>OW121769.1:855200-10855200 GCA_933228765.1 Miltochrista miniata
CTTTTTTTTGTCTGTCTTTCAAGTGACAATGAATGAACGGATTGCTATGATATATACCAAGTCTCAAATGTCAATGTCCTTTACAATTTAATATCAGTTTCACTTTTCATTTCATGTACTTATCTTACCCAAAATAGTAAATTCTAGTACCCAATAGTTGAAGGCACGTAATAGACCAAGTTTTTAATCATATCATTGGAATATAATACCTTTGATAATAGGTGTACTCTGTTTAATTTACATATAAAAAGAATTATAATAGGCATTGCTGTTCATGTTGAAATAATTAAATTTCATTCACACTCAGTAGGTACGATATAATAATTAAATCGATCAAGTTGATGCTATCAGCTTGAGTGGCTTTTTGTGTCCATTTCGATTGCTCGGCCAATATGTCGTAGAAAAAAGAAACTTATGTCAGCATTTCGAAGGAATTCGTAGAAAACGAACAGTGAAAACCGCAAATTCGAAGAGTCAATATTTAGAAAGTTATAAGGGTTTAACCGTGGCCGCGCAGTCCGCATGAATTCAACTGCGCGGCCACCAGTTCTCTTGAACGGAGCTACGTACAAGTCTAATTCTTTTTGCTAATCACTGATACGATTTCGAAGAAAATGTAGATTATAAAAATAAAGCCCTACTATTTGAACTTCACGACATACGGCACTCCAAAGTTATGGCCGCGCAGTCCGCACAATGCGAACCGCGCGGCCACGGGTTTTCTTAAATGGAGCTTAAACGGAGCTTAGTAGAAGTCCCATTCTTTTTGCTAATTACAGATACCATTTCGAAGAATATGTAGACAGTATGAATAAAGCCTCAAATTAAGAACTAAAAGACGTATAGAACTTAAAACCCATAATCGAAGGAAAAAATAGGGTGACCAAGATTTATAGTGTGTGAATCCAGGCTTTTTACTATTTTAATATCATAGTGTAAATATATTTATATAGCAAGTAGCTTTTCTTGTAAAAAGAGCTACTGATTGTTTCAATTGAATTCCAATTCAATTCAATTGAGAATTAGTGATTCGAATTAGTCTTACGAAAATGTGCTTGTAAGCTTTTAAGTAAAATAGGTTTATTAAAAAGAAAACATATTTGCTGGCGATTGGCAATCATTCATTCTACATGGCGCTGTGTGAAATAGATATTCCACTACATTTAATATTGGTTTTTGGTGCAGGACCTCCTCACTCCCACAGTTCAACAATCCCAACCACAGCAACCACCAAAAGGAAACAAACCTTAGCAAATCACCACGACGATAACGAACTGCCCAACCCAAAGAAGACAAATGGACGAGACGATAATTCGCCTGATGGCATTTGTAACTTTTTCTAAGATGAAGCGGTCCACAACTATTCTGAACATTTTCCGTACTTATTTATATAAGGTGTTACTTACTAACTAGAAGTATTCTTCTATAAATGTAGGTATTAAAATGTCGTTTATAAAAAAAGTAAAGTAAGTAGGTACCTATAAGTAAAGTATTGACTTTCGATTACATTACATTAATTAAGTACTATACGTAAAAACACCATACAGTACCTCATTACCTACCAACTTAAATATTGGGTAAAAAATATTAGTATTGCGGAAATACCTTACTTGATATTGTTATTGTCCAGACTACCAACGTTATAGGTTAATATTACTTGAATAGTGGTATTTAGATTCAATTTACGTAAAACTAAAGCATTTGAAATTAAATCAGCAATTAAAAATGGTCGAAAACAAGGACGTATCATAGCTATACACATCGACATCGCGACTTTAAAAAACAAATAAACTTTTATAAATTTGAAAAAAGAATTCTATAAATTATCTGTAGTAGCATGCATGAAGTAAACATATTTGCTGGCGAAAGAAAAAAGTCAATATCAGAGGAACGTGGAGTAAAAAGGAAACTTGAATTTCACTTACCTACTGAGACATATGATTACCTACTTAATGTGTTTACGGGTAAAAAGTAATAATTAAATTTATAAAATGTTAGTGCTGTTTATCGGATTAGTAATTACTGGCGTAATTTAAGTCATAAAATCAAACTATAACAATACCCTAGAGAAACATCTATTTAATAAGTAATAATTCAGTACATAATAACTTAGACCATATAACACGGGACTAGCCTTTGCGAACCACCGCATACAAAAATATTCTGCCAGTTTTCATACAAGTGAAGGGGGAAACACAAAGACATATAAAATTTCATTGCATTTAAAAATGTATTAATCGACAAACGCGTAATGGCTGTTGTGTGTTAATTGTTATTGTACAGTAAACTACTATGTAATGTACTAGTTTAATCATATAAAATGATGTACTGATGTACAGGCTTTTCATAAAGCCAAAAGACCAAATGGTCATGTGCAATGGCAGAAAACAATGCTTAAGTAAGGCGCATCCTGTGGTTAGATGATCTAAGCATAATAAGTAATCAAAATATTTTTAATTTCAATCATTTTAATAATCTTAATATATTATTATTTTGTTTTACTTTTTATTTATAGAAACATAATTAAATAAAATAAAATCTACTAGCAAAATAAAATATTAAGTAGTACAAAATCTCCCCAACATAGGGGATGTTGGGGAGATTTTGTACTAGGGTAAACCACCCAATCGTTGGCACTCCTCCAATTATTGGCACTTTAGGTAATTTTGCCCATTTCTAACAGAAAAAGAATGCTATTTTACTTTTTAATGCATACCTACAACTACATAATGGGCAACACCGAACTGAAATAAACTAGGTTTCCCTTATTTTTCGAAATATACTCTTAACTAAAGTGCCAATAATTCATTCTAAAAGTGCCAATAATTGGGTGGTTTACCCTACTTAATATTTTATTTTGCTAGTAGATTTTATAAAATTGTGGGTCGCGCCAAACTACCACAGAATACAGAGTACATTTTCCTTGCTAAACGCCATTTTAGCATTCCGGAAAATAAATAATAATAATTATTTCTGTTGTATTTACGCACGTTTCTATATTTGGCAATTACTGTGTAGTTTGTGCATCATCTGAAGATACAAGAAGGTATGTTTTTTGCGAGTTTTCTTTAACAACAGAATTTAAAACATTGCTAATAGAACTTTTGCAAAGCCTACAGTCGCGTCACTGATTGGTCAGGTAATTCCTTCCATAACCTTTACGTGTTGCCATTTTCCAGTGTTGATAACGTATCTTAAGGTTTTTTTTATAAATCACTAGCTGATGCTCGCGGCTTCGCCCGCGTGAATTTGGTACCCGTTCCCGCTTCCCATGAGAATATTTTCCCGAGATGTAACGTAGCCTATGTGTTATTCCAGACTATAGGCTATTAAAACATGAATGTGGGTTTATCACACGAAGCGAAGATGAGTGTGATAGATAATAGTATCACATGAGTGTTTTAATACCTAATTATACAATTGCATACAAGACTTTATCTACACCCATGATAAAACAATTTGCAAAAATAATATCGAAGAAAAATAGCGGGAATTCGAATTCGCTTTAATCTTTTTTTTTCGGCGCGCAGCCTCTGTGGTAGTGCAATGCAACGCGCGTGAATGACAGTTCTTTTTTTTGAAACTCATACAGATTCCACGCGTCGGGCGGTAAGAATTTGGCTGTCTGATGAGTAACCCTTTGCGCGGAAGAGATTGAAAAAGCGAACGGAGTGTTATGTTATTATTATGAAATTTCATATAACATAATAACAGCCGTCGGATGATATTATGGTTATTAGGACCGTACGTACCGAACGTAGTTTTAAGTACTCTGTGATTAGGATTTTGGATGTATTAATGTTGGCAATAAGCTAACTGTTGCAGAATCTTTTATAGAGGACTTTTTTTTTTAACGTGAGGGAAAATTCTCATAGGATGTTATGCTCTTACCGACTAAAAAACCTCACGTTACGCCCAACAGCCTATGGTTGGGAGCCCCGGGGAAGCCCTCGGAAGGATGTCCCAGGACTCCCAACAGACCTACGGCCGCTACTGCGGCCTCGCCCAGGGGGTGGTTCGGGTGCTATTCCGCGGCTTTGGGGGGGTTTCGGATGTGATCCCGCTTCTAAGGGGGGAGCGTGCGTGAGTTGCTCACGTCAGGCTGCCGTCATGGGCCTGCTTCTGTAAGAACGGTTAGCGACCCTCTCACCGTCCTCAGACCCCCGGTCATGGAGGCCGATAGTCCTCGGCGAAGACACGTCGGCGGCGCCCCGGCCGCCGACTGCGGAACTCGGGTGGGAGAGCTCTCTCCCGCACCCGGCCCGCCGCCTCCTTCACGAGCATGACTTGCTCGCAGAAAGAGGCGGCGCAGTCCCACTTACTCCCGCTGGAGATCATGGCTCGCGTCGCTGTGCCTTGTAAATTTTTGGTACATTCTTCACTAAATACAAGATAAATAGAGTCTCGTTGTTGTTAAGTACCGCACAAAACGTATTCTGCTTCTGTTGTTATAAAAAGAGAGAGAAGTTGAAAAAAATATGTAAAAAGACAGTACTGGGTGCACCCATATCTTTCAATTATGAATAGTGATGGGAATCATTTCACTAGAAAATATGAGGCGTTGAAACCTGTGACCAGAAATTTTACAGTTATTTTAGAATGTCTGTATCAAGTATAGCTTATAGTAAGTATTAATATGTTTTATCTATTTAAATATCATTTGTTTTATTGTAATAGTTGTGAAAGAAGCTTTATTTATCTGGCTTATTTACATTTCTGGTATTATTAGCTATTGTAACAGAAGGGGCAATTAAACACTTCAGGACTCGGCTAATTAATTTATTTTCCGCATAGACACACAATAATTTGGGCAGAGCTTCGGCTAGTCTCAGTATACAGTACAGAATGACCGACAAATGTGTTCGCACTGTCTTATATAGATGTACACTCGGAAATTGCGTAACTCCTTATGTCAACTGTCATAGTGATTTGAGGCGTGGCGTAACAATCGGCCATCCTGTAAGCAGTTGCTCCTGCAACAGGAACAAGGCGTCTGGGCTGGGCTGGGCTGGCTGGCTGGCTGGCTTAACCGGCTTGGCTGGCTTGACCGGTTTGGCGTGGCGTGGCATGCCGTGGCGTGGCATGGCTTGGCATGGCTTGGCATGGCTTGGCTTGGCTTGGCTTGGCTTGGCGTGGCTTGGCTTTGCCCAGCCCGGCCCAAACAGGCTACATCTACATCCCGGTAGACTGACTTGCATTCTGTCCGGCTCATCTGTAACAATCGCTCCCGTACAGGGAACAAGAGACTTTGTTAGTGGCTGGCCAAATAAACACAGAAAGAAATAGACATAGCACTAATAGTAGCTGGTCCCAAGATAGATTCATAAGTGGAATGTACGCGCCACTATCTACTGCGTGAGATATCTGACGTTGAAATAAATAAACCGCATGTCATTGCGTATCATTTCATTATAGATAGGCACCTGCGTCTGCGAACTTATTACTTATACAAATGTACTCTGTGGTTTAGCCGATACTAGGTGCTAGTGCTAGGCATTATTATAAGTATAACTAACGCAAAGTGCTTGCAATACTATCAAAACTTAAGATCATTCGCGTAATAACTTGTTTGATTCTATAATATGCTCAAATATGTCCTAGGCGTACTTCTAGGTTAAATAAAACTAGGCTTACACATCGCTTTTCTAACTCATATCAATTTATATGATTTTGTTATCACTTTTACATCCTATGCAAATGACAATTTTCTGGTGTTGAAGTCTCAATGCCGTAAAATAAAACAACGTAATGTCATTAGTATCCCAAGGGGCTCGTTGAACTTAGTCTCGCTATAACTCCTATGTTGTCAGCTACACACACAATCACAATCTTAACTATTTTCTGTAAAATGACAAAATTTAAACAAGTGGGTAGGTAGGTACCTACAAAGTCATACCACAAAAATATTAAATGTTGTAAACACGATTCTACAGACATTCTGAAGCGGAAATACGAAGATGCTGTTGCTGGCTGCTGTATGCCAAATGATAGACTGAACGTAACAGTATAACATTTAGTGATAGGTAGTTTGATGGATTTATGAACTTCTTACAGTTGGCACATGTATGTTAAGGGCTTGCTTTTTTTTGGCAGTCTGTCCTATTTCGGTAAAGAATAGAAATGTCGCGCATGCAGGGCTATTTAAGTAAGCAAGCGAGGCATCGGCACTCGCTTAATGTTGTTATTGTCGTCATACGTACATACGTCGTTTACCTACCGAAACCCGTTTAAACTCTTTTTCTCGGTGGCTATAAAGGTGTTTAACCTTGAAACGATTAGCGTCTACTGTAATTAGGCACATTCTCAAAGAGAAATATCTACCTACCAGTAGCTTAGAGGAACGGTTTGTATAAACTCCTAAGCTAACCGATAACACTTCTTCGCCATTAGAAATGATTCTGGAATAACATAGCTATATCATGTTGCTGCAGGATTTCGGCTTACTTACAATTAACACAGTAAACACGGGCATATTGTAACATGTGTCCTACAGGATTTACAGTACGTCACAGGCAAAGTGGCAGGGCATAGCCAGCGTTTAGTAAAAACAATCTCATGGGCAAAAGGTCACTATGAAAAGTAGGCATTTTCAGGTTAACTTATTCGCATTTCACATGGACTAGGCGTACCTTTGATGGATTTGTATCGTTGTAAACAAGTTGTTGTGGATTGTCTGAAGCTGCTCATCACACAATCCCTCCCAGTATGATAATCGAGATAAGATCACTTCAGCGCATCTACAATTGCATCATTCTTGTTTCAAAACCTAATATTTGGAAAAATTAAGGCGATATTGTGTATAATTCTATGCCATCTGCTTTAATGTAAAAGATCATGAAGTATGAGACCTAATAATTACGTCCAGGGTATCGCAATGAGACATATTAATTTCAAGATCCACCATGATGATTTGCCAAATAGGTACACTATAAATACTTAATACGTGAAATTTCTACTATGATAAATCAATTGCGAATAAGTGCGGACCCGGCGTGTATATTTATGCAAAATAACTAGATTACTTCAAGTACCTACCTACACCATTATACTTTGATGTTTAGCACTTCCGATACCTTTATCACACGTCGAGCACGGTTCAAACACTACAATACCGAGCTACATACTATTCTATAGAATCGAGACACTTTTTCAATGTATATCCGAACGGCTATGTTTATTTAACACTACCAAACTTTGTAACAACGCTGAATGGAAAATGTGACGCAACAATTAAAATTCCACGGTGACAAACTAAAGCACACCCACATTTCTCATTAGACCCACATAATAGCTAGTTTTATTTTGTGCGACTTTGCTGGATCAATCCAAATACCAATAAACGGTTCACACGTAATAGCTTCTTAGATTATGACCGATTTAATCAATCGCGTTATACGATTAAATAGAAGCGTAATCAAAGAGTCACATTTAATAGCTTAAAACACCTAGGTATAATCCTCTTTACGAAAATCTAACAATACACACGTTTATCTAGATTTGAACGAATGAATAAAAGCACTACCGCCAACTACGACTTATCGAAACCAAGCATGATATTGTAATGTACCTACATAAACGGGGCTAAACAACTTACCGGCTGTTGGATTGGTTTCAGTATGCCAACTAAATAAGTATAGCCCGCCATTTATCTGTATGATT
This sequence comes from Miltochrista miniata, assembly GCA_933228765.1. Lineage (NCBI taxonomy): Eukaryota > Metazoa > Arthropoda > Insecta > Lepidoptera > Erebidae > Miltochrista > Miltochrista miniata. The sequence continues at coordinate 862,860 of OW121769.1, forward strand.
TGATTTGATTATCCATCTACCACCCACCTTAGATCGTAGATATCTATCTAAATAGGCAAATTTTATTATCGGTATGCTTTGACTTACAATTTCAAATAGAAAATTTATTATGATTAACTGTGCAATCGGATATTAACTAAAAGTGCACAACTGTTCTGAATGTTAATGAATCTAGATTCGACTGGTTAATAAGAGCTTTAGTATTTATACTAACAGGTATCGATCGATTGTGAACTGCAACGAAATCCAATGCATTAGAAAAGTTATTCTCTTTATTTTACCAGCATTCAAACACGAATAACGGTTAATTTTAATAGATTTTCCTCGATTTTGGACTTAGCTTCATAATGCTAACACAAAACCTAACGCTAGGCGGCTGTTTCACTGGCAATGACTAGAACTTATTTTGTCTTAACTAGAGAAATTCAGAGGTGTGGAGTTCGACTATTTCGGCTAAGCAAAGGACAATATGCAGCCTAACAGTAGTTCTCACTGGCAAGTAATGACTATAGCTCAGTCCATAGATGAATCAGCTTTAGTGACAAAGTGCGGCTATTTCGAATAGGCGATAGGCAAATGGTAAATTGGCTGTCTACAGTAGTTGCTGTAACTGGCAATGGCTATTTCGCTACACGAATTAGAACAAGTGGCAAAGACTGGCTACATCAGATAGGATAAAGGCAATTAGTGGCACCCACCTCAAATTATCTGTGCAGCTTGTAGCGCATCTCAGCCTTGTTGTTCATAGCTGACCATCTCGGGCAGCATCTAGGTATCTCCAAGCGCCGCAGTACGCTGCTACCGCGCGCTGTATTTTAAGTGTTCCACGATGAAAATCTTCACGACTGAATCGCCGGCGCCGCGAAGTGCCTGTTGGCACTAATTCCACTGACTTCAGCTTGACAAAGCGGTTGATGTAGACAGATTTTTGCAATGCGGTAGTCCGATTCTTGATATCGGGGCTTTTCTACTGGTGGGCTCTTACTGAAGGTATATATATGGGTAAGTAGCAGGTTATTCAAGAAGAAAACTAGTTCATATTCATACGATAGTTGTGTTCTCTGGAGGCATCTTGTAAAACATTTCATAAATACCCACATTATTTTTGGATGTGCGCCGTGTAACTTTTGCTTCGATTGTCCACGTGGAATCGAGGTTGCGAGGTAGAGGCACTATTGTTGTCGACAGGACCCTCGGTCTACTTCAAAGTGGATTTTTCTTCTTCAAAACTGACAGTCTTCATGGTTTCTTCTTGAAGTATCCCACTTCTGATTGTAACAGAAGGGGCAATTAAACACTTCAGGACTCGGCTAATTAATTTATTTTCCGCATAGACACACAATAATTTGGGCAGAGCTTCGGCTAGTCTCAGTATACAGTACAGAATGACCGACAAATGTGTTCGCACTGTCTTATATAGATGTACACTCGGAAATTGCGTAACTCCTTATGTCAACTGTCATAGTGATTTGAGGCGTGGCGTAACACTATTTTTAACATTTAAGTAGGTAAATGTCGGTGCCAGAGCTGAGGTCAGTGATAAATCACCTTGCACTTTAACTCTTCATGTTTTTTTTATATTCGACTCGCCAAAATGATGCCGCCGTCCGATGGAAAGTCACAGCAACATCTAGCGATTGGGGACCACCGTGCCCGTCTGCAAGACTATAGAAAGCGGCCCCCAAGTTGGCGGCCCTATGATGTGCCTCTTCACGCTCCGCTTGAAGAACCCAGGATGGTAAGAGAAGGGAAACACGTGCGCTGGCAGGCCGTTCCAGTTTTTATGGTATGACAGAGAAACGATCTTTTGAATCGTTCAGTTGTAGCGAAGTAAGAGTGGCACCTCTGTCCAGCAGGCGTTGTTCGGGAAGGAGTGGGCGGGATTAGGTTGAAGAGTTCAGAACACTCACCGTGAAAGATACGGTAGAATGCAGCCAAAGACGCAATAGTTCTTCGCTGCGCTAACGGCCTTACCTTACCTTACCCATTATATAACAATATGTACCTATATTGTGATCATCACCATTTACTGAAATATAAATCAATCGATGAGTGTTTTTTTTCTTATCTTCTTATCTTTGACTGCCTCTGTGGCACAGTCGGTAGAGATACCGCCTGCGGCGCTGGAGGTCGTGGGTTCGATTCCCATCGGAGACAAATATTTGTGTTACCCATAAATGTTTGTCTCAAGAGTCTGGGTGTATCTATGTATAATATGTATGTATTTAAAAGTATATAAGTATTAATATCCGTGGTGGATCGTGGATACCCATAACACAAGCAGGTTATTCCTAGCTTACTTTGAGATCAGATAGCGTTGTGTGAGATGTCCGTGAATATTTATTTATTTATATCCTAGAAGTAAACTTCTCTATTCAAATTCAAACCAAGGGACTACAACTACTACTACTACGCTTTTTACGATTAAAAGTATAGCAATATACGTGACATTAAAAAGTCTTATTAACCGACTTCAAAAAAGAGGAGGTTCTCAATTCGTACGCTATGTTTTTTTTATGTATAAGTATTACGCGATAGCGGCGCCGATTTTGATTTTTTTTGTTTGAATGAGGTTACTTCTGAGGTGGTCCCATATCCAGGGTATCAAGATCTGATGCTGGGATCCAGGAGAAATCGAGGGCAACCACCGAAAATTGTTGGGACAACTAGTGCATTTGCTAACTTTTTGATTAAGTGCTTTAATAAGTAAGTATACCTACTACAATTTAATAAAGGTCTGGAGTCGATATGATGATGGAACCGAAAGACAGTTGAGGGAATTTCTTAACGATTTACAGCAGTTACCTTGTGTTTCGGCTTGATTGATTTGTGTTGATGAGAACTTTACACCTAGATAGATATACTTATCGGTCTACCCGTCACTTAAAATAATAATAAAAAAATAATTAAACAATAGAACCGACTTCATACAAATCCTTAAAAATAAAATATACCTAGCACATAGTGATATGTATTTTGATTTATCAGATTTTATTCAATTTAATATGGAAGTTGTTGCCATTAATAATACCTACCTACCTATACCTATGGGTTTACTTGGCGCCGACTTCAATATGATATTGAATATAATCTGGTAAATCAAAATAATAACTTTGTGCTAGGTAAATATTTTAAAGGATTTGTATGAATTCGGTTCAATTTTTTTTTTGGGAATATCTCGTCGACGCAACGTAAATCATGGTCACCCTTCTTTTAACTCGAGTTACAGGGTTTAAGTTCTGTAACTCGTGATTTTCAAGCATTAGAACTTCATTCATGATATCTACATATTCTTCGAAATCGTATCAATGATTAGCAAAAATAATGAGACCTCTACCAAATTCTGTTTAAGCTCCACTTTAAGAAACACGTGGCCGCGCGGTTCGCCCTTACGTAAGTGCTGTAGAACGAGAAGTTCAAACTTTAGGGCTATATTTTTCAAATCTACTTTTTCTTCGAAATCGTATCAGTGATTAGCAAAAAGAATTAGACTTCTACAATGCTCCGTTAATGAGAACTGGTGGCCGCGCGGTTCGCTTTATGCGGACTGCGCGGCCATAACTTTGGAGTGCCGTATGTCGTGAAGTTCAAATAGTAGGGCTTTATTTTTATAATCTACATTTTCTTCGAAATCGTATCAGTGATTAGCAAAAAGAATTAGACTTGTACGTAGCTCCGTTCAAGAGAACTGGTGGCCGCGCAGTTGAATTCATGCGGACTGCGCGGCCACGGTTAAACCCTTATAACTTTCTAAATATTGACTCTTCGAATTTGCGGTTTTCACTGTTTGTTTTCTACGAATTCCTTCGAAATGCTGACATAAGTTTCTTTTTTCTACGACATATTGGCCGAGCAATCGAAATGGACACATGGGGCACTCGTACGCATCGTGTACCATCCGAATCGAAGTAGATTTTCTTTTAAATCGGTAGTAAATACAGCTTACATAAGAATCAAACTTGATTATATGAAATGCCTTGTATAAATATTAGAGCAAAAGTTTAATTTGACATCATGTCGAGTTTTGTTACGCAGGCGCACATTTTTCCTTTTTTATATTCACTTGATAATAAATTGTAAATTGCGACTTGCACAGAATGCGAGAAGATGCAGGTTCGAATCCTGCTCGAAACCAATTCTTTCTCCATTTTTCCATATTTAAAATTTATGATCAGTTAGCATACTAATTGCTTTTCAAAAATAATCTTAATTGTAATTGAAGTTCATATATTGTGTTTTTATGAAATAATGCAGTTTTTTTCTGACCTTCACGGTCGTTTTCGTTGATAACAAATTATTTCGAAAATATTGTACATTTAATTTACTATGTAAGTAAAATAATGTTAATTATGACGTAATAGATATTAGTAAAATAAATATCTTGATTATTTACTTAGTTTTTTTTATATTTCATTATAACTACATTACACTCTTCAAAAGACAAGACCTACTTAGTTATTTCAAGTTATCTCTATTCTTAAGTTTTATTTAAGTTCAATTTTATATCTATTAAAAAACAGTTTCTCAAATACGTAATTAATGTAAAATGCAGCGCTTTATTACCATTTACAATTTATTATCAAGTGAATATAAAAAAGGAAAAATGTGCGCCTGCGTAACAAAACTCGACATGATGTCAAATTAAACTTTTGCTCTAATATTTATACAAGGCATTTCATATAATAAAGTTTGATTCTTATGTAAGCTGTATTTACTACCGATTTAAAAGAAAATCTACTTCGATTCGGATGGTACACGATGCGTACGAGTGCCCCATACCTAAATATTATCATAAAGGCCCCATTTCTTTTAGATAGAAGCGTGGCCGGGCTGGGCCGCATACGCTGTGGCCCGGCCACATAAAAAAGTCCATATCTGGTGGAATAAAGTGGTACTTCTTTTTTCTTTTTGGGTACAGAAAAGTACGCATCCGTACTGCTTACTGACATTGCCACGGCATTTTCTGGCGTTGTGGCCGGGCTAGGTCGTAACACACAAGTATTCATAAAAATTAAATTCTTTAAGGTTTTAAGATATTAAAGTGAACATAATATAATGTCCATAAAGATCCATGATAGTTCCGCTACGGAACTATTGGGAATAGAAAAGTCTCACTAGTTCCGCTACGGAACTACTGAGAATAGAAAAGTCTCACTAGTTCCGCTACGGAACTACTGAGAATAGAAAAGTCTCACTAGTTCCGCCACGGAACTACTGAGAATAAAAATGTCCCAGTAGTTCCGTGGTGCGGAACTACTGGGAAAAAAAAGTCTCACTAGTTCCGCCACGGAACTATTGGGACAAAAAGTCTCACTAGTTCCGTCGCGGAACAACTGCCGCGGAACTACTGGGAATGAAGGAAATAGCGATAAATAGCTCACCCGCCATTAGGTTAATGCGCCGTGAGGCAAGAATTCAATTTCCTTTATTTCCCGTGGTCCACCTCGTAGTCCACCCAGGTGAACCACGGGAATTTTTTTTTACCCGTAATTTGACTCATAATTATTGATTTGGTCGTGCATTTTTTTTATCGTATTTTCATATTGTATACTATGTGATCACAACCTGTCCCTACTCCATAAGTAGGTATGTATACTATATTTTAACAGAGCGGGGGGGGGGGGTGTTTTCCATGCTATATTTTGTTTATAGGTACTTATTGGCAGTTTGAAAAGAGTGGCCGTGAGATTTCTTGCCAGATTCTTACTCACAGGCTCTACCTATTGGTTTGCGAATCTGGCAGTAAATGTAAATGTAGAATCATTCATAAAGACGTTCATTGTATTACTATGAACCTACATGAATAAAGATGTGTTTGTTTCTTTGATTGTTTGATTTGAGTCGCCAAATTAATATCACCCTACCATGATAATGCTGTAATGGATTTCAGAGGTTCTTTACTGTATATCTGACTACCTCGGTGCTGCGTAAGCGACCGCCGTGTTTAGGCCTCTGGTTTCTAACCCTGGCTCTGGAGTTGGGATCTATGAATACTGGTTTCTATGCATAATAATGTATGTATGTATGGTAGAATACAAAATGATGTGATGAGCCGACGATGACGCGAGCGAAGCCGCGGGCACCAGCTAGTAAATAATAAAATAGTGCCACGCGAAATCCCGTTTTGTATACAAATAAGCAAATTACATGTCCATATAATTTCATTACAAATTAATCAGGTGAATTTGTCATTAAAGTATTGTTGTATTTCATAGTAGTTCTTGTCATAAAGTAGTAAAATATATCAAATCCTATTTATAAGGTTTTTAAACTCACACGACTTGTACTACACATAATAATATATTTCGGGTCTTTTTCGCGTAAACATCTAACTGTTCTCACCTCTCGACGTTTCGGCTATATTGCAACAGCCGTGGTCACGAGTAGACTGGGGAAAGCAGCGGGCGCCGTCATCTCGTACCGGCGATTGTCCAGGTACCCACATAAAGTTTTTCGTTAACAATCATTAGGGTTGCGACACACTACACTCACTATGTCCGAACGAATGCTACGCGATTTATCGCGACACTTGCACATCTTAACTACCGGATTCCATGTGGAGGAAAGCTTGTATCCACTGTCCCGATTGAAATTTGGATGCTTCTTAATTTCAATAGCTTCACGAACAATCCTACGATAGTAATGGCGTTCGGTGGATAGAACTCCCGGTGCATGTAACTCTATCCAGTGATTGGAGCCCGACAGCAGCAGATGTTCAAATCCTATTTATATAAATAAACTATGCCGGACTCTTTCCGACTAAAGCCACACGTAATCTACCTAACAGCCTACGGCTGGGAGCCCCGGGATCGGGTGAGATCCCGCTTTTTGTGGGGGGGGGGAGGTGCGTGAATCCCTCACGTCATGCTGTCATCTAGGGCCGGCTTTTGGACGGTGAAAAGCCCCAGGTCACGTAGTCGGTAGTCTTGGGCGGAGTAACGTCTGCGGCGCCCCCGCCGCAGACTGCGGAACTTGGGTGGGAGAGTTTTCTCCCACTCCCTCCCCGCCGTCTTCTAACACGAGCATGAGCTGCTCGCAGGAGGCAGCGGAGTCCCACTTACTCCTACTGGACAGTCAGTAATTTTTTATAACATTGTATACCTTCTCAATGACATCCATGTGTCCCCTACTAATCACCCCACTATCACTTGTAACTTTACTATACCTACCTATTACTTAAAAATCATATCATTATTTTTAACCGACTTCAAAAAAAGGAGGAGGTTCTCAATTCGTCTGTATGTATTTTTTTTTATGTATGTTAAGCGATATTTCCGTCAATTATAGACGGATTTCAAAATTTGATTTTTTTGTTGAATAACCCTATTCAACAAAAAATACTTCTGAGGTGGTCCCATTTTCACCAGGTCAGGATCTGATGATGGGATCCAGGAGAAAACGAGGGCAACCACCAAAAATTGTAGGGACAACTAGTGCACTTGTTAACTTTTTAATTGAGTGCTTTAATGTTCTACACTTTAATGAAGGTCTGGAGTCGACCTGATGATAGAGTCGAAAGACAGTCGAGGGCATTCCTTAACAATTTACAGCAGTTACCTTGTGTTTGGGCTTGATTGATTTGTATTGATGAGAACTTTGCACCTAGATTGATAGATCCGTCTTCAAAAAAAAAAAGGAAGTTCTCAATGTTTTATGTATGTTCACCGATATTTCCATCAATTATAAACGGATTTAAATTGTTTTCTTTCTTGAATAGGGTTTACTTCTGAGGTGGTCCTATTTTAATCAGATCAGGATCTGATGATGGGATCCAGGAGAAATCGAGGGCAACCACCGAAAATTGTAGGGACAACCAGTGCATTTGTTAACTTTTTAATTCAGTGCTTTAATGTACTACAATTTAATGAATATCTGAAGTCGATCTGATTATGGAACCAAAAGGCAGTCGAGGGAAATCCTTAACGATTTACAGCAGCTACCTTGTGTTTGGGCTTGATTGATTTGTATTGATGAAAACTTTTACCTAGATAGATATATTTTTCGGTTCACCCGTCACTTAAAATGATGAAAAAAAATTTTTCAATAAAAAATATAACCGACTTCCAACAAATTCTGAAAAATAAAATTTACTTAGCACAAAGTAAAATGTATTTTGATTTATCAGATTTTATTCAATATAGTATTGAAGTTGGTGCCATGAATAATACCTACATAAACCTATGGGTTTACTTGGCGCCGACTTCAATATGATATTGAATAAAATCAGATAAATCAAAATACATTTTACTTTGTGCTAAGTAAATTTTATTTTTCAGGATTTGTTGGAAGTCGGTTATATTTTTTATTGAAAATTTTTTTGATAAAGTCTAGTCAACTTGTATTTTCTCTCCTTTGAGGGTAGTATCTACGGTTGAAATTCCCAGTGCTTACGTTGTAACTAGATTGTTATATCATACTTGAAGCGCTTCAAGTCCTTATCCCTCTTGGCTTGACCTCGGTCCAATATTTCTCTTCAATAGCGACACCGTGTACTAAAACATTACTTCACACATATCTTCGGGAAAAGTATTTGGATAAAACAATAAGTGAAGTGAAAAGCTTGTACATTAATTTAAAATGTATGGTGACAATGGATAAGGGTCTTGTAATTTGACGCAGGTAACATAATTATGGAGAAGAAGTGTATAACGCTATTTTTACGAATCATTGTTTGTAGATTTCGATAGTCAAACCTGTCTCTAGAATAATAATAAAATTGTGAAAATAGACATCTATACTAATATTATAAAGATGTAACATTTATTTTCTATGAGTAGCAATGTCTGGTCTCTGGCTGGACAATACTAATTGACCGTGTCAGTGCGCCATGATCGATTCATTGTTTTTTTGCTGTGGCAACAGCTGTCTCAAGGAAACGGACGTTAGTCTATGGGTTTTTTGTGATGGACGGAGGAATTGCGTAGCAAACTGGTTTAAGGTTTTTTCCGGAGTATTCGATAGTGAGGGTATAAATAGCCCTGCTATGAAGTTCAACGGCTCTTCTAACATCTAGCCAATACGATTCACATCTTAGTTAACGTTGAGCTCTGATGATTTAGCGCACCTCATGTGTTGCGAGGTTATAGTTTGACTCAGGCACTGTATAAACCTGAGGACTTGTTGAGGAATATAGCCTAGGTTCTACTTTCCTCAGAAAGAATAAGTTTCTGTTTCAACCTACACCCGGGATACCGGTAAGTGTCATTTCTTGTTTGCAAAGCGGTTCAAATTTCGTCGGTCGCGATGTCAGTTATTTCATTTGTCGTTTACTTGTCTTATCAGGGTTTTTTACTACGGGGAAAAGCGGCCCGTCCACGGTTGGCAGAGCCACACCCAAAGACACGTGGACTGCACGAGCGAGGGGCTTTGAGAGGAACCAGCCGCCTCCACGTGGCATTCTCGTGCTGTATCGCTCTCAGCTTGACTCAAGGCCAGTAATTGTCACCCAATTATAAGTGTAGTTAGCTGCTTACCCGTTTTACCTGCTCACGCGGCAGTGGTCTATTGAGTAGTATTAGTATCTAAGCCCTGACTATATTTCTGTGTACCTGTGGTATTTGTGACTACCAGTGAATAAGCTCTCTGTGTGTCTCTGTGTATCTCTGTGTACTTAATAAATATATGTGTGTACACCCTATTGTCTGTCTTCGTTAGAGCCCTAGCCTACCCTTGCACACACACACTGGAAACTCAGAAATAAGGCGCCCTGGGATAGAGTTCTCTGCATAGCTACCTCGCGCTAGTTGGTGAGTAACACTGAACATCTTTGAGTTACAAGTTGGCTCCCAACGTAGTGGCAAATCTCTGGGTCTACTCTGCGGTAGTCTCAGTCTGGTGTGTGTGCATAGGTGGTTATCTCTGGCGAAACCATCCTGTAATATCGTCCGAGACGCTCCAGGACGTTAATTGGTGGTGCTAGCAGCTAAGCACAAAACCTTCCCTTTCGTCTTCTTCCAGCTCCCTACATCTTTGGCTGGAAAAGACACAATATTCTAAATTTAAAAATTTAAAATTAGCTGTGATTTTGGAAAGATTTTTTGATTTTATGGTACCCGCTGATGCATCGGCTGAGCTCTCGATCTGCCTTCCAAAGGTCTCCGAGCTGGAGGTGGCTATTCAGTCAGGTGACATCTTCATTAATAAGGGTAGTCGTCTTAGGGTGTCTATCAGAGCCAACTACTTATTGAGTAGGTTAGCTCGTTGTGGTCTGGATTGCCCCGACCTGGTGGATATTCGTGGTAGGCTAGTGAAGATCATCGCTAGGGCTGAACCCAGTAGTGATTCTGAATCCGAAGGTTCGGATAATGATGGTGATGATCCTTCGGGTCGTGACCAGGTGGAATATACTTCACCAGTAATGAGAGAGGACCGCTCGGTGCGAGCTAGTTCAAGTAGGAATAGTTCTACATGTAACATAGTGTATAAAGAACGTCCCCTTAACTTATGTTCATTTAACTTAAAATATGATGGTTCTACTTGTGTACGTGAGTTTTTAGAGAGATTAGAGGAACTTAGATGTGCTCGGGAGGTTACTAAGCCTAGACTCCTTATGGCTTTCTCCGACCTGTTGGATGGACCGGCTTTGTCTTGGTTCCGTACAAACAAAGCTAACTTCATCTCATATGAGGATCTTATTAGTGAGCTTAGAGATACCTTCGATATTCCTGATTATGATTACCGCCTCAGGAACGAGATAAGACAGCGTACACAAGCCCGCTCTGAGTCCTTGGTTAACTATATATGTACAATGCAAGCCATGTTCTCAAGGTTGTCATGTAAAGGTGCTCCCTGACCGGGAGCATTCGCCTGTAATGTAACAAATTAGATTCGACTCGAGCATTGCGTTACGATGCTACCTCCCTGACCGACGAGCGTTCGCGTGTAATGTAACATTTATAGATTCGACTCGAGCATTACGTTACGATGCTACCTCCCTGACTGACTCGAGCATTCGCGTGTAATGTAACATTTATAGATCGACTCGAGCATTACGTTACGATGCTACCTCCCTGACCGACACGAGCATTCGCGTGCAATGTAACATTTATTATAGACTAGCTGATGCCCGCAGCTTCGCCCGCGTGAAATTTTGTTCTCTTTTCCGCGTCTCATGGGAACTTATTCCCGGGATAAAAAAATTTCATGATGGGTATCGTTTAAGGGGTTTTTTTGGTATGCTGAGTACGAATTTCGGGTTAATTTAGAGATCCAATATGGCCGCCGCGCCGAAATCACAAAATTTCATGATGGGTATCGTTTAAGGGGTTTTTTGGTATGCTGAGTACGAATTTCGGGTTAATTTAGAGATCCAATATGGCCGCCACCCCAAAATCACAAAATTTCATGATGGGTATCGTTAAAGGGGTTTTTTGGTATGCTGAGTACGAAATTTATGATAATTTTGCAATCCAAAATGGCCGCCGCGCCACTATCACAAAATTTGATGATGGGTATCGTTTAAGGGGTTTTTTGGTATGCTGAGTACGATTTTCGGGTTAATTTAGAGATCCAATATGGCCGCCGCGCCGAAATCACAAAATTTCATGATGGGTATGGTTTAAGGGGTTTTTTTGGTATGCTGAGTACGAATTTCGGGTTAATTTAGAGATCGAATATGGCCGCCGTGCCAAAATCACAAACTTTCGTGACGGGTATCGTTTAAGGGGTTTTTTGGTATGCTGAGTACGAACTTCGGGTTAATTTAGAGTTCCAATATGGCCGCCGCGCCGAAATCACAAAATTCCGTGATGGGTATCGTTTAAGGGGTTTTTTGGTATGCTGAGTACGAATTTCGGGTTAATTTAGAGATCCAATATGGCCGCCGCGCCGAAATCACAAAATTTCATGATGGGTATCGTTTAAGGGGTTTTTTGGTATGCTGAGTACGAATTTCGGGTTAATTTAAAAATCCAATATGGCCGCCGCGCCGAAATCACAAAATTTCGTGATGGGTATCGTTTAAGGAGTTTTTTGGTATGCTGAGTACGAATTTCGGGTTAATTTAAAAATCCAATATGGCCACCGCCCCAAAATCTCAAAATTTCATGATGGGTATCGTTAAAGGGGTTTTTTGGTATGCTGAGTACGTAATATATGATAATTTTGCAATCCGAAATGGCCGCCGCGCCATTGTCACAAAATTTCATGATTGATATCGTTTAAGGGGTTTTTGGTATGCCTAAGTACGAATTTCATGATTATTTTGCAATCCAAAATGGCCGCCGCGCCATTATCACAAAATTTCATGATGGGTATCGTATAAGGGGTTTTTTTGGTATGCTGAGTACGAATTTCGATTTAATTTTGCAACTAAAAATGGCCGCCGCACCACCGTTGTAAAATTTCATGTTGGATACCGTATAAGGGGTTTTTTTTCGTACTCAGATGACCAAAAATCCCCTTAAACGATATGCATCATGAAATTTTGTGATAGTGGCGCGGCGGCCATTTTGGATTGCAAAATTATCATAAAATTCGTACTCAGCATACCAAAAAACCCCTTAAACGATACCCATCATGAAACTTTGTGATAATGGCGCGGTGGCTATTTTGGATTGCAAAATTATCTTAAAATTCGTACTCAGCATACCAAAAAACTCCTTAAACGATACCCATCATGAAATTTTGTAATAGTGGCGCGGCGGCCATTTTGGATTGCAAAATTATCATAAATTTCGTAATCAGCATATCAAAAAACCCCTTACACGATACCCATCATGAAATTTTGTGATAACGGCGCGGCGGTCATATTGGTTCGCTAAATTAACCCGAAATTCGTACTCGGCATACCAAAAAACCCCTTAAACGATACCCATCATGATATTTTGTGAAAACGGCGCGGCGGCCATATTGGATCTCTAAATTAACCCGAAATTCGTACTCAGCATACCAAAAAACCCCTTATACGGTATCCAACATGAAATTTTACAACGGTGGCGTGGCGGCCATCTTGGATTGCAAAATTGACCTTAAATTCGTACTCAGCCTACCAAAAAACCCCTTAAACGATACCCATCATGAAATTTTGGGATAACGGCGCGGCGGCCATATTGGATTTCTAAATTAACCCGAAATTCGTACTCAGCACATCAAAGAACCCCTTAAACGATACCCATCATGAAATTTTGTGATAACGGCGCGGCGGCCGTATTGGATCTCTAAATTAACCCGAAATTCGTATTCAGCATACTAAAAACCCCCTTAAACGATACCACTCATGAAATTTTGTGATAACGGCGCGGCGGCCATATTGGTTCTCTAAATTAACCCAAAATTCGTACTCAGCATACCAAAAAACCCCTTAAACGATACCCATCATGAAATTTTGTAATAGTGGCGCGGCGGCCTTTGGATTGCAAAATTATCATAAATTTCGTAATCAGCATATCAAAAAACCCCTTAAACGATACCCATCATGAAATTTTGTGATAACGGCGCGGCGGCCATATTGGTTCGCAAAATTTACCCGAAATTCGTACTCGGCATACCAAAAAACCCCTTAAACGATACCCATCATGATATTTTGTGAAAACAGCGCGGCGGCCATATTGGATCTCTAAATTAACCCGAAATTCGTACTCAGCATACCAAAAAACCCCTTATACGGTATCCAACATGAAATTTTACAACGGTGGCGCGGCGGCCATCTTGGATTGCAAAATTGACCTTAAATTCGTACTCAGCCTACCAAAAAACCCCTTAAACGATACCCATCATGAAATTTTGTGATAACGGCGCGGCGGCCATATTGGATCTCTAAATTAACCCGAAATTCGTATTCAGCATACTAAAAAACCCCTTAAACGATACCCCTCATGAAATTTTGTGATAACGGCGCGGCGGCCATTTTGGATTGCAAAATTATCATGTAATCACCTACAGAGATAGATTATAGTCTGAAATGATACAAGTTTTATCCCGGGAATAAGTTCCCATGAGACGCGGAAATGAGAACAAAATTTGACGCAGGCGAAGCTGCGGGCATCAGCTAGTCTATAATAAATGTTACATTACACGCGAATGCTCGTGTCGGTCAGGGAGGTAGCATCGTAACGTAATGCTCGAGTCGAATCTATAAATGTTACGAGTTGTATCAAAACGATACACGTTGTATCATTACAAGGCGCGCATTGTAATGCTCGATTCTCCTCCCTCACTGGTGTAACCTCGTCTTGTATCATTACAAGGCGCGCATTGCAATGCTCGGTTCACCTCCCTCACCGGCTGTAATTCTCGACTCGTAACGTTACATTACGCGCGAATGCTCCCGGTGAGGGAGCACCTTAAGATGCCCAGTGAGGAACAGCTGGACATTCTCATGCACAACATTAGACCTGACTACATGAAGGAACTGGCCTTGCATGATGTCAACTCTGTAGATGACTTGAGACGTTTGGGTAAGCGCTTGGAGCTTGCGCGTACTAGGGCAGACGCTTTCCATGAGCCTGCTCTTGACAAGTTTGAGATTTCATCTGACTTACACCAGCTTAAGAACAAAGGTGTACAAAAGCCCGCTAAGCAGGTGTCTGCAGTGGAGACGCCGGTTACCCCCCACGATCGCAAATGCTTTCGTTGCGGCGGGGGCGGTCACACTGCATACAGCTGCACACAGTCAAGGGAGCTGGTGTGTTTCCGGTGTGGTCTCAAAGGAGTCAAGACCCCAGACTGCTCACACTGTACTAGCAAGTCAAAAAACGCGTAGTCCAGGGCCTTATTAGGAACTCTGTGCATTACTCTGTATCTGAGTCTATTTCTGATAAGGTCCTGTTTCCTAAACGGGATAGTGACATTAGACCGTATCTAGTTGTTAAGGTTTTAAATTTAAATGTCTTAGGCCTTCTAGATTCCGGTGCCTCCTGCTCTATACTAGGTAAGGGAGCGCACCGCATCTTCTTGGAACTGGGTTTTGATCTTGTGAGTATCAATCCTACTTTTCGTATTACAACTGCAGACAGCACTCACTTGCAATGTCTGGGTTGTATCTCTTTGCCAATTGAGTACAATTCGGTTATCCGAGTTGTCAAGTTCTATGTTGTCCCAGGAATAACCACCTCCATGATATTTGGTGTGGATTTCTGGCAACAATTTAAGTTAAGTGATAAATTAATTTTACAAAATATTAGCCTTGATAGTTTTAGTGATAACAGTCCTATAGAGTCTGTGTCCCTTAACGGTGGCCTCGAGGATTACGACAACCTGACAACTAAACAAAGGTGTGTAATCAACGAGGTCATTGAAAAATTCGACTCGTTGAACACTGATAAGGTGGGTTTAGGTCGGACCTCACTTGTGCACCATGTCATTGACACTGGTGACAGCAAGCCGATCAAGCAGCGTTATTATCCGCTCTCTTCCCTTAAGCAGAAGGCCCTGGAAGCCGAGCTGGACCGAATGCTGGAGATGGGAGTAGTGTCCCCGTCTCAGTCCGCCTGGAACTCTCCAGTGGTCATGGTGGAGAAGGCGAACGGCGACCTCAGATTGTGCTTGGACTCTCGCAAGCTGAACTCTGTGTCTAAGAGTGACGCCTACCCCTTACCCTATATCAATCAAATCTTGGACCATCTTAATAATGCTAAGTATTTAACCTCTGTAGATCTGAGTGCGGCCTACTGGCAGATTCCATTCGACTCACTCCAGTCTGCTGAGAAGACTGCTTTAACGGTTCCCCGGAGAGGATTGTTCCATTACAATTCCATGTGCTTCGGTCTTGTCGGGGCCAGTGCCACGATGCAATGCCTCATGGACCGTCTGTTTGGTCCCGAGTTCGACAACAAGGTATTTGCGTTTCAGGATGACATAGTCTGTGTGTCCAGCACCTTTGAGGAGCATGTAGAGCTCTTACATAGAGTCTATCAGCAACTCAAGGATGCTGGCCTAACAATTAACATGAAAAAATCCCACTTTTGTCGGAGTGAACTCAAATACCTGGGATATTATGTGGACAAACATGGCTTACGGACAGACCCGGGTAAAGTTGAGGTTATCCTCAACTATCCCACCCCTTCTAACCCTAAGGAGGTTAAGAGATTTCTGGGAATGGCCGGCTGGTATCGTCGCTTTGTTAACAACTTCTCGAAGATTAGTAAACCTCTGTGCAAACTCACTTCTACGAACCTTAAGTTCGAATGGACCCCTGAGGCTGAACAGTCCTTTAACCTGCTAAAGTCAGCCTTGGTTTCTGCCCCTATATTAAAAATGCCTAACTTTGAGATGCCCTTCCGCATTCTTAGTGACGCGTCAGCTTACTCAGTTGCTGCTGTACTGACACAAACTCACGATGGTGTTGAGCACCCTATCGCCTACTGTAGCCGTTCTCTCAACAAGAACGAGGTGAACTACAGCACAACTGAGCGAGAACTTCTGGCCGTGATTTTCGCTTTGGAACAATTTCGACAGTACGTCGAAGGCCAAAAATGTACGGTCGTCACGGATCATTCATCTCTTCTGTGGTTCCATAAACTGAAAAAACCCACGGGTCGTCTAGCACGTTGGAGTATGAGGCTCAGTCAATTCGACTTTGACATAGAGCATCGAAAAGGTAAAGACCACGTTGTACCTGATGCTCTGTCTCGTATCAAAATTGATTCCCTCGATGCAGTACCCACTAAAGACCCGTGGTATGACCACACCATGAATAGTGTTCGGAAGAACCCTAGGAAGTCACCAAATTATGACATTCGTGACAATCTTCTATATAGGTTAACAAAAAATAAATATTCTTTGACTTCAGACTTTGACTGGAAGCTGGTGGTACCTCAGGAGGATCGCTTGCCCCTGCTCTCTAAGTACCACGATGACACACTTAGTGCCCATGGTGGCGTTTGGAAGACGCATAAAAGGTTAGCCCTAAATTATTACTGGCCCAAGATGTACGAGGACGTCAAAGAATATGTTGGGAATTGCGAAACATGCAAGCAGTACAAACCCGTAAATACGTCTCGTCCCGGCCTAATGGGTAGCCCGAAGCGGGTTTCGAAGCCATTCGAAGCTATCTCTGTCGATCTGCTTGGTCCCTTTCCCACTTCGAGCAATAGAAACGTACACCTGATCGTGGTCTCCGACTACTTTAGCAAATACGTCATGTTGTGCCCTGTTCGGGTTGCCACAGGCGCTGTAGTCGCGAGGTTCATAGAGAAGAGTGTGTTTCTCGTGCACGGAGTCTGCAAGACTATTTACATGGATAATAGCCCTCAGTTTGTGAGTAAGCCATTTAAGGATCTGTTGGCTAAATACAATGTACCTAATATATATTATAACCCTAGGTATCATGCCCAAACTAATCAGGCGGAACGAGCTATTCGCAATGTGGTTCAAGCGATCTCATGCTATGTGAAGTCACAACACAAGTCTTGGGATCAGTTCTTGGTTGAGATACAGTGTGCTTTAAACACTGCAGTTAACGAAGCAACTCGTTTCACCCCTTACTTTTTGGTACATGGTAGGGAATTTATTGGGGATGGAGTGTTATACAGGCAGACAGATATCGCGTGCCATCCTACTTCAGTCTCTGTAGACGATCCATCAGCCTTCGGTGTCAAGCTGAGAGAAATACAACGCATTTACGACCAGGTGAGGAAACATTTGAACGTTGCCCACCAGCGTAATGAAAAGTATTACAACCTCAGAAAAAGGCATGTAGAGCTGAAAGTGGGACAGATAGTTTACAAACGCACGTTCTACCTGTCCAACAAGGCCAAGAATTTTACTTCTAAGCTAGCCCCTAAGCTCCTTAAATGTGTGGTGACTGCTAAACGATCCCCTTTAGTATATAGGCTGTCAGATCTGGACGGTAAGGATCTTGGGGAGTACCATATCAAGGACATCCTGAAGTATCAGGAGGAGCAGTCTCCAATACCTAACGTAACTACATACCACTGTTTCTCTAGTTTATTAAACCAGTGCGATGTGATCATTATGTAAGACTATTTTAATCTTTTGTTTGTATTTCTATATGTGTACGTGACTTTAAATTGTCACGTTGTAGTTTCTTCTATGCACCGCACCGAGCGTTTTTCTCTCATTCGCTCTGCAATATCCTGAGAGCTTGTGTAGTGTTAGGGTATCAGCAGCGAGTAAAGGGAGCATTCGTCTTCTATGAAGGGCATTAGACTCTAGGTACTTAGCCTGTCCGGTACACGAGTCAGTGTCTAGGTAGGTGTATAGGAGGATCTTTCTTTGTTATTGTAATGGTAGCAGTCAGCTTGGGGTTGAAGTACCTAGCTGGTTGTCTTTGTTTATTAGTTAGTACGTTTCTGTTTTCTTTATTGTGTATTTCCAGCGTGTCATATCCGCAGGAAATACTATTAAAGGGGGGGTGGTTGTAACATTTATTTTCTATGAGTAGCAATGCCTGGTCTCTGGCTGGACAATACTAATTGACCGTGTCAGTGCGCCATGATCGATTCATTGTTTTTTTGCTGTGGCAACAGCTGTCTCAAGGAAACGGACGTTAGTCTATGGGTTTTTTGTGATGGACGGAGGAATTGCGTAGCAAACTGGTTTAAGGTTTTTTCCAGAGTATTCGATAGTGAGGGTATAAATAGCCCTGCTATGAAGTTCAACGGCTCTTCTAACATCTAGCCAATACGCTTCACATCTTAGTTAACGTTGAGCTCTGATGATTTAGCGCACCTCATGTGTTGCGAGGTTAAAGTTTGACTCAGGCAATGTACAAACCTGAGGACTTGTTGAGGAATATAGCCTAGGTTCTACTTTCCTCAGAAAGAATAAGTTTCTGTTTCAACCTACACCCGGGATACCGGTAAGTGTCATTTCTTGTTTGCAAAGCGGTTCGAATTTCGTCGGTCGCGATGTCAGTTATTTCATTTGTCGTTTACTTGTCATAACAGGGTTTTTTACTACGGGGAAAAGCGGCCCGTCCACGGTTGGCAGAGCCACACCCAAAGACACGTGGACTGCACGAGCGAGGGGCTTTGAGAGGAACCAGCCGCCTCCACGTGGCATTCTTGTGCTGTATCGCTCTCAGCTTGACTCAAGGCCAGTAATTGTCACCCAATTATAAGTGTAGTTAGCTGCTTACCCGTTTTACCTGCTCACGCGGCAGTGGTCTATTGAGTAGTATTAGTATCTAAGCCCTGACTATATTTCTGTGTACCTGTGGTATTTGTGACTACCAGTGAATAAGCTCTCTGTGTGTCTCTGTGTATCTCTGTGTACTTAATAAATATATGTGTGTACACCCTATTGTCTGTCTTCGTTAGAGCCCTAGCCTACCCTTGCACACACACTGGAAACTCAGAAATAAGGCGCCCTGGGATAGAGTTCTCTGCATAGCTACCTCGCGCTAGTTGGTGAGTAACACTGAACATCTTTGAGTTACAAAGAGGAAAGATTTGTTTTTGTGTTTTTTTTTGTTTGTTTGTAACGAATAGGCTCCGGAACTACTAAACCGATTTGAAAAATTCTTTCACTGTTGGAAAGCTACACTCTTTGCGGTGAACGTAGGCTATATTTTATTCCCGTATTCCCACGGGAACGGGAACTACGCGGGTAAAACCGCGTGACGTCGCTAGTCATAGATAACTGTTTAGTTAATAGGTACAACAAGAGCGAGGCATCGTATAATATGCGATATGTACTGCGTGTGACTAGCGCCCCAAGCGTTGTATCGATAACTAATACCTAGATAAAGTAATGCAATGTGCATAAACAGGCACCAGGAGAGGAGTGGGTCGAGGTTACACTAACTAAATAACGATAGGTGCCTACTAGGAATGCCGGTTTATATAAGACTAGTGGACGTCACGTGGTTTCACCCGCGTAGCTCCCGTTCCCGTGGGAATTCGAGAATAAAGTATAGCCTATGTTCACCGGGAATAGTGTAGCTTTCTAACTGTGACAGAATTTTTCAAATCGGGTTAGTAGTTTCATAGCCTATTCGAAGCAAACAAACAATCTAATTTTCTACTTCTTTATAATATTAGTGTAACTATAGACAATCCATTATTAATATAACTAGCGAATGTCACACGGTTTCACCCGCATAGGTCTCGTGAAAACGATGAAATTAATAATTATAGTTATGTTACTCAGGAATAACGTAGCATTCTAATAGTGAATTATTTTTAACATGAATAGTGATAATTGCTTTTTAAAATTATATTTCCAGTATATCGTAACAAACATACATACATACAAAGCTTTGCTCTTTTTTGTAGAAATCAATAACATGCATACGTACATATAGTCACGCCTTCATCCCCGAAGGGGTAGCCAGAGGCATAGTTAACGCCCACATTTCACCATACAGTTTTATGTCCCACGTAATGTATGGTGAGTCTTTTGCCGTGTTGAAGTGAACAGGCGCAGGACGCCGCGATCCGCAGTTGAAATTTTTCAAGCCGCCCATAAGGTCTTCAACTTGGCTTAACGATTGTCTATTTACTGGCAACCAGGTTTCATTTCGAGTTTTCCTTCTCTACGCAATGAATTTTTTTGCGAAAGTATTCCCTTAGTCGCCTCTTACGACACCTTCGGGATGAATTATTGGGGTGGCGACATTTTGAACTCTTACCCGTCACAACGGACCCCGTCGCCAAACGGGGGAAATCAATAAAAATCTGTAAAAATTCAGGTTTCGTTTAAATAAAGTAGCCCTCAGTTAGTAAGATTTTCGTAACAATTATGTCTACATCTGTCCGAATCTTGTAAGTTTCGTAACTTTAAGGGCCGGTGATTTGACGGTGGCGGCAGCGTCTTTGATGTTTGCTTGTGCCAGCGACGGTGCAGAAAATATCTGTGTATAAATTATTGAATAAAAACATAATTTATGAATATGTCTACGAATACTATTACGTGGGACATAAAACTATAAGGTGAAATGTGGGCGGATACTATGCCTCTGCCAACCCCTTCGGGGATAAAGGCGTGACTATTAAACTCAACCGAAATTTTAAAAGTATACATACATAATATGTATGTGTACTTTTAAAGTTTACATACATTATTATGTACTAGCTGACCCTCGCAACTTCGTTTACGTCACATAATGTGCACGAAAGGAGAGGTAATTTTTCATCAGACTCGTCAAGCACCGTGTGAAACGGCCCTGTTTGCTGCCTTATTCTAAAGCAATTCAGTCCACACAGACTGAATTATTTTACAACAGTCCTAATAATTAAGCTCTTTTATGATTAAGCCAACACGCCCGTTTAGATTTACCCTCTTATCAAAGGAACCCTTGAATTCTAGGTTTGGCGAAAGTTGAGATGCCTCTAATATCTGAACTACAAACCCTTCAATCTTGAAACTTGGGTCGAAAAATCCTTAAAGTACTCCCTTTCCAATACTAAAAAAATATTTGAAATCGAATCACGCGTTGAGAACTGAAAACCATTTTATCTTTCATCCCCTCTCCCGCAGGAACCGCACAAAACTTCGGGATCAAAAGTATCCTAGAACCTTCCTCGGACTATAAGCTCAGAATGTACAAAGTATCATTTAAATCGGTTCAGTAGTTTCGGCGTGATACTTATTCGGGATACAGACAGACAGACAGATATGAAAAGTTTGAATTACATTTTCGGCTTCAGTATCTAATCAATCTAATCAAAACTAATTAAAACTTTCAAAATATCTTCCATGTACAGACTCTCGACCCGCTACAGTTTTATTATATGTATAGATGTATATTATTAGGGTATATTTTTTTTTATAAAATGTCAGTAGTTCATTCATTAACTATTGAAAAACATTACATAAAGGGGTAACTTTGTGGTGATTTTCTATAGACTTAATTAGATCTTGTAACTGAATCTGAATTTGACTTACCTTATATACTTACATACATTTATCGTATGTCCTTTTATAGTATGTTTTTTTAGCATTAAAAGTTTTCTCTTTATAGACTCAGATTGTTTTAAAAAGTCAAAAGTGGACCCACGTCCCCTTAATATAGTCCCCTATATTATCGGGGATATTGTAAATCTCGGAACCTACAATAGTTTATAGGGCCGGACTTCGTAGGACGGTTTGAATAGGCGTAGAGAATAAATTGAAGTGGGAATATATTTAATTCAGCAAACGTCCACCATACCTCAAGTTCCCGTCCAAACTCCACAAACACGCACTGTCATTTTCAGGCACAGATAAAATATCGGCGGTTTGGTGTAAGAAAGTTTGCACAATACGTTAAGACGTGTGTGACATGATGAATAACTCCGCTGTCCTTGCGGTACGTGGCAAGAATTTGAAACTTGTGATGACAACCTTTGTCATTTAGTGACGCGGTGAGAAAATCTTTGGGATTTCTCGTAAGTCCATATTATGCTGTTGTGGAGTAAAAAGAGTTATTCGACATACTAAACTTGTTACGAACTTCAAGCTTAGTAGGTTAACCAGTTTCGTAGGAGAAACAAGTCTTCTTTTTACGAGACTTGTTTCGTAGTAAGAAGAATTATTCCTCGTACGACACTAGTTAAGTTACGTAGGAACGGTTTCGTAGGTGCCCGAAATGGCGCGTGTTCTGCCGCTTATACGATGGTTTGTGCTCTGAGGAATTGCGACTGACTTGGTGGCGCACTCGGTTGTGTACCGACTGCCGCGCTAAGGTCCTGGGTTGACCCTTATATTAGTGTGGTCCACAAAAATGTTTGTTTCCGAGTTTTAGTATTTTTAATCGATTTAAAAAAAGGAGGTTTTTTTAAACTATAGCGGTTTTATACACTCGTACTTTTAGAATACGGGACTTCTTAAACTTTTTTAAGTTTTTACTTACATACACTAACGTTTCGAACACGTTGCAGCGCCCGTGGTGCGGTTGGACGCCGTATCCGTGGAGTATTTCGTGTGAAGTCCTGAATTTTATAAGTATGAAGGAGAAGGTTATTTAGACATTTCAGAATGTCTATCTCAGTTGTCTAGATCCAATCGCACAAGCTTTATATTAGCTTAATGTGGGCTAAATAAGGTTTGTGAGAATATCCAACAATATTAATATTCACGAGGCCCACAGCTACATTCTACCATTCCATCACTTAAGCTGATATTTGCGGCTCCTTGTTCCCAAAATGCATCTGTGTTAATGATGAAAAGCTCCGTGTGGCGACAGGGTTCCGTGTTGCGACGGGTGTCGTAAGAGGCGACTAAGGGAACACTTTTGCAAAAAGATCCATTGCGTAGAGTAGGAAAACTCGATATGAAACCCGGTTGTCAGTAAAATGACAATCGTTAGGCCATGTTGAAGGCCAAACGGGCAGCTCGAAAAATTACAACTGCGGGTTTTGGCGACCTGCGCCTAATATTTTCAACACGGCAATAGGCTCACCACCTATGACGTGGGACATAAAACTATAAGGTGAAAATGTGGGCGTATGCCATTCCTCTGCTTACCCTTTCGGGGATAAAGGCGTGATTATATGTATCTATGTATGTGTTAATCATAAAAAATATAGTTTTGGAGTCAGACAAATCTAGTAGGTATTAGTCTACTAGAATAACTTTTAAAAGCAAAACTTTCAATGCATTTCCAATACGAGTATCATTATACGACATGTCTCGTGCATTAAGTCGATCGAATGCAGAGGTCAGCCTCGGCTTTCCTATTGTCCGATGTCCAATGAACTCCAATAACGCACTATCTACTACACTGTAGGTACTGCGACTTGTTCAGTGTATCTATCGGACAAAAGTCTTTTATTTATCTACTCTCTGGATGTGACAATTTAATTTTATACTACTTAGGTGGCAGACGAACGGGTTGTTCTTTAAGCCTGTAAAAAAGTAATGTGACTGTGGTTACGATAACTGATTATTAAAGAAATGATAGCGACACCCCCGCCCTCCTTCCGTCCTTCCTTCTTTCCTTCCTGGCAAATCCTTCTGAGGGCTTACCCGGGGCTCCCAACCATAGGCTGTTGGGCGTTACGTGAGGTTTTTTAGTCGCTAGGAGTCCGACATAACATCCATGAGGATTTTCCCTCACGTAAACAAAAAAAAAAGAAAACCCCCCGCCTTCGCCAAGGAAGTGAAATAGTGTTCGAACCCCCAAAGGCGAGATGACACATGAACAACCTCCCTTCTCCGAAGAGGATGGACGTTTGCAGCACCAGAGGCGCAACACACGCGCTGCCGACCCACAGTGTTGAGACCTTTCTAGCCTTCAACTTGGCTTAACGATTGCCATTTTACTGACAACCGGGACCACCTGCTTAACGTGTCTTCCGAAGCACGGAAACGCTCGTAAATAAATGTCACAAGGTGATCACGTGATGGTTACCCATCCATAATGGTGTACAGGACTCTGAGTCCGCGGCCACGAGCGCTTCAAAATGTCCAAATATTGGGCTAATTTCAATTTTGAGGTCTAGTTATTTGGTTTGCTTTTGGTGAAAAATCGATGTATAGGCGGCTCTAAAAAAAGTATAAGTAATGGTCCTTTCATATATGTTGTAAAGTACCTACTGGTTGATGAATAACATCATCCTGAGCAATCGTCCAGCGTAGATTTCTAACTTCTAAAAATATTCTACAGTTATAAAAAGCTGCTCGTATCTATTTCAGAAAATAGCTTATCAGTCCTGTACCATCCCGCACCCGAGAGTTATTTTTTGATATAGAGACCTTCTGAAGTAATTCATGCTCGGCTATTTTGTTCATAATAAATGAATAAGTATTATTGGAAATTCTCACACAACATCATCTAGCCTAATAATCTATATCTACTAATATAAACTTTTGCTATGGGATCTCGACGACTAATAGACATACTTTTATATTTCCAAGAAATGCTTACCTACATTCCGTACATAGAAACACCCAAAGTCCGAAACAGATATTGTAGATAGCACAAATGTAAACCTACCCAGCAATCAAACAGTCGCTAATCATAATAAATCGTAACATTTGCGTCTGAATGCTACATTTCGCCTACACCCAACAATCTAGACGAGTGTATCTAATGTTCAAGCTATCGCGATAGTGGGGTGGTCCCGGGGGACGGTGAGCAGCGAGCAGCGAGCAGCGAGCAGCCTCCAAGGCCGACGCGAGCCTGCATGAATAATGTCCCAGGTATCTCGCGTCGCGTTTTGTTACGACACAATATGAATAAAGGAAAACGTTCCATATTAAATAGGTCTCTGTTTAGTTTTCAAAGTTCCGTATACGAAGGGTATAACGGGACCCTTTACTGAGACTGTTGTTGTCTGTCTGTCCGTCTGTTTGTTACCACGCTGTATCTCAAAAGCCGTTATCGCAAGAGAGCTGAAAATTTTCCACACGATGTATTTCTATTACCGCTCGCTACCTAAAAGATAAAAATATAAAACATTTTAAGGATAGCTTTCATAATTCACAAAAATGATATATTTTGTGATTTTGGTACGGAACCTTCTGTGGGCGAGTCCGACTCGCACTCGCACTTGCCCGGTTTTCTTGTTTAATTTTCTATTGATATTTTTTCATGCGTGTAGTAACTTCCAAGTAGCAACGAGATAGAACCTCGGGTAGATCACAATGCGGACACGTTAACCGTCTCCCTATAACTTGGCCCAAAAGACTTGGTAGTATTCTGGAATAATAATGATAGGAAATTGGTAATACGCTTATAATTTAGTTTTGTACCGATGTACGACAAGATTGGCAGTAATAAAACAATCAATGCATATACAAGGCGTCCCACGGCTATGCCACATGGAGGGAAAGTACCTTAAATATTAAAGATAGCTGAGCCCGCAACTTCGTTTACGTCACATAGGGTGTATGAAAGGAAAGGTATTTCTTCATCAGAGTCACCAAGCAGCGTCTGAAACTGCCCTGTTTGCTTAATCATAAAAGAGCTTAATGATTAAGTCTATTTTAAAACAATTCAGTCCACGCCTTCGGCGCGGACTGAATTGTTTAAAAATAGTCTTAATCATTAAGCTCTTTTATGATTAAGCCAACACGCCAGTTTAGGTTCACTCACATTCAAAGAAACCCCTACAATTAAAATTTTCAAAATATCTAATTCTTAAAAGTGTTATAACTCTTTTATTTCTAAACCGATTTACATAAAACAAACGCTAAATGTTAACTGGAGCAAACCTCAACACAATAAAAAAAACCGCATTGCAATCGGTTGAGCGGTTGCTCAGATTAGCGTGCACAACCGTACAGACAAACAGATATACAGACATACAGACATACAGACATACAGACAAACAGACAAAAATTCTAAAAATCATTGTTTTGGGTTCTATTGCGTTCATAAAGCCCCCCTATAATATTTTTTCTTATTTATCTTCCATGTACAGACAGCGACCTGTTACGATTTTATTATATGTATTGATGGAACATTTTACTCAAAGAAGACATTATTTTCATTTAAAAAACAACTCAAACTAAATTCGTAGATTTTTAAATAATTACTAGGTTGAGCCGGGAATTGAACCCGCTACACGAGAAAAAATAATTACCCTGTAGCTTGATCGTACCGATCAAAAGGCTTCATCGTAAGGATTAGTCGTATCGTCGTAGGCTTCATCGTCGATAGTGGGCAGATATGCGATTCACGAGAACTGACGATGACAGGTACCACATGGAGGGCTAGAGACTGCTGTATTCTGTCTAAACGTATTGGACAGTTCCATCAATGCTGCTCATGTTTAACTACGATCTTTAAAACGTTATTAGAAGATTTCGCTTTAACCCTTCAAGCTCCTTCAACCCCCACAAAATTTATATCGAAAATCAATAATCGCTAGCACCTATTTCCACCACCCTAAAAATGAAAAAAGATTTCTCATTTTCCAAAAAAAAAATTATTTCTCACTTACCAGTCCAAATTTTACAATTCTGCAAACGGCAACCGGATTATTGATAAATTGTTTATTTTACTGTGTATAATAATAAATAATAATGAAAACACATTATTTATAATAAAAAAACAAAACACACACGCACACACGCACTTGGTACACATGCACTCAACACAAAAAAACCTTTATTACTCTACCACCACACCATATTTTACGATTCTGTAAACACCAACCGGATTATTGATATATTGTTTATTTTACTGTGTATAATAATAAATAATAATGCAAACTCATTATTTATAATAAAAACACGAAACACACACGTACTACACAAACGCACGCCAACCATGCGCAATCCACTCTCAACTTCAACTGTTCGATTTTTGTAAAAAAATCTGGCCCATTGACGTCATTTTATAAGATTCCAAAAACAAGAAAATGTTATATACTACACATGCAATCAAACTGTTCATAGAAAAGTAGGACGTAAGGAGGCAAAATTTAAGTTTAAAGTCGTCTGGGTAGGTGCGGCGACCGGTCGCCGCGCGGGGCTCAACGGAAAAGCTTGATTATTATGCGCGGCGACCGGTCGCCGCGAGGAGCTCTAAGGGTTAAGACCATTCATACAGAGAAAAATTTTGCACAAGGTCTAGTTGTGAAAATCGATTACAAAAAAATAAATTTAACTCTGTTTTCGTAACTAGTTATCAAACGAGAAAAAAAATGTTGCGTAGCTTGCTACGAATTTTTGATAACGAATGCGAATGAAAGGGAACATAATCGGACCCCAGTTCGTCAGTTCATAGTGACTGTTTGAGAAAATATCTACTCCTTTGATATTTTGAAAAAAAAAACATAGTTTTAAGTGTAAATATTGTATGAACGTGACGCCTTCGATATAATAAAAGTAGCTTGCGAGCACTAAACTGGTAATCTTAAACTTCCGTAGACGTGTACGAGCCTACGAGATCTCGCAGACAGTCGGTCTACAAGACCATTCATTCATGGCATTCCTTGCTGCCTCTCAGCTGATTCCCTGACGGCCTGACGTCGGGAGCGACGCGGCAGTGTCAGCCGGACGCGCGCGCCGAACGCGTCCCCAACACTAGGGCCGCGACAAACTTATCATATTTTTGTAACGATATTTATACACCCTGTAGATTAGTGTAGTGAAGTGTCTTATTACGTGGTATCTTTTGATTTTTTGTAAGTACCGCCTGCCTATCAATGGCTATGTGCCTTGAGGGCAACGTACACAGTGTTTTGATCATTCTGTTGTGATTTGGACGTCGAGAGCACTCGGAGATCTCTCGTAGAGATTTTGTATATAAATTTAATTTGCTGACAAGATAGCATAGGTACAATCTGTAGAGGCAATCAGCTTTAAAGGTAGGCAGTCTATTAAATATATTTTTTGCACAAACGCAAAGATATTATCAAAACAAACTGACATAAATATTTTCTTGCGACTTTACTCATAAATATTTTATCTTTTGATGTTATTGAACACTAGAATATAAAGCTGCCCTCGTTATTGCAAACGCAGTACTTGCAAAATAGCGGTTTCGAGATAAACGCGAAAAACATATTTCGTCATATCTAAGGAAGAAATATCGGTGCTATAACTTTTAAAATGTAACTTAAAAATAGTAAAAAAATCGATCTTTCTATTGATATATTTTTTTCCTTATTTTATTATCTTATTTAGATAAAATGCTTAGTACTGCGTTTTCATTAACTTTCTGGGCTTGCGAGCATTACAGTATCACTAAGATCACATGCAGTAATAGTGCTTATTACTGCAAACTCACCTAGCACGTGCTTAGTACTGCGTTTGTAATTATTAATCATTGAATATATTACATACCTCTGGTATTAGTTAAACAGACTGTACTGCCGTGTCAGACCTATCTACGTTATCTTAAAATCATAGTTTTGAGAAATTGCATCCTAAAGATTTTTCAGATATTTGCGTTTTTAAAGAAATTTAATGCAAACAATTATGAGATTTTTTAATAATGTAACATATTTTAATGTGACGGATATCGGGAAGTAGCATTTTTTTTTTATTGTAGCTATATTTACTATAATAAACTCAATAACAGAGATAGGCATGACAAGCCTACCATACATTACCTAATACGCGACGCCTCGTATGTTAAGATATAAGAGTTAGCTGTGATAAGTCCTTTTGGGGGAGTTATACAAAACTCGGTTATTTATAAGTTACCTGAAATTGGTCTGACTACAGGTGTACCGTAAAACAAAAGGTTAAATAATGTTAAAGTTTTCATCTTTCGTTTTCATGTTCATAATTACTAAAAAAAGTTAATCTTCCGAAATCAAAGGCACTTCAAAAGTCAATCAATCAATCTAGCCTATAGCAGTCCACTGCTGAACATAGGCGTCTCCCAAATTTCGCCACAACACACGGTCCTGCGCTTTTCGCATCCAGTCAATCCCTGCAACGTCAATCGTGCAGATCGTCGCTCCTTCTGGCAGGGGTCGTCCTACCCGACATTTACCAAGTCGCGGTCTCCACTCCAGAACACGCTTGCTCCATCGAGCATCAGTTATTCTACAAATGTGGCCAGCCACTTCGAAACGTATACTCTGCAAGCTATGTCGACCACTCTTGTTTTCTGACGGATAACATCGTTTCGGATCTTATCCCTCAGAGACACCCCTACTGTGGACTAGCCCTATTGTGAGTGTCCACGTCTCGGCGGCGTAGGTCAAAACTGGTAGAATGCTCTGGCTGAAGACTATCCTCTTCAGGCATTGCGGTATCGGCGAATAGAAAACCCGATGCAGTTCGCTGAATGCTGCCCAGCCCAAGCAAATCCTTTTCGCTATTTCCTTATCCAGGTTACTCGTTTCAAATGTCCTGCCCAAGGTAAGTGTAGTCTAGGACAGCTATTGGTCCCGGCATGACATGCTCATTGAACATGACCTTGGTTTTGTTCAAGTTTATACCGAGGCCAACACGTCGAGACTCTTCACTTAAACTGTGCAGCACCCCGCTAAAAGGTTTCAGCTTTTCTGCTACTATGACGATGTCATTGGCTTATATTCACGCCCCTTCCATCCCAGGCCAACGATTTTAAGACGTCCCAAGCGCATTAGTGAGGAGCTTAGGTGACACGACATCTCCCTGTCTCACACCTCTGCGCAGCGCTATCGGATTGGTCTTCTTATCCTCCAACTGGACGGTCATGGTAACCGTATCATATAAGCCCCTCAACACCTCAATATACCGCCAATCAAGATGACACCGCTGCAGAGCTTCTAGGACTGCCCAGGTTTCGACAGAGTCGAAGGCTTTCTCGTAGTCTACGAAATCCATACACAACGGCTGATTGTGCTAGTTGGACTTCATACAATTTGCCGAACAGAATGGATGTAGTCCACTGTACTAAAGCCTTTTCGAAACCCGGCTTACTTCTTTGTCTGGAACTTGTCGAGTTTCCCAGCGAGGCGGTTTATGACTACTCTCCAGAACAACTTGTAGACATGGCTCAGCTCAGGAGTGAAATGAGTCTGTAGATCTTCAGTAAGGATTATATGTAACACATTTTGCTACTAAGGTGCTGTATTAGTTCTTCGGCGCTTTTTTAAAGTGAATTATTTGTGGCATCTTCACAATTTATTTAACTAATTTGTGCTAATACGTTTGACGAGTTCAAACGTATTAGCACATGTTAGCATGCATCGTTGTCATAGTCAAAACTACTCCGGTTTTGACTATGACATGGTTGGTTTGAGTTACGGTATACTTACCGTAATACTGGAATGTTTGACCACCAACCACGCGGAGCACACTGTCACGTCAGCGAGTGACGTCGACGCACTGATTTGCTAAAATGAAACACGGCACTATACCGTGCGGTATTCGTACACACATAGCTCCCTCTCACTCTCGCTTCTCGTAAACGCAGGATTGTAGAATACTACGATTGGCTAAGTAAACATTCGTTTCAGAAAAATTTATGCTACAAGCTTACGCAGTAATCGTAGCAAGTACTGCATAAACTTATAGCATATGCTTAATGCTTCAAATTTTTGTAGCACAAGTTACATTTAGGTGCAAGTACTGCGTTTCATAGTACCTAAAAAACACGTTTGTAATAGAAAAAAGTTATAGATATATTTTTTACGTATAGATTATGTCCTTAGGATGCCATTTCTGCAAAAAAGTGAAAATCTCAAAAATGTCGATTACTGCAAGTGCAATTATCAGGGCAGAAAGGTATTGTGGGTATTAAAGTAAAAATGAATCAGTTTAATAGAATATCTTGTTCATAATATCTTAGTCGATTCCATCTTATTTTACTTCTTACTAATATTATAAATGCGAAAGTTTGTGAGTGTGGATGTTTGTTACTCTTTCACGCTCTAACGGCTGAACGGATCGGGCTGAAATTTAGTACAAGAATACATTATAGTCTGGAATAACACATATTTTTATCCCCGGAATAAGTTCCCACGGGAAGTGACAACGGGAACAGATTTTGCGCGAGCATCAGCTGCGGGTATCAGCTAGTTTGTAAATATATTTATGTGGGTAATTAGGTAGGTACTGAATCATCTGCGAATGCTGTATGTTACTGCGTGACTTCCCGTTCCTCGCAAGGTACAAGATCGGAGTGGTACGTGGAGGCTACTAGGTAGCTAGGTACTTACCTAAGTAGTATTGCCCAGTAGCCCCTGAAATGAAAACGGGACTAACGCTCGGCTGATAATGCTACATTTGATCGAATGCTGTAGCTGGGTAGTACCGGCTATCGGTCACTCTGGAGTCAGCCTATGACCATAGCTCTACGTTTATATCTTTTCATATTTTATCCCAGGATATTTATTATGAACGTAGAGTTTTGCATCGTGTGCGAGTACTTGGCCCTATAATTCTAGATCAAGACGAAGATGCACGCACCACGTAAAATCAGAGTGATTTGTAGTCAATGTAGGTATACAAAATTTTGAATATACACCAATGACGCAGCTGGTGGTGCCATGGATTCATAACTTACTCTCTTGCAAATTTACATTTCATAACTTTTGAAGGCCTTGGGGGATGTTAAAAACCTTTTGCTACGAATAGATAACTAAAGATAAAACTTTCAGTTAAGGCTTAAATGAGTACATATTAACGGATCTTTAAGGACTAAGTGACTATTCAGGTGACTATTTTCAGATACCCAAGATAAAATAGTTGTGTAGTAGATTGATAAGTTTGATTTGCCTGCCGACTGTACGCCACCAGACTGTCATCTCCTGAACCGTGATAGTTAGACAGTAGAAAATTTTTACAAATCATATTTCATAATCAATGGGTTCGATTCCCAGCTAGGATTATTGGTTTTTCAAAAATCTAATGATGAGGTTTTCAGTTTCATCAAAATCGGGCTCGTGACTCCTTTGAGCATTTTTCGCTATTCCTTATAGTTTCGGATTTGGCCATCCAATCCCTTTTCAAAAATTCATCCTGTATATAACTAGCGGCTCACTCCGGCTTCGCACGGGTATACAGTATTTCTCCACTATTTAATGGATGTTATTATACATATAAACCTTCCCCTTAAATCACTCTATCTATTAAAAAAAACGGCATCAAAATCCGTTGCGTAGTTTTAAAGATTTAAGCGTACATGGGGATATAGGGACATATATTATAGCGACTTTGTTTTATACTATGTCGTGATTAGTAAAATCTTTGTCGTGATTAGTAAAATCTATCCTATACAGGGTGAATTTTTCAAAAGGGATTGGATGGCCAAATCCGAAACTATAAGGAATAGCGAAAAATGCTCAAAGGAGTCACGAGCCCGATTTTGATGAAACTTAAAACCTCATCATTAGATTTTTGAAAAACCAATTTTCCTAGCTAGGAATTGAACCCATTGTTTTTGAAAAAAAATACACACCCTATATTATTACAACATACGATAGTGTTGCTATTAACGATCTTATTCTGGGAAGTAATGACATACGGCAAACTAAAGGAAAGAGCTCATCTTTAACAAAATACATTTTATTTTTCTTATGTTAACTGATTAATTGTTCAAAACGTAGACCATTGTTTTCAATACATAGCTGGATTCGAGATTTCAAGGATCGTACTGCATTCAATATTACACTGTTATTAGTTACGTTTAGAATAACAATCATTCTGAGCATAATTTAAAACACGGAATACTTACGATCTTTTCTGGGATTTCGAACGAAACAAATTATGATACAAAATTTAGGTACCATGAAACATGAATTCTATTAAAATTCCAATAGTTCCATAAATTTGCCGTTTATCATTACTTCACAGAATTTGATCCTTAACAGCGACCCTATCGTATGGTGTAATAACAAAGGGTGTGTTTTTTTTTTCAAAACCAATGGGTTCGATTCCCAGCTAGGATTATTCGTTTTTCAAAAATCTAATGATGAGGTTTTAAGTTTCATCAAAATCGGGCTCGTGACTCCTTTGAGCATTTTTCGCTATTCCTTATATTTGCGGATTTGGCCATCCAAGCCCTTTTCAAAAATTCATCCTGTATACTAAACATAAATGATTCTTTTGACATTTTTAGATGCAAAACCCTCCGTGTGCACTTGGTCGGCTTTTTAATCTATATTTAATGACAGATTTGAACCAGAGTTAAAACGTTCACTCTGATAATGTATGAATTACGCACCATTAACCAATACCATTATTCTGAAACATGACATAACGAACGTCGAGAAGTGCAAAGAAAATTTAACGTTTCATAAACTATAAAATACTTCATTAGGTATATTTTTCTTCAAAGTACTTGATAAAAAATCAAAACAGTATCTACCGTTATATCCTCATACCTAACTATCCGTTACTCATAATTTTGAAACTTTTTTTTTCATTTCAAGGTTGCCGAAGAATTATTGTTACCTTTCTTAAAGGCGAAGTTTTAATGGTCCAAAAATTGGATCTACGAATGAAAATAGAATAAACAACCTGCTCTATTAAAGGCTGCTCACTGCTTTACTTAACTTCTACATTCTGAAGCGCTCGTGGCCCCGCGGACTCAGTGTTCTGTAAACG
Source organism: Miltochrista miniata (assembly GCA_933228765.1). Classification (NCBI taxonomy): domain Eukaryota; kingdom Metazoa; phylum Arthropoda; class Insecta; order Lepidoptera; family Erebidae; genus Miltochrista; species Miltochrista miniata. Next base: position 896,685 of record OW121769.1, read on the forward strand.
ATCACTGCAGTAAGCAACATTTACTATGGCCGGATATGGATGGGTGACCACCACGTGGACCACTTTGTGACATTTATTTACGAGCGTTTCCGTGCTTCGGAAGGCACGATAAGCCGTTGGTCCCGGTTGTCAGTAAAATGACAGTCGTTAAGCCAAGTTGAAGGCCTTACGGGCGGCTTGAAAAATTACTGTGGGTCGTCACAACCTGCGCCCGGGTCGGCAGCGCGTGTGTAGCGCCTCTGGTGTTGCAAACGTCTATGACTACGGTTACCAACCTTCCGGTGGGCCGCAAGCTTGTCTGCCACCTAAGTAGTATAAAAAAAAACATAAAAGTTTGCAATGAAACAAACATAAAAATTTAAAGTCTGTCAAAAATCCTTTTAATAAAAAAAGCTGCGTTAAAATCCGTTCACTAGTTTTTGCGTCCATCGCGAACCAACAGACAAGAATTCCCATTTTATTTCTTTCACTGAACCGTATATTTTTCATAAGCTTAGGGCAGGAAACAAACACACTCGAGTTTACACTGGTGTCTTGTCATCATAACAAACTTATATTTCTATCTCGAAATACGAGAATAATATTTACGGTAGCTTTATCCCGCGGCTTTGTTTTATGTACAAGATAACCCTACGTAATGTTGCTGCATCTTTCTCCTTATGACACGTTTCATATCCTTGGATATAATACTTTTATGAAAAAATAAAAATTTTTTAACGCTTATATACTGTAGCCCATGTGGCGACGGGTAAGAGTACAAAATGTCGCATCCCTAATACCTCCCAAGGGTGTCGTAAGAGGTGACTAAGGGAACACTTTTGCAAAAAGATTCATTGCGTAGAGAAGGAAAACTCGTAATGAAACCCGGTTGTCAGTAAAATGACAATCGTTAAGCCAAGTCTAAGGCCTTACGGGCTTGAAAAATTTCGACTGCGGAGACCTGCGCCTGTCCATTTCAACACGGCAATAGGCTCCCCACCTATTACGGGGGACATGGAACTGTAGGGAGAAATGTGGGCGTATACTACGCCTCTGCCTACCCTTTTGGGGATGAGGGCGTGATTATATGTATGCATGTATTTATGTACTAGATTGCCCTGTAATTTTATTAATATACTAAGTAAGGGAAGGGAATTTTCATTTCTGACCCGTGGTCCACCTAGGTGTTTTAGTATTAACTGTTGTCATGTTGGCCTGTTGTTTGTTGCATTTGTACTCCTGGCCTAAGAAGCTGTTACATGGTTAATTTCTGTCTCGTTGGTCCACCTAAACAGCCATGGTTAACTTAAAGATAAATCATTCAATATTCATAAGACTGCTTTATTAAAGGTTTGAATTGTTGACGTTGTATAATACTAGCAGACGTCACGCGATTTCACCCGTGTAGTTCCCGTTTCCGTGGGAATACGGGAATAAAATATAACCTATGTTCACTGGGAATCGTGTACTAGTCCAACAGTGACAGAAAAATTAAATATATAAATAAAATGCATTATTCGGCACGCACAAAAAACAATAATAAAAAAAAAAAAAACTGAAAATGTACAATGTGCGTGCCCGAAAAGCTAAGGTCCTGGGTTGACCCTTATATTAGTGTGGTCCACAAAAATGTTTGTTTCCGAGTTTTAGTATTTTTAATCGATTTAAAAAAAGGAGGTTTTTTTAAACTATAGCGGTTTTATACACTCGTACTTTTAGAATACGGGACTTCTTAAACTTTTTTAAGTTTTTACTTACATACACTAACGTTTCGAACACGTTGCAGCGCCCGTGGTGCGGTTGGACGCCGTATCCGTGGAGTATTTCGTGTGAAGTCCTGAATTTTATAAGTATGAAGGAGAAGGTTATTTAGACATTTCAGAATGTCTATCTCAGTTGTCTAGATCCAATCGCACAAGCTTTATATTAGCTTAATGTGGGCTAAATAAGGTTTGTGAGAATATCCAACTATATTAATATTCACGAGGCCCACAGCTACATTCTACCATTCCATCACTTAAGCTGATATTTGCGGCTCCTTGTTCCCAAAATGCATCTCTGTTAATGATGAAAAGCTCCGTGTGGCGACAGGGTTCCGTGTTGCGACGGGTGTCGTAAGAGGCGACTATGGGAACACTTTTGCAAAAGATCCATTGCGTAGAGTAGGAAAACTCGATATGAAACCCGGTTGTCAGTAAAATGACAATCGTTAAGCCATGTTGAAGGCCAAACGGGCAGCTCGAAAAATTACAACTGCGGGTTTTGGCGACCTGCGCCTAATATTTTCAACACGGCAATAGGCTCATCACCTATGACGTGGGACATAAAACTATAAGGTGAAAATGTGGGCGTATGCCATTCCTCTGCTTACCCTTTCGGGGATAAAGGCGTGATTATATGTATCTATGTATGTGTTAATCATAAAAAATATAGTTTTGGAGTCAGACAAATCTAGTAGGTATTAGTCTACTAGAATAACTTTTAAAAGCAAAACTTTCAATGCATTTCCAATACGAGTAACATTATACGACATGTCTCGTGCATTAAGTCGATCGAATGCAGAGGTCAGCCTCGGCTTTCCTATTGTCCGATGTCCAATGAACTCCAATAACGCACTATCTACTACACTGTAGGTACTGCGACTTGTTCAGTGTATCTATCGGACAAAAGTCTTTTATTTATCTACTCTCTGGATGTGACAATTTAATTTTATACTACTTAGGTGGCAGACGAACGGGTTGTTCTTTAAGCCTGTAAAAAAGTAATGTGACTGTGGTTACGATAACTGATTATTAAAGAAATGATAGCGACACCCCCGCCCTCCTTCCGTCCTTCCTTCTTTCCTTCCTGGGAAATCCTTCTGAGGGCTTACCCGGGGCTCCCAACCATAGGCTGTTGGGCGTTACGTGAGGTTTTTTAGTCGCTAGGAGTCCGACATAACATCCATGAGGATTTTCCCTCACGTAAACAAAAAAAAAAGAAAACCCCCCGCCTTCGCCAAGGAAGTGAAATAGTGTTCGAACCCCCAAAGGCGAGATGACACATGAACAACCTCCCTTCTCCGAAGAGGATGGACGTTTGCAGCACCAGAGGCGCAACACACGCGCTGCCGACCCACAGTGTTGAGACCTTTCTAGCCTTCAACTTGGCTTAACGATTGCCATTTTACTGACAACCGGGACCACCTGCTTAACGTGTCTTCCGAAGCACGGAAACGCTCGTAAATAAATGTCACAAGGTGATCACGTGATGGTTACCCATCCATAATGGTGTACAGGACTCTGAGTCCGCGGCCACGAGCGCTTCAAAATGTCCAAATATTGGGCTAATTTCAATTTTGAGGTCTAGTTATTTGGTTTGCTTTTGGTGAAAAATCGATGTATAGGCGGCTCTAAAAAAAGTATAAGTAATGGTCCTTTCATAAGAATTTAGTAAAGTACCTACTGGTTGATGAATAACATCATCCTGAGCAATCGTCCAGCGTAGATTTCTAACTTCTAAAAATATTCTACAGTTATAAAAAGCTGCTCGTATCTATTTCAGAAAATAGCTTATCAATCCTGTACCATCCCGCACCCGAGAGTTATTTTTTGATATAGAGACCTTCTGAAGTAATTCATGCTCGGCTATTTTGTTCATAATAAATGAATAAGTATTATTGAAAATTCTCACACAACATCATCTAGCCTAATAATCTATAACTACTAATATAAACTTTTGCTATGGGATCTCGACGACTAATAGACATACTTTTATATTTCCAAGAAATGCTTACCTACATTCCGTACATAGAAACACCCAAAGTCCGAAACAGATATTGTAGATAGCACAAATGTAAACCTACCCAGCAATCAAACAGTCGCTAATCATAATAAATCGTAACATTTGCGTCTGAATGCTACATTTCGCCTACACCCAACAATCTAGACGAGTGTATCTAATGTTCAAGCTATCGCGATAGTGGGGTGGTCCCGGGGGACGGTGAGCAGCGAGCAGCGAGCAGCGAGCAGCCTCCAAGGCCGACGCGAGCCTGCATGAATAATGTCCCAGGTATCTCGCGTCGCGTTTTGTTACGACACAATATGAATAAAGGAAAACGTTCCATATTAAATAGGTCTCTGTTTAGTTTTCAAAGTTCCGTATACGAAGGGTATAACGGGACCCTTTACTGAGACTGTTGTTGTCTGTCTGTCCGTCTGTTTGTTACCACGCTGTATCTCAAAAGCCGTTATCGCAAGAGAGCTGAAAATTTTCCACACGATGTATTTCTATTACCGCTCGCTACCTAAAAGATAAAAATATGAAACATTTTAAGGGTAGCTTCCATAATACAAAAATGATATATTTTGTGATTTTGGTACGGAACCTTCTGTGGGCGAGTCCGACTCGCACTCGCACTTGCCCGGTTTTCTTGTTTAATTTTCTATTGATATTTTTTCATGCGTGTAATAACTTCCAAGTAGCAACGAGATAGAACCTCGGGTAGATCACAATGCGGACACGTTAACCGTCTCCCTATAACTTGGCCCAAAAGACTTGGTAGTATTCTGGAATAATAATGATAGGAAATTGGTAATACGCTTATAATTTAGTTTTGTACCGATGTACGACAAGATTGGCAGTAATAAAACAATCAATGCATATACAAGGCGTCCCACGGCTATGCCACATGGAGGGAAAGTACCTTAAATATTAAAGATGGAACATTTTACTCAAAGAAGACATTATTTTCATTTAAAAAACAACTCAAACTGAATTCGTAGATTTTTAAATAATTACTAGGTTGAGCCGGGAATTGAACCCGCTACACGAGAAAAAATAATTACCCTGTAGCTTGATCATACCGATCAAAAGGCTTCATCTTAAGGATTAGTCGTATCGTCGTAGGCTTCATCGTCGATAGTGGGCAGATATGCGATTCACGAGAACTGAAGATGACAGGTATCACATGGAGGGCTAGAGACTGCTGTATTCTGTCTAAACGTATTGGACAGTTCCATCAATGCTGCTCATGTTTAACTACGATCTTTAAAACGTTATTAGAAGATTTCGCTTTAAGACCATTCATACAGAGAAAAATTTTGCACAAGGTCTAGTTGTGAAAATCAGTTACAAAAAAATAAATTTAACTCTGTTTTCGTAACTAGTTATCAAACGAGAAAAAAAATGTTGCGTAGCTTGCTACGAATTTTCGATAACGAATGCGAATGAAAGGGAACATAATCGGACCCCAGTTTGTCAGTTCGTAGTGACTGTTTGAGAAAATATCTACTCCTTTGATATTTTGAAAAAAAAAAACAAAGTTTTAAGTGTAAATATTGTATAAACGTGACGCCTGCGATATAATAAAAGTAGCTTGCGAGCACTAAACTGGTAATCTCAAACTTCCGTAGACGTGTACGAGCCTACGAGATCTCGCAGACAGTCGGTCTACAAGACCATTCATTCATGGCATTCCTCGCTGCCTCTCAGCTGATTCCCTGACGGCCTGACGTCGGGAGCGACGCGGCAGTGTCAGCCGGACGCGCGCGCCGAACGCGTCCCCAACACTAGGGCCGCGACAAACTTATCATATTTTTGTAACGATATTTATACACCCTGTAGATTAGTGTAGTGAAGTGTCTTATTACGTGGTATCTTTTGATTTTTTGTAAGTACCGCCTGCCTATCAATGGCTATGTGCCTTGAGGGCAACGTACACAGTGTTTTGATCATTCTGTTGTGATTTGGACGTCGAGAGCACTCGGAGATCTCTCGTAGAGATTTTGTATATAAATTTAATTTGCTGACAAGATAGCATAGGTACAATCTGTAGAGGCAATCAGCTTTAAAGGAAGGCAGTCTATTAAATATATTTTTTGCACAAACGCAAAGATATTATCAAAACAAACTGACATAAATATTTTCTTGCGACTTTACTCATAAATATTTTATCCTTTGATGTTATTGAACACTAGAATATAAAGGTATTGTGGGTATTAAAGTAAAAACGAATCAGTTTAATAGAATATCTTGTTCATAATATCTTAGTCGATTCCATCTTATTTTACTTCTTACTAATATTATAAATGCGAAAGTTTGTGAGTGTGGATGTTTGTTACTCTTTCACGCTCTAACGGCTGAACGGATCGGGCTGAAATTTAGTACAAGAATACATTATAGTCTGGAATAACACATATTTTTATCCCCGGAATAAGTTCCCACGGGAAGTGACAACGGGAACAAATTTTGCGCGAGCAAAGCTGCGGGTATCAGCTAGTTTGTAAATATATTTATGTGGGTAATTAGGTAGGTACTGAATCATCTGCGAATGCTGTATGTTACTGCGTGACTTCCCGTTCCTCGCAAGGTACAAGATCGGAGTGGTACGTGGAGGCTACTAGGTAGCTAGGTACTTACCTAAGTAGTATTGCCCAGTAGCCCCTGAAATGAAAACGGGACTAACGCTCGGCTGATAATGCTACATTTGATCGAATGCTGTAGCTGGGTAGTACCGGCTATCGGTCACTCTGGAGTCAGCCTATGACCATAGCTCTACGTTTATATCTTTTCAGATTTTATCCCAGGATATTTATTATGAACGTAGAGTTTTGCATCGTGTGCGAGTACTTGGCCCTATAATTCTAGATCAAGACGAAGATGCACGCACCACGTAAAATCAGAGTGATTTGTAGTCAATGTAGGTATACAAAATTTTGAATATACACCAATGACGCAGCTGGTGGTGCCATGGATTCATAACTTACTCTCTTGCAAATTTACATTTCATAACTTTTGAAGGCCTTGGGGGATGTTAAAAACCTTTTGCTACGAATAGATAACTAAAGATAAAACTTTCAGTTAAGGCTTAAATGAGTACATATTAACGGATCTTTAAGGACCAAGTGACTATTCAGGTGACTATTTTCAGATACCCAAGATAAAATAGTTGTGTCGTAGATTGATAAGTTTGATTTGCCTGCCGACTGTACGCCACCAGACTGTCATCTCCTGAACCGTGATAGTTAGACAGTAGAAAATTTTTACAAATCATATACAGGTGAATTTTTCAAAAGGGATTGGATGGCCAAATCCGAAACTATAAGGAATAGCGAAAAATGCTCAAAGGAGTCACGAGCCCGATTTTGATGAAACTGAAAACCTCATCATTAGATTTTTGAAAAACCAATAATCCTAGCTGGGAATCGAACCCATTGATTATGAAAAAAAAAACACAACCTATATTACTTCACTATACGATAGTGTTGCTATTAAGGATCTTATTCTGGGTAGTAATAACATACGGCAAACTAAAGGAAAGTGCTCATCTTTAACAAAATACAATTTATTTTGCTTACGTTGACTGATTAATTGTTCAAAATGTAGACCATTGTTTTCAATACATAGCTGGATTCGAGACCTCAAAGATAGTACTGCATTCAATATTATTGATTCCGTTTAGAATATTCTCCAAATAATCATTCTGAGTATGATTTAAAACACGGTATAGTTACGATCTATTCTGGGATTTTGAACGAAACAAACTATGATACAAAATTTAGGTACATGAAATATGAATTCTATTAAAATTCCAAACTTTCCTTAAATTTGCCGTATGTCATTACTTCGCAGAATTTGATCCAAGCCCTTTTCAAAAATTCATCCTGTATATAACTAGCGGCTCACTCCGGCTTCGCACGGGTATACAGTATTTCTCCACTATTTAATGGATGTTATTAAACATATAAACCTTCCCCTTAAATCACTCTATCTATTAAAAAAACGGCATCAAAATCCGTTGCGTAGTTTTAAAGATTTAAGCGTACATGGGGATATAGGGACATATATAGCGACTTTGTTTTATACTATGTCGTGATTAGTAAAATCTTTGTCGTGATTAGTAAAATCTATCCTATACAGGGTGAATTTTTCAAAAGGGATTGGATGGCCAAATCCGAAACTATAAGGAATAGCGAAAAATGCTCAAAGGAGTCACGAGCCCGATTTTGATGAAACTTAAAACCTCATCATTAGATTTTTGAAAAACCAATTTTCCTAGCTAGGAATTGAACCCATTGTTTTTGAAAAAAAATACACACCCTATATTATTACAACATACGATAGTGTTGCTATTAACGATCTTATTCTGGGAAGTAATGACATACGGCAAACTAAAGGAAAGAGCTCATCTTTAACAAAATACATTTTATTTTTCTTATGTTAACTGATTAATTGTTCAAAACGTAGACCATTGTTTTCAATACATAGCTGGATTCGAGATTTCAAGGATCGTACTGCATTCAATATTACACTGTTATTAGTTACGTTTAGAATAACAATCATTCTGAGCATAATTTAAAACACGGAATACTTACGATCTTTTCTGGGATTTCGAACGAAACAAATTATGATACAAAATTTAGGTACCATGAAACATGAATTCTATTAAAATTCCAATAGTTCCATAAATTTGCCGTTTATCATTACTTCACAGAATTTGATCCTTAACAGCGACCCTATCGTATGGTGTAATAACAAAGGGTGTGTTTTTTTTTTCAAAACCAATGGGTTCGATTCCCAGCTAGGATTATTCGTTTTTCAAAAATCTAATGATGAGGTTTTAAGTTTCATCAAAATCGGGCTCGTGACTCCTTTGAGCATTTTTCGCTATTCCTTATATTTGCGGATTTGGCCATCCAAGCCCTTTTCAAAAATTCATCCTGTATACTAAACATAAATGATTCTTTTGACATTTTTAGATGCAAAACCCTCCGTGTGCACTTGGTCGGCTTTTTAATCTATATTTAATGACAGATTTGAACCAGAGTTAAAACGTTCACTCTGATAATGTATGAATTACGCACCATTAACCAATACCATTATTCTGAAACATGACATAACGAACGTCGAGAAGTGCAAAGAAAATTTAACGTTTCATAAACTATAAAATACTTCATTAGGTATATTTTTCTTCAAAGTACTTGATAAAAAATCAAAACAGTATCTACCGTTATATCCTCATACCTAACTATCCGTTACTCATAATTTTGAAACTTTTTTTTTCATTTCAAGGTTGCCGAAGAATTATTGTTACCTTTCTTAAAGGCGAAGTTTTAATGGTCCAAAAATTGGAGCTACGAATGAAAATAGAATAAACAACCTGCTCTATTAAAGGCTGCTCACTGCTTTACTTAACTTCTACATTCTGAAGCGCTCGTGGCCCCGCGGACTCAGTGTTCTGTAAACGATCACTGCAGTAAGCAACATTTACTATGGCCGGATATGGATGGGTGACCACCACGTGGACCACTTTGTGACATTTATTTACGAGCGTTTCCGTGCTTCGGAAGGCACGATAAGCCGTTGGTCCCGGTTGTCAGTAAAATGACAGTCGTTAAGCCAAGTTGAAGGCCTTACGGGCGGCTTGAAAAATTACTGTGGGTCGTCACAACCTGCGCCCGGGTCGGCAGCGCGTGTGTAGCGCCTCTGGTGTTGCAAACGTCTATGACTACGGTTACCAACCTTCCGGTGGGCCGCAAGCTTGTCTGCCACCTAAGTAGTATAAAAAAAAAAAAACATAAAAGTTTGCAATGAAACAAACATAAAAATTTAAAGTCTGTCAAAAATCCTTTTAATGAAAAAAGCTGCGTTAAAATCCGTTCACTACTTTTTGCGTCCACCGCGAACAAACAGACAAGAATTCCTATTTCATTTCTTTCACTGAACCGTATATTTTTCATAAGCTTAGGGCAGGAAACAAACACACTCGAGTTTACACTGGTGTCTTGTCATCATAACAAACTTATATTTCTATCTCGAAATACGAGAATAATATTTACGGTAGCTTTATCCCGCGGCTTTGTTTTATGTACAAGATAACCCTACGTAATGTTGCTGCATCTTTCTCCTTATGACACGTTTCATATCCTTGGATATAATACTTTTATGAAAAAATAAAAATTTTTTAACGCTTATATACTGTAGCCCATGTGGCGACGGGTAAGAGTACAAAATGTCGCATCCCTAATACCTCCCAAGGGTGTCGTAAGAGGTGACTAAGGGAACACTTTTGCAAAAAGATTCATTGCGTAGAGAAGGAAAACTCGTAATGAAACCCGGTTGTCAGTAAAATGACAATCGTTAAGCCAAGTCTAAGGCCTTACGGGCTTGAAAAATTTCGACTGCGGAGACCTGCGCCTGTCCATTTCAACACGGCAATAGGCTCCCCACCTATTACGGGGGACATGGAACTGTAGGGAGAAATGTGGGCGTATACTACGCCTCTGCCTACCCTTTTGGGGATGAGGGCGTGATTATATGTATGCATGTATTTATGTACTAGATTGCCCTGTAATTTTATTAATATACTAAGTAAGGGAAGGGAATTTTCATTTCTGACCCGTGGTCCACCTAGGTGTTTTAGTATTAACTGTTGTCATGTTGGCCTGTTGTTTGTTGCATTTGTACTCCTGGCCTAAGAAGCTGTTACATGGTTAATTTCTGTCTCGTTGGTCCACCTAAACAGCCATGGTTAACTTAAAGATAAATCATTCAATATTCATAAGACTGCTTTATTAAAGGTTTGAATTGTTGACGTTGTATAATACTAGCAGACGTCACGCGATTTCACCCGTGTAGTTCCCGTTTCCGTGGGAATACGGGAATAAAATATAACCTATGTTCACTGGGAATCGTGTACTAGTCCAACAGTGACAGAAAAATTAAATATATAAATAAAATGCATTATTCGGCACGCACAAAAAACAATAATAAAAAAAAAAAAAACTGAAAATGTACAATGTGCGTGCCCGAAAAGGTCGTCATCTCAGCTATTGCTGCACTAACAGGTTAATGTTAGGCAGCGCTGGTTTTCAGATGACGCCTTTAAGGCGTAAATTTCAAATCGGTTCAGGAGTTTCGAAGCCTATTCGATGCAAACAAACAATCAAATCTTTCCTCTATAAAATATTGACAATATTTTTTAGATGTTTAGTACCTACATTTATATTGGTTGAAATATTTTGAAATATAAATTAATTTATATCTATACTAATATTATAAACAGGAAAGATTTGTTTTTATGTTCGTTTGTTTGTAACGAATTGGCTCCGGAACTCCCGGACCGATTTGAAAAATTCTTTCACTGTTGGGAAGCTACACTGTTTGCGATGAACATAGGCTATATTTTATTCCCGTCTTCCCACGGGAACGGGACCTACGCGGGTGAAACCGCGTGACGTCCGCTAGTTAGTTATAATAACATTTTTTACTTACATCATTTACACTGTTTGTTTTCCGATAAAAAAAAACATTGCAGATCTTGTGTGTTGTTTAACCATAATATAATTATGTATATCGTGTCGAGATCATTATTCCATCCTCGAGTCTCGACCCTTGTTGGAATGTGAAAGGCTGCGTCCGTGAGCCCACAAGTGACTTGTTTAAAAGCAAGGTGTAAGTGAAGTACGGTTTTTGACAGGAGTAATTATTCCCAGTAGTTCCGGGGAAGATATTCCGTCTTGGAACTAGTGACACTTTTTCCCAATAGTTTTGTGGCGGAACTTATATTATGACAGAACACAAAATTTAAGTATCAAACACTTCGACACTTAAAGGCACCTAATATAAATTAATTTTTCTCACAAATATTCTTTAATGTTATAGATATTGTAAACATTTCTAATAAAATATTCATGAGAAATAATTATATTTTTTTCAAATAACGGATTAGTCGCACAAAGGGTACATTTCTCTCAAACCCATAAATTGATTTGTATTAACAACTTATGAGATTTCATCCCAGTCATTAAACAATTATTATAACACGATTGTCTCCATCGGAGCTTGTTATAACGACAAGAACTTGTTACCGCGAGCACAGTCTATCGATAAGGCACGTATTGGCTAACTACATAAGTCCATTATCAGATGGTACCAGAATCTATTAATAATAATGATGACGCTTTTCCTTTTTCGTCTCTCGTAAAGATTTCAAAAATAATAAATGAGGTATAATACTTTATCCAAACCTTTATCTCTAGAAACAGGTACTCACCTGCCTACCTCAAGCGCTTCTATCACCCTGACTATTAGTGTTCTATCCCTACTAATATTATAAATGCGAAAGCAACTCTGTCTGTCTGTCTGACGCTTTCACGCCTAAACGGCTGGACCAATTGAGATGAAATTTGGTATAGGTATAGTTCGAGACCCTGGGAAGGACATAGACTACTTTTTAAACGATTGTGCACAAGGAGGGTTATGATTTTACGATATAACGACTCTTAAGCGATAACGACTTCTACGCGGTCGAAGCCGCGGGGAACAGCTAGTAATATAAACGATCAATGTTAGTAACTTTAGTTCTGGCAGGTCCTTAGATGGGTGATCATTTTATAACATTTTAATTTGGAAGCGTTTCCATACCCTTGAAGGCGTGTTAAGCCATTAGTCCCAGTTGTCAGTGAGAAGGCCGTCGTTTGGCCAAGTTGTAGACCTTATGGGCGCCTAGAAAACTCTCAACAGTGGGTAATCACGACCTATGCTTGTCCATTTCAACACGGTCACTAGTCTCGTAAAGGATAACTTTCAGTAGCAGGACTTCCCCAAGATGTTTCTTTATAATCGCATAGTTATGCTGCGAAAGCTGGCTTAGTTAAACTGACAATCTGGTAATAATTTTATATTCCGCATCAACTTAATCTTTCCAATGTAATGAAAGCTCAAACGAAAATAAAATTACAAAACTAATAAAAAGTTTCAAAGTAGACAGTAAAATAAAAAGTTTGATCCATTCGTTCCCAAAAAATGTTGAAAGTCTGACAGCGTTATGAACATTGAATACCTTGTGGGACAAGAATTTGTTAATTCAAATATGTTTATTGAACTTTGTCCCTGTTTCTAAGCAGGATATTGTATTGACTTAGGTAACTACGATAACTTAGTAAGACTAAGGACCTTGCTTGCACCATTAACAGTCCTGACCAACTGATATGGGAATGAGAAATTCTACATACATGTCACATAATTCACAGCATTTTCCCCTACGCATAGGTTTTTTTTACGTGAGGGAAAATCCTACATGGAAATCCGGACTCCTGCCGACTAAAAAACCTCACGTATCCTGCCCAACAGCCTACGGTTGGGAGCCCCGGGTAAGCCCTGGGAAGAATACCCCAGGACTCTCAAGACACAAGGGGTAGACAGATGTATAGCGTACTCCCACATTCCACGATTAGTTTCTTCCCCACGTAGTATGTTTCTGACAATCTGAACTAATGGCTTAACGTGCCTTCCAAAGCACGGAACCGCTCGCAAATAACGCATACAAATTTTTTTACCTAATAATGAAGTTTAACAATGTCGAAATACGTATTTCGTTGATACTATCATAAGTGCCTGTTCTGGCCCGTTTCCGAGCGGCTGCGGAGTGCACAGACCGTGAAATTCTCTGAAAATGCGAAGCAGAATTTACTCGTGAGAAGAAACTTCAGAATACATTTTGGATGCTGTAGTCAACTCGGCGAGCAGATGGTCCGACATCGTTCATATTTTGAAGTGTTTAAATATATTTTTTGTAGTTGTATCTTAAAAACCATGGCAGCTAGAGAGCGAGCTGAAATTTTCATAGATTTCTATTGCCGTTGATTTGCACTACAAATAACAAAATTACAAAAATGGGGGTTAAGGTGGGCTCTATAAAACAAACGTGATTTTTTGCAGTTTTCTGATACAGAAACATCCGTGTGCGTGTGTCTCGCACTTGGCCGGTTTGAACTGAACTCGGAGCTTAGTCATCATAATTACGCTTCGCGAAGATACACAATAACCATAAACCTACTTCAATATCAACAATAAGAGGAGTTAGACAAGCCCATATGAAATATAATGCTCAAACAATTTATGTGCCACTCAAGTGCGGTACCTATCACGTTAATAGCACTTGGTCCAATTTATTGGTTCGTGTTACGAAGACGATGTGAAGGTTGGGCAAGTAGGTATATGACGCTGTGTCGGGATAGTGGCTATTAGGGACAATTTCATTTTGCTGGAACATTTTTGTTAGGTACTACATAATATACACGGTTGTAACAATCTGCTTGTATATAAGCAATAGCTATGGTTCTTTATTTTACGTTGGCAACTGAATTCACAGCCAAGTGACTTTCTCAGAACTCAATTTTTTTTAATGGTTGGTCAAGTGATGTCACTTAAGTATAAAGAATATGAATAGAGGTGGCGTGCGGTGCAAATTATACGTAGAAAATACTCAAACTTCGGAGCAAACATTTCTGGATCACAATAATATTTCCTCGACACAGCATTCGAACTGGAAACGGAAGTAATTTTCAGAAACATTTCCAATAAAATATATGTAGAGAGATACCTGTATTTAAATTGATATCTGTTTATTCCCTTTTTTCGAACAAAATCTTTCAAAGTTAAACCAAAAATACTGACTTGCACACTAATTATGCACACTAAATAAGTCAAATTCAATATACTGTTAAATGGTATTCAGAACTATTTTACTGAACAAATCACTATTATTAAAATAGTACCTATATCTAAAAATTCAACATAGTAAAACTTTTTTAAGCAAAACCGTCGTCTAATTTACTTTTAGGAACATCTTTTATTCTAAATAAAACCCCAATTTAATCAGTCATCTTTACAAAATTAAATTTGATTAATAAAAAAAATAAAAAACTAACCTAACCTATTCCGTTATAAGATTGTACAATTTAGAGTGCAAGTTAGTATTTTTGATAGGCAATTAGTATTTTTGTTTAGCAAATTATATATCCGGTGTACGAACCACATTTTTGGTTTAAATTCGATAAAAAAGGTCATCTCGTTTTGTGTAAGTTCTTTGGTTTTTAAGTAGTACATGTTTAGTTAATCAATTGGTTTTTTGCACAGCATTCAGATTTCTGGTATGCATTCAGTTGATTAGTGGAGTTACCTAGTGTGCAGAAAAATGAAATAGATGTGCATTTAAAAATATCCCGATACCAAATACCTATAATACTCACTATCAGATGCTACAAAAGTGTCATCCCATGACAGTGACGGCGAGATGGGTTTTATTGACGGCTTGTGAATTAGATTTACGGATAATGGGGTCCCAAATTTGAGTCTTGTATGATGTACCTAAGTTCGCGTTGCTCTATAGATGTACCTACATTAAATCATAATCACTAATATAAATATGGGTCGCTTTCATGCTTCACATGCCTACTTTAAATGTCAACAAGAAAGCTGTGAGATCGTTCTTACCAGACTGCCCCTCTATAACACGTTCATTGTGAAAGTGAAAGTTCAATCCGATTGAAGATGTCATTTTTGTTTTATTTCAAACTTTGAACAGATGATCCACGTGACTTAGTGACGTAGTTTAATGCAACAGAGTCACAGATTACAGATAAAGTCTCGCCATAAGCCCCTCTACACTCTATTTTATAGAGAGGGGCTAAAAGCTGAAATTATTTTATTACTACCATTTAACATGTTCACCATAGTAGAAATATAAACTCTGGGTTCATTGTTAATTTATGGATATACTTTTCGGGATTTACCACACTATAAAGCATTTGCCACACTAAATGCGTTCTGCGGTCAGGCCAAATTGAACGAAGACCGCGTTATGTATTAACAATATTAGTTCAGGGCAATCGTTCAGCGGTCCTGGCAATACGGGCAGTCAAAGTGCGGTATTTTTTATTTCTTTTGTATTATTTTTGTATTTACGAAAAATGTCACACTACGCATCGTATCCCAAGGTAAGCAAGGAATAACCTGCTTGTATTATGGGTATCAGACCACGAATATTAGGTATACTTTATTATTTAAATACGTACTCATAATACATAGAAACACCCAGACTCTCGAGACAAACATAAATGGATCACCCAAATCATTGTTCCTGATGAGAATCTAATCCACTACTTCGTGATCCGCAGTCGCACTCTGCACCCTCTAGACTGGCTAGTAGACCAACGAGGCAGTTATTTTATTAATTGAACTTGAAATTGTTGCCGGTGACATTGTGCGCCCGCTGTCCGCAGCCTGCTGCCTGCCTACATGCTCGTACTCATCCTTGGGTACCGTTTGCTTGCCCACGCTGTCAAATCATATATCTATCCCGAAAGTAACTCTGTCTGTCTATCTGGTCATTTTCACGCCTAAACCACTGAACCGAGTTTGATACAATTTGGTATATAGTTTGAGTCCAAGGGAAGGACATAGGCTACTTTTAACAGACTGCGCAAAAGGAAGGTAATAATTGTACGCGATGACGACTTCTACGCGAACAAAGCCGCGGGGAACAGCTAGTACAAAATAATTATACAGAGATCGATAATGTTATTTAGCAAAGGCACATGCAACATAATTACTAGTACAGTTTTGTTGGACTTAAGATTTTTAGTGACTTAATTCCACAATGTTACATCTTCAAATATTTTTTTTTCATTAAAAAAGTTTTCAGAAACACAGTTTCGTTTTCAACATTGAAATTATTTTTGAAGGTTGACCGGTTCTCTCTTCAAGTATATCTCTCATTACATTACTTACAAAATTATTTCAAATATTTTTCTCAATAAACATTTTAAGAGCCATTACTTATCTTATCTTATACCCCTTCATTTGCTTCCAGTCGAGTGGAACAAAGATGAAACCCATAAATATATACTGTTGCGATCAAACTGTCGGCGATAAATGAGATGAGATCAGTTTAATTTACGCTATTGTTCCTTTGCGATTGTTTTATCCTCCAGTAACTATAATTCTAATCGGTAAAAAAACACATACATACATACATACATACATTTATACATACTTACAATCACGCCTTTATCCCCGAAGGGGTAGGCAGAGGCATAGTATACGCCCACCTTTCACCTTATAGTTTTACGTCCGACGCAATAGGTCGTGAGCCTATTGCCGTGTGGAAATGGACAGGCGTAGGTCGCCGCGACCCGCAGTTGAAACTTTTCAAGCCGCCCATTAGGCCTTCAAATTGGCTTAACTATTGTCATTTTTTCTGTCAATCGGGTTTTATTTCAAAATTTCCTTCTCTACGCAATGGATGTTTTCGCGAAAGTGTTCCCTTAGTCGCCCCTTACGACACCCTCGGGATGTTTTGGGATGGCGACATTTTGTACTCTTACCGTCGCAACACGGGACCCCGTCGCCACACGGGGAAAAACACATTTAATTTTAATAAATTATCCAAGAAGCTAGCTCCGGGTCCGCTTATCTACTATTCTCTTCAGATATTTTATGGCTTTACTTTTTCTCCTGGAATCTAGAGGGGCCTTCTTCCTCTGTATGCATCTGGGTCATCTTCACAGAAATTAACGATACTTGCTCACTTTTCAGCCAATGTTCTTAAAAGCATAAATGTTTGCAGTATGTTAGAACTTTTTTTTTATTTCCTCATCAATCAAATATCTCTAATTTGATTGATGAGAAAATGGGGGCCAAATAAAGGATGGAAATGTGACCTTGTCATCAAATTTGGAGAACATTCTCAAAATTATAGTTTTTTATTGTAGTTATAGTTTCAACACAACTCTCAGCAAGGATGTTCTGAATAATAATATCTTAAATATCTTTCATAAACTAACTTAATAAAATTTTCCAAAGGTCTATCGCTTCCTCAATTTTGTTAGTGCTATTAGTATATACTACTTAACTCTAGTAGGTACCTAAAATTAAAAGAAATTGAATTTTGCAAATAAATACAAAACTTACTCTCGCTTTAAAACTCATGACTATACTAACTACTGGATCTGTAGAACCTTACTAATATGATAAAAACAAAAATAACTCTATCCGTCTGTCTGTCACGCTTTCACATCTAAACCGCTGAAGCGATTTAGATGAAATTTTGTATAAAGATATTTTCAGTCCCTATGAAAAACATAGGCTACTTTTTAATCGACTGTGCAAAGGGAGAGTAATGATTTTACGCGATAACGACTTCCACGCGAACGATATCGTAGGGGACAGCTAGTAACATATAATTTCAGCGAAAAAGAAAATGTTGTTCTATTTGTATGTGTAGATTGCATACACACGTACTCAGAACATTAATCATGTAAATACAAGCACCATGGCCTTTACAAGTTCGTCAATTACTTTGTGATACAATAATTTCATCTTGTAAAATAAATTGAGCGAAATAATTGGATTACACCTGTACACCTACCACAGAACGTAATTATCAAGCGTACCCAATGAATTTTGTTACTACGCTACGTCCAAGGACACGGATGCTCAAATTGCTTTTTTTCCGACTGCTATTCAGAAAGAGTAATGTTTTTCATCTATACTTATATTATAAAGAGGAAAATATTGTATTTTTGTATGTGTGTGTATGTTTGTAATGCTTAAACCCAAAAACTACAGAGCCGATTTCAACAATGCATAGTTTTTAGATTCATTTTGTAAATAGAGCTCTCAAAAGAATAGCCCGCTGAGTTTCTTGCCAGTTCTTCCCAGGTGGGTCGCGTTGTGAACTGGTGGTAGATTTCGATTTATATTCTGGACGTTTTACAAGAGAATCTGTAAATGCCTATGTGAAATAAATGGGTACACTACATTAATACGAAAAACTTAATTCCGAAAGTCACAATCACGAATTTCATAATTCCGAATTTCATAAGTCTGAATGATTCGAAATCCCGTAAGTCAAAAATCCGATGTTTCATAAATCCTTTTTATTAAAAGTCATAATTTTAAAATTCCGAATGTTTACAATTCCGACTGTCAGAATGCCGAATTTCAAGAAACCGAACCGTTGAATTCCGAATCATTAAAAATCCGCCATATTATAAATACGAATTCCGATTATCAAAAATCCGAAATATGATAAATACGAAGGGTGAATGTCGTTTCCACCCATTCCTGTTTTAACCCGAAAACTTATCATTAAAGATGATTATTAATGTTCCCGATTCCACCCGTTTTTTTAATAAAGTCTAACTACCGAAAATATTATTTCCAAGTGAGTGGAAGGCAAACGACAAAACAAAAAAAAATAACCACGAAGGCTAAGGCGGGAGCTCCGCTCCGCTTCGCTCCCGCCTTAGCCTTCTAACCTAACCTATCCGAGTCGGGGTACTCTGAGTCGGGGTGTTAACCATTCACTTATTATGGTTAACACCTCGACTCGGATAGGTTAGGTTAGAAGGCTAAGGCGAAAGCGAAGCGGAGCGGAGCTCCGGCCTTAGCCATCGTGGTTATTTTTTTTTGTTTTGTCGTTTACCTTCCACTCACTTGGAAATAATATCTTCGGTAGTTAAACCTGACCGTACTTTATTAAAAAAACTTAAACAGTAAATTTTCGGATATTTGAAATTCTGAATAATGTTTTTCGGGAAAATAACAGTCCGGTCTTTTGATTATTCGTAATAATGAAATTAGGAAAAATAAAAATTCGTATTTATGACTTTCGGATAAATGAATATCGTCCTTTTGAATATTCGGAGCTTTGTTTCTTAGGAATTATAATCTTCGGAATTTTGAACATCGGAATATTATAATAATAATAAATAATAATCTTTATTTGCAAGAAATATGGTTTACAAGATGTCATGTTTGTTAATAAGTCCAGAACATATTTCGCCTGTAGCATACAAGCATGCAAAGTTACATTACAATTTTAATTTCAATACATTGCAGATCACTATAAATTAAAATATATTATTCAAGCTCAATAGCGACAATTGATATTCGGAAAAACATATTTCGGAATTTTTGGGTGTTCCCGAAATAAATTTCTTTTTCTTTCTTTCTTTCTTACAACCGGAAAGCTACATTCATCCTGAGCTAGATAGGCTATATTTCTTTGGGTAAACCACGGGACGTCCGCTAGTACCTTATTATAAACACTACATAAATTTAGATGTGATAAATATACTATACTGTATTTCAATAGCTTTGCGCAAAAATGTAAACAAACACATTTGATCATATATATCCATAGTTACTTGCAATTGAATATTTACTATGATTATATTCCAGTATCCAGTAGTCATATAGTGTTGTTACAATCATTTCGATACTAAATAACTTCTTTGTGACAGTTTATTTTCATTTAAAATACCTACTCAGGATAGTAAAAAATCAATGATTTGTCATACTATATTTTTCTACTCATCAACGATTGTCAAAACATGACATGTTTACATTATTGCCAGATCTGGCAGGATTGGACTATACTGGTTGAATTTATAGTCGTTTTGGAACGGAAAGGTTTAGGCCCAGTTTCGATAACAGAACCGATTGGCACTATCAATTTGAAAATCAACAATAAAAAATTTCGAAAATGTCAAAATCTACATCGTTTGCCAAAATCAAAACGAGAACACCTGGTTATTCCTTTAAATTTCACGAAATACGTTTACTACGATTTTCTACTACAATTTTTCATTCAATGTCTAACGTTTCAATCAGCAACAAGAGTCACCGCGCCGGGAAAATTCGACCAATCACAACGCATGAACGCATCGGTCCACGTGGACTCGTTGCCAAGTAACGTCGGTAGGTACTCGACTAGTTACGTCTTGTAGGTAGGTAACTTTCAATGTCGACCCAAGACGTATTTGATGAATTGGTCGGTTCCAAGCAGGAATTGTCGATGACTGAGCGTTTAGCGTCCTGCATTGTTTTATTCGAAACGCACATTTAAATGAATGATTCATTAAGTAGACTAACTGATTTTCAAAATTATTTCTAAACTAATCATAATTACTATAACCTCTGTGGAACAGTACAAGTGAAGGTTTCAATATGTGAACTTATTTAATAGGATACTTCTGTTAAATTGGTGTTTATCTAGTCAAAACTTGTCCAAACCGCCTGAGTTACTCATTTAATATTGATTTCTGAGGCCAACCAGCAAGTAAACTACGCTCTACGCTCTAACTAAACTGTGCTCTGGAGAACAATTCACCTTCACCCAGTTCATTGTGTTTGCATTTCTAGATAAATATTCTAAGGAGGGTGTCGAATTATTCAAATACTTGACCGAACTGTAATTCCTAGAATCCCGGTAAACCTTCCAATTATTCTACGTTGCTTGTATTAGGAGTTGGTACGCGTTTAGAATGCTACGCTCAGGAATCGAACCCTACTTCTTATACAGGGTTATTACTCAACACTAATCTTATGAAATAGACAGTTTTTATAATGTGCAACTTTATAGACGTGTACCTATTTCGTCATATAATGTCGAACTACGAACTTTAAGACTGTGTCAGCAGAGCAGTATAATATGTGTATGTATGAATAGTGAATGAATAGTTACAACTATGTAGTTGTCCTGTCAAAATTCGTACCGCTCAAAAATATTGACTGTCCCTGGCCTCGTATGGCATTTTTTTATACCACTGAGGTGGCAAACAAGCTTACGGCCCACCGAGCTGACTGGTGGTCACCGTAGCCTATGAACGTTTGCAACACCAGAGGCGCTACACTCGCGCTGCCGACCCTGTAATAACCTTCTAAGACCCCGTTTGAAGAACCATATATCGGCGTTTAGGAAAACCGAGGCTGGGAGCTCATTCCACATTTTATTTTTTTTTAAATTTTATTTTATGTGTTCTTAATTATGAACTTTTTTTGACAAAAAATCAAAACAAGAATAAGTTGAATTGGTCCAGCAGTAGACGCGAGGTTCTGTGACTAAGTGAAATGGTGACATACTTTTGCTTAGAAACTCTCTGGCACGATTTCCTAAAAATCGATGAACCTTTTTTTCGAAGACAGTAATTGATTTGGAGTCCCGCATGTGTTAGGGACATCTTCGAATCGTTTCGAACAATGAAAGTTGTCGGCTATTAATTATAGCCAGACCTACGGAACCACAAGGGAATAGATTGTAGCAATTGACTGTGACACTTGCCAAGACAAACGAGAGCTTCTTATAGGATTAACTTCTATTGTGTTCGTATTTCCTGATCCAAAACAAAAACTTCGACATTCTCCGAATTTACAAACTTTACTTTTTCTTTTTTTGTAACTTTATTGAAGGCGTAGATAGTAAATCTTTGCCAGTTATATGCAGTGTGTCAGTTGGATATTTATAGTTCACATATACCCATATTTACCCATGTCAATCATCATCAATCAAACCAGCCTGTGGCAGTTCACTGCTGGGCAGCGGTCCCTCCCAACTTACGCCACAATATGGTCCCTCCCTGCAATATTTTCCAGGTCGTAGACCATCTGTTGGACGATCAATGCAGAGACTCGATAATATTAAAAGACCTATATATTGCCTTTGAAGATTATTTGAGTAACTATGATTTTATTATAAATCTATTACTAAATTACAACACAATTTACAAGACCAATATGATGTAAAGCTTATCGGAGACACCGCTATACTTTCTGTTTTGCTAACGACCTCACACTCCACAACGCACTGTGCACTTTAACATTTCTGTCATAAAATTTGTCAGTAAGCTGAGAAAAATAAGTTATATCATGAAACTGTGTACCGTATTCACAATAATTACACTGCTGTTCGAGATGGTGTATGCCGCGAATTATAATACGTTCAAGCAAAAACCTTGTCCTCATCACCCGTTGAGAGTGGCTGCAGCCATCAAACCTCAGGATCTTGAAGCTTACGCGTATTTGATGGGCGACTATATTTATTAATTAATTTAAACCATAGCATTAATCAAGCAAAGTTCTAGCTTGACATAGTCACACCGTGTCATTATCTTAGTGCATGTTGTGCAGGTAAATAAATATTTTTGAAGTTTAATTTGTTTTTGTTGTGTGTATTGAATTTTGTGAAACGAACCCACAAGTTCGTATTCTGAAAGAAAAATGTCCGTATTCAATTATACTACTTTTGGTGCGGCTATCAAACGAATGAGTTCCCATTTTTAACCGACTTCAAAAAAGGAGTTCACCGATATTTCCGACAATTTTTTCTTTTGTTGAATAGGGATTACTTTTGAGGTGGTCCCATTTTCACCAGGTCAGGATCTGATGATGGGATCGAGGAGAAATCGAGGGCATCCACCGACAACTACTGCGTTTGTTAACTTTTTAATTAAGTGATTTAATGTACTACAATTTAATGAAGATCTGGAGTCGATTTGATGATAGAACCGAAAGACAGTCGAGGGAGTTTCTTATCGATTTACAGCAGTAACCAAGGTTACTGCTGTAAATCGTTTGGCTAGATTGGTTGGGCTTGATTGATTTGTATTGATGAGACCTTTATACCTAGATAGATGTATTATTCGGTCCACCCGTTGCTAAAAATAATGAAAAAAAAATAATAAAAATTGAACTGACTTCAAGCCAATCCTGAAAAGTTATATGTATTTTCAATTATCAAATTTTATTCAATAAAAAATATTGAAGTTGGTGCCAGTAATACTACCTACCTAAACCTATGGGTTTACTTTGCGCCGACTTCTTCTTCTTCTTCTATCGTGTCAATGATTCATGTCTATTTTTTTTCTATACACTTTTGACATAGAACTCTGCCACCTCAACCGCTTTGTCGGTGGCGCCAATGAGATCGGCAGGATGTAAGGCAAAGGGGACATGCAAGTAGGTGCAACATAGACTGCACGGGGACACCGCAGTTACATGAGGTTAGGGCCTGATCTCGCATTCCCCACCTGCATAGGTTTTGTCTGGACCGGCCGACCATTGTGCGTAAACGGTTGAGAGACCTCGATTGA
Source organism: Miltochrista miniata (assembly GCA_933228765.1). Classification (NCBI taxonomy): domain Eukaryota; kingdom Metazoa; phylum Arthropoda; class Insecta; order Lepidoptera; family Erebidae; genus Miltochrista; species Miltochrista miniata. The sequence goes on from OW121769.1 coordinate 920,363, forward strand.
GATGGCCAGCATCGGAGGTCGCGCCCTGGGGGTAGTTTTTCCTGGGGCGGTAAAAAGTCACAGGGTGGCGGGAGTATTTCCCCCCAGAGCGAGATTCTCAGCACACCAGGTTGTTCGTGTGAGGTTTTGAATGAAGCTTTTACGACTTTTTAGACGCGCTCTGGGAGGTTGGTGTGCGAACAGACAGTGTCGAGAGTCTGTCTCTATTATGCAAATCAATATCAATATCATCAATATCATCAATCATCAATACGTATAATAAAATCGTAACGGGTCGCTGTCTGTACATGGAAGATTAATAAGAAAAAATATTTTAGGGGGCTTTATGAACGCAATAGAACCTAAAACAATGATTTTTAGAATCTTTATCTGTTTGTCTGTATGTCTGTATATCTGTTTGTCTGTACGTTTGTGTACGCTAATCTCAGTAACCGCTTAACCGATTGCAATGCGGTTTTCTTTATTTTGTTGAGGTTTGCTCCACTTAGCATTTAGTGTTTATTTCATGTCAATCGGTTAATAAATAAAAAAAGTTATATCACTTTAAAGAATCATACATAGATATATGAATCTAAAAATGGGTAAATCTAAACTGGCGTGTTGGCTAAATCATAAAAGAGCTTAATGATTAAGGCTATTTTTAAACAATTCGAACGGCCGAAGGCGTGGACTGAATTGTTTTAGATTAGACTTAATCTTTAAGCTATTTTATGATTAAGCAAACAGGGCAGTTTCACACGCTGCTTGATGAGTCTGATAAAGAAATACCTCTCCATTCATACACCTTATGTGACATAAACGAAGTTGCGGGGTCAGCTAGTACCCTAAATATTCTTATAGATTGGGTACCTACATATACCCATTTTTAGGGTTTCGTAGCCAAATGTCTGTCTGTCTGTCCGTCCGTGTGTCACAGCCACTTTTCTCCGAAACTATAAGGCCTATGCTATTGAATCTTGGTAACTAGATGTATTCTGTAAACCGCATTAAGATTCTTATATAAAACTAGAAAAAAAGCAGTAAATTTTGAGGGTCCCCATACTCAGAACTGAAACTCAAATTTTTTTTTTCACCAAATCCATATCTTCAAAAATGCTATTGAGGTTCCTAACATCATTTTTTTCTAAAGTGAATAGTTTGCGCAAGAGACACTTCCAAAGTGGAAAAATTAGTGTCCCCCCCCCCCCCCTCTAACCTCTAAACTAAGAGAATGATAAATCTAAAAAAAAAAATATGATAGACATTGCCATAAAAACTACCAACGAAAATTAGCTTGAACGAGATAGAGCTGGTAGTTTTTTTTTAATACGTCATTAACCGCAATTTTTGGATTGAAAAATCACTACCCCTGCGAGCGTGTTAAAACATCAATCAAAGTTACAACGAACTATGAGAACTTTTATATTATGTTACTTGCTGCTACGAAACCCTTCATGGGCGAGTCCAACTCGTACTTGGCCGGTTTTTTATATTATAAGATAGCTCAGTTTTCTGTCTGTAGGTACATTTAGGTAGGATATAATCCGAGAAGAGTGAATTAGTGCGACAGGCTCGCGTCTCGCCTGGCTGCTACGTGCCTCGCCTAATTAGGCAACTTTAGACGGATATCGATCCCGAGCTATATCAGTATGGTAATGTAGATATCTGATCACAGAGACAATAATGTCTTAACGTAAAGGTGAGGGGTGAATTCAAGTAATTGTTTATTAATATGATAAATTTAGCACCAGTCAGTGAAAATAGGTATAACAAAAGAGTGGTAATGGGACTATTCAATCACAGAGTCTCACTTTGTTGTAGACTACAACCACTAACATAGTATCATAATGTGTGGTGGGTGGACCTTGTCCAGAATATTGCGTTGACAATGTTAAACTCATGACCAGAGCCTGCTTTACGAGAAATGTTGCCAGCCCTCAAATTTGTGCTACTTTTGTCAATATAATATATATTTTTTAATACTACGCTGCGTATTGTTCGCAGTATCAGACAATACACGAGAGTATTTATTATAGTCACTATGCCTACTGTTGATACAGTATCCGATAATAAGTATGCCGACGGTTCATATACCCACTCTTTAACAATAAATAACAATTCAATAACATTATGTAAATCAAAAATTATGCTCATCCCTTTCGAGTGACATCACAATCGGTAAAGTCGCATGGAAATATTCAAAACGAAACAAAAATCAAAAGATACCATAAGAGTGTAATAACATTGTTTGTAGATATCAGTATACCAGTAACTGAGGTCCAAAAACGAATTTTATTTTCATTCCAACCCTGTAACAATAACGTACATCAAAATGGACAACAGTGAAGACTGAGCATCATCTGTGGGATCAACACAACGTGGACAATCGATCAGTGGAATTGTACTCAAACGTTGAACCGAAATAAGTGAATAAAGAATATTGTGCAACAAAAGAAAGATGAGTTCAGTGTTACCAGCAATAATCTAGAATCTAACAGTAATCCTAATAATAACGCTATAAAAATAAAATTCAAGTCATATCATTCAACATATTAATAACATTTAGTCAATTTGAGATCCTGTCCAGATCATAAAATTCGTCGCAAAAACGTTGAGCTAAATTAAAGGGATGCGACTTCTAAACGATTATTTTGAACGCGGACACATAAAAAGAACAGAACATGGTTTGTGAAAACGAGAATAAATGAATTCTGCGAACGTTATTCTAAATGGTGCGTATTGTGATAACATTGAAAAGTTTACTTAATGGAAATGAGATAAGGCGTGCTTAAGAAAGCAATGAAAAGTAAACAATTATTTACTGTCGTCTTTTCAATCGTGACTTCATGTTAACTAAATAAAAAGTAAAATTGGTGATCAAGACGAAAGGTTTCGTGATTAAGGATTTTGTGTTTAAGTGTCTAAAGCATAAAGTTCAATAATGAATGTGTCAATGAAAGGTGGACCTGCTCCTACAGTAGCGGTGGTGCCAGTTCCTGAGAGTGAGATGGACGCGCTGCTGCTCGGGAGGACAGCGGTGAGGACATTTGATCAGTACGTCAGACATGTATGTATTTACTATATTATTATTTATTTAATCTTGAAACTGGAAATGCCTTTCATTATCATCGTAATTTTGTCCACATCTCATTAAAACACCTGTAGATTGACCTCAGCTACTTGACGGATTAGTCAACACCATTGTTAGAGATGGTTTTTTCACAGCGATTAATCGAGGGCAGTAAGTAAAGGTACTGAAATAGTGTTTAAGAACATTTCATTTATGTCTTATAACTTACGAGAAATACTACAAAGTATGTATACTGCTAGGTGAAACACTTAAGATTACGTTAAGCTCGCTGCAGACTGCCATCTACACATAGTAAGTTGGCAAACTACATACAAGCCTGAAAAAGTTTTGAAGAACTTCGTAACTTAGTGATAATCACAGCTCAGTGCAATATAAAGTGTCATAATGCCTCGTGAGTATGTTACTTGAATGGGTTTTTATACCACTAACGTGGCAGACAAGCGTACGGCCTACCAGACAGACTGGTGGTCACCGCAGTCTTTGAACGTTTGCAACACCAGAGGCGCGACACTGCAAGAAATTTCTTAGATGTATGGCATACTATTTGTTTTCAAAATTACTAATAATTGCATTTTTGAAGAATGCTATAAATTTTCCTTCCTCAAATATTATGTCCTAACATATAACAAATATCATTCTCTTCATCTTTCTTTTTTATTCTTTTTTTTTTCTTTATTTTCATCGCAAGGATCCTCTAACCCGCTTGGGAGTTACAGTAACGCCACCACAAATACTTTCCCACTTAGTCCCTACTTGCCACCTATTCTGGGAATCCATTTGTTCCCTTTTCTCCTCTAACTAGGACTTAGACCGACTAAAACCACATGATGCCCTTCCATCTGATAACGACGGAGAGTCCCTAAATACCAATTGAACCACAGTCATAGTCATCGAACTGCTCTGCTTATAGTAGTTGTACCTACGTCGATGCCTTAATGGGGTGGAGCATCTAATGGTTTCTTTACGACTTCAGCGATAAACCCATTTGATTCACAGTTCAGTAGATAAGCTTTTTATTGCAGCTACTAAAATATTTTAAGAGGGAAATCTATTAGATACTAAAAAAACAGTATCGTTTGGTTTTAATGTATAAGAAACTTTTTATGATCTCGATGTGAAGCTCAGCACCTAAGCTTGTGTACATTGCTACATTGTTCGAAAAATTTGAAAGCCTTTACGAGAAAATCTGTAGAGATCTACTGTTTGTCTGCCACACAGCCAGAGGCGAACGTACATTAGATATATAGCATAATTCGGGTGCATTTTGATGATAGTGCTCGATAAGGTTCCATTATTTAAGTGCTCTTGGCTACGCGGACTTAGTGTTCTGAAAACGATCCACCATTTTATGGGCCGTAAGCTTGTCGGTCTTCTAAGTATTGTATAAAAAAACAAAATATAAAATATCTTATTTTTTTCTGAAACTAAGGGTAATGACGTAATATATTAAATGCAATCAAGTTTGATCCCTGTTTCCATCTCAGGGACGTCTTTGTGAAACTGTCTTTACTGTGTGTAGTTAACCCTTAACCACCTAGCGTCGATCACAGTGACTCCATTCGATATATTTTTTTCAAATATTTTCGTTACTACGCGCGCCACAAGCCTGTGACTCTGTGTACTTTTTCCCCTCCCTCTCCAGTTTGCGCTTATAGCTATATAAAATTTGTTAAAATATTTGTAAGTCAACTTTTAATAACGATAGTAAAAAGTAAAAGTGTTAATTTGAAGAGTTTATTAAAACAATTTGAATAAAAACAATTGAAAAATATAATGTGATTTACAGTAGTAGTTTTTGAGCTTTTTACCTTCCTATTAGTACTTATAGGCAAGCGGTGACCGACGTTAGGTGGATGTGTTACTAGAATACACGTTAGGTGGCTAAGGGTTAAATTTATCTGATACTGGAATTTGATTAGGACATAAGAAGTAACTATTTCACTAACAGTAGTTCCACTGATGTACTACTGATACTGACACAAGTCAATTACGAAGCTATACCCGGACTTAGGCTCTAAGTAAAAAAAAAAGTTTATTAATCATTGTATTTTTTTCTATCAGTGTCGCTTTTATGTACACAATGTAGAGATATAAATATCTGTCGGAACAGTCCAAATACGTTTACAATATTTTCTCTAAAGTATTTTGGTGAAATCGTATGCAAAAATGTCACGTACGAAATCGTTTGTAAATTGTTAGCTCGATTCATTGTGGGAGTTCCCAACTGGGTGTTTCCAATTCAACGATGTAAATGAAAACCCCGAGGCTCACTGATTCAGTGATTTAGTCTGGTAACCGGATTTACCAGGCACTTTGCCGCGCTTCGATATAATTTTTACTGCCGATCCTTTTATTTTACTGTCTCTTTTTTTATACCACCAAGGTAGTAGACAAGCAAACGGCCCACCAAAAGGACTGGTGCATGGACATTTGCAACACCAGAAGCGTCACGCTTGTTGCCGACCCTGTAAATACTTTCTAAGACCTCTTTTAAAGAAACTGTTTCATCAAATGATGTCAATTCCGACTAGATCGACAGCTAAAGATTGAGGTTTTTGACTCACAGTCCAAGCTGGAGATGCTATTGCCAATGGCTCTCAAATTGACAGTTCTGAGATAGCTATGTATTTTACCGCTTCGTTAGAGAAACCTTGAGTTGTTAGAGCAGAAAGAAGGCTTGTGTTAATAAATAAAAAGAAGAGTTCCAAATTCTGCCGATAAGATCATTTATACTTTTGGTTGATGGCACTTGGTGAAATTAGCTGCAATATGTTGTGGAACGGTACAAGTGGTATTATTCAATATCTTCCGATAAAGCAGAAAATTATAATCAAGCGATTTTATCCACTATGTAAGAGACATCACAGAATCGCTTGATTATGATTAAGTACATTTGCCTAGCCCATGTTGTTTATGATCGAAAAAAAGTGGAAGGAATGAAGTAAAAGAGCTCTTCAGAGGTTCTTTAAATTTAATCAGAGTGAAGAGGCGCATGAGTCACGATCAAGTAACTTGTTTTTGAGGACTGTGTGTTCTTTCGCCTTCGATTCGTTCGCTACATGTCGCCATAATGTAAACAATAATCCTAGCTTAGATAAAAATGTTTAATATTCATACATACATAGGTACATGTTTTCAAACCTTTATTACCGAAGGGGTATCCGCCCACATTTCATCTTATAGTTTTATGTCCCACGTAATAGGTGGTGAGGGTATTGCTTTGCTGAAATAGACAGGAGCAGGTGTGACGCCCGGCAATTGAAAATTTTTAAAGCCACCCATTAGGTCTTCAACTTGGCTTAATGATTGTCATTTGACTGACAACCGGGTTTCTCTTCTCAATGGATCGTTTTGCAAAAGTTCCCTTAGTCGCTTCTTACGACACCGTCGTGATGAATTTGGAGTGGCGACATTTTGTACTCTTTCCCGCCGTCACATGGGGCCTTTGAATATTCAGTTTCAATTCTGTAATATTACGATTCTGATTTATCTACTGCCGATCATCGTTCTCTCCATACCATTATACTGTTTACCAATATGTATTATATAAAATGTACTGTTCGCTCGTACGTTTGTTTAGTCGAACATGTCGCCTCGTCTTTCGGCAAACACGGTCGGATTTAATAAAAGCAGTTCGGTGACATTCGGCGACATGTTGACTTGCTGGCCCGATGCCTTGTATGCGTAGCTCTTTACTTTTATGTGGATAAGGTATCAGGGACGGACATAATATAGATTTAAGGCTGACCACACACATTCGGTTTCCTAATCACGAATTCAGATTCTGAATTCTGAATGACTGGTGCAAAATGTTCGTTTTCTGTCGGTTTGAATTTTTGCCGTTCGGAAATAGTAAGAACGTGAGAATTTGTTGTACATTTTATATGTAAGTGGAACATCAGGTTACAGAATCTGAATTTCTGATCAAGTAACCGAACGCGGAACTGAACGTCTGCCAATCCGAACGTTATTTCTCCGCGTTCCAGTTTCTTTAATTGTGAGAACATTAGCAAGTCTTTCATTCTCCATGATATGAAAGGCGGTGGCAGAGAGACTATAATGATGTGGTTGTAGGGAACTAAATGACACATGGTCACGTGACTGCACTGGGGTAGACATTTTTTCCTGTACGTATATCTGACTTAATATTACGGCTCTGATAGTTTGTGGGTGTGGACTGTGGATGTCTGGATGTTTATTATTCTTTCACGCTTAAAGGCTGAACGGATGTGGCTAATATTTGGTACATGGACAGATTATAGTCTCGAATAACAAATAAATAACAAATAAAGCTATTTTTTTTATCCATGCTGAAATTTTATAAAGATGTTTTCTTTAGGGAAATTAATTTTGTTGGTAGGGACTAAAACGTATGTAGTAACTATGATTTTTACGTAATTTTTGGATAAGGTGCACTCTACAACAATAACTATAGAGTGCTACATGTCCAATTCCAATGTTACAGCAAATAATTCCAGATATGACAGTAATATAACCCACCACCCACTGAAGTTATTACATGATAGTAATAGTACCTACTGCGGGCGCGGTCGCGGCATAAGCTTAATTTGATTGATGGCTCGCTGTGACGCGGTTAGTGGCTGGACCACACATAATGATATTATCTTGTCGGCTGTAGTACTTTCGATAAAAGCGTTAAAGCCAAGTTGAAGGCTGTTAGATTATAACTATTAGTTATAGTTACGGGTAGCAAAAATTCAACAGCAGGTAGCCTGTTCATTTCAACATGGCAATTGACTCACCTCGTCATGTTACGTGGAACAAACTACACTTCTGTCTACCCCTTTGGGGATAAAGACGTGGCTATATATAATGTAAGTAAGTTTTTTTAAAACTCATAAAAATATGAATCCAATGAGACTTCATTTTAATGTTTTGACAGAATAGTAATCTTCTAAATGAATGCCATTTAATGAAAGCTGTCTACTAGGTTTGTTGCTAACTCAACGGAATGGTTATACAGCCATATAAAAACAGAAGGCACTAAAGCCAGTCATTAGTTTCGACACACTACACGCCCGTTCGCTATCTGCGCTCGACAACACACTAGCCCGGTTCCCACCGCGAGCTAAGCTGACCCAGTAATGAATTCGTTGAACTCGCAACTGTAAACTACATACTTGTATTGCCATCAGTAAATAGTAATGACATGTTGTCTATTGACGGCATTCATTGTTATGCGGACGACAGTACGGGGGACACTTGTTACACGGGCCGCCCCGGAATCTCTCGGGACACAGTGGAGGAAAACCGTGAACAACTTGTGTCTGAAATCGAGGCTACTCTTACTAGAGTGTCCGATTGGGGTGGACAAAATCTTGTCCAGTTCAACCCCTCCAAGACACAAGCTTGTTTTTTCACCGCTAAACAAACCCCAATTACTGTAGCGCCGCAATTTCAGGGCACATCTCTTTCCATCTCCAAAAGTATTGGGATCCTTGGCGTTGACATCTCCAGTGACGTTCAGTTCCGTAGTCATTTGGAGGACAAGGCTAAGCTGGCGTCCAAGAAGCTGGGTGTGCTCAACAGGGCGCGGCGGTACTTCACTGCGGCGCAAACACTGCTTCTCTATAAGTCGCAAGTGCGGCCGCATATGGAGTACTGCTGTCACCTCTGGGCGGGAGCACCTGAATATCAGCTTCGTCCATTTGACTCGGTGCAAAGACGAGCTGTAAGAGTTGTCAACGATCCTGTACTTACAGCTGGTGTGGAACCTCTTCGCGACAGGAGAGACTTTGCCTCCTTACGCGTGTTCTACCGCCTGTACAATGGTATGTGCTCTGAGCAATTATTTGATATGATGCCCACGGCTACGTTCTATCATCGCACCGCTCGCCACAGACAGGGAGTTCATCCTCACAATCTGCGTCCGGTGCGTTCCAGCACGGTTAGATCCGATAGGTGTTTTCTTCCGCGCACGCTTAGGTTGTGGAATGACCTCCCTGCCTCGGTTTTCCCAAACGCCTACAGTATGGGGTTCTTCAAAAGGGGTTTTAGAAGGTTTTTGCAGGGTCGGCAGCGCGAGTGTGGCACCTCTGGTGTTGCAAACGTTCATAGGCTGCGGTGACCACCGGTCCTTCTGGTGGGCCGTATGCTTGTCTGCCACCTTAGTGGTATAAAAAAAAAATATTTGTTGGTGGAAAAAAGCATTTCTTAAAAAAGGAGCCCGTTCAGCTCACTATTTTCCGCACATTAATCTTTCGCGGTGGAAACAGGCCTGTTTTATGTATAAAATGAGCATAAGCCTCAAGTTTATAAGGAGCTATTATATTTTCAGTGTCACTCCTGAAATTATAATCTTAGCGTGACAAAATGTACGCCCACATCTGTTGCCCAATTGCTTATGAAACGTGGCGTCATTTCCCTGCCTACATAATGTATTATGAACTTAACCATACAATCACACCCGTATCTCCAAGGGGACAGGCAGTGGTGAATTATTCACCAACACTAATGTTTAACCGACTTCAAAAAAAAGGAGGAGGTTCTCAATTCGTCTGCATGTTTTTTTTATGTATGTTAAGCGATATTTCCGTCAATTACAGACGGATTTCAAAAATAGTTTTTTTGTTGAATAGGGTTTACTTCTTAGGTGGTCCCATTTTCACCAGGTCAGGATGTGATGATGGGATACAGGACAAAACGAGGATAACCACCGAAATTTGTAGGGACAACTAGTGCGCTTGTTAACTTTTTAATTAAGTGCTTTAATGTTCTACACTACAGATTTTATTTAATACTAGCGGACGTCACGCGGTTTCACCCGCGTAGTTCCCGTTCCCGTGGGAATACGGGAATAAAATATGGCCTATGTTCACCGCAAAGAGTGTAGCTAGCTTTCCAACAGTGAAAGAATTTTTCAAATCGGTCCGGTTCCGGAGCCTATTCGTTACAAACAAACAAAAAAACAAATCTTTTCTCTTTATAATATTAGTAAGATAATATTGAAGTTGGTGCCATGAATAATACCTACTGAAACCTACGGGTTTACTTTGCACCGACTTCAAAATGATGTTGAATAAAAAATCTGATAAATCAAAATACATATTATTTTGTGCTAAATAAAATTTATTTTTCAGGATTAGTTTGAAGTCGGTTAATTTTATAAAAACATTTTTGTTACCCCAACGTAATAAGTTTGGCACGCAACGCATTAATATTGGCCCCGGGAACCAACTCTGTTATCCGAATAAAAAAAGACAAATAAACTCTATTATTAGAAACGTACGTGTACGTGTAGTGGGGCCCTACCAACACCTCCGGGCCCAAGTCAACCTCACGTGCAAGCTCGTGCACCTGCTGAACAACGGACGAGGCTCTGACGTCGGCGGTCCATTTCAACACGGCGATGGGCTCACCACCTGTTACGTGGGACCGAATTGTACACGGTGAAATGTGGGCCGGTATAGGCCTCTGCCTACCCCTTCGGGGATAAAGGCGTGAGTATATGTATGTATGTATGTATGTAGAAACCAAAACCAAGCTATAAAGGAATTCACTACCGTTTTAATTTCCCTATTGCTTTTTGAGTACAAATGAAGCAATTCGGTTTTTTATCACAATAAAAATCAGTGAAGTTTAAAATTTCAAATAAAAATCAACCTTATTACTCTGTGTACCAGAGCTTAAATTTTTACAGCTGAGCTTTTAATTTTATAACACCCGCAACAAACAGCTTTTTAAACAGAATAATAAAGTGCAATATTGAAAATAGTGGGTATTTTGTATTTGAATACAGCCACATGTTTATGACACCAATAGACTCAGGCTAAGTGAATTCAAGTGCGGTAAGAGTTTTATAGAGGACTAGCTGACCCGCGCAACTTCGTTTGCGTGATAAATCAAGAACCGCTCGACCGATCTTGGGCAAACTTCATATAAACCATCTACTAAATAGTCCGAACAAAGCCTAAACATTTGGTTTGGATAGGTGAGCCCGATCTCGAGTTATAAAATTACAACGAAAAGTGGCATTGATTTTTATATATATAAGATATAACATAATATTTTTATTTTGTGTATAAATGCAATATATTCAGGTTAAAAGGAAAACTCGTGAAAAAGTTTGCTGGCTAAAGCTCCTGAATAGGTAACCAGAGGTGATTTGAAAATCTGGTTTGGTCCTTGCCATTATTGATCAGCAGAGTTGGCTAAAGAGAATGTTACGATTATGGTGATAAGTAATATTTGGTATTTTATCTCTAAAAGTACTCAGTTTAAGAGGGTCTGTACCCACCAAAGAATTGCTATAATTCTGCTTGATTTTGTAAACCTAATCAAAAATTACAAATTTACTAAATATTCTATTATTAAGCTATTAATTTGAGCACGTACCCAGTTATTATTAAATTTATTAGCAGTGCATTTTTCTCATCCTTTTGTGGGCAACAAATCCTTTAGGACTTAAATAACCTTGTGTGGAACCCTCCCCAATCACACACGATTCACGCCACCGCAGGCTGGGCGATGAGCGATATCAGCATCCAACTTAAGGCTAGTATTTCCGAAATCGACCAAAATCGACCCATTTTGAAGCGATCTTTATACTAAGAAATATTCTTTGATTTGATCTGATAAAAATGTATTACTATAGTTTAATAGATGCTCTTGCTTCCTTTAGTTTTTAAAACACGATTAATAAAACTTTATATGATAAAAATCGTTCTCGAAAAACTGGAAATGTGTAAAAATTTTAAAGATGAATGTTGTTATTGCTCAAAATATACTTGTTTATTTTATATAAACACATGTCTATATTAAAGATATTGATCTTATGAACAATATTCATGCTATTATTTATTTTTTAAACACCTCAGATTTTAAAACAATGATAAAAAGTGTAGAATCTAGAACAATTAGGCATTTAGCGTACACTTCAATCACTTCATACGCCTGACAGGGCTGTTCTGGGTAGGACCTGTGTCGCTCTGTCATCCGTGACCCGCTACGTTAGCGCGAATCGATCGTTTTAATTAGAAGTAGTTGCAGAAATCTGTAAATATTATTTTGTTTTTATTTGTAAATATTAGGATAAGTACGTTATAAATAAATATCGTGTAATATAGTGATTAGTGACTAGGTACTCAGTGAATATGGGTAAAAAAAAGCCAAGAGAAATAAAATGCCCAGATGTCAATTGCGGCTACTACGACGGCAAATATGGTAAGTTCCTACAAGTATTGTTTTATCTTTATTATATTTATAAAAATACACAACCAAATAATTCACTGACGGGCATGATGAAATTATAAGGTTGATGCTGAGCGAAGCGACTGAAGCCAACAGCTGCCATTATTTTGCTACCTGCTGAAGAGGCAGTACAATAGCTAAACGTACTCTTATAGGCTTAGAGATCTCCCATTCCAGTCCTCTTCTACGTAGGTACAGGTAGGTGTCATTTAGCAAAGGCCAAGTAAGTTAGATCACTGCTGTTTTTGGTAATGAATGACTGTGAGAAATGAACTCGGTGCCCCAAAGTTGCTTGGGACCTTACGATAAGAAGAGGGATAGTATTTACCTAAACCACAGTAACTACTAGGTGTAAAATATTCTCTTTTTACTATGCCTGAACAATCAACGTATTGCCCGTTCGCTCTAAGTTTGCCTTTCGCCTCCCATACTACGCCTGTACACCATCCTGTCCGCCAGCGGCAACCTTAGCGCGAACGGGTAGTAAATAATATAATGTTTGACGCTTAGAGTATAATAGTAGATTCACGTTGTTATTGCTACACTGTATAAATTATAACAGTAGTACCTATCCACTACCGACATAAAAGAATAAACGTGTAATTTTAGTTTTCGTTGTAGTCTAGCCGTTTCGTTGTAGTGTACCCTCAAAGTCTTTTTTTTTTCAGCTCATCGATTCCGAGATTGAACGGTGGTTCATTTGCAAAAAAAGATACACGTGAATCGTAAGTACCTAGTACTCGTTGGTACTTTCATACTTTAATTTTGAGTGTAATAATCGTTACTTTCTTAGTAAATATGAATGTTTGAAAAAGTGGATAATTTTTAGGGTTCCGTAGGTACCCAAAGGTAAAAAAACGGGACCCTATTCATGAGACTTCGCTGTCCGTCTGTCTGTCTATCGGTTAGTCTGTCTGTCGGTCAGTCTGTCTGTTTGTCTGTCCGTCTGTCTATCTTTCTGTCTTACCTTCACGAGGCTGTAGCTCATGAATGGACATAGCTAGAGATCTGAAAATTTTTCACAGGTAATGTGTTTCTGTTGCCACCTTAACAACAAATATTGAATTTTGCATGCCAATATTTCTATCAATAAGCTGATTCACCGAATTGACATACGAGAGCGAGACTTTGAGGACATGTACCTTTTTCATTCAACTTTGTAACAGCTTTATTTTTTGTAAGCAAGGGTTATAAACCCTTTTTTTTCTTTTTAACGTGAGAAAAAATCCTCATGGATGCTATGCCGGACTCCTACCGACTAAAAACCTCACGTTACGCTCAACAGCCTATGGTTGGGAGCCCAGGGTAAGCCCTCGGAAGGATGTCCTAGGACTCCCAACAGATCCACGGCCGCCACTGCGGCCTCGCCTAGGGGTAGGTTCGGGTGCAATCCTGCGTCTTTGGGTGCTTCGGATGTGATCCCGCTTCTGAAGGGGGTATGCATAAATCCCTCACGTCACGCTGCCGTCATGGGCCTGCTTCTGTAAGGACGGTGAGCAGCCCCCTCACCGTCTTCAGGCCCCTGGTTATGGAGACCGTTAGTCTTGGGCGAAGACACGTCTGCGGCGTTCATTTCAAGTGTGTACTTGTTGCCGTTATTAATAAGAAAAGGCAAAAAAAAACACGTTTGTTGTATGGAAGTCCCCCATAAATATTTATTATTTTTCTGGTTTAAGTACTCAATTCAATCCTTTATTTTTGCAAACAAGGGTTTATATCCCTTGTGCTTCCACGGACCTCGGAAGGGGCCACCTGCGGGATCCAGCCTGCGGGAGACTAAGAATAGGTTTTTGAAAACTTTCTAGGCAACCTAAGTTCCTAGTCTATATACATATAATAAAAAGATCTAAAGTCAAAACTGTACATTAAACATATTTAAAAAAATACTCGCGGGGGGTTCTACACAGGATACCGAAGTCGAAAATGTAGTTAGAAATTTTTTGTCTGTTTGTCGTCTGTTTGTCTGTTAATTTTGCTTTGTCCGGAAGGATCTCGAAAAGTACTCAATATTTTTGATTAAAATTTTGCACAAATATTAACTAGGGGTAGGGTCTTCAAATAGACTTAAAATTGACTTCAAATTGACTATGTTGGTGTAAGCGCCATCTATCATTTGTTGTATTTTGTAACACAGGTCTAAGCTGACATGCGGCGTGCGTGTTACTTGTCTTATTCATATTATAATGTAAAATAAATAAACGCATTATTTTACTCACAAGATGCATTCTATTATTTTTGGCTACTTATGTTATACCTATGCTTACCTCTTCGAAGACTGCTCGAATTGATTTCATAAATTATTGACGGATTTTTTTCTTATTATCTTTTCTCGGCTCGTCTCACAATTAAAATGATGATAAAAAAAAGTAGTAAAAAATAGAACCGACTTCAAACAAATCCTGAAAATTTAAATTTACTTGGCACAAAGATAAATGTATTTTCATTTTTCATATTTTATTCAATATCATATTGAAGTCGGCGCCAAGTAAACCCATAGGTTGAGGTAGGTATTATTAATGGCACCAACTTCAATATCATATTGAATACAATCTGATAAATCTAAATACATATTATTACTTTGTGCTATGTAAATTTTATTTTTCAGGATTTTTTTGAAGTCAGTTCTATTTATTACTAACAATTTTTTGATCATCATTTTAAGTGACGGGTGGACCGAAAAGTATATCTATCTAGGTGTAAAGTTCTTATCAATACAAATCAATTAAGCCCAAACACAAGCTACGTGCTGTAAATCGTTAAATAATTCCCTCGACTGTCTTTCGGTTCCATCATCAGATCGACTCCTGACCTTCATTAAATTGTAGTACATTAACAGTGGGCGCACACTAGGCGTCTTGTCACGGCGACAAGCTGTGGGCGCCAAATTACATACATTTTGTTCTAAGCTCCGCACACTAGGTGACATGTCGCCGCGACTCCGAGACAAGCAAGGGGAGTCTTCGCGTCTGTCGCGCTATTGTCGCGGCGACATGGCGACAGTCGCCCAGCGACAGCTTTGGACAACGTGTTCCTTGCACAACGTCTGTCACGGCGTCAAGTCGCCCGATGCAGGCGCACACTGCGCGACAAGTCGCCGCGATATGTCGCCGCGACTGTCGCCTAGTGTGCGTGCCCACTGTAAAGCACTTCATTAAAAGTTACCAAACGCACTAGTTGTCCCTACAATTTTCGGTGGTTACCCTCGATTTCTCCTGGATCCCATCATCAGATCCTGACCTGGTAAAAATGGGACTACCTCAGAAGTAAACCCTATTGAAGAAAAGAAAAAAGAATTAAATCCGTCTATAATTGACGGAAATATCAGTGAACATACATAAAAACATACAGACGAATGTAGAACCTCCTCCTTTTTTGAAGTCGGTTAAAAATAAGGAAAGGTTTCTTACAACCCCATTTTAAATATACCTGCTAACAGGCACTTACTAAATAAAATGTCTTATAAAGGTTTGATAAACTTATACTTCTGTTGTAATTTATTTGGTGGTACAAAAAGTGCGGCATGAAATACACGCTGCACCAACTGTCAACGTCCAATTGCACCAACTGGCAACGTCCAAACAAAGTGCTTGGGGTCAAATGAGTTCATGTCGATCGCATGCTACGGGGGTATCGCCCGCGGTGAGGTGAGGTGGTAAAAATACCTAATGCGCTCTGGCAATCGGCCCTTAAATCACAAGACCCTATCGCAGTTGTGTATAACAGGGAACTTTTTTGCTAGTCATTATAAATCAGAGACTTAGTTGATACAAGTGACTTACCAAAATATACTTCAAAATGAGCATTTTCAATGAATAAAAGGTCAATAAAACAATTATTATTAAACCAATGAATGATTTCAAAGTCGTTCTCACAAAAGAGCAAATCGATCATCCCGTGAATGAGTTTCATTGTTCGTTCGCTCGCCGTCGCCGCCGGTCCCATTCAGTAAATGAAAGTAATCGTTTTAAAATCCTATCAAGATTGTGAAATTAAATTTTAAAGCTGCCAACTGAGGACATCACTATTAAATAATTTCACCAAAAGGATAAAAACGGAACCCTATGCATGAGACTTAGCTGTCCGTCTGTCTGTCTGTCTATCTGTACGTCTTGAGGCTGTATCTCAAGAACCGTAATAACTAGAGAGCTGAAATTATAACAGAAATGACGTATTTCTGTTGCCCCTGTCAACAAATACTAAAATCAAAATAAAAAAAAGAGAGAATAAGGGTACTCCCAAACGTGACCGTGTTTTGGTACGTAACCCTCTGTGCGCGAGTCCGACTCGCACTTTACGTGTGGAAATTCATCATGGATGTTATGCCGGACTCCTATAAACTAAAATCATATAGTGCCCTGCAACTGCCTACAAACGGGAGTCACGGGTAAGCTGGCGCTGAAACATACCTCCGACGTACATTTCTCTTCCGGATGTGCCGCCGACAGAACGTTGCGATTATGAGTTGTTCACCGACAGAACCTTTCAATTACGAGAGTTTCGCCAACAGAACGATTAATCCAACCATAATAAGTGAATGGTTAACACCCCGACTCGGATGGGTTAGGCTAGAAGGCTAAGGCGGGAGATAAGCGGAGCGGAGCTCCCGCCTTAGGCCGCGTTTCCACTGACGCGGAGCTGGGCGGAGAGGAGCGGAGAAGAGCGGTGAAAAGTGGTCAGTGTTTCCACTGAAGCGGAGCTGGGCGGAGAGGAGCGGTGAAGAGCGGTGAAAAGTGGTCAGTTTTTTCACTGAAGCGGAGCGGAGTGGAGCGTGGCGGAGCATACTTTAGTAATCGCGCATTTTTTCGCTCAGTTACACTCAATCTCTCTGAAAGACTATCTCAAATAGAAAAACCGGCCAAGTGCGAGTCGGCCTCGCCCATGAAGGGTTCCGTAGCAGCAAGTACCTACCATAGTATAAAAGTTCTTGTAGTTCGTTGTAACTTTGATTGATGTTTTAACACGTTCGCTGTGGTAGTGATTTTTTTTAGGTGAAAATGACGTTTAAAAAAACTGCTTACTAGATCTCGTTTATACCAATTTTCGTTGGAAGTTTTTACAGCAATGTACTTTATATATTTTTTTAGATTTATCATTATCTTAGTTTAGAAGTTAGAGGAAGTTTGGAGTTTGGAAGTGTCTCTTGCGCAAACTATTCAATTTAGAACAAAATTATGTTAGAAACCTCAATAGCATTTTAGAAGACCTGTCTATAGATACCGCATACGTATTAATGAAAAAAAAAACCAAAAAAATACTGCTTTTTTCTAGTGTTATGTGAAAATCTTAATACGGTTCACAGAATACATCTACTTACCAAGTTTCAATAGCATAGGTCTTATAGTTTCGGAGAAAAGTGGCTGTGACGTACGGACGGACAGACAGAAAGACAGACAGACATGACGAGTCTATAAGGGTTCCGGTTTTTGCCATTTGGCTACGGAACCCTAAAAAGCAATATTTCATATCTTTCTCTACTTGAAGACGAAGATAACGAATCCCCCACGCATCCCGCTCCGCTCTCCCTCGCTGTCCTCCGCACGGCACCGCCGCGCTGTCCTCCGCACGGCACCGCCGCGCTGTCCTCCGCACGGCACCGCCCCGCTGTCCTCCGCACGGCACCGCCCCGCTGTCCTCCGCACGGCACCGCCCCGCTGTCCTCCGCACCCCATCGCCTCGCTGTATTTTTACTATGAATATCCGCTCAGCTCTGCTCCACTCCGCTCGTGCTGATTCCATTGAAGCGGAGCGGAGATTTCGAGCATAGTGATTGGTCAATTCGTGCACCGCTAAGCTCCTCTCCGCCCCGCTCCGCGTCAGTGGAAACCCGGCCTTAAGGTGTGGTTCCACTTAGGCGGAGTGGAGAGGCGCTGTGAAATTTAAGTCATGTGATTGGTGAATCACGGCACAGCTTGTCTTCGCTCCTCTCCGCTCCGCACCGTGGTTGGTGAATCCCGGCACAGCTCCTCTCCGCTCCGCCTTAGTGGAACCGCACCTTTTACCCTTTGTGGTTATTTTTTTTTGTTTTGTAGACGAACTCTTATTCGTTGAACGATTCTGTCGTCGATATACTCATGAATTAATCGTTCTGTCGGCGAAACGTTTGTAGTTGAAAGGTTCCGCCTGTGAACAACTCATAATCGAAACGTTCTGTCGGCGGCTCATCCGGCAGAGAAACGTCTGTCGGAGGAGTCGGGAGTCTTTTTACGATATATTTATTTAATTCGGCGTGCTTGAAGATATAGGTACCTATGAATTGTTACAATTACTTAGTTTATTATTGTTTTTATTATGTAAGTTAAGTAGGTATGTGTCTCTCAAGGGCTGAATTAAAATTTCTTTCTTTCTTTCTTTACTACTACCAATTTTACAAAGTTTGCAGTTATTTCATAACTTACTAATCAAACTACCTGAAACATGTAAGAAAAAAGAGTCTATCTCGTACAGCTGAAAACGCAATTAATTACTTGTTTTGTTCGACAAGAACACAGCTTCTAACAAAGGCTAGACAATTGCAAACTTTTTCTAGTATCCACAACAATAGATTATAATCAACTTTTTTGGATCTATTTGTCTTGCTAATAATGCGAGCGTCACGAGCGATGAGTATACGCTCACAAATTATAAGATACCCATCAAAATGACCCAGAAATAATTACCTTCAGAAAGCTATATACTCGTATTTAGCTTGTTTTTTTAAACGTGAAGGACAATTCTTCATGGATATTATGCCGGACTCCTACCGACTAAAAACGTCACGTAACGCCCAACAGCCTACGGAGCAGCTATATATTTAGCTTAAGAAAATTATCTAGATGAAATTATTACTTATGTGGTGGAATGTACCTATACCTGAACACGTATTATGAGAGTATTGCAGAGCGGGTTTTTATGGGACCGTCAACTCAGGGAAACGGATCGGAATTGCCATTAAACCACCACGTGTTATATCTCATCTCTACCGAACCAATTGATAGGTCAGAGGTCATATCACTGCAAACTCCTGTCAGTTTCAACTGGTACTGGGGAATAAATAATAACGTGTACCGCCCAATATTAGTGTGTATGACGGCATAAACTAAAAGTTATTTTAAACGATCACTGCAGTAAGCAACTTTCACTAGGGCCAGTCCTTGGATACATGTGAATAAATTTGAAATAAATGTCACAAAGTGGTCACCGGAATGGTCACCCCATTCCGGTGACATTTATTTGAGCGCTTCCGTGCTTCGAAAGGCACGTTAAGCCGTTGGTCTCGGTTGCCAGTAAAATGGCAGTCGTTAAGTCAAGTTGAAAACCTTTATAATCGCTTTAGGCGGCTTGAGAAAATTCAAAGTGGGTAGTCACAACCTGCGCCTGTCCATCTTAACACGGCAATACGGCTCACCACCGTGGGACAAATTCTAAAAAGGGATATAAAAATATGTCTCTGCCTGCCCCTTCGGGGATAAAGGCTAGACCATTATGTATGTATAAAATGTGTTCTACGAGGTTCGTACTACATCACAGGTACATATGTGGGACACAGCAAGTTTCCGATATAGATCTAAAGCAGTAACCTTCCAAAAGTAATTCATGCCTGATCATTATGTTGATGGGGTTGCATTTAATATAGCACGCTGCTATCCTTGAATACCTTCTCTTTTTTGGGGTCTATGTTTCAGTTGTTTACTTGTAGGTATGTTATTCTAAATGTAGCGAGGGTACATATTTGGGTGCAGCCCTAAATAAGGTGTGGCTTAACTAGTGCTTAGATGTGTCTGAAAGCGAGTGTCTCATGCTTAGGAAAAATATATATATTTGCTATTTAAATATAATTATTTTATTTATTAAGTTTTAATAAACGATAGTAGTAGTTTTTTGAATAGTAAATACATATTACATATAAATAACTATTACACCTGTCCCTTCCCGTGTGACCCAATTTAACTTTAGCAATTTTGAGTTCGAAACTTGTTGCTACGTAGTAAGTTACTTAACTACCTAACAGGGTTTAAAATAATTACAACATGACATGACATTGGTATGACTTGACATGGTGACATCCAATCTTCGAAGGCTGCTATTATATCCGGAGAATATGTTAATAAGGCTCTTAGGTTGATGGCTTACTAGTACACCACCGAACACTTTGTTCTAAACAAGGCATGCCATTTGAGGAATGGTGCAACCAACCAATTGTAACGCTGAAATCATAAAATATACATACCTACATACACACCTATAGTCACGCCTTTATCCGCGAAGGGGTAGGCAGAGGCATAGTATATGCCCACATTTCAACTTATAGTTTTATGTCCCACGTAATAGGTGGCGAGTCTATTGCCGTGTTGAAATGGACAGGTGCAGGTCGGGCCCCGCTGTTGAAATTTTTCAAGCCGCTCATAAGGCCTTCAACTTGGCTTAGCGATTGTCATTTTACTGACAATTTCTTTTATTATGTAATCGTTTAATGTAATATACTCGTAGATCTAGATAGACATTTTTAATAGTACATTAAAATCGGGCGTGATTTTTAACATTGATTGCGGGGTCTGTATTAATAAAGTATATCAAAATTAAAATCGAGTAAACATATTTTATTATAGTTATGTAACCTACTTTTTTGAGGCAATGGTTAACCTTCTAAATCTATGTAATGTACACGTTTCTGACAATCAAGACATGAAATTAAATAGTATTTTATTTTGTTTATTTTTTCATCAATGCAGCAGAAAGACGGACAACGGTGTCCAATCAATTTCGTCAGCATACCTGCGTAAAGCCTCGAGATTCTTTTCTATACCTCTAAGGTGGCAGACAAGCATACGGCTGACCACCAGAAGGACCGGTGGTCAGCGCAGCCTATGAATGTTTGCAACACCAGAGGCGCCACTATCGCGCCACCGACCCTGTAAAAACATAATAATATATATACCACACAAATTGCGATGTCGTAGGAATGTATTTGCGCCTTTTTTTGAGACTTGGAATTTTAAAAGTAGCAGGCGCTTTCTACGCCAAAAAAGGCCGGATAATGCCGCTGAGTCAATCAACGTAGATTTTATGTTCAAAGTTCACAAATTTTTAATGCAATAAATAATAATTAAATAAATAATCATTTAATCCTGCTATTATAATTTCACAGTATCCACAAAGAATAAAATATTTTACAGTATAATAATTGTATGGTTACATAGGTTTTGCGCCCTTGACACCCAAGCTAAGATTTAACTTGTGTTATGGGTGTCAAGTCCCTCAAATGCGTGATACATCCATGTAAACACACAAAGTTGAACGCTACGAGTATATCTAGGTCTACATTAATAGCAATAAGGACAAAGCTCAAGATAAAAAAAAACCCTTAACTGGAGTGTCTCTTAGCCTTGCCCTCAGTGTCCGTCAATTTTGCTCTTAGCTGATTAGATTGCAATCTCCGAAGGGGAAAAACTAATAAATCTAGTAATCCGGAGAGCTTCGGGAATAAAAACCATTTCAACGAAGTCTGGCTCTTGTGAACGAGGACGGAGCGAAACGGAAGATGTGAAACAGTTTGTAAAAATAATGGAATTACAACTGATAGTGACAATTTCAAGACGGTTGACTACAGACCAATGTTTATAAATTTTAGTGCATATTTCTACTTTTTTTCCCCATTTTTTTTACTAGCTGCGGCCATCGACATTGACTACCTCATTTTTCCAAGACTACACGTTTAAGTTTTTGGCTTGGTCACATCAAATCTAGCTTATTTTTGGTGCCAATCATATTATGCTGTTAGAGCAATGCAAAAACAGGAACATATCCGTGATAAAAAAACAATCCACCAAATAAACACAATTATAAGGCTAAAGAAATAGACTTCTCTATGTTTTCTTGTATTTTAATGTTCGAGGAATCAACGCCTACTTCCGTAAATCCTCGAAATCAAGATGGTGATAAAATCAAGAATTTAGATTACATACAAGTTTTCATTCTCGGGATAAGTCAAGGATGCGACAACGGAATAAAATTCCGTCATCTGCAAGGTGTTCGAGCTAATCATCAACAAACAACTCATGCGCTATCTGGAGAATCACTCGTTAATTAATGATCGCCAATATGGCTTTAGGCCGGAACGATCAACGGGTGACCTCCTAGCGTACATAACACACACCTGGGGTGAGGCTATGGAGAGGCACGGCGAATCTCCGGCTATTAGCCTAGACATCGCAAAAGCCTTTGATAGGGTATGGCATGCGTCGCTTCTTTCCAAGCTGCCGGCATAATGGTCTATCGCCTCAGTTGTGCCGCTGGTTGGCCAGCTTCCTGCACGGGCGACGTATACGGGTTCTCTGTGATGGTCAGGCTTCCTGTTTTTTGCAGGTAAATGCCGGGGCACCACAGGGATCGGTATTGTCCCCAACTCTCTTTCTTCTGCATATCAATGACATGCTGTCCCTTGGGTGCATTCATTGCTATGCGGATGATAGTACTCTGCATGGGAGCTATTCTGGCCGTCCAGCGGAGGGGCGTGGTGACGTGGAGGAAAAGAGACTGCAACTCGTGGCGGATCTCGACCGGGACCTGGGTCACATTGCCCAATGGGGTTCAGACAACCTGGTTGAGTTCAATGCCAGAAAAAGACAGGCGTGTGCGTGTACAGCTAAGAAGTCCCCATTCCTACCCTTACCCTCTATTCTGAGCATTACAGTTCCACTAAAAGACAACCTGGAGATCCTCGGTACAGACGTCCGGCGCGGCGTGAGCTCAATCACAAAAACTGCATAGAGAGTTGTATTGGGCTGGCCTCGCGGAAAGTCGGAGTCCTAAATAAGGTGAGACGGTACTTCACGCCACATCAGAGTACTGTACTGTAGAGTACTGTACAAGACGCAGATTCGTCCCTGCGTTGAATACTGTTCTCACCTTTAGTATGACTCCGCGAGGTCCTTGCTGGACGCGCTTGACGCTATGCAGAGACGTGCTATCCGAATAATTGGTTGTCCTGGGGTGACGGGAGGCCTCAAACCGTTGGCGCAGCGAAGAACCATAGCGTCCTTGGCTGCCTTCTACCAGTTCTACCGAATGGATCACGACGAATGTTATGAAGAGCTCTTCAACCTGATCCCACCATCTCCATTCCGATCCCGAACAACGCGTGCCGGACAGAGATGCCACTCATACACAGTGGAGAAAATCTTCGCCAGAATCGAGCGTTTCAAAAGATCGTTCCTCTGTCGAACTATAAAAACTTGGAACGACCTGCCCGCACACGTGTTTCCCTCATCTTACAATGCCGGGTTCTTGAAGAGGAGCGTGAAGAGGCACATCACAGGGCCGCCAACGTGAGGTCCACTGTAAGAAGTGGCCCCCAATCGGTAGATGCGCCACGGCTTTCCATCAGGCTGGTGGCGACGTCAATTTGGCGAGCTGAATATAAAAAAAAATCTATTGGTGGGCGGAACCGCGGGTTCCATTTAGAAATGTCAAACTTAATATTATGTAAGTATATCAATCACGCAGGGTTAAGACACCTTTCATGATTCTTTAATTATCTTCACTCTAATTATTCCAAGCCACCGAGCGTCGCTTAATTTCTACTCTCAATAATTGAGATTTATGACCTGCGGCTGACACTTATTAGAGAACATTATATTTTTTAGGGTTTCTTCATCTATACTAATATTTTAAAGAGCTAAGATTTGTTTTTTGGTTTTTTTGTTTGTTTGTTTGTAACGAATAGGTTCCAGAACCACTGGACCGATTTGAAAAATTCTTTCACTGTTAGAAAGCTACACTCTTTGCGGTGAACATAGGCTATATTTTATTCCCGTATTCCCACGGGAACGGGAACTACGCGGGTGAAACCGCGTGACGTCCGCTAGTTTTGAATAAAGTTTCTGTCTTCCCACCCATCTTTTCCTCTTTTGTCAGGGTTCCGTACCCAGAGGGTAAAAACGGGACCCTATTACTGAGACTTTGCTGTTCGTCTGTCTGTCTGTCACGAGGCGTATGGTTATAATAACGTTTATTGTATGGGAGGGTTTCTTTTGGAATGGAACCCTGTGCGTGAATCTGACTTGCATTTGATCGCCATTTTTTTATATAAATGGCTTTTTTTTACGTGAGGGAAAATCCTCAGAGGATGTTATGCCGGACTCTTACCGACTAAAAAACCTCACGCAACGCCCAACAGCCTGTGGTTGGGAGCCCCGGGTAAGCCCTCGGAAAGATGTCCCGGGACTCACAACAGACCTACGGCCGCCACTGCGGCCGTAGTTCTGTCGCCCAGGGGGTGGTTCGGGTGCTATCCCGCGTCTTTGGGGGGTTTCGGGTGTTATCCCGCTTCTAAGAGGCGTATCTATATATATATACGTGAGTTGCTCACGTCACGCTGCCGTCATGGGCCTGCTTCTGTAAGGACGGTGAGCGAGCCTCTCACCGTCCTCAGACCCACGGTCATGGAGGCCGATAGTCCTCGGTTATATGTATAAAAATGGCTGAATATGTGATTTACTAAATTAACGTACCTAAACTATATCCTCGTACAAGTCACGTCCAATTCTATCCATCAGGTTTCCATAACGACCTTGTATAGATACACTTCTGACAAGGCACAATACGTAGGGAGATAATGCAATGTACGTGGGTAGCAGGCGTCTGTTAAACTAATTGGATGAAATCCAGTGGTGTCTCTTGGGGCACATGAAGCTGTTCCTGTATCGAACGAATTTGGCCGAAATTCGATACGGAGTCCGAATTATCCTAAAAACTTTCAGATAACAGCGTTTCATTAAAATTTATTAATGTATATAATGCCACTGGAACATACATACATATAGTCACGCCTTTATCCCCGAAGGGGTAGGCAGAGGCGTAGTATACGCCCACATTTCACCTTACAGTTTTATGTCCCACGTAATAGGTGGTGAGCCTATTGCCGTGTTGTAATGGAAAGGCACAGGTCGCCTCGACCCGCAATAAAAATTTTTCAAGTCGTCCGTCTTCAACTTGGCTTAACGAATGTCATTTTACTGACAACCGGGTCTCATTTCGAGATTTCCTATAATATTCTCTACGCAATGGATCTTTTGCGAAAGTGTTCCCTTAGTCGCCTCTTACTACACCCTCGGGATGTATTGGGGTGGCGACATTTTGTACTCTAACCCGTCGCAACACGGGACCCTGTTGCCACACGGGGCAACTGGAACACTGTCGCATCTTGGGTCCTCTTTTTCGTCTAAGTGTCAATGGTTCTTAGTCTTTTGTGGGTAGCGTAGCTAAAGGGTAGAAACGGCACCCTATTGATGAGACTTCACTGTGCGTCTGTCTGTCTGTCTGTCCGTCATGAGGCTGTATCTCAGGAATCGTGATACATAGAGTGCTGAAATTTTCACAGATGTTGTATTTCTGTTGCCGCTGTGACAACAAATACCATAATCATAAAAAAGGGGGATTACGGAGGGCTCCTATACAGCAAACATTTTTTTGGCACGGAACCCTCTGTCCTTAACTCCGACTCGCACTTGGCAGGTTTATTTAGACAATTTTGGCATAAAACTCTGCCGTCTCAACCGATATGACATAGAGCAACGCGATCGCATAATGGGAGCTGACATTGTATAAAGAAAGAAGTGTTTTAGTATTACTGCTCCGCTCCTTTTGTCTATGGTACTTGGGAATAATTAGATTTAGTCGCTTTTAACTGTGTCACCGTTTATCGATTACAAACAGACTTAAATTACTATAGAGGACAATCTATACAATATTACTTTCACACAAAAATGCTAATAAAAATATAAATTTTATAAATATTATAACAAATAAATACACATATAACAAATAGGTATCAGTTATCAAAATTAAAACCTAAAAAAAATAAAAACCACATACACGTTTGGCGGATGAAAACCAATTTGGAAGTGTGAAATGGATTTCCGTGGCCGAAAAATCCAATTACAGTTTCACTCAAGCTTTAAGATAAAAGACCCACATTGACTGGACTGGGCGTATATACGCTTTTGCCTACTACCGCTGGAATGAAA
The DNA here is from genome assembly GCA_933228765.1 of Miltochrista miniata. Lineage (NCBI taxonomy): Eukaryota > Metazoa > Arthropoda > Insecta > Lepidoptera > Erebidae > Miltochrista > Miltochrista miniata. Next base: position 946,646 of record OW121769.1, read on the forward strand.
TTGAGTTGTGGGCTTGCACAGAAGTAGTATTACAATGTAATCCTATTAATATTTATAATGTGAAAGTTTGATAAGATATTTGGATGTTTATTATTCAATCACGATCTAATGGCTTGGCGGATCTGGATGAAATTTGTAACAGGGATAGATTATATACCTAGTCTAAAATAACATTAAAGGCTACTTTTTACTCCGGAATCACGTATCATGGTAACTAATCCACTCACGTTCCCAAGGTAACTAACCTAATCTACGCGACGAGGCCGCGAGCATCGGCTAGTGAAACATAGTTACGTTTATGTACATAATTATATTCTTTTTATCTACCGGACGTCACGCGGTCTTACCCGCGTAGCTCTCGGTCTTGTGCGAATACGGGAATAAAATATAGCCTTTCGTTACTCATGGATAGTGCAGCTTCCCAACAGTGGAAGAATTTTTAAATCCGTTCAGTAATTTCGGAGCCTTTTCGATACAAACAAACAAACAATCAAATCTTTCTTCTTATTATTAGCATAGACGATACTTGTGACGATTTCATGACATAGAGCAACGCAATCTCTACAAGTCCGCGCCATGACCCGCGATTCAATATGTTTCATGATGATCAAACTGTTTAGTTTTTCCAAGTATACTGATTCTATTGATGTTTGTAAAACAACGTGTACATTATAAATTTGAACGTGACGTCACAACTAAAATAGTCACGATGCTTGTGGATAGTTTGTTGAACTGATTACATTAAATGCAATCATAATTCCTTTCTCATATTTTTGTTAAATAATTATCTATTTGAAAATATGTCATCTAGACATTGAGATAAATATTTATATATATACACTAGGTATTAGCTCAATGAATCTAGACAAGGTTTTAATGCTAGGTATATAAATTGATGTAATACTTAATAGTTGTCTGTCTGTCTGCAGGCTCATTTAGAAACCCCATGTAGTACCCAGGGCTTTGAATATCGTTAAAAAGTTGGTATCGTTACCTTTCTCGTAGTAAGATAACGTTATATGGAATGGTAACGGTATACGTGGTAACGATAGTTGGGTGGTCTTTTACCGGTACTTTGACTTAACGCTACCGATGATTTATCGGTAAAAAGTATCGTTACTTTTATCCTGGACTTGATAGCGTTACCAAATGCATCCTATAATTATCGTTAAATACCGGTATTTTTCTTTCATCTCTTTCTTTCGTTTTCTTACGAGATATTTTAAGATTGACACGATGTACAATAGGATTGGACACGATATACAATAGGATTTAGAGATGGTTTTAGGCTACTTTATATACCCATCCTTTGGTTTGTTACTCATTCATTTCTCATAGACACATGAAACCACCATAAAAAAAGTCACAGCAAAGCGTGGCAGGGAACCGCTAGTCTATATATCCATACTAATCCATACTAATATTATAAAGCTGAAGAGTTTGTTTGTTTATTTGTTTGTTTGTTTGAACGCTAGGATCTAAGGAACTACTGGTTGGATTTCGGAAATTCTTTTACAGAAATTCTTTATAGGCTATATAACATCACGCTAAGGCGAATAGGAGCGGAGCAGCGATCAAGAATGTTTCGAAAACGGGGAATATTTTTTACCGTCTGAGAGCTTCCGAAGCGTACGCTGCGTAAATGGTTAAAGTTACGTAAAAATTGTGTATAACAAAGTAGTTTCTCTTAAAAAGTTCTAAAAAAAGTCCGTCGCAGCATATGTCTATCCTTTAAGATTCGCTCACAATAACCTAATTTGTCTCTCTTTTAAAGTTTCTCTCACAATATTTTAAAACTGAAGAGTTTGTTTGTGCTAGGATCTCAGAAACTACCGGTTGCATTTCAAAAATTATTTTACAGTTTAATAGTCAATTTATTGAGGATGGTTATTCACAATATAACATTACGCTAAGACGAATAGGGGCGGAGCAGCCAAGAATAATGCTTTTAAAACTGGAAAAATTTCTTACTTTTCAGAGCTTCCATTGCGTACACTGCGAAAATGGTTAAAGTTACGTAAAAATAGTGTAAAATAAAATTGTTCCTCTTAAAAAGTTATAAAAAAAGTCCTAAACAGCATATGCCTATCTTTTACGGTTCGCTTACAATAACCCTCTTAATAAGTTTTAAAATATGAGCGAGGCGACAACGGCAGTAATCATGGTCTGCAGTGGTAGCCAGTCAAGTGAACGATAAAATCCGGTCAAGTGCGTGCCGGATCCGTACCAAAAAAGGACGGGTGGAAGTAAATGCGACGGGAAACATTATTTCACTTTACATATTAATACCACGCATCTCTCCTTCTCACTCTCATGTGACGCAAACGAATTTGTGCAGGTCAGCTCTAATTAACATAAGCGACGGAGTAAATGCGACGGGAAACATTATATCACTAAATATTTATACCACACTTCTCTCTTTCTCACTCCCATGTGAAGCAAACGAAGTTGCGCGGGTCAGTTAGTAATAAAAAAAAGTCGTGTTAGTTACACTATTTTTAACTCAAGAACGGCTGTACCGATTTGGCTGAAAATTTGTGGAGAGGTAGCTTAGAACCAGGAGACGGTCATAGGATACTTTTTATCTCGTTTCAGCGCGCTTTTTTTATGCGTTTTTTGGTAACTCGGAGTAAATGCGATGGGAACGGGGATTTACTCTCTCATATGTGACGCAAACGAAGTTGCGCGGGTCAGCTAGTATTATCGTAAAACAGTGTCTATCTTTATATTTTTTATCGGCAGATAATGACGAGAATGATTATTATTCTCAATCCATTTTGAACCCTAAAAAACCCGCTGGCGTACAGGCTCATGTAGAAGTGTAGTATGGGAAGCGACCGGCAAACTTGGCGCGAACAGGTAGTAGCGTAGCGAGCGCGCGATGTTGCGGTTCCGCTGCACGCCCCCCGGCGCCCGCGCCACGGCAGTTCGCGGTTCACCTGCACGGATTGGCAACAACGCAAGTAACGATAAAAGTATCGATACTTATAGTGGTAAATTATTAACATTATTTTTACCGGAATCGCACTAAATTACCGATACTCATATACCGCAAAAAAATTACCATTATGAAAATATCGTTACTTACCGATACCTACAGTGTGAATTTGGTAACGTTAACAAGCCCCTAGTACCTTCTTAGAGTCAAAATATTTATACGAAAATGTTTGCAAAATATCTAGGGTTAACTATCCAGAAAGTCTTAAGATTCTCGAGGCCTATAGCTGACTCAGGGCCACTAATAACAAAATCGCCACGTCTAGGGAATGGCCGCTCTTGAACTAACAAGCTTAATCTTATCGCAGACGCCCTCTGCTGCTTGAGCTCCTTACTGCTAACTTGTTTATCCACTTGGTAAAGCAAAACAGAAATTAATAGATGTTTGTTCCAAAATGTCTAACATACATTTTATTTGTATAGGTACTTATGTAATACTATAATATCATATTTTTCTTAAAATAACACGTATATGTTATTTTAAAATTAACCTGATACACTTAAATAACCTACTGATATATTTCATTGTACACGAATTTATTATCTCCAATCCTCTAATCCTTGTCATAAAATAAGTAGGTATCTTTGTTCCACCAATATCATGTTTACTGATTTTAACATCATTTCAATACTAATGGCCTTACTAAAGCAACCTTCCTTAGAACCTCGTTCGCTATTTTGTATGTTACCCAAGCACAAGCATTAAGAAATTTTAAGCTAATGTTAAAGATACTTTTTCTATATCTTGCCTAAATTAACATGTTTTGTTGTTCTTACATACTTACAAGACTATATTATAGTCACGCTTTTATCGTCGAATGGGGAGGCAGAGGCATGCATACCTCAATTTGATTTAACGACTGTCACAATGACTATCGGTACCAACAGCTTAACTGCTTACCAAGCGTTAAAATGCTGGCTAATAAAATGTCACAAAGGTGCACCCATCTACTAGTCATAGAGACAGTTGCTTACTGCAGTGATCTTTATAGAACACGGATTCATATAATCTACAAATTGTGATAGGTTTCCGCTACGCTCGGGTAACTACAAATTTTGCATCTTGGGTTCTTCGTCCATGATTGTAAGTGGGATTCTTCATAACAAATTTATTTTTCAGGGTCTAGCAGTTTTAATAAATATTTATTAAGGACAGCCTTTACAGCTAAACAGTTAATAAACTAGCCCGCCATAACAATAATTCACCAGATAACGGTTTACGAGCGAGTAAATGTTACGAACGTCTAAAGTCCTGGGTAAGCCATCGCCGGTATTAAACCGTAAAACAAAAATAATTCTAATCCTCGTCTCATTATTACCTTTCTTTCTTTAATACCGGGTCATCAAAAAAGTATCTTACTTCCTACTAATATTATAAATGTGAAAGTTTGTGAAGGTGTTTGGATGTTTGTTACTCAATTACGCTCTAACGGCTGAACGGATTGGACTGAAATATTTGGTACAGATTTAACTTATAGTCTGGAATAACGCATTGGCTACTTTTTATCCTGGGAATAAGTTCCCACGGGAAGCGAGAATGGGCACCGAATTTCACGCGGGTGAAGCCGCGAGCCTCATCTAGTCCTTACTACACCTCGTTTTCATGGTTTCGTATTATATGATTCCTTTGAAGATGTCTATTGTATTAATACAAACATACACATAGTAGGTTTAGGTTTAGGTTTAAAGATCTTTATTATCACGAAAGACAATTGTCACTTATGTGATAACATTGTTAAACAATATATACAAAAAGAAACAACAATCCACAGTCCGCCCATCACCAAACAAATACGCATGAAATATTAGGTTTAATGTAGGTGGTACCAAATACATTACATTGTTGCAAAGCTAAGACAACAAAATAACAATAATTACCTAGGCATAAAAAAGAAATGCAAAGATAACTTGCATTTCGTGTTCCAGACAAACAATTTTTTTTTTTTTCAATTAAGTATAATGAACAGGTCACCTGTTGTAAATGCCAGTGAGTAGAATTAGATTAGGTAGGTACCTTATGATTGCTATCTCACATCCGACTTTGAAAATGCTCAAGAACTGACCATTTAACATGTTCATCAGGTATAAACATATTCCATCTTTTACGTTCACTTATACACCCACACAATAATATTCAATCCATATAACAGCCATTACCTATACATAATAGCACAAACACACACACACTTGTTTTGTATTACTTACTAAGTTTTGGGAAGTATTCCAGATTTATAAAGTTACTTACAAAGACTTTTTTAATTCACTATAGAGTGGAATTGGTATTTTATTTTAATTATTATTACTAATTATCTATAACATATTTAGCTAATTGTTTCTTAAAGGTATAGAATGATTCCACTTTTTTTATCGCGTCAGGCAGTTCATTATAAAATCGCGCACCTTCGGTTGTTATCATCGTTTTACCGTAATTTGTGCGGTACCTGGGTATAATGATAAAACTCGCTCGTCGCGTACGACGACCAAGTACCTGTTTACGTTTAGTGTACGATATGTTAGTATGGATACTACTCTGCAGAGATTTACGGATAAAAATACAACTATTAAATTTATATAATTTTTTCAAATTCATTAACTTTGTTTCTTGATAGATTTGTTTCGTTGGCGTTAAAAAATCATACCCAAAAAGTAGTTTAATGACTTTATTTTGCTGTCTCTGCAGTGCAGCTAATCTAGTTTTAGTAGCAGCCCCCCAAATCTCAATCAGGTACAGTAAATGTGGTTTGACCAATGAATTATAAATTGTAAAGCGTAACTTTTGAGGGATACATCGAACAATATTGCACAGTGATCCACGAAGTGCAATTAATTTACTTTTTATGTGTTCAATGTGAGTATTCCAGGTTAGTTGACTATCCAAGTAAAGACCAAGGTACTTTTCATGTGATTTTTTGTGGAGTGGTGTATTATTGAGTGATAAGGAGGAGTACGAGGGTATTGGTTTGTTTTTAGTCTTAAACACAATATAGGAGGTTTTGGATACATTGATGGTCAACAGGTTACACTGAAACCAAACGTAAAGTTTATCCAGGTCATCCTGGGCCTGTGAAATCAAGTCATGTATTGATGGTCCAAAATAGAACAAACATGTATCATCTGCATACAGAGTAATGTGGCCATGGAGTTCCAAGTCGTGTATGTTATAGTGTTATAGTCATTCTTTTATCCTGGAAGGGGTAGGCAGAACACTAGCTGGCACTAGACGCCTAAATACTATTTTGTTTTCGATCCACGTTAGGAGTGATGAGCTTATTGCCATGTTGAAACGAACAGGCGCTGGTTCCACCCAAATCTACCCGCTGTTGATTCTTTTCGCGCCAGTTTTAATAAGATTTAATGACTGTCATGTTACTGAAAACTGGGACCTACAGGAAACGTGCTTAAATAGAATTATTACGTAGTGGTCACCAATCCTAGGTCCAGCCATGGCTTATCGTTTTAGAACACTGATTCAGCAGAGCGATGAACGCAACAATTACTTTTGCAACGAAATAACCACTAAATGAAGTTATTAATAAAAGTAATTTACACCGTTTATGAAAACTACAAAACCATTCATTTGTGCGTCATATTTTCAATGCCTTCGCCCATCCGCTAGGAAAGTACTATATTTCCGATTCCGGTAGTTCATATTTGTGTTGAACATCCATACTAATATTATAAAGCTGAAGAGTTTGTTTGTTTGTTTGTTTGTTTGTTTGTTTGTTTGTTTGTTTGTTTGTTTGTTTGTTTGAACGCTAGGATCTCAGGAACTACTGGTTCGATTTCAAAACTTCTTTTACAGTTTGATAGTCCATTTATTGAGGATGGCTATAGGCCATATAACATCACGCTAAGACGAATAGGAGCGGAGCAGCAATGAAGAATGTTTCGAAAACGGGGAATTATTTTTACCGTTCGAGAGCTTCCGAGGCGTACGCTGCCTAAATGCTTAATGTTACGTAAAAATTTTGTATGACAAAATGGTTTCTCTTAAAAAGTTCTATAAAAAAGTCCGCGACAGCACATGTCTATCTTTTAAGGTTCGCTCACAATAAACTAATTTGTCTTTCTTTTAAGGTTAGCTCACGATATTATCATACTGAAGAGTTTGTTTGTGCTAGGATCTCAGAAACTACTGGTAGCATTACAAAATAATTTCACAGTTTTATAGTCCACTTATTGAGAATGGCTAATGGCTATATAACATCACGCTAAGACAAATAGGAGCGGAACAGCCATGAATAATGTTTTAAGAACGGGGAAAATTTCTTTCTTTTGAGAGCTTTCATTGCGTACGTTGCCTAAATGGTTAAAGTTCCGTAAAAATTGTGTACTACAAAATTTTTCCTCTTAAAAAGTTACAAAAAGAAGTCCTGAACAGCATATGCCTATCTTTTAAGGTTCACTTACAATAACCTACTTCTTAACCTTTACGCCGGGAGTAAACGTTTTCTGCAGCAGTAGCCAGTCAACTGAAAGATAATACCGGCCAAGTGCGAGTCGAACTCGAACACGATAAGTTCCGTACCAAACAAAAATAAATGCGACGGAACCATTATCTCACTTCAACAAAGTTGTGCGGGTCAACTCTAATGGTAATGAATATAAGCGACGCGAACGGGAAAAATTATATCACTTTAAATATTAATACCTCTCTAATAAATATAAGACACGCGACGGGAGTAAATGTGACTTAAAATATTAATACTGTACGACTCTCTTTCTCACTCTCATGTGACGCAAACGAAGTTGCGCGGGTCAGCTAGTCTTTTAATATCCGATTCGCATGCTCATAGCTCTACTCAAACGGAATTACTCACAAAGGAGGGTAGTTTATAGTAAGCTATACATTGCCAGCTTTTATTTATTGAAAGTAAAACCGGCCAAATGCTGGTAGGACTCACTCATGGAGAGTTCTGTACCAAAAAACTGTAGAAAATAACATTTATTGTATGGGAGCCTACTTAAATATTATTAATTTATGTTTTTATGGTTCCCTACCCAAAGGGTAAAAAGCGGGACACTATTCATGAGACTTCGCTGTCCGTCTGTCTGTCTGTCTGTTCGTCACGCGGCTGTATTTCAGGAAGCATGATAGCTAGAGAGTTGAAATTTTCACAAATGATGTATTTCTGTTGTCACTTTAAAAAAAAATCAAAAAAGGGGGGGTGCTCCCATACAACTAACGTGATTTTTTTTGCCGTTGCTTGGAACGGAACCCGCCGCGCGCGAGTCCGACTCGCACTTGGCCCTTATTTTACTATTTATTGCTATATCGGCAACAAATATGCATAATCTGTGAAGATTACAGCTCTCTAACTGTCATGGTTTATGAGATACAGCCTGGTCACAAACAGACATACATACATACATACGGACTAATAACTATTAGAATAACTTAAATGCGACATTTAAGTTTCCTATTCTTAATTATATAAAATCTTTCGAAAATACATTTCTTTTTCAAAGCTCAGTGATATTGGTACTTAACTAAGTAAAAAGTTATTTTTGAATTTGACAAACCTGCACAGTCACGTGTAGGGGGCACGTGGTCTCAATCCACAGATGAGTCACGTTATGGAGCGCAACGTAAAGCTTGTACCTATTGTAGCTAGATAACTTTAACAGACAGAATAACGTGATCTATTATAATGTTGTATAGAATAGTAAGCGGTATAAGATACTTGGTGGTACGCGTCAGTCAGGTATGCAGGGAGATCCTTCCGAAGGCTTGGGCATGATGTGGTTTTAATCAGTAGAGCATCCTTGAAAGTTAGCTACACGTAAAAAAAATTGTGCTAAGTAAGCGTTATAAATGTGCAAACATAACTCTCGTATTAGTTCTGTTACTATTCCAAGCGTAACTTCAGCGTGAATTGAATGTCACCAAAGTGCTGACGGTAGTTACCAACATCAACTCGTGTGGGATAGTATCACCCTTTCTTTACAGTACTATTGATGCGTGCAAACCTTTACCAATAAAAATTAAATTAGCCTATACAGCTGGATGTAGACCTCCCAATAATTTTGTTCCAGCGACTGACCTTACTGTACCACACTTACTCGTACCAGAGGGCTACCGGTTCTCCAGGGTAGTACATACAGGGTTCCTTTTCTTCGTTATTAGATACCACGTCCATTATTGAGCCGGAGTTCCATTTGCAGCGACAGTGACTTAGGTCCCAAGGATCTTGGCAGGACGCCATTGCAAATTTTTAACACACATAGCTATGATCTTAGGCCTTATAGGATTATCGCAGACTGCGCCTATCCTTTCTAATACGACAATACTGTTCACCACCTATTACGTGGGACAAATTCTAAAAAAGCATATGCATACAAAAATAATTATGCCTCTGATTACCCTTTCGGGAATAAAGACGTTACCTTACGTATGTATATATCTATAATGTCATCTCCAATGATTTCCATTAGTCAGGCGGGAACAGTTTTTATCACCAAGCTGTAATTAGTGATCCGTGTCGTCAACGGCAATCGTTTAAATCGTCGTAGCTACTCGCGCAATAAAGCACCGAACCAATCAACTTGTACTTTTAATCGCGAACAACTTTATTAGCTCTAGTAATTGCCTTTGTCTTTCCAAGAAGTGCCAACGTTATTGAATGAATGGAACACAATCGACTTACTTTCTTTTTAGGGTTCCGTATTCAATGGGTCAAAATTTAACTTTATAACTGAGACTCGCTGTCCGTCCGTCTGTCTGCACCAATTATAAATACAAATAGTATAAATACCAACGAATGGCACCTTTCAGAACTAAATGGCTGAAAGAATTGTAATAAAAATCTCAAAAGGACCACTTTTTGCTCTTAAAAATGTCTTGAAATGGATAAGATACCTAGCGGGTTGAAGGTTGTATGGAACTTATGGATATATTATTAAACTACAAGATTTTACTGACACCTGTGTATGTATATGTTGATATCTCGAACTAAGCTACCATTACTAAAACACTGATATTTACATCAGTCGTAGCCACCAACCAATGTATAATAATATCTTCTATACTTATAATAAATCTGTAGAGAGGTCAATTCTGTACATGAAATATATTTTCAAAATAACTATCAGGGGGTGATTAGTGATCGATACTGATGCCAAAAATGCAATCAGTAAAATTTTTGTCTGTCTGTCTGTCTGTCTGTCTGTATGTTTGTTCCTTATAGAAACAAAAACTACTCGACGGATTTTAACGAAAATAGATACAATTATTCTTCATACTCCTGAGCAGGTTATAGTATACTTTTCATCACGCTAAAACGAATAGGAGCGCAGCAGCAATCAAGAATATTTTGAAAACGGGGAATATTTTTTACTGTCTGAGAGCTTCCGAGGCGTACGCTGCGTAAATGGTTACAGTTAGGTAAAAATTGTGTATTACGAAATTGTTTTTCTTAAAAAGTTCTAAAAAAAAGTCCGCGACAGCATATGTCTATCTTTTAAGGTTCGCTCACAATAACCTAATTTGTCTATCTCTTAAGGTTTGCTCACGATATAATGAAACTGAAGAGTTTGTTTGTACTAGGATCTCAGAAACTACTGGTTGCATTTCAAAAATTATTTTACAGTTTAATAGTCCATTTATTTAGGCTGGCTAATGGCAATATAACATCACGCTAAGACGAATAGGAGCGGAGCAGCCATGAATAATGTTTCGAGAACGGGGATTATTTCTTTCTTTTGAGAGCTTCCATTGCTGACGCTGCGAGTCGGACTCGCACGCGATGAGTTCCATACCGGAAAACGGATGGGTGGAAGTAAAAGCGACGGGAAACATTATATCACTTTAACGAGAGGTGTTAAAGTCACATCCTTCTCACTCTCATGTGATGCGCCATAACGAATACAAGCGACGCGACGCGACTATAATAAGCGCGACGGGGGTAAATGCAACGGGAAACATTATAATACCTACTCGAAATATTAATACCATACCTCACTCTCATGTGACGCAAACGAAGTTGCGCGGGTCAGCTAGTATTCAATATTTGTCTATTGCAAACCGTAGTTTTAAGCATTCACTGATACATGTCATTCTCATCATCACTAAATGAGAAAATACTACACGCAGTCATACTACATCAAAACTTACCTTATTTTACTTTATTTTTCAGGTAAGTTCCATACAAGGTCTTCTTTGGTGAGTAAGTTATTTTTCATGTCTATTGTCAATATGAGACACAATCTGATCGAAATCTGACAGATTGAGAAAAAGATGATCTATCAGGTAAATCAATGTAACATACCTATTCCGCGTAAGGATTAAAATATGTGTTAAGACATTTTTTTTTATACTAAAAAGGTATCAGACATGCCTACGGTCCACTTTACGAATGAATAATGTTCAAATGGGGTCTTAGAAGAATCTTTAAGGGTCGGCAGCGCGAGTGTAGCGCTTCCGGTGGCGCAAATGTCCATAGGCTGCGATGACCACCAGCCCATCCGGTGGGCCTAATGCTTGCCTACCACCTTAGCGGTGTAAAAAATTGTTTGCAACACAAACTTTTCTTTATATTCGCTTAAGTTCTAATATTATGAAGTGCCGTTTTATTTTAGTTCAAGCTACAGTTGCAAAGTGTTCACTTTCTCTGTGTGTCACACATGTAGGTGACAAACTTCACTCTATTACTTTAAATTGTATTACTTACACGTAACACTTTAGCTGAGTCGAGGCCAAACTCAGTTTATTTGAAGAGAATATTGAAGAAACTTTGTAAACTTTAAGTTGCAGTGAGCATTTGGTTGTCACATATTTTTTTACCTCAGCTTTTCAAAGTGCTGTCACTCGTCGCGCGGTATTTAGTCATAAGTTCATAACTACATTCAGAAGATCAAAGGGCACGGTAGTGCCCCACCAAGTCGAGCCATAGCGCGACGGTTAAATTTTTCTGCGAAGCATTTTGATTCGTGTCCATATTTGTGTGATCTACAAATATTTGTTTCAGACTTTTGATGAGTTTTAAATCTGAAATATTCATGAAATGATCTTAATTTTTTTTTTACGGAAACTAAACCGAAGCTCAATTCCATCAAAAAGGAAAGGAGGAAAGTAAATAGGTAAGGAGCTAATTAAATATTAAATCAGAAAAGTACGTTTGCCTCAAATATAACAACGAAATCAATTTATATATAGAAATATAACAACAAATAAATTTAATTCCTACTTTATATTTATAATATTTAGTGATACTTGTAAATTTTGAAATGGAGTAAATTACTAAGCCTGAAGAATTAATTACATCTTTTTAAACCAAGTGGAACTTTGAAATAGTGATGAGTACTGCTGGAGGACGGTACATCGTAATAATCATCGCATCGCAGTTAGACTAAAATCGACCCCAAGTCGGTTAGGAAAACTGATAATAATCTTGAGAAGATCTCGGAAGTGATCGAAAAAATCTAAATTAAATCCTACTAATATTATAAATGTGAAAGTTTGTGAAAATGTTTGAATGTTTGTTACTCATTCACGCTCTAGGGACATAATGTATCTCTCTGAAATTTGGTTCAGGGATAGAGTATAGTCTGGAAAAACACAGGCTACTTTTGATCCCGGGAAAATGTTCCCACGGGAAGCGGGAACGGGTACTGAATTTCACGCAGGCGAAGCCGCGATCATCATCTCGTAGTATCAGAAAACTCTATTATCACGTAGACTGCTGTGTCACCAAATAAATCCAATAGTAGTAGGACATTTTAGTTATATTTATGAAGGTCAGGTCAGTGCCCTCCGCCGCCCAACATTTCTGCTCGATTGACGGACGCTACGGTGAGGCGATACGATATTATGAGTGATATGGTTTGTGTGTGCCTGGAATATATTGGCGCTATATATGGCAGTATATTCCAGGGAAATGGGTGTATGGGTTAATTAGTTTTACTACTAAAACGGTCGGATTTATTTTTCATATAATGTAACACTATCTAGTTGAAAAACTAGCTCCTTTTTTTCGTGGCCTTATTTTTGATTAGCCAAATCAGTTTGGCGAAACTGACTTACTTTGGCCGAGTACGAGGAAAAGGGAAAACAAGCGTGGTTTATAATTACTACAGTTAGGGCTAATAATATGGAAGCGACCGAACTAAAACTATCGCTTTATGTACCCACCTACCACTAAGGTGGCAGGCAAATATACGGCCTCGCCGAGTGAGAAATGGTCACTGAAGCTATGGACGTTTGTACACCAGGAGGTGCTACATTCGCGCTCCCGACTCTGCAAAAGCCTTCTAAATCCAAGACAAATGCAACCATGTGGAGTTTGCATACCTATTTAAAGCCTTTTGATGACTACCGTGTCAACATTAGTCCTGTTAGAGATAATTTTGAAAAGCAATTAGTGGGCTGACTCGATCACTAATTTAATGTGCAAAAACTAGAAGACGCAGGTTCGAATCCTGCTCGAGATCAAAAAAATATTTTTTTTTACATTAAATTTGTCCTGTTGTTTTTGCCTTAACTGAAATCAGGCAACTGTGATGATAGGACTTTATGTTTTAAAATAGTAATACGGTTTCGCTTTTGAGGTATTTTGAATCCACTTATTTTTGCTGTGATTCTAATTTCATATTAATCTAATTAATGCTATGCCAATGTGTTTATATTTATGATTACTGATCCACGCCCCTCCTCCGTTTCCTATAACAATTCTATACCAACGGGATATCTAGAGCTAAAAAGTTAGGCACTAGTTTCTAAAATTATCACGTTCAAACAAACAAACAAAGTACAAAGTTAACTGTGGTACAATTCAGAAGTAGATAATCAAGTACTGTTTGTGATAGTAACTTTGTGTTCGAAGTTGAACAAACAGTTTCAATTTAATTCTATTGTAAGTTCGGTGTCGGTCCGACGCAGAACCAAACTGTGTGTGAATAGTTGGGACTACTTTGTAAGCAGGTTCGCGAATGTAACTTAATTTTTATAGTTTTTGGTTTTGGTTAATGAAAATAAAGTTTTGGAAATTGATTGTATATGTATGTAAAGTTTTAATGTCACCGCACTTGTACTATTACAGATTTCGAGTCTTTTTGCTCACCTTTCGTCGAGAGGTGAGCGAAGTTTCATAATAATTATGTTTAAGCAAAAAAGACCCCAAATCTTGAATGTCTATCTGAATAATTATTGTGGTTTAGAAATTGACTGTAATGTAGTAAGTGTAACTTCAGGAATTCATATAATATTATGTATGACTCAAAAACTTTGTTTACACATTTTAAAGAAAATTTCTATAACCGTTGAACCGGAATATTTACACAGTTAAAGCTTATGTAAAAATGAAGTGCACAGTGCACATAGCTATCTTTATAAATTTGTGTATAATTCTAAAGTAGTTAATTTAAAATAGCATAGACGGTTAAGATTTTCTTTGGCTCCCATTACAAACAGTTTCACCCCAAACGGACAAATTTTTCGAAATTCCTGCTGACGTCCCAATGGAAGGATAATAAGAGTATGTGTGATTTTTTGGTCGCTAGAAACTTCAACTGGTCGTTAAAAAGGCAGTAAATAAGCATTTTACATAGATAAATACTGAGCTCGTAATTTTCAAGTAAATATAAGAAAAAGCGAATCTCGTGAACAGTTTCCACAGTCGATCAGCGCTCGTTACCAATAACGTCATGGATCACTTAACGGACGAGCTCACACTTGGCCGCGTTTCATCTTCCCGCCACAAACAAGTTACTGAGTTAAGTGAAACTTGACCGGGTCAAACGAACACTTTTAACCTCTCTGTGGCGAGCAATTTGTTCATAAGGCATTCCACTTGATATTAACACTATCATAACTAACGTTACTGGCAGCTGAGACCACCAGCCTACCTAAGGCTTTTTTTGGTACTAAACGCTTGGAAAAACCATATTACCTACGATAATTTGTCTTTAGTCCAGTCATTACGTCGAAAAAATCGGGTTAGAAATGCAAATGAACCGAGAAAGCCAAATTTTGGATATTACGTGCGGAGGGGCTAGAAAAGCTTAAGTTCAAATTGTCGACCAAAATAACCTGGTGGGTTTTCCGCCATCTTGAAAAAAGGGTTATATTCAGTTTTTTCATCATTATTCGGTTCCCCGTTGAGATACGAAAATTTTATAAAAAGTTTTTTGTTGTTCTTTGTACGATCTACAGTTAAGGTTTACACATTTTTCACGTATCGATCACCGTTATCGAAATATCGATCCAAAAAGCCATAAATTTGGGGAGAAAAAAATGTTTTTAGCTATTTCCTTCTTTCTCGTGAAAGATATCGAAAAATGTCTGTAATGAAAATTGGTAAGCGTGTTCAGACCTACAAATTCGTTTTTTTATTTTTTATTTTCGATAAGAATTACGACCTCTAGCGCAGCGCAAAGTCAGTAAGACTGTGCCCGGTTTTGATTTAGCCACTCGCACGGTTGTATCCATACGTCAAAATGGATGAATGGTTGTTCAAGCAATTATTGCAATACAAAATAAATTAATAAACCAGCCAAATCATAAATCAAACACATGAAAATTATTGATCAAATAATTTTTATGCAGCAAAAAACAATAATTACAGGTGGTAATTTTTTTCACATGTTTTTCGCCGTTTCGATGGTCCTGGCTGTAGAAGTTCTTCCTCGGTAGACTCTTCGAGTCGTGAAAACTCTTGAATCGCAGTAAATGATGCTGGGACGGTTGAAAAAATATAATCATCATCATCGTGATCGTCGTTGAATAAAATCTCGACTCTGGCGACATTGTTGCATGTCTGTCCACTACAGTGCAGGCAAATAACGGAGCAACTAATTCCTGCTTTCCTGCACCCACAAGCAGCCCCACACTTTCCTTTACATTTGCACGAAATGAGTTTTAAAAGTTCAGGTGGAGCGGGTGCGGCTGTGGTGCAAATTGGTTCAAGCCCGTAATTCGTCTGTCGCCAACCCCATTCCTGAGGATCTTTGAAAACTCCGAGCCACGTTTGTACCTGTAGATATGTCCGGAAAACGTGTTGGCGGACTGCGCTTTCCGTTGGTGGGAGTAGTGAAAGATTATATTTGTCTTATTTGTCGTCATTGATTTTTCAAAGCGGTGGAATCGCAAACTATCCATCGTTGTATCCTCTTTACGACCACCATAGAGAGCGATAAGGAATAGTTTTCCCGCGCAAGCTAGCATCTCCGGATCGACCTTTTCTTGCTTGAATAGTTTTACCGATGACCGGAGGTTCGGGTTCTTCTCGAGGGTGCTGATGAATTTCGACTTTCCAATATTATAAAAAGACGACGTGGTGTCACAACCGCTGAAAACATGGATGAAAAGAATGTTCTCAAGAACAGACTTATCATGCTTGAAACTATTCGGAGAGTATAGTTTTGCCGGTGTTTTGCCTTTAGCTGGTTTGCGAAAAAAATTTTTTTTTGTCCTGTGCAAGTCCGGAAATTAAAACCAAGAGAAACGAATTTGTAGGTCTGAACACGCTCAACAATTTTTTTTATGGACATTTTTCGATATATTTCACGAGAAAGAAGGAAATAGCTAAAAATAAATTTTTCTCCCCAAATTGCGGCTTTTTGGATCGATATTTCGATAACGGTGATCGATACGTGAAAAATGCGTAGACCTTAATTGTAGATCGTACAAAGAGCAACAAAAAACTTTTAATAAAATTTTCGTATCTCAACGGGGAACCGAATTATGATGAAAAAACTGAATATAACCCTTTTTTCAAGATGGCGGAAAACCCACCAGGTTATTTTGGTCGACAATTTGAACTTAAGCTTTTCTAGCCCCTCCGCACGTAATATCCAAAATTTGGCTTTCTCGGTTCATTTGCATTTCCAAATGTATATAATGACTGGACTACTTCGCCGTACGTGGGTTTTTAAAATATATTATAATTATAAAGATATACAGCAAAAAGTTTGGTACTGAGTAAGAAAAACTGTGCAACCTAAAGTGTTTGAACGCTAAAACACCTGCTCCTTCAACTTACCTCAACATGCAAATTGAAGGACGTCTACGTGACACCTTTAGATAACTGTTACACTTTAGTTACACGCTCAGTGCACAAAGTTTTCATGTCCTTTAAGTAAGTGTTAAGTAAAACCTTTTCATCGGACTTACAAGTTATGTTGTGTGGATACAAGTTTCGAATGTTAAGAGGGTATGAGCTCTGATAGATGTAAATTTATCTCTTTGTTATGTAGTCTCTGTTTAGGGATTTCACCAAACATTACATTTGTGCATTTAGAGACATTGGGGATGTGTGTATACCAATGGATGGACAAATTTTAATGCCGTTTTATTTTAATTTTATGTGTTGAAAGGTCATCAACTCATTTACATGTTAACAAATTATCTAACAAATTTTCATAAATTGTTGTGAAAAGTTGGGAATTAAACTGGCACATTATCTAACATAATTTTTTTTCTGAAATCTAATACTTGAGACTACAGTTACTCTCCAAAATAATTGTATAAATGAGAAAATGTGTTTTTCTATTTACTTCGTCGGTCTTTCTTTGCGGGTTACGGAAGCTACAGGATAGAATGACATTTAATTCCCACGGGAAATTACGTTTGTGGAATAATCAAATTTCACAAAAGTACATAATATACTTATATACTTACTAGCTATCCCCGCGACTTCATTCGCGAGATGATTTTAAATAATAACCAATCGACTTTGACCTGTCCAATGCATAAGGCTTCTAGTAAAACATAGGTCAAGCTGTATTTATCATTGCCGCTGAACCGATTTTGATGACACATACAGCGATATTTAAGTTGAAAAAATATCTACAAAATAGTACAATTATGATCAATCTACTGAATTTTTCTCCAACCCCGAGCAAATAAACAAACAAACAAACAGAAATAAATTATAGATTTGAACTCCGAAGCCCTAAATTAGTCGATTACAGATATTTTTTTAAATTTATCGTCAATGTCACACCTACTTTTACAATTATATAATACCTAGTATAGATATGAAGCGCTCGTGGCCCCGCGGACTCAGTGTTCTGTAAACGATCACTGCAGTAAGCAACATTTACTATGGCCGAATATGGATGGGTGACAACCACGTGGACCACTTTGTGACATTTATTTACGAGCGTTTCCGTGCTTCGGAAGGCACGATAAGCCGTTGGTCCCGGTTGTCAGTAAAATGACAGTCGTTAAGCCAAGTTGAAGGCCTTACGGGCAAAGACTTCTATATAAACTGAGGTAGACATGCCCTACGCACCGATTTTTGAAACCTATAAACTGAGCTAATTAGCAGCGTTGCTCGCACTGTAGCGAGACAAAACTTCGAGAGTAGGTGCTCGACTTGCAATCGGAGTCCATACGCCTTCTCTTTTACTCTTTTTCTATTCGTATACTGCTATTGTGAGTGGTGACAATTACGTAAAAAATATTTATAAGTGAGTGTAGTCTTATTAATGTGTGTGTTTGAGGATTGCTTTTGAAATCTCGTTTGTTAGAGTACGGCGTGTCTACCTCAGTTTATATAGAAGTCTTTGCTTACGGGCGGCTTGAAAAATTTCAACTGTGGGTCGTCACAACCTGCGCCCGGGTTGGCAGCGCGTGTGTAGCGCCTCTGGTGTTGCAAACGTCTATAGGCTACGGTTACCAACCTTCCGGTGGGCCGTAAGCTTGTCTGCCACCTAAGTAGTATAAAAATAAATTAATAAATAGATATATAGAGAAAAGATTGATATAGTTAGATAGAAGATAGATATAGATAGATAGTAGTAGAAGAGATCTGAAATTTGATTATTTGAGTTTATAAACCACGATACAAATAATGACTGGAAAGTGTACAAAATGTCGCAGCCCCAGTTCATCCTGTGGGTTACATTGCACAGAGAAGAAAAACTCGAAATAAAACCCGGTTGTCAGTGTAAAATGACGATCGTCAAGCCCAGTTGACGGCGATATAGGCTGCTTTAGAATTTCATCTGAGGGTCGTCACAGCCTGCACCTGTCTATTTCACCGCATCAATAGGCTTTCTACCTACAACGTGGGTACATAAAACCATGAGGCGAAATGTGGGCTATGGGCGTATACTATGCCTCTGCTTGCCATTTTGGGACTATAAATATAATATCTACATTTATGTGTGACATTAATGTTTTTCTTGAGTTCAAACATTTTTTGCAAAATATCTACTCTGGAATCCGACCGGGCGGCCCCACCTATCGTCATTTTCAAAGTAAACACAAATTTAATTGGGCATAGTCTTGTCTCAGAGTCTATTACAATTATTTTGTAAAATTTTTGAATTCAAAAAGAGTAGCAAGTCCCACCAAGTGCCACCAATCAACAGCATAAAATATCAAATTAATGATATTCACGAAACAAAACACAAATTCTCTTTACCAACAAAGGCATTTTAATATAATCCGTTTATATTCGATAAGTCCCTTAATTACTCAGTAAATTAAAGCTTTAACTCCTTTAAAAATAATAAACCATAGACTGGCCTGAAATAGCTCCCTGAAATATTTGAGCAAGTCCAAACAAAGAGCATCTTGGCGTGCTCTCAACTCACTGAGAGATCTTATAACATTAATCTCAGTTAAGATGTGACGAGGCAATTATTTGCATTATAGTCACAGAATAATGAAACAAAATACAGATGATGATATCATGTATAATAATAATTATAATAATTCAAAATAATAATTAAAATATTAAATATTTAATATTATTATCATATATAATACTAGCTGAGCCCGCAACTTCGTTTACGTCACATAAGGTGTGTGAAAGGAAAGGTATTTCTTCATCAGAGTCATCAAGCAGCGTCTGAAACTGCCCTGTTTGCTTAATCATAAAAGAGCTTAATGATTAAGTCTATTTTAAAACAATTCAGTCCGCGCCGAAGCTCTTTTATGATTAAGCCAACACGCCAGTTTAGGTTCACTCACATTCAAAGAAACCCCTACAATTAAAATTTTCAAAATATCTGATTCTTAAAAGTGTTATAACTCTTTTATTTCTAAACCAATTTACATAAAACAAACGCTAAATGTTAACTGGAGCAAACCTCAACACAATAAAAAAAACCGCATTGCAGTCGGTTGAGCGGTTACTGAGATTAGCGTGCACAACCGTACAGACAAACAGATATACAGACATACAGACATACAGACAAACAGACAAAAATTCTAAAAATCATTGTTTTGGGTTCTATTGCGTTCATAAAGCCCCCCTATAATATTTTTTCTTATTTATCTTCCATGTACAGACAGCGACCTGTTACGATTTTATTATATGTACTAGCTGACCCTCGCAACTTCGTTTACGTCACATAAGGTCTATAAAAGGAGAGGTATTTCTTTATCAGACGCCTAGGAGCGTGTGAAACTGCCCTATTTGCTTAATCAGAAAAGAACTTAAAGATTCCGTCTATTCTAAAATCTGATTTTTTTTACAATACCGGTAATCTTTAAGTTCTTTCATGACTAAGTAAACACGCCATTTTAGAATGACTCTTACATTCAAAGGAATACTTGATTAATAGGTTTAGCGAAAGTTGAGATGTCTCTAATTACTGAACTACATAGGTAACTCTCAATATTGAAACTTGTGTGGAACAATCCGTATAGTACTCCCATTATAACACTAAAAAAATATTTGAAATCGGACCACACGTTAAGAACTTACAATTGAAAACCCATTTTGTCTTTCATTCCCTCTCCCGGGACAACCGCGCAAAATATCGAGATCAAAAGTATCTTAGAACCTTCCTCGGACTGTAAGCTCAAAATGTACCAAGTATCATTCAATTTGGTTCAGTAGTTTCGGCGTGATACTTATTTGGGAAAGATCGTAAAAATAGGTGGATAGTTAGGATATAAGAACATAGAAATTTATGATTTTTATAGTTTTTAATATGTCCAGGCAATTGGATAAATTATTTAGATTTTTTTTACACACAATCGTGTAAACAAATACTTGATTAATCATGAATTAAAAAAAAAAAAATTTAATATTTCAGAACAAAAAATGACCAACAGATGGCGCTTATCGATGAAAACCCATTTTGTCTTTCTTTCCCTCTCCCGGGACAACCGCGCAAAATATCGGGATCAAAAGTATCCTAGAACCTTCCTCGGACTATAAGCTCGAATTGTACCAAGTATCATTCAATTTGGTTCAGTAGTTTCGGCGTGATACTTATTTGGGAAAGATCGTAAAAATAGGTGGATAGTTAGGACATAAAAACATAGAAATTGATGATTTTTATAGTTTTTAATATGTCCAGGCAATTGGGTAAATTAATTTGATTTTTTTTCAACACAATCGTGTAAACAAATACTTGATTAATCATGAATTTAACAAAATAATTTTAAGATTTCAGTACAAAAAGGGACCAACAGATGGCGCTCATCGATTTAAATTCAAGATAACGTTTGGTTTCCTGAAACTTTATATAAAGATGTCATCTGGCCTACAGTTAACGAATTTATTATATGTATAGAAAATAATTTTAAGATTTCAGTACAAAAAGGGACCAACAGATGGCGCTCATCGATTTAAATTCAAGATAACGTTTGGTTTCCTGAAACTTTATATAAAGATGTCATCTGCTGGCCTACAGTTAACGAATTTATTATATGTATAGATTGATTGATTATCAATGATGTAGATTTAAAGGATTGGGCGATGGGAGCACCTTTTGACTTTCGAAGGATTTTTGGTTTGATTTCATTATCATTGTTTATTAACTTCAAATTTTCTTATTAGACAGCATATTGAACTAATATTAATTACTTTGTTTTGAGTCCGATATTGATATCGCCTGCTTTAATTGGCTGTGTACGTTGACTGGCTAGACAATCATTTCTGACACAGACTAGACTTTAAGGCAGGTACTATAGAGGGCTTAGTATTTCAAAATAACAGTTATCGCTTCTAAGCAGCATGCTGTCCTGCAACTGAGACCTCACGTTAAATGAGTTTTATAATTATTGTGGTATTGACCAACGTTTCACCTGCAAATTGCAAGAATTTCATTAGAACGATTTCAATCTCAATATTAAACTTATTTTGATAATAACTAGGTTAAACCTTCTACCATATAAATGTAGGGACACATGATATGGATATATGTAGTTCCTGGAACGCACGCCGTGCATTATGCATTTCTCATGTACCTGTGTACCTAGAGGCGGCTGCGCCCGCTCATAAGTTTTTCAGTCGCAAATATACAGAGTTACTATTGACACGCGCCGACTTTTCATTGCACCCTACTGCCTTCTGATAATTTGATAGGAAATAGCTCCTACAGTGGTGACCCCGAACGAACATTTGAGTAAAGTAGTAGAGTGTGCATTCGCGTTCGTGTTAATATTTTGTGAAAATGAATCCTCAATCAGCAAACAACGCCGCGTCATCGGAAGTCAAGGCCGAGAGCGAAACGGCGTTGGCCAGCATCACCGTGTCGTCAAGGATACCCGAATTTTGGACGGATCAACCGCGACTCTGGTTCGTCCAATTCGAGGCCGCCACCGACAGTCAAAAGTTAAGTGACGCCGCCAAACAAAATTTGGTCGTCACTAAACTGAAAAAGAACGCCATCGAACAGGTTAGTGATTTACTGTTATCTCCACCTGAAACTCAGAAATATCAGACGCTAAAGGATCGATTGATGCAAGTTTTTGAAGAATCGGAGACCCGGCAATTTCAAAAACTACTTAGCGAAATGGTTTTAGGATCTCAAAAACCATCTCAATTACTTCGGCGAATGAGAGAGTTGGCCCGGGGGAAAATACCGGACCCGACTTTAAAAATAATGTGGAACAGTCATCTTCCCACAGCAGTACAGGCAGTTCTGACGGTGACCGAGACAAAGGAGCTGGAAGGTCTAGCGGTTATAGCGGACAAGGTCATGGAAGCGACCAAACTACCGGAGATAGCGGAAGTAACATCACGTAGCTCGCCAGTGGAATCCAATACGTCGGATTTAGCAGCTATGGTGAAAAAGCTGTGCATCGAGGTGGCAGAGCTGAAGAGGTGGCAACAGCCACACCGCGGGAGAAGTACCGGGAGACGCCATGAAGGGCCAAGGTCGCGTCCGAGGAGTGAAAGTGGTAAACGTAAAAACCCAGATTGGTTATGTTTTTATCACTACAGATACAAAAATAAAGCCGCTAAATGTATTCCTCCATGTAATTGGAAGAAGGAGAAAATTGCGGAAAACTAAATATGATACAAACTGAGGCGGAAGTTTGTATCGGATTGACAAATAATCGCCTATGTGTTACGGACAGAAATAGTGGACTAAAATTTCTGATTGATACAGGTGCGAACGTTTCGGTAATTCCGGTTTCCAAAAAGTGCGCGTCGAAAAATGTCGTAAGTGACGAATATAAACTTTACGCCGCCAACGGGACGGAGATACGAACATTCGGTATGTGCAATTTAGTATTAGATCTTAATTTAAGGAGAGCTTTTAATTGGTCATTTATAATTGCCGCTGTCAAACAACCTATAATAGGAGCTGACTTTTTAAGCCATTATAAGTTGTTACTTGTTAGTAGATTTAAGCGCGCGGACTTTGAGAGATCAGATTACAAATTTAAATGTCCTTGCATCCATTGTTAAAAACGACATTTGTGACTCGTCTATTAAGTCAATTAATTGTAGTAATAAATGGCATAAATTATTAGAAATTTATCCCGATATAACTAGGCCGATGTCTTATAAGGAAATACCCAAACATTCGGTATGTCATTATATTGAAACAACAGGCCCACCGATTTATGCGAAGGCCAGACCCTTACCTCCAGACCGTTATAAGAAAGTCAAGGAGGAGTTCCGAATTATGGCCGAGTTAGGAATTTGTCGTCCATCCAAGTCTCCTTGGGCCAGCCCATTACACGTGGTACCCAAGAAGGACGGAGGAATTAGGCCATGTGGGGATTACAGACGATTAAATGCTGTAACCAAACCCGATCGTTACCCTATTCCGCGCTTACAGGATTTTAGATATGTTTTAGCCGGAAAAAAGACTATTTTTACGAGGTTAGATCTGAACCGAGCCTATCATTTTATACCAGTGGCTCCTCAGGATATCGAAAAGACTGCTATAATAACGCCATTTGGTCTTTGGGAATTTGTAAAGATGAATTTTGGACTCCGCTCAGCTTCAAATTCATTTCAAAGATTTATGGATACAGTAGTACTACAAGGTTTTGATTTTTTGTTTAACTACATCGATGACGTTATTATAGCCAGTGAAAATGAGAATTTACATCAAGAGCACTTAAATGCAGTGTTCCAAAGGTTTAATGAGTTTGGTATTACTATTAATTTGTCTAAATGTGTATTTGGTGTGTCTAAACTTGATTTCTTAGGATTTGAGGTATCTACGGAGGGCGTACGACCGTTGGAAACCAAGGTACAATCTATTGTAAATTTTCCGAAACCTGAAAACGTGGAACAATTACGTAGATTTTTAGGCATGGTTAATTTTTATCGTTCACATATTTCGAATGCAGTAGATTATCAAGCCGAGTTAAATAAATACTTGCATAATTCCAAGAAACGTGACAAGACCCCTATACAGTGGACAGATAAGGCGATCGAGGCATTCGAGAAGTATAAGGAAAGCTTACAAAGCGCCGCTACACTTTCTTACCCTTTGCCAGACACTAACCTAGCCCTTATGACTGACGCTTCGAATACTAGTGTTGGTGCAGTATTACAGCAATCAGTTGAAGGTCGTTGGCAACCACTTGGTTATTTTTCCAAAAAGCTATCAGATACGGAAAAAAATTATTCAACGTACGATCGCGAGTTGTTAGCGATATATTTAGCTATCAGGCATTTTAGGTATTTAGTAGAAGGTCGATCATTAATTATTTTTACAGACCATAAACCACTAGAATTCGCTTTTACAAAATTAAATAGTGATAAAGAAAGCCCTAGACGCATTCGTCATCTTTCTTTCATCAGTGAATTCAGCACGGACATCCGTCATATAAAAGGTAGCGATAACGTGGTGGCAGATGCACTTTCAAGAATTGAAACTGTAACCTGTCCCACGTTACTCGATTTCCAAGAATTAGCTGACAAACAGTCTAGCGACGAGTACCTAATGCAAGCATTACGTGCACCTGGTAACAACTTGCAATTGAAGCAGATATGGTTACCTGATATTAATAAACATATTTATTGCGAAATATCTACAAATAGAATTAGACCGTATGTAACAGAAGAATGTAGGAAGTTAGCTTTTCAATCTGTACACAACCTTAGTCATCCCGGTATAAAAACTACTAAACAGTTATTAAAACAAAAATTTTTTTGGCCGGACATGGATAGGGATATTGCCAAATGGGCAAGAGCCTGTGTACAATGTCAAAGAGTAAAAATTAGTAGGCATACTGTTTCCGGTGTAGGAGATTTTGAACAAGCTGAACGTTTCCAACATCTACATATCGACATAGTAGGTCCCTTACCTACCTCAGCCGACGGGTATAGGTACTGTGTAACGATGATAGATCGTTTCACAGGGTGGCCCGAAGCTTACCCCGTTCAAAATATTACCGCTGAAACAGTAGCAAAAGTAGTTTATGACGGCTGGATATCGCGATTTGGTTGCCCTTCGAAGCTTACAAGCGACCAGGGTAGGCAATTCGAAAGCGATTTATTTGGTAAGTTAATGAAATATTTAGGGATACATAAATTACGCACAACCCCTTATCACCCACAAAGTAACGGCATGATTGAACGGTGGCATAGAGCACTAAAAGTGGCTCTGATGGCTCGTTTAGAATGCAACATCAGTAATTGGGTAGACGAATTATCTACCGTGTTACTAGGTTTGCGTACCGCTACTAGATGTGACAGTGGAGTGAGCGCAGCTGAACTAACGTATGGTAAGACAATTCGTTTACCTGGTGAATTTTATGACAATTCTAAAATTAGCGATTCGGATTCGGAATATTTACAAAAGTTAAGAGATACTATTGCCGAATATAAGCCGCGACCGAAATGTCATAGTAATACACGCTCATTATTCCTTCCAAGTAATTTAAATTCATGTAAAAGTGTTTTTGTGAGGAATGACATGTTGCGTAAATCCTTACAACCGCCATATGAAGGACCGTATCTAGTTATAAATAGAAAACCTAAATATTTTACTTTAAAAATAGGTAATAGAGAGTCATCTGTATCTATAGATAGGCTCAAACCAGCCTACACCATAGACATAGACGATTCTCCACACAATTTTGGTTCTAAGAATGTTAGTGATAATAACAACCTTATTTTAAACAATGACACTTCTAGTACAGTTAGGTCTAGTGATGTCATATGTCCTAAGACAACTCGATGTGGACGTGTTATCAAAACACCACTACGTTTTGCCTAGTTAGCAGTAAGGTAGGTACGGTGATAAGCGTCGCATTCGATGTTGAAATATAGTTATAATGTTATAAATTGTTTTGATTATTTTGTATTTTTGTTGAATGTCATTAGAAAATTTATTTCATGCAAATATTGTAAGACTCAGCATTGTTTTTAGGTAACTTGTAACTGTGTGAGTAAATTATTATTTTGGGTTACACACCCTGATAAAAATTTTACTATAAAATGTGTGTAGTTTTGTTATTAAAATTATTTGTGATTTACATTTTACACCTTATTGTCTATACTTACTTGTTAAAGTTACGTCGATTTTTTTTACATTTTTATATACACAGTGTGTTCCTAGTTACGTTATAACAATTTTTTTCTACATTATGGGGTACAATCAAAGTAAACCTCAGCAGAACAATTTGGCGATCGCTCAGTCAGTTACGAATGAGTTGATTGGCCAAAAAGTGAACTATATGGAGATAATTCTCATAGTCATAGCAATAGCTATGGGTTTAATGTTGTTGTATCTAATAAGAAGTCGCGTTAAAAAGCGAGTGCGCAGCTGGTTTGCGAAAGAAGCAGCGAAGGTGGCATGTTCTCCACCAGTGGTCAGGGTAACCCAACCACCTACCCAAACTGTGCACGCTGCGGATATTGCATACTGATTTCAAATGTGAATTGTTAACTGTGAAATTTTCATATTCAGTGACAGTGTTAGAATTAAGAAATTTATGTTAATTTTAAGAACTTTTTAGCGATTTTTTCTTTTTATGAGGGGGGCTACTGTAGGGACACATGATATGGATATATGTAGTTCCTGGAACGCACGCCGTGCATTATGCATTTCTCATGTACCTGTGTACCTAGAGGCGGCTGCGCCCGCTCATAAGTTTTTCAGTCGCAAATATACAGAGTTACTATTGACACGCGCCGACTTTTCATTGCACCCTACTGCCTTCTGATAATTTGATAGGAAATAGCTCCTACATAAATATGAAAAATGATTAAAACTCTTCATTCGAGCGCTCAAAGACATGTCTTCGTGCGTCACATTGTAAAGCTGCGAGCTATAATGAAGTTATTCCGTGCATCAAAGTAAGCGATATAACAATGTTTCCTTGTTATTACTTTGTACAAAGGTAAACAAAGAACCGTGGTATGTCTTATATAAATGTCACAAAGACGGATGATAACGGTGAGCTGAAGGTTTTTTGGGGTTCCGTATTCAAAGGGTAAAAACGGTACCCTATTCACTGTTCGTCTGTTTGTCCGTCAAGAGGCTGTATCTCAGGAACCGCGAACCGAATATCTAGAGAGCTGATTTTTTTACAAATGATGTATTTCTGTTGCAGCTATAACAATCAATACTAAAAGTAAAAAAATAATTAAGGAGGACTCCCTCACAATAAATATATAAAATGCGATTTTTTTGTTAATAATCCCTGCGTGCGCGAGTCACGTGGTCGAATCACGTGTAATTTTTAGTCGGTAGGATTTTCCACACGTTAATAAAAAGCCCTTTCTGTGTAAACATAAATTATAAATATAATATTATAAAGAGGAAAGATTTGTTTTTTTGTTTTTTTTTGTTTGTTTGTTTGTTTGTAACGAATAGGCTCCGGAACTACTGGACCGATTTGAAAAATTCTTTCATTGTTGAAAAGTTACACTCTTTGCGGTGAACATAGGTTACATTTTATTCCCGTATTCACACGGGAATGTGAACTACGCGGGTGAAACCGCGTGACGTCCGCTAGTATATAATAAAATAAGAAAAATAATTAAGGCTCCCTCACAACAAACATATTAAATGCGATTTTTTTTGGTACTAAACCTTTCGTGCGCGAGTCACGTGGTCAAATCACGTGTGATTTTTGGTTATATATTAAAATACCAGAAATCAAAATGCCTTTACTTAAAATGCATTAGACCAAAATACCCGATTTCGAAATACCTTAACATTCAAAATACCTTATTTCAGTACACCTTACCTTAAAATGTCTAAATTCAAAATACAAATAATTATTATATCAGAATTCAAAATACAAATTTTCAAATGTCCTTAATTTAAAATACCGAAAATAGAATACAATGTGTCACTGTCACTTACACGTTTTGTTATTTGGCTTTAACTTATTTACACCCCTCCCCCCCCCCCCTTACCTGAGTGAAGCCGCAGTTGTAGCCGTAGGTCTGTTGGTCCTTGGGTATCCTTCTGAGGGCTTACCCGGGGCTCCCAACTGTAGGCTGTTATGTGGGATACGTGTGGTTTTTAGTCGGTAGGAGTCAGGCATAGTATCCATGTAGGATTTACCTCATGTTAAAACACTTTGCTTCAGAGTTACAAAAGTACTACAGTGGGCTTACGAAAAATAAAAAAAAAATAACCACGAAGGCTAAGGCGGGAGCTCCGCTTCGCTTCGCTCCCGCCTTAGTCTTCTAACCTAACCTAT
This sequence comes from Miltochrista miniata, assembly GCA_933228765.1. NCBI lineage: Eukaryota > Metazoa > Arthropoda > Insecta > Lepidoptera > Erebidae > Miltochrista > Miltochrista miniata. Next base: position 975,456 of record OW121769.1, read on the forward strand.
CCGAGTCAGAATACTCTGAGTCGGGGTGTTAACCATTCACAGATACATAGCATCCATGTAGAATTTAAATCATGTTAAAAAAAAGGTATTTTGTGTTTGAACATTTTAGGATAAGGTATTTGATAAATTTATTTTTTGGGTTTCGGTTATTCGACCGTAAGGCATTTTAAATTATTTATAATATAAATATTTGCCTTTTGAATATTGATATTTCGATTTCGGGTATTTTGGGCTACGATATTTTGAGTTAAGGCATTATAATTTCTGGTATTGTGACGGTATACCGTGATTTTTAGTCGGTAGGAGTCCGGCATAGCATCCATGTAGGATTTTTCACACGTTAAAAAGCCCTTTCTGTGTAAACTTAAATTTGTGAATGAGAGCTTGTAGGGACTCTATAAGTATGAACGAATGCATGTCAGCAGTTTTGTATGTGAGCGCGTCAGCCGCGCAAGTGTCACTTATAACAAAAAGTCAAATTTCTACATCAAAAGACATTATTTTCCATAATCAAAGAGCACTCGCTCCGATCAGTCGATAAGTTTGGAGGGGTCAGATTATATTGGTCAGCTTTGACTTTTGTTCACGATAACTGTTAAATGATCTTTACGCTTTTTGAACCGTTAAAGTGCTTAGATATTCTTTTCTTTTGAAAGTGTTTAAGAAATTAGAGATTTTGGTATGTAAAATTAAATAGTCTTTAGTTTGCTATTATGAAGTGATCTTTCTTACTTGTAATACTTTCTAATAAGATGAGAGGTGATCTAAAATTTGTTTCAATTTCGGCTACAGTAAAATGACCAGTAACAGTAATAGGATAAAGTTTCGAGTGGCTACGGAGCTACGCCGTAGAGCGTAAAGGTATCGTAGCAATGACTATGCAGCCAAGAGATAAATAATTATAACATTATAGATACTTTTCTTTTCCGTGAGGAAAAAGGTGAAATTTATTTATTTATTAAAGGTTCACAAAACAGAACATAGTACATGCCAATCTTATATCTAAAAGTGCAGTTTTGGTTTAAACTATGCTCCTAAACATGCGAACACAGCATGCAAAATGAGGAAAAGAATTCAAAATACTATTAACTTAGTCCATCTGGGAGTGACACTGAAATAACAATAACTTTTCAAACTTTATAAAATTTACTAGACATGATATTTACTAGACATGATATGTCCAACCTTGCGTTTAAATATTACTATGTTTGAATCAAACACATCAAGAACCTCGTGGTAGCACGGCAACAAATCATTATATGTGCGACACATACGTGCCACCGGATTGTAAAAAGATATATTGTTCCGATATGTATCAAGCACGAAGCTCTTAAGATGTGGGCAGCGTGATCTAAATTTAACATTAACGTTTATTAGGGACAACAGTTCGGAGCACTGGATCTCTGAGTGAAGAATCTTGTGAAGACCAATAAGATCAGCACGTTCACGGCGGGACTCTAAGGAAAACAGATTAAACCAGTTTAACCTTCCCTCATATGAATGGAGGGTACGGTTGAATCTGTATCTGTAGCCAACGATCCTAAGGCACCTCTTTTGGATTTGTTCAATTCTGCTCTTATGTACCGCGTAAAAAGGTGACCAAATAGGTGAGTTATATTCCAGGACCGAACGAGCCAAGGAAGAAAAGAGATGAAGCAGGCTGAAGGGATTTCTAAAATCTTTAGTGATTCTAAGTACGAACCCAAGCAGCCCCGCGCTTTTGTTTATGATGTGATCATAATGTGCGCGAAACGTCAACTTTTCGTCAAATAGAACTCCCAAATCCTTGACTACGTTCTTCCGTTCCAGCAGCTGACCCTCCAAGCTATAATCGAACAAAATTTTCTGTCTTCTATTTGTGAAAGATATGACACAACACTTTTCCACATTGAGTTTCATATGATTCTCAACAGACCATCTGTCAACAGTTTCCAAGTCTTTCTGCAGATGTTGTGCGTCTCTGACACTGTTAACGACAGTGAATAATTTCAAATCGTCGGCATATAACAAATTTGAACAGTGAAGTTGCCCAATTAGGTCATTAATGAAGATCACAAAGAACAACGGACCCAAATGCGACCCCTGCGGCACCCCAGAGGAGACGATAAATGGGGTTGAAAAGGCCCCTCTGATGGTGACCAGCTGGCTTCTTCTGCTCAGATAGGACTCCACCCACCGCAGTAATGTACCATGGATCCCGCAGCTGGAAAGTTTGGTGCAGAGTCTGGAATGACTGACCTTGTCAAAGGCCTTGGAAAAGTCAGTATAAATAGAATCGACTTGCTGTTTTTTATCAAAGGCATGACACAAATAATTTTTGTATACAAGTAGGTTTGACAGGGTCAAGCGATTTTTAACAAATCCATGCTGGGATGGGGAAATCAATGAGGACAGGTGGTAGTATAGTGCGTCATATACAACGCTCTCGAATAGCTTAGAAATGCAGGATAGTATGCTGATGGGCCTATAATTTTCACAACGCACTCGGTCGCCAGATTTATGTATTGGAACTATATGCGCCATCTTCCAGGCAGTTGGGAATGTTGCCGAGAGTAGGGACTTGGAAAATAAAAGTGACAGCGGTATGCATAGCTCTTTAGCACAATTCCTAATAAAGAAAGCAGGTATACCGTCAGGTCCGGCGCCCTTGTTTACGTCCAAGCAGCGAATTTTGCATAGCACGGCATCCTGACCTATATGAATGGACGACAGGGCGCCGTTGTAGTTACCTATGTCATTGCTATGCTCGTTTATGGGCGTCGCTGCTTCATAGACAGAGCTGAAATATCTGAAAAACAACTCACAAATGCCATCACTGTCCGAAGAGCTCAAATCACCATACGTCATTACAGATGGAATAGCGTTTGAGCTCTTTTTGGCGTTAACATATTTCCAGAAAGCTTTAATGTTGTGTTCAAGCGATGACTCGACATTCGACACAAAGGAGCCATAATCTTCGCTCATCAGCCTCTTGCACCTCGCACGCAGCATGCTGAAAGTATCGTAGTCGCGAGGATTCTTGTACTTGCGATAAAGTCTGTGATACTTGAGTTTTTCCTTCAGACTACGCTTCAAAGCCTGTGAAAACCATGCAGGATAGATATGGGAGTCATCTCTCGTCAACGGGGTGTGTCGTTGGATTATTTTATTCAAGATGGTATAGAATTTGTCGAGAGAGGAATCCACACTTAGGTCCTGAAACTCACTAAACCAATCAACTGTACCAAGTTCGTCCTTCACTTCGTCATATTTACATTTAAAAAAGTTTAGTCGCCATCGCCTGCTTGGTTTTAAGTTCTTGAGAGGGGCATTTATAGCAACATCTATTATTATGGAAGGATGATGATTGTCCAAACGAGTCAGTGGCTCAGAACCGTAAACCACGGTAGTACACATAGTGGATAAAACTAAGTACAAGTACCGATTCTTTCGGTTAGGAATATTGTTGTATTGTCGCAACCCGCAGATACTCATTGTTTCTCTGAGATAAATAGATTTTTGATCTGTTGGCGTACTCGGTGTCAGATCGTGAGAGATCAAATTTGCAGACCACGATAGTGATGGGGTATTAAAGTCTCCTATTAAAATGAACTGGTTTTGGTCTGAATTATCGGTGATCACTCTTTGGAAGTTATTATAGAATAGTTGTACCTACTACATTAAGTGGAAGATCCGGTGGGAGGTAACAAACACATAGATTAATTGAGTCCGCTGCCTTAAATACCGACCATTACTCCCGCTGGAGATCATGGCACGCGCCATGGTCTCGAGCGAGAGAGTGTCCACGTCCAGACCCACCAGACGCAGCGTGTCTCCTCTCCAGCCACTCGTCCATGACCGGTCTGACGGCCACGATTGTGGCGAATCCCCCCTTTGGTTGCTCAAGTCGCACCTTCCATGTCTCCACGGTTTTCTGGTGAAGCAGGGACCGCTGGGCCTCGATTTCTCGCGCTTCAGCGCCTCCTTGCGCCACCTAAACAGTAACACAAGGGCTTTCGCTTCCAGGTCCCATGAAGGGGTCCCGGCTAGGAGACATGCCGCCTCACCGGAGTTCGTGCGGTATCCCCTTATCACCCTGACGGCAATCGCCCTCTGCGGGCTCAGCAGTCTAGCCACATTGCTGGCCGACAGAGTTTTCCCCCATACGGGGGCCCCATACAGGGCCATACTTCGCACGATCCCAAACATTATAGATACTTATTAGAACGAGAAGTAACAATACTTTTTGAAATTACCATTTTGTGAGATGCTAAATTGTAGTTATCAAAAACTGGGAGGATAACATTTGTATGAAAGTTATCTTTATACACATTTATGTCATAAATATTTGATACTACTATTCTCGCTCGTGGCTCCAAAAACTCAGTGTTTTGTAAACGATCACTGCAGTAAGCAACTTTTACTATCGCCAGTCCTTGGATGGGTGACCGTCCATGTGACCACTTTGTGACATTTATTTGAGCGTTTCCCTGCTTTGGAAGGCACGTTAAACCGATGGTCCAGGTTGCCAGTAAAATGGCTGTTCTTAAGCCAAGTTGAAGGCTTTTATGGGCGGCTTGAAAAATTTCAACACTAGACAGTCACAACCTGCGCCTGTCCATATCAACATGGCAATACTGCTCACCACCTATTACGGGGGACAAAATCTTAAACGTGAAATGTGGACATATAATATGCTTTTGCCCACCCCTTCTTGGATAGAGGTGTGACGATAAGTTAGTGTGTACTATACATATATACTCACGCCTCTATCTAGGCAGAGGCCTTACCGGCCCACATTTCACCGTGTACAATTCGGTCACACGTAATAGGTGGTGAGCCCATCGCCGTGTTGAAATGGACCGCCGTCGTCAGAGCCTCGTCCGTTGTTCAGCAGGTGCACGAGCTTGCACGTGAGGTTGACTTGGGCCCGGAGTTGTTGGTAGGGCCCCACTACACCCTAGTGTGGCCCTACCAACAACTCCGGGCCCAAGTTTTTTTTTTTTATTTGGCGTGAAGATAGTATAGTATAGTATGGTATACAATATTCACTCGGGTCGCTTGACCGTCTCTTGAGCCCATGAGTTGAGGAACGGGGCTGTGGCCCCGTGTTGTGGTTTTGAGCACTTTTATGGTGGTTTTTTTTCTATTTCTCCGTTTTTTGTACTTTTGAATTTTGTTAATTTAGTTCGATATCTTGTCTAATAAGTAATGCTTTTAGGGTTTTTTATTTTGTGTGCGTTGTGATCCTAAATAAACAATTTTTCTTTCTTTCTTTCTTTCTTTCTTTCAAGTCAACCTCACGTGCCACGGCCACGGCCACGGCCAGTGTGTACTATATGGCTAAATTTAACTACAACGTAGGGACGCAGTAGTTGGACGTAGATCTGGAATTAGGGACACGATAAGTTCCTCACAAATACAGTTACAATATATCCTATGGAAGGACATAGGCTACCATAACCTTTAAATAAATTGTCCTGATAGATGTGAATGTTAGAATGAGAAAAACTATTGACATCATCGTCCGTGTCTTAATAACATTATTCTTTTTAGGGTTCCGTAACTTAATAGGAAATATACGAACCTTATATGATCCCTTTTTTTGGCCATTCTTTAGTTTTTTAATGGGCCATAGACCTAAACGCATATGGTTTTAATTTCAACTCAATAACTTTTCGTTTTCACGAGATAAAGTGTCTTGACACGCCGACAGAGCTATGAATGTATAAAACACTTCGAGTTCGAATCCGACTAGCACTTGACCGGCTTTTCTTTATTTTAGTCCCAACCCGATTACTCCATCTACGGGGTCTAGGTATTAAAACGGGGTCGTATTAAAACACTTTTAAATACTCTTTTTAAAAACACTTTATAAGATACTTTTAAACGCTCAAAACCTTGTAGCAAGTTTAATAAAACTTTAATATCGGATGAAATTGAAGTTTATAAAAGCTTTTTAAGTTTCACTTTGTAATTTATATCTGGCACAGGTATTAGTTTGCTCATAAATATCGAATATTACGTTTTATATGCGAAGAGATGCAAAGAGTTTTTAAACAGAAAAGTTTGTGCCTTACGGTTTTGCTTGTGACATTATTACGAACTGGGTTCTTCTTGTTAGTCATTCGCTCTTGACAGAGTGTGGTGGTTGATAATGTTGCATATTGATTGGTTACAGCAGCCAGTGCTATGGACCTAGATGATTGCTAGATATACTTACATATTATTATAATAGGAAAACACCCAAACTCCAAACACACAAATAATTTGGATCGAACCCAGAGCCCCAGCGTGGTTGTCGGTTACTTCACCAAATGTCTCACTGAGGCAGTTGATAAAAATAATGGAAAAATGCCATATTCTTTACCGATCGTACTACTACTCCACTCTGTTGGATAGTAGCATAAATACGACGATTTATAAAATATTTCGCAATAACTAAACTAAGTTTTCCTGAACTAACAAAGACTCTGTTAGTTCAGGAAAACTTGGTTTAGTTATTGCGAAATATTTTATAAATCGTCTAAGTAGTTTTCCTCTTTATAATATCAGGATAGAATAGATTATGTCTCAACGAGGCGCATATTTTTCATTGAATTCATCTTCTCAACCTAGAAGCCGTAATCGAATAAAATAGGCTTATCATTAATGTTCAATTTATGTCAGAAACAGCACAACTACAGCTATTAATGTATGCAAATGCGATTAAAATGCGATAAAGCGCTCGATATCTGTCGCTGGGAGTGAAATGGGTGAGGATGATCGAATCTCGTCCCAAATCAACTTCGCTCAGTGTTCAGCTACCGAACTATTCCCAAAGCACTGTGGGTTAGTGATAGTGATAGATTTTATCCTGTGGTATTTTTTTTGTTAGACGAATTACCTACGTATTTCAGTTATTTTTATAAAATTGTATTTAATACATATCCCCGAACATAAGACTGTTATACGTACATGCATATTATTTACGTACCTATGTATGATACATTCATAAAAATATAGACACGCCTTAACCCGGTACCCCCGAAGGTACTAATAAGTAAAGAACAGAAATACATCATCTCTGATAATTTCAGTTCTCTACCTATTACGTTTCCTGAGTTACAGTCTCGTGACTGGTGGACAGACGGACGGACAATGAAGTCTCAGTAAGGGTTAAATTTTTATCCTTTGGGTACGGAATCCTATAAAGTAAAGAATAAATCTAAATCTCCGACCTACCCAAGATGGCTGATAAGGTGTGTAAAGACCAGTTTAAGAAGTTTATCGTAATGTAAGTCCCTAGGGGTCCCTAGAAATGAGGCACTTAGGATCGTGTGACTGGTGACTGGGCTCTCTAGTTAAGAGAATGAATATTACTATAGGTATGTATACAGATGTATGTAGGTCTAGTGAGTACAGTAGTACCTACCATTGACTAGTGATGCTAGTCAAACTAAAGTGATGCGTTTGCTCCAACCATACGTGATGAATTCTGTCTCAGTGTCAACAGTGCTTATATAATAAGCCAAAAATAAACTTTACACATGGAATAATGCCTTGGTATTTGACGATGTTATCTGTACATACATACATATAGTCACGCCCTTATCCCCGAAGGGTTAGGCAGAGGCATAGTATACCCCCATATTATTTTCAGCTTATCGTTTTATATCCGACGTAATAGGTGGTGAGTCTATTACCGTGTTTGAAAGCATTTGTTACCGGTAGTAGAGAACAAATTCTTTTAAGGGACAGTGGGCTGGCCACGACTGTAGAAGAAGCAATGGCCGGAGCAAACGAGTTCTGGAGTGGAGACCACGACTTGGTATGCGCGGAGTGGGACGACCTCCCACCAGATCAATAGATGTAAAGAAGGTCGCAGGTAGAAACTGGATGCAGGACTAGAACAGAACAGTAGCGGACTGTTATAGACTTATTTGATTGCTAGATTTGATAATAATTTAAATATTGCTCTGACATAATATCCGACAAATATTTTCTATTTATAATACCTATTAATATTTTTAGATACTTTTGAACATTATCTATTTATCATCATAAATTTATTTGTTCTTAAATAAATATGTATACATAAGCCTGCTCAGCATCGTCGGTAAACTGTATGCGAAAGTGTTGATAAAAAGAGTGATGAATGAAAGTGAAGGAAAAATGTGGGATGTTCAAGCAGGATTTATGAAAGGAAGGGGATGCACGGATCAGGTCTTCTCCTTACGATGCATAGCAGAAAAAGTTTTGGCGAAAAGCCAAAAGGTATATTGCGTATTCGTAGATCTGGAGAAGGCCTATGACAAAGTGGTGAGGAATGAACTATGGTCAACATTGTCTTTGTACGGGGTGAGCAGCAGCTTGATACGAGCACTGAAATCTCTTTATGAGGGCTCAAGTGCTTGTGTCAGGATCAACGGAGCTTGCACGGACTTCTTTAATATAGAAAGGGGTGTGAGACAGGGTTGTGTAGCGTCACCGTGGCTGTTTAACCTGTACATGGACAGTTGTTTGAAAGAATTGCAAGAGAGTGCGTGTGGTATAAAACTGAACGAGCTGACCATCAAATGCCTCCTATATGCTGACGATCAGGTGATCTTAGCTGCATCGGCGGAGGAGTTGCAGTTGATGGTTAATATTATGCATGAGGCGCTGAAAGGTAGAGGAATGAAAGTGAATGTAAGTAAGACTAAAGTAATGGTTTTTGAAAGAGAGGAATGTATGACGAATTGCCCTATTATTATCGAAGGGCAAAGAGTGGAACAGGTGAAAGAATTTGTATACCTGGGTTCAAAATTTACGAGGGATGGAAAGTGTGACCAGGATATTGAGAGAAGAGTTTTGGCAGGAAATCAAGTGAATGGGGCGATGCATACCTTTATGAGCAGTCAAAACGTGTCTAAGAAGGCGAGAGTGGCTGTGCATAGGGGTGTGCTTATCCCCACACTTATGTATGGTAGTGAAAGTTGGGTGTGGCAGAAGAAGCATGAAAGTAAAATTAATGCAGTGGAAATGAGAAGTCTGCGAAGTATAGCTGGAGTGAAATTGATGGACAAAGAAAGGAATAGCGTGATTAGAAAACAATGTGGTATAACTGAAGATGTAGTGACAAAGATAGAAAAAGGGATGCTTAGATGGTTTGGACATGTTGAGAGGATGGATGAAAATAGACTGACTAAACAGATCTATAAGGCGATAATGAATGGGCAAGCTGGTAGGGGTCATCCTCGGCGTACGCATGGTAACCAAATTGATGACCTGCTGGAAAAAGGCCAGGTCAAGAGTACCCTTAACCGGCGAGCGTGTATGAAAGCACTTATGAAAGTAGAAGAAGCGAAAGTGGTATGCCAGGATCGTAGCAAGTGGAAAGCCATAGTCTCTGCCTACCCCGATGGGAAACAGGCGTGATGATATGTATGTATGTTAAATAAATAAACCTTAATCGTTGAATGTCAATTTGGTTCACGCTGATAAGCTTCGCCATTGAAAAATGAGTTGTCTCCGTCAGGGGTTCTCAACATTTGTCAATGTCCACAAAATAACACAAAGTTTACGAAACTTTTGTGGACCGTAATATCAGAATATTGAATTTACGGCCGTTTACGGCGGTTCTCCATACTGACGATTTTTAAACCGTTAACAAAGGTAGCTAGGTACGTACGAACACCAAAGGACGTCATTCCTCTGCAAACACCAGGTGTCTACAAAGTGGATTGCAGCTGCGGTAGTTCCTACATAGGCCAAACCAAGCGGACCATCGCGTAAAGGGTCAAAGAACACATTGCAGCTGTAAAAAATCGTCAGTTTAACAAATCGGCAATAGCAGAACACCTCGATACGGGCAGTAATCACTGAATCGAACTTCACCAACCAAAAGTCCTTTCCACTGATCGCCACTATTATCCACGTATGGTGCGTGAAGCCATTGAAATTAAAAAACACAAAAATTTCAATAGGGATGATGGATATAAGCTCTCCGGGATGTGGAATGCAGTGAATAATAAACTTGAACGTAAAACTGTGCCAATTAAAACTGACGTAGTGAGTGTAGTGTGTCGCCGGCCTTATCCTTCATTGTGACTTTGTGACAATAGCGGAGGGTAGTTTGGCAAGAAGTTACTTCATGGTTTTCGTCGATTCTCGCCTCAGTCCAACCGCGACCACGGGCGCTGCAACGTGCTCGAAACGTCGGTGTGAAAATGTAAGTAAATGTGTTTCGCGTGAAGTCCCGAATTCTATAAGTATGAGAATATTGAAGTTTTATTTTCAGATTAGAAAAGGAAAACGTTTTTGTTTTTAAGGAGACATTGAACAGAAAATGTCAACTGACAGAGCATTGCCTCCATTGTTACTGCTGGTTTAAGCCTCGCTCTCTACAAAATACACTTCCTACCTGTAAGTAAATTATAGTTCAAAATTTAAATATAATACATATACATACATTAAATATAATGCTTTAAAAAATCACCCTTAAAATCAAAGCAATACTTACCTACATTAAAAATCGCGAAGTACTGTCATACTTATTCAACACTCCACACTTTAAATGTAGATAGCACCTATGTATTATTTTTTTGCTTCATAGTTAGATTGTCTATGAAATATTTTTACCGTAGGTTTTTATTTTTATTGAAATTGATTGATATTATTGATACCCAATTAGTGTGCAAAATTCAACATAATCTGACGTAAATCATGTTCGAAAATTCCGTCACGTTCCAAATTAACTTATCTTACTACCAGCAATCACCATGTATCCAAATTGGGAGTCCTGGGGTCATCCTTCCGAAGGCTTACCCGGGGCTCCCAACCATAGGCATTAGGAAGGAATCGTGTGGTTTTCAGTAGGCAGGAGTCTGGCATATTATGCTTATAGGATTTTCCTCACGTTAAAAAAAACCATGTAGATATACAAGATTGACAAAAAGACTTTTTCTTCATCCCCTACTAAAGATAAGTCAGTTACACCGTTACACCCATATCAAGTTAAGTAAAACTCGTATACTTAAATAACAAGCGATAAAGTCGTTACCCTGTCAGGCGGCCATTTTGCCAGAAGGACCCTTATCAACATTCAATTGTAATCGGAACACTTTCCCAGAGACAGCTGAGCAACTAATTCTACGATACGACTATTTACGAATGACTATTATCGTTTTACGAGGCAGGAAGAAATGTTAGGGCGAATTCTTTTCTTGCTGTCTGTATTGTGAAATAAAAAATATAAACTGATGTCCGCGAAAGAAAAAAGACGCTTGAACTATCGGCTCACAGCGGGATAACATCCGAACCAACTCTCCAAACACGGGATAGCAGCCGAACCCCCTAGGAGAGTTCGCAAAGGTAGCCAAGGTCTGACGGGAACCCTGGGATGTTCCGAGGGCTTACTCGGGACTCCCGGCCTTAGACAGTCGTAAGGCATCGCGTTATTTTAGTTGGTAGCAGTTCGACATAGCATCTATGTAGAATTTCCACACGTAAAAAAACTAGACGATCAACCGACGGAAACCTCAACAGAAAATCCCCAGAACGCTATTCAAACTTATTCGCCCATCATAGCGGCCCCTATCTATTGATTGGAGATGCCAGTCCACTGCTTAACTTATATATCCCCCTTGATTCGCGCGATTTACATAAACTTAAAATTCCCCATTTTCAGCATACTTTCAAGATCACCAAAGCATTAGAAGAACAAATTATAAAAGAAAAGACAGCACCTTTTTCTGTTCCTCAATACCCCTACTAATATTATAAATGCGAAAGTAACTCTGTCTGTTACGCTTTCACCCCTAAACCGCTGAAGCGATTTAGTTAAAATTAGTATAGAGATAGTTTGAGTCCCTGGGAAGGATGTAGGCTACTTTTTAACTGATTCCGCAATAAGTGGGTAATGATTTTAGACGATAACGACTTCGAAGTGGACGAAACCGCGGTAAACAGCTAGTCAATTATAAACCTACCTGGTTTAATCAACGAAATTCCCAAAGGTTACGTAGAATCTACATGAGCACTCAAATTATTAACGGCATAAATAATATTGATAGTCTGCTTTGTATAAGATTTGCAAGTACTTAAGTACTTTCATCTTCTTGTGATATTTCAAACCTAGTTGTGTATTTATCTGAGCGGCTGAGTTGTCATTAAACTTGAGTTGGCACTCACTTCTCATTAATATGCGAATGTATAATTATACCGAGAAATTGCTTTAAACTTATGCGTTTAAGTAAACCCTGGAATATGTTGAGTCCATTTGAACACTATTGTTTTCTTTAGAAGGTCATAAGAAGTAGGTTGAGTTAATTTTTTTGTCCTGTTTATAAGACGTTTATAATTTCCCGTGGGAGTACGAAATTTTCGAGATAGCAAACTTGACCAAAGCAAGAAGTATCCCTATTAAAATGTATGTTCAACTTTTACTTTTTACAGAAAGGCTAATAGAAAATAGAGCCTTTCACATGCAATATTCACCGAAGTATGAGTGGATCGAGAAAAGGTTTATACCTCCAAAGGCGGAACTTTAAAAAATAATTATTAAATAAGTTCACAACACTATTTACCTAACATTTTCAACATCGTTCGTGACGAGAGCGTGAGTGGAAATTGCAGACTAAGAAAATTTAGAAGTAAGTAGGTATATGGATATTAAAATTAGGGGTCTAACAGTCATGAGCTATACCTAGTTATTACTTAAAATTAACAACAAACAAACCAAGATTTAATTGTAGATTCTCCCAGTATATGAGAACCATAACAAATATCAAAATAAATAAACAATATTTAATAATATTTTAGTCCACTTGAGGTGCGTATTACGTACAGATGTCAAATCTAGTTCCAACGTTAGCACTATATCTTTAAAATCGCGTGCACATGAATCGTCTATCAGTGCACGTTACAGTGTGGATGAACATGACCGCTTCATGCAATATTTTCTGCTCACTGTTTCTCCACTAGAGCCGTCTAGTATTGTTATACTATAACTAGCCACGTACTTAGCCTAGTGTTTTGTTAGCCCACCAAGTAGCTGATGATATCCTGATATATTATGTGGCTTATGATTTAAAAGAAGCTTTGTTACGGTTTGCTAGTAAGAGGATGGAAACATGTTGTACCGACGCTAGTAAAGTTCTTCAACGTTTTGCAGTAAGGCAAAGAAAATACTTATTAAATCAATTCTTTACCAGAAATTGTAATCCTATTAACGGTAGGATGATAAAACTCTCCCCACGTGCTGTTCTGAACATGTAAGGGTAAAGTACCTACTAAAGGATATAATTGACTCAGGTCCTTGACATTTCAGGTAGATAGTTCAAATAGGTAGATTACCTAAATAGCCCGGGGAACAAATCAATGAGGTTCCGATCCGCAAGCAAGAGAACGTTCTACTTAATATTCATAATTTTGTATACCCGTAATAAGAATGTCGATTTTGTGGAAACTTGTCAAGTTCTTAAATATTATACTAAAATTAATTTAGTACAATATTGGCTGCTTGCCAGGGAAACGTTGAGAAAAATGATACAGAGGCACGCTCCACCGAGACTTGTTCCTGAGTTGTTCAACCCTGTAATGTTAATGGAATACAGATGGAAATAAATAGCTTGTGACTCAGATTTTCTTGTATTTTTTATTTACTTAATGCTTTTCTATAGATGTTTATTTATTCTGGACTAGTTGTGTGCGAAATGAAAGAATGGATAAGTTTGAGATTGTACTTTGTCAATTTGCCACATATTTCTTCGATAGCGACTAAATATGATAACTTCACTTTAAAGAACATACTCTCTCAAGTATTATTGTACTCGATAGCTAATACTTGAGGGCGTATGTAAATTAAAGTCTGTTCTGTAATCACCTGCCACTAGGCAGTCCTCACGTATCCTTAGCTAGCGCATACACATGCATGCAAGCTTCGATAGCCTAGTTAGCAATTTACATTGATGATGCCCATCTGTCGAGGAATAGCCAACTTTGTCATTAATACTGCCCAATTGGTGTGTGCCAAGTCAAGAGATTTAGAATGATACAGCAGTAAACTATTGCATAGTACCCTGCTTGCCTCAGTTTTACAATGTCATCTATACCTTAGTAAAAAAGAAAAAATAAGTAAGTCACGCTACACTAATGCTGCCGACCCAGGTCCAAAAGGCCTTCAGTTTGGTTTAACGATTGTCAAGCAATCAGGTTGGTCCTGAATGTGTTTTCCGGAGCACGAAAATGCTCGCAAATTAATATCACAAACAGGTCACATCGATCCAAGGATCATCAGCTACAGCATATGATGCTTACTGCAGTAGTCGTTTACAAAAATTTTAGGTAATGCAAAGAGTGCTTCAAAATGCTTGGTACACTTTAATAATACGACTACAATAACCGTTATAAACAACCTTATTTAGCTGTGTTTCAAAACAATAATCAGCATAAAGCCTTGAATTATCTCACAAATTAATTATATTATCTTAACTGAAGCTGGGCTGAGTTAAAATCATACTCGCGGCGCTGTTTACCGTGTCTGTTGTATTTACTCACGCGTTAGGCGGGGAGCTGAGCTTCGTGAATACAAATTCGTTCGGTAAACAGTTTGGTGGTTTACGTGACAACTTTATGTGTATAATAATCGTGGAGCCCTTTAAATTAAGCAAGCTTATAATTCTGTCGATATATCCCCGTTGCTCTAAACATTTTAGTTTATACATGGGCTGGCAGTGAATTTCTAGACATATTTAGAAAAGTTACATACTACTGACTGACGTCGTTGCAGGCAGATGAACAGACGGATGTACGGAAAAAGACTTGGTTTCGAGCAGGATTCGAACCTTTCTTTTTCCATACTTAAAATTTATGATCAGTTAGCATACTAATCTAAAATAGCAAATAATAAAAAAGAAGCGCTCGTGGCCCCGCGGACTCAGTGTTCTGTAAACGATCACTGCAGTAAGCAACTTTCACTATGGCCGGTCCATGGATGGGTGACCATCCATGTGATCACTTTGTGACATTTATTAGAGCGTTTCCGTGCTTCGGAAGGCACGTTAAGCCGTTGGTCCCGGTTGCCAGTAAAATGGCAGTCGTTAAGCTAAGTTGAAGGCTTTATTTCAACAGCAGGCAGTCACAACCTGCGTCTGTCCCTTTAAACACGGCAATACGGCTCACCACCTATTACGTGGGACAAATTATACAAAGGTGAAATGTGGGCATATAATATGCCTCTGCCTACCCCTTCGTGGATAAAGGCGTGACCATATGTATGTATGTATGTAGCATACGGATGTACGTACTTTAAATACCGTTTTTGTATGATTTCGTCACATAAGTACCATTTTCGGATTTTTCATATATTTGTGGTATAAGAGCAGAATAACTTGCCTAATTTTAGGATTCTAAGTTATTAGGAAGTGACCTATGAATTTTGGGTTTGATTGATTCCTTTAGAGTGTTGAAATACACGTTATGACAGCATACACCGCTGTATTTTTTTTCTGAGTAAACTTAGAAATTAAATGTTTTACAGCTTCAAGGGACCATAGATCTAATATTAATTTCAACTCGATACCTTCTCGCATTTGTGAGGTAAAGAGTCTTAATAGACAGACCGACGACGCATGGAAAAACATAGTGGTCCTACAAGGCCTCCAATTTTTCCTTTTAGGTACGGAACCCTAAAATAAATTGGATTCGTGCTCTTAGAAAGTACCAAGTGTCTGAAAGCTTCTGTCAGTTCATGAAGCTCCTTGATCGAATCAAAGAATTTCCATACGAATTAATTTCTTTAGTTGGAAAGAAGTTTCAGTTCGTTCAATTTCAATCAAAAGACTTTAACTTAAAAAGAAGGTACACTTTTTAAGAAGCTCGTGATTATTCAAATCTACTAATAATAAAGCTTGTTAGGGCGAATGTGTAGATATCTGGATATATGGATGTTTGTTACTCTTTCACGCTCTAACGGTCAAACGGTTTTGGCTCAAATTTGATACAAACAGATTTTTAACCGACTTCAAAAAAGGAGGAGGTTCTCAATTCGTCTGTATGTATTTTTTTTTATGTATGTTAAGCGATATTTCCGTCAATAATAGACGGATTTCAAAATTTCTTTTTTTGTTGAAAAGGGTTTACTTCTGAGGTGGTCCCATTTTCACCAGGTCAGGATGTGATGATGGGATCTAGGAGAAAACGAGGGCAACCACTGAAAATTGTAGGGACAACTAGTGCGCTTGTTCATTTTTTAATTAAGTGCTTTAATGTTCTACACTTTAATGAAGGTCTGGAGTCGACTTGATGATAGAGTCGAAAGACAGTCGAGGGCATTCCTTAACAATTTACAGGAGTTATCTTGTGTTTGGGCTTGATTGATTTGTATTGATGAGAACTTTACACATAGATTGATAGATCCGACTTAAAAAAAAAGGAAGTTCTCAATGTTTTATGTACCTATGTTCACAGATATTTCGTCAATTATAGACGAATTTCATATCTGTTTTTATTGGATAGAGTTCACTTCTGAGGTGGTCCCATTTTGACCAGATCAGGATCTGATGATGGCATTCAGGAGAA
The DNA here is from genome assembly GCA_933228765.1 of Miltochrista miniata. Taxonomy (NCBI): domain Eukaryota; kingdom Metazoa; phylum Arthropoda; class Insecta; order Lepidoptera; family Erebidae; genus Miltochrista; species Miltochrista miniata. The sequence continues at coordinate 991,977 of OW121769.1, forward strand.
ATCGAGGGCAACCACCGAAAATTGTAAGGACAACTAGTGCGTTTGTTAACTTTTTAATTCAGTGCTTTAATGTACTACAATTCAATGAATGTCTAGAGTCGATCTGATGATAGAACCGAAAGACAGTCGAGGGAATTCCTTAACGATTTACAGCAGCTGCCTTGTGTTTGGGCTTGATTGATTTGTATTGATGAGAACTTTCACTTAGATATATTCTTCGGTTCACCCGTCACTTAAAATATTGAAAAAAAAATTTTTCAATAAAAAATAAAACCGACTTCAAAGAAATCCTGAAAAATAAAATTTACTTAGCACAAAGTAATAATATATTTTGATTTATCAGATTTTATTCAATATAATATTGAAGTTGGTGCCATGTATAATACCTACCTAAACCTATGGGTTTACTTGGCGCCGACTTCAATATGATATTGAATAAAATCTGATAAATCAAAATACATATTACTTTGTGCTAAGTAAATTTTATTTTTCAGGATTTCTTTGAAGTCGGTTTTATTTTTTATTGAAAAATTTTTTAGTCTGAATGAATAACTAAATCTGATTTAAAGCGATATTACTTGCTTTCCATAGTAATTCTAGGTCAACTAAAAATACCCTATTAATCTCGTTTCTTTACAGACTGTCGAAATATACATTATTGATGTCGAAAAACCGCCATATCTATTTTTGTGTTAACTCAGAAAATAGATTTTCTCAGAGCTTCAAGGGGCTTTAGATATTAGCTTTAGTTTCATTTACAACTCAATCTTTTTTGAAACGATTCGCGCTGGACCCTTACGGGTTCCGTTTTGCCTTTTGAGTTAGAGAACTCTAAAAATGGATTTTCATAACGGTCTCTCTGGATAGCGCTTTAAATATTTAAGTAACAAATTTACTTAATTCATTGGCCCTTTGTAATCTACTTTGAGCACTTTTCTTTTACAGTGTCTTTTAAATAACTTTTGTTTTCTTAGAACTTAAAAAACTTTCCTAAAACTGATTTTTTTACAAAGAAACCCGTCATTCCTCATAAATCTATTATTCTCATAAGGTAAGTAGCTCATGGAATATAAATCACGTAGCTTTGCTGACAACTTACTTATTCAAGTAGTTTTTGTTTGGACAAAGAAAATTTTTCTTCTCAAACTAATCTTTCTTCAGGTGGGTTTCTATTTTAGAAAAATTACGCATTTTTTTTTAGTTTGAATTGGATTAATCAAAATTTTTTGTTTCGTGTGTTGAAATGAGGACATATAATTCAGTATGTCTCTTTTTACCCTCTCAGGCAAAAAGGGTTGAAGTCGAAAGAGAGAGAAAAATATTGCATTTCTTGAAAATATATACCTACAATTTGAAACGGTATACCGTCACAATACCAGAAATTATAATGCCTTAACTCAAAATATCGTAGCCCAAAATACCCGAAATCGAAATATCAATATTCAAAAGGCAAATATTTATAATATAAATAATTTAAAATGCCTTACGGTCGAATTACCGAAACCCAAAAAATAAATTTATCAAATACCTTATCCTAAAATGTTTAAACACAAAATACCTTTTTTTAACATGATTTAAATCCTACATGGATGCTATATGTATATCTGTGAATGGTTAACACCCCGACTCAGAGTATCCCGACTCGGACTCTTTTTTTTTTTTATTTTTCGTTAGCCCACTGTAGTACTTTTGTAACTCTGAATCAAAGTGTTTTAACATGAGGTAAATCCTACATAGATACTATGCCGGACTCCTACCGACTAAAAACCACACGTATCCTACATAACAGCCTACAGTTGTGAGCCCCGGGTAAGTCATCAGAAGGATACCCAAGGACCAGCAAACCTACGGCTACAACTGCGGCTTCACTTAGGTAGGGCGGGGGGGGGGGGGGGCGTGTAAATAAGTTAAAGCCAAATAACAAACCGTGTGAGTGACAGTGACACATTGTATTCTATTTATGGTATTTTAAATTAAGGATATTTAAAAATTTGTATTTTGAATTCTGGTATAATAATTATTTGTATTTTAAATTTAGACATTTTACGGTAAGGTGTACTGAAATAAGGTATTTTGAATGTTAAGGTATTTCGAATTCGGGTATTTTGGTCTAATGCATTTTAAGTAAAGGCATTTTGATTTCTGGTATTTTAATATATAACCTTTGAAACCTTCACATTAAAAGGACGTATTTTCAATAAACAAACAATCTGCGATGTATTTGACTTGGCACTTCAATGATTCAGTGTGTACACGTCCTAGGGCTTTCCTAGCACGTGTCGTTTACTTAGGAGATGTTGATTTAGGCTGTTTTCAAACTGTGCAAAATGTCTAGCACACAGTATCTAAAGCTGAAGGACTTTATTTGCATAATATTGAAACTGGATTAAAGTATTTGGGCAAGACCTGCACTCCAAACTTTCTTCTCTAAACTCTATGCACGAGCAGTTGTTTAATCACACAACATAGTATTTGATCCGAACCTGGCTTCCCCCCCCCCCCACGGAAGCACTTTCATATATTTAAGTAGTACTTACCACCTATGCTAATAAGACAGTAAGATAATATTATTTCATCTCAGTTCAATCACACGAGCCTATGGCTGTCCACTGCTGGAAGTACCTCTCCTAAATCCCGACCCAACGCACAGTTTTGAGCCTGCTGGTTCCAGTACTCCCTGCGAGGTCGTTGATCCAAGGGGATCCCTTCAGATGTACCACAAATCACCATCTTCGCTCCAGTAATCGTTTGCTTGAACCGTCACCTATTCTCCGACAGATGTGGCCAGCCCACTGCCACTTCAAAAACCATTCTTCGCGGATTATGTCGAACATATCGTTTCAATCTGATTTTATTACAGTCTTCACGTCTCGACACCGTAGGTCATTATAAGTGGTAGAATGCTCTGGTTGTGGACTTTCGTCTTCAGGCATAGCGGTATTTGCAAATAGGTAGAAACACCAGAGCAGCTTCCTAATAGCTGCTGAGCCCATGCAGATACTTTTGGTTGATTCCATTTCCAGGTTATTTTTTCTAAATATACCTCAAGGCTCAAGGTAGGTGTATTCCTGGACAACCTCAAGCCTTGGTTCATCGACGTAGATTGGTTTCCGTATGACATGCTTATTGAACATGACTTTTTTTTTATCACAGATAATATAATATAGACTATCGTTTTATCACAGATAGTTAAAATATTCTATAGTTTTAGCCAAGTTCATGCCAGGATCAACACGTCGAGTGGCCAGTACCGAACTCGTTTGAGATATAATGTTTAATATAGGTAGACTAAACTAGAATACTAAGCGCTAAAATATTGAAGCGCTATGTGCCTCATCTCTCGGAGACATAAATTGTGACGGCACCAGCTGGTGCGAGTTATAGATAACTCATTTATCGGTAAAGTATGCGTTGCGGTTAAAATTATTGAATAACGAATGCGAGAACGATTATTGAATTAGAATTATATTTCAGACGCCAATCTAATCAAAGTATTCAAGATTTATGCATTTTGTTAGACTCAATGTTAAATTATATTGTTTTTATAGAGATATGCGTAGTCTATCAATATAGTCCATCACATCAGGAATAACTTCAGATTAAAAGGGCCGTTTGGGTAGAGGGCTATTAATACGATGGTATTGTGTGAAAATATCTATAGATATCTATAGAAATGCAATTCGATAATTCCGTATTATCCAGTCAGTTATTCTGCCAACAGAACTAGTCAACAGAACAGGTGGGAGTAGAGGGTTTGACGTCTCAGGCTCAGCCAATTTTTCAAATAACAACTTTAAATGGAAAGAAAATGGTTTATAGTGGAGCTATGGTCCGGTAAACTCAGTGTTCTGTAAACGATCACTACAGTAAGCAACCTTAGTTATGGCCGTTATTCAAGGACCGGTCCTTGAATGGGTGACCACCACTTTATGACATTTTTTTGCGAATGCTGCTGTGCTTCGGACGACAAGTTAAACTGTTTTACCTGGTTGTCAGCAACATGATAGTCGTTAGGCCAAGTTCAGGCCTTAGCAGCGGTTTGGAAATATTCAACAGTTGGTCGTCACAACCTGCGTCTTATTCGACAGTGCATGTGTAGCGCCTCTGGTATTGCAAACGTCCATAGGCTACGGTAACCAACGATCAGGTGGGTCATAAAATTGTCTTTCACTTTACTAAGACAAAAAAAAATATTGAGACTGCATTCTACGTCATCAATTTGATTTTTTTATTACGAAATATAACAAATAGTCCAATGAAATGTTACACGAGCTTTGCATTTATTAGAGGACGCAATTTTATTTTTGGGACATGTGTGGGGGGTCAATAGAAGCTTAAACTCAAGTTTGTGGGGTCGCCACCCTTGTCCCCCGGCCGCCATCTTGAAAAGAGGAGGGAAAAACCCTTTTTTCGCAATATTTCGGAAACTATGAATCTTACAAAAAAATTGGAGAGGCATAATTTGTAGCATATTGTTTTGCCTACAAATGTGTTGATAAACTTAACAAAAAATTTTACAAAAAATTTTGAAATTTTTTATAAAAATTTTCTTTTTTGCTCTATAACTTTTTTATACATTTTACAAAAAAAAATACCTCAGACTAATCTTGTAGATGATCTTTTAAGAGAAATCTAAAAAAACGCCACAGAGCAAAAAAGTAAATTTTTATAATTTTATTTTCAATTTTTTGTTTATAACTTCTTTAATTTTTAATTTAGGGCAAAAATTTGTTCGTCATATTTGTAGGCAAAACAATTTGCTACAAATTATCATAACACAATTTTTTTGTAAGACTCATAGTTTCCGAGATATTGGGAATAAAGTGTTTTCACCCCTTTTTAAGATGGCGGCCGAGGGACAAGGGTGGCGACCCCACAAACTTGAGGTTAAGCTTCTATTGAACCCCCCCACACATGTCCCAAAAATAAAATTGCGTCCTCTAAGAAATGCAATATTCGGTCCTTAAATTGTAATATTTCAATGGACCAAAAGGAGTTATTTCATACAAATAACTCCTTCATTACATGCCTCAGCCTCTCACTCCATTACGTGAGAATATACACCTCACCTCATGCAGTTCTCTAACACAATATTCGTTCAATTTGCGGCCTCGCCATGCTCGAACATCATTAGAGTTGCTCCTAGCTGGGTAGTAGTAGTGCGGCTATCTAATAGTATGCTTGCTAAGATAGTTTGTTATGTCATAGTTGCTTCGTTACCTTGCTGAAATTAGTAGTTTACGCACAAACATACACACATTATCCCTAAAAGGGCTCGGCAAAACTTAGTAGGTAAATGCCCAAATTTCATCTAATAACTTTTTGTCCCACGTAGTAGGTGGTGAGTCTAGGCCGTGTTGAAATGTAAGGCACAAATTGTGACTGCATCTTGCCGAAGTTAGTTATATGATTGTCTAACATCATAAAATGCTAGTTAGCTGACTTGTCAACCCCAGCTGAAACTTAAAAAGAAAGAAACATGAATTTTTGGGCTAATAAGTAATTTGCCAAAACTCACCGCCTAAGGGTGTGATACGAGGTAGCAAATGATGATGAATGGAAGATAAAAACCTTGCCACGTCACATACAGGTCAAGCTAAAAAAAGCTGGTTTTAAAGTACACACGTTGCAACAACAATTTAGCTGTCAAATTAAATAGCGTCAGTTTATTGGTTGACCTTTTTAGAGTTCCGTGCACAAAAGGTAAAAATTGAACCTTATTCCGCTGTTCATAGGTTTGTCTTTCACCAAGTTGTATTTCATGAACATGTATTTCTGTTGCTGCTATAACAACATTTTTTTAAAACAAAAAATTATTAAGGGGCTCACACACAACAAACGTGAATTATTCTGTGTGTTGGTACGGCACACACTTAGCCGCTGTTTTTCGCACTCTCAGCCTCCTAAATCCCCTGTTCCTGTTCACTGATTCGAGTTTCGATTGCGATCTAACCCAAATCCAATATAACGCAGATATCGTCGCCTGTTGATTTCCTCGTTATATCAATAGCGTGGTTTTGTTTCATTTGCGGTTTTATTGCTTTATGTATTATATCTTATTAATATTATAAATGCGAAAGTTTGTGAGCGTGGATCACAGATATCAGAAATGATTTCTGTGGTGTGGATGTATGGATGATGGTTATCACAGAAATCAGAAAAAACTATTTTCTGATAACTATTTTGAGAAAATAAATTCTTTATTTTCTCAAAACACAACAATCTTATTTCAAAATGTGTCTTAAATAAAGTATTTATACATTGAATTCACAGTAAACATAACAATTTTGAGAATGGTGCCTAAACTAGATACTTACACTTTATCTGTATTTATAGGAAACCGCGTCATCTGATCCCAAAGTAAGCTAGGATATCCTGCTTGTGTTATGGGTACCATACAACGGATACTTATAAAATTATATAATCTCTAGTTACACATAAGACGATACTACAAATTTCAAATGGTATTCACATATTGGACCTCTAAAATATACAGTTGGCGCCTGAACTAGGTATTCCTGTGTTTTAAGGCTTTTATGCAATTATACTTAGTCTAGAGTCTAGAATAATCTTATTTGTTTTAATTATTACAATTAACTATCTATTTCGTAAGTTACATCGATTGTTATGATACTACTAGGTATATAATTATCTACTTTTAATTTCTTAACATATAGGAAAGTAAAGTTAATTAATTCTCGTAATTAGGGAAATTAACCAAAGCATTTTTAATACAAATATAGTACAATAATTTTTAATAACACGCATATCAGAGTTTATAGTATTTTTATTGCAAGTGCAATATTGTGCAATCAGTGATACGCTTCTAACGCAGATTCAGCGGAAAAAAAGAGGACAGTGTCGCACGCGTATGTTATCGCTATGCCGATGTCTAAGTCTAAAGTTGTCACGTTATGAGTCATTGAGCTAATTATTAAAACTAGGTACATAGTAAGCAAAGTAAAAAAAATAAAAATGGGAAAAGAGAAGGGGACAGCTCTCAGGCGCCCCCATAATCAACGGAATTTATGTACCGTTTCTCTGCCACTATTTTTGCTGGACAGTCCGGCGCTCCTGTTCCATGGTTGTAGGGCTTTTTGAAACGCAAGCAAGTTGCGCATTTTGGCGCTTCCGCCTTCTTTGTGCATTCGGTTATAGAGTGCCCCTGGTCTCCACAATGTCCGCACGTATGTGATATCTCCCGGCACGTTTTAGCTGCATGCCCATACTGCTGGCATTTAAAGCATCGTGTGACTGCTGTAAAGTCTCTGATAGGGCAAGAAGACCAGTTAACAAATACCCGATCTTTCGTTATTAGGGCTTTTCGTATAGGTGCAGGCACTTCGATTATGTAATTGCAGGTATCAGCATCCTTCTTACCTGACTTATGGATTAATTTAATTGAGGTCAGGAAAGTGTCAAGGCTGTCCTGTATTCTATCCACCAGGTTTTGGTTGTATATACACGTATATACATCTTTTTCCTGCATGGAACTGGGTACTCCAATAACTATCACTCTCGGTTTCCTTTTGTGCTGATCATCTACGATAAGGCCCGAGTTAATAAGTTTAGTTGACTGTTTCAACTTCTCAATGTCACCTTGACTATCTGTGCTGATGATAACGCCACCGTTCTTTGTTTTTCGTACGCCCCTTACATGCAGCTTCATTTCCTCAGGGCTGATAATTTTTTGGACTAAAGTCTTGGTCTCCTCACTTGATTTTCCCTTTTCATTGGGATAAATGGCCAAAGAGCTTACGCTAGACTTGGGTAGGTAACTGTTAGTCCCCTTGACAGTATCGGCAAAAGAAATTGTAGCTGCATGTTTAGAAGTCTCCTCAATAATTGTGTGCTTAAGGTCTGAGAGGGTGCTTTAGGTCCACTTGATCTTGTAAGGACTGGCGAGCAGTACTGACCTGAATAGCTTTACACTTCAAGGACTGGTATTGTACAACGAGTTGGGAAGTTCCATGGCTAATATTACGGCATAGCCCATTAATTCTTAACTTCTGGTCAGAGTTCAGCTTTCCTTCTGTAGCTATACTACATACCTCTTTTAGGGCTTGTTCAATCGCGGACATCCAGTTCTGCAATTCGTGCGTTGAGACGCCCTCCATCCTTTCCTCCTCTCGTCTGGGCTCGTTTGGACGCGGCGTAGACTTTGACGCCGGAGGTGGAGTACGACAGGTCCTGCTGCTTCTTCCGAATGGACTTCCGTCCACCGTTTTGGTGTCTTTTCTGCTCAATTACTTGCACATTATTTTAAATTTACTATAAATAAGTAACATGTACTCATTTGTTCCACTTTCCGATATTGGTAAGAACGAGGTCACGATTCAGCTAATTATTTAATTATAATAACTATAAACACGTCCGTACATAACGAATAGGCAATTATGTTTTGGTTTGTATCTAATAAGTAAATCAAAAAAATCAAAGAATAATTTTTATTCATACAAATACCAAGTTGTAAATCTAACCCTAAAATGCTACAGTAGTAAAACCAGAAGTACTTCTATAATATACATTGTCACACCGGTTATTTGCGAAATTTGCAACAAACTTTAGCAATTACTCACTTGATCAACTCAATCTAGAATACATAGTACACTCACGAAACTGTCCCAGTTCCCCATAGAGCAATGCGACCAGTACAAGAGGAGTAAACATAGCATGTTTGCTCTACATATAATAAAATCTGTGTGTCATATATTGCGGAAGGAATCGTAGAACCTGCTGTACATATTGAATAACACCTCTTGTACACTGTTCCACAACATTTATTTACTTTAAATCTGACCGGTGTCGCCTCTCGGCATTCCCAAAGGTTCCTCCAAATACTTTTTTAAATTATAAATTCTCAAAAGTAAAAAGGATTTTTACCTTTGAGAATGCCGAGAAGCGAAAACGGTCAGGTATAAAGTAAATAAATGTTGTGGAACAGTTCCAGTTGTGTCATTCGATATGTTAAGTCGTGTTGCTATTATGCCAGTTCTCCAACACTACAACTAAGTATATTCACGGACACGTCTATCAAATTGGATGCTAAGCTCGCAGTCGTTCCATTTAAATTTTATAAGCTCTCTCGTTTTATGAGCGAATGCACATAAGCTCGTCACTTTTATTGTGTCAGCCATGGCTGGTCGTATCCCGGCGGTGTTGATAGCCAATAAACCGTCCAATTGTTGTCGAATGCTAGAATATTCAGCAAAACGTGTTTTACTTTCGAAATATTGTAAAACAAATAAACTGAGAGTACTTCTCATACCACACCACTCATACACAGTGGAAAGAATCTTCGCCAGAACTGAGCGTTTCAAAGTATCGTTCCTCTGTCAAACTATAAAAACCTGGAACGACCTGCCCGCACAAGTGTTTCCCTCATCCCGGGTTCTTCATAAACGTGAAGAAGCACATCACAGGGCCGCCAACTTGAGGGCCACTGTCAGAAGTCTCACGGACTGTGAGAGTGGTCCTCAATCGGTAGATACGCCACGGCGTCCTTCAGGCAGGCGACGTCAATTTGGTGAGCTTAATATTTTAAAAAAGATCAATAGTATGAGCTTTTTCATCAGGAATATTCATTCAGGTCATGGTTATTTTAACTATGAAATCCAAAAAGTTTGATCATGTGGTGTGTGTGTGTGTAGCTTTTTTAGTGTTATTGTATTTGAAAGCAGATTTTTTAATGGTGGGTTTAATTTTTATAGATTATATAGAGAGTTTTGTACAATTTTATTCCCTACAATAAGCAAAAGCTTATAACAAGGATGTACCTACTTGGAAAGCCTCCTTAATTCATGTAATCTGACAATTTGAGTACTGTAAATAATAATTGATGCTCGCGGCTTCACTCGCGTGGAAGCCGAGGAACGTACAAAATGAGTATCAGACAAACAGACAAGAATTGCAAATAATAGAATTGTTGTGTTCAGTACATATCGTTAATATAATAGGACACATTTTTTTTTTAAATATTTCTAGGTTCTATTTTATCCTATTAGGCGGGATATAGAACTATAACGTGGAAAAGTACCCACGAGCTCAAGATCCGCAGTCGCACTTTACAACCTCTAGATCAACGAGGCAATCTACACTACAGTTACTACTATTAGTGTTCACGACATGCAAAGTAGGTCTTGGTCTTAAAAGCTCCTCCACACATCAGCTTAACAGTCAGCGGTAGAAGCATTAGTCTTAAGTGCATTCGTAGAGTGCTACGATTGGTGGAACTCGCTAGAGAGCCACTTGTCACATCGAACTGGTGCCCTCGGGGGCTGTAATTGTGTTTGAGAGTATTATGTCGCACTAGGTTACGACGAAGTTTGGTATATTTTTGTTGGGGACTAAGAAGGTTTATGTACTCTTTTGTTTCAACAGCACTAATGAATTTGGAAGATGTAGCAGGATTTTGGGGCGCGTAGGTATATCGAACATACTTAGGAACAACTGTTGTATCGTGGATTGAATGTACAATACTGTTGAGGATTATTTATACACCATCATAAATATAAAATGCGAAGGTAATTCCGTCCGTCTGTCTGTAACACTTCAACACACGAACTACAAAACGGATGGTGTAAATTTTTTGTGCAGAGGTAGACTAAAATTTGACATCGGAAGGACAAAAGCTATTTTATTGCGAACTCGTTGGCGTATGTATGTAGTAAATATTATAATATGGAATGTTTTGAAAACATAAACATCATCGCAAAGTGAGGGTACTCTCGCAATTTTAAGTGGGAAATATCTGGCCCATTTTATTCCCGTTTTACGAGCTGAAACCTCACATAAAATCACGTTTTTGCTTCGTAACATAAACACGTGCGTGCGCGTAGTTATGATTTAAGTGTTGCAGTTACCGTCAGATGGCGCTGTTGTCGTTATTGCCCACGGTTTATGCTGACAATGGAAAAGTAGCCTAGTTTATACGCATCGCTAAAATGGTGGCGCCAACTTTCCTGTAAGTTGTGGTACAAGTTCACTATCATGACCGCCAAGTTGATTCAAGTGGACGAACCCGCGAGCATGGAATTTTAAAACAATCAACCTACGCTTTTTCTGTCATAAAAAGAGCCGACATGACAAGTCCCTTCGTTTAGGTACAGTTTTATACAAAAGAGTAAGATTTCGGGTGTGAACTGTGGGTAACTGAGAGAACTACGATAACCTGAGTTACTTTGGCAGATTTTGGCAAAAGTTCACCAACCAAAAAAGGGCTTTCGATTGGCAAAACCATCTTATCTTATTCAGAATTCCAAGGGTTAGTAAAGTTGTTGCCGATAAGGTTTTCAGAGTAGGGTTTATTACAGTTACTCAGTTCAGTGCAAAGTTTAATCCTTTTTTTTATACCACCAAGGTGGCAGACAAGCATACGGCCCACCAGAAGGACCGGTGGTCACCGCAGCCTATGAACGTTTGCAACCAGAGGTGCCACGCTCGCGCTGCCGACCCTGTAAAAACCTTCTAAGACCCCTTTTGAAGAACCCCATACTGTAGGCGTTTGGGAAAACCGAGGCAGGGAGATCATTCTATAGCTTAAGCTTGCGCGCAAGAAAACCGCTTTCAGATCTAACCGTGCTGGAACGCTCCGGACGTAGAGTGTGAGGATGAACTCCCTGTCTGTGGCAAGCGGTGCGATTATAGAACGTAGCCGTGTAAACGTTGTAAACAATTCCTCAGAGCACATATATGTGCCCAGAATGCCACGAAGAAGAGGAAACCAGCATCTACCTATTAGCTGATTACCCAATGTATTCGCTGAGCAGATGGGAAATCATGGGAACCAATAGAATTGAACAAAAAGTTCTGAGATTCTGAAGGTGGATCAGATTGCAAGACTTTGTAAGGAAACTGGAAGATTTGATGGGGCGCCGTGAAAATGCTGGGATCAAAGACTTCTATATAAAATGAGGTAGACATGCCCTACGCACCGATTTTTGAAACCTATGAACTGCGCTAATTAGCAGCGTTGTTCGCACTGTTGTGTGTCAAAACTTCGAGAGTAGGTACTCGACTTGCAATTGGAGTCCATACGCCTTCTCTTTTACTCTTGTTCTATCCGTATATTGCTATTGTGTGTGGTGACAATTACGTAAATAGTATTTATTAGTGAGTGTAGTCTTAGCAATGTGTGTTTTTGAGGATTGCTTTTGAAATCTCGCTTGTTAGAGTATGGCGCGTCTACCTCAGTTTATATAGAAGTCTTTGGCTGGGATATCCAAACACATCCCTTGAAGATGTCCTGGGGAAATAGATGAAATGGACAGCGGAAAGGCGGTCGGATCGTTAGACCGTCGGTGCCGGCATCCCCACAAGACAATAATAATAATAAATAATAACCCTCAAAACTTACAACTTTCGCATTTATAATATTTGTAAGCATAAGCTAAATAAGAATATCTCAAATATATTTCTGAACTCGCCGGAATAATAGAACGAAAGTATTTTTGTTAAGTTATACTTTGATTTTCTTCAAACTTTTCTGATATAAGTTGAAAACGAAGTGAACTTTCCAGCAACAGATATATTGAGATGTCGAAGTTATAACTTCAAATATTTCTTTCTCATTCAATGTTATGTATCTTTAACTGTTTTTGAGTACCAAATTTAAAAATTGCTGGTATTTTTTTTATTAAATGTTGTTTTTATTATTGAGTTATTATTAGTACGTATAGAGAAGGCACTCTGAAGTAATGCTTTGCGCCAAGAGTTATGGTCCACGGTCCATAACTCCATTAGTCTCTTGTGGTCACCCGACACAACGTGACGCCTTCATCAGTGAAAAGATTTGCATAAAATGATATAATCGAGATATAAATTAAATTATTAATTATCTTTCATGGAACCACTCAAACCTAAAGAAATCAAGAATTGTAAATCCATTAACTACTTTTTTAAGCAATTACCTTCCAATCATAATTTAATCTTATCGTGTTTGCATGTTAACATTAGATCTCTAATAAAGAACTTCACAAAATTGTTAGTAATTTTCCATGAGTGTTCTTATCCACTGGACATGATTGTACTTACAGAGGTTGGCATATCCGAAAATATTGTCATGCTATTTAATATTCCCGGCTACAACATGTATTCCCAACTAAGAATGAATAGGAAGGGTAGTGGCATTATTATATACACAAAAAAGTATTTAAGATTTACTACAATTCCATGTAAAAGTTTCACTTTCGAAAATTTAACAGGTATATTGAAAACAGATAGTCAAGATGTGGTTGTTTGTGCTGTTTATAGACCACCATCCACATACGCGCGCAAAGGGTTGTTTGTTAAAGAAATTGAGAAGTTTTTGTCTACTATTAAAATGCAAAACAATGCACTGTTGATCGGCGATATGAATATTGACCTAAAAACCATGTCATCACATACTGAATCATACTTGGAAGCACTGAGTGAGCACGGATTTATGAGTGGAATCACTGATTACACTAGGATTGAGACTAAATTGAATAAAATAACAAAATCTTGCATTGATCACTTGTTTACACGATTCCTTACATTAGATCCGTACTCCGCAGCGCTCGGTGTCGTACTGTAGAGGTTTGCACCGGAGCAGTGAGTACCGGAGAAGCTCCGGTGAAGTACCGGTAAAAGTACTCGATTACAAGTACCGGAGTTCAATTGATTACTCTCCGGTTCATTATTGTTACACTGTGTAGGTATGTAGGTACCGGTTAAAGTATTCGATTGATTAATCCTCGCTGAAATATTCTAACATGTGTTATGTACCTATTCAATATTATTTAAATAATATTATACCTATATTAGACGACCTGTTTGGTGGGGAGGCAAAGATACTGTCTGCAATCAATCAAGAGTCGCGGTTTCGATTCCCGCGCAAGACAAATATTTGTGTGCAAGAACATGTTTATTTGTCTTGTTGTGAGTGTTTCTATTGTATCATCAATCAATCAATCAATATCAATACATGTAATAAAATCGTAAGTGTGTGTTTGTCTGTACGTTTGTGCACGCTAATCTCAGCAACCGCTCAATCAATTGAAATGCGGTTTTCTATAATGCGTTGTAGTCTGCTCCACGTAACATTTAGTGTTTGCTTCATGTCAATCGGTCCATAAATAAAAAAGTTATGTCAATCTAAAGAATTAAATATAAAATGCAGCGTACGAAGTCGCAGGCAACATCTAGTAATAAATACGTATTTACAAACACAAATGTATCTTTATCTGTTAGTTCTTAAATGATACTTATCTTGGGCTCAGGGGCCGGCAACCTCGCGGCGGCTCGCGAGCCACTTGCGGCTCTTTAGTTCCCTAAGCAATTATCATAGTACATTTTGAAAAACATATTACTTTTGACATATATTCTACCGATAGACAGGAACGTCCATACATTGAATATGTTCCAGATTTGTGCGCGTTCTTTATTTTAACCAACATCATGATCGCCATGTAATATTGTTGCCAGGTACTTTTTCCGTTTCCGTACAAATGGTCATAGTGTCCTTTCATCCCGAAAACGTAGGTAGGTAGGTACTGTTTCCGATGAAAACGATAATTAGATGCCGCCATGTGTCTTTCTAATTTTAACCATCACGCGGGCGAAGCCGCTGGTAGAAGCTACTCAGAAATTAATACGACCCGGTCTTGTTTTTATTATTTTTAATTTGAAAAAAAATAAGACTTAAAATTGATTTACTTTCCGTTAACGCAAGTACAAGTCGCCATTTAAGATTCCTTTCTTTAATGCATCGGCTTATACATATAAACGATAAACCTCAGAATAGACAAGATGGCCGATCGGAGCTCAATGCTTACCATGGGCTCTAGCCTGGTGCGCAGTTAATGAATGAGATCATCGCGCGCCCTAATATGCCAGCTCTTAATCTCTTTCGAAGACGGTTATTTGACATTTTGTCACACCAAAGAATTGGGCCGGTAGATTTCGGTCAGAACTGCGGCCTCTAGGTCCCACGACAGAAGCCTGTATGCCAGAAGAGGTACTAATGCTACGTTAACTAATATCTAGGTACGTGTGAACAAAAAAAAAATTTTGTGGCTCTTTAAATTTTTTGGCTCTTCTGACTAAAAAGGTTGCCGACCCCTGGTCTAAGGCACAGTAATAATGTCTAAGGTTTTGGGCTGGATGTTGATGGTTTTATGATTTACATACTTAGGAGGTACAACTTTAAAAAATCTTGAAACGTGTTCATTTATTTTTAATTAGATGCAGGTACCTATACAAATTGTGAAGCAGTTTCCATTGAAGAAATGAAGAAATTCCCATACAAACTTACAACCCCTCGTTTACCCCCTTATTGATATAATTTAACAAATCAAAGATATGTATGTCTATTTTTTTTATAACCAAAAACAGCTATACATAATTTCATGATGCTAACTTTAGTGACGAATTTCCATACAACTGTTTATACCTTATTTACCACCTTAATGGTGAAATTTCCCAAAATCCTTTCTTATAACTTACCTAGTTAATAAAAGGTACCTACTGTCCAAATTTCATCATTCTAGGTTCTGGGGTTTTTCTCTACGTTGATGAGTCAGTCAGTCAAAATCTCGCTTTATATTATTTATAGATTTTATATTAAACTATTAGATAAGTACTTTTTAAAATATAGGTCCTCATAAAACTCTACTGGATCACCTACATACAAATTCTCTGATTGTACATGTTTATTTAAATCAAGAATTGCAAATTAGAAGACAATATTTTAAGGCATCTAATCTATGTACACAAACGCGATTCTCCGGTTTTCACCGGAGAAAAACCGGAGCTTGCAAAAGTACCGGTGAATTTCACCGGAGCTCAAGATTCCGCTCCGGTGCAAACCACTATCGTACTGGCCGACCACAAGGTCATAATGTTTTCTTGTGTAAGCCAACGCTCGGAGACTCGGCGAACGCAGGGTGTTTCCAAAACACATGTTAATTATAAAATATTAAATGATCAATTGTGTAAAGCGAGATGGGAGCGGACCAGTGACATGAACTGTCCTAATCAAATTTATACTTTCATAAGGGATTCCTTAAACAATGCGCGTAACCAGGCAAGTTTTTCGAGAAGATATAAAATAAACCAGGGGTTATATAAAGCTGCCTGGATAAATGAAAACATAAATAAAATGTGTAAAAAACGGAATCGAATATTTAGTGCTTGGAAAAAAGTCCTAATAATCTTGAATTACGACTTGAATATAATAAATTACGTAATAAAATTCATAAAACATTAGAAAACTGTAGAAACTCCTATTATATAAATACTATTAATAATAATTTCAGTAATATTAAAAAAAAACTATCAGATTCTAAATCAGATGTTAGGACGCATAACCTTATCTGTCGATGAAGTCATTCATAGAGCATTTGAATCGCAAGGTCTTACAACAAAAGATCTGGCAAATGGGTTCGCTAAGGAATTTGATCAAGCGGTCAAAGTAATTATTCCACAATGTAAGACTCAATTGCTAGATATCAATACATTTCAAGAGCCAGTAAATTCTAGTATACGATTCCAGAAGGCTACGAGGAACAACATTGATAAAATAATAAAAACATTAAAAGTCAACAAAGCTCCAGGTAGGGATTCTGTTTTGGCTTCTGACATTAAAATGGCAAAGCTTGGAGTTTCTCAGGCAATAGCGAACCTCATTAACTGCAGTGTCGAAACTGGCCAGTATCCAAACGCATTAAAATCCGGATGCATTAGACCGATCTTTAAGAAAGGCCATAGCAATGTTTATGGCAATTATCGCCCTATTACTATTCTTTCAACCATCGATGTAATAGTCGAAAAGTATATTTGTGATCAGGTGAGAAATTTTTATAATGAGAGGGAAATTATTTACAATAACCAATTCGGATTTCAACGGGGAAAGGGTGCTAATGATGTTCTCTCAAAATTTACAGATCAGGTCAACGAGTCGATGAACGAGAGAAAGCATACCCTGGCACTCTTCATTGACTTCTCCCGTGCCTTCGATACACTTAATCACAACACGCTCTTAAATTAATAAGCTAGACACTTGTGGAATACGGGGACCGATACTAAAATGGTTTGAAAACTACCTTTCGGGCCGCGCATTTACTGTTAGGGTCGACGATGCGCTAAGCGATGCCGTTGCCGTTACCGAGGGCACGGCACAAGGGTCGGTGGTGGGACCTCTTCACTTCCTGACATACGTGAATGATATGAGCAACTGTGTTGAACAGAGCACCTGTTATCAATTTGCTGATGATACGTGTCTCCTAGTCAGTAACAGGGACCTAGATCAAGCATATGATTATTTACAATCAGATTTTTATACCCTTAGCAAATGGTGTCATGATGCAGGCCTTGTTCTTAATGCAAACAAAACCAAGTTACTACATATCAGGTCACCGTACATGAAACCTTCACCATCCAACAAACATATAATAGCTCACGATCACGCATGCTTACATAGCTTCAATAGTGGTAGTTGCGGTTGTCCAGCCATTGAACTTGTAGCCTCCCATACATATTTGGGCCTTACTATTGACGACAAACTAAACTGGAAGCTCCACATCGATAAAGTCTGTAATAAACTGAGATGTTTTCTGGCAAACATTAAGGTTTTAAATCGTAGTATCCCTTATAACGTTAAATTATTACTCTATAACTCGCTAGCTGAGTCTCATATTCTGTATGGACTCACCAGCTACGGACGGACTTACAAGACTGACACAAATAAAATATATAGATTACAACTAAAAATATTAAAAACAATAACATCTCCTCAGATCAAATCCCAATACTCTGATGATGAAATAGGTCTTTTTAAACATTGTAAAGTTTTACCCATTCACCTTAAGATAACATATAATTTGCTAAAAGAAAATTATTTTAAATATAATTCGGGTGAAAAAGTGAATCACCTGTATACACACGAGCAGTGTCACGGAACCGGTTGCAGACGGCAACCGCTGTTAACATTTTCGGTGAGAGAACAACACGATACATAGAACCACGTTTAATTAATAAACTACCCCCAGATATGAATAAACGATTAAACAAAAAAAACATTAAGTATATTTTAAAGGGATTCTTTTTGAAAAACATGCCTCAGTCATGTATATAATTTTATTTCTTCTTCATCCTGCTTAATTCATAGTACACGTCACTGTTCTGCGTCCGTGTCGTAGGGTAATTATTTTAAGTTACCTACGCTAACGTAGGTATACCTACGCTAACATAATGAAAATAGTTTTATTTTGTTGTGTGTATGAGTGTTAGAACAACTTATGTATATTTAATTGTTTTTATCGACTTCTAAACCTCTGTGGTTTACAAATGCAATATGTATGGTTATAGTATAATGATTTTGTGAAATGGTAAATAAAAAAATAAAAAAAAAAACGTAGTAATAATATCACAATGGTTTTTATAGTAATTTGGCCACGTTTACGTTCTATAAGCTTTCATCATAACTACGTTCTGCCCTTCTATATTAGCTGTGAGATTTAAGAGTCCTTCATAAGAAAAACACTAACCGAATTATAATAATACTAGCATACTAGCTGACTGGCACAACTTTGATTACATCAGAATAGGCTCCGAAACTACTGAACCGATTGGAAAAATTATATCACTTTTGGAAAGCTACACTATCCCTGGTGAACATAGGCTATATTTATTTTATTCCCATATTCCCACGGGAACGGAAGCTACGCGGGTGAAACCGCGTGACATCCACTAATAGTAGTAGTACCGTTCCGTACCGTTTAGTAGCGTCTTATCTACATAAGAAAAAGAAGAAGAAAAATATTTTTTTTAGTTCCGTTATTTTTCACGTTTCAAAAACCCCAAAACAAAAAGCATACAATGTTTTTGCCCACGTTGAATGCGAACTTTCTACACTACTTGTAACCCAGTTTTTGCTAGCGCTCGCTCGCTAATACCGGGATCGTAAATCCAACGTTAATACAGCAGTGCTCACGATAGATGGCAACAATTACGTGGCGCCACCATCGCGGTACGACGTTTTTTAGGGTTCCCTACCCAAAGGGTAAAAACAGTTTTTTTTAGATGTGGAAATCCTACATGGATGATATGCCGGACTCTTACCAACTTTAACCATACGACGCCTTACAACTGTCTACTGCCGGTAAATTTTCACAGATGATGTATTTTTTGTTGCCGCTCTAACAGCCAATACTAAAATAAAAAATAAGTAAGGCGACTACCGTACAACAATCGTGATTTTTGCGGTATTTTGGTACGGAACCCTACGTGCGCCAGTCCGACTTGCACTTAGCCGGTTTTCTCTCACCATATGTGTTAGAATGTTATAGCGACTGTTAAAGATAAAAATTGTTCAACCGTTGTGACGTAACGTAATTTAACCCTCGAGGAGAGGCGAGGGTGTTTAGAGTTTATCCTGTGTCTGTCTTTGTCGCAGTTCCCAAACGGATGGAAAAAAATTGATGCAATTAATTATCTATACTAATATTATAAAGAGGAAAGATTTGATTGTTTGTTTATTACATCGAATAGGCTCCGGAACTACTGAACCCATTTGAAAAATTCTTTCACTGTTTGGAAGTTACACTATCCCCGGTTACCATAGGCTATATTTTATTCCCATATTCCCACGGTAACGGAAGCTACGAGGGTGAAACCGCGTGACGTCCTCTAGTATTGCTATAAATTCGAATATCATCTGCTCCCTAGGCGTTTAAGAAATCTTACCGTAGGTAGTCAAAATCTATAAAGATTGATCTGAAATTATATATGCTGATACTTCAATATGGATTATGGAACGATATGGTAACCTGTATCTCTGCCTACCTACTTGTTCGGATTAAATTGTGACTATAATGCCTGTATGGTGGAAGCGCCAAGCGACCACCGTCTGTTGCTTAAAAAGGTTGTACCAAAAAAACTTGTTGAGGATATAGTAGCCCTCGCCCTATCACCTCGATAAAAATCCTCAGATATAATTTTATACCCGACAATTTAAGTATAATTTATAGGTCACAGATCCCTCATATTTCAGTAATAAACAAAATTAACCTTATTTTCCTAAAAAAAATAACATTTGAAGGTCGGCGGCAAGCAACAGGTTAGGGACCCACCCTCCACACCATTTACTTAATTATCCTGCTAAAGATCTAAGGTTATAATAAAACTCATTGCTGGTAATTTTATTCAAGCTTTAAGAATATAATATTGTAAAACGAGATGGTCTTGCAGCTCTCACCACTCCTGAGCTCCCATGGGAATATATTCCGGAGATATAAAGTAGCTTTTGTGTTATTTTTAATACAGACTATAACTTGGTGCGAGCCATGATCTCCAGCGGGAGTAAGTGGGACTGCGCAGTCTCTTTCTGCGAGCAGGTCATGCTCGTGAAAGGGACGGTGCTCCCACTTGAGTTCCGCAGTCGGCGGCTTGGGTGTCGCCGATGTATCTTTGCCGAAGACTATCGGCCTTCATGACCGAAGGCATGAGGACGGTGAGAGGGCGACTCTCCATCCTTACAGAAGCAGGCCCATGACGGCAGCGCGACGTGAGGGATTCACACACGCCCGAAACGCGGATCACACCCGAAACCCCCTAAAGACCCGGGATAGCACCCGAACCACCCCCTAGGCGAGGCCGCACCGGCGGCCGTGGGTCTGTTGGAAGTCCTGGGACATCCTTCCGAGGGCTTACCTGGGGCTCCCAACCATAAGCTGTTGGGCGTAACGTGAGGTTTTTAGTTGGTAGACTGTTTTTAATATCACATTAATATGTTTTCTGTCTTGGGATTCGAACCCAAGATCTCAGCTCTGGCACCAGTCACATACACTAATCGCTGCGCCATTACGGCATTCAAACTACAACAAATTGATATTAAAATATTTATTAATTATAAAAAAGCCCTTAAAAATTGTAATTTGATAGCTAAATGGTTCAAATTTAATAGCGATAAGGTTAAAATATTACTTTGTATAGAATAAGATAGCGAAATGTTTCTTTCAAACGTTAATTTACTGGAAGCCTCGTAATCTTTGCTTGTTTTAAATAAACGTACTGCGCTATAAAAGGCTGTATAATCATTTGCCTCTCGAATGGATAAACTCTTAGGCTTAAATGGTTTCACAATTTACGATTAAATATAAATATCTTTAGATAACTGTAACGGATTTTATGCCTATAATTAATCTAGTTAAAACTTAGCTATGTACACAGAGCAACGCGACCAGTATAAGATGTGTCGCGATTTTCTGTGTCTATCCTACTATCCTACTAATATTATAAATGTGAAAGTTTGTGAAGATGTTTGGTACTCAATCAGAAAGAAAGAAAGAAAGAGACATTTATTTGGTGCATAGCGCCCACACATACATAATATATAAAATGGTACAACTACAAAATAAATAAAATAAAAAAGAGCCTAAATTAGTGACATGTGCAATGTGGCACACAGATGCACCAAATGGGTGTCCAGTTCAGCATTATGCCAGGAGAAACCTGACGCTGGTTTTCAACTGGAACCACATTGGACAGTGACACACGGACGCCGAACCGTCGAAAGCCGAGCGCGAAAGTGTAATGTAAAAAGTAAAGTAAAGCCAGCAATTCATAGGTACATCACAAGAAGTTCGCATATATTTTAATTAAACATTTATACTAAAAATCATAAAGAAATAACGTTTGTGACGTTTAAGGAGTAATCTCTGGATCTACGGAACCGATTTGAAAAATTCTTTCACTGTTAGGAAGCTACAACTATTCCCGGGTGATATTGCTATATTTGATTCCCGCACTCCCACGGGAACGTGAACGACGCGGATGAAACCTCGCGACGTCTGCTAGTGTTACATATACAAGTACCCACACATCCATAAAATTAACGCGGTTGAGGCCGCAAGCATCGGCTAGTAAAGCATATTTCTATTCTATCTAAATTAATAAAATTACAGAAAAAAAAATTGGGTAGATAATCTAGTTCTAAATAAAACGATACGATTTATCGATTTAAAATAACAACAAATTACATTAAATTAAGGAAATATTTGAATTAACGTTATTCAGCCTCCTTTGAGCTTCTAAAAGAAACAATCGTAACCGTTTTTTAAACGTATTTATCGTTTTAATGGAACGCAATGGTGGTGGAAGATTGTTCCATATTTTGGAAGCCGAATAACGAAAACTACCCCTAAATGACGCTAGTCGATACCGCTGGATTGACAGCTGCTGCGAGCATTGCCTTCTGGCACACAATCTTCTGCTAGCAACCCAGACAAGCTTGTCAAACAAATACCGTGGCACACCGTACTTAACAACACCGAACAGCAGACATGCCACATGCATCTTTCTTCTGGTTTTCATCTTTAAAAGAGAATTCTTACTTAGATAAGGTGTGACATGACCTCTGGCCGGAATTGAGAAACAGAAACGAGCACAGGCGTTTTGAACGCGCTGTATTAACCTCTCCGTACGAGCCAATAGACGTGGGCTGTAAACTACATCGACGTAATTGAGCTTAGACAGTACAAGGGACTCCGTTACACGAATCCTAATTTCCTCAGATAGATGGGGCCTGATTTTATAAAGAACCTTTAGACGGTAGAAGCAATTCTGCACGGAGTCCGCTATATGCTGTTCGAATCTAAGGTCAGAATCTATAAATAATCCCAAGTTCCGAGCTCCAGGAACTCTATCTATTGGCTCACCCTTGAGACTCAGGCTCAGCTTGACGGGAACCTGACTCACATGACTCTTTGTTCCAAACTGCATATATTTCGTCTTCTGAGGGTTTAATACTAAACAATTACTGTCCGACCACGCTGTTATATGGCTGAGATCGTCATTTAACTTTTCAACCGCCGCTTGATGTTCACTGGGGTTGAATGACAAATATACCTGAACGTCGTCGCCATATATGTGATACTGACAATGTTTAAGGCAACTAGTTATATCCGCACAGTATAAGCTAAACAAAATAGGCCCAAGGATAGAACCCTGAGGGACGCCTCTTTTGATGGGTGTAAGGGGTGAAGCAATGTCACTTCCATCGGTCATTTTTAGAGCTACCAACTGCTTGCGTCCATCTAGATAGCTGTGGAACCAAGAAAGTGTCCCCTGATCTACACCATAATATCGAAGCTTAGATAAAAGCAATCCTGTATGTATCCCATCAAACGCGCGGGAAAAATCCAACATCACCAGCACTGTGCACAACCCCTTGTCTTGAGCAGCTAAAATGTTGTCAGTCACGTCTAACAGTGCGGTGGCTGTACCGCGTCCTCTTCTAAAACCCGACTGCAATTCGGGTAAAATACATTTTTTTTCCAAATATTCAGTTAGCTGTTTACATACTATTTTCTCCATTACCTTTGAAATACAAGGCAAGATACTAATGGGCCGGAGGTTTTTAACAACAGCAGGATTAGTTGTCTTTGGTATCGGCCTAACAGTTGCAATCTTCCAAAGGTTGGGAAACGTTGATGTTTCAATGGAACAGTTAATTAAGCCAGCAATGTATGGCAATGTGAATGGCAGCGTCAAGAGAAGCATTTTTAAAGAGGTCTCATCGTAGCCCTCTGCATTTGATTTTAATTCGTCTATGGCAGACGTCACAACGTTTAGCGGTACCGGCTTAATAGCGAAAGTGGCATCGGTATACCTATGGAATTCAAAGTAAGTCATGATATACTGGCATTAGGATCACGCTCTAACAGCTGAGCGGATTGGGCTGAAATTTAGTGCAGAGATAGCTTATAGTCTGGAATAACACATAGGCTACTTTTTATCCTGGGAAAATGCTCCCACGAGAGACGGGAACGGGAACCAAATTTCATGCGGGCGAAGCCGCGCTGATTCGCACGGTTTTGCTAGTGTATCATAAATTGATATTGTATTATATAAATTGTTTTATTTTGTAACCTTAATTTGTTTGACGGAATAACTAGGTATTTATGAAATATCAATAATGTACTATTAGAAAAATGTACTTTGTTTTTATATTTTACACATTTTCTGAAATAGAATTGCTTAATGCTGATTTGTTATATTGTTTTAAAATCAATATTTCAAACCAAATTAGTTTCTTGAAGACTATTTTCTGACTTTACCAAAACATAGGTAGGTATTTCTCAACAAAATCGAATTTCCACTTCAGATTTCAACAGTTATCTAATAATAAGATCTTTTTACTTCTTCAATACCTCCACGTAGACCCCAAGTTGACAAAATACGCCGAAAATAAGATTGGACAGTTAAGAAGATAGTCGAGCGAAATCGCAAACCTATATCGATGATCAAGTCAGTCCGGCGTTACACAGTCATCAATCAGAGGAGATAAGGTTTTAGATATATCTGTAATAATATTATCATGAAGATAGACTTTTTGTTTGTAAAGAATAGGTTCTGAAACTAGTGAAATGGTTTTAATTTTTTTTATAGCACTGAGGAGATAGGTATACGACCCACCAGAAGGACTGGTGGTCACCGTAGCCTATGAACGTTTGCAACATCAAGGCGCCACACTCGCGCTGCCAACCCTGTAAAAACCTACATAATTAACGAGTAGAATAGGCTATAAATAGCTAGTTATTGAAATTGAAATTGAAATTGGCGGTCTAAGTCTGCGGAGCCCTGGGGTTAATTCTTCTGAGGGTGAAACCGGAACTCCCGGTCATAGGCACCTGCCTATGGCCGGGAGACTCCTACCGACTAAAACCATACAGTGCCCTACCACCTGGTAGGGCACTGTATGGTTTTAGTCGGTAGGAGTCCGGCAAAACTTCCATGAGTATTGACACACGTCAAAAGAAAAAAGTATGTACCGTAGCTAATAAAGTGGAAAGTTTGTTTGTCTGTACTGGTATGTTTGTTTGCATCGAATAGGCTATGAATCTACTAAACTGATTTGAAAATTTCTTTCACTGTTGGAAAGCTCACGTCACGACCAATAGGAGTAGAGCATTTTTATAAAAACCAAAAGGTATAAATAGATTAAATAAAATGCTATGGAGTTCATAGTATGTCACCGGCCAAGTCGAGGGACTCAGCTAGTCAATAATAAAGATAGTGTGACGTAACAAGTCATCAATCAGGCCCGATAAGGTTCTAGACATATAGGTACCTAATATAATGGAGTTACGCGTCAGGAGGCACTACGTAGGCATCTAGGCTAGAGAGACAAAATATATAAAAGGTAGAAAAGCCCCAGAAACGGTTTCTGTTGAAATACGTACACACGTTTTACAACAAAATATTCACTAAATAAAGTTTATAAAAAAAAAATTAAAAAAAACCAAATCAAACAAATCCTGAAAAATAAAATTCACTTAGCACAAAGTAATATGTATTTTGATTTATCAGATTTTATTCAATGTAATATTGAAGTTGGTGCCATGAATAATACCTATATATTATATTCATAATTCATGACATATATTCATGGCACCAACTTCAATATTATATTGAATAAAATCTGATAAATTAAAATACATATTACTTTGTGCTAAGTGAATTTTATTTTTCAGGATTTGTTTGAAGTCGGTTTTATTTTTTATTAAAAATTTTCTTTTCATTATTTTAAGTGACGGGTGAACTGAAAAATATAACTGTCTAGGTGAAAGTTATCATCAATACAAATCAATCAAGCTCAAACACAAGGTAGCTGCTGTAAACTGTTAAGGAATTCCCTCGACTGTCGACCTCGAATTCCATCATCAGCACAGCAATATCATAATTATGTTGACACACTGAAGTTAATACTTGAGTACGTTACAAAAGCTCCATACGGGCACACAATTTCATGTGGTTGCCCTCGATTTCTCCTGAATCCCATCATAAGATCCTGACCTGGTGAAATTGGGACCACCTCAGAAGTGAACTCTATCCAACATAAAAACAGATTTGTAATTCGTCTATAATTGACGGAAATATCTATGAACATACATAAAACATTGAGAACTTTTTTTTTCTGATGTCGGTCTATTAATCTAGGTGTAAAGTTCTCATCAATACAAATCAATCAAGCCCAAACACAAGGTAACTGCTGTAAATTGTTAAGGAATGCCCTCGACTGTCTTTCGACTCCATCACCAGGTCGACTCCAGACCTTTAAAGTGTAGAACATTAAAGCAATTAATTAAAAAGTTAACAAACGCACTAGTTGTCCCTACAGTTTTCGGTGGATGCCCTCGTTTTCTCTTGGATCCCATCATCAGATCCTGATCTGGTGAAAATGAGACCACCTCAGAAATAAACCCTATTCAACAAAAAAGAAATTTTTAAATCCGGCTATAATTGACGGAAATATCGCTTATTAACATAAAAAAACATACAAACGAATTGAGAACCTCCTCCTTTTTTGAAGTCGGTTAAAAATAAAAGTTTTCATCACTGTTTATGAAAACTACAAAACCATTCATTTCTGCGTCATATTTTCAAAGCCTTCGCCCATCCGCCAGGAAAGTACTATATTTTCGATTCCGGTAGTTCATATTTGTGTTGAATATCTTGTAATATCCGATTCGCGTTCTCATAGCGCTGCTCAAACGGAATTACTCACAAAGAGGGTAGTTTATAGTAAAGCTATACATTGGTAGCTTTTATTTATTGAAAGTTAAAAATAGGACAAGTGCTAGGAGGACTCACTAACGGAGAGTTCCCTACCAAAACACTGTAGAAAATAGCGTTTGTTGTATGGGAGCCTACTTACATACATACA
This sequence comes from Miltochrista miniata, assembly GCA_933228765.1. NCBI lineage: Eukaryota > Metazoa > Arthropoda > Insecta > Lepidoptera > Erebidae > Miltochrista > Miltochrista miniata. Next base: position 1,018,663 of record OW121769.1, read on the forward strand.
TACATAAAATCACGCCTGTTTCCCAACGGGGTAGGCAGAGACTATGGCTTTCCACTTGCTACGATCCTGGCAAACACCTTTCGCTTCTTCAACTTTCATAAGTGTCTTCATACATGCTCTTCGGTTAAGGGTACTCTTGACCTGGCCTTTTCTCAGAAGATTATCGATTTTATCGACTTGAGTATGCCGAGGTCGGGTCAGTTTGCCCATTCACTCTCGCCTCATAAATCTGTTTCGTCAGCCTATTTCCATCCATTCTCTCCACATGTCTAAACCATCTGAGCATCCCTTTCTCTATCTTAGTCACTACATCTTCAGTCATGCCGCAATGTTCACTTATCACACTATTATTTACTTTATCCATCAATGTCACTCCAGCTATACTTCGCAAACTTCACATTTCCACTGCATTAATTTTACTTTCATGCTTCTCCTGCCACACCCAACTTTCACTACCATGCATAAGTGTAGGGACAAGCACTCCTCTATGTACAGCCATCCTTGCCTTTTTAGACACGTTCTGACTGTTCATAAAGGTGTGAATGGCTCCATTCACTTGATTTCTTGCCAAAACTCTTCTTTCAATATCATTGTCACACTTTCCATCTCTTGCAAATTTTGAACCCAAATAAACAAACTCTTTCACCTGTTCTACACTCTTTCCTTCGATCAATATCGAGCAATCAGTCATACACTTTTCTCTTTCAAAAACCATTACTTTTGTCTAGCTTACATTAACATTCATTCCTCTACTTTTAAGCGCATCGTTCATTATATTAACCATCAACTGCAACTCCTCCGCCGATTATGCCAGTATTACCTGATCATCAGCATAAAGGAGGCATTTGACGGTTAGCTCATTCATTTTTAGTCCATACGCACACTCTTGTAAATCTTTCAAACAACTGTCCATGTAAAGGTTGAACAGCCATGGTGACGCTACACAGCCTTGTCTCACACCTTTTTTGATGGGAAAAAGTCTGTGCAAGCTCCATTGATCCTGACACAAGCACTGGAGCCCTCATATAGAGATTTCAATGCTCGTATCAAGTTGCTGTTCACTCCATACATATTATTAATTTGTATTTTAAGTATTATATTGCCATACCGGCAACAAAAATAAATTATCTGTGAAGATTACAGCTCTCTAACTATTATGGTTCATGAGATGCAGCCTGGTCACAAACAGACATAGGGACTGCGCGGAGTCTAACTAATTGGACCCCGTTTTGACTAAAATGTATTAGAATAACTTAAATGTGATAAAGTTATTATAATTTTATTGAAAATCTTTCAGAAATACATTTCTTTTTCAAAGCTCTATGATATTCGTACCTACGTAAAAAGTTATTTTTGACTTTGACAAACCTGCACAGTCACGTTTAGGGGGCACGTGGTCTCAATCCACAGATGAGTCACGTTATGGAGCGCAACGTAAAGTTTGTACCTATTGTAGCTAGGTATCTGTGACAGACAGAATAACGTGATCTATTCTACGCTTAGAATAGCAAACGGTCTAAGATAGTGCTAAAAACCTCACGTGTCCTGTTAACAGCCTACGGTTGGGAGCCCCGGGTAAGCCCTCGGAAGGATAACCCAGGATTCCAACCGGACCTACGGCTACTACTGCGGCCTCACCTAGAAGGCGTTCGGGTGCTATCCCGCGTCTTTGGGGGGTTTTTCGGGTGTTATCCCGCTTCTTAGGGGGGGGGGGGGGGGTGAACTGTCGCCTTGAGTCTGCTTCTGTAAGGACTTTCTCGGGAACCCTGGGATTTCCTTCCGAGGGCTCACCCGGGGCTCTCGGCCGTAGCTGTGGTAAAATGGGCATCATGTGGTTTTAATCAGTAGAGTCCGGCATAGCATCCTTGAAAGATAGCTACTCGTTAAAAAAAATGTGCTAAGTAAGCGTTATAAATGTGCAAACATAGCTGTCGTATTAGTTCTCTTACTATTCCAAGCGGAATTGAATGTTACTAAAGTGCTGACGGTACCAACATCAACTCGTGCGGGATAGTATCACCCTCTCAATGCAGGTAGAATATAGACTAGTCTTTTCTCTACTGTACTATTGATGCGTGAAAACCTTTTGCAATTAAAAATGAAATCAACGTGTCCTGCTGGATGTAGACCTCTCCTACCTTACATCTGTACCTTACTTATCAGACGGTTACCGGTTTTCCAGGGTAATACAGGCAGGGTTTCTTTTCTTCGTTATTAGATACCACGTCCATTATTCGCGGGTGTACCACTAGCAGTGACAGTGACTTAGGCTCCAAGGATCTTGGTAAGACACCATTGCAAGCTTTTGTAAGCAAGGAATGGTAAATCCTTAATGCTTTTATTTTAACACACACAGCTATGATCTTAGGCCTTATAGGATTATCTCAGACTGCACCTATCCTTTCTAATACGACAATACTGTTCACCACCTATTACGTGGGACAAATTCTAAAAAAGCATATGCATTGAAAAATAATTATGCCTCTGCTTACCCCCTCGTGGATAAAGACATGACTATATGTATGTATGTATCTATAATGTCATCTCTAATGGTTTCCATTAGTCAGGCGGAACAGTTTTTATCGCCACGCTGTAATTAGTGATCCCTGGCGTCAACGGCAATCGTTTAAATCGTCGTCGAGCGTCCGAACTGTCAAACGTCACTGGCCTCCGACGCTCAACACCTTCGCGAGCGTTGGCGGGAACGGCGGTTGCGCGCCGAGCTTCACAAAATTAATTCTTATTTCTTTTATAGGAGTCGCACTACAGAAATACTTACTGTTTCATCATGCTGGATAACTGACGAAAATAACTAAACTAAATCCGAGGATATCCGATGTGTAATGGATTAATGAAATGTCGCTGAAAATTACGATGGTTAAAATGAAGTAGTATTACTATGTTTTACCATGTAATTCAAAATAAAACCAGTTTTAAGTCTTATATTTTTTTATTTACCAAATATACACACAAACACGTTACCCAAAAATAAAAAAAAAGAATTTGTAGATACAAAATCTCCGAAAATAAATTTATCAATATTTAGCGTATTTTCATTGCCAAAAATTGTAATCTTCACATGCTATTATAATTAATTTTACCTCGATTTGGGACGGAAATATTTATAATAGCTGTTAAACAACACCTTTTAAATGCAAAACAAGAATAATTGAAGCAAAATAAACAAAAATATTAATAAAACTAGCTGAGCCCGCAACTTCGTTTACGTCACATAAGGTGTATGAAAGGAAAGGTATTTCTTCATCAGAGTCATCAATCAGCGTCTGAAACTGCCCTGTTTGCTTAATCATAAAAGAGCTTAATGATTAAGACTATTTTTAAACAATTCAGTCCGCGCCGAAGGCGTGGACTGAATTGTTATATGATTAAGCCAACACGCCAGTTTAGGTTCACTCACATTCAAAGAAACCCCTACAATTAAAATTTTCAAAATATCTGATTCTTAACCCTTCAACACACTAAAAAAATATATCGAAAATCGGTAATCGCACGGACCTAGCTCCACCACCCTAAAAATGAAAAAAGATTTCCCATTTCCCAAAAAAAAATTTTTATCTCACTTACCAGACCAAATTTTTCGATTCTGCAAACAGCAACCGGATCATTGATAAATTGTTTATTTTAATGTGTATAATAATAAACAATAATGAAAACACATTATTTATAATAAAAAAACAAAACACACACGCACACTCGCACTTGGTACACACGCACTCAACAAAAAAAACATTGATTACTCTAGCACCACACCATATTTTACGATCCTGTAAACACCAACCGGATTATTGATATATTGTTTATTTTACTGTGTATAATAATAAATAATAATGCAAACACATTATTTATAATAAAAACACGAAACACACACGTACTACACAAACGCACGCCATCCATGCGCAATCGACTCTCAACTTCAACTGTTCGATTTTTGTAAAAAATTCTGGCCCATTGACGTCATTTTATAAGATTCCAAAAACAAGAAAATGTTATAAACTACACATGCAATAAACCTGTTCATAGAAAAGTAGAACGTAAGAAGGCTAAATTTAAGTTTAAAGTCGTCTGGGTAGGGGCGGCGACCGGTCGCGGCGAGGAGCTCTAAGGGTTAAAAGTGTTATAACTCTTTTATTTCTAAACCGATTTACATAAAACAAACGCTAAATGTTAACTGGAGCAAACCTCAACACAATAAAAAAACCGCATTGCAATCGGTTGAGCGGTTACTGAGATTAGCGTGCACAACCGTACAGACAAACAGATATACAGACATACAGACATACAGACAAACAGACAAAAATTCTAAAAACATTGTTTTGGGTTCTATTGCGTTCATAAAGCCCCCCTATAATATTTTTTCTTATTTATCTTCCATGTACAGACAGCGACCTGTTACAATTTTATTATATGTATTGATTGATGATAAAAGTCTTAAAGTTATACGTTTTTTGCGTATTTACATTGGCCAATAAAAAAAACAATTAATAAATATACACTGAAATAAATAAGTATATATTATAAAATAATATATCATTCAATATATTAAATAAAACCATAAATAAAAGCAGAATAAACTAAAATATTTAATACTTACCCCGTAACTAATTGGAACGCTAATGGCGGCTCAACAGAAAATTTATTTATCACAATCAACTCGAAGTTTCTGATGTTTTTTCTTTTAATGTTACTCTGCAGGCTATGTTAATCATTATTATAAACTCATCCTGCATTATTTCCGGCCTGGATGAAAGAGGATAACACCGGATATACACGGATATAAACTGGCTTACATGATGACCGTGGGCGTGGGAAGCGATGACATTTACGTCATCATAGTGTACGTGGTCGCCATAGTGGATCCTCACCTCGCGCAATAAAGCACCGATCCAATCAACGTGTACTTTTTATCGCGAGCAACTTTATTAGCTCTAGTAATATTGCCTTTGTCTTTTCAAGAAGTGCCAACGTTATTAAATGAATGGAACAAATCTACTTACTTTCTTTTTAGGGTTCCGTATTCAATGGGTAAAAATTGGACCTATTACTAATGCCGGGGCCACATTAAAGAAAACGTCAATGCCCATCATCGCGATAAATATTGAGCTAATTATGGCGTTAATTCTTAACGTCACCATTTGAGTAGTGTGGCCGCTTCAACGTAATAATTCTCGCGTGAATGCCCATTCTTGGCGTTAAAATTGACGTTAAGTGTGACCGAATTAAATTTTACAAAAATACCTTAGCTCCTTAAAAATATACTGAAATGTATCTATATATAATACTGGCACAGAGAAAATATACCGATAAAAATACCGATTATCAAAACGTGTTTATTCTTTAATTACTACCTTATTTTTATAAAAGAAGAACCTAGAATTTACATTTAAAATTTTATTTGAGGGATTGAATTCAACGTCCTTCACCTGCAACACGCTTCGTAAAAATAAATTAGCGAATGTTATTGCAACAAACCCTACAAAGAAAAAAATCATTGCGATGAGGAATTGGGTTTTTATTTTTCAGGTCCTTAGCGAGCTCCGGGGGAACCTCCCATCTTGCTCCCCCGAGGAGAGCCGACGAACGGTTCTCGACGGGAATAATCTTTGGAAATTCTTTGGCTTTCGGCCGAAAGCCAAAGAATTTTCCCGGCTTTCCGGATTCCCGGCTATAGGGAGGAGGAATACCACCAGGTTTAATGGGTAGGACGGCCCCGTTCCGGGACCGTGAGCTCCACACCCAGCTGTTTTACATGATAATTTTGCAATCCAATATGGCCGCCGCGCCGAAATCACAAAATTTCATGATGGGTATCGTTTGGGAGTTTTTGGTATGCTGAGTACGAATTTCGGGTTAATTTAGAGATCCAATATGGCCGCCGCGCCGAAATCACAAAATTTCATGATAGGTATCGTTTAAGGGGTTTTTTGGTATGCTGAATACGAATTTCGGGTTAATTTAGAGATCCAATATGGCCGCCGCGCCGTTATCACAAAATTTCATGATGGGTTTTGTTTAAGGGGTTTTTTGATATGCTGAGTACAAATTTCGGGTCTATTTAGAGATCCAATATGGCCGCCGCGCCGTTATCACAAAATTTCACGATGAGTATCGTTTAAGGGGGTTTTTGGTAGGCTGAGTACGAATTTAAGGTCAATTTTGCAATCCAAGATGGCCGCCGCGCCACCGTTGTAAAATTTCATGTTGGATACCGTATAAGGGGTTTTTTGGTATGCTGAGTACGAATTTCGGGTTAATTTAGAGATCCAATATGGCCGCCGCGCCGTTATCACAAAATTTCATGATGGGTATCGTTTAAGGGGTTTTTTGGTATGCCGAGTACGAATGCAAAATTATCATAAATTTCGTACTCAGCACACCAAAAAACCCCTTTAACGATACCCATCATGAAATTTTGTGATTTTGGGGCGGCGGCCATATTGGATCTCTAAATTGACCCGAAATTCGTACTCAGCATACCAAAAAACCCCTTAAACGATACCCATCATGAAATTTTGTGATTTCGGCGCGGCGGCCATTTTGGATCTCTAAATTAACCCGAAATTCGTACTCAGCATACCAAAAACACCCTTAAACGATACCCATCATGAAATTTTGTGATTCCGGCGCGGCAGCCATATTGGATTGCAAAATTATCATGTAATCACCTACAGAGATAGATTATAGTCTGAAATGATACAAGTTTTATCCCGGGAATAAGTTCCCATGAGACGCGGAAAAGAGAACAAAATTTCACGCAGGCGAAGCTGCGGGCATCAGCTAGTCTATTATAAATGTTACATTACACGCGAATGCTCGTGTCGGTCAGGGAGGTAGCATCGTAACGTAATGCTCGAGTCGAATCTATAAATGTTACATTACACGCGAATGCTCGAGTCAGTCAGGGAGGTAGCATCGTAACGTAATGCTCGAGTCGAATCTATAAATGTTACATTACATGCGAACGCTCGTCGGTCAGGGAGGCAGGCCGTAACGTAATGCTCATAGTCGAATCTAATTTGTTACATTACAGGCAAATGCTCCTGGTGAGGGAGCACCTTTACCCTAACCTTTTATTCAAAATATACCCAAAAATACTGACTTTTACCAATATACCCATAAATATACTGATATCGAAAAAAGTCAATAAAATATACCGAAAAAGTATTAAAATACTGAAAACGGTCACACTCTCACGGTGCGCACTGACACACGTAGTGTGGCCGCTTCAACGTAATAATTCTCGCGTTGATCTCTTTGATGTGCCGCCACTTGAGCTATCGCCTAACGTCAAACGGCAATGTGAAAATGCCGTTGTCGAATTATCGCGATAATTCGGTGGCTACACTAACGTTTAACGTCCATCAACGCGATAATTAATGGCATTTCCCCTTAGTGTGGCCCGAACATAAGACTCGCTGTCTGTCCGTCTGTCGTTACCACTTATAAATACCCATATTATAAATACCAAAGAATGCCACCTTTCACATCTAAACGGTTGAAGAAATTGTAATAAAAATCTGGAAAGGACAACTTTTTGCTCAAATAAATATCTTGAAATGGATGAGATACCTAGCGGGTTGAAGGTTGTATGGAACTGATGGATACACTATTAAACTACAAGATTTAATTGACACCTGTGGAGGTATGTGTATGTTTATATCTCAAACTAAGCTGCCATAACTGAAATACTGATATTTACATCAGTCTAAGCCACCAACCAATGTATAATAATATAATGCAATAATTACGTTCTTTGTCTATTGCAAACCGTAGTTTTAAGCATTCACTGTTACAGGTCATTCATCATCACTAAATCTGATGCTCGTATACACGTAAGCTACACGTAGTAATAGCGTACAAGCAGTCATACTACATCAAAACTTACCTTACTTTACTTTATTTTTCAGGTAAGTTCCATACAAAGTCTACTTGGGTGAGTAAATTATTTTTCATGTCTATTGTGAGAGACACAGAAGATGTACCTACCATAGATCAAACGCGATGATCTATCAGGTAAATCAATGTAACATATTCCGCGACATGTCATGTTTTTTTCATACTAAAAAGGTATCAGACATGCCTACGGCCCACTTTACGAATGAATAATGTGCAAATGGGGTCTTAGAAGAATTTTTAAGGGTCGCAGCGCGAGTGTAATGCTTCTGGTATCGCAAATGTTCATAGGCTGCGGTGACCACTAGCCTATCCGGTGGGCCAAATGCTTGCCTACCACCTTAGCGGTGTAAGAAAAGTGTTTGCAACACAAACTTTTCTTTATACTTGCTTAAGTTCTAATATTATCAAGTGCCTTTTTATTTTAGTTGAGGCTACAGTTGCAAAATGTTCACTTTCTCTGCACGTCACACACGTAGTTGGTAAACTTCACTCGGCTAAAGTGTCACAAGTAAGTAATACAATTTAAAGTAATACTTTAAATTGTTGTATCTGTCTGTATCAGTTGTATCTGCGGGCAATAGTGTGAATGGAGCGTTAGGCAAACTTTTAGGTACCAAGGGCTTAAGTCAAAAGGCCCAGCTCGCAGTACACAATGCGGTGCTGATACCAACGCTAACGTATGGAAGCGAGAGTTGGGTATGGCAGGAAACGCATGAAAGTAGAATAAACGCGGTCGAGATGCGCGCGCTACGCAAAATCTGCGGATCGGAATCTTTTCGGGTTCGGAATGAAGATGTAAGAAAGAGAGTTGGTCTGAAAGAGAGTGTCGGTGTTAAAGTAAGGAAGGGCATGCTACGATGGTTCGGGCATGTGGAACGAATGGGAGATGAAAGAATGACAAAACAGATATACGACGCGAAAGTGGATGGACGTAGGAGTCGGGGAAGGCCACGACACACCTACTACGACCAAATTAATCGTGTGTTAGTTGAAGGTGATGTCAAGAGCCGTAGGAGCCGACGTGCATGCATGAAAAGAAAAATGAAAGTTGAAGAAGCAAGTGAGGTGTGTATGGACCGCGCCGTGTGGCGCTCGGTTCTTTCTGCCTACCCCGCAAGGGATTTGGCGTGAAGATAGTTAGTTCGTTAGTACTTTAAATTGTATTACTTACACGTGACACTTTAGCTGAGTCGAGGCCAAACTTAGTTTATTTGAAGAGAAAATCGAAGAAACTTTGTACAAGCGTAAGTTGCAGTGCGAATTTTAGTTTTAATTTTATTTTGATATTTAACTTTTCGCTGATTGAGTCAAGTCACGACTGCATTCAGAAGATCTATTTTTCTGCGAAATGTTTTAAAATGTTAATGGGTCCGTATCCATATTTTTGTGTGATCTGCAAATCTTTGTTTCCGAATTGTGATAATTTTAAATCTTGAAACATTCAATAAATACCTGAAGAATCATTTTTTTTTTATAAAAGCCAAACCTATGTCAATCCTAGCAAAAAAGAAAGGAGAAAATTAAATAGGAAAGTATGTAGCTACTTAGATCAGAAAAGTACGTTTGCCTCAAATATAACAACGAAATCAATGTTGGTAAACCTATATTACTGTCTTATAGCTCCTTTTCGTTTTCTCTTTCTCCATTTTTCTGTAAATGCTTCATTCCTACTTTATATTTATAGTATTTAATGATACTTGTATATTTCGAAATGGAGTAAATTTTTAAGCTAAAGTTGTGAATGAAAATTTAAAACCAAGTGGAACTTTGAAATAGTGGTAGGTACTTCTGGATTAAGGTACATCTGAAAAATTGTCGCATCGCAGTTAGACTGAAACCGACCCTAAGTCGGTTACGAAATCCGATAATAATCTTGAGAAGATCATAGTAGTGACAGAAAATTTCAAAATTAAAATGGGCACTTGCATAAAACTCTATTATCACACAGAGACAGCTGTGTCACTCAATAAAACCAGTAGTAGTAGGACCTCTAAGATATATTTATGAAGGTCAGGTCAGTGCCCTCAGCCGCCCAACATTTCTGCTCGAGTGGCGGACGCTACGGTGAGGCGATACGATATTATGAGTGATATGGTTTGTGTGTGCCTGGAATATATTGGCGCTATACATGGCAGTATATTCCAGGGAAAAGGGTGTATGGGTTAATTACTTGTACTACTGAAACGGTCGGGTTTATTTTTCATTATATAACACTATCTAGTTGAAAATCTAGCCTCTTTTAGCCTCTCTCTATAAAATAGATTGTAGAGGGGCTTATGGCGAGAATTGTGTCTGTAGTCTGTGACTCTGTTGTATTAAATTACGTCACTAGGTCACGTGGATCATCTGTTCATAGTTTGAAATAAAACAAAAATAACAATGCCAATCGGATTGAAATTTCACTTTCACAATAAACGTTAGAGGGGCAGTCGGGCGAGATCGTCTCACGGCTTCTTGTTTTTCGTGGCCTTATTTTTGATTAGCCAAATCAGTTTGACGAAATACTTTGGCCGAGTTCGTACTCGGCCAAAGTATTTCCTCGTGGAAAAGGGAAAACAAGCATGGCTCGTAATTACTACAGTTAGGGCTAATAATATGGAAGCGACTGATGTAAAACTATCGCTTTATGTCTTAGACCATATATCACGGGACTAGCCTTTGCGAACCACCGCATACAAAAATATTCTGCCAGTTTTCATAGCGGGTGAAGGGGGAAACACAAAGAAATATAAAATTTCATTACATTTAAAAATGTATTAATCGACAAACGCGTAATGGCTGTTGTGTTAATTTTTATTGTACAGTCAACTACAATAAAAAGGAACTAGTTTAATCATATAAAATGATGTACTGATGTACAGTGCTTTTTATAAAGCCAAAAGACCAAATGGTCATGTGCAATGGCAGAAAACAATGCTTAAGTAAGGCGCATCCTGTGGTTAGATGATCTAAGCTTTATGTACCCACCTACCACGAAGGTGGCAGGCAAATATACGGCCTCACCTAGTGAGAAATGGTCACTGAAGCTATGGACGTTTCCACACCAGAGGTGCTACACTCGCGCTGCCGACTCTGTAAAAGCCTTCTAAAACCAAGGCAAATGCAACCGTCTGGAGTTTTGCTTACCTATTGAAAGCCTTTTCATGACTACCGTGTGAAACGAACTTTAGTCCTGTTGTTTTTGTCTTAACTGAAATCAGCCAATTGTGACGGTAGGACTTTATGTAAGTTACAAGTTTACGTTTACGGTTTACAAGTTTACGGTTTCGCTCTTGAGGTATTTCGAATCTGTATATATTTTTTGCTGTAATTTACTAATATCATATTAATCTAATTAATGCTATGCCAATGTGTTTATATTTATGATTACTGATCCACGCCCTTCCTCCATTTTCTATAATTATACCAACGGGATATCTAGTGCAAAAAAGTTATTACCTAGGTTCCGAAATTAGCACGTATAAACAAACAAACAAATTACAAAGTTAACATTCAACAGTGGTACAATTCAGAAGTAGATAATCAAGTACTGTTTGTGATAGTAAGTTTGTGTTCGAAGTTGTACAGACAGTTTCAATTTAATTCTATTGTAAGTTCGGAGTCGGTCCGGCGCAGAACCAAACTGTGTGTGAATAGTTGGGACTACTTTGTAACTAGGTTCGCGAATGTAACTTATATTTTTAGTTTCATAGTTTCGGCAATAGATTTTTTTTAACTAACTTCATCTGGGTATAATAGATACTGTAATTTAGAAATTGACTAAACTTTACTTGTTACTAGATGAAAGTAGTACCCTTAATATAGATAGATACATGTGTAGGTGTGTTAATATAGATGTGTGTTTTTTCAGAAGCTTTTTTCTAACGTGAGGAGAAATCTTCATGGCTGCTCTACCGCCAAAAAATCCTCACGTAACGCCCAACAGCCTACGGTTGGGAGCCCCGGGTAAGCCCTCGGAAGGATGTCCCAGGTCGCCCAACAGACCCACGGCTGCCACTGCGGCCTCACCTACTTTTTTCAGTAGCTTTAGCAGGGAGTTCATTATTCAGTCAACCAACTCGTTTATTCGTTTAGATAAACACTAAGCACCTAATTTTCAAGTAAATAAAAGAAGAGAATCTCGTGAACAGTTTCCACAGTCGATCAGGGCTCATTATCAATGACGTCACGGATCACTTAACGGACGAGCTCACACTTGACCGCGTTTCATCTTCCAACCACAAACAAGTTACTGAGTTCAGTGAAACTTGACCCGGTCAAACGAACACTTTTAATATAGAGCCTTATTACTGCAAAGTCATGCTGTAGCCTACTAAGCCTAAGTCTACTAGAATGTTGAGGAACAGTATTTTTATAAAAGCGTAATGAACCGCGGCAAAGAGTTTATTTCACAATCCAAACGTGTGCGGGAGACAGCCATCATCGCACATTACCGTACGTACACGAACGCTTCAGACACAAGGTGTGAAGTTAAATACCCTCTCTGTGGCGAGCAATTTGTTCATAAGGCATTCCACTTGATATTAGCACTATCATAACTAACGTTACTGGCAGCTGAGACCAGCAGCCTACATAAGACTTTTTATGGCACTAAACGCTTGTAAATACCATACGATAATTTGTCTTCGCTGTACGTCGGACTTCAAAATATAACTTACTAGCAGACGTCACGCGGTTTCACCCGCGTAGTTCCCGTTCCCGTGGGAATACGGGAATAAAATATAGCATACCTATGTTACCCGCAAAGAGTGTAGCTTTCCAACAGTGAAAGAATTTTTCAAATCGGTCCAGTAGTTCCGAAGCCTATTCGTTACAAACAAACAAACAAACAAACAAACAAAAAAACAAATCTTTCCTCTTTATAATATTAGTATAGATTATAGTATAAAGATCAAAAAGTTTGGTACCGAGTAAGAAAAACCTGTCTAACCTAAAGTGTTTGTACGCTAAAACACCTGCTCCCGCAGTTACCCCAACATGCAAATTGAAGGACGTCTACGTGACACTTTTAGATAACTGTAACACTTTAGTTACACGCTCAGCGGACAAAGTTTTCATGTCCTTTAAGTTAGTGTTAAGTAGAACCTTTTCATCGGACTTACAACTTATGTTGTGTGGATACAAGTTTCGAATGTTAAGAGGGTTATGAGCTCTGATAGATGTAAATTTATCTCTTTGTTATGTAGTCTCCGTTTAGGGATTTCACCAAACATTACATTCATGCATTTAGAGACACTGGGGATGTGTGTATACCAATGGATGGACAAATTTTAAAGCAGTTTTATTTTATTTTTATGTGTTGAAGGGTCATCAACTCATTTACATGTTAGCAAACTATCTAACAAATTTTCATAAATTGTTATGAAAAGTTAGGAATTAAACTGGCACATTATCTAATATATTTTTTTTTCTGAAATCTAATACGTGAGACTACAGTTACTCTCCAAAATAATTGTATAAATGAGAAAATGTGTTTTTCTATTTACTTCGTCGGTCTTTCTATGCGGATTACGGAAGCAACAGGATAGAATTACATTTAATTCCCACGGGAAATTACGTTTGTGTGATAATCAAATTTCACAAAATAACAATATACTTATGTGAAATTTGATTATTTAACTACAGGACCTTTGGATATTGATATGAATCCGTTTCCGGCTGTCAAAGTGCGCACACGCAATTGTAAACACTCCAGACGAAAATTAAACAAAACACAAAAAAAAAACTCTGAAAAACATTGTGTACATAACAAAACAGTGCAATAGTGATAGTGACATTTCTTCTAACTATAAAACATTGTGTGAAGTGATCTATTAAACATAAAAACCTTTGTGTTAAAATCTCAAAACTTTGGAAGTTAAATGAACTGACTTCATATTTTGAAAATTATTATTCAATAGTACCCTCAATAATAACAGTGATTGTCTGACTGTCATAACATCTGACATTGCTGACATCTACCAGTGCCGCCAATACACAAAAACTAATAGCGACAATTACGTTCCTATTCACGCAAAAAATGGAGAAACATCTGATAACCCTTTTCGATGACATGAAGATGGAAATGCAAAAACAAACTAATTTAATTATGACGAGAATGGATGAGAAACTGAACCCTTTAATAAAAGAAATAACCGATTTAAAATCCGAAAATAAGAGCCTACGTGAAAAGATTGATAATTTAGAGCGTGATAACCGCAAAAATAACATAATAGCTTTTGGAATTAAAGAGGAGGAGATTTCAAAACAAAATCTGATAGACACAATCACTGAAAAGATTCAATCGAGAACCAATATAAGTATCAGTGAACCCGTGGGGGCGCCCGTACCTTATGGTAAGGGGCAAATTACGCCCTAAGGCGCCCCCCCTGACCCAGAGTCTCCAGCCGGAGCGGCTGGAGAGGGTCCTGGACTCCTTGTTCCCGACGAGAGCGGAGGAACACATTCCTCCGCGCATGGCTCCGTCTCAGGCACCCAACGCGGAAGGCAGCGAGAACGACGTGCCCGTAGTCACCGAGGGTGAGTTAGGGGCGGCTGTATTGCGGCTTAAGTCCCGCAGAAACACCGCCCCTGGACCCGACGGCATTCCAGGCCGAGCATGGGTCCTGGCTCTCGAGGAGCTTGGGCCTCGACTTATAGGTCTTTTTAGCGCATGCCTCGAAAAAGGCCAGTTTCCCAAGGTCTGGAAGACAGGGAAACTGGTCTTGATCCGAAAGGCGGGGCGGCCGGCAAACTCCCCATCAGGGTACCGGCCGATCGTGTTGCTTGACGAGGTGTGCAAGCTCTTTGAGCGTATTATTGCACAACGCCTCGTCGGGCATCTCACACGCGTGGGGCCTGATCTGGCGGATAGCCAGTTTGGCTTCCGTCAGGGACGCTCCACCGTGGACGCGATCATGCGCATTAAAGGCCTGACAGAGGAAGCAGTCTCGCGGGGTGAGGTGGTGGTGGCGGTGTCTCTTGACATCGCCAACGCCTTCAACACCCTGCCCTGGGGCTGCGTTAGGGAGGCACTTATCTACCATGGAGTGCCACCCTACCTCCGTCGAATTGTCGGGGCCTATCTCTCCGAGAGGGCCATAACTTACCCGAGCTGGCTAGGGCCGGGTCGGCGAGATGTGTCGTGCGGTGTTCCAAAGGGATCGGTATTAGGGCCGCTCCTGTGGAACATCGGTTACGACTGGGTGCTGCGTGGTCCGTTGCTCCGAGGGGTCGGCGTAACTTGTTACGCTGACGACACCCTCGTTACGGCGCGGGGAGCAACGCACCGTGATGCAGCACTAAAGGCCACGGCAGGGGTTGCTCAAGTCGTGGGTCGAATTCGGCGGCTGGGTCTCGAGGTCGCCCTTCACAAATCCGAGGCTCTGTGCTTCCACGGACCTCGGAAGGGGCCACCTGCGGGATCCAGCCTGTGGGTAGGGGGCGTCAGCATCGGCATCGAGCCCTCGATGAAGTATCTGGGGCTCGTACTCGATGGCCGGTGGAACTTCGGACATCACTTCCGAAGGTTGGTCCCAAAACTGAGGGGGGCATCAGCCGCATTAGCGCGGCTGATGCCCAACATCAGGGGACCCAACGCTCCCTACAGGAGACTATACCTGGGGATCGTGCGAAGTATGGCCCTATACGGGGCCCCCGTATGGGCGGAGACCCTGTCGGCCAGTAATGTGGCCAGACTGCTGAGTCCGCAGAGGACGATGGCCATCAGGGTGATAAGGGGATACCGCACGATCTCCGGTGAGGCGGCATGTCTCCTAGCCGGGACCCCTCCATGGGACCTGGAAGCGAGAGTCCTTGCGTCACTGTGTAGATGGCGCAAGGAGGCACTGGATCGGGGCCAAAGGCCTGCGCCTCGAGAAATCGAGGCCCAGCGGACCCTGCTCCACCAGGAAACCGTGGAGACATGGAAGGTGCGACTTGAGCAACCAAAGGGGGGATTCGCCACAATCGCGGCCGTCAGACCGGTCATGGACGAGTGGCTGGAGAGGAGACACGGTGCTCTCTCCTACCGGCTGTCACAGATACTAACCGGGCACGGTAGCTTCGGTAGGTATCTGTGGCGAAGACACCGGGAAACCACGGCCGAGTGTCAGCACTGCGAGGACCGCAGCGATGACACAGCGCTCCATACGCTGGTGGAGTGCACTGCGTGGGCGCAACAGCGCCAGGTCCTCGTGGTGGGTCTGGACGTGGACACTCTCTCGCTCGAGACCATGGTGCGAGCCATGCTCTCCAGCGGGAGTAAGTGGGACTGCGCCGCCTCTTTCTGCGAGCAGGTCATGCTCGTGAAAGAGGCGGCGGGGCGGGTACGGGAGAGAACTCTTCCCCCCGAGTTCCGCAGTCGGCGGCCTGGACGCCGCCGACGTGTCTTCGCCGAGGACTATCGGCCTCCATGACCGGGGGTCTGAGGACGGTGAGAGAGTCGCTCACCGTCCTTACAGAAGCAGGCCCATGACGGCAGCGTGACGTGAGGAACTCACGCACGACCCCCCTTAGAAGCGGGATCACACCCGAAACCCACCCCCAAAGACGCGGATTAGCACCCGAACCACCCCCTGGGCGAGGCTGCAGAGGCGGCTGTAGGTCTGTTGGGAGTCCTGGGACATCCTTCCGAGGGCTTACCCGGGGCTCACAACCATAGGCTGTTGGGCGTTGCGTGAGGTTTTTTAGTCGGTAGGAGTCCGGCATAACATCCATGAGGATTTTCCCTCACGTAAAATAAAAAAAATAAAAAAAAAAAAAAAATATAAGTATCAGTCCTAACGACATCAACAATGTGTACCGCTTAGGAAAAAAAGGGGAAAAACCAAGAGCTGTTCTTATCTCCCTTACCCATGGTTGGAAAAAAGAACAAATCATGAAAAACAAGAAAAAACTGTCAGAAATCTACATAACGGAAGACTATCCTAAAAATGTGCTACTGAAAAGAAAGGAACTTCAACAACAACTGATTGAAGAAAGGCAAAAGGGAAAGTATGCAGTATTAAAGTATGACAAACTGATCATACGAGATAATATGCAAACAAAACGCAAACGCGAGCGCTCTGTTTCAATTTCACCACAAAGTAACAAGCAACAACCTACTAAAACAACAAAAACAAATAGATCAAACGCCTTTGACATGTTGCGAGCTAGAAGTAACTCTCTCACCACTCCCATCCCCTCCTCCAAACAAACATAGGAATTCGGCAGCCGGATAAACAAAAAACATATATATAAAAGCAAAACACATAATAAACCATTCCCCAATCCGGTTGGTCTCCGTGGGGAATCAGACCACAACCCTCCAGCAACAAATAAAACACCAAAACAAGTTTTAAAAATAGGAACATACAATGTGAGAACTTTAAAATCTACAGAAAAAATGATAGAACTTGTGAATGCACTGAAAAATATCCAAATGGACATATTAGGACTAGCAGAAGTCAGAAGAATGGGATGTAATATAGAAGAACATCATGAACATATTCTCTGCTACAGGGGAGACACTCCGGGATTATATGGAGTGGGGTTCCTTATCAGTCGTAAATACAAAAACAACATTAAACAGTTCACTGGTATATCTGAACGGGTAGCCCTTCTCCGCATGCAGTTTGGAGAATACTGCTTATCACTCATCCAAGCCTATGCACCAACTGAAGAAGCAGATGAAATCGAAATCAATAAATTCTATGAAGATCTGGAAAAATCTCATGAAACCCCTGACAAAAACATACTGATACTAGGAGATTTCAATGCAAGGATTGGTCAACCTAAGCCCAGGGAAAGACTCGTACTTGGTACCCATGGCTATGGCAAACGCAACCAGAGAGGCGAAAGATTAATCCAATATGCGTTCGAACACAAGCTCTGTATAATGAACACTTACTTTAAGAAAAAACCGAGTCGTAGATGGACCTGGATTTCTCCCAATGGAAGAAAAAATGAAATTGATTTTATAATGACTAATCATCCCAAATGCATAACAAATGTGGAGGTCATGAACAAAATAGAGTTTCCTTCAGACCACCGACTAGTCAGAGCTTCTCTGACACCGACAACACCATCTCTATCAAGAAGGACATTCAAAATGTTACCAAAATCACCAGAAACCGACACTGAAAAATCTGAGTATTTGAAGAACTTAAGTGACAATATTAGTACCCTCCTTACAAACTCATACAATAATAGTGATTTTCAAACTTACTATGACGCCCTAGAAACAGTAATTAAAAAAAGTCTTAAAATAAATAAAGATTGTAAAACAAACAAAATAATTAGCGAATCAACACAAAAACTAATAAAAGAACGCTCAGATTTAATGAAACAAAAAACCAAAGACAAAGTCGATAAGTTGAAACTCAAGAATTTATTCAAAGCAACAAATAAAGCCATAAAAAGAGATTATAAGAACCACAGACAACATATTTTAGAAAAAAACCTTAAGCAATATCGAAGTACAAAAAGGGGGCTCAAGGAGTTAAACACACACAAGAACTGGATAACAAATCTAGAAAACGGTAACAGAGAATCTAGAACAAGGAAAGGAATTATGGATAGTGCTACAGAATACTATAGAAGCCTTTACGCATATCAGGCTGACACAGCTGAGGAAAGTGTTGTCCCAACCATAAAAAATCAGAGAAAGCACCACAAGCCATAGACGAACAAGAAGTATATAAATATATTTGCAAATTAAAATCTGACAAAAGCCCAGGATCTGACCAAATAACTAATGAAGCCATAAAATTTGGAGCACCAGTACTAACTAACATCATAACAAAATTATTTAACAAAGTGCTAGAGCAAGGTTGTGTGCCGGTACAGTGGTGTAGCTCAGATATTATATTACTATACAAAAAAGGAAACCCCCTAGACATCGGTAACTATAGACCAATAAGTTTGATACCCAGCATCTACAAGCTATTCTCATCTGTAATACTTAGCCGCATAACAGAAACAATCGACAACAACCAAGCAATTGAACAAGCAGGATTTCGTGCAGGTTTCTCAACTGTCGACCATATCCATGTTATAGAACAACTCATAGAAAAATACAAAGAATTCAATAGACCTCTCTATATAGCCTTTGTGGATTATTCAAAAGCATTTGACAGTATAACACATACATCTATATGGCAGGCACTAGAAAGAAATAAAGTGGAAGATAGATACATAGAAATCATCAAAGACCTATACTCTAAAAGCACAGGCAGAATAAAACTAGAAACATTGGGTGCAGAGTTTCCCATCAGACAAGGTGTAAGACAAGGTGATCCACTTTCCCCGAAATTATTCATAGCCGTTCTAGAAGATGTCTTTCAAAGTATAGACTGGGAAAGCCGAGGCATAAAGATAAAAAATCAGCACCTAACCCATCTAAGGTTTGCGGATGACATAGCTGTTTTCAGTGAAACTGCACCAGCCCTGGAAAAAATGCTAACAATCTTGGATGTGGAAAGCAAAAAAGTGGGTCTGCATATGAACCCACACAAAACTAAAATAATGTCCAACAGCCTACACAAACCAATTATAGTAAATGAAAAAGCAATAGAATATGTGGAGATCTATATCTACCTAGGGAAGCAAGTGTCATTTGACACCTACAGCAATGGCAAGGAAATAGACAGGAGAATTAACATAACTTGGAACAGGTATTGGTCACAAAAAGAGATTTTAAAAGGAAACTACAGTTCAGAATACAAAAAGATAGTAATGGACACTTGTCTACTGCCATGCCTAACTTATGCCTGTCAGACATGGGTATTTGATGACAAAACCAAACGCAAAGTAAGGTCATGTCAAAGAGCAATGGAGCGCAGTATGCTGAAATTGAGAAGGATATATAAAGTCAGACACGAAATAATCAGAGAAAGGACCAGAATTACAGACGCCTTAAAGCATGCCCTGAAACTAAAGTGGAAATGGGCAGGACATGTTGCTCGGATGAAAGACAACAGATGGACACTTACAGTGATTAAATGGCTAGGCCCACTTGGAAAAAGGAGAGTTGGCCGACCTCAAAAACGCTGGGCTGATGACATTACTGAAGTTGCAGGGAAAGAATGGATGTTTAAGGGTCAGAACAGAGAAAATTGGAAACTGCTGGAGGAGGCCTATACCCAAGAAGGGATCCATACCTAGAAATATAATTAACATAATAACCATACTAACAAAGTTCAAATAAAAAAAAAAAAAAAAAAAAAAAAATACAATACACATATATTATATTATATACTAACCATACTAACAATTCTAGTTTAGTGAATTAGCATTCATGTATACGGTATGGAATTCAATAAAGGCTTTATTATTATTATTATTATACCTTTGGATATTATGCAAAATTCTTCTAGTTTATAAACCACGATGAAAATAATGACTTGAAACAGTACAAAATGTCGCAACCCCAGTTCATCCTGTATGCATGCATAACTATGCTCCTGCTTGCCATTTCGGGACTATTGAATATTTGTATGTATGTGTGACATTAATGTTTTTCATGATTTCAAAAATTTTTAGCAAAATATCTACTCTGGAATCCGACCGGCCCCTCCTAGCGTCATTTTTAAAAAGTTAACGCAAATGTTACACGATTATATTGTAAAATGTTTGAATTCAAAAAGCGTAGCAAGTCCCACCAAGTGCCACCAATCAACAGCATAAAATATCAAATTAATGATATTCACAAAACAAAACACGAATTCTCTTTACCAACAAAGGCATTTTAATTTAATCCGTTTACATTCGATAATTCCCTTAATTACTTAGTAAATTAAAGCCTCAACTCCTTTAACAATTAAACCATAGACTGGCCTGAAATAGCTCCCTGAAATATTTGAGCAAGTCCGAACAAAGAACATCTTGGCGTGCTCTCAACTCGCTCAAAGATATTATAACAATAATCTCAGTTGAGATGTGACGAGGCAATTATTTGCATAATAGTCATAGAATAATGAAACAAAATATTAGGTTTAAAGGATTGGGCGATGCGATGGGAGCACCTTTTGACTTTCGAAGGATTTTTGGTTTAATTTCATTATCATTGTTAATTAAGTTTAAATTTTCTTATTAGACAGCCTATTGAAATAATATTAATAACTTTGTTTTGAGTCTGATATTACTGAAAACCTAGGAACTAAGACGTGGGTTCTTACACAATATTTATTGAGAATAGTCTCTAGGTACATTAGCGATTGCCTGCTTTAATTGGCTGTCTACGCTGACTAGCTAGACAACATTTTCTGACAAAGACTAGACTTTAAGGCAGGTACCATAGAGAGCTTATTATTTCAAAATAATAGTAATTGTTTCTAAGAAATCATGCTGCCCTGCAACTGAAACCCCACGCTAAGATGAGATATATAGTTTTGGTGATATTGGACAAGCCTTCACCTACAATTTACAAGAATTTCATTAGAACGATTTCAATCTCAATGTTATAACTTATTTTGATAATAACTAGGTTAAACCCTCCACCGTATATGAAAAATGATTAAAACTCTTCATTCGAGCGCTCAAAGACAAGTCTTCGTGCGTCACATTGTAAAGCTGCGAGCTATAATGAAGTTAATTCGTGCATCAAAGTGAGCGATATAACAATGTTTCCTTGTTATTACTTTGTACAAAGGTAAACAAAGCACAGAGGTATGTCTTATATAAATGTCACAAAGACCAACGATAACGGTGAGCCGCACGATTTTTAGTGTTCCGTATCCAAAGGGTCAAAACGGTACCCTATTCACTGTTCGTCTGTTTGTCCGTCAAGAGGCTGTATCTCAGAAACCGTGAACCGAATATCTAGAGAGCTAAAAATTTCGCAAATGATGTATTTCTGTTGCAGCTATAACAATTAATACTAAAAGTAGAAAAATACTTAAGAAGGGCTCCCTCACAACAAACATATTAAATGTGATTTCTTTCTAAACCTTGCGTGCGCGAGTCACGTGGTCAAATCACGTATGATTTTTAGTCGGTAGGAGTCCGGCATAGCATCCATGTAGGATTTTTCACACGTTAAAAAAGCCCTTTCTGTGTAAACTTAAATTTGTGAATGAGAGCTTGTAGGGACTCTATAAGTATGAACGAATGCATGTCAGCAGTTTTGTATGTGAGCACGTCAGCAGCGCAAGTGTGACTTTATAACAAAAAGTCTAATTTCTACATCAAAAGACATTATTTTCCATAATCAAAGAGCACTCGCTCCGATCAGTCGATAAGTTTGGAGGGGTCAGATTATATTGGTTAGTTTTGACTTTTGTTCAAAATTACTGTTACATGATCTATACGCTTTTTGAGTCGTTAAAGTGCTTAGATATTCTTTTCTTTTGAAGGTGTTTGAGAAAAAGATTTTGGTATGCAAAATTAAATAGTCTTTAGTAGTTTTCTAACTTGTAATACTTTCTAGTAAGATGAAAGGTGATTTAAAATTAGTTATAATTTCGGCTACAGTAAAAAGACCCGAGTATTTGTATGATAATTTATGTTTATCTGCTACTGGTAGTAGGAGTTACGAGGGGCTACGGAGCTACGCCGTAGAGCGTAAATGTGTCGTAGCAATGACTAAGCAGCCAAGAGTGAAATAATTATAAAATTATAGATACTTATTGAAACGAGAAGTAACAATATCACTTTAATCTTTGCAATTACCACTTTGTGACATGCTAAATTGTAGTTATCAAAAACTGTGAGGATAATATTTCTATCAAAATTATCTTTATAGACATTTATATCATCAATGTTTGATACTACTATTCTCGCTCGTGGCTCTGCGGACTCAGTGTTGCAACTTTAACTATGGCCAGTCCTTGGATGAGCGACCGTCCATGTGACCACTTTGTGACATTTATTTGAGCGTTTTCGTACTTCGGAAGACATGTTAAGCCGTTGGTCCCGGTTGCCAGTAGAATGGCAGTCATTAAGCCAAATTGAAGGCCTTTTTAGGCGGCTTGAAAAATTTCAACAGCAGGCAGTCACAACCTGCGCCTGTCCATTCAACACGGCAATACGACTCACCACCTATTACGTGGGACAAAATCATAAACGTGAAATGTGAGCACATAATATGCCTCTGCCCCTCCCCCCCCCACCCCTTCAGGGATACAGGTGTAAATGTGTTCTATATGGCTAAATTTAAGTACAATGTAAGGAACGCTGTAGTAGGACGCACATCTGGACCTCAATTAGGGACACGATAAGTTTCTCACAAATACAGTTAGAATATATCCTGGGGAAGGACATTGGCCACTATAAACTTTAAATAAATTGTACTGACAGATGTGAATGTTACAGTGGCAAAAACTATTAATGTCATCCTCAGTGTCTCAAAAACATTATTCATTTTAGGGTTTCGCACCTTTTTTTTTTAACGTGAGGGAAAATCCTCATGTATGCTATGCCGGACTCCTAACGACTAAGAAACCTCACGTAACGCCCTACAGCCTATGGTAGGGAGCCCCGAAAAGCCCTCGGAAGGATGTCACAGGACTCACAACAGCCGTGGGGGCCGCCACTGTGGCCTCGCCTAGAGGGTGGTTCGGGTCTAATTCCCCGTCTTTGGGGGGTTTTGGGTGTAAACCTTATTACTTAATAGATGAACCTTTAAATAATCACTTTTTTGCCTATTCTTACGTGCTTCAAGGGATCATAGACCTAAATGCATATGGTTTTAATTTTAACTCAATAAGAACGCGTGTGTTCTCGAGATAAAGGGTCATGACAGACCGACGAAGGTATAGATGTACGAAACACTCCGTGTTCGAATTCGACTCGCACATGACCTGCTTTTCTTTATTTTGTCCTGACTCGATCACTCCATCTACGTGGTCTAGGCTAGGTGAACTCGTATTAAAACACTATTAAAATTCACTCTTTATAAACACTTTATAAAATACTTTTTAAACGCTCAAAACCTTGTAGCAAGTTTCATAAAACTTTAATATCGGATGAAATTGAAGTTTATAAAAGCTTTTTAAGTTTCACTTTGTAATTTATATCTGGCTCAGGTATTAGTTTGCTCATAAATATCAAATATTACGTTTTATATGCGTATAGATGCAAAGAGTCTTTAAACAGAAAAGTTTGTGCCTTACGGTTTTACTTGTGACATACTACGAACTAGGTTCTTCTAGTTAGTCATTCGATCTTGACAGAGTTTGGTGGTTGATGATGTTGCATTTTGATTGGTCACAGCAGCCAGTGCTATGGACCTAGATGATTGCTAGATATACTTACACATTATTATAATAAGAAAACACCCAAACTCCAAACACACTAATAATTTGGATCGAACCCAGAGCCTTAGCATGGTTGTCGGTTACTTCATCAAATGTCTCACTGAGGCAGTTGATAAAAATAATGGAAAAATGCCATATTCTTTACCGATCGTACTACTACTCCACTCTGTTGGATAGTAGCATAAATACGACGATTTATAAAATATTTCGCAATAACTAAACCAAGTTTTCCTGAACTAACAAAGTCTTTATTGGTTCAGAAAAACTTGGTATAGTTATTGCGAAATATTTTATAAATCGTCTAAGTAGTTTTAGAGATCGACTACAAACAATTTTCCTCTTTTGAATATTAGGATAGAATAGATTATGTCTCAACTAGGCACATATTTTTCATTAAATTCATCTTCTCAACCTAGAAGCCGTAATCGAATAAAATAGGCGTATCATTGATGTTTAATTTATGTCAGAAACATCACAACTGCAGCTTGTAATGTATGCAAATACGATTAAAATTCGATACAGCGCTCGATATCTGTCGCTGGGAGTGAAATGGGTGAGGATGATCCAATCACGACCCAAATCATCTTGGCTCGGTGTTCAACTACCGAACTGTTCCCAAAGCACTGTGGGTTAGTGATAGATTTTATCCTGTGGTAATTTTGTTCGTCCAAAGAATGACGTATTCCAGTTATTTTTTAAAAAGTGTAGGTAATACGTAAAAGCGCTCGTGGCCCCGCGGACTCAGTGTTCTGTAAACGATCACTGTAGTAAACAACAATAACTAGGGCTGGTTATGGATGGGTGACCACCACTTGACCACTTTGTGACATTTATAAGCGAGCGTTTCCCAGCTTCAGAACGTTAAGCCGTTGGTCCCGGTTGCCAGTAAAATGGCAGTCGTTAAGCCAAGTTGAAGGCCTTAAACGCGTCTTGAAAAATTTTAACTTCACTCAGTCACAACCGGCGCCTGTCCTTATAAACGCGGTAATACTCCGGCTCACCACCTTTTACGTGGGAAAAAGTCTGAATAGAGTTAAATGGTGAAATGTGGGCTTATAATATTATGCCTCTGCCTTACCCTTCGGAGATAGAGGCGTGACCATATGATACATTTATACAAATTTAATCACGCCTTAACCGCGAAGGTACTAAAAATAATTGTACAGAATATCACGTTCCCTGAGATGCAGTCTCGTGACTGGCAGACAGACGGACGGACAGCGAAGTCTCAGTAATAGGGTTCTAAACTTTGGGTACAGAACCCTCAATCAATCAATCAATCAAACCAGCCTGTGGCAGTCCACTACTGGACGTAGGCCTCTCCTAATTTACGCCACAGCACCCGGTCCTGCGCTAAACGGATCCAGTCCCAGCCTGCGACCTGGTAAAGGTCGCAGGCTGGGACTGGATCAAGGTACTCCAGAACCCATTTGCCGTCAGTTCTTCTGCAGATATGTCATCGTAACAGGTAGAACTCACTGGTTGTAGACTTTTGTCTTCAGGCATTGCGGTATTGGCGAATTTAAACTCGACGCAGTTTACGAAATGCTGACTGAACCCTATAAAGTAAAGAATAAATCTAAATCTCCGACCCAAGATGGCTGATAAGGTGTGTAAAGAGCAGTTTAAGAAGTTTATCGTAATGTAAGTACGGAACCCGAGGGGTCCCTAGAAATGGGCCACTTAGGATCGATTGACAAGGACCTCTAGTTACTCGGAAGAATGTATATGTATTACTATAGGTACATATAAGAATGTATGGCACTCTAGTAATAAATGCTAGTCAAACTAAAGTAATGCCACAGTAAATATGTATAATAATGTAACCTACGATTGCTGCAGCACTTAATGGACAGTAGTTTTTTTTTATACCAAGGGTAGCAGACAAGTTTACGGCCCACCTGGTGACTGGTTACCGTAGCCGTAGACGTTTGAAACACCAGAGGCGCTACACACGCGCTGCCGACCCGCGCGCTGGCAGTGACGACCCATAGTTGTAATTTTCCAAAGGCTTAGCGTGCATTCCAAAGCACGGAAACGCTCGCCAATAAATGTCACACAGTGGTCACGTGGTGGTGTGGTGGTGACCATCCAAGAATCGGCTATAGTGAAAGTTGCTTACTACAGTGATCTTTTCCACACCACGGAGTTCGCGGGCTAATATAACATTGCTCTGCACCCTCGGGAAGTAGTAAATGATACATAGCCTATTGTACTTTAGAATGATTTGGTTTGGTTCTAATTGTTTTTTGTTTTCAGTAGTTTCTGTGTTACTCTATTGCAAACAAACAAATATTTTTAACCGACTTCAAAAAAAGGAGGAGGTTCTCAATTCGTCTGTATGTATTTTTTTTTATGTATGTCAAGCGATATTTCCGTCAATTATAGACGGATTTCAAAATTTCTTTTGTTGTTGAATAGGGTTTACTTCTGAGGTGGTCCCATTTTCACCAAGTCAGGATGTGATGATGGGATCCAGGAGAAAACGAGGGCAACCACCGAAAATTGTAGGGACAACTAGTGCTCTTGTTAACTTTTTAATTAAGTGCTTTATTGTTCTACATTTTAATAAAGGTCTGGAGTCGATCTGATGATAGAGTCGAAAGACAGTCGAGGGCATTCCTTAACAATTTACAGCAGTTACCTTGTGTTTGGGCTTTATTGATTTGTATTGATGAGAACTTTACACTTAGATTGATAGATCCGACTTAAAAAAAAGGAAGTTTTCAATGTTTTATGTATGTTCACCGATATTTCGTCAATTATAGACGAATTTCAAATCTGCTTTTTCTTGGACAGAGTTCACTGCTGAGGTGGTCCCAATTTCACCAGGTTAGAATCTGATGACGGGATTCAGGAGAAATCGAGGGCAACCCCCGAAAATTGTAGGGACAACTAGTGCGTTTTTAACTTTTTAATTCAGTGCTTAAAGGTACTACAATTTAATGAATGTCTGGAATCGATCTGATGATGGAACCGAAAGACAGTCGAGGGAATTCCTTAACGATTTACAGCAGCTACCTTGTGTTTGGGCTTGATTGATTTGTATCGATGAGAACTTTCACCTAGATAGATATATTTTTCGATTCACCCGTCACTTAAAATGATGAAAAAAAATTTTTCAATAAAAAATAAAACCGACTTCAAGCAAATCCTGAAAAATAAAATTTACTTAGCACAAAGTAATATGTATTTTGATTTATCATATTTAATTCAATACAATATTGAAGTTGGTGCCATCAATATAATATCTACCTACATAAAACTATGGGTTTACTTGGCGCCGACTTCAATATGATATTGAATAAAATCTGATAAATCAAAATACATATTACTTTGTGCTAAGTAAATTTTATTTTTCAGGATTTGCTTGAAGTCGGTTTTATTTTTTATTGAAAAATTTTTTCTCTATATAATAAGTACCTATTATACTTTGAGATATGTACTTTGGAACATTATCTCTACCTAAGACATAATAAATATATTTGTCCTTAAAATAAATAAACCATAATCGTTGAATGTCAATTTGGTTCACGCTGATATAAGCTTCGCCATTGAAAAATGAGTTGTCTCCGTCAGAGGTTCTCAACATTTGTCAATGTCCACAAAATAACACAAAGTTAACGAAACTTTTGTGGACTGTAATAACAGAATATTGAAGTTTTATTTACAGATTAGATAAGGAAAACATTTATATTTTCAAGGAGATATTAAACAGAATACTGACAGAGCATTACCTCCATTGTTACTGCTGGCTTATGCCCCGCTCTCTACTAAATATTATAATGATTTAAAAAAATCACCATAAAAAATCAAAATAATACCTACATTAAAAATCGTGAGGTACTATCATTATTCATCACTCCACGGTTTAAATGTAGATAGCAGCTATGTATTAATTTTTGCTTAATAGTTAGACTTTTCCATAAAATATTTTTACCGTATGTTATTATTTTTAGTTAAATTGATTAATTTTATTTATACCCGATTAGTGTGCCAAATTTCAACATAATCTGACGTAAATCATGTTCGAAAATTCCGTTACGTATACCCCAGTCAAGTTAACGGCAGCTTGTTATAAATAAACTTATCTTTCTACCAGCAATCACCATGTATCCAGATTGGGAGTCCTGGGGTCATCCGTCCGAAGGCTTACCCGGGGCTCCCAACTGTAGGCATTAGGTAGGAAACGGGTGGTTTTTGGTCGGTAGGAGTCTGGCATTTATTATGCCTGTAAGATTTTGCTCAAGTTAATAAAAACCATGAAGGTATCCAAGATCTGCGAGCAGGTCATGCTCGCGAAGGAGGCGGCGGGCCGGGTGCGGGAGAGAACTCTTCCACCCGAGTTCCGCAGTCGGCGCCCTGGGCGCCGCCGACGTGTCTTCGCCGAGGACTATCGGCCTCCATGACCGGGGGTCTGAGGACGGTGAGAGGGCCGCTCACCGTCCTTACAGAAGCAGGCCCATGACGGCAGCGTGACGTGAGCACTCACGCACGCCCCCCCTTAGAAGCGGGGTCACACCCGAAATCCCCCATAGACGCGGGATTGCACCCGAACCACCCCCTGGGCGAGGCCGCATTGGCGGCCGTAGGTCTGTTGGGAGTCACGGGACATCCTTCCTGAGGGCTTACCCGGGGCTCTCAACCATAGGCTGTTGGGCGTTACGTGAGGTTTTTTAGTCGGTAAGAGTCCGGCATCGCATCCTACGAGGATTTTCCCTCACGTTAAAAAAAAAAAAAAAAAAAAAGGTATCCAAGATGACAACGAAGCTTTTTCTTCATCGCATACTAAAGATAAGTCAGTCACACCCACATCAAGTTAAGTAAAACTCGTATACTTAAATAACAAGCGATAAAGTCGTTACCCTGTCAGGCGGCCATTTTGCCAAAAGTACCCTTATCAACATTCAATTGTAATCGGAACACTTTCACAGAGACAGCTGAGCAACAAATTCTGGGATACGACTATTTACGAATGACTATTATCGTTTTACGAGGCAGGAAGAAATGTTTGCGTGAATTCTTTTTTGCGATCTGTATTGTGAAGAAAAAAAATACAAACTGATGACTGCGAAAGAAAAAAAGACGCTTGAACTATCGACTAATAGCGGAATAGCATCTGAACCAACTCTCCAGACACGGGATAGCTGCCGAACCCTCTAGGAGAGTTCGCAATGGTAGCCAAGGTCTGACGGTAACCCTGGGATGTTCCAAGGGCTTACTCGGGACTCCCGGCCGTAGACAGTTGTCATGCTTCGTGTGGTTTGCATATAAACAAATATTTGTGTGATCCATGAATATTTGTTTCGGAGTTAGGGTGTTTTCTATGTATAGTAATGTATGTATTTAGAAATATATAAGTATGTTTATCATTCGTCTAGATCTCATAGCACAAGCTTGTATTAGCTTAATTTGGGCTAGATGATATCGTGTGAGAATGTCCACAAAAATATTTTATAATTATTTATTTATTTATTCATAGCAACCATTTACAATTTCCCTATTAATATTATATCCCTACTAATATTATAAATGCGAAAGTAACTCTGTGTGCCTGTTACGCTTTCACTCCTAAGCTGAAACGATTCAGATAAAATATTTCTTATAAGTTATAGTCCCTGGGAAGAACATAGGCTACTTTTTAACCGACTACGCAAAAAGAGGGTAATGATCTTACGCGATAACGACTTCTACGTGAACGAAGCGTGAACGAAACGTATTTAATTAAGTATTAAGTTTGTTTTTGTGTATTGTTATTTTATGGGCCTTGTTGCTTGAATTAAATGATTATTATTTCCTTTATTTACAATTTTAAAACATATTAATTTAAATTTTTAAATACATTATATAAAAAAAATATATTTAAAAATATAAAAAAATAGTGTCCCACCGGCATCGGGTACAGGGACCAAGCTACCGGTGGTTAGGGCTGCAGAGACAGGAACCTCCTCACAATACGTGCAGTGTCTAAGAGAACTGCCTTTTGCATCTGGCCCTTGACCCAACTACCTAACCCGAGCCTCTTTAGGTGTTGATCGAGGCTCTTGGCAATCAGACCATGTGCTGATATGACTATCGGCACAATAACCGCTGAATCCACATCCCACATGTCGACAATCTCGTGAGCTAAATCCAAATATTTTATTTGTTTTTCTTTTTCTGCTTTCACGAGATTTTCGTCATGTGGGACGGTAATATCAACGATTATTGCGAGGCGCTCTGATCGATCTATTACCACTATATCAGGCTTATTGGCTACAATAGTCCTGTCAGTGATAATAGACCGATCCCAATACAATGTGCCATGACCATTTTCGAGAACTGGGTCGGGCACATACCTGTAATACGGTACCTCTGCATCCACAAGTTTATATTTTAGGGCAAGTTGCTGATGGACAATCCTGGCCACTTGGTTGTGTCTATGCAAATACTCACCGTTGGCAAGACGAGGACAACCAGAAATTATATGTCTGAGAGATTCACCCGGTCGGTGGCATGCCCGACATATGTCAACCGTACCATCTCTCAAAATATACTTCCGATAGTTATTCGTCATAACAACTTCGTCAGTAATTGCACAGACAAAACCTTCGGTTTCTCCAAAAAGATCACCAAAACGTAGCCAGGATACTGATGCTAATAAATCTACATCGGACCCATGTAAGGCCCGATAGAATCGTCCATGCAGCTCTTTGCCCTGCCATATCTCCTTGCGATCATTAGTAGTTAGTATTGCTGGTTTGTGCCAGTTCTCTTTGGCAAGAGAAAGAGGGGTCAGTCCGCTGTCTATTGTTACCACATCCCGATGCATACCCACGTCCGCATGAAGGAAATATTCCCTAAGGTTGTATATCTCACGGTTATGTAACGTCTTGATATTTAAAAATCCACGACCACCACATTTCCGTGGGATATACAACCTCATTACAGACGAACGCGGATGATGCATTCGGTTTGCGGTCAACAACGAACGGACTTTTCTATCCAGGGTGTCCAGTTCTGTCTGAGTCCATCTCAATATGCCGAAGGAATATCCTAAGACAGGCATGGCCCAACCATTGATGGCGCGCACCTTGTTACCTCCTGATAAAAGACTTCTCAGTACTTTTTTCAGGCGGCCAAGGAAACGATCCACCAACGCTTGTTTCATGCCTGTCTCAGCAATACCTAATGCCTGCGACATACCAAGATATTTGTAGGTTTCAGTCGCGGAGAGGGATTTAAGTTTTGTGAAATCTGAAAGTTGTACACTTTCAGATTCCACAATCCGTCCCTTCTTTACATGCATGACTGCACATTTATCTACACCAAATTCCATTTTGATAGAATTACTAAAGGTTTCAGTGATCTTGAGTAACTCTATCAAGTGGGAATTGGTGCAGGCAAATAATTTCAAGTCATCCATGTACAGAAGGTGGGAAACAACTTGACCTCCTCTCCGAAACTGATAGCCTAGCCCTGAATTCTCCAGTAAAGTACTGAGAGGATTCAGTACTAGACAAAACCATAAGGGACTCAGACTATCACCCTGAAATATACCCCTCTCAATCCTGACAGGCTCACCGTTCCCAAGCATCTGACGACATCCTGGATAAACAAGAGCCGTTCTCCATTGCCCCATACATGCCTGCAGGAAGGTGCGAAGAGTTGTATCAACTTTATACAACTCCAGCACCCTCAACAGCCATGTATGCGGCACGGAATCGTAGGCTTTCTTGTAATCAATCTAGCATGTTGCCAGATTTCTCCGGTTACGACGAACCTGCTGATTAATGGCCATGTCAAGAATAAGGAGTTCTTTAGTACCACGTGACCCGCTTCTACATCCATTTTGAGAGTTGGACATTATGGAATAATTTTCTAAATGAGATGATAATTTAACTCTCAAAACAGATGTGAGAAGCTTATAGACCGTAGGCAAACAAGTTATCGGTCTATAATTTTTCGGGTCCGTGGTACTACCAGATTTATAGAGGAGGTGTGTAATACCTGACGTCATAAAAGATGGAAGCGACCCAGTAATGATTGAAAGCAAGATGCCAGACAATCATGTGAGCTACGAAACCATTTTAACCAAAAATTGTGCAGCCCGTCCGGCCCAGTTGATTTCCAATTGGGCAACGAACGAACTGCACTGGCAATGTCATCAGGTGTTATTGTGACAGGTGCCATGGTCTCAATAGACTCGCATGATCGCCCGACATCCCGCATCCAATCACACTCTGTATGACTAATAGGCGCCGACCAAATACCTTTCCAAAATGTGATTGTGGTTTCGGCATCAGGTAGGCACATATTAGTCACACTTGAGTCGGTTTGCTCCCATCTTCTATATATACACCTCTCATCTTTTTGGAACGAACGATTCTGAGTATACCTATCCACTCTTTTCTTATATCTGCGTATACGGTTTGCCCACGCATAAATTTTCTGCTTCAGGTAGTCAATACGTTCCGTGACCCGTACAGAGTATTCGCGAGGACTAATATCAGTCCCCGCAAATGCACGAGTCACAAAACGCATCACTCTAGGTCGAGTATTACCCGCCCTGAAGCAGCATAGCTTACCAATGAGCACCCTAGTCTCGGTGATACGACGCTCAATTCTGCACTGCCAGACTGGAACAGCCTGTCTAGGAGCTGGCTCAAATTTAGGAAATTTGACACCAGCTACCCGACACACTGCTACAGCCGCGCAATACAGAATTGAGTGTGCGTCACTAATATCTACACAAGTATTAAAATAACTTGGTAGAACCGAGTCCAGGGTACTCACTAGGGCCATGTTTTTTTTATGCGTAGGCAAACGCGGTATACGTGGGCGACACTTGGGATCACACAACTTATACTCTTGAATCGTTCGCTCCAAAACACTCCTTAGTTCATCATTGTATTGTGTACTTACTGTAGTAGCAATATCATCCACTACTTCATCCATAAGTACATCAGGTTGCGTTGCATGGATTCCTAGTTCAGTTGTTTGAGACGAAGTAGGAATGATGATGCTACACGGTAACTCTGAGCGAAGCCTCTCAAGCACGGCATCATCCAACAGATGATTCCGTTGTATGACCCGCACCTGATCCGACAGCCGCTGTGCCGACACGCTGATAGTTGGTTCAAGAGCCTGAAACAAAGGCAGCAAACGAACACGGTACGCAGTGAGGTTAGTTCCTCCCTCTGTAGCCGCAAAATATGCCCGCATGACGTTTTCGTTCATAGAAGAAGTCCATCGCATGCGGTGCACATTACCACCGGTAGCGGGGGCCCTATTCGAGGCCGGTGGGCCTCGGGGTCCCAAGCAGGTCGGTGGCCGGGTCCTCCCCTGCCGACGTGCAGGTGTTGGCGACGTCGGCGGAGAGAAATACTCGTCGCTTGAAGATGAGCTCGACGCCTCTGCTGCAATCGGTTCCGATGATATGATTTCCCTGTGCTGCGAGGCGGAGCTGTGCGACGAGTCCGGTGATGTTGCTTGTGCTAAGCGTCTCCTGGCTCTTGTAAGCATTAGTATTATTTTAATCACATATTTTTGGT
Source organism: Miltochrista miniata (assembly GCA_933228765.1). NCBI lineage: Eukaryota > Metazoa > Arthropoda > Insecta > Lepidoptera > Erebidae > Miltochrista > Miltochrista miniata. The sequence continues at coordinate 1,052,324 of OW121769.1, forward strand.
TGACATGACATATGTCATGTCAGTCTCCTCTAAAACATTTTTCTTCGTAACAAATATCCATTGATAATTGCATAATTCTATTGTAATTTTCATTGTGTAGGTTTATGTATATTTACTATTTTCTAATATGTATCACTTTTACACGAAATGCAATTATAATTTAGAAATAATGATTTTTTCTGCAATAAAAAATATACCATTGCTCTTGGGTGGGGTTGCCAAATGATTATTATTATTATGTTTCTATCTTTACTCGGGTATCTTCGTTTTTTTTCTTATAAAGATACCCGGACATTTGGTAGGCTTACATGGGGACATATTGGTCCAACACGCAGAGGCCCTTTGAGATTTTTAATATATTGGGAAATGGGGCCCCACTGCAGACAATTCACGTCCGCCTTATGTAGAAGAACGGCAATGGACTGCCTACAATGGGAGCTAACCTATTGTAAAATATGCTAACTACAAAATGGGCTATTGCGTTGGAGGTTAAATGGAACTAGTAACTTATGCTATGGATGATGACGGCGTCTGCCATTTCAATATATTATTACTAAAATATTGGCAGACGGTGACTCGCCAACTCACTAGATGGGCCCCCTATACAATCGCCATAGGCATGCAAGCCTGTGAGGCGACAGAGGAGCGGAGCGGGATTCCCCGTAGCTATGCCCTTGAAAATGACACTTCCACCCCCGAGCATAAAGCTCTGGCTTCCTCCCTCTGACCAGCCAATTAAGGCAAGCCAGAGTTGAGATTTGCTGCACTCCCGGGAGTACCGTCTCCCGTTAGCCCATCAAATGCTAACTGGTCGAGGAGCGCAACAAAACTCTGAGGAATCGGGACCGATGTGTAGCCACGCACATTCAGCTCGCCACAAGCTGCCCTGCGGATGTGTGCTTTTCTATAACCTTGTGAAATCTTTTTTGTTGATCTCAAAAAGTGGATGACTCAAAAAGCAAATCTACTATGCCCTCATAGGGATGCGTCAATCCCATGAAAAGATAACGGCTGTCCACGAGGGGTTTATTATTAATTATTATTAATTATTAATTATAAACCATCGCTATTTACAAGAACAAGATCTTCTTCAGTGGGAACTCTTCAAACCCCTGAGGACCAAACTTCGAACACTGAAATGTCTAAGGGTCCCAAAGACATTTGTCCTCCGCCATGGCAGCGGGTCCCTGAGAGTAGAAACGCTAAAAGGAAGAAAACATCTAATAGCCCCTCCCCTGAACCTCTCACAACTTCAAACAGGTTTACAGGCTTGACAGTTGATCTCACAGAGGGTGATGCCCTAGTCAAATCTAAGCGCTCTTCTAAACCGCCGCCGGTTGTGAATAGTACTCTACGGTATAGAAGATGTCAACAAGCTAGTTGAGCTGCTCCACACTGTAGTCGATAAAGACCACTTCACCTTCAAAATAGTGAATAGAAGCCAGCTAAGAATAAGTAGCCTAAACATCGACACTTACAAACAAATTATAAGCTTAGTTCGGAAAAATGGACTGATAGGTCATACGTTCAACCGCAAGGACCAGAAATGCTACAGGGTAGTGATTAGAAATCTTCACCATACAACACCAATATCTGCAATAAAAGAAGAAATAGAAGCTACCGGAAACACAATATCGGGTGAGATCATAAATGCAAGGTTTGGACCTGACAAAAGACCTACTTCAACATTCTTTGTTATTATTACACCAGGACCAAACAACAAGTCTGTAAAGGACCTAAAATACATATACCACCAGTCTATCATAATTGAGGACCCGAGAAAACGTAGCTCAGTAGTACAATGCCAAAGGTGCCAGCAGTATGGGCACTCGAAAAACTATTGTATGCGCCCATATCGCTGCGTCAAATGTGGACAGTCTCATAAAACTTCGGACTGTCAAAAAATAGACCGCACTACCCCTGCCGAATGTGCACTTTGCAATGGCCCCCACCCGGCAAATTATAAGGGATGCAAAGTGTACAAAGAAATTCTTTCAAGGCGCACAAAGACTGCACACCCAAAAAGCGATCGGCGAATACTTACTACGAGAGCGCCAATAGATATACCAGTCCCAAATACTGCTGTTCCACCATTTAAATCTGGGAAGAGAGAAAACTACGCTGAGGTCACACGCAGCAAACCCGATCCACATCCATCTGCTCCACACTCACAACCACTTCGGAAATTAGAACAGATGTTAATCAAACAGTCTGAGAAATTCGACACTATCTTACAACACATGAGTACACTGATGATGCTCATAACACAACTCGTAGATAAACTGTCAAAATGACTGCACTACGAATGGCGACTTGGAACATAAATGGATTAACTCCAAATAAAGAAGATGCAGAAACACTCATGATACAGCACAACTTGGATTTGCTTTTAATATCTGAAGCTCATACCACCTCTGCCACAAATATCAAGTTTAGGAGCTATGAATGCTATACCACTTCACACCCAGATGGAACAGGACACGCAGGCACCGCCATTATTATCAGGAAATCGCTGAAGCATCACATAATGCCTGAATATAGAACATGCCACATCCAGGCTACCACAATAGCAGTGGAGAATAAAAACGGTTACTTCAATGTATCATCGGTGTACTGTCCTCCCAAACATAAAATATCCAATGAGAAGTTCACAGAATTTTTTGAGACCCTTGGATCACGATTTTTGGCGGGTGGAGACTGGAATGCCAAGAATACACTTTGGGGATCTAGACTGACTACCACGAGAGGCAGACAGCTCAAGATTAGCCTGGATGGTAATAATTTAATAACAGCCTCGACATGCGAACCCACATACTGGCCCAAAGATATTGACAGAAAACCAGACCTGGTGGACTTTTTCGTGATTAAGGGTTTCTCCTCTCACTATGTGAAGTGCGACCCTTGTTACGACGGCTCTTCGGATCATACGCCAGTACTGTTCACATTAAGCACAAAAAACATTGAGCATGAAAGTCCTGAAAGATTATATAATGGAAGGACAGACTGGTGTTCATTTAGGGAGTTTATCGAGGAGAACATTAATCTAAAAGTTGCCCTCAAAACTCCTGGTGAGATTGACATCGCATGCAAATATATAACAAACCTCATCCAGGAGGCCTGCTGGAGGAGCACACCCTTATTACCCCAAAAGACCCATGTACATAACTACCCTCTTGACATAAAAAGGGCAATCTTGGAGAAGCGAAGGTTGCGCCGTGTGTGGCAACTGAGCAGACTTTCATGCGACAAGGCTGATTTCAACCGACAAGCGTCACAACTGAAGGAAATGCTGAAGAACTGGAATAACGAAACTCTCCAGAATCAATTGGAAAGCCTAACACCCACGGCAGCCACTGACTATTCATTGTGGAAATTCACGAAATCTTATGACAGGCCACAGGTAATAAACTCACCGCTTCGAACAAGCAACGGCTGGGCCCGCACGCCAAAAGAAAAGGCAGACCTATTTGCAAAACATTTGTCAACTGTCTTCACACCAAATCACGGAAGCAGTTCGGATCCTGATGTGCAAAATGTTCTTGATCAGCCTTTGCAATTGTCGCTCCCACCGATACCAGTCACTGTTCGAGAGGTATGGAGAACAATTAAGAACCTCAAAGACAAAAAGGCACCTGGTTATGACCTCATAACAAAGGAGATCCTAAAGGAATTGCCCAGAAAAGCGTTGGTTTTCCTGACGATGCTGTACAATGGGATTTTGAGAACCCAGTGCTTCCCGGATGTTTGGAAGGTATCACAAATATTGATGATACCCAAGGTAGGAAAACCCGCAATCGAAACCACCTCATACAGACCTATCAGCCTGCTGCCCATATTGTCGAAAGTCTGCGAAAAAATAATCTTGCACCGCATTATGCCCATATTAGAGAAAAATAACACCATTCCTAACCATCAATTTGGCTTCAGGCAGGAACATTCTACCATCGAACAAGTGCATAGGGTGGTAGAGAAAATAAGAAAATCTCTTGAAGAAAAGAAGTACTGCTCATCAGCATTCCTAGATATTCAGCAGGCTTTTGACCGAGTCTGGCATAAGGGTCTTCTCTGTAAGATAAAAACAAGTCTTCCACACTCTTACTATATCTTATTGGAATCATATCTCACAGAGAGAATCTTTCAGGTCAAGCAATCTGAGGCAAGCTCTGAATTTTATCCGGTAAAAGCGGGGGTGCCGCAGGGCTCTGTATTGGGACCAACCCTATACGCCTTGTACACTGCTGATCTGCCCCAGATCGAAGGAGTCATGACTGCCACATATGCTGACGATACTGCAATAATGGCTAGTAGTGAACACGCTGATGTTGCCACAGCACAACTCCAACAAGGACTTGACGCCATCACAAGATGGTTAACAAAATGGAGAATCAAAGCCAGTACGACTAAATCGGTACACGTCACTTTTGCGCTCCGGAAAGGGAACTGCCCTCCTGTGCACCTTGAAAACTCCATCCTACCTCACCAAGACAGCGTACGGTACCTGGGCTTACATCTGGACCGTCGTTTGACCTGGAACAAGCACATCACAAGTAAAAGAGGTGAACTGATCATCCGACAAAGGAACCTTTATTGGATGCTGGGTCGGAATAGCAGGTTATCATTAGATAACAAATTACTTATCTACAAGTCCATATTAAAACCCACCTGGATGTATGGCATTCAGCTTTGGGGCAGCGCAAGCAATTCTAGTACTATAAAACTACAAAGAGTGCAAAACGCAATATTGAGAACCATAGCGAACGTTCCTTGGTTTATTACCAACACCGAGATCCACTCACACCTTGATATCAGCACTGTGAGAGAGGAAATCCTGGCCTGCAAACAAAAATATCGGAGAAGACTTGAAGAGCACCCGAATGTACTTGCTGCAAATCTGACCAAGCGCAGCTATCAAAAACGCTTGAAAAGAAAAGATATTCTGTGATAGCGCGGTATACCTACTGAATGGCGATCCTCAGTGGAGGATGCATTCGACAGACAGCATAAGCACACAGCCTATCTGCTTATAGTTATGTACTGAATGCAGATAAACACAAAAAAAAAAAAAAAAAAAAATTATAAACCTAACTGGTTTAATTTAACGACATTCCCAAAGGTTACATAGAATCTACATGATTACTTAAATTATTAACGGCATAAATAATATTGATAGAGTCTGCTTTGTATAATATTTGTACTTTGATCTTCTTGTGATATTTCAAACCTAATTGTGTATTTATCTGAGCGGCTGAGTTGTCATTAAACTTGAGTTGGCACTCACTTCTCATTAATATGCGAATGTATAAGTATACCGAGAAATAGCTTTAAACTTATGCGTTAAACCCTGGAATATGTTAAGTCCATTTGAACATGATTGTTTTTTTTTTTTTCTTTTTTCAACCAATAAGTCATTAAGTTGCTTTTTAAATATTTTTATATCTGTTACAGTTCTTATGTGTTCAGGTATACTGTTATAAATACGCGGGGCTAGGCAGAAGAAACTTTCATGCATTGCTTGCGTTTTACTGGCAACCATGTGTAATTTACTCTGGTGCCTTACACGGGCGCGATAATTAAATAGATGTATGTTCTTCTTCACAAATACCGCGGATTCGTATATGACTATACACGGAAACGTGAGAAGGTTCATCTCTTTAAAATATGGTGCACAGGATTGGGGTGCATAGATATTGAACATAGCCCTTATACAGCGTTTCTGTGCAATGAATACACGCTCTTTGTCTGTACTATTTCCCCAGAAAATTACTCCGTACCTGAGGCATGAGCTAACGTATCCGTGATACGCTGTTAATAAAGTGTCTGTTTTTGCAACCTTACTTAGTCTGTGAAGTGCATAAGAGAACTGTGCTAGTTTCTTACATGTCTGTTCGACGTGATACTTCCAGTTAAGGTTCTCGTCAATCTGTAAACCTAAAAATTTTGTTTCTGTGGTTGTTTCAATTTGGCATTCCTGATAGTAAACTCTTAGAGAAGCTATGCGGTGAACTCGTAATTTAAAATTCATTAATTTCGTTTTATTTAGATTTATCGTCAAGTTATTCATTTTAAACCAGTCAACAATATTTGCTAAAGTTTCATTCATGTCCAATTCCAAATTTAATTTATTGTCATTAGTAAACAGCACTGTGCTATCATCAGCAAAAAGAGTCATATCATGGTGTGTAATGGTTGGCATGTCATTTATATATATTAAGAATAGTAAAGGTCCCAATATACTCCCTTGTGGAACACCGAATTTCGGTGTACCTTGATTAGACTTGCATATTTCTTCCGATTTTGTCATTTGGTTAAACCTCTTTAGAAGGTCATAAGAAGTAGGTTGAGTTAATTTTTTTTGTCCTGTTTATCAGACGTTTATAATTTCCCGTGGGAGTACGAAATTTTCGAGATAGCAAGCTTGACCAAGCTAGAAGTATCCCTACTAAAATGTATGCTCATCTATTACTTTCTACAGAAAAGATAAAAGAAAATTTGAGGCTTTCACATACATTATACATCCAACTATGAGATGCTCGTGCAAAGGTTTGTATCTCCGAAGGCAGAACTATAAAAAAATAATTATAATCAGTTCACAAGACTATAAATATACCTAACCAACATTTTCAACATCGTTTGTGAGGACAGCGTGAGTGAAAATTGCAGATAAAGAAAATTTAGAAGTACATGGATATTTAAATTATGGGATCTAATAGTCACGAGCAAATATAGTTATGACATAAAATTAACAATAAACAAACCAAGATTTAACTGTAGATTCTTCCAGTATATGAGGGCTTAACTAATGTCAAAATAAAAACACAAATTTTTAATAAAATTTTAGTCCACTTGAGGTGCGTATTACGTGCAGATGTTAAAGTCTAGTTCCAACGTAAGCACTATACCTCTACAATCGCGTGCACATGAATCGTCTATCAGTGCACGTTACAGTGTGGATGAACATGACCGCTGCATGCAATATTTCTGCTCAGTGTTTCTCCACTATTAGAGCTGTCTAGTATAACATAACTAGCCACGTACTTAGCCTAGTGTTTTGTTAGCCCATCAAGTAGCTGATGATATCCTGATGTAAAGGATTTAAAAGAAGCTTTGTTACGCTTTGCTTGAACACGGCATTAGTAGGAGGATGGAAACATGTTGTACCGACGCTAGTAAAGTTCTTCAACGTTTTGCAGTAAGGCAAATAAAATACTCATTGAATCAATTCTTTACCAGAAGTTGTAATCCTATTAACGGTAGGACGATAAAACTCTCCCCACGCGCTGTTCTGAACATGTAAGGGTAAAGTACCTACTAAAGGATATAACTGACTCAGGTCCTTGACATTTCAGGTTGATGGGTCAAATAGGTAGATTACCTAAATAGCCCGGGGAACAAATCAATGAGGTTCCGATACGCAAGCAAGAGAACCTTCGACTTAATATTCCTAACTTTGTATACCCGTAATAAGAATGTCGATTTTGTGGAAACTTGTCAAGTTCTTAAATATTATACTAAAATTAATTTAGTACAATAATGGCTGCTTGCCAGGGAAACGTTGAGAAAAATGATACAGAGGCACGCTCCACTGAGAGTTGTTCCTGAGTTGTTCAACCCTGTAATGTTAATGGAATACAGATGGAAATAAATAGTTTGTGACTCAGATTTTCTTGTATTTTTTACGTTCTTCATGTTTTTCTATAGATGTTTATTTATTCTGGACTAGCTGCGTGCGAAATGAAAGAATGGATAAGTATGAGATTGTACTTCGTCAATTTGCCACTATATTCTTCAATAGCGACTAAATATGATAACTTAACTATAAAGAACAAACTCTCTCAAGTATTATTGTACACGATAACTAATACTTGAGGGCGTATGTAAATTAAAGTCTGTTCTGTAATCAGCTGCCACAAGGCAGTCCTTACGTATCCTTAGCTAGCGCATACATATGCATGCAAGCTTCGATATCCTAGTTGGCAATTTACATTGATGATGCCCATCTGTCGAGGAATAGCCAAGCTTTGTCATTTATAACTGGCCAAGGTGATTTAGGAAGATACAGCAGTAAACTTTTGCATAATACTCTGCTCTCCTCAGTTTTACAATGTCATCTATATCTTAGTAAAAAAGAAAAAAATAAATAAGCCACACCACACTAATACTGCCGACCCAGGCCCAAAAGGCCTTCCGTTTAGTTTAACAATTGTCAAGCAATCCTGACCAACGGCTGAATGTGATTTCCTAAGCACGAAAATGCTCGCAAATTTATCAATACCTATAATAAAATCGTAACAGCTGTCTGTACATGGAAGATAAATAAGAAAAAATATTATGGGGGGCTTTATGAACGCAATAGAACCCAAAACAATGATTTTTAGAATTTTTGTCTGTTTGTCTGTATGTCTGTATATCTGTTTGTCTGTACGGTTGTGCACGCTAATCTCAGTAACCCCTCAACCGATTGCAATGCCGTTTTTTTTATTGGGTTGAGGTTTGCTCCAGTTAACATTTAGCGTTTGTTTTATGTAAATCGGTTTAGAAATAAAAGAGTTATAACACTTTTAAGAATAAGATATTTTGAAATTTTTAATTGTAGGGGTTTCTTTGATTGTGAGTGAACCTAAACTGGCGTGTTGGCTTAATCATAAAAGAGCTTAATGATTAAGACTTAATCATTAAGCTCTTTTATGATTAAGCAAACAGGGCAGTTTTTTTTTTTTTTTTTTTTTTTTATACCACTAAGGAAGCATACGGCCCACCAGAAGGACCGGTGGTCACCGCAGCCTATGAACGTTTGCAACACCAGAGGTGCCACACTCGCGCTGCCGACCCTGTAAAAACCTTCTAAGACCCCTTTTGAAGAACCCCATACTGTAGGCGTTTGGGAAAACCGAGGCAGGTAGGTCATTCCACAACCTAAGCGTGCGCGGAAGAAAACACCTATCGGATCTAACCGTGCTGGAACGCACCGGACGCAGAGTGTGAGGATGAATTCCCTGTCTGTGGCGAGCGGTGCGATGATAGAACGTAGCCGTGGGCATCATATCAAACAATTCCTCAGAGCACATACCATTGTACAGGCGGTAGAACACGCATAAGGAGGCAAAGTCTCTCCTGTCGCGAAGAGGTTCCACACCAGCTGTAAGTACAGGATCGTTGACAATTCTTACAGCTCGTCTTTGCACCGAGCCAAATGGACGAAGCTGATATTCAGGTGCTCCCGCCCAGAGGTGACAGCAGTACTCCATATGCGGCCGCACTTGCGACTTATAGAGAAGCAGTGTTTGCGCCGCAGTGAAGTACCGCCGCGCCCTGTTGAGCACACCTAGCTTCTTGGACGCCAGCTTAGCCTTGTCCTCCAAATGACTACGGAACTGAACGTCACTGGAGATGTCAACGCCAAGGATCCCTATACTTTTGGAGATGGAAAGAGATGTGCCCTGAAATTGCGGCGCTACAGTAATTGGGGTTTGCTTAGCCGTGAAAAAACACGCTTGTGTCTTGGAAGGGTTGAACTGGACAAGATTTTGTCCACCCCAATCGGACACTCTAGTAAGAGTAGCCTCGATTTCAGACACAAGCTGTTCACGATTTTCCTCTACTGTGTCCCGAGAGATACCGGGGCGGCCCGTGTAACAAGTGTCCCCCGTACTGTCGTCCGCATAACAATGAATGCCATCAATAGACAACATGTCATTGATATGCAGCAGAAACAGAGTAGGGGACAACACTGAGCCTTGCGGTACTCCAGCGTTTATGGCCATGCAGTCTGAACAGCTGCCGTCAACGACGGCCCTGATGCTTCTACCGGCCAAGAAGCTGGACACCCATCCGCATAATCTCTCAGGTAGTCCATATGAGGGCAATTTCGTAAGTAGACCACGGTGCCAGACCCGGTCAAAGGCTTTAGAGATGTCGAGGCTCACTGCTAGAGCCTCACCCTTACTCTCGATAGCCGCCGCCCATCGGTGTGTTAGGTACACAAGAAGATCGCCCGTCGAGCGACCGTGACGGAAACCGTACTGCCGGTCGCTGAGCAGGTCGTGTTCCTCAAGGTACCCCAGGAGCTGTGTATTAATTACACGCTCCATCACCTTGGATAAAAGGGAGGTGACGGCTATAGGCCTGTAATTGGCCGGGTCGGTCCTGTCACCCTTCTTGGGTACAGGATGTACATACGCGATCTTCCACGACGCCGGGACTTGTTGCATGGAATAGGAAAGTGTGAAAAGACGTGTAAGTACCGGACACAACTCTGGACCACAATGCTTTAGTACCACCGCGGGAATGCCGTCTGGCCCACTCGACTTATGAACGTCCAGGGATTGAAGCTCCCGCCGGACATTCCGCTGTGTAAATTTAACTTCTGGCATGGAAGTGCCACAACTCGGAATGCCCGGCGGTAAAGCACCCCCGTCGCTCATGGTCGAGTTAGAGGCAAAGAGATTACCCAAAAGGTCGGCTTTCTCCTTGGCACTCTGGGCCAAACTACCGTCGGGTTTAAGCAAGGGTGGTAATCCTGACCGACAGAAGTTTCCCTCGGCAGCTTTGGCAAGCGACCAAAATTCACGACTTCCTGAAGGGTAGCCTGCTAGCCGTTCGCCAATTCTGCCGACGAAATCGAACTTGGCCTTGACAATTGCTCTTTTACTGGACCTCGAGGCGGCATTTAATTTGCGTTTTACCTCAGAGATGTTTGGATCTGAATTTGCACGAGCCGTGGTCCAAGCTCTGTAGGCAGATTCTTTCTGCATTAGAGCTTCTCTGCAGAGCCGATTGAACCACGGTCGCTTTTTTGCACCTACAGGGATCCAGCGGTTGGGAATGTAGCATTCCATACCCTCCAAGATCCCCTCAGCGACTGCTATAGCACAAGAATCCAGATCCTCTGAGGCAAAACAAAGCCGCCACCACGGGTACGACGCATAGAACTCTCGCAGTCCATCCCAGTCTGCTGACTTGTAGTGCCACACATGTCGCCACTCCTTGGGCCGAGGTGGTTCAGGCCTTGCGAGAGGCACATGCGTCCGAACGACACAGTGGTCCGACGATCCTAGCGGAGCATGCACTGAAACGTTGTATCCGTCCGGACGCGTTGTCAGCAGGAGGTCCAGCAATGCACTATGCTCGTTCTCCCTGTCTGGTATCCTTGTATGGGATTTAACCAGCTGGGAGAACCCATAGGTCAAGGCAAATTCGTGAGCAGCTTTTCCCGCAAAGTCGGTGGTCCGGGAGCCCAACCAGTCAACATGATGACCGTTGAAATCTCCCAAAATCACTATCTCCGCGGAGGGACACTGCTCAATCACCCTGTCAGTCGACTGCTGCAGGTGGTCATAAAGGCGAACTGTGTCCGTGTTACCGCTGTGAGACCTGTACACGCACGCGTAGATCCGGGTGTGGCCCCCGTGATCCACGCGCGCCCATAACGTAGACAGGTCTCTGTCTTCGAGGCTTGTAAGACGGCGACAGCAGACATCATCCCGGACATACATACACACCCCGGCTTTCCGCCTGAAGTGGTACTCCAGCTTGTAGCCAGGGTACATTAAGTCAGATGCATCTTCCGGGCATGAGATCTGCGTCTCCGTCAAGAAAAAAAGGGTCGGCTTCGCAGTTTCAAGATGGTGGTGGACTACGTTGATGTTCGCGCGCATGCCTCTGATGTTGCAAAAGTCCACTTGAAGTGTGGACGCCGATGCCGCTGTGTATACCCTTTTATTTTTCCTTTTTGCTGCCATGGTTGTTTTTTTTTAAAAGGGGAATTAAGAAGGTTGAGGGGGCGCCTGTGTGCCGCCGGCGCAGGAGACTAAGCGAGGCTCCAACTCACCAAAGGCAGACAAAGGTAATGCGGAAGATTGGCACGGCGTACGGAAGGGCCCCCGGTCCCCCCCCAATGCAGTGGCCGCGTCCACTCCGGTATCCTCCTCCGGCACGACCACAGCACCAGGGACTTTACACAGGCTGCTGGTTCAGCCTCCTGGGGCGGAGATTAAGTGATCCCCAGGTTCGGGTTCCGTACAGCCTGCGGGCGGTCAGCGGTCAACCGTTTCACCGGGTCTATAACCGGCAGTTTCAGACGCTGCTTGATGACTCTGATGAAGAAATACCTTTCCTTTCATACACCTTATGTGACGTAAACGAAGTTGAAGGCTCAGCTAGTATCATAATATCTTCACAAACAGGTCACATCGATCCAAAGATCATCAGTTACAGCAAATGATGCTTACTGCAGTAGTCGTTTACACAAATTTTAGGCAATGCCACGAGCATTTCAAAATGCTTGGTACACTTTAATAATACGCCTACAACAACAGTTTTAAACAACTTTATTTAGCTGTGTTTCAAAACAATAATCAGCATAAAGCCTTGAATTATCTCACAAATTAATTATATTATCTTAACTGAAGCTGGGCTGAGTTAAAATCATACTCGAGGCGCTGTTTACCGTGTCTGTTGTATTTACTCACGCGTTAGGCGAGGAGCTGAGCTTCGTGAATACAAATTCGTTCGGTAAACAGTTTGTTGGTTTACGTGATAACTTTATGTGTATAATAATCGTGGAGCCCTTTAAATTAAGCAAGCTTATAATTCTGTCGATATATCCCCGTTGCTCTAAACATTTTAGTTTAAACATGGGCTGGCAGTGAATTTCTAGACATATTTAGAAAAGTTACATACTACTGACTGACGTCGTTGCAGGCAGATGAACAGACGGATGTACGGAAAAAGACTTGTTTTCGAGCAGGATTCCAACCTTTCTTTTTCCATATTTAAAATTTATGATCAGTTAGCATACTAATCTAAAATAGCAAATAATAAAAAAGAAGCGCTCGTGGCCCCGCGGACTCAGTGTTCTGTAAACGATCACTGCAGTAAGCAACTTTCACTATGGCCGGTCCATGGATGGGTGACCATCCATGTGATCACTTTGTGACATTTATTTGAGCGTTTCCGTGCTTCGGAAGGCACGTTAAGCCGTTGGTCCCGGTTGTCAGTAAAATGGCAGTCGTTAAGCTAAGTTGAAGGCTTTATTTCAACAGCAGGCAGTCACAACCTGCGTCTGTCCCTTTAAACACGGCAATACGGCTCACCACCTATTACGTGGGACAAATTATACAAAGGTGAAATGTGGGCATATAATATGCCTCTGCCTACCCCTTCGGGGATAAAGGCGTGACCATATGTATGTATGTATGTAGCATACGGATGTACGTACTTTAAATACCGTTTTTGTATGATTTCGTCACATAAGTACCGTTTTCGGATTTTTCATATATTTGTGGTATCAGAGCAGAATAACTTGCCTAATTTTAGGATTCTAAGTTCTCAGGAAGTGACCTATGAATTTTGGGTTTTGTTGATTCCTTTAGAGTGTCGTTTTGACAGCATACACCGCTGTAACTTTTTTCTGCGTTAACTTAGAAATTTGATTTTTTACAGCTTCAAGGGACCATAGACCTTAATATATTAATTTCGACTCGATAACTTCACGCATTTGTGAGGTAAAGAGTCTTAATAGACAGACCGACGACGCATGGAAAAACATAGTGATCCTACAAGGGCTCCAATTTTTCCTTTTAGGTACGGAACCCTAAAAATAAAATGGATTCGTGCTCTTAGAAAGTACCGAGTGTCTGAAAGCTTCTGTCAGTTCATAAAGCTCCTTGAACGAATCAAAGAATTTCCATACGAATTAATTTCTTTAATTGAACAAAGTTTCAGTTCGTTCAATTTCAATCAAAAGACTTTAACTTAAAAAGAAGGTTTACTTTTAAGAAGCTCATGATTATTCAAATCTTACTAACCTTACTTATATTAAAGCTTGTTAGGGCAAATGTGTAGATATCTGGATATAATACTATGGATGTTTGTTACTCTTTCACGCTCTAACGGTCGAACGGTTTTGACTAAAATAGTAATTCTAGGTCAACAAGAAATACCCTATTAATCTCGTTTTTTACAGACTGTCGAAATATACATTTTTGATATCGTAAACCACCTTATCTATTTTTGTGTTAATTTAGTAAATAGATTTTCTCTGAGCTTCAAGGGGCTATAGACATGAGCTTTAGTTTCATTTACAACTCAATTTCTTTTGAAACTATTTGCGCTGGACCCTTACGGGTTCCGTTTTGCCTTTTGAGTTAGAGAACTCTAAAAATGGATTTTTATAACGGTCTCTCTGGATAGCGCTTTAAATATTTAAGTAACAAATTTACATAGTTCATTGGCCCTTTGTAATCTAGTTTGAGCACTTTTCTTTTACAGTGTCTTTTAAATTACTTTTGTTTTCTTAGAACTTAAAAAACTTTCCTAAAACTGATTTTTTCTACAAAGAAACCCGTCATTCCTCATAAATCTATTATTCTCATAAGGTAAGTAGCTCATGGAATATAAATCACGTAGCTTTGCTTACAACTTACTTTTTCAAGTAGTTTTTGTTTGGACAAAGAAAATTTTTCTTCTCAAACTAATCTTTCTTCAGGTGGGTTTCTATTTTAGAAAAATTACGCATTTTTTTCAGTTTGAATTGGATTAATCAAAATTTGTGTGTGTTGAAATGAGGAAATATAATTCAGTATGTCTATTTTTACCCTCTCAGGCAAAAAAGGTTGAAGTCGAAAGAGAGAGAAAAATATTGCATTTCTTGAAAATTATGCCTACAATTTGAAACCTTCACATTAAAAGGACGTATTTTCAATAAACAAACAATCAGCGATGTATTTGACTTGGCACTTCAATGAGTCAGTGTGTACACGTCCTAGGGCTTTCCTAGCACGTGTCGTTTACTTAGGAGAGGTTGATGTAGGCAGTTTTCAAACTGTGCAAAATGTCTAGCACACAGTATCTAAAGCTGAAGGACTTTATTTGCATAATATTGAAACTAGATTAAAGTATTTGGGTAAGACCTGCACTCCAAATTTTCTTCTCTAAACTCTATGCACGAGCAGCTGTTTAATCACACAACATAGTATTTGATCCGAGCCTGGCTTCCCCCCCCCCCCCACGGAACCACCTTCATATATTTAAGTACTACCACCTATGCTAATAAGACAGTAAGATAATATTATTTTATCTCAGTTTAATCACACGAGCCTATGGCTGTCCACTGCAGGAAGAACCTCTCCTAAATCCCGACCCAACGCACAGTTTTGAGCCTGCTGCATCCAGTACTCCCTGCAAGGTCGTCGATCCAAGGGGTGCGTTCCCTTCAGATGTACCACAAATCACCATCTTCGCTCCAGAAATCGTTTGCTTGAACCGTCACCTATTCTCCGACAGAAGTGGCCAGCCCACTGCCACTTCAAAAAGCATTCTTCGCGGATTATGTCGACCATATCGTTTCAATCTGATTTTATCACAGTCTTCACGTCTCGACACCGTAGGTCATATAAGTAGTAGAATGCTCTGGTTGTGGACTTTCGTCTTCAGGCATTGCGGTATTTGCAAATAAGTAGAAATACCAGAGCAGCTTGCTAATAGGTGCTAAGCCCAAGCAGATACTTTTGGTTGTTTCCGTTTCCAGGTTATTTTTTCCAAATATACCTGCCCAAGGTAGGTGTATACCTGGACGACATCAAGCCTTGGTTCTTCGACGTAAATTGGTTTCCGTATGACATGCTTATTAAACATGACCTTAGTTTTATCACAGATAATATAATATACTTTTTAGTTTTATCACAGATAGTTAATAATATATTCTATAGTTTTATCCAAGTTCATGCTAGGATCAACACGTCGAGAGGCCAACAACTCGTTTGAGTTATAATCAATCATCATCAATACATATAATAAAATCGTAACAGGTCGCTGTCTGTACATGAAAGATAAATGATGATAAAAAATATTATAGGGGGGCTTTATGAACGCAATAGAACCCAAAACAATGATTTTTAGAATTTTTGTCTGTTTGTCTGTACCTATGTCTGTTTGTCTATACGTTTGTGCACGCTAATCTCAGCAACCGCTTAACCGATTGCAATGCGGTCTTTATTGTGTTAAGGTTAGCTCCGCTTATCATTTAGTGTTTATTTCATGTCAATCGGTTTATAAATAAAAAAGTTATATCACTTTAAAGAATCATACATAGACTTATGAATCTAAAAGTGGGTAAATCTAAACTGGCGTGTTGGCTTAAAGGCGTGGACTGAATTGTTTTATTCTATTTATTATATTATAATAAATAGAATATTGAAGCGCTCGTGGTCTCGCGGACTCAGTGTTCTGTAAACGATCACTGCAATAAGGAACTTTCACTATGGCCGGTCCATGGATGGGTGACCATCCATGTGATCACTTTGTGACATTTATTTGAGCGTTTCCGTGCTTCGGAAGGAACGTTAAGCCGTTGGTCCCGGTTGCCAGTAAAATGGCAGTCGTTAAGCCAAGTTGAAGGCTTTATTTCAACAGCAGGCAGTCACAACCTGCGCTTGTCCATTTAAACACGGCAATACGGCTCACAACGTATTACGTGGGACAAATTATAAAAAGGTGAAATGTGGGTATATAATATGCCACTGCCTACCCCTTCGGGGATAAAGGCGTGATGATAAACCATAATAAATAGTTTTCAAAAAATCTTTAAGCTCTTTTATGATTAAGCCAACAGGGCAGTTTCACACGCTGCTTGATGAGTCTGATGAAGAAGTACCTCTCCTTTCATACACCTTATGTGACGTAAACGAAGTTGCGGGCTCAGCTAGTGTTTAATATAGGTAGATTAAACTAGAATACTAAGCGCTAAAATATTGAAGCGCTATGTGCCTCATCTCTTGGAGACATAAATTGTGACCGCAGCAGCTGGTGCGAAGTACAGAAAACTCATTTATCAGTAAAGTATGCGTTGCGGTTAAAATTATTATTGAATAACGATTGCGAGAACGATTATTGAATTAGAATTATATTTCAGACTCAAATCTTATCATATTAAACGAGATTTATGCATTTAGTAGTAGCGCTCGTGGTTCGGCGAACTCAGTGTTCTGTAAAAGATCACTGCAATAAGCAATTTTTGCTATGACCGGTCCTTGGATGGGTGACCCCTACTTTATGACATTTTTTGCGAGAGTTTCTGTGCTTCGAAAGATAAGTTAAACTGTTTTACCCGGTTGTCAGTAACATGACCGGACTGCCTCTGTGGCGCAGTCGGTAGTAATACCGCCTGCGGCGCTGGAGGTCGTGGGTTCAATTCCCACCGGAGACAAATATTTGTGTGACCCATAAATGTTTGTCTCAAGAGTCTGGGTGTTTCTATGTATAATATGTATGTATTTAAAAAATATATAAGTATTAATATCCGTGGTCTGATACCCATAACACAAGCAGGTTATTCCTAGCTTACTTTGGTATAAGATAGCGTTGTGTGAAGTGTCCGTGAATATTTATTTATTATTTATTTATTTATGACAGTCGTTAGGCCAAGTTCAGGCCTTAGCGGCGGTTTGGACATTTTCAACAGATGGTCGTCACCACCTGTGTCTTGTTAGGCAGCATGTGTAAAGCGCCTGTGGTATTATAAAAGTCCATAGGCTACTGTAACCAACCATTAGGTGGGTTGTAAGCTAGTCTTGCACTTTAGAAGTATAAAAATATTTATGAGGCTGCATTCTGCTGCAATAAAGGAGTTACTTCATACAAACAGCTCCTTCATTACGTGTCCCAGTCTCTCACTCCATTACGAGAGAATATGCACCTCACCTCGTGCAGTTCTCTAACACAATATTCGTGCAATTTGCGGCCTCGCCATGCTCGTACATCATTAGATTTGCTCCTAGCTGGGTAGTAGTAGTACCTACGACTATCTATTAATATGCTGTGCTAAGATAGTTTGTTATGTCATAGTTGCTTCGTTACCTTGCTGAAATTAGTAGTTTACGCACATATATACACACATAATCCCTAAAAGGGCTAGGTAAAACGTAGTAGGTAAATGCCCAAATTTCATCTAATAACTTTTTGTCCCACGTAGTAGGTGGTGAGTGTAGGCCGTGTTGAAATGTAAGGCACAAATTGTGACCGCCTCTTGCAGATGTTAGTTATATGATTGTCTAACATTATAAAAAAGCTAGTTGGCTTGACTTATCAACCCCAGCTGAAACTTAAGAAGAAAGAAACATAAATTTTTGGGCTAAGAAGTAATTTGCCAAAATTAACCGACTAAGGGTGTGATGCAAGGTAGCAAATGATGACGTATGAAAGTTAAAAACCTTGCCACGTCACATACAGGTCAAGCTAATAAAAACTGGTTAAAAGTACACACGTTGCAGCAACAATTTAGCTGTCAAATTAAACAGTGTCAGTTTATTGGTTGACCTTTTTAGAGTTCCGTACACATAAGGTAAAAATAGAACCATAATATTATAGAGACTCCGCTGTTCATAGGTTTGTCTTTTTACTAAGTTGTATTTCATGAACATGTATTTCTGTTGCTGCTATAACAACAATTTTTTAAAATAAAAAAACATGAAGGTGCCAACACACAACAAACGAGAATTATTCTGTGTGTTGGTACGGCACACAGTTAGCCGCTGTTTTTCGCACTCTCAGCCTCCTAAATCCCCTGTTCCTGTTCACTGATTCGAGTTTCGATTGCGATCTAACCCAAATCCAATATAACGCAGATATCGTCGCCTGTCGATTTCCTCGTTATATCTATAGCGTGGTTTTGTTTCATTTGCGGTTTTATTGCTTCATGTAGGTATTAGGTACCTATATCTTATTAATATTATAAATGCGAAAGAATGTGAGTGTGGATGTGTGAATGTTTGTTACTCTTTCACGCTCGAACGGCTTATCGGATCTGGCTGAAATTTGATACAGGGATACATTATAGTCTGGAATAACACATAGACTACTTTTTATTCCGGGAATAAGTTCCTAGGGGAAGCTGGGACGGGAACAAATATTCAGGGCGATGCTGCTGGCATCAGCTAGTTATAGATATATACACTCATTTGCAAAAAAAAACGGGCGGTTTTGATTTTCATTCATCTTTAAAAAGATACAATACCAAAAAGGTTTCAATCGTTTGTACACGTTACTGGCCGGTTTTGAAAATGCCGTGGTATTTAAAAAAGTACGTTCTAAATTCAAATTTTCATTTGATGCTCATTTTTACAGAAAACCCCTTTTTATCCTACATTTTTGGCGCGAAGTTCCAGAAGTTAACATCGACTTTCACAACTTTTATTCAATTTTTATCGATTAATTTCATATCCTTGACTGTCAAAGCCTTATTTATTGCTGTTTGGCTGTATCAAAAATGGTAGATAAAGTGGTAAAAGCTACCAAAATTATCGCGCTGCTTGAAGAGGGTTGCAGCCAATGTTCCGTGGCTAGGAGGCTAAATGTTAGTCACTCGACGGTCCAAAGGACCTGGCAGCGATATCTGGAGACTGGTTCCGTCGAGAGAAGGCCTGGTTCTGGAAGAAAACCATGTACCCAACCACGGGATGATCGTTTTCTTTTGAGTCGCGCATTGAGAAATCGCAAATCTTCGTATGTGGATCTTAAGAAAAACCTCCAAGAAGTAAGAAATGTGCATATTAGTCTATGGACGGTCAGGAGGAGGCTTCTCGCTGCCAATATACGCAGTTACCGCCCGGCCCGCGGCCCCAAATTACTCCGTGAGCACAGAGTTCACAGGCTTAGGTTCGCTAGAAATTGTGAATCATGGACTCAAGAAGATTGGAATAGGGTTTTGTTCTCTGATGAAGCCAGGATATCTCTCTCCGTTGAAGATCGACGTCGGCGAGTGCTAAGAAGACAAGGAGAGCGCTTTGCAGATGCATGTTTCGAAGAAATCACACCTTATGGTGGGGGCTCTGTTATGTTTTGGGCAGGAATAAATTCAATGGAACGTACAGAGTTAGTCTTCATTGAAAACGGCTCACTGACTGGGCATCGATACATAACGGAAGTTCTAATTCCTCATGCACAACCCGCATTGGCCGCTCTTGGCCAAGACTCGATTTTTATGGACGACAATGCTCGCGCCCACCGATCCCGCGATGTTAATGCGTATGTGCAAAAGGTCGGCATTCGTCGTTTGGATTGGCCAGCTCGAAGTCCCGACCTCAATCCCATAGAACATATCTGGGACGTTCTAAAACGGCGTGTGAGATCAGTACACCCGGCTCCGCAGACCATCAGAGAGCTGAAGAATGTGATTACTGCGTAGTGGGAACGTATTCCGCAAGCAAGTATCCGGGATATACTCGCTAGCATGCCCAGACGAATTCAAGCTGTGATTTTAGCTAGAGGGGGTCACACTCGATACTAAACATTTATCTGCTTTTACTTTATTAAAGAAAAACAAACAAAAAAACTTTTTTCATGAGCATATGCACTACTAGCGAACTTAAACTACTAGCGAGGTTTAGCATTATTTGCCATAAATTGTAACAAAATTTTATGAAATACTGATGAAAACGATTATTTTCTTATAAATTTACCAAAATGTGAGGATAAAACTACCTATAATTATCAAACAAAGCAATATTAACATTTGAAATGGTTCATTGCTTAGGTGCCCGTTTTTTTTGCAAATGAGTGTAATTATATCGATATTGTGAATGTCTTACTTCTCACTAATTATTATAAACTACTAGTAGAACTTGCGCAGTTTCACCTGTGTAGCTCCCGTTCCCATGGGAATACAGCAATAAAATGTTATAGCCTATGTCAACCGGGGATAGTGTAACTTTCCAACAGGGATTTTTTTTTTCAAATTGGTTCAGTATTTTCGGAGCCAATCCAATATAAACCAACAAACAATTAAATCTCTCCACTTAATGGCCCCGCATGCCTGAAATTTTGTTACCGTTCCGCTTTCCATAGAAACAAAATCCCGGGATAAAAAACCATATATTATCCCAGACTATAAACTAATTTTATCCATGTATGTACCAAGTTTCAGCCAGATCAGTTTAGGCGTTACAGCGTGAAACAAACATTCAGACATCTACACATCCACACTTACATAATTCTCGCATCCATATTATTCGTGAGATGCGAGAGTTTGTGTAGGTTTATATGTTTTTTACTTTTTTACACTCTTTTGGATGAACAGATCTGGCTGAAATTTGGTACAGCTAAAGATGACAATCTGAAATAACACTTAAACTACTTTTAAAAAATCTACTGATGCCTTTTACAAATGTTCAATATTTTAACGACCTTTCAAATTATTCTTAATCTTTCCCAATCTGAACTAGATTGCTAAAGGGTCGAGTAATAGTCCTGGAGGTAAACAGATCCCTTAATAAGTATTCATGTCGCGACCCTTCACCTTTAGCGCTGAAGTTTATATTAGACTTTAAGTGCTTGTATGTAGTAGAGGATGGTAGACAGACAATTAGAATTCTCTTTCTAGGGTTCCATACCCAAAAGAAAAGTTGGTTTTGTATATAAGTAAATCAAAACATAATAGAAAAAAAAATATTCATACAAATACCAAGTTGTAAATCTAACCCTAAAATGCTACAGTAGTAAAACCAGAATTACTTCTATAATATACATTGTCACACCGGTTATTTGTGAAATTTGCAACAAACTTTAGCAATTACTCACTTGATCAACTCAATCTAGAATACATAGTACGCTACGGAACTGTCCCAGTTCCCCATAGAGCAATGCGACCAGTACAAGAGGAGTAAACATAGCATGTTTGCTCTATAATAATCTGTGTGTCATATATTGCCGGAGTGAATCGTAGAACCTGCCGTACATATGGAATAACACCACTTGTACACTGTTTCACAACATTATTTACTTTACATCTGACCGGTGTCGTCTCTCGGCATTCCCAGAGGTTGAAAACTTTTTTAAATTAAAAATTCTCAGAAGTATAAAGGATTTTTAACTTTGAGAATGCCGAGAAGCGAAAACGGTCAGGTATAAAGTAAATAAATGTTATGGAACAGATCAAGTTGTGTCATTCGATATGTTAAGTCGTGTTGCTATATGCCAGTTCCCCAACACTACAACTAAGTATATTCACGGACACGTCTATCAAATTGGATGCTAAGCTCGCAGTCGTTCCATTTAAATTTTATAAGCTCTCTCGTTTTATGAGCGAATGCACATAAGCTCGTCACTTTTATTGTGTTAGCCAATGGCTGGTCGTATCCCGGCGGTGTTGATAGCCAATAAACCGTCCAATTGTTGTCGCATGCTAGAATATTCAGCAAAACGTATTTTACTATCGAATTATTGTATCAAATAAACTGAGAGTGAAGTACTCACTAATCACTCGTGTACTAAACACCCAGCCTCTCGAGACATATATTTTTATGGATTACACAAATCTTTGCCCCCGAAAAAGAACCTGCGAGCTCATGATCCGTAGTCCCACTTTACAACCTCTGGATCAACGAGGCAGTCTACACTACAGTAGGTAACTACTATTAGTGTTCCTGACATGCAAAGTAGGTCTTGGTCTTAAAAGCTCCTCCACACATCAGCTTAACAGTCAGCAGTAGAAACATTAGTCTTAAGTGCATTCGTAGAGTGCTACGATTGGTGGAACTCGCTAGAGAGCTACTTGTCACATCGAACTGGTGCCCTCGGGGGCTGTAATTGTGTTTGAGAGGTATTGTGTCGAAATAGGTTACGACGAAGTGTAGTATATTTTTGTTGGGGACTAAGAAGGTTTATATACTCTTTTGTTTCAACAGCACTAATGAATTTGGTAGATGTAGCAGGATTTTGGGGCGTGTAGGTATATCGAACATACATACTTAGGAACAACTGTTTTTTGTGTCGTGGATTGAATATACAATACTGTTGAGGATTATTTATACATCCTCATAAATATAAAAATGCGAAGTTAATTCCGTCCGTCTGTCTGTAACACTTCAACACACGAAAGACAAAACGTATGGTGTAGAAATTTTGTGCAGAGATAGCACAGAAAAGACAAAGGCTATTTTACTGCAAACTCGTTGGCGTATGTATTTATGTATGTAGTAAATATTACAATAAGGAATGTTTGGAAAACATAAACATCATCGCAAAGTGAGGGCACTCTCCCAATTTTAAGTGGGAAATATCTGGCCCATTTTATTCCTGTTTTACGAGTTGAAACCTCACATAAAATCACGTTTTTACTTCGTAACATAAACACGTGCGTGTGCGTAGTTACGATTTAAGTGTCGCAGTTACCGTCAGATGGCGCTGTTGTCGTTATTGTCCAGAGTTTATGCTGACAGTGGAAAATAGCCTAGTTTACACGTATACTTAAATGGTGGCGCTAACTTCCCTGTAAGGTGTGGTACAAGTTCACTATCATGACCGCCAAGTTGATTCAAGTGGACGAACCTGCGAGCATGGAATTTTAAGACGATCAATCTACGCTTTTTGTGTCATAAAAAGAGCCGACATGACATCCCTTCGTTTAGATACAGTTTTATACAAAAGAGTAAGATTTTGGGTGTGAACTGTAGGTATCTGAGAGAACTGCGATAATCTGAATTACCTTGGCAGATTTTAGCAAAAGTTCGCCAACCTAAAAAGGGCTTTCGATTGGCAAAACCGTCTTATCTTATTCAGAATTCCAGGGGTTAGTAAAGTTGATGTTGCCGATAAGGTTTTCAGAGTAGGGTATATTACAGTTACTCAGTTCAGTGCAAAGTTTAATCTTTCTTTTATACCACCTAGGTGGCAGACAAGCATACGGCCCACCAGAAGGACCGATGGTCACCGCAACCTATGAACGTTTGCAACACCAGAGGTGAAACACTCGCGCTGCCGACCCTGTAAAAACCTTCTAAGACCCCTTTTGAAGAACCCCATACTGTAGGCATTTGGGAAAACCGAGGCAGGGAGATCATTCCACAATCTAAAGGTCCGCGGAAGAAAGCCTCTATCGGATCTAACCGTGCTTATACGCTCCGGACGTAGAGTGAGAGGATGACCTTCATGTCTGTGGCAAGCGGTACGATTATAGAACGTAGCCGTGAGCATCATAGCAAACAATTCCTCAGAGCACATTATGTGCCGAGAATGCCAGGAAGAAGAGGAAACCATCCACCTATTAGCTGAGTGCCCAATGTACCTATTCAAGAAGATCTGAAGTATCTGAAGGTGGATCAGATAGCAAGACTTTGCAAGGAAACTGGAAGATTTGATAGGGACGCCGTGAAGTTGCTGGGATACCCAAACACATCCCTCGAAGATGTCCTGGGGAAATGGATGAAATGGACAGCGGAAAGACGGTCGGATCGTTAGACCGTCGGTGTCGGCGTCCCCACAAGACAATAACAATAATAAATAATAACCATCCATACTTACAATTTTCGCATTTATAATATTTGTAAGCATAAGCTAAATAAAAATATCTCAAATATATTTCTGAACTCGCCGGACTAATATAACGAAAGTATTTTTGTTAAGTTATACTTTGATTTTCTTCAAACTTTTCTGATATAAGGTCAGGTGGGGTAAGAGAAACTACGGGGCAAGGGAAACAGCAGTTCATATAACAAAAACTATACACAATTTCTCTATATTTACGCGGTTGATAAAGCAGTAATGTCAATTTAATTTCAAAGAAAAAACATAGATGGCTCTTTCTCACACCAAAATACAATTATGACGCAATCAAAAATTTTGTGCGATCTCCGCGGATACGTGAGCTCGACGTGCTTTTTTCTGTTAGTAATTTGTGCATCATTTTTTTTTGCTGGAAGTGTATAAACATTGGTAAGTGTTCTGTTATACTTAAAATTAGATTACATTATCTATGAAACGTGAAAAACTATGCAACACACATAAATAAACCACTTGTTTTGAAACCTAACCTAAAAATTATGAGTGGGGTAAGAGGAACTGTGCTCACTGGGGTAAGGGAAACATATGTTTCTCTTTGCCGATGTCAGAGGGGGTAAACCTTTTAAGAACTGGTTTGACGTGTGCCCGGTTCCCTATCCTAAAGTGAATAATATGTAGTGTGTTTTATTATTATGAGCACATTTAATAATCTTCGTTCGATCGTGTAATTGTTATATTATTTGTTACAGAAATGCAGAATGCCTAGAAATTATGTGAGAAAGGCTTTTATCTATTATTGGCCGAAGAGGTCACATAAGCTTCAAAATGTCTTTCGATTCTTTTAATTTACACTACTTGAATTTACAACTCCTAATTACTTAATAATAAATGAATAAATTGTTGGTTATACATGTGTGTGTTTTTATGTTAATGTAGGGTTATTTATAGTACCACAAATATAACCAAATCATTGCTTGAGCTATATTTCTCCGGGACACCACGGTTGCTTGACCAGTCGCCACCACTAACAAAATGTTTAAATTGGCGGCGCTTTTTGTATTTTGTTGTATTTTGTTGGTGGCTTTTTGTATTTTGTATTTTGGTGGTTTTTTGTATTTTGTTGGTGGCGGTTGACTGGTCGCGCTGCCGCTGCCGTGGTGCCGCGATGAAATATAGAGCCCATACTGCCTTGGTTGACAACCCCTGTCTGGGTGTCGTATGTTTCCCTTACCCCGAATTCCGTTTTTTGTTATTGTTTCCCATTTTGAACTTTATTTCTGACTAATAGAATTCAAATTTGATTGACAAAAGGATAAACTATGTAACTTGCATACATCGCATAGACAGATAATATTATTGACACAATTATGGAGATAGTTTCCTTTACCCCAAAAACCGGGAAAGGGGAACAACAAGACTAGGCTGATGATTTTGCGTTTTTCATCAAAAGTACCAAACATAATGTTAAAATCCCTTTCATATCGTCGAGCTACATGTCAATAGAAGTCACATATTTATGAAATCCATTACTATGTCATTAAATATTTAAAATAAAACACAATATACCACAAGAAAAATAAAGTATGTTTCCCTTTCCCCACCTAACCTTAAGTTGAAAACGAAGTGAACTTTCCAGCAACAGATATATTGAGATGCCGAAGTTATAACTTCAAATATTTCTTTCTCATTCAATGTTATGTATCTTTAACTGTTTTGAGTACCTAATTTAAAAATTACTGGTATTTTTTTATTAAATGTTGTTTTTATCATTGAGTTATTATTAGTTCGTATAGAGAAGGCACTCCGAAGTAATGCTTTGCGCCAAGAGTTATGGTCCACGGTCCATAACTCCATTAGTCTCTTGTGAGCACCCGACACAACGTGACGCCTTCATTAGTGAAAAGATTTGCGTAAAATGCTTTCGTATGTAGTCAAATACTATAAAAACCGTTTCAGAAAATAAAATAAATGTCATGGAATTACTTTTCACTCGTAAGTACATAGCTTTTCGATATAACACTCATGATTTATTTAATTTGTGTTTTTAATAACCGTCATTCTTGGAATACGTTCATACGTTGAAGGAAACGCGTAAGCGCCATGAAATTCCCGGCGCTTTTGACCATTGACGGTGAAAAATCTATAACGAAGAAGCGATTTTGCGCTTGTATATTTGTATTACGATTAGACGACTAATTTATTATTTAATCGCTGCAGCGAACTTTAGTTATAACTTGTGGCAGAAGGCGTTCGTGTTTTGTTTAGTATAGCGTCTCTATACGTAGTAATAATAACTGAATGGTGTTAATAGTAATTTGGCCACGTTGTCGTTCTATAATCTTCCATTTTATCTAGGATCTGCCGTTCTATATTATCTGTAAGATTTAAGAGTCCTTTATAAGAAAAACTTTAACAGATTTATAATAATACTAGCTGACTTGCACAACTTCGATTACAGCAGAATAGGCTCCGAAACTACTGAACCGATTGGAAAAAATCTATCACTGTTGGAAAGTTACACTATCCCCGGTAAACATAGGCTGTATTTACTTTAATTTGAACTTTTGACATTTAGTAATATAGTATTTGACATCTGTAATTTTAATAATTGAGTATTGGAACTTTTGACATTTCGGAATATTGCATTTTGACATTTGTAATTTATAGAATGTTTGTAAAATAGCAATATCACAAAAATGAAATACATTTATTCTCCCTATTTTTGGGGTAAATGTGGAAAATAATAAGAAAATAGTAGGTCATATGGTACGTTGTCATGTAAAACATAAGTGTAACATACATTTAACAAAAATATTTAAATTTGTAATTTCCCTAAATTTGGGGAAAATTTATAACCTGGTACCTCTCTAATATTCGTATCCCTAAAAATGTTATTGTTGGTGTGTTTTCGAGTCAGTAATACCTTGTCCTTTCATCTAGACCTTTGAAAATGCTGTGAAGCGAAACCGGTCAAGTTTATAATAATAAATATTGTGGAATAGTACAAGTGTCGTTTTCAATATGTGCAGCAAGTTCCACCAAGTGCCGTCAATCAACAGTATAAATAATATATAATATTTACTTTATTCTCATATTCCCACCGGACCGGGAGCTACACGGGTGAAACCACGTAACGTCCGCTAGTAGCATATAATTATGATGTTACGATGAAGAAAAACAATATATTTTTTAGTTTCATTATTTTTCAAGTAGGTAACAAAAACCCCAAGACAAAAGCAGAATGTTTTTGCCCACGTTGAATGCGAACTTTCAACACTACCTACTTGTAACCCAGTTTTTGCTGGCGCTCGCTCGCTAATACCAGGATCGTAAATCCAACGTTAACACAGCAGTGCTCACGATAGATAGCAACAATTACGTGGCTCCACCATCGCGATACGACGTTTGTAAGGTTCCGTACCCAAAGGGCAAAAACAGGTCCCAGTTTTACTTACGTGTGGAAATCCTACGTAGATGCTATGCCGGACTCTTACCGACTTAAACCATACGACGCCTTACAACTGTCTACGGCCGGGAAATTTTCACAGTTGACGTATTTTTTATTGCCGCTATAACAGTCAAAACCAGAATAAATAAAATAATAATAAGGCGGTTCCCGTACAACAATCGTGAATTTTGCCGTTTTTTGGTACGGAACCCTACGTGCGCCAGTCCGACTTGCACTTAGCCGGTTTTCTCACACCTTATGTGTTAGAATGTTATAGCGACTGTTTAAGATAAAAATTGTTCAACTGTTGCGACGTATCCCCGAGGCGAGGGTGTTAAGAGTTTAACCTGTGTATCCGTCTTTGTCGTCTAACAGCAGTTCCCAAACGGATGGAAAAAAATGATGCAATTAATTATCTATACTAATATTATAAAGAGGAAAGATTTGATTGTTTATTTATTTATTTTTTTTATTTATTGGTTTTGTACACACAATTAAAAACAAAAGAAATCATATGGAATATTGTACAAGGCACTACTTATTTATGAAATCTCTTCCAGTAGGCCTGAGAGAGGAGATGTGAATGAGAGACAAAGTAAATAAGTGTGTGCAGAATAATAAACATACATAAACCTTAATTAGCATACATACATAAATACATACATAATATATAGTATTATACTATCTAAATATTGTTTGTTTTTTATTATTTGTTTATTATATCGAATAGGCTCCGGAACTACTGAACCCATTTGAAAAATTCTTTCACTGTTTGGAAGTTACACTATCCCCGGTTACCATAGGCTATATTTTATTCCCATATTCCCACGGTAACGGAAGCTACGAGGGTTAAACCGCGTGACGTCCTCTAGTATCGTTATAAATTTGAAGATCATCTGCTCACTCCCTAGGCGTTCAAGAAATCTTATCGTAGTCAAAATCTATGGATTGATCTAAAATTAGGTACGCTGATACTTTGATATGGAACGATATGGTAACCTGTCCCTGCCTACCTACCTCTTCAGGGCTAATGTGTGTCTATATTGCCTGTATGGAAGCGACTAGCCTACACCACTGCACCATCCGTAGCTTAGTAGGTCTACTACGTCACTAGCAAAAGACATTAGTACAAATCACAAAAATCTTGTTAGGCGACAGTAGCCCTCGCCCTATCACCTCGATAAAAATCCTCAGTTAATTTAACACCCGACAATTTAAGTATAATTTATAGGTCACAGATCCCTCACATTTCTATAATAAACAAAATTAACCAAATTTTTCCTAAATATTACATTTGAAGGTCGGTGGCAAGCAACAAGTTAGGGACCCTCCACGCCATTAACTCAATTTTCTCGCTAAAGATCAAAGGTTGTAATAAAACTCACTGTGGTTAATTTTATTCAAGCTTTATGAACATTGTATTGTAACACGAGATGGTGTTGCAGCTCTCAC
Organism: Miltochrista miniata; assembly: GCA_933228765.1. NCBI lineage: Eukaryota > Metazoa > Arthropoda > Insecta > Lepidoptera > Erebidae > Miltochrista > Miltochrista miniata. Next base: position 1,081,494 of record OW121769.1, read on the forward strand.
CGCTCTCGAGCTCCCATGGAAACACAGACTATAACTAGGTATAATCTTTTCATGTTTTAACGGTGTTTAATCCCTGTACCAAATTGAATTAAAATCTGTTAAGCTAATAGAAAGTGACAGAGTAAGAAACACCCATATATAATGATCTATCAAGTTTATTTTATTATTAGGAAAGACAAACATCCCAAATTACACCCAGCCTATTGAACAGTGCTAAGGTCGGTAGCTAATGCGTCGGACCTACATTAGTAGGCACTACCAACATTCGACATTATACCTCCGTTTGATGTTTTAATCAACATGAAACACAAATTACACACATGAAATTACATTACATTAAGTTCATACGACGTGCTTCATGAGAATTTTCTTAAATATATCGTTAGAAATATTACACAAATAGACACAAGTATATAGGTATTACACATTTCTCTTTCCCAATGGGCTACGTAAACACTTTTTGTTTCGGTTAGAAACATGATCTTTCGACTAAGTTGATAAGTAGATACGTATTTCTTTTACTGTAGCGCGCTAGCTCATTGTTCTGTAATAAACATCACTGCGTTCAGGACCTAATCCTAACACAATGTTCAAAAAAATTATAGTTAGTCCAGTAAAGTCACTTGAGATTTACTAAAGTCGAATTTTTAATTAAACGAAGTAAAGTGACAGCAACTAATGTCATTTCTTCATAGAAATTATGCAACATTGTATAAAGAAGTGACATTAGTTGCTGTCACTTTACTTCGTTTAATTAAAAATTCGACTATAAGTAAAACTGTTCATTTTGAATTAAAAATATACAAGCGCAGCTACCTAAGTATTGCGTTTGTTGCTCACAGATTATCTGGTCGTTCATATTTTTACGTAGACATGGCAGTTTGTCTCGAGCAAACGAGGCCCAGCGGTCCCTGCTCCGTGGAAACCGTGGAGACATGGAAGGTGCGACTTGAGCAACCAAAAGGGGGATTCGCCACAATCGCGTCCGTCAGACCGGTCATGAACGAGTACTCTCTCCTACCGGTTGTCACAGATACTTACCGGGCACGGTAGCTTCGGTAGGTATCTGTGGCGAAGACACCGGGAAACCACGGCCGAGTGTCCGCACTGCGAGGACCGCAGCGATGACACCGCGCTCCACAAGCTGGTGGAGTGCACGGCGTGGGAGCAACAGCGCCAGGTCCTCATGGTGGGTCTGGACGTGGACACTCTCTCGGTCGACACCATGGTGCAAGCCATGATCTCCAGCGGGAGTAAGTGAGACTGCGCCGCCTCTTTCTGCCAGCAGGTCATGCTCGTGAAAGGGACGGTGGGGCGGTAACGGGAGATAACTCTCCCACTCGAGTTCCGCAGTCGGCGGCTTGGGTGCCGCCGACGTATCTTTGCCGAGGACTATCGGCCTCCATGACCGGGGGCATGAGGACGGCTCTCCGTCCATACAGAAGCAGGCCCATGACGGCAGCGTGACGTGAGGGATTCACGCACGCCCCCCCTTAGAAGCGGGATCACACCCGAAACCCCCTAAAGACGCGGGATAGCACCCGAACCACCCCCTAAGCGAGGCCACAATGGCGGCCGTGGGTCTGTTGGGAGTCCTGGGCTCCCAACCATAAGCTGTTGGGCGTAACGTGAGGTTTTTAGTCGGTAGACTGTTTTTAATATCACATTAATATGTTTTCTGTCTTGGGATTCGAACCCAAGATCTCAGCTCTGGCACCAGTCAGAGTCACATACACTAATCGCTGCGCCATTACAGCATTCAAATACAACAATTTGATATTAAAATAATTATTAATTATAAACTAGTCCTTTAAAATTGTAATTTGATCGCAAAGTGGTTTCAAATTTAATTGCGATTAGGTTAAAATATCACTTTGTATAGAATAAGATAGCAAAATGTTTCTTCCAAACGTAAATTACTGGAAGCCTCGTAATCTTTGCTTGTTTTAAATAAACGTACTGCGCTATAAAATGCTTTATAATCGTTTGCCTCTCGAATAGATAAGATCTTAGGCTTAAATGGTTTCACATTTTACGAGTAAATATAAATATCTTTAGATAACTGTAATGGATTTTATACCGATCTATGTACACAGAGCAACGCGACCAGTATAAGATGTGTATGTGTCGCGTTGCTCTGAATTTGTTTGACGAAATAACTAGGTATTTATGAAACATCAATAATATACTATTAGAAAAGATGTACTTTGTTTTTATATTTTACACATTTTCTGAAATAGAATTGCTTAATGCTGATTTGTTACATTGTTTTGAAATCAATATTTCAAACCAAATTAGTTTCTTGAAGACTATTTTCTGACTTTACCAAAACATAGGTATTTCTCAACAAAATGGAATTTCCACTTCAGATTTCAACAGTTATCTAATAATAAGATCTTTTTACTTCGTCAATACCTCTACGTAGACCCAAAGTTGACAAAATACGCCAAAAATAATATTGGACAGTTAAGATAGTCGAGCGAAATCGCAAACCTATATCGATGATCAAGTCAGTCCGGCGTTACACAGTCATCAATCAGAGGAGATAAGGTTCTAGATATATCTGTAATAATATTATCAAGAAGATAGACTTTTTGTTTGTAAAGAATTCTATGAAACTAGTGAACCGGTTTTGATTTTTTTTATAAATTAAGAGATACCTATTTTTATAGCAGAAAGGTGGCAGACAGGCATACGGCCCACCAGAAGGACTGGTGATCACCGCAGCCTATGAACGTTTGCAACACCGAGGCGCCACACTCGCGCTGCAAACCCTGTAAAAACCTACATAATTAACGAGTAGAATAGATTATAAATAGCTATAATACTAACTCCTAGGGAGAGGCCCCGATAGCGGTTGAAGTATGTGTCGAAAGTCATGGGGTTCTCCTTCTTAGGGCGTACCCGGCCATAGGTAGATGTAAGGGCGCCGTGTGGTTTTAGTCGGTAGGAGTCCGGCAAAGCATCCATGAGGATTATATCACTTTGAGAAAAAGATGACCTAAACTTTAAAGTGGAAGGATTTTTTTGTTTGTAATGAATAAGGTCTGAATTATTGAACTTGGTTTAAAATTCTTTCAGCAATAAAGATGATTTTGAAAGAGAGTAACATATACTAATTAAATAACATCACGCTATGTTCAATAGAAGTACAACGATTACGAAAATTAAAGGGCTTAAATTTATTTATATGATATTGCGGGGTTCTAAGTAGGTATATTATGAAATAAGCGAAGCCGCGGGACACAACTAGTGAATAATAAAGATAGTCTGACGTAACGAGTCATCAATCAGGACCGATAAGGTTCTAGACATATAGGTACCTAATATAATGGAGTTACGCGTCAGGAGGCACTACGTAGGTATCTAGGCTAGAGAGACGAAATATATTAAAGGTAGAAAAGCCCTAGAAAGGGTTTCTGTTGAAATACGACGGAAATAATTGGATACGTACGACGTGACCAACGTTTAAAGATATAGCTAAATAAGTATCCATTTATTTGAGCTGTGATTATAAGATACGGGAACTCAAAATTTCTTGATAATGAAACTAATATTTTAAAGAGGAAAGATTTGTTTGTCTGCATTCTTTAAACTCCGAAACTACTACAATGATTTTAAAAAAAATCTTTTGCCCAATTAGACTGCTAATTTATTTTGAAGTAACCCAAGAGAGCGGAGTCATAATCAATTTTTTTTAACAAATCTGACCGATTTCTATACATTAATGTAACGTATATGGGCTCTACGGTGCTACGGGATTCGTAGCATTTAGGTTCGGACATATTTTAAACCGGTAACTGAACATCTATTTCATGGCTCTGCTACCCCTTCGGGGAACAAGGCATGCCTATAATGTATGTAGGTATGTAAAAGGTAACTCACTACAAATTCCTTTGCCGAGGCAGTCATGACGGCAAAGAGAAAAGCGCTGCGAGTGCGAGAGAGGAGTGGTCTCACACTTCCATCTCGCCAACCTCACACGCGTGGTCGTCGATGGCAGCTTTATGCTAGCCGCGCGACTGACTAAGGTGCGTCCCTCGTGTTCCGGGGTCACGGTCAGTGCAGTTTCGGGGGGCAATTTCTAGACCACCAGGGTCGAGCCTGTCGCAGGCAACGCTTGTTGGGTTGCAGAACTTGAACGCTTGTCTTACCTGTGACCAAACAATAGCGACGTGGAGGAATACTCCAGGGTTTTAATGGGTATACCAATTTTGGGGAGCCCCACATAGCCACTCTGTTCACATACAGGTGGTATCCACAAAAGATTTCCCTGGACAAACAAAAACAAAAGCTCACTACAAATAATGTACCTACTATGTAATGGAAGGGATACGTTGCAATGTGTGCTATTAGTCTGCCTACCCCCCTAGTAATACAGACATGATTGATATTACTTGTAACAAGATAAATGAAATACGCGAGCACGCGACATTGACAGATTCAAATGCCTCTGGCGGGGAGCGCGCCATACAGCATAACATGTTATTTATTACCAGTTTCTGTAAAATGTGCTTCGCGTCTGACGAATGTATGTCCACATACACTGTGTCACTGTATACTGTGTGGTGGTAGGCCGTAGGCTATAATAGGTCTATCTAGCTACAACATACTTACTCCAGAATAATAAGACACAGTAAGCATTAAGCAGTAAACTTCATTACCAGCATAATATAGATGGCACCAAATTAGTGTGTAACTTCTTAATTCAAATGATAGTCAATGCTAATTTAATAGTAGATCTAATTCCGGGTAGTAAATAGACAATAATACGAAGTTTTTACAGACTCGGCAGCGCGAGTGTGGCGCCTCTGATGTAGCAAACGTTCATAGGCTGTGGTGACAGCCAGTCCTTCTGGTGAGCCATTCGCTTGTCTGCCACCTTAGTGTTATAAAAAAACGGCACGTTTGTTGGAAGATAACCTACTTATTGTTTATTTCCGCAATAATTATTTACATTACACATGACCGTTTGTCCTTATTGCATTTTCAAACCAACTAAATAAAGGCATAGAAAGGTAAGCTACCTTTCTGTGCCTTCAAAACACGTGGAAATACATGTACAAAATACATGTACAGTTATTTAATATGCGCAGCGGGTTCCACCAAGTGCCATCAATACAATCAAAAGTCTAAGATAACACTGTACTGAAATATTTTGGTCAGTGTGTCTGCGCTCGTAGATGCTCGTAGGCACTACGCTCGCACATTTGTGCAATGTTAACTTATTACATTTTTTTTAACGTGACGGAAAATCCCCATGGATGCTATCTTATATATGACTTCTACCGACTATAAAGCCTCACGTAACGCCTAAGAGCCTATGGTTGAGAGCCCCTGGTTAGCCCTCAGAAGGATGTCCCAGGACTCCCAACAGACCTACGGCCACCAGCGGCCTCGCCCAGTTAACTTATTACATTAAAAATAAATCCCCCACTTGTATTATTCCACAAACTTTTATTTAAGTTTTAAAGTGAAATCGGTCAGGTTTAAAATTTAACAATTATCTGACCGTATTCACTTGATAGCATTAAAGAAAGCTATCTTTGATTTGCATAATAGCTAAACCGGTCAGGAATTGTTAATCTTACTAATATTATAAATGCGAAAGTTTGTGAATGTGGATGTGTGGTTGTAAAATTGGTACAGATATATACATTACTAGCTGATGCCCGCAGCTTCGCCCGCGTAAAATTTGTTCCCGTTCCCGCTTCCCGTATTTTATCCCCTTCGGGGTAGAATTTATCGAAATCCTTTCTTAGCGGATGCCTACGTCATAACATCTACCTGCATACCAAATTTCAGCCCGATCCGTCCAGTGGTTTGGGCTGTGCGTTGATAGATCACTATGTCAGTCAGTCAGTCACCTTTGAGTTATATATATTTAGAAGATAGATAGTCTGAAATAACACTTAGGCTACTTTTCGGGAATAAGTTCCAACGGGAAGCGGGAACGGGAACAAATATTACGCGGGAGAAGCTGCGGGCATCAGCTAGTATTAAAATAAAAGATGTGAGAGACAAGACAGTAAATGTTTTTCATAATGTTGGTATTATAACAAGTTCCATCAAGTGCCAACATTCAAAAGTATAAACGAAACTGACTTATTACCTTTTTAATATGACATTAGTCAATCAAGCAGCTTCAATCAAGCAAATACCCAATTACAACCATCACACGGTTCGTTTACGTTCTGTATGGAACTACACGCGCCATCAATTCCGCAATAAATCATAGCGTATCAATCCGGAGCGGTCGGTAGTCGGTAGACCGCTTGAGACGCTCGCTCCCGAGGGAAATCAAGCTTCACGGTTGCTCAAAGGCTTATCAAATGAAATATCTAGATGTGACTGGTTTTATACCGTTTGTGTTCATATTACAATTTTGCTTTGAAAAATATATTCGGTATAACGATAATAAAGTCCTGCGTTGCTGTTGAATAAATTATGTTGTAAGTACTTTCAACAAACATTTTCATAATTTGTGAGGTGTCATAATTTGTCATGCCTAGTTTCATTTTTAGGAAAAGAAAGATACTTTTAACCTTAATTTATGATCATAAAATTCACGTGAAAGTAAACTTGTAGCATTTATTTTCTATAGATGCAGTATTTAGGATGTGAAAGCAGCCTTATCGAGTTATTTTTTTTTAATCGGTTGTCAGTGGTGACATTTCTGCTGTCAGAATGACAGGATGTCATAAGTTCGGTGACGAAGCGTTTCGCATTTAAAGGAACGGGTTTTGTTAAGATTTTTCGTGAAAGACAGGACTTTTGACCGAGACCTGCTTTGGGGTAGTTGGAGGTCCTTTGGCTTTTGCTCTGAGACTGTGCCGCGAATCAGTTTTTCGCTCAAGCGCGATTATTTGTTACCTCGCGTGGCCTAACGGGCTGTGATTGGGTTGCTGCATTGCATCTTGCTACATTTTACCCAGAAAACTGGGTTTTTTACTACGGGGCTAGTTGCCGGATGAGATATTTGGTGCCGCACCTATAAGTTAGTGGGCTGCACGTGGTACGACAACGTGGAAGTGCGGACTACACGAGCTTCTCATGTGAGAGGTATCTGCCGTCATCACCTGGCAGTAACAACAGGCAGTCACTCTCACTCAGCTCACTCTGCAGGCCAGTAAATCCACTACTTATGTGTAGCTTAGTAGCATAAGTACCTAAGCACTGACTATACTTCTGTGTACCTGTGATATTTGTGTCTATCAGTGAATAAGCTCTCTGTGTGTCTCTGTGTATCTCTGTGTTATATAAATATATGTGTGACGTGTACACCCTACCTGACTGTTTTCGTCAGAGCCCTGGCCTACCCTTGCACGCACACTGGAATCTCTGTAGTAAGGCGCCCTGGGAAAGAGTTCTCTGCATAGCTACCTCGCGCTAGTTGGTGAGTAACACTGATCATCACTGTGTTATAAAATTGGCTCCCAACGTAGTGGCAAATCTCTGGGTCTACTCTGCGGTAGCCTCAGTCTAGTGTGTGTGCATAGGTGGTTACCTCTGGCGAAACCATCCTGGTGAATCGTCCGAGACGCTCCAGGACGTTAATTGGTGGTGCTAGCAGCTAAGCACAAAACCTTCCCTTTCGTCTTCTTCCAGCTTCCTACATCTTTGGCTGGAAAAGACACAAAATTCTAAATTCAAAAATTTAAAATAGCTGTGATTTTGGAAAAACTTTTTGATTTTATTTGGCATACCCACTTCTTTCCTTATTGTGTTTCTTTTCTTTGTTATGTTCCTTTTTATGGTGCACTCATATATTTATTGTAATATTATAGTAGCATAGATTAATATATTACATATATTATTCTATAGTTTCACCTCTGTGTTAACTTAGTGAATTTCACTCTGTGTAATTATAAATTTTTTTTTGAAGGTATGTTGATACCTTGTAATTTTAATTATTAACCTGAACTGTGTTATCAGAAAATTTAGAAACTTTTCTCTCTTAATATACCCTTAATCTTTGTTAAATTCTAAAAGTCAATTTGAAACATAATTACCTAACTTAGTACACTTTGTTGTAACTCAATTTACATTTTTACTTTGTAATTGATCCCTATCTGTGCCATTTTATCTTTATAATTGTTGTAAGTAAATTTTTACATAATGGCACAGATGAAAAAATATATAAATTATTTAAGAAAGGATGAACTTGCTAACGAGCTGTCCCACATGGGTATTTCAGTGGAACCGGAAACGACAGTGTCTGGCCTTCGGAGTGAGCTAAGAACGGCACACCGACTCGTCCGTCGAGGTAGCATCAAAGCGAGTGCTCCGGTACCCGCTGATGCATCGGCTGAGCTCTCGACCTGCCTTCCGAAGGTCTCCGAGTTGGAGGAGGCTCTTCAGTCAGGTGAGTTTTTGGCCAATAATAATTCTCGTCTTAGGGTGTCCATCAGGGCCAACTACTTATTGAGTAGGTTAGCTCGTTGTGGTCTGGATTGCCCCGACCTGGTGGATATTCGTGGTAGGCTAGTGAAGATCATCGCTAGGGCTGAACCCAGTAGTGATTCTGAATCCGAAGGTTCGGATGATGATGGTGATGATCCTTCGGGTCGTGACCAGGTGGAATATACTTCACCAGTAGTGAGAGAGGACCGCTCGGTGCGAGCTAGTTCAAGTAGGAATAGTTCTACATGTAACATAGTGTATAAAGAACGTCCCCTTAACTTATGTTCATTTAACTTAAAATATGATGGTTCTACTTGTGTACGTGTGTTTTTAGAGAGATTAGAGGAACTTAGATGTGCTCGGGAGGTTACTAAGCCTAGACTCCTTATGGCTTTCTCCGACCTGTTGGATGGACCGGCTTTGTCTTGGTTCCGTACAAACAAAGCTAACTTCATCTCATATGAGGATCTTATTAGTGAGCTTAGAGATACCTTCGATATTCCTGATTATGATTACCGCCTCAGGAACGAGATAAGACAGCGTACACAAGCCCGCTCTGAGTCCTTGGTTAACTATATATGTACAATGCAAGCCATGTTCTCAAGGTTGTCATGTAAGATGCCCAGTGAGGAACAGCTGGACATTCTCATGCACAACATTAGACCTGACTACATGAAGGAACTGGCCTTGCATGATGTCAACTCTGTAGATGACTTGAGACGTTTGGGTAAGCGCTTGGAGCTTGCGCGTACTAGGGCAGACGCTTTCCATGAGCCTGCTCTTGACAAGTTTGAGATTACATCTGACTTACACCAGCTTAAGAACAAAGGTGTACAAAAGCCCGCTAAGCAGGTGTCTGCAGTGGAGACGCCGGTTACCCCCCACGATCGCAAATGCTTTCGTTGCGGCGGGGGCGGTCACACTGCATACAGCTGCACACAGTCAAGGGAGCTGGTGTGTTTCCGGTGTGGTCTCAAAGGAGTCAAGACCCCAGACTGCTCACACTGTACTAGCAAGTCAAAAAACGCGTAGGCCAGGGCCTTATTAGGAACTCTGTGCATCACTCTGTATCTGAGTCTATTTCTGATAAGGTCCTGTTTCCTAAACGGGATAGTGACATTAGACCGTATCTAGTTGTTAAGGTTTTAAATTTAAATGTCTTAGGCCTTCTAGATTCCGGTGCCTCCTGCTCTATACTAGGTAAGGGAGCGCACCGCATCTTCTTGGAACTGGGTTTTGATCTTGTGAGTATCAATCCTACTTTTCGTATTACAACTGCAGACAGCACTCACTTGCAATGTCTGGGTTGTATCTCTTTGCCAATTGAGTACAATTCGGTTATCCGAGTTGTCAAGTTCTATGTTGTCCCAGGTATAACCACCTCCATGATATTTGGAGTGGATTTCTGGCAACAATTTAAGTTAAGTGATAAGTTAATTTTACAAAATATTAGTCTTGATAGCTTTAGTGATAATAATCCTATAGAGTCTGTGTCCCTTAACGGTGGCCTCGAGGATTACGACAACCTGACAACTAAACAAAGGTGTGTAATCAACGAGGTCATTGAAAAGTTCGACTCGTTGAACACTGATAAGGTGGGTTTAGGTCGGACCTCACTTGTGCACCATGTCATTGACACTGGTGACAGCAAGCCGATCAAGCAGCGTTATTATCCGCTCTCTCCCCTTAAGCAGAAGGCCCTGGAAGCCGAGCTGGACCGAATGCTGGAGATGGGAGTAGTGTCCCCGTCTCAGTCCGCCTGGAACTCTCCAGTGGTCATGGTGGAGAAGGCGAACGGCGACCTCAGATTGTGCTTGGACTCTCGCAAGCTGAACTCTGTGTCTAAGAGTGACGCCTACCCCTTACCCTATATCAATCAAATCTTAGACCATCTTAATAATGCTAAGTATTTAACCTCTGTAGATCTGAGTGCGGCCTACTGGCAGATTCCATTCGACTCACTCCAGTCTGCTGAGAAGACTGCTTTTACGGTTCCCCGGAGAGGATTGTTCCATTACAATTCCATGTGCTTCGGTCTTGTCGGTGCCAGTGCCACGATGCAACGCCTCATGGACCGTCTGTTTGGTCCCGAGTTCGACAACAAGGTATTTGCGTTTCAGGATGACATAGTCTGTGTGTCCAGCACCTTTGAGGAGCATGTAGAGCTCTTACATAGAGTCTATCAGCAACTCAAGGATGCTGGCCTAACTATTAATATGAAAAAATCCCACTTTTGTCGGAGTGAACTCAAATACCTGGGGTATTATGTGGACAAACATGGCTTACGGACAGACCCGGGTAAAGTTGAGGTTATCCTCAACTATCCCACCCCTTCTAACCCTAAGGAGGTTAAGAGATTTCTGGGAATGGCCGGCTGGTATCGTCGCTTTGTTAACAACTTCTCGAAGATTAGTAAACCTCTGTGCAAACTCACTTCTACGAACCTTAAGTTCGAATGGACCCCTGAGGCTGAACAGTCCTTTAACCTGCTAAAGTCAGCCTTGGTTTCTGCCCCTATATTAAAAATGCCTAACTTTGAGATGCCCTTCCGCATTCTTAGTGACGCGTCAGCTTACTCAGTTGCTGCTGTACTGACACAAACTCACGATGGTGTTGAGCACCCTATCGCCTACTGTAGCCGTTCTCTCAACAAGAACGAGGTGAACTACAGCACAACTGAGCGAGAACTTCTGGCCGTGATTTTCGCTTTGGAACAATTTCAACAGTACGTCGAAGGCCAAAAATGTACGGTCGTCACGGATCATTCATCTCTTCTGTGGTTCCATAAGCTAAAAAATCCCACGGGTCGTCTAGCACGTTGGAGCATGAGGCTCAGTCAATTCGATTTTGACATAGAGCATCGAAAAGGTAAAGACCACGTTGTACCTGATGCTCTGTCTCGTATCAAAATTGATTCCCTCGATGCAGTACCCACTAAAGACCCGTGGTATGACCACACCATGAATAGTGTTCGGAAGAACCCTAGGAAGTCACCAAATTATGACATTCGTGACAACCTTCTATATAGGTTAACTAAAAATAAATATTCTTTGACTTCAGACTTTGACTGGAAGCTGGTGGTACCTCAGGAGGATCGCTTGCCCCTGCTCTCTAAGTACCACGATGACACACTTAGTGCCCATGGTGGCGTTTGGAAGACGCATAAAAGGTTAGCCCTAAATTATTACTGGCCCAAGATGTACGAGGACGTCAAAGAATATGTTGGGAATTGCGAAATATGCAAGCAGTACAAACCCGTAAATACGTCTCGTCCCGGCCTAATGGGTAGCCCGAAGCGGGTTTCGAAGCCATTCGAAGCTATCTCTGTCGATCTGCTTGGTCCCTTTCCCACTTCGAGCAATAGAAACGTACACCTGATCGTGGTCTCCGACTACTTTAGCAAATACGTCATGTTGTGCCCTGTTCGGGTGGCCACAGGCGCTGTAGTCGCGAGGTTCATAGAGAAGAGTGTGTTTCTCGTGCACGGAGTCTGCAAGACTATTTACATGGATAATGGCCCTCAGTTTGTGAGTAAGCCATTTAAGGATCTGTTGGCTAAATACAATGTACCTAATATATATTATAACCCTAGGTATCATGCCCAAACTAATCAGGCGGAACGAGCTATTCGTAATGTGGTTCAAGCGATCTCATGCTATGTGAAGTCACAACACAAGTCTTGGGATCAGTTCTTGGTTGAGATACAGTGTGCTTTAAACACTGCAGTTAACGAAGCAACTCGTTTCACCCCTTACTTTTTGGTACATGGTAGGGAATTTATTGGGGATGGAGTGCTGTACAGGCAGACAGATATCGCGTGCCATCCTACTTCAGTCTCTGTAGACGATCCATCAGCCTTCGGTGTCAAGCTGAGAGAAATACAACGCATTTACGACCAGGTGAGGAAACATTTGAACGTTGCCCACCAGCGTAATGAAAAGTATTACAACCTCAGAAAAAGGCATGTAGAGCTGAAAGTGGGACAGATAGTTTACAAACGCACGTTCTACCTGTCCAACAAGGCCAAGAATTTTACTGCTAAGCTAGCTCCTAAGTTCCTTAAATGTGTGGTGACTGCTAAACGATCCCCTTTAGTATATAGGCTGTCAGATCTGGACGGTAAGGATCTTGGGGAGTACCATATCAAGGACATCCTGAAGTATCAGGAGGAGCAGTCTCCAATACCTAACGTAACTACATAGCACTGTTTCTCTAGTTTATTAAACCAGTGCTATGTGATCATTATGTAAGACTATTTTAATCTTTTGTTTGTATTTCTATATGTGTACGTGACTTTAAATTGTCACGTTGTAGTTTCTTCTATGCACCGCACCGAGCGTTTTTCTCTCATTCGCTTCTTAGTACTCTACATTATCCTGAGAGCTTGGGTAGTGTTAGGGTATCGGCAGTGAGTAAAGGGAGCATTCGTTTTCTATGAAGGGCATTAGACTCTAGTTACTTAGCCTAACCGGTACACGAGTCAGTGTCTAGTTAGGTACATAGGAGGATCTTTCTTTGGTATTGTAATGGTCGTAGTCAGCTGGTGTTTGAAGGACCTAGCTGGTTGTCTTTGTTTATTAGTCAGTACTTTTCTGTTTTCTTTATTGTGTATTTCCAGCGTGTCATATCCGCAGGAAATACTATTAAAGGGGGGGTGGTTGTAGCATTTATTTTCTATAGATGCAGTATTTAGGATGTGAAAGCAGCCTTATCGAGTTATTTTTTTTTAATCGGTTGTCAGTGGTGACATTTCTGCTGTCAGAATGACAGGATGTCATAAGTTCGGTGACGAAGCGTTTCGCATTTAAAGGAACGGGTTTTGTTAAGATTTTTCGTGAAAGACAGGACTTTTGACCGAGACCTGCTTTGGGGTAGTTGGAGGTCCTTTGGCTTTTGCTCTGAGACTGTGCCGCGAATCAGTTTTTCGCTCAAGCGCGATTATTTGTTACCTCGCGTGGCCTAACGGGCTGTGATTGGGTTGCTGCATTGCATCTTGCTACATTTTACCCAGAAAACTGGGTTTTTTACTACGGGGCTAGTTGCCGGATGAGATATTTGGTGCCGCACCTATAAGTTAGTGGGCTGCACGTGGTACGACAACGTGGAAGTGCGGACTACACGAGCTTCTCATGTGAGAGGTATCTGCCGTCATCACCTGGCAGTAACAACAGGCAGTCACTCTCACTCAGCTCACTCTGCAGGCCAGTAAATCCACTACTTATGTGTAGCTTAGTAGCATAAGTACCTAAGCACTGACTATACTTCTGTGTACCTGTGATATTTGTGTCTATCAGTGAATAAGCTCTCTGTGTGTCTCTGTGTATCTCTGTGTTATATAAATATATGTGTGTACACCCTACCTGACTGTTTTCGTCAGAGCCCTGGCCTACCCTTGCACGCACACTGGAATCTCTGTAGTAAGGCGCCCTGGGAAAGAGTTCTCTGCATAGCTACCTCGCGCTAGTTGGTGAGTAACACTGATCATCACTGTGTTATAAACTCTTTTAGTCTCCAATAGATACTTTTTAATACTGCTAAGTTGTCAGACAAGCCTTCAAGTCACCCTGATGGAATGCGGTCACCACGTTTGCCGCCAGAGATGCTACACTAACACTTCCGACAGCAATATTTGATTTTAAAATTTATATTTCGTATCTTCAGGTTCAGGTCAACTAGAGGACGTCACGCGGTTTCACCCGCGTAGCTCCCGTTCCCGTGTGAATACGAGAATAAAATATAGCCTATGTTCACCGGTAAGAGTCTAGCTTTTCAAGAGCGAAAGAATTTTTCAAATCGGTCCAGTAGTTTCTTCAAATTCTTTATAATATTAGTATAGATATCGATGAACGATGTTAGGTTTTTAGGGTTCCGTAGCGAAATGGCAGAAACGGAACCCTTATAGATTCGTCATGTATGTCTGTCTGTCTGTCCGTCCGTGTGTCACAGCCACTTTTCTCCGAAACTATAAGGCCTATGCTGTTGAAACTTGGTAAGTAGATGTATTCTGTGAACCGCATCAAGATTTTTATATAAAACTAGAAAAAAAGCAGTTAATTTTGGGGGTCCTCATACTCAAAACTGAAACTCAAAATTTTTTTTTCTTCAAACCCATACCTGTGCGGTTTCTATAGATAGGTCTTATAGTTTGCGCAAGAGCCACTTCCAAAGTGGAAAAATTTGTGCGCCCCCCCCCCCCCTCCCCTCTAACTTCTAAACTAAGAAAATTATAAATCTAAAAAAATATGTAATGTACATTGCCATAAAATCTACCAACGAAATCGAGTTGGTAGTTTTTTTAATACGTCATAAACCGCAATTTTCGCCTAGAAAAATCACTATCTCCCATTTCTCCCCCTCGGGGTTTAGGGGACATGCGTTACTTCTCATGGAGCTAACGTTACACCCTGAGGGTACAGTAGTGGCTTCTTCAATCAGATCCCTAAGATTCAATATCTTAGGGATTAACGAAAAAGCCCACATTAGGAGGAAGGGCATAACGGTACTCCGTTCGTTGAGCAGCCCGCCTGGGGCAGTACCTCCGCCCTGCAGAAGACCGCGGTAATAGTAACCTGACTCCGGTTGGGTTATGTTCTCCGTCGGTTAGCAGGTATCCAGAGCTCATTGGGGCGACTTTGTGCCGTTGACGGTGAGACCAGAGGCTTATCTGGCTCCATTGGCGGATAGAGGCGCGGAGTATTGGTACGGCGGTCAGGGAGACCCGGTGAAACGGTTGACCGCTGACCGCCCGCAGGCTGTACGGGACCCGAACCTGGGGATCACTTAATCTCCGCCCCAGGAGGCTGAACCAGCAGCCTGTGTAAAGTCCCTGGTGCTGTGGTCGTGCCGGAGGAGGATACCGGAGTGGACGCGGCCACTGCATTGGGGGGGGACCGGGGGCCCTTCCGTACGCCGTGCCAATCTTCCGCATTACCTTTGTCTGCCTTTGGTGATTTGGAGCCTCGCTTAGTCTCCTGCGCCAGCAGCACACAGGCGCCCCCTCAACCTTCTTAATTCCCCTTTTTTAAAAAACAACCATGGCTGCAAAAAAGAAAAATAAAAAGGTATCCACAGCGGCATCGGCGTCCACACTTCAAGTGGACTTTTGCAACATCAGAGGGATGCGCGCGAACATCAACGTAGTCCACCACCATCTTGAAACTGCGAAGCCGACCCTTTTTTTCTTGACGGAGACGCAGATCTCATGCCCGAAAGATACATCTGACTTGATGTACCCTGGCTACAAGCTGGAGTACAACTTCAGGCGGAAAGCCGGGGTGTGTATGTACGTCCGGGATGATGTCTGCTGTCGCCGTCTTACAAGCCTCGAAGACAGGGACCTGTCTACGTTATGGGCGCGCGTGGATCACGGGGGCCACACCCGGATCTACGCGTGCGTGTATAGGTCTCACAGCGGTAATACGGACACAGTTCGCCTTTATGACCACCTGCAGCAATCGACTGACAGGGTGATTGAGCAGTGTCCCTCCGCTGAGATAGTGGTTTTGGGAGATTTCAACGGTCATCATGTTGACTGGTTGGGCTCCCGGACCACCGACTTTGCGGGAAAAGCTGCTCACGAATTTGCCTTGACCTATGGGTTCTCCCAGCTGGTTAAATCCCATACAAGGATACCAGACAAGGAGAACGAGCATAGTGCATTGCTGGACCTTCTGCTGACAACGCGTCCGGACGGATACAACGTTTCGGTGGATGCTCCGCTAGGATCGTCGGACCACTGTGTCGTTCGGACGCATGTGCCTCTCGCAAGGCCTGAACCACCTCGGCCCAAGGAGTGGCGACATGTGTGGCACTACAAGTCAGCAGACTGGGATGGACTGCGAGAGTTCTATGCGTCGTACCCGTGGCGGCGGCTTTGTTTTGCCTCAGAGGATCTGGATTCTTGTGCTGTAGCAGTCGCTGAAGGGATCTTGGAGGGTATGGAATGCTACATTCCCAACCGATGGATCCCTGTAGGTGCAAAAAAGCGACCGTGGTTCAATCGGCTCTGCAGAGAAGCTCTAATACAGAAGGAATCTGCCTACAGAGCTTGGACCACGGCTCGTGCAAATTCAGATCCAAACATCTCTGAGGTGAAACGCAAATTAAATGCCGCCTCGAGGTCCAGTAAAAGAGCTATTGTCAAGGCCAAGTTCGATTTCGTCGGCAGAATTGGCGAACGGCTAGCAGGCTACCCTTCAGGAAGTCGTGAATTTTGGTCGCTTGCCAAAGCTGCCGAGGGAAACTTCTGTCGGTCAGGATTACCACCCTTGCTTAAACCCGACGGTAGTTTGGCCCAGAGTGCCAAGGAGAAAGCCGACCTTTTGGGTAATCTCTTTGCCTCTAACTCGACCATGAGCGACGGAGGTGCTTTACCGCCGGGCATTCCGAGTTGTGGCACTTCCATGCCGGAAGTTAAATTTACACAGCGGAATGTCCGGCGGGAGCTTCAATCTCTGGACGTTCATAAGTCGAGTGGGCCAGACGGCATTCCCGCGGTGGTACTTAAGCATTGTGGTCCAGAGTTGTGTCCGGTACTTACACGTCTTTTCACACTTTCCTATTCTATGCAACAAGTCCCGGCGTCGTGGAAGATTGCGTATGTAGATCCTGTACCCAAGAAGGGTGACAGAACCGACCCGGCCAATTACAGGCCTATAGCCGTCACCTCCCTTTTATCCAAGGTGATGGAGCGTGTAATTAATACACAGCTCCTGGGGTACCTTGAGGAACACGACCTGCTCAGCGACCGGCAGTACGGTTTCCGTCACGGTCGCTCGACGGGCGATCTTCTTGTGTACCTAACACACCGATGGGCGGCGGCTATCGAGAGTAAGGGTGAGGCTCTAGCTGTGAGCCTCGACATCTCTAAAGCCTTTGACCGGGTCTGGCACCGTGGTCTTCTTACGAAACTGCCCTCATATGGACTACCCGAGAGATTATGCGGATGGGTGTCCAGCTTCTTGGCCGGTAGAAGCATCAGGGCCGTCGTTGACGGCAGCTGTTCAGACTGCATGGCTATAAACGCTGGAGTACCGCAAGGCTCAGTGTTGTCCCCTACTCTGTTTCTGCTGCATATCAATGACATGTTGTCTATTGACGGCATTCATTGTTATGCGGACGACAGTACGGGGGACACTTGTTACACGGGCCGCCCCGGTATCTCTCGGGACACAGTGGAGGAAAATCGTGAACAGCTTGTGTCTGAAATCGAGGCTACTCTTACTAGAGTGTCCGATTGGGGTGGACAAAATCTTGTCCAGTTCAACCCTTCCAAGACACAAGCGTGTTTTTTCACCGCTAAGCAAACCCCAATTACTGTAGCGCCGCAATTTCAGGGCACGTCTCTTTCCATCTCCAAAAGTATAGGGATCCTTGGCGTTGACATCTCCAGTGAAGTTCAGTTCCGTAGTCATTTGGAGGATAAGGCTAAGCTGGCGTCCAAGAAGCTAGGTGTGCTCAACAGGGCGCGGCGGTACTTCACTGCGGCGCAAACACTGCTTCTCTATAAGTCGCAAGTGCGGCCGCATATGGAGTACTGCTGTCACCTCTGGGCGGGAGCACCTGAATATCAGCTTCGTCCATTTGACTCGGTGCAAAGGCGAATTGTCAACGATCCTGTACTTACAGCTGGTGTGGAACCTCTTCGCGACAGGAGAGACTTTGCCTCCTTATGCGTGTTCTACCGCCTGTACAATGGCTCTGAGGAATTGTTTGATATGATGCTTACGGCTACGTTCTATCATCGCACCGCTCGCCACAGACAGGGAGTTCATCCTCACACTCTGCGTCCGGTGCGATCTAGCACTGTTAGATCCGATAGGTGTTCCCAAACGCCTACAGTATGGGGTTCTTCAAAAGGGGTCTTAGAAGGTTTTTACAGGGTCGGCAGCGCGAGTGTGGCACCTCTGGTGTTGCAAACGTTCATAGGCTGCGGTGACCACCGGTCCTTCTGGTGGGCCGTATGCTTGTCTGCCACCTTAGTGGTATAAAAAAAAAAAAAAAAAAACTATCACAATTTCAATTTTCAATCACAATTTTCGCCTAGAAAAATCACTATCACTGCGAACGTGTAAAGTTACAACGAACATTTATATTATGTTACTTGATGTTACGGAACCCTTCATGGGCGAGTCCAACTCGCACTTGGCCGGTTTTTAAATATGGAACCTGCTCAATTGAAATATTTCTTAAGTCCTTCAAAATTCTTTTTGATACTAATATACATGGTACATAATGGCCACGCCTTTATCCCCGAAGGGGTAGGCAGAGGCATAATTTACATGCCCACATTTCACATTTTTAGAAGCTGTCCCACGTAATAGGTGATGAGCCGTATTGCCGTGTTGAAATGAATAGGCGCAGGTTGTGACTGCCCGTTGTTGAAAGTTTTCAAGCCGCCTAAAAAGGCCTTCAACTTGGCTTAACGACTGCCATTTTACTGGCAACCGGGACCAACGGCTTAACGTGTCTTCCGAAGCACGGAAACGCTCGAATAAATGTCACAAAGTGGTCACATGGATGGTTACCCATCCAAGAACTGGCCACAATGAAAATAGCTTACAGCACGAGCGCTTCTTTTTGAAATTATTTTTATTAAGTAGGAAAATCCTGAAATATTGTTTGTATGAGCTTGTCAGACTTACCAACTTTAATAGCACAAAGTTAAATTTAATGTAGTCTGCTGTGTTCAGTCGCTTCGTTCTTAGTTAAAGTGTAATGCCATCTAGTGGTGGCTAGCCCAAACTACTAGTTAACGCAAAAATGAATGGAAAAGTAATATTTTCACGATGCTGTAGCACATTTTAATAAATTATATGTAAAAGAATTTATTTTAAAATTATATTGCCTTAAAAAAGACATTGGAAAATTTAAGAAATTCGAAAATGCAAACTTGACTTTCATGCCATCTAGCGGCAAGTAGCTAAACCATTTCTTCTTGAATCCAAACAGCTTGCAATTTAGTTATTGGCACGTCATATAGATGTCATGGCAGTCATTTTATATTGTAAGACACTGAATGAACGGGGCGCGGACAACGAGCCCGTTTCAGTCAACCGCCTCTAATTTTAATTGTATTCGATGTTGACTATAAAGTAGGCAGTTGTAGTTACTATCAGATACAAAATACTTAAGTAGCTACCTGCTATGTGTGTAGGGGTACATACCTACATCCTAATAAAGATTCTTGATGTTGTAGTTAAGTACTAAAAACAAAAAGTAGTGCTGACCCACTCAGCAATTTGACCTTCGAAACATAAGTTTCTAACATTTGGTACATACCTAATAACCTAAAAGCATTAAAATAATTACAATTTTGTGAGGTATTCCTTGGCAAACCACTTTTAGAGATGTGCTTCTCGGATAAATTCCGCTTCCGGAAAAGTTTTATTTTGAGAAATACAATTTAAGTACATATCTGTGAACTATCAGTATTTTTCGTTGGAGTTCTACGTTTGAAGTTTTTCTGGTTCTACGTTTGAAGTGTAAAATCCTAAAGCCCATAGAATCAGTCACACGTCACGTCAGAATCTTACGCAAATGGTAGAACCTTTTCCAAATAACAATAATAATATTTTATACACTGTTACTGTGGCAGTGGGCGGGCCATATTGCTCGTAGAGATGACGGCCATCTAGTGGTGGCTAGCCCAAACTACTAGTTAACGCAAAAATGAATGGAAAAGTAATATTTTCACGATGCTGTAGCACATTTTAATAAATTATATGTAAAAGAATTTATTTTAAAATTATATTGCCTTAAAAAAGACATTGGAAAATTTAAGAAATTCGAAAATGCAAACTTGACTTTCATGCCATCTAGCGGCAAGTAGCTAAACCATTTCTTCTTGAATCCAAACAGCTTGCAATTTAGTTATTGGCACGTCATATAGATGTCATGGCAGTCATTTTATATTGTAAGACACTGAATGAACGGGGCGCGGACAACGAGCCCGTTTCAGTCAACCGCCTCTAATTTTAATTGTATTCGATGTTGACTATAAAGTAGGCAGTTGTAGTTACTATCAGATACAAAATACTTAAGTAGCTACCTGCTATGTGTGTAGGGGTACATACCTACATCCTAATAAAGATTCTTGATGTTGTAGTTAAGTACTAAAAACAAAAAGTAGTGCTGACCCACTCAGCAATTTGACCTTCGAAACATAAGTTTCTAACATTTGGTACATACCTAATAACCTAAAAGCATTAAAATAATTACAATTTTGTGAGGTATTCCTTGGCAAACCACTTTTAGAGATGTGCTTCTCGGATAAATTCCGCTTCCGGAAAAGTTTTATTTTGAGAAATACAATTTAAGTACATATCTGTGAACTATCAGTATTTTTCGTTGGAGTTCTACGTTTGAAGTTTTTCTGGTTCTACGTTTGAAGTGTAAAATCCTAAAGCCCATAGAATCAGTCACACGTCACGTCAGAATCTTACGCAAATGGTAGAACCTTTTCCAAATAACAATAATAATATTTTATACACTGTTACTGTGGCAGTGGGCGGGCCATATTGCTCGTAGAGATGACGGCCGATGGGGTCGAAAAGTACTCGAATGGCGTCAGCGTACCGGTAAATGCAGAGTGGGGGGACGCCCCGCAAGGTGGATAGATGACCTGATTAAGGACACGGGAACCTGCTGGATGAGAGCGGCACAGGACCGAACGTTGTGGCGATCCTTGGGGGAGGGCTTATGCCCAGCAATGGGCGTCAAATCGACTGAGATGATGATGATGACTGTTACACTAAAATAGGTATAATCCAGTGGCGCAGAGTGATTATTTTTAAAAGGGAAGCCGAAAATAAAAATAAATCGGTCTTGCCCTTAGTAGCAAATAAACCTAGTTTAGTATTGTAGATACTAGATATACCTGTACGTACATGTAATGTAATTGCGATCCATTAGGTCATACCCCGATGTTGCGACTTTGCCACCTCCACTTATACACGAAAATGTCTTACGTGCATGATAAGAGCAGATATAAAAACCTACTAAATGCGAAGCGGACTTGCGCACCAATAAACTACAAAAATCACGTTTGTTGTACGAGAGCCCCCTAAAATGTCAATTTTATTTTAATGAAATCATTTATATTTTATGAAAATATACAGCTCAATGTCCTGTGATCATTTCAAGCGGCTTCTTGTTGCCGTTTTTAATATAAAAAAACTAGCGGGCGTCACGCGGTTTTACCCGCGTAGTTCCCGTTCCCGTGGGAATACGGGAATAAAATATAGCCTATGTTACCCGCAAAAAGTGTAGCTCCCCAACAGTGAAAGAATTTTTCAAATTGGGCCATTAGTTCCGGAGCCTATTCGTTACAAACAAAAAAACAAATCTTTCCTCTTTATAATATTAGTATCTGTCTTTAATAATTACATAAATAATTACATACAATGTCAATGAAATAATTACAATTAACAAATTAAAAGTAGTCACATTAATTAAAATAATTTTATTTTTATTAGTATAGACTAGTATAGATAAAATGGCAAAAAATTACGTTTGTTGTAAGAGAGACCCGCTTAAATATTATAAGTTTTCTGTTGTTAGTATTTGTTATAGCGGCAACAGAAACACAAAATCTGTGAAAACTTCAGCTCTCTAACTATCACCGTTTTCATAAGATACAGCCTCGTGACACGTGACGGTCCCTCGTGTCGGTCTGTAAGTCACTGACGGACAGACAGACAGACGGACGGCTAAGTCTTATGAATACAAATGGAGTCCCGTTTTTTATCCACCATGGGTACGAACGGATATGGAACCCTAAAAAGGTCAAAAAATAGTTTTTTTATTTTAAGGTTTCATATTTCCTCGCAATTTTCCCTGCCGATCGCGGGAGGAAATAAGGTTTCTTAAAACACAGTTCTAATGAATTGTTCTTAATCTATGTCAAAAATCATTCTTGAGTAGTCATAGGGTTGTGGAGACTCTCAACATCGACTTCTATAATTTTGGCTGGCGCCATCTAGATGACCTATGGTAATTAAAATGCTTCAACATTATTAATGCAATGAATAGGCATAATGTTTTCAAGTAACAAAAGAAGATACTTATCCTCTCCTACTTCCACATCACCACACTACACTCCGTAAGCAATTTTTATTACTTGTAACTTATACTTTAATATAATTTTTAATTCTAGTTTCATAAAATTATAAATATTATTTATTAGATACAATAAACAAACAAGCAGCCGGCGAGTTTCCTGCAAAAACTGCTTGGCGCCGCTGATGTCGTCAATAAGTCAAGTGACGTCTCTATCTCATAGTATACAAATGTACTCTGTGGTTGCAGTTCCTGCAGAGCACATGCGGAGAGAAATAAGCTATGTCGTTCCGGCTTTCACGCACGCTCTTAGCGCCGCCCTTTTCGCTAAGGAGAGCATGGTGCGTTAATTTATGGAACAACGCGAGTCATGTACTGTGGTAGTATGAGTCTGTAAGCCGGATTATTTTCGCGCTCTTGTTCGATCAAACGGTGTGGTTTACGAATATCGATTAATTTGGAGTAGGTTTCTGATATATTTTTAATGTTTTTGGTATATTTAATGAAACTTCGTATATTTGAGTGCATTTAAAATCTAAGTAAAATGAATATTTGAGATTAATTTAGGAGTATAATTTAAAATTGATATACGTTGCTGTCAGTTCTGAAAAGAGAAGCCAGCGGGAATCGGCTTGTATGGAGCCTTCGCTACTGGTATAATCTGTTCAGAGTGTTTGTGCGAAATTGGTACATTCTAACTATATTATTAAACTGAGCGATAAATACAAAATAAACAAGAGTTAGAAAATACACAGCAAAGATAACACAACCTAAGGCAATGTTCAACTCAATAGAAAATTATTAATAAACAACAATTTGCATTTAAACGAACCAAGACACCCACATTTATTCAAGTTGCCCAAAATTTATTCATTAACCCGCTCTGAAACAATTAAATCTAAAAGACTATGAGATTAGACTTCCGCTGTAACAACAAAAACGTTGAAAGACCTTCTAAATGATCATAACCATCTTCTTGCACTGTATTTGTGTACCATAATTTTATTTACTTGGCGTACAATAAAGTGTAAATAAATAAATAAATAAATAAATAAATGAAAACTGTATTTTATTTCGTTTTCCTCCTTTGAGGACTGCAAAGACAAGGTACAGGGCTCCGATTCTAGATTCATACGACGTGAAAGCGTGGACAAAAATTCACGGGTAAAACATCATCTGTCTCATGTTTTGCCGATTCTAAATATAAGACAGATAACGTTTCACTCGTAAATTTCCGTTCAGGCATTCACGCCGTGTGGCCGAGAATCGGCGCCCTCGTCATAATTTGAACAAAATAAAACGTCAGTATTTCTTCAGATAAGCAGAAAACAGAAAGCGCACGTTTTAGGAATAACATAAAGCGAATTTGCAGTCTTTGTATTTCTAAATAAATTATTTTATTCTTACAAGTACCTACTAGATATTTTTGTAGGTACATTAAAGGAAATCAATGAGCAAATATTTACCGCAGTATTTTTAGGGTTCAGTATCTACCCAAGTTGTATAAATGGGACACTACATAGCACTACAATACTCGTATTACTGAAACTTCGCAGTCCATCTGTCTGTCTGTCATTAGGCTGTATCTCAAAATTCGTTATAGCTAGAGAGCGGAAATTTGCACAGTTTTTTTTTCTTTTATACCACTTAAGACTGCAATGTTCGACCTTGACAAAGCCTAAGGCAATTCGAACGATTGCAGCGTACGCTTTTGCCGGATTTCATTCAATTCTAATTTATTATATTACTGTTATAAAATCTGAGGGGTTTTAAGAAAAACGAATTACATAAAATATTGTTCTAAAGACCTATATCTATTTAATTACAAGTTTTTATGAGAATTAAACTCATTTATTTAGATAAAAAAAGTACATTACTTGTTAAGATTTTTGCAATATTTCTCATTTTTCGAGAGCGATTTCGATCAAACAAAGTATTCCTAATCGTGTTTTGACACATTAAAAATCAAGAGTATCTAATAAATTCATATAATATAGTTTTATCAGATCAAATCGAGGAATATTTCCTAGTATAAAGTTCACCCCAAGATGAGTCTCTTTCGGACATACAAGCCTTAAGTGGCAGACTAGCATACGGCCCACCAGATGTAACGGTGGTCTCTGTAGCCTATGGACGTTTGCATCATCAAAGGCGCTACACTCGCGCTGCCGACCCTGTAAAAACCTTCTAAAATCCCTTTTGAAGAACCCCATACTGTAGGCGTTTTTGAAAACCGAGGTAGGGATATAATTTTGTTGCCGCTATAACAAAAAATACTGAAATCAGAAAACATTGAGATATTTAAAGGAGGCCCCATACAACAAACGTAATTTTTGACCGCTTTTTGACCCGGAACCGATTTCGAATTAATTCTAATTCGCTAAATTTGAAACAGATAGACCAATGGATGACCCTCGCTAAATGTAATATAAAATCAATGAGCTTCCACTTACATTTTTGATTAGGCTATACATAAATAAAGCGCTGTTATTTCAGTGATTGTCTGCTGAAAATTCGCTCGTTGTAGTAATAATAGTTCATTTGCATATTCATATCTACCGTTAGAGTTGTTTTAAATATTCTCTCAGCAGAATTTGTTTCAATATTGAACGAGCTACTTCTCGTTGAAAATCAAAGGTACTACCTACTTTAGGTAGGTACCTAACCTTTTACAAAGAGGGGAGGGGAACGCTGACATATTGCAAACAGTGCGTCTTATTTCCTAAACCTAATTAGATGGGTCGCAATTTGCTACGCTGTGTAACACCTCAGGGTGTATGAATTCTGGGTATAAAGAGAGTGTGTTTGTACGCCACTTTGACATTCTCTAATTATACTGTTCATATTTTTAACTAGGTCACGATAAAAAAAAATACATATACAATCTTTTTCGTTCTAACTGTCGGAATGTCGTACTTCCTATCACCTCAACAATCTGGGTCATTGGATGCTTGCCGTGGTTTTAGATATAATTCTTTAATTTCCTATACTTTTGGGTTCTGTACCTCAAAAGGAACAGAATGGAACTCTAATGAGATCACATTGTTGCCAGTCCGTCCGTCTATTTGTCAAGATATCTATACTAATATAATAAAGAGGAATGATTTGTTTATTTGTTTTTTTGTTTGTTTGTTTGTAACGAATAGGCTCCGGAACTACTGGACTGATTTGAAAAATTCTTTCACTGTTGGGAAGCTACAGTCTTTGCAATGAACATAGGCTATATTTTATTGCCGTATTCCCACAGGAACGGGAACTACGCGGGTGAAACCGCGTGACGTCCGCTAGTTTATTTATAAAGCTGTAAGTACAAAGATGTACGAATCCCTCGGAAGGCGTGACCTACACGCGATTGATCGATTTATTTATTTAGTTTTCATGTGGTAAAGACAATTTAATCCCACAAATTAAAGATCATAATAAAAGGCGTCCTATACTATCATGCGTTACAAACAGCGCACAGTAAATGCAAGCAAAACTACACATGCTACCACCAAAACTCTCACCTAATTCAGTACAACTCCATAGGTATCAAGAAACCACACAAGCAATATTAATAGCTCGACAGAACGTTCCTAATACCGAAGATTACACACATCTGCCACATAGTATCTTGTATCAAAAAAATGGTCCAACTGCCTACCCTTTCAATCACACGGTGATCCAGCTGAATCACACACAGATAGGAGGTCAGGGCGCGGAGATAAGGGGAGTGATCCATTGGTACATTACGTGTTGTGGAAAATGTTGTGTCACTCCGTGTTTTTGGAAAGTTACGATTATCCGATGTAGTTTTTATAAATACGACTATATATTTCTACTATGGTAAAACGTAACGGAACACACATCGCCCCTCAAGCAAGACGTAACGAGAACGCCTCACGAATACTGCAGCGGAAGAGCCACCATTGTTGTCAGTAATGACGTGTTTCCTGTGAAACGGAAGTGCGTTCAGCGCCAGGTTGAGGTTGAATCTATTTTTGTATGAGTTGTATGTCATTGCCGCAAAAAAAGTATCAATGGTCGGCAAGTTGCGGTGAGGTACCTCATGGAAAAAGATCTAGAGAGACGACACGTTGTAGCTGAAATCAATATTAATTATTTTGAATACGGAACTTACAAAACGACGTATAAATTGTATGTATATTATTAACTATGTCTTTTATTCACGCAGATCTGGCTAACAGACAAGAAACTGCTATTTTTATATTCTGACTGCAAAACATACAGGTATAATTAAAGTGCCGAAGGGTACATACCTTTAATACTACCTAGATTCAGCTAGATCCGTAGGTAGGTACGCAAAATTGTAGACATTTCAGTTTTTCTGAACAGTTAAGTTTATTAAAAGGTATGAGAATGAAAAAGCTATAAAATTATCATAACTAGCTTAATTCTGGAAAACATTCAAAATTATGTGAATGATAAATTTCAATACCTACATTGTAATATTTCAACAATGTTAAATGGTGTAGATATAATTTGCAAAGTTTGGAAGCCCACTCGTAACTCATATTAAATAACTGCGAGGAACGGGCTGAATTAATGAACGTTTTGTTAACTATGTACACAATATCATAGTAATTTGAGTTTATTTCAATAGGTACGAACTAAAATGATGTGGCTTGTAACTTGTATGCCGCCTTAGTAGTGTTAAAAAAATGTTTTTTGAATTGTTATTACTACTATACCTATCTTTGCCTAGTTAAACAAAAATGGAATAATAATTGAACCTTCACTCATCATCATCAACCACCGAGCTTTTTTCCATCCCAGTTGAGATGGGCTTTCCAGTCTAACTGCTGTGATGCGGCTGAACTTCCATATTTTCCGTGAAGCGACTACCATCTGACCTCTACACCTAATTTTCAATATCGGAGTTCTATAGTTAGTCTATAGTTCTTAACTTGGTGCTGTAAAAAAACACTCTTGCAGTAATGATAAAATTGTAAAATAACTTGTTTTAAAACACCTACATTGAAGTAATTGTTAAAATAAAAATAAAATAAAATAAAATTTATTCCCTTTGAAATTTTTAAAAAAATATTTGTTGTAATTACTTACTGGCAGTATAAAAAGAGTGACCGTGAGTGTTATTGTCTAATACTTTTCTCTCCGGCTCTATTTATTGCGTTACAAATCTGGCAATAAATGCAGAAGCAATTATTTTGACGTTTAATATTATTATGCTACTTTGTGTGATGAAGAAATCTAATTTTCATTTCATTTTCATTTTGAATATGACGATGAAAATTTTCACTGAATTCTACAACCAGTCTTTTTATATGTTGTACAGGATGGTATGCAAACAAATTTGTTCCAACGAAGCTATTTTAATTAAGCAGCAAAATCCAATTTTACTCCTTCGCAACAACACGCGATGTTGTTAAACAAAACAAAAGAAAATGAAGGTTTGTTTTCTACACACAATGTAAATAGAGCTCGCCTTGTGAGATTATTTTGAACTAGTTCATTTAGTTAAAAATAATTGGGGGGAGGTGGAAAAATAGAGAGGAGAGAATAGTTCAGAATTTCGAGTTATTTAGAAGATGAAACACCTTGTGCCTTCATTGCACTAATATACAATCCGGCCAAGTGCGAGTCGTTTCAGTATTTGACGTTTGGCATCAAAAAACGCCAAAAAATAACATTTGTTGTACGGGAGCGCCCCTATCATTTTTTTCTATATTATGTTCTTTGTTGCTATAACTATCACAGTTCCTGTTAAGCAGCCTTGTGACAGACAGACAGACAGATGGACAGCGAAGTCTCAATGATAGGGTCCCGTTTTAACCTTTTGGAAACGGAATCCTAAAAAGTAGATCATCATAGTTTCATTGCCTCTGTGGCGCAGTCGGTAGTGATACCGCCTGCGGCGCTGGAGGTCGTGGGTTCGATTCCCACCGGAGACAAATATTTGTGTGACCCATAAATGTTTGTCTCAAGAGTCTGGGTGTTTCTATGTATAATATGTATGTATTTAAAAGTATATAAGTATTAATATCCGTGGTCTGATACCCATAACACAAGCAGGTTATTCCTAGCTTACTTTGGGATCAGATAGCGTTGTGTGAAGTGTCCGAGATCGAATAAATTTAAGCTCTATAAGAATTTAAATAGCATTTTCATTTGAAATTTGTTAGCAGCGCGTTGTTTCACTCAAAAATAAAATTGTAGTTTTATCTTTTGCGGTAAAAACTAAATACATGTACTTTACTGCAATATTATATCAAGCGTCCCTTGGGCCACTACAGTATGGCGGCCAGTAACTCAACTCTGTTAAATGTTTAATTTTTGTTTTAATGTCTTTCCCGAGCTTTAATTTGTATGCGAACTGGGATTTAATCAAGACTAAGACAAACAAACATTTATTTATACGGAGCAAGTTTGCCTCAAACGAACGTTTTAATGTTAATTTCTGATGCCCCAGAAAGGTAAAAATAATGTATATTTATTTCGTTTTATACCTATCATACTAGCACCAGTAAATCTGTACTACAATCATAAGAAGTAAAGATTTGATTGTTTGTTTGTAACTTTGAAAAACATAAACACTTATACTTTTATACAAAACGGGATTTCGCGTGGCAGTATTTAAAACAAACATGAACCCATTTTAAATCTCCTGTCAATGTGAGCTAACTGTTTGTCATAAGATCTGCTCTTGCATTTCGATGCATCAAAAACAGTAGCGGGAGTGCAAAAAACATGAAATTTTGAACTATTAAAACAGGACTATTTTATAATACAACAACTCTATACCACCAGCAAACATACTTGTGAAAAATAATTAACAGACGAATAGAACCTTCTCCTTTTTAGAAGTTGGTTAAAAAGCGTCTGTCAAAGTTTTTATTACAAAAATTTGAATCGTATTTTCACTCGTATCCCAACCCCAATTAAGTATTCAAAAAGAAAACTCAAGGTCTTTGTGGACCAAGATATTTACATTGTAAAAGCACCAGCTGCAGTATTTCCGACGGTTTGGAATAAAACAAATAAGTTGTTAGTTTCATTGCTACGTCTTTTGTAGAATACGTTAATATCTGTGGAGCTTTCTGCTGTTTGTTTATGTATAAGTAAATCACCTGACGTCGCTGAACATTTTGTTTTATTGCATGATAATAATTTTCATTAGTAAGTAGCAGAGTAAGGACTCAACTTCGGGAGCCGATATCGGGATCCGATAGGGGTTTCTTCCGTGAACGCTTAGATAATGGATTGAACTCCCAGCCTCGGTCTTCCCAAACGCCTACAGTACATGGTTCTTCAAACCAACCGACGACCCTGCAAGAAAGTTCTTGCAGGGTCGGCAGCGCTAGTGTAGAGCACCGTAGCCTAGTGGGCCGTTTACTATTCTGCCACCCCAGTAGTGGTATAAAAAGAGGGCCCAAGGCTGCTATTTCAATATTGTATCAAAACAGAATCGTAATCATTGCCCAAAATAACAATTACTGCTGCGGTTGCGGTACATTTTCAGAGATTTTGTTGCTATTGAGGTGCTACCTGTGGTTTAATTGAAGCGACTATTAGGTTGTTGACACTCGGAACCAACGTCTTAACGTGACTCCTACATTACGGAAACGCTCTGAAATAGAAATCGTATAGTTACTCGATTCCTGTATGCAGCTACCATTTACGAATTACTGCTAGCGGGGTTACAAACGGCTTAATAAGTGTACTTAGCAGACTGTCAAAGGGCAGTCAATTATTTCGTTAATACTTTGATCGAAATTGTATTTTTTTTTTATACTACTTAGGTGGCAGACAAGCTTACGGCCCAACGGAAAGTTGGTAACCGTAGTCTATAGACGTTTGCAACACCAGAGGCGCTACACACGCGCTGCCGACCCTGGCGCAGGTTGTGACGACCCACAGTTGAAATTTTTCAAGCCGCCCATAAGGCCTTCAACTTGGCTTAACGACTGTCATTTTACTGACAACCGGGACCAACGGCTTATCGTGCCTTCCGAAGCACGGAAACGCTCGTAAATAAATGTCACAAAGTGGTCCACGTGGTGGTCACCCATCCATATCCGGCCAAAGTAAATGTTGCTTACTGCAGTGATCGTTTACAGAACACTGAGTCCGCGGCGCCACGAGCGCTTCAGGACAATCTATTGAGGACAATCATTTGAGAACTAGAGCACTACACAAATAGCTATCTGATTAATAAATTTCAGAAGACTCTATTTATCTCTTCTATCTTTAGTCGACTGAAATCCATAAGTAGGACTGCAAATTACTTTAGAGAGAAGAGGTGAAGAGACCTAAGTTTGTAAATATAGGTATTATAAACCAAAACAGACATTTCGCAGCATACCGTAATCTCAGTGAGACCACAGCCTTATTAGAATGTTGGTTTAATATTGTAGCTTTAATGTTTATTTCCCATTAAACTCTCGCGGTAGACAACTAAATAGTTCCCGGGAGTATTGTAAGTACAACTTTGCCAACTTTTATGCCAGTTGTTAAGTTTTTTCACTTGAAAATATAATGTGTTGTTTGATGGATGGTCCTATTTCATTTGAGAAACAATACATTAGAGAGTAGTATGGAAATAAGAATACAATATTATCTGAAACGACAGCCTCACGAATCAATGATGGTTCATGGTTCATCATCACGCCTTTATCCCCGAAGGAGTAGGCAGAAACATATTATATACCCACATTTCACCTTTTTATAATTTGTCCCACTTAATACGTTGTGAGCCGTATTGCCGTGTTTAAATGGACAGGCGCAGGTTGTGACTGCCTGCTGTTGAAATAAAGCCTTCAACTTGGCTTAATGACTGCCATTTTACTGGCAACCGGGACCAACAGCTTAACGTGCCTTCCGAAGCACGGAAACGCTCAAATAAATGTCACAAAGTGATCACATGGATGGTCACCCATCCATGGACCGGCCATAGTGAAAGTTGCATACTGCAGTGATCGTTTACAGAACACTGAGTCCGCGGGTGGTGATGGTGTCATTAATAGATATCATATGAACAAGAGCCGAACCACGGATTAATTTTTGGACATTCTGACACAACGTCATCTAGTCCTAATTTATTTATTAGCTTTTGTGATCTATACAACTGAAAACGAACATATATATTTCTAAATACTTGCATACATATTGTATAGAAACACCCAAACTCAGAAACAAACATTACTGGATCACACAAATATTTGATTCGACTCAGAAATCGAACTCGGGATAGTAATCCCAATACCTTACCTCCTGTGCCAATAATGAGTCATTAATCTGAATGTGAAAACACACGGCTGATCTTATGAAAAGTAGTCATCGCAGTCAATGAATTATTAAAACACCATTGGTTACAGTGTGATGCAAACATTACAGAAGCAGGACAGGGTGTCTCGTATCTCTTTGCCCCTCATAGTAGTGGAACAGTACCCAACTATTCTCCTCTTCCCCAAGTAGCGGAATTACACGCGAACCAACACCCTAGACGCGGGATAGCACCCGAACCCCCTAGCCGGGGCTGCGGTGGTAGTCAAAGTCTGCCGGAACACCTGGGAAAGAGGGTTTTCACGGAGCTCCCGGCCGTAGACAGTTGTAAGCCATCGTGTGGTTTTAGTCGATAGGAGTCCGACATAGCATTCATGTTGGATTTCCATACGTAAAAGAATACATAAGATAACCTTTTTTGTAGGTTGGTGGTATACCTACACCCACAACTCAACAAGAATCTTTCTTTTCTCTTTTTTTAACTTTTCAAAACTACTTCGCATGAGCCAAGTTGATAGCTTAAAAAGTTTCAAGAACAGCAGCGTTTTCCGAAAAATAAAGTTTCACCCATAAAAAGTCTTAATCCATAACAATCTATGATTGATGGGGAATTTTGAATTTTCCTGCGAAGTTGAAAGATTTATTGAGCGTTGAAAACAACGTTTATCTCTAAGAGCACAGTTAGCTATAGTTTTTAATGAACAAACTATCTTTTAGTGATAAAATTAACAGCCAGAGTGAACATACCCGCAACGTCAAAATGGATTTATTTTTGACTCTGGTATTTTCACACTTTTTGGGATAGTCAAAAGAAATTATAATGTTTATTCGCTGTCGAGGTGCTATATTATAATGCACTAGCTGATACCCGCAGCTTCGCCCGTGTAAAATTTGTTCCCGTGCCCGCTACCCGTATTTTATCACCTTGTGGGTAGAATTTATTAAAATCTTTTCTTAGCGGATGCCTCCGTCATAACATCTACCTGCATGCCAAATTTCAGCCCGATCTGTCCAGTGGTTTGGGCTGTGCGTTGATAGATCACTATGTCAGTCAGTCAGTCACCTTTGAGTTATATATATTTAGATAATGTTTCCAGCTGCACTGTGTAAATGTGTCTCTAGCTCATTGCAAAAACAGCTCTTTATAAAATCACTGAGACATTCCCTAGTCACTTACTTGAGTTGAAAACTTGCCTTAATAATTTTACATACTTTCGTTAAAACTGATAACTGAATTAATTTACAATAAATTTAATCTTGAAGCTCTTTTATGATAAAACAAACCCCCAGTTTCGCACGTTCTTTAAACCATTTTGAATGATTATATACACTTCTTTATCACTCTCTCGTAAGTAACGTAAACGAAGTTGCGTCGGACAGCCTAGCAACCAATATAAAGGAACACAAATAGGGTACACGATAAAGTAAAGAAGAAACGTTGTGTCGATATTAAAGGATATAAATATCCGGTGTTCATAACATTAGGATATTATATTAACTGTAACTATTATTCATATATTATTGGAACGATGCAAACAGAATATCCAATATTGTGAAAATGTAGTGTGTGTGTGTGACATGTGTGTGTGTGTGATCACGTTACACGAAGAAAGTATATCTTTGGAGCAACAATATTAGGAACAAATTGAGCGTCACGTGAACAAAATAGATATTATGATTGGAAACACTTATTGTTATACTTTTCCATGAGTTTTTGTGATGAACAACAGAAGTCAACATGCCCATCCTATAGAACGTCTTATGGTTTTGTTCACCAAGAAGCATAGTTTCTTGATGTTCAAAATTTTTATTGAATTCATTTTATATCATCATCTAGCCCTAATTACGTAAAACCTCATTTGGTTGAAATGAGCTTGCAAAACAGGCGGTGAGGAGGCGTCAGGAGAGAACTCTCCCACCTGCAGTCTTGTCTTCGCGCAAGACTATCGACCTTCATGACCAGCGAACTGAAGACGGCGAGAGGCTACTCGCAGTCCTTACAGAAGCAGACCAAAGACGGCGGTGGAACGTTAGAGTTTGAGAGTTACGCATGCCACAAGAAGCGGGATAATACTCGAAACTCGAACGACCACACAAAGACGCAGGGGTTTCCCGGGACTTTCACCCACAGGCAGGTCGTAATGGTCCAAGATCCCAGAGCCCCCAGACGTCACTCATTTTCTGATGGACAAAATATATACGAGTGATTAGTGGTAGGGTGTACTATGATCATTTGACTAGTTGCTACTTTGGCCCGACGGCCAATTTTCTGGTAGCAATTAATCAAGGTACATAAAAACACTGCTCACCTCACTTAAATTCTGATAGCTGATTTTAACATATATTTTACACAATATCGTTAAAAATCAGTATTCATTACTCCCAGACACATGCGTTCGGCGGTTTTACCTTACAGACGCTTCAAAGCACTGAAAAAAAATTATTAAGGTCACTTATTTTGTGATGCTTGATTTTTATATATGTTATTCAGACAACTATTTTAAAACGTTTTGCAAACGGACAGACCGATCCAAGGGGCCAAACATTCCCCAGACCCAATTTTAATGTCGCTGAGAGTATGGGCGCGGGCATTATCCGTGCGTATTATGCGTGTATGTAGCATGTCTAATCGAAGTCAGAATTAATATTGAAATGTAAATAAAAATGCATAAGTACCTATTAGTAATTATCGCCTGTCATTTTAAAATTAACATTTTTGTATTTGTTTTATTTAATAGAGAATTAAGTTTTAAAGGTAATAATTTGAAAATCACGTAAATAATCAAAGATTAACTTTGAGAAAAGTGCTCGTCTGACCGCAATCCATACTAATATTATAAAGCTGAAGAGTTTGTTTGTTTGTTTGAACGCTAGGATCTCAGGAACTACTGGTTCGATTTCAAAACTTCTTTTACAGTTTTATAGACCATTTATTGAGGATGGCTATAGGCTATATAATATCACGCTAAGATGAATAGGAGCGGAGCAGCAATGAAGAATGTTTCGAAAACGGGGAATTATTTTTACCGTCTGAGAGCTTCCGAGGCGTACGCTGCCTAAGGGCTCGTTTAAGGAGACGCGGGGCGTCAAGCGTCGCGTACGGCGTGGCTTGCAGCGGCGCGTAAAGCGATTTGACCGTTTATAGTCAGGCGGCGCGTGAAGCGGCCCGCGTAGCGTCACGCGCAAAATCAAACATATAGAAATGTAGGAGCTCGTTTAAGGACACGCGGGGCGTCGAGCGACGCGCGTGGCGTGGCTTCTCTCGGCGCTGCGTCCGCCGCGTGGCACGCAGCTTCACTCGGCGCTGCATCCGCCGCGTTGCACGCAGCTTCGTATACGGCGTCGTTCAGTGCGACATAGGGATGTGACATTGTACATAAAAAAAACGATTTTTAGTTAATCGATTTTTTCTTTAGCATGAAAAATCGAGTAGTAAATTATCGATTTTTCTCAAGAAAATAATCGATTTTTTTTAAATTAATCGATTTTTTCCTAATTTGACATTTATTTTTTTATAAAATAAATACCATATCAAGTTTTATTCATTAATAATAAACAACAGAAATAGTAAGTACTTACATAATCAACACAAATTAAAGTTTTAGAACAATCAAATTATAACAGGTTCAAAATATTAAAATAAACAATAGTAAGTTCTTAATAATCAACACAAATTAAAGTTGTAGAACAATAAGGTTGAAATTTAAATGTTTTACACATTGAATCAACAAAATATTCAAATAAATAAAAAGTAAATTAAATTATTCAAAAATTAAAAATCCGTAGGCAACAAAAAAAAATAATAATAAAATAGTGTACACGGACTTGCTTTTTATGGTGATAGTTTTACTGTCCCTGATACCAGGTGGAAGTGAGTTCCATAGTCTGACTGCATGCACGGTGAAAGAGGATGAATAAAAACCGGTTTCGTGAGAAGGAAATTTAAGATTTGAGCGTAGGTGAGATCTGCAGAGAGCATCAGGAGAACGAACAAAAGAGAACCTTTCCTTTAGATAGGGAGGTGAAGATGGATTATAAAGGATATTGTAAAGGAGGCAGAGGATTCGAATGTTACGGCGAAGGCGGATTGGGAGCCACTTGAGTTCTTTGCGAAAGTGAGAAACATGATCGAACTTTCTAAGATTGAATATAAAGCGTATACACAAATTTTGCAACCTCTCAAGTTTATTCAGAAGCTCCTCAGTGGCGTCTAAATAGCAGGCGTCAAGGGTTGGCGTAGTCAATAATGGGCTGAATAATAGTTAGAGCAAGACTAATTTTCGTCCTCAAGGGTAAGAGGCTCTGGAGGCACTTCAACGAATGAAAGGAGAAGTGCACTTTATTGCTGACGTCACTAATATGGGCACTCCAGGATAGCGTGGTGTCCATGATCACTCCCAGGTTCTTCACAGTGTCTGCGTAGGGTATCTGAATACCGGCCAAAAGAACTGGATCCAGTTCAGACACCGGCATATTGTCAGTTTGATACTTACTTACTGCTAATGACGATGGCTTGCGACTTCAGAGGGTTGATACGCAGTCCGACCGAATTAGCCCAGTCGCTTCGTCTAAGTCGCGGTTAATGCACGATATGCCAAATGGGGCGTCAGTGGCCGAAAAACGTCGGTACAGCTGCAAGTCGTCAGCGTAGAGATGGAAGTTACTGGAAATAAGACTCGTAGCCGAATTGATGAAGATACAGAATAAAAGAGGAGACAGAACGCCACCCTGAAACGTATGGAAATGTTCGAGTTCGACGTATGGAATTGAACGCCAATCTTTCATAAGTATCGATGTATCGTTTATTTTGCGTACGTGATATTTTGCTTTCATGACGTTCTGCTCCAGAGGGTTATAAACATCGATTACATTTTCAAAATAAAATATCGATATTTTATTTTGATAAATATTTTTATTTTAATATCGATATTTTCTATGAACGATATTGCCCGACATTCCCCGCACATCTCCCACCCCTTCCTTGAAGCGTCCTTCGCGGCGTCACCCGCAGCTTCATCCGCCGCGTTCCTCCATTGCGAGACCCGCTGGTTTACCCGCCGCGTCCTCCGCGGCATCACCCGTCGCTTCAATTGCCGCTTCCGACGCGACGACACTCGCCGCTGTGGCAGCTACAACTCAAACAAACGCTTGCAAAAACGCTTCTCCTTGAACGCTCTGAACATTTCCATACGTTTGTGTTTCTGGCGGCCCGCCTGGCGGGCCGCGCCGCTCGAAGCGCCGCGTCTCCTTAAACGAGCACTAAATGGTTAAAGTTACGTAAAAATTGTTTATTACAAAATTGTTTCTCTTAAAAAGTTCTATAAAAAAATCCGCAACAGCATATGTCTATCTTTTAAGGTTCGCTCACAATAAAATTATTTGTCTTTCTTTTAAGGTTAGCTTACAATATTATCAAACTGAAGAGTTAGTTTGTGATAGGATCTCAGAAACTACTGGTTGCATTACAAAAATATTTTCACAGTTTTTTAGTCCATTTATTGAGGATGGCTAATGGCTATATAACATCACGCTAAGACAAATAGGAGCGGAGCAGCCATGAATAATGTTTTGAGAACGGGAAAAATGAATTTCTTTTGTGAGGTTTCATTGCGTACAAATTAGTAAAGTAAATAATTAGTAAATTTACGTAAAAAATGTGTACTACAAAATGTTTCCTCTTAAAAATTTACAAAAAAAGTCCTGAACAGCAAATGACCATCTTTTAAGGTTCACTTACAATAACCTTCACAATATTTTTTGAAATATGAGCGACGCAACTCGACTACGCGTCGGAAGTAAACGTTTTCTGCAGCAGTAGCCAATCAACTGAAAGATAATACCGGCCAAGTGCGAGTCGGACTCGCACACGATGAGTTCCGTACCAAAAAACGGACAAGAATAATTGTGACGGGAAACATTATATCACTTCAACAAAGTTGTATGGGTCAACTCTAAATGAATATAAGCGACGCGACGGGAAAAATTATATCACTTTTTACACACATTATTAAAACCTACCACAACCCTCTATTAAATATACCTAAGACACGCGACGAGAGTAAATGCGACGGGATTATATTACATACTTAAAATATTAATACTATACCACTCTCTTTGTCACTCTCATTTGACGCAAACGAAGTTGCGCGGGTCAGCTAGTAATAATTAAAGTTTGTAAGGCACAATTCTATAATTATTATAGAATTGTGCCTTACAAACTGTTTTATGATTTTTTTTTAATCGAATTAATTTTAATTTTTTAAAGTAAATATCAAGAGGTTTACAAAGTATTAATAATTTAATTAAATAACAGCAACCTTTTCAAATAATTATTTATTGGTAACGAACCTTAGCCCGAGGAAAACACTGATGAATAAGATGACGATTTAGATATTCGATATCAAGATTGACTCGATGATGAATTACCTGACTTCAACGACGATGACAATGAAGATTAGAAAAAATATTTGTCCGATTTTTTGTAGTTTTTTAAGGTTCGTTATATTCGATATCAAGATTGACTCGATGATGAATTACCTGACTTCAACGACGATGACAATGAAGATTAGAAAAAATATTTGTCCGATTTTTTGTAGTTTTTTAAGGTTCGTTACCAATAAATAATTATTTGAAAAGGTTGCTGTTATTTAATTAAATTATTAATACTTTGTAAACCTCTTGATATTTACTTTAAAAAAATTAAATTGATTAGATTAAAAAAAAATTCATGAAACAGTTTGTAAGGCACAATTCTATAATTATTGCGGTCAGACGAGCAGTTTTCTCAAAGTTAATCTTTGATTATTTACGTGATTTTCAAATTATTACCTTTAAAACTTAATTCTCTATTAAATAAAACAAATACGAAAAAGTAAATTTTAAAATGACAGGCGTTAATTACTAAAAGGTACTTATGCATTTTTATTTACATTTCAATATTAATTCCGACTTCGATTAGACATGCTCACATGCTACATATACATAATACGCACGGATAATGCCCGCGCCCATACTCTCAGCGACATTAAAATTGGGTCTGGGGAATGTTTGGCCCCTTGGATCTGTCTGTCCGTTTGCAAAACTTTTTAAAATAGTTGTCTGCATAACATATATAAAAATCAAGCATCAGAAAATAAGTGACCTTAATAATTTTTTTTCAGAGCTTTGAAGCGTCTGTAAGGTAAAACCGCCGAACGCATGTGTCTGGGAGTAATGAATACTGATTTTTAACGATATTGTGTAAAATATATGTTAAAATCAGCTATCAGAATTTAAGTGAGGTGAGCAGTGTTTTTATGTACCTTGATTAATTGCTACCTGAAAATTGGCCGTCGGGCCAAAGTAGCAACTAGTCAAATGATCATAGTACACCCTACCACTAATCACTCGTATATATTTTGTCCCTCAGAAAATGAGTGACGTCTGGGGGCTCTGGGATCTTCCTCTATAACACCTTGTGATTTTAACCGGTAAGAGTCCATCATGACATCCATTAGGAAAACTCTTTAAATGCCCAGCCAAGCAAAGACTTCTATGTAAACTGAGGTAGACATGCCCTACGCACCGATTTTTGAAACCTATAAACTGAGCTAATTAGCAGCGTTGCTCGCACTGTTTTGAGTCAAAACTTCGAAAGTAGGTGCTCGACTTGCAATCGGAGTCCATACGCCTTCTCTTTTACTCTTTTTCTATTCTTATATTGCTATTGTGTGTGGTGACAATTACGTAAAAAATATTTATAAGTGAGTGTAGTCTTATTTATATGTGTATTTGAGGATTGCTTTTGAAATCTCGTTTGTTAGAGTACGGCGCTTCTACCTCAGTTTATATAGAAGTCTTTGCAGCCAAGGGATAACGTTATTGTTTGGTTAACCTACTGTCTTTCATCTATACTCTGGCAGTATAATACCTCCCTACTAACAAGATTTAATCAACACTAGTTCTCCAACGAATTGGCCAACTAGTCTTGCATTTAGTACAGAGTGTTGTGTTTTGGCAAAACAAACACGTGCCGTCGTACCTATTGAATATTCTATCGAGAAACAACAAAGGTAA
Source organism: Miltochrista miniata (assembly GCA_933228765.1). Taxonomy (NCBI): domain Eukaryota; kingdom Metazoa; phylum Arthropoda; class Insecta; order Lepidoptera; family Erebidae; genus Miltochrista; species Miltochrista miniata. The sequence goes on from OW121769.1 coordinate 1,121,253, forward strand.
ACATTCCATATTGAGGTGGATTTACTTGAAAATTTGTGATGGAAACTTGGTTCTTAAAGGAAACTTTCTTTTAAGTAGGTAGATGCATTAACATGTCTGCCTTGGTAGCTCTGTTACAGGGTTAGTTAGTGGCAGGCGGTTGATTCACTATTCTATCTTAGCTTCTTAGTAATTTTCCCATGCCTCACGATTTTATATTAACTTATATCCTACTTAATACTAAATGTACAAGTTCGTGAAGCTGTTTGGATGTTTATTACTTAATCACACACTCCACCTCACAGGAATTTGTTGACGAGATTAATGTACCTGGTTTATGACCTTTCCCAAGTTCTATTTTAACTTTGCATCCAATTTCATCAGAATCGGTTTAGTATTCCACGACTGATAGCATGAAATTGCTAAAGACAGACCGAGTTACTCAAAGGGTATATAATTAAGAACAAGATAATACGGAGAAATTGATGAAAATCAAAGAAAGAGGGGGATAAGCGCGACTCCCATACAACAAAAGTGAAGTTTTTGTCGTTTTTTAGTACGGAACCCTCTATATGCGAGTCCGACTCGCACGTAGCCGGTTTTTTTCCCACAGATGCAAAAACGTAGTTATATAACAAAAAAAAAGATTAACAAGAAAAAAGACTAACAAGTTAAAATTAAAATGCTAAAACAATGAATGTTTTGAATAAACCGTAGTGCTGTCCGTACTGTGAGCTTTCACTATCACGAATAATGGTAAATCCGTCTGTCTGTAGAACGTTTTAATGGATTCGTGATGTCTGCGCCATTACCGTAGGCTTTGTTTACATTATGGAGCGCTTGCCGTTTTGATTTATACAATGCATGTGTTGAAGGGATTGTGAAACACTTTATTATTTACAGTCCGTGACAGTCTTTTGATTCCTGTACCATTTCTTTATATTAATTAGAAATTTAGAAATTGATAAAAAGCCAACCAAGTACCTACGAGTTGGACTAACGCTGCAGGTAGAATAATCTTCCAAAAAATGTTAAAAAGCGCGTATGTTGTTTTGGAATGGATCCCTAATATTTTTAGCCCCTCTCTATATAATAAATTGCAGAGGGGCTTATGGCAAGCCTTTTCTGTAGTCTGTGACTCTGTTGCATTATATTACGGCACTAGGTCACGTGGATCATCTGTTCAAAGTTTGAAATAAAACAAAAATGACAACGTCAATCGGAGTGAACTTTCACTTTCACAGAGGGGCAGTTGGGTGAGAGCGTCTTACGGCTTCTTGTTCTGTTTTTATAATGGCAACAGAAATAAAGACATTCTGTGTAAATAATTCAATACACGCGATACAGCCTGGGGACAAACAGACAGACAGTGAAGTCTTGGTTATAGGGTCTTCCCTTTGGGTACGGGTGCCTAAAAACCATCAATGCTATTTGAGGAAATGTTATTGAGTGGTTTAAAAGAATGAGTTAATAAAACACCTGGACAAGTTATTTAAATTAAGCTAAGCCTTGTAGACATAAAATAAAATCTAAGGGTCTAGACAGACAGACCGCATTTCAACGGCAATTGAACTGCAAATGGCAGTGCAAGTGCAGTTTGAATGCAGTTGACACGACTGCAATAGAACTGCAAACCTAACGTGCAGTCCTATTGCAGTTCAAATCACACGACGGCAATGCAACTGCAAATTAACTGTGCAGTTCAATTGCAGTCGGTGTGCAGTTCACACGACTGCACGCCGATGCAATTGAACTGTAATAGGACTGCACGTTTGATTTGTAGTTCTATTGCAGTCTTGTCAATTGCATTCAAACTGCACTTGAACTGCAATTTGCAGTTGGATTGCCGTTGAAATGCGGTCCGTATATCCGGACCCTTAGGGTTTCTTTGAAAATGGAAATATTTAACAAAATCTTTCTAGTCGTATCTATCTTTCTATCGTAACTATGCCTAATTTTCTATACAGTAAATGCTGCTCAACTAAACTTACTAGTTAGTTAGTTTTCCAATAAGAGGCCCCACTGGAATTCTGCATCAACGTTAACCCTAGAAACGTCGTTAATTCCACAAGTTTCAACCCCCAACCATTTAGTGGAACATTGGTTTCTGCCCGTCTTACATTAGAGAAGGTAAATTTAAATACTTACATTTAGTTTTGTTATCATTCAGACTACGATTATTAGTATAATTTATTAACTACAAGATTGCATGGTTGCTTTCGTCATAGGTATCTGTTGAATTGAAAATACAATAAAATCTGTTGTTTCACATCACAAAAAAATAGGTGTAAAGGCTGCCGCGTCATCGCGTTTTTTATCTTACTAATATTATAAATGCTAATGTTTGTGAGTGTGGATGTTTGTTACTCTTTCACTCTCGAACGGCTGAACGGATCTGGCTGAAATTTGGTACAGGGATACATTATAGTCTGGAATAACACATAGGCTAATTTTTATCCCGGGAATAAGTTCCCACAGGAAGTGAAAATTTACGCGGGCGAAGCTACGGGCGTCAACTAGTAAGTCTATAACTATACTATTATCTATACTAATATTTTAACAAAAATGATTTTAATGTTTGTTTGCATCGTATTGACTCCGAAACTACTGAACCGATTACAAACATTCTTTCACTGTTGGCATTCATTTCATCCCCGGGTAACATAGGCTATATTATATTCCCGTATTCCCACGGAAATGGGAGCTACGCGTGTGAAACCATGCGACGTCCGCTAGTACATAATATAGAAATGTCCCTCAGGTGTGTGTTCAGGTGAAGCAAAGTCCGTTCTACTATTTCACTGCCAAATCAAGTGGGTGAGAAAATCCATCACAAAGTTATTCGATATATATCTTACAACATCATATATTAGGAGCCTTGACCTAAGTGTGGGGCCATAAAACTTGTTCTAAAAATAAGAAGTAAGTTTGCCAGCATTTGAACTAATGAATACATAATAGAATCTAGGTACTTTATTAAATTAGGTTATGGTAATCTATCTCTATTTACGGTTTCACACGTTTGGTATACATCGATTCCAACACTATTAAACTTCACCTGTTACGCGGATAAAGACAACTGTTGAAGTATTTACATACATTTACGTTTACATTATATTTTACCGGTGTCTACCTATTTAGAAAAGAATAAATAAATTGTTTATTTCTCACCACAAACCAATATTACATGAATGTTAAACATTAGATAAATTATAACTGTGTATACAATTGGGTTGTGGATCGCTGGTGTCTGTGATAAGTAATAAAAACCTGAATTACAGATCACCAGGTTTTCCACAAACTGACACCATTAGAAATCACAGATATTACAAAATATGTATTGCAGGTAGGTGCATGATTATCATTTTATGCAATGTCTAGGTTTATGTGCGTGTGTGTGTGTGATGTGTGTGTGTGGGGGTGTGTGTGTGTGTGTGTGTGTGTGTATGTGTATGTGTGTGTACGTGTGCGCGCGTGTTAATTAGCAGGGCTAAAAGAAGACGTTAGTATAGTTATAACTACACGTATATGCATTTCAGAACGTCATATTTTATTAAGAACGTATTTTTATTTACCGCGATACTGTGTAATGTCTCTACTAAGACGCTTGCTCTATGGCCTTGCAAGGAGTGCTTAGCGAAATGACACAGCTCGCTAAAAGCGTTTATTTATACGCCACTACGTGAATGATGATTGTAGTGTTTCTTTCTGAGGTTACTGCATACTGAAGTGTGATCGAGATCTTCAGATGTGTGGGACAGAATTAGGTAAAATAATGTTCGTTTGTGTCGAGAACTGGCTGCCTCTATATACGGCCAGTACCTATAACGTTAGACAAATTCTAAAAAGGTGAAATGTGGACATATAATTTTTTTTCATATTCTGTTCACCAAATTGAAGTCGCCCCCAGCCTGATGGAAAGCCGTGGCACATCTAGCGTTTGGGGGCCACTTCTGACAGTGGTCCTCAAGTTGGCGACCCTGTGATGTGCCTCTTCACGCTCCATTTAAAGAACCCGGTATTGTAAGATGAGGGAAACACGTGTGCGGGCAGGTAGTTCCAAGTTTTTATAGTTCGACAGAGGAACGATCTTTTGAAACGCTCGGTTCTGGCGAAGATTCTCTCCACTGTGTATGAGTGGCATCTCTGCCCGGCACGCGTTGTTCGGGATCGGAAAGGAGATGGTGGGATCAGGTTGAAGAGCTCTTCAGAACATTCGCCGTGATACATTCGGTAGAAGGCAGCCAAGGACGCTATGGTTCTTCGCTGCGCCAACGGTTCGAGGCCTCCCGTCACCTCAGGACAACCAATTATTCGGATAGCACGTCTCTGCATAGCGTCAAGCGCGTCTAGTAAGTACCTCGCGGAGTCATCCCAAAAGAGTGAAAACAGTATTCGACGCAGGGCCGAATCTGCGTCTTGGACGGTAAACATCTCTGATAGCTTGAAGTACCGTCTCACCTTATTTAGGACTCCGTGTTTCCGCGAGGCAGCGAGGCAGCGAGAAGGCAGCCAAGGACGCTATGGTTCTTCGCTGCGCCAACGGTTCGAGGCCTCCCGTCACCTCAGGACAACCACTTATTCGGATAGCACGTCTCTGCATAGCGTCAAGCGCGTCTAGTAAGTACCTCGCGGAGTCATCCCAAAAGAGTGAGAACAGTATTCGACGCAGGGCCGAATCTGCGTCTTGGACGGTAAACATCTCTGATAGCTTGAAGTACCGTCTCACCTTATTTAGGACTCCGTGTTTCCGCGAGGCCAGCCCAAAACAACATATGCCTCTGCCTACCCCTTCGGTGATAAAGGCGTGACCATAATTATGTATTTATGTATGTTAATTAATGTTTATTTAAATATATTCACGAGTATATTTTGTTTGTTTCAGGTAAGTGAGATGTAACACGGCGACCGTCGTGACTTGTAAATTTGTTGTACCGCTGTATCGTCAGATGGAGTAAGTTTATCGTCATCCTACTCTGTTGCGGTCGGCTTTCCAGTCTGACTGCGATGTTTTATTATACTGTTGATTGATGACACTTGGTGGAACCTGCTGCACATATTGAAAAGCACCACTTGTACAGTACAAGTGGCTTATTTTGTACCTGATTGGTTTTGCCTAGCGGCATACTCAAAGGTAAAAGTAACCTAGTACCTAGTTTATTATAAGGATGCTTCGCTAACTATTCCTAAATGTAAATAAAATAAAATAAAATAAATAAAATAAAATAAAATAAAATAAAATTTATTCCCTTTGAAATTTTTAAAAAATTATTTAGGTTTGTCAAAATTTTTGTGGCTCTACCGGGGGTTCGGAAATGCTACAGACTGAGAAGAACACCCCAAGAAACTCAGTCCGGTCCCTCTTATTCATCTTAGTATCTAATACAGTTTTTTTTTTAAATGTAGAAAGGAGCAATTCGTGTCACTGCCAGGCAGTCTTGTCTTCTAGAAAGTCTTTAATGCTATAATAAGCTTTCTGGCACAATTTAAGTTTTACTAGTTTTTTAAATTTATTAACTGACAAACCTGTTATGGCTGTCGGCAATGTATTGTACATTCGAATACAATTGCCCGCAAAAGAATTGCTTATTTTATTAAGCCTAAATCTAGGTACAGCCAATTTATTCTTATTTCTTAAGTTTAGGTTATGGATATCACTATTTTTAATAAATTTACTGTTATTTTTATGAGTTTATAATAAGTTTTCATATATGTACTGTGAATACACAGTAAGGATGTTGATATCCTTAAACTTTTCTCTTAATGACTCCCGAAACCCCATACCATAGATAGCCCGGACAGCCCTTTTCTGCAACACAAAGATACATTCGATGTCGGCAGCGTTACCCCATAATAGTATGCCATAGGTCATGACACTGTGGAAATAGCTAAAGTAGACAAGACGCGCTGTTCTAATGTCTGTCAGTTGTCGGATCTTTTTAACGGCATAGGCTGCAGAGCTCAGTCTGCCCGAGACTTTCTCGATATGAGGCCCCCACTGCAAGTTGGAGTCTAACTTTATGCCCAGAAAGACAGTTTCATCGACCAATTCTACTTGATCATCCCTAATCCTAATACTGGTGTTAACGAGCCTAACATTTGGCAAGGTGAATCTAATACATTTTGTTTTAGTTTCGTTTAACAATAAATTATTAGCGTTAAACCAGTGGACTACCCTAGAGAGGGCATTGTTTACTTCGTCAAGATCGCGTTGTCCACGTTCAACTTTAAATATTAAAGATGTGTCATCAGCAAACAAAACTACCTCATGATCGTCTCTTATAAGGTGAGGGAGATCATTTATGTACACTAAAAATAGAAAAGGTCGCAGAATTGAACCCTGAGGCACCCCCATTGTTACAGCAGAACCATTTGACTGTTTACCATTTATAACTACTCTCTGTACTCTATCTCTAAGGTAAGAACTAATTAAATCCAAGGCCGTCCCCCGGATTCCATAATGATCAAGTTTTTTAATTAAAGTCTGATGCTGGACGCAATCGAAGGCCTTAGATAAGTCGCAGAATACACCATAAGCATCATACGACTCCTCCCAGGCCTCATATATACACTCTAACAATTTGATTCCAGCATCCGTGGTAGACTGACCGCGCGTGAAACCGAACTGTTTAGTATGGAATAGTTTATTTGTATTAAAATGATTTTGCATTTGATTAAGCATTACCTTTTCGAAGATTTTACTAAACGTGGGTAGTACAGAAATAGGACGAAAATTGGACGGATCTGAGGTGCTACCCGATTTAAACAGAGGAGTTATTTTACTAAACTTCATTAAGTCAGGAAACACACCACTAGCAACACAATTATTAAATATTATTGATAATTCAGGGGCAACCATTTCAATTAACGAATTAACTAAATGTACAGAAATTCCCCAGAGGTCAGCAGTTTTCTTAATATTTAAAGATTTAAAAGTTTTTATGACAGTGTGTATACTAATTTTACTGAATTTGAATATTTCATTACAGCAAGGAACATTTGCTTTTAACAAGGATTCTGCTATTGGGGTAGAAGAACCTAGGGCTCTGGTCAAATCTACTGGAATTCGAGAAAAAAATTGTTCAAATTCGTTAGCGACTTCGGCATCTGTTGTAATTATGTTACCATTTACTTTAAGTTTAAAATTATTATCATTCGATTTTGCTTGGCCTCTTTCTGCGTTAATTATTTTCCAAGTAGATTTAACTTTGTCTACACTATTGAGAATTTTATTACTTATATACTTTCTTTTGGCTGCTAAGCAGTCTGCTTTAAACTTTTTTGAATAAGTTTTAACATAATTTAGAAATTCATCTGTTCTATTAAGCTGTCTTTCTGAGTATAGTTCATACAGTTTTTGTCTACTTTTATGTATATCCTCAGTGGCCCATTCACTGAAGGCTGGCCTATCACCGATTGTGACTTCCTTAGACTTGAATATGGAGTTGAACTCATTGTAAAAGGAATCAAAAAATAACTTATACATTACATTTGGATCTAAGCCAGTGTCTAAAAATGGAAGTTTATTGTAAAGTCCAACTCGCATATGTTCCAAGCGGTCACTAGTTACTGGTCTACATAATATTTTACGTCTTTTAACTTTTTCTCTTGTGATCTTGAAAGATGCTATTTGCCCAGTATGATCAGATTTTATCTTATTTATAATACTCTTACTTTCTGGCAACATATCACTGTATATATTGTCCAGACAAGTAGCTGTTGTATCACAATATCTAGTAGGCTCTAAAAATAAATTAGTGAGATTGTGTGATTTAAATAAATTTAAGATATCATTGGTCTGACGCGTATTTATAAGTATATTAACATTAAAATCACCGCACACTATTAGGTGTTTATTAGTTTTTCCAAGTTTAAATAGCACTTTATCCATTACTTCCTCAAACTCACAAAAGGGTGAGACTCCAGGTTTATATACGCATACTACTATGAATTGCTCCAATTCTACGCACGATATTTCAACTGTACACTCTACAGAGAGGGACACAACATCTTTCCGTTCCTTATATTTTAATTTCTTATTTAATAAAATCAACGAACCCCCCCGTGTTGTGTTGACCCTGCAGAACGCACTACCAACCCGGTGACTACTGAAACTGAACATGAGCTCATACTCCTTACGCATATGTTCTGTAAGACAAACAATTTCAATATTTTCTGAGCTCATGAACAGCTCCAATTCAAACTCTTTGACCTGTGTTAATGTTGCAATATTATAATGCACCAGGCTGATGTAATTTACATTTTTTAATTTAGTTTTGTTCGGAGGACAGTTTCCGATAAAATTACGGTTTGCAATTAAATTTAACTCTATTAATTTACAATTTTGGCTAGAGGGTAATTCCTCTGTTGTCCCAGCAGTTAATTTAAATTACTTGGAACAGATTCCAAAGTCCTAAAACTCTGCTCAAATAAAGCAGTTTTGTCAGCCAAGTTTTTGGCTACAGAATAAAAATAATTAAATAGCAAACTTGCTATTTGTCTTTTATAATATTTGGGTAGACAGTACCTACCCTTGTGATTATTATAGACTATAAACTTGCTATGTGACAAATTTGTGTTAAATACAGAATTAAAGTCAATTATATTAAATTTATTATTATACTGACTTATTAAATTTAAACGTAAATTCATCTTATATCTAAATGAATTTTCCGAATCTGGCACACCTTTTATAAATGGAAGTGTGAACATTACAACTTGTATGACATTTAAGTTTAAGATGTAATTCATGTATAGGGACAAATCATCATTGCTAATTTTCCCCCTGTTTGCACAGAAAATTATTATTTTACTGTTAGCTTCAAATTTATATTCTAATATCTTTTGCATAATACCACTTAATGAAGCACCCGGATAGCAATTATTAATAACCGAGTAATAACTTGAATTTGAGTTTTGTTTTAAAAATGAACTTAGATTGGTACCAATATCATCACTAAATACAATTAATTTAGTACAACTATTACTATTATTTACACTGTCACACAATATATCCACTGATGTACTGGGCGAGCATGTGGTAATGGGAGCTAGGGGCTCAGCGGTAACCGGTTCGCCCTGGGCCTCCACCGGCTCAATTGCTTTAGGGCAGTTAATATTGCATAAGTGGTCATTTAGGAAACAATTAAGGCGCTCAGTGTTATCATTTGATGTTTTGAGTACCTTGTCTATTGTTAAAGAACATTTAGTAAAGTCCTTAAGGGACCATTCATATTTTTTAGTCATATATTGTAGCTCAAATTGCAAACTTTGTATTTTTGACTCTAATTTTTGTGTGTCAGTGCAATATTTTAAATGGCTTTTTTCTAGTTCTAACATTGACAATTTAGCTTGTTCTCTAAATTTTAAACAAGAACCTATATTTTTACACTTCTTGATTAACATTTTATGGAATTTTAATTGCTTTTTTGATTTTTGTATGAACTTTTTAATTTTTAGATATTTTTTAGTTTATTTCTGCTGCAAAACAAAACCGACCTGTCCTGTTGATATGGACTGTCACCTGTAAGATCTATAGTAGTCAAGTCCAGGTTTTGAGAATTTGCAGAAGGAATAAACTGCGGGATACCACTCATTAACTCACTAAAAAGATTATCCGTTTGGTGGGCAGTAACTTTCTCAGCAGCTTCTTCCAGGTGTGAGATCTGTCCCGGGGCATCCCTTAGCTCCTGTTCCAGAAAGGTAGTCCTCCTTAAGGTTTTCTCATACTCGTCACTGCACTCTTGGAACCTATCTACAATTGACTGAAGGTGGTCCCGCTCCGCAACAATGTCATCATAACTAACATGAAGTCTTGATAATTCGCATTTTATTTTTTTTGTGTCATTCAGAGCGTTTATCAATAGATTTTCATTTTCCTCTCTTTCCTTTTCCAACTGTACACAGAGCTCCGTTTTAGATTTAAGCTCCAGCAACACCAACTGAAGTTTGGGCTCTTCCTGCTGGCGGCCGAGAGCTCTGCGACTACGGGTATTCATATTATTAATAAGTAAGTGCAATTAAACGCGAATTAAATGATGGAGCTCCTTGTACAGTTTATGGTAAGAAGTAACAAGGTTATGTACCGGCAATAAATTATAGTTAATATTTTTATGTACTTACGCAAATACACCAACCGTCGTCAACGTCGAGTAAACGCTTATACAAGTATAATAATTCTACTCACGAGAAACAGTCGATTTATTATGTATTTACGTGAAAAAGAAAACATTTAACATTCGAAAAAAACGGGTACCTGACTCGTCACTTCCCACACCAAAATACACGGACAGAACACTTTTATTATATTAATCTGACTATTTTAGGACACTATTAATGCGATGATATTGGTTTTAATTGTTTTAAAATTGTTTAAATACTAAATAACTAATTAATTTTAAAAATATTTTCAGAGAGCTAAAATTTTTGACAGTTCGATAGTGTTGCCGGACTCGGAATCCCTTATGTCTATCCCTTACAACGAACTTTGACGATTCTAACTATGTAGTTCCCTTGTTAAGGAATCCATTCAAATAGTTTTGATCTAAAGAAAAGTCATTATCAAGAAAACCCTCCTATCTTTATAATTTAACGTGATTCACGTCCCTAGCAAATTTCTCGTAAATTCCCAAAGTTCATGGAAGTCTTAGCTTTGTAGCTTGTTGCTCACAGCAGTAGAACTTTTGGCAAGTATGCCATAACCTATCTTTTAGCATTTTATAAATTCTTTGAATGTATTTGAACTGCATACTGGTAAGAGAAACTTTATTGCATTCTACGAAAGATATGCTACGCCGTAGACATCAACGTCTACGGCGTAGCATGATGCTACGAATTTAAAATTGGGTAGTAGTATAATAGTGTAAAGAGTTTTAAAATATGAGAGTGTTAATTTTATAATAATCCTCAATTCGAAACTCCAGGCACTTCAATGGAGAGGCAGTCGTATTTGAGAGAAAGATAAACGAGGCTTTGATCATTTTTGATAGGAAGGTCAAGTTAGATAAACATCATTTAACCATTCTGAAAAAAAGTCTAATGATATTCAAATAGAAGTCTTTTAACGATTGAAATGTAAAAAAATCTTCTTTCTTTCTTAGCTCTGTTAATTATTTTATTTATCTTTAGTACCTATCGTTAAAACAAATACCAAAATAATACCCGATACTATCTGTTTATTACTTTTATCGACACTGAAAATCTTCATTAACATTTCATCTCGAATAACTTCGACAAAGTAACCAACCATCATCTCATTAAAGTTTTAATTAAGCACCCAAAAATACAAAGACCTTAGAAATCCGTTGTAAGTATCGAATACTGCACAGTCCCAGATAAAACACAGCGACGGGTCGGAAGGGCCTTTGAATCCCCAGTATCGCCGGGCGTCAGTACCCGCCGAGACATCGCCGGGGTCTCGCGTGTCTCACGCAAACTCTAAAATCCTCCCTTTCACCTAAAACACATCTATAAATAAACCATCTAAAATAAAAATAACAATTAAAAATAAATTCCAAATTAAAAATAAAATTACACTTTCATAATCTACAGGTGTCAATTTCTCGACATTCAATTTTAAACCTTTTTACTTAGGGCATAGAGTTTCAATTTCCTTGTCGTAATCGTCATTAAGTGATAGTGTAACGAATTTATTTATTGTATTAATTAGTAATGGTATTATATTAATGAAAAGTGTGAAAGTTATGTTATAATATTGTGTAAGTGACTTGTGATAAAATTTCAAGTGGCGTAAGGTAACGGTGATTTATGTTTTTTTTTTGTTTTGAAAGGAACTTTTCTTGAGTATCATATATATGTACTCCCTTCTGTTGCTTTAGGTAAATGAAAACGTCGCTAATTTTGACGATTAATGAGGAAAATATAAATCAATTAATACTGCCCATAAATTACAAAATAATAAAATGAGAATTACATCTTTGAAGGTTTTTTTTTTCAAGTTAAAAACTTTGATTAATTAAGTCGTTCATTTTAAAGGATTTTTAAATACTCGAATAGTACATTTATCCAATATTCAACATTTTTTATAAAGAAAAGAAGATCCTTTGACTAACGGCAAACAATATTAAAATAACAACCATTAGAATGTCGGGTCCTACCTTTGATCGTTTTAAGGATTCCATTTCTTTTTATAATTAAGTGACGTGGTTATTAGCATATTTCGCAATCATTTTCATAACCATAGAAAAAAGCTACAAATAGGTTACCCATCACAAGACCAGTAGTAGCATCCCGTGCTTAACACAGTGATCGTTTATGTAAACCGTGCTTCGAGCGCTTCTAATGGCTTAGAATCTAAAAGATTTGTATACTTAGTCAGTATTAAGATTGAAACCTGCCGTGATTTATAAATTTCTTAATAACATCAGAGGCTAAACACTTTTTTGATAGGTGGCATTTTAGGGTTCGCATTCAAAGGGTAAAACCAGGACCTTATTATTGAGACTTAGATGTTCATCTGTCTGACTGTCACAAGGCTGTAGCTCATGAACCGTAATAGCTGCTCTAGAGAGTTGAAATTTTATTTTAAGGGGCTGCCAGACACCAAACTTTTTGTTTTGCGTATTTTGACTCGGAGTCCTCCATACGTGAGTCAGACTTGCATTTTATCGGTTTTTTTTTATTTTAAGGCACATCAAATCTTATCTAACATGGTCGGCCAAATCTTCTCTAACATGGTCTTCTCTACCTAACATGGTTGTCTTTAAATCATGAAAAGACCTTTAGTCAGTTTGTAGAATTTCACCACAATCTGCATTTCGGTCTTTCTTTGTCAATTAGGAAGGAAAAAATGTGGCATATAGTACACGTCGTTCCATCCCTCTAGAGTAAAAACGCCACTGTATGTAAATGTATCTATGTCCTAAAACATTAAAATGTTGTCTCTGAGTGAATTCTCAAGTTATTGTATAATAACTTTTAAGCCTTCGCATTCTGTAGAACATAATTATGTTTACGGCAATTAGAGCAATCATGGCGTACACGTCGTAACTTCGTGCTCGCGAGTTGAACATGCGTAAACCTTATTGTAATTATAATGAACTCACATTTCTTTAGACATATGAAACATTATCCCGATAACCCTGTTCTTTATGGGGTGTAAGGGGTTTAAATTGCCTACAATCTTGGCATCTTCAGTTTTCAATAGCAAAAGATTATCCACACTAATATTTTATACTAAATTTTACACCGTGTAATTTTCTGATTAGTTAGGTATATTGCAGACTACTGGGTGCACCAGTCAGTTTCTTGTTTCCATGTCATGGAAATACTAAGTTTCAGGTGAATTGGACATGTAAATTTTAGTCTATTCCCTTTATCATTCATTTTAAAATTCATAGCTACAAAATAAACAAAAACACATAAAAATTGATTCATCAGTGGGACCACTATGCTGCCACAGACTTACATATACATCTTAAACTTATAATATCCTTCGTTTTTGTCGAAGGTTAAAGAGGACACAACTGGTCCTAAAGAGTTGCATTTAACACGAATAAATTGAAACGTAACATAAACCTATACTAAAACTATTAGCTATTGGGAAACCAACTCATACAATAATAATAATTTATGCTTTATTGTACACCAAGGATAGTAAATCTTAAAGTAGATATAATAAATATTAATCAGGTACAATGGGCGGCCTTATTGCTTACAGCAATCTCTGCCAGGCAACCTTTAGATGGATAGGACTGTAAAAAATATTTAAAATCGGGTTTAATTTGTGACGTAATAAATAATATTAGAAGTAGCATTCCGGTGTGTACGTAACATATCATACAAATGTATAAATACCTACATATATACACACATACTTTCATATAATATATAGGTACATACAATTTCCAATAAATTGTAAAATAGTGAGGCAATTTGCTCCGGATGTGTGGAGCACAGTTATATAATTTATATACTCTCGTTTACGGTCAAAAAACAAAACATTATTCACTGCTTTAGCCATTAACTAACGCAATGTAATCGTTTCTTTTCACGCAACACTACGAGCGTGGTATTTTTAAGTGGAAGGATGTGTCCTTCACTGATTAATACATTTTATAGCGAAGTCATAAAATTCCAAGAAAGGAATAGGTAGCGCAATGATCAATATCGAATACGTAAATTTATGACTATGTATTATATAATTACTAGAATTATAAAACTCTCAAATTAAAATATTTGTATGTGTAAATTAAAATAATTTTTACGTGAGTACATCAATATCCTCATTATACTCGGTATACCATATTCCCACTGCTTAAAACTACACGGTACATTTCAATCTGTTAACGACCTAAAGTCGCGGCTAAGCCCTCAAAAAGAGGTCTCAAGTTGCAAGCAGACTTTGGCTACCACTGCTTAAGGGTTCGGATATATCCCGCGTCTTCGGGCATCAGGCGTACGTGAAACTATGCCGTCATGCAGCCGTCTTAGGCCTACTTCTGTGAAAATGGCAAGTCTCCTCTGCGCCGATCATGGAAGATAAAAGTCTTGACTGGAGCTAAGAGCAGCCTGCGACGCCCTCGCTGCAGAACTGATCCGCGGGTGAAACCGCGTGACGTCCGCTAATGTCTTTATAAGAAAATAGTGACACGTACCAGGAAGATAGAACAGTCATATCTGTCTTTGACAAGTCATTTAAATGTCGTAAACCAAAATAACAGTAACAAAGTGTTTCTCGGAATCTACTAGTAGAGAGCTGTCAAGTCATATTTTTACTTTAAAATGACATTTCGTTCTATTTTGTTTCTTTGAATAATTTAAAGTTCCAATTTCTATCTTACTTATAAGGTATAGTGATAGATTATGGTCTGGAATAAAATATAGGCTACTTTTATAATTATTCACATAATCCGAATAATTTCCCACGGGAAGCGGAAAAGGAAACAACTTTACAATTAGGTGGAGCCGCGGGTGCCATTTTGATCAATCAAAATAGCTTTATCCTAGTCCATTGATAGACTTAGGTCTCTCCTAATTATTGTCACAATACATGGTCCTGCGTTTTCATAATTTTGTTTATTTGATGATGATTAGTACACTGAAGCTTACCTACTGTCACTTACACCAGCTTGGCACATGTAAATATTACAGGACAATGTCGTAAGAGGCGACTAAAGGACGCTTTCGCAAAAAGAGAGAGAAGGAAAACTCGAAATGAAACTTGGTTGTCAGTAAATTGACAATCGTTAAGCCAAGTTGAAGGCTTTATGGGCGGCTTGAAACATTTCAACTGCGGGTCGCGGCGACCTGCGCCTGTCCATTTCAACATGGCAATAGGCTCCACCTATTACGTGGGACATAAAACTATCAGGTGAAATGTGGGCGTATACTATGCATCTACCTACCCCTTCGGGGATAAAGGTGTGACTATATGTATGTATGTACATATAATATTAAATTAAATTATGCAATCAACTGAAAAGTTTTCGGTTTACAGTAAAACGATGCTACTCGTCGTAGTTTTATACAATTTTATTTCATTCCAAATTCTCGTCGCATTCCGAACCAATATTTTACATTTTTGTTTGCTTAGAATTCCTTTAATTATCATTTTACCTCTCAACGTGAACAGTGAAAATATTTGAATACAAAGGGAAAAAAACATTTAACACTCAATGTCAAATGTTAAGGGATAGCTTTTGAGATAATAATACCTAAAACCTGATTTCACAATTTCTTTTGCAAAACTCTTACTTCTTTATACAAAGTCTCTTCCTCTGGAAGATATAGGTTATACAACCAGCGGGATCTAAATTTATATTCTCTACGCTTGCAATATAGTATTCTTCAAGCTGATTGTAAACGGAAGCATAGTTCCAGCCAGTAAACACTGCTAATGGCCTTTTCGCTTACGAGAATAGCCTTCCATCTCCGGAAATCTCCAGGATCTTCCATCAGCACTCGCGGTAAATATTTTTCATATTTGACTAGCAAAACCGCGTTATTTTGTTTGCTTTCACAGCTCGACTTTTCGGTACTAAAGTAGGTATGTATTGCACCTATAAACCTAACTCTTGAATCAATCTATCTATTGGTGGAAACTGTACTGAAACTCGTTAAGTAGTTTAAAAGATCTAAGCGCACAGACAGAAAATAGTATTTTAATTTTATATCTACTTTGTAAAGATATTTGAGCTCAAGATAACTAGCGAATATAATAATACCTAGCTAGTTAAATATACAAATATACAAAGTACTGCTCATAACGTTACATTTACGAATAGCTAGTTTTAAGCAAATTCGCCAGATGAAGATTCATTGTGAAACATCACACTAAATGAAAATATTATTCTTATGAAAGCTAGAATATTTTATTCATTGAAAAATTTGCATTCTTTCATTTACTTTAGAAAATTAATATACATACCTAATCTTCTGATCTATCTGTTTGGCAAATTGATCTTAGACGGATCAATTACTCACTTACGCGTACGGTCAATTACTAATAAGCTCAAACCAATTTCTATCAGGTAGGTATTACTTAAACAAATACTTCACCGTACGTCAATAACCTCTAAAAACTTAAAATGTCATCATTAAACAAATCTTTAAACAAACTGTAAGTCTCTGATCACGAATACCTGTTCCTATTTGAAAACATAATGAACTATTTACATACCGTAACTAAGCTCTGAAAATATATCGATAAAATGTTATATTTTCTTTACTTTTTATTCAACAAAATTATAAAGGGACCTCACGCTTGAACAATTCTCGTAGCAAAGAAATACCCGATAAAATTTTTCGAACAAATAATTTCCTTTAAAAGGAAAATCGTCCAGATTCTATTAAAGCTCGGACAGGTAGCGATATAAATAGACAAATTGTTCTTAAGGGCCTTGAGTCGTCACTTGCACACAAAATATGAAAATAATATTTGTTTTTGAAATTCTAATTTATCATCTTAGAAAAACACAAGTCATAAATTGTAATAAGCTATACAAGCCACCCCTAGGTGAGGCCACGGTGGTAACCAAAGTCTGTCGGGAATCCTGAGACATCCTTTAGGGCTCCCGGCCTTTAGGCAGTGGTAGGGCACCGTGTGATTTTACTCAGTAAGAGTCCACCATAGCATCCATTATAGGTTTCCACATTTGTACATGTAAATAAAAAGGTATCCAAGCCACTGGAAAAATCTGCTGTGATTTCTATCAAAAGTAGATGCTTAGCTAGGTAATCTATATTTATAAGGCTTCATGAATACCTTGCTACGTACTTAGCATTAATACGTTCAATCATTACCATCACTTCTTTGTACGCTTTCTATTAAAATGCAAGCCTTTTCTGCACTGGAAAATGGAAAAAATAATCTTCCTCGTTGTAGCAAGAAATGGCAAAATATTTTTCTAATTGAACAACGCGAACATCTTTTGTGATGGTATGGGAATAGGTAAAGCTTACAACTGAATAAAATTTATTCGTTATCTCTATTATACCATAAGAAAAATAGTCAAGTGCGAGTCGGACACGCCCAAAGAGAATTCCTCACAAAAAACTGCAAAAAATTACGTTTGTTGTATGGGAGTCCCCCCTTAAAAATTATATAATTGTTTTTCGGATTTCGTATTTTTTGGCATGGTGGCAGGTGCAACAGAAATACACAATCTGTTAAAATTTTAGCTCTCTAGCTACGAGTATCACCGTTCTTGAGGTACAGCCTCATGACGGACAGACAGACAGACAGATGGACAGCAAAGTCTCAGTAATAGGGTCCCGTTTTTTACCCTATAAAACTATAAATATAATAATAAAAAAGTTGACTAATGGCTATTTATTCATGACCACACAAACGTTGAGTATGTCTAATCTAACCTATCATCATTTCATTTAAAGTTCAACTATCCAACCCCTCTCACCTAACAAAGTTCATAGTTCGATTCCCCAGGCAACCACATCGCTGAGGTACAGGCATTGAAGGATAAATTGGGCCATCCGGGCCGATCCCAATCATGGCTGTCGGCAAAAAATGTCTGAAACGAAATTGAGACGTAACTTCTTTTGAGAAGGCTTTGGTTTAAAGATACTGTTTATAGGGGTTGAGCAATAATTTAGATGGAATTGATTGGTTAAATTTTTGCTGCAGTACTTTCTTATAAAGTCTTCAACTTTTGTTATCTTGGTATCCATGGTTGCAGGGTAGTTTCATCGCTTCGTATTATGCCATAAAAAATTATGTGTCATGTTCGTCTTTGGGAATAATTTTTGTAAAAAAGGTTTTTGAAAAGAGAAGAAAATTTCTAAAATATCTTTCCTATCAGACCCTAATCTGACATCGAATAGTGACAATATCAATATTATTAATATTTCGCACTTATCCATCTAATTTAATATAATAATAAATGGTCTCAATATGATGCTGTTTAGTTAGCTAATTATGTAGGTATCTAATAACTTAACATCCCCTTCCCTTAAGTACAGACTGAATAAATAAACCGACATGGTACCTATTACATGGATTTCAAAACTTTTGATGTTAGAAAAACTCAGATGCGAGACTTTTACAAGTCATGTTTTTGATGGCATCTATAATTGGCTATCACAAACAGTCCTACAACCTTTTGTCATCTCCAAAGACTCTAATTGTATAAATTCAATTTCTCTGTGATCTTTTTGAATCTAATGTTAATATGAGACAACCTAAATATAGTTAGAAAACCGATCCATAAAATACATTGAGAGTGTCATCAAAATAGCATCTCTAAAGTCCGGGTCCTCATTACCGTTTCTGCCTACAACTTCAGCCTTTAAGTGAAAAGTGATATATTCTGCCCGTATTAAGTCAAAACCGACATAAATTGTCGACTACAATAGCGACCTTCGTCAATCTTCGAGGGTTTAACGGATTAAGGACGTGGCGGTTACATCACCACAATCATTCTTTCTGCGTGTTATACTCGTACAAATGTGTTCAATGTAATTCCACAAGTTTAAGATTGATTTTATTAAGTCATTTATTTATTTATTTATTTATTAATTTATGCACACACTCGGAAATTAAAAATAACATGATGTTGGTCGGTCAAGTATTTATTCATGATGTGAGTTAATTTCGAAAAGGCCATCTTTGCACAGTAAAAATGATTTTTTATTTTTTATTGAATTACCTATAAACATATTCGCGCTCATAGATTTTTATAGCTAACTAGCTAAACCGCGCTACTTTTGTATACCTACTTTGCAGATCAGCTTTTCTGCATTGTAGTCACTGTGTATTAAACCTATAAACTTTCCTCTTGAAACACTCTATCTATTTCTAAAAACTGTATACAGGTAGAGTTTCTTCTTCACATAATATAATTTATCAGTATTATAGTGTAAATCCGATAGATGAAATGAAACCCGGTTGTCAGCAAAATGACAATCGCTAAGTCAAGTTGAAGTCCTTATAGGCGGATTGAAATTTTCCAATTGCAGGTCGTCACTACCCGTGTCTGTCTATTTTAACATGGCAATAGGTTCACCACCTATTACGTGGGACATAAAAATGTACGGTGAAATGTTATGTATGTATGTACCTTCCATTAAAAGAGTTAAAATTAAAGAAAATTCCGTGAGGCGAAACCGGTCAGGTTTATAATAATAAATTTTGTGGAACAATATGTGTAGCAAGTTCCACCAAGTGCCATCAATCAACAGTATAAATGACCAAAAATATTCCTTACCCCGTTTATAAGAACCTATCACAGAAATTCATAAATACGACTTCTGAAGAATACAATAACGGAGATCATTATATAAGCCTCATCACAATACTATATAACTGGTTATCTGTTAAGCCAGCTGTATTGTCTCAAGGCAGTGAGTTTTTTTATTAATAAAATGTCTTTTATAGCCCGAGGCTGTGCTAGTGGCGATATTAACTACTTCTAAATCTGCTTTTGTTTACATCCGGGCGGTATTAAATTTCATAATTGTGAGGGACAAGTAATGAGAGAAAGGGGCAGTTTAATTTTATTAAATAAACAATAACGAATGAAATTAAAAAGAATGTACCACGAAAGTGTCACTGTACTGTTGGCACAGAGCAGACACTCCATACAAATGATTCGTTTCAATTCTCTCACCTAAACTAATAAACACGTTCATTTGTGCAGAGTTTGAATGTGTGTGTGACCGCTATAGTTTAGCAAAAGCACAAAACCTCAAAACTCTACTGATAATATCTTATAGGAGCAGTTTCATAATTTGTTATTGAAATAAAACTTCTTTAGGCGCCACTAGGCAGTAAATCAGATTTGTTTTCTGACGGAAGTAACGCTTACTCGTTTCCGCTATTCAAAATTCGAATGAATGATATTAATAAAACATTTGATGCTGTCAATGGCAAAAAAGTTTTACTTCAATCGCGCGTAAAGGTTACAGTCACACACTTTTTTTTTCAATTTAGAAATACAATTATAGACTGTCAATAAACAAAATTAAGCCATGCTTTTATAACGAATATGTTATGCAACGCAGTGACATGCACTCGATCTACTATTTCCGCAAAATGCCCTGCAACTTTTTGACAGCTATGGCGGGGATTGGAACGGTACTCAATGGGAGGCAGGGATTTGCGTATCTGTGTGTAACACATTATTATCTTTGCTATTTGTGTGAAGAACGCACACACAGACATTACCTTACTGGTATGCTCACTCGGAACGTGTTTTGTCCCCATCTTTGTTGTAAATTCTAATTACATATAATGAAAAAATGTGTTATATTTAAAAGAAGGCACAGTACGGAGTCATACAGCAAACTATAATAATATTACAGTAATGACAAACAAAAAGAAAGTCTAGTATAACTAGACATGCTATGTATGGAGCCCTATGCAATGCACGTCACGTCTGCACAAAATGAGGCAGTCTTTCAGCATTATGCCACTATGTATTAGATAGCATATCACTTCTATTACGTAAAGAGGCATGATGGGTATTGTTGAGACAAAGTTGACGAAAAGAAGTGTTCTCGGTAACTTGGGAAATATTTTTTTATGAAATCCACCTTTACTTATAATAGTGCCGTTTCACAAGACAATTCGCAATTACAGGAATACCTACTATCAGTATAATCTCGATCCTGAAATTATAAGCTTCTCAAAAAAAACATATCGTAAATGCAAATTTTAGAAAACATGACAATTTTGTTGCATGAATTTCAGTACACGTAATTTCGCTAGTGGATAATAATGATAATATAATTTTATATAAATACTGCTAGTGCCCTACATTTACAGGTCCGTGCATGAATGTATCAAAGCCGTTTTCTAAACCACCCAAAATAGAAGTTGTACTCGTGACAGTCCCAAGAGCATAATCTACTCAATAGCTGTACAGCGATTTGGACGTGACCTTGATACATGAAAGTTTCGTCGACATTCCGTGATCTAATTTTATTCGGCCAAATCCTATTGGCCTAAACTTTGAACGTCCAATTATTGTCTATTGTAACTTACTAGATAAGTTTATGGTTGAGTTATTTTTACTTAATTGACCGTGGAAAGAAAATTCACACGTTTTGAATGTGAATTGACTTCCCTGCTTCGGTTTTCCTACAGTATGGGGTTCGGAATAAGGGATCATAGAAGTTTCTTGCAAGGTTGATAGCGCGATTCGCAAATGTCTATAGGCTTCGTTGACCACTAAAGATTGATTTTAGGGTTCCGTAGCCAAACGGCTAAAAACGGAACCCTTATAGATTCGTCATATCTGTCTATCTGTCTGTCCGTCCGTGTGTCACAGCCACTTTTCTCCGAAATTATGAGGCCGAGGCTGTTGAAACTTTGTGAGTAGATGTATTCTGTGAACCGCTGAAAGGCTGTTAGCTTTCAGGAAATTGGAAGAGATTAATAAAAGAAGAGTGTGGAAATATAAAATGCCGGTTTATTTAAAATCAAACTCGGGGTCGTGGTTCGCGTTCGGGGAGCAACGATTTCAGCGATTCCCGAAGGTCCCTCAGGGTTCGACTTATCTCAGTGTTGGTCTTCCTGTAGCCCGCTGCAGTTCGCCAGGTAGCCGTGCCGTCCACAAATTCGGCTGGCACGGTGTTTTCAAATCGTAGGGTGGATTTCTTGAACCCGTAGGGTGGATGTTCCTTCTTGGAACCCGAAGGGTGGACTTCTACAGCCCGTAGGGTGGACGTTGACAACCCGTAGGGTGGATTTCTTGAACCCGTAGGGTGGACTTCTTGAACCCGTAGGGTGGACTTCTTGAACCCGTAGGGTGGACTTCTTGAACTCGTAGGGTGGACTTCTTGAACCCGTAGGGTGGACCCTGGAATGTTCCAGAAGACGGGTTAGCTGGAACCCTTTTTCCCGCCCATTGCTAAGACAGCCGATCCCCGTTAAACCATTTAGGAGTCGGTTGCCTTACAATGTTTGGTTATATACTAATTTTACAGAGACCTTTTTTTCACACCCCTGTAATCTACCCTCCCATAACAGGGTTGACCAACAGCCGTTAATTTTCACTGTTTTAAAAATCTAGATTCGTTATAATTAATTTGACTCACCCAATGATGGGGTTATTGACGCTCGCAGCTAAATCGCTGATCACTTTGGGAGTACTTGGCTCCTTACTATGTTTCTTCACTTTAAATGAAATTATACTCTGATACACCTACGCCTTTGCGACTAGTATATTTAGATTATTTTAGTAATGCTCCTTGAAATTCGCGCGCGGTTGTTTATATATGTTTGTACAGCGCCTCTAGCGGCACCACTCGAAACTACTCAATCGTCAAGACCGCTTTTTAAATACGAATAAGGCTTCCGCCGTTTCGACACTTACTCGGTAGATGGCGCTTTCATATGTTGATCTAATTTTCGATTCTAAACCCCTAATGTTAATCAATATTTGCCCCCGTTGTTTCACAACGTTACATACTCCCCCTCCCCGGTGAGCGTTTGACGTACCCTAACGCGTCAAACGCTGCGTTCGTCCTCGAACGCCCCTAACATAATACCTACTACTCGTCTATGTGTGTGTGTATGTTAGTGTGTTGTGTGAATGAGGTGATGCTGGGTGTAGCGAAGAGTCGGCCTTAATCTTAATGAAACCAACTCGCAGGATGTATTTGGGTGATTCTGAAGGATCTTATAGGACAGAAAGAGAAAAGACGTATTTGAGGCTTTGGGTTGAAGGTTCAGGTAATGCGCACCGCCTGAAAGTGGGGTGTGTATAATAAGGCTTTTTGCTGAAGGCTGGGATTTATACAACCGTCCCAGAGAAGAACATCCTACTAGGGCTCGTGTAACACTTCCGACTCATAGGATGGACTATCCCCCAGGGCAAGCCTCTAGCTTCCGAGTGGTAGGAGTAGCCATATGACGAAAATAAAGATAACGGTGATCTACACCTACGACTGTTAGGGCAAGACAAATGCTGCCAAATAACAGTCCACCATAATTCTGTTCGGGTAAGCCTCATGCTTCCTCGTAACAGTACTAAACCTACACCATAAATCTGTTCGGGTAAGACTCATGCTTCCTCGAAACAGTAATAAACCTACACCATTAAAGGGCTAAAATAGCCTAGTAATTAGTTAGGGACACTACACACTACACACTACACACGACTTTCAAATAAGTACACATAACAACGTGACAAACACATGCCGCGTTCGTCATGGGGACATAGGGGTTAATTAGCATCACGGAGGATTCTGCGAGTAAATTATTTCTATCACTTTTCTGTTTCTTGGTTTAGTTGGGAGTTTTCTGTTAGTTGGAAGCATGGGTCTATCCCTAACAGAGTTCGTCGGTTACTGTTACTTGGCAGCATGGTCGTGCCCTAACAGATTAACAAAATAAAATAAAAAAAACGAGTGCTTATTCGCAATCTTAGTAGCAATAACAAAGCTAAGTGCTTGTTCGCAACTTTAGTAGAAGAATGTTGACTATGACTATTATGTCAACCCTAATAAATAACGAAGATAAACGTTCTCTGGCCATTACGCCAAATCTCCAAAAAAATATGGTACCCTTGTATGCCACCATGGCAGTGTAAAATGTATGTGCGTGCTTAAATAAATAATATGTATGTATGTACGTATGAAATCTCCCCTGTGCAAGTTTTGTTTTGTTTGCGCGTAAGCTGCTGACGTAATCGTGTTGATGTAAACGTGTTATTTATCGTTGCATCTAAGGCCAGTGTCACACTACATTCCATGCTATATAATAACCCGTCAGCTTTGGTCGGGAACCAAAACCTTTGAGTCACTTTCTCTAATCTACGAAAGTGACTCGCCTGTAACCAGTTTGACTCCTACTTCCGCCTTTGGGAGTCACACAACATGAAGTTCAAGTGTCACTATGTAAACAAAAAAACAAAAAAAAAACTGCTTATGAAGTGTTTGGAATTGTGTGTGAAGATAATTGTGATGAATATGTGATGACCATCTACTACCTAATTATTATGTCAGTGTAATTGTGAAACTTCCGTATCAAAATGTACCTCGTTGTCCGATGTGAAGAAATGTGGTACATTATGTGCCACCCAAGTATTACTATTCTATTACGGTGTGCTAACACCCTTATCTTTTTCAAAAGTTTAATTATCAAAAACACAATTGTGTAACCGTGCTGATGTACTATAATAAACTATTATCAAACGCGTCTTAGCGCAGTGTGTTACGGCCCTTACCGTTATCTGCATTCGTACACTCATAGTTGTGGAATGTTTATGTTATTCGTCTCACCGATGCAATGGACGATACCGAATGTTGTTTTATGTCTTTGACGTGCCAGCTTCCTAGGTTTGTTCCTGTCATATCTTCCAGGATATAGACCAAATTTGATAACTTTTCCTTGACCCTACATTTGATAAATTTGGGGGCCAGTTTTTTAGAAAAGTATGCGTCTTTATCACTTTGGAAATAGCATTTTTTCCACACTATGTCGCCTACTTCGAATTGTGCGTGTCGGTGTCTCGTGTTGTAATGGTGTGCGTACTTTAGATGGCTGCGCCAGAGGTTCTCTTGTACTGTGTTGAACACCTCTGCGAGATATCCTAGGTTCTCCGCGTATATGTTTCTAGGCAATAGGTTAAGTTCACTTGGGTCATCATTTTGTAAGTAATGTGACCCGCATGTTACCAATTCCCTACCATGAACCAAATATGCTGGTGTGTAACCGGTGGACGCGTTGATCGAGTTGTTGATCGCAAATTGGATTTTTGGGATATGTATGTCCCATGATCGATGGTCATTATTGGTAAATATTGATATGGCTGTCGTTATAGTTTTATTGTACCGTTCTACGGTATTTACTTGGGGTGTGTATTTAGGTGTGAAGTTGATGTTGGGAATTTTATATTTCGTAAATAATGTGTTCAACTCTTTGCTTATGAATTGGACACCGTTATCCATTAATACCGTTTGTGGTATGCCGTGCACCATGAAAACATTGTCCTCTAGTATTTTGGCTATTGGTTCTGCGGTAGCTCTGCGTAGTGGGAAGATTAAACAATATTTAGAGAAACAACACGTGACGACGAGAATGTATACGTGTTGTTTTTTAGAGACCGGTAAGGGTCCTACTAGATCAGTCGAAATTGTCTGAAACGGGCGAGAGCACTGTTTGGGACGGCCCATCTTACCTATGGATGCTTGAGTGTCATGTTTGTGTGCTTTGCACTTTTCACAAGATGACACATAGCTTACCGTGTCCTTATATAGCCCCGGCCAGTAATACCGTAACTTTATTTTATGGTATGTTTTAAAAATACCGAAGTGTCCGGCTGTAGGTGAGTCATGGTTTTCTCGAAATACTGCGTTTCTCGCTTCGGGTGGTACTACCGTTTTCCACTCGAACTCATTGTTTACAAAGTCCTTTATGTCAGTTCGTCTGTATAGTACGTCGTTCTCTATTTTGAAGTTGGGGTATGCCTGCGGTAAGCTAGTCACGCCGTTGCATATTTTCATGAACCATTCGTCCTTGCTGTCGGTGACTTTGCATTGTTTCGTGGATATGGTAGATACTGGTACAGCTCGTGACAATGCGTCTGGTATTATGTTGTCTTTGCCCTTCCTGTGCTTTAACTCGAAGTTGAAGCAGCTAAGCCGTATGCCCCAACGAGCTAACCGGCCGGTTGGATTGTTTAATGATATGAACCATTTTAGTGCCGAATGGTCAGTATACACCGTAAACTTGTGACCATTGTCTAGGTAGCATCTCCAATGTTCTAATGCGGCTATCACCACCAAGCATTCTCGTTCTGTTACACTATAATTCTTTTCCGGACCGCTCAGTGACCGACTCATATATGCTATAGGGTGTTCTACTCCCTCGTGTAGTTGTGTTAACATGGCACCAATGCCAAAGTTGCTTGCGTCTGTGTGTACCTGAAATGGTTCATCGTATTTTGGACATTTTAGTACCGGGCTTTTTATTAAATGTGCTTTTAGTTCCATGAACGCTCTTTCCACCTCTGTGTTCCAATGAAATGCCGGGGCTCCTTTCTTTGTTGTAGTCAGTTTGTTAAGAGGTGCAGCAATCGTACTGAAGTTGGGTATAAACCGTCTGTACCATGACGCAGTGCCTAAGAACCTCTTAACGTCCTTCTTTGTTGTTGGTACCGGGAATTTCAGGATTGAGTTGACTTTCTCCGGATCTGTTCTGAGACCCAGACCATCCACGATGTACCCCAGGAACTTTAGCCTGTCCTTGAAGAAGTTAGATTTCTCCAGATTGATGGTTAGATTTGCCCTTTTTAATATTTGTTGAACTCTTGAAATGAGTGACACATGTTCTTCGAATGTAGATGACGCTATCACTATGTCATCTATGTAACAGAACACCTTGTTTTGAAACTGTGGCCCAAATAGATTGTCCATTAGTCTTTGTTGTGAGCTGCTTGAGTTGCTTAGTCCAAATGGTAAGACCTTGTAATGGTATGCTCCTCGTCCTGGGATGAAGAAGGCTGTTTTTTCCCGGTCTTTTGGTGCTAAAGGAATCTGCCAGAAGGCTTTGGAGAGATCCAGTGTTGTTAGATACTTCACTTCTCTCAAGTTGTCTAATATCTCTGATATGTATGGCAGGCTGTATGCGTCCTTTTTTGTGACTGCATTGAGCTTGCGACTGTCCAGGCAGAAACGGGGCTTGCCGTCTTTTTTATTCACGATTAGTACGGGGCTTGACCACGGGCTCTGACTAGGCTCGATGACGTCAGCCTTTAGCATCTCGTCTATTTGTTCTGATACTATTCGTGTTTTTTCAGGGGACATTCTATAGGTTCGTTGTTTGATTGGCTTGCTGTCTCCCGTATCTATGGTGTGTTCTATTAGATGTGTTCTGCCTAGCCCTACTTTCTCATATGCTATTTCGGCACATTTGGATATCATTTTTTCTGCTATTAAGCGTTGTTGTTGCGTGAGACTACGCCAGTCATACAGTTTGTTTTGCTCTTCGGATATTATTGACAATTTAGGGTCAGCGTCCACTAATATGGGTATATGTCCGAAGTACTTGGGACATAGGTCAAATCTGAGCCAGAAATCTATACCTAAAATTAGGTTAGTGGTTATGTTAGGCACTATATACGCCGTAATTATGTGAGTTTTATCTTCGAATTTGATGGGTAAATGTACCTTTCCTTGTACTACGGTTGTGTGTCCGCCGGCCGTTGTAACCGTTGTACTTATGTCTTCCTCTATCTTGTATCCTAAATTTTGTAACACTCTGTGTGAGTTGTTACCTAAAATTGTGATTGCGGCTCCTGTGTCCAACAATCCATATGCTTCTAACTGTGGGTTTGACATAATTGTTATTTTGGCGTAAGGCCTGGGGTCATTTGTAGGTAATGGGGAGAGTATAGAAGATTCCTTCTGACTTGTAAATTCGTTTTTGTATTTTGTAGACCTAAATTCTTTTGTCCCACCTTTGTAACCATACGACTCATTCGTATTTCGGCATGCCATAGTCGAGTGATATCTGGAACCACACTTCGAACATGGCCGTGTGTCGTCCGATGTTGTCGCCGCCACAGTGTTTTGCGATCTGAAGTTACGACTGTCGCGGTTGTAACCTGCGCTGTAAGCGTTCCTGTTCCCGTAGGTATAGGTCGCCATTCTACTGCTTGGGAAGTTACTGCCGTTTCTGTTGAAGTTGTTGTAACTTTGCCTTGTAGATGTTGAGGTCTTGCTCGCAGTCCTTCTGTTTGTAAATGCGAATTCCGCTGCTACCATCCCTTCAGATGCTGTTGGAGGCTCGGTAAAGAACGCTCTGCGTGCCACCATGTCCTCATGTTTTTTGCATATGTTTTTTACTTGTTCCAACGAGACTATGTCTCCATTGGTTGCTAGGATGTTGTCGTAGACGGGTCTGATGTTGTTTAAGATAATGTGTAGTTTTTCCGTTTCCGACACCTTGTTGCTTAGACGAGCAAACATTCCATCCATGATGGCCAGGTACACCACTATTCCTTCTCCGTTTCCCTGAGTGCGTTGTCGAATTTCCTGCCATAGGCGGTATTCGTAGTTGCTGACTCTGAAATCCTGTATTAGTGCATCCGTTAGGTCTTGCCAGCATGCAAATCTATCGCGATTACTGCGGTACCAATGCCTAGCGTTGCCTGTGAATAGTTCAGAGGCTGCTTTTAACAATCTCTTGTCGTCGATTTCTCGAGCTTGTTTAAAATCTTCCACCCGCTCAATGAAAGAGTGTACCTCCGAATTCCCGTCGTATTTAAATTTGGAAAGCTCCGTAAGAAAGCATCGCTCATATATTACGGGAAGATTTAGAAAGTGACTCTCTTTCAGGTTGTTGCTATTTGCTTTCTCTTTCATCTCCGCGAGGGTTTCTGCCTCCTGCGCTTCATTGGTAGGGGCAGCAATGCTCTCGTCCGCATCATCAAATTCGCTGGTGTTTGATGCATGCGAATAACTTTCGGATATGGCTTTCAATCTCTTGTATGTAGTTTTGAAAGTGAGTTGAAAGTCATCGTATCTTTCCTTTAGATCTGATTCCTCTGGGGGAATGATTCTAGCGAACCTAGACTCCATGTGAGCACATAAGGCTTTGGAGCTAGTCAATAATGCTAGTATGTATTTGTCCTGAAGGGACGCCACGTTCTTCTCCAACACGGCCAGCGAGGAATACAACCCTACTAAGTCTTCCTCCAATTCTAAAGGGGAGACCTGTAAGTCCTCTTCGTCCGTGGTTATCTTTAATTTTTTTTATTTGTTGCCTGAGGGCTGCCACCGTTGAACCAGGTTCCTCTCCCCGGATCTTAACTTCATATGCCAGTTCCGCCTTTGGAAGTGATGTGAAATTTGATTTGAATGCCATTGTACTGACTATTTCAATTACTATTGCCGGGAATCTTTAGTGATGATGATTATCTACCAATGTAGTGTATTTATCTGCTACTTATTTTATATGAAAAGTTAATTTCCTGTAAACAACGAATGTTCGCTATATTCGCTAACGAATTCTGTTGTAGTGAACGACGGCCCATCGTTGTCTGTTTACGTTCTTGAATGTTAAGGAATGTGAATATTTTTCGATACACCCGCAGAATAACGAAAAAGTAAATTCTACTTTTTAGGGTTCGTTGAACTAAATTTTAAATTGAACCTTTATAAAACTTAGTATTTGCTTTAGGAAATCTTAAGTTTGGAAATATTACCTTTTAGTGTTCCTTCACTCAAATAAAAATTTGGACCATACTAGATATTCTTGTCTGTCTGTCTGTCTGTGTTTAAATGTAATCTAATCCGAAGCAGTAAGTAGTGAAAGTGAGGTGTATGATGATGGGTTGATGAAGTTAGCTAAATGTTTGACCGTAATCGATTAATATAATTTTTGACGTTAATATTATTTTTATTAAAATGTAACTAGTCCCACGAACGTACTAAGAGTTAATTGTATTTTACCTCGTACCAACTAATTTTTTTTTTTTTAATCTTTCCTTACTACTACGGAACCCTTAATTATTACGAACTGTGTCAAAGACGATTCGCACTTGGACGGTTCTTGAAATAAGCTATATAGTAGTAACCAACCTTTTATGTAAATTGTTCCTCACCACTACGGAACCCTTGAATATTTCGAATTGTTTGAAAAACCGATTCGTACTTGGACGCTTCTGGAAATATTTTGTATGAGACTGTTGGTGTCCGGAGTGTATTTTATCTACTTCCACCCACAGTTTATATGGAAAAAAAAATTTCTTCTACTATCGAGCTAGTAATTCAACTTACTCGTAAACGTTATGAAAGCAACATCTGCCGTTGTTTATTCAGAACCCGAATCAAATTTATAAGTTTACAACTGTTATGGCAAGAATGTTTTCACTGCGTGATCTACGTTTGGAATGTTTTTTCTTACAGTTTTATTTCAGTGTATCAGAATTCTACGTAATTCGAAAAGTGAAACAATTATAAATCTTTTATAATTTACGTGAAGTGAAATTCGTAAAATCTTTCGTTTTACTAAAGTGAAATTTCAATAGGGATTGTTACCCAGAAGTGTGATTATCGGCTGTTGGTCTCGCTGTAAATTCACATATAGGAAATACAACAAAATAATACACAAATTGAGGCGGTTTGACGCCGTAAAAAAATAAAATTTGTGGTGGTGATTTACTGTGACTACTTTTTACGATGAATATAGGCAATACAATTCACTTGCGAAAACTAATGTAAGCGTTTCAAATTAGAAGTTTTACTTCAGAGTTTAACAAAGTACTATTTAAAATTGACACAAAACAAAAAAACTTTTACTTTAAATTTAATTAAAAATTTTCCACCATAAAATAAATACTTGAGGGTGTGAAAAATGAATTGGGGACCGTTAAAATTTGGAAAAATTACTAAAATAAAAATAAAATAAAATAAAATTTATTCCCTTTGAAATTTTTAAAAAATTATTTAGGTTTGTCAAAACTATTTACGTTGAGAAAAAATTCAAATTTTGCCTTGTTCTTGAGTTTGCCGAAATCTGTCTAAAATTAATAAAAAACACACAAAATAAGCCGGACAGAACAAGTTGGCAGCAGAGGTCAGGAGAGCCAAATTCCTGGGTAGTTGTGATAATTTTGAGGGAAACTACCCCGCTAACGGGCACTCTTAAGACTATTTTACACAGATTAAAATATCTTATAATTATGACCTCCTGTGGTTTCGGGTAGCGAGAAATCGCTTTCTCGCTACCCGAAACCACGATGTGGGCGCCACTGAAAGGCTGTTAGCTTTCAGGAAATTGGAAGAGATTAATAAAAGA
Organism: Miltochrista miniata; assembly: GCA_933228765.1. Classification (NCBI taxonomy): domain Eukaryota; kingdom Metazoa; phylum Arthropoda; class Insecta; order Lepidoptera; family Erebidae; genus Miltochrista; species Miltochrista miniata. The sequence goes on from OW121769.1 coordinate 1,152,457, forward strand.
AGAATGTGGAAATATAAAATGCCGGTTTATTTAAAATCAAACTCGGGGTCGTGGTTCGCGTTCGGGGAGCAACGATTTCAGGGATTCCCGAAGGTCCCTCAGGGTTCGACTTATCTCAGTGTTGGTCTTCCTGTAGCCCGCTGCAGTTCGCCAGGTAGCCGTGCCGTCCACAAATTCGGCTGGCACGGTGTTTTCAAATCGTAGGGTGGATTTCTTGAACCCGTAGGGTGGATGTTCCTTCTTGGAACCCGAAGGGTGGACTTCTACAGCCCGTAGGGTGGACGTTGACAACCCGTAGGGTGGATTTCTTGAACCCGTAGGGTGGACTTCTTGAACCCGTAGGGTGGACTTCTTGAACCCGTAGGGTGGACTTCTTGAACTCGTAGGGTGGACTTCTTGAACCCGTAGGGTGGACCCTGGAATGTTCCAGAAGACGGGTTAGCTGGAACCCTTTTTCCCGCCCATTGCTAAGACAGCCGATCCCCGTTAAACCATTTAGGAGTCGGTTGCCTTACAATGTTTGGTTATATACTAATTTTACAGAGACCTTTTTTTCACACCCCTGTAATCTACCCTCCCATAACAGGGTTGACCAACAGCCGTTAATTTTCACTGTTTTAAAAATCTAGATTCGTTATAATTAATTTGACTCACCCAATGATGGGGTTATTGACGCTCGCAGCTAAATCGCTGATCACTTTGGGAGTACTTGACTCCTTACTATGTTTCTTCACTTTAAATGAAATTATACTCTGATACACCTACGCCTTTGCGACTAGTATATTTAGATTATTTTAGTAATGCTCCTTGAAATTCGCGCGCGGTTGTTTATATATGTTTGTACAGCGCCTCTAGCGGCACCACTCGAAACTACTCAATCGTCAAGACCGCTTTTTAAATACGAATAAGGCTTCCGCCGTTTCGACACTTACTCGGTAGATGGCGCTTTCATATGTTGATCTAATTTTCGATTCTAAACCCCTAATGTTAATCAATATTTGCCCCCGTTGTTTCACAACGTTACACGGCATCATTCATCATTCATAATTTTTATATAAAACTAGAAAAAAAGCAGTTAACTTTGGGGTCCCCATACTCAGTACTAAAACTCAAAATTTCCTTTTCATCAAACCCATACGTGTGGGGTATTTATAGATAGGTCTTCAAAAATGCTATTGAGGCTTCTAATTTACTTTTTTTCTAAAGTGAATGGTTTGCGCAAGAGAAACTTCCAAAGTGGAAAAATGTGTCCCCCCCCCCCTCTAACTCCTAAACTAAGAGAATGATAAATCTAAAAAAAATATATGATGTACATTGCCATAAAATCTACCAACGAAAATTAGTTTGAACGAGTTCGAGTTGGTAGTTTTTTTTAATACGTCATAAACCGTGTTTTTCGCCTAGAAAAATCACTACCACGGCGAACGTGTTAAAACATCAATTAAAGTTACAACGAACTACAAGAACTTTTATATTATGCTATTTGCTGCTACGGAACCTTTCATGAGCGAGTCCAACTCGCACTTGGCCAGTTTTTTTACATCTACATTTGCTGCCAGATTCGCAAGGCAACAGATAGAGCCAATGAGGCAACCTACCTGGCAACGAAGCTGGCGGCTTCTCTATTTTAGTAGTGTAAATTACATTAGTAGTAGTTATAGTCTGAAGCATTTTAATTCAAGATTGACTTAAAATCAGTAAAGCCTCGTTCAGTGCTGCATCTATTGAGATGAGCGAAGTTTTCTTTGATCGAACATTCACAGTCACAGTTAACTGTGATCGCCTAAGTTGGCGCTCGCTCAAGTTACAGACCAACGTGATAACTAGCACAGCTTCCTAACTTGAGATAAGTAGTTTGAGCTTTGTTGTAGGCGCTTGAAACTTGATCATAGCTTTATGTATGTATGAACTAACTTGTAATACATACGACAGTTAATTTCAGAAAGTTATAGAGAATTAATGTATGTTGGTAACTTAGCAGTTGGACTAAGCCTCGATCACAGGCGGCTAGATAACAAGCAGGTAGTTGATGAATTTGAAAGTCAGTGATAACGACTTTGGGATGACTCCGCAAGGTATTTATTAGACGCACTTGACTCTATGTAGAGATATGCTATCCGAATTATTGGTTGTCTTTAGGTGACAGGACGCCTCGAGTCGTTAGCGTAGCAAAGAACCATAGCGTCCTTGGCTGCCTTCTTCCGAATTTATCACGGCGTGTGTTCTGAAGAGCTTTTAAACCTAATCCCACCCATCTCCTTTTCGATGCCGAACAACGAGTGCTGGGCCGAGATGCCACTCACACACAGTGAAGAGAATCTTCGTCAGAACTGGGTGTTTCAAAAGATCGTTCCTCTGTCGAACGATAAATAGCTGGAACGACCTGCCCGCACTCGTGTTTCCCTCATCTTACAACCCCGGGTTCTTTAAGCAAAGCGTGAAGAGACACATTATTGTATTGTGAATAAAACTAATTTATAATTTAACTGAGCAGTTTTATCGCTAGCGCTTGTGCCATAACGCATTTAGCATTGAATCATACAAGATAAATGGTACTTAATAACTGTTCGGCTTTTAATATTGGATAATATTGAATGAATCATAAAGTACCTACTCGCTGATAGATTTTAGATTAAAATACCGGATAATCAAATCAAAGAGATTCATTGTATTAATTTTAAATAGATAGAACCTTTACGCCCTGTAAATTTAAATGAATTGTAACATTTTGTAGAGGCTTTTCCCATTACCCTCAATAGAACATAACCTTGATTTCGGACATTAATCCAATTAAATTGAACAAATCGGCCCTTTGTTTTCGTAAAATATAATTGGCAAATAATAGTGATGAATGCTTTCATACCACACACATAGATGGGTATACTACGAACTGGATTTTCTAATGTCAAGATATTCTCATCTCAAGTCAAGGGTCTTCAAAAGGGGTCAAAGGGGCGTCGCCCACACGAACTGGAGTCGAGGCGGCGTCGAAGCACGGGCGCATAAGCGGCGCGCCGCTTCTACGTTTCCTTCAGCAATACCTGGCAGTGCGCTCACACACTAGAGTCGCGTCACGGGCGATGTGGAGTCGAGGCGGAGGCGGGGTGGGGCTGATGCGCTCGACGGCGCCGCGACTCCGTCACCATTTTGTCATTTTGTTTCGTGCGTAGACATGTTTACACTCTTCAAAAATGCGTGACGATTTTGAAACTAACGTAAAATTTATTAAAATTTTACGAGTGATTTCGTGTATTTATGATCAAACACGATCTGATTATAGCAACAGGAAGTAAACAAAAGGTACCATGTGACATTCCATAAAACTTTTTAAACTTTTCGTGATACTTTCTTAAGTCACGTGTAGCTCTGAATGTTCCTCTTATGTCACAGTGTTTCAAATATGGATGTTTCCAAAATCTTCTTCTATTTAAACTAATAACTTGTATGAGTGCAAGCGCGTGTTCATCTTCTGACGACGACATGGTGAATAAATTGGAATGTGTAAAGGAAGCATAGCCGCCCGCGCCTCGACTCTACTTAACGTTCACGCGCCGCCGCGCCGCGACGCGCTACCGCGCCTCGTCTTACCAGTGAGCGACGCGCCTTAGAAGGTTTTTACAGGGTCGGCAGCGCGAGAGTGGCACCTCTGGTGCTGCAAACCTTCATACCACCGGTCTTTCTGGTGGGCCGTATGCTTGTCTGCCACCTTAGTGGTATAAAAAAAGTGGTCATCTTTTGAATATGACAGTTATAGAGACTATAACAGAACTATTGCTTCGGTAGTGTAATGACAGAGTTAGCGACGGCTATGTTGCTGTTTTACCTTTTTTTACGTCTGGTAATGTATCAGGGATGCTATGCCGGACTCTTACTGACTAAACCCACATGGTGCCCTAACACTACCTACGGCCGTGAGACCCGGGTAAACCCTCGGATGTCCCAGGATTTCCAACAGATTCGTAGTCATGGGACTACGAATCTGTTGGAAAATTGGCTTAATACATATATGGGTATTTCCCTTTTATACATATAATTTTGTCGTTACGCTGAAAACTGCAGTCACAATTTCTACGAGTATTATGCTATCTAATTCTTTTCTCTTTTAAGCCTCTTCTCTTTACTATTTTCTCTGTTCTTAGTAGTGAATTGCACATTGTACTAACATCTCTATCATATGAATATTTCATCGTCTAGTCCTAGAACATACAATCACGTCTTTTATCCCCGAAGGGGTAGGCAGAGGCATAGTCTTATTTATGTAGCACGCAATAGGTAGTGAGCCTATTGCTGTGTTAAAATGGACAGGCGCAGGTCGCTGCGACCTACAGTTGAAATTTTGTTAAGGCCTTAAAGCCTAAAGGCCTTAAGGCGTTTAACTTGGCTTAACGATTGTCAGTTTACTGACAACCGGGTTTCATTTCGAGTTCCCCTTCTCTACGCAATGGATCTTTTTGCGAAAATTTTCCCGTAGTAATGTCCTCTTAAGACACCCTCAGGATGTTGTATAGGGGTGGCGACATTTTGTACTCGTATCCGTCGTAACACGGGACCTTGTCACCACACGGGGCCTATGACTAGAACATTCCTTTCAAATAATTTCAGCGAAGTTTCATCGTATATTTTTTCTTGCATTATCGATGAAAGCCTATCTTTTTACAGCCTCCGAATGAATTTTAATATTGACCTCCGTTATTAAGAGGCAATAATTTTTTATGTGAATCTCGACCTCGTTTATGGTTATTGCTAGAATCTTTTGTGTTGATAAAAATATTGAATTGCTCAAAATATACGCAGAGTGTCAATCAACTTCGAGTGTAATTTATAGTGATTCATCAATACTAATATTATACTGGTAGAATTTAAAGATGGTACGAATAGTTGGAGGTAAAGTACCCTAATTGATAATAGTAATTAATATTGATAATAGCAAGTTTTACTAACATTTTGTAAATAAAAGAATGTTTTCTTTCTGCCAAACTTGCCATTACAAATATTAAGGGTACTTTACCTTCAACTATCGTCTTAAAATTCCACCCTGTATAGCTTTGATTGTTTCTTTGTTTGTTTCTTAGCATCGAATAGGCCAAACCATTGGACCGATTTGAAACATTCTTTAACTTTTAGGCAGCTACACGATCCCCGGTGAACATATTTTATTCCTGTGTTCCCACGGGAATGGTAGCTACGCGGGTGAAACCGCATGACGTCTGCTAGTACATAGTGAAAGAAAGAATGAAAATACATTTATTTACGACACGTACACTACATAATAAATCATCGCCAGACCAAGCACTTTTAAACAGTGAGTATAATAGCAGCATGTAATGCCAATTATTTAAAAGGTTTATCACCAACACACAACACATATAACAAACTCATATTTTAAACAAACACCAAATATTTTGCTCGCCAGTATAAATCTTCGGTCACTATTTGTGAAGCTGATAAAACACTGAACTTAAAGAGTTACTACAATGTTGAATGTCTAGATTGTGAAGGGTACCTATTTGCCGACATCATTCTTATCGTTTAGAAATAACATACTACCCTCGTATAACATTGTAGACAACTATCGTCCATATTTTTTTACCCGACTTCAAACAAGGAGGAGGTTACTCAATTCGACCGTGTAATTATATATAAGTATTTTTTTATGTTTGTTCGCGCAGAACTCCGTCGTTTATGGACCGATTTGAAAATTTCTTTTTCGTTCGAAACTAGATACTTCCAAGGTGGTCCCATTTTAAGGAAGTCAGGAGCTGATGATGGCATCCTGGAGAAATCGAAGGGAACTTTTGAAAATTGTAGGGGCATCTAGGGCATTTGTAATTTTTTTTATTAAGGGCTTTAAAGTAGGTAGTACAACTTAATGAAGGTCTGGAGTCAATCTGATGACGGAGACGAAAGACAGTAGAGAGAATTCCCTAACGATATACAGCAGTAACCTTGTGTTTGGGCTTGATTAATTTGTACTGTGGAGAACTTTACATCTAGATAAATAGATTTTCAGTCTACACGTCACTAAAAATGGTGAAAAAAAATTTTAACAAAAAAGGTTTCTTTTTTGGTAAAATTTTACGGTATTTTACGGTAATACTGAAGTCGGTGCCAATATGACTATGAGGGAGATTAATAATGCCTACCTAAGCCTACATAGTTTTACTGGGCACCGATTTTAGTATTTTATTTAATGATATCTGATAAATCAGAATATACTAACTTTGTGTTGAGAAAATTTTATTTTTCAGTTTTTAGTTTAGTTGGAAGTCAGTTTCTTTTTCGTTAATTTTTTTTTACGTTTTTATTAGTTCAACATTTTGGACGTTCAACATTTTCAACACTTTGACTGCACCGACATACTTCTTTAGATAATACATATAATAGTACACAATTATGTCAGTTTCATACTCAAATACACATTAACTTTAGTCAGAAACATGAATTTTAGGCAAGCACAATCGTTAAACATCGTGAGACGTTGTACCGAATTACTATAACTACGACATTGTGTGAAAATTGAGGTACTCTAGTAGTCTAAATGCTTTAAACTATCTTGTGCTTAGGCGCCTTTATGAACATCACTTGCAATATGCTTCAATTTCCATATGTTACGCTATAGGAAAGGGAGTCATGAAGTCATGAATAGCCGCTTCAGTACTCTCAATTTTAGAGAAGTTAACGACGATAATGTGTGTGACATAATAACTAAACACGGCTCAGGAGTGGCAGCAACTAGTAGAGCTTACTTGGGTGTTATTGTGATTCTTACTGCTGGAATAAGTCAATGTAATTGTTGAATTAGAATGCGAGACCATAGATCCGTATGAATCCCATCTCTCAGATCTATTATTTTAGACATTTATTGCAAGAAGCACAGAGATGTGCATCTGTCTAATATGGTCTAATAACAAGACTTCAATCAAATCAGCTAATGGCAGTCCACTCCTGGACGTAGGCCTCTCCCAAATTTCGCCACAATACACGTTCCTGCACCTTCCGCATCCAGCCAATCTCTGCGACCTTTTCAGGTCGTCAGTCCATTTGGCATGGGTCGTCCTACCCCACGTGTGCGGTCTCCACTCCAGAACGTGTTTGCTCCACCAACCATCGGTTCTTGTACAGATGTGGCCAGCCCACTGCCACTTCAGCGCATACTCAGCGAGCTACGTCGACCACTCTGGTTCCCTGACTAATAACATCGTCCCATTTCATTGCTGTGCCACTTTAAGGGCATGGACTAGCTTTACTACAAGTGTCCACGTCTTAGGTCATAACTGGTAGGATTCACTGGTTAACAAGACTTAATGATATAATATACTAGCGGACGTCACGCGGTTTCACCCGCGTAGGTCCCGTTCCCGTGGGAATACGGTAATAAAATATAGCCTATGTTCATCGCAAAGAGTGTAGCTTTCCAACAGTGAAAGAATTTTTCAAATCGGTCCAGTAGTTCCGGAGCCTATTCGTTACAAACAAACAAACAAACAAAAAACAAATCTTTCCTCTTTATAATATTAGTATAGATAGGTATGACTAGTAGATATAGATAGAGTAATAGATATAAGATCAGTATTTTCATCATTCGACCGTTCTTTGTGGTACACTGGTACCTGAAAGGCTCCATCATTACATATCATTTGCATCAAAATGTATGCGACATTATATTTGCAAAGGTTATGATATTTTATTCACAACATTTGATTCCCGTACATACCAAACAAGCCGCATTAACTATGAACGAATATTATAATGTGATACATCAAATTATGCGATCTATTACTGTGGATATGAAATAGCGATAGTAATCGGAAATTTATTCATAGTTTGCGTTTCGTGGTACATTGTAAGTAATTTGTCGGCAAAACGACTATTAATACCTTTGTTTCCTGAAATTATTTTAACCTTGTTTCGCTGTAAGTCGTAAATATCAAATACCTGGTTGCGGCAGGTGAACGAAATTATATTTCTTTTAATCTATGCTTATTTATGTACTCATAATATGATAAAGTGCCTCAAATATTAAGGCTAATTCATGAGGAACAAACTTTTTTTACGTGTGGGATTCCTTATGGATGCTATGCCGGATTTCTACCGCCTAAAACCAGACGGTGCTCTATAAGGCCTACGCTCGGGAGTCCTGGGTACGCCCTGGGAAGGATGACTAAGTGCTCATAATTTTTTTTTAGTTTTTCTTTTATTTACGTGAGGGAAAATCCTCATGAATTTTATGCCGGACTCCTACACTACCTACCTAACTGCTAAAAAACCTCACGTGTTTGCTACCTGCTAACAGCCAACGGTAAGGAGCCCCATGTAAGCCCTCGGAAGGATACCCCAGGACTGATCATAAGGCTGCCTAATTTTTTTCCTTTTTATAAGAAGCCTGGGAGACGACTAATAAATATTTTCTTCAATCTGTTTCAATACTAAAATAATAAGTAATAGTATTAGGTACTTTTAGATCTATTAATGTTAAAAAAACCGCTGACCTTTGGGGGTTATCAGTAAAATCCATATCAAGTATTATAGATGTCATTGCCCCCCACTTGGCAACTGTGTTTAACGATTGCGTCTCTAGTGGTGTATTTCCTGATTTGATGAAACACAGTAAAGTTATACCACTGTTCAAGGCTGGCACCGCTTCAGATCCGGGTAATTTCAGACCTATCTCGGTGTTGCCGACCTTGAGCAAGGTATTTGAAAAATTGATACTAGAGCAGATGCTGATCTATTTTAACAGTCACAAATTATTTCATGAGAAACAATTTGGCTTCACTAAAGGACGTTCGACTACCGATGCTGGTGTAGAGTTATTAAAATGTATTTATGACGCCTGGGAGGATAAACAAGATGCAATTGGTGTGTTTTGTGATCTGTCTAAGGCATTTGATTGCGTCCAACATAAAACATTAATCAGGAAATTACACCATTATGGCATAAGAAGCAAGGCTCTCGACCTTCTGACTTCATATTTGAACAATAGAATTCAGCGGGTCGATGTTAATGGTACACGCTCAGAGGGATCTTTAGTTACTATGGGCGTCCCGCAGGGTTCAATACTCGGACCATTTTTATTCCTTATATATTTTAATGACCTACCCTTTTACGTGGGGGACAACAACAGGATTGTTTTGTTTGCAGATGACACTTCTTTGATTTTCAAAGTTAAAAGACAAATAGATAACTATGACGATGTCAACAACGCAATCTTGAAAGTGGTTCATTGGTTTAACACTAACAATCTTAAACTAAATGATAGTAAAACTAAATGTATTAAATTTACCTTGCCTAATGTTGCACAGTCAGAAACCAATGTTCAACTTAATGGTCGAGAGTTGGAACTTGTGGAACAAACCACATTCCTAGGGTTAACGGTTGATGCTGGTTTACAATGGGGTCCACATATTGTAAAACTAGCTAGTAGATTAAGTTCAGCAGCATTTGCTGTACAAAAAATAAGGCACTTGACTGATGTAGATACGGCTAGAATAGTTTATTTCAGTTACTTTCACAGTATAATGTCTTATGGTATTCTACTGTGGGGCAATGCTGCAGATATAAATAAAATTTTTATTTTACAAAAGCGGGCCATAAGAGCTATATATAGACTAGGTCCAAGGGTCTCTCTGCGCGAAAAATTCAAAGAGGTTAATATTCTTACTGTAGCATCACAATATATTTTTGAAAACCTTATGTATGTACAAAGAAATCTACATAGTTTCGCTAAGTTAAGTGATAGACACAATGTCAACACTAGAAATAAAAATAACCTTGCTGTTTTTCATAGCAGATTGCACAAAACCAGCAATTCTTTCATGGGTAACTGTATACGCTTTTACAACAGGCTTCCAGACGAAATTAAAAGTATGTCCCTTAATAAGTTTAAAAGATCTGTTAAAAGTAAATTGAACTGCAGGGGCTACTATACAATCAATGATTATTTGTTGGATAAGGAAGCCTGGAAATGACCTGCTCTGCTGGATTCTCAAAAAAATTGTTAAAATGCCTAGTTTTTAGATTCTTTAAAATTGTAAATAGAGCAAAAAAAAGAACAACCCGCTGAGTTTCTTGCCAGTTCTTCTCAGGTGGGTCGCGTTGTGAACTGGTGGTAGAGTTTTTGTTTTGTATTCTGGACGTTTTGCAAGCGCATCTGTATAATGCCTATGTGAAATAAATATATTTTTGATTTTGATTTTGATTTTGACTGACAACGTAACATGGGTATTGACATAAAGTGACATATATTTTGTTAAGACAAAACATAAATCAGATATATCGGCCAATGATTTGTATCGCAGGATGCGGCTGTCACTTGTTCGATAAATATTTCTTGCACGAAATTTCGTTTTACTTTTTCTATGTCAAGTCTATCAACGACTTTCATTTTTAACCGACTTCAAAGAAGGAGAAGATTTCTCAATACAACTATTTATTTTTAGTTTAGGAATAAAGACCGTTTATAGACTCTAGAATAGAAAAAGACTTAGTTGAAACCTTAACATGCGGAACTGTGGATAAGCTTTATAAAGAAAACACCTGACTGACATCACAATAAATACGAAATCTCAGGAATTATTGTACATGCCTACATACATTGGCAGAGGCATTTATTAATAAGTTACAAATTTGACTTTTTTAAAATTTGTACCACATAAATACAATTTTAACAATTAATTTAATTTTTAACAATATTACAGTTGGTAAGCCGTATCTCTGGAATGAGAAAGATTGTATCTTAAGCAGGGGTTTCCTTTTCATCAGAGTTTAATACTTTCCTAAGTTGAATATTACTAAAAAAATATACCTCAATAAACAAGATATTACTTTAAAGAACCATTTTACTCAGGAGTCTCATAGACGTATGATAGGTGGTTGTGTGACAAAAATTTATGGTAGGTGGCTAAGGGTTAACAACATTTTATCAGCCTCACCTGGCAGATTTATCAACGTAGGCGAGCCTAAATAATTGGAACGAAAATGGCGCTTAATTTTAACCCTAAATTGAAAGATGCTGTCTGCGCCGACACCAGAGCTCGTTTGTCAGTAGCCATTGCAACTTTTGCAGGTGAAGGTACTCTGCATGTACTGGACTCTTTACTGATGAAAACTTATTTTGTTATATTGCCTCAGAAGTATAAAAACTGCCAAGTGCGAGTTGAACCCGTGGATGGAGGATTTCGTACCAAAATAAATTACGTTTGTTGGACGGGACCCACCCCAAAGTATTATTTATTATCTGTATTTATCTATATTTCAGCTTCACAAATAAGTTATCTGTAAAAAAGTCAACTGATTAGCTACCATGGTTCATGCGATAGAGGCAAGAGACACACTGGTGATCAGACAGACAGACAGATTAACCGAGAGCGTTGTCTCAGCAACGATAGAGTTCCGCTTTCAACCATTGACTACAGAACCCTAAAAATCAGTTACCTAATTCGACAACGTCACAACAATATTTGCGGCTCGTATCAGCGGTATTATAGGAACTCGCGTGACTGACCGCAAATTGGTTTATGCAAATCCATCAGTGGGAGCCCTAAAACGACTCCGCCCCGCCCCCGCTGATCCGTGCGTGAACGTTTCTATCGAGACAGCGACTCAAGGTGGCTTACTAAAATAGCCAGACAGACTTAGTTTTATTTGGGTGTACTGGGGCGCAAGTAAATTTTTCAGGACCTATGCTAATTTTCACGTACAAGTGACTGCTGTCGATTTGTGACACTCTTTTATGGAACTAGAAGATGAAATCAATCTTCTCGGAAAATTAAATTAAATCCAAATCTTCACACAGAATTTGCAACCATTGAGTATACGGTTATAGTAAAAAAGTTAGAGGTTTACACTTCTTTTTTTTCATCAAAGCAATTGTAGGGAGATTTTTCATCTTATATACGATGCGATTATATTCATCTCAACTTGTACTATCAGTTTTATATCTTTCTAGTCTGCCACACGTGACTCCGCAATCAAAATACTAATTTCAGTTTTTATGAAGGGCTGCGAGATTTATACGCACCTCCTTTCTTTGTCAGTTTTCATTCACACATTTTTATTCGTCTTAAAATTCAGGGCGATAAAGCGCATGACAAATAATTTCTAAAACCGTATTTTTATCACGTGTGAAAATCCCTTTTGGATGCTATGCTGGACTTGTGCCGACGTAAACTACATCCTACTCACTGCCTACGGTTGGGACCCCTGAATAAGCAATGGGAAAGACATCTCAGGATTATAGACTTCGTTACTCTGGCGGTTTTCAAAGTCCCTTGGTGAGACCGTGGTAGTAGTTACCGCGGTGTCACCTAGGGACTTTCTAAAACCGCCAGAGTAACATTAAATAGGTACTTTACTTATTCTATTGATGGTGAAAGTGAAATAAATTACAAGCAATAAAACGTAACTTTTTAGTCAGATTTAATTGCCTTTGTCTATGCCGCAGTTCACTTGATAAATGGCAATTTAACTTAAACTTAAAGCTTAAAGACCAACTATAAATATAGGCCTTCAAAATGAAATAAGTTAGTGAGTGGTAACTCCTTCTAAATAATTTACAACTTCCCTATCAAGCAACAGAGGGGGTAGTAGGTACATACTTATTCCTCAATCTATAATTATAGAGCAACGCGATCGGTCAAAGTTATGGTCGTGTTGCTGTATGTCTATAATGTTTCATATCATAATTATTTTCGCGTCTTTTTCAGGTATTTTACATGTTTTCTCACCTATCGACGTTTCCTGGCAAAATCAGCAAATTGTCGTCATCTCGTACCGACGATTGTACAGGTACCCATATAAAGCTGCTTTTCCCATTGTACCCCTGACCATGGCTGTTTGCAATAAAGCCGAAACGTCGAGAGGTAGGAAGAACGTGTGTGATACGCGAAAAAGACCCGAAAATAAAATTATGAGTTGTAGGAGTCGTGTGAGTTTAAAAACATTGTCTATAATGTTCTTCTATAACTATGTTTATAGGTATTTTCAAAATTAATACTAAAACAGCGCGTTATTCTCAATAAAACAAAACTTCAAAACAAAAGTGCTGTTAAACGAAATGGCTTAAACCAGTGCCTCAAGTAGAACGCTGTCCATTTTGAGAGTAGTGAGTTTACATTAGTGGTAGTGTTATGTGCTCGAGATGAATACTGTGCAGAGCTCAGGTGGCGGCCATGGAGGCTCCATGAAGAAGGACCACAAACATGAGGTGAGTGCTAGAAATAAGAGCATTAAAAGCCTCGGGCACGGCGGGTTCCATACCAAAAAACGAAAAAATAAACACATATTTTTCTGTTCGATGTTAAAGAGGCAACAGAAATACATCATCTGTGAAAATTTAAGCTCTCTAGCTACAGCCTCGTGATGGACAGACAGACAGACAGCGAAGTCTCATGAATAGGTTCTCGTTTTACCCTTTGGTTACGGAACCCAAAAGAAATTCTAGTTCAAATATTAACAGTGGGTAGGTATTTACTATATGGATCACTTTGGCGATGCCTTGGTTGTGGCAGTGGTTTAATGTTATCACTGTTGTTGCTGAGGTCCCGTTTCTAGGTTTGACTTCCAGGTTGTAATTAATAGTTTCAGTGGTTTTTATGATAATATTTAAAGAGGTTAACGGCCACGGCCACGTCAAATTTTTTCATAGCTCAAATATTATTTTCCGTAGGTATGAGTATAGTATGTTTTTCTGTAAAATTTAAAGTAATTTAGGAAAAACCGAACCGGTCAGCATAACTCCTAGTCAGTTGCAAGAAACAAGATATATCTTAATGTGTTTTACTCGGTGGCAAAGATTCCAAAATTCTATAGGTATGTGTGGTATTGCCCGGTGCAATCATGAAGGATTTCAACAATTTTTTTTGTGTGATATATCCCATAGATGCTATGCCGTACTCTTACCACCGAAAACAGTAAAACCACACGTGCCTTACATGGATAAATCCTCGGAAGGATGAAAATCCTTTCTCTTGATCAGTTTTAAAAACAAAATATTCTTCAGATCAAAATATTGACAGTTTTGTATAGCCGGTAACTGTTCTTTTAATACAGTTTTGATTAAAACAACAGTAAATGCCATAACCACTAATAATAGATGCTGTAAAGACCAGAAGACGCACAATGATGTCAACAACACATCACAGCAAGCGACACTTACCGCCATTCATTCTACAATAAAGTATATTCCGGTAGCATGCACAAAGAGCTTCACTCCGACCGGTCCGGCTTTCCGCCGCAGCCACCGCCGACCTGTTCTTGGAAATTGTCACAATAGTTTATTATTCTAACCCTTCACTTACTAGAACTATTATTCTGATATTGGTGACCTCAACCTGGTAAACAAGGGGTATGATGACCCCCCAGATGGGCAGACAACATGGAAAAGATCGCAGGGAGTGACTGGATGCATCTGGAGCAGTACCATGTGTTGTGGAGTAAATTTTGAGAAAAGCCTTCGTCAGCAGTGGACTGTTATAAAGGCTGATTTGATTGATTGACGCATTTGTCATGTATTTTTCGTCAATAAAGTGTTTAAAAACAGGAATGGAAATGATATGCTTGCATATGAAACAGCCACATACTTGCCGTATGCTTGTCTGCCACCTTAGTGGTATAAAAAAAATACTGTTACGCATCTTAGAAGTTACTGTAGCTTTCTTTTACGTGAAGGAAAATCCTACATGGATGCTATGTCGGACTCCTACCGACTAAAAACCTCACGTATCCTGCCCAACAGCCTACAGTTGGCAGCCCCGCCTACAGTCGGGAGAAGACTGTAGCTTAAGAAACCTAACACCGTATACGGAACACCTATGCACAAAATAACAAAATTTATAGATAGTCAGACCACGAAATTCATAACATTTGCGATCCATAACTCATCCTTTAAATAGCTAGAACAAGACACACGAACAAGATCTCGTACAATCGTTTTATCTTTTGAAAAGATGAAGCTCGTGACTTATCACACTTTTAGTTTAGATCTTACACTTGGTTTCCGGTATCCAACAGCACTTTTAGTTTGCGTATCTCTTGGCAAATATTTGGGATGAAATTTATTTAGTAAAACTATTTTTTCCAATATTTTCGTCAGTTGGTATAACCTGGCTGTTGTGATCGCCAGAATTGATGTATCGAGGTAGTGCAATGAGTTTGTCGTAGAATTGAAAAATCAATTGAAGTTTTTTCGTACCCATAAAAACTTTAGTAAGAAACAAATGAAAAGAGCCTTTGCAAGTTCTCAGAAACGTTAATGTTTGCTTTAATAAAAAACAACAGCGCAAATCAGGAAAGTCAAACGTTGTCAAATATAATTAGATCCATACTGTACAAAAAATTAACCACATTTTGGTTTGACATAATTCTTTATACAACTGTGAAAAACCAAATCAAAAACATACCCTGGACACAACTGCCTAAATCAAACATTCCGTCCTCACCCGATTCCTCTACAAAGGCATTGTAGATAAATACCAATGACAGATCCTAACGACCGCTTTGACAGTATTTCTCTTTCAACGACGAATGTTTTTCGCACACAATACGTTCTGGTTTTACCGAAACTTGTCACTACTTTCTTGTGTGACAAGTGTTTGCTTTGTAACACTGCCAAATTGAAGTGCTGGTGTGGACTTTACTTGAATAAACATACTTGTTTTAGTTTCATATTAGTTGTGTTATACGAATATTATTTTAATTAATAGTTCGAGAAATAATAATGATGTCATATTTGCAATATTTCTGTGTATATTTTTATACATAACTAGATGATGCTCGCGGCATTGCCCGCGTGAAATTCGCTACCCGTACCCACTTCGACACTCCCGGGAAAATTTTCCCGGGATGAAAAGTAGCCTATGTGTTATTCCAGACTGTAAGCTATCTTTGTACCAAATGAGTGATGAACTGATTGAGTAAAAAACAACCAAACATCGAAACATCCAAACATCTTCCCAAACTTTCACATTTATAATATTAGTAAGAAATAGGATTTGTACGATTACGATTTACGACGCAGTACCACAGAAACCTTTTAGGCTTGTATGTGGAACTTAACAATACATCATCAACGTCATACATTAGTGGTTACTTCAGAATAACTACACTTACATTTATGAATATCAAGCCCGTATGTATTAGAGCCTACGCGCACTTGTGATTTTTAGTCGGACGATAGTTGGATCATTTGGGGATTGGAGTTATATATTGGCAGTGCGCACATTTGACTTAACTATATTGATTAACCGAGCATTCAGTATAGCAACAGAATAATTAATATAGCCGTGTACGTTAATGCGCGTATTTTGTTAAACTAAACTATTGGTAGACCAATCACTAGGAGATCTCTTTCTCTCATACTAGATACAATTCTTTACCCTGAAATTGGTGTAGTACGCATATTACACCTACTAGTTTAGTTTTAAAATAGCTTTAATATTTCATGATACTTACAATTTTATACTCGTATACATTAAAAGTGTAGCATAACTAAATAGCAAAACGTTAAACACCAAACTATCGATCGAGACAGTTTGATTAAGATCGTTTCAGATTTCCGACTTAAACAATCGGTCAACTAAAAATCAGAAATGTGGGTAGGCTCTTATTTTATTGTGTTCAGCCTTCAATAACAACTAATGGAAATAACTTCTCATACAGTTACATAACATTGTTACGCTATTAAACGGTTTCTTAGAAGGTTCTTGCAGGACTGGCACCGAGGGTTTAGCGCTTCTGGCGTTGCAAACGTTCATGGGCTACGGTGACCACATTCCATCCGGTCCGTAAGCTTGTGTGCCGCCTTAATAGTATAAAGAACCTCATTATTCTGTAGTAAAACAGGATTATGTTTCATCATGAAATTTCACCCAAGCAAGCATAACAGTAATAATAAATGCTAACTTAATGTGACAGATTTCCATACATTACAGTAAGTACGGGCATGTGTGGGTTCAGTGGATGCTACGGGGTTCGAAATATGACATCCCGAATGTGGGTAGGTAAGTAAACAATTAACAAGCCATGCGATTAGGAAGACATTTACACGATTATATTCACCATATCGTGACGTGCTTACGCTAAATACGACCTCCTAATAAAATTAGTAAACTTTGAATATAATTATTTAGTGTTGCAAATATTTATATTCGCACGAAGGCGTTACGAGTTCGTATCACGCTAAAAGGACTATTATCTTGATTTACGTTATAAACACAAGTAACTGCAGTACATGAACTAAAAATACATCAAAAACTCGATTACTGATAAATTTTTCGTTTTTTTTAAACAGGTACATCGATTTCATGAAATTTTAAGCTGAGAGATATAATATTTTTTATTTATAAATAAAATAAATAAATCATCATTTAATTCAGGTACAACACCCATAAACATCAATTAATAAATTACAAACATTAAATAAACAGTCTAAAATACAATAAATAAATCAAATTAAATAAAACTAGTAAGTACAATAACATAAAATACCTACCAACAGCGAATTCGAATAATAAAACAAACAATAAAAATAAATAAAAGCATTAACATCAAAATAATAAATTCAATTAAAATAATAAAAGTACAATAAAAAAAAAATGTTTTCATAGCATAAAACAATCAAATAAAATTAAATAAAATCAAATACCATCAAACAAAAAAAAAATAATAATTAATAAAGTACAATAAAAAGAAATAAATAAAATGGAAATACATAGATTAAATACAATTAAATTATCAAATCAATGAAAATAATTACATTTACACACCAAGCTAATATTGTCTTTTAAATGACAGGTTTGGAACGTGTAGACTGCAGCAGTGGTTTATGTACTGACTATCTACCCGGTCAGCGATCATCTTCAGGAGGGTGTTGGAACTCGCCCTGACTCTGCGCACAAGTGAGGCGGCGCGCTTCCGCATCGTGGTGTAAAAACAATCTACTCGCGCCTGGGCGAACATGCCTGACGCGCTGCAGCGCCAGGGCAGTCCCATCAACCTCCTGAATGCGTTATTGTATTGGACCCGGAGGGCCCCGTACACCCTCCGAGTGTAGTCAGCCCACAGACTGCACGTGTAGAAAGACGTACAGTAGGCTCTAAAAAGAGTAATTTTTACTTGTTGTGAGCAACGTGCAAATCTGTGAGCTATCATGTTAGCTCGGACAGACAGGGCCCTCCGTTCCCTATCGATGTCAGCATTGTCGTTGAGGTCGGCGGTGACCAGGTGACCCAGGTATTTAAATTGAACCACTCGTTCGAGTGCAACACCTCCGAGCCTCACGGGCGGTACACTATCCTGATACCGGGCCCCGCCGGCCCCAAAAACAATGTACTGACTTTTTTTAATATTGTAAATAAGCCCGTGATCTGCTGCGTATGATTCACATGTGGCTAAGAGCGATCTCAACCCACAGACTGAGGCGCTCAGCAGGACCATGTCGTCTGCGTAACTCAGATTATTGACGCACACTCCGTCAATATGACACCCGACACGCTGGCTGCTGAGCGCCTCAATCAGTGCATTAATATAAATATTAAAGAGTGCCGGCGAGGTCAACCCCCCCTGTCTCACACCGCATTCCAACCTGTATGACTCTGACAACGCTCCCGCCCATTTTACACTATTGACCTGGTTCCCATACCAATACCGAAACATACTTAGCAGTTCCATAGGGATACCTAAGGTCTCCAGCTTTTTCCAAAGGACTTCGTAGGAAACCAGGTCAAAAGCTTTCGACATGTCTAGGAAACAGGCAAAGACAGGTGTTTTCCGACATGTATAATACCTGACAGTCTCCTTGAGACAGAGGACTGCACTTTCTGTTGATAAACCAGGTCTGAAACCAAATTGGTTAGCATGTAGGTTTATATATTTGTTCAACTGTGTCTCAAGCAGACCATCAAGCACTTTAGCAAACACTGTAGCCAAGGATATTGGTCTGTAATTGTTTATGTCAGACAGGTCTCCAGTCTTGTTCTTTACAATAGGAACAACAAGTGTTCTTATCATGTCCGGGGGCAGGTAAGAGTGACTGATGCATAGGTTGAACAAGAGAGCCAAAACTCTTGGTAAATGAGGTCCAGCGTTCAACAGATGCTCGATACTGAGTCCGTCGTGTCCGGGTGATTTACCACGGGATGAACCTCTTATTTGTTCATCAATTTCATTGGCAGTAAAACGGATATTCACTTTATCACGACCAGTACCTGCATCAGACATTAAACGCGGTCCCCCTGGCTGAGATTTTACAAAAAAGTGACTCCTAAAACGATCAGCTATTTGTTTGGCGTCACTTACACCATCCACACTCACAGGCAAGCCAGGCCGTGGATTCAACTTATTGGTTTGTTTCCAAAAACCACGGAAGTCACGTTTAGAGTGAAGACAGGCAACTATATCCATTTTTATTTGTTCTTGGTGATTTTGACACCATTTTAATTGAGACTTGAAGTACTTCCTACTGTCCCTCATTTCCTCATACACACTGCCAGTTGTAGGTTTCCCACACAACTGCCACATTCGAAACTTAAGCCTGGCTTCCCCGTGAGCATGTCTGACGTGCCGATTCCAACCCACTACCCGCCTCTCCT
Organism: Miltochrista miniata; assembly: GCA_933228765.1. NCBI lineage: Eukaryota > Metazoa > Arthropoda > Insecta > Lepidoptera > Erebidae > Miltochrista > Miltochrista miniata. Next base: position 1,172,043 of record OW121769.1, read on the forward strand.
TCCTACGAACGATACTATTGTTACTACAAAGTGAAGCATCGCTAAGAGCGTTCACAATATTTTTGTGTAAATTGTCAATTAAATGTCTGTGAGATATGTCATTAAAATAAAAGTCACTACATAATCTAAAGTCTATTGGAAAGTCAATTAATCGCAGTCTATTGTTACATTCATTAAAATACAAATTTATTTGCTCACTCGAGCGGTCCCCCCAAGCAATATTATTATTATCCGAATATTGAATTACATTACACATTTTATATGTCAAAAAATTTAATTTGCATTCAAATGTCATAGGAAAGTGATCGGACCACTTTACGTCATTGTTGACTGAGACCTTTACAATTGAGTCAGCGGCTGCGTGTGTGACCAGGCAGTGGTCGAGCCACCGTCTAGAGCCGTGAGATTCACTAATGTACGTGTAGGTATCGCTGTCGGGACCCAAGATGCCCATATCTACCACAGACCACCTAGATTCCTCACAAAAACACAGTAGTTCTCGCATAAATGGTGTGTTTGGGTGAGCATTAAAATCACCCAGAACGTACACAGATTCAACACCACAGTTATCAACAACAGCACTCACCATACCGAGGCATTCCATGAACAGCGGCAGATTTTTTGTTTCATCTGTTGGCATGTATATACTCATCACTAAGATGGGTCGCTCTCCGTCACTAATTTTGATGGCACAAATTCTCTGGTCCGCACAAGGTATCACCGACACGTTCCGAAACACATCAGATCTCCACAACAAAGCAACTCCTCCATATGGTCTCCCTCGCAACATTCCTACTGAGGTGTCAACTCCTGACGTCCCTATAGCGCAGAATTTCTTATCAATAGAGGTTAGGTAGGGAATTTCATCCGGGATTAGCCAAGTTTCCTGAAGTGCCACTATATCTGAAAAACGGCAGAGTTCTCTTACATGATCTACAGAGCGTTTCACGTTTTTGCAATTAAATGTGCTAAATTTGTAAACAGTCATTGTATATTTTAATTATAATCGTCTTTGTTCGTATACTTTTTGTATTTTACAAATCGTCGGAAAATTATACCCTGAGGCCACAGTTCTGTATCTAAGAACAAAGACAGCTTGCCCTCATTCACATAAAACTTATATGCTATGTAGTGATTTCGATTCTTAGAACTTATTCTCTGTAAGGTAACCGTCTCTTTAGTTTTCGTTTGTATATATTCGATAATATCAGACTCCAACGTATCTTTGTGTACGTTTGATATAAACATAGGCACTTTCTTATCGGCGGCTTTAAAGGTCCCTGCCATATCACGAGATACTCCAGATTTTCCCGAGTACCTATAACTTAATTTTCTTTTACGCACCACAGTTTGCCATTCACCGTTATTTTGTGTATCTTGCTGCAACTTTTCATCATAAGGCAGCGAAGATGACGCGTCAATCAGCTGTTCGCTCCGTAGTGGCTCGGATGACTGCGCAGGCGCCGGAGGTGGCGGTGGCGGGGGCTGCGGTGGTAAGTCGCCGCGGTGTTTGAGGTCCGGCAATAACGAGCGGTAATGCACAGCTGACTCACAATTACCCGCGTTTAGTATTTGTTTAGGCAAAACATCATTATTTAGCAGATTTTCGTGTGAACTATTGACTGCCTGTTTTGTCGCAGAGGCGGACTCATCAACGTAAGATATTCCTATGGGGCCACTGTCCGCACACCAGGCTCCCCTCCTACGATTCACATTTTTAAACGGACTAGACGGTAACGAACAGTACATCATCCGCGTTTCCAATTCATCTAGCTGGTTCTTTGTGACGTAGGATGATCTAATCTCCTCCACCTCACCCTGCAGTCGAGCTATATCTTTGAGAAGTTTAGTACAGTCCAGATGGTCGAATGTTAACGGAGGTAATTTTTCCAGCTTTTGAGCCACAAACACGGGGATGATGTCCGGCTCACAGGTCTTGAACACTTTTATTATATCGTCTAAATCACGTACCTCCTTTTTTCCCCTGCCTTTTGAGTTGGTTTTACGTTCTTCGGCGGGCAGCGATTCGAACAACAACATTTTCGATTTCGCGATTTCCTCCTTTGAAAAAGCCGTTACACACAATCTCACTAAGGACACTTGATCCATCACCGAATTTTTATTTTGAATGTACGAAAGTAATTCATCTATGACGATGTTACAGCGGCTACATTTTAAAACGTTTGACATTATCGTAAATTAATTTGCGCAGCACAAAATGCACGCCCGTCGCTGACGCACGCGTCGCGATCACTCAATAAAGAAATATTACTTTATAAGAAAGACAATAGCAAAATTTTATTTACTCTAACCGTTTTTATCCTAATTATTACAATTCTTATATAATTATTAATTAAATTATTTCATTGTAAACTCACAAAAACCAAACAAGCCGCATTAACTATGAACGAATATTATAATGTGATACATCAAATTATGCGATCTATTACTGTGGATATGAAATAGCGATAGTAATAGGAAATTTATTCATAGTTTGCGTTTCGTGGTACATTGTAAGTAATTTGTCGGCAAAACGACTATTAATACCTTTGTTTCCTGAAATTATTTTAACCTTGTTTCGCTGTAAGTCGTAAATATCAAATACCTGGTTGCGGCAGGTGAACGAAATTATATTTCTTTTAATCTATGCTTATTTATGTACTCATAATATGATAAAGTGCCTCAAATATTAAGGCTAATTCATGAGGAACAAACTTTTTTTACGTGTGGGATTCCTTATGGATGCTATGCCGGATTTCTACCGCCTAAAACCAGACGGTGCTCTATAAGGCCTACGCTCGGGAGTCCTGGGTACGCCCTGGGAAGGATGACTAAGTGCTCATAATTTTTTTTTAGTTTTTCTTTTATTTACGTGAGGGAAAATCCTCATGAATTTTATGCCGGACTCCTACACTACCTACCTAACTGCTAAAAAACCTCACGTGTTTGCTACCTGCTAACAGCCAACGGTAAGGAGCCCCATGTAAGCCCTCGGAAGGATACCCCAGGACTGATCATAAGGCTGCCTAATTTTTTTCCTTTTTATAAGAAGCCTGGGAGACGACTAATAAATATTTTCTTCAATCTGTTTCAATACTAAAATAATAAGTAATAGTATTAGGTACTGACAACGTAACATGGGTATTGACATAAAGTGACATATATTTTGTTAAGACAAAACATAAATCAGATATATCGGCCAATGATTTGTATCGCAGGATGCGGCTGTCACTTGTTCGATAAATATTTCTTGCACGAAATTTCGTTTTACTTTTTCTATGTCAAGTCTATCAACGACTTTCATTTTTAACCGACTTCAAAGAAGGAGAAGATTTCTCAATACAACTATTTATTTTTAGTTTAGGAATAAAGACCGTTTATAGACTCTAGAATAGAAAAAGACTTAGTTGAAACCTTAACATGCGGAACTGTGGATAAGCTTTATAAAGAAAACACCTGACTGACATCACAATAAATACGAAATCTCAGGAATTATTGTACATGCCTACATACATTGGCAGAGGCATTTATTAATAAGTTACAAATTTGGGAGGATTTCCAAATGGGAGGTGTAGTGGGGCCCTACCAACACCATCGGGCCCAAGTCAACCTCACGTGCAAGCTCGTGCACCTGCTGAACAACGGACGAGGCTCTGACGGCGGCGGTCCATTTCAACACGGCGATGGGCTCACCACCTGTCACGTGGGACCGAATTGTACACGGTGAAATGTGGGCCGGTATAGGCCTCTGCCTACCCCTTCGGGGATAAAGGCGTGAGTATATGTATGTATGTATGTATGTACAAATTTGACTTTTTTAAAATTTGTCCCACATAAATACAATTTTAACAATTAATTTAATTTTTAACAATATTACAGTTGGTAAGCCGTATCTCTGGAATGAGAAAGATTGTATCTTAAGCAGGGGTTTCCTTTTCATCAGAGTTTAATACTTTCCTAAGTTGAATATTACTAAAAAAATAGGGGGGGGGAAGTAGTGTGCCTTCACGAAGAGCGTTACCTGTGCTCGGGCCCTCCCCGTAAGTAGCGGCGAAAGCGAAAACGCGAAACAAAACACTACCGATGAGTGCCGACAGGGCTAGGGCGTCCCCCCAAGGCGACGCGTACCGGTATGCCCCCGTCGGTACGACTGCATGCGCACGCGGCGAAGGGGGCCGCCACCCTTCACGCAGCGCCAACTCTGGCGGGATGCGAGGAGCCGAGTGCCGGATAGGCACGTGGAATGTGCGTGGTGGTATGGAAGGTAAGATGAATGAATTGATGGATGTAATGAAAGAGCGATGCCTGGATGTATTGTGTGTCACAGAGACTAAGCGGAAGGGGAGCGGCATCGACGATCTTCCTGGCGGAATAATTGCTTTGTGGTCCGGAGTGAACCAAGAGGAACATGCCAGTAAGGGAGTGGGTGTCTTGCTCTCCTCCCGTTTGGCCTCTGGAGTGAAAGATTATGGATTGGTAGGCCCAAGACTCCTGTGGGTACATATAAAACTGGGGATCACGAGAGTTTTTTTGGTCGCAGCCTATGCTCCCGTCAGCTCGGCTAATCCCCAAGTGCTCGCGGAGTTCTGGGAATCCGTTAGGGACGTCCTCGATTTGGCTGACGGGAATGAAAAGTTGATCATGTGTGGTGATTTGAATGGATGGGTGGGGACCAAGCGAGATGGCTTCGATGCTGTCCTTGGTCCGTATGGAGATAAGAGAGCGAATGATGCTGGTAAGTCAATCTTAGACGTATGCTTGGAACGAGACCTCCTTGTGGCGAACAGTTTATTCCGTCACAAAGATATCCACACGTATACATGGAGACGGAAGGAAGAAAAAAGTGTGATTGATCTGATTTTGATAGACAATCGTCTTCGACAGGCTATAAGGGATACAAGAGCCTACAGAGGCCCCACTCTTGAAACTGATCACTACCTGGTGGTAAGCCGGTTTGTTGGTCTTTTCAAGAAGTGGAGGCACTGGCGAGTGCGTGTCCCTTTCGGAGACTATGAAAGGATAAAGAGTGAAAAACTGGAAGATGAAAGCGTAAGGAGTATGTATGTTGGCTTAGTCAGCGAAAGGCTTGCAAACGCGAGCCTTTCCGACTTAGATGTGGATGAATGCTGGAATATTATGAAAGAAAGTATAGTGGATAGTGCAAAAGAAGCATGTGGGGAGTGCAAAGAGACATGAACATTCGAAAGGTGATGCCTGGTGGGATGCAGAAGTTCAATCCTGCGTAGCAAGAAAGAAGAAAGCGTGGTTGGATTATGTCTCATCTTTGCAACTGAATGACAGTATGAAAGACACGAAGAAAGAAATTTACCGCCTCTGCAAGAATGAAGCCAAAGCTTTAGTGAAAGAGAAGCGTGAAAGAATAAATATGATTGCGGAAGAGAAGTTGACGAGGAACTTCGAGACGAATACCAAACTCTTTTGGAGGGAGGTCAAGAAGTCTCGGAGCTGTTCGTCAGTTTCAAGAATGGATAAGATAAAGAGTAAAGCTGGGGACATTCTTGCGGACCCCTTAGAGGTGTTAGAGCGGTGGAATGAGTACTTTGGAGAAATGTATGAATATCTCCCGGATGCGGGCACTGCGAGGGAGGCGATGACTGATCTTGCGGTGCAAGCATCAAGCGGAGATATTACTTTGGAAGAGATTGAATGGTCGATACGAAGCTTGAAAAATGGAAAGTCTGCGGGAATTGATAGGATATCTGCTGAAATGATCAAATTAGGTGGTCCTTGCGTCCGGGACGCCTTCTGGTCATTGAGCAATCTATGCTGGAAGACTGGAAGGGTCCCAATGGACTGGAGGCGTGCTATCGTCGTGCCCTTGTATAAAGGCAAGGGCTCACGTATGGAGTGCGCCAACTATAGGGCCATCAGTTTGATCAGTATAGCAGCTAAAGTGTATGGCAAAATTATTGAAAGGAGAATGAGGGTGGAATCTGACGGATTACTGTGGGAGGCGCAGGGTGGTTTCCGAAATGGAAGGGGATGTGTGGACCAAGTTTTCTCGCTCCGCAACATTGTAGAGAAGCAGCTGGCTGTAGGCCGGAAGGTTTTCTGCGGTTTTGTGGACATGGAGAAAGCATTTGACAGAGTTGTACGGAAGGACCTCTGGGATATATTGCCAGGATACGGGATTGATGGTACGCTGCTTCGTGCTGTGCAGTCTACATATGTGGGATGTACGGCATGTGTGCGGGTGGGCGGCAGCCTGTCTCCCTGGTTTGACGTCAACATTGGCGTCAGACAGGGTTGCGTGCTGTCGGCTCTGCTGTTTGTCCTGTACCTGGACGATTGTCTTAAGAGAGTAAGATCGATGAATGTTGGATTGCGAATGGGTGACTTACTTGTGAACTGTTTGCTGTATGCAGATGATGCCGTGCTCATAGCCGAATCGCCATCAGAACTACAGTCACTAGTCACAACGATGAAAGATGATTGTCTAATGAGAGGCTTACATTTGAACGCGACTAAAACGAAAGTGATGGTATTCGAAAGAGAAGAGGACAGAACGAATGCCAGGATAACTGTAAATGATGTAGTGCTGGAACAGGTGGATGAGTTTGTATATCTTGGATGTGCATTTAGCAGGGATGGACGGTACACCGCTGATGTAGAAAAGAGGGTAACTGCGGGAAATAGTGTGAATGGAGCGTTAGGCAAACTTTTAGGTACCAAGGCCTTAAGTAAAAAGGCCCAGCTCGCAGTACACAATGCGGTGCTGATACCTACGCTAACGTATGGAAGCGAGAGTTGGGTATGGCAGGAAACGCATGAAAGTAGAATAAACGCGGTCGAGATGCGCGCGCTACGCAAAATCTGCGGAGTAACGCTCGCAGATCGCGTTCGGAATGAAGATGTAAGAAAGAGAGTTGGTCTGAAAGAGAGTGTCGGTGTTAAAGTAAGGAAGGGCATGCTACGATGGTTCGGGCATGTGGAACGAATGGGAGATGAAAGAATGACAAAACAGATATACAACGCGAAAGTGGATGGACGTAGGAGTCGGGGAAGGCCACGACACACCTACCACGACCAAATTAATCATGTGTTAGTGGAGGGTGGTGTCAAGAGCCGTAGGAACCGACGTGCATGCATGAAAAGAAAAATGAAAGTTGAAGAGGCGAGTGAGGTGTGTATGGACCGTGCCGTGTGGCGCTCGGTTCTTTCTGCCTACCCCGCAAGGGATTTGGCGTGAAGATAGTATAGTATAGTATAGTATAAAAAAATATACCTCAATAAACAAGATATTACTTTAAAGAACCATTTTACTCAGGAGTCTCATAGACGTATGATAGGTGGTTGTGTGACAAAAATTTATGGTAGGTGGCTAAGGGTTAACAACATTTTATCAGCCTCACCTGGCAGATTTATCAACGTAGGCGAGCCTAAATAATTGGAACGAAAATGGCGCTTAATTTTAACCCTAAATTGAAAGATGCTGTCTGCGCCGACACCAGAGCTCGTTTGTCAGTAGCCATTGCAACTTTTGCAGGTGAAGGTACTCTGCATGTACTGGACTCTTTACTGATGAAAACTTATTTTGTTATATTGCCTCAGAAGTATAAAAACTGCCAAGTGCGAGTTGAACCCGTGGATGGAGGATTTCGTACCAAAATAAATTACGTTCGTTGGACGGGAGCCACCCCAAAGTATTATTTATTTTCTGTATTTATCTATATTTCAGCTTCACAAATAAGTTATCTGTAAAAAAGTCAACTGATTAGCTACCATGGTTCATGCGATAGAGGCAAGAGACACACTGGTGATCAGACAGACAGACAGATTAACCGAGAGCGTTGTCTCAGCAACGATAGAGTTCCGCTTTCAACCATTGACTACAGAACCCTAAAAATCAGTTACCTAATTCAACAACGTCACAACAATATTTGCGGCTCGTATCAGCGGTATTATAGGAACTCGCGTGACTGACCGCAAATTGGTTTATGCAAATCCATCAGTGGGAGCCCTAAAACGACTCCGCCCCGCCCCCGCTGATCCGTGCGTGAACGTTTCTATCGAGACAGCGACTCAATTGGGTCAAGGTGGCTTACTAAAATAGCCAGACAGACTTAGTTTTATTTGGGTGTACTGGGGCGCAAGTAAATTTTTCAGGACCTATGCTAATTTTCACGTACAAGTGACTGCTGTCGATTTGTGACACTCTTTTATGGAACTAGAAGATGAAATCAATCTTCTCGGAAAATTAAATTAAATCCAAATCTTCACACAGAATTTGCAACCATTGAGTATACGGTTATAGTAAAAAAGTTAGAGGTTTACACTTCTTTTTTTTCATCAAAGCAATTGTAGGGAGATTTTTCATCTTATATACGATGCGATTATATTCATCTCAACTTGTACTATCAGTTTTATATCTTTCTAGTCTGCCACACGTGACTCCGCAATCAAAATACTAATTTCAGTTTTTATGAAGGGCTGCGAGATTTATACGCACCTCCTTTCTTTGTCAGTTTTCATTCACATATTTTTATTCGTCGTAAAATTCAAGGCGATAAAGCGCATGACAAATAATTTCTAAAACCGCATTTTTATCACGTGTGAAAATCCCTTTTGGATGCTATGCACTTGTGCCGACGTAAACTACATCCTACTCACTGCCTACGGTTGGGACCCCTGAATAAGCAATGGGAAGGACATCTCAGGATTACAGACTTCGTTACTCTGGCGGTTTTAGAAAGTCCCTTGATGAGACCGCGGTAGTAGTCACCGCGGTGTCACCTAGGGACTTTCTAAAACCGCCAGAGTAACATTAAATAGGTACTTTACTTATTCTATTGATGGTGAAAGTGAAATAAATTACGAGCAATAAAACGTAACTTTTTAGTCAGATTGAATTGTCTTTGTCTATGACACAGTTCACTTTATAAACAACAATTTAACTTAAACTTAAAGCTTAAAGGACAACTTAAATATAAATATAAGCCTTCAAAAAGAAGTAATTTAGTAAGTTGTAACTCCTTCTTAGTAATTTACAACTTCCTTTTCAAGCAACAGAGGGAGTAGTAGGTATATCCTCAAGACCGATCCGAACCGGTCGCGTTGCTCTATGACTTAAACATTATCATAGAGCAAAGCAACTAGTCAAAATCATTAAGTCCTGATGTTTTTAGGTATTATCAAAATTAATACAAAAACAGCGCGTTATTCTCAATACAACAAAACTTCAAAACAAAAGTGCTGTTAAACGAAATGGCTTAAACCAGTGCCTCAAGTAGAAAGTTGTCCATTTTCAGAGTAGTGAGTTTACATTAGTGGTAGTGTTATGTGTTCAAGATGAATACTGTGCAGAGCTCAGGTGGCGGCCATGGAGGCTCTATGAAGAAGGACCACAAACATGAGGTGAGTGCTAGAAATAAGAGCATTAAAAGCCTCGGGCACGGTGGGTTCCATACAAAAAAACAAAAAAAACACGTTAACTGTATGGGGCCTTAATCTTATATCTTAAATATATATATATGTCACAGTATTAATATATGTTGTTTAACCAGTACTGTAGCTCCCTACAAACGGACGAAGCGCAAGCTATACCTACGATTCTCGTTTTCCGCAGTCGCGATTGTGCCGAGTAGACGAATGGAAGGTGTGTCGTTTTTTAAATAGTAACCGCGCGTGTTTTATTTACTAAAATATTTAATACTAGCGGACGTCACGTGGATTCACCCGCGTAGTTCCCCTTCCCGTGGGAATATGGGAATAAAATATAGCCTATGTTCACCGCAAAGCGTGTAGCTTCCCAACAGTGAAAGAATTTTTCAAATCGGTCCAGTAGTTCCGGAGCCTATTCGTTACAAACAAACAAACAAACAAACAAAAAAACAAATCTTTCCTCTTTATAATATTAGTATAGATTAATAAAAAATTACTATGAAAGATATTGCAAAACGCTTCTTAGGTTTCGTAATCCAATGCAGTAATTTATTAATAACAAGCGTAAGTCTCGGCTCTTATATAGTACTAGCGGACGTCACGCGGTTTCACCCGCGTAGTTCCCGTTCCCGTGGGAATACGGGAATAAAATATAGCCTATGTTACCCGCAAAGAGTGTAGCTTTCCAACAGTGAAAGAATTTTTCAAATCGGTCCAGTAGTTCCGGAGCCTATTCGTTACAAACAAACAAACAAAAAAACAAAAAACAAATAAACAAATCTTTCCTCTTTATAATATTAGTATAGATGACAACTAGAGTCTATTGTGCTTGTTTTGGTTGCATGAATTCGTCAATAACGCACCCAGAGATAACGTTTTTTAGATTACCTGGAAACTCCGAAAGGTAAGGCTATAAATTGATTTTACTTAAGTACTAATTGGTACTATACTACTAGTTGACTAAAGTTAAACAAAGTGATTGACACGAGTGAACTAGGTAGTTACATGAAGTAGGTATGTTTGTGTTTAAATTCATAATTCATAATTCATTTATATTCATAATTCATATTAAAACTAGACTTGTGCTTGCTCAGTCAGTGAACGGTGCGATCGAATATAGTACTGTAGAAGTTGAACTCTGTCTATGGTCATTTTCTTAGTATAAAAAGGCGTGCGAGGTGGGTGGTCGTTGTAATTGTGAGACCGTTCATATTTCTTACTTAGTAATTAGCTACTTTCGCGATGATTATGTTTCAAGTGTGCTAGATTAATTTATTTTGAGAATAGAACCGAATTTGTTAACCTGTGTATGGCGTTTTAATCATACTACTTCCTGATACCTAACATCAGAAGTGGGATGCTTACTTTAGCCATCGCCTTTTGATCGTTTTTACCAACTGATTTAACAAAAGACGTATGAAACATAATCATTTCAAAGTACCCTCTTTTTGAGTTGCATATTTTTATTGTAATTTTGGTGTGTGTTTTCTTATGTAATTATGCCTACACACAACTCACGCAGCAAATCGCGTAGTGGATCACACCGACACCACCGTGGGCGCAGCGTGTCGCGTAATCGGTCGCGTGAGACATTCCGTGAATACCGTTCGTCGCGATCGCGATTGCAAACACCGCCACCGCCCCCATCGTTGTCGCGTTCTCGAACTCGATCTCGTTCGGTGCTACGCACGCGGTATCGTTCCACGTCGGTTGTTCGTACCACGCCGCGGAAACAATGCGACTTGGAACCGATAGTAGCTAGTCCACGAATAAATCAGACTTTAGACGCGATTTTGACTCATTTAAAAACTATTGAGAGCCATCGTTGTACGCCTAATGTTTCTATTCCACAATCGGACATTACAACCCCTTCAGCGGCTCAAACGATAGCGGACGTGATTCAAGCCATTAACCCCATTAAAGCGCACAATTATTACGTGTCCAACTTCGACCCCTCAATTCACGACATTGACGCATGGTGCGATGAAGTAGAACGCGCACAGTTAACCAATCGTTGGAATGACCAGAAGTGTCTATCTCGCGTCGCGGGCTGTCTCAAAGGTGATGCAAAAACCTGGCTTACCGAATGGGTAACCAGTGATAGGTCATGGACCAACTTTAAACGCGAATTTAAGCCACTTTGTCCTAAAAAATTAGATTACGCGAACATTTTATTTGATGTCATAAACAAGACCTCAAATAAATACCACACATATGCCGAATACGCGCGACGTAGTTTGTTACGGTTACGCATAGTCAAAGGTCTTGGCGAGGAGCTAATGACTCAAATAGTCATTCGAGGATTAGACGACCCCCAAGTCAGGGCAGCAGCCGTAAACGCTGAGCTTACCCCTGAGAATTTGGTATCTTTCTTGTCCATTTACGTTAAACCATCTCGGTCAAAGGAACAGTTAAAGCCTCCACTTAGGAAAAAGTTTATCGGTCAAGGTTCTCCATCTAAAGTCAAGTGTTATGTCTGTAACCAATATGGGCATAAAACTTTCAATTGTCCGAAGAGGGCAAAGGAATCTGAACCCCACGCGATAACTTGTACATTCTGTAAGAAGACAGGTCACTCGGAAGACCGTTGTTTCGCTAAAGATAGGTCTTCGTCGCGAAATAAGCGTAACATAAACCTTTGTTGCGATCACTCGGGAAGCAAGCGCAGTAAAGACATTGTGACTGGTGTGGTGCAGGGTATTCCTATAGACGTACTTATAGATAGCGGGGCCCTTAATGTTTCACTAATATCGTCGGACGTTCTAAAATATATCTCGTGCCCCATAAGTCCCACTACCTGTATTCTTAAGGGAATAGGTCGCCATGAAATTGTTGCCAAATCGTGCGTTACCCTCACGCTTGAATTGTGTGATATTAGCTTTGAAGCCGACTTCGTCGTAGTTCCAGCAGAGTGCATGCTGACTTCGATAATTATTGGCACTGACGTCCTAAATCGCGACGGGATAACGTACGTTAGGACCAAAGATAGACAATATCTCACCCGTACAGTCGAAAAATTATCTAAAGTCAGCTTTACTCATAAGTTGGATGTAGATGACGTTTCTACACCCCTTCAGGGCTATGATCGTGATTCCTTATTAAGTTTGATCAAAAGTTTCTCTGACTTTTTCATAACGGGCACAGCCACCACCACCGTAACTACAGGCGAGATGCACATTAACGTTACTAGTGATATACCTGTTGCGTACCGGCCGTACAAACTATCGCACGTCGAAAAGCTTAAAGTTCGTAAAATTATTAACGACCTCTTGGACAAAGGTATTATACAGGAGTCGGAATCCGAATATTCAAGTCCAATTATTCTCGTTAAGAAAAAGGACGGCACTGACCGTATGTGTGTCGATTACCGTGCCCTTAACAGAATAACCGTAAAAGACCGGTATCCGCTTCCATTAATAGATGACCATATAGACCGATTAGGCGATAAAAGTATTACGCGTTACTCGTCTCTTGATATGGCTACAGGTTTTCACCAGATTAAAATAAGTCCATCCTCGGTTCACCGGACAGCATTCGATACCCCCGAAGGCCACTATGAATATTTAAAAATGCCATACGGGCTCTCTAACTCCCCAATATTGTATCAAAGGATTATTAACAAAACACTGCGCAAATTCATTGATGCGGGTAGGGTACTTGTTTACATCGATGATGTACTTCTAATGTCTGCCACTATTGAAGAGGGTATAACACTATTACGTGAAATACTAATTACGCTTACCGAAGCGGGTTTTTCTATCAATTTAAGTAAATGTGTTTTCCTTACCACAGAGGTTGAGTACTTGGGTAGAATCATAAAACAAGGCGAGGTTAGGCCAAGTCCCTACAAAATAAATGCGTTGGTAAACGCTCCCCCTCCTCAAAATATAAAACAAGTACGCCAATTCTTAGGACTAGCAGGATACTTTCGAAAGTACATAAAGGGGTATGCGACAAAAACATCTAGTATCTCCCTGCTGACGAAGAAAGGTTTCTCTTTTAAATGGGGCCCTGAGCAAGAGAGGGTTCGTCAAGAGATTATCTCGGCGTTGACTAATGAACCGGTCCTTACAATTTTCGACCCTAAGCTGCCAACCGAGGTGCATACTGATGCAAGTAGTATCGGCTACGGGGCCGTGTTATTGCAAACCCATGAAGGCAATAACAAAAGGGTAGTAGCTTATTTTAGCAAAGTAACACAGGGCGCGGAGAGTAGGTACCATTCGTACGAGCTCGAGACTTTAGCTGTAGTTAAAGCACTTCAGAATTTTAGGCACTACCTGATAGGACTCCATTTCAAAGTGGTAACCGACTGTAATGCGTTAAAGTCCACTGAACGAAAAAAAGACCTACTCCCGAGAGTAGCGCGTTGGTGGGTGTACCTCCAAGATTTTACTTTCGACATCGAGTACCGTAAGGGAAGTATGATGTCACATGCCGATTACCTAAGCAGGAACCCACCTTTGAATGTTCTTAATATCACTAAGCCTCGTAACTGGGCTCAAATAGCACAAGCTGCGGATACGGAGACCCAGAGCCTTCTTCAACGACTCCGCGAAGGCAGCTTTTTTTTTTTTTTTTTTTTATACCACTAAGGTGGCAGACAAGCATACGGCCCACCAGAAGGACTGGTGGTCACCGCAGCCTATGAACGTTTGCAACACCAGAGGCGCCACACTCGCGCTGCGACCCTGTAAAAACCTTCTTAGACCCCTTTTGAAGAACCCCATACTGTAGGCGTTTGGGAAAACCGAGGCAGGAAGATCATTCCACAACCTAAGCGTTCGCGGAAGAAAACCAATACTTAGACTGCAATCGCTATGTTGAACGAAATGACCTGTTGTATTATAAATACTCACCTTTAGGTGAAGAGTCCAAGTTATTATGTTACATCCCCAAGGGTCATAGACTCAGTCTCCTTCGTGTGTTTCATGATGAACATGAACACATCGGTTACGATAAAACATTAGACCTTATTTTGAGTCATTTCTGGTTCCCAGGACTAAGACAGTTCGTGAAGAAATATATTGACCACTGCGTGATATGTATTTCCAAAAAACGAGTTCCCAGAGCCCCTTTACAAAATATTACTTCCTGGCAAAAGCCAGAAAACCCGTTCTCAGTTATACACTTGGATGCATTGGGTCCCCTACCGGAATCTAATGGCTTTAAGTTCGTGCTCTTGCTAGTAGATTCCTTTACGAAATACATATTGCTTTACGCCATTAATAGGCAGGATGTAGCCGAACTGATCAGAACTGTGACAAACGCAGTATCCCTTTTCGGTACCCCAAAACTGATTATCACCGACAAAGGTCGCATGTTCGAATCCGCTAGGTTTGTGGAATTTGTAAAGGAAATGGGATCTGAAGTTCACTACATTACACCAGAGATGCATCACGCAAACGGACAGGTCGAGCGGTACGCTCGAACAGTACTCAATATGATTCAAATCGTAGCTAATCATAAGCAAGCCGCCTGGTCAGAAACTTTGTGGAAGTTACAGCTAACCCTTAACATTACGAAGCAGAAAACAACCCAGGTTTCTCCCCTAAATCTTCTAGTGGGAAATGATGCTACCACCCCAGTGATTCGGTCGCTAGTCAGAGACGTAGCATTGGAGGGACTGCAACCTAATCGTGAAGCACGAAGGGAGCTACGTAGAAGTCGTGCTGCCGAGCTATTGAAGAAGAACCAGGCCCAGCAAGATGCGTATGTGAATCGTAACAGACGTTCACCTCAGGTGTTTAATATTAACGATTTGGTGTTTGTCATTAAGTTTTCACAGTCAACCGGCAAGTTGGACCCTGGTATGCGTGGTCCATACAGAGTCGTACGTGTGCTGCCAAGCGGGCGGTACGAATTGAAGCTATTAAGCGGCTCCTACGGAAAAACCACGCAGGCTGCGGCCCAGTATATGGTGGCATGGAAAGGAGAGTGGTGCCCCGATACGTGCGCTGCGTTTTTCGAGCGTAAGTATTAAACAATTACAAAATTTGTGTGGAAGTGTAATTGATGGAACAGACTGTGGGAAGTTCTGTGCTGTAATGCTTTATAGCTTGAATATGTTTGTGTGTTTTCAAGATTACGGAAGGCGTCTTGAGTACCTATGGTAGACTGTGGGATACCAGTTTTGCGAGCGGGACGGACTGCGGGACGTTCCCTTAAACAGGCCGCCTGATGCCAGACGTGTATAGGACGGACTGTGGGATGTTCAAATTGGCAGACTGCGGGATGCTGAACATGTGTATAGGACGGACTGCGGGACGTTCCTATTGGCAGACTGTGGGATGCCAGACCCGTGTAGAGGACGGACTGCGGGACGATCCTTTACGACGACAAATAGACTGCGTAATGGTTGCCGAACATGATAGTGTGATGATGAATGCTAATACGAGGATCCAAGTGTGGAGGAATGTGGAGACGTTTGATAAGCTGTTGTGATACTGACTGTTTTATCTTAACTAATGTAATATCAGGATGTGTGCTAGAGGGCCTCGAAAGGCGGATGAATGCATAGGTTAGGCACATTTGAACTATGTCGACACATAGTAATTTTGTGTTTTTTGTATTTATTATAGATGCCGATGAGATGGGGGCCACCACAACTCTTGCCAACGAGCTTGTGCTAGGTTCAGATCCAGGAGCTGGTTCGTCTCCACTGACGGCTACAGAGACCGTTCGCCACCAAGACTTACCAAACACCCCAGATGCAGTCGAGGACGACTCATGGTCAGGAGAGGCCGTGTAGAAGTTGAACTCTGTCTATGGTCATTTTCTTAGTATAAAAAGGCGTGCGAGGTGGGTGCGGGCCTTTTTCGCCTGTCAATC
Organism: Miltochrista miniata; assembly: GCA_933228765.1. Classification (NCBI taxonomy): domain Eukaryota; kingdom Metazoa; phylum Arthropoda; class Insecta; order Lepidoptera; family Erebidae; genus Miltochrista; species Miltochrista miniata. Next base: position 1,188,276 of record OW121769.1, read on the forward strand.
GTTGAGTAGAAGGAAGCAACCCACCTTGGTGATCGGTGTAATCTGCGTCGTTGTAATTGTGAGACCGTTCATATTTCTTACTTAGTAATTAGCTACTTTCGCGATGATTATGTTTCAAGTGTGCTAGATTAATTTATTTTGAGAATAGAACCGAATTTGTTAACCTGTGTATGGCGTTTTAATCATACTACTTCCTGATACCTAACAGTACAATATCCAAAAAAAACTAGTTCAGAACTCTAGTACGTGTAGGTAGTAGTTACATTTAGTTCCGTTGTCAGTTCGTAGTTATTTAATTAAGAGCAATGATTTAGGTATGTTTCAAGAGTATTCATTTCTTTGTAGATGATCGATGTTACAGTACACTTAGCACCGTATGACTGCCTCTGTGGCGCGGTCGGTATGGATACCGCCTGATGAGAAATAGGACGAAAATTGGACGGATCTGAGGTGCTGCCCGATTTAAACAGAGGAGTTATTTTACTAAACTTCATTAAGTCAGGAAACACACCACTATCAACACAATTATTAAATATTATTGATAATTCAGGGGCAACCATTTCAATTAACGAATTAACTAAATGTACAGAAATTCCCCAGAGGTCAGCAGTTTTCTTAATATTTAAAGATTTAAAAGTTTTTATGACAGTGTGTATACTAATTTTACTGAATTTGAATATTTCATTACAGCAAGGAACATTTGCTTTTAACAAGGATTCTGCTATTGGGGTAGAAGAACCTAGGGCTCTGGTCAAATCTACTGGAATTCGAGAAAAAAATTGTTCAAATTCGTTAGCGACTTCGGCATCTGTTGTAATTATGTTACCATTTACTTTAAGTTTAAAATTATTATCATTCGATTTTGCTTGGCCTCTTTCTGCGTTAATTATTTTCCAAGTAGATTTAACTTTGTCTACACTACTGAGAATTTTATTACTTATATACTTTCTTTTGGCTGCTAAGCAGTCTGCTTTAAACTTTTTTGAATAAGTTTTAACATAATTTAGAAATTCGTCTGTTCTATTAAGCTGTCTTTCTGAGTATAGTTCATACAGTTTTTGTCTACTTTTATGTATATCCTCAGTGGCCCATTCACTGAAGGCTGGCCTATCACCGATTGTGACTTCCTTAGACTTAAATACGGAGTTGAACACATTGTAAAAGGAATCAAAAAATAACTTATACATTACATTTGGATCTAAGCCAGTGTCTAAAAATGGAAGTTTATTGCAAAGTCCAACTCGCATACGTTTCAAGCGGTCACTAGTTACTGGTCTACATAATATTTTACGTCTTTTAACTTTTTCTCTTGTGATCTTGAAAGATGCTATTTGCCCAGTATGATCTGATTTTATCTTATTTATAATACTCTTACTTTCTGGCAACATATCACTGTATATATTGTCCAGACAAGAAGCTGTTGTATCACAATATCTAGTAGGCTCTAAAAATAAGTTAGTGAGATTGTGTGATTTAAATAAATTTAAGATATCATTGGTCTGACGCGTATTTATAAGTATATTAACATTAAAATCACCGCACACTATTAGGTGTTTATTAGTTTTTCCAAGTTTAAATAGCACTTTATCCATTACTTCCTCAAACTCACAAAAGGGTGAGACTCCAGGTTTATATACGCATACTACTATGAATTGCTCCAATTCTACGCACGATATTTCAACTGTACACTCTACAGAGAGGGACACAACATCTTTCCGTTCCTTATATTTTAATTTCTTATTTAATAAAATCAACGAACCCCCCCGTGTTGTGTTGACCCTGCAGAACGCACTACCAACCCGGTGACTACTGAAACTGAACATGAGCTCATACTCCTTACGCATATGTTCTGTAAGACAAACAATTTCAATATTATCTGAGCTCATGAACAGCTCCAATTCAAACTCTTTGACCTGTGTTAATGTTGCAATATTATAATGCACCAGGCTGATGTAATTTACATTTTTTAATTTAGTTTTGTTCGGAGGACAGTTTCCGATAAAATTACGGTTTGCAATTAAATTTAACTCTATTAATTTACAATTTTGGCTAGAGGGTAATTCCTCTGTTGTCCCAGAATATAATATAATGACAAATACACAGAGAACAAACTTTTTTACGTGTGGGATTCCATATGGATGCTATGTCAGATTTCTCTATCTCTATCATACGCCCTGGGAAGGATTACCAAGTGCTCATATAGATTTTTTGTTTTTCTTTTGTTGACGTCAGGGAAAATCCTCATGGATTTTATGCCGGACTCCATGACTACCTACTACTAACAGCCTACGGTTGGGAGCCCCGGGTAAGCCCTCGAAAGGATACCCCAGGACTGCTTATACGGCTGCCTATTTTTTTTCTTTTATAAGAAGCCTGAGAGACGACTAAAAAATATTTTCTTCAATCTGTTTCAAAACTAAAATAATAAGTATCTAATAGTATTAGGTACTGACCACGTTGACATAAAGTTACACATATTTTGTTGAGACAAAACATAAATCAGGTATATCGGCCAACGATTTGTATCGCAGGACGCGGCTGTCACTTGTTCGATAAATATTTCTTGCACGAAATTTCGTTTTACTATTTCTATGTGAAGTCTATGAACGACTTTTATTTTTAACCGACTTCAAAAAAGGAGAGTTGAAACCTCAACATGCGGAACCGTGGATAAGTTAGTTTTTTATAAGGAAAACACCTCACTGACATCACAATAAATACGAAATCTCTGTAATTATTATACATGCCTACATACATTGGTCACGCACAAAAGGGCAGGCAGAGGCATTTATAAATATGCCTATATTAGACTGTTTTAAAATTTGTTCCACATAAATACAATTTAACAATTAATTTAATTTTTGACAATGTTATAGTTGGTGAGCATACGGCTCTGGAATGAGAAAGATTGTATTTTAAGCAGGAGTTTACTTTTCATTTTCAGAAACGTTGTACTTATTTTAAAAAAGCCTGACTGATTAACAACATTTTATCAGCCTCACCTGGCAGATTTATCAACGTAGGCGAGCCTAAATAATTGGAACGACAATGGCGCTTAATTTTAACCCTAAATTGAAAGATGCTGTCTGCGCCCACATCACAGCTCGTTTGTCAGTCGCCATTGCAACTTTTGCAGGTGAAGGTACTCTAGATGTACTGAACCCCTGATGAAAACTTAATTTTTATATTGCCTCAGAAGTATAAAAACTGCCAAGTGCAAACCTGTGGATAGAGGATTTAGTACCAAAACAAATTACGTTTGTTGTACGGGAGCCACCCCAAAGTATTATTTATTTTCAGTATTAATCTATATTTCAGCTTCACAAATACATTATCTGTAAAAAAAGTCAACTGATTAACTATCATGGTTCATGCGATAGAGCCAAGAGACACACTGGCGGTCAGACAGACAGACAGATTAACCGAGAGCGTTGTCTCAGCAATGATAGCGTTCCGTTTTCAACCATTGGCTACGGAACCCTAAAAATCAGTTACCTAATTCGACAACGTCACAACAATATTTGCGGCTCGTATCAGCGGTATTATAGGAACTCGCGTGACTGACCGCAAATTGGTTTATGCAAATTCATCAGTGGGAGCCCCAAAACGATCCGCCCCGCCCCCGCTGATCCGTGCGTGAACGTTTCTATCGAGACAGCGACTCAATTGGGTCAAGGTGGCTTACTAAAATAGCCAGACAGATGTAGTTTTATTTGGGTGTACTGTGGCGCAAGTGAAATTTTCAGGACGTATGCTAATTTGTGTGTTGTGGCGTGATTTGGGAAAGGCTTGCGGCCAGCAGTGGTCTGATATAGGCTGATTTGCTCGTACAAGTGACTGCTGGCGATATGTATCACTCTTTTATGGAACTAGGAGATGAAATCAATCTCCTCGGAAAATTAAAGTGCGTAACGGTTAAATATAGTAAACAATTTACATACATACCTACATACACGGTCACGCCTCTATCCCCGAAGGGATAGGCAGACGCATATTGTTATAATCATGCCCACATTTCACCTTTTTAAAATTTGTCCCTCGTAATAGGTGGTGAGCCGTTTGCCGTGTAATATGCACAGGTGCAGGTTGCGACTATCCGCCGTTGACATTGTATGCAGTAATACCGTTAAAAAACTAGAATGTAAAACGACCATAAAATCCTAAATCTATGCAAACGACAATCACCTCCAAAAATAAAAGTGAAGGCTTCAAAAAGAGCACCGTGAAGACGCTTAATATGAAGAATTATTTATTTTATTATTTATACTATTTCTTTATCATCAAAACAATAGGAAAATTTTTATTGGGTACCCGATACGATACGATTATATTCATCACAACTTGAACTTTCACTTTTATATCTTTCTAGTCTGCCACACGTTACTCCGCAATCAAAGTACTAATTTCAGTTTTTATAAAGGGCTGCGAGATTTTTACGCACCTTCTTTCTTTACCAGTTTTCATTCACACGGTTTTATTCGTCGTAAAATTCAGGGCGATATAGCGCAAGAAAAATATTTTCTAAAACCGCTTTTTTTTCTCGTATAAAAATCTCATAAGGATGCTTTGCTGGACTTGTACCTACTAAAACTACACATACCTTACCACTACCTGTGGTCCGGAACCCCGGGTAAGCCTTCAAGGATGTCCCAGGATTACCTACAGACTTTGACTACCACTGCGGTCTCGCCTAGAGAATTTTCTAAAACCGCTAGAGTAACGTTAAATAGGTACTTATAATCTGTTGATAAGTTATGTGTAAGTGATATCAATTACGAACAATCAAAAATGGATTGAGATGGTAAATAAATATACGTTCATAACTTTTTAGTCTATCTGTCTTTGTCTATGCCACAGTTCACTTGATAAACAGCAAATTAACTTAAACTTAAAGCTTAAAGACCAACTCAAATATAAATATAGGCCTTCAAAATGAAATAAGTTAGTGAGTTGTAACTCCTTCTAAGTAATTTCCAATTTCCTTTTCTAGCAACAGAGGGAGTAGTAGGTATATCCTCAAGACCGATCAGAACCGGTCGCGTTGCTCTATGACTTAAATATACTCATAGAGCAAAGCAACCAGTCAAAATCATAGGTTGTGATTTTTTAGGTATTATCAAAATTAATACAAAAACAGCGCGTCATTCTCAATAAAACAAAACTTCAAAACAAAAGTGCTGTTAAACGAAATGGCTTAAACCAGTGCCTCAAGTAGAAAGCTGTCCATTTTGAGAGTAGTGAGTTTACATTAGTGGTAGTGTTATGTGCTCGAGATGAATACTGTGCAGAGCTCAGGTGGCGGCCATGGAGGCTCCATGAAGAAGGACCACAAACATGAGGTGAGTGCTAGAAATAAGAGCATTAAAAGCCTCGGGCACGGCGGGTTCCATACCAAAAAACGAAAAAATAAACACATATTTTTCTGTTCGATGTTAAAGAGGCAACAGAAATACATCATCTGTGAAAATTTAAGCTCTCTAGCTACAGCCTCGTGATGGACAGACAGACAGACAGCGAAGTCTCATGAATAGGTTCTCGTTTTACCCTTTGGTTACGGAACCCAAAAGAAATTCTAGTTCAAATATTAACAGTGGGTAGGTATTTACTATATGGATCACTTTGGCGATGCCTTGGTTGTGGCAGTGGTTTAATGTTATCACTGTTGTTGCTGAGGTCCCGTTTCTAGGTTTGACTTCCAGGTTGTAATTAATAGTTTCAGTGGTTTTTATGATAATATTTAAAGAGGTTAACGGCCACGGCCACGTCAAATTTTTTCATAGCTCAAATATTATTTTCCGTAGGTATGAGTATAGTATGTTTTTCTGTAAAATTTAAAGTAATTTAGGAAAAACCGAACCGGTCAGCATAACTCCTAGTCAGTTGCAAGAAACAAGATATATCTTAATGTGTTTTACTCGGTGGCAAAGATTCCAAAATTCTATAGGTATGTGTGGTATTGCCCGGTGCAATCATGAAGGATTTCAACAATTTTTTTTGTGTGATATATCCCATAGATGCTATGCCGTACTCTTACCACCGAAAACAGTAAAACCACACGTGCCTTACATGGATAAATCCTCGGAAGGATGAAAATCCTTTCTCTTGATCAGTTTTAAAAACAAAATATTCTTCAGATCAAAATATTGACAGTTTTGTATAGCCGGTAACTGTTCTTTTAATACAGTTTTGATTAAAACAACAGTAAATGCCATAACCACTAATAATAGATGCTGTAAAGACCAGAAGACGCACAATGATGTCAACAACACATCACAGCAAGCGACACTTACCGCCATTCATTCTACAATAAAGTATATTCCGGTAGCATGCACAAAGAGCTTCACTCCGACCGGTCCGGCTTTCCGCCGCAGCCACCGCCGACCTGTACTTGGAAATTGTCACAATAGTTTATTATTCTAACCCTTCACTTACTAGAACTATTATTCTGATATTGGTGACCTCAACCTGGTAAACAAGGGGTATGATGACCCCCCAGATGGGCAGACAACATGGAAAAGATCGCAGGGAGTGACTGGATGCATCTGGAGCAGTACCATGTGTTGTGGAGTAAATTGGGAGAAAAGCCTTCGTCAGCAGTGGACTGTTATAAAGGCTGATTTGATTGATTGACGCATTTGTCATGTATTTTTCGTCAATAAAGTGTTTAAAAACAGGAATGGAAATGATATGCTTGCATATGAAACAGCCACATACTTGCCGTATGCTTGTCTGCCACCTTAGTGGTATAAAAAAAATACTGTTACGCATCTTAGAAGTTACTGTAGCTTTCTTTTACGTGAAGGAAAATCCTACATGGATGCTATGTCGGACTCCTACCGACTAAAAAACCTCACGTATCCTGCCCAACAGCCTACAGTTGGCAGCCCCGCCTACAGTCGGGAGAAGACTGTAGCTTAAGAAACCTAACACCGTATACGGAACACCTATGCACAAAATAACAAAATGTATAGATAGTCAGACCACAAAATCCATCATATTTGTGATCCATAACTCATGCTCAAAATAGCTAGAACAAGCCACACGAACAAGATCTCGTACAATCGTTTTATCTTTTGAAAAGATGAAGCTCGTGACTTATCACACTTTTAGTTTAGATCTTACACTTGGTTTCCGGTATCCAACAACACTTTTAGTTTGCGTATCTCTTGGGAAATATTTGGGATGAAATTTATTTAGTAAAACTATTTTTTCCAATATTTTCGTCAGTTGGTATAACCTGGCTGTTGTGATCGCCAGAATTGATGTATCGAGGTAGTGCAATGAGTTTGTCGTAGAATTGAAAAAACAATTGAAGTTTATTCATACCCATAAAAACTTTAGTAAGAAACAAATGAAAAGAGCCTTTGCAAGTTCTCAGAAACGTTAATGTTTGCTTTAATAAAAAACAACAGCGCAAATCAGGAAAGTCAAACGTTGTCAAATATAATTAGATCCATACTGTACAAAAAATTAACCACATTTTGGTTTGACATAATTCTTTATACAACTGTGAAAAACCAAATCAAAAACATACCCTGGACACAACTGCCTAAATCAAACATTCCGTCCTCACCCGATTCCTCTACAAAGGCATTGTAGATAAATACCAATGACAGATCCTAACGACCGCTTTGACAGTATTTCTCTTTCAACGACGAATGTTTTTCGCACACAATACGTTCTGGTTTTACCGAAACTTGTCACTACTTTCTTGTGTGACAAGTGTTTGCTTTGTAACACTGCCAAATTGAAGTGCTGGTGTGGACTTTACTTGAATAAACATACTTGTTTTAGTTTCATATTAGTTGTGTTATACGAATATTATTTTAATTAATAGTTCGAGAAATAATAATGATGTCATATTTGCAATATTTCTGTGTATATTTTTATACATAACTAGATGATGCTCGCGGCATTGCCCGCGTGAAATTCACTACCCGTTCCCACTTCGACACTCCCGGGAAAATTTTCCCGGGATGAAAAGTAGCCTATGTGTTATTCCAGACTGTAAGCTATCTTTGTACCAAATGAGTGATGAACTGATTGAGTAAAAAACAACTAAACATCTAAACATCCAAACATCTTCCCAAACTTTCACATTTATAATATTAGTAAGAAATAGGATTTGTACGATTACGATTTACGACGCAGTACCACAGAAACCTTTTAGGCTTGTATGTGGAACTTAACAATACATCATCAACGTCATACATTAGTGGTTACTTCAGAATAACTACACTTACATTTATGAATATCAAGCCCGTATGTATTAGAGCCTACGCGCACTTGTGATTTTTAGTCGGACGATAGTTGGATCATTTGGGGATTGGAGTTATATATTGGCAGTGCGCACATTTGACTTAACTATATTGATTAACCGAGCATTCAGTATAGCAACAGAATAATTAATATAGCCGTGTACGTTAATGCGCGTATTTCGTTAAACTAAACTATTGGTAGACCAATCACTAGGAGATCTCTTTCTCTCATACTAGATACAATTCTTTACCCTGAAATTGGTGTAGTACGCATATTACCACCAACCGCAACACCTACTAGTTTAGTTTTAACATAGCTTTAATATTTCATGATACTTACAATTTTATACTCGTATACATTAAAAGTGTAGCATATGTAACGTTGTGAAACAACGGGTGCAAATAGGGGTTTAACATTAGGGGTTTTAAAATGAAAACTTAGATTAATAAATGAAAGCGCCATCTACCGAGTTAGTGTCGCAACGACGGAAGCTATAGGCAGTGATACGGTCTTGACGATTGAGTAGTTTCGAGCGGTGCCACTAGAGGCGCTATTTCATTGATATATAAGGCATTGCGTCAATGCAGGAGGACCGCCAGATTAATATTTAAAATAGATCACGAACGTATCAGTGTAATTGGAAATTGTGAGAATCACATCAGTTTAAAAATAATCGTTTATATCATCGCAAATATCCTCGTAAATATTTGTCAAGGATAAGGAGCAAATAGCTATAAATAGAAGACCCCATCATTGGGTGAGTTAAATTAATTATTATGATTCTAGATTTTAAAATAGTGAAAATTAACGGCTGTTGGTCGACCCTGTTATGGGAGGGTAGATTACAGGGGTGTGAATAAAAAGGTCTCTGTAAACTTAGGATAGAACCAACCATTGTAAGGCAACCGACTCCCAAATGGTTTAACAGTGGTCGGCTGTCTTAGCAATGGGCGGGAAAAAGGGTTCCAGCTAACCCGTCATATGGAACATTCCAGGGTCCACCCTACGGGTTCAAGAAGTCCACCCTTCAGGTTCCACGAAGGAACATTCACCCTACGGGTCCAAGAAACCGTCTACCCTACGGGTTGGTAAAATCCACCCTTCGAGTTCTACGAGCGAACATCCGCCCTGCGGGTTGGGAATACCGTGCCGGCCGAAATTGTGGAAGACACGGCTACCTGGCGGACTGCATCGACATCCTGGAGCCACAAGATAAGTCGAACCCTGCGAAGGCCTTCGAAAACCGTACTTGCTGCCCGAAGTTGCCACACCCACGACCCCCAAGTGCTCAATTCTAATAAACTACTAATTATTTACATTTTAAATTCAATCTTTTCATTTCTCTCTCTCATCCTGAAAGCCATCAGCTTTTCAGTGGCGCCCATATCGTGGTTTCGGGTAGCGAGAAAGCGATTTCCGACGGGAGTCGGGAGGTCATAATTATAAGATATTCAACTTGTGTAAAATAGTCTTAAGAGTGCCCGTTAGCGGGGTAGTTTCCCTCCAAATTATTACAACTACCCAGGAATTCGGCTCTCCTGACCTCTGCTGCCAACTTGTTCTTTCCGGCTTATTTTGTGTGTTTTTTAGTGATTTTAGACAGATTTCGGCATAATCAAGAACAAGGCAAAATTTGAATTTTTTCTCAACATAAATTGTAATTTTTCCAAATTTTAACGGTCCCCAATTTATTTTTCACACCCTCAGATATTAATTTTATGGTGGAAAAATTTTAAGTAAATTTCAAGTAAAAGTTTTTTGTTTTGTTCCAATTTTAAATATTACTTTATTAAAGTCTGAAGTAAAACTTCACATTTGAAACGCTTACATTAATATTAGTAAGTGATTTGTATTGCCTATATTCATCGTAAAAAGTAGTCACAGGATATCACCACCACAATTTTTATTTTTGTACGGCGTCAAACCGCCTCAATTTGTGTATTATTTTGTTGTATTTCCCATATGTGAATTTACAGCGAGACCAACAGCCGATAATCACACTTCTGGGTAACAATCCCTATTGAAATTTCACGCTAGTAAAACGTTAGAACAAAGATTTTACGAATTTCACTTCACGTAAATTATAAAAGATTCATAATTGATTCACTTTTCGAATTACGTCGAATTCTGATACACTGAAATAAAACTGTAAGAAAAAACATTCCAAACGTAGATCACGCAGTGAAAACATTCTTGCCATAACAATTGTGAACTTATAACTTTGATTCGGGTTCTGAATAAACAACGGCAGATGTTGCTTTCATAACGGTTACGAGTAAGTTGAATTACTAGCTCGATAGTAGAAGAAAATTTTTTTTCCATATAAACTGTGGGTGGAAGTAGATAAAATACACTCCGGACACCAACAGTCTCATACAAAATATTTCCAGAAGCGTCCAAGTACGAATCGGTTTTTCAAACAATTCGAAATATTCAAGGGTTCCGTAGTGGTGAGGAACAATTTACATAAAAGGTTGGTTACTACTATATAGTTTATTTCAAGAACCGTCCAAGTGCGAATCGTCTTTGACACAGTTCGTAATAATTAAGGGTTCCGTAGTAGTAAGGAACGATTAAAGAAAGATTAGTGGTACGAGTTACAATACAATTAACTCTTAGTACGTTCGTGGGAATAGTTACATTTTAATAAAAATATTTTTAACGTCAAAAATTATATTAATCGATTACGGTCAAACATTTAGCTAACTTCATCAACCCATCATCATACACCTCACTTTCACTACTTACAGTTTCGGATTAGATTACATTTAAACACAGACAGACAGACAGACAATTTATTTCTAGAAGGGTCCAATCTATTAATTGAGTGAAGGAACCCTAAAAGGAAACACTTCACATTGACATTTGGCATAATGGCCAAAGATCATTTATCTTCGTTATTTATTAGGGTTGACATAATAGTCATAGTCAACATTCTTCTACTAAAGTTGCGAATAAGCACTTAGCTTTTGTTATTGCTACTAAGATTGCGAATAAGCACTTGGTTTTTATTTTATTTGGTTAAAGGGCTAAATAGCCTAGTAATTAGTTAGGGACACTACACACTACACACGACATACAATGACTACATATAACAACGTGACAAACACATGCCATGTTCGTCATGGGGACATAGGGGTTAATTAGCATCACGAAGGATTCTGCAAGTAAATTATTTTCTATCACTTTTCTGTTTCTTGGTTTAGTTGGGAGTTTTCTGTTAGTTGGAAGCATGAGTCTATCCCTAACAGAGTTCGTCGTTTACTGTTAGTTGGCAGCATGGTCTTGCCCTAACAGAATTATGTTGTAGGTTACTGTTACGAGGAAGCATGAGTCTTACCCGAACAGATTTATGGTGTAGGTTTAGTACTGTTACGAGGAAGCATGAGGCTTACCCGAACAGAATTATGGTGGACTGTTATTTGGCAGCATTTGTCTTGCCCTAACAGTCGTAGGTGTAGATCACCGTTATCTTTATTTTCGTCATATGGCTACTCCTACCACTCGGAAGCTAGAGGCTTGCCCTGGGGGATAGCCCATCCTATGAGTCGGAAGTGTTACACTAGCCCTAGTAGGATGTTCTTCTCTGGGACGGTTGTATAAATCCCAGCCTTCAGTAAAAAGCCTTATTATACACACCCCACTTTCAGGCGGTGCGTATTACCTGAACCTTCAACCCAAAGCCTCAAATACGTCTTTTCTCTTTCTGTCCCATAAGATCCTTCAGAATCACCTAAATACATCCTGCGAGTTGGTTTCATTAAAGTTAAGGCCGACTCTTCGCTACACCCAGCATCACCTCATTCACACAACACACTAACATACACACACACATAGACGAGTAGTAGGTATTATATTAGGGGCGTTCGAGGACGAACGCAGCGTTTGACGCGTTAGGGTACGTCAAACGCTCACTGGGGAGGGGGAGTATGTAACGTTGTGAAACAACGGGTGCAAATAGGGGTTTAACATTAGGGGTTTTAAAATGAAAACTTAGATTAATAAATGAAAGCGCCATCTACCGAGTTAGTGTCGCAACGACGGAAGCTATAGGCAGTGATACGGTCTTGACGATTGAGTAGTTTCGAGCGGTGCCACTAGAGGCGCTATTTCATTGATATATAAGGCATTGCGTCAATGCAGGAGGACCGCCAGATTAATATTTAAAATAGATCACGAACGTATCAGTGTAATTGGAAATTGTGAGAATCACATCAGTTTAAAAATAATCGTTTATATCATCGCAAATATCCTCGTAAATATTTGTCAAGGATAAGGAGCAAATAGCTATAAATAGAAGACCCCATCATTGGGTGAGTTAAATTAATTATTATGATTCTAGATTTTAAAATAGTGAAAATTAACGGCTGTTGGTCGACCCTGTTATGGGAGGGTAGATTACAGGGGTGTGAATAAAAAGGTCTCTGTAAACTTAGGATAGAACCAACCATTGTAAGGCAACCGACTCCCAAATGGTTTAACAGTGGTCGGCTGTCTTAGCAATGGGCGGGAAAAAGGGTTCCAGCTAACCCGTCATATGGAACATTCCAGGGTCCACCCTACGGGTTCAAGAAGTCCACCCTTCAGGTTCCACGAAGGAACATTCACCCTACGGGTCCAAGAAACCGTCTACCCTACGGGTTGGTAAAATCCACCCTTCGAGTTCTACGAGCGAACATCCGCCCTGCGGGTTGGGAATACCGTGCCGGCCGAAATTGTGGAAGACACGGCTACCTGGCGGACTGCATCGACATCCTGGAGCCACAAGATAAGTCGAACCCTGCGAAGGCCTTCGGAAACCGTACTTGCTGCCCGAAGTTGCCACACCCACGACCCCCAAGTGCTCAATTCTAATAAACTACTAATTATTTACATTTTAAATTCAATCTTTTCATTTCTCTCTCTCTTCCTGAAAGCCATCAGCTTTTCACATAACTAAATAGCAAAACGTTAAACACCAAACTATCGATCGAGACAGTTTGATTAAGATCGTTTCAGATTTCCGACTTAAACAATCGGTCAACTAAAAATCAGAAATGTGGGTAGGCTCTTATTTTATTGTGTTCAGCCTTCAATAACAACTAATGGAAATAACTTCTCATACAGTTACATAACATTGTTACGCTATTAAACGGTTTCTTAGAAGGTTCTTGCAGGACTGGCACCGAGGGTTTAGCGCTTCTGGCGTTGCAAACGTTCATGGGCTACGGTGACCACATTCCATCCGGTCCGTAAGCTTGTGTGCCGCCTTAATAGTATAAAGAACCTCATTATTCTGTAGTAAAACAGGATTATGTTTCATCATGAAATTTCACCCAAGCAAGCATAACAGTAATAATAAATGCTAACTTAATGTGACAGATTTCCATACATTACAGTAAGTACGGGCATGTGTGGGTTCAGTGGATGCTACGGGGTTCGAAATATGACATCCCGAATGTGGGTAAGTAAACAATTTACAAGCCATGCGATTAGGAAGACATTTATACGAGTATATTCACCATATCGTGACGTGCTTACGCTAAATACGACCTCCTAATAAAATTAGTAAACTTTGAATATATTTAGTGTTGCAAATATTTATATTCGCACGAAGGCGTTACGAGTTCGTATCACGCTAAAAGGACTATTATCTTGATTTACGTTATAAACACAAGTAACTGCAGTACATGAACTAAAAATACATCAAAAACTCGATTACTGATAAATTTTTCGTTTTTTTTAAACAGGTACATCGATTTCATGAAATTTTAAGCTGAGAGATATAATATTTTTTATTTATAAGAAAGACAATAGCAAAATTTTATTTACTCTAACCGTTTTTATCCTAATTATTACAATTCTTATATAATTATTAATTAAATTATTTCATTGTAAACTCACAAAAACCGATCGCATTATCTCTATTTATTGCACGCTAAAATGTATATTTTCTGTCTTCCATCAACCGATTAGCGTCATACGAACTCTTAATAGTCACGCGATTGCCTCGGAATAGCTTGAGCACATAATTCTATTGCCGGCTAGTGATGGGACACGCGTGATCGTAACTGTCAGATACTCGTTTTTACTCGATTAGATTAGGTACTGTTACGGGAATAGGAAAATAGTGATGGAACATTGCTGTTTATTATTTTGTATTACTGAAACTGAAAACATGGCTATGTTGTAGGAATATTCGCGACAGTCAGGATGGATGTTTGTTACAGTTTTGTGCAAAAACTGTTGGAAAATGTTTCACAAAACTTCATTTAAATTGTAGTTTAAACATCAGAACAAAGAGATGCCACTCATACACAGTGATGAGAATCTTGGCCAGAACTGAGCGTTTCATAAGATCGTTCCTGTGTCGAACTATAAAAACCTGGATCAAACTGCCCGCACACGTGATCCCCTCATATTACAATCTCGAGTTCTTTAAGAAGAGCGTGAAGAGGCCCGTCAAAGTGCCGTTAACTTGAGTACCACTGTCAGAAGTCTTACGGACTGTGAGACTGGCCCCCAATCGCTAGAAGCGCAACGGCTTTCCATCAGGCTGGTGACGTCATACGATACGATACGATATGCCGAGCTAATTATAAAAAAAGAGAAGACGCAACAACAAGTTCCTCTGGAAAACGACTACAGGAAAACTTTACCACGCGTGTGGAGCTGGGGGCATTAACTAGTATACAATATTGCGACAAATGGCCTAATGAATCCTTTTTATATCAATAACATTTTTGTTACATACTGTACCCGTACAATAAACCGTAGAGGTCGTACTTATTTGCATATTATTGGCGGTCATAAATGGTCTACAGTCACAGTAATTTTAATGTACCCGCATTGGAGGTTATTATTTATCATAAATGATGTTAAATCTTTGTTAATATTATTTGGTAGTAGCACAAGCCGTTTATTAACTTCCGTTTTTCTAAATTAAGCTTGTAAAATTGACACCACCCGCCTGATGGAAAGCCATGGAGACAATTAGGGATTGCGGACCACTCTCACAGTCCTTAAGACTTCTGACCATTGTCCTCAAGTTGGCGGCCCTGTGATGTGCCTCTTCACGCTCATCTTGAAGAACCAGGTGTTTGTACCAGTATTATGCTTTCATGTACTCTTACCTACTTACATAAATATCGAGTACAAATTTTAGTCTTATGTGCATTTATTAAATAATAATATTTTAACAAATATCTATCAGTAGCTCTTAAAAAAACTGCTTCCAAACGAAAACTGAAGAGTACTCGGGCGCTGAAGTTTGATTTCGGTAAGAAAATAATAAATTTGGGACAGAACTGCCGAAACCCTTTTCCTTTCATTTTATAGTACTAAGGTTTTTCCTGACCAAATGAGTTACGACGAAAGTTATGTACAGGTTGATTCATAATTTTTTTCTTTGTTATAAAAAATGTTTGTGAAAAATCTTCATACCTACTAATAAATACTTGTCTACCATAACACCAAAAGGGGCTTTAAAAAGTTCTTGCAGCGTGAGTGTAGCGCCTCTGGTATTGCAAACTTTTAATAGGCTACGGTGATCACAGTCCATCAGGTAAAGCCGTAAGCATGTCTGCCACCCTAGTACTAAAAAAGAAAATTCCTTCTTCTACTAAGTCGGGTAAAAAGCAGTTTATAGGGAAAGCATGGAGGTAGATCTCATCTAACAACTGCTACAGAGCATTTCTTATTATACTTTATCGTCTCAGAGTCATCTCATCTCGCAGTCACGTAACCGGTTTATCGGAGAAGCAATAAAATAAAGATACCTTCGATCTCACCACATTTCCAGACGGAATTTTTACATATTTTATGCAAATATGAAAGAGTAATGGTGATAAAAGAACAATCTGCATATTATGCTGAATGCTTTTGATCTCAAACACGTTTTGTAAATCTGACACCAGCCAAGTGCAAGTCAAACTCGCACACGGAGGGTTCCGTACCAAAAAATGTAAAAAAATAATACGGTGTCCTTTTTTTCAATGTGAGGAAAATCCTACAGGAATGCTATGACGGATTCCTACCGACTAAGAACCACACGTAGGTATCATACCTAACAGCCTACGGTTGGAGTCCCAGGTAGACCCTCGGTAGGATACCCCACGGTTCCCTACCATCTCGGTTGGGAGTCCCGGGCACATCGTCGAAATGATAGCCCCAGGGTCCCCAGGGGGCCACAGGCCTCCCTTTTTTTTTTTTGACTGACAGACAGGCAGAAGCACAGCGGTGTAAATAAAATAAGTAATAAATATTTCTGGACATTCTCACACAACATCATCTAGCCCAAATTAAGCTAACACAAACTTGTGCTATGGGATCTAGGCGACTGATATACACACTCATGGAGTCGCAGTATAGGGTTCCGTTTTTACCATTTCGGTAAGGAACCCTAAAAACGAACTCAAAAATACAGAATGTAATGCATACCAATTTGAAATGGGAACGTGACTGCATCTCTCAAAAGTGCTGCACTACAAAATACGGAGTGGCAAGTCCGAGAATGGATGGTCCGTAATTTAGTTTTAGAGAACGTAGCGGAGAAAATATGGCAGTGGACCTGTGTGGATAGTTGTGCCAGATACACGACATGTGTATTACTTAAACATATATATATTAATGCTACATCTGAGAAGCGCTCGTGGACCCGCGGACTCTGTGTTCTGTAAACGATCACTGTAGTAAGCAACATTTATAATGGCCAGTTCTGATTGTGACTACTTTGTGACATTTATTTGCGAGCGTTTCCGTGCTTCGGGAGATACGTTAAGCCTTTGGTCCCGGTTGCCAGTAAAATTACAGTCGTTATGCCAAGTTAGCCTTTATGGAGCTTGAAATATTTCAACAGCAGGCAGTCACAACCTGCGCCTGTCCATATCAACACGGTAATGCGGCTCACCATCTGTTACGTGGGACAAAATCTAAAAGGTGAAATGTGGGCATATAACGTGCTTATGCCTACCCCTTCGGGGATGAAAGGGGTGATCATTATGTATATGTTCATCTGTGAAAGCTTTGATATTTTATATTAAAGAACTGACTGTGTGCCCGGCTTTGTCCATGGCTAATAACTAAAATCTCTGTAGCTTGTTCTTAAATATAAGTAGGAGGTTACCTGTCAATGAAAGTTCCGATATAATCGGTTTAGCTACTTCTGAGATTAGTCGGAACAAACAGACGGAAAAACTTTAAAAATGATGCAATTAGTGTCAAGCTGTTTATATGGAATTACAAACAGACATTTCCATTTTATGTATGTGATTAAATCGTAATTGTAGAGAAAATAATAAATGATAAAATTTCTTGAATCTTGACTTACAATGTTAAGTAGGTTCGCTTCACGGTATAAAATCGTAGTGCATACATACATACATTATAGTCACAACCGGGTTTCATTTCGAGTTTTCCTTCTCTACGCAATGGATGGGGAAAGGCTGATCGCACTTATGTCAGCAACGTACGCGCTGCACGCGCCGTACGCGCCGCAATTCCTGATAGCCTCGCACATACGCGCCGTACGCGCCGCACGCGCCGTACGCGCCGTAAGCAAATATTTGGTATTGCCAACTATAGCAGTTTCTTTTACCTCTGGTGTGAAACGGTACAGTGAGTGGTATTGTGACAGTGGGCTGTGAGGGGAAGATCCCTTCGGAACAGAATGTACAAAACGCAGAATGTACATAACGCAAAATGTACAAAACGCAAAATGTAAGCAACTCGCAAAGTGTACACAACGCATACACGCACGTTAGGGCTTGTCTTTATTTTAAAAGGTCTAGATCGGCAAAACAAATGAAGATCGGTGAAACAAATGAAGATCGACAGTACAAATGACCGTCGGATAAACAAATTCAGATCACTAAAACAAAAGACTATAAGCCAGTTGATAATGTCAATTTACTTGCAGCCATATTTTGTTATCTAGATGCAATTGCCATTCAAAAAAATAGGTGCAAGCAAATCTCGACCTTAATGACTTTTTTCTAAAAATGTACTTTTAGGCGTTTATAGACATCACTGTTCACGAATATATAAAAAATAAATAGATATTATGCATGCTCATAAGGTTGAAATTTGCTTGCACCAATTTTTTTGTAATCTAGATGCTATAACCATTCAAAAAAATAGGTGCAAGCAATTCTCGACCACGACAGAACACGAATAATATTTATTTAATATTTACATATTCGTGATCAGTGATGTCTATAAACGCCTAAAAGTACATTTTTGAGAAGTGTCATTAAGGTCGAGATTTGCTTGCACCAACTTTTTGAATGGCAATCGCAACTACATAGATTACAAAATATGGCTGCAAGTAAATTTTTGACCTTATCGACTTGCTAAGTCTTTTGTTTTACTGATCTGCATAAGTTTTTAGATCGTCATTTGTTTTTCCGACCGTCATTTGTTTCATCGATCTTCATTTGTTTCGCCGATCTTCATTTATTTTACCGATCTAGACCTATTATAGTACAGACAAGCCCTTACGTGCACATTCTGCGTTGTGTACATTTTGTGTTTCGTAAATTTTGCGTGTGGTGCTTATTTTGCGTTTGTACATTCTGCCCCGAAGGGAAGGGTAAGGGTGTTGTAATAGCCTGCTTATTGGCGGAGGAAGAATAAAATGAAAGGAGTAAATATTTCTTTTAAAAATACAAATCGCTAGTTTATGAATGATCAAATAAAGTTCCGTTTATTGAAATTTAATTTCTTAGAAATATTAAGAAACTTCTATTTGCATTTGCCTGATAATTCAGTAGAAAAACCCGTGTGCACGTGTTATGTATTGTCCGGTTTGAACATTATTTCCGTGTAGATACGGGCAAATACGTATTTATGGTGATTATATATGGACAATTAAAAATATGAAGGGCATCCATGTAATGTTATGAATTGTTGTAGGTAGACATAAGTTCCAATTTCATTCAATAATGCCTAGGTACTAACCATATATTTTAAGAATTAGACTAACCATATTTAAATTTAATTTGTACACCATGTTAAATGGTAGGACATAGCGCACTGCATTATTGTATAACGATAAGATCCTTTGTAACACCTATGTACCACAAAATAATATAATAAATAAATAAATAAATAAATGCATGCGACTACACCGAGCACCAGCACGCGCCGTACGCGCCGCATTATGACGTCATCAGAATGTTATTCGGATGCCTACCGCATTTCACGAAATGCGGCGCGTACGGTGCGGGTGTAATGTGCGAGGTTTCATATAATTTCGCGCGTGCGGCGCGTACGGTGCTGACAAATGAGCGATCAGCTTAGTCGCCTCTTATGACACATGGGGTGCATGAGAAGAGCCTCCCCGAGTAACGTTCCTCCACGCAAAGCGATAACGTTCGACGCACCCTGGAAACGGCTAGCACTCGATAACGCAGAGTCTAGCCGGCCAATCTTCTCAACACAATGATTCACCAAAATGCGACTTCCCATCATCACCAACTCTTAAAGCCAGCTTTGACAGTGGTTTCAATTAACATCGAAGGCTTTTCAGATGCTAAATCATCACTACTGTCCGAACTTAGCCTCACATCGAAGTGCGACATTCTGTGTGTGCAAGAGACGCACCGAGGTACTGACAACCAAAGACCACATATAGAGGGCCTAACACTCGTGGCCGAAATAGCACACACAAAGTACGGCAGTGCGGTTTTCTGTTAGCCTGAAACAAAGATCGTATCAGCAATACAACACACCTCACAGGACTCTATTGAGGTAATTACAATAGACACGGGCACCTGTACTGTAACCTCAGTATACAAACCACCGAACTCTAATTTTAAGTTTAATAAACCGGCAAACTTCGATGCCCGAGCCACACAGATAGTGCTGGGAGACTTTAATAGCCATAGCTTAGCCTGGGGCTACAGTAACACTAACCCCGATGGCACTGCCGTAGAGGAATGGGCAAGTGCCCTAGACTTAACCCTACTACACGACCCGAAACTCCCTTCATCGTTCAACAGCCGCCGATGGAGTAGAGGTTATAACCCCGATCTTCTGTTTGTGAGCTCTAACATAAGCCCGTTATGCCAAAAACTCATCGGAGCACCTATTCCTCATACGCAGCATAGGCCTGTTGTTTGTCGGGTGCAAGCAGCTGTTAGACCAATGTTCGTACCGTTTAGGCGGAGGTTCAATTTTTCTAAAGCGAACTGGAAGCGCTATGCCGAAAATATCGATCGTGAACTTGAGAGCTTAGAACCTGTACCAGCTAACTATGAACAGTGGGTAAACATAATCTGGACGGCGTCACGCCGGAATATACCAAGAGGTTGTCGCAGTTCTTATATCCCAGGGTTAGAAAAAGATTCGGCATCGTTGCTGACGAAATACGAAAAGCTCTACGACAACGATCCATTTTCTGAGCAGACAATAGCGGCAGGCGAGGACTTGCTACACAATATCGCAAAGAACAGAAAGGATAAGTGGGTATCGACCATATCGAGTATTAACATGACCCACAACAGCAAAAAAGCCTGGCAAACTACTAAAAAGTTAACCGGCGAACCACCTGCACCAACTAACCCAGGCCAAGTAACTGCAAACCAAATCCCTCATCAACTCATTTTGAACGGTAAACCAGCGAAACGTATCGCAAAAGTGGCGCGTTCAACCGCACCTAGATCGTCCAACACTATATGCCAGCCATTTACATTAACGGAAATAGTGCACGATATTCAGTTTCTTAAGTGCGGGAAAGCCTCTGGAGTCTACGACATAACGGTGGAACAAATTCAACACCTTGGCCCACGAGCGGTTTCCTGGCTCCTGGCATTATTTAACACCTGCCTAGCGAAAGTAAAGATTCCTAAGCTTTGGAGGAAAGTCAAAGTTATAGCGCTCCTGAAGCCAGGCAAACCTTCTGACGAAGCTAAAAGTTACAGGCCTGTTTCACTGTTGTGTCACACATACAAGCTTTTTGAGAGGCTATTGCTAAACCGCCTAATGCCTGTAATTGATACCGCACTAATCCCTGAACAAGCTGGTTTCCGCCCTGGTAAGTCTTGCTCCAGCCAAATCCTAAATCTGACTCAATATATTGAGGATGGATTTGAGCTGGGTAAAATTACGGGCGTGTGTCTGGTCGATCTCTCAGCGGCATATGATACTGTGAACGTGAGGCGACTTCTCACAAAAGTTGAAGCCTTGACTGCTGATGGTAAGCTGGTGGAGGTACTGGGGGAACTGCTGTACAATCGCCGGTTCCAAGTTCACCTACCTACGGACAAAAGTAGGTGGCGTTGTCAAAGAAACGGGCTCCCCCAGGGAAGTGTCCCCGCACCCGTGTTATTTAACATCTTCACCAATGACCAACCCTGTGCCCCAAATACAAAGATGTTTCTGTACGCCGACGACTTGGCGCTGGCGACTCAAACCCAAACTTTCGAGGAAGCCGAAAAACAACTTGGTTCGGCACTGACTGGGTCGGAAAGCTACTATACAGTGAACGGGCTAAAGCCGAACCCGTCCAAAACTCAAGTGTGCGCCTTTCACCTGCGCAACCGGGAT
Source organism: Miltochrista miniata (assembly GCA_933228765.1). NCBI lineage: Eukaryota > Metazoa > Arthropoda > Insecta > Lepidoptera > Erebidae > Miltochrista > Miltochrista miniata. Next base: position 1,210,059 of record OW121769.1, read on the forward strand.
GCTGAGCGTCGGCTCAGGGTTGACTGGCTGGGATCTGAGCTGGAGCATTGTTTCAGTCCAAGGTATCTCGGTGTTGCCTTGGATAGGACGTTAAGCTTTAAACCCCACTGCCTGAATACTAGGGCCAAGGTAGGAGCCAGAAACAATCTGCTCCAACGTCTCACAAGCACGGCCTGGGGGGCAGAGCCTAGCATCCTCCGAACATCTGCACTGGCTTTATGCTTCACTGCGGGTGAGTTTGCGTGTCCTGTGTGGCACCAATCAGCCCATGCCAGACAGGTGGATGTGGCTCTGAACGAAACCTGCCGAATTATTACCGGTTGTTTAAAGCCCACTCCCCTTACCATGCTCTACCCACTAGCGGGCATCGCACCATCTTCTACACGACGAACCGCCGCTTGCAGACTGGAGAAGGCAAAACAGGAAACAGACCCCCGACATTGCCTATACGGATACCAACCAACTCAAGTCCGCTTAAAAAGTCGTAAGAGTTTCATGCTCAAGACGCAAGGCGCAAGTGAGCAACCCGAGGTGATCAGAACCTCTCTGTGGAAACAGAGACTCCCACCACCGACTGATTTCTTACCACCTAAGGAAAAACTACCTCCCGGACACGACCTCCGATGGCCGGTGTGGAGGTCGCTCAACCGCTTGCGCACTCAGGTGGGCCGGTCTAGACAGAACTTATGCAGGTGGGGAATGCGGGACCCGGGCTTGACCGCATGTGACTGCGGAGCCCCAATGCAGTCCATGTTGCATTTGCTTTCGTGTCCCCTGTGCCCCGTCTCCTGCACTAAGAAGGATCTTAACGAGGCCACTGACAATGCGGTTAAGATGGCAGAAATTTATGCCCATACTATTTGAAAGTCAATTTAGTGAATCACTGACACGATAGAAGAAGAATGACACCTTCGGGATGAATTGGGATGGCGACATTTTGTACTCTCTCCCGTAGTAAGCTAACGAAAACACAAATTGAATTGCAATACCCCAACATAAATAGTCTACTTCACAAATACAACTATTTCAGTACACAACGTTCCTCAACATTCAAACAGCACAACTTCTCTCTCACTATCATTGAAGCTCGCTTGGAATGGCTTCCTTTAATTAATATATCGCAGCCAATCTCGATTCAATTCTGTTCTACTCGATTTTAATTAGTTACCGATCGTTTAATTTGTTTTAATTTGCATTCCTTGCAACATAGCAATAGTGCAATTAGAATAAACCTTAAGAAGCCATTTAAACTCCTGCATTTCTGCCAAAATGGATGTTTCTAGCTATCTATTTACATACAACTCCAATCTATTTGGGAGTTATAGTGGCGCGACTAAATAGTGCAAACGCACGAAAGTTCAGCAGAAATGCAATTAGACGAACATTAGGTACACCATAATTACCGAGTTGGTTATTATTTGATTTTTGATTCCTTGTTTTTGGGAGTGTTTTCGGGTGTATATTCAAGTTTCAATGTATAAATTTGAAATATCATTTATGCCTAAATTACGATTAGGTAGTGTTTTTCTTTTCGGAAAGGTTTTCTATTTATATCTAGTCAGCTTGAAAATTTGCTGTACTTAGTGGGGGCCCTAATTCTAGTAAAGTTATGCTAGTACATTATTTTGAGAATGTTAAATTAAATACAGTAATTTCTGTGATAAACCAGTATTTCATTTATGTGAATAAATCGTAATTGTAGAGAAAATAATAAATGATAAAATTTCTTGAATCTTGACTTACAATGTTAAGTAGGTTCGCTTCACGGTATAAAATCGTAGTGCATACATACATACATTATAGTCACAACCGGGTTTCATTTCGAGTTTTCCTTCTCTACGCAATGGATGGGGAAAGGCTGATCGCACTTATGTCAGCAACGTACGCGCTGCACGCGCCGTACGCGCCGCAATTCCTGATAGCCTCGCACATACGCGCCGTACGCGTTGTGGAATGATCTCCCTGCTTCGGTTTTCCCGGACGCCTACAGTGTGGGGTTCTTCAAAAGGGGACTTAGAAGGTTTTTAAAGAGTCGGCAGCGCTCTTGTGGCGCCTCTGGTGTTGCAAACGTCCATAGGCTGCGGTGACCACCGGTACATCTGGGGGGGCCGTATGCTTGTCTGCCACTCTAGTGGTATTAAAAAAAAAAAAAAAAAAAAACCGTACAGGTTACGAATATTACATTAGGTATTCATATCACACATTTTAAACCATAAAGACGGCACGGCACCTACGCATTTTGTAAAAGTTAAGACTATATAATAGACAATAGTAGTTTAGGTACTGCTTCAGATGATTTGATGGAAATTCAGAAACATTTTATATTCCAATATTCATAGGCAAAGACCCAAAAGTTATGATAAATAGCAAGGACCAAAACCAAATATAGAAAGTTTTACATGAGTTATTGTACCTACCTACCTACCATAGAGCAACATGACCTATGACTTGTTCGAGGGGAGTAATTTGTGCGCCATACGGAAGCTTTTTCTTCTGTCAGCAAATTCCAAATTGTGTAATGGTGTGCAATAAATTATGAATGTTATTTTTAAATTATCGCAGTTTTTAACACTCGTACTTATAGAACGCGAAAGTTTAAAAGTTAGTAGGACTCGTACTTATAGAATTCGGGACTTCACGCGAAATACTTTTTACTTACATTCAACGATGTTTCGAGCACGTTGCAGCGCCCGTGGTCGCGGTTGGACAGTCCAACCGCGACCACGGGTGCTGCAACGTGCTGCGTGAAGTCCCGTATTCCATAGTATGAAATTATGAATGTATATATTGTTTTATTTTTTTTGCGCAAATTCCATGGTGACAGCAGATTGCTTTTGTAATGGTGTATTTTAATACGTTTTCCCCCCGCAACAAAATTTTGACTGGCCTCGTATTTCAGTGATTAGTGTGCCTGACTAAGGATTCGGGGACCGTGGGTTCGCTTCCCACCGAGGACAAATCTCTTTGTGTGATGAGGATATTGATTTATTCTGTTTCTGGGTGTAATTTATCTATAACATGTACGTATTTAGAAATATATTTATGCATGTTTATCAGTCGTCGAGATTCCATTGTACAAGTTTATATTAACTTTATTTTGGGCTAGATGATGTTGTGTGAGAATGTCCACAAATATTTATTTGTAAAAAAAAGGCAGCTATGTATAGAACAAACATGCTATGTCTTATCCTTTGTAACTGTTCACGTTGCTCTATGCGACACACAGATATTTATAGAGCAAACATGCTATATTTACTCCCCTTGTACTGGTCGGATTGCTCTATAGTACCGACATATTCCCCAATCCTGCCTTACTTCATGAATACAATATGAATTCAAAGGACAGAATAATATCATAAATGGACGGCAAGTAAATGGTGTAATTTGTCAGCACGGAGTGTTGTTCATTGAATTATTTAATTATTTCCCACCTGTTGGGCGGTTCTTTCCAGTTGACTGTCAATGGGCGTTATTTCGATTGTCAAACGAGGTTGGGAGCTAACTCGGTCTGTCTTTCTTGTTTAAATTATATTATACTAGCTGACCAGCGCAACTTCGTTCGCGTGATAAAAGAAGAACCGCTCGACCGATTTTGTGCAAACTTCACATAAACCATCTACTAAATAGTCCGAACAAAGCCTAAACATTTGGTTTGGATAGGTGAGCCCGTTCTTGAGTTATAAAATTACAACGAAAAGTGGCATTGATTTTTATATATATAGATTCGTATTCTTGAATTAATATCATTTGCATATTTAATTTCTGTGCCTGTTATTTCATGATACGCAAATAATGAACAGGCATATAAATTACTAGATGGTGCTCGCGACTTCGCCCTCGTGAAATTCAATACCCGTTCCCGCTTCACGTGGGAACACATTCCCGGCATGAAAAGTATGTGTTATTCCCGACTATAATGTATCCCTGTACCAAATTTCAGCCAGATCCGTTCAGCCGTTAGAATTCCATCTTCTTACTGGAAAATATATTTACATGATCTCAATATTGAATTTAAAAGCGATGACATTATTTTTAGGGTTTAAGGCCCGAAGGTTAGGTTTAGGGTTAATGAATTTATGTCTCCAAAGACATACATAAAGACATTTAATATAGTCACTTATCGAGAAACAGGTTAAAAACAAAATCCTATTAATGAGTCTCGCTGTTCGTCTGTCTGTCTGTCTGTCTGTTTTAAGACTGTGTCTCAGGAACCTTGATAGTAGACCTGAAAATTTTCAGATTTCTGTTGTCGCTATAGCAAAAAATACTAAAAACAAAAAAAAAGTAAGGGTGGCTCCCACCTACACAATAATTGTTTTGTAGATTATTGGTACGGAACCCTCCGTGTTCGAGTCTGACTTGCACTTGGTCGGTTTTTTCCAAATCATTTTGTTTAAGTATAGTTATAGTTGTGGGATCTTAGTTTATTGACATTATCTACCAAGATATTTTTGTGATCGATATGTTTAAAAAAAATACAGTATATTATTTGTAGGATATTTTTAATAACTTGCATTGGACAAACATTTAATATAGCTCTCTACAGGATACAAATAAGCCAAAAATAATCCAACGATGGTGAAAACGATCTAGAAGCATTCTCCTTCGTATTTCATCGGGACACGTAGACACGTCAATCTGAAAATAATAACCACTTATTACAATCGAAATTAACCCTATTTATGTTATATTCATTCATGGACATTTTACACAACGCTATCTGATCCCAAAATAAGCTAGGAATAACCTACTTGTGTTATGGGTATCAGACCACGGATATTAAAACTTACATACTTTTTAAATACATACATATTATACCTACATAGAAACACCCAGACTCTATGAACACATCGAGCAAACCTAAGAAAGCAAATACATTCGAGGGATCGTGACGCAACCGGAACGAATTCGAATAATAACAACGAGGATCATTATCGTGATCCATGTCTACTATCATTTTCGTGTCAAAATCTATCATAAATGTTATGCCGGACTCTTACTCGGCCGGGAGCCCCGAGTAGGTCCTCGAAACGATGTTTCGGGATCCCTGACAGACTATGGCTACCGCCGCGGTCTGACCTAGGGGTTCAGGTACTATCCCACGTCTTAGGGGTTGGTTTGGGTTTAATCCCGCTTCTTGTGACGTCACGCTGCCATGTTGGACCTGTTTCTGGAAGGATGGTGAGCAGTCTTTCCGCCGTTCTCAGACCCTCCGAGGCTTATTCTCTTTATACTGTGCCCTCCTTCTTGAAGGCCGATTACCCTTGTGTACTTACATACAATTATTTTCGTAGGTGACGCCATCTTGGCCGCAAACTGGCTGATATAGAGTGGAACAATAGCACCTGTCATTGTATCTCACCGCTTTACACTCTCCCATGTACTCTAGTTGCACACCCGCGCACGCGAGCCTGGAAGATAAATTTTTGAACAATTTGTGTCCAAAATGTTCGTATGAAAAGACAAAATTTTATGGAGCAAATAAGTAAATTTCTATGTATCGTTCATAAAAATACGAGTAAAAGAATTCGAATAGTAGACTGCTTAATAAGAGAATAATTTAACTTCCTAATGGCGAATGAGTTTTTAATTCGGTCTAGTAATTTCAAAGTTTATCGATTACAAACAAAAAGGAGACCATCTGGCCTCTCATCTTGATCATAGCTTACTATCCAACTGACGAAAGGAAATATAGTTTTATACACTGCTGTAGTTGAAGACAAGCTTACGGCTCACCTTATGAAAAGTGGTTAACGTAGCCAACACCAAATATTTGCGGTTATGTTTGCCTATAGTTAAAATACTCGTACTAACGTGCAGGCATTATTGTATGTGTTTCCATCGACGCCGCATGCTGCGTCGTAACTGGTCGGACAGTTGCACTTATTGAGGAGCTTGCTGGCGTCAGTGATGTTGCAGGCCCCATTGTAGTCCAGCTGAGCACCGTCACACGTCATGCTGGAATAGAAAAAAATTATAAAAAGAAATCAAAAAAAGTTTTGGTGAAATAGATGCTGCTGTTTTCTAGTGAGGAGTAACTACTTGTCTAAATCTACTGTCTAAGTGCTAATACGAGCAATCGTATAAGTGCTTAAATAGTAGATTTAATTAAATTATATCAATAATCGTCCTGTCATTCCACAGATAAGCTAACACTTTAAAAAAGTGCACCTGTGTCATGTAAATCCTAGTATGTGCCTTTAGCCCTGAAGGGGTCTTCTAATATCATAGGTGTGGTGAACTTATAGCCGTGTTGAAATTTACAGGCACTGATTGTGATTTCATGAGGTGAAATTCTGCTGTTCACTTACAAGCAGGTGTTAATGAAGGTGACCCCCTCCACGCTACACACCGGCCGGTAGATGTTGGGACACTGGCAGCGCTTGCGCCTCTGAGTGGAAACCTCACCGCACTCGCCTTGGTACTCCATCTTCACTCCTACGCAGGTGGCGCTGGAATCAAACAACGATATCTTATACACTTGACTGCCTAGTATTAGTAGTGTACCTACACGGGGGCACGACGGCCGTGCCGTCTCGTGTTTGAATCCTAGGTCGAAACAAATATTTCAGTGTTTTCTTAGAAATTAGAAATCCAATTTAAGTATGTGGAATAAGTACATAATATTCCACTTCTCTTACAACAACATGTTCTTCAAGAAAAACTTAAACTGGTGTATCTCTGGGCGATCAATTTGGGTTGAATTGCTTTACGGCTTTGACAGTTTCGCTCAGTCCTTGGATCTCATTTGTCTGAACACAGTTGCAGTGTAGTGTAGATGTAAGTGTGTATGTACTCCTTAGCTCGTAAGACTATATATTTGATGTTCCTTTAATACATAATCAGTAATATTCCGTCACTCGTTGTGTCTTATTACTCACAACCCTACAACAGGCAGGCCACGTTTTTTTTTACAAAGGTGATAGAGGAAATGCTGTAGGTTCCCTTCTTTTGTGAAACACTTCATTATAGAGCCAATAATGTAACTATGAATCAGAAAAATATCACAAAGTACTCACAAGCAAGCGTTGATATATGTTTCCCTATCCTTGCCGCACACGGGGTCGTAGACAGTGGGACACGTGCACTGGTCGAGCGGGTTCTGCACCATGTTCTCACGACACTCACCCGGGTAAGCCATCGCTTTCCCTTCGCAGAATAATCTAAAAGAACGGAGTCATTGAAATGTGTGAATAATAATGTTAAAACAGATTCATCGTTATTTGTGCATAATACTATTTTATTTGTTTGATGGCAATTTATTCCTTATGCATGCATATGCAAAATATTTATTATCGTAATATTTAAACGGTTTCGCCTTAAATATGGCATTCTCAAAGGCTATTTAGAGAGAGGCTTTGAGAATGCCGTTAGGCAAAACTGGATAGGTAGGCCTTTGTTACAATAATAAATATTGTGGAACAGTACAAGTGAAGTTTTATCAATATGGTGTAGCAAGTTCCATCAAGTGCCTTCAAACAACAGTATCAATAATTTATTCCTTCTCAAAGAAGTCACTATTGTTTGATTTCTTTTAATAAAAATTCTGGTTGCTATACAGAATAGACACTTCATAAGTGACTGAACTCAATAAAATTAATAACTACCGTGCGTTCGTGCGTAATTTTACACAGTTTTCACCAATGGATCCAAAAAGGTTTATTGTGAAAAATAAATCTTTTGGTTTGGTTTGAGTCCTGGGCGCTAATCATTTTTTCACATCAAATTTGTGATTTAACCTACTACTCGTAATTGCTTTTCAAAAATGTCTCTAAGGTTTATAACATTGTTTAGGCAAATTATACGTTCCACTGATGAGTTGCTACTACAAAATAATATAAGATCAAACGAAATTCTAGAAGTGAAGTTCGATCAATATTATATGAGTCATTTTATTCGAAGATATTATTTGATATATTATTTTATGATAGGTACTAACTCGCAAGTGTTGGGAAACGTAGCTCCATCAACGGAGCACACTGGCTGGTAGTCAGTAGGGCAGTCACAAAAGCTCTTGGGCTGACAACAGCTCACCATAAGTGACAGGAATACGGTATACACTGAAAAAATACAGTAGGAATAAAAATCTTTTTATTCGAACAGCCAAGCAGAGGGAAAGATTTACAATTCAAATATTTGTGTAATATACCACGATTTTTTTAAATACTAATACTATTGACCATTAAAATTTAAATATCTATTTAATACAGATTTTTCAAAGATAATTTTAAATAAAAATCCAAAAATATTGCTTACCTTTCACAGAGTCCATGGCTAAAGTCGTCCAACATGAACTGAAACACGTTTGAAATAATGCCATTCTTTTATACAAAAGGCGAATCTATAGTTACCAAAATCAATGAGTTATTGATGCGATTGTACGCAAATAAACAAATTTAAATAATGGATAAGGAGAATGAGATGACGACATTGCATTTTTTCATTTTCGCAATAGATCATAATTTTGAAAATCGGTCAACTGCGAGTCAGACTCGCCCCCAGAGAGTTCCATGCCATACATAGGTACATACATGCATTATAATCACGCCTTTATCCCCGAAGAGTCATGGACAGAGACATGGACTCTTTAGGTGTGTTTGGAATATTTATTTCTAAAGTATGTACAATCGCTTGTTTTTATCTAGATCTTTTTCACACACTTCTACCTCTTTCAACTCTATTGTTGTCATGCTCTCCTCTCGCCGGCCTGCTGGAAGAGACTTCTTGTAGAAATAAGCAGTGCCATTGTACTCTTTTCTCCTAACTACATCTTTGTAAATACATGTGTGAACATAAAGTGTAAAATAAAACAAAAAAATAAGAGTTAGGCAGAGGCATAGTATACGCCCACATTTCACCTTATAGTTTTATGTCCCACGTAATAGGTGGTGAGCCTATTGCCGTGTTGAAATGGACAGGCGCAGTCCCCGCGGCCGGCAGTTCAAATTTTTCAATTCACCCAAAGCCTTCAATTTGGCTTAACGATTGTCCATACAATAACGGAAATTAATTACATTTGTTTCCTGGGAGCATCCCTTTATTTTTTTCTGATGTTTTTTGTTCTAGCGCTCGGCAACAGAAATACAACATCTGCGAAAATTTCAGCTATCACCGTTTCTGAGATACAGCCTCTTAACAGACAGACGGACCGGGTAATCTCTGTAATAGGGTTTCATTTTTACCCTTTGGGTACGGAACCCTGAAAAGTTTAAAATAAATATCGTGTTTCTTTGATACATAAATAAATTGCTGAACTTGAAGCCTGAGACATCGTGTGGTTTTAGTCGGTAGGAATCCAGCATAGCATCCATGAAGGAATTCCATACGTATATTCCTTGCCTGACCATGGCGGCTTCAAAATAGCCCTTGAAGGTTGATTTTTAATCGATTTCGAAAACGGAGGAGGGGTCGACCGTATTTTTTTTTTGAGAGAGAATGACATGACTGATTGCAGGGATAAAAGCCTCCACAAACGATTTTCGCATAAGCACCTCATTTATGCCAACAACAGCTAGAAACTCCATACGCAACCCAACTAATAGCAACTAATAAAACCTTGCCCTATTCTACTCATGACTGTTCTAATTGCTATGTAGTGGCCATGCATTAGTCTAAAGTGGCCCAAGAGATAGGGAGATGGAAAGGTTGCTTAAGGCCGTGAATATGGCTAACGACCTTGAGCATTCAAAACACGCGTTCTTCAATCAAGTAAATGTAGTCTTATATAGCTGATTTTGTTTGTAAGTAGTAAAAACTCATACATCATTCATTGGAAATTCAAGTCACAAAAACACATAGGTACATCTAAACAATTTGAGCTGATTCTATGATCATTTTTCAGAATTTGTGAAATCAACCATATTTTATACACATCTTGTAGATTAAAAATGTATTATTGACCATCATTTTTGTCCACTTCTGCCAACAAAAAAAGTATTTCATTTGCTCTCATTTTCGTAATTTTTTGAGAAAGGGGCTTTAAGTTGTTCAATCATGGTATATGGTGGAACAAAATCATGAAAGATTGTATAAAGTAACTCGAGCAGTATTTTTGATTATGCTCATTCATACCTACCTATCTACTCTATTATAATAACAAAATTCATCGTAAAAGTAAAAAATCATCTGTATTTAATTGAACGGAGCCATGGAACCCCATGTGGCGCCAGGATCCCGTGTTGCGACGGGTAAGAGTACAAAATGTCGCCACCCCAATACATCCCGAGGGTGTCGTAAGAGGCGACTAAGGGAACACTTTCGCAAAAAGATCCAATGCGTAGAGAAGGAAAACTCGAAATGAAACCTGGTTGTCAGTAAAATGACAATCGTTAAGCCAAGTTGAAGGCCTTATAAGCGGCTTGAAAAATTTCAACTGTGGGTCTATTTCAACACGGCAAATAAATAAATAAATAAATAAATAAATGTTTATTGCAAAACTTCAGTACAGCTCTTTACCCATAAACATTGCACCCACTAAATGCAATTGACAGATCTTACGATTACTACAAACAATATAATACGACAAAGAAGCGAAAGAATCTGTTTAAAAACAATAAGCAGTGGACCCGGCATTATGGGCTCCCGACACGACCATGCCCTGCAACCGTCAATCACGTCAAACATGAATGGAAGTTGCTTCAGTGTGCTTAATTTATTTGCATGTCTATGTGCATCGACGTATATGCACACATGATACTTTACACGACCGACAATCCGCCAATTGACCGTGTCGGGACCCCCTTACAGTCGCTGCAAATAACCTACTAAAGTCGAATCTCTAACCAGACAAAGCCAGGCGACAGCAGCCAATGTCACCCCGTCACACAAATTATGAAACATGTTATGAAGAAGCGACACCATCCGCCGCCACCCGACCCCGCCCAATCAGAAACCCGACCCCATATTTTGGTTTCCGGACATGGTCAACAATATTGTGTCAATTCTGAAATAATTAATTAATGAAAATAGTTTCCGTCGTCCGTAGCACTCATTTATTGACGTCAAGTTATTGATGGTTATTTGACCGTGTCCGGAGCCCACACAAATTATTATATCTGTTTCCAACGCATACTCTATGGCGCCCGTTCTATTCACTCTGAGTTGACCGACCTATTGACGTGGCACTGGCACCATGTGCAGTCAAAAGCGTTTAGGGGTTATATAATATAAATATGAAACAAATTTACTGTTCGCTGAGCTTGCAATGGGCCGACATTCAGCAAAACTATGATAGCGATGTCATTGCATATCACAGTAACTGATTTTCAATGTCCGCCTCAAGAGGACACACCCAACGACGCGAGACAGCATGTAAGTCACTCATAAATTATATTTGACAGTAAAAACAATTTTATGTATGTTTGAATCAGTCGTCTAGATCCCATGGTACACGCCTGACTTGGGCTAGATGATGCTGTGCGTGAATGTCCACAAATATCATTATTACCATTATTACACTACCAGATATTCGTCAACCAGATATTGATCACGCTCTCAATAATGCCAAATTAACCGAAACAAATTTACGCTCAGGTCAAGAGTCACGCTCATTCCGGGACCCATACATCACAATGTACCTACCTACAACATAAAAAACAAAAATAACAAACATCAAACCAGAGCAACTGTTAAACCCTGCAGATATCAGGCACAATCATCCCGTCAAGGTAAGCATTTAACATACCTAAGTACATTTCTACCTACTTTTAAACTTGTTATATCTATACAAATATATGGAACAAAATAAGATGGCACCGGGTGGAACCCTCTGCACACACTGAATAACACCACTGGAACCTATTGGCCAACACCTCCTACACCATCACAACACTCATCAACCTCGCACCTGACCAGCCCGGCACAGGCATAGAAAAGCAACCGAAATGCAGCGGTCACCCAGGTTAACCCTCCACGGACCCTACAATGCGGCAAGGCAAAACCGCCAAGTACAGAGCAATTAAAATGCTATGGCACAGCACAAGTAATGTTATTCAATGTGTGTTAAAAGAAAATACCAACAGAAAGAGAAATGTACTAATATTATAAATGTGAAAGTCTTTATTTATTTTCCCTTTATTTAAAATGATAAACTTATTAAATTAAATTATTATTTTTATTATTATTATTTTTTTTTTATATTTTTTTTTTTAGTTTTGATTGCTAGTTCTCAACTACGGTCCAAAGTCCAAATCTAACTATGCCAAAATTCTGTACAGGGATAGTTTGAAGTGTATCAACATAATTTTACTCTGTATATGCTCCCAATAAGACTGCAAACCATGCAGGCAAAGCGTGAGCATCAACTATTACACAATAAATTTTACACAAAATTATAACAAGTAGGTATACGAGTAAAGCCTCCCAGTCCCATCTCTCTACTGTGCACTCCTCTGTTCAGATAACAAAATGTTCTTGTATTTAACTCTAAAAGAATGTTTTGATTTTAGGTCCCTAAGCGGCGGCGGCAGATCATTCCAAATCTTCATAGCTGAATATTTAAGGCAACCTCGAAACGATTTAGTCTTATGTTTAGGCACTGCTAAAATGCCTGTGGTTGATCTTATGGGATGACTGAAACGACTCTGCCTAAAAGTTAATTTTTTATAAAGGTAGGCCGGTTTTTTACTTTTTAACACACCAAAAAGCAGACTGGCCAGGTGAGCCTTTCTCCGAGCCTCCATTTTCAACATATTATTGTTATTTAGAAACGGCGTGACATGCGCTCGCCTAGGAATACCAAAACAAAATCTAGCACAGGCATTTTGCATCCTCTGAATCAGTTTTTTCGTTCTAGCCAATAAGCAAGGACCATAGACCACATCGCAGTATGTAAATTTAGACAGTATAAGACTGTCCACAAGTTGTCTCCTGATTGCCACACTAGTGTGATCACGAATGTTATATAGAATCTTCAGTCTATAGAAGCAGTTCTTCACTGTCTTATCAATGTGTGCCTCAAACCTTAACTCTGGGTCCATAATTAGGCCAAGAATACTAGCCTCTTCTACTCTTAAAATTTTATCCCCACTTAAAACTAATGTAGGGTCATATGACAGAATTGACTCTATTTGCTTTGAACTACCCAATATCAGGAACTTAGATTTAATCGGATTCAAAAACAATGAATGATCCCTTGACCATTCGACCACTCTCTGTAAGTCCTCATTAATTCGAGACACAGCCAACAATGTATCACAGGGCTCAAAAGAATAGTATAATTGAGTATCATCAGCGTACATGTGATACCTGCAATGCTGAAAGGAATCTACAATATCAGCCGTGTACAGAATAAACAAAAGGGGGCCCAAAATAGATCCTTGCGGTACTCCCTTAGTCACCGGAAGCGGAGGCGAAGCCAACAACGATCCGTCATCTTTGCGCAGTTCCACATATTGCCATCTGTTTGTGAGGTAACTGGCAAACCAGCTCACTGCTCCCGGTTGGAAACCATAATAAGTCAACTTCGATAGTAATAGTGAAGTATCTAAAACATCAAAAGCCCTTGAGTAGTCTAAGAGAACCAATGCAGTACCCTTTCCACGGTCTCTTGCCTCTAGTATGTTCCCCACTACATCACTTAATGCAGTGGCTGTACCCCGTCCCTTACGAAAGCCAGATTGCTTGTCAGGAAGAATGTCATGTTCTTCAAGGTATGACATCACTTGGATGTATACAACCCTTTCTAGCACTTTAGACAAGCATGGCATAATACTAATAGGGCGGAGGTCTTTGGTGGAACATGGGTTGCTTGTTTTGGGTATAGGTTTTATTAGGGAGCACTTCCACAGCTCTGGAAATGTACTGGTAGCAATGGAAGTGTTGACTACCCTGGTTATAAGGTCTAATGAGTCTGGCAATGTTAGTTTCAACATCTGAGCACTGATGTGGTCAATACCCTGTGCATTAGTCCTAATACCATTTACAATTATTAAAAAAGTTTCTTGGGTCACTGGCTTAAGTTCAAATGAAGCATCATTATATCTGTGGAATTCATAATAACTGAGCTTTGAAAGTGAAACTGGACAACATACCGGCAAATCCAAGAAAGCCCTATTTATGGAATGTGGATCACTAAAATGATCAGGCAGACTAGAATTTTTTTGGGAAGGTAGTATGTCTTTTTTTAAATTTTTCCACAGAATTTGAGGGTTACCTATGTTATCATTAATGTTTTTATCGAAGTAGGCTCTCTTCTCATTGCGTAGAGCCACTACCGCTTGATGTTTAAGATCCAAGTAATATCTTTTTTTGTACTCTAATTGGGATTTCTGATATAAGACTCTCGCTTTGTCACGCAGTTTAAACAGCAGCATTACATTATCTGTAATCCAGGGGGTCTTCCTAGTTTTAAAGATTTTTTTCTTCTCTGGTGCATGAATATTAAATAGGTGCAGAACCCATTGAGAAAATCCCTCGACCATACTATCTCTATAACTCCCTCTTGAGTTGACAACATGCGCCAAGGGACATGTTCCAAATCGCTCGTAAAGAGATCCATCACTATGCCGTCCAATGACCTATATAAAACCATTCTAGGTGGCTCCTTAGCTCTTTTAAGGGTTGAGTGGCATGTCACTATAGCATGATGGCCCAGCTCCGGTACATATGTCACTATAACATTTTGAATATTCAGGTCCGAACATACAATATCTATAATACTGCACTTCCCGCCCACAAAATGTGTTGGTTCATTCACTACTTGATGCATGTTAGTGTAGTGCAAGAATTGAACCAACTTTTTAGTGGCCGACTCTTCTGGCTTACACATATGCACATTCAGATCACCCAAGAGTACTATGTGGTCATAGGGTGCGAGTGCACAGATGCTTGCAGTTAAACTATCCAACACCACATCAATACTCTGCCAAGGGGGTCTATAGGCTGTGCCAACCAATATTTTTTTACCTATAGAAGTGAAGCACACCCAGAATTCCTCCACTTGAGGATTTATAGGATGCCCCACTGTCCTAACACTAAATCCATTCCTGACATAAAACCCAACTCCACCCCCCCTGCCCTTTTTAATAGTTTTTGGTCTGGGTGTGTGTCTCAACCTATACCCGGGGACTGACGGAGCCTTGCCCTCCCCGTCAAGATTCAGCCATGTCTCGTTGACAGCCATAATGTCAACAGAATGATGGTTCATAGCTATTCGGAATTCATCATGTTTGTTACCCAAAGAACCTGCATTAAATAAACCAAACTTTATACTTTTCTTATGTGTCATTTATATTGTTTGGTATTATAAATATATAATGTAAATAGTAGTCACAAAATTGATCAAAAACACATAATGTATGTATGTCTGTAGAAAAATTGAAGTTCCTTAACATTTTCCCCATCTGCCAATTGCCCATTAAAGATATTCTCACAATAATTAAATTAAATTTATAAGTATTCAATATGACTTTATCATTATAAATAATTTTAACATACAACATAATAAATAAAATGTGAGCTTTATAAATATAGGCACTTGTATATAGTTGACCTATGTATAATTAGCCACACCCCAGTGGCAATCAGGAGACAACACCGGCGGTCACACACCATTATACTTACAAAATTTCCCTGATCACAGACAAAACGAATCACCCTAGCTACTGTGCAAGCTACCATACTGAATTTGTTACTTCTGAATACTGATTCTGAAAACATTTGGTATTTTAATTCAAAGTATGACAGATGATCGTACCTGACATCCGCAGACCTGCCCATTATGCAAATATAGTTTGTTTTCACTTTAAACCTCCAAATTGCCAGGAAAGTCATAACATTGACATCTATATTTTTCTTAATCAATTTTTCAACACTGTGATGTTTTAATATAAGATCTATAAAAGCCAGACACATTATGTTCACAATCAAACAAACAAACAAACAAACGCATGAAATTGTAAATATACATATTATCATGTAAATAAAAGTATTGGTAAAGTTTTCCAAGTATTTGACATAATATCTCACAACAACCCAGGGCCACAATCATCATAACATTGATATCTTTATGTTCCCCTAGCAAATTTATGTCATTATAGTACTTTGATTTCAGATTAAAGTAAGATAGACATATCATGTTCATAAAAAAAGAACTGTAAATAGTTTTAATGATATCTAACATGTATATACCAGTAATATTAAGTTTTATAAGTATTTGACACAATTGCAGCAAAATTATATGTAATTTAACACCTAGGACTAAGTTGTACACCGCTGAGTGACTATCACTAAGTTTTCTTTGTATTTGACATAACCTACAGTAACATAGTGCCAGAATAATCCTACCATTGATATATTTATATTCCATTACCAATACTTTAACAATGTAATATTTTGATTTAAGAGTATAGCAAGATAAACATATTATGCGCACAGCCAGACAACTGTAAACAATTTTAAGCCTATTCAACATGTATATTTTAGTACTATTAAGTTTAACAGCCATCTGAAACAACTCAAGCAAAAACCCACTCATTGCAATACTTATAACTAAGCTCACTAAGGCTGGATTCGACGTAATGTAGCCGCAATGACTAAACGGAGTCCATTCCAAAAACCCTACCTATATCCCTCTCCTGCCTTACTGAATAAGTAGGTCCCCCATCATGTTGTTTCACCAGGATTCTCCCGTTTTTGATCCACACGAATTTCCACTGCTTTTGTTTACGCGCCTCGCGAACCTTAAACAGGAGTTGGCGGTGGTACCTGGTAAAGCGCTCGTTTATATAAAGCGGCTGTGCTTCACACGTGAACCCCAGATCAGCCGTACTCACGCCACGTCGCACCCTCATGCCATGTAGAAGGTCGTCCCGTACTGCACGACGCGCCAGCCGCACTATGAGTGGCCGCGGGCGTCCTGTCATGACACCTCCACTGCTGCCACCTCCACGCGCCGGCCTTGGACCAACCCTTTGCGCACATACGACATCACGTTCATCCAGTGTCACTCCGATCCTTGCCCCTATCAAGACAGCCAAGTGCACAGGGTTTTCAGCACCGCTTTCCGGAAGGTTTGAAACCTCTATGTCATTGCCTAGTAGCTGCTGATCTCGATCATTTAGTTCATCTCTTAAGGACTCCACCATGTTCTCCAGGTGCCCAGAAGAGATTCCACCAGCCTCATTCTTCCCTTCCAGCACTTTGACCCTATCCTCTAGAGCTTCCAGGCGTGAAATGCTCTTGTTAAGGGTATCCTTCATCTCTTGAAATTCCTGTCGCACAAGTCTTAGCAACTGCAATTCTTCCTGCACAAGCTGCATTTGCTGACGGAATAGGCGGATTTCCAGCGCCAGATCAACATCTCCATGCCCTGAGCCAGCACTGGCCACACTGCCGTCCTCTGCCGGCACGTTTTCCCCGAATTTTACTGGTGAAGGTGTTTTTACAGGCATATCCGGGTGTGTTTCCTTACGTTTATTTTTGAGGCATTCGGGGCAAGACCAGTTGGGTTGCTTGGCTGCAGTCTTTGCCCCACCTAAGCAAGCAATGTGATAGACATGCGTACAGGTAGAACACCCCGCACCATCCGATTTCATAAATCGTCCACAGGCCTTGCAATTAGTCATAGTTTACACTAATCAATTTTTTAGTACTTGAAATCAAAGGTCCTATTTTTTTTTTCACTGTTTATTGTTATTTATATTATAGTCTAGGATAGTTTTTGATTTTTTTTTTTCACTGTAAATAGTTAGTTCGATCTTTTTTGTTATAGTTTAGGGTAGCTTTTTCGGTAGTTAAGTAGTTCGTAGCTGATTTTTAGTTTAATTAGTGTTAAAAGGGGAATTAGTCCTGGATGGGACAATACACAACCTTTGTCACCACTTCCACTTTACGATATTAAATAAACTTTTATTACTTTAGCTTGAAAACTGTTTTTAATTTAGATATTTAACAGAGACCGATACTACCGCACGACGTCAGATGATGACACTGTACACGGCAATAGGCTTACCACATATTACGCGGTACATAAAAGTATAAGGTGAAATGTGCGTGTATACTATGCCTCTGCCTACCCCTTCGGAGATAAAGGGACTATATGTATGTATATGTTTGTATTTAATTGAATATTCTTTATTTAAAACTCTAACAACTAATGACTTTATTAAAAATACATTTTATAACTACACTAAAGTCTCAAAGTGGATGTCGGTGACGAGACGGGCGATGGCGTACAATAGAGTGGGGCAACTACGAATAATCCCGCAACTTTCCGCCCATGGGAACATATTCCCGGGATAAAAAGCAGCTTAAAATGTTATTCCAAATCTATAGTCTATCAGTGTGATTGATATCAAACATCCAAACATCTTCACAAACTTTCACATTGTTATAGTAGGTATCAACGTCGACCAACTCTTGTCAAATGAAAAATGTAAAACTTTGAAATATTTTACTTTTTTTTCTAACATTTACATTGAGTTCTGATTCATAATTCTTTATCCAAATCTTGGGTTGAATACTTGCCCCCGTCTATATCCCAACCCAAACCCGCCGCACTGTCCTACGTAGGCTGTTCTTACTCCATAGCATGATGCCCTGTAAAAAAAAAAAATATTTATAAAAAATCGATCAAGTGCGAGTCGGACTCACGCACGCAGCGTCACGTACCAAAAAGCGGCAGAAAATCACGTTTGTTGTATGGAAATATAATTTAAATAAAATGGAAATATAAATTAAATTTATTACTGTTTTTTTAATTTTAGATTTCAGCTATCACGGTTCCTAAGGTAGGTATAGCCTTTGTAACGGACAGACAGACAGACGGACGGCGAAGTCTCATGGAATTATGTTCCGTTTTATTTCCGGCAAAATTTCGCGAAAGTTTATGTAGAAATACGAAATTGCGCTAATATTATGTGTAGGTAGGAACAACGCCAGCACATTTCAAAACTCCTTAGAGAATGTGAACCTGATCATGAATTTTTTTTAAAAATTGATTAATCTTATGTGATCTTCTTATGTGATACCTTGGTGTGTAATTCTAGCCGATGTACAGTCACCTCCAATATTGCATGGGTCCCTTAAGATCTATAATCTCATGCACATTTGAGTCCAAATTCACAAAGACTCCACTAGATGGCGCAACTTTACTCGAATATAATATTCCATAGACACCTTTGAATCACAAAAAATATACTAGATGGCATATTTACATTACTCAAAAGATTAATGAGTTGCTATTTTGACAATAATCGCGTTCCTGTGTAAGGTATTAAAAAAATCGGCAACGCCTAGATACTTGACTTCCAATGTTATCCGAGAGATGGCGTCAATTCTCAGTGCAAAGCAATTTCAGGATTAGATCAGGATGGTATATCTCTATAATTTGTCGCAATATAAGCAGACCGCTTATAAAAAAATGTACAAGCCAATTCAATGTACTCGTACTTGTACTTTCTATAACCACTACAGGATGTAGTTCTTCAAAAAGGTTTCGGAGCTTTTTCACAGTGTTCAAAACATATTAAATATCATATATACTTCTGGTGTTGAAAACATCCATTAAATATCTAAATTAGGTACAATTAGAGTAGATCGTATTTCCATTTACTGCTTCAATCACACAAAACATCCAATCGCAAATCTTATTTGCCATAAGTAACGTGTAATCTATAACATTCAGTAACACAGTGACGAAAATAAATCTATTTCTTTTCCAACTTCTATAAGTAAAACTAATACTGATACAGGAAAATGATTCTGTAAGGATCTTGTGTATCCGAAAATCGCTCGCACAAAAACTATTGGAGATTGGTCGGGAGGAAATGTGTCTGATATGAAATGACAAGCTCGCCTTAGATTTGTATCAAAGCATCTAAGGCGATTTATCCGCAAAACAGTTTTGACGGCTTCATATCATCTTCTCTTTTAGTTTGTGTCCAATATTCAGAGATAAACGCATGAAGGATTAACTAAAAATACAGATCAGATAGATGATCATTTCGACATAATTATGAGATCTATTTAGGTAATATTTCTCAAACTAGCAGCATATATTATCCACATATGACATAGCATGTCGCACTGAAGGCATTTACTAGTTTGTTACCACAAATTAGTGATAGTTGTTACTTACGTGGTTGTATTTTAAAACAGTAAGTGCGGACGGGTTTGATGACGTTTGTTATAATGTAGACTAAAGTTAAATACAAATACGAAAGATGCCCTGATAGATTGCATTGCATTGATAGGTGCAGCGGCGTGCTGTTCGCATTATCAACTGCCAGGAGGTTACGGAAAGTCTGGAGCCGTTGCGCAGCGAAGAACTATTGCGTCTTTGACTAATTCTACCGTATCTATCACGGTGAGCGTTCTGAAGAACTCTTCAACGTAATCCCGCCCCCTCCTTTCCGATCCCGAACAACGCGTGCTGGACAGAGGTGCCACTCTCACACTGAGGAGAGAATCTTCGCTAGAATTGAACGATTCAAAAGATCGTTTCTCTGTCGAACCATAAAAACCTGGAACGACCTGCCAGCGCACGTGTTTCCCTCCTCTTACAGTCCTGGGTTCCTCAAGCGGAGCGTGAAGAGGCACATCATAGGGCCACCAACTTTAGGGCCGCTTTCTCTATTCGTTCAGACTGAGACGGTGGCCCCCAATCGCTAGATGTCGCTGTGACTTTCCATCGGACGGCGGCATTATTTTGGCGAGCTAAATAAAAAAAGAAAGATTATTTGTTACTCAAATTTTTATATTATTATTACCACAGGACACCTTCGCGCTCCAGAAAGAAAATAATTTATATTTATGTACTGATAAATCAAATCTTTACTCACCAGCACGCATTCGGGTAAGTCTGACCGTTCACTCCGCACACATAGTTGACTTGTCTTGGACAGTGCATGCAACCATCTACTAGGCTTACTGCTACCACCGCCAACATCAGGACAAAGAAAGCTGCAAATTTCATTAAATCGAATTATTTATCAACACTCACCATTAAGGCTATTAGGGACCTCAACAGCAGGAAAGTCACAACCAGCGCCTGTTCGTTTTAACACGGCAATAGGCTCAGCGCCTATAGCTTGGGACAAAAACTATATAGATGACTAAATGTAGGTACTTAGGTACGTATACGAAAGAACCCAGAACAATCAGCAAGCTAGGAATAAATTATTTGTTGGTTTTTTGTAAATACATAATTTGACTATTAGACATGAAAATCTAGGTCGCATTATAAAAAATTTGAATGCGCTCGTGAAGCGCTGATTTTTAACGTGAGAGAAAATCCTCATGGATGAGGATTTTCTCTCACGTTAAAAAAAATCCAAATCATTTCGACATAATTATGAGATCTATTTAGGTAATATCTCTCAAACTTGCAGCCCATATCCACATAATGACATAGCATGTCCCTTATTTTTTTCAACGTGATCGAAAATCCTCATGGATGTTATGCCGGACTCCTACCGACTAAAAAACCTCACGTAACGCCCAACAGCCTACGGTAGGGAGCCCCGGGTAGCCCCCGGAAGGATGGCCCAGGACTAAAGATAAGCCTTAAAATAATATTTACTTACAAAATGCAGACCTCATGTTTATAACTATCACTATCACTTATTTTGTTGTTTGGAATAATTCTACGACGCGTTTATATACAATCTATGCAATTTTATTAAAAAGCTGATTTTCTACACTAATATCACAAAGAACAATGGTTTGTTTGTTTGGAAATTGAGGACCTATAAAACTACTACCCACCTAGAGTAGGTAACTACTGAACCAGTTTTAATCATATAATATATCATATTTTATTATATTCGCCATTTCATTTTTTAAGTATTTAAACTTAGGGAGCGGAGCAGTTACAATAAATTTCAAAAAAGTTGGCAGAAAATTCCTGGGAAATTGAGGTATTATTTGTATAATAATACATACCTTAATTTCCCTGTTTGAGATTAAAATGTAAAATAAGGTAAGGTACTTATTGTAGAGAACTGATACACGTAGCCTGTCCTGGGACATCCTTCCGAGGGCTTACCCGGGGCTCCCAACCATAGACTGTTGAGCCCTACGTGAGGTTTTTTAAGTCGGTAGGAGTCCGGCATAGCATCCATAATGGATTTTCCCACACGTTAGACAAAAATTAGAAACTGATACATTCAGCTTCGTCCGCGTACAATTGATTCCCGTTCCCACCAAAATTTGGTACAGGGATAGAGTATAGTCTGGAATAACACTTCCAGACTATAATCTATCCCTGTACCAAATTTTACCCAGATCCGTTCAGCCGTTACTACAGTTTGTAAGTGTGGATGTCTGTTACTCTTTCACGCTCTACGTGAAAGAGTAACAAACATCCACACTTACAAGCTTTCGCATTTACTATATTAGTAAGATTTGTTAATGTGTGAGCAAAGTCACGGGACAAAATATCCAACAATGTTAATGAATTTCGCGTATTGATTAACTTAATTAAATTTTTAATTAATATATTTATTTTAATTACTCAGAATATAATCAATTTTCTTAAATTATGAACGCTGTGTCATAAAAGGATTGTATTTTTTTGTGAATTTATGTTTTTCTAACATTTTTGCAATCTAATGAGTGATCTAAGCAGCAGTTAGTTTTGGGATTATTTGTATTTAATGACAAATTGTTGTGTATAAATAAATATTAGATAGTAAAAGAGGAAGAAGTGGGAATTTAAAGAACAGAAAAATTTTCTTTAATTAATTTATTTTCATGTATACTCATTAAAAGTCAATTTTTTTTTATATACAACATTATCTAGCCCAAATTAAGCTAATATAAGCTTGTGCTATGGGATCTAGACGACTGATATACTTACTTATATATTTCTAAATACATACAAATCTTACTAATATTATAAATGTGAATGTTTGTGAGTGTGGATGTTTGTTACTCTTTCACGCTCGAACGGCTGAACGGATCTGACTGAAATTTGGTACAGGGATACATTATAGTCTGGAATAACACATAGGCTACTTTTTAAAGTTCCCATGGGAAGTGGGAAATAAAATTTCACGCTGACGTAGCCGCGAGCGCCATCTCTGAATCATACTTATGTACTAAATCTTATCTAAAAACATGTCATAAACGTCACAACAATACCATAAATGTACATTTCAAAGAAAGTCTATTATTACCATAAAAATTGTAAAAATAGTTTTTAAGTAGTTAAGAAGAAACCTAGGTAGGTACTCTTTTATCTTTTAACTAGCTGACCCTCGCATCTTCGTTTACGTCACATAAGGTCTATTAAAGTTGAGGTATTTTTTAATCAGACTCATCATACAGCGTGTGAATCTGCCCTGTCTGCTTATTTAAAAAAGAGCTTAATGACTAAGGCTATTCTAAAATAATTCAGTCCGCGCCAAAGGCCCACGCACGGGTTACAAAACACTCAAAATTGAAAAAAGTTTGAAACAATCTTTAAAGTACACCCTTTATGACGCTGAAAAAAAAATTTGAAATCGTACTTCGCATAGGGAAGTTACAACTAAAAATCATTTTGACTTTCATCCCCTCTCCTAAAGGAACCGTACTAATTATCGGGATCAAAAGTATCCTAGAACATTCCTCGGATCATTAGCTCAGATTGTACCAAGTTTCATTCAAATCGATTCAGTGGTTTCGGCGTGATACTGATTCGGGATGCAGTCAGACAGACGGGCTTGAAAAATTAAAATTACATTTTCGGCTTCAGTATCGATGAGAGAACACCCTACAATTAAAATTTTTAAAATATCTTCCAAGTACAGTAGGTACGACCCTCAACAGTTCTAATATATGTATAGTGTATAGATCTTACTAATATTATAAACGCGAAAGTTTGTGAGTGTGGATGTTTGTTACTCTTTTACGCTCAAACGGCTAAACGGATCGGGCTGAAATTTGGTACAGATTATACATTATAGTCTGGAATAACACATAGGCTACTATTTATCCCGGGAGTACATTCCCATGGGAAGTGGGAAGTAAAATTTCACGCTGACGTAGCCGCGAGCGCCATCTATCCCATACCTATGTACTTTAAACGTGTCATAAAAGTCACAATAATACCATAAAATGCACATTTCAAAGACATAAAATTTGTAAAAATAGTTTTTAAGTAGGTAAGAAGAAACCTATTGTTTTATCTTTAAACTAGCTGACCCTCGCAACTTTGTTTAAGTCTCATAAGGTCTATGAAATTAGAGGTATTTATTAATCATACTCATCAAGTGGCGTGTGAATCTGCCCTGTTTGCTTAATCAAAATAAAGCTTAATGATTAAAGCTATTCCTCAGTATAGAATTTTCCTCAGTATAAATAATTTACATATAAACACCGACGTCTTAGAATTTTATTACATGTATCAATGTAGCAGACGTAACGTGTATAAAATCCTTTCGGACCCTTGACACCACCGTCTTGCACCACCGGTGGTGTCAGGGTATTTTTTAATACCCATTAATGACATCAATCAAATGTCATCAATATTCTGAAAAAGAAATTAAACATAGCGTTCACAAACTCTTTTGAAAATACATACTGTACCTACCTTAGAGGATCGTTATGAAGATAACAGGACAGTTAACAACCATCCATAGAAAATAGATGGTATAATGCTGAATACCGCAAAGAACAAGCGGCATGGTAAAGAATGGGGACTATCCTGATATCCTGGAGGATTTAAATGACGCTGATGACCTGTGCCTGCTAAGACACACACACGCCGTCATGCATGTCTGCAGGACAACGTGCAGGATGAGGCAGCGAATGGCTGGACTGAAATTAAAATCGACAGACGCAAGAGATGTGGTGGAGGCACTAATTCACGTACCGGGAGTGTCGTGTCAGAAACTGATGGGATAGAAGAGTAGGTACCCTACATCATTTCAAGACTCGCCAAGGCTAGAACAACCTTCACACAGCTGCGCCCCGTAGGCAGTCGCGAAAATGGACTCGAAGAGTGAAACTCAAAACAAAGTAAACGTTAAAACTGTACTGCTAACTGCTATACGGATGCGAGACATGGAAGGTCACATTTCGCACCAGCTACCAGCTAAAAGTCTTCGTCAACCGCTGCCTCCAACGGATCCTCGGTATTTACGGGCCCGAGAAAATCACCAACGTAAGCCTATTGGAACGCTGCAGTTAGACCACTATGCACCAACAGATCAAACGTCGGAAGTGTAGCTGGATTGGACACACGCTGCAAAGGGACCATGATCACATCATACCTCTGCGTAAAGGGATAAAGTTACATAAACATAATTTATTACAAGATTATTCCTCTTAAAAAGTTCTAAAACAAAATACCTATTTATTTATTTATCTTTTAAGGTTCGCTCACAGTTACATTTTTTTTAAAGTGAGGAAATTCCTGCATATATGCTATGCCGAACTCTTAAAGACTAAAAACCACACGTATACAGCCTACGGTTGTTAAGCCTTCGGTGGTCAACCCAGAACTTCCAACAGACCTACGGCTACCACTATGGCCTCACCTAAGTGGGTTTGGGTGCTATCTCGCGTTTTTGGGAGTTAGTTTTGGGATGCGACGGGAGTAAACGCAACAGGGGTAAATGACGGGAAACATGATATCAAAATAATAGTGCTCTTTCTCTCTGTCTCTCTTATGAACGCAAACGAAGTTGCGCGGGTCAGCTAGTTATACATAAAAAACACCCAAACTCCGAAACAAACCTTTGTGGATCACTCAAATATTTGGACCGACCCAGGAATCGAACCCAGGACCTCCAGCGCCACAGGCGGTATCACTACCGACTATGCCACAGAGGCAGTCAAAGTCAATGTCCGGGTACTCCCGCGGAAGCTTAACTCAAGGGCTCTGGACAAAGTCTATACCTATACACGAACTTTCCCTATGGGTTCGGCTTTCATTGCAGTTCTTGCGAGGATTTGGGTGATACCCAGCTTCTTTGGTGGTGGGTGAGGGGATACTATCCCACATGTATAAGGGGATGAAGAGATACACCATCTTGGCCTACTTCTGTTAAACGGCCAGCACCCAACTCACCTATCAAAACTCCTCGGCTCCTACCTACTTCAATATAGCGTGCCTTTAGTTTGGTTGCCAAAGTGAAATGAAGTTATTTCTATACTAGCGGACGTCACGCGGTTTCACCCGCGTATTTCCCGTTCCCGTGGGAATACGGGAATAAAATATAGCCTATGTTTAGCTTTCCAACAGTAAAAGAATTTTTCAAATTAGTCCAGTAGTTCCGAAGCCTATTCGTTACAAACAAACAAAAAACCAAATCTTTCCTCTTTATAATATTAGTATAGATACGGTCACAAAGTACGCTCATGAAAATCACTCCTAGCCCTCGTTAAAAAATAATTTTTTTTTTTACTCTAGAAATAAATAAATAATATTCATTTACAAATACAGATGATTATAGTACAGACTAGACAAACTAATAAGATAATAACCACAAGATGGGATCACTTACCCCATAAGTAATTCAATATGATAATACATCTCCTTTTTGGCAACGAGCCACCGTACTTAGTAAGACGTTGTCCTAGGTCATGTTACCATACTTTGGTACTTTATCAATTTGGAATATTGTACCGCATTAACGCAGAGTTTTCTCAGAACTTTGAGTAAGACGTTTTAAAGATATATGTTGAGTGTACTATCTTTGAGCTACTCAAGTACTCATAATGCCAAGTAGAATCTGGTTGTGGAATGGACAGTGAAAAGCAATGAAAGATAGAAAAATAATGTATGTAATAAAATCCGTTTGTGATCGAGCACAATAAAATCCTCTGGGCTAAGACACCAGCAAGCAGTACACCTCCTATTTCTTTGTTTTTGTGTCAATACACAATGCTGCGCTGCCATCGCACGACGACTACAATTTTGGTTATCTGCATAAAATGTGGTTGTACAAGTAAAGACTTTTTCAGCTTTTAAAAGTCAGTGATGTTGCAGTCCCTGACTTGAGAGGGTTTTATACCCAAAGGGGACATTATTCATGAGAGTGCGCTGTCCCTCTGTCTGGACGTCATCAGGCTGTATCTTAGGAACCGTGATAGCTAGAGAGCTGAAATTTTCACAGATGATGTACTTCTATTGTCGCTATGACATAAAATACTAAAATCAGAAAAAAAGGATGGGACGTTGGTTCCCATACAAACGTGATTTATTGCCGCTTTAGCCCCTCTCTATAAAATAGATTGCAGAGAGGCTTATGGCGATACTTGTGTCTGTAGTCTGTGACTCTGTTGCATTAAACTACGTCACTAGGTCATCTGGATCATCTGTTCAAAGTTTGAAATAAAACAAAAATGACGACGTCAATCGGATTGAACTTTCACTTTCACAATAAACGTTTTAGAGAGGGGCAGTTGGGCGAGACCGTCTCACGGCTTCTTATTTTGTTATGAAACCCTATGTGCGCGAGTTCAACTCGCACATGGCTGGCATTTATTGGAACGAAGTTCCTTATCGCGCGTTGTGAAAGGGGGCTAGACGGAAAAAATTCTCACGAAAAGTTGTAACGACACTTTTTTGGAACGAAGTTCCTTATAGCTATAGTATGGAGGGTAGAGGTAGCGACCGAGAGGGGGGGAGAAGGGGGAGGGGGAGAGGGAGGGGGTGGAAATGGGGGGGAAGGGGGGGGGGGTAATAAAATGGGGGTTAATAATAAAAAAATATTATTATTAATTAAAAAAAAAAAATATTACAATTCCTTCACTAATTAATCGAAAGGAACTTCGTTCCATCCGGGTGTCCCTTGACACCTCTCAAGTTTTTGTTTTTGTTTTTGTTTTTGTTTTTGTTTTTGTTTTTGTTTTTGTTTTTGTTTTTGTTTTTGTTTTTGTTTTTGTTTTTGTTTTTGTTTTTGTTTTTGTTTTTGTTTTTGTTTTTGTTTTTGTTTTTGTTTTTGTTTTTGTTTTTGTTTTTGTTTTTGTTTTTGTTTTTGTTTTTGTTTTTGTTTTTGTTTTTGTTTTTGTTTTTGTTTTTGTTTTTGTTTTTGTTTTTGTTTTTGTTTTTGTTTTTGTTTTTGTTTTTGTTTTTGTTTTTGTTTTTGTTTTTGTTTTTGTTTTTGTTTTTGTTTTTGTTTTTGTTTTTGTTTTTGTTTTTGTTTTTGTTTTTGTTTTTGTTTTTGTTTTTGTTTTTGTTTTTGTTTTTGTTTTTGTTTTTGTTTTTGTTTTTGTTTTTGTTTTTGTTTTTGTTTTTGTTTTTGTTTTTGTTTTTGTTTTTGTTTTTGTTTTTGTTTTTGTTCTTGTTCTTGTTCTTGTTCTTGTTCTTGTTCTTGTTCTTGTTCTTGTTCTTGTTCTTGTTCTTGTTCTTGTTCTTGTTCTTGTTCTTGTTCTTGTTCTTGTTTTTGTTTTTGTTCTTGTTCTTGTTCTTGTTCTTGTTCTTGTTCTTGTTCTTGTTCTTGTTCTTGTTCTTGTTCTTGTTCTTGTTCTTGTTCTTGTTCTTGTTCTTGTTCTTGTTCTTGTTCTTGTTCTTGTTCTTGTTCTTGTTCTTGTTCTTGTTCTTGTTCTTGTTCTTGTTCTTGTTCTTGTTCTTGTTCTTGTTCTTGTTCTTGTTCTTGTTCTTGTTCTTGTTCTTGTTCTTGTTCTTGTTCTTGTTCTTGTTCTTGTTCTTGTTCTTGTTCTTGTTCTTGTTCTTGTTCTTGTTCTTGTTCTTGTTCTTGTTCTTGTTCTTGTTCTTGTTCTTGTTCTTGTTCTTGTTCTTGTTCTTGTTCTTGTTCTTGTTCTTGTTCTTGTTCTTGTTCTTGTTCTTGTTCTTGTTCTTGTTCTTGTTCTTGTTCTTGTTCTTGTTCTTGTTCTTGTTCTTGTTCTTGTTCTTGTTCTTGTTCTTGTTCTTGTTCTTGTTCTTGTTCTTGTTCTTGTTCTTGTTCTTGTTCTTGTTCTTGTTCTTGTTCTTGTTCTTGTTCTTGTTCTTGTTCTTGTTCTTGTTCTTGTTCTTGTTCTTGTTCTTGTTCTTGTTCTTGTTCTTGTTCTTGTTCTTGTTCTTGTTCTTGTTCTTGTTCTTGTTCTTGTTCTTGTTCTTGTTCTTGTTCTTGTTCTTGTTCTTGTTCTTGTTCTTGTTCTTGTTCTTGTTCTTGTTCTTGTTCTTGTTCTTGTTCTTGTTCTTGTTCTTGTTCTTGTTCTTGTTCTTGTTCTTGTTCTTGTTCTTGTTCTTGTTTTTGTTTTAGTTTTTAGTTTTTAGTTTTTAGTTTTTAGTTTTTAGTTTTTAGTTTTTAGTTTTTAGTTTTTAGTTTTTAGTTTTTAGTTTTTAGTTTTTAGTTTTTAGTTTTTAGTTTTTAGTTTTTAGTTTTTAGTTTTTAGTTTTAGTTTTAGTTTTAGTTTTAGTTTTAGTTTTAGTTTTAGTTTTAGTTTTAGTTTTAGTTTTAGTTTTAGTTTTAGTTTTAGTTTTAGTTTTAGTTTTAGTTTTAGTTTTAGTTTTAGTTTTAGTTTTAGTTTTAGTTTTAGTTTTAGTTTTAGTTTTAGTTTTAGTTTTAGTTTTAGTTTTAGTTTTAGTTTTAGTTTTAGTTTTAGTTTTAGTTTTTCTTTATTATTTATTACAATTCCTGCACTAATTAATTGAAAGGAACTTCGTTCCATTCGGGTGTCCCTTGACACCTCTCAAGTTTTTTTTTTGCATTAAAATGGAGTCTGATGGAGAGACCTGAGGAGAGACTGATGGAGGACTGTCTGACGGAAAACCACGTCTACACTAAGCAAATTGAGGTCCACTTTCAAAGTCCTGCGCCTGTTGCCGCCCTACTGACACACGATAGAGTTCCAAGTTTCTGTGGTTCTAATATGAGTAGACATCATGCTGCTTTTATGCGAAATATCATATCAAACCACAATAAATCTATAACCATCTAAAATTCAGTGAGAGAGGTCCTTACAGAAACAGGTCCAAGAAAACAGCGTGACGTGAAGTTTCACGCAAGCCACAGGCCCCAAAAGGCGGGATGACACCAGAGCAACTCCAAAGATGCGGGAAAGTACAAAGAACCCCCTGATTGAGACTGCAGTGGTTGCCAAGGTCTGTTAGGAACCCTGGGACATTCTTCCGAGGCTCTGATCCTTAGACAGTGGTAGAACTTGGATGGTATAAGTCGTATTATTAGTAAAAAACCATCTCATTTTCAAAATCAATACCCGCCAAAATTCTAACGCAATACCGGCCAAAATAACGTCATTTTACCACCGCATTTTGGAACCTATCAATCATCAATATCAATCAATACATATAATAAAATCGTAACAGGTCGCTGTCTGTACATGGAAGATAAATAAGAAAAAATATTATAGGGGGGCTTTATGAACGCAATAGAACCCAAAACAATGATTTTTAGAATTTTTGTCTGTTTGTCTGTATGTCTGTATGTCTGTATGTCTGTTTGTCTGTACGGTTGTGCACGCTAATCTCAGTAACCGCTTAACCGATTGCGATGCGGTATTTTTGATTGTGTTGAGGTTTGCTCCACTTAACATTTAGCGTTTATTTCATGTCAATCGGTTTATAAATAAAAAAGTTACAACACTTTTAAGAATCAGACATGTTTAAAATTTTAACTGTAGCGGTTTCTTTGAATGAGAGTGTAAATCTAAACTGGCGTGTTGGCTTAATCAATACATATAATAAAATCGTAACAGGTCGCTGTCTGTACATGGAAGATAAATAAGAAAAAATATTATAGGGGGGCTTTATGAACGCAATAGAACCCAAAACAATGATTTTTAGAATTTTTGTCTGTTTGTCTGTATGTCTGTATGTCTGTATGTCTGTTTGTCTGTACGGTTGTGCACGCTAATCTCAGTAACCGCTTAACCGATTGCGATGCGGTATTTTTTATTGTGTTGAGGTTTGCTCCACTTAACATTTAGCGTTTATTTCATGTCAATCGGTTTATAAATAAAAAAGTTATAACACTTTTAAGAATCAGATATGTTTAATTTTTTTATTGTAGCGGTTTCTTTGAATGAGAGTGTAAATCTAAACTGGCGTGTTGGCTTAATCAATACATCAATCAATCAATATCAATACATATAATAAAATCGTAACAAGTCGCTGTCTGTACATGGAAGATAAATAAGAAAAAATATTATAGGGGGGCTATAGGAACGCTATAGGATCCAAAACAATGATTTTTAGAATTTTTGTCGGTTTGTCTGTTTGTCTGTACGGTTGTGCACGCTAATCTCAGTAACCGCTTAATCGATTGCAATGCGGTTTTCTTTATTGTGTCTAGGTTTGCTCCACTTAACATTTAGTGTTTTTGTCGGTTTGTCTGCTTGTCTGTACGGTTGTGCACGCTAATCTCAGTAACCGCTTAATCGATTGCAATGCGGTTTTCTTTATTGTGTCTAGATTTGCTCCACTTAACATTTAGTGTTTATTTCATGTCAATCGGTTTATAAATAAAAAAGTTATAACACTTTTAAGAATCAGATATGTTTAAAATTTTATTTGTAGCGGTTTCTTTGAATGAGAGTGTAAATCTCAACTTGCGTGTTGGCTTAATCAATACATCAATCAATCAATCATCAATATACATATAATAAAATCATAACAGGTCGCTGTCTGTACATGGAAGATAAATAAGAAAAAATATTATAGGGGGGCTTTATGAACGCAATAGAACCCAAAACAATGATTTTAAGAATATTTGTCTGTATGTCTGTATGTCTGTTTGTCTGTACGGTTGTGCACGCTAATCTCAGTAACCGCTTAACCGATTGCAATGCGGTTTTTTTATTGTGTTGAGGTTTGCTCGACTTAACACTTAGCGTTTATTTCATGTCAATCGGTTTATGTATAAAAAAGTTATAACACTTTTAAGAATCAGATATGTTTAAAATTTTAATTGTAGCGGTTTCTTTGAATGAGAGTGTAAATCTCAACTGGCGTGTTGGCTTAATCGATACATCAATCAATCAATCATCAATATACATATAATAAAATCGTAACAGGTCGCTGTCTGTACATGGAAGATAAATAAGAAAAAATATTATAAGGGGGCTTTATGAACGCAATCGAACCCAAAACAATGATTTTTAGAATTTTTGTCTGTATATCTGTATGTCTGTTTGTCTGTACGGTTGTGCACGCTAATCTCAGTAACCGCTTAACCGATTGCAATGCGGTTTTTTTTTTGTGTTGAGGTTTGCTCGACTTAACACTTAGCGTTTATTTCATGTCAATCGGTTTATGTATAAAAAAGTTATAACACTTTTAAGAATCAGATATGTTTAAAATTTTAATTGTAGCGGTTTCTTTGAATGAGAGTGTAAATCTCAACTGGCGTGTTGGCTTAATCAATACATCAATCAATCAATCAATACATATCAATATCAATATCATCATCATCATCAATCATCTATCTATATCTATATACATATAATAAAATCGTAACAGGTCGCTGTCTGTACATGGAAGATAAATAAGAAAAAATATTATAGGGGGCTTTATGAACGCAATAGAATCCAAAACAATGATTTTTAGAATTTTTGTCTGTTTGTCTGTATGTCTGTTTGTCTGTACGGTTATGCACGCAAATCTCAGTAACCGCTTCACCGATTGCAATTCGGTTTTTTTATTGTATTTAGGTTTGCTTCACTTAACATTTAGCGTTTATTTCATGTCAATCGGTTTATAAATAAAAAAGTTATAACACTTTTAAGAATCAGACATGTTTAAAATTTTAATTGTAGCGGTTTCTTTGAATGAGAGTGTAAATCTAAACTGGCGTGTTGGCTTAATCAATACATATAATAAAATCGTAACAGGTCGCTGTCTGTACATGGAAGATAAATAAGAAAAAATATTATAGGGGGCTTTATGAACGCAATGGAATGAAATGAAAATGAAAATGAAAATATCTTTATTCATTTAGGTTACAAAGTAACACTTATGAACGTCAAAATTTTTGCTTCTACATTTACATTTACTGCCAGATTCGCAAAGCAATAGGTAGAGCCTGTGAGGAAGAACCTGGCAAGAAAACTCACGGCCACTCTTTTCAAATAGTCTTAGTACATTCGTTTGTCATGCAATAAAGATCAACAATTTTGTCTACACAAGCGACATTTACAATCGCGCCTAATTAAGTGAGGAGCAAGCAACTCATGTCCATGTCTCTGTATCATTAAAATAGTCATCAATAGTATAGTATGCCCTTTTTATAAGATGTGTCTTGATTTCCCTTTTGAATCTATATAAAGGAAGGTTCATAATATTTAAAGGAATTTTATTGAATAGGCGTACACCAAGTCCTTCGAATGAGTCGTGTACCTTATGTAATCGAAAAACCTTTCCAATCAATTTATGCTTATTTCTAGTATTTATTGAATGTACGTCACTGTTCTTAAGATAAAGATGTATGTTCTTTTTAACAGACATGATGTTCTCAAATATGTATTGCGATGCAACCGTTAAAATTCCTATTTCTTTAAACTTCTCTTTAAGCGATTCTCGAGCATTTAATTTATAAATTGCACGTATAGCTCTTTTCTGAAGTACAAAAATTATTTGTATATCTGCTGCCTTGCCCCACAGCAAAATGCCGTAAGACATGACGCTATGAAAATAACTAAAATAAACCAGCCTGGCTGTTTGGACATCAGTGAGCTGTCTGATCTTGGTAACGGCAAAAGCCGCCGAACTGAGTTTTGCTGCTAGACACGATATTTGGGCAGTCCACTGTAATTTACTATCTAAAGTGATCCCCAAGAATACGGTTGATTCTACAAGATGAAGGGTGTCACTGTTCAATGTTATATTTGTTTCATAATTTTTGACATTGGGCATGGTAAATCTAATACATTTTGTCTTTTTAGCGTTCAATAGCAAATTATTGGTTGTGAACCAATCTACAACTTGGGCTAGTGCACTATTTACGTTGTCAAAAGTACTTGGATTGCGATCAACTTTAAAAATAAGTGATGTATCATCAGCAAATAGAACAACATCGCACAAGTTCTGTACATAGAAAGGTAAATCGTTGATGTAAATTAAAAATAAAAAAGGTCCTAGAATTGATCCTTGCGGCACACCCATAGCTACAGAAGCTCCAGAGGACCGACTTCCATTAATGTCAACATATTGCATTCGATCTTTAAGATAGGAGGCAACAAGATCCATTGCAGAGTCCCTTATACCATAATGATCTATTTTTCGTAATAAAGTGTTATGATCAACGCAGTCGAAAGCCTTGGACAGATCGCAGAATACCCCGATAGCATCCTGTCGATTTTCCCAAGCGCTGAATATATGTTTTATAAGTGTCACTCCTGCGTCAGTAGTAGAACGACCTCTTGTAAACCCATACTGCTCGTTGTGTAGTAACATATTTGAACTAAAATGTGATTGTAATTGCTGCAGTATAATTTTCTCAAAAATTTTGCTAATGGCAGGCAGTATTGAAATAGGTCTAAAGTTACCAGGGTCTGTTTTGGATCCGGCTTTAAAAAGAGGTATCACTTTACTGTGTTTCATTAAATCTGGAAACACGCCTTTATCAACACATATATTAAATATTGCAGCTAGATGAGGAGATATAATTAAAATAATTGACTGCATTAATTTCACAGAAAAACCCCACAAGTCTGCTGTATTTTTTGAGTTAAGCGACTTAAATACTTTAACGATATCGTTGGGATTCACATATTTAAATCTAAATGAGACTCTACAGTGGTCCACGCTGCCCCTAAGCATTCGTTGAGCTTTAACTGGGCAAGAATTTAAGGAGCTCGTTGTAGTCACGGGTATGTCTATAAAAAAAATATTAAAGGTTTGTGCTACATCTAAACTATTATTAATCACTCTATTATTAACAATCAATTCAATGTCATGGTCACGAGTTTTGTGGCGTCCGGTTTCAGAATTAATTATATTCCATGTCATTTTTACCTTATTGTTCGACTGTTTAATCTTCCGACTTAAATGTAATGACTTGGCAGCAGCACATGCCTTTTTAAAGGTTTTTGAATAAAGTTTAACATACTGAATAAAAGCAGGATCAAAATTAAATTGCTTCATACCATATAACTCATATAACTTCGCCCTACTCTTGTATATACCAGTAGTTGCCCAATCACAAAATTGCATGCCTTTATTTTTATAAAAGGTTTTTGATTTGAAAATGTTATAGTACTCAAACTGAATGGTATTAAATAAGGAGTTGTATAGGCCGTTTGGATCTTCCTCATTAACGTTAAGATTGGCAACCTTTGCAGAAACTTTTTCATTAAATTGTGCTAGGCGACATGTACTCATTGGCCTGCAAGAAATTTTGTTTAATTTAGCCGTTATATTAATGGGAAACGCAGCTTTCTGCCCAAGGTGATCTGATGGAAAGTTACTTAATATTTCTTTTGTCAGTGGTTCACAGTTGCTAAACATATTATCGATACATTTCGCAGAATGTGAGGTGATTCTAGTTGGCTCACAAAATAAGTTTTGTAAGCCAAAGGAACTAAATAAATTAATAAAACTAGTACGTTTCGTCGAATTTACAAGTATGTCAACATTAAAATCACCACACACCACAATACGTTTCTTACTAGTGCACAAGTGCTTCAATACATTTTCCATTACTTCTTCAAACAAATTATAATCGCTATCTGGCGGGCTATAGACACAAAGGACAATGAGTTGCTCAAACTCAACACATGATAATTCCGCAGTGCGCTCAATAGAAAAGGCCACAATATCTTTACGTTCTTTACAGTTTATATTATTAGAAACAAATATTAGCGAGCCACCCCGAATAGCATATTTTCTTGTGAACGCACTGCTCAGTGAGTAAAATTCACTGTTAAACATTAATTCATGACTTTCCAACCAATGCTCTGTAATACAAAAGACATGAATATTGTGTTCCTTGATATAAAGGTCTATTTGCAGTAGTTTGTTGGATATGCCTTCAATATTTTGGTGTACTAAGTTTAGACTACTAGTAATTATATTGTTGTTAAATTCGAAATTATTTCTTACACTAACATTATTAGAGGTCTCAATAGGCTCAAAAGCCCTAAAGCCATGGCCAGATTTTTTATCTGTTGTCTTACAACCCAAAACAATGATTTTTAGAATTTTTGTCTGTTTGTCTGTATGTCAGTTTGTCTGTTTGTCTGTACGGTTGTGCACGCTAATCTCAGTAACCGCTTAACCGATTGCGATGCGGTTTTTTTTTATTGTGTTGAGGTTTGCTCCACTTAACATTTAGCGTTTATTTCATGTCAATCGGTTTATAAATAAAAAAGTTATAACACTTTTAAGAATCAGACATGTTTAAAATTTTAATTGTAGCGGTTTCTTTGAATGAGAGTGTAAATCTAAACTGGCGTGTTGGCTTAATCAATACATATAATAAAATCGTAACAAGTCGCTGTCTGTACATGGAAGATAAATAAGAAAAAATATTATAGGGGGGCTTTAGGAACGCAATAGGATCCAAAACAATGATTTTTAGAATTTTTGTCGGTTTGTCTGTTTGTCTGTTTGTCTGTACGGTTGTGAACGCTAATCTCAGTAACCGCTTAATCGATTGCAATGCGGTTTTCTTTATTGTGTCTAGGTTTGCTC
Organism: Miltochrista miniata; assembly: GCA_933228765.1. Taxonomy (NCBI): domain Eukaryota; kingdom Metazoa; phylum Arthropoda; class Insecta; order Lepidoptera; family Erebidae; genus Miltochrista; species Miltochrista miniata. Next base: position 1,246,582 of record OW121769.1, read on the forward strand.
CACTTAACATTTAGTGTTTTTGTCGGTTTGTCTGTTTGTCTGTACGGTTGTGCACGCTAATCTCAGTATCCGCTTAATCGATTGCAATGCGGTTATCTTTATTGTGTCTAGGTTTGCTCCACTTAACATTTAGTGTTTATTTCATGTCAATCGGTTTATACATAAAAAAAATATATCACTTTATAGAATCGTACATAGACATATGAATCTAAAACTGAGTAAATCCAAACTGGTATGTTGGCTTAATCATAAAAGAGCTTAATGATTAAGGCTATTTTAAAACAATGCAGTCCGCGCCGGCAAACAGGGCAGTTTCACACGCTGGGTTGATGAGTCTGCTGAAAAAATACCTCTCCATTCATACACCTTATGTGACGTAAACGAAGTTGCGGGTTCAGCTAGTTCAAGCATAAAAGTTATCATTTATTCTGTCTCTTTATTTATTAAGAACTGTTACTGTTAGGAGAAAAGTGGTGATTTACGAGCCAATAAAGCTAATGCACTGCACTTGGTATTCTCATTTACTGTAAGACTACAATTTTATATGTTAAGAGGGAACATGACTTGCGCTTTTCCATACAGACGTGTTCCCCTATTTTCTTCCTTCCTGAAAATGCCGCTAGAAAAATCTTTTTAATTTTACTAGATAATTTTTAACGAAAATATGACTCCTGAAAAACGGTGTCAAAATTATTTAAATTGGTTTAGTTTTTAGGGAGAAATCAGAGAAATATATCAAATCTGCCTCTGGCAGATCACTCCTGGGCGTAGGCCATCGGCCGTCGGTATAAGAATCAGTATAACCTACAGCTATCCCTATCGTACTGTTCGTGGTTGTCCAGGTGTAGTGCGATGACAATACCTAAATTCAAGTACTTATTTCGCTTGTTCCTTGCAGCCTAAGTTCTTTCTTAAAGGATGACACGACAACTAATGCATGAATAACGAGCGGACGTCACCAGGTTTTGCCTGCATATCATAATATAATGTAGCTATCTAATATAGCTTATGCTAGCGTTGCTTCCCTACACACAAAGAATTTTTCAAATCGGCCCATTTGTTTTGGTGCCTATAAACATTCAAATCTGTCCTCTTCATAATACAAAATTGCTCAGATCAGCTGCGGTTTTATTAATGAAATACCATGTCAAGTAGTGTCAAAGGACACTGGCCTGTATTATTTAATTACTTTGTGAAAATAACGTGTGTTATGTCATGATTAATAACGTTGTATGTCGAGAGTGGCTTGATATATTAACTTGGTGACGTAATCATGTTCTAGTAGGTGGCTATGTGCGTTTGCATTATAGTATTTGACTATTTTTAGGGCACCTTCAAATTAGAGGCGCGAGGAAACAGCGCTTCTAAACATTGTATGAAAACTGGTGGTGGCGCCACTGCGCGCCTCCTCGTGCCTCTAATTTGAAGGCACCCAGGTTCCAGACCCAAACGCTATGCTGGCCAGCTATCTGTCACCAAGCTGTATTGGTGATCGCTAAACAATTTTTTTTTCACTTTTAATTATTTATTGATTATTATATGTAGTGAATTATCTGTTGCCACTATAATAATCAACAAATACAAAGAAAAAAAGAGTCTCTCATACAACTAACGTGATTTTTTACCGTTATTTGGTACGTTACCGACTCGCACTTGGTCAGTGTTTGTTTGAGTGCTATAAAACTACCATCATCATATTCGCATTTTTGTACTCCTAATCCGTTAAGCCACCTCCAATTTTAATACTGGTTTGTTTTTATTCGATGTCTATAATACTTTCATTCAACTCATTTTAAAAGGTGACCTTTGAAATTTTTATAATTTAACTGTTTTGATATAATAATACGCAAAGGACAAATAAGTTATTATGTAAATGTTAATATGAGGATAATTTATGATAGAATAAATAACTTATTTGGCTATATGCCAATAACTCGATATATTTCTTAAGCAACGTAGATTTTAAAGACATAAGCAAAGTTCTTTGTTTGATTGTTATTACATAGTTCGGCGTAATGTGAAAATTAAGCCTAAATAATAGGTACATTGAAAATATTCAATTACAAAAGTGTAACTATATAAAAACAAAAAATAAAAAGTGGCGTAATTATGGTTACAGATTCTACAGTAAACTATGAAACTGTAATCTTGTCGCTGAAAACTGACTTTACGCCTCATGCAGTACAGCGAGCCAAAAATTGTTATACCTAATATTACTTACGTGTGTAGTTATTCAGTAATCATCATCCATTTTTTACCAACCTAGTCGCGATTGGCTTTCCAGTCTAATTGCGATGCAGTTACCTAAATCCAGGTAGTGAAAATTTTAAATATTATGCTTTTCACATCGTGAACAGAAAGTATATAAACCTTCACCACAATTGGCAGCTGGCGCTAAGTATATCGAGCCTAGTCCTAACGAGAAACCGATCATCAGTGGCCGGACAAATGTCTGTACCACAGAACAGTTAGTTAATTGAGTTGTGGTCTGGATTGGCGGCTATTAGCACGCGGTTGATCAATTACTGTGGCGGATTGTGGGAGAATAACGGCGTACCCATATTACTTTATAGAATGCCCTTATGGGACGTATAGCCCTTTACAACCCCTTCAGGGACCAAGGCGTGGATTTATGCATGTGTATTTTCATACTATATTGCACACTAGATAATGAACGCTGCTTCGGGCTGGGGAAATTCGGTACCCGTTCCCGCTTCCTGTAGGAACATATTCCCGGTATAAAAGGTGGCCTATGTGTTATTCCAGATCATAAGCTATCTCTGTATCAAATTTCAGCCCAATCCGTTCAGCCGATAAAGCGTGATTAAGTAACAAACATCCAAATATCTTCACAAACTATCACGTTTGTAATATTAGTAGGATAGGATAGCAATATACCTGATGATAATGTCAAAGGCAGAAAGCCTCCTAGCTAGATTATAAGCTCTTGAAAATTACAGCGCGAAACCGATTAGCGCCCGGATAAATTTCTGCTCAACTAACTAGATCGCAAAAGTTATATCTAGTAGAGCATCACCAGAGAACATTGCTGTTTTGTCCGTAAGTGTTTTGGCGAATTTCACGGGCTTCAAAAGACTCCTTCGAGGCAGAACGGTGCCAAGGCGTTTAGCCAGTGTTCTGGAAATACTGGCTAAAACTCCTTAGCACAGCTAATTTCGATTAGGTGCCGGGCGACCCCAACATGGTTCTACGTCTAGTCCCTCCTAGGAAATAGTGTTTGTCAAATCTTATTGGTGTACAATGAAGTTTTACTTACTCACTTTTTAATCAGCGTGGCTGTAAGATACTGCTCCTTCAAGCACATTACTCCACACCCCTTGGCTGTAAGCGAATCACTTCTTGTAAAAAAGACATTTTCGTACTGAATGCTTAAAGGGAAGATTTATCAAAAGGTTTTAGAATGGAAGAGTTTATTGACTCACCTAGTAATGAATAGTATCTTAAATAATTATAATGTATTTTTGTTTCAGGTAAGTCCAGAAAATACTCATTATTCATACGGAAAATCATCGATATCTTTGGTAATATTATGGTAACAAGCAACAACAAAATACTATATTTTTTTAATTCATAAGTTTATTTGCCCAGACCGCGATGCAACAGGTAGGAATGTTAGAAGATGAGAATGAAAACCACTTGTCATTGTCCTGCAAATGATTGTTTAGGTTTGCAGGCAATTTGCCAATAATATTGTGTACTAGCTATGACCCACAGCTTTGCCTGTGATGTAAACACATAACATGCCTGTATTTACAATTTGATATACAGGATTACTTATATACATACATATGGTCACGCCTTTTATCCCCGAAGGGGTAGGCAGAGGCATATTATATGCCCACATTTCACCTTTTGTATAATTTGTCCCACGTAATAGGTGGTGAGCCTTATTGCCGTGTTTAAATGGACAGGCGCAGGTTGTGACTTCCTGCTGTTGAAATAAAGCCTTCAACTTAGCTTAACGACTGCCATTTTACTGGCAACCGGAACCAACGGCTTAACGTGCCTTCCGAAGCACGGAAATGCTCAAATAAATGTCACAAAGTGATCACATGGATGGTCACCCATCCATGGACCGGTCATAGTGAAAGTTGCTTACTGCAGTGATCGTTTACAGAACACTAAGTCCGCGGGGCCACGAGTTTATTAGGATTTAGGATACAGGATTAGTTAATATTTTAATATTGAGTACCTACTCCTTTGTGTAGTACTTAATATTTGATGATATAGGTACATAGATTATAGCTCAAGTCAATATAGTTTAAAAAAATTATATCTTTCTAACGATGAAAAAAAAATTGAAAATCGGTTCAGTAGTTCCAGAGCTTACATCGCTTACAAACAAATTCAACATCCTATTAAATTTCCTATAGTGACCTAGGTATTTTGGTGTTAGTATCTAACAAACAGACTTGTCGTAACCTACACGACCTTATATTAAAAAGCAAATATATATTACTAAAACGTATGAGAACCCTAAGAAATAATACAGCTTCGATTTACATAATCTTAACCCCAAATGTGTACAAGAAGGTCAAGTGTCAAAGTCAAGCAGCCTATGGTACGAACGGATATCCTTTTTGTTATTCATTGACCTCAGAGGGTTATTCACTTTAAACGTCTTACAATACAGATATAAATGTAAGTCGGATAAAATGTTGTGACATAGGTATATGGAAAGTGGGAACGGAAAATGTTCTGTTTTTAAAGTTCACGTTCCAAGTAAATAAATATTATTGTGAACAAGAGCCTGTCACTTATTTCCCATATTTGCAATTCACGCACTGGATAATGTTAGAGATAGGAAATAGTTTTAATAAGCAAAATACATAGCCATTATAATTTATAGAACTATATAAAAAAAATCAGTTTTCTGTAAAGTGAACGTGACAACTCAGCCATAAATGGAACGCCTCAGAGCGAGGTAACGCCGCATACGTCATGTTTTTTCGTGCGTGCAGCCGGCTCCATCGAATTATAAAGACGTTGTCACGTCAAAATGGTGGCGCATTCGGTAGTGATACCGCCTCCCACGCTGAGGTCCCGGGTTCGATTCCTGGGTTGGTCCAAATAATTGGGTGATCCACAAATGTTTTTTTGGAGTTTGGGTTATGTATTTAGAAATATATAAGTATGTATATCAGTCGTCTAGATCCCATAGCACAAGCGTTAGCATAATTTGGGCTACATGATGTTGTGTGAGAATGTGCACCAATATGTATTTATTTATTGATGAAACAGTTTTCCTTTGATTTTTTTATATACTCGCTCTTCTAATAAATCGAATGTGCGATTTTATTCATTCGTACCGTTCAACGCCGCCGCGCCGGTTGGTGGAGGATGGATGTATTTCATTAATCCGAACGTGGTTCACCTCAGCGGGCCAAAACTTGGCGATTTATCAGGAGGTGAACCCATTTCTCATGTTTTAAAGTAAATTGGTTCCTTAACGATTTCTTGATGCAGCTGTTAGATTTAAAGTTTTACCTTTCGGGTACGGAACCTTGATACGTGGAATACCTTACTTGTAAGTGTTTTTTTTTTTAATTAAAAACATGATAAAGCCACTCTATCTTAGTAATAGCACAGATTATATAATATATTCTATAGTAATAGGCTTATATTATGACCCGCGACTAAGACTGGAACATTCCTCGAATATTCACATAATAAAATTATACCTTACAACATGTATAACATATATTATTATGTTGTAATGTTATACCTGTGCCCCGTTTTGTTCCTAACCGTGAAATTACTCCTCGTAGCGTAATGTTCCTCACTGTGAAGGGAGCAAGACGTATAGTGCAAATATATGTTTTCCAATTTAGATATGTTTTCTAATTTTGGCAAAACCGCAATACGGGTTAAGGTTATGGCAAGATCTAATGTGTATGGCTGTTTCTTAAGTTTTAATTTCAAGTGGTAGAATATTATAATTCAGAACAAGTAAAATACATAGGTACATTTAAATTTCTATTTACATACTTTAATTATCTCAAATCGAGTTTGCTAAAACGATATTTGGAATTTATCAAACTATCACCAGTTTTTATCGTAACTCACAGAAGATACATTTTTTGGGATAGACCACAGATTATTTTTTGCATCTAGGCCTGCCCCCTTTATTTTCTTAACTTAAGTAAAAATCCATCATGGATGCTATGCCGGACTCCTACCGACTAAAAAACCTCACGTAACGCCCAACAGCCTATGGTTGGGAACTCCGGGTAAGCCCTCGGAAGGATGTCCCAGGACTCCCAACAGACCCACGGCCGCCACTGCGACGTCGCCCAGGGGGTGGTTCGGGTGCTATCCCGCGTCTTTGGGGGGTTTCGGGTGTGATCCCGCTTCTAAGGGTATTTTGATTTATCAGATTTTATTCAATAACATATTGAAGTCGGCGCCAAGTAAACCCATTGGTTTAGGTAGGTATTATTAATGGCACCAACTTCAATATTATATTGAATAAAATCTGATAAATCAAAATACATATTACTATGTGCTAGGTAAATTTTATATTTAAAGATTTGTATGAAGTCGGTTCTATTTTTTTATTTAAAATTTTTATTTTTTTATTTTAAGTGACGGGTGGACCGAAAAGTATATCTATCTAGGTGTAAAGTTCTCTTAAACACAAACCAATCAAGCCGAAACACAAGATAGCTGCTGTAAATCGTTAAGGAATTCCCTCGACTGTCTTTCGGTTCCATCATCAGATCGAGTCCATACCTTCATTAAATTTTAGTACATTAAAGCACTTAATCAAAAAGTTAACAAATGCACTAGTTGTCCCTACAATTTTCGGTGGTTGCCCTCGATTTCTCCTGGATCAGATCCTGATACCCTGGATATGGGACCACCTCAGAAGTAACCTCTTTCAAACAAAAAAAAAATTTTCAAAATCCATCCATAATTGTCGCTGCTATCGCGTAACATACATACAAAAAAAAAACAGCGTACGAATTGAGAACCTCCTCCTTTTTTGAAGTCGGTTAAAACTAATAAGGCTTATTCATGCTGCAAATATAATTGGTTTTCCGTACATTGTAATGAAGTATCTTCCAATACAAAGTAGGGTGGATATTTGTGGAGGCTTTTAATGGTATCCTCAATAATTCATTTCATTGGATCTGTTTTAAAATAAATACAGCAAATTAATTAATTAACTTTGACAGCAAACAACAAACGGTTGTTGAACTTTCAACCTCCATGATCCTTTGACGTCGGAATAAAATGGATACATAATTATATATGTTATAGGTAGTCACGATTTCATCTCCGAAGAGGTTATCCAAGGTGTACTCTATACGCCCATGTTTGACTATATTGTACTTTTTACCACGGATGGCCGTGACCTGTGTTGGAATGGACAGTGCCATTACCGTAGGAATACAATATGAATAATAAGAAATACATACTTACATACATATAGACCCGCCTTTATCCCTGAAGGGGTAGGCAGAGGCATAGTGTACGTCCACATTTCACCTTATAGTTTAATGTCCCACCAAGTAATAGGTGGTGAGCCTATTGCCGTGCTGAAATGGACCCAGCTTCCTAACAGTGAAAGATTTTGTAAAAGTGGTTCAGTAGTTTTGAAAGTACTTAGTAACTATTATTTTTTAAATTGTGATTTCGGTGCCTATTTAATGCATACAAACAAATACACAATTAAATCTTTCTTTAAATATTAGTAGGTATAGATGACCAAATAATCATATACCTATTATATTATCTGTGTCAGTGCAAGTCGTTGATCAATCACCTGTCACTCCTATATTACCTACAGCTATTATGATCAATTAGTTATGTTCATTCGCTTCTAATTATAGTGCATCTATCAATCATATTTGTACCGATAGTGGACTAAGGGGGGGCGTGCGTGAGTTCCTCGCGTCACGCTGCCGTCATGGGCCTGCTTCTGTACGGACGGTGAGCCGCCCTCTCACCGTCCTCAGGCCCCCGGTCATGGAGGCCGATAGTCCTCGGCGAAGACACGTCGGCGGCTCTAAGACCCCTTTAAAGGACCCCATACTGTAGGCGTACGGGAAAACCAAGACTGGAAGCTCATTCCACAATCTAAGCGTTCACGGAAGAAAGAAACATAGCACTTAGTAACGAATTACGATTTGAGTACTATCTGAGGCATTAAGAGAATTTTCAAAGATATCATTTCAGACTCGAACTTACAAAACCCATACGGTCCGCACTGGTCCATTTAGCGCTGGGCACCTGGGTACCTCGCAAGGACATCGCAAGATATCTAGAAACCGGTTCTATTTCCATTTAATTTCTATACAAATGAGCTTATTAGTAATTTTAACCATCCACGAAATGTCAGCCGTCTGTTTTATCTGTGTACTTACGGGAACAATACCTCCGACTCGTCATGAACGAGCACCCTTCAGGGTCGCAGCTCTTAAACGCTTTCATCTTAAACTCAAACACGAATCCTGATGAATGTTTCGCTGGCAGAATCGAAATGATGCTTAAGTGGATGAGTCATCGTTTTATCTTCATCGTGAACGGCTGTTATAACTTTCACAGAATAATCAGCATAGCTCTGTTCCCGATGTACCTATCTGGAACTTTTTTTTTTTTACGTGATTGAAAATCCAAATGGATCCTATGCCGACTCCTACCGACCAAAAAACCTCACGTATCATGCCTAACAGCCTACGGTTGGGAGCCCCGGGTAAGCCCTCTGAAGAATACCCTAGGACTCCCAACACACCTACGGCTACCACTGCGGCCCCGCCCAGGGGTGCGGTTCTTGTGCCATCCCACATCTTTGGGGGGGTTACGGGTGTTATCCCGCTTCTTATGGGGGCGTGCGTGAATCCGTCACGTCACGCTGTCGTCATGAGCCTGCTTCTGTAAGAACGGTGAGTAGCCTCCTCACCGTCCTCAAGCCCCGGTCATGGAGGACGATAATCTTGGGCGAAGACACGTCGGCGGCGCGCTAGTTCGTTTCTTGTTATCACTTATCTAGTTCTCTCCGGTCTTTAGCTTCCACTACTTTGCGACTACTGGTATAAATTACCTTCCTCTTTACATTTTTATATTCATACTAGCTGACCCTCGCAACTTCGTTTACGTCACATAAGGTTTGCGAAAGGAGAGGTACTTCTTCATCATACTCATCAAGCAGCGTGTGTGAAACGGCCCTGTTTGCTTATTCATAAAAGAGCTTAATGATTAAGGCTATTGTAAAATAATTCAGTCCGCGCCGAAGGCGGGGACTGAATTGTTTTAGAATAGACTCTTTTATGATAAACCCAACACGCCCGTTTAGAATTACTCTCATATTTAAAGGAATCCTTGAATTATAGGTTTTGCAAAAGTTCAGATGCCTCTAATGCCTGAACTACAAAACTTTCAACATTGGCACTTGTGTGAAACATTCCCTAAAGTATTCCCTTTATAACACTGAAATTTTTTTTGGAATCGGACCACGCATTGAGCAGTTACAACAAAAAAACCGTTTTATCTTTTATCCCCTCTCCCAAAGGAACCGCACAAAATTCGGGGATCAAAAGTATCCAAGAACCTTCCTCGGACTATAAGCTCAGATCGTACCGAGTATCATTCAAATCGGTTTAGTAGTTTCGGCGTGATACTTATTCGGGATACAGACAGACAGACAGACAGACATGAATATTTTGAATTACGTTTTCGGCTTCAGTATCGATTAGAGAACGCCCTACACTTAAAATTTTCACAATATCTTCCATGTACAGACTCTCGACCCTCAACAGTTTTATTATAAGTATAGATTGACTGTCTCATTGGCGCTGTAGTAAGGGTAAGTGGTGTCGTCGCGGTACTGATAATATATTGGATTGGATGTTGTCTTTGTATAAAGTTTTATTTATTTGTATTTCAAGTTATTCAAATCAGAAAATACCGTCGTTACAATGGCTGGTCTAGCTCAGTAGAAACTGCAAACCAATTAAAATTCTTCATGCAGGGGTCAAATTGTAAGTAATAAATTGAAAATTATGTTTAAATATTACAAAGAAGTTTGTGGAAACCGACTCAATTAGGTAGTTGCCTACAACTTAGTACGGTTTAATAAAATTAAATGTTCAACATTTGAAGCCACTTTCAGATACTTGCCTATAGAAAGTTGGAATAATTTCCTTGTCAAATTTTCAAGTGGCTGAGTGTTCATTCACGAGATTTCACTTTCAAACTCATCTCAGTATTTGAGTGCGTCGGTGGCGTTTGTGTGTCTTACGTACTAAGTGATATTGCATACATACATACCAATAGACCCGCATTTATCCCCGAAGGTGTAGGTAGAGGTATACGCCCACATTTTATCTCAAAATTTTTATGTCCTACGTAATAGGTGGTTAGCCTATTGCCGCGTCGAAATGAACAGGCGCAAGTCGTGACGACACGCCGCGCCGCTAAAATTTTTCAACCAGCCCCATAAGGCTTTCAACTTAATGATTATATTATCATTTTACTGGCAACCGGGTTTCATTTCTACTTTTCCTTCTTTTGGAAATGGATCGATTTCCGAAAGTGTTCCTTTAGTCGCCTCTTACGTCACCCTCAGGACGAATTGGGGAAGCGACATTTTAAAACTTTCCGGTTACCACACTAGGCCTCGTCGCCACACGGTACATAGATAATATTGATACCGTTCAATATTTTTGCCAAGTCTAGGTATTCAATGATACTTTGGCGCTAAACTCCTCGCTGAATTAAAAATTGTTGTACAGAATTCCTTACATAAACCAACTAGTCACACAAGTAGTCGTGCAATTTATATACTGACTGAATGGGTACATAGCAACTAATAGCGCTACTCTTACAAAGTGGTCATAAAATAAGTAACGTTGTATAATGCAGATTATAAATTTCACATGACCTTTAAAATATTCTTAAATTTCTTGTTACAGCTTATAGTGGACTTAGATTCATATACATACATACGTCAATCAATGTAAGTATATCTTTTTAGCTTAAGGTTAAACTTGGTGTGACACAGATATAACACTTTTAATTCCGGGATAGTAATTGCAAGTAAAAAGTACCTATTCTTAGGCTTGGATGATGATTATAATATCGTCATAAAGATACTAATATTGCTTTCCAAACGACACAACTTAACGGTTTAGTTTTAAACGAAGAACATTAGCTACTTGCATATAAAATAATAATATTTAAATGAACGAGTTAAAAAAGGAACCACTTAAAATGGTAGCGTGTGTAGCAAGAACTTGACGATATGAAATTCAAAAACCGGAATTAACTTAAAATTTTACTTTGCATACAAACTTTCATATGCTCGCTACTTGACCAAGTTAAATATATTCAAGAGCCTTTTTCAGTTGCTGTAGAGTTGCTGTAAGTAGCGAAATATTCCTTTCATATACAAAATCTTGAGATTTTGGACTCTACTTTGTTCAACGTTCTTCTTTATCTTGTAAGTGCTCTGGAATTTGTGGAATATTTAGGGTGAATTCGACCAACATCGGAGTTAGACTATAGGTACTTGAGCATAACTTGTACAGTCACGAGCAATAATATGTATACATTGTCACGGCTCCGAAAATATGTAAACACCTTCGGCTCCAAAACGAAGTGCTCAACGTGAAGAGCATAAAATTGTAACCACGAGTTTACATCATAAATATATATACACTCATTGAGGAAGAAAGGAACAAAACTATGTATGCACAATTTGCATCAATATAATACACAATGTATCCACCAATAATATGTATACAACTAAAATTTCATAACTGCGTATACAAACAAATTCTTTAAAATTTTGAGAAACGAATGCATGCTAGTTGTTACTGTTTGAAGGTCGGGCACCTTCGCGAACCATACGAATATCACCGATCTTTTTTCTCAGAGAAATTCTTTATTATTCTTTGTGGGGCTTATATATATACGTACAAAAATGGCAAAGTTTGTTTGTTTGTTTTCTTTAAAGTGCCGTATAATAATGTTAGTGTTAGTTAATCGATCTAAAACCTTTGCACGGGTTGTTTGGTATAGCAAACCCGAATGTGTTTTATTTGAGAGGTTTATTTTTTTTAAATGTTTGTTACCTCATAACTCCGTCATTTACAGACCGGATGAACTGTTTTTATAAAAAGATATATTTCCAGATTGGTATTTTATTTTTAAAAATTTAGTTCCGATGGGTAGGTTTATGAGGACTTCAGTGTTTTGGTGAATTAGACAGATCCTAGAACATCGTCACAGGGGCAGATCAGTGTCAAGGAGTTTTAGTGAGAATGCCCAGCGCTATCGTGATCAGGGCGACCCTCACACAAGCTCATGCCTCGCCAGCATGGGTAGTCCATAAGCGGAGCTCTTCTTGTAAAAAAAAGGTTTATGGGGAATTAAGGGAACTCCTCAAACATTATAGGTACACACAATGGCGATTTTGGTATTAATTAAATACTAACTGTTCCCCAAGGCTTCGATCGCGTAGAAATCGTTATCGCGTAAAATCATAATCCTCCTTTTGCGCAGTCGGTTAAAAAGTAGCCTATGTCCTTCCCAGGGTCTCAAACTATCCCTATACCCAAATTTCATCTCAATCGCTCTAGCCGTTTAGGCGTGAAGGCGTAACAGACAGACAGAGTTACTTTTGCATTTATAAGAGACTAGCTGACCCGCGCAACTTCGTTTGCGCCCCATAAGAGAGAGTATTACCTGTTCCCGTCGCATTTACTCCCGTCGCGTTGCGTTTTGCTCCCGTAGCGTCTCGTCGTTAATATTCAATACTAAGTGAGAGAGAGAGAGTTTCTCGTCGCGTGTATTCCCGTCGCATTATTTTTAAGAACAATGTCGTTTATGAAAGAGATATCCCGTGGCATTATTGTAGAAAAAAAGTGATTGCCATTAACATGGTTATTGTGCACCAACCCAAAGATAGACACATGCTAGCGCGCAAAATTTTTATTGAAGTTTTTTAAGAGAAACAATTTTGTAGTACATATTTTTTACAAAACTAAAAATATTTACACAGCACACTCAACGATGCTCTCAAAAGGAATAACTTTTCCCCCGTTTTAGAAACATTTACTATTACTGCTCCGCTCCTATTCGTTGTAGCGGGATGCTATATAGCCTATGACAAAAGTCGATTCACAATACAAAATCGAATTAGATTTAATTTAAAAATATAATTCGATTTTGTATTGTGAATCGACTTTTGTTGACATAATCTTGGTAATTTTGCAATTATTGTTAAGGTTTATTTCTTTGTTTGACATCTCATCTTCTTTAAATTCTATATTTTAATTTTCTGACATTTATTGTAATTGCTTGCTGTATAATTTTTATGTATAATTTTTATGTGCATGTAAATTGTCAATTTCAAACACAATTTGTGAATTGTTAATGAAAAATAAATGAAATGAAAAAATAAATGAAATGACTCCACAATAACGTAGCTTTCTATTGGTGAAAGAATTTTTAAAATCGGTTCAGTAGATCCCGAGATTACCCCTTACAATCTAACAAACACACAAACTTTACTTCTTCATACTATTAGTATAGATATAGATTTACAACATCAAATTACTAAAAGTTATTTTTGAGAGTCAGTGCCCGCAAAATATCAATATAAACCTATGCAATTTTGAGTATTATATATTTTTTTTCAGTTCAGTATTCTTTTTGTCTAAGGTTCTATATAGATATTAACCCTTCAAGCTCCTTCAACCCCCACAAAATTTATATCGAAAATCAATAATCGCAAGCACCTATTCCCACCACCCTAAAAATGAAAAAAGATTTCTCATTTTCCAAAAAAAAATTTATTTCTCACTTACCAGTCCAAATTTTACAATTCTGCAAACGGCAACCGGATTATTGATAAATTGTTTATTTTACTGTGTATAATAATAAATAATAATGAAAACGCATTATTTATAATAAAAAAACAAAACACACACGCACACACGCACTTGGTACACATGCACTCAACACAAAAAAACCTTTATTACTCTACCACCACACCATATTTTACGATTCTGTAAACACCAACCGGATTATTGATATATTGTTTATTTTACTGTGTATAATAATAAATAATAATGCAAACTCATTATTTATAATAAAAACACGAAACACACACGTACTACACAAACGCACGCCAACCATGCGCAATCCACTCTCAACTTCAACTGTTCGATTTTTGTAAAAAATTCTGGCCCATTGACGTCATTTTATAAGATTCCAAAAACAAGAAAATGTTATATACTACACATGCAATCAAACTGTTCATAGAAAAGTAGGACGTAAGGAGGCTAAATTTAAGTTTAAAGTCGTCTGGGTAGGTGCGGCGACCGGTCGCCGCGCGGGGCTCAACGGAAAAGCTTGATTATTATGCGCGGCGACCGGTCGCCGCGAGGAGCTCTAAGGGTTAAATCAAATATCTAATTTGAACGTTTTCATCAAAGGTGGATACATATTTATGCAGGCCCGTTCAGATACATGTTATTGCCGGAGAAGTTAAATATAATTTAATGGAATTTAAGATGAGTATATCATATGAATCAACGCGTGAATACATGTTATTGAGGCAATGAGTGTATATATATTTATGATGTGAACTCGTGGTTACAATTTTACGCTCTTCACGTTGAGCACTTCGTTTTCGAGCCGAAGGTGTTTACATATTTTAGGAGCCGTGACAATGTATACATATTATTGCTCTTGACTGTACTTATTCTAAAAGTGAAGTGATTTTCCATTTTAGCAACATCTAATAAGTACAATACAACTATGGTAACCATAGGAACGAAAATAAAAAAAAAGACGTGTGGCACTCGGGGACTGCCGCGGTAAAGCTATTACATAGCATTTTTTACCACTATGCTAGTATAATTATTTCTATATAAGATTACTAGCTGATGCCCGCAGCTTCGCCCGCGTAAAATTTGTTACTGCGGGAAGTTATTCCTGGGATAAAAGGTAGCCTATGTGTTATTCCAGACTATAATGTATCTCTGTACCAAATTTCAGCCCGATCCGTTCAGCGGTTTGAGCGTGAAAGAGTAACAAACATCCACACTCACAAACTTTCGCATTTATAATATTAGTAAGAAGTAAGATTTTAAGGCCTATGTTCAACAAAGTAAAGTACCAGACTTTTGGACTTTAGAAGACCCAAAAGTTCTCAAAGACCGAAAAGTCCCAAAAGTCCCAAAAGTCCCAAAAGTCCCAAAAGTCCCAATAGTCCCAATAGTCCCAAAAGTCCCAAAAGTCCCAAAAGTCCCAAAAGTCCCAAAAGTCCCAAAAGTCCCAAAAGTCCCAAAAGTCCCAGAAGTCCCAAAAGTCCCAAAAGTCCAAAAGTCCAAAAGTCCAATAGTCCAAAAGTCCAAAAGTTCAAAAGTCATAAAGTTCAAAAGTCCAAAAGTCCAAAAGTCCAAAAGTCCAAAAGTCCAAAAGTACAAAAGTCCAAAAGTCCAAAAGTCCAAAAGTCCAAAATTCCAAAAGTCCAAAAAACCAAATTCCAAAAGTCCAAAAGTCCAAAAGCCCAAAAGGCCAATAGTCCAAAAGTACAAAAGTCCAAAAGTTCAAAAGTCCTAAAGTCCAAAAAGCCAAAAGTCCAAAAGTCCCAAAGGCCAAAGTCCAAAAAGCCCAAAATTCCACTCCACCTAACCTCACCCCACGCACCTCACACCAATTCACCTCACCACACCCCACTTCACTTCACCCCACCCTACACACCTCAGCCCACCCCACTTCACCCTACTTCACTTCATATACATAGGTACACGTTATGCAAACGCTCACGTGTCGTGCACACGTTGGTATATGCAGTGCGAGATACACGAAAGTGGCCGAGCGTGGCCGAAGGTAGCCGAGAGAGTGATTTATTTTCGTGACACAATTTCTGGATTCGGTCTCCACTCAAGGCCCGCGATAGAAGCTATGCAATAGCTTAATAGGTATTTTGTTTTAGAACTTTTTAAGAAGAACAATTATTTTGTAATAAATTATTTTTATGTAACTTCAACCATTTACGCAGAGGCGCAACGGATACTCTTATAACGATTAAATGTTTTCCGTTTTCGAAACATTCCTCATTGCTGCACCGCTCCTATTAATCTTAGCATTATGTTATGTAGCCTATAGCCACTATCAATAAATGTACCTACTTACTATCGAAGAGTTTTTGAAACCCTACCAGTAGTTTCAGTAAGGCTTGCCTTGGTATGATGTGATCATGGTCCTTTTGCAGCGTGTGTCCAATCCAGCGCAGCAGCTACACTTCCGACGTTTGAACTGCTGGTGGATAGGGGTCTCACTGCAGCGTTCCAATAGTCTTACGTTCGTGATGTTCTCGGGCCCGTATGTACCGAGGATCCATTGGAGGCAGCGTTTGACGAAGACTTATAGCTGGTAGCTGGTGCGAAATGTCTTTAGTGACCTTCCATGTCTCGCATCCGTATAGCAGTTAGCAGTACAGTTTTAACGTTTACTTTGTTTTGAGTTTCACTCTTTGTGTCCATTTTCGCAACTGCCTACGGGGCGCAGCTGTGTAAAGGTTGTTCTGGCCTTGGCGAGACTCGAAATGACGTAGGGTACTCTTCTATCCGATCAGTTTCTGACACGACACTCCCGAGGTACGTGAATTAGTGCCTCCACCACATCTCTTGCGTCTGTCGATTTTAATTTCAGTCCAGCCATTCGCTGCCTCATCCTGCTCGTTGTCCTGCACGTTGTCCTGCAGACATGCATGACGGCGTGTGTGTGCCTCAGCAGGCGCAGGACATCGGCAACCTTTCAAATCCTCCAGGATATCAGTATAGGCCCCATTCTATGCCGCGCCGATTGTTCTTTGCGGTATTCAGCATTATATCATCTATTTTCTATGGATGGTTGTTAACTATCCTGTTATCTTCATAACGATCCTCTAAGGTAGGTACAGTACGTATTTTCAAAAGAGTTTGTGAATTCTATTTTTAATTTCTTTTTCAGATTTGATGACATTTGATTGATGTCATTTTATACACGTTACACTACTACATTGATACATGTAATAAAATTCTAACACGCCGGTGTTTGTATGTAAATTGTTTATACTGAGGAAAATTCTATACTGAGGAATAGCTTTAACCATTAAGCTCTATTTTGATTAAGCAAACAGGGCAGATTCACACGCTACTTGATGAGTATGATTAATAAATACCTCTAATTTCATAGACCTTGTGTGACGTAAACAAAGTTGCGAGGGTCAGCTAGTTAAAAGATAAAACAATAGGTTTCTTCTTATCTACTTAAAAACTATTTTTACAAATTTTATGGTATTATTAGACATTCTATGAAATATGCATGTATGGTATTTTTGTGACTTTTATGACACGTTTAAAGTACATAGGTATGGGATAGATGGCGCTCGCGGCTACGTCAGCGTGAAATTTTCTTCCCGCTTCCCATGGGAACGTACTCCCGGGTTTGGTTATCTTTATAGCAGTATTATATATAAATTAACAAAACAAAAAATAATACTGCATTGGTGATAATAATAATAAAATGTATGTATATAGAGTACTCACTCATTTTCTTTCACTATTTTTCGTGACTTTCTTCATTAATAAATGCACTTTGTTTATTCATATTTAAAACACTTTTTACACAAATTATACGAGTACAGTTCACTGTTGTACATAGATGATGAATACCTATACACCTATTGTCGAATTTTTATTTAGACGAAGTAAATTGACAGCAACATAATGTAATTGACAGCATCGAAATTGTCATTTCACATTAAGAACTCTAAATTCGACCAGCACTCTTAATTCAACTTTGGTCGAGTGGTTAAGACGCGGATCGGTACGCAGAAGGCGCAAGATCGATTCTGGGTACAAGCGTCAATTTTTGGATTATTTGACATAATATATAACGACTGCAGAGTTGATAATTGACGTAAACAAAAAATTTATGAAGTGCGAGACGAGATACACGAACGTGGCCGAAGGAAGCCGAGAGTGTGATTCGTTTTCGTGACACAATTTCTGGATTCGGTCTCCACGCAAGGCCCGCGATAGAAGCTATGCAATAGCTTAATAATGTACTTATTAGACTAATTTTGTTCAAAAAGGATTTTGTTAAATGAAAACGTGTTTTAAAACTATTTATTTGTTATATGAATTGCAATTACCTACTGGAAGTTTTTTAGTAAGGCAATGAGTTTTATTGCCAGGTTCTTCTCTCCGGCTCTACCTATTGCGTTGCGAATTTGGCCGTAAATGTAAGTGTAGAAGCGATCATTATATTGTGACACACATATAAACGATCACCTTCCACCGTCAACAATGTTCCCCCCCTGCCCAACCAGATTTGGTAAGATCCTATCAATGCCGCTTTGGGTACTCGTTTTAGTAAAGAGCTTACTGAAGCTCTTGGCTGTCCAAGGTCCTTAAATAAATTATACAGGGATTTAGCTGGAATTCCCCTTGCTCCTACTTCTACGGCATAGAGTTTAACCACATAGCCATTTTTGGTTAACTCATTGGTCAAGTCAAAGTATTTATTTGTCTTCATGGCGTGGTCCTTCGGTATGTTGGTCTCCCACGGCACCGTCAGCGCCACGAGCACCGCACGTTTGTGTATTCTCGAAAACAGGAATATGTCGGGTCTGGATGACGAGGCACATACATCCTCCGGGATTTTGTAGTGTTTTTCATACGTGTCTGAGAGTATAGTCCAATCGGCGGCAGCCATCAAAATTGAGTATGGCTTTTGAGGTACTTTCTTTGAACAGCCTTCCTTTACAAACGCAATGTCATTTATTTTATTTGTGGTTAATCCCTTTTTCGCTCTCGCTACCGCCAAACTGACAGCCTCACGTATGATTTCCAATACCCTATCGTGTCGGCGTGAGTAATGACCCCGGTCTAGTAACGTCCTACAACCTACCAGCAGGTGCCTAGCAGTTCCAATCGCTTCTCCACATGCATTACATGTTTTATCTGTGGCTTTCCCCCACCTGACCAGATTACTTGGGTCGGGGAGGGTCAATTGAAACGCGTTCAGGTAGAACTTAGGCAAAGCCGGCGACCAGTCGTACAATAAGGTACGCCACTGCAAGGCCATGGGAACACAAAATTCGCCCAGAGTAAGCCATTCATTCTGCATCTCCAGGTTCATCGCGTGCACCTTATAGGCATCGCTCTCATCCTGCTCCAGAAAAGATTTTGTAATGTCTTTATCTGTTTGTCTCCGGATACTACCCAACCCCGCTCGACCAGTCTGCGAACCCACCATGAATTTCTTGTGGAATTGGAGGCGTGACTCAAGTTCTGCTATATTTTTATCCTTTGGAAGTGTTCGAACGATTTTGTCTCTTGGTTTTGCCAAGAAGTGCATTTTAGTAACTCTTAGATTTTTATAGAGTTCCGACGGCTTCTTAAACGTCATTTCGAAGTTATTAGAGACTCTGTATAATGCCGACGGGTCGGCCGATTGAGTCTTCGTAACATTCGCATCCAATTTTCTGAGAAGGTTTTGGCTCATATCGTACACAAGAAACGGTCAACGGTATCATTTTACCCCTAAAATGTGCCAAAAATATAATACTAACCGGTACTTTCATATCAAGATTGTACTTAGTTTGAATAGCTGCCTCATATATCAAAACGCTTCCGGATATCATTAATAATCATAATCATAATCATAATCATTTATTTGCCTTAAGTGTTGTACATGGTAGGTCTTAAATATAATTTACAATCGGTCCTAACACTTAGTCAATAGTTTGGCATGCAAATATTTAATTGTCAGTAGAATGAAAATACAATTCAATAACGATATGTCACAGATTTTATAAAATTAAGTAATCTAAATTATAATAAAATTGCAAGCGTAATAAAATGTAAAAAAATTATGTCACAAAATGTTCATTAATGGTATAGGGGTTGCTTATATAGGCGTGATGGGAAGATGGATGATATCACCACCTATATGTATATGTGATAGCGGTATATTCAGGATCGTGAAATAAAAACGTTCGACTCGCTTGTAGAATAGATGTAATGTCCGTATCACAACAGAAGGCACAATTTTAGAAGGAAGCACATGCACACAGATAGTTCACAGAATAGGAAAGTCTTAGAAGGTCGCACAATAGTAATTAAGCAGGAAAAGCACATAAAACTGGTAGGCAATGCTATACGCGTGTTTTAGTAGCTGAGGCAAACAGACGTGCGCTCCGCGAGGGTTAGGTATCTCGACTGAGGTAAGTACATCGTGCAATTTGTATGCGGCGCCTGCGCAGCCTTTTGCACGAAATTTTTGCACAATAGTGGTGGGACGCTGTCGATAATTGATATCGACGAGCTGCCACACATCCTCGTTAGGTCGACCATAAATGTCGTAAATAAATATTAGATATTATGTTGTGTAAATATTATAGGTAATAAGTATATTATTTTAAATTAAATATAAATTAATGTTTGCGTGTGTGTGTGTCATGTGTGTGTGTTTAATAAATATATATTTTAGTTAGTATTTATTTATAATTATCTGTAGTGTATATTGAGTGTAGGTAGGAAGGTCCCTACACCACCCCCCTCCAGAGACCGTCAAGGGCGATAGAAATCTGTAAATTTCACCCGACGACCAGAACGAGTAACAAAGTCTTTCCGGACTTCTGGTGGAGGTACATTGGTATGATCAGACAGTATGAAGGCCGGCTTAAGGCGGTCTATTGATACCGTGACCGTTTTATTATCTATACATATAATAAAATGATAGAAAAGTCAAAACTGTACATTGGAAATATTAAAAAAAAAATACTCGCTGGGTGTTCAACATAAGATACCGAAGCCGAAAATATAGTTGGAATTTTTTTTGTCTGTTTGTCTGTTTGTCTGTTTGTCTGTTTGCTTTGCTTTGTCCGGAAGGATCTGGAAAAGTACTGAATGGATTTGGTTCAAATTTTGTACAAATATTAGCTAGGGGTAGGGTCTTAAAATAGGCTATACAGGGTGAATTTTTGAAAAGGGCTTGGATGGCCAAATCCGAAACTATAAGGAATATCTAAAAATGCTCAAAGGAGTCACGAGC
Source organism: Miltochrista miniata (assembly GCA_933228765.1). NCBI lineage: Eukaryota > Metazoa > Arthropoda > Insecta > Lepidoptera > Erebidae > Miltochrista > Miltochrista miniata. The sequence goes on from OW121769.1 coordinate 1,267,666, forward strand.
CCGATTTTGATAAAACTTAAAACCTCATCATTGGATTTTTGAAAAACCAATAATCCTAGCCGGGAATCGAGCCCATTGATTTCGAAAAAAAAAACACACCCTTTATTATTACACCATACGATAGTGTCGCTGATAAGGATCAAATTCTGCGAAGAAATGATATACGGCAAATCTAAGGAAAGTTTGGAATTTTAATAGAATTCATATTTCATTCATTCATATTCAACAAAATTTTGAATCATAATTTGATTCGTTCGAAATCCCAGAATAGATCGTAACTATTCCGTGTTTTAAATCATGCTCCGAATGATTCTTTGGAGAATATTCTAAATGGAATTAATAATATTGAATGCAGTACGATCCTTAAGATTTCGAATCCAGCTATGTATTTAAAACAACAGACTACATTTTGAACAATTAATCAGTTAACGTAAGGGAAATAAATTGTATTTTGTTAAAGATGAGCACTTTCCTTTAGTTTGCCGTATGTCATTACTTCCCAGAATAAGATCCTTAATAGCAACACTATCGTATGGTGTAATAATATAGGATGTGTTTTTTTTTTCAAAATCAATGGGTTCGATTCCCAGCCAGGATTATTGGTTTTTCAAAAATCTAATGATGAGGTTTTAAGTTTCATCAAAATCGGGCTCGTGACTCCTTTGAGCATTTTTCGCTATTCCTTATAGTTTAGGTTTTGGCCATCCAATCCCTTTTGAAAAATTCACCCTGTATATTATCACGCTACATATCCTAGGGGCTAAGCAGAGAGCAATCAAATTGGCATTATAACATAATTTGCACGCGTACGAAGTCGCGGGCAACAGCTAGTTTAATAATATTTTGAAGACTTTGTCACCACGTGATATAACTTTGTGTGGACCGGTGTAAGCGGGTTGAAGCGAACCACGTGAAGCGTCTTCGCGAAGGAAGACGTGATCACATGTGGCGAGTTCTTTAAATATAAATGTTCTTGGCTTGGCTTGGCTATGGTGGGATGTAGGTGTCGGCTGTAACTTTCTGGCAAAATTTCTAATACGAGCGATAAACTCAGAAGTATCTGTGGTACCGGTCGTAGAAGGTTCGAAAAATTCGCCAGGTAGCCTTAAAGGTTCGCCGTATAAAAGTTCAGCGGATGAGGCTTGTAAATCTTCTTTAAAAGAAGTTCGCACACCTAGTAAGACCCATGGCAGTGATTCGGTCCATCTGTCGTTGCCGTGGCACACGATTGCGGCTTTAAGTTGTCGGTGGAATCTTTCCACTAAGCCATTGGATGCAGGATGGTAAGCTGTCGTGCGTTTATGCTCAAACCCAGCTATTTGCGACAGACATTGAAACAGGGCCGACTCAAATTGGCGGCCGCGATCGGTTGTGATGTCTGTTGGGCAGCCGAATCGAGCTATCCAGCCTGACAATAATGCTTTGGCAACTGTTTCAGCCGTTATGTCTTCTATCGGTATTGCTTCCGGCCATCGAGTAAATCGATCTATGGCGGTAAGGCAATAACGATAGCCAGATGACAGTGGCAGGGGTCCAACAAGATCTATATGGATCTGTTTAAGACGCGCCCGTGGTAAGTTGAATGACCCAAGAGGGGCTTTCACGTGGCGGCTAACCTTAGCACGCTGACATGAAATGCATGCTCGTGCCCACTCCCTGCAGTCTTTGCGAACGCCAGGCCAAACATAGCGTTCGGCGATTAATTTAGCCGAACCATTGGCTCCGGGGTGACTGTACGAATGCAGGCTATCGAAAACTTGCTTTCGTAAGTACCTTGGGACAAATGGTCTGGAGGTCGGAGTACTGACGTCGCAGTACAAGGGTGTACGACTTCCAGGCACGTGAAGTTTCTTTAAGTGGAGTGATGATCCCTCCTCTAATAGCTTCACCAATTCAGGGTCTGCTGCTTGGCTTCTGGCTATTGTTTCGAGGTCCACCGGCGCTCCCACTTCTTCAATACGCGACAAAGTATCAGCGACGATATTGTCTTTCCCTGATATGTGACGAATATCAGTCGTGAATTGGGAGATAAAATCGAGGTGTCTATACTGCCTAGGCGAACAGTTTTTCTTCCGTTCATGGAATGCGAAACTGATCGGTTTATGGTCAGTATAGACAATAAAGTGGCGAGCCTCGAGCATATGCCTAAAGTGCTTAATGGCCTCATAAATGGCTAGCAACTCCCTGTCGTATGGTGAGTATTTCACCTGTGAAGGGCTTAACTTACGGCTGAAGAAAGCAAGAGGTTGCCATGCGTCATCTTTTAGCTGTTGGAGTACTGCACCAATTGCCTTGTCAGATGCGTCTGTGACTAAGGCGAGTTGTGCCGTGCAGTCGGGATGAGCTAAAAGAGCTGCGTTGGACAGACTTTCTTTACAAGCTTCGAAAGCTGCTAGAGTGTCACCTGTTACGTCAACAGGGTGAGACCCTTTGACTGATCCTGTCAAAAGTGCGTGTAATGGAGCTTGGACTTGGGCAGCGCGAGGAAGAAATCTCCTGTAAAAATTTAGCATACCCAAGAATGCTCTTAATTGTCGCACAGTTTTGGGGACAGGAAAGTCCTTGATGGCTTGTACTTTGGAGTCCAGTGGTCGGGTACCTTGCTCGGAGATGCTGTATCCTAAAAAGGTTACCTCCTCTGCCCCGAAAATACACTTGGACGTGTTAACCAACATACCATAGTCCCTCAATCTTCCAAATAAAGTACGATGATAGATGTTCTTCGTGCTGAGTCTGGTCCCTTGAAAATACTAAAAAATCGTCAAGATAACAATATACGAAGTCCAGGCCCCTGGTCATCTCGTCTACGAACCTCTGAAAGGTCTGTCCAGCATTACGGAGACCGAAGGTCATAAATTTGAACTGAAATAAACCAAAAGGAGTGGTTATGGCGGTCTTGGGAATGTCCTCCGGGCTGACAGGTATCTGATTGTAGGCTTTAACCAAGTCTATGGTGCTGAAAACCTTGCAACCTGCAATAGAATGGGCAAAGTCATGTATATGCCTTATCGGATACCTGTCAGGCACGGTGCGGGCATTCAGCATGCGGTAATCCCCACATGGACGCCATCCATTATCCTTTTTTGGTGCTAAGTGTAACGGTGAGGACCAAGGGCTTTCTGAAGGTTGAGCTGTACCATTAGCGATCATTGACTGAAACTCTTGACGGGCTATCTTGAGCTTGTCAGGAGCCAATCGACGAGGAGAAGATGTTACTGGAGGCCCTGCTGTCGTGCGAATGTGATGAAGTGTATTATGTGGTATTGAGCGATGTGTGCCAGCCGGTCGAGTGATTTCTGGAAAGTCTTTTAAAATATTATGAAATGAAGTATCACCAGTTAAAACTTTTACCGAATATAGCCTACTACAATCAGTTACAAGGGTAGCTACAGTAGATACAGACGTAGTATTATCAATTAAGCGCTTATTTCTAACATCGACTATTAGATTATAATAATTTAAAAAGTCTACGCCAATAATCGGCTTAGTAACATCTGCTACGACAAAACGCCATGTAAAAGTTCTACGAAGAGAAAAGTCCAAATCAAGATGAACATATCCATAGGTTGAAATGTTAGACCCATTGGCAGCGCACAAAGAAAACTCAGTTGGAGCACGACGATTATGAAGCACGGATCGAGGGAAGACGCAGAGGTCGCTTCCAGTGTCGACTAAAAATTGCGTCCTCGAAGTTCGGTCCGTCACGAAAAGGCGACCAGTAGAAGGTGGACAGTCGTCGGTCGTCATTACCGACTGCCCTTGGAGTTTTCCGCCTTGAAGTCGCATGGGCGGATGCAGTAACTGGCCCTCTCACCAAACTTGCTGTGGTACCAGCACATAGGGAACTTCCTATAATTGGACTGAGAGCGCTGCCTAGATGAAGACCGGCTGCGCCGTCGAGTACTTCGCGAGCTAGATCTCGGGTTCCTATGTGTGGTAAACTTCTTCAGCTGCTTACGAAGTTCAGCCACTTCTCTGCTGAGGTCACTGATGACGGAGCTGGTGCCTGCTTCACTCATGGCAGCGATCTTGGGTGTTGGTGCTGCCAGGTCGTTGACTCGGTCCGCCAAATCAGCCAAATCCTCTAGGGCTGTGGGCCCTGGTTGACCTGCTAGGACTGTCTGGATACCGTGAGGGAGACGGCTGATCCATATGGTTTTAAGAAAGTCGTCTGGAACGTCCTGGCCAGCAAGGCTCTGCAGGTGGCGAAGAAAACGTGAGGGCTTCCTATCTCCGAGCTCCTCATGCATGAGCAATTGCTTGAGCTTTTTTTCGTTCGAAGCGCTGAGTCGCTTGATGAGCTCCGATTTCAATTTATCATACTTGTTCTCTGCTGGAGGGCATATTATGATGTCTTTCACCTCTCTGGAGTATTGGTTGTCCAATTGACCAATTATATAATTGAATTTGGTTAGGTCGCTAGTAATCTTATTGATGGTGAACTGACCTTCGACCTGGGCGAACCAAATTTCGGGCTCTTCAGGCCAGAATGGTGGAATACGAATACTGACTTTGTACACTTCAGTTCCCTCCGGCGACCTCGATACTTTCCCATCACTATTTGTGGAACGCGAACCGCGTGCTTCCTCCATCTTTGTAGGTTATTGTGTTCGGTATACGTGGTCACCAATATAGGGGTTGCTTATATAGGCGTGATGGGAAGATGGATGATATCACCACCTATATGTATATGTGATAGCGGTATATTCAGGATCGTGAAATAAAAACGTTCGACTCACTTGTAGAATAGATGTAATGTCCGTATCACAACAGAAGGCACAATTTTAGAAGGAAGCACATGCACACAGATAGTTCACAGAATAGGAAAGTCTTAGAAGGTCGCACAATAGTAATTAAGCAGGAAAAGCACATAAAACTGGTAGGCAATGCTATACGCGTGTTTTAGTAGCTGAGGCAAACAGACGTGCGCTCCGCGAGGGTTAGGTATCTCGACTGAGGTAAGTACATCGTGCAATTTGTATGCGGCGCCTGCGCAGCCTTTTGCACGAAATTTTTGCACAATAGTGGTGGTACGCTGTCGATAATTGATATCGACGAGCTGCCACACATCCTCGTTAGGTCGACCATAAATGTCGTAAATAAATATTAGATATTATGTTGTGTAAATATTATAAGTAATAAGTATATTATTTTAAATTAAATATAAATTAATGTTTGCGTGTCATGTGTGTGTGTTTAATAAATATATATTTTAGTTTAGTATTTATTTATAATTATCTGTAGTGTATATTGAGTGTAGGTAGGAAGGTCCCTACAATGGATAAAATTCAAATCAATGTCAACTCATGAATGATATGCTATATATAATACATCTTTACAAACTTTAAATTATTAAAATGTCATGCAGGACAGATCGGGTCCAGCTTACCGATTCAAGTAGCTTTCCACGGAGTAGAAGGATTTCTCTAATAACCAAGATTTTAGTTTGTTATTAAATCTATTCTGGGGCAAGCTTTTCATTTGTTCAGGGAGAGCATTAAAAATACGCCCACACATTTTAGTACAGTTCTTCTTAAATAAGGCAGTATTGGGAACCTTTGCTAGAACTATCCTGTCTGGACGTCGAGTATTTCGAGGAAATATGTCCTTGTCCGTTTGAAATAGGTCAGGATTTTGCTTAACAAATTTAGCTGTCTCCAGAATCCATTTTGAATATTAATATCTTTCACCTAATTAAGACCCGCGATGAATGACCTTCGTGTTAAAAGAGAACACGTTAATTAGCAGCTGGACGGAAAAGGCACAACTTTGTCGTTATATTTGAATGTTTATTTTATAACTTGAATAATGTCGTACTTTAATGTAACTCTTAGAAACTTTCCGCAAATGTATTCCGATTCTGGTAGTTTGTTTGTTTATTTATTCAATAACGATGTACATCATGTTTGAATTTATACACAGTCAATATAAGCACTCACTTCCTCAAAATAACATGAAAAACTTAAATAAACGATATAAATAACATGAAAAAGTTAAATAGTTCATTCAATGAAATACATATTTAACGTTCAATATTTGTGTACAACTGAAAATTCTGTGCAACTGTTAGTGACGTCAGCTGAGACATTGGCCGTCGTATCTTGTATATCACACTAGCTGTTCCCCGCGGCTTCGACCGCGTGGAAGTCGTTATCACGTAAAATCACCCTCCCTTTGCGGTTAAAAAGTAGCCTATGTCCTTTCCAGGGCCTCGAACTATCTCTATACCGATTTTTATCCCAATCGCTTCAGCCGTTGAGGCGGGAAAGCGTAACAGACAGACAGACAGTCTAAAAGAGTTACTTTTGCATATAAAATACTAGCTGTTCACCGCGGCTTCGACTGCGTAGATGTCGATATCGCGTAAAATCATTAACCTCCTTTTGCGCAGTCGGTTAAAAAGTAGCCTTTGTCCTTCCCAGTGCCTCGAACTATCTCTGTACTAAAGTTTATTTCAATTGCTCCAGCCGTTTAGCCGTGAAAGCGTAACAGACAAACAGACAGATAGACAGACAGACAGACAGACAGAGTTACTTTCGCATTTATAATATTAGTGGGGATTAGTAGGGATGGTTATGTGACAGAAAGATAAGCTAAATGAAATGAAAAAAAGAACCATGGTCTTCAATCAGCTTATGCCAGTCCACCGCTGGACGCAGGCGTCTCACAACTTTCATCACAATACACGGTCCTACGCTTTACGCATCCATTCATTCCCTGCAACCTTCTTCAGGTCGTCGGTTCATCTAGCAGGGGGTCATCCTACTCCACGCTTCCAAAGTCGCGATCTCCAATCTGGCTATCAGTTCTATTCTCCTACAGATGTGGCCAGCCTACTGCCACTTCAAAACACATAATTATACACTTTCACTTTGCAAACTATGTCGACCACTCTGGTACTCTGAGGGATAACATCGTTCCGGATTTTATCCCTCAGAGACAACGCAAGCATAGCTCGTTTATTTGCGCGCTGTGTAACTTTAATACGCCTAATGTGGGGGACGCCTAGTACATAGACTAGTTCACTGTGCGTGTCCATATCTCGGCACCGTAGGTCATAACTAGTGGAGCTTTTACTACATAATAAAAGCAGTGTCAAGTGGTGTTCATAATAAAATATCATTACAATTGATAAAAGTTTACTACTATTTTCATGGAAATTGGTTCAAAAACATCTAGAGAAAAAGTAACACCCAAAGAAATCGAAATTACATTTTGTCGTTATGAAATGGAGTATTTAGCTCAATATGAGAGATAATCTAATACTTATAATAATAGACTTTGTTTTGAATTTAAATAAAATATCGCATTAATGTTAAAATAACAATACGCAATTTAGAATCCTACAGACTTGTCTCTGAATTTCAATGTAAGATTTAATTAATAAAAAAAAATTAAAAAATATAATTTTTCTATCTATACTTCTATTATAATAAAGAGGAAATTTTTGTTTTTTTCGTTTTCTTGTTTTTTGATGTGAGGGAAAATCCTCGTAGGATGCTATGCCGGACTCTTACCGACTAAAAACCCTCACGTAACGCCCAACAGCCTATGGTTGAGAGCCCCGGGTAAGCCCTCAGGAAGGATGTCCCGTGACTCGCAACAGACCTACGGCCGCCAATGCGGCCTCGCCCAGTGGGTGGTTCGGGTGCAATCCCGCGTCTATGGGGGGTTTTGGGTGTGACCCCGCTTCTAAAGGGGGGCGTGCGTGAGTTGCTCACGTCACGCTGCCGTCATGGGCCTGCTTCTGTAAGGACGGTGAGCATCACAGTAAGTAATTGTATTTTTCGTAACGTAACATTCAATTTGCACCTTTCTGTGACCTTGCAGTCCATAGGAGGACAATTTCGTAAGAAGACCACAGAGTCAGACCTGGTCAAGGGCTTTAGAGATGTCGAAGCTCACTGATAGAGCCTCGCCCTTACTATCGATAACTGTCTCTTAATTGGGGTATTTTGGTATTGACTGTTTCCAATCGGTACTATTGCAAGCGTCATGATCACGTAGAAACTGAAGTGCTGACGGTTAATCGTTAAAAAGTCTGTAAAACACATACAAACATCGACATCTCCTTTCTAATCGCTGCATGGGAAATAATTTCAAGTTTACCCAAGGAATGAAATTCGCGCTAAGAGCATATTCACAGTACAGAACTATATCAAAATCGACATTACAAAAGAAAAGGCGACCTACTACCTTGAAAAGGTTTTTACTTCACTTCATACAAAACCAACTAAAGTGTGTAGTGATAGCAGTAATTTGAGCCAAGTTACACGCTCCATGAGGTAGGTAACAAAGGGAGAGACAAAAGAATACACGTTGTGTGTCGCGAACAATGGATACCAGCTGCGAGTAATGAAGGTAATTGTCGCCCCGGGGAACTGGTAAAAGGGAATTTCTGCTTACTGCCCGTTCGCGCTAAGTTTGCCGGTCGCCTCTCCTACTACGCCTCTTCTCTAGCCTGTACGCCAGCGACAAACTTAGCGCGATCGGGTAGTACTTACTTCATCAGTTGAAGGAAAACAGGAATCTCACCTACCAAATAGGGATTAAGGTCCTCACACCGGTATGTATGTACTCTGTAGTGTCAGAACCTAAATTCTCGGTCAGTAGGTGCGCTTGGACTTCATAGAACTTTAAGTGGCCTTTAATACCTTCAAGGACTGTGTGTGGGCCACGATCTTCTATCATTGACAAGATACACGCAAAAAAGCAACAGTATCCCGTTTTTAGGGTTTCGTAGCCAAATGGCAAAAACGGAACCCTTATAGATTCGTCATGTCTGTCTGTCTGTCCGTCTGTCTGTCCGTCCGTGTGTCACAGCCACTTTTCTCCGAAACTATAAGGTCTATGCTATTGAAACTTGGTAGCTAGATGTATTCTGTGGACCGCATTAAGATTTTTATATAAAACTAGAAAAAAAGCAGTAAGTTTTGGGGGTCCCCATACTCAGAACTGAAATTCAAATTTTTTTTTTCATCAAACCCATCCATCTACAGATAGGTCTTTAAAAATGCTATGGAGGTTTTTAACATACTTTTTTTCTAAAGTGAATAGTTTGCGCAAGAGACACTTCCAAAGTGGAAAAATGTGTGTCCCCCCCCCCTCTAACTTCTAAACTAAGAGAATGATAAATCAAAAAAAAAATATGATGTACATTGCCCTAAAATCTACCAACGAAAATTAGTTTGAACGAGATAGAGCTGGTATTTTTTTTTAATACGTCATAAACCGCAATTTCCGGTTAGTGAAATCGCTACCACTGCGAACGTGTTAAAACATCAGTCAAAGTTACAACGAACTTTAAGAACTTTTATATTATGTTTCTTGCTGCTACGAAACCCTTCATGGGCGAGTCCAACTCGCACTTGGCCGGTTTATTACATAATACTTTAAGTAACCAAATATTATGTATTAGCAGTATTGCGATTCGTGAATGCGATATTCCGGATTGCTCAACTAGTAAGGACGCATAGAAAATATATATTTTTTATCACAATACTTTATATCACGTACAACCTTTTTTCCACGTCTCATGAGAGAACGTTTACACAATTACTACAAACAAAACATAACAAAAATGTGTTTTATCTGTCTATATATATAAAAATCAGTGCCACTTTACGTTGTAATTTTATAACTCAAGTACGGGCTCACCTATCCAAACCAAATGTTTAGGCTTTGTTCGGACTATTTAGAAGATGGTCTAAGTAAAGTTTGCACAAAATCGGTCAAGCGGTCCTTGATTTATCACGCAAACGAAGTTGTTCAGACAATGTAGTAGATGGTTTATGTGAAGTTTGCACAAAATCGGTCGAGTGGTTCTTCATTTATCATGCAAACGAAGTTGGGCGGGTCAGCTAGTTACATATAAAAGTGACATGGTAAGTTCCCGACCCGTCACCTTTGCTGAACATGGCCCCCTCTCAGCTTTTTCTGGCTCAAGGCTAGCGTGACAACAGCACTGATTTTCAGAGGAGGCCAGTTGGGACATGATGACAGTTATTTTTAAATATAGATTAAATATATTACACTTACTACCTACATCTCAAGCGCTGGGCTTGCAACATAAACCTCTTATAATTCCACTTTTGTTCTATTGAAATTCGAAACCAGACAGTTATATTGTATGCTTTAATAAAACATTGAATCCGCATACTCCGACTCAATCTGAAGTAATCCAAGCTCAGCGTTTGATTAAATATATACCGATTGCTGTATGTTATGTCCTACATGAGCATTTGTCAGTTTCATACTAAGAATTACTGTTTAAATATCATATGGAGCTAAATTTTGAGAAGGAATTGTTTCAAGTTTATACACATTCTTTTTAATTTGTTTTTAATCAAGTCATAAGTCGAGACAAATTTTCTTATGTTTAAATATACGAGAAGTTTCATCGGAACTACTGGAGTTTTCTTTCCCAATAGTTCCGTTATGGAGATGTAGTGTGTAGATGTTGATTATGTTAAGGTAAGGTATGGATAGTGACATACGTGTACCCATATAATTTAAGTACGAAGGCTACATTTTATAACAAGTAACAGAATTTTAACGTCCTATATTTCGTAGTTGGTTAAAAGCACTGTTAATATTAAATCAAGGTACACATAAATAAATTCGCATAGCAAACCTCTGATATCCTAAGTGAAAAGATGTAACTAATATGTATCATATTTTCGCAAAATTATATCTCATCTTTCCCCTAACATTATTACCAGTTTTGGTTTAATTACCAAATTAGAGGTATTGTTTTGTTCACCCTCAGTTAAATACGTTCTAATATAATTTCTAATTAACCATTTGAAACGAACTACGGTTCTAATCACAAGGAGGCTGTGATCAAAGGCTGTGTAAGCGAGAGACCATAGTAATGCTGTCTCGTTCTCACTTATTTCAGTAATAAGTTGCAATGATAAGTTGTTTTAACTTTTTTTTTTTTTTTTTTTTTTTCTTTTTTATTAAGAACAACGTTCTTAATAATTAATTACAATCTAGCCGTTATATAAGTTTATGGCTAATAAGTAATTTACATCTAACTTAATTTACTAGGTATACTGTTTTTAAACTAAGATTTATGTTCATTGCACTTTCTTAGAGTCTGTTAAGTATGAAAACACTTTGTTCACGTGTTCTATATTATAGCACTATCACTAATATTTGTTCACTACACTAATTCAAAAGGCTTAGTTCGTTTTAATCGTCTCACTATGTCCGTGGTATCAAGCAATTGGATCGCTTCGATATTCACATGGTGTAGGAGTCTGCGTTCGTGGGCTGCAGCAGACTTCTGTATGGTTTGGTAGACAGTGTCCACGTTGAGATCACGGTGGAGGTCGTCATTTCGTACGTACCAAGGCGCATTGACGATTGCCCTTAGTATTTTGTTTTGATATCGCTGTATTATGTCTACGTTGGTTGGTTTAGTACAGCCCCAGAGTTGTATACCGTACTTCCAGATAGGCATCAATGTAAGCTTATATATTAGTAGCTTATTATGAATTGACAGACTAGAGTTTCTGCCTAGTAACCAATGCATACTTTTGTATCGAAAGTCCAGCTCTTGCCTTTTCTTTTTAACGTGAGCTTTCCACCGAAGTTTGGCATCAAGCGTCATGCCCAGATATTTTGCTGTGTTTGCGTGTGGCACTTGCAGGCCATTTATAAATATGGGATGGTACTCATGTTTTTTATTTGAGAAGTCAATGTGTAAGGACTTTGATTCATTTAACTTTATTTGCCATTTATGTGCCCAGTCATAAATTTTCGTAACAGCCACTTGAACTTTCCTAACGGCTTCTTTGTGGCTCGACCCTGTAGCCATAATGGCAGTGTCGTCAGCAAAAGTAGCGATTGTATTTTGTTGTGTTTCTGGTATATCGTAGGTGTATAGCAGGTAGAGAATTGGACCTAATACACTCCCTTGTGGTACCCCTGCTTCAATTGTGTTAAGCTCAGAATACGCATCTTCTTGTCGTATTCTGAATGCTCTGTTGGTGACGTAAGATGTTAATATGTCTGAAAAAGCTTTTGGCAGCGTTTTTTTTAGTTTATATATTAGTCCTTCGTGCCAGACTTTGTCAAAAGCTTGTGCTACATCTAAGAATACTGTACTACAAACTTTTTTACCTTCTAAAGCTTTCTCAATGTTATTCGTTATCCTATGAACCTGGTCTATAGTAGAGTGGTTTTCTCGAAATCCAAATTGGTGGTTTGGTATTAAATTATTCTTGCTAATGATTGGTTTCAACCGCTTTAAAAAGAGCTGTTCAAAAAGCTTAGAGATCATAGGCAGCAAGGAAATAGGTCGGTATGAAGTTGCTTCATGAGGTGGCTTGCCAGGTTTAGCGATCATGATGACTTCAGCGACCTTCCATGCCTCGGGTACATATTTTAACATAAAGATGGCATTAATAATCTTTGTGATTTTAATGATGGCTTTCTGTGGCAATTGTTTTAAAATTTCCCCTGTAATCAGATCATATCCTGGCGATTTTTTAGAGCTAATGTTGTTTTTAATTTCTTTCATCACTTCCTTTGGCGTGACGAGTTTAATTCTTTGATCTTCTAATACGTTGAGACACGTGAGGTTTTCTGTCTGGTGTCTGTATGGCTGAAAATTTTTTGCAAGGTGCTGTGCAAATCTGTGTGCTTTTTGCTCGTTGCTTATTGCCCATTTTCCATTGTCGTCCCTAATAGGAGGAATTTGTGTTACTGGCCTTTTGAGTTTCTTGGTCACTTTCCATAGGGAGTAATCTGTTGTGTGGTCACCAGTTAGCTGCTGTAAATTATTCCTTAAGCATTCATCGTTAAACTGTTGAATTTTTTTCTTTAAGATTTTGCTAATATTATTAAGTAAAGTTTTGTCTTTAGGATATCTGGTCTGTTGCCATCTTTTTCTCTGCTTCCTTTTTTCTGTTAGTAATGTTATTATTTCCTTGGGATAAGTGTTACCCTTGTACTTGGCTCTTAGTGATGGCGAATTATTCCATGCACATTGCTGAATATTCACGGTCAACTTATTAGTTTCCAAGTCGAGATTGTGTAATTTTAAGGGCACATTTAAATCTATAGTTTTTTCTAATTCTAATCTAAAGCTTTCCCAGTCTGTATGCTTATTTGACAGCGTCAAATGGGAATTTCTGAGTAAAATTTTATTACTTAATCTTAATATTATCGGAGAATGATCCGAGTTCATGTGACTGTTTTCCTCAATACATAAAAAATTACTTGATATATTTTTAAATACGAAGAAGTCTATAAGGTCAGGTACTTTATTCCTATCAGTTGGCCAGTACGTTGGTTTTCCTGTACTTATTGTTTCACACCGCATCTCTTTAATCGCACTTAGTAGCTGTCTTCCTTTTGTCGTAGTTAACCTGGACCCCCAGTACTTATTCTTAGCATTAAAATCACCTCCCAGTATGAACCTGGATCCGAGGAGGTCAAAGAGATGCTTATATTGTTCTGTTACTATTTTGTGCCTTGGGGGACAGTAAATAGAAGCGACGACCACAGGGCCGAATTTAGTTTCGATAGATACCGCCATGGATTGCATGTGAGGTGCTTCATATCTATTATATTCATAGTGGATAAAATTTTTCTTGATAATAACCGCGCTACCTCCTCTAGCAGTATTGTCCGGGTGGAGTGAGTTGTATATTTTGTATCCTCTAAATTTAATGTGAGACTGTTTAGTGAAGTGCGTTTCAGATATCAAGCACACGTCAATGTTTTCTGTATCTAAGACTAACTGCAACTCATTTTGGTGTTGAAGTAATCCATTAGAGTTCCATGCCATAATTTTGAGACTGTTATTCATGGTTGTTTTGTGGGGCAGCTATTTTAACGCTGGATTCTAGTTTATCTAGTCTTCGATCGAATGAGGATATATATTTTAAAATTTGACTAAGCTTGTCTTCTATGCTCGATGGCTGTAATGATTTCTTGCTTACATGCGCATAGGAAGCTTTGTTTGTAGTCAGTATACTAGTGGTTGCGGGGGGCATTGGATTGGCACTTTTCCTAGTTGCCTGAACATTAGAGTTGTTCTTAGGGGTAGGCTGTTGTGAGATCGCCTTTTTATTTAGGGTTTTATTCTTTAACTTTTGCATTTCCTTAGCTACGACGCACCCTCTGTAATTGGCTGGGTGAGGGGAGCCACAATGAATACATTTAGGTTTTTCTTCGGCGGGTTTCGTGCAGTCAGCTGTGAGATGCTTGCCTGTGCATTTAACACACCTTGGCTCTTTCGAGCAATATTTTTGTGTGTGCCCGTAAGCTTGGCACCTCTTGCACTGAGGGATAAGCTGAGAGTTTTTAATTGGGTGTATTTCAACCTTGCAACCTAATATATAATTAATGGCATATATATTGTTAATATTTTCTGTATTTTTAAATGATAATATAAACATGTTTAAAGGCTCTTTATTTCGCCAGCTTAACTTATTTATAACATTTTCTACTTGGAATCCCTGTGACTCCAAATCATTTTTGATTCGGTCGGGTTGACACGAAGAGTGTAATCTCTTAACGATTACTCTTATCGGCCTGGACTGCTTATCTTCATAAGAGTGCCAGCGGTAGTTCTTCTCACTTAGTAATGTAGTGACTGACCTATAAGAGTCTTCATTTTTGCAATTAATTTTGACACAATCCCCACTAAGCATTTTTGCAGTGAAGGATTGTATTGATTGGGTTTGAATTAAACTATCATAAAATAATTGATAGTTCAAAATGTTGTCCACAATAATTGGCGGTGGAAGTGGGACTTTTTTTGCAATGGTTGCATTTTGAGTGGACCCCTGTTCTTGCTGGGGACTTGTGCTGGCGTGTGGTGGCGAGAGGGAAGCATTTAACTTCCGTTTCTTCCTACTCTTTACCCTAATCCACTCAGTTTCTTTCGCTAGCTCCTCCTCATCCGTGCAATACTCAACGGGCTCGTTGGATTTTGGCTGCGAAAAACTTATTTTGGAACTTACCTCGGTAAGCACATTTTTTTCACGCTCCTTGAAACATTCCAGTTCTCCCTGTAGAACCTGAAGTTGTCCTTGGAGGCTTTGGACCTGTTCCTTAAGGTCTAGAATAACCTGTTGTAGGCCTTCATTTTCTTGCTTTTCCTGTATGTAATAATCATACAGTTGTCTTTCAAGCTCGGTTTTTATTGTTATTTGCTTTTTAGACATGTTCGGTAATTAAATTGCACCAAACAGAGTAAACATTATAAACTTGTAACTAGGTCATGTCGATGACCCGGTAAGCGTATGACGCGCACCGCGACGACGACGTTGTGCTGTGTCAACAAAACACTTGTAAAAGTCCCAAACCTCAATGTAAATAAAAAACAATATCAAGGGCAATCTCAATTTAATTAAAAACTTACACACTTATACAGGATACAAATGTATACAAGTGGTATCGCGACTTAAATTGACGCGAACGCCATCTATCGCATGAACATGGAAACAAACTTGTAAACATATAAAGTATTAAATGTTGTAGCCTTAACATTCCGGCCGCCATGGACCGAGTCCATCAACTTGACATGTAGTTAATATAATTGTATAACAATTGCGCAAAAAAATATGGAATACCTACTATTCCGTACCTGCTATTAACAATAATCTTTGAGTACAATAAAACCCAAACGTACAAACTACAACAAAGCTTTAAATATAACATTAATAAATCGTTCTACACAGTACTTAACCAAAATAAAATAATACACAGAAAAACCCACAAAACCAACAAATAAGAACTATAACTATAATTATCACCCACAGGTAAGAGAATCAGCTTAGATACTTGGCGTTGGATAGCATTACCTTTACTTACATCTAAGTTATACGACTCGCGTAACCTTGTCCAAACCAGGACGTTTATCAATCACAACATAGAAAAACCATTTTGCAATAGGGAAATTATCTTTGGCAAGCATCGTATCGCCGATACCAGGATCATATGCCAGATAAGTCCATTTGGACCTATGCTGTAGTTGATTGTGGTACTCTTGAGACCACCTTCGCCGGGAAGCCTGTACCATACTCTGGGTTAACTGGCATCTTCTCAGTGTGACGATATGTGTCTCGTAATGTGAGGGATGTGATTTACGAGAAAGCATAGAATAAATTATAGAGTACTTCATACACTTCATATTTTCACCGATCTGAGAATTGTATATCTTTCTACCTTTTTTCAATAAACCGTCGTGATCTAAAGGGTTCATAGAGGTAAGTTTACTTTTGCTACCAACCTTCCTTGTCTTCTGCAGGGATTCGATTTCTCCTCCAAAAACTTGATTCTGGCACCACTTATTACAGGTAAGTAATGACTTGTTATCCTTTAATTTTAACCACTTACTAATAATCGATATTTCTTCTTTAGGTTTCTTCCAGTGAAAAACTTTACGGTAATACGAAACGATTCTAGCCCTTATACTTTCGTCGAGGGTCAATTGAGGTAGACAACGCGCAGTCAGACAAGGTACTGGAGAAGTGATAAAGGTAATTCGTAAGGACCTGAGGAAACGCATTTCCTCATTACGATCCTCATGCCACAGAACATATTGGTAATATAGGTCTTCCTCAGCTATCTTAACCTGTCCGTACAGTTGGATGTCGGTCACAAGTGCATTTGAGTAAGACCACCAGCGCATGATAAAGTGCATCAGCCCGAGTTGAAGGTTTGAACCCACAGTTAGATCACTATTTAACAGTAAGTTACTATACCTTAGCATACGAGCCTTGATAGTGGTCTTGTCTTGACGCACGACAGGATTATGCGGTAAGTAAATACCATCACTTTTCTCTACTTCGGCTGCGCTAATCTCCTCCACGAGTTCCGCTATGGTATATTCTTGCAGAACTCTAGAACCACATACCTTGAGATCAGGATTCTTTAGTAAACGCTTTTCTAA
The DNA here is from genome assembly GCA_933228765.1 of Miltochrista miniata. Taxonomy (NCBI): domain Eukaryota; kingdom Metazoa; phylum Arthropoda; class Insecta; order Lepidoptera; family Erebidae; genus Miltochrista; species Miltochrista miniata. Next base: position 1,284,581 of record OW121769.1, read on the forward strand.
CATGAAAAGGGATTTTTGTGATACGTTCCTGATATCAGACGGTTTGCAAAGTGGATCTTGCGATTTGAACGGTAACCTGACCGAGTACCTACCAGGGTTATCATTTCTTCTGGTAGTACGAGTGAGAAGCTTTGCGCATTGAACCTTTTCCTCAGTTGAGCGCTTAACATGGGAAGTCGGTTCCGATTCTAAATCACAAAGTTCAAGATAGTTCTCACTTGCTAAAGTAGTAGTATGTAGACTAACAATTACATTTGAACACATATCGTTTTGGTTGTTATCTTCGCCGTTGTGTACTTTGCCAGAGAGAATCCAACCAAGTTTTGTATGCTGTGCGATTACAGAACCTGGTGGAACCCTGATTAAACCTTCCAATAAAATCTGGCTGTACACCTCAGCGCCCAGTAACAGATCTATTTTATTCGGCGTATTGTACGCTGGATCTGCTAAGACCAAGGACGATAGTGTTGGAATCAGACTTACCACAACCTTTTTGTTCGGAAGAAAAGTTGTGACTTTATCTAAAACATGTGCCTTTACATTTATCGTAAAACTGGGATTTAGACGAGACTGAATTTTTATCATAACCGACGACTGTGAGGTCAAAATCGATTGGTCACCGCCTAAACCTGAAACTAAACTTTTTTCAAATAGTTTTTTGAGCCCGAGATTCTGAACAGCCGACTCCGTGATAAAGGACGCTTGAGATCCTTGATCCAGGAGTGATCGTAAAACGACTGAAGATTCGGCTCTAGGTGATTCTACTTTAACCAAGGCAGTAGCCAATAGCACTTGAGAAATGCTATTTGAAAAACAAGTAGTAATCACCGAATTCGAAGATTGCTCCTGAGTCTGTTGTGAAGTTGCGACCTCGACCGCCGTGGTCTCAACCTTTGTATCAACAGATGATTCAACCACTCCGTCTGGAGTGGGTTTTGGGGTATTGGGATGAAGAATAAGGTGGTGCTTTTTCTTGCAAAGACGACACCTTGTGGGTATTGTGCATTGATAAACTGCGTGAGTAGAGTTCAAACAATTATAGCATAAGTGATTGGTTTGGACAAAATTACGTCTGTCTGTAACTGATTGTTTACAAAATGTCTTACAGTTAAACAATTTGTGGTTGTCTTGACAATATGGACATATGGCGGAAGCAGTTGCGACATGAGAGCAATGTACTCTTTCAACCTTTTGAGCTTTAGGATCGAGGAATTCTAGGGACCTAAAACGTTGTTCCAAAAACTTTTCGAATTTACTAAATTCTGGTAATTCATTGATGGAACTACTTACCTCTGATTCCCACAGCTTGCGAGATTCAGGGTCGAGTTTCTGGCTTATTAAATAAATAATAATAACATCCCAGGAACTTACATCTACACCGATATTTTTTAAGGCATGTAAGCATTCCCGAGTTGTGTCCAATAACTGTTTTATAGAACTAGCAGATTCTGTTTGTAATACCTTTTGAGTTGTAAATTTCTTTAATATACAGTTAGCCAAATATCTTTTGTTATTGTACCTATTTTGTAATATTGACCAAGAATTTGAATAATTATCTGCAGTGACAGGTATGTGTCGCAACAATTGCTCTGCTTCGCCTGACACGGAGCTCTTAAGATAGTGTAATTTCTGCACATCATCTATGGACTGATTATTGTGAATTAATGAAACGAACAGGTCTCGAAAGCTCACCCACTCAGAATAAGACCCCGAAAACTTTGGCACTGAAATTTTAGGTAGCTTTACAATACCCCTGTCAATGGGTCTAGTAGTTTCCAATTTACTAGAATTCAAGACCCTCAATTCTAAGAGTGCATGCTTCAAAAGTGACCTATATTCTATATATATTTCTTCTGTTTCCTCGTATACATTATTTATATTATAGTCTGATTTCAAAAAATCCTCTTTCTTCAATTCAAACACTAATTTACGATGGTTACTAACAAAGGCATTCCAATTACTCTCCAAAGTCTCTAATCTAGTTTCTAAATATGAAATGGTTATACGGTCCTTTGGAGATTTTTTAAAATTAGATTTTGCTTTACTAATCTTTAAATTAATATCTTCTTGCAAATTAAAATATTTATCGGCCATGATTATATAGGTAAAACCACTCAATAAACTGAACAAAAATAAAACAAAAATCAAATAAGTTTATACAAAAATAATAAACAAAATTAAAGCTATTTATGTGTTAAACTATTTTGTATATTATGTAGTAATGCAACCGAACAGTAAAATTATTAAGTAAATAAACTATCTTAAACTAACAAAGTCCATAAATGTATACACAGCACAGTTGAAATTTTTGCAAGTCCAAATCTTCGTGATTTTTCTAAGTCTTTTAGACTTAGTAAATCGATGCAAAATCGGACATAGGTTCCCCGTCAGTTCAATTTTAAGGAAACTATTCTAAGTCCAAAACACTTTAACTTTTTTAACACTTCACTCATGCACTATAACTTGAAATTTTAAAGTTTTGAACTCCTATGTAATAAGGTTGAAAATTGTACTCACAGTTTTTCTTTGCAAACTCACTTCACCAACAATGATGTACTCGTGGAACACAGCTACTTGTATTGTTGCTTATCCTTTGACGTCATCAGGGGGTTGCTCTCCCCGCTGGTACCTCCAGAGACTCCTGGCTCTGGATGCTGCTGCTGATCTCCAAGTTCACCAGGATTCTTCCGCCGCCTGCTGCTGCCTTACCAGCAGCACTAACACCATAAGCAGCAATCCACTGCCTCGTCGGTGCGGTTTTCAAAAAAAAAAATGGTAACACCCAACAAAATGCCGTTTCACACCGGCTATAACGAAGGACCATGTAAAAGTCCCAAACCTCAATGTAAATAAAAAACAATGTCAAGGGCAATCTTAATTTAATTAAAAACTTACACACTTATACAGGATACAAATGTATACAAGTGGTATCGCGACTTAAATTGACGCGAACGCCATCTATCGCATGAACATGGAAACAAACTTGTAAACATATAAAGTATTAAATGTTGTAGCCTTAACACACTAATCATGCGCGCGCGCTATCGATACGACCGTTCTCGATGGAAGTTATGCCAACTATGATATGATTGTTATTTTAGTTGGAGCGTTCTGTAGTAACAGCAATTTGAAAACAATATAGTTTATTGCAATAATTGAAGTGTATGTATTAATATAAAGAGGAAACGTTTGATTGTTGTTTGTTTGCATCGAATAGGTGCCGAAACTATTGAACCGATTTGTGAAAAGCGTAGAAGGAACTTCACCCCGCACTTTTGGTGGGTGTTACCCACTATGTGCAGCAGGCTTTACTAAGTGTTATCAATCAACAACAATTATAAACGACACTGAACTCTGTACCATTAAGTGTTCAGTATGTTTATTGTAGACTAAACATTCTTAACTTGTTAACACACTGTCTAATGTTTCCCTTTTCCTGTTAGAGAAAGTTGAAGCGGCTAGTTAGAAAGTAGAACTAACTACAACTCGAGTAACGAACTACAGCACGTCAGCGCCGGAAGACACGCGGCACATCCCTAGAGTAATCACTTATCTACTTCCTCTGAAACATACTACAACATTATATAAGTACCTTCTGTATCGAGGTACATTTTACTGGATATTCTTTATAAAGTGAAATTTGCAAAGTAGAGTTGTAGTTATAAACTCGATAATAAGAAAATGTGCCATAAGACTAAAACCTGCTAATAGAATAGAGCATGTTCTAGTCGTAGGCTGGCAAAGTTTTCTAAATGAAATTGTATCACAAGTGAAAACACGCAATCGGTTCATATTGTATTAATACATTAAGTGAAAACTTGTAATCCCTTTTTTTAAGAAATTTCAGCAAATGGATGAATGTGTTAACACAACGACGAGCATTTTGAGCATTATTTCATACCAGTAAAGTGGCAGAAAAGCTTACGGTTTATCTGATAGAAACTGGTCACCTTAGCTTATGAACGTTTACAACACCAATAGTTCTACTCTCGCACAACCAACCGTGAAAAACCTTAATGAATTAAGACGGCCAACGGATCTCTAATAAGCTTAATTTCGGCTCAAAATAAGTTGAAAATACGTTCTTCTACAACATTAAAGCTCGCAAGGCTAAATTAGTCAAAGCTATTTAGGTAAGGAGCTCACGTACAGTTTCTTGAAAGCTTGTGCTAATCCCCGTTACACCCCCGAGGTTTACTGAAACAAAACATAGTTGTGAGTTAAGCTCGTCTTTCTACATGCTGGTTCTTAAAACTTTTAGTTATAACAAGACTTATTGTGTACAACGAAGAACAAATTATAATTTCAATACTAGCAGATGCTTGCGACTCCACCCCGTGGATATTGGTTATCATGACCAAAGGAATATTGAGAGCACTGAAACCCAACTATGATTATTCTATTTTTGTTCACAACTTGAAAGAAAGAAAGAAAATAATTTTCTTCTAGAACTTCGCTTTTACTTTACCGATTGCAATGAAAACGGTAAGGTATTTAGTCTGACTACGATCGTTCAAATAAAAATAAAGCTTTAAAAATCCTTCAGTAGTTTGTAACCGTATTCTAAGTGCTCCGTGTGAACACTGCAAATATAATTAAAATTAATTCTTTCTCATCACTCCAAAATCAGTTTCTTCAATATTTTATTTTCCCTCTCTAGGTTTCCAAATCATCTAAAATTATCTTTTATTACTTAAAAATCAAAACGGTAACCTGAGACTTCAACCACCCAGAACCATAATGAAGTCTTTCCACGGTTGTCTGTGACTTGTTACCTTGAAATGATGTCTTTGGAACAATGTAATTTTCCAATTGAAATGGTGTTCTATTCCAGACAAAAGAAAATATTAATTCTGCCGGGAACCCTGGTTCTGCCGAGAACCCTGGGAAGGATGGATGACTCCCGGCCGTAAAAAAAGGATAATATTCACACAGATATTGACGAATGGTAACAACATAACTAATAAGACAACACAGGTCCTGATGAATGGTAATAAGATAAATGCATCTGATGTTAAATATGCCGCCATTTTAATTTCCGTTAGTGACGTCAATCATTCGCACGCAATTCGGAAGTACCATCAGTGTGTGTAAATAAATATCTCTGTATTAACGCATCGGTGGAATTCAGTTACTGCTGTTAAATGGTAAATTGTAGAGCTGTTTTGTGAATGAATTCATGGTGTTCATACGTTTGCTGTACGATTAGTCAGAATGAAATATGTGCCATTGATTCAAGACTTGACTATTTTGGTGAGGTTAAAATTTCATGGTATGAATAATTATTCGATAAAAATAATTTGAACTACTAGCCGATGCCTGCAGCTACACACGCGTCGGTGTCCGCGTAGGTGTGTACACGTAACGACATTAATTTTTCATTTAGCTATTAAATTATTGAGTTTCACGCCACCCCGAATTGAGCACTTTTATTATAAACAAAACATTCATAAATTAATACACAGACAACTTATAAGTTACAGTAAAAGTATTTTCGCAAATATTTAACTTCAATATCAAACACTCTTCAGTCGATTTTTTCAACATTCTGTTCCAATTATTCCGTTGCTAGATTTACTTTAAATTTTAAAATGTCATCGAAATTTCAATTCCACTCCGGACATTTCAAACGTCTCTAGCTACGTAGGTAATGCTGACGAGGCCTAACAGCTCAAATGTCAGTAAGTTGTCAGAATGAAGACAGGCCCTTAATTTGTCTTGTCTCGTTTTATAGCGCTCAAAAGCGCACAAGTGACGTGGAATTATGGCTAAATAAGCTATTTACCTATTAGATTCTTGACAGTTTTCCACGGTGACTGATATTTCTGTAAGATCGTTCAGTGAAAAATGAACCTTATACATGTTTATGTTATAAATTGCAGTGCACCATGACCTGGCCTGTAACGTACTGCGAACCTCGTTAGCACTTATTTAAGCCATTACCATAATATTACAAATATTCCCAGTTATTTGCAATACTCCCTTCCCTTTATTTGATTTTAGTATTTGTTGCTATAGCGGCATCATTATCTGTGAAAAGTTCAGAGGGGCAAGTGCGAGTTTCAGCGAGCGCCTGTCGACATTCACTGGTGAGCGCGTTATCACCGATTTGTATGGAATCAAGATAAGTTCCCGCGTTTATAGCTAGGTGGCGGGGTCTCGATTCCATACGAATTGGCGCGCCGTGCATGTCGACAAGCTCACGCAAAAACTCGCACTTGCCCCTCAGCTCTGCAGATATCACGGTAGATATCACCTGAGATACAGCTTCGTGACGGATGGCGGAGTCTCATGAATAGAGTCCCGGTTTTAAGCTTTGGGAACGGAACCCTAATAACAAAACAAGCATCTTTCCTCTTAATAATATTAGTGCGTAAGTACAGAAATATAGTTAGACTGATTGAATGTTGGTTAAGTAACTTCCACGGCTCGTCCTCGTAGTAAGAGCCTGGAAAGCAGATAACAAGCCCACCTCCACCTCATGGCTGGTTCCAATCTACTGGTTATACAAGCCGAATCACGAGCGATGCGTGACCTTACTTGCCTGTAGCTCACTTGAGGAAACATACAATTCTCCCTACAAATTGTTTTCTTTATCCTTGTCTAAATATCTACCTCTCCCTTTTCTGGATAAAGGTAAGAAGGTCTTATAACAATAAAAGTTAACGATACCCATTTAGTTTTAGTAGTGATCAAATCCAATTTTCCTCTTCAGTCTATGCTATTCCGAACTTCATTCCGCCTTTTCGCAATTCCAATCACCCGGTCCAACGGTTTCTGCCCAATTTCCCGACACACGGAAAGACTTGATTATTTGTGAGTGTATGTAACTCGGTGAAATTTGTTGGTTTAGGATAGGTAGCACTCTGTCTGTGAGATAAAGTCTTATTTGGTTTGGACAGATCTCATCATCTGAAGAAACTCACATGTTATTGGAATGTTACCTTTTTTCTGTGACACTGAGCGAGTTTACAAACAAAATTAATTTATTTCACTTAGCCATATACAGATGCACTTGTAAAACATCATCAGCATAAACCAACGAAGTACCATCAGTTCACAACGCGACCCACCTATCGTGTAATTTAAAATAAGTAGATTGTAAAAAAGCGCGATGAAACAGAGCGAGTATCGAAGCTTTAAACTCGCTGGCTGGTAGCTTGTAAATTCGTTCCGTGCTTTAGAAAATAGGAAACTTGAAACCAGTATATTATTATTAACTAGGTATGCCCCATACTCCACACCTTTTGCATACACCGAACTCATTAATTAATGTTGTAACACTGCCTTTACAATATTTTTTCAAGAGGGGTCTTAGAAGGTTTTACAGGGTCGGCAGCGCGAGTGTAGCGCCTCTGGTGTTGTAAACATCCATAGGCTGCGGTGACCACCAGTAGATCTGGTGGGCCGTATGCTTGTCTGCCACCTTAGTAGAGTGTGATACGTGACTTAGAAAAGTGTAACACCGTAGTATAAAAAAAAGCAGTGTACCAGATTTTTTGACATTTAAAATTACTGGTCCGTTCCTATGGGCGGCCTAATTTTGAATAACGAAATAGTTTAGGCAGAGAACGTCTTGTACCAGTACATAAAGTAGAACTTAACACGAGTTCCAGAACCCCTATATTACATGCGTAAAGTTTCCGACGCACATCCAAAAAGCAATTGAAGTAGGTACGAGGTAGTAGGTTTTTGAATTTATCGATATTCGAAAACATGACTTAACCTGTGTGAATTTAGAAGGCTCTGTCTTCTTTGTCCTCGCTCTTTCCCGTTACACGGGATCGGCTTTCCTTATCATGCGGCGCCACTTATTCCACTGGTATGCGTCGTCATCGTTGAGGCCCAACCTCTGCATGTCTTTCTTGACACTTGTCATCTTTTAGAAGGCAATTGTCAATTTAGAAGGCTCTGTGAATTACATAATTATGTTTTTAAATTTGATAAACAATAAAACATTTATTGGAAAGTTAAATTCTATTAATGTTTCTGACGGTTTCCATGATTAAAGTGGCCGATGCAGTAGTTGTGCGCTAACTGCTTAATGGTTTCCATTATACGACAAAAGCGAGCTTACCTAACAAATTTTTGAACTAGCTGTACCCACTCGTATTCACGGATACCTTAGCAAAACAATCATAGTTTCAGCTGGTATAACAAATCATAATTATTAGAATCCATATTCGATATCCGGGTTGTCGTACCATGACAGTCGTTAAGCCAAGTTGAAGGTCTTATGGACTGCTTGAAAATGTCAACTGTGGGTCGCCGGTCGTCTCAAACTATGTCTAGCTCGGCAGCGCGTGTGTATCGCTTCTGGTGTTCTATATACGTTCAAAGGCTACGGCAACCAATTATCAGTGCGGGTTGGGACATCCTTCAGAGGACTTACCCGGGACTCCCGTTTTAGTCGGTAGGAGCCTGGCATAGCATCCGTGTAGGATTTCCACACGATAAATAAAAGAAACCATCAGGGTGTGCGTTAAGATTGTCTGATAGCCACCCTAGTTGTTTTAAAAAAAATCACAAACATGCATCAAAATGTACAAAAAATACCTTTCATTGTATAATAATATGATGACTCTGCAAAAATTTGATAGACATAAAACATATAAATAAAATTTCAGGAAGTACCTTGATACTAATGTTGGTGTAAAAAAGTGATGTCACATTGTGGACGCGGTGCTTGTCGTCAGGGTTGCCAACAACATAAAAAATGTGTGCTCATTTTTTGGGGATACGAATAAAATTATTATATTTATCGTTGTGATCTCGAGAATATTGTGCTGTAAAAAATGTTTTGTGCGGTGAGATTGGGTGCTATTATTCAAAATGAACTTAATATTTTATCTGTACCTATATGGCCCTATTATCGCTTTTGTGATTTATTATGTTTGCAAATAATATATGGTCATAATTATTTATCTACTACTTCAGAGATTAAATTCTTCAAGAGTGGTTTACTTTTGCGGGTCGTTGAGTAAAGCTTTTAATATTATTGGTCTTATTTTTTAAAGATAAGCACGAGCAATGAATTTTGATTGTATTTTGTAGTACTTTTTTAAACTAAAATTCTGTTACCGAAGGTGAGTGCCTGTTAGATAATAGGGATTTTAAAAATAAAATCTATATATAAAAAAGTAAATGCAATTCTGAAATAGGTATAACACAAGAGTATGTAGTAATAAGTAAAGTTGTACAGCCCTATAATCTCGCTAACATCTATTTGTCTCATCCTTTAGTCCAAGCAATGCTGAAAAAAGTCATAGCAGAGCTACTCCATGCGACCAATCACATTGAGCCCCAAAGTCATGATAATAAAACTGTAACTTAACACTGAAATGAGAGAGAATGTACCATTTAATTTGTACTGGCCCCAACCAGGGCAACCCAATTACGAAACGGTGTCTTAAGCTTCTTAAACATTTGTTCTCAAAACCCAACTTGTAACTAGATAATTAGAGTCTGTTCTTTCTAATGAAAGAATGTCATGTTAGGATATAATTACTTATTGATTTGGAGTCTACAGCCGCTGGATCAGAGAATCCGGTACGTGAGCTGCTTGAAGGATTTTTCTTTTTTAAATTGATTTGTTACCCGCAAAGCCTGTCTTTGAAACATCTTGAGATAAGAATTATAAATTATTTTTAAGTAACGCAGTTATTTAATTTCGCATGTGCCATCTATAGCATCTATCGCACAATATGTACCAATAGTCTAGACCAACATAACACAATTAACAGTGGGTAGGTAGTAATTTATGTAAATTGGCGCGCATTAATTGTTGGCCAGTTGACATTTATTGAGATAATCACCGCCAAGAGGCTGGCAAATGATACACAATGTCGTTAACTAAGCTCCAATTTAAGAGGGGGTAAAAAGGTAAATTGTCGATCGTAGATTTGATTTTTATACCCGAAGGCAAACCCCAAATGAGCTGATTTTTCTGTAGTAGAAAATACATTATATGTGAAAGGACTTTAGTGAAAACATAATATAATAATATTTTATCGATAGAATAGACTCACAATGTTATGCCTAATTTTCGACTAAAATCAATTTATTTTCAAGATTATGGATATTACTGAGTCAATATTTGAATGCAAAGTATAAAATCATATAACCTAGTGACTAAATTTTTCACTTTTAAAGCTGCTTTACCCCGATGGATCACTGGCCCACAAGGCCCAAGCCCGACCTGCTTGTTAACCTCTTTGCGGCCAATTCCCGGGTCGACGACTGTGGCATGCAGCCCCCAACCATCGCCAATTGTGGCTATACAATGCCAGAAATTGTCATCCGGCAGTGTGATGTGCGGGCGGTGCTGCGGTCACTCGACACGCGGAAAACCAGTGGTCCTCACGGCATTCCGGCGGTGGTGCTGAAAAAAATTGCGGCCAAATTGGCTCCAGCGTTATCGCGCCTGTATCGCATCTCCTACTCTTCAGGGGAAGTGCCGGAGGCGTGGAGGGTGGCGAACGTACAACCGATCCCCAAGAAAGGGGATCGGTCGGACCCTGCCAACTATCTCCCCATAGCCGTCACTTCGATCATTTGTAAAATATTTGAGCTGATCATCAACAAACGGCTCATGCGCTACCTCGAGGATCACTCGCTACTCAATGATCGACAATATGGCTTTAGGCCGAAACGATCTATGGGTGACCTCCTGGCAAACATGACGCATGTTTGGGGTGTGGCTATGGAGAGGCACGGTGAGTCGTTGGCTATAAGCCTCCATATCGCCAAAGCCTTCGATAGAGTATGGCATGCGTCGCTGATTTCCAAGCTTCCGGCATATGGATTACCGCCCCAATTGTGCAGCTGGATGGCCAGCTTTCTGCACGGACTACGGATACGGGTCCTCTGTGATGGTCAGGCTTCCTGTTTTATGCAGGTAAATGCCGACGTACCACAGGGGTTTGTGTTGTCCCCAACCCTCTTTCTTCTGCATATCAATGACATGTTGTCCCTCGGGAGGATACATTGTTATGCAGACGATAGCACTCTGCACGGAAGTTACTCAGCCCGCCCAGCGGCCTCGAGGACTGATGTTGAAGAAAGGAGATGGCAACTTGTGGCTGATCTCGACGGGGACCTGGACCGCATTTCACAATGGGGATCCTCGAACTTGGTTGAGTTCAATGCCCGTAAAACACAGGCGTGTGCGTTAACAGCTAAAAAATCCCCTTTCCTACCCTTACCCTCTCTTCAGAATACAACGATTCCACTTGGAGATAATCTGGACATCCTTGGCATAGAAGTCCGGCCCGAGCTCAATCACAAATACTATATTGAGCGATGTATTGGGCTAGCCTCGAGAAAACTAGGAGTCCTAAACAAGGTTTTTTTTTTTTTTTTTTATACTACTTAGGTGGCAGACAAGCTTACGGCCCACCGGAAGGTTGGTAACCGTAGCCTATAGACGTTTGCAACACCAGAGGCGCTACACACGCGCTGCCGACCCGGGTGCAGGTTGTGACGACCCACAGTTGAAATTTTTCAAGCCGCCCATAAGGCCTTCAACTTGGCTTAACGACTGTCATTTTACTGACAACCGGGACCAACGGCTTATCGTGCCTTCCGAAGCACGGAAACGCTCGTAAATAAATGTCACAAAGTGATCCACGTGGTGGTCACACTGGTCACCCATCCATATTCGGCCATAGTAAATGTTGCTTACTGCAGTGATCGTTTACAGAACACTGAGTCCGCGTTGCCACGAGCGCTTCAAAGGTGAAGCGGTTCTTTACGCCAAACCAGAGTTGTCTGCTTTACAAGACGCAGATACGTCCTTGCGTCGAATACTGCTCTCACCTTTGGGACGACTCCGCGAGGTACTTGCTTGACGCGCTGGACTCTATGCAGCGGCGAGCTATTCGCATTATCAACTGCCCTGAGGTAACGGAAAATCTGGAGCCATTGGCGCAGCGAAGAACTATTTCTTTGGCTGCTTTCTACCGTATCTATCAAGGTGAGTGTTCTGAAGAACTCTTCAACCTAATCCCACCCTCTCCTTTCCGATCCTGAACAACGCGTTCTGGACAGAGGTGCCACTCTCACACAGTGGAGAGAATCTTTGCTAGAACTGAACGATTCAAAAGATCGTTTCTCTGTCGAACCATAAAAATCTGGAACGCTCTGCCAGCGCAGGTGTTTCCCTCCTCTTACAATCCAGGGTTATTCAAGTGGAGCGTAAAGAGGCACATCATAGGGCTGCCAAGTTGAGGGCCGCTTTCTATAGTCTTACAGACTCGGACGGTGGCCCCCAATCGCTAGATGTCGCTGTGTCGCTTTCCATCAGGCGGCGGCGGCATCATTTTGGCGAGCTAAATATAAAAAAAACCATCAGGGGGCGTTAAGCTTGTCTTAGGGCCACCCTAGTTGTTTTAAAAAAATCACAAACATGCATCAAAATGTACAAAAAATACCTTTCAATTTATAATGTGATGACTCTGCAAAAATTTGATAGACATAAAAATATGAATTAAATTACAGTAAATACCTTGATACTAAATTTTGGTGTACAAAAATGATGTCACAATAACGGCCGCGGTGCTTATCGTCAGGGTCGCCAACAACATAAAAAATGTGTGCTCATTTTTTGGGGAGACGAATAAAATTATTATATTTATCGTTGTGATCTCGAGAATATTGTGCTGTAAAAAATGTTTTGTGCGATGAGATTGGGTGCTATTATTCAAAATAAACTTAATATTTTATCTGTACCTAAATGGCCCTATTATCGCTTTTGTGATTTATTATGTTTGCAAATAATATATGGTCATAATTATTTATCTACAACTACTTCAGAGATTAAATTCTTCAAGAGTGGTTTACTTATGCGGGTCGTTGAGTTAAAGCTTTTAATGTTATTGGACTTATTTTTTTAAAGATAAGCACCAACAATGACTTCACACAACGTTACTGAAGGTGCCTGATAGGTAATAGGGAATTCAAAAATAAAATTTATTCATAAAAAAGTAAATTAAATTCATAAATAGGTATAACACAAGAGTATGTAGTAATAAGTAAAGTTGTACAGCCCTATAATCTCGCTAACATCTGTCTCATCCTTTAGTCCATGCAATGCTGAAAAAAGTCATAGCAGTGCTACTCCATGCGACCAATCACATTGAGCCCCAAAGTCCTGATAATAAAACCGTAACTTAACACTGAAATGAGAGAGAATGTACCATTTAATTTGTACGGGCTCCAACCAGCGAACCCAATTACGAAACGGTATCTTAAGCTTCTTAAACATTTGTTCTCAAAACCCAACTTGTAACTAGATAATTAGATTCTGTCCTTTCTAATGAAAGAATGTCATGTTAGGATATAATTACTTATTGATCTGGAGTCTACAGCCGCCGGGTCAGAGACTCCGGTACGTAGGCTGTTTGAAGAAATTTCAAAAAGGAAAATTCTTGCAAAGCAAAGCAAAGTCTGTCTTTGAAACTTAATGAAACATCTTGAGATAAAAATTATTTTTAACGTAGTTTTTTAATAATAATAATAATAATGTTGGACCTGAGTCTCCATGTAAGCCTACCAAAAGTTCGGGTGGCTTCGTAAGAAAATAAAAAGAAAATACCCGTGTGAAAGAGAGACATAAGAATAAATACTTTATTGTACACCATTAATTAACAAATTACAGATTTTGCTTATCAACTAATGTACAATGGGCGGCCTTATCGCTAACAGCAATCTCTTACAGGCGACCGTGATATTTAATTTCGCATGTGCCATCTATCACATCTATCGCACAATCTGTACTAACAGACTAGACCAACATAACACAATTAACAGTGGGTAGGTAGTAATTTATGTAAATTAGTGCGTAAATTGTTGGCCAGTTGACACTTATTGAGATAACCACCGCCAAGAGTAATAGCAAATGATACACAATGTCGTTAACTATGCTCCAATTTAATTTAGGTTTTACTGGAATTTATGGGTCTCTTTTTTGAAGCACGGACTCATTGTAGTAAGCAATTTTTACCATGGCCAGTACTAGCATGGGTGACCATTCATGTGACCACTTTGTGATATTTATTTAAACGTTTTCGTGCTTCGGAAGGCACGCTAAGCTGTTGGACCTGGTTGCAAGTAAAATGACAGTCGTTAAGCCAAGTTGAAGGCCGTTTTAGGCGGCTTGAAAAATTTCAACAGCAGGCAGTCACAACCTGCGCCAAACCTGTGCAAAACGGCTCACCACCTATTACGTGGGACAAATTTTACATATGGTCACGCCTTTATCCCCGAAGGGGTAGGCAGAGGCATATTATATGCCCACATTTCACCTTTGTATAATTTTTGTCCCACGTAATAGGTGGTGAGCCGTATTGCAGTGTTTAAATGGACACGCAGTCACAAATTTTAAAAAGCTGAAATGAGGGCATATAATATGCCTCTGTCTACCCCTTCGGGGATAATTGCGTGACCATATGTATATATGTGTGTGTTCTTTTTTGAGACCTAAAATCGGGTCTCCCGACTGCAGGTAGTTGAAGGTGGCCCTGTGGTTGTAGCCGATATTACAGCATAGCTTCTAAGAGGGTTTTTCACACATAAAAACGTTTGTATTTTTTACTAGTCAATAATATGGATGCTTTTTTATTACCCACTTTCCATTTATTCACAGTCTATGATCATAGATCTGAGTATATAATTAGGGTTTAAATTTCAATTTGATATCTTCACGTATTCTCGAGGCATAAGATCTTGACAGAATAGTGTACGGACGGACAACAAAGAGATCATATCAGAGTTACTTTTTTCCCTTTTGAGGTACGAAACCATGAGGATTTTTCATTTCAAATAGATTGATAAATACTCTACATACTACTGTTGAAAAATGTCGCCCGCACAGCTAATAATAGAAATATTTCAAACGGAACGGATCTCTATAAAATCCTTTGATACCAGTGATATATCGAGTGCTGGAGATGTCCGGTCCAGAATACTACGCTTCGGGACCGGAGCACTTTCACAATATAAATCTATCACTTTTAAAAGAACTGTTTTTACTTCGCTTCTTTCATTTATCATAGAAGTGATATCTTTGTTTGAGAAATGTGAATTGGCAACAAAGTTGATTGTTTTCTTCATTTTCTTTACTTAGATATTTTTGAATTAAGGTTTATTTTCGCTTTGGAGATATATTTGAGAATATGATTTTCTCCAGTGTTTTATGTCTTGATATACTTTGTATGATGACAGTAGGTATGAAGGTGTCATTCTTGAGAAAAGATGTGTGATGGCAGTGGTTATCCCCGGGTTATCCCTCCGAGGATGTACCCGTGACTCCTGGACATAGACAGAGATTCAGGAGGTAGAAATCCCGTGTGGCATGCATGAGGGTTTCCACATAAAAAATGCTAGGTATATTTCTTAATACTTCTTAGGCAATACGGCTTACCACCTATTACGTGGGACAAATTCCAAAAAGGTTCCTCTGCCTACCTCTTAGGGGATAAAGGCGTGACCAATTGTATGTATGTATGAATATTCCTTTGGGTGACTCAAGTCCCTCAGTGAGCCCTGCATGCCGCCGTGCATATGAGGCGAGAAATGGACTCAACAGTTCAACACTCACTGAACACTCACTCAACATGCACTCATTACATACATCTTGTAGATAGAGTAAACCGGTTCATTCTGGTCGGTGAAATCGGAGACCGATTATATCAGATCACAATTTCCTACAACAGATTACCACGTCAAAGGAGGATCAATCTCAGAAAAGTTATTCTCCCATTCCTTTATGCTTAGAAAGAAAGAAAGAAAGAAAAAGATTTTTTATTCCACTTAGAAAATACATAATAATGGCAATAAAAAAAAAATAAAAGTAATAACACAGAAAGTAGAATAACGGCCACCTCTCAGCGTAATGCTGTCCACCTGCGCTAACAGGCAGACAGCGCTGATTTTCAGAGGTGGCCGGACCCCACTTGACAGGGGCACCCTTAATTTAAATAAATATCCTAATATAATTTTTTTTTTCTCTTTTTTTTTTACTATCACGCGAACATATGACAATCTATCATTTTAAAAACATACAGAAAACACAATGACAAAAACCATAGATTTATATTTAGAGCTGGCGACATTCACTACTTCCGTCTCCGAGGACACCACACCCGACGCAGCCAACCAAACCAAGCCAACGCGCTAGCCATGTTCTTTTTTTTTTTTTTGACACTGACGAGACTGACGTATTCTTCAAAATCTTTTCACAGAAGTAGATTTAAGTTTTACGTAAAAAATAGTTACCTATTGTTTATTAATTTAATTGTAAAACATGAAAATGATAGAAAATGCATGCTGCTGTGCTATAATGTGTAGAACTACGATTCATAACAACGTGCACGCTATCCTTCAAGAAGCGTCGCTTATCTGTTATCTATCAAGAAATAACAAACAACGCTGTTATCAAGAAAAAATTGCCGCTGCCAATCGTGAGTAAATCAATAAAGGCATTAAGTAGTTTAACATAATCTTCTGCGCGCACTTAAAAAGGAAAATATGCAACATGTACGCAACAAATGTGACAATGTGTTATGTTATGATCCTACTCAGATAAACACTGCAGTTTAATTAAAATACCTACTAAATTATTAATTACTACACATAAAATTAAGAATATTTCACTACTTACATACATTTAACATTCAGAGCAAACAGAAAATATTTATTCCATTTAAAGACTATTAACCTTTACAAAAATTTGTTTCAGTACAACTATTATAACATTTTAGGCAAGTAGCTTTCAAAACAACGTTGATGTAAGTAAGGCATTTCTTACTTAAGACTAAAGCCTTCAAAATGACGGACAGCTAACATCTTAGACCATATAACACGGGACTAGCCTTTGCGAACCACCGCATACAAAAATATTCTGCCAGTTTTCATACAAGTGAAGGGGGAAACACAAAGACATATAAAATTTCATTTCATTTAAAAATGTATTAATCGACAAACGCGTAATGGCTGTTGTGTGTTAATTGTTATTGTACAGTCAACTACAATGTAATGTACTAGTTTAATCATATAAAATGATGTACTGATGTACAGGCTTTTCATAAAGCCAAAAGACCAAATGGTCATGTGCAATGGCAGAAAACAATGCTTAAGTAAGGCGCATCCTGTGGTTAGATGATCTAAGGCTAACATGCATGGCTAAAACCTTATAACCATGCCTTAACCTCACCTTCTTTCATAAGATAACCCATACTTTACCTTTTTACCCTCATAAACATAATATGAGAATGTCACCTTATCGCTTTAGAGCCCTTTCATCCTACGATCCGGAAATTACCAAGATATTCAAAATAGAAGATAAGGGGTTCTTGTTCACATTGAGTTTACTGAACGTAAGTAAAATATTTGGAAGTAAAACTCTGGACCACAGTAAATTGCAAATGTTGATATCGAGTGCAATTTATTTGTACAAATAGAATTCGAAGAATGTTTTCATATAATTACCATAATAACAGTTAATAATTACGGCAATACCTAAGAAAATAGCTTTAAGAATAAAAAATAGCACAACTTTAATAAACAAACTCAAATTGCTACTGTAAAGTAAATTAGTGGTCACATAAGTTCAGCAAATAATTTAATAATAACTTCCGTCATAATACTAACTCACTCTACTCATTTTGAAACTATGGTGACGTTTGACGTACACACACACACAAACACGCGCACACACACGCACACACACACACACACACACACAGACACACACACACACACACACACACACACATATCTATAAATTGCTCTTTATTGGTGTATGATAAAATATAGACAGTAATATACCAGATAAAATTTATATAGGTACGTAGTAGAAAATTTCTGACACCAAGCTTGTAACTTCAGCAGATCTAGCTGAGAGAACCATAAACTAATTCCGCCTCAAGTCTAACTTGGCGCCTATAATGAAATTCAATGGCAACTTATAACTTTAAAGTTAGCCACGCTCCGCGCTCGAGCTTGTCCAAGTTTAAACACAAAAAGGGATTAACTTGACTAGTTAAATACAGTATTATGAAGTTACTAGGTGATGCCCGCAGCTTCGCCCGCGTAAAATTTGTTCACGTTCTCGTTTCCCGTATTTTATCCCCTTGGGGGTAGAATTTATCAAAATCCATTCTTAGCGGATGCCTACGTTATAACATCTACCTGCATGCCAAATTTCAGCCCGATCCGTCCAGTGGTTTGGGCTGTGCGTTGATAGATCACTATGTCAGTCAGTCAGTCACCTTTGAGTTATATATATTTAGAAGATATATAGAATATAGATATAGATAGATAGATAGAAGAAATAGATAGATAGACACTATTTTATTCACGCATTTATCCTTGAAGTAAGGAAATTCTAATTTTTGAATTTAGCTATACAGGCATACTATGACTTCATATTACCATTTGTTTTTGACCCCCATAACAGATGGTGAAGTTATTGCTGTGTTGAAATAGACAGGCGCATGTTGATCTTGTTAAAAAATGTATTCATTTTAAAATTTGCCGCCATCCCATAGATTTAGAATGTACTAGCGCAAAATTCTAAATCTAAACGTAATCCCAAATAATTTCTTTAAAAACAACACCTGAATTCATTGAAATTCATATATTATCACGACGTAACCATTACTTTGGTATCTTAAAGGGAACTTTACAAAATATCTATAACGATATTATGTTGTAATAAATATTCCCAACTTGCATCGAATAGGCTTCGAAACTACTGAACCCGATTTGCAAAATTCTTTTATACTGTTGGGAAGCTACGCTATGCTTTAGTCCTGCATTCCCACGGGAACGAGAACTACCGCGTCGGGAGGCGTCCACTAGTGTATGAATATATTTTTTACATTCCTGATAAAACAGAGTGCTTATATCCCACCGCCTACTGCGTCGGGTTCTTCATATTGAGGCATATCACAGATCACTATTTATATTAGTAGCAAAATCAATATACTTAATAGCTATTGTCAGCCTTCCCGGCTAAGATAATGGCTCTTGATCTCCAGACGTCGCACTTTCAATCAGACTGTCGGCGTCACTTTGGCAATAGAAATAAAATATTACTATTGCACCCAAGCTTATAAGCATAAAATATTGTGCCTCATCATTATTCTACAAATTATGACTTACTATTTACGGGATTACCGGAAATATGACGAAACTGTAACATATGGTAAAATATTCATTTAACCAATATTATAGTTTGGTTTCATTGAATTTCCGATATTTCGAGGAAATTTCAACAGTCACAATACCTTTAACAGGGAGGATGGGTTTCAATTGTCGAATGTGATTCGCCGTTTCACAGGAAAACAAGAAAAATCTGTGAAATATCGCGTGTTGATGTTGTGAGAGTTGTGTGTTGAGATCGAGTTCGTGGCGCTAAAAATGTGAACGATGGTAGGGCTAATGTGTGCAATAAACGAGTTAAGAAGAGGTCTACCAAAAACTAAATAACTCGCAGCTCTTCAATTTGCAACAAATATTCGCAGCGCTATTAAGTAACTGATGTACGTTACATAATATACGCTGATGCTTACAACAGGGCCGAAATATCTAAAAGTTGACGAAAATATCCCGTATAAAGTAATAATTTGTAAAACATTTTGTATCCCTTGAGTGTATTTTTGTAATAAATGCAAGCTCTCAAATACTATGTAAAACAGTGGAATAGTTAGAGGGGGAAACCTCTTGCGCTAGTTTGCGTAACTCATCATCTAAAATGTTAACTTCAAGCTACATTCAAAGTTTGCACCGTTTAAACTGAGTTCCAATTTTGAACATTTAACATACACCAATATTGGTATAAGGAAGGGGTAGAAAGAGTTATATTATACTGAGACATGTCAGACTTCTCAAGTCTGCTAGTTTATCAACTAACATGTAACTGAAAATCTAGACGTACCTACCTATGGTTTACGTGCCCTTTTTTTAACGTGCGGGAAAGTCCTCATGGATGCTATGCCGGACTCCTACCGATTAAAAAGCCTCATGTAACGCCCAACAGCCTATGGTTGGGTTAGCTATTGGCCCTCGGAAGGATGTCCCAGGACTTGGTTTACGTACCATCCAAAACACTGAAAGACAATATTTTTCCATTTCCAATAAGACACTGACGCGTGACGTCAGGTTGATACTTGCGTACAAAATATAGCTTATTTGTGAAATCTGTGGCAAAGTTGTTAACACGCTATAACCGCCACACAGCCACGCGTTGTAGATTCGGTTAATAAAACCACTCTCACTCACTACACGTTAATATTGGAAAAATGTAAATTTCCTTCAGGGAAGCGGTTACTTTTGGATTCATTTGCGGCTGAATCGCTAACTGGATGTGGAGAAGAATTTACGAGTAAGATAGGAGGATGTGAGAACCTATCTATCGCTTTCTAATAACGTTTAAGTACCTAACGATTGGAATAAATAAAGTTTAGCGTTTGATTTAGGCCTTTATTTTCACATGATCAGATTTTCAATTGGTTAGATTTTCAAAAAGCCATCTTTTCAAATTATTGAAATACAAATAATATTTGAAAATATACAAAATATTATACTAGATAGCACTTAATGGCAGCATTCTGTTCCGCATCCTATGAAACTTATTCTCAGGTTAAAAAATAACCTATGTGTTATTCCAGCACACATCCACACTCACAAATTTTTGCAAACACATTTTGTTACTGCTCCACTCCGCTGGGTTGTACCTACCATAGTGATATGCCTATTTTACTGTAGACTATTAGGTTTAATGTGTTTGTAAATCGGATCAGTTGTTGCAGAGTTGATATGTTACAAACAAAGAAATCTTTCCTCATTAAAATACATTATCAATACATATAATAAAATCGTAACAGGTCGCTGTCTGTACATGGAAGATAAATAAGAAAAAAATATTATACGGGGGCTTTATGAACGCAATAGAACCCAAAACAATGATTTTTAGAATTTTTGTCTGTTTGTCTGTATGTCTGTATGTCTGTATATCTGTTTGTCTGTACGGTTGTGCACGCTAATCTCAGTAACCGCTCAACCGATTGCAATGCGGTTTTTTTTATTGTGTTGAGGTTTGCTCCAGTTAACATTTAGCGTTTGTTTTATGTAAATCGGTTTAGAAATAAAAGAGTTATAACACTTTTAAGAATCAGATATTTTGAAATTTTTAATTGTAGGGGTTTCTTTGAATGTGAGTGAACCTAAACTGGCGTGTTGGCTTAATAATTTAGTCCACGCCTTCGGCGCGGACTGAATTATTTAAAAATAGTCTTAATCATTAAGCTCTTTTATGATTAAGTAAACAGGGCAGTTTCAGACGCTGCTTGATGACTCTGATGAAGAAATACCTTTCCTTTCATACACCTTATGTGACGTAAACGAAGTTGGGGGCTCAGCTAGTATTTACAATAAATTTGCGTAAGCACAAAGCATAACATTCTTTTTTTCATTGGTTCCCTTTCTGATACATGAATAAGAAGTAATAATGAATGCGGCCGATTGCAGAGAACGCAATTGTTCATTCATATATCACCGAGTGCTCTCTTAGAGCTGTTACCTTTTTATATGCTTACAAGTTTATATCAAATTTATTTAGTAGTAAAGAATTGTCTCTAAATAAGTACCCCAAGTCACGTATCATCAGAATGCCTCAAGGCAGCGCTCTGGGACCTTAATATCACGTTTGAACTCTTTATGAGTGCTTTTAAGTTTATTAGTCCCACGGTATGTAAGTACAGAATTATATCAAATTATGCTCCCTGTAGCAATAGCTACATGGAGTATAATTTGACAGGTATTTAACATATTAGCAAAGCACATTTCTTTTATACCACTAAGGTGGCAGACAAGCATACGACGGCCACCAGATACACCGGTGGTCACCGCAGCTTATGGACATAAATAAACAATATTATAGTCATGACTTATTCTCTAAAAGAGTTAGCTGAGGTATTTTACTGGATGTTGAGTTGAATTAAAGCGCTCGTAGCTCCACTGACATATATATCGCCGCAGTGGGCAACTTTTGCTATGGCTGATCCTTAGATGGTGGACCACGACCACTTTTACAGAAGTCGGTCGTCATAGCCTGCGCCTGTCCATTTTCAACACAGCAATAGACTCACCACCTACTATTTGGGCCAAAATATGAAATAGTGTGAGAGTTTATTATGCCCATTAAAGGAGTGAATACCTATCGCCCCTTTTCAACATAGTACTGTTGACTTTATAGTCATCTGCATACCGCTTTTCAAGACAGGGCCATCAGAATTTTAAGCCAAATATAAAACGCTAATTTTGAGAAATAGCAATATTTTGTTGCAAAATTTTTATTTTTCTTGTTGCGTATTTAACATCACAACGAAAAGGATCAAGAACACCAATGCTATGCTAATAATATAATAAAACTTGAATACTAAGTACAATCAAGTTTTATTGTAGGTAATCTTCTTTAGGAGGGCATACAATTCTAGGTTTCTCTAAAATGTCAGCCATTCTCATGCAATCATTTAGAACCATCGCGAAGAAAGTTAAATCTACAAAACTTACTGAATAGAACGGAACGTCTGTGAAACATTTCAGGATAAACAGATTTAACTTCAATTTGTGTATGTATATTTTCAACAATGTGTTGTCGCGAACGCTTTTTAAAAGTTGAAAATTGCGACTGCCGATGCGGAAATTGAAAAACTATGTTTATCTATCGCCTTATCATCCCAGTGGAAAGAAGTTTATTTGGTACTAGCTGTTCCCCGTGGCTTCAACCGCGTAGAAGTCGTTATAAAATCATAACCCTCCTTTTGCGCAGTCGGTTAAAAAGTAGGCTATGTCCTTCCCAAGGCTTTGAACTATCCCTATACCAAATTTCATCGCATCAATCGCTCCAGCCGTTTAGGCGTGAAAGCGTAACAGACAGAACAGCGCGATGGTCGCGAAAGCTACTCACGGATATTGACGCGTATCATACATACACGCGTATCGTACATAAGAAAATCTTGGTCAAAACTTAAAACATGAAGTTTGTTGTATTGCAATTGCTGAATTATAACCGAAGATGGAAACAAAACATACAATTTTTAAGATTGGATCTCCGTGAAATCGAATGTTGCTGTGAGAAATCGGCATTCACGCGGGCAGAGCCGCGGACATCAACTAGTATAGTATAAAAGTGCAAATAATAAATAGTCAGCTCGGCTTACATTTATAACTGTCAGCCTCAGGTAAAGTCGTGATAGTACTTAGTATTACGTGTGTACTATAACTCACGCTGTTGCTACCGTGCGGTGTGCGAGAGGGTTACTGGGGTGTCCACGAGTTTAGAGCGCAAGGAGACAGATCTTATGTTTTATAAGTACTGGGGTTTATTATATTTTGTTACAACGCAGCATTTGCCTTTATGATATCATAGCTCCTAATAGATAGAGAGTCGAATTAATAATAATATTCGGTCTTAAATTGAATTCAGACTGGGTTTTATAGTTTGAAACATTTTTGATTGAGAAAGGGATCCACCCACCCACACATCCAGGGACACATCCGTTGGATTTGCTTAAGTATTGGCGTTCAGCCTATAGCTGTTTACAGCTGAACGTAGGCCTTCCACAACTTACGCCACAACACAAGAGAATGTGTACCGAACTGCATTAAAGTGAGAATCAGAATAGCAAGTTTTAAATCTGATCAGTTGCGGCCCCAATTAGATACCTATCTTAATTCTGGTCACGTTTTTACTGCACAATAAAGTTTCATTGATCCTGTTTATACCTTTGTACAGAAGTGAACTGAATTTACAATTAGCTCAACCGAACTCAAAATGAACTAGATTCTCTTTTCAATTGTATTTTTCCGTTATTTAACTTGTTTCTGAATATATTCAAGTTCTTGAAGATTTAAAAGTTTATTCATTCATAAACAATAATAATAATCAATTAAAACTAATATCATCACACAATTAGGGTTATACAAAAAACATATAAAATTATAACTACTTAAAATAAAAACTAACTAACTAACTATCTATCAATATACAAATTGCGTCCCTTCGTTAAGGTACCTATGAAGCAGGCAGCATTCTCACGCTAAATAGCTATGGAAAGCCTTTGCGCTAAATAAACCTGCGTGGGGATCACGCGTTTTTACCTCAGACGCTTACTCAAAGCCGTGAAAAGACCATGTGCACCGCGACCCCATGGACCCAGTGTCTCGACACCAAATAGAACGAATTCATATTGGGCACCGAGACAACTGTACTTGCCGATCTTTAACCGCTCACGCGCATTAGCCGCCGCACCAGCTCTTTTACTAGTAGCCGGGAGGTAGGACGCCGCAAGAGTGTCGGTGCAAGTGGCATCCCACACTAACGCATATTATATTCGAAACAATGATTTTAATGATAAATACCTGAACGTTGAAAAATTATATCACAAATTATATTTATGTTTCAGAACCTGAGTCGACATATATACGAGGATTAAATTTGTATTGGTACAGAATTTTTATTCGGAATTTTTGGAAATTCTCACATCAAAGAGTGAAATTATTTTACTCTTTGGTGAGAGCTTACTGGTTTGGCAGAGCCGGAGGCATGAATGCGGAAAACGGTACGTAATTTAAAAATAAAAACCTTTAATAAAGTGGATCACTTGGAAGGTATTTTTATTGAGCGATAAAATGTAGGTATTTTGAACTCAAAGAATCGTTTCCAAAAAGAATAATATAATTTAAAAGTCAACCATGTTTTTGAGTAATATATTATAATGAATTATAGGTTTCATTTAGGTTTGAAAGAGTAGCTGTAGATTCAAACTCTGTTTAAACGTTTTACAAAAAGAAATATTTTTACTTAAAAAAACTTTGAACCCATTTATGTTAGGGCATTGTATTTTTTCTTTCTTTATAATAACACATACTACCTACTTGTTGCCTAATCCTTATTCCTTTCCCTTGAAGTTTCATTTGCAATAGATCCATCATTGTCGGATAATAACAGTTAAGCAGCCATCTAAATCCTGCTATCGATCGATGGAACATATGGTTTTACGAGCGGGAACATTTAGTCAAACACTGATACCTACTACTAATCTCTATCGAAAGACTCGATTAGAAATCGGTTGATACAAAATACTTTTTTCGTAACAAATACCTAGTTCTTTATACATTCGATTACCGATAAATTATTTCCTGTAAAAATAGGATACGGTACCCGCGTTAAATTTTGTTGCCGCTCCTGCATCCTATGGGAACTCATTCCGGGAACAAAAGTAATAAATTAAGGTTAATAATAATCAAAAAAATAATGATAATACTGACAAAAAGTGAATAAAAGCAATGTCATAATTTGTGTTAAATTTGAGTTTTTCTATACAAAAAACCTTCTACACTGCGAGAAATTTCATAGCATGCTGTTGAATAATTTATTCATATCGATTTAGTTAGTGCTTATTTTTAGACGACTAGATAAAGAGAGAGTCGATCGAATTATTATATGTATAATAGACTCTTGGACAGGTGACGCTACTTTGCAAGTAAAATGATGTCACCCTTCTGCCTATACCTTATTCAAACACAAATTTCATGTTCTGGTTGTATATTAATATGTAATTCTGCTCTCGCAATAAATCTTGTTCACCCTACGTTATGAAATTGTAAAAGACGTATAAAGATTCCGCAATGCGGCTGCTAAGAGCCATCTTCATTCCGTCTTGTCTCGTCCCAGGACACTGTGATGATACTTATCTCGTAATGGACGGGGTTATTGGTCAACCTAGTTACGTTAAGTGTATAAAATTCATTCTTTACTAAATGATAATCCCCACGACTTTTCTGATCCCATCGAAATGTATTGGGATAAAAAGCAACATATAATAATATATTGTGTCATTCGAAACAATAGGTAACCTAGCCCTGTACCATATGTTTGCCAGATCTGTCCAGTGCTAGACCATGACTGAGATTTTTTTTAAACTTTTAACAGCAGCAACTGTCCATTCCAACACGGTAATAAGCTCACTACCTATTACGTCGGATAAAAGATATAAATGGTGGTATTGTGCGTATTATAGTACTTCCGCCTGTTGGGCTCAAACGTTGTGAACAGGTGTTTATAAAGTATAAAACTAAAACGATTGGTATTTTCGATGTAGGGGAGACCGGGGCTGGTTGACTAAGGGGTAGGTAGACTAACTATCAATAACTCGGCCAAAGCAATGGCTTGGAGCCAACCGATGACACCCGAGAGTCCGTTACCTCATCCCGCTCAGTCACCGGGAGCGTGGCGTCGCTCACGCACAGCGTTTGAGTGAAAGAAATTAAAGTTGAAAAATAACATACGTAAGTAATTATTTTCATCGTAATGTTTTTTGTAATAATGCCTATACTTTCATGGTTACTGATTGTCAATGAATTTAGAATGGATGTTGGATTCATGTTCTTTCTTTTTTGTTAATAATAATTGTTTATGTATGTTGCCCTTTATCCTATTCCCTCGTAGATTTTGCCTTTACAAGTCCATAGGTCAACTTACCCCAGGCGAATAGTCAATCTACCCCAAGCATGGGGCAGGTTGACCAGTTTTTCTTATTGTATAAGACCTAGCCTGTACCCTATTTAATAATGAATTAAGTGCTTTTTGCTATATTTTTCCAAAGCTTAATAGTTAACCTATGAAATAAACCTGTTTTTGAATTAATATTCTATAAAGAAATAAAAATATAAGCCTTTAAGCTGAAACCTAGTCAACCAGCCCCGGTCTCCCCTACTGTGTTTATTTCACTACAGTATGTGCAAGTTACATTGTAACATAAATATTTATATTTTTAACTCTCGTGAATAAATGTGAGTTTTTTTCCAAATTAATTCGAAAAGTTGAGAATAGTCGTATAACTATTCTCAAACACCAACAGTAACGATGGTTTGATTAGGTATCTATATATTATTATACATACTATTAAAAAAGTTGTAATAAATTCACAAATAAAATTTTGCAGATTCCCAATAAAACTTTTATTGATTTTGGAAAGTACTTTGCGTACATGAGCCAAAAGCAATTTGTTCACAAACAAAGTTAGATATTGTTTCCTAACAATCATCGAGCGTGGCGCGGCTTGCTAGTAATAAATGTTTGTCAAAGGTTCTTAATTGAACTTTATCCATCACTTTTCTTCCGATTGCATTACATTATAGTCACGTTTTTATCCCTCAAGGGGTAGGTAGAGGCTAGTATGTACCCAAAATCCACCATTTGTTTTTGTCGCACGTAATAACTGCTAATCCTATTGCCGTGTTGAAATGGATACTTGAAGCTTGTGACAACCCACTGTTGAAAATTTTCAAGACGCAAATAATTCTTTCTACATCGCTTATCAACTGATGTTAGGTACTAGTAACCAGGACTAACGACTTAACATGCCATCCGTGCACGGAAACACTGGCAAAATGGAAATGTCAAAAGTTGTTACTCATCAAAGGACCACCCTTAGGCATGAATTAGGTATACAGAGACGGTGGGGAACAGGCGCACCGCTGCGCCGGCATGATGCCGCTTCGAACCTTTTTCATACAGAATGCACGGTACCTAATTATACAATATACATACATACTTATAATTAAGAACATGTGAGTATTTTGTTTGATTTAATGCCCACGACTACGTTCTATCATCGCACCGCTCGCCACAGACAGGGAGTTCATCCTCACACTGCGTCCGAAGCGTTCGAAGTTTCGAACACGGTAAGATCCGATATAGGCTTTCTTCCGCGCACATTTGAATTGTGGAATGATCTCGCTGCCTCGGTTTCTCCAAGCGCCTACAGGATAGGGTTCTTTAAAAGGGGTCTTAGAAGGTTTTTGTAGTCGGCAACAGGTCACGAGTGTAGGAGCTACGGTGACCACCAAATAATCACGCCGTCTTTGTACATTTGTACGATAAAAGATTTTTTTTTTTATTTTACGTGAGGGAAAATCCTCATGGATGTTATGCCGGACTCCTACCGACTAAAAAACCTCACGCAACGCCCAACAGCCTATGGTTGTGAGCCCCGGGTAAGCCCTCGGAAGGATGTCCCAGGACTCCCAACAGACCTACAGCCGCCTCTGCAGCCTCGCCCAGGGGGTGGTTCGGGTGCTAATCCGCGTCTTTGGGGGTGGGTTTCGGGTGTGATCCCGCTTCTAAGGGGGGTCGTGCGTGAGTTCCTCACGTCACGCTGCCGTCATGGGCCTGCTTCTGTAAGGACGGTGAGCGACTCTCTCACCGTCCTCAGACCCCCGGTCATGGAGGCCGATAGTCCTCGGCGAAGACACGTCGGCGGCGTCCAGGCCGCCGACTGCGGAACTCGGGGGGAAGAGTTCTCTCCCGTACCCGCCCCGCCGCCTCTTTCACGAGCATGACCTGCTCGCAGAAAGAGGCGGCGCAGTCCCACTTACTCCCGCTGGAGAGCATGGCTCGCACCATGGTCTCGAGCGAGAGAGTGTCCACGTCCAGACCCACTACGAGGACCTGGCGCTGTTGCGCCCACGCAGTGCACTCCACCAGCGTATGGAGCGCTGTGTCATCGCTGCGGTCCTCGCAGTGCTGACACTCGGCCGTGGTGTACGATAAAAGATAGAAGCGGCATCTTGCCTGCGCGCTTCTATAAAGCGAAGTTTAACTTGGTGATCGTGTACTAAACACTGTGGTCAGCGTTTTTATGCTTCAGCTTTCAGTTTATACAATGTAAACTGTGAAGCTGTATCTCTGGTTCGGTACAGCAGCTGTATAAACATAATAACATGAAGTACCGCATTGCGACACAACATTGTTGCACAAATTCTCACAGCAAGTGGCTGGGGACAGTGTTAACTAACAATGGACGCTGGCTGGCTAATTAGACAATCTGAATATGATCATAAACTGCTTGTTAGGAGCAAGTTTACTTAGACGATTAAGCATTCACTAAGTTAAAATAAATTTGTATTATGCGAAACGTACTTATGTATTTTCTGAATATTTACATTGATAATGGCACATAGTAGATAGATAATATACCTTTTAGACACTGAGACCACTATCGATTGTACAATATTTGTTCCTCCCAGTTTGAACTATTTGACATCAATGACATCAACAACGTCAGTCGCTTACACCACATTACGGCCACTTCACCGAAGTTCAATAGATACCTGTTGTGTATAAATATCATAGATCGAAACGGTTATAGATTTTCTCCTGAATAAGTACTTGATGACGGCAATAGGCTTGAATTCTTTTACGTGGCTATTGGCGAGTGATGTGTGTAATTCTAATTTTCTTATAGCCTTAGATTGCAGTAGGGTACTATTCAAACTTTAATGAAATCGTTTAACTTCATTTACGACTATCTAAGAGAAAAACATCTTATTTCAAATTCCCCGCCACGGAACTACTAAAAATAACCCAAAATACTTACATACATACATATAGTCATGCCTTCATCCCCGAAGGGGTAGGCAGTGGCATAACATACGCCCACATTTCACCTTACTGTTTTATGTCCCACGTATTAGGTGGTGAGCCTATTGCCCTGTAGAAATGGACGGGCGCAGGTCGCCGCGACCCGCTGTTGAAATTTTTAAGCCGCCCTTGGGCTTCAACTTGGCTTAACGATTGTCAATTTACTGACAACCTGGTTTCATTTCGAGTTTTCTTTCATCCAAATCCTTAACCTATTGTAATGTAAAAATTATTCTGAATGAGTAACTTAAGCACCACAAACATCTGCAAACCGAGAGATAATCTTGTACAAGTGTCTCCGGAGCTTTAACGGCGCTGGCGGTTCGCCAGATCTGTCATCAGTAAGCACTAACTTAGGTTAGAACTGAGCTGAAACACTTGGATTCCGACTGTCGCACATTGAGCATTATTTAGACTTAAAGGATAAACGTATGTAGATACTTTACGGGGCTAAATCTTATTTGGGTTATTTTGTTTTGTTGTTTCGCTTTTGTCTTTGTACCTGATGTTAAATTAGAAGGTTACTTTTTTACACACTTACGATAGCTTCATGAATAATGAACAGTGTAAGAACACTCGGTAATAGCGAAACATTTTATTCTTGTCAACTAATGTTTTTTTTAACCGACTTCAAAAAAGGAGGAGGTTACTCAATTCGACCGTATATATATATTTTTTTGAAGAACTGTACAGTTGCTCTTTTTTAGTCCAAGATGTTTCTCATCGTTGTAATACAAGAGGCGTTAATTAAAAATGACGTTAAACATGTCTAGTTCAATTCAATTCAATTCAATTCAATTTATTTTTCATAAACAATCTTACAATTGTGTTTGAAAATTTCAATATAGTATGAATAAGCTAGCTACATAATCACAAATCACAATATTTTAATTTAAATCCAATAACAATGTCAACTACCCAATTACAATAAATAATGTCAATATCTCTGTATGTAATAAATTTAAATTTTTCTGTTAAGATTACAACAAACTAAATAACAATGTCATAAACTAAATCAAAATTAACAATGTCAAGAACTCAATCAAAATTAACAATGTCAACAACACCATAATAATTAGTCATAATGTCAGAGAATACAGATAAAATTTATGTCAGAATAAATCCGTAGTGAAACATGTCAAAATGAATAGGAATGTCAAAATAGCTTTTAAAAAGTCAATTAAATACCTAAACATTAATCTCACAGTTCTGGACAGTATAAAGATTACAATAAATTAAATAACAATGACAAAAACTTTATCAAAATTAACAATGTCAAAAACTCGATTAAAATTAACAATGTCAATAAATCCTTAATAATTTGTCGTAATGTCAGATAATACAAAACAAAATTTATGTCAGGATAAATTCATAGTAAAACATGTCAAATTGAATAGGAATGTCAAAATAGCTTTTATAAAAGTCAATTAAGTATTTAACATTGATCTCACAGTTCTAGGACAGAATAGTAGCACCCTTTCAATAGAAATGCCTTCAAAGCAGCTGGGAACTCTCTTTTGTAAATTATATTTTTTAAGTGTACAGGTAGTCGATTGAATATTTTAATAGAGTTATGAACTGCGCTGTGCTTGACCACGTTGAGGCGAGGCACAAATTTACCCTGAAAATCTTTTCTACGTGTGCTCTCTCTTTTTTTTCTCTCATCGTCCGATTCATATTCATGTATATGCTTTGCGAAATAGCTTAATAATACTAAAATGTACAGGCTAGGAACTGTTAGAATGCCTAAACTTTTAAAGTGGGTCTTACAAGACTCGTCCTGTCTTATGCGTGCCATGACTCTAATGGCTCTCTTCTGCAAAATAAAAGCACGCTGGACGTTGTAATTATAACTTCCCCCCCAAAAGAGAATACTGTATCTCAATCTGGATTCGACTAGTGTATAATACACCATTTTTAGGTGTTCTATGTTGACTTCATTTCGAAGACTGCGCAGAACATAACACGCTGAACTTATAGTCCCCTCCAAATAATTCAGTTCCTGTTTCCAGTTCAAAAATTCATCAACATGCACCCCTAGGAACCTTACCACATTTAAATTTTCAACTAGCCGGCCCTGCAGAACACAATCCAGAAGCTTACGATTTTTTGCCGTTGTTTTAAATAATATGGCCTTGGTTTTATTAGGATTAAGCTTAAGACTGTTTACAGAAAACCAAGTTAAAAATACTTTCAAAACCGCATTTACCTTTAAACTGAGAGTGTCTACATCGTCCGCGCATGACTGCATTAGTATCATCAGCAAACATTACCAGCTGTACATTCGTCGGCGACATTTGTGTAACATAATTTATCAAGTCATTCACAAAAATAATAAAGAGAATTGGACCCAGAATTGAGCCTTGTGGGACACCAGTCCTTACTTGTATCAGTTTGGACCTCTGAAACTCTTCACACTTTCCCTTGGTATAAGTGGAGATCCCTCTGTTTGTAATGGCTTGGACTTCAACATACATTTTCCTATTTTGTAAGTATTATTTTAGAAGATTCCCTACTTTACCTCTAACTCCATAGTGATCAAGTTTTATTAACAACAACTCATGATTTATGGTGTCAAATGCGGCGCTTAAGTCTAGAAATAGCCCAGCGACTTTCCTCTTTTGATTCATTTGACACACTATATCTTCAATCAACGACCCTATAGCGTCTTGTGTACTTACGCTCTTTTGATAACCATACTGTCTCCTGTTTAATACCCCGTTTAAATTGAAGTGTCGCACAAGTCTAACCTTTACCAACTTTTCGAAAATTTTGGACAGTGTTGGCAGAAGAGAGATAGGTCTGTACATAGCTGGGTCTGTCTTTGCTCCTTTTTTATGTACAGGGATGATCTTGGCAATTTTAAACTGGTCGGGAAATATACCCTGTTCCACACAATTATTATATAAAATGCTGAGGGGCTTAGCCAGTATGTCGATGTTGTCTTTGATCACACGGATTGGCATATCATCATGTCCACACGATGATTTCCTCTTCATTGCCTTTACAGTTCTCTGCACCTCATCGGGAGTGATAGGATCCCATATGATATTGTTTTCAACTTTGTCTGTACTTCTCTTTAAAATATCTAAAGCCACTCGTGAGTAGCCTTGATCTTGGCCAAAATTCTTACAGAATTCTTGTGCCAGAATATTGACTACTTCAGATGGGTTAGCAATCACTCTATTGTTTAATTTTAACATTATGTTTTGCTTTGACTTAAGTCCTTTATTTCTATGTTGATTGACTATTTTCCAAATATGTTTTGGATCATTTCTAAATTTGGTTATATCCCTCTGTACTGCCATCTTTTTCGCAAATTTTAGCACTCTTTTATATATACTGATATACTTATGCCTATAACTTACTATGCTCAGACTATCTTTGTTACTTTTACTAGCAACTAAGAATCGTTTCATCTTACTGGATATTTTAATTCCCTTTGAGACCCATTGTAGACCTGACATGGAATTTAGACGAAGCTGTTTCTTGCGTTTTTTAAATATCTGTTTAAATGTAACTACAAGTTGTTTTATAAATGTATTAATCCCCATGTGATTCCAATTATACTCTGCTAACCTTTCTCTATAGATACTATTTGTCTTAGAATTAAATGTCCTTTTATTAATAAATGTCAGTGAATTATTACTTCTATTAAAGTTACTACCGCATAATGTCATGTTGCATATTAACGCTGCATGCCCGTCTCCCATCCCATTGTGATCAATCTTACAATTTTGAATGCTGTCATCATGGATATTTGTCAAAAAATTATCTATACAAGAGTGCTGATCATTTCTAATGAAGGTAATTAAGTCAACAAGTGGTCTAAAGTTATAACTAGTTAACAAATTGAGAAACTCCCGCTTTTTTGAAGTATCTAAAAGTAAGTCAATATTAAAGTCGCCACAAATACAGGAACTTCCATCAAAAAGGTGCTCTAACAGTATTTCTAGTTGGGTCATAAAAGTTTCCAAGTTTACATCATAAGGGGTGCGATAACAGCAGCAAATTTTTACTCCCGTTGCCACATCCCTAACTCCACATATTTCAAAACTATCCATCTTATACAATTTTTTCACAATGGGCAATTCCACACATTCTCTATCCTTAAGAGCTAAGATAGCAGTGCCTCCTCTCTGCTTATTGACTCTCGAGCTAAAAGATACTACTTTATAATGAGTTAAGTTAAGCAGTGACATTTGTACTGAATTGCAAAAATGTTCACTCATACACAAATAAAGCACTCTGCTTTGAATGCACTCCATATACAGTTCCAATTCATTTATTTTATTACTTATACCACACAAGTTTTGGTGAAAAATACTAAATGGTTCAAGGCTTAAACAATTATTTTGACTAGATTCAGCTGTAGTTACATTACTTACGAAAAAGTGCTTCTTGGGTGGGTGAAATATTAACCATAACACTATTTTCTATGTGAGGGTCTAGAAGCAGACAACTATCTGTCTGTGTACCAACATCTATGTGAGAAACTAAGCTTGCCTTGTATGAAATGTAGGAATTCTTATAAGACATGTGTAGAATTTCTTTCAGCAGTTCACGGCTCAAATATCTGGTTCTATGATCAAAATACAAAGGAAAGTTAAGTGCAATAAACGATACATGAGCATATGTACTGAAAATAAACCTCAATTCATAATTTAATTTAAATTCATTAAGATATTTCGACACCCCCATGCAATATCATTGTAATTCAAATTTCTTGTTTTTCAGTGAGCGCGAATTGAAGTTTTGAAAAATCATAAAATTCTACTGTTATCCTATGCAGTTACAAAAAGTGTTGTTACTGCGTATATTTTAGCTTAACTATTTATAGGTGCTGTAAGATTAACGAAAAAAACACGTTTTCATGGCTTTTCTTGACTTACGTGAAAACCAATAGTTTATGACAGTACATCGATTACAATGAATAACATTGTAACTCTGAGTTACAATTGAGATCTTCATCAGACTTTTTTTTATTGCACTGCAAAGTGATTGTAACTCAAACTTACAATTATTTTGCATGGGAAATTTAAGCAGTCTTGCAAAGTTTATCATTGTAAAACTTAAGTATCATCATAGAAATAGTAGAAAACCTTTAAAGTATACTATAAAGTCAGTATGTATATAATATCTAGTATATTAGTTTTAGAGTGGGATTAAGAAATGGGCCTTTTAATTTTTTTTATTTATTAATATTCAAAATAATGAACTATTTTCATCAGCATTTTCATACTTAGACAATTAAATTTTAAACTCACACAATTGTTTAATTTTATTTATTTATTTATTTAAACTTCATGCACAATGTACATAGGCCGACTTAATGCCATAGGCATTCTCTAACAGTCAACCATAGTGATGCAGAGACAAACAAAGTAGGTGTATAATCTTGTAGAAGTTAAGTAGAGAAAAGTAAGACTTGGAAGCCGTCGGAGCTCTATAAACATCTAAGAGTTACTAAAATGCACGTCTTGGCAAAATCAAGAGACGAAATCGTTCAAACTCTTCCAAAGGATAAAAATATAGCAGAACTTGAGTCACGCCTCCAATTCCACAAGAAATTCATGGTGGGTTCGCAGACTGGTCGAGCGGGGTTGGGTAGTATCCGGAGACAAACAGATAAAGACATTACAAAATCTTTTCTGGAGCAGGATGAGAGCGATGCCTATAAGGTGCACGCGACGAACCTGGAGATGCAGAATGAATGGCTTACTCTGGGCGAATTTTGTATTCCCATGGCCTTGCAGTCGCGTACCTTATTGTACGACTGGTCGCCGGCTTTGCTTAGATTATACCTGAACGCGTTTCAATTGACCCTCTCCGACCAAAGTAATCTGGTCAGGTGGGGGAAAGCCGCAGATAAAACATGTAATGCACGTGGAGAAGCGATTGGAACTGCTAGGCACCTGCTGGTAGGTTGTAGGACGTTATTAGACCGAGGTCATTACTCACGCCGACACGATAGAGTATTGGAAATCATACGTGAGGCTGTCAGTTTGGCGGTAGCGAGAGCGAAATAGGGATTAACCACAAACAAAAGAAATGACATTGCGTTTGTAAAGGAAGGCTTTTCAAAGAAAGTACCTCAAAAGCCATACTCAATTTTGATGGCTGCCGCCGATTGGACTATACTCTCAGACACGTATGAAAAACACTACAAAATCCCAGAGGATGTGTGTGCCTCGTCATCCAGACCCGACATATTCCTGTTTTCGAGGATACACAGGCGTGCGGTGCTCGTGGAGCTGACGGTGCCGTGGGAGACCAACATACCAAAGGACCACGCCATGAAGACAAATAAATACTTTGACTTGTCCAATGAGTTAACCAAAAATGGCTATGTGGTTAAACTCTATGCCGTAGAAGTAGGAGCAAGGGGAATTCCAGCTAAATCCCTGTATAATTTATTTAAGGACCTTGGATTGCCAAGAGCTTCGGTAAGCTCTTTACTAAAACGAGTATCCAAAGCGGCATTGATAAGATCTTACCAAATCTGGTTGGGCAGGGGGGGGGGGGGGGACATTGTTGACGGTGGAAGGTGATCGTTTATGCGCTTAGTAAGGTGGCCACCCCAAACCTTCTTGAATGGGTCGCAAGTCCCAGACGCCGTCAGGGTGTTCCCCCCCGTGCCACGCTATGGACCCGGCACCGGCACGGAGAATCCATGGAATGCTAAGAATACGGTCTCTACATTGGGTTCGAAATTACCCTGCAGTAAGATTGTAAATAAATTTACAATGTTGTTGCATGTCATCGGTTCAATGTTTGTGATATTCATAATTTTGTAAATCAAGTTACAATGATTATGGTCGAAAATTCAATTTTTTTAACGAGTTACAATGCCTTGGCCTCTCTCATAGCTCAAAAACGAAGGGACTTAGAGTTACGTTGATTACACCAATAAAAAGGATTTTTTTTTACAAAATGCCATAGTATTGTATCTCAATTTGACAAAAAAATGAGTTACAATGTTGTTGCATGGGTGTGTCGATTTATTGAAAGGAACCTCACTTATTATGACATTTGTGTTGGCAACTTGAGCCAACCAACAGTTTAATGCACATTGAAATTCATGTGGATTTTTGTCATTTGCACCTGTAAGCAGTAGTAAATAGTCGCTTTTTGTCAAACTACATAAATCATTCATGTTACCTGATAGTAGTTCTCTTGTGGACGCTCCGGGTTTTAAGATGGAAAATACTGCATACTCTGCCCCCAAAAGTCTTTGCAGCTTTTCCCGAATTCCTCTGCCTTGTTGATTGGCCATTATAAAAACCCTACTTTTTTTCTTAACATCACTTTTTGCTGTAGCCCGAGTCGTGGAAGTAATGCCGATCAATTTACATGGGTCTATGTGACTAACCGGTGAGATAATGCTCGCTGGTGGTTCACCCTGAGATGTATCATAATTTACTGCAGTTTGAACTTCAGGCTTTTTAGGGTATGAGCATTTCATTGCAAGAGGGCTACTTCTAAATGTATCAGTTAGTCGACGCTTAACGCTTGACTTCCTTGCTGAGCTTAATTTGTTGTGTAGTGAAGATGGTGGAGTTCGACATATTTGTTTGAGTATTCCAATTTCCTGTGTTAGCTGAGATATTTGTCTTTTTAACTCGACATTTCCCAAAATGACGTTTTCCAATTCATGTTGTGTGCTTTGAAGGTTACTCTTCATTTTACTCAGTTCTATTTGCATTTCTTCCTTGTACAGAGAGAAGCCATGTGTTGAGAATTCTAAACTTTTTCCTAATATTTCTTCAGAGCAAGAAGAATGTATTGAATCATTCATATTAATGTTCTCTAGTGACGTAGACCTCACAATGCGCTTTCGTAATGTTATATTATTTTGTTCTTCCATAACTAGTGACTTTGATTAAGTTTTGCAGCAACTTATAAAGATTGAGTTCGTTTTTATTTAAAAAATTTCTTGATAAAAATTTGTATCTGACACAAGTGACAGGTGTTGATTCAAAATAATTTTCACAACGTATTTTGAAATTAAACTTATTTATACCTTTTTTGTTTCTCCTTGTTTCAATTCTTGTTTGGTTTCAATGTAATGAAAGGTCAAAAAAATCCAATTTATGTAAAGTCGAAGTCACAGTTGGTTTATCGTATGCCTCAAGTCACAATTTTCGTGTCAGTTTATTTTATAGTCAATCAGCAAAAATACAGTCTTTTAAGTTTATCACGTACAATATCACACAATCTTAACTTTTATTTCAATAGTTACATGTATTTATAACGAAATAAATTGAAAAAATATTAATTAATAAAATTCTTTACCAGAATCAAATGTCAACGGTTTGAGTGTTGCCACTCGAGTGATAAACTATGAAGGCATACTTTTGGTATAAGAGGTCTTCTCTCGTTTTCCATAAATTCATTTGCACTATTATTTCGAGTGACAACACTAAAACCGTTGACATGTCTCTCTGACAAAATTTTCAATAAAATGCAATAATTTAATTTATATAGTTTAAAATATAATATCATGATGTGAAAGTAATTAAATAAGAACCAGTGACTAAGTAGTGATATTATTTGCAGCTGATGGCTGTCCAAATTGTGAAAATATGAACCTTGCAAATTGTGTTTCTGATTGCGGTCTAATTGGGATTTAAAGTTGCCGAAACACTATTTTAGTGCTTTATTGGAGTTTAAAAAGCACAATATCATTGGACTGGCCAAGTTTCATCTGTTACAAGTAGTGAATTCTCAAAATGATCCGCAGATAGTTTCGAAAATTTTCAATATTCTAACATACCTACCATTTTGGAAAAGTGATTTTCTGTTCAAGTTTTTACGTGGGCATTTCAAGTATGGAGCCTGAATGCAATGTCACATATCGTTCCCGTAAACATCAACAGCTAGTAACCCACTCCCTAAGCGATATATCCATTAAAGATACCATTCTTTTTGATACAAGTGTAATGAGTCTGCCGAATACATCAGTAAATGATTCCAGAACTATGTTTGAACTTAAGGAGAAAATAGATGACCTAACGAAAGAGTTAGCTATTGCACACCAAGAAATAGAAAACTTAAACTCTGAGAACTATCGTCTGAAGTGTGACCTCAGCAAAAGTCGGCAAATTTGTGATACATATAAAACACTTGACCATAATAAGACACCATTATCCCGTAAGCAGCGTACGCTATTCTACACCAACCAAATTTAATAAATCGCTTAGGTTAAGTACACATACCAATTCTGAATGGGATATGGAAAATATACATAGGAACACTGTTCCAAGAATGGATACAATTACTGATCAAGATCAGCATCACACTCATGTCACTTCTATTCCACATAGCACTGAGAAGTGCTCTGGGGACTTGAATTTACCAACAAGTTGTACCATAAATGAACTGACAAATGCACAACATGATAACTGTCCAAAAGTGGAGATTAAGAAGGTTTTACCATCTGTAATAGATACCCGTGTCTCACAAAATTGTACGAAGTTCCAACAACCTGAAACAAGATCAAATATCATTATCATAGCAGATGATCAGGGGCGTCATTTACAGCATACACTGCAGCGCCTAATTGGTGATAGATTTCAGGTATCATGTTTTTGGAAATCAGAAGCACCTCTACAGGAAGTTCTCAAGTCAGAGCATTGTAAAATTAAGTCTTTAAATAACAGAGACTATGTTATTGTATTAGGTGGTATGTATGACAAGTCACCCTATAATTTTCAAATTTGTTTAACTAATTTTTTGTATAATATAACTAATAATACTAATTTAATAATTTGTGAAGTACCATTCAATAATTTTTTAAATGAATCCAAATTAAACTATGAGATAAAACTATTATGCTCCAGGTTTTCCAATGTGTCTTATACTGATATGGGGTATAGTATGAGGATCCCACATCGTGGTGCACTCCCACGGCATTGTGGCAGGATATTTGTTAAAAGAGGTATTAAGAATTGACTATTTACACCGGTATAATGACTATTTATTTTGCATGAAAAGTGTATCTTATAAACCTGTACATTCAAGTCGCTCTGTAGGTACACAAACAGACTTTCAGGTTACATGTGTTCAGACTGATTGTAGTTCGGGTGAAAACATTGTTGGTAGTCAGCACAGTAATTTTTTTCGTAGCTAAGTATCTGAACATACTGCATCAAAATATTGACGGTTTGAATAGTAAGTCAGATTTACTCACCACGGCACTTGAAACACTGAGAAAGGATCGAAAACACGTTGGAGTGCTGTGCGTCACCGAGCATAACGTAAAAAATGCTGATAGTAAGCTTATGAATATCCCAAACTATAGACTAGGCTCTATTTTCTGTAGAAAGGCACGCAGAGGTGGTTCATGTGTATTTGTGCATAATTCATTGTTGTTTAGTCCCCTAAAAGACATTAGTAGCTTTTGTATAGAAAATATTATTGAATGTTCTGATATTGAACTATCAGACCATAAACTCAACATAATATGTGTGTACAGACCCCCAAGAACAAATGTAGAGGATCTGAACACGTTTTTTATAACATTCAATACATTACTAGGACGCTTTGTTAATTCCAAAAGAAAAATAATAGTTTGTGGTGACTTTAATATCAACATACTTGAAAAAAGTCGTGACTCTAGGCAGTTTGAAGATATGTTGAAATGTAATGGACTTAAAATTGCGTTCAGAGAACCTACACGATTAGCAAGTGGACGCTGCCTTGATAATTTTCTCTATAATTCACGCAGTCATGGGCATGAAATCTTTGAGTTTGCACTCTCTGATCATACTGCCCAATTTTTTCAAATTCCTGTTAATCAATTACATGAACTTAAGTACTGGTACATTGAGAGGCGTAACTATCATGAAGATAACATTGTTAAATTTACAGATTGTATTAACGGGCTTAGCTTTCAAGAAATATTTGAAAGCCAAGATCCCAATAAATCATTTACATTATTCTATGAAAACTTTAGACTCATTTATGACCGCTACTTTCCTTTAGTAAAAATAAAAATTCATACAAACACAAAACCGAAGTGGATAACAAAGGGTATCAAACTTTGCTGCAGAAGAAAGAGAGCATTACTGTGGCAATATCGTAAAAATCGAACTGATCATAGTAAAAAAAGGTACACAGAATTAAAATCAAGATTAGACCAAATAATAAAGCTTACCCAGAAAGCTCATAATAGAAACTTCATCAACAAATCAAAAAATAAATGTAAAGCAACTTGGACAATAATAAAAAAGAATAAGTTAAATGTTCCCAGAGATAATATTGAATATCTAGTTGTAAATAATAATATTATCAGGGAACCCAAAAAATTAGCGAATGTTTTTAATGACCACTTTATAAATCAGGTATCAAAGATAAATTCGAACTCGTTGCAAAGCCACTCTAGCGTTAACCTACATTCCTTGTTCATGCCCCCATCGCTGCCTAATGATATAAATAAAATTATTATGAATCTTAAACCAACAAACAGTACTGGCTATGATGGGATATCTGTTCATATTCTGAAACGAGTTTCAATGAAACTTTCATATGTACTGAGCCACATTATAAACTTATGTATATGTCATGGTGTTTTCCCTGCAGAACTAAAACTAACAGTGATAAAACCACTTTTTAAAAAAGATAACAAACATGATATAAGTTGCTATAGACCAATTGCTTTGGTTCCTGTCATATCGAAAGTATTTGAGAAGGTTATCCATGAGTGCTTGTATAATTATTTTGAAAGTAAACATTTATTAGTGGATGAACAAGCTGGATTTAGAAAAAAGAAAGATATAAATATTGCTATTTTTAAATTCCTTAGGTTAATAATGACTGAAATAGATAAGCAAAATCTAGCTTGCGCTTTATATATGGATTTATCTAAGGCCTTTGACTGTGTGGATCACATGATTCTACTAAACAAACTATATGCATATGGTATTAGGGGAAACACACAATGAACTGATAAAATCCTATCTGACTAACAGGATGCAGTTAACTAATATCTCTAGGTTATGTCCACTTAAAAAACAGTTATGAATTATTATTCAGAGCAACAAACTGTTGTAGCCGGTGTTCCACATGGCAGTGTACTGGGCCCGCTGCTATTCATAATCTATATCAATGATTTTCCTAAAGCTGTCCTGCCTCATAAAACTGTGCTTTTTGCTGATGATAGCACTATACTCTTTAAAGGTAACAATAAACAAGATGTTGAACGTGACATAAGTAACACTTTGTGCAGTACTATAAGTTAACCGCAAATAACTTAATGGTTAATATTCAAAAGACTAATGTTATGACTTTTAAAAATAGAGTTGATAAATTAGACAAAATAAGTGTGCAATTTAATGAAACTGATATTAAACAAGTACAAATGACAAGATTTTTAGGTATAACTATTGACGAAAGTCTG
Organism: Miltochrista miniata; assembly: GCA_933228765.1. NCBI lineage: Eukaryota > Metazoa > Arthropoda > Insecta > Lepidoptera > Erebidae > Miltochrista > Miltochrista miniata. Next base: position 1,326,472 of record OW121769.1, read on the forward strand.
AACTGGAAGAGCCACATTGAAGGTTTATGCTCGAGGATTAATCAGCACTCATATGCTCTTTATATGCTTTCTAAAACATCACACACATCTACTGTCCTAACCGCATACCATGGTTATGTATCGTCAATTCTGAGATATGGTATACTTTTCTGGGGTAATAGTACAGATGTAGAATATGTATTTAAAGCGCAAAAGAAATGTATACGAGCTATTTGTAAAATAAAACAAACTGAAAGTTGTCGACCATTTTTCATTAGACTGAATATTTTGACTTTACCGTGTATTTATATTTTAGAAACTACATTGTTTGTGAAAAAGCATCTAGAGATGTTTGAAAAATTGAAAAGCAGCAGGCATAATTTAAAAATTCGAACAACTCCACATTCTACAGCATATCTTAGTAAAAGCATTTTCTGTATGGCCCCTAGGATATATAACCATTTGCCAAAAACTATCCTAGAAGACTCTAACCACAAAAGTGTCAAAAGAACACTGCAGCAAATGCTTTTGCAGAAATGTTATTACTCTGTTGAAGAATATTTGAAGGATAAATTCCAAAATGGGTCACAATTTTAGAAAAATGTAATCTATGAATTAACGTTGTGTTCTTTCGAGTATCTAATCAAATCTAATGCACTTAATAAAAATGAAATTCTATCCAATATTGAAAATGTAGGTTAATTGTGACAGCCTGAGATTTATGTACACTGACATTTTATTATTTTGATTTATGAACTTGCATGACTGTTAAGTAAATATTGACATTTTGGTAATTCTTTGACATTTATATACAAAATTGACATTATGAATCTTTAAATGAGCCCAACGTTAAATTGTATTTTAAGTTTATTATGCTGAATGTTGCATGCCGCAAGGTTAAATATGGTGATACTATACATAACTGTAACTCACAACATCTTGTATACCTGTATTTGCAATGAAATAAATAAATAAATAAATATTATTGTTTGCCATAATCATCCCCGATCATAATATTTACTTGCACTATTATCATTTATACTAATAACGTTTGCCTTAACAACTCAATAGTCATAACTTTTATTTGCCATAAAATGACTTTCTATAACAACTTTTCTCATAATAATTAGTTTCCATAAGTAACACATAATCGACTCTTGACATAATCAAAATTTGATATAATTATGAAAATAATGCATAATATTGTAAGGTCGAAATTAATTATCGTTAACACCCCGACTCGAAAATGGCATTATTGAAAACGAAAATTATGGCAAATACATTTATGGATTTAAATTATTATGACACTTGATCGATTATGACCAATGGAATTATTGAAAGTCATTTTATGTCATTTCCCGATTATGGCAACTGAAGCGTTATATCTAATGAAATTATGGCAAATACCAGTATGGCATATGAAATTATGGCAAACATTAGTAAACCGGTATAAGATGATTCTACTTACTATGGTATAAGTTTACTAAACTGCTGACATTTTTAAAAAAATTGCATTTTAATTATTAATTTTACTTATTCATTGATTTTTATTTGTTTAACTTTTATTTTTTCTATTTTTGATTGAATTATGTACCTACTAACTTACTGAATTTCAATGATTGATGTTTAGTGTATTTTTGCAATTGAATACAATTTATAATTTTATTAATACAGTGTTTCTGTGTTATTTGGGATGTAAAATGCCTGAAATAAATGATATAATATTATTAATATTAATTGCCGGTAAATGGCACCCAAGATATAATTATGATGAATGGTGGATGAATTCAGTGGTATCGAGTAGAGTAGGTATGCGGGTTGAGATCCTGCTCGAAACTGATATTTTCTTTTCTTTTTTTTTTCAATTTAAATCTGCAATTGCATATCTATTATACTTACTTGGTTCTCAAAATTATTTCGCCAAGTAAATGTCCATAGTAACCAAAGTTGTAACTTGAAGTAGGTAATTCTATCAAAATATAATTAACTGGAATCTCAAAATAGCACAATGAGCCGCGGAAGGTATGTGAGACCCAAATCGAGTTCCAAAATTCTATTTGAACCTGTTACTACTATCTTTTGTAGGTAATAGCTTCCTGCTCACGTAAAAGGATAGTGATACACGTGACTCGTCTCTTGGGACTTGGGAGTAAGTAAAATGCTTACAAAAATATATTTACTGAACCCCTGAGTAAGAAAAGATACAGTTGCTATTAACAGCTTAACCTTATTAAAGACAAGGTTCTGCTTTGGTTGGCTGATAGAAGCAATAGTGATTTAGTTATTACTTCTTTGTTTTTGTACGCAAATGGGCCAGCGCTGGTGCCATTTTTTAAAATTTCTTTTGTTAACTACTAGCTGACCGGCGCAACTTCGTTTGCGCCACATAAGAGAGATTATTACCTTTTCCCGTCGCATTTACTCCCGTCGCGTTGCGTTTACTCCTGTAGCGTATTCAAAACTACGTGAGAGAGAGAGAGAGAGAGAAAGGTTTCTCGTCACGTGTATTCCCGTCGCATTATTTTTAAGAACAATTTCGTTTATGAAAGAGGTATCCCGTGGCATTATTGTAGAAAAAAAAAGATTGCCATTAAAATGGTTATTGTGCGCCAACCCAAAAATAGACACATGCTATCGCGTAATTTTTTTAGAACTTTTTTAATAGAAACAATTTTGTAGTACCTACATATTTTTTTACATAGCTATAAATATTTACGCAGCACGCGCAACGAAGCTCTCGAAAGGAACAACTTTTCCCCCGTTTTTGAAACATTTACTAATACTGCTCCGCTCCTTTTCGTTGTAGCGCGATGCTATATAGCCTATGACACTCCACAATAACGTAGCTTTCTATTGGAGAAAGAATTTTTTAAAATCGGTTCAGAAATCCCGAGATTACGCCTTACAATTTAACAAATATACAAACACACAAACTTTACTTCTTTATAATATTAGTATAGAACTATAGATAGTATAGATGTATTGCCAATGTGTAATGAAATGAGAATGCATCGAACCTGAATTAAAACATTTAGGTACCTAAGTTTTGATTCCTACAAAGTAATTTTCTATGCCTTACTATAGGTACTTTATCATCCCATGACGGCACCGTGACGTGAGGAATTCACGCGGGAAGCCCTTAGAAGCGGGATCACACCCGAAACCCCCCAAAGACGCGGGATAGCACCCGAATCACCCCCTAGGCGAGGCCGTGGGTCTGTTGGGAGTCCTGGGACATCCTTCCGAGGGCTTACCCGGGGCTCCCAACCATAGGCTGTTGGGCCTTACGTGAGGTTTTTTAATCAGTAGGAGGCTGGCATAGCATCCATGATGGATTTCCATATTACTGTGATATTCTTTTGTTTTTGTAAATCTGCCATTCTACATTCGTATAATTTATATCATGATTCATATCTCAGGTGTCGCCTATCATTAAGTGACATTACCCATCAATCTTATGTCACGATGACATAAAGTCCAAAATATAAAAATCCGGATCTCATAAAGTGATTGATCACTCAACTCCAGATGAGGCCACATGCAAACTTGACGCTAGTGTTTTTACAGATGCTTATAAGATTAATGCTAGTGAGGACGAGACCTTAATCGAAAAAGTTAGATCGAGTTGACACCACTTAGAATCGGTTTAGCTGGGACCCTGTTTATTGAATCGACGTTGATTTCGATCGAAGTTTCAAGAAGAATGTTAAACTTGTGGAATAGATTGGAAAACATTGTTGTTCAAAAACAGAAAATGTTTAATAAAAACATAAAAAATAAGGGGGGAGTGAGTGAGTGAGCTTAGTACAAATTTTAGATACGGAACCCCTGGTGTGTGAGTCCGACTCCCACTTGGCCGGTTCTATTTCTTAAAGCATGTTACAAAATACCCGTTTATGATCCAAACGTAAGTACTTATTGCACCTCAAACTTTCAGGTGCTAACAACGAACTTTATTGGCTTAAACTTTAATCTTTATGTTCCACTGTAATAAGGTATAACTGACAATATATCGCTGGCAACAAATTTTTTTTTATTACTAACATCTGTTGTTTCAACAGAAAAGTGTGAACATATATTAACTACTAGCTGAACCCGCAACTTCGTTTACGTCACATAAGGTGTATGAAAGGAGAGGTATTTCTTCATCAGACTCATCAAGCAGCGTGTGAAACTGCCCTGTTTGCTTAATCATAAAAGATCTTAAAGATTAAGCCTACTCTAAAACTGTTCAGTCCACGCCTTACCCTTTTTAGGGTTCCATAGCCGAATGGCAAAAACGGAACCCTTACAGATTCGTTATGTCTGTCTGTCTGTCCGTCCGTGTATCACAGCCACTTTTCTCCAAAATTATAAGGCCTATGCTGTTGAAACTTGGTAAGTAGATGTATTCTGAGATCCGCATCAAGATTTTTATATAAAACTAGAAAAAAAGCAGTTACTTTTGGGGGTTCCCATACTCAGAAATGAAACTCAAAAAATATTTTTTTCATCAAACCCATACGTGTGGGGTACAGGTATCTACAGATAGGTCTTCAAAAATGCTATTGAGGTTTCTAACATATTTTTTTTCTAAAGTGAATAGTTTGCGCAAGAGACACTTCCAAAGTGGAAAAATGTTTCTTATTTATCTTCCATGTACAGACAGCGACCTGATATGATTTTATTATGTGTATTGATTTTTTGATTGATAAAAAAATTACACCCTATATGTTAGTTCAGCCTCAAAAAACTTCCAGGCATCAAAATAATAATCTATCCGAAACTATGTGCCTCCCTATCCCATTCGAGACTATGTAATACGGTGCAGCTTTGTTCAACTTTCAGTATTATCCAGCGTAGCTAGTCATAAAAAACTTGCAAACTTTCCCATTTCAGGAATTTTACAGCTTTAAAGCCTACACTAAATAAAAGTTTACTCGAATATTAAAATAAAATTTTGCTTGCATGACTTCGGAAAGGCCTTAGGGTGAAAAATGAAAGAACAAAATATTGGATCCACTATTACTTGAGTACATAACATCTTGTGCAACAGACATGCAAATTTTCACGTAGACGGTATACAATGATTGCTTTGTGCGGTATTTTTTGCACGGTTTGCATTGAACACCACAACACTGCGGATATTCCGTGGCTGGCGTGAACAACTTGACATCTCGACTTGTATGATTTTCTTTTTGTTAGCTTAATACGATCCTAAAGGTATGAATCTATATATAAAAAAATTACAACTGAATATGTACATAATTTTTTTTGTAATCACGCTTGGTAGTATGTTGACATCTCGCATTTTATCGTCTCTAATTTGATAAATCTACATGCCTAGTTATCGATCATTTATTTTTTGTGAACGAAGATTGATATGTGGTTATATCAAGATATACTTAGCTACCAGGATAATGTCGGTTTCTGGATATCTCCACTTACACACTTATGACTGTCTGAAAAAATGAGAGATTAAAAATGACAAATTGATATATTAAGTTATGTCGAACTGAATATTCTGTTTGAATTCTGACATAATGAGATATCAAGTTATAGACAGCCGTCTTCCTCAAATTAAGTCATGATAAGTTATGATGTCAAGTTATGAACAGGTTGAATATTTCTGTTCAATACGTGACATATCGAGATGTCCAGTTATGGCCGCACTTTTAAAGGCCACATTTCCCAGCTATGAGAGCCATTATTGTAGAAAGTCAACTGGTAAGAAATATTTCTTATTTCAACTGGTCATACTGTCTATGACCTGAACGCTATCTACCATTTTTTTAACGTGAGGGAAAATCCTCATGGATGCTATGCTGGACTCCTACCGACTAAAAAACCTCATGTAACGCCCAACAGCCTATGGTTGGGAGCCCCGGGTAAGTCCTCGGAAGGATGTCCCAGGACTCCCAACAGACCCACGGCCGCCGCTACGGCCTCGCCTAGGGGGTGGTTCGGGTGCTACCCCGCGTCTTTGGGGGTTTCGGGTGTTCTTCTAAGGGGGGGGGGGGGCGTGCGTGCATCCCTCACGTCACGCAGCAGCCCTCTCACCGTCCTCAGGCCTCCGGTCATGGAGGCCGATAGTCTTCGGCGAAGACACGTCGGCGGCGACAAGTCGCCGACTGCGGATCTCGGGTGGGAGAGTTCTCTCCCGTACCCGCCCGCCGCCTCCTTCACGAGCATTACCTGCTCGCAGAAAGAGGCGGCGCAGTCCCACTTACTTCCGCTGGAGATCATGGCTCGCACCATGGTCTCGAGCGAGAAAGTGTCCACGTCCAGACCCACTACGAAGACCTGGCGCTCTTGCGCCCACGCCATGCACTCCTCCAGCGTGTGGAGCGCTGTGTCATCGCTGCGGTCCTCGCAGTGCTGACGCTTGGCCGTGGTTTCCCGGTGTCTTCGCCACAAATACCTACCGAAGCTACCGTGCCCGGTAAGTATCTGTGACAACCGGTAGGAGAGAGCACCGTGTCTCCTCTCCAGCCACTCGTCCATGACCGGTCTGATAGCCGCGATTGTGGCGAATCCCCCCTTTGGTTGCTCAAGTCGCACCTTCATGTCTCCACGGTTTCCTGGTTAAGCTGGGACCGCTGGGCCTCGATTTCCCGAGACGCAGGCCTTTGACCTCGCCCCAGCGCCTCCTTGCGCCATCTAAACAGTGACGCAAGGGCTCTCGCTTCCAGGTCCCATGGAGGGGTCCCGGCTAGGAGACATTCCGCCTTACCTAAGATCGTGCGGCCCCCAAGTTGAAGGGAGTGGCGTTGTCGTTATAACGATACTGTCTAACTTAAGGGGGCCTGACACCTCTTGCAGAAGACTCTATGCTGCGTTCGTGCGATCCATGGCTCTTTACGGGGCTCCGGTTTGGGCAGGGAATATAACGGCCAGTAACGTGGCAATACTGCGACGTCCACTGCGGCTGCTGGCCGTCAGGATTATAAGAGGATACCGCACGGTCTCTTTTGAAGCGGCAACTCTTTTAGCCAGTACACCTCCATGGTACCTGGAAGCGAGGGCCCTTGCAGCACTATACCTGTGGTGCAAAGAGGCAGGGGAGCGAGATCTGAGACCTGCTTAACAGGAAATCGAGGGACAGAGGTCTCAGCTCCGCCAGGTAGTCGTGGAGGAATGGAAGGAGCGACTGGGACAACCAACAGCCGGGCATGATATAATTGAGGCGATAAGGCCTGTAATGAAGGACTGGCTTGAGAAGCGCCATTGCTGCCTCTCCTATCGGCTGACGCAGCTACTCACCGGGCATGGTTGCTTCGGTGTGTACCTGCATCGGATAAGGCGGGAGCCAACGCCAGAGTGCCACTACTGTTCTGGCTGCTTACCGGATACGGTGCTCCACACTCTGGCAGATTGCCCAGAGTGGACGGATCAACGATGTGGCCTTTCAGTGGCCAGAGTGATAAATATCACGCTCCAGGCCATGGTTCAGGCTATGGTCAGTAGCGAAAGTTTATGGAACTCCGCCGCCTTGTTTTGTGAGGAGGTGATGGTTGCAAAAGAGGCGGCGGAGAAGGAACGTGAAAGGAACAGCAATCTTCCGTGCTGCAGGAGAAGACGCGCTGGGAATCGGAGATCTCAGAACGATCTCCGTCCCCCATAAGCGTGAGCCTAGGGGTGACACTCAGGGCTAGCTGTCGCCCTGGCAGAGACTGGCCCAGGGTGGTGACGCGTGACGTATTCTGGCACGCACCTCAATTAGACAGAAGAGGCAATGTGTGGTGTGTCTCCACGAGGAGGGGTCGCCGGTGAATAGCGACCAGGGCTGGTCAGGGTCCCTGGGATTTCCTTTCGAGGGTGCACCAGGTACCCTGGCAACATACAGCCAAGACGGAGTAAGAAAAAAAAATGAAAAAGCTAGACGACTCAGGGGAGAAATATCTCTGGCAACCAATTCAATGGCTCCAGTACGATGAAAACTGACTTTACCATTAAGTAATGAAAAAAAAGGACTTGTTGGATGTCTTTGATTTAATCGACGAGTCTTTTAAAGACTTTTATTTGCAACTTAAAACAGTCAATGACCCCTTGACATCTAACACTGATCCAGATTTGGACGAAGCAATTGATTATTCTACAGTGATTACTCCTTATATCATATGAAACTAATAGAATCATAGCATTTGATTTTAAAATTTGTCCAGTTACCTCTTTTTTTTTTAATTTTGAAAATGATGTTCAAATAGTAAGTACCTACCTCCCTTGTTTTTGTCAGTTAGGTATCATGTATTATAAAAAACATTGCTTGCCCAAGAAAACAATACTTATTTTGATGGTGCCTAAGTTGATATCTACTGTAAACACTTTTATAGTTGCTGAGAACAAGTTGATAATTCGGTGATTAACTTGATAACTCGTCGGTGAACAACTTGACAAGTCTAATATTGCCAAAACTGTAAGGATTTTGTCTAATTTACTATCATAGTTTTAAAATTGGCCTAAAATAATATGGAAAACAATACATACTCTTAAATTTAACTAATTTACCGATTTACCAGAAACGGTCAAACTTTCAAATGGCCGCCCTCTAAAATTGACATTTAATACTTGTCAACTTATTCACGCCAGCCACGGATTTATGTATTTTGGGGAGAACCCCTGCTAATAGCAGCTACAGGTGTTGTTAAGAAATTCTGAGGATAAACACTTGAATTCCGCAGTGGCGGCCGTGGGTCTGTTCCGGAGCCCTGGGACATCCTCCCGAGGGTTTACCCGGGACTCGCAACCATAGGCTGTTGGGCGTAACGTGAGATTTTTTAGTCGGTAGGAGTCCAGCATAGCATCCATGAGGATTTTCCCTCACGTTAAAAAAAACGCACTTGAATTGAATCATGATGCAAAAATGTTTTTCATTTTTATGTTCTCTTTCACAAAGGTATAAATATAAAATACAATTACTACCTTTGTGAGAAGTCTTTCTCTCTGGTATCTGAACTAGAAATGATACAGTCAGATAGATTACCAGGCGCTTTCCATGGGAATATTTTCTTGGAAATAGTTTTAGCCCAATCCGTTCAGTTGTTAGAACGTGATTGAGTATCAAACATCAAAACATCTTCACAAACATTCACTTTTATAATATTAGTAGGATACACAACACTGTCGATGAAATACAATCCCTGTGGTCTGAACATACAAAACACACATATTCACTTTCCATATATACTTCAGCAATACGTCATCTGTATTTTGAAAGCTGGCACGGTACAGTAAATAACTTTGACAGGACAGGAATGGTCATCGCTCAAAGTGGAAAAAACAAAAATGAATATTCGTCAGATGGATTCAGTTGATATAGACATTATTTTGAATTGTATGCTTCCACTAGTGGTTCTTTTTTACGTATGGAATCCTTCATGGATGCTATGCCGGACTCTTACCGACTAAAACCACACGGTGCGCACTGCCGACGGCTGGGAGCGCCGGGTAAGCCCTCGGAAGGATGTCCCTGGATATCTGACAGACTTTGTCTAGGTACCACCAAGGTTCACCTAGGTTCTAATTGCGGTTACCAATGGCTTTACTGACATGGAATTATATTAATCTACCTTTGGTAACCCTTGTAAATAAATAAACTGAGATGTTCCTCGAGTTCTTAGATTCGAAGTGATTCGATAGCTCTTTGATAAGTGGCGTGGTTGTCACAATATCTGTTTACTAATGAAAACCTTCGGCAGGACTTAGCGTATCAAAAGCTCATTCCCCTGTCAAACTCTAAAAATATGGAACGACCTGCCCGCATACGTGTTTCTCTCCTCTTGGAATTCCGGGTTCTTCAAGTGGAGCGCAAAGAGGCACATCACAGGGCCGCCAACTTAAGGACCACTGTCAGAAGTCTGGTGACGTCGATTTGTGAAGCTTAATATGAATAAATAAACCCTGCTGAAATAGCAAGAATTGTCATGAGGAACCCGTTTCCCTTTTTCCAAATTAAATACAATATTACTTTAGGAGCTCTTTCCTCAAAAATATTTCTCATTAGTCGCTCGTACAGTGATCTCGCAGACACGCTGAGGAATGTCCAATTATAAGTAGGCAACGTAAACATTGAAGCTCGAGGTCACAAGTCTTATTACTTTAAGAAAATGTTTCCCAAATCATTTTCACCCGCATTCTTACTTTTGTACCCTGAACGTGGGAGTTAACCTATTTTCAGATGCATTTTAGCAGCTTTAACCTTTAACGATTGTAGATGTTAAATAAATAATTATCTTACTAAATAATATAATAAGAATGCGAAAGTTTCTTGTGTGTGGCGATGTGGATGCTCTTTTTTTTTTTAACGTGAGGGTAAATCCTTAAAGGATGATATGCCGGACTCTTACCGACTAAAAAACCTCACGTAACGTCCAACAGCCTGTGGTTGGGAGCCCCGGGTAAGCCCTCGGAAGGATGTCCCGGGACTCCCAACAGACCTACGTCGCCCAGGGGGTGTTTCGGGTGCTATCCCGCGTCTTTGTGGGGTTTCGAGTGTGATCCCGCTTCTAAGGGGGGGCGTGCGTGGGTTGCTCACGTCACGCTGCCGTCATGGGCCTGCTTCTGTAAGGACGGTGAGCGACCCTCTCACCGTCCTCAGACCCCCCGGTCATGGAGGCCGATAGTCCATGTGATAGTCGATGTGGATGCTTGTTACCTTTTCACGCTCTAATGTATCTAGCTCAAATTTGGCAAAAGGATAGAGTCCTGGAATAACACATAGCATAATTTTAATCCCGGAAATAGTAGTAGTCGCCTCTTACGACATCCTCGGGATGAATTGGGTTGGCAATATTTTGTAATCTTCCCGTCACCACACGGGGTAATCTACGTAGGTATTTATTTGAAAAGCATGTATTTTTGTGTGCTGGTTTTTTATCCTCTTTTACGGGTCGGTTTGGGTGTTATTCCGCATCTTGGGGCTTGAGGCGTGCGTGAAACATCAACACTGACATTACACTGCCGGCGCGCGGCGCCGTCTTGGGCCTGCTGCTGTAAAGGACATCATATTTTGAGTTTCGTTAAATATTAAATTTAAATATGTCAATAAGTAACTAACTAAATCACAAGTCGCCCCAACAAGTATTAGGTAAAAGAGTAAGTTGAGAGCAATATCTCAGTGGTCCAACAGGTACCGCGTCTGGCCTGCAAAGCAAGAAGACGCAAGTTCCAGTCTCGGTCAAGACCAAAAACTTCTTCACATTCAATTTATACATTGAAATAATGATTTCCTATTTGCAAATGCATAATAGACACGTAGACAATGCGTGAACTCTGGTGTCATCCTTCCAATGGCTTACTGGGGGCTCCCAACCGTAGGCAGTAGGCAGGGAACGTGTGGTGTTTAATCGGTAAGAGTCTGGCATATCATTCATGACAGATTTTCCTCACTAAATAAAAAGAACCCGCACATTTATTTCTTCAAACTCCTTCTTAAAGCAAACAGTATCCATACCAAGTTCATCACTATAAAAAGTAAATCAACTTAGCCAGCTCATTTCCCGACTCGCCGATAGTATCTGTGAAGAGGGCAGTTTGTCAAATGAAGGTGCTAAGATATCAGACGCTTGGGAGTTGGCGGCAAATAGAGCAGTTTACAGAGGCTTTGGAGAGGTTGGGCCATAAGAATTCAGAGTATTTAAACACACTACAGAAATAAACACATGGGTTTCGTACCAAATAACGGCAAAAATTCACTTTGTTGTATGGGAGACAAATTTTAGTATCTTCTGTTATAGGGGCAACAGAAATATATTATCATCTGTGAAATTTCAGCTCTCTAGCTATCACCGTTCCTGAAATACAGACTCTTGACTAATCAATAGACAGACAGACGAAATTCGGTATGGCGTAAAATCCTTACCCTCTTTTTGCGCAATCGGTTAAAAAGTAGCCTATGTGCTTAACTTTGGACTCAAACTATCTGTACACAAAACTTCATCGAAATCGGTTCAGTTTAGGAGTGAAAACGTAACAGACAGACAGACAGAGTTACTTTCGCATTTGTAATATTAGTAGGGATTATTGGACAGTAACGAAACGAATGACTCTTTAAAATTTCATAAATTGAAGCAATGTCATATCCATCAGCTGTGTTATTATTTTGACAGTATAAATCATATTATCGTATTTTTTAACATCGACGATAAAAACAAGATCACACAATTTAACTAGCGACGCAAAACCGCGTATTTCATGGCCCGTGTTGTTACAACTTCGTTTTAATTTTATAGGTAGGTACTGTAAGTATCTCATCACTCTCAATGCTGATCCTCCTCATTATGCAGACAGTATTTAGGTACAGGACTGATTTCAATGTTTTAATGTCCTTGCTAATCTTATTTCCTATGTAATATTATAAATACGAAAGTTTGTAAATATGGATGTTTACCCTCACACGCTGTAATAGCTGAACGCATCAAACTGAATTTGGTACGGAGATAGAATATTTTAGTCAACAGATAGGCTACTGTTATTATCTCTGGATACCTATATTCAAATAGATCAATCGTAGGTAATCCTAATCATCTGCAGTAAGAAATTTAGTACAGTAGTTAAAGTTATTTGGTATGGTTGGAAGGGGATTCTTGAGATTAAATAATAAACAAACTACTGACGTATCATACTTTGTAGCCGTTTAAAAATCTAGATACAAAAAACCGGCCAAGTGCGACTCGGACTCGCCCATGCAGGGTTCCGTAGCAGCATAATTTTTGTTCATGGAATTTTTTGTTTTTATTTTTTAGTTAATTTAATGAAAGGCAAAAATTGCGGTTTATGATGTAAAAAAAAACTACTTACTTGATCTCGTTCAAACCAATTTTCGGTGGAAGTGTGCATGTAAGCAATGTACATCATCTATTTTTATTAAGATATATCATTCTCTTATTCTAGAAGTTAAAGGGGGCGATCCATTTTTCCACTTTGGAAGTGTCTCTCGCGCTAACTATTTAGATTTTTTTTTTTTTTAACGTGAGGGAAAGTCCTCGTAGGATGCTATGCCGGACTCTTACCGACTAAAAAACCTCACGTAGCGCCCAACAGCCTTTGGTTGAGACTTGAGAGCCCCGGGTAAGCCCTCAGGAAGGATGTCCCAGGACTCCCAACAGACCTACGGCCGCCACTGCGGCCTCGCCCAGGGGGTGGTTCGGGTGCAATCCCGCGTCTATGGGGGGTTTCGGGTGTGACCCCGCTTCTAAGGGGGGGCGTGCGTGAGTGCTCACGTCATGCTGCCGTCATGGGCCTGCTTCTGTAAGGACGGTGAGCGGCCCTCTCACCGTCCTCAGACCCCCGGTCATGGAGGCCGATAGTCCTCGACGAAGACACGTCGGCGGCGCCCAGGGCGCCGACTGCGGAACTCGGGTGGGAGAGTTCTCTCCCGCACCCGGCCGGCCGCCTCCTTCACGAGCATGACCTGCTCGCAGAAAGAGGCGGCGCAGTCCCACTTACTCCCGCTGGAGAGCATGGCTCGCACCATGGCCTCGAGCGAGAGAGTGTCCACGCCCAGACCCACTACGAGGACCTGGCGCTGTTGCGCCCACGCCGTGCACTCCACCAGCGTGTGGAGCGCCGTGTCATCGCTGCGGTCCTCGCAGTGCTGACACTCGGCCGTGGTTTCCCGGTGTTTTCGCCACTAACTATTTAGCTTAGAAAAATAAATGATACTTGTAACCTCAGCATTTTTGAAGACCTATCCATAGATACCCTACCTTACACGGGGGACCCCCAAAATTTACTGCATCTTTTCTACTTTTGTGTGAAATTCTTAATGCGGTTCACAGAATCCAATGACATCTACTTATCAAGTTTCAAGAGCATAGGCCTTATAATATCGGAGAAAAGTGGCTGTGACATACGGGCAGACAGACAGACAGACGGACAGACAGACAGACATGAAGAATCTATAACTGTGCGGCTGCCTCTGTGGCGCAGTCGGTAGTGATACCGCCTGCGGCGCTGGAGGTCGTGGGTTCGATTCCCACCGGAGACAAATATTTGTGTGACCCATAAATGTTTGTCTCTAGAGTCTGGGTGTTTCTATGTATAATATGTATGTATTTAAAAAGTATATAAGTTAATATCCGTGGTCTGATACCCATAACACAAGCAGGTTATTCCTAGCTTACTTTGGGATCAGATAGCGTTTTGTGAGATGTACGTGAATAATTAAAAATAAAAAATTAAAAAACTGTTCCGCTTTTTGCCATTTGGCTACGGAACCCTAAAAATAGTGAAATTCTGATGCGTCTAGCTAGCCGAACAAATCTATGTAGGTAGTACCTTAGTACAGTACAGTAGAGTAGAGTACAGTAGAGGGCTTACCCGGGGCTCACAACCATAGGCTGTTGGGCGTTGCGTGAGGTTTTTTAGTCGGTAGGAGTCCGGCATAACATCCATGAGGATTTTCCCTCACGTAAAAATAAAAAAAAAAAAAATGTAGCTAGTAATTACTGATGGAAATTGTATGGTACGGCTCGGTGGGCGCAGTTGATCAGTTTATGCATGAGATTGATGAGTTCGTTATCGGGGCTACCAATTTCGGCAGATTTGTGGGTGAGATTGTACATCTCACCCAATTTTTTTTTTTTTGTTTATTGTTGAAGAGGAATATATCTGCCGAAATGTCGAGTGAGAAAATATTTGATGGTTTCCATGAATGTGTTTCCATTATCATCCTGAGAGTGACTTCTGGTTGCCTCTTAAAACTTTCACTTCGGAGCCTAGAGCTTGTTTGCTGTAAACTTTGCACCAACGCAACTATTGCCGTGGTTGATAGAGTTTGCAGCTGTTTTAAATTATTTCCAAAATAAAATAATTTTACTACTAGTAGCGCCATCTCTATTGCATTTTCCATAACAGTTTATGTACAATACGCGCCATCTAGTTGTATCCCACGTAACTATACGCTCATACAGAATGAAGGCAACACTTCAAAGCTTCGAACACTACTACCGCCATCTAGTAGAAAACTGTGAAATTCTTGGAAACAGTAGGTTCCTAGCATACATTTTATTACCGCGCTTTTCCCAATATTGCAGAAGGTTCTACTGGTTCTATTGAGAAAATAATACATAGATATACCGCACTTAATAGTTATCTAGTTTATCACTAGATAGCGTGCCTTAAACAACTTGAAGACATCATTGGAGTAATGTTTATATCCTAGGATCCCTTTAAGAACGACCTTCACCGAGCTAGTTATTGGATGAAAAGTGTTTTATATTAAACTAAATATGTCACTTATTAATTTGCAATAGGGTTGCCTAAAAAATTTAGTCCAGAATATAATAAATTAAGAATATAACTTTTTTTTTACTATTTAGGTACTGGTTTTCTTAATATATACATTCCATACCTACCAATTTAAAGTATAACGCCCATAGAATATGCAAATGTTAGGTTGTCGATTTTTTCTCGTCACAACTTTTGTTACGCAGGTATAAACAGGTAAATCGATACTAGTAATTGCAACGCCCTGGTTAATGAATTAAAGTTAATTAAAATATAGAGATTATTTAATTACAAACACGGTAGTATATGGTTGTCGCGAATTCATAATGTCATATTATAATAAGGAAAGGTTCAATCCTAATCGGGTTTTCTATAACAGCCTACATGCTTGTACCTCGTTGGCTACATACATTTTGTTCCAAATTATAGTATTATTGAATCAATCGTCTGAAGAGATCATGCTGCCGTCAAGCAACTCTGCCCCGTGAGGAACTTGTATGCAAGTTCCTCACCATCGCTGACGCCTTCCCCTTCTGTCGCACGTACAGCACTTCTTCTTCTTCTGTCGCAGCAATATTTCACTTTAAAAAAAGGACTGATTTTCGCACACAATCCTGTACTACCGTGTTCGTAATGAAATAATCTTTTATTTTATTTTATATTTTACTTAACTTAAATTCATTAACCAGGCCGCTGCGCTGCAAGTTACTAGTATCGATTTACCTGTTTATGCCTGCGTACCCAAGAGTTGTGACGAGAAAAAAATTGACAACCTTACATTTGCATATTCTATAGGCGTTAAACTTCCAATTGGTATGGAATGTATATGTTAAGCAAACCAGTAATAGTAAAAAAAAATGTATTCTTTTAAATTATTAATTTATCATATTCTGGACTGAATTTTTTTAGGCAACCCTATTGCGTTTAAATTTTTGGCATATTTAGTTGAATATAAAACACTTTTCATCCAATAACCAGCTCGGTGAAGGTCGTTCTTAAAGGGATCTTAGACCATTAGTAAAAGAAATATGGGGCCGTCATTCATCACAATTAGACCAGCAGATCATCTTGATTATAATCGGAGCCCATTGCAGTCTACGATAGTCGAAATTTGCATTGATGCAAATATCGGGAACAGTCAAAAAGTTACGATAATAAAAGCCTTTTCTAAGAATAGCCTACTGCTTATAGTCGTTAGCTTCAAAGACTAAACGAGACCCGTGGTCTGGACTTCTAGACTGATAACAAACGTCAATAGTCGTAGAATCTCGACTCTCATTCGCCGACTGCGGATCTCGGGTGGGAGAGTTCTCTCCCGTACCCGCCCGCCGCCTCCTTCACGAGCATTACCTGCTCGCAGAAAGAGGCGGCGCAGTCCCACTTACTTCCGCTGGAGATCATGGCTCGCACCATGGTCTCGAGCGAGAAAGTGTCCACGTCCAGACCCACTACGAAGACCTGGCGCTCTTGCGCCCACGCCATGCACTCCTCCAGCGTGTGGAGCGCTGTGTCATCGCTGCGGTCCTCGCAGTGCTGACGCTTGGCCGTGGTTTCCCGGTGTCTTCGCCACAAATACCTACCGAAGCTACCGTGCCCGGTAAGTATCTGTGACAACCGGTAGGAGAGAGCACCGTGTCTCCTCTCCAGCCACTCGTCCATGACCGGTCTGATAGCCGCGATTGTGGCGAATCCCCCCTTTGGTTGCTCAAGTCGCACCTTCATGTCTCCACGGTTTCCTGGTTAAGCTGGGACCGCTGGGCCTCGATTTCCCGAGACGCAGGCCTTTGACCTCGCCCCAGCGCCTCCTTGCGCCATCTAAACAGTGACGCAAGGGCTCTCGCTTCCAGGTCCCATGGAGGGGTCCCGGCTAGGAGACATTCCGCCTTACCTAAGATCGTGCGGCCCCCAAGTTGAAGGGAGTGGCGTTGTCGTTATAACGATACTGTCTAACTTAAGGGGGCCTGACACCTCTTGCAGAAGACTCTATGCTGCGTTCGTGCGATCCATGGCTCTTTACGGGGCTCCGGTTTGGGCAGGGAATATAACGGCCAGTAACGTGGCAATACTGCGACGTCCACTGCGGCTGCTGGCCGTCAGGATTATAAGAGGATACCGCACGGTCTCTTTTGAAGCGGCAACTCTTTTAGCCAGTACACCTCCATGGTACCTGGAAGCGAGGGCCCTTGCAGCACTATACCTGTGGTGCAAAGAGGCAGGGGAGCGAGATCTGAGACCTGCTTAACAGGAAATCGAGGGACAGAGGTCTCAGCTCCGCCAGGTAGTCGTGGAGGAATGGAAGGAGCGACTGGGACAACCAACAGCCGGGCATGATATAATTGAGGCGATAAGGCCTGTAATGAAGGACTGGCTTGAGAAGCGCCATTGCTGCCTCTCCTATCGGCTGACGCAGCTACTCACCGGGCATGGTTGCTTCGGTGTGTACCTGCATCGGATAAGGCGGGAGCCAACGCCAGAGTGCCACTACTGTTCTGGCTGCTTACCGGATACGGTGCTCCACACTCTGGCAGATTGCCCAGAGTGGACGGATCAACGATGTGGCCTTTCAGTGGCCAGAGTGATAAATATCACGCTCCAGGCCATGGTTCAGGCTATGGTCAGTAGCGAAAGTTTATGGAACTCCGCCGCCTTGTTTTGTGAGGAGGTGATGGTTGCAAAAGAGGCGGCGGAGAAGGAACGTGAAAGGAACAGCAATCTTCCGTGCTGCAGGAGAAGACGCGCTGGGAATCGGAGATCTCAGAACGATCTCCGTCCCCCATAAGCGTGAGCCTAGGGGTGACACTCAGGGCTAGCTGTCGCCCTGGCAGAGACTGGCCCAGGGTGGTGACGCGTGACGTATTCTGGCACGCACCTCAATTAGACAGAAGAGGCAATGTGTGGTGTGTCTCCACGAGGAGGGGTCGCCGGTGAATAGCGACCAGGGCTGGTCAGGGTCCCTGGGATTTCCTTTCGAGGGTGCACCAGGTACCCTGGCAACATACAGCCAAGACGGAGTAAGAAAAAAAAATGAAAAAGCTAGACGACTCAGGGGAGAAATATCTCTGGCAACCAATTCAATGGCTCCAGTACGATGAAAACTGACTTTACCATTAAGTAATGAAAAAAAAGGACTTGTTGGATGTCTTTGATTTAATCGACGAGTCTTTTAAAGACTTTTATTTGCAACTTAAAACAGTCAATGACCCCTTGACATCTAACACTGATCCAGATTTGGACGAAGCAATTGATTATTCTACAGTGATTACTCCTTATATCATATGAAACTAATAGAATCATAGCATTTGATTTTAAAATTTGTCCAGTTACCTCTTTTTTTTTTAATTTTGAAAATGATGTTCAAATAGTAAGTACCTACCTCCCTTGTTTTTGTCAGTTAGGTATCATGTATTATAAAAAACATTGCTTGCCCAAGAAAACAATACTTATTTTGATGGTGCCTAAGTTGATATCTACTGTAAACACTTTTATAGTTGCTGAGAACAAGTTGATAATTCGGTGATTAACTTGATAACTCGTCGGTGAACAACTTGACAAGTCTAATATTGCCAAAACTGTAAGGATTTTGTCTAATTTACTATCATAGTTTTAAAATTGGCCTAAAATAATATGGAAAACAATACATACTCTTAAATTTAACTAATTTACCGATTTACCAGAAACGGTCAAACTTTCAAATGGCCGCCCTCTAAAATTGACATTTTATACTTGTCAACTTATTCACGCCAGCCACGGATTTATGTATTTTGGGGAGAACCCCTGCTAATAGCAGCTACAGGTGTTGTTAAGAAATTCTGAGGATAAACACTTGAATTCCGCAGTGGCGGCCGTGGGTCTGTTCCGGAGCCCTGGGACATCCTCCCGAGGGTTTACCCGGGACTCGCAACCATAGGCTGTTGGGCGTAACGTGAGATTTTTTAGTCGGTAGGAGTCCAGCATAGCATCCATGAGGATTTTCCCTCACGTTAAAAAAAACGCACTTGAATTGAATCATGATGCAAAAATGTTTTTCATTTTTATGTTCTCTTTCACAAAGGTATAAATATAAAATACAATTACTACCTTTGTGAGAAGTCTTTCTCTCTGGTATCTGAACTAGAAATGATACAGTCAGATAGATTACCAGGCGCTTTCCATGGGAATATTTTCTTGGAAATAGTTTTAGCCCAATCCGTTCAGTTGTTAGAACGTGATTGAGTATCAAACATCAAAACATCTTCACAAACATTCACTTTTATAATATTAGTAGGATACACAACACTGTCGATGAAATACAATCCCTGTGGTCTGAACATACAAAACACACATATTCACTTTCCATATATACTTCAGCAATACGTCATCTGTATTTTGAAAGCTGGCACGGTACAGTAAATAACTTTGACAGGACAGGAATGGTCATCGCTCAAAGTGGAAAAAACAAAAATGAATATTCGTCAGATGGATTCAGTTGATATAGACATTATTTTGAATTGTATGCTTCCACTAGTGGTTCTTTTTTACGTATGGAATCCTTCATGGATGCTATGCCGGACTCTTACCGACTAAAACCACACGGTGCGCACTGCCGACGGCTGGGAGCGCCGGGTAAGCCCTCGGAAGGATGTCCCTGGATATCTGACAGACTTTGTCTAGGTACCACCAAGGTTCACCTAGGTTCTAATTGCGGTTACCAATGGCTTTACTGACATGGAATTATATTAATCTACCTTTGGTAACCCTTGTAAATAAATAAACTGAGATGTTCCTCGAGTTCTTAGATTCGAAGTGATTCGATAGCTCTTTGATAAGTGGCGTGGTTGTCACAATATCTGTTTACTAATGAAAACCTTCGGCAGGACTTAGCGTATCAAAAGCTCATTCCCCTGTCAAACTCTAAAAATATGGAACGACCTGCCCGCATACGTGTTTCTCTCCTCTTGGAATTCCGGGTTCTTCAAGTGGAGCGCAAAGAGGCACATCACAGGGCCGCCAACTTAAGGACCACTGTCAGAAGTCTGGTGACGTCGATTTGTGAAGCTTAATATGAATAAATAAACCCTGCTGAAATAGCAAGAATTGTCATGAGGAACCCGTTTCCCTTTTTCCAAATTAAATACAATATTACTTTAGGAGCTCTTTCCTCAAAAATATTTCTCATTAGTCGCTCGTACAGTGATCTCGCAGACACGCTGAGGAATGTCCAATTATAAGTAGGCAACGTAAACATTGAAGCTCGAGGTCACAAGTCTTATTACTTTAAGAAAATGTTTCCCAAATCATTTTCACCCGCATTCTTACTTTTGTACCCTGAACGTGGGAGTTAACCTATTTTCAGATGCATTTTAGCAGCTTTAACCTTTAACGATTGTAGATGTTAAATAAATAATTATCTTACTAAATAATATAATAAGAATGCGAAAGTTTCTTGTGTGTGGCGATGTGGATGCTCTTTTTTTTTTTAACGTGAGGGTAAATCCTTAAAGGATGATATGCCGGACTCTTACCGACTAAAAAACCTCACGTAACGTCCAACAGCCTGTGGTTGGGAGCCCCGGGTAAGCCCTCGGAAGGATGTCCCGGGACTCCCAACAGACCTACGTCGCCCAGGGGGTGTTTCGGGTGCTATCCCGCGTCTTTGTGGGGTTTCGAGTGTGATCCCGCTTCTAAGGGGGGGCGTGCGTGGGTTGCTCACGTCACGCTGCCGTCATGGGCCTGCTTCTGTAAGGACGGTGAGCGACCCTCTCACCGTCCTCAGACCCCCCGGTCATGGAGGCCGATAGTCCATGTGATAGTCGATGTGGATGCTTGTTACCTTTTCACGCTCTAATGTATCTAGCTCAAATTTGGCAAAAGGATAGAGTCCTGGAATAACACATAGCATAATTTTAATCCCGGAAATAGTAGTAGTCGCCTCTTACGACATCCTCGGGATGAATTGGGTTGGCAATATTTTGTAATCTTCCCGTCACCACACGGGGTAATCTACGTAGGTATTTATTTGAAAAGCATGTATTTTTGTGTGCTGGTTTTTTATCCTCTTTTACGGGTCGGTTTGGGTGTTATTCCGCATCTTGGGGCTTGAGGCGTGCGTGAAACATCAACACTGACATTACACTGCCGGCGCGCGGCGCCGTCTTGGGCCTGCTGCTGTAAAGGACATCATATTTTGAGTTTCGTTAAATATTAAATTTAAATATGTCAATAAGTAACTAACTAAATCACAAGTCGCCCCAACAAGTATTAGGTAAAAGAGTAAGTTGAGAGCAATATCTCAGTGGTCCAACAGGTACCGCGTCTGGCCTGCAAAGCAAGAAGACGCAAGTTCCAGTCTCGGTCAAGACCAAAAACTTCTTCACATTCAATTTATACATTGAAATAATGATTTCCTATTTGCAAATGCATAATAGACACGTAGACAATGCGTGAACTCTGGTGTCATCCTTCCAATGGCTTACTGGGGGCTCCCAACCGTAGGCAGTAGGCAGGGAACGTGTGGTGTTTAATCGGTAAGAGTCTGGCATATCATTCATGACAGATTTTCCTCACTAAATAAAAAGAACCCGCACATTTATTTCTTCAAACTCCTTCTTAAAGCAAACAGTATCCATACCAAGTTCATCACTATAAAAAGTAAATCAACTTAGCCAGCTCATTTCCCGACTCGCCGATAGTATCTGTGAAGAGGGCAGTTTGTCAAATGAAGGTGCTAAGATATCAGACGCTTGGGAGTTGGCGGCAAATAGAGCAGTTTACAGAGGCTTTGGAGAGGTTGGGCCATAAGAATTCAGAGTATTTAAACACACTACAGAAATAAACACATGGGTTTCGTACCAAATAACGGCAAAAATTCACTTTGTTGTATGGGAGACAAATTTTAGTATCTTCTGTTATAGGGGCAACAGAAATATATTATCATCTGTGAAATTTCAGCTCTCTAGCTATCACCGTTCCTGAAATACAGACTCTTGACTAATCAATAGACAGACAGACGAAATTCGGTATGGCGTAAAATCCTTACCCTCTTTTTGCGCAATCGGTTAAAAAGTAGCCTATGTGCTTAACTTTGGACTCAAACTATCTGTACACAAAACTTCATCGAAATCGGTTCAGTTTAGGAGTGAAAACGTAACAGACAGACAGACAGAGTTACTTTCGCATTTGTAATATTAGTAGGGATTATTGGACAGTAACGAAACGAATGACTCTTTAAAATTTCATAAATTGAAGCAATGTCATATCCATCAGCTGTGTTATTATTTTGACAGTATAAATCATATTATCGTATTTTTTAACATCGACGATAAAAACAAGATCACACAATTTAACTAGCGACGCAAAACCGCGTATTTCATGGCCCGTGTTGTTACAACTTCGTTTTAATTTTATAGGTAGGTACTGTAAGTATCTCATCACTCTCAATGCTGATCCTCCTCATTATGCAGACAGTATTTAGGTACAGGACTGATTTCAATGTTTTAATGTCCTTGCTAATCTTATTTCCTATGTAATATTATAAATACGAAAGTTTGTAAATATGGATGTTTACCCTCACACGCTGTAATAGCTGAACGCATCAAACTGAATTTGGTACGGAGATAGAATATTTTAGTCAACAGATAGGCTACTGTTATTATCTCTGGATACCTATATTCAAATAGATCAATCGTAGGTAATCCTAATCATCTGCAGTAAGAAATTTAGTACAGTAGTTAAAGTTATTTGGTATGGTTGGAAGGGGATTCTTGAGATTAAATAATAAACAAACTACTGACGTATCATACTTTGTAGCCGTTTAAAAATCTAGATACAAAAAACCGGCCAAGTGCGACTCGGACTCGCCCATGCAGGGTTCCGTAGCAGCATAATTTTTGTTCATGGAATTTTTTGTTTTTATTTTTTAGTTAATTTAATGAAAGGCAAAAATTGCGGTTTATGATGTAAAAAAAAACTACTTACTTGATCTCGTTCAAACCAATTTTCGGTGGAAGTGTGCATGTAAGCAATGTACATCATCTATTTTTATTAAGATATATCATTCTCTTATTCTAGAAGTTAAAGGGGGCGATCCATTTTTCCACTTTGGAAGTGTCTCTCGCGCTAACTATTTAGATTTTTTTTTTTTTTAACGTGAGGGAAAGTCCTCGTAGGATGCTATGCCGGACTCTTACCGACTAAAAAACCTCACGTAGCGCCCAACAGCCTTTGGTTGAGACTTGAGAGCCCCGGGTAAGCCCTCAGGAAGGATGTCCCAGGACTCCCAACAGACCTACGGCCGCCACTGCGGCCTCGCCCAGGGGGTGGTTCGGGTGCAATCCCGCGTCTATGGGGGGTTTCGGGTGTGACCCCGCTTCTAAGGGGGGGCGTGCGTGAGTGCTCACGTCATGCTGCCGTCATGGGCCTGCTTCTGTAAGGACGGTGAGCGGCCCTCTCACCGTCCTCAGACCCCCGGTCATGGAGGCCGATAGTCCTCGACGAAGACACGTCGGCGGCGCCCAGGGCGCCGACTGCGGAACTCGGGTGGGAGAGTTCTCTCCCGCACCCGGCCGGCCGCCTCCTTCACGAGCATGACCTGCTCGCAGAAAGAGGCGGCGCAGTCCCACTTACTCCTGGAGAGCATGGCTCGCACCATGGCCTCGAGCGAGAGAGTGTCCACGCCCAGACCCACTACGAGGACCTGGCGCTGTTGCGCCCACGCCGTGCACTCCACCAGCGTGTGGAGCGCCGTGTCATCGCTGCGGTCCTCGCAGTGCTGACACTCGGCCGTGGTTTCCCGGTGTTTTCGCCACTAACTATTTAGCTTAGAAAAATAAATGATACTTGTAACCTCAGCATTTTTGAAGACCTATCCATAGATACCCTACCTTACACGGGGGACCCCCAAAATTTACTGCATCTTTTCTACTTTTGTGTGAAATTCTTAATGCGGTTCACAGAATCCAATGACATCTACTTATCAAGTTTCAAGAGCATAGGCCTTATAATATCGGAGAAAAGTGGCTGTGACATACGGGCAGACAGACAGACAGACGGACAGACAGACAGACATGAAGAATCTATAACTGTGCGGCTGCCTCTGTGGCGCAGTCGGTAGTGATACCGCCTGCGGCGCTGGAGGTCGTGGGTTCGATTCCCACCGGAGACAAATATTTGTGTGACCCATAAATGTTTGTCTCTAGAGTCTGGGTGTTTCTATGTATAATATGTATGTATTTAAAAAGTATATAAGTTAATATCCGTGGTCTGATACCCATAACACAAGCAGGTTATTCCTAGCTTACTTTGGGATCAGATAGCGTTTTGTGAGATGTACGTGAATAATTAAAAATAAAAAATTAAAAAACTGTTCCGCTTTTTGCCATTTGGCTACGGAACCCTAAAAATAGTGAAATTCTGATGCGTCTAGCTAGCCGAACAAATCTATGTAGGTAGTACCTTAGTACAGTACAGTAGAGTAGAGTACAGTAGAGGGCTTACCCGGGGCTCACAACCATAGGCTGTTGGGCGTTGCGTGAGGTTTTTTAGTCGGTAGGAGTCCGGCATAACATCCATGAGGATTTTCCCTCACGTAAAAATAAAAAAAAAAAAAATGTAGCTAGTAATTACTGATGGAAATTGTATGGTACGGCTCGGTGGGCGCAGTTGATCAGTTTATGCATGAGATTGATGAGTTCGTTATCGGGGCTACCAATTTCGGCAGATTTGTGGGTGAGATTGTACATCTCACCCAATTTTTTTTTTTTTGTTTATTGTTGAAGAGGAATATATCTGCCGAAATGTCGAGTGAGAAAATATTTGATGGTTTCCATGAATGTGTTTCCATTATCATCCTGAGAGTGACATCTGGTTGCCTCTTAAAACTTTCACTTCGGAGCCTAGAGCTTGTTTGCTGTAAACTTTGCACCAACGCAACTATTGCCGTGGTTGATAGAGTTTGCAGCTGTTTTAAATTATTTCCAAAATAAAATAATTTTACTACTAGTAGCGCCATCTCTATTGCATTTTCCATAACAGTTTATGTACAATACGCGCCATCTAGTTGTATCCCACGTAACTATACGCTCATACAGAATGAAGGCAACACTTCAAAGCTTCGAACACTACTACCGCCATCTAGTAGAAAACTGTGAAATTCTTGGAAACAGTAGGTTCCTAGCATACATTTTATTACCGCGCTTTTCCCAATATTGCAGAAGGTTCTACTGGTTCTATTGAGAAAATAATACATAGATATACCGCACTTAATAGTTATCTAGTTTATCACTAGATAGCGTGCCTTAAACAACTTGAAGACATCATTGGAGTAATGTTTATATCCTAGGATCCCTTTAAGAACGACCTTCACCGAGCTAGTTATTGGATGAAAAGTGTTTTATATTAAACTAAATATGTCACTTATTAATTTGCAATAGGGTTGCCTAAAAAATTTAGTCCAGAATATAATAAATTAAGAATATAACTTTTTTTTTACTATTTAGGTACTGGTTTTCTTAATATATACATTCCATACCTACCAATTTAAAGTATAACGCCCATAGAATATGCAAATGTTAGGTTGTCGATTTTTTCTCGTCACAACTTTTGTTACGCAGGTATAAACAGGTAAATCGATACTAGTAATTGCAACGCCCTGGTTAATGAATTAAAGTTAATTAAAATATAGAGATTATTTAATTACAAACACGGTAGTATATGGTTGTCGCGAATTCATAATGTCATATTATAATAAGGAAAGGTTCAATCCTAATCGGGTTTTCTATAACAGCCTACATGCTTGTACCTCGTTGGCTACATACATTTTGTTCCAAATTATAGTATTATTGAATCAATCGTCTGAAGAGATCATGCTGCCGTCAAGCAACTCTGCCCCGTGAGGAACTTGTATGCAAGTTCCTCACCATCGCTGACGCCTTCCCCTTCTGTCGCACGTACAGCACTTCTTCTTCTTCTGTCGCAGCAATATTTCACTTTAAAAAAAGGACTGATTTTCGCACACAATCCTGTACTACCGTGTTCGTAATGAAATAATCTTTTATTTTATTTTATATTTTACTTAACTTAAATTCATTAACCAGGCCGCTGCGCTGCAAGTTACTAGTATCGATTTACCTGTTTATGCCTGCGTACCCAAGAGTTGTGACGAGAAAAAAATTGACAACCTTACATTTGCATATTCTATAGGCGTTAAACTTCCAATTGGTATGGAATGTATATGTTAAGCAAACCAGTAATAGTAAAAAAAAATGTATTCTTTTAAATTCTTAATTTATCATATTCTGGACTGAATTTTTTTAGGCAACCCTATTGCGTTTAAATTTTTGGCATATTTAGTTGAATATAAAACACTTTTCATCCAATAACCAGCTCGGTGAAGGTCGTTCTTAAAGGGATCTTAGACCATTAGTAAAAGAAATATGGGGCCGTCATTCATCACAATTAGACCAGCAGATCATCTTGATTATAATCGGAGCCCATTGCAGTCTACGATAGTCGAAATTTGCATTGATGCAAATATCGGGAACAGTCAAAAAGTTACGATAATAAAAGCCTTTTCTAAGAATAGCCTACTGCTTATAGTCGTTAGCTTCAAAGACTAAACGAGACCCGTGGTCTGGACTTCTAGACTGATAACAAACGTCAATAGTCGTAGAATCTCGACTCTCATTCTCCACATCCAGCCAGGACGTTTTAATTATTGCGCTGAATATAAGTTATTTTACTTTCATAATAGTCACGTGCAGTGACTGAACGCAGAAGTCACAGGACCGTGTATTTTGGCGTAATTTGGAAGAAGCCTACCATAGGCTGTTTTTAAAGATTGATGATTGATAATCACGTCCGCATCCGTAAAGTAGTAGGCACAGGTACTGTACAGCCAAAATTCTTTATTTAGTAGCCCTACGCAGCTGGTGAGCCAATTGTGGGGCTGACACTGTTTGTTGCGTTTGAAATTCTTTAAACCAAAACCTTTATGGCCTTCAACTTGCCTTGGAAAAATAAATATGATTGTGATACCTACATCAACTGTGAAAATTTCAGCAATCTAGCTATCACGGTTCCTATGATACAACCTCGTGACGGATAGACATACAAATAGACGAATAACGAAGTGTCATGAATAGGGTCCCATTTTTTAACCCTTTGGGTACGGTACCCTAAAAACTACCATGTTATGTACTACCGAGTACAGAAACGCTAGTTTTTTTTTTACGTGTGGAAGCAAATCCTTCATGGATGGTGTGTCGGACTCTTTACCGACTAAAACCACACAAGTTCTGCCGGGAGCCCGGCAGGCTGATTACGTATAAAACAGCGATCAGCGATAATCGCGCAATCATTGCGCAATCATCGCACGATTTATCGCTGGTGGCGGAAAAAATGGTATTATGTTAAATTCTATAGCGAATCGTTCGCTAATCGCTACGTCGCACTTATCACTACGAAACTAGCGCCATAAACAATTACGTGGCGATCACTGAAAACTGGGAACTGTCACATCTGTTATGCATTTCATTAGTGTATGTGTGTGCTGAGAGACCACTTTTATTTTTTCGGATTTTTGCAGTTTAACTAACAATAGTGCGTAGTAAAATTTGCGAAAATATTTGTAAAGCTTAGTGATCGGTTAGAAAGCGCGTCCGAACACGTGCTCGCAGCACTATTGTTAGTTAAACTGCAAAAATCCGCAAAAAATGAAAGTGGTCTCT
This sequence comes from Miltochrista miniata, assembly GCA_933228765.1. Lineage (NCBI taxonomy): Eukaryota > Metazoa > Arthropoda > Insecta > Lepidoptera > Erebidae > Miltochrista > Miltochrista miniata. Next base: position 1,354,359 of record OW121769.1, read on the forward strand.
CAGTACACACATACACTAATAAAATATCGAAATCGCTGCCTGGAGGTTGTCAAAAACGATACGTAATACGAAATTATCGCCAGATCGCTGCCGCAGTATAGCACAAATGCAGTATTTAATTTACTGATTGTCCTACAGAGGCAGCACCATCGCTAGTTGGCTATGGCAAAACGATCGTTGATACGTAATACGAAACAGTCAACAAACAGCGATTATCGCGCGATTTCCGCGAGATTATCGCTGTCGCTTGCCTATTGTAAGATACGTAATAAGCCTGCCGGTTAAGCCCTCGGAAGGATTTCCTAAGATTTCCAACCACTTTAGCCTCACTCAGGGGGTTCAGGTGCTTACCCGCGTCTTTAGGGGTGGTTCGATTGCTATCCCGCTTCTTGGGGCGAGTGGAAGTGCGCGTGAAACGTGATCACCCCCCCCCCCCCCCCGTCCCCATCGTCCTCGGACGCCTGGTCATGGAGGCCGATAGTCTTGGGCAAACAGAAATGCTAGTAAATAGATATGTCAAAGTATGGTAAATTATCGCTGTGCCAGCCTACCAGACAAATGGTACCTACCAATTAGGTATATTTTTTGCACAGAATTATTAAAATAATTCTATTATCTTCCAGAGAATAACAAACGAACTCAAACAGCGTGACAGTGCGAGCGATTACCTCCCACTCTGTGATGAATGGCTTCATTTTAATTAATTTGACAAATTAACTGCGTGCCACTCAAATCACGTTTCTGGCAAATAATTGGAATTTCTGTTACTCTCTCGATTTAACGAGGCAAGTTAAATTAGTAAGTATTTGTAATTAGTTGAGAAATTATCAAACAATAATTTGAAATCGATTTTTTTATATATTTTGATACACTTAGGTCGTCTTATTTACTGATGTTAATTAGTCCGACAATGAAATTTGGGCTAAATTTCTTCATTTGCGTTGATGCATCTGGTTATGAGAACGAGTTAGGAATACATTATACATACGGACTAGAGTTCATAAGGTCTGGATTGTAAAGCTTTTGTGTTAGCAAAGTGTAAGGGTAGAAAAAATCTCTGAGGGGAGCATCGGCCGCACTCGCGCGGTTGATGCCCAACATCAGGGGACCCAACGCTCCCTACAGGAGACTGTACCTGGGGATCGTGCGAAGCATGGCCCTGTACGGGGCTCCCGTATGGGCGGAGACCCTGACGGCCAGCAATGAGGCTAGACTGCTGAGCCCGCAGAGAGTGATGGCCGTCAGGGTGATAAGAGGATACCGCACGATCTCCGGTGAGGCGGCATGTCTCCTAGCCGGGACCCCTCCATGGGACCTGGAAGCGAGAGCCCTTGCGTCACTGTTCAGATGGCGCAAGGAGGCGCTGGAGCGGGACCAAAGGCCTGCGTCTCGAGAAATCGAGGCCCAGTGGACCCTGCTCCACCAGGAAACCGTGGAGACATGGAAGGTGCGACTTGAGCAACCAAAGGGGGGATTCGCCACAATCGCGGCCGTCAGACCGGTCATGGACGAGTGGCTGGAGAGAAGACACGGTGCTCTCTCCTACCGGTTGACACAGATACTTGCCGGGCACGGTAGCTTCGGTAGGTATCTGTGGCGAAAACACCGGGAAACCACGGCCGAGTGTCAGCACTGCGAGGACCGCAACGACGACACGGCGCTCCACACGCTGGTGGAGTGCACGGCGTGGGCACAACAGCGCCAGGTCCTCGTAGTGGGTCTGGGCGTGGACACTCTCTCGCTTGAGGCCATGGTGCGAGCCATGCTCTCCAGCGGGAGTAAGTAGGACTGCGCCGCCTCTTTCTGCGAGCAGGTCATGCTCGCGAAGGAGGCGGCGGGCCGGGTGCGGGAGAGAACTCTCCCACCCGAGTTCCGCAGTCGGCGCCCTGGGCGCCGCCGACGTGTCTTCGCCGAGGACTATCGGCCTCCATGACCGGGGGTCTGAGGACGGTGAGAGGGCCTCTCACCGTCCTTACAGTTGCAGGCCCATGACGGCAGCGTGACGTGAGCAACTCACGCACGCCCCCCCCCTTAGAAGCGGGGTCACACCCGAAACCCCCCATAGACGCGGGATTGCACCCGAACCACCCCCTGGGCGAGGCCGCATTGGCGGCCGTAGGTCTGTTGGGAGTCACGGGACATCCTTCCTGAGGGCTTACCCGGGGCTCTCAACCGTAGGCTGTTAGGCGTGGCGTGAGGTTTTTTAGTCGGCAAGAGTCCGGCATAACATCCTATGAGGATTTTCCCTCACGTTAAAAAAAAAAAAAAAAGGGTAGAAAAAATCTTTAAAGCAAAACGACTTGATTGCAAATGGTTCTTGCGACATAATGGTGACTATGTAACAGGAACAGGCTCTCGTACATACATTCTCTCACGTCACGCTGTCGTCTAGAGCCTGCTTCTGTAAGGAGGGTGAGCAGGCTCTCACCGGTCTCAGGACTGCCTTTCCGCAGTCTGCGACACCCGCGCCGCAGACTGCGAGACTCGGGTGGGAGAGTTCTTTCCCGCTCCCTCCCCGCTGTCTCTTTCACGAGCATGACCTGCTCACAAAAAAAGTCAGCAGAGTCCCACTGTCTCCCGCTGGAGATCATGGATCGCATCATGGTCTCCAGAGAGAGAATATCGAAACGTCCAGATCTGCCACGAGTACTTGGTCATGTTGCGCCCACGCCGTGCACAAAGAGTGGAGAGTCCATATGACGCCAAATAGACTATTATTTTGATCTAGATCTCAGGACTCGTAAGGTCTGCTGAATTAAAAATTGAACACAGAGAACTTCAGTTCATGAACTAAAAACGCTCTAGGCCCGAAACACGATTACTGATAAAATGCTCGATAGATTTTTGGTTTGAAAATACCTCGATTTCGTGAAATTTTAAGCTAGATCTCGTATGTTATAAGTTGTTTAAATAATATAAAATATTTATAAGAAAGACAATAGTAAAATCTTCGTTTGCACTAGAGCATTTTTTCAAATTGATTACAGTTTTTTATAATTAATTCTTCTCGTTAAAAGCGCACAAAAACCGACTGCATCTCTCTCTTTCTTGCACGCTAAAATGTATATCTTCTATCTTCTTTTAACAATTTGGCATCTGGTAGGAGTAAAACAAAGAAATAACTTATTATAACATTTTCTCTATCACACGAAGCAATAAAGTAATCCATAATTTCATCAAAAAGATTCCCCGATAGATACTTGACATAATAAAATAATGAAATCCCTCGTCTAATCCTTGTGCGGACGGATAAGGACTCGAGACGTGGAGAGGACGAGGCGACGACGGGATTGGATTGTTCGTAAATGCCAAGGCCCAAGGGAAAGGAATCTGTCAATGTAATTTTGGTTTTATTAATAAATATCTCCCTTATTTAGCGTTCCGTATCCAAATAGCAAAAACAGGAGGCTATCGTTGTCCGCCTGTGTATGTGTCACGACACTGCGGCTGCTGTGTCTAAGGAACCGTGATAGTAGAGAGTTGAAATTTTCACAGATGATGGCATTTGTTGTGGCTATAACAACCCACTAAACTCAAAAGAAGAAAAAATTAAGAGGGCTCTGAGTTTCTTGCCAGTTCTTCACAGGTGGTGACTTTGCGTTGTGAACTAGTGGTATTTCTTTGGTTTATATCAGTGACGTTTACCTACAGTGCATCTGTATTATGCCAAGTAAAATAAATGAATTTTGTTTGTTTGTTTGTTTTGACTCCCATTTAACAAATGTGATTTTTTTGTCGTTTCCTGGTACGGAACCTTCCGTGTGCGAGTCCAAATCGCACTTGGCCGGTTTTCTTATGCGTATAACAATCTGTTAAATACCTAAGCATTTAAATGTACTTTTTTACCTTGCTGATTATCTTTGACAGGACTTAATGGATAATTTTAGTCCCTCTCCTATCCTGAAGTCTCCGGCTTGAATAATGGATTTAAGTAAGAAATTTATTAGTCGAGTGGGTATTTATAGTATGGTAAAAGATTGAAGAAGCGCTCGTGGCCCCGCGGACTCAGTGTTCTGTAAACGATCGCTGTAGTAAGCAACTTTCACTATGGCCAGTCCTTGGAAAGGTAACCATTCATGTGACCACTTTGTGGCATTTATTTGAGCGTTTCCGTGCTTCGGAAGGCACGTTAAGTCATTGGTCCCGGTTGCCAGTAAAATGGCAAAGCCATGTTCAAGGCCTTTCCAGGCGGCTTGAAAAAATTCAACAGCAGGCAGTCACAAGTCACAGTCACGTGGGACATATTCTAAAAAGGTGAATTGGGGCATATAATAATGCCTACCAGTTCGGGGATAAAGGCGTGACCATTATGTATATGTATGTATGTAAAAGATTGAAGCTCCCAACATACATCCCGTTACGTGTATTTAATTTCCGACATAGAAGTTCCACACCACGAAATGCCGGACGTAAAAACGTCCCCATCGCTCGTAGTCGAGTTTGAGGCAAAGAGAAATCCCAAAAGGTCGGTTTTAGCCCCTCTCTATAAAATAGAGTGCAGAGGGCTTATGGCGAGACTTTGTCTGTAGTCTGTGATTCTGTTGCATTAAACTACGTCGCTAGGTCACGTGGATCATCTGTTCAAAGTTTGAAATAAAACAAAAATGACAACGTCTATCGTATTAAACTTTCACTTTCACAATAAACGTGTCGGGACAGTCTGGTGAGAACGATCTCACGGCTTTCTTGTTCTCTTTGGCATGAGTCAAACTATCATAGAGTTTAAGTAATAGAGATAAACTAGACCGTCTTAATTTTCTTCGGCAGGTTTGTGAAGCGCCCCAAATTGACGACTATCAGAAGGGTTCTCACTAATTCTGTGGGCTCTGAATAAAAAGTACGTATTTATAAGACTGCCCATTTGGTCTAGAGGTTAAAATATGAGACTGCGGATCACGAGGTCGTGGGTTCGATTCCCACCGGAGCCGATAAATTGTGTGATCCATAAATGTTTGTCTCGAGACTCTGGGTGTTTCTATGTATGATAGTTATGTAAATATTTTAATCGTATAAAAGTATCTGTATCCGTGGGCATACCGATTAAACAAGCACGTTATTCCTACCCGACTTTCGCAGTCAGCGGCTTGGGCGCTGCCGACGTGTCTTCGCCGAGGACTATCGGCCTCCATGACCGGGGGCCTAAGGACGGTGAGAGGGTCGCTCACCGTCCTTACAGAAGCAGGCCCATGACGGCAGCGTGACATGAGGAGCTCACGCACGCCCCCCCTTAGAAGTGGGATCACACCCGAAACCCTCCCCCCCCCCCAAAGACGCGGGATAGCACCCGAACTACCCCCTGGGCGAGGCTGCAGTGGCGACCGTGGGTCTTCTGGGAGTCCTGGGACATCCTTCCGAGGGCTTACCCGGGACTCCCAAGAAACATGGGCTGTTGGGCGTAACGTGAGCTTTTCTAGGCGGTAGGAGTTATTCCTAGCTTACCTTGGGCTCAGATAATGTGTAAAATGTCCGTGAATATAAATGTCCGTAAATATTCATACCAAGGATAAACGTACGAGTATTTTTTTGGGTTCCTTACTAAACAAAGAGCCTTAAATTGTGCGTGAGCATTTCACGACCACCACTGACATAAATAAGTACCTACTTCTCAGCATTTAGCTCCTCACGTCGACCCAACGTCAATATATCTCGAAATAATATTGCTTGTTGATAAATTCTTAGTATGAAAATATGTAGGCACCTATTTGTTCTACGTTCCATAAAATATCCATTAAATAAATGTTCCAGAAACGATCTATCATTCCACGGCTGAGCTACTTAAGCTAATACTTTGGGAAATTTCTGAAGTTAAAGGAAACATTAGTTCCACCTGACTCATAACGTCGATAAATGTTTTCGCCAGAAAAATTACTGCATGCGCGATTTGAGAGAATTCAAATTTCAGAATACAGGTGTGTTTAAGGAGTGCCGAAGAAAATGCTGCAAAATGAGTAGAAATAGCTGTTTGTTCTTTATTTAAATACTAGTGAACCTCACACGGTTTCATCCGCGTTGCTCCAATGCCTTTGGGAATAAGGGAATAAAATATAGCATATGTTACTCAGGGTGAATGTAACTTTTCAATGGTGAAAGAATTTTCGAAATCGGATCAGTAGTTTTTGAGTTTATTACACACACACACTAGCACACAAAAATACAAATTATTCCTCTTTATAATATTGGTGTAGAGTAGACTAACTGTACCCACGGCTTTGTCTGTGACTATATGGAGCGCCTTGGACAAGACGTGATTTGCGATAGGAAATTGTTATGTTAATTTAGTTGGTAATATCGGTATTAATACTGCATTTACCTACTTCTGTCTCTCCATACGAACACGCTGTGACTGACTACGATCTACGATTCTACGATTTTTTGTAGTTTTCGAGATATAATGTTCTGCATAATTCCCTAATATATTCATATAATATGCCTCTGTCTACCCCTTCGGGGATAAAGGCGTGACCATATGTATGTATGTATGTATAATTCCCTATTTTTTATTATCGATTAAAATTTTTACATCTTGTATCAAAGTTAGGAAGGAGATTATTTTGTCCATAATACTGCAATCAATAGGCATTATAATAATAATAAAATATCCAAGATAAAGAAGGTATGGAACCCTGCTACCAGCTAGTGGCGGCTTGACACCCTAAAAGAAACACCCAGTATATAAGAAGATACCTACTATAGGTAGTCTAAGCTAAGAACCGTGTACCGCTCATTCATTGCAAAAGTTATATAAGTTGTATTGTGTACATACTCTTGACCCTCTACAGTTTTATTTATGTATAGATTTCATCTTTTGTTAGGCTTACATGACGATAATAATATACTTGGTTCAATACCTACGCAGAGATCATTTAATAGTTTTGAAACTTTAAATATGGAAAAAGATTTATGAACAGTTAGCATACTAATTGCTGTTGAAAAATAATCTTAAAGTTTTTAAATTTATAATTAATCTTCTTATCTTATATATAAATAAATACTAAACAGTTTAAAAAACTAAAAAACACGCTTTTAGCTCGCACAACTTTTTAGTCTTCTTATTATTCAAACTCCTTGGGACGGCCGCCATGTTGAATTTAAGTCACGTGACTATATTTTTCGTATTCCTGACAGCAAACCCTTTAATTTGATACCCATATCATGGAGCTGCATTTCAAATAGCTTGTCCGCCATACTGGATTTAAGTCACGTGACTTTTTTTTCGTATTCCTGACAGCAAACCCTTTCATTCGATACCCATATCATGGGGGTGAATTTCAAACAGCCAGTCCGCCATTTTGGGGAGGCCGCCATATTGGATTTGTAATCACGTTTTTTTAGCTAGTCATGTATTGTCATCAGAACTCAGAGCGTATGCAAAATTTCAGCCTGATCGAAGGACGGGAAGTGGGTCAAATTAACATTCCAAGATTTTCTTACATACATAGTTACAAGTGAAGCTAATAAAAGCGTATTAAAATAACTTTAATAGTTTACAAAACTAAAACCACGCTTAATCACGTGACTATATTTTTCGTATTCCTGACAGCAAACCCTTTCATTTAATACCCATATCATGGAGGTGCATTTCAAATAGCCTGTCCGCCATTTTGGACGTCCGCCATATTGGATTAAAGTCACGTGACTATTTTATTCCTATTCCTGACAGCAAACCCTTTCATTCGACACTGAACTTCATGTGTCCATATGAACACGCTAAGCTTTAGCCATAGCTTTCAGTATGTTTCGTTTTAGTTTTAGGTTGTCCGATTTTGACTAGTTTCTAGGTAGAGGCACCATAAATCAAGCGTCAGATGTGTGAAAAGAAAGAAGGTGGAGATGGTAGTGTCGTCTACAGTGACATCGGCGGTTGACATCAAACGAAATGAGGAAAAAGTCAACAGGTTATCATGATTTGGCCATTAGAAAATGTATTTTCGTCAAACGTTTCGGGTGTACAACAGCTATACATAATAAAACAATAATCCCAAAAGTACCTACTGACTACCAGCACATGCATGTGGCACCACCACCTTTCTTCACAAGCCTTACTCTTCAGAAAAACCTAGAAATATATTGGAGAAAATAGGATTGTCTACGCCTACAATCCATTTATAAGACTTCTCTAAAGACTAATGGACAAATACATACTTATAGATACTTATATAAATATGTAGATAAATATATTAGAGAGGAAGTGGTTGCTATCCCTATTTACATAGAAGCTGGGGGCTTGTAATAATAATGCTTTTGATTTTCAAAATAAGATGCCACAGCTGGTGGTTCGTAGAGAAAGAGTATTGATATACCTAAAAACTTTTGGAGCAGGGGCCAAAGGTGCAAGTAGATTGTTTTCCTTCAAATTCAAATAAAAATAAATCATTATGTACAGAAAATAACGTAAAAAATGAAGATGTGCGGACCCAAATGCAAAACAATGAGTTCGATGACCTATGGTATTGATTGTACTGTACCTACTAAAAATAAAAATAACTAATATTTTCATTAGTAAAAGTTGTCTGGTTTATATTTTTAAATAAAAATAATAAATTTTGGTTACCAGTTCCAGTTACCAAGAAAAATATGCATATATTCTTGTCTTTTCAGCTATTGTAAGTACTTAGTGTGTCCATTTGGAAACGTGATTTTTTTTAAACTTCTAAATTATTTATAAAAATAAAATTTATGATTTATGTCTATAAATACCTCATTAAATCATATTTAATGTCAAAAATTACCAAAATCCTAAAAAAAATAATTCGGGCATTACTGGGTAATGAATCGCAATATGTGTTGGTAAGCGCATAACTTTAGAACGGGTGGACCGATTTCACTAATTCTTTTTTGTTGTGTAAGGTATTGTCAGGAGAAGGTTGTTATGTAAGAAAAAATATTGTATTCTCACGGGAACGGGAACTACGTGGGGGAAACCGCGTGACGTCCTCTAGTATGTTATAAAAGGCTATTTACAATGACTGACTACCAAGTCGAAGGCCGTTTTATACTCTTCCTGACAAAGTCCGAGTTTCAAGAAAGGAGAAACACAATTCGTTGACAGTCTTATTTATGGTCCACTCGCGACTATGGCAAATGATGATTAATGTTTGTTGGTAAGTTCTTTAAAGAAACTTTTAGTAAATAAGATCTCCGCTAGCGTTCAACGCGAAATGTTATCCGGTATGTTGGAATGAGTAAAGTTTTGACGACGCTTCGGTGACAAATGTACGTTGCATTATCTTTGAGAAAAAAACCGGAAAAATGCGAGTTTGATTTGCGCACGGAGGGTTCCGTACCAAAAACAACGGCAAAAAGTCAAGTTTGTGGTATAGGGGCCCACCTTAAATTGGTTTTTCATGATTTGGTATTTGTTTCAGTTCTTTAGCTATCACGGTTTCTGAGATACAGGCTTATGACAGACGGGCGTAGAAGTCTCATGAATAATGTCCCGTTTTTAACCTTTGCAGTTTACTATCTTATAAACAATCACAATCTAAAGATTGTACATCTGAAGATAAGCTAACAATAGCTGCAGTGGTAGCCAGGGTCTGTCGGAGATCCTGGGACGTCAGCAGTAGGAAGTGATAGGGACGGTGGAGGTTTAGTCGGTAAGAGTCCATTATAACGTCCATGAAGGATTTCCACACGTAATAAAAAGTTTATTTTTTAATCTGAGAGAAAATCCTTCTTGGATGCTATGCCGGACTGCTACCGACTCAAAACCTCACGTAACGTCCAACAGCCTACGCTTGGGAGCCCCGGGTAAGCCCTAGAAGGATGTTTCGTGTACGTAAAAAAAAGCTAAGTTAACAAAAGAGAAGAAATTTTGTCACTTGCAAATTAAGCTGTACATATAGGGCTGTAAATTTATGTAAATGAACATTGGAAGTATATTACAATATACTTTCTGTTAACTTTCTCGGAGAGGAAAAGTTTCCCGTAGGCAGGGGTTGTGCCGCGCTACAGGCGGTACCTAACTTGGCTCCCCGTTTGCATAAAACTTGCAAAATAAGAGACCAGCAGATGGCGGGTATGAACTCGTTCCCTAAATAGATTATTGCTTCATATCTTCACTGAATATAGTAAATTCCTATAACATTGAAATGGAAACACAAAGATTTTTTTACTCACAGTATCTTATGACACATAAATAATAGTCACAATCTGGGCTGCGTAGTAATTTGCAGCAAAACGCTACGCCTTAACTTATAACTTTGAAAACTTACAACGGTTAGTTTCTTTATGAAAAAGCAGTTTGGAATTGCTACCACTCTTCACTTTAATATCTAAAGATGCATAGAGGTCCTTTCCAGAGGTCATGGCCTGCTGTTCATGTCGAAGTTAAGGAAATCTCGAAACAAAACCCAGTGTTACTCCGTTTGTCAGCGTGATACAGTAAATAATAATAATATTGATAACTCTTGTTCTCCCCTTGGATATCTGTTCAAGTATTATTTAAGAATAGTAAGATAATCTTTGTATCTTTTCACTTTACTAGACTGACAGACAGTGCAATAGGGTGGAATTGGTATTCCGCTATCTTCATCATCAAAGCATCAGAGCATCTCATCAAAATGACGTAGCATGCCTGGTGAAATGCCAAGGCAACAACTAGCGAGCTGGTGACCACCCTTTCAGTCCACAAGACCATTGCCAGGTGACCCTTAAGCTATGTTAACTTAAAATTATAATTACCTATAGGTACTTAGCACTCGCGGCACATTTACAAAACTTGACGAAAGAGAACTAGGTACTAAACCGTTCGTGCGTGAAATACTTAATCTAAATTCTTCAAAGTTCCACCAGTTTTGATGTAATATATATGTTTAATTACTAAATAATGAAATCATTAGCATCTTCATAACCTTTTGAAACCCTTTAACAAGGTACATAGTACATAATCAACGTGTGAAGGTTGCGTAATAACCGCCCAAAGTTATTGAGGTACAAAATTTATTCTTGCGTGAAGCTTGTCGCCGAGACAAAATTATCAAAACCTAATCATAAAAATAGATGATTAAAGCGTTCAGTCTAACGTAATTTTTTCGCAAAGGTTTAAAGGTTAAAGATTGTAAAATGTATTTTTTTGATAATAAACGTGTAGGTACTTAGATCTCTGAATAACTAACATAAGGATCTCTCTTTTATCATCACTTTATGTGAAAAAAGCCTCCATTCTAGAGTCTAAGCTCATTGGTTAGTGTTGGTGACAGCCTGTGGCAATGAATACAGACGTATACTAGAAGAATAATTTCTTAGGCTGCTCTGAAGACAAACTTTCTGTGACACAAACTGCCGCTTGGCCGCGTTGCAGTCGCAGCGCGGCAGCCATTTTTAACTTTTCGTAGCAAAAGAGTGAAATCAATCATTATCAATACATATAATAAAATCGTAACAGGTCGCTGTCTGTACATGGAAGATAAATAAGAAAAAATATTATAGGGGGGCTTTATGAACGCAATAGAACCCAAAACAATGATTTTTAGAAGTTTTGTCTGTTTGTCTGTTTGTCTGTTTGTCTGTATGTCTGTATGTCTGTATATCTGTTTGTCTGTACGGTTGTGCACGCTAATCTCAGTAACCGCTCAACCGATTGCAATGCGGTTTTTTTTATTGTATTGAGGTTTGCTCCAGTTAACATTTAGCGTTTGGTTTATGTAAATCGGTTTAGAAATAAAACAGTTATAACACTTTTAAGAATCAGATATTTTGAAAATTTTAATTGTAGGGATTTCTTTGAATGTGAGTGAACCTAAACTGGCGTGTTGGCTTAATCATAAAAGAGAAAATCTGAATTGTTTTAAAATAGACTTAATCATTAAGCTCTTTTATGATTAAGCAAACAGGGCAGTTTCAGACGCTGCTTGATGACTCTGATGAAGAAATACCTTTCCTTTCATACACCTTATGTGACGTAAACGAAGTTGCGGGCTCAGCTAGTACTTAATATAAATATATTATGTTTTGATTTAAAAGATGTGAAATATTTTTTTATGAATAATCCCTGAATTTAGTCGATTATAAACGTAAAAATTGTGGCTACTAGTTTTTGACTAACTGAGACAGTGAAACGCGACGAAAGCGCCGCCAAATGGGAACTACACGAGGCCCCCAACAAAATTGGCACAAAAATCCTTAAGAACTGTTCTTCTAGTATACGTCTGTATTCATTGCCTGTGGTTTAGTCATTTTCAACATTAATGTGATAAAGAGTGGCCGGAGTTTTATTGCCAGGTTTTTTTTACTCCAGCTCTACGTATTGCGTTGCGAATCTGGCAGTTAATGTAGAAGCAATCATTTGGACGTTCATAAGCGTTACATTGTGACGTTATGAATAAAGATTTTTCTCTTTAATGTTTTTTTCATTGACTACTGCCTGAATTTTCGACCTTGCTGTGAACTTTCTGCCTGAGAAGGTTTGTGTTCGTGAGGTGTTGTATGGTTAGGGTTGAAAAGAATACCAATCAACATTGAATTACTATTATTATGTAAGTAGGTAGGTACCTCACCTCATCGTTCCTAAAACTATTAAAAAGGAAAATATTGGCAGCCTTTTGTGCGCAATGCCACGGGGGTTTAGTTTAAATAGCTAAATAATGTTACTGTACTTTACTAATTCTCTATTTCCATGCTTTCCTTAACTTTTAATTATTATGAAACAAAATGTAACCAATCTTGTTTGTTCTAATTTCAGGTAAGTACCTACTGTCGTCTATTGCTCTTCATAATAAGGTATGATTGTTGTAATGAATATATTTACGACTAGCTGTAGCCCGCGACTTCGAACGCTGCATTATCTTTAGATTGACATAATTCTTTTATTTATGAACCGATCGACATGAAACCAACACTAAATGTTAAGTGAAACAAACCGCAACGCAATAAAGAAAACCGCATCAGTTGAGTGGTTGCTGAGATTAGCGTGCACAAACGTATAGACAAACAGACAGTTACGATTTTATTATATGTATTGATTGATTGATGATGTAGGTCCGTGTGTTGTGGCGTAAACTGGGAGAGCCTACGTTCACTCAACGTCCAGTAGTGGACTGCTATAGACTGATTTGTTTGTTTGATTGATTGAGTAGTCTACTACTATAGATATTATAACATAGGGTAAAATATTTAAAGAAATTGTTTGTATTTTTGTTTGTTAGCATTGAATAGGCTTCGAAACTACTGGACCGATTTTAAAAATTCTTTCACTGTTGGGAAGCTAGGCTCGCCCTGGTGAATATAGGCTATATTTAATTCCCGTATTCCCATGGAAACGGGAGCTACGCGGGTGAAACCGCGTGACATCCTCTAGTAATAAAATACAACATAAGGTGTTTAAAAAGGACATTATTGTACTCCATTATAGTTAGGTACTTATACAGAGTGTAATATTCGGAGCGGTCAGTATGGGCAAGTCTGTAAATATAAGACATAGTTCTTAGGAATCATTTTCATCGATTTTAGAGAAAAGTAGATCTGCATACATAGATTTTTAAAACAAACTCTAGCAGAGTTCGGGTATCGAACCCGGCCGTTTTGAAAAATAAAACTTACATTATTTCTATTTAAATATATTTACAGACTTTCCCATACTGATCGCTCCGAATGTTCCACCCTGTTTATTAAGATTTAGGTATTACTTAAGATAAAGTAAAATAAAGTACACGTAACACAAACGACAAAATTTTAAATTCTTCTGAAGCTAAAATACCAAGAACTGTTGATATTCAACTACATGTATCCAACAATATTCCAACAGGGGTTATACTTTTCTATATTCTTCATAATAAATTACACATTCGTAACATAAACGATAGCCTTGCCCCAAGAGACGGGTGTGTTCGGGCGCGGGCAACCTTGGATGTGGAAGAGTCATTTAGCGTCCATTACCAAATGGATTTGACAGGAATGAGTTTACGTTTAAAGACGATATCATATTTTTTCATTACATTGCATGTTTTTTAGATAATTGTTTTGCTCCGTGTGGCGACGGAGCACCGTGTGCCCACGGCAAAGAGTACAAAATGTTGCCACCTCAATTCATCCCAAGGGTGTCGCAAGAGGCGACTAAAGGAACACCTTCACCATCCATTGCGTAGAGAAAGAAAGCTCGAAATAAAGTAAAATGACAATCGTTAAGCCAAGTTGAAAGCTTTTGATTGCAAGGCCTTGTTGAAAGCCAGAAATTTCAACTGCGGGTCGTCACGACCTGCGCCTGACAATTTTAAAACGGCAATAGGCTCACCACCTGTCTTCTACCTACCTACTACCCGTTCGCTCTAACTTTGCCGCTGGCGTAGAGGCGTATACCTGAATTGTTAATTAGACGAAGTAAATTGACAGTAGCTAATGTCACTTCGTCATAGAAAATACGCAATATTGTATGAAGAAGTATCATTAGTTGCTGTCAATTTACTTCGTCTAATTAAAAATTCGACTTTAGTATGGAGCCGAGCGGCAAAGTTAGAGCGAACGAGCAGTACATACTATGCCTTTGCCAATCCCTTCGGTGAGCCGTATTGCCGTGTTGATATGGACAGACGCAGGTTGTAACTGCCCGCTGTTGACATTTTACAAGCCGCCCCATAAAAGCTTTCAACTGGCTTAATGACTGACATTTTCTGGTAACCGGGACCAACGGCTTACTTACTATTAAACGTACGTACGTCCTATTAAATTCTTTAAAACCACTAAGCTTGATGTGATTTCCTCCATCTTACGAGGATCTATCACATTTATCACGGCACATGTCCACGTTATAAGTGCACGACAAAGATTAATGGTAGCAAAGTGTTCACTGCTTGCAGTTCGCAGATTCAACATCTTAAATTGAGATCTGAAGTTGCAAAGTTTTATGTGATTTAGGAGTAATTACTCATTAAAGGTGCTGAATTAATGTAATAAACTTTTATTAGCAGTAGGTGAATTAAAGCATCTTGCTGCGAATCAAAAACGGTATTTTTTATTACGTAGAAAAGTTTTATTTGACAGTCTGAAATTAGAAAAAAAATACCAAAAAAACAGACTTCAAACAAAAACTATAATCTGAAAAATAAAATTTACTTAGCAAAAAGTAATAGTTTATTCTGATTTATCATAAAATACGGAAAGTGGCGTTGGTAAAGGTTTAGGTAAATATTATTAATCTCTCTGAAAGTCATAATGGCACCGACTTTACGGGAACCACCTACGCACTACTACAAACATAATATTCGTTTTGCTGTGATCAGCTTTGAAGGTTCAGAATATATATTTTTTTTAAGACATGAGTCACATTCAATAGAAAATCAGTAGAAATACATAAAGATTTTTTATACCACCACGTCAAGGTGACAGACAAGCATACGGCACACCAGTTGACGATTGCCACACCAAAGGCGCCACACTGGCGCTGCCGACCCTTTAAAAACCTTGTAAGACCCCTTTTGAAGAACGCCATGCTGTAGACGTTTGGGAAAACTGAGGTAGAGAGATTATTCCACAACCTAAGAGTGCGTAGGAGAAAGCCCCTATCGAATCAGACCGCGCTCGAACACTCCGAAAACTAATAACTTTCTAAATCTAATAAGAAAAAAAAACGGAATCTAAGAACTCGTGATCATCATCACATCTCGAATTTGATATACCTGTAGATAATAGACTGTTAGGAACTAAGGTATTCATTAAAAAAGGATTTTTGAAAACACCCCACTTGAAGGGGTGTAAGGAGAACAAAGTACCTACGTCGTTACTGAAGCACCTAGTTAATTATAGAAATGCGAGTCTCTTCAAACACTAAGAACAGTTTTCTAAGAAAAGATTCTTACTTAAAAGATTTCTAGACAAGATAATTGACACTTACGCCCTCGCAACGTGGGCACTTTAGCCCATACTATCTCTGTTAAATCTGAGTTGAGTTCATTTTTAGGGTTCCGTAGCCAAATGGCAAAAAACGGTCATGTCTGTCTGTCTGTCCGTCCCTATGTCACAGCCACGTTTCTCCGAAACTATTGAAACTTGGTAAGTAATTGTATTCTGTGAACCGCATTAAGATTTTTACATAAAACTAGAAAAAAAGCAGTAAATTTTGGAAGTCTCCATACTCAGAACTGAAACTGAAACTGACTCGCACTTGGCCGGTTTTATCTTAAAGCTTTCGGGCTGCAAGCACCAATTTTTCCAAAATCAATTAATCGATCCAGTCTTTTGTATGTGATACAAAATAATCATTAATATCTGTTTTTTAAGAGTAGTTCAGATTAATTGTTGAAATTTTACAGATGATGTTCTTCTGTAGCTGCTATAATAACAAATAGGTACTAAAACCAGAAGAAACATGTGTGTACATAAAGTACATAAAGTGTAAAATAAATAAATAAATAAGAAACGTTTCTAGGGGGCCTCCCATACAAATATACCTGATTTCTTGCTGTTTTTTTGCTACGGAACCATCTGTGCGAGTGTCTGACTTGTGCTTAGCCGGGATTTAAAGTAGGTACAGAATCGTAAAAATCAATAAAGTACTCATACTTATAGAATCTGGGACTTCACGCGAAATACTTTGTACTTACATGCACCGACGTTTCAGACACGTTGCAGCGCCCGTAGTCGCAGTTGGACTGAGGCGAGGATCGACAAAAACCATGAAGTTACTTCTTGTCGAATTACCCCCCGTTATTATTCCACAGTCATTGTCCAACCGCGACCACGGGCGCTGCATCGTGTCCGAAACGTCGGTGCATGTAAGTAGAAAGTATTTTGTATGAAGTCCCGAATACTATAAGTATGAGTGTAAAAAACCGCGATAGTTTAAAAATAACACCAATAAAGTACATTAAAATTTAATAATATATCAAACCATGTCTTTAACAAACAAATTCATTAGCTTTAACCTACATACGACAATACAGTCAAACTTTTGTATACATTATGGTATGTTCGCCGACACTAAGGAGTAGGACGAACATCATTACAGTGTCTACTTTGTATCTATGTATTATTTCTCTACGCTCCAATTGAACTTCTGATCGTTATGAGTATTACTAAAGAATTGTTATGTTTCGGGAATAAATTATTTTACTCTTTTTACATAGTGCCAGCTTATAATATGCTATAAGACTTTGACCACTGAGAAACATACTTATAAATTTAGAATCGATTGGCAATAAATGAATTGAATTAAATTTTGATCTTTATTTATTTTTATACCACTATAGGCCGACAAGCGTACTGCCCATCAGATGTACTGGTGGTCACCGTAGCCAATGGGACGCTTGCAACACCAAATGTGCTACACTTGCGCTGCAGACTCTGTAAAAAGACTTATAAGATCCCTTTTGAAGAACTCTAGGCGGTAGGCATATGGGAGAACCAAGGCAGGTATTTGCAATAAATATGTTCATAAATCAAATACATCGGAAACCAAACGCATAACAAAAATGTCAATCTTAAAATGTTTAATTTGTAACTTCAACAAATTGGTTTCAAAACGTAATTTAAAAAACAACTTTTACTGTAGAAAACCCCAAACTTTACATAAAATCTGAACTATCAAGTCTATAAAACCATAAAGTTGAGATTGCTAATAAAACTTAGAATAATGTTAAAGTATAACATAATAGACAGATAGGTCGTAGGATGAAAGGTCCTTTACTTATTTGCTACGAGACGCTACGAGTCTACGAGTGCTACGGTGCTACGAAGGGCGGCGCGCCCAGGCCGGCAGTCAGGCGCCAGCCGCCCGCCCATATCGACGCGTACTGTCGTATCGACAGAATTACGTAAAAATTATACTATAAACAAGTGTTTTGTAGTATTTGTGGTGTAGTGTAGTGAGTGGTTTAGTACGTGTCAGAATTGTATTTTTAAATAATGTTGTTGGTTTGAACATTACAACACTTATACAAGTAAAAATACAAACTAATATAAAATATATCTTCATTAGGCTAAAAAACATTCATGTTAAATTGAAAATGAAATTGAATTAATAACAAATTAATGAAAGTATGTAAAAGACTTATATTTTTATATGTAACTTGTGGTTAAAATCTTACAATACTATTAAACAGTTACAAAATACTTAAGTAAAATAAATATTAAAATTGATCTCTAGAAATAGATTCTAATTTATGCATTTAAAATCAAATAGAAATCGAAATCAGATGTAAATTAGTTCTAAAATGTATTCTCTTCTTTAAATTTCATAAATATCAAACTACTAGCTAATATTTACCAATTTTTGTTTTATAAATAATGTCTATTTTCTTCTCTCTTCTTTCTCTCGCTAACACAAATTTATTCCCGGGTTAACAATTTACTGAATATATTTGCTTAGTGTTTTCATGTCAAATGAGGCGTGTAGAATCGCGTTACGAACAAATTGTGTAATAAATTTCTGTTTTTCCTCTAAGCATCTTTCCAGTTGCTTCTAAACTTTAAATTGTGAGACTAAAGTTCGCTTTTAGCCCCTCTCTATAAAATAGATTGTAGAGGGGCTTATAGCGAGACTTGTGTCTGTAGTCTGTGACTCTGTTGCATTAAATTACGTCACTAGTTCACGTGGATCATCTGTTCAAAGTTTGAAATAAAACAAAAATGACAACGTCAATCGTATTGAACTTTTATTTTCACAATAAACGTTAGAGGGGCAGTCGGGTGAGACCGTCTCACGACTATCTTGTTATTGGCTAGAGAAGATATAATTTGGTTTATTATTTTCAGTATCATTGGAAGATCTCAAAGTCATAGAACGATTATTTCACATTAACCTTTGTCGGGAGCCCGTCGGCTATCCTTCCAAGAGTATACCCGGGACTCTTTGCTTGCAGATGGTAGGGCACTATGTGATTTTAGTCGGTATAAGTCCGGTATAACATCCATAAGGATTAAGATAATTTTTGAAAAGCAATTAGTATGCTAACTAATCGTAAATTTTAAAGATGGAAAAAGAATTGGTTTCGATCAGGATTCGAAAACCTGCGTTTTCTCGCATACCGTGCCAACCGCTCGGCCATCGAAACCTACTCGGAACCAACCAAATTTTCTACCTTATATACATTCGTCCTAAGGCGACGTAGGAACCATCTACCGGCACTTTTTTTAGAAGATACACGGCATGAATGTAGCTATAGAATTGCACCTATATTCATTCGATTTATGATGAAACTTACCCAAACATTAACATAATTTTGAGAAGCGATTAGTATGCTACCTAATCATAAATTTAAATATAAAAAAAAAAAGTTTTGAGCAGGATTCCATGAGGATTTCCATACGTAAAAAAGACTATGAAATCTATACCCCTAATACCATAGGCCTTTATTAAAGTAATAGGTAGTACCACCAGATTACAACGCGGGCCCGACCTTAGAAGATCTGACAAGAAACTCCAAAACCCTTAACCATAGCTGCCTTAGCATTAAAATGCAGCTGCAGCCAAATTCAGCCCAAATTAAGCTAATAAAAGCGCTAAGGGATCTAAAAGACAAACAGGATTTCTATTCCGGCCAAATGTTCTTATGGGAAGCGAAGATGAGAGCAAAATTACGAGTTTGTGAATCGCAGACACCATTTAGTGTTTTCTTTGTCCAACTGTGAAGCCCCATTCCATTTTAATTCTTTAACATAATACTTTCTAAATCTTTTCATAATTTCCGGCTCTAGTCTTAAGACTGCCCGTCGTTTAGCGCTAGCTAACAGTTAATTTTCATCAGCGTTGTATCAGAGGTTCTGTATATCGCCGTATATACAACTTTTTTTTGGTTTACGTGAGGGAAAATCCTCATGGATGCTATGCCGGACTCCTACCGACTAAAAAAGCTCACGTGTCCTGCCTAGCAGCCTACGGTTAAGAGCCCCGGGTGAGCCTTCGGAAGGGACTCCCAACAGACCTACGGCTACCACAGCAGATAAAATATGGTTTCTATTCTATTATTAGGTACCTTTTTACGATTAGAAATCTGTGATGGATGATGCCGGACTCTTACCGACTACAACCACACGTACCCTAACAATGTCTGTGGTCGGGAACCCCGGTTAAGCCTTTGTAAAGATGTGCCAGGATTCAAATTAGGTACCTATGTTGCTAAATACTAGTCTGAATCGAAGTGTATGCTTTTAAAATGTAAAACTACGCTACTGCAATTATGATTTGAATTTTTGTTAGTCATTTGGGAGTGACTTGAATTTCACCTTCTAAACCTATAAAAGCACCTATGCTAAAACCACAACCATCAACCAGCTAGTGCACCGTTTGCTTCAGATGGCTAAGAAATATTACGAAATCTTTAGTTCACATTCTACAGATAATCTTATTTATAACTGCACTTACTGCAGATTCCATAGAATATGAATATTCCTCACCTCGTTAACGTAACTATTGTTGAGTTTATCTTCTAAATATACCACATGTAGTGCCGAAAATACACGCACCGAACTATCCATAACATCAACAGGAAAAACGATTGATTATGATGAATTGTAGTGTAAACATTATGGAAACTTATTGTGGGGTCTGTGGTGTGTGTTTGATAGTGAAAATAAAGGGGTCTTAATGGGTTCAATGTTTAGGAACTTTTATTATTATTTTTATATAGCTTTTAATAAATAAATAATATTCACCTCGTGATCCACAGTTGCGCATTTTGACCTTTAGACCAACCAAGCAGTTTTGATTTTGTTGCTTTTTTTCTTTTTTTGTGAGCTTAGAAGTGATTTTGATGATGATTTTATGACTATTTGTTACCCACGAGTTCGAAAAAAAAAATCTCTACCTAGTCCTTAGGCAAAGTAAAGTGCAGCCGAGGTGAATACTTGATCTAAATATTTTTTTACAAATACAGTAGGTAAAGTTCTAATTATAAAAAAAGTATTACTAATAATGAAGATTTCTAGCACCTTTAGGGTTTTTGCAAAACAAAAATGAAACAATTAAAAATAATATTTTATTATGAAGAAATTGAGTTAAAGCGATCATTTTGTTAAGTACCATTTTATCGAATTTGTTACCCAATGTCATAACCACTCGCGAAAAAGGTTCGCAATACGAGAGAGTTAATTCTAAGTGGCAAAGTTAATTTATCTTTGTCTAACTTGAGTAACTAGGGCACATTTCATAACGCAATTTAAGTTTAAAGTAGCTAGCTACTTATTTTTGCTATACTTGGTGAATTTTGCTATAAAGTAGAAATTTCGGTAGTAGTTTTCAAAAATGCTGAAAGTATTAAAGAAGTGTTGGTTCCGTTTATCAGAAAATTAAATAACAGCTTGAATCTAATTTTGTGACGAGATATGATCAATAATACAGTAGTAGGCAGTGCGTCCCATATGCTCGCTCTACTTTTTTGAAAGACAAATAGTATGTTGGGCATTGAAATATGTCCGGAGCACCATTTCGGCATTTGTCCTCTTGTCGCTGTTAAATCTCTCAAAATACCGTACAAAGTTTTCTGAAATCTATTTTGTTTATATAGCTAGAAAGTGGCTTAGGCGTTGGTGTAGAATAGCTTCAAAAATAAATGAATTGAAGAACTACAAAATATTAAAAATGTAATAATTAAAAATCTATTTGTATAAAGCTTAAAAACGTGTAAGTGAACTAATTACTTAAATCAATAACTTAATCTAACTGATAGTGACGAAAAAGTGTAGTGACACTTACACAATGTTGCTAAATAAATCTAACTTATAAATAACAAAATGGCATCGACAAACGGAAAAGAAAGTGCAAAAATGACAGCCTCAATCGACAGTTTAAAGCTATCTAGCAAAAACACATCTGTGTGCTCTTCAAAACATGCGTCATCTGAATCTGTGTTGTCAAGAAAAGACAAAGAATCCATGCAGATGCAAGAATGTAAGAAGAAACTGCTGGCAATGGAACCACAGATTATAATAAGGGATGAAAATGTGGTGCTAAGATCTCCGCCGCAGAAGAAAATTGTGATGCCGCCTACGATCAACGCTGAGGTAAGCTTTTAATATTTAAATCAGCTAATAACGAGGGCTGAAGACGGTCGGGACTCCAATATAGTTGCGTATTAGATGGCAACGAAACGCTTTTCTGATTTTAGAAACCAATATCTATTCGTTGAATTTTATCTTTGTAGTAAACGTAAGTATAGGGATTGTCGCCCTCTTATTGGTGGTTTTTAGTTATTGTATTTTGATGGGTGTGAAACGTGTCTGACTGAGAGATAAAATTCTATTTTCAAGTGCAGTATGGTTATGAATGTCCTGAATAGGTTTTGACTTTTTCTCAATACCATTGTACGAAATGTGCACTGAGGTATACTACTACATTTCTGTAGAGAAGCAGCTCAATTCTTTGCGATACATATGCCGATTTTATGCATATTCGAAAAAACTAGGTATATTTCTACAAATGTAAAAAAAATGTAAGTAAACCTATCTGTTATGCTTTCACGCCTAAGTCACTAACCAATTTTTGCGAAATTTGGTATAAGATAGAATAGAGTTCAGGATATTACCTGTCTACTGTTTATTTTCCAAAACAACCATCTGTGAAAACGGGTGGAACGGCGGACATTAACTAGTACATTAAATGTTTTACATTTTGATACAACCAGGATCTAACGCTGAAAGGAATTTAAGGCAAACAAAGAAATTTTTCAGAATAAACTTTTACAAGTATTTCTTGTAAAAGAAAGAATTATGCAAGCTAAATCTTTGCAACAATAAACAGATATAAGTCTATTTATGACCGCTCCTACGCAATTTCCATAAAACAAAGCCGTTTACATTCTTTAAAACTTGTGTATTATTGAATTCACGTTGTATCATAAATACACACTGAACTATTCATAACATAAGCAAGTAAATCGATGGACTATGATAAGTTGCAGCATAAACATATCAAAAATAGTATAGTGTTGGTGAGCGTGAATGGAAATATATTTATTACTATAGATGCCGTGAACTTCGTTCTCAGGGGAATATGAAGTTTTACGGGATAGAAAATAGTCGTCAGTTTTTAGACTAAGGGTGGATTTGACCAAGCCGGAGTAAGATAAATCTTGTAGTATATTAATCTACTAATTACAAAATTATCGTAAAATTCCATTTTACAAACAACTGACACAAGCATAAAGTGACTATGGTTACCATACTGACGTTCAGAGGAGTACCGACACGTCTATGGCCGTGTATGGCTTAGACGTGTCGGTAGGGAGGAACGTGTGGCTTTAATCTTATGAAAACCAACCTAACATTTTAATGTCACATACCTCGGAAAACTGCCTTTGTAACATTTTTTATTTCTGCTCTCCTCCTATTCGACATAGCTCCGTGGATGACTGTAAAACTCTAAAAGAAATTTTCAAGTCTAACTAGCACTTCTTGAGATCAGCGCGTTTAAACAAACAAAATCTTTATCTCTGACAAGACCGTAAGATGATGGCAGTAAACATACAAATACCTAATTGTTATTATTATGACCGAAACGTTAAATTTAACAGTATTTTAATACATACGCAAATAGTTTAATAATTATTCACCGCAAACATTCATTAATATTGAAATGCGTTTCACATTTATTAGTAGTGGATAGATTTTACAATAATTATTATTTATGGTAGGCAGTAATAATTTATAGATTGTGTATCTTCAATTACCAATAATATAGTACAGCGGTTTATACAAAACTAGCTGGGCCCCCGGCTGCACACGGGACATTACCTATTTTACACCCTAATGGATACATTTGAAAAATCCTGAAACAAGTACCTACGTATTCATTGTTTTTTTTATTTACAAGTTAGTAAACAAAATTTTGAAGGAGTATTCTTTGAAAATGAATTCTACATAATGGTAAATTTTTACGAATCCGTGATGCCCGATTTTTGTTTTGTAGTAGCAAATATGTGAAAATATATGTGATTTCATGCTGCTGTACAGTTTTCACCTTATTTTGCCATAGTAATGGTGAAGTTTAAAAAAAAATAGCGGAAGCCTTCAATACAACGGTAGCTTACAAGTTAAGGGTTTTAAGCAGGGCGTTGATAGATGAATAAGTTACCCCGTAATTATTTTAATCAAGATCTATTTCAAAACTCTGTACATGTTCTAAAAATACAAAGGGTCAAAACAAATTAACCCACGGGAATAAACAACCGTAGTTAGGTACAATTCCTTCATCAGCTCCATCCATTAACTCCAAGACTACTTAAGGTGTACATAAATAACCCCGAAAACCTCGCCTCAGATCCTAATCTAAATATAAATATAATTGTATCTCTACTAACGGACAAGGGTCGGCCTAATGTCTTGTTGGCAAGACTCGGCTAAATTATGTGAAGGAAAGTTAAATATAGGTGTTTTTGTACAAGCCTGTATAATATACGTATCGTGTAGGGTTAGATTCGATAGGGGTTTTCTCCCGAGCATGCTTAGCGAAAATCCGAAACGAACTTATTATTGGTCGTTACTAGAGATGGGCCGAGTACTCGGTTGATACTCGGTACTCGGCGCACTCGGCGGGTTTTTTGATACTCGTACTCGGCCGAATAACTCGGTTTTAATGCCGAGTATACTCGGTTTAAGTAAAGCAATATATTTAGGTGGATATAATTAAAACATTGCACCTGGACAAGGAAATCGCTAGAAGGATCCGTTTGGGCTGGGCAGCCTTCAGCAAGCTACGTCGCGTTTTCAATTCGCCTATACCGCAGTGTCTGAAGACGAAAGTCTACAATCAGTGCGTACTACCAGTTATGACATACCTACGGTGCCGAGACGTGGACACTCACGGTAGGGCTAGTCCATGGCCTCAAAATTGCACTATGAGCTATGGAACGAGCCATGCTTGGGGTATCTCTGAGGGATAAACTCCGAAATGAAGTTATTCGGTGGAGACCCGGAGTGGTCGACATAGCTCGCAGAATAAGCACATTAAAGTGGTAATGGTCTGGCCACATCTATAAACGTAGGTTAGGACGTCCACCCGCCAGATGGACCGACGACCTGATGAAGGTCGCAGGCCGGGACTGGATGCGAAATCAGTAGTAGCGAACGCAGTCCGGCACAGGACTGCGTACTGTGGCGTGAACTGGGAGAGGCCTACGTCCAGCAGTGGGCTGCTAGAAATTGAGGTATTTGATTGGTTTATAATTATTACAACAGGATTATTCAAAAAGTACATATTTGTTTTAAACTAGCAAGCGACTGATAGATGAAAGGCGCGGGCGGGGTGAGGGGTGTACCAACGCGAGCTGGCCGCTCGTGCCGCGTGAACCTGTGTGTACTTGTTTTCAGGCCCGAAACGGGAATTTGATTGAACCGAGTTACTCGGCCGAGTACTCGGTTGGAAAAAAATTGAACCGAGTAAAACTCGGTACTCGTTACTCGGCAAAAGTGTCACTCGGCCCATCTCTAGTCGTTACCATTATTAAAATAAAAAATAAATAAATATAAATGTTCAGGACATTTCACACAACGCTATCTGTTCCCAAAGTAAGCTAGGTATTCCTAGCTGATACCCATAACACAAGAAGGTCACACACCTTCTTGTGTTATGGGTATCAGACCACGGATATTTAATACTTATATAGTTTAAAATACATACATATCATACATAGAAACACCCAGACTCTTGAGACAAACATTTATGGGTCACACAAATAATATTTGTCCCCGGTGGGAATCGAACCCACGACCTCCAGCGCCGCAGGCGGTATCACTACCGACTGCGCCACAGAGGCAGTCAATATATATATTACTAGCGGACGTCACGCGGTTTCACCCGCGTAGTTCCGTTCCCGTAGGAATACGAGAATAAAATATAGCCTATGTTCACCGCAAAAAGTGTAGCTTCCCAACAGTTAAAGAATTTTTTTAATCGGTCCAGTAGTTTCGGAGCCTATTTATTACAAACAAACAAACAAAAAGGCTTAAAAACAAATCTTTCCTCTTTATAATATTATTATTAGTATTAATATAGAAGTATAGATTGGTGCAAATGAAACTATACCTCGCTTAAACTGTTTCGGTGGCGCATTCGGTAATGTAATCGACTGCGCTGAGTTCCTGGGCTCCATTCCCGGGTCAGTTCAAATATATGCATGATCCACAATATTTGTTTCGGAGTTTGGGTGTTTTTCATGTATAATTTGTATGTATGTATTTAGAAACATATGCAAATATGTATGTGTCTCAGTCGTCTAGATTCCATAGCACAAGCTTATAGCTTAGTTTGGACAGAGATATAATAGTATTACATACAGATCTGCAACTCCCTGACCCGCCACAGCTGTCATTATCGCTGACGGATGTGTTGAGGGAACATTTGATTAGCATTATTGGTCACATGCACACATTCAAGCTGGAATTTCCGCCTTGTGGTTTGGGCTAGATGATGTTGTATGAGAATCTCCACATTTTATTTATTTTTATTTTCTTTTGTAAATGCCTGTATAAAAAATTAACATATATGTACGTTAAGGTCCGATAAAGGCTTTCTCCCGCTTATGAATAGGTTGTGAACCATGAGATGGACTGACTCCCTGACTCGATTTTCCCGAACGTCTACAGTATGGGGTTCTTGAAAAGGGATCTTAGGGTTTTCTTTTTTATACCACAAAAAGTGGCATACGAACATACGGCCTACCAGATGTCCGGTGGGCAACGAAACCTATGGACGTTTGCAACACCAGAGGCGCGCTGCCGACCCTGTAAAAGCCTTCTAAGACTTCTTTTGAATGACCCTATACTGTTAACTGTTGCTGTTTTTGCTGGGCTAGTAGCACGTCTAGCGTTACAATTGTCCAATAACTACCGTGAAGTCTTTCATTCAGGCAGGTTGCGGTCCCTTTTCTAGCAAAAATCTGAAATTTAATTATTATTGACCCGCACCATTAATGGTGTCAGTGAAACTAGTAGATTATACAGTTTGCAACACTATAATATTCAAGATTTTCAACAAGTTTTACCGGTCATTGTAAAGTTCCTAAAATATTAAATTGTCCCAAAGATAGTATAATTATTATTTTTTACGGGAACCTAGGTGTTATGTTGAACATGATAATGGAACATTTCAAGTATTTGAATTATAAATCCCACCAAAAACATTCTGTAAAAAACTAGCCAAGTCTCGTTAGAGCTACTTGTTTATCTCTAAAAAGTAATGAGATCTAGACAAAGTCGTGCCAAGTCTAAGGTTCCTTACTGCGAATCTTTATTATTATAGTTAATGTTGTGTGACTTGGCCGTTGAAAATTCTTTATACGTGAGTGTGTACAAGTCAATTATGTTTACACGTAATGTTATATCTGTTGTAACTACCTATGTTTGTTAAGCGAGATAATAGCCCATACTGGTATTGGTAATTAGACGCTAGTGTCTCATTTTAGGCTGTTATTGATTGGGCAACACATGCATTCAGCATTGACAATGCTGACTTCTGCTCTCTTCTTTTTGAAGCGGCAAATCGACCACCGATCTAACATAAAATAGACGTACAGAAGGACTTCTATCAATGATTATAATAATAATAATTGACTAGTTATTGAATTAACGTTCTTCAAGTGGCAATTTTCGATCGTCAATGGGTAGCGGTTCTGGCGACAGATTGGTGCAATGGTGTCATGGAGCACCTGGTGTTGTACCCTTGTGTACCCTTCAACGGCCAAGTCACACAACATTAACTATAATAATAAAGAAATCGCAGTAAGGAACCTTAGACTTGGCACGACTTTGTCTAGATCTCATTACTTTTTAGAGATAAACAAGTAGCTCTAACGAGACTTGGCTAGTTTTTTACAGAATGTTTTTGGTGGGATTTCACTTCTTTTTGTAGAAACGTGGGCATATTGATTTATTTTATTAGACTTTCTTATTAGACGAAGTTTTTTTTCTTTTTAGGAGTAGTTTTTTTTATTATTACAGATCTTTCTTTTCTTTTTTTCCGGTTCTGATTCTTGTACAACTGTTTTTTGTATTGCCCATTCGCGTTCATGCCGTTATATTTTGACCAAATTTTGAGCGAAATTAATATTTTAGTGCAATTTATTTATTTAATTTGTGTAATTTTCGAGTAGAATAAAGATAATCATTCGACTATTTCTTCTTGTAAACTTGTAAGTATAAGTATAAAAGCCAGTCTAGTCTTATCCAGAGTTTTCCTTTAATTTTATTTATATTTGTACTAGCTGACCCGCGCAACTTCGTAAGAGAGAGAGAGAGAGAGAAAGAGCGCGGTGTGCTATTGTTATTTTGATATCATGTTTCACGCCATTTGTTCCCGTCGCGTTTACTTCCGTCGCGTCGCTACTATTCATTATTTTAGAAATAATTAACGTTACTGTGATCGAAAACCTCCCAAAGACGCGGGATAGCTCCCGCATCCCCATAGGTGAGGCCGCAGTGGTAGCCGTAGCTCCGCTTACCCGGGGCTCCCAACCGTAGGTTGTTAAGCAGGATGCGTGTGTTTTTAGTCGGTATGAGTCCGGCATAGCATACATGTAGGATTTTCCTCATGTTAATAAAAAGGTAACTGTGATCGAACGAAATGAATAGATCGAAAATAGGTTTTTAGGGTTTCGTAGCCAAATGGCAAAAACGGAACCCTTATAGATTCGTCATGTCTGTCTGTCTGTCTGTCTGTCTGTCTGTCTGTCTGTCCGTCCGTGTGTCACAGCCACTTTTCTCCGAAACTATAAGGCCTATGCTATTGAAACTTGGTAACTAGATGTATTCTGTGAACCGCATTAAGATTCTTATATAAGACTAGAAAAAAAGCAGTAAATTTTGGGGGTCCCCATACTCAGAACTGAAACTCAAAATTTTTTTTTTCATCAAACCCATACGTGTGGGGTATCTATAGATAGGTCTTTAAAATTGCTATTGAGGTTTTTAACATCATTTTTTTCTAAAGTGAATAGTTTCCGCAAGAGACACGTCCAAAGTGGAAAAATGTGTGTCCCCCCCCCCCCCCTCTAACTTCTAAACTAAGAGAATGATAAATCTAAAAAAAACATATGATGTACATTGCCATAAAAACTACCAACGAAAATTAGTTCGAACGAGATAGAGCTGGTAGTTTTTTTTTAATACGTCATATACCGCAATTTTCGGTTAGAAAAATCACTACCACTGCGAACGTGTTAAAACATCAATTAAAATTAGAACGAACTATAAGAATTTTTATATTATGTTACTTGCTGCTACGAAACCCTTCATGGGCGAGTCCAACTCGCACTTGGCCGGTTTATTTGTTTAAGAACTTTTTAACTTTTCAATTTTGTAATACATTATTTTTATGTAACTTTAACCATTTACGCAGAGGCGCAACGGATACTCTTATATCGATTAAATTTTTCCCGTTTTCAAAACATTTCACATTGCTGCTCCGCTCTTTCAGTAGTAAGGCTTGCCTTGGTATTTGATCATGGTCCCTTTGCAGCGTGTGTCTTATCCAGCTAAACTTCCGACGTTTGATCTGTTAGTGGACAGGGGTCTCACTGCAGCGTTCCAATAGGCTTACGTTCGTGATTTTAACGGGCCCGTATAATATCGAAGATCCGTTAGAGGTCAACTTGGAACTTGTAGCTGGTGCGAAATGTCTTTATTGACCTTCCATGTCTTGCATCCGTATAGTAGTACAGTTTTAACGTTGACTTTGTTTTGGGTTTCACTTTTCGAGTCAATTTTCGCAACTGCCATACGGGGCGCAGCTGTGTGAAGTTTGCTCTTGTGCTCTTGCCTTGGCGTGCCTCGAAATGATGTACTCTTCTAACCCATCAGTTTCCGACACGACACTCCCGAGTTACGTGAATTAGTGAACGCGCTCGACATCTGTGCCAATGCGCAGAGAAAAAGACTCTTCTCCCCACACCTCATCTCCTGCGTCTGTCGATTTTATTTTCAGTCCTTCCATTCGCTGTCTCATTTTGCACGTTGTCCTGTAGACATGCATGACGGCGTGTGTCCAAATTGGAGATAGTACAGATGGAAAACTGATGTATGTACTTTTTTGTCACACCTACCCTCTGCTACACACACTCGCGCACAAATCAGTACCTATCGAAAATTCGGTTGAGACCGCCTGACCTCGTGTCTGTGAATGAGTTGTCTATGTGTGCGTAGTCTCAGCGAATTTAGTATGTAGGTTTCCATCTGTACTATCTCTAATTTGTGGCGTGTGAGTGCCTCAGCAAGCACAGGTCATCGGCGTCATCTAAATCCTTCAGGATATCAGGATAGTCCCCATTCTATGCCACGCCGCTTGTTCTTTGCGGTATTCAGCATTATGCCATCTATTTCCTATGGATAGCCCGAACAAAGGTACCTCTCATGGTGGTTATCACAGAGAAACACAGCTACACGCTGGAGAAGCGTATTGCTTAGTGGTGGTTGTTTACTATCATGTTATTTTCATAACGATCCTCTAAGGTAGGTACAGTATGTATTTTCAAAAGAGTTTGTGAACTCTATGTTTAATTTCTTTTTCAGAATATTGATGACATTTGATTGATGTCATTTTATACACGTTACGTCTACTACATTGATACATGTAATAAAATTGTAACACGCCGATGTTTGTATGTAAATGGCTAATACTGAAGAAAATTCTAAAATAAAGGCTCTTTGTTTACTATTTTCTATAAAATTGCTTATTTTGAAATACACTGGAGAGCAATGAATCCGGGTCACTTAAAGAATGTTAAAAATCTCGGAAACTAAAAATGATAGGTTAATGCAATAAATTGTATTTAATAGACAATGTAATACTCCTTAAATGAAAGTAAAAAAAATATGAGTCACCATACATTTTATTAACACAAAATTACATAAAGAAAAAACTGCCGATCTCTCCTTAAAACAAAAATAGGAAACATGAAATTTTTGAACTTTATTACGATTTTCTTGAATTTTAATACTTCGTATTGCCTCCTCGTGCTTCCATTACTGCGTTTACGCGGTTTGGCATGCTGTACACCAAGTTCCTTATACGATTTTGGGGAATATTCTCCCATTCCTCTGTGAGAGCAATTTTGAGCTCACGAAGCGTGATTGGGGGAGGGTTTCGTTGTTTTACGCATCTGCCTAGCTCGTCCCAAGCATGCTCGATCGGGTTGACATCCGGGCTGCGCGCTGGCCACTCCATACGAGTAATGTTCATCTCTTGAAGGTAGTCATTCACAATCCTACCTGTATGAGGTCGGGCATTGTCATGCATAAATATAGCATCCTCACCTAAATTGACCATAAATGGACCAACGTGATCATTGAGGATTTCTTCCACATATCTTACGCTAGTTAAAGAGCCGTTTTCTATGATCACCAGCTCTGTGCGACTTTCAGAAGAAATTCCGGCCCACACAAGTACAGACCCACCACCGTAGGCTACTTTTTCTTCGATGCATGCTTGCTTGAATCTTTCCCCTGGTCTTCGATACCCTCTGTGTCTTCCATCGTGCTTGTAGAGCATACATTTTGATTCGTCGGAGAACATAACTTTTGACCAATCTTCAATACTCCAATTTACGTGGCTCTGGGCATACTTTAGTCTCGAAATACGATGCCCACGCTCCAGTTTAGGGCCGTTTGCAGGTCTAAGGGGTTTTAAGTTAGATTCAGCAAGCCGACGTCTTACTGTCCATGCACTTGGGTTACTTCCTCCGAGGCGTCGAAACTGATTGCTGAGTTCAGTTCCTGTGAGAAAGCGATTTCGAAGCATGGTGTTCACCAAGTATCGGTCTTCTCGTGCTGTGGTACACCTGGTTCTGCCCGTTCCTGGTCTGCGTAGGTTAGAACCAGTTTCTTCGTAACGTCGGAGAACTCTTTGTACTGTTGACAGCGACACACCGACAGTCCTGGCTGTATCGCGCTGACTCCGGCCGGTTTCCAGCATTGTAAGTATTCTGGTGCATTCTTCAGGCGTAAGCGACATAATTTCAGCTTGATTAATGAATATAGAGCACTATCAACATGGTTTATGTACCCACATAAATGACAGATTACAAACAAAAGCAACACCAAATGCTGTAATTTCGTAGTTCCATCTTCGAAAGTGGCCCTTTTTCAAATTAGATTTTTTTATGATATAACTTTACAATAACTAAGAAGTTTTAATACCTTCATTTAAGGAGTATTACATTGTCTATTAAATACAATTTATTGCATTAACCTAGCATTTTTAGTTTCCGAGATTTTTAGGATTCTTTAAGTGACCCGGATTCATTGCTCTCGAGTGCATTACACCTACCTAAAGTAATCTGCTGTAAGCGTTATTCACTTTTAACGAAAAAATATTTGCGATAAAAGTAGAAGAATAAGTTAGTATGTGACCCGTATAATGTATGACCCAGTTCAATCATGGCGACACAAAATTAATTTCGTTGCGCATTATTTTGATTTGCTATATCTCCTAAAGTATTCATTTAATTTGCATGGTGTAAAGGAAACAAATAATTTTCATTCTATTTTCATGCCCACTATTGTATTTAAATTGAGATGGGTTAACACTCTTGGTGTAAATAGCATTCCAATTACCACTTTATAATTGCTAAATTTTTAAAGAATGAACATGGTTATTGTATGTTATCCTTAAGAGATAAACATATGCCGCCGCGGACTTTTCTGTAGGCCTATATAAGATACACAATTCCATGGTACATTATTTTGTAATACCTCGAAGGGTTTAGGCAGCGTTTTCGTTAAAAGCTCCCAGACGCCTTATTTTTTTCTGACCTCTCCAACTAATGTCGTAATATTTTAGTCAATGTCAAGAAAAACTCAACAAATTATATACGAAAACCTTCCTCGAGAACCACTCTCTCGATTGGTGATCTCAGCCTGAAACTCTATGCAGTGGTTTTTAAGTTTATCGTGAACAAACAGACAGACAGACGGACAGACGCGGCTGGGGACTTTGTTTTATAATATGTAGTGATTAAAAGCAGAAGGGGAGGCATTCGCCCAGCAGTGGGATGCTATAGGCTAGATTAAATTAAAAGATGTGTCAGATGTCGATTTTTTATGTCCCAATAGTAGAAGGGGGCATTACCATATCTCTAATACACCTGAGACCAGCTGAAGGTTCTTCATCAGATACTTCAGACCTTCGATTTTTGACTTCAAATAAAGCGGCCCACCAAGTGAATATTATTTGTAAAGGCGGTATGTCGATCTCTAATGGTTTGGTTGGGCTCTTGTGTTTTCTAATCAGGGTCACCAGGTATCTTCGATTATCCTAGTTTTTATAGTTTTCCCTTTATGTGGTGATTAAACCCTAACTCTGTACCAAATTTCAGCTCTCTGAGTTTATGGGAAGTACTAGTTGTATTTTGATGATCATGAGTGAATGAGTGTCATAAATGCGAAACTTTGCTTTCGCTTAACTCCGGAAGTAAATGACCTACAGACTTGAAATTTTGGATTTTAAGTATGTGATTATAGCTTACTAGATGACGAAAATTTCTGCGTTCTGGTCTTATCCAGAGGTTCTCTACTAGGGGCCTGAAAATGCGGCGAAATGGTTCCTGTAAAGGATGGTACGGCAGTGTTTGCTTCGCGCTCGACTTGGCTTGGGGGCACTGCCGTGCCCCCAAATGTTTTGGGTCCTCTTTATCACAGACGAGTTAAGAGTTACTTAGTACAGTAAAGCTTAGTAGTTATTAGGTACATAATTTTTGGTAGGTTATGTACCTAATCTGTATTGACAGTCGCGTAGATGTTAACACTCACACATGACGATGAGTGTATCAACTAGAAATATGCATTTTTGGGTCCCGACCCCAAAGGGTAAAACCGGGACCCTATTCATGAGACTTCGCGGAGCATCTGTTTGTCGTCCATCATGAGGCTGTATCTCAAGAACCGTGATAGTCAGAGAGCTTAATTTTTTACAGATGATATATTTCTGTTGCCGCTATACCAACAAATAATATTAAAATCAGAAATAAGGGTGGATTAAGGGGGGCTCTCATACAACAAATGTGAGATTTTGCCGTTTTTTAGATACGGAACCCTCTGTATGCACTTGGCCCGTTTTTTTATTGCAAGTAAATATTATGAACAACTTAATCCAAGGATACGAAACCCTACATTGTGCCAGGTCCAACACAAACTTACTCGGTCTTTCTATTTTTGTCACCTTCCTTATACTCATGTGTGAGTATTTTAAATGTATTAAGTACATTGTCTTACATTACCAACGTGAACAACATTGTTAAACTTACAAGTAACTACTCATGAAAGCTATTACGAGAAAACCCTCTAACTACGAACAGACTACAAAGTCACAACGGGTTCCGTAGGTACTGATAAATGTGACACTTTCTTCTAACAACTTAATTCTGCACTTATCGCGGACTCATTAAACTAAGGCTTTATAAAGAGGGACAGACTACTTTGAACTTAG
The DNA here is from genome assembly GCA_933228765.1 of Miltochrista miniata. NCBI lineage: Eukaryota > Metazoa > Arthropoda > Insecta > Lepidoptera > Erebidae > Miltochrista > Miltochrista miniata. The sequence continues at coordinate 1,388,698 of OW121769.1, forward strand.
TACTCTATTATCAGATTCTGGTCTTAAGTTACGGGACGCAAGTTTTCATCGTAAATCAAGGAGCTTTTACAATGCGAGGCAGATTCTAACCCTTAGGGAAAGCTGACTCCGTATAACTCTGAGAGCATTGGTCCGAAAAAAAATCTTCAATATTCTAGCAGTAGATAACATATTAGGGTTCCTAGTTGTTTCTTTGTCATGCCTACGGATGATACCCCTATATTATATGTGAAAGTACGTTTGTATCCTATTGACACTTAAATTATTCAATGTAATGTTTATGTTCAGGGAAATGTTTCCAGACCGACCAATACCATCTCGTCGCATGATGCTTGCCGCCACACAGCGCTTAAGGGATCACCGACAGTTCGAGGTTCCTCGACATGCACAAGGTCGTGGTACACAAGGCCTATCAGCTGATCGGCAAGAGCAGATTCTCAATTATTTTGAGGAAGAACCTCGAGCCAGTACGCGTGAAGCCGGTCGCCGTTTCGGTGTTCATCATACCACAGTGTGGAAGCTGCTGAATCGCGAACTAATGCATCCGCTCCATTTCCGACGTGTTCAAAAGTTGCATCCGCAGGACAATAACGCTCGGACAGTTTTTTGTCACTGGCTCCTTGAACATCAGGACGTGAACATTTTGTGGTCCGACGAATCATTGTTTACGCGCGTGGGCGTTTATAACGTCCACAATGAACATTGGTGGGCTCACCGAAAACACAACCCACATGTTACTACGCGGGACTCGTTCCAGGTCCGGTTTAGCCGGAAGCTGGTATCATCGGTGATCATCTACTTGGCCCATATTTTATTGACGGTCGTTTGAACAGTGCTACATACTTGGTGCTACTCCGACATGTGGTTAATGAGATGCTCGATGACATTCCACTCGCATTTCATAGGGACTTGTACTTCCAACAGGACGGTGCGCCACCTCACTATGGACGCCAAGTGCGCGAATATTTAAGTGAAGTGTTTAGTACGCAGTGGATAGGCCGTTGTGGACCGGTAGCCTGGCCGCCGCGTTCACCCGACCTAACGCCCTTAGACTTTTATTTGTGGGGAGATATTAAAAGACTTGTTTACAATGAAGACATTGTGAGTGTTACACAATTACGTGAAAGAATTGTTTTGGCATTTTAACAAATAAAAACAAATGTGCTAGTGCTTCGCAGCTTAAAACGCAACTTAGTGCGCCGCGCCAATCTGTGCATAGACACTGGGGGTGAGCATTTTGAACAATAATTGCGTGTTACATGATTTTGTAAATAGGTATTTAAGCTTTGATTCTCAATTAATTCTGTAAATAAGTTGATTTAAAATTTTTAACTACGCCAGAAATGCTTCATTTCAGAATACTTTTCTCATACCTAATGTTTACTAACAGTACTTAATGTTTTTGTTTGCAATTGCATGATAAATAGCGTGTTTCTGCCGGTCCTAAGCCCTTGAAGTAGGAAGGAATCTTTTAAATCAACATAAACTCATCATCAAATCATTAATATCAAATCAAAAAAGTACATAAAGGTCACCGAACTTGTCAGCTGGAACTAAAAACTCATGAAACCTAATAACTAATGGCTCCTCTACACTGCCCGCAAAGTTCATAGGCGAAGTACTCTAGAAACTTTGTCTAAGTTCGAAAAAAGTGCGTCACTACACACTCAGTGGTGTCAGTAGCCTGCGCACGCACATTGCCGCCGTTTGTAATGAACAAAGAAATTTGTGTGGCAGAGTTTCCAGGAACAACATAATTTGCTCCTGACCACTGTTTGACGCTGATAATTGGATCACATACACCAAAGCACTAATTATAGCTTAAATCACGCGCCGGCAAAGCACCGGCACACACGATGTAGGCCAAGTAGTGTAGAGAGGTACTTCGTGAACGCACTTCCCGCATCTTTGGGCCCATTGACTGAGGCGCAAAAATCGACAGCAAATAAAGTCGCCTGAGGGGAGGTATAGTTTTTGACGAGGTAAGCCGAAGTGCCTCTTTACACTATCGTATTCATTTAACTTCGTTCAACTTCGCGGGCAGTGTAGAGGAGCCATGAGATGCGATACGTAGCCGCATTATCTAGGTACCTACTATTGTCTAGCTTTAAGCCCAGGCCACACCGCCAGCGGGCGGGCGAGCGAGCTAGGCGGGCGGGTGAAGTGAGATATTGAAGTTATGCAAACTACGCGACATTGCCGAGCTAAACTATGGGGTTTACACCAAAAACTACATACGGAAGGGCGAACCGGGTAGTGCGGATGAGACTAGACACGTGGACACTGCTATTCGAATGACAAGCGACGACTAGTCTGAGTACCCGAAACGGGGAGGACGGTAGTTAAGCTAGCGAAGCGGGCGCGCCTAACGACGAAAACGAGTAGCTTCGCTCGCATCAGCCACGTAGGTTATTCGGCAGCTCGCAGTGTGCCTAGCTCGCTCACCCGCCCGCTGGCAGTGTGACTTGCGCTTTAGCGTTGGCTCGGCGACGTAAACATTAAATACACGGGTGAAGATTTTTTCTTCGTAAATCATATTTCACTAAAAACAGGATTTTTGGGGTTTTGTTATCTACGTAAGTTTTGTGTTGCTTGCAATCGATAATACCTATAGTACACTACGCACTGAAGGAGGCTTGTGCACGACCAAATCAACAGCTTGTATAGAAAATCGTTATATAGCAGATTTTGCACGAAAATTAAAAAAGAAGAATGTCAGAAATTAATAGGTATCTTCTTTATTTTACTAATTGAAATCATCGTGTTTAATGTGTAAAAGTATTGCAGCGAGCGATATTACATACATACATACAAATAGTCACGCCTTTATCCCCGAAGGGGCAGAGGCATATTATTAAATCCCCACATTTCACCTTTTGAAGAATTTGTCCCACGTAATAGGTGGTGAGCCGTATTGCCGTGTTGAGAGCGCAGGTTGTGAATGCCTGCTGTTGAAATTTTTCAAGCCGCCTAAAAGGCCTTCAACTGGGCTTAACGCGCGAGCGATATTATTTACGAAAAAAAAATCATTTCTTTTTTTTTAACGAGTTCAACGAAATTATTTCCAAACTATTCTATTTGTCATGATAAGTTATCTATACCAGTTGTCGATGTGGCAGTATCCGGCACATGACACCGATACGGTACCAACACGTGCCAGTCTCGGAGACGCTTGCTGAAATGTATTAGATGAAATGTCTAAGATTGTGTTACGGCGGTGTTGAAAGGGAAGGTTATGGGACAACGTAATAGTTTGTTTGGGGACATAAATTCTGTACCTTCTTTAGGGTTCCGTATTTCAAGTTAAAAAAACGGGACCTTTATTGTATGACTATATTTGTCCTTCTGTCTGTCACGAAATGTATCTCATAAACTGTGATATATTGCCTAGCTATCTGTCTAGCTGTCTGTGAAAACAGATGATAATTCTGTTGACGTTATAACATCGAAAACTACGAGGAGGCTCCCATATAACAAATATGCGTGGCCTTTTTTTGGTACGGAACCCTCCGTGTGTAAATCTGACACGCACTTGGCCGGTTTTTATTTATTTGTTTATGTGAAGCCAAATAGGTACTTGTTCTAGCAATAATCAACTGCTTCACCCGCTTGCTAGGGGTTCATATATCAAATTTACATCTAATGTAAGCTTGTGCTACGTACTATCTATTTAATACTGTTGTCATGTATGTCGTCATGCATCACGTCTTGTCAAGCATAGTTACACTACTAACAGTGTAGCCAACCTTGTAATTTTACATCCCTTTGTTACAAACCAATGACCAGCTTGTACCATTTTGTGGGATGCAAGTTTGAGTAGCAAGATTATAAATCATACTGCTCTCGAAAATAAACCTGTGTGTAAGACTTATCTTAGACGTAAATTAGGATTCATTTTTAATAATTGAGTTCTGTTAAATATATACTGTCACACAACTTTTTTAAACGAAGCCAACAATTATCTATTAAACTTACAAAAATTGGAACTAAACCGTATAGTTGCTTATAGATTTTTTAAGCGGTATAATACGTAATTTTGATTTTTTAAACCAATAATTGCGAATTTCTTTAATAGGTACAGATAGCTAATAAAGTACCAAATACTCACGGGTTATTGCTTCGAATAGTGCTGATCATCAGATTTAAGTAGTAACAATAATGTTTACTATCCGTATCCACTTTTTTATAAACTCACTTTTTTTCTTAATATTTTTTCATAACTTTGTTCTTCTTTCTATTTGTCTTTATCACGATCTCAGATTATGTGCGTACAATTATTAATGAAAAACCTTATACCGACACATAACTATCAAATCCAATCCTAAAAGCAAACTTACACATCAGTAACCCCATTCCGTACCCTCGAAACACCAGGCTACAGTGACATGGTAATCTAATCTCCCAGCTAAAACGTTCGGAGTATTGGAATCCATTCTCTTCAATCCCTTTCAAAGGTACGTTACTATATAAACGGCATACCTACCTTTTTACCCTGCTTTATCTTCTATCTGCAGATAGATGGACTCGGGGAATAGATAAAGTAGTTTGAGTGTATTGCTTCATTTTGTTTATATACTTGTATAAATTTATACACTTTGAATCACCGTCATACTCTTTTATGGCAGAAATGTTGAAACCCTTTCTTTCGGCATTTCTGCCATAAAAATACGTCATAAAACTTCTCGCGTGATTCTTCTCCCTATCAACCAATAAATCTCATATTTTACACATAATTTGTACTCGTGTATAACGACCACGCATGTACTTCATTAGGTGCCTATTCTAAATAAACATGCATATAACACAGCACTTTCCATTTCCGCTTTTTTTAACCTGAGGAAAATCCTACATAATTGCTCCTACCGACTTAAAACCACACATCACCTACCTAATGCCTACGATTGGGAGCCCCGGGTAAGCCCTCGGAAGGTAGGCTCCAGGATTTTCAACAGACCTTGACTACCATTGCGGCTTCGGATTCGGGTGCTATCCCGCGTCTTTTGGGGGTTTTTCGGGTGTTTTACCACTTCATGGGGGGGTGTGGTGTGCGTGAATCTTTCACCTCACGCTGTCGTCTAGGGCCTGCTTCTGTAAGGACGGTGACAGCCCCTCATCATTCTCAGACCCCGGTCATGGAGGCCCATAGTCTTGGCCGAAGACACAAGACCCCGCCGCATACTGCAGAACTCGGGTGATAGAATTCGCTCCCACTCCCTTCCCGCCGCCTTTTTTCACGAGCATGACCAGATTGACCAGCTCCCAGAAAGACGCAACGAATCCATTTTCTACAACAGTCGGGTGAAAAGTAATGACGCAAAAAGCTCTTTTAACAAGATTTGATTGAAACTAAGTTGATAAGAATTTAGATTAAGTACAGATTTATTGTCCTGATAATATTTCGTGATCATCATTTCGGCTCGGTACTACGTCAGGTCAAGTGCTCTAGCGTAAAAAGAGGAGCTTAATTTTTGTAGATGTTTATCTTTTAAATTATTTTTCGAGTGAACCAGACTTGATCCCCGGATTAGATAAATTTATGTTGAGCTTTTATAAAAAGGCTGTTTATGGGTTTACTTTTTAAGTGAAATGAAAAGAAAAACATTATAGAGATCGAATAAAATATTTCTCTTGTATCAGTTTTATTTTTAAAATTTTGCGTTATATGAATCATTATGAACATTTTTTTATTCACCTCGCTCAAATTGGGTTACATAAATTGACAATATGTAATGTATATCTTCAAGCTCCGCTTCTTCAGTATAGTATAGTACCTATATTATTATAAACTAGTGTCCTGATAGAGCGTTTCAAGTTTCAATGGTTTAACAGAGAAACTATCTTATACACACATAATCTAATCAATAAGGTCCTGAATAATAAATTGACATAATTACTATAATATTCTACATCTTTTAATACTGGTCCTTTGAGAATCCTTGAGAGAAAGTCATCCCATTTTATTGCTGCAATAAAAGAAAAATAAAACGTCTCAAGAACATTCAGATGCTTAATAACTTAATTGACTGCTTCGGTTAGACTTGCAAATCTATTATACAGGGTGTGGCGTAAATAGTGGTCCAACCGTCAGGGTGTGATAGACCAGGTGCCCCACTATAACATACTACAATATCATCCAAATTTACCCAAGGGTCTCAGAAAAAAATAACTTTTTTTGAAAAATCGTCCCTTTTTTGTAAAGTTGCCTGTAGATTATAGGAAAACCGCTATTTCTGATTTCTGTTTTTTCTCTCTTAAAGCTAAATACATAAGCTATCAAAAAATAATATTGTTAATAGAATTCCACAACAAACGTTTGAAATAAATATAAGTTCATCTCAATTTTCTCTCTAATTTTCAGGTATCATGAAAATTGTTCAACGTTTTTTATAAAAAATATGTACTACACTGATGCTACCCAAACGTTTAAAAATATGCTTATGTAATACTGATTTCAAAATGATACCATGTAAGGATTTCGCATAAACAGAAACTAGTAATTTTTACTGTTAAAGTTCAAAACGGGTTAAGAAAAATTACCAAAATCAACTTGCATACATCACACTTATAATGTTTTTTTCATAGTAATAGTTCATAGTCGACATTATTATTATTTATTTAAAATCTTATAACCTAGATAGCGCCCGCGGCTCCACCCGCGTGGGATTTTGTAACTATTCTCGCTTTTATTTATTTTCTATCTGAAATTCTGTTCCCATTCCATGACAAATTCCTAGCGCGTGGAACTGCGGGCGCCATCACGGTTATGATTTTTTTAAACTATCGCAGTTTTTAACACTTCACGCGAAATACTATTTACTTACATTCACCGACGTTTCGGGCGTTCAACCGCGACCTTGATGTTGCCTGCGGTTTCACCCGCGATGAATTTTGTTACTATTCCCACTTCCGGTGGGATCGTAAAGGCGAGAATAGTTACAAAATCCCACGCGGGTGGAGCCGCGGGCGCTATCTAGGTTACAAGATTTTAAATAAATAATAATAATGTCGACTATGAACTATTACTATGAAAAAAACGTTATAAGTGTGATGTATGTAAGTTGATTTTGGTCATTTTTCTTAACCCGTTTTGAACTTTAACAGTAAAAATTACTAGTTTCTGTTTATGCGAAATCCTTTCATGGTATCATTTTGAAATCAATATTACATAAGCATATTTTTGAACGTTTGGATAGCATCAGTGTAGTACATATTTTAATTAAAAAACGTTGAACAATTTTCATGATACCTGAAAATTAGAGAGAAAATTGAGATGAACTTATATTTATTTCAAACGTTTGTTGTGGAATTTTATTAACAATATTATTTTTTGATAGCTTATGTATTTAGCTTTAAGAGAGAAAAAAACAGAAATCAGAAATAGCTGTTTTCCTATAATCTACAGGCATCTTTACAAAAAAGGGACGATTTTTCAAAAAAAGTTATTTTTTTCTGAGACCCTTGGGTAAATTTGGATGATATTGTAGTATGTTATAGTGGGGCACCTGTTCTATCACACCCTGACGGTTGGACCACTATTTACGCCACACCCTGTATAAAAATAAGTCGGGTTTTCCTTCCTGACGCTATAACTTTAGAACGTACGAACCGATTTCCACGGTTTTGCATTCGTTGGAAAGGTCTCGGGCTCAGTGAGGTTTATAGCAAAGAAAATTCAGCAAAATTTAACATACAGCGCCATCGCGGGCGAAGCTGCGGGCATCAGCTAGTGTCTTATAATAATATTATAACAACAGCTGGTAGTCACAACCTGCGCCTATTCATTTCAACACAGCATAGGTTTAGCAACACGTGTGAAAAACTAATCGTTAAAAGTGGGCGTAAATACGCCTTTAAGATAAAGGCCTGATTATACACATATATGTATGCATGTAATAGCTGAATAGTACCGCACATTCAAATAGAAACTTACTAAACCAACCGTAGTCAACAACAAAATGTTTGGCAAACTTTAACTTTATCAAAATATTGTGACTCAATTTTCATTGTTGTTATAATACATTTTACGTAGCGTTACAGAAATATAAGTCTGTTATTTTAAGACTTAGATACGTATTTGAGAAGGTTCTATAATACGCACAAACACACTATCCCTACATACAACTCTTTCCTCTTCATTTAAGCATTACGGGGTACGTCAAAGGGAATCTTAGAAGGTTCTTGCAGGGTCGGCAAATTGGTTTTTACATTGAAAATTTACGTTATCACCGAAGAACATAGGCTATATTTAATTCCCATATTCCCACGGGAACGGGAATTACGAGACGAAGGAGATACCCTGTAACGACCGCTGTCATTAATAAAACCGGAAGGCATTGAAAACTCACAGACCTACAAAAATCTAGACCGACGGCTTAACAAAAACGAACTATCCAAACTCTGATCAAACCTCCACCCCCTAGGCGAGGCCGCAGTGACGGCCGTGGGTCTGTTGGAAGTCCTGGGACATGCTTCCGAGGGCTTACCCGGGACTCCCAACCATAGGCTGTTGGGCGTAACGTGAAGTTTTTCAGTCGGTAGGAGTCCGGCATAGCATCCATGATGGATTTTCCCTCACGTTAAAAAAATCATTAATAAAATCTGATGGCATTGAAAACTCACAGACCTACAAAAAACTAGACCGACTGTTCAACAAAAACGAACTATCCAAACTCTGATCAAACCTATTTGATCTAGTTCTCTCTACCTAATAGATGTAGTCTGTCCGACATCGAGCTCATCAAATGAACGTGCGTAACTGAAATGTGTTTTACGCGTCGAGTGAGATTTACAATGTTTACCTGACGAGGTTCCAATAGATAATGAATGACTTGGTTTTATTGGAAATCTGTGGGGTTTAATCATTGAACATTGTATTTGATTTTACTATTGTCATTCCTTCTCCTATTTTTTAATTGGAATTTAGCCCGACAACCGCTGGGGCGCCGCCGCTTGTCTTCGCCCATGACTATCGGCCTCCATGACCGGGGGCCTGAGGACGGTGAGAGGACTGCCCTACGTTCTTACAGAAGCAGGCCCATGACGGCAGCGTGATGTGAGTGATTCACGCACGTCCCCCTAAGAAGCGGGATGACACCCGAAAACCCCCCAAAGACGTGGGATAGCACCCGAACCACTTCCTAGGCGAGGCTGCAGTGGTAGCCGTGGGTCTTTTGGGAGTCCTGGGACATCCTTATTATTCATATTATAATAAAATTATGGTACTGCTTACCACTTCGGGGATAAAGTCGTGACTGTAATGTATGTATGTTTTTGAAAGAGAGCAGTGTGTTGTGTTGTGTTTACGTGGTGTTTAAATTTACAAGCCGCTCATAAAGCGTTCAACTTAGGTTTTATTGTGACAGTAATCGTTTTCCCTTCTTTTCTAAATACAATCTACTTCTTATCAGATCTCATTCAGCAAACTATTTAATCTTTACCCCCACATTACTTCAAAAAGATCGTTTCTTCAATATCAATTGATATTAACTGAGTTAAACTCCGAATTCGACATCGATTCTGCGATTAATGTTCGTGATCTGAATTTAAATTCGAACTCTTTGGCTTGAACCTATAATTCCCCACTCAGCACTTAATTCTAAAGACTTAAATCTCTGATGTTAAGATAAGGTTTGGAATAATTTATGATACAAAGCTGAATGGTTAAATGTACCGTTAGAGGAAGAGAACTCTGTTAATATAGAAACGACCAATTTGATAATGCCTTACTTTTTCACTACATAAATCGTTATGATTTCTTGATGGACTATACAGGTAGCCACGGCTCGTCCTAACTATTTTTAGACAGCAACTATACTCTTACCACCAACGTGGGACAAAATAGATATGATTTTAGTATGCCTACTCGTTCAAGCATAACGCCGTGACTGCCTCGATGGCGCAGTCGGTAGTGCAACGCCTGTCGCGCTTGAGGTCCTGGGTTCGATTCCCGGGGCGGTCCAAATATTTGTGTGATCCACAAAATTGTTTGTTTCGGAGTTTGGTTGTTTTCCACGTATAATATGTAGGTATGTATTTACAAATATAAGTAGGTATGTCTATCAGTCGTCTAGATCACATAGCACAAATTGGGCTAGATGATGTCGTGTGAGAAGTTCAGATATATATTTTTTTACTTTAGGTATTAACTATTGAAAGATATTTTGCTATGGCTCTAAACCAAATACTGCAATTAGACCTCTCCTTACATCTCGGTGTGTTCCCTGCGGATCTAAAAAAATCTCTCATTTATCCTATCCATAAGAGTGGCAGCAGAGATTGTGTCAATAACTATCGGCCAATTTCCATCCTACCAACGCTATCAAAAATAGTTGAGAAAGTAATAAACAAGAGACTAACAAAATACCTAGAGTCCAAAAATCTACTTTCAGAAAACCAATATGGATTTCGAGTAGGCAGGTCTACAAACGATGGAGTGCATATACTTACAGACACGATAGTGACTAAGATAGACGGGTCAAAAAAAGTCCTAACAATATTTCTTGACCTTGCGAAAGCATTTGACACGGTCTCTGAGCCACTTTTACTGGAGAAGATGGAGAACTTGGGTATTCGCGGCACTCAGTTGGAATTATTCAAAAGTTACCTAGAGGACAGATATCAGCGTGTCAGGGTGGGAGATTGGAGAGTGATGACTGTAAGGTTGATGTGGGCGTACCGCAGGGCAGCATCTTAGGTCCCTCTTTGTTTCTAATATTTATTAAGGACCTTTGTGAATTAAAATAAAAAAATGGAAGAATTATAACTTTTGCAGATGATACTGCACTGCTTTTTTATGGGGATACCTGGGACGAGGTCTTTCAACTAGCCCAAGAGGGATTTTCTATCATCGTGAACTGGTTAAGCAAAAACTCATTAAAACTTAATACAGGTAAAACGAAATATATTGCATTCTCTCTAAGTAATACTTCAACTGTGAAGAATCTGACACAGAGCATCGTTGTGCACTCTTGTAACGATAGCTCTTCTAGTTCGTGTTTATGTCCTACACTTGAAAGAGTAGATTCGATAAAGTATCTTGGTATCATCATTGATAACAATTTGAATTTCTCTGACCATCTGAATTTATTGGCTACGCGCATTAGCAAAATAATGTTCATTTTCAAAAATCTGCGTCGGGTTGCGGTTGACGATGTTCTAAAGACTGTTTACCTTTCACTTTGTCAAACACTAATTACCTACTGCATCACGGTATGGGGAGGAGCTGCAAAATCCTCCATGTTAAAAGTAGAACGAGCTCAAAGGTCTGTGCTAAAGGTGGCTTATTCCCTGCCATACTTTTACCCAACTTCTTCTCTCTATACAAAATGCGAAGTGCTCACAGTTCGTCAACTTTTTATAAGACAAATAGTACTTCACAAGCATGCAAAGTTAACATTTAATGCCGCCCAATCATCACAGACACGGAGAAAAGGCAGGATATGCCCCACTATTCTCTTCAGAACTTGCCTTTCACATCACAGTTACTGTTTTCTATGTAGTTACTTATATAATAACATAATAAGATAAACTCCTTAATTAATATATACCCCCTGACAGGTAGACAATGCAAAAAGGTACTTACAACGTACCTATTAGGCCTGAACTATGAATTGACGGAAAACTTACTAGTAGTCCCGAAATAATCACACACACTCTCTCAAACACACACACACACACACACACACACACACACACACACACACACACACACACACACACACACACACACACACACACACACACATACACACACACACATACACACACACACATGCACACACAGAGACACAAACATTAATGTACATTTTTTGTTAACAAGACCGTATGGAAACTACAGTCTGTTGTTGAACTAGCTCTTTTTGTACTGCATATTATTTTATAATATATATCTGATAGTGGTGGGCCTGGTAATCCGTGTGACAGGGTTTCCTAGTGCGGATACCAGTCTCCCACAAAGGATTGTTATTGTGCATTATTTTGTATAACTTTAGACTAATTGTACCTTAATGGAAGAGAAAATAAACATATATTATTATATTATTACTAGCTGACCCGCGCAACTTCGTTTGCGTCTCATAAGAGAGAGAGAGACAGAGAGAAAGGGCGCTATTATTTTGATATCATGTTTCCCGTCATTTACCCCCGTTGCGTTTACTCCCGTCGCATAGTTGCTATTCATTATTTTAGAAATAATTAACGTTACTGTGTTCAAAAACCTCCCAAAAACGCGAGACAGCACCCAAACCCACTTAGGTGAGGCCATAGTGGTAGCCGTAGGTCTGTTGGAAGTTCTGGGTTGACTACCGAGGGCTTACCCGGGGCTCCCAACCGCAGGCTGTTAAGCAGGATACGTGTGGTTTTTAGTCTTTAAGAGTCCGGCATAGCATATTAGGAATTTTCTCACTTTAAAAAAATGTAACTGTGAGCGAACCTTAAAAGATATATAAATAAATGGGAATTGTGTTTTAGAACTTTTTAAGAGGAACAATTTTGTAATAAATTATTTTTGTGTAAGTTCAACCATTTACGCAGAGGCGCAACGGATACTCTAACGATTAAATGTTTTCCGTTTTCGAAACATTTCTCATTGCTGCACCGCTCCTATTAATCTTAGCTTTATGTTATGTAGCCTTAAGGCATTCTCAATAAATGTATCTACTTACTATTGAACTGTTAAAGAGTTTTTGAAACCCTACCAGTAGTTTCAGTAAGGCTTGCCTTGGTATGATGTGATCATGGTCCCTTTGCAGCGTGTGTCCAATCCAGCTACACTTCCGACGTTTGATCTGTTGGTGTATAGTGGTCTAACTGCAGCGTTCCAATAGGCTTACGTTGGGGATTTTCTCGGGCCCGTATATACCGAGGATACGTTGGAGGCAGCGGTTGACGAAGACTTGTAGCTGGTAGCTGGTGCGAAATGTCTTTAGTGACCTTCCGTGTCTCGCATCCTTATAGCAGTTAGCAGTACAGTTTTAACGTTCACTTTGTTTTGAGTTTCACTCTTCGAGTCCATTTTCGCGACTGCCTATGGGGCGCAGCTGTGTGAAGGTTGTTTTAGCCTTGGCGGATCTCGAAATTATGTAGGGTACTCTTCTATCCCATCAGTTTCTGACACGACACTCCCGAGGTACGTGAATTAGTGCCTCCACCACATCTCCTGCGTCTTTCGATTTTATTTTCAGTCCAGCCATTCGCTGCCTCATCCTGCACGTTGTCCTGCAGACATGCATGACGGCGCGGCCTGGAGGATTTAAATGACGCCGATGACCTGTGCCTGCTGAGACACAGGTCATCAGTGTCATTTAAATCCTCCAGGATATCAGGATAGTCCCCATTCTATGCCACGCCGCTTATTCTTTGCGGTATTTAGCATTATACCATCTATTTTCTATGGATGGTTGTTAACTATCCTGTTATCTTCATAACGATCCTCTAAGGTAGGTACAATATGTATTTTCAAAAGAGTTTGTGAACTCTTTGTTTAATTTCTTTTTCAGAATATTAATGACATTTGATTGATGTCATTTTATACTCGTGTTTACTACATTGATACATGTAATAAAATTCTAACACGCCGGTGTTTGTACGTAAATTGTTTATACATACATACATACATATGGTCACGCCTTTATCCCCGAAGGGGTAGGCAGAGGCATATTATATGCCCACATTTCACCTTTGTATAATTTGTCCCACGTAATAGGTGGTGAGCCGTATTGCCGTGTTTAAATGGACAGGCGCAGGTTGTGACTGCCTGCAGTTGAAATAAAGCCTTCAACTTAGCGTAACGACTGCCATTTTACTGGCAACCGGGACCAACGGCTTAACGTGCCTTCCGAAGCACGGAAACGCTCAAATAAATGTCACAAAGTGATCACATGGACGGTAACCCATCCATGGACCGGCCATAGTGAAAGTTGCTTACTGCAGTGATCGTTTACAGAACACTGAGTCCGCGGGGCCACGAGCGCTTCATAAATTGTTTATGCTGAGGAAAATTCTATGCTGAAGAACAGCTTTAATTATTAAGCTCTATTTTGATTAAGTAAACAGGGCAGATTCACATGCTACTTGATGAGTATGATTAATGAATACCTCTAATTTCATAGACCTTATGTGACGTAGACAAAGTTGCGAAGGTCAGCTAGTTAAAAGATAAAACAATATGTTTCTTTTTACCTACTTAAAAACTATTTCTACGAATTTTATGGTAATAATAGACATTCTTTGAAATGTGCATTTATGGTATTGTTGTGACTTTTATGACACATTTAAAGTACATAGGTATGAGATAGATGGCGCTCGCGGCTGCGTCAGCGTGAAATTTTACTTTCCGCTTCCCATGGGAACGTACTCTCGGGATAAAAAGTAGCCTATGTGTTATTCCAGACTATAATATATCTCTGTACCAAATTTCAGTCCCATCCGTTCAGCCGTTTGAGCGTGAAAGAGTAACAAACATCCACACTCATAAACATTCGCATTTATAATATTAGTAAAGTAATTAGTAATATTATTATCTACAAAAACCACAGACGTATAAAGAAAAAAAACAAAGCAATTTGCGGTTAAACCAAAATAATATGGTACAACATACATGACGTATCTATCCACTTACGACACTTAGAACGTTTTCAGTAAGCTGTAAGCACTAATGGAATATGTAAGCATGTTATAAATATTCATAGAATATACATCATACAATTTGAAAGCCATTTCGTAACCAAGGACGACAGTGGACACGGTATATTAGTGTGTAGTCTATTTATAGGAGATATTGTGACTTATTATACTGACCGACCATAGAGCAACATAACCTAAGATTTTTATCGGAAGAGGAGGTGGCATACTGAGACTTTCCCCTCAGTCAAAGCGTACTCCAATTGGTTTAATGAATTAATAAAATAAAAAAAGTATTTATGGACATTCTCACACAATATCATGTGGCCCGATTTAAGCTAATATAAGCTTGTGCTATGGGATCTAGACGATTGATAAATATACCTATAAATTTCACCCAGACGCAATTAAAAAAAAATGTGCTCATCAAACAAAGAGATTTGTCCTGGGTGGGAATGGAACCCACGACTTCTGAATTCATAGTCTCAGTCACTGGACCACGAGGTTAGTCACGGTTTTGGTTTAAAAACAAAATATAATGTGTGCGTCTGAAATTACGAGTATATTGTTTTAATTGTTTTGTACAATTTCCATAGTGACAGACGATTGCTTTTGTTGTCTATACTAATACTATAAAGAGGAAAGATTTGATTGTTCGTTTATTTGTTTGTTTGTTTGCATCGAAAAGGCTCCGGAACTACTGGACCGATTTAAAAAATTCTTTCACTGTTGGGAAGCTTCACTCTTAGCGTATAGGCTATATTTTATTCCCGTATACCCACGGGAACGGGAACTACGCGGGTTAAACCGCGTGACGTCCGCAAGTTGCGTATATGGATACGATTTACCGCAATATTATGGCAGACAGATGAATATATAGAGCACACAGGCTATACTAACTCCCATGGTACTGGTCGCGTAGCTCTATAATACTTTTACTATAATATTCACGTGTGTGACGTACTATCTTCTACAGTTATGAAGTTACGAAGGATAGTGGACAATGCTCTTGCCTATGTGGACATTGATATACATCTTACGACCGGTTGCCGCCTATTATTATATTCAAACTAAATTAACTAGTCCGTGTGAGGACGGACATTACGTTTGTCGTGCCAGCCTTTTTATACCTTAGTGGTATAAAAATGGCAAATAAACCATATATTTTTTAATATTAGCTGATGCTCTCGACTCCAGCTGAGTTAACCCCGTGAATTTAAGCTCAATTGTATTCTCAGTATCATAACTTCTAACACCACACCACCATACGTTCCACCATATTGGAACTTTCAAAGTAATTAACAAAGGGCATTGTTCAAATATAATATCTTAACAATAATATATAATTGGGGCACCTTTCTTGGAAATTGCGGTAAGTTACCGCAGTAGGGTTTGAGAAGGGTCTTCGTTAAAAGGTTTCTGTGGTAAACTATCGATCCTTGATTTAGAAAGGATTTCTGATTGGGTATTTTGGGGCCGTACTGAGAATAAATAAATTAGTTTCTATCTTACTTTACTACTCTCGTAAGTAGATAGGCATAAGTTGAACATAAATGGTATGGGTCTTTTAAAATCGATGCATGATCTTGATCTATTTATAATAGTTGTCATTTCCAGAACCATTTAAACGATATTTTTTGGGATCCACTTTATGTGTATATTTTTCAATATTATCTCACACGTGTTATTAATAGAAGAAAATTATGAATAACATCGCACAAAAAAATATTTGTTCCAACCAGGCGCCACCAAAACAGAATAAAAACTATTGGCACTGGTACAGCGTTAATAGCAACAATGTCGCAAATAAATTGCTGTGTTTTCTCTGTACAAAATGAAACAAACGCACAACGTAGTAAACCATAATTTCACATTTTTTGGCTTCCTCTTTTTATTGCAGCTAGTTAAATCAATATCGATATTTATTGAAGATGTATTATTCGCAGTTCACAAAAATGTTTTCTAAGATTTTTTAAGAAAAAAATACATTGATTTATAACCTGATAAATTTTATCACGAGCATTAAGGCGTCTTAAGACCGTTTTATTATATTTGTACAAGCGGTCTTGAGTTCGATTTCCAGAGTAATAAAAAGAGCAATCAAATTTGCTTTGAACACCTGTGAATGTGTTTACATTATAATTATAATTCCGTTTTTATTGCCAGCCGGTTAAAGAAGAAATATTGCTTTTTTTATTAGGAAGTTTGTTATAGGTTATCGTGAGTGTCTTTTTGATAATGTCAAAAATTACTTGCAGCCATATTTTGTAATCTAGATGCGATTGCCACCTCTGCGGTGTAGCACAACCTCATAATTAGCTTAATTTGGGCTAGATGACAGTGTGAAAAATCCAAAAAAATTATATTCATACTTGTGAAATGTCTTATTTTCCCATACAATACTTCCAGTAAAACACTTTCAGCAAAAATGATTTAGTTCAACAAAATTTTCACCAATATTAAGTTCAGAAACCACTGTGATTTCCCTAGGGTACGGTCAACAAAACAGTCAAGCGGGAGTCGGGTAATTGCCACCAAATTGTTCTCATTTAGCCTCGTTTGTACAATCTGCATTTAGATTATCTATTTATAGAGTTAGATCAAGTTGATTGCTCTTTAGCAAGGTGAGGTGACTTACGTGATTTGTCTGTTTAATATAACTTATACCTTTGGGAGGGACTACCGTTTGGCCTCTTAACTCCTTTAGAGGTAACTGCAAATCTATGAACTATGCTAGCCCTGTGTCCAATAACCCGTGAAAACTTTTCAGTTGACTTTAGCTTTACAAATAAAGTCATATTTATATTTATAAAAAAACTAAAGGAGGGATCACGCGGTTTGCGTAGCTGCTGTTCCCGTGGGAATATGGGAATTAAATATATGTTTACTGGGAAGAGTGTAGCTTCCAAGCAGTGAAGGATTTTTTAAAAAAATCAGTGCAGTAGTTTTAGAGCCAATTCAATGCAAACAAATAATAATATTATACCTAGATTATTATAAATTAGAAAATAAAGTTAAAATTGAAATGCTCTGCCAACGCACGTATTTCTCTCCTCTTAGATGTTTGTTCCATGGCTCTTACAACCCCAGGCTTCAAGCGGAGCATGCAGAGATATCGTCATAGGGACGCCAATTCGGGTACCACTGTAAATAATCTCATGGACGGTGAAAGTTACCCCCAATCGCTAGTTCTCGTCATGAATTATCCTTAAACCCATTTTATAGAAGTTAGTAGCTCGGTAACATTAAGAAACCTCTTTTTTCTTCCGTAGTCGGGTAAAAAACAATCGTATTTGAAATATTCACACATATTGAAAATATCACAATATGGTAACACTGTATTCGCTTTGCTATTGTGTAAATGTCCTGTACAGGTTCGCTCGCAACAAGAGGCGCTTTTTGTTTCATTTTATCAAACCCCTGCCCCTGTCGTATTTGAATGAACGGTTTCATTTTGACGGCGTTTCCATGCATCTCCATAGGTTCACATGAATGCGTTTATTATTATTTACTGTTTTCAATTCAACACTCTTGCTCCATATCAAAGAATAAAATACAAATCAAATACCCATATAATATCTTTCAAATCATGGAACAATATACTTTCTCTAAGATAATAATAAAGCCGGCCAAGTGCGAGACGGACACACGCACGAAGAGTTTCGTGTGACAGAACAGCAGGCTCCCATACATCAGGTTTGTTGTATGGGAGCCAAAATCAAAATCAAAATCACAATCTCAATTTCAACTCTGGGTTGAAATTATATGATTTTTCAGAATACAGTTCATATAGTTTATGGCGACTTTTATAAATTCCGGGTGTAGCCCAGTCACTGAAAGCAGAACTGCCTCCGATTGATAATGTTTTCGGGGTAAAGATTTTCCCAAACACAGTATGTATCAAATTAAATAAATCAGAGTAGGATTCTTCTACGCTAATGTAATCAGGCAATTCTGTTATTTTCTTGACTAAGTTTCTTCTAAAGGTTTCCAAGCGATGTGTGTTAACTGGGACAAAACTAATAATCTTCTTAGTTTCCCTACTATTTCTCAGATAAGAAACAGACTGGCCACGATGATCTGATTTTACAGGGTCCACTATACATTTTTTAATGGGATTTATATTAGTAAAAATATTATCAATACAAGTAGCACTAGTTGCAGTTATACGAGTAGGTTCCAAAAATATATTATACAAACCAAATGACTTGAACAAATTTAACATTTTCTCTCTCTGTAAAGGTTCTCGTGCAGTTTCTAAAATGTCTACATTGAAGTCCCCACAAAATAGGACGGTTTTTTTTGTACTTTGGCATTTAAACAATGCTTCTTCAAGTTTCTCTTCGAACTGTGCATATGGAGCATCCGGGGGACTGTATACGCTTAGTACAATGAACCGCTCAAACTCTATACTGGCTATCTCAATAACTCGTTCAACAGAGAGGTCTACTATGTCTTTACGTTCTTTACACTTTATTGACTTATTAATAATAATTAAAGAGCCTCCCCGTTTATATTTTATTCTACAGAACGAGCTAGCAACCCGGTGATTTTTGAAATTGAACATGACTTGATAAGGCCTTAACCAATGTTCTGTTACACAAAAAATATCAATGCCATTCAAGTCCATGTACAATTCCAATTCCAATTCCTTTCCACCAATCAGGCCTTCAACATTTTGGTGCACCAGGTTTAAAGTATTATATTTAAGATTAATAGATTCAACGGCCTGAGAGCAATCAGATATAAAATTTTGATGTGGCTGTTGTAGAACTAAATGGCTAGATTTAACATTCCTTGATTTATTATACATTGTGTCAAGTTTAGTGCAAGAACGTTGCTCTTTTGTCTTATATACTAATTTAAATTACTTGGATATAAACAGCTATCCAGGGTTCTAATATCAATGTCAATTTTTTGCTCAAAAGGAGCAGGTATAGCCAGATTTTTGGCTAACATATCTATAAACCCTACCATAAAGTCCCCTTTTTAGGGTTCCGTAGCCAAATGGCAAAAACGGAACCCTTATAGATTCGTCATGTCTGTCTGTCCGTCCGTATGTCACAGCCACTTTTCTCCGAAACTATAAGGCCTATGCTGCTGAAACTTTGTAATTAAAGAAATTCTGTGCACAGCATCAAGATTTTTATATAAAACTAGAAAAAAAGCAGTAAATTTTGGAGGTCTGAGGACGCCGAGGAGAACTGAAACTCAACATTTTTTTTTCATCAAACCCATACGTGTGGAATATCTATAGATAGGTCTTTAAAATGCTATTGAGGTTTCTAACATCATTTTTTTTTTCAAAGTAAATAGTTTGTGCAAGAGACACGTCCAAAGTGGAAAAACGTGTGTAACTAACTTCTAACTTCTTAACTAAGAAAATGGTAAATCTGAAAAAAATATAAGATGTAAATTGCCATTAAGGCCCTTCGTACACTAGGCTACGCAAATCTTCGATACCCAAAGATTTTGGTCTCTAAGCGACTACCGCAATACAAATTCAAAGAGGTTCGTACACAGACATGCGTCGCCGACATTTTGTTCATTCGTCGCCGACGCCAGTCGCGCGCTACCTGCCGGTCGAGATCGTCGCTACTAATGTCGCTGCGATTTCAAAGATGGCAGAACAATTGACATAAATATTCAATTTGAATTTAGTATTTTTTTATACCACTAAGGTGGCAGACAAGCATACGGCCCACCAGGACCGGTGGTCACCGCAGCCTATGAACGTTTGCAACACGAAAGGAGCTACTCTCGCGCTGCCGACCCTGTAAAAACCTTCTAAGACCCCTTTTGAAGAACCCCATACTTTAGGCGTTTGGAAAAACCGAGGCAGGGAGATCATTCCACAACCTAAGCGTGCGTGGAAGAAAGCCCCTATCGGATCTAACCGTGCTCGAACGCTCCGGACGTAGAGTGTGAGGATGAAATCCCTGTCTGTGGCGAGCGGTGCGATGATAGAACGTAACTGTGGGCATCATATCAAATAAGTCCTCAGGACACACACCATTGTACAGGCGGTAGAACACGCATAAGGAGGCAAAGTCTCTCCTGTCGCGAAGAGGTTCCACTTCACCTGTAAGCATAGGATCGTTGACAACTCTCACGGCTCGCCTTTGCACCGAGTCAAATGGACGAGGCTGATATTCTGGTGCCCCCGCCCAGAGGTGACAGCAGTACTCCATGTGCGGCCGCACTTGCGACTTATACAGAAGCAGTGTTTGCGCTGCAGTAAAGTACCGCCGCGCTCTGCTGAGCACACCGAGCTTCTTGGACGCCGGCTTAGCCTCGTCCACCAAATGACTCCGGAATTGAACCTCTCTGGAAATGTCAACGCCAAGGATCCCAATGCTTTCAGAGATAGTGAGAGATGTGCCCTGTAATTATGGCGGTACAGTAAATGGGGTTTTCTTAGCAGTGAATATACACGCTTGTGTCTTGGAAGGGTTAAACTGGACAAGTATCTGTTTGCTGTAATTTTTTTGTAGCTACAAACAGTCTACACTTTACATTTTTTTTTATATGGTTGAACGCAGTATTTCCTATTACGACGATTTCTTTGCTTTTAGTAAAGATAGTAAGCCAAAATCATAGTTTCGTCACTTGTGTCAGACATTTCGTAAATTAAATTAGTCTGAGACGTGTTGTCGCTATGTCTACAGTGGCAGAATAGACAAAATTGCGTCTTGAGATATCTCGTGTGTACGGTTCGTGCGCTACCAAATATTCGCGACATAAGTTGACAACATTAGTATCGAAGATTTGCGTAGCCTAGTGTACGAAGGGCCTAGGTCTACCAACGAAAATTGGTTCGAACGAGATCGAGTTGGTAGTTTTTTTTTTAATACGTCATAAATCGTAATTTTCGCCTAGAAAAATCACTATCACTGCGAACGTGTTAAAACATCAATGAAAGTTACAACGAACTACAAGAACCTTTATATTATGTTACTTGCTGCTGCGGAACCCTTCATGAGCGAGTCCAACTCGCACTTGGCCAGTTTTTTTCTGATTTCAGCCCTCTTTACGGTTTCTGAGATATAGCCTCGTGACGTACAGGCAGACGGAAAGCGAAGTCTCATTAATTGGGTTCCGTTTTCACCCTTTGGTTACGGAACCCTAATAAAAAGTATGAAACTTTATAAGGTAGAAGTTGTCAAACTCCTATCTGGTTACTGTAAGTAATTTTAGTCCACAGTCGACAACGACTCTTAGCCTAACCCAATATCTAAGATTAATAGATTTTCCCTATTTAATTCGAATCCCTACTAGCTGGCATATTATCACGTCTTTCAGATTCCAGAGTATAAATTACTAGCGGACGTTACACGGTTTCACCCGCGTTGTTCCCGTTCCCGTGGGAATACGGGAATAAAATATAACCTATGTTCACCGCAAAGAGTGTAGCTTTCCAACAGTGAAAGAATTTTTCAAATCGGTCCAGTAGTTCCGGAGCCTATTCGTTACAAACAAACTAACAAAAAAACAAATCTTTCCTCTTCATAATATTAGTATAGATATAGATTAGCAAGCATGATTGTCATTCTATGCTACATAGCTCCGTTCATTGTGAACACAAATACATACCAAATATATTCTACAATATACCTACTATACCATCAATATCTAAGAAGATAAATCGTCAGAATTCCTTTCATTATGTTGTGAAAACCTTGACAAAGCGCGTTTCGCGAACAATACCGCATCATATATTAATAAAGGCTGAGTATTGTCATGTATTCATCGCTGAAGATTATCTCAACTATGTTATTACTTTGGCATATAACGACGTAGTTGTGAATATATTGTACGTGTTTTATAATCGGGAAAGTCATTTCTTTTTCTTTTAATACTGGTATGTATTGGAAAAAAAATATTGTTAGGTTGCGTACGGAGAAAGCGTCTTTGATCACAATCACACATAGAGGAGGCAATACGGAATGTAGCATTTCCAAGTATTCGAAAAATTATATTTCCGTCTGATAAAAGCTTTTTATTTGAATAATATCTACCTAAAGTAGCTGACTTCTTTAGGTAGGGAACATCTAGATAGAGGTGTTAGTAAGTTTTACTTATGGCCTTACACTTACAAGAGAAGAACTTCCATAAAACGTATCTAGCACTCTTCCGGTTGCATTTAAAGCTCTTGTTTCGAAGGCCGCTTTTATGCCATAGCCGTAATGGCAAAATCATGGGCAAAACATGTAACATGTAATTCATTACGTGGTAAGAAAATAGATCATTTTGATCAGAAAATTTTAAATCTTGCTACATTAAGAATTTATTTTATAAGTCTCACACTTAAAAATTCATAAGAAAATCAAAAGGCAAGCTAAGTTTAACCCTGTTTGTTGATTCTCCTGTGACAGATATTTTTAATCTACAGAAAATAAAACCTTTATTGCCAGAGATAACAGAGAAATCCTACTGGTGGGAATTTATTAGTCTATTCCAATGGGAACGTTTCCCAGTTTGTCTTTTCTAATGGTTATCTAGACCGAAGGCTGTAGTATACACAATAAACAACAATTTATTTGTTATACTTTTATGATTGCCAATATTTGTCTTGATATTAATTTATGTAGTATGAGAAATTTAGGTCTAGGGCGGTAGGTATCGGGTATCAAAATTGATATTTGCTAATAACTTTGCATGTATTCTGAAGTAAAACTTCTTTAGGCGCGATCTAGGGAGTAACTCAGTTTTCTTTCTGACGGAAGTAACGCTATTTGAATTTTTTATAGCGAAACTCAAAATTCGAATGAATGATATTAATATTACATTTGATGCCGTCAATGGCAAAGAAGTTTTACTTCAATCGCGAGTAAAGGTTACACGCACACACTTTTTTATACCTATTTAATTTCCTTATTTATTTTATGCAAGACCAGAATATACTATTTATTTGCAAATAGCTGTTCCCCTAGGCTTCGGCCGCGTAGAAGTCGTTATTGCGTAAAATCATTACTCTTTCTTGCGCAGTCAGGGACCTGGGACTCAAACTATCTCTATACCAAATTTCATCAAGATCGGTTCAGCGGTTTAGGCGTGAAAACGTGACAGACAGACAGAGTTACTTTCGTATTTTAATATTACTAGCCGACCCTCGCAACTGTGTTAACGTCACTTACGATGTCTGAAAGGTGAGGTATTTCTTCATCAGACTCATCAAGCAGCGTTTGAAACTGCCCTATTTACTTAATTTTAAAAGAGCTTAAAGATTAGGAAAGTCTATTCTAAAATAATTTAGTCCACGCCTTGTTCCCAGATTGTGCCAAGTATCTTCAAAATGATTCAGTAGTTTCGGCGTGATACTTGTTCAGAATACAGACAGACAGACAGACAAAAAAAATTGATTGCATTTTCGGTTTTAGTATCGATTAGACAACGCCCCACATTTTTTTTTTAATAATCTCTCCATGTAGAGACTCTCGACTTTCGTAGAGGGTTTAACAGTTTTATGATATCTATGGACAAGACTAGAACATACTATTTATTTTCAAAATACATACCTACTTTGAAACATCTTGTTTTATCAACAATTTATGTATTCATTTCAAACTCTAGCGCGAACTTAATGCCTTAGGCATATGTCTGTAATGAAACATAATATTTCATTTATGTTTCATATAATTTCGTAATGTGAGAGATGTTATCAGAAAAGTTTTCTAATATACGAGTTGTTCTTTTTAAATTATGAACGTTAGGATTCAATTTTGGGGAATCCCTACTTTCCCAACTAGTCCCTACTAATATTATAAATGTGAAAGTAGCTCTGTCTATCTGTGTATTACGTTTTCACGCCTAAACCGCCGAAGCGATTTAGATGAAATTTTGTATAAAGATAGTTTGAGTCCCTGGGAAGGACATAGGTTACCGCAAAAGAGGGTAATGATTTTACGCGATAACGACTTCGACGCGCATGAAGCCGCGGGGACAGCTGGTAATTAGTCAATCAACAATGATTTTTTAAAGTGTTATACTTATTTTCAAATATTTTCCTTCTTTTTCAGGTAAGCAATGAAACTACTCAACAACCAACTCGGGCTAAGGCGCTATCCGGGTAAAAAAACGATCAAATATATTTTTTCAATCCAATATATTTTTGTAGGATGGCAATCTTTCATTTGAATATTCCCGCCGACACTACGGACCAAACTACGGCTAAGAAATTGTCCGGAAAAAGGGAAGGTTCCTCGAAATCCTTTGGCTACAAATAACGTATATCGTTCCAGTTAATAAACTACGATAAGAGGGTTTCTTGTCACGTTAGGGGCCGCATACGTGATTGGAAAAGTTTTATCGAAATGTGAGTATTTTTTTTTAATTCAACGCACTTTAGCTGCTCGTTGCTATATTAAATTCTCGTGTTATATTTTTTATTCTTATGAACAATTTTGATTTACTTACTAAAAGGTTATAACCAAAGAGATTTTACACAACTTGTACGCTTTTTGTTACATCAAAGTTCGTTTATATAATGTCATTCATCACAAGTCTTAGTTTTGTACCACATTTTTACTGTTTTGGAATTTTGTGTGTAAATTCGTGCAGTCTTGTAAGAAAAGATGCATAAAAAAAGCCTGTGATTGGAAAAGGTAGCTCCATCAAATTTTCTCAATCAAATTTTGATATTTGACCGAGTTGGTAAACAACTGACAAATTTTATGTTCGTATCATTTGCGGGTGTAATGAAAATTTTTGAATACTCTTTAATAATCATGAATACTACTAGTCATATCTGTTTAAAAATAAACAGAATTTATGCTAATTTTTCTCAGAATCACCCGGGTAGTTCCCGTTCCCGTGGGAATTCGGGAATAAAATATAGCCTATGTTCAGCGCAAAGAGTGTAGCTTCCCAACAGTGAAAGAATTTTTCAAATCGGTCCAGTAGTTCCGGAGCCTATTCGTTACAAACAAACAAACAAAAAAAAACAAATCTTTCCTCTTTATAATATTAGTATAGATGAAATTTGACACTTACTTTTTTTTTACAGCTAAAATATGTTTCCAAAAATAAAAAAAATCTGGTAAAGCGCAAATAGTAATAATTAGCAGACGTCACTCGGCTTCCCGTCGAAATCTTTGGAGGAGGTAGCTTCCCGACAATTATAGATATTTTCAAATCGGTTCAGAAGTTTCACTCATAAATCTTTTCTCTTTATAATAATTATTAGTAAGATAAGATAAACAGATTGAACCTTCTGACAAGCTTTTCTCACACAGTGTATACTAAATCAAAGCAACACTAAATTCGCGGTGGATTTATGGGCGACGACGGCTAATTTATATATAGACCAGATTTTGAGGATAGGAAGACATGGGCTGCTGAATATGGCGGCAACTTTATTACCGGATTCACTTAATCACGTCTGGTGTTTCATTTTAAGTTAGCGTAAGGCTTACGAAAATACATACCTAGTGGCACTGCTATGAGTGAGGAGTAGGATCTCGAATATTTATTATAGTCTGTTCTAGAAACATTAGATGTTAGGATAATTTATCGGGATTTATCCAACTAGTCTATATTTTTGTCAATAAGCTACATGCTGATTAGTTACTTTAAAGGAAGTACTCATACCCTCCTCCTAGCCTAGGTTTTCCCAAACGGCTACAGTATGCGGTTATTCAAAGGTTGTCTTGAATGGACAGCAGCGCGACTGTAGTGCCCTATGGTTGCAAACGTTCATAGGCTACGGTGACCACCAGTCTGCCTAGTGGACCTTATGCTTGTCTGCCACCTAAGTGGTATAAAAAATCAATTACGAAAATTATGATTGGATCAACTTCCCTCTTTTTGAAGATATTTCCTACATTTGATTCCGTTTCTCGCTTTATAAAAAAGTGATTTTATACATGGTACTCTTGGATACCGTCTTAAAGAAGCCCATCTTGCGAAATAAACTATATGTATCGCATTTTAGGTAAAAGGTTGATTTATATAGCTTGAAGGCCTGTGCAAATACCAGATCTTTGCATATTATATGACCTTGAATTTGCTGAGCGTTATATAACAGTCGTCTTTACATTATTATGTGCGTAATGGAACGTAAATATGGAATTAATTACTTTCAGGTTTAGGTATAGGTTTAGCTTACTCTGAATTTCGTATTTCGTAAATCAAATATGATATAGTCTCACTATAAACCTGACCGGTTTCGCTTCACAGCATTTTCAAAGGTCTAGATGGAAGGACAAGGTATTACTGTCCTTGTCCTTCCATCTAGACCTTTGAAAATGCTGTGAAGCGAAACCGGTCAGGTTTATAATAATAAATATTGTGGAACAGTACTTAGTGTCGTTTTCAATATGTGCAGCAAGTTCCACCAAGTGCAATCAGTCAACAGTATAAATAATATTCATAACTAGCTGACCCCGGCAACTTCGCTTACGTCACGAAAGGTGTATGAAACGAGAGGTATAAATAGCGTGTGAAACTGCCCTGTTTGCTTAGTCATAAAAGAGTTAAAGATTAAGTCTATTCTAAAACAATTCAGTATACGCCACGACTGAGTTATTTTACAATAGCATTAATCATTAAGCTCTTTTATGATTAAGCCCACACGCCAGTTTAGATTAACCCTCACATTCAAAGAAACCCCTTGAAAAGCTGTCAGCTTTCAGGAAATTGAAAGAGATGAATGAAAGAAGAACGTGGAAATATAAAATGCCGGTTTATTTAAAATCAAACTCGGGGTCGTGGTTCGCGTTCGGGGAGCAACGATTTCAGCGATTCCCGAAGGTCCCTCAGGGTTCGACTTATCTCAGTATTGGTCTTCCTGTAGCCCGCTGCAGTTCGCCAGGTAGCCGTGCCGTCCACAAATTCGGCTGGCACGGTGTTTTCAAATCGTAGGGTGGACGAACGCTTGTCGCCCGTAGGGTGACTGTTCCTTCTTGGAACCCGAAGGGTGGACTTCTACAGCCCGTAGGGTGGATGTTGACAACCCGTAGGGTGGATTTCTTGAACCCGTAGGGTGGATGTTGACAACCCGTAGGGTGGGTTTCTTGAACCCGTAGGGTGGACCCTGGAATGTTCCAGAAGACGGGTTAGCTGGAACCCTTTTTCCCGCCCATTGCTAAGACAGCCGATCCCCGTTAAACCATTTAGGAGTCGGTTGCCTTACAATGTTTGGTTATATACTAATTTTACAGAGACCTTTTTTTCACACCCCTGTAATCTACCCTCCCATAACAGGGTTGACCAACAGCCGTTAATTTTCACTGTTTTAAAAATCTAGATTCGTTATAATTAATTTGACTCACCCAATGATGGGGTTATTGACGCTCGCAGCTAAATCGCTGATCACTTTGGGAGTACTTGGCTCCTTACTATATTTCTTCACTTTAAATGAAATTATACTCTGATACACCTTCGCCTTCGCGACTAGTATATTTAGATTATTTAGTATTAGTAATGCTCTTTGAAATTCGCGCGCGGTTGTTTATATATGTTTGTACAGCGCCTCTAGCGGCACCACTCGAAACTACTCAATCGTCAAGACCGCTTTTTAAATACGAATAAGGCTTCCGCCGTTGCGACACTTACTCGGTAGATGGCGCTTTCGTATGTTGATCTAATTTTCGATTCTAAACCCCTAATGTTAATCAATATTTGCCCCCGTTGTTTCACAACGTTACACCCTACAATTAAAATTTTCAAAATATCTTCTATGTAATAGATGCTTAAAAGTGTCATAACTTTTTTATTTATAAGCCGTTGACATTTATAAACAATTGACATGATATAAACACTGAATGTTAAGTGGAACAAACCTTAACACAATAAAAAACCGCATTGCAATTGCAATCGGTTAAGCGGTTACTGAGATTAGCGTGCACAAACGTACAGACAGACAGATATATATACCGAAAAAAATTCTAAAAATCATTGTTTTAAGTTTTGGCCTTCATGAAGCACCACTATAATATTTTTGCTCACTTATCTTCCATGTACAGACAGCGACCTGTTACGATTTTATTATATGTATTGATGATTGATATTGATATTAGCTAATGCTCTTGACTCCGACTGAGTTAATCCCTATGAATCTAAGCTCCATTATATTCTCAGTATCATAACTTCTAACGCCACACCACCATGCTTTCCACCTTAGTGGAACTTTCAAAGTAATTAACGAAGGTCATTGTTCAAATATAATATCTTAACAATAATATATAATTGGGGCACCTTTCTTGGAAATTGCGGTAAGTTACCGCAGTAGGGTTTGAGAAGGGTCTTCGTTAAAAGGTTTCTGTGGTAAACTATCGATCCTTGATTTAGAAAGGTTTTCTGATTGGGTATTTGGGCCGTACTGAGAATAAATAAATTAGTTTCTATCTTACTTTACTGCTCTCGTAAGTAGATAGGCATAAGTTGAACATAAATGATATGGGTCTTTTGAAATCGATGCATGATCTTGTTCTCTTCATAATAGTTGTTATTTCCAGAACCATACAAACGATATTTTTTGGGATCCACTTTATGTGTATATTTTTGAATATTTTCTTGAACGTGTACATCGCACAAAAATATTTGTTCCAACCAGGCGCCACCAAAACAGAATGAAAACTATTGGCACTGGAACAGCGTTAATAGCAACAATGTCGCAAATAAATTGCTGTGTTTTCTCTGTACAAAATGAAACAAACGCACCACGTTGTAAACCATAATTTCAATTTTTTAGGCATCCCCTTTTTATTGCAGCTAGTTAAATCAATATCGATATTTATTGAAGACTAGCTGAGCCCGCAACTTCGTTTACGTCACTTAGGGTGTATGAAAGGAAAGGTATTTCTTCATCAGAGTCATCAAGCAGCGTCTGAAACTGCCCTGTTTGCTTAATCATAAAAGAGCTTAATGATTAAGTCTATTTTAAAACAATTCAGTCCACGCCTTCGGCGCGGACTGAATTGTTTAAAAATAGTCGTAATCATTAAGCTCTTTTATGATTAAGCCAACACGCCAGTTTAGGTTCACTCACATTCAAAGAAACCCCTACAATTAAAATTTTCAAAATATCTGATTCGTAAAAGTGTTATAACTCTTTTATTTCTAAACCGATTTACATAAAACAAACGCTAAATGTTAACTGGAGCAAACCTCAACACAATAAAAAAAACCGCATTGCAATCGGTTGAGCGGTTACTGAGATTAGCGTGCACAACCGTACAGACAAACAGACATACAGACATACAGACATACAGACATACAGACAAACAGACAAAAATTCTAAAAATCATTGTTTTGGGTTCTATTGCGTTCATAAAGCCCCCCTATAATATTTTTTCTTATTTATCTTCCATGTACAGACAGCGACCCGTTACGATTTTATTATATGTATTGATTGATGTATTATTCGCAGTTCACAAAAATGTTTTCTAAGATTTTTTAAGAAAAAAATACATTGATTTATAACCTGATAAATTTTATCACTAGCATTAAGGCGTCTAAAGACCGTTTTATTATATTTGTACAAGCGGTCTTGAGTTCGATTCCCAGAGTAATAAAAAGAGCAATCAAATTTGCTTTGAACACCTGTGAATGTGTATACATTATAATTATAACTCCGTTTTTATTGCCAGTCGGTTAAAGAAGAAATATTGCTTTTTTATTAGGAAGTTTTTTTGTAGGTAATTTTGTAGTACAATATTGATTTCGTTGGAAACCATGTTTATCGTGAGTGTAGCGCCTCTGCGGTGTAGCACAACCTCATAATTAGCTTTATTTGGGCTAGATGACAGTGTGAAAAATCCAAAAATATTTATATTCATACTTGTGAAATGTCTTATTTTCCGATACAATACTTCCAGTAAAACACTTTCAGCAAAAATGATTTAGTTCAACAAAATTTTTACCAATATTAAGTTCAGAAACCACTGTGATTTCCCTAGGGTACGGTCAACAAAACAGTCAAGCAGGAGTCGGGTAATTGCCACCAAATTGTTCTCATTTAGCCTCGTTTGTACAATCTGCATTTAGATTATCTATTTATTGAGTTAGATTAAGTTAATTGCTGTTTAGAAAGGAGAGGTGACATATGTGATTTGTCTCTTTTATATGACTTATACCTTTGGGAGGGACTACCGTCTGGCCTTCTAACTCCTTTAGAGGTAACTGCAAATCTATGAACTATGCTAGCCCTGTGTCCAATAACCCGTGAAAACTTTTCAGTTGACTTTAGCTTTAGAAATAAAGTCATATTTATATTTATAAAAAAACTAGAGGAGGGATCACGCGGTTTGCGTAGCTGCTGTTCCCGTGGGAATATGGGAATTAAATCTATGTTTACTGGGAAGAGTGTAGCTTCCAAGCAGTGAAGGATTTTTAAAAAAAATCAGTGCAGTAGTTTTAGAGCCAATTCGATGCAAACAAATAATAATATTATACCTAGATTATTATAAATTAGAAAATAAAGTTAAAATTGAAATGCTCTACGAACGCACGTATTTCTCTCCTCTTAGATGTTTGTTCCATGGCTCTTACAACCCCAGGCTTCAAGCGGAGCAGGCAGAGATATCGTCATAGGAACGTCAACTCGGGTACCACAAACCCATTTTATAGAAGGTAGTAGCTCGGTAACATTAACAAACCTCTTTTTTCTTCCGTAGTCGGGTAAAAAACAACCGTATTTAAAATATTTACATATTGATATGTATGTAGGCGATTCCACGGTTAGGTTAGGATCGGCCAAAGCTTGCCACGTGGGTATTTGGACGAGTTACGGACAAAGCAATCACCAGATAACCATTATGAACATGTCACGGTACACTTACATAATTAAACACTACTAAACCTATAACCGCGTGGCTCAAGGAGGAACATTGCAACAGTGTCTAGGGCTTGCAACCCATACAAGCAGGTTTGAGGTGGCCACCTTTTACAATGCGCATAACGCTCACCTTCCACCGCTAACAATGTTCCCCATTGCCCGTTTACTTTCACGTTTCTATCTACCGACGGCTAGTTTAAGACTGAGCCCCACAAAATGGCGTTGCCGCTCATTATTGAATCTACCTTCATTGCTATTGCAAAAATCTAGGCAAAGACAACGAAACCTTACAAATGGCAGGTGTCACTCTCGTTTCACTGTCAACGCGCCGTCACGGCCGGACTGACCTGTGACCCTTAATTTTGTAAGTCTGAAATATCACACAAAAATCTAAAGCTCACTTTGATAAGTAATCTGCTCGTCCAAACCTGACACCTTTAATTAACAGTAACAACCACGTTATTACAACTGAACTGTACTTCCCAAAAACCAACCAAGCCTGCAGGCAATGACACTTTTCTCTCGTGATAACACATGCTACGAATTAGCGTGTCTCTACGACTAACCGCTGCGGTATAGCCCGGACGATACGGTTATCTGCCACTACTGTTAACTATGTTCTATCCATAGTCGACCTATTCATAAATCTCCCTAGACTGGATCGGGTGGGAGTTTTCCAAGACCAGCCATAAGTGCAAGGCCCTTACGACACCCTTCGACCAGTCTATCCCTAAGCTTCCCTAGACTAGATCGGGTGGGGGTTGTCCAAGACCAGCCACACGTGCAAGGCCCTTACGACACCCTTCGACTAGCCTATCCCTAAACCTCCCCAGACTGGATCGGGTGGGGGTTGTCCGAGACCAGCCACAAGTGCAAGGCCCTTACGACACCCTTCGACCAGTCTATCTCTAAACCTCTCTAGCTCTACCCCTCTCTAGCCTGAAACGGGTGGGGGTTCCAGGACCAGCCACAAGTGCAAGGCCCTTACGACACCCTTCGAACAGACTACCTATCTCTAAAACTCATTAGCCTGGACCGGACGAGTGTGTCCCTTCGACCATCCGCACAGGGCATGGACCGGACGACACTGTCCCTTCGACCAGCTCACTCAACTCATTAGCCTGGACCGGACGAGTGTGTCCCTTCGACCATCCGCACAGGGCATGGACCGGACGACACTGTCCCTTCGACCAGCTCACTCAACTCATTAGCCTGGACCGGACGAGTGTGTCCCTTCGACCATCCGCACAGGGCATGGACCGGACGACACTGTCCCTTCGACCAGCGCACTCAACTCATTAACCTAGACCAGACGAGTGTGTCCCTTCGACCATCCGCAACGGCATGGACCGGACGACACTGCCCTCTCAACCAGCTTCACATAAATCAGACCCTCACTACACAGTACCATGCAAGCTTTTATCTTTAATCACACAAATCAATCAAACCAGCCTATTACAGTCCACTGCTGAGCATAGCTTCTTACATGTTTCACCACAACATTAATTTTAACCACACTCACATGTAAAGTAACCATGCAATATACACCTACCTGGTATGGACTGTCTTGTTTAGCGTAAATTTGAACGTTGTGTTCAAAAATCTCATGGTCAGAGACGATGCTAAGTGTATCCGACCCTGCTGTAATTTTGTCAGCTGCTATTGAAGTAGTATTCAGGCCTGCTGTTAATGTTTTGCAGCCACTGAATCTACTGGAGGCAACCAACCTTCAATTCTACCTACCTTAATTTGCGCCGTCTCGGCCTCCTCTTCGTTCAATAACTAGTACCCATTTGAACCAAACTATCGTGACCGTAATGTACTGGCCGCAAGATCTTGTGCATATATTTAAAAGTGTGAGATTAACCAGATATGTTTTGAAATAAATTAACATGATTATCTATCAACGCGATAATCACGAAAGGTCCCTTGAACTTTCGATATAATACGGCTTATAATTACACGAGCGACAGATGCAGCTGCTTTTGTGAATTATCAGTGGCGTTTTCCCGTACTGTGATCAAGTTGAGACGCTGTTCATTTTCTAGAGCAACAGAGATCACCCTTGACATTTGCTGAAATTGCTACCCGACCTGGATCATGAGCCCAGCTGGCGAGCAATTGGCAACACTTGACCTGGTGCCGCCAAGTGTCAATCAAATGCTTACAAACTTATCACTCTCAGACATTGCAAGCAACCATCTGCCTCGCCGGCGGACCCTGCAACTAAATACAATAGAAAACTATTCACCATGCAAAACCCTGGAGTTTCTAGCCACTACAGCGTCCACCCTGATCGGCAACAACAGGTTTGGTTGCTGCAAAATGGGCAACAGCAACTCTTAAGACTCCAGCTTTATACCGGAAGTATACTGAGAACGATAACTGTGCAGTACTTCTGGTCACATCTACCACCCATTTGCCCTGATAAGACGGCTTCATTAAAAATAGGGCGCAGCCGGATCGCTTGCGCTCCGGAAAGACTCCTCGACGCTTTGTAAACCGTACAAGGCTCGATGAACTTCCTCAGGCAGTCAGACATCTGAGGAAACCACCACTGCTCACGTGATTTTTCCAACGAGTCACGCCGATGTTCCACTGTAAGCCATTTCCGACTCAGTTTCCCGAAAGGAATAGTTTTGGTAAGCCGACTAGGGTGCAGAAGCATACGTATGTCTAAGGTCTGGCAACTGGATCCGTGATAGATAAACTGAATATTCCACACCGCGACCCTAGCGACAAAGAACATCGAAATTATACATCAGC
Source organism: Miltochrista miniata (assembly GCA_933228765.1). Classification (NCBI taxonomy): domain Eukaryota; kingdom Metazoa; phylum Arthropoda; class Insecta; order Lepidoptera; family Erebidae; genus Miltochrista; species Miltochrista miniata. The sequence goes on from OW121769.1 coordinate 1,422,860, forward strand.
GGAGGAACAGATGTTGACACCTCCTGGGGAATACAGTTGGTTTATGTAGACTCCGAATCCACGGCCACACAAATAGTGCCGAAACCTCTCCACCGATCGTACCACCGTAAGTTTTCTACAGCGTACGTACAACTGAAAGGGCTCAACCTCTCATACAACTGAAAGGACTCAACCACTCGTACAACTGAAAGGGCTCAACCACTCGTACAACTGAAAGGGCTCAACCGCTTGTATTTCCGAAAGCACTCCACCGCAAGCGCCACTATCTTGTAAGAGCTATAGCCCGACTCAGCCTTGGATCAATGGTGACCTAAAACACTACAAAATGAGAAAGGCTATTCCTCCCCTGAACGGGGACAGCTCTATTTACTTCCCTTAGAACCGTCGTCGCAATGCAAAATACGACGAACAACTCCTAATAAAACACCGCAGGTTTCGAAGTGAGCACCCCCACAATAGCATTACGTATTCCCTTACGCTTCATGATTTACGGAACAGGACCTTGCTGCCCTAGTAATGGACACAACGGGCTAGCAGTACTTGTGAACCGAGGAAGAAACCTCCTGAAGCAAGAGTCTAAGCAGGAATTTACCTGGTTTGGCTCAATTTGATCGATCTGAATTAAGTATGCCAGAATATAAAACCTTCTACTACATGAACCTGCATTTCCCAGGTTCAGTGGAAAACCACTATTTGTTCTTTTACCGGAGTACCCCCCTACAAAATTCTGTGCCGTCCTGTCGTTACACACCCACTAGTAACCTAGTAACATACTGTACACAGAATGGTTTGCATGTCTATCCAATAAATTAACCAGCGCTGGCTTGTCGTCACCTTCTAAGTCTGCATCTATCTAGTTGAGAGAAAACTGGCTTAACTACGTTTGCGTAACAGAAACTTGACTGCTGTTAATAACGGATAAGGGAAATATGAGGCTATCGTTATTGATCTGGTTATCCTGTTATAAAATTATCGAAATTGTTCCGGCTACTGACGACAGGATCGCTGAGAAAACGTCCAGTATTTTGTGAAATATCCAGGTTTGCGACACTTCGTCTATCGTTACCACACGTATTAGTTGAAACCTACACTCATTTTATTTCGTCACCACATATACCAAAAAGAAAGTACAAAAACGAGATCGTTGCGTACAGTACCCCGTAATTTAACAGAAAAACTTTTGTTCATCATGGAGCAAAAGATCCACTATCGAATAAACAAGTATAAATTTACAAATTTATTAATACCTTGATCCTGAGACTATTCTAACAAACCCAAACATGGCATGTCAATCCTGTTATTTTCTGAGGAGTTGGGTATCCCGCAGACAACTTGATGAATCAGTCAGTTCTAGGTTAACGTTTCGTGGGCATACCCTTAAAAGTAAAGTAGGTTTATTCAATGTCCGATGAATTAGACCTGTAAATTATAGTAAAATTCCTTCATCACTCAGGAAGTGAGCCGATGTCATCCAAAACTCACAGCCACGAACCATCGTAGTCACATTTGCTTTCGAACAAAAGAAACCGCATTAAAATTGGTCCATCCGTTGGGCAGCTACGACGCCACAGACAGACACATAGATACACACATGCACAGATTTATAACATCCCTCGCTATTCGTTGAGGGTTATGAAAAGGAATCGACTCACCGAATGACGTCTTCAAGGTGCTCCTAGATGACAATTATTAGCAAGGATTAACTTCCTTGCTTGCTATATGTCCAACGCTACATTAATTTTCGGGCTTTCCGGGCATTATTGTGATAGGTACCCGGATCGACCACATGTATAGCAGGTCCTCTCCGATTGCATGTGCTTCAATATCTGTGTCAGCGTCATACAAAAACTTCGATGCACTATGTTCAGCTGGTGGCTGCTTTTCCTTCAGTCGACTCTGCCCATTCTTATCCCACTTCTGATGTAGGCGATTCCACGGTTAGGTTAGGATCGGCCAAAGCTTGCCACGTGGGTATTTAGACGAGTAACGGACAAAACAATCACCAGATAACCATTATGAACATGTCACGGTACACTTACATAATTAAACACTACTAAACCTATAACCGCGTGGCTCAAGGAGGAACATTGGCAACAGTGTCTGGGGCTTGCAACCCATACAAGCAGGTTTGAGGTGGCTACCTTTTACAATGCGCATAACGCTCACCTTCCACCGCTAACAATGTTCCCCATTGCCCGTTTACTTTCACGTTTCTATCTACCGACGGCTAGTTTAAGACTGAGCCCCACAAAATGGCGTTGCCGCTCATTATTGAATCTACCTTCATTGCTATTGCAAAAATCTAGGCAAAGACAACGAAACCTTACAAATGGCAGGTGTCACTCTCGTTTCACTGTCAACGCGCCGTCATGTACAAATATCAAAAAATGGTAACATTGTATTCCCTTTGCTATTGTGTAAATGTCCTGCACAGTACATTCGCTCACAACAAGAGGCGCTTTTTGTTTCATTTTATCGAACCCCTGCCCCTGTCGTATTTAAATGAAAGGTTGACGGCGTTTTCTTGCATCTCCATAGGTTCACATGAATGCGTCTATTACTATTTACTATTTTCAATTCAACACTCTAGCTCGAAATCAAAGTATAAAATACAAATCAAATACGAGTACCCATATAATATCTGTCAAATCATGATACCTACCTAATTAGGATAATATAGGTACTTCCTCTAAGGAAAAACGGACAAGTGCGAGACGGACACGCACCCGAAGGGTTCCGTGCCAAAGAACGGCAGAACATCAGGTTTGTTGTATGGGAGCCTACCACAAATAAAAAAAATAAATATTCGCGGACATTTCACACAACGCTATCTGATCCCAAAGTAAGCTAGGAATAACCTGCTTGTGTTATGGGTATCAGACCACAGATATTAATACTTATATACTTTAGAAATAAAGTCACTTTTTTCTGATTTTAGCCCTCTATTTACGGTTTCTGAGATATAGCCTCGTGACGTACAGGCAGACGGAAAGCGAAATCTCATTAATTGGGTCCCGTTTTTACCCTTTGGTTACGGAACCCTAATAAAAAGTCTGAACCTTTATAAGATAGAAGTTGTCACCTCCCCTATGGTTACTGTACCTAAGTAATTTTAGTCCACAGTCGACAACGACTCTCTGCCTAACCCAATATCTAACATTCATAGATTTTCCTTATTTAATTCGAATCCCTACTGGCTGTCATATTTTCACGTCTTTCAGATTCCAGAGTATAAATTATTAGCAAGCATGATTGTCATTCCATGCTACATAGCTCCGTTCATTGTGAACACAAATACATACCGAATATATTCTACAATATACCTACCATACCATCGATATCTTAGAAGATAAATCGTCAGAATTCCTTTCATTATGTTGTGAAAACCTTGACAAAGCGCGTTTCGCGAACAATACCGCATCATATATTAATAAAGGCTGAGTATTGTCATGTATTCATCGCTGAAGATTATCTCAACTATGTTATTACTTTGGCATTATATAACGATATACTTGTGAATATATTGTATGTGTTATATAATCATGAAAGTCATTTATTTTTCTTTCAATATTGGTATGTACCTACTGGAAATAAAAATAGAGTAGAGTTGGGTACAGAGAAAGCGTCTTTGATCACAGTCGCACATAGAGGAGGCGATACGGAATGCTAGCATTTCCAAGTTTTCGAAAAATTATATTTCAGTCTGATAAAACCTTTTTATTTGAATAATATCTACCTAAAGTTGCTGACTACTTTAGGTAGGGTAGTATATTTATGGCCTTACACTTACAAGAGAAGAACTTCCATAAAACGTATCGTAATCATCCTGGCACTCTTCCCGGTTGCATTTAAATTTCTTATTTCAAAGTTCACTTTTATGCCATAGCCGTAATGGCAAAACCGTGGGCAAAACATGTAACATGTAATCCATTGCGTGGTAAAAAATCCAGACCATTTTGATCAGAAAATTTAAAATCTAGCTACATCAAGAACTTATTTTAAAAGTGAGAGTAAAATAAAAGTTAATAAGCAAATCAAAAGACAAGCTAAGTTTGAACCTGTTTGTTGATTCTCTTGTGGCAGATATTTTTAATCTACAGAAAATAAAACCTTTATTGCCAGAGATAACAGAGAAACCCTACTGGTGGGAATTTATTACACCATTCCATTGGGAAAGTTTTCCAGTTTGTCTTTTCTAATGGTTATCTAGACCGAAGGCTGTAGTATACACAATAAACAACAATATTTGTTATACTTTTATGATTGCCAATATTTGTCTTGATATTATGTAGTGTGGGAAATTTAGGTACAGGGCGGTATCGGGTATCAAAATTGATATTTGCTATTAACTTGGCGTGCACTCTTGTACACATTTCGTTTTCTCATTTTTTTTTATACTAGCGGACGTCAAGCGGTCCCACCCACATAATTCTCGTTCCCGTGAAAATACGGCAATAAAATATACTTAGTCTATGTTCACCGCAAAGAGTGAAGCTTCCCAACAATGAAAGAATTTTTCAAATCGGTCTAGTAGTTTCGGAGCCTATTCGATGCAAACAAACAAACAATCAAATCTTTCCTCTTTATAATAATAATATAGACAAGACCAGAATATTCTATTTATTTTAAAGTAGCTGTTCCCCGAGGCTTCGTTCGCGTAGAAATCGTTATCGTGTAAAATCATAACCTCCCTTTTAAGTAATCACAGACCTGAGACTCAAACTATCTCTATAACTAAGTTCATCAAAATCGGTTTAGCGGTTTAGGCGAGAAAACGTGACAGACAGACAGACAGATTTAGGTACATTCGCATTTATAATATTATAGTAGGGAAGTAGGGATATACTTGTACATATCTACTTAAGAACATCTTGTTTTATCAACAATGTATGTATAGTCATTTCAAACTTTAGCGCGGAATTAATGCTTTAGGCAATATAACTACCATTTATGTTTCATATAACATCATAATGTGAGAGACGATATCAGAAAACTTTTCTAATATACGAGCTGTTCTTATTAAATTATCAACTGCGTTAGAATTCAATTTTTGGGAAATAATATTATTTACTTAGTATCTTGATTGTAGTTAAATGTAGAAGTTCGAATCGAGGCACCTGAGCCAAAACAAAAGTACTTAGGTATCAAATCAAGGTCAAATCCCTTTCGACGCATATGACCAGAAACGCAAATGACCCGACACGCAAATGACCATATCTTCATCAGCAAATAATCTTTTTCAACCACCTTAAATTGATTAAACCTTTAAACAACTATGGGCTCATAAAATCCGGAGAACTTAGAAAGCTACCACGATTCGTCACTTATAATAAATCAACAAAGATTTTAAAAGTGTTACATTATTTTAAAATATTTTCCTTCTTTTTCAGGTAAGCAATGAAACTACTCAACAACCAACTCGGGCTAAGGCGCTATCTGGGTAAAAAAACGATCCAATATATTTTTTCAATCCAATATATTTTTGTAGGATGGCAATCTTTCATTTGAATATTCCCGCCGACACTACGGACCAAACTACGGCTAAGAAATTGTCCGGAAAAAGGGAAGGTTCCTCGAAATCCTTTGGCTACAAATAACGTATTCTTTCCAGTTAATAAACTACGATAAGAGGGTTTCTTGTCACGTTAGGGACAAGAAACGTATACGTGATTGGAAAAATTTTATCGAAATGTGAGTATTTTTTTATTGTAATTCAACGACTTTAGCTGCTCGTCGCAACAAAAAAATGTATAAAAAAATTCGCAATAAATTCTCATGTTATATTTTTTATTCATTTGAACAATTTTGATGCACTTACTAAATGGTTATAACTAACAACCTATCCCCACACTAAACGTCATCATGTCAATCAATAGCTTTCTGTTTTGTTATACTACTAAGGTGGAAGACTCGGGTGCAGGTTGTGACGACCCACAGTTAAAATTTTCCAAGCCGTCCATAAGGCCTTAAACTTGGCTTAACGACACTCATTACTGACAACCGGGATCAACGACTTAACGTGCCTTCCGAAGCATGGAAACGCTTGGAAATAAATGTCATTCATGACTAGCCATAGTAAATCTTGCTTAATACAGTGATCGTTTACAGAACACTGAGTCCGCGAACATATCTTGCTGAAAAAAAAAGAATAAACCAACAATTAAACCACTACACTTTCACATTTAACATTACCTACAGACGTCGAATCCACTGCTAGTACATACATCCACACCTATTACTTTGTGACTCCAGTCCATTTGCAACTTATTACTGTGTGATACGGAATAACGTCTGCTCCTGTGTTATTCCATTACTGTAATAACACCCTGAGTAGTTTTGTATGTATGTTATATTACGTCCAGTAGGTATTTTTGCTGTCATTAGTACAGAGTAGGTATTATTTTACGTACGATGTAATGGAGGTAAAGTCGTTAAACTGTGCTTGTTGTGTTTTGACTGCAAGTCCGTTTTGACAAGTCACTTTTAGTCATTATTAGCCAGCAGCCTGAATTTTATATTATAATGAAATTTACTTACTGAAATTTGACAGCTACTCTTTTTTTTACAGCTCAAAATATGTTTCCAAAAATATAAGAAATCAGGTAAATCGCAAAATAGTAATGTGTGGTAATGACAGCCTCTGTGGCGCAGTCGGTAGTGTAATCGCCTGCTGCGCTCGTGGTCCTGGGTCGGTCCAAATATTTGTGTAATCTACAAATGTTTCGAAGTTAGGGTGTTTTCTATATGTATGTATTTACAAATATATAAGTATGTTTATCAGTCGTCTAGATCCCATAGCACAAGCTTAAATTAGCTAAATTTGGGTTAGATGATGTTGTGTGAGATTGTCCACAGATATTTAAAAAAAGAATTTTCACACAGAAATATTTTCCTTTATGTATTAGAAAGGTAAGGATAAACAGATTGAACCATCTTACAAGCTTTTCTCACACAGTGTATACTAAATCAAAGCTACACTAAATTCGCGGTGGATTTATAGGCGAGCTGACGGCTAATTTATGAGACCAGATTTTGAGGATAGGAAGACATGGGCTGCTGAATATGGCCGCAACTTTATTACCGGATTCACTTAATCACGTCTCTGGTGTTTCATTATACGTTAGCGTAAGGCTTATGCTGTTCATCTTACGAATATACGCACCTAGCGGCGTGGCCTTGAGTGAGGAGTTGGATCGCGAATATTTATTATAGTTCTAGAAACATTAGATATTAGGATAATTTATCGGGATTTATCAAACTAGTCTGTATTTCTGTCAATAAGCACCACGTTGATTAGTTACTCTACATTAATAAAGAAATGTTTATTAAAAAGCTTCATGACAGTATTTTCCTTCTATACATTGTACCCACAAAATGCATATAACCGACTACACTACTACCACAGTATAAAGAGAACTACTGATCTGTCGGCTGTGCTACTACTGATGATCTGTCGGCTGTGCTACTACATACAATACAATCGGAATTAATATCAATAGCATGCCCATAAAGGTCAGTATTACAGTAGGTATACCGAGTTCGCTATTAATTTTAGTAACCAAAATGAAATGAAGTTCAGGGTATCAGAACTTCATTTCATTTTCACTTCCCAGCCTAGGCTTTCCCAAAACAAAACAAAAAAGGTACCAGCGCGACTGTAGTGCCTCTGGTTGCAAACATTAAAAGGCTACGGTGACCACCAGTCCGCCTGGTGGGCCGTATGCTTGTCTGCCACCTTACTGGTATAAAAAAAACCTATTATGAAAATTATGATATGAGCCAACTCCCTCTTTCTGAAAATGTTTCCTACATTTTGATTCCGTTTCTCCCTTAATAAAAAAATGATTCAATACATAGTACTCTTGGATACCGTCTTAAAGAAGCACTAAGAAAATATATGTAAGAATAAACGATATGTATCGCATTTTACTCGTAGGTAAAAGGTTGATTTTATAGCTTGAAGGCCTGCGTAAATACCAGATCTTTGCATATTATATGGTCTAGAATTGGCTTACTGAGCGTTATATTACAGTCGTCTTTACATTATTATGTGCGTAATGGAACGTAAATATGGAATTAATTACTTTTCAGATATAGGTCTAGCTTACTCTGAATTTCGTATTTCGTAAATCAAATATGAAATAGTCTCACTGTGAAATAATATGCAAAGGAAAGGCTGACTAGGTTTTTATCGAAACACAATAATAGTACGCCTTTATACCCAGAAGTATAGACAGAGATATGTTTTGCGTCCAAATTACATAACATGTGTAAAAAAATGAGCCATGAATTTTGTTTTCTTTGTACTTTTTGTACTGTAATTTATACATCGAAGATGAGGCAACAGTGACAGGGGGCTGTGAAGATTTATCGGAATCGGTTATGGGGCTCGGATATTGCTGAATTAAGGTGTCAAGTTCAGTTTTAGTTTCGATCTTCCGGCGTACTTTATCCGGGGTCAGAAAAATTATCCAGCCCTCAGCAGACCAGCAGCTCCTCCACAACATCAGGTGGAGCAGCTCCAGATGAGATCTTGGACAGTTGTTCATTATAGTCCGCCATCCTAGAGGCAAACAACTTATGCAACTCTTCTAATCCATTTGCTAACTTGAGGTCCATCTTAGCTTTGTGATTGACAGGTCTTGTTTGAGTTTTTCAATTTAATTATTACTAGACAGCGAGCACAGATGAGTTTTGATTGAAATAATCTATAAATTTTGGTAAAAATTCAAGAGCAAAAATTTTGTGTGTTTACTTTATGACTATCCACTTTTTTCTTTTTTCTCTTCAAGCGGAACGTGAAGAGGCACATCACAGGGCCGCCAACTTGAGGACCACTGTCAAAAGTCTTATAAACTGTGAGAGTGGCCCCCAATCGCTAGATGCCCCACGGCTTTCCATCAGTGGCGAACTCAATTTGACAAACTCAATATTAAAAAAAAACAAAAAAATCTGCTGTAGAGATCGATATTAAGTCACAAGAACATTGTGTCTTAAACCAATAGAAATAATTTCAGTCTTAAGATAAGGTAAGCTGCAACCATTCAACTCTAACAACAGAACTATACAGCAATAGAGCTATTACGGTATCGTTTTCCGATACTCACAACTATAATCATTACAGCCATAACGATCGCCATCTGCTATCGAATACCGAACTATCGATAGAAATATTGTAGTGCGCAATTAGATAAACGGTTAGCTGCAACTGACTTTCGAGGTGAGGAAGTTGAGCATAACGATAGAAACCTATTAGGTACGTGCGTAGTACTGAATACAATCGTTGAAGCGTGGGAGTATTCTATATCTGCTTGCCCCTTCGTAGTATTATTTTGATAATTATTTCGTTTCAAATAGTAGGCGGGTATTTAATGATAATCATTTTGCCTAGTAGAGTCGAATGGTGACCCAAGGGCTGACAGTTTTCTCTCTCAGCGAATAGTTATTGCAATGCAAAGGGGGAACGCTGCTAGTCTTTTGGCCACTATGCCACCGGGGCCTTATTTAGGTATAATTTAGATAGTCATAATGTAAATATAGATAATAATTTATGTTTCATTGTAATTTATAACAATACAAGTCAAGTTTTAGCAGGTTGCATTCATGTCTAGCAGTTAGCTAGACATTAAACATGTTTAAAATAAATGTCTTAAAACCGTAAATGGAGTAAGTACCTGAATACATAAATTTTGGGCCAGACGAGTGTTTCGTTTCGGATAATTTTTCTCTTTATCATGATCTCATATCAGTGCTAGTCAGCAGGTACACCATTATAGATGATCTCCGTAAAGCCAATTTTGATTGTGAGTAGGTATAATAATGTTCACAGGTGCGTGCCTACTTCAGACCTTTTGTAAAATCTGTACCACCTTTATAATAATACACCAAATTTTTTCTCCTACACAAAATCTATATTCGATCATAGAACGTAGGCTCACCCTATTAGTAAAATCGTCGATATTCACGAAAATAGCGACTTGAATAATGTACATTCAACAATAAAGACTGCACACACAAACATCTCCTATTTATGTTTCTCATAAACCAGTGCACACAATAATGTGTATTTTATTGTGAACTTCAAAGCACAATGTTGTTTTAATAGCCTCGGTGCTGGAGTTAAAATAGTTATTCTATATGTTGTATCGTGTAGTTTATTTGTTCGGTTTTATGTCAGCTGAACAACTAGGAAATTAAACTTTGGGTGTTTGCAGAATCTGTACATAATATCTGAAGCTAGATTAACTCTTGGACGCTACCCGCTTGATGGAAAGCCATGTCGACATCTAGCGGATTGAGGCCACTCTCAAACAACATACGACTTCTTTTTTTTATTAAATATTAAGGTCGCCAAATTTTCGGCGCTAGTCTGATGGAAAGAATGACGCATCTAGCGATTGAGGGACACTCTCAGTCCGTATGGACAGTGGTCCTCAAGTTGGCCATTGTGATGGGTTCTTTACGCTTTGGAGGTAGTAAGAGGAGAGAAACACGTGCATAGTACGTTCCAAGTCTAAAGTTCCACAAAGGAACTATCCTCTGAAATCTGAATCGCTCAGTTCTTGTGAGAATTCTCTACACTATGTAAGAGTGGCACCTCTGCCCTACTACCCGTTCGCTCTAACTTTGCCGCTGGCGTAGAGGCGTATATCCGAATTTTTAATTACACGTAGTAAATTGACAGTAGCTAATGTCACTTCGTCATAGAAAATACGCAACATTGTATGAAGAAGTGACATTAGTTGCTGTCAATTTACTTCGTCTAATTAAAAATTCGACTTTAGTATGGAGCCGAGCGGCAAAGTTAGAGCGAACGAGCAGTACACGTGTTGTTCGAGACCGAAAAAGAGAGAGTGGGATTATGTTGAGCTAATTTACTACTAAGTATGCATAGAAATGATTTCACTACCAAGAAAGAGTCCTACCTAATATACTACCTAATATACTCAATAACTATAAAACGATATACTGAAATGTAAGTGACGCGTACAGTGCGTTTATAGTGGTCGTAAAGGCAACGTATGCAATAAATTGTAACATTGAAATATGTTACGATACCAAATAATATCTTTAGAAATAAATCTTTGACAAAGCGAATATTGAAAATATTGTTATACCACCTTATAGTTATACTATATATACATAGATAATATAATCCTACTTCCTACTATTAATATTATAAATGTGAAAGTTTGTGAAGATGTTTGGATGTTTAGATGTTTGGATGTTTGTTACTCAATCACGCTCTAACGGCTGAACGGATCGGGCTGAAATTTGGAGCCGGGATAGATTATAGCCTGGAATAACACATAGGCATACATTTCATCCCGGGAATATGTTCCCATGGGAAGCGGGAACGGGGGAACCAAATTTCACGCGGGCGAAGCCGCGAGCATCAGCTAGTACGAGTATATTATTCTATAGTTATACTTATACATCCTACTTTATATAGAGGGGACATTCTACGTCATTGTTGTACGTACAGGGGGCGCCTATATTGGCATCTGTCACGTCTGTTTGCTTTTCTGTTAACTTGTTCCAGCTAATCTCTGAAACGGCTGGACACTAAACATTTAATTTGAAGTTGCATTTTATACTTATAGGTAGTTAGTTGATAAACGAAAATGTTTTTGTTACAATTTATTTATTTAAAAACTTTATGCTCGAATCAGTGCACAGGTGGATTTGATGCTGTAGGCATTTTCAGCTAGTCAACCTTAGTGTGATGCAGACGGGGCTCCAAATCGTAGGCTGTTAGGTAGGATACGTGTGGTTCTTAGTCGGTAGGAGTCCGGCATAGCATCCATGAAGGATTTTCCTTACGTTAAAAAAAAGTGTGATTCAGAAATAATTAAGTTAAGTAAAATGCTCTATGTTATCATTTTAAAGTTTTTTTTCTAAACCACTAAGGTGGCAGACAAGCATACGACCCACCAGATGAACCTATGCCACCGTAGCCTATGAATGTTTGCAACACCAGATGCGCTACACTCGCGCTGCAAACCCTGCTAAGACCCTCTTTGAAGAACCTCATACTGTAAGCGTTTAGGACAACCAAGGCCGGATATTATGAGTGTTGAGTTAATTTTTTAAATTTCTCAGATTTTACTATAAATATAAGTGTGGTAATAAACTTACCCGTTCCTTACACCTTCATGGTCTCCTTGGTATTACAGTTAGTTCTTTCGCGATCCTGACGCTTGCAACAGTGCGGAAATATCGTAAAACACTCAATATCACCTACCCAAAGGAGACAATCGAAAAAAGAGACACTATAACGATAGACTAAAACTATATAACCTTATGTCTCTCACTTCTCGAAAAGACTTGCTTGACCTGATGTTTCTTTTTAAGTTAGTGAGAGGCAGTATCGATTGTCCCCAACTTCTCAGTCAAATAAAGTTTAAGACAAGGAATTCTGGACAGAATCCAGAATTCCTCGTCGCCATATCAAACCGCTCGTGCCGCCGCACAGGAGAACCGTCCTAGGCAGTGGTTCAGCTATACCACGAATGAGCAGGTTTTGAAATGATAATAGTGAATTTGTAGATTTACAAAATAGCTTGCAGTACCAGTTTAAGAGAGTGATAGGTGATAAGCTGAAGGACAAGCAGTGTGGCACTTCTTAGCCATGAACTCACACTGGCTGCATAAACTAATAATTTTATTTTTTATTTTTAGATTTTAGAAATTAGATATCTACGTTAGGTTAAGTATATAACATTCCGTTAATTTTGCATGCCATGCCTGCCTATAAGAGGTTGAGTTTTTAGTTAAATGCTTACAATTATCTTCTACTATAATTTTTTTATGAAATTCGTATCCGCTCTTAGTCTGTAAGCTTATTGTAACTGTTTCATTATACAAATGTTTCATTGCATAAACTGTTGGTAGGCTAAATAAATAAATAAATCACCTGGTAAATATACTGTTAACTCTAGTAGTCATTTACTCGAGGCAGAACCTTAAATACATACTTTGTAACTAAACGTTGTGAACGTTTAACGTTCCTAAGGGTTGGGTCTTCAATTTATTATAGTCTTTAAAGGCATAAAATAATTATTTCTAGACTACTAACCGTTCTTTAACCCTCAAGTAGTAATACATTTCATGATGAGATTGGTAACCATTTTATGATATTTCGATTTTCCTGCATCCCCATGCTGTAGATAGCACGTTAAACCGATGATCCCTTAGAAGTCGTTAAAATAACTTCAATCTTCTATATTAAAGCTATACTGAGTTTGAAATTTTTAACAGTATTATTGCATAACTTGTCTCTATAGCGTATCTCTGTGATAGAGTGACTTCACCTCTACCTAGTCTTTCAGGGAAAATAGCGGGATTATACGCATGTAAGTAGATGCATAACACGTCGTTAAACTGATAAAATATAACAGTTTGTCTTTAGACGTGAACCGCAAAGCGTAAGTAGAACTACGAACCTGTGTACAGAAATATGTATATTGAACGTATTACGAGATAGATGCTATAGAGCAACGCGACCAGTACAAGGGGAGTAGACAAAGCATGACTGTGTACTCTATACAAATCATAGTCATATGTTGGAAATCGTATTTAAATACACCACTACAAAGGCAATCGGCTGTCACTATGGAACTTATACAAAATGTTGTGTATTTAAAATATTACACTCATAAAAGACACACACTTTTACATTTCATATAATGTGTGTGTTTAAGCGTATTCCTTTTGGAGTACGCTTTGATAGAAGGAAAAGTCTCAGTATGGCGCCTTCCTTCCCGATGACAGTGAGCTCTATCTATGATACAACCACAAAGAAAATAACGAGAAAACAATAGGAACAAAACAAATAGCAAGAATGCACCGCACCGCCCCCGTTTCCAATAAACAACTATTGAATGTTTTTAACTTTCTAATTAATATTGAAAACTTTGAGAAAAGCTAACTTTTCAAAGAAAAGAGGTAACAATGTTTTGAAAATTTTCTGTTTGCGTTGTTGTGTTTGAATGACCTAATTGGGTTCCGTACAAGAAAAACATAACTACGTAGCTTTTCTTTTCCGCAAGAGTTTGAATATTTGTTTTGGTATACATTTTCTTGAGCTTGTTGTTGGTAATGACTAGCAGGTTTTCTGTATTGTACGAGATGAGAAAATTTATTGCTTCTGTTAGCTTTTTGTAGTGAATTAGAATGATTGTATTAGGGTGCCTCAAGTTTAACACAGTACCTATTATAGAATAGATTATAATAACACCAAAAGGGATTCCTTTTTGGTTGCTATCTGGTGTGAAAATATAGTGGTTTTCTTTTTGACATTGCCTAGTTTTTAGGAAAAGTTATTTGCATTGTATAAGAGCCTAAGGGCGATTGTGGCGAGAACACGGCGACAAGAGAGAAAGAAATATTTTTTTTATTCCACAGTAAAATAAAGTAAGTACCGTAAATTGAACATTAAAACTAGAAATAGTTATACATTATATCATCTTTCTTCTCAGCGTGATGCTATCTGCCTGTAATATACGCAGGAAGCGCTGATTTTCAGAGCCGGCCGGGTTATTACGAAACACTAAACTTATATACGAGAAACACTAAAACAAAAAAAAAACTATCCCATGATCATGCACACAAAAAAATAGGGCTGGTAAGAAAGCAAGGTGGTACTGCGCTCGCACACTAGTTAACCGCGTTTGTTCTATGTTGCCCCTTGTACTCTGGCGCCGTGACCTCGCCGCAATCACTGTCGCCTCGCTCGCCGCTGATATTCAGTAGGCAACCGATGTTTTCAACGAGAACTTTCCACAACTCCGAGCCTCGAACATGTCTGTAGCAATGTTTTTCTCAGTTCTTATGTTTTTGTAATCGAACTGAAGAACTCTCGAGCCTCTGAAATAAAATTTAGATTTTCCAATAACAAGCTGTTCTGTTCTGCCAATGGCGTTCTAATACTGATAAATCAAAATATCTCTAAGTTCTTATATTATTTTAGCTAAATTACACAATACTTTTGCAAATTATGTCCTAGCTGACGCCATAAACTTCCTAGCACCTAAAATCAAGGAACGTGTCAAAGCTTACGTTTTAAACCTCCCTTGAACTTTACCTTTCATTTTAGTCAGCTTTGGTGGTTTTAGCCTGGTAGATTTCACACTAATTTCGAGATTAACACCAATAATAATATATCCTCAAGTAGGCAACCCTGAGTTTCAGTTTTACACCCGACCAAATAATCGCGTGATCAGTAAAATAAAGTAGATACTTACTACTAATTAAATAAAACAGAATAGGGCTATTATTCCTGGAAACTCATTATCCGTTTGCAACCATTTAGCCGTGTATTGTAACCACAATAATAGTACGCCATCCGGATAATCGATATATCCGGGTTTTCCAAATTAGAGGCATGCATTTAGAATAGTAAAATGGTATAGTTAAACCGTGGAATCACAATTTCCGTAGTTGTGTATTGAATGAACATCTGTGTTTGGTAATATCAGCAGTAGGAAGGTATATTCTATTTGAATAATAATTTGTGATCACTTGGTTGATAGAATAAAATCATTTGTATTTTATTTGTGTCATGGTTTTTCCAAACAACCATACATACATAATTATGGTCACGCCTGTATCCCCGAAGGGGTAGGCAGGGGCATATTATATGCCCACATTTCATCTTTGTATAATTTGTCCCACGTAATCGGTGGTGAGACGTATTGCCGTGTTTAAATGGACAGGCGCAGGTTGTGACTGCCTGCTGTTGAAATAAAGCCTTCAACTTGGCTTAACGACTGCCATTTTACTGGCAACCGGGACCAACGGCTTAACGTGCCTTCCGAAGCACGGAAACGCTCAAGTAAATGTCACAAGTTGATCACATGGATGGTCACCCATCCATGGACCGGCCATTGTGAAAGTTGCTTACTGCAGTGATCGTTTACAGAACACTGAGTCCGCGGGGCCACGAGCTCTTCAAACAACCATAGTACAAGAAAGCTCACAATAGGCCTTTGATGGTTTTTAAGAGGGCTAGCAGCGTGAGAGTTATACTTTCAGGTGTAGCTTAACATAAAAAATAGAATGAAAAAACATGCACAACAGCCCTAAATATTTTTCTTGAAAATTTGGAGAATATATTTTTTTTGTATTATAAAACTTTATACCGTCCAATGAAAAAAGAAGGTATTAATTTTACTTAAATTTCACGTATTTTTATTTATATAAAAAAAAGAGAAATACTAACATTTAGCATTGAGAATGTCCGTTTCCTAAAATCCAACTAACAACATGTCGAACTATCAGATAGACCTCTAGTACGTATGTCACGTCGACATGCCAATCTCGTAGTTCCCAGCATCCCACAGTTCATTTATCAATGTTTAGTATTCCGACCACTATCGCTGCAGTCCGGGCAATTAATGGACCCGGTGGACAGCTCCGAGTATCCGGATGTAAGTTATTTGGTGCCGCACTATTTCTGTTGCTCGTAACAATTTGTTAAGGTTTTTAGAGGCTATTCATGCGTTTGTTTTAGGAACCGATATTTTGAAATTTTTATTCTGATTTGTTAGAAAGTTGGAGTAAAACATTATTGTATTTCATTTATATATAGGCACAGGCATTTTCTGAACGTAGAGTAGGACGCCCATCCATCCAAATGAACTGACGACCAGGAGAAGGTTGCAGATTGTGACTGGATGCTAAAGGCACAGTACCACCGCTAGGTTATGTAGAGAAAAACACATGCAACCTGTTGAAGAGAAAATTAGATTAATATTATAGCTTTAGATACCCTAAAGTTGTCTGGGTTTTATTTAAACGTAAGGAAAATTCTGCATAGATCCTATGTCGGACTCCTCCCGACTAAAAGCCACACGTATCCTACCTAACAGCCTACGGTTGGGAGCACCGGGTAAGCCCTCGGAAGGATACCCCAGGCCATAGTTGTTTAGGTAATAGTTTGAGATGGGGACCGTATAAATCATTTTAATTTACAAACGTCCTATACTTCCAAAGGTAATTATATTAAATAACTTCAGTTGCAGATGATAACAACCTGTTTCTTAAACCAAATACGACAGTTGAAGTTCAGTACAATACATCTCTGTCTGTACCCTTTGGGGAAATGTTCAAGTATGCACGTATCTACGTCACGTTTACATCTAAAATTCTGAACTGCGTCCTACAATATGGAACCTTTAAAGACAATGCTACAGATATTTCTAGGAAAATAGGTGCCTTGGGTTCTAAAATTTAATCAACACGAGTCTTTGTAAGCTTCTAAGGTTTCACTTCAGATCCTGTGGTGAGCCTATAAGCCCTGGTTTTATTCACTGTCGTACAACGGGCTTAGAGTTTATAGTGTCTATTTTTAGGGTTTCGTAGCGAAATGGCAAAAACAGAACCCTTATTGATTCGTCATGTCCGTCTGTCTGTCTGTCTGTCTGTCCGTCCGTGTGTTACAGCCACTTTTCTGCGAATTTATAAGGCCTATGCTATTGAAATTTGGTAAATAGATGTATTCTGTGAACCGCATTAAGATTCTTATTCTATTCTTATAACTAGAAAAAAGCAGTAAATTTTGGGGGTCCCCATACTCAGAACTGAAACTCAAAATTATTTTTTTCATCAAACCCATAAGTGTGGCGTATCTATAGATAGGTCTTCAAAAATGCTATAGAGGTTCCTAAAATCGTGTTTTCCTCAAGTGAATAGTTTGCGCAAGAGACACTTCCAAAGTGGAAAAATGTGTCCCCCCTCCCCCCATCTAACTTCTAAACTAAGAAAATGATAAATCTAAAAAAAATATATGATGTACATTGCCATAAAAACTACCAACGAAAATTAGTTTGAACGAGATAGAGCTGGTAGTTTTTTTTAATGCGTCATAAACCGCAATTTTCGGTTAGAAGAATCACTACTACTGCGAACGTGTTAAAACATCAATCAAAGTTACAACGAACTATAAGAACTTTTATATTATGTTACTTGCTGTTACAAAACCCTTCATGGGCGAGTCCAACTCGCACTTGACCGGTTTTTTATAACGTATATTCTCTTGTGTTTTGAATTTAGTTTTCTGTTAGCATACCAAAGCTGTTGGTCTATGTGTATGAGGGTTTGCAATAATCTAGGAAGAGAAAAAGTTTCCAGACTAACGATTGGCTAGAAGTTATTTTAACTTAGAATATAAAAGCAAAAATCGCTTATTTCTCTGACCATGTTGCAAATAGTTTAATAACTTTACAATTCACTAACAATCAACCCCTGCTTTTCCTAGACTCATGAGTAGTGAATGTAATAAAATTGAAACATTCAAGCCGTCGTTGTTGGTGGAAACATAATGAAAATCCATTTAGGATATCAGGGTCAGATCGCGCGAATAAATGGTTTAACAATATTTAAGGTAGATAAATAAAGTAAACTTCGAAATAGGTATATTTTCCTATCCAGAGCAAATAATAAAATGCAAAGAAAGATCACGGGTTCAAGTTCCGTCTGAACCAACTAGTCTATACTAATATTATAAAGAGGAAAAATTAGATTTTTTGTTTTTAAGCTATTGCATAGCTTCTATCGCGGGCCTTGCGTGGAGACCATGGAGCAAATATAAGAGAGGAGAGGGCCTAAGCAAGCGTGCACTGTGACCGTTCAATGCGGGTCCTGACGTCATCAGTGGGCGTGGCTTAAGTCAGTGCACTGTACGCGTTTGTCTAGGCAACTTCCGGTTTGTTATACGCGAATAAAGTCAAAATTCGTATATCCGCGAAATTAGAAGAATTTAAGAAGATAAGGAGAAAGTGTTGTGTTTTATCGTGTAAAAATTACTCGGATAGACGTTTTGATGCTATGCATGGCATCACATTTTAGTTGTAAGTATTTTTATTCTTTATTTTCATAAATAGTTCTAGAAACATCTCTGATCCCCGGATACAGCAAAATATTTTTTACTCGACGCTAGATGGCGATACATTGTGTTTTGGTTACCTAAAATATGTAGGTGCGTAGAGCTCAGTAATAATATAATTATAATATTGTCAAGTATTTAAACTTTTTTAGCAATAATTCCGAAATCAATTTATGCAACCAAAGATTATTTTTACAAATTTATTTAAGAACTTCGATAACAGACCGCCATCTATTGCCAAGAATAAACAGCACCAAAAACAGGATCGAATTTAGAATTTCACCGAGGGGCCCACAACCGTCCTTCCTACTAGTAGTAGGTTCAAAAAGTAATTTAGCAAGGACTGGATGCAGTTCGTTTGTACTACAATAGGAGACTTTTTTATCTATCTTTTTATTTATAATTCTACTGTACGTGTGTATTTCCTGAACTCCTCCTAAATGGCTGGACAGATCTGAATTTTTTTTTTGTATGCGTTTGGGTGGCGCCCTGGATGGTTTAGATTCACAAATCAGCCCGGCAGATGGCGCTGCAGTCGATATCTAGTTTATAAAGTAAACGATGTTGCGCTGGTCAGCTAGTATACCTAATATAAAAATGGATCTTCGAAATGTATGTACGCTCATAACTTCAGAATGGTGGAACCAACTTCGCTAATTCTTTCTTTTCTGTGTTAGTTATAGCCAGGGCAAGGTTTGTATAAAATAAAATATAGTAAAATAAAAGCTATTTCTTATTGAAATCCGATTTAAAAAATCTCATATTAAAGATGGTGAGTGAGTGAGGCAGAATCACAGTCTGTTGCTAAGGCAACGAATGATAATTTAGTCCACTACGTCAAACGGTTCTTTCAAATTGTGTTTTTGCTGAGAGAATTATCGTCGTAATAATTCTGCCTCATATTCATATTACTCGTAATTTATTTGTTATTATTAATAAAAAAATGTCACCAGTAAGGCGTCAAAGTATTAGTAGACGTACCATCACGTAATGCAAGTCGAGTCAACAATCTTCGCGACAACGAGACTGAAGAAGAACGTTCACAGCATTTGGAAGCAAATGAACTCAATAATAATCAATAATCATTTTATTTGCTAGAAAGGTGGTACAATATGATATTAGTTAAAATGATGTTCTTGAGCTCAGAACTCCGGATACCGATTTCTATATTCATAGTTATGGCAGGACAACGTCTGTCGGGTCAGCTAGTTAATTATAATTTTAACAATGGATACCTACTAATAATGTTTTATTTAATTGATATTTTTTTAGTGGGTACTGAAAAAAAAAATCTTTAATTAATCTTACAAAATATTGTAAATGCGAAAGATTCTGAGTGAGGATGTATGGATTTTTGTTACTCTTTTACGCTCAAAAGGCGAAATGGACTTGGCAGAAATTTGGTACAGGAATAGATTATAGTCTGAAATAACACATATTTTAACGCTTTTTATTCCCAGGGTCGATTCCCATGGAATGCGGGGACGACAACAGAACGCTACGTAGGCAAAAGCGCTGGCGCTTCTGTTTTTGTATTAACCTGATTATGTTTATTGAAGAGTTTTTCAAAGTAGTTGCATTTTATCCACGGTATTAACGACAATTGGCGGCAGCTTGATTGGCTTCTTATTAGTAATTCACCATTATGAGGTTTATTCTTCCATTTTTTTTTCTTTAATATTTACGGCTGACATAAATTTAGGCAACCAAACAGTAAAGGCAAAGGCAGTAAAGGCTTAATAACTGTTAGAGCTTTGATAACATATAATTTGAGTGTTGCAAATAAATCGTTTTCGCTATAATTTTCTCTATTATTGGTTCCGCATCTAAAACTATATATAAAACTCATGATCTGTCCCTTTATTGTCATCATGGTAGGTACTTTTAACTTGGGTGCGTACTCTTGTCTATTTGTCATTATTTTGAAGTGACTGTCACGTGAACGCATGTCAGTCGAAGTCATATTTTGTTATACTCTCTCTATTAGTACTTCATAGTATTATATTTACGAAGATTTATAATCTTTACAGCAATAACCACTAAGAAGCGGGTTACTTTCGATAATAAAAAATATCAGAATGTGTCACGAATTTTTTTCATAGTAATGAAAATAAAAAAAAATACGCTATTCATCTCGCTAAGAGTTAATACTCTCGGGGGGACAAAGTATTCCAACTTCGGCCCTGTTTTCAGTGTACAGTAGAAGTATTACGTAGTTACCCGGATGTTGAAGTAAGCAAGTAGTTTTGACACTGACCGCTAGATGGATAATAGTAAAGTGGGCGGATACGAACCCCTCCTCACCACACCCTCCCCCCGCGCCGAGTCACACATTGTTTCATAGGGAAATCATATTACAACACCTCCTCTCTTATATTTGCTCCATGGTGGAGACCGAATCCAGAAATTGTGTCACGAAAACGAGTCACACTCTCGGCTACCTTCGGCCACGTTCGTGTATCTAGTCTAGCAATTCATAATTTTTTTGTTTACGTCAATTATGAACTCTGCAGTCGTTATATATTATTATTATTATGTCAAATAATCCAAAAATTGATGCTTGTACCCAGAATCGATCTTGCGCCTTCTGCGTACCGATCCGCGTCTTAACCACTCGACCAAAGTTGAATTAAGAGTGTTGGTCGAATTTAGAGTTCTTAATGTGAAATGACAATTTCGATGCTGTCAATTACATTAGTTGCTGTCAATTTACTTCGTCTAAATAAAAATTCGACTATAGGTGTATAGGTATTCATCATCTATGTACAACAGTGAACTGTACTCGTATAATTTGTGTAAAAAGTGTTTTAAATATAAATAAACAAAGTGCATTTATTAATGTAGAAAGTCACGAAAAATAGTGAAAGAAAATGAGTGAGTACTCTATATACATACATTTTATTATTATTATCACCAATGCAGTATCATTTTTTGTTTTGTTAATTTATATATAATACTGCTATAAAGATAACCAAACCCGGGAGTACGTTCCCATGGGAAGCGGGAAGAAAATTTCACGCTGACGTAGCCGCGAGCGCCATCTATCCCATACCTATGTACTTTAAACGTGTCATAAAAGTCACAACCATAGCGAAAAATTCTAAATCTATGGTCACAACAATACCATACATGCATATTTCAAAGAATTTCTATTATTACCATAAAATTTGTAAAAATAGTTTTTAAGTAGAAAGAAGAAACCTATTGTTTTATCTTTTAACTAGCTGACCCTCGCAACTTTGTTTACGTCACACAAGGTCTATGAAATTAGAGGTATTTATTAATCATACTCATCAAGTAGCGTGTAAATCTGTCCTGTATGCTATATCAAAATAGAGCTTAATGGTTAAAACTATTCCTCAGTATAGAATTTTCCTCAATATAAACAATTTACATACAAACACCGGCGTGTTAGAATTTTATTACATGTATCAATTTAGTAGACGTAACGTGTATAAAATGACATCAATCAAATGTCATCAATATTCTGAAAAAGAAATTAAAAATAGAGTTCACAAACTCTTTTGAAAATACATACTGTACCTACCTTAGAGGATCGTTATGAAGATAACAGGATAGTTAACAACCATCCATAGAAAATAGATGGTATAATGCTGAATACCGCAAAGAACAATCGGCGCGGCATAGAATGGGGCCTATACTGATATCCTGGAGGATATTAATGATGAAATGTCCTGTGCCTGCTGAGGCACACACACGCCGTCATGCATGTCTGCAGGACAACGTGCAGGACAACGAGCAGGATGAGGCAGCGAATGGCTGGACTGAAATTAAAATCGACAGACGCAAGAGATGTGGTGGAGGCACTAATTCACGTACCTCGGGAGTGTCGTGTCAGAAGACACTGATGGAATAGAAGAGTACCCTACATCATTTCGAGTCTCGCCAAGGCCAGAATAACCTTTACACAGCTGCGCCCCGTAGGCAGTTGCGAAAATAGACACGAAGAGTGAAACTCAAAACAAAGTAAACGTTAAAACTGTACTGCTAACTGCTATACGGATGCGAGACATGGAAGGTCACTAAAGTAAAGACATTTCGCACCAGCTACCAGCTATAAGTCTTCGTCAAACGCTGCCTCCAATGGATCCTCGGTACATATGGGCCCGAGAACATCACGAACGTAAGACTATTGGAACGCTGCAGTGAGACCCCAACAGATCAAACGTCGGAAGTGTAGCTGCTGCGCTGGATTGGACACACGCTGCAAAGGGACCATGAATCACATCATACCAAGGCAAGCCTTACTGAAACTACTGGTAGGCTTTCAAAAACTGTTCGATAGTAAGTAGGTACATTTTTTGATAGTGGCTATAGGCTACATAACATAATGCGAAGATTAATAGGAGTGGTGCAGCAATGAGGAATGTTTCGAAAACGGAAAACATTTAATCGTTATAAGAGTATCCGTTGCGCCTCTGCGTAAATGGTTGAAGTTACATAAAAATAATTTATTACAAAATAATTGTTCTTCTTAAAAAGTTCTAAAACAAAATTCCAAAAGCCCAAATGTCCACAGTCAAGTAGGCACTTGGTACTTTACTTTGTTGAACATAGGCCTTAAAATCTTACTTCTTACTAATATTATAAATGCGACAGTTTGTGAGTGTGGATGTTTATTACTCTTTCACGCTCAAACCGCTGAACGGATCGGGCTGAAATTTGGTACGGAGATACATTATAGTCTGGAATAACACATAGGCTACCTTTTATCCCGGGAATAACTTCCCGCGGTAACAAATTTTACGCAGGCGAAGCTGCGGGCATCAGCTAGTATTCTTATATAGAAATAATTATACTAGCATAGTTGGTAAAAAATGCTATGTAATAGCTTTACCGCGGCAGTCCCCGAGTGCCACACGTCTTTTTTTGTTTGTTTGTTTGTTTGTTTGTAACGAATAGGCTCCGGAACTACTAGACCGATTTGAAAATTTCTCTCACTGTTGGGAAGCTACACTCTTTGCGGTGAACATAGGCTATATTTTTCCCATATTCCCACGGGAACGGGAACTACGCGAGTGAAACCGCGTAACGTCCGCTAGTATTTTGTAAAGACGATAAGAACGCCATAATTTAAAAACATCTTACAACCTCTGTGTATTTCCTTTTTAGGTAGATATATTTTCACAAATAAAATCTTATTAAATTGCGTATTTTCCATCCGAAATACTGTCATATTTCATACTGAGGTATTACGTGCTGACACGCGGGCTAATATTCCAGCGGCAGCGGGTGACATCTGGACCAAATATTGAACAACAACTGTCAGTTGTAGTGTCTGACAGTTCCCTAGTTAGTAAGGAGTTCTCGTAAAGTTGGATAGCAGCAGTATAGTAATTTATATAGCTTAGCTTTATAAGAAAATGTGATTCTCAGAACAACAGCAGACATCGTCTGTCGGGAGTCCTGGGGTATCCTTCCGAGGGCTTACCCGGGGCTCCCAACCGTAGGCTGTTAGGTAGGATACGTGTGGTTTTTAGTCGGTAGGAGTTCGGCATAGCATCCATGTAGGATTTTCCTCACGTTAAAAAAAAGCAATGGACATCAGAGCACATAATTTACATGGGTATTATTTTGTTTATATTTTTATGTGTGGAAATTCTTGGCTTGGCTGCTATTTCGGACTCGTACGCCGCGACCTACGGGCCCTACGACTGCCTACAACGGGGAGAAACTTGATTAAATGTTAAGAAAATCCTAATTTGAAAATTTTCCGTTGTTTATTTCGTAAAATTTTTGTTATTTTTTATTTCCTCAATCGTCTCAATAGACTGCCAGAGAATCTCAATCTATATGTATATGTATAACAATTCAGTATTTTAAAGGTATCTAGTTCTTGTGTTTCCCAGTAGATTACCCATGTTTATTGGCTGGTTTCAAATCAATATGGAAGCGAGCCAAAGAACCGTGAATAGATTTTTGTAAACTGCACAATTTGAATGCATTTTGTAAAGCACCGACCGACCGTTTGAAACCCTTTTCGTTCTACGACAACAGAAAGTAGAATCGGATATTATTGTTCAAACCGTACAAAAGAAACAATCTCATCTTTTTCGAAAGTTTAACCTTCGTATCCGTATTCACTGTGGTTCGTCTTTATTGTCTGCCAAAGCAGTTTTGGTATGCTTTACTTTGGCATTTGTACACATTCACGTAAAATCTTTTACTATCGTGTTATCCTACAAAAATTAAAAAAGGGAATGTTTATAAAGGTGTTTGGTTGTTTAGCTGTTTAGATGATTTTTAATTACGCCCTATAGCGGTGGGACGGATCGGGCTGAAATTATACTGAGCAAATTTCAGCCCGATCCGTCCCGCCGCCAGTCAGCATAGATTATAGTCTGAAATAAAATATAGGCTAAGTACTTTTCATCTCGGCAACATGGTCCACTAGAAAGGGGAACGAGAACCGAATTGCAAGAGGGCTAGGCCGCGAGCATCAGCTATTTAACCAATAAAATAATTCTATTCTGCCTCCTCTCCTCCGACATCTCTCTTTAAGCACCTTGCCAGTTACTCTGATTATCTTACTCAAACCCCTATAAATTTTAGATTTTGTATTTTATGTCTACAAGGTGATGATATCTCTGTCTCATGGGTTCTGTCGGCCTGTCAGTCAGTTTCTATTCTTCACTTCTCTACAATATTTTATATCTCCCACCCTCCCTGACTGTCATGTTTACGTGTAGAAATCTCAAGGATGTATGCTGTACTCTTACCGACTAAAATCACACATAGTCGCCAGTTCCAGGCAAGACCTCGTAAAGATATCCCAGGATCACCTTCGCTGGGCGGGACAAAATATTAAGAAGTGTTGGTACCAAGTAGTTTTGTAAAAACCAAATCTTAAGCTCATTTTGTATAGCTGTAACTTTGATAGACAGAATTTGGAAGATCATCATTTATTGCAGTTAACGTAATAAAATTAAAAACCTACAAAAATATAAGTAAGTGTATACATAAAAGTAAGTATTGTCAAAATAATCTAAGAACAGTTATTTTTCCAAGTGTTTTTCACTGTTATGGTTATCACTTAAGTTGAAAGAACTGTTAAATCATGGCCAATCATAGAGTCTAAATCCATCTAGAGTAAAAGAAGAAAATATACTTACACAAAAATCACTTACTCCACCGCGATATCAAATGAAACGTAAGATTTCCACCCATACAAATAGTCTAAAAATAAATACGAGTCTTTTATAAAAAACGTACCTACAACCTTAATCCCCCACTGAATAATATAACAACCCTTAACTTCATATAATGGCCTCCATTCAGCTCCAAATTTGGAGCAAGGGTATACAGCCCATTGATGTACGTCTTATTCAGAAAGATGGAAATAATTTCACGCTGGTAAATCTTTAGGGAGTAAACAGATCTTCATCTTTGTGTTAGAATTCATGCGGACTTTTGTGTTGTTGGTAACTTTGAGTAAAGTTTATAATAGTTATATTTGATGTGGGGTTAATTAGTTTGTGATGTGTCCGTTTCAGCACTTACATAGTTCCTACTATTAATTACTAAATAATGCTCGAGACTTCGCTCGCGTGGAATTTGGTTCCAAGCGGGAACCTCACCATGGGAATAAATTCCCGCAATAAAAATATATAAGCCTATCCTTTGATTGAGTAACAAACATCTTCACAAACTTTCTATACAACATTAGAATGATTTAGTAGTTTCATCATCAAAAAAATTATTTTTTATTTGTATTTGTATCTTTTAAGCTATTGCATAGCTTCTATCGCGGGCCTTGCGTGGAGACCGAATCCAGAAATTGTGTCACGAAAACGAGTCACACTCGGCTACCTTCGGCCACGTTCGTGTATCTAGTCTAGCAATTCATAATTTTTTTGTTTACGTCAATTATGAACTCTGCAGTCGTTATATATTATTATTATTATGTCAAATAATCCAAAAATTGATGCTTGTACCCAGAATCGATCTTGCGCCTTCTGCGTACCGATCCGCGTCTTAACCACTCGACCAAAGTTGAATTAAGAGTGTTGGTCGAATTTAGAGTTCTTAATGTGAAATGACTATTTCGATGCTGTCAATTACATTAGTTGCTGTCAATTTACTTCGTCTAAATAAAAATTCGACTATAGGTGTATAGGTATTCATCATCTATGTACAACAGTGAACTGTACTCGTATAATTTGTGTAAAAAGTGTTTTAAATATAAATAAACAAAGTGCATTTATTAATGTAGAAAGTCACGAAAAATAGTGAAAAAAAATGAGTGAGTACTCTATATACATACATTTTATTATTATTATCACCAATGCAGTATCATTTTTTGTTTTGTTAATTTATATATACTTAATACTGCTATAAAGATAACCAAACCCGGGAGTACGTTCCCATGGGAAGCGGGAAGAAAATTTCACGCTGACGTAGCCGCGAGCGCCATCTATCCCATACCTATGTACTTTAAACGTGTCATAAAAGTCACAACAATACCATACATGCATATTTCAAAGAATGTCTATTATTACCATAAAATTTGTAAAAATAGTTTTTAAGTAGAAAGAAGAAACCTATTGTTTTATCTTTTAACTAGCTGACCCTCGCAACTTTGTTTACGTCACACAAGGTCTATGAAATTAGAGGTATTTATTAATCATACTCATCAAGTAGCGTGTAAATCTGCCCTGTATGCTATATCAAAATAGAGCTTAATGGTTAAAACTATTCCTCAGTATAGAATTTTCCTCAGTATAAACAATTTACATACAAACACCGGCGTGTTCGAATTTTATTACATGTATCAATGTAGTAGACGTAACGTGTATAAAATGACATCAATCAAATGTCATCAATATTCTGAAAAAGAAATTAAAAATAGAGTTCACAAACTCTTTTGAAAATACATACTGTACCTACCTTAGAGGATCGTTATGAAGATAACAGGATAGTTAACAACCATCCATAGAAAATAGATGGTATAATGCTGAATACCGCAAAGAACAATCGGCGCGGCATAGAATGGGGCCTATACTGATATCCTGGAGGATATTAATGATGCCGATGTCCTGTGCCTGCTGAGGCACAGGACATCATGTCTGCATCATGTCTGCAGGACGTGCAGGATGTGATGTCCTGCAGACATGCATCCGTCATGCATGTCTGCAGGACAACGTGCAGGACAACGAGCAGGATGAGGCAGCGAATGGCTGGACTGAAATTAAAATCGACAGACGCAAGAGATGTGGTGGAGGCACTAATTCACGTACCTCGGGAGTGTCGTGTCAGAAACTGATGGAATAGAAGAGTACCCTACATCATTTCGAGTCTCGCCAAGGCCAGAATAACCTTTACACAGCTGCGCCCCGTAGGCAGTTGCGAAAATAGACACGAAGAGTGAAACTCAAAACAAAGTAAACGTTAAAACTGTACTGCTAACTGCTATACGGATGCGAGACATGGAAGGTCACTAAAGTAAAGACATTTCGCACCAGCTACCAGCTATAAGTCTTCGTCAAACGCTGCCTCCAATGGATCCTCGGTACATATGGGCCCGAGAACATCACGAACGTAAGACTATTGGAACGCTGCAGTGAGACCCCAACAGATCAAACGTCGGAAGTGTAGCTGCTGCGCTGGATTGGACACACGCTGCAAAGGGACCATGAATCACATCATACCAAGGCAAGCCTTACTGAAACTACTGGTAGGCTTTCAAAAACTGTTCGATAGTAAGTAGGTACATTTATTGATAGTGGCTATAGGCTACATAACATAATGCGAAGATTAATAGGAGTGGTGCAGCAATGAGGAATGTTTCGAAAACGGAAAACATTTAATCGTTATAAGAGTATCCGTTGCGCCTCTGCGTAAATGGTTGAAGTTACATAAAAGTAATTTATTACAAAATAATTGTTCTTCTTAAAAAGTTCTAAAACAAAATTCCAAAAGCCCAAATGTCCACAGTCAAGTAGGCACTTGGTACTTTACTTTGTTGAACATAGGCCTTAAAATCTTACTTCTTACTAATATTATAAATGCGAAAGTTTGTGAGTGTGGATGTTTGTTACTCTTTCACGCTCAAACCGCTGAACGGATCGGGCTGAAATTTGGTACGGAGATACATTATAGTCTGGAATAACACATAGGCTACCTTTTATCCCGGGAATAACTTCCCGCGGTAACAAATTTTACGCAGGCGAAGCTGCGGGCATCGCTAGTATTCTTATATAGAAATAATTATACTAGCATAGTTGGTAAAAAATGCTATGTAATAGCTTTACCGCGGCAGTCCCCGAGTGCCACACGTCTTTTTTTTTTATCTATTTTGTATTTGTATCTTTTTTTATCCATTTTGTATTTGTATCTATTTTTATGTGAAGAATTGTTTAGCGCTATGGGATGGTGGTGATAACGTAGTGGCTGCAGCATAATATTTGCCATGAGCATATCCCTTGAATTATACTCCATAAATTCACTTGAAATATATAGTTCAAAATTTCGTATTTCTGTCTTTCTAATTTGAACATTTCATACGCCCCTCGGTGTACAATCATTTCACTCATAACTTAAGTGTTTTAAAATAATACTTAGGCTTAGTATTAAAGTTAGTGGGATATTTACCACGTATTATTGAGAGTTTCCGATATTTCGGCGCTGTTACAAGCACTGGATGGTGGATGGAGAAACTGGAGTTTCTCCGAGATCATGGTGCCGAAATATCGGAAACTCTCAACAATACATGGTAAATATCCCGCTAACTTTAATACTAATGTCAGTGACCACGAAAGTTTTCCGGTCCGAGCCTTTTCCTGACCTGTCGAATTTCCTGTCTAACTGTAATCCGGCTGAACTCCGATATTTAAAAAAAAATTGTATTGGGAAAAATATTTCAATCGTGCATCGGCCTCGTTAGTCGACAGAGAAAGAAAAAACCTATACGGGATTACCTTGATTGAATGTGTGACTGTGTTCGAAAATGCTCTCATAACTAAATATTATTAAAACTGCCTCTGTGGCGCGGTCGGTAGTGAAACCGCTTGCGGTGCTGGAGGTCGTGAGATCGATTCCCACCGGAGACAAATATTTGTGTGACCCATAAATGTTTGTCTCAAGAGTCTGGGTGTTTCTATGTATAATATGTATGTATTTGAAAAGTATATAAGTATTAATATCCGTGATCTGATACCCATAACACAAGCAGGTTATTCCTAGCTTACTTTGGGATCAGATAGTATAGGATGTAGTATAGGCGCCTGCCACGTGGGTTTGATTCCAGGGTCGGTTTAAACATTTTGTGTGATCCACTAACGTTTGTTTCGGAGTTGGGTATGTATTAGAAATATTTAGATCGACCCAGGAGTCGAACCCAGGACGTCCAGCGCAGCAAGTGTTTACACTACCGACTGCGCCACAGAGGCAGTCGATCCTATAGCACAAGCTTATATTAGCTAAATTTGGGCTAAAAAATAATAAAATAAATTATTATTATTTGTGGACATTCACACACAACATCATCTAGCCCAAAATAAGCTAATATAAGTTTGTGCTATGGGATCTAGACGACTGATAGTCATACTTATATATTTCTAAATACATACATATCATACATAGAAAACACCCAAACTCCGAAACAAACATTTGTGGATCACACAAATATTTGAACCGACCCAGGAATCGAAGCCCGGACCTCCAGCGCCGCAGGCGGTATCGCTACCGACTACGCCACAGAGGCAGTCAAAATTATGTCGCGTGAGAATATCCAATATATTTATTTACTTATTAGCTAGCGCTGTCTGCCTGTTAGTACAGGTGAACAGCATTACGCTGAGAGGTGGCCGTTATTCTACTTTCTGTGTTAGGTATACCTTTAATTGTACTATTGCTGTGTGTTTCAAAAGTAGAATAAAAAGCTTTTTCTTTCTTTCTTTCTTTCTATTAAATTACTTATTAACGTACTGCTTTAAATATCCGCCGAGAGCTGCAATTGCGACATAAAGAATGCAAATTCAATTCGGTATTCATCGCTCTTTTCAACCAATTATGAGCGCTGCTCGTACAACAAATATTAAATCAATTATCGTCAATCATTTGGTCTGTTAATGGGGTAATAATTCGTTCAAATATCGGAAGCCGTCCATTATTGTTGTCAACACGACGAGACGTGGAATGTAATCCCGTGGATTTAGATATTTTCCGTAGTTTCAGGGTTCTGAAAGCAACGGGAAAGAGTGCAAAATGTCGTAAGAGGCAACTAAGGAAACACTTTGCCAAACTCGAAATGAAACCCAGTTGTCATCATTAAAATGACAATCTTTAAGCCTAGTTGAAGGCCTTATGAGTGGCTTGATTGCAACTGCGGGTCGTCACTACCTACGTCTGTCCATTTCAACACGGCAATAGACTCACCACCTATTACGTGGGACATAAAACTATAATGTGAAATTTGGGCGTATACTATGCCTCTGCCTACCCTTTCGGGGATAAAGGCGTGACAATGTATGTTTCAGGATTCCGTAGTTCACGTTTCAAAACTCTTTATAGTGACGTCATGGCCGTCCGTCTGTCCTCGGCTTACCGTACAAAATGTTAGTAGTACCGTAGAAACCTCCTCAAAGCGTGGCATGATAATAATATGCACTTCATCGGTTTTACATTTTTAGGTATTGTGTCAAAATATACATGTAGTGATGGCATGCTTGGCTCCTACCAGCTAAAGAAATTCGGTGCCCTACAATCTGCCCTATTCGCTATGATCTGATGATTTAAACAAATAATCTCTTCAGTTTTATGACATCAGAAGGAAAACCATCTAGAACTATAATTACTTATATTGACAATATATTTTATTAGTAACTCAACGGAATCTAATATATCTAACTGAACAAACCTTTCAACTTAATTAATGTCTAAACTATTGATACTCTGCGGCTCTAACTTCAATCACGCCGGCTGCCAATCACGCTTTAACCCTAGTTTCCACCGCGAGCTGAGCGGACCCATTAATGAATCGGCTTACCTCGCTATAATAAACTGCATACTAGTTTTAGAGTTAACGGGATATTTGCCATGTATTATTGAGTACTAGCGGACGTCACGCGGTTTCACCCGCGAAGCTCCCGTTCCCGTGAGGATATGGAAATAAAATATAGTCTATTTTCACCGGGTATAGTGTAGCTTCTCAACAGTGAAAGAATTGTTCAAATCAGTTCAGTAGTCTCTGAGCCTATTCGATACAAACAAACAAACAATCAAATCTTTTCTCCTTATAATATTAGAATAGAGTATAGATTTCCGATATTTGGGGACCTAAATCTATATTGCATACTTGTTTTCCCGCTACTGCACTACAATTTTACTTGTGAGAGAATCGTCGCCAGAACTGAGCGTTTCAAAAGATCGTTCCTCTGTCGAACTGTAAAAACTTGGAACGACCTGCCCACACACGTTTTTCCCTCATCTTACAATCCCGGGCTCTTTAAGAGGAGCGTGAAAAGGCACATCACAGGGCCGCCAACTTGAGGATCACTGTCAGAAGTGGCCTGCACTACAATTTTACTTGTGCCAGCTATACGGATTCTGGCCTCGCTCAGTTTGTGATGGTAACCGGTCTTTATTCTGAGATGGCACGCGTCGCCCGAACAAACCTTTTGTTGAATATTGGTGAAGTTTTGACGTCATGTGATCCCTTTTGGAGCCGATAGAAGTTGCCATTGCGTGACTAAGACAATATTTTATACTGAACTGAATTCTTGTGGAGGCACTTTCAAAGTTTATTTTTTTACTTTTATAGAAGAAAGTTTGTAAGTTGGGCTTTTCAATAGTGATAAATTACTGTAAGTTAAATAGTAGGTTGGGAGGGAGCGGGAGAGAACTCTCCCACCCCAGTTCCGCAGTCGGCTGCTGGAGCCTCCATGACGGGGGGCCTGAGGACGGTGAGATGACTGACCACCATCGACCTGAGGAACGCACGCCCCCCCCCCCTTAGAAGCGGGATCACACCCGAAACCCCCCAAAGACGCGGTTTAGCACCCGAACCACCCCCTGGGCGAGGCTGCAGAGGCGGCTGTAGGTCTGTTGGGAGTCCTGGGACATCCTCCCGAGGGCTTACCCGGGGCTCACAACCGTAGGCTGTTGGGCGTTGCGTGAGGTTTTTTTAGTCGGTAGAAGTCCGGCATAACATCAATGAGGATTTTCCCTCACGTAAAAAAAAAAAAAAAAACTATCGCTAGCCATTTAATCATCCTAACCTATTTAAACATTATGAATATTCTATACGACAATACCTATGCAGGATAATCGAGTCAAAATTGCGGCAAATAATGTTTATGAGGAAATTGTTTCTTACATTTTGGACTACACCTTGTGAGACCGTATAGACTGAAAAGTATAATTTTTTATAACTAAACGTATTACTATTAGTGTCCGACCGAAACTGGTTTTCCAGCCGAAACCGAAACCGAAACCGAACTTTCGGCCCCAGGGTCAGTTTCGGCCGAAACCGAAACCGAAACCGAAACTCACGTGTTCATATGGAAAAAAAATAGCAAAGTGCGAGTCGGATTTCCTCACAGAGGGTTCCGTAACAAAATTTGGGCACAAAATTACGTTTGTTGTGTGGATGCTTTTTTCTGATTTTAGTAGGTATTTTTGTTATAGCGGCAACAGAACAGGGTGAGATAGTTGGTGCTGGCAGTGTCTCTAGACATCGCCAACGCTTTCAACACCTTGCCCTGGAGCTGCGTTTGGGAGGCACTTATTTACCATGGAATGCCTCCTCAATCGAATTTTCGGTGCCTATCTTTCCGAGAGGGCCATAACTTATCCGAGCTGGCTCGGGCAGGTTCGGCGAGATGTGTCGTTCGGTGTTTCACAGAGATCGGTCTTTGAACCGCTTCTGTGGAACACCGGTTACGATTGGGTGCTGCGGGGTCCGTTGCTCAGAGGTGTCGGCGTAACGTGTTACGACGACACCCTAATTACAGCGCGAGGAACAACGCACCGAGACGCACTCTCGCGGTTATTGCCCAATATCAGCGGACCCGGCGCTCCCTGCAGGAGTCTGTACCTTGGGATCGTGTGGAGCATGGCCCTATACGGGGTCCCCGTGTGGGTAGAGATCCTGATGGCCAGCAATGCGGCTAGATTGCTTAGCCCGCAGAAGGCGATGGATGTCAGTGTGATAAGGGGATATCGCACGATCTCAGTGGAGGCGGCATGTCTTCTAGCCGGGATCCCTCTATGGGACCTGAAAGCTAGGGCATTTGCGACATTGTTTAAATGGCGCAAAGAGGCGCTAGAGCTGGGCGATAGGACTCATCCTGTGAGCAGGTCATGCTCGTGAAAGAGACGGCGTGGAGGAAGCGGGAGAGAACACCGAGAACTCTCCCACCCGAGTTCCAGAGTCTACGACGGCGCGCCCCATACTACCAGCCTCCATGATCGGGGGCCTGAGGACGGTGACGGGGCTGCTCACCGTCCTTACAGAAACAGGCCCTACACGACAGCGTGACGTGATAGATTCATGCCCCCCTAAAGAAGCGGGATAACAAGTAAACAACCCCCAAAGCCGCAGTATGCATCATTCTGAGGGCATACTCGGCGCTCCCAACGCGTGGTTTTTAGTCGGTAGGACTCCGGCATAGCATCACTGTAGGATTTTCCTCATGTTAAAAAAAATAGCGGCAACAGAAATAGATCATCATTGAAAATTTTAGGCCTCTATCTGGCACTTCCAGCGGTCCAGCGATATAACCTCGTGTCCTAATATCTCGCTAGGCCCCATATCTCGTTATTAGGGTCCCGCTTTAACCCCTCCGTGCGAAAATCCGACTCGCACTTGGCCGGTTATTTTTTCAATAGGTGCAGCAAGTTCCACCAAGTGCCATCATTAAACGGTATAAATCTTCTCAAGTGTTCATTTTAGAAATATCTCCACCTAAAGATGAGATTCTTTCTTTTCCGTGTGGAATGATACATAGATGCTATTGCGAACTCCTACTAACTAAAACCACACGATGCCCTGCTACTAGCTCTTGGCCGGTTTTGGTTACACTCTAGAAGTGTAAAACTAAAACTGGATAAGAGTGAGCCGGACTCGCGCACGTAGGGTTCCGTACAAGAAAAGCGGCAAAACTTCGCGTACCTATGTTGTATGGGAGGCCCCCTTTAATATTATAATTTTGTCTATTTTTATTATTTGTTGCTATAGCGGCAACAGAAAAACATCATCTGTAAAAAATTTAACTGTCTAACTATCACGGTGCATGAGTTACAGCCCGCTGACAGACAGACAGACGACCAACACAGTCAACGGAACCGACAACGAAGGGTTAGGGTTGTGTAATGTCCTAGTCCTAGATCTTTAGGATTCCATAACCAAAAGTAAAAACGGGACCCTAAAAAGGTGGTTTAAGACATAACACAGGGGTAACTGTCTAATACTTCTCAATGATTGTAATTGCTGGTGGTTTGAATTAAGTCGTATTATTATAACTATTGATTGATTTTTTATTGATTGATTGATTAGTAACATATTTACTGGTTAGGCGGAACCCAACCACGTCACAAGCAGAGCCAGGCCCTCAAAATGCATGAACACGTGAGTTTCGGCCCGGCCGAAAGTTTCGGCCCATTTTGGCCGAAACCGAAACTGCGGCCGAAACTCGATTTTTTGGCCGAAACTGGCCGAAACCGAAACCGAAACCGAAAGTTCGGTCGGTCACTAATTACTATATATCGTTTTAGACAACTTTATTAATTTTATTTTCTAATAATAACAAAACGCTGTCATCATCACAAGTTCATAACATTGCTTCATCTTCGGTCATCAACAAGTTTCAATACCTATTTACTTTTAATACTCAATTTATTTTTACGTTTCACATTACCTACGTACATGGATTACCTAAGTACCTATACCATGTGGTTTAATCGCTAGGAGTAGGACTTAGCATTCATGAGAATTGTTACACGTAAAAATCTTTCATTTTGTGATTCATCAGAACATCTCATATTAATATGATAATGTTCTGACCAGAAATATCCGGTCTGAGTGTGATATTATTAGCCCTCTCCAGCTACCCTCAAGGCTCGCGACAGGATCGATATCTGCGTGGCTTTACAATAATATTGTTTGTTTTGAGATGTTTATAACTTTTTACGCGACCCGACGACCGATGTATTTTATTATCTATATATATAAAAATCAATGCCACTTTTCGTTGTAATTTTATAACTCAAGAACGGGCTCACCTATCTAAACCAAATTTTAAGGTTTTATTCGGACTATTTAGTAGATGGTTTATGTGAAGTTTGCTCAAAATCGGTCGAGCGGTTCTTCATTTATCACGCAAACGAAGTTGCGCGGGTCAGCTAGTATAGTATAATAGTAATAGTAGGATAATGGAAACTTGGTAATCTTAATACTGGTTTGTAATGTTTAGTGAATACCTACCATATAAAATCACTTGTGAATTTTCATGACTTCCATACCTAGCTTGTTTATTTTCACCGATGATCATTTCTATCACTGATTTTCCGTTGACCTCTATTATTTTTGCATCGAGTTGTGCAACCAAACATTCAATCACCCAAATACCTAGTATAAACCAATATTAATTCACAAACACGACGCAGTTATGAATATAATTCTTAAACAAAAAACCGGCCAAGTGCGAGTCCGACTCGCCCATGAAGGGTTCCGTAGCAGCAAGTAACTAACATAATACAAAAGTTCTTGTAATTCGTTGTAAGGTTGTAACCTTGTTGTTGTAAAATTGATGTTTTAACATAGTTTCGGAGAAAAGTGGCTGTGACATGCGGACGGACAGACAGACAGATATGACGAATCTATAAGGGTTCCGCTTTTTGCCCTTTGGCTACGGAACCCCAAAAAATTATAACAGCTATTGCGGCTTTGTACAACGATATGTTAAAAAAATTACTCGTAAATTGAATTGACAAAAAAACCGTGAAAATGTGATACCAAAGTAATTCACGCGTCATACACGTTATTAAGACCCAAATTTATAGTGATTTTAATTGGCTCATCGATTTGTGTTCTACAAACAATATACCCTGCCGATACCTCTCAATTAAAGCGGGATTATATCGACATGTTTACATTGTGTCATAATGTTTTCATGTACCATAATGTTGTCAAGCTTTCGTTCAGAAAATTGACATTGATGAAATTGAAAGGTAATTTTTAATGTTGCTACTACATAATATGAATAATGTTAACCACTTTTTTTTAACGTGAGAAAAATCACGTTAAAAGTCACAGGGATGCTATGCCGCTGCCGGTCTCTTACCGACTAAAAACCACACGTATCCTGCCTAACTGCCTACGATTGGGAGCCCCGAGTATGCCCTCTGAAGGGTACCATTGGACCTACGGCTACCACTGCGACCTCACCTAGCGGGGGGCTTCAGGTGCTATCCCGCGTCTTTAGGGGGTTGTTCGGGTCTTATACAGCTTTTGGAGGAGGGGGGGGGGGGGGGCGTGAGTCTCTTACGTCACGCTGTCGCCTAGGGCCTGCTTCTGTAAGGAGGGCGAGCAGCCCGCTCACCGTCCTCAGATCCCCAGTTATGTTAACCGCTATTTCATGTGTGGCCAAGTTCAGCATGTACTAGCCTGTGGTCAACTTCATCATGTAAAATTTCTGAGATTATTCCGATCTAAAATACCGATTTGTTCCCCAATAGGATGTGTCCTCTCGTTTTGCTAAAAGGCGGACAAATCGAACTTCTTGTACTATCTATTTCGGATATTCGGATAGGAATTAGTTTATTTTTATGACCATTATGCTTGAGCAGCTCTTAATTTCACTCTTTTCCAAACGCAATAAAAAAAGAGTGCTAATTAAACGACCTTCGTTTTAATAGCATTTTTAGCCTCCGGAAAAATACTTTGCCCCCTAAATTAATAAGTCAGCCACAATTAATGAGCGTCAGAATTTATAGATTATAGCCACCAGTTAACTTCTCTATTAGCCACTGTTAATATAATTCAGCATCGTGATTATTTTTAAGCATCTAATTTTGTAACATGCATTCAAACAGTAAGCTTCTAAAATACTAAAAAATGGCATCAAAATGAACTTTATTTATTAATATCATAGCTTCTAATTTCCTAATTCAGCATGTTTAAAATGTAACTCGTCCCACATTAATGGATCATCAAAGTTAAGTAAAATTGCCATCACTGCAGTAAGCAACTACCGCTATTGTTGGTGCTTGGATGGGTGACCACTTTGTAACATTTGATTTGCGAGAGTTTCCTTGCTTTGCAAGGCACGTTAAGCCAACTGTGTGGGGTGTCACAATCCGGTGGAAACGGACAAGCGAGTCCTGAAACGGACTCGCTTGTACGTTTCACACGGAAACATGCGACAGATCTTCGGGCATAAATGCTTTTATTTATTATTTTGTGTTACCTGCAGTCTTTATAATCAGATATTCTATACAATACCTGCATTCTAAGGAATACCTGCCCCAGACTCCAGATGCCCTTCCAAGCAATGTAAGAAATGTTTATGATTGTTCATACTTTGTCTAGTACTGTACAAAATTCCTAGGGATTGCATAGTATACCTGCTGGTTCACCGGTGTATCCCGGCGAGTGCCAAAATGAACTAACCAAAGATTGTGACAAACATGGAATCCAACGAACTTGACAGTAACATCTGAGGGGCAAGTGCGAGTTTCGGTGAGCGCCTGTCGACATTCACGAACGAGCGCGTTATCACCGTTTTGTATGGGATCGAGACAAGTTCCCGCGTTTACAGCTAGGTGGCAGGGTCTCGATTCCAAACGAATTGGTGAGCCGTGAATGTCGACAAGCTCACGCAAAAACTCGCACTTGCGCCTCTGCTTTGCTTTTTTTTCACATCTCACGGGTTCGATAACCGGCTCAAGCAGGATTTTATTCAAAATTCTTTAAATGCAGCTTTAATGTGCAAAATAAATAGGTCTTGGGTCACCATAAAATTATAAGTACCGTAAAATTATAAACTATCGAGGAATTATAATTTGTAACATAATGCAAAATATTAAATTTATCTGTAATACATCTGGCGCTCGGCGGCCACTGCAGCGGCATGCTCGCTTCGCTTGCTCACCTTCACGCGTTAGTTAACGCGTTAGTGGTAACTGTTCCAACCTAACCTTCGCAATCAGCGAACAACCTTTCCATACTCTCGTTATTTCATACATTGCCTTGCCTGCAAGTTTCAGGTATTCTCTATAATGCCTAGATATCATACAGATTTCGGTCGGTGACACTATGTATGCATGTAATACAGATTATAGAACTAAAGAAAGAAACCAAACACAAAAGTGAGGCCAAGAATGCAAATACTAAACCCAAATGTAAGTAACGGTTAATTTCTCATTAATCGTAAATTTATGATGACATTAACTTCTAGAGAGTCTATAATAGGTATACTCAGTTTTGAGTTTAGTATTTGCTTTCTTGACCTCACTTTATTTCTAGTTCGGTAAGCGTAATCTGTCTTTAGTTACAAAGTGATATCAAATAGCGGTCTCTGATTAATGCTAATGGCCGGTCATTGTCGTTCTGTGCACTCACTTCTAGCCTTGCAGTGGCTATTTTCACGAGAAAAGAATATGATATATCTATTTTACACGCTAACTTATAAAAACTGATGTTGTCGGTGGAGGCTTAAATTATAATTTTTTGAGGCTCTTGTGTTGAAGCTATAAAATAGCGGCGTTTTCCCTGAAAGAAAACGCATATTAAAATACTTACCTAATTCGAAGCTTATATAATGAGATAGGCATATCCGTTACCCGTAGGCTTATCTTACTCATGTTTGATGACGTATTTCCGTCGACTCACCAGCAGATGGCGCCACCTGTGAACTTATAAAAGAACATGGCGTCCACTTTGTCCTCATTGGCTTTTATTCACCAGGCAGATTTAAAAAGTAAGCTTCGAATTAGGTAAGTATTTTAATATGCGTTTTCTTTCAGGGAAAACGCCGCTATTAAAAGTACTTGACCGTAATTCGAAGCTTATATAATGAGAAATGTTTGTTTTCGCCTGGTGAGTGACGGAAACGCCAATGTGATTCTAATTTATTTTTAGGAAAATAATATTATACAATGTTGTATGTATGGT
Organism: Miltochrista miniata; assembly: GCA_933228765.1. Lineage (NCBI taxonomy): Eukaryota > Metazoa > Arthropoda > Insecta > Lepidoptera > Erebidae > Miltochrista > Miltochrista miniata. The sequence continues at coordinate 1,462,879 of OW121769.1, forward strand.
ATCTAGATTTATAATCTTTACCATCTTGAACAACTTCATATGTAATCTTAAACAGACTAAATAAGGAATCTTATTTAAGGAGTAGTAAGTATTCCATCTATTGACAGGATTAAATAATTGCGAATTATTATTATACTTGATTGGTGGTAGTAGCTGACATTATTACTCGACGATAAAAAAATTTGAAATCCATCGTCAATTACCTCGTGTTAAGGATTATTTTGATCTTACCACCACCACCAATTCTTAGAAGCTGCTGTTGACCGGGTAGTGCCGGGGCTAGAATAGTTGGAGAACCTCTAACAGTCATAAATAAACTATTAGACTGTGTAGTCTCATATCGGATACTCTGATATCCTAATTTCTATCTAGAATAAAGGATTCAATTGATTAGTCGTAGGTGTTATCTTTGTTTACAATAGTTTTCCAACCAGATTGTCTGAAATGAAAATGATCAGTTTCGGACTCTTGATTCGGGCCTAAAAGTAGTACCTATGACGTGAGTTAATACAATCGAGCAAAGTTAGATCGTCGTTGCGGCGACCTAAGCATAAAATCACTATGACGAGAAACCTGAAAAATGTTCTCTTTGTATCAATACTTGGTAATATTGAACTAAGTCATCAATCCCAATATCAATGAATATGTGACTTAACTTTCTTTACATTTTGTAAAGAAATCGACCAAGATAATATGTTTAACCAAAACATGCGAACTATGTAAAGTTGACTAACGGTTTCTATATTATCAAGAACAGCAACAACAGATTTATGTAACAGAATCGTATTATATAATAACCATGAATAAAATGCAAGTCGGTTAAAACTGTAAAATTTATAAGTATCTTGAAAGGTAGGTCTCAAGCAGCTCAATAGTAGAAGTTTTTGATTTAATATCTGTTATTTACCTCTTCGCCCCCCCCCCCCACATTTCCACAGATTCTCTATGTGAGGTGGTGGGAGACCTGTCGAGGTGTTTAATAGACATTATTATATTAGTCAAGAAATTGTCAATTCCTGTATTGACAATTTCTTGACTAATTTGACAGATGAATGCATAGTACATTGTGCAGTGGATCATAATGGCCTGGCTGATGGACATGCTGGCATCAAGATTAACACTATTCACGAGTTAAAGATCGAGGATAGACATACAGACAAACCGACTTTTTCTTATAGACGTAACTTTAATATAAAAAACAAAAATGCCTTTCGAAATGCTCTTGTCAGTAGCAAAATAGATGAAATTGTTGGTCTAAACAGCTTCCTTACTAAATTTTACGAAATTTTTAATAAAAACTTCAAAAAGAAGAAAACTATGTTCAAAAGAAATGGTAAAAAAGGACAAAATTGGATAACCAAAGGAATTAAAGTTTCCAGTAAAATGAAGCGGGTATTATGTGTCGCCAAAACCAACGATTGTGACGTGTCATTATTGATATATAGAAACTCCTACATTAAATTGTATAAGAAAGTCATCAATAAGGCGAAAAAGTTAGCAGAACAGTCGGCTTTAAAAAAGTCTGATAATGTTGGTAAAGAAGCTTGGAATATAGTAAACAAGTATCGAAATAAAAGGCATAATGCGCAGACTAGCATTCAATTGGAAATTGACAATAATTACATTTCGGATCCTAAGCAAATAGTCAATGTGTTTGCTACTCAATTTAACTTTGACGATAAAAGTACTTCGCAAGCAAGTTCTATAGCAATAGAATATCTCCACAGCCATTCAAAGAGAGTGGAAAGAGACATGAGCCTTGATCCAATTACACCTCAGGAAGTTAGTAATGTTGTGTGTAAAATGAAATCAAAATTATCTTGTGGTTATGATGAGGTTCCTATAACTATTATTAAAGAAAACATTGATATCCTAGCCGAACCCTTAAGTAAGTTTTATAATAAATGTATGTCGGAAAGCATCTTTCCAGATCAGTTTAAAATAGCCAAGATTATACCAATACATAAGAAGGGGTCTAGAACTGACCCTAAAATGTATCGACCGATATCGTTATTACCTACAAAGTCAAAAATCTTTGAGACTTTATTAAAAAGGAGGCTACTCAGACATTTTAATTTAAATAGGGTATTTAATAAAAGACAATTTGGATATTTAAAAAATGTAGGAACTTTGGATGCTGTAAACACTTTGGTCAATGATGTGACTATGGCTCTAAATGAGAAGAAAAAAGTAGCAGGAATTTTCCTAGATTTAAGCACTGCTTTTGATTCAGTGGATCATACATTACTGTTGACAAAGCTTGAGTATTATGGAGTCAGAGGAGCGGCAAAACAGTTTTTTGTATCTTACCTGCAAAACAGATCCATGTTTGTGGAAATTTCTACCACAACTGACGAAAAAAATGACAACCGTTCTTATCGAGCACACAAAGAGTACAGATCCTTTTTATTTCCAATAAAGATGGGAGTGCCTCAAGGATCAATACTTGGGCCATTATTTTTTATAATTTTTATTAATGATGTTATCAATTATATGACTTTTAAGATACCTAATTCTATAAATTTAACCGTTTTCGCTGATGATACTAATGCTGTAGTATATGCGAATAATACAGAAAATCTAAATCAAGTGGTAGATGAATCGTTAAAGGCTTTTCAGGACTGGTTTATGAACAATAATATGAAAATAAATGTTAAGAAGACTAACCTAATACAGTTTCAAACTACAACAAAGAATAATGATACAATATATAGCAATATGAACGGAAATAGAGTTAACACAGTAAAAGTCGTTAAATTCTTGGGTGTAAATATAGATTACTTATTGAACTGGCAAGATGAACTGTCAAGTATAGAGAGTACAATAAGCTCAGCATGTTACGTACTGAGGAGTTTGAGAGACTTGCTTCAGATAGAAATGCTTAAAACAGTATATTTCGCCTTAGTGGAATCTAAGTTGAGATATAGCATTATTGTGTGGGGTGGCAGTTACAATTATAATGTGCAAAAAGCCTTTGTAGCTCAAAAAAGGGCCATTAGAACAATTGTACGAATAAAACAGCAGGAATCTTGTAAACCTCACTTTAAAAGACTCAATATATTGACGGTGCCTAGTCTGTATGTTTTAGTTGTATTGTGTAATTTTGCGAAAAACGTACATGAATTTGAAAAAGAGGAAGATAGGCAAATAAGGGAACACTCACGAAGGAAAGATTTTTGTACAAGACTACTACCAACCTTGGATGTAGTAAAACACAGCTCCTACTATTCCTCAGTGAAATTGTTTAACAGACTACCACTGAATTTGAAAAGTGACCTTTATAAAACTCACGAATTTAAAAATAAAGTGAAGGACTATCTGCTTGAAAGATGCTTATATTCTGTAGACGAACTATGAACTCATTATCATCCGAATTAATTTGATTGAATTGAAATCTGTTAATAATTATTTTATTATTTGTCATTTAACTATTGGGTATTTTATTGATGTTTAATTATTTTTTTTATTGACTTATTGACAGTTTAGTTATCTAATTATCGATATTTTGGGGACATTTTAATTAATATTATTTTTTGATTGACATTATGAAAAATGTAAAATAAAGATGGTCATTTTTTGTTTATTATGTGACAATTTTAATTTAGTTAATGTGTAGGGGTCATGATGGAAATTGTGTTAAGTTTATTTAACGAGTACCTACTTTCTGTTAGTTTTTCTATTTTTTTTTGTAATGAAAATAGTTTTGACTGTATGAATATGTAATGTGCCAATTAGTCTATTATAAATGTATTGATAATGTATATAGTCTTTTGGTAAATTGGTAGTGATTTAGATTAAGAATATTCAAACACGATGTATATTGTTTTATGAATAAAGAAATGAAGAAATAGAAGGAAAGAAATAATGTTTATTAGGTTCTTTTGCAGGTTCTGCAGAACGAATGGAGCTTACAGAGCTCTCGCTTTGAGATCTGCCCTCTATTATTACCTTGTGCCATCGCGACACCACAAACACTCCTGTTGACCGATTAAGGTGTGACAGCATCTTGGGTATTAAAAATGGTGGTGAAAGTAATATCCACACATTACAAACAGGCCTATCATGGGCAATCTTGCCTTAGTGGTGTTTGAAGCAGGATGCTCCCAAAAAATACCCGGAGGAGCTGATACATATGGTATCGGCTCGGAATGCAGTGTATGGTGAAGTCAATTTGAGATGTCGGACCATTACATGCAAGCTGACGAGTTAAGTTCGTCAAGGCAATTGATTTGGTCTCGTCCCTCTGGGGGGATGGACTATAACTGCTTTGAAAGAGTACAGACTGTAACACAGTATAATATCTTTTCTTTTGGTATTGGACTTTCAGGTAGTTCTATGTCTATCGCATAACGATATGAGAGGTTTCTTTGGGAACCTATTATTGTTTTCTCCCAATTGTCTAACCATCCCTGGGTTTGAAGAGTTTTCAAGGCTATTTGTACGTGTTTGTGAAGAGTAACAGGATTTTGATGCGCAAAATGAGATTTTGTGTAGGTAGACGAGTATTTGAATACTCTTATTCTATAGAAATCGAGGCACCCAGATGGTGAGAAACGAAAATGTTTTGGGTGCGGCTTACCCGAGCGGAAGACAAGAATGTGCTCTGAGAAAGAATAATGTACACTACGTCAGCTTTATCATGAAAATAAGCTTGACTGAGATGTATTTTGCACATCCAATCTCGTAGTTGGAGGAAATCTGGTAAACGGAACATGCTGAAAGATAGAATTATTCTGGCTTCACAAAAGCGTACAATGTCCTAAAACTGAATTCTGGGCGGATGACCCATCGCGTTTGAAGTTAGGAAAAGTGGAGAAACCAAACTTGGTGACAAAGGAACTAGTTTTAGAGTGCCTTGAGCATTCATCTTTTGAACCATTGCACAATGTGGTCATTTCAGTTAAAAAGGAAACCTGTATGGATTCTTAAGTATTTAAAGCAAATAGTATTCCACCTTAGTCAAGTTTTCCATAGCATTTTAACATAAAGTGAAAATTTACAACTTTGTCAGGACGGGACTTGAACAGAGTTCGGTGTAAATTTAAATGTGGGAAGGTTATCAGTTTTGAGCAGGATTCGAACCTGCGTCCTCTCGAATACCGTGCAGGACGGATTGGAGTTTCTGGATAAAGGGAATGCGGTACCTTTTTATAAATTTAAAACTTTTTGGTACTCTCGTTCCTTACCAACGTATTTTGTACAGAGTTAACTGACCGACATAGAATGACAGGGTCATATCATTTAGCGTTTCCTTTGCTGGTGTGGGCAGAGGATGTTAGACCTCTCCTCGTCTCTTTGAGAGCCTCGAGCTCGGAAATTTCGTAATTGAAGGGACATTTACTGTCGTATGCCCAATTATTATGGATATTGTACACACCCCTCGAGAGTGGTAACTGTAATACAGGCCTAAAAAGGCTCTTGGTACAATGGAATCTGGACTCTATTCGATGGAGATCGGATCTTGACGCCTGATCCTCTCGAAGGCTGGCGTAATGATTTGGATGAACTTTTTTCGGGGTCATCCTTTTTGGAGATCGAAGACCAAAATGCATGCCTTCCCGAGTGCCGTTGAAAAGGCTTCAGCCTCGAAAATGTATGTGTTTGAAGACGATATTTTATCAAGGTTCATTTTTAAGAATTGGGTCTTTGACAATTCTGAGAATAATATATGAAATCAGATCTATGGCCGCAAGCCATTTGTAATAAATTGATAAAAGATTTATGGAAATCCTATTATTAAAGTAGGTCTTCAATTTTGTCATAAATATTTTCGAAGAAACTTAAGTTTTTCAAAAGATTCTCTTTGTTTAAAAATACAAAAGGCTTTGGCAGCAAAAGCCTTTTGGCAGAAAGAACCTTGTCAGCTTTTTCAAAATGTAGCAGGGATTCGAATTGTCGGATCTCCCCGTTTTTGTTTAGGTTGACGAACCCAGGACTATGATTTTACAATAGTGGGTATCAGCATATTATCTTATCAAGGCAATTTGTCGCCAAAACGTGTCTATCAACCTCTTAGGTTATACTGTGTCTTAGGATCTTGGGTAACCGAAATCTCTTTTAATGCTGTCCCTATATAAAATACGAAGCAAGGATGATTGTTTCTATCATCCTCGTAATTTAACCTCTGATCTGTGAAGAAATTTACACTTGGTCAGGACCAGTGTTAGGTAATAAGAAATAACTCACCTATTTCCATCATCCTTATCTGGTTTAGTGGAAGTCGGCTTCTTTTACTCCACTTACGACAATGCACGTGGTGTCGCGATCGCCCTTATTTGAAGTTCGAGCTAAATGAGCTGGAACTGTAGCTATTTGACGTACCTAATACAGTAACTGGAGCTCAGAGCGCGCTTCTGAAATACTCCACTTGGAATTAGCTCATTTTCTAAGGATGGAGGATTCATTTCTATCAAGAAACCAAACTAAAAGAAATAGTATTATGTTAGGTACCTAAAATTTAAGTACTACTTTCATGGTGACATACTCGTACGTATTCAGAAACTTGGAATGATTACGATTTTACCCATAATAGGCCATATTTTTACATGTATAGGAACATCTAGTAATTAATGTGCCTTTATGTGGGTAGGTATAAAAATATTTTCAAAATATTTTCTATATTCGGCGGTACTTACGCTGTACATACACGAAGCAAATAATATCTAAAAAAAAAAGTATTAGTACCTATGAATACAATCTATAAAATCAGTTTGATATTAGCTGTAACTAAAGATATTAAATAAAAGAAACTGCAACCTCGAAAGGTTTACGTGCTATTTTAAAATAATAGGGTATTTCACGTTATGACGTATCACACTCATACGTGATCGTAAAAATATGAAGTAAAAACATACCTGAGACTTAAACGAACGGTTAAACCGTTAAATATGTCTGTAGGTTCACTTACTTCAATCACAAGTCACTTGTTTTAGATTCACTGTATATTCAAACGAACGGCAAAGCCGTTAAATAATTATTTCTGTAAATTCACTAACTTCATCCCAAGTCACTTTTTATAACTTTACTAGGTATATAACTAGTAACTAGAAAAAATAAATGCACTAGCAGGTGTTCCTGCTATAACCTTTTGCTACGGGAATCAAAACGCCAATGAGGACAAAGTGGACGCCATGTTCTTTTATAAGTTCACAGGTGGCGCCATCTGCTGGTGAGTCGACGGAAATACGTCATCAAACATGAGTAAGATAAGCCTACGGGTAACGGATATGCCTATCTCATTATATAAGCTTCGAATTACGGTCAAGTACTTTTAATATAAAATTGTGATTACATGTAAAATATGTGGCTGAATTAGTAAATTAGGTGTTAGTATATTATTACGGAGGACAAGTTAAAATATTTGTTGATCTTTATTTGATGCTTATAATGGAATATTTAGGTGACGTTTTAAAGAGGACGAATTAGTATATTAGAGGCTATTTCATTTTCGCGTGGCTTAGTTATTAAATGCGAGGCTAAATGCCGTGGCCGATAAAAACTTTTGAGGCTCGGTTTATTATATCCCATAAAAAAATAAGTAAAACTTAAGAAACAGTTTTATTTTCTCAGAATAATATAATTATCAGAACCGCATTCAACTTTTATTAGGGTTAAAAAGAGTTTGTAAAGTAACATTTCTGCCAGACTTAAAGCTCGAGACACCTCAAGGAAACGTGGGATAAGCTCATAAACTCACGTTCAATAGAAATTCGCTGCAAAAGGTCGTTCTGTTACCAAATTTACGAGTTTTTGGGCAGAACAGAAACGTTTCCAGGTGTTAGGTCCCACGAGTTAGCTCGCTTTAACCCTACATAACTAAACATTCGTCTACGCGACGACGCTCCTCTCCGAGAAAGTCAAGTGCACCTACTTCCCCGCGCCCCGCTCCCGCCATACTTTGTTTACCTTCCTAAATAGATCAATTAGTGCATCGTGTGACTCGATTTCGATTACACGATAATTAGGTAGTTACCTACGACTATATCGTCGCCCGGCTGACGAAAGTTTAGTTATTACGGTAGTTTTTTTCAAAGGTATGTATGAGTATTTATTAATGTTTCTTTAATTTATACACACAATAAATTAAATATTTCTTTTTAATTTAGATTTTAATTATTATATTATATTATAATAAAGTGATAGACGCTATAAAAAGTTTGTTTTATGAAAGTTTTCTTTATTGCAACTAATTTATATACATTTTGTTTGGCATGATTTATACTTCTTTTTCTATATGGATTTGAGAAACCAAGATGAACAGATACATCAATGACTGGAAGAAGAAATGGCAAATGACTGTGAGGAGGGGCCGAATAGTTCAGCGTCGGAGACAGAAGATAATGTGGCAGAAATACATCACTACACTGGCAGTGATTCCAATTTTTTAAGCGAATCTTCAGATAATGACGATTTACAACCAAGTTAGAGGCAAAGAACTCAAATTATAGACTCTGATGACTCTTCTGATGGGTATTCATGATCCGAATTCCTCTGAACCAGTTCTTCCAACCTCAATCCAGGGTAATCAAAGAGTACTTCAAACAACCACTCGATTAATTTATGGCAAAAACAAACATAAGTGGTCGTCTGTACCTAGATCAGTTTCTACCCGTAAGTTGAGACGAACTTGGCTACAATTAATGCCTATGCCGTTTATATCTCCAACATCATCAGAAATAAAAAGAAAACCGTTATCCCGGCGCGATTTTGTAATAAAGATCGGAGACGAACTGATGGAGCCTTGGCTAGGGGAGCGATTACAAACGCCGATTTTGAGGCGTGACATCAAGGTCATGATAAATGATATTCTTGGCGAGTCTTCCAACCCTGAAACTCCTGTCCATACTGTGTGTGATGTGCGCAAAATTTGTTTGTTATGTCCTTCCGAAGCTCGTATAATGAAGAAGCATCGATGCATGAAGTGCAAAAATGCAATTTGTGGATCTTATAATATCGATATGTGTAGTAACTGTGCAGAATAGTTATTTATATTGTTTTTTTTTTAAATTAGTTCCTAATTAACCAAACTTAAGTGACATGTAACCAGTTCCCATTGTTGATAAATATTTTTGATTATTTTCACGATTTTTATTGCGTAGTCCGCCCGACGAAAGTTTAGTAACTATGTAACAATGAATATAGTTTAGTTATGTAGGGTTAAATACAAGGAAAGTTTGAAATTGAACTCAATAGACGTTGAAAGGGTAACCTTTGACTTTCATTGCTATTCATCAGCTGATTTGTATAATTAATCAAAGTGAGTAGGTACCTATAATGAGAAAGTTAATATTTGAAACTTTTGTATGGAAGTCATAATTGGTTCAATGTAAGTATTCTATATGATACCTTTTCGAAAATGTCTCGAAAATCTAAAATAGCAGTAGTTTAATCTATACTAATACTCGTATTATAAAGAGGAAAGATTCGATTGTTTGTTTGTTTGCATCGAATAGGCTCCGGAACTACTGGACTGATTTGAAAATTTCTTTCACTGTTGGGAAGCAACGATTCTTTGTGGTGAACATAGGCTATACTAGCTGTAGCCCGTGGCTTCGTACGCTGCATTTTCTTCAGATTGATATAACTTTTTTATTTATGAACCGATTGACATGAAACACTAAATGTTAAGTGAAGCAACCCGCAACCCAATAAAGAAAACTGCATCGCAATCGGTTGAGCGGTTGCTGAGATTAGCGTGCACAAACGTACAGACAAACAGACAAAAATTCTAAAAATCATTTTTTTGGGTTCGATTGCGTTCATAAAGCCCCCCTATAATATTTTTTCTTATTTATCTTCCATGTACAGACAGCGACCTGCAACGATTTTATTATATGTATTAATTTTTTTCCCGAATTCCCACGGGAGTCGCATTGTACACAGTATTTTTTAAACTTTCATAACTCTTTTAGTGAAAACGGAACATGTACGGGCTAATGACCGTACATTTGCTCGGTCAGCACACAGCAATAATGCAGACTTTATTAACATTTATTAATTTACGTATACTAAGTTCAGTTCACGTCTAGCAGCAAGGCGCCGTACTCATTAGCAATAAATCATATTTTATAGATTAATTAATTACTTAGCAATAAATGATAGTTACCTTTACAGTTCAATTAGTAGTATCATTTTAGTAGTTAATAATCTAGTAGCATAACTGTACGGAACCCGTACAGAACACAAACGCAGCTAAAATTGGGTTGGCTGATAAATAAAATAATAGTCATCAAATTTCCCAGATTTCTATTACAGTACTTTAAACTTACATGAAATCATAATATTATTATACAGTCGAACAGACTTGTTCTTGAAATTCTCAATACAACTGCTTCCTAAAAATCAAAATGTCTTATTTTAAGTCGTGCTTTTGAAATAATACTTTCTTAAAATCAAATAAACAATTAGTTTTATAATAAGACTTCTGACAGTGGTCCTCAAATTGGCGGCCTTGTGATGTGCCTCTTCACGCAATAGTACAATATTACATAGCACACAAATAATAAAGGCCAGGTCAAGAGTACCCTTAACCGAAGAGCATGTATGAAGACACTTATGAAAGTTGAAGAAGCGAAAGTTGTTTGCCAGGATCGTAGCAAGTGGAAAGCCATAGTCTCTGCCTACCCCGTTGGGAAACAGGCGTGATGTTATGTATGTATGTATGTACAAATAATAAAAAAATGCCAAGTATAAAATGCTACCTCAACAAGATACTGCCAATATTAATTCAAATCGGAACTTTTCATACGAATTGGCAGCTTCCTGGCTCCACGCCAAATGGCATTTCACTCCAGGCAACTTCTCGATGTCTAGAAGTAGGTACAAAGTTGTGGAACTTTCAGTATTAATAACGTTCACTTACTGCAGGCGAGGGCTTTCATTGTTCTTAGGGTTCCGTACCCAAAGGATAAAACGGGACCCTATTATCTAATCTATATATATAAAAATCAATGCCACTTTTCGTTGTAATTTTATAACTCAAGAACGGGCTCACCTATCCAAACCAAATTTTTAGGCTTTGTTCGGACTATTTAGTAGATGGTTTATGTGAAGTTTGCACAAAATCGATCGAGCGGTTCTTCAGTTATCACGCAAACAAAGTTGCGCGGGTCAGCTAGTTATTATATAAAAATCAATGCCACTTTAAGTTGTAATTTTATAACTCAAAAACGGGCTCACCTACCCAAACCAAATGTTTAGACTTTGTTCGGACTATGTAGTAGATGGTTTATGTGAAGTTTGCACAAAATCGGTCGAGCGGTTCGTCATTTATGACGCAAACGAAGTTGTGCGTGTCAGCTAGTTATTTATAGACACTGTTGATTGATGGCACTTGGTAGAACTTGCTGCCTTAGACCATATAACACGGGACTAGCCTTTGCGAACCACCGCATACAAAAATATTCTGCCAGTTTTCATACAAGTGAAGGGGGAAACACAAAGACATATAAAATTTCATTGCATTTAAAAATGTATTAATCGACAAACGCGTAATGGCTGTTGTGTGTTAATTGTTATTGTACGGTCAACTACAATGTAATGTACTAGTTTAATCATATAAAATGATGTACTGATGTACAGGCTTTTCATAAAGCCAAAAGACCAAATGGTCATGTGCAATGGCAGAAAACAATGCTTAAGTAAGGCGCATCCTGTGGTTAGATGATCTAAGCTTGCTGCACATCTATACTAATATTATAAAGAGGAAAGATTTGTTTTTGCTTTTTTGATTTTTAGATTTTTTTGTTAGTTTGTTTGTAACGAATAGGCTCCGGAACTACTAGACCGATTTGAAAAATTCTTTCACTGTTGGGAATTTTTTTTTTCCGTATTCCCACGGGAACGGGAACTACGCGGGTGAAACCGCGTAACGTCCGCTAGTATTGAATAAAGGCACTTGTACTGTTCCACAATATTGAGGAACAGGAGTCGTTTTCAATAAGGGACCCTTTTTTTTTAACGTGAGGGAAAGTCCATCATGGATGCCATGCCGGACTCCTACCGACTAAAAAATCTCACGTAACGCCCAACAGCCTATGGTTGGGAGCCCCGGGTACGCCCTCGGAAGGATGACCCAGAGGTCTCGGGAGTCCTGACTCCCAACAGACCCACGGCTACCACTTTGGCCTTGCCAAGAGGGTGGTTCGGGTACTATCCCGCGTCTTTCGGGGGTATCGGGTGTGATCCCGCTTCTAATGGGGGGCGTGCGTGAATCTCTCACGTCACGCTGCCGTCATGGGCCTGCTTCTGTAAGGACGGTGAGCAGCCCTCTCACCGTCCTTAGGCCCTCGGTCATGGAGGCCGATAGTCTTCTGGGAAGACACGTCGGCAGATATGTGACCCAATTACTTAAGCTCCACTGTCTAAATGTCTGTCTAAATGGCTGTATCTCATGAACTGCTTGCTATACAGGATGAATTTTTCAAAAGGGATTGGATGGCCAAATCCGAAACTATAAGGAATAGCGAAAAATGCTCAAAGGAGTCACGAGCCCGATTTTGATGAAACTCAAAACATCATCATTAAATTTTTGAAAAACCTATAATCCTAGCTGGAAATCGAACCTATTGGTTTTGAAAAAAAAAACACACCCTATATTATTACACCATTCGATAGTGTTGCTATTAAGGCTCTTATTCTGGGAAGTAACGACATGCAGTAAACTAAAGGAAAGTGCTCATCTTTAACAAAATACAATTTATTTTACTAACGTTAACTGATTAATTGTTCAAAATGTAGACCATTGTTTTCAATGCATAGCTGGATTCGAGACTTCAAGGATCGTACTGCATTCAATATTATTGATTTCCTTTAGAATATGCTCCAAAGAATCATTCTGAGCATGATTTAAAACACGGAATAGTTACGATCTATTCTGGGATTTCGAACGAGACAAATTATGATACAAAATTTTGGTACATGAAATATGACTTCTATTAAAATTTCAAACTTTCCTTAAATTTGCCGTATAACATTACTTCGCAGAATTTGATCCTTATCAGTGACACTATCGTATGGTGTAATAATAAAGGGTGTGCTTTTTTTTCAAAATCATTGGGTGCGATTCCCAGCTAGGATTATTGGTTTTTAAAAAATCCAATGATGAGGTTTTAAGTTTTATCAAAATCGGGCTCGTGACTCCTTTGAGCATTTTTAGCTATTCCTTATAGTTTCGGATTTGGCCATCCAAGCCCTTTTCAAAAATTCATCCTGTATATATAATAAGCTTGACAGTTGATTTTTTTGCATACGATGTATTTCTGTTGCCATTATAACGCGAGTCGGACTCGTCCTTGGGTCGGAAGCCCCCTTATTCTCCCGATTTTTTCTAATTTTATTAATTGCTGCTATAGCGGCAATAGAAATACATCATCTGTGAAAATTTTAGCTCTCTGGCTATTATGGTACCTGAGTGACGGACAGACAAACAGACGGACAGCAAAGTCTCATGAATAGGGTCCCGTTTTTACCTTTTGAGTACGGAACCCTAAAAACAGTAGGAAAAGCAATATTTTAGGTGAGGCGTCCATACAACAAAAGTAATTTTGTTACCGTTTTTTCGGTACGGAACCCTCGGTGCGCGGATCCGGTTTAGTATTATGTTACTGCTCATTAATTCTTTAATGAAGCGAGATGAACCTTTCATGAAGAAGATGGAAAATACAAAGCCGGGCTTTATTTTAATTAAAGTGTATAAATATTTGTTGAAAACAGCAGTTGTTTGATGATAATAGCAATTTGTGGAATATTTTTTATAAAGCACTTTTGAAGAGAGTCTAGAAAATATATTTAAATCTACACTTATACATATTATAAAGAGGAAAAATTGTATTTGTGTGTGTGCATGTTTTTAATGAATAAACTCAAAAACTGCAACACCAAAATCAAAAATTCTTTCACCACTAGAATGCTACATTCACCCTAAGAAAAGAACATAGGCTATATTATATTCCCATATTCCCATGGGAACGAGGGCTATGCGGGTGACACCGCTTGACGTCCGCTAAATAATAAATTTCCATTTCACTTATTGTTTAGTAATATGCTGACAAAGGATCTTTTTAGGGTTCCGTAGCCAAATGGCAATAAACGGTACCCTTATAGATTCGTCATGTCTGTCTGTCTGTCCGTCCGTATGTCACAGCCATTTTCCTCCGAAACTATACGGCCCATGCTGTTGAAACTTGGTAATAATATGTATTCTGTGAACCGCATTAAGAATTTTACATAAAAATAGTAAAAAAGTAATAAATTAAGGGGGGGTCCCCATACTTGGAACTGAAACTCAATTCTTTTTTCATCAGACCCATACGTGTGGGGTGTCTATAGATAGGTCTTAAAAATGCTCTTGAGGTTACTAACATACTTTTTTCTAATCTGAATAGTTTGCGCAAGAGACACTTCCAAAGTGGAAAAATGTGTGCCCCCCCCCCCCCCTCTAACTTCTAAACTAAGAGAATGATAAATCTAAAAAAAATTGATTAGGTACATTGCCATAAATACTTCCAACGCAAAATCGGTTTGAACGAGATCTAGTAGGTAGTTTTTTTTTAAACGTCATCAACCGCAATTTTCACCTAGAAAAATCACTACCACAGCGAACATGTTAAAACATCAATCAAAGTTACAACGAACTACAATAACTTTTATATTATGGTACTTGCTACTACGGAACCCTTCATGGGTGAGTCCGACTCGCACTTGGCCGGTTTTTTTTTTTAATAGATTTTAACCCTTAGAGTTCTATCCACCATGGAGTGAAGCAGAGATCCAGAACAGTATATAATCTACCAAGGTGACCAGTTGTCAGAGCCTTGTGGTCCACTTTATACTGGTATTATTCTTTTATAAGTATTCGACTTTTTACTAAAAATCTAAAGAGCATTTTTAACACTTGTAACATTCTTCAACAGGTCGATTGCGAGATTGCGACTGTTAAATTCTGCACCCAAAGGGTTCTGTACCCAAAGGGTAAAAATGGGAAATTATTAATGAGACTTCGCTGTCTATCCGTCCGTCTGTACGTCACGAGGCTGTATCTCAGGAACCGCTAGAGCTAGAGAACTGAAATATTTACAGACGATATTATTTCTGTTACCGCTATACCAACATATACTTAAACCAGGAAAAAAGGGTATTAAGGGGGCTTCATACAACAAACGTGATTATTTGCCGTTTTTTTGCTACGGAACCCCCAGTGCGCAAATCCGACTCGTACTTGGCAGGTTTATTATAAATTTGTCCTTCTAATCTCTAGCTTACACTAAAACACGAACCAAAACTCGCATATACCTAAGCCTAAATTCAAACACTTCTTTCATACTTACAGCTCACAGTTTTTGTTCAGGACAAATTTGAATATTATTCGGTGGTAAGAAAGTTATCAAATAAAAAGCAAAATGTATCGCCATAAAACCCAACAATATAATGGTATTTCGGAGCAAATGGTCTTTAAAAAGCGATAAGAATGTAATGTTATTTTCCCCGCCCTGTGTATGATACGTATATTTTTTTAAAACTTGGATGTTAAATAAAAATGTTATGACTTTACTTCTTTTCTATCTATTTAGGACCAAATTTATGTTTATTTTTAACTAGTGGGAATACGGGAATAAAATATAGCCTATGTTCACCGCAAAGAGTGTAGCTTTCCAGCAGTGAAAGAATTTTTCAAATCGGTCCTGTAGTTCCGGAGCCTATTCGTTACAAACAAACAAAAAAAAAACAAATCTTTCCTCTTTATAATATTAGTAACGATAGATAGGCAGTGAAACCCATCTAATTCAAATCTTGGACTTGCTTTATAAAATCTAGAACATCGTGTGACCCGTCGCCACGGGGTTCTAGATTTTATAGAATAAGCCTCGTGTGCCAATGGGAATGAGTCCAAAATGTCGCCACCCTATTTCATCCCGAGGGTGTCGTAAGAGGCGACTAACGGAACACTTTTGCTAAATGATCCAATTCATATTGCGTAGAGAAGGAAAACTCAAAACGAAATTCGATTGTCAGTAAAATGATAATCAATAAGCCAAGTTGATCGTCATGACCTGCACCTGTTTTCAACACGGCAATGGGCTCACCAACCTGTTACGTGGGACATAAAACTATAAGGTGAAATGTGGGCGTATGCTATGCCTCTGCCTACCCTTTCGGGAATAAGGGCATGACTATATGTATGTTCTATAAAATCTAGATAATTGAGAAACTTTTTTCTTATGCTACATATTATTAGAACGTTTTATGACTCTAGTTACAAGCTTTTTTAACCGACATTTATGACGATTTGTTACAAAAGTTTGCCTACAAAAGTCTTTCGTGCTCCCACGCCGGTATGCTCATGTTATTTGCTGTTCACTGTTACTAGATAATTCATGTTTTCTACTTAAAAGATTACGACTAAAATAGGTACAGAGAGAAGCCATAGCAGCTTAAGCATGCCAAGTGCAATACCTTGAGAACGTTGCAAATATAGAAAAAATATGAACCTAACCAGTTGCACCTTGAGGCACTCTCAAAGGATATCTAGATCATTAATACACTTAACACACACTGCCGTAAGGCGAAACCGGTTAGGTATTACAATTATAAATATTGTTGAATAGTACAAGTGAAGTTGTTCAAGTTCCATCAAGTGCCATCAATCAACAGTAAAAGTATACCTACACACCTAGTAGGGTTAACCACCCAATCATTGGCACACCTCCAACTATTGGCACGAGTATATTTCGAAAATATAAGGGAAACTTAGTTTATTCCAGTTCAGTGTTGCCCATTTCTAACAGAAAAATAATACTATTTTTCTTTTTAATGCATAGTTACTGAACTGGAATAAACTAGGATTCCCTTATTTTTACGAAATAAATTATACTCTGAAGTGCAAATAATAGGAGGTGTGCCAATGATTGAATGGTTTACCCTATAAAATTGAAGCGCTCATCGTAGCTCAGTTGACTCAGTGTTCTGTAAACGACATGTCACTTCACATTGTGAAAAAGCTCCATTTGACAGCATTACCATGCTTCAAAAGGCATGTTAAACGTCTATGGTCCCGGTTGTCAGGAACATAGCAGTCTTAACTCAAGATAAAGACGTTATACCTATTGCTAGCGGACGTCACGCGTAGCTCCCGTTCCCGCGGGAATATGGGAATAAAATAAAGCCTTTGCTCACCGCGGATAGTGTAGCTTCATAACAGTAGTGTAAGAATTTTTCAAATCGGTCCTGTAGTGTCGGAGCCTTTTGATGCAAACAAACAATCAAATCTTTCCTTTTTATCTATACTAGTCTATACTTCTATACTAAAATTATAAAGAAGTAAAGTTTGTGTGTTTGTTAAATTGTAAGGGGTAATCTCGGGATCTACTGAACCGATTTTAAAAATTCTTTCACCAATAGAAAGCTACGTTATTGTGGAGTGTCATAGGCTATATAGCATCACGCTACAACTAATAGGAGCGGAGCAGTAATAGTAAATGTTTCAAAAACGGGGGACGACGGAAACGGGTAATACTCTCTCTTATGTGGCGCAAACGAAGTTGCGCGGGTCAGCTAGTAATATAATAGATAACGAGTCCTGGGTCATCCTTCCAAGGGCTTACCCGGGGCTCCCAACCATAGGCTGTTGGGCGTTACGTGAGGTTTTTAGTCGAAAGGAGTAACAACATCCATGAGGATTTTCCCTCACGTTAAAAAAAAAAGTATAGATAACGCCTTTATCTTGAGTTTCGACTGCTATTTATTGCTTTAAAAATGTACAATTGTGGTGGTCACAACTTGTGCCTGTCCATTTCAACACGAGAATAAGTTCCCCGCCACTATGAATTGCAGCATAGTTATGGTGAAATGTGAGCGTATCTCTGCTACTCTTGCGTAGAGAAGGAAAACTTGAAATGAAACCCGGTTGTCAATAAAATGACAATCGTTATGCCAAATTGAAGGCCTGTCCATTTCACCACGGCAACTGGCTCACCACCTTTTACTTGGGACATAAAACTATAAGGTGAAATGTGGGCGTATACTATACCTCTGCCTACCACTTCGGGTTAAATGCCTGACTATATTTATGTATGTATACAAGTATAAAAATGCCTCTCTCTTTCTTCCCCAGGAACTCGCAGCAGCCACTCCGACTCAGCGAAACTGGCGCGGCATCTTGATCGCTTTACTGGTGATCGCGGCAGTATTAGGCCTGATCGTGTTCAGTATAGCACTCCTCACGCCGGCTGGAGACGGCGGCAGGGTCCGAGGTCGGAGACCTACGCTACATGATGTGCTTACCGAACATTACAAGCCTTTTAATGGGACTTGGCTTACAGGTAAGATTTTTGAAATTTGTAATTTTCGCTGTTTTGAAATTGAACCCTATCGTATTTTATTTACTCTGTTTTAAGATTGTGTGTTGAGTTTGTTTGTTGAAATGTCATTTCTTGCTGTTTTGAAATAGAACTCTATAGTATATTTAATTTTTTTGAGTAATTAACGCTGTTTATCATGTCGTGCAAAATTGGAGCGTTCCATCAAATGACATTTAGAAAGAGTTTGGTTCAGCAGTTAGAAAAGATCGGAGAGGCTGTATGGGTAGGGTTAATATTAGAAATACATTATAATTACTCGTCTGAAAAGATGAAAGAATCTTATTTGCTATCACATAAAATTATGATACAACCTATCTCGTCAAATGAATTTACTAACATGGGTAAGTAGTTTTATTTGACGAGATAGTTTCCACTGCTTTGAAGAGATTGCATTGCATTGCACTTAATCCAAGTGAACCCATAACACGAAATACATTACTTCTTTAAACGACTGTGACTAGCCTTTCCACCAAGTAAACAACGACTACGATCCACCACACGACTCAATATTTCAAACAAAATGAAATGAAACTGAATGAAAGTTAATTCTTTGTGCAATAACGAACAACCGGTGATCCATTACCGACCGCAGAAGAACAAAGGTTTTTAATGAAGACGCATTATGTAATTTATGAAACAATAGCGTCAATCTATTTATGTCGATTGCCAACGCGGCTGATGCGGATGTGTAATTAGTTTGAACACGGACTTAAAGATTTTATGGGGTAGGCAGAAGTAGTGTTGCTAACGTCCTTTAATTAAGGTGATCACTTTTTTTCAACGTGAGGAAAGTCGTACGTGAATGCTATGCCGGACTCCTTTTTTAGTCGGTAGGAGTCCGGCATAACATCCATGAGGATTTTCCCTCACGTAAAAAAAAAAGGCAGAAGTAGTGTTGCTAACGTCCTTTAATTACGGTGATCATTTTTTTTAACGTGAGGAAAGTCGTACGTGGATGCTATGTTGGACTCCTATTGACTAAAAACCACACGATTCCTTCTTAATGCCTACGGTCGGGAGCTCCGGTGGGTTCGGATGCTATCCCTCGTCTTTAGGGGGTTGTTTGGGTATTATCCCGCTTCCTGTGGGTGAGGTGCGGTGAGATGGTGTAGCGTGCTTGAATTTTTCACGATATGTGACCACTGTCTTTCAAATGGGTCGTTTACTTGCTTGTCACTATGTCACATAGTGATCACGTCGTGGTTACCCTTCTAAGAAACGGCCACAGCGAATGTTGTTTACTGAAGTGATCGTCCTTTTGACAAAGAAAAAAATAATTGAAGTGAGGTACCGATAAGTATTGGTTTTGTAAGACCGTTTTTTTTTGGTATCTGATTTATCGTTTATTAATATTTTACTTTAGCTGACCCGAGCAACTTCACTAGCGTCGTATAAGGGCGAGATAACTTTTCTAGAAGTGTTTACCTTATAATGTTTCTCAAGACGTGTAACTCCTTCAATTAAAAAGGTAATTGTGAGCGAACCTTAAAAGGTACACGTGCAGACTTATTTTAGAAACTTCTTAAAGGAACGATTTCGTAATACCCAATTTGAAAAGGTACGTAAAGGAGAGGCGTCCAGCATTATAGTAGTCTACTATAGGCTGGTTTGATTGATTGATTGATGTTTATTATACTAGATTGTTCTGAGCCCAAACTATGTCCTAAAGCAAAACCATCTAAAATAACGAATGAATCAGGTTGAATGAACTAGAAATTACTTTTCCTCGCCCAAGTCAACACACTCGTGTCTGTAAGTGATCAATATCGGTAGGCTTTGTTGTAGTCGCCAATATATTGTCAGCTGAGCCGACATGAGTTATAACATTCATTTACTGAGCTACCGACAAGTATTGGTTTTGTAAGACCATTTTTTGTTAGCTGATTTATCGTTTATCGAGATTTTATACTAGCTAGCCCCGCTAGGTAGCTATATTATTTACGTATTCATATTTTTAACTAACAGTTAGTCTCGTCGGGGGGACCGCTCTATACCTAAATAGAGACAGACGCACGATTAGGTTATGATTAGGTGAGCGGTCCCCGACGAGACAAACTGTTAGTTAACAATATGAATACGTAAATAATATAGCTACCTATAATAATAATAAAGGTTCAATACTTAGGGTAGATAGGTCATAATATAATAGTTATTTTTTACTTTTTACAGGTTTTTAAAATTTTAAATTTATTTCTTATTTCATGCTTTTTATAGGAGTTTTTTAATTTCAACATACGTATAGTCTATTAACAATTATTCAGAACTAATGCGAATTGCGCGGAGTGTGGTTACAGAATTAGAAATACATTCCACTCTAATTATCTTTCGAATGGCTAAACTGATTTTCATAAAACTATCGTATCGTGATGTATAGGTTATGACCTTTCATTTGATACCCAACACGGGTATATTTGAACAAATTTAATTTTTCATCCCCGCTTTCACCACTCATATCTTTGAAATGGCTTAACCAATTTTTATAAAGCATAGCTAAGAACACTCTCCCCTAACCCATCTTTTAAACAAAAGAAACAGAATCAAAATCGGTTCATCCGTTTGGGAGCTACGATGCCACAGACAGACTTACACACACACACACACACACACACACACACACACACACACACACACACCCACACACACGTCAAACTTATAACACCCCGTCCGGGTTTCCGTCGGGGTTAAAAAGAGGGTTAATCACGCGCATTCTTCCTGTTATTAAAGACTAGTGGACTTCACGCGGTTTCACCCGCGTAGTTCGCGTTCTCTTGGGAATTCTGGAATAAAATATAGCCTTTGTTCACCACAAAGAGTGTAGCTTCCCAATTAGTGAAAGAATTTTTTAAATCGGTCCAGTAGTTCCGGAGCCTATTCGATGCAAACAAATAATCAAATGTTTTCTCTATATAATATTAGTATAGATAATAAGTATAGATGACTCGAGCCGATGACCACGTTAGTACTCAGTAATATCACAGAATAATTAATAGCTGGTTTTTAAGCTTATTACAATACTGCTCACTTGTATATCTAAAATACGTAGGTAACTTTTTTGATTCAGCGTTTCCTATCGTCTCTTTTTTATTTTCTCAGAATGAAAATAAACTTGCTACACATAAATAAATATAACTCAACATTGCAACTAAATACCTAAGTAAGTTGTCTAGCCTAGACATCCATTAGATAGACGAGACATCTATTAGCCCAAAGGCTGACACTAAATGACACCGGGTCAACGACTCCAAAGTCTACAGGCTGCAGTACAAACTCTTTAATGTTCTTGTGCTCTTGGTAGTTGTATATTACATACTAAGCATATATATTACACTAGCGGACCTTATTCGGTTTCACTTGCGTTGTTCCTGTTCTTGAAGTCACCTGATGTTGCTTTCCAACAGTGAAGAAATTTTTCAATAAGACTCGGTAGTTTTGTAGCCAATTCAATGCAAACTCTGTTGCGTTAACGATATTATAAGTTGCTTTTCAAAATATTAATTCTCTCAAAAAACTTCGCGGCTTAGGAATAGAAAAGGTAGGTACTCACACGTATTTATATCCAGGCGAAGATCTCCCGTAGTTCCCCGGGGAATACCTATGTTTCTTAAAGTAACTTGAATTATAAAAGATAGATCAACAATTTTAAGAATTTCGCAAAATATAATTTTGTGATGTGGACCCGCGCGCGGTCAACTTCCTTCGAATCTCGTTCACTAGTCTCGGACGCCATTGGTGCGAGTTATTTTTTTCAAATATATGAACGATGAATAAGGCGAAGGATGCATGTCGAGTGGTAACACAAACTAACAATCAAATCTTTCTTATAATAATATAAGTACAAATTATGATAAAGAAGATACTTTTGGCACAGTAGTAAGGTGCAGCGGTAACCATTTTAAAGAAGAGAAGAGTATAAATTCCCTATCCCTAATTCCATACTAAACGAAAGTACATTAAGTCTGTCTGAACGACTGAACTGATTGAAATTTGGCACAAAGATAAAATAGAGTTTGAATAACGCAACGACATTAGCTATTGTTTAAACGGTTAAGGAAAATTCCACCACAGAGGCGAAGCCGCGTTCGGTAGCTAGTAATACAATATTTTTGAATCATAACCTACTCATAATTTATCGTAGCATAAACTGTAGAATTTTCTCAAAATTTCAGTGATATGTCGTCGTATAAAAGTAATAAGTAAAGTCATATAATACGAAACTTACTGAGTTAAAACGTGCACTATAATATTTTTTATAGTTATCTATTATATAAAAATAAGTCGGGTTTTCCTTCCTGACGCTATAACTCCAGAACGCACGAACCGATTTCCACGGTTTTGCATTCGTTGGAAAGGTCTCGGGCTCCGTGAGGTTTATAGCAAAGAAAATTCAGCAAAAATTTCAACAGAAAAGCGGGAAAATCAATTTTCACATACAGCGCCATCGCGGGCGAAGCTGCGGGCATCAGCTAGTGCACATTAAAAATGTATGGTCACAGGAAACTGCGGTAATAAATTATTCAGAAAGTACTACTTGACTTTAAATGGCGTACTGCACAGTCGAAGTAGAAATGCTTGAGTATCCAATGACGTTATAGCAAAAAAGAGGTAGATATCGCAATAGTGCGCGCAAACTGCTGCGAACGAATTCATACAATTGTTGTGATTCAATTTATTCGGCTAGTAGCTGCGAGCGAAACAAATGTTGCTGTGGTCTGTCATTAACGTAAAACGACACAGATTAGCTATCTCTTTCTGTATTATCGCATTCATAGATGATATCTATTAGGTAGGTACCGATAGGTACAAGTACGCGAAATTATAACTCAATAATAACTGCGATTTTATTGTCATACGTGTTTTCGCGCGCATGCGGGCCTCATGCACGCGGAAGGTACGGTGATGCGGGCGCGGCCAGCATGCGCGCGAAAACTGAACGCTGTTCTGTATCAACGTAGCTTATCTTTACTTAAATATCATTGTGAGTATCTACATTTGCCTTTGCCATAATGGAATTGCTCACTTAAAAAAGAAAGCCGTGAGATCGTTCTCACCAGACCCCTCTCTAACACGTTTATTGTGAAAGTGAAAGTTCAATCCGATTGACGTTGTCAATTTTGTTTTATTTCAAACTTTGAACAGATGATCCACGTGACCTAGTGATGTAGTTTAATGCGACAGGGTCACAGCTACAGACAATGACTCGCCAAAGGCCCTTTGCACTCTATTTAATAGAGAGGGGCTAAAAGTAATTTCTAGGCTTAGGTACTCGTATGGTAAAAACGGGGGTTTCCGGGCTTCGGAAGTCACGTTAAGCCGTCGGTCCCAGTTGCCAGTAAAATAGCAGTCGTTAAGCCAAGTTGAAGAAGGCCTTAATGGGCGGTTTGAAAAATTTCAACAGAGGGCAGTTACAATCTGCGTCTGTCCATGTCAACATCAACACGGCAATACGGTTCACCGCCTATTACGTGGGAAAAAACTTTAAAGGTGAAACGTGGGCATATAATATGCATCTGCCCACCACTTCGGGGATAAAAGGCGTGATCATATGTAATTCTATGTTACATACATATACGGGACTCTATTACTAAGACTACGCTGTCCGTCTGTCAATAGGATGTATCTCATGCACCTTGATAGCTAGACAATTGATGGTGATAATTTACACGTTTTTTTTTTAAACCTCGGACTCGGCTCGGGCCCCTAAAATATTTTTTGATAAAAACCTTGGCATCATGAAAAAGAACTACTACACTATAGCAGTAAAATGGTAAAGAAATAAAGTATCAATAAATACTAATATTTATTGAATCATTGAACAATACATTTTGCACGTCAAAATACATTAAAATATTATGGTATTCTAATTTACAGACAAACTATTTTATATAAATATAAAATAATTTGTCTTACTCAAAGACAAATTATTTTATATTGTGATTTGTCTGTAAATTAGAATACCATAATATTTTACTACAAATCATTAAAAGAGCAAAAGATAATAATACCCTCACAAAAAAAGGTATTATAGATTCTAATGACTCCAGTGATGATGGTGACCTCAGCCGTGGATATGATGGTGATGATGACCCATGCCGTGGAAGTGATGGTGATAGCCGTGATCGTGGTGACCCCAGTAGCTGTAGACAGGAGCAGCGACGTAGTGTCGTACAGGCATTATCTTCACCACTCGTATAGGGGCTGTAATCGAGAATACGTATTAATTTATTATTATTTTATTACAGTTTCTTACTATGTACTTACTCGTAATAAATTAATAAATATTTGTGGACAATCTCACACAACAAAATCTAGCCCAAATTAAGCTAATATAAGCATGTGCTATGGGATCTAGATGACTGATACTTATATTTTTCTAAATATATTCATATTATTAGAAATATAAAACACCCGAACTCCAAAACATACATTTGGGGATCACACAAAATAATATTTGGACCGATCCGGGAATCGAACCTAGTATCTCAGCGCGACAGGCGGTTACGCTACCGAATGCGCCACCGAAGCTATCAAAAAAAAGATTTAGGAAAAGATTTTACCGATTTCAAAAAAGTAGGAGGTTACAATATTCGACAAGTTTTTCTTTAGGTATAATAATTGGTGTGATTCATCCTGGGGCATCCTTCCGAAGGCATACCCGGGGCCATAGGCAGTGGTAGGATACCGTGTGGTTTTATTTGGTCCGATATAACATCCATGCGGGATTTACACACGTAAAAAAAACTGGTTATTCCCGTTTTGATAGATTTTAATTTCGACAGATATTTCTATTTCTGGGATCCTATTTCTGGGTGTTTAAAAAAATAACCACAAAGGCTAAGGCCACCTTCTAACCTAAACTATCCGAGTCGGGGTACTCTGAGTCGGTGTTGACAGATTTTAGTAATCTGGCGAAATTAAAATCTGTCAAAACGGAAACAACATAAAAAACTGGTGTGCAATTTCATTGAATCAATTCGGTGATCATCATTGTGGAATAACGTGCAAAAACTGTCTCAGTTTGTCTCAGAGAGAATCGTTGTCGTTCGCGCTGTTCTCGTGATATATGAGTTGATTTATATCCTTTATTGATTGCCATAAAGTGAAGAGGTTCTAAGTTAACTGGATTATTTGACCACCTTGTGTGAAGAAGTAGGGCGTTTTTTGAGAGAAATCTCGTATTTTTTATAATATATTACACGCTTAATAAATCTAAGTTGGGATGTGTCAAAATTTATTATTACTGAGATGAGAAGTCGTAAATATACACGACTTTATTCATAAAAAACACATAGAAGTCGAGTACTCTGTATTTAATACTTTTTGTTTTAGGTACCTCCACTCCAATGCACTTCCATGGAGAGCGTTGCATGCATCGTGTAGTAATATTAACTTGAAATATTCTCTTGATCTATCTAAACCCTCTTCATACGCGTATTTATCTACGTTCGCAGTTTCTTGAGGCAGTCAAAGTCAGGACAACTATTTTCTATCTTGAATTGCCGTGACAATGGTCGCTGTTTCTTAGATCTATCAACCCTTAAATGGAATTATGCCAAGAACCCTATGGACAGTTATAAAACGTAGCGATTAGTAAGCCAGGAGCTCCTCACCTCGCTTACAATGGTGATGGGTTCGTATAGGTGTATAATCAAGTGAGTTACCGAACAAGGGGTTGCCGGCCACCAGGCCGATGAGAGCAAGCACTAGCACCACCTGTGGAACGAAAAAATAACCGAATTATAACGTAGCCACACTGACATAACTTAAGTACAACTCTGGGGCTTCAAATGTAGCATGAGGTTTGTGTTGACTTGAAAGCCTTTCTGGTGATAGTCGTGGCCTCTAATATCAGGATAAAAAGACCAACTGCTTAACGTGCCTTCCGAAGCACGGAAACGCCCGCAAATAAATGTGACTAAGGGGTCACGTGATGGTCACCCATCCATAACCAGCCACAGTAGATATTGCTTACTACAGTGATCGTTTACAGAACACCGCCAGGCCACGAGGGCTTCTATTAGCCAAGTGATGACATTTTGCTGTTAGATCACTTTTTGAATGGAATTTCGAAAATCGGGATTGAAGTACCTTACAATTTACGTAATAAGTTTTTTTTAGCGTAAATAAGGCTGTATATTTCTCAAAATTCAGAGGATACCTTGGTTCATTAAGTTTGTTGTTTGATTTGCTAAACAAGCTGTATGTAAGAAGGATCCTAATAAAGTGTTTGTTTTATATTTGCAAGGATTTTGTGGGCCAGCCAAGCTTTCGTCTTCTATAGAGCATTTTATTTGGTTCTTACTCACCAAGCACTTCATGTTTGTATGAACAGGATTAACACAATATTAATGAACCAAATCCCCGTTGTCAATATCCACTCACGCGCATCCTGCCGTCTGCTGTCAGCCCTTGCATCACGCTCGGCAGCTGTCGGCTCCTTCCGCCGAGCACTTCGGATATCGCTGGCACCGACACGTTACGACACTGACAGGTCTATAGCTACTGTATACCCCTCTACTAATTATTATACATCGTGTGTACCAAGACCAGGTCATCAATAGTGTTAGTTCAAGTCTTGTAGTCCTGCTACCTTAGTATTCTGTAAACGGTCATTAGGGTGTGCTGACATATCATACTTTTTCTAAAACCTACAATGAGGAAGAATTTTCCCCTGAATCTTATAACCTCTTTTATTACCGACTTTTTGTACTTGCTCTATTGTAGCATGTTCAATTTTCTTTCTGTAGTAAAGCAGTATCTGATTTAATTAAAGAACGTGAACGCAGTGAATGTTTTCTCTATATCTAACAAGACACCCATTTGTTCAAATTTCACCAATTTAGATTCAGGGATTTTATACACACATAACATAACGCCTGTTTTCCTAACAGGATAGGCAGAGACTATGGCTTTACACTTGCTAAGATCCTGACATATCACTTTCGCTTCTTCTAGTTTCATAATAGTGTTTTCATACATGCTCTCCAATTTGAAATTGAAATTGAAAAGTTTTTGAAGAAAGGCCATGTCAAGAGTACCCACTCTTGACATGGCCTTTTTTCAAAAACTTTTCAATTTGGTCAACATAAGTGCGACGCGGTCGACCCCTACCAGATTGCCCATTCACTCTCGCCTTATAAATCTTATCAATTCGTCTTCACGATTATAAGTTAGTCAGTCAGATTTTCTCTCTCTCTCTCTCTCTCTCTCTCTCTCTCTCTCTCTCTCTCAGTCTTTTCTCTTGTTTACTCGTCAGTTACTGTTTAGATCAGTCTCACGTTAATTTAGTTTAATTTAGACTACATTGTGCAGTGTAAAAGATGTCCTATATTTAAGAAAAAGCCACAATATTATTTTACCGTTAGAGGTAGGCAGGTAAAAAAATTCTACACCATTGTTTGTTTAGGGCGAATATTAAAATTTTCTTTTATAAGAGATATTATGGTGGAAAAGCTTTGTTAACGTAATACGAGTATGATACCCTAGACGCGGGCACATTATTTAAAAATGCTATAAAACTTGACAAAAATGAGTAATGGAGGCTGTCTCTCTGATTATTTATGTATTGTTTTTGTAAAATTTATTTTGAGTTTATCATAGTCCTTCTTTTATAAATGACATAGCGAGTGGATGTTTGATATTTTTTTGTCAAAATTATTAACACACTAGGAAGTGTAATAATTATGTGATTTGTGAAAATTAATAATCACTGTTTAACAGTAGTCATGACACACGAACTCGTATAGGTAATTGTATTTTGATGCGCTACCCTCATTACAAAAATGCGCTGATATTGTTTCAATCACCCACAGATCGCTTGTGATAAGTAAAATCCATTATTACCTTTATAGCGATAAATGCATGTGAACGTTCGTAAAAAACAGTGATAATTACATTCGTTTTCTTTATTAATTTAAAGTGCGTCGGTTTAAGTCAAGTACTGTGCGTGTGCAAATATATCAAGAAAGTGTATTAACGATCCTAACTCTTTTTGTTATGTTTGTGGTGAACTGACTTTCAAAAAACAACGACGTAATTTTACAGATCTTATATTGCAGTGTTATCGCGTTTTCTTTTTCGGTTTATCTTTAATTCCTGGAGAGAAAAATATGAAGCATTTACCACTTGTAAAGCCCTCTGATGTTTTTCTTCCGCCACTCCATATCAAATTAGGTCGTATGAAAAATTTTGTAAAGGCAATGGATCGCAATGGAAACAGATTTTTGTATTTGAAAGAGAAATTCCCCAGAAAAAATGATGCTAAAATCAAAGAGGGTATTTTTGTATGATCTCAAATCCGGGAATTAGTAAAACACCACATATTCGAAGAAAAATTGAACGTTTTGGAAAAATCGGCATGGCAATGCTTCAAGAACGTAATTGCAAATTTTTTGAGGAAACATAAAAGTGACAATGACAAAGAGTTGATTGTCTAGCTTCTGTCGGCATACAAAGCATTGAATTGCAATATGTCACTTAAAATTCATTTTCTAGATTCACATTTGGCTTTTTCCCGGAGAATTTAGGGAAATATGAAAATCGCAGTAACTATTGTTTCATTATTATTTTTCTTTTTTTTGAGAACTGTTTATTATTATTTCTTTATAATCGATGAAAGCTTAATAAATAAAATTCGTGGTTGATAAAAAAAAATTGATATGCTTATTTTTATTCACAACAACCAAAATTATAAAAAAATCACAAAAAAAGTTCGTGTGACCAAAGGAAGGTTAAATTTTGTTAAACAGTAAATTATTGAAGAGAAATTATAAGAGAATGTACATTTTTTTAACATAAGAATAATCCGTCATGAATGCTACATGACTCTACATGACTCTACGTGACTCTTACCGACTAAAAACCACACGTTTCCTACCTAACGAACAACACGTGCCGGGCAAAGTTGCCACTCATACACAGTGGAGAGTTTCTTCGCCAGAACTGACCGTTTCAAAAGATCTTTCTTCTCTATAAAAACTTGGAACGACCTGCCCGCACACGTGTTTCCCGCATCTTACAATCCCGGGTTCTTCAAGAGGAGCGTGAAGAGGCACATCGGTGTGTTAGACACGGTGAAGTAGTAATTGTAAGAAGTGTCTTTAATTTTGACGATAATTAATTAGCTTACTTAAACTTAAAAAAAAATGCTCAAAAATGTAAAGAACTTATGACTTAAAGTAATGAATTCAACTGCACCTAAAATAAGCCACATTTTCAACAAAAATTTAATTCTAAAATCCTCGTACAACCGCGCACACAAGTAGCATTTTTAATTGGACGCTTAGCAGACAGATGGCGCTTTTCAGCACAATTTCCGAGACAAAGAGAGAACGCCTTTTGTACTCCACTGTACAAGTTCCACTATTTGATATGGAAAATTGATGAGGTTTTCGTATATTTATTTTTGTATTTGTCTTTAGTTTTAACGGATTTTTACAAGATTTGGGTCGGTATTTATGTCACTTTAGTGAGTAGGGTAGACTGGGGGTGTTTGGTCTAGTTATATGAGGAACAGGGTTGGCCGTATCTAGGTTGTATGTCACAGCGATGATAACTCATACAGATTAATATATTTTCCTGAATTGACTTGAACTTCAATTCTTCCTGAAAATCAATAATCGCAAGTTGAAGTCCTGTGATAGAAAGTTGTTACAGTGCAACCTCACTATAACGAATCTGAGGGGACCGAGGAAATATTCCTTATATCAAGGTTTTCGTTAAACTAAGGTGTGTTATATTGACGTTCAGTTTGACTAAAATTTGTTGCAACTGATAAGGAACACTTTTTACGTTTCATATATATCCTCAACAATAGTGACGAACAGCATTGTTTACATTTCTTTCTTTCTTTACATCAAACGACTTCAATTTATTCATTATACGAAAAAAAAACGTGTCGAAACCTGTCCAGACTAAATCACAAGATCGGGGTTCATATTGGTGGGAACGTTATATAAAGGTTATGAGCTGACAAAATTCGCTAATTAGAGGTATTTACACTTTTTTGATATTTGAAAATTCGTTATAAACAGTTTGTTCTGTTATTATATATTTAGGGTTATATAATTAAGGTTGCACTGTATTACTAATCGAAATTTGTATCGTAGACTGCAACTCGAAAACAATAACTCAGCTAGAAGAAGCGTCTCTGCAAGTTAGTTCTCAACAAAACCAAACATTGTTCGATGAACTCATGGATAGGTCCCCAAGGTTAGTTACAGCTGCAAAACATAAACAGACTGACATTATAGACCTTACAAATGATACTCCTAAACACCCTGCAGTATTGGCCAAAGTAGGTTTAGGTCATTGTAGCAACAAAAAGTTAAAACATTATATAAAAATAAATAAGTTGATAAGAAAAAATCAAAGTTTGCTTAATAATAATAAAAACTTCACCAAAAATATTAAGAATTGCCGAAATAGATTGGATATATTACATGAACTAAATTTATGCACTGAAAAGTTAGAAAGTAGTCAAAAACAGCATGCTGCAGATACACAGGAATTCAGTTATAAATTACAACAGCTTCAAGATTCCCTGGAGTCTGTTAAGACAATGTATGATAAATCGCAGCTGATTATAAAAGAATATTCTTTGGCCATGGATAAACTCTTAAATTCAACATCTAATTATGCTGACCGTTTTAACTCCTTAGCAGATAAAACACAATGTGACTGCAGTCAACCTGAGCCAGGGAGTACACTTGCCCTATCTGGTGACCAGATGCATAACACACCAAAACAAATCAATCAAGGTTTTAAAAAAGATAACAGTGAAGGTAGTCGTTGGATTATGTTCAGTGATGAAATTGGGAGAGACATGGGGTCAAAATTAAACTTTTGTTCACAGGGGCAGTCCTTTATAAATCACTGCATGCCTTCTACATCCTATACCCAATTAATGAAGGCCGTATGTAGTTATAAATTTCATCAGAGAGATAATCTGGTTATTTTCATAGGAAACAGGACTGATATAACCAAACAAAAACTTATTAAATATTATAATAAATTAAACTCATTAGATTTAAATAATATTATTATTTACACACTGCCCTACTGTAAGCATATGCCAGTTGTGGAAAATAGGATTAGGTACTATTTAAATTTGTCATTGGACACATTAACACTTCATAATAAAAAATTTAGTATAATTGATACTAACACTATTGTCAGGAAAAATTATTATTTCTATATGACTAAAGGAAAGCATAAGCTTCTGGATTATTTTAAAAGACAGGTAGCAATTTCGCTACATTATTTTATAGATTCTTTAGCCAAAAATCTGGCTATCAAATCTGCTCCTTTTGAGCAGAAAAATGACATTGATATTAGAACTCTGGATAGTTGTTTATATCCAAGTAATTTAAATTAGATTATAGGACAAAAGAGCAACGTTCTTGCACTAAGCTTGACACAATGTATAAATCAATTAATGTTAAATCTAGCCATTTAGTTCTACATCAGCCACAGCATAATTTTATATCTGATCGCTCTCAGGCCGTTGAATCTATTAATCTTAAAAATAATGCTTTACACCTGGTGCACCAAAATGTTGAAGGCCTGATTGGTGGAAAAGAATTGGAATTGGAATTGTACATGAACTTGAATGGCATTGATATTTTTTGTGTAACAGAACATTGGTTAAGGCCTTATCAAGTCATGTTCAATTTCAAAAATCACCAGGTTGCTAGCTCGTTCTGTAGAATGAAATATAAACGTGGAGGCTCTTTAATTATTATTAATAAGTCAATAAAGTGTAAAGAACGTAAAGACATAGTAGCCCTCTCTGTTGAACGAGTTATTGAGATAGCCAGTATAGAGTTTGAGCGGTTCATTGTACTAAGCATATACAGTCCCCCAGACGCTCCATATGTACAGTTCGAAGAAAAACTTGAAGAAGCATTGTTTAAATGCCAAAGTACTAAAAAAACGGTCCTATTTTGTGGGGATCTCAATGTAGATGTTTTAGAAACTGCACGGGAACCTTTACAGAGAGAGAAAATTCTAAATTTGTTCAAGTCATTTGGTTTGTAAATATAACATATTTTTGGAACCTACTCGTATAACTGCCACTAGTGCTACTTGTACTGATAATATTTATACTAATATAAATCCCATTAAAAAATGTATAGTGGACCCTGTAAAATCAGATCATCGCGGTCAGTTTGTTTCTTATCTGAGAAATAGTAGGGAAAATAAGAAAATAATAAGTTTTGTCCCAGTTAACACACATCGCTTGGAAACATTCAGAAGAAACTTAGTCAAGAAAATAACAGAATTGCCCAATTACACTAGTGTAGAAGAATCCTACTCTGATTTATTTAATTTGATACATGATGTGTTTGGGAAAATCTTTACCCCTAAGACTTTATCAATCGGAGGCAGCTCTGCTTTCAGTGACTGGGCAACACCCGGAATTTATAAAAGTCGCCATAAACTATATGAACTGTATTCTGAAAAATCGCATAATTTCAACCCAGAGTTTCAGGAATATGTTAAAAAATATTCAAAGATATTTAAGCAAGCCTGTACCTTAGCCAAGTCTAATTTCATTAGAAATAAAATTTTAGATTCTGCGAATGTCATTAAAACTACTTGGAACATTATAAATGCGGAATGTGGTAGGTGTACAGCGAATGAAAGAAAGTTTCATTTAAAGATAGACAATCGCCACGTTTCGGGGGATATGGATGTGGCGACCGAGTTCGAAAAATTTTTCAGTAATGTACCTATAGAGATTACTAACACTCTCCGGTCGTCTTCCACCTCCGCCGAGCTTTTATTAGCAGAATCTGTAGCTGCCTGTGAGGGCGCGTTCGAATTTACGGTTGTCAACTGCAACGACATCTTAAAAGCATTTAGATCTATTAATGTTAAAAAAACCGCTGACCTTAATGGGCTATCAGTAAAATCCGTATCAAGTATTATAGATGTCATTGCACCCCACTTGGCAACTGTGTTTAACGATTGCGTCTCAAGTGGTGTATTTCCTGATTTGATGAAACACAGTAAAGTTATACCACTGTTCAAGGCTGGCAGTGCTTCAGATCCGGGTAATTTCAGACCTATCTCGGTGTTGCCGACCTTGAGCAAGATATTTGAAAAACTAATACTAGAGCAGATGCTGATCTATTTTAATAGTCACAAATTGTTTCATGAGAAACAATTTGGCTTCACTAAAGGACGCTCGACTACCGATGCTGGTGTAGAGTTATTGAAATGTATTTACGAGGCCTGGGAGAATAAACAAGATGCAATTGGTGTGTTTTGCGATTTGTCTAAGGCATTTGATTGCGTCCAACATGAAACATTAATCAGGAAATTACACCATTATGGCATAAGAAACAAGGCTCTCGATCTTCTGACGTCATATTTGAACAATAGAATTCAGAGGGTTGATGTTAATGGTACACGCTCAGAGGGCTCTGTAGTTACTATGGGCGTCCCACAGGGTTCAATACTCGGACCATTTTTATTCCTTATATATTTTAATGACCTACTACCTACCCTTTTACGTGGGGGACAACAACAGGATTGTTTTGTTTGCAGATGATACTTCTTTGATTTTCAAAGTTAAAAGACAAATAGATAACTATGACGATGTCAACAACGCAATCTTGAAAGTGGTTCATTGGTTTAACACTAACAATCTTAGACTGAATGATAATAAAACTAAATGCATAAAATTTACCTTGCCTAATGTAACACAGTCAGAAACCAATGTTCAACTTAATGGTCGGGTGTTGGAACTTGTGGAATTAACGACGTTCCTAGGGTTAACGGTCGATGCTGGTTTACAATGGGGTCCACATATTGTCAAACTAGCAAATAGATTAAGTTCAGCAGCATTTGCTGTACAAAAGATAAGGCACTTGACGGATGTAGATACGGCTAGAATAGTCTATTTCAGTTACTTTCATAGCATAATGTCTTACGGTATTCTACTGTGGGGCAATGCTGCAGATATAGATAAAAAATTTATTTTACAAAAGCGGGCCATAAGAGCTATATATAGATTAGGTCCAAGGGTCTCTCTGCGCGAAAAATTCAAAGAGGTTAAAATTCTTACAGTAGCATCACAATATATTTTTGAGAATCTGATGTACGTACAAAGAAATTTACATAGTTTCGCTAAGTTAAGTGATAGACACAATGTCAACACTAGAAATAAAAGTAACCTTGCTGTTAATCATAGCAGATTGCACAAAATCAGCAATTCTTTCATGGGTAACTGTATACGCTTTTACAACAGGCTACCAGACGAAATTAAAAGTATGTCCCTTAATAAATTTAAAAAGGTTGTAAAAAGTAAATTGTACTGCAGGGGCTACTATACAATTGGTGATTATTTGTTGGATGGAGAAGCCTGGAAATGACCTGCTCTACTGGATTCTCAAAAAAATTGTAAAAATGCATAGTTTTTAGATTCATTTTGTAAATAGAGCTCTAAAAAGAATAACCCGCTGAGTTTCTTGCCAGTTCTTCTCAGGTGGGTCGCGTTGTGAACTGGTGGTAGATTTTGATTTATATTCTGGACGTTTTACAAGAGCATCTGTATATGCCTATGTGAAATAAATTTATTTTTCTTCTTTCTTCTTTAATCAAAAAAGATTTAATTTAATATTATAATTTAGCGGACGCTCACGCGTAGGTCCGTTTCCCGTAAGAATATGGGAATAATATAGCCTTTGTAATCCGGGGATAAAGTAGCTTCCCAACAGGGAAAGAATTCTTCAGATCGGTGCATTAGTTTTGGAGCCTATTCGATGCAAACGAACTAACATTCAAATCTTTTCTTTCTTCTTATTAATATTAGTTAACTTACTAATATTATAAATGCGAAAGTTTGTGAGTGTGGATGTTTGTTACTCTTTCACGCTTGAACGGCTGAACGGATCTGGCTGAAATATTGTACGAGGATACATAGTCTGGAATAACACATAGGCTACTTTTTATCCCGGGAAGTTCCCACGGGAAGCGGCAACAGGAAAAAAAATACGCGGGCAAAGCTGCGGGCATCAACTAGTTAGTTATAAATAAAAGTATATTCAAGACTACTACATTTTAGGGATTAATAATGTTTTGCACAAATTTCTACGAGGTTCAAAACTCTCATCCAAAATAGTTTGGGGCACAAATATCTATGTCCCCAACACTATTTTACCGAACAAATTGTCCAGAATTCTCGATAATATTTGTTGGTATAAATAAACAACCCGTCCTCGAGCTATTTATAACTTGCACGAAGGCTGAACAGGGATGGAGTTGGGCCTCCATAAAAAAGAATTACAATTCCCGGGTGCAAAACCAAAATTCCCCGACTCACTCAAAATATTGGCTATGAAACGGTTACATTTTCTCATTTATTTTTGAAAGAATGTCACTGAGTGTTTGTAATCAACTAATTCAATAGTATTTTAGTATTTTTCCAGTATGTGGTTCTTCAAAAGGGGTCTTAGAAGGTTTTTACAGGGTCGGTAGCGCGAGTGTGGTGCCTCTGGTGTTACAAACGTTCATGGGCTGCGGTTACCACCGGTCCTTCTGGTGGGCGGTATGCTTGTCTTCCACCTTAGTCGTATAAAAAAAATCGGTTGTCTGTAAAGTCGGTTTACTGACGATGGTTGAACGTGACAACGTCATAAGACAATTTTTGAAAGAAAAAGAAAAAGAAAAATAAAAAAATAAAATAAAATTAACATTAACATTACAAAACAAAAATAAATATAAAAACATCAGTTAATTATAGTGCCATCTGTTGAAAACATTACTAAAATAAATGGAACGCCTCAGACCGAGGCAGAGCGAGGTAACGACATATTGCGTCATCTTTTTTCGTTCGTGCAGCCGGCTCCATCGAATTATAAGACGTTGTCACGTCAAAAAACACAGATTGGCTTAAGTGAATGTGTATAAGGTATTTTTGTCTGTCAGTTTGTCTGTTTGTTCTGAATATTCCCAAACAGCGGGTCCGCTTCACTTATAGATGACGTGACTAAGAGTAACTTTGGCCAAAAATAAAATAAAACCTCTTTAGCATGAAGTCTCGCGTATCTCTCTCTCAAATTAAGTCAGGGGCTAATAGCTTACCTAAGAATAATAATGTCTTCTTATAAAGTCATTTTCTTAGATTAGCTGTAGCCTGTGGTGCTCTATTTTACTAGTACTTACTTAATTACTATTCTGGCTACGCCCGCGTGAAATTTGGTACGCGTTCCCGCTTCCCGTGGGAACATATTCCCGGAATGAAAAGTAGCTTATGTGTTATTCCAGACTATACTCTATCAATGTACCAACTTTCAGCCCTCTCCGTTCAGCCGTTAGAGCGTGATTGGGTAACAAACACCCAAACATCCAAACATCTTCACAAACTTTCACATTTATAATATTATTATTAGTGGGATGAGTAGGAAAGTAGGATTTTAGGAGGATTCCATGAGTTGCTTTTTGGGGCTTTTTTATATGAGCAAAATCCGTCATGGATCCTATACTCTTACCGACTAAAAACCACACGTTCCCTATCCACTGCTCACGGTTAGGAGGCCCGGGTAAGCCCTCAGAAGGATATCCTCAGAATTTTAAGAGGGTTCGGGGGCTATCCCGCGTCTTTCGGGGGTTGTTTGGGTGTTATCTCGTGCTTTTCGAGGCTATGATTATTTATTTACGGGTTACATGCCGAATTTACGAATATTTTTAAGGCCAGCAGTTATCCATTGAACATAAACAACACATTAGCATCAGACGTAAATAGAAATGAGTATAGCCCAATCGATAACTGTGGTGTCATATTTACATACTACTCGTTCACTATAAGTTTGTCGGTTGCTTCCCGTACTACGCCTCTACATCAACCTCTACGCCAGCGGCAAACTTAGAGCGAACGAGCTATAGGTTATACTCAAACAGAGAAAAGGATAAAAGCTAAATATTTGTACGAGATATTTGGGTCAATGTGATTGAAGACTTAGGCACATATTGGTATTGACGTGATTTTGAATGGTTGTTTTGAAAGAAAGCTTCATAGGGCTCCCATGAATAATTTATGTTCCCATTTACACAGTCCGACAAGGAGAGATTGGATGCGTTTTTACGCAGGAGCCTGTATTGTGGTGTAAATTGGAAGAAGCCTACGCCCAGTAGTGGACTGTAAATGCTGATTTGATAGGTACATTAATGTTAAAAATTACAGAGAAACAGATATTACATATCTATTCACACTAAACCTTTATAAGGCCCCCGTGGCATTGGGCCCAAAAGACTAGCAGCATTCCCCCCTTTGAATAGCAATACCTATTCGCTGAGCGAGAAAACTGTTAGCCCTTGGATCACCAGTCGCCTCCACAAGGAGCTGATTTGATTGCTTAATCTATGAATTTAATAAAACTAGTTTCATAAAAAATAATTTTTCATAAAAATATCTTTATAAAGCTGTATAATATGTACTCTTTCAACATAAAAACTCTGTGCCAAAATTCACGTCGTTCAAAGTTGTCGCTTTTAGCTCATCAAATAAACGCGTCCACCTGAAGTTCAAATATTGAAGGCTGCAATCACACACGGAGAAGCCTTAACGGCGCTTTTCTAGATGAACCTGATTTTGTAAACAGTATGCTTTTAAAGAAATTTAAGAATAATTTATCGGTTCAGTTAAGATTCAGGGTTGGTTTAATCCTTAGGATTCGGCAATAAACCATGTAGATTTTTGCTTACTAATAGTCAAGGTATAATGCGAAACGTCAGTGTTGCATAACGTCCTTACTCAGTAACAACTCAACTGATTTAAAATATATTCTTTCTATAAATTACGTTTTATAATAAACTTATTTATTATTACCATGCTGTCTTCAGACTTGTCACAGAATTTGGTCGAAGGACACTCCATTAGCGAATGGTAAAAGCAAAGCATTACGGCGTAGACAAGAAAATTTATGTTCCTAATATTGTTCGAAAATCGCTTTTAACAAAGTGCCGTGAAACATTTTTAATCCCTCGCCCGTCAGACATTTAGCTCACAATTCCGGTGTGACAGCACTCTGAATGATTTGCGGTCTTGAACTGAAATTATAATGTTTCAGTCTCCGGTTTTTGGGTTCCGGCTTCAAGTGGGAAATCAGTATTCTCCAATCTGATCTAATTTGGAGAACCAATCAGATGTGTTCCCGTATGGGAATAATCAAAACTCGTTTAATACGAATCGTGAATCAGAAAATAATTTAAGTGAATAAAAGTTTTGAGATGCAGATTGATGGTTTAATAGATTGATGGTTTAATAGTTGGATATTTTTTTTAATGATCTACATAGAACTTTTAAAACACCGGCCAAGAGCGAGTCGGATTCGTACATGGAGGGTTTCGTGCCAAAAATATGGCTCTGAATCATACCTCCGACATACGTTTCTCTGCCGGATGAGCCGCCGACAGAACGTTTTAATTATGAGTTGTTCACCGACAGAACCTTTCAACTACGAACGTTTCGCCGACAGAACGATTAATTAGCCGACGCCGACAAACAATAATATAACAAACACAACGACAAACAATAACGCCGACAGAGCAATAAATTAAATTCATTTGCATATGCTCTCTACATGCTCAGAAAAGTGGCCAGTGAAGATACACTTCTGATTGCCTATCATGCGAATGTCGGTTCTATCCTCAGGTATGGTGTTTTGTTTTGGGGGAACTCTGTTGATAGACAATATGCATTTAGAGCCCAGAAGAAGTGCGTCAGAAGCATATGTGGACTTCGGCAGACAGACACATGTAAACAATCGTTCACTAGACTAAAGATACTTACCCTACCATCTATATATATTTATGAAGCAGCATTAATGGTAAAAAAGAATATTAAAAGCTACAGACCTCTAAGAAGTGCGAGACATAAGAACATGCTTCATGTTGACTTATGTAGGACTACACAATTCCGAAAAAGTATATTTGGAATGAGTGCAAAGGTATACAATAAACTCCCAGACTTTGTTAAGAACGCAGAATCAATTAATGTATTTAAAAATAAACTTAAGGAATTTCTAATTAATAAGGCATACTATACGATTGATGATTATATGAATGAATGTAAAATAGTGACATTATGGTCTTAGTTTTTAATAATTTATGATTGAATGAAATATTGTGACATTTAATATTTTATTTTCTATTTTTGTATGAATGACAACTTTTGACATTGATTATTTTAATATTTATTTTAGCGAAGAATTGTGACAATTTATTATAATTATATTAAGTGTCTGCATGCAATCGATGTAGGTACTTGGGCATGTTATTTATTTTGTCTTTGATTTAAATTAAGTATAGAATCGTATGACTTTGATCTTTTTCAGTATACTTATTACCAATTATTGTACGCCCAACTTGGCATGTTACGGAGTGCAAATATCAATATAATTTTAACAACTTCATTATACCTGTGACAAACAATAAATAAATTGAATTGAATTGAATTGAATAATTCAACCATAATAAGTGAATGGTTAACACCCCGACTCGGATAGGTTAGGTTAGAAGGCTAAGGCGGGAGCATATGACGTTAGAAGGCTTATTTGGTGAACGATTGGTTATATATTAAAATACCAGAAATCAAAATGCCTTTACTTAAAATGCATTAGACCAAAATACCCGAATTCGAAATACCTTAACATTCACAATACCTTATTTCAGTACACCTTACCGTAAAATGTCTAAATTTAAAATACAAATAATAATTATATGAGAATTCAAAATACAAATTTTCAAATATCCTTAATTTAAAATACCGAAAATAGAATACAATGTGTCACTGTCACTCACACGTTTTGTTATTTGGCTTTAACTTATTTACAACAACCCCCCCCCCCCCCCCACCTAAGTGAAGCCGCTGTTGTAGCCGTAGGTCTGTTGGTCCTTGGGTATCCTCCTGAGGGCTTACCCGGGGCTCCCAACTGTAGGCTGTTATGTAGGATACGTGTGGTTTTTAGTCGGTAGGAGTCCGGCATAGTATCCATGTAGGATTTACCTCATGTTAAAACACTTTGATTCAGAGTTACAAAAGTACTATAGTGGGCTAACGAAAAATCAAAAAAAAAAAAAACCATGGAGGCTAAGTAGTCTTCTAACCTAACCTATCCGAGTCGGGATACTCTCGAGTCGGGGTGTTAACCATTCACAGATATATAGCATCCATGTAGGATTTAAATCATGTTAAAAAAAAGGTATTTTGTGTTTGAACATTTTAGGATAAGGTATTTGATAAATTTATTTTTTGGGTTTCGGTTATTCGACCGTAAGGCATTTTAAATTATTTATATTATAAATATTTGCCTTTTGAATATTGATATTTCGATTTCGGGTATTTTGGGCTCGGGCATTTTAAGTAAAGGCATTATGATTTCTGGTATTGTGACGGTATACCGAACGATTCTGTCGTCGAATTAATCGTTCTGTCGGCGAAATGTTCGTAGTTGAAAGGTTCTGTCGGTGAACAACTCATAATCAAAACGTTCTGTCGGCGGCTCATCCGGCAGAGAAACGTCTGTCGAAGGTATGTTACATAATCCAAAAAGTGAATGGTTAACACCCCGACTCGGATAGGTTAGGTTAGAAGGCTAAGGCGGGAGCTGCGCTCCGCTTCGCTCCGGCCAATGGTTCCGTCCCACCAAACAAAAAAATGGTTATTTTTTTTGTTATGTCGACGAGCTCATATTTGGTGAACGATTCTGTCGTCGAATTAATCGTTCTGTCGGCGAAATGTTCGTAGTTGAAAGGTTCTGTCGGTGAACAATTCATAATGAAAACGTTCTGTCGGCGGCTCATCCGGCAGTGAAACGTCTGTCGAAGGTATGTTACATAATCCAAAAATATCATGTTTGTCGTATTCCCTCTTAATTTTTTTTTGTTTTTAGTATTTTGTTGTTATAGCGGCAACAGAAATTCAGCATTTGTGAAAATTTCAACAGAACCCTACTTCTTCTATCGTGTTAATGTCTTTTTATTGAAACAGTTTTGGCATAAAACTCTGCTGTGGCTGGAGAGGAGACACGGTGAGTGTCAGCACTGCGAGGACTGCAGCAACGACACAGCGCTCCACACGCTGGTGGAGTGCACGGCGTGGGCGCAAGAGCGCCAGGTCCTCGTAGTGGGTCTGGATGTGGACACTCTCTCGCTCGAGACCATGGTGCGTACCATGATCACCAGCGGGAGTAAGTGGGGCTGCGCCGCCTCTTTCTGCGAGCAGGTCATGCTCGTGAAAGAGATGACGGGGCGGGAACGGGAGAGAACTCTCCCACCCGAATTCCGCAGTCGGCGGCTTGGGCGCCACCGACGTGTCTTCGCTGAAGACTATCGGCCTCCATGACCGGGGGCCTGAGGACGGTGAGAGGGCTGCTCACCCTCCTTACAGAAGCAGGTTCTTGACGCACGGGTGTTATTCCCTTTTGAAGCGGAATAACACCCGAAACTCCCCAAAGACGCGGGATAGCACCCGAACTACCAACAAAAAAAAGGTCCACTTCTCTTTCTCTCAGTGAAAAATTTTTATGGTAGCGTTCCAGGTCACAATATTATTAGAAAAGAAATGTATTTTATTTACAGTAGGTACAACAACAGAGTGAAAGTTTAAACGTTTATTTATTTTACTTGCGTTTGCTTGGTTGTACACCCGTATTTATGTTTTTCAGTGTCAATAACACACAACATGCAAAACTTCTATCTCAGAATTAAGAACATAAGTACATAATATAGTCACGCTTTTATACCCAAAGGGGTAGGCAGAGGCATAGTATACGCCCACATGATATTTTTGTCCATAATCTGACTCGCACTTGGCCGGTTTTTTGCATAATATAGTCACGCTTTTATACCCGAAGGGGTAGGCAGAGGCATAGCATACGCCCACATTTCACCTTATACATAGTTTTAAGTCCCACGTAACAGGTGGTGAGCCTATTGCCGTGTTGAATGGACAGGACCAGGTTGTGGCGATTTCAACTTTTCCTTCTCTACGCAATGGATTGTTTTGCGGCAGTGTTCCCTTAGTCGCCTCCTACGACGCCCTCATTAGGGTGGTGATATTTTGACCTTTTTCCGTCGCTACACGGGTCAAAAAAATTAAGAACATTTCGGCAAAATTGTCGTGGCAAATTTTTCATACTACTTAGGTACTTTATTAAACAACTGCAATCAAATTGTCATTTCCGTCATGGAATTGTCAGTATTAACATTTTTAACAAAATACAAACATAATATACGGTTGAAGCGAGGAAGCTCCTACTTTTTGAAGTCGGATTAAAATTAATTACGATAATTTTTCACGGGTTGTCACATACATAACACTCTCCGAAATACAACATTTTCTGTAGTTAAACCAAAGATAATAATTTAATAGTACTACAGATAGGCAACTCCCTGCCCCCCACTGAGCAAGCTTCCCCACCCCCTCCACAGCTGTCATATAATTGGAGGGTGTTTTGACGGAATGTTTGCTTAGCTTCAGTGGTCACACACACATTCAAACTCTGTACAAACATAACGCGTTTTTAGTGTGGGTGACAGAATTGAAAATGGATCTTTTTTAAGGAGTCTCCGCCGTGTGGTTAAACTGTACCTACTTCGCGTCAGTTTCCACTCACATTTAAACCTAACAAGAAACTTACAGAACAATGTTAACTCAACGTCTCTACCGCAAGGCACAGCCGCTTATAGAAAGAAAATCTTGCTCAAAGCGTTTTCTAGAACACCGTTCTTTAGAAGCAAGTTTTTAAAAGAATTTATTCTTGGAAGGTAAAGGGTTTTGTTAAATAATAAAGTATTTTTTTAAAAAGTTTATAATTTTTTTTGACAGAAGGATAGAATTCTTAAAGCCTCTGTATTCATTCTAAAGGAGAACATTGTATTAATGGTTAATCACGGCTAACACCATATTGGTTCCATAACTCAATGACCTTAAAATGTAACCTCAAGATACCTTCCGTGAGGTTTCATATGAATTTATATTTAGGTATCAGATCATTCTGTTTAAAAACAGAAACAATAATATGTTTTACTGGGGCCGACATAGGTTCGGCGCTAAAGCTAACCTGATTATAAGTTAGACTGCTGACACTTTTCAATCTGCTGACACTTTCCAACTTACAAGGCTCGGCGCAGATACTCTAGGGATAAAAACTGTATTTTATTAAATAATGCTGAAAATAAAAAGTCATATCCTATGTGCTTCTGGCAGCCAATGAAAGGTTTGAGAATCACTGAGCAGACACTGATGAAGATGACAATAAAAACAAAGTTATGCTGATTGGATGCGCCAGTACCGACGCATACATATTTTTTAGTTTATGTATTTAATGGTATTTATTATAATTATTATATGTCAACACTCACGCACTAAACGCATCTTACTTTTATGTATTGTCTATGGCAACACTATCCCGCCCGCTTCCTACATTCACATTCCGCCATAGCTATTGGAAGATACGCACGCACCCGTCTCTTAACGCTCCGCTCCGCTATCGGCCGCTGTGATTACCCATCATATCGCGCTACATCGCTTATCATCAGCCACAGTCTCGAGAGTTACGGTTATAACTCCTGTGTGCATATTTCGCGGTCGTGAATCAAGACCCCGAACGCAAAGCTGGGAGCAGCGCCTACCTACCAACAAGAGTTCAAGGTAAGTGCATTTCCAAGTGTGGTCCTCCGTCCGGATATTCCATCTAACGCATTCTTTCTACTAATAATATTAATTACCTCTTTTCCTATTAA
Organism: Miltochrista miniata; assembly: GCA_933228765.1. Taxonomy (NCBI): domain Eukaryota; kingdom Metazoa; phylum Arthropoda; class Insecta; order Lepidoptera; family Erebidae; genus Miltochrista; species Miltochrista miniata. The sequence continues at coordinate 1,506,984 of OW121769.1, forward strand.
ATTCACGCATACGCATATATATATTTAGTATATTACTCATAAATACTCAACGCAAATATTATATTTAACGCCACCCGCACGCATTAGAAAAGTTAATTATCTTTTCACACCGCATATTTTATATTACTCATAAGTACTCATATTCTATAACGCATTTACGCTATTTATCATAATCATATTTACCTATATATAATCAACCCGCTGGCAGGTAGCGCCCCCCGAAATTATCGCTACCCAGGACTTGGACCATCCTGGCCATGTTAGTCCGGTTGTCCGATTCTAGGCAATCATTTTGATATTTTTTGGTAATTAGGAGTTTTGGCATAAAGTAAAACGGACAATCCAAAATTAACAATTTTCTCAACCGTCATAAATTTAACGTAGTTTTCCCCAATTTCATTACAATTTCATATTATCTTTCGAATTGTAATCGTAGATAAAACTCATATTTATACGTTAATTTTATACCCACATATATTTATTTTATTGTGACGGTACTGGGCAACGCAGCCGATACATAACGGTATTCAAACGATTAACAGCTGATTGTTACGCAGACTCCATATTGGGTTTGTTCTCTGAATACTTTATCGCAAACAGCTGATTTAAGCTAACAGCTGATCGTTGTTCGAATTTTATACTTTTTCGCTGAATATTTCTATTACCTACCCACTTATATACATACTCGTATCTCGTATCAATTATATTATCATGGCTTCTAAAGACAAATCCCATAGTAAAAGTTCAGACGAAAGTCAGGTCATGATAAATTTTTTAGAATACAAAAAACAAAGTTTGTTTCACATAGTTCAAGAAGTGTACAACTTAAGTCTCAAGGTTACCGATGAAACAGTACGCATGATGTTTCTCGCTCGGGTTCAATCTATCGATAAAACCCGATCGGATTACATCGAAACTATCGATAAATTGTTAATTGAACAATTAAAAGATAATCCGCAGGTACAGCCGAGTTATAGTGTTTTTAATACATTTGATGAATTATACTGTTTCATAAAGCAAACGGAAACTACTCTGAGACAAGAACTCGACGATAAAAAGAAAAGTGATAATTTTAATATCAAATTACCCCCACTTAAACTCACAGGTTTCGATGGTACTTATGGTAAGTGGCCTATATTTTATGAAAATTTCTGTAGTGTGATACATACGAATACTCGTCTCACCAACGCCGAAAAGGTTCAATATTTGATAGGTTGCCTTTCGGGTAAGGCACTTACTGTTTGTTCAGGCATAGCTGCTACCGCACAAAATTACGATGTTATTTGGCAAGCCCTTCTGGCTAAATACCACGATACCAGGGTTCAGGCGTCGTGCTATTTAGAACAAATGTTACACCAGAAGCCAGGGCAATCGGCTGATCAGATCTTGGAGAACTTTTGTTCAGCTGAAGCAGCTCTGCAGCGTCTACCTATCACAAATTTATCAGATTTCATAATAACTCATTTAGCATTAAGCAAGTTTGATAAACCTATGCTTGAATTGTTTGAACAATCTCATAGACATTTGAGTGTACCTACATATAGTGACGTCAAAACATTTTTGACAGAACAAAGCAAACTCCAAACGCTCCGCTCACCATCACATTCCCAAAAAGGTGATTATCGCGCTCAGCGGAGTTCAACCGCCTCTCATTTAAATAAACCTAAGTCATTTTTTACGCAAACCCGCCCTACTAATTTGAAATCAGTCGATACTTCTAACATAAAAAATTGTATCGTATGTAACAATAATTCCGCTCACCCTTTGTTCAAATGTCAACATTTTATTCAAGAGACTGTTGAAACGCGAAATGAAATAGTTCGTAAACATTCCTTTTGTGTTAATTGTTTAGGTTTTCATCACGTGAGTGCTTGCAGATCTGTTAATAGGTGTTCGATTTGCAATCGGTCTCATCATAGTTTACTGTGTTATAAAAATAATTTGAACGCATCAAATTCAACAAGAAATCATGCTACCGGCAACGCATCGAGGCAGGCAAACGCGTCTACTGCGCCGTCCGAGCATTCCATGTCGACTCATGCGTCATCGGCAGATGATCCGTCCCGCTCGCACTCGCGGGAGGCGCGGTCACATAGTGGCAATATCGCGTCGTTATCGGCTGTGATCCCTCCGCCGCGTAATTCAAGCAGCGCGACCACGGTTTTGTTGCCGACTGCTTGTGTATATGCAAATTATAAATCGGATCGTATACGTTTGTTTTTGGACTCAGGGTCTATGAGTAACTTTATTACGAAGTCTTGTTGTGAGCGTTTGCACTTAACCATACTTAACGCTCCTTCTGTCATTAAAGGCATAGGTCAACTTGAAAGCCAATCTTATGGAATTACGCATTTCAAAATATATTCGCGATTTGATGCCCGCTGTTCTTATTCGGTTAGTGCACGGGTTATAGACACTATTACAGATTTTTTGCCTAACGTGGAAATTGATACAGCGGAATTAACCCATTTACAAAATTTACCTATGGCTGACGAACGATACTATACTCCGGGTGGTATAGATTGTTTGTTAGGTAATGAACTCTTCCCCATGATTTTAGGGTCGCAAAAAATTACATCCCCAACCTCATCAGTAATCGCGATAGAAACCACGCTCGGATACGTCGCAATGGGAAAGGCGCATGCTTTACCTTATTCGCTAGTGGCAAACAAGCATCCCCGCGATCGCATGTCTCATTCCTCCGTGTCCGACAAGGCCTTCTTATGTCACACTCAAGATGTGTCTCTCGAACAATTAACGCAACGCTTTTGGGAGATAGAACAGGTGCCAGATAAGAAGCACATTAGCACGGACGACGCAGCATGTGAAAAGCTGTTCTCGTCTACGTACTCACGCGACGATACCGGTAGATATACGGTTAGTCTTCCCTTTAAATACCCTCCCAGTGAGCTAGGGCATTCGTACACAATCGCCAAACGCAGGTTTTTAAATTTAGAAAAAAAGTTAGACGCTTCTAACTTACGCAACGATTATAATGCCATTATTCAAACATATATTGATCAAGGTTATCTCACTAAAGTGTCAAATAGCTTTCTAGACTCTCAAGTTTATTATATGCCGCATCGGGCCGTTTATCGCCCTGACAAAGAAACCTCTAAAACGCGTGTGGTCTTAGACGCTGGGTGTAAAACCACGTCAGGTAAATCGCTTAACGATTTGCTTTATACGGGACCAATATTACAGAACAATATCTTTCATTTGCTTCTCAATTTGCGTATGTACCCGGTTGCTGTAACCGCGGACATAGAAAAAATGTATTTTCAAGTGAAACTTACTCAAGATCATCATACATATCAAAGAATATTATTTAGGTTCGATTCCAATTCTCCTATTGAAAGCTATCATTTCAACCGCGTTTGTTTTGGCGTCTCCAGCTCACCCTTCCTGGCAATGCGAGTCGTAAACCAGCTCGCGTCAGACTGTCGCGCTTTATATCCTCTGGCGGCTTACGAAGCTGACAATCACATGTATGTTGACGACTACGTTAGTTCCATAGAGAATGTAGATTTAGCTGAAGACACCTATAGGGAAATGGTCGCTATGTTTAAATCTGGAGGTTTTAACTTAACTAAGTGGATCTCTAATGACAATACCCTATTGTCACGTATCCCGTCAATTCATAAGAGCTGTCTCGCTGTCAAGTTTGATGAGGATCCTCATGTTGACACTAAGATCGTGGGTATGCAATGGCAACCTAACGATGACACCTTTAACTTTAAAATAGTGATCGACATGCCTTTAACATGCACTAAACGCTCGATCCTTTCCGTAACCGCGCGCTTGTTCGATCCGCTTGGAATCATCAGTCCAGTGGTCGCATACATGAAGTTGCTTATACAAGAATGTTGGAAATTACAACTGGACTGGGACGAGACGGTCCCGGGTTGCATTCTGTCTAAATGGAAACACTTTCATAGGGAGTTGTCGCGTTTATCTGAAATAAAAATACCGAGACATATAGGTTTAACATCCGCTCGTCGAATTACTCTAATAGGCTTCTCGGATGCCAGCCAGCAATGTTATGGTGCTGTTATCTATGTACGAATAGAAACGGCTGAGAACGGAAACGCTCTTAATGTGAATCTACTGACCGCTAAATCCAAAGTGTCAGATTCTAATAAAACGCTAGCGCGTTTAGAACTCTGCGCGGCGGTCTTACTCGCAAAATTAATTAATTCTGTGCGCACTGTTTTTAATAAGCGGTGTCAAATAAACAATATATTCGCATTCTCTGATTCTACGGTAACCCTTACCTGGATTCACTCTCCCGCTCATAAGTTTCAAACTTTTGTAGCTAATCGCATCGCTCAGGTAAATGAATATCTGCCTGCTTCCCATTGGTATCACGTTCGTGGGGTTGAAAATCCCGCCGATATAGTCTCGCGCCCTGTGACACCTAAAGGGTTAATAAATAACTATCTTTGGTTTCACGGGCCGAAATGGCTGTCCGCACCTATAAATGCATGGCCTGTGAAGGAATATAAAATCAATCATAACGAGAAGACAGAATTACCGGAAATTAAAATAGCTTCTCTCCATGCACATACCATACCTGTCTCCGATCACGTTCACATGATAGACGAACTTGCCGAGCGTTGCTCGAGTTGGGTAAAATTTATTCGTTCACTGGTTTATGTATTACGTTTCACAAGGATTCTCAAATCCCGCGGTATACTTTCTGTATACGATTTAGAATACGCAGAATATTATGCGGTCCGCTTCGATCAGTCTAAGTATTTTCAGGTAGAATTACAAGCACTTAAGGCTACTAAAATTTGTCCAAATCAGGCTATTTTAAAACTCAACCCTTTTCTTGACGAACAAGGGTTAATTAGAGTAGGTGGTCGACTTACTCATTCTCAACTAAATTACAATACAAAATATCCAATACTGCTATCACCTAAAGGACGTATAGTGTCGCTCTTAGTAGACCACTATCACACCGACAATTTACACACCGGTCCTGGACTAGTGTTAGCATTGACTCGCCAAAAGTATTGGATTCTTTCTGCACGAAATTTGATTCGCCAACGAGTACATAAATGTAATTTATGTTTTAAAGCTAGGCCTCGTTCTACAACTCCACCTATGGGTGATCTTCCATCCATTAGAGTTTCACAAGTAAAGTCGTTTGTGCATACCGCAGTTGATTACGCGGGACCCTTTTACGTAACTCACATAAGGCGTCGTGGAGTAAAAAGTCATAAAGCGTATATTTGCTTGTTCGTCTGTCTCACAACAAAGGCGCTCCATTTAGAGTTAGTAAGTGATCTTAGTACAGATTTATTTCTCGCTGCCTTTAAACGTTTTATCTCACGCAGGGGTCCTGTTTCAGTGTTGTACAGCGATGGAGGCACTAATTTCATAGGTGCGAAACGAAAATTGAACGAAATTTACACGCTTATACAGTCCACTAATTATAAAAATGATCTGAATAAATATCTAACTCAACATAAGATTCAGTTTCAGCACAGCCCACCTTTCGGGCCCAATTTTAATTCGTTGCCTGAAATTAATGTCAAATGTGTTAAGTCTCATTTATTTAAAGCTATCGGGAGTCAAATACTCACCTATGAAGAATTCAGTACAATATTGGTGCAAATTGAAGGCATTTTGAATAGCCGTCCGATTTGCATACTTTCTTCGGATCCATCGGATCCAACCCCCCTAACGCCTAATCATTTTCTTAATGTTACTCCGCTTAAATATTTACCCGCTGAACACATTGAACCCCTATTACCAGATAACAGACTCACCCGCTATCAATTATTAAATAGAATTGTTCAAAGTTACTGGACACGTTGGAGCAAAGAATATCTTACCTCTCTCCAACTTAGACATAAGTGGAATGTGCCGTCCAAACCTGTGACGATAGGAACTGTAGTTGTTGTTAAGGATGACAATACGCATCCTTTATCGTGGCCACTCGCGGTTGTATCAGAGGTGTTTCCCGGGAAGGATGGTGTAATTAGAGTCGTCAGAATTAAGACTTCTTCTGGTGAATACATTCGTCCTGTAACTCGGCTTTGCCCGTTACCCACGCAATAACTCCTACGCTTTTGAATTATTTTTTAGTTCATAAGTTTTCATTCCTTTTATTTTTTTATTTTGTTTATTCAATGTAGAGGAAGAATCCTCTAAGCCCCCCGAAGTTGGATGCGCCAGTACCGACGCATACATATTTTTTAGTTTATGTATTTAATGGTATTTATTATAATTATTATATGTCAACACTCACGCACTAAACGCATCTTACTTTTATGTATTGTCTATGGCAACACTATCCCGCCCGCTTCCTACATTCACATTCCGCCATAGCTATTGGAAGATACGCACGCACCCGTCTCTTAACGCTCCGCTCCGCTATCGGCCGCTGTGATTACCCATCATATCGCGCTACATCGCTTATCATCAGCCACAGTCTCGAGAGTTACGGTTATAACTCCTGTGTGCATATTTCGCGGTCGTGAATCAAGACCCCGAACGCAAAGCTGGGAGCAGCGCCTACCTACCAACAAGAGTTCAAGGTAAGTGCATTTCCACTGATAACTGATGCAAGAAGCATTGACTAGACTCCAAAACTACTAAAACGATTTGAAAAACTTCACTTTTGAAATACTTATCTATTTCGGGATGACAGACAATATTTTAATGCCGTATTCCCATGTACCTAAACGGAAATTAAGTAGATGAAACCATCCGCTAGTTTTAAATAAATTCAAAATTTAAAATTATTGGTTTTATTTTTTTCTATGTATTTCTATGTAAAACGTGTATGTATTTAAAAGTATATAAGTCTTAATATCCGTGGTCTGATACCCATAACACAAGCAGGTTATTCCTAGCTTACTTTGGGATCAGATAACGTTGTGTGAGATGTCCTTGAATATTATTTATTTATTTATTATTTATTTCACCCCGTGCTACTCAAATGACCTTACATTAAATAAACTAACCTCAACCAAATACTGGTACTCCAGGTATTTTCTTGTTACGTCTACGAGTAACAAGGAGGATCGTAAAATATTTTATATCTGTGTATTAGAGATGTCCTCCTCACGTATCGTCTTGCTCGTATATCTTCTGTGACTTTTATTACTCAGTCATTGTTCCTTGTGAGACAATAGTTCAGACATTTTATTACTTGTTTGTCTGAACCTTGGCTATGTTTGAACATTTCTGTGTATTTCCTTTTACGGTTATTTTAGCTATCGTTGCTATGACCATGTTTTGTTATATAGCCTTCAGGTCGTCAGTGAAAAACTGGATCTAATTCCCAGTATCAATTAGACCTTCATGAGTTTCAAAAACCATATCCCACTCCATTTTTTAATTATTTGGTGATGAGATTTTGGCCAAGGTAACAATTAGAATTTCAAAATTCCTAATAGGATATTCCAGTAAATGACACTTTAAACAATCGTCTGTAACCCATGAAGAATAGTCAGAAATTAAACCACAAATAAGATGGGAGTCCTGGTGTATCCAACCGTAGGCTGTTAGGCATGATACGTGAGATTTTTTCGTCGGTAGGAGTCTGACATAGCATCCATGTAGGATTTTCCCTCACGTTAAAAAAAACCACGAACAGTTTGCTATTTTCAAACCTACCTTTTTCAACAAGAACGAATTTATATCTCTTTGTTTTGTCACTCATTTATTATTTTGATGCCCATCCCGTATGATAACATACGTTACAAATACTTTTTTCATCTTATTTCTGTTGTAATCTTGAAAGGCTTTTACTGGAAATACGAAGATGGGAATCAAAGCAATATATTAATATCTTGCGAATATTTTGGAAATCTATGGGTCGGGTTCAGCGAGGCATACCAATATAATTCTGTTGGCAAACAAAACAGCGTTGTTATCTCAAGAATAAACTCAAGCGGAGGTCACAATCTCGAGTTTCGAACGATATTTCACAAAATATTTCAGTCAACAATGTCTTACGAGAAACGAGTGGTTTCGGTTAGATTACGGTTCTGAGAAATGTTTGATACATATTTGGATTTATTATGGTTCCTACGGGCTTATAGACATTTGAATGTTTTTTTTTTACCAAAGGTCACACACGCTGTGTGTGATTATTTTTGTCTCCTTTGCTGGTTCTCTGTTACTATGCTCGAACGCAGTATATAAAGGGGAGGTAGGACTGTAGTCTCTACCAATCAATGTTTAAAAGCTACCTATACTAAAGTTGCCAGTATTTGAATATCGTTTTATTACGTAATTGAATTAAAACTGATAAAGATTTTACATGATGTCAGTTGATAATATGATATTTCACCGATTTAAAGTAAGATAATAGCACAAAAAAGAATAGCCCGTCGAATTTCTTGACAATTTTAGGCAGACAGCGTTTTGAAGTGGTGGTACTTTGATTTGTGTTTATGACGTTTCCGGATTATGAGAAATAATGTTATTTTTAAACTATCGCGGTTTGTAACACTCATAGTTATAGAATTCGGGACTTCACGCGAAATACTATTTACTGACATTTCACGTCGTTTCGAGCATGTTGCAGCGACCAAACAAGACCACGGGCGCTGCAACGTGGTCGAAGCGTCGGTGAATGTGAGTAAATAGTATTTCGTGTGAAGTCCCGAATTCTATAAGTATGAGTTATGCGAAATAAGTTTTTTTTATATACCACTAAGGTAACAGAAAAGCATACGGCCCACCAGGTGTACCGGTGGTCACCGCAGCCTATGGACGTTTGCAACACCAGAGGCGCTACACTCGCGCTGCCGATCCTGTAAAAACCTTCTAAGACTCCCCTTGATAACCCCATACTGTGGGCATTTGGGAAACACGAGACAGGGAGATCATTCCACAACCTAAGTGCGTGGAAGCCCCTATCGGATCTAGCCGTGCTCGAGCGCTCCGGATTCATCGTGTGAGGATGAACACCCTGTCTGCGGCGAGCAGTGCAATGATAGAATGTAGCCGTTAGGCATCATATCAAACCATTCCACTTTATTTAAGTATTCCTTAAAAGTTTTTTTAGTTAAAATGACTTAAAGTTCAAATGACAAACAGTCATTTATTTCATTTTGAAATAAATATATACAAAGAAATGTCAAATGAAAGAATTAAAGTTTAAATGACACAAAGTCAAATAATATTTTTGACGTCTAGTAATTTAAACTTTTACTACTTACAGTCATGTTCAACAAACTGTTTAAATCTTCCTTTTTACACATTACTTGATTTAAGAACGCTTAAAAAATAACTGCACATAATTTCTTCTAAAGCCTGCATAGATATTGTTTGTTAATTTAACTAGGTTGGAGGAAAATCTCAACAGCTGCTGAGTAAATTGTTTAGAGTAATGGTTTCATCGTCTTGGCTTGCATTTCATATCAATATTATAATGCAATTGTTGAGAAAACTATTTATAGTTGTTTTCAGGATAAACAGGTAATTTGTTAAATACGATTGAGTTATTGCTTAAACATCTAGGTATTTACTTTAATAGTAATTGATTATGCAGTTTAGCTGTGTAAAACATCGAAAAGAACTACGACTTATTTTTGCACAAAAAATTAAACTGCAAAGAAAAACCAAAAATTGTATTACAGTAAAATTTGTGATTGAGTCAGCATACTAATTGCTTTTCAAAATTATCTGCAAAGAAAAACGTCATATTATAGGCATCCCGACGATAACGAAAGAAAAAACAACATTCGTTTTAATAAGAAGCAAAGATAATACATAATAATATAAGAAACAACAGCTATGATTATGATATTATAAATTACCAAAATTCCGTGTCTTCTAACGTGAATTCAAAAAATTTTTTGTCCAAGATTTCAGCAATGACATTTACTTATCACTATGTCATCGGATAAATATAAAATTGCTAATTCCTAGGCAACGTCTCAATTTGCTCACAAAAGTACCTGGAGCGCGAGATATCTTGTTATTGTCCAGTGACGTTCCACTGTGCCAATATGGCAGCCGTCCAAACCCTTCTAAACCAAAACAGGGCCTCAATAGTTTGCAAATATCGGCTTTATTGAAAAACCGGCGCGAGTTGCGGCCGGGTCGTTGAATCGGAAAATTGGAAAATACGAGATGAGCTTAAAGTGAAATAAATACTGCTTATTCAAGTGGAAATTTTGTAGAAAAGTAATTTAGGTACAAGTGGAAAAGGGACGAATATAGTTTTGGAAGTTCAGTTGGATGTTAAAGCTTGTTCAAGATGCTGTAGTGGATGTTTACCGTAGAGTTGGGATTATCGGAATATTTGATTGCTTTTGGCATTAGTAGTGTTTGTTTTCGATCCTTTGTTAACAAGGCTTCGGGTTTAGGAAAGCAGATTATTTGATTTCAAAATTAATATGACAGAAATTATGTAATTTAGACATAGAACGACTTCTAAAGAAAGCAACGTTAGAAATAGGTTTAATTCGTTACTCTATTTCTCTTAGAAAACTCCGTAAGCCATCGGGCTTTTCTATAGGCTCCTCGGTAGATCTCGTGATATTTACCTTACTAGCTGTTGCCTGCGACTTCGTACGCGTGAAAATTATGTTATAATGCCAATTTCATTGCTCTCTGCTTAGCCCCTAGGATATGTAGCGTGTTAATATATAGCCTATTTGAAGACCCTACCCCTAGTTAATATAAGTGCAAAATTTGAATCGAATCTATTGAGTACTTTTCGAGATCCTTCCGGACAAAGCAAAGCAAACAGACAAACAGACAGACAGACAAAAAAATTCTAACTATATTTTCGGCTTCTGTATCTTATGTTGAACACCCAGCGAGTATTTTTTTTTGTAATATTTCCAATGTACAGTTTTGACTTTTCTATAATTTTATTGTTTGTTGCTTATTCGCAGCTACTTGAAACAGCTCTGCTAACTTATGTTGAGTCATTTTATATTAATAAGATAGTGAGCCTTGAATTTCCTTTGTAACTTAAGATCAATATCTAATTAGTCAAATTTAACAATCAAAATTCACGTTGTATTTTCATTTTTCCACATTTCATTTATTACAAACTCTAGATTCAAATTTCAATTAAAGTCTATTCAGGCAAATTTTCTAATGAAATTCTTCCTTTAATTGTCACAAAGGACCTAATTATACGCCGCCCGTGAAATTCAATGTTCCGTTGATGAAATTTTAATTTAACAAAGTAATATAGTCCATTAATACAATCTTGATCCCTAAAAGAAAAGATTAGAGTGATGAATGATTTACTCTGATAATTATCTACGAGTCTTATCAGAAAATTAAATATAAAACTGGCCAAGTGCGAGAGAGATTTGTACCAAAAAACTACAAAAAAATCACGCCTGCTGTATGGAAGGCCCTTTAATTTTTGTATTGGATTTTAGTATTTTTTGTTATAGCGGGAACAGAAACACTAACTATGAAATTTTCAACTCTCTAACTATCGCGGTTCATGAGCTACAACCTCGTGACAGACAGACAGATAGACGGACAACGAAGTCTCAGGAATAAGGGTACTATTTTTACCGTTTGGGTATGGAACCCTAGAAATTTAGAGCAATGAACTATACATTTATGGCGTCTGTTAGGAGGACAAAAAAAAAAATAGAAAATATACTCGCAACTGACTAAGATACTAAAGAATCTATTAACAACCTATACTTTTTCAGGATTCAATGCTCATCTCAAAGTTATGAGGAAGATTATAAGTATAACATCACGCTACAACATATAGGAGCAAATCCTGGGGTATCCGAGGGATTACCCGGGGCTCCCAACCGTAGGCTGTTAGGTAGGATACTTGTGGTTTTTAGTCTGTACGGGGTCCGGCATAGCATCCATGTAGGAGTTTCTTCACGTTAAAAAGAAAAGGAGCCAAGCTGCAATGAAAATGAATCGACTCTCTGGTCTCTTAGCCAGTTACATTAACCTAAACTAAACCATCTGTTCATCCAAAAACAAACAATTCATCTCGGCCACAATTTGTCAAACTTAATCCAGTCTTAAATTACAATTTCTGTCACCCTTATCGTCTGAAGCAGAATATATTTTTTTCTGCCCCATAAAGAACCGTCTTTTTGTCTTGATCAGAGAATTATCTAAAAAGCCGTCATTAACTCGACTACTCTAGATTATGTTTGTCTCTCAAATAGTCTAATAAGATTTAAGCTGGCAACGCGTATTATTATTTTACATTTAAAGATAAATTACTTTGCCATAATTTGAACGTATCTTCATAATTTTTTTATAGCTACCTAAATGCCTGTAATGGGACGTGGGCCTGTGAGGCCAAACATGAGATCTAATGCTCTCAATAGAATAATACTTTAAAACCCTGACTTTAACAAAAAGGTTTGTTCGTTGATGGTTTGAGTCTTTGTAGTTGCCATAATGAGCAATCGTTTTCATTTGATACTAGTGGACGACACGCGATTTCACCCGCGCAGTTCCCGTTTCCGTGGTAATACGGGAATAAAATATAGCCTATGTTCACCACAAAGAGTGTAACTTCCCAACAGTGAAAGAATTTTTCAAATCAGTCCAGTAGTTCCGGAGACAAACAAACAATCAAATCTTTCCTCTTTATAATATTATAGTATCGGCTAAGAATCCTGTATCGCGCTATAATAAGTCTCATAAAAAAGACGCACAATCGCTCTTTATGTCTGAATGTCACCATATAGCTTCTTTTTAGGCGCATGGAGTCATTTTGCGACTTAAAAATAAACATTTCAGTCTGAACTTTTTGGTTGAGTCTTTTCCAGTTATGTATATCAATCCCTTAAATGAGGGTAGTTAAATAACAACACCTTACTCTTCAGGGAAATTTGACTGCCTTAATGCTTTATTATGTAGGTAATAAAGCTTAATGTCCTCTGACTGTAATGGGTGTAACCATTATATGGCCTCGGAGATATGCTGAATTGTCATATTACCTCATTATATTATACGTTGATGATGTTTTTACGACTAAGATGGTACTTGGAACAGGAATGAAATTCATTATTTTGATTAATGTGCCACTGAAGCAATCATGTAATGTAATATATGTACGTTTTAAACACGAGCATAAGTGAATTTTGTAACCAACCTTTTTGAGTTTTTAAATAATGATACCTAAAATGTTTAAGAACTTTTTAATTTTTATTGTACCTCATGTGTATTAACGTTTGCAAAAAATTAAGGAGAATTTGTTGTCGCTGATTTAGAGAGACTCCAAACAGTTTATAATTCTAATGTTCTAAGGATGCAATTCAGGAGACTATTAAATGAAGTTGTCTGTTGGGATACTGACGAATGAAGAAAGTTTGAGAACCAATGTATTGACAACAGTCAAAGATCTAATCTAAGCAGTAACGTGAAATACCACTAAGTATGAACTCATTTGACAGCAATATGTAAAATGTAAGCAAGTTTTAATACAGCTTGTTAGTTTGTGAACGTCAACAGATCTCAAAGTTCATCCTCGGACTAACTTCAACTAATATTGAGAGCTCAGATGCTACTGCCACTGTTTCACTACGTAATTTGCATTTAAAGTGGTAGTGATGATGGCTATTGATATGACGTGTGGAGTAATCACAGTGTGGGAACTTTTAAGCTAATAGTTGTTAACTGTGTTCCTGGGTTTTCCGGTGGCGTTTCCGTTGCACCTCACACTGTAATTAACCCATATAACCACTTAGTTTAAAAATATTTTAAACAATGTGTCATCTGCAAAACCTAAAAACGTTTTTATTTATTTTTATATTGTACAGTATGTATGCCAAATAGAAGACATATAACTAATATTTTTGTCCACTTCACCTACTAATATGATAAATTTCATAAAATTCCTGCGTTGTGAATCTCTACGTCATAAAACAAAACTCTTTGAAGCACTCGTGGCCCCGCGGACTCAGTGTTCTGTAAACGATCACTGCAGTAAGCAACATTTACTATGGCCGGATATGGATGGGTGACCACCACGTGGACCACTTTGTGACATTTATTTACGAGCGTTTCCGTGCTTCGGAAGGCACGATAAGCCGTTGGTCCCGGTTGTCAGTAAAATGACAGTCGTTAAGCCAAGTTGAAGGCCTCTTCATGAATGTACATTAATGCTTTATTTACATAATTTAATACATAATATAGGTACAGTAAACTGTACAATTTGTACTATTTAATAAAAAAATCAATACTCAATATTTGAGGTTTATTCTCCCTCGTTCGTAAATATATCTGAATATGATATTAACGCCGTTCATGAAGGGGTTATCGTTAAATATTTTTTTTTATATAAAAGTTTTTTATGTAAAAACTAAAACTACAATTTATTTACAAACGTCATTATAACCGCAACTAAGCTAAATCATTACCACAACAAACCTAATTTCAATTGAAACTAAATTCTTTATAAATCTAAAACCTGCCTCGACATAACGCTCTTTTTCTTACGGGGAAGTTTCCGAAGATAAGCATAAATGGGTCTGAGCTGAGTAAAAGTCTGTTAAGTAAGTCCGTAAAATAAAAATACTCGTGACATTTTTCTCGTGTGATTCCGTGTGAAAGCCTTATAATTTTTGTTGTTAGATTCTGCTGGCTCTTCGGATAATTTCCCAATAGATAATAAAGCATACTGTGCCACTTCAGTACTATCGATGAGGACTTAGCGGAACTTAACGGAAGCTGAGAGATTATACCACGGATATTCTTGAATCAAAGGTCGAGCGGTTTCCAAAGAAAATTCATTAAATTTATTCGAATTTATATTCAGTGTTAAGCTAGTATTGACTAGTGAATTCACAGCAGAGTCATATACTTGTGATAATTCTGCCAAACTTCTACGTTTCGAGCGCTTAATTATTTATTATTTATATTTAAAGCTTAAACAAATTTCAAAAATCTTTCCTGGAATGTCCGCGTTTGCAAGATGGCCCGGGCTGGTTCGCGTTTTCTTGATTCATTTTCATTTAACCAATGTGAGCAATTTTGCTTAAATTTTGATTTACTTCTAGAGACAACTTTCCAAAATCTATCAAGACTTTAACGTAAATTGAGTATTTTACTATCTATGTCCCTAATTTCTACATTTTCGGCCTCTTCCAGTAAAGCTAGAATAGTTACCAACACGTGTTGATGTTTTCGAGGAATAGTTCTAGCCATGGCAGACCAAATCTCAAAAAAATGCATCCTTGAGAAGGAACATTTAATCAAAGTTCCTGAAAAAAAAAACATTAATTATAAACATATGTTTCGTAGACAAGCCTACGCAGTCGTAGAGCCTATATAGCAACTAAAGATGCAAAAGGGCGCAAAAAAACCTATTATATTTTAAAAATAGACAGATCGATATTTAATATAAGATATGTGAGAGTATTCGATTATGGTTGAAATTTTCTGTAGATCTATGTGAAGTCAACTACAACATACAAATTTGGTAGAAATACTGTGTGGCGTAGCACGAAAAAATACGTCATAATAAGTAAAACAAAACTTTAGAAAATAGCTAATTAGTAATAACATACTGAACATATGTCCAAAAGGTAACCACCTGAGAACACTTGGTTTAGTAATAATACGACAATTGTTCGGTGGTAAGATTCTGTATTACCTATATTGAATAACAACAAACAATTAACCTATATAAATACAGCACTAACAACACTAGTGCGATCCAGGATACCGACCAGCGCCATCTAGTGATGCAAATATAAAATAACTACGTACAGAGATTGAACATGCCGCCCACCATGGACGAATAGTCCATCAAACAATAAAATTGGATGCGTTAATAAACAGCAGCTCAAAAAAAGAATAAACAAAAATAAGTTATACAAACAAAAACTAAAACCAAACCGAAATCATGATAATAGCGATAATTCATTATAAAGTATATAAAATTATCATCTAAGAATAAGTTGTAAAAAATAAAAACACTAAACTACACTGCATAATAATACGGGTTTATAATAAACTATAGGTAAAAAACAACACTAAAAATATATTTTTTATCTATACAAAAAAAACTGATACACATTAAAGGATGTGAATGTTCAAATCATAATTTAAAAGCTATAAAAGTTTATTTGGGCAACAATATAAACTCGAATATGGCGAGTTTTATGTCTTTTTTCTTTTTCTGTAGTCTGGGTTGGTGAGGACGGAAGTGACTAATTTATTGCACGCCATCCCTATAAGGTTCAGGTTCATAATTCTTTTTGACAGTTTTGGTTCCGACCCTGACTCCCAGAACTGCATAAGTAAAGCATCGCCACCAACCTTAGTAATGCTTACCGTGTGCCAGTTAACAATGACATTGTTTCTCACTTCAGAATTTGAATTGGTGTCCATCCGTTGAGCGACAAACCGCTCATCAGCGCTCTGAAACAAGCCTCCCACCATGATTCCCGAATTCAAAGGCACACCCATCACACCACGGTGACTACACGATCGATCCGCCAGTTGTATACATAGAAGTACTTTTACTCTAGATTCGTCGACGAACAGTTTGTTATTTGGCAACAGATTGTTCAGCTCCTCCAATATATGAAAGGAAAAAGATGAGTCAACACACGATGCCAAGTGTACGTCTGCTGATGACGCCACTACCGATTCAGACGCCGGCGCAGACTCCTGGACTCCTCCGAGACACAACAACTGAGCCGCAGATTCTGCGTTAACCGTTGCCTGAGATCCCCGATCCAAAAAAGACACCAACGTGTCAGCCGAATCGCAGTCAGTCCGTGCACCCACATTCACCAAAGCAGATGATAAATAACCTGCTACAACCTCAAGGGCATCTGCCTCGGTTTCGAGTCGCTGTGCAAGCTCTGACTCCGCTGACACAGACGTGTTAAATATCGCAGCAGGCGCCTCATCAGAACCCCTTGATTCCAATTTTACCAGCGTATCCTTGAGTAAGGACCTATATCTAATGTACTCTTCTTCAGTACTGTCGAACACATTGTTAATGTAATAAGGAGAATTTAGGAACTCTTTTAGTTCTATCTCATAAACTAGCTTATGATGAGTACAATAAAAAAGTTTCCAACTGGCCTCTAAAACTTCTAACCTAGTTTCTACGTATGTTAAGGTAAGGCGATCCTTAGGCAATTTATTAAAATTGATTATGCCTTTAGCGATCCTTTCAGAAAGGTCATAAAGAGACTTTAACCACTTATCAGCCATTTTAAATTTAAATTAAACAGTACCTACTTGTACACAAAATTATAAAAAAGAAAAGTTAAACACACAACATTATAAATACTTAAACACTAGAATTAAAAGTTCACAAATTACAAAAATAGTCCGTAAATTTCCAAAGTTGATGTAAACAACACTGTGAATTTTCTAAGTGTTTGAACTTTTATTTCAAATCAAAATCGGGCATAGGTTCCCCGTCTGAACGTTTTTGGAGAAACTATTCTAAGTTAATACTACACTTAATTATTTTCAAAGTTCTAAACACTGTTATTAGACTATCTTTAAACTTCACAAATTTTAAAGTTAATATTCTCTAGCAAATAAGGTCGAAAATGTACTCACAATTTTGACTTCACTCACTGTTACACTTGAGGTATCCTCTATTGACATCGGCAGTCAATACCTAGACATATCCCAGCCGTCACTTTGACCGATGATGTCTTCCAATTTGATGCTGACAGATAGACGTCACTAGCTGTCACTGCGGCCGACGATATTGCTTGACAAGAGCTGTTAAACGATGCCTTCCGTTATGTTGTCACGTGACAGTAGCTGTCAAATGATATTTTCGATGATGACGTAGTTGCCCTCACGAAGTCTGCTGGAAATTTAAGGGATTTCGCCCCTCACTCCGAAGCTGACCCGTGCAATGGTCTTCCTGAATCACCCAAGGGAGTTTCCTCCGCTTTGGTGATAATTCCGAGCCTGTCTCTTGATGACAGACGGAAACGCTGGCTGAGTAACGATCCACTACCCTTGCCTAGCGTGACTACAGACACTAGTCTACAGTCAACTTCTGGCCTTTATCCGGCTCGAAGGACCATGAACATATGTCCAAAAGGTAACCACCTGAGAACACTTGGTTTAGTAATAATACGACAATTGTTCGGTGGTAAGATTCTGTATTACCTATATTGAATAACAACAAACAATTAACCTATATAAATACAGCACTAACAACACTAGTGCGATCCAGGATACCGACCAGCGCCATCTAGTGATGCAAATATAAAATAACTACGTACAGAGATTGAACACATACCTTGATCTTGAAAATCCATTTCACAAACTCCCCTCAATAATAATGCAGTTCTGAAAATTCAGTTACACATAGAGCAGTGCTAATGAGTTACTGACAAGGCGAGCGCAACGTAATGATGTGTTCACTTCAGAGAGGTCGAGAAATAAGTGATAATTAGGTAAAATGGATGACATATTTGTATTTTAGGGTAGCTTGTCTATCGGTAATACATTATATATAATTAAATTGGGGTAATTGATGATGAAATTTTAGCATTTATGACCTATTGGCGGAACCACCGTGGGGCGGCTTGAAAAATTTCAACTGTGGGTCGTCACAACCTGCGCCCGGGTCGGCAGCGCGTGTGTAGCGCCTCTGGTGTTGCAAACGTCTATAGGCTACGGTTACCAACCTTCCGGTGGGCCGTAAGCTTGTCTGCCACCTAAGTAGTATAAAAAAAAATCTGCTTTCCAAATTTCATTCTTCCATCTTAGCTTTTTTTGGGTGGGCGTTGATATGTTCGTCAACTAAGCTTAATACATAGTAGGTATCAAACAAATCTTCTTATATATAAAAATGAATCGCAAAATGTGTTGGTAAGCGCATAACTTCAGAACGGGTGGACCGATTTCACTAATTCTTTTTTTGTTGTGTAAGGTATTGTCAGGAGAAGGTTCTTATGGAAGAAAATATATTGTATTCCTACGGGAACGGGAACTACGCGGGTGAAACCGCGTGACGTCCACTAGTTGGTCATAAATAAATACACATTAGTAAAGTAGACTTCTATCAAACCACCGAAAAAAAATTTTATGTATTGTAACATACATATTTCTACTTCCTAATATAAAATCTAAATTATTTTGTCCAACAACCAAGGGATACCCTGGTACATGCAAAGCATTTTTAATTACCATCAGAATATCATGTCACGGCTTTGAGTTAAAACAATACCCTAATTGTCTGCCACGCCTAACAAAAACTCTCCTGTCATCACCATTGTAGCTAGACCTTTTGGCGCTTTAATTTCTATAGAAATATTTTAAAAATGTATAGCTAGAGCCGTTTTTAGTAGTCTGGTTATGCTGGTCGGCTGGTTACGCCTAAAACTTGGTAATTGGATTCGAAAAGTGGGTATTGATGAGGCGATTCGCGAAAGTTTCGCCGCGTAAGTGTGGCTGAATCAAAGATTTATAATGTGCAGAATGGTCTATTGGTACGGGTATTACGGAAATTTATGTTCTTTCCAGTTTAAGCTACAGCTAATTTTACACAGCTTTTATTCCACTATGCATCGAGTCACACCGATACTCGATGCGAGTATTTTTTTCAATCTCTTTGAAAATAAAGGAACTGGACATTTTAAAATTATAACATTTGTCTGCCAACCCGCTGCTGGTTTTTCAAATTTACACAATAAGTTCGTAAGCTGATGGTTGTAATAATTTAAAACCACATAATGTTATGCGGATATTAGTAATCTGCGTGGAAGCTATTCTGGCCGTCCGGCGGACGACGTGATGTGAAGAAAAAGAGTCCACTCGTGGCACATCTTGACCGGGATCTGAGCCCAAGATAATAATGAGTAAAACGCTTTTATCTTCTACATAGACATAATGGAATAATAAAAATAATAGTGGAAGAACCGTAACCTAGTCATCATTTTCAAAATACAGAACAATCGCAACTACAATCGCTTTTGTTCGACATTTTGTATTCCCTAACAGATAATGACGATAGCATTCGAACAATCAAACACAATCAAGCTCCGATTTATGAACAGCTTATAGCACTAAATATCGAATAGCATTACGTACGTAATGCTATTCGATATTTAGTGCTATAAGCTGTTCATAATCATTAATAGTTTCACTAATTTGCCGCTCAAAATGTGATATTGAATATTTGCGGTTAATACCTATCAGTTATCCGAATTAATTACGCAACGCACTTCTCCAAGTTTAACAACGAGGGAATCCGATGTTAACGGGACATAGGTACAATGCGACCACGAAATACTAGGGGCAAATAGAGGGATTAGCTGTATATTTGTATTATGGAGATTATGGAGTGTTTTATATTTTGAAAAGTGTGCGTCGTTGGCCTAGTGGTCGTATACTGCATCTGTTGATCACAAGATCATGTGTTTCCATACCCACAATAGGACGAAAAATTTTGCTATTCACAATTTTTTTCTCGTGCAAACATACATTCACCTCTTTATCGCGATGAGGATTTTTTCATAGCTCTATTTATTGCTACTTTAGTGTTTTGAAAAAATATATATTTCAATAAAAATATTCCATGGAAAACCAGTATGGGGTTCTTCAAAAGGTTCTTAGAAGGTTTTTACAGGGTCGACAGCGCGAGTGTAGCGCCTCCGGTGTTGCGTAGGCAGTAGTCGTAGGCAACGTCCGTAGGCAGCGGTGACCACAGGTACATCTGGTGGGCCGTATGGTTGTCTGTCACCATGGTGGTATGAAAAAAAGGCAGTTCATCTGACAGCAAATTTTCATGATTAATTTGTTAGTTTTTTATTTTTTTATTTTATTAGTCTGCCTCTGTGGCGCAGTCGGTAGTGATACCGCCTGCGGTGCTGGGTCGTGGGTTCGATTCCCACCGGAGACAAATATTTGTGTGACCCATAAATGTTTGTCTTAAGAGACTGGGTGTTTCTATGTTTAATATGTATGTATTTAAAAGTATATAAGTATTAATATCCGCGGTCTGATACCCATAACACAAGCAGGTTATTCCTAGCTTACTTTGGGATCAGATAGCGTTGTGTGAAATGTCCGTGAATATTTGAATATTTATTATATAAAAAAAAAAATTGTGAACTACGTTACAAAAAAATAAGTAAACAGTTCTCGAGTAATTTCATTTTATAATAGGTACTGCAGCAAAAATGTCAATTTTCCTCAAATAAATTGAAGCATCGGTACTGCAGCGTCGAATTTATTGCTTAACTTGGTCTTACGGGCTTGGCACATCACTTGTTTACCTCACCCTGGCAATCTGCCAACGACCTGAGATACTTCCAGCTACCCGCAAAACTAGTACTTTTAAAATGGCTTCTATTTAAGCGGCCTATAACAGCTTTTGACAGAAACAACGTTGGAAAACTCGTATTGATAATTTAATTTAGTTGACGTCTGTTTAAGGGAAAAAACTTAGTCAATATGTAATATAGTCAAGAATATTACAGTTAATGAGTGCTCATTAACATCTATATATAAAAGAAAGTCGTGTTAGTTACACTATTTATAACTCAAGAACGGCTGTACCGATTTGACTGAAAATTGGTGGGGAGGTAGCTAGAACCAGGAGACGGACATAGGATCCCGTTTCAGTGCGCTTTTTTATGCGCTTTTTTTGGTCACTCAGAGTAAATGCGACGGGAACGGGTGATTTACTCTCTCTTATGTGACGCAAACGAAGTTGCGCGGGTCAGCTAGTTAGACATAAGAACTAAATAATGAAGCACTCCCTGTGGTCACTGTCAAACTGATTGTTTTAAAAAAAAAGAATAGTTTGCCTCTAATGATTAATTTTAAAGTTATTTTTATAAATAATTTCCAAAATCGTAGTAACCAAAATGTGGGAAGTTTGTATTATCGTAATACAAACTTCCCATTTGAAGTTTTAGCTCACGATTTCCTGGACTTTATTTCATAAACTAAAGGCGTGTATATAAATCAGAAGTTACTTTTTAAACTATGAGTACAACTAGGTATAAGATTTCTTAATCCAACAATTTCTTTTTCGCCTTCTCAACAAAATATACACTGCGTCATTTCCAAGTCAAATCCGTCATCTTGGCAATGCGGTTCCACCCCATCTACCCTTAATTACACCTATTTTCTGCTAGCCTAGTAACTTGGCTCAACTTCAGAGAACAAAACCTTCCGACGCTTTATTCGCTAAGTTTTATTTATCCTCTGAAAATACACTTGACTTACAACATTATTTCGTTTTTTCTAAACCGTAATGGGTACCGTATATACATAACAATACAGCAAAAGGCTAACTACGAACAAAAAATAAAAACGTAAAATATTGTATGTACATTGCCTCTACCTACCCTTTCGATAGGCGTGTCTATGTAAATATATATTTATTGCCCGTTTGTGCCATGCACTTTAAACATTTGCTGCTGGCTCTCATTAACACGTGGAAGGTATTTTGAGCGGTTTGAAACAATAAAACAGTAGGCAGTCATAATCTGCACCGATCTGTTTAAACACTAATATAGTCCCCACCTGTTACATGAGCCCAGATACAATAAGTTAAATATGAGCGTTTAGTATGTTTCTACCTACCTCTTCAGGAAAATATGATGAGAGTTTGGCTTAGCTCCTGACGATTTTAACGAATTTATAAGTTTTGTCCAGTCGGTGTCGAGACCCTAGGCCCATGGGGTTCCAATGCGCAAAAATTTTTTTAAGAATTTTGAAAAAGTGCCTTGTGGAGTCAACTGGTGACCCGAGGGCTGGCAGTTTTCTCGCTCAGCGAATAGGTATTGCTATTCAAAGGGGGAATGCTGCTAGTCTATTGGGAACGATGCCACGGGAGCCTTATTTAGGTTTAGTTTGGATAGTTCAGTTCAGTTCAGTTCATCATCATGCCTTTATCCCCGAAGGGGTAGGCAGAGGCATATTATATACCCACATTTCACCTTTTTATAATTTGTCCCACGTAATACGTTGTGAGCCGTATTGCCGTGTTTAAATGGACAGGCGCAGGTTGTGACTGCCTGCTGTTGAAATAAAGCCTTCAACTTGGATTAACGACTGTCATTTTACTGGCAACCGGGACCAACGGCTTAACGTGCCTTCCGAAGCACGGAAACGCTCAAATAAAATGTCACAAAGTGATCACGTGGATGGTCTCCCATCCATGGACCGGCCATAGTGAAAGTTGCTTACTGCAGTGATCGTTTACAGAACACTGAGTCCGTGGGGCCACGAGCGCTTCGTTTAGATAGTAGTAATGTAAATATATAGATATGTAGATAATAATTAAATATCGCTGTAATTTTTTACATAAATCATATTTAAAAACTAACTTATACGAAAGCTTTTTACCTTATTAACCCAACCGTTGTTATAAATATGGTGACAGCTTTAGCTATTTCAAAGCAACTTGCAAAAATAATTCTTTTTTTTTTCTAAGTAAAGCGAAGGTCTCCTGTCTGCTACTTTGATGATAATAGGTTTAGTAATAACAGAGGAGAACTCGAGTCCAATTACTGAGCATCAACAAATTCAACGTTGCAGCGTGGTACGTTCTCAAAGGGTGCAGATTAAATAATTATGTACCTACTTTTATTAGTAGCCGTATAAAATTTAACTTAGGAATATTTTATTTTGTACGCGGCTTCGCCCATGTGAAATTCGGTACCCGTTCCCGCTTCCCGTGGGAACATTTTCCCGGGATAAAAAGATAGTCTATGTGTTATCCCAGACTATAAACTACCTCTGTACCAAATTTCAACCCAATCCGTTTAGCCGTTACATCGTGATTGAGTAACAAACATCCAAACATCTTCACAAACTTTCACATTTATAAATTAGGATTAAATTACCCTATAATTTTATTAATATGGATAGAATTGACTTATTTTATGTACTTACGGAATACATCTTCGAGTAAAAATGAATATAATCTTTGTTCGTAAAGGTCACAAAGTAACACTTACGCACGTCAAATTTATTGCTTCTACATTGACTGCCAGATTGGCAACGCAAAAGGTAGAGCTGGCAAAAAAACAACCTGGCAATACAAATCGTCACTCTTTTCAAACTTTCAGTAGGTACCTAGTTAAACTTCATTATGCAAATTACAATGGTGTAGTTTTTAAAATAAGAGAATTTTCAAGTATTAGGTATTGTAACGTTGTGAAGCAACGAATAAATAATCTATTAATTCATATAAGTATTTCAATTAATTTATATACAGGGTGAATTTTTCAAAAGGGATTGGATGGCCAAATCCGAAACTATAAGGAATAGCGAAAAATGCTCAAAGGAGTCACGAGCCCGATTTTGATGAAACTTAAAACCGCATCATTAGATTTTTGAAAAACCAATAATCCTAGCTGGGAATCGAATCCATTGATTTTGAAAAAAAAAACACACCCTTTATTATTACACCATACGATAGTGTTGCTATTAAGGATTATATTCTGGGAAGTAATGATATGCGGCAAACTACAGGAAAGAGCTCATCTTTAACAAATACATTTTATTTTTCTTACGTTAACTGATTAATTGTTCAAAATCTTTGCAATACCTAGCTGGATTCGAAACCTCAAGGATCGTGCTGCATTCAATATTTCAATATTATTGATTCCGTTGAGAATATTACCTAAAAAATAGCATTCTGAACATAATTTAAAACACGGAATAGTTACGATCTTTTCTGGGATTTCGAACGAGACAAATTATGATACAAAATTTAGGTACAAGAAATATGCATTCTATTAAAATTCCAAATGTTCCTTAACTTTGGCGTATATCATTACTTTGCAAAATTAGATTCTTAACAGCGACTCTATCGTATGGTGTAATAATAAAGGGTGTGTTGTTTTTTTCAAAATCAACAAGTTCGATTCCCAGCTAGGATTATGGGTTTTTCAAAAATCCAATGATGAGGTTTTAAGTTTCATCAAAATCGGGCTCGTAACTCCTTTCAGCATTTTTCGCTATTCCTTATAGTTTCGGATTTGGCCATCCAATCCCTTTTCAAAAATTCACCCTGTATATTAGAAACTATTTTATAATGGAAGTCGTTGAAAGCGCCATCTGCCGACAAATAGTCACATTAAGACTAGCGCGGGTTAACTCGCCAAGTAGGTAAAGGACGTAGGGACGATTCTAGCCGCCAGAGGCGCTGTTCAATGCTATAAATAGGAGTGCACGCGCAGTTTCGGCGAACACATCACAAATT
Organism: Miltochrista miniata; assembly: GCA_933228765.1. Classification (NCBI taxonomy): domain Eukaryota; kingdom Metazoa; phylum Arthropoda; class Insecta; order Lepidoptera; family Erebidae; genus Miltochrista; species Miltochrista miniata. The sequence goes on from OW121769.1 coordinate 1,532,128, forward strand.
TAAAATGTACTAACGCGAAAGTATCAGTGCATCAATAAAGATCTTTAAAATTAAATATAATTGTATAGGGAGCGAAATTCTCCCTAGGTGAATAATTGTCTAGCTGCAAAAGACGAGTACCCCATCCTTGGGTGAGTTAAATTGTGTATAACGTAATCTAATTTTTAAACTGTGAAAATTAACGGCTGTTGGTCCACCCTGTTATAAGGGGGTAGTTAAAAGGGGTGTGAAAAAACATCTTTGTAAAATTAGTGCTGTAAGCAGATGTTGTAAGACTTCCGACTCTTGCAATGGTTAGCAGGAGCCGGCTGTCTTTGGGAATATGCGGGGAACAAGGGTTCAAGCTAACCCCTAATCTGGAACATTCCAGTTTCCACCCTCCGGGTTCTAAAGAAACGTCCACCCTACGGGTTGTGAACATCTACCCTCCGGGTTCTACAGAAGCTCACCCTCTGGATGTGCTCTCCGGGTTGAGAACACCGTGCCATTCTACGTTGTGGACGGCACGGCTACGTCGCGGACTGCATCATCCTTCAGGAGACCCAAGATAAGTCGGAACCCTGCGAAGTCCATCGGGAATCGCAAAACCCCTTGCTGCTTGACCACATCCCACGACCCCGAGTTTAATTTATAATAAACCATCATTTTAAATTTCAATCTTACTTTTATTCCTCTCTTCAATTTTCTGAAAGCCTTCAGCTTTTCAGTATGTTACCATAGCACAGACTCATTATCTGGGCATAATATATTAAAACATTAAGCCAAAATCCCTTTTTTTGATTAAAACTTCGCTACTTACATGAATCCTTTTAATTAGATTGTCCTGTAGGAAAAGGGTTGCCAGATTTACACACATCGTTCTCCCGCCTCGGGACGATTTTTTCAGTAATTTTTTATGTTAGTGTAACTTCAATCGGATTAATTCCAATATCATAAAACTTATGAGGGAGGGATGAGCGTGGTTCCACATATAATAAAGGTTCATTTACAACTAATGTAGTCATATAACAGCTTGATGAGTAGTATACACTATTAAAGATTTAGTCTAATACTAGCTGATGCCCGCAGCTTCGCCCGCGTAAAATTTGTTCCCGTTCCCGCTTCCCGTGGGAACTTATTCCCGGTATAAAAAGTAGCCTATGTGTTATTCCAGACTATATTCTATATCTGTACCAAATTTCAGCCCGATCCGTTCGGCGGTTTGAGCGTGAAAGAGTAACAAACATCCACACTCACAATCTTTCGCATTTAATTTTAATATTAAGTAAGATAAATCCTTTCATTTATTTCAATTCAAATCTCCAACATCGTTACTTTTGACTTTAAATCCAACTATGATAAATTTTGTAACAGTTTTGCCCACAGCGTGGTTCATTCGCGAATTTAATAAGTTTTTACTCAGAATCGTACAAATGAATTTTCGGGCAACCAAATAGTAGTAAATTTGTAGAGAAACTCACAGTTTCTGTGGGTTGCCACAAGTTTTGTGAACTAGTGTGAGTTTCACTTCTTCTGTTTACAAGAGCAAATTGTATTCTCTACGAATATGTGGCTTTGTTTGCTTACAAAATATTAATTTGATAACTTTGAAACTGAATAGTAACTAGTTTAGTGGTTGAGGTTTTTAAAACTTTGCCTTTGTGTTGTTTAAACTCTTTTACTATTAGAATTAAAAGGACTCGTGACCCATGATTCAGAATTCTGTAACCTATCACGTTGTTAAGTAACTTGCGCCTTGGTTGATTTTAAGAGGGATGAACACTTTTGGGTATTTTGATTTACGGTCAATTGCCATGCAGGTTTCGGGTTTAAATTCTGGGTTGAAAGAAATAATATTTTTCCCCGCAAAAGTTCGTTGCGGATATTGAAGGATTCCTAATAAAGTTTTTATAAATTGTCTAGATCCCACTATACAAACAATTTAATTTAATTAACTTAAATTGGGCTTAAGAGAGCTGTATCTATGTGTGTGTAAAATTTCTCACAATGTTTATTCACACCTGTTCCAAAGTGTTCCCAAAGGGATGCGGTGTCCTACTAACATCTTAAGGACCCCAAAGGGTCGGATCCTCCTCGTGGTGCATCCTGGGCAACGGAGTAGCGACCACTCCCCTTCCTCCGTGGGGGAGTTGTGCTACTCTGGCCAATTCCGGCCGAGGCGGGAGTAACCCACCTGTGGGTTGCTCGGTGGTGTGTGTTGCTGCCGGCCGTGCCGTTATTCACGGCCGGCAGCAGCAATGCTGGGTCGCCGACGCTTCGCCACCTTTGCTGGCGAGACGATGGCGGCAAAGTGGGAGAGGCACTGCGTGGGGGGCGGGAGTTTGGGTAAATGCTCCCGCCTTGCCAAGCAGTTCGGGGGCGCCGCGGTGAGGAGTCACTGCGCGCCCCCGATTGTTTATTGACCATGGGCGTAAGGTCGGGGGACCCCGCCCACCAACGGTCACATGGCGGTGGGCACCTTTCCCGTGTTCCGGGGGTGCCCATTAGCGCACGCCTGCGCCAGCCGCTCTCTGTCTCCTCTATTACAGAGGGGCGCTCGAGAGCGTTGCAGGCGTGGTCTTCAGCTCCTTAGGGAGCTTTGGGGAGCCGCCCATCTGGCTCCCCCGAGGAGAGCCCCGAATAAACGGGGCGCCCCTAGCCGGGTCGACGTGAATAATCTTTTGATATCCCTCGGCCCGGCTAAAGGGTGAGGAGGAACACCGCGGGGTTTAGTGGGTAGGACGGTCCATTCCGGACCGGGCCGGGAGTCCCACACACCATCCCAGCTGCCCCCGCAGCTGGGATGAAAGCGCGTAAAGGCGTTCCCCGCGTCAACAAAAAAAAAAAAAAGTGTTCCCAAAAAATGTGACGACGAACTCTCGTATTATATTACCTACTCTTATGTCTAAATCACTGTCATAATATTATGTAGCTACTATAAAACCCTTTTAAGACAAAGTTACAACCATTAAGAGTAGGCCTTGAGACAACGTGACGCTGGCCCGCAAAATGGCGCACTTAAACAAATACTTTGTTGAAGGCTTAATATGAAGTCATAATATTAAAGTCAGGTTGCGTACTGACTCATTATGGGCAAGATATTAAGGCAGAATCCTGGGGTATCCTTCCGAGGGCTTACCTGGGACTCCCAACCGTAGGCAGCAGGTAGGATACGTGTGGTTTTTAGTCGGTACGAGTCCGACATAGTATCCATGTAGAATTTTCCTCGCGTTAAAAAAATAAAAAGACTTGCTTCTACGGTTGAAAAGGAATTGGCATCTGCCTGAATTTATTTAAACCGGGCCTGTTAGGCCCCGCCCGTGTCAAATTCAGTTATCCGTGTTTTTTTAGAATAAAAGTTGTTTTAACGGGATAAATAGTAAGTACATTCACTATTATAACTACACTTACAAGTACCTATACTTATTGTAAAAATCGTATCATTCTTTTGCTTTCTAACCACGCAAAAGACTTGTTAGACATGAAAAAGATTTTAACACAAATACGTACTTATATAGGTACATATACGTCATTATCCCCGAAAGAGTAGGCAGAGGCGTAGCATACGCCCCCATTACAACTTACAGTTTTATACATACAGTAGAATCCGTTTATTATGACTCCGCCTATATTGACCAACCGGTTATTATGACGAATTGCACTACGAAGTTTGATTTTCATATAAAATTCTTTATAAAAAAGTCGGATATAATGACTTCCCTTACAGTGACATGTCGCTTATTATGACCCATTTTTAATAAATTATGTCCGGTTATAATGACCGACATGATTCTTTACACCTTCGGTAATGTTCGTTGATTCCCGATGACGTTCGACACGTAGCTCGTTTTTGTTTTGAATCTCAGTGAGTAATTTACGGTTGAAGGTCACGCATTGTTTTTCATTTGTTACTGTGAAAAAAATGTCATTTCAACGACGTAAAGCATTTACAATTGAGGAGAAAGGTGCAATAATATGCAGATTTGAAAATAGAGAATCTAACTCATGTCTCGCGAAGGAATTTGGCGTGGGTCATTCGACAATCGCAATATTTTTTTTAAAAACAATACCCGCATTAAGCAATCGTTCAATTCAAATGTTTTGAAACCAAAGAGGCTTCGAAAATCACGACAAGAAAATGTTGATCAAGCATTAATTCAGTGGTTTAAAAACATGAGAAACAAAGGAATATCTATATTAAAATACTTAAGTACATACATATTTACATAAAAAAGGTTTTTCATTTCACATAACGCTTTGTATGACGTCCGCTTATTATGACGTGTTTGTCAATTCCTTTCGATGTCATTATAAACGGACTCTACTGTACATACATTTGGTCACGCCTTTATTCCTGAAGGGGTAGGCAGAGGCATATTATATGCCCACGTTTCACCTTTTGTATAATTTGTCCCACGTAATAGGTGGTGAGCTTATTGCCGTGTCGAAATGGATAGGCGCAGTTCATGACGACCTGCATTTGAAATTTTTCAATCCGCCCTTATGGCCTTCAAATTGCCTAACGATTTTCATTTTACTGACAACCTGTTTCATTTAGAATTTTCCTTCTCTACGCAATGAATAGTTTTGTGAAAAAAACTTATTTTTATTGATATCAGAGTTGCTAAGTAGCTCGATAGATGGCTCTGTGCCATACTCTTAAATGGCGGTTACAATAAGGTGAAGAATTTCAACTTGTATCAGTACAGCTCCCGTAGCTCAATTGGTTAGAGCATTGCCCTGGATTAGGCAAAGGTTGCGGGTTCAAGTCCCGTCTGGACCAAGTTGTCTTTTTTCACTTTATAATAAAATATTATGAAAAAGTTAGCATACTAATTGCTTTAAATATTAAAATCTATAGATTAAGTCGGAGACATCAAATCAATGTATAAAAATGATTGCAATATCGTTCATTGATATCAGAGTTGCTAAGTAGCTCGATAGATGGCTCTGTGCCATACTCTTAAATGGCGGTTACAATAAGGTGAAGAATTTCAACTTGTATCAGTACGGCTCCCGGTCCACAGTTCAGCGCACGGTCACGTAGTGTACGGACGGTTGCGTAGTGAAATTATAAAATGTCGTTGTTAAAGTGTAACTCATGTAATATTGTGATCAGCGAGGTGCTCGCATTTGTACAAAATAAAATAGACGTCATGGATGAAGAAAGTCTGATCAGAGTATGCAGAACTGGTTTTAGTGGTGATGATATAGACAGTGCGAAAACGTTGCTATTCAAATCGGTAACAACATCCAAAAAAATGATATCTCGTAGAAAAGAGAATAAAGTGAATCGGGATCTAGAGGATATTATTCAATTGTTCAAAAATGTGGATCCAGAAAGTGTACCTATTTTTGTTGCAAAGGATTTGCAAAAACTTCCTCCAGTGACATTCGACCATGTTGACGTAACGAGGCTGTTAAAAGACATTACGATATTAAGATCGGACGTGGAGAGAATAAAAGATTTTTATGCAACGAAAGAACAACTTGAAGAAGTTAAGAAACACGTAAATATGTCGTTAATGATTGATTCAAATCCAAGTATTCTTACAAAGAAAAGTTGTTCGTCTACCTCCAACACATGTAATGTTACTGTGGAGAATGAACAACAGTGTAGATTGGACTCCCTAAGCGATAAAATAATTATTGTGTCATTGCATGATGAAAAAAGATTGCACCCAGTCTTGCTTACGCCCAGACCTAATCAGGCTGTCTCACCTATTAGCGTATGTGTTGAGACTAACTCGGCATCTTACTCGCACGCTTGTAAAATGCCGTTGACAGAGCAAAAACGGAGTATATCTCGGAATGGGTGCACCACACCAGTTAACTTACAACTTGAAAGGCAACATAAAGATGGATTCAATGGTATTGAGGGAGATTGGACTGTGGTCCAGTCACGTAAGAAACAATATCGGTTTAGAGGAAAAAAGGGTATTGCTAATACTGATTCTACAATGAAATTCAAAGCGGCAGACATAAAAGTACCCTTTTTGTTATATAACGTGTCGAAAGACGTTAGTGCAGAGGATATAGTGACATATGTGCAACAAAAAACTCAAATTACAGTGGTACCAGAAAAAATACATATGAAAAATTCGAAAGAATATGACTCTTACAAGATGTTAATACCAAAAAATAAAATAGAATTATTTGAAGACAGTAAACTGTGGCCGGAAGGTATTTTCTTTAGACGGTACTTTGTTTTTAGACAAAGAAACAAAGACACAGGCACGGATTTTTTATCGCATAAAAATGCATCAACATCAAGGTAAAAATACACTACAGGAGTGCAAATTGGTAACTTTCAACTGTAAATCAGTTAAACGATCTGTGAACTATGTGGCGGAGTTATGTAAATCGGCAGACGTGGTGGCACTCCAGGAGACTTGGTTATTGCAACACGATCTGCTGTATCTTAGCAGTATTTGTCGTGGTTTTGGTTCAACTGGAGTCTCGGCAGTGGAACCTACGGAGTTGTTGCAAGGGAGGCCATATGGAGGAGTGGCACTTTTATGGCGTTCTAGTGCGTTTATTAGCGTATCGGTGTTAGACTGTGACAATGTAAGATTAGCTGGAATCAAAGTGAAAACTGAAAATCGCGAGATCCTTATTTTTTCTGTGTGAATGACATTAATAACTTAAGTGAATTTACATATTGCCTGGCACGGGTAAATGCGATAGTGGAGTGCCAGGGGGTCGAAAATGTAATTATTTTGGGAGATTTCAACGCACATCCAGGTGAGTTATTCTGTAAGGAACTTTTACAATTTTGTTCAGATCTCAATTATTCTTGTGTGGATATTGACTTATTGGGAATTAATTCAGAAACCTATACGTATCTGAGTGACTCACATGGAAGTGTCAGTTGGTTAGATCACTGTGTAGTATCAGGAGCGACCAGGGGCTCCGTTTTAAAGGTAAATGTCCATAAGGAGGTGTCATGGTCAGATCACTTTCCAGTTGAAATTATTTGTAATTTAAATGTGTTAGTACCTAAACAAAATTGTACTAATAAAATACTCAATAAGATTATTTGGGGCTCTAGAAATTGTGATCAGGTAAAGTTGTATTCTGAACTGTGTCATGCATCCCTGCGTGATATTGATTTTCCTACCCAATGCTCACAATGTTGTGATAGTATATGTGACAATGATCATCATAAACAAATTATAAATAATATGTACAGTTCTATTGTGTCCATTCTACAGAAGTCTGCTGTCACTTCATATAAAGGTTATGGTTGTAGGAAGTATAGGCATGTGAGTGGTTGGAACACATATGTGAAGGAAGCCCACACGCGAGCAAGGCTCAGTTTTCAAAAATGGATCAGTGAGGGGAAACCAGTGTCGGGAGTTATTTACAGTGACATGAAAATGTCTAGACGAGTGTTTAAAAATAAATTAAAATGGTGCCAAGATCATGAAAACCAGATTAAAATGGACAAAATTGCCACTCTCCATAAGGGGAAAAAGTTTAGTTCTTTTTCAGTAATCAGTAATCAGTAATCAGTATTTATTTTGCATAAAACAGGTAATACATTGTTGTTACATATTTAAGTTGGTAAAGTGCACTGTTTTATCGCCTCTCTATGGCATGCAAAAGATTATAACATAAGTCAACAAAGATTATAACAGAACTCATACCTGCAGAAAACAAGTGTATAAAGGCGTTACAGAATGGTTCATGGTAATGAAAATTAAAATAATGTCAAAATAGAATTTGTAAGATGTCAAATAATAGTGATTACAATGTCATTAGAAAATTTCAAATTTTAAGATATGATATAAAACAAATCATTATTAGTTAAATGGGAAATATACACTCAGTCAATAATAGAATTGATACAATATTAGAGAAAACAAATTACAATGTCATTAACAAAATCCACATTAAACAACATACTAAAATACAAATAAAATTATTAATAATGCAATGGGAAATTATACAATATTTTTGGAAAAAAACTAACTCTTTGAATGCTGAGCAGTGCTTGCCTGTGAGTGTTGATGGCTTGACCAATAAGCGGGATATTGCAAATATGTTTGTAGATAGTTTTAAGTCTTCACCGGAAGGTACACAATTGCCTAACCATGTGCAAGACATAAGGACTCCGTGTCAGGGTGAAACTTTTATTCAGTTTTCAACCAGGGACATTGTGGATGTAATAAAGGGAATGAAGGGTGGTAGATCACCGGGACATGACAGTCTGAGTGTAGAGCACTTAAGGTCGGCTGGTGTACACCTGCCCAGAGTTCTAACTTTACTGTTTAATTTGTGTTTAGGACACTCATACCTGCCGAGTGGGCTTATGACGACAGTGGTAGTGCCTATTATTAAAAATAAGACAGGCGATTCGTCTGACAAAAATAACTATAGGCCGATTTCGTTAGTTACAGTTATAGGGAAGGTGCTGGATGGTCTGCTTGAGAGACGGTTAAAGAAACACATTCGAATACATGATGCACAATTTGGTTTCAGGCCCGGTTTATCAACAGAAACTGCTATTATGTGTCTCAAGCAGACTGTGCAGTATTATACGGATAGGAAGACAGCTGTTTATGGCTGTTTTTTGGACCTGTCAAAAGCTTTTGACCGGGTTCCGTATGATATTCTATGGCAAAAGTTGTCGGAAAAATCAGATTTACCTTCTGAATTTATAGGTATATTTGGGTATTGGTATGATCATCAGATTAATTATGTAAGATGGGCAGACTGTCAATCTGTAACGTATGGGTCGGAATGCGGGGTAAGGCAGGGTGGGTTGACTTCCCCCGCCTTGTTTAATTTTTATATTGATGGGTTGGTTGAGGAGTTGAGTAGCACAGGCGTCGGTTGTTCTATTGATGGTAAGATGGTGAATAATATAAGTTACGCAGATGATATGGTGCTACTCAGCCCTTCAATCAGCGGACTGAGGAAATTATTAGCTGTTTGTGAGAGGTATGCGGCATCGCATGGACTAAGGTACAATGCTTGTAAGAGTGAAATCATACATTTTAAACCTCGAAAGGTACCTGGGCCTGTAGTGCTGCAACCAGTCGTGTTATGCGGAGCTCCGTTACAGTTCGTCACAAGGTTTAAGTATCTGGGTCATGTGGTAACGGAGCGTCTCGAGGACGACCTAGACATTGGCAGGGAACGTAGGGCGTTGGCGGCTAGGTGTAATATGCTGGCGCGTAGGTTTGCAAGGTGTACTAGGGAGGTGAAATTGACTCTCTTTAGAGCTTTTTGTCAGAGGTTCTACACTTGCAGTCTATGGGTTCGGTATACGCAGAAGGCTTACAGCGCACTACGCGTGCAGTATAATAATGCACTAAGAATGTTGTTGGGATTGCCTCGGTGGTGCAGCGCTTCAAGCATGTTTGCTGAAGCCAGAATAGATGACTTTTACGCCATAATACGCAAAAGATCTGCTTCGATGTTAAGGAGACTTAGGGATAGCTCTAATAGTATTTTAATGACGTTAGCAGAAAAGTTAGATAGTCCCTTTGTTGGACTCTGGGCAGGTAGATTGGTGCATAAGGGTGTACATGTACCAAATTGAATAAGTATTTTCTATTTTTTTATTTTTCTTATTTATTTATTGATTGAATTATTTGATTATTTTTAACTTATTATATATGATTGTATCTAAGTTAATTTAATTTGATTGCATTTTATTTGATAGTATTGAATTCTATGTACCTATTGGATTTTAATTGATTTCACTTTATTTATTGTATTGAATTTTGTGTACCTACATAATGGATTTGATTTTAATTGATTTTATTTAATTAATTTGATTGTTTTTATATTATTTGATTTTAATTGATTGGATTTAATGTTGTATATAAATTATTTAGTTAGTTTGTATGACCTATAGTGTGAATTTAAATGTGTTTATCTACATATTTTTAATTTATTAATTTGTGTTTATGGGTGTATACCTGAAATAAAGATTATTTATTTATTTATTATAGCTCAATTGGTTAGAGCATTGCCCTGGATTAGGCAAAGGTTGCGGGTTCAAGTCCCGTCTGGGCCAAGTTGTCTTTTTTCACTTTATAATAAAATATAATTAAAAATATGTATGCGTTGATTCTAGCGCATCCACATACGCAATTAACATTGAAAAGGGATTTAATAACCTTCCATGTAATGGAATCGCTTTCATAGTTGATTGTGTATTATTAAAAGAAAGAATTCTCTCTCTTTACTTTTCGTGTGGTTTGTGTAAATAGATTAGTATAAATTTAAGTATATTATGGACAGATAAGCTTAGTTACATTTTTGACAGTAGGAAATCGCACATGTTATTTTGTACCTTTACCACGTATTATATTATGCATGTGGAAATCGCCCGGATGTCATACTGGACTCGAAAGGACTAAAGCCACACAAGTACCTGTACTCCGTAACCTATCTATATAACGCCGGTCGCTCTGGGTAGCCTTGGAAAGATGTCTCAAAATTACTACCTCAGAAAGAGTATTATTTTAAGTCTTAATAGAAAACTTTGAAGTGCTAATATTTGGCCTAGAAATAAGTAATTTTGTAGGGTTGTTTTATTTTAAGTTTTGCGTACTTTAGAAGATTAATTTAAAATTGAGTTGTTCACGAAAGCTTTCATTACAGTCAATGTTCGGAGCGTTAAATAAATACACTTAGTTAAATTTGACGGAGGTAAAATAAAATTCTATTCGATTTTGCACCTTCGCTGTGTCAATACTCTTTATAATGTTCAGAATATTAATTATACTCTGCAAAGTTTGTTTAAGCAATGAAGTCGCCTTTATTCCCATTAGGGCAACCTCTCAGAATGGATACTTATTGAAGAGGCAAATTCGCATAAAGGGAAATGTATGCTTTCATTTGAAGGCACAATTATGGACCTGTCTCTATCTCACAGTAATATTATATGGCTTCGACATTGTCTTACTGCAATAATTTTTTACCTCCCATTTTAGTCCTATCCTCAATTTTCCCAAACGTAGAAGTTTGGAAGCGTATGGAGTTCTTCAAAAGGTAGAAGTTCTTCGTAGAATATTTTTTCAGGGTCAGCAGCGCGTGTTTTGCGTCTCTGGTGTTGTATTCATAGACTACTGTACAAATAAAAGCCCGCGAAGACAGTCAACATTTAAATACACAAGCCATGATGCTTTAAACATCACCGTATTTTGTCGTCACGACAGAATGGTAAGGCGTCAGTGGTATAAAATACATACATACATGTAGTCACGCCGTTATCCCCGAAGGGGTAGGCAGAGGCATTATATACGCCCACATTTCACCTTATAGTTTTATGTCCCACGTAATAGGTAGTGAGCCTATTGCCTTGTTGAAATGTACAGGCGCAAGTCGCTGTGACCCGCAGTTGAAATTTTTCAAGCCGCCCATAAATAAAGCCTTCAACTTGGCTTAACGATTGGCATTTTACTGACAACCGGGTTTCATTTCAAGTTTTCCTTCTCTAAGCAATATACCTTTTTGCTAAAGTGTTTCCTTAGTCGCCTCTTACGACACCTTCGGGATGTATTGGGGTGGCGACATTCTGTACTCTTACCCGTCGCCACACGGGGCTAAAGTGTATAAATAGAGGTTTATTTGCAGTGATTATTTGCGGCGATAACCAAATAATATTTGCCGTTGCGACTATTGAACCAACATGACCAGACGCGGTGGACCGAAATGCCACCGCCCGCCAGTCGTGCGGTTACTTTTTGCTGCCGCATATACCAAGCGTATCGATACTGTCAGTTCCAACATTTAACGGGCGGGCTTAGCCTCATGAACATCTATGAGATTTATTAAAAAAACTAACTAACGGAATCAAAATGTTCGATGTCGGAAATCCACCGTAAAACTATAGTAAAGGCGGGAAGGAGAGGAAAAACCACACACCTTCGCTTTGTCAATCTTAACGCACAGCAATCAAGTATAACCATAGGACGGAAACTCCAGCTTGAATGTGTGCGTGTGATCAATAAAATGTAAGCAAATTGACCGTCAACGCGCACGTCAACTCTACTGACAGCTGTGGCGCGACAGGGAGTTGCCGATCTGTATGTAATACTATTTTATTATCTTTGATATAACCTTAGCTCATTATGAAGAGAGAATGACCAATACCAATACCAATTGTCGGTAGTGATACCGCCTGCCGCGCTGGAGGTCCTGGGTTCGAATCCTGGGTCGGTCCAAATATTTGTGTGATCCTCAAATGTTTGTTTCGGAGTTTGGGTGTTTTCTATGTACAATATGTATGTATTTAGAAATATATATGTATACCAGTCATCTAGATCCCATAGTTTTTCTATATTAGCTAATATTTTGGGCTAGATGATGTTGTGTGTGAATGTCCACAAATATTTATTTATTTTAATTTTAATTGAACTCTTTAAGCAAAGAGATTTAGGATAGGAAAATAACTTTACTTTCCAGATTGTAAGTAACGAAATATATACTCTGCTATAGCCTCTTATTGCATCCTGCTAAATACCTAAGTGTTCAAAATACTTTCATCATCATAATCATTCTTAATCATAATCATTTCTTCTTCTATCTACCTTTCAGACTGACTCTCATAACCACCTCTTCTTTGTTTTATACATTCTCACTGAATTATTGATGAGTTCATACATATGTTCACGCCTTTATCCCCGAAGGGGTAGGCAGAGGCATATTATTATTTGCCCAAAATTTCACCCTTTAAGCATTTGTCCCACGTAATAGGTGGTGAGCCTATTACGTGGGACGGCGGCGGTTGTGACTGCCTGCTGTTGAAATTTTCAAGCCGCCTAAAAAGGCCTTCAACTTGGCTTAACGACTGCCATTTTACTGGCAACCGGGACCAACGGCTTAACGTGCCTTCCAATGCACGGAATAGCTTAAATAAATGTCACAAAGTGGTCACATGACGGTCACCCATCCAAGGACTGGCCATAGTAAAAATTGCTTACTGCAGTGATCGTTTACAGAACACTGTGTCCACGGGGCCACTAGCGCTTTATTGCTAAGTTCTATCAAAGATAAACCATATAAACTAAGGCAGCACGCTTATAATATGGCGTCTATTAACTTAGTATCTCTTAAGACCACGATAGTGAAGTGCTAATAAGTTCCAATTACGGTAATGTGATGAGATATAATACCGAAGGCTCACAGCGGCATCTCCCGCGTGAGGTTCAACAATCTAGTTATTGTTAATGCAATGAGGTGCACGCAGACTAGCGATTTTTTAGCGGTTTCTGATTTAACGTTGTTGATTTTTCAAAACTCACGCAAATACAAGCAAATTTCGGTTAGCATATGTTTTATCATTATTTTGCCATACCCATTAGGGTATTCCCACCGGAGACAAATATTTGTGTGACCCATAAATGTTTGTCTCAAGAGTCTGGGTGTTTCTATATGTATGTATTTAAAAAGTATATAAGTATTAATATCCGTGGTCTGAAATCCATAACACAAGCAGGTTATTCCTAGCTTACTTTGGGATCAGATAGCGTTGTATGAAATGTCCGTGAATATTTATTACTATTTGTTAAAAGTACGTTGAGAACCACACTGCATGTAAAAAACTAAAAATATTCATTCTTGTTAGGAAATGACCTTTCGTTATAATGCCAGAATTTTATTTAAATCACAATAAAACATTCTTATATCTATGCTTTTCAATTATACTAATTTTTGAGATGATTTTATTACACATCTGTAAATTTCTTTTTCAATTCAATTCTATTTATGGCCGTCTGCACTCCTAGCATTAACTCGCCAATATCCCGAATATATAGCTACGAGGTTTAATGTCTTAGGGTTTGCCCGGTAGACCTCATTGGTCAGACAGAACATCTTTACTGAAACACAGTCAATAGCAAACGCCGATTGCGCACTGAACTAGTTTGAATGTGAGGCAGCGTGACGTGAGGAATTCACGCCGCCCCTAAGTCGCAGGATCACACCCGAAAACCCCCAAAAGAGGTGGGATAGCCCCCAAACCACCCATAGGCGAGGACACAGTGGTAGCCGTAGGTCTGTTGGGAGTCCTACGACATCCTTCCGAGGGCTTACCCGGGGCTTCAAACCGTAGGCTGTTGGACGTTACGTGAGGTTTTTTAGTCGGTAGGAGTCCGGCATAGCATCCAAGAAGGATTTCCCTCAGGTTGACGAAAACAACTAGTTTGAATGTATTTTATTAAATAGCATACTTACGAATCCGCTGCTGCAATAATTTATAACCAGCGTCAGTGGCGGCTATCGGTAGTTCGACATAGCATTTAAACTGCCCGTCTGCTACTCTACAAGACAAGACGTTACGCCACATGCAGTGCCGGTTTCAATCCCTCTAATATAATGCTTTTACTCACGACCTCACTTTTTGCCCTCTTTTCAAAACTAACTAGCGGACGCCACGCGGTTTCACCCACGTAGTTCCCGTCGACACAGAGAATATGGGAATAAAATATAGCCTATGTCACCCGAGATCGAGCATTTTCCCAACAGTGAAAGATTTTGTTAAACCGGTTCAGAAGTTTTAAAGCCTATTCTATGCAAACAAACAATCAAATCTTTCCGTATTAGTATACCAGTATTTTTTTTCTAATCTAACATTATTGGAATTCAAAAAAAATTGGTGTGTTAGTTTTCGACCCACTTGAAAATTTATTCGCGATGGATTACAGTTTACTATTCTATCGAAATAAAATTGTTTAACCATTTCTGAGTAACAAACATTCCTACAGGGGATTCTGTGCAATTGTGCAGAGGATTATTTCTACTTTATACTCGTAGTACATTTAGTACACCTTTGTATACTCAAAAGGTAGGTTTACTGTCTATAAATAAAGCAGCCTTTGAAGTACTGCACGCGTATATAAGAAAAAAATGGGATGAGACACTGGTCACTGAACATGTAGGTCAGGCGGGCTCAGGGTTGTCACGTATGGCTAAGGGCATTTGTACGGATTCTAATTAAATTGAACAATTTTGTTGTTCGAAAAAAAACTCGCCGTATACAATTTGTGTGTTTAAATAAATTGTGTAAATGTAGCCTTATTATTTCTATTTCGCAGTCAACTGTTTATAAGCATCTCCCAGATCCTTGTATCAACATTTTATCAGCGGTTAGATACAACACATATGTAATAGTATACAAGTTTACTTATTCAGACAATAAAATTCAAAAACAATCATGTTAACAACTTAAAATGTGAAAATGGCAGCCATTTTTTCTCAAACTACTTAGGCAGCAGAAAAACTTATGACCCATCTGAACTGCAGCCTATGAACGTTTTCAACACTAGAGGCACTATACACACGCTCGCACAGAAGGACCTTCTAATATCAATTTCGAGGAACCCCAGTCCAAAGAAGACAGCACATGCTTATAATAGTATGGTAGACACTGCAAGAACCTTCTAAGACCCCTTTTGAAGAACACCTTTCTAAAGAAGACATGCTTTAAATAGTAGTCACGGCAAGTTGTAAGCGTTTCAAAGAGTGCCAACCCTAGAGCGGCCATCAATCGCGTGTAAATTCCTCATAATATTTTGCAGTGCACTGTTGGATTACAGCGACGTGTTGACAGGGCTGTCCGCGACACAAACAGATAGTACTCAATCAATCGTAATGATTCAACATTCACTTATTTATTTATTTACTGGAATCACCAGCACCAAATGACTTTTAATGTTTGTATTTGCTTTTAGCTCTCGTACTCTTATTTGCTCAGTGGTCTGTAAACGAGTCGTTGATCTGAACAATTTTGATTACAAAAAGATACCTTTTAAACTTTTTTGTTAGAACATTTATTCTAAAGAGATCTTATCTTATACCAGTAAAACGACAACTGAAAACAAATAAACCAAAACGATCTATCTGATATACCTAAATGGTGGGGGGGGAGGCTGATAGCCGTCTTTACAGAAGCTGCAGGCCTAAGATGGCAGCGTGACGTTAAAGTTTCATGCACGCCACTCTCCCCAAGAAGCTGGATAACACCTGAACCCCGTAGGTAAGGCCACAGTGGTAGCCAAAGTCTGTTGGGAATCCTGGGGCCATCTTTCCGAGGGCTTACCCGGGACTCCAAGCCGTAGACATTAGGTAGGGAACGTATGGTTTTTAGTCGGTAGAAGTCCGGCATAGTATCCATGCAGGATTTTCCTTACGTTAAAAAAAATCTGATACACCTACCTACCTGATCAAAATTTATACTGTTGTTTCTTAGCAGTGAGCCCATGACAAGTTGCATTTTTATTTATTCCCTTGAGTATTTAATTTATTTGTTTTTAACACAGACCTTTTTTTAATTGTGGAATTCCACAGATATCAACTGGGATAATACAGCAAATATTTACTTACGGGCAGGGTAAGACGCAATTTCAGCTATCAAACCTGTAGTGTAAGAAGTGTTAGAATCACAGCGTCTGTTGTTAGTCAGACCGATTGCTGTTAGCACTCATCAGCGATGACTACTTAACTTAGTTGTGTAACAAATCAACGTACTGGTTTAAAGGGGCCAGTAATTTTCCAAAAATGTTTTACCCAATGTGGTATAAACGTACAACATATCTTTAATATTCTTAAAGTGGCCACTTATCAAAAACCCCTTCACGGAAACCAGTCACGTTCATGTATTAAAAGACTATATCTCCCCACATTCCAATCCTCAACAAACAAAACTACACAAACCCACACCGAAAGTAAAGAGATTTCTTCTTTTATTAAATACACGATTACCTAAGAAAGCGATTCCATTACATGGTAGGTTCTTAAATCCCTTTTCAATGTTAATAGCGTATGACTATAATGGCACTACGATATTGCTACGGTTTACGGCGTAGCATTTTCCTCGTAGAAATAAGAGCTTATAATATTTTTAAGGTCTAGGTTCCGATTTATTTTGAAATTACAACATCCAATGAAAAATAAAATGGGAACGTATATATAATATCATCTGACATCGTAGCTGCAACAAGTATGTTTAGTAATTTTCATGTCAATGTATGTGAGTTTTATTGCCAGGTCTGTCCTCTCTGGCTCAACCTATTGCGTTGCGAATCTGGCAGTAAATGTAGAAACAATCATTTTGACGTTCATAAAGTGTTACTTTGTGATTTATTTGAAGAAAGATTTTTCATTTTTATTTTCAACGATACCTTTAGGATACATCATTGACTACACCTTCAATCCCTTCATGGAATTTATGACAAATTTCTGCACATTCAATAAAAGTAAGTTAGAAATAACCTGCTTGTGTTATGGGTATCAGACCACGGATATAATACTTATATAATTTTTTAAATACATACATATCATATATAGAAACACCCAGACTCTTGAGACAAACATTTATGGATCACAGAAATGGTTTTCTCCGGTGGGAATCGACGTCGTGATCCGCAGTCAGTTACACATTTCGACCTCTGGACCAACGAAGCAGTCAATTTGCTTAGAATTAATCCCTTAGTTATAATTTATTCTACTACAGCCCTAAAATCGTATATTAACCGTTAGATTTTTCCGCAATAACCTTTAACTTTAACGTTTGTTCCTTCGAACCGTAGTACGTGTGTAGCTTATCTTAACCCGGTCCGCTACGCCGTAGCACTGCTACGATATTGCTACGGATTACGTAGCCGGCATTGTAGTTTAATTAGAGAGTTTATGATACAGGACGGGGCGGTACGTGGCCGTACTAATAAGTGGGTACTATGAATTACTCGTATTATAGTTGATACTGCACTTAATAGTAATACGCGTTGTAGGTTAAGCAGTTGATATAGTTGGCTGGGATTTTATAATAAAGAAAAATAAAAACTGGTCAAGTGCGAGTTGGACTCGCCCATGAAGGGTTTCGTAGCAGCAAGTAACATAATATAAAAGTTCTTATAGTTCGTTGTAACTTCGATTGATGTTATAACACGTTCGTAGTGGTAGTGATTTTTCTAACCGAAAATTGTTATTTATGACGTATTAAAAAAAAACTACCAGCTCTATCTCGTTCGAACTAATTTTCGTTGGTAGTTTTTATGGCAATGTACATCATATATTCTTTTTAGATTTATCATTCTCTTAGTTTAGAAGTTAGAGGGGGGACACACATTTTTCCACTTTGGAAGTGTCTCTTGCGCAAACTATTCACTTTAGAAAAAAAATATGTTAGAAACCTCAATAACATTTTTGAAGACCTATCTATAGATACCCCACACGTATGGGTTAGATGAAAAAAAACATTTTGAGTTTCAGTTCTGAGTATGGGGACCCCCAAAATTTACTGCTTTTTTTCTAGTTTTATATAAGAATCTTAATGCGGTTCACAGAATACATCTTGTTACCAAGTTTCAATAGCATAGGCCTTATAGTTTCGGAGAAAAGTGGCTGTGACACACGGATGGACAGACAGACAGACAGACATGACGAATCTATAAGGGTTCCGTTTTTGCCATTTGGCTACGAAACCCTAAAAAGGGTCCGTTTAATTAGCTGCTAGGTATCTTTTGTCGGAATTGTGAGAAGCTTCACATTCAATTCCACTAAGTTGGCAGACAAGCATACGGCCACAGTAGCCTATGGACGTTTGCAACACCGGATCTGATTAATCATACAGACTTCCACCTGGGCATCGTCTATTATGTACCATGTGAAGTAAATCAGATTGAATAATAGGTTTAAAACACTAACTTAACTTACCGTGAACCTTATACTTCTTAGCAGTACCTACCTTAGTTTCCATACAATGCTTAGCAGTCAGATCGATTGGTTGACAATAATTATAACTGCTCTGATGCATTGAATAGTAACGAAATGATTATGTATTCTCTAATCTTCCTCGATAAGTAGGCAACAAATCTAATACAAAAAAAAAATTCTACCTCTACGTAGAACCTCTGACATTCAAACTAACAAACTTGGCCTCTTCATAATATCACAAAAGATACTAACGCTTTGTCTAAACCCGAAATAAATCTACTACAGGAACTACTATCCCCAAATCATTATCTGCAAACGAATGCAATCACTATAATATATTCCACACCGTCTTTCTTACTTCGTACTTCACAAGAACTACGTCACACTCGCTGCCTCCATATCTAGTAATTGAATCAATTCAAAAGAACGTAGAAATGGCATCCAGCGCAATCTTTTAATGACTCTCGTGAAATCGGAATACGCGGCAGAAAATCGCGTCGGTGAAAAGATAGAAATTGAAAAATATCATTTCCATTTCGTCGTTCGTATTGAAACAGCAAAGGAAATTTTGTTTTGACAGATCATTTTTTATTTGACGGTGGGCTGATATAAATCAATCATATTTGGCAAATGAAGTTTGTTGATTGATTGATGATTTGACTGATTTAACTTGTTTTGGAGCGGTATGTGTACTTTGAATTGAATTGAAATGAAGCGTTTTGACATGATTTTGTACTTTTGGGAAATTACTGTGTGAACTCGAATGCTTCCCAAAACCTTTGTGTGTCTGGTATAGAATTCTTTTAAAGTAGTACAGAATTGGTAGAACGGTGATGCTATAAAATTGATAGCAGAGCTCGTTGGCTTCTAGATCCTGATCTATTTGCATTTTTTACTGCCTCTGTGGCGCATTCGATAGTGATACCGCCTGCGGCGCTGGAGGTCGTGGGTTCGATTCCCACCAGAAACATTTGTGTGACCCATAAATGTTTGTCTCAAGAGTCTGGGTGTTTCTATGTATAATATGTATGTATTTAAACAAGTATATAAGCATTAATATCCGTGGTCTGCCCATAACACAAGCAGATTATTCCTAGCTTACTTTGGGATCAGAGAGCGTTCTGTGAAATGTCCGTGAATATTTATTTATTTATTTATTTCATGGCTATGTGGCTGCTGTGAAAAAAGCCTAAGGAAAGTGACGCAATGATAGAACTGAGGGTGTAGCCTACGGGATACTTTAGGTTTCCATCGTAATCAGAAAAAGAAATCCCTTTATTATATTAAGCTCGCCAAATTGACGTCGATCGCCTGATGGAAAGTCATGGCGACATCTAGCGATTGGGGGCCACTCTCACAGTCCGTGAGACTTCTGACAGTGGTCCTCAAGTTGGCGGCCCTGTGATGTATATCTTCACGCTTCTCTTGAAGAACCCTGGGCAGTAAGATGAGGGAAACACGTGTGAGGGCAGGTCGTTCCAGGTTTTTATAGTTCGACAGAGGAACGATCATTTGAAACGCTCGGTTCTGGCGAAGATTTTCTCCACTGTGTATGAGTAGCACCTCTTCCCGGCACGCGTCTGCCCCCGTTGAAAAAGTCCTAAATAAAACTTACATACATACACATAGTCACGCAATTATCCCTGAAAGGGTGGGCAGAGGTATAGTATACGCCCACATTTCACCTTATGTCGGAATGGACAGGCACAATACATGAAACGACAATAAATCATTACTAAAATACCTAATTCTGTTATGAAACAGTATAGCAGTTCAAAATAAGTAAAATGTCGCCTCTAAATACAGCAAACTGACAACTCTAATTACTTTAGAACAAAAACAGTCGCTCAAATAAAAGAAACCCTCAACAGAGAGATTACAACGAATCTTTTCTTTTATCTTTTCTTTTCTTTGGCTTAAAAGGCACATAATTAGAGACGCGAATTACCTACCTACAAACACTCGTTTTAAATATCTTTGAAGGAGTATTTTTCGTCAGATTTAATTAGTTGTTAGCTAGTCATGATGAATATTTCAGTATATTTTGGACAGCTTTTACATTAAGATATAATAAGATTATTATAATATAATCTGTATAGATAGATGTAATATGATGAAAATGAAACACGCAGTGGATCAAGAATAAAACAAATAAACAGGCTTTCACATATTTTATAATAATATTAGTATAGATTTGACAGAACCTAAGGCAGGATTGACAATTCAATTCAATTTCATTCAATTTAATTTATTTGCGGAACATGAGTATGCACACATTAGTATACAGATAAGAAGATTACATACAATTAAATAGACCAGTCATGTTTTGCCTGTACGGCGTGCAAATTTTAGAGACATGCATGAACATTAACTATGATGAAATACTGTATCATTATTGAAATTCCAACAAACATTATAAATTGGACAAACCACCATTGAATATTCCATTCCTAATCGGTGTCGCCTCTCTAAATACTAGCAAGCGGAAAGAAACAAACAGGCAAGTTTTAAAACATTGCTTATATAATTATGACCAGATAATAAGTGTTCGATACATAATCTATAATTAGAACCTCCTTGTCTGCGTGTAAATAAAAAATGGGATATCACATCATCTTCATCGAATATTAAAAATTCCATTAAAATTTGAATTTTCCAATCATCCCTACTTTATCAAATATTCTGTGTATGGTGCATATTACAAAATTGACTTCCGGTATGAGCGAGCTACTTCCGACGTTGTCGGACACTCCGCCATTTTGATCCAAACAAAATAGCGCTATAGTTATTAAGGCTGTAATGTTCGACCTTGACAAACCCTAAGGCAATTTGAACGATTGCAGCGTACGTTTTTGCCGGATTTCATTCGATTCTAATACATTATTTTACTGTTATAAAATCTGAGGGGTTTTAAGAAAAAATCTATTTCATTGTTCTTAAGACCTATATCTATTTTATGACAAGTTTTTATGAGAATTAAACTCACTTATTTAGATAAAAAAGTACATTACTTGTTAAGATTTTTGCAATATTTCTTTCAATATTTCGATCGAACAAAGTATTCCTAATCGTGTTTTGATACGTTAAAAAAGCAAGAGTATCTAATAAATTACAATAATATAGTTTTATCAGATCAAATCGAAGAATATTTCCTAGTATAAAATTCACCCCAAGATGAGTCTCTTTCGAACATACAAGCCTTAAATTGTGTGTAAAGATAGTATTTGTATAACACTTTTATAACACATTTGCTCGTAAAGAGTCTCTTATTTGACCCATTTCACTAACGTAATGTATCTCATTACGGCCTAGTCCGGTAATGTAAAGTAAAACGGACGATTGCGTCTAAAACGAACGGTTCCTTTTTAAATCTTAGCAAAGAGTTCTTATGTCAGAAAAGTGGTGAACATTTTATGAATGAAATTAACTTTGGGAGATAAAATATAATAAAATAAACATGTAATTGTTTAATTTAATTAATTTTGACAATAAATTACAACCATTTATGTGAAACCAATACAAACAATATTAATTTACTTTATTAATAATACTGGCTGTTTTTGTGCCTTTGCCTCTTAAGAAATAAGAAAAAAAGAAAGCGTTGTGAACAAGTAAAATTCCGCGCGCTTTATTATCGCTATTTTTTGCTACGTTTTTTTGTTAGTTTATGAATGTCCCCGTTTTATTTATTTCCTTGTTTCCTCGCAAATATGTTATAAAACGTCGTATGACACACGTTCGCTTTGATAATTACAGCCTCTGCTTTCTTGTAGCCCTCGCCTGCGGCTTGGGCTAGCAATAACGCCTCGGCTGTAATTATCAACTTACCGAACTTGTATCATAATGTACTATTACATTTTCTCCGGGTTTCAACAAAAGTAAAATCTGATCTAAATTTTCTGATTGTGAGTGAGAATTGTGTGCGCTGTAATACCTATAATAAAGTATATTTTAATCCAGTTTTGTGAAAAAGCTCTTAAATTAACGTTGAAGACTTTTTAATGACCCACATTTTCATTGGACATTCCATTTTAAAATTCTTCCTATTGGAGAACAGAAAGTTACAGCTTCAATTCATATTATTTACATTTTATTTCGCAGAATATGGTCACTATACCAATGCTTTTTGTGTTTATTTTTTTATCAGAGACTTAGCGTTAAAAATGTGCTTATATATTTATTTATATCAGAAAACTTACTGCTAGTTTTCTGATATAAATCGAAACTCGGCCACCGAAACCTACTCGGAACCAACCAAAATTTTTGGTTGGTTCCGAGTAGGTTTTCGGTGGCCGGGTGGTTAAGGCGTCTGCACGATTTGCAGAAGATGCAGGTTCGAATCCTGCTCGAAACCATTTTTTTTCCATATTTAAAAAACTTATGATCAGTTAGCATACTAATTGCTTTTCTAAAATAAGCTTAGTGCTAGTCATCAAATTATTAGATAATATTTTGTAGATGATGGCCAGTTACAAGTTTTCACAGATAACACATTTCCTTTTCTGTCCTATAATGCGTGTATTTTTTGGTGACCATAACCTTTATCGAGAAAATTAAGGCCAAAATAGTTGAACTTATTGTCAGGAAAACCAAACTTGACTCACGCAGCGAAGACTTCATCGGGTGCAACTTATAATAACACCCGAAAAATTGTCAAGTTGTGTTTCATTACAAATTTACAATCCACAATGCCGATCACACAAAACAAGAAAGCCGTGAGGTCGTTCTCACTAGACTGCCTCTCTCTAACATGTTTATTGTGTAAGTGAAAGTTCAATCCGATTGACGTTGTCATTTTTGTTTTATTTCACACTTTGAACAGATGATCCACGTGACCTAGTGACGTAGTTTAATGCAACTGAGTCACAGATTACAGACAAGGTCTCGCCATAAGCCAGAATGATTACTCTTGACCCTAAACCTTTACACGCATACATACATATTGTCACGTTACTCCCCTTAGCTAGAGGCAAGCAGAGGCTTAGTATACGCTCATTCATATCATTATATTATTAGGTTTTGCCCCTCGTAATAAGTGGTGAGCCTATCGCCGTCTAAACCTCTAATGTACCAATATATACCATCAAAGAAAACCTCAAACCTTCATGCAATATCTCGCTTTAATATTTAATAACAAGATCGATATTCATACGACAGTTCGGGACGCCCCTGACGGAGACGTGGGACGACACAGCTGACGTCTTTATACACCGGTCATGTCGTATTCATGTGTTAGGGTGTACGCCCACTAGTGCGTAATGCTCTGTCTGTAACATTTTTAGTAGGTTTAAAAACAATCTGGTGAGCCTATTTTTTTTTATAAATAAATATTATCGGACATTTTTGCACAGTAACCTGCTTGTGTAATGGGTATCAGACCACGAATATTAATACTTATATACTTTGAAATTATAAATCTATTATACATAGAAACACCCAGACTCTAGAGACAAACATTTATGGAACACACAATTTTTTGTCTCCTGTGGGAATCTACCCACTATCTCGTGATCCGCAGTTGCACATTTGAACCAACAGGGCAGTCATCATTAAGGGAGAACCTCTGCCGGGAACGTGGAACTAAAACATAATGTTTCATTTTACAGAAATATAAACGAGTGTCATAGTGAAATTATTTGTTTTTTTGTTAAGTCTATTGTACTAATATCTTTTGAAATTACACTTATTCAAAGAATTAGGATATAATTTGAAACATTACTATAAAATGTTGTGTGGTTGTCCTCAACTGATTTATCAGTAGGTAGGATGTTTCTATGCAAAATATTTTACCCACACTATAGTCTGTCCAACCGTTTATTTTACTTTTGACAGCTCAATAAATATACGTAGATATCGTTATGTATAACGTAGATAAGTATAACGTAGTCAGTTTATATATTAATTTTACCGCGTATTTCAAAATTCCCTATTAGATACGAATAATGGAATCATTAGCCCCTTTTCACACATACCGGCTACCACACGGGTAGGTACCCGGCACCGGCTACCTGGCAACCGGTACGTGTTAAAAGGCACTTACGTTCTCAGGCTACTTTCAAAAGTAAAATAAACGGTCGGACAGACTATAGTGACGAAAATCCATTGTAGACGACAACAAACGGAAGATTCTAATAAAGGACAAAAAAACACCTATTTATTTATTTTTATTTATTTATTTATTTATTTGGAACATAAAAACAATTTGAAAACTTAATACTAGATTGGAACGATGACAGCTGCAATAGTATACACCGTGGCGCAGCCATCAACGCCTTTCTCCCAGTAAGGAGGGAAGTTTCGTTCCAGACGTACTTATACTTACTTAATTATAACTATAAATAAGAAAAAAGTGAAAAGTAAAACCACATAGGGTGAACGTGTGCATTACGGGTTTGTGTGTTTGTGTGTGTGTGTATGTGTGTGTGTGTGTGTGTGTGTGTGCGCGCGTGTGCGTGTGCGTGTGTGTGTGAGTAAGTCTGCACGTGTGTGTCTGGAAAGGGCGATGGAATTAACTAATTTGCCACTAAATTTTCAGTCTCCTCATAATTTATTGTCTTTAGCCAAATATTTAGATTCCTCTTTAATATATGCCTGGTCATGGGGTAAATGTTTAAAATACGATTAATTTTGTTGTATAATTTAGAGCTTATATGTTTATAGTGACGAGATGCGGCTACCGTTCTTCGAGATCTGATAGTACATACTCTGTCAAAGCGACGTTTTGTGCTGTATATTTCCGGGTTGTATACCAGGCTGGAGTGCCTGCGGAGAACTGCCTGGGAGATAAAAAGCTGTCTCACTGTTAGCACTTGACATAGATTGTAAAGCATTGACGTTGGGAACCGAATGCGTTTTCTGGCAAGCACCTTAAGTACGGCACGCTGCCCCCTTTCCGCTCGTAAGAGGGATGTTTTATCAGCGCATCCCCAGACTAGTAAGCAATATGAAACTACTGATTGTGCCAGCGCAAAGTAAACAATCTTTAAACTATCAAAGTCCAACACGTCTCTGAGTTTTTTAAACACATACATAAGTTTTCGCAGCCTTACTACTGTGGCATCAATTTGCTGTTTCCATTTAAGATGCAGATCCACTAGTACACCCAAGTACCTTATTACCTCGGTACCTTCAATCATCGGACAGTCACATAAGTCAATGCCGGAATCAAAGCATGTGTGAGCTCGTATTAAAAGAGGCGCTAAGGGCTGACCTATTGAATTGGTAGAGAAGGTGACAAATTTTGTTTTATTAACATTCAGCGTCAGAAGATTTAGCACCAACCACTGCATTACTGTACGTAAGCACAGTTCAGCACTCCTACGTGCTTCATCCCAGTCCGAACCATCAATCACCAACGCCGTGTCATCGGCGTACGAAATTATCTTGCAATTTGGTAACTGCAACTGGCACATCTCATTGACATAGATGAGAAAGAGGGTCGGTCCCAAAACGCTTCCTTGTGGAACGCCAAAACTCAGTGGTTGCTCGTCACTAATATATTTGTCAACTTTTGTGTGCTGCTTTCGACCTGTCAGATAGCATCTGAATATGTCGTGAGCCACACCACGTACGCCAATGTTCTCCAGTTTTGTTAACAGTGTGGGGACAGAAACGGTGTCGAAGGCCTTGGAGAGATCCAAGAAGATACCAATCGTTTTACGCCTTCTTTCAAATTTATCAATAATGATGTCTGTGAGCTCTAACACTGCATCCTCAGTGGATACACCTTTCCGGAAGCCAAATTGTTGCTCGCTAAAATGTTGTTTTTTGTGACATATTTAGTTAGTCTCGCGTTTAATACTTTTTCAAAAATTTTGGACATGGTCGATAGCAAAGAAATAGGCCTATAATTCGACACACAGTCCTTGTCCCCTGATTTATGGATTGGATGAACTACAGCAGTCTTCAAAATATCCGGGAATACACCCTTCGAGAGACACAGATTAATTGTATATACAAGAACTGGTAATAAAATGTGTCTGGTAGCTTTCATAACAGCAGCAGTTATGCCGTCAAGTCCAGGTGAGCTCTGGTCTTTTAGGCTTAGGATTATAATCTCCAGCTCTCCATAGTCGACACCATAGATAGCCATAGAGGTAAGTGGGTTGTGCTTTTTGGCGCTTAGCACAGTTGAGCTGCCTCCGCCGTTGCATTGACTCAAGTAACTATTCGACTGGCTAATTTTACACGCCAGGTTCTTTCCTACATCAGCGAAGTAGTTATTAACTTTATTAACCGCAGCGTGAGGACTGTCGCCAGTTTTCAATAGTCCCAACGAAAGCGATGAGCTTATCCCCAAGTCAGCAACTCGTTTGATAATGCGCCACGTCTCTTTTGGGTTATTTTTGGCCGCCTGAAGCTTAGAACGCTCGTATTCTCGCCTGACATTTTTTAAGAGTTGGTTACAAAAGTTGCGATAGCGGCGGAAAACCAGCTTTTGTATCGTCAACCTATGTCATTACACCTCAGTAGGCTCATACCTTTATGATATATTCGTGAGGTCGCCTCTGTGATCTTTCTTCGCAAATTCAATGAACTTAATACATCAAGACATTAATAATGTATCATACTGACGTATATTAAATAACTTATCATACATATATAAAGGCGCTTGATTGATGGCTACATGTGCCGAGCACGATCTTTGGAGACCAGCGCTCATTTTGGTTCATTTATCAGATATGAGAGAGATGTCACCGAGGATAGGTAACCTACTACTACATTATTATAATTTGTGCCGTGCGGCAACGGGGTTCCGTGTTGCGACGGGTAAGAGTACAAAATGTCGCTACCCCAATACATCCCAAGGGTGTCGTAAAAGGCGACTAAGGAAACACTTTCGCAAAAATCCATTCCGTAGAGAAGGATAACTCGAAATGAAACCCGGTTGTCAGTAATATTTGTTTAAGCATAGTTCAAGGCCTTATGGGCGGCTTGAGAAATTTCAACAGCGGGTCGCGGCGATCTGCGCCTGTCTATTTCAATACGGCAATGGGCTCACCACCTATTACGTGGGATATAAAACTATGAGGTGAAATGTGGGCGTATACTATGCCTCTGCCTACCCCTTCGGGGATAAAGGCGTGACTGTATGTATGGGAATCGAACCTGGTGATCCGCAGTCTCACATTTTGATCTCTAGATGTCACATTGTTTTCGATTGCCTCGTGTGGCAATCGAAAACAATGTGACAATATGCATAAAGAAATAACTGAGCAAAAATATAAGTCGACTTCATACGCCCATAGAAAGTCAACAAAACGTAATATCACAGCGTAGTCTATTTTCCGAACAGTAAATACTAAAAATGTACGACTCGACTTTGCTTTTTATATCGGGGCACGTTTGTAACACAAATGCTGGAGAAAAATATATTCGTTGTAACAAAAGAGACCTTACTTAAGACGTAAGGGTATGTCGCCTTTACAAAGGCACGTGAAAATGTTCTTATGAACCTCACGTACTGAGGGGCTTGCGAAGCTTATTTGGGACGTGGTATGGGAACAATAATAAAATTGAGCTATTTTTATGAAGTAACCGTATGTAATCCCTTTAGTGTTGTTTCATGATGCCATGTTAGGTTTATATTTTATTATTTCCACAACTGGTCGTCACAACCTGCACCCATACACTTGAACACGGCAATGGCATAACCTAGGACGTGGAAAAAAACCATTTAGGGGTAAATATGGGCTATATTTATTGAATAATATAGAAATGCTCGGGGCCCCCCAGACTCAGTGTTCTGTTAACGATCACTGCAGTAAGCAATTTTCAAGCAACCAACCGTTCAACCGTTAGTTGCCAGTAAAATGGCAGTCTTTAAGCTGAGTTGAAGGCCTTTTTAGCCTTTTTAAAAGTTTCAACAGCAGGCAGTCACAACCTGCGCCTGTGTTTCTCAACACGGCAATACGGCTCACCCACGTGGGACAAATTGTAAAAAGGTGAAATGTGGGCATATATTATGCCTCTGCCTACCTCTTCGGGATAACGGCGTGACCATATGTATGTATGTATTTATGGAATAATATGCCTCTGCCTACTCATTAGGGGTAAAGAAACACGCTTCTTTCTTGGTCTGGTTGTGTAAGGTCGAGGTCGAGTTGGTTGCTCGATGTGAGCAACCAACTCGCTGTTCTCAGACCCTACAAAGTGTGGGCTTGTAATGCTTTCTACCCCCTCGGGATTAAAGAAGTTATATGACTAACAACACACTTGTAGCCAATTCAATCTGAAATTGTCAATCTTGGTAAGTCATAGTGATCACTTTTCATCTTAAAACCGACTGCCTCTGTGGTGCAGTCGGTAGTGATACCGCTTGCGGCGCTGGAGGTCGTGGGTTCGATACCCACCGGAGACAAATATTTGTGTGACACATAAATATTTGTCTCAAGAGTCTGGGTGTTTCTATGTATAATATGTATGTATTTAAAAGTATATAAGTATTAATATCCGTGGTCTGATACCCATAACACAAGTAGGTTATCCCTAACTTACTTTGGGATCAGATAGCGTTGTGTGAGATGTCCGTGAATATTTATTTATTTATTAAAAACACTCATATTGTTATTACTACTGAAATATAGGGACCTACATTCGTTGTAGCAGTACCTACGGTAGCCGGAACAAACTATGTATTGGGTCTGGAATATCCGGAGCCGAAACCCGGTCGAGAATGCTTCACTCAAGTGGGGAATTTTAAAATCGGACCCGGATACGAGTAGTAGTTATTTAAGAGCTGAGAGTACGGGTTTAACGAGTTTTTGAACTTTTATTTTGTATTTAAAAATATTTCCCTGAATTTTGGTTATGATTAAAATTAATCCCACCAAAAACATCCCTGTTGAAAAGGAGGCCAAGTTCCTATGGGCTATTTGTTCGCCTAAAAAAGGGTTGAAATCCAATCCAATGCCAAGTTTAGATGCACTTTAAAATCGATCATAATCATCTTCATCAACAGCCTAATTCACTGGTAAACATTTGCCATTCCCAAGACTCGCCACTACACTCAGACCTCCGCCTTCCGAATCCAGCCACTACCCACCACCGCATTCACGTCAACGGTCCATCTGGCCGAAATTCACTTTGCCATACACCCAACTTAAAATATGGTGTAGTTGTGAAAATACGTAGGTACCTACTTGGTTAAAAATATCTAAAATAATGATACTTCTAAATTAGAACTTGGCAGATTTTCGTGCAGAACGTAACACTTGATTAATTGTCTAATTAAATTTATTTTGTCTGTTTGTTCCGGCTAATCTCTGGAATGGCTGGACTGATTTGGACGGGACTTTCACTGGCAGATAGCTTATGTAATAAGGAGTAACTTAGGCTACTTTTATCCCGGGAATAAGTCCCCACGGGAAGCGGGAATGGGAACAAATTTTACGCGGGCGAAGCTGCGGGCATCAACTAGTATAGATAAACATATGGTCACGCCTTTATCCCCGAAGGGGTAGGCAGAGGCATATTATATGCCCACATTTCACCTTTGTATAATTTGTCCCACGTAATAGGTGGTAATAATGATTAACCTGCCAAGTTCAAATTTAGAAGTATCATTATTTTAGATATTTTTAACCAAGTAGTACGTATTTTCACAACTACACCATATTTTAAGTTGGGTGTATGGCAAAGTGAATTTCGGCCAGATGGACCGTTGACGTGAATGCGGTGGTGGGTAGTGGCTGGATTCGGAAGGCGGAGGTCTGAGTGTAGTGGCGAGTCTTGGGAATGGCAAATGTTTACCAGGCTGTTGATGAAGATGATTATGATCGATCTTAAAGTGCATCTAAACTTGGCATTGGATTGGATTTCAACCCTTTTTTAGGCGAACAAATAGCCCATAGGAACTTGGCCTCCTTTTCAACAGGGATGTTTTTGGTGGGATTTCAATACTTTTTTTCAAGAAACCGTACCTATTTTTTCTTTTAATTCTTCTAATTAGATTTAAAGTGTCCATTACGTATACATGACATTATTTTATACCCCCTCTCCTCCCCCTCCTCATCGTATTCTCATTGTATCACTGATTCACAAACATTTTTATAAGAAACTAGCTGATGCCCGCAGCTTCGCCCGCGATGGCGCTGTATGTGAAAATTGATTTTCCCGCTTTTCTGTTGAAATTTTTCCTGAATTTTCTTTGCTATAAACCTCACGGAGCCGGAGACCTTTCCAACGAATGCAAAACCGTGGAAATCGGTTCTTGCGTTCTGGAGTTATAGCGTCAGGAAGGAAAACCCGACTTATTTTTATATAATAGATTTGATTTTCGATTAAGCCACCACAAGCATTATAATATGAAGTCCACGTTTAAAGCTTACATACATCTTAATAATATTCGTGCAAAATTTTTAGTTTAATCAATCCAATAGGTTAATCCCCAATTTACATAGTTTATTAGCCTTCTGCTTACCCCCAAGGTTATTTAGTGTGATTATTAAAAAAAAATGTCATTACATTAATATATTGCTTACTAGCTGACCCGCGCAACTTAGTTTGCGTTCATAAGAAAGAGAGAGACAGCGAGAAAGAGCGCTATTATTTTGAAATCATGTTTCCCGTCATTTACCACCGTTGCGTTTACTCCCGTCGCATCGCTACTATTCATTGTTTTAGAAATAATTAACATAACTGTGATCGAAAACCTCCCAAAAACGCGAGATAGCACCCAAACCCACTTAGGTGAGGCCATAGTGGTAGCCGTAGGTCTGTTGGAAGTTTTGGGTTGACTACCGAGGGCTTACCCGGGGCTCCCAACCGTAGGCTGTTAAGCAGGATACGTGTGATTTTTAGTCTTTAAGAGTCCGGCATAGCATATATTATGCAGGAACTTCCTCACTTTAAAAAAATGTAACTGTGAGCGAACCTTAAAAGACAAATAAATAGGTATTTTGTTTTAAAACTTTTTAAGAGGAACAATTTTGTAATAAATTATTTTTATGTAACTTCAACCATTTACGCAGAGGCGCAACGGATTCTCTTATAACGATTAAATGTTTTCCGTTTTCAAAACATTTCTCATTGCTGCACCGCTCCTATTAATCTTAGCATTATGTTATGTAGCCTTAAGCCATTCTCAATAAATGGACCTACTTACTATCGAACAGTTATATAGTTTTTTGAAACCCTACCAGTAGTTTCAGTATTGCTTGCCTTGGTATGATGTGATCATGGTCCCTTTGCAGCGTGTGTCAGCTACACTTCCGACGTTTGATCTGTTGTTGGATAGGGGCCTCAATGCAGCGTTCCGATAGGGTTACGTTCGTGATTTCCTCGGGCCCGTATATACCGAGGATCCGTTGGAGGCAGCGGTTGACAAAGACTTGTAGCTGGTAGCTGGTGCGAAATGTCTTTAGTGACCTTCCATGTCTCGCATCCGTATAGCAGTTAGCAGTACAGTTTTAACGTTTACTTTTTTT
This sequence comes from Miltochrista miniata, assembly GCA_933228765.1. NCBI lineage: Eukaryota > Metazoa > Arthropoda > Insecta > Lepidoptera > Erebidae > Miltochrista > Miltochrista miniata. Next base: position 1,564,209 of record OW121769.1, read on the forward strand.
TGAGTTTTACTCTTCGTGTCCATTTTCGTACTGCCTACGGGGCGCAGCTGTGTGAAGGTTGTTCTAGCCTTGGCGAGTCTCGAAATGATGTAGAATACTCTTCTATCCCATCAGTTTCTGACACGACACTCCCGAGGTTCGTAAATTAGTGCCACCACCACATCTCCTGTGTCTGTCGATTTTAATTTCAATCCAGCCATTCGCTGCCTCATCCTGCACATTGTCCTGCAGACATGCATTTTTATAATAATAATAATAAAATAATAAAATTCTTTATTGACGGCGTGTGTGTGCCTCAGCAGGCACAGGTCATCGGCATCATTTAAATCCTCCAGGATATCAGGAGAAGCCCCCATACTATGCCGCGCCGATTGTTCTTTGCGGTATTCATCATTATACCATCTATTATCTATGGATGGTGGTTAACTATCCTGTTATCTTCATAACGATCCTCTAAGGTAGGTACAGTATGTATTTTCAAAAGAGTTTGTGAACTCTATGTTTAATTTCTTTTTCAGAATATTGATGACATTTGATTGATGTCATTTTATACACGTTACGTCTACTACATTGATACATGTAATAACACGCCGGTGTTTGTATGTAAATTGTTTATACTGAGAAAATTTCTATACTGAGGAATAGCTTTAATCATTAAGCTCTATTTTGATTAAGCAGATAGGGCAGATTCAACGCTACTTGATGAGTATGATTAATAAATACCTCTAATTTTATAGACCTTATGTGACGTAAACAAAGTTGCGAGGGTCAGCTAGTTAAAAGATAAAACAATAGGTTTCTTATTACCTACCTAAAAACAATTTTTACAAATTTTATGGTAATAATATTTGCTCCATGGTAATAATAGACATTCTTTGAAATGTGCATTTATGGCACTGTTGTGACTTTTATGACACGTTTAAAGTACATAGGTATGGGATAGATGGCGCTCGCGGCTACTTCAGCGTGAAATTTTACTTCCCGCTTCCCATGGAAACGTAGTCCCGGGATAAAAAGTAGCCTATGTGTTATTCTAGACTATAATGTATCTCTGTACCAAATTACTGCCCGATCCGTTCAGCCGTTTGAGCAGTTGAGTGAAACGTGCCGGGTCCGAGCCGAGTGCCGGCCGCAGCAAGGTCAACTAATATCTATATATATAAAAATCAATGCACTTTTCGTTGTAATTTTATAACTCAAGAACGGGCTCACCTATCCAAACCAAATCTTTAGGCTTTGTTCGGACTATTTAGTAGATGGTTTATGTGAAGTTTGCACAAAATCGGTCGAGCGGTTCTTCATTTATTCCGCGAACGAAGTTGCGCGGGTCAGCTAGTTATATATATTTTGTATGAACAAACTCACGTTAAACCATAGATTCTGAATTTTTCTAAATCTATGCGTTAAACCCAAAGTAGCGAAAAATTCTAAATCTATGGTTAAACCGAGCGGCAACTGAGTGACAGCCAAACTACTGAAAACGCTCGGAAACAAGTCGGTCCCATCTTGGCTCGGCCACGGCCCGTTGCATGAATACAGTGCCGCCGAGCTTCGCCCGAGCAGTCGTGAACGCAACCGGCTCGGTAACCGTAGTACGGCCGACACTCGGCTCGGAGCCGGCACGGTCTAGCGTGAGTTATCCTTTAGAATGCTTGCTGATCTCTAAACTACTGGACAGATTTGATACAAATATTTCACAAATGTGATTAAAAATATTCAATGTGAAGTTTTGACATTTCCATAATTTTTATGTATAGAGCATTTGATTGACATTAATCAAAACATTGACAACATCTTTCTCAAATCTGATTGAGTTTTTAAACATGACATGTGTGAAAATAAAAAGTAAATTAAATCAAAAGAGTCCTCGATTAATTTATTATGCTTTTCGATAGAAAGTTTGGGAAAAGATGGCCGCGGCCGCAAGAGTTATTTCGTCGTTGTTTTAATTTTAACGACTAATAGCTATCTGAGTGATATTGGAGCAAAATACTGTCATCGATTTATTGAAACAAGATTGAATGAGTTCCCTTCGGGGGAATCTTGTCCTACGCTTGGTGGAGAGTTGTTAGTTTAGTGGTTACCTTTGGATTTATTTCAAATTGTTTTTCTGTTTTGAAAATTTCTGTTTGTGTTTGTTTTAAGGTTAGTGTGTATTGTTACCTACGTAGTGTTCGTCCTTAATCATTTCCTGAAAATGGGCGAGAATAAACCCCCTGATGAAGGGGGCGGGATACCTCCAGATATTCCCCCCAAAGGAGTGAAAAGAGCCGCGTGCCCCTTACCATTAAATGACCAGGAAGGTAAAAAGACCCGCTCCCCTGCGGAATCTATTCAATTAATATATTATAAACCAGGTTATGAATCTGATGCAAAAATTCTTTATTCTGCAACAGATAAGGGACCGTTTTCGGTTGTAGTCTCAAGACTCGAGCCAGACTCAAAGATGGGTCTCACCCTTAAGGCCCTTAAATTCGCACAATTTTTATATGCCAATAATATCCGTGATATAATTCAAGGCAGTATCGTAAATGTTGGAAGAAATAAGGTGAACTTAACTTTTAATTCAGCTGAATCGGCTAATAATTTTGTCAACTCAAGTTTTTTAAAAGCCATGAATTATAGTACAAAAATCCCAAACTTTCAGCTATTTCGCATGGGTGTAGTTCGCGATATTCCCACGGATTGGACACTGGAGGAGCTTGTTGGGGGTATTTCCATTCCAGGCAATTGCGGTGAAGTCGTGAGGGCTAGACGCCTGAATGTAAAATCAAGGAGTGAAAACTCCACAGTTTGGGTTCCCTCTAATTCGGTTGTTTTAACATTTTTAGGTCAAACCCTTCCAGAGAAAGTGTATTGTTTTAATGCCTCGTTGCCTGTATCTATCTACCAATTGCCAACAATTCAATGTCGGAATTGCTGTCGATTTGGACACATTGCTAAGCAATGTCGATCCAAGCCTCAATGTTATAAATGTGCCCAATCCCACCCAGGTGACTCCTGTACAGTAACAGATTCTGATGTATCATGTTTGCTGTGCAGAGGCAAACATGTGGCTACAGATACCAGATGTCCAGAACATAGCAGGCAAAAATCAATAAAAATTGTTATGGCTGAGGAAAATATCAGTTACACCGAAGCCTCAGCGCGTTTTCCCCAACGTCACAAAATACTGTACTCGGAACTAGCTTCTAGACCATCTCAGGATGCCGTTCGTTCCCTTCTATCTCAATCTCATTCTGTTCCCACCCATGCTACCTACACTCAACAATCAGTCTCACCTATTTCCTACAGGAAAACTGTAGTCCGATCCCCCCGTCCCAAACCTGCACTGGGAAAATCCTATGATATCCAAGCACATCGTGATCTTACAATCTCTCCTTCATCCAGTCAGTCTAATGGATGCTGTCTCACCGAATCCTCTCGTGCATCTGCCCCTAATGACAACCTAGTCGAAATCCTGTTATGCTCCTTAATAAATATTTTGTCCAAAATGTCAGACACTCTACCGCACGACGTCTCTGTTCTAGTAGAACAATTACTTAAAATTTTCTCTAAAAATAACAGTCTCAATGGCTCTCCAAATTGTTCAATGGAACTGTAAAAGTATACGACGCCGTAGACCGGATATTATATACCTTTGTAACCAACACAAACCTTTCCTTTTAGCTATCTCGGAGACACTACTAAAGTCTGGAATCAACTTTAGGATTCCTGGCTTTTCATGCCTCCGAGAAGATAGAGACGATGGTTGGGGAGGATGTGCCCTGCTCATTAGCAGGAGCATAACCTTTTCCCAAATTAATTTACCACCTCATGATTCAGGCTACAATATTGTAGCAATTATAGCCATTAACATATCTTTTATCTCACTTTATATCCCTCATCCAAGCAACCACATCTTACTTGATCTGAAGTCCCTTTTGTCATCAATCCCTCCTCCCATAATCATCCTAGGCGACTTTAATTGCCACCATACTCTCTGGGGCTGTCATTATAATGATTCTGTTTCTTCTACCCTCCTTGATATGATAGATGATTTTGATTTATGTGTGTTGAATGACGGTTCTGCAACCCGCAGAGTCTCTCCTACACAAAATATAAGTATTCCTGATGTTACCCTTGCTTCACCTAATTTAGCTACCCTTATGACTTGGGCTCCTCTGCCAAATTCATTTGGTAGCGACCACTTCCCTATCAAAATTACCTACTTTCATCCTTCTCTATCTACTCCATCTTCTAGGACTTTTCAACCTCTACTTAAATTCCGCTTAACAGATGCTAAGTGGGACATATATGCTGATATGTTAGATATTAAATTATCATCCCTTCCTCCTCTAAATTCCCTCGATCCACTTCCAATTTATGATTTATATATTGCTGCAATTATTTCCGCAGCCGAATATTCCATTCCTTTGAAAAAACCGCCTCCCTTAAATATCCGTTCTCCGCCTTGGTGGGACTCTGAATGCTCCGAGAGTGTCCGTAGTCGTAAGAACGCTGAGAACCAATTTGCAAGGTCTCTGACCATGACTGATTTTCTTGTTTTCAAAAAACTCTCTGCTCAAACTTCTAGGTTACTGGCCAAGAAGAAGTCTCTTGGATGGCAAAAATTTTGTGAATCTCTGTCCCCTCGAGCCCCTATTTCTCTTGTTTGGAGTCGCATCCGAACTTATAGATGCAGCTTGGTGGACTCCAATATCTCATGCAATGAACCCCACTTCTTACACGATTTCACATGTAACCTTTCCCCTCCCTTTGTACCTGAACTTGATTGTCTTCCTCTTCCCATTCCACCAGCCATTGATAATTTATCTGATAATATGAATAACCCATTCTCTTTCTCTGAACTATCCTATGCCCTTGATCACCTTCATGACTCCTCCCCAGGCATAGATGGCATCCCATACTCCTTCATCTGTAAGTCATCAAACAGCAGCAAAAGAATTCTCCTCAACATCCTCAATTCTATATTCTGCTCCGGAATCATCCCTGAATCATGGAAAAACCAAATTGTTATCCCTATCCTTAAACCTGGTAAAGACCCCAAATCTTCCTCCTCCTACCGCCCTATTGCCCTATCCTCAGTTCTGGCTAAAATCATGGAAATTCTCGTAAAATTCAGACTTGAATGGTTTCTGGAACACCGTCAGCTACTCTCTCGGAGCCAGTTTGGATTCAGAAAGGGTAAGGGTACTCTGGACAACCTAAGTATTCTCACCTCTGAGATACGACTGGCGTTCACTCGTAATGAACACGTCATAGGAGTTTTCTTAGACATTTCCGCTGCTTATGATAATGTCCTTCTTCCACTACTTAGGCAAAAAATGAACCAGCTGAGTATTCCTGTGAGGTTGGTTCATATTATTTGCAACATGCTTATGCGCCGCACCATTTCCGTCAGGTACCAGGACAATATTCTTCCCCCCCGTGTTGTATGGAAGGGCCTTCCTCAAGGCTCTGTGCTTAGTCCTATTTTATATAACATCTACACGGCTGACCTAGAACTTACAGTCAACTCCTTTTGTAATATCCTCCAGTATGCTGACGATATCGCCCTTTACACTTCCTCCTCCTCCTTCTCCGAATCTTCAGCTTCTCTAAACTCTGCTCTCTATTATTTAAATAATTGGCTCACTCTCCACAACCTTTCCCTTTCAGTTGCTAAATGTTCTGCAGTCATTTTTACACGCAAACGCATTGTCCCTTTTGTCTCCCTCTCCGTTGAGAGTGAGCAAATTCCAATTAACGATGAAGTCAAGTTCTTAGGCTTAATCCTCGATTCCAAACTGACCGGAATTCCCCATCTTAATTATGTGCTAACTAAAGGTGAGAGAGGTGTCAATGTTCTACGATCGCTGTCTGGGGTACGATGGGGTTCCCACCCATTCTGCCAAAAACTACTGTACAATGCAGTAGTTCGCAGCCATTTTGACTATGGGACCTTCTTACTGGAACCTTGCAATAAGATTGCTCTATCGAAACTGGAGAGGCTTCAATCTCGATGTCTGAGAATAATAACAGGTGCTATGAAATGCTCTCAAATTAATGCACTTCAAGTCGAATGTGTAGAACCACCACTTCATCTTCGCAGACAATACCTTGCTGACAGATTATTTTTTAACATTGCTCAACTCAGTCCCCATCCTCTATTTCCTATACTCAACCAGCTGTCTCCTCTTCTCCGCACCTCTTCATACTGGCAGCATAAATATCACCCCCTCCTTTCAAACTCATTTGCTAAATTTATTAACTTACCTGTCCCTGTATCCCAAACATCTCTTAATCCCCTCTTTATTACCGACTTCCACTCCTTACTATTCCAACCTAAGGTTATTCTAGATTTTGGAATATTCAAATATAGCCTTGAAGCCAACCAAAAGTTTCTTCATATTATAAATAAAGATTGGTCACAATGGCTTACCCTTTACACGGACGCATCTAGGCTATCCATAGCTGCGCCAGTTGGTTCGGCAGTCTGGATCCCAAAATATAGTGTAATCCTAAACTTTAAAAGCCCTCATTTCAACTCTATCTTTACTGGTGAATCCATAGCCCTCCTGGAGGCAGTCAAGTATGTTGAATCTCATAATCTTAATAGGGCTCTCATATTGACTGACTCTTTGAGTTGCCTAAAGGACTTATTAAAGAATCCATTTAAATCTCGTAATATTTTCCCCCTCACCCTTCAGATCAAGTCGGTGTTGCACAGGTGCCACCTGTCTGGTATTGAGGTAGTTTTGGCATGGATCCCCAGTCATGTTGGTATAACAGGCAACGAAGCTGCAGACTCCAACGCAAAAATAGCTGCCACGTCGAGATGTTCTACCTATAACTTCACGTACGCTAGAGATCTGCACTCCTTGGCTAGTTTCTCACTGTCTAAGACCTGGAATGACTCCTGGCAATCCTCTCGATTGATCAAGGGAAAATTTTATGGCTCCTTACAGCCCACTATACCCTCCAGACCCTGGTTTTTCAACAAAAAACAAAGTATCAATAAGACGGCTACTTCAATTATAATTCGTTTACGCCTTGGTTTTGTCTGCACTCCTGTGTTTCTTGCCAAAATTCGCATTCGGGACCACTCTCTTTGTGAGTGTGGTCTAGCAGAGGGTTCCCTCGAACATATTTTTTTCTCCTATCCCAGATTAGTGATCCCATTGTATGATCTCCTCCCTGATCGGATCTCCCGACCGATTAATTTGGCCTATTTGTTGACCTTAGTCAACTCTCCACTAATAAAAGTTTTCTACAAATTTATATCCATAAATAAAATCAAATTATAACCCTTTCCATTTTACTACTTTCCCCTTTTCAAAACTATACCTACTCTCTCTCTCCTCTCTCTTGTTCGTATTCCTATTTTTAGAGATACGCAGATTTCTAATTCTTATTAATTCTAACACTGTAGCTGTAGCATGTCGTCCTTTTTCAAAACATAAAATCGAAAAATTGTCTATGAGACCGAACTATTGTGTCATACTTGTCAAAACCACAAACTAGTAAATCTATTTTCCACCTTGACGTTGGCAGAATCGTTGATAAACGACGGGGCCATTCATTCAAGAAAAGAAGAAGAAGAAAAGAGTCCTCTCATCACTAAAAAGCATTGATACAAATTCGAATCAAATCCCCCCGAAGAAAACAATTGTTACCCCCTTTTACACATGTTCTGGAATGAATTTCAATAAAATACGAAACACAGCTTCCATCAATTATGTTAGAGATGATTTATGCAAAATTTGAAGAAGATCCGACCAAGGAATCCTGTGGTCCCATACAAACTTTGTAACCATTTTCCAACTCACACTTGACCGATTTCTTAAATTTCTCAATTTTTCGTTAATCTACATATAACACCCAATCTGTGTGCCAAATTTCATAACGCTAGGACTATTGGAAGTGGCCTAGAGGTTTTGATGACCGGTCAGTGAGTGAGTCAGTCAGTGCCAAAATTGGCTATATTCACAGGGTCCCTTTTACGTGGGGGACAACAACAGGATTGTTTTGTTTGCAGATGATACTTCTTTGATTTTCAAAGTAAAAAGACAAATAGATAACTATGACGATGTCAACAACGCAATCTTGAAAGTGGTTCATTGGTTTAACACTAACAATCTTAAACTAAATGATAATAAAACTAAATGTATTAAATTTACCTTGCCTAATGTAGCACAGTCAGAAACCAATGTTCAACTTAATGGTCGAGAGTTGGAACTTGTGGAACAAACCACATTCCTAGGGTTAACGGTTGATGCTGGTTTACAATGGGGTCCACATATTGTAAAACTAGCTAGTAGATTAAGTTCAGCAGCATTTGCTGTACAAAAAATAAGGCACTTGACTGATGTAGATACGGCTAGAATAGTTTATTTCAGTTACTTTCACAGTATAATGTCTTATGGTATTCTACTGTGGGGCAATGCTGCAGATATAAATAAAATTTTTATTTTACAAAAGCGGGCCATAAGAGCTATATATAGACTAGGTCCAAGGGTCTCTCTGCGCGAAAAATTCAAAGAGGTTAATATTCTTACTGTAGCATCACAATATATTTTTGAAAACCTTATGTATGTACAAAGAAATCTACATAGTTTCGCTAAGTTAAGTGATAGACACAATGTCAACACTAGAAATAAAAATAACCTTGCTGTTTTTCATAGCAGATTGCACAAAACCAGCAATTCTTTCATGGGTAACTGTATACGCTTTTACAACAGGCTTCCAGACGAAATTAAAAGTATGTCCCTTAATAAGTTTAAAAGATCTGTTAAAAGTAAATTGAACTGCAGGGGCTACTATACAATCAATGATTATTTGTTGGATAAGGAAGCCTGGAAATGACCTGCTCTGCTGGATTCTCAAAAAAATTGTTAAAATGCCTAGTTTTTAGATTCTTTAAAATTGTAAATAGAGCAAAAAAAGAACAACCCGCTGAGTTTCTTGCCAGTTCTTCTCAGGTGGGTCGCGTTGTGAACTGGTGGTAGAGTTTTTGTTTTGTATTCTGGACGTTTTGCAAGCGCATCTGTATAATGCCTATGTGAAATAAATATATTTTTGATTTGATTTGATTTGGTCATATTTCAGGATCTACTGAAGCTACATCTATGAAATTCGGTACACTGCCTTAGTACTAGTATATGAATACGTACGTACAATTTTATTTCTGTACTTGCAATAGGCACTGAGCTACAGGGGGGTCAAAAGTGGGTCGAAGCGGTTCGTGTAAATAGAGTACGGCATGCGCTCGGCCTGTTGCTGGAACTTGGCCTGCGCACTGCCGTGCGCTTAGATAGTTAAGTTTGCACTCCTGCCTACAGAGCAGACCTGTCTAACACCCGGACAAACCCCAAAGACCCGGGATAGCACCCGAATCCCCTCTAGGTGAGGCCGCAGTGGTAGCCGTAGGTCTGTTGGGAGTCCTTCCGAGGGCTTACCCGGGGCTCACAACCGTAGGCTGTTAGGTAGAATACGTGTTGTTTTTAGTCGATAGAAGTCCAGTAAGCATCTCTGTAGGATTTTCCTCACGTTAAAAAAAAGGGTAGACCTATTTCTCAGCATTCCATGGATTTGCCGCGCGCCGAGTCCATAGCGTGGTACAAAGATTCACTTCAATGGTCTTGGGACTTGCGACCCAAGTCCCAGACAAGATTGAAGTTTTTTGTGGCGACCTTGAGATTTATCAGTGCTTAACTACATTTTCAGTAATGTTTTACCTCTTTCTAACTAAATTTTGAAATATACAACACCGCGCCGTTTCGTATATTCGTTCTAGCAAACAGTTTACTGCAGCTCTTGACAAGGTCTTTAAGCAAGAGATACAAGGCTTCAGTGAGCTAATCTGAGAATAAAACTGCAGCATGCATTTTCTTTTCCAAAAATTGTACAGGAGAATATTTTAAAAGGAAACTCAGCTAAATTCTAAATCCTCGCGACAACACGCGGCAAGATATAAAACAAAAATGTGGATAGCTTTTAGAGCGAGTCGCAGCTAAACGTCGAGCATTTCATAACCTTAGGGCTGTCACTTATCTGGATTGAATTTTTATTATTATTACTCCGATAAAGCTTCTAATCCCGGGTCCTTAAAGCTGTGAACATTACACTCTTTAACTTGATTAGATTTATGTTGACTATTATTTATATGGTTTAGCTTGCGGTTTCAAGTAAATTTTACTTTGTGAACTAAGAACTTCAAGATATCCTATTATCGTGTAATATGGATGACAGAAAAAAGGGAAATACTTACCTACAGAATTATTATTCATAATATTATGCAATATAGGGTAGCTCAGTGGGAAAATAAAATTTTATTCGTGTGAAAAAGTCAAATTGCCAAATTTTTGAGCCATATACTGCAGAAAGATTTGCCGAGAAAATTTGACGTATTTTTATTCATTATTTTTTTAAATTCTTTCAGTACCTATCAATCTACATTACTTAATTCACCCCTGATATATCAGTTCGGAAGTAGCAGCCCTAAAGATATTAGACATGTCATTGACGCAGATAGCTGACAGATATTTGACATTACTGGAACATTTTAATGCTTTCAGAATGATAACTTGTTCGCGTAATATGACTTCTTCTAATCCAATAGATACTTTCAAATATATCTGATGAAATATGATCCAAGATATTTTTCAACGGAGTTCCAATAATATATTAGTTGGAACTTCTTTGATAAAGATGGATAGGTATCAGAAGTATAGTAGTATGGCACATTGTCTATGTTGCCTAATCTAATACATTTTTGCACTTAGCAGATTATCATCACTATGTAACCTTTATTCCCAATTGCATCAAAAGCTTTTTCTATGACACAAGGAATCTGGTGTTCTGATAGTGAATATTTGTTGTACAACACACATACGTCACGCCCTTATCTTTATGATTTTCTTTATGATTTGACTACATAATTGTAGGTGTGTGTGAGTAACGTAAATGAATCTACAGTTACATTAAAATGTTCTTTTTTTTTAATATATATTTAGCTCGCCAAAGTGATGCCGCCGCGCCGTCCGATGGAAAGTCACAGCGACATCTAGCGATTGTGGGCCACCGTCTCAGTCTGTAAGACTATAGAAAGCGGCCCTCAAGTTGGCGGCCCTATGACGTGCCTCTTCATGCTCCGCTTGAAGAACCCAGGATCGTAAGAGAAGGGAAGCACGTGTGCTGGCAGGTCGTTCCAGGTTTTTATGGTTCGACAGAGAAACGATCTTTTGAATCGTTCAGTTCTAGCAAAGATTCTCTCCACTGTGTGAGAGTGGCACCTCTGTCCAGTACGCCTTGTTCGGGATCGGAAAGGAGAGGGCGGAATAAGATTGATGAGTTCTTCAGAACACTCACCGTGATAGATACGATAGAACGCAGCAAAAGACGCAATAGTTCTTCGCTGCGCCAACGGCTCCAGACTTTACTACCGTAACCACCTTGCAGTCGATAATACGAATAGCACACCGCTGCATAGAGTCCAGCGCGTCAAGCAAGTACCTCGCGGAGTCGTCCCAAAGGTGAGAGCAGTATTCCACGCAAGGACGTATCTGCGTCTTGCGTGGAACAGCAGCAGCAGACACCTCTGGGTTGGCGTAAAGATCCGCTTCACCTTGTTTAGGACTCCTTGTTTTCTTGAGGCTGCCCAAAACATCGTTCGTTATAATATTTGTGATTGAGCTCGGGCGGGACGTCTATGCCAAGGATGTCAAGATTGTCCCCAAATAAAATCATTGTATTCTGTAGATAGGGTAAGGGTAGGGCTCTATCCTTTATCTACCATCGTTACATAAACGATGTGAAATGAAGGGATAATCCACCAATCACTACATGCCACTTCCACACTCCCTCATGTAAACTAGCTACAGTGGTAGAGCGCAGACAAGCGTATAATTACGTCGTGTACAGTTGTACGCAAAACCATCGGTCTTGTACTGGCTATACTTCTATGCTGCGGACATACAGACGCGTTGTGTGACGAATACGACACATCTGTATGTTTGAGCTTTCCTTGTTGGCATTATAAGAAGTCAAGATTTTGCAGCAATATATAGCCAAAAAGATAACAGAATTGCCCGATTACACTACTGTAGATAAATCTTACGCTGATTTATTTAACTTAATACATGATGAGTTTGGAAAAATTTTTACACCAAAAACAGTATCGTTCGGAAGCAGGTCTGTTTTCAGTGACTGGGCTACACCTGGTATTTATAAAAGTCGTAAGAGGCTTTATGAACTTTATTCGGAAAAAGCATTTAATTTTAACCCTGAGTTTAAGGAATATGTTAAAAAATATTCAAAGACCTTTAGACAAGTTTGTTCCTTGGCAAAGTCAAATTTCATTAGAAATAAAATTACAGCTTCGACAAATGTAATTAAAACTACTTGGAACATTGTAAATTCTGAATGCGGTAGGTCTAAAACGAGTGAACGAAGCTTTCATTTAAAGATAAACGGGCGCCACGTCACAGGGGATTTGGAAGTAGCGACTGAGTTTGAAAAATTTTTCAGTAATATACCTATTCATATAACGAATACTCTTCGGTCGTCTTCCACTTCCGCTGAGCAAATATTGTCAGAATGTGTAGATAGCTGTCAACACGCGTTCGAATTCACGACTGTTGACTGCAACGACATTCTGAAAGCTTACAGGGCTATTAATGTTAAAAAAACCGCAGACCTATGGGGGCTATCGGTAAAATCTGTATCTAGTGTCATTGATGTCATTGCCCCTTACTTGGCAGCTGTGTTTAACGATTGCGTTTCGGGTGGTGTGTTTCCTGATTTAATGAAACACAGTAAAGTTATACCTTTGTTCAAGGCCGGCAGTGCTTCTAATCCAGGTAATTTCAGACCTGTCTCAGTGTTGCCGACTTTGAGCAAGATATTTGAAAAATTAATACTTGAGCAGATGCTGACCTATTTTAACAGTCACAAATTATTTCATAATAAACAATTTGGCTTCACTAAAGGACGTTCGACGACCGATGCTGGTGTAGATTTGTTGAAGAGTATTTATGAGGCCTGGGAAGATAAACATGATGCGCTTGGCGTGTTTTGCGATTTGTCTAAGGCTTTTGATTGCGTCCAACATGAGACATTGATCAGGAAACTACAGCACTACGGGATAAGGAACAAGGCTCTCGATCTTCTGACTTCATATTTGAACAATAGAACTCAGAGGGTCGATGTCGGTGGCACACGTTCCGGGGGATCGGTGGTTACTATGGGCGTCCCGCAGGGTTCGATACTCGGACCATTTTTATTTTTAATTTATATTAATGACCTACCCTATTACGTAGGGGACACTAACGGGATTGTTTTGTTTGCAGATGACACTTCCTTAATTTTCAAAATTAAAAGACAACTAGATGACTATGACGATGTTAACAATGCAATCCTAAAAGTAGTACATTGGTTTAACACTAATAATCTTAGCCTGATTGAAAACAAAACTAAATGTATTAAATTTACCTTGCCCAATGTAACACAGGCAGAAACCAATGTGCAACTTAATGGCCAAGATTTGGAACTTGTGAAATCTACTGCGTTCTTAGGGTTGACGATCGATTCTGGATTGCAGTGGGGCCCACATATTGAAAAACTGGCTGGCAGATTAAGTTCAGCAGCATTTGCTGTCCAAAAGGTTAGGCATTTGACTGATGTAGAAACAGCGCGAATAGTGTACTTCAGTTACTTCCACAGTGTAATGTCGTACGGTATGCTACTATGGGGCAATGCCGCAGATATAAATACAATTTTTGTTTTATAAAAACGGGCCATAAGAGCCATATTATAGATTAGGTCCAAAGGTCTCTCTGCGAGAAAAATTTAAGGAATTAAATATTCTGACTGTGGCATCACAATATATTTTTGAAAATCTTATGTATGTTCAGAAAAATTTATCTAGTTTTACTAAGTTAAGCGATAGACACAATGTGAACACCAGACATAAAAACAACCTTGCCGTTTATCATTGTAGACTGAACAAAGTCAGTAATTCTTTCCTGGGTAACTGTATACGTTTTTACAACAGGCTTCCAAGCGAAATTAAAAGCATGCCTCTAATTAAGTTTAAAAAGTGTATAAAAAGTAAATTGTGCTGCAGGGGCTACTATACAATTGACGATTATTTGATTGATAAGGAAGCCTGGAAGTGATCTGCTTGCTCTACTGATGGAGTCTACTTATTGTAAATATGTAGTGCACAAAAAGAATAGCCCGCCGAGTTTCTTGCCAGTTCTTCTCAAGCGGGCCGCGTTCCGAACTGGTGGTACTATTTGCATTGTATTCATTGACGTGTCGCAAGTGCCTATGTATTAGGATTATGCGAAAGTACGTCAGTCATCAGTCTAAAGTCATCCCTCACAGAACCTTGTTGCCCTCACTATAGTCAAAAAAGCTATTTAGGAATTAAGCTGTAAAAATATCAAACTTTAAACAAACTGAATAAAATAAAAACCAAAATTCTTGAACAAAATTGAAACTCAACCTAACAACACTTCAGTTTTTTACGAAATCTCCCCTTGAACGTTACTACACGAGTAAGTAGTACACTAAATTGATTCCCAACAGTTACAACCATTTATTGACTGATCTCTTCCGCCGTGTGTACTCAACTAAAAGCGAACTTGTGTACCAAGTACCTACTTAGTGATTGATTGCGGTCTGACCGAAAGCCCTGGACCTAGATACCTACTAGTAGATATACCTACTTCATATGGGTCAGCCTTATATTTAGGACGATACCACAATGTTCGACTTACTTTTATTAAAATTGTTTACGACCAGTTTAAGTAGACACCTGACAGAGTCATATAGATTGATCTATTTGCATCTAATATAATACGTGGCAAAGTATTATTTGTTTGTTTTCTTTCTTGACTGTGACAAGGAATTATTTAATTTGAGTGTCTTTGGAACTGGAGAGTGGATTTAAGTGTCTTTTGTAATGGAGAGAAATGAACTTGACATCATTGGGTCGTCAACTTGAAGTCAGCTGTCAGTCTCAAGAACTGTGTTCGCGCGGCATCGCTTTGGCGACTAAAGGGACCCGTCCCATAAATGCTCCTAAAGGCACTTAGGAATTTTAAAATATTCCAGAACTCACTTCATTAAATGATACTTTTTTTTAACGTGGGGGAAAATCCATAATGGATGCTATGCCGGACTCCTACCTACTAAAAAACATCACGTAACGCTCAACAGCCTATGGTTGGGAGCCCCGGGTAAGCCCTTGGAAGGATGTCCCAGGACTCCCAACAAACCTACGGCCACCACTGCGGCCTCGCCCAGGGGGCGGTTCGGGTACTATCCCGCGTCTTGGGGGGGTTTCGGGTGTGATCCCGCTTCTGAAGGGGGGGGGGGGCGTGCGTGATTCCCTCACGTCACGTTACCGTCATGGGCCTGCTTCTGTAAGGAGGGTGAGTAACCCTTTCACCGTCCTCAGTCCCCCGGATTTATTTACATTCGAAAAAACCTGTCAAATCATAAAAATCTACCTTTGTCAACTTGATTATTTCATTTTTCGATGATTTTAATCATCTTTTAGAGGTGTTTTTCTAATGTAAATAATTATTTGCAAATAGCACACATATTTACCCTAGAAATGCAAGAACTAAGTACCTCGCGGGTGGAATCGTGGGCGTCCTTTAGTATCTTTTCGTAGGTACCCTTTACGTATAATTAATTCCTTTTTGTTGTATCCGTGAAGTAATTTATATTATGTTTTCAAAGTTACAAACAATTTTGTGTTCGTTCGTCTGTGAAGTGTTTACAACAAATTAAATTTCAACAATTTTATTTATTTATTTATTTATTTATGTACTTACACACAAGAAATTTAACAATCACAACATTAAGAAAAATAGGTACAATGGTACTGCTTATTTCTATTAGAAATATCTCCCAGCAGACCAGCGAAAGGAGAACATGAAAAAGGAAAAAGAACTTTCAAAAGTGTGTAAATGAAGGAATAGGTTAGAACTAAACAAACATACATACAAAATTAATGAAAGAATATAAATCGAAATGTCATTAATTATTGATAGGTATAAATATGTACTTAAAATATAAATACGGTCTAAATAAACATATGTACTTACCTACATATACTTAATAAATACATAAATAGGTTTATAATGTAGAAATATAATATTCACGGACTTTCCTTTTGAATGTAGTGAGAGTTTTGCTGTCTCTGATGTTCGGTGGTAGTGAATTCCACAATCTGACCGCTTGCACAGTGAAGGAATATGAGTAGAAATCAGTTTTGTGTCGAGGTATTTTGAGAAGTAGGCGGAGGTTAGACCTGCAAGGAGCGTCAAGAGAGCGAGCCCATGAGAACCGCTCCCTCAGATAGGAAGGTGAAGATGGATTGTAAAGGATATTGAAAAGTAGATTAAGAATACGAGTGTTCCGGCGAAGACGGATAGGGAGCCACTTGAGTTCTTTGCGAAAATGGGAAACGTGATCGTACTTTCTAAGATTGAATATGAAGCGTATACATAAATTTTGCAACCTCTCAAGTTTATCCAGAAGCTCCTCGGTGGCGTCTAAATAGCAAGCGTCAGCGTAGTCAATAATGGGTTGTATAAGAGTTTGCGCCAGATTGATTCTCGTCCTCAGGGGTAGGAGGCTCTGGAGACATTTCAAAGAGTGAAAAGAAAAGTGAACCTTCTTGCTGACATCGCTAATGTGAGCACTCCAAGATAGCGTGGTATCCATAATCACACCTAGGTTCTTCACGGAGTTAGTATATGGAATGTGGATACCAGCCAATAGTACCGGATTCAGTTTCGACACAGGTAGATTGTCACATTGGTATTTACTACCAATGACGATAGCTTGCGACTTAGAAGGGTTAATGAGTAATCCGACCGACCTGGCCCAGCAACTTAATCTATCCAAATCCTGGTTCATGGATGATATTCCAGAAAGTGCTTCATTACTCGTAAAATGGCGATACAGCTGCAAGTCGTCAGCATAGAGATGGAAGTTACTGGAAATGTGACTCGTAGCAGAGTTGATAAAGATGGAGAAGAGAAGAGGAGATAAAACGCCACCCTGAGGAACGCCCACAGATAGCTCGCACCAGTCAGAGGACATCTGACCGATACGAACACACTGAGTGCGACCCCGAAGATAAGAGTCAAACCAGGATACAGCGGAGGAGGAGACATTTATAGACCTCAACGTAGCAAGCAGAACATCGAAGTCGACGGAAGTGAAGGCACTACTGAAGTCAAGGAGAACTAAAAGTGTTATTTGTTTTTGCTCCATAGCCCACCGGATGTCATCTGTCACTTTAATAAGTGCAGTGACAGTGCTATGTCCAGAACGAAAACCTGACTGAAAGGGGCTGAGGGAGTTAGAAGACGATAGAAAGACGGAGAGCTGACGATGAACAATATGCTCAAGGACTTTGGAGAGAAACGGAACAATCCTTTAGGCCGACCTTAGAGTTACTGAAAATACTTAAATTTGTAATGAGTTTTATTTCCAACATACCTATTTCCTTAAAAAATGTCAGATATCTAAACCACTGAAGAGTTCTCGATCAAATTAGCCTCAAATTAATAGCGTTAGAGTTCCGACCATAGATTTAGAATTTTTCGCTACTCTCGCTCCGACCACCGACCAAACACACACTCTTTCACAATTTGTGACTTGCTACGGTTGTTTATTTAATTTGCCGATGGACATCGAACTATGGGAAATTGCGAACCCATTTCTTATAACCTTATTTTTTACGTGTGGACTCCTGCCGGCTATTTCACCATCTGCATGTGGTCGAGAGTCTCTACGCGCTTGTAAAGACAATCCTAGGGTTGCCAACACATAGGTACTGTATCCCCCATCGCAATCTCTTCTCAGGGTTTGAGTCTTATCTTGGGTGGGTTTGGATTTTATTCCGCTCCTCTAAGGAAGTAATTGTACCTACTATCGCATACCTTTTTTTTTATTTTTTTTTTAATAAATCTATTTTAACAAATTAATATTTGTGGTCATTCTCACACAACATCATCTAGCCCAAATTAAGCTAATATAAGCTTGTGCTATGGGATCTAGACGACTGATAACATACTTATATATTTGTAAATATATACATATAATAGGTAAATTACACACAGACACAGAGCAAATCAATGTGGTCATCACACAAAGAAATTTGTCCTGGGTGGGAATCAAACCCACTAGCCACTAGCTCCGAATGCGTAGTCAGGCACACTAACCGAAAGTGCACTTCGTCGTAGTAGCTTGTTTCTGTAAAAGCAGCCAACCGGCCGTTCTCAGACACTTGGCCATAGAGACCGTTATGTCTTTTCCTATATAACGTTACATATTTGCTTGTTCTAGATGAGGAGCTGGTGTTCAGGGACCGGTGGGGCGGACTGACGCTGTTCAACGTGAAGAACTTCACCACAAGACTGCTCATGAATAACTCCACATTCGTAAGTATTGTACTTTTGACGAACCAAGACTACTGTTACTGATGTGTCAGGCGTCAGGAACTGTGAACGTGAATCAGCCAATATCGTTCAAAAAACAACGTTAAAATGAGACGACGATTCCGAACCCCAAATAATTGTCTGTCTGTCTGTTTGTCACCAGGCTGTATCTCATAAGCCGCGATAGCTAGAGAGCTGAAATATTTATAGATTGTGGTATTTCTGTTGCCACTACAACAACAAATTATCAATCAATCAATCAGTCAACGGAACCCTCTGTGCTAAAATTCGACTTGCACTTGCCTGGTCATTTTTTACAAAATATCATAACAATACAAAAATATATTTCATTTATTTTGTGATTTATCTTGAGTGTACCATCACAGGTATTTTTACAATTTTATTTTTACACAGATATATTTGAACATCAAAACAAATACAAAACTCATGTGGCTTGTTTATCTCGCTGGTTGAAAGCAACAAAATATATGGCTTCAATTCCCAAAAACACTTTACATATAAATCTATTGACGAATCTGCTTAAGAGGACGTATGACGCCAAATAGACTATTATCTTGATCTAGATCTCAGGACTCCTGAGGTCTAATGAACTAACATAACAACACAAGCAACTTCAGTTCATGAACTAAAGATCTACTAGCCTGAAAACACGATTACTAAAAAAAACCTCGATACTTTTAATTTTTGAAAACACCTCGTTTTAGTTAAACTTTAGGCTGGATCTCTATAATTATCTATTATTTAGATATTATTTTTAATGTATAAGAAAGACAATACTAAAAACTTCATTTACACTAGTCGGTTTTTTTTATATTTATAATAGTTTTCTTTTTATCTGTAATTATCTGATTTTTAGCTTTCCCATCATTTCGCTAAACGCGCTCCAAACCTTCTCTCTCTTTCTTTCCTCGCGAAATCTGTATGCGCTATCCTTTACCGATTACGTTTAGTCTGGCTGCGCGCCTTGTAGGAAGCGGACCTATGCCCGATTGCGTCGCACAATGCTCAATTACGACATCGATAGATCGATTAAAAAGCTTTTGAATTCCTGAAGTTGGGGGGGGGGGGGGGGGGGCTGTAGGTGCATAAAATCTTAATTTGTGTAAATAATAAATGTCACTAACTATAAAAGTTATACATATAAAGACCAAAAAATGACTAAAAAGGAACATAAAAAACGTTTTTCGCTCGTAGAATGAAAGAAATAAAAAGCTAAGAACCGTATTGATTGTTTACTATCCGATATAAATTTTCTTCATCTTACTTAGCTTCTTCACGATGACTTGTAGAAACTGGGGTGTTACTTTTGAACCTAGGTCGGTATGATCTGGCATATTATCTCCTCGATATTGTTGCCACCGAGAATCATCCGAGTTCTCAATGGCGTTACGGAATGTATGTACAGGACCTCGTTCGTTGGTCAGCACCTGCACTGCTTCAAGTGACGTCGGCTTGGGCCTAGAAGATCTTCATGGGGCCCAGACCTTTTCTGCATATTAGCATCTGCCCAGCTGCCTTCAAGTTAGGTAGTAACTATTTAGTAATCTGTGCTTCAAGCCCAACCATATTTCAAACCCGACGCAGCTTTTATTGGCTGCCAGGAGCAGCAGCTATGAATTGAATTTTCATCCCCATTGGCAAAGTTGAGAGCGACTGCTGTCTTACCTCCCCAAGTCCGATAGGTTTCCTAATTGAACTGGTCGCTTTCTAGGAACAATAATAATAAACCGGCCAAGTGAGTAACTCGCCCATGAAGGGTTCCGTAGCAGCAAGTAACATAATATAAAAGTTCGTGTGGTTCGTTGTAACTTTCATTGATGTTCGCAGTGGTAGTGATTTTTCTCGGCGAAAATTGCGGTATATGACGTTTAAAAAAAAGAACTACCATCTTGATTTCGTTCAAACCAATTTTCTTTGGTAGATTTTATGACAATGTACATTATATATATTTTTTAGATTTATCATTCTCTTAGTTTAGAAGTTAGAGGAGGGAGGGGGGGGGGTACACACATTTTTTCACTTTGGAAGTGTCTCTTGCGCAAACTATTCACTTTAGAAAAAAAAAACGTTATAAACCTCAATAGCATTTTTGGGGACCTATCTATTGATACCCCACACGTATGGGTTTGATGAAAAAAAAAATTTGAGTTTCAGTTCTGAGTATGGGGACCCCAAAATTAACTGCTTTTTTTCTCGTTTTATACAAAACTCTTGATGCGGTTCACAGAATACATCTACTTACCAAGTTTCAACAGCATAGGCCTTATAGTTTCGGAGAAAAGTGGCTGTGACACACGGACGGACAGACAGACATGACGAATCTATAAGGGTTCCGTTTTTGCCATTTGGCTACGGAACCCTAAAAATGTCATACAAAACCCAGAAACCGCCACTACTAGGAGTGAGTGCAAGCGACTCGGTGCCGGAAGTAATTGCACGGAACATAAAACAATGGAGTCGGCTAATTCAAGTACAAATTTAAAGACAGTGTAAGTATTTTAAAAAATCTTTAAAATATAACACTGTCTTTAGGCTTTCGATTTAATAGTAGAAAATTGCCGGTGATATTTTCAAAACAAATTTATTGTTTAAAAATACTTGTTGATTCACATAAAAGAATAATCATTTTATTGAAGGTACTAATGAAAGAAAAATGAGTTTTTACTGAATGATGATGCTGTTGGGCGCAACAGCGCCAGGTCCTCGTGGTGGGTCTGGACGTGGACACTCTCTCGCTCGAGACCATGGTGCGAGCCATGCTCTCCAGCGGGAGTAAGTGGGACTGCGCCGCCTCTCTCTGCGAGCAGGTTATGCTCTTAAAAGAGGCGGTGGGGTGGGTACGGGAGAAAACTTTCCCACCTGAGTTTCGCAGTTGGTGCCTAGGCATCGGCGATATGTCTTCGCCGAAGACTATCGGCCTCCATGACCGTGGGCCTGAGTACGGCGAGAGGGCTACTCACTGTCCTTACAGAAGCAGGCCCATGACGGCAGCGTGACTTGAGAAGTTCACGCACGCAAAGACGCGGTATATATAGCACCCGAACCGCCCCCTAGGCGAGGCCGCAATTGTGGCCGTAGGTCTGTTAGAAGTCCTGGAACATTCTTCCGGGGGCTTACCCGGGGCTCCCAACCATAGGCTGTTGGGCGTTACGTGAGGTTTTTTAGTCGGTAGGAGTCCGGCATAGCACTCATGATGGATTTTATCTCACGTTAAAAAAAAGTATTATTAGTATCTTTTTCTGCATTCAATCTTTTCAAGAAGTGGAGGCACTGGCGAGTGCGTGTCCCTCTCGGAGACTTTGAAAGGATAAAGAGTGAAAAACTGGAAGATGAAAGCGTAAGGAGTATGTATGTAGGCTTAGTCAGTGAAAGGCTTGCAAACTCGAGCCTTTCCGACTTAGATGTGGATGAATGCTGGAATATTATGAAAGAAAGTATAGTGGATAGTGCAAAAGAAGCATGTGGCAAGCAAAAGCAAAGAGACATGAACATTCGAAAGGTGATGCCTGGTGGGATGCAGACGTTCAATCCTGCGTAGCAAGAAAGAAGAAAGCGTGTTTGGATTACGTCTCATCTCATCATCTTGCCAGGATTTGGGATTGATGGTGCGCTGCTTCGTGCTGTGTAGTCTACATATGTGGGATGTACGGCATGTGTGCGGGTGGGCGGCAGCCTGTCTCCCTGGTCTGACGTCAACATTAGCGTCAGAGAGGGTTGCGTGCTGTCAGCCCTGCTGTTTGTCCTGTACCTGGACGATTGTCTTAAGAGAGTAAGGGGTCGTCCATTAATCACGTGAGGCTCGAAAGGGGGGGAGGGGGGGAGGGGGTCTGACAAAAATCACGAAACATCACCATGGGGGGTGGGGGGTGTAGTGAGAAATCACGTGTATTCATTTCGAACAGAAACTTTACAACCCTGAATTTGAGATCACTGTAATTTCTGAACAACAAAACCTACAACATTAAAACTTGAATGGAATAATTCATAAAGCACTTAATTCCTTTCTTACATCAGAAATTAATTGAAATCGAATTACCTATGCGTTGATCATGCAACACAAAAATCATTTTTTTTATCGTGTCTCCCAAAGGAACCGCGCAGAATATCGACATCAATCCGATCAATAATAATCTCAAATTATGTCCGTATTATTTAAAATGGTACTATCCATAGTTTTGGCGTGATACAAAAAGACATACATAAAAAGCTATTCTAGCTTCAGTATCGGATGTAGGTAATAGAAGTTATTATAGATAGAATGTCCAGTAAAAAAAAATTTGGAATATAATTACCAAATATATTCGACTCTCTATAGCTTTATTATAAGTTATATATTTTAGACTAGCCGATGCACGCAGCTATGACCCCGTCCACCAATGATAATTTGGGCGAAGGCCCCTCTCCTTATTCCGGAGATGCCTCCAGAGCCCACCCGCTCACCGCTCTCTACCCTCTCTGCTTCCAGAGAAGCGCTCAAGAGCGGTGCGATGCGAGCGAGAACCCCGGAAGTGTTGAGAGCACCCGGCCGGGCCGGGCCGACATGAATAATCTTTGGATATTCATGCCGGCTGTAGGATGAGGAGGGACACCGCGGGTTTTAGTGGGTAGGACGGTCCCTTTTCAGGACCGGTAGCCCCACACACCGTCCCGGCTGCCCCCGTAGCTAGGATGATGGTGCCAAACCGCATTCCCCCCGTAACAAAAAAAAGCGCAGCTCAGACCACGTGGATTTCGATAGTCGTGACCAAAAGCATAATGATCGCATGGAAATTCATCCTTGATTATTGTACTTTTGTTCATAACTTCGCTTCTATTTAGCCAACTGCGATCAAACCATCGTAAGATTTTAAGCTGGACAAACTGACACCTTCTTTATTAGCTCCAGAATAATAAATATTATATAGCAACACGACGGGAATAAATGCAACGGGAAATATATTAAAATAATAATTAATATCTCACTCTATTATGTGACGCAAACGAAGTTCCACTTTTAGCTAGTATTCGTTTATAGGATAGAGACTTCTATAAAATAAAAAAAAAACTTTGTAGTTACTAAAATACACGTGATTCTGCCCAGGGGGGAGGGGTAATCTGAAACCTCACCAAATATCGCCAAGGGGGAGGGGGGTCCAAAAAATGCCCAAAAAAACCTCACGCGATTAATGGACGACCCCTAAGATCGATGAAAGTTGGATTGCGAATGGGTGACTTACTTGTGAATGTGAACTATTTGCTGTATGCAGATGATGCCGTGCTCATAGCCGAATCGCCATCAGAACTACAGTCTCTAGTCACAGCGATGAAAGATGATAGTCTAATGAGAGGCTTACATTTGAACGCGACTAAAACGAAAGTGATGGTATTCGAAAGAGAAGAGGACAGAACGAATGCCAGGATAACTGTAAATGATGTAGTGCTGGAACAGGTGGATAAGTTTGTATATCTTGAATGTGCATTAAGCAGGGATGGACGGTACAGCACTGATGTAGAAAGGAGGGTAACTGCGGGATATAGAGTGAATGGAGCGCTAGGTAAACTTTTGGGTACCAAAACCCTAAGTCAAAAGGCCCAGCTCGCAGTACACAGTGCGGTGCTGATACCTACGCTAATGTATGGAAGCGAGAGTTAGGTATGGCAGGAAACGCATGAAAGTAGAATAAACGCGGTCGAGATGCGTGCGCTACGCAAAATCTGCGGAGTAACGCTCGCAGATCGCGTTCGGAATGAAGATGTAAGAAAGAGAGTTGGTCTGGAAGAGAGTGTCGGTGTTAAAGTAAGGAAGGACATGCTACGATGGTTCGGGCATGTGGAGCGAATGGGAGATGAAAGAATGACAAAACAGATATACAACGCGAAAGTGGATGGACGTAGGAGTCGGGGAAGGCCACGACACACCTACCACGACCAAATTAATCGAGTGTTAGTTGAAGGTGGTGTCAAGAGCCGAAGAAACCGACGTGCATGCATGAAAAGAAAAATGAAAGTTAAAGAAGCAAGTGAGGTGTGTATGGACCGTGCCGTGTGGCGCTCGGTTCTTTCTGCCTACCCTGCAAGGGATTTGGCATGAAGGTAGATAGATAGATAGTATCTTTTTCATCATTGTTCTTTTACAGTAAAAAAGGATTATTCGTTCTTCATAATTCGCCTTGATGCGGTGGTGCATTCGGTAGTATAACCGATGGCCGCGCTGAGGCCCTGATTTTATTCTGGGGTCGGGCCGAATATTCGTGTGATCCACAAAATGATGTTTCGGAGTTTGGGTGCTCGATAGTCCGTTTGTTGAGGAAGGTTTATAACATTACACTTCAACGAATAGGAGCAACTATGAATAAAGTTTCGAAAACGGGAAAATTTATTCCTTTTGAGAGTATACGTTGCGTGCGCTAAGTAAATATAATTAAAGTTACATAAAAATTGTGAATTGCGAAATTGTTCATTTTAAAGTTCTTTAAAAATTCTCCTCCTATTTTTATAAGTAGTAGAATACGGTCAATTTAAAAAAAAAAAAACCAAGAACCGAGTAAAACTATTCACACAAATATCTACTCCATTCTATTCATTGTTCGCCAGTGCGTTGTGACCCGCCCCTACTTGCGTTACTATCGTAATCTGTCACCGACTGACGCGGCGCCGCGTGAATATGGCGCGCGATCTGTAGCAAAGGAGCGCGGGGGTAGCGGCAGTGAATCATGCGATTTGGTTAGGGTCAGGCAAGCTCTTAACACGCATTTCTCCAAAGCCGCTATGGAGCCTTATCGCATACGATTGTATCAGATCTAACAAATAACGTTAATACATCTTGGAGTATTTGTTTCTTGAAACTGGATTTGCACCGTACACAATAAATAGTCAGAATTTCATATTTTCTAGTGGTATTTGTCTTTCTGTTATGGTGAGATTAGATACAGAAAAGGTTTGAATGGTGTACTACTTTCGTTTAGTTGGGACATGAAATCAAAATGCCCTATGGGAACTCCAACCGACTAAAAACCACACGTATTCTACTCAATAGCCTACGGTTGAAGCCCTCGAAAGGATACTTCACTACCCCTAACAGACCCACGTCTACAACTGGCTACCACCTAGGGGGGATGAGAACAAAGCCCTAAATGCAAAACGATCTATAATCAGCTTGTTCTGTTAGCTGTACAACCTAGTAGCAAATGGTCCTAATCAATAAAGCATACGATACCTTGGAAAGCCATCCCAAAGTGAATTCAGTACTCCATGAGAGGTACAGTACTGATTAGAAAAAACCCTGGCATTGAAGTACATTCTCCCTGCAATTCTCTCTCTTAATCTACAATTTGCATACCATTATGTATAATGGTGATTGGTGTAGCTCAAGAACATCATTATAACTAATATCGTATTGTACCACCTTTCTAGCAAATAAAATTAATACTTATTACTTGGGTCATTCTCAGGGAGTGAGATTTTTGAACGTCCATTCAGTTATTTACTTAATTTATGAAATTTTGTGATTAATTCTTTTTCTGGGGGCTAGTTTTAGCAATTATCTAATAAGGAATGATATTATATACATCTGCTTTGGTACAAAAATACCTCAGAATAATTGTTTTTGATTGATTCTCCTAATTTCCGTTCACTGTCCTGAACCCAGCATAATACTTTCTGAGCCTAAAAAGTGCAAGACAAGCTTTGATTTATACATTTATTATCTTTTATTTATAAATTAGGCGGATTAAGCTAGCTATACTAAAAATATAATTACGTTAACGTGGCTATTTATTTAGTTACAACGTAAAATATGTTTGTCTTTGGTTATACCTAATTTCTGTCACCCACTAAAAATTCGTGAACACAACCCCAGTTACGTAAATTGTACCCATCCATATCGCATGTACGGCAAGCGTTAGTAGTGCCACAGACATCTAGCGAACTTTCACGAGTACTATATGTTCTCCGGGCGGGTGAGTGAGGTAAGAACCTAATTTCCCTTCGCATGGTCAACAAGTCTTCTAATTTCTGTTCGCTCATTTAATTAATGACTTCTTGCTCGAAATAACTATCAATCAAACAATTCTTACGTAATTATATATATCTTTTATGTATAAAAAGAAATATTAGTCAAAAATAAGTTCTAATTATTTTTTAAATTAAAAAAAAACCATTTTCCCTAATTTCCATCACACATTTCCGTCACGCAAAAGTGACCGAAATTATAAAACTGCCTGTAATCATTGTTTTTATCTCAGTTCTTAATTGTTCGTAGGTAGCTACTACCTGTAAAATTATAATTCTAAATGTATATTTTTGAACAATAAACTCGATTATTTTCAGACTAGCTGTTGCCCGCGACTTCGTACGCGTGAAAATTATGTTATAATGCCAATTTAATTGCCCTCTGCCTAGTCCCTAGGATATGTAGCGTGATAATATATAGCCTATTTGAAGACCCTACCCCTAGTTAATGTTTGTGCAAAATTTGAATCAAATCTATTGAGTACTTTTCGAGATCCTTCCGGACAAAGCAAAGCAAACAGACAAACAGACAAAAAAAAATCTAACTATATTTCGGCTTCGGTATCTTATATTGAACACCCAGCGAGTATTTTTTATTTAATATTTCCAATGTATAGTTTTGACTTTTCTATCATTTTATTATATGTATTTAAATTATTTATTACGTAAATAAAAGAAATTATGACTTATTGTTGAATTTTCAAATTTCTGTCAACATATACCTAATTTCCGTCACCCTTAAAAATATATTACTCCATAAATAAAAAACTAAGTGTTTAAATGCAGTGCCCAATATACCAATTCGTAAAGAATGACGTGTTCTTTCAATTAAATTACTAGTTTATAGAATTTAATTAAAAATAAAAATCGTGACGGAAATTATACGAAGAACACCATTTCGTGAGAATAACCGACTTATACTTAATACAATACTTACTTCAGTAAACTTGTTGATTTGAAATTCTGATTTAAAACGCGCAAAAACTCATATTATTTTAGTTAACTTTTACTTTTTTCTATTTTACTTTTTGCGCATTTAGAACTGGTTTGCTTATCTATTGTACGTAATATTAATGAAAATAAAAAAGAATACAAAATTGCTGCTACATTTATCTGTGAAATATATGTCGGTATTTGTCACATAAATCTACTTTATAACTCTGTAGATATCAGGTAAACAAAACATGGAAAGTTTAGTAAATCTTGTGGTTCATTTTTCACTTTTTCACGAATGACGATTCAGATCATCGTCATCCGTATCATTTTTTAACAAATAATTCAACACGCTGTATACATAAAACACTCAAATTAAACTAATAAATTTTAAACTCTTAATATCCAAGGTTTCATGTAGATGTCCTAATCAACTTGCAATCATTACAAACCTTAAAAGTTTCCATTGATAATATTATACATAGGAGTTTCAAAATACCCTTTCAAAAATTTTATAATTGGTTTTCATAATCGCTCTCCTCGCATGAAGTGACTCGGTCGCCGGTTTTGTGAACACAAGTGGGAACCCTTTCATAAGGACCACCATTCAATACACAACGTTTAAATTAAATTTGGCTTCCAAAAAAAAAAGAACAGACTGATCTACTTCTGGATGTATGGATGGACGTGTAAATGTGTGCAGGGGCTACTATACAATTAATGATTATTTGCTGAATGGAGAAGCCTGGAAATGACCTGCTCTGCTGGATTCTCAAAAAATTGTTAAAATGCATAGTTTTTGTAATAGAGCACTAAAAAGAATAACCTGCTGAGTCCATTGCCAGTTCTTCGCAGGTAGGTCGACTGGTGGTATAATTTTTGATTTGTATTCTGGCCATTTTACAAGTGCATCTGTATATGCCTGTGTGTGTGAAATAAAATCTTTCTTTCTTTCTTTCTGTTTGTTATGCTTTCACACTCTAACGGCTGAACGGGTCTGACTGAAATTTGACACAGAAATAGATGATAGTCTAGAATAACAAATTTTATTGCTGCAGAAACAAAGCGCTCGTGGCCCCGCGAACTCAGTATTCCGTAAACGATCACTGCAGTAAGCAACTTTCACTATGCCTATGGCCAGTCCTTGGATGGGTGACAGTCCATTTGACCACGTTGTGACATTTATTTGAGCGCTTCCGCGCTTCGGAAGGCACGTTAAGCCGTTGGTCTCGGTTGACAGTAAAATGGCAGTCGTTAAGAACAGTTGAAGGCCTTTTAGGAGGCTTGAAAAATTTAAAAATACAACAGCAGATAGTCACAACCTGCGCTTGTCCATCTCAACACGGCAATACGGCTCACCGCCGATTATGTGTGAGAAATTCTAAAAAAGGTGAATATGGGCATATAATATGCTCTGCCTACCCCTTCGGGGTTAAAGGCGTGACCATATGTACGTATGTAGAAATGACAAAAAAAAAATCACGTACATTTGCATACAGCGCTATCTGGATCTCAAAGTAAGCTAGGCATAACCTGATTGTGTAATACGCTGATACCTATTACACAAGCAGGTTAATAGCAACCACGGATATTAATACTTATATACTTTTAAATATACGTACTTATTATACATAGAAAAACCCAGACTAGACTATGGATCTGTAGCATACGGAGCCGAGAACTTACCCTTTTTCCCCGTCACGGCGATCGCTGAAGCGAGGCTCGTGGGTACCGGCGTGCCGTACGTACTTTCACTGCACTGATTCTTGAGGAAGTTATATTGTCTGGTTTACACTACACATCACATTGGAACAAGTTCACCTGGATGACCAGATCGTATCGATGGGAGCACTCAATACGTGGGTTTTTCGCGGTGACTTAGGACGGACTCCTTTTCTTACTTAGTGCGTAATCGCCATCTTGGTACCGTCTTTATTGGCCAATCAACTCGCTGTATCCGTCTTCCGGTTGAAAACTAGCAAGTTCTCGGCACAGACTATTAAGATAAGTCTAGGAATTTCGTATTAAGTTGTGTTGTCAATTCCAACCTAAACTAAAACCTAAAGAAACAATTGCGGTACGCAACAGGATCATACAATGTTTTGTCTCTGGAGGGAATCGGATCCACGACCTCGTTCGTGATCAGCAGTCGCAGATTTCGACCTCTAGACCAACGAGGCAGGCAAATATCACGCAGATAAGAGAAAAAGCCCTGGAAGATTCTCTGAAACGTAATGAGAATATTAATTAGCTAAGACTTACTAAAAAGCAATTATGAACCACAGCTTTAGTCCTCACTTGGATATTTAAAAAATTGAGAGCTTTATGTTTTAGTAGTCTTGCTGCTAGGAAATCTGTTGTTTGTAATAATACCTATCTACTCGCTACACTGCTACAGTATAATCCTTAAGCGGTATGCAGTATTATCAAGAGCTATTTCAAACTTGGAGTAGGCACTCTCGCAATCTTAGACTAACTCTATACGCCTAACCGACTTGATAACATTGTTGTCTGAATCTTGATAATGTTTGTTGAAAGCATTGTATAAGTATACAATGCTTTCAACAAACATTAAAATTTCTCTAAAAAGGTTCTCAAATTCTCAAATTTTTGTTTGAATTCTCTGCGGATATTGTGCCGAACCCGACCGGGTTTACGATTCCACTTCTATGAGGGGTGAAACATGCCACCTTGTTGATCTGCTTCTGTAAGAACGGCGAGCAGTCAACCGACCGTCCTTATGCACTCGGTCATAAAGACATTTGCCTGCGACGACCCTGTTGCTGACGGCGGATCTCTGGATGGAGGATTCTCTCCCGCCTCCCCCCCCGGATGCGGAGCATTCTGCCAGTATATGCAGCGCTGTGTCCTCGCTGCAGTTACCGCAGTACTAGCACTCAGATGTTCCCTTCTGGTATATACACCACAGATGCATACCGACCCTTACCCAGTAAGTATCTGTCACACTCGATAGTTGACGCTATCACGCTACCATGGCACCTCTCAAGCCACTCCTCCATGGCCGGCTTCATAGCTTCAATAGTGGTGAGTCCCCATTTATCTAAAAATATTTGTTTACAAATTATTTCTTTGTGAAAAAACTTAAAGTTACTATACACTATATAAATACAATTTATAATACAAGGGGAGCATTAATTAAAAAAAAGGGCAATACGAATATGATTATGCATCAAAAAAACTTTTCCACATCGCTATCCACTACCGTGCTCAAAATGCTGGTGTCGTTGCCACTTTGTATTCCAATGGAGAGCCTCTGGCCTAAGTAAACACCAGCATTTTGGTCTCCAGAACCGTCGACCAAAAGTTAAGTAGTAAGAGCTTAGCACTAGGACCCCATGGTCCAAGAGTCTCGACCCCAAACGGCTCAAATAAATAAGATCCGACAAGATTTGTGTATTTTCGCCGTTAGAGGGGGGGCCTCTGCAGACGCGGCAGCAGCTCCCGTGCTGCTACTGCTAGCATGGGCACTGCTGCCCGGAACATGGGAAGGCGCAAGGGTATCCACACATGTGGCATCCCACACAAGCGGTTTTCCCATTTTCCAAGGCACCAATGATATCCCGTCGGGCCTCTTCCCATCGTCCCGAGCCGAGCCCTTGGGTTCAAGAATTGCTGGCACGCCGGCGGCGGAAAGGCCACGACGGATGATGTCATTTATGCTAGCATGTCGCGGATACCGAACAGCACTTTTGTAGCAGGATAGACTTTGGTGACCTAGGCGGTCGACAGTTTCACCGCAGTGACAACGATTTGGAGCGATGCAGGAAGTACCTAGGCGTAAACAAGCAGCAAAAATAAAACATTTTTAAAAAAATATAAACATTTGAACATCTTCGGTGTGACAGGCAGCCACACTACAACTCCTCCATCGCTTTATCCAGATTTAATATTATCAGCTTTCCCCGCGACATACGATTGTTCTGTATGTATAAAGCTCGCTTTGAATTAAGCTCAGCATTGTGACAAGTTCTCTTGTTAAAAGTTTTTATTGTTTTTGATATATTGGGCGTTTTTCTTTTATACCTGTAGACACTTTAATCATGGAGACAAGACTAGTTTTTAACCACGGCTCCGCTAGTCTGTTTGATTTGTGACTGTTTAAAAAGAGACACTATGGCCCATCAATCTCGGAGCACTACATGACTTTCGAAATATCTTTTTGTAAAAAAGTACCTAAGGTTTGAAGTAATGCTTGGATGTTCATAATTAAATCCCAAAAAAATTGATATTGATATAATTTCCGTTTTGCATTATAAAAATTTTGCTGAGCGTTAAATTGAATTAGCGTTATTAACTTGCGAGGGACGTTTACAGATATGAATCTATACTTCTATACTAATATTATAAAGAAGTAAAGTTTGTGTGTTTGTTAAATTGTAAGGGGTACCTAATCTCGGGATCTACTGAACCGATTTTAAAAATTCTTTCACCAATAGAAAGCTACGTTATTGTGGAGTGTCATAGACTATATAGCATCACACTACAACGAATAGGAGCGGAGCAGTAATAGTAAATGTTTCAAAAACGGGGGAACAGTTATTCCTTTTTAGGGTTTCGTAGCCAAATGGCAAAAACGGAACCCTTATAGATTCGTCATGTCTGTCTGTCTGTCTGTCTGTCTGTCCGTCCGTGTGTCACAGTCACTTTTCTCCGAAACTATAAGGCCTATGCTATTGAAACTTGGTAAGTAGATGTATTCTGTGAACCGCATTAAGATTCTTATATAAAACTAGAAAAAAAGCTGTAAATTTTGGGGGTCCTCATACTCAGAACTGAAACTCAAATTTTTTTTTTCACCAAATCTATACGTGTGGGGTATCTATAGATAGGTCTTTAAAAATGCTATTGAGGTTCCTAAAATCATTTTTTCCTTAAGTGAATAGTTTGCGCAAGAGACACTTCCAAAGTGAAAAAATGTGTGTCCCCCCCCCCCCCCTCTAACTTCTAAACTAAGAGAATGATAAATCTAAAAAAAAAATATGATGTACATTATCAAAAAAACTAGCAACGAAAATTAGATTGAACTAGATAGAGCTAGTAGTTTTTTTTTAATACGTCATAAACCGCAATTTTTGGTTAGAAAAATGACTACCACTGCGAACGTATTAAAACATCAATCAAAGTTACAACGAACTTTAAGAACTTTTATATTATGTTACTTGCTGCTACGAATCCCTTCATGAGCGAGTCCAACTCGCACTTGGCCGGTTTTTAGAGCTTCGTTGCGTGTGCTGCGTAAATATTTATAGTTATATAAAAAATATGTACTACAAAATTGTTTCTCTTAAAAAGTTCTAAAAAAATTGCGCTATAGCATGGGTCTATCTTTGGGTTGATGCACAATAACCATTTTAATGGCAATCAATTTTTTTCTACAATAATGCCACGGGATACCTCTTTCATAAACGAAATTGTTCTTAAAAATAATGCGACGGGAATACACGCGGCGAGAAACCTTTCTCTCTCTCTCTCTCTCTTACGTAGTATTGAATATTAACGACGAGACGCTACGGGAGTAAACGCAACGCGACGGGAACAGGTAATACTCTCTCTTATGTGGCGCAAACGAAGTTGAGCGGGTCAGCTAGTGTTTTAATAAATCAATTTCTTGGAAAAAATATTGAGGTAATTTTTTCGTTTCTTTTGCAGTAAGTTATTTTAAATACTTGATAGCTGGAAGCGCTCGTGGCTCCGCGGACTTAGTGTTCTGTAAACGATCACTGTAGTAAGCAACATTTACTGTGGCCGGTTATGGATGGATGACCATCACGTGATGAAGTGACATTTATTTGCGAACGTTTCCGTGTTTCGGAAGGCACGTTAGGCCGTTGGTCCCAGTTGCCAGTAAAATGGCAGTCGTTAAGCCAATTTTAGGGCCTTTGGGCGGCTTGAAAAATTTTAACAGCATTCAGTCACAACCTGCGCCTGTCCATATCAACAGGACAATATGGCTTACCACCTATTACGTGGGACAAAAATCTAAAAAAATGAAATGTACTACATATAATATACCTCTGCCTACTCCTTCGGGGACAAAAGGCGTGATCATATGTTTTTAGCTGCAGAGTGACTATTTATAAGTGTTATTGATTGTTATTTGCAAAGAAAATAACAATCATTTCATAAGTTTACGAGTATAGTGTGTTGAGGAATATGTACAGGTCAATCAAAATCATTGAAATCCAAATTTTAATAATTAGAAAAACATATTTTTCTCTCGAAAGTGATAGATAAATCTTTAGTCCACACAAAAATTGCATAAATTCCATGCAAAACACACTTTCATAATAAAAAGTAAGTGTTATTTCGGATTTCGGAAACTATTTTTCCCACATCTATACTAATATTATAAAGGAAAGATTTGTTTTTTTTTTGTTTTTTTGTTTGTAACAAATAGGCTCCGGAACTACTGGACCGATTTGAAAAATTCTTTCACTGTTGGAAAGCTACACTCTTTGCGGTGAAGTGGTAATAAAACATAGCCTATTCTATTACCGTAATCCCACGGGAACGGGAACTACGCGGGTAAAACTGCGTGACGTCCGCTAGTTTTTATTTAAAAGTCAAAGAGCGTCAAGAACTTTCTCATTTCCAGCTTAATGTGCCGTTTAATATAAATGTGCTTCATTATGCAGCACGCGTCCTGAACATGTGTCATCCGTAGCTGCCCGAATTTCCTTGCCCATTTTGTGTGAGTTGGCAATGTTGGCAGTTGGCAACACTGCCAAGGCTCGCCAAATTAAAAATGTTGCTGTTACGTGTGACCAATTATATATTTACTAGGTAGGTAATGTCCGCGGCACCGCCTTTTCCTATAGATAAGCTGGCTCCCGGTGTAAAGCCATAATAATGCGTAAACTCCATTCAAATGATTCGTTTTCAATTCTGTCACCTACGCGAACCTACACTAAAAACACGTTGTGTTTGTATAGAGTTTTAATGTGTGCCCATTATGCTTAAGGCTTGTATGTTCGACAGAGACTCATCTTGGGGTGAACTTTATACTAGGATATAGTCTTCGATTTGATCTGATAAAACTACATTATTGTAATATATTAGATACTCTTGCTTTTCTAACGTGTCAAAATACGTTTAGGAATACTTTGTTCGATCGAAATCGCTCTCGAAAAATGAGAAATATTGCAAAAATCGTAACAAGGAATGTACTTTTTTATTATCTAAATAAATGAGTTTAATTCTCATAAAAACTTGTCATAAAATAGATATAGGTCTTTAAAACAATATTTTACGATTTTTTCTTAAAACCCCTCTGATTTTATAACAGTAATATTATTATAATGTATTAGAATCAAATGAAATCCGGCAAAAGCGTACACTATAATCGTTCGAATTGCCTTAGGATTTGTCAAGGTCTTAGGATTTGCAACCTTAGGAAAACGTTATTATAAACGTTCCCTCAAGCTACCCTCCAACTATAAGGCAGCTGTGGCGGGTGTGGAGAAGCTTGCTCAGTGGGGAGCAGGGAGTTACCTTGTATGTCATACTATTCTAATATCTAGAGTTAATTTTGAAAAGCAATTAGTATGCTGACTCAATCATAAATTTAATGTGAAAAAATTTTTGATCTCGAGCAGGATTCGAACCTGCGTCTTCTGGTTTGCCGGACCAGACGCCTTAACCAACTAGACAAAAAAAAAATTCACATTAAATTTATATTCTAACTAGCTGTTGCCCGCGACTTCGTACGCGTGAAAATTGTTACAATGCCAATTTGATTGCTCTCTGCGTAGCCCCTAGGATATAAAGCGTGAGAATATATAGCCTATTTTAACACCCTACCCCTAGGTAATATTTGTGCAAAATTTGAATCAAATCTATTGAGTACTTTTCGAGATCCTTCCGGACAAAGCAAAGCAAACAGACAAACAGACAAACAGATAAACAGACAAACAGACAAAAAAATCTAACTACATTTTCGGCTTCGGTATATTATGTTGAACACCCAGAGAGTTTTTTTTTTAAATATTTCCAATGTACAGTTTTGACTTTTCTATCATTATATTATATATTCTAATATCTTTAGTAAAACGTCATCTGTCTTAAAGTGATGTTTAAGCTGTAACGTCTCATTACAATCAATTCAGTAGTTTTTACGTGAAAGTACCAAATATACTCTCATACTTTCAACATACTTTTGCTATTAATTATATTAATGTATTTCTTTGCGGAGTAGAAGTCCTGCTAGCAAAATAAGGCCGATATTCTTATCGTCTGCATCTAGCCAATTGAACAATATAAATAAATATATATTTGTGGACAATCTCACACAACAGCACCTGGCCAAATTAAGCTAATATACGCTTGTGCTATAAGATCTAGACGAATGATAGACATACTTATATATTTGTAAATACATACATTATTATACATAGAAAACACCCAAACTCCGAATCAAACATTTGTGGATCACACAAATATTTGGACCGACCCAGGACCTCCAGTGCAGCAGGCGGTTCATTACCGACTGCGCCACAGAGGCAGTCAATAGAGAATCCTCAGGTGCCAGGTCTTCTACTGGTGATAGCGCCACATGCCTGTTTCCTTATCACTGGCAGTCAGCCAACTGATCATGTAGACCAAACTACCACACGCGACTATCCTACACCGACCTCTCTACTATTAATATTACTGTAGTCAAATGTTTCTTTGAAGCGCTCGTGGCCCCGCGGACTCAGTGTTCTGTAAACGATCACTGCAGTAAGCAACTTTCACTATGGCCGGTCCATGGATGGGTGACCATCCATGTGACCACTTTGTGACATTTATTTGAGCGTTTCCGTGCTTCGGAAGGCACGTTAAGCCGTTGGTCCCGGTTGCCAGTAAAATGGCAGTCGTTAAGCCAAGTTGAAGGCTTTATTTCAACAGCAGGTAGTCACAACCTGCGCCTGTCCATTTAAACACGGCAATACGGCTCACAACGTATTACATAGGACAAATTATAAAAAAGGTGAAATGTGGGTATATAATATGCCTCTGCCTACCCCTTCGGGGATAAAGGCGTGATGATGAAAATGTTTCTTTAATAATTTCTACTCAGGTAGGATTCGAACCCACATTCATCCATATAGGAAGCATACCAGCTAACAGCTCGCACACAGAATTATCGCTTTAAATTTTTCGCAAAGCTTACGTTTTGTCTTAAAACTTCGTAATTTTGTACTAAAATTACATACCTACCGAGTATCTCTCTATTCGCTTTGATCTTTTAATCTACTTCATGCAGTTTTCAGCAATAGATATAGGGATTAAAAAAGAAGTTTCATATTTAAAATACCTACGTCCATTATAGTACAGAAAATTCAAACTGTAACATAAATAATATAAATATGTAGTTCAATATCAACCGCATCACAACGGTAAGATTAATATTAATAAGGAGCAGCAAATAAAAATCCAATTTCTCGTTTCCAATACACCCTACATATTGCACAGTCAATGAAAGTTCAATTTGTAATGAACAAAAAGTAATTAATGGAATCAGGCGTTACATTGCGGAAAAACATCAACAGAAAATAATTAACGAAGAGTATTGTAACCAAAAAGTAATGTGAAAAAGTTCGGACATTTAAAATATCGCTTAAATGAAGCACCCAACACGTGGCGCGAATAAATTTCAACGCTAAGTTGCACAAGCCGCATGTTTTATTGAAAATGAAACTGGGAAATGTGAGCAATTTTTTGCTCCATCCCAAAGGTTTCGTAACGTGCGGATACAGTGCCCGGATGTTTTTGTTAACTTTGAGCAAAATAGCGACTAGTAGGTATTTATTTGAATTCTGGATGTAGCTCACGGTTTCAGGAGCGTGATTTTTTATACGATTTTAAATTGGTATATTGCCCTTAAGTCTCAAGGTAAATCGCCAAAAACTGGCTGCTCAGGTACACTTTATGGATAGTTATGTCAACGCTCAGAGACAGTAGAGAGTCAAGATATATTACCTACAAGTTGACGGCCCCAAAGTGAAGCTAATTTTACACATTCACTTGAAAGCACTCAGGATTTTATTATAAGAGAAATACGCGTCTTAGAAAACAATTCCAAGTCTCTATAGTAATGAAAAAAGATTTTTTGAAAGAAATCTCTTAACAAGCGTATAATAAATAGGAAAAAAAATCAAATTACCATCCTCAACCTTACCTAATTTACTCAACTGCCTTTCAAAGAAGCCTTTCAAGAATTAAATACGACCAAGTAAAGCAAATTCATTCATTCAATGGCCACTTATCTTCTTTCGGGCAGCCATTCAAAGTATAAATCTTTCACTGTACATTTTGAAAGCCGCAAAGCTGAATTTGTAGGCGTCAAAACGTGATCGTCAAAAGTACGCCCATTAATTTTCTGCGTAAAACAATGTGAGGATTTAATGGCTCGTGAATTAAAGCTGACCGATTTATTTTATTTTAAGCCAGCAAGTCGATAACTTTTTATTTTATTTAAATTTAAAAGAATAAAATTGCGGTAAAGCATTTGTCGGACTATCTAAAGCTGCGCTCATCGACCAAAGACCTTTTTCCATCATCATGGCAGTTTTGTTGAGTTCAATATCATTGTTATTGAGTTCTTGACCGTTGTTTTAATAAAGTGGTTTATGAAACCCTTTATGGAGGTGTACCCTAAAAAGAATTCTAAAAAGTTATTAGTCTCGGAGCTGCGTGTTACATGCTTCCACCATCATTCTGTTAGGTTTCTTATCATGGCCCTTTACGGCGAAATAATGCTTCTTATTCTGTAATGACTACTAAAGTGATGATGAACCAATCATGACTACTAAAGTCTTTATAGATACTTACGTACTTACCTATTACTTTAAATATTTCCGTTCACAAAAAGCCGCGACGACGACGCCATTTTCCAAACGAAGCCATAAGCCCTTATTAAGTGATAAAGCGGACTCTTAGTAAAGCTGCGCCCAAGGGTCCAAGTATAAGTGAGAAGCCATTAATTTGCCAGTTAAATGATATGAAAAGGTTTTAATGGCCTATAAATTATATGACGGTAGTTTTTTATTACAATATCTAAGACATAAAAGGTTATAGATTAGAAAATTATGTTACGTTTCACTTGAATTTCTTGAGAATATATAAAAGATTACTAGGTATGATCTATAATCAGTATAGATAACATAGGTAGGTACTTTAGTTTTATCATTTGGCTCACACAACATAGGATCTTAGTCTCATATTAGCTAATTGTTACTCTGTATTTTTATACATTTTGCTCGTCAAATAACTGGAAAGATCATCAACAGTAATCCTCAAGTGTTGCACTCTTTGTACTATTTTTAATATTTTCTGCTTCCCCGATTTAGTTTACAACATCCATTTTCCTTACTCCACAGAGAGAGCTGAATGCGGTGGACTTCAAGGTGTCAGCGGATCTGAAGTTTGTGCTGCTAATATCGGACGTGCGACCGGGGTGGAGGCACGCAAGACTGGCGAGATATCACGTGTATGATGTCATTAATAGGTTAGTAAATTAGTGAAAGGCGTAAAAACGGGACCCTTGCCTTACTGGGACTCTGAAGTCTGTCCGTCTGTCACCCGACTGTACCTACTTACTTCATGAACCGTGAAAAGAAATTTTCACACAGAGAAGGACATTAAGTGATTTCCACGTCGTATTATATAATGACTTTATAGCCATCGGACGGGATAAATACATCATCTCTGCCGTCCGATACGAGTACTAACTATAAATAAAAGTAATCAAAAATGCATAAGAGGGATCCTCAGAGTTAAATAAACCGTTTTTGATACCACTAAGGTAGCAGTACCTAGTGATTCATTGGCATTTACAGCGAACCAGCAATCCTCTCTCTCTCTCAGCAGTTGCATTAAGATGACCGTGGGTGGAACAGCAGATCAAGACACCGTTTTCATATTAATTTCATGCTGCACGACTTATCTTTTCTAGTCTTTGATCAGGAATGAAGAATTTGTTTTCCTTGCAATTTCCAGAAACAAAATCCCAATATCCCCGATAGAGGACGACCGCTCAGCACCCCTGCTGCAGTACGCGGAGTGGTCGCCAGTTGGCGCCGCGTTGGTGTTCGTTCACGACAACGACATCTACTATAAACCGAAGGTGTTCAAGACTTTAGTCTGCAGGATTACTAACAATGGTACGTGTAAATAGATAAGGTGCTTGCCTAAATCTTTTAAAGCTTTGATTCCTGGTAGTGATTGGAATTAGTCTGTACCCTGGACAGTAAAGTTGTTTCCAAATTGGAAACAACTATACTGTCCAGGGTACAGATTATATTTCCAAATTTATAATATGCGCTTGTGGCGTTTAGTTCCAGCCGTTTAATATATATGAAAGTACTTTTCAAAGTTTTGAAGATGGTCCTGGTGGTCCCAAATTAAGTAGTAATATTGGTTTTGGGAAAAGCTGAGAACAATCAGCAAACATTTTTGCTTTGGAATAAACTGAAGACAGTAGGATTGTGCAAATATTTTCTTATTTCATAAACTTTGCCCTCATCATTGTTAATAAAAAAAATTCCAAATTGGAAACAACTATACTGTCCAGGGTACTGATTATATTTCCAAATCTATAATATGCGCTTGTGGCGTTTAGTTCCAGCCGTTTAATATACAAGCTGTTGATTTGGTCGTGCACAAGCCTCCTTCAGTGCGTAGTGTACTATAGGTATTATCGATTGCAAGCAACACAAACATACGTAGATAACAAAACCCCAAAAATCCTGTTTTTAGTGAAATATGATTTACGAAGAAAAAATCTTCACCCGTGTATTTAATGTTTACGTCGCCGAGCCAACGCTAAAGCGCAAGTCACACTGCCAGCGGGCGGGTGAGCGAGCTAGGCACACTGCGAGCTGCAGAATAACCTACGTGGCTGATGCGAGCGAAGCTACTCGTTTTCGTCGTTAGGCGCGCCCGCTTCGCTAGCTTAACTACCGTCCTCCCCGTTTCGGGTACTCAGACTAGTCGTCGCTTGTCATTCGAATAGCAGTGTCCACGTGTCTAGTCTCATCCGCACTACCCGGATCGCCCTTCCGTATGTAGTTTTTGGTGTAAACCCCATAGTTTAGCTCGGCAATGTCGCGTAGTTTGCATAACTTCAATATCTCACTTCACCCGCCCGCCTAGCTCGCTCGCCCGCCCGCTGGCGGTGTGGCCTGGGCTTAAAGCTAGACAATAGTAGGTACCTAGATAATGCGGCTACGTATCGCATCTCATGGCTCCTCTACACTGCCCGCGAAGTTGAACGAAGTTAAATGAATACGATAGTGTAAAGAGGCACTTCGGCTTACCTCGTCAAAAACTATACCTCCCCTCAGGCGACTTTATTTGCTGTCGATTTTTGCGCCTCAGTCAATGGGCCCAAAGATGCGGGAAGTGCGTTCACGAAGTACCTCTCTACACTACTTGGCCGACATCGTGTGTGCCGGTGCTTTGCCGGCGCGTGATTTAAGCTATAATTAGTGCTTTGGTGTATGTGATCCAATTATCAGCGTCAAACAGTGGTCAGGAGCAAATTATGTTGTTCCTGGAAACTCTGCCACACAAATTTCTTTGTTCATTACAAACGGCGGCAATGTGCGTGCGCAGGCTACTGACACCACTGAGTGTGTAGTGACGCACTTTTTTCGAACTTAGACAAAGTTTCTAGAGTACTTCGCCTATGAACTTTGCGGGCAGTG
Source organism: Miltochrista miniata (assembly GCA_933228765.1). NCBI lineage: Eukaryota > Metazoa > Arthropoda > Insecta > Lepidoptera > Erebidae > Miltochrista > Miltochrista miniata. The sequence goes on from OW121769.1 coordinate 1,605,310, forward strand.
TAGAGGAGCCATTAGTTATTAGGTTTCATGAGTTTTTAGTTCCAGCTGACAAGTTCGGTGACCTTTATGTACTTTTTTGATTTGATATTAATGATTTGATGATGAGTTTATGTTGATTTAAAAGATTCCTTCCTACTTCAAGGGCTTAGGACCGGCAGAAACACGCTATTTATCATGCAATTGCAAACAAAAACATTAAGTACTGTTAGTAAACATTAGGTATGAGAAAAGTATTCTGAAATGAAGCATTTCTGGCGTAGTTAAAAATTTTTAATCAACTTATTTACAGAATTAATTGAGAATCAAAGCTTAAATACCTATTTACAAAATCATGTAACACGCAATTATTGTTCAAAATGCTCACCCCCAGTGTCTATGCACAGATTGGCGCGGCGCACTAAGTTGCGTTTTAAGCTGCGAAGCACTAGCACATTTGTTTTTATTTGTTCAAATGCCAAAACAATTCTTTCACGTAATTGTGTAACACTCACAATGTCTTCATTGTAAACAAGTCTTTTAATATCTCCCCACAAATAAAAGTCTAAGGGCGTTAGGTCGGGTGAACGCGGCGGCCAGGCTACCGGTCCACCACGGCCTATCCACTGCGTACCAAACACTTCACTTAAATATTCGCGCACTTGGCGTCCATAGTGAGGTGGCGCACCGTCCTGTTGGAAGTACAAGTCCCTATGAAATGCGAGTGGAATGTCATCGAGCATCTCATTAACCACATGTCGGAGTAGCACCAAGTATGTAGCACTGTTCAAACGACCGTCAATAAAATATGGGCCAAGTAGATGATCACCGATGATACCAGCCCACACATTCAGACTAAACCGGACCTGGAACGAGTCCCGCGTAGTAACATGTGGGTTGTGTTGTCGGTGAGCCCACCAATGTTCATTGTGGACGTTATAAACGCCCACGCGCGTAAACAATGATTCGTCGGACCACAAAATGTTCACGTCCTGATGTTCAAGGAGCCAGTGACAAAAAACTGTCCGAGCGTTATTGTCCTGCGGATGCAACTCTTGAACACGTCGGAAATGGAACGGATGCATTAGTTAGCGATTCAGCAGCTTCCACACTGTGGTATGATGAACACCGAAACGGCGACCGGCTTCACGCGTACTGGCTCGAGGTTCTTCCTCAAAATAATTGAGAATCTGCTCTTGCCGATCAGCTGATAGGCCTTGTGTACCACGACCTTGTGCATGTCGAGGAACCTCGAACTGTCGGTGATCCCTTAAGCGCTGTGTGGCGGCAAGCATCATGCGACGAGATGGTATTGGTCGGTCTGGAAACATTTCCCTGAACATGCGAATTGCATCAACAACGTTATTATTAGAAATAGCGTAAAGGCGCACCATTTCCACCAACTCAACGTTACTGTAACGCTCTGACATCGTTACCGGTGTTGTTACGGACGTTACGTAGATATCGGCGCGTGCGGTTATACTCACGCTGAACGCGGGCGAGCGACTAATTAATTCAAAATTTCAAATTCACCGATCAAAGGCGCCGCCTGAGCCGCTCGCTCCTGCGCGGGGGTTGGAGGGGTAACTTACACGCGCCGCGCCGCCACCGCAGGCCTCCTTTGCCTATGCCTACACATTTGTATGTGCCTACTAAACTGTAGGCAAAGAAGAAACGGTTTTGAATGAACGGTGAAAATGTACCTATGTAGGTAATAGTATTATTAGAATATTTAGAACCGATTCATACGAGTTGCTTTTTAAATTTATTTTATTTAATAATTATTAAGAACTTAATTTTACTGCCCCATTTTTTCACTTAATATTGGTTTAGTATAAGCAGTAGAGTTCCCGTAGCAAATAGAAAAGAATTTAAGCAGAAAAAAAAAGTGTAAAAAAAGGTGTCTCGTTTTATCCCGAAATATCAACGAGTGTAGGCAGTACAGTCATGTGTGCAAGTAATGCACAAATGCAGATCAACATCCTGTATATGAAAGTACTTTTCAAAGTTTTGAAGATGGTCCTGGTGGTCCCAAAGTAAGTAGTAATATTGGTTTTGGGAAAAGCTGAGAACAATCAGCAAACATTTTTGCTTTGGAATAAACTGAAGACAGTAGGATTGTGCAAATATTTTCTTATTTCATAAACTTTGCCCTCATCATTGTTAATAAAAAAAATTCAAATACGTGCCAGCATATAATTTGGCATTGATAGGATCTAACCTGGTACCTAACTTACAGTATCGTTTAGGTGGCAATATTATTGACGGTGCAGATGAAGGCAAACATTACGAAGTAGCCACACTAAACCCACATCGGTATTGCAATTCCCCGACACCGATACGTCCTCTTCTCTCTGTATCACGCTATACCTTGGCGGCAGCACGCAAAATCACTAAATACTAAAATTTAGTCTTGTCGCATGATCGACAACTTTTTTTTAACTAGTCCTAAACCGACAAAACAACAATTTCCAGGAATCCCAGGAGTAATATTCAACGGCGTGCCGGACTTCCTCTACGAGACAGAAGTCCTACGCCTCGACAAGGCGCTCTGGTTCAGTCCGGACGGACAGACCCTCCTGTACATCACGTACAACGACTCGCTGGTGCAACAGCACAAGTACTCCTGGTACGGGTTGGATCAGCAAGAGCCTCCTGCTTATCCTACGATTAGGACTCTGAGGTATCCGAAGGTGAGAATCGAAAAAAATGTGTTTTATAACTGACTCCCTTGGCTAATCTTTGGACTTTGACTTATGACGAGGTATAGCTTAGACGAAGTGTCTACCAAATACATAACCAAATACTACATAAACCAAAGATTTCAAAGTCTATTTGTATGTTTTACAGGTGAACACAAACAATCCGGTGCTGACAGTGAACGTGGTGAGCGTGAAGACGCCTAAATACTTGTTTTCGCACGCTTTGCAATTCAACTCACCCGTCGATCACAGTAAGTACCTGCGTTTTTTTATTAGGGAATACTGTTATGTGCCTCCGGCCGCGAGGGGTGACGGTAAATAAAATATACATCTCTTGCGGCTTACTAATATATGTTTTGTACTGTAAATGTTGGCTGAAGGAAGTTGAACTCTCTCGCGGCTAAACGGCGGGCGTATAGTCAGTGACTCAATCGGCACGCGGCATGCAACAATCGTGGAGAAATGACTTCGATCGTATGTTGTGTTTTTAACGGTGAACTGGATTAAAGTAATTCGATACTGCAAACCTGCAATCTATATTAGTATAACTAGCTGACCCACGCAACTTCGTTTGCGTGATAAATGAAGAACCGCTCGACCGATTTTGTGCAAACTTCACATAAGCCATCCACTAAATATTCCGAACAAAGCCTAAACATTTGGTTTGGATAGGTAAGCCCGTTCTTGAGTTATAAAATTAGAACGAAAAGTGGCATTGATTTTTATATATATAGATCTACAAATTCCAATAGCGATGAATGTAGTATTTCTACTTAGTCGACTCGAGATTCACTCCAACAGAGACCAATTGAGATCTAGTCCATGGGAGGCCTTGTTTTATCGAGATGCAGTCATAAAGCTTCCAACCCTTTGTTGCGTGTCACTTACACACTATCCGCTGTTCCAGGCTGGTACGTGCGTTGGACTGGCTGGACGTCGGAGAAGCACGTCGCGGTGCTGCTGCTCAATAGACCGCAGAACGTGTCCATCATCAGCATCTGCAGCGCCGTGCACTACAACTGTCAAGATGTAGGTATTTGTTGTTATATTAGCGTATCCATTTTCACCCGAAGGGTAAAACCGGGACCCTATTCATGAGACTTCGCCGTTCGTCTGTACCTATGGCTTTCTAACACGAGGCTGTATCTCGGGAAACGTGATTAGCTAGAGAGTTGAAATTTTCTGAGATTGCATGTAGGTATTTGTATTTCCCCTATAACACTATTCTAAAATTAAAAAATAGTAAAGGTGGTTCCAACAACAAATACTAAAATTAAAAAAAATAATAAGGGGGGTTTCCATAAAACAAATGTGATTTATTACCGTTTTTTGGTATGGAATCCTACGTGCACGAGTCCGACTCGCATTTGACCGGTTTTTAATCATTGGTTTTCAGTTTTTATTTCTTTCTGTAACTTGGCTCATGGACACCCTGTTGACTATCACAACCTAGTGTTAAGAAAACTACACCTGCAAATTGACGAAGGATTAAATTACTTGTAAATTGTGTATTAGCATAGAAAAAAGGAGATGGTTTCCAATGATACTAAAATATCAAATCACAACACATCCATTACTTTAAGGCATTATTTTGTTTAACAATTTTATTGTACATATTTGTAGCTATTCAACAAAAATTATTAAATTGCCAGATATACCGCGACGAATCCGACGGCTCCCGCTGGTCAGGTCTCGGCTCCGAACCCATGGAAGATGACTGCGGCTGGTGCGGGAGCATGGCCCTCGTCGGTTCTAAGTCCACAGTGTTCACCACAATGCCAGTGTTGGACCACCAGCCGGGCGGCATGTCGGGAGGCTATTGGCGACATGCGGTTAGACTGACGCAGGATTACAGAACTACGCTGACGTTAGGGAGCTATGAGATCACTCAGCTGCTGGGATGGGATGAGAGGAGGAATTTTTTGTGAGTATTTGTTCCATCTTTTATCTACTGACTCGGGAAGAAATAGGGTTTCTTGTGTATGTCCATTGTAACCTCTTCTTTCTGTGTTTTATTTAACCTGAGGTTCTATAAGTTCTGCGGGACTCAAGCAGGCCCACCTGCAATGGTCTCCTCAGTCTTGAGCCTAGAAACTGTCTAAATGGCCCATAACCTCATGGAATGCCACCTTCATAATTTTATAAAAGCTTAAAATAAAGCAGAAAGTATAAAATGATCAAGGCCTGGCAGACATGAACTCTTGCTCTTTAAAAAGTTACTGGCTACACGCATCCATCAGTCCGTAATCTTCCAGCTCTAATATAGTTTCAAGTTCTACAGAATCACGAAAATAAACAAAACTTTCATCTCCAGATACGTGATCGGCACAGCGCCAGACAAAGCCGGGGAGCGTCACCTATACCGCGTGAAGGTGCCGGTCGACTACGGCAGCTGGCCCGACCCGCCCGTGTGTCTCACCTGTCCCGGGGTAGGGACTCAACCGAGTGATGCTACTGTGGAGCCGGCTAGCGATGACATTGTGAGTTGGTTTGAATTTGACTTGTAAAGGTGATAAGATCAACTAAAAATTTCCAGATTATGGTGGTAACACTCCTTCAAGCCTTGAATTTTCTACAGTTTAACATAATTGAATCAGGCGTTATATGGCAGAAGTACATAGATATTGACGCATAACAGTCAAGGATAATTAGGAATGACGTATTGAACTCTCTAAGGAAAGGGAGTAAGTAAGTCTCGATAGATAAATCTTGCCTTCACACCAGCCATTCCCTGCTGTTAGGGCAAATCATGTGTGGACTTAATTTTAACGTTGTAAAGTAAAGTATAACTCATCATAACCAACAATCTGTAGGAAGGTACCTACCTATAATAATGACCCATAGCCCTTTCTTTAAAACTGCTTAAAAAGTAACAATTAACAGTACGATTCGTCATTCCTTCATTACAATTAGTTGAGGTTGTCCTTGATTGCTGTATGGTAAGATTGACGAACCGAAGTGGTGTAGTAGATTCCTCTCGCTCCCCTGTTTTTCATGTTTACTAACCAAATTAGCATCATGTATAACAACAATCTACTATACTCTCCGCATGACGTTCAGATTTATTTTAAATATACCCATTAACCCTTCCCAGGAATTTGAGAACTCTACGTCATCCCTCCCCGCTTGGCCCACGTCGACAGTGCTGCCGCACGTAGCGGACGAGAACGACACGCTACCTACAGAGTGTCTGTACAACAGGATCACCTTCAGCAAAAACTTCTCTTATTACGTGCAGGTTCGTGCCATTATACAATACCCTGGTATGATGCTTAAATGAATTGTAATGATATAATTAGATAGTAAGTATAATAGACAATTCATTATTGTAAACTAGCTGATGCGCGCGGCTTCGCCCGCGTGAAATTCGGTACCCGTTCCTGCTTCCCGTGGGAAAATATTCCCGGGATGAAAGGCAGCCTATGTGTTATTCCAAACTATAAGCTATATCAGTACCAAATTTCAGCCAGATCCGTTCAGCCGTTAGAGCGTGATTGAGTAACAAACATCCAAACATCCAAACATCCAAACATCTTCACAAACTTTCACATTTATAATATTAGTAGGAAGTAGGATTAGTAGGATTAAAAATAAAAGCGGACCTAGAAAGTATCCCTGCGGCATGCTCATAGCTGAACATGCTTTAGCGGACCAACTCCCATTGAGATTACCTTATTATTGTATGCAATTATTAAGATCGGAAGCAACAATATCCAATGCAGAGTTTCTGATACCTTAATTAGCGAGCATTTGCAACATTGTGATATAATCAGCGCAATCTAAACCTTTGGAGAGATCGAATATATCAATGGCACCTTGAATCATCTCTAAAGCGTTGAATATTATGCATGGTTCATGCCACACCTGTATGGATAGTGGAACGGCTTCTTGTGAACCTAACCTTACTGCTCGTTGTGTAGTTTATTTGAATTAAAACGTGCTTGGAATTGTTGCAGTATATTTTTTAAATGCCAATTGAGGGTTATATTGTGATTTACATCCTTGTAATTTTGACCAAACATCCTTTGAGGTCCTGGGGTATCCCTCCGAAGGCTTACCCGGGGCTCCCAACCGTGGGCTGTTAGATAGGATACGAGTGGTTTGGAGTCCGGCATAGCATCCATGTAAATGTTTTCCTCACTTTAAAAAAAAACACAGAAAAAACATCCTTTGGTAGTGTGCAAGGGGGGAAGGGTGATGTCAGCGGAAGTCATTCTGAAAGTGAAAGCTTTTTAGAGCACATGTAAAGTCTTTGTAAATTGTCATAATTATCCTTAGCAGGGTGAAAACCCTACGTATTTATTCTGATATTGCAGTGCAGCAGTGTAGCTAACTTTGTGTTTGTTCTGGCAGGAGTGCCTGGGCCCGGGCCCGCCGGCCACGTGGGTGTGCGCGGCGGGCGGCGGGCGGCGCGCCGTGCTGTGGGACGGGCGGCCGCTGGCGCACGCCTTCGCCGCGCTCGCTCACCCGCAGCGCAAGGACTTCCGCGTCGAGGTCTGTACCCACTCTAATCCTTCCTGCCTTACTGCTATGTTGATTGCGAATTAAAGTCAAGTTAGTGAACGGAGTTTGATAATCTATGGTCGATGGTCTGGGCGGCTTTCTGCCACCTTTGCTATAAAGAGGAATGCTAACTCGCTCTCTTTATGATGATTTGACCCTGTGACAAATAAGACGTGACATCTCCAGATGTTAAAATACGTAAGAAATTATGACGAAATGTGAGATGTCTGGTTCTCAGGTGCAAGCGTTCCGAGCAGCTCGAGTACGCCTTCTCTTGCCACCTGGCTTCAGAGAAACGGACGACTTGCCACTACCGCTAGTACTGCACGTGTGAGTATATTATACCTAATAAGAAAGATTTCGCGCTGAAAAATGATATTTGGAAAAAGCCCATTATCAATGGAGAATCCTTCCTTTGTGACAGTGGAACATTTCATTCGTAATTCTTCCACAGTTGTGATCATCACATCAAGATCGCCGTTATCAATCACGTCAATATGACAATCATACGTACACAAGCAAACCCGGGTTTAAATTAGCTCCAGTAGTTCTTCTTTCTCAGAATCCTTATCTCCACAGGTCAGCAAAACCTGGAGGACAGCTGGTGACAGAGAGGTGGAAGCCTAGCTGGGGCTGGTACCTCGCCGCTGCCAGAAACTTCATCGTAGCTGAGATAGACGCCAGAGGGTCCGGCGGACAGGTGATAATTTCCTTTAATCAATCAATATCAATCAATACATATAATAAAATCGTAACAGGTCGCTGTCTGTACATGAATGATAAATGAGAAAAACTATTATAGGGGGGCTTTATAAACGCAATAGAACCCAAAACAATGATTTTCAGAATTTTTGTCTGTTTGTCTGTACGTTTGTGCACTCTCAGCAACCGCTTAACCGATTGCAATGCAGTTTTCTTTATTGTGTTAAGGTTAGCTCCGCTTAACATTTAGTGTTTATTTCATGTCAATGGGTTTATAAATAAAAAAGTTAAGTATATCACTTTAAAGAATCATACACAGATTTATGAATCTAAAAGTGGGTAAATCTAAACTCGCGTGTTGGCTTAATCATAAAAGAGCTTAATGATTAAGGCTATTTTAAAACAATTCAGTCCGCGCCGAAGGCGTGGGCTGAATTGTTATAGAATAGACTTCCTTCTAGTTATTATAGACTAGACGCCTTCGGCGCGGACTAAGTTGTTTTAAAATAGCCTTAATCATTAAGCTCTTTTATGATTAAGCCAACAGGGCAGTTTCACACGCAGCTTGATGAGTCTGATGAAGAAGTACCTCTCCTTTCATACACCTTATGTGACGTAAACAAAGTTGCGGGCTCAGCTAGTATCAAATAAATGTAGACTAGGTCTATGGTATTTGAAGATCTAATATTGGAATTTGTTACCAGGGCGAGGAGCTAAGAACTGAAATTTATCACAAACTATTGTCAGTGGACGTCGAAGATCAAATAGCTGTTTTGTCGTAAGTATTCTAATGTTATAATACCTATTCAAAATTTCAACAGCAGGCATTAACAAACAGTCGGTTTTTTCAAGACTTAAATACCGATCACTACCTATTAAGTGGGACAGATTCTATAAAGATAAAATGTGGGCTTGTAATAAGTCTCAGCCTACCTCTTTGAAGATAAAGGCGTGACCACTTATGTACAGATGTCCATCATATCTAGCTGGATGCATGTCATCGTTTAATATACTGCGCAGGTACCTTCGCGACAACCTAAAGATGGTGGACGAAACGCGCGTGGGCGTGTGGGGGCGCGGCTACGGCGGCGGCGCGGGCGCGGCGCTGGCGGCCGACGACGCGCGCAACGTCACGCGCTGCCTCGCCGCCGTGGCGCCGCTCACAGACCTGCGACATCACAGTCAGTACAATCTTGGACCATTTATGACGTGTAAAAATACCCACGGATGTGACGCCATCTCCATTTTTTTTTTCATTCATTACTTACAATTATTATTTTGTCCAAGGTTGCTTTGTATTTTAAGAAATTGCTTTAAACGGTGAGGGCCCCCATGGCCCCATTTGTACTTATTCATGTTATGTTTTTATTAGTCATATTGGTGTACAATAAAGTGTTACTTATCTACTGGAACCGACTAAATACACACGATCCTTACCTATCCTGTTACAGAAGGGCACACCGGTTAATTTTTCAGATTATTACTTACACCACATACCTACCTGCACTATACATTTTGATGCGTTTTACATGTTTCGTTTATAATTTTAGTTAATAGAGCCTTGTTCCACTGACTGAGGCTATTGTGATGAATACTGCTACAATGCTTTTAATATGCCTTGTTATAAGCGCCAATAAAAATGAATAGCATTGTAGTTCTTGATAAAAATAAATATGCATAAATGAAACTTGATATAAATAAAAATACTCATAACTTCAAACTTCATTCAGAAGCTTGAAGTTAGTAGTGTCAGTTTTGAAACCAAAAGACAGTATTATAAATTCAAATGTACCAAATCTTCACAACAGATTCGTATTGGACGGAGCGTTACAGTGGCTACGGCTCGACTTGGGCAGGAACATTGGGAGTGAATGCAGTGTGGCGCAAGGCAGGTAACCTGCCGCCACGCCGAGTATTATTGGTGCATGCTGCGGCTGACTTGACGGCGCCACCGCACCACGCGCTAGCACTAGCCCGTGCACTTATAAGGAACACTGCTTTATATACACATCAAGTGAGTCTATCTTCCATTATTTACAGTACACACCTATATAGACAAGCTCTTAACCCCCGAATAAATGAATAATTTGTCTCATGTATATAGGTGGTCAACCTTTTGCAGTGTTGAAATGAACAAATGCAGATTGCAATTATTTAAAATAATTGTGATTTTCTTAAAAGCTTGACCTTAACCACTACCACACTGTATTGATAACCGGCACCATCGGCTTAACAAGCCCCTAAAGCATGCAAAGCGGCCATAGATCTCAGGACCAGCCATAGTACTGATATATAAAAGAATAGCCCGCCGAGTTCCTTATCAGTTCTTTTCAAGCGGGCCGCGTTCCGTACTGTCAGTACTATCTTTGATTTGTATTCATGGACGTTTCGCAAGTGCCTATGTATTAAAATTATGCGAAATAAATGTTTTTTTTTATTTTGATTTTTTATTTCGATTTTTGTATCGCTTACACAGAACAGTGAGGGGGGCTATGAGCGCTTAATTCTTCATATTTGTCACATTTACACGAAATTCACATACCTGGCCGAGGAATTCTATTGAGGAACATTACAAGCCTTATAATACCAATTCCAGGTGTATCCAGATGAAGATCACAACTTCTCCCGCTCCACAGTCCACCTTCACAAGACTATGGAGCAGTTCTTCGACGAGTGCTTCGGGCCTGTTGAAGTAGCCGACTGGGATACCGGTGGAGTCGGAGGGCTGTTCCCGTTTAGGGACTAATCTGACCAAGGGCTTCCTAGAAAGTTATTATTAGAAATGTGAGCTCATTATAAAGTGTTCTTTGGTATATTCCAAGGCAATCGCATGCCCAATTTCTTAACCGGGTAATGATAGTTGAAAGTTAATATACTATTTATCTACTAGATATAATACTATTATGCTGCTTGATATATTTTTTCTTGGCATCTTTGTAGGGATTATTTTATTTCACTGAGCTTTCAGTCAATCTGTTGTAAATTTTCTTCAAACTTCATGAAATGGCTGTGACATAAAAGAATATTTAATAGAATAGTTTATATTCGATAATACTTCATCCATCATTCGTTGATGAATAATAAAATCATATTTAAGATTTCCTTATAAGTGCCTACCATTTGAAATCATTTCTGAACAATTACATGCAGTAAATATTACGTAATAAAATTCCAAATTATCAACAGGTTTGAGTTACAACCCATGTGGGATCATAGAGGTTAGAAAACTTCTTTATAAATAAAGGCTCAAAACCCAGAAAAAAAATAACTATTTTCGAGAAAATTATAATACTATCTAGAATTTCACTGAAATTTCACCGATCATTACCTGGAAGTAGCAAAAATGTTGCTATAACCTTCATTATAGTGTATAATGAAGGTTTACCACCAAACCATGCAATATGAAGTTCTTAAGTATTAACAAAAGTTCAAAACGTGTGTCAAAATTAGAAGCCAGCAGTATTAAGTAAAGAGAACACACTAAATAAATGATATAATGACCTAAATCTAAAAGAAAATGATTTAAAAAGTTGAATTAAATTCGTGGTGTCTACCTTATTTTTATGTAGAAAATCTAAATAATTAAAAAATGGTAGAAGTTGCATGAACGGTAGATGTTGCAACTGTCAACAATGACTGAGAAAGACGGCGATGTGTAAGTAATGTAGCTAGTTGTACAGAAAGACGTGGTGATTCATTAATTGGTAATTTAAATATTGGCATGATTGAATGGGTAATCAAATGCCAAACAAAAACTTCCATATTCGTTTGTCGTGTTCGAAATTTAGGTATCGTGTAGGTATTTAAACTTTCGTGGTCACTTACATTGGTATTAGAGTTAATAGGATATTACTGTTGTGTTAATGTGTTTTGGATATTTCGTCATTGTTAAAAGCTCACGGATGATCTATATTATTATTACTTATCTAAGTTTAATTAATACATGATGATTATGCCCCGATAATTCCAATACTAATGATAGGAATCATGAGTTTTAAAATTGAAAAATTCATTTACTTTTGATATCAATAATTTCATTAAAGAAGTAGGTAAATATTGATAAAATTACTTTAATAATTTTCGATGAAACGTGGATAAAAATCTGTACCTACCTACTCAGATACTTTTAATCCACATCACTGAATATGAGAAATTGGACCGTGAAATTAGCGTTAAACAGATTCTAACATCTAATTTATAAGTATTGCTAAATAGATAAAAATGTGAAACAGTCAAACTATTGAATACAGTTGTTGGTGTTTAGAGTACCTTAATTGATTCTAATGAAGTATAATACATTGCAAGAAATTTGTGAACAATTTTGATTTTATTCGATAAACATTTCCCGAAAACCTCCTTGGAACCTTCAAAGGAGAATAATGGTACCTTTAAGGCTCGTTCAAAAATGTATTTGTATGTAAAAAATAACAGGTGCTTAATTAATTTCCCGATGTTTTGCTTAGGATTACTTGCCATGATTTTGGACTGTAAGTAGTAAAACTAATATCAAAATTGCCTGACTGTCCCGACGTCTGAATTTCTACAATCAGCAATAAAAATGCAATCAAATACGTTACACGGATTTGAAGAAACAAAATAAGAAACGGGCAGATGAGGAAAGACTATTTAATTTGCAAAATGAAAATATATTTAAAAGAGGGTAGGAAAAGAATATTCAGCGTCAGGCATTGGATCAATAGGTTCATTACCAAGGATCTTATCGTTCCGAAACTAGATAATAATACATTTTAAATAGACATGACAAATTCAAAATTGTTCACAAGTTAAATTTAATAAAAGAGATGTATGATCTCCAAGAATTTTCTTATGACTACTGTAAGGAGAAAGTAAACTTATTTTAGTGTATAATGTATCAACTTTTACCTATCTATATTTCTATGTCGCTTTCAATGTCAGAGAAGTAGCTTTAAAAGTGTACTTAGGCACATCTAAAGAGATTCAAATTTAGTTTTGACTATTCTGGTCGTAAAACTTAGTGTAATGTCTGTATCTGTATATTTTTGGGCACAATATCGATCTCTTTTTAAAATATCTATGTCTATATATCCTTGTTCAAGAAAAAAATGTCAATGATACAAAATATCTATAAATTCGTTCTAAATAGCAGTTACGGTACATATTCGAAAAGATGATGAAACTATACCTACTTACCTACTGTATGTCTGATAATTTTTTTGGATGTCAGTTTTTAAGTTATATCTGTATAAATACCTACATAAAAAGTAAAAAAAATCTCTGTAGGTAATCAGTAAAAATATTACTAGGTACCGGAGTCATATAGGTATATTTACATAGGATTCGTACTACTCGTACTACCTAAATTGTTCACTTCTTTTTTACCAGCTTTCAAGCCATTTCAAGGGTGTATGTAGTATGAACTTTAAGATGGCAGAAAAACTAGATAAATTAATGATAATTGCTGTTGTTTCTTTATTATCCGTAATTTTACTCAAATGAGTTGGACAACTTGTAGTGACTATGAAATTGTTGAGCGTAATTTGTGAGATAGCCAATGGAGGGTTTTGTGGTACCTAAGTAGATATATAAGATACAAAACGCGAAAGAACCTGATACAAAGACAAGTTTAGCTCAGCGTAAGTTTCGTGGCAGCAAATCTTTTACAAGGTTCGTAGAAAAAAAAATGATGAAAGCAATACCTAAGTCGGTATAGAAAATAAAAGATGACTGCTGTTTGATCGGTTTGCGGAAATGATAGATAGAACTTCGTTTTGCGAGGTGTACCTCGAGGAAAACGATTGTGTTAATGAAGGATTTGAGTAATTAATATTTTTGTCTGAGATTGACAATATCCAGTAACCAGTACCTAGATATGGGAACACCCAAAAATTCCGAAATATGTTTTTCCGAATTTCAATATTCCGATGTTCAAAATTCCGAAGACTATAATTCCTAAGAAACAAAGCTCCGAATATTCAAAAGGACGATATTCATTTATCCGAAAGTCATAAGTACGAATTTTTATTTGTCCTAATTTCATTAGTACGAATAATCAAAAGACCGGACTGTTATTTTCCCGAAAAACATTATTCAGAATTTCAAATATCCGAAAATTCACTATTTAAGTTTTTTTAATAAAGTACGGTCAAGTCTAACAACCGAAGATATTATTTCCAAGTGAGTGGAAGGCAAACGACAAAACAAAAAAAATAACCACGATGGCTAAGAGTCGAGGTGTTAACCATAATAAGTGAATGGTTAACACCCCGACTCAGAGTACCCCGACTCGGATAGGTTAGGTTAGAAGGCTAAGGCGGGAGAGATGCGGAGCGGAGCTCCCGCCTTAGCCTTCGTTGTTTTTTTTTTTGTTTTGTCGTTTGCCTTTACTCACTTGAAAATAATATTTTCGGTAGTTAGACTTGACTATACTTTATTAAAAATACGGGTGGAATCGGGAACATAAATAATCGTCTTTAATGATAAGTTTTCGGGTTAAAACAGGAACGGGTGGAAACGACATTCACCCTTCGTATTTATGATATTTCGGATTTTTGATAATCGGAGTTCGTATTTATAATATGGCGGATTTTTAATGATTCGGAATCCAACGGTTCGGTTTCTTGAAATTCGGTATTCTGACAGTCGGAATTGTAAACATTCGGAATTTTTAAATTATGACTTTTAATAAAAAGGATTTTTGAAACGTCGGATTTTTGACTTTCGGAATTTCGAATCATTCGGACTTATGAAATTCGGAATTATGAAATTCGTGATTGTGACTTTCGGAATTAAGTTTTTCGTATTAATGTAGTGTACCCACCTAGATATACCTATAACAAGTACTTACCTAAGATATTCAAATGCTCTCAAAACCTTATCAATAGCTGACATTCAACAAATTTATTGGATGTTACACCTATAATGCGGTCATCTATCTAAAATCTTGATGTGTTGTATATTCCACTAATTTTATTTTTAATTTTAAATAAATAGGTTTAATATTTGTTGAAATATTATATAAATATTTGATCGATGTTGAGACTTAAATCATTAAGAATGTGATAGGTGTTTTAAATAGTTTATATTATTGTAATATAACAATTAATTGGAATTTATAAAATTTTAATTATGTAACCACGAGGTAGTAAATGTAGGTTATTCCTACATTTTGTCCAATGGTATTTTTGTAATTATTGAAAAAAATGTACCTAACTACCTTTATTGTTTGGATTTATTGAGTTACAAGATCAAAGTTTAATATGTTTGATTTGCTTATTATTGGTCAGTATGGTTGTTATGACAAGGAGTAGGTACCTACAATGTGCAAAATTAACAAATGAGTTATGAACAAAGTAACAAACGAAAGTCCTATATACTTATGTAACGAAATAAAACCTACCTACTTAATTCTTGACATTACAAAAAAAGTAACGTCAGGTTTACATAAACACAACTAAATTAACATAACCATATTATTATTAATTTAGTTGTGTTTTTATGAAACACTCTTCTTCTCTAGAAAACACATAATTGTTTGAGCAGGCACGCAGGTACCGTGTAGTCAGAAAATCACGTGTTTTTTGATTTCTAACAGAAATATTACAAGCGTTTGACTATTCAAATCAACAGAATATTATCACGCAAACAATCTCATTTCCGTACGAGATAACAATATGAAAATCAAATGCTCTTAGACTTTAAAATCACTACTCATTAAATAATTTTGGTCCAACCACAGTGCAAACGAGATCGATAAAATATCACGTACGTAAGGGGAGTATACTTGGACCTTAGTTTGATAAAAATCTAATTTCGCCGTTCGTAAATAGAAAGGTCAGTAAATACGGGAGGATAGACTTTCAAACTAAGGAAAAAGAAATAGATTCACAGTTACCTACATTCAAAAATATGAAGATGAGCACATAACTTTTTGATTTTCACGAAATTGTAACTTAATAATTCCATAGCAAAAATAGTTGTACTTACCGAATAAAATTGTAAATGGAATGCACATAGGTAGCTAATCGCTATCCCCATAGCAAATTCATAGAGGTACAGTTTCCGTGGAACGCTCAGGGGATGAAATACCTGTGCATCGTTTATGTTCACGTTGTTTTTTTTTATAAAAAATATAGTAAGAATTGTTCCAGATTTTGTTTTATTTGCCTACCCTACATTTTTAAATTCAATAACCTTATTACAGTTGTATTACAAGATTCAAGTTTCATATTCCGCATAATAAAGAACCTCATTAACAGACATGTCATTGGTATGTAGCTGAAACAGGGTGGGGGACAACACCGAGCCATTACACGTCTGCGATACTTACAGGTCTCTACTTGAACCTCCACCAAATTTCAGACAGATCCGTTAAGGCGGAAACACATTGTTAAAACGCGACGTGATCCGATGGAAGGCAACGCGTGTTCAGTAGAATCAATTTGTATTGTTTTCTATGACACTATCAACATCCGATGCGCCACCATGCGCAGTGCAGTCTACACGTAGCGTCGCGTCGTGTTTTAATAATGTGTTTCCACCTTAGGCCAGACACGGGCTGCTCGAGCTGTTACCACGTTATCAACATCCACGGAGCGCTCTTGCTGTCAAACTCAACAGCTTGAAGCAGCCATTGATAACTTTAGCTTGACTTCTCGGACAGTTAGAAATTTCAATTTTAATTCAAGTTAGTAGCATCATGGATTTTGAGGAGGGACCTCTGATACTTTTGCTCATACGGCGACGACGGCGTAATAATAGAAAATTGTGGGTTCATCCTTCGACCAAGTAATAGATCTAGACGGGTCCACGTCGTAGATTCAAGAAATCGATATAAAAAATTAATAGCATACGGTCCCGAGGCGCCAGCCCGTAAAGTCATTCACGAACCACGAACAAAATTTTATTCGAAAAGTAAAGCCATCAATAGTGTTTCCTGGTCGGAATCTATTTTGTTAATGATGATACCAAAAAGCCAACGAAATTGTGTGACAAACGTTCTAACAAAAACGTTCTAAGAGCGTGTCTGCGCCGCGCATACGTCCATCGAACGCCTATTGTGAAGGCGCGTGTAAAAAGATGGGAACAAATCATCGGACGCGTCCGTAAGCCGCGGCTGACGGACGCGGCTTAATAATGTGTACGATTGTTCATAAGGTGTCCGCGGCAGCAAAAATATCCAGCCGGCCAGATTCTATTCGGACGTCCGTGCGCTCGAGGACAGCACAAGGTCACGTCCGCTACTTATGACCGATAGTTTGCAGTTTCATTTATTTGTACTATTCAGATACAAGCAGGCTTGCTTATATCAGCCGTGGCTTACGGACGCGTCCGATAATTTGTTCCCACCTTTAAGGTGACGGTGTTCAGTGACGTAAGTGAGTGCCGGCCGCACGCAGCTGCAGCTGGAGCTGGAGCTGGAGCTGTAGCTGGAGCTCGGTGAGCGGGCCGCGGGGCAAAAATCTTCACAGACTTTCACATTGTAAATTTTCATCCCGATGTCGTTGATTAAAAGAAATACAAGGATTTTAAAGAATCTTTTGTCTATCTATACTAATATTGAAGAGGAAAGATTTGATTGTTTGTTGGTTTGTTTGCATCGAATAGACTCCGAAACTACTGAACCGATTTTAAAAATTCTTTCACCGTAGGAAAGGTACACTAATCCCGGTAAACATAGGCTATATTTTATTCCCGCGTTCCCGCGGGAACGGGACCTACGCGGCTGATCACGCGTGAAGTCCGCTAGTCGAAAATAAAACAACAAAGTGGAATTGTTTGTTTTATTATCTTACACAGATAGTATAACTTATATTAACAGTAATTGATTTCTATTCTAGCCCGCGGCTAGTGTTGTTCTACAGCCATTTCTTAGCACCTCGGCAGCATCTGTGGAGCAATAAGCCATCGTTTTAATTTAATAACCCAGAATGTGTTTGAGGTTCTTCAAGAGGTTTTTTAGAGTATCGGCAGAGCATCTGATGTTACAAACGTTCATAGGCTGCGGTGACCACCGGTACCTCTGACATGGGCCATATGCTTGCCTGCCACCTTAGTGAAATAAAAAAAAATGCTTTTTAGAGTTCTGTATCCAAGGTAAAAACGGGACGCTCTAAAACTTAGACTATGCTGCCTATCTGTCACATGAATAACATTTAGGGAGCTGATACTTTCATATTATCATAATTATATCTGTTGCAGCTTAATAGATCAAATATTTAAGGGGAGTTCCCATACAACAAACATGATTTTTTGCCGTACTTTGGCATGGAACGCTTTGTGAGCACAAAGCGTGAAGAGAAGTGGGATAAATCCCTAACCCAAGGGGCGATGACGTGTGGCGACGGAGCCCCGTATGGCTATAGTGATATAGAGCCAGATATAGTGCAAAATGTCGTCACTCCAATTCATTCCAGGGGTGTCGTAAGAGGCGACTAAAGGCGCACTTTCGCAAAACGATCCATTGCATAGAGAGAGAAAGAAAACTCGAAATGAAGCCGGGTTGTCAGTAAAATGACAATAGTTAAGCAGAGTTGAAGGTCTTATGTGCGGCTTGAAAAGTTTCTACTGTGGGTCGTCACGACCTGCGTTTGTCCATTTCCACACGGCAATAGGTTCACCAACTGTAACGTGGGACACAAAACTATAAGGTGAAATGTGGGCGTAAATAATGCCTCTGCCTACCCCTACGGGGATAGGGGCGTGACGTTAAAGATAAACCCTCTGTGCTCAAGTCCAACTCAATCTTGTTCGGTTTTCTATCCATACTAATATTATAAAGAGGAAAGATTTGATTGTTTGTTTGTTTGCATCGAATAGGCTCCGAAACTGCTGAACCGATTTAAAAAAAAAGTGAATGCTTGTAAGTTTTACGCGCGATTGAAGTAAAACTTCCTTGCCATTGACGGCATCAAATGTTATATTAATATCATTCATTCGCATTTTAAATAGCGGAAACCACGTTTCTGCTATTCAAAATTTAAATAGCGTTACTTCCGTCAGAAAAAAAATCTGAGTTCTCCCTAGGTCGCGCTTAAAGAAGTTTTACTTCAAACTTTTTTCACTGTTGGGAAGCTACACTCTTTGTGGTGAACATAGGCGATATTTAATTCCCATATTACCACGCGAACGGGAATTGCGCGGGCGAAACCGCGTGACGTCCGCTGGTCTTATACAAAACCAACGTACCATAGTACAGTCTACTTCCAGCGGTTGTTCTCGTAGTCCCACTTGGAGGCCAGCCCGTCCACCGGGTTGACCTTCAGGTCCAGCATGCGCTTGAGTTGTGCCTTCTGGGCCTCGTCGCTCAGCGAAGCGGGCAGTGGGCTGTATACTGCGGACGGAGAAATATATTATTACGAGTATATTCATTGGAGTATAAAAAACACAAGATACACAATCAGGGTCGCCACAGACAAGGTGTTAATCCTCACAATTTGAGTCCGGAGCCTTCAAGCACGGTAAGATCAGATAGAGGCATTCTTCCACACATGCTTACATTGTGGAATGATCTCCCTGCCTCGGTTTTCCCAAACGCCCACAGCAGGGCTTCCCAAAGTGCGCCGCTACGCCCCAGGGCGTGGGGCGTCGCAGCGTGGTCCTTGGGGCGTCGCGAAATGATACCTAGTCATAATTTTCCTAATTGGAGCTCCAGTTTGAGATTGACCAACCACATAGGCGCCCCATAGAGCTACTTGGAGCTAATTATACCTACCATCGTATGAGGCGGCGACAAACACTTTCTGGCTTTCTCAGATTAGGAATTGTCTAGCAAGCCTAATAGCGCGGTGTGGCGAACGACAGTAACTTTGGCGTGAGTTGCCGGACTTGCTGGACAAAACTCTATCGACTGTCGAATACCACCTGACTCTGTGGTACCTCAGCACCACGGCGATAATGGCCATGAGGCCGCCAGGGCATGGTGTTGAAAGCACTCGCAATGTCCAGTGACACCGCCAACAATACCTATCCCATACGGACTGCATTGGGCGGTGGGGGGGTGGTGTGTTTAGAGGCGTCGCAAAAAACCTACCAAGTCCCAAGGGCGTCGCAGTACAAATAAGTTTGGTAAGCCCTGGCCTACAGTATGAAGTTCTTCAAAAGAGGTCTTAGAAGGTTCTTGCAGCGCGAGTATAGCGCCTCTGATGCTATTAACATCCATGGGCGCGTATCTGAGACCCTAATGGTATAAAAATTAAAAAAAATGCCTTGAACAAACACTAACCGAAGATCTTCATAGCCATATAGATCCACACAGCGAGTGACGCCACCACTAGCGACCAGCCCATGACTCCCTTCCACTCCCCGGTGGGAGCCTGGAACTCGGCGAAGGTCTGGCAGTAGGAGGCGCGGTAGAGAGCTTTCTTCTCCTCGAGGGTCAACTTGCGCCAGTCAGACCTCTCCTTTTCACGGAGGACCTGGAAATTAGGAGTTATGGTAGGCTCAAACTCAAAAATACATTTATTTCGCATAATCCTAATACATAGGCACTTACGAACGAATAAAAGCAAAGTTAGTACCACCAGTTCAAAAAGCGGCACGCCTGAAAAGAACTGGCCAGAAACTCAGTGGGCTATTCTTTTACAATTCGATCTGTAAAAATTATTGAAATATTGTTTGAGAATCCAGCAGAGCAAGCAGATCATTTCCAGGCTTCCTTGTCAAGCAAATACTGACTGGTGTCAAGATTTACACAGCAGGGTTCCGCAACTTGGCTTCATTTATTGCGACTATTTTGCGCTAATGTCATATCGATTTTACTATAATATAAATAAATAAATAAAAGTAACGGCTCCGTACCAAAAATCTATAAAAAGGTGATTGTATGGTACCTCTTTTAATATTTAACTTTTTACAATTTAGTACGGAATATGCCAAATTGTAAAAAATTATTTCCAAAGAACTGTACCAATTTTTTTTGTTTAACTCTTTGGTTTTCAGACTAGCTCTAAGGCCTAATCCTTTTTCTATTTTTAGATCACAATGATCAGTAATGTGTGCAGTGATACTAGCTTCTAGACTATAAAAGCCCCTCTCCCTTGAACCGATATGGCTGAAATTTGTTATGCAGAGAGCCAACATCCTAGATATGCGTTAATCAGTTATTTTACACTGGAATGGGATATATCTCTGCTTACCCCTTTGGGAATAAAAGCGTGACTATTATGTATGTTATACTGGCTTCTATTCATTGCAGAGGCATAAGATACTTGATGCCGTAAACATTTATGAGTCACCAGGGTCATTTGAGGTCATTTGAGGTTAAAGACATTCGAACCTTAAAAGAAAAATTATTTACCATTGAAGAGAAGTTGAGCATAGCGGAACATGAGATTGAAGTTTTGGTATCAGAAAACGGCAAACAAGCCAAACAAATTACCGACTACAAGTTACGAATTGATCAATTGACACAAATTTGTAAAACAACCTCCTCAAAGAAAAAGCATAGCAAACCTCACCAACGTAAATTGTTGAGATCAAAATTGAATTTTGCCTGCAGTGAAGACCAACCAACGCCTACAAGAAATGACACAATTCACGAAGCAGATGACGTCGCAAATCTAGTTGCGCCTACTAAGACGGATAATTTAGGAAACAAAAATAATCTATTGTCACAACATATAGAGAAAGGCATCACTGAATCGAGTCTATATGCATCAAGCTGTCAAAATAACTCCAAAATATTAACCCTGACAAACACATCACGCGATAGCAGTACCAAAAGTATGCATAGGAATATTTTTATACTGGGAGATCATGTTCATGCACGAGGAATATCTTCAAACTTCCTAAATCCGAGAAGCGTTTTATGCAGAGACTGTCACTACAAACCTTACGCACTCATAAAACCAGATGCTCCAACTTCGGAAATGCTTGAACAGTGTAATGTTATTGCAAAAAACTTGGCAGATGAAGACATGGTGATCTTGAGTTTGGGAAGTAATGATAGTAACATACAAAAACTGCATTATAATCTAAGCTTGATTATTGATATGTTTAAGAAGGTAAATGTATATATAGCCCCTGTTTATTTTAACCCCTACTTGAATACAAAGAAACTTAATAAGACACTAAAACTTTGGACTAATCATATAAAAAACTGTACTATTATAAACCACTACTATTATGACACTAAAATTTACTTAAATTATGCCGATTTTGTATACAAAAATGTAAAAATGTGTGTTGATTATAATGCCTACAAAATAAATTACCTATCACCTAAGAAAATAAGATCACACATTTGTAGACCTAATGTTACTAGAAGTGGCTATGAGAAAAAGCTGAACCCATCTGCATCCGGGTGTAATCCTATGAAAAAGGGCACAATACCCTACTATTTTCCTCTCAAAAGCTCAAATATATCTATGTGCAGTAAGACAATGGTCAATGATCCCTGTAGTAATAACGTAAAAGACTTTTTTCGATCCTAATTCAGGTCATAATTTAACTCTTCTACATCAGAATATCCACGGTATTTTAAAAAAAAGGGAAATACTTGAATTGACCTTAACAAATATTAAACATATGGTCAGCCCCGATGTAATTTGTTTGACTGAAACCTTTGTTAAATCGGGTACAGAACGTAATATAAACTTAGTTAATTATGAACTGGCATCTAGCTATTGTCGACCTAAAAAAAGGGGAGGTAGCTGTATAATGGTAAAAAAGGGTATTCTATTTAAAAAAATTGACGTATTTGATCATTTAAAGGAGATATTCCACTTTGAACTTTGTGCTATAAAACTAGAATGAGAGAATATAATAGTGATTTGCATTTACAGGATACCTTCAAGAATCTCTAGACATCTACAACGGTTTCTTGAAAGTTTCAACCTCTTGCTACATAAATACCTGTCAAAGTACTCAAAAACTAATTTAATAATAACAGGGGATTTGAACATTAACACAATTGACCTTAAAAAAAAATACAACTCGACAATTTATGGACTTATTGACTAAATATAATTTGACATCGTATATAATTCACCCTACTAGACGCAGGTCGTGCATAGACCTAATAATTAGTAATATTAAGACTGCGAAGGGCTGGCTACTGCCACTGTATCTTTCAGACCATAATACTGCACAACTTATCACATGGCCTGCGACATGTTATAAAGATAAAGTTCCTGAGTTTGTATACAACTTTAAACGTTGTTACTGTACAGAGTATATAGACAGATTTTGTCAATACCTACCTAGCACATACTACGTAAAATTCTATGAGGAAACGGACCTAAACTCGGCATTTGATGCTTTTTATGACTATTTTTGTCTGCTGTATAAACTTTGTTTTCCCATAATTAAGGTTAAAACAAATTCATTAAAAAAGAATAATTGGATTTCAAAGGGACTAAAAAAAGCTGCAACTATAAGAGACGACTGCGTTCAAGATATTATTCGACCGGGTCAAAAAAAGACAAACGTATTTATTTAAATTATGACAAATTATTAAAAAAGTGTGTTGAGACAGCTAAGAGAAATGGTAACAAAAAATATGTTTTAAATAGCAAAAATAAATGTAAGGCCACCTGGTCAGTAATTAAAAATGAAACGGGTGACATAAGTAAGGGGAATTACATAACAGAGATAGTCAGAGGGAAGGACAGAGTAACAGATGGACTAAAAATCGCAAATAACTTCAATGACTTTTTCATATCTTCGACAAATGTGACAAACAGCATAGTTCATAACACATGCACCAAAAATAGACAACTGAAGTCTATATTTCTGTCTCCGGTTGATGAGTCATATATGTATAGAACCATAATGTCTCTTACAAACACCACATCCGAGGGTTACGATTTTATTTGCACAAAAATTATAAAAAGATGTAGTGTGCAACTAGCACCCATATTGACATACCTTGTGAATCTCTCGTTAGAAACTGGCACTTTCCCTTGTAAACTAAAATATTCTGTCATTAAACCGCTTTATAAAAAGGGAGATAAAAAAAACATGTGTAACTATAGGCCTATTGCCTTATTACCTATATTTTCAAAAATCTTTGAACGAGTAATGCACGATAAGCTTACTTCATTTTTCACTGTTAACAACACCATTGTTGAAAATCAATATGGTTTTCAAAGAAACAAATCAACCAGAGATGCAACTTTCTGCTTGGTAAATGATATCCTGCGAAATGTTAATGACAAAATGTATACCACCGTAGTGTTCCTTGACATGTCCAAAGCATTCGATTTTGTCCCCCACAAACAGCTACTGGCAAAACTTGAACATTATGGCATAAGAGGACCTGCTTTGACCTGGATAGAAACCTACTTAACAGACAGGTATCAATGTGTCGAGGTATTGCAACTCAACTCAACGAACCACGCAGAAAAAAAAGGTCAGAATTTACTAAAAACAAATTTGGGGTGCCTCAGGGAAGTGTACTGGGACCTCTACTCTTCCTGGTCTATATAAATGACCTGCCATGCAGTACGCTGTATAAAACTATATTGTTTGCTGATGACGTGTCTGTGATAATTACCACAAATAAAAACCTGACAACTTTACAACATGAAACTGACATAAATAAAACTTTGACATTAATTATAAATTGGATGAATAATAATAATCTACAAATTAATTTATCTAAGACACATGTAATTAACTTTAATAATCTAATTAATAACAATATTAGGATAGAATATAACGGACAAGATCTATTAATGGTTAACAACACTGTATTTTTGGGTATTAACATAAATAATACACTAAATTGGAAAGACCATATTGAAAAAGTCGCAAACAAAATTAACGGATTCTCATTCGCTTTGTATAAACTGTCAAAAATATCTAACCTTGGCACTGCATGCATTGCTTACTCTGCTTATGTAGAATCCGTATTAAGATATGGATTGCTTATTTGGGGGAACGGTACCTCAATAGATAAAGTATTTATTGCACAAAAGCGGTGCATACGATCTTTGTGCAACATAGCCCCAGATGTATCCTGTAGATCATACTTCAAAAAATTAAAACTACTTACACTTCCTTGTCTATACATACTCAAAGTAAATAAATTTGTACAACAACATCCTGCTTTGTTTAAACGAGCGAAAGACATTACAAGACGAACCAATATTAGGAATCCAGAGAGGCTAGTGTTGGACGTTGTACCTAGAACGGTCCGAATGAAAAAAAATAGTCACTCAATGTGCATAAAAATTTTTAATAAAACTCCAGAACACATAAAATCACTGCCATTAAATAAATATATTTCGGCTTTAAGAGAGTGGTTAGAGGAAAAGGTTTATTATACAATTGACGAATTCCTAAATGAATGATCTTATTTAAAAATGCATGATTGGATGGATGTCGTCCTAATTATAATGTTGGTTGAAATGTTAATTAGAATTTATATTAAATTGTTCCTAACCTAATATAATTTGCATGCCATTTAAATTGTGGCTAAGTGGGCATGCTCTGTAAACATTATCTTTTTTGTTTAAAATGTAACACCATATTATGTACAACCCCATTTATAGCAAATAAATGATTATGAATTATGAATTATGAATTATGAGCTTTAAGGCAATATAGACAAATGAAATAATACCTTGATATCAGGAGTGTCAGGGCGGAACCTGACAGCCGGCATGGGGAAGTCAGGCCTATCCACATAGTTGGGTTGTCCATTGAAACCATATCCAACCCACTCACGGCTTCCAATCTGGAATTTACAACGGTAAAGTATTTTAGTCAAACCGTAGAAACTTGTATAGTTCTGTAAACATGCATGTGTCACTATTCTCATATCCCTGGGTTGTCCAATGATGTATCAGAGAATTGCGTATATCAGGTAACTTGGCAATCTTGCTCTCCACGTGGATAAAGTCAGGACACAAACTTGTGACACTGTGATAGACGCTCAACAAGCTAGATATCGCTATGACCTTCCATCATGGGTGTGACGATTTTGGCGATTCAATGTGAAGAAAAGCCATCTAAACATACCTACCTAATTTAAAATTGTGAAAGTACCTTGCTAATTTCGTTGGAAGTTGAAGATGCTCGGGCACACACTGGCACACGAATGGCTTCTATCAGCGCACGCCGCATCAGGAAATTGGCCATCTTGCTGCAAATGTAGTAAATAGAACCTAAAATATTTGTAAGCACAAATTTAAGAGCAAGGACTTCTTTATAAACTTAGTTGTAGTAAAAATTACAATAATTTGGGTTGGTATGGAACTTGAATCTGTGACATTTGTCCTACAGGACCAACACTAGTCTGCTTAGCTATATAGGCACATCACATAAATCCAATTGATAATCATCATTATCTCATTATAACCATCTTTAAGAATTAAGTACACTCAAAGACGCCCCCCTCCCCCCCTAGCCGAGGCCGCAGTGGTCGCCAAGGTCTGTTGGGAATCCTGGGGTCATCCTTCCGAGGGCTTACCCGGGGCTCCCAACCATAGGCAGTAGGCGGGAAACGTGTGGTGTTTAGTCGGTAGGAGTACAGCATAGCATCCATGTAGGATTTTTCTCATGTTTAAATAAAAAAAGTACCCTCAAAGATGGTCTCAGCCATCTATTGCAACACTTAGCAACTACAACCACAAGTGGGCCCAGTGGTTATCCTTGGAAGGGTGTACCTGGGGTTCCCAGTCATAGGCAGATGAATAGGCCCAGTGTGGTTTAAGATTTTTAGGATTCTCAGGCACAGATTGAATAAAAGCTTAATGACTCGCTGGCTCGTAGCTTGTAAACTCATTATGCCTCATAAAGGCTTTAGAAGGATGAACTGTTTAAATAAATGTGTAACCATTTCTATCAAAAAGTCATCTTACCAATAGCACAGATTAAATAATAGTTACTACGTAACAGATACATCACTCCCATACTTAACCTCAAAAATATTAGCTTTAACATATAGCTACAGTGGAAAACATTCTCTACGACGTATTCCGAGAGTCGAGATTCGTGCGCACACCGTATGATTGCGTCATCGAGTGACAACTATTGACAACATTAGGGTTGTAAGCACGGAACAAAAATACATATAAATACAGAAAACAATAAACACAGTATTTAATATAAAGTGAAAAAAGACAACTGGGCCCGCACGGGAAGTTGTCTTTTTTCACTTTATATTAAATATTATGAAAAAGTCAGCATACTAATTGCTTCAAATATTTCATTAATAAACACAGTGTCTGAAAAAAAAAAATTGCGTGTACTTAGTGTACACACGTAAGAAGTGAAACTTCTTCATAAACTTAATTTTCACCTCACCTTAAATTAAGTCAAAAAGTACAAAAGTCCAAAAGTCCAAAAGTCCAAAAGTCCAAAAGTCCAAAAGTCCAAAAGTCCAAAAGTCCAAAAGTCCAAAAGTCCAAAAGTCCAAAAGTCCAAAAGTCCAAAAGTCCAAAAGTCCAAAAGTCCAAAAGTCCAAAGTCCAAAGTCCAAAAGTCCAAAAGGCCAAAAGTCCAAAAGCCCCAAAGTCCCAAGGTCTCAAGGTCCCAAAAGCCCAAAGTCCCAAAGTCCCAAAGTCCCAAAGTCCCAAAGTCCCAAAGTCCCAAAGTCCCAAAGTCCAAAGTCCCAAAGTCCCAAAGTCCCAAAGTCCCAAAGTCCCAAAGGCCAAAAGTCCAAAAGTCCCAAAGTCCCAAAGTCTCAAAGTTCCAAAGTCCCAAAGACCCAAAGTACCAAGGTCCCATCTAAAAGTCCATAAGTCCCAAAGGCCAAAAGTCCAAAAGTCCCAAAGTCCCAAAGTCCCAAAGTTCCAAAGACCCAAAGTACCAAGGTCCCATCTAAAAGTCCAAAAGTCCCAAAGTCCCAAAGTCCCAAAGTCCCAAAGTCCCAAAGTCTCAAAGTCCCAAAGTCCCAAAGTCCCAAAGTCCCAAAGTCCCAAAGTCCCAAAGTCCCAAATTTCCAAACTCCCAAAGACCCAAAGTACCAAGGTCCCATCTAAAAGTCCAAAAGTCCCAAAGGCCAAAAGTCCAAAAGTCCCAAGGTCCCAAGGTCCCAAGGTCCCAAAGTCCCAAAGTCCCAAAGTCCCAAAGTCCCAAAGTCCCAAAGTCCCAAAGTCCCAAAGTCCCAAAGTCCCAAAGTCCCAAAGTCCCAAAGTCCCAAAGTCCCAAATTCCCAAAGTCCCAAAGTCCCAAAGTCCCAAAGTCCCAAAGTCCCAAAGTCCCAAGTCCCAAAGTCCCAAAGTCCCAAAGTCCCAAAGTCCCAAAGTCCCAAAGTCCCAAAGTCCCAAAGTCCCAAAGTCCCAAAGTTCCAAAGTTCCAAAGACCCAAAGTACCAAGATCCCATCCAAAAGTCCAAAAGTCCCAAAGTCCCAAAGGCCAAAAGTCCAAAAGTACAAAAGTCCAAAAGTCCAAAAGTCCAAAAGTCCAAAAGTCCAAAAGTCCAAAAGTCCAAAAGTCCATAAGTCCAAAAGTCCAAAAGTCCAAAAGTCCCAAAGTCCCAAAGCCCCAAAGACCCAAAGTACCAAGGTCCCATCCAAAAGTCCAAAAGTCCAAAAGTCCCAAAGTCCCAAAGTCCCAAAGTCCCAAAGTCCCAAAGTCCCAAAGTTCCAAAGTCCCAAAGACCCAAAGTACCAAGGTCCCATCCAAAAGTCCAAAAGTCCAAAAGTCCAAAAGTCCAAAAGTTCAAAAGTTCAAAAGTTCAAAAGTTCAAAAGTCCCAAAGTCTCAAAGTTCCAAAGTCCCAAAGACCCTAAAGTACCAATGTCCCATCCAAAAGTCCAAAAGTCCAAAAGCCCAAAAGTCAAAAAGTCCAAAAACCCTTAAATGACATGCTATCCCTGGATAAAGTACTCTTAATTCGAATCCACCGTGGTGAGGAACAGAACAAAGATGGCGCGTAACCAAAAATCGTGACGTGACGTGACGTGACGTGACGCAAATTTTTTTCCAACGCCGATAAAGAAGTTTCACTTCAAAAAATTTAATTTTATAACTTCTTCTCCTTTACATAAGAATTATATTATAACTAGCTGATGCTCGCAGCTTAGCCCGCGTAAAAGTTTGTTCCTTTTCCCGCTTCCAATAGGAACTTATTCTCGGGATAAAAAGTAACCTATGAGTTATTCCAGACTACAATCTATCCCTGTATCACATTTCAGCCAGAACCGTTAAGCCGTTAGAGCGTGAAAGAGTAACAAACATCCACACATCTACACATCCGCACTCAAACACTTTCGCACACTAAATAAAGCGAAATATTATTATTTTACGCGGGAAATGTACCTACATTGGCCGTGCGCACTTCGCTCGGTCTGGCGTGTGGCAGCCCTCTGCCGGTCGGCCACGTTAGTTCTGCTACATAATACTTAGGAGTAGGTGCTTATAACACGACTAGTAGCGAGTGACGGAGGCCTGCCAATAGTGCCAAACATGTTCTTGGAGCTAAAGTTCATGGTTACTGTTGTGTATAAATCATGTGGGTACTTGTATATCTTGTTGACATATAAGGCATTATTTAAGTACCTACTTTTTGTGGATTGTGTTTTGTGTTTCGTGTTAAAATGTACAGTGCTACCTAGTGCTATTAAATACAACAATGTTACAAAACTATTGTTTTATTGAACATAATAGTGGCGACGAGGCATAAATTCATTCAGAATGGAGTGTAAAGCAGTGAAATTCAAAGAATTCGATGTACACACGGACAATTGGGACAATTACATTGAGAGGCTTTTTTTTTTTTTTTTTTTTAACGTGAGGGAAAATCCTCATAGGATGTTATGCCGGACTCTTACCGACTAAAAAACCTCACGCCACGCCTAACAGCCTATGGTTGAGAGCCCCGGGTAAGCCCTCAGGAAGGATGTCCCGTAACATTTTGCTTTGAAGCAAATGGCATCACTTCAGATCAAATCAAAAGAGCAAATTTTTGTACAATATGTGGCTCACAAGTATATGACACGCTATTAGCATTAATTACACCGCGAAGAGCTAGTGATGTGACGTTTTCTGAAATCGTAAGTGTGTTAACAAAACATTACAGTCCAAAACCTAACGAGATATCAGTGTCATACAAATTTTATAAATGTGATCAAAAACAAGGTGAATCAGCTGCCCAATACATAGCGCAGCTTAGAAAAATGAGTGTAGATTGCAATTTCGTAGATCTGGAACGAATGCTACGCGATAGACTTGTATGTGGGATGAGTGATCACAAACTACAGTACGAATTATTGAAGATGGATAATTTGAAATATGAGTATGTCGTCCAAGCGATGTTATCCTCAGAGAATGCAAACAAAGATGTCCGAATGATACAAAACGACATCATGAGGAGCAGTTCAAACGGGTTCCAGGCAACATCGTCTTCAGCGACAGAGGTAGCTCCTGCAGAGCCAATGGACATTAATGCCGTACAACCCCGAACAACTATCCGCTTATGTTACCGCTGTGGAGATCGGCATGCCGAAGAATGCCGTTATGCAAAAGTTACCTGTCGTTATTGTAATAAAATAGGACACCTAGAAAAAGTTTGCATAAGTAAGAAAAAAGGTTTAAAGAAGAAAATAAATTACACAGAGAGCCACGGATTCGACGACAACGTCGCAGATAGTATGAACGGCGTGTACAACGTCAATGATACATCGGTCCGAGTAGCAGCCTACGACGTTAACCTGGAGTTGAACGGAGTACCAGTGAGCATGCAAGTAGACTCCGGTGCGGGCTTCTCGCTCATCAACGAGCGCACGTGGAGGCGGGTGCGCGGGGCACGCGCCGCGCTGCGCCCCGCGCCGCACCAGCTGCGCACGTGGACGGCGACGCCGGTCACGGTGCTCGGCCAGACGACGCTACGCGTTCATTTAAAGGACATTGCTCGTGTTTTACCCATTATTGTAGCTAGGGGGGCAGGACCGCATTTGATCGGTCGAGACTGGTTTTCAGCACTTAATATTAAAATGTGTATTAATTTAATTTCTAATGATTGTAGTCAGACTATTAATGATATTGTACAGAGCCATGTAGAAGTTTTCAGGGAAGGCCTAGGTACTTACCGCGGGGACCCTGTGACTATACATTTAAAGCCTAACGCTACTCCTAGATTTCTGAAAGCACGCCCTGTTCCTTTCGCTATTAAAGATAGGGTGGAAAAAGAAATCGATCGTCTAGTGGCTGAGGGAGTACTTCGCCCCGTATCTTATTCACAGTGGGCTACTCCTGTAGTACCCATTATTAAAAAGTCGGGTGACATCCGCCTTTGTGGTGACTTTCGCAGCACAGTTAATCAGGCTACCGAGTCGGATACATATCCCATGCCGACTGCGAATGAAGTCTTTGCCACTATAGCCGGCGGCAAGTACTTTACAACACTAGATTTGGACCGCGCTTACACTCAGGTAACTGTAGATGAAGACACAGCTAGGATGCTTACCTTAAACACTTGCAAAGGTCTTTATACTGTTCACAGATTAGCATTTGGAGTTAAGGCTTGTCCAGGAATTTTTCAAAGATTGATGACAGCACTTCTGGCAGGTATTCCAGGTGTAGCCGTACTTATTGATGATATCAGTATAAGCGGCCGAACAATAATGGATATGCGTCGACGGTTGGATACAGTATTGGAACGAATAGAGAAAGCAGGTTTGCGATTGAACGCAAGTAAGTGCAAATTTGTTAAAGAGCGTGTAGAGTTTTTAGGTTTTGTCATTGACTCCGACGGTATTCATCCAGCTCCAAGCAAAGTGGAATCTATTGTCAATACTCCAGAACCAAAAAATGTGCAGCAATTACAAGCATTTTTGGGTTTGTACAACTTTTATGAGAGGTTCATACCTCACAAAGCGACGGTACTCGAGCCCCTACACAGGTTGCTTGATAAGTCGCGAAATTGGCAATGGACGGATCGTGAACAAGAAAGTTTCGACTCAGCGAAACGATTATTAACGTCAGATATCACCTTGATTCACTATGATTTACATAAACCCTTAGTGCTGACATGTGATAGTTCCGAATATGGAGTGGGAGCGGTATTAGCGCACACTGTCAATGGTGGACTGGAACGTCCCATCGCTATGAGCTCGAGGACCTTACATTCACATGAACGTAGGTATTCGCAACTTGATAAAGAGGCTACAGCGATCATGTTTGGTATCCAAAAGTTTCATAACTATCTTATGGGGAGATCTTTTACAATAGTTACAGATCACAAACCGTTGGTCAGTATTTTCGATCCAAAAAAGCCTATATCTGATATGCTATCACCCCGTTTAACCAGGATATCTATTGTTTTAACTTCACATAGTTACGGTATTGTTTATAAACCAGGAAAACAAATAGGTAACGCAGATGGCCTTAGCAGATGGCCACAACCGGTGCCTGAAGAACCTGAGCCACAATTGTCTGACATTTTGTTGATGGCTGAATCTCTGAATGATTTTCCAGTGGATGTTCAACAAATTGAACGACTGAGTAAGCGTGACAAGACATTATCACGAGTAATACATTATTTGTTAAGTGGCTGGCCAGCTAAGGTTACGGAAGAAGATTTGCGTCCGTTTTGGTTACACAGAACTGAACTTTCGTTACACGAAGGGTGTATCTTACTGGGATGTCGCGTGGTAGTACCACCACCGCTCCGTAAAGATATATTACACGCTTTACATAAAGCACACAGTGGTATTGTTCACACTAAAGCTTTGGCCAGAAGTTATGTGTGGTGGCCTAGACTTAACGAGGATATAGAATCTTTGGTGGGCAGTTGTACCAAATGTCTTGAAAGTCGACACATGCCCCCAAAAATAGCATACGAATGGATAATACCTACAAGACCTTGGTCTCGATTAAACATTTGTAGATGGGATGCCAAATATATGCACCTATCTGTATGTATTTCAGCGTATTGTCGGGAGATTGGAGTAATGAAACTAAACTCACGTTTTGGTGTTTACTTTCTTGTATTGAGGTAGGTATCATACACGTATCGAGCCACTTTCACAATCAGGTGCACTGTCCACAGTCAATAATGTACAGGTAGTTATTAAGGTTAACAATCCACTATGTAGCACTTTAACCAAGATAATAAAACTACAATTACTTAGTATTTGGTACACAACAGAGTAGCGTGCGCACTGCATCAATATGATATATCGACTAACTTAAGGTAGGCGGCGCTGCAAGCGCCGGCCGCAGGTACCGTTAGGTTTATAGTGCGAGGACAGTGTCGATAAAGGTATCGATATAGATTTCACCGAAGGCCGAAATTACCAAACGAACTGGTATGCGTGTTAATGTTTGTAAATATGTTTATATAGTGTACATATATTATTATAGTGTACGTATGTTAATATATAGGTGTAAATAAGTAAATATAAAAGTATTAATTTATAGTGAACTAGTAATTATGTAATAGATTTAAATATAAATATATAAATTAAATATGTGTGATATTCCGGGTAGCCTACACCACCCCCCACCAGAGACCGTCAAGGGCGATAAAAATTTGGAAATCTCACGTGACGTCCTGAGCGGGTGACGTAATCTTTAGAAATTGGGCTACCAGGTTCTGATTGATTCTGTTGAACTGACAGAATAAATGCTGGCTTCAAGCGATTTATGGAGACAGTGGTTTCCTTGTTATGTAAAAGTATTTTAAATACCTTATCTCCTCTGCCTAGAACTTTATGAGGTCCGGAGTAAGCCACCTGAAGTGAACCTCGTGACGCGTCTTCTCGAAGGAACACGTATTCACAGGTTGATAATTCTTTAAAAACAAATACTCTGGGTTTACTATGATGGGCAGCAGGCACTGGTCGCAGTTTATCAGTGAAATTTCTGAGCCTAGCAGAAAAATCAGATAAGTCTGTACTACCATTGATAGTCGGTTCAAAGAACTCACCAGGAAGTCGCAACGGCTCGCCATAGACGAGTTCCGCCGACGAAGCCTGTAAGTCCTCTTTGAACGAGGCTCTGATGCCAAGTAACACCCATGGTAAGGATTCCGTCCACCTGTCATTTGCATGGCAGACAATTGCAGCTTTCAACTGGCGGTGGAAACGCTCGACTAACCCATTGCAAATCGGATGGTAGGCCGTTGTCCTCTTGTGCTCAAAGCCAGCAAGATTAGCTAGGCACTTAAATAAGGAGGACTCAAACTGCCGTCCTCTATCTGTCGTTATAACAACTGGGCAGCCAAAACGAGCTATCCAGGTTGACAGCAAAGCTTTAGCGACAGTTTCTGCGGTTATATCCGTTATCGGTACTGCTTCTGGCCATCGTGTAAATCGATCCACGGCCGTTAGGCAGTATCGGTAACCGTGCGATTGTGGAAGGGGTCCAACTAGATCGATGTGGATCTGCTTGAACCGTGCGCGTGGTAAATTGAAAGTGCCAAGGGGAGCGGACACGTGACGGTGTACTTTTGCACGTTGGCATTGTATGCACGCACGCGCCCAATTCCTACAATCTTTTCGCACCCCCGGCCACACGAAGCGTTCAGCTACCAACCTGGCGGATGCGTTTGCACCTGGATGACTGAGTGAGTGGAGGCTATCAAATGTCTGTCTGCGATAATCTTGAGGAACGAAAGGTCTAGGAGTTGAGTTACTGACGTCGCAGTAAATGGGTACTAAACTCCCAGGGATCGTCAATTTTTCTAAACGCAGTGATGAGCCTCCAGTTAAAAGATTTTGAAGTTCGGGGTCGGTTGCTTGTGCTTCGGCTAAAGCATCAAAGCTTACCGGTGCTCCCAATTCCTCGATTCGCGACAAAGTGTCCGCTACAACATTATTTTTGCCTGATATATGGCGGATATCGGTCGTGAATTGAGAAATAAAATCTAAATGCCTATATTGTCTAGGTGAACAATTATTTTTCCTATCGTGAAAGGCAAAGCTGATAGGCTTGTGATCTGTATATATTATAAAATGCCTAGCCTCCAGCATGTGGCGAAAATATTTGACGCCCTCATAAATCGCCAAAAGTTCCCTATCATACGGTGAATATTTTTGTTGTGAGGGGGTCAACTTTCTTGAGAAAAAGGCTAATGGTTGCCATGCACCGTTCTTGAATTGCTGCAGTACTGCGCCCAGGGCTTTATCGGACGCGTCTGTTACTACAGCAAGTTTAGCATTGCAGTCAGGATGTGCTAGTAATGCGGCATTACTAAGGCTGTCTTTACAAGCCTCAAATGCGGCTAAGGCCTCTCCTGAAAGGTTAATTGGCTGTGAACCTTTGACTGATCCGGTCAATAGGGCATGCAGTGGTGCTTGAATTTCGGCTGCTCGTGGGAGAAAACGCCTATAAAAGTTGATCATTCCCAGAAAAGCCCTCAACTGTCGCACGTTTGAAGGAGGTGGAAAATGTTTTATAGCTTGTACCTTGCAATCAAGAGGTTGACATCCTTCCGTGGAAATGTAGTAACCTAAAAATTTTACCTTCTCGACGCCAAAAATGCACTTGGAGGTATTTACAAGCATACCATAATCCTTCAACCGTTTGAAAACTTCCCGCAGATGTTTTTCATGCTCTTCGGGCGATTTGGAAAAAACTAAAAAATCGTCCAAATAGCAGTAGACGTTGTCTAGCCCTCTCGTTAGCTCGTCTACGAAGCGCTGAAACGTCTGCGCAGCATTTCTCAAACCGAATGTCATAAATGGGAATTCAAATAACCCGAAAGGGGTCGTAATGGCGGTCTTAGCAATGTCCCCTGCACTGACAGGTATCTGGTTATAAGCTTTTTCTAAGTCCAAAGTCGAAAATATAGTACTACCAGAAATGCTATGTGTAAAATCATGGATATGTTTAATAGGATACCTGTCAGGCACAGTGCGGGCATTGAGCTTGCGATAATCGCCGCAAGGACGCCAGCCATTGTCCTTCTTCGGGGCTAAATGTAGTGGAGATGACCATGGACTGCTAGATGGTCTAGCTGTGCCATTCGACATCATAGATTGAAACTCCTTGCGAGCTATCAGCAGCTTATCGGGGGCTAAGCGGCGGGGAGGTGATGCAACTGGGGGGCCTGGTGTCGTGTGTATATAATGGACTGTGTTATGAGGTTTGGTGTGATACATACCAGCTGGTCTAGTAATCTCTGGAAATTCGTCCAAGATTTTGTGGTAACGCGACTCACCTGTTATCACTTTAACAGAAGAAATACTGTTGCAGTTTGCTAAGCTAGCTACGGCTGTAACAGAAGTTAAATTATCTATTAAACGCTTATTACGGCAATCAACAACAATGTTATAATAATTAAGAAAATCTACGCCTATTATAGGTTTAGTGACATCAGCTACGACAAATCGCCATACAAAAGTCCTACGTAAACCAAAATCTAAGTCTAAATGTATATAACCATATGTTGCAATATTCGAACCATTTGCAGCACTTAAACTATAGTCAGTCCGAGCACGACGTTCACGTATTGCCGACCTTGGGAAGACACAGAGATCGCTACCAGTGTCGATCAAAAACTGCACCTTCGATGTTCGGTCCGTGACAAATAGGCGACCAGCTGAAGTTGTAGGGCAATCGTGAGTCGCCATTATCGACCGCCCCTTAAGTTTTCCGCCTTATAATCGCAAGGGCGGATGCACCTCGCAGCCTTCTCACCGAATTTACCGTGATACCAGCAAAGGGGGAATTTGCGGTAGTTTGACAGCGAGCGGTGTCTGGAAGTACTGCGATTGCCTTGAGAACGCGACTGACGAGAATTGGAACGGCTGCGTCTCTCCGATGACAGTCTGTCAAATTGCTTGCGTAGCTCTGCAATCTCCTTAGCTAGGTCGTTGATGACGGATCCAGGAACTTCATTAACGGCTGCAACCTTTGGGGTAGAGGAGGCGAGGTCATTCACCCTGTCAGCTAAATCTGCTAAGTCCTCAAGCGAAGTTGTAACAGCTTGTCCCGCCAGAACCGTCTGAATGCTGTGTGGGAGGCGGCTAATCCATATCGTCTTCAGGAAATCATCTGGAACGTTAGCACCAGCTAGGCTACGTAAGTGACGAAGGAACTGGGAAGGCTTACGGTCTCCAAGCTCTTCATGCATCAATAACTGCTTGATCTTATTCTCCTTCGATGCACTTAGCCTTTTGATGAGCTCAGTTTTGAGCTTTTCATATCTTCCCGTCGCAGGTGGATTCACGATAACGTCCTTAACTTCTCTGGAATGCTCGTTGTCAAGGTGGCCGATAACATAATTAAATTTGGTGAGGTCATTTGTGATTCCGGAAATAGCAAATTGGCCTTCAACCTGCGCAAACCAAATATCCGGTTCTTCGGCCCAAAAAGGTGGTACTTTGACGCCGACTCTGAAAACATCGACATGCTCCATCGACTTTGTCCCACCACTAGTGCTGGGGTGTGGCTGAGCTAGTGCGTCTCGGAATTCTTTCTCGACCGACATTGAGGTTCAATATGAGGGTCACCAGTGTAGATGGGATGCCAAATATATGCACCTATCTGTATGTATTTCAGCGTATTGTCGGGAGATTGGAGTAATGAAACTAAACTCACGTTTTGGTGTTTACTTTCTTGTATTGAGGTAGGTATCATACACGTATCGAGCCACTTTCACAATCAGGTGCACTGTCCACAGTCAATAATGTACAGGTAGTTATTAAGGTTAACATCCACTATGTAGCACTTTAACCAAGATAATAAAACTACAATTACTTAGTATTTGGTACACAACAGAGTAGCGTGCGCACTGCATCAATATGATATATCGACTAACTTAAGGTAGGCGGCGCTGCAAGCGCCGGCCGCAGGTACCGTTAGGTTTATAGTGCGAGGACAGTGTCGATAAAGGTATCGATATAGATTTCACCGAAGGCCGAAATTACCAAACGAACTGGTATGCGTGTTAATGTTTGTAAATATGTTTATATAGTGTACATATATTATTATAGTGTACGTATGTTAATATATAGGTGTAAATAAGTAAATATAAAAGTATTAATTTATAGTGTACTAGTAATTATGTAATAGATTTAAATATAAATATATAAATTAAATATGTGTGATATTCCGGGTAGCCTACACATTGATTTTGCAGGTCCCTATAAAGGTAAATTATTTTTAATTGTAGTGGATTCTTATTCACGTTGGCCAGAAGTTTTTATTGTAAATAACATGACTACAGGTACAGTAATCAAGCATTTGCGAATGATGTTTGCTACACATGGACTATGCGAGACCTTAGTTTCAGATAATGGTACTCCATTTGTGTCTGGTGAAATGAAACAATTTCTTGATGCTAATAAAATCAAACATATTACCACAGCACCATATCATCCGGCAACAAATGGATTAGCCGAGCGTATGGTACAAACGGTTAAAGATAAATTACGCGAGATGGATGAAATATCGTGGGATGTAAAGTTGCCCAACTTGCTGTTAGCATTAAGAGTGACACCCTGTTCAGGGACAGGAAAGAGTCCATCGGAAATGTTGATGAATAGACGACTAAGGACGCTTCTAGATGGCTTACATCCAGTTAATAAGGAACACCAGAAAGTAGAACGACAGATATGTAACAATGCTCAAAAGAGACATCGCTCTACTGATGTCGGACAGCCAGTCATGTATAGAAATTACAGCAGAGGTCCGCGTTGGCTATCTGGTACGGTAACTAGTAGAGATGGTCCATCCAGTTACCAGGTGACCACTGATGATGGCGATATTGTGAGTAGGCACATAGACCAGTTAATAAAAAAGAAGCCTACTGAGGTAGCGGATGCTACTCAAGAAGAGGGAGGAAGTGACATGGAACTGGAAAAGTATGATGAAGTCCAGAGCAGTAGCCAACAAGAAGATCAGGAAATAAGAGGCGCAGGTCAAACTGAACAGATTATAGAAATACCTAGTTCTGAACAATGGGCTGAGATGTTAGGAATACCTAGAGGAGCTGAGGCTAGTTATGCAGGTGGAAAGTTACAGAACAAATTATGTTCCTATCCCAAGTCCCCTTACACTAGACCAGGGGTCGGCAACCTTTTGAGTCGGAAGAGCCAAAAATGCCGATTTTAAATTTTTCAAGAGCCACAAAATCTTGGTCATACAAACACCCATAGTAGTGGGATAAAACCATAGTCCGCGGAGAGAGACTGCGGACCAAGTGTGTCGCGAGCTCTGGGATCATCCTTTTCCAAGGACGTACCCAGAACTTATGGTCATGGGCAGATGGTAGCGGTAGCGCACCATGTGGTTTTGAGGATTACCAAACGTAAAAAAAGGTGATTATGTGGAATTCTCCAAAATTGGTGTATATCCACTAAAACCATGGGGTGTTCCTTCTTGTCGCTAATGTTGAGTTACAGGAAAGGCAAGCATACTACTTCTGCAGTCCAACATGCGCTGCCTGCAACAAGCTGGACTCTGTGGGGTCCTAAAAAACTACCCACCGAAACTTCACTGCGCAGCAGAACATGAAGGGCGCGTTTTAGTCAGTCGTGCGACTGACTGAGATTACTGGCATAAAACTCACGTCGTCGACGACGCATTCACTTTTTTTTAGAATTTGTTCTACGTAATAGTTGGTGAACCGTATTGCCGTGTTGAGATAGACAGGCGCAGGTTGTGACTGCCTGCTGTTGAAATTTTTCAGGCCGCCTAAAATGGCCTTCAAGCGTACAACTTCTGCAGTTCGACATGCGCTACCTACAACAGGCTGGACTCTGTGGGGTCTAAAGAAAATTAACCACCGAAACTTCACTTCACTAGCCCACTGCGGACATCGCAATAGAATCCTATTAGAAAGAAAATGGTGCTCCAACTGGTCCACCCAAACTGGTGCTCCATATAACGCTTTCGAGCACAGAACACCACCTATAAGCGTGGTTGCTTGTTTATCTGCTAGTAAGGCTGTTGTAGTGTTTATAAAAATGAATGTTATGATAATTGTGGGTGGAACTAAAGAGCCGCAGCTTTACTTCCAAAGAGCCGCATGTGGCTCGCGAGCCGCGCTTTGCCGACCCCTGCACTAGACCGGCCGATGATTTTCTTAATTTAATTGAATAGATATTTTATGTACAGTAGTTTAATGTAAGTCTCACACCTAGGTTTAGTTATATATTCCGTGTACTTACTTATATTGTTTCTTCATACTTGGGGGAAAGGTATGTTGTGTATAAATCATGTGGGTACTTGTATATCTTGTTGACATATAAGGCATTATTTAAGTACCTACTTTTTGTGGATTGTGTTCTGTTTAGTGTTAAAATGTACAGTGCTACCTAGTGCTATTAAATACAACAATGTTACAAAACTATTGTTTTATTGAACATAATACAGTCGACTCTCGTTAATTCGAAACTCGAGGTACTCTTAAAATATTACGAATTATCGAGTGTTTGAAATATCAAATGGTTCGAAATTTGTGAGAGAAAATAAATAAACCTTCGAATTATTAAGTGGTAATCAATTATTAATTTTATTATCTGCTATTCTATAACAATTTCAAAAGTTTAGAGGTACATTAGTGTACAAACATGTATTCATTATGTAAATTAATTAATCTTGCAACGTCACTTTTCTTCTCACCTTCCTCTACTTTCTCGATTAACTTCTTCTTTTCAACAATCGTCAAACATTTATACTTTCTAGGGCTCATAACTAACACAAACTTAAAATCTGTATACCAACGAAAG
Source organism: Miltochrista miniata (assembly GCA_933228765.1). Classification (NCBI taxonomy): domain Eukaryota; kingdom Metazoa; phylum Arthropoda; class Insecta; order Lepidoptera; family Erebidae; genus Miltochrista; species Miltochrista miniata. The sequence continues at coordinate 1,645,740 of OW121769.1, forward strand.
AGTAGGTAACAGTAACTGAATGATAACTAAACAGCCAATTCGTTAGAAGTGTGTGTCGAATAGTCAAACTATTAGTAATCACAACAAAAACAAAGGCTCATGTACGTTGCTACAAGTTTGAACTTGTCGCAAAATGTACTTACATACAATCTTTCCCCCTCCTTCTCTCTGCAACTTTGAATTATGGAGTGTTGGACGCCGATGAGTTCGAATTAACGCGTCGTTTTGTTATATAGCAATGATTTTTTCGTTCGAATTACCAAGTGTATAAAATTGTATTGATTTAGTTCGAAATATAAAGAGATTTTGTAGGGAACTCATGATAGCTTTGAATTATAGCGAGGTTCGAATTATCGCAGGTTTGAATTAACGAGAGTCGACTGTAGTTACTATGTTGAAGAGAAGGGGGAGATAACGGGTCCCCTAAGCTAAGCCTCTATTAGTGGATCTTACTTAAAAATTATTTCCATCTCCCAACTGAATCTGACATCTTCTGTCCGACAAAAAGTTCCACAAATATTTGTTAATATTTATAGCAATATAGCTATATTGGCGCCTAGAGCCTAGCGAGTCACCTAGCCAGTAGCTTAGTAAAACAAACATACTTACTTGAATTATTGGCGGTGCCAAGCGCGCAGTGCGGCCGGTCGCGAACATTCAAGTATATTCGTTTTACTAAGCTACTCGGCAGGCTCTAGGCGTCAAGCAAGCCGCCTGCCTGTGCGGACGTAACCTAAGTATTGAAACATTGATAGAACACAGGAGTTACTTGGTCACCATCAGCTGATGTATTATTAGTCTCTTGCCAACACTAGAGGATATAAATAAATAAATAAATGTGTGGACCTTTCCACACATCATCTAGCCTTAATTAAGCTAATATATGCTTCTGCTATAGGATCTAGATAACTGATAGACTTATATATTTCTAAATACATACATATTATACATAGAAAACAATAAAACTCCAAAACAAACATAATGTGTGGATCACAAAAATATTTGGATGGACCTGTGAATCGAATCCAGGACTTCAAGCGCATCAGGCAATATCACTACTGACCGCGCTACCAAGGCAGTCAGATAGATATCTTGCATCATCAAAACCAAAATAAGAATCAAGGAATTACAATTGGTTTCATTATGATTCTTTAGTTCAGCTGATATCAACATTCACGGGTTTATATTTCTTTAGAATCAAGTTGTATTTTTTTAATAAAAATAAACCTATGCTGCATTATAGGGTTATGTACTTTGACAAAGAAGTGTATTTGATAAAAATGTGCAACCATTTTGCTCTAAATTCTTATCAGTTTTAAATGTAGGAATAAATTATGATTATAGTATTTTTTTCCTTCACATATGTTTTGGTAGTGATATCATTCCTCCTCCAAGTAACATAGAAGTTCAGAGTTATTTAATAGATTTATGGGAATAAATTGATTACTACTTAAGTAAGTACTTAGAACTTAATAATTTCTGTCTCTCCAATATATATATTTCTACCAAAGAACTTCAATGTCAGGACTGAAAAATTATAAGGATCTTCATTATAAAATTTATAATGTAAGCTTGGGACTTGATCGTGTGTTACGTAAAAGTACTATTTACTATCAGGTAAAATGTCAGCTATCTGATTTTGAGGTTATGCCTGGTAGGACGAAGTTACATAACACGAAATTACCTATGAGAAAATTGCTTAAACTTTTTATAAAACTTAGTTGATATTTTACAGTGGGCGAATTAATTTAAATAAAAGACGATGCAGTATTTTTCTGAATTTCGAATACGTACGTATCTGTCATTCACAATCACAAGTATTTCTTGAACTTACCGAAACCTGATGAATAGCACAAGAAAAAACTACACGGCAAATAAGTCACAGTACACTATTAATATGCAAAATATCTTAGATTTATTTACCTTGCTCGTAGTTTACGGTCTTTGAAAAAGTTCAAAAATATCTAGGAAAATGAATTGTTTTTTCGATACCGGGCCGCGACACCTTGCGGTAGATTTGAGAACTACTTCTAATCGATTGTATCGTCGTTTCATTACACGCAATTCTCCGTTCGTGGTTTTAGCACCTCTCTATAAAATAGATAGCAGAGTAGTCTGTAGTCTGTGACTCTGTTGCATTAAATTACGTCACTAGGTCACGTGGGTCATTTGTTCAAAGTATGAAATAAAACAAAAATGATAACGTCAATCGGATTTAACTTTCACTTTTACAATAAAACTTTAGAGGGGCAGTCGGGTGAGACCGTCTCACGGCTTCTTGTTTTGATTTGCCGTTGCTGTTATTTTTGGGGGAAACAAATAAATTTGAAAAAAGATCAGCTATTTGATTATTCTCATCGATCTGAGTCTTTTATATTTCTACTATGGTTGTACAGTTCACATAATTTAATTAAAAGCCCGTTAGAAGAAATCCCCAATCAATTTAGAAGAAAAACCACATAACTATCAAAGTATAGTCCGTTCATAGTTAATTTACCTCTAGCGCTGATGTTGGCCTGCTTGATTTTTGTGTTACCATACTTAAGATTTTGTTTATCCCACAGAAATCAGAAAAAAGGAGAAATGGCATGCGCGCGTATCGGTGTCCGTCCAATCTGACAAAAATGATCAGGTTTGTCGTGAGCGGCGTGTCAGAGTAATCAGTGTTGAGTTGATTGCGACAGTGAAATAGTTCAAAATGCCGCCTTGTTCCGTCACTGTATCACAGACTTACAACTGTGCACTGTATGCAAAAACCGAAGTAACATAAAAAACTTTACTACCCATGGCATCCAGGGCCTGATTTAGGGTTTCGCGCGCCCTAGGCTAGCTATGAATATGTGCCCCCAGCTGGCTGCAACTAATTCAAGTCCTACCTACAATAGAGACTACGTAAGCTGATCCTATGTTCCTAATCGTTATTCATTGTTAATTTGAAAATAAAACCGGATCCAGAGACTTTTTATGAAGTTATGACTTGATGCATCAGCCAGTAAAAGCGAGATAAAAATACCATCAAAGTACCTAACAGTACCTCGTTACATCCAGTTTCCGATAAATCGAACCAGTGAATCTTAGTGAAATCCCTTCATAACTCAGGCAGTGAGCTGATCAATGCAAAATTTATAGCTAAGAACGGCTCGAAAGCCGATGTGCTGGGGATGGCCCCGGCACATTGGCTTTCGAGCATAGAAACCGCAAAATTGGCTCATCTGTTGGGCTGCTACGATGCCACAGACAGACACACATATACACAGATACACAGGTCAAACTTAAAACACTTCTCGTTTTTCGGCGGGGTTAATTAAATCGTCAGTAATATTGGTGCGATGGTGCCTTTCCAGCCACTCCCCCATGACCGGTTTCACCATCTCAACAGTACCATCTCACACTTTTTTTTATACCACCAAAGTGGCAGACATGCATACGGCCATCATATGGCCCACCAGATGTACCGGTGGTCACACACAAGGAGGCAAAGTCTCTCCTGTCGCGAAGAGGTTCCACACCACCTGCAAGCATGTATCGTTGACCGCTTCATGGCTCGCATCTGCAGCGAGTCGAACGAAAGAAATCAGTCAATTCATTCTGATATTCTTGTGCCCCCGCCCAGCAGTAGCAGCTGTACTCCATGTGCGGCCGCACTTGCGACTTAAACAGAAGCAGTGTTTGCGCCGCAGTAAGTACCGCCGCGCCCTGTTGAGCACACCGATCGGCTTGGATTCCAGTTTGGCCTTATTCTCTAAATCACTTCGGAACTGAACGTCACTGGAGATGTCAACACCAAGGATACCTATATACTGTCAGAGATGGAGAGAGTTGTGCCCTGAAATTGTGGCGCTACAGTAAATTGAGTTTTCTTTGCGGTGAATACACAAACTTGTTTATTAGTAGGGTTGAATTGTACAAGATTTTGTTTTCCCCAATCGGACACTCTATTGCGAGTTGTCTCAATTTCAAACACAAGTTGTTCGTTCACAGCTTTCTTCCACTGCAGCCCGAGAGATACCGGTGCGGCCCGTGTAACAAGTGTCGCCCGTACTGTCGTCCGCATTACAATGAATGCCGTCCATAGACAACATCTCATTGACATACAGCAGAAACAGAGTGGGGGACAACACTGAGCCTTGTGGTACTTCAGCGTTTATGGCCATGCATCACTGATCTGTATAATTTATATTACAGATCAGTGCCATGCATTCAGAACCTATGCTTCTAACGGCCGAAAAGCTGGACACCCATTCACTTTGGTTTCTGGGTGCCTTGAACGCGACACGGGTGGAGCTGTCGTATTAACTACCACGCTGCCAGGGAGATGGGCGCGGGAATTTAATTTTAACGCACGTATTTGTATTTTCACTAAATTACCAAATATTATTATGTACTTTGGTGTAACAAAATGTTAACTAACAATTTTAAACATGTTGTTAGGAGTTGTTACAATCTGTTAAAAATAGCTAGTGGGAGCACCGTAAGTCACAGCCCTGCGCCGAGCCCAACGCCAGGCGCCCCCTTGATCCTGAAGCTTACTTCAGCTTAGTTAGCTTATGGGTAAATCAGGCCCTGATGGCATCACTTACCATAATGTAAATACAAGTAATTCATTTTATTACTAGCTGACCCGCGCAACTTCGTTTGCGCCACATAAGAGAGAGTATTACCTGTTCCCGTAGCATTTACTCCCGTCGCGTTGCGTTTACTCCCGTAGCGTCTTCTCGTTAAGGCCGCGTGGGTCAGATTTTGAGTTTTTGAAACAATCCTAGTCAAAAAGTAAAGGGTTTTTACTTCTGATAAATATAAATACAACGTGAACTTTTGTATAGTGCAAAGCTCAGACACCCCAACTAGAGTTTCGCTCCAAAATACAGTATAAAAAAAATTAAATTAAACTAACGAAAACTGACCAAGTTATAAGCTTTTGTTTACAATTGCACTATTTTTTCAGCGAACAGCGTAGGTGTAGGTATTATACACAAGGCAATTAGTCACTATTCGTGTGGTATTAATAATAACATTAACAAACCATTTTCATAGGTGGTAATTATGGAACAGTGTTTTAGAAAAAAACCGGTCAAGTGTGAGTCGGACTCGCGCAAAATACGGCAAAAATCACGTTTATTGTATGGGAGCCCACTTAAATGTTATTTTGATCTGTTTTTAGGATTCTGTACCCAAAGGGTAAAACGGGACCCTATTCATGAGACTTCGTTGTCCGTCTGTCTGTCCGTCACCAGACTCTATCGAAACCGTGATGTTAGAGCTGAATTATTACAGTTACTAAAATCACATTAAAGGGGATTCCCATACAACAAACGCGATTTTTGCTGCTTTTTTAGCACGGAACCGTCTGTGCGTGAGTCCGTTTCGCACTGGACCGGTATTTATTATTATAGCGGCAACAGAAACACACTGTCTGTACAATTTTCAACTGTCTAGCTATAATAATGGTTACTGAGATATAGCTTGGTGACAGAGGGACAGTGGAGTCTTAGTAATAAGATCCCATTTTTACCTCTCCGATGCTAAGGTTCACTATCATCGGAGTCTTAGTAAAAGGGTCGAGCTGTAAAGCCTATTAAGTTAAGTAGGTATGTGTTCAAGGGCTGAATAAAAAATGTTTCTTTCTTGCTGTTACCTTTTGAGTACGGAACCCTCGAACTGCAAGTATGTACATACTGGCATTTACGAGTCGTAAGTTAATACGATTACGTGACTATTCATAATGCCTGCCCACACATTAATGGACAAGCGGTGTCGGAAAGAGTTCTGACTCTGACGGGGTAAATGAGAATTTGTATGGCGCCAATAGGCTGCGTTATCAGTATTTTGTAATCCGCTACGCGTAAAAGTACACAAAACACTTACACTGTTTTTTTTTAGCCATCACTCACTGAAGTTCACCCGTTGCACTTTGTCACCTTTGTTAATTCCTTCTGCCTTTCGATATTGGTTTCGCAGTCCGTGTGTCGTTACAGGAAACACTTACACTGTTATTTTTTTAGCCACCACTTACCACTCACACAAATTTCACCCGTTGCACTTTGTCACCTTCGTTTATTCCTTTTACCTTTCGAGAATGGTATTGCAACCCGTTTTAGCAATGATCAAGTATGCCGTAAACTTGTCTGTCACATTAGTAGTATAAAAGAGTTTAATTAAAGACATGTAATTACACGATCGCGTATTGCAAAATTAGTACGTGATTCGTACTCAGCATACCAAAAAACCCTTAAAACGATACCCATCATGAAATTTTGTGATTACACCGCGGCGGCCATTTTGGATTGCAAAATGATCACGTGATTCATATTTAGCATACTAACTTTAGCAAAACTTTAGAAATTTTTATGACCAGCTATTATGTACCTAATTTACATTTTTTGCGCAACTGTAACCATCTAGAAAACGTATGCGACGGAAACTCTCAAAAGAAATGAAATATCCTAGTTTTCGAAAAATGTTTCGTTGCTGCTCAGCTCTTATTCGCCTTAGCGTGATGTTATATATTTTGGTATTTTTGAAAAATGGACATTCTTTTAAAGAACTTTTGAAATTCAACTAGCAGTCTCTTAGACTCTAGAGTTCAAACAACTAAACAATCAAACAAACTCTTCAGCTTAAAAATAATAGTATAGTTAATATATAATAACTCATTTATTTAGGAAACTCTAATAAATCACTACACTTAATAAAGTTAGATGCATTTACTACGTCAAACAATGTTAGCATGCTGTATATTTCTACTCTACTGTATACTGTGGCAAGAGAGTTCACTGCCGCTGCCGGCGCGCGGTGTGTCTTGCCAAATGCTTACTTGTGCGCTATAACCGCCCCTTAACATTCAATACATAACATAATCTGTAGCGTGATGATGTATAGCCTATGACACTCCACAATAACGTAGCTTTCTATTAATGAAAGAATTTTTAAAATCAGTACAGTAGATCCCGAGATTACCCCTTACAATTTAACAAACACACAAACTTTACTTCTTTATAATATTAGTATAGATTAAATTCAATTAAAAACAACAGCCGACACATATTTGTTACTGCTTACTGTGATATAGCAGTATTACCGCAGTAGACGTAGACTCGTGTGTTCAAACACATGTCGTGCTGAGCATGGTGTTCACTTAGAACTGAGCATTGAATTATAATGTAACCAACTTACGTAGGTTCTCAACGTTGCAGTTACATTGAGACTTGTCATGATATTTAATTTCGTTTCATTATAACGTAAGAGTTTCCAGAAACACGTGGTAGTTGGCGCTGTATGCAATATTAAAAAATCTATTATTTTAGTTAAAAATTCACAACTAGATGGCGCTGTGCCTTTTTTTAAATCGCGGTATGGTTTCGTTACATAGGGTCTTATAAGTAAGACTACTTTTCTGCCCAAGGTGGTTTATTATTACTTTTTACGATCTTAAAACATTTTTTTCTAAAAGATTCAAGTTTACTTAAATATATTTGTTACACTCTAATATTCTTTCATGGCCGCGCAGTCAGAAAGTTTCTTGTAATAGCTGCTTGGCACCGCTGGTGTCGTCACTTAGTCGAGTGACGTCTCTATCTCATAATATACAAATGTACTCTGTGGTGCTGAGTAGTACTAACTAAGTTCGATACCACATCCCACGACGCAATGGATAGAACGCGGGTTACGCGGGAAAGAATCGTACTCGATTCATAAGTCGATTAATACGCTCGCTGCATGGAGAAGCGAGTTAGGGATGTACCGGCATGTGGTCATTCAGATCAAATATCGGGAAGTTATCGATAACATTTTCCTAGGAATATTGTATTTAATAGATTGGTGAGTGAATGTTAAATATTTTTAAAACATATTTCAATTATATTACAGCTACCTACATAGTTATGAATGTGTTAAGTGCTTTACTGTGCTTGTGTTACCTTTTAATAAATATCCCTTTTATTCCCATTCTAATGGCTTGATGGGTATTACGTATATTTTTTGCACGCTTACACTGTTTTAAATGCACATTTATGTATGGTATGAATTCAATATTGGTTTTAAAGCTTTCTTTGTGATTATTTTGGAAATTTCTTTTTAATTAAAATAAGGGAAGGCGTTTACAACAAATTATCATCCAAATATGAAAAAAAATCTAGACCCAATAAAGCGACAATTAAATTAAATATTAACTGGTTTTTGTTACTTTTCTTGTTGCAAATCACCCTCTTTTATGCAAGATCAAAGTAATATATAACCAATTAAGATTTGCTATTAAAAATTTACTATTTTTGGGTTTTCACAGCCTTCGAATGCGAGGTTTAAAAGTAACATTGCAATTATTAGATGCTTTTATCAAAACTGTGCATTGCGTTGTCTTTACAGATTTCCAAATGATCCAACTTTAAAAAAAAAATGGATCGATGCTACAGGGCGGCCAGATAATTGGTTCCCCACAATAAAAATAGTACCATATGCTCAGTTCATTTGAGCCTGAAATGTTTCAGCCTCTAAAAATAAAGCGGAGTTTTGTTTTGTCACATCGCCGTTTCTAAGTAGAAATGAGATTTCACCAGCAAATCTCGGCCTACAAGGGGTAGGCCGAGAAATGGTATTATAGGATTGATAACTACAATTTTTTTTAAACATCAAGTTTTTGTGTTTTAAAATGGTAATATGCGTACACTTAAGTACACATAATTGAAATTCAGAGTATAGTTAATAATCCTAATTCAAAATTTTAAGGGACCTAGATTTTAGGAAACTATTACATACATACATACATAAGGCCACGCCTTTATCCCCGAAGGGGTAGGCAGAGGCGTATTATATGCCCACATTTCACCTTTGTATAATTTGTCCCACGTAATAGGTAGTGAGCAGTATTGCCGTGTTTAAATAGACAGGCGCAGGTTGTGACTGCCTGCTGTTGAAATAAAACCTTCAACTTAGCTTGAAGACTGCCATTTTACTGGCAACCGGGACCAACGGCTTAACGTGCCTTCCGAAGCACGGAAACGCTCAAATAAATGTCACAAAGTGATCACATGGATGGTCACCCATCCATGGACCGGCCATAGTGAAAGTTGCTTACTACAGTGATCGTTTACAGAACACTGAGTCCGCGGGGCCACGAGCGCTTCTTTATTACTATTATTCAAAATAAAAGGTCCTATGCCTTGCTATAGTTACGTAGCGGATCATAAAAATGTGACATTATTTATTTCATTTACTTAATACTAAGATTGTGATTGACTTCATGTTAATTAAATGAGTAAACACAGTATTATTTGTTTGTAATCTAACCACGCATAGATACAATACATAATACAGTTCACTATTATAGTCATAGAACATTTAGGTACTTCCCAATAAGTATATCACAAATGCTTTTTCACATACATTATTCTCTTAAACTGTATTCGTCTATCGATACTGTACCATTTCTTCAAATATTGCCCCATCACTAGAGCTATTTCATTGGCAGAGAAACCGACTTTTTTGGCCAATGATTTTGTTTGCAGCAACGGAGCTGAGGTGTGATTTTTAGTTAGATGATCTAAGGTTTTTACTATCCGATGATTGGTCGGGTTGATTGCGTTGAGCACGGAGTGAGGCTTAGCTAGCGACACCCGGTTTTCATACATTTCCTTACTCAACAGCACATCTCCTTTTTTCTGATATCTGTGGTTTATCCCATGTACTTACTCTAACCTTAAAGTCGAAACTTATTTTCTTTTTTGCTGCCGTTTTTCGGGCGCGGAAATTATTTAAGATGTGGAAGGAGTAACTTCGCCCTCCTTGGTGATGGTAAAGACTGTCTTCTTTAAATATCCTTATCAATAAAAATAAATACTCATGTTTAGCAAATAAATTATTATCTTATCTAAAACTTAAGTACAATCTTAGTATCAGAATCACGTGTTTAGTAAAGTTATGTATATTAACAATTAGATATTTACATAAAAAAATAATTGTTAGTGCTAACGTTTACATCTTTTAATTTCCCCTATTAGGTAGGTACGCGGCAAAATGTCTGAAGCTGGCACTCATAGGGGGACTTTACTGCAATACCAACATACAGAAAACGATCTGTCAGAGGTAAATAAACTGTGAACGGACTTTATGTATATTCTCCCTCTACGTTATTTCGTATCATCAAGCTTTAAATAACATCAGTCAGTGTAATCTAGCTTCACGGTTCTTCTTCATTTATGCCGTCACTGACAACATTTTCACAATGTAGCCAGCATGCAAAATATTAAACCCGTTTCTAGACGTTTGAATATTTTTCGATATCCACTGTTCTTCGGAGCCGATAATTTGGAATCATGAGAATCATGTTTCTTGCCTGACGAGTTGATGACTGACGGCGCTGGGACGTGACTCTGGACAGTACCTATCGCTTCGCTTTCAAGGGCAAATCTATCACAAAATGTCTAAAGAGTACTTAACTCCCGGAAATTGCCCGAATCTCTGCGACACAGCTTCTGGTAGATACCTACCTAGTGGCAATGAGAAAGAGGACAATATACGAACTTTTATACATAGGTAACTTATATACCTACCTACTACCTACTCGCTTGCGATAAGTTGAAGCACGCTTGTGAGGAAACTCTTCCAAAGTGTGCCTTAAATTATCGCTCGCGAGTAGTAGGTAGGTTCAAAAAAAACTTTTTACAAAATAAAATTGACTTCAAACAAAAACTAAAAATTGAAAAATAAAATTAACTTAGCACAAAGTAATAGGTAGTAAATTTAGATTTATCAGATATTTTTGAATGTAATACTGAAATCGGCGCCAAGTAAAACTCTATAGGTTTAGGTTTAGGTAGGTATTATTAATCTCTCATAGAAATATTGGCACCGACTTCAGTATTACAGTCAATAATCTTCTATATATATTACTAGCTGACCCGCGCAACTTCGTTTGCGCCACATAAGAGAGAGTATTACCTGTTCCCGTCGCATTTACTCCCGTCGCGTTGCGTTTACTCCCATAGCGTCTCGTCGCGTGTATTCCCGTCGCATTATTTTTGAGAACTATTTCGTTTATGAAAGAGGTATCCCGTGGCATTATTGTAGAAAAAAATTGATAGCCATTAAAATGGTTATTGTGCACCAACCCAAAGATAGACACATGCTATCGTGCAATTTTTTTAGAACTTTTTAAGAGTACATATTTTTTACATAACTATAAATATTTACGCAGCACACGCAACGAAGCTCTCAAAAGGAATAACTTTTCCCCCGTTTTTGAAACATTTACTATTACTGCTCCGCTCCTATTCGTTGTAGCGTGATGCTATATAGCCTATGACACTCCACAATAACGTAGCTTTCTATTGGTGAAAGAATTTTTAAAATCGGTTCGGTAGATCCCGAGATTATCTACCCCTTACAATTTAACAAACACACAAACTTTACTTCTTTATAATATTAGTATAGATATAAAAATCAATGCCACTTTTCGTTGTAATTTTATAACTCGGGATCGGGCTCACCTATCTAAACCAAATGATTAGGCTTTGTTCGGACTATTTAGTAGATGGTTTATGTAAAGTTTGCACAAAATCGGTCGAGCGGTTCTTGATTTATCACGCAAACGAAGTTGCGCGGGTCAGCTAGTATCTGATAAATCTAAATTTACTACCTCTTACTTTGTGCTAAGTTAATTTTATTTTTAGTTTTTGTTTGAAGTCGGTTTTATATTATTAAATTTTTTTTTCATTATTTTTCGTGACGGTTAGACTGAAATTATATCAGTCTAGGGGTAATGTTCTGCTCAGGTCGTGGGTCGGATTCTGCGGCTGGGTCTCGAGGTCGCCCTTCACAAATCCGAGGCTCTGTGGTTCCACGGACCTCGGATGGGGCCACCTGCGGGATCCAGCCTACAGGTAGGGGGCGTCAGCATCGGCATCGAGCCCTCGATGAAGTATCTGGGGCTCGTACTCGATGGCCGGTGGAACTTCGGACATCACTTCCGAAGTTTGGTCCCAAAACTGAGGGGAGCATCGGCCGCACTCGCGCGGTTGATGCCCAACATCAGGGGACCCAACGCTCCCTACAGGAGGCTGTACCTGGGGATCGTGCGAAGCATGGCCCTGTACGGGGCTCCCGTATGGGCGGAGACCCTGACGGCCAGCAATGAGGCTAGACTGCTGAGCCCGCAGAGAGTGATGGCCGTCAGGGTGATAAGAGGATACCGCATGATCTCCGGTGAGGCGGCATGTCTCCTAGCCGGGACCCCTCCATGGGACCTGGAAGCGAGAGCCATTGCGTCACTGTTCAGATGGCGCAAGGAGGCGCTGGAGCGGGGCCAAAGGCCTGCGTCTCGAGAAATCGAGGCCCAGCGGACCCTGCTCCACCAGGAAACCGTGGAGACATGGAAGGTGCGACTTGAGCAACCAAAGGGGGGATTCGCCACAATCGCGGCCGTCAGACCGGTCATGGACGAGTGGCTGGAGAGAAGACACGGTGCTCTCTCCTACCGGTTGACACAGATGCTTGCCGGGCACGGTAGCTTCGGTAGGTATCTGTGGCGAAAACACCGGGAAACCACGGCCGAGTGTCAGCACTGCGAGGACCGCAGCGATGACACGGCACTCCACACGCTGGTGGAGTGCACGGCGTGGGCACAACAGCGCCAGGTCCTCGTAGTGGCTCTGGGCGTGGACACTCTCTCGCTTGAGGCCATGGTGCGAGCCATGCTCTCCAGCGGGAGTAAGTGGGACTGCGCCGCCTCTTTCTGCGAGCAGGTCATGCTCGCGAAGGAGGCGGCGGGCCGGGTGCGGGAGAGAACTCTCCCACCCGAGTTCCGCAGTCGGCGCCCTGGGCGCCGCCGACGTGTCTTCGCCGAGGACTATCGGCCTCCATGACCGGGGGTCTGAGGACGGTGAGAGGGCCGCTCACCGTCCTTACAGAAGCAGGCCCATGACGGCAGCGTGACGTGAGCAACTCACGCACGCCCCCCCTTAGAAGCGGGGTCACACCCAAAACCACCCATAGACGCGGGATTGCACCCGAACCACCCCCTGGGCGAGGCCGCAGTGGCGGCCGTAGGTCTGATGTTCTCCCCAATACAAATTAATCAAGCCCAAACACAAGGTAACTGCTGTAAATCGTTAAGGAATTCCTTCGATTCGAGGGATTTCTTCGATTTCTCTAGGATCCCACCATCCGATTCTGACTTCCTGTATATGGGACCACATGGGAAGCACCAGCTTTCCAATAAAAAAAGAATCATCAAAATCGGTTAACTTTTACTAGCGATTTGCCGGTAACAAACACAAAAAAAAAAATACAGACGAATTCAGAACGTCCTCCTTTTTTGGAAGTCGGTTAAAAATCATAATTATTTGCCCCAGGGATAAGGCAGAGACTCAGAGAGAGCTGAATCTGTATAATTACAACAAAACTCTTTCCCAGTAGGTAGTTTCATTTTATTCAGGTAGGTACATGCCTATTACCATTACACTATACATACATCCATATACTCACGCCCTTATCCCCGAAGGGGTAGGCAGACCACACCACCACGCCCACATTTATCACCTTATAGTTTTATGTCCCACGTAATAGGTTGTAAGCCTATTGCCGTGTTGAGATGGACAGGCGCAGGTCGGGACAACTCGTAGATGAAATTTTTCAAGCCGTCCATAAATCTTCAACTTGGCTTAACGATTATCACTTTACTGACACTGACCGGGTTTCCTTTCGAGTTTCCTTCTCTACGCAATGGATAGTTTTGCGAAAGCGTTGTCGTAGTTGCCTCTTACGACTCCCTGGGAATCAATTGGGGTAGCGCCATTTTGTACTCTTTCCCGTTGCCAGACGGGGTAACACAAACACCAAGCACTTTAAAGGAGAAAACCTTCCTCTTTTTTCCTACTCCTCCTAGCTGTAAATTTTGAAGATCATCCACTCAATTCAACAGGTCCAAATTATTGATCGAAATGTGGTGTACCTACTGTTATTTGAATGATCTTTTCATGACATGGTAAACTGTAACTGGCTGGTCCATTAAGTAGTCTGTAGGATACTCAACTCCTCAGAAAATTATAGGATACTAGCTGATGCCCGCAGTTTCGCCCGCGATGGCGCTGTATGTAAAATTTTGCTGAATTTTCTTTGCTATAAACCTCACGGAGCCCAAGACCTTTCCAACGAATGCAAAACCGTGGAAATCGGTTCGTGCGTTCTAAAGTTATAGCGTCAGGAAGGAAAACCCGACTTATTTTTATATAATAGATAATATAATATTAAATACAATGTTTTAGAACAGTCGAGGAATCGTGGCTTTTTTAAAAACCTGATGAAGTTTTTGAAGCAGTTATTATTAGTGTCCGACCGAAACTGGTTTTCCGGCCGAAACCGAAACCGAACTTTCGGCCCCTGGGTCAGTTTCGGCCGAAACCGAAACCGAAACCGAAACTCACGTGTTCATATTGAAAAAAAAACCAGCCAAGTGCGAGTCGGATTCCCGCACAGAGAAATCCGTTACAAAAATTACGTTTGTTGTGTGGATGTTTTTTTCTGATTTTAGTAGGTATTTTTTGTTATAGCGGCAACAGCACATGGTGAAATCTCCAACGCTTTCAACATCTTGCCCTGGAGCTGCGTTTGGGAGGCGCTTATTTACCATGGAATGCCTCAATTCCTCCGTCGAATTGTCGGGGCCTATCTTTTCGAGAGGGCCATAACTTACCCGAGAGAGGGTCGGCGAGATGTTTCGTTCGGCGTTCCACAGGGATCGTTCTTGGACCGCTTCTGTGGAACATCCTTCTGTGGTCCGTTGCTCAGGGGTGTCGGGGTAACCTGTTACGTGCGTAACGTGTTACGACGACACCCTAATGACAGCGCGGCGCGAGGAGCAACGCAACGAGACGCAGCCCTAAAGGACACCTGCGGGATCCAGCTTACATATAGGGGGCGTCAGCATCGGCATCGAGCTCTCGATGACGTATTAGGGGATCGTACTCGATAGCCGGTGTAACATCGGATACCACTTCCGAAGTTTGGTCCCAAAACTGAGGGAGGGGGCATCAGCCGCACTCTCGCGGTTGTTGCCCAATATCAGGGGACCCAACGCTCCCTGCAGGAGACTGTACCTTGGGATCATGCGGAGCAGGGCCCTATATGAGGCCCCCGTATGGGCGGAGATCCTGATGGCCGGCAATGCGGCTAGATTGCTTAGCCCGCAGAAAGCGATGGCTGTCAGGGTAAGGATAAGGGAATACCGCATGATCTCAGTTGAGGCGGCATGTCTTCTAGCCGGGACCCCTCTATGGGACCTGGAAGCGAGGGCCCTTGCGTCATTGTTTCAATGGCGCAAGAAGGCGCCTTCCTATGAACAGGTCATGCTCGTGAAAGAGACGGCGCCGGGGAGGAAGCGGGAGAGAGCTCTCCCACCCAAGTTGCACAGTCTGCGACGGCGCGCCCTATACTATCAGCCTCTGACCAGGGGCCTGAGGACGTCTGCTCACCGTCCTTTTAGAAGCAGGCCCTAGACCATAGCATGAAGTTTGAGATTCATGCATGCCCCCCTCATGTAGCAGGATAACAACTGAACAACCCCCCAAAGACGCGGCTGCTGTATGTATCATTCCGAGGGCATATTCGGGGCTCCCAATTCGTGGTTTTTAGTCGGTAGGACTCCGGCATAGCATCTCTGTAGGATTTAAGAGTAAATAATAGCGGCAACGGAATTGTTTGACATGATGCCCACGGCTACGTTTTATCATCGCACCACTCGCCATAGACTGGGATTTCATCCTCACACCCTACGTCCGGAGCGTTCGAGCACGGTTAGATCCGATAGGGGTTTTCTTCCACGCACGATTAGTTTGTGGAATGATCTTCCTGCCTCGGTTTTCCCAAACTCCTACAGTATGGGGTTCTTCAAAAGGGGTCTAAGAAGGTTTTGCAAACGTTCATAGGAAGTAGGACGGACCCTCTCCTACTTCCTATGAACGTTTGCAAAACTCGCACTTAGCCGGTTATTTTTTCAATAGGTGCAGTAAGTTCCACCAAGTGCCATCGATCAACGGTATAAGTCTTCTCAAGTGTTTATTTTAGAAATATCTCCACCTAAAGATGAGTTCCTTTCTTTTTTACGTGTGGAATTACTCATAGATGCTATTGCGAACTCCTACCGACTAAAACCACACGGTGCCCTGCTACTAGCTCTTGACCGGTTTTGGTTACATTCTAGAAGTGTATAACTAAAACTGGGCACGAGTGAGCCGAACTCGCGCACGAAGGGTTCCGTACAAGAAAAGCGGCAAAAAAGACACGGTTGTTGTATGGGAGGCCCTCTTTAATACTATTATTTTGTCTATTTTTATTATTTGTTGCTATAGCG
The DNA here is from genome assembly GCA_933228765.1 of Miltochrista miniata. Taxonomy (NCBI): domain Eukaryota; kingdom Metazoa; phylum Arthropoda; class Insecta; order Lepidoptera; family Erebidae; genus Miltochrista; species Miltochrista miniata. Next base: position 1,662,079 of record OW121769.1, read on the forward strand.
GCAAAAGAAACACATCATCTACAGTTACAGCCTCCTGACAGACAGACAGACGATCAACACAGTCAACGGAACCGACAACAAAGGCGTAGGGTTATGTAATGTCCTAGATCTTTAGGATTCAGTAACCAAAAGTAAAAACGGGATCCTAAAAAGGAGGTTGAAGACATAACACAGGGGTAACTGTCTAATACTTCTCAATGATTGTACTCGTAATTGCTTGTGGCTTAAATAAAGTTGTATTATTATACCTAACTAATAAATGGAAGTCCTTTGTAAATCTTTAAATCTTCGCTTAGTAATATATTAACTGGTTGGGCTGACCCCAACCACGTCACAAGCAGAGCCAGACACTCAAAATTCATGAACACGTGGGTTTCGGCCCGGCCGAAAGTTTCGGCCCATTTTGGCCGAAACCGAAACTGCGGCCGAAACTCGATTTTTAGGCCGAAACTGGCCGAAACCGAAACCGAAACCGAAACTTCGGTCGGTCACTAGTTATTATGGCCTACAACTTGTCTTAACGACTGCCATTAGATTAGATCATTTATTTACACGAAACATGGTTACATAGTTGTTACACATAATAGTAATAGTTCAGCATGTTTCACCGCAAGTGCGGTATGTAAATTTTCATTTAAAATAAAATTTTCATTTAAATTAATACAAATATTTTGTGGCCCCGACATTTACAAATATAGAATTCAAAAAAGAAAAGTTATAATTAGTCATTTCAGTGCAATTACTATTAAAATCAATCCACTATATTATTCTTCAATGAGCTGTATGAGAATACAAATAAATTATTATGATTCTGAATTATACAAAGCAAAAAAGAGAAAAATGTATCAATATAATAAAATAAAATGCCACGTTATTATAGATAATTAATAAGAAACGATATTTAATTGAACTAGTCAGAAGTATGTCAAATTAAATTACAATAAAATAGTTAAATATTCATGTCATGTAAGGTAATTTAAAAATACACAATTAATAAATTATTCTATAAACCGAAGCAATAATAAATGTCAAGATAAAAACAAATAATTAATTAATTATCTGACAAATAATCTGAGACACTATAGTAGCCTTTTCCGATAAGAAACCTTGTTAATCTGTCTTTAAATTCAGTCAAATTCGAAGTTTTAAGAGTCTTTGGTAGTTTGTTGTAGATCGCAATAGACATATGGAATATACTTTTTTTCATTAAAGCGGTGTTGGTTTTTCGAATGCACAATCGCGTCTCATCCCTTTGTACATACATACATACATATAATCACGCTTGTCTCCCATCGGGGTAAGCAGAGACTATGGCTTTCCACTTGCTACGATCCTGACATACAACTTTCGCTTCTTCTACTTTCATAACTGTTTTCATACATGCTCGCCGGTTAAGGGTACTCTTGACCTTGCCTTTTTCCAGAACGTCTCTGATTTGATCGGCATGCGTACGCCGAGGTTTACCCCTACCAGTTTGCCCATTCATTCTCGCCTCATAAATCTGCTTTGTCAGTCTATTCTCATCCATTCTTTCCACGTGTCCAAACCATCTAAGCATCCCTTTTTCGATCTTAGTCACTACATCTTCTGTTATACCACATTTTTCCCTTATCACGCTATTTCTTTTTTTGTCCATTAAAGTCCCTTTGTGCTCTACTATAAACCTCTGTTGCCAATATAAAGAGATGAGGATTAGTTTTTACAAACAAGCTAACTTCCAATATGTATAAGGATGGTAAAGTCAATATTTTATATTCTCTAAAATAAGGTAAACAGGTTTCAATAGTCTTTAATCCAAACATTGCCCTGATACAGCGTTTTAGGGCCTTAAAGATTAGTTCCTTGTCCGCTGAGTTACCCCAAAATATTATACCATATCTAAGGACTGACGAAACCAATCCATGGTACGCTGTCAAAAGAGTATTGATACTAACTATTTTGGAAAGTTTGTACAGTGCATAGGCTAACCTACTAATTCGCTTTCGCAATTCGTCTATATGTGATTTCCACGTTAATTGTCTATCAATAGTCAATCCAAGAAATTTTGATGTTTCTACTTCTTGGATTATTCTATTGTGGAAACTAATGTTCATTTGGGTTAGTTGTGGTCGTTGACTAAAATGCATTATTTTAGTTTTGTCCAAATTTGCTCTCAAGTTATTTGTGTCTAACCAGTCCATTACAGAACTCAATGTATTATATATTTCACGTTTGTACGAATTCATACTGTTGTATTTAATGGTAACGGTACTATCATCCGCAAAAAGAGATACTGGATGATTAGTGGCATTAGGAAGATCATTAATGTATAGTATGAATAGTAGGGGTCCTAACACACTCCCTTGTGGTACGCCGAATTTGACATACCGTTTCTTGGATGTATGAACTTCCTCTTTTTTTGTTATTATGTTAATCTTTGTTAACTCCGTTAACTGAATACGGTTTCTTAAGTATGAATCGAAGAGTTTGAGTATGTTTCCCCTAATACCATACATTTCCAGCTTACCGAGCAAGATATCATGATCAACATAATCGAAAGCCTGAGTCATGTCCATATAGACTGAGCATACAGGAATTCTGCTATCAACATTTGTCATAACAAATTCTAGAAAATCGTATACTGCCATATTAATTGTCTTTTTTTGCCGGAAACCTTTTTGTTAATTTTTTAGAATGTGTTCAAGAAAATTGTTTAGCTCTCTATAGAAGTGTTTTTCAAATATCTTTGACACAACGGATATTAGGGCAATAGGCCTATAGTTTTCCATATGCTCTCTGCTGTTTTTTTTAAAGATAGGTTTAATGACAGTTGTTTTTAATTTGTCAGGAAATACCCCCGTTTCTATACATAAATTAATAATAAAGCTAAGGTGGAAACAAATGTCATCCGCTACAAATTTGAGAGCTTTCGTTGAAATTTGGTCATGTCCCACACTACTTGTGTTCTTTAATGTTTTAATAATTTCAGATACCTCAAGTGGCATGCATGGCTTCATAAACATAGAGTGCTGCATGGGTGGTATGTAAGAGTAATACTTCCTCTCGATGTTTTTTTTTTCTTAGGTACTATTTTATCAATAAAATAATTATTAAAAGCATTATATATTTCAAAAGGGTCAGAAATAATTTTACTGTCAACATTAATGTCAGTTATAGTTTGTGTCGAAAAGTTTTGCTTATCTCTATTTATTATTCTCCATGCAGTTTTTGTTTTGTTTTGCGATGAGTTTATACAGTAATTATTTTGTGAGCGTTGGGTTAGCTTTATTATTTTTTTATACAATTTTGAATAGTTTTTAAGCTTAGCCATGTTCTCATCCTTAGGTGTTTTACGATATTGCCACAACAGCTCCCGTTTTTTTTTGCTACAGATTTTAATGCCTTTTGATACCCAACTGGGTTTCCTGTGAGCTTTTACGGTAATTGATTTATAAGGAAAGCAGAGACCATAAAACAGATTGAATAAATCATAGAAGAAGTCATAGGCTCGGTTCGCGTCGTCAATGGTGTACATTTCCGAAAATGTCAGATTCCGTATACAATTTTTAAATTTCCGGAGATTATTTACAGAGTAACTTCGGCGTCTTATTCGCCAATGTGTAATGGGAGTTATATTTTTAGCATGACACTGCAGCAGCTGAGCCGTGTGATCTGATAGAGCAAATTCAATAACCTTAACCTAAAAGCCATGATAATGATAACCAACAAAAGGGGACAATAAAGAAATAATTTTTGGTTAAAAAGTAGGTACTTTATTATGAACACACAAATCAGTTTCAACTCAATTCGCGTCAAAGCTTGAGTCGTTATTTTAAAAGTGATTGATACCGTAGACATCATAGTTGTAATTTACGTCAGCAGGTACTGAGAACACCGGAGGAGCTGGTGTTGAAGAAGGCACAAATGTGGAAATAACTTCAGATGTGGTCAAAGGTGGAGTTACAGAGTCAAATGTTGCTATTTGCGTTTCTCTAACTAATTTCTCATTCACAGTATCATCTTCACCCTTTTCTTTTAGTATCTCTTCAAAATCTTCATACAAGTCATGATATATCACATCTTTTATCGTGCTATCATTGTTATTCGTTAAATCTTTGATTATTTCCTTGAGAATAACTTCTTCATTAGATTGTTCTTCTACGTCATTTGCTCGAAGACTAGGCACAGGAGGTAACTTTTCTGTTGTAGCTCTAAACTGAGGAAGTAAGATAGGAAAAGTGGTTAGTGTAGGCGTGTTGAAATATACGAGAAACTGGTCGTACACCATGGCTGTCGTCCGCACGCCAAATACTGGAGCTTTCTGGAATATTCAAACGGTTACATTAGGTATTTTGAATAAATCGCTACGATGTACGAACTAATTGCTTTCACATAAAGTTGCTCACCATTGCCATAATATGTTCAATCCAGTCGATATAGTGTCCTACCCTGGTGAACACCGTCGGCGCGTCAGGCGCACCGCACACCGGGGCTCCAAAGCTTACCACTCCGACTAACAAATTGTCCACGACTCCTGGACCGCCAACGTCTCTCTGAAAATCAATTAATTATACTTTCTTACATTTTATAATACCACACTATTACAGAGAAGTGGTCCAAAGGTTTTATTGCGAGGTTCTTTTCTCCCAAACTCTAAACTATTGCCTTGTGAACTTAGATTGATTGAGCTTGGAATTCTGCTTGAGCGTAGGTAAATCTTTATCCCAAATTAAATTATGGTATCGTCAGGTATAATTGCTCAATATTTATTTATTTTTATTAATCAACATTAACTTGTTTTTATCATGTATGATAAGATCTTTTTTTTGATAAGGTACTCACGTTACATGCACCGCCACCCTTCGACAAGAAACCAGCGCAGAAGTGATTTTCTGTTACAAATTCCCTGCAATTTTTATTATTATTTATTATCATTATTTATTATTATTATTTTATTATTATTTATTATTTAATAATTTATTGTACACACATTATTTGAAAATGAGATACACAAACGAAAACTAGTACAAAGGGTCTGCTTATTTCTAAATAGAAATCTCTTCCAACAGACCCAAGAGAGGAGATCGTTGTAAGTCAGAATAGGGTAAAAAAAGTACGTAAAAAAGTCAATAGAGACATCAGATACATATACATTCATACACATAATACATCCATACAATACATACACATACATTTAATATACATACATAACAACACTATAGTGTAGCTAATAAATATACATAGAAAATTACATACAATATATACATACAATTACTTATAGACAATAATAATAATTGCGTAATTAGTCAACAGCAAGATAAGGAAAGATAATGGAGTCTGAGTTTATGTTAAAAACTGTTAATAGATTTACAGTCCCTAATGACAGAAGTGAGTTCCAGAGCCGCACTGCATGGACGGTAAAGGAGTAGGAAAAGAAGTAAGTTTTATGAGAGGGAAAATTCAGTAAAGTGAGTAGGTGAGCCCTGCTGAGTTTATCCGCAGAACGAGCAAAAGAAAATCGCTCCCGCAAGTAGGATGGAGAGGAAGGATTGTGAAGAACGTTGAAAAGAAGAAATAGTATCCGAGTGTTCCTGCGTAGGCGGATTGGGAGCCACTTGAGTTCTTTGTGAAAGTGGGAACATGTTCATACTTTTTAAGATTAAAAATAAAGCGAATACTTAAATTTGCAAACGCTCAAGTTTATCAAGGAGCTCCTCGGTGGCATCCAAATAGCAAGCGTCAGCGTAATCAATGAGATGAACTGTATGAGCGTTTGAGCTAAGTAAATTTTAGTTTTCAGGGGCAAGAAACGCTGCAGCATTCTCAATGTATGAAATGCAAAATTCACCTTCTTACTAACCTCAGCAATTTGTTTACGCCAAGAGAGATTGGAATCAATAATGATTATATATAATACTAGCTGTTGCCCGCGACTTCGCACGCGTGAAAATTATGTTATAATGCAAATTTGATTGCTCTCTGCTTAGCCCCTAGGAAATGTAGCGTGATAATATATAGCCTATTTGAAGACCCTACCCCTAAGTAATATTTGTGCAAAATTTAAATCAAATCTATTGATTACTTTTCGAGATCCTTCCGGACAAAGCATAGCAAACAGACAAACCGACAAACAGACAAAAAAAATCTAACTATATTTTCGGCTTCGGTATCTTATGTTGAACACCCAGCGAGTATTTTTTTTTAAATATTTCCAATGTACAGTTTTGACTTTTCTATCATTTTATTATATGTATAGATTATAATTATTTTTATCTAATGTATTATGTATAATATTAATTATAATATTCTATATTATTAATTAAAAAGCCCATAATACTATTATTATAATGGAAATATTAATGAATTAAAATGTCATAAAACTACATGTCTCATAGTTGCGGGTATCTGATGTTCCCTCTTTTTTTTTTATTGAACCGACTGCAACTACATCGTGCCTATATGCGTCTAGTGCCGAGCGCCTCGAATACCTCCAGGATTCCTGCTTAGCATTATTATAAGAGAACGGATTCAGCCAGCCACTCGGACAAGCAAAGAGCAAGTAAAGCTTATTAAAACTCTCCAAATTCACTTACTTCGAATAGACCTCTTTACAGTCCTCAATTAAGTAGACGCTAAGAACTTGGACAATCAGTTTTTCAAAAGGGTTCACAATTTGGTTTGCCTGTAATTAAATAAATAAAATGGTTTGATGTGGATATCTTATTAAATACTAAAAGCCAAAGTTTGGGGTGAGTGTGGATTACTGTGGATGTGTAGATGTAGAGATATCTGAATATCTGTAACTCACTCGCTATCACGGCTGAACAGAACTGGCTGAAATTTGGTACCTACTTTCTATGCCGGGAATAAGTTCCCATGGGAAACGGAAACAGGGAGAAATTCCACGCGGGTGGACTCGTAGACGCCATCTAGTCTAGTACTATCTTACTAATATTATAAATGCGAAAGTTTGTGAGTGTGGATGTTTGTTACTCTTCCACGAACGGCTGAACGGATCTGGCTGAAATTTAGTACAGGGATACATTATAGTCTGGAGTAACACATAGGCTACTTTTTATCCCGTTAAAACGTTCCCATGGGAAGCGGAAAAGTGGAAGCGAAAAAGATTTTAATTAGGTATGGCCTGAATCACAATGACCATTTTTGCTAAAATGCTCCCGTGACGGGAAAACTCTCTATTTCTCACTCTCTCTCTCTCTCTCTCATGCAAACGAAGTTGCGCGGATCAGCTAGCATTTTTAAATTAGCAGGTATAGATCTGTGGATATTTGTTACTCTCTCGCGCTCTAACTGCTTAATGGATCTGACTGAAATTTGGTACAGAGATGCATTATAGCCTTTTTTTTTTTTTTTTTTTTTAACGTGAGGGAAAATCCTCGTAGGATGCTATGCCGGACTCTTACCGACTAAAAAACCTCACGTAACGCCCAACAGCCTATGGTTGAGAGCCCCGGGTAAGCCCTCAGGAAGGATGTCCCGTGACTCCCAACAGACCTACGGCCGCCAATGCGGCCTCGCCCAGGGGGTGGTTCGGGTGCAATCCCGCGTCTATGGGGGGTTTCGGGTGTGACCCCGCTTCTAAGGGGGGGCGTGCGTGAGTGCTCACGTCACGCTGCCGTCATGGGCCTGCTTCTGTAAGGACGGTGAGCGGCCCTCTCACCGTCCTCAGACCCCCGGTCATGGAGGCCGATAGTCCTCAGCGAAGACACGTCGGCGGCGCCCAGGGCGCCGACTGCGGAACTCGGGTGGGAGAGTTCTCTCCCGCACCCGGCCCGCCGCCTCCTTCGCGAGCATGACCTGCTCGCAGATGCATTATAGCCTAGAAAAAACTCATAGGCATTTTTTTTTCATTTCGGTAGAATATTTTTAATATAACATTTAAACTGATAATTATTTTATTTTAATGTTACCTTTCTCGATCCCCATCCAAGAATTGTGATTCCATATGTATTCGGGGCCAAATTTCCATCTCCTCGATCCAACAGAATCCGTCGAATCTTATGTGACCTACGATGATTGAAATTTAACTGTCTCCCGAGACGTATGATGGCGAGGTTGTGATTCAACGTTTTCGGATTATATTGAGGGTGGAAATAAACTTCCAGGACCGGTATGACCTCTCCACGTCGCGATGTCCAATCGCTGCCGACTCTGACGTAAGTGGTTTTTGGATTTTCGCGAAAGAATCGGTTATTGTGATGGCTGAAAATAATATAATGCGCAATAAAAAGTAGCTAGAATTCATTCTTCATCATCGTCTCAGCCTAATAGAATATGTAACATAGATTTGATCAGTGGAGTTCTCGATAAGATCTATGACGATTTCGGTCATGTAACACCTGATTTTCAAATTTTATACATGACATGTCCAGCAGTGTCTTCTTTATAAAGAAACTAGTTTAACCTGCATGGAGATTTATTTTGTACATCTCCACACAGTTCTAAAGACTATAAAAGATTGGAGCATCATTGGGAGCCCTAAGAACCCGATTAGTATTGTATTACGCCTTTGCAGTTGGCCTAAAATCTGGCAAAATATTTTAGTTATTTTTTTTTCGTGAACGTTGATACGAATTATGAAATTTTCTTACATTTGTAAGCAAGATGCAGCTGTGAGTACTAAGTCTTTGGTAATAATACTTCCGGCACACATAAACTCTTCCAGTATATGGACGCTGGCTATGAACGGAAAGGCGAATATATTAGTCTTCTTTCCTCCAAATATTCTTCTGTTAGTGTTATTGTACCCTGTTGTTTCTTCGACAGGCGTCGGCACTGTAAAAATGTTTAAAATCTGTTAATTTCTTTTGTAATAAATTATGTGGGCATATATTTAAAAAAAAAGTTTTTCCATGAGTATAACTTTAAACCTACAACTGTTTTGTACACATCTTATTATGATTATGTATACCTGCTTTACTGGTATCTTCCTTTTTTACGGAGATAGTCGGTCTTTTGGGAAGTTAACATATTTTTTACCCCATTCAGCAAGCTAACATTATCATACATTTTGTTAGTATTAGATAGTGGATGAATTAATAAACCAATAACTGCTACCCTGACATGGTTGCGTTAATTCCACGAAAAGGCGGTACCCAAAGGGTAAATAAGAAACATTATTTAAACTAAAGAAGTGATGAGTAATAACCTGAATTCCAAAGTAAAAAGTCTATCAGACGTCTTACCCCATACATCTAAATTTCTTCGACTATTCTGCCAACTTATGTTTTCTTTTTTTCTGTAGAATTCTTCTACCGTAAGTCTTTTTAATTTTCCAATATATCCACCTATCACATCTTTGTATTCTTTACTCTTATTTAGTTCTGGACCAAATGTTTTATTTGACATGGTATCATTTTCTGTTTTGTTATATCCATCAAACTCTTTTTTATTTAATATTCGTATAATAAAATTGTTCATATTGATTTCACGTAAAGATTTGTTATCAACTTTTACTTCGCTTACATTTCTCAAGACATTTAATGCTTCAAAGTTTTTCGCAGATATTTTATTTAAATCATAGTGCATTTTTATGAAAAGTTTTATTTTTGGTTCTTTCACAAATTTTTCTGGTATGTTCAAAGAATCAAATACTCCGTTCATGACCTTTAGAGTAGTTCTACTTACATGAGTAAAGAAGCTATTGTTGTGTCTTGGTTTACCAACATGATGGACGTGAAGATGAGTTTTATGATGGTGATGGTCATAATGTTTAGCTACAACTACCGCCAAAAACAACGCTACGATCTTAGTTGACAACATCTTTTTATGTTTTCGAAGAGAAAAAACAATTTTAACGATACGGAATGAATGTGTGTGACTAATAAAAAATCCAGCTAAATGGCTTTCTTTCAATGCTCCTAACCCTGTTAGAAAATTTTAAATTTTATTAAGATTTCGCAATAAATCAAAATAAATTGATTTCACAATATCAAATGGAATATTGTGAAATTTTAAATGCCCATTGATAAGTAGGTAGGTATAGTTATTGCGACACACGTGTGTGGGAATTTATAGTGACATTTGCATTAAAACCAAATTTGGTTTTTAGTGTTGCATGATTTTGTCTTCTTACAGTCACCATAAGAAAAAAATTATTCGCCTGCGTACCTTGACTTCAATCCATTCAATTTTATTAAACTAGGTAGGTATCTCCTCAATTTAAAATTCATGCTCTAATTTTCGTAATTGTAAAATGCGCCTTGTGGCCATGGGAAAGAGTACGAAATGTCGCCACCCCAAGTCATCCTTAGGGTGTCGTAGAAGGCAACTAAGGGAACACTTTCGCAAAACGATCCATCGAGTAGAGAAGGGATACTCGAAATGAAACCCGTATGACAGTAAAATGACAGAATCAGATTTTGCTACAATCGTTAAGCCAAGTTGCAGGCCTAAGGGGCAGCTGAAAAAAAATCAACTGCGGGTCGTCACGACCTGCGCCTGTCCATTTCAACATGGCAATAGGCTCACCACTTATACGTGGAACCAACTATAAGGTGAAATGTGGGCGTATACTATGCCTCTGTCTACCCCTTCGGGGATAAAGGCGTAACTATACCTATGCATATAATTTATTTAATTTTCAATAAAAATGAACGTGACACGGATCTCTTGAGAACAGCGTGGCAAACATTTACCTAGACTTTTCTTAATGATGAAACGATGGATCGTGCATGTTGTGTAATAGGTCAATAAATGAATGTACAGACAATTGAATTAGTACTTTTTATTTATATATTAATTTACATTTTCAAAGACAAGTCACTTTAGATTTTTTTTCACTTTATTTTGAGTTACAGCTAAGAACAATAGTGATAAAGCATTTGGTAATAGGTATTTAGGTATGATCTTGAATTACATAATTATTATCTACACTAATATTATAAATAGGAAAAATTTGTATCTTTGAGTATATGTTTGTAATGAATAATCTCAAAAACTACTATGTCGATCTTAAAAATTCTTTCACCGTTGGAGAGTTATTTACCCAGAGTAGCATATGCTTTATTATTTTATTCCCATGTTCCCACGGGAATAGGAGCTACTGGGGGAAACCGCGTGACGTCCGCTGGTCTCGCAATAATCACTTGGATATTTGAAATCGACTAACTTTATGTAATGAAATAATCCTGATTTGATAGAGATATTCTTGCTTTAATTTTGTGATTCAGAACATGAAAACTTCATCACATCAAAACCGTTCTCGGAATACGAAGATATTTGCAAATGTCTTTTAACAATATATTTTCCTCTGAATATAAATAGGTACTATTCCTCATAAAAATATTATACATAGAGTCTTTAGCGCATATTATGGGGATAGATTATTTTAAAACCTCGAGTCGATGACAATAATGTAATGTACGTATTAAAATCAACAAAAATCGGCAATGGCGTACGCTACAATCACTTGCTTATGTGAATCTATTTCGAAATAGAAAGTCATTATCTTTTGTTTTTTTATTGTGGTCTGATTTGTAATTTTAAATAGGATACACAGTCTTCAAGAAGCATTTTTTCTGTTACTTGACGTAGGCTGGTTAAATTTTAAATGCATTCCCCTCATCTGAGGTATCGCTGCTATCATCGGAAAAGAATAAAGATTTTAAAATAGATTCTGGGTCTGCATTAATTTTCATTGTTTCACCCGCCTTATTTTTCACGAATGAAGTTTTAAGCTCAGTATCTATAGTACTGTTTTGTTTCTCCATACTATCTATAGTACTATTTAGTTTCTCAAAAATACTAAATGTACTATTTTGGTCTAAATCCAGTACAGCTTTTGGGGTTATAATATTATCTAAATCTAGATTATCAATGAAATCCACGATATCTTTCTCTAAAGCTTTGTCATCTTCACTTTCGAACGAAACGGCTTTCTTTTTAGGTTCCCTTGCAGCTTCAGTAGAGGGTTCATCATTTTTAACATTTTCTAAACTTAAATTCTCGCCAGAAGAGTCAATTATTTGAAAATCTTGTAAATTCTCTGGGAACGTAATTTCCTTTCCATGTCTTATTGCTTTTGTTATCTGAGATTCGTCTTTATTTTTGATTTCAATTGAAATGTTTTCCAAGTCGGTAGCAAGTTTTTCACTTTGAAACATGGTAGTCATGAAATCATTGTACTTTTGTCCTTTTTTAACCCTTTTCATTATATTTGCACTATATATTTGTGCTGGTTTGCTTTTAAAATATCCTATAGGGTATAGCGTATAGTTTGTAGACATAGTTGTGTAAACAGGTTGATTTGGACTTCTTAGTCTCATAGTTGTCCTGGCGATATTCGCGGAAACAGTCTAAAATAAAATAGAAATGATTTTAAGAAATGATGATTGCAGTAAGTAGAGTATTCATACTTTCTGAGTATAATAAATTAGAAACGTGGGAAGAAATATTATACTCTTTTGTGAGGGTCAATAGTTAAATCTCACTCTTAAAAGGTCTACTTGGAATCAACATAATACATTCATACATAGCCTGTAGCAAGTTCACGTGAATAGGTTAGAAAGGTTAAAATAAAATTAAAATCAGTAAACGTCGCATAGACGCGTTCCAAGGCTAGTACTATTATTACGATTTTAAATATTGTTACGAGTTACGGGTTGGCTTCATTTTATCCACTCCTATGCCTTGCGTGAGAAAAAGAGGCGTTCGAGGCGTTATACTTTCTCTGAACCTTTTTCACTAACAAAGACTGACTGGAAAACCTTCTACCCCTTTTCTTCAAGTGGAGCATAGAACACATCGTTGAACGAAAAGTCAATTAAATAGTTTTGTGAACTGTAAGCTCCATTTTGTCCAGTTCCAGTTCCGACAGGCGGACGGCGTGATTTAGGCAAGCTATTTAAAAACTCATACAGCTCACCTGCTCCATGACATTTTCAATCCAGTCTGCATAATATCCAAGTTTTGTGAAGACTGTGGGTGCGTCAGGTGCTCCACACGTCGGTGATCCAAAGCTAATTACACCCATTAGTGTATCATCAACTATGCCTGGGCCGCCAGCATCGTGCTGTAATGAGATTGTAAGTGTACAAAGTGTAATTTTCCCCTATCAATATCAATACATTTAATAAAATCGTAACAGGTCGCTGTCTGTACATGGAAGATAAATAAGAAGAAATATTATAGGGAGCTTTATGAACGCAATAGAACCCAAAACAATGATTTTTAGAATTTTTGTCTGTTTGTCTGTATGTCTGTATATCTGTTTGTCGCTAATCTCAGTAACTGCTTGACCGATTGCAATGCGGTTTTATTATTTATGTTAAGGTTTCCTCCACTTAACATTTAGCGTTTATTTCATGTCAATCGGTTTATAAATAAAAAAGTTACAACACTTTAAGAATCAGATATTTTTAAAATTTCAATTGTAGAGGTTTCTTTGAATATGAGAGTAAACATAAACTGGCGTGTTGGCTTAATCATAAAAGAGCTTAATGAATAAGACTATTTTAAAACAATTCAGTCCGTGTTTTAAAATAGACTTAATCATTAAGCTCTTTTATGATTAAGCAAACAGGGCAGTTTCAAACGCTGCTTGGTGAGTCTGATGAAGAAATACCTTTCCTTTCATACACCTTATGTGACGTAAACGAGGCTGCGGGGTCAGCTAGTATTCAAATAATCTCCTCTATTAAAAGTCGTTGTCTACTAAATCCATTTGTAAAATATCGATAGATCTCATTCTGGTGAATAGTTTTTTATTAGCGTCTTGCTCTAAAGCTGTGTTTAATAGGTACATAGACATTCCAGGTAAGGAATAACTTTTTGACTAATGTACAACAGCACCGCAAAATCACTACTCACACTGCAAGCTCCACCTCCTTTTGTGTAAAATCCAGCGCAGAAGTTTCTCCGTGTCACGAACTCTCTTAAAAATCAAAAAAATGTTACAGATAAATTGTGTTTCATTATTTTTAGAAAAGAGTTTCTGCTAGATTTTGTCTTGACGGTACATAATATTTATTTCTAACTAAAACTTCAATGACAGAAGATATATTGAAACAGGCGTTCGATTTTTTTTTGAATTTTTCGTATTACTTGATGTGTATGGTGAACAAAAATATGACTATGAAATATTTGCACATTTTGTTTGATCAGTTTGAATTGAACGCGTTTGCTACATAATATAAAATTAAATTCCAAGTTTCATACTTAGTGTAATGTTCTTGACAATCCTCCACGGGAATGAAGTCGAGCTCTGCATAAGAAAGTTTATTCTGAAATATACTGTGGACTACGTTGCTTTTCTGAAATATAAAGTTTAAAGTAAAATATTGTGATTTCACTGTATTGACTTCTGTTACTTACGTAGTAGTAACATTACTTACATCCGTAGCACCCCAGCCAACAACAGTAATTCTTCTATTGACAGCCAGGTTACTTGGACTTCTGTCGAAGTCTATTTTTTTAACTCTTCCGTGACTTCGGTGAAAGTTAATAGCTCTCGTCAACCTCATTAAGGCTAGATTATGCTTTAGTGATTTTGGATCGTACTGCGGATGAAAGAATATCTCCATGACAGCGATGTTATCACCGCAGTGCTCATAGAAGTCACAGCCAACTGTTACTGAGAGAAATGCTGGGTTCTCACGGAAGAAGCGATTGTTCCATGCTCTAAAAATAGTTTTGTAAATAATTTGACTACCATTTGTGAATTTACAGAAATTATAAATGGAATAGATATTTGTAATCGGTAACTCGAAAACTTCTGAACCAATTTTAAAATTATGTTGCCATTAGAAAGACAAATATTGTTATGTAACAATAAGCCATATGTTAAGCTACTAACATGCTACTTTTATTTTACATAGGCACATACTCACGCCTTTATCCCAAAAGTGGAAGGCAGAGTTATATTATACCTTTTTAGAATTTGTCTCACGTAGTAGTAGGTGAGCTGACTACTAGGTACCGATCTTATTTCAATCAAACCTTATGTTCCCTTTCAATAACTTTGAACAATTTTGTACCTTAAAACATTTTGTACTTTGGAAATAATTAAAATAGCTGCATTAGATAGAAAATAAAACGACATCTTACATTTGCAAACAGGATGAAGACGTGATGATCAGATCTTTTTTGATGATAGATCCTGCACACTGGAATTGCATAAATGAGTGAATGCTGGCCATGAAAGGAAATGTTTTGATACCCGTTCGAGTGCCTTTGAAAATTCGACGCAAACTTGGCTCTAAAAAATAAACTTTGTAAGATACCTTGAATAAAATGTGACATTGTCTAAAGAGTACTTTTTAAAGGCTATGAACATTCTCTCTCTATCTCATCTCATGACTGTCCTCTTAATTTTTAGGCAAGTACCGTAAATTTTTAAAAATTGCTTACTGAATAAAATATTGTCAACATTACTAAAACCTACTTGATAAAACCACTTACTCCAAAATTCATTTTCTGAAAGTACATCTTCATTTGATATTTTTTTATTTGCTTTATCTGTATCAATACTATCATATTTTATATCGTTATTCTTATTTGTTGCCGTTTGTAAATGTTTCAAAAAATTTGAATTTATAGCTGCGTTTCTAGATAAGCTATACGCCTCTTTTAGTCGTTTCAATTTGTCGATAAACTTTCGAATGTATACTGTTACATAATAGTTGGTATCATTATCATATGCTAGTTCTTTGTTATCGCCTTCATTTAAAACTTCATTTATGTTTGTAATAAAATACCCTGTAGTGTTACCAATATTATTAACTGTCGTCAACTTTACTATTTTCTTGATATTATCACAATCTCTTAACGTTATTGATACAAAGAAGTTGTGTATAGTAGAGAACTGTTTTAATCTTGTTCTATTTTTTATTCCTGAAATCTTTAAAATTGCGAATAAATTGTTCACAGTATTTCGTATTGCTGTCTCTGTTAATGCTATATCACTCTCTTCAACGGTTCGTATTTGCACAAGAGTTTGAATTTGAACAATTTTGTTTATCAAAATGTAAGAAGCAAATGTAATATGGATGAAGAACATGATAATGATGGCTTCTTATGACAATTTGCTCGAATCCAAATATATTAGAAGCTGTGAAAGAAAATTTGGTGTTCTTTCGAAATGATTTGAGTGTGCCTAGTACTTGCCCAATAAATTGAAATATGTTTTATGACATTGTTTTATTACTTTTCCGTTTAATGTAAATTCAATATTTCACAACAGTGAATTAACAATTTATATTTATTTTATGTGATTTCATAACAGACTCAAATAAATCGCAAAAAACAAATTGGCAATATCCTTAAAGATTTTTGATTGAATGTTTACGACATAACATATCTAATATTACTAAGAAGTCAAATAGGTAGGCAATGACTTGCAATTGAATGTCACCCGACACCTTCGATTATCTACCTATAGCTTTTGCTAGCAGAACACTAAACGACGCAGAAACTCGTTATAGTGCTATAGAGAAAGAACTTCTAGCCGTTGTGTGGGCATGTAAGCATTTTAGACCCTATTTGTATGGAAAGAAGTTTACTATCCTTACTGATCATAGACCACTTGTTTGGTTACACTCACTTAAGGAACCGGGTAGTAGATTAACAAGATGACGTTTACGCTTAGCCGAATACGATTACGAAGTTATGTATAAACCGGGAAAACAAAACTCGAACGCAGATGCTCTTTCGCGTATTAAGTTAAATATATTGAACGAAAACGAATCAATGATTGTTAACTTGTTACATTTATTTTCTATATGTGGCAAGTCTGGTCTCGGGCTTGTCAATATATTTGAGCGTTTGAGAGCGCCATGATCGATTGATTGTTTTTTTTGCTGTGGCAACAGCTGTCTCAAGAAAACGGTCTATAGTCTATGGGACATGACTTGAGTTTTTTTGGGGAACTGACATCGGAGAGAAAAGGTTAAAAAAAAATTAGAAGAGGTTTCTTGAGATTGGATGGCTTCGGTGCTTTGATTCTCTGAGCTACTAAGTTTTATGTTAGTCACTCCAGTTGATGTTTTTAGTCAAAGTTCTTTTCTAATTTCTACCCAGATTCTGGGTTTTTTAGTACGGGGAAAAGTTGTACAGCCACATTTGAATACACCCAATAACACGTGGACTACACGAGCGAGGTGACTTAAGAGGAACCGGCAGTCTTCATACACCTGGCATTACCACCAGCCACTGCCACTCTACGCTCACAACGCAGGCCAGTACTTGTCACCCATACTAATATGTGTAGTCTAGCCGCCAAAGTTACTTCCTCACGCTGAATTAGTGTAGTGCTGTACTATTAGTACCTAAATCTGTAATATTCTTATGTATGTCTGTGCTTTCTGTATCTATGTAATCTCATTGTCTCTGTAGTGAACTGTGTGTTATATAAATATATGTGTGTACACCCTACCTGGCTGTTTTCGTGAGAGCCCTGGCCTACCTTTGCACGCACACTGGAATCTCTGTAGTAAGGCGCCCTGGGAAAGAGTTCTCTGCATAGCTACCTCGCGCTAGTTGGTGAGTAACACTGATCATCACTGTGTTATAAATTGGCGCCCAACGTGGGGCAAATCTCTGGGTCTACTCTGCGGTAGCCTCAGTCTAGTGTGTGTGCATAGGTGGTTACCTCTGGCGAAACCATCCTGGTGTCTCGTCCGAGTCGCTCCAGGACGTTAATTGGTGGTGCTAACAGCTAAGCACAAAATTATCCCTTTCGTCTTCTTCCAGCTACCTACATCTTTGGCTGGAAAAGACACAAAATTCTAAATTCTAAAAATTTATAAATAGCTGTGATTTTGGAAAAACTTTTTGATTTTATTTGGCATACCCACTTCTTTTATTATTGTGTTTCTTTTCTTTTTATGTTCTTTTTTTCTTTTTTTATGGTGCACACATATGTTTATTATCATATTATATTAGTATAGATTAATATATTATATATATTATTCTATAGCTTCACCTTGTAAGTAAACTTAGTGAATTTCTCTGTGTAACTTAAAACTTTTTTATAAGGTGTGTAGATACCTTGTAATTTTGAATATTAACCTGAACTTTGCTCTCAGAAACTATTGAAACTTTAAACTCTTTTAGTCAACTTGTAATTTTGTTAAAATTCTAAATATCATACACTTAGTGAAACTTAATTTATATTCTTTGGTAATTGAACCCCATCTGTGTCACTTACATTATTATAACTGTTGTATTTAAACTTTTAAATCATGGCACAGATGCAAAAATATATTAATTATTTAAGAAAAGATGAACTTGCTAACGAGCTGTCCCACATGGGAATTTCAGTGGAACCGGATGCGACGGTGACTGGTCTTCGGGGTGAGCTGAGAACGGCACACCGACTTGTCCGTCGGGGAAGCATCAAAGCGAGTGCTCCGGTACCCGCTGATGCATCGGCTGAGCTCTCGACCTGCCTTCCGAAGGTCTCCGAGTTGGAGGAGGCTCTTCAGTCAGGTGAGTTTTTGGCCAATAATAATTCTCGCTTAAGGATAACGGTCAGAGCAAACTATCTGCTAACTAGGTTGGCGCGTTGTGGTTTGGATTGCCCTGACCTGGTGGAAATCCGTGGTAGGCTAGTGAAGATCATTGCTAGGGCTGAACCCGGTAGTAATTCTGAATCCCAGGGTTCGGATGATGATGGTGATGATCCTTCGTGTCGTGACCAGGTGGAATATACTTCACCAGTAGTGAGAGAGGACCGCTCGGTGCGAGCTAGTGCAAGTAGGAATAGTTCTACATGTAACATAGTGTATAAAGAACGTCCCCTTAACTTATGTTCATTTAATTTAAAATATGATGGTTCTACTTGTGTACGTGTGTTTTTAGAGAGATTAGAGGAACTTAGATGTGCTCGGGAGGTTACTAAGCCTAGACTCCTTATGGCTTTCTCCGACCTGTTGGATGGACCGGCTTTGTCTTGGTTCCGCACAAACAAAGCTAACTTCATCTCATATGAGGATCTTATTAGTGAGCTTAGAGATACCTTTGATATTCCTGATTATGATTACCGCCTCAGGAATGAGATAAGACAGCGGACACAAGCCCGCTCTGAGTCCTTGGTTAATTATATATGTACAATGCAAGCCATGTTCTCAAGGTTGTCATGTAAGATGCCCAGTGAAGAGCAGCTGGACATTCTCATGCACAATATTCGACCTGACTACATGAAAGAACTGGCCTTGCATGAAGTAAACTCGATAGATGATCTGAGACGTTTGGGTAAGCGCTTGGAGCTTGCGCGTACTAGGGCGGACGCTTTCCGTGAGCCTGCTCTTGACAAGTTTGAGATTTCGTCGGACTTACACCAGCATAAGAACAAAGGTGTACAGAAGCCCACCAAGCAGGTGTCTGCAGTGGAGACGCCGACTACCTCCCACGAACGCAAATGCTTACGTTGTGGCGGGGGGGTCACTCTGCATACAGCTGCACACAGTCAAGGGAGCTGGTGTGTTTCCGGTGTGGTCTAAAGGAGTCAAGACCCCAGACTGCTCACAATGTGCTGGCAAGCCAAAAAACGCGTAGGCCAGGGCCTTGTTAGGAACTCTATGCACTACTCTGTATCTGAGTCTATTTCTGATAAGGTCCTGTTTCCTAAACGGGATAGTGACATTAGACCGTATCTAGTTGTTAAGGTTTTAAATTTAAATGTCTTAGGCCTTCTAGATTCCGGTGCCTCCTGCTCTATACTAGGTAAGGGAGCGCACCGCATCTTCTTGGAACTGGGTTTTGATCTTGTGAGTATCAATCCTACTTTTCGTATTACAACTGCAGACAGCACTCACTTGCAATGTCTGGGTTGTATCTCTTTGCCAATTGAGTACAATTCGGTTATCCGAGTTGTCAAGTTCTATGTTGTCCCAGGAATAACCACCTCCATGATATTTGGTGTGGATTTCTGGCAACAATTTAAGTTAAGTGATAAATTAATTTTACAAAATATTAGCCTTGATAGTTTTAGTGATAATAATCCTATAGAGTCTGTATCCCTTAACGGTGGCCTCGAGGATTACGACAACCTGACAACTAAACAAAGGTGTGTAATCAACGAGGTCATTGAAAAATTCGACTCATTGAACACTGATAAGGTGGGTTTAGGTCGGACCTCACTTGTGCACCATGTCATTGACACTGGTGACAGCAAGCCGATCAAGCAGCGTTATTATCCGCTCTCTCCCCTTAAGCAGAAGGCCCTGGAAGCCGAGCTGGACCGAATGCTGGAGATGGGAGTAGTGTCCCCGTCTCAGTCCGCGTGGAACTCTCCAGTGGTCATGGTGGAGAAGGCGAACGGCGACCTCAGATTGTGCTTGGACTCTCGCAAGCTGAACTCTGTGTCTAAGAGTGACGCCTACCCCTTACCCTATATCAATCAAATCTTGGACCATCTTAATAATGCTAAGTATTTAACCTCTGTAGATCTGAGTGCGGCCTACTGGCAGATTCCATTCGACTCACTCCAGTCTGCTGAGAAGACTGCTTTTACGGTTCCCCGGAGAGGATTGTTCCATTACAATTCCATGTGCTTCGGTCTTGTCAGGGCCAGTGCCACGATGCAACGCCTCATGGACCGTCTGTTTGGTCCCGAGTTCGACAACAAGGTATTTGCGTTTCAGGATGACATAGTCTGTGTGTCCAGCACCTTTGAGGAGCATGTAGAGCTCTTACATAGAGTCTATCAGCAACTCAAGGATGCTGGCCTAACAATCAATATGAAAAAATCTCACTTTTGTCGGAGTGAACTCAAATACCTGGGGTATTATGTGGACAAACATGGCCTACGGACAGACCCGGGTAAAGTTGAGGTTATCCTCAACTATCCCACCCCTTCTAACCCTAAGGAGGTTAAGAGATTTCTGGGAATGGCTTGCTGGTATCGTCGCTTTGTTAACAACTTCTCTAGGATTAGTAAACCCCTGTGCAAACTGACTTCTAAGAACCTTAAGTTCGAATGGACCCCTGAGGCCGAACAGTCCTTTAACCTGCTAAAGTCAGCCTTGGTTTCTGCCCCTATATTAAAAATGCCTAACTTTGAGATGACCTTCCGCATTCTTAGTGACGCGTCAGCTTACTCAGTTGCTGCTGTACTGACACAAACTCACGATGGTGTTGAGCACCCTATCGCCTACTGTAGCCGTTCTCTCAACAAGAACGAGGTGAACTACAGCACAACTGAGCGAGAACTTCTGGCCGTGATTTTCGCTTTGGAACAATTTCGACAGTACGTCGAAGGCCAAAAATGTACGGTCGTCACGGATCATTCATCTCTTCTGTGGTTCCATAAACTAAAAAATCCCACGGGTCGTCTAGCACGTTGGAGCATGAGGCTCAGTCAATTCGATTTTGACATAGAGCATCGAAAAGGTAAAGACCACGTTGTACCTGATGCTCTGTCACGCATCAAGATTGATTCCCTCGATGCAGTACCCACTAAAGACCCGTGGTATGACCACACCATGAATAGTGTTCGAAAGAACCCTAGAAAGTCACCAAATTATGACATTCGTGACAACCTTTTATATAGGTTAACTAAAAATAAATATTCTTTGACTTCAGACTTTGACTGGAAGCTGGTGGTACCTCAGGAGGATCGCTTGCCCCTGCTCTCTAAGTACCACGATGACACACTTAGTGCCCATGGTGGCGTTTGGAAGACGCATAAAAGGTTAGCCCTAAATTATTACTGGCCCAAGATGTACGAGGACGTCAAAGAATATGTTGGGAATTGCGAAACATGCAAGCAGTACAAACCCGTGAATACGTCTCGTCCCGGCCTAATGAGTAGCCCGAAGCGGGTTTCGAAGCCATTCGAAGCTATCTCTGTCGATTTGCTTGGTCCCTTTCCCACTTCGAGCAATAGAAACGTACACCTGATCGTGGTCTCCGACTACTTTAGCAAATACGTCATGTTGTGCCCTGTTCGGGTTGCCACAGGCGCTGTAGTCGCGAGGTTCATAGAGAAGAGGGTGTTTCTCGTGCACGGAGTCTGCAAGACTATTTACATGGATAATGGCCCTCAGTTTGTGAGTAAGCCATTTAAAGATCTGTTAGCTAAATACAATGTACCTAATATATATTACAACCCTAGGTGTCATGCCCAAACTAATCATTTACTTCTAAGCTAGCCCCTAAGTTCCTTAAATGTGTGGTGACTGCTAAACGATCCCCTTTAGTATATAGGCTGTCAGATCTGGACGGTAGGGATCTGGGGGAGTACCATATCAAGGACATCCTGAAGTATCAGGAGGAGCCGTCTCCAATACCCAACGTCAGCAATGCTGTAACTACATAGCACTGTTTCTCTAGTTTATTAAACCAGTGCTATGTGATCATTATGTAAGACTATTTTAATCTTTTGTTTGTATTTCTATGTGTGTACGTGACTTCAAATTGTCACGTTGTAGTTTCTTCTATGCACCGCACCGAGCGTTTTTCTCTCATTCGCTCCTCAGTACTCTACAATATCCTGAGAGCTTGGGTAGTGTTAGGGTATCGGCAGTGAGTAAAGGGAGCATTCGTTTTCTATGAAGGGCATTAGACTCTAGTTACTTAGCCTATCCGGTACACGAGTCAGTGTCTAGTTAGGTACATAGGAGGATCTTTCTTTGGTATTGTAATGGTCGTAGTCAGCTGGTGTTTGAAGGACCTAGCTGGTTGTCTTTGTTTATTAGTCAGAACTTTTCTGTTTTCTTTATTGTGTATTTCCAGCGTGTCATATCCGCAGGAAATACTATTAAAGGGGGGGTGGTTGTAACATTTATTTTCTATATGTGGCAAGTCTGGTCTCGGGCTTGTCAATATATTTGAGCGTTTGAGAGCGCCATGATCGATTGATTGTTTTTTTTGCTGTGGCAACAGCTGTCTCAAGAAAACGGTCTATAGTCTATGGGACATGACTTGAGTTTTTTTGGGGAACTGACATCGGAGAGAAAAGTTAAGAGGAACCGGCAGTCTTCATACACCTGGCATTACCACCAGCCACTGCCACTCTACGCTCACAACGCAGGCCAGTACTTGTCACCCATACTAATATGTGTAGTCTAGCCGCCAAAGTTACTTCCTCACGCTGAATTAGTGTAGTGCTGTACTATTAGTACCTAAATCTGTAATATTCTTATGTATGTCTGTGCTTTCTGTATCTATGTAATATCATTGTCTCTGTAGTGAACTGTGTGTTATATAAATATATGTGTGTACACCCTACCTGGCTGTTTTCGTGAGAGCCCTGGCCTACCTTTGCACGCACACTGGAATCTCTGTAGTAAGGCGCCCTGGGAAAGAGTTCTCTGCATAGCTACCTCGCGCTAGTTGGTGAGTAACACTGAACATCACTGTGTTATAAACTTAGATAGCCCAGATACAGTAATCATTTCCAGCGGTGATGAAAAATCACAATCGCCTGTTCCGAACCCCAATAGACGGAGATCACCTTTTTCGAGTCGATCTATAGATAGTATAACTATCACAGCTTCGGAAAAACCAAACTCTTCAAACATCACGATCCATTCTGAGGAAAATACTGATTCATCAGATATTCCTATATTAAATGAAGCCATAGATACAAAACCTAATCAGATACTAATATTTACATGGAATAAAAACGAAACTAGTGTTAAAAATTTAACTAGAGATAAACAAAAGGTTTTTGAAGTACATATGCCTTTCAATAATTTAGAACTAATTAAACAGTTTCTAAAAGAATATATTCGCCCTAAAATAAAACAATTTATCTACTTTGAAGATAGACGTTATCGTGAATAACGAGTTTATTTAGGAAAGATTCTGTTAAAATATATGAATGTACAGAAAGAGTCATTTACATCGCAGATGAAAACGAACAAAAAGAAATAGTTCTAAAATATCACATAGGAAAAACCTGTCACCATGGTATTAGAGAAACAATAGCTCATTTAAAGAGAACATATTTCTGGAGAAATATAGATCAAACAGTTGCATGTTTATTTATTTATTTATTTATTTATTGGGACACAAAACAGTTATACATTGTATCTTACATAAGAAACTAAGTTTAAAGAATTTGGTAAATGTATAACCCACACTTATGTCCACAAAATAATGTAGAAGGTAAGAAAGGTTAAATAAATTGTGCTAATCCTGTGCGATCATTTAATTTTGAATTTAAAGAAGTGAAGCTATTGCTTGCTTTTTAAATTGGTTATGTGAAAGAGCGAAAATATCTAAATGAACAAAGTGCGTGTTATAATTATCCAAAAGACGGCGCAGAGGGGCGCGTATCCCGGCATTGGTCTTACACCTCGCAGTGTGAAACAGCCTGGGCACACGCGCCTCTCGCCGGTTAACAGTTCTTGGTACAATATAGCATATGTTATTACAGATACTGGAACAGTCAAATTTATTGTTACACATTCCATGGAGCATCATAACTTTTAGAAGACTACGTCTAGACTCCAGACTGAGTAGCTTATGTTCTCTAAGAATCTCAGGGTATGACAAAGTCAATCTTGAGCGGTAGCACCTGTAATGCATTGATTTTAAGAATTTTTTTTGTACCGCTTCAAGTCTATTTTCATAGACATTGTAGAAAGGAGACCAAATTGGAACTGCGAATTCTAGCTGAGAGCGTATTAATGCTTGGTATAATAGAAGTTATGTAGACGTACGTTTGAAATTAATTGAGGCTCGCATAATAAAGCTGTACATTCGGTATGCTTTATTGATAATGTTGTCAACATGTTGATCGAAATGCAACCTTGAATCGAATTTGATGCCGAGATCTCGGACGGAGTCAACAGTCTGTAGCGATGTAAGATGTAGACTGTACGCAAATGATATTTTGTTTTTGTTTTTTGTAAAAGATATTACGCTGCATTTAGGTAGACTAAGTTGGAGTTTATTACTTGTGCAGTACAACGACAGCCTGTCGAGGTCCTCCTGCAGTGCCTCACAGTCGTGAATGTTCTTACAGGGTTTGAATATTTTTATGTCGTCGGCATACATCAAAAACTGAGAATTGATAAAACTATCCTTGATGTCATTGACGTACAAAATGAAGAGGAGAGGGCCAATTATGGACCCCTGCGGAATTCCAGAGGTGGCAATAATGGCATCTGATTCGATACCATTGATGACCACTCTTTGAGTTCTATTCAAAACATAGGACATGAACCACAGCAACAGGTTTCCACGAATGCCATTGTAGGCTATTTTATCCAGAAGCAATTTATGATCCACCTTGTCGAATGCTTTCCGGAAGTCCGTATACACGGCGTCAACCTGGATTCGATTGTCCATGTTATCAAACAAATAATTGGTAAATAACATAAGATTTGTATTAGTCGAACGTCGTTGAACGAAACCATGTTGTTCCGGTATGATGATATGGTGAATATAAAAGTATAACCTGCTATGTACCAGGCGCTCAAATAATTTCGACAAGGTGGACAGTATGGATATTGGACGGTAGTTCTGAACATTGGACCTGTCACCACTCTTGTGTACGGGCGTGACAAATGCCTGCTTCCATACGCTTGGAAAAGTGCCCTCACCCAGACACTTATTAAATATTATGTGTAACGGAAGTGTAATATTTTTTGAAACCTTTTTAATGAAAAAGGGAGGTAGGCCGTCAGGCCCTGGGCCTTTGTTTACATCCAACCCCCTCAAAGCGCACGTGATCGAGTCAGTTGACAGCTGAATGTCGGAGATACATATTGCGTTGTCAGCGTATGAGCTAGGTGGTTGCCAGTGAGAATCCAGAAAGGAGGGTTCGTATACTGATTTAAAGAAAGTGGAGAACATATTACTTATTTCGGATGCGTTATTGGATTTAACGCTGTCAAAATAAATGCTGGCAGGGATACTCGACTTGCCTTTTCTGTGAGATACGTAAGCCCAGAACCGTTTAATATTAAGGGGAATGCTGTCCTCAACTGATTCAATATACTTCTTGAAGCACTTATCTGACTCTGCTTTGAATTGCTTACGGTAGAACGAGAAAGTTTCGTAATGGGAAAGGTTGCCGTATTTCTTCCATTTAACCCAGGCGCGTTCTTTATTTTTAAATATACGTATAAGAGCTGAGCTGAACCACACCGGAAAACGCGAAGACTTAGACCTACATAATGGTATGTGTTCTTTTATTAAACAGTACAACTTTTCATAAAAAATATGAACAGTTTGTTCAGCTGTAAGATCTCTCAGGCAATGATTCCAGTCGATTTCACCAAGCTCGCGATTGACTAACTCGTAATCTGCACTAAAAAAGTTGTATTTTGGGCGTAAGTGTCGCTTCATGGGGGCTGAATTGGTATTTAGCGCCGATAACACTGAGAAACTAGGATGAGGAGGAACCGGAGGGACAAGCGGTGTACACGCTGTAGCTTGGCAGTCAGTGTTGGATATGAATAAGTCCAATGTACGTCCAAGATTGTTCTTTAGTCCACTGTATTGCGAAGCATTTGTAAAAGACATAAACTCACATAAGTACCGACTTGTGATGGTGGACGGCTGAGGGGTTAAGTAGTTACAATGGGGCTTATTTGTCCAATTAATATCAGGTCGGTTAAAATCTCCGGCGATGTAAAACGTGTCCGTGCTAACGTCATTCACAACCTGCTGTAACATTTCAAAGTGAGCCGTGTATATTTCCTCCCGGGTGCCAGGAGGTATGTACGTAGCACTTATAACATGACGTTTTGTGGGGTCGGATGCGGGCAGTTGCACTGCAATATGTTCCAGAAAGGCAGTCGCGTGATGCAACAAGATACCCGCAGGATGCAGGGTGCGCAGGACGGCAATCAAGACTCCTCCGCCCTCAAGCTTACCAGTGTCATCGCGGTCGCGATCGCATCTAAACACACTGTACCGGTCATCTATATACTCGCTGTCCGCAATGCTCGGCACCAACCATGTCTCCGTTAGCACTATGACATCATAGGAGTAGGACATTACGTTCATAAATAATGTATGTAGCTTAGTTCGCAATCCCTGACAATTCTGATAATAAAAGGACAGGTTGTATTTATCCATTGATAACAAGGGGTAAACGGTAATTAATATTGAAGAAATAATAATGGCTTGCTTTATACCCCTCATATCTCAATAGCAGCCTGGAGTCTGTAGTTGATAAGTAAATATTGTGTTTACTGTATAACTTCATAGGTGAATAATGTAATATAAACAGTGTAATACAAAAGTTGACATGGAATGCGCATAACATGATAACATCTTTTAATTTTTTTAGACGTAGGTAGTGCGAAATAGTAATATTATTACCTAGGCCATGAACAATAAACGTTGGACGACTAAGCGTGACTAGTAATAATTTTAATTGCAAAAACACTTGTATATGGGTATTAATTAGTATATGGTTATAGAAAGTCAAAATACATAGGTGGATTAGGTAGTTTTGAAAATATTTAAACACGACTACATCTAAGAACAAGAAACGACAGATAATAGAATACAATGTCGTAAACGCACAGAGTAGTGTATGTTTCAGAGGATGTAAAAAAATATAACAACACTGCGGAGTTGATTGTGCTAACTTATTATGTAGACTTACTGAAATATAGATAAATATAGTTATATTTACATTATATAGGTCCTTAATTGCGAGCAGTATATGGTTTGATTTTTGATAGGTCCTTTTCAGAACGAATGACAAAAGCAGGTTCGGTAATGTCCGCTCGAACAAGTATAACACCGTGCTTGATCCATGTAAAACGATGTCCGTTTTGCTTAGCCGCTTCCCTGGTTTGACGAAACAATTTTTTGTTCTGGAGTGTTGTCGTTGATATAAATTTTTGTAGGTGTACATTGTAACATCAGATCGTCAGTTGAGATACCTTTCTTCATGCGTACTGCTGCAAGTATATTGTCGCGTAGTATTTGGGTGGAGAATTTCACGACTATGTTTTTGGGACGAGAACTGTTCACGTTCAACTGGGGAACGCGGTGAATCGTCATAATGTCACGAGTAGAAATAGGCTGTTTTATGACGTTGGAAATATTTTCGATAAGTGATATAAGGTTTTCGCCGCGTTTCTCTGGTAAATTACTAATTTCGATGTTACAGTTACGAGCTTTTTGATCTGCATCTTCCAATTTAGCTTCCAAGGTAGCTATGCGCTGCTCGTATGCCTGAGATGAAGAAATTTGTTTTTCTAGGACTGATACGCGTGCTGTTACCTCACGGGATGTCTTTTCTAAATCATCATATTTATCGCTGAGAAACTTTATCGAAGATTTAACCTCGCCGAACTCGGCGAGCAGCAGCGAAGTCTTCTCGTCTTGTTTCGCGAGCCAAGACTCGAGCATAGTTTTTATGTTTAGCTCAAGTGATTTGAAATCCTCCTGTAAATTGCCAGGTGTATTGATGCCGGTGCTGCTCGGTAAGCCCTTGCGAAAAGTGATGTAGGGTTGTGGAGACTCCTTTTCTATTAGGGATTCTTCTACACTCATTTCAACGGCATCACCAGGACGATCGAATGTACTGTTTTTAGCAGACATCTTTAGTCTCTGTACGCGGCACTACTCTGTGTCGAATAACGCTCGAAACACGGGTTGGACTACAGCGACACTGCAATCGTGATGCTACGCACGCACGACCCTATAGGCGATAACACCGACGATAGATCGCACGCACACACACGCAACTTTGCACTTCGAACTACTGCAAACGGAAATTATTGATGCAACGACCGGTTCGGGCTAGGACGCACGACGGAATGAAAAGAATGCATGTGTCATCAATTCTTGCGATTTATGTAAACAAATGAAATATGACAGAAAACCGTTAAAACCAGAATTAGGTACAGCTAACTCAAACACAAATGAAACCTTTCCAAGAATTATTCATGGATATTTTCTCAATTGAAGGAACTTATTTTCTAACAATTATAGATGCATTTAGCAAGTTAGGACAAGCATTTGAAATCGCTAATAGAACGACACCAGAGATTGTTAAAGCATTAATAAAATACTTTTCAACTTATGGTATTCCTACAAAAATTAGTTTAGATCCAGCAACAGAATTTAATAATAACCTTTAAAGGAAATGTTAAGTTTTTATAAAATAGATTTACACATTGGTACACCCCATAATCCAAATTCAATGGGATTAGTAGAAAGATTCCACTCTACCATTATAGAAATTTATAGGTTAGCTAAATATGAAAGAAAAGTAACCGACGCAGCTTCAGTTATGACTTATGCAATTATGTCATATAACCAATCGATTCATTCTACAACAGGACTTACACCTTTTGAAGTAGTTTTCGGACACACAGACTCATCAAGTGTCTTTGAAGTCGATTTCGAAAAACAGTATACACAACAACTTGTAAACGATCACATTAAAAGAACTAAATATCTTTACAATCATTTAGCAAACAAAATGATAGCAACCAAAGAAAAGATCAAAAGTAAACATGGTGGAGAAACCAATTTCCAAGTAAAACCGGGAGAAAACGTTTACATTAAAGGCGTCAATATTAGGTGTAGTAAATATAAACCGCGCTACCAAAAAGCCACAGTTACTGGCAACATTAACCGAAACACGGTAGAAATAAATACGCAAAATAGAAATTCTAAAGTACCAATTAAAGACATAAAACGTCCTTCACAGGTACGTCCTCATGATGGCGACGCAAGCAGCCCTAACCCTGGCCCTTCAACTTTAAAGGATTGAACATAATCCGGGAATACTCCCAGTAAAAGAAGGTCAAGCTCAAATTAGCCTCTATAACTGGCATATAGTTAAAATATTAGATTTAGAATTAATTAGCAATAACTTAAACTATAACATTAAAAAATATATAGAAATCGGTACTATTTTACAAGATAAGTTAGAGATTTATATATGATAGATGGTAGTCTTACAGACGTTGAACTCCAATGTCAGTATTATAATGAACATAACTATAGAAAGACTAGCGGTACCCTGCCACGCTTCGCTGTGACTTCATTATGGTGGTTTTATGTACCTATGAGAAATGAGTAACAAACTAAATGAAGGGTACATTTTACAAAAAAAATGTGTGCGTGTACTATTGTACACACGTAAGAAGTAAAACTTCTTCATGACCTTATTTTTCGAAAGAAATATCATGAAATATATAGGAGTTAGTAGTCCAATAGTCCAAAAGTTCAAAGTCCAAACCAATAGTCCAAAAGTTCAAAAGTTCAAAGTCCAAAACTACAAAGTCTAAAAGTCTAAAATTCTAAAAGTCCAAAACTCGATAACTCCAAAATTCCAAAAGTCCAAAAGTCTTAAGTCCAAAATTCCAAAAGTCCAAAGTCTAAAGTCCAAAACTCCAAAATTCCAAAAGTCCAAAACTACATAAGTATAAAAGTTCAAAAGTTCAAAGTTCAAAGCTCCAAGAGTCCAAAGTCCAAAACTCCAAAACTCTACAACTCCAAAACTCCAACTCCAAAAGTCCAAAAGGTCAAAAGCCCAAAACTCCAAAAGTCCAAAAGTACAAAAGTCCAAAAGTCCAAAAGTCCAAAACTCCATAACTCCAAAACTCCAAAACTCCAAAACTCCAAAACCCCAAAACTCCAAAACTCCAAAACTCCAAAACTCCAAAACTCCAAAATTCCAAAAGTACAAAAGTCCAAAAGTCCAAAAGTCCAAAAGTCCAAAAGTCCAAAAGTCCAAAAGTCCAAAAGTCCAAAACTCCATAACTCCAAAACTCCAAAACTCCAAAACTCCAAAACTCCAAAACCCCAAAACTCCAAAACTCCAAAACTCAAAAACTCCATAACTCCAAAACTCCAAAATTCCAAAAGTCCAAAACTACTTACATAAGTATGAAAGTTCAAAAGTTCAAAGTCTAAAAGTTCAAAGTCCAAAAGTTCAAAGCTCCAAGAGTCCAAAGTCCAAAACTCCAAAACTCTACAACTCCAAAACTCTACAACTCCAAAACTCCAACTCCAAAAGTCCAAAAGTACAAAAGTCCTAAAGTCCAAAAGCACAAAAGTCCAAAAGTCCAATAGTCCAAAAGTTCAAAAGTCCAAAAGTCCAAAAGTCCAAAAGTCCAAAGTCTAAAAGTCTAAAATTCTAAAAGTCCCAAAGTCCAAAACTCCATAACTCCATAACTCCAAAACTCCAAAATTCCAAAAGTCTAAAAAGTTCAAAAATAACATGCAAAACATATCTGACCTCTTTAATAGGTAAGTACTCTCTTTAATTATTCTGAATGCAGGAAGGCCGCAAACAAACTTCTCTTAAAAAACATCAATCTGGTAGAGGGACCTTCTAAATAGGTTGTTTATAATATTTTGTTCTGAAGCTGGCAAAATATAATTTAAAAAAAAACGACCAGCGCCATCTATTGGTAAAATCACTTTTTAAAGCTATTTTATTCTTATTGCTGTTATGATAAAAGTGTATAAAGTAGCCTTAAACCATCTCTGAATCTTATTGTGTATCGTGTCCAATTTTGAGCTCAGTCGATTCAGTAAATTTTGAGTTTTTAATAGATACTTAAACGCACACAACATTTTTATATATATAGATAGAAGATATAACCAACTTATACCAAATGTTAAAATCAAACGAGGTGCCATTAACCCACTTGGTTCAATTATTAAAGTAATCACAGGAAATTTAGATAATGACGATGCGGTACGATATGATGACATGATTAATAAAATTCAGTCAAAACAAAATGCACTTGCAAATAAAATTACATTAATTTCAGAAATAGTTAGCACATTTGTTAATATTACAAATGCAACAAGAAATAATTTCCTAATGACAGGAAAAACTCTTAAAGAAATAGGAAAATATATTAATGAAACAGAGTACCAAAGAAATAGAGAGCTTATTTTAGAATCATTTAATTTACTTTTCATAATTTTCAAGTACTTTTGACTCGCTTAGATGAAATAGAAACCGCTGTAGCATTTAGCCGTGTAAACATATTACATCAATCAATTTTAGACACTCATGAATTATTTACAATTTTAAAAGACATTGAGAAAACGAATAAATTAGCTTTACCTGTTAGTTTAGATAATTTGATTAACTTAGAACATTGTATTGATATTAAACCTTATGTAAAAGGCAAACAAATAACTTTTATAATGTCAGTTCCAACAGTCCAAACAGAGATTTACAACTATTACCAATTGCATCCTTTTCCAATGTATAACCCAAGCTCAAACCATACATTCCTAATTACTCCTAAACATTCCTATATCCTTGCGAGAGGGTCGAAAATATTACCGCTCTCCCAATCTTGCAGAGAAATGGACGAAGGAAAATTCCTTTGTTATGAAAACGACATTTTACCTACCGAAGAAAGTCAATATATCCAAGACTTGATTAAATACTCTACCTAGATTACATCGTGCTCTCCGTTACCTGTAAAATCTTCTGAAATAAAGATTAAGTATAGTATATACAACCAAATTCATGGCTTTTATATACAGGGACACGCACATTTCTCACCGAATCCTGCGAAAATGACAAGAATCAACACGATGTTATAGGAACTTATATAGTAACTCTAGATCATGCCTGTCAAGTGGAGATTGGTAAAATCACACTAAGAAGACGAAACATACAAGCGGGTGAAATAATGTATAACAGTATGCCAAATATACATCTGCCTAGCATCGAGTCACCGAAGGAGATGGTGCATTGAGAATCCGTCAACTTAGATAATATTAACTTGGATAATTTACAATTTCTCTCTCAAATATTAAAGGACAAAAGCGAAGTTTTAAACAGTGAAACCCAATTTGTGAATGTGCATAGTATAAGCATAAGAACTATTATTATTTACATAATTTTGATAATTGTTTTAATTGTAATTCTGTATCGTTGTAGATCTAAGATTCCATGGCAATGTAACTATCAAAATCGTTACCCTCAAAAATCAGATAACGACTTTGAACTTATGGAGGGAGGAGTTATGCACCCCCATGTTCCACCCCGAACTGTTACTATCAACCAGTGACGTCAGACCACCCATGGTATATTAAACAAAGCCCATTGTTCTTAGAAGGCATTTATTACTTACACGCGTTACTCACGAAACGAAATACTTAATTGTTATGACATCAATTAAGGGTATCTTAAGTATCGCCAAACTCATAAAGAATTGTACACCTCAGTATTTTTCCATCTAACGTGTGGCTTGACACCCACACTATTATACGTGTCTGTGACACACTAAAATAGCACTGTCTTGTATATAAGCTCATGTAAGACCAACTATGATCATTCTCGTACTGCTACTCCAAGAGCACTTGTCTTGCTCCCAACAAACGTTTTACTTGTATTCATTCTACATTAATTAATATAAGTTCTTTTTATTAAAGTTTTTAAAAAGATAAATTAATAGCGTTTATATTTGACTATCTATTACCACTATATCAGGCTTATTGGCTACAATAGTCCTGTCAGTGATAATAGACCGATCCCAGTATATTGTGGCACGAGCATTCTGTAGAACTGGGTCGAGCACATACCTGTAATAGGGTACCTCTAAATCTACAAGTCTATTTATACTTTAGTGCAAGTTGCTGATGGACTATCCTGGCCACTTGGTTGTGTCTATGTAGGTAAATACTCGCCGTTGCCAAGACGAGGACAACCAGAAATAATATGTCTGAGATTTACCCGGTAGGTGACATGCCCGACATATGTCAACCGTACCATCTCTCAAAATATATTTCAGATAGTTATTCGTCATGACAACTTCGTCTGTAATTGCACAGACAAAACCTTCAGTTTCTCCAAACATTATATATAATTATTATAATATTATAATATACGTCTTTTTGAGGTTTTTCTCTACTCGAGCACTAAGCTAGGATTACTGAACCCCGCCCTGAGACCCTCAGGGAAAGAATGGTTCTGTTGCCCCCCCTACGAAAACTGTGTCCCCTAAAACCTATCTGAGAATTGTTGATGTACATATGTATGGCTGCTTGTTTTTGGATGATGTTTGTGTTTTTGTGTGAATTTATGCTGCGTACCAGGGTT
This sequence comes from Miltochrista miniata, assembly GCA_933228765.1. Classification (NCBI taxonomy): domain Eukaryota; kingdom Metazoa; phylum Arthropoda; class Insecta; order Lepidoptera; family Erebidae; genus Miltochrista; species Miltochrista miniata. The sequence goes on from OW121769.1 coordinate 1,696,025, forward strand.
GCGAGTGTTTCCAGTGTATTTTCTAAATTTAGGGTTATTGCCGTTTCTACTTTTGAATAATGCTTCTAGTCTTTTTATATATCCTGATCCGTTGGTTTTGGCCCTATAGTAGCAGAACATCAGCTCTTCTAGGTCCCTCTGTGACCACTTTTTTCTTCCGTCATCTACTAATGCTGTGGTGACAGAGCTCGCGGGAGATATCTTCCTGCTTCGCAAAGTATCATCCGTTGGTTCTTCGGCAGTAACATCTTGGGACCTACCCCGACCCTAATTATTAATAATAATAAATAATAATATTATTATATTATATTATTATTATGGGCGTTATTATTATAATAATAATAGGTATATTGAAATGGCAGACACCGTCTTCATCCATAGCCTAAGTTAACCAGACCATCTAACACCCATCACAATAGCCCATTACGTAGTTAGCATATTTTACAATAGTTAGCTCCCATTGCAGATGGTCCATTACCGGTCTTCTACATAAGGCGGATGTGGATTGTTTGCAGTGGGGGTCCCATTTCCCTTTAGGTCAAAAGTCTCAAAGGGCCTCTGCATGTTGGAACTGTGTCCCCATGTAAGCCTACCAAAAGTCCGGGTGTCTTCGTAAGAAAAAATAAAGAAGATACCCGTGTGACAGAGAGAGAGAGATAAATAATAATATAATAATATTATTATTTATTTTTATTAATTATATAATTATTATTAATATTCACAACAGTTTTAAGTGTATTCTTTTTCTATGCTCTAACTACTCTTTGGTTGCTTACTCGTAAGACTATCGAAAAGAGTTGAACTCGACTACGACTTTAAATCGACGTTGAACTCGACGACACAAACATGTAGATACATTACACACTCATCAAAAAACGAAAGTATAGTAAGATCCCATAGTTAAAGTTTATTACGAACAAAACTTGACTCGATCCCAGGTAAATAAAATTAGCCGTAGGTACAAATTTGGCAGCTGTATCGGTAAAATCAGTCTCTACCAAGCTTTGTATAAAGTTGAATCACAGGTTGACTAAGAAGACATCTTTCCGAGGGCTTAACCGGATTTTCACGCTTACATACATGCATATTTTGTTATGCCTGAAGCAGAGGTATATTATATGCCCGCATTTCACATTTTAGTTTTTTGTCCCACGGGTAACCGTGTGTTAAAAAATGCTACCAATACTTAGACAACAATACTAGATGGCGCTTATTCCGGCATAGTCAATAACACTATTACTAGAAAATGCTACCAATACTACCTAGTATACCTAGATGGCGATTATTGACTGTGATCCGGCAGCGTAGTCAAATACACTATTTAATTGTATAATTTACCTGATAACAGTGTGTTTTGTATTATATCGAAACCTAAAATTATTAATTGAGATTATAAAACATATTTTATGTGAATTGGAATATGAAATGTTATTATTTATTTAGCAGCTCCTGGGAGAAAATGTATAAAAGGGCGGGTAAGCATAATCTTCGTTGCGAGAACTTTCATATCGCAATGCAGGACTTCAGTTGATCTTCGCTATGTGGCGGTCGCCACAGGGAGTTTGCATAGTTTTATTTTAACATACATACATTAATTATGGTCACGCTTTTATCCCCGAAGGGGTAGGCAAAGGCATATTATATGCCCACATTTCACCTTTTTAGAATTTGTCTCACGTCATAGGTGGCAAGCCGTATTGCCGTGTTGAGATGGACAGGCGCAGGTTGCGACTGCCTGCTGTTGAAATTTTTCAAGCCGCCTATAAAGGCCTTCAACTTGGCTTAACGACTACCATTTTACTGGCAACCGGGCAACGGCAAGCATAGAAATGCTCAAATAAATGTTACAAAGTGTTCACCTGGATGGTCACCCATCCAAAGGCCAACCATAGTGAAAGTTGTTTACTTCAGTTATCGTTTACAGAACACTGAGTTCTCGCGGCTTCGAGCGCTTCGTTTTCTTTTAAATACCTAGCACCTATTTAATTTTGTCACTGAATGTTGAGAACCAAGACGGCACCTTTGTTCTCAAGTATTAAGAGCTTGCCTGACCCTAACCAAATCGCATGATTCACTGCCGCTACCCCCGCGCCCCTTTGCTACAGATCACGCGCCATATTCACGCGGCGCCGCGTCAGTCGGTGACAGATTATGATAGTAACGCAAGTAAGGGCGGTGCACAACGCACTGGCGAACAATGAATAGAATGGAGTAGATATATTTGTGTGAATAGTTTAACTCGGTTTTTGGTTTTATTTTTTTAAAAAATGACCGTATTATACTACTTATAATAAATAGGAGGAGAATTTTTATAGAACTTTAAAATGAACAATTTCGCAATTCACAATTTTTATGTAACTTTAGTTATATTTACTTAGCGCACGCAACGTATACTCTCAAAAGGAATAAATTTTCCCGTTTTCGAAACTTTATTCATAGTTGCTCCTATTCGTTGAAGTGTAATGTTATAAACCTTCCTCAACAAACGGACTATCGAGCACCCAAACTCCGAAACATTATTTTGTGGATCACACGAATATTCGGCCCGACCCCAGAGTAAAATCAGGGCCTAAGCACGGCCATCGGTTATACTACCGAATGCACCACCGCATCAAGGCGAATTATGAAGAACGAATAATCCTTTTTTACTGTAAAAGAACAATGATGAAAAAGATACTATCTATCTGTCTACCTTCACGCCAAATCCCTTGCGGGGTAGGCAGAAAGAACCGAGCGCCACACGGCACGGTCCATACACACCTCACTTGCTTCTTCAACTTTCATTTTTCTTTTCATGCATGCACGTCGGTTCCTTCGGCTCTTGACACCACCTTCAACTAACACACGATTAATTTGGTCGTGGTAGGTGTGTCGTGGCCTTCCCCGACTCCTACGTCCATCCACTTTCGCGTTGTATATCTGTTTTGTCATTCTTTCATCTCCCATTCGCTCCACATGCCCGAACCATCGTAGCATGTCCTTTCTTACTTTAACACCGACACTCTCTTCCAGACCAACTCTCTTTCTTACATCTTCATTCCGAACGCGATCTGCGAGCGTTACTCCGCAGATTTTGCGTAGCGCACGCATCTCGACCGCGTTTATTCTACTTTCATGCGTTTCCTGCCATACCTAACTCTCGCTTCCATACATTAGCGTAGGTATCAGCACCGCACTGTGTACTGCGAGCTGGGCCTTTTGACTTAGGGTTTTGGTACTCAAAAGTTTGCCTAACGCTCCATTCACTCTATTTCCCGCAGTTACCCTCCTTTCTACATCAGTGGTGTACCTTCCATCCCTGCTTAATGCACATTCAAGATATACAAACTTATCCACCTGTTCCAGCACTACATCATTTACAGTTATCCTGGCATTCGTTCTGTCCTCTTCTCTTTCGAATACCATCACTTTCGTTTTAGTCGCATTCAAATGTAATTCCTCTCATTAGACTATCATCTTTCATCGCTGTGACTAGAGACTGTAGTTCTGATGGCGATTTGGCTATGAGCACGGCATCATCTGCATACAGCAAACAGTTCACATTCACAAGTAAGTCACCCATTCGCAATCCAACATTCATCGATCTTACTCTCTTAAGACAATCGTCCAGGTACAGGACAAACAGCAGGGCTGACAGCACGCAACCCTCTCTGACGCCAATGTTGACGTCAGACCAGGGAGACAGGCTGCCGCCCACCCGCACACATGCCGTACATCCCACACATCTAGACTACACGGCACGAAGCAGCGCACCATCAATCTCAAATCCTGGCAAGATGATGAGATGAGACGTAATCCAAACACGCTTTCTTCTTTCTTGCTACGCAGGATTGAACGTCTGCATCCCACCGGGCATCACCTTTCGAATGTTCATGTCTCTTTGCACTCCCACATGCTTCTTTTGCACTATCCACTATACTTTTTTCATAATATTCCAGCATTCATCCACATCTAAGTCGGAAAGGCTCGAGTTTGCAAGCCTTTCACTGACTAAGCCTACATACATACTCCTTACGCTTTCATCTTCCAGTTTTTCACTCATTATCCTTTCAAAGTCTCCGAGAGGGACACGCACTCGCCAGTGCCTTCACTTCTTGAAAAGACTGAATGCAGAAAAAGATACTAATAATACTATTTTTTTTAACGTGAGATACAATCCATCATGAGTGCTATGCCGGACTCCTACCGACTAAAAAACCTCACGTAACGCCCAATAGCCTATGGTTGGGAGCCCCGGGTAAGCCCTCGGAAGGATGTTCCAGGACTTCTAACAGACCTACGGCCACAATTGCGGCCTCGCCCAGGGGGCGGTTCGGGTGCTAATATCGTGTCTTTGGGGGGTTTCGGGTGGGATCCCGCTTCTAAGGGCGTGCGTGAACTTCTCACGTCACGCTGCCGTCATGGGCTGCTTCAGTAAGGACAGTGAGTAGCCCTCTCGCCGTCCTCAGGCCCACGGTCATGCAGGCCGATAGTCTTCGGCGAAGACATATCGCCGATGCCTAGGCACCAACTGCGGAACTCGGGTGGGAAAGTTTTCTACCGTACCCGCCCCACCGCCTCTTTCAAGAGCCTAACCTGCTCGTAGAGAGAGGCGGCGCAGTCCCACTTACTCCTGCTGGAGAGCATGGCTCGCACCATGGTCTCGAGCGAGAGAGTGTCCACGTCCAGACCCACCACGAGGACCTGGCGCTGTTGCGCCCAACAGCACCATCATTCAGTAAAAACTCATTTTTCTTTCACTAGTACCTTCAATAAAATGATTATTCTTTTATGTGAATCAACAAGTATTTCTAAACAATAAATTTGTTTTCAAAATATCACCGACAATTTTCTACTATTAAATCGAAAGCCTAAAGCAGTGTTATATTTTAAAGATTTTTTCACTGTCTTTAAATTTGTACTTGATTAGCCGACTCCATTGTTTTATGTTCCGTGCAATTACTTCCGGCACCGACTCGCTCGCACTCCTAGTAGTGGTGGTTTCTGGGTTTTGTATGACATTTTTACGGTTCCGTAGCCAAATGGCAAAAACGGAACCCTTATAGATTCGTCATGTCTGTCTGTCCGTCCGTGTGTCACAGCCACTTTTCTCCGAAACTATAAGGCCCATGCTGTTGAAACTTGGTAAGTAGATGTATTCTGTGAACCGCATCAAGAGTTTTGTATAAAACGAGAAAAAAGCAGTTAATTTTGGGGTCCGCATACTCAGAACTGAAACTCAAAATTTTTTTTTTTCATCAAACCCATACGTGTGGGGTATCAATAGATAGGTCCCCAAAAATGCTATTGAGGTTTATAACATATTTTTTTCAAAAGTGAATAGTTTGCTCAAGAGACACTTCCAAAGTGGAAAAATGTGTGTCCCCCCCCCCCCCTCCTCTAACTTCTAAACTAAGAGAATGATAAATCTAAAAAATATATATAATGTACATTGTCATAAAATCTACCAAAGAAAATTGGTTTGAACGAAATCAAGATGGTAGTTCTTTTTTTTTAAACGTCATATACCGCAATTTTCGCCGAGAAAAATCACTACCACTGCGAACATCAATGAAAGTTACAACGAACCACACGAACTTTTATATTATGTTACTTGCTGCTACGGAACCCTTCATGGGCGAGTTCAACTCTCGCTTGGCCGGTTTATTATTATTGTTCCTAGAAAGAGTCCAGTTCAATTAGGCAACCTATCGGACTTGGGGAGGTAAGACAGCAGTCGCTCTCAACTTTGCCAATGGGGATGAAAATTCAATTCATAGCTGCTGCTCCTGGCAGCCAATAAAAGCTGCGTCGGGTTTGAAATATGGTTGGGCTTGAAGGCAGCTGGGCAGATGCTAATATGCAGAAAAGGTCTGGGCCCCATGAAGATCTTCTAGGCCCAAGCCGACGTCACTTGAAGCAGTGCAGGTGCTGACCAACAAACGAGGTCCTGGTACAGGCATTCCGTAACGCCATTGAGAACTCGGATGATTGTCGGTGGCAACAATATCGAGGAGATAATTATGCCAAATCATACCGACCTAGGTTCAAAAGTAACACCCCAGTTTCTACAAGCCATCGTGAAGAAACTAAGTAAGATGAAGAAAATTTATATCGGATAGTAAACAATCAATACGGTTCTTAGCTTTTTATTTCTTTCATTCTACGAGCGAAAAACGTTTTTTATGTTCCTTTTTAGTCATTTTTTGGTCTTTATATGTATAACTTTTATAATTAGTGACATTTATTATTTACACAAATTAAGATTTTATGCACCTACAGCCCCCCCCCCCCCCCCAACTTCAGGAATTCAAAAGCTTTTTAATCGATCTATCGATGTCGTAATTGAGCATTGTACGACGCAATCGGGCATAGGTCCGCTTCCTACAAGGCGCGCAGCCAGACTAAACGGAATCGGTAAAGGATAGCGCATACAGATTTTGCGAAGAAAGAAAGAGAGAGAAGGTTTGGAGCGCGTTTAGCGAAATGATATGAAAGCTAAAAAACAGATAATTACAGATAAAAAGAAAACTATTATAAATATTAAAAAAACCGACTAGTGTAAATGAAGTTTTTAGTATTGTCTTTCTTATACATTAAAAATAATATCCAAATAATAGATAATTATAGAGATCCAGCCTAAAGTTTAACTAAAACGAGGTGTTTTCAAAAATTAAAAGTATCGAGGTTTTTTTTAGTTATCGTGTTTTCAGGCTAGTAGATCTTTAGTTCATGAACTGAAGTTGCTTGTGTTGTAATGTTAGTTCATTAGACCTCAGGGGTCCTGAGATCTAGATCAAGATAATAGTCTATTTGGCGTCATACGTCCTCTTAAATACTTGAGAACAAAGGTGCCGTCTTTGTTGTTCGTTTTCTACTCACAGAGCAACGCGCGCCTTTAGTTCATGTTGCTCTATGTTTCTATGTATGTATGTATTAAGAAATATATGATTATATTTTCACAAGCTTATATCAGTTATATGAGAATGTCATAAAACAAAATTGTTAGGTTGTCTAATCCTGTTGAACACGAGTGTTAAATAAAAAAGAAACATGAATGCTAAATTTTATTTATTTAATATTTATAAATCAATCACCAAACCTAAACTATCGTCTCCACTAATGCTTTCATCAAAAGAATATGAACTTGATTCAAAAGACTCGCTAGAGCTTATGAGGATATCTGTATTATTTGGAACAATCTGTTCCATCGTACGTAGAGTTATATTTTTATCACCGACATTGCTGCTCAAAGGTAGTCTTAATTCCGTACTCAGTGGCTTAGTTCCATTTTTTTCACTGATGTTTACAGGTTCTTTTGATTCTATATGTAGTGTTTTATTTATATCTTTATCTGCTTGACTCAAAAGTTCTTCAGGTTTACGGTGCAATGTCTCATTCTTATATTTGTCAGTACTGGTTAGTAATTCTTCTGATTTCATATGTGGCGTTTTATTTTTGTTTTCGTCATTACTGTTTAAAAGTTCTACTGGTTTAATGCTCGTTGTTTTGTTTTTATCTGTATCTATGGTGCTCAACAATTCTTTTGTTTTGATACTCACATTTCGATCTTCACCACTACTCCGAAACTCTTTTGAATCCATTATTTTATGTATATCTATGTCATCCAGAAGTTCCTTAATATCGTTTTCCATGTTTGACTCGTCATTAGCACTTAGTGCTTGATCTTCTTCCTTTACTTTGTCTTCACTGTGTTTCGTCTTCGGCACATATTCCTCGCTTGACCTGTTCGTATCTATATTTGAAATATCTGTAAGCAGTTTTGAGTTTTCTTTTCCTGCACTAAGATCTTGATCATTCACTGCTCTCATTTGAAGTGGTTGTTTTGGAGTAATGTTATTACTTACGGTCGCTGTTACCGATGTTGTAATTGTAACATTGTTATATTGTGTTTGATCGAGTATTGTTTTTTCATCCTCATACATTTCCGCATAATCATGATAGTCACTTTTATCAAATACAGTGCCCATAAATTCTTTAAAGCTCTTATCATCTCCTAATATCCTAAGTGACTTTTTAGGTTCAGTAGTATTAGAGAGAGCTGGTACAGGGTTTTTTTCATGTACTGTCATTGGTTCAACCTGATAACTTCTTGTGGTTCGTTCCAAATAATATGGAATAATAAATGGTGTTGTTTGAAGTGATGTAGTTCGTTGGCGAGCACTTGGTACATACTGCGGTAAATAAATCAGGCGGTAAGATTACTGTTCAAAAATGATATTTGTTGATACAAGTAGCTTATACATAAAAAAAATGTTGAAGATTGAAAATACCACGTACCATATCGTCAATTTCATCAATCCAGTCCGCGTAAAAGCCTACTTTGGTAAAAACTGTAGGTGCATCAGGTGTGCCACATGTTGGTGGACCGAAACTGATCACACCGACCAGTATACCAGAAGCGACGCCTGGACCACCAATATCATGCTGTAAACAAAATAACTTACAATATAATATTCACGGACATTTCACACAACGCTATCTGATCCCAAAGTAAGCTAGGAATAACCTGCTTGTGTTATAGGTATCAGACCACGGATATTAATACTTATATACTTTTAAATACATACATATTATACATAGAAACACCCAGACTCTTTAGACAAACATGGGTAATGGGTCACACAAATATTTGTCTCCGGTGGGAATCGAACCCACGACCTCCAGCGCCGCAGGCGGTATCACTACCGACTGCGCCACAGAGGCAGTCATTACTTAGAGATAATAATATACAAAATAAATTAAAAATATTGTATGGTATTGCGCAATACAATATTTTTATTGATAACAGATTTATTAGATGTCAATTATAATTCCAACTATAAATAACAGCTTATATACAGCTTATTAGCTATAACATAAAAATACCGTTTGTTTACCAATCACAGTTCTGGTTGGTCATAAAACTCGTCCATGCTGCAGAAGCTGCGTTCAAGTAACCATTTTTTCAGTCTCTAACTGAATGACGCAATGGAGGTTGCATCGCCAATCCTCTCCGGTAATCTGTTGTACACTGATGGTCCCATTATATACACCGATGCTTCAGATTTACTCAGCTTGTGTGGTGGTGTTAGAAGCCGGTAATGGTATTTATCACTGCGCATCGCACGGCTCCCGTGCACTCCATGGCGCTTAAACTCATCTATGTTTTAAGATGTAAAAAATGCCACTTGGTGGATCAACTCGCATGGCAGTGGCAATATTTTTAAAGCCTTAAAAATACTCCCTACCTACACAAAACATCATCAGCCACACCCACGATCGCACGTAAGGCTCGCTTCCCAAGTAGCACACAAGTTGTTTATATGACTTCTTCACAACCTGAATGTTCTATAATAGCTGTTCTAGGGATTTACTATGATACTTAAGTAATTCAGTAGCGTATTCAATACCTCTTTAACAGGCATGTGATACAACAGCCGTAAAACAGTAAATATAATCCCAATGAAGATAAACAGACATGTTATAGAGTTATTGTACGAGCATCTGATGTAAAGCAGAGTTATAAATACCTTTTATAACACCGCTAGGTCTAATAGAGGGCTTTAATAGTTAATACTTTTTAAATGGTGGTTTATGCTTCCTTTAAAGCACCTTAGGTTGAATATTGCATATTACTAAATGTCTAAGCTGTTTAATAGAACTTATTACCATCATTGAAACCATATATCTACTGCAGTAATATATAACTCTGTAGTTGCACGTAGGTCGATATAGTGGTGAATTTTACTGCAACTGTATGGTTAATAGCTGATTATGGCAAGAAAACCACGCCTTATAAAGCTAAAAGCTTAAAATTTCGTTTCTAGGGCCAATATAGCGGCCGAAGTGAGCCAATACTCTGCTTATAAACTCTTTCGTATTTAGGTGCAATTAATGTATTTATATCATGTAAAGCTTCAAATAATTGTTTGTAAATATTGAATTGATTGTAGGTAGGTATATAAACAAAAAATATTGATATAACTCTTATTTAATTAGTAAAGTTTAAATAGAAACACACAAACGAATAATGAGAAAGTGTAAAAAGGATTAACAGGGGTTTTTAAATTCCAGACAATGTACCTACCCCTAAATAAAATTACCTCTAAAATAGAACATGAATGGTCCGTTGTACAACCTTAGACTTTTATAGGAATATATTAACTACCGATGTATACCTAAAAAAATATATTAGAGCGTCAATACCACAATTATAGAACAGAAAGGTCTACAATGGTGGATACTAGTCCTTTTAATCGATAGAATGGTTCTAGTAAACTCTGAAGGCTGTTGTAACCGAGCCGCCATTATAATTATTGATAAAAGCAATTTTCTTGATTATTTATAATTTATTAATGTCATAATTATGTATAAAAACCGCATCCTGGTGACTCATTCTCACCCAGGATTCTAAAGAAACTACCTAGAAAGCTAACTAGCTTAAATAAACTCAATTCTAAATTCACTCACTTTAATTAAATGTACTTTTTACTAAAGAAAACTGCATAAATAGCAGGCGCGTGAAAATTTTAGCTAAAATATATTTACAGTAAACTAGTACTCGCAATGGTACTTTACATGCGTAAAAGGAAAAATCAACACATTCCCTTATTGTTTATTTTTTTATTATTTTCAGTCGTTCTACAACTATGACACTGGGTCTTGTTAACATTTTTATTATGTTTTGTTCTTTCCCCAAAATATCGCCACTGTATATCAGATGTATAAACTCGCGATTTAATTCAGAGATACAGACGCGTCTAAAAAAGATGCGAGCGCTACAGTCGCGCTACTATAACTTATTTTAGATAATGAGGTGCACACTACCGCTTCCATACCACCCTTGTATCTCTGTACTAACACGTATTTACCAACATTGTAAAACATTGTAGAACCATCAGCCGTATAAATCGGTGCCTCTTTCGGGGGTACAGCAGTGCTATAGCCGCTTATACATGTATTGTAGAACTTATTCATAGAGGCTATGCCGTTATTAAAAACTTCTAACCAGCCATTGTACGGCTTGTTATAGAGCTTGTGTGCTACTTGGGTTCTGCATAACGAATACACGCTGAGTGTCCGCGGCAAGCGCCCACAGCTCAGCGCCGTACACTATACAGCTATACACGGTGGCAAAGTATCACGAGCGCACTACATTACGCTCCACGGTCAACGCTAGTCTACATAACGTGAAGTATCCCCCCCCACCCCCCCCCCCACCCCTCTCCCCCCGAGTTTTGCGCACATCTGTGGTCCCATGCACATGTGTTTATCCCAGGTCTGCACTGTCTATTTAAAAACTCAGCAGTATTGCCGAGGTGACCTGTTCAATGATAGTGCCATTAGCGGCCAACCAAAACCAATGACGACACTGGCCATTTATCTTAAACGCTGTGTAACAGGTTTTGTCCCTGTTTAGAGCTAGACCGTTAGTCCGAAACCAGCGCTCCAGGTGCTCGACCACAGCATTCAGGCTGCGCTCCAGAAGCCGATCTGTCGGTGCGGTAATTACAGCCGGCACATCGTCCGGGCGCGTACATAAATATTCAATGGATCCAAGTGGACGGGGGGAATATTTCGGTGTTCATAATTGTCCCAGGCAAATCGTTCAGTACCAAACTGAATAGCGTATTAGAGAGACACGAGCCCTGCGGAACACCCACGAAATTTTCTCGCTCAGAGAATTTAACGCGCCCAACTTATTCGCTACAAGAAAGTGATTGGCACTATCGAAAGCGCGGGAGAGGTCGCAGCATAAGAGGGCAATGCTAGCGCCCCTCTCCCGCGCGCTCAGCACCTGCCACACAACTTCGCGCACCAGGTCCGTGGTACTACGACCCCGCCTGTACGCGTACTGTCCATCTGACAAAACATCGCGATCACTCAAAAACGACAGTAGCCTCATATTTAGCCCCGTCTCGGGTATCTTGCTCACTACCGGCACTAATGATATTGGGCGATATGATTTGATGTTACTTTTTTACCCTTCCCCTTATTAATTGGCAAATACGAACCTTCTTGATGCGCGGGGTACGTCTCCTGCCTCATGCAAGCGTTGTAGCCTGAATAAACCTGACTAAAATTAGACTGTGCCTGTGACTCAACTGCGTGTTCCGCAGTTGAAAGGATTTAATGTTTCAACATCTTACTAATATTTTTAGTAAGATGTTGTAGTTTAATATGTGAAAGTTTGTGAAGATGTTTGGTTGTTTGTTGTTCAGTCACGCTCTAACGGTTGAATGAATCTTTCGTTCACGTTTTATACATACTGGACTACTAGGTCTTTCATTTGTAGTATAGTGCTAGTAATTGAATTGGGGAGACTAACTATTGTAATCTAACTATGTAAGTTATTGTGTCTTAAGTGCTTTAGACTAAATTGTCTATCGTTAGAATGCTAAGCAATGGATATTCGTATTTTGTTACAATGTGGCTCGTAGAGATCATTTCAATTATATGGTAAGGTAAGGAAGTACTGCCGCAGGAGAATTATATAAAATTATTTCTATTAAAATAAGCAGATACTTACTTGGCAAGCACCGCCAGCTTTTGAGAAAAATCCAGCACAAAAGTTTTTGGTAGTCACGAACTCCCTAAGAAAGTTAAATGATAATAATAAGTTAACAATTTGATGCACGCCATATTAGAAACAAGCGGACCCTAGTGATGACTAATGAGTGATAGGTGATGATGATGGTGAATTATGGGTGACAATATACAGAAATATACGGAAAACAAACCTGAAAATTATTGAACCTACGATTTTTCTTCAAACTAAAGCCAAATGTACGAAAAAGATAGGTATTTTATTAATTAATATTTTTTTTCAGAAATTTGGGCAAACCTGGATCAAATTGTAGTGTGATAGAACAAGTGCCCAAACTGTTCTATCACGCTCTGCCCATTGGAACACTGTTTACGCCATAGATTTAGAATGTACAAGATGAACAGTGTCAAACTGAAGACGAGACCGAAAATGAAAGATCTATGTGTGGGTTAAATAGTGTTGTTGAATGGTCACACCTATGTCATCGATAAAAGTATCTGTATAAATGGATGGAATGGAAATGAAACTTCTAAGCACACAAAGTGCTTAGAAGTTTCATCTCCAACTTCTTGTTTTGGGGAATAAATTGTTAATTTGAATGTAATCGACTATGAAAAAGTAAAAATGGGATTATATGGGGTAACTCGTAATATTAGAAATTCTGTAGTGATTTTACGAATTTTGATTCAGTGTGTGAATGTGAAAATACACTTTTAACATGTAATTTATGGCATCGTACATTGCATTGTTGCCGTACATATATATTTTGCCAATTGAATTTGAAATTTTACTAAAAATCCAACTCTTATCGTAATACTAAACCTAGAAACTCATTTATTATTGAACCCTAGTAACAATAAAAGATATTACTCGTAGATTTTTTTAAATAAATTAACCTCGCCAAATTGACGTCGCCACTGATGGAAACTAATGGAAAGCCGTGGCGCATCTAGCGAATGGGGGCCATGCTTACAGCACACAAGACTTCTGACAGTAGTCCTCAAGTTGGCGGCCCTATGATGTGCCTCTTCACGCTCCGCTTGTAGAACCCGGGATTATAAAATGAGGGAAACACATGTGCGGGCAGGTCGATCCAGGATTTCGTAGTTTGACAGAGGAACGATCTTTTGAAACGCTCAGTTCTGGCGAAGATTCTCTCCGCTATATATGAGTGGCACCTCTGTCCGACGTGTTGTTCGGAAAGGAGATGGTGGGATCAGGTTGAAGAGCTCTTCAGAACATTCGCCGTGATACATTCAGTAGAAGGCAGCCAAGGACGCTATGGTTCTTTGCTGCGCTAACGGCTCGAGGCTTACCGTCATCTTAGGACAACCCATAATTGAAATCGGATAACACGTCTCTGCATAGCGCCAAGCGCGTCCAGTAAGTACCTCGCACAGTCATCCCAAAGGTGAGAACAGTATTCAACGCAGAGGCTAATCTGTGCCTTGCACAGCAAACATCCCGGTGTGGCGTAGAGTACCTTAAGTGAAGTAAAATTATAAAAATTCAACTCAAAATGAATCACAAATTTTGGAAATATTATATTAAAATAGGCACAAAACCCTAAAAAAAAAGGTTAAATAACACAGTTCGAGTAAAAATCAATCATATTTATAGTAAATTAAATCCAGATAAGTTTGTTTGTAGCAATGCCACTATAATGAACTATCGACATCCTTATCGATACCTACCCATGACTATTTTACTGTAAACAGCCCTTTCTATTTCTGCCTTATATATCCTCCAAAAATGCTATTACACATTAAATATTGTGTTATGTATGAAGGAAAATACATAATCTACGTTATGAGTTGGACTTTCAGTGAAATTTTACATCCAATTTGGCAAAATATGTACGTCAAAAATGGAATGAACTAAGTCACAAATGACCTGTTAAACGAGTCTTTCTTCGTATAATTGCGTTTTGTAATATCCTATTCACACACTAAACACGACAATATTGTTGAAAATATAAAATTTTCTATTTTAATCGTAAGATCACTACAGATTATTGGATATTATGAATAACTTATAGCCGCCATAGGATCCCAGCGGGCTCAGCGATTCAAAATACTGACATATGAGTACATAATTTGCTTTCTCTTTTCCTCTCGAGCTAAGTGCTATGGATAATGAGGTCTCGCTCGCACGCTTTGTATATCTATTGAGAGTAGGGAAAAATTCTAAATCTATGGTTTACGCCATGTTCATGTTTATATGAATCACTTTGCCCATAACTTTATAAATGGTAAATCAGCCTCTTAGACCAATCTTTCCGTTGATGAAAAGCGTTTACGAATGAAACGTCTGAATGATGAAGTCACAAAAAACAAGACGTATTTTAGTACCTATTTTGTGATTTGATCACATTTTGACATTTTCACTTACTTGGAGTAAACGTTCTGACATTCCAATAGAGAATAAAATGACAATTCTGCATAGTTCAATTTATTTATCCATGGATCGTAAACTAAATTGTTGTGCTAAAAAACAAATCACGACGTAAAATTTCTATAACATTAAGAAATACAAATTACTCATATATTTTTATTTTACTTACATCTCTTGCGCCCCAACCAACTATAACAATACCATCTGTATTGACTGCCAAGGGTGCCGGATTTCTATCAATTTCTATTCGCTTTATTTTTTGAGTTTTCTTGTTAAATACAAGATGTTTGCCAAGTCTCATGATAGCGATATTGTTAGCCAGGGTCTTCGGCGTATACTCCGGATGGAAGTAAATTTCAAGTACGGGTATATTCTCACCATGAGCTTCATAAAAATTCGAACCAACTTGAATTGATAGAAATGCTGGATTTTCACGGAAGAACCGGTTATTCCAAGCTCTAAAACGTTTACAATATATAAATAGCAAAGGATTACGTAAAAAATAACAAAAGCTAAAAAATAAAAGTTCTTAATATACATAAACCTACAATTGTAAACATGATGCCGCAGTGATGACCAGATCTTTCTGTATAATAGAACCAGCACATTGAAATCTCTCGAAGAAATGGACGCTTACTACGAAAGGGTAATGTTTAATGCGCGTTCTATGTCCCTGGAAGATGCGACGGCCGCTAGCTTGTGTTGATCCTGAGAAATAAAATTAATCTTAAAATTCGATTGGAAATAAATAAATATTGTTGGACATTCTCACACAACATCATCTAGCCCAAACTAAGGCTTGTGCTATGGAATCTAGACGACTGATATACATACTTATAGTATACAGGGTCAAATGTAAAACACCGGCAACCTGCCAGGACTGGATAGTACACACCATAAACAACAACATTTGGTCTACCACTTGCAGGATACCTCAATACACTGAACACAAAAACACAAAAATGATTTTTCAACTTTGTATTATTTGACGTGTCTGTCGAGACATTCATAGTCTTTATTTCACTCGCGCTTCTTTAAATAATACCTACTAAGTAATGCCTACTTCAGATGTACCTACACCTCACACATTTTAAGTTGGCTGGCCTTTTGGTCACCACCAAGTTCAAACCAAGTCATGGGGCCCAGAGACGATTATGCGACTTGATAAGCCGCATTGACCGTCTTCGGAGCATATTAAGTAGTTTGCAAGTAATGTAACGATTTTTCATAGTTACTAGGTATCTACTCCAAATAATTTGTTAGTTTATTCAATTACTCCCGCATCCTGTAGGCAGTGTGGACTGTAGGTAGGTAATCCACAATCCCTTCATACCTTACCAGGCTTAGGACTAGCTACATTAAAGGATCAAAACTAATATTAAAGTAACTATCCTAAGCTTTGGGACATACCTATGTTATCAATCGTTAACGTTTTGATTTTGAAACATTGAACAGCTCGGACACATTGCCCATTGAACAGCTGTTCGTGTTGCGTCATAGGTGCTCGCTGCTGGACTCACTTCAAAAAACTAGTGTCTCGGTGGACGACGACAAGCACAGAATGCTAATATCCTGACCAGGACCTCGTAGTCAATGTTTAGCGAATAACATTGTGTCACAGCTCGGTGTACGTAAATTCGGATACCTTGGTTATCACGCCAAGCAAACATCCTTACTATTGAGTATTTCATATTGAAACACTAACACGCAATGAAACAATTTGATAACAAAACAAAATACTTTTTCATAAGTTACGTTACGATACATCGATCGACCGATGCGACGGCGGCCGGTGGCGGTAAAAGATCACACAGGTGATGACGCGCGCGCATCACGGCTCACAGCCAGGGGGAGTCAACTCTCTTAGCATCACATGCGAACACCTGGGCGAATTTTGCTAGATGAAAAAGCGCTATACGCCAGACAAAGACAACGTATATGTCTATAATCCTGTGATCGTCTTTCTGGAACGCAATTTAAATTTTAGGTTTGACATTGGTTTTTGACACAAAAGCCATTTGACATCCGCCATTTCACTTTCTTTTCTGTGAAGGAATATTGTGATAATTCTAATAATTGATACCGATTTCATAATTTGTGATAACTAAAGTGCTATTTTTTTCAGTATTGCATATTTCTTTATATGTAAAACCGTTATATTGCGATATTCCGAACCGCTTTATTACTTGCCTAACCTACATTTTCGTTACCTACCCATTTTCAATTTTGTGTTAATTATCTTTGAATTGTTTGTATAATGGCCAACACAGAATTACAAAGAAAATGTGCAAAATGTCATACTACTGCTGGCAATGACGAAACTGCGAACTTACGATTCCACAGATTTCCTCTACCTGGAAAAGATGTATCCGTGAGGTAAGTTTTTTACCGGTTTTCCACAGGAATACTTATTTATGTAGGTGTGTGTGTTTGTAAAACTAATATCATTACATTAATTAGGGTTATACAAGAAACATATAAAATTACTAGCTGTGCCCGCGACTTTGTCCGCGTGAAATTCTGTTATAATGACATAACTTTTTTATTTATGAACCGATTGACATAAAACAAACACTAAATGTTAAGTGAGGGAAACCGCAACGCAATAAAGAAAACCGCATTGCAATCGGTTGAGCAGTTGCTGAGATTAGCGTGCACAAACGTACAGACAAACAGACAGTTACGATTTTATTATATGTATTGATGATTGATGATGTATTGATAGCTAGGTACTTAAAAATAAATAAAAACTAACTACCTACCTATCAATATAATAAACTTGGTGGCTTAACTTTAGATTATCCGCCATTGAGGTAATTATTGCAATACTAGCTGATGCCCGTTACTTTTATAATTAATTTCATCACAAAAAAAGACTTGTAGTGACCTCGCGTAACTAAATTTCATAATCTATCATACGCATCTTTTAGTACAGCTTTAGCAACACATTGTAAATCATTTGACGAGTTTCTTATTGATATAAATCTGATTTATTATTTCAGAACACGTGTATGGGCCGAATACTGTTTTCCAGATGAAAACTGGTCTACTGAGGAATCACTTAGAAATTTAAGCAAACAGCATAAGGTGTTATGCAGTAAACACTTTGATGACAGTTCATATACCAGCAGTTCCAGGACACGATTGAACAAATTTGCTATCCCAGTTGGAACAGAAAATTTAATGTGGCGGTTACGTCAGGAAGAATGTTCAACTTCAAGTGAAACTGTCATATCCAATGACTCAGAGGTGAAACTCCAAGTGGATTCATTTTTGCCAGGAAATGTACAGATTACTCAAAATGAACCGTGCGTTACACCTCTATCTGCTGAATCCAAGGTATGTTTAATAAAGTTTTAGGCATAGAAGTTTTAGATAGAGAATAGAACTCTATCTATAATTCATACTCCAAGTGGGTTATGGAGCGAGCTTTGTTTGGATTTTCTTAGAAGATTGAAATTTGAAATGAAGTCATATGACAAAGATCTAAGGTTACCGACATAGCCTGCAGAATAACCACTTTTCATTTCCCCTTTATAAGTTTTTACCTGCACACATTTTTATTGGAAACCTATATTTTTACTCATAAAAGACCTAAACGAACAAATCTAAATAAGTGTCAACATGTTACAAGGGTTGTGAAACATCTTGGATTGCTCAATGAATTTCCCAAATCAAAGAGCATGCTAGGCCATCGGTCCAGTTGTTATAGAAATGTCTATGGCAGTCGTTGAATGGGAATTTGGTGAAATGGCCCCATACAGGACTGATCACCAGTTTGGTTAAACGGCGTCATTGCTAGAATTAGTAGTATTAGTGATGTTATTAAAACAGGGATATTGTTTCAGAATCTAATTTCGGGGATTCAAACCATACTCAAATTCCTGCAGATTTTAATAAATGAATTTCATCATTTCCAGGTACCACAGGCTGGCAGAGGAATTTTAAGGGAACTGGATTTAAAGAGATTGCAGAATTAAGCCCAAGAAAACGGAAACTATATTTAAGGTGTAGAAAAATTTGAGAGAGATTATGAGATTAAGGAAAAGAAGTAAGAATCATCAAATTTTACCTAAATTACTAGCAAATGAAAATCTTCCAAATTTAATGAACAAGAACATATCTGGATCATTTGCCTTACTATTACAAAGTCAACTAAAGAATACCTCAAGAAAACTAACTGGCTGAACATTATAATGATAATAAAATTTTCATAATTATGTCCAACATAAGTATATGCTTAAAAAGGTATTGTGTTTTGCAGAATAGGCAGTACACGAAGAAGCATCAAAAAAGGCGCTGAAGCGGAAAATAAATATACTGCAAAATGTTTAATTTCATCAAAATCCGTTCAGTTGTTTAGGCTGTAAAGCGTAACAGACAGAGTTACTTTCGCATTAAGTATTCATTAAACTTTACTGATATTGAAATATATGTTTTTATTGACCTTGAAATATGTATTTTCTTTTATAAACATACTAGCTGATGCCCGCAGCTTCGCCCGCGTAAAATGTGTTCTTCCCGTGGGAACTTATTCCCGGGATAAAAAGTAGCCTATGTATTATTCCAGACTGATGTACCTATGTTCCAAATTTCAGCCAGATCCGTTCAGTCATTTGAGCGTGAAAGAGTAAAAAACAACTACACTCACAAACTTTCGCATTTATAATATTAGTAAGAAGTAAGACCTTTGACAAATGATCAGAAGAATGGTCTTACTCAAAATCATAAAAATGGACTATTTTTATGATTTTGAGTAAGATAATTCTTCTGATCATTTGAAAGCTTCAAAAGGATTCTGTAATAGCACGTTTAAAACTCGCGCCAAATGTTTTAGTTCCTGGGCATAAAATGGAGGCGCTAGCGTGCTCCGTGTTGGCATTTTTTTTGTATGGAGTTGTACTTCTTTCCGTAGGATAAAAGTGTTCTGTGCTCACAGCCGACTGAGCTGAGCCGGCCGTGTCAAGTTCTTAAAGATCGCACCCCCCGCGGCCCTACCCCTCCCCATTCAACTACGATTTTTATACGAGTTTGTTTACATCGTAATCTTGAGAATGAGCATAGAATAAAAGAACAGAAATGATACAACCGAAACATTAGATTAATATTTTTTAGTATGAAATAAATATGAAACGAATTAGCATTAGTGGTATACCAGACATGGTTCTTTATGATGGTAGCTGTCTAGCCCTGACAGGTTGCTGGTGTTTTACAAATGACCCTGTATTTCTAAACACAAACATATTATACATAGAAAACACCCAAACTCCAAAACAAACATTTGTGGATCACACAAATATTTGGACCGCCCAGGAATCGAACCCAGGACCTCCAGCGCCGCAGGCGGTATCACTACCGGCCACGCCACAGAGGCAGTCAAAGAAAGCTGAGCACATACATATTATTATAGCTTAATTCACAGGTTTTCATATTAGTTTGTGTTATTGAAGCAACTATTTAAGTAGTACCTACTTGCTCCGAATGTAAAAATTAATTATCTAGATTCATAAATCAGTGGCTACTTACTCCAAAGGTCCTCAAAAGAATCATCGTTGGCATTTCCTTTTACCTCAGATTTCTTTAAATGTTCTAATATATTTGCATTTATACTATAATTGGCAAAGTTTTTGTTAAATATGTAACTATTTTTCAAGTCTTTAAGCTTTTGTATAAATTTCACTATGTGTGTATCAACATATTTATCATCTGGTACTTCGGTATTTTTATCACCCTCCGTAAAAATTTCATATATTTGTGTAATAAAGTGTTGAGTATTATTATCAATTCCGTAAACCCTTGATAAATCTACTATCTTCTGTAGGTTTTCGCCATCGCTAAGCGTGATTGAAATAAAAAAGTTATGTATTGTCGAAAATTCCTTTAACTTCGAAGTCGGTTTCACGACGGGAATTTTAAATGAAGTAAATAAATCATTGAACGTTTTTCGTATCGATGACTCTGCAATCGTTACATCGTTATCTGCCAAAGTCGACACTTCTGCTAGACACCGAACAAAGCAGAAGAGACAAAATGATGTTCCAAACAGAATATTATTTTTGAAGTGAATCATTTAGAATATCTATGTAGGTTTAATGCTGGAAGAAAATGTATAAATCTAAATATAAAGCAAGAACTTTAAAAAAATATAAATATATGCAATGTTGAAGATTGTTATATTGTGTAACACTTAAACTAACTGGTTTTATTTTATTACCTTTTTATAACTTGGAACTTATTTTTCTTTTCTATAATAAGAAATGGTTGCGAAATCTTTAACAATATTCCGTCATAAAATTTTAACATAGCAACGGCTTAAATTGAAATAACACGTGAGTTAAATATTGATTTCATTGATAAGTGAATTTAATACTACTTGTTCAGCTTACCATTATAGTTTGATTCATTCGAGGAGCATATGGCACCTGGCACGCCACATGATCTGATGTGCCTTCCAGAGCTCACCTGCTCTGCTGCTCTCTACCTTCTCTGCTTGCAGAGGGGCGCTTGAGAATGGGGCGATGTGAGCTAAGCCTGCAACTCCTCCAACAAATATTTCGATCTACCCACGAATCGAACTCGGGACCTTAGCGCAGCAGGCGGTTACACTACCGAATGCGCCACATTGCAGTCATTATGAACGTCACTACAATTATTATGAACGTCAAGAAATAAAAGCTACTGCAGATTTTTAATACAAAATTTATGTACACAAGCGACGGCGACGTTTAAATCGCGCCTAGAAAATTAAACTGACGAGCAAGCAACTCATTTCCATTTTCCTGTATCATTAAAATAATGATCAACAGCATAATATATTATTCTCTTTTCAAAAGATGTGCCTTAATTTCCATTTTGAATTTATGTAAAGGAAGGTTCATAATGTCTAAAGGAATTTTATTGAATAGGCCTACACCAAGTCCCACAAATGAGTCGTGAACCACTTATGGATTACTTATAATCGATGAACCTTTCCAATCAATACTTATATGCTTATTTTTAATATAAATTTATTGAATGCACGTCACTGTTTCAAGGCATAACTGTATGTTCTGCTACTACTAAACATGATGTTCTCAAATATGTAAAATAGATTCAACCTCTGACTCTGATCGCTAATTTCTAGCTATTCTCTATAAATTTCATACTATCATTCGCAGGTGTCTGATAACTTTGGAAATACTATACTGAATTTCAACAATGTCGAAGAAAAATTGCTTGAATCCAATTAATTGAATTAAAGAGAACTCTTTCATATTCGGCTTTTATGTAAAAGCTGTAATTGATGTGTCCAACAAAAGGCCGGAAATGATACCAAATATAGTTATATAGAAAAGGGCATAGATAGCTCGAGAGGTCAGTTTTAGGGCTCCATATCCAAAAGGGCAAAAATGTGAATTATTACTGAGACTCCGCTGCCCGTCTGTCTGTCTGTCACCAGGCTGTATCCTATAAACCGTGACAGCCTGACAGTTGAAATTTTCACAGATGATGTATTTCTACAGAATGCCGCTATAAAGCATTTCCACGATAATTGCCGGTTTTTCCCGTTGGTCAGATCGATGGTTAGATCAGTCTGTCCAGTGGGAACTTTTTGTCCCATTGTCCAGATCAGCTCGGTTTGTCCCGTTGGTCAGATCGATGGTTAGATCAGTCTGTCCATTGGGAACTTTTTGTCCCATTGTCCAGATCAGCTTGTGATGTAGGTGTATGAAAGTATCATTGAATACAAAAAGGCTTTATTTTTTGTTACCAAATGAAGATCGACAAAACAAATGAAGATCGACAAAACAAATGAAAATCGACAAAACAAATGACGGTCGGATAAACCAATAACGATCGGCAAAACAATTGACGGTCGGATTAACAAATGACGATCGGCAAAACAATTGACGATCGAAAAAACATGCAGATCAATAAAACAAAAGACTATAAGCAAGTTGATAAGGTCAAAAATTAGTTGCAGCCATATTTTATAATCTAGATGCGATTGCCATTAAAAAAAATAGGTGCAAGCAAATCTCGACCTTAATGACACTTCTCTAAAAATGTGCTTTTAGGCGTTCATAGACATCACTGATCACGAATATATAAAAATTAAATAGATATTTTGCATGCTCATTAGGTTAAAATTTGCTTGCACCAATTTTTGGTAATCTAGATGCTATAACCATTCATAAAAATAGGTGCAAGCAATTCTCGACTTTACGAACTTGCATAATAATTATTAAATTTTTACATATTCGTGATCAGTGAAATCTATAAACGCCTAAAAGCACAATTTTAAAGAAGTGTCATTAAGGTCGAGATTTGCTTGAACATATTTTTTTGAATGGCAATCACATCTAGTTTACTAAATATGGCTGCAAGTATTTTTTTATCTTATCAAATTGCTTATAGTCTTTTGTTTTATTAAACTGCATACGCTTTTTCGATCGTCATTTGTTTATCCGATCGTCATTTGTTTTGTCGATTTTCATTTGTTTTGTTGATTTTTATTTGTATTGTCGATCTTTATTTGTTTTGTCGATCTCAATTTGTTTATCCGACCGTCATTTGTTAAGTGATCTTCATTTGTTTTGCCGATCTTCATTTCTTTATCCGAGCGTCATTTGTTTTGTCGATCTTCATTTGTAAATAAAAATAGAATATTAAAGGATTTTAACATTTCGATTAGTTTTGTAATTGTCTCGGTAGCTCAACGGAAATATAGAATGACCTTTTTATTTGCCAATAGTTGGAGTGCGATGACATTGTCTTTTATCTTTTATTATTAATGTAAATAATTAAATAACAATAATAAACAGTTTTCACTTTAAATGTACTTTCTTTTACTGTTCCCATTGGACAGACTAATCTAACCATCGATTTGACCAACGGGAAAAGCCGAGCTGATCTGGACAATGGGACAAAAACTTCCCACTGGACAGACTAATCTAACCATCGATCTGACCAACGGGAATAACCGATAATTGCTATAGCATCAAGAAGGCAGTCTGCGGGATATTCAACTTCTTCAAAAAATACAGCACATTTACTGTATTGGGGTTCATTAAAACGTTCTAAGTATCGGGGGTACTTTATAGGCATAGGTTCCCAAACTTATAGGTATCACGCCCCCCTACTGTTAAAATTAATATGCCCACGCCTACCCTCAGCCCAGGGAACAGCTGCTGCTGCGAGCCCACTTGCATTGCAAGTGGGCTCGCCAAACTATTTAAAAATAAAATAACAGTAATTATTATTTTACTGATTTTGGTATTTGTTGTTAGCGGTAACAGAAATACATTATTATGTGAAAATTTTAGAAATATTGATTGAAATACAACCTCGTGACGGAAAGACAGACAGACGGACGGCAAAGTTTCTTGAATACGGGCCCGTTTTGGCCCTTTGGACACGGAATCCTGGAACATACAATTATTAAATAAAGTAAGAGTAGGTAATAAAGGTTATAAACACATCGCAGACCTCCCTCTTGTTTACTATCCCACTTCTTTTAGGGATGAAGAGATACGCCACCATCTTGGCCTGCTTCTGTAAGACTGGCGAGCAGCAAACCCGTCGTTCTCAGGCCCTCGGTCATGAAGGCCGGTAGTCTTGGGCGTATTTATCTCCCGCTCCCACCACGCCACCCTTTTTTGCACGCAGAAAGACACAGCTTGGGACCATGGCCCTCAACACGGTCTTGAGCGTGAGAATGTCCACACCAGGCCTGCGATCAGGTCTTGGCGTTGCAGCGTCCATTCTGAGCACCGTCAGAATATGCGGCGCCGTGTCCTCCGCTGAAGTAACCGCAGTGCTGGCACTCAGGAGTTACCCCCCCGGTGTATGCACCACAGATACTTACCGAAGCACCCGCGCTCGTTAAATATCTATGACACGCGTTAGGTGAGGCTACAATGGCGCCTCTTAAGCCACTCTTCCATGATCGGCTTCACCACCTCGATAGTAGCGAGTTCCCAATTTGACAGGTCAGGGAACAGGCCTATGGTTTCACTGCAGCTCCTCCAGGGCCCTCGCTTCCAGGTCCCATGGAGGGTTCCCAGGACATGCAGCCTCGACGGGGATCGTGCGTAACCCTCTTATTATCTTGATGCTAGCGATTCACGGTCAGACTTACAAAAGGTCACTTCTGACTGCCTCTGTGGCGCAGTCGGTAGTGATACCGCCTGCGGCGCTAGAGGTCGTGGGTTCGATTCCCACCGGAGACAAATATTTGTGTGACCCATAAATGTTTGCCTCAAGAGTCTGGGTGTTTCTATGTGTAATATGTATATATTTAAAAAGTATATAAGTATTAATAGCCGTGGTCTGATACCCATAACACAAGCAGGTTATTCCTAGCTTACTTTGGGATCAGATAGCGTTGTGTGAAATGTCCGTGAATATTTATTTATTTATTTATTTACAAAAAGAGTCAAAGATAGATGTGATTGCATGATTTTCACAAGATTCCCGATTGTGAATTTAATAGAGATAAAAAAATTGCACAACTTAGATTGCTAGCAAAATTTAATCTGCTTCTAAACTTTGTTTTTATTACTGTAACCAATGCTACCCATGAATATTAATAAAAAAGGTATAAGATTTGAGATATTATTTAACCCAAAATTATGTCTTAGCATCTTTTTAAAATTTCCATAGCCTTGCTCTTGTGATGTCACTCTGATCTTACCGCGCCCCCCTGTACATGCGCCCCCCACTTTGAAAGCCAATGATTTAGACTGTCTTGTTTCTAAACATCGTCGTACATAAATTTTCTGGTGTTAACTCTATCACTGTTTTGTTTGTATTATCTGCAAGATCTTCAGATGCCTTTCGTGCAAATACTTCTCAAACTACATCCTTGAAAGTTTTCAGCATTGTAACGTAATCCTCGGCTGGATTAATAGGCACAGATACATGCAGCTTTGCTGTTTGATTGGGGGAAGAGATTGTTCTCAACGGAATATATGGAGCTCGCTGGATTGGAAAAGAAAACAATATTTCAATATATAATTATTCTGGGTTCGAGTAAAACGTATCAAATCAATCAATCGCAAAATTATAAGCTAGATCCAGATTCTAGCCCACTGTACATGACTTGTTAGATTTCTTTAATTATCCTACAGACTAGTTCTGAGGTACGTAGGTATTAAACATGACTCCCTTTGGACATTCTGTTAATAAATAAGTAAACTTAAACTCAAAAAAACATTTATTTCGCATAATCCTAATACATAGGCACTTGCGAAACGTCCATGAATACAAAGCAAAGTCATTAGGTACCACCAGTTTGGAACGCAGCCCGCTTGAGAAGAACTGGCAAGAAAAATACCTAAAATACTCAAAACTTCTTACGCCATTACACATGTTGCAGAAGTAATCATGAAATCGTTTTGAATGATAGTGCCTCCACAACGATAAGTATTGAGGGCGTGGATACTGGCCATGAATGGGAAATCAAAATCAAAATTTATTTTATTTATTTATTAATACTAGGATCCGGATCCGGATTCTGGATCTAGCTTATAATTTATTAATAAATACAGGTTGTTGTCTTAAATATTATTGTATCACTATACTCGACCGCCAAGGCAGCATGCAAAATTTATTTATTACTAGCTGAGCCCGCAACTTCGTTTACGTCACATAAGGTGTATGAAAGGAAAGGTATTTCTTCATCAGAGTCATCAAGCAGCGTCTGAAACTGCCCTGTTTGCTTAATCATAAAAGAGCTTAATGATTAAGTCTATTTTAAAACAATTCAGTCCACGCCTTCGCCAAGCTCTTTTATGATTAAGCCAAGTTACGCCAGTTTAGGTTCACTCACATTCAAAGAAACCCCTACAATTTAAATTTTCAAAATATCTGATTCTTAAAAGTGTTATAACTCTTTTATTTCTAAACCGATTTACATAAAACAAACGCTAAATGTTAACTGGAGCAAACTTCAACACAATGGGATGCGGGGTCCTACTAACATCTTAAGGACCCCAATGGGTCGGATCCTCCTCGTGGTTGCTCGGTGGTGTGTGTTGCTGCCGGCCGTGCCGTTATTCACGGCCGGCAGTAGCAATGCTGGGTCGCCGTCGCTTCGCCATCTTTGCTGGCGAGACGATGGCGGCAAAATGGGAGAGGCACTGCGTGTGGGGCGGGAGTTTGGGTAGATGCTCCCGCCCTGCCATGCAGTTCGGGCTGCCGGCCGTGAATAACGGCGCGACCGGCGGCAACAGTGCTGGGCCGCTGTCACCTCGCCAGTTGACGAGGTGATGGCGGCAAAGCAGGAGGTGCACTGTGCGGGGGAGCGGGAGTAACAGATAATGCTCCCGCTCTGCCGTGCAGTTCGGGGCGCCGCGGTGAGGAGTCACTGCGCGCCCCCGATTGTTTCTTGACCGTGGGCGTAAGGTCGGGGGACCCCGCCCACCAACGGTCACATGGCGGTGGGCACCTTTCCCGTGTTCCGAGGGTGGCCATTAGCGCACGCCTGCGCCGCTCTCTGTCTCCTCTATTACAGAGGGGCGCTCGAGAGCGGTGAAGGCGTGGTCTTCAGCTCCTTGGGGAGCTTTGGGGAGCCGCCCATCTGGCTCCCCCGAGGTGAGCCCCGAATAAACGGGGCGCCCCTAGCCGGGTCGACGTGAATAATCTTTTGATATCCCTCGGCCCGGCTAAAGGGTGAGGAGGAACACCGCGGGGTTTAGTGGGTAGGACGGTCCATTCCGGACCGGGCCGGGAGTCCCACACACCATCCCAGCTGCCCCCGCAGATGGGATGAAGGCGCGTAAATGCGTTCCCCGCGTCAACAAAAAAAAAAAAAACTTCAACACAATAAAAAAAACCGCATTGCAATCGGTTGAGCGGTTACTGAGATTAGCGTGCACAACCGTACAGACAAACAGATATACAGACATACAGACATACAGACAAACAGACAAAAATTCTAAAAATCATTGTTTTGGGTTCTATTGCGTTCATAAAGCCCCCCTATAATATTTTTTCTTATTTATCTTCCATGTACAGACAGCGACCTGTTACGATTTTATTATATGTATTGATGATTGATTATTATATGCTTGACAGGAATAAATCTTGTCATGTCATTAATACAATTTCAAAATTCAATTATATCTATATAGTTACAAATTTAGATGTCTCTGTTTCATATATCTAGTAATAAATTTCCATGTCAGCGGAATAATGAGATGTCTGCACTGCGGCCTCTGTACAACCGACAAGCACTTTGAACTGAAAATTATAGAACTACTGTTAGTTCACATTTTAATCTCACTTGTCATATTTAGGTCTAAAGTAAAAATCAAACTTACCCCATAATTCATACTATCTTGCATCTTTTGTGGTATTGACCTCTGCATGTTTTTTACGTGAGGACTACTCCTTCATGGATGCTATGCCGGATGCCTACCTATGGTTGGGAGCCCCGGAAAAGCAAGGGAGTCCTGGGACATCCTTCCGAGAAGGATGTTCAAGGACTCCTAACAGACCTACGGCTACCACTGCGGCCTCGCCTAGGGCAGGGGTCGGCAAAGCGCGGCTCGCGAGCCACATGCGGCTCTTTGGAAGTGAAGCTGCGGCTCTTTAGTTCCACCCACAATTATCATAAAATTCATTTATATAAACACTACAACAGCCCTACTTGCAGATAAACAAGCAACCACGCGTATAGGTGGTGTTCTATTCTCGAAAGCGTCATATGGAGCACCAGTTTGGGCGGACCAGTTGGAGCACCATCTTCTTTCTAATAGGATTCTGTTGCGATGTCCGCAGCGGGCCAAGGCCCTGAGAATGGCTCAAGCGTATTGTACGTGCCTGCGTGTCTAATTACTGTAAGTCTTTCGTGGAGCTAGAGGCAGCAGTTCTGGCAGATATCTACCGGCCGAATGCTTTGGTGCGTCAAAAAGCAACCAACCATCTTTGGCAGATCCAGCTCGCCAACCTCGCACGCGTGGTCGACGACGAGAGTTTTATGCCAGCAGTTTTCTTCAGTCGCACGGCTGACTAAGACGCGCCCCTCATGTTCTGGGGTCGCAGCAGTTAAGTTTCGGTGTGTTCGGTGTAATGCTTACATCGAACATGTGAGGTAAACTTGGTCACGCGACTCATTAGGTACTAGACAATTGCTCAATAGACAATTCCAGACAATTAGAAATTTAGTGTATTTTAAGCAACAGCCCAATTCGGTAGTGCCTAACATTTCGGTACTGACACGATCGGGATACACTCCAACATAACATTAACATTTAAAAAGCATAAGTCCATCTACTATTAAAACATTTTTAACATACAATAGTGACATTTCTCTTATAACACTCCACGCACTCTCGACCGTAGCCCCAACACGGTGGGTAATTTTTTTTAGAACCCACAGAGTCCAGCCTGTTGCAGGCAGCGCATGTTGGACTCAGAAGTTGTACGCTTGCCTTTCCTGTAACTCAACAATGGCGATTTTGGAGAATTCCACATAATCACCCTGTTTTTTTTACGTTGGGAAATCCTCAAAAACCACATGGTGCGCTACCGCTACCATCTGCCCATGGCTGTAAGTTGTGGGTACGGATTTGAAAAAGGATGATCCCAGAGCTCGCGACGCACTTGGTCCGCAGTCTCTCTCCACGGACTATGGTTTTATCCCACTTCTGGGGGGGGGGGGGTGTTAGGGGTGTTCAAGGGCTCTTTAAAAATGTTGTCATTTAAAATCGGCATTTTTGGCTCTTCCGACTCAAAAGGTTGCCGACCCCTGGCCTAGGGGGTAGTTGG
Organism: Miltochrista miniata; assembly: GCA_933228765.1. Classification (NCBI taxonomy): domain Eukaryota; kingdom Metazoa; phylum Arthropoda; class Insecta; order Lepidoptera; family Erebidae; genus Miltochrista; species Miltochrista miniata. Next base: position 1,725,702 of record OW121769.1, read on the forward strand.
GATGCTATCCCGCTTCTTAGGGGGGCATGCGCGAATCTCTTACGCCACGCTGACGTCATGGGCCTGCTTCTGTCTAATTTTGGTGTCTAAAACATTGTACAAAGGAGATGTCCACTTTTTGTATGGACGTTGGTTTTTTATTCCAAGTAAAATCCAGCATGGCTGAAATTACACTGATAAATAGTAGCTAAAATTAGGAATCAAGAATTAGTTACATAATAATTTTTAAATCCTGCATTTAAGAGAAAATCTACAAGTTATTTTATGTCAGTAGATATTTGAATTAAATGGATGGCAATACAAACCATTTTTTTTTGTAATAGAAATTATGACTCTCATCACTGTGAACTGTCACATAAAGTCAATGTCACTTGTCAATTGTGTCAATATCGCGTATTCGCGTCTCGCTTTGCTGTTTACGTATTCACTGGTTTCGTTATTTTTCCACCTTTTTTGACTACTTGGCTTATCGCAACGAATTCTTTGACTGTGCACATGACTTGGATGTTGAAAGTGTTTGGATTTATATAACTCTAACTACTTGGCTTATTCACAACTGTTATTTGTTACCACTTGCAATTCGGACTTGGATTTCGATTTTAAAACACTGACTGTAAGTATATTACTACTTTGCTTTCCTTTCTTAGGGAATACTTTATATGAGGACCATCGGCCTCCGTGACCGGGGGTCTGAGGACGGTGAGAGGGTCGCTCACCGTCCTTACAAAAGCAGGCCCATGACGGCAGCGCGACGTGAGGAACTCACGCACGCCGCCCCTTAGAATCGGGATCACACCTGAAACCCCGTCAAAGACGCGGGACAGCACCCGAACCATGGGGTGGTTCGGGCGCTGTCCCGCGGTGGGCGAGGCCGCAGCGGCGGCCGCATGTCTTACCGGGGCTTACCCGGGGCTCACAACCACAGGCTGTTGGGCGTTACGTGAGGTTTTTGAGTCGGCAGGAGTCCGGCAAAACATCCATGAGGATTTTCCCTCACGTAAAAAAGGGAGTACTTACTTCATATTCTTATTTGCATTAAAGTAACTACAAATAAACTTCCTATTTTTTTAGGACAAGAGTATCATGGCTTAATGCATTAATTGCAATATAGCTATTCGGGCCAGGCAACAGTTTCAGTACGAAGCTGTTAGCACGAGTCCGGAGTTTATCTCAATACTAAAAGAGCTGATTACTCAGGAGGTGAAATATATTATTATATTAACTGATGCCCGCGGCTCTGCCCGTGATGATGTGGGTATTTTTTTCGCATGATGCGATGACTATTGTTTGGTATCTTGGATGGGCTTGGATCAAAATGACATTTCTCCACCTGCACAGTTTTAGACCATATATTAATATGAGAAGATATTGAAAATCAAGGTGTAGAATAAATAATAATTATATTAACCGTAGATAATTTGTTTTCTTTTAATAGACTTACAATCAATCTTTAATATTACAAAATAACTAGATAAGACAACCACTCGGCATATATTACTGCGTTGACACGCTAAGCGGCTTAATAATTGAGGATTACAATGATGCGGTTTAAGTCTCATAGTTTCAAAACACTACATGTGAACAGGTAACAATTTTTGTCTGAACATGACATAATAAATCAATTTATTTTTATATTTGCAAAAATCTCACCCTCTAGCATACCAAAGTAAACTAAAATTATAACTGTTTTCAAAAACAAGAACTGTCATTGAAACAACTGTCATCCACTTGTCACGCGTGACAATATATCAAACTTTTAATTAGTTTGTTAGACTAAAGCAACGTAAGTTTTGTTCGTATTCAGCCTAAAATTAAACGAAAATAAAAATAATGTTTTCTCAAAATTGCAGGAACTAAAAATTCCATTTTATAAAATATGATATTAGTTCTATGTAACACTATTCAAAAATATTTGGTTCAACGGTGCTGGATTTTTTCGAGAATAAAAAACCATTTCTGGACATCTCCTTTCCAAAGTCACGCAAATAAAACAAAGTATTTCTTCTTTTCCTTTTTTATTATTTAACATGGTAACATGCAGTATGATTTTCGTCGACTCACCATTATAGGAACAAGTACCTATGTACAGATAAACTTAGCACCATAAATACAAACTATATTCTTCTTACAATAATAACGTAAAACTTCATAAACACTGACCATGTTAACGCGTACGTTTTTAGGGTTCCGTAGCCGAATGGCAAAAAACGGAACCCTTATAGATTCATCATGTCTGTCTGTCTGTCCGTCCGTATGTCACAGCCATTTTTCTCCGATACTATAAGGCCTATGCTGTTGAAACTTGGTTAGTAGATGTATTCTGTGAACCGCATTAAGATTTTTATATAAAACTACAAAAAAGCAGTAAATTTTGGGGGCCCCCATACTCAGAACTGAAACTCAAAATTATTATTTTCATCAAACCCATACGTGTGGGGTATCTATTGATAGGTCTTTAAAAATGCAATTGAGGTTCCTAACATTGTTTTTTGTTAAGTGAATAGTTTGCGCAATAGACACTTCCAAAGTGGAACAATGACTGCCCCCCCCCCCCCCCCTCTCTAACTTCTAAACTAAGAGAATGATAAATCTAAAAAAAATATATAATGTCAATGTACATTATATATTTTTTTTAGATTCATCATAAAAACTACCAATGAAAGTTGGTTTGAACGAGATCGAGTTGGTAATTTTTTTTAATACGTCACAAACCGTAATTTTCGCGTCGCATTTTTCACTACCACTGCGAACGCGTTAAAACATCTATCAAAGTTACAACGAACTACAAGAACTTTTGTATTATATTACTTGCTGCTACGGAACCTTTCATGGGCGAGTTTAACTCGCACTTGGCCGGTTTTTTATTGGTAACTAGCGGACCCGACAGACGTTGTCCTGCCATGTTTCAGGCAACTTTCTTTTTTTTTTTTTGAGAACTATCTCTTGACAATAACAAACAAACCAAAAAAAGAAATAGCGAAATCGGACCAGCCGTTCACGCGTGATGTCGTGAGTCGTGACCAAGGAAATAGGGATTCATTTTTATATAATAAAAAGATAATTATTAGGTAGGTTTAGTCCGTTCACAGTGAACGGACTATATCTACCTAATAACTATCTAGTCAGAGGTAATATAACTGTTATAATTATTACCTCCGACTGACAGCTTGTCGATCATTTCCTGTGTGTTGGCATAGCAGTAAAGTCCCCCTATGAGTGCCAGCCTACGACATTTTACCGATTATAGTGGAAATTATAACATCCAACCGTTAGCATGAAGACTTTGGTTTTTCATGTCATAATATACTTTACTTTACTAAAACAGTGCTCTTATAACTATACGATTGGATTTGAGATTTTTTTTTTATGAATATTATTATCAGAAAAGAAAAAATCACTTCCATCACCAACGGAGGTGAAGTTGCTGCTTCCATAACATTCCACATCTCAATTAATGGTCACACCCGAAAAAAACGATAGCAAAAGAATAAAGTAAGTTTCGACTAAAAGTTAATAGTTCATTGAAATGTTACATGAGCTTCGCATTTATTAGAGGACGCAATTTTATTTTTGGGACATGTATGGGGGGTCAATAGAAGCTTAACCTCAAGTTTGTGGGGTCGCCACCCTTGTCCCCCGGCCGCCATCTTGAAAAGAGGGGGGAAAAAAACACTTTTTTCGCAATATTTCGGAAACTATGAGTCTTACAAAAAAATTGTCGAGGAATAATTTGTAGCATATTGTTTTGCCTACAAATGTGTACATAACTTAAAAAAAAATTGAGAATTTTTTTATAAAAATTTTCTTTTTTGCTCTATAACTTTTTTTTATACATTCTACAAAAAAATACCTCAGACTAATCTTGTAGATGATCTTTTAAGAGAAATTGAAAAAAAAACGCCACAGAGCAAAAAAGAAATTTTTTATAATTTTATTTTCAATTTTTTGTTTTATTTATTTATTTATTTTAAACTTTAGTTGTTTATAACTACTTTTAAACTAACTTTAGTTTGTTTATAACTTCTTTAATTTTTAGTTTAGGGCAAAAACTTGTATAACATATTTGTAGGCAAAACAATTTGCTACAATTTATGACTTCTCAAATTTTTTGTAAGACTCATAGTTTCCGAGATATTTAGAAAAAGTGTTTTCACCCCTTTTTAAGATTGCGGCCGGGGGACAAGGGTGGCGACTCCACAAACTTGAGGTTAAGCTTCTATTGAACCCCCACACATGTCCCAAAAATAAAATTGCGTCCTCTAACAAATGCAATATTCGCTCCTTAAATTGTAACATTTCAATGGACTATAAATTACATGGGAGAAACAAAAACTTATTTGGGGTAACACAGCAATCAAGATAAGGCCACCTAAGTGCTAGAGGTAACATATCTCTGAACGGACTATTTATGGTGATATTGCTTTGACACGACATGGTTTCCTTTTTAGGTACTTAAGCGAATAACTTTTTTTTTCTAATTTTTAACATCAAAATTGATATTGTATAAATTCGTCTCGTTCTGTGCTCTCAAAATAACACTAGGTGTAAAACGAAGTAAAAACGAGGGCACAATTTTAGTTGTTGTTGTTGGTGGCATTGTGTACTTAGTATCTCTAACGGAGTAATGAATCCCAGGGATAAGGATTGCTGTCTTGTTGATTAAAGGATGTTGCATGATATTTTCATTAGCTTCTGGTTTAAATATATCAATGAAATTGTCATTTAGGTCGTTGTTGAGAACATCATGTAGAATCCTGTTATGGTTATAGTTCATATCGTGAACCAATCTTTCGAGAATATCGTTATCATCTTCTTCTATTTTATTTGCCCGAAAATCTGGATTTGCAGCGCCTATATCAAGTTTGTTGTTATAAGCATAACGTTGTATCAACGGCTTCTCGTAGCGTATTAATAATTTTTTACCTCGACTACCGGCTGACACTAATCCATACCTCTTAGGATGCTAGAAAATAAAACAACCTCAATTTTTTAACGAAATTGATAAAAATACAGTGAAACATAATTATGTATACTAACATAATAAAGAGGAAAGATTTGTTTTTTTGTTTGTTTGTTTGTAACGAATAGGCTCCGGAACTACTGGACCGATTTGAAAAATTCTTTCACTGTTGGGAAGCTACACTCTTTGCGGTGAACATAGGCTATATTTTTTCCCGTATTCCCACGGGAACGGGAACTACGCGCGTGAAACCACATGACGTCCGCTAGTTACACATATGTTTACATTATTACTATCAAAACTAAACCTAATTAAAGCCCACGTGGCATTGTGCTCAAAAGACTAGCAGCATTCCCTCTTTGAATAGCAATACCTATACGCCAAGAGAGAAAACTGCCAGCTCTTGGGTCACCAGTCGAGTCTAATAGGCGATTTTTCAAATTCTTAAAAAATCTATGCGCATTGGGACCCCATGGACCTAGGGTCGAAATAGTATTGGTTATAGCTGAAATTGACAATCTGCAGCTGAAGTGCTAGGATTCCTTAGTTCGATTAAGGTGAGACTTGTATTTAAAAAAGCAAAGACATGTAAACGTACAGATACTCATATTTATAAATATCTGTCACTTACTAAAGATATGACATGATCAATCCAGTCGATGTAATGCCAGACTCTAGTGAGAACTGTAGGAGAATCGGGAGAGCCACAGACAGGAGATCCAAAGCTTATGACTCCTACTAACAAATTGCCTATGATGGCAGGTCCTCCAACATCTCTCTGGAAATTAAATCATACTCTTTATTATACCAACACCACCCTAATAATTTAATTAGTAGATGTTATGATGGAGGTACTGACGGTGCATGCCCCAGTTCCTTTGGAGGTGGAGCCAGCACAAAAGTGGTTGCCGGTCACATAGGCCCTGAAATTAAAAATCTGAATAAGGATTGATTTTAATTATTTATATTCGACTGCCTCTGTGGCGCAGTCGGTCGCCTGCGGCGCTGGAGGTCGTGGGTTCGATTCCCACCGGAAACAAATATTTGTGTGACCCATAAATGTGTTTCTCAAGAGTCTGGGTGTTTCTATGTATAATATGTATGTATTTAAAAAAAGTATATAAGTATTAATATCCGTGGTCTGATACCCATAACACAAGCAGGTTATTTCTAGCTTACTTTGGGATCAGATAGCGTTGTGTGAAATGTCCGTGAATGTTTATTATTTATTATTATTTATTTAATTATGATAATTATGTGGCTTCCGTGGTTTCATCCGCGTTAAAAACCGTTCTCGTTCCTGCATTTCGAAGCAACGTATTACAGAGATGCAAAACGTGTGTGTTGTTCCAGACACCATTATACACCATAATATTAAAATTTCAGCTAGATCCGTTCAACCTGCTTTGCAGGACATTAAAATGTTGCATTTTTTTAACGTGAGGGAAAATCTATCATGGATGCTATGCCGGACTCCTACCGACCAAAAAACCTCACGCGTTACGCCTAACAGCCTACGGTTGGGAGCCCCGGGCAAGCCCTTGGAAGGATGTCCCAGAACTCCCAACAGACTCACGACCGCCACTGCGGCCTCGCCTAGGGGGTGGTTCGGGTGCTATCCCGCGTCTTTGGGGGGTTTCGGGTGTAATCCCGCTTCTAAAGGGGGGCGTGCGTGAATCTCTCACGTCACCCTGCCGTCATGGACCTGCTTCTGTAAGGACAGTGACCAGCCCTCCCTCCGTTCTCAGGCCGCCGGTCATGGAGGCCGATAGCCCTCGGCGAAAAACATTATGCTGCACGATTCTCAACATGGGTTTAGGAAAGGTCTTTCGACTGAAACAGCAATCTTATGTTTGAAAAAGACCGTAGGTTATTATACTAGTAATAAAACACCTGTGTTTGCTTGTTTTTTAGATATGTCCAAGGCTTTTGAGATGGTTCCGTATGAAAAGTTATGGTCTAAGCTCTGTGATGCAGGTATTCCCACGGAACTGTTGTTAATTTTCAAATATTGGTACAGACATCAAGTAAACTGTGTAAGATGGGCAAATACTTTTTCGGACGAGTATGTAATGGAATGTGGGTTGAGGCAGGGGGGGTTGAGCTCGCCTATCTTGTTTAATTTATATATAAATAGCTTGATTGCTGAGCTCAGCAGCATGCATGCAGGTTGCTATATAGATGGAGTGGCATTTAACAACATAAGCTATGCCGATGACATGGTGCTGCTGAGCCCATCAATGGCAGGACTCAGAAAGCTGATTAAGGTATGTGAACATTATGTCGAGGAGCACGGGTTGATGTACAATACTGCAAAGAGTGAATTATTAATATTTAAGGCAGATAAACAGCCTTCAGACGATTACCCAAGTGTCACCTTATGTGGTGGTGCCTTGACCCGTGTTCATCAATTGAAATATCTGGGCCATATTGTAACCGACAGTCTGAGCGACAGTCATGATGTGGAAAGAGCAAGGAGGGCGTTGGCGGTCAGATCTAATATGTTGGTGCGAAGGTTTTCTCGGTGTACTGATGCAGTTAAGATAACGCTATTTAGAGCATATTGCCAGACGTTTTACACCTGTAGCCTGTGGACGGACTGCACGCAGGGTACCCTACGCGCCCTCGAGGTTCAATACAACAATGCGTTCAGGATGTTGTTGGGGTTGCCGCGTTTCTGCAGCGCGTCTGGTATGTTCGCGGACGCACATACTGATGGCTTCGCGGCTATTAGGCGCAAGCGAGCAGCGTCGCTTTTGCACAGAGTGTACGTCAGCTCCAACAGCCTCCTGAGCGTAATAGCTAACAAACTGGACTGCCCTGTGAATGGATGTCTAAGTAAATTACATAAATAAACACACCTATTGCCCCTTTTTTAAGATTTATGGAAAATTTTATATGGGATTTTATTTGATTTTATTTATATTTTATTGATTTTATTTGGTTTAGTTATATGACATTTAGTTGATTTATTATTATTGAATTTTAGTTAATGTTATTATTATTGCTATTTAATTGATTAATTGCGTATTATTTGATGTTAATATGTTGTTGTATTTGATGTTAATAGGTTATAATATGTAAATATGTTTATGTTATTTTATTTACTGAATTTTTAGCGCTTGTAATTTATTTTGTAATTATTTTTTATGGATGACAAGACCTGAATTAAATGAATATTATTATTATTATTATTAAAAAGACACGTCGGCGGCGTCCAAGCCTTAGTAAGAGAGTTCTCCCCCCCCCCCCGCCTCTTTCACGAGCATGACCTGCTTGCAGAAAGAGGCGGCGACGCAGTCCCACATACTCCCGCTGGAGATCGTGGCTCACAACATGGTCTCGAGCGAGAGAGTGTCCACGTCCAGACCCACCACGAGGTACAATTTTGCATTGCATAGAAACTGCGTTCTGGATAGGTATATATTCCGTCAAGGTTTTATGTGATTGGTGTAAAGATTAGTAATTCTTATAGCAGTACTTACTTTGAATAGTATTCCTGACATTTGTAAAAGTCATATACATTAAGAACTGCCACATTTAGCTTGTTGAACTGGTTCATGATTTGGTTTGGCTGTAAATAAATATTTTTATTTAAAAGTTAATATACCTATTTACTACAAAAAGTTACTACATTTTCAAAACTGCTCTTACACAAAATGTAAAAAAAATATTCGCTAGCCTTACCTGGTTCGATCCCCACCCAAGTATTTCAATTTGAACATTACCAGAATGTACCTTCCAATCACTACGATATAACAATATCCTGCTCACTTTGCTATCAGTCTGTAGCTTGATACTCTTCAAGATACGAATAATGGCTAAATTGTGATTCAAAGAATTTGGATCATATTTTGGATAGAAATAGATCTCTTGAACTGGTACTAATTCCCCGTTCCAACACGTCCAATCACTACCAAGCCTCACATACGTGTGTTTTGGTAGTTCTTTAAAAAAGTGCTTGTTGTGATGCCTAAAAATAAAAATATTTAAGTGAAGAATATGCATAAAGAAGTTATTAAATATAGGAACAAAATAGTTATCTCACATTTGTAAGCAGGATGCTGCCGTGATGATCAGATGTCGACTTATTATACTACCCGCACATACGAAATCCCCTTCAACGTGGATGCTGGCCATAAAAGGATAAGACAGTATGTCTGTTTTCTGTCCGCCAAATATCCTTCTGGTTTCTGCATGTCCTTGTGGTATGGGTTCTGTAAAAATATGTTAACACTAGCTGACCCTCGCAACTTCGTTTACGCCACATAAGGTGTATGAAAAGACAGGTATTTTTTTCAACAGACTCAAGGGAGCGTATGAAACTGCCCTGTTTGCTTATTCATAAAAGAGCTTAAAGATTAAGTCCTCTTTTATGATTAAGCCAACACGTCAGTTTAGATTTACCCTCGCATTCAAAGAAACCCTTGAATTCGAAAAGTTGAGATGCCTCTAATTTCTGAACTACGAAACTCTCAATAATGAAACTTGTGTGGAACAATGTTAAAAACATTCCCTTTCTGACACTAAAAAAATATTTGAAATCGGACCACGCGGTGAGAACTTACAGCTGAAAAACCATTTTATCTTTCATCCCCTCTCCCGCAGGAACCGCCCAAAATATCGGGATCAAAAGTATCCAAGAACCTTCCTCGGACTATAAGCTCAAAATGTACCAAGTATCATTCAAATCGGTTCAGTAGTTTCGGCGTGATACTTATTCGGGATACAGACAGACAGACAGACATGAAAATTTTAAATTACATATTCGGCTTCAGAATCGATTATAGAACGCCCTACAATTGAAATTTTCAAAATATCTTCCATGTACAGACTCTCGACCCTGAACAGTTTTATTATAAGTATAGACAACGATATCAAGACTTTAACTCTTAAAAGATCTTTAATTCAGAAGCTGTACCTAATACTTGTCTGTCACATTGCTGCTATATTATATTATGCTTATTTATTATACAATGGTTATCTGATCTTGAGAGTAGCACTGCTGTTTATGAAATGCTTAACTCGAAATAATGGAATGGGCACAAAAAAGAGAGACAAATAGAATATTTACCAAACGCTTTAAGGTTTCTTCTACCTGATTCTTCCCACTCAGATGACATACCTGCAGTTTCGTTTTTATCGAATATGTCATCTACACTTAGGTTTTTTATTTTTCCAATAAATCTACCGATAAATTGCTTAAACTCTTTACTATTAGCAAATTCTGGTTTATATGATTCAGATTTTGAAATGCCCCTAGCATTTTCTGCATTTTTAGTTTCGTTATCAGTAGAAACGTTAAAATCGTTTTTATTTAAGATCCTTACTATAAAATCATTCATTTGGACTTGGTTTATAGGTTTATTATCAACTTCCAGAGCACTTGCATTTCTTACCACGTCATACAACTCAAAGTTTTTCTCTGCTATTTTGTTGAAATCAGCCTGCATTGTTAATAAGACTTTTATTTTGCGTTGTTTGGAAAATTTATCTGATAAATTCAACGACCTAAACACTCCATTCATCGCTTTTTGGGTATTTCTGCTCAATTCCCTGATCAAGTTGTTGTTTGACTTTAGTATTTTTATAAGATGACGCCGGTGATGAAACTTATTATTTTGGTGATCGTGACTGTTAATTCCAATAACCACTGTTAGCAAAATCGTTACAATTTTAGTTGGCAACATTGTTATTTGTGCTTGAAAATTCAAAGAATTATTTAAACAAGATGAAGTGAAGTGTGCTAACGTAATAAAAAAGTTTGATAAAATAAAATATTGTACAGTTTTAAATTCCTTGCATTTTGCAACATTCAATATTTTATATCGACATTGATAATAAAAAATATAATATCCTTAATGAAAGTCGTGAAATTGTATCAAGAATTTCAAGTGATACATACATACATATATGCTCACGCCTTTTATTACCGAAGGAGTAGGCAGAGGCAGATTTTTTATGACCATATTTCATCTTTAGATTTTGTCCCACGTAATAGGTGGTGAACCGGTTTGCCGTGTATTGATTTATTATCTCGATAGTGACGTTAAATTAAAGAATTAGTAGGAAATTTACAGAAATAGCTTCCCCATTTTACTTATTTGCAAAAAGCACACACGTCATTAATAGGAAAACATGAAATAAATAAATATTGTGGGGACATTCTTATACAATGCCATCTAGCCCCTGTCAAGCTAAGATAACCTTGTGATTTGGAATGTAAAGAACTGATCAACCTACTTATATATTTTTATACATATACACACTATACATAGTAACACCCAAACTTCGAAACAAACATTTGTAGTTTATACAAATATTGACTAAACCCTGGGAATCAAATCTAGGACCTCAGCTCGCCAGTCGGTTACACTACTACCTGCGTCATTAAGCAAAAATACAAAGGGCTTTGATAAAAACCTAAAACTTTGTCGTGATTCAATCGAGCTATCTAATAGTCTTTTAAACAGACCCGGCACTATCGTCGTGGGTCGTGAAGGAGGTGGCGGGGAGGGTGCGCGAGAGAACTTTCCCACCCGAGTTTCGCAGTCGGTGGCCGTAGGTCTGTTGGTAGTCCTGGGGTATCCTTCCGAGGGTCTTTTTTTGTTTACCGTGAGGATTTTCCCTCGCGTAAAACAAAAAAAAGAGGCAGGTCCAAATTCTGCTAGGAACCGATTCTTTTACTAACTTTTAAACTTTCGCGTTGCATGATATTATTAATTATATAAAACGGGTATTAACGCGATCATGCATACCTTAAAATTGAGGCTTGACGTTTCGGCTGGGTTGCACCAGCCGTGGTCACAAGCAGACTGAAGAGAGGTGCAACCCAGCCGAAACGTCAAGCCTCAATTTTAAGGTATGCATGATCGCGTTAATACCCGTTTTATATAATTAATAAAACCGATTCTTTTTCCATAAATATTTAATATCTCAAAATCTGTAGGTACATGGAAAATATTTTGAAAATTTTAGTTGTAGGGCATTCTCCAGGCAGGAATTCAATGGTTACTTTGAATGTAAGGATCATTCTAAACTGACGTGTTTGCTTCATGCTAATCGCTTTTTAATTTAAGCTATCACAAAATAATTCAGTCCACACCGAAGGCGCGAACTGAATTGTTGTAGAATCGACTAGTCAAGTGTACGTCAACAAAGAAACAGAGATTGAAAATTATTGGTAAGGTGCTGCAAAATAGATTCATTGGGTCTGACTTTTCAAGTCATCAAAATCAGCTATAATTTGCGCGCATAAGAGTAGAATTCGAAACCTTGTCAAAGAACGAATTTGGTCTCTACAGTTCTACAGTTAAAGGCAACGGATAACTGTCCCGGGACATCCTTCCGAGGGCTTACCCGGGCTCCCAACCACAGGCTGTTGGACGTTGCGTGAGATTTTTTAGTCGGTAAGAGTCCGGCATAACATCCTCTGAGGATTTTCCCTCACGTAAAAAAAAAGGCAACGTATAACTTGAACTAACTATTATTTAGAACCAAGGAATTTATTGAACTTCTCAAAAGAAAATAAAAAGGCTTTGTATGTAGCCCAGCAGTAGGCCGACCTTAAAAATATTTGCAGTAAACATAGGTAGGTACAGTTTTTGTGCTAAGATAAAGACACAATGCCTGTCTGTCTGAGGGAAATTGTTAAATAAAAGGATTTCGGGTTTGAATTAAATATCGCCGTCCAAAACAAAATGCGAAAAAAGCTTTATGTTTTATTAATCAGCAAAATCTGTCTTGTTCTGTTTGATAATTATTTACGTAGGTAGGTATACCAACGTTTTTATTTTCGATTTCGTAATAAAAATTTCCAAATATTTTCAATTGTATTTTCATTCATTTTTATGTGTCATAAAAATTTACATTAAAATAAATTGAAACTATGATGAAATGTAATTTTGTTGGGGTAATAAATAATATTTCACAACAAATAGGCTATATTAATAAAACGAAACATTAAATATATTGAAGTGTATTGGGTAACTACTTCACACAAACATAATACATAGTTAATCTAAGTCTTGTTGAATAACAGTGGTTTAAATTTTCATTTTAATTTTGCTAAATATATCACTGATACCATGTTGTCCATTAACATTAATATCATTTATTTTGTTTTAATCACCTTCATCGTCGAAATTCAAAGTCTTGTGCAGTTATCGAAGGCAGAAAATAACAGTATAAAAATTGCTGATAGAGCCATACGGAATACAATAAATGAACTTTTCAACACTTTGAAAATCCAAAATATAAATCAGAATCCGAGGCTAAAGCAATTTTATTCCATTCACAACTATTTCTCTTGGATGACGCTATCGGATTGCAACAGTCTCGAGAACATAATAGGTCTTTCTAGAGTTAATGAAATTGAAAATAACACTCAATATTTGATTACAATAGTAAATGAAGCCATCACTGATAGCGATAAAAATGGCGAAACCACTGGCTATAACATATTTGTAGCAAAACATATACAAACGGTTATTGCAAAATTAAAATATCTAAAAGAAAAGTATGTTTCGAAGAAAAAAACTTCTATATTGAAACATATAAAGAAAACTGACAAGGCTTTGCGAGAACTAAGAAAGTATCAAAATTTTACTAAATCTATCGAAGAAACAAAAGAAGAAGAAGAGAACTCTACTAGCTATAGTGATTTTTGGAGTAAGTATTTTCTTAAGTACCAATACGAATTTTTAAGTCAAGTTTAATAACTATAAATAAGTGAGTCGATTCGTTAAACAATATCTACTAAAGCGATTTAACATGAATAACAACATCATTTCATTTTCAGAGCCGAGCGGTCGCCGAATTTTTGAAGGATCCCGCACCAGTATCAAACAGTTCCCTTTCGTGACCAGTATTCAGTTTTTCAAAAAGTTCCAGTGCGCTGGGGCTATGATCAAAGACGATCTGGTTATAACTTCTGCATCCTGTTTGCAATTGTAAGACAGTATTATTGAATTTTACTTAATTAACTTAAGACCGTCAAATTGCTAAAATCGCTTACAAAATAGGTAAACTTACAACGAGTCAAACTTGTCGCATTCGATTGCTGCGCTTAGTCCTTCTCGGTGACTTTCTTTATGTCGTCTTCTTCTTATGCCTTATAGCTAGTCCTACATTTGATCTCCACTCATGGACTCCATAGGTCACACTTAAATTTTTCGATATCTATCAGCATATTTCTAAGTTAGTTCAGCTTAGATGCCTTTAAGTATCGATATTTAATTTCTTGGTGTAACACCAGGTAATTTAAAATCTCTTTAAATAATGATGGTGTATTTCCAGAGCGTGGAATAATCGTTTCTTCCGTGAAAATCCAGCGTTTATTACTGCTCAAGTCGGTAGTAATTACTATGAGTATGAAGGCGAAAATATTCCGGCTTTAGAGATTTACTTTCATCCGTCATACAATCCTAATACTCTGCAAAATAACCTGGCTATTGTGAGATTAACAAGAAAAGTCAATTTCAAAAAGTCACGCAAAACTAAAAAAATCGACATTGACAGAAGTCCCTTCCCGTTAGCAGACTACAGTAAAATTACTATAGTAGGATGGGGAGCCATAGATGTAAGTATGATATTTGAAAGTGTTCATAAAATAAATGATTGACCTTAAATTAATATAAGTATAGCTCGAAACATAAAAAAAATTATACTCTGTAATACGAGTATTACAGGACAGAGGTATATTTTACAACTGAGTTCAAAATATTTCTCTATAGTACGAGTATAGGACCTAAAAACATAAACTAAAGACAGACTTTGATATTTCAGGACTACAATATTATATACGACGTTTTCAGAAATAAAATAACTTACGCAGAATTAGATTTCTATCCCCTGAAGGAATGCATAGAACACTATACAAGGTATGTTTTACACTTTACTATCTACAGTAGGAACTGTTGTAGAAACCTCCATGAATGTCATGCCGGATATCAGCTGACTAAACCTACACGGATCCTACCTATCGATACCACCGAGCGCTCTGGGTTACTCCTGGGGAATTCATCCTAGGCTTCCAGGTTGACTGTCGCTACCACCGCAGCCACGCCTAAGGGTTCGAGTGTTTTTCTCCTTCTTGGGATGTGAGCGTGTGCGCAACTAGAGCTTGGAACTTCTTCTACAAGGACAATGAACATCTGGCGCCCTCAGACCCCCGGCCAAATGAGAGTAAACCAAACCCAAAAAATACAACCCGGTTAGCCGGAAGAAAATTCAGATAGAATGAAAATAAACACTACGATGAGAGATAATGATAATTATATTGCTTCTGCGTAGTCTAAAATGCATTGTGAGCAAAACGCATTTTTACGGTTTGCATTTCATTGACAAAATATGATTTCAGTGACTACGTATCTATAAAAAACTTCTGCGCTGGATTCTTTTCTAAAGGAGGTGGAGCTTGCAACGTAAGTATATTTAAACAATCATAATTATTCAGATTCAATAAAGTATAAAAATGAAATTTGGTTAGCGGCTTTAATTTTAAAAGTATACACGTTTTAACGGCTTAACAATTGGGCACAAATTTGGCACAGGGATAGAATAGCAAATAGACTATTTTTCTCATTTTTGACATCCCGAGAAATCTATCCCATGGGAAGCGGGAACAGGAACAGAATTTCGAAGCGAGTGTAGCCGCAATCACGAGCACCGTCTAGTTTTTAACATTTGTAGTATCTATCAAAACATATCCTGTAATGCTCTGTAAAATATAACTTGATCTCTATGACAGTTATATTAATGTAAACAAAATTTACTTTTATTTCAAAGGCATATTTTGGTATAGTCTGAAATAACATAATATAAGCTTTAGCCCTGAAATATGGGATGAGGAAACGGAGCCAAATTGTACTCCCGCGGGCTAAGCCCCGTACATTTACAGTTGGACCTACATGTATTAAAGCTGTAGAACACTGTTTCTTGTATATTTCAGCGCGATGCAGGAGGACCGGCAGTTATCGATGGTGTCCTAATTGGAGTCATCAGCTTCGGTTCCGCACTCTGCGGGGCTCCTGATTCTCCTACAGTTTTCACTAAGCTAGGCTATTACGCTGATTGGATTGATGATATCATAGAACAGGTATTATTATGTTTTACTACATAGGTATACATATACGAGTATTTTAATTTGTGTAGGTATATAACATCCACGGGTTACATGCATAGGCATGAAGTCACACGTTTTGCCCCGAAAGGGTTTACAACATAGTTGTATTTTGTCTTACGTAATACGGGTGTCTGTGTCAAAATAGACGGACCAGGGTCCAGGTAAAACCTCTACTCATAATAGCGCCTCGTATTGCTATGCGTAGCAAAAAATAACATAGCTAAAGTGATCATTTACCGAACACTGAACTAGCCCCACATAAAACTATATCCAATCGTTAAAAAATTCTGCCTATACTACTTGGCAACAACCAACAATTCTTAGTAGCTTGAATAGTAAATTTGTGTGTCTGTCTTAAGTTCCAATTGTTTTTAGGAATTACCATCCATGGGGAAAAGGACAACAACCTTAGCTCCCAAATACTTGCCAATTGATGGAGAAGCAGGCACAACAGGAACACCGTTGATAGTTACACCTATGGGCACATTTCCACTTCAAGATGCACTTCAAGATGAGACTGAAGCACTTAGAACAGTACGAGAGCAAGATTTATATGATATTCTACCTTCAATATTTAGCAGTAAAGAGATTCAAGAACTGCTTGGAGAACAGCAGTCCGAATTAAAAGAATTTCAACGTATACCCTTAGAAACATATCAAAATCAAAATGAATCCGTAATCAAAATAACTCCTAAACAACCTAAAAGCGCCTCACGGCAGCAGAATATAAATGAAGATATAGGTTACGATGCATTAATAGAAGCTTCTACAGATTCAGTCACGAATATGGCATCCTTTGAGAAGTCCAATAACTCTTCGCTAGATGTTATTAAAACACAAACTGAAAGCTCCTTACGGCAACAAGAAATAAATAAAGATATAAGTTACGATACATCGGAGGAAAGTTCTACAGAATACATCACGAAAATGACATCCTTTGATATAAGCAATGATTCTACGAAAAATGTCGTTATCACACAAACTGAAAACACCTTACGGCAGCAGCAAATTAATGACGATGTAAGTTTTGATACGTCTATAGAAACTTCTAAAGAATCATTCATCAGAATGGCACCTTCAGTAAAATCAAATTATTCTACGAAAAATTTTGTTATGAACTCAGTTGAAAATTTACAAATAGATAAATTTTTGGATGCAATTATAAGTTATAATGATAGCGCAGATTTGACAGAAGACTCAAACGATTCTAATGAACGTATTGTGAAGGCAGAAAGAAAATATTCCATAAATCACGTATCATCAACTGAGACGGATGAAGAAGGTATGAGTATATCAGCGGATCCGTCAGAAAATATAACATTTGTAAACGATTCTATAGAAACTTCAAACGATAGAATACCTAAATCTCTGTTACTTCGACTGGCACGAGCACTTGCACACAATAAAGGACTTCTTTAAAATCAGGATTTGGATAAGGCAGCAGCGCCATTTTACATAGTGATCGCTTTGTAATTTATTATATTGTCATTATATGAATTTAAATGGTCTAATAGTAGATCTAGGCTTTCATGAGTGTTTTATACAAAGATACTAATTTATTGGTTCTCCTAGCTATTATTTAATCTTTGTCACCGATTTAATTTTCTTATTTTACTCAGTACTAATGAGTCTGGCAAATATTGTTTTACGTAACCCTGAAACCCAATTGCAGCTCTATCTACAGGGTCTAAACAGTTATCAAACCATCTAGGAACGACTACCTGACTCTGGCTGAACACCAATCTCAACAAAACCGGTTTTCATACTAATTAAGAGACAAGAGATCGTACCGAGTTTATTTCCAATAACTCCAATGCTAATTCAGAGTCAAAAGTGAAAATCAATACCTACTTAGTTATTATATCGTTTTAACGAGAATCTAAACAAGCAATATGATAAAAAAATCTTACTTTTTGCCACGAAAGTGTGAATATGTTGATGTAGATGTTTGTACAACCAGTAGGTTCTACCATTTATGAAATATGGTGCCGAGACGTGGACACTTACAGTGGGGTTAGTCAATGTACTAAAAGTTGCGCAGCGAGCTATGGGAAGGGCTATGCTTGGGGTATCTCTGCGGGATAGACTCCGAAATGAGACTATCCGGCAGAGAACTAAAGTGTTCGACATAGCTCGCAGAATAAGCACATTGAAGTGGCAGTGGGCCGGCCACATCTGCAGAAAAACTGACAGCCGATGGAGCAAGCGGATTCTATAGTGGGGTAGTACGTCCACCCACCATATGGACCGACGACCTAGTAAAGGTCACAGACTGAGACTGGATGCGGAAGATGCAGGACCGTGTACTGTGGCGTAAATTGGGTGAGGCCTACATCCAGCCGTAGACTGCCATTGGCTTGTTTTGCTTGTAACTGTTTCGCGCTCTAACGGCGCTGAACGTATCTGGCTTAAATTTAATACACGGAATAAGATCTCTTGGGGAGGCAGGAACGAAAACCATCCAGAACGAATAAATGTCTTCAATACTATCCTTGAAAGAATAGATTAAGGTTTCAAAAGATTTGCAAAGGTAGGTATTAAAATTAAGAGATTTTGATAATTTGCTAAAACTAAATCTCTTGCTTCTTACTACACAGAATAAAAAAATATGACGATAATTTTATTCCCATCCATTGGAGTCAAGATAATACAAAATATTATAGTTATTGCTTGTGTGTTGCAATTTTTTAATAAAAATGTTTTTATTGCAACCTTTTATGATCATTTTTGGTTTTGCAAGATCTTTGTAATAATAGTAGGAAAGGATATAAACAGAGCGACAAAATTAAATTCAGTTTGTGCTTTATGATATAATATTAAATAGTAGGTACACCGTATACATTACGAAACAGGTTTGAAAAACTTGCATAATTAATTCCTTTATTTTAACGGCAAATCTTCATATTTGAAATGCTATACTTCAAGAATAACTTTACATACGTCACATTATTTTGTATTCTCGGTTTCATTCGGTGTCTTGTAGAATTACCAGCCATGGAAAATGACGATATGGCAATCACAGAGGTGACAATAAGAAACACTGTCAACAATTTATTCGCTACATTTCAAATCAAAGACGTGGGACACCAGCCCAGGTTAAAAAAATTATCAATGATGTACAACTCTTTTACTTCACTTACGCTAAAATATTGTAACAATTTGAAAAAAGTAGTCCGATTATCACACGATATCAACCTGGATAATAACAATCAATACTTTATGACGCAAATAAATGAACTTTTAAATGGAGGTGATAAAGATATAGAAGTACAGAACGCCTCGCATGTAAATACACTTGCAGGAAAACTTATCGATAAACTTAGAGACTTGAAAAAAACTTACAAGAAAAAAACATCCGATTTTAATATTCATGCAAGTAATTTAGAACAGGCAAATAATTATAATGCCAATGATGATGCAGTCTGGAGTAAGTAGCTATAAAATGTTATCTACGTTAAATTGTTACAATAATATAATTTATGGGTATATGTGTACTGAATCAATTCCCAATTTTATATTAAAACTGCTAATCGTTCAACTCCTTTTATCTGCGCTGATTAATAAAACTATTCATGTCATTTTCAGACCCATCATCACCAAGTGGCCGTCGTATTTTTCGAGGTCACAGGACACGGATTAAACATTACCCATTCATGGCCAGCGTCCAAATCTTTCTAAAATTTCAATGCTCGGGCAGCATCATTCAAAAGGATTTGGTTATCACTGCAGCGTCTTGTTTACAATTGTATGACTTTTATGTCTACATTCATATGAAATGTTTTCTTTATGAGTACCTACTTGAAGATATTAATTTCTGTCTTTTTTATTGATCTGAATAGAGCCTGGAATAACCGTTTCTTCAGCGAGAATCCGGCATTCCTCTCTGTTCAAGTTGGTTCTGATTTCTATGAAGCATCTGGCGATAATATACCCGTTCTTGAAATCTACTTTCACCCTGAGTACTCTCCAAAAACTCTACATAATAACCTTGCCGTTATGAGACTCAGCCGATACATACACTTTTCAAGGAAACATAAAAGGGTTAAGATGATAGAGGTTGACCAGGTGGCGTCACCACTGGCCATCAACACTGATGGAATTGGTATAGTTGGATGGGGTGCCAAAGACGTAAGTAATCAATATAATAACAAACTATCGTCTAAGTAATACTAAGTTGCATTTTGCTCTACATTTCGGTAAAATTTTCGTCAATATTCAGTGTTTAGAAAATGAATCGAGTTTTGAGGAAATTGTATAAATTATAAAAATCTACCTGATCAAAACTGCTTAAAGGAGTGTGTACATAATTATGGGCTGTTGAACCTATTTGACATCTGTATGACCGTTATGAATGGCTTCTAAAACATAGAAACCTTCGTTATTGGAAAAATCATAAACTGTCCCTTTTTTTAATACCACCAAGGACAAGCATACGGCCCACCAGAAGGACTTGATGGTCACCGAAGCCTATGGACGTTTGCAACACCGGAAGCGCCACTGTCACGCTGCCGATCCTGTACTTATCTTAGTATCGACCTTAGCATAAGATGATCATCGCAGTGATCGTTTACAGAACATACATACATAACATCACGCCTGTTTCCTAACGGGGTAGGCAGAGACTATGGTTTTCCACTTGCCACGATCCTGACATATCACTTTCGCTTCTTCTACTTTCATATGTGTTTTCATACATGCTCTCCGATTAAGGGTACTCTTGACCTGGCCTTTTTCCAAAAGGTGTCCAATTTGGTCGACATAAGTGCGACGCGGTCGACCCCTACCAGATTGTCCATTCACTCTCGCCTTATAAATCTCTTTTGTCAGTCTGTTCTCATCCATTCTCTCCATGTCCGAACCATCTGAGCATCCCTTTCTCTATCTTAGTCACTACACCTTCTGTCAAGCCACAATGTTCCCTAATCACACAATTTCTTTCTTTATCCATCAATAATTTACAGTCGTTTACAGATCACTAAGCGATTATTATTGAAGATTGTGTGCTTCAACAGCTTACATGTTGAACAAAAATAAACAAAATCATCTTTGAAAATAAATTGAGTGTATAAGTTAGATTGTTTTTCACTTTGAGACTGTCTGTCTGATGTGTAGAGATTAAGTATTATAGCATGTGAAGATAAAGGATGATTCCAGATGAAACTTTTGACTTTGAACCTCGAATCTGTGGTGTATTGAATGAAACAATGACGATCGCAGAATGCATTGGCTTTATTGCGCTAGAACCTTTACATTGTGGGTGGGTAGATTTATAGAAAAGTACCCTACAATACCAGTACACAACACTATCTTCCCTTAAAAACTAGATCAAAGAAATTAAATATTTGTTTGATACACTTACTACAACTATTAACAAGCAAATATCCTTCTCATAGACAAACAGAAAATGGCAAATATAGCTGAGTATGTATATCTGTAGATTTTTACGATTGTATGTAATACCTACTTATACAAAAAGATTTAATCTTGACATGCGTTGTGGTGCGTACCTAGGTTTAACAAAATACTAAAGCTATAATAATCTAAGCATACAAGTCTATTGTAAGCGTCTGTGAACCAGTGGCCGTAAAGTCATTTTATGAGGACTGTGAACTGAATCGAGACGCTTGCGATTATCATCGGGCTGAGCGCTGGCCTCTTGGCTTTGGTTATCACTCTTACTGAGCTGACATTCACTCGAATCAGTCGATTTTTGAGTTGGACACGAAAACACCTCGCCATATAGCGGCGTCGAATCAACGCCACCTACGTCCACAGCTGAATCCCTAGAAACGACCGTGACTGAATCCCCGGTGTCACCGCTGTTAACAACCGACAGAGAATGACGCGACTTACTAACATTTTTACACAATAACTGGTCAACGTGACGCTTAACGATACGATTATCATTCAATGTTTTAACCTTATACGACAATGGACCCGTTCTGTCGACCACCACTCCATCCCTCCACTTGGTATCGTTATTGGCATAATCGCGGACTAACACCGATTCTCCAGGAGTCGCCTCACGCATCACGCCCCCTCGGCGCGTCTCCTGCGCGTCCTGTTTCTCGCGAACTAACTCTTCGGTACGAGGCCGTAATAAGTCTAGTCTGCCGCGCAACCGGCGACCAAGAAGAGCCACAGCGGGTTCCTTTTTTGTAGTCGAATGTTCTGTATTACGGTAAGTAAATAAGAATCTGTGTATAGCGACGTCGTAATCCTCTTGACCGAAAGTCGCCTTTTTAAGAATTTGTTTAACTTGGCGCACAGCGTTTTCCGCGGCGCCGTTGCTTGACGGATGATACGGCGCGACTAATACACGCTTGATTCCGTTTTTTGTTAAATAAGATAGATATTGTGATGACGAGAACGGAGGACCATTGTCGCTGACAATAACAGTCGGCAGACCGAACCTCGCAAATATTTTGCGAAAACAAACAATAACGGCTTGGGCAGACGTACTGTTAACACGTTCGACTTCCAGCCACTTGGAGTGAGCGTCTATTATGACTAAATAATACTGATTTTTATAAGGCCCTAGAAAGTCAACGTTTAAGCGAGTCCATGGTTGGGCTGGCCAGGGCCACGAGTGGAGCGGTGCAGGTGGTGGATGGTCGCGCTGCGATCTACACTCGGGACATTCGCGACATACTCGTTCAATGTCCGTGTCTAACCCTTCCCACCAAACGTAGTTTCGCGCGACTTGTTTCATTTTGACAACTCCTATGTGTCCATTATGAAGCTCTTCCAAAACAGAACTACGAAGTTTTTTAGGAATGATCACGCGGTACCCCCAGATTAAACAACCGTGTTCAAAAAATAAACTCTCTCGCTTTGAAAAATATACATTGTCACATTGATTACCAACACTGTTTGGCCAACCAAATTTAACGAAACTGACAATTTTGTTAAGTAGCGGATCCTTAGAAGTTTCGCTTTTAACCTCTTCGAATGTGACAGGCAACTGATGTTCTATAAAATTAAAATAACTTCCTTCAAAAAAATTGTCGCGATTTTCCTTACTCGACGTTTTTAAAGGTAAACGTGATAAAGCGTCCGCGAAACAATTTCTTGCCGAAGGCACAAACTCAATGTCGAAATTATAGGCGGCTAATCGAACTGCATATCTTTGCAATCGGCTAGCAGCTGTTTGAGGAATGCCTTTGTTTTTACCAAAGATATAACTAAGAGGACGATGGTCGCTACGTAAATAAAAATGTACGCCGTACAAATATTGATGGAACTTTGTCACACCGAAAATAATAGCCAAAGCCTCCTTGTCTAACTGTGAGTAGTTAGTCTCGGCCGCATTGAGCGTGCGCGAGGCACAGCTGACCGGCCGCTCCGAGCCGTCCGGGTAGCGGTGCGCGAGCACGGCGCCCAGCCCGTACGCACTGCTGTCCACTGACAGTATCAACGTCAACGTCGCATCAAAATGCGCTAATACCGGATGACTACTTAAAACATTTTTGATTTTACTGAATGCCAGTTCACATCGCTTATCCCAGTGCCACTTAACATTCTTTTTAAGTAAATCGTACAATGGTTTTAAAATATCACTAATGTTTACACAAAACTTAGAATAGAAATTTACTAAACCTATAAAGCTTTTTAATTGGGTAACGTTCTCAGGTGTGGGTGCCGCCACGATAGCTTCAATCTTTTTTTCATCGGTGTGAAGACCGTGCTTATCGATGCGATAGCCCAAATACGTGACACTATTCTTAAAAAACTCACACTTAGACCAATTAACCCGTAAACCCGCTTCTGTTAACCGCGACAAAACAGCACGTAAATTTTTGATATGCTCGTTTTTATTCTTACCGGTACAACAGATATCGTCTTGAAAAACTACAGTGGACGGCAATCCCCTGAGGGTTTCCTCAATTAATTTCTGAAAATACTCAGGAATACATTTTATTCCAAATAGAACCCGCCTGTATAAAAAAATTCCTACATGCGTGGTGATAGCCGTCATAGCTTGGGATTCTGGACTTAAAATTAATTGTTGATAGGCGTGAGATAGGTCTAATTTGGAGTAATGCTCACCACCGGCCAGAGTTGCGAAAATATCTTCGATCCGGGGAAGAGGATAGTGAAAATCTTTCAAAATTGGGTTAATAGTGATTTTATAATCCCCGCATATACGAATATCACCGTTCTTTTTTATGACAGGCACTATCGGTGTGCCGTAATCTGACTGTTCAACTTTGTATATAACCTCATCTCGCTGCAAGCGCTCGAGCTCGCGCTCGACGGGTTCGCGCAGGGCTAGAGGAAGGGAGCGGGCCTTCACGAAAACCGGTGTGTTATCAACAAGGTATAATTTTAGGGGAGATTTGAAAGTCCCTAGTCCCTCAGCAAAAACTTCAGGAAACTCCCTTAGTAAAGAAGTGACACAATTGCTATCTTCC
The DNA here is from genome assembly GCA_933228765.1 of Miltochrista miniata. NCBI lineage: Eukaryota > Metazoa > Arthropoda > Insecta > Lepidoptera > Erebidae > Miltochrista > Miltochrista miniata. The sequence continues at coordinate 1,750,201 of OW121769.1, forward strand.
TTAATGTTATAACACTGTGATGCATTTAAACGTAAACACCTTAGCCAAGTGCGCCCTAACAACGGCGGGCCACCCTTCTCAAATATATACAATTCCAATTTTTCACACAGTGTGCCGCAAACAACGTTGACCGTAATGTAGCCCAATGGTTTGATCACGTCACCTACGTAAGAATTCAATCTTAATACTTTCTTTGTTATTGGAATTAAATTAAAGTATGTATCGTAATAAAATTTCGAAATGGCAGAAATTTTGCTACCTGTGTCGATTTCGAAATTAATGGGATGATTTTCGACTTTAACTACGACATAATAAGGGTCATCACGGTCAGAGTTGCTACAAAAATGAAATAAATTTAAATCACTGTCAGAATCAGAACTATTTAAAAAAAACTGACCTTTAGTGTCCTTTAATTGTCCGGTGCCATCTTTGCCATACTTACGACACATTGCTTTCAAATGGCCTCTTTCACCGCACTGATCACAGTTGTACGCTTTGAACCTGCACCGGGCGGGTGCGTGTCCGGCGCGGCCACAGCGCATGCACGCTCGCGGGGCCAGCGCAGGCGCCGACGCCGTCGGTGCGCGCGCGGTGGGCGCGGTACGCGAGCTGTGGGCGGCGCGCGCACTCGCTACTCGATGCAAGCCATCGCTGGGCCCGGGCGCAAGCAGCGCCGTCGCCGGGTCCGGGCCGCGGCTGGCGCCGCTAGCCGCGGTAGCAGCGTGTCTGTCAGCCGCCTCCAGGGCCAGAGCGAGCTCGACAGCTCGTTTGTAATCCAACTCTCGTTCGGCAAATAGTCTCGATCGCATTTCCTCGAGATGTAGGCCGGAGACAAACTGATCTCTTAGATTAATTTCAAGCATATGGCCAAAATTGCAAGTCTTTGCTAAATGCTTTAAATTCTGTAAATAATCATTGATAGTCTCCGCCTCCCCTTGCTTTCTTTGCCGAAATACGTGTCTTTCTGCAATCTCAGATCGTTTAGGTTCGAGATGTTCCTTAACTATTTGTTCAAGGTCGTCGAAGGACTTATTTTCCGGTAACTCAGGAGCGCACAAGTCGCACATCAATTCATAACACGCTACACCGACGTGTGTCACTAAAGTAGCCACATGTAAACCTTTATCAATGCTATTAAGAATTATAAATTGTTTAATCCGTCTACAATATGCCTCCCAGTTGTGAACACCCACTTCAAACGGTTCAATTTTACCTATAGGCATGTTAAGTGACGATCTAATGCACAATCACACAACTATAAATATTTCTAACACTGTTATATTTAAATAGCACTTTAACGCAACTGTACATAAGTAAGCACTGAAACTGTAACACTACTTGTAAATTATACGACACATCCACGACTTGTAAGTAAAAATATCAGGCTGCGCCAATGTGGTGTATTGAATGAAACAATGACGATCGCAGAATGCATTGGCTTTATTGCGCTAGAACCTTTACATTGTGGGTGGGTAGATTTATAGAAAAGTACCCTACAATACCAGTACACAACAGAATCTTTATACTTAAACTATTTAAAAAAAAACTTATTGAATTGTTTGAGAATACTGATATAATTTATTGCAGCAAACAAATATTGTCAAAGATCCGTGGGTAAATAGACTGACCTATGCAAATTTAGACTATTATTCGCGAATGGATTGTCAAGACCTTTATACCAAGTATGTGTTTTTTTAATAAAAATATTTAAAAAAGAATTGGTTTGGAGTAGGATTTGAAACTGCGTCTTCTTGCTAACCGTTCAGACGCCTTAACCACCAGCCACAGAAACCTACTCGGAACCAACCAAACTTTCCACTTTATACAGGGTGAATTTTTGAAAAGGGCTTGGATGGCCAAGTCCTAAACTATAAGGAATATCTAAAAATGCTCAAAGGAGTCACGAGCCCGATTTTGATAAAACTTAAAACCTCATCATTAGATTTTTGAAAAACCAATAATCTTAGCCGGGAATCGAACCCATTGATTTTGAAAAAAATGACACACCCTTTATTATTACACCACACGATAGTGTCGCTGATAAGGATCAAATTCTGCGAAGTAATGATATACGACAAATTTAAGGAAAGTTTGGAATTTTAATAGAATTCATATTTCATGTACCTAAATTTTGTATCATAATTTGTTTCGTTTGAAATCCCAGAATAGATCGTAACTATTCCGTGTTCTCAATCATGCTCAGAATGATTCTTTGGAGAATATTATAAACGGAATCAATAATATTGAATGCAGTACGATCCCTGAGGTCTAAATTTTGAACAATTAATCAGTTAACGTAAGAAAAAATTAATTGTATTTTGTTTAAGATGAGCACTTTCCTTTAGTTTGCCGTATGTCATTACTTCCCAGAATCAAATCCTTAATAGCAACACTATCGTATGGTGTAATAATACAGGGTGCGTTTTTTTTTTCAAAATCAATGGGTTCGATTCCCAGCTAGGATTATTGGTTTTTTAAAAATCTAATGATGAGGTTTTAAGTTTCATCAAAATCGGGCTCGTGACTCCTTTGAGCATTTTTTTCCTATTCCTTATAGTTTCGGATTTGGCCATCCAATCCCTTTTGAAAAATTCATCCTGTATACGTCTTGGAGCGACACATCTTACTACTTAATAACATACCATTGCTTTTCAAAAATAATCTGTGTTTTTTCTTTTTAAAATTCGAGACTTCACGTGAAATACTATTTACTTACATTCACCGACGTTTCGAGTATGTTGCGGTGCCCGTGGTCGCGGTTGGACTTAGGCGAGAATCGACACCATAAACCAAAGTGGCTAGGTACGTGCGAACACCAAAGGACATCAGTCCTCTGCAAACACCAGTCTACAAAGTGGATTGCAACTGCGGTAGTTTCTACATAGGCCAAACCAAGCGGACCATAGCGGAAAGCGTCAAAGAACATATTGCAGCTGTGAAAAATCGTCAGTTGAACAAATCGGCAATAGTAGAAAACCTCGAGTCGGGCATTAATCACTGGATCGAACTTCACCAACCGAAAGTCCTCTCCACTGATCGCCATTACTATCTACGTATGGTGCGTGAAGCCATTGAAATCAGAAAACACAAAAATTTCGAAAGGGATGATGAATATAAGCTCTCCAGGATGTGGAATTCAGTGATCAATAAACTTGAACGTAAAACTGTGCCAATTAAAACTGACGTAGTAAGTGTAGTGGTGTCGCCGGCCTTATCCTTCGTTGTAATAACAACGGAGGGTAGTTCAACAAGAAATAACTTCGTAGTTTTTGTCCATCCTCGCCTCAGTCCAACCGCGACCACGGGTGCTGCAACGTGCTCGAAAGGTCGGTGAATGTAAGTAAATACTATTTAGCGTGAAGTCCCGAATTCTATAAGTATGAGTGTTAAAAACCGCGATGGTTTAAAAATAACATTTTTTCTTTTCTGCTAAAGTAGGTAATGATTTGCTTATGAGATTGAAATTCTAAATAATTTATTGGGGCATTCAAATTCTTTAAAATGAGTACATCTTTCAATGGAAGTGGTACGATTGTTCTTCACTATGTGGTGCTGGTCGCCACAATCTTAAACTATGTAAAGACCAAGATTTGTGTATGTTAATGTTTTCAGAGAGTACGTGACGGACAAACACTTCTGTGCTGGGTTTCTCTCCAAAGGTGGTGGTGCATGCGCAGTAAGTGTTTATAAAGTAAAATATAAATAATATCTCACTAATTGAATTCGGTACTACCGTAGCCACGGTAATGATTAACATCATTGTGACAAAGCTAGACTTACGTCGAATCCTCGTGATGACTATGGAAGACAATCTTAGTGATTTATAACATGCAACGTTCACCATAGCTTCTCCAGTGGACTTTTGTTTGGTGATCCCTACTAATATGTCAATGCCCAAGTTATTCAATCTTGTCTGCTACATTTTCACACCCGAATAACTGAACCGATTCTGATGATATTTGGAGATAGACTAGAGCTCGGGAAAACATGTTTTATTGTAAAAAGGCGGAAATTGGTTCAAATTGAGAATAACATGTGTTTATTGTACGTGTTATGGGTGGATGTATGTGGTATGTGGCACAAATGAGAGATAGTACAGATAGAAACCTAAATACTAAATTCGCTGAGGCTATGTACACATAAGTCACGAGGTCAGGCGGTCTCAACCGAATTTTCGATACTGATTTGTACTGATTTGTGCGCGAGTGTGTGTAGCAGAGGGTAGGTTTGAAAACAAAGTACATACATGAGATTTCCATCTGTACTATCTCAAATTTGTGTATGTAGTCTAGATCTAGATCAATATGCTCGCACCTATAATCACAGCTTGTTCGTTTTATCTTAAAGCCACAATGATCATGAAATTTTGTAATACACTTTTTTGACAGCATGACATTGGTGGTCCAGGTATCTCACATGGCATATTAGTGGGAGTGATAAGTTTTGGTCCACCAACCTGTGGCACCCCTGATGCTCCAACTGTCTTTACCAAATTAGGATATTACAAGGACTGGATCGAAAATATTATGGAATCGGTATGTAATTCATAACTGTAATAGACATAGGTACCTATTTAGTATAAAAAGAATACAATAAACAATTTACTTTTCTCTATTGTAGCCCGTACCTGTTGCAAGACAACTTAGCACGTTATATGTCCCTAAAACTATTGGTACTCGTTATGAACACAGGACAACGAAACAATTTCGTATTGAACCGTTTATGGAAGAAAAAGAAGCAAAATTCACAAATACTTCTTCTAATCTTAGGACTCCATCCCCTCAAAAGCCCATTATCGTAGTGCATGACAATGAACTTAATAATAAAAATTTGACAACAAAGGTAGAAAGTGACAAAGACACAATAACTGAATTAATTGAGCCTAACGACGATATTAGAAAGAAAATTCAGAGAGAGGGAGAAAAAGAAATTATAAACCAGAACGATAATAAAGGTACTATAAAATATATTGATGAAAGCGTTGGAGTAAGTAATACATTTTCAACAAATAATGTCTCAGAGGGTACAGATTTTATTGAAAGTGAAGATTCGGAACTAGAAAAAGATATTGCTTACCTTCTTGATGACTTAGATTTACAGAAACTGCTAGAATCAGAAGAACTAGAGCAAAATGGTGACAGATACATTAAAAATGCAGAACTACAAACAGATGAAGTGTACTATGTCTCGGAAGTTGACGAACAGACTGTAAATAAATATACGAACAGTGTAGAACAAACCAAAGTCCAAGAAAACCTATCTAACACCTTAACAACGATGACGCTGACGTCAACGATGACGTTATATGAAGTTACAACTGTACGAGTTGATGAGGAAGCCAGTGGCGTAACTAGACCACCCGGGGGCCGTGGCAAATTCGTTGGGATGGGGCCCCTCAGTGAAGATCTTAAAATTAGCTGTAGTAGTATATGTACTGTTAATTAAATCAGTAAAATATTAGAGAGAACCACAAAAATGTTTGTTGCGGAATTTGGGTGCTTTCTATAAAGGTATATAATTAATTTATTACTTCCTCTGTGGTGTAGTCGGTTGTGGTACGCCTGCGGCGCCGGAGGTCCTGGGTTCGACTCCTGGGTCGGTCCAAATATTTGTGAGATCTACAAATGTTTGTTTCGGAGTTTGGGTGTTTTCTATGTAAAATATGTATGTATTTAGAAATATATAAGTATCTATATCAGTCGTCTAGATCCCATAGCACAAGCCTATATTAGCTTAATTAGGGTTAGATGATGCTATGTGTGAATGTCCACAAACATCTTTTATTTTATTTTTTTATTTATGTATATCCGTCGTTTTCTTTTGGTTTATCTAGAAAAATCTTTTTTGTATTACACAGTATAGTCAATACCCTGGGCTGCAGGGTGTGTGAACCCCACAAATGCATCTGCGGTTCCATGGTGGATGCTGACGGCTATAACGCATTGAGTTGTCGTCGTAGTGCAGGTAGGTTCCCTCGTCATCATGCCCTCAATGATCTGATACGGAGGGCTCTGGTCTCAGCAGATGTGCCCTGCACTCTTGAGCCCCCTGGTCTGTCCAGATCCGATGGGAAGAGACCGGATGGATTGACTCTTGTACCGTGGAAGAGGGGTAGGTCCTTGGTTTGGGAAGCGACTTGTGTGAGCACTGTGGCTTTTTTTTTTTTTTTTTACGTGTGGATATCCTACATGGATGCTATGCCGGACTCCTACCGACTAAAACCACACGATGCTCTACAACTGTCTACGGCCGGGAGTCCCGGGTAAGCCCTCGGAAGGATGTCCCAGGGCTCCCGGCAGACTTTGGCGAACACTTCAACCTCACCTATGTTGTTCGGGTGCTATCCCGCGTCTGGAGAGTCAGTTCGGGTGTTAACCCGCTACTTGGGGAAGGGGGGGGGGGGGGAGTTGGGTACTGTCCCACCACTATCACCACTATGAGGGGCAAAGAGATATACGCCATCGTCTTGGCCTGCTTCTGTAAGAACGGCGAGCAGCCAGCTCACCGTTCTCAGGCCCCCGGTCATGGAGGTCGGTAGTCTTGGGCGTATAGCAGCCTGCGACGACCTCGCCGCCGACTGCGGAACTCGGGAGGGAGATTTCGCTCCCGGTCCCTTCCCGCCACCTCTTTTTGAAGCATAACTTGCTCGCAAAAAGATGCAGCGGCATCCCACTTGCTTCCGCTAGAGACCATAGCTTTTACCATGGTCTCCAGTGTGAGAACGTCAACGCTCAGGCCTGCAACGAGGTCTCGGTGCTGTAGCGCCCATACTGAGCACTCCACCAGAGTATGCAGCGCCGTGTCCTCGCTGCAGTCACCGCAGTGCTGACACTCGGGTGTTACCTCCCTATGTATGCGCCACAGATACTTACCGAAACACCCGTGTCCGGTAAGTATCTGTGACACCCGATAAGTGAGGCTACCATGGCGTCTCTCCAGCCACTGATCCATGACCGGCTTCACCGCCTCAATAGTGGTGAGCCCCCATTTTGGTTGCTCAAGTCGTACCTTCCATGTTTCCATGAGCTCCTGGTGGAGCAGGGATCGCTGGGCCTCGATTTCCCGAGACTCAGGCCTGTGGTTCCGCTCCAGCGCCTCCTTGCGCCACTGATAAAGCGACGCAAGGGCTTTCGCTTCCAGGTCCCATGGAGGGGTCCCAGCTAGGAGACATGCCGCCTCGACAGAGATCGTGCGGTACCCTCTAATCACCCTGATGGCCATTGCCTTCAGCGGGCTATGTAGTCTAGCCACATTGCGGGCAGTCAGGGTCTCCGCCCATATAGGCGCCCCGTATAGGGCCATACTCCGCACGATCCCGAGGTATAGTCTTCTGCAGGGAGCGTTGGGTCCCCTTATGTTGGGCAACAACCGCGAAAGTGCAGCTGTTGCCCCTCTCAGCTTTGGGACCAAACTTCGGAAGTGGTGTCCGAAGTTCCATCGGCTATCGAGTACAAGCCCCAAGTACTTCATTGAGGGCTCGATGCCGATGCTAACGCCCCCTACATGTATGCTGGATCCTGTCGGCGGCCCCTTCCGAGGCCCGTGGAAGCACAGGGCTTCGGATTTGTAAAGGGCCACCTCTAGACCCAGCCGTCGTATTCGCCCCACGACTTGAGCAACCCCTGCCGTGGCCTTTAGGGCTGTGAGCACTGTGGCTGCAAGTCACTTGAGCCGAACTGCTCTTTCCCCTGCTGCTGCGGCCGAGGAGGCGGCTTGCAGAAAGCATCAGAAGTACGCGGCTTTGGAGACGCGCTACTGCGTTCGAGACAATGGGCAGTTGGGGCAAGGAAGCTAAAAGATTGGTGACCGATATAGGCTTCAAAATAGGGGAAAAAACTGGTGACTCTCGGTCCGGCTTGTACCTGGTGCAAAGGTTGGCTATTGCCATTCAGCGTGGAAATGCGGCGAGTGTTTTGGGCACCTTTGCACCGGATACAATCCGGGGCGGGTTATTTAGTTAAAAATCTTTGACATTGTATTGTATGTTTTTGAAGTAAATTGGCTTTTCTATTGATAAAAAGTATAGTCAATACGAAAAGTTGTTTAGTGAAAACTACCAATTACCTTCTAAAATATATAATTTGCCCCGTGTGGCGACGCGACGGGATCCCATGTTGCGACGGGTAAAAGTACAAAATGTCGCCACCCCAATACAACCCGAGGGTGTTGTAAGAAGGGTGTGTACATCATCTACCGGACTGCCGACAGAGAGCCGATGATGTATAAGAGAGGCCTGATTTGCCACTTATAAAGAAGTAAATATTGCTCCTTATTTTTGCTTTAGTTAAGTACATATCCTCTGGACTTTAACTTATCGTTGTCTGATCACTATGAGTTATCCTGGACTTGACCTGACGTACCTAGATTCTATTAGGATCGTTAGTTGCTTGTATAACGATTTGCATTTCGCGAAACTTAGAAAATATTAAGTAGATACATAAAGTAATTCCACAGTCCGGGTTTTTATGTTTCTCTTTACGTGGAGTCACCCACCCGGTGGCAATAATGAAACACAAGTAGGCACCTACCACAAAAATATAATTTTCCAGCGAGAATTTACAATATCATTATACGAGTAGTTCCTGTTCTAGCGTTAGCAGCTTTTAAAAAGACGAAAACATCTCAACTCGACGACTCATTAAACATTACATTCTTTCTACAGTCTAACTGTGGACTGCTTACAATATGACGATGATGTCCTGGTAACACTATTAACGCACTATCATTGTATTTAACTATATCAAATAAGGTTTGCCTTTACGATTTACCTTTTGTGCTGATTGGGTGAATTGCACAAGCAAAAAAAATACACGGCAAACCTGAGAACGGTAGTGCAATGTTGGTTTTATGATTTTGACTATTTTTTTTAGTAAAATAAGTACCTATCTACCATGGCAAAAAAAATTATTGAGCAATGTCCTCTATTACATAAAAAAAATTAAGTACGAAGTGTCATTTTATCATTACGGTGATCTGTCCTGAGTCCAATTTCGATCGCAAAATATCTTACTCTGCAGTTGCATTTCTTATTCATACTAAAATCGACTTTTGTATCAATAACTTATAACATAAGCTATTATAGCTTAAAAAAACTAATATTGTTTGTTTATCTTATTTCTTATAAATTTATTAAGCAGTCAACTTTTGTCCTGACAACCAATATCATTTTGGTGGACAGTAAGTTTTTGTTAAGGGGCGGTTAACCCGCACAAGTAGGCATTTGGCGCTCCCCTCGCCCCGGGCGCAAGCCACACCGCGCGCCGGCAGCGGCAGTCCACTCTCATGCCACAGTATACAGTATAGTAGAAAGAAACAGCATGCTAACTTTGTTTGACGTAGTAAATGCATCTAACTTTGTTAAGTGTAGTGATTTATTAGTTTCGTAAATAAAAATAAATGAGTTAATCGTAAATAAATTATGTATATTATACTATTATTTTTAAGCTAAAGAGTTTGTTTGTTTGTTTAGTAGTTCTAACTCTAGAGTCTAAGAGACTGCTAGTTGAATTTCAAGAGTTTCTTAACAGAATGTCCATTTTTGAAAAATACCTAAATATATAACATCACGCTAAGGCGAATAAGAGCTTAGCAGCAACGAAACATTTTTCGACAACTAGGATATTTCATTTCTTTTGAGAGTTTCCGTTGCGTACGTTTGTTACAGTTGCGTAAAAAATGTAAATTACATAATAGCTGGTCATAAAAATTTCTAAAGTTTTCTATGCGGCCATCTTGTATTGCAAAATTAGTACGCGATTCGTACTCAGCATACCAAAAAACCCCTTAAACGATACCCATCATGAAATTTTGTGATTACGGCGCGGCGGCCATATTGGATTGCAAAATTATCACGTACTTCGTACTCAGCATACCAAGAAACCCCTTAAACGATACCCATCATGAAATTTTGTGATTATGGCACGGCGGCCATATTGGATTGCAAAATTATCACGAGATTCGTACTCAGCATACCAAAAAACCCCTTAAACGATACCCATCATGAAATTTTGTGATTACGGCGCGGCGGCCATCTTGTATTGCGAAATTAGTACGCGATTCGTACTCAGCATACCAAAAAACCCCTTAAACGATACCCATCATGAAATTTTGTGATTACGGCGCGGCGGCTATATTCGATTGCAAAATTATCACGTGATTCGTACTCAGCATACCAAAAAACCCCTTAAACGATACCCATCATGAAATTTTGTGATTACGGCGCGGCGGCCATATTGGATTGCAAAATTATCACGTACTTCGTTCTCAGCATACCAAAAAAACCCTTAAACGATACCCATCATGAAATTTTGTGATTACGGCGTGGCCGCCATGTTGGATTGCGAAATTATCATGTAATTCGTAGACATTTTAATGCATTAGGTAGCTGGTTACCATGTCGTGAAAACACTTAAAAAGTAAAAGATCACCACATTTTTACCATGAGTCGCGTATGTATTTGTAACGGTTAATCTAATTACATTTTGCCCATTACTGATATTTTTATACTGTGGCGCGATTTCAACGTAATTTGGCATAATAATTACGAAATAGTTGCGAAAAAAACTGACACAGGTCCTGCCTCCACAAGCGCCAGGGCGAGACTGATCGGCCGTCAGCGGCGCAATTCTATTGCGTTTGGTAGATATTCGTACATGATAACTATGTAAATAGTTGTTTATAGAAAAACGCTCGGAAAATGTGTATAAAAACTTAATACCTTTAATTGAGTGCAAAAAAAATATATAAAATGTTAATAGTTTAGCCACAGTATTGAAAAAACTTTCCTGAGAGAGTCAACTTTGGGATTTTTTTCTATCTAGTGAAATTTATTGGATCGTGTAACGGGCTCGGAATATGTTTAGCTTATATCCTTAACTATTATTTATATATATTTTTCAGATTTAAAAACCCTTTACTTTTTGAATAGGATTGTTTCAAAAAACTCAAAATCTGACCCACGCGGCCTTAAGCAAATTTGTCAAAATTGCGTTATGGCGACCCCCGCGCCTCAGTACCCGCGAATCAGTCCGCCTCTGCCCGTCGGAGCGCACGCACATGCCGCAACATCAACGTGGATTCCCTCCAAAACGTAAGTGTATCATTTCAGTGATATGGGAACAAAAATAGTTAAGTAATAGTTTCATTTCTGTGGCCGTTATAACTCGTGTTAGGTTCATTATATTTATTTGAAAATTGTATATTATAATCGCCGTAAGATATGCTTTGTTAGAACAGTGATGACATTTTAAAATAATTCTAGTATCAGAGTGTAATGTAAAAAATACTTCTTTTTATCATGTCGGTGTTATCATTTCAGTGGATTCGGTGGACTGTTATACCAATAATAGTCCATCGAAATGAAATGTAACTTCGAAATAATAAAACCAAAACTTTTAGAGGTCCTTGAGTCCAATATTGCGTCATTTGAATTTAGTGATATAATTTCGATATTTTGGGATTAACTTGATGTGTAAATATTTCTGTTTTTTTTCATTTATTTAACACAATACAATAACATGGTACCTAAGTATAATTATATGTAGTTAGAAAATGTATAATAAATGTAGGTACCTACTTACATCTAGATGCACATTTTTTAATTTTTTTTCTCTTGAAATTGAATGTCAACTTTATAATTGTTTCAAGATTTTTCCTTTTTTTAATGACAATTAGTAGTAAGTGGTCGTAGAATAAATGATGAATTTGTAGGTACATTTCGTATGTGCATGCGCGTCAGGCGTGAGTGAGAAATATATTTTTGCGTACACGTGAGAGAGCTAAAGTATGCGCTCGTGGTATGTTTGAGAGTAAGTATAGCATTTTATATTTTATAAAGTAGGTACTTGTATTTGTGAGAGATGCAGATGGATTAAGACTTAAAAAATGGTCATTAACAATTATGTGTTTTGATTTTAGGATGCCGCGACCTAAGCTACAGACCAGAGAAGAAAGGTTAGAAAAAAGAAGGTTATATGAAAGAAGAAGAAAAGAGAGAATGAAGAGCAATGACGTCACACGCGAAGAGTTTCTTCGAAAAGCAGGGAGAGATATGCCAGAAAAAAAGAAGTAGGATTAATGGTTCCTAGACATGAAATGACTCCAAGAAAATTAAAAATCTTAAGAAAAAAAACAAAGTAAGTGCCGCCGCCTATTACCTTAGAAAAAAAAATAGAGCAGCTTCAGCTTCTATAGTGGCTCAACCTGAGTTGAATGAGACAACTGGGAATCAAAGTGAAGTTGATAATACGAGTGATAACTCTTTCTTAATCAGTTACATACAAGTACTTAAAATTATTTAATCTCTTATTACACATATAATATGATAATATAATAATATTTATCTATTTCTCAGAAAGGTACATTCTTATCATACACAATGTCTTAGTCTACATAGTGTAAATATTATAATAATGCTTACTGTCAGCAGCTAATGACGATTAATTAACACACTTTAGGTATTCATGCATTCTCACATTCGATACGTCATTTTTGCCTGAACTAGGAAATCCTGTGTTTCAGGGTAACTAAATCTAAACTAATAACAGAATTACAAAACAAACTATTACAGGTCTCTAAAGAAAAAGAAATGTTTAAAAAAAGGTGTTGCAGGCTAAAGAATCATTATGTAAATTTAAAAGAAAATACTCAAAAAGTAGAAAAAAGTGTAAAAGTAAAACCTAAGAGAAAAAACATTATTCAACCGAAAGTAGTGAATTTCTTTGAGGAAGATGAAAATTCAACAGTTTGTCCCGGTAAAAATGATGTTATCTCAAGACATGGATTAAAAAAACAAAAGAGACTATTGACAGACACTGTTAAAAATTTACATTTGAAATATTTGGAATCTGGCAATCCACCAATAAGCTATTCAACATTTTCAAGAATGAAACCGTTTTGGGTCATCCAACCGAATGTGAATGCGCGAAATACATGCCTATGCGAAAAACATGAAAATATGAAACTTTTAATTGAGTCCATGAAAAGAAACCGCCTCATCAAAGAAAACAAAATATCCGACGTTTTAGGCAGACTATGTTGTAGTAAAGATAACATAAATTGCCTGCAAAGATTATGCCCAAACTGTAAAAAGAGACACATTGATTATCAGGAGTTTAATAACGAAATAAGCGTGGCGTATTGGAGTTGGGAGAAGAACAAAACCACATACGTCAAAAATAATGTAGAAAAATTTGCTATTAAAATTGAAAAGGCAAGACATTGGGTGAAACCTCTAGATCTTATAAAAAAAATTGAAACCAACCTGAAACCATTTCTTAAACATTGCGCCAACAATAAAAATCAAAATCAAGCGTTTAAAATTTTAAAGCAAAATATGACCACCGAAGACTGCATTATTCAAATTGATTTCAGTGAAAATTATAATTCTAAATACGGATCTGAAATTCAAAGCCTTCATTTTGGTGGTAGCAGGCAGCAGTTTACTTTACACACAGTCGTTACATATTTCAAAGTAAACAACGAAACTTGTAAAACTCAGTCTTTTTGCACTGTAAGTACTTCTTTAAGGCATGACGCTGCTGCGGTTTGGGCACATCTTGTTCCTGTTTTGAGAGAAATAGAGATAACTGCACCTCTAGTTCGCAATCTTTATATTATTTCTGACTCACCATCTGCGCAGTACAGGAACAAAAAAAATATTTTTTATAAAGACACAGTTGTCTACCTATTGTCCAATGTTGAACAACTTAGTTTGGAACTATTGTGTGTGCTAAAGAGAACTCTAGATAAACAGGTCTCGTATGGACATGATATTACTAATGTTGAATCACTGGTCCAAAACCTGAAATATTTTGTTAAAGGAGTGAAAATTGAAATTGTTGAAGATTATTAGGTGACAGAAAAAGACTGGCTTTTGCCCAAAGACTTGAAAACATTTCCTGGAACTATGAAGGTTCATCAAGTTGTTTGGTCTAAAGAATCAGGAAACCGTTTAGCACTACGTAATCTTACCTGTATTGAAAAAAAATGCCTAAACGAAACTATAAAGTGCTCTCACGGTAAACATTTAGGCTTTTATGACCTCTCTGGGACTCAATTATCGACTTTTGTTGATAATAAAAACATACAGCTGCGTCCAATCCAACTGACAGAAAAGTTGGTACTACTACCCAAAATTTCAAAAACAAAGAAAAGTACAAAACATTTACAACCAAAAAAAGTCACTGATGGACCAAACAGGAAATCAAATTCAAATCAATAATATATCGGTTATTAAGCCCTCAACATCCCAATGTACTATTGGTATGAGTTATGAAAAAGAAAGGATAGAACAAGAGCCATCAATGATACATGGATCATTACTGGAAAAGTATGGGGACTTCGCTGAACTTAGCACTCCGTCATGTTCATTTTTTGAGAACTCTGACACCGCATTTATTGATAAGTATGAAAAGTCCAGTAATACCGACAGGGAAGAAGAAATCAAGATTAAAATTAAACAGAGAAAAGTAAGAAAATTATCTTCGTCGTCGTCGTCGGATTTCAATATTTTTTAATTAATTCGTTAATTGCGTTCACTTTTATTTTTTGATTCTTTGATATAGTTTTTATTTTAAAACATGTAACTAACTCACTTTTAGAAAAACAATTTCAGATAAGTACTCTATGTTATTTTTAGGTAGTAAGTAACTTTTAAAAGAAGACTGAGGACTATAATTATAGTAAATCATTGTGATATGTATAAATTAAATCAATATAGTCATAAAAGGAGGCTGATTAGATATAATAATGATAGTAGCGAATTAAGAATTAATTAATTACTTTTAAACTATTGCGTTGCATGTTGTATAACTATTCGACAAGGAAACTCACGCGAAAAGCATGCATTGTTACCATTAACTTTGCTTGTCTAAGTCTACTTGTGACCAGGGCAACAATGTTACAATGGCATCTTTTTCGCCTTAATTCCCGTGTCAAATACGAGAAGTGATTGTTGTTGAACTAATTGCTTGATTATAAATTAACATGAGTAGAAATAATTGTGTTGCCTATTTGTAAACAAGTATGTAGAAATTCTATTGTTGATAAATTAATATAATTAGGTAATCCAATTACTTACTTAAAGGAAGGCAATGTAAAATGGCAACCAACATACCTGTTCACTTCTATCTCAATGACTAGTGATGAGTGACTAGAAGAAGACTATAGTGATTGCGCTATTTTCATTCCTTTCACATAAGCAATCAGATTATATAGCTAAACTGTTTGTAATAATAATTTACGATGTCGTGATCTCAATTTAAGATTTTTTGTAGTTTATAAATGTTTAACACGTTGAACGCCATGACGGACAATGGTGTCCGCCAGGTGAGTTTCCCCCGAGACCAGATCATTTTACCACAAAGTGTCCAAAATCGTCAGTGGTTTTTTTTGTAAATATGCTTAGGAAATAACTCAAAATTGATAGCCAACTTACGGGAATAGCGATATTGTCATTATTTCCTGAGATATTATATAGCAGACACCAGTGTCCGTCATGGCCTGTGAGAGAGTAAAACCGGTTTTCCTATCGCGGAGGCCGCGCGGGTCACATTGTCGGCCCCTTCCACCACGCGTATTTGTAACCTAAAGTATTTTTTTAGTATGTGTTGTAAACAATGCACCAACAGATATCCTGAACTTGATAACATAGTTCAGAAGTTCATTATTATTTTTTAGCTCGTGCGGTTGTTACCTACCTATTTTCTATAAGAAAAATAGTTACTTAATTTTGTTTTTATTAACATGCAGCCTTTTACAACTCCTATAGGTTTTTACGAAAAAATATTTATTTTTTAAACATTTTTCTAATAGTTAAACCGAAACAGATTAAACTGTCTTGATAAAAATGCCTTCTTCCAAAAAAAAATGCCCCACTGAACCCATTTCTTATTCAAAATGTACTTGACTATGAGCTATTATAATTCTAACAACTGTCTAATGCTTTATAAAGGCTGAAATTCTGTCTATCTAACTATAATATCACTCAATTGAACAATTCAAAACACTTACTTTACGTACCTAGAATATATTTGACAACAATTTATTGAAAAGCCTATAATTTCTAAGTCCTTTTGGTTTTTCTCGGGCCAAGCGGCAAGGAAGTACTGTGGGGCCATGCGAGTCCATTGACGTAATAAAAACAGTGTAATCGCTGTCCGTCGGCCTCCCAGAGGCTTCGGAAGTGATCAATGTCACGTCAGACACCAGTGTCTGCCGCGGCCCACGTGACCCGGCACATTGGCAGACACCAGTGTCCGCCGCGGCCGACTGGGATATCCACGTTTTTATGCCTGGCGTTCAACGTGTTAAGATTAGAAGAAGTGCATAGCTCTTTTGAACAGATTTTGATATTTTTATAATATGTCTTAGTAAACCATTGTGTTGTAAAAATATAATAGTTGTTTTGTAAATTTTGAAGTTTTTCTTACCTAACACGATAATATTACAAGTAAAAATTAACACTATTCTCGTTCCGCAAACAATTTCATTTAATTAATTTACCTAACTAGTTTGATCTTATATTCAATAAATATCACTTAATGATAAACTATTGAATTTTATTTAGATTCATTTCATACAATCTACGGAACTCACCTATAAATAAATGACGTTCTTGGCTGTATCATTTCAGTGGGCTAATATCATGCCGGTGCACAGTCTTATCATTTCAGTGACAATTTTTGTAATTTCGGTGGACGATTTATCATTTCAGTGAGCATTTTTCATTTCAGTGTACTCCTAAAAATTCAAACATAAATATTTCGGTAAGTTTTAAGATTATTTGATGTCCACTTACGCGTATGCCACAAATAAGGTTAAAGTTTCTTTTAGTTACTTAATAATGTGTAAAAAGCATCGTTATAAAAAAGCCCACCGAAATGACAAAAAAAAATCACTTGTTGAATTTCAATTCATTGCCTGAAACTAAAGGAACTAAAAAAACAAGCAATTGCTTGTTTTTTTAGTTCCTTCTCAACAGCCATGGAAACTAAGTTAAATAAAATATGTTTGGGTATTTTGTTATACTCAATGGTTTCAGGCAACTCTTCTAATGATATATTACTATGGACTAAATCCGATGGTATACTTAATCCCATTTCATCCTCATCTGATGATGATATGCTGTTCATTTTATTCTTCTTGGAGCTCTTTGTTTTATTTATTAATATATTATCGTTCAAACTATCTACGTCTTTCAAGATAGTATCTAAATCCAAATCTTCCATTAAAGCCTTAATCGTATCTTCTATCATTTGTGTCTTAACTTTTCCATCTGATTTTTTATTCGTTATTGGTTTTAAGGTTACTGATGTCTTACCATGTTTATTTTTCATAACTTCGTTTAACTTTGTTTGACGTGTGTGTGGGTGTGTGTGTATGTGTGTGTGTGTGTTTGTAAGTCTGTCTGTGGCATCGTAGCTCCTAAACGGATGAACCGATTTTGATTCTATTTCTTTTGTTTAAAAGATGGGTTAGGGGAAAGTGTTTTTAGCTATGTTTCCTAAAAATCGGTTAAGCCATTTCAAAGATATGAGGGGTGAAAGTGGTGATGAAAAATTGAATGTGTTCAAATATACACGTGTTGGGTATCAAATGAAAGGTCATAACTTATACATCACGATACCGCAGGTTTTATGAAAATCGGTTTAGCCATTCGAAAGATAAGAGGAGTGGAATGTATTTCTAATTCTGTAACCACACTCCGCGCAATTCGCATTAGCTCTGAATATTATTGTTGACAGACTATACGTATGTTGATATTAAAAACCCTATAAAACCTCTATTAAAAGCATGAAATAAAATTAAATTTAAAATTTAAAAAACCCCCGACACACAAAAAAACGAACAATAAAAAGACCTGTAAAACGTAAAAAAATAACTATTATTTTATGACCTATCTACCGTAAGTATTGAACCTTTATTATTATTATAGGTAGCTATATTATTTACGTATTCATATTTTTAACTAACAGTTTGTCTCGTCGGGGACCGCTCTCCTAATCATAACCTAATCGTACGTCTGTCTCTGTTTAGGTATAGAGCGGTCCCCCCGACGAGACCAACTGTTAGTTAAAAATATGTATACGTAAATAATATAGCTACCTATACTTAATAATAATAAAGGTTCAATACTTAGGGTAGATAGGTCATAAAATAATAGTTATTTTTTTACGTTTTTTCACTTTAACATTTTTACATATCGACGATTATTTGAAGAAAAATTTCTACAAAAAATATAATTTAATTCTTTTAATTATTAGTTATCTAGCTAAAATGGAGACCATGTTAGCTCGATCAATTAATGAGTATACAATATATAAACCCGTATAGGTACTTACATCCCTAGCACCCCAACCAAGTACAGTTATGTAACCAGTGTTTTCCGGCAGGGGGTGTGCAGCTCTATCGATATCTATTTTTTTAATTCTCTTTTGACTCCCAAATTTGAGTCTCCTCACCAGTCTCATGATTGCTAAATTATTTCGTAACGTTTTAGGATCATAACTAGGATAAAAGTAGATTTCTTGTACATCAATACTTTCGCCTCCATATTCATAATAATCACTACCAACTCGAACAGAGAGATATGCTGGGTTCTCACGGAAAAAACGATTATTCCAGGCTCTGAGGATAATTAAATTTACATTAAATATTTTTAACTGAAATGTTTAAGTAATAATCATAGTTTAAATCAGGGTATTGTCTCACAATTGCAAACACGAAGCAGAAGTGATCACTAAGTCACTTTTGATAATTGAGCCAGCACACTGGTGTTTCACAAAGAACTGAACACTTGTCATGAAAGTAAAGTGTTTAATTCGTGTTCGGAGGCCTCTGTAGATTCGACGAACACTGGGTCCTGAAAAAATACACAAGACTCTAGTGTAAATAAATTGCGAATGTAATCATTTAAATGAAAACAGCCTTCACTTTTCAAAGTTACTAACTCTAAAATTCAGTATGATTGAAAATATTTTCATTGTGGGAATCTTCTTGTGATGTTACGATTGTGTCGTTGTGTGTTGTCGTAATATCAAGATCGTTTAAGTTGAATAATGTATTATTTCTTAAATTTTTAATTTTATTTCCATATTTTTCTTTTAGATTTCTTAGTTTTCTAATAACAGTCTCTATATATTCCACCACAACTGTACTTGTGTGATTTGCTTCACCATTTTTATCGTTTTGTTGAAAAGCTTCATTTATTATTATTATGTTATTTTGAATTCTGTTATCAATATTGTTAACTCTCGATACTTCAATTACATCCTTAAGATTATTGCAACATGTAGCGTCTATTGGGTTGAAGTGGTTGTGGGCTTTAAAAACATCATGTAAAGCACGGTGCCAATTACCATCTTTCACCTTAAGAGAAGTGAATAATTTATTCACAGTATTCTGTGCTATAATCTCAGCAAAGTTTCTGTTTTCATCTTCTACAGGTGACAATGTCAAAAGACTTTTAATTTCAAGAATGGTGGTCATTTCAACAATGTATCTATATAATATGAATCTTAATGGACAACATTGCTGCAATTATTTCTTGTATAGATATGAAGTGAAAATTTATAAAATAATTATTCAACTATATTAAATTACTTATCTATATCGCGATATGTAGCAGTTTCCCAATACACTTAAATATAAAAATCTATAAATTTAGTTTTATTATTATTATTTCCATTATATTTTGTATGTTTTTTTATATGGTATTGCAAGTAATAAAAGTTTAAATTATATTTCACAATTCCTAAGGCATAAAACTATAATAGTTCTCACGAAATAATCTAAACATACCTATAATAAAATGGTAGAAAGTCAAAACTGTACATTGGAAATATTAAAAAAGAAACTCGCTGGGTGTTCAACATAAAATACCGAAGCATAAAAAATAATTAGAAATTTTTTTGTCTGTATGTCGGTTTGTCTGTTTGCTTTTGTTACGCCGCCCTTAAATCACTATGACAGTTGACATAAGAAGTGACGTAATTTCCGAGTGTATGATAGACAGTGTCTGTATATAAGAGAGTGCGAGCCATTTGTCGGGTCATTCTGTACTGTATACTAAGACTAGCCGAAGCTCTGCCCAATTTATTGTGTGTCTATACGGAGAATAAAGTAATTAGCAGAGTCCTGATGTGTTTAATTGCCCCTTCTGTTACAATCAGAAGTGGGATACTTCAAGAAGAAACCATGAAGACTGTCAGTTTTGAAGAAGAAAAATCCACTTTGAAGTAAGCCGAGGGTCCTGTCGACAACAATAGTGCCTCTACCTCGCAAACCTCGATTTCACGTGGACAATCGAAGCAAAAGTTACACGGCGCACATCCAAAAACAATGTGGGTATTTATGAAATGTTTTACAAGATGCCTCCAGATAACACAACTATCGTATGAATATGAACCAGTTTTCTTCTTGAATAACCTGCTACCTACCCATGTATATACCTTCAGTAAGGGCCCACCTGTATAAAAGCCCCGATATCAAGAATCGGACTACCGCATTGCAAAAATCGGACAACCGCATTGCAAAAATCCGACTGCATCAACCGCTTTGTCAAGCTGAAGTCAGTGGAATTAGTACCAACAGGCACGTCGCGGCGCCGACGCTTCAGTCGTGAAGATTTTCATCGTGGATCACTTAAACTACAGCGCGCGGTAGCAGCGTGCTGCGGCGCTTGATGGAGACAGATGCTGCCCGAGATGGTCCGCTATGAACAACAAGGCTGAGATACGCTAAAAGCTGCACAGATAATTATAGGTGGGTGCCACTAATTGCCTTTTTCCTATCTGATGTAGCCAGTCTTTGCCACTAATTCTAATTCGTGTAGCGAAATAGCCATTGCCAGTTACAACAACTACTGTAGACTACCAATTTACCATTTGCCTATCGCCTATTTGAAATAGCCGCTCTTTGTCACTAAATCTGATTCATCTACGAACTGAGCTATTGCCATAACTTGCCAGTAAGATCTATGTGTAGGCTCCTTGCCAGTTAGGCTAATAATTGCATTGCCTGTTAGGCTACTAATTGCCCTTTGCTTAGCCGAAATAGTCGTACTCCACACCTCTGAATTTCTCTAGTTTATTTAAATAAGTTCTAGTCATTGCCAGTAAAACAGCCGCCTAGCGTTAGGTTTTGCGTTAGCATTATGAAGAAAAGGAAAGTCTATCAAAATTAATCGTTATTCGTGTTAGAATGCTGGTAAAATAAATGGAATAACTATTATGCACTGGATGTCGTTGCAGTTCACGATCGATACCTGTTGGTATAATTACTAAAGCCCTTAACCAGTCAAATCTAGGTTCAGTAACATTCAGAACATTTTTGTAGATACAAGCACTTTTTAGGTAATATTGAAACGCACAGTTAATCCGAAAATTTACTATTTGAAAGAGGCGCAACAATATTGTTTCGATAAAACAAAGCCTAACGGTAATAAAATATGCGTATTTAGATAAGTATCTACGATCCTATAACTTTAGATGAATAATCGAATCATACAGATATTTGCAGGCTATAGGTACCTATTTACTTATTTGGTAGGCATACTGAAACAAATCCAACAGTCGGTAAGTGGTTTAGCCCCGTTGAATGTAGGTACATTATAATATCATGCTTGGTTTCGATAAGTCGTAATTGGCGGTAGTACTTTCATTCATTCGTTTCGAATCTAAATAAACGTGTGTATTGTTAGTAATCGGATATACGTTGAAATAGTGTCTCGATTTTATAGAATAGTATGTAGCTCGGTATTGTAGTGTTTTAACCGTGCTAAACGTGTGATAAAGGTATCGGAAGTGCTTAACATCTAAGTGTAATGGTGTAGGTAGGTACTTGAACTGGTAGAGTTATTATGTATTAATATATACGGGTCCGCACTTATTAGCGAAAATTGATTCATCATAGTAGAAATTTTATGTAATAAGTATCTATTCGTATATAAAGTGTATTTGGCAAGGGCGCTACGGATCTTGAAATGAGCATTTGTCTCAGTGCGATATTCTAGATGTTATTAGGCCTCATACTTCATGATCTTTTACATTAAAGCAGATGGCATAAATTAAGTATACAAAACAATATCGCCTGAATCTTTCCAAATAATAGGTTTTGAACCAAGAATGATGCAATTGTAGATTCGCTTAAGTGATCTTATCCCGATTATCATACTGGGATGGATTGAGTGTGATGAGCAGCTTCAGACATGCCACAACAACTTGTTTACTACGATACAAATTCATCAACGATACGCCTAGTCCACGCGAAACGTGAATAAGTTAACCTGTAAACGCCTACTTTTCATAGTGAACTTTTGGCCATAAGATTGGTTTAATTGAACGCTGCTATGCCCTACCACTCTGCCTGTGACGTACTGTAAACCCTGTAGGACACATGTTACAATTCGTCCTTGTTTACTGTGTTAATTGCAAGTAGGTACCTACGCCGCAATCTTCGATCAAAGTATATTGTTTATCGAAGGCCGTACCTATTCCTTTAACATTATCTTATAACTATTCCGCTCCCTTGAGTTGTAGCAACATGATACCTGCATAGCTATGTTATTCCAGAATTATTTGTCATTCTAATGGCAATGAAGTGTTAAAAGTCGTTTTATTAGCTTAGGATTTATAATACAAACCGTTCCTCTAAGATACTAGTAAGTAGATATTTCTTTTTGAGAATGTGCCTAATTACAGTAGACGCTAATCGTTTAAAGGTTAGACACCGTTATAGCCACCAAAAAAAAAAGAGTTAAAACGGGTTTTGGTAATTAAACGACGTATTTACGTGTGAGGACAATGTTCATAAGGAGATATAGCCCTGCGTGCGCGATATTTCTATTCTTTACCAAAATAGGACAGACTGCCGAAAAAGCAAGCCCTTAACATAAATGTGCCAGCTGTAAGAAGTTCATACATCCATCCAACTACCTAACACTAAATGTTATACCAGTTATACTATTACATTCAGCATATCAATTGGCATACAGCAGCCAGCAACAGCATCTTTGTATTTCCGCTTCAGAATGTCGGTAGAATCGTGTTTACTACATTTAATACTTTTGTGGTATGATTTTGGAGGTACCCGCTTGTTTATATTTGGTTATTTTGCAGAAAGTATTTAAGATTGTGATTGTGTATGTAGTTGACAAGATAGAAGTTATAGCGAGACTAAGTTCAGGGAGTCCCTTGGGATACTAATGACATTTCGTTGTTTTATTGTACGGCATCGAGACTTCAACGCCAGTAAATAGTCATTTGCATAGGATGTAAAAGCGATAACAAAATCATATAAATTGATATGAGTTATAAGAGCTATGTGTAAGCCTAGTTTTATTTAACCTAGAAGTACGCTTTGTGACAATTGAGGATATTATAGAATCAAACAAGTTAGTAAGCAAATGATATGAAGTTTTGATAATATTGCAAGTTATTTACGTTGCGTTATTTATATAGTTGTGCCAAGCACTCGCTCCTAGTATCGGCTAAACCACAGAGTACATTTGTATAAGTTTTATGTTCGCAGACGCAGGCACCTACCTATCTATAATGACCTGATACGCAATGACTATAAGGTCCCATCGAAAAGTAGGTCCCGTATTAACGGATTCTTCTATTTGTCATGTGGTTTATTTATTTCAACGTCAGATAACTCACCCAGTAGATAGTAGATAGTGCCGTGAACAATCCACTCATGAATCTATCTTGGGACCAACTAGTATTATTGCTATGTCTATTACTTTGTGTGTTTATCGGGCCAGCCACTAACCAAGTCTACCGTTCCCTTTATGGGAACGATTGTTACAGATAAAGATAGTAAAGCAGAATGCAAGTCAATCTACCGTGATGATGATGAAGCTACTTTGGGCCGCGCTGGGCAAAGCCAAGCTATGCCACGCCTCGCCACGACAAACCAGCCAGCAAGCTAGTCCAGCAAGCTAGTCCTGCGAGCTAGTCCTGCGAGCTAGTCCTGCGAGCTAGTCCTGTAAGCTAGTCCTGCGAGCTAGTCCTGTAAGCTAGTCCTGCGAGCTAGTCCTGTAAGCTAGTCCTGCGAGCTAGTCCTGCGAGCTAGTCCTGCGAGCTTGTCCTGCGAGTTAATCCTATGAGCTAGTAGTAAGCCAGAGAGACAGCCTAGCAAGTCAGCCTAGCAAGTCAGGCCAGCGAGACAGGTCTGCGAGACAGGCCAGCGAGACAGGTCAGCGAGACAGGTCAGCGAGACAGGTCAGCGAGACAGGTCAGCGAGACAGGCCAGCGAGACAGGCCAGCGAGACAGACATGCGAGTCAGGCCAGCGAGTAAGGCCAGTTACGATTATTTGATTGATAAGGAAGCCTGGAAATGATCTGCTTGCTCTACTGGTAGGGTTTTAGTTTATAGTACTTTTGTAAATATGTAGTGCACAAAAAGAATAGCCCGCCGAGTAATCAGTAATCAGTATTTATTTTGCATAAAACAGGTAATACATTGTTGTTACATATTTATATTGGTAAAGTGCACTGTTTTATCGCCTCTCTATGGCATGCAAAAGATTATAACATAAGTCAACAAAGATTATAACAGAACTCATACCTGCAGAAAACAAGTGTATAAAGGCGTTACAGAATGGTTCATGGTAATGAAAATTAAAATAATGTCAAAATAGAATTTGTAAGATGTCAAATAATAGTGATTACAATGTCATTAGAAAATTTCAAATTTTAAGATATGATATAAAACAAATCATTATTAGTTAAATGGGAAATATACACTCAGTCAATAATAGAATTGATACAATATTAGAGAAAACAAATTACAATGTCATTAACAAAATCCACATTAAACAACATACTAAAATACAAATAAAATTATTATTAATAATGCAATGGGAAATTATACAATAACAATCAATTATAAGATATAATACAATAATATTAATCATATACCTAGTCCTATCTCAAATTTGGCTCAGATAGGAAATCTTTGATAGTGTAGTAAAAAAAAAAAAAAAAAAAAAAAATAAATGTTTATTGCAAAACTTCAGTACAGCTCTTTACCCATAAACATTGCACCCACTAAACGCAATTGACAGACCTTACGATTACTACAGTCTTTTTCTGGACAGCTCAGCAATCATGTAAACATGTCATGTGTTGACAGAAGTTGTCTATGATCATAGTGTTGTAACTATACTGATTCTATGTATATAAATAATCATTGAGTTATATCTAGTTCACCGTACATTCATTTACTTCGGTATATCAATCGCCAAATTCATCAAATCATGAAATTCGGTATATCAATATATATTATGTGCAATAATTTTTTTATATTAATTTAATTAAAAGATCTTTAAAAAAAGAAACTTTTAGAAAATTTAATAGTACATATAATCATTTATTTACAATAATATATTACTTTAGGACTGAATATTTTAACCATCCACCGTCAACCGTACCCAGTCTACCATAAAGAATCATTTTTTTTTTTTTTTATTCATATTTAAATGTTTATGGCGTTCGAAACATTAGATTATCTTTTTGGCAGCTCGCTGATGAACGTTAGCCTCTTTAAATTTACTCCTCCACACGGTACTAAGCCTAACCGGATCCTTCTGACGATTTCTGGGTCGCACAAATACTTATTTAGTCCCAATTTTTTAAAAGTACTTCTGCGAAGAGTAGGCCTCGCGAGCGCCCAGGAAAAAACAACTTGTGAGGAATTATATCCCTTATGATCCCATCATATATAACGGGGACCTTTTTCTCCCTTATTTTCCGCCCTATTAAAAAAACTTTCGACAAAAGTTGTATTTATATCTTTTCGTAGATCAATGATTTTAAATCAAAGAACATGTGTGCCAAGTTCGGAGATAATTGGTTAACAAATGCGTCTTCTAGACCGAAACTGACATGTACACACACATACGGACGAAAGCAAAATCGTCTATACTGTGGAATCGAAGACCCAAACTCAAAGTGCCTTTTCACACGTACCGGTTGCCGGGTAGCCGGTGCCGGGTAACCGGCGGCGCGGCGGCGGCGGTGAATGCAAGCGGTTGGCGGGCAAATCACTCCGGTACGTGTGAAAGCTATAGTACACGGCCATATACCCACCCTACCCGGCACCCGGCAACCGGTACTTGTGAAAAGGGGCAAAGACTCGCATCTCCATATATTCAATATACTCTGTGGACTAGCACTCTTCGCTCTCTGGGTCAATAAGTTATATTATATAAAGGAAGTACATTTTTTCGAACTGACGGATTGATAAAACAATGACCTCCTTTTAAAATCAATTGGCCAGTACAACAGTTTTACAACACTATGGCAAAGACAAACAAGTCTGAGAAAAAATAATTTAATGACAAGCAAAAATGACAGTCTTAAATTTTTACCATCCGAGTATTTTTCATGAAATTATTCTATAATCTAAAGGTTTATTAGTGTCGAAATGTCCGCATAAATCTAACTAGAGTTCCTTGAAACGACTATGATCAGGATTGATAATTAAATGTAAGTAATTATGGAGTAGTCGAGATCCAATTTCTTTGTTTACTATATTTTTTAAGTCTGTTGAATTCCACTATACAAACAATATAATACGACAAAGAAGCAAAAGAATTTAAAAACAATAAGCAGTGGACCCGGCATTATGGGCTCCCGACACGACCATGCCCTGCAACCGTCAATCACGTCAAACATGAATGGAAGTTGCTTCAGTGTGCTTAATTTATTTGCATGTCTATGTGCATCGACGTATATGCACACATGATACTTTACACGACCGACAATCCGCCAATTGACCGTGTCGGGACCCCCTTACAGTCGCTGCAAATAACCTACTAAAGTCGAATTTCTAACCAGACAAAGCCAGGCGACAGCAGCCAATGTCACCCCGTCACACAAATTATGAAACATGTTATGAAGAAGCGACACCATCCGCCGCCACCCGACCCCGCCCAATCAGAAACCCGACCCCATATTTTGGTTTCCGGACATGGTTAACAATATTGTGTCAATTCTGAAATAATTAATTAATGAAAATAGTTTCCGTCGTCCGTAGCACACATTTATTGACGGCAAGTTATTGATGGTTATTTGACCGTGTCCGGAGCCCACACAAATTATTATATCTGTTTCCAACGCATACTCTATGGCGCCCGTTCTATTCACTCTGAGTTGACCGACCTATTGACGTGGCACTGGCACCATGTGCAGTCAAAAGCGTTTAGGGGTTATATAATATAAATATGAAACAAATTTACTGTTCGCTGAGCTTGCAATGGGCCGACATTCAGCAAAACTATGATAGCGATGTCATTGCATATCACAGTAACTGATTTTCAATGTCCGCCTCAAGAGGACACACCCAACGACGCGAGACAGCATGTAAGTCACTCATAAATTATATTTGACAGTAAAGACAATTTTATGTATGTTTGAATCAGTCGTCTAGATCCCATGGCACACGCCTGACTTGGGCTAGATGATGCTGTGCGTGAATGTCCACAAATATCATTATTACCATTATTACACTACCAGATATTCGTCAACCAGATATTGATCACGCTCTCAATAATGCCAAATTAACCGAAACAAATTTACGCTCAGGTCAAGAGTCACGCTCATTCCGGGACCCATACATCACAATGTACCTACCTACAACATAAAAAACAAAAATAACAAACATCAAACCAGAGCAACTGTTAAACCCTGCAGATATCAGTCACAATCATCCCGTCAAGGTAAGCATTTAACATACCTAAGTACATTTCTACCTACTTTTAAACTTGTTATATCTATACAAATATATGGAACAAAATAAGATGGCACCGGGTGGAACCCGCTGCACACACTGAATAACACCACTGGAACCTATTGGCCAACACCTCCTACACCATCACAACACTCATCAACCCCGCACCTGACCAGCCCGGCACAGGCATAGAAAAGCAACCGAAATGCTGCGGTCGAGTAGCATCTTTCAGCCAGCAGCTTTTTTAGGCGTTGTTTAAATGTGTCAAAGTCTAAGTCTTTTATATTTTTAGGCAATTTGTTATAGATTTTAGGAGCCATGGCAAAAACACTGTTATGCATAAGTGCTGTATGGGCATTATGTAAGCACAGACGACTTCTGTCTCTTTGCATTCTGCCATACGCATCTGAGGCGAGTACAAATATGTTTAAATTGCGCTTGACAAACACAGCTATTTCAAATATTAGGTGCTTACATATGAAATTGGCGTTTTGTATAGGAGGAACAAAAAGTCGAATATTTTTAAATATAATATATTTAATTAATCAAAGTATGAACCATTGTTTTCTATGCATTTTTTGCCATCTCATAGGTAGTTCATTGATCCCTTTACTAAAAAAACCAGTCGGACGGGAATCAATAAAATCTGTGAAGGCGATTTGGACTGCCCCATCAGAGTTGAATTTTTTCCCTTGCAAGAAGTTGTCCAAATTTCGAAAAAAATGATAATCTGTTGGAGCAAGATCCGGGGAGTACGGAGGATGTTTTAGACATTCCAATTGAAGCTCTTCTAATTTGGTAGCCGTTTGTTGTGCAGTGTGTGGTCTAGCGTTGTCGTGAAGCAGCAGTGGCGTGGAGCGATTGACCAGCCTAGGTTGTTTAGCCGCTAGCTTTTCCATCATGGTTTGCAATTGCTGACAATAGACATCAGCCGTAATAGTCTGGCCAGATTTGAGAAAACTGTAATGAACAATACCGGCACTAGTCCACCAAACGCTTACAAGTAACTTTTTTGGGGTTAATTTTCGCTTGGGGCAGGATTTGGCTGGCTGGCCAGGATCCAACCATTGCGCTGAGCGCTTTCGATTATCGTAAAGAATCCATTTTTCGTCACAGGTAATGATTCGGTTTAAAATACCTTCATTATTGTGCCGGTTCAGTAATGTAACGCAGCAGTCGAAGCGCTTTTGCCGGTTTGCTTCAGTCAATTCGTGAGGTACCCACCTTTCAAGCTTTTTAATCTTCCCAGTTTGCTTCAAGTGAATTAAAACAGTTTTATCACTAACACCGCAGCCTGCAGCTAACTCGGACGTGGTTTGCGATGGATCCGCTTCCACAATAGCCTTCAATACTTCATTATCAACTTGAGTCTCAGGCCGTCCCCGGGGCTTGTTCTGCAGGTCGACATTTCCTGAACGAAAACGTTGGAACCAAAAACGAACTGTGTTTTCTTTTGCAACATGACCGCCATACACATCATTCACCCTTCTAGTCGTTTCCGCAGCACTTGTGCCACGGCGGAACTCGTACTCGTAAATAATGCGATATTTTAAGTTTTCCATTTTGTAAAATGAGTGACGCAAACAGAAAAAAACAGAAGAAAAAAACAAATGAATGACGGTCATCGAAGGATAAATACATGAGTAAATAGCTGGGAAAATTTGAATTTGGAATTCCTTACCAAAGAGGAGAAAATCGTAATTAAAGTGGCCAGTACGAAAAACGCCAATTTGATGTGTAAGCACCTAATATATAAACAGAAGGCAGAGTTAAAATATTATATTTTTTAAAGAAAGGCACGCAGCTATCAATTACCTTTAATGAGAACATAGCTCTTACACAACGTTTTTGTGCCCTGAATACCATGTCCTTATGTACCGAGTTTCCCCAAAATATGACACCGTATCGCAGTATAGAGGCAACAAGACCATGGTACGCTGTTAATAGAGCATCTGTATTTAGAACTTGAGTAAGTTCATGTAGTGCATAAACAGATTTATTAATACGTTTGCATAACTTTTCTATATGATCTTTCCAATTCAATTTACTATCTATAGTTAGGCCCAGAAATTTTGTCGATTCAACTTCTGTCAAGAATTGGCCATTTGCACAAATCTTCAGGTTTCTTGCCAGTTCTTCTCAAGTGGGCCGCGTTCCGAACTGGTGGTACTATTATTTTGCTTTGTATTCATTGACGTGTCGCAAGTGCCTACGTATTAGGATTATGCGAAATAAATGTTTTTTTGAGTTTGAGTGAGTCAGACCAGCGAGCCAGGCCAGCCAAGACGCCCAGTTCCTATTGCAGGAGCAACTGCTTACAGGATGGCCGAGTGTTACGCCGCCCTTAAATCACTATGACAGTTGACATAAGAAGTGACGTAATTTCCGAGTGTATGATAGACAGTGTCTGTATATAAGAGAGTGCGAGCCATTTGTCGGGTCATTCTGTACTGTATACTAAGACTAGCCGAAGCTCTGCCCAATTTATTGTGTGTCTATACGGAGAATAAAGTAATTAGCAGAGTCCTGATGTGTTTAATTGCCCCTTCTGTTACACTTTGCTTTGCCCGGAAGGATCTCGAAAAGTATTCAATAGACTTGATTCAAATTTTGCCCAAATATTAAATAGGGGTAGGGTCTTCAAATAGGCTATATATTATCACGCTAGATATCTTAGGGGCTAAGCAGAGAGCAATCAAATTGGCATTATAACAATTTTCACGCGTACTAAGTCGCGGGCAACAGCTAGTGATGAAAGGTCTAAATAATATAAAATAAGCTATAATTTAAGTCATATACTCGTATCAACGTAATGATAATTACCTTCTGATCCCGAACACTATCTCTACTGAAGCGGTTCACACGTCCTCACCTCTCCAGATAAAGTCTCATTATTGATCTTTACTATGCTTTGTTGTAACGAAACGAGACAAGTAGCGGATATTAACTTAACGAGCTTAGAATCGAAAGTCTCCTTTATTTTTCTTTTGTCACTATTGGTTTTATTTTCTTAGTAACATCTGTTACAGATTCTCCAATAGAAATTTGACTCCTTCAGCTCAAATTTGCTTATGATTTTTAGAATTATGGGAAAATTTGAACTGGTTATGTCATTTCCTAGAAGCCTGGGGATTTAGGCCTGGGGAAACTTACATTTCACATTATAATAGATTTCGGGTATTTTACACCAAGTGGATACAAGCTTTCCTCCACATGGAACCCGGTAGTCAAGATGTGCAAGGGTCGCGATAAATCGCGTAGCGTTCGTTGGGACATAGAGAGTGTTGTGTGTTCGCTACCCTAATGATTGTTAACAAAAACTTTATGTTGTTACCTGTACAATCGCCGGTACGAGATGACGAGCGACACCCACCGTTTACCCCAGTCTACTCGTGACCACGGCTGTTGCAATATAGCAGTAACGTCGAGAGATGAGAAAAGTTAGATGGATACGCGAAAAAGACCCGAAATCTATTATAATGTGTAGTACAAGTCGTGTGACTTTAAAAACCTTATTAACTTACATTTCCACTGGTATCCATGAAACCACGCCGATGTCAATCCAAGTCTATCTAGTCTAGTCGGTTACGGCATGAGTAGCATTTCCAAATGCTATTCTCGCCGTTACCGGGCCGCGGAAGCTTAACACATTGCCGATTAAGGAATTCTCCTCCGCTGTTCGACCACATGATTCTACATTCTACTGCGGCTTGTATCATGATGTCTCTAGATTCATATAGCACAGATCCTAAAACTTGACCTAAGCCATATGGGCCACCCAGTCGTTGCAGGTGCGTGCGGGTGAGGAGTCAGTGAAGTTTCAGGTCTTGACAACTACGAGAAATAGAGGCGTTTGCCCTAGCCTTATGAGCACATGATAATGCTGATAATTCTTAAAGAGAATAAATAAATAACTGAAGACTAGCAACGATCTCACACAGTAGCTGCTCCTGCACACTCATCATACGTAGGTGAGATGCTGCGGTACCAGTGCGTTTTCGTTTTTATGCCAGAGCCTACATTAAAGGGAGACTAAATTCAAAACAGTTTTCTAATTGTTAGCAGTACCATGAATAGATAAAACAGCATAGTCAAAAGTTTGTTGGTTTTAACGCTAGGATGTCAGAAGTTTTCGGTTGGAATTTAAAATATCTGTCACAGTTCGATACTTTATTCATAAGACGAATAAGATCACGATCATAACATCACGATAAGACAAATAAGAGCGGAGCAGCAAATTACCGTGTTTGAAAAACGAGTAAAAAGTATAATATTTGAGAGCTGTACACACTCCGTAGTGTGCACAGCTCTCAAAAAATACTTACATACTGATATTACAAACAATAGTGACTCAAACGAAGTATATGCGCAGGTGAGTTAGTAAACTAAAAATGCAATATTACAGTATATAACGTTGTTTCTTTTTATTCAATTGTTGCGCCTGTTCCTCAATAGCTAGTGAAATTAAGTCAAACATTGCACTTTCAGACAGAATATCTTTCTTACTGGTATCCTGAGGATGGTCTCTTAAAGCTAAGTTCATAAAAGGTTTAATTTCAATGCTCAGTCCCGTTTCGTCATAATCGCTGTTTTCATTCATATTCTGAAATTCTTTTATTTTATCAACTTGAATATCTGCTTCTATAGGAGATTTTTGTTTTGCCTTATTTTTTACTGAATAACTTTTTGGCGATTCCACATTTTCAACTTTATTGTTTATGGGTAAATTTTCTGCTAAAATTTCTTTTTGAATTTGAATATCCTCTTGATTCAAAGGCGTGCTATTTTCCAGTACGTCTAGTTTAAGTATTTTATCTTGAATTTTGTCGGATTCCGTTACAATTTTTAAAGAGGAATCTATTTCTATTTGGTTTAAAGTAGTTGGTTTTATTACATCTTTTAGATTATCAGACAACATTGAAGTTATTCCTAGTTCTGGAATTTGCTCCATATTTAAATTATCAATAAGACTAACGATATCTTTCTCTAAACTTATGTCATTACTAGCAGCTTCAAGGGCTGTAATTCCTTTTAGTGTTCCCATAGTAGTTTCACCTGATCTTTCAATACTGTCTTCATTCTCCTCGATATCATTCAAATAAGTTTTAGGAATCGGAGTGTTTGCCTTCGGGGTGGACTTGCCACTTACTGCTGATTTCATCAAATTAACATTAAAATTTAAAACCTGACTTGTACGCGTCACATCTTTAGATTCAATGTCAGATTTATCCAAATAAGCAGCGACTTCTTCGTTTGAAAAAATATTTGACAAAAAGTTCTTGAATTGTCGTTCTCTAAGAATATCTTTTTCTTCATTTAAAATATCAGCGCCAGTCGTAGTTGACTCATATTCTCCAAATGGTTCAATCTTAAATACTGTGGTTTTGGGTTCCACATATAACCTATATGGGGTCGGCGGCCTCGCTGAAGTTGTCCTAGCTATCTGGGTATACAGTGTCTAAAACAATAAAAATAGTATATTTAATTTAGTTTTGAGGACATAATCTCAAAATTTAAGGTTAAGATCCGATTACAACACTTTGAACATTTTTTTATGGCTATCAATGCCTTACACCAGTCTAAGGCCGAAAGGCACCTTGTGTTTTGTTTTTACTAAGTATTTTGAGCTAGATGTTGTTGTGTGCCTGCTGATTTACGGACGAGATCATGATAAAAGAAGGGAATCTAGGGAACGAACCCTGTAGGTACCAACGAAACTGGTTGGTCCACGTGGTAACTACAGTACAGTAAGGCCAATCATCCTACTAACTACGTCCTTTACGTTGCTTGATTAAAAATGTATTGTTGTGTTTGTCTCCATAGCTTCAATTGCAATAATTTTAAATCCTATTACACCAATTTTGTAGTGGTGTCCTACATCATAACAAGTTACTGTTTTCAAAATTATTATACCTGTCAATTGATTGTGCCTTAATAGTCGCTTGATTATTTTCTCTTTAGACTGAGATACCGAGAAACCTATACACAGCATATTTTAATGTGATCTACTGCTGTGCAGTAGTTATCTACTGCTACTACTATTGTTCAATCGTTAAATTTATTAGGCTCCTTAATCCCTATTCTATTATTTAAAGAAAAAAAACAGTTTTCAATATTGTTTCATTAAAAACCAGTGCCTAGGCACAGGCACCATGCAAATCCATGTTTTGGCATTGCAAATTTTCAAATGTGGTACACGTTTTACTATAACATCAATCATTATCGCATAAATTCTACGTTCAATTTGGATTTTATATAAATTTCATATACTTAACTACATTTTAATTTCATTACTTCCTTTTTTAATCTAAGTCGCGAGAGCAAAAATGCGAAATGGAGAATGGAGGATGGAAGATGGAAGGACTTCGATCGAATCGATGACACCTACCTACCATTTGTTGGGTGTCAGCTCGGTTCATGATTTTTTTAAACAAATAGACAAATATGATAACATAGATACCACAACAAGTTTGAAACCTGTAACTACTCTTTTGTGAACTTTGGTGTACTTGAAGAAAATGTCGAAACTAAAATGGGAATACAATTGCAAAAAATTGTCACCTGTGCCATGATTTCTTCGATCCACTCCGCATAAAAGCCGATTTTGGTAAAGACAGTGGGAGAGTCAGTAGAGCCACACGTCGGTGACCCGAAGCTAACGACACCCACTAAAGTCGAGTCTAATATGCCAGGCCCTCCGGCATCATGCTGTAATAAAAAAACGGTTAAGACCAGAAAGTCGATATTAAAATATTGTGACAGAAAATATTTTTTAATATATATTTATCAGAGGCATTAAAGAAATCTGTGGTAATCCTTGCCTTAAAACCAATTTGG
Source organism: Miltochrista miniata (assembly GCA_933228765.1). Lineage (NCBI taxonomy): Eukaryota > Metazoa > Arthropoda > Insecta > Lepidoptera > Erebidae > Miltochrista > Miltochrista miniata. Next base: position 1,784,774 of record OW121769.1, read on the forward strand.
AGCGCTCTGATACACCACTGTCATTTCTTAACAAAATGCATTCCAGTAAATAATAGCCTAGACAAATACCTAAGCTTATGAAACCGAGAAAAATCAAGCCGTTCATTAGCCATCGGAATTCGTAAATGTAATATTTATTTTGCTGTAATTATGATAGACAATTTTGCCGTCTTTTATTTATGCTAATATTATAAAGAAGAAAGATTTCATTGTTTGTTTATATGCATCGAATAGGCTACTCAGCCGATTTGAAAAATTCTTACACAATTGGGAAGCTTCCTATCCCTATCCCTATCCCATGGTATTTCCACAGGAATGGGAGCTACACGGGTCAAACCGCGTGACGTCCACTAGTTAAATAAAATTCAGACCACGCAAAGCAAAATTTTGACTACCGATGATCTACCTCAACGAATCCCGAAGTAAAATTGCTACTTATATTTTTTCTGAGTTTTCACTTTTGGTTTAATGTGACTAGGCTACACTTACGTCATATAACTCATATAGCAACACTTACGTTACAAGCTCCACCTCCTTTAGAAATGAAGCCAGCGCAAAAATTTCTTTCGGTCACGAACACTCTAAAAATTGATAGAAAATGAATAATACACGTTCTATTTCCTTATTTTATTCGAAAAATAATGTATTACAAAACAAAGTATCCATCATAAATTCGACACTCTCCCACCCGCACCCGGTGCAAAGGTGCCCATCACGATTGTCGCGTTTCCTCTCTGGATCGCATTGGCCAGTCTTTCCAGCCACGATCCAGCCCAGGGTCTCTTGACTTTTCACTCCATCTGCGCCTTATTTCGTCCAACACCCCATAGTCTCTACAGCGATGGGAACGAAAAAAGATCCTGGGCTTGCAACAGTTCATATTTGAGCCGATTCTTGGCAGCCACGTCCTCAGCCGTTCGTATGACTGAGAGTCGCAGCAGATGCAGCTGCAGTTCTATTTGCTAATTTCATAAAATATAAATTACCTACTAAGATATTATACCTATTCTATACATACTTTGAATAATGTTCCTGACAGTCAGCCAAAGGATAGTAGTCCAAATCAGCATACGACAGTTTATTCCTAAATATGTCGTAGATAATATTGCTAGACTGAAAAACAAAACAAATCACGCAAATCAAAAAATCAATAAAGTCGATCTGCTTGATCATGTCGAAGAATCCATAAGCTTGAAGGACTTAAAAATTACATATGACTTATCCTAAATTTTATAAAATGAGGAAGTGGATAAACTTACATCTTTAGCTCCCCAGCCGACGATTTTTATTCTTGAATTTACTGGTAGTGGCCAATCGTTGGTGTCAAATACTATTTTCTTAACTCTTCCAAGACTCCTCCGAAAATTAATTCTTCTCCTAAGTCTTATGATGGCGAGATTGTGCATTAGCGTCCTTGGGTTGTATTCCGGGTGGAAATAAACTTCCAGTACATCAACGTTGTCACCACAAACGTCATAGTAATCACAACCAACTTTCACGGTAAGAAACGCTGGGTTTTCTCGAAAGAATCGATTATTCCACGCACTGCAAAGTGAAAATGGTAAATATTTTTGCTAGCTTCAAACGAATAGAACAGAATAGTAAACTTTGTCCACTAAAGTAGGAGAACAAGATGAAAAAAAGGATGTAAAACACGAAATAAAAACAGTACATAAAATATCAAGAGAAAGAAATAATAATAATGTACCTATATGCCACACTGTTACACTTTTAAAAACTTCTCGTAAAATGTGAAACTAAAAGTCTAAACCTCAATTTGGGCTTAACATTTATGCCCTGAATCTTTAAAGAGGCGAATAAATCATTCACCGTATTTCGAATTGTTCTCTCTGTGGGCGTTATTTGAGTACCTATCTTCAATGATTTTCAATGACACAAGACTTTGAATTTTAACAACAATGTTTAAAATAATATAATATGTTATACAAACTTTGATTGAAACCATGATGGTAGAAGACTTTTTATAAATATGGCGTGAAAGTTAAATGGTATTGTAAATATTGTGTATTAGGTAAAATTTTGTACTGAAGCAAACGATGTATATCTATGTATAGTACTTGCCCAATATATTGAAATGTAATTTATGATGTGTTTTATATATAAGTAAAGCAATTTTTTATCAAACTAATAACATGTTGATGTTGCAACAAGTTTTACGAAAATGATAATGTTTATGGCAAATAAGAAAATATCAATAAACACTATTATTATTATTATACCTACTACCAGGGCCGTCTTAACCGGTGTTCAAAGGCGCGGCCGCACCCGGGCGCCGAGCCCGAGGGGGCGCAGGCCGAGCTCTAAACATTTCGATATTTCCTAACCTAATTAAACTTTAACTCATAAGTACAATATTAACGCCATTCCCCGTTTCGTAAACTAACGTCAAATAAACACCTACATGCATAAAAATATAGACATCACCCATATTAAATTACCATTGTATTATTGTCACTTTTGGCTTTCGGTACGTGTCATACCGCTCACGATATGCAAGGTTAGATGGCTCTTATTTCGATATAGGTACATAACAATTAAATTTATTTGACAGTAGCGGACGTCACGCGGTTTCACCCACGTAGTTCCCGTTTCCGTGGGAATATGGGAATTAAAAAAAAATAGCCTATGTTCACCGCAAAGAGTGTAGCTTCCCAACAGTGAAAGAACTTTACAAATCTTTCCAGTAGTTCCGGAACCTATTCAATGCAAACGAACAAACAAACAGTCAAAGCTTTCCTCTTTATAATATTAATATAGACGCACACGGCAATATCTCCATTCCAAAGACGCTTGATGCGCCCTTTGACATAGGCGCCTGGCGCCCGTATTTAGGGTGTAAATTGTAATTTCCAAAAATCCTTTCTTAGTGGATCCCTAGACCATACAAGGAACCTATTTGCCAAATTTGGACTTTCTAGTCCCAGCGGTTTGGGATGTGCGTTGATTATCAGTCAGTCAGGACATTCACGTTTATGCTACTGCTTCACCTGCGTCTTAACGCGTAAATTAACACCATAATAGCACTTCAACGTGGATGTGGCCAAGGTTTTAACGTGGTAAATTACAAACTGCATTAGTAATGGCATTAAACGTTAAGCGATAGCTCGGGCCGTCGGTTTTTTTCGACACATCAAAGGGTTTTAGCAGGTAGTTTTGCGCGCTAAGCGATGTTGGCGACATTAACGCCAGCTCATTTCGCGGGCATTCATCTAAAAAATTGGGGCTTACTCTATGATTGCTTTACGCATTATATATAAATAATATAAAATTTACAACCAAAGCGTATTTTGACACCGATTTTGAAGATTAAAAATCTATTTCTGACTATTATTTTCCGTTTGCATAGGTAGACAAAAAACGCCTTCATTTGCGGTGTTTCGTCTTTTTCTAAACTAGTCTCCTTAAACCCCCATTGTGTGATTAGGTTCAACCTCCATCTTGTGTTAACGCGTAACTTCTTGAATTAATCCACTCTAACGGCGTTGTGACGGTCTTCTCTAGTTTTCCATAAATTCATTTGCCCTAATATTGTTTGCCATAATCATCCCCGATCATAATATTGTGTAATAATGTTTGCCTGAACAACTCAACAGCTTAGACCATATAACACGGGACTAGCCTTTGCGAACCACCGCATACAAAAATATTCTGCCAGTTTTCATACAAGTGAAGGGGGAAACACAAAGACATTACAATTTCATTGCATTTAAAAATGTATTAATCGACAAACGCGTAATGGCTGTTGTGTGTTAATTGTTATTGTACAGTCAACTACAATGAAATGTACTAGTTTAATCATATAAAATGATGTACTGATGTACAGGCTTTTTATAAAGCCAAAAGACCAAATGGTCATGTGCAATGGCAGAAAACAATGCTTAAGTAAGGCGCATCCTGTGGTTAGATGATCTAAGCTCAACAGTGATAACTTTTATTTGCAATAAAATGACTTTCGATAACAACATATATCATAATAATTAGTTTCCATAAGTAACACATCTCATAATCGACTCTTGACATAATCAAAATTTGATATAATTATGAAAATAATACATAATATTGTTAGGTCGAAATTAATTTATTATTCATAACACCCCGACTCAGTGCAATCCGACTCGGGGATAGGTTAGGTCAGAAGACTAAGGCGGATGCGAAGCGAAGCGGAGCTCCCGCCTTAGTCTTCGTGGGTTTTTTTAAACCACCCAGAAGTAGGAGCCCCGCTTCGCGGGGCTCCGTCGAGCTTGGTTAGTAGACGCCATTATGAGGTTTAGTTTTAGGTTTAATTGTGAATAAAAAATCTGTGTCGTATAAATTATCTTTATTTATATTATGGAGAATAGGCTACGGTTACCAACCTTCCGGTGGGCCGTAAGCTTGTCTGTCACCTAAGTAGTATAAAAAAAAATGTTATGGAAAATGGCATTATTGAAAACGAAAATTATGGCAAATACATTTATGGATTTAAATTATAATGACACTTGATTGATTATGACCAATGGAATTAGTGAAAGTCATTTTATGTCATTTCACGATTATGGCAACTGAAGCGATATTTCTAATGAAATTATGGCAAATACGGCCATACTGGTATATGGCATATGAAATTAGTGCATATTATATTATGGCAAACATTAGTAAACCCGTTGTGACCTTAATGTAGCCAAAGCGCATTCTTAATGCCATGTATTTTTTTTATACTACTTAGGTGGCAGACAAGCTTACGGCCCACCGGAAGGTTGGTAACCGTAGCCTATAGACGTTTGCAACACCAGAGGCGCTACACACGCGCTGCCGACCCGGGCGCAGGTTGTGACGACCCACAGTTGAAATTTTTCAAGCCCCCGTAAGGCCTTCAACTTGGCTTAACGACTGTCATTTTACTGACAACCGGGACCAACGGCTTATCGTGCCTTCCGAAGCACTGAAACGCTCGTAAATAAATGTCACAAAGTGGTCCACGTGGTGGTCACCCATCCATATCCGGCCATAGTAAATGTTGCTTACTGCAGTGATCGTTTACAGAACACTGAGTCCGCGGGGCCACGAGCGCTTCAAAAGTCAGTTTATCGAGTAGTTGGACATCAACATTAATGTTTACGCAGGTGGAGCAGTAGCATTATATATATTATATAGATTACAGATCTTAGAGAAAAAGAAGTGAAACATCAAAAATTTATTGCGTTTTTTGCTTGACCGGGGGGGGGGGGGCGCAGTCTGAGCTTCGCACCCTGGCGCTATATAGCCTTAAGACGGCCCTGCCTACTACTTCTTAATAAGTGACCAAACTCTAAACCAATAATTATGAACCGCAAATTTAAGGAAGGCTCGAAGGGTTACTTTCACTCTCCAATACTATACCTAACGTTGAAAATCAGATAAATATACTTCGAAAGGAAATGTATGGACACAAGAAACAGGTTTAAAATGTATTCGAGACGGCTTAACCGCATTATCAAATACACACAGAAATCACAAAATAATTATCACATACTGACAGCTAGGAATAAGTCTAAAGCTACATGGGACATTATCAATAAAAACAATAAAAAACCACATAGAGATTACATAACCCAAATTAAAGTTGATGGACATATAATTACAGACCCTCTTGACATTGCTAATGAATTTAACAATTTTTACATTGACCAAATAAAACCATTGACATTTCATAATCATAGTTATAATAATTCACACAAAATAGTGCCCATTCATGACAAATCAATATTTTTATACCCAATCGAACAGCATGACATTTCTAAAATTATACAATCTCTTAAAAACTCACATTGTACTGGATTTGATGGAATGTCAACTCGAGTCATTAAGTACGTAGGAGATGATATTTCACCTATACTATCGCATATTTTTAATCTTTGTTTTCAACAGGGTGTATTTCCTACCCTGTTAAAGAAAACTATAATTAAACCTCTCTTTAAAAGAAACCATAAATATGACATGTCCTGCTATAGACCCATAGCTCTAATACCAGTACTGGCTAAAGTTTTCGAAAGACTTATTTATAACCGTCTATACACATTTTTTGAAAAATATAACCTACTTACGCATGAACAGATGGGATTTCGAAAGGGCAGAGATATTAATAAAGCAATATACTTCTTTCTAGAAAAGGTGTACAATAATGTAGACAATAGGATACCGGCAAGTGCTCTGTATATGGATCTGACTAGGGCTTTTGACTATGTTGATCATGAACGCCTAAAAAATAAGTTATACGCTTACGGGGTAAGAGGCAATGTCTTGGATCTTGTTGAATCGTACCTGAGTGATAGGAAACAGGCTACTTCCATTACAAAACTATGTCCTACTAAAAAAGTTGAGTCTGAATATATCTCATGCTTTAGAGAGCTGAGGTGTGGTGTGCCCCAGGGAAGTGTCTTGGGGCCTCTATTATTTCTAATCTATGTTAATGACTTACCAAAAGCAGTGAATTGTCCAATGGTCCTATTTGCCGATGATTGCACAGTAATGTTTACAGGTCAATCTTATAATGTTCTTGAAAATAAAATAAATACTGCTCTGATTGATATTGTCGATTGGCTGAACAATAACAACCTACTCATAAATTTAGAAAAGACCAACTTTATGTTATTTACAAATAGACTAAAGCCGCCTACAATAGATATTGCCTATCAGGGAACAAAAATTAACCATGTTAATTGTACAAAATTTCTGGGCGTGAATATAGATTGCAACTTAAATTGGAAGTTACATGTGGAGGATCTGTGCAATAAAGTAAATAAATACTCATATATGCTTTATTCGCTGGCAAAAGTTGCTCATGTTCCAACTGTAATAACTGCATACCAGGCATACGTTGTGTCTTCCTTAAGATACGCAATAATATTTTGGGCTAATTCCACAGAGTGGGAGTCGGTGTTCAAAGCACAAAAAAGATGCATACGGGCGATATGTAGTCTAAAACCAACAGATACCTGTAAGTACAGCTTCAAAGATTTAAAAATTCTCACATTGCCAAGTCTATATATCTATGAAATGGCTGTATTTGTAAAAAGAAATCTACATATGTATAAAAATATGCGGAGTGCCCGGCTCAGACACAAAATTTGTATGAAACCCTCGAGAACAACCCTAATGAATAAAAGTGTATACTGTATGGGACAAAAAGATTACAATAAATTACCCATTTATATTGTTGAAATTGAGAACTTAATAGATACTATTTAAGAAAAAGTTAAAACAATATCTAATTAAAGAATTTTTGGACGAGAAAACATTTAAATGATGATTGTTGATGAGTGACATTATTTATTTGACATTAATTATATGACCTTTTAGATTTTCCAATATTGACTAAATGATATTTAATTTGCAAATTAGAAATTTATGACATTGTGATTTATTATTAGATTGTTTAATTGAATTAAATTTTAATGTTTTCACTAGAATCTGCATGTAATTAGACTAATTGGGTATAATATATAAATTGTATTTTGCATGACAATATGAGGGCGAAACTTGGAGGACACAATGTACCTAAATTTTGTAACAACCTTTATAACCCTTGTTTGCAAAAATAAAGAATTATTATTATGAATTATGAATTATGAATTCGAATGGAACTTTTCTTGCTTAGCTTTTAATACATATATCAAGGCACAATGATTTATTCTGATGATATAACACTTGACATGGTAGGGAAGCCCATAATGCTAATTGTGGAGTTACATGAGGGTCGAGGAAACTTTTGAGAACTGATAAATTAGATGATAGGAAGAAAATCTGATCACTGAGTCCCCCTATTTCAACGGTGGGTGTGGTGTAAAAAACCGGAAAAGTACGAGTCGGACTAGCCCACCAAGTGTTCCTTACATCCGTCAGCCCATCCGTCTATATAAACTATACATTTATTCGAATATGGTCACCCACCTATTACGTTACGGACATAAAACTATAAGGTGAAAAGTGGGCGTATAGGTACTATTTTTCAAATCATAGGTGCTATGCCGGACTCCTACCGACTAAAAAACAAAACGCCCAACAGATTATGGTTGGGAGCCCTGGGTAAGCCCTCGGAAGGATGTCCCGGGACTCCCAAAGGACCCCGGCCGCCTCTGCGTCTTTGGGAGTTTCGGGTGTGGGGTACCCCGAATGCGTATCGACTTGTTAACTTTCATTGGTTATTATCTCGCCTGCGGGGACTTCCCGTATGCTGTATACCGAACGATTTAATGACCAGTGAAATTGCGCCTAATACGACCGGATACTGGACATATATTATGTTCCAGACTATAATCTCTATCCCTGTACCAAATTTTACCCATACAGCGTGGTTAAGTTACAAACATTTAAACATCCATACATGTTCACTAGCTTTCACATTTACAATAGGTAGGTATTAGTCGGATGTAGGTAGTATAAAGAGGAAAGAAAACAACGCTCAAGGCAATAATTTGGACATTTCAGACAATGATTTGCTGGTGAAATCTTAGGTAGTAGGTAGGTACCATGTCACGCAGGAAGCCCATTTATCTAGATTGATTGTTTAGGTAAGAATTAAAGAGTATGTAAGAATACTAAAGTCAATTCGGTTTAATCAACTAAAACTACAGTCATAAACTACCATCATAATCTTGATGAAAAACGCCCAGACGTTTAGCGAAATTAATTTAAACACCGTTTTCGCTACGTTCCCTGTGGGTGATGACAATCTCTACTAACTAAATAAAATTAACTACAGATTAGGCTGTATGGACCAATGTTTTTTGCCTGTCAAAATTTATAATTTATAAAAAAAATGGTGACAATCAACGTCAACGTCAGTCAACGTCATTCGTGCCTATTGGAACTTGCCACCACAATCGAGAAAATGTATTCAGAAAACGTACATATTTTTCGGCATTATTGGAACAACTGTTAATACCGACTTTATTGCCTGATTGTTCCCATTATTACCAATAATGGCGCGCAGATATCAAGATGCGGCTGCTAAATTGCAGTTAAGTGTTCAGAAACATTTGAAAGGCATGAAAGAACTTTCATCTTCAGAAGATGAAGATCCCTACGAATCAAGTGTTCTCGATGGTGTATTCCAAAGCTATTGGAGGGGAGGCGGAGATAAATCTATGCTAAACAGGACTAAGAATCTTCTAGAAGAAGTTATCAGTGGTCGTTCAGTTACCTGTCTTATTTGTATAGGTTCTATGAAAAGGTCGCACCCAATCTGGACTTGCCAACACTGTTATTCATATTTTCATTTGTCTTGCATACAAAAATGGTCCAACGATAGCATCAGCCTTCGCAGTGAAGAGAATCAAGGTCCAATAACTGTGGTTAAACCGAAGAAAATCGAATGGTGTTGCCCGAAATGTCGACAATCGTATACCAAAGATGAGATTCCACGAAAATATCGGTGTTTCTGTGGTAAAACAGATGATCCGCAATACCATCCTTGGTTGATACCCCATACATGTGGGGAAGTATGTGAGAAGAAGCTATCAGCGGGAGAATATTGTAAACATAAGTGTTTGCTTCTCTGCCACCCGGGCCCTTGCCCGCCATGCCCTCAAACTGTGAATGGAGTATGTCATTGTGAAAAGGAAAGAAAAAGAGTGAGATGTAGTGCTGCCAAGTGGTCTTGTGGCAAAGTTTGTAAGAAATCTTTACTGTGTAAGACACATAAATGTGAAAATGAATGTCATGAAGGAGTCTGTGCACCGTGTAGCTACACAAGCGTACAGGCCTGCCAGTGTGGATCTGAAAAAGCTAAGAGACCTTGTAATGATCCAAATTGGCAATGTAAAAAAGTATGCAACAAGTTATATTCATGTGGATACCATAAATGTGATAAGGTGTGCCACTCAGGTCAGTGCGGTCTTTGTCCAAATTCAGGACTATCAACTTGCCCGTGCGGTGCAAATGAGCGCTTCGTCCAATGTCCAGATGTAATGGAAACTTGTCTTGGTACATGTAGTAAAATGCATGATGATTGTGAACACCCTTGCCCTGAGAAATGCCATAGGGGATCATGCCCACCGTGCCAAGTTTTAGTACAGAAAAAATGCCAATGTACAATGCATACAAGATCCTTGCCATGTAGCAAAGAGTTTAAATGTGAAACTAAATGTAGGGGCACCAGACTTTGTGGCAAACATGCATGTGCCCGCAAGTGCTGTAATGGTAACTGCCCGCCCTGTGAGAAGATATGTGACAAATCGCTTCAGTGCGGTAGACATAAATGTACTAGTGTCTGTCATCGTGGGCCCTGCTACCCGTGCCCTCTCGAGTCAAAGGTAACATGTAGGTGTAAAGAGACTTTTGTAACTGTCCAATGTGGAAGAGAAAAACACATAAAACCCCCAAAATGCACTTTGCCGTGTAAAGTAAAATATAAATGTAATCATGTTGAAGAAAACAGGCACTCTTGCCATTTCGGTGACTGCCCACCTTGTAAAGCTATCTGTGATAAACAGTACCCATGCGGACACCATTGTGAAGCTGTATGTCATAGATATGTTGCTGTGGTTTTCAAACAAGTTGAAAAACCTGCTACACCTTGGGAGGTACAACCACCTAAAACTAAAATAATGACCTTAGAATGCCCCCCATGTAACACACCGGTCCCTATAGTATGCTTTGGAGAACATGAGACTGAAGACCAACCTTGCCATTCTGCTACAAGAAGGCCCTGTGGAAGAGAATGTGGACGCCTACTAGATTGCACTAATCATAAATGCTCATTACTTTGTCACCTCTACCAACCTGTTCCTGAGTACCCAAATGTACCGTCAAGTTGTAGGCAATGCAACCATGAATGTCTAGTACCACGGCCAGAGAAATGCACTCACAAGTGTCCAAAACGTGCCTGTCACACAGAAGCCTGCCCTCCATGTGAAATCCTGGAAAGACTAACTTGTCACTGTGGCGTAACGGAGATATATTTGCGTTGCCGTGTAATATCGGTGGCTACTGAAGATGATCTTTCATGCAAGCAACAATGTCCAAAGAACTTGACATGTGGTCACCGTTGCCGCATTACCTGTCACTCAGGGCCTTGTGGTGACCAGATTTGTACCAAGAAAACTAAAGTTCACTGCTCTTGTGGTAATATTAAAAAGGATGCCCCATGCAATGCTGTTCGTAGTGGGGATTTTAAAATTCTGTGTGACTCTACCTGTGAGGCTAAGATTGTAGCCACAAAGATTGAAAGTGAGAAAGAGATGCAAAGATTAAAGGCTTTGGAAGAGGAAAAGAATAAGAAAGAGCTGGCTGAATATGAATGGAAATTAAGTGGTAAGAAAAAGAAATATAAAGAAAAGAGGGTAGTTGTTAATAAGGATGACAGAGGGGTATTGAAAAAATATTGGATTCCAATATTGTCTGTGGTTATTGCTGTACTAGGGGCATCTTATTACATATTTAATATTAATATTTAAGACATAATATAAAGTTGTGATTATTTTGTTATATAAATACTTCATTATTCATTCCTGAAAAAAATTATACATGCGTGGTAATTCACCTTACTGATTGTGTGATCATTTCATTTGTTTTTTAATTTTGATATATTTTTTTTACAACAATTGACTACTCTAATTGGGTTTGTTTATGGGTGAGAAATAATGCTTTCTCAGATCTAAGATCACTTAGGTCACAAGTATCTTAAAACTCGTGATTCGCGACCTCAAAGTGCACATCAGAAAGACTCACTCCAATGTGCACTATGGCTTGTCTGTGCATAGAATGTTAAAGAAAATTTGTTTATTTGACTGTATTGACCAATTTGGTTATGATATAAATATCTAGGTACGTAATCTATATAGGATAATGTCTGTGTGATAGTTTTGTAAAACATTAAATTATTTTAGTTACCTACACATTTTAAAACATTATGTAAGCAGGTTTTACAGAGGAGGCCATGGTCGACCAGTAGGTATACTACTAGAAGAGAGTGAATCGTCGTACACTCTGCCTTAGCTCTGCAACTGTACTTTACCTCTCTAGCCTGATTTTGGTTTGTTTTATGTGACAAAATAGTATGTGTGGTACGTAGTACCTACCATGTACCTACTGTATGTACCAGTGGTAGTGGTACTTAAGTAGGTACCTACTTAAATCATTTTTGGTATCTAGGTAGGTACCTATGAATAATGTCTACTTACTACCTACTTGGACCATTGGTCCATAATATCCAAATAGAAAAAAAAACACCAGGGGCCCAAGTCTGCTATTTCAATTGTGTCTGAACAGAATCATAACTCAATACAAAGCCGACAGCATATAGCAGGTACAAATTGATTGACAGTTTTCGTTATAGTGAGTTAGTGTTCTGACACATGAAATAGTAGACTTGGACCAAGGAACTTATACCTATAACTGGAATGCTTACGAAATCACAAAAACAAATTAAAATTGAACTTTATTTTTAGGGTCATTAAGTTTATATTGCATTACCTCATGCCAGATTCAAAAAACGTTCCTGAGCAGGACAACGACTTAATGGGATTGTGTCTCTTTCTTGCAACGGCAATGTGTTGCAAGTGGTAATAAAAATAAACGGACGGTAGTTTTTATGAGCAGTAGTAAACTAGACCAAAGGTATCAGTTTTCATACGTGCTACCAATACGCGTTAATATATATTATAATAATTATGTTTTCATTGCAAAATTCTATTATTTCAATATTTCATACATTATTTGTGTTACTTAAAATAAATAATTTGAAAAATAATAACTATACGTAGTAACTGATAAATTACGCATGGCAACTCTGATATTCTTAAAAACCAAGTAGTAGTGTCATTCTCTTTGATATCAAACAATATGGCCGAAAGTCTACCTCGTTGAAGTGAAAATTTCTCCGTGTTACAAGATATTTAGATTGGAAACTGCTAGTGCATCATGGTGAAAACTTGCTGTGTGAAGTGGTGTAAGAGTGAGGCGTATTCTGGTTCTGGAATTTCATTTTTTAGGTGAGTTTTATACTTTGTACGTACATATTACTTAGGTAGGGTGACAATGTCATGTATACTTTACATAATTCATATTTAGGTTTAGTTTAGATAGTAATAATGTATATATAGATATGTAATAATTATGTTTCTCTGTAATTTTTAACAATAAATGTATTAGATTATACATAATTATCATTCCATGTTTAGCGGGAATTAGCCCGGCCTCCCGCTAGGACCGGCCTCCGACGTAGCCAGGTACTCCCCATGTATATGTCGCAGCCAACATCTACGGCTACGTACGTAGGATGAAGTGTGACAAGTCACCCTCTTTCGCCTCCCACACTCAACTGGATAGACGCACCATGCAAGCTATTATTCAAATAATGTAATACAAATTGAACTATGATCTTTCCGAAACTCTAACTTGTATCTTAAACGGCTCAACAACAACTCAAACGGCTGAATGGATCTGGCTGAAATTTGATACAGGGATAGAGTATAGTCCGGAATAACACATAGGCTACTTTTTATCCAGGGAATATGTTCCCTCGGGAAGCGGAAACGGGAACCAAACTTCACGCGGGCGAGCCACGATCATCAGCTAGTATACGTATATTTATTAACGATAAAATTGTAATTTATTTTGCAGTTTCCCAAAAAATGAAAATATTCGGCAACGGTGGCTGGAAGTTGTGCCATTTAAGAATAAATATTCATCATTTTTCAAGTGCGCTGTGAAATTAAGAAATAACAAGTCAAATGTTCAAAATAAAGATATTTATTTGGAAAAATATTACGTTTATGTAAAAGGAGTTTCAAATTTAATGCTCAGGGGTAGGACATCAGAAATCCTATACATTGCAGTTATCCGACCTTTAGCAAATAACCAATTTCAGTATTTTCTCACCTTCCTAATGGTAATAGGATTCACATATTATATATTCAAACTATTGAATATACAAAATAAATGTTTTTGGTACACACTATTCTATTTTTAAATTAAAGTTGAAGTTGGCGGACACTTATTATTGGAACGAAACATTTTATTTGAGAATTGCTCATATGATTTGGCTAATAAAATATTCAAACTTACTACTGTACTTTCATTTCAACCTCTTTAAAGTGTAACCTGCAACATAAACCGACGCTAGAGTGTTATGTGACGGCGGGCAGAGTTCATTGTGGTGCCAAGACTGTATGTTCTAGATCGGACTTACTTTTAATGAACAAGTATAAATTACTAGGAAATTGGATTCATTTGAGATTTTTGTGTAGGTAGACAGAAATCTCCCATTCCCAATATTCTTACCGAAGGCAAAAATGGGTTAGATACTTAGGTAAGAATATAATATATATTGGATTGTACGATACGAAAGTCAGTTTTACGTAGTTTCCATCCCCTCTGTCCTTTGTGTATAAAAAGAATAGGCTGACCTCCTACAACCCTGCGTAATATTTAATACGTAAGAATCTGAACAAAAATATAAGTTTGGTTTCCGATTTTTCGATAATGATAAATAAGACATGTTCGGCCCCTCTTCCCTAAACCGTCATACTTAATTTATACTTGCGGCACGACATGTCGGCCGTTTTGACATATTAACTAAGTTACGATATTGACCGAGTAAAACGGTCGAGTCATCTGTAAAGTTCGACTTTTTATTAGATGCAGTAAACTGACGTTTCAAAATGTCATTCCGTAACGAAGTTCAACCATTTTCGTTACGTAATGACTTTTTGAAACGTCAGTTTACTGCATCTATTAAAAAGTTCAAGTATAGTTGAAGTTGATAAGGTACCTACTAAACGGCCGTGTAAAAAAAAGAGAGATAGCAAGATCTGCCAAGTTCTCTTAGTACTTAACGGCCATCATACCGAGCGGGTAATGTATTGCTTGCTCTACATTACTCGCGAAGTTGAACGAAGTTCGTCGGCGAAGTTGCCCGAGGCAAATAAAATTTTTGACGAAGTAGGCCGAGGTGCCCCTCTACACTATCGTACTCGTCCAACTTCGTTCAACTTCGCGAGTAATGTGGAGGAAGCATAAGAATGGCCCCACACTGTGTGGCGCCTCTGGTGTCGCAAACGTTCATAGGCTGCGGTGACCACCGGTCCTTCTGGTGGGCCGTATGCTTGTCTGCCACCTTAGTGGTATAAAAAAATACTCATACTTATAGAATTCGGGACTTCACGCAAAATACTATTTACTTACATTCACCGACGTTTCGAGCACGTTGCAGCGCCCGTGGTCGCGGTTGGACTGAGGCGAGGATCGACAACAAAAAAATAGGTAATAACTGATCTGGTAAGTACCTAATTCATTAATTTTTAAAATGTCTGGTCAATTATTACAAGTATTCGTCAATTATTACAATGTCTAATGCAAGACCTAATTAAAACATCCTTAACCGTAAGTTCCATATATATTATTTATTATTGTGTAGGTCTTTCAATTTAATAAGAAAAATATTGTCTCACTAGCTAAAGCGATTGCATGGACACATTAGTAGAAAGAGATAGCATCCCATTTTCTCACTTTACTCTTCGGAACGCTTTTGATGTGCTCGTAAGCATTCCAGTTATAGGTATAAGTTCCTTGACTTGGACTCCAGTTGGCCAGATATATGGCACAGGAGTTTTAATTTCAAACAACGCCATCTAGTCTTGATTGAAGTAATCGTAATATGTGTGACAAAGGTACCTACTGCTAATAATACTAAATACCTATTTAATTTCCTATAATATAAAATAAAATAATAGTTGAGCCACCCTAGAGAAGGAACTCTTCCCAAGCGTGCCTCAACTTATCGCGCACGCGTAGCAATGTAAACGCTTTGTAACACGAAGGCAGTTTGTAATTTCCCAGCACTGACTAGTTTAGTTCAAAGACTTCTATATAAACTGAGGTAGACGCGCCGTATTCTAACAAACGAGATTTCAAAAGCAATCCTCAAATACACACATTACTAAGACTACACTCACTTATAAATATTTTTTACGTAATTGTCACCGCACACAATAGCAATGGAATATGAATGGAAGTTGCTTCAGTGTGCGTGATTGCTTTGCATGTGTGTGTGCATCGACGTATACGTGCACATGAAATTCTACGTTATTGACAATTGCCAATTGATCATGTCGGGACCCCTTAATAGGTAGGTATCTATTTAAAGTCCTATTTATATTTTAGGATTGTGATTTTATAAAGGATGTTTTTTTTCGAGGTATAGAACTTTGAAATGGAATAAAACGAAAGTGATTGTTTTTATTGATATGGAAATGACTTTATTCGAAAGGAAATCTTCTGGCATTATAATTTAAATATGATTTCTGGCATATAACCGCCATGGCTGGCTCGGACGTAGTCTAATCTAGAGGTCCAATTTTCGATGACTTTCCCAACATTTGTGGCCGTATAGCGACAATATCGCGCCGAATGTTATCCTCCAAGTGGTCAATCGTTTCGGGCTTATCGGCGTAGACGAGCGACTTCACATATCTCCACAGAAAATAGTCAAGTGGCGTAAAATCGCACGACTCTGGAGGCCAATCCACGTGTCCAAAACGTGAAACTATGCGGTAACCAAACGTTTCCTTCAATAAATCAATTGTGGCACGAGCTATGTAACATGTTGCGCCGTCTTGTTGAAACCACTACTCCTGCACATCATGGTTGTTCAATTGATGAACGAAAAAGTCAGTAATCTTCGCTCTATAGCAGTCACGATTGACTGTAACATTCTGGTCAGCATCGTTTCTAAAGAAGTACGGACCAATTATTCCACCAGCCTATAAAGCACACCACACAGTCAGTTTTACTGGATGTAACGGTGTCTCAACATACACTTGAGGATCATCATCACCCCAAATATGGCAGTTTTGTTTATTGATGTATCCATTCAACCAAAAGTGAGCTGCACCGCCAAAGAAAATTCGCTTATGAAAATCACGATACGCATTTCGGACAGAACCATGATTTTCAGAATAAATTTGCACAATTTGGAAGCATTGTTCAGGCTTCAGTCTATTTATGTTAAAATGCCAAACCATACTAAACATAAATCACTTTACAGCTGACAAAAATACCGCCGGTTAAAACAGCTAGGCCAACTTAAAGTTCTATACCTCTAAAAAAAACATCCGTTACAATAAACTGGTTGGTTTATATTTTCCTGTTTTATTATATCTGCTATTTATTATATCTTGACTGCCTCTGTGGCGGATTCGGTAGTGATACCGCCTGCGGCGCTGGAGGTCCTTGGTTCGATTCTTGGGTCGGTCCAAATATTTGTGTGATACACAAATGTTTGTTTCGGAGTTTGGGTGTTTTCTGTCATCGACCGTCATTTGTTTTGTCGATCTTCATTTGTTTTGATTTCTACTTCTATTGACTTTGTGAAACCGTGGCTCAATCATCCCCTTACTAAGTAACAGAACAAGTGGGAATAGTTGAAAGATAAGTCGCGGGTAAAAGCATAGTCTTATGAGTCACAGAACTAACGGGAATAAAATTACCAGAAGTCCTGCCAACAGAACTACTCAAAAGTCAAGGTGATCGGAATAGTTTACGTAAGTCAGGTGTAAAGCATAGTCTTATAATTCACGGAACTAATGGTAATATAATTACCAGTAGTTCTGCCAACAGAACAGGTGGGAGTAGCGAGGGCCCTTGTCTCACTTTAAATGGCGCAAGGAGGCCCTGGAGCGGGGCCACAGGCCTTCGTCTCTAGAAATCGAGGCTCGACGGTCCCTGCTGCAAGAAAACGTGGAAGGTGCGCTTTGAGCAACCAAGGGGGGCAATAGCCACAGTCGGGGCGGTCAGACCGGTCATGGACGATTGACTGGAGATGGAGATGAGCCAAGGGTCTGTCTCTGTCACAGATACTTACCGGGTACGGAAGCTTCGATAAGTATTTGTGGCGAAAACACCGGGAAACCACGGCTGAGTGCCAGCACTGCGAGGAGCGCAGCGACGACACCGCGCTCCACACATTGGAGGAATGCACGGTGATACTCGTGAAAGAAACGGTGGGGAGGGAGCGGGAGAGAACTCTCCCACCCGAGTTCCGCAGTGATCGGCCTCCATGACCGGGGGCCTGAAGACGGTGAGGGGGCTGCTCACAGTCCTTAGGTACATACAGAACCAGGTTCTAGACGACAGCGTGACGTGCGTGAATCACGCACATCACCCCCAGAGAGCTGAAATTTTCACAGATGTACCTATTTTTGTTGCCACTTATCACATAGGTACCTACCTACTAAAATTCGAAAAAAGGGGGACTCATACAGCAAACATGATTATTTGCCGTTTTTTGCTACGGAACCGCTGTGTGCAAGTCTGACTCGCACTTGGTCGGTTTTTCAATCTATTGTCCGGATCTTAACAGCGCGACGAGATCGAATGGAGCCGATAAATCACGTCATGCTGTATCACGGCTGTGTGTGGTCAGGTAAATAACCTGATATAACCTGTAAACGATATCCCTGGAATCCTGACCAGCTTTAGTCGCCAAACCCAGCCGGCCCGCCTTCGCAATGATTCACTATAAAATTATAAGTTGCAATTTGTCACCTGAAACCTTAGATCATCTAACCACAGGATGCGCCTTACTTAAGCATTGTTTTCTGCCAAGCCACTGACCTGTATAGTCTTTTTCTGGACAGCTCAGCAATCATGTAAACATGTCATGTTTTGACAGAAGTTGTCTATGATCATAGTGTTGTAACTAAACTGATTCTAATTATGTAAATAATCATTGAGATAATCTAGTTCACCGTACATTCATTTACTTCAGTTAAAATACCCTTAATATTTATAATGGCAAGTTTTGCTGAAAGGAAACATTCCTTTATTTTCAAAAGTAAGTAAAACTGCATTTAAAGATTTTTGAAAAATCACCTGCTTGAGCCGGGAATCGAACCTGGGATATATGAAAAAAAAAACATCCTGTGTTTTATGATACCAACCGAAAGAGTCTTTAATAAGGAACAATTTCTTTTAAGTAACATACTAGCTTAAATTAAAGGAAGACCAAGTAAATATGTTTTTATTGTAAAGCTTACACACTATCTGAAGAAAAAAAGCAGTCTAATTGAGATTCTTCTCCTTTTTTTGAAGTTGGTTAAAAAAATATTCTATTTTCTGTGAATGGGAATATTCGTTCTGATCACTTAACCAACCAACTTCAAAAAAAGGAGAAGAATCTCAATTAGACTGTTTTTTTCTTGTTCAGATAGTGTGTAAGCTTTACAATAAAAACATATTTACTTGGTCTTCCTTTAATTTAAGATAGTATGTTACTTAAAAGAAATTGTTCCTTATTAAAGACTCTTTCGGTTGGTATCACAAAACACAGGCTGTTTTTTTTTTTCATATATCCCAGGTTCGATTCCCGGCTCAAGCAGGTGATTTTTCAAAAATCTTTAAATGCAGTTTTACTTACTTTTGAAAATAAAGGAATGTTTCCTTTCAGCAAAACTTGCCATTATCAATATTTTAAGGGTATTTTCCCTCCAACTACCGTCTTTAAATTCCATCCTGTATATTATGTGCAATAACTTTTTATATTAATTTAATTAAAGGATCTTTAAAAAAAAAGAAACTGTTAGAAAATTTAATAGTGTAATCATTTATTTACAATAATATATTAGTTTAGGGATGATAAAATGTGTAGACGCCTCGTTGGCTGCTCGCCGTTCTTACAGAAGCAGACTAAGACATTTTGAGAGATTTCTAATGTGGGGGTTTTAAATCCAAAGAAAGGGAAGTAGGCCATTATAATGACATGGTGACAGGTATATTCGAAGAAGAGTAGTAAAAAATTATAGCTTTTTGACATATTTTGACTTTTTTGACTTTTTTATATTTGACTTTTTTGACATATTTCGCTATAATAGCTATATAATCAAAGGTCGTATTAATATTCGTGGTCGGACACCCATAACACAAGCAGGTCATTCCTAGCTTACTTTGGGATCAGATAGCGTTGTGTAAAAAATGACTGAATATTTTAACCATCCAGCGTCAACCGTACCCTAAAGAATCATTATTTCTAGAATAGAATAGAATATGCTTTATTGTACACTAATTAACATATATATGTATATGGAATACAGAGTTTAAAATGTACAATGGGCGGCCTTATCGCTAAGTGCGATTTCTTCCAGGCAACCTTTGGATGGATATGAGTGTAAGAGATCAAGTTTATAACTGGGCAGATATTTCATTAGTGTTTTAATAGAAAGAAGGTACCTATTAGGTACTATAAAATACGTGGTACATTGAATGAATACAAAGTACAATTACAATAGCTAGATAAATATAATAAGAATGTGTAAATACATACAAACAAATATACAAATATACATAAATAAACACATATACAAATATATAAATGTATAGGTACAAATATAAATATATACATATATATATATATATATACATACATATCAGAATTTATATATATTATATGAATCAATACATATTTCATCAGAACTTTAAAATTTTATTTTAACATGCCAAATAGTGTTCTTTCACCATTCGTTTGAATATATTCAAAGATTTTGCTCGCCTTACAGTTATTGGCAGGGCATTCCACAGCCTTCTTATTTCTTTTCTTTTTATTCATATTTAAATGTTTATGGCGTTCGAAACAATAGATTATCTTTTTGGCAGTTCACTGATGGACGTTAGCCTCTTTAAACTTACTCCTCCACACGGTACTAAGCCTAACCGGATCCTTCTGACGATTTCTGGGTCGCAGAAATACTTAGTTAGTCCCAATTTAATACAAGTACTTCTGCGAAGAGTAGACCTCGCGAGCGCCCAGGAAAAAACAACCTGTGAGGAATTATATCCCTTATGATCCCATCATATATAACGGGGCCCTTTTTCTCCCTTATTTTCCGCCCTATTAAAAAAACTTTCGACAAAAGTTGTATTTTTATCTTTTCGTAGATCAATGATTTTAAATCAAAGAACATGTGTGCCAAGTTTGGAGAAAATTAGTTAACAAATGCGTCTTCTAGACCGAAACTGACATGCACACACACATACGGACGAAAGCAAAATCGTCTATACTGTAGAATCGAAGACCCAAACTCAAAGTGCCTTTTCACACGTACCGGTTGCCGGGTAGCCGGTGCCGGGTAACCGGCGGCGAATGCAAGCGGTTGCCGGGCAAATCACGCCGTTACGTGTGAAATCTATAGTACACGGCCATACACCCGGGTACCCGGCACCCGGCAACCGGTACGTGTGAAAGGGGCAAAGACTCGCACTCGTCGCTCTCTTGGTCAAATAAGTTATATTATTAAAGTAAGTACCTACATTTTTTCGAACTGACAGATTGATAAAACGATGACCTCCTTTTTAAATCAATTGGCCAGTACAACAGTTTTACAACACTATGGCAAAGACAAACAAGTCTGAGAGAAGTTTGCGCGCGAAATCGGAGACATGCGGACTACTCCGTTGAAAATTTTCCAAAATTAGTGTGTTTCGAGTGTTTTATGAGTAAAAGTGGTGGATTTTTAAGCATAAAAGTTCGACAAAGTGCACAAGTGTTGGAAAGTGATAAAACGCAGTGAAACGTGACTCTTCCATTTCTCGACAAACTCCAGAGACACTTTTAGTAAAGTACCACCGCTTTACTAGAGAAGACTGACTTTGACTTAGGGCTGCACTTGACTTTGACTAGACTTAGAGGACGAGGACTGTGACTTGAAAAATGAAGATATAATAAATACAAGACTAGGCTGTATGGCTCAAATTGCCTTTGCCTATCCGAAAATGGATAAATAAAACTATTATTACTACAAGTCTGAGAAAAAATAATTTAATGACAAGCAAAAATGACAGTCTTAAATTTTTACCATCCGAGTATTTTTCATGAAATTATTCTATAATCTAAAGGTTTATTAGTGTCGAAATGTCCGCATAAATCTAACTAGAGTTCCTTGAAACGACTATGATCAGGATTGATAATTAAATGTTAGTAATTATGGAGCAGTCAAGATCCAATTGCTTTGTTTACTATATTATTTACATCTGTTGAATTCCACTTTATAGTATCTGAAGGCCTATTCTGTTTCAACGAACAACGAAGTTCGGGCCGAAGTTTCGTATAAAACCTACTACGGTTCCATTCGTTCCGCAACTTGCGGACGAAACGAAGTTGTTTGACGTTAAACCTACTCTAATTCACAAATCGTACGAACGAAAATTCAACTTTGACAGATAATTGTTCGGAATATTAACTTAATATTGACGAAACCAAAAGTGTTACCGTTTGATTTTCGTTTCCTTGTATATTTTGGAAGAATTTAAATAAAATGTCTAGAATGTTACTCATTGAGGCTGCTCTTCGTGAGGAACGATTAGAGCGTAGAAAAAATCGTTGTTGACTGCCAAATTAAGTCAATTTATGATTATTTCCGAAATAGAGTTAATGGCAAACTATAGGCTCAGTTGGCAACTGCTTGAGGAGTTGTGCTAAGAAATAGTTAGCTACGGGAGAGAGCCCTCCCACCCGAGTTCCGCAGTCAGCGGCGGGGGCGCCTTCGCCCATGACTATCCGCCTACATGACCGGGGCCCTGAGGATGGAGAGGGGACTGCCCACCGTCCGTGGTACCATAGGTCTGTTGGGAGTACTGGGGTATCCTTTCGAGGGCTTACCGAGAGTTTCCAACCATAGGTTGTTAGGCAGGATACGTGTAGTATTTTTGTCGGTAGAAGTCCTCCATGGGGATTTTATCTCATGTTAAGAAAAATAGCCCCCTTGGCATTGGTCCCAAAAGACTGGGAGCATTCCCCTTTGAATAGCGATGCCTATTCTTGTCACCGTCAGAATGGCAGGTTGCCTGTGACAAACGAGTCCCAAAGTATACTCAAAAATTGCTACATGATTGCTTATATTTGCTATACGTCTCCAAGAATTGCTACATATAATACATTTTGAGAAACAAGAATATTTTTTTGACCAGCGGTCCTGACGTTTAGATGGCTGGTTGCCTACGCGTTCAGCATGAAGGACTCAGAATTCCAAAACTTTTATTGCATGAATAATTGCTTAATAATTGCTTCATTCACGAATTTCAGGTTTGAGCTTCATACGTACATCAGGTCAGAAGATACAGCTATAAACGAAGAAGTGCCTGAAATATTGGAATAGCAACAACAATTTGTGTTACTGCAGCGTCATGTTCTAATCGTGCAGGCGCTAATAATTAAGGTTATTCTCACAAATTTAAACTTGAGAGGTGTCAAGGGTATAACACAGTGATGATCAGTGTTACTCACCAACTAGCGCGAGGTAACTATGCAGAGAACTCTTTCCCAGGGCGCCTTACTACAGAGATTCCAGTGTGCGTGCAAGGGTAGGCCAGGGCTCTGACGAAAACAGCCAGGTAGGGTGTACACACATATATTTATATAACACAGTACACTACAGAGACAATGAGATTACATAGATACCAACACAGACATACATAAGAAGAATTACGGGTTACGTAAAGTAAAGTAAAGCTGGGGACATTCTTGCGGACCCCTTAGAGGTGTTAGAGCGGTGGAATGAGTACTTTGGAGAAATGTATGAATATCTCCCGGATGCGGGCACTGCGAGGGAGGCGATGACTGATCTTGCGGTGCAAGCATCAAGCGGAGATATTACTTTGGAAGAGATTGAATGGTCGATACGAAGCTTGAAAAATGGAAAGTCTGCGGGAATTGATAGGATATCTGCTGAAATGATCAAATTAGGTGGTCCTTGCGTCCGGGACGCCTTCTGGTCATTGAGCAATCTATGCTGGAAGACTGGAAGGGTCCCAATGGACTGGAGGCGTGCTATCGTCGTGCCCTTGTATAAAGGCAAGGGCTCACGTATGGAGTGCGCCAACTATAGGGCCATCAGTTTGATCAGTATAGCAGCTAAAGTGTATGGCAAAATTATTGAAAGGAGAATGAGGGTGGAATCTGACGGATTACTGTGGGAGGCGCAGGGTGGTTTCCGAAATGGAAGGGGATGTATGGACCAAGTTTTCTCGCTCCGCAACATTGTAGAGAAGCAGCTGGCTGTAGACCGGAAGGTTTTCTGCGGTTTTGTGGACATGGAGAAAGCATTTGACAGAGTTGTACGGAAGGATCTCTGGGATATATTGCCAGGATACGGGATTGATGGTACGCTGCTTCGTGCTGTGCAGTCTACATATGTGGGATGTACGGCATGTGTGCGGATGGGCGGCAGCCTGTCTCCCTGGTTTGACGTCAACATTGGCGTCAGACAGGGTTGCGTGCTGTCGGCTCTGCTGTTTGTCCTGTACCTGGACGATTGTCTTAAGAGAGTAAGATCGATGAATGTTGGATTGCGAATGGGTGACTTACTTGTGAACTGTTTGCTGTATGCAGATGATGCCGTGCTCATAGCCGAATCGCCATCAGAACTACAGTCACTAGTCACAACGATGAAAGATGATTGTCTAATGAGAGGCTTACATTTGAACGCGACTAAAACGAAAGTGATGGTATTCGAAAGAGAAGAGGACAGAACGAATGCCAGGATAACTGTAAATGATGTAGTGCTGGAACAGGTGGATGAGTTTGTATATCTTGGATGTGCATTTAGCAGGGATGGACGGTACACCGCTGATGTAGAAAAGAGGGTAACTGCGGGAAATAGTGTGAATGGAGCGTTAGGCAAACTTTTAGGTACCAAGGCCTTAAGTCAAAAGGCCCAGCTCGCAGTACACAATGCGGTGCTGATACCTACGCTAACGTATGGAAGCGAGAGCTGGGTATGGCAGGAAACGCATGAAAGTAGAATAAACGCGGTCGAGATGCGCGCGCTACGCAAAATCTGCGGAGTAACGCTCGCAGATCGCGTTCGGAATGAAGATGTAAGAAAGAGAGTTGGTCTGAAAGAGAGTGTCGGTGTTAAAGTAAGGAAGGGCATGCTACGATGGTTCGGGCATGTGGAACGAATGGGAGATGAAAGAATGACAAAACAGATATACAACGTGAAAGTGGATGGACGTAGGAGTCGGGGAAGGCCACGACACACCTACCACGACCAAATTAATCATGTGTTAGTGGAGGGTGGTGTCAAGAGCCGTAGGAACCGACGTGCATGCATGAAAAGAAAAATGAAAGTTGAAGAGGCGAGTGAGGTGTGTATGGACCGTGCCGTGTGGCGCTCTGTTCTTTCTGCCTACCCCGCAAGGGATTTGGCGTGAAGATAGTATAGTATAGTACGGGTTACGTACTAATTGTAAAGCACTAAACTAAATCTGCGTGAGTGGTGACTTAGGCGGCTAGATTACATGTATAAGTAGCTGACAAGTACTGGCCTTCGTTGTGGGTGAGAGCAACTCCGTATGTTGTAAATGCCGGGTGTAGACGGCGAGCTTCTTCACATGCACCCTGCTCACGCAGTCCACGTATTATTGGGGTGTGGCTTCTCCCCCTATACAGTGGCAGCCTCCAGCCCCTAATAAGCGACCCAGTTTTCTGGGTAAAATGCAGCAAATACTCCGTTATAACCTCTACCAAACGGTGAGGCACAAATGCCAGAGCTTGTGCGAAAACCTATTCGAGGCACAGCTCACCAAGCCAAAAAAGGAACCGACTACCTCAAAGCAGGTCATATATCTTCCTCCTGGAATATTCTCGCAATCTTTAATAAAACCTGTTTCTCCTTAATGCCAATCATCGGGGTGCCACAGACAAAACTTGTCACTTGTGTCAAAGGAAAACCACAGATAAAAAAACCAGCGATGAATTGATTAAGGGCGGCTTTACACATTGTCAAGCCCGAGACCAGATTGCTACACAAAAAATAAATGCTACAACCACCCCCCCCTTAATAGTATTTCCTGCGGATATGACACGCTGGAAATACACAATAAAGAAAACAGAAAAGTACTGACTAATAAACAAAGACAACCAGCTAGGTACTTTAACCCCAAGCTGACTGCTACCATTACAATAACAAAGAAAGATCCTCCTATACACCTAACTAGACACTGACTCATGTACCGGACAGGCTAAGTAACTAGAGTCTAATGCCCTTCATAGAAAACGAATGCTCCCTTTACTCGCTGCTGATACCCTAACAAGCTCTCAGGATATTGTAGAGTACTGAGGAGCGAATGAGAGAAAAACGCTCGGTGCGGTGCATAGAAGAAACTACAACGTGACAATTTGAAGTCACGTACACACATAGAAATACAAACAAAAGATTAAAATAGTCTTACATAATGATCACATAGCACTGGTTAATTAACCTAGAGAAACAGTGCTATGTAGTTACGTTAGGTATTGGAGACGTTGGGTATTGGAGACGGCTCCTCCTGATACTTCAGGATGTCCTTGATATGGTACTCCCCAAGATCCCTACCGTCTAGATCTGACAGCCTATATACTAAAGGGGATCGTTTAGCAGTCACCACACATTTAAGGAACTTAGGGGCTAGCTTAGAAGTGAAGTTCTTGGCCTTGTTGGACAGGTAGAACGTGCGTTTGTAAACTATCTGTCCCACTTTCAGCTCTACATGCCTTTTTCTGAGGTTGTAGTACTTTTCATTACGCTGGTGGGCAACATTCAAATGTTTCCTCACCTGGTCGTATATGCGTTGTATTTCTCTCAGCTTGACACCGAAGGCTGATGGATCGTCTACAGAGACCGAAGCAGGGTGGCACGCAATATCTGTCTGCCTGTATAGCACTCCATCTCCAATAAACTCCCTACCATGTACCAAGAAGTAAGGGGTGAAACGAGTTGCTTCGTTAACTGCAGTGTTTAAAGCGCACTGTATCTCAACCAAGAACGAATCCCATGACTTGTGTTGTGACTTCACATAGCATGAGATCGCTTGAACAACATTACGAATAGCTCGTTCCGCCTGATTAGTTTGGGCATGATACCTAGGGTTATAATATATATTAGGTACATTGTATTTAGCTAACAGATCTTTAAATGGCTTAAATCTGGGATAACCATTTAAAAATATGGGTTAAACTATAGGATAGGTGTAAGCAATTCTTGACCTTATAAACTTCTCGTCCTACCGTATGTACCATTGACCTACCCCCTTGCCGATATTCTTTAGATTTATCGATCTTCATTTTATTTATTGATCTTATTTACAAATTTACTGCCACGGATCTACTGGAAACAAAAGTCTCACTAGTTCAGTCACGATCCTTCTTGCGTGGAACTACTGGGAACATTCCGGAATTGCGACACGGGGTTTTCTCAGCAATGAATACACAAACTTGTGTATTTTGTCTGTTATCAAGCACATACTTAAATACGCGCTGAGGAATAAAATATGAAAGAAAACGTCGTTAGTTAATCGTAAAATTTCACTATAATATTACTTCTACGTGTAGGTACTACGTACGTAGTACTATTTTTGTTATATTACTCTATGATAAAAAAAAAATATTAAAAAGTATTATTACCAGACAGAGTGTCACAAACGAGCCTATCCTGTGGGTTTCGTAACGATTATGAACCTTTTTGGTAATAGGTATTTACGTGGGTACGTATCATAATGAATAAGTTTAAAATCTATAAGTTTACAATGTATAAGTTCAAAATATATAAAATCAAAAAGTATCATAGTCAGATGAAAAAATCATCAATATGCGCCGATAATTCGTTTACGTTTTATACAAACCCTTGACACCTCTCAAGTTTAAATTTGTGAGAATAACCTTAATTATTAGCGCCTGCACGATTAGAACATGACGCTGCAGTAACACAAATTGTTGTTGCTATTCCAATATTTCAGGCACTTCTTCGTTTATAGCTGTATCTTCTTACCTGATGTACGTATGAAGCTCAAACCTGAAATTCGTGAATGAAGCAATTATTAAGCAATTATTCATGCAATAAAAGTTTTGGAATTCTGAGTCCTTCATGCTGAACGCGTAGGCAACCAGCCATCTAAACGTCAGGACCGCTGGTCAAAAAAATATTCTTGTTTCTCAAAATGTATTATATGTAGCAATTCTTGGAGACGTATAGCAAATATAAGCAATCATGTAGCAATTTTTGAGTATACTTTGGGACTCGTTTGTCACAGGCAACCTGCCATTCTGACGGTGACCTATTCTTTAGGAGAAGTAACTGCTAGCCCTTGGGTCACCAGTCGACTCGACCAAAAAGTATGTGCGTTGGATTTTATGCACCGTAGGTCCATGGGGTGCAACGCGGTCTCGACACCAACTGGAAGAAAACTGTAAGACAAGCCGAGACCCTGATAACTACTTAGATTTTTTTTTTATTTTCTACCGCTTCCGGGCTTTTTCTTTTGTACTAGTTCATACTGAAAATAATATATGTTTATTTAGGTAAAATAAAACGAAAACAATTGTCTTGCCCAACTTTAATTAACTGATACAATCTATAAACTATGTGTCTTTCATTCTTTCCTATTATATAGTATCTCCTATCCTATTTGTCTCTAATATCTTGAATCAGTTCCAACAGAGCAGCTTGAATCTGCATCAGTGATCATGATCCCAGCGAGCTCGGTATTTCTAAATGTGTCAATCTCTGCACGCACTTCCTCTATATCAAACATTCTCCGTCTCATATCAGAGCCAGAAGATTGTCCCCTCCACCTAGGGGCAGTTGGTACAGAAGCTGCAAAATAAAATAAAATCACATTAAAAATAAGTTACTCAACAAGACATACCTAATATCTCACGTGTGTGTGTGATATTCAATAGAATAAATAACATTCAATTGCACTGTAATATGAATTGTTTACTTACAAAGGTTTTTATGTTTATATGTTTATACGATATAATATGTTTTAGATATAGATTTCAAATAATAATAATTTTAATTTTCATTACAATGTTGGTTGACATGAAACAAACGTCAGATACATTTTTTAACGTAAGGTTATTTATGACATTTGCATCTTTATTTTGTTTAAATCAAAATGGTTGAAAATATACAATTACATTTATAAGACCTTTTTATTCTTATTTTCTGCATACATTTTACAAGAAATGTGTTATAAACCACTTGTTGCATGTAAATTTTTGTATTAAAACTTACTTGTTTTAAAATTTTAATAAAAGTGAAAACCGTATTTACCGGAATAAGACATCAGCAAATGACCTCCCTATCATTGTCGTTCACGAAATGTGTAATACATACGACGAGAAGACTTTGCCAGGAAATTCTTGTATCCGAATGGTTTTCGGCGCTGTAGTAACAAAATATGCATCCGAAGTTCGTGCTCCGATCCGAAATTGATATAGAATAGGGTCAGCCACGAAACTTCGTTTTGTTTTCGTTCGTTAACGAAGTTTCGTTTTCGTAGAAAGAGAGTAGGCCTCCTGGACTGGTGATCGGTTTCATAAAAGTGTGCCTAATTGAAAATCGCCATTTGGCGCTGACGGCAGCTAGCGAATGTACTTGGAACTAATACTAGTGATGTACAACACCTGTCTTGGTGTCGATAAAAACTTTACCAGATATCGACTACAATGTTAATTTTATTTTTGTACCAATGATGTTTATATGAATTACTACTTTAATGTACCTAAGTAGGCTAACCATCAGGCTCGCGAATTCAGTTTGGCGAGCTTAATATAAAAAAAAAGTGTTTGCTTAAACAGTGGTCGCAGGTATGTTGCCAAAGTAGTGTTACTATTGTAAATCGGCTGAAAAATGACACCGGACACAGCCCACACAGTCATTGGTTGTCTTTAATCATAATTGGGTCATGTTAGAACTTAAAGCTAGGCGTCTAATAGGCGGATGGGCCGGGCCGGGCCGCAACGCAAAAATCCGCATGCCATACGTTTTTAATGAAACTGCGTTTCGTTGCGGCCCGCCTCTAGTAAAGGCAGATGCTACACAATTTCATATGAAACGTACGGCACGCGAATTTTTGCTCTGCGCTGCGGCCCGGTCCGCCTGGTGTTGCAAACGTTCATAGGCTGCGGTGACCACCGGTCCTTCTGGTGGGCCGTATGCTTGTTACCTTAATGGTATAAAAAAAATATAAACATAAAGCTACAAAATTAAACAATTTTTAAAATTTAGGACACCAGCCTCTTGTTATTGCCGATTTAAAGAAAAGTAAATGAAGAATGCTTTCACTTGTTAAATCAATATGATAATTTTCAAACAAAACTTTATAACCGAATGCTTAAAAGCGAAAGTACCTGTAATAAAAGGAACATTTAAATATTATGAACAAGAGTAAATAATTTAATTATTAACAAAAAATAGTCTCACTAAGTGTTATAATTCAATGTTAGTGCTAGAAAGTTATATTTCACACGCTAGTTAGTTACTGTTTCGATTATCAACTACAATTTTAAGTGTTTATTAATAATTTTAATATGTTCATTAAATTATTAAAGAACTTTTACCATGCCTCTTGTTTTTTAAACTACGAATTTTGGCATTGGACAGAAAATTATCGATATACATTTTGACATCCCTATTAATCATTATAGGTTATAAAAATATTCGTAAAATCCCCGAAACTCGAAGGGTATTCGCTTATGATAGTAAAAAAAAACCTAAATTATGGTTTTATAATAATTGTTTAAAAATTAGATTCTTAGATTTACTTACTTGTGAAAAGAGACGCCACAGCACTTCTCGTATCTTGTTTTACAATATACCCACGATCTCATGCTAAATATCTACTTAATTACACTATGAACTAAATTTATACATCAAAACACTTCAAATTTATACCAATCACAGTAATAACTTAAAAATATTCGAAATTTTACACATAAACTCCTTCTGAAATAAACAAACAACGGCCATTTGCAAACTAATTTAGTTCTCAGTGCACTCGGCAGAGGCGCTTTGAATCGGCCCAAAAAAGTAGCTGTCATTTTGTATGGAATAGCCAGTCCAGCGACCACCTGAGTTATCCACCTGGTTGGTCAGTTAGGAATAAAAGTTCCTAACCACCCACCTTGTGCACCTGGTTGGTCAGTTAGGAATAAAAGTTCCTAACCACCCACCTGCGACTGTATAAAATAAATAATGTCCATAATGTCTACTTTATCAATATACCCACATGTCTATATGGCAAAACAAATGAAGATAAGCAAAACAAATGAAGATCGACAAAACAAATGAAGAGCGACAAAACAAATGTTGAGCGACAAAACAAATGTTGAGCGACAAAACCAATGTAGATCGACCAAATAAATAAAAATCGGCAAATCAAATGACGGTCGGATCAACAAATGACGATCGGCAAAACAAATGACGATCGAAAAAACGAAGATCGACAAAACAAATGAAAATCGACAAAACAAATAAAGATCTACAAAATAAATGAAAATCGATAAAACAAATGAAAATCGACAAAATAAATGACGGTCGGATAAACAAATGACGATCGGCAAAACAAATGACGATCGAAAAAAACGAAGATCGACAAAACAAATGAAAATCGACAAAACAAATAAATATCTACAAAATAAATGAAAATCGATAAAACAAATGAAAATCGACAAAATAAATGACGGTCGGATAAACAAATGACGATCGGCAAAACAAATGACGATCGAAAAAACATATGCAGATCAATAAAACAAGACTATTGCTTATAGTCCTGTTTTGATAAAATCAAAAAATATGCCATATTTTGTAATCTAGATGCGATTGCCATTAAAAAAAATAGGAGCAAGCAAATCGCGACCTCTTTAAAAATGTGCTTGTAGTCGTTTATAGACATCACTGATCACGAATATGTAAAAATTAAATAAATAGTATGCATGTCCATAAGGTCGAGAATTGCTTGCACCTATTTTTTTTAATGTTTAAAGCATCTAAATTTTAAAAAAATGGCGCAAGCAAATTTTGACCTTATGAACAAGCGTATCTATTATTTTTTTATATAGTTGTGATCAGTGATGTCTATAAACGCCCGAAATCACATTTTTAGAGAAGTGTCATTAAGGTCGAGATTTGCTTGCACCAATTTTTTTTAATGGCAATCGCATCTAGATTACAAAATATAACACAGTATTTTTTTGATTTTATCAAAACAAGACTATGAGCAATAGTTTTATTGATCTGCATATGTTTTTTCGATCCTCATTTGTTTTGTCGATCTTCATTTGTTTTGTCGATTTTCATTTGTTTTGCTGATCTTCATTTGTTTTGTCGATCTTCATTTGTTTCGTCGCTCTTCATTTGTTTTGTCGATCTTCATTTGTTTTGCTGATCTTCATTTGTTTTGTCGATCTTCATTTGTTTTGCTGATCTTCATTTGTTTTGTCGATCTTCATTTGTTTCGTCGCTCTTCATTTGTTTTGTCGATCTTCATTTGTTTTGCTGATCTTTATTTGTTTTGCCATATAGACATGTCGGTATATTGATAAAGTAGACATTATGGACATTATTTATTTTATACAGTTGCGACTGTATAAAATAAATAATGTCCATAATGTCTACTTTATACTGTTAGTGCGGTGGGCGGTTAGGAACTTTTATTCCTAACTGACCAACCAGGTGCACAAGGTGGGTGGTTAGGAACTTTTATCCCTAACTGACCAACCAGGTGGATAACTCAGGTGGTCGGTTGGGAATGGGGGATTATTATTACAGGTCAGTGTGCCAAGCCAATAGACCATTTGGTCTTTTGGCTTTATAAAAAGCACTGTACATCAGTACATCATTTTATATGTCATCATTTTTATTTCATTGTAGTTGACTGTACAATAAAAATTAACACACAACAGCCATTACGCGTTTGTCGATTAATACATTTTTAAATATAATGAAATTTTATATGTCTTTGTGTTTCCCCCTTCACCCGCTATGAAAACTAGCAGAATATTTTTGTATGCGGTGGTTCGCAAAGGCTAGTCCCGTGATATATGGTCTAAGCCTGAAACAGGTAGGTAGGTATAGTCCAATCCTGTCCGATCTGGCAATAATTCAATAATGTAAACATGTCATGTTTTAACAATCGTTGTTTAATAGGGTCCCGACACGATCATGTCTTGCAATTGTCAATCACGTTAAAAATATGAATGGAAGTTGCTTCAGTGTGCGTGATTGCTTTGCATGTGGGTGTGCATCGACGTATACGTGCACATGAAATTCTACGTGCTTGACAATTGCCAATTGATCATGTCGGGACCCCATAAGACAGATGAGTAGAAAAATATAGTAGGTATGACAAATTATTGAATTTTTTACTATCCTGAGTAGGTATTTTAAATGAAATTAGACTACCATAAAGGTATTTGGCGTAGAGGGAGAGTATACCTAGAGAAGTCATCGGCGTATACCATGAGATAGCGCTATTATGACATCGGTGTTACCCACTCACGCCAAATGTTTTTACCTGAGAAATAGGTTAATTCATATAAAGAAGCTACTATACCAAAAAATTGGTATTGAGGTAGCTGACACCCCAGATTAAGACATAGGCTACTTTTGTAGTCCAGGTGCGTCTGTTTGAACGTTTATAACCACATATATCACCCGATTGTGAGTAAAATTACAATCCTAACGCCAAGTTGAAGGCCTTATGGGCGGCTTGAAAATTTTCAACTGCGGGTCGCGGCGACCTGTCCATTTCAAGAAGGCAATGGGCTCAGCTCACCACCTTTTACGTGGGAAATAAAACTCAAAATTCAAAATTTAAAAAACATTTATTTCGCATTTCTAATACATACGCACTTGCGACACGTCCATGAATACAAAAAAAGTTAGTACCACCAGTTCAGAACGCGGCCTGCTTGAGAAGAACTTGAGAAAAAAATTAAGTATGCAGTTCTTATTTTCTCTAAAATCGATGACATGGTTCCTAAGAACAGATCTTTGTATCTCTTATATTTACAGACTTGCCCATAATGACGTTCCGAATATTACACCCAGTATATCTATAACTAGCTTTCTATGTGCGGCTACGCCGGCATTTATGGTCACTACCCGTCTTTGGCAGGAAGTAGCGTTATCTTGATATTCTATAGCATATGTTACTCAGTGATGTGATAATGTGGGATTCTATTAGTGAAAGAATGATTAAAATAAATCTAGTAGTTTTGGAGCCTATTCAAATAAACAAAAATCCTCTGCTTTTTATAATATTAGTATAGATTAATATTATAAAAAGTAATAACTTACTTAAAAAACAGAGAGTGAAGGAATCGAATTTGAATTCAAATAAGTCCTTGTTTTTGCCTTCCGAAAACAACAGGATTCAGAATGTTTTGAACAAATCCGAGCATTCTTTTCAGGTTGCCAATGTTTTCTGCCTGTTGCTTGAATCCATAAAACTCTCATAGTTATATCCTCTGGAAACCTAAAAGTAAATAAAACGATAGCTATAAATTAACAGTTTCAATATTGTTGGGTAAAGTTTACCAAACACTGGTCACACTCCCCCGATTATACGTACATTGATGATTGACCCCTAGACAACATGGCCGTCATAATGTATATGAGCTACATAATTCTGTCAGATAATACAAAAAAATAATTCGAGAAATATACTTAAAAGTATGTAAATTAAGGCGCAAAGATAGTGAATACTAATCTACGAAGTAAATTATATCAGTAAATACATACAAAACAGCATAAATGGGCTTACTTACCGATGAAAGGTTATGTTCAGAGTTTTCCGTTCTGGGCGATTTGTACAGTCTTTAACATAACAACGCCCCATTATTAAGATAAATTTTACACTTCTAAAAGCTCTAAACAACTTCTAACTTCACAAATAAGTCACTATCACCAATTTTTCGACAATACACTAACACTATCGAACACGCTTTTGTTTGGGGCCAACGAAAGACGTTCCAAACAAATGAAAACGCATACGGTGAGCGAGACAAAAAAAGTGGCGTCTGGCTCGCTTACTCTTGTGTAAATATTATATATGTGTCACTTTCACTCATGACTAACATTATTTAATGTCTTCTCTAGGTATATTCTCCCTCTACGGTATTTGGTGTCGAAATGATTGTAAGAACACTGTATGACTCCTGGATAGGTACAGTTTGTCTATAAAGTCGTGGAATTAAATGAGGGCGCTGCTGAATGCATGTAGCAACCCTATATAGTACGACCAAAATTATTTTGATACGAGGAGTTCGTTCCGAGTAAAATCTTACTAATATTATAAATGCGACAGTTTGTGAGTGTGGAGATGTTTATTACTCTTACACGCTCGAACGGTTAAAGGGATCTGGCTGAAATTTGGTACAGGGATACATTATAATCTGGAATAACCATGGCTACTTTTTATTCCGGGAATAAGTTCTTACGGGAAGCGGGAACGGGAACAATACAAATATTATAAATGCGAAAGCTTATGAGTGTGGATACTGTGGATGTGAGACTCTTTCACGCTCGAACAGTTGAACTGATCTGGCTGAAATTTGGTACAGGGATACATTATAATCTGGAATAACACATAGGCTACTTTTCATCCCGGGAATAAGTTCCTACGGGAAGCGGGAACGAGAACAAATTCGACACGGGCGAAGCTGCGGGCATCAGCTAGTGAGTTAATAAATAAAACACATTATACATTTTTAATTTTGTTTCTGTTTTATTGAATCAGATCCAGAATAAAGTTATTGAACCAGATCCAGAAGCCCCGGTCTAATAGCGTCTTACAACCCACCAGCAGGTGCCTAGCAGTCCCAATTACTTGGCCACAATCATGTAATTACATGTTTTATCTGTAACTTTCCCCCATCTGACAAGGATTTTTTTGGCGCAGTGCACAAATATTAAAATCGTCTATTTCTTTCTTTGCCGACCTTTTCTGTGTTACCTAGAAGTTTCAAACTTTCCTTCATTATTAAAACCTTCATTAACTATTCGCCTAACTGTACTCTCTGATTTTCCTGAAAAGAGTAAAAAAAGAAAATTAATTACCTAATGGAAACAAACATTGACATGAAGCAATTAATTCAAAATAAAAAATTGGTAGAAAACCAGATTGAACTGAGTATCAAAAATGTAGGTCGTACTATAAAATAACCTACTAACAATGTTATTCTAACCACTGACTTACATTAGAGGTAGATTGTAAATCTATGATTCTAACCTAAAAGTATGCAACTTAGACAATGCCTTTTTTGTCTCCAAATCGTAAATTCAGTAAATTTGTAACTTCAGACAGATTCAAAACAAACAATAACACGATTACATACCCACCAAAGATGTTGTTCGCTCATAAACATCCTCAAAATCCCACAACAATTGTCCAGCTTGGTACTCCGCGAAACATCACTGGAAAACTTTAAAAATCACTTCCTGCGCACCACTTCGATTATCTTTACTCATTTCTCAAACCTTTATGCGTAGCATAAGCTTCTGGATTATTTTAAAAGACAGGTAGTAATTTCGCTACATTATTTTATAGATTCTTTAGCCAAAAATCTGGCTATCAAACCTGCTCCTTTTGAGCAGAAAAATGACATTGATATTAGAACTCTGGATAGTTGTTTATATCCAAGTAATTTAAATTAGATTATAGGACAAAAGAGCAACGTTCTTGCACTAAGCTTGACACAATGTATAAATCAATTAATGTTAAATCTAGCCATTTAGTTCTACATCAGCCACAGCATAATTTTATATCTGATCGCTCTCAGGCCGTTGAATCTATTAATCTTGGAAATAATGCTTTACACCTGGTGCACCAAAATGTTGAAGGCCTGATTGGTGGAAAAGAATTGGAATTGGAATTGTACATGAACTTGAATGGCATTGATATTTTTTGTGTAACAGAACATTGGTTAAGGCCTTATCAAGTCATGTTCAATTTCAAAAATCACCAGGTTGCTAGCTCGTTCTGTAGAATGAAATATAAACGTGGAGGCTCTTTAATTATTATTAATAAGTCAATAAAGTGTAAAGAACGTAAAGACATAGTAGCCCTCTCTGTTGAACGAGTTATTGAGATAGCCAGTATAGAGTTTGAGCGGTTCATTGTACTAAGCATATACAGTCCCCCAGATGCTCCATATGTACAGTTCGAAGAAAAACTTGAAGAAGCATTGTTTAAATGCCAAAGTACTAAAAAAACGGTCCTATTTTGTGGGGATCTCAATGTAGATGTTTTAGAAACTGCACGGGAACCTTTACAGAGAGAGAAAATGTTAAATTTGTTCAAGTCATTTGGTTTGTATAATATATTTTTGGAACCTACTCGTATAACTGCCACTAGTGCTACTTGTATTGATAATATTTATACTAATATAAATCCCATTAAAAAATGTATAGTGGACCCTGTAAAATCAGATCATCGCGGTCAGTTTGTTTCTTATCTGAGAAATAGTAGGGAAAATAAGAAAATAATTAGTTTTGTCCCAGTTAACACACATCGCTTGGAAACATTCAGAAGAAACTTAGTCAAGAAAATAACAGAATTGCCCAATTACACTAGTGTAGAAGAATCCTACTCTGATTTATTTAATTTGATACATGCTGTGTTTGGGAAAATCTTTACCCCTAAGACTTTATCAATCGGAGGCAGCTCTGCTTTCAGTGACTGGGCAACACCCGGAATTTATAAGAGTCGCCATAAACTATATGAACTGTATTCTGAAAAATCGCATAATTTCAACCCAGAGTTTCAGGAATATGTTAAAAAATATTCAAAGATATTTAAGCAAGCCTGTACCTTAGCCAAGTCTAATTTCATTAGAAATAAAATTTTAGATTCTGCGAATGTCATTAAAACTACTTGGAACATTATAAATGCGGAATGTGGTAGGTGTACAGCGAATGAAAGAAAGTTTCATTTAAAGATAGACAATCGCCACGTTTCGGGGGATATGGATGTGGCGACCGAGTTCGAAAAATTTTTCAGTAATGTACCTATAGAGATTACTAACACTCTCCGGTCGTCTTCCACCTCCGCCGAGCTTTTATTAGCAGAATCTGTAGCTGCCTGTGAGGGCGCGTTCGAATTTACAGTTGTCAACTGCAACGACATCTTAAAAGCATTTAGATCTATTAATGTTAAAAAAACCGCTGACCTTAATGGGCTATCAGTAAAATCCGTATCAAGTATTATAGATGTCATTGCACCCCACTTGGCAACTGTGTTTAACGATTGCGTCTCAAGTGGTGTATTTCCTGATTTGATGAAACACAGTAAAGTTATACCACTGTTCAAGGCTGGCAGTGCTTCAGATCCGGGTAATTTCAGACCTATCTCGGTGTTGCCGACCTTGAGCAAGATATTTGAAAAACTAATACTAGAGCAGATGCTGATCTATTTTAATAGTCACAAATTGTTTCATGAGAAACAATTTGGCTTCACTAAAGGACGCTCGACTACCGATGCTGGTGTAGAGTTATTGAAATGTATTTACGAGGCCTGGGAGAATAAACAAGATGCAATTGGTGTGTTTTGCGATTTGTCTAAGGCATTTGATTGCGTCCAACATGAAACATTAATCAGGAAATTACACCATTATGGCATAAGAAACAAGGCTCTCGATCTTCTGACTTCATATTTGAACAATAGAATTCAGAGGGTTGATGTTAATGGTACACGCTCAGAGGGCTCTGTAGTTACTATGGGCGTCCCACAGGGTTCAATACTCGGACCATTTTTATTCCTTATATATTTTAATGACCTACCCTTTTACGTGGGGGACAACAACAGGATTGTTTTGTTTGCAGATGATACTTCTTTGATTATCAAAGTTAAAAGACAAATAGATAACTATGACGATGTCAACAACGCAATCTTGAAAGTGGTTCATTGGTTTAACACTAACAATCTTAGACTGAATGATAATAAAACTAAATGCATAAAATTTACCTTGCCTAATGTAACACAGTCAGAAACCAATGTTCAACTTAATGGTCGGGTGTTGGAACTTGTGGAATCAACGACGTTCCTAGGGTTAACGGTCGATGCTGGTTTACAATGGGGTCCACATATTGTCAAACTAGCAAATAGATTAAGTTCAGCAGCATTTGCTGTACAAAAGATAAGGCACTTGACGGATGTAGATACGGCTAGAATAGTCTATTTCAGTTACTTTCATAGCATAATGTCTTACGGTATTCTACTGTGGGGCAATGCTGCAGATATAGATAAAATTTTTATTTTACAAAAGCGGGCCATAAGAGCTATATATATAGATTAGGTCCAAGGGTCTCTCTGCGCGAAAAATTCAAAGAGGTTAAAATTCTTACAGTAGCATCACAATATATTTTTGAGAATCTGATGTACGTACAAAGAAATTTACATAGTTTCGCTAAGTTAAGTGATAGACACAATGTCAACACTAGAAATAAAAGTAACCTTGCTGTTTATCATAGCAGATTGCACAAAATCAGCAATTCTTTCATGGGTAACTGTATACGCTTTTACAACAGGCTACCAGACGAAATTAAAAGTATGTCCCTTAATAAATTTAAAAAGGTTGTAAAAAGTAAATTGTACTGCAGGGGCTACTATACAATTGGTGATTATTTGTTGGATGGAGAAGCCTGGAAATGACCTGCTCTACTGGATTCTCAAAAAAATTGTAAAAATGCATAGTTTTTAGATTCATTTTGTAAATAGAGCTCTAAAAAGAATAACCCGCTGAGTTTCTTGCCAGTTCTTCTCAGGTGGGTCGCGTTGTGAACTGGTGGTAGATTTTGATTTATATTCTGGACGTTTTACAAGAGCATCTGTATATGCCTATGTGAAATAAATTTATTTTTCTTTCTTTCTTTCTACAGTTTGGTTTCAATTTGTTGCAGTTTAATCCAAACACAAAAGTTACGTTTGTATTCTCTTTGGTTACGTGTGAGAGTAATAAGTAGAGGTTTGCACCGGAGCAGTGAGTACCGGAGAAGCTCCGGTGAAGTACCGGTAAAAGTACTCGATTACAAGTACCGGAGTTCAATTGATTACTCTCCGGTTCATTATTGTTACACTGTGTAGGTATGTAGGTACCGGTAAAAGTATTCGATTGATTAATCTCGGCTGAAATATTCTAACATGTGTTATGTATTCAATATTATTTAAATAATATTATACCTATATTAGACGACCTGTTTGGTGGGGACGCAAAGATACTGTCTATTAATCAAGAGTCGCGGTTTCGATTCCCGCGCAAGACAAATATTTGTGTGCAAGAACATGTTTATTTGTCGTGTTGTGAGTGTTTCTATTGTATCATCAATCAATCAATCAATATCAATACATATAATAAAATCGTAAGTGTGTGTTTGTCTGTACGTTTGTGCACGCTAATCTCAGCAACCGCTCAATCAATTGAAATGTGGTTTTCTATAATGCGTTGTAGTCTGCTCCACGTAACATTTAGTGTTTGCTTCATGTCAATCGGTCCATAAATAAAAAAGTTATGTCAATCTAAAGAATTAAACATAAAATGCAGCGTACGAAGTCGCAGGCAACATCTAGTAATAAATACGTATTTACAAACACAAATGTATCTTTATCTGTTAGTTCTTAAATTAAACATTTTGGGCTCAGGGGTCGGCAACCTCGCGGCGGCTCGCGAGCCACTTGCGGCTCTTTAGTTCCCTAAGCAATTATCATAGTACATTTTCAAAAACATATTACTGTTGACATATATTCTACCGATAGACAGGAACGTCCATACATTGAATATGTTCCAGATTTGTACGCGCTTGAGCGAGAATGGACTCGCGCAACGGATGCTATAAAACTCATATCTTGGTATGAAAAAAAAAGTGTTTAACATTGTATAATTATGTTAATTAGCATTAACTTTAATATTTTTTCCCCTCTATACATTGCGTTTACAGCACTTTGTTTGACAATTCTACCACAATAAATTAAAATATCTCCGTCACGTGCGTTTCATTCGTATTATGGCATAAACCGAACTAAAGATGAGATGAGTACATTTACCGCAGTTTGGTGGTACATGATGCTTGTTCTGATCGCCGCATCTAGTACGTAAGTAGTACAATAGATCGATGCATTTTACCCTTTCATTTCATAAACACACCTGTTTGGTGTTCTGTTGCACTCGAAAGCGTTATATTATGGAGCACCAGTTCGGGCGGACGCCCTTCCTCATTCTTTCGGCGCTTATCATGTTCTCTTGCTCACACATTAGTGCCGTCTATACTCACTCTCGCGCGTACCGTAACCAAAAAAAAATCTTATTTTGATTCCACGCTGAGTTAATAAAAATGTTCGTTCTTTATTTTAACCAACATCATGATCGCCATGTAATATACGTTGCCAGGTACTTTTTCCGTTTCCGTACAAATGGTCATAGTGTCCTTTCATCCCGAAAACGTAGGTAGGTAGGTACTGTTTCCGATGAAAACGATAATTAGATGCCGCCATGTGTCTTTCTAATTTTAACTTTCACGCGGGCGAAGCCGCTGGTAGAAGCTACTCAGAAATTAATACGACCCGGTCTTGTTTTTATTATTTTTAATTTGAAAAAAAAAAGACTTAAATTTTATTTACTTTCCGTCAACGCAAGTACAAGTCGCCATTTAAGATTCCTTTCTTTAATGCATCGGCTTATACATATAAACGATAAACCTCAGAATAGACAAGATGGCCGATCGGAGCTCAATGCTTACCATGGGCTCTAGCCTGGTGCGCGGTTAATGAATGATATCATCGGGCGCCCTAATATGCCAGCTCTTAATCTCTTTCGAAGACGGTTATTTGACATTTTGTCACACCAAAGAATTGGGCCGGTAGATTTCGGTCAGAACTGCGGCCTCTAGGTCCCACGACAGAAGCCTGTATGCCAGAAGAGGTACTAATGCTACGTTAACTAATATCTAGGTACGTGTGAACAAAAAAAAAATTTTGTGGCTCTTTAAATTTTTTGGCTCTTCTGACTAAAAAGGTTGCCGACCCCTGGTCTAAGGCACAGTAATAATGTCTAAGGTTTTGGGCTGGATGTTGATGGTTTTATGATTTACATACTTAGGAGGTACAACTTTAAAAAATCCTGAAACGTGTTCATTTATTTTTAATTAGATGCAGGTACCTATACAAATTGTGAAGCAGTTTCCATTGAAGAAATGAAGAAATTCCCATACAAACTTACAACCCCTCGTTTACCTCCTTATTGATATAATTTAACAAATCAAAGATATGTATGTCTATTTTTTTTATAACCAAAAACAGCTATACATAATTTCATGATGCTAACTTTAGTGACGAATTTCCATACAACTGTTTATACCTTATTTACCACCTTAATGGTGAAATTTCCCAAAATCCTTTCTTATAACTTACCTAGTTAATAAAAGGTACCTACTGTCCAAATTTCATCATTCTAGGTTCTGGGGTTTTTCTCTACGTTGATGAGTCAGTCGGTCAAAATCTCGCTTTATATTATTTATAGATTTTATATTAAACTATTAGATACTTTTTAAAATATAGGTCCTCATAAAACTCTACTGGATCACCTACATACAAATTCTCTGATTGTACATGTTTATTTAAATCAAGAATTGCAAATTAGAAGACAATATTTCAAGGCATCAAATCTATGTACCTACACAAACGCGATGCTCCGGTTTTCACCGGAGAAAAACCGGAGCTCGCAAAAGTACCGGTGAATTTCACCGGAGCTCAAGATTCCGCTCCGGTGCAAACCACTAGTAATAAGGGCGAGCGCCCACTGCTTTGCGATCCGGTGCGTTTGCGTTTTTTCTTTTTCAATTTGGCCTGGCTATAAACTGAGATCATTGGTGAATGAACTAAAAACTGGATTCATTAAGGTCGCTTTACACGCTAATTTATTCAATTCAATTCAATTCAATTCAATGTTTTTATTTTCGAAAATAGGTACATACAAAAAATACAGAGATGTTACAAGTATGGTTGAGTTCCTCCATCTTCCACCTGTTATGGTATGCAAATAAGTACATAGGTTAATAAGTACATAGTCAAGTTATTACAATTAATTCAATAGATAATTCATGCATTTAATTATTAAATTTAGAGCAATAAATTTTCGAGTTAATTACATCAATATGTGGTCAAATAGGTAATATTGTAACACAGATAATTTAGCTACAACTAAACGAATTCATGTCATTATTAAATATATTACTTACATACCTACCCATTTTATTGATAGTTTATGTCAATTTACATAATGTCATTGCGAAACAAATCAGAATTTTGAGCACACATAACACAATGGGTTCATTTATTGTAGGCTAATATTTTTATCTTCTAAATACTCTTTAACTGCATAATATGCTTTGTGACACAGAATATTTTTGAGTTTTTGCCTAAATAGGTCAACATTTTCCATCTTACATAACTCAATGGGCAGTTTGTTATAGATTCTTGGTGCCATGCAATAAACACTTTTATTTAAGAGTGCTGTTTTATGTTTTAACATTCTTATTTTGTGCTGATGCCGGTGACTGTTCAACGTTTCAAATTGGTTCATGTTCTTTTTTACAAAGATGGCGGTTTCCATTATATAAATACATGGTAACGTGAGTACTTTTAGTATTTTGAAATGTGGCTTACAAGTATCTGTTATTTTTAGTTTTAGAATTGCCCTTATGCATTGTTTCTGAGCCTTAAAAACAGTTTCCCAATCAGTTGAGTTTCCCCAGAATATCACGCCATATCGCAGAGATGACTCCACATAAGCATAATAGGCTGACAGCAATGTGGTTAAATCAACGGTTTTTGAAAGATTATACAAAGCATAAGAACTTTTATTTAGTTTTGCGCTGACGTGATCCACATGTGCTTTCCAATTCAATTTACAGTCTACATGTAATCCCAAAAATTTTGCAATCTCAACCTCTTTTATCTGTGTACCTAAGTGCTCTATTTCCAGATTATTAGGTAAGTATCGGACTCGATTCCTGAATACCATAATATTAGTTTTGTTTAAGTTTATAATTAGGTTGTTGTTCTTTAGCCAGTTTACTATATCGGCAAGTTGTACATTAATAGTGCTTTTCAGAGTACTTTGATTTTTATTTGAAAAAACGACAGTGCTATCGTCAGCAAATAGGTACATTGGTGAAGATATAGCTTTAGGAAAATCGTTTATATAAATTAAAAATAGCAAGGGGCCCAAGACGCTACCCTGGGGCACACCATATTTAACTAGCCTGTATCTTGACGTAAATACTGTTTCCATTTTCTTTGACTGGTCTATTTGTGTGATGGAAGTCGCTTGTAGTCTACAGTTAAGATAGGACATAATCAGTCTCAAGGCGTTTCCCCTAATGCCATTCGCATAGAGCTTGTTTTTTAGAATCTTGTGGTCAACACAATCAAAAGCTTTAGTTAGATCCATGAACAGCGCACAAGCTGGTGTATTTTTGTCAAGACTGATCATTATTTCTCCCAAAAATTTGAATATAGCCTGATTGATTGTTTTTGTTTTTTGAAAGCCCATCTGTGCTTCTGTGATTATTTTGTATTTTTCCATATAACCATTTAGATTTTCATATACGACTTTTTCAAGTACTTTGGATAAGGTAGGAATGAGAGCTATTGGCCTATAGAACGTCATATTTTCACGGTCTTGTTTTTTAAAGATAGGTTTAATGATTGTGGTTTTCAGTTTGGACGGAAATATCCCTTGCGATATGCATAAATTAAAGATGTGGCATAGTGGCGGTGATATTATTTTACTCACATATTTCAATACGGTTGTAGAGATTTCATCGTAT
The DNA here is from genome assembly GCA_933228765.1 of Miltochrista miniata. Classification (NCBI taxonomy): domain Eukaryota; kingdom Metazoa; phylum Arthropoda; class Insecta; order Lepidoptera; family Erebidae; genus Miltochrista; species Miltochrista miniata. The sequence continues at coordinate 1,829,389 of OW121769.1, forward strand.
CCCGTACTAGTTGTGTTTTTTAAAGATTGAATTATTCTATTGGTGTCATGGGGTGTTGTAGGTTTCATAAATATAGAATTATAATTATTATTCAGTGATACTTTACTATCTAAAGTCATCCTGTTATTTAATTGTAAATCATTGCTAAAACTCAAATTATTATTCAATATAATTTTATTATGAGATGTTAAATTTCTGTGTGCTATATAATTTTTTGATCCCAATTTACTGTTTATTGTCGGGTTATTAGCGGTCAAGGTCAAGGATTCTATTTGATTTATAAAGAAATTGTTAAATTGTTCAGCGATTTCCGCTGGATCAGTTATAATTTGACCATTGACATTTAACTTAGTAATGTAATCTTTTGGTATATTTAACTTATTTTTATTAATAATGTTCCAAGTGGCCTTTGATTTATTTGTACTGTTTTTGATGTAATGGCTATTTTGAGTCTTTTTTGTGAGATAAATAATTTTATTTAATTTTCTGGAATATGTTTTAAAGTTTATTTTATCTATTACCGCTTTGGTCTTTCTATATTTCCATAGTAAGTCCCTCTTCCGTTTCGAACATATTTTAACTCCTTTACTAATCCACTGTTGTCGGCGTCTGATAGTTTTTTTGTGTTTTACTATAGGAAAGCACAAGTCATACAAGAAGCAGAACAATTCATGGAAATCACTGAATGCAGTTTCAGGATCATCATTAGTATATATATCATTAAAACTTAAGGAACTGAGATATTTTTTAAATATTTCTAAGTTATGTTTACCATAATCTCTAAGTTCTATGTTCCACTGAAGTAATTTAGAATTTGTTTTGATTGGACAAGTTATTAACTGTGCTGTATGATCTGAAAGAGCAAAGTCAAATATATCAGTTCGGCTACCACGTATATTATGAATTACATGATCAATGCAAGTTCCAGCGGACAAGCGAGTTGGAGATTTTAGAGGCATGGTTAAGTTATGTTGAGTAAGCAAATCTTTATATCTCAAGGAGAATTGAGTCCTAATTAGTGTATTAATATTAACATCCCCACATATTATGATTTTTTTAAACTTGTAGCAGAAACGATGTAAGACATTTTTAAGTTTACAGAGGAATGCATCTTTTTCATGTGCTTCATTGTGGGGCGGCCGATAGACACATATAACTATTAAGTTATAGTCAGTAAGTTCAACTGCACTGCACTCAAAAATGTTGTGCAATTGAAACTTTTTTATTTCATCTATAGCTCGAAATTTATGGCGCTGGTGCACAAAAATACAAGATCCACCGTGTCGATTGTACCTGCTACATACACTTGCAAGGGTGAATGAAGGTATGCATATCAGGTCTGTATCCTGTTGTATCATATTGTGTTCAGTGATACAGACAACATCCAAATCTATATTTTTATCTAAAAGTTCATTTAAGTGTACGCTAAGTAGGTCACCTTGCTTAACAGACCGTCAATATTCTGGTGTAAGACATTGAAAGGGTTAGTTACGAAAAAATGAGTTATCTTTACACTTTATAAACTTGTCATTTACATCTAATTGTTTTTCAGGAGTGCATGTTATTGATTGGGTTATTTCATTAGTTTGTGTTGCCTTTTCCAATAGCACAATATTTTTCAATTTGGACTGCTCAACATAGTTAGTAAATAGGATTTGGTTATGGACACATAGGATTTCCCTATGTAAAATTTGAGATACATGGCGTTTAATTAAATAGTTATGCGGTAAGAATGTTGAGAAGCCCATGTCAATATATCTCACATTCTCAAACTTAGAACACAATAGTCTGAGTTCATAGTTTAATTTCTGTTCCCTTAAATGTTTATTGAATGGCACCTCACAGAATAAAACATTTGTATTTCTTGTACTATATAAAAAATTACATACGCATATACTCAATATACATGGGGACCTATCATTTATACCACTGAGCACAATAAGGTAATCATTTTTAGTTAGCAATTTTGTTGTTGCGTGTTGAGACATTAATACATCCTGTGTAGTGGCTCCAGGTTTCCAATAACAAGTTACCTGGAAACGATCACCAATCAGACGCTGCAGAGTACTTTGGATATGTCGTCCCTGATCGTCAGCTATTACAATTATCTTATTCCGAGTTTTACTCTTTACCTGTGTAAGACTGCAGCTAGTAACACAGGTTGGAGGTGATAATGCTTCCCGTTGTGGGCAGGAATAATCTGAGGTACTTACTGCGCTGTGGCCTAATGTATCCAAGTGTATTGGTGATTTACTTATGGTGTTACTCACGGTGTCAATACTTTTTGGAGGGTTAGTTTCTTTCAACAGTGATGTGTTTTGTTTTGCTTCTGTGGAACAGTGACTGTTGCGTTTTTTCTGACTGGACTTTGGTGTTTTATTTGACTTGTTCGATGAAGACAAACTGAGAGTTTTATAAGTTTCAACTGACCTTATACTTTTATCTAAGTCTAATTTCAATCGAAAGTTCTCACTGTTTAGCCGGCATAATGCCGTTTCACACTTTCGTGAGAATCGCGAGGTGGATATCGAATAAATGTCGGTGTTTTGCGTGGTCCCACTATTTTGAACCACTAGTGGGACCACGAGGGAGTTCTCCCTCGTTTCTCGTGTCGTGGTCTCACTACGATATCGGATGTCAACTGTTTGGTCCTGATGTTACCTGCTTATATACTCCTTTTAGATAGGTATAACATTAAATTAAATTTTAAAATTTAATATTAAATAACTAAAAAAGTCGGTGTTCATTATTTTATTTATATAAATTTTTGTAATTTTTAATTTTTTTTCTCTGATCTTCACATGTTCCACTGATCTTGATTTGTTTTGTCATTCTTTGTTTAAAGATCTTCATTTGTTTTGTCGATCGTCATTTGTTTTGAAAACAGGACATACTTAGTAGAACAGAAAACTCTCGAAACTTCTCGTGGTCCCACTATTTTGTCACACTAGTGGTACCACGAGAAAACACCGGGTAAATGTGTGTAAAAGTGTTCGTGGGGCTTTTACATCACATCAGGACCATCAATCGTATTGGACAGCACATCTCTGCATAGCACCTAGCGTGACGAGTAAGTACCTCGCGGTGTCATTCCAAAGGTGAAAACATTTTCCGACGCAGGCAAATATCTCTGATGCGGCGCGTAGAACCGCCTCACCTTAATTAAGATTCCTTTTTTTTTTATTTAGCTCGCCAAATTGACGTCGCCACCAACCTGATGGTAAGCCGTGGTGCATGTAGCGATTGGGGGCCAGTGTCACAGTCCTTAAGACTTTAGACAGTGGCCCTCAAGTTGGCTGTCCTGTGATGTGCGTCTTCACGTTCCTCTTCAAGAACCCGGGATTGTAAGATGAGGGAAAAACGTGAGCGGGCAGGTCGTTCCATGTTTTTATAGTTCGACAGAGGAACGTCTTTTAAAACGCTGGGTTCTAGCGAAAATTCTCTCCACTGTGTATGAGTGGCATCTCTGCTGCCGCGTACCCCGCACATCGCATTGCTGGATATGAATATCCGGCATCGTGGTTCCACAGTCTGCGAAAGTGAGAGGTTGCTTGCCACAGTCATCGACCCGGGAGCTAGCCGAAAAGAGATTGGCCAGCATTTCAGCTTTCTCTTGGGCTTTGTGAGCCACTGATCCGTCAGGATAGCGCAGCGGCGGCAGCGAGGGCTTGCAAAAGTTGGCCTGCACGGCTTTGGCCAGTTGCCAGTATCCACGGCTGCCCGTCGGATGTGACGTGAGCTCCTGACCAAGCCGCGTGATGCGCTGGGCGTCCGCTCTCCTGATAGCTCTCTTACTCGACCGAGTGGCTATGTTGTACGCTGCCTTGAGGTGAGCCACATTCGGGTTGCGCACAGCCCGAGCCCTGATCCAGGTGCGGTAAGCCGCCTGTGTTGGCTGAAAGGCTACGGCACATTCACCCGCGAACCAGGGGCGGGCTTTGCGGATGCTGGCGACATCAGTGTATGGAATGTAGTATTCCATACCTAATGTTATCTCACTAGCAACAGCAGAGGCGCTTTCCGATGAAGCCCTCTCTGCAAAGCAGCGCTAAATCCACGGGATGGTTGCAAAGTATTCTCGTACTGGATTACTCGTCAGCAGTAAGTCCAGAAGGGCGGGTCCATGGTCTGACCTGTCCGGTATGCGCGTAATCCCGAGTACAGTTTGGGTCAGACCATGGGAGAGAGCGAACGCGTGGGCGGCCTGTCCCGCAGGATCAGTCTTGAGGGACCCCAGCTACTCAGTGTGGTGACCATTGAAGTCAGGACAAAGGTACGACTGATCGGCAGGGCGGCGTGTTTGCGTCTCCGTTAGGAACATCACAGCAGGCCGTGCCGTCTCTTGATGGTGAAAGACGGCGTCGAGGTTGGCTTGGAGTCCGCGGATGTTAGCGAATTCCACCTCGAATAGTGCGTTTTGGGGAATGGTCGCAGCGGCCGCTGTGAAACCTCTATTTTTATTTTGCGCTGCCATGATTGGGTTAAAGGGAGACGTGAAGACGGAGCGACATTTGCTGCAGCAGTGAGTGACAAGTCGTAGGGGCTTAGCTTTATCTATGACTGTGTGTTTAGAAGGAAGTCGACCCGCCGGACTGAAGGGTATGGCCGCCGGGTCCCCTTCCGGTCACCATCCCGCACGACGGACCACATCGGGAAAATTCGTGGCCTGGTAGGGCCGCCTCCCAGGGTGGTTAGTCCCTGTTAGGCCCCTATAATATGCCACGGGCAGCCAGCGGTAAGACCGTTTCTACGGGTCTCCCTGGCCGGGGGGTCAACATCCGTCAGCCACACTAGGCACCACGTACCGCCTACTGGTCCCCCCCTGCTGCATCAAACATCGCCCCGGGCCAGGCTGTGCAGCTGCTGAACCCCGAACGCAACCCAACCGGGGCTGGGTTACTTGGGGGGCTTTTCACAACTGCACGGTGGAACCCCTGGACCAATATTGTACCACCTTGTACCACATGGGAGCCTAGGCCACCATGTGGGTACCTAAATACGCGGAGCGTCGTCCGTTGTTCGGAAGGTGCACCGCGTGCCGGTGAGGTCACTAGGGCCCCTGAGTCTTGTTGTTAGTGGGGCCCCTTAAACCCTAATTTCCGCAAGGCGAGCATTAGGCTCGCGTTCCGCAATCTCTCAATATAGTTTTTTACAATTGAGCCTACGCTCAAATTGAGCTCATGCCAAGGGTGTCCTGTCCAGGTTATGCTTTAGTGGAACCGTAAGGTCCTGAACAGAGGGTAGGAATTGGTTGGTACTTACTTAATAGAAGAGACAAATTCAATACTCGTCAACATCGGTAGCTTTATTTGTCACAAAAACCTGTATCTGTAACACAATACACGCACTGATTTGGTTCGAGCGACTCACGGATTTGGTTTGCTTCCAGACCTTATCCGACAGTCTGTAGATAAAATAATGTCATCTGGTGGCTAAATATGCATTAAGTTGATAGCTAGAGCAACTTAATGCACACAACTTATACACCAAATTCATGTCTTCGAGTTCGCGTCCAAAAACCACCTGCGGCTCTAACTTCACGATCATACCACGAACCTTGTACAGTTGCACACACATTTACCCATGTTTTCTCGTGGTACTATTAGTGTGACGAAATAGTGGGACCACGAGAAAGCAGTTCTCCCTCGTGGTCCCTACTTTTTATCTACATTCTGTATATAACTAGGTATGCGCTAATTTTCAAAACAAATGAAGATCAGTGAAACATGTGAAAATTGAAAAAACAAATGAAGATTGACAAAAAATTAAAATCGATAAATTAAATGAAGACTGACTTCCTTATTTGTTTTATTTTAAAATTTAATGTTATACCTATTGAAAAAGTGTATATAAGCAAAAACATCAAGATTAAAATATTGACATCCGTTTTCGTAATAGGACCACGAGAAACAGTCAGTTGTCCCTCGTGGTCCTCGTGATCCGGCTAAATAAGCGTGTAAGGCGACCTTTATGAATCCAGTTTTTAGTTCATTCACCAATGTTCTCAATTTGAAGCCATGCCAAATTAAAAAAGAAAAAGCTGTCAAATACAACAAACGCACCGGATCGCAAAGCAGTGGGCGCTCGCCCAACGAAATTCGACGATAGCATTGACAACTGACGTACTTATGTTTTTTTTTTTTAATTGTTTTGGCTTGGTTACAAGACCTTTAAGCCTTGTGTTTGTATTTAGAAGCGCACACTTTACTTTGCAACAGCAACGTACTTATGTTTCGTGTTGCCAGTGTTGCCACACACATAACTATTTTTAGTTCCTCAAACATTCATTTCACGACTTTATAGACAAACTGTAGGTACTGGAATATGATCAGGGTGAATACTCAATTGCAAGTAACTATGGATATTTAAGATCAAATGTGTTTGTTTACATTTTTGCGCAAAGCTATTGAAATACAGTAGGTATAGGTAGGTACTGTAGGTACTTGTTGTTGTGCAGGCCTACTTCCGAAAAACCATCAATAATGTTAATGGACACATCATCTTAAACTCTCATCTTCTACTTAGCAATAAAGCCGCCCAACAAGACCTTGTATTCCATATTGATTTAAATATTTTTGGTGTAGGTACAATAAAGTAGGTAGGTGTATTTCTATTCTATTCTACAGTTTACCAATCTACAACGCAGTCTTGAGTTTGCCACGGGGTTTGAACTTGGTACTCTGACGTAGAGGACACCAACACCACAGCACAAGGAGTTTACCTTTCACTGTCTACATAAACAGCAGAATAAAATAAAAAATAAAAATACCATTACAAGGCAGTATGGACTTCATTACTTTTGTCCACTGTAGAAAGTAGTAGTAGTTTTATTTATCCATCCTCGGATAGGCAAAGGCAATTTGAGCCATACAGCCAAATCTTGTATATTCAATAACTCTTCATTTTGCTTTAATAAGTCACAGTCCTCGTCCTCTAAGTCCAGTCAAAGTCAAGTACAGCCCTAAGTCGAAGTCAGTCTTCCTTCAGAAAAGCGGTGGATACATTTCTGAAAGTTCCTTTGGATTTTTTGTCGGAAACTGCAAAGTTGCGATTCACTGCGTTTTATCACTTCCCAACACTAGTGCACGTTGTCGAACGTTTATGTTTAAAAATCCACCATTAATACACACAAAACACTCGAAATTACACTAATTTTGCGAATTTACAAAACGACGCGATACGATTCCTTCCAATTCGCGCCAAAGAATCCTTGTCCACTGTAGAAAGCACAAAAATTAATTTAAAAAAGTTACGTCAAAATCAAAAGTGACATAATCTGTAAGTCTGAGAAATGTAAACAAAACAAATTGTTATCAAGTTCACAGATTTTCTATGTATGTAATTATGATGTATGGATAGAATATTCTTAATATCTCACTTATTGAGCAGTAATTAAAAGAACAAGCACCAGAGTTCAATCAATTTATCTGTCCACATACTTCATAGTTATCGGATGGTCTTGATGAATCATGCTGGACGCAATAGGTAAGCATACTATGCATTGCATTTACCATTCACCGCTAGTGTCGCTCACTCTCACTTCATCAAACGGCTCATAATAATGGCGCGAATAGCGACATACGTGTTCCTAGATTTAGAAACAACTAGTTTACCGCGTGAAGAGTTAAATAAAACAAGAATAACTGAACTCAGTATGGTGATAGTGAAACGCAGACATATTTTAGAGACGCAATCAGGGGAATTACCGCGCGTACAACACAAGCTTACGATGTGCTTCAACCCGGGACGCTTGATAGCTCCTGGTGCTACCGAGGCATCAGGATTGGATAACGACCTCCTGGAGTATGAGTCAAAGTTCAACTTGGAGGTTTTTAACACTATAAACTCCTTCCTCGGGTGCCAAGAAAAGCCTGTGTGTTTGGTTGCCGAAAATGGCCACAGTTTTGACTTTCCTATCTTAAAAAACCACTTTATGAAGCTACATGTCAGTTTAGATGATGATGTGATGTGTGCTGACAGTCTCCATGCGTTTTATGACATATTAAAAGTGCCTACTAATGTGACTGTGTCAAATTCTATTCAACAACCAAGTAATAATAATGGTCAACATGAAAAAGTTGTTGTGGAATCAAATGGAACAGTGCTCAGTAAAGATGAAATAGATGACAGTACCATGTCTTCCAAAATTGGTAATGTAACTGCACCTACTAAACTAGAAAGCATTATTAAAGATGACAACTCTCCGTTGTCATTTAAAACTAACAATGAAAATACACCAAGAGCAAACCAGTTCAAAATTACTCCAGCTAAACGAATCAAAGATGTGAGAAGAAAGCTTTTTTTTAATAATGATCCAAGGCCAGTAAGGTCTCATTATAAGCTTAAGAATATTTATGAGCGAGTAATGTGCCGTCCGGGTATAGAAGCTCATCGGGCTGAAAACGATTGTATTATGACCGCTGAGATAGCGACGGCTAAAGCTGAAGAGTTTGTGAAATGGGTTGATAAAAACCATTGTGCTTTCTCAGAGGTTAAGGCCATGACTCTTGGTGTACCTTTGGGTTACTAGACTTCTATAATCTCATGAGCCTTAATGTTTGCATGCCTAAGTAAGAATTTAATCAGTTATATTTAAAATGAATAGAATAAAAAAAGAGAGATTTATACAAAAACTGATAGTGTTAAAAAAGAAAGGTCAAAGTACATCAAATTTAGTTTTTATGAATGCATAAATGCATGTTTAATATTCTTAATAATGGTTTATTAATAAGTTTTATACAATAATTATAGAATTGATTTGTAACCTGTATTAGTTTATATTATTTCTAAATATAAATTTTATATGAGTTGTGTATAAAATATGAATTATGAGTGTTGGTGTGCATATCCATTTCATTGTATTTTTAAGCAGTTTTGAAACTTGATGTTTATTATTTTTTTTATATAAAGATTTTATAAAACTTGTGTCTAAAATTATGTCCATTATGTATGTAGGTAGGTACTTATAAAGTACATTTGTGTATCTGATTTGATTTATTTTGAAAGTATTTAAGTCATTTTATAATAAATCTAGTTATTGCTTAACACATTGGCTCAAAATTGATCTCTTAAATACCAAAATTGAATTAGAAACTTGTTGTGAATTATGTAAGAAATTGTACTTATTTACTGTTTATCATAATAAGTTATGTCCTTGATAGCATAATAATGAAATATAGTTTACATATTTTTATTCAGCATGGATTTTTTTGTCATACCCGAAACTTGCTGACCTTTAAATGGTACCTGGTACTTGGTAACCTTAAACCTTGGCAGAATAAGTTCATACAATTTTAAAATATTTCATTTATAACATAAAGGGCCTTATTTTCCAGTCCACGTCATAATTTCGAAATAATCTGGCCGACCTTCAAAATTCCGAACGCTTATTTCGCCGATGATAAATTCAACGAATGGTTGTATGGTCGACTGTAAAAACTCCGAATGGTCATTTCGCCGATGATCAGTTTTACGAATGATTGTATCGGGGTACTCTGAGTCGGGGTGTGAACCATTCACTTATTATGGTTAACACCTCGACTCGGATAGATTAGGTTAGAAGTCTCGGATAGGTTAGGTCGGCCAGATTATTTCGAAATTATGACGTGGACTCCTTATTTTCTTTTTCATTATTTGAAGACTTTATGAGCGGCTTGAAAATTTCAACACTAGGTTGTCACCTGAGTCAGCAGCGCGTGTGAAGCGCCTCTGATATTGTAAACCTCCATAGGCTACTGTAACCATTAGGTAGGCCGTAAGCTTGTCAATTGTCAGCCACCTTGGTAATATTAAAAAAAAGCCCATCAAGTGCGGGTCGCCCACAGAGGGTTCCGTACACACATCTGTCTGTCCGTCCGTCTGTGTGTGATGATCATGAGTCAAGACCCTTTATCTGGTGAATATGTGGAGGCATTGACTTAAAATTTTATTAATTGAGGGGTGAAGTACGTAACCCTACAAAATTAAAAAGGTAGGTAGATGTATACCAGACATCTACATTACACCATCATAGAAGATTCTACTATGACACCATTTTCATAATAGATGCTGAGCCTATTGCCGTGTTGGAATGGACAGGCACTGGTTGTAGCTAACCATTGATTGTTACTGATGTGCTCTTGGGTAGTAACATACTAGGCCCTGACCTCAATATAACTTGGCTTTCTAATAGTGACATAATTTAAATCGGGTGAGTAGTCGCAGAGTTTGCCCAAAGGTACGAAAAATCTCATAATTATGTGTTTCTTGCCGTATACTCAATCTGCTGAGCTATCCTAAGAGCATAGGTAGGTAGTAGGTAACTACTAACTACCTATCAGGGGTTCCCAAACTTATAGTTATCACGCCTCCCTACTGTTAAAATTAATATGCCCACGCCTCCCCTCAGTCCAGGGAACAGCAAGTGGGCTCGCCAAACTATTTTAAAATAAAATAACAGTAAATATTATTTTCTGATTTTAGTATTTGTTGTTATAGCGGTAACAGAAATACATTATTATGTGAAAATTTTAGTGCTCTAGCTATCGAGGTGCCTGAAATACAACCTCGTGACGGAAAGACAGACAGACGGACGGCAAAGATTCTTGAATAGGGTTCCGTTTTGACCCTTTGGACACGGAACACTAAAACATTCAATTATTAAATAGAATAAGAGTAGGTCATAAAGTTTATAAATACATCCCAGACCTCCCTCTTGTTTAACATCCCACTTCTTTGAGGGATGAAGCGACACGCCACCATCTTGGCCTGCTTTTGTAAGACTGCCGAGCAGCAAACCCGTCGTTCTCAGGCCCTCGGTCATGGAGACCAGTAGTCTTGGGTGTATTTATGCCACCCTTTTTTGCACGCAGAAAGACACAGCTTGGGATCATGACCCTCAACACGGTCTTGAGCCTGAGAATGTCCATACCAGGCCTGCGACCAGGTCTCGGCGTTGCAGCGTCTATGCTGAGCACCGTTAGAATATGCGGCGCCGTGTCCTCGCTGAAGTAACCGCAGTGCTGGCACTCAGGTGTTACCCCCCGGTGTATGCACCACAGATACTTACCGAAGCACCCGTGCCCGGTAAATATCTATGACACGTGGTAGGTGAGGCTACAATGGCGCCTCTTCAGCCACTCTTCCATGATCGGCATGAGGCAAACTTTTAGGCATAGAATTATAACGCATTTAGGTACCAAGGCCTTAAGTCAAAAGGCCCAGCTCGCAGTACACAATGCGGTGCTGATACCTACGCTAACGTATGGAAGCGAGAGTTGGGTATGGCAGGAAACTCATGAAAGTAGAATAAACGCGGTCGAGATGCGCGCGCTACGCAAAATCTGCGGAGTAACGCTCGCAGATCGCGTTCGGAATGAAGATGTAAGAAAGAGTGTTGGTCTGAAAGAGAGTGTCGGTGTTAAAGTAAGGAAAGGCATGCTACGATGGTTCGGGCATGTGGAACGAATGGGAGATGAAAGAATGACAAAACAGATATACAACGCGAAAGTGGATGGACGTAGGAGTCGGGGAATGCCACGACACACATACCACGACCAAATTAATCGTGTGTTAGTTGAGGGTGGTGTCAAGAACCGTAGGAACCGACGTGCATGCATGAAAAGAAAAATGAAAGTTGAAGAAGCAAGTGAGGTGTGTATGGACCGTGCCGTGTGGCACTTGGTTCTTTCTGCCTACCCCGCAAGGGATTCGGCGTGAAGATAGTATTGTATAGTATAAAAAAAAGGTAGATGTGTTTACCTAATTATGACACAATTTGATATAAATATCACTTCCAATCATATAAAATGTACCTACCGATATATGTTTGTATGCCAACTTAGCTAAAAAAGATTCTAACATACCTACCTACTTTAGAATATACGAAATAGAATAAATGGACGTATAAGTTGAAAATTTTATACAGTCATAATAATGAAGTAAGTAAGTACCTACCTACCATGACTTATATCCGTGTGCATCTGGATTGAGGGCCCAAAAATTTAATCTGCGCAGAACAAAATAAGATTTACAGGGACTTTAGTTATAATTTTGTTAAACTTAGGGCAACATGCCACAAATTTCTTAAACGCGAAATAAAGCTGTTATGATGAAATAACTTGGGCTCTCAATCCAGATGCCTGCATAAAGTGGCATAGCCTGATTCTCAGAAAGTACCTACTACATCACGGCTTATAATTTTTATTGGCAAATTAACTAACAACTTATTACGCGACTATCTACCTACATGGTTTTAAAAAAATAACTTAGTAGTGATTAAATATTTTAGGAACAATATTATGATATAATAAGCTATAAAACGTAAGATTTATAAAAACTAAATAACGGCTGCCACTATAAGATAGCAAATATATTTAACAGGAAAAATGAAATAATATGCTAGGTATTAAAAATAATGACTTAGCAGCCAATATTAACAGTGGGATATCAAAAAATGTATTGGCTTCCATGTAAAAATACACTTTCGGATAGTGATTGCAAGCAGCTATAAAAATTAAAACGGGTCTTATATATTCTGAAATCTTAAGACTTAAAATTAAAAATTTTAAGTCTTAAGATTTCAGAATTTTTGTTTGTAGAATCGTAAAGTTTTGAAAAAAGCGATAAATGCGTTGGTTGCGTAGATGCAGAGCGGTAGCCGCGGCGTGGGAGGTGGAGCAAAAGCATAATTTTCATTTCATCGAATATTTATTTGCGATTACAACATTTGCGCTATTGATCAAAAAGTATAATGCTCATTTCATTACATAATGTTCAGTTAATATAATATGTATTTCATCGAATATTCAATTGGTATAATGTAATGTAGTATAGATATAGATAGATAGAGGGTTAGGTTAGGTTAGAACTGTGACCACAATAAGCACTAGGCGAGCGAGCGAAGCGAGCGTGAAGCGGGCGCGGCGGAAGATAAAAAACAAAATATGAAAGAAAACCATAAACCACCGTCAGTTTGTTGACAATGAAACGAAACTAATTATTACTAAACCGAATAATAATAAAAGTATGGGCCAATAATATTTCTTGCATGCCGCAATTTGCTTTATTTAGTCCTTATAAAATGTCGCAAAGAGTATGTTTTTATGACCATGTGCGTATTTTATTCTCATCTCAGTTAATTTTATAAGCAACCTCATTGTATATCTAATATATAAAAGCCTATTTTCTACTTTATAATCGCCGCCAAGTTGTCGCCTAACAATAAATTCAGTTGCTTCACCAAAAAATCACTGCCAATTTAAATTTAATTATAGCGTAGATCATAATATAAAGTAGCAGCTTTAAAATTAAAATGCTATTTCACTGTAGCTGCCAACCCATTATTTTTCCCACCCGTTTTAATTATTTTTAACATTCTAAATAAGATTAGTTTGTCGCCGCGTTAAATACATGCCTAAATTTTATTTAAGGATTTAGTTAATAATTTCTTACAACTTTTAAGAAATTCCCAAATATGTAGAATATGATATTACAGAGTTATTGCTGTATATCTAGGACCCTCAGTTCATTATTTTTGTACTGAGGAATCATCATAACTCAAACTTAAACTGAAAAAACATTTATTTCGCATAATCCTAATACATAGGCACTTGCGACACGTCAATGAATACAAATCAAATAGTAGGTACCACCAGTTCGGAACGCGGCCCACTTAAGGGTCCGTTCACACAGACCGGCTCGGAGAGCATCGGCGCGCACTTTTCTTTTCACACAGACCGGATCGGATACGCTCGGAGTTGGTCGGAGAGGAGCCGCCAACTATTTCAAACAGACCGGCTGAAAGCGGATGCGCTCGGAGCCGGTCGAATGCGCTCGCAGCCGGTCGGATGCGATCGCAGCCGGTCGGATGCATCAAGTGCATCGATTCACTACAAAGGCAGAACCAGTATTCCAAGTTTTGTTTTCGGTGTTAATGGGTGCTTTTCGGAACATGGTTTTAGATAGCTCCGATGAAGATATACCAAATTACCGAGATACATTTGCAAAATAGAAGCAAAGCAAGTAATAGGATAATAGGTATATTTTCAAAATATTATAATAAAGCACTCTTGAATTATCAGTAAATACTTATAAATTCCTGATGATGAATCAGAAACAACATTTTTTTTCATCAACATTCTTTAGCGCATTCGACCGGCTCCGAGCGCATCCGCTCGGAGCCGGTCGAATGCGCTCGCAGCCGGTCGGATGCGATCGCAGCCGGTCGGATGCATCAAGTGCATCGATTCACTACAAAGGCAGTACCAGTATTCCAAGTTTTGTTTTCGGTGTTAATGGGTGCTTTTCGGAACATGGTTTTAGATAGCTCCGATGAAGATATATATTAATTTTTCATCAGTCATGTTTTCGTATAAGTGCACACAACTGTTCTGTTTAAATTGTGCTATCAAAATGGCGGTCGGCGTGGGGAGGCGCGCACGCAATCGGAGCCGATCGGCTGCGCGAGCGGGAAAGAGCACGCAATCGGAGCCGATCGGCTGCGCGAGCTAGAAAGAGCATGCAATTGGAGCCGATCGGCTGCGCGAGCCGGAAAGAGCATGAAATCGGAGCCGAACGGCTGCGCGAACGAGAAAAGTACGCGATCGGAGCCGGTCAGCTCCTCTTATTATTTCACACCAAGCGCGTTCAAGCATTCTCAATGACAAAAGCAGTGCACATGCAAAAATAAACCTTACTTCAAATAATAAAAACTCTGTTTTCAACGTGATAAGAATCTGCTCTGCTCTCCGAGCCGGTCTGTGTCAACGGACCCTAAGAAGAACTGGCAAGAAACTCGGCGGGCTATTCTTTATGTGCACTACATATTTAATTTACAAAAGTACTATAAACTAAAACTCCACCTGGAGCAAGCAGATCATTTTCAGGCTTCCTTAACAATCAAATAATCGTCAACTGTATAGTAGCCCTTGCAGTACAATTTACTTTTTATACACTATTGGAACTAAGGGCATACTTTTTATTTTATTTGGAAGCCTGTTGTAAAAACGTATTCAGTTACCAAACATACAGTTAACATGGGTTTATCTAATGAGATACTTAAATACGACTATAATATATTTTACTTAAACGCGTCAGTAAATTAGTAAAAAAGAAATAATGACAAAAAAGTAAATAGTGAAAATGTAAATGGAAATAGAATTTTCCTAAAACGTCTGAACTGAGGTCCCAATATTTTCTGCAGTGTTGACTAGGATAAGCCTTCTACACTACCGCACATTACGGTAAGTATTTTAAGAAATTTTTAATTAAAATCTAACAAGGCATTTATTCTTCTAAATGTCACACTTTAAGAGAAAATTGATATTAAATTTTTTGTATGAGAAAATACTGTAAGGTAGATTGGTTTTATTACTTTTTGAGACTAATCAGCACATATAGTAATATTATTAGTATTTCCGTACTTTTATCGCTAATATCGCAGTAAGTACCTAGACCACTTTGATATTGCCACTTATAGTTAAAGAATAACATGTCATGTACTCATCTTTTTACTATGTTAATGTTGTTTCTGATTCATCATCAGGAATTTATAAGTATTTACTGATAATTCAAGAGTGCTTTATTATAATATTTTGAAAATATACCTATTATCCTATTACTTGCTTTGCTTCTATTTTGCAAATGTATCTCGGTAATTTGCGGGCGATACAGATTGTTCAATATACAAACAAGACAGCTAGTATAGGTATTGTTTGGATAAGAACACGAAAATTGCCAAGTTAATTAGGAATATTATTATACTAGCTGATGCCCGCAGCTTCGCCTGCGTTAAAGTTTGTTCACGTTTTCTATGGGAACTTATTCCCTAGATAAAAATAGCCTGTGTTATTCCAGACTACAATCTTTCCCTGTACCAAATTTCAGCCAGATGCCAGCCGTGAAAGAATTACAAACACCCATCCTTACTTACTAACTTTCACGTTTATAATATTACTAGATGATGCTCGCGGCCTCGCCCGCGTGAAATTCGGTACCCAATGCCGCTTCCCGTGGAAACATATTCCCGGGATGAAAAGTAGCCTATGAGTTATTCCAGACCATAAGCTAGTACAGCACAGCTAGTCGTATATAATTATAAAATTATCCATCTGCGCTTTACAAAATACTACAAGAACACATCGAATACTTTTGTATACTTACATGGAAAATTTGGTCACCCTACAGATTTTTTTCCTACAGAAAATTAACAATCAATTTTCTCTTAAAGTAATTTTCTCTTTAAAGTAACGCTTTGTTAAATGATAATTTAAAAAATCTTAAAATACTTACCGTAATGTGCGGTAGTGTAGAAGGCTTATCCTAGTCAACACTGCAGAAAATATTGGGCCCTCAGTTCAGAGGTTTTAGGAAAATGCAATTTTCATTTACATTTTCACTATTTACTTTTTTGTCATTATTTCTTTTTTACTAATTTACAGACGCGATTTAGTAAAATTATGTTATAGTCGTATTTAAGTATCTCTTTAGATAAATCCATGTTTTGACGATTCCTCAGTATAAACATTAATGAACTAAGGGCCCTAGATATACCGCAATAACTCTGTAATATGGTATTCTATATATTTGGGAATTTCTTAAAAGTTGTAAGAAATTCTTAACTAAATCCTTAAATAAAAATTATCAGCCCTGATGTAACCTACTTTCTGAGAATCAGGCTATGCCACTTTATGCAGGCATCTCGATTGAGAGCCCAATTATTTCATCACAACAGCTTTATTTTGTTTTTAAGAAATTTGTGGCATATTGCCCTAAGTTTAACAAAATTATAACTAAAGTCGCTGTAAATCTTATTTTGTTTTGCAAAGATAAAATTTTTGGGCCCTCAATCCAGATGCACACCTTATGTCCAGGACTCCTGGTCCTGACGGGGATGTTCTGGGGCTGCACGAACCCCTTCATCCGGCAAGGCACTAAGGGACTGCGTGACGTGAGCGCCACCACGAGGCTGGGCCAGGCGTGGGCGGAGATCAGCTTCCTACTGGGGAATTGGAAGGTAGATATCATGTAAAGAACTTTATATTTTACTGCTGTAGCCTTCTGGTGCTGAGGTGTGGGGTTCTGATCTCGAGTCGTAACAAGTCTACGGACCAGTTGGAAATATTTGTGATTCAATAGCTAGCAGTCTTCAGATTAAGTATATCCCTGCGTAATGAAGCGAGGCAAGAATCGAAACACATTTTCAAACACCATCACTATTGTAGCGCTAGTCTCGGTGGCATTTGAAGCCTTGCAGATCTTTTTGCGACAACATCTCCTTTTTATCCCTATTTTTATTACTTACGAGCTTTAGGCTAGCTAGTCAGCCCCATCATAGCCCTACGTCTCCTCCTTTGGTAATTGCTTCGGGATTTACCAAGGGCGTCAGTCTCAGTCCCTTTGAATTTTACGACATCAGGGTTCTGTTCTGGGTTATTAAGTCCACGGTCTTCCATTCCAGTACGTGCTACTCTGGCTGGTGAACCAGGCCGGCTCAATCGTGTACCTGGCAGCGGTCCGTCGCGTACCGCTCTCGGTGGCGTTGCCCACTGCTAATAACCTTGCGTTCGCTTGTTTATTGTTATTTGGAGCTTTTGGCTAGCATAAGCCATATCAGCTCCATCGTAGCCCTCTACCTCTCCTATGAGCTCTTTAATAATTCGTTTGGGATTTGCCCAGGGAGTCAATCTCGGCCCCTTTTAATTTTATGACACTCAGGGATCAGTTTAGTAATTTCATGGTGTTATTTTCCAGTACGTGCTACCTTGGCTGGTGAACCAGGCCGGCTCACTCGTGTACCTGGCAGCGGTCCGTCGCGCGCCGCTCTCGGTGGCGGTGCCCACGGCCAATAGCCTCGCCTTCGCCTTCACCGCCATCACCGGAGCTGTTGTAGGGGCTGAGGAACCTCTTGATAAATGTATGTAAAATTCTGTTTAAGTATAGGTACTGTAGCCGGCAGTGGCGAATTGTCCATAGAAGCCCATTCCTTGTGGCTTCCCTTTTCAGATCGGGCAGTGACATGTAATATTTACTCATAACTAATAAACACAATTATATATTCTCGAACACTCATACAAATATAAAAATATTTGCAAATTTACATGGTAAGTCGGCATTTTCGTCTCAACCCCTGCTACAAAAGTCATAGCAATAAATTTTCGAGTCAAAGTTCAAAGACCCTATCTCTGACATCACGCGGTAAGCCCGGCTTCCTGATCATTTTGCGTCTGCTTCGTTAGTACTACGCAAATGTATATATGCGTCCTATTCTCTCACATTTTTTCAAGATTTGATTCGTGGATTTTCGCCTAAAGTAAGCCATGAGTTCGTGGCTTACACCTGAGACAGTCATATTAATAGAAAAGGACAACGTATTTGACTTGAAAACTCGACCAATTTAAATGCACCTAACGCACGTCGAAACGTTTTGCATCGAAGTGTGTTTTTAATTTGATGTGTTGTTATTACTTCATTTCACATGCGTTTCCCGTGAATAATAATAAAACATAACATAGTTTCAATTGACTTTATAAAGTATTGTGCTGTTTATTAGTTAATTATAAATAATTATCTACTTCAAGTGCTAAATACATCGTGAAAGTGTGTAAAATTGTGTTTTGTGTTCTGTATTTTGTTGTGATTTCTGTACACATGATTATTGTTTTGGAGTCACATAATGCTCACTGATGGACGTAGGCCTTCGGTATTACGGGTTCGATAAAAAATAAAGGTCAGTGTTTTTTTTATATTTATCAAGTAGGTATCTCAGAATACGCTAGTGATATTAGTTCAATGGCTTGGGATACCTAATAATCTTTATTTTGGCTGAATGTTTCATTAATAGTTTATAACATAATAAAGCAGTTTTGTTCCATAGAATCACTTTGTCAGATATTTTTGAAAAAATAGATAAGAAGTATGTTTTTATTTCAATTTTGTATTGTAAAATATCGCGGTTTTTAATACTCTATAGGTACTTGAAATCTTACTAATATTATAAATGTGAAAGTTTGTGAGTGTGAATGTGGATGTTTGTTACTCTTTCAGGCTCGAGCGGCTGAACGGATCGGGCTGAAATTTGATACAGATATCCATTATAGTCTGGAATAACACATAGGCTACTGTTTATCCCGGGAGTAACTTCCCACGGGAACTAATTTTACGCGGGTGAAACTGCGGGCATTAGCTAGTACATGCATATTATTAAAAACATTAGAAGTACCTATACCTATTTCGCGTCTAAGTCCCAAATTTATGAATTATTTTCAATTAACTTCAATCGAGACAATTTGAAATAGGTAGGTATGAGCTTGCAGAGAGTAGTAGAATAATTTCAAAACATGGTTAGTGTTCAAGTCAGGTTTTAGTTCAAAATATGTAACTAGATGGCATCACTTTTTTGTATATAGTATCTAGATCGCGGTATGGTTTCGTTACCTGAGCAGACATATATAGCTGTGAATATTATTTTAATAAAAAAAAATTTAGTACAAGGATATACAGTCTATTATTTACACCTAAGGTCGGTTAAGACCTTTTCAGTTAGTGTAAATTTGAATATCTTTTTAGTCATCAGTAGATAATTTATGATACTTTTTTATAAGCCAATTTATCATGCACGTAAGACATTGTTTTGAATTAAATACATGGATCTTACGAGTATAGTACAGGTGGCAAACAAAACACAAAAGGCATTACACCGCCGCGCGCCACCATTTAATAAATACGCAAAATACCTACACTACAGGTGTGACCAACTGGATATTATTTTTTTCACCGGCTTTCCTTTTGAAAAAATTCAGCTTCGCCGCTGGTAGCCGGAACGAAACCTCCGGGCCCATCACATTAAACCTACGCACATAGCTGTGAGAGCTACGAACGAATTCCCGTTTTTTTTTTACGTTTAGACATCCTCAGCTTAGGGAGGCTATGCCGGACTCCTACAAACTAATATTGGGACATCCTTCCGAAGGCAACGTGTAGTTTTAGTTGTCAAAAGTCCGAGTTCGCATGCACGAGGGCTTTCTACACGTAAAAAGAAAAACTTGTACCGACTAAACTACATGGTGCCCTTCTATCTGCCTGCAGTCAGAGTCTGGGTACGCCCTAGGAAGGATAGCGCAGGAAAGTGAACCCCCTTAGCATCCATTAAACCCATATTAGGTACCTATACCTATGGCTCGGTGGCGCATTCGGTAGTGATACCGCCTGCCGCGCTGAGGTCGTGGGTTCTATTCCCGGGTCGGTCCAAATATTTGTATGATCCACAAATATTTGTTTCGGAGTTTGGCGTGTTTTCTATGTATAATAGGTATCTATGTATTTAGAAATATATAATTATGTACCTATATCAGTCGTATAGATCCCATAGCACTAGCTTATATTAGCTTAATTTGGGCTAGATGATGTTGTGCGAGAATCTCCACAAATATTTACTTATTTATTCATTAGAGTACTTTTCGAGATCCTTCCGGACAAAGCAAAGCAAACAGACAAAAAAAATTCTAACTATGTTTTCGGCTTCGGTATGTTATGTTGAACACCCAGCGAGTGTTTTTTTTTTTTATATTTCCAATGTACAGTTTTGACTTTTCTATCATTTTATTATATGTATAGATAAATATTGTTCGCAGGGTCACTCATCGGTATAAGCCTTATAATGGGAGGCACGGCGCTCTGCTGTTACGAAAAGGCAAGCTGATCTACCTCAGTGGAGTATCTACATAGGTTTGATACCTAGGTTGAAACAAATAGTATTATTATAAACGTGTATGTTTTGGTAGAAAATTGTATAACCTTACATTAATTATAAAAATAATTAATAATAATCAATAAGTCTTTCGTTATATATAACCCTATCGTTACTGTCACCATAAGAATTGGATGCCTACTTTTAAACAAGGTAGTGCCTTATATGTACCTAGGTACCTTGTAACACTAAGATGATCAGTGTTACTCACCAACTAGCGCGAGGTAGCTATGCAGAGAACTCTTTCCCAGGGCGCCTTACTACAGAGATTCCAGTGTGCGTGCAAGGGTAGGCCAGGGCTCTGACGAAAACAGTCAGGTAGGGTGTACACACATATATTTATATAACACAGAGATACACAGAGACACACAGAGAGCTTATTCACTGATAGACACAAATATCACAGGTACACAGAAGTAAAGTCAGTGTTCAGGTATTAATACTACTAGGCTACACATAAGTAGTGGATTTACTGGCCTGCAGAGTGAGCTGAGTGAGAGTGACTGCCTGTTGTTACTGCCAGGTGATGACGGCAGATACCTCTCACATGAGAAGCTCGTGTAGTCCGCACTTCCACGTTGTCGTACCACTTGCAGCCCACTAACTTATAGGTGCGGCACCAAATATCTCATCCGGCAACTAGCCCCGTAGTAAAAAACCCTGTCATGAAAGAAACGACAAATTAAGATCTTGGCTGCGCGACAGACGACAATCGACCCGCTTTGCAAAAGAAGAAGTGACTCACCAGTTTTCTGGGTAAAATGTAGCAAGATGCAATGCAGCAACCCAATCACCGCCCGTTAGGCCATGCGAGGCAACAAATAATCGCGCTTGAGCGAAAAACTGATTCGCGGCACAGTCTCAGAGCATAAGCCAAAGGACCTCCAACTACCCCAAAGCAGGTCTCGGTCAAAGTCCCGTCTTTCACGAAAAATCTTAACAAAACCCCGTTCCTTTAAATGCGAAACGCTTCGTCACCGAACTTATGACATCCTGTCATTCTGACAGCAGAAATGTCACCACTGACAACCGATTAAAAAAAGATAACTCGATAAGGCTGCTTTCACATCCTAAATACTGCATCTATAGAAAATAAATGCTACAACCACCCCCCCTTTAATAGTATTTCCTGCGGATATGACACGCTGGAAATACACAATAAAGAAAACAGAAAGGTACTGACTAATAAACAAAGACAACCAGCTAGGTCCTTCAAACACCAGCTGACTACGACCATTACAATACCAAAGAAAGATCCTCCTATGTACCTAACTAGACACTGACTCGTGTACCGGTTAGGCTAAGTAACTAGAGTCTAATGCCCTTCATAGAAAACGAATGCTCCCTTTACTCACTGCCGATACCCTAATACTACCCAAGCTCTCAGGATATTGTAGAGTACTAAGAAGCGAATGAGAGAAAAACGCTCGGTGCGGTGCATAGAAGAAACTACAACGTGACAATTTAAAGTCACGTACACATATAGAAATACAAACAAAAGATTAAAATAGTCTTACATAATGATCACATAGCACTGGTTTAATAAACTAGAGAAACAGTGCTATGTAGTTACGTTAGGTATTGGAGACTGCTCCTCCTGATACTTCAGGATGTCCTTGATATGGTACTCCCCAAGATCCTTACCGTCCAGATCTGACAGCCTATATACTAAAGGGGATCGTTTAGCAGTCACCACACATTTAAGGAACTTAGGAGCTAGCTTAGCAGTAAAATTCTTGGCCTTGTTGGACAGGTAGAACGTGCGTTTGTAAACTATCTGTCCCACTTTCAGCTCTACATGCCTTTTTCTGAGGTTGTAATACTTTTCATTACGCTGGTGGGCAACGTTCAAATGTTTCCTCACCTGGTCGTAAATGCGTTGTATTTCTCTCAGCTTGACACCGAAGGCTGATGGATCGTCTACAGAGACTGAAGTAGGATGGCACGCGATATCTGTCTGCCTGTACAGCACTCCATCCCCAATAAATTCCCTACCATGTACCAAAAAGTAAGGGGTGAAACGAGTTGCTTCGTTAACTGCAGTGTTTAAAGCACACTGTATCTCAACCAAGAACTGATCCCAAGACTTGTGTTGTGACTTCACATAGCATGAGATCGCTTGAACCACATTGCGAATAGCTCGTTCCGCCTGATTAGTTTGGGCATGATACCTAGGGTTATAATATATATTAGGTACATTGTATTTAGCCAACAGATCCTTAAATGGCTTACTCACAAACTGAGGGCCATTATCCATGTAAATAGTCTTGCAGACTCCGTGCACGAGAAACACACTCTTCTCTATGAACCTCGCGACTACAGCGCCTGTGGCAACCCGAACAGGGCACAACATGACGTATTTGCTAAAGTAGTCGGAGACCACGATCAGGTGTACGTTTCTATTGCTCGAAGTGGGAAAGGGACCAAGCAGATCGACAGAGATAGCTTCGAATGGCTTCGAAACCCGCTTCGGGCTACCCATTAGGCCGGGACGAGACGTATTTACGGGTTTGTACTGCTTGCATGTTTCGCAATTCCCAACATATTCTTTGACGTCCTCGTACATCTTGGGCCAGTAATAATTTAGGGCTAACCTTTTATGCGTCTTCCAAACGCCACCATGGGCACTAAGTGTGTCATCGTGGTACTTAGAGAGCAGGGGCAAGCGATCCTCCTGAGGTACCACCAGCTTCCAGTCAAAGTCTGAAGTCAAAGAATATTTATTTTTAGTTAACCTATATAGAAGGTTGTCACGAATGTCATAATTTGGTGACTTCCTAGGGTTCTTCCGAACACTATTCATGGTGTGGTCATACCACGGGTCTTTAGTGGGTACTGCATCGAGGGAATCAATTTTGATACGAGACAGAGCATCAGGTACAACGTGGTCTTTACCTTTTCGATGCTCTATGTCAAAATCGAATTGACTGAGCCTCATGCTCCAACGTGCTAGACGACCCGTGGGATTTTTTAGCTTATGGAACCACAGAAGAGATGAATGATCCGTGACGACCGTACATTTTTGGCCTTCGACGTACTGTCGAAATTGTTCCAAAGCGAAAATCACGGCCAGAAGTTCTCGCTCAGTTGTGCTGTAGTTCACCTCGTTCTTGTTGAGAGAACGGCTACAGTAGGCGATAGGGTGCTCAACACCATCGTGAGTTTGTGTCAGTACAGCAGCAACTGAGTAAGCTGACGCGTCACTAAGAATGCGGAAGGGCATCTCAAAGTTAGGCATTTTTAATATAGGGGCAGAAACCAAGGCTGACTTTAGCAGGTTAAAGGACTGTTCAGCCTCAGGGGTCCATTCGAACTTAAGGTTCGTAGAAGTGAGTTTGCACAGAGGTTTACTAATCTTCGAGAAGTTGTTAACAAAGCGACGATACCAGCCGGCCATTCCCAGAAATCTCTTAACCTCCTTAGGGTTAGAAGGGGTGGGATAGTTGAGGATAACCTCAACTTTACCCGGGTCTGTCCGTAAGCCATGTTTGTCCACATAATACCCCAGGTATTTGAGTTCACTCCGACAAAAGTGGGATTTTTTCATATTAATAGTTAGGCCAGCATCCTTGAGTTGCTGATAGACTCTATGTAAGAGCTCTACATGCTCCTCAAAGGTGCTGGACACACAGACTATGTCATCCTGAAACGCAAATACCTTGTTGTCGAACTCGGGACCAAACAGACGGTCCATGAGGCGTTGCATCGTGGCACTGGCACCGACAAGACCGAAGCACATGGAATTGTAATGGAACAATCCTCTCCGGGGAACCGTAAAAGCAGTCTTCTCAGCAGACTGGAGTGAGTCGAATGGAATCTGCCAGTAGGCCGCACTCAGATCTACAGAGGTTAAATACTTAGCATTATTAAGATGGTCTAAGATTTGATTGATATAGGGTAAGGGGTAGGCGTCACTCTTAGACACAGAGTTCAGCTTGCGAGAGTCCAAGCACAATCTGAGGTCGCCGTTCGCCTTCTCCACCATGACCACTGGAGAGTTCCAGGCGGACTGAGACGGGGACACTACTCCCATCTCCAGCATTCGGTCCAGCTCGGCTTCCAGGGCCTTCTGCTTAAGGGGAGAGAGCGGATAATAACGCTGCTTGATCGGCTTGCTGTCACCAGTGTCAATGACATGGTGCACAAGTGAGGTCCGACCTAAACCCACCTTATCAGTGTTCAACGAGTCGAACTTTTCAATGACCTCGTTGATTACACACCTTTGTTTAGTTGTCAGGTTGTCGTAATCCTCGAGGCCACCGTTAAGGGACACAGACTCTATAGGATTATTATCACTAAAGCTATCAAGACTAATATTTTGTAAAATTAACTTATCACTTAACTTAAATTGTTGCCAGAAATCCACTCCAAATATCATGGAGGTGGTTATACCTGGGACAACATAGAACTTGACAACTCGGATAACCGAATTGTACTCAATTGGCAAAGAGATACAACCCAGACATTGCAAGTGAGTGCTGTCTGCAGTTGTAATACGAAAAGTAGGATTGATACTCACAAGATCAAAACCCAGTTCCAAGAAGATGCGGTGCGCTCCCTTACCTAGTATAGAGCAGGAGGCACCGGAATCTAGAAGGCCTAAGACATTTAAATTTAAAACCTTAACAACTAGATACGGTCTAATGTCACTATCCCGTTTAGGAAACAGGACCTTATCAGAAATAGACTCAGATACAGAGTGATGCACAGAGTTCCTAATAAGGCCCTGGCCTACGCGTTTTTTGACTTGCTAGTACAGTGTGAGCAGTCTGGGGTCTTGACTCCTTTGAGACCACACCGGAAACACACCAGCTCCCTTGACTGTGTGCAGCTGTATGCAGTGTGACCGCCCCCACCGCAACGAAAGCATTTGCGATCGTGGGGGGTAACCGGCGTCTCCACTGCAGACACCTGCTTAGCGGGCTTTTGTACACCTTTGTTCTTAAGCTGGTGTAAGTCAGATGTAATCTCAAACTTGTCAAGAGCAGGCTCATGGAAAGCGTCTGCCCTAGTACGCGCAAGCTCCAAGCGCTTACCCAAACGTCTCAAGTCATCTACAGAGTTGACATCATGCAAGGCCAGTTCCTTCATGTAGTCAGGTCTAATGTTGTGCATGAGAATGTCCAGCTGTTCCTCACTGGGCATCTTACATGACAACCTTGAGAACATGGCTTGCATTGTACATATATAGTTAACCAAGGACTCAGAGCGGGCTTGTGTACGCTGTCTTATCTCGTTCCTGAGGCGGTAATCATAATCAGGAATATCGAAGGTATCTCTAAGCTCACTAATAAGATCCTCATATGAGATGAAGTTAGCTTTGTTTGTACGGAACCAAGACAAAGCCGGTCCATCCAACAGGTCGGAGAAAGCCATAAGGAGTCTAGGCTTAGTAACCTCCCGAGCACATCTAAGTTCCTCTAATCTCTCTAAAAACACACGTACACAAGTAGAACCATCATATTTTAAGTTAAATGAACATAAGTTAAGGGGACGTTCTTTATACACTATGTTACATGTAGAACTATTCCTACTTGAACTAGCTCGCACCGAGCGGTCCTCTCTCACTACTGGTGAAGTATATTCCACCTGGTCACGACCCGAAGGATCATCACCATCATCATCCGAACCTTCGGATTCAGAATCACTACTGGGTTCAGCCCTAGCGATGATCTTCACTAGCCTACCACGAATATCCACCAGGTCGGGGCAATCCAGACCACAACGAGCTAACCTACTCAATAAGTAGTTGGCCCTGAGGGACACCCTAAGACGACTACCCTTATTAATGAAGATGTCACCTGACTGAATAGCCTCCTCCAGCTCGGACACCTTCGGGAGGCAGATCGAGAGCTCAGCCGATGCATCAGCGGGTACCGGAGCACTCGCTTTGATGCTACCTCGACGGACGAGTCGGTGTGCCGCTCTTAGCTCACTCCGAAGGCCAGACACTGTCGTTTCCGGTTCCACTGAAATACCCATGTGGGACATCTCGTTAGCAAGTTCATCCTTTCTTAAATAATTAATATATTTTTTCATCTGTGCCATTATGTAAAAATTTACTTACAACAATTATAAAGATAAAATGGCACAGATAGGGATCAATTACAAAGTAAAAATGTAAATTGAGTTACAACAAAGTGTACTAAGTTAGGTAATTATGTTTCAAATTGACTTTTAGAATTTAACAAAGATTAAGGGTATATTAAGAGAGAAGTTTCTAAATTTTCTGATAACACAGTTCAGGTTAACATTCAAAATTACAAGGTATGTACACACCTTATAAAAAAGTTTTAAGTTACACAGAGAAATTCACTAAGTTAACACAGAGAGATTCACTAAGTTTACCTTACAAGGTAAAGCTATAGGATCATATATATTATATATTAATCTACACTAATAATATAATAAATATATGTGTGCACCATAAAAAAAAGAACATAAAGAAGAAAAAAAAACACAATAAGAAAAGAAGTGGGTATTCCAAATAAAATCAAAAAGTTTTTCCAAAATCACAGCTATTTTTAAATTTTAGAATTTAGAATTTTGTGTCTTTTCCAACCAAAGATGTAGGTAGCTGGAAGAAGACGAAAGGGATAATTTTGTGCTTAGCTGTTAGCACCACCAATTAACGTCCTGGAGCGTCTCGGACGATTCCAGAATGGTTTCGCCAGAGATAACCAACTATGCACACACACCAGACTGAGACTACCGCAGAGTAGACCCAGAGATTTGCCACTACGTTGGGAGCCAATTTGTAACACTAAGATGATCAGTGTTACTCACCAACTAGCGCGAGGTAGCTATGCAGAGAACTCTTTCCCAGGGCGCCTTACTACAGAGATTCCAGTGTGCGTGCAAGGGTAGGCCAGGGCTCTGACGAAAACAGTCAGGTAGGGTGTACACACATATATTTATATAACACAGAGATACACAGAGACACACAGAGAGCTTATTCACTGATAGACACAAATATCACAGGTACACAGAAGTAAAGTCAGTGTTCAGGTATTAATACTACTAGGCTACACATAAGTAGTGGATTTACTGGCCTGCAGAGTGAGCTGAGTGAGAGTGACTGCCTGTTGTTACTGCCAGGTGATGACGGCAGATACCTCTCACATGAGAAGCTCGTGTAGTCCGCACTTCCACGTTGTCGTACCACTTGCAGCCCACTAACTTATAGGTGCGGCACCAAATATCTCATCCGGCAACTAGCCCCGTAGTAAAAAACCCTGTCATGAAAGAAACGACAAATTAAGATCTTGGCTGCGCGACAGACGACAATCGACCCGCTTTGCAAAAGAAGAAGTGACTCACCAGTTTTCTGGGTAAAATGTAGCAAGATGCAATGCAGCAACCCAATCACCGCCCGTTAGGCCATGCGAGGCAACAAATAATCGCGCTTGAGCGAAAAACTGATTCGCGGCACAGTCTCAGAGCATAAGCCAAAGGACCTCCAACTACCCCAAAGCAGGTCTCGGTCAAAGTCCCGTCTTTCACGAAAAATCTTAACAAAACCCCGTTCCTTTAAATGCGAAACGCTTCGTCACCGAACTTATGACATCCTGTCATTCTGACAGCAGAAATGTCACCACTGACAACCGATTAAAAAAAGATAACTCGATAAGGCTGCTTTCACATCCTAAATACTGCATCTATAGAAAATAAATGCTACAACCTAAATTCTATTCAACATTGTTTTGCACAGCATTGTATAATTGTTTTTTATTTATAAGTATCAATTGTCTGGCCCCCATAGGTATCACAAACAGGTTATCCTAGCCTAGTTTGGGATAATATGACGCTGTGTAAATACATTGTCGTGAACATATAGGTAACTTTATATTTACGTTATTCAATGGATATCAATGAATATTTCGTCAACTTACCCATTTGAAAAATTCTTTCACTCTTGGGAAGCTACACTCTTTGCAGTGAAGGAAAACTCGAAATGAAACCCGGTTGTCAGTAAAATGACAATCGTTACCTAAGCCAAGTCGCGGCGACCTGCCCCTGTGCATTTCAACACGGCAATAAGCTCACCACCTATTACGTGGGACATAAAACTTTATGGTGAAATATAAGATAAGATAAGATAAGAATGTGGGCGTATACTATGCCTCTGCATACCTCTTAGGGGATAGTGGCGTGACTATAATTATGTATGTATGTAGGATACGATTGAACAGTTTAGCCTTGTACTTGTACTGCATCAGTCTGCGAAGGACGGCTCCAATGTTATACAACTCTGCGAAGAGAAGAGGAATGGCGAAAAGCAAAATGGAAACAATTTTAGGTATGTAAGTAATGTTAAAATTTATTAGGTATATTATTTACATTTATCAAATCTAAAGCCTATTATAAATATTGCACTGTATAAACCTAGGTACATACTTATATTACAATATAATTTATAAAATATACCTATGCATTTCTTTGCAAGCAATTGTAAAAGAATTGAACTACGCACGTAGGTTGGTAGGTACTTTAAATAAATATTTTTAAATTTTAATTGTTACAATGATTACCTATTTCTAATCAATCTTTATAACGTACTATGTACGTTGTATTATAAACCTACACATTATTGTTTAAAATAATATATTATGATCTATACGAAAATAAACACATATTCTATGTACATATTACTTACCTACCACATATTTTTTTAATTGCACTTAAGTACCTAATTACATAGCCATAAAGGTATCTACTTACCGTACCGTTATGTTTAACAGGCTTAGGAACTACCAATATTCTAATGCTATCAATGATTTTAATAAATAAAATAAATAATTAATTTTAATCAAACTACATGATGTAACATTTGGAGCCGTCAGTAAGGATTTGTTTCTTTTTTTATTTACGTGAGGGAAAATCGTCATGAATGTTATGTCAGACTCCTACCTATTAAAAAACCTCACGTGTCCTGCTAACAACCCTTGTTAGTTGTTAGTTGGATAGCCCTCAGAAGGTTACCGCAGGACAAGGATACCCCAGGACGGTCAGTATGGCCAAGTACGGGCCGTATGGACATAGATCTGTTCTTAGGAACCGTGTCATCGATTTTAGAGAAAATAATTTTTAAAAAAGCTCTTGCGCAGTTCAGAAATCGAACCCGGTCGTTTTAAAAAATAAAACTGTCATTATTCCTATTTGAATATCGATTGTGTAGGTCTTATGCAGTAAATATTATTAGGAAACATGATATCTATATCCATATCTTTACTAATATTATGATGATGATACAATGATCCTTTTAAACAACGATCTAATCAGGAAGGAAAGGATATTTGACAAAAAATATAGAGTACATATGGGAACCCGAGAAAGTTGGGAGATAGATGATAGGCAGGGCACTATCTGCTACACAGACGGCTCAAGAAAGGAGTCGATAAAGCGATCCGGATTCGGAGTGCATATAAAATGTGATGACGGAACGGAAATGAACAGATCCATTAGCCTAGGCAATTACGCTAGTGTCTTCCAAGCGGAAATTAGAGCAATAACAGAGTGTGCGCAACTGATACACAACCACACCAACTGATATACAGCGACAGCCAGGCAGCACTGAAAGCACTTAGTAAGAAAGAGATATCGTCAGCTACTGTTAAGGAATGCAGAGCATCCAACTGGCAGAACAAGCAGAAGTCAGCCTGGCCTGGGTACCCGGTCACGAGGGAAACCAAGGAAATGAAGTGGCAGACAGGCTGGCCGGAGAAGGAGCAGAAGAACCCCTGGTGGGACCGGAGCCCGGGATCCCTATTGCTCACAAAATCACCAAGGGAGTAATAAACAGAAGAATAATAGTAGAAACCAACCGCAGATGGAGATCTTCGGATGGCATGAGACAGTCAAAGATCTTCATCAAAAGAATGGACAAGAAAAGAACTAGCCAACTGGTCAAACAAACCAGAGGAAACATGAGGCTAGTCATTGAGATCGTCACAGGACACTGTCGCCTAAACTGACACCTAACCCTAATAGGAGTGAAGGACGACCCAATATGCCCGGAATGCTTGGAAGAGGAGGAAACCAGCATCCACCTACTAGCTGAGTGCCCAATGTACTCGCTGAGCAGATGGGAGATTATGGGCACAGACAGAATAGAACAAGAAGAACTGGAACTACTGAAGGTGGATCAGATAGTAAGGTTCTGCAAAGAAACCAGAAGATTCGACGGGGCACCGTGAGGATTGCTGGGATACCCAAACCCATCCCTCGGAGAGGTCCGGGGAAATGGACGAAATGGGCGGCACTATATGCGGTCGGATCGTCCGCCCGGCGATGCCGGCGTCCCCACAAGAAGATAATAATAGAATATTATAAAGAGGAAAGATTTGTTTTTTTGTTTGTAACGGATAGGCTCCGGAACAACTGGTCCGATTTGAAATTTTTTTTCACTGTTGGGAAGCCCCCATTATTCCCACGGGAACGGGGACTACGCGGGTGAAACCGCGTGACGTCCGCTAGTCTAAAATAAATTGAATGCATGTTCTTCTTAAAAGCTATTTTTTTTTATCTATCTATACTCTATACTTATAATAAAACTGTTGAGGGTCGAGAGTCTGTACATGGAAGATATTTTGAAAATTTTAATTGGAGGGTGTTCTCTAATCGATACAGAAGCCGAAAATGTAATTTAAATTTTTCATGTCTGTCTGTCTGTCTGTATCCCGAATAAGTATCACGCCGAAACTACTAAACCGAATTGAATGATACTTGGTACATTCTGAGCTTAAAGTCCGAGGAAGGTTCTAGGATACTTTGGATCCCGATGTTTTGCGTGGTTCCTGCGGGAGAGGGGATGAAAGACAAAATGGTTTGTCAGTTGTAATTTCGCAACGCGTGGTCCGATTTCAAATATTGTTTTAGTGTTGGAAAGTGAGTACTTAAAGGATCATTCCACACAAGTCTCAATATTGAGGGTTATGTAGTTCAGAAATTAGGAACATCTCAACTTTCGGTAAACCTAGAATTCAATGGTTCTTTTGAATGTGAGGGTAAATCCAAACGGGCGTGTTGGCTTTATCATAAAAGAGCCTAATGATTAAGACTATTGTAAAATAATTCAGCCCGCGCCGAAGGCGTGGATTGAATTGTTTTAAAATAGACTATCTTTAAGCTCTTTTATGATTAAGCAAACAAGGCCGTTTCACACGCTGCTTGATGACACTCATGAAGAAGTACCCCTCCTTTCGTACACCTCATGTGACGTAAACGAAGTTGCGAGGGTCAGCTAGTATCTATCTATAATTATAATCTTCTTTTCTCTGAAATCGATGACATGGTTCCTAAGAATAATCCAATATGTGTGTTATATTTACAGACTTGCTCATACTGACCGCTCTGAATGTAACACCTTGTATAACTATGTATCACAGTGTGAATCGGACATTATCCCCCACAGATTTTTTGATATGGTCGCCACATACGTTCAAGTGTACTTGCGCAAGCCTATCACACTAGCCAGAAAATCACTGCGAGGATATCATAGTCGCGCCGCATATTTCTATACTTACCTACTCTGTCTGTGAATGTTTTACGGAAGATGATATTATCCCGACTAGATGGAACTGGACTGTATGGAAATATGTACAACTCGACAATAATATCGGCTTTATTTTCTCATGTGGACAGCCCAGACATGCGCACGTAGGTACCTATATCTACTTGAACGTATGTGGCTACCATTAGTAAGAGACATAATTCTGGATACAAACACTAATAAATCATGACGAACGCTGACGGTCCGATTCACAATGTAAGCCCTACGGCCACATTAGAAAACAGTTTAAAAAAGAATTTACTACTTACCTAACCACTCAGGTGCCTACGTTTTGAAAATAAAACCGGCCAAGTGCGAGTTGGACTCGCCCATGAAGGGTTTCGAAGCAGCAAGTAACATAATATAAAAGTTCTTATAGTTCGTTGTGTAAGGTTTCACCAGATGCGTGTATGGGGTCATACACGTCGTCAGGATGGACGAGTGTAAGGTTTCATTGTTTATGCCTGGATTTTTGCAATGGCAATGAAGGTAGTTGAATAATGAACGAGTGGGGAATGATTATAAATAGCGGCAACGCCATTTTGTCGGGCTCAGTCGTAAACTACACGTCGCTAGATACAAACGTAAAAGTGTAATTGGGCAATGGGGAACATTGTTGGCGGTGGAAGGTGAGCGTTTATGCGATTGTAAGGTGGCCACCTCAAACCTACAATTTGGGTCGCAAGTCCCAGACACTGGTTGCAATGTTCTTCCTTGTGCCACGCGGTGTATAAGGATTATAGTTATAGTTACTAAGCTAAGTGAAATAAAGAAGGAGTGATGATATCTGTGTTTTCTTATGAGGTTTTACAGTTGTAACTTTGATTGATGTTTTAACACGATCGCAGTGGTAGTGATTTTTCTAACCGAAAATTGCGGTTTATGACGTATTAAAAAAAAACTACCAGCTCTATCTCGTTCAAACCAATTTTCGTTGGTAGTTTTTATGGCAATGTGCATCATATAACTTTTTTAGATTTTTCATTCTCTTAGTTTAGAAGTTAGAGGGGGGGGGACACACATTTTTCCTCTCTGGAAGTGTCTCTTGCGCAGAGTATTCATTTTAGAAAAAAATGATGTTAGGAACCTCAATAGCATTTTTAAAGATCTATCTATAGATATCCCACACGTATGCGTTTGATGAAAAAAAATTTTTTGAGTTTCAGTTCTGAGTATGGGGACCCCCAAAATGTACTACTTTTTTTCTAGTTTTATATAAGAATCTTAATGCGGTTCACAGAATACATCTAGTTACCAAGTTTCAATAGCATAGGCCTTATAGTTTCGGAGAAAAATGGCTGTGACACACGGACGGACAGACAGACAGACAGACATGACGAATCTAGGTATAAGGGTTCCGTTTTTGCCATTTGGCTACGAAACCCTAAAAATACGTCCAAAGTGCTTAAGAATCAAAGTTATAGGATGTTGACGCACAATGGAGCACAAGACCGTAATAAAACTTAATTTATGACCAATCCAAGGGTTTATTTGTTAAACTATTGACTGATTTGTACTGCTAAAGGGTTATAGAATTTTTTTTTATGTTAACTCCGAGAATTTTGCTCAGTATAGTAATTTATAAAAAATTCAGGAAGTTCAAACTCTTGTTGAACAAAGAAACTATTTGTAAAAGATTTTTTTTTGTTTATTTTAAATCGATGACATATGTTTTTTTGTTTTTATTAAGACAAATAATAGTTTATCTTTCTATGGCATTTTTATTACGAACACAACTTGAATAAAAAGGACATTTTTTTTAAATAAGAGCCGCGACAGGAACAACGGCGTTGACTCGCTAAACATTCAAACAATTGTGATTTAAAATTGTGCCGACAGATGTGCTTCAAATCACACTTACAGTATTCCTTATGTAATGCACTATACACATACAACAGTTTGACTCACGAAACGATGCCTAAAACATAAACAAAACCGTTAATTGGACCGCAGACCTCTCGGTGGCCTCAGCCACCAAAAGCTATACGAGCAATATTCATTATGTAGCCACGGCCACCAAAAGCACGTGAGTGGCTAATATTGTTTTGTGAGATGGTCGCATTATGATGGTTTGGTATATCATAGTAAAGTTGTACTCTGATGAATAGAATCCCAATTAAAAATAAGCAGAGATTTCTTTAAATTATTCGCTTAGATTATCTGAATTTTGAATGCTTCCTGCCATCTCACCATTGGTTACTTTCCGTGAGATCCCGTGCCTTATTCGTGAAATCCACACATACAAAAAGTTCTATTATTTTCTTATATTATTTTTAAATGAATCAGTTTTGAGCAGGTTCGAACCTACGTTTTCTCGCATACCGTGCAAGACGCCTATAACCACTCGGCCACCGAAACCTACTCAGAACCGACCAATTTCTCCACCTTATATATGTCTTGGGCCGACGTATTTTATTCTTATTTCATATTACAGTAGAATCTAGAGGCTTCTATGTAAAATCGACCTTCACCCAAAACATTTTAGGTACCTACCTACCTACTGAACAAATACCAAAAGAGTAGGGTCGATCTTACTTGGGATCTTAAGAATAGATAGGTACGTAAAACCTTGCGGCCGCCATGGCAACTAAACTTCGCAACCGGTTGCGAATAAGGAATTTTTATTCTCCGTTGGCAATTAGTTGCATCAAAGAATTTTTTTTCCTTATACGCCACTAGTTTCCGACAAAGAATTCTTTTTCCGCCATGGCAACTGGGTTTCGCAACCGGTAGTGAATAAAACATTTTTATCCTTTCTTGGCAACTAGTTGCGACAGAATAATGGGAAGTTTTATTCATTTGTTGACGTTCGTCGCGGTTAATTTGTATCACGTTTTACAATTATGTCCTTCCGAACCTAACCCATATAAACCTTATTTCTAGAATTGCTGGCAAAAAAAATAATAAATAGGTAGGTAGGTACTTTAACAAGCAATGTTTGAAAAAAAAAATTAGGAAGCATATGAAGTCTTGCTCTTGTGATAATGAAAATATAAGATCTAATTAAAAATAAGCAGAGATTGCGAATTAATAGTGGTGAAGGATGGCATGCGAAAATAAATAGATATATAGGAAGAAAATATCCAACATTGCCACAAATTTTGGATATTCTGTCAACAGAACATAGACCTTGCGATTTAAATATTAAAAGTATAAAGAGTACAAAAAATTGACGAGGAAATTGGCGAGGCGTTAAATGAACTAAAAGAAAAAAAAGATATCTGTTGCTCACTGCTTGGAGATTATTAGCCCTTTCGCAATTACGTTTTAATTTAATAATTTAAAAAATAAACCTACATTTGTTTGTTTCAATATACTACCAGGGAAACCTGAATTAGGTAGGCCACTAATGGCGAATTAATTTCAAATTATATTATTAAAATATTTTTAAGCCTTTGTATTTCCTTTTCTACTTAAATGTAGGTACTTCTGTCTTATTACGAATCTGTCTATATGAAACTCTGTGCTTTTGCGAATAAAGGAAGTAAACTTATAGATCAGTGTTTGATATATTACTGTACCATTATTACGACTACATTGCTTTATTATGATTGCGTAAGAAGAAAATAAATTCTT
This sequence comes from Miltochrista miniata, assembly GCA_933228765.1. Lineage (NCBI taxonomy): Eukaryota > Metazoa > Arthropoda > Insecta > Lepidoptera > Erebidae > Miltochrista > Miltochrista miniata. Next base: position 1,865,241 of record OW121769.1, read on the forward strand.
CTACTGAAACTACTGTTTTAGAAAAGTTCTTTGTTGGCAACTAGTGGCGTATAAAGAAAAGAAATTCTTTGATGGCAACTAATTGCCAACAGAGAATAAAAATTCCTTATTCGCAACCGGTTGCGAAGTTTAGTTGCCATGGCGGCCGAAAGGCTTTAACAACTAGGTATTTAGTTATATTTTACTGAAATTCAAATTGACATAACATTATATGTATACAGATTAGTTCTAACTTTGGTACACTTACAACTTAAAAGCTAGGTTTCTATTTTAAAGCTTAATTTCGATTAATGAATTAAGAGACAACTGAAGATATTGTTGTACCTACGAATAAATGGTACTTACTAGCCGTTCGCTCTAGGTTTGGCGGTCGCCTCCCGTACTTACACCCGCCTCTACATCCTCTACGCCCTACGCCAGCGGCAAACTTAGAGCGAACGGGCTATACTTATACATATATGTAATACTATATTTCCCATTGTCTCTCTCATTTTATAAGTACCTACTTCCACATAGTTAACCGTCCAACAAAGAAATCTGGTTTTTACTTAATTTACAATTGTTTTTACAACTGTATCTATCTTGAAATGTTTTGAACCTCACACGTGAGGTCTAGGCGTCTAAAACTACTGAAAATAAAATAATTTCATTGATTTAAGTACAGAATATGGTTAGGCCTTAGTGCGTGTCGAAGATTTTCCACTTTGAGAACTCCAAACACGACAAAAAATACTTATGACGCCACCTTTTCCATGATTGATAAGCATTTTTTAAAAATTAGGCTGAAACGTAAGGCAGCACATCAAATCGAAGAAAATTCTTGCACCTTATCTGAAGATGCGTAATAGGTATCTACCTATTCAGTCTGGTAAAACCAGAAAATAGAAAACAGTCGCATCTTTGGTCAGAGTTAACATCAAAAATATCGAATCTACGAATTTATTAAATTAGAAACCTACACATATTTACACTTACTTAGCAATTAATCTATATTAGAAATTTACATCAATCAAGGAAGATAATTGCGCCAACGATTCAATATCTATCCCGACTTAGGTTCCGTTGCCAAGGTAGGTACGGTTTGCTTTAGTATTAGGTAAATTAATTAGTTTAATGTTCCCGATCGTTCCCGTGTTCAAATTATTAACTAATAATGTACTTTGAATATTACTTTGGTGCCGTAATTTGATACGGTTTAACATAAAATTATAAAAACACAGTCTAACAATCAAGCCTTTTGCACCGTTAAGAGTGCAATCACAAATTTGACTCTTCCTATATTTTGACGAAAAATGGCAGAACATCCTTAAATATGTTTACTATCACGGGTGCAAATTCCATTCGAAATCAATGTTTTTCTCCGTATAAAATAGGTAGGTAGGTACCTACTCCAGTTCTTGAAATTCTCGTACAAAACTATTTTTTATCGAAAACTATAGGGTACATTGTATTTCTTGATTACATCTATCGCATTCCGGAGCCGCTGCAGCGAAAGGCGCAGCTTGTTCTCTTCAAACATGAGGTTCTGTCGCTCAGCGAGCAGCGCGCGCGCACGGTCCGAGTCGCGCGACGCCGCGCGCGTGATGTGTGCGTTGTCCACACGCAGCTTCGTGTTGCGGCGGTGCAGCTCCAATATTTCACGTCGCCGATCTGAAATTTACGATTCACTTCTTCAAATAAAAGAATTTAACGATCACGAGTTCGCATTAGTCTGAAGGGGATAAAGGATGGAGAGCGGCCGTCGCGGTGTCGGTTCTTTTATAGCACTTTTCTTATATATTGACCCGCAAGGGACTTATCTGCAGCACAAAGTTTTAGAAGTAAAACTCGTTACTGATACACGTCTACTTTTCGGGAACACCCAAAAATTCCGAAATATGTTTTTCCGAATTTCAATATTCCGATGTTCAAAATTCCGAAGATTATAATTCCTAAGAAACAACGCTCCGAATATTCAAAAGGACGATATTCATTTATCCGAAAGTCAGAAGTACGAATTTTTATTTTTCCTAATTTCATTAGTACGAATAATCAAAAGACCGGACTGTTATTTTCCCGAAAAACATTATTCAGAATTTCAAATATCCGAAAATTCACTGTTTAAGTTTTTTAATAAAGTACGGTCAAGTCTAACTACCGAAGATATTATTTCCAAGTGAGTGGAAGGCAAACGACAAAACAAAAAAAAAACCACGATGGCTAAGGCCGGAGTTCCGCTCCGCTTCGCTTTCGCCTTAGCCATCTAACCTAACATATCCGAGTCGAGGTGTTAACCATAATAAGTGAATGGTTAACACCCCGACTCAGAGTACCCCGACTCGGATAGGTTTTTTTTTTTTTTGTTGACGCGGGGAACGCATTTACGCGCCTTCATCCCAGCTGCGGGGGCAGCTGGGATGGTGTGTGGGACTCCCGGCCCGGTCCGGAATGGACCGTCCTACCCACTAAACCCCGCGGTGTTCCTCCTCACCCTTTAGCCGGGCCGAGGGATATCAAAAGATTATTCACGTCGACCCGGCTAGGGGCGCCCCGTTTATTCGGGGCTCTCCTCGGGGGAGCCAGATGGGCGGCTCCCCAAAGCTCCCTAAGGAGCTGAAGTCCACGCCTGCACCGCTCTCGAGCGCCCCTCTGTAATAGAGGAGACAGAGAGCGGCTGGCGCAGGCGTGCGCTAATGGGCACCCCTGGAACACGGAAAAGGTGCCCGCCGCCATGTGACCGTTGGTGGTCGGGGTCCCCCGACCTTACGCCCACGGTCAAGAAACAATCGGGGGCGCGCAGTAACTCCTCACCGCGGCGCCCCCGAACTGCACGGCAGAGCGGGAGCATTATCGGTTACTCCCGCTCCCCCGCACAGTGCACCTCCCGCTTTGCCGCCATCACCTCGTCAACTGGCGAGGTGACAGCGGCCCAGCACTGTTGAAGCCGGTCGCGCCGTTATTCACTGCCGGCAGCCCGAACTGCATGGCAGGGCGGGAGCATCTACCCAAACTCCCGCCCCCCACGCAGTGCCTCTCCCACTTTGCCGCCATCGTCTCGCCAGCAAAGGAGGCGAAGCGACGGCGACCCATCATTGCTGCTGCCGGCCGTGAATAACGGCACGGCCGGCAGCAACACACACCATCGAGCAACCCACAGGTGGGTTACTCCCGCCTCGGCCGGAATTAGCCAGAGTAGCACAACACCCCCACAGAGGAAGGGGAGTGGTCGCTACTCCGTTGCCCAGGATGCACCACGAGGAGGATCCGACCCATTGGGGTCCTTAAGATGTTAGTAGGACCCCGCATCCCGACTCGGATAGGTTAGGTTAGAACAAAAAAAAAAAAAAAAAATAATAATAACCACGAAGGCTAAGGCGGGAGCTCCGCTCCGCTTCGCTCCCGCCTTAGCCTTCGTGGTTATTTTTTTTTGTTTTGTCGTTTGCCTTCCACTCACTTGGAAATAATATTTTCGGTAGTTAGACTTGACTATACTTTATTAAAAAAACGGGTGGAATCGGGAACATAAATAATCATATTTAATGATAAGCATTCGGGTTAAAACAGGAACGGGTGGAAACGACATTCACCCTTCGTATTTATGATATTTCGGATTTTTGATAATCGGAGTTCGTATTTATGGGTACACTACATTAATACGAAAAAACTTAATTCCGAAAGTCACAATCACGAATTTCATAATTCCGAATTTCATAAGTCCGAATGATTCGAAATCCCGAAAGTCAAAAATCCGATGTTTCATAAATCCTTTTTATTAAAAGTCATAATTTTAAAATTCCGAATGTTTACAATTCCGACTGTCAGAATGCCGAATTTCAAGAAACCGAACCGTTGAATTCCGAATCATTAAAATTCCGCCGTATTATAAATACGAACTCCGATTATCAAAAATCCGAAATATCATAAATACGAAGGGTGAATGTCGTTTCCACCCGTTCCTGTTTTAACCAGAAAACTTATCATTAAAGACGATTATTTATGTTCCCGATTCCACCCGTTTTTTTAATAAAGTATAGTCAAGTCTAACTACCGAAAATATTATTTCCAAGTGAGTGGAAGGCAAACGACAAAACAAAAAAAAATAACCACGAAGGCTAAGGCGGGAGCTCCGCTCCGCTTCGCTCCCGCCTTAGCCTTCTAACCTAACCTATCCAAGTCGGGGTACTCTGAGTCGGGGTGTTAACCATTTACTTATTATGGTTAACACCTCGACTCGGAAATAATATCTTCGGTAGTTAGACTTGACCGTACTTTATTAAAAAAACTTTAACAGTGAATTTTCGGATATTTGAAATTCTGAATAATGTTTTTCGGAAAAATAACAGTCCGGTCTTTTGATTATTCGTACTAATGAAATTAGGAAAAATAAAAATTCGTACTTATGACTTTCGGATAAATGAATATCGTCGTTTTGAATATTCGGAGCTTTGTTTCTTAGGAATTATAATCTTCGGAATTTTGAACATCGGAATATTGAAATTCGGAAAAACATAGTTCGGAATTTTTGGGTGTTCCCCGTATTTATAATATGGCGGATTTTTAATAATTCGGAATTCAACGGTTCGGTTTCTTGAAATTCGGCATTCTGACAGTCGGAATTGTAAACATTCGGAATTTTAAAATTATTACTTTTAATAAAAAGGATTTATGAAACATCGGATTTTTGACTTTCGGGATTTCGAATCATTCGGACTTATGAAATTCGGAATTATGAAATTCGTGATTGTGCTTTCGGAATTAAGTTTTCGTATTAATGTAGTGTACCCCTACTTTTCAAATATTAAGCTGGCAAATTGACGCCTGATGGAAAGCTACGGTACCTAATATCTAGCGATTGGGGGCCACTCTCACTTGGGGGTAGGTACGACTTCTGACAGTGTGTAGTGGCCCCAAGTTGGCAGTCATACGGCGCGTCTTTCCTTTCATAGTTTTGTGGGAGAAAGCATCTTTCAAAGCCTTTTGAGAAACATTTTGACTTTCCCACTAATGATAAAATCGCACTCCTAAACTTGGAAGCCAAATTTATATACTTAAAATTTGGCTTCCAAGTTTAGGAGTGCGATTTTATCATTAGTGGGAAAGTCAGGCTTAAAATTTTAATAACGTACCTGTTTCAAACTGCTTGTAGCGTTTAATAATTCTTGCCACGTCCGGCCAATCGCACTCCTCAACTTGGCAACAAGCGTCAGCGGTTTGGCAAGGATACGGTTTAATAGTCACTATAATTTCTGTGAGACCTGCGGCAGACCCTCGAGGTTCATCCATAGAAGTCGCTTGGCTTGATGCTGCTTGCGTCGTCACACTATTCTGACTCTCGTCTGATTTTGGCGTTATAATTTTATTTATAATAGGTATATTTAAATTATGGTAGTTTTGCACTGCTCGAACTGGTTGCTCAATTATCGGATCCTGTTTTTGGATGTTCTCACTATCAAAACCAGGATTTAAATCTCTTTTACCGGTATTCTGACCACTGACTAATTTTACACTTCGGTCAGCCATGTCGGACAGGCGGGTAAGTTCCGAAAAGTTCTTCTCAGCTAATACGCTTATACTTTCTTCGTTAGTTTGTTTCTCGTGTTCTTTATCTAGCATCTTTTTTATAAGATTATTATTTTCATTGACACATTGTTTAATTTCCGTCAACATTTCCAACTGTCCTTTCGTATCGAGACAAAACGGAGGGCTAACAATATGTTTGGTTACTCTGTCAGCAGTGCCGTTTCTGCGATGTCTTTCATTTACTATTACCTCCCAAGCTTTTTCATACTCTGAAATACACACGAATAACTTTATTCTTGAATAATGAATACATAGTACAATTAACGTGCATTAATATTCCTAACATTGCATGAGTCAAAATAGCCGAACATTATTAGGCTGCGATAAAATAATCTAGGTACTCTTCACTCATCTTGAAAATGGTTAGTAAAATGTTTTCTCCGTGAGTTTTCAAAGTGCAACTAGTTTTTCAGGAATGAGAAGGAATACATAATAATATGTATTCATTCCTGAAAAACTAAAATCACTAAAATCACATGTCACATGACATGTCACATATCATGTGACATGTGATTTTAGTCAGTGTGATTTTGGTGACATAAAGTCTGCTGATTTACAAGTGCACCTACATTTAAAAAAAACATTTTTGACGATCAACATGCCCATCAAAATCTTCTAGAAGTTATCTCATAAATGTTCAGAGGAAATCGAATAATAAAGTCTGCATTATCAAACTTTATTTGTCTTTTAAGAGTTTTGAGACTGATTGCCATCTTTGCATAGAATGAAATGTGGTCGGTTTCGGTGTCTGTTCTGATCATTTAATGAACAAAAGTATTTGTCATATTAATCTAAATCTCACCTTCCTTATATATTTTCGTGGTCTGTGTTAACTTCAATTTAGATAAAAACATTGTCTTCTTACGAATCCTTGTCAGATTTTCTTGACGAACCATTTGGGTACTAATTCGTGTAGGTACTGGCATCTGTGGGGTAGTTTCTTCTTGGACACCAACACCATCAACATCCATAATCAAGTCGAGACGACCCACCGCTGCGTAAGCTGAACGAACCTTATCGTGTTTCAACATCCTCTCTTGTAGATCCAACTCTATTTCTGTAAAATATGCAATAAACATTAATATTTCTATAGCAATTTATTAATTTGTGTGTAATCCACATTAGTTACCTCTATAAGCTTCGGCTGAAGCCAGTCTTAAATTTATCAAAAAATCTCTTTTCTTTTCTTCATTTTCTGGAGTTTTAGATTTCGTGGAATACTCTTCAATTATACTCTCATAAAGTTTTGATTCAATTTCATCACCATCGTCTGAGTCACTGACACTGTTACCATCTTCTGTGGTTCCTTTCGTGCTTGCAAATTCTTTGTAAATTTCATTGTTTATTTTATCTGGCGTAATTACATTTGCATTACAAACTTCATTTTTATCTATCTTTTTTGCTGAAGGTATTACAGACGTAGGATCATTGCTGGCTTCTAATTTAAGATCCTTATTTACAGTCAGATCACGATGTGTGAGATATTTTAGACGTCTAAGACGCCTTCTTTTCTCATATATTTCTATGGAGCTAAGTTCATCTGCTTTATTTAATGTTGAACGTTGGTTCACTACAATAGGTTTTGGTTGTACCTTAAAATCAATTTGATTAGGACATGCTATGTTTATTTTTTCAATCATTTTTCTTTTAACAAAAGTTTTAGAATACTTATCTTTTTGTGTAAACGTAGGGTACTCCCTGGAATTGTTATTCATAATTTTTGGTTGCGTTATTTTCTCCCCTTCAGCTTTAGATGACATTGGTACCTGATAGATAAGCTGAGAGTTTATAATTACTTTTTGATTGCCTTGAATTGTTATATCAGGCTTTGTTAATAATCTGTCAGATGTAGTTTTCGTTAGATCAGACTTTATGTTCACCCTTTCTGACTTAGATATTATAATATCAGGTTTACCTATGATTATATTGTTAGATTTAGTTACTGTATCAGGTTTTGGTAGATCTGGTTTTACATTATTTGGTAAAATCTGTAATACGTCATTGTTGGATTTTTGTACATGTATTTCTTTATTTAATATTTGGGGAGTTTGTTTCATTGTTTTATTCAAGGCACTTACAACATTAACATCAGTGTCTGGTGCGATAGTGTTCGTTTCTTTTATAATTTTATTCTCATTTAATAGTATTTTTGTTTTATCACTGTCTGTATTTTGATTGATTTTTACACTGTTTTTTACAATCATCATATTAGGAAATTGGACATTACTTAAGTATAAATAATTTGGCTGCAATACTACACTTTTGGCTTCAGTGGTAGTAACTTTCTCTGTAATCAACTTTTTCTTGTTTAAATCCTGTTCATGTAGTGTTCCTTGTGATTTCTCCTTCACGACGATCTTATTACCGTATATTTGATTTTCTGTAATTAAATTTTCAAAGTCATTTTCGTCACTATTTTCTTGATGTAATCTTTTCAAAGAATAAACTTTCGATGAAGGATTGTAATTCATCGTATCTTCCTTGCCTTTTTTACTTTCGTTTGATAGTCGTGAAGGAGCTTGCAAGTTTTTTGGATCTAAATTTGTTCGTTGTAGTAACACCTGTGGGTTCTGCTGCTGTATTGCTACAAGCATTTTAGGGGTTTGATTGTTGTTATTATTACTCTGAATTAACAATATTTGACTTTTTGCATCACCACTACAGGATTCCCTTTCTGATGGTTTCATAAAATTTGCTTTGCTAGTTTCAATATTCATGGGATTAAATAAAGGTTTTGGGAGTAAAGTCGTTTTCTTGGTTTCTGTTAGGAAATCTATCTTTGGTACTTCCGGTACTCGAAAAAGGTTTTCTGTTTTGTTTATTGCCTCTGCTGCATTAATTAAAGTACCTATATTATTATTAGGCATTACCGCTACCGATTTCATCGTTTCTTTATCTTCAGGCTCTTTTGTAGCGGGTTTTATAATTATATTACTCTGTATCGCTATTTTTGGCACATCTGTAGTTGGCGTATTAAATGTTTTCTTTGATATAGAAGTTTGGTATAAGGGATCAGGTGCATTGTTCACACATTTCATATCAATTTTGCTTATAGGTATACTCGTCATCAAACTAAACCTTTCTGGTTTCTTTTTAACCTCATTGTTGTTAGGTGTTGACGGTATGATGATCGTTGCTCCAGATCCTTGTGCCAATGAAGTAATGCTCATCTTTGATTCGGCTGGTTTTAAAACCTCAACTGAAGGCACTGCTGGGATTGTAGATATTTTCTCTGGTGTAAAGTGCTCTTCAAAGTCAGTTTGATTTTCTTGCTGTTGTCTGTCTGGAGTTTGTTGTGTCTCTTCATCATCGGTAACCATCAGAAGCGCGTCTGTATCCGTACTTTCCTCTTCAATCATTGGTTCATGAGTAGATCTAACAATATTAGGCGGAGAGAAAGGTAAAAAATCTGAATTTGGCGGTTCAGAGGATGGAGGCTGACTCTGCGGAACTAAACCATGACGATATCCAGTAATGACTGGCTGGAATGCTGAATATCCTGGAGTAGAGGAAAGGAAACCACCGTAATTTGGATAACCAGGTTCTGCATGTTTTGTAATGGTTACACTTGGATTAGGAATTGGAATGGAAGATGGTGAGATTATTGGTGTAAATGGAATTGGTTTTGCTGGAAAAAATGAAGGTTTCTCGAATATATGAGGTTCTTCCAGTTTGTAGACCTCTGGCGGCTTTGGGGGGACAGGCTCTGGAGGTATTGATCGTTCGTGATCTTGAGCTGCAACGGGCGCGACTGGTTGCAGAGGCTCCGCTGCGAAATGTAGATTAAAGTGTTATTTTTATGATTAAAATTTCTCTAATTACTTCTTGAGTCGTTTTAATTTTTAACTGAAATTAACTGTATGCAAATCAACTACCTACTATTAAATACGTATAGTTAATTCATTGATTGAACATAATAATTATATTTCTGGTCATCGATTATTTCACTAAAATCCAAGTGCAATTTAATGACGGATTATGTATAGATTTACCTAGGTACATGTTTAATACATTCAATGACTAGAACAACAAATAAAACAAAAATAGCGGTGAGGGTTAGGACTATTTACAAGCATGAAGCAATATATACATCAAGTACGTGACAACATCAAAAATATCCACCAAAAAAGTGAAACACTAAATTTTTCGGGCAGAACTTCGCGCCAAGGCGCAAAAGCGAAATCTCGTATACCCCACTAGAAGGAGTTTACTTATTTGCTTGGTAGGTACTCTTAGATTTTGTATAGATTCATTTCTCAAACATTTTGAATAACACATCTTGTGTCCACAATATTACTTAAAGGTCCGCTGCCGAGTTCGGAATGTATTCTAATACAAATCTATACAGAATGTATGGGACCAGTAGTGCGGTCGCGGCATTGCAGCGACCGCAGTGCTGATTGCGGTCGAGTTCGGACTCATACCTTTACAAACCTGTCCGGTTTCGCCACACGGCATTGCCTGTTGTATCACATGTCCAGGGGCCTCCGACGCTGGACTGATAGGTGGAGAACGCGTATTTTTATTAGTTGGTATCATACATACATATGATCACGCCCCGAAGGGGTAGGCAGAGGCATATTACATGCCCACATTTCACCTTTTTAGAATCTCTCCCACGTAATAGGTGGTGAGCCGTATTGCCGTGTTGAGATGGACAGGCGCAGGTTGTGACTGCCTGCTGTTGAACTTTTTGAAGCCGCCTAAAAAGTTTTCTACTTATTTTTAAGTAGGTAAGTAATTATGTAGGTAGGTAGGTACATCCGTAGTCACGAAGAAAAGATTTTTTTCACGAATTCAAAAAATGGCTAGAACTAATCAAGTTATCAAGATTTCGGTAGCATTTAACCTTTTAAGTTTAATAAAATACTTTCGTTGGAGAAAACGCCATTGCCCTTACTGCTCTGGCGGTTCATGGAATAGACCCTCGTCTCAAGAGTCGTTACGGAGAACACACAGAACAGAACGAAAGCCTAGTTGTTATCATGTGTGAAACTTTTTTTTTCTACCACTAGAGTGGCAGACAAGCATACGGCCCACCAGATGTACCGGTGGTCACCGCAGCCTATGGACGTTTGCAACACCAGAGGCGCTACAATCGCGCTGCCAAAAAACTTTTTTCAACTGGCTAGCTATCAGTGTTCATGAGGTACAGTCTTGGGACGGATGACGGACAGACAGACGGACCGTGGAGTCTCCGTATTGGAGTCCCGTTTCTGCCCTTTGAGTAGGGAACCCTAAAAAGTGGAAAAAGGGAATTCGATACATACTTTACAATTAATTTAGAAGTAAATATTCAAATAAAATACCTATCATTATTAAAATGAAAGTTTAGGGAAAAGGAAAGGGGCACCAAAAATAGCATTGCCTAGGTCATATTAGAGTTAATCTGATCCTGTGCTTAGGTGTACCAGCTTGCTCGTGATCATGGGTGAGAACCCCACAGATTTCTTATAACTCCTCGCTGTATCCAGAAATAAAAATAGAACTACGAAAATTACATTTCCAAAATATAATTCAGAAAATAATTTTAATTAAGCGTGCTGTGTTTTTTATTTAAAAAAAAATAAGAATACAGCGCACTTTTTGTATACAACTAATGTGGCAGACAAGCTTATGGCCCCACTTGATGAACTTTGGTTACCGTAGCCTATGAACGTATGAAACACCAGAGGCGCTACCACAGCTACACTACAGGGGTCTGAGCTGGAGCATTGCTTCCATCCAAGGCATCTCTGTGTTACCTTGGACAGGACTCTGAGCTTTAAAACCCACTGCATGAACACTAAGGCCAAGATAGGTGCCCGAAACAACCTGCTCCATCGCCCCACAAGTACCTACGGCCTGGGGGGCAGAGCCTGGCACCTTTCGTACAACTGCACTGGCTTTATGCTTCACTGCGGGTGAGTTTGCGTGTCCTGTGTGGCACCAATCAGCTCATGCCAGGCAGGTGGATGTCGCTCTAAACGATAACTGTCGAATTATTACCGGCTGCTTAAAGCCCACTCCCCTCACTATGTCCTACCCACTGGCGGGCATCGCACCACCTTCTACGCGACGAATTGCCGCTTGCAGGCTGGAGAAGGTAAAACAAGAAACGGACTCCCGAAATTGCCTATACGGTCACCAACCACCTAGAGTCCGCTTAAAAAGTCGCAAGAGTTTCATCCGCAAAACGGAAGCTGCACGCGAACACCCGGTAGCTATGAGGACCTCACTGTGGAAACAGAAACTCCCATCACCTACTGATTTCTTACAGCCCCAGGAGAAATTACCTCCCGGGAACGACCTCAGATGGCCGGCCGGTTTAAGCACCCTGGTGGGCCGGTCTAGACAAGATTTATGCAGGTGGGGAATGAGAGAACCGGGTTTAACCGCATGTGACTGCGGAGCCCCAGTGCAGTCCATGTTGCATTTGCTTTCATGCCTCTTATGCTCTACCACCTGCACTAAGAGCCTTAACGAGGCCACGGACAGTGCGGTTAAGATAGCAACGTTTTATGCCTAAACTATCTGAGAAGTAAAAAATAAAAAACGTGAATCATTGACACCATAGAAGAAGAAGCTACACTCGTGCTACAATAAAAATACTAGGTACTTAGGTAATGTATGTATGTACGTACATTAGGTAGGTACCTAATGTACCTACATATCCCCGAAGAGGTAGGCAGAGGCATAGTATACCTACGCCCACATTTCACCTTAAAGTATTTATGTCCCACATAATAGGTGGTGAGCCTATTGCCGTGTTGAAAATGGACAGGCGCAGGTTGTGTATGCCTGCTGTTGAAATTTTTCAAGCCGCCCCTTAAAGGCCTTCAACTTGGCTTAACGACTGTCATTTTACTGGCAACCGGGACCAACGGCTTAAGGTGCCTTCCGAAGCACGGAAACGCTCCGTACAAAATGGTCACATAGGTGGTCACCCATCCAAGGACCGGCCACAGTAAATGTTGCTTACTGCAATGATCCTTTACAGAACACTGAGTCCGCGCGGCCACGAGCGCTACCATGCCTAATGTATGTTTAGCTATTTGAGGTTAAGTGCTGACCAGATAAATGTAGGTTGGCGCGGCGGTGCCGGCGGGGCGGCGCGGCGCGAGTGTGGCGCCTCTAGTGTTACAAACGTTCTTAAGCAACGGTGACCACCGTCCATCAGGTGGGGCAGGAATTTTGTCTGCCACTTCAGTAGTATAAAAAAGTGTGCTGTGTTGTCAATAATCCAGATCTCAGAATTTCGGAAAAATATCTTTGAGTAGATATGTGCGTGTTAGGCAACGCACAAGCTTTAGGTAGGAGTCGTAGATTCGTAGTTGCATATAGATTCAAATATAATACAAGTAAAGTACCTAATAGTATTACATCCAGATAGGCAACTCCCTGCCGCGCCACAGCTGTCATTATAGATGACGGACGTGTTGAGGGAACATTTGCTTAGCATTATTGGTCACACGCACACATTCAAGCTGGAGTTACCGCCCTGTGATAGAATTTGACTTCATACTTTACATTTAGGTTCTCTGTCGGTCAAGAGTTGTTACTTATACATACTACAAAATAGATAGTAGAAAGTCACGACTGCCTGTTCCCTGATACCACAGAAAACATATCAAAATGTTTGCACTTTTTTTTTACCGTGAGCCTAATCCTACATGGATGCTATGCCGGACTCCGACCGACTAAAAACCACACGTATCACACCTAACAGCCTTTAGTCGGGAGCCCTGGGTAAGCCCCCGGAAGGATACCCCAGGACTCCCAACGGACCAACGATTACCACTGCGACCTCTGCTTCTAAGGACGCTGAGCAGCCTCCTCACCGTCCTCAGGCCCCAATAGTCTTGGTCGAAGACACGTCTACAGCGCCCCCGCCGCATGTAGGTATTATTCGCATTCGCTCAAATATTCCACCAGTGGGATTTAGTACCACGTATAATGCCATGGGCCTATTGTCGTGTATTGGCTACTATTATTACTCACAAGCTTGTAAAGCTACTTATCTACCCGCGGCAAAGTTCACTATAGTGTCGTTCGTTATGTTCTATTACCTACTGTATATTTACAGAACAACCTTTTTATGAAGTCTCTGAGCTCCCTAATCTACGGGCAGACAGATAGGTGGACGAGTATTTGAGGATTCTTGTGTAACTACTTAGATTGCTCCTGGCGTAACACACACTTGATCGGTTTTCTCTACCGTCTACACTTCTACAGTATGATGTTTTTCAAAAGAGTTTCGCAGGGTCGGCAGCGCGAGTGTGCATCCCTGGTGTTGCAAACGTCCATAAGCTACGGTGACATTTCCATCACAGTTTGCCCATATGCTTGTCTACTTCCACAGTGGTAAATGCCCCGGGCAACAAAGCCCTATAAAAATGTTCCGGATCACACAATCTGAGTAAAACGTCTTCTTATTGGGGTAACGATGTGTAGTCTAGTGCCTCGTGTGTATTATTCCTACACCGACAACCTATGAGAGTCTATCGAATAGTAGTCCAAATCCTCAAAATAGTAGGTATACGAGTAAATAACATAGTCTTTTACTATACCAAGTCCCATTGAACAGAAGTACCTATACATGTAAAGTAGAACTTTATTTGTTCTTTCAAGCAAATCTTTAGCGCTGTTAGGGCTCCAAGGATGTCCGGTGTCCGGTGGATGTGCCGTCGTTGAGGTTGGAGACAATGAAAGACTTGTAGGTATGAGGTAGTACCTAATCTTCGTTTACTGCTCTAGGTGCTGGCGCACGGTTTGTACAATTACACTGGAGTATATTTGCAGGATAAGATAGGTAGGTACAATAGTTTTTGCTTAGTTATAACATAACAGTCTCTACTTCATAGCTAGTGGGAAAAGTTCTGGTTCTGAGTAATGATTGACATAGACAACTGTCAAAATATCCTTTTGGCGGTAGCTTAAGGCTAGCACGTTACTTAAGGCAGTGCGAGTGCGTGGTGTGATACGCCACAAATCTACTGTTGCGTTCTCATCTGTTCGTGATGTCTCAGTTGCTGTGACATTCCCACTTCAAAGTTGGGGGCCTGCTTTTATTGACTAAGACATCTGTATGTCAGCATACACTAGACGCCAGATGAAGCGATTTACTCGCAAGTCTATGCTCGCGAGTATCAATCAAATGCATATGGACGCGATATGTGTGACTCAATTATCTCGAGGGTACCTACGCGCGTATCACCCGATCTGGGCAGTGTCTAATGCTAATGACGTTTAATCTCCCGACCCCTTCATACTCGTAAGCGCACGCAGCAATGGCCTCTTAGGTCATGTACCTACCGGCTTGTAGGAGAAATAGTGGACCCCGACTCCATTCATCTTACTTAAGCAAATAGCTGTTTCACAGCAGTAACTATGTCTTACCTTCCAACCAAGTGATGAATACCTACTCGTTCTGGCATCAGGTGTCGGTTGTAACTTCCAGGTGAAATGGGCTAAATAGTCCTACGACGCACATCCCTACATACATATTTGCATATGGTAATGCCTTTATCCCCGGAAGGGGTAGGCTGAGTCACATTATACGCCCACATTTCACCTTTTTAGAATTTGTCACACGTTAGGTGGTGAGCCGTATTGCCGTGTTGAGATGGACAGGCGCAGGCAGGGACTGCCCGCGGTTGAAATTTTTTAAGCCGCCTAAAAAGGCCTTCAACTTGGCTTAACGACTGACCAACTGACCAACGGCTTAACGCGCCTTCCGAAGCACGGAAACGCTCAAATAAATGTCACAAAGTGGTCAAATGGATGGGCATCCATCCAAGGCTAGACCTTGGATTGGATTTTGATTGGACCATAGTGAAAGTTGCTTACTACAGTGATCGTTTACAGAACACTGAGTCCGCGGGGCCACGAGCGCACGACGCATAAGCTATTACTATATATATGTCAGCTACGGTCTAATAGGTAGTTACGTTTAAGAACCCTCAACTGTATAATATTGCAGATTCTTTGCTTTTAAAGGTCTACATAATATGCCCTAGTCTTCTTCTTTTTGAAGAAGTTTGATTCGACAAAACTCTCAGAGAATTCTGACCCCATCTAAGATCACCCATCTCAACGTCGTACACCATAAGTAGATACAACCTGTTTCTCTCAGCCTGTGCTGGTATTGCGTCTACATTATTTATGAACAAGGTACAAAGAGGATTCACAAGACCCGTTATGTCAATCTGTCAGTCTGTCACCTGCACCCCACAACAACAAAAATCCACGAAAATACAGTATTTAAAACTTTTACGAACACCAGTAGTATGTAGGCCTATGGCGAGGCCCATTCCAGAAACGATCAACTTTGACCTTGAAAAGAAATCGAAGAAGGACGTAGGTATATACAATAATGACAGCAACAAATCAATTTTCGATATCTCCGACAGATTTTGTAGCAACACGAGTAAGAACTTCCTGCTGGGCACATTTTCTGGTTGGATGGCAGGCCTGTCTGTCATAAAAGTTGGGAGGATTGCTGCTTTTGGACTGGGGGGCAGTATCATTCTTCTACATTTTGCGAGTGAGCTCGGCTATATCAACGTGAACTGGGATAGGGTGAGAGAATCCGCGGGGCATAGCCAGGCGTGGCTGGACTGGGTCTTCAGTTTCATCAAACGGAACAGTTGTTACTCTGTGGGGTTCATCGGTGGATTCTTCTTCGGGGTCGCTTCTTCGTAATGTTAGGTTTTTTTAATTTATTGTAAAATCGTAGGTAGTACTTACATTATTATAATACTGTTTTAAAGAGTAATTTAATTTTAGTGATCTTGTGAATCTTTTGGGTTATACAGGAGAGGAATCTTTCTAAGTACAGCGGCAGATAATACAATGGTGCAATATACCTAGGTAAAAGAATGTTTTATAAACCCAACTAGCTGATGCGCGCGGCTTCGCCCGCGTGAGATTTGGTTCCCGTTCCCGCTTCCCGTGGGAACATTTTCCCGGGATAACTATAAATAGAACTAAAAATAGCCTATGTGTTATTCCGGACTATAATCTATCCCGGTTCCAAATTTCAGCCCGATCCGTTCAGCCGTTAGAGCGTGATTCAGTAACAAACATCCAAACATCTAAACATCCAAACATCTTCACAAACTTTCACATTTATAATATTAGTAGGAAGTAGGATTTAAACTGTTTTATGATATGGCTACACACCACAGGTCTTACCGGGGGTTACCTACTTTAGTGCGAAAGCCGTATCATCGAATTTTGGTACTTCGAAAACCTTTCACCGACATCACCATACTGCGACGCCTCGTTAAGTCGATGTCTTGTTACTGCGATGGTTCGTTACATCGAAAAACCCTACTGCGAACGATTTTACTGCGAAGCTTTGTTCCTTCGATATCTTGGTACCTACTACGCTGTTTCGTTACATCGAAAAAATGTACTGCGAAGCCTGGTCCAGTCTACGTGCAATTTTTGGTTACCAAATTTTATTTTAAAGCAGAGAATATGTACAAAGGTCGTAATAAATAATCAATATACCTACCAGGTGCTTGAGATTTGCTGTGGGGTTTGTGCTTCATCTCATAATGTCCTTTCTCAAAATGTCCTTTTCCCAAAATGTCCTTTTCGCGAAATGTCCTTTTCTCAAAATGTCCCTTTCTCAAAATATGTGCACTACAGGATTATCCCCGCTCAATCCGACTTGGATAGGTTAGGTTAGAAGGCTAAGGCGGAAGCGGAGCGCTGCGGAGCTTCCGCATTAGCCTTTGTGGTTATTTTTTTTATAACCACCAAGTTACCACCATTCACCATTCACGACCTCTGTACATATTCTCTGCTTTAAAATAAAATATGGTAACCAAAAATTGCACGTAGACTGGACCAGGCCTCGCAGTACATTTATTCGATGTAACGAAACAGCGTAGTACCAAGATGTCGAAGGAACAAAGCTTCGCAGTAAAATCGTTCGCAGTAGGGTTTTTCGATGTAACATCGACTTAACGAGGCGTCGCAGTATGGTGATGTCGGTGAAAGGTTTTCGAAGTACCAAAATTCGATGATACGGCTTTCGCACTAAAGTAGGTAACCCCTGGGAAAGTGGGGTGGGTACCTACTCCACGGATACCTTTGCATGAACCGGGGCGGCAGCGGCAGGTGCAGTCAGATCATATTTAAATTTATACTAGCAGCAGATAATTATAAAGTTCTAGGTAAAAATTGTTGCTTAAAAATTCACAAGTTTGGCCAGAAGTTAACTCCTTCACACAGTAGTAACGTACACTCAAAACAGCATCCGTGCTGTTAAGAAATGTACTAAGTTTAATTTTCGAATTATGCTTTCATAAAACGAAGGGTAAAAAAACGGGGCCCTATTGTTAAGAGCCCGCTATCCGCCTGTCACCACGCTGTATCTCATGAACCGTGATAGCTGGACTGTTGAAAATTTCACAGATTTCTGTTGCCGCTATAACAACAAATAATAAAAACAGAATAACCTGGTGAATGCTTAAGTCTATACCTACTCACTTTTACACATTATTGTTCTATCCATTCATAGAACAACACAAATGACGCCAGCCTTCTAAGTAGTCACCAGATTTACGCTTACCATCAGATGGTTCGCGTGGCCGTTTACAACTTACGCAGTAGCGGGTTAAGCACTAAACTATCGAATCCTCTATCAGACTATCTCGGTGATTGGTCTTGGGTCATAGCCATAGCACAAGCTGATTAGAGCTAGGGTGGCGTTGTATAAGCTTTTGTCAAAATTATATTTTGAGTGTGAGTGAGTGGACTGGGTCTTTAGTTTCAACAAACAGAACACTTGTTACTCTGTGGGGTTCATTGGTGGATTCTTCTTCGTAATGTTAGGTTTAATAATAATATGTTGTATTATGAGGTACTTACGAAGCGCTGGTGGTCCCACGGACTCTGTACTTAAACGATCACTGCAGTTAGCAACTTTCACTATGGCCAGTCCTTGGATGGGTGACCATCCACGTGACCACTTTGTGACATTTATATGAGCGTTTCCGTGCTTCGCAAGGCACGTTAAACCGTTAGTCCCGGTTGCCAGTAAAATGACAGTCGTTATGCCATGTTGAAGGCCTTATTAGTTGGCTTGAAAAATTTCTACAGCAGGCAGTCACAACCTGCGCCTGTCCACCTCAACACGGCAATACGGCTCACCACCTATTAAGTGGAACAAATTCTAAAAAAAAGGTGAAAAGTGGGCATATAATGTCTCAAATGTAACCTACCCCTTCGGGGATAAAGGCGTGACCATATGTATGTATGTATGTCGAATGCATATTGGTGAATTTCCAACGCATTCATAGTAACGTAGCGAAGCACATGTCTGGTGGAAAAGCTACCTTAATCCCATTTGCACCCGGAGCTCGAAGTCAGCTTTCCTACTCATTACTCAAATTACGGAAAAAGCCTAGCGCAATCTGATTCATTGAATAATTACTTAAAACTATTCTACTACGTAGTAGCGTAGAAAGTCATGTCATAATGCAGACCAACAGAAATTCCAATATTACATCGCTAAATAGCAAGGGGCTCAGGATGAAGCCCTGGTGTATCGCGTTGGTCTCTCGGACGAGTTTCTTTTTACAAACCACGCTGCCTGATCCTCCAAGGTCAAATTTTGATATATGTCGCGGTTAATGACAATAAAGGTTGCGAGGACTCGCTTGGATAGTAGTGTGTGCCAGGTCAGGTCTCGTGACACAGTGTCAAACGCCTTCCACACATCTAAAAAAAATTACCCTAAACGCAGAGACGCATTCTTTGACCTATATTTCCTCTATAGTTCTTAGTTAAGACACTGGATCCATGGTTTCTTGACCAGTAACCCACTACGGTACACTGCTTTCAGAGAGTGGATAAGCCTCCCTTGGTATTACGGCACTCCTGTACCGAAAAACTAGCTGCGCGTAAAATTTGTTCCTGTTCCCGTTTCCCGTGGGGACTTCTTCCCGGGATGAAAAATAGCCTATGTGTTATTCCTGACCAAAAACTATGCCTGTACCAAATTTCGGCCAGATCTATTCAGCCGTTCGAGCATGAAAGAATGTGTGTTCTTTCATGCTCGAACGGCTGACACACATCCACACTCACAAACTTTCGCATTTATAATATTAGTAAGATTTTAAAATCAAGTAAATATTGGCGCCTTTCAGCTAACTGTAGTCAATAGGGCAGTGGGCTCGTATTTAGGTCGGTAACGTAATGTTGTGGCCTACGTCTCTTACACATAACCTCAAAGTAGATTTCATAAGTTCTATACAGGTAAACCACGTTTATAAGTCGCATCGACAAAATTCGTTTGCTCAGAAGAGAGCAAGCTAACGCCGATTTATTACGATTGCCACACCGTTTGAAACACCGACTTTATTGCGTTACGTTAAGATTGAAAATGCAATAAATCCAGAGGGTAGTGCTATCTGGCTCATTGCACCGCGGTGCTGCGGGTATAGAACATGGCGCGCAAGCGTTAACCAATAACAAAGGGCCATGTTTGGCGCGTCTATGCGGAGCGCTGTGATTGGTTAAGATTTTTTCGCGCGTTTCGAATATGCGACTTCTGCGCAGGTACATCGGCGTAACTTATAAACGTGGTACTACTGTACCAGTATGCAGTAAGTTTTGAGGAAGGCCCAGGATCGTGTATTGTGGCGTAATTTGGGAAAGGCCTATGTCAGGCTGTTGAGTGGCATATTGATTATAACGGACGAGGCTTTGCTCTGGATGCCTGGTTGAGATTGTATATCACTTTTCACTGAAGATTTCAACAATTCCTATTATCTGCAGTACACTTAGATATAAGCCGCACATCCACTAACTACACACTAGTGCAAGCGCGGGGGGGAGGGGGGGGATACAAACAAAAATAAAATAACTACGTGGCAAGCGACAATACGACGACTATCGCGCAACAGTCGGCCGACACTCTTATCGCCGTCGCGTCGCCGCCCGCCAGCTAGCATGCACATTAATTTCATTGAATGTATTTGTTCAATAAAATCATAATTTTCCACTTGTTAGGTATTGTCCATATCGTATCTAACTATTAAATATAATATTTACACGAAATCTCGGACATCGACACTTGGAATACGACAACGCGCCGTCGCCTAAATGCTGCTTGTGAACAAAATATATTGAAAAATATTGAACACCTATTAAAAGCTAAAATTAATAATAACTATCTAAGTTAACGTATAAAGAGGTTTTTTGTTATAAAAGTTCGTGTTTGAGTTCGTTCGAACACTTCACCGCTAGTGATGGGACATTTGAGGCCCTCACTATCACAACGAATTATCAAAACTATCTGTCGATCGAACAGTACCACCTCGACTATCGGTTTCAAATAATCGATTAAGTCTTCTCGATAATCGCAGCGGTACTTCGCCTACGTACAATTCGTGTTATAATCGAACGATACATTTTGTTTATACATCTAAATTATTTATTTATATATAAATTTTAAATAACTGCACTCCTATCTAGATAGATACATCTGCACCGGGCAGTATTCTTTCAACGTTTGATCAGAAGCGGTTTAGCATTATAATATTGGTGTATTCGTCCTCTAAGCGTAAATGTGCACCGTCGGGAAAGGACCGCGCGTCGACACAGCGTCGACTAGTTCACTTTATTTTCACTTAAGCTGCATATTCTTGACAAAAAAAATGCTTTTTAGTTAATATACACCGTTGAAACTTATCATTACAATATAATTAAATTTGTTACAATCTTTACAATACAATTAATACAATAATGGTCGATTATAAATCTAAGTTAAAGTTACGAGTTATATTATAAGTTACTATGTATACCGCTGTGTCGACACGCGGCCACAGATTATGTAGGAACTAGACAGTCCAGTACGTCAGCTGTGACCTCTCACTCACACGTCATACAACAGAAAGAGACAAAGATATATCTATTGTATATACACTTTTATCGATATTTAGATCTTTACTTGTTGAACAAGACAATGTGCAATATGATTACATATTTCAATTTTATTGCAATAATTTTACACAGATTTTGTAAGAACTTATTGTAGTGACTAAGATTTTTTTTATACGACTAAGGTAGTAAACAAGTTAACACTTGCGGGTCTAAAAAGGCAGCATTATATGTTTCATAATACGAAGCATACAGTGCTGCCTTTTTAGGCCCTCTGATGTAAAGTTGTCACCGTAGCCAATAAACATATGAAGATAGAAAGGGGATGCTTAGATGGTTTGGATATGACTAATAATAATATGTTTGGATAAGTGGAGAGGATGAATGAAAATATACTGACTAAACAGATTTATGAGACGAGAGTGAATGGCCCAACTGGGAGGCGTTCACAAATTTTGGAAAAGGCCATGTCAAGAGTACCTATAACCGGCGAGCGTACATGAAAACACTTAGGAAAGTAGATGAAGCGAAAGTTGTATGCCAGGATCGTAGAAGTGGAAGGAGTCTCTGGCTACCCCAATGGGAGCAAGGCGTGATGATATGCAAGCAATACAATAATAGCCCTTTTTTGCAGACAATTTCAAAAATCAATCTATATCGATAACAGTGCATATAAATTTATACTCTTCTCGTGTTCAATCAATGAATTAATTATTTTGTAAATATTTTACAAAGAAATTATTTTTTAATTTAATTTTAATTTTAATATGATACAACAATTTCAGTCAAAAAGATTTGTTATGACATTTTAGTGTACGCGAGCTTTATAATAATTTAAATTGAATTTTCTTTTAAGAAAATATTACAAAAAATATTTTAAATGATTATTTTCTCGCGTAACTAAAACGCCATTTAGTTTTAGTCAATCTTCAGTAAATATATACATTTCTTTGAATGTTATATTTAACGACGGAATTATTTATTTTATAATTCAAAATATTATACATAACAACAGTGTATAATATATTTTTTATCGACTAGACAATGCGTTCACAAACTCAATTCTATTATACTGTAATTATAAATATTGTATAATGTGATTATGTATAATAATCGTTGAAATTATAATATAACTTATATTGTGGGGGATACATGGAACATCACTAGTGATTTATCGATACTATTTTGTCTAGTCAATTCGAACCGAATACGATTAATATTTTACTGAAAATCGATCACAATTTTATATCTAAATCGTTTAAATTTACAGTCGGTATTGCTTTTAGAGATACAAGGACGTATTTATACAAGTATGGTGCTTTAGAAAAAGCCTTAGAGAGAAAATAGTTGGTGTCGATAACACCGCGCCGGGGGAGTTTCACAGCGCCAAGATAGAAGGTAATCCCACTTTGCCCCACCAAGCGGACCCACTAGTGGGTCATAGTGGAATGTTGAAAATTTTCATGTCCAATTTTACCCCACTAATTCACTAGAGTCGACAAAATGGACAAAGATCGAAAAAAATAAATAAAGACCGATAATACAAAATACTTTCAGCAAGTTGTCACGGTCAAGAATCGCTTGCACTTAATTTTTTTTTAAATAGTTATCATGATTACAAAATATAAGTGCGTGTTTTGTCGTCTAAGTGACTTGTGGGGGAAAGTGGATATGAATTTTTTTAACATTCCACTTTGCCCCACCGGTGGGGACGCTCAGTGGGGCAACGTGGGATTACCCAAAATAGAAGGTCAAACGCTATAGACATTAAAACAAGTACACTAGTACGGGAGAATTTCCAATCGGTTTTAAATATCGGTAAGTCGGTGGGTAGCGAGCGCGGTCTCTCTAGAGCGTGGGATGACGTCACGCGTCACACCGTCGGTTGACTGTCCTCACCGGGCGGCGCAGCGATGGTTGCGGGTTGCGGGGTCGTCGGCGGTTGCGGGCTGGGCGCCCGTTGAGGAGTCGGCGTTCTCTGCTGCGGCGGGGATTCCTTAGTTTCTGTTTCCGTCGGCTCCGGCTCCACCGGCGCGGGGACCGTCGGTATCGCGGGCGGGGTCGACTGGATAGGAAGCGGGGTGGTCGTGACAGTGGCGTCCACTGGGGACGGGGTGGGATGTGTGGTGTGAGATATTGTGGCGTGGGTGGTGTGCGTGCGGGGGGAGTCGAACGCCAGGGGTAGCGGCTGTGGGGTAGAGCTGGGCGGGGGGATGGGGGTGACGCTGAGGGAGTGCGGGTGGGGGAGGGGCGCGTGCGCGGGGGAGGGGGCGGTGTAGGGGCGGTAGGGGCGGTACAGCAGCGGCGGGGGCAGCAGCGGCCGGGGCAGCGCGTACACGGGCGGCGCGAGTAGATGCGCGTGCGCGTGCGCGTGCGCGTGCGGGTGCAGCGCGGCGGCACAGAGCGCGCGCTGCTCCTCCCGCGCGCGCTCCTTCTCTCGCTCCCTCGCGCGTTCCCTTTCCCTTTCCCGCTCGCGTTGT
Source organism: Miltochrista miniata (assembly GCA_933228765.1). Classification (NCBI taxonomy): domain Eukaryota; kingdom Metazoa; phylum Arthropoda; class Insecta; order Lepidoptera; family Erebidae; genus Miltochrista; species Miltochrista miniata. The sequence continues at coordinate 1,889,159 of OW121769.1, forward strand.
TCCTTTTCTCGTTGTTCTCGCTCTCTTTCCCTCTCCCTGGAAAGTGAGAAATGATTATGGGTCATCATTATACTTCAATTATCCTTATAATTTCTAGCGTACCGATATCACTAGAAAAATTTCAAATAACAATACAATTTCTATCTTTTATCCCCATTTTACTTTGCTACCAAGGCAGTAAGTAAGTGCCGCTTCAAAATAAAAAAAACCGAGTTTGGCTGTGCCGTTGTGCTCGGACTAAATTATCAATTTTTATATATCCAACGTTAGTTTATGCTCAATACAAATAATTAGTTGCCCGACACGAGTTAGGAGCATTCGAGTAATGGCAATATACATAATGAATTTTCAAAAGGGATTGGATTGCCAAATCCGAAATTATAAGGAATAGCGATAAATGCTCAAAGGAGTCACGAGTCCAATTTTGATGAAACTTAAAACTAACATCATTAGATTTTTGAAAAGCCAATAATCCTAGCTGGGAATCGAACCCATTTATTTTTAATGAAAAAAACACACCCTATATTATTACACCATACAATAGTGTTGCTATTAGGAAACTTATTTAGGAAAGTAATAACATACGGCAAACTAAAGGAATACCTTATCTTTAACAAAATACAATTAATTTTTCTTACGTTAATAACTGATTAACTGTTCAAAATGTAGACCATTGTTTTCAACTATGTGTTAAATAAAATAATATAAAATAAATAATATTAATGTTGTTTAATCAAATAAAAAATCACATAGCTGGATTCGAGACCACAAGGATCGTACTGCATTCAATATTAAAATGTTCCGTTTACAATATTTTCCAAAGAATCTTTCAAGACACCAACCGTATCATACGTGTCTTTGTAAATTTTGTTTTTGATATACCCCCAGAGAAAGTAAATCTAAGGTGGTAAGATCCGGGGATCTCACTAGCCAATGGTACTTATAATATGAATTTTATTAAAATTCTAAATTTTCCTTCAATTTGCCGTATTTTGTTACTTTGCAGAATTTGATCCTTAAAAGCGACACTATCGTATGGTTAAAGGTGTGTTTATTTTACAAAATCAACGGGTTTGATTACCAGCTATCCTAGCTGGTAATGTATTGGTTTTTCAAAAATCGAATGTTGAGGTTTTAGGTTTCATCAAAATCGGGCTCTTGACTCCTTTGAGCATTTCTCGCTATTCCTTATAGTTTCGGATTTGGCCATGCAAGCCCTTTTCAAAAATTCACCCTGTATAACTCAAATAATGTATTTAAAAAATTACACTACTTTATTTTTCAATAAGTCCATTGATGTATTGGATCGACAAGTTTGCCGTCCCACAACTACATCATTTGAAAACTTCCATTTAGAAAAAAAAAATAATATCGCCACAACACATTTTATAGCAATCTAACATAACTTCAGATGCAAAACAATTGTGAAATAAAAATTTTAAATAAAAAATAGAACCGACTTCATATAAATCCTTAAAAATAAAATTTCCCTAGCACATAGTAATACGTATTTTGATTTATCAGATTTTATTCAATATCATATTGAAGTCGGCGCCAAGTAAACCCATAGGTTTAGGTAGGTATTATTAATGGCACCAACTTCAATATTATATTGAATAAAATCCGATAAATCCAAATACATATTACTATGTGCTAGGGAAATTTTATTTTTAAGGATTTATATGAAGTCGGTTCTATTTTTTATTTAAAATTTTTATTTTTTTATTTTATGTGACGGGTGGACCGAAAAGTATTTCTATCTAGGTGTAAAGTTCTCATCAACACAAATCAATCAAGCCGAAACACAAGGTAACTGCTGTAAATCGTTAAGGAATTCCCTCGACTGTCTTTCAGTTCCATCATCAGATTGACTCCAGACCTTCATTGAATTTTAGTACATTAAAGCACTTAATCAAAAAGTTAACAAACGCACTAGTTGTCCCTACAATTTTCGGTGGTTGCCGTCAATTTCTCCTGGATTCCAGCATCAGATCCTGATACCCTGGATATGGGACCACCTCAGAAGTAGCCTCTTTCGAACAAAAAAAGAATTTTCAAAATCCATCCATAATTGGCGCCGCTATCGCGTAACATACATACAAAAAAAAAAAAAAAAAAAAAAAACATAGCGTACGAATTGAGAACCTCCTCCTTTTTTTGAAGTCGGTTAAAAAAAGAAAGTTAATCAACTCAGAAAGTTAAAACGAACACAAATAGACATAACTAAATCAAATAAACACAAGTAAATCAAATAAACAAACCTTTCCCTTTCCCGCTCTCTCTCCCTCTCACGTTCCCTCTCTCTCTGCAACGCCATCTCCTTATCCCGCTCCTCTTGTAGCGCGTGCGCGGCGTGCGCCTGGTGCGCCGTGTGCGACGCGTGAGCGCCGTGAGCCGCGTGCGCCGCGTGCGCTCCGTGAGCCGCGTGCGCCGCGTGGGCCGCGTGCGCGGGGTGCAGCGACAGAGGGGGGGCTAGCGGTGGGTAGAGTGCGTAGGGAGGCAGCCACCCCACTCCCACGCCGCTTCGGAACATACGCTCCAGGTACATTTGTTCTTCGGCTGCTAGCCTGTGTATACCAGACGATATTGGTGTTAGTGAGTCATACAATACATGGAAACGGCGAGATATTTGTATCCAAGTGCCTAGTGTGGGTTTTTACGAATAGTCATTTACGGAGAGCGCGTTGAAAATAATTCGTATGGAATCGAGACACCGCCACCTAGGTGTAAACGCGGGAACGTGTGTCGACTACATAGTAGGTAATCACGATAGACGCTCACAATTATACACTAGACTCTCTGAGCACGTTGTATCTGCTAATTTTGACCTTTTATGTAAGTGTTTATAAAGGCCGCATTTGCGGTTTACCACGGCGTTTTATAACCTCTAAATGTCAAATTCTAACATAAAACTGTCAAAAACCAATGAAATCAAGTCAATGGTTTGACATTTTAAAGTTAGAAAACGCCGCGGTAACCGCAAGTGCGGCCTCAGAACAGCAAATAAGGATATCATCTTATCGGCATCGTGTGTGACACGCTTTAGAATAGTTTTATAATAGTGCGCTTTAAAAAAGTATGTACCTATATTTCACTGATTTTTAACCAAATTGAAAAGGAATATTATGTTATCTGATCCCCCTCGCTCGCCATATCAAAGAACCGGGGTTCTTTGATATGGCGAGCCTATAGCTACTTTAACATTGTTCTGTAAGCTGTACTTGGGTATTCTGAGGGATAATATCGTTTCGGAGTTCAGAGAAATACTCCAATATGTATAAGTCCATTTTATTAGTTCGATTGAACTACCAAATCACGCGAACCCAACACTCATGGCCTCTAAACACGACAAGCTTGAAATTTGGAGTAGCTATAAATGAAACTACTTAATATGTACTTATAATGAAACTTAACACACATTACAGTTAACTTGGTACTTTTAGAGTCTTACTAAAACCACACGGTGCCTTACCCCTCAGGTTTCCCGACAGACTAGGTCTGCTATCGCAGAATCTTCCCGTGGGTTAGGGTTTCTATCACGCTTCATATTGAGCGTAGGGCTGTGAACCTAGCTTTACGATTGTTATGTTACTATCAACCGGTACCAATGGTTTAACATGCATGCCGTATTACGGAAACGGTCTGAAATGAATAGTATTACGAGTATTGATACTGTTGATTGAAGACACTTGATGGAACTTGCTACACATATTGTAAAACTTCACTAGTACAATGTGGTCATTTATCCGCGGACCAACCACAGCAAAAGCTGCTTACTGTAGTAATAGTTTACAGAACACTTATAAATAAGGTTTTTAAAGCGGAGTGTGAAAGGCCGCCAACTTAAGGACTACTATCAGATGTCTTGAAGACTGAGAGTGGCCCTGAATCGCTAGACGTCGCAATGGCTTTCTATAAGGCAGGCGGCGTAACATCATCTGTGAAAATTCCAGCTCTCTAGCTATCACGGTTCCTGAAATACAGCCTCTTGACTGTCAGGCAGACGGATGGCGTATCATGAGTAGGATCTCGTTTTTACCCTTTAGATACCCCTTAAAATAAAAGTCAATTACATCAGGACAACCTGTAAGCTAAGTAAGAGAGTGGTCTCACCGGTACTGCAGCGCGGCGCTGGAGTAGATGCTGGGGTGCGCGTAGGGCGAGTACGCGGCCGGCTCCAGCAGCGGGAACGACGCGGGGTGCGACAGTCTACAAACAACGTATATACACCATGTCACTCGCATTCGACTTATATTATAGATGAAGTTTGTGGAGATTCTAACGTCATAACGAATCGGTTGAAATTTGGTACAGAGATAGATTATAGTCTGGAATAACACAATACATATCAATCGATCGCCGAATAGCGAATCGCCTATACCAGTACACTACTGAACGAAAGCATCTCCCTACTCTTCAACAGCCGTCCTGCTCCTACTGTAACCCTTTTCAGGTCCATTTGGCACAGTACACAATAGTCGACCATTAACGTTGACGCGCGGGGAGTGACTGGCTCAAGAAGGCGGCGTGCGCCGCGCGTTTTTTTAAATAAATGAGTATTACAACTCAACTTATTTTAGAGACTTCCCATGCGCCAATATGTCTAGCTTGTTATTTCCTCTAAAGATTAGTATAACTTTGAGTAAGATAGACACTGTGAGTGGAATTCTATGAACGCGGCAAGAATTGGCGGAAACCGAAAAGCTTTTAAATCGAATTGACATACAAGGGGGTGGTTTTCTTGTACCCTGTTCCAAAATACCCCTCCCGCCGCGCGCTGTAACGCACCGTAACGTATGACAACAAATAAATTACGTTTGCAAATGACTTCATTTTAACAAGAAAGAAATACTTAACCCCTTCCTCTCCTACCAAGGTAAATTATGTGGAAAAGTAAATTTTTGAATTCAAGAATATTACATACATTTTCAGTGAATGGATAATTATGAATCAATTGCGCAGCACACGGGATGATATTTTATATTTATCAGGTGAATGTGAGTCGACTAAATATTACGTGGGTAGAAGTGGTATTAGTGGGTAGAGCCGTGTGTCGCGTGTGTGGGCGTCTTCTGGAAACGTTATATGATCTTAAAGTTTCAAATTATTGCAAACAAACCTCTTATAAAAGCTAATTGTATTTCTAGATAATAATAATAAATTAATTCATGATAGAATAAACCATGTTACTGATTGGGTATATATTACAGAATAAGAGAAATTAACGCCTAGACTTTATTTTTAAAAGAAAACCGTAAATGCCTTGTGTCAGAATCGAACTGACGACGAAAAGGTCTCATCTCATAATGTCCTTTTCTCGAAATGTCCTTTCTCATAATGTCCTTTTCTCGAAATGTCCATTCTCATAATGTCCTTTCGCAGATTGTCCTTTTCTCGAAATGTCCTTTTCTCGAAATGTTCTTTTCTCAAAATGTCCTTTTCTCGAAATGTTCTTTTCTCAAAATGTCCTTTTCTCGAAATGTTCTTTTCTCAAAATGTCCTTTTTTCGAAATGTCCTTTTCTCAAAATGTCCCTTTCTCAAAATATGTACACTACAGGAATAACCCCGCTCAATCCGACTTGGATAGGTTAGTTTATTTTTTATAACCACCAAGTTACCACCAGTCACTTGCTAAATTTGATGTTATTTTTTAAAACCACCTAAATTAAAGTTTAGGTGGTTATAAAAAAAATAACCACGAAGGCTAATGCGGAAGCTCCGCTTCCGCCTTAGCCTTCTAACCTAACCTATCCAAGTCGGATTGAGCGGGGTTAATCCTGTAGTGTACATATTTTGAGAAAGGGACATTTTGAGAAAAGGACATTTCGAGAAAAGGACATTTTCAGAAAAGAACATTTCGAGAAAAGGACATTGTGAGAAAAGAACATTTCGAGAAAAGGACATTTTGGGAAAAGAACATTTCGAGAAAAGGACAATTCGAGAAAAGGACAATCTGCGAAAGGACATTATGAGAATGGACATTTCGAGAAAAGGACATTATGAGAAAGGACATTTCGAGAAAAGGACATTATGAGATGAGACGGACGAAAACTACCTACTACTATACTGAATTATCTTATCACATTTTATGAACTATTCCCAACTGACTTCTGAAAACCAAGATCTACAGCTATCACCAACCCCCGCTAAAGCTCGGGGAGAAGTTTAAAAGTAAAATTGAGGGAGGAGACAACAGACTTAGGCATAAAGTAACTCCACTTCCCCCAACATAGGAAACTTCGAATTGACAATCCTACGAGATGTTCAGACGTATGTATACGCACTTCTGAGGAGGAGAGGTGCCTCTCTCTTATAGTGGAGAGAATCTTCGTGAGATTCAAGCAATCCACAACATAGTTTATCTGTCAAATCATAAAATCTCCAAACACTCTATCGGCGAATGTGTTTATTCCTCATACAGTCCCGTGTTCTTCGAGAATATGTCATACTAGCGGACGTCACGCGGTTTTACCCACGTAGCTCCCGTTCGCGTGGGAATACGGAAATAAAACATAGTCTATGTTCACCCGGGATAGTGTAGTTTCCCAACAGTGAAAGAATTTTTCAAATCGGTTCAGTACATAGTTTTGAAGCCTATTCGATGCAAACAAACAATCAAATTTTTCCTCTTTATAATGTTAGCATAGATGAGAATGCCGCCAAGGCTCTCCATCACTGTCACTTTGGCGAGCTGATTCTAAAAGAAATGTACAAAAGGCAGTATGGTCATGGTCACGTACCTTTCATCAGGTCTGTAAGGCTGAAAGCCGCTGGCTGGAAGGTGATGTGGTGAGGCGCGTTTGGGCGGCTGGGGCGGCGGCTTGTCCTTCACGTCACGCTCGACCGTCGCACTGCCTGCCGCGCCTGGATCACACCACTCGCATAGTCAGACATTGCCTATTCACGTTTAGCTCTCATACTATCCCTAGATGGGTAGATGGATAACACGGGTGGCGAGAAACGCGGTAAGATGGGTAGCAAGAAATGGTGGAGGTCACCACAAGAATAAAATAATCTTATCGACTTTGAAAAAGTTGGGGCTATCGTTTCGAATAGGTACTAATGGAATTTAGATAGGAATCTCTCCAGACCACCTTGAAAGTTAAAGTGATTCAACAATAATAGAGAGATTTCCTCTGCATATCCCATTTGAAAAATGAGGTACGGGTGTTCAGAGAGCCCTTATTAAATTTCATATTACTGTATATCAGAGAACGTCGTATTAAACGACGATTATTCAACAAAATAAAAAAGGAAAAAAATATTTAAAGAAACCGAACGATTATAGATAATTTGCTGAACTGTAGCTAGGCAAGAGATTATTATATCAGTGCATAGATTATATATAAGAGCTAAACGCATTAAAACAAACATCTTTAACCAAATAAAATTTACAAATATTTTTTTGATATTTAAAAATTACTATTTTTTTATTTTAAAACATAATATTAAAACTTAAATCTAAAATAAATTACTATGATATTCACATAAACTATAGACAAAAACGACACAGGCGCACGAACTAAGATTGACAGGAGCAAAAAAATGTTGCCAGATAAAAAATTGAAATGATATTTTTACTCTGGTCAACCATCACAAATGTTTCGCTGTCTGTGTTGAAAGGTAAAGTAATTAATCTACGGAGACAATAGTATTATGATATTGTTTGTTCGTACACGTTCGGACAAATAGAACCCAACAAGTGTTTGTCGACGAGGTTGAACGAAATGTAAAAGAAAAAGGACGTGGAGTAGAACCGTGGACAGTGGCAGCGAGTTTTGAAATTAATCCTTGCAGAGGATAAAATAATTTTATTACAGTGTTGCCACGAAAAGAAATTTCTGATTTTGCAATTGATGTTTGTTACTTCAAATATGTGCAATTAAAGAACAAATTATTTTTTTAGAGAAGTGTCAAAAAATGACAGTTTAAGTGCTCAATGACAGTGACAGCAGGGCATGGAATCGATACAATCGAATCGAATAAATCAAAGACGTGTTTCAACTTCGAATAATTTGCAAAATGGAAACTAGGTAAGCTTTCAGCCTCAGATCAACTGTCCACGATTCTATTAAGTCAGGGAGGTTAAAAGGTTAGCGACAAGCACTCACCGTCCTTGGTGTCGGGGCCCGCATTCTTGGCGAGGGTGCGAAGAGCCGCCGCGAAGGGGCCGCCCTTGTTCGGAGGGATCTCGGCGCGCTTCGGGATTTTGTTTGCGCTCACACCTGGAAACAAATTAACTACATTTAATCTACTGTATAAAACAAAGTAAGATCCCTACTAATATTATAAATGCAAAAGTAACTCTGTCTGTCTGTCTGTTAGTTTAGGCGTGTAAGCACGCCTAAACGGCTGGAGCGATTGAGATGAAATTTGGTAATAGAGTTAGTTCAAGGCCCTGGGAAGGACATAGGCTACTTTTAGCCGAGTGCGCAAAGGGAGGGTTATGATTTTACGCGATAACAATTTCTACGCGGTCGAAACCGCGGGGAACAGCTAGTTGGTTATAAGTAAAGAACGAGTGGACCGATTTTCATCATTTTGGTTTTGTTGGATACGTCTCAATATAAAATAGAAACTGAAACAGATTCTAAGGCAATGCGAAGTTGCCGGTACCATAAGTCAATAAAATAGTATAATTGCGATTTAAAAGACTGTTTCTCTGTCGAAGCATAGAAATTTGGAACGCTCTGAAAGCACACGTGTATGCTCAAACTACAACCCCAGGATTGTAGTGTGGTAATGTGGCAATTTTTATTCGTTTGTGCAGAATAAAAAACCACAATACCATCCATGAAGTAAAAAAAACCAAGAGGGACATCATTTGGCACTCAGCTGTCAATGGCAATTTGGACAGTGAGAGTGGCACTCAATTCGCTAGCTATTTCCTTCAGCCTGGCAGCGTCATTTAGGAGACCTAATATAAATTAACGTAGTAACAAAGTTAAGGTTTGTTTTGAACGTGAGGAAAAATCCTTCATGGATGCTATGCCGGACTCCTACTGACTAAAAATCGTCACGCAACGCCCAACAACCTACGGTTGGGAGCCCCTGGTAAGCCCTCAGAAGGATGTCCCAGGACTCCCAACAGACCTACGGCTACCACTGCGGCCTGTGGAACTAAGGTACCCCTACTGATTCTTTGGTAGTCCTACCAAAAATAATATACCTAATAGTATTACATACAGATCGGCAACTCCCTGTCGCGCCACAGCTGTCAGTAGAGTTGACGTGCGCGTTGACGGACAATTTGCTTACATTTTATTGATCACATGCACACATTCAAGCTGGAGTTTCCGCCCTTTGGTCCTACTCTGTCGTATCGTTGAGGGCTGTTAAAATTCATTCACTCCTTTAGCCACGGCCCCAACTTTTTTTTGTCTAAAAAGCCATGTGTCTGCGGTTACCATGCAGCCCCTCGTGGCAATTACTGTTTACACTTAGTTAAATACGCCGAGTTGTGCTACTGACGGGTATTGTTGCGTGTCGATGCCGAAAGGTGCAGCCCATGCAGGGTTGTACCCCATTTCTATTGTTACCATTCAATGTGGGATGTTATTAAAAATTATATGTCATTTATAATTTTATTTACTTTTACATAATCTATCTGGGACTAAAAAGCACTAAAAAGAATAACCCGCTAAGTTTCTTGCCAGTTCTTCTCAGGTGGGTCGCGTTGTGAACTGGTGGTACTATTTTTGTTTATATAAGTGACGTTTACAAGTGCATCTGTATATGTCTAAGTAAAATTAATGTATTTTTGTTTGTTTGGATGAAAAGTCTGTTTGAAAGTTATCAAGATAATTAAGAAATTGGATTTAGGAATTATGTAATATTTTACCTTTTTTTAAACCCGAAATTGTGCGTTTGGGGGTTCATTAAACTACAGAGGTCGATATGACAAGTCTCGCTTTGTTAGGCAAACATGGGCTCATAGCAATTTGATTACACGACAAACATAATAAAATTATACCAGCTCAAACCACACTGGTCTACTGCGGCGACGTGTAGGGCCGTTTCCCACGAAGTCCATAAAACGCCAAATTTATGGGTTCGCAGTAAACGGGACGCGTTTGACTATAAACTAAACACCCATGGACGTTTCCGCGTCGGTTGCCGAGTGATAAGCTCTCAATGCGCACATAGACAGTCACACTTATTAACATGTCAGGCTTAAGTTAACATTTCCGTGCTATGATAAAAATATAGAAACCATCCGCTTACTTCCCGGCCAGCTACAAGTTACCATTTTTTTTCTAGGTGCATTTAGGCACTTCACTTTCCTGTTGCATGGGCAGAAGGCTTTGCACATGAAACTGACTACCCACTAAATTATCACGGACTTCCACCAGGCATAAGTTAGGTGACAGATATTGGGTGTAACAAAATTGACTCTCCAAATTTCGTCACGTGACGTGGCATCAGTCAAGAAACATTATAAAAATAAAGATTAAAAAATCACATGAATCCTTAAACCGTAAAACCGTTTTAAAGGTCCTATAAATTTTCATTTTCACCCTTTCTATCGCTACTGAGCAGCAGTAGAAAGCGACAACGACAGCCAGACGGGTGCTCCGTGTTTGTTTTGCCACGGATACCATGTTACCTCTAATTGCCGCGGTAAATAAAGAAGTGCGACAAAAAAATTTAAAAAATTATCCCCTTTTTTATTAAATATTTGTATTTGATTTCCGATGCCAAGTCATCTCATGAAATTTGGAGAGGTAATTTTGTTACACCCAGTATATTAAGTTCGCCAAATTGACATCGCCAGCCTGATGGAAAGACGCATCTAGCGATTGGGGGCCAATCTCACAGTTCGTAACACTTCTGACAGTGGTCCTCAAGTGGTCGGCCCTGTGATGTGCCTCTTCACTTAAAGAACCCGGGATTGTAAGATGAGGGAAACACGTGCGCGGGCAGGTAACTGCGTTTCAAAAAGGACGCCTCGAAACAGGGCTTTTCTCGGGGGTTCAGATGGCCCAAAAGCTCCTAAGGACCAACATAGCCCCTCTGAATGTAGAAGGATTGTAGAGCGAGCGGGATAGCTTCGTCTTACTACCATTTCATCTCCTGGGCTACATCACTAGGATACTATGTATGGGTTAAATTCGTTCAGCGGATTGAACTACGCGTTGACACACCAGTAAATCAGATTTGATATTTATCTAATCGAATGTACTTAAACGAACAAGTCTATTATATTAAGTTTGTGTAAGGTATCCGGTCCAGGGTTGCCAAGTTGAACGTTGAGCAAAACAGTTTTCCCGGCCAAGTGCGAATCGGACTCGCGCACGGAGGGTTCCGTACCAAAGACCGCCAAAAAATACGTCTTAATGTTTTTCTGGTTTCAGGATTTGTTGTTATAGCGGCTACAGAAATATATCATCTGTGAGAATTGTAGCTTTATAGCTATTACCGTTCCTGAGATACAGAATCACGACAAACAGACAGACAGCAAAGTCTTAGTGACAGGGTCCCGCTTTTACCCTTTGGTTCCGGAGAAATACAAAGAAAGCAATGTTGGACAAAATTATTTATTTATTAAAAACGCTACATTTCGTACCACTCCACTACAAATCAGCGGAAAACATCAAGAAAAGCCAATAGCTATTATGTCGTGTGCCATTTAATTTTGGTAACGAGCGCACAGCGGAGGCTGAATGGCGGTACTAATGGGATCTGTCGACTCGAGGCGCAGGTGGGGGGAGAGGCGCTCGATTGAGATAAAGTGTTTTATATCACACTAGCGGCCGCCACGCGGTTTCACCCGCAAAGCTCCCGTTCCCGTGGGAATACGGGAATAAAATATAGCCTATGTTCACCGGGAAGATTGTAGCATCCCAACAGTGAAAGATTTTTTCAAATCGGTCCACTAATTTCGGAGCCTATTCGATGCAAACAAACAATCAAATCGTTCCTCTTTATAATATTAGTAACACGACCACGATGCACTTCCGTTTAAAAATTAAGAAAAAAACCGGCCAAGGGCGAGGCGGATTCGAGTTCCGTGCAAAAAAAAGGGTTTGGGAGTCTCCCCTTAAATTTATTTATGCAGTTATAGCGCAACAGAAATACACCATATGTGAAAATTTCAACTTTCTAGCTAAGTATCACCACAAATTAGAGATAGTACAGATGGAAAACTCATGTATGTACTTTTTTTCACACCTACCCTCAGCTACACACAATCGCGCACAAATCAGTATCGAAAATTCGGCTGAAACCGCCTGACCTCGTGTCTGTAAACCCAGTGGGCGTTGTCTATGTGTGCGTAGCCTCAGCTAATTTAGTATGTAGGTTTCCATGTGTATTATCTCTAATTTGTGCCATCACGGTTCACTCAGCCTGATGAAAGACAGAAAGACGGACAGCGGATGCTCAATAATAAGGTTCAGTTTTTACCCTTTCGGTACGGAACCCTAGGAAGTCGTATGAATTGTGAGAGTGGCCCGCAATCGCTTGAAGAACCCAGGCTTGTATGAACACGTGCGCGAGCAGGTCGTTCCAAGCAGTGGCGGCTGGTGGGTCCTCAAACTCGTGGTGCACATTACTTGCTCTGTAGTTTTAAATTTAATAAGAGCCTAAGTGGTCCCGCCAATTTTATATCAACTTTATTTTGAAACCCGGCATTATAGGCTCACCCCCACCTACCTATTACGTGGGACATAAAATGTTATTTTAATCTGAGATAAAACTATAAGGAGAAACGTGGGCGTATACTATGCCTCTGCATACCCCTTCGGGGAAAAGGCATTCATATGTATGCAGTATGTTTATTTGAAAAGTTTTGTAAACACACCCCAGACACTTACAAGCAATATTTTCTTTTCTTTAATAAATAAATACATATTTGTTTATTGAAGAAAAGAAATATAGAATAGAACTAAGATCTAAATAAATGAAAAACTAACAATTTAAAAATCAAACAATAAATATATTTAACGCGTCACAGATACATACATACAGCGAAACAATACCGGAAGAATTTGAATTTCGTCAAACAAAACATCGGGTGCTCTCGGGTCATGTTCGGTTATCGCGAGCGCGTGCGGCGCACGAAATCAGACTCATCGTTCGGTACATTTTCTATGAACGAAGTTTTGTCTCACGCGCCAGGCGTTTTAGCCCGGATATAGTACAAGTTGTATGGGCCGTTCTCGTGCGCTCGGGAAAACGCACGCCGATGTTTTTTACAGGGAATTTAGACTTTAGTAATGTAGCAAAGAGCTTAAATTGTTTCGTCACAATAAGACATGTTATTTGTTTTAAGTTTTTGTTGAATAGGTGTTATTTTCATACCTAATGGTAGGTAATTAAATAATAAAGATGACGTAAAATTTTGTAATTTTTATATCTGTTGAACTGGTGGTTCACCGCACGAGCGCACTTAAGGTACAGCCGCCACTGGTTCCAAGTCTTAATAGTTCTACAGAAACGATCTTTCGAATCACTCAGTTCTGGCAAAGATAAAACGATAAACTCGCGTAAGTGAACAGCGACCCTTATTCAGTAAGTGCGTGGCGCGGGGCACATTAATCTCGCGGGTCAATTGCGCGGGCAATTGGAGTCGGCCATCACTAACCAGAATAGAATTCTGTAGATATAGCCATGTGCATTATAGGTAATGTGTTCGTCGTGTAATGTCAGGTTAAGTAACAAAAGTGATGAGAGGTAAATCGGTACGAGCCTGGAATAAGTATGGCGTATCCATTTGGGCAAGGAACGTAAGAAAAATACAAATATATAATTATGTCTCACAGCACGACTTTAAACCATAGATGTAAATAGACAACCAGACCATGTTAAGGATACATTATGAAAATTCACTTGTTATATTCCACTATTATTATATAGTGGAAAAGTACAAGTGAATTTTCATAATGTACCATCAAGTTCCATCAAGTGCCAACAATCGAAAGTATCTTTAAATTTGAAATTCATCATTCAGTAAGTATAATAATTTATAATTAATTATATCGTTCTTAGATTGATCAGGGCAATGCTGGTGCGTGACGTGGGCTGGAGTTGTACAACGTAACGGCATAACTTATTGGTTTCACCGTCTTCAGAAAATTATTAAGTACTTCGTTTCAATAATGCAAACATATTTCAACACTCGTCTACTTTCCAGAGTTATATTTTTACTATAAAAGTATTTACTTCAGAAATTTAAACAAATTTTGTTACTCAACTACTTGCAAAAGGTAGGTCATCTCGTATGTCGCCACTTGACTGGCAAAGAAAAACTGAAACCCCACCGAGACTTATAAACTGTAGAAAGTTTGATTTCCAAAGGAAACTTATAATTTACTAGTTGATGCCCGCAGCTTCGCCCGCGATGGCGCTGTATGTGAAAAACGATTTTCCCGCTTTTCTGTTGAAATTTTTCCTGAATTTTCTTTGCTATAAACCTTACGGAGCCCGAGACCTTTCCAACGAATGCAAAACCGTGTAAATCGGTTCGTGCGTTCTGGAGTTATAGCGTCAGGAAGGAAAACCCGACTTATTTTTATATAATTTATAACTACACCAAGGGGTAACAAACTTCAAGTTACTTTTAGAAATATTTGCGACATCGTGAACATAAAGCAATATTCCATTTTCAGTTACGACAGCGTAATACTAGTCCGGGGTTTATTTGACCGGTTTCACCCAAATCCCTCGATTAGGATACTGTGATCCGCTTTTCGACTCTTGCTGTTGCTAGACACAGTATCATCATAAGATTTTAAGCCCCTCTCTATAAAAGAGAGTGCAGAGGGGCTTATAGCGAGACTTTGTCTGAAGCTGTGACTCTGTCGCATTAAACTACGTTACTAGGTCATGTGGATCATCTGTTCAAAGTTGATGTTGAAGATGCGTCGTGTGTAGGCAAAACACGTGTCGACTAATTAGTCACGTTGTTAAACGGAGTAGTGCTAATTATTAACAATCTGGAGGGTACAGCTAATTTTTCTATTCAACATCCAACATTCCTTTCCTGAGGAGTTCGGTGCCTCAGTCGTCCCATACAATTAGTTGTGGTTATCCTTAACTGTTGTATGTTACGATTGACGAATCGAGGGTGTGAAGCGGGTTCCTCTCCCTCCCCTCCTTTTTTTATTGATTTAACGATTTTATTCTATATTAGCTGACGCGCGGCTTCGCCCGCGTGAAATTTGGTTCCCGTTCCCGCTTCCCGTGGGAACATTTTCCCGGGATAAAAAGTAGCCTATGAGTTATTCCGGATACTCTATCCCTGTACCAAATTTCAGCCAGATCCATTCAGACGTTAAAGCGTGACTGAGTAACAAACATCAAAACATCTTCACAAACTTTCACATTTATAATATTAAGTAGGAAGTAGGATTAGTAGGATAGTAGGATTGAAAATATCTGTAACTATATGGCACCCGGGGTCAAACTTTAGTCCCGTTGCCTTCCAAGATAAAAAGTTATGTAGTATTCCAGACTATAATCTATCCTTGTACAAAATTTCAGACAGATCCAATCAGCCGTTAGACCGTGAAAGAGTAACAAACATCCACAACCAAACTTTCAAAGAGAAATACGTTTCAGTTTTACAACGTAATTGAACATAAATAATAAATTCGTGGCAGTGGTTCGCGCAAGTGAACCAGCGCCCTTTACAATCGTAACTCAGAAGCTGGAAGCACATTAATCTGGGAGTCAACTGCGCGGTCAATGGATCCCGCCACGGAGAACATCGTTCGCATAATGGATCACTATGGTTGCCATGGTACTACATTGGCAGTTACGGGACAATAAAATGAATTAAAATCATAAATATTAGGTATTGATTTAAAAGTTTAAGGTTTAGTTCATATGCTTTGAAATCACAGACCAATTTTAAATATGGACTCTCTATGTGTGATCCGGTAAACTTGACAAAAAATACAGGGGCCCCAAAGGATATCCTTGTGGTACCCTTGGGAGGCAATGAATGGAGACGAATTTCTTTCTTTCTGACCTACAAGCTGACTCCTTCAGTTTTAAAACTGTACTCATAGCAATCAGATGTAATACCCCAGATTCCACAGCTGGACATTTATCAAGTACAGAACACGCTATGGTTAACCTTATAAAAGGTATTCTCACTTCCCAAACACGCAACGATTAAAAGAAGGAGAAACCCAGGTAGATATAACGTTATGGTGTTGGCTGCTAAATTAAGATATTACAAACCCTACTGACTCTCGAATTTACATTCAGAGACTCAGCAAGCCAATTACAACATCCAAGATTCACCTTCATCTTTTTTCATACTTAATTGCATTTGTTTAACTATAATTTGCTGTCATACATTTAACTTTGTTACAAGAGAGAGATGCTGACTATCCAACTACACTCGAGAGCAATGAATCCGGGTCACTTAAAGAATGTTAAAAATCTCGGAAACTAAAAATGATAGGTTAATGCAATAAATTGTATTTAATAGACAATGTAATACTCCTTAAATGAAAGTAAAAAAAATATGAGTCACCATACATTTTATTAACACAAAATTACATAAAGAAAAAACTGCTGATCTCTCCTTAAAACAAAAATAGGAAACATGAAATTTTTGAACTTTATTACGATTTTCTTGAATTTTAATACTTCGTATTGCCTCCTCGTGCTTCCATTACTGCGTTTACGCGGTTTGGCATGCTGTACACCAAGTTCCTTATACGATTTTGGGGAATATTCTCCCATTCCTCTGTGAGAGCAATTTTGAGCTCACGAAGCGTGATTGGGGGAGGGTTTCGTTGTTTTACGCATCTGCCTAGCTCGTCCCAAGCATGCTCGATCGGGTTGATATCCGGGCTGCGCGCTGGCCACTCCATACGAGTAATGTTCATCTCTTGAAGGTAGTCATTCACAATCCTACCTGTATGAGGTCGGGCATTGTCATGCATAAATATAGCATCCTCACCTAAATTGACCATAAATGGACCAACGTGATCATTGAGGATTTCTTCCACATATCTTACGCTAGTTAAAGAGCCGTTTTCTATGATCACCAGCTCTGTGCGACTTTCAGAAGAAATTCCGGCCCACACAAGTACAGACCCACCACCGTAGGCTACTTTTTCTTCGATGCATGCTTGCTTGAATCTTTCCCCTGGTCTTCGATACACTCTGTGTCTTCCATCGTGCTTGTAGAGCATAAATTTTGATTCGTCGGAGAACATAACTTTTGACCAATCTCCAATACTCCAATTTACGTGGCTCTGGGCATACCTTAGTCTCGAAATACGATGCCCACGCTCCAGTTTAGGGCCGTTTGCAGGTCTAAGGGGTTTTAAGTTAGATTCAGCAAGCCGACGTCTTACTGTCCATGCACTTGGGTTACTTCCTCCGAGGCGTCGAAACTGATTGGTGAGTTCAGTTCCTGTGAGAAAGCGATTTCGAAGCATGGTGTTCACCAAGTATCGGTCTTCTCGTGCTGTGGTACACCTGGTTCTGCCCGTTCCTGGTCTGCGTAGGTTAGAACCAGTTTCTTCGTAACGTCGGAGAACTCTTTGTACTGTTGACAGCGACACACCGACAGTCCTGGCTGTATCGCGCTGACTCCGGCCGGTTTCCAGCATTGTAAGTATTCTGGTGCATTCTTCAGGCGTAAGCGACATAATTTCAGCTTGATTAATGAATATAGAGCACTATCAACATGGTTTATGTACCCACATAAATGACAGATTACAAACAAAAGCAACACCAAATGCTGTAATTTCGTAGTTCCATCTTCGAAAGTGGCCCTTTTTCAAATTTGATTTTTTTATGATATAACTTTACAATAACTAAGAAGTTTTAATACCTTCATTTAAGGAGTATTACATTGGCTATTAAATACAATTTATTGCATTAACCTAGCATTTTTAGTTTCCGAGATTTTTAGGATTCTTTAAGTGACCCGGATTCATTGCTCTCGAGTGTATTTGAAAATTACATCTTTAAACTTTGAACTCTGCTTTTGGTCACTGAAGATGTACTAAATTCAAGCGTTTTAGAGTTCAAATTTATTTCGTGGTAAATGCCCGGCTTTGCATGTGCATGTTGCTGCACAACATGTTGATTTCGACTCGGCAACAGGTAGCATACAACTTCATCTAAAGATCGTTTCACTATTACGTGAATTCTCCACACAAATCTATATGTCGAAGGAAAGGCTGCTAGCGTATTTTTAGTACTGATGTGGTAGACACGCATAAGTCCACCTAACAGCGATTGCATTAACAGGGATGTTACAACTCGCGCTGCCGAAACTAGTGTCGTGCATAAATGGATAGGCTTGTGTTTACTCGTACCTGTTGTTTCTTTATTATTGTTACTAGTAACTGCGGCTTAACGTAGGTACTATCCGGCGCAAGGAAACGCTCATAAACGGAAATGCTACAAATAGCTTACAAAACAATGAGCTAACAGAGCTAAGAGCTGTGACTGTCGTTTTGGATAGTAATGTTCTAGATTTGCGTCTGAAATTTGTTTATTGAGGCTTTGCCTCCTTGTGCGTGTTCTACCGCATGTACAATGGTTTGTGCTCTGAAGAATTGCTTAAAATGATGCCCACGGCCACTTTCTATCATCGCACCGCTCGCCATAGGCAGGGTGTTCATCCTCACACTTTGCGTCCGGAGCGTTTGAGCACGGTTAGATCCGGTAGGGGCTTTCTCCCGCGTACTCTTAGATTGTGCAATGATCTCCCTGCCTCGGTTTTCCCAAACGCCTAGAGTATGGGGTTCTTCAAATGTTTTTACAAGGTCTTAGAAGGTTTTTACAGGGTCGGCAGCGCGAGTGTAGCGCCTCCGGTGTCGCAAGCGTCTATAGGCAGCGGTGACCACCAGTCCATCTGGTGGGCCGTATGCTTGTCTGCCACCTTAGTTGTATATTAAAAAAAAACTGCAGATGAGTTGGTTTGGTCCTAGCGATTTAGATAGGCAGGATACGTGGTTGTGTCTTGACAGTGATCAGAAAACTATCAACAAGAAAACACCGAAACGTTCGTCAGACCCTAAACGAGTCGGGTGCAATGAATATTTAAAGATGACATCTCTAAATCATAATTGTGCCAACCCTAATGCTGGTTAGGCAATTGGTGCAGGTTAGGGGTCGCGGTCTCAATTGACCCGCGCGCGCCGAACGTATCTACTCACGCGGTTACATCAGCATCTCTTGTATGCATGGCGCTTGCGCTTACTCACTCTCTGATCAATTGATCTATATAAAGAGAATACCGTTTTATCTTGAGTTAAACGCATTGTGCTTTTGTCATATCTTACATAAAGGATATAGGAAAAGTTAGCCGTGAAGCCCCAAAATTTACAGCCTATACCATGAGTTGTTTTGCAACGAGACGTTTTACCATAACACTAATAGGAATGTGCCACCTAAACTCTCTATCAGACCTCTTCAGAGATCATTGCGGAATATTCGTTTTTGTCTTGGGGTGTCTCTGCATATTATAGTGAAGCTATATTTCTTCCTCTTATAGCTTTGACGCTACTCGTTTCCGAGTTTGGCGAATTGCACTAAGCGTTCTTAGGGGATTGAAGTTTCAGGACGATTTTTATCAACGCTTACCGCAATAATTGGAATCTGCATATTTACCTGAAACAATAAAATACATAGGTATTAATTATAAATAATAACAGAAAAAGGACTAAGAAATTACAAAAATATGGAACAGACTACACTAACAGTGTTTCTATTACTTTTCAACTCATTGTTATCCCAAAAATATATGCCCTAGACTGCCGTAGAGCAACAAGTCGTCCTTTTAAGATCAGTTTAAGGTCTCAATATATTGTCATCATTATAATTAAATAACATCAGAAAGATTTGAGTAGGCGCCAAGAAGACATGGAGGACATAATTTATAACCAAGTCAAAACCTTGCGTTGAATCAACTCGAGTGTGTGGCAGCCCTTCGACGAGGGTTGTCACCGAAGCGACGAGCGATAATTAATTCAGTCTGAAGCGCTAATTCGAGTTGAGAGAAGTCAACCCAACCTCCCCTCTCGCCCCCCCTCACAGATTAAATACGGAGCTTTGAATGACGTGCATGATTTTAATATTATAGATAAATGGAATAATTATAGGCGTATTGAAGACAATTGAGAAATATGATTAGTTGATGGCACTCTTGCTGCCGGCCAATTGCTTTAAGGCCTTTAAGTTTACAATAGTGATACAACATACTTATCACTTAATGGACATATAGAAACTTCAAGCCAATCTAATAAGCAAATCGATGCATCTACTGGCTTGCTGATGGTGTTCTGATGTAGATGACAGGCCCGAAGCAAGATTTTACTAATAGTTTCGGCTTAGGCAGCAGAGATTTAGATGGAATGGGTGGGTGCAAATTCTACTTATATGATGCTAGTTCTCATATTAGCGACGCATACAGCCTTTTCTCTTCTCAACACTCCTGGATAAAATAAATAGACCATTTCAAGACTTCACTTTAAATACGGGAAGCCTAAACCATGTCCTCGATCATCTACAAAGCAAATCGAGGCATCTACTGGATTCCAGACGGTGTTCAGATGCAGGCGTCAGGGCCGTAGCCAAAGCCAAGTGTTCTTTAGTAGCCATCTCGCCACCTGATTAGCAAATCGATGCATCTGCTGGCTTGCAGACTATGCCCTGATGCAGACGACAAGCCAGTAGCCTGACTTACCAATAAGTTTGGCTTAGGCCGCACAGATTTGTTTGGCTTAGGCCGCACTACTTATATGACCCTAGTTCACATACTAACGAGGCATACGGACATTTCTCTAAGGTTTTTACGCACCGTGGGCGTTCGGCAACATAACAAACACACAACACTGTTAACGACGTCCATCAGTAAGTAAATAAATTACTTATTCATCGTAACCAACATACCCACGTTAATATACATTCCGAACATGTCGGAACTGTTGGAAAACCAATTATAAAACTTTAATAGCTCCCTTTCAAAATAAAGTGCTATAAATTGTGTTTTCTCCTTACATTAGTTGGTTTTGGGCTCATTTGGGTTACCATCAAGGCAGTGGCAAACATGTGCTTCCAATCACACGTCACCAATGTCTCTAAACTAACTTTTTTATATGTTTTTAAAGCGGCTGTCGGTCGGTTTTAGATTTAACATAGAGGGGGGTGCTAAACTAAATATACGTTACGTTTATAGTATCGTTTAACAGCTGTTAAAGGTTAGGTGTGCAGTGATTATGGTGAAGATCTCTTGTTTTATTTGGCGGGAAGATGGTTGGTTCTATAAGATCATTATGTAAACATGAATGACAAGCTGAATTTCCGTTATTCTCAGAAAAAAAGAAATTTAAATATTTTTTGTTCAGATAGTAGGTAGGTATAATCTTTACAAAATTGACATGAATAATTTATTTATAGATTTCAAACTTAAAAAAAGATCTGAATAAAGGTAACTTAAAAAAGATATCTAACCAAAATATACTTAGTGGTTCTCGTCATTACTTTTGAAATCATAATTACTTATGTGCTTGAAACTCCTGTTGGACCCCTTAGTGGAACTTAGCAGTGGAACCAACAGTCCGAATCCAATTACAGTAAGTATATAATATTCTAAGGCCTTATTGTGAAATGAGACCTCTACCTCAGAGTTGCTCCTTGATTATTTAGAAAGTATCACAGCATCGCTAGCACAAGTACGGTCTGTCTGCGGCGCGTGTTGCCTGTCTATAGCTGTGTAGAGATATAGAGCGCTATAGAGCAGCGATAGAGCCGAGTCGGCGCTCTCGACCGGTCGGGGTTGCGCCCTGGGACTGCTGCTGGCGCAAAGGGTGAGAGCTCGCGGATTTAAAAATTAATTCATTTTACACTTTGTTGTATACCATTAACAATTAGAGAATATACCTAATATTCTAAGGCCTTATTGTGAAATGAGACCTCTACCGCAGAGTCGCTCATTGATCAATTAGTAAGCATCACAGCATCGCTAGCACAAGTACTGTCTGTCTGCGGCGCGTGTTGCCTGTCTATCTCTGTGTAGAGCGCTATAGAGCAGCGATAGAGCCGAGTCGAAGCTCTCGGCGGGTCGGGGTTGCGCCCTAGAAGCCGTATGGCACAAAGTGTGAAATGTAGCGGGTTAAAGAAATCGTGTACCTAAGTAAAAAATACTCATTCTATTTAAAATTAGTAGAGGGATAAGAGAAACCTGTGAAAATATGAAGCAAAAAGATTGTAACTCTTTCCCCCAAAAAACGCGATGGTAGTAAGGTTAAATTGCATAAACACGCATAAAGTCTTCAGCTTATAAATGAAAACAATACCACAAACGCAGCTGAACTTTCGCGTTACTTACACATATAGAACAGCTGTAGCTTTTTTTTACTACAGAATCCTTATACTCAAGTTTGACACCACACCGTCCACCGCTTTTCTAATGCTTTACACCACAACAAAGACTATACCACAGTCACCGTATAACGTCTGCGGGTCTCCATTACGGCCGCCACCCCAACACATGTTACTGTTGCGTAACACTTAGTTCGACGCTCACGAATCATGAGCTCCAGTGGAGCCTACCCAATGTTTGTAGATGTTATTTTGAATATATACTATGCATGAAGTTACGATAAACTTATCTTAAGCAATATCTCTGCGCATCTTGTTATTAAACTTTTGAACGATAGCTAGAATTAATTTTTGTAACCTAAAAACCTTTCTTTCGTCGTAAGCTCAAAAATATAAACGTCTTTAAGAACTGCACTAGTTTTCACGGAAACTAGGAGTCCTGAATAAGGTAAGACGATTCTTCACACCGGTCTGTATGTGTTTGTGATGTAAGTAGGTACTAGACACAGATTCACCCCTGCGTTAAATATTGCTCATAACTAGGGGATGATTCTGTGCAGTACTAACTAGACGCTCTCGACGCTTTGCAGAATAATGGCATTCGAATTCTAGATCGAGTCGAATCGGAGAGAAATTAGAATCCTTGGCGCCTTGGCGGAGTTTACAACAATTTTATTACTTACTTGGTTGAGTTTAATCAAATTTACTACGGCGAGCGTACCGTATAGGGAAATAAAGCTACATTTAATATAAAAACAATTTACTGCCAGCATAGTGTCGACGTGCGTGCCACAGCATTCTGTTACCCAACTTCATTGGGATCAAGGCGATTACAGTTAGTAATCGTGCACCCTCGCTATTTCTGGAGTACTCAGGACCCTCAATACCGCAACGTAATACATACCTAACAAACGCAAGTATCACCATCATAAGATGAGCTTCCTCGCACCTCGCAGCCCCAGTCTAACACACGACCGAGGGTGAACACTCCATCCGTGGGCAGGTCAATATAAACTGGTACGAACAACGGTCGCTTAAGACCTTACGTTTTAGAGCGAATCAATTTCCATTTGGGCGCCTTTCGTCGACCGAAAGTGAACTCGGTAAAGTGTATAATAAAGTATAATTTACACCGACACGAAATTTCGTCAAGATTTCTAGGGATTGTTTGTTGAAGCAATACGTGATTTGCGGCGACGACGACTTCGGAGTTCCCGTGCCGTTTTTAGCGGAATTTCGCGGTGTCTTATTACCGCAGTGGTAAGGACTATACTTCGGACAAAGTGGGTCATGGTTTCAAGGATTTTAATTAAAATTTGAGCGTTGTCTGTCGGTATAAAATGCGTATAACGGTGTTATTAAAATGGCACGTCTGTTGAGCCTTGTGATTTGATGACACGGCGCTTTTCGATCAGAGCAATGATTTATCTGACGGCGCGCTGAGGCACAAACTGAGGGGAGTGGGCGTATTGAATTGTGCCCGCTGCTGTCTGACGCGAGGGCACTCCACTTTATCAGTATCGATTTGAGCAGTTTAAAATTTGATTACTCAATGTTGATGATGATGTTCGATCGTAGTGGATCTCAAAAGGGAAGGGTCTTTATAATATTAACTTTTGAATAGAACGAGGTATAAATATAGTAAATCCGATTTTTATGCAAAAAGATTGTGGGGATAGTGAAACTTCCCAACAGTGAAAGAATTTATCAAATCGGTTCAGCAGTTACAGAGCCTATTTGGTGCAAACAATCACATCTTTCCTCTAGGGTTATAATATTAGTATAGATTACGGTAATCTATTAAACTATCTACCACCAAAGCTACAAAACTGCTAATTGCTTCAAAACAACATGAGTTGAAACTACTTTGGCCCTTACAAACATCAAGGGTATATTGAAAAAGAAAATGGCGCTACGAGAGACCCTAAATCTCTCGAAAACTGACCTCCTCTGTATAACATCAACATAAATCTGAATAGTATAGGTTTATCCTATTAAGAACTTTTCAAGCTTCTGTCCGAGAGATGCTTTTTCTTTTTATGTAGCCGACGTCTACGTTACGCGGGGTAAGGACATCTTGTTATACAGTTAAGTATCCAAGCGACAGTGTGGGATTACCAGGCCTTACGGGTTTGTAGCGGATACGGTCTGGGAAATATTGCAGAGATGCTTTTTAAGTGTTAGAAGTTTTTGGCAATTGAAAATTGCATTTGTATTTTTTCAATCGAATTTAAAAACAGAAGAGAATTTGAATCTAAACGGGTTGTGTTTTGACTTATTTTCAAAATTTAGAAAATATACAACCAAAATTTTATAATTATCGGTTGACAGATATGGCGCTGCAGTGCTTAACTTCATGTAGCCATGTGTCTCAAATTTGCAGAAAACCAAGTTATTTTCAAAAACCACAGCTCCAAAATTGCTGCTCAGCTATCTTTAAAACCCTCAAGGAGCGCTGCAATGTTGAGTAGACCTTAAAACCCAAATTATCGTTAACGGTAACGATCAACAAAACAGCCCATTTCCTCTGCCGACTTGCGGTTAAACACACCATCTGTCAGCTTGGCTAATCTGTTAAGGGTGTGTTCAACTGATTCAATAGTTGGGAGTTGGGATTGTGATTCATTAAAAGTTTAGTAAATAAAAGGAGTTTGAAAACATTTGATAGTTAAAACCAGGACAGAATATATTAATCGAAACACTGGTGTCAATGTAATACGCGTAGAGCTAAATTACGTAAGTAAGTAGGTACTTGAAAATTTAAGAATTGCGGTAGGTGTGACTAGGATTGATTTTTCTCGAATAAGACTTATCTGGGATGGCATCCGATAGCTAAAAAGCCGTCCAAGTGATTGACACGTAATTTAATTCTCATGCGTAAAGTGTAGTCCTAAAAAGAAGCTTTTTTCGGAGCAGAACTTCACAGGTTTTTTTTTAATAAATTAGGTAATTGTAGACAATATACGCATAAAAAGCACAGACTTACAATAAGTAGCAGACAAAGCATTAGAGATCGAAAAGTACGCCAAAACTAACACATATAAAAACCACACACACTAACGCAACTACAGGGAAGGAGTTAGCCGCCTAGTTCAATAAGATTTATTTTAATGAAATAAGAGTAACATAAAATGCCTCTTTTAAGGTTCCGTAGCCAAATGGCAAAAAACGGAACCCTTATAGATTCGTCATGTCTGTCTGTCTGTCCGTCCGAATGTCACAACCACTTTTCTCCGAAACTATAAGACCAATGTACTTGAAACTTGGTAAGTAGATGTATTCTGTGAACCGCATTAAGATTTTTAAATATAACTAAAAAAAGCAGTAAATTTTGGGGGTCCCCATACTCAGAACTGAAACGAAAAGATTTTTTTTCATCAAACCCATACGTGTGGGGTATCCATAGATAGGTCTTCAAAAATGCTATTGAGGCTAAAGCACCTTTAGAAAAAAATGATGTTACAAAACATCATTTTTTTCTAAAGGTGCTCCCTCACCGGGAGCATTCGCGCTTAATGTAATGTTACGAGTCGAGAATTACAGCCAGTGTGGGAGGTGAACCGAGCATTGCAATGCGCACCTTGTAATGATACAAGACGAGGTTACAGCAGTGAAGCAGGTGATCCGAGCATTGCAATGCGCGCCTTGTAATGATACAATGTGTAAAGTTTTGATCCAACTCGTAATACAATGCGCTTTTTTTGTTGCGGCTGGCCGGCCGCACACTGGTCCGGATTATAAATAGGTACGATCTAAGATGTCAAACGCTTTTGGGAAAAAAATAGTAGTACGAGTACGAATTTCAGGTTAATGTCGCAATCCAATATGGCCGCCGCGCCACCATTGTAAAATTTCATGTTGGATATCGTTTATGGGGTTTTTTGGTATGCTGAGTACGAATTTCAGGTTAATTTTGCAATCCAATATGGCCACCGCGCCACCGTTGTAAAATTTCATGTTGCATATCGTAGAAGGGGTTTTTTGGTATGCTGAATACGAATTTTAGGTCAATTTTGCAATCCAAGATGGCCGCCGAACCATCGTTGTAAAATTTCATATTGGATATCGTGAAAGGGGTTTTTTGGTATCTCAGCATACTGACAGAAATAGAAAGAAAGAAAGAAAGAAAATATTTTTTATTTTAGATCACAGCGCACATAGACCAAACAACAGTAACCTTTTATAAAAAATAATAATAAAAACAGAGAAAAACAAACATAGATATAAAAATAATATGTACATAAACAACACAACGATCATACAGACAGGCGGCAAAACGTTCAAAAACCTTTATTATAATCATCTCGCATCAGTGGCGCGGTGTATCATTAAAACCCCTTAGACGATACTCATGATGAAATTTTGTGATTTCGGCGCGGCCGCCATATTGGATTACAAAATTATCATATGATTCGTACTCAGCATACCAAAAAACCCCTTAGACGATACCCATCATGAAATTTTGTGATTTCGGCGCGGCCGCCATATTGGATTGCAAAATTATCATGTGATTCGTACTCAGCATACCAAAAAACCCCTTAAACGATACCCATCATGAAATTTTGTGATTTCGGCGTGGCGGCCATATTGGATTGCAAAATTATCATGTGATTCGATCTCAGCATACAAAAAAACCCCTTAGACGATACCCATCATGAAATTTTGTGATTTCGGCGCGGCGGCCATATTTGATTGCAAAATTATCATGTGATTCGTACCCAGCATACCAAAAACCCCCTTTAACGATACCCATCATGAAATTTTGTGATTTCAGGGCGGCGGCCATATTGGATTGCAAAAGTATCATGAGATTCGTACTCAGCGTACCAAAAGCCCCCTTAAACGATACCCATCATGAAATTTTGTGATTTCGGCGCGGCGGCCAAATTGGATTGCAAAATTATCATGTGATTCGTACTCAGCGTACCAAAATCCCCCTTAAACGATACCCATCATGAAATTTTGTGATTTCGACGCGGCGGCTATATTGGATTGCAAAATTATCTCTTAGTCTTTCTGTTCCCGGTTTCCATTTCGGAGTTTCCAGTTCTATGATCCGATTCAAAATCGCAATAAAAACCATTTCTGCTAATAGTTTTGCACCAATTTTTTTAAAACCTTCTCCTGACAGAAACAAACACAACAAAAAAGAATTAGCGAAATCGGTCCAGCATTTCACGCGTGATGCCGTGACCACGGAAATCGGGCTTCATTTTTATATATTGTATACTCAATATCATCGAAGATTACAGGCATTATATTAAAATGCAATTCTGAACTAATTAAATGCTGAATCACAGTTTGCCACACTTATTTTTATGTTAGCATTAAATTTAATCTTGAAAAGAAGTGCCTGAGTTTGGCCCCTACATTAATTAGAGGTATCTAATACGTCAAACTGCAGCATCGGCAGCTTATATCTTTCAAAAACCAGGCGTACGTCATTTTTTTTTAAATGTCATGTATAGTGTTGATATACGTGTAGAAACGAGATAGCAGCATTCACTAACCCCTTAGAGCGAGCGGAATGGAAAGACCAACGCACACAAACATAATTAATGTTTCGTCTGCTACTTATTGTACGTCTGTGATAAAAAGATACTATGGAGGGTCGATACCTGCAATAGGATGATTCTTATAGGTCAGTTTATCAACCCTCCAATCCAACTTATTTTTTTCTTACTTACAGCCTTTTAGTCATCGGTCGGCATTGTGCAGTGCAGTGCAGTGCAGTGCAATAAAAAACAGAAGGACTGTCCAATACGCTCCGGACTCGTGGTCACAGTAGCGTCGCCACTCAGTACTTTATTACGGAAGTTACACGAGTTACGAGGTGGGCGAGTGGCACATTATTTGAATAATTTCCCTTATTACACGGGGTTATATACCCTTCAATGTGAAACGGTCGTTGTATGTTTATCTAATTACCAAACTGAACAGCTTTATTGTTAAGGTTTTTGTGACAAGTATTTTTTGATATGGTAATTTTCACTCTCACTAGCATAGATGGGATGGGAACACTGTTCGTGCGTTCGTAGCGTTAAGCCAATGTTTCTAGAACCTTAACAAACCACCGCACTTAATTTCAATGTTGTAAGTACATAGGTATGTGTTGTACAACAATGAAGTATAATGTTTATAAAACATGAAGCCTTTTCTTCCTCACTTCAACTTATAACTTCGTAATCCTGTCCATATTTCGCTGACAGAATTGGTATTTTAGGGTCTAGAACACCAATTCTATCAGAACGCGGATGTTAAGCATTTATTTACAAAAAAATCCCTACTAATATTATAAATGCGAAAGTAACTCTGTCTGTCTGTCTGTTACGCTTTCACGCCTAAACCGCTGAACCGATTTTGTTAAATTTGGTATAGAGATAGTTTGAGTCCAAGGGAAGGACATAGGCTACTTTTTAACTGACTGCGCAAAAGGAGGGTAATGATTTTACGCGATAACGACTTCTACGCGGTGGTACAAGCCGCGGAGAACAGCTAGTGTAAAATAAAACAAATATGTAATTGTAGCTTCGATACCTTGAACATTAATGTCAAATCTACCCACACTGCGTAATAATACTAAAATCACATAATATATAAATTATCGCGTACAGCGGGCGGTAATTGGCGGGCCGGCGGGGCGACAAATCTGACGGCCATTTCCGGCCGGATCCCGTTACACCCCGCTGTACCCCACCCTGTGCTACCCTGTTTGCCTCCCGACAACAACGTATAGCGATGCTACCCACTCGGGTGCCGGGGTTACCGGATCGGGGCTGGCGTAAGAGGAGAGAAGTAGCTAGTGGTACTAACAGGTTGTTATCCCTTCTCAGCTATTTTGCTAGGAAATTATGCTGTGGAGACATTTTTATCAAGTGTGCTTTACTAAGATTATAATCTGTACTTAATTACTGTATGCGTCCTACAGAAAATAGGTCAGGATCACATACGATATTTGTAGGTCCGAATATCGGTTCTACAAAAAGTCTGACGCAGATTTTAATAACTTATAAGTGGTGTAACTTGCATTGTCATACTGTTTTTTTTTGGTTTTTGATCATTATAGGTATTGAACATTCTGCGTGTAAAAGATTTTTAATTTCTTCAAAGCTACAAAGGTTCCTATAATAAAACTATAAATATCTACCATGAAATTTCTGACCCGACTTCAAATTCGAGCCATCCTAAAATCGCTACAGCTCATGACTTATCCGCACGCAACAAGAAGCAGCCAGTAGTGGGATGCGCGCGCACCCTGATAGGGTGACGATGATATCGCGTCGTTACGAGACGTCCCGGTCGTCGATCGCAACCCCCGCGTATACACTCACGGTTTATTGGCGAAGCTTACGTTTCACCCCAACACTGATGTTATATTGAGGAAATAGGATGTGCTTTTTTTTGTAAAGATATTTAAGATCAAATGATGAATGTTGTAATGTTTTATATTCAAAGGAGCTTAATGATAATATTGTGAGTTCTGTTCAATTTTTTTTATTTTCAAAAACCTTATGGTACTGTTAATACAAATTTCTTGAAAGCCTCCTAGCAGGCTTATAAGAAGCCTGTGGCAGGAGGTCTCGCTCTTCCAACTTCGAAGTTCTATTATTTGTCTATTATGAGCGTAGCAATAATATTTTTTTATGCAGAGCCTTAGCAGTCGTATTTCTTGTACCGCTGTACCTAATATTTGGCCACGCTCTGTATACGCTAACTGTTCATCAAAATAAATTACCGAGGTCTAGGTTTCTCTAAGCAATCTAGTCTTTTAAATATCATATGAAACACTGGTGACTTCTTCGAGTTCACCAGTTTACCATAGCATATTCGCACTTGGCCGAAAAAACTGTAAAAAGTCACGTTTGTTATAAGTGAGCATTTGTTGTTATAGCAAAAACAAATGCTCACAGCTGAAATAAGGAAAGATGATGTCTGTTGTTGAGACATCATCTTTCCTTATTTCAGCTCTCGAGGCATCACGGTTCCTGAGATACAACCTCGTGACCGACAGCAGACAACTGGAAACCGAAGTCTCAGTATTTAATATGGTTCCATTTTTACCCTTGAGTACAGAACTCCAACAACTAAATCAGCCGTCATCACCAGTTTACCGTATCAGTGACCCGTCGACGTACCTATACGGTGAGTTCGGTAAAACGTGATCCATCACACCGAACGGTTGACATTTTGCTCTCGACTCGCTCAATTAACCCGTCGCTCGCCGACCCACGGTCGCGGGGGACCGGCCCGTCCTTCCCTATAATTATCTTTATACGCGGTTCGCTAAGAGGATGAATTGTAATGGAACCGCAATGATTTCATGCTTACCATTAAGGTTGCAATGTTCGACCTTGACAAATCCTAAGGCAATTCGAACTATTGCAGCGTTCGCTTTTGCCGGATTTCATTCGATTGTAATACATTATATTACTGTTATAAAATCTGAGGGGTTTTAAGAAAAATACGTAAAATATTGTTCTAAAGACCTATATCTATTTTACGACAAGTTTTTATGAGAATTAAACTCATTTATTTAGATAAAAAAAGTACATTACTTGTTAAGATTTTTGCAATATTTCTCATTTTTCGAGGGCGATTTCGATCGAACAAAGTATTCCTAATCGTGTTTTGATACGTTAAAAAAGCAAGAGTATCTAATAAATTACAATAATATAGTTTTATCAGATCAAATCGAAGAAAATTTCCTAGTATAAAGTTCACCACAAGATGAGTCTCTTTCGAACATACAAGCCTTAATGGGTACATGAAATACAGAATGTGGAAGGATAATGGACGTCGTTCTGATGATATTGCTACCAGTAAATTGTCTTACGTGCATAAGTGTCGACATCTTCAAACAATAATTGTAATTGAAAGTTATAAATGCGACACAATTCTTGGCAGAATACTTGGTGGTCCTTTCACGTTGGATGAAACCCACTCTCTCAAATGAGACTCTAGTCAAGACTACAAAATGACTTATCGATAAAATATATGTCATGATTTTATCGACTTCGGATTTACTGCCTGTGTGAAATACACACGCGATAACAGAATTTTTACATCACCGTTAAATCCAGCATATGGGTATTTACTGAAACGCCTATCAGCAATTATAGTCTTGAAGTAGTTGCGTGTTTCATTCAAAGTTCAAGGAAAAACCTATTCTCTCTTCTAATTTTAGTAATTTCTTTTGAGAAATAAAAGTATATTACAATGATAAAAGTATATAGTGATAATAACAAAGATTTGACATAAAACATGGAACTAACGGCCTTAGAAAAAGGTCAAGATTATAAACAATTCTATTAAAAAGGATATTTTCTCGTGCTAATAAATTTTCTCCAAGCGTATTTATTGAATTCCTTCTCAATACACTTGTGATTTCTCTTTATAATATAACAATCTATTTGTGACGTAGTAATAGCTTAATATTTCCTCTGATGCAATGCTTAGACGGGTTTGAAATATTTAACGCGTCAATAATAATTTCATAGATAGTTTAAACAACTTTATAAAAGCATTCCACATCATTATGTCATGGCTTAAAAGGTACTTATTTATTAAATATTTACCTGGATGAGGGAAGTAGGACGCCCCGACGTTCATCATAGGATGAGGCGCG
The DNA here is from genome assembly GCA_933228765.1 of Miltochrista miniata. NCBI lineage: Eukaryota > Metazoa > Arthropoda > Insecta > Lepidoptera > Erebidae > Miltochrista > Miltochrista miniata. The sequence continues at coordinate 1,921,087 of OW121769.1, forward strand.
CGATAATCCATCTCCGTCACACAACACGCACGTCACTAATGAAATCGACACAGTACATCACTAGCGCCATTCGCGCTCACAACACACGTCACATTTCGTTCCACCGTTTAATTTCCGAATGATAAAATGTTGTACACCCTGCAAAATATTATAGGGAATAGGGATGCGAACGTTATCAAATTATCGATATCGACGTTGGAGTCAGAACATTTTATGTCGAGGTTGTGTTGTCAATTGGCGTGTGATTTAGCGCGGCTGTCAACCGACGCGTATTCTCCTTCAATATCGGGGGAAGCATTCGATACTTTTGCCTCATAAATAATGAAGAGGCGCCACAGTACCAGTAGCTACTGCATATGAATCGAGGTAAGCGGAGCTCATACAACGCATTAAACTAATTGATATAAGGATACCACGTCGTGTCAGACTACTTTACACACGCCAGACTATTTCTGTATTTATGACGCTATTAAAGTTAATAATGCGAGATAAGTTTTATTTAATAGTTGTAGAATATTTTAGGTGGTGAGCGGTTAAGTATAATTTGTTCCCATTGAGTGGTTACGAGCGCTTTGAAATGGATAACGTTCGCTTTAACTCTATTGAATCTTGATGTGAATGAATATGTTTGAATTTTATAGTAAAAGTTTGAAAAGGTGAGCAAATAGAAAGGTAATTTAGTACCATGGAAGTAATGAAAACTATATGAAGGGTACAGGCAAAGAACAGGGAATGTCACAATTTTTTATTTTTCATTTTTCTATTGAAATCAAATCTTTGTCTATGGTAGTATAGTTCCCAATCACTAACTTTAAAAACAGGTAAAAAGGTGGCGCCAAAAAGGCATTTTTGTTTATGATCAATAAGTTTGTAAGTTTAGTAATCGGTGTGCGTAACTAACTGCCAATACTGACGTCTTCAAAGTTATTTTGTGTCCATAGCACAGTATAGAAATGTGTAAAAGATGTATTGATTAAATCGTCAGATCACGTATATGGAAAAAACAATGGAATTCAAAAGGAACATTGAAAAATTGCCAATTACGCAGTCTGGTATAATTGAACGGATTCTGTAGTGGCAGCTGCGGCTTTCAACATTTCGGTTGAAAAAATGCTCTTGCGGTAGGCTCCGCTATATCACTTTTTTATGGGAGTTCGATTAAAATCTTTAGAGGTTTATTTTAATGACTGTATACTATGAATTTTAAGTCATTGTAACACATAAAGAGGGAACACGTGGGTTGTTTGTTTTATGTAGTTCGGCTTGGTATAACGTACATACATTATACCAAGCCGAACAATAAGCAATAGAGAAGTACAGTATATCACAGATTTGGCGAATAGACAAATCTGTTGTGTACACGTTCGGGGTATGTCGCTAGTGACACAATCAGGGAATTGCCGTCGGGTTCCCTAGTCACTTAAAGCTAAGATCTGATGGATATTTTGAGTAACAAAGTCTAGAAACGCGAGTGACTCTGAAACTGACTAAAATACGTAAATCGGTAAACAGTACGTGTGCTCCAGAATTATGATATTGTGTTATCTAAGAATTAAAGAGTGTTTGTGACCTGTAGTTTCCACTCAGAATTTAATGATTCAAAACCCAATACAAAAACAAACCCTATTATTTAAAGAATGCCACACCCGTCGCAGAAAGCTCTACACGGGAGACGGACTATCCAATACGCGGCTTTACGGCTTTTCGTGCATGCCACGCGCTCCACGTTTGTTAATACGACCCCTCACACTGTCCCCATGACAACACACAGATTGAACGCGGTTGCGGCAGTGCGGTCGCGCCTGTTGCGTTATAATTGTCCCTGTCCAAATATAAGCAGAGTTCGATAGGTGTGAGGATGTCTCTCTTTGGTACCATGATATGATTAGGTGTATGATATTATGTGAATAGGGAACTCCAAGCCTACTTTATTATCTTTGAAGAGGATAATTTTTACGAATAGACTCACAACCTATTACGTGGGACATAAAACTATGAGGTGAAATGTGGGCGTATACTATGCATCTAACTACCCCTTTAGGATAAAGGCGTGACACACAACACTATTTATGTGTGTATGTATGTATGTATGTATGTATGATTTTTTACGTAAGACGAGTATTCTATATGTAAACTTCTGCCAAGTCCTTGGGAAGATATAATACGAGCTTTTACCTTTATTCTACTAATACTAATTAAAAACAATAGATACTTACAAATATTATAAAAAGGGGAGTATATTTGTTTTGTCAACGTGACGAGGCCTGTCAAGAAAAATTTATTCTATTTTCAGTTACGCTGAAATATTTTAATTGTTCGTGGATCACGTTAATTAAAACTTCTCAAACTAACAGCCATTTAACTTTAATGAAAAATACAGAAAGTCTATTTCTGTTTCAGCGAGGCCAACATTACAATAAGCTTTTGTATAACCGAGTACCGACAACTTTTTTATTTGGAAATGTTCCCAATGTCTGAAAACGGATATCGTTTTATTACCTTCCCGATCTGATCCGTCGCGTACACAATACAAATAAAGCTCTGACGTTTTTACATAATATTGACATTCCGATATATTGTTGATATAAAACCCACGTGCAATCACTGGAGTCATGCTTGTATGTTTTCAATAAAATAGAAATTACTGTTCCAAACTTTATTATATTTAGCTAGCCAAAATGATGCGGAAATCAAGCTATATCAGGCCACTTTCAGTCTACAAGACTAGGTATTGAATTGACAGTGGTCCTCAAGTTGGTTTTCCTATGATGAGGTGCCTCTGCACGCTCCGTTGGAAGCTATTTAATTAAACCTGCCAACCTACTGCAGTTAGAACAGTTGTAATAGTTTTCCGCAGATGGTTTAAATACAAAAAATATGCTCCTTAAAATAAGCAACATACGATGGTATTTGACCGCAACCCGTATGAAATTATATGCCATATATGGCAATATAGAGTGTATTTGGTTAACATTACTTAGATCCTAATAATTATTTATATCCTCCACTAAGATTAACTGACACGAGGAAGCGTGTATGTTTTTAATGATGTCTATGTATAGTATTGGTTTGTTAATAACTAAAGATAGATTTGCTTCTAACATTGTTATCAACAGAAGACTCGTTTATTATTAGGCGTTTATTATTACTCATGACTTTGAAGCCTCTCATATTTATAAATAACTACCCCATGCAATCTATTCGACCTTAATATCCGACATAAAATCGCGATGCCCGTCACACCAGCCTTGTTCCACTCCACTAAATTGAGTTGAGCCGCGTACTTCAATAAATAATTCAGTTGACACAAATCAGCCACGAGTTGTTGCCTCACCAGACGTCTACGCCTTTAGGAAGGTATTCATATTAAATATGAAAATATTACTAGCCATTTTGTGGATGGTAGGTATCATGGTTTCAATTTTTTGTTCCGATTATTTGGTACATATCTATACATTACATAAAAGAATCTAAGTAATTTCGTTGATGCAGATGTTAGAATGATGTTTAAATAAGAGTAAAACTCGGCACGGACTTTTTTTCAAAAATCTACGGATAAAAAATTAAAAATGTAAAGAATGCAATCATCAATGCACATCTGTCAACCCTTTAGGCGATATAGCATTTGCTCACCTCACATCTGCGTGTATCAAAAGTTAACAGAATAAATTAATTAACCAAGTCTTTTGTGTGTCTTGTGGCCACACTAAAGCACTTTACTGATTGGTGCCGTTGTTCACACAAATCTGTAATAAAACGGCAAATTTTAAACAAAGCCCGTCTTTACCGACTGACTATAAATTCGGTTGCGAGGAAAGGCAGTATTGCATTTAGAATCACCGAGCAAATTGCTCGTAAACTTCGCTTCAAGTCATTGTCAATAAAATAAAACCAACAAATGGTGAACAATTCAAATGCTTGACTTTATATTTATTGCGCTATAGTGAAGCTGTTTAGTTCAACACGACTACAGTGCTCACTCTTATAGTTCTGACATGTTGGGTTGTGTTGTGAATGCCTGGGGGAATAGCTAGTGAATGTTGCACCGAACTTCCATTGTTGTGAAACCACAATAGCGCTTACTTCTAATTGCCTTGCTATAAAGTTTAGGATTATGAATGAAGAAAATTTGTTTCGTGTTTTATATTCAAATGGTTAAGAGATGCACTATCGTTCAGTTTACGCGCGCACTTCTTTCTTGAAGAGGTGATGTTATGGCGACCACCCAAAATATTAACCCTGCATTTTGAATCAGATATATGCATGATAAAGATAAGAAATTTTTATCTATTGACAGAAACAATATTGATCTGTTGGATCAAATAAAGAGTGATAGGCAGAAACCAAATTAAAACTTACTGTTCCAAAATAATAAATGATAGTAATTTAGATAAATATAGTGATAGTCAAAACGTTGGTCACGCATTACAAGTAGTTTCTAAACATATAATTATGCGAAGTATGAGCACAAGACCGTCAGTAGTGTAATGGGCAGGTTTGAACCAAAAACATTACAACAGAAGTCAGACCGATCTGTAATGAGTAGGAAGATTTTGTTGGTTTAATAAAAACTTATCCAGACTCGAACAATTTTCCTTTATTATTTTTGATTCGTTAAGTATCGACACGAGCTGCTTTATAAATTTTAAATACAATGTATATTCAAAAAAAATAAAGTTAAAGCGATGAATTTTCCGATTGAGCGAAAAAGGACGATCCGCGTGTCATGAATATTGTGGTGACAGTAACGGCGGCACGAGCCGTCAGGGGGAGAGACCCGCGGCGCTAATACCTCCATTATTAAAAAATAAACTGTACTGACTGGCGGAACCGCCGCCGCGTGCCTTTGTGACCCCTGTGTTTATATCGACAGTATACATATTCACACAAACCAAATTGACAATAAAGTATTCACACAAACCAAATTCACAATAAAGTTACACTTTTATAAGTAAACCAACCGCAATAAATTCAATATTAATTATTAGCACTTCACTTTGATAAACTTAACAAGGAAAACATCGATGTCACAATCACATCACTAAAATGCACTGCATTTCCCGAATGTGGACAAGCTGTCATTAGCGCGACTGTCGACTGACTGACAAAACAAGCGTCTACCGTGTTGCGCATGCGTGATAGAATCAACTGCAGACTAGTTGAAATAGATCTTATTCCAGTAGTAATAAGGTATTTATTGTGGCGGATATTTTAACAGACACCTGTATAAGCGTGTAGGGGTCGGTCGGAAGTATGCGGTGCAGTGTTATTTCCACTCCTTCCACATTAGTTCCCTAATAAAAATGAGATTTGCCCCGGCACGGGTGTGCTTCGTCAACACGATTACGCTTGCATCGAGCGGCGATTGGCGCTTTGGTTTTAGCAGTAACATTATATGAATGAATAGCTAAGGATATTCTGTTTATCACTGGAACTGAAGTAGAGATGTAATTAATTATTATTAAAACCTTATTTTACAAAGCCTCAATAGAGAAAATAAAGCCCCTTCCAAAACCACGAGAGTTGAGGTAAAAGGCAGTTTTTAAGATACTAGAAAACAGTCAATAATGGATACATAAAAATATTTCAATGTTGTTTTTGCGTAAGGATCAATCATTTAGACTCTACATGATTGATCCGAATTCCTAAATTGTAGATAATAGAAAGAAAAAACAAAGCAAAGTAAAAAAAACAGTAGGTAGGACAAACATTTTTTTCATTTCATTTCATTTTCAAACACTAGCGTTTTTTAAAGATCTGAGATCTATCCCTACTAATATTATAAATGCGAAAGTAACTCTGTCTGTCTGTCTGTCTGTCTATCTGTCTGTCTGTCTGTCTGTCTGTCTGTTACGCTTTCACGCCTAAACGACTGGACCGATTGAGATGAAATTTGGTACAGGCATAGTTCGAGGCCCTGGGAAGGACATAGGCTACTTTTTAACCGACTGTGCAAAAGGAGGGTTATGATTTTACGATATAACGACTTTTACGCGATAACGACTTCTACGCGGTCGAAGCCGCGGGGAACAGCTAGTAATCTATAATTAAAGTATATAAATGACCGAATAAGACACAGATGTTTATAGCCTCAAGAGAATCACGAAACGTTGCCTATAAAAATATTATTCGTCCGTCCGGTCCGGGGGATACGAAGCTTTTAAAATATTCAAATTTCAGACTAGTTGGCTGCCAACGTTATTGTTTTGTTTGGCTGTAACTATATCTAATACTCTCTGTGGGAGACATTAGGTACTGAAACAATCCACAAAAGTTTGTAGGCATGTATGTATATGGGTGTTTGTTACTCTTTTATGAACTACTGAAAGGATTTTAATGAAACTTTATAGTAATATTGCTCTATACATTAGAATATTTCATAATTATGCTACTTTGTATTTCGGAAACAATTACATAGGCGAAATGGGAAAACTTCACTACACACCACCTGTGTAGTAAACTATTCTGGTTCGATTGAAACTTAAATTCAACTTTTACAATAAACCAATTCAAGACTCCGATTTTAGACCACTGCCAATTCGAGAGCTAGGTATGACAGTGGCTTTCTTAACGTCGCATCAATATCAGTGGCAAAGGTAGCAGGTTTTCTGTGCAACTTTAGTATTGACTACAGTACTCCTATAATAGATATTATTATACATACAAATTATACATTACGCATACGCATTTATCCCAGAAAAGGTAGGCAGATGCATTTGATTCCACGTAACACGTGTTGACCCTATTGCCAAGATGAAATGGACAGGCACAGGTAACAACCTCAACAGCGGGTTAACAAACTCGCTGTCAAAAAAAATCGGTTGTCTGGAAAGTCGGTTTACCGACAATGGTTGAACGTGACAACGTCATAAGAAAATAAAAATAACATTACAAAACAAAAAGAAATATCTGTTGAAAACATTACTAAAATAAATGGAACGCCTCAGAGCGAGGCAGAGCGAGGTAACGCGAGGGAGGTAACGACATATTGCGTCATCTTTTTTCGTTCGTGCAGCCGGCTCCATCGAATTATAAGACGTTGTCACGTCAAAAATTTAAATCGCCCATAATGTCTTCAACTTGGCTTAAGAACTGCCATGTTACTGACAACCGGGACCAACGGCTACACGTGCCTTCCGAAGCACTACTATCAATTACTCGTATCATTCATTAAACCCTGAACAAAATTAAATCCAACAGCGTCGTCACCAGCATAAAATAAATCAATTCCCAATATTATTTCAATATGATATTTATGACAGTACATAAATTTTATCGACAGTTTTATCGATAAATAGCGTCGCATCTGGACATCACTCTTGCAGCTGACCTGTTATTGAGTTATAATGTTTCAATTACAGTGTAGATTTATAGAACGTGCGACGTAGTCCGTTTGTACTCTGTGGTGTGTATGTACGGCACGCGATGGGGTTGCTTTGTGATTTCAATTAAGGGTGGTCCGGTAAAAGATTTTGCACCAGGTTTTTAGCTTTATGCTCAACAAACTTTGGTTGAAATAAAAACATTTTCATATTAAGGTTTGCAAATTTGATTTGTTTGTTTACTTAGTATGCAGAAGTAGACAACATTTTTTTTGGAAATAAATAGTGTTTAGCTCTTTACAGATAGACTGCGAATCAGTTTCTGACACGAAACAGAAAAATAAGATAAGAGGTATGTCTCAAAATATTTGGTATTTATTATTTCGGTCGAAAACGGGCACGTAATACTTTGTAGTGTCACATTGGTCCTCTTAGACTTTGTACTAAAATATGGATATCATTCATTAAAGCACACGAAAACAATAAAATATATAGAACATCTGAAATCTTTAGAACAGTACTCATTAAAGCACTACCGCCAAAAAGTATCGATATCCACAATCACGTTTCACATCACTAAAATATCGTTGATGCGTGTGTAGTGAGAGTGACGCGACAATACACTTCACGTAGCTCCTAGCACAAAGTACGTACGTATCAACGGTACACGACACGCGGGTGCAATGTGGGTGCAACTCTCGGCCCGAGACCGAAGGGGGGCTGCCAGCAACTACCGGCGCTACAGGCAGTACAGGCTACAGGCTGAACCACTGAACTAACCACTGCGGTGGACGCATGCGCTCACAGAACCATCTAGACCTATGAATACTGTACACAAGGACAGATCAAATATTTAGCGATTTTGTTCAATACTTACGATAGTGAAAGCGATTGGTGTCTTACCTGAAACAAATAGCAATAAGTCTGTTGTTTGTATTGTAATAATTATAAGTTTTAACACATTCACCTAAAGCAGTCCATAAACTGTCAACAATACTAACATTTCTTCTTTTAGTAATGACTTGAAACCGACCGAAACTTACTAATAGTTAACATTGAAAAAAAATTATTTTCGCGGTCCGGTTCATTTTAGTGTTATCCTACGACCCGAGTCGTCATGCGGTTCGTTAGGGTCAGGAAAAAGTAGGTACTTGTGGTTTCTGTAAATAAACTCAACTCAAGAAATCCAACAAAGAATCTACTAATAAACATCAGCGATACCACAAACAGATGTCAAATATATCAAAAAAACATCATCATCTTAGCCAATTGAAACCGCTGGTGAACAGGACTTCCCCGAAGAGTTAGGTCTAGTTACCGACCAACAAAAAAACCGCCTTACTAACTAAAATGGAGAGCAATAGTAAAGAGTCAGTAATAGGGGAGCATTAATTCGTCTAAACAAGTACAGTAACACGTCTATTTAATCAGAGGTGCTGAACTATCTAACGCCACGATTCCCCTGGGGTACGTCTGTCGCGCATTTGTACTAGGTACGTACAGTACACCGTCGGCCGCTCCAGGCTGTATAATATAATGTCTGGATGTGGTGCAAGCGATAGTAGAAAGTATTACTTTGAGTGTTTTTATGATCTCGTCCACAGCGTAAACAATTACAGAAACCCTTCAATTAAACAGAGGTGGCGAACTATCTAACGCCGCGATTCCCCTGGGGTACGTCTGTCGCGTATTTATACTAGGTAAATACAGTACACCGTAGGCCGCTTAAGGCTGTATAATATAATGTCTGGATGTGGTGCAAGCGATAGTAAAAAGTATTCAAGTGTTGGTTTTAGTGTTTTTATGATCGAACGCATACAATTGCATGTATAAAAATATTGTGGCTAAGAAACTACTGAACCGTTTTTAAAAATTGTTTTGCCGTTGGAAAGCTTCACCATCAACTGGTGACATAGGCCATTTATTACTTCCGTATTCCCACGGGAACCGCCTGAAAGCCACTAAGTGTTGAATATTGACGTAACCTCAATAATATCCTGATTCTAATGAGTGAAAAATAGTGATAACACTACTGTGTATCGTTCATAATAGTCAATCATTACAAACTACACAGCAACGCATTTTACTGCTCGTTCGCTCTAACTTTGCCGCTCGGCTCCATACTAAAGTCGGATTGTTAATTAGACGAAGTAAATAGACAGCAACTAATGACACTTCTTCATACAATGTTGCGTATTTTCTATGACGAAGTGACATTAGCTACTGACAATTTACTTCGTTTAGTTAACAATTCGGGTATACGCCTCTACGCCAGCGGCAAAGTTAGAGCGAACGGGTAGTATGTAAAATATTCTACGAATATTTTTTGTTTAATCCATAACGTAAACGAACAATAACGTTTCATTTAAACCAGTTCTGATATTCAGATCTGCAGATCAAGTAGACAGTTCACAGTTCAAACTTCTCACCCCTAGCTAAGGCGAATTGAACGATTAAATAGTTTCGTTTCTAGTCTCTGAGGAGGAACGCGTCTGAGTGAACGTAGAAATTTCGTTCAGTTTGTATTTTTTATGTAGTATTTTTGTTCCCGTTTCTGCTTTCCATGGGAAAATTTTCCCGGAATAAAAGCTTATGCTTAATTCCAGGCTATTATGTATCCCTGTAACAAATTTCAGCAAGATCTATTTAGCCCTTAGAGCGTGATTGAGTAACAAACATCTAAATATTCAAACATCTTCACAAACTATCACACTTACAACTAAAGTAGGATTTCAAGTTGTCTTAATTTGCGCGAAGGTATATATTTATCTATGGTTAAAGTTCTCCGTTATGCAGAACATAGACTCAGTCAGCACCCAAATATGTATGAAATTTCTATTTCAAAACTTTTTTTGCCAGGCTGTCTACTCATTATTTTTTCCATAAGGCTGACATAGTATTTCAAAAACAGTTGGCACAAAGCTTATCTCAAAGCTACATATCGAAAATGTTCGTGTGTATATAAACACTTCAACGTGCACTAACGCGACAGCGCAGCTCGTCTGCTAATCAGGAAGAAACTTTGTCCCCGCCCTATTCACAGTGCTAGTGTTGGGATGTGATATCGATAGTGTCTTGTAGACATCAAACATTGTCGTATTTTCAAGTGTAGGAATTATCCAATGTAACATTGGTAATATATACTTCTAGCTAGGATACATTATATTTTAATCTGCAAGAACGAATCCCAAACAGAAGTTTAAGACCTTACGGGCGTTTTGAAAGTTTCAACTATGGGTTGTCACATCCTGCGCCTGGGTCGGTAGCAGGGCCGTCTTTATCCTATTGGAGGCCCTGGGCATATTAGGATAATGGGGCCCTATGACTTTGACAGGACACTATTTTCATGGAATATACAAAGAAAGTAGATAAACCATGTTAAACATTTATTTTTATTAACAACTAGCGGTTACCTGCCACGCTTCGCTGTGGCTTTTTTTGTGGTCGTTTCATGTACCTATGAGAAATGAGTAACAAACCAAAGGATGGGTACATTTCAAAAAAGTTTAATGTTGAGCCGCAACCCAAAATTATAAATCTTCCAGAAAATCCAATTAAGATCCGAATCAAAAGCTTGAAAAAAAAAAATCTATTTTGTGATCAATGTTCAGTTTTTAAAACATCGTGCGCACGCTTCAAAAAAACACTTTCACTCTGTGCTAATACTTTGCTACCGCGCCAAAACTCTAACTTAAAAAAAAACATACCTATCTGACCTCTTTTTAAGGTAGGTAGTTATTCTCTTTTTTTATTCTGAATGCAAGGAGGCCGCAATCAAACTTCTCTTAAAAATCAGCAATCTGGTTGGTACCTTCTATCCTCCTATATATATATTACTATACTCTTTGCTTCTATCTATAAATAGATTGTTTATAATATTTTGATCTGAAGCTGGCAGAACATAATTTAAAAAAAAACGACAAGCGCCATCTGTTGGTACAATAGATGGCGCTTGTCGTTACAACTTTTTAAAGCTGTTTTATTCATATTGCTAATATGATAAAAATGTATAAAGTAGTCTAAAACCATCTCTGAATCCTGTTATATATCGTGTCCAATTTTGAGCTCAATAGATTCCGTAAATTTGGAGTTTTTAAAGATTAGGTACGTACAAAAAGAAACAAACAAACGATAATTTTGAATAACGAATACCTCGGAACACAATAACAAACACAATAACAAACACAAACAAAACAAACGTCACTGTTGTGACAGCCGTGACAGGTCGGGAATTCCCCTATATTATACAAATACAAGGGTAATTCCCGACCACCACCGAGTCGGTTTATTTAAATTATTCGGTCACGTTCAGTCATAGTCGCAGTATCCATAGTAAGTATACATATTATGTATACTTACATCATTGTGTGGATACTGCGACTAAGCGGTGTCGAGAAATTACTTTATCAAATATTTTATTATATAAGTATACAGGATGAATTTTTGAAGAGGGCTTGGATGGCCAAATCCGAAACTATAAGGAATAGCGAAAAATGCTCAAAGGAGTCACGAGCCCGATTTTGATGAAACTTAAAACCTCATCATTCGATTTTTGAAAAATCAATAATCCTAGCTGGGAATCGAACCCATTGATTTTGAAAAAAAAACACATCGTTTATTATTACACCATACGATAGTGTCGCTGATAAGGATCAAATTATCATAATTTGTTTCGTTCGAAATCCCAGAATAGATCATAACTATTCCGTGTATTAAATCATGCTCAGAATGATTCTTTGGAGAATATTCTAAACGGAATCAATCATATTTAATGAAGAACGATCCTTGAGGTCTCGAATCCAGCAATGTATTAAAATCAATGGTCTAATTTTTTTTTTTTTTTTTTTTTAAATTCAGCTCGCCAAATTGACGTCGCCACCAGCCTGATGGTAAGAAAGCAGTGGCGCATCTAGCGATTGGGGGACACTTCTTACAGTGGTCCTCAAGTTGGCGGCCCCGTGATATGCCTCTTCACGCTCCTCTTGAAGAACCCGGGATTGTAAGATAAGGGAAAGACGTGTGCGGGCAGGTCGTTCCATGTTTTTAAAGTTCGACAGAGGAACGATCTTTTGAAACGCTCGGTTCTGGCGAAGATTCTCTCCACTGTGTATGAGTGGCATCTCTGCCCGGCACGCGTTGTTCGGGATCGGAAAGGAGATGGTGGGATCAGGTTGAAGAGCTCTTCAGAACATTCGCCGTGATACATTCGATAGAAGGCAGCCAAGGACGCTATGGTTCTTCGCTGCGACAAAGGTTCGAGGCCTCCCGTCACCTCAGGACAACCAATTATTCGGATAGCACGTCTCTGCATAGCGTCAAGCGCGTCTAACAATTACCTCGCGGAGTCATCCCAAAGGTGAGAACAGTACTCGACGCAGGGACGAATCTGCGTCTTGTACAGTAAACATCTCTGATGTGGCGTGAAATACCGTCTCACCTTATTCAGGATTCCCAGTTTCCGCGAGGCCAGACCAATACAGCTCTCTATGTAGTTTTTGTGATTGAGCTCACGCCGGACGTCTATACCGAGGATCTCCAGGTTGTCCTTTAGTGGAATTGTAATGCTCTGAAGAGAGGGCAGGGGTAGGAATGGGGACTTCTTAGCTGTAAACGCACACGCCTGTGTTTTTCTGGCATTGAACTCGACCAGGTTGTCTGAACCCCATTGGGCAATGCGGCCCAGGTCCAGATCGAGATCCGCCACGAGTTGCCGTCTCTTCTCATCCACGTCGCCTCGCCCTGCCGCTGGACGGCCAGAATAGCTCCCATGAAGAGTACTGTCATCCGCATAACAATGAATGCACCCAAGGGACAGCATGTCATTGATATGCGGAGAAGAAAGAGAGTTGGGGACAATACCGATCCCTGTGGTACTCCGGCATTTACCTGAAAAAAAACAGGAAGCCTGACCATCACAGAGGACCCGAATCCGTCTCCCGTTCAGGAAGCTGGCCAACCAGCGGCACTTAATCAGTTTCCTTAAGAAAAATAAATTGTATTTTGTTAAAGATGAGCACTTTCTCTTCGTTTGCCGTATGTCATTACTTCCCAGAATAAGATCCTTAATATCAACACTATCGTATGGTGTAATAATATAGGCTGTGGTTTTTTTTTTCAAAATCAGTGGGTTCGATTCCCAGCTAGAATAATTGGTTTTTCAAAAATCTAATGATGAGGTTTTAAGTTTCATCAAAATCGGGCTCGTGACTCCTTTGAGCATTTTTCGCTATTCCTTATAGTTTCGGATTTGGCCATCCAATCCCTTTTGAAAAATTCACCTTTATACCTAACTAGCTGACCCGCGCAACTTCGTTTGCGCCATATAAGAGAAAGTATTACTGTAGTGCAGTACTCCCGTAGCGTCATGTCGTTAATATTCAATACTACGTGAGAGAGAGAGAGAGAGAGAGAGAGAGAGAAAGGTTTCTCGTCGCGTGTATTCCCGTCGCATTATATTTAAAAACAAGTTCGTTTATGAAAGAGGTATCTCGTGGCATTATTGTAGAAAAAAATTGATTGCCATTAAAATGGTTATTGCGCACCAACCCAAAGATAGACACATGCTATCGCGCAATTTTTTTAGAACTTCTTTTTTAGAGAAACAATATTTTAGTACATATTTTTTACATAACTATAAATATTTACGCAGCACACGCAACGAAGCTCTCAAAAGGAATAACTTTTCCCCCGTTTTTGAAACATTTACTATTACTGCTCCGCTCCTAATCGTTGTAGCGTGATGCTATATAGCCTATGACACTCCACAATAACGTAGCTTTCTATTGGTGAAAGAATTTTTAAAATCGGTTCAGTATATCCCGAGATTACCCCTTACAATTTAAAAAATATACAAACACACAAGCTTTACTTTTTCATAATATTAGTATAGATGAAAGAGGTATCCCGTGGCATTATTGTAGAAAAAATTGATTGCCATTAAATTGGTTATTGCGCACCAACCCAAAGATAAACACCTATCGCGCAATTTTTTTAGAACTTTTTTTAAGAGAAACAATTTTGTAGTACATATTTTTTACAAAACTATAAATATTTACGCAGCACACGCAACGAAGCTCTCAAAAATGTAACTAGCTGACCCTGAACTGAACTAGTGGCTTGTGTGTTTGTATTTAGCACACGCAACGAAGCTCTCAAAAGGAATAACTTTTCCCCCGTTTCTAAAACATTTACTATTACTGCTCCGCTTCTATTCGTTGTAGCGTGATGCTATATAGCCTATGACACTCCACAATAACGTAGCTTTCTATTGAAGAAAGAATTTTTAAAATCGGTTTAGTAGATCCCGAGATTACCCCTTACAATTTAACAAATATACAAACACACAAACTTTACTTCTTTATAATAATAGTATAGATAGTATAGAAGTATAGATATAATTTAAAAAAACATACAAATAATAATTAAATATGTTGCATTAGAGGCCCCTTATACGTACAATAATATTGATCAATATAAGTAATAGTTCAAGAAATTCACTGGGTAGGGATAGCATTGTGGTTGGGGTAAGAACAGACATGTACTCGGACGGAAATAAATGTCGATGCAATGTTATTGAGTCAATATTATTGTAGGTGTATGGGACGGGGGACCTTAGAGATTGCACTAAAGATAAAACATATTAATATAGGTATATAATTTTATTAAAAAATCACGGAAAATCTTTACTGTGGGTTTTGAAGGCCGTCGTACGCCTAGGGACTAGGGTCTAGGACTAGGGACTTTGTATTTGGTATGAGTGGGCCCTTTCGATCGCGGGGCCCTGGGCAAGTGCCCATAGTGCCCAGTGGAAAAGACGGCCCTGGTCGGTAGCAAACTACAGGCTACGGTGATCAACTATAAGGTGGGCCGTAAGCTTGTCTACAACCTTAGTAATATTATTTAAAAAGAAAAAACAGATATCTAGCAACGTTTTAAACCATGTTGCGGTCAGACTAGGAGATGTCGAGCTGAGAAAAGAACTCATCGTTTGCCATTTCAGCACTGTCAACTCAAGTAATTTTACCACCATTTACCAAAACAATGGATTGAAACCAAAAGGAAATGGCAAAGCTATCCAAAGTCACAGTTCCGCGCCACTAAACAAAGTATGGCCAGCAGCTATGCACTCCGTCAGAAAGTCGTCGTAAATAATTCGCGAGGCAAAACGAGCGCTAGCGACGACACCTGGTGCCATTGCAAGCGGAGCGAGTTGGAAACTACTCAGTTAACAACGTGGTATACTAGAAATAGGAACGCTTTTTTACTCGATATCTGATTGGTACAGTAAGCTGAATTGAAAATCTGTAAAGCCAAAAAGAAGGAATCCAATCGCCCGCTCAGTTTGAAGTTCGATAGCATCTTAAGGCCTTTACAGCACAGCAAAATGATATATATTGTATGCTTGTAAGTCAGTCGGTGCATACCTACTGCTCGTTCGCTTAACTTTGCCGCTCGGGTCCATACTAAAGTCGATTTTTTAATTAGACGAAGTAAATTGACAGCAACTAATGTCACTTCTTCATACAATGTTGCGTATTTTCTATGACGAAGTGACATTAGCTACTGTCAATTTACTTCGTCTAATTAACAATTCGGGTATACGCCTCTACGCCAGCGGCAAAGTTCGAGGGAACGGGTAGTAGTAACTATGAATCTTAAATGGTGCGAATGGTTCGATGATGAGCTCTTTCAATGCCCCGAGCGTGGCATTGAAAGAGCTCATCATCGATCGAGCGTAAAGCATTCCAAGCTTTATGGTACAGTATTGAAGAGTTGATAAAAATAAAAGAGTACTTCCTCGAATCCTGAGGTGGACCTCAGGATTCGAGAAGTTGACTTCATCCCTCAAAGCTGAGTCCTCTGCATCCGAGTAATATGTTTTGTGAATCAACAGGTGCCACCTGATCAACTTTTCAAAGTGAGGTTGGTCTGGGCACAGTAGATGAAAAAAGAAAGTTTATTCTAGTCTACTCTACTGGGAAGAATTGGGAAAGGCCTACGTCCTAGATTAATAATGAAGTCAAGCTAGACAGCCAAAGCTGCTTCCAGTTAGCTATTCGTAGAGTTCGTTTTAATGAAAATATAAGCCAAACCAATTTGCAACTTAGTCATTTCTCGCTCATTTCCGCTCACACCGGTAACCAGCACTGGTTGCCGGCCCTGGCTGTTGGCTCGACTGAATAAATAATACAACAAGGGACACGTTTCATACGTATTTACGATCCGTACAGTCGTTAAGGGGGACTTCGAATAGTGCGTACAGCTCGTATGTGGTGCAGTATCCTCTAGTGGACTATGAACCGGGTTTAACAGGTTCTAGAGGGTTTTGGATGGGTGTCCCTTGGAATAACAAAACGTGTAAAGGACACTTTTGATGTTGGCTTTAAGATAGCGTAGAGATGTTCGTTTTCCATTAAAATAATTGTGACTTAATAGTAGTCAAATCACTGAAACGATTTTGATGACATTTGGCACAGAGTTTTAAATATATTTTAGCTTGGAAAAGAACACCGGCTATTTATTTGATTCCGATAACAAGTTGCTGTAAGAAACGGGTGAAAACCTTAGCAGGGGGATAAAACTGTAGGCTTTAGATAGTTCATAATATTTTTATATGAGGCATTTAAGTTTCATGTTAGAATAACAATATTTTTTTACGTTATTGTTAACAATAATAGTGTAACACAAACGAAAGTTAGAGCAAGGTTTACGATGCAATGTAGTTAATAATTTTACAAACTTTTGGGCTTATTTCAAAACGTAGGTATTACTAAAGTTCTGTGCATTAAATGTGTGTAAAATATCAACATTATAATGAAGTGTTTATTTTAAACTAATATTATAATTAATGTAATTTAGCAGGTAGACAATGAAGTATGGTCAGTAAATAATTATGTAATAATTCCTTACATCTTGAGTAGGTAAGTAACGATGAAGGCTGGCTAAAATGCACATAACTGACTCAAAGCACTTTCTGCGCCAAGCAAAGTGCTGTAAGTACTCGAGACAAGTCAGAGAGCATTCCAATATAATGGAGTAGGTAAGTAGCTGATGTCAAACAGTAGGTGTCTAGTAAAAGGCAACAGCGTAGCGACCTGCGCCCCTTGGCGCGCGCATGCGCTTGGCGGTGTATGTGCCCATTGTACACACGGCTATAATCTCGTGGATTGAAAACTTAATGACAAAACGATAGTGTCAAACCCCTTAGTTAAGTCAATAGATATGAAAACAAAAGTAAGTGATTAGCTGGTAAACAGCTGCAGCGGCCTAAGAGCACTTGCAATACAAAACTGGATATTTTTATTTAGGACCAAGTGATACGAAGTTTATTACTTTTATGAGTGTATGTGCTTATCACAAAGTTGTAAAATGTAATGCAGTCAATCAGTCGATGGTTGATCAGTCTTGCATCCACAGCAGCTGTATTGTTTCATAGCTAATTTAAACCAGGTATAAAATGAAACTCATGTGACCATG
Source organism: Miltochrista miniata (assembly GCA_933228765.1). Lineage (NCBI taxonomy): Eukaryota > Metazoa > Arthropoda > Insecta > Lepidoptera > Erebidae > Miltochrista > Miltochrista miniata. Next base: position 1,938,885 of record OW121769.1, read on the forward strand.
GCTCTGATGTCCTCTTTAACATATTCGATTTCAGATATTTTATACTGAATCTCATTCATCACGATCTTACAAAAGCAGGTCGATAGATATCAATTTCATGTTGCAAAATATTGGTAAATCTAAGCTCAACCCAAAATCGTACCGCATATCAACAATGGAACTGCACTCTCTAACATACCGACTGGGGGATTAAGCGCTCGTAAAAAGGGGGTAGCACGGCAATAACGTCTTGATACACAAACCCGATTTAACCGACAACCGCACTCCGAGGCAAAAGCTACTCTGACTGAATAACGTAAAGTTTATTTTAAAAGCGAGTACTCTCTTGGCAGTATTTCACATTCGTATGACACGTGTCCATTTAGCGAAACCTTCAGGACTTCCGTTTGTTTCTTCCCGTTGTAGAGGGGAGTCAAAATTGTACGTATAATTTGCTGTTAGTGTCCCACTGTTCGCTGTTTACATTAGGGGGTCGTAAGTGTTCCACATATCGTTTTCTTTAGTTGGGGTGTAATGTAGCGTGACGTATGGCGATAACAGCTTTTGACTTAAGGATCAAATAACGTTTTCCTCGATACTGTCGAGGATGTTATGATATTGCACTTATATTTTGACGCTTGAACTGTGGGATCACAATTTTATATGTATTTGGATATAAGAGTCGTTTTAAGGATAAAGGCTCTGTGGAATTAACATCAATTTCTTTATAATGATAGAATACAAATCAATGCCATCTAGGACGTTTTGCATAATAGTGACTCTCCACCGTTGAGGTCATCAAAACAATTTGACAACAAACTTTTTATCTTTTTTTCTCCCTATATTAAAGTTCAGCTTTGAATCCTACTAATATTATAAATGTGAAAGTTTGTGAAGATGTTTGGAATTTTGGATGTTTGTTACTCAATCACGCTCTAACAGCTGAATGGATCTGGCTGAAATTTGGTACAGGGATAGAGTATAGTCTGGAATAACACATAGGCTACTTTTTATCCCGGGAAAATGTTCCCACGGGAAGCGAGAACGGGAACCAAATTTCACGCGGGCGAAGCCGCGCGCATCAGCTAGTAGAAAATAAATCTCATAACAGACCACTCAACGCTAAGCAAATAATCTTCTAACAACAAAGAGTATAATTTCACCTAGAGAACAAATTTCTTGCGCCATTTCTGCCGGAATATTGCATCATCCCTTTATTCGTGTTTTGCATTATTAATAGGTGGGGCAGATTCTAATAGAGTGGGGTTAAACATTGAGAATGGTAAAGTGCCGTCACTAATGGTTCGCGGATACTGTAACGGTAGTTAATTGTGACTTGCTGTTACTTTACTACAATAGTTATGGTGCTCCCACACTTACTGTTACAAAATGTTAACAAACATTTTGTAACACTAAACATTTGTTAATGTTAAGAGTTGTTTCATTCTGTTATGTTAGGAAATCCTACTTCCCACTAATATTATAAATGTGAAAGTTTGTGAAGATGTTTGGATGTTTAGATGTTTGGATGTTTGTTACTCAATCACGCTCTAACGGCTGAACGGATCTAGCTGAAATTTAGTACCGGGGTAGATTAGGTATAGTCTGGAATAACACATAGGCTTACTTTTCATTCCGGGAATACGTTCCCACGGGAAGCGGGAACGGGAACTAAATTTCACGCCGGCCAAGCCGCGAGCATCAACTAGTGTTTAATAAACTTTACATAGTTGTCGCCGCCGGTTTCGCCCGCGAGAAATTTTGCTACCGTTGCCGCTTCCCATGGGATATTATTCCCGAGAGCCGAGAGTAGCCTACGTGTTATTCCTAAAATATAACCTATCCCTGTACCATTTTAGCCAGATCTGTTCAGTCGATACAGCGTGAAAAAGTAGCGAACATATTAGCATAACATATCTACACATCCAGACATCTACACACCCACACTCACAAAACTTTGCATTTATAATATTAGCACTCGTACATACACATAATGATAATAAATAAATGTTTTTATTATATCTCATACATTTTCATACAAAACAAAAATTGAGGCAACCCCTGTAAGTTATATAAATACTTGTGATGGGGTTGAAAAGCACTCTATGATATAGTTAACATTCTATAAAAGCCTGTGTGGGAGCACCAATTAGCGCCAGTGAACTATGATAAATTAGAAGTGACATCGATGTGTCACGTGTCTTCTAAGATAATTATTTTGCGTATACACATGAAAAGGCAATCGTGTCAAACTGATCTGTTTAGACACGATTCGGGGGTTGATTTGGTTCGTAGGTGGTTATTTGAAATTTGAAACAGGCATTAATTGAGGAAGAATTTTAGAAAATGAATGTTTAGCGGGTTGTATCAAGGGCGATGTCGAGATGCATATTATAAGTAAGTTACTTGTATTCCTACATCAAATAGACTAGAAGACGTCACGCGGTTTCACCCGCGTTGCTTTCGTCCCGAGGGAATAAATATATCCTATGTTACCCGGGGATAGTATAGATTCTCAACAGTGAAAGAATTTTTCAAATCAGCAAACAAACAATCAAATCTTTCCTCTTTGTAATATTAGTATGCTAGCTAGAGCGAAGCAACAATAAACTTATATTATTTCTCGTACAAACTCGAACAACTTCAATATAGCAAAATAAAAGGATCAATATCGCTTCATTTTATTATAATTATGTAGCTATCTTTACTATAACATCCTGCCCCGACATGTCAAGAAAACATTCAAAACAATATGAAAACAATCTCCCTCTCTACATTCTTCTAAGGAAAGGTAACGAGATGTTTGTACAACTTTCCAGCAATATCCTCGTACAAAGAGCTTTCTGCATTACACGGCACTAGACGGGGATGAGCCGTATGTAGAAAATACTTGCGCGAGTCGACACGACGGCGGAATACTGAGTGAAGACGCGTTGGAATGTGCCAGTTACTTGTACAAGTAACATCATCATACCATTCTCAACCAGCAATTTCAGTAGTAGGAGTCGCGACCTAGTGGGCATGAAAATGTAGGACGATACATCGAGCCTCTAAGGCTATTTCCTCTAAAGACAGTGGAGAAGTTGGCTTCAAGATTAGAATTTTTGGTTAGGTGGGTCGACGCTGTCAATTTTAGGAACCACTGCTTTAAGCCGTCGTTTAATTGCAATTGAAATAAATAGGAACTTACTACCTCTACATAGGTAGACGACTCCCTACAAATAAACCACCTCATAGAAGTAAATTGTGCAGTGTACACACAGTAATAAATAAAGCAATTATTTAAATTTAAGTGAATAGTTGCGAAGACAGGACAGGAAGCAAAATGTTGTTCCGATAGCCTCCTTCCTATCAACATCTCAACGTACTCTAATTGATTTTTATCGTGCCTTATTATAACAAAATAAAACAAAACTACCCACTTGCCATAAAAAAATCTACAGTTCAAATAGCATTCAAACGCAGCACGGCCCCTCTCATTAGGGTGTACTAGCGCACGTAGTGGTTTACCATTGTGCGTCCCAAAACACACGCCAGATAACCACCGCTTTAATGCCATGCGAATCTTCACGCTCTGCCACTATCTGTGTAATGTTTGTTTGTTTGTGTTGATAGTTCTTGGAGATAAACATATGTACTGCGGCGCTTTATGTCTGAATATTGATTTGGAATTTATGGTGCAAAGTTACTATGACCAACATTGGGAAAGATAATAATAGACAAAATCACACAGTGGTATCAATTCTACCCTCAAAAGGAAATACCTAGAACATTGACCAGCTCCAGTCACTAAGCCAGGTTCACTGTTGGTTGAAAGTAGTTCCCCTTTACTTTGGATCTAGATGCGAGCACACGTCGCGGCTTGACCTTCTTAGGGCGTCCCTGCTTGGGCGACAGTTAAGACATGTATCTTGGCATAAAATTTAGCATTGATCACTGCTCATTTTCGAACTTACTGGTGATATCAAACGCCTCAACCAAATCAATATGAAATTTTGTTAATACACTCCAATTAACACAGTCAACAATCAAAATTGAAGCCTCGAATAGTCCCAAGTGATGTGTAAAGTTGGCAACGGTGGGTAGTTGCATAGGATCGATCGATACATAACTATATTTTTACAATAAACTAGCTGATGCCCGCAGCTTCGCCCGCGATGGCGCTGTAAGTGAAAAATGATTTTCCCGCTTTTCTGTTGAAATTTTCCCTGAAACTTCTTTGCTATAAACCTCACGGAGCCCGAGACCTTTCCAACGAATGCAAAACCGTGGAAATCGGTTCGTGCGTCCCGGAGTTATAGCGTCAGGAAGGAAAACTCGACTTATTTTTATATAATAGATTATAGGTGTGTCTGTATTGATATAAATGATCTTTTAAGGGTTTGTGGTACGTGTAAAACGCCTGGAAATGTGCTTAATGTTGTCGGTTTTGCGAGGGACGCAATTTGATACCGTAGTGAAGTGTTAACTAACATAATTTTGTGTCGATTTTAATAAAATAGATAATATTTAAGGCTCTTTATTACCTGAAATTTAGAATAATTTTTGTTATAAATTATGTAATTAATTCGGTCCCACGGTGGGCGCCACTAATTCTAGTTTTGATTTATTGACATGGTTGATGACATATCCCTATCGGAGACGCCACAGATTACATTAAGTAGAAAATGGTTCGAGAAAAGATGGTACGGCCGTGCCGCTTTGTTAGTCAACTTGTCGGGGGCGCTGGTGTGCCCCCAGATAAGAATATATACAGGAATGATACATTTCAAGTCATGAAGTACAACTAAACAAGAAAGAGACATGTTGATTTTACCCTCTTTTCTTACCAAGCTACATCAGTTTGTACCAACGCGGAATACATCACAAATCTCGTATCCCGAGTAGGTGGGAGCGTGTTCGTGGCTAATGCTCGCCGCGGTTACCACTCGTAACAACGCTTTTAATGGCCGCCGTGATGTACGACGATACTAACGGCTGGAGTGGCTAAAAGCTGCCGGGGAATTTAGTATTTTTCTTTTGCGTGTGGGTAGTTGTAAAAAAATAAGAAAAAACTGGAAACGTAATTTAGCAACTAATATCAGGATAGATTCCTATTAATATATGTGTTAATGATGGATTAATAGTGAATACTATAGATAGTTTAGGGATAAAGGACGGGCAATAATTGTTATACAAGTGGTAAAGGAGTAAATATTCATGCATTTTAAAGGTAAACATTTAATCAACCTCTTCTATCTTTTTGTAATGGCAAGTTTTGTTTTATCGCTTCCTGCAGTGTCATATGTAACGAAGTGATGTCTATGAAATAGACATGTGCCCCGATTCCTACTGTGAATTCTCATTCGGCCCGCTATTAATGTTATATCAAAGATAATATAATAGTATTACATACAGATCGGCAACTCCCTGCCTCCCACTGAGTAAGCTTCCTCATCCCCCCGCCAAAGTTGATGTGTCTATTGCCGTGTTAGTACTTGAGAGAGTATAACTGCGTTGCATTACGTATTACTACCTACGTACATTGTGCTATTACTTTGGTTTAATTTGTGCTTAGCCGGGTAGATTTGAAAAAAACGTACCTACATACATGAGATTGCGTTCTGTTCCTTATTATTTTGTTTCCATAGCTAGTTACCCTAGTATACTCACACACACATTCAAGCTTGATTCAAGCATTCACATTACGTGTTTATTAGTGTAGGTGAAAACGAACATTTTGTATGGAGTTTCCGACCTGTGGATATATTCAATTTTCCTTCCAGGGAATTAACTATTCATCAATGCGATTGATAGAAGTAATAACAAAAGTAAATAAAAACATACTGACCCCATTTACAAACTTACACAAATATCTAATTATATTGTAAGTATTCATCGTGAAGAGGCTCATTAGCCGAAAGGCCAATAATGATGCGAATCAAAACAATTACAAGGAGCCTCCATGACAAACGAGGGAGGCCTATTGAATCGGGGGTCAGAGGGGGTGAAACGACACGAGGGAGGGGGCAATGGACATAAAAATAAACAAGTCGACGGCGTTACGACAAATAACCCTCAGACTAGAGTTGAGCATGCGCCCTGCGTTGGAGTGGAATACACGAGGTGATGGTAAACGCAACTCTCAGAGATATCATAATTTTATTATTACTCATAACATATTTACGCCAATAAGAAATTATTATGTAGTTTCGTTCGGAGAGGCAGATAAATAAATTAGTATTACATGATTCTATGAATACATTCATAACATAAAGTCAATCATATATCCCCGAGGGGTAAGCAGAGATAGTAGTATTTTCTTCCGCCGTAATATTGTGGAGTATATTTCTTCTATTGAAGTTTCAAATGTGTCTGCGAGGCGACCAGAAGTAAAAAGTCAGGATACCCTATTTAAATCACACTTTGCAGAAGTATTTAATTTAAGATAATTTTGAAAAGCAATTAGTATGCTCACTCAATCACAAATTTTAATGTGAAAAAATTTTGATCTCGAGCAGGATTTGAACCCGCGTCTTCTGGTTTGCCGGACCAGACGCCTTAACCAACTAGAAAAAAAAAAAAAAAAAAAAAAAAAAAATTAATTTAACTTTTCAATATTTTTTCAGAAACTGTAACCTATGGTGGTTAGCAACACCAAGCAATTCTGTTCTCTGTCTGCTATTTCAATAGTGTCAGAACAGAATCATATCGTAGCTCAATAGCTAGAAAAGCTGTTAAATATAGCTCTATATTGAGCTTCGACACGATTCTGGGAAAGAGGTGCTACCCGCACTGCCGACCCTGACATACATAGAAAATGGAATATACAGACAAGATATACCTATATCAGAGATCAGATCAATATAGAGCTGTTATGTGTATGTATGGATACATGCCATTGATTGGATAGAGTGCACGGGACGCTGGACAAAGGGAAGGTACATGCGCCTGTTTTACTAATTACTAGGTAAAATGAGGAGTGTCTGGACGTCATAAGGGACAAATTGATTGACAACGAGATGGCGTTGAACTATATTGATCTACTGAAACACTGCTTAGAGGGTAACTTTTTCCTTTTCCAAGGTCAGCACTACCTCCAAGTAGATGGTGTCGCAATGGGGAGTCCGGTAGCCCCAGTACTAGCTAATCTCTGGATGGAACATTTTGAGGAGAAGGCGCTGAGAGATGGGCCAAAAGTTATCAAACTATGGAAAAGGTATGTAGACGATATTTTCAGCATCGTCTCGGGAAGCAAGCAGGAAGTGGATCAATATATAGTCTATCTTAACTCCATACACCCCAAGATGAGGTTCACGTACGAAATGGAAACGAACCGCTCGTTGTCATTCTTGGATGTCAGTTTGACCGTGAGAACAGACGGGTCCTTATCACACTGTGTATACCGGAAGCCTACGCATACAGACAGATACCTACACGCTACGTCGCACCACCATCCGCGTCACTTACAATCCGTTATGACATCGCTGATAAACAGAGCCCATGATCTTTGTGACCCTGAACATTTAGAGGGAGAGCTCAACCATGTTCAGGAGGTACTTAATCGTAACGGATATAAAGTGAAGCGATTACGACAGAAGCCGGCAAGACGGGGCAGGCATTCAGAGGTAAGCAGACAACCAGCCTATTTGCCCTATGTGAAAGGAGTAACTGATAAGATCGGAACGGTGTTGCGAAATTATTCGATTCGAACAGTATACACACCGGGGGCCAAATTAAATAGCATGGTTGGGACACCGAAGGATGTACTGTTTTTACAAACACCGGGTGTTTATAAAATAAACTGCAGCTGCGGGAGTTCATACATAGGCCAAACTAAGCGCACTATAGCTGAAAGGGTCAGAGAACATATCGCCGCTGTAAAGAACCGACAGACCAACAAATCGGCGATTGCAGAGCACATACTACAATCAGGCACTAACCACTGGATTGAATTTCACCGTCCGCAAGTCCTCTCCACTGACCGCCATTATTACTCAAGAACAGTGCGTGAAGCTATAGAAATTAAAAAACATCCTAATTTTAATAGAGAGGACGGGTTCAAATTATCTGCGACGTGGAATCCAGTAATAAACATCACGCAATCTCGCTCTTTTGCACAGTCGGGTAACGCTCGGAATACGGACGGCTTCCAGAATAGGGACACTGTCAGCGTAGTGTGTACTAGTGCGTGGATGGACAATGCGAGGGTAGATTTGAACGATTCTACCTCGCAATCGGAGTGACACCGCCTCTTCAGTCTGCTTGTGACCACGGCTGGTGCAACCCAGCCGAAACGTCAAGCCTCAATTTTAAAGGTATGATCGCGTTAATACCCGTTTTAAATAATTAGTAATATCATGCAACGCGAAAGTTTAAAAGTTAGGTAAAATGCACGTCTGAATGATAATTGATTTCAAATGATGTAGCTTTTATATAGTCCATTGAAATGTTACATGAGCTTTGCATTTATTAGAGGACGCAATTTTATATTTGGGACATGTGTGGGGGGTCAATAGAAGCTTAACCTCAAGTTTGTGGGGTCACCACCCTTGTCCCCCGGCCGCCATCTTGAAAAGAGGGGAAAAAAACACTTTTTTCGCAATATTTCGGAAACTATGAGTCTTACAAAAAATTGTAGAAGAATAATTTGAAGCATATTGTTTTGCCTACAAATGTGCATATAACTTAACAAAAAATTGAGATTTTTTTTATAAAAATTTTCTTTTTTACTCTATAACTTTTTTTATACATTCTACAAAAAATAATACCTCAGACAATCTTGTAGATCATCTTTTAAGAGATATTAAAAAAAAACGCCACAGTGCAAAAAAGAAAATCTTTATAATTTTATTTTAAATTTTTTGTTTATAACTTCTTTAATTTTTAGTTTAGGTCAAAAATTATTTTAACATATTTGTAGGCAAAACAATTTGCTACAATTATTGATTTTAACAATTTTTTTGTAAGACTCATAGTTTCCGAGATATTGGGAAAAAAGTGTTTTCACCCCTTTTTAAGATTGCGGCCGGGGGACAAGGGTGGCGACCCCACAAACTTGAGGTTAAGCTTCTATTGAACCCCCACACATGTCCCAAAAATAAAATTGCGTCCTCTAACAAATGCAATATTCGCTCCTTAAATTGTAACATTTCAATGGACTAATAATCTTGTACCATTGTTCATTTGTTGTGGTTGCCAAATTGACGCTGGTTACCTAGTAGATAGTTGGGTGACAACACATAGCTAATTTGGGGTCATTTCCCGGGCTTCAAGACTATAGGCAGTGGCCCAAAGATGGCACATCTTCACGCTCCCTTTGAAGAACAGGAATTGTAAGAGGAGGTTAATAGATGCACTGGCAACATTATTTGTGACACTTGAAACGTCGAATCACTTGTGGAAATATGATTAAATGTTCTAGCTTAAATTTTGTAAGCATTATGTTCCTTGGATATCTTTCCGAGAGCTTACCCGAAGCTTCCGACCGTAGGAACTGCTAGGGCAGGTGTGATAAATAGAATCCATGAGGGATTTTTACACGTAAAAAGAAGGCAAGCATCATGGTACTTAGGTCCTCAATTCTGTATATTATTTTTCTCACGAAACGATAACATGTTATCTACTACCCATATTATACATATCTTTCGTACAGTGATTCTAGACCACGAGTCAGTGATTCCTAGTGCAGCAAAGCCGCTGCGGTGTCGCGTCGGCACAACAAACAGCGGTCGGCGACGGAACAAAGGCGCACTACACTCGAGTGGGCGCGCGACGTGACGTTTAGCTTCGGAGCTGCTGTTTCGCTACACTGAGTGATATACTTATACTGTAGTTGTTTTGCACTATAGTATAGATATTTTAAGAAGGAGTGGAATACGTGCAACTATTATAAATGATGATCAACAAAAAGAATGCGTTCGCTACTTTGGCCAAAATTACAATATCGCACTGATGAATCATTTTTCAAAACACAAGAAATATGGAAAAATGTGAAAAGCCGTCGATAAAGTAGTTTCTCACAATTTTTTAAGAATGATATTTGTTAAAGCAATTGAAAACCAAATTTGAAAGTCAACAAGTGTAATTGCTAAACCTATTACAAGGATTCTTCCATAACAAAGTACTTAAGAGATGCAATTTCCTACATTCAATAACAGTAGGTACAATATCCGCAAGGGAGAACTACACAACAAAGTCAAACGTTTTAGTTGAACTTGCAACGGGTGTTTGTGTCTGACACGCGAACGCGCTCCGCTGGCGCGGCTAGTCAGTGGCGCCCAACGTGGGACCGTTTGACATCTCGCTATTGTTTTATTTAACAAGTTGAATGTTCAACGATGCGCTGTAGTTTAGACCGTTAGATAAATACAAAGAAAAAGTGATTCCGCATCGTTACTATGTAGCAAATTACTTAAAAGAAACACTTTCCTTTATTAAATTCCAGTACAATATCCGCAAGGGAGGACAACACAACAAAGTCAAACGTGTTAGTTGAACTTGTGACGGTGTGTGTGATGAACGCGCTCCACTGGCGCGGCGAGACATTGGCGCCCAACGTGGGGCTATTGTTTTGTTTAACAAGGTGAATGTTCAGCAAAGTCCTGTAGCTAAAACTGTTAGATAAATACAAAGAAAACCTAATCGGAATTGTACTTTTAAAATCTTTTAAGATAGGAAGTGTAAAGTACACTTGTGCCTTTTTTCAACGATCTGAAGCCACTTGCTCAAATTCTGATCATACTTCCTTTTTATAACACTAATCGAGAAGAATATAGAGTTAAACATTAACAACGTCAAAAAGACAACGATTACAAATTAAACCTTCCACTAAAGTGTCCAACTTCACACAACTTATTTCTTTCCAATTGAGAAGGAGCCAAGTTGTGGCATATCGTAAATCAATACATAGTAAATACGATCAGACACCGTACTAGTTCGGACACTAAAGAGTTCTAATATTTACACATGCCAATGTTAGGTGGTAACTCCCACACTCAAGTCGCGCGGTTTATTTACACGTGTCCTCTAGAAACGAAGTACTTTGTAGTCGAGCCCGAAAGGAAAGGAACTAGATATCTTCACATATTTCGATTTGAGGTTGTGGTATCAGGAAGACATTATTTCAACGCTACACTTTAAATTTAAAAGGAAAATATATTGACTATATTTCTCTATCTTTTTTGTCACACATTCATTGTGATGCGCTTGTCTAAATACTATTTGAGTGAAGAAAGATTGTGCAAAATGAAAAGGCTTAAGTAGGATGCCCCACATTCCAAGTTCCTATGAAACATCTTAGGGTCGCGTCTTCACGATCTCGTCAAACGTATAAAGGCAATACAAATTAATGTTGTAGCAAATCATGACGTGTGTAATCGTAGGGGACGCCTAGGTAAAGACTCATCAATAAAAACCGTTGAACTGTGAAAGACGTAGCGCGTCCCTATTAACAGCACACCGTATAATCCCGCATTAGACAAATCGCAGCCGGACCGAGCGGTGACGGAGCAAGAAAATACGCTCACTGCCAATCGTCACGTCTATTGTCTAACACTTCTTGGCAAACGTGGGGTCTCAATGTAAGCGATTGGATACGGAAATTGTTATTATATTCAGCAGATCGTTTATGTCTTATTGAAAGCCATCTCTTATTTAAGTATGGAGTTATAATATCATACCGCTTTTTGCAGAACTTCATACATTCAACTTAATGGCTTGTAAAGTAAAAATTATAGCAGAGTCGTTATCCCGTAATCGATAGAATGTTAGAGAAGAAAATTTAAGGATGCAGTATATTATTATGTAGTGAGTGAGCGTGGGTCTGCAACTCCTATATGTCAGGATGTACAGCAATGACCAAGACTAAAAAAACGAAATAACGCGATTTTCAATTTGAATTCCTAGTAAAAAGAAAAAGTGGACTGTAGACACAGAGAATTCACTTCACATTCAAAAGTGATTATAAAATGGAAAAGATGTTTCAGTACAACAAAACCGGAAGAAAAACCTGCTGTCACTGGGACCAAAACCTACACCACAAACATAATTCACCCGTCTCGCGTTGTCGAGATCCTTCTCGCTTCAATCCGCCATCAGCGCGACCGAACCCAGCCCACCTCACTCTCCACAAATGGCTTTCCAATAATCCGGGCTTTGATGCGGCTGTCGGCCTGTCGCAAATTAGTAGACGGAACCACAGAGATCCGTAATAGTATTCTGTTTTGTTTTTTATTGGGAATGAGATTCGCAATAGTCGGTATGTGATAGTAGAATATAGTACATACTAGAATTTGGAAAATACTTATTTTAAACTTGGCAAAATAAGATTGGCAATTGCTAGTATAATGAGACGGTAAACTAGTATCGAAGTTAGTAAGTTTTTTTAAATACATGGCTTGTTCTTTCTTAGTACGCTCGAGTCGCAAAATCTATGTATTAGTATGTACCAGATTTGACTCAATTAGCCCTACTACCTAACTGGAAGGCGCGCTAGTTCATGCAGTAGCTTCTAAGAGTGTTCTGAACTATCTTCATTATCTGAGCATTATTATCAGTTGCATCTGAAGCTCCAAGTCACCTTGCCTTCACTTCTCATTGTCTACATCATTCTTATGTATAAAACTATGCAACACTACTCAATTTGACACTACGAACATTGACAGCCAATATGTTCGTACAATAAATACACGTCTCGCGGTGTCAAGCTTCAATATCTGTACAGAACTACAGAATACTCGGCAATATTGACAGAATCTATTGCTCTTACGTGACGTCAAGGGTGAGACGCGGTATGTGACATGAACTGAAGCGACTTAGTAGTTATGATATACATAAATTGTTTGTGAAAAGCTTGACTGTGGTAAAGTTTTTAGAGAACTTTACGCTTTCAATTTTCGGTAGGAAACAAATATTTGGTCAAATATGTACATTTTGGTGTTTAAATCTGGCAGATTTTTCTCTCTAATTCAGTATTACCATGGAACTAAAAATGCAGCGACGTAACTAATTAATGTGCGTGCGGCTCAAAAAAAAATAGCGATGTTTATGGTCTGAGCTGTAAGCGTGGGTTATTTTACAGGGTAATTTTCTTCTTAGTATTTTATTCAATCCAGTACTCTACTTAAAGACTTATTAGAGTTGCGTGTACTGTGCCAGAAAACGAAAATCAAAAACGCAGGTAGTTGACCTTTGTAACGTTATTTCTTCCACTTCTATTTATAGAAAACTAGCTGTAGGCCTCCGCTTCACCCGCTTAAAATTTGGTCCCATTCCTGCTTACCGCGGAAACTTATTCCCGGGATGCAGGAACGGGCCGATTGTGGTTTGGAATAATCTATCTGTTATTCCAGACCACAATCTATCCCTGTATCAAATTTCAGCCAGATCCGTTCAGCGGTTTTAGCGTGACAGAGTAACAAATCACACACGTCTACACATCCACACTCACAAAATTTCGCATTTATAATACTAGTAAGAAGTAATATACACAATGGCTATATAAATATACACAGTATATTCACAAGATGTTACAGCTTGACAGTATAACAGTTGTAAGCACTCCCGTCTCCTGTGACGTGTGATTTAATATTAAACAGAAAACACTCGGTACAACGCGTAGGTAACGGATGAATGTTTAAAAGTCAATTGTACGGAGTAAGTCCCCGTGTTATTCGAAGACTCCTATTTAAACCGCTTCTAAGGTATTTAAACGACTATAGACTGTGTATTTCATTCAAAACAAGAGGTTTAATTTGTATGGAGTTCTGTTGAGATTTTTTAGCAATGTTTTTTATGTAAAACATTGCTCGGTAGGGCGCAAAATACAAAATTATTGTTTCAACGGAATAAATGATAATTTCATTTCATTTCACATCAAAAGAAACTCTCAAAAAATCTTTTAACAAAAAGCTAAAGCGGCTAATTCAAAACAAAAAAAAATCTAACCAAATTATATTTCAGAGTTCAACCACCCGCCTTAACCATTATACACTGCTATACAATTCACTAGTTCCAAGTTTAAAAACATTATAGAACGACCTCAAAACCCTTTCGTTGTCCAAAAACCCCTTCAAAATTAAGTAATTTTCCCGGTTTTTGCGAACAAAGGCTAATAAAGTGCTCGCTAAGGCACAAAAGACGGCTTGGAAGGGTCCGGGGTGTCGGTGATACGCCTCTGCGTTAAGACGGTGAATTGTTGCCGGTGCGAGGAGGGGGAGAGAGTAGGAATATAGTACAGATGCGACACACTTTCTGTATATATGTTTAATGCCTACGACGTAAAAAGTAGTTGATGAAGTTGGAGGTAGAATCATATCCGTATAATTATGTATAATTTATACATAGCCTATTTTTAAATATAAACAATCGATGAGTTCTCTTGGGCTTGTAGCACAAATTCTGAGTTTAAGATAATGTTGTCTGTTATTCTGTTTTATTAGTCTCATTCTAGTCCAGTGGTGAAATCTATAAAAAACTGGCAATGATCCTCTACGTTTTTATTTTGACGAAACGAATGCATCTAAAATCTATCTATCTTTTATATGAAAATGAATCCCTATTTCCTGGGTCACGACATCACGCGTGAACAATTTGACCGATTTCGCTAATTCTTTTTTGTCGTGTTTGTAGGTAGTAGTAATGAGTGTATGGTTCTTATTAAAATAATAAGTTAAGAAAGTTGCGTGGAAAATTTGAAAATTCACCGATTTCCATAAACATAGTTATGGCAGGACAATGCCTGTCGGCTCAGTTAGTATTATATAAAATAATAAAAGACACGTTATTCTCATGTCTTATTTTAAGCACACTCAATGTAGGCATAATACTGAAGTAGGGCATAGACCGCCGTGTCTAGTCTACGTCCCGGTCAAAGAAAGGTAGTTACCCCGTAGACATCCACAGGTGGTTAACCATTTTAGACGGTATATTGTTGTTTTATTATGAGGCGCCTACACGCCTCTAAATATTTAAAGCAGGGAAACGAGTAATTTTGGTGTAGTAATTTTAGCATTTAGTGGACTATTTCAACCGACTGCAAAAAAGGAAGACATTCTCAATTCTTCTTTCTTGTTTGTTCACGGACATTGGTCCTATTGTAGTTCGGTCGCATCAACGGTATTTTTGATTGACGGTATATTTGGTTTGCTATTTTATACCACGAGCATACAATTGGAAATTAGATATTAGCTGTTTCATCAGAAGAATAAAATAATATCTTTAAAATAAATAAGTACCTACACAGTAAACTTAATAAATGTGAGCACCTAAATACTCATAAAAATAGTTATTATATTAAACCCTCCACTTGAATTTTTATAGCCTGTCAAAACAAAAAACAAAAACAATACGGACGGTGACTCTCTTAAATATAATACAAAGTTGAAAGAAACAACACAGGCTGGAAAATACACAATAAAGTACAGAGCATTACCTACTAGGTTTTACGTTTTTACGAAAAATATAAGGTACGTTCTTCGCACGTTGTAGATATAGAACTCAGCTTTACGAGACCTATATCGTAGAATATTACGCACAATTCAGAATAATTATATTGTGTTTTCAATGAGACAGTAAAAAGTTAGTAGGTACATATAAAACATGTTGAAAAATAAATCAGTGTCGAATAGTTTAAAATGAGGACGTGTGTTAATGAGAAGTGAATGATACATTAAATGGACACGCGATTGAGAAACTGAGTTGAGCGATTGCATTAGTGGGCGAGCGATTGAGTAAATATGTGTGATAATGAGTATGTGGTCAAGTGATCACGTAAGTCAACGGGAGATTGATTAAGTGGGTGAGCGATCAGGGAAGTGGTCGAGCGATTGAGTAAGTGGGCGTGCGATAGTGTATGTGGTCACGCGATTGCATAACTGGGCGAACCATTGACAAAATGGGTAAACGATTAAGTTGGCGAGCGATTGCGCGATTGAGTAAGTAGGTGAGCGATTGAGTGCGTGTGTGTCAGTGGGCGAGTGTGGGTGTGCGGCACTGACCTGTGTCGCACTTGTCGAGCTTGGCGGCGGGGCGGCGCTCGGCCAGCGGCGCGGCGGCGGGCTGCTTGGGGCTGTTGCGCTTGGAGCTGCCGCGGGACACCACCAGCGACTGCGGGATCTGGGGACATTGCGTTTGGTCAACTATGCTGTATTGGACAAAGGATACAACTATACACTTGTTTACTGCCTCGTTGGTCTAGAGGTCGTCAAGAGCGAATGCGTATCACGAGGTCATGGCTTGGAATCCCAAAAGAGACAGAAATTTATGTGAGTAAATACTTGTCTCGAAATTTTGGGTTCTCCTATGTTTTATGTATGTAATTACGAAGCAAAAGTATAGAAGTATTAATATCTGTGGTTTGATATGATGGCACAGTACAGTACCAGCTTGTCGCTGCGGTCGCCGGAGGGCAGGCGCGCGATGGTGACGTCGGCGGAGTCCTCGGGCGGCGGCGGCTGCTGCAGCCAGTTGTACTCGCGCTTGTCCACCGGCACGCCTCGCCGCTCGTAATCCTGAGCTTGACTTCTGCACACAAATGTACTCAAGGCCTTAATCATTGTACACACACCGGAACACCTGGAATCTACCAAGGCCTTTAGGCTTAGGCCAGAGGGCGGAAACTAAATACAATTGATTCATTTTCAATGCTGTCACCTACACTGAAAACACGCTACGTTCCTACAAGCTTGAATGTGTGTGTGACCACTAAGGCTAAGCAATTGTTCCCTCAAACTTCTAACTATATGACGCGTGCGGCAGGGGTGGGGAAGCTTGCTCAGTAGGGCGCAGGGAGTTGCCTATCTGTATGTAATACTATTACATTATCTTTGCTTGGCCTTCAAACTAGAAGTTAGCGTCGAGCAGGGCGATGGCGATTCCGACGATAGCGGGGCCCACGAGTACAAACGAGGACGGGGCACTGCGCTCGCACACAAACAAACCGCGGTCACTGAGTTTTTTATGCTTTGTTCGAAACTGCCTACTCTCTTGTACTCTGGCGCCGCGCTCTCGCCGCATCACCAATGACATTCAATTTAAGGCCTTATGCTATTCATAAATAGATTTCGAAACTTTTTCGTCTTCGCTGTGGTGAATACCAGGCTTTACATGGAGAACAACGATTGAAAACCTGTTCAATTGAAGGTTGTTTTTAAGAGGATTAAAGAGCTGCAAGGAATTTGCAAAATAAGTATTTGAATTGAGGTATTGCTATCGGTCTTGACCTGGACAACAACCCCGAACAGTGCGATGAGGATAGCTAAGTATAGTTGAGACCGATTGAATTTGGACAAAATCGATGATTCGTATTCTCCTGTTTTCTCCGCGAATACGCGAAAGATCATTGTCCAGTAATTACATCACATTTTATTAAGTAAAACCTTTCTTCTAATCTTTTTGATATTCCTCTAATCACAACGATAAAATGAGTAATTTTTTTGCCATTTTTAACATACCTACCTACATATGATTCATTTTAAATGTCTAATATTTTTAGTTATTATTTGCCGTAAAGAAGAAGCAATGAGGTATAATTATACACATTCAATAACACCACTTGTTATATTCCTCAGTAACCCCGATTCTTGGGGCAGGTCATGGCTACATCTAGCAAATTGAAGGCCGACAACAGGATAGACAAAATTCGTGACATTCGGTTACATAGTCACACTAATACCAAAGATCATATAATAGTATTACATACAGATAGGCAACTCCCTGCCCCCCACTGAGCAAGCTTCCCCATCCCCGCCACAGCTATCATATAGTTGGCGGGTGTCGTGAGGGAACATTTGCTTAGCCTTATTGGTCACGCACACATTCAAGCTGTGTACGAACGTAACGTGTTTTGAGTGTAGGTGACAGAGTTAAAGAGTTTCCGCCCTTTGCTAATACTAGATTAACTGTAATTTATTATAGAACTCGTAGGAGTAAATTCTGACCATGCTCGCCTAGTAAAACTTCTTTGCCATTGACGGCATCAAATGTTATATTAATATCATTCATTCGAATTTCGACTACTTTGAAACTACGTTTCCGCTATTCAAAATTTAAATAGCGTTACTTCCGTCAGAAAAAAAATCTGAGTTACTCCCTAGGTCGTGCCTAAAGAAGTTTTACTTCTAAAAATGTTTTATTTCTAAAAGAGATAAAATGGACAATACTAACCTTAAACTTTCATAACAGTCTAAACATACTACAGCATAATCGTTATTTTCTAATAATAATGAATTGTCAGTCCGCCTTTGCACTAAGAATGGAAATTCCTGAAACAAACGAACATTCATTAATGAGGGTACCGTCAAATCTTGTGAGGTATGAGGGTACCGTCAAATCTTGTGAGGTATGAGGGACCGTCAAATCTTGTGTGGTATGAGGTTACCGTCAAATCTTGTAAGGTATGAGGGTACCGTCAAATCTTGTGAGGTATGAGGGACCGTCGAATCTTGTGAGGTAAGAGGGTACCGTCAAATCTTGTGAGGTAAGAGGGTACCGCCAAATCTTGTGAGGTACGAGGGTACCGTCAAATCTTGTGAGGTACGAGGGTACCGCCAAATCTTGTGAGGTATGAGGGTACCGTCAAATCTTGTGAGGTATGAGGGTACCGCCAAATCTTGTGAAATAATTTACTTAATAGTAATACATAAATATATTTAACAGTTTCACTAAATGAGCCCTACCTAATGAAACCGCGTGTATTTTCATGCAGCTGCTTTAAGAAAACAGTTCTAATTTCTGATCATTCTCAGTTGTATTCCGGGATGACCTTCACACAGGATGCGAAAATGGAAGCAGAATACATAATAAATACTAGACAACATATGGGGCATATGCGTACCTTAATAGGCAATGCCCTAACTCGCTTCCTGTAGGTCTTGATCCCGCACAGGTGGCAGTGGTAGTCGTGAGTGTTGTACACTCGTCTCTCTGGAGGGTAACCGCCCACCGCTTCGTACCTTATGGGGGAAAAATGTTTGTAATTAGCTAGAAATATTAAAACTTAACACTAAAAAAAATCATATAAGGAAGTATAGGGTCGAATTGAGTTACCTCCTCCTTTTTTGAAGTCGGTTAAAATAATTATAATCTCCATGACTTACTACTTAAATTATGTACCTACATTAGTCGAATATTAAATAATTTATTGTTAAAAATTACAGAAACACAATTATTAGATATCTATATATTTGAATTATTACTATCTAAACTAAACCTAAATAAGGCCCCGTGGCATTGTGCCCAAAAGACTAGCAGCATTCCCCCTTTTGAATAGCAACACCTATTCGCTTTCCTCTTTTAAATGTTTTAATTTGTATTCTTTGCATGATGCTTCTAAATTTATTTTAATGTTAATTGAATTGAATAGAAAAATATTGAATATTTCATCTGCCGAAGTGTCCGAACCACACTCGCGCAGGGCATAGCTTCAAGGTCAATTACCCTCTCAAAATGATATCAGAAGATAGGACCTGTGATAGTTAGATTTGATTGATACTACTAGTTTAGAAGATAACTATATTAACAGTAGATATCGGTACTTACTTTCTCCATTGGTCCAGTAAGGAATGAAAACAAAATGTACAAACTAGCGCCGAACCGTTCTCTCGCAACTGTTCCGCGTTTGGATGGCTCTGTGGACAACATTGGTATATGTTAGGTGACATACATACAGGTCACGCCTTTTACCCCCAAAGGAGTAGTACAGGGCGGAAACTCCAGCTTGAATGCGTGCGTGTGATCAATAAAATGTAAGCAAATTGTCCGTCAACGCGCACGTCAACTCTACTGACAGCTGTGGCGCGACAGGGAGTTGCCGATCTGTATGTAATACTATTATATTATCTTTGGTAGTAGGCAGAAGCATTTTATATGCCCACATTTCGCCTATCTAGAATTCGTAATAGGTAGTGAGCCGTAAATGAAAAAAAAAAAACTGTAATCGACTAATTTAAAGCTTCTGAGTTAAAATCTTTGATTTTTTTCTTCGTGTCTGTCTGTTTGTTTGTTCGTGGTTGGGGCATAATTCAGTAGCTTCATCATAACTGTACTGTTAGGATCTTTTAGGTATTTTTCAACTTAAATATTGAAGTACATTTTATCAAAATCGGTTCAGCAAAAATGATAATACAGTTTGACCTATGTTATACTAGAAGCCCTGTGCGTTAGACAGGTCAAAATCGTTTGGTTATTAGTTAATATCACCGCAAGCATCAGCTAGTAGGTGATACAATAAAGTTGAGCCAACGTACCTGATGCGTGAGTAGACAGGGGAAGTAGGGCGCATTGCCCTGAGGTTGTCCGTAAAGTACTCTCGCTAACGTGAAGTCTGAATGTAGCCCGCACAGGAAGCAGTAGATTGATGTACACGCTGGAACGGGAAGGAATACATAAATATACACATTTTTACACAACGTTATGTGATCCCGAAATAAGCTAGAATTAACCTGCTTGTGTTATGGGTATTAGATCACGGATATTTATACTTTTTTTTTTGTAAATACATAGAAACACACAGGCTCTTGAGACAAATATTTATAAATGACACAAATGTTTGTCCCGTGGTGGGAATGGAACCTACGACTTCGTGATTCGCACTCGCACTTTACGATCACTAGATCAACGAGGAAATCAATTATAAAGATCAAAAAATCTGACACATAAAAAATACATTAATGTAATTAATTACAATCATATATGGGCTACATTGGTGCTACAGAATTCGTAGTATGTGTCAGGTGAGGAGTCATTTTAGGCGCCATCACCTTCACGCTCACCCCCAGAAGCTGGCAGATATGTTAACAACGTGTTACTAAGTACAGTTACGCCCGCAACGCTATACAGAATACAGCAAAAACTACTCGAAATTGACGAATTTTTCCACTCCATACGTAGGGCGTAACTGGAGTATTGCTCGGGACTGATAGAATACTAATTTCCACAATAAATTGATTTAGTTAGCAAGTCGGCAAACAATCTCCATAATTGTTTCTACTGAACATAATATTATGTAAGAAAACTATACCCACCACTATTACTAGCCACCGTCCGGTCAGACGTGGTAGAAGGCGGGGTGGGGATGACTCGTTCGCCGTTCACGGAGGAATTGGGCGGCAGAGGCGACGGGATGTTGTACCTGCAACCAAACCATAACTTGTACATTGTTTACACTATTTTATTGGATCATGTCAATCAAACCAGCCTATGGCAGTCCACTGCTAACGTGGGCCTCTCCTAATTCACGCCACAACAAACGGTTTTGCCTCAACGCATCCAGTCCCACACCAGTGGATTATCTAACCGATCTAACGAAATAAAAGAGATTTAAGGCGGCGCTAGTCGGTCGCTCGAACTCGGCCAAATAAGCATGCTGTTTCACCTCACATCGCATAGTGAGAGCGAGAAGCTGCGATAATGCATTCATTCAATGATCCTTTGGTAGGAAGGGTGCTATGAAAAAACTTCATGTATCAACTTAGAAATAAAGTTTTCTGAACTCTTTGAGAAATGAACTTTGTCGGAATGGACTTAGATTTTGAATTTTTATACTCCTTTTATTGTTTATTTACACATAAAGTTGTCTAAAAATTTGGCAGACAAATCGAATTTTTAATGGCTTCTATCTCTTTAATAGTTTCATAAATCCCATTTTTTGAAAGGTACAGACAAATTTTATGATAAGGCAAAACAGTAAAATGTTTGACTTTGTATGTAGGGTGTCAAACAGTTGAGTAATATCCTCCCGAAGTTTGTATGGACAAAATAGCGACTAGTGCAAGCTTAAAGCATAAGTACAAGAAATGTGACCATTTAAAAGTCGGTATAGCATCCCCCGCCAGATGGACCGTCGACCTGAAGAAGGTCGCAGGGAGAGACTGTGGGTGCGTTTGGCGCAAGATCACGTGTTATGGCGTAATTTGGGATAGACCTATGTCCAGCAGTGGCTGATTTGATTGATTGAATAATATCGGGGGCGATGGATAGCTCCTTGAGATTCTGTTGAGAATATCTTACTAATATTATAACCTAACAGTATTTTATCCTTATTAACATAACATAATGAAATTATCTAATCCAAATTTCATCCAAATTTCAGACCTAATTACCGGCACAAAAAGTAGACCGTGTATTATTTCAGACTATTAAAAATTCAGTTATAGCGTGAAAAAGTAATACACGTCCATCCAGACCATCTACACATCCACACTCACAAACTTTCACATTTATAATATTAGTAAGAAGTAAGATACAAAACTGAAGATCCCGGTTGTCAAAACGTACATAAAAGACGTTGCTATTGTGTCTCAAGTTTTAAATTGTAGAATCAGTAGAAATAAATACTCACATATTCCAATAAATACCACTCACATCACAAAAAATTAAAAATAAAACATTCTTTACGTTTCAACGTAATTAAGTGCAAGAATAGAAGAATTTCAAGATAAGAAAACAGAAAGAAATAAAATTAGAGGTAACCACCATTCTTCATTCATTACCATTCATAACTATAGACGGTAGTTTGAATTAAAATTTTCTTGTATGGCAAACGCTGTCGGTCTAGCGGTGGGTAGTTGGATTATTTTGGTGTAGGTACCTTGGAATGTCATCAGAATTGACATCTGACAGATACGCAGTGCTACCAACTGACCGCGTTAAATCTTCGATTGCGTTCCGTTTTACTAAGGAACACGAACATTGAACGTAAAATTGACATGACACAAATATTCAAGACTGTTTTGGGAACAGGTCAATTGAGAGTTGGATTCGCGCATGGAGGATTCTGTAGGAAGAAAAGACAAGAAAAATATTTTTCTAATATAGAGGAAAGATTCGATTAGATTAATAAATTAGAAACAAAAAAACAAAATAGGCTCCGAAACTACTGGACCGATTTGAAACGTTTTTTTACTGTTTGGAAGCTACACTATCCCAATGAACATAGGCTTTATTTTATTCCCATATTCCCACGGGAGCTATGCGGGTGAAAATGCGTGAAATCCGCTAGTGTTGTATAGGAGGGGCTCCTATACTCCTTAAATATATGGTTTATTTATAGTATTTGTTGTTATAGCGGTAACGATAACAACTTTTGTTATTAAACTCTGTTATCACGGTTCCTGAGATATATCGTGGAGACAGACGGACAGCGAAATCTCAGCAATAGGGTCCACTTTATATCCTTTGGGAATCTTAAAAACTTAGATTGTACCTTCGGTATATCTTAAAACTGATAAATATTACATTTTATGTCGCTATCTTGCAATGCAGCATTTGCAAATGAGACTGGTTTGATTACGAACAGCTCAGCAGAACTTCTGAATATGAAACATTATGTTCTAAAAATACCACAGGACGATGGTTACCATTGGGTAAAGAGCTAAAGAATTCTACAAATCCCTACTAATATTATAAATGCGAAAGTAACTGTCTGTCTGTCTGTCTATCTGTCTGTTACGCCTTCACGCCCAAACTGCTGGAGCGATTGAAATGAAATTTGGTATAGAGATAGTTCGAGGCCCTGGGAAGGACATAGGCTACATTTTAACCGACTGCGCAAAAGGAGGAGATTTTACGCGATAACGAATTCTACGCGGACGAAGCCGCGGGTAACAGCTAGTCTACAATAAATCATTCCAACATACCTTCTATGTTCCAAAGGCACTCTTTCCGCGTCCATAAGTTCCCACTGTCGCGACAAGTGCCGCACACAGCGACTACACGCCAGCACTCTGCCGCCTCTCACCCCCGCCCCGTTCCCGTTCCCATTGCCATTCCCACCCGCGGCTAGGCACGGGAAGTGCATGGCGTGGGAATTCATGTACTCGGCTGTCGTGGACAGCCATTCCATTGAGTGTTGTTGGAATAGACCAGCGCAGACGTAACATCTGAGGAGAGAAACATGCTAAAATAAGTGTATTTATTATTTATTTTATTGGACTACTGTCTAGCTAGACTTTGTCTATACTTATAATAAAACTGTTGAGGGTCGAGAGTCTGTACATGGAAGATATTTTCAAAATTTTAATCGTAGGGCGTTCTGTAATCGATACTGAAGCCGAAAATGTAATTAAATTTTTTTATGTCTGTCTGTCTGTCTTTCTGTCTGTCTGTCTGTATCCCGAATAAGTATCACGCCGAAACTACTAAATCGATTTAAATGATACTTGGCACAATCTAAGCTTATGATCCGAGGAAGGTTCTAGGATACTTTTAATTGCGATATTTTACGCGTTTCCTTCAGGAGAGGGGATGAAAGGCAAAATAGTTTTATAGCTATAATTTTTCACTGCGTGGTCCGATTTCAAATATTTTTTGGGTTTCTGAAAGGGAGTACTTTAAGCATTATTCCACACTATTTTAAAAATTGAGGGTTATGTAGTTCAGAAATTAGGGGCATCTCAACTTTCGGCAACCCTAGAATTCAAGGGTTATTTTGAATGTGAGGGTAAATCTAAACGGGCGTGTTGGCTTAATCATAAAAGAGCTTAATGATTAAGGCTATTGTAAAATAATTCAGTACGCGCCGAAGGCGCCGACTGAATTGTTTTAGAATAGTCTCGGAATAATGTTCCAATCAATGATACTAATACCAAAAACTGGTGAAATGAACGACGGGTATTAATAGTCAATTTCAACTAAAAAAATCGTTATAAATTCTACCGTAACTTATTTCACATGCCTTTTTTTTTGTTTTACGTGAGGGAAAATCCTATGACTCCTAAATGACCACTTATGCAATATTAACTGCCCTAAAGCAATTGAGCCAGTGGAGGCCCAGGGCGAACCGGTTACCGCTGAGCCCCTAGCTCCCATTACCACATGCTCGCCCAGTACATCAGTGGATATATTGTGTGACAGTGTAAATAATAGTAATAGTTGTACTAAATTAATTGTATTTAGTGATGATATTGGTACCAATCTAAGTTCATTTTTAAAACAAAACTCAAATTCAAGTTATTACTCGGTTATTAATAATTGCTATCCGGGTGCTTCATTAAGTGGTATTATGCAAAAGATATTAGAATATAAATTTGAAGCTAACAGTAAAATAATAATTTTCTGTGCAAACAGGGGGAAAATTAGCAATGATGATTTGTCCCTATACATGAATTACATCTTAAACTTAAATGTCATACAAGTTGTAATGTTCACACTTCCATTTATAAAAGGTGTGCCAGATTCGGAAAATTCATTTAGATATAAGATGAATTTACGTTTAAATTTAATAAGTCAGTATAATAATAAATTTAATATAATTGACTTTAATTCTGTATTTAACACAAATTTGTCACATAGCAAGTTTATAGTCTATAATAATCACAAGGGTAGGTACTGTCTACCCAAATATTATAAAAGACAAATAGCAAGTTTGCTATTTAATTATTTTTATTCTGTAGCCAAAAACTTGGCTGACAAAACTGCTTTATTTGAGCAGAGTAGATTTAGGACTTTGGAATCTGTTCCAAGTAATTTAAATTAACTGCTGGGACAACAGAGGAATTACCCTCTAGCCAAAATTGTAAATTAATAGAGTTAAATTTAATTGCAAACCGTAATTTTATCGGAAACAGTCCTCCGAACAAAACTAAATTAAAAAATGTAAATTACATCAGCCTGGTGCATTATAATATTGCAACATTAACACAGGTCAAAGAGTTTGAATTGGAGCTGTTCATGAGCTCAGAAAATATTGAAATTGTTTGTCTTACAGAACATATGCGTAAGGAGTATGAGCTCATGTTCAGTTTCAGTAGTCACCGGGTTGGTAGTGCGTTCTGCAGGGTCAACACAACACGGGGGGGTTCGTTGATTTTATTAAATAAGAAATTAAAATATAAGGAACGGAAAGATGTTGTGTCCCTCTCTGTAGAGTGTACAGTTGAAATATCGTGCGTAGAATTGGAGCAATTCATAGTAGTATGCGTATATAAACCTGGAGTCTCACCCTTTTGTGAGTTTGAGGAAGTAATGGATAAAGTGCTATTTAAACTTGGAAAAACTAATAAACACCTAATAGTGTGCGGTGATTTTAATGTTAATATACTTATAAATACGCGTCAGACCAATGATATCTTAAATTTATTTAAATCACACAATCTCACTAATTTATTTTTAGAGCCTACTAGATATTGTGATACAACAGCTACTTGTCTGGACAATATATACAGTGATATGTTGCCAGAAAGTAAGAGTATTATAAATAAGATAAAATCAGATCATACTGGGCAAATAGCATCTTTCAAGATCACAAGAGAAAAAGTTAAAAGACGTAAAATATTATGTAGACCAGTAACTAGTGACCGCTTGGAACGTATGCGAGTTGGACTTTGCAATAAACTTCCATTTTTAGACACTGGCTTAGATCCAAATGTAATGTATAAGTTATTTTTTGATTCCTTTTACAATGAGTTCAACTCCGTATTCAAGTCTAAGGAAGTCACAATCAGTGATAGGCCAGTCTTCAGTGAATGGGCCACTGAGGATATACATAAAAGTAGACAAAAACTGTATGAACTATACTCAGAAAGACAGCTTAATAGAACAGATGAATTTCTAAATTATGTTAAAACTTATTCAAAAAAGTTTAAAGCAGACTGCTTAGCAGCCAAAAGAAAGTATATAAGTAATAAAATTCTCAATAGTGTAGACAAAGTTAAATCTACTTGGAAAATAATTAACGCAGAAAGAGGCCAAGCAAAATCGAATGATAATAATTTTAAACTTAAAGTAAATGGTAACATAATTACAACAGATGCCGAAGTCGCTAACGAATTTGAACAATTTTTTTCTCGAATTCCAGTAGATTTGACCAGAGCCCTAGGTTCTTCTACCCCAATAGCAGAATCCTTGTTAAAAGCAAATGTTCCTTGCTGTAATGAAATATTCAAATTCAGTAAAATTAGTATACACACTGTCATAAAAACTTTTAAATCTTTAAATATTAAGAAAACTGCTGACCTCTGGGGAATTTCTGTACATTTAGTTAATTCGTTAATTGAAATGGTTGCCCCTGAATTATCAATAATATTTAATAATTGTATTGATAGTGGTGTGTTTCCTGACTTAATGAAGTTCAGTAAAATAACTCCTCTGTTTAAATCGGGTAGCACCTCAGATCCGTCCAATTTTCGTCCTATTTCTGTACTACCCACGTTTAGTAAAATCTTTGAAAAGGTAATGCTTAATCAAATGCAAAATCATTTTAATACAAATAAACTATTCCATACTAAACAATTCGGTTTCACGCGCGGTCGGTCTACCACGGATGCTGGAATCAAATTGTTAGAGTGTATATATGAGGCCTGGGAGGAGTCGTATGATGCTTATGGTGTATTCTGCGACTTATCTAAGGCCTTCGATTGCGTCCAGCATCAGACTTTAATTAAAAAACTTCAACATTATGGAATCCGGGGGACGGCCTTGGATTTAATTAGTTCTTACCTTAGAGATAGAGTACAGAGAGTAGTTATAAATGGTAAACAGTCAAATGGTTCTGCTGTAACAATGGGGGTGCCTCAGGGTTCAATTCTGGGACCTTTTCTATTTTTAGTGTACATAAATGATCTCCCTCACCTTATAAGAGACGATCATGAGGTAGTTTTGTTTGCTGATGACACATCTTTAATATTTAAAGTTGAACGTGGACAACGCGATCTTGACGAAGTAAACAATGCCCTCTCTAGGGTAGTCCACTGGTTTAACGCTAATAATTTATTGTTAAACGAAACTAAAACAAAATGTATTAGATTCACCTTGCCAAATGTTAGGCTCGTTAACACCAGTATTAGGATTAGGGATGATCAAGTAGAATTGGTCGATGAAACTGTCTTTCTGGGCATAAAGTTAGACTCCAACTTGCAGTGGGGGCCTCATATCGAGAAAGTCTCGGGCAGACTGAGCTCTGCAGCCTATGCCGTTAAAAAGATCCGACAACTGACAGACATTAGAACAGCGCGTCTTGTCTACTTTAGCTATTTCCACAGTGTTATGACCTATGGCATACTATTATGGGGTAACGCTGCCGACATCGAATGTATCTTTGTGTTGCAGAAAAGGGCTGTCCGGGCTATCTATGGTATGGGGTTTCGGGAGTCATTAAGAGAAAAGTTTAAGGATATCAACATCCTTACTGTGTATTCACAGTACATATATGAAAACTTATTATATACTCATAAAAATAACAGTAAATTTATTAAAAATAGTGATATCCATAACCTAAACTTAAGAAATAAGAATAAATTGGCTGTACCTAGATTTAGGCTTAATAAAATAAGCAATTCTTTTGCGGGCAATTGTATTCGAATGTACAATACATTGCCGACAGCCATAACAGGTTTGTCAGTTAATAAATTTAAAAAACTAGTAAAACTTAAATTGTGCCAGAAAGCTTACTATAGCATTAAAGACTTTCTAGAAGACAAGACTGCCTGGCAGTGACACGAATTGCTCCTTTCTACATTTAAAAAAAAAACTGTATTAGATACTAAGATGAATAAGAGGGACCGGACTGAGTTTCTTGGGGTGTTCTTCTCAGTCTGTAGCATTTCCGAACCCCCGGTAGAGTCACAAAAATTTTGACAAACCTAAATAATTTTTTAAAAATTTCAAAGGGAATAAATTTTATTTTATTTATTTTATTTTTTATTCTCCTACCGACTCTAAAACCTCACGTAACGCCCAACAGCCTACGGTTGGGAGCCCCGGGTAAGCCCTCGGAAGGACGTCCCAGGACAATCCGCTAACAGCCTACGGTTGGGAGCCCCGGGTATATTTCACATGCCTACAAACAACAATTTAGATTTATTTGACTGGCAAAACAATTACACTTCCCTCCATAGGATCCTTCGTAGTTTCTATCAAAACTCTAAGAACCAACAATCCCGGGTTCTTCAAGAGGAGCGTGAAGAGGCACATCACAGGCAGTGGCGGCTGTACCTTAAGTGCGCTCCTGCGGTGAACCACCAGTTCAAAGATTTAAAAATTACAAAATTTTACGACATCTTTATTATTTAATATCCTACCATTAGGTATGTAAGTAACACCTATTCTTACAATAACTAATAACACAAATAACATATCTAATTGTGACGAAACAATTAAGCTC
Organism: Miltochrista miniata; assembly: GCA_933228765.1. Taxonomy (NCBI): domain Eukaryota; kingdom Metazoa; phylum Arthropoda; class Insecta; order Lepidoptera; family Erebidae; genus Miltochrista; species Miltochrista miniata. The sequence goes on from OW121769.1 coordinate 1,967,941, forward strand.
TTTGCTACACTACTAAAGCCTAAATTCCCTTTAACAAAAATCGGCGTGCGCTTTCCCGAGCGCACGAGGACCGCCCATAGAACTTGTACTGTTCCGAGCTAATACGCCTGGCGCGTGAGACAAAACATCGTTCATAGAAAATGTACCGAGCAATGAGTCTGATTTCGTGCGCCGCACGCGATCGGAAACACCGAAGATTACCGAGACACTGCCGAGAGCACTCGATGTTTTGTTTGGCGAAATTCAAATTCTCCCGGTACATTACATATTCTTTCGCTGTGACGCGTTAAATATTTAATTGATTGTTTGAATTTTAAATTGATACTTTTTTTATTTTGATCTTAGTTCTATTCTATATTTCTTTTCAATAAATAAATAAACAAAAAGTGTCTGGTGTATGTAAAAATGAGCATAAACAATATCTAAGTACCAATACAAAACTTTTCAAAATACAAAGGTACATTATGTACTCGTATGAATTTATCCCCGAAGGGGTAGGCAGTGGCATAGTATACGCCCACGTTTTACTTTATAGTTTTACGTTCCACGTAATAGGTGGTGAGCTGAAAACGTTGATATAAAATTGGCGGGACCACCAAGGCTCTTATTAAATTTAAAACTAGAGAGCAAGTAAAGTGCACCACCAGTCTGAGGACCCACCGGCCGCCACTGATCACAGGGCCGCCAACTTGAGGGCCACTGTGGAAAGTCTTAAGGACTACTACTACTACTGGCCCTCAATCGCTAGATGCGCTACGGCTTACCATCAGGTTGGTGGCGACGTCAATTTGGCGAGATGAATATAAAAAAAAAACCTATCATTTTTACTAGCAGCACTAACTCCTATGTGTATCGGTATATCTGGAATCAAACCTGCTACCATTACTAACCTGAACAGTCCCAGGCCATTCTCTGCGGAGACTATTTGACTATGTGGACTACTGGGTAACGCGTTCGACGGCCGCTTGTTTGTTTGGCTCGAACTTGATTTAATGTCATATGGCTTAAACCTGTGAACAAACACAATTTATTTTATTATATTTCATTAATATTCGGTAGTAAAATTCTATGAAAAGTCGAAAATAACTCGACATGACACCCGGTTACCAGCAAAATGACAGTCGTTAAGCCAAAGGGGGATAAAATTACCAGTAGTTCTGTTGGCAGAACTAGTCAACAGAACAGGTAGGAGTAGACGAAGTTGAAGGCCTTATGGGCGGCTTGACAAATTTCAACTGTGGGTCACGGCGACCTGCGCCTGCCCATTTCAACACGGCAATGGTCTCACCACCTATTACGTGGGACATAAAACTAGAAGGTGAAATGTGGGCGTTTAAAATGGCCTACCCCTTTGGGGATAAAGGAAAAGTGGGGAATGGGAACAAATTCCGTTCAGGCGGAAAGCATTTCTTATTAATATGTTAAATGCAAAAGTTTGTGAGTATAAATGTTTGTTACTATTTCACGCTCTAACGGTTGAACGGATCTACCTAGCTGATTTTTTTTTTTATATTTGTAGATATTTTCACACAACATCATCAAGCCCAAATTTAGCTAATATAAGCTTGTGCTATAGGATCTAGATGACTGATATACATACTTATATATTTCTAAATACATACATATTATACATAGAAAACACCCAAACCTCGAAACAAACATTTGTGGATCACACAAATATTTGGACCGACCCGAGAATCGAATCCAGGACCTCAAGCGCGGTAGGCGATTACACTGCCGACTGCGCCACCGAGGCAGTCTTTGTATTGGATATTGGTACAGGGATGGACAATAAATAAGTAGCTCATGGGAAGCAGAGTCAAGAACAAAATTCCCATCTAGTCTTTATACACCAAAGTGGAAGTACCTACCTACGTATTGAAAATATATCAATAAATCTTTCTCCTTATCGAAATCTTTTCTATACCTACTTACAATTTGGTCACAGATAGGGATAAAAATTTGAAACGAAATGTAAACGGAAATGTGTTGAGACTTAAGATAACATCAAATGACAGAGTTCCTGTTTACTTGGAACTTAGAACAATGAACATGCACAAAGTATTAAGGTACAGAACACAATATCATACATACATACATTATAATCACGCCTTTATCCCCGAAGGGGTAGGTAGAGTAGAGGCATAGCATACGCCCGCATTTCACCTTATAGTTTTACGTCCCACGTAATAGAAGGTAAGCCTATTGCCGTGTTGAAAAGGACAGGCGCAGGTCGCCGCGACCCGCAGTTGAATATTTTCCAAGCCAAGTTGAAGGCCTAATGGGCAAGCCGCCCATTAGGCCTTCAACTTGGCTTTAAGGATTGTCATTTTTATGACAACCGGGTTTCATTTCGAGTTTTCCTTCTCTACGCAATGGATCTTTTTGCGAAAGTGTTCCCTTAGTCGCCTCTTACGACACCCTTGGGATGTATTGCAACACGGGACCCAGTCCCCACACGGGGCTTTCACGTCTGCACCTTATTTTCAAACCTACCTTCGGCTACGCACACTCGTCCACAAACCAGTATCGAAATTACTTTGAAAATCCTCTGACCTGGTGTCAGTGAGCGGTGTCAGCGCACTTCGTATGTAGATTTGTTTCTGTACTTATTATTTTGTGGAATAGCCATCACTGACAAATGCATTTAGGACCTTTGCTAAGCGACGTGTGCGCCCACGACGGACGTCCACTCCTGCGTGCTTGTATTGGAAACTAGAATGAGCAGCGCTAGAATGAGGCGTGGGTACTACCGCGTGCGCATTAAATAATTCCTTAGCGTATCTCAACTTTTGGCGCACGTATAGTGGCGTTGTGAAACCCATGCAAATCCCAGGCCCAAGACGGACGCTCCTTTTCGATAATTCTTCACAAAAACAATTTGAGATTTTACTTACCAGTTATCCCCAGCTATACTGTCGCTGCGGGTATACAGACACATCGTGATATCCATACTAACATTATAAAGAGTAAAGATTTGATTGTTTGTTTGTATCGAATAGGCTACGAAACTAGAGAACCGACCATATTTCAATTTTGTATACGCGTGACCTCCGCTAGTATATTGTAGAAGGTGAGCGCTGATGCTTCCTAAGGTGGCCAGTCTAAATAAATAAAATAAATAAATATTTGTGGATATTCACACACAACATCATCTAGCCCAAATTAAGCTAACACTTATAAGCTTGTGCTATGGGATCTAGACTGATATACATACTTATACATATTTCTAAATACATACATTATTATACAAAGAAAACACCCAAGCTTTGAAACAAACATTAGTGGATCACACAAATATTTGGGCCGACACAGGACCTGCAGCGCGGTAGGCGGTATCACTACCGACTACGCCACAGAGGCAGTCAGAAACCTAAACCTACTCTTCTGGGTCATAAGTCCCAGACGCCGTCGGGGTGTCCTCCCGCCACCCGCACGCTCCATCCATGGAATGATAAGGAAACGGTCTCTCCGTAGAAGCACAGGGTGGAAACTCCATACAAAAATGTTCGTTTTCATCCACACTAATATACACGTAATGTGAATGCTTGAATCAAGCTTGAATGTGTGTGTGAGTATAGTAGGGACACTAGCTATGGAAATTAAATAATAAGGAACAGAACGCAATCTCATGTATGTAGGTACTTTTTTTTCAAGTCTACCCTCGGCTAAGCACAAATTAAACCAAAGCAATAGCACAAAGTACTTAGGTAGTAATACGTAATGCAACGCAGTGACACTCTCTCAAGTACTGACACGGCAAACGACACTTAAATTTTGGTGGGGGGATGGGGAAGCTTACTCGGTGGGAGGCAGGGAGTTGCCGATCTGTATGTAATACTATTATATTATGTTTGGTAGAAGTAAAGCGACTCACCTAATATGGTTGGTGTGCGAGTTGTTGTGCGCGGCGTGCGCGGCGTGCGGCGCGTGCGCGGCGTGCGGCTCGCCGTTCTCGCCGTACGCGGGGTACTTGTGCGGGATGCTCTTGTTGCACGACGCGCAGATTTGTACCATGCCTGCCGACACGTACACACATTACACACGCCTTAGGTAGGCAGAGGCATTGCATACGCCCATGCAATATGCCCACCTAATTATGGTGAGCCGTTTAGACAGACACAAATCAGACTATCCACTGTTAAAAAAAGGTGTGTGCGTGTAACCTTTACGCGCGATTGAAGTAAAACTTCTTTGCCATTGACGGCATCAACTGTTATATCAATATCATTCATTCGAATTTAGAATTCTAAATTCAAATAACGTAACTTCCGTCAGAAAAAAAATCAGAGCTAAAGTCCGTTCACAGTTATAATACTTTTGACTGACAGCTCGTCTATCGTTTTCTGTGTCTTGGCATTGCAGTAAAGTCGCCCTATGAGTGCTATTTTTAGTCGGTAGGAGTCCGGCATAGCATCCATGAGGATTTTCCCTCACGTAAACAAAAAAAAAGCCTAAGACATTTTACCGAATTAAGTGGAGATTATAACATCCAACCTTTAACACGAACAGTTTTGTTTTTCATGTCACAATAAACTTAACTTCACTAAAACAGTGCTCCTGTTACTATGCGATTGTATCTCAGATTTATTTATTTTTTATGAATTTCTCAAAAAAAATAAATCACTACCACCACTAACGAAGGCGAAGTTGCTGCTCCACAACGTTCCACATCTCAAATAATGGTCACGCCCGAAAAAAACGGCAGCAAAAGAAGAAAATAAGTTTCGACTAAAAGTAAGATTTCATGGGAGAAACAAAAACTTATTGGGGTAACACAGCAATCAAGATAGGCAAACTAAGTGCTAGAGGTAATATATCTCTGAACGAACTATATTGCCTAGTCGCGCCTAAAGAAGTTTTACTTCAAAAAATTAGTAAGGCTTTCAACTTGGCTTAACGACTGTCATGTTAATGACGATGAGAACCAAAAGGTCGATGTGTCTAAAAAGTTTTTTTTTATTGTATTAAGTATATTTACTTCGACAAAATGATGGAAGCTATGGCCACATCAAGCGAGGCCGCTCTCATAGTCCAATCCTTGGTGCTACAACTTGAGCTAGTCAACTTAAGGGACGGGCCCATCCATACATTAGTTTTGAAGCGTTAAAGTATGCGCATGCGCTTACTCGGTCGTAGTCGGTGTTATTGTTCCGAAGGTGAAACACGTGTGGCAAGATAAGACATTTTACGCAAGATGCCTTCCTGTGCGTTTCCAAAGTGTAAAGACACTACGCTAAATTCGAAAAAAGAATGTATGTGTGCTTATCGTGCGTTGCTGCAATATCTTTGTGTGTGCACTAGTCTCACTTTTTGAGTTCGTAATGTATAAGAAGGGCTCGTCTAAACTATAACTTGGTCGAAAACAGACACAAGTTAATGTTATTTTTAAACTATCGCGGTTTTCAACACTCATACTTATAGAATTCGGGACTTCGTGGTTTTTGTCGATCTTCGCCTCAGTCCAACCGCGACCATGGGCGCTGCAACGTGCCCGAAACGTCGGTGAGTGTAAGTAAATAGTATTTCGCGTGAAGTCCCGAATTCTATAAGTAAGACACAAGTTAAGCTTATAACACCCCCTCGTTTTGCTCGAGGGTTAAGGAGTAATATGAATAGTAACTCACCTTGTGGACTAATAGGACTCGCATCCGGATGAGGTTTCAACGTAGTAATAAATGGATAATACGGTTCTCTCTCAGGGTTCGGACAGCAATACACTAGCCTTAACTGTGAACTAGGGGCGCTCACTCCACACACGTAGCATACGAAGCTAGCTGTGGTCGGTGGGGCGGAGGGTTGACTAGCTGGACGTTCTAGGGAGGGGGAGTGTGTGTGGGCGGCGAGGGAGGACTTGTCTCCTGAACTGGCTAGGCTTAGGGGAGAGGGGGGAAGGAGGGAGGGAGGACGGGTGCGGAGTGTGTAGACTCGTTCGTTCGCCGGCACTGCTCGCATCTGGAACAATGGCAAAAAAAATGTTTAATATACAAGTTTCTACGGCTAATACACGACTAGCTACTAAACTTCAGGTCACAGGCCAAGGCCACTATAACCTTAGGCGCACACTGGGCAACAGTCGCGGCGACACGTCGCCCAGTATGCGCCTGAATCGGGCCACTTGTCGCCGCGACTGACGCTGGGGTCAGTCACAAGTCGAGGCCATAGACGTCGTGCAAAAAAGCTGTCGCTCGGCGACTGTCTAGCTTGTAGCTTAGTCGCGGCAACATGTGGCCCAGTGTGCGGAGCTAAGAACAAAATGTATGCGGCCGCAGTATGTTGCCCAGTATGCGCCTATTGTAAGAGCCAAGCAACTCGCTTAGTGACTTAATCCTAGAGAACAGACTATCACAGCGGCCATATTGCATGCGACGCGCTTAGCTAGGTGTCTGTATAGTCCCGCGAGTCACTAAGCAGGCTCTCAGCACTAAGCGAGGCTCAACGGCTCAAATAGTGTGGCGGTTGACTAAAGTTTATGCCTATCCTTGGGTACATTTCTCAGTAGAGCAATTGAAAAATAATTGTTCTACCACATAATTAGCTTGATATAAATTATAATAATCTGATTTACACACAGACATTTTATTAAATGCCCTATCTACCTACCTTCCCATAATATATTACAATTTATTATAATACATTCGTATCTAAATATTTGAAAGATTTTTATTTAATTATAGATTAATTTAATGATGTAGAAATACCTGGTAGGTAATTTAATATTCCCAAAGTAATTAATTAAACATGCACGAACAACTTATTAGAGGGTTATGACACCAATCAGGGCGCCATTAGAATTAAATAAATGGTGTTCACGAGATTGGAATTTTAATCTAAGTAATGTGGTTATAAATATTTAGAGACTACAAAATTGTAATACTAATAAACGTCTTAAAACTGGCGTGTGGGTGTGGATGCCAATTTCACTACTGACACTGTATGACACGCTTTCTATAACGCAGTTGTGTCACTAGATGGCGTTGTTTGTATTATGTGTTTGTCTGCATCGCGGTGTAAGAGTGCAATTGTACATCGCGACATTGAAATGTTCATTACCATGATTTACCTTATCATGTATTTTATACCAATTATATATTCCTCGTACCTACGAATAATGTATTCTATAGAAATGTAACACCTATAAAGTTACCGCTTAAATCTTGGAGTAACTTACGCATACTAAAAATCAGCAATAAAACATAACACTCACACATCCATCGTTGAATACTTGCATGCGATTGGTCGCGCCAAGGTGAAACCAGCTCGACGCCCCACCCGAAGCGGCGAATGTGATAAGCGTGGATGGTTTTAGGCAATAATAAGAATAGGTTCAATCAAAGTTTAATCAACAGAAAAATAATAACTGGATTGTTATTATTTTTCTATTGATTGAACTACTTTGTATGCGTATATACAAATTAAAATACGTTGTTTTTTTTTTCACAATTATGAACCTCTAAAAATAATTAGTTTATTTAATTTATGGCGGTTGGAATTTAATAAGGACTCGTTTTTAGCAATATAATGCAAACGAATTATTAGAAATTGTTCGATTATAGCCTTCAACAACATAACATCGTGATTGCTTTCTATAGGATGACTGTCTTTCAGGGGTTTCGTGACGTCATTTCTTTCTATTATTTTGGCAAAACACTTATTTACCATTATTTTCAAATTGTGTGCCCTAGCTAGACAACCCTTTTCCTTCTATGTTGACAAGCTGTCTGAGTAATGTTTCAGACCAAAGTCATATTTTGAAAACAATGAATGAGGGATAAACTAATCCTCCAAAATCTTTCAAACAAATTAGTTTGTGAAAATAAAGTTTTTCCGTTGCCAGTAATAAATTGATGCAGGACAAACATTCTATTTTGGTTTGCAACTTTTTTGCTACGAACCCTGCAATATAGCCCACAATTTGCTCAACTGGAAGTTGACGTTCCACATACAGCATATTTGACAACGCCATGCAAACTCCGAAACAAACAAAAATTATAATTTAATTCCTATGCATAATATCATCCTACTAATATAATATCTTACTAACAATATTACCCCAGCGCTTAACATACTATGAACACTGCATGAACATAATTTAATTTTGGAATTGCGTTCATGTTGCATAACACATTTCAACTTCCTCAAGTACGTGTTTTTAAAATGAATATTTACTAACTTATGGAAGGTGATTCCAGAGTTTTTCATATCCGTATGGCTTCTGCACCACTTCACAACACACGAAGGCATTTTTGGGATATATTTACCGCAAAAACACAATTAATAACACTGACTGATTGGTTCCAGCGACACAACCGTACGTTACGCGTGACAGCGCGGACTAACTGTGTCGCGCGGTCCCCTTTTTAAGCCCCACCTTCCGCGGTCCCCATTTGGTGGAGCCATTTTTTGAGCCGAATTACACTTCTATAGAATACATTATTCGTAGCCTCGTACTAAACTGGTAACGAGGCATCGGTTTCGTAGGCGCCCGAAGGGTATTGTAGAGTACCCCTCGGCCGCCTACGAAGCCCTTGCTACGCAACCAGTTTCGTACGAAGAAATACACCGTAGCTAGAACAAGGTGGTTTTTACTACTGGTAAACCCTTAATGAGTTTACACTCGAATCCCAGAAGAAAAAGGTTGTTCAATTGAACTTAGACAATCGTCCACGAGCGGTGAATGAAAAGACGACGTCGTACCGTCGCGTCTTCTACACGACCAAAATATATTTTTTTTATGATCAATAATGCAAATAGTGAACATCCTAAAGAAAAGCTGAACATTACGGATATTTTGGGTTCTTCTATGTGACCTATGATTCCAATACCTAATATCTGTGGCGCAAAGTATAAAACATGAAAATTAAGAGAAAATGTTAGGAAGCTCCGCGTAAAACTCTGTTATGTTACTTGTAAAACTTTTTGGTTATACTGCTTTCATCAAATGTATAGAATATGTGATGAGCAATCACCTGATATTCAAACCTTATTTTGCCACCTTAACCTGTGCCAAGGCACAGGTAATTTATAATATAACTAGCCGCAAAGCGACTCGACCGCGTAGAAGTCGTTATCGCGTAAAATCATAACCCTCCTTTTGCGCAGTCGGTTAAAAAGTAGCCTATGTCCTTCCCAGGGCCTCGAACTATCCCTATACTAAATTTCATCCTAATTGCTACAGCCGTTTAGGCATGAAAGCGTAACAGACAGACAGACAGAGTTACTTTCGCATTTATAATATTAGTAGCGATAAGGTTTGTTAAGTACAGTCAACGTTCATGAGTGTGTTAGCACCTTAAGGATTATAATGGCTTGTCCGGTTAAACGCGTATCTATGTGTGTCATGTTTCAACTCATACTTTTGTATGTCATACAGTATCAATACGAGAAAACATGAATGTGTGTGATGCGAAACAAAGATAACACTATGCTTGCCTTTTCATACTATTATGTTCGAAGTATGCACTGCACTGAAGCTATATAAGGTGATGCCAAAATTTGTGATTATACGTAAGGCAGCGCGTAGCTAAGTCGGTAACGGGGCTACTATGGATAGTGTTGAAATTGGATGTTCTGGGTTCGGATCTTATTTTAACCTCTTTTTGTTTTGTTTTCATTAAATTTTAGGAACAAGTTAACGGAATTAGAAATAATTATTTACAAATAGAAAAATGCTATACTTAATTAACAATAGATCATAAATAAAACAAAAGCTTTCAGAAAATGTTTATTTCAATTTTGAAATTAAAATAATCATCCAATGTTAATTTGTGGTTATAATATTTTTGTCCATAAATATACTTTTTTATAATTAATATTGCTTATTGAGGTTATAGCTTAATTATTCATTTTCTCGTGGAAAAGAGGATTGAAACTTAACCTCAACCATACAGTCTTATACTAATTACAGGTCAGCACGTCCCTTGATAGGCTCAGTAGTCTCAATAGGCTCAACTGAAATTAATTAATAAAAATATTTAAACAGAATAGCTTAGCGCGGACTAAGTAGAAATAACTTTTATATATATAAAAGCCAAAATTTTATATTGTTAATATTTTGTGTGACCTCCGTTATTCTCAATACAACTCAGAAGACGTCTACGCATGGAGGCCACAATATTTGCACAGATATCTGTGCCACGTAAACTGTCCCACAACTGCATGCAGTGGGTCTTGAGCCGCTCAGGACATCTTTCATCCTGGACTACACATCTTTGCACCATCAAACCCCATATATTTTCAATCGGGTTCAAATCAGGGGATCGTGCTGGCCAAGGAATAACTTTAATGTCAGGATGTTGACTAAACCATTCACGAACTATGGTAGCTCAATGGATAGGACAATTATCGTGCACAAAACTTATATCATTAACACCTGGATAGACATTTCGCACTGTGGGTAACATTATATCTTCTAGCACGTCCACATAATTTGCACTATTTGCACGCGTAGATATAAATTCTAATTCACCCGGCCCTTGCGCACTAATCCACCCCCACATATTTACACTTATTCTACCAGATTCAGTGTTCGGTACTATATTGTTTTCACACCAACGAGTGTTGTCCTTACGCCACAAATGTAATCTTCCTTTTTGAGATGATTTAAACGTTTTTTCATCACAAAATATTGTTGTTTCCCAGTTAAAGTCTAAATACTCTCGTGCAAAACGTAACCGCTCCTGTTTATGCCTTTGAGTCAAAAAAGGTTTTATCGCTGGCTTTCGGTGATGTAAACCTTCAGCATGAAGTGCACGGCGAACGGTGAGTAATGACGTATGAAACTCATCGGCAAAACGTTTGGTTGGTATAAAACCATTTGTTTCATATTCCGCTACCATATAACGTCGCTGAGCCCTGTTAATAATAGCAGGTCTTCCACTTCTCCTCCGGCTCTGCAAATTGCCATCTTCTTGAAATCGTTTCACCCAACGACTCACGGTATTCCTCTAAAAAACAACAACTATATTACACAATTGCAACCAATGAACAAAATTGCATTACAACAATATTAATTAATTAATTAACTTACAGAGAAGCCCGTCTCGTTAGAAATTTGAGATATATTCAAACCATTCGAATATAGGGCCACAATATTAGCTTTTGCTTCAATACTTATATTCGACATATTGATTTATTATAGAAGAAATCTAATCGCAATAGTAGTAATAAACACGAACAGTCGTAACCGATTTCACCAACCAACAACTTCACTCACTGCAAATAAATCCATTTAATTTCAAATCCACCCTCTAAAATTTTTCGTCAAGTTTATAATTCTACTAAGACACATTTTTATATTCGTGTCAACATTTAAATCATAACTGTTAAATATAAAAACACAAAAAGTTAGTAGTTCAAATATCAGGTTCCGAACCATCTACCCGACCATTATCATTCGTCAGCCCACACCTTAAACCACTAAGCCACAGAGCCGCTTACGTATACAAGTGAAATTAACAATATCTATCAACGAGTGAACAATGTGTTAACTCAAGTTAACAACAGCTAGATCGATTTTCGAATGTCATACGTTGATCGAGATAAAACATCTAGCGGCTATAAGAGTAAATGTAGTTTATCATAATTCAAAACGAATATCTAGATGGCGCTGTACTCAATCTCGAAAAGTCATAATAGTGCTGACGTGTGTGTGTGAGAATAAGTGTGAATTGTCTTCGAAGAATAAGGTCATAAGTACGACTAGTGTTGACGCGCTATACTTTTGTCAAATTGCTATCGGACTTATGAACGCAACTGTACACCAACCCTTTTAATATTTTAGACTCTTTATTCTGCAATTCGTTTTTGTACATTAGTAAGGCATAGATGCAGAGTATAATATAATATAATAAATGGCTGCATATTAAATGGACACACCATATTACTACTAAAGCGGCATATAATCTATTTTCTTATTTCATTTCGCTATTATCAGATTGGCGATAATACCGTATTACTCAGTATCGTAAGTCTACGGCGATAACAAATCGTGTCTAATACGTGATACCGTAAGGATATGACTGATAGCGATCCGAACTGACCCTGATTTCTTTGTCAGCCTATCTTTATACATGGAATTAAATAAATGCTATGTAATCTAAGTTAAAGCGGTATGCACAGGGCGTAATATATCCATTGGCTAACTAGGCTGAAGCCTAGGGCGCAAGGTCCCGCAAGGTCCGCCGCCGACTGGGCGCTGATCTGTGACTGTGAGTGTATAACTGTTAACTATTGTAAGTTAACATCCTGTAACAGCCAGTGAGAGAACACCACACTACCTAAACTACTACTAGTATTTGGTAGCTAATATATTGAAAATTTGGTTAAAAGATATATGTATTTATTGACTACAGTCCGTCCGTAAGTCTGCCACTTTAGCAGTATAAAAAAAAAGATAGGAAATGAGCTAGGGGCGCATATTCATAGCAAGTCTAATGCGTTTGGAACTCTAAATCAGGCTCTGGGTATGCTGGTATGCACCACCTAGTTGCCTAAATGTCAGAACTGCAAATGAATGAAAAAGCGACAGTCATATAAATGAATATTGGGTTGGTTGGCGTGTGGGGAGATTGGGACCAACACAAACCAAAAAAATGTGAGGCCTCACGGGACACCTGGCAGAGACAATCGAAATTATTTTGTAAAAATCCAAAGTCCATAATCAAAAATGAACAGTTCCGATACATAAGTATCTAGCTCTGGCGACTCCAAGTCCAGCCCCACCGCAAAGATCAGCAAACCCACTAATCGGTCAAGACGACGATGAGGTGACGATTCGACTATACGGTAGGGGGGAAGGGGTTAGTGTGTATTGTCCTTTACTCAACAGCATGTGATGTATTGAAATCTGACGTAATCAGATAAAAGGCACGTAATCCTCTTAAAGGTATTTATCGCTATAATAATAAACAGATACGATATAAGTGCAATAAAAACAAGATACGCTATCTGCGAACTTCGGAAAATGATTGAACTGTTTCGTTTGAAAAGAGGTTTGGTGTGCCGTAACAGAAATTGATGAAATACATTAGAAATGGCTAGCGCATTTGTCACTACAGAAGTCTCCGCTAATGGTGAGGAATAATTTCAAACACTGAATATTTCAAAGACTACTCCTTGTACGCTACGCTTGGTAAACCAACCTGGAATTCATACATGGATAGTTCTGAAATAACTAGGCTTAAAAATATAGCGAGGACTGACTAAGATGACGTTAAAACTATTAAGTGTCGTGGAAAATATGTAGAATGAACTCCATGTCTTTATTTTCCTGGACATCTAAAGTATGGGGCTCCTCAGAAAGGGTCTTACAAGGGTTGTAACATGAACGGTCGAGCGAGTGGTGGCAGTCGTGCCACTTAAGCTCAGGTGCGCCCTATAAGGATCTAATTTTGTACTTCGGTGGTATAAAAAACTCAAATCCTTCCATACCTCGCTAAGATAAAACCCAAATAAAAACTAAACAAATACCTAATTATCTAGCCACGACAGTACATCGCAATGTTAATTAGCTTAACGCTTATATAAACGACAATACTTAAACCACATCGATACCGGTTACTATCAGTTCAGTCAGGTTTAAACTGTGATAACACAAACACCCAAATGATAAGTAGGTAGATAGATAGATAGGTAGGTTGATAGATAGGTAGGTAGGTTAGATAGGTAGGTAGGTAAGTTGTCGCCTAATCGTAACGATTAGTTTCGATAGATTAGATAAACAACTTCCCCAGGCCTTGTACAAATCAGGGCTGTTGCGAATACAAATCGTTTAGCGTGATTGTAATTCACAATCACAGTTCGTTGTAAAGATAATGAAGCGATTGTCCGACAGATTTCGCTAAGTGGCGAAAATAGAATAGATGATAAAAATAATGGCAATAACACAAGGGGTAGCCCTATGGGTTAAGGACTACTCACACTTCTCCAGCTCAATTGTGCTTTTGCAATATTTCTATCTCTTTCTTAAGCTTTGAAACATCATATTTTTATTCAAAACGGGATTTCGCGTGGGACTATTCTATTATTAATTAAAGTAAAAATTAGTGAGGCGCCTCGGGACCACGATAGGTGTAACCCTGTCGAAACGTCGAGGAAAGTAAAGGTACCGAAACCTTTAATTAATAATAGAATAGTCCCACGCGAAATCCCGTTTTGAATAAAAATATGTGTTCAACGCGTGTTAGTTTAAAACAAATGTTTGAAACATCAGCTATCAGTGCAGCGCGTTCGTCAGCGAAAAATCCGTTCGTTTTTTGAGGAGATTTATCCTATATCAGCGGAGGACATCAATTGGGTTTTGACTTGTTCGTTAGCCCGTATTCGGATGCATGAAAGATGTAACCCCTAAGGCCTATGTTAATTCGTGCTAACAACCAAGTGTAAGCGCCTATATTATTACAAGCATGTAGGTATATGAAAGACCAAATCTATCAAGAACAATATCAGTACCTATCACTTCGGTGTATGACGCGGTGCCGTATCGTACAAGTGACCCGGCTCGAGACCCCGATAACCCCGGGGGCCGGGGGCGACTGTGTGTCACTGTTCGCATGCACGTGCTTTTGACAAACGGCTATCGCAATGTGTATCTTATTAGATGCTACGTTTAATACGCAGTTTTGCGGCTTCCGGGATAGCGTGTTGACCCGGGTATACCTAGGGTAAACCACCCAATTATAAGCACTTTTAGAATGAATTATTGGCACTTTAGTTAAGAGTATATTTCGAAAAATAAGGGAAACCTAGTTTATTTCAGTTCGGTGTTGCCCATTATGTAGTTGTAGGTATGCATTAAAAAGTAAAATAGCATTCTTTTTCTGTTAGAAATGGGCAAAATTACCTAAAGTGCCAATAATTGGAGGAGTGCCAACGATTGGGTGGTTTACCCTATTAGAAAAATAGGAAGTGTTTATTGAGTACCCGGTTAGAGTCGAGAGTAGTTTAAATTGGACTCTAGTAGGACAATACCATCTTAAAAGTACATTATGCCATTACGTAAATGACGTGCAAGTAAGCCTGGCTCCGGGATATTTTAAAACTATTAACACAGTTTAATAGACTATAGGGACATGATCAAAATTGCGCTTCAAAATTATCTAGGACGGATAAGTTTAAAAGACTACTACTAGTTCGACAAATAATTTAAGACTATGCCGATATGAGATGAATGTCGATAGGGATTTCAAATAGGAATACTGTTGCTATAAAAACGTATCACTTTTGAGTACCATAATTCAACAAGAAGCCGTGAGACGGTCTCACCCGACTGCCCCTCTGTGAAAGTTCAATCCAATTGACGTTGTCATTTTTTATTTAAAACTTTGAACAGATGATCCACGTGACCTAGTGTCGTAATATATTGCAACAGAGTCACAGACTTCAGACATAAGTCTCACCATAAGCCCCTCTGCAATCTATTTAATAGAGAGGGGCTAAAAGACATTTTGATTGTTAAAACTAAGACTAACTAAGGGATTAAATTTAAAAAAAAGAAAGAGTCCTCTTTCTAAAAGAGGGTTTTATTTGCAATCTAAAAAATGCCCTTATAATATCTGTCACTGTAACTAATTAGTGCGATTAAAATACCCTTTATCACAAACGAAAATAATTATTACTATCTCAGGGAAAGTTAAATGATAATATTTATCAAACAACTGATAGTAAAGTCTGTAAGATAAAGTGCAAAAAATCTATATTTAGTACAAGATACTCATTACTCATGTATTATTGAAATTACTTTCTTTATTAGATTGCCGTGACGTCTACCACGCTGTGCTTTTTTTTTTTAACGTGAGGGAAAATCCTCATGGATGTTATGCCGGTCTCCTACAGACTAAAAAACCTCAGGTACTTATACACTAATAGCCTACGGTTGGGAGCGCCGGGTAAGCTCTCGGAAGGATACCCCAGGACTCCCAACTACCCCAGACCTACGGCTACCACTGCGGCTTCACCTAGGGGGTTCGGGTGCTATCCAGCGTCTTTGGGGGGATATTAGGGTGTTATAACGCTTCTTAGGGGGGCGTGCATGAATCCCTCACATCACGCTGTCATCTAGGGCCTGCTTCTGTAAGGACGGTGAGCAGCCCCCTCACAGTCCTCAGGATAAACCGCTGTGCTTATTCTCGAGTCAAACCTATGAGTCGGAACCAAGTTCAGTACTGAGTCGTATCTATATATATAAAAATGTTGTGTGCGTTTGTGTATCTATTAAAAACTCAAAATTTACTGAATCGATTGAGCTCAAAATTGGACACGATATACAATAGGATTCAGAGATGGTTTTAGGCTACTTTATACACTTTTATCATAACAGCAATAAGAATAAAATAGCTTTAAAAAGTGATTTTACCAATAGATGGCGTTGGTCGTTTTTTTTAAAATTATATTCTGCCAGCTTCAGAACAAAATATTATAAACAACCTATTTAGAAGGTACCTACCAGATTGATGTTTTTTAAGAGAAGTTTGATTGCGGCCTTTTTGCATTCAGAATACTAAAAGAGAGTACTTACCTAATTTAATAAAGACGTCAGATATGTTTTGCATGTTATTTTTGAACTTTTTGGACATTCGGAATTTTGGAGTTTTGGAGTTATGGACTTTTGGACTTTGGACTTTGGACTTTTGGACTATTGGACTTTTGGACTTTTGGACTTTTGTACTTTTGGACTTTTCGAGTTTTGGGCGTTTGACATTTTGGACTTTTGGAGTTGGAGTTTGGAGTTTTGGAGTTTTGGAGTTTTGGAGTTTTGGAGTTTTGGAGTTTTGGAGTTTTAGAGTTTTGGAGTTTTGGAGTTTTGGAGTTTTGGAGTTTTGGAGTTTTGGAGTTTTGGAGTTTTGGAGTTTTGGAGTTTTGGAGTTTTAGAGTTTTGGAGTTTTGGAGTTTTGGAGTTTTGGAGTTTTGGAGTTTTGGAGTTTTGGAGTTTTGGAGTTTTGGAGTTTTGGAGTTTTGGAGTTTTGGAGTTTTGGAGTTTTGGAGTTTTGGAGTTTTGGAGTTTTGGAGTTTTGGAGTTTTGGAGTTTTGGAGTTTTGGAGTTTTGGAGTTTTGGAGTTTTGGAGTTTTGGAGTTTTGGAGTTTTGGAGTTTTGGAGTTTTGGAGTTTTGGAGTTTTGGAGTTTTGGAGTTTTGGAGTTTTGGAGTTTTGGAGTTTTGGAGTTTTGGAGTTTTGGAGTTTTGGAGTTTTGGAGTTTTGGAGTTTTGGCGTTATGGAGTTTTGGACCTCGGACTTTGGAATTTTGAACTTTTGTACTTTGGACTTTTGAACTTTTATACTTTTGGAGTTTTGGAATTTTGGAGTTTTGGACTTTTGGACTTTTGGAATTTTGGAGTTTTGGAGTTTTGGACTTTTAGAATTTTAGACTTTGTAGTTTTGTACTTTGGACTTTTGGACTATTGGACTTTTGGACTATTGGACTTTAGGACTTTTTGACTTTTTGACTTTTTGACTTTTGAACTTTTGAACTTTTGGACTACTACTAACTCCTATGATATTTCTTTCGAAAAATAAGGTCATGAAGAAGTTTCACTTCTTACGTGTGTACAATAGTTCACGCACACATTTTTTTTTAAAATGTACCCATCATTTAGTTTGTTACTCATTTCTCATAGGCACATAAAACCACCATAAAAAAGTCACAGCGAAGCGTGGCAGGGTACCGCTAGTTATTTATTCGCAACTTCGTTTGCGTGATAAATGAAGAACCGCTCGACCGATTTTGTGCAAACTTCACTTAAACCATCTACTAAATAGGTCGAACAAACCCTCAACATTTGGTTTGGATAGGTGAGCCCGTTCTTGAGTTATAAAATTACGACGAAGTGGCATTGATTTTTATATATATAGATTTGACGAGAAGTTTTGTTTTATATGCACCTCATAATGTTTTTATGTGTGTAACATTTTTTCGCTCGCTACACTGAAATATGTGGTCGTGGTTGCGTGAAAAGGGATTAAAATTTTTAACCAGTAGCCTAAAAGCACGTGCAATTTAATTTGTCCAATGAGCGTGCTTAATTCAGAACTCAGCCGGTTTAATAGACTGGATCATTACGATGCAGGTAGTTTTCGGATAAATAAATTCCAAATTCGTTTAAAGTTTAATCTGTTGGTTCGGAAAACATATGCAGCAGAAACAGAGTGGGCGATAACACTGAGCCTTGCGGTACTCCAGCGTTTATGGCCATGCAGTCGGAATAGCTGCCGTCAACGACGGCCCTGATGCTTCTATCGGCCAAAAAGCTGGACACTCATCTACATAAACTCTCCGGCAGTTCATAGGAGGGCAATTTCGTAAGAAGACCACGATGCCAGACCTGGTCAAAGGCTTTAGAGATGTCGAGGCTGAATGTAACCCTCGGTAAGCCGACAAGTACCAGTTACTGGTACTGGGTGAGGGAAATTCCAGATGACTAATGATAGACGGCATTAATTGATATTATTATAGATAGATGTTTCGACACAAAGAAATATAAAACCCCGTACTTAAGACAAGTCTAACTGTTATATCTGACACTACAAACTTATTAGACTTGACTCATAATAGCTCACTATTAATAACTATTATTATAGTCGTTGATAATACCCAAGTATTGATCAAGAAGGTCAGCCATTATCACCGCTTGAACGTTCTTTTTAGTGCAGTGCCCTACCAGGCCAGGGTCAGAGGTCTGATACTCCTGGTACTTGTAATAACGTACTATATTGATATCGCTTTGTCTTCTCCATGTATTTATACTTTATTGAGCTGTTTACTTGACATGTGATTTATTCTTTGAAGTTGGAGCGATATTGGTTGATTGATTTACATTGTAATGAGATGGAGCACGTTTTGTGTAGGGATTGGTACTCAATGAGGAGTAGTTTAGGAACTATGAATAGATTGATTAATACATACATAGGTACATAATTCACGCCTTTATTCCCAAAGGGGTAGGCGGAGGCATATAGTTTAATGTCCCACGTAATAGGTGGCGAGCCTATTGCCGTGTTAAAATGGACAGGTACAGGTCGTGACGACCCGCAGTTATTATTATTCAAGCCCCCATAAGATCATCAACTTGGTTTTATTTCGAGTTTTCCTACTCTACGCAATGGGCCGTTTTGCGAAAGTATTTCCTTAGTCGCATCTTACGACACCCTCTGAATTAATTGGGGTGGCGACATTTTGTACTCTTTCCCGTTACCACACAGGGCCTCGTCGCCACACAGGGATTGATTGAAAGAGGATAATACCATGATGAAATTGTTTTCTTGAGAAAGTGTCATCAAAATGTCCCAGTACAATAAAGTTTAAAATGTCTACAGATTTTTATCAAATAAAAATAACATTAGCAGATCTATAAAAGATGTTTTATAGAATAATTTGTGGGCATAAAATTATGCATATCGACTGAATAATATTCCATAATAATGATGTACTTATGTGATTTGAATATTAAACAGATCTATCAAGTAATATCTGCGAGCTACAAATCAACCATTAACTTTTTAACGCCATTAAATCAAGTCGTAGATAGAATATTTTTATTTTATTGACCATCATAAAAGTATTAAATTTATGAAGATCATATATCTTAGTCATAAAATAAATGTAATTATTTTTGCAAAGTTGAATATTATAGCATTACCAGCTGATGCCCGCAGCTTCGCCCGCGTAAAATTTGTTCTCGTTCCCGCTTCCCATAGGAACTTATTCCCGGGACAAAAAGTAGCCTATGTGTTATTCCAGACTATAATGTATCCCTGTACCAAATTTCAGCCAGACCCGTTCAGCCGTTAGAGTGTGAAAGAGTAACAAACATCCACACATCTACACTCACAAACTTCCACAGTTATAATATTAGTAAGATTAACAAGGTTATTTTCAAATTGATAGTATCGCTATTATTCACACGATATGCTCGCGTTGATCACAAACAACTTTCGACTTTAAATTCGGTAAATACTGTAGAAACTTCTATTCTATTTAACAAACGGTGTATGTATGGACATCATCAGGAGCCGGTGTGGGCTTTAAAGATACACAAATCAAAGAGTATACTTTGAGATTAAAATTAAAACTTTACTAGATGGTGGCGGCAGCCCTGGCATTTTGTTACCATTCCCGCATCCCATGGGAACTTATTACGGGAATAAAAAGTAGCCAATATATTATTTTAGACTAAAACCTGACAAAGAAAGGAATAGCGTGATTAGAAAACAATGTGGTATAACTGAAGATGTAGTGACGAAGATTGAAAAAGGGATGCTTAAGATGGTTCGGACATGTCGAGAGGATGGATGAAAGTAGACTGACTAAACAGATTTATAAGGCGAGAATGAATGGGCAAACTGGTAGGGATCGACCTCGGCGTACACATGATGACCAGATCAAAGGCCTGTTGGAAAAAGGCCAGGTCAAGAGTACCCTTAACCGACGAGCATGTATGAAAGCACTTATAAAAGTAGAAGAAGCGAAAGTGGTATGCCAGGACCGTAGCAAGTGGAAAGCCCTCTGCCTACCCCGATGGGGGACGGGCTGATGATACGTATGTTTTTATGTAAAACCTGCTTTTTAGCGATAACTCGTGTAATCTCGTTATTTATTAGTGTCGAATTGGTGTGCAATAAAGTTTATTTTATTCTATTCTAAAACCTATCCCGGTGGCAAATTTCAGCCATATCCATTCTTAGAAAGTTCTCATTTATAAGATTAAGTAAGTATTGTTACAACAAATATAGAAAAAAAAATCACAATACTCGCGACCATGGCAGACCTAATCTAAGTAGAACTAGAGTTATAATAAACCTGTCCGTTTCTTTGTTCTTAATTAATGTCAACATTTACAACTCAAACTGGTGATCCTAATCGATTTTCCGCAGATGATTCAGTCATTGTTATCTCATTTATCAAAATGTGTTGAGCATTTTAATCATGTATGTACTGTGTAGAAACGCTCATGGCCCCGCGGACTCAGTGTTCACGAACGATCACTGTAGTAAGCAACTTTCACTATGGCCAGTCCTTGGATGGGAGACCATTCATGTGATCACTTTGTGACATTTATTTGAGCGTTTCCGTGCTTCGGAAGGCTCGTTAAGCCGTTGGTCCTGGTTGCCAGTAAAATTACAGTCGTTAAGCCAAGTTGAAGGCCTTTTTAAGGCAGCTTTAAAAAATTCAACAGCGGGCACTCACAACCTGCGCCTGTCTATCTAAACACGGCAATACGGCTCACCACCTATTATGTGGGACAAATTCTAAAAAAGTGAAATGTGGGCATTATAATATGGCTCTGCCTACCCGTTCGCGGATACAGGCGTGACCATATATATGTTTGTACTGTACATAGATACAAGTTCTATCCAGACCCGTATCAGATTTGCAGTAGTCGGGTAAAAATTGAAGACAATCAGGCAAATCAAGACACACACACACACGATTAGACATTCAAACATAAAATATTCCTACTAATGTTATAAATGCAAAATTAACTCTGTCTGTCTGTTACGCATAAACGCCGAAATCGCAAAAGTCATTTAAATGAAATTTGGTATAGAGATAATTTGAGTCCCTGTTACTTAACAGGGACTCAAATTATTATTAGGTCTTAATTAAGTCCCTGTTAAGTTAAGGAGAGTAATGATTCTACGGGATAACGACTTCTACTACGCGGACGAAGACGCGTGGAACAGCTAGTTTGCTTTATAAATAAAAAGAGTAGGTATCCAGACATACATATATATAGTCACGCCTTTACACCCGAAGGGGTAGGCAGAGGTATAGTATACGCCCACATTTCACCCTATATTTTTATGTCCAACGTTATAGGTGGTGAGTAGGGAATGCAATCCCGCAACAAGATTATAATCCCGGTATTTGCGGGACTGAGCAATCTCAGTCCCGCGGGATCCTGGTATTTGCGGGATCCCGCATATTTCTGAAAGTCATTGAGAAAAGAATAGAATTCTGTATCATACATCCATCTAGAACTGAAAAATAGTCACCCCCCTTAATCCTCGAAGCGGTAGGCAGGACGAGGCATATGGTCTCATCTCATACCTAATGTCCTTTTCTCAAAATTTCCCATTCACAAAATATGTGCACTACAGGATTAACCCCGCTCAATCCGACTTGGATAGGTTAGGTTAGAAGGCTAAGGCCGGAGCGGAGCGCAGCGAAGCTTTCGTATTAGCCTTCGTGGTTATTTTTTTTATAACCTAACCTAACCTATCAAATCGGATCAAGCGGGGCTAATTCTGTAGTGCACATATGTGGAGAAAGGGACATTTTGAGAAAAGGACATTTCGCGCAAAAGTACATTTTGAGAAAAGGACATTTCGCGCAAAAGTACATTTTGAGAAAAGGACATTTCGCGAAAAGGTCATTTTGAGAAAAATACATTTCGAGAAAAGGACATTATGAGAAAGGACATTTCGAGAAAAGGACATTATGAGATGAGACGAGCCGGGCCTTCAACTTGACTTAGCTGCCATTTTACCGATAAACGGGACCAACGGCTTAACGTGTCATCCGAAGCACGGCAACGCTCAAATAAATGTCACAAAGTGGTCACCCATCTAAGGACCGGCCATAAAAAATGTAACTTATTGCAGTGATCTTTTACAGAACACTGAGTCCGCGGGGTACAAGGAAAAATAAATTATTTAATATTACTTTTGTATTGAGATTATTAAACCGATATACATATAAGTAATAAAATAGCTACTGCTAATTATTAGAAGCGCAGAAAATATAGCATGTCAAAATTTTTGTCTGCCAAACGACTCCTAACTTTACATGTCAGATAGCCAGCAAGCAATGTACGAGATAATTGAATACTTTTATAGTACAAGAAAAGTCAAATCTCCCTGATTAAATCACTAAAATCAAATAAGTACATTATTAGATTACATATTACGTCACAATTACAAAAAACTTTCTCAAACCGAATCAGTTTGCGCACTTCCGCTTACAGAATAACACATGGCGTTTACCTCTGCACAATCCCGCTAATCCCGCGGGATCCCGCACGATTTGCGTGCGGGACTGGTCCCGCAAAAATACTGCGGGATCCCGGTATTTCGGGATCCCGGTATCCCGGTATTGCATTCCCTAGTGGTGAGGCTAATGCCGTGTTGAAATGGACAGGCGCAGATCGCCGCGACCCGCAGTTGAAATTTTTCAAGCCCTAAGATCTTTAACTTGGCTTAACGATTGACATTAATTTACTGACAACCGGGTTTCAATTCGAGTTTTCCTTCTCTATGCAATGGATCTTTTGGCGAAAGTTTTCCCTTAGTCGTCTCTTAAGACACCCTAGGGATGTATAGGGGTGGCGACATTTTGTATTCTTACCCATCGCAACACGGTCCCGTCGCCACACAGGGCGGAGTAGGTATCCAATAAAAAAAATATAAAGAAATTACAGCAAGAAAAATTCAAAATGTCCAGAATATGAGCGATAAATATGAACGACATATGTCCAATAAACGACCATAAAGCATAAACTACAATAACAACGTCTCACTATCACAGCAATGTGTGAACCTTGACACATCAGGAATCATTGACACAGAATCTTAAATATTCGACACTTCACTCACGAGCCATTTGTATTCAGATATAAACGTTTATAAATTGGCCATAACAATGAAATATTGACATATTGTATTTAAATAGATAGATACATAAAAATCATTATGTAATACTAGATAACGCTCGCGACTTCGTCCGCGTTGAAATCGGTGCCCGTTCCCGCTTCCCATGGGAACATATTCCCAGGATGAAAAGTAAAAAAGTTGCCTATGTGTTAGTCCAGTCTATCTTTGAGCCTAAAGTTCAACTTAGAATACTCGTAGTAGGACAAATACTATCTGACCGGCGCAACTTTGTTTGCAACACCCCGATTTCGAAACATTTTTCAATTTATTTTATACCACTACATAGAGAGCTGTATTGGTCTGGCCTCGCGGAAACTGGGAATCCTGAATAAGGTGAGACGGTATTTCACGCCACATCAGAGATGTTTACTGTACAAGACGCAGATTCGTCCCTGCGTCGAGTACTGTTCTCACCTCTGGGATGACTCCGCGAGGTACTTGTTAGACGCGCTTGACGCTATACAGAGACGTGCTATCCGAATAATTGGTTGTCCTGAGGTGACGGGAGGCCTCGAACCTTTGTCGCAGCGAAGAACCATAGCGTCCTTGGCTGCCTTCTATCGAATGTATCACGGCGAATGTTCTGAAGAGCTCTTCAACCTGATCCCACCATCTCCTTTCCGATCCCGAATAACGCGTGCCGGGCAGAGATGCCACTCATACACAGTGGAGAGAATCTTCGCCAGAACCGAGCGTTTCAAAAGATCGTTCCTCTGTCGAACTATAAAAACATGGAACGACCTGCCCGCACACGTCTTTCCCTCATCTTACAATCCCGGGTTCTTCAAGAGGAGCGTGAAGAGGCACATCACAGGGCCGCCAACTTGAGGACCACTGTAAGAAGTGGCCCCCAATCGCTAGATGCGCCACTGCTTTCTTACCATCAGGCTGGTGGCGACGTCAATTTGGCGAGCTGAATATAAAAAAAAAAACCACTACGGTGGCAAGCAAGCATACGCCCTAGTAAGCAAATGCACTAGTGGTCACCGCAGCCTATGGACGCTTGCAACACCGAGAACCTTCTAAGAGCCCCATACTGAAGGCGTTTGGATAAATCCGAGGCAGGGAGATCATTCCACAATCTAAGCGTGCGCGGAAGAAAGCCTCTATCGAATCTTAACATTGCTGCTCCACTCCTTTTCGTCGTTGCGTGAAGTTATAATAACCTATAAATATTTCTCTTTAAATGGGCTATCGAACTGTAAAAGAATTTTGTAAATCCAACCAGTAGTTCTAACGATCTCAGCGTTTAAATAAACACACAAACTCTTCAGCTTTATAATAGTAGTAGGTAACTTAGTGTGGTTTGTAATTAATACTATTATAATTCTTAAGGCGGTTGTTTTCTATTCAAATTAACCCATCCTTTGTATAATGATTTGACTCCGATTTTAAGAGGTTTTCATCATACAAATCCACTTAGAATCGCTTTGAAACCCTTGAGAATCTCATGTTTATTATAACTCTTCAACCTGCACTATCCTTGAAACTCAATAACCATGGTTTAAATTAAATGCTGTTTAAAATATTCACATTAAACCAGCTAAGATTCAAATACTTGTCACAGAGTGGTGCAATTGCCGACAGTCAAACCCAGGACTTTATCAGAAGTCCGACGGCCTATCCACTAGTCTATAGTCGCATTTAGCACCCACAACTTCTGCAACCTAAACAAATAAAACTTTCAAATCACCTTGCAGTTGACCGGCGATCTGTCCTCGCTGCCACACATCCGTACCAGCATCGCACACAATCCAAGAGAATTCCACAACGACACTACTTAAAAAAATTCACACAACACACAGTGTCGCACTAGAATGCACATGACCACACCACATATCGAATGATAGGTTATCACTTTGAATTTGGCGAACGAGTTATCGATACGAACTAAAGTTACTCGGTTCTAAAGGCACGTTAGTACGTAGTGAAGTGTCGCACGCGACTGCACTCCCTGAGTAGCGAGTGCTATGCTGTTATCGTTTGTAGGTCAGGCGGTAGCTACATTATTTGTCACACATTACAATATTTGAAGTTTACACAGGTGACGTTCGACGTGAAAGTTATGAAGTGTGTCGTTGTTTTAACATTTGTTTAAAGTAAATAAGCTGTTTGATATAACAGTAGACTTTTTATTATGCTACTGGTTGAGCTAGCTACTCTGCCCGATCTTAAAGCAAGTACTTATGTGTTTATCCATCCACACTACACTTTAAGAATTCAATATTGTACAAAAGAAAGTTTTTACGTTGAACCTTGTGTTTAAATATTTAAACAGTCGCCTCCTTGGCTATATTTGTCCAAATTTACTACGTATAATTTTATATTACACTCCTCGGTAATTTTCTTAATTCGATTCCATTCTTTTTCGATCACTTTTCTTTGCTGTAATAAAGAAACTTTTCCCCTGTCTTACAGCCCTGGATTTATTTAAGCGAAGCATGAAAATGTGTGAAATCTTTTAAGTTACAATCTGCTGGCTCTGATACCAGGACATCAACAGCAGGTAGGTGACGACCCAGAAAGACTTAGATGTTTGAAAGTTTGTTACTCAATCACGATCGAACGGATCTGGCTGAAATTTGGTACAGGGATAGATTTTTATCCCGGGAGTTTGTTGTATGAGTATGCAAAATACACGCGGGAGAAGCCGCGAGCATCGGCTAGTATACTTATAATAAGAAAATTAGCTAAAACACATGTGAAATGGAATCTTACAACACGACAGTGACCGCTACAACGATAGCATTTCGACGGAAAGACCACCTAATAAATACATAATGACCATCTCATACAATTTTACGACTCAATTAATTGTACAGAAATCCCAAAGTGATACAGCGATAAGCCTCTCAATATCCGCTATATTAGCTTGAGCCAAATCTGTATTTAAATCTCCATTTATGAGTTTTGTGTATAAATTATTTAAATATGATCTCAGAGGCAATCAAAGCTCAATCAATACCAACCGGTATTTTAACAGACACATTAATACGCGTAGAATTGTTTGAATAATAAATTATTTCGATTTATTTGAAGGATTGCGATCATTTCGTTTTACATAATAATGTTGGATATTATATCACTTTATCAAAATATTAAATGACAATATAATTTTTTGAACGTTATTACAAATGCAAAAACTGATAAAATATTAAAATGGTACCGATATCATGTTCGTAGAAAAATAAACTTTCAAAGGAACTTATAAACTGCTATATTTTGATCATAAATGGTCGATCGACCGAAAACTGTTAATCCAGAGCCATCTGTTGGGAGTCACGGGGTATCCTTCTGAGGGCTCGCCCGGGGCTCCCAACCGTAGACTGTTAAACAGGATACGTGAGGTTTTTTAGTCGGTAGGAGTCCGGCATAGCATCCATGAGGATGTTCCCTCACGTTAAAAAAAAATCCAGAGCCATTTAGTGTAGTTGCTCTATTAATTGCTATTTATTGATCCTTTTCTGTGGAGCAAATTCGGTGAATTGTAGCAATTATTTTGCCAAAATGGTATTTTTATCAGAGTTGCTGAAGGAAGTGGGTAATGGGAAATAGCGCTTGACGATTATTGTATGTCCGGCCACCTGGCTTTACTCCTCTGCTCAAGTCTTTAGCCTAAGTTTGTCTACCTTTATCCATTCCATGTATTCAGAGCTCAACGATATACGACTCTAAGATTTTGTTTATTTTTTATACCATTAAGGCGACAGACAAGCACCGTAGCCTATGAACGTTTGCAACACCGGAGGAGTCACACTCGCGCTGCCGACCCTGTAAAAAAACTTCTAAGACCCCTTTTGAAGAACCCCATACTGAAGGCGTTTGGGAAAACCGAGGCAGGGAGATCATTCCACAACCTAAGCGTGCGCGGAAGAAAATCCCTATCGGATCTAACCGTGCTCGATAATTCCAATAAAAAAAGATATCAATCGCGATAGGAAAATCTTAGTTCGATAATAACTATAACTTTACTACAACTTTATTATTAATTTGTTTGATATATTTCCTGGTGTGCAATAAAGAGTATTTGTATTGTATTGTATTGTAACTATCACATATCTTTTTCACTATTCTCCAGCACGTCAAGCTAGACCATCTAGGCAATCTAAGTCCACAGACAAAAAAAATCTATGACGTAACATCATAAGTGTGCGAGCGTTCGACCTAGTGGCCCCAACGTTTTTATATAACATATCGTTTGGCTCTTCGACAATTGTATTATTGTAGTCTATCGTTATTAATATTGACACATCTGACCCGTGGCCTGAAATTTTAAATGTTATCGGCTAGTTTAACGAGTGGTATTTATCTATGTACGTCGTTAATTAACTTGACTTGGCGGACGCTGGGTACATACACACTAGGACTGAAAGTGATAGGTATGTGATAGGTGCTTTATTTGTTCGGTTGCAGGTCGACTGCTGTAGGGCAAATAATATACGATGGACCACTTCATGAAGTCATGAATCAATTTGAAAATGAAATCCGTGACTTTATTCGCCCTACCCTGCAGTGCTTAACGTGGCAACTGTTGAGAAACATTCCACAAAATCACAATAGAAAATGAAATAAATTACCAAACAAATGCGTCTATGGTCTTCGTGTCTCCCCGTGTGGCGACGGGAGAGAGTACAAAATGTCGCAATTCATTTTGAGGGTGTCGTAAGAGGCGACTAAGCGAACGCTTTCGCAAAACGATCCATTGCGTAGAGAAGGAAAGCTCGAGATGAAACCCGGTTGTCAGTAAAATGACAATCGTTATGCCAAGTTGAAGGCATTATGTATGGGCGGCTTGAAAATTTTCAACTGCGGGTCGTCACGACCTGCGCCTGTCCATTTCAATACGGCAATAGGCGACATAAAACTATAAGGTGAAATATGGGCGTATACTATGCCTCTGTCTACCCCTTCGGGGATAAAGTGTATGGCTGAGAGATATTCAATGCGCGAGTTTTTAGTTTGAACACATTTAACAGTTACCGCAAAGACGCAAAGGCCATCGATTAGTACTAAATAATATTTCTGCGAAACGAGTGTGATCATTATCACAGTTTACGTAAGGCAAGCTAATGGACTCGACAAACCAAATAACTTGAGCAAATACTGACATTATAAAATATTTGCGCACCCATTCATACCTTTTACTGTTAACCAAACATAATTCCGCAATCGTGGGTAAACACTAAACACACAGAAATCTTAGGTTCATATGGAGGATGACAAGTTATTATATGTTCCTACTATACACTTACAGAAGCAGGTCCCAGACGGCGCCGTGATGTGAAAGCTTCATGCACGCCTCACGCTCCGAAAACTGGGATAACACCCGACAATAACGCCATTTTGAAATGAGGAGTGACGTCACTTTAGGTTTAGTGTATATTTAATTAGCGGGCTTTTTCCCATGGGAATATGAGAACAAAATATAGCCTATATTCTTTGGGGATAGTGTAGCTTCCCAGCAGTGAAATAATTTTTTAAGTTGGTTCAGTAGTTTCGAAGCTGATTCGATGTAAACAAACAATCAAATCTTTCCTCTATCTATATATAGTCGAATGTCTTAGGTTCTCCCCATAATGTATTGCTGTATTAGACTTGTGGATGGACGAAAATATTGAAATAAAAAGATTTTTTATATACCAGTAAGGTGGCAGACAAGCATCGTCGTGTGTACTAAATAGCTTAAACATTCTATTATAAGGTCTATTGTGGCGTTTAATTAATTTAATACCACTAACATAGTTGTAAGATTTGTACGCCATGTTATTGGCAAAGCATAGAGAGACTACACTTGTTAACTAAAAACCTATTTATGTACCTATGTTCACAAAGACAATCAATTGAATTGAATTGCATACGGCCCATTACACTAAAAAGCTTATAATAGGCAAAAAGCGTCGAGGGCCACAAACCTGGTAAGTGTTCCACTGCTGCAGCAGGTGGTGGTGGCACGCGGCGCACGCGCGCACCGTGCCCTGCGCGTCCTTGGGCCGCGAGCGCGGCGGCCGCGGGTGCTGCTCGCCGAAGATCGGGAAGTACGCCTGCTTGTTCTGGAATGGAGTGGAAGCACTTTATTGGAAGGTTATAGAGGTATTTATGATACTACTGATATTATAAGTTTGTTAAGGAGTTTGTTTTTGAATCACGCTTTCACGGTTAAACGGACGTGGTTGAAGTTTGGTACAATGAAAGATCATGGCACAAATTAAGAGATAGTACAGATGGAAACCTACATACTAAATTCGCTAAGGCTACGCACATATAGACAACTCATTCACAGACACGAGGTCAGGCGGTCTCAGCCGAATTTTCGATACTGATTTGTTCGGTCTCAACAGAATTTTCGATACTGATTTGTGCGCGAGTGTGTAGCAGAGGGTATGTGTTAAAAAACTACATACATGAGTTTTCCAACTGTACTATCTCTGATTTGTGATCATGGTCTGCAATAACAACCAGAAATTTTATCCTGATGAAATGCGTGAACGCGAATAGATTTCTATGCAACTGGAGTCGCTGGTGACAACATAAAACAAATACTACAATTTGAAACTTTCTTGGTAATATCTTGTCAGTTGCAACAGTTAACTTAAAGATTCTCAAAAAAAACTGGACAAGTGCGAGTTGGACTCGCCCATGAAGGGTTTCGTAGCAGCAAGTAACATAATATAAAAGTTCTTATAGTCCGTTGTAACTTTGATTGATGTTTTAAGTCTAGTGTCCGACCGAAACTGGTTTTCCGGCCGAAACCGAAACCGAAACCGAACTTTCGGCCCCAGGGTCAGTTTCGGCCGAAACCGAAACCGAAACCGAAACTCACGTTTACATATAGCAAAAAAAAAAACAGCCAAGTGCGAGTCGGATTCCGCACAGATGGTTCCGTTACAGAAATTGGGCACAAAAATTACGTTTGTTGTGTGGATGCTTTTTTCTGATTTTAGTAGGTATTTTTCGTTATCGGCATCAGAACAGGGTGAGGTGGTAGTGGCAGTGTCTCTTGACATCGCCAACGCTTTTAGCACCTTGCCATGGAGCTGCGTTTGGGAGGCGCTTATTTACCATGGAATGCCTCCATACCTCCGTCGAATTGTCGGGGCCTATCTTTCCGAGAGGGCCATAACTTACCTACCCAAGCTGGCTAGGGCTGGGTCCGCGAGATGTTCCATAGGGATCGGTCTTAGGACCGCTTCTGTGGAACATCGGTTACGAATGGGTGCTGCGTGGTCCGTTGCTCAGAGCTGTCGGCGTAACGTGTTACGACGACACCCTCATTACAGCGCGAGGAGCAACCCCCCGAGACGCAGCCCTGAGGACACCTGCGGGATCCAGCTTACATATAGGGGGCGTCAGCATTCGGATACCACTTCCGAAGTTTGGTCCCATAGCTGAGGGAGGGGGCATCAGCCGCACTCTCGCGGCTGTTGCCCAATATCAGGAGACCCAACGCTCCCTGCAGGAGACTGTACCTTGGGATCGTGCGGAGCATGGCCCTATAAGGGGTCCCCGTATGGGCGGAGATCCTGTAGCAATGCGGCAAGATTGCTTAGCCCGCAGAAGGCGACGGCTGTCAGGGTGATAAGGAGATACCGCACGATCTCAGTTGAAGCGGCATGTCTTCTAGGCGGGACCCCTCTATGGGACCTGGAAGTAAGGGCCCTTGCATCATTGTTTAAAATGGCGCAAGGAGACACTGGAGCGGGGCCATAGGCCTCTTCCTGTGAGCAGGTCATGCTCGTAAAAGGGACAGCGGGGAGGAAGCGGGAGAGAACTCTGCCACCCGAGTTCCACAGTCTGCGGCGGCGCCCCATACAATCAGCCTCCATGACCGGGGGCCTGAGGACGGGCTGCTTACCGTCTTTACAGAAGCAGGCCTTAGACGATAGCATGGCGTGAGAGATT
Organism: Miltochrista miniata; assembly: GCA_933228765.1. NCBI lineage: Eukaryota > Metazoa > Arthropoda > Insecta > Lepidoptera > Erebidae > Miltochrista > Miltochrista miniata. Next base: position 1,999,483 of record OW121769.1, read on the forward strand.
CATCCACGCCCCACTCAAGAAGCGGGATAACAACTGAACAACCCCGCAAAGACGCGGCCGCAGTATGCATCATTCCGAGGGCATACTCGGGGCTCCCAACCGTAGGCTGTTAGGTAGGATACCCGTTGTTTTTAGTCGGTAGGACTACTGTACAGTGAAAATTTTAGGCCTATATCCGGCACGGTTCCAGCGATACAACCTCGTGACTGAAACTCGGCCTAGCCGTCCGTCTGTCTATTAAGACAGACGGACGGCTAGGCCTCATGTCTCGTTAATGGGCTTTAACCCCTTTGTGTGTGATTTAGACTCGCTCTTGGCTGGTTATTTTTTCAATAGGTGCAGCAAGTTCCACCAAGTGCCATTAATCAACGGTATCAATCAACGGTATAAATCTTCTCAAGTGTTCATTTTAGAAATATATCCACCTAAAGATGAGTTCCTTTCTTTTACGTGTGGAACTCATAGATTCTATTGCGAACTCCTACCGACTAAAACCACACGGTGACCTGCTACTAACTCTTGGCTGGTTTTGGTTACATTTTAGAAGATAGGTAACCAAACGTGGAGAACTGCGAGCCGGACTAGTGCGCGTAGGGTTCCGTACAAGAAAATCAGCAAAAAATCACGTATATTGTTTCGGAGGCCCCCTTTAATATTATTAATTTGTCTATTTTTATTACTTGTCGCTATAGCGGCGACAGAAATACATCATCCGTAAAAAATTAACTGTCTAACTATCACGGTGCATGAGTCTGCTGACAGACAGACAGACGACCAACGAAGTCAACGGAACCGACAACAAAGGGGTAGGGTTATGTAATGTCCTAGATCACCTTTTTAGGATTCCGTAAAAATTGTATTATTATAACTATTGATTGGAAGTCCTTTGTAAATCTGTAAATCTTCGGTTAGTAACATATTAACTGGTTGGGCTGACCCTAACCACGTCACAAGCAGAGCTAGGCACTCAAAATTGATGAACACGTGAGTTTCGGCCAGGCCGAAAGTTTCGGCCCATTTTGGCCGAAACCGAAACTGCGGCCGAAACTCGATTTTTTGGCCGAAACTGGCCGAAACCGAAACCGAAACCGAAACTTCGGTCGGTCACTAGTTTTAACACGCTCGCAGTGGTAGTGATTTTTCTAACCGAAAATTGCGGTTTACGACGTATTAAAAACAAAACTACCGGCTCTATCTCGTTCAAACCAATTTTCGTTAGTAGTTTTTATGGCAATGTACATCTATATTCTTTTTAGATTTATCATTCTCTTAGTTTAGAAGTTAGAGGGGGACACACACTCTTGCGCAAGCTATTCACTTTAGAAAAAAATGATGTTAGAAACCTCACTAGCATTTTTGAAGATCTATCTATAGATACCCCACAAGTATGGGTAAGATGAAAAAAAAAAATTTGAGATTCAGTTCTGAGTATGGGGACCCCAAAAATTTACTGCTTTTTTCTAGTTTTATATAAGAATCTTAATGCGGTTCACAGAATACATCTAGTTACCAAGTTTCAATAGCATAGGTCTTATAGTTTCGGAGAAAAGCGGCTGTGACACACGGACGGACAGACAGACAGACATGACGAATCTATAAGGGTTCCGTTTTTGCCATTTGGCTACGAAACCCTAAAAAGGAGTAAGAATGATATAAAACGTATTTTCCTCTTACAACTCCTGATTCTTCAAGCGGAGCGTGATGAGGCACATTATTGAGCTACAAACTATAGCGCCACTGTCAATAGTCTTATTAACTGTGATAGTGACCCTCATCTCGCTAGATGTCGATATGGCTTTCAATCAGGCGAGGTCGTTTGGTAAGCTAAATATAAAATTGATAAATATTTTAAGTTCGACCAAGTAATAGTATAGACGGGTCCACGTCATACATTACGAACTCAAAAAGTGAGACTAGTTTACACACAAAGATATTGTAACAACGACACGACATGCACACATACATTCTTTTTTCGAATTTAGGGTAGTATTTATTAGTATGCTAACTTTTTTATACTATTTTTATGATAAAGTGATCAAAAAAATTCTATACATACAAATAAATATAATTGGAATGTCTGTTTGTAACATTAAAATAACCGCTTTCTACTACATGCATATGAATCTTAGATCATCTAACCACAGGATGCGCCTTACTTAAGCATTGTTTTCTGCCAAGCTACATGACCATTTGGTCTTTTGGCTTTATAAAAAGCACTGTACATCAGTACATCATTTTATATGATTAAACTAGTACATTTCATTGTAGTTGACTGTACAATAAAAATTAACACACAACAGCCATTACGCGTTTGTCGATAAATACATTTTTAAATGTAATGAAATTTTATATGTCTTTGTGTTTCCCCCTTCACCCGCTATGAAAACTAGCAGAATATTTTTGTATGCGGTGGTTCGCAAAGGCTAGTCCCGTGATATATGGTCTAAGATATGAATGTATATACGGTACACATATCAAAATATATATTTTTAAAATTTTTGTCTGTCTGTTTGTTTGTTCCGGCTAATCTCTGGAACGGCTGGACCGATTTGGACGGGACTTTCACTGGCAGATAGCCTATGTAATAAGGAGTAACTTAGGCCACTTTTAACCTGGGAATAAGTTCCCACGGGAAGCGGGAACGGGAACAAATTTCACGAGGGCGAAGCTGCGGGCATCAGCTAGTTAAATATAAAATGATACTAGGTGCGTAGTTATTTTTTCTTTGCTCGTTGCTTGTCTTAACAGCTCGGCCTTTTGAACTCAATCAGTCGTCACAGTGTCAACTGCCGCGATATCACCATCTCCTATCATAGTTCGATATGATCTTGAAAACTCACATTATGTTTATATTTGAATAATAATACAACACAAATAGAGCAGTTTGTTTTTCTCGCAGTAAACAGGTCATGAGTTTAATGTAAATATTTGAGTTTACAGTCGCGCCGCCATATTAAATTTCATAGATATTAAGGCTTGTATGTTCGAAAGAGACTCATCTTGGGGTGACCTTTATACTAGGAAATATTCTTCGATTTGATCTGATAAAACTATACTATTGTAATTTATTAGATACTCTTGCTTTTTTTACGTATCAAAACACGATTAGGAATACTTTGTTGGATCGAAATCGCTCTCGAAAAATGAGAAATATTGCAAAAATCTTAACAAGTAATGTAATTTTTTTATCTAAATTAATGAGTTTAATTCTCATAAAAACTTGTCATAAAATATGTATAGGTCTTTAGAACAATATTTTACGTATAGTTTTTTTCTTAAAACCCCTCAGATTTTATAACAGTAATATAATGTATAAGAATCGAATAAAATCCGGCAAAAGCGTACGCTGCAATTGTTCGAATTGCCTTAAGATTTGTCAAGGTCGAACATTGCAACCTTAAGCATATTTTTTAACAGTGTACATGACAATCTCCAGATGAACCGACGAACTGTGGGAGCGTTTGGCATAGGACCATGTATTGACGCGTAATTTGAGAGATTCCTACGTCCAGCAGTGGACTGCGGCTGATTTCATTGATCGAGTTCAAGTTTACACCTGTCAATTCGATTTCAAGTACAAATTTCAGCCGTGAGATGCATTATAACTTTTTTATTTTGTCTTCTATAAAAATAAATATTATAAGAACAACAAGTCAGTTTCAAGAGTGCTACACTGTTTAGGAAAGACCCACTATATCTAGCACTAAACGACGTCAAGCTGTTTTACACCCGTGTAGCTCCCGTTCCCGTGGGAATACGAGAATAAATATAGCCTATGTTCACCGGGAAGAGTGTAGCTTCTCAACAGTAAAAGAATTTTTCAAATAGGTTCAGTAGTTTCGGAGCCTATTATATAAACAATCAAATTTTTCCTCTTTATAACATTAGTATAGATATACCATATCAACAGGATACGTACGAGTCGAACTCACCCAAAAACAGGAGAAAAGAGTTGTTATGAATGAACAATGGCTATTATTGAAATAGTTATTTAGCTCACAAATCCTTATCCGGATCACACAGCCGGATTTTGATTAAAATTATCTTTTCCTATCAAGACTATATATAGATAGAGTAAAGTTACCAAAATATGAAAGAAACACAGAATAAACAAATGACCCGTCTCATCATGAGGGTAACGACTGATATCCATTAATTGTGTTGGTAGTGCACTCGCCAAATTCGCAGCAATGCGATATCAAAATTATTCAACACTCTGTGCTCTGAAGAGAATGGTCATCGGAACCTATAAACGTCATTCGCAGTGCCGATTCAATTGCTGTGTTTAAAGGAACAAAGGCAGGCTGTGGCTCTGTTGTTGATATTCTCTAAGCCACCCATAGACTTCAAAGTGGCTCAACATAGGTACATACGCCTTTATTCTTTATCCACGAAATTGTAGGCAGGCAGAGGCATATGACATGCTCATATTTCACCGTTTGTTTTGTCCCATGTACTAGCTAGGCGAACCTATTGCGCAGGAGCAGGTTCTAACTACCAACTGTTGAAATTTTTGTCTTCAACTTAAGAGACCAGGGACCAAAGGCTTAGCGTGCCTTTTCAAGTACAGAAACTATAGCAAATTAAAATACTGGAAATGCCACTTAAACAGTCACCGATTTCAAAACCGATAATAGCGTAATATGCTTATGTGGTGATGATTTACAGAACACTGAGGCAACAAGGGTACGAGTGCTAACTTCTATTAGTAGTGAGACTATGATGGATGATCTAACAATGATTACCCAAAAGCGAAAACGACCACCACCACTCCAAAGCTATAGCACAAATTAAATATAGTACAGATGGAAAACTCATTTGTATGTACTTTTTTTTTCACACCTACCCTCTGCTACACACACTCGCGCACAAATCAGTGTCGAAAATTCGGTTGAGACCGCCTGACCTCGTGTCTGTGAATGAGTTCTCTATGTGTGCGTAGCCTTAGCGAATTTAGTATGTAGGTTTCCATCTGTACTATCTCTAATTTGTGGCTATAGGTACTACAGAGAGCAACAATCAACGAACTTGGCTATCCCCCTACCCTCGCCACGATATCTCCCGATAACCTCTACCCGAGGTTGCAAGGTCTACAACACAACACTCTGATATTTTCCACTGCGCGATAGCCCGCACCTCCGACCCGGCCCCCTCAACGTGATAGCCCCAAGATACTCCGATAATTCAATTTATTGCTATTATTTATAATTACTGTATATCATTGGTGACTTGAAGGCATTGGTTATATATAATGTGACGTGTATGAACGGCCCAGCAGAGAATCTCAACGATTTAAGTATTAGGTGCGGTAGATATGAAACCGACAGGCATTCGTCCAAAACATAGCCATGAAGCCCGAAGCCAAGTAGCCAGTTTGTGGTATTTCGAGCGATTCGTCAATGAAATCTTCAGAATTCGTGTTAACAGTTTCGTAATTCGAAGAAAGGCACGCTATGCTATTTGGTCACGACTGCCAGTAATGTGTTACCCCCTTATTCATAATCGTTTATTAAACCTATTTTAGTTAAAACACACTTTAAGTCTATTGCTGTCTCTAACCAATGACAGAGTACGGTTAGAGACAGCAATAGACTTAAAATGTGTTTTAACTAAAATAGGTTTAATAAACGATTATGAATAAGGGGGTTAATCTTTAATCCGTGAAGACCTTATGATAAGGAACGCACAACCTGTCACTGTACGACCCAAGGCGCATAATATATGTATACTACTCATCATCTATACGCGGGACAAAATACAAGTAGATAGATATGATTTTGAAATGAAAATATATTTTTTTTAAATAAATTTAATAAAAAAAGTCGTTGACTGCTCATATCTAAAAATTATATCTGTACGTGGTTAAGCCATGAATAATATTTTATAATCCCTTTATCGCTTATATTGATAGTTTGATACCTACATCGCGAGTGGGTTCATAAATTAAATATCAATAACAAATATAACTGGTTCCTATCTGATTAAAACCGGTGCTGCCAACTAACTGAGGGGGTAATAGAAATTCGGCCTAGTATCAGTAGTCCGATTAAATAGTCCGATGATCGAACTACTGAGACTTTTCCGGCTCAGTAGTCCGATGATGCAGATGATTATAGATCATCGGACTACTGAGTCTTTTAGTCCGATTCGACATTCCGGAATACGAAATGGATGCAGTAGTATTACATTTGTTTTGCATATTTATTTTTTCCAACATGCTAAATGTAAAGCATTTTTATACAATAATAGGTACTTTTTCTACTTTTCTTTTTTTTCTTTTTTTTATTCTTTTTTTTTCTTTTTTTTTTCTTGCTTTATATTTAGCATGTTGGAAAAAATAAATATGCAAAACAAATGTTAATACTACTGCATCCATTTCGTATTCCGGAATGTCGAATCGGACTAAAAGACTCAGCAGTCCGATGATTTATAATAATCTGCATCATCGGGCTACTTAGCCGGAAAAGTCTCAGTAGTTCGATCATCGGACTATTCAATCGGACTACTGATACTAGGGGAGAAATTCAATGACTTCTATTAGACAAGCTGGATTGCATAATTCTTTTTGGAATGACAATTTTAATAGTTTCGAAACCAAAGACTGAAAGTGTCGGTGTACGAACCAAATAGTACAATTGCCGTGGGTGGGATCATCTTTCTTATTGGGATTTACACGGGGCGCCCGGCGTGAAACGTATAGGTAGGTAGATAGGGGGACCGTGTGTTTCGTAGGCATCACGAGTGTTTTTTTAACCGAATTTCATTTGTTCGAAATGGTTTTTAACGAAAAATTGTGAAGATATACTTCAGTTTTTCGGATAATTAGAAAAAAATAAAAATCTACATCTATCATACCTTTTTTTATTTATTTTGTGGGGTTAAGTAAGCACCGTGTGGTATTTTTCGGGGGTGTCATGGGTATAACATGATTTCTAAACGATATTGAAGTGTTCGAAAAGGTTTTCAGCGAAAAATTGTGATCATCTATTCAAACTCTTTCGACTGCCTCTGTGGCGCAATCGGTAGCGATACCGCCTGCTACGCTGGAGGTCGTGGGTTCGATTCCCACCGGAGACAAATATTTGTGTGACCCATAAATGTTTGTCTCAAGAGTCCAGGTGTTTCTATCTCGTATTTAAAAAGTATATAAGTATTAATATTCGTGGTCTGATACCCATAACACAAGCAGGTTATTCCTAGTTTACTTTGGGATCAGATAGCGCTGTGCGAAATGTCCGAGAATTTTTTTTTTAAACTCTAAAAAAATAAAACTATCCCTTGCAAACTTTTTTTAACTCCATCATAAGTTACGATAATATGAAGTAGTACCTACCACAGTTACGCAAACGCACCGAGCCGCGTCAAAAGTGAGCATATCTTGTTTACGTAGCTGTGTCAACCGACCTATTGTTACCGCTAGGCGCTACTGGCCTTAATACCGGCATGGGCGTAGGCGCCATGCTTGCACTACACTTGATATTTATGTTTTATTTAATGTTAAATCATTAAAGAAATGGCTTCTGGAAAAAAGTTTTTATTCTGTTAATGACTTTCTGGAATCTAATAATAGTAGTTTATGACACTGTTGCATAATAAGGGTTCTTATAACACGAGTGTGTTTTAAAAAAACGAGCCGCAGGCGAGTTTTTTTATAATATCACACGAGTGTTATAAGACCAAGTTATGTACAGAGTCATATACTACTTTATCTACTCTCATACTATAATACCTGATTTCATTTTGTTGTGATAATTATGTAGTTGCTCCCAGGTTGCTCCTTGATATCGCCGGTAACAGGTTCATGGTCATGTTTGACGCAGTGTGCAGAATGTCTGGTGGTGTACAATTACCACCATCCTCGCTTTAAGACATGTTTTTACACAAAAACTAATTTATTTTACAAACAAAACCAAACTTTGTTTAATTTAAATGTAAAATGTTGGCGCCAAGGCGCAAACATCGATTGCGCATGCGTGTTTCTTTTTTTTTTTAGGCTGCGGAGACCATAGATTTTAGTAGTTTATGACACTGTTGCATAATAAGGGTTCTTAAAACACGAGTGTGTTTTAAAAAAACGAGCCGTAGGCGAGTTTTTTTATAGTATCACACGAGTGTTATAAGACCAAGTTATGTACAGTGTCATACACTACTTTATCTACTCTCATACTATAATACCTGATTTCATTTTGTTGTGATATATAGTTGCTCCTTGATTTCGCCGGTAACAGGTTCATGGTCATGTTTGACGCAGTTTCCAGAATGTCTGGTGGTGTACAATTACCACCACCCTCGCTTTAAGACATGTTTTTACACAAAAACTAATTTATTTTACAAACAACACCAAACTTTGTTTAATTTAAATGTAAAATGTTGGCGCCAAGGCGCAAACATCGATTGCGCATGCGTGTTTCTTTTTTTTTTTAGGCTGCGTAGACCATAGATTTAGGATTTTTCGCTACTCTGGAGACACAATTTTTTTTAAAGTAGAGGTTCAAACTTCTTTTTCAGCTGGAGATTGTTTATGGTGTATCGTAATGATTAAAAAGTTTTATTATGATATAGGTGTCCATACAAGACCTGTATCGTAATAAAACTTTTTTTTTGGCCTGTGCGTAATGTTTGTCATAATAGTATTGATTTCAATTTTATAATCTTTGTATTATAGTATCAGAGTAGATAAAGGATTTTTCGCTACTCTGGAGACACAATTTTTTTTTTAAAGTAGAGGTTCAAACTTCTTTTTCAGCTGGAGATTGTTTATGGTGTATCGTAATGATTAAAAAGTTTTATTATGATACAGGTGTCCATACAAGACCTGTATCGTATTAAAACTTTTTTTTTGGCCTGTGCGTAATGTTTGTCATAATAGTATTGATTTCAATTTTATAATCTTTGTATTATAGTATCAGAGTAGATAAAAGGTATTGATGACATTTGATGCATTCCTATAATGATATTGCTATAAATTTATATTTGAAAAATCTATTTTAATGTATTCGATAATAATGTATGACGAAGTAAATCTATGCTGAATAAAATAATGTTTGCATGCCCTGTTTAGGCAGAACATGATGTACTTAATCTTAAGCGTAATTGTAACACCTTTTATACAATGTTCTAGCAAATAAAGATATATTATATTATTATTATTATATTATATTATTATTATATCACTTTGTAGCATAGAAATACAGATATTGATTTTAAGCCCCTGATATCATGTATTTGTTTTTTCTGTTGTATGTGACAATTTCGACTGACTTGACGATCGGTCTCAGAAAGTAGGTTACGAGACGAAGGTAGCTCAACAAAGAGTGGACTAAAAATCTGAAAAACTTCGCATGTGATTGCCAGTAGTTTTATATACTGACTTCAAAACCTCGACATGGAGATGGCATACAATTGTGCTGGTAATTTTGCATACCATATCTAAGGGCGCGTTGAGACGAGCGCTGAAGAATCTCTAAACCAATTTATAGGTCAACAATCCTAGTCAGTATCAATCATTTGTATTCCCTTTATTACCACGCCATGAATCACTCGCACTCACACCGTGAACACAATCATGGGAGGCTTAGAAATGGCGCTTCTATCTCTACTAGGCAACCGTTTTCAATCTGAACGCAGCCCACTACTAGACGAGACATCTCCATCTCCATCAGGCACTATAACACGGTCATCGCCTTCTGCATGCAGTCTTTTCTAGATTGTAGAACCACCAGGAGGGTAAGATATAAACATGCTAGTCATGTCGGCAAAGGGTTTTGATTTGTTAATGAATGAGCCATCGAATAATGAATTTAATCATTTTTTTAGGGGGGGGGGGGGAGCGGGGAGATTACATCTTAAGATACACAGCCCATTGACACTCCCTCCCAACTAGTAAATCTACTCTGTCTCTGTTACGCTTTCGCACCTAAACCCAGTGCCGGATTAAGCCAGCGCGGGGCCTGTAGCAAATTCTGTCAAGGGGCCCTTGGTTTGCTTTAGGTTCTCAAGTGTAGGGTATTATAAATTTTAAATATGGAAAAAGAATTGGTTTCGAGTAGGATTCGAACCTGCGTCTTCGGCGAACCGTGCCGACGCGTTAACCACTGCGCCATCGTTAACGCGTCGGCACGGTTCGCCGAAAACGCAGGTTCGAATCCTGCTCGAAAACAATTCTTTTTCCATATTTAAAATTTATGATCAGTTAGCTAATTGCTTTTCAAAAATAATCTTAATGTTCGGGCTGGTTTCATCATAAATCGAATGAATATAGGTGCAATTCTATACATTCGTGCCGTGTAACTTTCTAAAAAAAAGTGCCGGTAGATGGTGCCTACGTCGCCCCAAGACGTATAATAAGGTGGAAAATTTGGTTGGTTCCGAGTAGGTTTCGGTGGCGGTGGTTAACGCGTCGGCACGGTTCGCCGAAGATGCATGTTCGAATCCTGATCAAGACTAATTCTTTTTCCATATTTAAAATTAATGATCAGTTAGCATACTAATTGCTTTTCAAAAATAATCTTAATGTAGGGTATTAAATAAAAAAAACTGTTAGGTACCTACAAATAAACTTTCTAGATTTAATATGGGCAAATTTAGAGATTACACTTTTAATATAGACTTCTCTAAATTATTGATTATTGGATTGAAAAAGGAAGCAGCGAACTGCAACAAATGAATAGTGATTTTTTGGCTTCAAAGAAAATTTACGAAAACGAAAATAACCCACGATTCTGCCATAAGCAAATTTTCACCTATAAACATAAACTAACGAATAAAACTCACGTCAGAGACTGTTTGTGTTATTCGGAAACCAAAGGACGGCTTTCATGTTTTGTTTGCAAAGTTAGGAAATCAGATAGTTCGTCACCACGGTTTATAAAGACGAATTACTTAGATGACTGGAAGAATGCGCACAATGAAGAAAGCACTCCGCATAGACAAGCCATAATTTCACTGTTAAACCTCAAAAACAAGAATACGCGACTACGCGTGTTGATTCTCAACTTGTGAGCAAATAGAGACTGAGCAAAAGTATTAGAGGCTACTCTAAAAACGAATCATTGCAGTAATTAAGTTTTTAGCAGAACGATGTCTTGCGTTTCGAGGTAGTGACAAAATTGTTGGTTCACCTCACAATGGAAATTATTTAGGCTTTTTTTTTACGTGAGGGAAAATCCTCAAAGGATGTTATGCCGGACTCTTACCGACTAAAACCTCACGTAACGCCCAACAGCCTGTGGTTGGTAGCCCCGGGTAAGCCCTCGGAAGGATGTCTCAGGACAAATTATTTAGGCTTGTTAGAATTACTAGCCCAATTTGACGCAATAGTGCAACACATTACATGTGCTGTGGCCAGCGCTCAATTTTAGAAATGTGGTACAATTTAAAATTATTGTTGTAGATTTTGATACCAACCTTTCTCGTGGTAGGTATAATACCTACACCTACCTATAGTAATTGAAAAAAAGTTTAAAATCCAAAATATCCAAATTTGCATGAAGCACTTATTTTATAGTAAAGATAGGTATTCAAGTAAATTAAATGTCGACGATCACGTAAAATGTGTAATTATTAATTGAATAACTTTTTGTTTATAATTTGAAGAATTCTTAAAATGAATCTATATTTTATTAAAAATCAACCAACAACAGTAGATTGGATGGTGACAGAGTTAGTAAAATTATAATAGTTCGCCTGTTTTCACCGAAATACTTTTAATCGATATTATATTAAAATCTATTAAAAAATACGATCTCAGCTACGTAAACTCGCAAAATAAATGTATGCCTATACATATAAAAAATAAAAATCTGGCCGCTTGAAATGTAGAAACGGGTTAAAGATGCTAGTCTAAATATGTCGATTTTAATTAAACATTAGAACATTAATGTTATAAAGTTCATATATTCAAATACCTCCTTATTTTTACGAATTAACGTGACGAAATCGAGTTTTAGATTGTCAAGTGGAAGTGAAGCATAGCCTAAGCGCTTCGCGTTTAAGTCATGCAAGATATTTTACGCTCGTATCTAAATTAGGTATTTTTTTTTATTACGGTCAGACAGGCGTTGGAGAGCGGGGCCCCTAAATTCGCGGGGCCCGTAGCATTTGCTACTTTTGCTATATGGCTAATCCGGCACTGCCTAAACCGCTAAACTGATTTAGATGAAATTTGGTATAGAAAGAGTTTAAGACCCTGGGAAGGACATAGGTTACTTTTGATGATAACGACTTCTGCGCGGACGACGCCGCGGGGAACAGCTACAGCTTAAATAATCGTAAATATAGAACGACAGTGTAATATCCACTAAGACTTTAGCACTGACGTATTCGATAAATATGGGCTTAAAATAAAATCTCCATGTCGCAAATAACACAGCACTTTGATCTAAATCCCGCTAAGATTAGATTGTAGGCTATATTAATAGCGTTGTAACTTTGTTAGTAATACGGATTTAATTATATCGATATCTCAGATAACGATGCTTAAGTTAATCGATGTTATCTAAACGATTATTATTGATTAACATTATTTTACCTTCGATTGACTTTCTTTTATCGAATAATCTTTAAAATTCGATTCGATCGACAAGTTGGTTTCTAATTTGGCTCCCATTATACAATTGCACACACATAATGTAAAGAAAGAAAGAAAAGAAAAATTGTTTATTTAGGATCACAACGCACATAAAATAAAAAAACCCTAAAAGCATTACATAATAGACAGGATATCGAACTAAATTAACAAAATTCTAAAGTACAAAAAACGGAGAAGTAGAAAAAAAACCACCATAAAATTGCTCAAAACCACAACACGGGGCCACAGCCCCGTTCCTCAAGTCATGGGCTCAAGAGACGGTCAAGCGACCCGAGTGAATATTGTACAATGTACATAGTACATACACGTGTCGCGGCGAGATGTACATGCAAGTGCAAAGAATTCACGCACACCGAGACACTCACACTCATACTTTCGGAGTTGTCAAGTGTATATTGACCGTGTCAGGAGCCCATCATTTATTTTATCTCTGGCCGCCGCCCAAGCAAACTGATGTTGTTGACATTACATAATCTGTGGTTGAACTAACCAATTGTCAACGTGTCACTATTTTATTTTACGTGGCAAATGTCTTCATTTTACTGTACGTGGCAAATGTACTCATTTTACATTTCATAATTTAAGACTTCAGAATACAAAATATTTGAACATTTCGATTTCAATAGGACTAGGCTGTAAGGAAAACTTTGCAAACAGTGATAATTCCAAGTAGAAACAAGCACGCGGGGCCGTACAAAATAAACGGCAAAGAATTAAGTTTTTTGTATGGGAACCTTCTAAAGGGTACGGAGCCCCTCAAAAATTAAAATACTCCACATAAAAATAAATAAAAAAATATTTCAGGTTTTTCCAAAATCCTAAGGCTGTAAAACACGACATGAAAGTTTATATGGTCTTTATCCCCGAAGGGGTAGGCAAAGGCATATTTATATGACCACATTTCACCTTTTTAGAATTTGTACCACGCAATAGGCGGTGAGCCGTATTGCCGTGTTGAGATGGACAGGCGCAGGTTGTGAATGCCTGCTGTTGAAAATTTTCAAGCCGCCTAAAAAGACCTTCAACTTGGCTTAACGACTGCCATTTTACTGGCAACCGGGACCAACGGCTTAACGTGCCTTCGGAAGCACGGAAAAGTTTGTATAAAAGTAATTAAAACTGCTCAAGGGAATAAGGTAAGAGGTGTGTGAATGGGGTCACGAACGAAGCTGGAGGGCACAGCTAGTGCAGGTCTACATTGTGTCGGTATTTCGAAATGTGTCGTTCGAAATTAACTCACTCCTGCGCACGGTTCGCTGATTTTTTGGGAAGAAAAAGCGTCTTTATAAATCTGGGAGATACTGCTCTCGACCGTCAAATTCTTTCACCTTATTACGTCTTGGGGCGACGTGAGCACCATCTACCGGCAAGTTAGTTAAGTTGCACGGCTTGAATGTATTAAGGCGTCTGGTCCGGCAAACCAGAACGCGCAGGTTCGAACCCTGCTCGAGACTAAAATTTTATCACATTAAATTTGTGATTGAGTCAGCACACTAATTGCTTTTCAAAATTATCTCTAACTAGCGGTACCCTGCCACGCTTCGCTGTGACTTTTTTATGGTGGTTTTATGTACCTATGAGAAATGAGTAACAAACTAAATGATAGGTACATTTAAAAAAAAATGTGTGCGTGTACTATTGTACACACGTAAGAAGTGAAACTTCTTCATGACCTTATTTTTCGAAAGAAATATCATGAAATATACATAGGAGTTAGTAGTAGTCCAAAAGTTCAAAAGTTCAAAAGTCCAAAGTCAAAAAGTCAAAAAGTCCAAAAGTCCAATAGTCCAATAGTCCAATAGTCCAAGAGTCCAAAAGTCCAAACTCCAAAACTCCAAAACTCCAAAGTTCCAAAAGTCCAAAAGTCCAAAAGTCCAAAATTCCAAAACTCCAAAAGTATAAAAGTTCAAAAGTCCAAAGTACAAAAGTTCAAAATTCCAAAAAGTCCAAAATTCCAAAACTCCAAAAGTATAAAAGTTCAAAAGTCCAAAGTACAAAAGTTCAAAATTCCAAAGTCCAAAACTCCAAAACTCGAAAACTCCAAAACTCCGAAACTCCGAAACTCCAAAACTCCAAAACTCCAAAACTACAAAACTACAAAACTCCAAAACTCCAAACTCCAAAACTCGAAAACTCCAAAACTCCAAAACTCCAAAACTCCAAAACTCCAAAACTCCAAAACTCCAATACTCCAAAACTCCAAAATTCCAAAACTCCAAAACTCCAAAACTCCAAAACTCCAAAACTCCAATACTCCAAAACTCCAAAACTCCAAAACTCCAAAACTCCAAAACTCCAAAACTCCAAAACTCCAAAACTCCAAAACTCCAAAACTCCAAAACTCCAAAACTCCAAAACTCCAAAACTCCAAAACTCCAAAACTCCAAAACTCCAAAACTCCAAAACTCCAAAACTCCAAAACTCCAAAACTTCAAAACTCCAAAACTCCAAAACTCCAAAACTCCAAAACTCCAAAACTCCGAAACTCCAAAACTCCAAAACTCCAAAACTCCAAAACTCCAAAACTCCAAAACTCCAAAACTCCAAAACTCCAAAACTCCAAAACTCCACAACTCCACAACTCCAAAACTCCAAAACTCCAAAACTCCAAAACTCCAAAACTCCAAAACTCTAAAACTCTAAAACTCTAAAACTCTAAAACTCTAAAACTCCAAAACTCCATCTCCAAAAGTCCAAAATATCAAACGCCCAAAACTCGAAAAGTCCAAAAGTACAAAAGTCCAAAAGTCCAAAAGTCCAATAGTCCAAAACTCCAAAAGTCCAAAGTCCAAAACTCCATAACTCCAAAACTCCAAAACTCCAAAACTCCAAAACTCCAAAACTCTAAAACTCTAAAACTCTAAAACTCTAAAACTCAAAAACTCCAAAACTCCAAAACTCCATCTCCAAAAGTCCAAAATGTCAAACGCCCAAAACTCGAAAAGTCCAAAAGTACAAAAGTCCAAAAGTCCAAAAGTCCAATAGTCCAAAAGTCCAAAAGTCCAAAGTCCAAAACTCCATAACTCCATAACTCCATAACTCTAAAACTCCAAAATTCCAAAAGTCTAAAGTCCAAAACTCCAAAATTCCGAATGTCCAAAAAGTTCAAAAATAACATGCAAAACATATCTGATCTCTTTATTAGGTATAGGTAAGTACTCTCTTTTATTATTATGAATGCAAGGAGGCCGCAATCAAAATTCTCTTAAAAAACATCAATCTGGCAGGTACCTTCTAAATAGGTTGTTTATAATATTTTGTTCTGAAGCTGGCAGAATATAATTTAAAAAAAAAAAACGACCAACGCCATCTATTGGTAAAATCACTTTTTAAAGC
Source organism: Miltochrista miniata (assembly GCA_933228765.1). NCBI lineage: Eukaryota > Metazoa > Arthropoda > Insecta > Lepidoptera > Erebidae > Miltochrista > Miltochrista miniata. The sequence goes on from OW121769.1 coordinate 2,015,408, forward strand.
TATTTTATTCTTATTGCTGTTATGATAAAAGTGTATAAAGTAGCCTAAAACCATCTCTGAATCTTTTTGTATATCGTGTCCAATTTTGAGCTCAATCGATTCAGTAAATTTTGAGTTTTTAATAGATACACAAACGCACACAACATTTTTATATATATAGATAGAAGAAGAAGATAGGGAGATGTCAGGCGCTAAGTACAGTGATTTGGCGTCTGACGCGGCCATGGCACGAATATCATTCTGTTTTATTCAAAAACCGTACCAAACACACGGCAATAAGGTCGATATTTGTACAAATTAAAGATTATGAGTTCGAACTCGACCACAAGCAGCACTGCTGTCGTGTCGCTGCGATGCCGCGACAGCACCACTGGTTTCCATACATTCTACATTCTGTATAGATTTATATTTGAATACATTCAACACGAACCCAAGACCTCCAGCGCCGCAGACGGTATCACTACCAACTACGACAGTGGCAGTCGCAGGTAATATTAAGGATGCAGCGCGAGGCTGCTGCCGTGCTCGAAATCAACGCGACAGACAGCATTGCTGCACAGCACCTCAGCGGCAGCACTGTAGCCTGTACTCATACCTTTAAAAGCCCTTGCCATTCCTACGACCGCGATTTATTAATAACGACTTTATTGCCGTGTAATTAGTGCGGTATTTGAATGATGTCCGCGCCAAACGCCACGTCAATGTCCTTACCGATTTGTTTTAGAGTTCCTTGGGGATTTCAGGTATATAGTTTTGTTGCAAGGTTTGGGACAAAAAGGCGCCCTTTTTAGGGTTCCTGGGTAAAACCGAGACCCTATTACAGCACGCGCCAAATAACTTTGCGTCTATGAAATTCGTTCGTTCGCGCCGCAATTATGCAATAATAGGTTTCCCTGTAGAAACTACTGCGCAGCTGAGGCAGGAGGGGTGCCTCTCCCGCCTCAGCCGTAATTGTCCCTCTGAAACCTATTATAGCAAAATTGCGGCGCGAACGAACGAATTTCAGAGACGCAAAGATATTTGGCGCGTGCTGTAGTGAGACTCCGCTGTCCGTCTGTCTGTCACCAGGCTGTATCCCAGGAACTGCGATAGGTAGATGGCTGAAATTTTCACAGATGAATTTCATTTGCCACTTATAACAAAAAAAATATGTACTAAAATCAGATAAAAAATAAGGGGTAGACCGTCTCGGCCATGGCCGGTTTTATTTTTGTACTGAACCCTCTATCCTCGAGCCCGACTCACACTTGCCGGATATTTTTATTTATCTGAGGACCTGGCAGGAAGGTGGTATGGTGCGTCGTGCGAGTTGACGATTTGTAATTACATAATAATATGGGAAGGTTGTAGCTTTACTTTAAGTTTTGGGACAAAAAGCGGCCATAAAAAGATGGGAAGCTGGTAGTCTGCGAATCAGTTACCGATTTGCCTTTGGGCTTCTGAGTGTACATTGTGCATAAGTTAGGAATAATTTTAAAAAGCAATTATTACGCCAACTAAATAGTAAATATATACAGGCCTCCTCCTAGGAGGCCTGTTTAAATTTACTATTTCAGAGGGTGTAGGAGTCAATTATTGCAAATTTTCCTCTACCATCACAAGTACAAACTCATTGCATGAAACTGTATTTTTGAGCCAAATTTGCTGCCCTTTTTAAAGACTGTAAAAATATTGTGATGTAAAATAAATAAACAAAAAAAATGTAGAGTTATTGATCTTGAACAACGAACCTGGGTTTTCTGGCATGCCGGGCCAGACGCTTATCCAACTAGCCATCAAGTACTGTTGATTTACTTTACACTTTACTTTGGCTGTCAGCGCCGACGGTCAGCGCGACTCTAAAACCAGCCTTACATTAGTGCCGAGTAACTGAGTATCAGTTGTTGGTGCCTACTTCGCCCCAAGACGTATCGGTAAAAAAAATGCTCGGTTGCGTTTAGTCCTTGATGGCTAGTGTACAAGTTGTAGCTTCGCTCCATAGGAAAAAAAGCGTCTTCTATCACGGTAGGGAGCCGAAAATATCAGCATATCAATTACTGATACGTCCTCTACTACCCCTAATATTCAAGTTTTAAGGTCAAAAACCCTACCCTACCCTACCAGAAAACAGAAAACGTGCTTGTGTCATTTACTGATATTGTCTTGTGAGTTTTAGAGTAAAGAACGCCCTTTTTCAAGTTAGAGAGCAGAAAATGTGCATGCATGCAGTAACCGATTTGTCCTTTGCTGGAAGTTTTAAAACCAAAAAGCGCCGTATTCAAAGCGTAATTAGTGTTATGCCTATTACCGATATGTCCTTAGTTTTTGGTGGGTAAGATTTGAGACAAATAAGCGCCCTTTTTAAGGTAGATAACATGCATACCAGTTGCCGATACGTCCTCAATCAGATCACTGTGTAACTTACACAGGGACAAAAAGTGTCCATTAAGGTGAATAACAGAAAACATGTAAATCGCCCTTTTCTTAGGTAGGAGGGCAGAAAACAAGTGTGTATTATTATACATACCAGTTACAGATACGTTCTCTGCCACATTGGTATTTAAGTTTTGGTGCAAAAAAAGCGCCCATTTTCAAGGTGTACAACAAATATCAAGCCCATCAGTTACCGTTTTGTCCTTAGGCTCCTTGGTGTGCAGGTTGTAGAGCGTGCCGCGCTTGTACTCGTCGCCGCACACGTAGCACACCTCCGTCATGGAGTTCTTGTCCGGCATCGACAGGTCCAGGATGTCGCGGTCCGACGACGAGTTCGAGTTGCCCGAGTACACCGATACGGTCGACCTGGAATGGAATAATTGAAAATAAAAAAGCTGTTGATTGTCTCAAAATTTGTGTGATCCATGAATCTCTGAGTGTTCTGAAAGGCTCTTCAACCTAATCCCACCCTCTCCTTTCCGACCCTAAACAACACGTGCTGGACAGAGGTGCCACTCTCACACAGTGAACGATTCAAAAGATAGTTTCTCTGTCGAACCATACAAATCTGAAACGACCTACCAGCGCACGTGTTTCCCTCCTCTTACAATCCTGAGTTCTTCAAGCGGAGCGTGAAGAGGCACATCATAGGGCCGCCTACTTGAGGGCCAGTATATAGTCTTACAGACTGGGACGGTGGCCCCCAATCGCTAGATGTCGCTGTGACTTTCCATCAGGCGGCAGCATCAATTTGGCGAGCTAAATATTTAAAAAAAAAATCTCAATTCTCGGGAGTCTGGGTGTTTCTATGTATTATACCTATGTATTTACAAAAAATATTTCTGGGGGCACAGTGTCGTGCTACCTTTTCTCGAACCCTAAGTATTAGATAATATTCGTTATCTGATATCCAAAACACAAGCAGGTTAACAATCCAACAATATAATAGGGATTTTTAAAACTAAACTTTGAGTTTTGTTTGTACTAGTACTGAACGAATGAAAAACATGATATTTTTTTACAAATATTCTCTGTCGTCTGCAAGAACTACTCCAAAAATCCCTAAACATTCGCTTTGCTAATGAAAAAATCATTATCATAAAAAAAATATTGTGTTTCATTACCACTGATGTTTTTACATACGGGAACTCCATAATAAATAAAAATCATTTGTAGAATAAAATATCAGAAAATAAAATTACAAAAAGAGATAGTGGCCCATGAGGGGATCGAACCCGCGACCTTCGCGTTATTAGCACGACGCTCTAACCAACTGAGCTAATGGGCCGTTGCAAGATTGTCTGAAATACTGGTGTTGTAGGAATGTGTTTGAATAAACACAATTACAAAATAAAATATTTATTATGATTATCGAAAATATCGCCTAGTTGAGACGACTGGTGACTTAGGGGTCAACAAATATCTCTCTCTCTCGGACAAAAGGTGTGCAAAGGGTAGTTTAGATAGTCATTAACGCAAATAGATATCAAAAAATAATAATATAATAGTACTACGTACAGATTAGCGACTCTCCGCCTCCCGTTGAACCAAGTCTCCCCACCCGCGTCCCCCGGCGTCGCCCTGAGTGGCAAATGTTATAGTGTCATTGGTGCGTGCTTCACATATTGGGAAACCCCACTTAAAATGTTTCACAATATTCATTTGGTGGTCCCCATCCAATGACCGGTCATAGTTGCTTATTGCAGTGATTATTCTTAAGAATGTGGGACAAATGACAATTCGGTAGACATTTTTCATCTACGCAATTCAGCTGTATGGTCGAGAACGGCCGCCTATGGCATCTTTACGAAAATTTCAACTTAATTACCTTGGGTAAGCGGGTGGGGTTTAAAGCAATATAAAAAAAAATCAGTCAGATTTTTATTATGATTATTGTAACGTTTTCACCCTACAGATGTTCAAATTTCTTAGGGTGACAATTTGGAGTAAAGACAAGCTCGCAGTGAATGATTAAGGGCATCTGGAGGTACTTGTCAATATGTAAAGTGTCTTCTCTCTGCCCTATAGTATAAGTTGTGTCAGAGTGCTACTTAGTAACCCTAAAATGTTCTAGCACATCGGAGTTGAGTGTGGACAGACATCATGTGTTTATTGGTGTAGGTGAGAGAGTTGAAAACGAATCACATGTATGGACTTTTAAATGTTTTTCGAATTTTATCAAATAATATCAACCGAGTGCACAGAGCCCACGGAGATGTCTCTCCTCTTGTACTAGATGTATGTACACAGTAGCCAGTAGGCAGTGGGTACAGTGGGTACTGTACCTGACGGCCTCGAGGAAGCCGGCGGGCTCGCTGACGCCCGAGTGCACAGAGCCCACGGAGATGTCTCTCCTCTTGTACTAGATGTATGTACACAGTAGCCAGTAGGCAGTGGGTACAGTGGGTACTGTACCTGACGGCCTCGAGGAAGCCGGCGGGCTCGCTGACGCCCGAGTGCACAGAGCCCACGGAGATGTCTCTCCTCTTGTACTAGATGTATGTACACAGTAGCCAGTAGGCAGTGGGTACAGTGGGTACTGTACCTGACGGCCTCGAGGAAGCCGGCGGGCTCGCTGACGCCCGAGTGCACAGAGCCCACGGAGATGTCTCTCCTCTTGTACTAGATGTATGTACACAGTAGCCAGTAGGCAGTGGGTACAGTGGGTACTGTACCTGACGGCCTCGAGGAAGCCGGCGGGCTCGCTGACGCCCGAGTGCACAGAGCCCACGGAGATGTCTCTCCTCTTGTACTAGATGTATGTACACAGTAGCCAGTAGGCAGTGGGTACAGTGGGTACTGTACCTGACGGCCTCGAGGAAGCCGGCGGGCTCGCTGACGCCCGAGTGCACAGAGCCCACGGAGATGTCTCTCCTCTTGTACTAGATGTATGTACACAGTAGCCAGTAGGCAGTGGGTACAGTGGGTACTGTACCTGACGGCCTCGAGGAAGCCGGCGGGCTCGCTGACGCCCGAGTGCACAGAGCCCACGGAGATGTCTCTCCTCTTGTACTAGATGTATGTACACAGTAGCCAGTAGGCAGTGGGTACAGTGGGTACTGTACCTGACGGCCTCGAGGAAGCCGGCGGGCTCGCTGACGCCCGAGTGCACAGAGCCCACGGAGATGTCTCTCCTCTTGTACTAGATGTATGTACACAGTAGCCAGTAGGCAGTGGGTACAGTGGGTACTGTACCTGACGGCCTCGAGGAAGCCGGCGGGCTCGCTGACGCCCGAGTGCACAGAGCCCACGGAGATGTCTCTCCTCTTGTACTAGATGTATGTACACAGTAGCCAGTAGGCAGTGGGTACAGTGGGTACTGTACCTGACGGCCTCGAGGAAGCCGGCGGGCTCGCTGACGCCCGAGTGCACAGAGCCCACGGAGATGTCTCTCCTCTTGTACTAGATGTATGTACACAGTAGCCAGTAGGCAGTGGGTACAGTGGGTACTGTACCTGACGGCCTCGAGGAAGCCGGCGGGCTCGCTGACGCCCGAGTGCACAGAGCCCACGGAGATGTCTCTCCTCTTGTACTAGATGTATGTACACAGTAGCCAGTAGGCAGTGGGTACAGTGGGTACTGTACCTGACGGCCTCGAGGAAGCCGGCGGGCTCGCTGACGCCCGAGTGCACAGAGCCCACGGAGATGTCTCTCCTCTTGTACTAGATGTATGTACACAGTAGCCAGTAGGCAGTGGGTACAGTGGGTACTGTACCTGACGGCCTCGAGGAAGCCGGCGGGCTCGCTGACGCCCGAGTGCACAGAGCCCACGGAGATGTCTCTCCTCTTGTACTAGATGTATGTACACAGTAGCCAGTAGGCAGTGGGTACAGTGGGTACTGTACCTGACGGCCTCGAGGAAGCCGGCGGGCTCGCTGACGCCCGAGTGCACAGAGCCCACGGAGATGTCTCTCCTCTTGTACTAGATGTATGTACACAGTAGCCAGTAGGCAGTGGGTACAGTGGGTACTGTACCTGACGGCCTCGAGGAAGCCGGCGGGCTCGCTGACGCCCGAGTGCACAGAGCCCACGGAGATGTCTCTCCTCTTGTACTAGATGTATGTACACAGTAGCCAGTAGGCAGTGGGTACAGTGGGTACTGTACCTGACGGCCTCGAGGAAGCCGGCGGGCTCGCTGACGCCCGAGTGCACAGAGCCCACGGAGATGTCTCTCCTCTTGTACTAGATGTATGTACACAGTAGCCAGTAGGCAGTGGGTACAGTGGGTACTGTACCTGACGGCCTCGAGGAAGCCGGCGGGCTCGCTGACGCCCGAGTGCACAGAGCCCACGGAGATGTCTCTCCTCTTGTACTAGATGTATGTACACAGTAGCCAGTAGGCAGTGGGTACAGTGGGTACTGTACCTGACGGCCTCGAGGAAGCCGGCGGGCTCGCTGACGCCCGAGTGCACAGAGCCCACGGAGATGTCTCTCCTCTTGTACTAGATGTATGTACACAGTAGCCAGTAGGCAGTGGGTACAGTGGGTACTGTACCTGACGGCCTCGAGGAAGCCGGCGGGCTCGCTGACGCCCGAGTGCACAGAGCCCACGGAGATGTCTCTCCTCTTGTACTAGATGTATGTACACAGTAGCCAGTAGGCAGTGGGTACAGTGGGTACTGTACCTGACGGCCTCGAGGAAGCCGGCGGGCTCGCTGACGCCCGAGTGCACAGAGCCCACGGAGATGTCTCTCCTCTTGTACTAGATGTATGTACACAGTAGCCAGTAGGCAGTGGGTACAGTGGGTACTGTACCTGACGGCCTCGAGGAAGCCGGCGGGCTCGCTGACGCCCGAGTGCACAGAGCCCACGGAGATGTCTCTCCTCTTGTACTAGATGTATGTACACAGTAGCCAGTAGGCAGTGGGTACAGTGGGTACTGTACCTGACGGCCTCGAGGAAGCCGGCGGGCTCGCTGACGCCCGAGTGCACAGAGCCCACGGAGATGTCTCTCCTCTTGTACTAGATGTATGTACACAGTAGCCAGTAGGCAGTGGGTACAGTGGGTACTGTACCTGACGGCCTCGAGGAAGCCGGCGGGCTCGCTGACGCCCGAGTGCACAGAGCCCACGGAGATGTCTCTCCTCTTGTACTAGATGTATGTACACAGTAGCCAGTAGGCAGTGGGTACAGTGGGTACTGTACCTGACGGCCTCGAGGAAGCCGGCGGGCTCGCTGACGCCCGAGTGCACAGAGCCCACGGAGATGTCTCTCCTCTTGTACTAGATGTATGTACACAGTAGCCAGTAGGCAGTGGGTACAGTGGGTACTGTACCTGACGGCCTCGAGGAAGCCGGCGGGCTCGCTGACGCCCGAGTGCACAGAGCCCACGGAGATGTCTCTCCTCTTGTACTAGATGTATGTACACAGTAGCCAGTAGGCAGTGGGTACAGTGGGTACTGTACCTGACGGCCTCGAGGAAGCCGGCGGGCTCGCTGACGCCCGAGTGCACAGAGCCCACGGAGATGTCTCTCCTCTTGTACTAGATGTATGTACACAGTAGCCAGTAGGCAGTGGGTACAGTGGGTACTGTACCTGACGGCCTCGAGGAAGCCGGCGGGCTCGCTGACGCCCGAGTGCACAGAGCCCACGGAGATGTCTCTCCTCTTGTACTAGATGTATGTACACAGTAGCCAGTAGGCAGTGGGTGCAGTGGGTACTGTACCTGACGGCCTCGAGGAAGCCGGCGGGCTCGCTGACGCCCGAGTGCACAGAGCCCACGGAGATGACGGACGGGTCCCGCGCGCGCAGGTCCAGCACGCCCTCCTCTTCTACCGCGCCGTTGCCGTACCGCTGCTGGAATATACAAAAAAAAACCGAGATTAATTCTTCATTAGAAAACGCAGACGAATCATTGAGAGTCATTATCTTTGAAGCACCATATGAGCGAAGCTGATGGCCTGCAATGTGGCTGGATTACATAGCCCGCAGAAGGCGATGGCTAAGAGTGCTAAGAGGATACCGCACGATCTCCGTTGATGCGGCATGTCTCCTAGGCGGGACCTCTCCATGGGACCTGAAAGCGACGCTCTTTCGTCATTCTTCAAATGATGCAAGGAGGAGCTGGAGCGTGGTAAATATCTGTCACGAAAACACAAACTACGGCTGAGTGCCAGCATTATGAAGAATGCAGCGAAAACACAGCGCTCCATACATTGGGGGAGTACTTATCATGGGCGCAATAGCGCCAGATCTTAGTAGAAAGTCTGGACGCGGACATTCTCTCACTGGAGACCATAGTGCGAGTCATGTTCTCCAGCGGGAGTAAGTGGGGCGCCAGCTATCAGCGAGCAGGTCATGCTTGTGAAAGAGGCGGCGAGGAGGAAGCGGGAGATACCTCTCCCATCCGAGTTTTACAGTCTGCGGTGAGAGACCGCGGGATAACACCCGATCAGCCCCCAAAGACGCGGAAAAGTCCCCTAATCCCTAGGTGAGTCTGTCGGGAATCCTGGGGCATCCTTCCGAAGCTCCCTAACGTAGGCAATGGTAGTGCACGTATGGTTTTAGTCGGTATGAGTCCGGCATAGCATCCATGAGGGAATTCCACACATTAGAAAAAAAACAACTTCCAAGCATTTGAACCACCTGTCTTTTGCCCAAAAACAAGAAAAACAGACCTGCCTGGGGTTCATGTCTTTTATTCCATCTTGTTTTCGATAATAGCATACTATACGAAGATAGATGATTCGTTCTGTGCATCCTTGGGTTGTAGAATGAGTACCCCGTCACCATTTAAGAACCTATTCCCGTCTTCTGAAGATTTTTACAGGATTGACAAAGCGAACTTTTGCCCTTGTCTCTCCGACTACGGTGACCTTGCAACCTGACGTATGATTATTCTCTTTTCGAAATCAGTTTCGAAAGAAGAAGTATATACTTATTACAGAACTGGTTTCGAATGTGGCCGAAGCCCATATGTTTGACTGCCTGTTGTAAATGGAAAATTTCCAGAACGTCACAGTGTCCCATCTAAGGACCAGCCATAATATAAGATGTTTGCTTGTTTACAAAGTCAAAGGCATCATAAACCAATAAATACTTACATTATTGAACTTGGTGACATGGTTGGTCTCCTTCTCCTCCTTCCGAAAGGGGCTGGACGCGGGTGCGTGGGGGGTGTGGGGAGTGTGGGGGGTGTGTGGGGGATGTGTGGTCGGCGCGTCTAGTGGGTACAGCGGCCGAGAGGTGGGGCGGGGAGAGGCAGCCGGCTCGTCTCGCGTCTCGCCTGAGAGACCCAGGACTTGAGCCGCATACTCGCCTTGGAAGGTCATGTCGGCACCTGGAATTGAAAGTTTTTACTGATGAATACTCATAGAAAGAATAGTTTTAGTATTCGGCACAATACAAAAATTTTATAATTTTTATAAATTCTAGTGAAGTTAAAAAAAAACGTCCACGGGGTCAAAAAAAGGAAGGAGGAACTGTCCCTTGATTATGAAACCACAACTGGCAATTTTTTGGCAACCTAGGCTCTAATCCTACTGCTTTGTATTATTATATTTTTTATTGGTTGTAATCTGTTACGTGTGATAAATAAATAAAATAAATAAATAAATAATTTTTTTATTTTTAGGGTTCCGTACCTGAAAGGAAAAAAACGTAACTCTCATCTCACTTTGTTTTATATTAAACTCGCCAAATTGGAGTCACCGTGATGGAAAGCCGATTATGAGTGGCGTCATCTAGCGATATGGGGCCACTCTTTCGTAAAACTACTATTTCAGTCTCAAACCGAGGAATAAAGATTACCAAACTACATTTTTTCAGTTACCAGTGCCACATCGAATATTTTCAAATCCAACAACCGATTAATGACACTACAATCTTTTAACAGTCCACAGCTGTGCAATAAATGAATTATTTATTTGTCAACAGGCTACCGGATTTCCAATGTGCAACTGTCCTAACAGGGCCTTCTGTACTGCAGTCATGAATGAGTGCGCACACGGCACCTTGACACTGCGCAGTGAAAGTGCCATGCGCTGCGCAATCAGCTGACAGGATTGAAAACGCAGCCCAACATTGTAACATGCTAATGCAGTTGTTTAACGAAGTCACTTTATGTATGACTAGCGGACGTCACGCGGTTTCACCAGCATAGCTCTCCTTCCCGTGGGAATATGAGAATAAAATATAGCCTTGTTCACTGGAGATAGTGTAGCTTCCCAGCAGTGAAAGAATTTTTCAAATCGGTTTAGTATTTCGCAGCCTATTCGATGCAAACAAAAAATAAAATCTTTTCTCTTTACAATATTGGTATAGACCAGGGGTCGGCAAAGCGCGGCTCGCGAGCCACATGCGGCTCTTTGGAAGTGAAGCTACGGCTCTTTAGTTCCACCTACAATTATCATAAAATTCATTTATATAAACATTACAACAGCCTTACTTGCAGATAAACAAGCAACCACGCGTATAGGTAGTGTTCTATTCTCGAAAGCCTCATATGGAGCACCAGTTTGGGCGGACCAGTTGGAGCACCATTTTCTTTCTAATAGGATTCTGTTGCGATGTCCGCAGCGGGCCAAGGCCCTGAGAGTGGCTCAAGCGTATTGTACGTGCGTGCGTGTCTAATTACTGTAAGTCTTTCGTGGAGCTAGAGGCAGCAGTTCTGGCAGATATCTACCGGCCCAATGCTTTGGTGCGTCAAAATGGCAACCAAACATCTTTGGCAGATCCAGCTCGCCAACCTCGCACGCGTGGTCGACGACGAGAGTTTTATACCAGCAGTTTTATTCAGTCACACGGCTGACTAAGACGCGCCCCTCATGTTCTGGGGTCGCAGCAGTTAAGTTTCGGTGTGTTCGGTGTAATGCTTACATCGAACATGTGAGGTAAACTTGGTCACGCGACTCATTTGGTACTAGACAATTGCTCAATAGACAATTACAGACAATTAGAAATTTAGTGTATTTTAAGCAACAGCCCAATTCGGTAGTGCCTAACATTTCGGTACTGACACGATCGGGATACACTCCAACATTACATTAACATATAAAAAGCATAAGTCCATCTACTATTAAAACATTTTTAACATACAACAGTGACATTTCTCTTATAACACTCCACGCACTCTCGACCGTAGCCCGAACACGGTGGGTAATTTTTTTTAGAACCCACAGAGTACAGCCTGTTGCAGGCAACGCATGTTGTACTCAGAAGTTGTACGCTTGCCTTTCCTGTAACTTAACAATGGCGATTTTAGAGATTTCCTCATAATCACCCTGTTTATTTTTTACGTTGGGAAATCCTCAAAAACCACATGGTGCGCTACCGCTACTATCTGCCCATGGCCGTAAGTTGTGGGTACGGCCTTGGAAAAGGATGATCCCAGAGCTCGCGACACACTTGGTCCGCAGTCTCTCTCCACGGACTATGGTTTTATCCCACTTCTGGGGGGGGGGGGGGGGTTTGTATGACCAAGAAAAATTTTGTGGCTCTTGAAAAATGTTGTCATTTAAAATCGGCATTTTTGGCTCTTCCGACTCAAAAGGTTGCCGACCCCTGGTATAGACTAGCGGACGTCACGCGTAACTCACGTTCCCGTGGGAATATGGGAATAAAATATAGCCTGTATTACCCAGGGATCATATAGCTTCGTAATAGTGAAGGAATTTTTTAAATCGGCACCGTAGTTTTAAAGTTTATTCATTACAAAAATACATTTTTTTTCCTCTTTATAATATCAGTTTAGAAGTGTAAATGTAGAAAGTGTAAATCGGTAATGTTGACACATAGCTAATCTGCCATTATCGCAGCATATTGAAAATTGCAAGCATACGGCCCACGAGAACGACTGGCGGTCACCGCAGCCTCTGAAAGTTTGCAACACCAGAGGCCCCACACTCGCGCTGCCTACCCTGTAAAAACCTTCGAAAACCTCTTTTAAGAACCCCATTCTGTAGGCGTTTAGGAAAACCGATGATTACCGTTATTTGCCGAGTATTCATCAATGGATCGTCGCCCATTGTTGGGCATAGGCTTCCAAAAAATATCGCCTGATCTTTAAGTTTGAACCGTTTCAGTTGAGTTTACATTTAGTTCAGTCAGTGCCATAAATAGCGTGATATTTAGGAATAGTCCCGTTCAAGCGGACCGTGATATTTAGGAATAGTCCCGTTCAAGCGGACAAGCGGCACCATGTCCAATAGCGACTGGTATTAAGTTGTTTAGGTTACTTTTATGGCCGCAGTAATTTTCCCTTTGCGTGACAGCCGTGTTTATGGGCCGTTTGGTATTTAGTTACTTTACTCGTGTAAAATAAAAAGCAATAAACAAAAACCCAATTAAGGAAAACCTTAGACCATATAACACGGGACTAGCCTTTGCGAACCACCGCATACAAAAATATTCTGCCAGTTTTCATACAAATGAAGGGGAAAACACAAAGACAAATAAAATTTCATTGCAATTAAAAATGTATTAATCGACAAACGCGTAATGGCTGTTGTGTGTTAATTGTTATTGTACAGTCAACTACAATGTAATGTACTAGTTTAATCATATAAAATGATGTACTGATGTACAGGCTTTTCATAAAGCCAAAAGACCAAATGGTCATGTGCAATGGCAGAAAACAATGCTTAAGTAAGGCGCATCCTGTGGTTGGATGATCTAAGAGGAAAACTATTCTGAAAAATATGAAAACATGAGTTCTTCGCTTGAAATCATAACTTTTAGATATATTTGCCTTCATTGTACATTGCGATTGGTTGGATGGCTAGCAAGATATTTGGTCTTAACCTCAACGAACTGACACAGAGCCTCTTAAATGAGATAGTGAGGTGAAGCTAATACTGTGTAGGCACACACTAGCTATACTTACATTATAGCTGAGTACGCAAATATCGAACTAGAGCGCAAACGTCTCAAACTCGACAGTTGTCCCTAACCATCGCGCCCGCTCGCTTGTGTGTCCCTGCCTAACCCTCGCGCGTTCACTTAGCGTAGTAACTTGTTTGTGAATGTGATAATATATTGCAGGAAATTACAGTGACCAAATTAACACGCAACCTATCTTTAATTTATCACTCTGCATCTCTCCATTCGTACATACTTACTTAAGACCCCCAAAACTGTAACAGCTTTCCTAACGTAATTATTAGCTTAAAATCGTTCATAATTATGCTATGAAGTCTTTAGGTCAATTTAGCAGAAGCTTCCAAAAAAGTATTCATATGAAATCGAACCCTTAGCTACGAGTTAGTTACACATTTGCATTGAACTGAGACTGGCGGTATATTGAGACTAGACACTAGACACATTACGTAGACTACGGAAATCGTAATCTATTCTATTGGCATTGACGTCGTCGTGTAAATGTCTTACATTACATCATTATCTGCAACATAACTGAATGGCACGATCTTTTAGTTCTTAATTTTGTACTGTTGGCACAACACTACTATTATTGTTCGATGTATAATACCGGCTTACCATCAGCTAGTTTTCATGAACCACAAATGAACTCTCAGTCATCAAAGTCAAATGTGTCACGCGTTTAAGCTTACAGCCTCAGGTCAAAGTAGTTGCTATATAAATCGCTTGCGTCAGTGTACGCGGACGAGCGATGCTATCAGGCTTCTGTGGGTAGTCTAATTTGCGCGCGGGTGTTTTTAATATCACAATTATACAAACTTTTGGGAAAACAACCGCCAGCTGTGATTTTTTCCACAGTAAAATGTTTTAAGTAGCTTTACATTTTACTATGGAACAACCCGGCACGCAACTGGCAGCGTGCGCTTAATGATTCAGTCGATCAGTGGAAAATGGGTCATGGAGTCGTCTGTAACTGCTGGTTTATGGACGTCACGACTTCTAAGTCATGGCAACGTCATCTGGCATGATAAATGACTTACTTGGATAAATAGAATCACGAAATAAAATCGGCTTGACTAATACGCACGACACTCGGTTTTACTATAATATCCTCAAAGGATGGAATGGAATGGGGCAATATTTTTATATAGGTTTAGCTCGCCAAATTAACGCCGTCCGCCTGATGGAAAGTCATGGGGACATCTAGCGATTGGAGGCCACTCCTCAAGTTGGCGGTCCTGACGTGCCTCTTTACGCTCGGCATGAAGAACCCAGGGTTGCCAGAGGGAAACACGTGCGCGGGCAGGTCGTTCCAAGTTTTAATGGTCCGTCAGAGAAAGGATTCTGGCGCAGATTCTATCCAATGTGTATTATCTCCTTCTCTGTCTCTCTCCTCTACCCGGCGCGCCTCTTTCGGCTTTTCTATCGCCTAACGCTGTCAATAATAATAATAATATAACTTGAAAACAAAAATGCACCGTTTAAATCACCACCTATTTCTATTAAACTTCAAGTAATAAACCAAGACAATTTTATGTTAATGGCTTCGATGTCAACTCACGGATCCCACAGTCAGTTTCCCAATGACATATCTGGTACATGGCCGGACCCCGCACTGGGCAGCAGATCGCATCTTGATCGGCTGATATATATTTAAATATGTAAATAGGCTTACTTCGTTTGTGGAGGCAAATATACGAACGTCGCGTCAGTGCACAAATTCCGACTAATAATAAAGTATAAGTGTAAAAAACCGCTAAAGTTCGAAAACAACAATTATACCAATGAAGAATGATGAGTTTTGATTCACAAAACTACAAATATCGATGACACGTATGTTTATTGCAGTGTAAATTGAATAAACTAATATGGTAGGCACAATTTAACAAAAAATCTGTGGATGTGTGTTTGGCTATAGTCTTGTAAACTGTTATTGCCTATAATTAACACGCAAGTACCATAAAAGGACTGCTTATTTGTCGCCTTGTCTTACACCGTTTCTACAAGAAGATTCAGTCCAATTCTGAGTTTTTGTGTCATTAATAAATACTGAAAGAAAGAGAAGTAGTTCCTCTGTCACAAGCTGAGAATGGTCAGATCAGGTACGAAAGAAACTATCGAAATATTTATCGTAATATCTTTCAGGGCGCCATGCAGGATTCACGAGGGCAAATACGTTCGATGTATCCAGCACAACGCATTCGCAAGACCCAATCTTATCATTCAACATGCTCGCCACATCTTACGCATTATTCAAGCAAAGAGTCATGTGAAGAAGCCGATCTTGGGACCGTTGAGTGCCACAGTCTGACAGTGAAAGCGACTTAATCTCTGGATTATCCCCAGTTCATCAAGTGGGAGATGTATTTATGTAATGTACAAAAGAAATATCTAGCTTCTAATATATTAGTAGTCTTGGTAAAGCCTAACGACAATCATATCGCATTTCTATTCTATTGAACCCATCGGTGATATCGCCAATCCATCATTATTTATCTTTAGGCAATATTCTCATCTTAGTATTGAATCTCTTTTATTTTATTTGACTTTAATGGCATCGTTTCTATATTCTATATCCCGCAAACCATTCCATATAATCAATCAATTGAATCAGATTATCCACTGAACAAAAAAATACATTCGTGAAATGGTCCCACATAAAATTTTCCAGCGCGCTTCCCACCGTATCGCATAGATAAAACATCTGGTTGTGATGCGAACAAATAGTGCATGTTAGCCTAGCCAAGCAATTATGTACATTAGCCAAGTCTTATGTTGTGAATAGTTCGCTGTAACAACCAGTTCAAACCGGCTCTAGTTGTAATGGAGCTTTTTATTTGCAGACACAAATTCATGCTATCAGGGTTGACCCACGCTTGGTATTAGGAATGACGCAAATATATATACTTTTAGAAGTGTTTTAAAAACATATAAATCATTATGTATCACGCGACGCACTTGGCCTCTCCATAGTACTTTATTCGCCACTTTAATCAATGTTATGAAAACAAACAGAACCTTATTATTTATTTTGCCGGTGTAATATTTAAGTAGGTTGTCGCTGTTTCATTAGAACATGACATAAAGACGTGTCTTATTTTTGACGCGAATTATGGGTTATTAATTTTAAGTACCTGTTTATTTCTTTAGTTAAAACAATAGGATGTGAACAGCGCAGGGCTAAAACTTACGGCGTTTTTGGAAAGGCCCATGTTCACCAACGCAACGCAATGAACCAACGCATATTTTAATGAACATTGATACAAGTGACAACCCTACCATCGGCAGGCCGAGCGTCCTCCGTAGCTATTTATGTAACATCAAAGAGTGAGCCGTCTCCCGTCTGCGCCGTGATTCATCTTTCATCAACGTTTGACATGTGACATGCAGGACACGGGCGAATACCGCCGGCCGATCATGTTTGCCAGGGAATATGACACTTATTGTGAAGTGCACATAGCATGAATAATGTGAAACTACACTTTACTGAAAGGGTGCGAACAGGTAAAGAGAAGTCCACATAGCGTGACTAAAAGGAACGTATAGAGACGTGGGTAGGCATCAATGTAAATTTGTCAATTTTGCTGCATCTGCGTTAATGTTCACGTGGTCACGATTGAATTAATAAGTAAAACACCTTTATTCTTTTTATACATTTTGTCAGCACTATGATTACCTACCCCTATCTGTAATTGCTATGGGGCCCGGGGCTGGAGTCCTTTTGTACTCACCTCATTGATCTATCTCATCTGAATCTACAGTAAACTGAACCAATTCTATGCACTTGTTCTACTGCAAGTTCGTATTGGCTGCTCGCAATTCCAGTGGAAGTTGATAGTAAAATTTTCTAGTAAATGACCGAAAAAAATATATAAACAAACGCATAACTCATTAGGGAAACCTGGATAGAGAATTTTCAAACAATTGTTTACGAACAAAAGTTATATGCCAACCTTTATGAATAGGAAATGCTGGAGGAAATAAAAAGAGTATCGCCTGCCTGTCGGCAATTTGATGTACTGAATACCTTTCTTAGATATAATTATTACCAATGGTACTGTATTATACGTTTACCTACGTGTGGGCACAATAACAGTAGTGAGACGTAACAATTGGTATTGTTGCGTGCCATTCACATCCGCCAACAATAGCTTCTAAGAACCATGGCTTGGTAACATGGACGTGCCGAGAAACTCCAGAGTTTTTGCGTTTTGTTGAGGCGAAAGGGTGTCAAGATCTTTGGGACAAAAGCCGTTCACACCTGCAAATTGGTACATCGGCTTAGCAATAAAGGATTGGTGCCATTGCCCTTAGAATAGAATATCTATCTCTACCCACAGTCACACAAAAGCATCTGGATGTCAGCGAAATATCCGATAAAAGTTAGCTTAAGAGTCCATAAGACTATTACTTTGACCTAGATCTCAGGACTCGTGAGGTCTACTGAATTAAAATTTGAAGACAGACAACTTCAGTTCATGAACTAAAAACGCTCTAGGCTCGAAACACGATTACTGATAAAATTCTCGATAGATTTTTGTGTTCAAAATACCTCGATTTCGTTAAAATTTAAGCTAGATCTCGTATGTTATAAGTTGTTTTTATAAAATAAAATATTTATAAGAAAGACAATTGTAAAATCTTCATTTGCACTAGAGCATTCTCATTTTTCATATTGGTTATATTTTTTTATAATTAATTTATTTCGTTAAAAGCGCACAAAAACCGATCGCATCTCTCTCTTTCTTGCACGCTAAAATGTATATCTGCTATCTGCTTTTAACAATTTGGCGTCTGGTATGCTCTTAACAAAAAGAAAGGATAGAATAATATTCCATGAAGTGGATCAAAAATGGGCGAAAATTTGATTGGTTCAATCTATTCGAAGCTGCTGCTTTAGCTAGGGGATCAAGCATGTCTGTCACCTTTATCTGAAAAATAACTTCTAATCCATGATTCCTTAGTGGAACGGGTTGACGACAGTATAACACCTTTTAATCTATCATGTGTCTGTTAATCCAGATGGTAAGAGGCGACTAGGGATGTGATAAGAACGGGGAAATTTTTATCAACCCTCAGTCATCTCTTTATCTATTCGGCAAAGAATGCCATTGGCTTCGCTACCCATTGGATCACATTTCCAGCCACATTTTCACCCGCCGCATTTTAAAGCACCCCGATAAAATCTGCCCCTACGATTTTCTCGAACCAAAATAAAAGAAAACACGAGCTTCAGCACCAGAGGAGCAGTTAAATCCTGCAGTACAAAAGCAACTAACAAAACGATATAACGAGCCTTCAAAAAATGTATGAAAATAAAATGGACATTTTTCCGTCATCGCGGGATGCCGAGACAAAAGTATATCGGTATGAGTCGGGTCCACCCCCACGGATAATCCGACAGGGGGAGACTCGGAATTTGATGCGAGTCCCATTTTGACACTTGAAATAACGTTTGATAAGAATTTTTACAAGGCCCTTTTTCCTCTAATATTATTTTTATGTTAAAAATTGTACGCCTGAATTTCTCGTCGTATATAACAACTGTTAAGTTCGCGGGTTGAATTATGGTAGTTAATTAAACATTGTCACGAATAAATGTATTTCTGTGTGACGGTGGAACGTTCATTATTGAAATAATAATTAGGTAGCTCTCTGTATGAAATTGTGAGAGTAAAATATTAATTACTTTTTCGTCCTCCACGCGACCAATCGATGGCAATCAGAATGGGTACCTAATTATAATTAGGTACATATTAATATGTAGTTAGGTGATAAGTTTAAGGCAACACTGATCGATTTGATCAAATTTTCATTAGAAATTCTCATGGTTTGTGTTACGTGACTGACAATTCAGTTCAGCTTCTAGGTCATTTGGTGAGCCGTTATATTTACATATACAGCCTATCATCCCCGAAGGGGTAGGCGAAGGCATATTATATGCCCACCTTTTAGATTTTTATCCCACATAATAGGTGGTAAGATATAATAGACAGGCGCAGGTTATGAGTGCCTGCTGTTGAAAATTTTCATGCAGTCCATGAAGGCCTTCAAATAATGAGCCGTTGATACCACCTTTTATAGCATTAGTGATTTTTAGATGGTGAAGTCTACTGAGGAGCCTATTGAAAATTCCGATGACTATTTTATTTTATATACAACTAAGATGGCAGACAAGCCTACGGCCCATCAGATGGACTGGTGGTCACCGCAGCCTATGGACGTTTGCAACACCAGAGGCGCTACACTCGCGCTGCCGACCCTGTAAAAACCTTCTAAGATACCTTTTGAAGAACCCCATACTGTAGGCGTTTGGGAAAACCGAGGCAGGGAGATCATTCCACAATCAACAGTATGGATTTATACTCGTACAGTATACTATTTTATAGGATTAAATATAAAAAAATGAAGAAAAAGATATTCAGCCTTGTATTGAACATCAGCGAAGACACAAATAACACCAAGTGTATAACAATATAGCTCACGTACGGCACATCTACCCATCTACAAAAAGCGTAAAACATCCAACACATAACGCACTACTTCCCTTTGTTGTAATATTATTTATCTGGATAAAACGGAACGGATTTACGACCGCCATTCGGGATAAATCGGAATGCAATGTCGATGTTCGAGGGCCAGACAGACAGACAACTGATGCGATAGTCGTGTTTTGTAGTACTAGCCATAGTTGTGTATGTATGTATACTTGCAGCGTGCAAAAGGGTGAATAATTCCAACATCTACAACTGTCCGGGTCACTTTCAGTTGTTTCTGATGCCTATACCAACGAACCGGCACCGTGCGAGTAAAACAAACCCGTTTCTTCACCCACTCCAGGGGGACTAAAAAGGCAACATAGCGCTTTTCAATCACAATCTGATTCATTTGCAGATTCGTACAAGAAATGCTTTAGGACCGTAAAATGGTAACATTATTAAATGAATCCTGCAATTATTTTCATAGCCCAAACATTCCATGATATTGATGTTGCTAGGTACTCCGAAAAATATACGGGACGCATCGAAATGAAATGAAACATTACAAACGCAGTGAGATGAAACGTTTTATGATCAGATTATGAAACATACGATGTTGCCTTTTTAGGCCCGCTGTATCACATGAGTAAAGAAACCGTTTCTTCAATAAGTGCCGGTACGTTAAATTCATAGAATAAGCAATCATTCTCCTTACTAAACACATACTTACCTAAAAGAAATAACAGCCTATTAAGTTATCGTCAAACTTCTCAGAATGTGGTGGTAAATATTTATTAAACGCGGTTTCGCTCAAACTGCGTATACGTACGCCCATAGCTCATGTGTACGCGTCTCTATCAATCAATGTCGCTCATACATTGCCACGAATGGCGTACGCATTCATTATTGAATATTAGATTAATTACTTGTCTTGATTTGTGTTTGATATAACACATACTGAAAAATAAACCACATGAATGGCAATTCTTTGGTTTGATATAATTGACTCTTATGCGTGGGCAATTAAGATTAAGTTTGAGTTTTTATACAACTAAGTATTTAAAAAAATATTTACTTGAAACACGTTAAGAATACGTTGTTAAACTTGTACCAATAAAATGCAAAATGTTCCTTGAAACCTTATCCGATGATCGTAAGGGTCTGATGGCGAATTTGATAATAATTTAGGAAAGTATTAAGTAGCCAGTACTGGAGCTATGGTGTGCTTCAAGCTGTAATCCTCACATTTGAAATCTCAATGAAAACGAATTTTGACATCGCCAAAAAATAGTCGTGAAATAGTAATAAAAAAAAAATATTTTACCTACATTTCTATTGATGTACAGTCGTGTAGAAAATTTGTAACTTCCAATGGTACTAGAGGAAGTCACGCGGTTTTACCCACGTAGCTCCCGTTCCCGTGGGAATGCGGGAATAAAATATGTGATGTTATATACCAATTTAAGTCTAAACAATCTATATATCCTGTCATAGTCTTAAAAAGCTTACTACTACTAGTCTAGTACTTTTATAACAAGTTTTAATCATAGTTATCACAGTTGTTTCATTCGTATAATCACAGCAATGTTCTACTATCATATATGTATGTTCTACTATCATATATGTATGATAATAGAACATTGCTGCGATTGAAATTGAATGAAACAACTGTGATAATTATGATTAAAGCTTGTTATAAAAGTACTACACTAGTAGTAGTAAGTTTTGATGATGAGGATACAAATCATGAATGTTTGTTTTTTGTTTAATTATAACTGCTGGCATGGAAAACATCTCATTCAAAGAAATATTATTATAATTAGCGGAATATTTCCCAATAATCTAATTTTGTACCAATATTATAACGAGAGAAGATTTGATTGAAAGAAAGAAAGAAAGAAAGAAAGAAAAAGGATTTATTCGCAACTCATGCTACAAAGTTACATCTTTACATGTACAAAGGGAGATACACATACAGTAAATTATTTATTAGGTACTAACTTATAAAATAAACATAGAAACTATCATAAAAACAAACAAATAATAATGAAAAAACATAAAAAAGAACATCACCGATAAAACACCCAAAGTACCTACCTAAAATAAATAAAGTAATAAAAAAAAGGAAAAGAAAAAATGGTATCATAGCATGAGCTTGAAAGGGTTGCCACCTCAGCTTTTTGCTACACGTCAACGTTGTTGTGACGCTGGACGTGCAGCGCTGGTTTTCAGGCGGCACCTATCTATGAATTGACTAACGTCACGCACGCTATATAGTACAAAATAAATTGAAATTGAGCTATTAAAATATGAAAAGAATCGTAGACTATTAATTTATATACCTATAAATTTAAAAACATGAAACACTTATAGTATGTATACATTCTGTGGTATCCTGATTGTTTGTATGTTTGCATCGAATAGGCTCCGAAACTATTGGGAAGCTACACTCTTCCCGGTAAACATAGGCTATATTTTATTCCCGCATTCCCACGGGAACGGGAGCTACGCGGGTAAAACCGCGTGACTTCCTCTAGTACCATTGGAAGTTACAAATTTTCTACACGACTGTATATCAATAGAAATGTAGGGAATTTTTTTTTTTTTATTTTCACATTAAATCAACGCAAATTTATTATAGCTTCATACGACTATTTCATGACTATTTTTTGGCACAAACTTTGAACCGAAATTCGCAGGCGTTCCGGAGAAATTGGAAGTTTTCAAAGGTTCAAGCCATAATCCTCACCAGGGTACCTTCATATCTCGGGAACCGCTTATGGACTATTTCTGAGATTTGGCAGGTCGTTACGACTATTTCACGACTATTTTTTGGAACCTAAACCAATTCGATAGAATTTACCGTTTGCTTGCACCAGAGTTGAGGATTAAAGCTTGACGTTCAAGCCATAATCCTCACTAACCTATAGCTATAACGCCGAAACTATAATACGACTATTTTTTTTACATGTACGACTATTTACGACTATTTCACGACTATTTTTTGGCGTTGTCAAATTCGTTTTCATTGAGATTTCAAATGTGAGGATTACAGCTTGAAGCACGCGAGCTATGGATTCCATACAACAACAGACGACGCATCAGACTAAGATAATCCTACTAATATTATAAATGTGAAAGTTTGTAAAGATGTTTGGATGTTTAGATGTTTGGATCTTTAGATGTTTGTTACTCAATTACGCTCCAACGGCAGAACTGATTAAACTGAAATTTGGTACAGAGATAGCTTATAGTCTGGAATAAAACATAGGCTACTCTTCATTCCGGGAAGATGTTCCCACGGGAAGCGGGACCGAATGTCACGCGGGCGAAGCCGCGAGCGTTATCTAGTAATTCATATGATTGTTCAGCGATTCGGCGTTATGACGTCCAGTATGTACCTTTGGCGACTTACCTATAAATGGTTTCCCATCAAGCCTCTTAATCCAGTAGAAGCGCTGGCTATGAGGCTTGTTCTCTCGGTCGTACTGCTCCCACTGCTGCCGAAGGAAGGTGTAGCAGACACAGCAGCATTTGACGGTACCCTCGTTGTCGTCCTCGGTGCGGTAGCCCGTTGGTGGGGCGTGGGCGCCGAGGAACGGGAAGTATGGTTCATTGCACTGTGGGAGAAACAATATGTATTGTTAAATCTGGATGAATACATACTCGCGATGGGCTAGGGAATGCAATACCGGGATACCGGGATCCCGAAATACCGGGATCCCGCATCATTTTTGCGGGACCAGTCCCGCACGTAAATCGTGCGGGATCCCGCGGGATTAGCGGGACTGTGCAAAGGTAAACGCCATGTGTTGTTCTGTAAGCGGAAGCGCGTAAACTGATTCAGTATGATTAAGTTTTTTGTAATTGTGACTTGTGACGTAAGATATAACCTAATAACGTACTTATTTGTTTTTAGTGATTTAATCAGGGAGATTTGACTTTTCATGTACTATAAACAGTTAGAAAAGTATTCAATTATCTCGTACATTGTTTGCTGGCTATCTGACATGTAAAGTTAGGAGTCGTTTGGCAGACAAGAATTTTGACATGCTATGTTTTTGCGCAGTTTTAAAGTAATGCCAAAACTACCCATTTTATCTGCTTCTAATAATTTGCAGTCGGTATTTTATTACTTATATGTATATCCGTTTAATAATCTCAATACATAAGTAATATTCAATAATTTATTTTTCCTTGTGGCCCCGCGTACTCAGTGTTCTGTAAAAGATCACTGCAGTAAGTTACATTTACTATGGCCGGTCCTTAGATGGGTGACCACTTTGTGACATTTATTTGAGCGTTGCCGTGCTTCGGAAGGCACGTTAAGCCGTTGGTCCCGTTTCCCAGTAAAATGGGTTGAAGGCCTTGAAAAATTTCAACAGCAAGCAATCGCAACCTGCACCTATTCATTTCAAGACTGCAATACGGCTCACCCCATATTACGTGGTAAGGGACGAAACCAATCTTGAAAGGTGAAATGTGGGTATAAAATATGCCTCTGCCTACCCCTTCGGCGATTAAGGCGTGACTATTTTTCAGTTATAGATGCATGTATGATGTAGAATTCTATACTTTTCTCAATGACTTTCAGAAATATGCGGGATCCCGCAAATACCGGGATCCCGCGGGATTGAGATCCCTCAGTCCCGCAAATACCGGGATTTCAATTGCGTTGCGGGATTGCATTCCCTAGAGACGCCAATGCCGATAGACTGGACCACAAAGAATGGATGGGGCGCTCATAAAACTTCATAAAAGTCTCATTTGGATTGGTCAATTTGTCTTTTTTGAAGGTGCCTCAAGTAAAAGATGTAAGTATAGATACGCTTAAAGAAGGTACGTCTACGTTGGTAACAAGATCCTCGCCTTTATATGACTTGATAGGACATAGATGTTATACTGCTTGGTCTGAGTTGAATCTGGAGGCCTACCACCACCTTTTATAAAACAATCTTATTTCAAGGAAGTCTTATTTCAAGCTTACAATAACAATACATTTATTCGTACCATGACCTTATATAAACAAAATTGTACCATTCCTGCTATAGTGCGGGGAAAGAGCGAATGATTTGTATATTCTGTCCATTCCCTACTGATAATTGAAACGAGACAACGCTATTTAGTTTAAATAGCGATGTCCTTTTCTAACCCTCGCGGTCCGAATCGCTCATTGAGTATTGGTTTGAAAGTAAAATCATTTATTTGACGACATAATAAGTATTGATTATAATACATTTATTTTTTAATTATACTAAAAATAGTAAATAAACATAAATCTTTACTATATGTTCGCTAAAAACATAACAAAAATTAAAAATGGACTAACTACGGGTGCTGGCTATAGGTATAACGCCCATGATGTGATTCGGAACATTGTTTTGGTTGTCAAGTGGTTGGTGCCAAAGTACGAACGAAATTTGAAACAAAAATGTTAAGTGGATATAATAAAACTGATAAGCCGGGTTAGTTAGCTTATTCTAATAATATATTTCTTTAGTCTTGTTGTGAGATTTCGATGTTCAACATGGAATCAAGGTAAGTATGATAGTACTCAGTATATGAATTCGTTTTAAAATACAATATTTATTTACTGCTATTACGAAGTTAGCATTTGTAGTACTTATTAATGAAACGATGACTTTATTTATTTTGCAGCCGAAGATCTAACCGAGTTTCGTGCCGGCAACTTGAGATATTATGGGAATTTTTGAACGCGAATAGAGACGTCGCTTCTGCCCACAACCGCTCTCTACAAGCCAAAGAATTCGCAAAACGAAAGTGGAGAGAGGTGGCAGAAGTTTTGAACTCTGAAGGAGGTGGCTGCCATAAAGATTGGACAGGCTGGTCTAAAGTAACTATTTATTAAAATTAGGTATACTTCTATATTTCTTAACTTTATTTTATTACAATACATGAACCACGTTATTATTATATTTCAGTACTGGGTAGACTTTAAGGCCAAGTTAAAAAAGAGAATGGCCATGGTGCGGGCTTCTCACACCCGGACTGGCGGAGGACCATCAACTGAAAAACCATTAACTGAAATTGAAACAAAGTTTCTACAAAAACTCGGGGACGATTTCGGTCAAGGTTTGCCTGGCATTCGGGTGGAACTGGTAAGTAAATAATGTATGCGGCTTCATGGCTATTTGTTGTATTGAGCACTCTCATATGAATAACTCTTCTTTTATCATTACAGCCGCCAGAGATTGGTTCAATGGATGTGAATGTGCAGGATTCCCCAGCATCAGTGTCTGTGTTGCAAAACACAGATATTATCCGTAATCTGACATCCACAGAGTTCAATATCGAGGTCCTAGATTTTCAACCTATTCCAGGTGGCGCCCCCCAAACGAATCCCTCTCCTATCCAAAATATAGCAGTTAGCACCCCCCAAAGAACTCCCTCTCCTATCCTGCGTCCTGCACCAGCATCTGTACACCAATCTCCGCGTCGCCGACGCCGGAGGCGCGAGCCACCAATGTCGCAGGAGGCTGCAAGACGTGCCCTAGTGCAGTCCTCACAAACTCACGCGGCGGGGATTGTGAGCATGGCGGATTACATGAAGGAGGCAGTCGAGCAATTGAAATTGTTTACCAATGCTGTAGTAAGGTTAGTAATGTGCATCTTAGTTATTTAGGTAGTTATTTTGTTATATTTGACTGCCATTAATGCCACCACCTATTACTTGGGACATAAAACTGTAAGGTGAAATGTGCCTCTGCCTACCCCGTCGGGGAAAAAGGCGTGACTATGTATGTATATTTGACTGCCTTGTTGGTCTAGAAGTCGAAATGTGCGATTGCAGATCACAAGTTCGTGGGTTCAATTCTCAATGGAGACATATGTGTGATCCATAATTATTTAAATAACCCTTTATAAGTAAGCTGTACGATCTAAATCTAGACAATAAATTAACTTTGCGGATGACAAAAATATTTGTTCAAACCCGGGAGATTGAAAAATTACAAAAGTTGGTCATTTGCAAGCAAAACTTTAATACTTAACAACAGTTTACAATAATTCAAATGTTAGTAGTGTTAGTTTGCCTTAAGATTAAACTATTACATAATACAATTAAAAAGAAATTTAGTAACAATGATTGTAGAATACTATACAGCAACTTATTGTTTCAGGAAGTTAGATGCCGCCTTTCCCACAGCCGCTGCACAAGAGAGCGCCGAGTAGATACACCATGCTGCAGAGCGGTGTTGGTGTTGGTAATACGCGAATGTTCACTAAAATTATGTTGGGGCTGAGATTGAGCTTCTTGAATCATATCTTCATTATTTAATTGTTGCACTGGTACATTAGCCTTATTACAAATGTTGTGTAAGATTACACAAGCATTGACAATAGAGCCTGCTACTTTTGGGGAGTAATGCAGCACTCTGTGCACAAGTAAACAACGAAAACGTGCTTTAAGAAGCCCAATTGTGCGTTCTATAATGTTTCTGGTATGGACATGCAAATTAGTATAGTGTGCTTCTGGTGATCCTGGTGCAGCATCTAGTATTGGTGTCATCATGTACTTTCTCAAGGGATATCCAGAGTCTCCTGGTGAAAGAAAAATATTAATATTATTAGAAAGTATGGTATAGTTTTTAGCAGCAAAGTGCAAAGAAAGTTCATGCCAAACATACCAAGAAGCCAAATGTCTTCAGTATCACTAAGAGTTTCCAAATGTGCTCTTAAGGGATGTGTACTCCATATAAAAGAGTCATGATTAGCACCACCATGACTTGCATCAACACTTACTATTTGCATGTCTGCATCACAAATCTGAAAAAAAAAATTAAGTAAGTACATTGAATGACATTGTATAATTTTACAATATTGTGTATTGTCCCCAGATTGGTCAATATGACAAAAC
This sequence comes from Miltochrista miniata, assembly GCA_933228765.1. Classification (NCBI taxonomy): domain Eukaryota; kingdom Metazoa; phylum Arthropoda; class Insecta; order Lepidoptera; family Erebidae; genus Miltochrista; species Miltochrista miniata. The sequence continues at coordinate 2,042,990 of OW121769.1, forward strand.
AGGCTGGATAGTCTGTCTCCGCAACCCCACAAGAAGAAACAAATTTTAATATTCTCTAGATAATAAGTTGTAAATAATAAATATATTTTTACTCGCATAATACACTCTATGTTTCTCTCCTGTTTTCAATTGTATTTATATAAGATACTAGCTGACCCGCGCAACTTCGTTTGCGCCACATAAGAGAGAGTATTACCTGTTCCCGTCGCATTTACTCCCGTAGCGTCTCGTCGTTAATATTCAATACTACGTGAGAGAGAGAAAGGTTTCTCGTAGCGTGTATTCCCATCGCATTATTTTTAAGAACATTTTCGTTTATGAAAGAGGTATCCCGTGGCATTATTGTAGAAAAAAATTGATTGCCATTAAAATGGTTATTGTGCACCAACCCAAAGATAGACACATACTATCGCGCAATTTTTTTAGAACTTTTTTAAGAGAAACAATTTTGTAGTAGGTACATATTTTTTACATAACTATAAATATTTACGCAGCACACGCAACGAAGCTCTCAAAAGGAATAACTTTTCCCCGTTTTTGAAACATTTACTATTACTGCTCCGCTCCTATTTGTTGTAGCGTGATGCTATATAGCTTATGACACTCCACAATAACGTAGCTTTCTATTGGTGAAAGAATTTCTAAAATCGGTTCAGTAGATCCCGAGATTACCCTTTACAATTTAACAAACACACAAACTTTACTTCTTTATAATATTAGTATAGATGAGCACTTACCAACTGAACATTCAAGGAATGGTAATGTTTGCGACAGAAGTAACGTTCCTCGTGCTGTACTGGGCGAATTATTGCAATTTGGGTGCAATCAATACAACCCAAAATCCCAGGAATTCCATACTTATTGTAAAATCTGAAATACATTAATGTCAATTAATCATACTTTGAGTTGAGAGTAGATAGAATGGGTGTACTGTATATATATTGTATATTCCAAGGAGCCATACAATGAGATAGATGCTCTTGCTCATGATGCCTTAACGCCGAGTGTCAGTTACTTAACAGTGACTTTCTTAGAGGATACTTTTGGGCTTTATAATAGTGAGAGAACCAATCTTAGCCAAGGAATAGTCTAAAGAATAGTCATTAGTCAGTTACTGGCCAGCTTGTCTTGGGTAAATGAGTGGAAATTTGCAAGGATAACAAAGTACATACCCGATTTTTATACTGTTCCGCTCTTGCTCGTTTACTGGGAACTTTATATACTTCTGTCGCATTGTAGTAGAATTAAGGCATGTCGTAACCTGTGCTATGGCAGATGAGACAGTCTGTTGTGCTACAAAATGACCCTCATTGTTGCCAATAGGACGTTGGTATGAACCCGTTGCATAAAATGATAATGCAATCAACACCTATAATAAAACATTATAGATTAGTTAATTGATATTATGAACCAAAGATATACTCACACAAACAACATTAAGTACCTATACAAAACTTTTACAATTATTTACCTTCGTATTTACAGATAAATCTGTAGATCTTTTAGGGGCTGGCATAAGCGGCTTCAACTCATCGCAAAGGTTATGTGCCAGCTCTTTACTGAGTCTATATCTTTTGATAAACTCTGCGTCATCTAAATCAAAAGGATCACATTCTTCGCGAAGTTGTACACGACGCCGCTTTCTTGTTGTATTAGTGACTGCGATATCATCTTCCAAAAACTCAAATATTCCAAATGCAAATGCCATCTACGATCATTACACAAAATGAATATAATATTAGACTAAAATCACAAAATTCACCTTTTATACAATCATTAGCGATAATTATTGCAATTTACTTACTTTAGAAAATATAATAATGACTTTTTCTACTAAAAATTGCTATAACAATAATAAATCCGTTCGAGAGAAACAACTTTTTTAAGATCGCTAAATTTGACAGAAAAACAATATTGCTAGATGTCAAAAGTTGCGTCATGGTACGCTTTGAACGAACGTTTTAGAGGTGACGTCACCAAAATTGCTAAGAAGACTATTGTGTTTCAATATTGTTTTAAGCTTGTTTTAAGGACGTCATGGTACGAAAAGTCGAAGTAATATTAAAATAATACTGCTATAAGACGTGGTGGTAGGCCCCCTGTTTCCTCATTATTAGAAAGGCATCTCCTCCTCAGGCTCTCGAGCAAGCGTTACGAAAAAATGCCCAAATTACAGTCATATAAAATGCAATATTCAAAAGTAGAAGTTGTCGGAGTTACAGAGCTGATAAAGGCCAAGGGTGTAATTAAAAAAAGGTACAACAATTAAGCAATTATTCACAATGAACAATGCGTTTGTCTCGCTAAATTAACACAATTTCTTCTCCGCATCGGAAGGTGGGTAGTCGAGAGAAGGCGCGACGCCTGGGAACATGTTATGGGAACATTATCGACGTATTGATGGCTTCGTGTTTCGATTCACATGAGAATATGGCGCGGTGTTTATAAATTATTTCATTTTATACAGTCGATGAATCGAGCGACGCCTGTGTTCACAGTCGGTGATCGTTTTGGTATATCATCTTAATGAATATTAAGATGACTGGTGAAGGAGATGATTTGAGAGCGCTCCGCAATTATTTGACAATTTTTGAATACAAAGAAAAAAGCAGGTGGAGAATGGTGGGAGATAAACCTGATTTATTAGCGAGAGCTGCCGAGAAGATACGATTTATTCGTATCAACAAAACCGCTAAATTCTGACGAAAATTGCAAGAGAATTACGTCAAGCAGTCGATTGCACAGGCTGATTTGATTGATCAAAACCTAGTTCTTGATTTATCCTTGATTTTGTTATTATCAGCCGGAACCGCAGCGGTATTGCCCTCGAAATAAAAGACTTACTCATTAAGTCTTCGTCACACGTAAAGAAATTGTGGTCTCCTCGAGTGACCCCAATCTTGGACTAGGTATTTAGTATTTACTGAAAGCAACGTAATATTCCAACCAAGCATGTGAGATAACGTCTATCTTAATATAATTAGTGTGAAGTAAGTATAATAAATAATACGAAGTGTCTGAAAAAACTACGTGCTAAAATGGTAAATGGCACGTGACGAAATTATATAAATTTATGTATTCTAATTAAGGGCAGTTTAAATGCAAAGAATATGCTTAATGTAATGTTTAATTATGAGGCATTTTCATCTAATATTTTAAACCATCTCACCCATAATGGACTACCACCAATCTCGTTTCGAAATTTCAGTTAACGACCTAATAATTTGAGTCGGAAAAATATTTTGACAAAGACGCATTCAAATTATATTTATCGCTCTGCCAGGTACCCTGTTATAATGGCTTTGATAAAAAAAAACAACGCAGGTTTTGCCATTAACTAAAATATAACATTTAAAAATATCTGTGTTTAATATTTAAAAATGTTGGTGTTATTATTCTAACGTGTTCTATGAGGTGTGAAAGTATTAAAATTATTTGTTTCGTAACAAAATACTAGTTTACGTATCTAACGATACTTGGAGCGCGAGCGTACAATTTGAGAAGGCATTTAAATAAAAATGAAACTACCAAACCATACCCATTTATTCGCGTATCCTGGCCACAGGGACGTCTTCACCTCCTAGGGATATCCTGAGAGCTTACCCAGGGCTCTCAACCGTAGGCAGTAAGTAGGTAGGGAACATGTTAGTGTTTAGTCGGTAAGAGTCCGGCATAGTATCCATGACGGATTTTACAGAAGTAAAAACAGACGTCTTCAACAATATTGCTCAACACACGACGCGATTACCTACTTGTGAGTGTGACCAAGAGACGTCAAGAAAAATAGTTTGCGTGTGCATCTCCGTCTCCAGGGTTCAAGTCAACATCACCAAGTTAAGCTAAGGCAGAGTGAGCTCTGCCTTAGCTTAACTTGGTGATGTTGAGGCATGAGGGTCTAAGCTCGATGTCATAGAATAGTTCAGAGGTGCTGCCACAAAAAACAAAAACTAAAACCAAATAATCTCTTACTCTATCGGTCAATGTGGAACCAGCTCCAAATCAACATTATGAAACCAATATTGACTTTAGCTGTTAGAAGCCTCTCCGTCTGTTAGGAGTCCTGGTGTTCTGTTGGGAGTCCTAGGGTCATCAGGGAGGAAACATAGGATCTCATAGGAAGGACTTTCCTCGTGTAAAAAAAGGAGCCTCTCCAAATGGCTCAAGCCAGCCTCACTTACAATTCATTTACATCCAACTGGATGATGGATGAACATGTAACGTGGGAGCCTGTGAAAGGGCTGGAAAGTCACACTTGCTGTCGCCTTCAACGATGCCGAAATGAAGTCTATACCTGTTCTCCTAGCAGCTAATCACAGCGAACCCGGGTCCTAAGTGTTGAAAGTAAACGGGACTTACGCTCTAATACAGAAGATAGTTCACATTGCGAAGAGAGATAATATGTCCTTGCTTTCAATGATACAAATCACTACAACCATTTAAAATGTCTCCCCCCAGGGGTACACATGAGTGGTGTAGACACGATTGTGTCAAATGTCAATCGTTTCAAACGTATTGTCAATTGACAACCAGTTGAAGCCGGCTATGAAACCGGTTACACATGACTCCTTGTAATTGTCGCGAATTGGGTGACAGCCAGTTGATAACGTCAAGGCGTCGTCGTTGTGGAGTGATGGATGGTTTGTTGTCGCAAAATTCTAATATGTAATAGACCAAGCTCTATACTACTGTTAGTTGCGTGACGTCGATGAATATTTTCGTGTGGGCACCTAAAGGACGTCGATCAAAGGACGCGAAATCTACCACAGATTTAAGAGGTATCTTGAATCGGTACTGATTCAAGATTCCTCTTAAATCTCTGGTAGTTTTTAAGGTTTCGTACCCAATAGAGACTTCGCTATCCGTCCGTCTGTCTGTCTATCTGTCCGTCACAAGGCTGTATGTGTGGCAAAAGATCGGTGATAGTTTGAGAGCTGAAATTTTCACAGATGTTGGAATTCTGTTGCCGCTATACCAACAAATACTTAATGACTGAAAAATTAATAGGTAATAAAGATTCCCATACAACAAACGTAGTTTCTTGCAGTTTTTGGTACGGAGCCGTCTGTACGCGGATTGGACTTGCACTTGGCCGGTTTTTTATTATTTTTAGATACATTCACTGAGAATAAATTTCTTTCACGAATACAAATGACATATATCCAAAGAAATTTTTAGAACTCTGTGATCGCGTACTCGCAATATGAGCGTGGTTTATGAGCAGTGAGCCGATGTATTTTCCAGTCACGTTGAGGGTCGACGAGAGAGATGTACTTCGTTGACGCAGACCGTTTGCGAACTTGACACTTGACGAAGTAGTCCTCCCTCTGCCTAAAGTATGCCAAGAATCCTATTAGTTATTCAACGCAAATCAAACTGTTTAATGCCGTCGACGATAAAGAGAGTTTTAGTTTAAACTTCATTAATCAAACATAATAAGTTAATAAATTATAGATTGTCATACTTATAAAAAAAAAAGCTCCACGCTCATCAAGCGAGCCAATGACCTCTGCGACCCTGAGCATTTACAGCAGGAGTTAGACTATGCTCAGGAGATACTGAAGATGAATGGGTATGCAGCGAGTAGTAGGAAGGCACGACGTGCACCGAGGAGAGTGAGACTGGAGGGGGAACGTCAACCAGTTTATCTGCCATATATAAAGGGAATAACGGACAAGATCGGGTCGTGTTTACGGCGGTTCTCCATTCGGGCGATCTTTAAACCATTAACCAAAGTGGCTAGGTACGTGCGAACACCAAAGGACATCATTCCTCTGCAAACACCAGGTGTCTACAAAGTAGATTGCAGTTGCGGTAGTTCCACAACCGACAACTTCACCAACCGAAAGTCCTCTCCACTGATCGCCATTATTATCCACGTATGGTGCGTGAAGCCATTGAAATCAGAAAACACAAAAATTTCAATAGGGATGATGGATACAAGCTCTCCGGGATGTGGAATTCAGTGATTAATAAACTTGAACGTAAAACTGTGCCAATTAAAACTGACGTAGTGAGTGTAGTGTGTCGCGCCGGCCTTATCCTTCGTTGTAATAACAACGCGCAGCGGAGGGTAGTTCGACAACGAATAACTTCGTGGTTTTTGTCGATCCTCGCCTCAGTCCAACCGCGACCACGGGCGCTGCAACGTGCTCGAAACGTCGGTAGAATGTAAGTAAATAGTATTTCGCGTGAAGTCCCGAATTTTATAAGTATGAGTGTTAAAAACCGCGATAGTTTAAAACTAAAATAATAGATTGTGCAAACTTCTATTATATTTTACTTTTGCATTGTCATTAATAAAACATCTTGACAAACGGGCAATAGTAATAAATTCCGTTTTAGCATTTTGATGGAATCCAAAAAATCACTTTCATTTCAAATGTAGGCATCATGTTTCGCAATTACAATTTGGTTTTTATAGTCAGTTCCCAGCGGCTTCGTCCACGTAGAAGTCGTTATCGAGTAAAATCATTACCCTCTTTTTGCTTAATCAGTTAAAAAATAGCCTACGTCCTTCCCAGGGACTCTAAACTATCTCTATAGGTACGAAATTTGATCTAAATCGCTTCAGCGGTTTAGGCGTGAAAGCGTAACAGACAGACATACAGAGTAAGTTTCGCATTTATAATATTAGTAGGGTTGGAACTGTTTTGCACTGAGAAATTGTAGTAATCGTTCCAGTTCTTTCAACAGCTTGAATATTATATTGTGATGAGAAATAAATAAAGCTTGATCATTATAAAATCTGGAAGGGTTTGAGTTCGCCCTCACCGCTGTAAGAAGGGAACATCTATTAAACACTCTGAGAAAATGCTCTCGTTGGGTTTTTATTTTATCATCATAGGTGCGTCAGAGAAAAAAATAAGAAAAATAAGAAAAAAAAATAAGAATTTTCAATTTATTTTGCTGTTGTTAGCTTGTGTGAACAAAAAATGCCGTATACAGAAGCTAATAAATATAGCACATGTGCTATTTATGCAAACAATCTCATATATTTACTGTGTCAGTAACTCGGTCCACATCAATGTTTACTCTTAGCAACAAAATATTTAAATGAACAATATTTACATATTACATAACAAAAAAACGTACATAATTTGCATCGCATATACATAATAATCATATGATTAAAATATTGTGTTTTTGTTGGGAGTGAAGACGACGCTTGGTTTGCTACTGTTGAGAATTTCATAACACTCTGCTCGGAATACATTCTGTACCATTCGTTTCTGTCGCGGCATTTATTTTGAAAGAAACAATGGAAATGTATTTATTTTTTTCAAAGTATTTGGCATTCGGCAGTCCGTTTTCCAACTCTTTTGACCAATCACACGATTTTCGGCATAGATACATGTTTTCCACATAACTGGGGTATTCTTTCTTAGCCCTTTCGGACCAGCGCATAAACTAAAAAGAAATTTATAATTTTGAACTTGAATCTTAAATAATTTGGGACCTCAGATTACGAATCTGCAATAATTTTCCTAATTTTCCGCCGCCATCTTGGAAAATTCATATACCAACAATTGTATCAAACCGGGCCCACCATTTCCCACGTACAATTGTGACCTGTATTTTTCACTCCAAATCATCTTCAGTCTTGGAAATTTTATACATTCAATAACGGCATGTATTCCAAAAAACTTAACAAAGAACATATAGGTTTCATTTGAAAACCGGTATTGGACATGTAATATTGGTTTGTGGTCAAAGCCATCTGTTCCATGAGCTTGTCAGTAAAATAGCGCTCAAAGTATTCGTATGGAGTATCACCTGGGTCATGAACGGCATCTTCTGGAAGATGTTTGCCATTGAAGGGCTTCTTTTGCCATCCTGCTAGCATACTCAGAGGTATATTATCGTCAACACTTCCTTCACCATCATCAGAAGAAGAGGAACTGGAATATCCAGAGTTTTCTTCAGTAATGTTGTTAAAATCGATTTCCTCATTGTCATCGCCCTCGTCCCCAGAGTCAATAAGCATACCTGCTATATCGACGTCGTTTAAAACTCGAAACATGATGCAGAAACTGTGAAAAATGAATAGTCATCAGAAACTTAAAATGCGCATGAGGTAAAGTAGGGCCCACGTTGATACATTTGTGTCGGTAAAGTTCGTTTAGTCATTACGCCAAAGCGTTTGCTTGCCAATCGCCACTGTTATCATAAAAACATCAGATACTTAACTAATATTATAATCAATAACTCGTATATTACTAGGCTAATAAAATAACACAATAGTAGGTACTTACTTTCGCCAACTCGGAGAGCGCAACCAGTAGCAAACCGTTCAGGTTGAAACCTGCTCACCGACTACGCGACAGAAACAAATTGCGCGGGAGCTGAAAGTTCGCTTCCCGTACAAATCGTACGCTAAAGGGCCCGTCCACTGCTAACGTAGAAATAATGAGCTATTCTCGATTTTGTAACCCGCACAATTGTATTGGCGCGGTCCGAAAGGGTTAGTAATTGCTACAAAGAGAATTAGTGCATTTTCACATCCTATGAATACAGCTTTGGATACCTATTCGTTCTAGCAAAGAACGTACTGAAGTTCTTGGCAATCCAAGATCTTTGAACAACTTAAGGGATTTCGCTGGAATTCCCGTATCTCTTTTAACGTGTGGAATCACTTCAACTTTATATGAACGGGAGCTTCGGGAAAGCCCCCGGAAAGATGTTCCAGGCGGCCACCGCAGCCTCGCCTACAGTTTAGGGTGCTATCCCGCGTCTTTGGGTGGTAGGTTTGGGCGTGCTGGAATTCCCCTTTTACAGCATACGGTTAGGTTAAGGAACATCGTTACCTGGGTATCAGGCTTGACCCTGATGGTGTATTGCTCACTGTAACCGGCGCCGCCGCACACGTAGCACACTCGCACGTCCTCCTGCGCCGGCGGTGCTTGCTTCGCCGGCGCGGGCGCTGACGGCGACGCCGGCTTTGAGGCCAGCGAGCTCTTGATGTAGGCTTTAGCCTTCTCCATACCCTAGCTTCCTGGAACAAACAGAAAACACTGTTAAATTTGCAATTTAGGTACCAAAGATGCGATAACAACTTAACACCTAGGCGAGGCCGCGGTGGTAGTCAAAGTGGAGGAATTACCTGGGGCGGCAGACGGATGGGTGGTAGGGACCGTGTAGCTTTAGTCAGTTTGAGTCCGGCATGACATTCGTGGGGATTTCCACACGGTAAAACGTAATACAGAATTTTGTACAATAATTTAACGCTTCTTTAGTTATGTAAGCATAATGATAATGAATTTAAATGTGGGAATGGTTTAAAAGTTCGTTCAATTGTAATATAACCTAGGCCGACTTTGAAGTACGAAGTCGGAGAAGATTCGTGTTCTTCCCGTAACGGAAAGAATATCAGACATATTGCGGATGTGATGATCTTTTATTCAATGTGTGTACGTTTGAGCCCCTCTCTATAAAATAGAGTGCAGAGGGGCTTATGTCGAGACTTTGTATGTAGTCTGTGACTCTGTCGCATTAAACTACGTCACTAGGTCACGTGGATCATCTGTTCAAAGTTTGAAATAAAACAAAAATGACAACTTCAATCGGATTGAACTTTCACAATAAACGTGTTAGAGAGGGGCAGTCTGGTGAGAACCATCTCACGGCTTTCTTGTTTAAACCCATAAAAATAAAAGGGCCCCACCTGGCCAATATTTCCTAACGCAGGTCATTGAGTCAAAGACCTGACGCAATAATTTTTCTATTCAGTTAATGAAATCAGAGGTCACATTACACAGGTCTGCAATGGTTTTCCTCTTAAAAATCTGAGTAACATTTTCTATAGTTTCTGATGTGCTTATTACGAGAAAAATAATAAAAAAAATCCTACACGTCAGGATTTTTTGATATTAAATATTTAAGATTTTGCTCCAGAATGTCTGAGCGTCTACCTTTTAAAATTTATAAAACGTCATTAAATTACTTCAGTTTAATTTTTATTGCATTTAATTAGTGTAAGGGGACATAGAAATTCATGCCAATCAGTAATTTGGTAATTACTACATAAAAAGTATAAGTAATTCGCATTAACAATGTTAAAAACGGGGAATTTGACTTAATTTAGTAATAAAATCAAAAAAATTACCTAGTAGTAATATTAGATACCTATTTTTTGTAAATATTATTAGAAAAGGGTGTAATAAAGATAAACCAAAGGGTTTTTGTATAAGTACCCACACTGATTTAGAAAATTAACAGTTGAATATTGAAACAAGAACTTTAAAATGTCATTGCGAAGTTGTTTAAATTCTACGAATTGTTTTTGTAATATCTCCCGGAATTTAATGGTGATAAAACAATGAAACAGCATTACAGAGTTTGTGAAAAATATTTACAAAAGTTATTTTGGACACGTATTAAGAAACCAAGACAAAACTTCGACACCTCATAAACTATGTTCGACTTGTTTATTACAATTTCGCAAGTGTTTAAAAGGCCAGAAAAATAACTTCAAAATCGTTTCACCTATGCTATGAAGAGAGGCTAAAAACCATGATAAAGATGGCTACTTTTGTTGTTGTGACATAACTGGATACAATTCTAAAATAAAAGGGACATAAACATGCACTAAACTTCATTTACTAAATTCGCACATTGATTACTTCCCAGAAAATTTAGGAGCCGTTAGCAACGAACAAGGCGAAAGTATTTACCAAGATTTGAAAGAGCTTGAAGTCTGATATAGAGGAAGATGGAATACTAGCATGATGGCAGACTATTGTTGTTTATTGAAGCGCGACGATCCAAACCGGAAATTTAAGCGAAAATCGCACAACCGAAGGTTCCAGGAAAAAAGAACCAGGTTCCACAAATAAAATTTACGGGTAATTTAGACTAGTAACAAGTTATTATTATATTTTAGTCGTTTAATAAGTTAAAGGTAATGTACTTTTTTAAATATATATTTTTTATGAGAAAACGTGGGTCTTTTTTTTCTATTTTCTATCTGTGCCTTTTTCGAAAAATCTGGAGGTGATGGAGAAAATCTAAGTACATATTCGTAATCAGCGCACCAAAATACACTAGAATCAGCTATCAAATTCCAGAGAGGAAGTTATGACCTTCATTTTGCAGGCCTGTGTTATCATTTACCTGTACGGCTATATTATGCAGCGTGTTTAATATTATTTTAAATTTCACATAAAAATGCTAATGTTATCACTGACTTAGCATATTTATACGGAATTTAAGGAATGTTATAAGGGCTTGCAGCAAATTAAAAATGTAATTAAATTCAGATTTAAAATTTTAATGAATAAATATCATTTTGTTTGATTTATAGGTATAATAATAGCTTTCACATATATATGGCTTCACCCGAGCAGATATGAGATTTTTGTGACCATGTTTTTCAGACGCACACCGACTGCAGCGAGACCAACAGAACGAAATGGAGAACACCAATCTTAATCTCAAGGAAAACTCTTATGGATAGTTGTAATTTGAATGGGAAATAATCAGTATGTTCAAACTTCAAACTCTGAGCTCAGGATATCGCTATACTTACTAAATTACAGAACGAAACATTCAGTGGTTTAGGGGCGAAAATAAACAGAAAATCAAAAGTTACTTTCGAAAATTTTGTATTATAGGTACACAAATAAAAACAAATAACACGCTGTGTATCTTGCCAGTTCTTCTCAGTTGGGTCGCGTTGTGAACTGGTGGTAGAATTTTTGATTTATATTCTGGACGTTTTTACAAGTGCATCTGTATATGCCTATGTGAAATAAATTTCTTTTTCTTTCTGACAGAGCTAGGATATGCCGACAAAGCAAAGTGACACGACGATCTTATGTCACATGCACATGAGGTGAAATTTTTCATTATTGCGAGGCAGTATTGTCAGTATCGGAGTTTTATTTTTATATCAAGCTCGCCAAATTAACGCCATCCACCTGATGGAAAGCTGTAGCGACATCTAGCGATTGGGGGCCATTCTCACAGTTCGTAAGACTTCTGACAGTGGTGGTGGACCTTAAGTTGACAGCCCTGTAATACTACTTACGTACTGCATTTATCATACCACTAGAGCATGTCCCGCGGTTTCACCCGCGTAACTCCCGTTCCCATGCAAATACGGGAATGAAATATAGCCTATGTTCATCGGGAAGAGTCTAGCTTACCAAAAGTTAAAGAATTTTTCAAATCGGTCCAGTAGTCTCGGAGTCTATTCGATGCAAACAAACCAACAATCAAAACTGTCCTCTTTATAATATTAGTAAAGATGTAGTGCACTGAAATGCTGATGTATAGTCAGTCATTGGCATTATTTTACCACAGCAATTCGGGTCACGATCACAATGCGAGCGACGTGAAACTTGAAAGTGTATAAAAACTTCGAAATAAAGTCATTTTGTTTGTAGTACATTGAATTTAACCAATCTGAGTGCCTTGTATAAAATAATCCTTTATTCTGACCGGCATCAAAATATTTCTTTTTAATTTCATAAAAAAAAATCCTATAATCTCGTTAAACCTTAAAACCTTAAGACCGTAATCTTATTAAATTTTGTTGGTTTGGAGGGCAATTTGTCTTTGAAATTATTATTTCTTGCAAATTTTCACCTTTTGCAATCCAATTCTTTATAGAATCTTGAAAAAGTAAGTCCGCAAGACTGCGACGAGTAAATTCAACCACGCGTCCTACAAGAAACAATTGATGATAACAACGCGGGTAGCATGTATTAGCAAGATTTGTTTTTACGATATAATGGTATAAGTCTAAAGATTATTTATGTTAATAAATGATTATGGAATCGTGCGGAAAACACTTACTAATTGCCTTACGAATTTTGGTTTTAGTCATATTTTTTGTGGCTAATTGAACTGTCTTTAGACATACGTTTATGTTTACATTTATGACAATTTAATATAATGCCTAAAAGACAATACCTTGAACTTCATAATCCATGTTGTTGATTACACAAAAAACAAAAAGTAGCAAAATAGCGTAAATTTTAATTACGTTGAGTTTTCGCTTCCTAAGTCTGTAGTTGTTGACAACGTACTTTAACAAGCGATATCTCTTAATTTTTATTAGAGAAGTACCCTAAATTTTTTGAAATCCTATAGCTTAGTTATTCAATTTTACAGCCCAGTAATTATTTTTCATCTACCGATAACTTTTTAAATTCGGTTTTTGTCCTGCCCGTGCAACACTGTGCGTCGTTCGGACGCATCTGCAGGTGACGTCTGCGGATGCATCCGCCGACGTGTAGAGGACGCTTAAGTGTTACAACTATGAAACAAAAGGCTTTTCGTCTCAATTCTTATGGCACGTTCGTATCTTTATTGTGGCGTTGCGTTGTTTGTTTCCCTTATAATTTTATCTTTTGATGATGTTTTTGAAGCGAAGCACAGCGAAGAGGTGTTTAAAATATTGAAAACCAACCCTAAAGCAAACATAGCACTTAAAAGCGCTTAGGTTACTTTTATTCCCGTTGTGTTGACTTTTTAGGGTTTCGTAGCCAAATGGCAAAAACGGAACCCTTATAGATTCGTCATGTCTGTCTGTCTGTCCGTCTGTCTGTCCGTCCGTGTGTCACAGCCACTTTTCTCCAATACTATAAGACCTATGCTATTGAAACTTGGTAACTAGATATATTCTGTGAACCGTATTAAGATTCTTATACAAAACTAGAAAAAACGCAGTAAATTTTGGGGGTCCCCGTCCCCACTCAGAACTGAAACTCAATTTTTTTTTTTCATCAAACCCATATGTGTGGGGTATCTATAGATAGGTCTTCAAAAATGCTATTGAGGTATCTAACATCATTTTTTTCTAAGGTGAATAGTTTGCGCAAGAGACACTTCCAAAGTGGAAAAATGTGTGTTCCCCCCCCCCCCCCCCCCTCTAACTTCTAAACTAAGAGAATGATAAATCTAAAAAGAATATATGATGTACATTGCCATAAAAACTACCAACGAAAATTAGTTTGAACGAGATAGAGCAGGTAGTTTTTTTTAATACGTCGTAAACCGCAATTTTCGGTTATAAAAATCACTACCACTGCGAACGTGTTAAAACATCAATCAAAGTTAAAACGAACGACAAGAATATGTTACTTGCTGCTACGAAACCCTTCATGGGCGAGTCCAACTCGCACTTGGCAAGTTTTATTTGCTTTTCTGGTCTACAGCTGTGCAAGGACTATCTTTCTAACGCCTTGAAGATTTGTGCTTGATACTTTTTTCTGATCTTCTCATCCTGGTGTCGCGTTCTACTAAGGGTTTCTGAGCTACAAAAGTTTGTCTACTACCTACGGTACATAATAAATATAAATAATAAATAAATATTTGTGGACATTCACACACAACATCATCTAGCCCAAATTAAGCTAATATAAGCTTGTGCTATGGGATCTAGACGACTGATAAACATACTTATATATTTCTTAAATACATACATATTATACACAGAAAACACCCAAACTCCGAAACAAACATTTGTGGATCACACAAATATTTGGACCGACCCGGGAATCGAACCCAGGACCTCCAGGGCCGCAGGCGGTGTAACTACCGACTACGCCACAATGAAACATAAGTTTGGTACCCTTTCGTAGATAATAATGTATGTAAACAACTGTAGGACTTAAAATATTCATAGAGCAAAACGGAAAAAAAATACTCCAATTTTGCTGTCAACTGATAAATTATTATTTGGCAGGTTTATGCGGTTTGGGGGCGAAATGATTCACGAAAACAAATATAGACTGGCAGGCATGGGGGTAGCGGCCCCGCCATAGTTCCGATTGCTGACAGAGGGGTCTGTAAGGAGACGCCTTATAAACGTAGTCGTATAACCACAATGTTTTCTTATTGAATTCCTTCAAAATCGTGTCGCATTAAACCTTATTTAACATGCAATGAAAACGTGAAATCTACAATCACGACCCCCCATAAATTGTGTACAATTTAGTTCTATCTATCACAATTTACGGTGCTAATCTAATCGGCGAGTGATATCTGCGAGTCAATAAAGATATTGTAATAAACTAATAATATATTTTGGAGCTGAGTCTGAGAGTTCTAGAATCTATAAGGTGCACCACTCTAGTTTGTTTTTATCTAAAACATCTAAATCGCTTCAGCCGTTTAGGCGTGAAAGCGTCAGATAGACAGACAGACAGAGTTACTTTCGCATTTATAATATTAATAAGTAGGGATCTAGATACAGGACAAGATTATAATGCAGGCAGCAGGAAGGGATTGGGGGTCAGCCAGAATATAGTGAACTGGTAATGCCTGCAAAAGCAGGACGCCAAAATGTAAAATTTTCGCTGCTACTATTAATTTGTGAAATCCTTCATGGATGCTATCTGGACTATAGGGAATCTTACCGACTAAAACCCTCGGCAGGATGTTCCAGGATATTATTCTCTACAACGATAAGCAACATTCAACCTAACCTAACCGGTCATATCCTCCCGGGTTTGCACGAGTGAAGGTTTTATAGGTCCAGCAGCAGAAAAGCACACAGTGTTCTCATTCCTGTCGAATTGCTGTATAGGTTTAAACCTTACACCAATAAGTACCAGCTTCAGCTATAAAGGATGCTTCACTAGCTAGGCATCTGAGCAATAACTACGTGACGAGACGACTATAACAACACCGGGATGAAATTACACTACGGCTTGTAAATACAGCTGACTCTTCGCAGAGAATTAGCTATCGATATTGAACGTAGTATTTCGTCACTATTTCTATGCTGTGTGGCGCCTGATTATGGTAAATGTACCTACCTTACATATATTATTAACGCCACAATGTTCACACAATCAATATGTGGGTGGTTTGACCTCACTTGAGGTACTTACATTACGCTGGGTCATCAAGCAGACAGATTAATATAAAAATACTGTATAACGTTCTCTTGGTCGCATTTTAGTTCACCGTCAGGATTGAATAGGAAACCCGGTGGCATTTGTACTACGAGTACAGCTCGCGCCAAATATCTTTGCGTCTCTGAAATTCGTTCGTTCGTGCCGCAATTATGTAATAATAGGTTTCACTGGAGGAACTACTGCGAAGCTGAGGCAGGAGGGGTGCCTCTCCCGTCTCAGAAGTAATTCTCCCTCTGAAACCTATTATTGCAAAATTGCGGCGCGAACGAACGAATTTCAGAGACGCAAAGATATTTGGCGCGAGCTGTACATCACCTCACCGCACATGCTTTAAAAATATTTTACGAGTCCTGTACGATTTCATAACAATATAATATTTCGAGTGAATTCATCATAATTAATAGTAATTGTGTTGCGCACAATTACTATTAATTATGATGAATTCATCAGAAAGCAAACCGATTTTGTATTTAGACAGAGAACTGTATAGATAGAACATTTCGCGACGATTACAGAGCATCAGAATTTGGGAGATACAAGAGAAATATTTGTCTCCTTTTCATATTTTCATTAAAATGCTAGTCATGACAGTATTCCAAAACAAACTAACAAAATGTATTACAGCAGTACAACGACAGCCTACGCTTTAGCAATAGTAATCGATCAAAGGACACCGTCCGATATTGTGCAATAAATACTACTATTTATCAGTATCAGATACGTAGATATCGGAATTAACATCGAAATGAACGTGATAACCGGACCAAAATAGCCGCAGGCAACGGTATAACTAGTTATGACCGGTAGCAATGGGACAAAAAGGGGAAGGGAAATGGTCTGTTCATACATACATACCTACTTCATACACACATGCTACCCGTTCGCTCTAAGTTTGCCAGTAGCCACCAATACTGTTCGTCTACACCAGCCTCTACGTCACTGGCAAACTTAGAGCGAACAGGCTATACTTTCATATTACCTCATAATTTATCTTATAAAACGGGGCATAGGTACATGCCTGGATGTATCAATAAGGATTTTACAATAATGAAACGGTCTCTGAAATACAGACAGCTGATTCAATAGTCCCAAAGGCAATAGGCTCGGATCTAGATGTGACATATTTGATCAAATACGAGTGGCTAAGTAGCGGCAAACGAGAATCCTTCAACAGAAACCGATAGATAGACTGTCAATGTTCATAGATGTTTTGATACATGAACCAATAGCGCCATACTAAAAAGCCTTGAAGTCTATAATTCATAAGCGTAGAATCTATATTTCATAACTAACGACTATCTAACAATAGGCCCCATCAAAACCAAATACACCCTTCGACAAAACGTAACTAATTACTAAGTACAGCATCTATATTAAATGGCGGCAAGGCGTTCCTCAAACGGGCCGCGTTCAGCCGCGATAATCACTGTAGTTAATGAATATTTGATTGCGTGGCGTGCGAAGCCTACCGTACGTATAATATGTGTATTGCGTGGGTAACAGTAGTATATTATTGGGCATTCTACTCCACCTTAAGTTCCATCAGCTCTCTTCGTTCGCTTCTGTCACTCTCAGTGGAGTAGAATACCCAATAATATTTTTGTCATCCAAATCAGCAGTGTGCATTTGCACTTCCACACTTAAAACACAGTCGTCAGACATAGACATTGCGGTTTTATGCAGTCGTCGACATAGACATGTGCGTTTAGTGCTTCATCGCATTAGCAACTACGTACAACCAAGAGACAATGTATGTAGTATGCATTTGCGCTCCCACACTTATAGCACAGTCGACATATACATGTGCGTTTAGTGCTTCATCGCATTAGCAACTACGTACAACCAAGAGGCTAAGAGACGGATGTATGCAGTATGCATTTGCGCTTCCACACTTATAGCACAGTTGTTCGACATATACATGTGCGTATTTATGCAGTCGTCGACATAGACATGTGCGTTTAGTGCTTCATCGCATTAGCAACTACGTACAACCAAGAGACAATGTATGTAGTATGCATTTGCGCTTCCACACTTATAGCACAGTCGACATAGACATGTGCGTTTAGTGCTTCATCGCATTAGCAACTACTTACAACCAAGAGGCTAAGAGACGGATGTATGCAGTATGCATTTGCGCTTCCACACTTATAGCACAGTTGTTCGACATAGACATGTGCGTATTTATGCAGTCGTCGACATAGACATGTGCGTTTAGTGCTTCATCGCATTAGCAACTACGTACAACCAAGAGACAATGTATGTAGTATGCATTTGCGCTTCCACACTTATAGCACAGTCGACATAGACATGTGCGTTTAGTGCTTCATCGCATTAGCAACTACGTACAACCAAGAGGCTAAGAGACGGATGTATGCAGTATGCATTTGCGCTTCCACACTTATAGCACAGTTGTTCGACATAGACATGTGCGTATTTATGCAGTCGTCGACATAGACATGTGCGTTTAGTGCTTCATCGCATTAGCAACTACGTACAACCAAGAGACAATGTATGTAGTATGCATTTGCGCTTCCACACTTATAGCACAGTCGACATAGACATGTGCGTTTAGTGCTTCATCGCATTAGCAACTACGTACAACCAAGAGGCTAAGAGACGGATGTATGCAGTATGCATTTGCGCTTCCACACTTATAGCACAGTTGTTCGACATAGACATGTGCGTATTTATGCAGTCGTCGACATAGACATGTGCGTTTAGTGCTTCATCGCATTAGCAACTACGTACAACCAAGAGACAATGTATGTAGTATGCATTTGCGCTTCCACACTTATAGCACAGTCGACATAGACATGTGCGTTTAGTGCTTCATCGCATTAGCAACTACGTACAACCAAGAGGCTAAGAGACGGATGTATGCAGTATGCATTTGCGCTTCCACACTTATAGCACAGTTGTTCGACATAGACATGTGCGTATTTATGCAGTCGTCGACATAGACATGTGCGTTTAGTGCTTCATCGCATTAGCAACTACGTACAACCAAGAGACAATGTATGTAGTATGCATTGGCGCTTCCACACTTATAGCACAGTCGACATAGACATGTGCGTTTAGTGCTTCATCGCATTAGCAACTACGTACAACCAAGAGGCTAAGAGACGGATGTATGCAGTATGCATTTGCGCTTCCACACTTATAGCACAGTTGTTCGACATAGACATGTGCGTATTTATGCAGTCGTCGACATAGACATGTGCGTTTAGTGCTTCATCGCATTAGCAACTACGTACAACCAAGAGACAATGTATGTAGTATGCATTTGCGCTTCCACACTTATAGCACAGTCGACATAGACATGTGCGTTTAGTGCTTCATCGCATTAGCAACTACGTACAACCAAGAGACAGGGTGCGTAAATTGTTGAACAACAAAAGAAACACACCCCAAAAGTAGAATGAGATTTTATTTATTAATTAATAATTACTATACAATATTAATTATTACAAGTACAAAAACTCATCGTTATTCGTTTGAGATAAACCTAGGTTGTTCGTCACATAATGCGTCAACAGATTGCACGAACGCTTGAAGCTTACGCCACTCAGGAGTGTCTTCGTTGGTCTGGAATTTTATTCGAATCAACGCTTTTTTCCAGAGCGTTAGTGGATCTGCTTGATGAACATCACTTGTTTTATACACCTTGACATCCACAAAGTAGTCGCCCGTGGTGTTGAGATCTCGACGTTCGTTACCATTAGCCACTCTATTTACGAAATATGATGATAGCACGGGTGAGGAAGACTGTCTGTATTCACTTGCGCCACGACTAATGTTAAACACATCACTTGTTTTTACAGGTTTTCTGAAACAAAAAACAAATACATATATATAAAATAAACTGTTGAACTGGTAGCACCTATGGATTTCTGAAAATTTAAGTACTAAGTATATAGATTTTGTTCAAATAATTACCTTATATTAGCAAGAGACTTTTTCACTCTAGAACCTTTAGTCTTGCTTTTAGGTATGACTTGATTGCATTTCGTAGAATTATTGTATTGTTCGCACTCGGAGTCTGACCTGTAAAAAAATAAATAATATGTCAATAAACCTGTTAAACATTAAAAAAGATGTTATATGTTAGGGGTGTAGTGGGGCCCTGCCAACACCTCCGGGCCCAAGTCAACCTCACGTGCAAGCTCGTGCACCTGCTGAACAACGGACGAGGCTCTGATGGCGGCAGTACATTTCAACACGGCAATCTGCTCACCACCTGTTACGTGAGACCGAATTGTACACGGTGAAATGTGAACCGGTATAGGCCTCTGCCTACCCCTTCGAGGATGGAGGCGTGAGTATATGTATGTATGTATGTATGTTAGATAAATAATATTTAAACACTTACATTTTTAGTTCTGCTGTGGAGGGTTATTGAAGAAGGATAGATACTGTTTACTGTCTATGTCGTCTGACTGAGTTTTCCCAGACCGACCAGGTTTCTACCAAAACCCTTGTACCGTAGCTGAGATGAGTTCTAATGTATCTAGCCGGATGGAATTAACCTTAGACCGTCGCTAGTAATTACACAAGAGACAACTCGAATTGTAATGGAAGTCTTTTGAAAATTATGAGATTATAAGCTAAAACAAGGCTGATAGCTTGTCTAATTAAAAATTTGTGTAATTCATTAACAAATAACAAACAATCAAACATTTTACCTTGGATGTATTATAACTGCTAAAAATTATCAACTAAGATATTTAATAAATAGTCAAGGCAGCAAATAGCAATTATTTAGGGTTGTCACACTTACCAGGTATACGAGTACAATTATACTAGTATCTGGCCTCGGTTTTCATATGGATTCTGCTAACTGTTCATATTTTGATTGCTACATTTTAATAATCGATCACAATCTATGGAGATATATAGGGTATTATGTCCTCACTAGTTTGTTTATAAAAACTTACTTAACATAGTCTTTCTAAAAATTACTTAATAATAAATAAATCTTTGTTAATATAAAATTTTATTGCATTGTTTATAATGTTTAAATTCCAGCTTTACATTACCACAACAATAAAGAAGTAATGATGTAATTTTTACAGAACCTAAATTTGTGGAAGTGACATCCATAGTCAAATTAGCTGCTATATAATAATGATGTTTTACATTTTAATTGATTGTGCAATATTTAGAAAATAGTACTGAGAATATGATACTTTTGTTTTGTTTGTTAATGTTGAAATTCTAAACAGCGATTAAGGTTGTCAACAATACAAATTTCAAACAGTACAATATTTATGATAGGTATATTATAAATAAAAATATCTCAATAAAGATAATTTATCTTTAGTATTAATAGAATCTAATTATCTATAAGTATGATAATTACGAATAATACGAATTAAAAGAGCAATCTGTGAGTACCTAAGTAATTCTTTTTAACGTAAACAACTTTATAATTCTTGTTTTTGTATTTCATGCTACTAGATTAGTTACTAATTATACTAATTACTTTGGTATATGGGTTCTTATAAAATTTTCACCATGTACTGTATTGCAAATTACTATACTAATGTAATTTACGATTTACTGCTAGTCTGCTAACCCTATTTGAAACTACAATCTTGCAAAAAAAATAATATTAGGTAAACTACTACCGGATGTATTGATTGAATAACATTATACTTTTGTTTCGCATTACATTTCGATTGCGACAATAATGCAGTAAAAAGTGTTTTTAATTTGTAAAAGTTTTAATCTTTTTTAATACAAATTATTTAATAACAATTTGCTAAAGTGCTACCAGAAGACCATTATAAGGTAATTGTAACGTTTAAATATTATTTTATTTAGAGAGGATATTTATTTTTTAGTAATTATAACTATATTTCAGTAATATTGTGCTATTATTTGGCTTATTGTAAGCGTAATTTTTAATTTCAGACGATTAAGTGCTTAAACTAATTGCGGATCAGTAGAGGTGTTGGTTTCAAGCAAAATATTTTATTCAAGACGTAAAGATTATATTAGTAATGAACGAAAATTTACTCTAAAGTGGATGCATCCAGAGAGACGAAATTATTTTTCCTATAAGGTTTGTACCTAATTATTATCATGATAGTTTTCTAGCAAAAATATGTGTCCTATCAGCGACAATAAGCTCGCTACCTATTACGTGGAACGAAAAATAATACTCTGGCGTAAGCATGTTAGATATGTGCCTTTGCCTATCCTCAAGAGATTTTGGTGTGAAGATATGTATGTATAGTGTTCATTATTTTTATCAAATATCCAATTAAAATATTTTATTTTTAAATAAATAATATTTTATGTACCTATGGTTTGAGCTCTATTCTATCGTTAAGGAGGTATAAAATTTAAATTTTGTGACTAGATTATCTATATCTGCTGTTTAAATATATTATCCATGACTAAAGAATTGAAAGTTTATTAAATTTCATATGTATTAATAAATTTGTGTTTTCAATTCCAGAATACCATCGCTTTGCAAGGCGTTGACTGTTAATAGAAGAAAAAAGTCCATCTGCAATAGATAATATTAAAAATTGTAAATTACTTAAGTAAATCTAACTTAAGTAGGTATATAACAGGTAACTAATTTTTATATAATTTTAAAATGCCTTTCTGTTCGGGTTGTAACATCAGTTTTCGTTGTTGGAGTAGTCATTTGCGAACTAATAAGCATAAAAATAATATTACTGTACCTATCAACGATAACGTCCAAATAATACATTCCTGTTTCAAAGGACGTATTGTAAGTTATCGTATTACTATATCTAAATCTGAAGTAAATATTTACCCAGAGTGTTTCTTAAAAAATATTTTTGATCAAGTTAAATCTTTAATAGATAGCTCACTTCAAAAACATTATTCTGTTAAAGTTAATTTTGAGTATTTCGCTTTCTTTTTAATGTTAAAAAATGATCTACAAGAGTTAAAATCTTTTGCAACAAAAAATTTTACCATTCATTTAAATTACGATTTTAAGTCCACATATGAGAAAGTTATGTCAATATTATTAAAAAAAATTGAGGAGTTTCAAGAGAGAGATAGTGGATGGACGTTTTTCAACAATTCACATTTAGAAATTAATATTAACAAGTATCAACCTCTTAGTGGATCTAAATTTATAGATTTACCAAAATTTATAAAAAGTAAAAGAGCATGTTTGAATATTCAAAATGATGATAGATATTGTTTTTTATGGTGTATAGTTGCTGCTTTATACCCAACCAATCGACATCCTGAGAGAGTAACGTCATATCCTCATTTTCGTGATGTCTTGAACGTAAATGATATTTCATTCCCAATGAATTTTTCAGACATAAATATTTTTGAAAAAAACAATCCTTCTTTTAACATTTTCATTTATGGTTTAAGAGGTAGTAAGACTATAACAGGTCCTTTGTATAGACCTAATAAAATCAATCGAAAATCTAAAATAATACACTTATTATTTTTAGAAACTAGTGAGTCGTCTCATTATTGCCTTATCAAAGATTTACCACGGCTCGTTAGAAGTCAAATAACTAAGCATCACGGTAAGCTATATTTTTGTCAAACTTGTTTAGTGTTTTTTCCTAGTGAAAACGAATTTGATAACCATTTATGTGGAGGAGTTGTTACTGTTTTGCCTGAAAAAGGCTCATTTTTACAATTTAAAAACTATGATAGAAAACAAAATGTTCCATTCACTATCTATGCTGATTTTGAAACATTACTCGAACCTATTTGCAACCATGAATCTGATACCACAAATACGTTACGCTTACAACGTCACATTCCTTCGGCCTTTGCGTATAATATTGTTTCATCATGCAGTAATAATTTTAATGAATTCAAAACGTATCGTGGAATTGATTGTATTTCTAAATTTGTAGATTTTCTTACTGAAGATATCAAGAGAATTTACAATATATTGATTCAAAATGTATCTATGATATTCACTGAGAAAGATGATAGGGATTATAAAAATGCTTGGAAATGTCATATATGTGAAAATCTGTTATGGAATAATAAAGTCAGAGATCATTGTCATATAACCGGACGATATCGGGGCGCTGCGCATCGTCATTGTAATTTACAATATAAGATACCTATGTTTATACCCATTTTTTTTCATAATTTGTCAGGATACGACTGTCATCTATTTATTAAAAAATTAGGAGAAACGCCTGGCAGGTTAAATATCATACCTAAAACGAAAGAAAAATACATTTCGTTTTCAAAATTTATACCTATCAACTCGAATGATTATGTACAGATTAGATTTTTAGATTCGTTTCATTTCTTAGGTACTAGTTTAGACAAACTCTCAAAAACTATGCAAATAGATGATTTTATTAATTTGCGCAAACATTATCCTAATAATGACCAGTTTCTATTACTTACACGAAAAGGTATTTATCCCTACGATTACATGAGTAGTTGGAAATGTTATGAAGAAAAAACATTACCAGCAAAACATTTGTTTTTCAATTCTTTATGCAATGAACATATATCACAGGAGGACTATGACCATGCTAAATTAGTATGGTATAAATTTAATATAAAGACAATGGGTGAATATACAGACTTATATTTAAAGACAGACGTACTTTTACTTACCGACATATTTCAAAATTTTCGAAAAACTTGTAAGTTACATTATAAACTCGATCCTGCGTTTTACATTACTGCACCTAGTTTATCATTTGACGCAATGCTTTTGAAAACAGGCGTTAGATTAGAACTCATATCAGACTTATCTATCTTGCGAATGATTCAAAGCGGTATTAGAGGAGGTTTATGTATGTGTTCCTATCGTTATGCTAAAGCTAATAATAAATATATGCCTTCGTATGATGCAGCAAAACCACAATGTTTTATAACTTATTTAGACTGTAACAATCTGTACGGATATAGCATGTGTCAATACTTACCGCATTCAGATTTTCGATTTTTAAATCAGCATGAAATAAATCAGTTATACATAGAAAATATCCGAGACAATGCAGAATGGGGATTTATACTAGAAGTCGATCTTTTATATCCTGATTCCTTGCATATTTTACATAACGACTTACCTTTTTGTGCTGAAAAATGCATACCGCCCGGCGGAAAAACGGAAAAACTTATTTCAAATCTTTACAATAAGTATAATTATGTGATTCATTACGTTCATCTAAAGAAATGCCTTGAACATGGGTTAATTTTACGTAAAATACATAGAGTCATTACGTTTCGCCAAAGTGCATATTTGAAAGAATATATAGAATTAAATACACAACTACGACAAAAGGCAATTACTGTATTTGAACAGGATTTCTTCAAGTTATTAAACAATAGCGTTTTTGGAAAAACATTAGAAAACACTGAAAAGAGGGTGACAGTTCATTTAGTTAACTCTTGGAGTTCATCTAACAATATTACCAAAAAATCTTTCTGCGCTGAGAAACTTATAAGCAATCCTTATTTTCATAGTGCATCAGTTTTATCGGAAAACTTAGTGGCAATTCAAATGAAGCCTGATCGTTTAGTTTTAGATAAACCAATATATATAGGTTTTTCAGTTTTAGAGCTATCTAAAGCACATATGTATCATTTTCATTATAATATAGTTAAGCCTTTTTATGGTAACAGAATACAACTATGCTATACCGATACAGATTCTTTTGTTTATTTAATCTACACCGATGACTTCTATAGTGATTTAAAATATAACTTTTTACAGTATTTTGATACTAGTAACTATAGCACGCAAAATGAATTTATGATATCTCAAAGTAATAAAAAAGTACCAGGATTGATGAAAGATGAGATGGGTGGTAAACTTATTACTGAATTTGTTGGATTGAGGTCAAAATTATATTCATTAAAAACAGCGAATAATGTAATTAAAAAAGCAAAAGGAATTAAACATTCGGTGGTGCGTGATTTAACGATAGATGATTATCAGAATGTGTTATTTAAGAATCAGGTAATTCATAGGAAAAATATTCTATTCAAATCTATCAAACATGAAATATTTACTCAAAGCGTAAACAAAGTAGCATTATCAAGCAATGACGATAAACGTATCATATCAAATTGCAATGTTGCAACCTGGGCATGGGGACATTTTTCAATTTTCAAAGGTTAATTTAAATTTGCCTCGGTGGCGCAGTGGTCTCCGGTTCGAATCCCGGACCGACTCAAATATTTGTGTGATCCACAAATGATTGTTTCGGAGTTCGGATGTTTTCTATGTATAATATGTATGTATTTAGAAATATTTAAGTATGTTTATCAGTTGTCTAGATCCCATAACACAAGCTTATAGTAGCTTACTTTGGACTAGGTGACGTTGTGTGAAAGTGTCCCACAATATTTATATTTATTTATTTAAATTGATGAACCTAATTGTCTTGTTATAATAAGAATGTACTTAGGTAAATAAGATGATTGTTAGTAACACAGTAATATGTAGATAAAGTATGTAGTTAAGTGTCTGAAAGTGACCGTCGATTGTATCAACCTTCATATGTTTTATAATTAAGTATCTATCTTTGTAATCCAATGTGGTGTACAATAAAGAATATTCTATCTACCTAACTAAGTAATATAATGAGATTGTATTAAGAATAATATAAGATTGTATAATTGTAAATATGCACATACAAATCATTATATTTTTATAAATAAAATTTGATAAGTTTCAGTTTTGTTTTATTAAAAGACAACTTCCGCACTAAAGAACTTAGATCAATAACTCAGAACATACATTTTACTAATAATATGAACCTTTTCATACATACATACATATAGTCACGCCTTTATCCCTCAAGGTATGGACATAGGCATATATAATATGCTCAAATTTCACCTTACGACGGTATTGCCGTGTTTAAATGAACAGGCGCAGGTTGTGGCTATCCGCTGCGTTGCGGGGCCACGAACGCTTCTATCTATCCCTTAGTCGTTTTCTACGACCCCCACTAGGAAGAGAGGGGTGGGTCTATTCTGTGTCACCAGGAACCACACGACTTAATATATATATATGTATGTAATATAGTATTGTTAACAGCAAAACAGTCACAACCTGCCCTAACCATTAATACATAGCAATATACTCACCTACACTAAGTGAAACAAATTTTCATAAGGTAAAATGTGGACATTTATGGATATGTGCACCATACCATACCATACGTATATGTGTATACATACCTAACTCAAGTCTCCAACTCCTTTCTACATAGATTGTTAAACGTAATCTAGGATTTGAATCAGTTCCAACCCTTTGTTGATTAATTATTATAGATAATGTATTTTATTTTGCAAACTTGTCTAAATTTCATGTTGAAACATGATCATATACGTATGCGTATCACATCATTGCCCCTTCCAATATATATTGAAAGGACAGTGACCTGATTTATATGTTGCTTTTCTAATTAATTAGAATTTCGATTTATTAGTCACAGTAAGACGTCTAAATAAACTACAGTCATGTCATCGGTAAGTAATTTATTTCGCTCTATTACTGATTTATGTACCTGTTACATATACGAATTGAAGAAGTTAATATATTATGATAGGTAATATATATTTAATATAAATATTCTAAAACAAAAATAATTCTTATGTATGTTTTTATTTGTTATAGATAACGGATTCAGAGATTATCCTAAGCCAATATGCTCAAGACCCTTGGACCCCCAGAGATTTCTATGAGCTGATTGAAAACAGGCCTACCGATCTATCTAAGGAACCAGAAGTGAGGCCATTGGCAAAAGAAAAGAAATACAAGAAACGTTGCAGAGAAACTATAAAAAAATGTAACGTTAAGAAATCTTTTGTTATCAGCGAATCACCAAGAAGAGGAATTAAATTAATAAAAATTTCAGTAATTGATTTAAGTAATAACAATTCACAAGCAAGTTATAGTGAAAGTGAGAACATTTTGTTGAACGCACAATATATTGTTAAGGATTGTGTCGACAGTGTTATGGACGATACTGAGGCCTTAGTTAAGAAAATATCAAAAACTTTAGTTGATTGTGATTTTTAGTAGGTACATAAAAAGTGTTTGTTGATATTTTAAATTAGATTTATTAAGATGTTAAAGTAGGTAATTGACTGAAAATAAAAACATGATTTACATGAAAAATTTATTTTATTAATACATAATGCCTACACATTACCCAATATAATGTTTCTAAATAGTTTTTTGTACATCATTCCTAAGCGCACAATGCTTCGAATAGCGTAGGTTATCTTAATATTATAAAGAGGAAAGGTTTGATTGTTTGTTTTGTCTCTAATATGCTCCAAAACTACTGCATCGATTTCAAAAATTCTTTCACAGTTGGAATGCTACACTGTCCCTGAATGACATAGGCTATATTTTATTCCCGTATTCCTACGGGTGCGAAAACCGAGGGAAATCGTCTAGTACATTATATAACAGATATTCTTATCAAAATGTTTTTATATCAAAATAAAATAAATTGATTATGATATGCCTCTGTCTACCCTTACTAGGAAAGAGGCGTGAGTCTATGTATGTAGATAGCTAATATCTTGGATTGAGACGTAAGTATATTTTTATCATGGTATAAGTATTTGTAATATAATACGACGTGTTATTGATGTCTGCAAATTACTTTTTACATTACAATACGTAGGTAAATTTCAGCATAACCGACAAGTGTACAAATAGCTTGGTTAAATATCAGGCGGACTCGAAATCAGATGACCATGGTTCGATTCCAATTGAGTTTATTTTTCTCTTTTTGGATATTTTTTTTCGTACCTTCTTTTTTTATGAAATAATATATTTTTCAATATACGATTTACCAATACTATATTAAACTATATTACATATACCTACCATTCGAAATACCTGTCATCAAGGTACTTCATTATGAAGTCAGCTATTTAAAATCATCCAGGCGTCGCATTTGTTTGAATCATATTAATGAATTCATAATAAGAAGAGTGCTATTTAAATCATTCAAACGTTAAAGTTATATAGTCTAGCTGATACTTAAATCATCTCAGTTTTTTCAAACCAACATCAAAAAGGTTTAAGATCAATGTAAATTATATTAGACATTTAATAAATGGTATAATATTGGGAACGATGACGACGAATAAGTATATTATTGGGCACGATGTGGGGCAGAGTTCGAGAAACCTTGGGTAGGAAATAGTATGAAAAACAACAGTATATTAGTAAAACATTCATTAAGTTTATTCAAATTATAAAATACAAAAGTTATTTTTTAAACACCATTGCTTAATACACAATACATTCCTTAAAGCACAATAGTTCTTATGAGCAAAACAGTTATACAAAAATAGATCTTTACAGTAAAGATCACTAAGAGTCTTTAAATTAGGAACACTTTTATTTTCACATATGTCAGAAACATTATTATGACCACATAGCTCTTGAACCCACTTTATTTTCTCACTACCTTTAACAAGAACCTTTTTTTCCTTCAAATAGGGTTTGATTATTCTAGAAAATTCTCTGTAGTCTATATATCCTTCGCTCCAGCAGTAACCTCTATTCCTTTCAATCCACCTAGTACGTCTTTTTTCTTCATCAGTCAGCGAGGAGAACGGATAAGGAGGTTTTATTAAGAATATATGAGTATGTTCCAAAGTAGCTATAGCTAATTCCTTGACTATAAAGTTATTATAAAGATCTTTAAAACCTTGAACATCTACTATCATAGTATTTTTGTTCATGATATCTTTCTCACGGTGCTACTTAACGGTTTATACTCGATTATACAGTCGTTCAAAATAAGACAATATGCAGAAGTTTGATCTGGTATATCAATATCACTTTCAATTTCTACTCTAACATCGACAACAGGACCTGACTTAAGATTTTCTGGTTGTCTAGAACAATCTACGACAAATAACGGAGCAATATTTTTAAATTGTTTCTCACTTAATAACGGTTCACCGCGACGACCTCCGTAATAAGAGTGTTGGAATCTGGTGTATTGTTCATATATTAAAGCAATTCTGCTATTTGAGAAACTTGAATTTAAATTTTCATAAGGGAAGTAGGTTGAATTTAGGTATACTCTTACATCACGAACGTCACAGTGATCAAACCGAGACATATCCAATTTTGAATTATTTTTTCTATTTGTTTGCAGACCAATAATAACAAATCTTGGTTTCTCTATTTGCGATGATGTTTTTATGGACCAAGTATGTTTAGTAGTTTTTGGTAGAGCAGGATATTCATATAAATCCCAATTTCTGAATATCATCTGGAGTGGTCGATCTTTTTCTAACAGTTTTAACATATTTATTTTTTCTCTATCGGATACTTTGACATGTGGTACGCGCCATATTATTTTATTTATAATAATATCTTCTACCGTTTCACCTTCGTTAAGTTTTAAGGCGTTCAGATTAGTATTACTTCTCAACAATATTAGTTCATGTTTGCTGTTTATCACTACTTTCTTGAAATCTTCTGCAAAACCAAGAATGTTACAGAGGGGTATAGAAGCAGAAAAGCTACCCCCATTTGTACTATTTATGCCATCGATATTCCAACCCCAAGCATTAGATACTTTAGCCTCGTTTTCGTTCATTGATATTAATGATTTCATTGTGGTAGTTATACCAGCGTTTTTTATTTTATCTATTTCCACTCCATTTATCTCATACCTTATATCTTGAAACAAGTAAAGTAAACTATTGTTTGTGAAATGAACGCTACTGACTCTCTCTTTCGAATTTCCACCCTTGTTTACAACAACAGTTCCTTCCAAAAACAAAGTGCTTGCTGAGGGTAATATATACAAGTCTTGTTGATTAATAGGTATCCTGATTTCATCGCTTCTATTGAAACTTGTTACGTAAGGCTTGTAAGAGTGAAATTCAATTCCTTCCACAGAGTTGTTGTATGCAGGAGCGGATAAAACATCTAGTATATTCATTTTAATAAACCGATCGCTTTAAGAAATGCTTTATTATTATTATTCAATTTTATGACCTTTTTGGAGCGAGCTCTTATGGGTTTGATAGTTTTAGTAGGACTGTTAGTTTTAGTTGGACGAACCACATATTTATTATAATCTATCATTGTTTTCTTCTGATATGTAGATACAACTGCACTTCTTCACCTCGCAAATTTATTAAGTTATTATTTATATCTAACAGCCTTATCTGTATGCAGCTTATATTGGTTTGATTTAACGGAAAGTAGATTGCGTTTTTCGGAATTTCTATAATCCTGTATCCAGGTGGAACATTAAGTGCAAATTCGTGTAAGATGTGACTGGATTGACCGTTTATATAGGAACCGCTAACTATGTCACATTCAATCCTTATGACAGTCGTAGGCAAAATGTTAACTGGAAACTCTGATACATGATATTTATTTGCCTCTAAGATCTGCTTTTTAAATCCCAATAAACTTCCAAATGTATCTTCTTTAGTAAAATCTATACTTGATGTACAAAATAACATCGTTTTTAAGGTGTTGTTATTACATTGGAGTTTTATGGATGCATCTTTTATCTCAGTTTTTAAATAGTCACTAATATCTTGTAATTCATAAGTTCCTTCAGGTATCTCAATAACATTTTTAGAACCATAGTATAATTTATTGTTTGTATTATCAAAATTTGGAATAGAATTATATGTAGAGAAATGTAATAATGCACATTCATACTCCTCAGCTAATGGCAACGTGTCTGAATAATAGGTAGATAATACCGATGAGTTTCCAGTTATCGATAAGGTGAGTGACATCTTGCAAATGATGGAAATGAAAGAGTGATATAAGATTTATAGTATTTTTATTTAAAGTATTATAATTATAATAAAGATTTATAGTATTTAATCCAAAAAGTTTGCAAATAACTTAAACACATATGGCCACAAACTATTGTGTTAAATTGTTGATATCTATCATAGTTATAATGAACATCACAGTTCTTAAAATATAACATTAATTCTCTTGGCGGTTTTAAATCACCATAGCTATCAAAATATTCACAATAATTGTTTATTTTAACATAAGCTACCCAATGCGTTCCATCATTTCTCGAATTATCTAGGTTAACTATAGCACATTCAATTCGTTTAGGTGTTTTTGGTAACTGATCCTTCATATAAACTCCTCGAAAATGTGGAATACAATGGCCATACTTCTGAATATCGATATTAGTTAAAGCACGATTAGGTAGCTGATCAATTAGTTTTTTGATGGATTTATAAACAATCCCTGACCTTGCTTATGCGGTTTAATGTATAGACCTTTACCTATTGCTATAGCCTCCATAGTTTTATTATGACGTTCAGTTTCTTGTAATTTTTTCTGACCATGTTTATAGTCATTCACAGTTTTTGCAATACCAGCTGCACCACCAGCTAATGCTCCTAAAGCAGATAAACCAGCAAAAATTGGGATTAAAGGTAGAATGCCTCCAGTTTTTGGTATAGGTATCATTCGAGGTACTCGAACTTTTGGAATGCATGGAACTAATTTTCTGGCAGCCATATAAGCTACATTTATTAATGACTTATTATCTTTAGGTGAGAGTTTCTTGATTTTTCTTTTTATTTTTCTAACAAAGTTATTAAAGGTCTTAACACCAGCACCAGACTTCAATTTAGCTTTCATAACTTTGTTTACTATCCACGAACTAATCTTTTCCCCTGTTCGAGCATCTTTTGCTTTAAGTCTTTGTTTAGCCATATCTATAAGACGTAAGTCGGCTTTTTGACGGTTAGGCAAGTCTGTGTAGTTTGCGTATGCGATATCGTGATGCATACAAGCTTCGTCTAACTTATTTACACCTTTATCACCACGTAGTAATCGTTTCGAAAGCTTTGTTCCTGGTCCACAATAGTTATAACCGGGTATGTGTAGTTCGAACGGTAAATGATTAATGATATTGTTTATTAGTCCACCACCTTGCATTATCCAAAGAATAATGAATATACTTTAAAATTACATATCACTTATATATTTAACTTATTCCACTATTGCAGTCTTATCAATCCAACTGTTCTCTTCGTTATTTAAACCCAACCATTTTACAAACAGTTTGTTCCCTTTCTTTTTTAATACCTTTTCTATTAAATAGACACCAGGACAGGACGACTTTTGAAGCTCTTGTTCGTAAAAAGTTCCTAATATGACTTGTTTTTGATTATCTTCGATGCGATATGTTATTGGTTCAGTGTTATTTATCTTTTTTATAGTAAATAATTCGGTTGACCAGTTAGGAGTGTATCCTTTCTCAAATATATGTTTGTACTTACTAATTCGAACTTTGTCACCAATTATAAACTTTGAACGACATTTTTGGGCTACCTTTATCATGGAATTCGTAATATTATTTTTAATGTCCGTTTCATTAAACTTATTGACATTAACAGGTGCAAATTTAATAGTACGATGTTTTGAGTTGTTATATGTCTTCACAATACCGTTCAAGCCACCATCTATCCACTTATAGTGTCCGTTCAAGCTAAAGTATTTGTACAATTTATTTTTAATAGTTTTAATAACTCGTTCTACAATTGAAGCCTTTTTGGTTGAAAATGTAGAGTAGTGATTAATATTATAGTTCTGTAAAAGCTTTTGAAATGTAGAATTATAGAACTCGGTACCCATATCAGTTTGCAGATGAGTTGGTATCCTGTGATTAGTAGAAAGTAATTTTTCAAATGCAAGAGAGACCTCATGTTTGGATTTAGTTTTTAATGGTTCCACCCAAACGTACTTTGAGAAGCAGTCAATAACTATTAAAATATAGTTATATCCTTTATTAAAGGTTTTTAGGTTTTGCATATCAGCTAAATCTGCTTGCCACAAATCATCAATACCTTTTAAAATTACAGATCGTCGAGGAAAATTTTTTCGTGCTGCTTTATGTATTTCATTGACGACTTGTTGTTTTGTCATTTTAACAAACTTTGAGGTCTATGTTTTTCGATCTTTCAATATAGATTGAATTGCGTCTTGAACTAGTTTATCAACTGCTTTTCTTGTGTAAAATTTGCTTTCCAAATGAGTGTCTATCTCAGACATTATTGTTTTTAAAGCTTTCTCTATGTGGTTTTGAACACTATTTGGAATAGAACTTTGCAATTTTCGTAAGTCATTGATTAGTACACCTTTCAATTCATCTACATATGCTTTATTTACTGCATCATCTGCGTATTGAGGAGGTTTGACACCTTTTAGCCTCGATGTCTTCAAGTCATAATCTCCATAATCAGATTTTATTAATGCGTTATCATTAAAATCAAGTATTTCCGATATACGCATTCGCTTATGAATATAATGTCCAAATTTGTCTACATTCATATTAAAGGTGTATTATGTTGAACGGTATATAGTAAAATGACACACATACAATATTAGTAGATTTATTTATTTAATAATTTTGCTTTCACGTAGTTCTTCAATAATAGATATTATTTCATTGTCTAGTCCTGTGTTACCAGCATCTCGAGAAGCAATTAATAACTTTAATCTATCAACCAATTCATTGGGATCATCCCAATATACAAAATCTGTGTTTTTTTTCCACATTTTTGTTAAAGGTAATCCTTTTCCTACTTTTTGTCTACAACTTGGACTTCTACTTTCTTGATCGAAAAGTGGTTTAATAACTTGCAAATATTTTTGTCCTTTATTACTTTTAATTGGTTTTTTTGAATCGAAATCACGACGATGTGCATTCGTTACAAGTAACATTGCCTTATAATTTTGCTTGTCATAGTCATTAACCAAGCTCAGATCAATGTCCTTTTTTAACAGTAACTCTCGCAACCCAGGGGTACTTTCATACTTGTGTCCGGCTACAGTAATAACTTTATCCCCCATAGTTATGTTAGAGGAACCCATCATTAACTTTCCACGTTCATTTCTTATACCAAACGGTACATCTGATAGTACTTGTGAAGATAACGACCAAGATGATGCATCTGGATTAGTACCGACTAATGACTGAAATGAAGAGTCTGATGAGGGTTCCGATTCGTTACTAGCAATACTGATATCATCTGTTTCTTTCATATCTTGGTCTTGTGGTTCTTGGGGTTCTACTTTTTCCTCCTTTTTTGTTGGAGCTAAGTGGTTATTAGTGTTGGTTATTAAATTGAGTGATTCTGTAACAGGCTTAAAAACTGCATTAAGAGCATACCTATTACTATCTTCAAAATCCTTCATTTTACGTATTTTTTTCTTGACAGCTTGTGTCGCATCAACAATTTGTTTTTTCAATGATTTATCCATTATGTAAAATATGTGGTAATCGAATAAGAACCAATTAAAGAATAACAATAAAGTGACTGCAGTCTACTTAAATATTCAAATTTCATCTAATAATACAAAAGTATCAAACGTTTTTCTATAGCAACCATTGTTTTTTGAACAATCTTTATTAATTACCACATAATCAAAAGGCTCTTTCCATATTAGGGAACACATTTCTCGAAATTTCATCCATGTCATATCGGTGTTAACATGTTCTTCGTAAATATGTTTCAAATTAACTTCATCCTGCTTAAAAAGCACAATTAAGTTAGCATTATCTCTAACAAGTTGTTTAGGTATTTTGGTATAAGTTTGATTTAAATAAAAACAGTCAATCAATTTATGTCTTCCCATGGCAAAATAATCACGCATATTACTTTGATTTTCACATGCTACATCGTCAAAAATAATCACAGAATTAGGTTTTGCATCTGAAATCTTCAAAACGTCATCATTTGCTTGGTATTTCTGGAGAGTGATACCAGGTACCCTTCGTAAAACCTTTTCTAAAAAGATGTACTTCGGTTGATGTAGAGTTTTAGAATACACATAAACATTCTGAAATGTCAATCCATTTTCGTGCAATAGAAGACCAATCAATAAGTTAGTTTTTCCACAATTTGATGGTCCGCAAATGATGCAACGTACAGTGTTCGGTAATAATTCTCCATGACGTAACTTGTTTTTTGTTAAATCGTCGCTGATTGGATTGACTTGCAACGATTGTGCTTGTTTAACGAATTTCATGTTTGCTATGCAATACTGATGGATTCGTAGTGAAAAGATGAATTTATAACATAAATATTTATAACTACAAGTAGTCGAGCCAAACTGGCTACAGAAAACGTCGTAGGTTATAAATGGTAAATTCTGTCTCATCTGGAGCGAGGCGTGTCGCAGAGCGACAGGAGGGATGGAATGCCTAAGTCTATATCTGACGACTGTGCTATTAGTGTGGAAGCACAAATGCACACTGCTGATTTGGATGGCAAAAATATTATTGGGTATTCTACTCCACTGAGAGTGACAGAAGCGAACGAAGAGAGCTGATGGAACTTAAGGTGGAGTAGAATGCCCAATAATATACTACTGGTAACACCATCCAGCCAGCTCGAATTCAAGGAATAATTGCTGGTTTATGAGTGACTCAACTGTGAACTATTAAAGAATATAAATTTTAAAGATTAGCGGACGTCCCGCGGTTTCACCCGCGTAGCTCCCGTTCCCGTGGGAATACGGGAATAAAATATGGCTTATGTTCATCGGGGATAGTGTAGCTTCCCAACAGTGAAAGAATTGTTCAAATCGGTTCAGTAGTTTCGAAGCCTATTAGATGCAAAAAATCAAATCGTTCCTCTTTATAATATTAGTATAGATTTTATTTTTTTCCATTTGAGTTTCCGGCTGTAGGTGTAGTAAACGATTACTGCCTTAGCACCGTTCACCTTAAGTTAAGGTGCGGTTCCACTTAGGCGGAGCGGAGAGGAGCTGTGCCGCGATTCACCAATCACGGTGCGGAGCGGAGATGAGGTGTGGATTTTAAGCCATGTGATTGGTGAATCGCGGCACAGCTCGTCTCCGTCTCCAAGTGGAACCGCACCTTTAAGCTCTGACATGGGTTACCACTTTCTAGCGTTTCTGTTCAGTAGCGTCTTCATGCTTTGGAAGGCACGTTAAGCCGTTGATCCCATTTGCCCATGAACATCCTTCATAAGGATGAAGGATGACTTAAAAACAGCGGTTAGTCACAACCAGTGGCTGTTTATTTCAACACGGCATTATGTTCACGAAATCACGATCTACTACGTGGGATAATATGCTAATAGTGAACAAGGGGTGTTATTATCGTAGGTGCTCTCTCGTACTAACCTACTTTGTGAGAAACAAAACTGAAGAAATGTGTGTGTATGGCTATGGTATGTGCTGAAGTCATTGAAGAAAATCACTATTTATCAAGAGACTGCATTGTACGCAAAGATTCGACCCAGTGAACCGCGCCAATCACAGCGGTTAATGAATGTTTGATTACGTAAATGATCGCGTTGTGCGATATTGCTAATGATCTACAGCACTGAGCAAAGAGGTGCGTATGTGGAACTAATTTATTTCGCTAGCGTGATTTATCATCGCTCATGTTAATTTTAAACAAGTCAGTTGTGTATTTTGCATACATCAGAACTGACGAGACCAAAATTTCCCTACTTGTATCCTAGTGGAATTGGAATTGGTATGTGACCGTGTATTGTGGCTTGTGGCGAAAATTGGGAGAGGCCTACGTCCAGCAGTGGACTGCCACAGGCTGATTTCATTGATTGATTGATGTGTATCAAATATCATAGGTTTTTTTAGCTCCTGTTTTAAAATTAATATTTATTAATTTATTCAGTTTTTAGTTTATCTATGTACTATAATTGTAATTAATACTCACTTGTGCTCGCTGTCCAGTGTTATTATTAATCTCTGTTACATATCCAGACCGTATTTACACTTTATAATGGATTTCAAACTGGCCAACGGTCTTGAAGAACTGGCGAAGCTGTTTGGTTCTAAAATGGCGGAATATGATGAAAAACTTTTGAAGGTGACATCCGGTACTAGTCCAGTTTCAACAAATGTAGCAAGTCTAGCTAAGGACTTCAGAGACTTCAAAGCATTTGCCTGGCGGGCCCTATCCTGCATCAGGTCTCAGGTTGAGCTTCTCACACTGGGACTGGACCGGCACGAGACCACAATGAGACGTAAGGTCTTGTTGTTTCATGGTATTCCCGAAAGCCCTAATGAGAACCTGCATGAGGCTATACACAATGTTATTTCGGCCGATATGAAGCTTCCTGAAGTTGGAGTCCAACACCTCAATGTGTGTCATAGACTGGGTGGTGCAAGAGGGAAGGTTCGCCCAGTTCTCGTCAGATTCCACGGACTGCAGCAGCGTCAACTAGTGTGGGAAAGTAAAACTTCCCTTAAAGGTACTAAAATTACTATTTCGGAATTCCTGACCAAAACACGGCACCATGTCTTCACAGCTGCGAGACAGCACTTCGGCGTGAAGAGTTGTTGGTCGGCTGAGGGCAAGATCGTTATCCTGACTCCAGATAGGACGCGTCGGAAATTGGAATCGATGGCTGAGCTTGACACCGTTATCCGTCAATATCCCTGCCCCGCTACAGGGACCGACAAGTCTTCGCAGCCTGTTGTTGCCGAGTCTTCGGGGGTTGGCGAGGCGTCGAAGCCTCAGAAAGCAGGCAAGTCAACCCGTCGCCGCGTGTAAAACTTCGCCTCGGTTTTAGTGATAATCGTCACACTTCGCCCCACGCATCCTATCAGTCTTTATCACTTTGTCACCAGAGTTGTATCATAGACGTTAGTACGTTGTTTACTTTCACTCGACTCACACGACTTTCACTTTTTAGGGACACCATTATGCTTGATTGAAGGTTTGAAACTTATAAACATTACATTACGTATAGTGTACCTGCATTGTAAAATTAAATATCTATCTGTATGTACCTACATATTCTGTCTTGATTTTCGTAATTCGTATTTGTATTTGACGGCTCATGATGTTGACATTGACACATCGTGACGTTTATAGATAATGCCGGTTCCACACTTTCGCCCCACTTTTAACAGGTAGGGTGTTGAAATCATAGACTCCACTTTGTAGCTGGGATGCGTGAGGGATAATTTGTTGTTATTATTTTTTTTTTTTTCACTTAGTTATTTTTTAAGCCTCCTATGCAGTGTTATGGTTTTTTTTTTTTAATGTTTTCTCTATTTAATCTGTGACGATGTCTTGTGAAAATTTCTTCCACTATATCAGCGAGTGAGTGAGCAAGACATTTTTTTTTTATTCTTCTACAGTATATTATACATATATTATTATTTATCATATATCTATATATTTATTTCATTTCTGAATAATGCCTAATACGGATGACCTTTGCAACCTAAATAGCAGCTTCTTTTCGTGTTCTTCTGCCTCTGATAGTTTCCACAGTGTGGATGCTGATTCCTCTGCCTCTCTGACCCTGCACGATCATCTTTCCTCTTTATCCTCACACTATCCTAAGAACCTCAATCTAGCACATATTAATGCACAGAGTGTTAAAGGCCACTATTCTGATTTTCTGGCGTCTTTTAGCAACTCCTCTCTTGATGCTATTCTTATATCTGAAACATTCCTTAAGCCATCCATTCCATCTACTCTAGTCTCACTTCCAGGCTATGTTTTAATTCGAAATGACAGAACTGGTATACGCTGTGGCGGTGTAGGAATCTACCTACGTGCTAACATTCCTCATAAGATTGTTAGCGCATCTCCTAATGCCTACACCGAAACAGCTGAACATCTTTTTCTGGAAATTTCTTTACTAAATTTCTCCTTGGAGTTTTCTACAGCCCTAATATGCACATTGACTATTTCAACTCTTTCGATAACCTCTTACATGACCTCATCCCTTCCTATAATCACGTAGTCATAATGGGTGACTTTAACACTTGTTTGGTAAAAAAAATTTTTCAATAAAAAATAAAACCGACTTCAAGCAAATCCTGAAAAATAAAATTTACTTAGCACAAAGTAATATGTATTTTGATTTTATCAGATTTTATTCAATATCATATTGAAGTCGGCGCCAAGTAAACCCATAGTTTTATGTAGGTATTATATTGATGGCACCAACTTCAATATTATATTGAATTAAATATGATAAATCAAAATACATATTACTTTGTGCTAAGTAAATTTTATTTTTCAGGATTTGCTTGAAGTCGGTTTTATTTTTTATTGAAAAATTTTTTTTCATCATTTTAAGTGACGGGTGAATCGAAAAATATATCTATCTAGGTGAAAGTTCTCATCGATACAAATCAATCAAGCCCAAACACAAGGTAGCTGCTGTAAATCGTTAAGGAATGCCCTCGACTGTCTTTCGACTCTATCATCAGATCGACTCCAGACCTTCATTAAAATGTAGAACATTAAAGCACTTAATTAAAAAGTTAACGAGCGCACTAGTTGTCCCTATAATTTTCGGTGATTGCCCTCGTTTTCTCCTGGATCCCATTATCACATCCTGACTTGGTGAACATGGGACCACCTCAGAAGTAAACCCTATTCAACAAAAAAAGAAATTTTGTAATCCGTCTATAATTGACGGAAATATCGCTTGACATACATAAAAAAAAATACATACAGACGAATTGAGAACCTCCTCCTTTTTTGAAGTCGGTTAAAAACGACTGTCGCTCTCGTAAACTGTTAACTTTACTGTCTGCCTATAATCTACATGTTCTACCGCTCTCTACAACTCACCATGCCCGCGATTGTAAACCTTCACTACTTGACCTCATCCTAGTTTCCTCTCCTGACGATGTGGGCACACATGGTCAGCTGTCTGCTCCGTTTTCCCTACATGACTTACTTTTCCTATCTTATCGTGTTCGCCCCCCTAAACGTAAGTCACAAATCTGTTTCCTTCGCAATTTCAGGGGTATGAATCTGGAGGCATTGCAAAGAGATGCTAGCTCTGCTGACTGGTCGTTGGTGTTCAGCTCCGCTAGCGTCAATGACATGGTCAACATTTTTAATGCTACAGTTATTGAGTTGTTCGACCGACATGCTCCAGTTAAACGTGTTCGAATTAAACATTATCCGGCGCCCTGGTTAAACGATTCTATAAAAAACTTAATGGCCCGCAGAGATAGAGCCAAGAGGCGACTTAGAAAGAGCCCCTCGGAACATAATTTTGTAGCTTTTAAGACTCTGCGTAACCGCTGCAGTCGGATGTGTAGAGATGCAAGAAAACGCCACTTCTACAATTCTCTTAACGGTCGGAATTCTGCTGATACCTGGAGATTTCTTAGATCCGTGGGCATAGGCAAATCTCCGAATTCTGACACCAAGGATATCGACACCACTGCTCTAAATAAGCACTTCTCTCTACCACCGGTGTCCTTGGATGCAGATGTAAAGAGGGCGACCATACTTAGACTATTGAGTGAGCCTGTGCCCCGGACCTCTCCTTTTCAGTTTGTCTCCGTCTCCGAGTCCGACGTTAGGAGATCTCTTCTGTCAATTACTTCATCAGCTTCGGGATGCGATAGCATATGCTCAAGGATGATCCTACCTATTCTCCCTATCATACTTCCAGTCATT
The DNA here is from genome assembly GCA_933228765.1 of Miltochrista miniata. NCBI lineage: Eukaryota > Metazoa > Arthropoda > Insecta > Lepidoptera > Erebidae > Miltochrista > Miltochrista miniata. The sequence goes on from OW121769.1 coordinate 2,084,280, forward strand.
ACCCATATCTTTAACTTCTCGTTATTCTCTGGTACCTTTCCTAAGGTCTGGAAGTCAGCTTACGTTGTGCCTCTACCCAAAACAACAAGCCCCTGTTTGCTGACTGATTTTCGACCTATCTCTATTCTTCCGTTTCTCTCCAAAGTACTTGAGCATATTGTTCATCGGCAGCTCTCTGTCTTTTTATCGTCCTCTAACTCCCTCAGCCCCTTTCAGTCAGGATTTCGCGCTGGACATAGCACCGTCACTGCACTTATTAAAGTGACGGATGACATCCGGTGGGCTATGGAGCGAAAACAATTAACGCTTTTAGTTCTCCTTGACTTCAGTAGTGCCTTCACTTCCGTTGACTTCGATGTACTGCTTGCTACTTTGAGGTCTATAAATGTCTCCTCCCCCGTTGTATCCTGGTTTGACTCTTATCTTCGGGGTCGCACTCAGTGTGTTCGTATTGGTCAGATGTCTTCTGATTGGTGCGAGCTATCTGCGGGCGTTCCTCAGGGTGGCGTTTTATCTCCTCTTCTCTTTTCTATCTTTATCAACTCTGCTACGAGTCACATTTCCATTAACTTCCATCTCTATGCTGATGACTTGCAGCTGTATCGCCATTTTACGAGTATAGAAGCACTTTCTGGAATATCATCCATGAACCAGGATTTGGATAGATTAAGTAGCTGGGCCATGTCGGTCGGATTACTCATTAACCCTTCTAAGTCGCAAGCTATCGTGATTGGTAGCAAATACCAGTGTGACAACCTACCTGTGTCGACATTGAACCCGGTGCTCTTGGCTGGTATTCACATTCCATATGCGAACTCCGTGAAGAACCTGGGTGTGATTATGGATACCACGCTATCTTGGAGTGCTCACATTAGCGATGTCAGCAAGAAGGTTCATTTCTCTTTTCACTCTTTGAAATGTCTCCAGAGCCTCTTGCCCCTGAAGACGAAAATCACTCTTGCCCAAACTCTTATACAACCTATTATTGACTACGCTGATGCTTGCTATTTAGACGCCACCGAGGAGCTTCTAGATAAACTTGAGAGGTTGCAAAATTTATGTATACGCTTCATATTCAATCTTAGAAAGTACGATCACGTTTCCGATTTTCGCAAAGAACTCAAGTGGCTCCCTATCCGTCTTCGCCGGAACACTCGAATTCTTAATCTACTTTTCAATATCCTTTACAATCCATCTTCTCCTTCCTATCTGAGGGAGCGGTTCTCATTTGTTCGCTCTCTTGACGCTCCCTGCAGGTCTAACCTCCGCCTACTTCTCAAAACCCCTCGTCACAAAACTGATTTCTTTACTTATTCCTTCACTGTGCATGCGGTCAGATTGTGGAATTCACTACCCCCTAACATCAGAGACAGCAAAACTCTCTCTACTTTCAAAAGGAAAGTCCGTGAATATTATATATCTACACTATAAACCTATTTATGTATTTATTAAGTATAAGTAAGTAAGTAAATAATGTTTATTTATACCGTATATATATATTTACGTACATATTTATACCTATCAATAATTAATAGATTATATATTCTTTTAGTAATTTTGTATGTATATTAATTTATTTCTAACACATTCCATACACACTTTTAAAATTTCTTTTTCATTCTTCATGTTCTCCTTTCGCTGGTCTGCTGGGAGATATTTCTTATAGAAATAAGCAGTACCATTGTACCTATCTTTCTTTATGTCGTGGTTCTTATATTTATTGTGTGTACATAAATAAATAAATAAATAAAATAAAATAAATCATAATGCAAAAGTGAATGCCATGTTCTGCGAAGTCCTTTCGGAAGCAGCGAATTCACAGCAACAAAAACATTACTACAACTTAGAGTTCTTCCTAAACGTGTGAAAAAGAACCGACAAGTAGTACTTATACTGCAAATTCCCTTCATTATTTACGTGCGGGAAAATCCGTGATGGACGCTATGCCGGACTACCCTACTACTGCCTACGGTTTGGAGCCCCTGGAAACCCCTTGGAAGAAATCCCTGCGTATGTTATGCCGTAAACGAACCAACTACACTACCAGACACGGTCTCTACCTATCCGTCTAAGCTAAGGCCTGGACCTGGCTAACTCCTCTGAAGAATGGCCCCTTCACCTTTTAGTCAATTAAGTAAATCAGAATACATGGGGCTATAAGGAGGTGCTGCTCTAGTCAAGCAAATTTGAAGCTGACTCCACCCTGTTTGAAAAGTGTCTAATGTAAAAAGCACACGGTGTTAATGTAGTCTCATCTATTAAGAATTTGAGCCTATAAGGAGATGCTGCTCTGGACAAGCAAAGTTGAAGCTATCATACATGACTCCATCCTCCATCCATCTGATGGCGAGTACAGTGTCAATAACTAAACAATGCTTAACTAAATAGGTACCTAATGTCCTTGCAGACAATTACGATCCTACATAGCTTATCGATTGTCACAAGAACGTGTGAATTATCGAGAAACAGGCAACGACATTCTAACGTTGACAAAAAACAAACAGCGACTGGTACGAAGCCGTGTGTAATAGTTTCTAGGCGGATAAGCCGTTTATGAAAGGCCTTAAGAATTGGAAAGGAATTATTTTCATAATACTACTATGACCAGCTTGGACTCGACTTGGCGGTGGCCCTGTCGTACCCTGTATACTCAATGCGTATGCGCATTATTTGACATTGATCACATAGCAGCAAAAAATCGATCAACAAGCGGGTCTTTGAATGAACATGTTGCCGTGTCGGATTCAAATCGACAAAATCCACATGAAGTGGCTTCACGATTGCATGTGCCATATTACGTTCTGAGTGAAATTCTTGGGTCCCTTTCGAGCCTTGACCTCTGAGAGTTATTTTATGCTTTAGTACCCCGTCGTCCTACATGCACAGGGAATGTGTCAAACTCTCATCCTTGACCTGCTTCTGTAAAAGTGACAGCTAGTACGACCACTTATCTTCAAGATCAGAACAAAAATCGCTCCAGCTCCCTGTGCGAGCGGCACAAACAAAAAAAAATTGGGTTATTTCTGTGCTGGATACTTCTTTTCCGCGTGTAGATGGGACCTTTTCTACTCACGTTCCCGTACACTCCGGATCAGGATCTAAACCATTGAACACCGAGCTCGATGTCAGTAAACAACTCCTGCAAACGCCTTTTTACGCAGCAGTACTCAGCAACCTATTTTAAAAGTACGTATAAACTTCCCAAGAAGGACTGTCCATCATCAGCACCTACTACTATGAAACCTCCGCAGGTGGATGACCTAAAATGGCTGTTGAGTGTATGTACTCATAAGTGTTGAGTACAGACGATGGGTTCAACGTGTTGTTGCCGTCATCGATTTATTTGTCTTATATATAAAAATGAATCGCAAAATGTGTTGGTAAGCGCACGCATAACTTCAGAACGGGTGGACCGATTTCACTAATTCTTTTTTTGTTGTGTAAGGTATTGTCAGGAGAAAGTTCTTATGGAAGAAAAATTATTGTATTCCCACGGGAACGGGAACTACGCGGGTGAAACCGCGTGACGTCCTCTAGTTCTAGATAGAATACAAGTGCTTTTCGTTTTACAGATAGTCGAGTTGTCGTTTGTACTTTTTTGTCCATTTTGGAACAAGTTACACATTTTAAAAATTTTGATTTCTTAATGGGTCTTTGTGTATTTCTAAAGCAACCTCAACTGATGCATCTAATACGACGATACTCGTGGCAGTGGAGTAGGAGTTGTACGGCTCTTGTAATACTTATAATAACAATCCAAATCAAAGTTGCTGATTGAATGCTATCGAAATCCTTTGCTAAGGTGAAGAGATATCTGTGAAAGGTCGCCTTATACAGCCATTTTAAAACACAAATTATATTTTGTCTACGATCGTATTTCAATAAAATATTATCACTATAGTTTACGATGGGTCACAATGGGTTAAGTTATTTCGCATTGAAAAGCAATTAAAAACAAACAAACACTAAAATAATAAGCGTTTTCATCAACCATCCTCACAATAAACAGAACGCCAATAAAATACCAGTGTTATTATAACAACAACATAAATACCAAACGGATTTAATTAAAATTCCATTATAATTAGTTAAGCAGTCCTGAACTGTCTGGTAGACAAATACCAATAAAGTATAATTATTTTAGAACTACACAATGAAGAACCATTATTGCTGGGTTAACATCTGTACTTAGTCAATTTTTACCTATTTCCAAGAAGCAAGAATTATCAAAATTTATTGACAACGGACTGTTGACAGGTTGTGGGTGTCATATCACCTCTAATCATGGGATGTTGGGAGTCCTGGGGTATCCTTCCGAGGGCTTACCCGGGGCTCCCAACCGTAGGCTGTTAGGTAGGATACGTTGGTAGAATACGCCCCGACTTCGATAACTTAGGTTAGAAGGCTTTTCGTTAGCCTTCGTGGTTTTTTTTATAACCATTCAACACCAACATCATACGTTGTTAAGAGTTGGCCATTTCGCAAATAAGTCTTTTTAAGAATTAGCCCCTTGACGAATTAGCCCTTTCGCGAATTAGTCCTTTCGCGAATTAGTCCTATCCAGACTCGGGTGCCATTTTGCGAATTAGGCATTATGCGACTAAACGCCTCGTACACTGTTTGATTTCATTTATTTGCAGATTGACACAAGTACACACTGTAGCAGTAGCAGATTCATTTTATCCGACTTTTAGAAAGTCATTACGGACATTTCAATTAAATGGCGAGTGACTAACATTTACGGCTAAAATGTCACATTTGTCATCAAACTTGCACTTTAAGGTACTACTAACAACGGGTAATTTACTCTTATATGTTGTAATTACTTACCACTTTCGTGGTAACTGGTTTTTTAATATCAAGCAAAATTAATGCAGCAAAAATATTCGTTTTAAGTGCACCCCCATCTTTTTGCTGCCGTATAGATAAGTACCTAATTCAATATCCATCAACTCGTCATCGTCAATTTTAAAAAGTTGCTGCTTGGTCAACTGTTCCAGATAGCTCAAAGAAGTAATTTATTTTTTTCCTAATATATGTCATTTTCTTATAATAAAATGGCCAATGACTTTTATAATTTACTTCAGAGAACCATGTAACGTAAAAAATTTGTCTACTGCTGTGTAAGCTTCTTCTGCTTTATTTTTGCGTCGTCTAATTCAGTCGGCGCTAATACCTTGCCCTCTAGCCAGCTAGTGCACCACTTGCCTGTGAGGCTCCTTACGTCCCGAAGATCTTGGACACGACCCAGTACATCCAACACCCACAGGCACGTATTAAGTACTTACATTAAAAACTATCACAATCATAGTATATTCACATCACCCGAGATGACCCGACGGGGACAGCAAACAGGCCTCCGATAAACTTTGACACTTGACAGCAATGATCCCTTCCCTCAGTAATATCTGCGTCACAAATAAGACAACAGTTCTTGTTCTAACGTCGTACTGATTCTAAGACCGCCCGATAACAAGCAGACTGCCTCATCATTAAGCTGATGTCTTTTGAGGTCAGTAGGAATTTTTGCAATCTATTGTCCAAAGAGGTAACCTCAATAATTTTCTTGAAATCATTGAGTATTGTTATTTGAAAAGCTGTTCCTGAAACGGTTAAAGCCCATCATAGAAGAACGTCAGCTGATCCCAAACTATCAATTTGGATTTAGACAAAATCACTCTACAATCGATCAAGTACACCGTATCACTAATATCATTGAAAAAGCTTTAGAAGACAAGAAAGTGTGTTCTACAGTCTTCCTAGACGTAGCTCAAGCTTTCGATAAAGTTTGGCATGAAGGTCTTGCACAAAAACTCGAAAATATGCTCCCAAAACAGTTCACCGCCATCTTAAAGTCCTACTTGACTCAAAGAATGTTCAGAATTCGACAAGATGATGCATACTCAGACTTAAGGGAAATAAAAGCTGGAGTGCCCCAGGGAAGTGTATTAGGTCCGGTCCTGTACCTATTATACACCTGCGATATCCCGGTATTAGAAAACCATACCATTGCAACATTTGCAGATGACACAGCCATTATGGTCACAGGTGTTACTCATGCAGAAGCCGTGGAAAAGGTCCAAAATGCAGTCAACATCGTATATGACTGGACGAAAAAGTGGAAAATAAAATTGAACGAAGCCAAATCAGTTCACATAGACTTCACTAATAAAAGATCCAACTATCATGCAGTGTATATAAATAATACGATTATTCCCTACGAGAATACAGCCAAGTATCTAGGCATGACACTAGATGCTAAGCTTCGTTGGAAGGCTCACGTTAAGAAGAAACGCAGCGAGCTACAGCTTCGCTACAAAAATATGTACTGGCTTCTAGGCAAACATTCTTCGCTGTCAGTACAAAACAAATTACTACTGTATAAACAAGTCCTTATGCCAGTGTGGACTTATGGAATACAGCTATGGGGCTGTACCAAATCAAGCAACATCCAGATTATACAAAAATTCCAAAATAAAGTACTGAGGGGTATCGTAAATGCGCCTTGGTACATTAGAAATGACGACCTCCATAGGGACCTTAAAGTGGACCTCGTAGCTAATGTAGTGCAAAAGTACGCCGAAGCTCATCAAAAAAGACTTCATCATCATGTGAATGTCGAGGCTATCCAACTCCTTGACCACACAGATTTAGTGAGAAGACTAAAAAGGACAAAACCCTTCGAATTAGTATAGTGAAGTGTCAGTGTGACATAGTGTAATAAGTGCAACTTGTAATAAAAACACAATATGAACTAAGTGACTTCCCCTTAATAGAGACATTAAGAAAAGTGTTAATGGACACATTCTTACAATTTACTCTATATTAGCAGCTTAGGTTAAATGTTAATTACTTATTAGTCTTATGGCTAGATTGTAATTTATATGATATGCTATTATTGTAGCACGTCATTACATAAAAAAAAAAAAAAAAAAAAAAAAAATTGAGTATTGAGTTGTCGTCACAAGCTTTTTCTCTCGGAAATTGTAACAAGTTTACAGCTCGCGCCACGGATCTTTGCTTCTATGAAGTTCGTTCGTTCGCGTCGCAATTATGCATTAGGGCTCGTTTAAGGAGACGCGGGGCGTCAAGCGTCGCGTACGGCGTGGCTTGCAGCGGCGCGTAAAGCGATTTGACCGTTTAAAGTCAGGCGGCGCGTGAAGCGGCCCGCGTAGCGTCACGCGCAAAATCAAACATATAGAAATGTAGGAGCTCGTTTAAGGACACGCGGGGCGTCGAGCGACGCGCGTGGCGTGGCTTCTCTCGGCGCTGCGTCCGCCGCGTGGCACGCAGCTTCACTCGGCGCTGCATCCGCCGCGTTGCACGCAGCTTCATATACGGCGTCATTCAGTGCGACATAGGGATGTGACATTGTACATAAAAAAACGATTTTTAGTTAAACGATTTTTTCTTTAGCATGAAAAAATCGATTAGTAAATTATCGATTTTTCTCAAGAAAATAATCGATTTTTTTAAATTAATCGATTTTTTCCTAATTTGACATTTATTTTTTTATAAAATAAATACCATATCAAGTTTTATTCATTAATAATAAACAACAGAAATAGTAAGTACTTACATAATCAACACAAATTAAAGTTTTAGAACAATCAAATGATAACAGGTTCAAAATATTAAAATAAACAATAGTAAGTTCTTAATAATCAACACAAATTAAAGTTGTAGAACAATAAGGTTGAAATTTAAATGTTTTTCACATTGAATCAACAAAATATTCAAATAAATAAAAAGTAAATTAAATTATTCAAAAACTAAAAATCCTTAGGCAACAAAAAAAAAAAAAAAAAAAGTGTCCACGGACTTGCTTTTTAAAAGTGGTGATAGTTTTACTGTCCCTGATACCAGGCGGAAGTGAGTTCCATAGTCTGACTGCATGCACGGTGAAAGAGGATGAATAAAAACCGGTTTTGTGAGAAGGAAATTTAAGATTTGAGCGTAGGTGAGATCTGCAGAGAGCATCAGGAGAACGAACAAAAGAGAACCTTTCCTTTAAATAGGGAGGTGAAGATGGATTATAAAGGATATTGTAAAAGAGGCAGAGGATTCGAGTGTTACGGCGAAGGCGGATTGGGAGCCACTTGAGTTCTTTGCGAAAGTGAGAAACATGATCGAACTTTCTAAGATTGAATATAAAGCGTATACACAAATTTTGCAACCTCTCAAGTTTATCCAGAAGGTCCTCAGTGGCGTCTAAATAGCAGGCGTCGGCGTAGTCAATAATGGGCTGAATAATAGTTAGAGCAAGACTAATTTTCGTCCTCAAGGGTAAGAGGCTCTGGAGGCACTTCAACGAATGAAAGGAGAAGTGCACTTTCTTGCTGACGTCACTAATATGGGCACTCCAGGATAGCGTGGTGTCCATGATCACTCCCAGGTTCTTCACAGTGTCTGCGTAGGGTATCTGAATACCGGCCAAAAGAACTGGATCCAGTTCAGACACCGGCATATTGTCAGTTTGATACTTACTGCTAATGACGATGGCTTGCGACTTCAGAGGGTTGATGCGCAGTCCGACCGAATTAGCCCAGTCGCTTCGTCTAAGTCGCGGTTAATGCACGATATGCCAAATGGGCCAGTGGCCGAAAAACGTCGGTACAGCTGCAAGTCGTCAGCGTAGAGATGGAAGTTACTGGAAATAAGACTCGTAGCCGAGTTGATGAAGATACAGAATAAAAGAGGAGATAGAACGCCACCCTGAAACGTATGGAAATGTTTGAGTTCGACATATGGAATTGAACGCCAATCTTTCATAAGTATCGATGTATCGTTTATTTTGCGTACGTGATATTTTGCTTTCATGACGTTCTGCTCCGGAGGGTTATAAACATCGATTACATTTTCAAAATAAAATATCGATTTTATTTTGAATTCGACCCACCCCTTCCTTGAAGCGTCCTTCGCGGCGTCACCCGCAGCTTCATCCGCCGCGTTCCTCCATTGCGAGACTCGCTGGTTTACCCGCCGCGTCCTCCGCGGCATCACCCGTCGCTTCAATTGCCGCTTCCGACGCGACGACACTCGCCGCTGTGGCAGCTACAACTCAAACAAACGCTTGCAAAAACGCTTCTCCTTGAACGCTCTGAACATTTCCATACGTTTGTGTTTCTGGCGGCCCGCCTGGCGGGCCGCGCCGCGTCTCCTTAAACGAGCACTTATTTGGTATTATGCAATTAACTACTGCTGAGACGGGAAGGTCACCCTTCCCGCCTCAGCTGCGTAGTAGTTTACCCTGTGACACCCAATTGTACATAATTGAGGCGCGAACTAACGAATTTCATAGACGCAAAGATCCGTGGCGCGAGCTGTACAAGCTACAAGCCAGCGAGTTCGCAATGTGTCATCGAGTTTCATCTGTTTTTGACTATCCCATTGTAAATCACTCGCTAGCTTTTAAACTGCCTCTGTGGCGCAGTCGGTAGTGACACCGCCTGCGGCGCTGGAGGTCGTAGGTTCGATTCCCACCGGAGACAAATATTTGTGTGACCCATAAATGTTTGTCTCAAGAGTCTGGGTGTTTCTATGTATAATATGTATGTATTTAAAAAAGTATATAAGTATTAATATCCGTGGTCTGATACCCATAACACAAGCAGGTTATTTCTAGCTTACTTTGGGATCAGATAGCGTTGTGTGAAATGTCCGTGAATATTAAAAAAAAAAGCTCTTCAACTTGCAGCTTGTAAACTCGGTCTGTGTCATCGAGGCTTAAGAAAGCAAACTAGGAACTTTCGTTTTTTGATCTTCTACTAGTAAACAAGTTAACTCGAATCCAAACTTGAAGTTTCTGCCAGTGACCAGATCTACTAGCTGGCACCATTTTATAAGAGAGCTAGCGGACGTCACACATATTCACTTGTGTATTTCCCGTTCCTGGGGGAATAGGGTAATAAAATATAGCCTATGCTCACCGTAAAGAGTGTAGCTTACCAACAGTGAAAGAATTTTTCAAATCGGTCTAGTAGTTAAGGAGCCTATTCGATGCAAACAAACAATCAAATCTTTCCTCTTTATGATATTAGTATAGAAAGAGAGATAATTCCAAGCATGACGATAGCGACAAACAAACATAGGTCAATTTGATCAATATACGTCACGTTCAGCACTAATTGCCGGCCCTTTGTGCTAGTTATATTGTACTGTCCGTCTGTCTGTCTCGAATTCGACGTGTGTGCATGTAATTTGGCGTACATTGGGGTGTCTGGCTGGGGTAGATAGACGTAGGCTCTCGAAACAATAGAGATGATTAAATGCATGTACTAGTCGGTAACTGTAGATTGGATATAGAACTGTGGAGTATGTTCGAAATGCAATTTGGTTTGTTCAGTTTGTTGAGCGACATAGGAAATTGCTATTAAGTTTATTTAAATAAAAATAGAAGCAGTACAACAAAACTATTTAAAACCAATCGCAAAACGAACGAGCCAACGAAATAAAAAACAAATTGTTCTAAACTTATGGACAAAGAGTATAAAATATGGTATCCATTCGCTATGTCAAGTCGTATCCGGGACACGAATGTTAGCAGTTTTTTTTTTTATAATTAGACACTTAGCGCCATCTAGCGTCTTAGCTTAACACAATACTCCGCCAGCTCAGCTATTTAAAGTGATTTTAAATTTGGTACTTTTTGAATGATCAATATTTTAAAATAGCTTTGAAATAAGATAAATTTTAAGACATGCATAGACGTATTTACACAGGATTTCAGTATAAAATTAGATGAAACATTAACGAGACGTTTACGTATAACGACAATCTAAATTACTGCTTATTTGCTCTAAACAAGATAAGTAGGGATAACCGCTATTTCACTAGTTATCAGCTGTGCGACCGGTGCGGGCCGGTTTGATTACGACGGTATAATGAGCACTAAAGTTGGGAGGCGTGAACAGACTGACTCGAAGGTTATGTAGTTTAAATTGAATAATTATAGTCATTACTACACATGCATTATATTATATCCGGGCGGTGAACCTCCTAAATATGTCTGAAGACTAGCTGCAGTAGGGGTGACACTAATTACATTTTAATAAATAATATATAAATATAATATTCACGGACATTTCACACAACGCTATCTGATCACAAAGTAAGCTAGGAATAACCTACTTGTGTTATGGGTATCAGACCACGGATATTAATACTTATATAGTTTTTAAATACATACATAGAAACACCCAGACTCTTGAAAGAAATATGAATGGGCCACACAAATATTTGTATCCGGTGGGAATGGAAACCACGACCTCCAGCGCCACAGGCGGTATCACTACCGACTGCGCCACAGAGGCAGTCAAGCAAGTAATCTCTTAAGCTACTTCTACTAGATGGTATTATGGACGTAGTGGAATAAATTAGGGCACTTTACTGCAGGAGAGCTTTGTGTGGGACTCTCAGTCTCAGCCGTCGAGAGAAGCCAGATTGCCTGCAAGACGATGACAGACTGTCACCTTGCCTCTACTAAGCAGCAGAATAGACCAGAGGTAAACCACAGCGACGGCAACACCAACAAAATGAATATTAAAAATTATCCAGACATGCTGAAATTTTTTTGGCATTTAATAGTAGCCAGTATAATGGGAGTCGTTAAGCTAAGTTGAAGGCATTTATGGGCGGCTTGAAAAATTTTAACAGCAGCAGTCACAACATGAGCCTCTCCATATTAACACGGCAATACGGTGAGCCGTATTGCCGTAAGACAATTTCTAAAAAGGTGAAATGTCTCTGCCTACCCCTTCGGCGATAAAAGGGTGATCATATGTATGCTGATATTTGACACTGGAAAATCAAATGACTCAACACATTGCACTTATAATGCTTTGGTCCCTTTAAATATCAAGAATATAAAAATATTAAATGCCAAATTCCATGCGCTGACGGAACTGTCGTAATCTTTATATTTATTAATGTCGTAACGTGCTGTTGAAACTACATTTTATTGCCAATGAAATGTCAAAAAAGTACCCTTTACATTTTGACCAGTATTATACAGTTGTACAAGGTCCACAACCAGCGTGTGACCAGAGATCATAATAATAGTATTACATACAGATAGGCAACTCCCTGCCCCCCACTGACCAAGCTTCCCCACCCCCGCCATAGCTGTGAAATAGTTCGAGGGTGTTTTGACGGAACGTTTGCCTTTTGCTAAGCCTTTTTTTTACGTGAGGGAAAATCCTCGTGGATGTTATGCCGGACTCCTACCGACTAAAAAACCTCACGTAACGCCCATCAGCCTATGGTTGTGAGTAGGGAATGCAATACCGGGATACCGGGATCCCGAAATACCGGGATCCCGCAGTATTTTTGCGGGACCAGTCCCGCACGTAAATCGTGCGGGATCCCGCGGGATTAGCGGGATTGTGTAAAGGTAAACGCCATGTGTTATTCTGTAAGCGGAAGCGCACAAACTGATTCGGTTTGAGAAAGTTTTTTGTAATTGTGACGTAATATATAACCTAATAACGTACCTACTTATTTGATTTTAATGATTTAATCAGGGAGATTTGACTTTTCTTGTACTATAAAAGTATTCAATTGTCTCGTACATTGCTTGCTGGCTATCTGACATGTAAAGTTAGGAGTCGTTTGGCAACAAAAATTTTGACTTGCTATGTTTTCTGCGCTTCTAATAATTTGCAGAAGCTATTTTATTACTTATATGTATATCGTTTCAATAATCTCAATACAAAAGTAATATTAAATAATTTATTTTCCTTGTGCCCCGCGGACTCAGTATTCTGTAAAAGATCACTGCAGTAAGTTACATTTACTATGGCCGGTCCTTAGATGGGTGACCACTTTGTGATATTTATTTGAGCGTTGCCGTGCTTCGAATGGCACGTTAAGCCATTGGTCCCGTTTGCCGGTAAAATGGCATCTAAGTCAAGTTGAAGGCCCGGCCAGTCCCATCTTATAATGTCCTTTTCTCGAAATGTCCTTTCTCATTATGTCCTTTTCTCGAAATGTCCTTTTCTCGAAATGTCCTTTCTCATTATGTCCTTTTCTCGAAATGACCTTTCTCATAATTTACTTTTCTCGAAATGTCTTTTTCTCAAAATGTCCTTTTTGCGAAATGTCCTTTTCTCAAAATGTCCTTTTCGCGAAATGTCCTTTTCTCAAAACGTCCCTTTCTCCAAATATGTGTTAAGTTATAAAAAAAAAAACCACGAAGGCTAATGCGGAAGCTTTGCTGCGCTCCGCTCCGGCCTTAGCCTTCTAACCTAACCTATCCAAGTCGGATTGAGCTGGGTTAATCCTGTAGTGCACATATTTTGAGAATGGGAAATTTTGAGAAAAGGACATTAGGTATGAGATGAGACCATATGCCTCGTCCAGCCTACCCCTTCGGGGATTAAGGGGGCGACTATTTTTCAGTTCTAGATGGATGTATGATACAGAATTCTATTCTTTTCTCAATGACTTTCAGAAATATGCGGGATCCCGCAAATACCGGGATCCCGCGGGACTGAGATTGCTCAGTCCCGCAAATACCGGGATTACAATATTGTTGCGGGATTGCATTCCCTAGTTGTGAGCCCCGGGTAAGCCCTCCGAAGGATGTCCCAGGTCTCCCAACAGACCTACGGCCGCCACTGCTGCCTCGCCCAGAGTGTGGTTCGGGTGCTATCCTGCGTCTTTGGGGGGTTTCGGGTGTGATCCCACTTCTGTGGGGGGGGGCGTGCGTTCCTCACGTCTGGGCCTGCTCCTCCTCAGACCCCCGGTCATGGAGGCTGATAGACCAAGACACGTCGGCGGCGCCCAGGCCGCCGACCGACTGCGGAACTAGGGTGGGAGAGTTCTCTCCCGTACCCTGCCGCCTCTTTCACGAGCATGATCTGCTCGCAGAAAGAGGCGGCGCAGTCCCACTTACTCCCGCTGAAGATCATGGCTCGCAAGTGGTCACACACACACATTCAAGTTGTATACAAAACATAATGGTCAGTAGTCACCGGGTTGGTAGTGCGTTCTGCAGGGTCAACACAACACGGGGGGGTTCGTTGATTTTATTAAATAAGAAATTAAAGTATAAGGAACGGAAAGATGTTGTGTCCCTCTCTGTAGAGTGTACAGTTGAAATATCATGCGTAGAATTGGAGCAATTCATAGTAGTATGCGTATATAAACCTGGAGTCTCACCCTTTTGTGAGTTTGAGGAAGTAATGGATAAAGTGCTATTTAAACTTGGAAAAACTAATAAACACCTAATAGTGTGCGGTGATTTTAATGTTAATATACTTATAAACACGCGTCAAACCAATGATATCTTAAATTTATTTAAATCACACAATCTCACTAACTTATTTTTAGAGCCTACTAGATATTGTGATACAACAGCTACTTGTCTGGACAATATATACAGTGATATGTTGCCAGAAAGTAAGAGTATTATAAATAAGATAAAATCAGATCATACTGGGCAAATAGCATCTTTCAAGATCACAAGAGAAAAAGTTAAAAGACGTAAAATATTATGTAGACCAGTAACTAGTGGCCGCTTGGAACGTATGCGAGTTGGACTTTGCAATAAACTTCCACTTTTAGACACTGGCTTAGATCCAAATGTAAGTTATAAGTTATTTTTTGATTCCTTTTACAATGAGTTCAACTCCATATTCAAGTCTAAGGAAGTCACAATCGGTGACAGGCCAGCCTTCAGTGAATGGGCCACTGAGGATATACATAAAAGTAGATTAAAACTGTATGAACTATACTCAGAAAGACAGCTTAATAGAACAGATGAATTTCTAAATTATGTTAAAACTTATTCAAAAAAGTTTAAAGCAGACTGCTTAGCGGCCAAAAGAAAGTATATAAGTAATAAAATTATCAATAGTGTAGACAAAGTTAAATCTACTTGGAAAATAATTAACGCAGAAAGAGGCCAAGCAAAATCAAATGATAATAATTTTAAACTTAAAGTAAATGGTGACATAATTACAACAGATGCCGAAGTCGCTAACGAATTTGAACAATTTTTTTCTCGTATTCCAGTAGATTTGACCAGAGCCCTAGGTTCTTCTATCCCAATAGCAGAATCCTTGTTAAAAGCAAATGTTCCTTGCTGTAATGAAATATTCAAATTCAGTAAAATTAGTTTACACACTATCATAAAAACTTTTAAATCTTTAAATATTAAGAAAACGGCTGACCTCTGGGGAATTTCTGTACATTTAGTTAATTCGTTAATTGAAATGGTTGCTCCTGAATTATCAATCATATTTAATAATTGTGTTGATAGTGGTGTGTTTCCTGACTTAATGAAGTTTAGTAAAATAACTCCTCTGTTTAAATCGGGTAGCACCTCGGATCCGTCCAATTTTCGTCCTATTTCTGTACTACCCACGTTTAGTAAAATCTTTGAAAAGGTAATGCTTAATCAAATGCAAAATCATTTTAGTACAAATAAACTATTCCATACTAAACAATTCGGTTTCACGCGCGGTCGGTCTACCACGGATGCTGGAATCAAATTATTAGAGTATATATATGAGGCCTGGGAGGAGTCGTATGATGCTTATGGTGTATTCTGCGACCTATCTAAGGCCTTCGATTGCGTCCAGCATCAGACTTTAATTAAAAAACTTGATCATTATGGGATCCAGGGGACGGCCTTGGATTTAATTAGTTCTTACCTAAGAGATAGAGTACAGAAAGTAGTTATAAATGGTAAACAGTCACATGGTTCTGCTGTAACAATGGGGGTGCCTCAGGGTTCAATTCTGGGACCTTTTCTATTTTTAGTGTACATAAATGATCTCCCTCACCTTATAAGAGACGATCACGAGGTAGTTTTGTTTGCTGATGACACATCTTTTATATTTAAAGTTGAACGTGGACAACGCGATCTTGACGAAGTAAACAATGCCCTCTCTAGGGTAGTCCACTGGTTTAACGCAAATAATTTATTGTTAAATGAAACTAAAACAAAATGTATTAGATTCACCTTGCCAAATGTTAGGCTCGTTAACACCAGTATTAAGATTAGGGATGATCAAGTAGAATTGGTCGATGAAACTGTCTTTCTGGGTATAAAGTTAGACTCCAACTTGCAGTGGGGGCCTCATATCGAGAAAGTCTCGGGCAGACTGAGCTCTGCAGCCTATGCCGTTAAAAAGATCCGACAACTGACAGACATTAGAACAGCGCGTCTTGTCTACTTTAGCTATTTCCACAGTGTCATGACCTATGGCATACTATTATGGGGTAACGCTGCCGACATCGAATCTATCTTTGTGTTGCAGAAAAGGGCTGTCCGGGCTATCTATGGTATGGGGATTCGGGAGTCATTAAGAGAAAAGTTTAAGGATATCAACATACTTACTGTGTATTCACAGTACATATATGAAAACTTATTATATACTCATAAAAATAACAGTAAATTTATTAAAAATAGTGATATCCATAATCTAAACTTAAGAAATAAGAATAAATTGGCTGTACCTAGATTTAGGCTTAATAAAATAAGCAATTCTTTTGCGGGCAATTGTATTCGAATGTACAATACATTGCCGACAGCCATAACAGGTTTGTCAGTTAATAAATTTAAAAAACTAATAAAACTTAAATTGTGCCAGAAAGCTTATTATAGCATTAAAGACTTTCTAGAAGACAAGGCTGCCTGGCAGTGACACGAATTGCTCCTTTCTACATTAAAAAAAAACTGTATTAGATACTAAGATACTAGAAGAGAAGGGACCAGACTGAGTTTCTTGGGGTGTTCTTCTCAGTCTGTAGTATTTCCGAACCCCCGGTAGAGTCACAAAAATTTTGACAAACCTAAATAATTTTTTTAAAAATTTCAAAGGGAATAAATTTTATTTTATTTTATTTTATTTATTTTATTTATGGTGCTTTTTAGTGTAGGTAACAGAATTGAACGAATATTTGTATGTTTTACGTGGTGTGACATCCCTGCCGTAGCAAACATCCTGAGGCTACGTACAACACTCTCCAATCAGTGTTACAGACGTGTTTGCTATAAAATTCAATTTCTAGCAATCTTTTATCACATTATTGCTACTCTAATAACCGGTACAACACATTTAACTAGTTTACATTACACAATTACTACGGTTCCGAAGCAATTATAATTTATTAATCATGTAAAACTAGCGTGTGAAATGGGTTAGTATGGTATTGTGGATTGCACCATGCATTATACTGTGGCAATGCTTTTTTATGTTTATTTCTTTGAATCTAGTGTGAAACGTTCTGTTCTAAGAATATTCGGTCATATAAGGCACAATCGCAATATATATTGTAGGTATATGAAACGATTGCTGTTAGATTTAATTTCTTTTCTGATAAAGAGAACAGGACAGTTTCACACGTTCCTTGGAGTCTGGTGAAGAAATACTTCTCCTTTTATAGACCTTATGTGACGTTAACGAAGCTGCGAGGGTCAGCTAGTTTATTCTATGATTGAAAACTACTCTTATCTTCCAAAGAAAAAGAGAAATAATACTACATATAACTTGAAGTGAGTGATGAGTAGGTATATATTTCTGGATCAGTTAGCAAAGCAATACCTTACTGTCTCCATATATACGTGGAGCCACATTAGAGAAACTGGCTATATTTTCATCAACATGTTTTATAGGGTCCCGTACCCTAATGGTAAAAACGGAACCCTTTCATGAGACTTCTCTGTCCGTCTGTCTGTAGGAGTATCTGTCTGCCTGTCTGTCTGTACGTCATGAGACAATGTCAGGACCCATGATAGCCAGAGAGCTGAAATTTTTACAGATGATATATCTTTGTTGGAGCTATGACAAAAATGATTAAAATCAGAAAAAAGGGCGGGGCTCTCATAAAACAAACACTGATAATTTTCGGTTTTTTGGTACGGAACCCTCTGTGCGCAAATCCGATTGGCACTAGGTCGGTTCTATCACTTATATCATACAATTAATGTATAATGCACTGTACCTACGAGTATACTTAACTCCTGGTTCTAAAACAGTTTTTCCTAGTTTAAACTTCTCTACAAGTTACGAACTCTAGAGAAAACTTTGTCGCGTGGTGACGGGCACGTTAGCAGACGGGACCGCCTGATTGGATTTCAACGGACACGGCTTGTTGGGGTGTGGCCGACAGTCGACACTTAACTATCGTATTGACATTTTGCAGCAACTTGGCCGGGCACACCTATGACACGTTCATGTTTTATGATTTTAGAATATAATGTACTGTCATAAACAAAATATGGCTATATTTGTTATGTCTTTGATAGGAGTGCGATGAAATCTTATCGAGGTCTTGAGGAATTCGAATCAGCACCACCTTTTAAACAGTGCACAGTTGAAAAAGAAGGAAACTTATAAAAAACCTATTTTTGAGGTGTGGAAATCCCTCATGGATCCTATGCCTTATAAATGGATGGATCTTATCGACTAAAACCACTGCCTACGGTCGGGAACCCCGGGTAAGCCCTCGAAAGGATGTACCCGGATTTCAAACAAACCCATGAGAACATCATACATCTAACATTTAGAATCAGTAAAGCTGATTTGTCCCATTATGCTAATTACACCGCTGATTCTTAATATTCATATTTATCAATTTTGAAATACAAATAACGTAATTTCATACAAACGAAACGCGAATTTCCGTCGAAATCATTTGCAGAGGCTCCCGATGCTCTCTACATCAACAATTTTGCACAAAATAAATATTTATCAACCATTAATGACTACGATTTGTATCAACTCTCCTCGGGCGTACAAACCGACTGTGGGACGATGGGGAAGTAACCATGTCACCTATTTTGTTCGGACATTCCTGATTAAAATGTTAGCGTTTGGTTTTTTTTTCGTCGTCGCCGCCTCTTTTTTGTCATCGGATAAAGCCGCTTGAAATTCTCATGGATGTTATGTCGGACTTCTACCGGCTAAGACCACACAGTGCCAAACCATCTGCCTATGGCCGGAAGACCGGGTACGGCCTCGGAGGGATAACCACAGGGTTTGCGTTTGGTTTCGATTACTTAAAGGTGCGGGAAGGGAATCCATGCAAGGCAAAAGGCCTACGGTGGAGTGACATAAGCTGACTTGATAGATTGACTAATGTTTAACTATTCAAAAACGACGAAATTTACCAGTATCAAGTGTCTTTTTCACAACATATCGTCAGGTTTGATTAGAATCTTCGAATTATTACGTCCAAAAGTAAGGTGAATCGTGTTTATGACTAAGTATGGCTTCACGAGTACAGGGCACCGATTCTCGCTTCACACGAATGCGTGGACGGAAATCGGCGGGTGACGCGTCGCCTGTCTCATATTTAGGAACGGCGAACATGAGACGGACGTTTCACCCGTAAATTTGCATTCACGTCGTGTGGTCGAGAATCGGCGCCCAGGTCTACGTATACCTATCACAACATGTAAATATCCAACTGACTGGGTGTCACCGTCGACCTATACGTGTCTGTGAGAACTTCATGGCATTTCATCAATGTAAATCTCTATAGCTCAGATATTTAGTCCCGCATTTGCGACCTTTCTGTGTGGTAGCCCTACTTGTGGGTGCACACCACCCAACAACCCTCCACCCGCACGCAGCCCGCAAAACGGGCTACGCTTGAATATTATTTTCTATAAAAAAGGTCCTTTTAACTCCTGTAGGGTTAGCGAAATTACGTTTGTTTGTCTAATACCTGAACGGTTATTAAATGTTGTCATACATTTTAAACTAAAGGTTTTGTTATAACGTTTCTAAAATTATGAACTTATGAGTATGGGAAAGAGGCAGAATTTGTTTAGTGATATGGAGGAAGTAAACTGATAAGGCGCCAGAAGACTCGGAAGTGACCGTCAAATTACTTTTGGCGGTTGCAGGAGGCATTTTAATATAATTATGTCCTTTTCCGTTTTTATTCCCACTTTTTGGGAACCACAAGCAAGTGATGTCTTAGCAATTTACAAGTTTAAATGTGATTGGCCATAGATTTTGTTTACTATTTAAAAAGCGCACATCTGCCAAAGCAAATTTTGCCGTGCCTAAGGATGGCACTAAAATAAATACTTGGTCTTTACCAAGTATTTATTTATATCTTTAGAGTGACTTTACTAAAAATCATTTCCAACATGTGTGGCATCCTTACCAGTTTCTATGTTATACAAACACTCGTATAAATAACCGAACTAACCCATCGTGTCGAGGAGAACGTAAATAAAATACAAAATTTGCTTAGAAACCCTCGTTTTTGTATGGGCTCTCACCACAATCTATTGCCCACGTAATAAATAAGTATGTAGAATGAAAACGGATGACATTTATGGATGAAACTAAGAGAAATGGACAGTTTGCCTTCACGCCTGGATGGAGGTATTTAAGGAAACAGGCAGATCCGTATACGACTAAGCATTTTGCAACATATAAGTTCGTTTGCAACGTAGTACTCATACGACAGGAATTCAGACTTCCATAAATAGACTCTCCCGAATGTCGCCCGAGATGTACATTCGAAGTGCCAGATCTTATGTATTGAACTATTGACGGTAAACAAACGTGTTCCTAGTTTCAGTCTAGAATTTTCTGTTCAAGTGCCTGTTTTGCATCCAGTCGCAATCTAGAAAAAAAGATAACCGGACTACGAAATCCAGTTTTGAATGTAATTTTAAATACACGTTGCGTTGTTTTTAAAATGCAAAATTAATTATTTCTTCTCAAAACATTTGGGTTTATTTGAGTATTTTAAGGTGAACATTGGAATTTACGTAATCAGTACGGAATAATCGTATCCCGCTGAGCGGGTAATCGAGAATCGAAAGTTCAATGGTCGTATGTCGAAAGGTCGGGAGATCAATACGAGTAGAGATTACAGATTAGGTACTGAATTATGCATAATTTATTTACAGTCAAGTTAAACGCGTAAAGTCTATATTATAAGCGATTAATATTATCTGAATTATGCTATTATTTTCTTTTCAATATTATGGAATTTTCAGCTTTTTAGCGCAGAATCGTGCCGCAAATTCAAAGAGGTCTACGTCCAGGAGTGGACTGCCATAGGCTGATTTGATTGATTGATATTTATTTATTTATTTCCAACTTTAGCACAATGTACAAGGCGGACAAAATGCCTTAGGCATTTTCTGCCAGTCAACCTTAGGGTGATGCAGAGATAAAAGAATTAGGCAGGTGCTCTGTGATATAATGAGAACTATTTAGAATAACACAACAAAATTTAACTACAAACACAAAATACATAACATGAACCTACAATATGTATTTATACATATAAATATATAAACATACATACATAAATACATACATACCTGCATACATACACATATACATAACTACATAGAAACACACATTACTAATAAAAATAATAATAAATAAGTACGTAGAAACCGTCATAGATGAAGCGGACAGTGGATAAAACCAAGAAAACTGAAACATTTAAGTTATAGGTCACTATGGTCTACTATAAAGTCGTCGTACCTACTCTTTAAAGGATTCACGGCTAGTGGACAACCTAACTTCCTGAGGGAGGGCATTCCAGAATAGAATTGATTGTACAAAGAAAGAAGAATGTACAAAATTGGACCTGTGAGTGGGACAGTGAAGGAGGAGATTATTAGAAGAGCGCATGATAATACTTATGATATGCTTACATTTGCTAGAAAGCTTGTCAACCACGCATACCTTACTATCCGAGGCTGAAATTCGAAGGTCAATTTGAATTTGAACTATAAGATTGCTTATGCGGCTGAAAATTTTGACTAAAATAAATAGAAAAAAAAAACATTTTGGTACCATACTTTTCGCTAGACTATATTGATTTTTCTTGAACACGTAGAACAGCTTATCTCAACGACATTTCATTTCACACCAAACCATGTTAACAACCTTATAAAAACTGCAGCCTGTGTAATGTGAATTCCCAACAAATTAATGGTCACACTACTTCTCAATTTTACCATTATTTTAAATCAATAACTATCATTAGGAGTGTGTTCCTTATAAAAACTGCAGATCCCTTTGTAATGTGAATTCCTAACAAATTAATGGTCACACTACTGCTCCATTTTACCATATTTTAAATCTAATAACTATTATTAGGAGTGGGTAGGTACACTTAGTTTCCGTGATTCAAAAAAAAAACAATACCCAGTTCGTATAAATATTTCAGATACGTTCAATATAATATCCGTATGGCGAGATACGAGGATACGACCATGACTAGCAGCGGTGGGTGTGATCGATCCAGTAGTCATGTCAGCGTTGGACAATCCCGTTGTATGTGTTCAATAGGGAATACACAACACATTGTGTTACATATAGCAAGTACGCATATATATGTACCCAGTACCCATCACATATTTATGTACAATGTGTTGTGGACTCTACTTGCTGAATAGTATGTCTAGAAATTGAAACGCCATCGAAATACTTGGCTACAATTGGTTATTCCATGTGTCTGTTAATGTCTAAGACAGAGCAATAATATGGAACTTACACAAAACACGACGAAAACTTTTTAAACATCGATCTATGTACTACATACTAGATGCGGCGATCAGAACAAGCGTCGTGTACCGCTCAACTGCGGTAAAGGTACTAAGGTACTAAGTTAATGCTAAGTAATATAATTATATAACGTTTAGATTAGACCGTATAATTCATGCTAAAATATGTGTTTTATAGCACCTGTCAATTTGGACGATACCATTGATGGACGAGTCCATTAGAATCGGTCTCTGGAACATATTCAATGTATGGACATTCCTGTCTATCGGTAGAACATATGACAATGTTTTTAAACCTTTAATGAAATTGAGCCAACATGACTGTGAAATTTAACACAGTAGAAGCACAGCCGACAGATTATACTTCTCTTTATACTGTGGTAGAAGTTTAATATAGGAGAAAAAGTTCATAATAGTAGTTTATGACACTGTTGCATAATAAGGGTTCTTATAACACGAGTGTGTTTTAAAAAAACGAGCCGTAGGCGAGTTTTTTTATAGTATCACACGAGTGTTATAAGACCAAGTTATGTACAGTGTCATACACTACTTTATCTACTCTCATACTATAATACCTGATTTCATTTTGTTGTGATATAGTATAGTTGCTTCTTGATTTCGCCGGTAACAGGTTCATGGTCATGTTTGACGCAGTTTCCAGAATGTCTGGTGGTGTACAATTACCACCATCCTCGCTTTAAGACATGTTTTTACACAAAAACTAATTTATTTTACAAACAAAACCAAACTTTGTTTAATTTAAATGTAAAATGTTGGCGCCAAGGCGCAAACATCGATTGCGCATGCGTGTTTCTTTTTTTTTTTAGGGTGCGGAGACCATAGATTTAGGATTTTTCGCTACTCTGGAGACACATTTTTTTTTTAAAGTAGAGGTTCAAACTTCTTTTTCAGCAGGAGATTGTTTATGGTGTATCGTAATGATTAAAAAGTTTTATTATGATACAGGTGTCCATACAAGACCTGTATCGTAATAAAACTTTTTTTTGGCCTGTGCGTAATGTTTGTCATAATAGTATTGATTTCAATTTTATAATCTTTGTATTATAGTATCAGAGTAGATAAAGATTTTTTTTTATTAAGAACTGTCAGATTCGAAGGGGTCTCTAGTCTTTTTTAAGTGAGGGTCTGCTATGCTGGACTCTTACCGACTAAAACCACGTGAAGACCTACCACCGTCTACAGAAAGGAGCCCCGGGTAAGCTCTCGGAAGGATGCCCCAGGATACCGGTCTCTCTCTAGGAATTACACGCGACTTACCGGTGCACCATACCACCATCATGCGACTTACCTGTAAATAAAAAAATCTATTTAGTTTGCTTACCCATTGATAAATATTATAATACAAGGTGGACAAAATACTTTACAATTTAGATTTAAATTATAAATAAATAAAATAAAATCTTACTAATATTATAAATGCGAAAGTTTGTGAGTGTAGATGTGTGGATGTTTGTTACTCTTTCGCGCTCGAACGACTGAACGAATCTGGCTGAAATTCGGTACAGGCATACATTGTAGTCTGGAATAACACATAGGCTACTTTTTATCCCGGTAATAACTTCCTACGGGAAGCGGGAACGTGAACAAATTTAACGCGGACGAAGCTGCGGGCTTTATCTAGTTAATAGATAAGTATACTTTATAAATCAAATGACATCGAACCAAACGAGTCCAAGCAGAGTGTGACAACGTTTAGTTAAGGGCCGTCAACTTGAGGGCCACTATCGATAACCTTTGCTGCTATAATATAGGATACTAGCGGACGTCACGCGGTTTCACCCGCGTATTTCCCGTTCCCGTGGGAATACGGGAATAAAATATAGTCATGTTCACCGCAAAGAGTGTAGCTTCCCAACAGTGAAAGACCGATTCGAAAGAATTTTTCAAATCGGTCCAGTACTTCCGGAGCCTATTCGTTACAAACAAACAAACAAACAAAAAAACAAATCTTTCCTCTTTATAATATTAGTATAGATAGTATAGATTATCTGTGGACGTTCACGGACAATGCCTTTTAATCCAGATTTTAACGTATGTTTTACACACGCTAAAAAATCTGGACTACAGGGATGTTATGCCGGACTCCTACCGACTAATTAAGCCACTAATTCATTAAGCCGTGAACAATGGTATGGGTTATGTGTTTACTACTTTAAATATTTAATTTTACCTAGTTTAGACTCCAACATGTAACTGTTTTTTGTTCCAAATAAATAAATAAAAGACTAAAAACCACACGTTTCCTACCTACTCCCTACGGTAAGACTTCGAAAGGATGACCCCAGGACTCCCAACAGCTTTTAATCTAGCTAACGGTGTATTTTAAACTGCCTAGTTAAAAGAAGTAGCAATACAGTATTGAATTTATTAATATGTTAACTTACAGAAGTAGATAGTTAACGTGTGTGAATGTGAACTACATGCTAGCAACTCTGTTGTAGAGGAACATGACTCCTTTGGGAGATAATGTATTCAGTGAGAGACGACATGCAAGTTTCTCACATCTATAATTCTATACCATTAAATCGTCAAGTGGTCGTGTCTGTACAATAGAGATACTTAAAAAAATACAGATAGGTACATACTTAGGTTAAGTTATTATAGCGATACTGATCAGATTTAAAAAAAAATCTCGTCTGTTTGTCAGTTTGTCCTATGTGTTCGCGATGGACGCAAAAACTCAACGGCTTTCGATGCGGTTTAATATTGGAAAGATCTTGGATAGACTTAAGTCTTATATTGTGTTTCATCGCAATCGGTTAATTAGAAGCGGAGTTATGAACAAAAATAAAAAATAGATTAGAAGATATTATTTTGGTCGCGATTAAATGCCAATGACCACGCGGGCAATGCCGCGGGCATCATCTAGTCTGCTATTATATATGTATATTGCTGGTAAAAAAACATAATGTCTGTCTGTACATATTTGGCGATAAAAACGAGTTATGGGAGCGAGAACCTCTCCCTCACGTGCCAGGCCATGATTAACTACACCATTACTGCGACTGCAGGCCAACCTTTTGTGGACTTTACAACGACACAGACTTTGTAGGCGTTTAATGAAAGAGAGAGAAAATAATGTGAAACATCCTTACTAATACTACAGGGTGGAAACTCCATACAAAAATGTTCGTTTTCACCCACACTAATATAGACGTAATGTGAATGCTTAAATCAAGCTTCAATGTGTGATTCTAGGGTCACTAGCTATGGAAACAAAATAATAGGGAACAGAACGCAATCTCATCTATGTAGGTACTTTTTTTTCAAATCTACCCTCGGCTAAGCAAAAATAAACCAAAGCAATAGCCCAAAGCCACAGATTATATAATAGTTACTACGTAACAGATACATCACTCCCATACTTAACCTCAAAAATATTAGCTATAACGTATCGCTACAGTGGAAAACATTCCCTACGACGTATTCCGAGAGTCGAGATTCGTGCGCACATCGTACGATTGCGTCATCGAGTGACAACTATTGTCAACATTAGGGTTGTAAGCACGGAACAAAAATACATATGGGTGAATATACGGTATTTGATTTTTTTGTGTCCCACAAGAAAATGTTATCTGTTCCATTCAATATCGATAATTTGTATATTTTACAATATTTGCAAAGTCCTAATAATGATGGCCAGAAGATTTTTCCAATATTTTGAATTTTATAAGCGCCAGAGGAAAATATGTTATCAGAGGAGTGACACTATGGCACAATAGTGACAAATTAAAGCAGAGTAGTGACATGTCTTTGATTATTAGCTAAGAAAAGGGAGAAATACCTATTAAATAAAACATTTAATATACAGTATAGGTTTTGAATATTTTTTGTATACGAGAGAAATTCAGTCTTCACAGTTTCTAAACGCATAATTATTTTTAATATTTATGGTTAGTTAATGATTATGTTTCGTTTCATCAATCAATCATGAAATCAGCCTATGATAGTCTACTGCTGGATGTAGGGCTCTTCCAAATTATGCCACAATACACTCTGCCCACCCCTTCGGAGATAATGGCTTGCCCATATGTACACGGTCCTGCGCCTTCCGCATCCAGTCAATCCCTGTGACGTTTTTAGGTCGTCGCTCCATCTGGCGGTGAGTTGTCCTACCCCACCTTTACCAAGTTAAAGTTCCAAAACTCATTTACTCCATCGGCCATCGGTTCTTCTACTGATGTCGTCAGCCCACTGCCACTTCAAAACCGATACTCTGCGGGCTATGACGACCACTATGATTCACTGATAAATGTGATCTAATTGTTTCAGATTTTTCCCTTTGTATACACCCCAAGCATAGCTCATTCCATTGCTCACTGTGCCACTTTAAGGACTAGATCCACTGTGAGTGTCCAGGTCTCGGCACTGTAGTTCATAATTGGTAGAACACAGTGGTGATAGACTTTCGGCTTCAGGCATTGCGGTATATGCAAATAGAAAACACGACGCAGTTTGCTGAATGATGCCCAGCCCAAGCGGATCCTTCTGACTAATTCCTAATCCAGATTATTCTTTCTTAGTATGATTACCTGACCAAGGTATATTCCTGGACAACCTCAAGTCTCGCTCGATCCTTTGACGTAGATTGGTATCGGCATGACACGCTCACTGAAATTACCTTGGTTTCATCCAAGTTAATGCTGAAGCCAACACGTCGAGCCTTTCCATTAAGACTTTACAGCACACTCCTCAACTGTTCCAGCATTTCCTCTAATATGACGATACCTCATCATAATAGCACGACGCATCTCGAAATTCGGTTTCTCCATGTCATCGGCAAATCGTTTCACCGTTTGTATTCTCGCCCCATCTCAGACCTGTGACTAACAGAAGTCCTCAGGCGCATTGGTGAAGAGTTTAGGGGATATTACATCTCCCTATACACACCTCTGCGCCGTGCTATAGGATTTTACTTTTAATCCTCCAACTGGATAGTCATGGTAGTGGTATGTTAAGCATCTCAACACCTTGATACATCATCAATC
Source organism: Miltochrista miniata (assembly GCA_933228765.1). NCBI lineage: Eukaryota > Metazoa > Arthropoda > Insecta > Lepidoptera > Erebidae > Miltochrista > Miltochrista miniata. Next base: position 2,111,790 of record OW121769.1, read on the forward strand.
AATACGACATCGCTACGAAGCGTCCAGGGCTGTCCAGGTTTGGATAGAGTCGAAGGCTTTCTCGTAGTCCACGAAAGCCATACTTACGCAGTGGCTGATTGTACTCCTCTGTCTGCTGTACAATCCACCGAACAGTATGAATGTGTTCTATGGTACTAAAGCCCTTTTGAAATCCGGCTTGCTCAATTGGCTGAAACTCGTCAAGTTTTCCAGTGAAGCTATTTGTGACAATCTAGAGGACAACTTGTAAATATGAATTAGGAGTCAGATGGGGCCGTCACATTAGTTCTTTAGTAAGATCTAGTCACTTTTTTTTTAAAAACAGAGCCACCGCACTTCCACATCACGCTTTGGATGACTGGCTCTGCTGGAGAGTGGAATTAAAGATGCTCGTTAATTCTCTAAGGACTGGAGTTCTGCCTGCTGTAAGGAGCTCAGTATAATTCCGTCTTTTACGGGGATTTGTTATGTTTAAGTCGCTCGAGAATCATCCTAACCTCGCCCTGGTCTATATCCAGTATGTCTTCCGTGTAGTGGCCAGTTAATGGGGCTCTGTGGTCATTATCGCTTGCCATGATGTCTGATTATGCTGGAGTAGCTGGAACAAATGAATCGACCTCTTAATACATTAAGTATTAACGAAAGTTACTACATTATTTAATTTTTGTCACTTTCCTGGCGCGTATGTTTTTCTCTGGCATGAAATATGCCAGAGTAATGACGCCAGAGAAGTGACAAAATCGCACATTATCTATAAAAATAGCATCACTCGCATTTCTGACTACGCTTTAACTTAATACATGACATCTACACACAACAAACATTGCATTGCTCAAATATACAATTTCGTAACTTTAAAATAGAAAAATATATACTTACCAGAGGAAATATTCCAACGACTGGCACAAACCCGCTTTCCTGCAGTCAATCGCAAACTGACGCAAAATTATTGAAACTTTTCTCAAGGGTTTTAGCGTACTTCTACTTTACACTGTGACCCGCGCATACATTAAAGTCAAAAACATATCTTTGCGCATTTAAGTAAAATTTTAGTTCTTTGGGTTTCGCCAGATGAAGGTGACCTTTTTGTAAGGGGCCAAAAAAGATGAGTTATTTTTTTTTTATTAATAAATGTTTTTACAGTGTATTTTATTAAAATATGTTTCGAAATTTATTAAAGCATTTGATCATCTCAAAAAAGATCATAATGGCATACAGATTTAAAGTATCTGACCATTTATTTACCATAAACTGGTAAGCGGTAAAGCCAGAGGAGTATACATTTATGACTATTTTAGACTATTAATGCTAAAATAAAACAAATTATTATAAATAAACTATGTGGTCCAAATAAAATAACATTTTCTTTATTGTTTAAGCATACGGAAACTACAGTATAATGGGGTTAACATAAAATTTCTCTATGGGCCACTGAAATTCAAATAGCGTATATTCACCCATATGTCTACAAAAAACAATAAACACAGTGTCTGAAAGAAAAGTTTATTATATTTTTTAACTTCTTCTTCTTTACATAAGAATTATGTTATAACTAGCTGATGCTCGCAGCGTAGCCCGCGTAAAATTCTGTTTCTTTTCCCGCTTCCAATGGGAACTTATTCCCGGGATAAAAAGTAACCTATGTGTTATTTCAGACTACAATCTATCCCTGTATCCAATTTCAGCCAGATCCGTTAAGCCGTTAGAGCGTGAAAGAGTAACAAACATCCGCAGATCTACACATCCGCACTCAAACATTTTCGCATTTAATTTTAGAATATTAGTGAGAAGTAAGATGAAAAAAAAAGCAAGACTAAATAAAGCAAAATTTTATTTTACGCGGGAAATGTTCATTGGCTGTGCGCACTTCGCTCGGTCTGGTGTGTGGCAGCTAGGGAATGCAATCCCGCAACAAGATTGTAATCCCGGTATTTGCGGGACTGAGCAATCTCAGTCCCGCGGGATCCCGGTATTTGCGGGATCCCGCATATTTCTGAAAGTCATTGAGAAAAGAATAGAATTCTGTATCATACATCCATCTAGAACTGAAAAATAGTCACCCCCTTAATCCCCGAAGGGGTAGGCAGGACGAGGCATATGATCTCATCTCATACCTAATGTCCTTTTCTCAAAATGTCCCATTCTCAAAATATGTGCACTACAGGATTAACCCCGCTCAATCCGACTTGGATAGGTTAGGTTAGAAGGCTAAGGCCGGAGCGGAGCGAAGCTTCCGCATTAGCCTTCGTGGTTATTTTTTTTATAACCTAACCTTACCTATCAAATCGGATTGAGCGGGGTTAATCCTGTAGTGCACATATTTGGAGAAAGGTACATTTTGAGAAAATGACATTTCGCGAAAAGGACATTTTGAGAAAAGGATATTTCGCGAAAAGGACATTTTGAGAAAAAGACATTTCGAGAAAAGGACATTTTGGGAAAAGGACATTTTGGGAAAAGGACATTTTGAGAAAGGACATTATGAGAAAGGACATAATGAGAAAGGACATTTCGAGAAAAGGACATTATGAGATGAGACGAGCCGGGCCTTCAACTTGACTTAGCTGCCATTTTACCGGCAAACGGGACCAACGGCTTAACGTGCCATCCGAAACACGGCAACGCTCAAATAAATGTCACAAAGTGGTCACCCATCTAAGGACCGGCCATAGTAAATGTAAGTTACTGCAATGATCTTTTACAGTACACTGAGTCCGCGGGGCACAAGGAAAAATAAATTATTTAATACTACTTTTGTATTGAGATTATTAAACGGATAAACATATAAGTAATAAAATAGCTACTGCAAATTATTAGAAGCGCAGAAAACATAGCATGTCAAAATTCTTGTCTGCCAAACGACTCCTAACTTTACATGTCAAGCAAGCAATGTACGAGATAATTGAATACTTTTATAGTACAAGAAAAGTCAAATCTCCCTGATTAAATCACTAAAATCAAATAAGTACGTTTAGGTTGTATATTACGTCACAATTACAAAAAACTTTCTCAAACCGAATCAGTTTGTGCGCTTCCGCTTACAGAATAACACATGGCGTTTACCTTTGCACAATCCCGCTAATCCCGCGGGATCCCGCACGATTTACGTGCGGGACTGGTCCCGCAAAAATACTGCGGGATCCCGGTATCCCGGTATTGCATTCCCTAACTGGCAGCCCTCTGCCGATCGGCCACGTTAGTTCTTTTTTTTTTTTTTTTTTTTTTTTATACCACTAAGGTGGCAGACAAGCATACGGCCCACCAGAAGGACCGGTGGTCACCGCAGCCTATGAACGTTTGCAACACCAGAGGTGCCACACTCGCGCTGCCGACCCTGTAAAAACCTTCTAAGACCCCTTTTGAAGAACCCCATACTGTAGGCGTTTGGGAAAACCGAGGCAGGGAGGTCATTCCACAACCTAATAATAATATTCTGCTACATAATACTTAGGAGTAGGTGCTTATAACACGACTTGTAGCGAGTGACGGAGGCCTGCCAAAGCACTTAGGTAGTAATACGTAATGCAACGCAGTGACACTCTCAAGTACTGACACGGGAATAGACACATTAATTTTGGTGGGGGGATGGGGAAGCTTACTCAGGTGGGAGGCAGGGAGTTGCCGATCTGTATGTAATACTATTATATTATCTTTGCTAACCATAAACGCGTAAGTTTGTAAGTATGGATGGATGTCCTGGGGTATCCTTCCGAGGGCTTACCCGGGGCTCCCAACCGTAGGCTGTAAGATAGGATGCGTGTGGTGTTTAGTCGGTAGGAGTTCGGCATAGCATCCATGTAGGATTTTCCTCACGTAAAAATGGATGGACGTTTGTAATTCTTTTGATTTGTTTGTTTGTACGAATAGGCTTCGAAACTACGGAACCGATTTGAAAAATTCCTACACTGTTGGAAAGCTGCACTATTCCCAGTGAACATAGGCTATATGACGTGACTGCCTCTGTGGCGCAGTCGGTAGTGATACCGCCTGCGGCGCTGGAGGTCGTGGGTTCGATTCTCACCGGCAACAAATATTTGTGTGACCCATAAATGTTTGTCTCCAGAGGCTGGGTGTATTTAAAAGTACTTACCTATATAAGTATTAATATCCGTGGTCTGATACCCATAACACAAGCAGGTTATCTCTAGCTTACTTTGGGATCAGATCAGATAGCGTTGCGTGAAATGTCCGTGAACATTTATTTATTGTTATTTATATTTTATTCCCGTTTCTCACGGGAACGGGAACTACGCGGGTGAAACAGCGTGACGTCCACCAGTATTTATTTAATATTATATCTTTTCGCTTAGTGTTCGTTTCATTATTTCTGTTAATATGCTACTTTATTATTGGCTACAACAAAACACCACCGCTTTAAAATCACCAAACGAAAACAGTACCTGTTTGCAGCGCTCATTTCGCAACCCCGATTCGCGAAAACGAAATCAGAACAAATATTTGATTTGCCGGTACGTATTTATTGAAAAGGTTCCCATTTATTGAAAACTGTTAAGGTTTCACAAGCAAGTTCTCATTATACCGACGCCGAAGTACTTGGAATACATTTCACAAGTTTCGAGGTTTGTCACATGTTTTTCAAGTCGTGTAAAAGTCGACCAACAACTAAATTGAAATAACTTTTTTTATGTTACGTAGGCATCGCTACTATGGTTTGTTCTTGAAACTGGTCTTTTGCAATTAAAAAGAACTTTTTATGTTTATGACCAAAACGACTTTTTAAATATTGTTATGGGGAACTTTTGAAATTGGCACCCTTTTGCGCAGATTGGTAACTTCCTATAGTAGTTAATTAAATATGAGGTTATTTGATATAATAGACTATACCATAAAAAATAGCATTTATACAGGGCGTCCCACGGCTATGCCACATGGAGGCAAAGTACCTTAAATATTGTAGATGGCACATACTGAAAGAAGACATTAATTAGCGTGTAGGGGGTTCGATTACCGGCTTGTAGCGGGTTCGATTACCGGCTAATAATAGACTATAGTATACGAAAATACTAAAATGGTGAATAAGGAATAAAACAACGAGAAATATTTTATTCAAATCAGCTGGCAATTGCCACGTATACAAAACGGCACATAGTTGCTTTGGTGGCATACATACATACATATCGAGATTATGGGTGTACTAATAACAAACCGCTCAATGAGGCCCGTCCGTACTAAAAATAACGTACGACGGAACCACGAAAGTTTATTAGCCGAATAAAAATTCTATTTATTTATATTTCTATTAGAAAAAAAAAAATCGTTAACCAATATTGGGAGGGTAGTAGAAGTAGTAACAAGAAAACCAGACAAAGTTTGAACACTTGGAACAACTTAAGACTTTTATTCGCTGTCGTCTGTGATGTATATTCGGAACTTTTGAGACTGAATGAACGAACAGTTTCTACAACTTGTAAGACCGATGTTCAAAAATTGCGAACATTGCAATTTCAATAGTTCTTCTGATGCAGGTACGGTACCAATATTTGCAGAAAACTCAGTGGCAGAGCATTGTCCTTGTTAATCAAGGGTCACAGGTTCAAATTCCGTCTAATCTAAGTTTAAGTTAGCCATTGTTATTAGTCCTGGGACATCCTTCCGAGGGCTTACCCGGGGCTCCCAACCGTAGGCTGTAGGGCGTTACGCAAGGTTTTTTAGTCGGTAGGAGCCCGGCATAGCCTCCATGATGGATTTCCCTCACGTTAAAAAAAAGTCGTTGTTTTATTTTCGTAAATTTGTTTAGGTTCGGCAGCGCGAGTGTAGCGCCTCTGGTGTTGCAAACGTCCATACGCTAAAGTGACCATAATCCATCAAGTGGGGTCGTAAGCTTGTCTGCCACCTTAGAAGTATAAAAAAAATCCTCCACGAATTTGTTGAATGATTATGTTCTAGATGGGCATACATACTTATAGCAGGTTACATTTTATATGTTTCGAACGTGATAGTAGAAATATTTACTAGTTATAATTTCATATCACGATAACGTTATCTGATGAAAAGCCGGTTGTTGAATAACAGATATCCGCGCTTACGTCTAGCGACAAGTAAGAATGTCACCACTTGGAGCGAATGGACAACGTTTAGATAAAGGAAGTCAATATTTACATAAATCTAATGAAGAATGATGATTGGCTAGCCACAGTAGCCACATCTTTTTTTTTGACTGCCTCTGTGGCGCGGTCGGTAGTGATACTGCCTGCGGCGCTGGAGGTCGTGGGTTCGATTCCCACCAGAGACAAATCTTTGTGTGATCCATAAATGTTTGTCTCAAGAGTCTGGGTGTTTCTATGTATAATATGTATGTATTTAAAAAAAAAAAAAAGAAGTATTTAAGTATTAATATCCGTGGTCTGATACCCATAACACAAGCAGGTTATTCCTAGCTTACTTTGGGATCAGAAAGCGTTGTGTGTAATGTTCGTGAATATTTATTTATTTATTTATTTAAAAAGTATAAGTATATGTATTAATATCCGTGGTCTGATACCCATAACACAAGCAGGTTATTCCTAGCTTACTTTGAGATCAGATAGCGTTGTGTGAAATGTCCGTGAATATTTATTTATCTGTAGAAGAACCGACGGCCGATGGAGCAAACGGGTTAGAGTGTAGACCGCTTATTCAGCAAATGTACGACTAAATAGAAGATGGCGAAGAGAGCTTTCCGGGATTTTAGGAAGTCTGATAGCAGTCATTCCCATTAGCGATACATACCAGAACTTGTTTAAAAAGTAAGTGGAGAAGTTTATGCGACCAAAACTTGGAATATTCTAGGATAATATTCCTTTTTAAAATTCTAAAGACACTTCGGTGGTACAATACGGGTTATTATATTATACGAGTATCTATTGTTACGTACACTGTGTTGTCTTCTGAAAAAACTTCGAACATTCACTTCCATCAGGATTATCCTAGTTTAGTAACTAGTTACGGCAGCACGACAATATAGATCTCTCGACCATTTAGCAGGTTCGCGGTCTGCTTATCCTCTGTCCAACGTTTTACAAGCGTGAGTGTGTAACATTCAACAAATAAACATAATAAAAATCCTTGTCATGACATAAATGTAGGTAGTTACCACAATAGTGTACCTGCGAGAAGCATGCTACAAATTGTATTTATTGGCTTTTGTCATGTCATATTAGTCCTTGAATGTAATAGCATAGGTACTTTTGGGATCATCATCATCGGTGTCTTACGTCCGGTTGCACAGCTCTCTATGCTGCTTAATGTTAAGTTAGTCCCACAGTTAGCAGCCTTCTCAATAAATAAAGGGTCATTTGGTACTTGAATTTATTCATTAAAGGAACGGTAACATTATCTATATCTAAAGGGAAGACTTACAAAGATGTCTAAAAATAAACCGTAAAAGGAGCTGAGAACCGATTCTTGCTGCCATTTGATTTTGGAACTTGTAAATATGTAATTTATTTGTGGATTTAGTACCACAGTCAGTGTGCCATTACTATCTGGTTAGGCTCGACCTTCGAGGTACTTTTCGCAAATATTTTAAATAAAGGGCTTTTTTTAACGTGAGGGAAAATCCATCATGGACGCTATGCCGGATTCCTACCGACTAAAAAACCCTCACGTAACGCCCAACAGCCTATGGTTGGGAGCCCCGGGTAAGACCTCGGAAGGATGTCCCAGTACTCCCATTTAAATATAGGGTAAAAAAGTCTCTTTTTCCAGTCTCATGAAGTCTGGGTTACAGAAGGGTACGAAAAGAGTCCGTTGTAAAATGAAATTAATACTCCTAAAGTTGAATGTCACGCCACTCTTACAAGGGAGGTCAGTCGACAGGCGCTCTAGAAAATTTAAGTAAAATAATACGTATTCTTCCCTTATAGCCACCAAAACAGATTTTTTTAATATTAAGCTCGCCAAATTGACGTCGCCAGCCTGATGGAAAGCCGTGGCGCATCTAGCGATTGGGGGCCACTCTCACAGTGCGTAAGAATTCTGACAGTGGTCCTCAAGTTGGCAGCCCTATGATGTGCCTCTTCACGCTCCGCTTGAAGAACCCAGGATTGTAAGATGAGGGAAACACGTGTGCGGGCAGATGCCATGATTAAATCCTAACAGGTTTTGGAGCCACTGGGAAGATGATAAAGTGAAAAAAAAAGATAAATGTGGTCTTGTTTTCACGGGTCATTACCATAAGACATTTTAGCAAAGTAAAAACATAACATTTTTGCCATCACTAAGTTATAATTACCGTTCCATTGGCTGAGCACCTAAATAAACACTAAACACACAATATAACTTACGAGCAAGTGCAAATTAAATTTTAATTTAATGAATATTAAACATTTATTTATCAACTACATCTGTAAGTCTTTAATTTTATATTACACCGCTTGCTTTAAAAAACAAACATTTGAAATTCTAAACATTTTCGGGTTGTTCAAGTTCTCAAGAGGATATAATGGGTAATATAGGTACATACATAATAATCACGCCATTATCCCCGAAGGGTTAGGCAGAGGCATAGTATACATTTCACCTTATAGTTTCATGTCCCACGTAATAGGTGGTGAGTCCATTGCCACGATGAACCGGACAGGCGCAGGTAGTGACTGTTGAAATTTTGAATTTTTACAAGCTGCCCACCTTCAACTTGGCTTAACAATTGTCATTTTACTGACAACCGGGTTTGATTTCGAGTTTTACTTCTCTACGCAATGGATCGTTTTGTTAAAGTCTTCAATAAGTCGCCTCCTACGACAACCTCGGGATATAATTAGGGTAGCGACATTTTGTACTCTTTTCCGTTGCCACACGGGACTACATGGCTATAGTCACTATTATAGTCATTAGCACCACGACCTATGACTTTGATAGGAACGATAGGATAAGGAGACTTCCCCCCCCTTTTAACATACTACTGCAAATGGCTTATCAATATAATTATGTATATTTATACCTAATTTGTGTCTGAAATTATGAGTGTATTGTTTTAAATGTATTGTGTGAGTTACATAGCACCTAATAGCCGATTGCTTTTGTAGTGGTGCGTATATGAATACGAATCCCCCCCCCCCGCCGCCGCAACATAAATATGACAGACAGATATAGAGTAAACATGCTATGTCTACTCCCCTCCCAGGTACTGGTCGAGTTGCTGTATGGGTAAAGTAGTCGTGTACAAGGAAATTGTGTCGATATCTGGGCTTGCAGCTTGCATGTAATTTCCTGCATTGATAAATGCGTCTCCTGCGATTGACATTGGATGGTGAGGTTATCGTTTAAGAACTAAAACCGGCCAAGTGAGTGTCGTGTTTTGTGCAATGTAAGATTCCGTATCCGCGAATGATGACAAAAGTGAAATTTCACTCTTCCTCTTGGAATTAAGCGTATCTGTTTTACAGTTACTTCATAAAGATAAGACCGAATGACGTGAGATTGGTTACGTCAGTCTTTTTAATCTTAATAACTGCCAGCTGAATAAAATACAACGTACCTACTTGATGTCACAGGCACACAAAGCGCCAAATAATAAGTACCTAAGTACAGAAAGAATTCTACATACAAAGTGCAGTCGGGCTACGTATACATAGACGCTCACGGAGTTTGGGGACATCATTCAGGTCCAAGTATTTTCAAAGTAATTTCGATAAGTAGCCGAAGTACACGAGAATGCGTTCTGTACCTTATAGCTTCGCAAACAAAGACTTAAATCGTTTGCACAGTGGTTGAACAACACTTTTATATTCAGGCTTCAGTACCTATTCAACTGTTTTTACGATATTTTAAAATGTTTGGAAAACAGTGAGTTCCTTTAAAAACATTCGTCACAAACACTATACGTTTCGTGGATATTGAACTTTACTTTGAAATCCATTCTCGCGGCCGACAACGTGTGCGATAAGAGGTGCCTGAGTACATTTGCTATACCGGACTCCTACCGACTAAAAAACCTCACGTAACCAGTCAGGTTACACAGCCTATAGTTGGGAGCCCCGGGTAAGCCCTCGGAAGGATTTCCCAGTGCAGGTGCCTGAGTACTGTAACTAATATTCACATAGATAAACACTCATTGTGATAGCAGAATTGGGAATTGGGGATGACCTACATCACATTTTCTTTTCTATCCTAAGTAAAAGAAAAGGATAGAAGATAAGACAGAGGGATGCGGTGCGATCAGATGTAGCTCAACTCTTACCTGAACCAAAGATAATATAATAGTATTACATACAGATCGGCAACTCCCTGCCTCCCACCTGTGTAAGCTTCCTCATCCCCCCACCAAAATTAATGTGTCGATTCCCGTGTCAGTACTTGAGAGAGTGTCACTGCGTTGTATTACGTATTACTGCCTAAGTGCTTTGGGCTATTGCTTTGGTTTAATTTGTACTAATAGCCGAGGGTAGATTTGAAAAAAAGTACCTTCATACATGAGATTGCGTTCTGTTCCTTATTATTATGTTTCCATAGCTAGTGACCATAGAATACTCACACACACATTAAAGCTTGATTTAAGCATTCACATTACGTCTATATTAGTGTGGGTGAAAACGAACATTTTTGTATGGAGTTTCCACCCTGTGCCTGAACTTAGCCTAGGTATATTGTGAATGGTGTGGAGAACTGGAGTACCTATTCAATTTCCAGAATAAGTACAACTTTATGTGGTAAAATTTTCAACATTGATCAATAGTTGTTATTTGGTTTTATCAGTGCAAATGTCCGATCTCGCCTTATCACCCAAAATAAGTACCTAAACCAAGATTTAAGGGTGCAGAAATCTTGGAGTAAAGTAAACCCGATCAAAATACAAGAAATTTTAGCCCATACACAACAAAGTACAGCAACAAATTTAATGAAAAAATAAATTTCGGTCTCGAGCAAGACTTGAACCTTCGTCTTCTGGTTTGCCGGACCAGACGCCCTAACCGATGGACCACCGAGATACTACTCTCGACCGTCAACATTAAATTTGTGATTAAGTCAGCATACTTGCTGTACTTTAGAGATAGCTTTTTAAAATTATCTCAAAAGTACAGCTTGGCAAAAAAGAGATGAAAATAATGGAGGAGCCACTGTTCTGTTCATATGGCAAACCGTTAAAAAGAACCACCAATCAGTATCCAGTTGTCAACAACCGTCAATAAAACCCACCAATCAAATTGTATACCGTCATTGACTGACAGACATATTGTGACGTTATTGGCAGCTTTTTGACAATGTAGCCAGTCAGCAAAATATTAGTTCTGTTTCTAGACTTTTTGCCAAGCTGTACAGCAAGTCAGAAATTATACGAAAATTATTTTTCCAAACAGAAAAATACAAAAAGATTAATCTTTTTCATATTATCCGACCCAATATATCTTGAGCAGTACCTTGTGGTCTGTTGACGCAGCGAGATCCAGTGACTCACTCATTAAAATAACGTTACGTTGCATTTAGCGAGCAATCAGGAAGTCGTTATTCGGTCTACGTTTTGAAACATAATACTCCATTTAATTTTAGTATCAGATTAAAAAGACAACATTAAAGTTGGTGCCGAAAGGAGATCACGACTTCCCGTGAGTGTTATGTAATGTGTGCAACTGATACTTACTTCCTCACTAATATTATAAAGTTTGTATGTATGGATGTTTGTAACTCTTTCACGCTCTATAGGCTGAAAAGAACAAACTAAAGTTTTCGCACCAGGTATTAAAATATAGTCTATGCCAGACTATACTTAATCAGTTCCTGTATCAAAAATTTCAGCTCAAACCGCACTTTCGTAAGGGTAGGTCGTCTTGTCTAATCCATCTGCCATTTGTCCTTCGTGGGTCCTTATTGAGTGATGGAATTAATTGAGTTACTAAAACCCATAATAAATGTGCAAAATCTGTGAGTACCTACAATTGGATGTTTTTTTTTTAATAACGTGAGAGAAAATCTTTCATGGATGCTATGCCGCACTCCTACCGACAAAAATCCTCACGTAACGCCCAACAGCCTACGGTTGGGAGTTTACTTGTTACTCTTGTCAGGCTTTAGGGACCAAACGCATTTGGTACAGATAAGAGATACAGAGATAGTCTGGACTATGAGAATCTCTTGGCACTTTTTTCGAATAAACGCACGCTTCCATCCAAATTGCTTCACCAGTTCAAAAGCTTTATAAGCCAAAGACAGACCAGAACACATTTAAACTTGTTACAGCTTTATTTTTACGTACGTGATTAAAAATAAAATAATATAAAGTAAAAGGAAAAGAAAGTAATAAGTTTAAAGAATCTTAAGTCATTTCGAAGTATGAAATTGGTACGAAGTGAAATTCGGCAAAGGAAGACGGGTGAGTCAGATTTAAACCACTAGCAGAGTTTGATGTGAATGCGGGAGTAGGTATAGGTTATATAGTTTTTGAAAGAAAAAGAAAACCGGGACAAGCGCGAGTCGGACTCACACACAGTAGGTTCCGTACCAAAAAAGCGGCAAAGAAGCACGTTTGTTGTATGGGAGCCATTTTTTATCTCAGATTTTAGTATTGTTGTTATAGGGGCAATAGAAATACATAGTCTGTAAAAATTTCAGGTCTCTAGCTATCACGGTTCATGAGACACGTCCTGGTGACAGACAGGGTCCCGTTTTTTACTCTTTATGTACGGAACCCTAAGAACTGCTGTGAAAGTTCTAAATTAAAACTCGGGAGTACTCTATACTTCTATACTAATATTATAAAGAGGAAAGATTTGATTGTTTGTTTGTATCGAATGCTCCGAAAGTACCTACTGCGATTTGAAAAATTCTTTCACTGTTGAAAAGGTTACACTATTGCCGGTGAACATGGCTATATTTCATTCCCGTATTCCCACGGGAACGGTAACTACGCGGTTGAAACCCCGTGACGTCCGCTAGTTAAAAAAAAGAATGTACCTACCTAGTAAGTTTTTGTGTGTAAAGGAAAAATAACTTCACTAAGACCCAGTACTAAATATAATTTATGATTACTTCAAGATAATTATGAACGTTCAGATATATACTTAATTAATTTATTTATTAACTCTAGGTAACACCTTTTGATACCTATTAAACACTAATTTAGATAAAGTAATGTTTGTACCGATTACCGGACCTATAAATTACTTAAAATATTAACTTAGATATAAATGAATGAAGATATGAATTAGGTTATACTAGAATTTTCTAGATTATAGCAAGTTTTAAAGTTACACAACCTACTAATATCTGAAATAGGGCAGTTTGCAAAGAAAAAGTTAGACTTGTTAATTTTATAGAATATTTTCAAAATCAAGACAGATAATTTGAAAAAAAAAACGGAGTTAAAATACGGCTCTCGTTAAATTAGGTATTTTGTTTGAAGTAGGAAATATCGCAAGAGAGGGCGGGAGAATCTTCTTTTTCCTTGCTTTTCCAAGTTGTTAATCTACTTACGTCTCCCGAGTTTATCGTTATTATTACAAACTAACAAATCTTTAACTTTAGCATTTATTTATTTAATACTAGTAGACTTCACCACCGCGTAACTCTCGTTCCCGTGGGAATAGGGGAATAAAATATAGCCTAAGTTCACGGGAAGAGTGTAGCTTACCAACAGTGAAAGAATTTTTCAAATCTTTCTTCTTTATAATATTAGTATAGTTATAGACTAAGAATAACTCAATCGATACCATACCCCGTGATATCATCACTCACTCAATAAAAGCCGACGACTTACAAATGGCGGAAACGTAGATGGGTGAATATACGGTATTTGATTTTTTTGTGTCCCACAAGAAAATGTTATCTGTTCCATTCAATATCGATAATTTGTATATTTTACAATATTTGCAAAGTCCTAATAATGATGGCCAGAAGATTTTTCCAATTTTTTGAATTTTATAAGCGCCAGAGGAAAATGTGTTATCAGAGGAGTGACACTATGGCACAATAGTGACAAATTAAAGCAGAGTAGTGACATGTCTTTGATTATTAGCTAAGAAAAGGGAGAAATATTAAATAAAACATTTAATATACAGTATAGGTTTCGAATATTTTTTGTATACGAGAGAAATTCAGTCTTCACAGTTTCTAAACGCATAATTATTTTTTAATTTATGGTTTGTTAATGCTTATGTTTCGTTTCATCATTCAATCATGAAATCAGCCTATGATAGTCTACTGCAGGACGTAGGCCTCTTCCAAATTATGCCACAATACACTCTGCCCACCCCTTCGGAGATAATGGCTTGCCCATATGTACACGGTCCTGCGCCTTCCGCATCCAGTCAATCCCTGTGACGTTTTTAGGTCGTCGCTCCATCTGGCGGTGAGTTGTCCTACCCCACCTTTACCAAGTTAAAGTTCCAAAACTTATTTACTCCATCGGCCATCGATTCTTCTACTGATGTCGTCAGCCCACTGCCACTTCAAAACCGATACTCTGCGGGCTATGACGATCACTATGATTCACTGATAAATGTGATCTAATTGTTTCAGATTTTTCCATTCGTATACACCCTAAGCATAGCTCATTCCATTGCTCACTGTGCCACTTTAAGGACTAGACCCACTGTGAGTGTCCAGGTCTCGGCACTGTAGGTCATAATTGGTAGAACACAGTGGTGATAGACTTTCGGCTTCAGGCATTGCGGTTAGGGCTTGAACTCCGGAATTCCGGAATTGACATAATTCCGGAATTCCGATAAAATCTAATATCGTTCTCAATTCCGGAATTGGCGAGATCAATACCGGTATTTCGATATTGAAAAAAAAAACATATTTACGCATCTTCTTTAATTTCATTACAAACAAAAATGTAGATTATAAGCTTCTTATGCAATTTAATTACCTTTAATTACTACAATGTCGATAATTTAGGATTTCTTTATTAACAAATTAATTCGATTATGTACTTAGGTATTAATTATTTTATTTGATGATATTTCTAAAACCTACTGAGAAAGTAAATCCATAAAATTAATGGTATTTGATAGAAAACAACTATTTAAATAATAATAATAATAACCTCGATAACCATCTGAAGAGGCTCTCGTTAGACGGCTGGATCAAGGGCCTGATACAGAAGGCAGTACTTCTTGACACGGCACGCATTGTGAGGAGGTTCCTGTCTCTGAAGCCCTAACCACCGGTAGCTTGGTCTCTGTACCCGATGCCGGTGGGACACTATTTTTTATATTTTTAAATAAATATTTATTTTTATATGATTTATTTAAAAATGTAATAGAATAAGTTAAAAATAATGAATAAATGGAATAATAATAATATTTTTGAATTTTTTTTAGTGTGAACTTAGACTTAGCTCTGACTTATGCTACGAGTTAAATTTTACTTTGATAGAAACGGCGCTGTAGGAATTTGACAGAGGTCTTACTCAGCATAGTTCTAGTAGTACTGACGGAACTCATGGGGCCCGTACCTTATTATTAGGGGCAAACTTTGCCCCAAGGCGCTCCACTGACCCAGAGTGAGAAGGGTCCTGGGTTCCCTGTTCTCATCAAGGCGGAGGAACAAATTCCTTCGCACATGGCTCCGTCTCAGGCGCCCGACCCTGATTACAGCGAGAACGACGTGCCCGAAGTCACTGAAGGTGAGTAACTGTACTGCGGCTTAGATTCCGCAGGGACCGTGCCCCTGGACCCAACAGCATTCCAGGCCGAGCGTGGGTCCTGGCCCTTGAAGATTTCAGGCCTCGAGTGATGGGGCTTTTAGGCCAGATTCCCAAGGTCAGGAAGACAGGGAAACTGGTTTGGATCCGAAAGGCAAGGGGGTCGGCAGTCTGCCCATCCGGGGATCGGCCGATCGTGTTGCTCCGTTGAGCAACTCCGGCCGATCCCCGATCGATCGATCCCCAACAATGATACCCTCAAGGAGCTTGCATACCTCGTTAGGTATGCAAGCTCCTTGAGCGTATCATTGCGCAGCGCACAGTCTGGCACCTCACACGCGTGGGGCCAGATCTGGCGGATATACAGTTTGGTTTCCGTCAAGGGCGCTTCACCGTGGATGCGATCATACGCATTAGAAGACTGACGGAGGAAGTAACATAGCAGGGTGATGTGGTGTTGAAAGCGATGGCGATGTCAGGAGACACCGGCATCGCCTTCAACACCTTGCCGTGGAGCTGCGTTAGGGAGGAGCTTATTTATCATGGAGTGCCTCCCTACTTCCATCGAATTGTCGGGGCCTATCTTATCGAGAGGGCCTCACTTACCCAAGCTGGCTAGGGCCCAGCCGGGTCAGCCAGATACGTCGTGCGGTGTTCCGCAGAGATCAGTCTTAAAGACCGCTTCTGTGGAACATCGGTTACGATTGGGTGCTGCGTGGAACGT
The DNA here is from genome assembly GCA_933228765.1 of Miltochrista miniata. Classification (NCBI taxonomy): domain Eukaryota; kingdom Metazoa; phylum Arthropoda; class Insecta; order Lepidoptera; family Erebidae; genus Miltochrista; species Miltochrista miniata. Next base: position 2,128,094 of record OW121769.1, read on the forward strand.
TGCTCATAGGCGGCATGTCTCAAGGATCTGGCAGCGAGGCAACTTGCGTCCTTGTTTAAATTTATTAATTATATTTCTAATTTATTATTTTCTGGTGCAAGGAGGCGCTGGAGCGGGGCCATAGGCCTACGTCTCCAGAAATCTAGGTTCGGCAGTTCGAGCTCTACAAGGAAATTGTGGAGACCTAGACTTGAGCAACAAATCGAATCGCCACATCACATCACACAAGGGGGGAATCGCCGAATCGCCACAATCAAGGCGGTCAGACCGGTCATGGGCGAGTGACTAGAGAGGAGCCACGGTGCGGGTGCTCTGTCCTACCGGTTGTCACAGATGCTTACTGGGCACGGGAGCTTCAGTAAGTATCTGTGAGGAATACACCGGGAAACCACACCTGAGTGCCAGCACTGCGAGGAACGCAGTGAGGACACAGTACTTCACACATTAGTGGAGTGCACAGCGTGGGCTTAACAGCGCCTGGTCCTCGCTATGATCTTCAGTGGGAGTAAGTGGGACGCCACTGCGTCTTTCTGTGATTAGTTAATGCGGCGAAAAGTGATCAAGAGAGAAAGCTTCCACCCGGATTCCGCATGTCTTTGCCCAAGACTATCGGCCTCCATAATCGGGGGCCTGAGGACGGTGGGAGGGCTAATCGCCGTCCTTACAAACCACGTCCAAGACAAAAGTGTAACGTGAAAGTTTCACGCACGCCACACGCCCTGAGATGCGGGTTAACACCTGAACAAGCCCCAAATACGTGGGATAGCACCCGAACTTCCTAGGTGAGGCCGCAGTGATAGTTAAGGTCTGTGGGGATTCCGGGGGTCATCCTTCTGAGCTTACCCGGGCCAACCGTAGGCAATAGTTAGGAAACGTGTGGTTTTTAGTTGGTCACGTTAAAATAACTTTGAAGCGCTCGTGGCCCCGCGGACTCAGTGTTCTATAAACGATCACTGCAGTAAGCAACATTTACTATGGCCGAATATGGATGGGTGACCACCAGGTGGACCACTTTGTGACATTTATTTACGAGCGTTTCCGTGCTTCGGAAGGCACGATAAGCCGTTGGTCCCGGTTGTCAGTAAAATGACAGTCGTTAAGCCAAGTTGAAGGCCTTACGGGCGGCTTGAAAAATTTCAACTGTGGGTCGTCACAACCTGCGCCCGGGTCGGCAGCGCGTGTGTAGCGCCTCTGGTGTTGCAAACGTCTATAGGCTACGGTTACCAACCTTCCGGTGGGCCGTAAGCTTGTCTGCCACCTAAGTAGTATAAAAAAAAAAAATAATAATAATTTTACTCGGAATCAAAGTAGTGTATCACTAATCACGTAGGACTGCCAGCTCCCGTATCTTTTTTTTACATATCACTATTTTGTACTAAACGAAACTTGATTGAGTTCCGGAATTCCGGAATTCCGGAATTGAAATACTGAATATCGAAACCCAATTCCGGAACTGAAAAAGCGTCCGATATTCAAGCCCTAATTGCGGTATATGCAAATAGAAAACACGACGCAGTTTGCTGAATGATGCCCAGCCCAAGCGGATCCTTCTGACTATTTTCTAATCCAGATTATTCTTTCTTGGTATGATTACCTGACCAAGGTAGGTATATTCCTGGACAACCTCAAGTCTCGCTCGCTCCTTTGACGTAGATTGGTATCGGCATGACACGCTCACTGAAATTACCTTGGTTTCATCCAAGTTAATGCTGAAGCCAACACGTCGAGCCTTTCCATTAAGACTTTACAGCACACTCCTCAACTGTTCCAGCATTTCCTCTACCATGACGATACCTCGTCATAGTAGCACGACGCATCTCGAAATTCGGTTTCTCCATGTCATCGGCAAATCGTTTCACCGTTTGTATTCTGGCCCCATCTCAGACCTGTGACTAACAGAAGTCCTCAGGCGCATTGGTGAAGAGTTTAGGGGATATTACATCTCCCTATGCACACCTTTGCGCCGTGCTATAGGATTTTACTTTTAATCCTCCAACTGGATAGTCATGGTAGTGGTATGTTAAGCATCTCAACACCTTGATACATCATCAATCAATACGACATCGCTACAAAGCGTCCAGGGCTGTCCAGGTTTGGATAGAGTCGAAGGCTTTCTCGTAGTCCACGAAAGCAATACTTACCCAGTGGCTGATTGTACTCCTCTGTCTGCTGTACAATCCACTAAACAGTATGAATGTGTTCCATGGTACTAAAGCCCTTTTGAAATCCGGCTTGCTCAATTGGCTGAAACTCGTCAAGTTTTCCGGTGAAGCTATTTGTGACAATCTAGAGGACAACTTGTAAATATGAATTAGGAGTCAGATGGGGCCGTCACATTAGTTCTTTAGTAAGATCTAGTCACCTTTTTTTTTAAAACAGAGCCACCGCACTTCCACATCACGCTTTTGATGTCTGGCTCTGCTGAAGAGTGGAATTAAAGATGCTCGTTAATTCTCTAAGGACTGGAGTTCCGCCTGCTTTAAGGAGCTCAGTATAATTCCGTCTTTTACGGGGATTTGTTATGTTTGAGTCGCTCGAGAACCACCCTAACCTCGCCCTGGTCTATATCCAGTATGTCTTCCGTGTAGTGGCCAGTTAATGGGGCTCTGTGGTCATTATCGCTTGCCATGATGTCTGATTATGCTGGAGTAGCTAGAACAAATGAATCGACCTCTTAATACATTAAGTATTAATGAAAGTTACTACATTATTTAATATTTGTCACTTTCCTGGCGCGTATGTTTTTCTCTGGCATGAAATATGCCAGAGAAATGACGCCAGAGAAGTGACAAAATCGCAGATTATCTATAAAAATAGCATCACTCGCATTTCTGACTACGCTTTAACTTAATACATGACATCTACACACAATAAACATTGCATTGCTCAAATATACAATTTCGTAACTTTAAAATAGAAAAATATATACTTACCAGAGGAAATATTCCAACGACTGGCACAAACCCGCTTTCCTGCAGTCAATCGCAAACTGACGCAAAATTATTGAAGCTTTTCTCAAGGATTTTAGCGTACTTCTTACTTTACACTGTGACCCGCGCATACATTAAAGTAAAAAACATATCTTTGCGCATTTAAGTAAAATTTTAGTTCTTTGGGTTTCGCCAGATGAAGGTGACATTTTTGTAAGGGGCCAAAAAAGATAAGTTATTTTTTTTTCATATTAATAAATGTTTTTACAGTGTATTTTATTAAAATATGTTTCGAAATTTATTAAAGCATTTGATCATCTTAAAAAAGATCATAATGGCATACAGATTTTAAGTATCTGACCATTTATTTACCATAAACTGGTAAGCGGTAAAGCCAGAGGAGTATACATTTATGACTATTTTAGACTATTAATGCTAAAATAAAACAAATTATTATAAATAAACTATGTGGTCCAAATAAAATAACATTTTCTTTATTGTTTAAGCATACGGAAACTATAGTATAATGGGGTTAACATAAAATTTCTCTATGGGCCACTGAAATTCAAATAGCGTATATTCACCCTTATAACACTACCTACCCTCACAAAATCGGGGCCCGGCTTATTGCAGCGATAACAAGCGGGTCCGGCTTTAAGTTGATGGACTTGTCGAATGTTGACCGGCCGTAGGTAAATATACGACTGGGGGCGTCGTAAAATGGTAGGGATAAAGGGTGTGATAACTGTAGTTAGTATAAGGGGTTCTCTTGTAAAACAGTGATTGGCAAGTTAGGCCTGTTCTAAACCTACAGGGGTGGCACTGAAAATTTGTTCTGAGGTGGTGGATAGCAGCGGCGAAGGCTGAATTTTTTCAAAAGGAAAGCCGGTGAAAAAAATAATCTCCAGTTGATCACACCTGTAGTGTAGGTATTTTGCGTATTTATTAAGTGGTGGCGCGCGGCGGTGTAATGCCTTTTGTGTTTTGTTTGCCACCTGTACTATACTCGTAAGATCCATGTATTTAATTCAAAACAATGTCTTACGTGCATGATAAATTGGCTTATAAAAAAGTATCATAAATTATCTACTGATGACTAAAAAGATACTCAAATTTACACTAACTGAAAAGGTCTTAACCGACCTTAGGTGTAAATAATAGACTGTATATCCTTGTACTAAAATTTTTTTTATTAAAATAATATTCACAGCTATATATGTCTGCTCAGGTAACGAAACCATACCGCGATCTAGATACTATATACAAAAAAGTGATGCCATCTAGTTACATATTTTGAACTAAAACCTGACTTGAACACTAACCATGTTTTGAAATTATTCTACTACTCTCTGCAAGCTCATACCTACCTATTTCAAATTGTCTCGATTGAAGTTAATTGAAAATAATTCATAAATTTGGGACTTAGACGCGAAAAAGGTATAGGTACTTCTAATGTTTTTAATAATATGCATGTACTAGCTAATGCCCGCAGTTTCACCCGCGTAAAATTAGTTCCCGTGGGAAGTTACTCCCGGGATAAACAGTAGCCTATGTGTTATTCCAGACTATAATGGATATCTGTATCAAATTTCAGCCCGATCCGTTCAGCCGTTCGAGCCTGAAAGAGTAACAAACATCCACATTCACACTCACAAACTTTCACATTTATAATATTAGTAAGATTTCAAGTACCTATAGAGTATTAAAAACCGCGATATTTTACAATACAAAATTGAAATAAAAACATACTTCTTATCTATTTTTTCAAAAATATCTGACAAAGTGATTCTATGGAACAAAACTGCTTTATTATGTTATAAACTATTAATGAGACATTCAGCCAAAATTAAGATTATTAGGTATCCCAAGCCATTGAACTAATATCACTAGCGTATTCTGAGATACCTACTTGATAAATATAAAAAAAACACTGACCTTTATTTTTTATCGAACCCGTAATACCGAAGGCCTACGTCCATCAGTGAGCATTATGTGACTCCAAAACAATAATCATGTGTACAGAAATCACAACAAAATACAGAACACAAAACACAATTTTACACACTTTCACGATGTATTTAGTACTTGAAGTAGATAATTATTTATAATTAACTAATAAACAGCACAATACTTTATAAAGTCAATTGAAACTATGTTATGTTTTATTATTATTCACGGGAAACGCATGTGAAATGAAGTAATAACAACACATCAAATTAAAAACACACTTCGATGCAAAACGTTTCGACGTGCGTTAGGTGCATTTAAATTGGTCGAGTTTTCAAGTCAAATACGTTGTCCTTTTCTATTAATATGACTGTCTCAGGTGTAAGCCACGAACTCATGGCTTACTTTAGGCGAAAATCCACGAATCAAATCTTGAAAAAATGTGAGAGAATAGGACGCATATATACATTTGCGTAGTACTAACGAAGTAGACGCAAAATGATCAGGAAGCCGGGCTTACCGCGTGATGTCAGAGATAGGGTCTTTGAACTTTGACTCGAAAATTTATTGCTATGACTTTTGTAGCAGGGGTTGAGACGAAAATGCCGACTTACCATGTAAATTTGCAAATATTTTTATATTTGAATGAGTGTTCGAGAATATATAATTGTGTTTATTAGTTATGAGTAAATATTACATGTCACTGCCCGATCTGAAAAGGGAAGCCACAAGGAATGGGCTTCTATGGACAATTCGCCACTGGTGGATAGCTAACTCAGTGTATGCTGAGTGTATGTTATTGTGAACACAGCGTACATATTGAAGATGCTAAAAACTTTATTTCGTAAGAGAAAATATGTAGGTAATTTAATAAATATTTAACACGTGCAACATTTGCCACGTAATGCGTAAGGAAAATGACAGTGACACGTTGACTTGTCAACAACATGTGTTTGCTCTCTGGCGGTGGCGGCCATAGATAATAGATGGCAGTAGTTTTTTTATTTATCCATTTATGCAAAGACAAACGCAAATGCAAAATGCTTCTCTGATATTTTTATTGTTTATTATTATTTTTTGTTAACTAGTTTGCTACCATTTTATGTACGTTGTGATCTCAAACAAACACATTTTCTTTCTTTCTTACTTCTATTCCAAACCGTAGGGCTGCGAAAGGCGCCTCTGGGTTTGCGAGGAGGAATCGCCCCCACGATGCTGACATGAGTGACCTGCGTCGTTGGTTGGCTCATTCAGTAAAGCGTATAAAGAAAGGGCCCCACGTGGTCTGAATTCAGAAGAATCCGGCTCGAAGGACCAATGTTTACGACGAGCGTAACTATTTGAACCGCTGGTAAATACAGTGGTTTTATTTTAATTTTTTTTTGTTTTTACACTTCACATAACCTGCTTGTGTTATGGGTATCAGACCACGGATATTAATACTTATATACCTACTTTTAAATACATACATATTATACATAGACACACTCAGACTCTTGAGACAAACATTTATGGGTCACACAAATATTTGTCTTCGGTGGGAATCGAACCTACGACCTCCAGCGCCGCAGGCGGTATCACTACCGACTGCGCCACAAAGGCAGTCAGTCAGTAATCCTGCTAGTATTTACCAGCCGTTCAAATAGTTACGCTCGTCGTAAACGTTACGGAACTCTAAAACCACGCAACTCAGATCGTGCTCGAGAAGACAACTTTAGATTATAGCACGGCGGAAACTCCGTACAAATGATTCGTTTTTAAATTGTCACCCACACTAAAAACATGCTATGTTCGTACAGAGCTTGAATGGGTATGTGACCAATAAGGCTCAATTTACACCGCGGCGGAATGGAACGGAATGGAAGCGTCAATTTCGCCTCATGAAGCCGGAATACGCTGGAATACTCAAACATTCGCGGGAATTCGCTGAATTGCTCGAGCATTCCCGCGAATTCCCAAGTACGCATGAAGGAAGTTCCGTTGTTTAGTCTGTCTTTTGAACTTGACAAGAATGATTGACTTGGATCTTATTTTTATATTGCTTATTTGTGAGTCAGAAGATGTAAAAAAGAAAAGTAATTATATGAAAAAGGACTGACTATTATAAAATGAGCGACGTTCCCCGTTCGCGCCACGTCCCGCGGATTCTACAGACGGCACCGGAGAATTCTCAAGAATGCGCAAGGATTCCGCGGAAGACGCGCGACCAATTTTTAGGCTTGTATTTATTTTGCGCGTTATGCAGTTGATAAAAAATTCATTATGCTGATCTGCAGTTTCGTTGCAAAAAGTCGCTTCCATTCCATTCCGCAGCGGTGTAAATTGAGCCTATGGCTAAGCAAATGTTCCCTAAAAACACCCGCCGAACTATAATGATAGCTGTGGCGGGGGTGGGGAAGCTTGGTTAGTGAGGGGCAGCGAGTTGCCTATCTATAAAATAGTCCTTTCAAGCAGTACTTATTTAAAACAATCACTTCATCTATGTGGATATATTAGCAAACATGCTATAATAATTAACATCCATGAGGATTTTTCCTCACGTAAAAGAAAAAGAAAAAAAAAGGCTATAATAGTTATGAGCTAGGATAACAAGTCGTAGGAAGATAACATCTATAAAAACGTAGTTCGCAATATATTCATGTTTATAGGTTTCAGATTTGTTGTTATTGTTTACTGAGATGTTAACAGTTCCGTAGCTTTATGTGTTTAGTCATTACATGGGTTCAGATTCATAAAAATATTATAATGCTTAATAAGTATCTATACCTACTACCTATAGTCATAGTACCTATAATAAAATGATAGAAAAGTCAAAACTAATATTGAAAAAAATACTCGCTGGGTGTTCAACATAAGATACCGAAGCCGAAAATATAGTTGAAAAAAAATTGTCTGTTTACTTTGTCCGGAAGGATCTCGAAAAGTACTCAATAGAATGATTCCAACTTTGCACAAATATTAACTAGGGGTAGGGTCTTCAAATAGGCTATATATATTATCACGCTACATATCCTAGGGGCTAAACAAAGAGCAATCAAATTGGCATTATAACATAATTTTCACGCGTACGACGTCGCGGGCCACAGCTAGTGTTGGTTAATACGACGTGAATGTCTGAGTACTGCGTCATACGTCGAACAGTTATCGCCATTTGTTTAGTACATAACGTCGAAAGTTTACGTTGATAAGATTATATTATTATCCAAGAACCACCTTTGATCTGACCCCTGAACTGCGAGGCGTGGACTGACTGTTCTGTACCTACTGTCTGTGAGTCTATTCTCTGATACAAATCCTACTATCCTACTTCCTACTAATATTATAAATGTGAAAGTTCGTGAAGATGTTTGGATGTTTAGATGTTTGTTACTCAATCACGCTCTAATGACTGAACGCCGCTGAACGGATTGAGCTGAAATTTGGTACAGAGATATCTTATAGTCTGGAATAACACATAGGCTACTTTTTATCCCGGGGAAATGTTACCACGGGAAGCGGGAACGGATAGCGAGATTCACGCGGGCGAAGCTGCGAGCATCATCTAGTGAAACATTAAACCAGCCTACGAACGCAATATATCATGAATTTGCACGATAAATTCAACAAAATGGTGTTCTCTTCCAAACATTTTGTTCAATAGCTACTACACAGCGCATTACCTATAGCGCGAGCCCTAACTGATATTAATGTGAAAATGGGGCATATTTCTTTGTTACATATGGCTGAAATTACTGAGCGGGGCTTGCAGGAATTTATTAATGGAGAACCAGAAATAATCGACGAAAAACAACGAATATTGAATCTGCTGTCGATTTGATTAAATGTGTACGTTTTTAAACAACAATCATGATAATAAATATCCAAATACATACTTATATTTCACATAACCTCGATATATGCTTACTCGAATTCAGCAATTTACCGCTAATTGCTAAGTCACCGGTGACAAATAACTACAGTTGCAATTTGCAATTCGATATTATAATATACGTAGCGTTCTCATGATTTAGCACTGTTCGAAGCACGCATTCGTTTTTGACAAATGTAAGCAAAGAAAATCAGATCAAGTTAGCAATTTCCAGCTAACAACCAGATAAATTCGGTGCCAAGTTTAAGTTGGAAAATTGGTACAAACTTTACGCAAACGTCGAAACGAAGCCACAAAGGCATGTAACATTGGGTTTGGCAAGCAGACCTTGAGTTCGAGGTCATCGAGGTTAACACGACGAAAAATTGCCAACAATGGGTAAGTACCGTGCAAAAAAGTGTACAAGTAGTCAGATTATCTAAAAAAGTATCGGGATTAGCTTAGTCATTCGATCGAAAAGCTTGATCAATTCTTTGTTCCTTAATAAACGTAGCGAATTCAAGGCATGTCAATCATTTTTATTGGATACAAGAAAAAATAATATGCGTATTGTAAGTATTGTAACAGGACACTCAGACTGACTAGGAAATAAGATATAAACAAAATGGTTTCCAGTGTCCGTGGGAATAAATGCAAGCTACAATAGACATGAATAACATCAAGAAAACGGCGTAAAACTTGCTATAGAAAGTGCGAATGCGGCAGATAAGTCGATCAGTTCTTTGAAATGCTAATTACAAACAGGATGCTTATTAGTCAGAACGTATCTATTTCTTTTAAAAAATGACGTGATCATAGTTTTAAATGTCACGAATTACACATGTCAATTCGAATAAAATCACTATAAAATCATGTTATCTGAGTCAAATCTTGATTCTGCCAATAGAGACAGGTTTTAAAAGCACATTTCCTGCCACTAAAATATAGATTCCTCCTATCTCCACAACCTCCTACTTTTGCGATAAAATAGTGGTGTGATTATGTTATTTAATAGGAGTTATTAGTGTTTATATTTACGTAACTACCTAATTATAATGTGTGAATAAAATTATGTATACTCTTTAGGCTGGATTCGACCAAAATCGGAGTAAGGCTATACTAGGGAATAGCTCGTACTTATACTAAAAGTAAAGTGAAAGTGAAGTCACTATCAACAACTAACAAGCACAACGTAACTATGGTAACCCATATCCCATACTGAAGTACTCTATCCTGTAGGGTTACCATAGTTACGTTATGCTATTAGTTGTTCGTAAAATAGAAAGTCACTTTACTTTTATAAGAGGTATCATAAGTTATTCTGCACTATAGTCTTACTCCAACTTTGGTCAAATCCAGCCTTAATCGTGCAAGCAGCACTTGTCAAACTACAACTGCCAAAATTCTCCAAAAACAAATATATTTTCTCAAAACCAGTTACGTCAAATTGGTTTTTAAATTAGTCTTTAGCACAAAAGCGTTGTCGATAATTCAGCCTAGTTAAGCGAGAATGGAAAATTAAATTGCGTTTCAAAACGACATAATTAAGGCGGATAAAATGACATAATAAGATAAAATGAACACACGTTAATTAACTCTGATTTTATTATTGTACAGAGAAAGCGCATTCATTTATTATTTTTGGGTATAAACCGTCCAGTATCGATAAAACAAAATCGGCTTTAAACCCGACATACAATATTGATTGAAATATCGTATTCCGATTTATAGGCTGACCCAAATTTCGTTGACCACAAAGCGAAAACTACGCAGGTCCGTTGTGATTGAATATTGATTTACTTTAGCCAATGTTTTTAACGTGATGAATTCAACGCGTCATGTATTTGTATAGGAATCAGGTTCTCCAGAAACATAGAAATGAACCTACCATTTTCTCTCGAAGAGTGAAACTCTTAAAATTTTTATAGCTCTCCAGAGGACGATAAAGACAATTTATTACATTCGAATGTCTGGTGTACTTTGGAGATTTCCACATCAATATTTATTTATTGTTACTTTGTTGACTTTGCGTTTGGCTTCACGTGACTGCACTTGTGCATATACAATCGCATGTCTAAGAGGTAGGTAGTAGAAGACGAAGCTGAATACATTCCGTCCAAATTGTTCGTGTGATGTAGAAACTTATCAACGTTCTGTCCGAGCAAACACGTGCGATTGTTACGATCCGGCACCAGATGTTCCTACATCAGATCTAGCTCGTAAACCGCCTCACTGTACAAGCAGCTACGAATATATTTCCGACGAAGTCGATTACCGACTACCATATTTTCACAAAATTCATCAGTTGTAATGGCGGCTGTACACACTCGTCGAGAGCCTCTCGCCGAGAGCCTCGGCCGAGAAGGCTCTCGACGAGAGCAAGCCTGTACACACTCGTAAGCTCAGAGTCTCATAGGACTCCCGCGACAATGGACGTGGAAATTCCTGCTGCTGTTTGTTTTTGTACCGCAAGCTATTATTATAATAAAATGTTTATTAAATTTAAAAACGATTATAAACTGATTGCACTGCAGCTCCAGACTGAATAGAGGCGAAAATTGGTATCCAAGCATCATGAACACATTGCTTATCCTTGTTAACATCCTTCGACTTCCATAAAACGACTTCTATCTGATAGCCGTCAAAAAACTATAATTCGAGTTCTTTAGACCATTTAATAAAGTACGTCTGTTCATTAAAACTTTCTGCGGGAAACTAAATGAACGAGTGTGTACATGCTCGCTCTCATTTACCTCGCAAAAGCCAACGAGACCCTTTGACTCGGGCACAAAAACCGACACGCCACCGAGAGCGACCGAGACGAGAACGAGAGAGCGAGACAAGAGCGAGACGAGACGAGTGCGCCCTGTACACACTCGCACTCGGCCTGTCTCGGGGTGTCTCGACGAGTGTGTACAGCCGCCATAAGAAACCAAGCGATGAAATAAAATTTTTCCGCTCCGCACGATCCCATGATCGATTGGGCGTGACACAACTTATGCTATGTATAAAACATTTATAGGTACATAATCCAGTTCGGTCACAATAAAGGCTCCATTGACAGTAATGAGGCCAGACACCAAATTTGGAATATTGTCAAGCCAAATTCACGCTGTTGTGTGCCAACCTGGCAATACCATCTGCACGATTCTCGTGGTGCGTCAACGCAGCCGCAGTGAAAGAGCAATAACCAGTAAATGGGCATTGTCAACAACACCAGCGTGAACAACCGTAAACCGTGAGCTGGCAAGTCTCAGAGACTCATCTCTGACCAGCTCATACTGATAGAGAGACTTGCCGGCTGGTTGAAATAAAGAAAGAAGGGCAAAATATGTATTAATATAATACTTCAGACTGGTTAGTGTATCGTAAGAGGTTAACAGATTCACGGGTTCTATACTATAATCAAGATTTTACCAAAGACGGACCGAGTGTGAGCGATAGCAATGATATTTTTCAGCATTGTAAGAAATAACCGGTCTAACGAACAGTAGAATATAGTAGAATCGCCTCTTTCTTCCTTCTACCTATATATTATACGACAGTTTGGCCAGTTGCCCGAGCCGTATTATGAAGGAAATTGTGTGTCATTTGTTACACAGAGGCAATAAATATATTTTATTTCTGTTTGTTTTTATGGTTCGATTGCTAGGCTGTTTGACGGCGATCTGGACGAAATATTTGACAATGTGTGTGTAACGATCGTTTTTACGGCCAATGGGAACAAGAATTATGATTTTATTCGTCATTTTTATGTTCCCCCAAGAAGTTGGCACCACACTTTTAAGTTACAAAAATTTTGACGGTTGTTCCAGGTTGTTCTAGGTTTGTTCTACTTTGTTCCAAAACGGCACAAGAATAAGAATGAAAATTTCCAAGAAATTGAAAAAAAAAAAGGATTTTTGAGTTAGCACCGCACTTTTGAGGTATCGCGATTTTCGCGGTTGTTCTGGGTTGTTCTAAGTTTGTTCTACTTTGTTCCAAAACGGCACAAGAATAAGAATGAAAATTTCCAAGAAAATGAAAAAAAAACCGATTTTTGAGTTAGCACCGCACTTTTGAGGTATCGCGATTTTCGCGGTTGTTCTGGGTTGTACTAAGTTTGTTCTACATTGTTCCAAAGTATCGTTTTCAAAAAAAGTTTATTTTCACAAATTTCGAGGAAAATAATTTTTGAGGTAGTACCGAGTTTTCGAGTTTTCACGATTGTAATGGTTCTTCTGAGATGTTCTAAGTTTACATTCTACATTGTTCCGAAATACTGTGGTTGAAAAATAAGGTGGTTCAGCAATTGGAAAGAAAAAAAAAAATATTCAACCGACATCCCACGAAATCCATGATGATCCAATCTTGACATTGAATTTTATAGAAATGTTTTTTTTAGTTGGTAGTGCATTGTGCCAGGATGCTACGACAACTCAGCACAACCTTAATTCACGCGATAAAAAAATTGCAGTCGCAAATAAGAAGGTGATAAACAATTTTTCCCGTAAAATCGCGATACCTCAAAAGTGCGGTGCTAACTCAAAAATCGGGTTTTTTTTCAATTTCTTGGAAATTTTCATTCTTATTCTTGTGCCGTTTTGGAACAAAGTAGAACAAACTTAGAACAACCCAGAACAACCGCGAAAATCGCGATACCTCAAAAGTGCGGTGCTAACTCAAAAATCGGTTTTTTTTATCAATTTCTTGGAAATTTTCATTCTTATTATTGTGCCGTTTTGGAACAAAGTAGAACAAACCTAGAACAACCTGGAACAACCGTCAAAATTTTTGTAACTTAAAAGTGTGGTGCCAACTTCTTGGGGGTTCCTGCTAGCTAGCTCAATGTTCTGTAAACGATCACTGCATCTTTTGCTGGGGACAATTTTGAGATTGGTCATCGTTCGTGGCACTCTCATGTAGCATGTCTCATGCACTAACATCGTGTTCGTGGTTCGGAAGATGTACAAAGCCAACAAGGTCATAGTACCACTATTACCTATGGACAAAATACAGCTAGAAAAATATGACCCAAAGCGATCAGAAGCCCCTATGTCATTTAATAATATCTTTCGCAGGAAGATGTTTTTTGCTAGAACTTTAACGAATTCATGTCAAAGTAAAACGTCGTCCATCAAAGATACATGTAAAGAAAATTTATTTTATCACCATACAAGAAATGTTTCGTTATCGAAATATGTATTGACAAGAATGCGGAAACCTGCAACTCAATGACTCATCCACTGACACATTTTGCACTTGTGAGGCAATTCTCGGAGTTCAGATTTTATGGTTTTTACAAATTCGGCGGTGCCAACAGTGGTGCCGGTTATGCTCATCTTTGAGTTAAAAGCCGACAGTGCTTGGCGCCTAAATATTCTATAAGGTCATCACCACAGTCACTTTCGAATGTATGGTGTGCGACTGATTCCTGCCGTAGAAGTGGTGGTTGGAGACGAGAGAGAAGCTGCGCACGGGCGGCGGTGTGAGGAAGCGCGCTACATCCACGTTGTATTGTACTGTACTATGTGTGTGTGTGTGTGTGTGTGTGTGTGTGTGTGTGTGTGTGTGTGTGTGTGTGTGTGTGTGTGTGTGTTATAGTTGAAGTATGTGCCTGGACAGGCGAAACTCATCAAGTCTGTGGTTTTTCCAAACGTATAAAAATGACATGAACTCATTAACTCGCAGACATGTGCAATTGTGCAGGTTTCCTGATATTGTGTCGTCGCAGATACCACAGAAACATGAAAAGATATTTTGACGATTATCTTGCTGATTTTCGAATTCTTTTCAAAACATATTGGTATTATAAGTACTACAATAATGCGAGTACCTATTTATAGATGGAATGGAACTGATAGCAAGATCAAACAGCCACAGAGTTCACGTCCAATGTGTGTGGCAAAGGGAATCTTATCTATTAACCCGTCCACCGTTGACATGAGCGGTGGCCGAACTACAGTTCCTCGGTTTCATTAAATCGTCGAAAAGGAAGACTGATCATGTAATGAGACTGACTTGGTGATACGATGTGCCTTTGAATATCGTAATTTAAATCGCATTTGATATTCCTTGCTATGAAACGACAGATAATGAACAATCGTTATTAACAAACTATATTGATTGAACTTTTTAAATTGGGATACTGTGTAATCCTTTGAAAGCTAGGTACTGGTTGATATGTATTTAGTTAGGTATCAACTAAAATTTAATGCTAATTCGCAGTTTGAAAGAGACAATAAGCGAAAGAGACAATCAGCGAAAGAGATATTCAGCGAAAGACACATTCAGCGAAAAGGACAATCAGGGAAAGATACATTTTCGGAACGGTAGACGGTAGAAGGCACACAGTTTGGCGAATAAGCCAAATTTAGTTAAGAGTGACCAAAATGTAAACAAATTTAGGATTGAGGCTTCAACTTGGCTCAAGTATTACCATAATACTAGCAGCCTGGCACCAACGACTTAACATGCCTTTTGAACTTACGAAAATGCTCGTAAATGGATGCCACATATTCTGGACACCCCTCAGAACACACCTATTTAATGATACCTAATACATACAAGCCTGGGAGGCGCGCGAATGATGATACATCCGGTAAGTGGTGGCTACGTCAGGACAAATGGTTGTGAAAAAAAGTGAATTTGAAGATAGCAAACAAACAAACTAACAAAAAAGTGTTTTATTCCACAAATATTGGTGACGCGGTAAAAAACTTTTCTTGACATCAACCATAAAAATAATAATACTCGGCTCTGAACCGTCACCATAATGCTAAATATGGACAGCATAATGCTGTCTCACTGCAAGCACGATAACAGCGCTGATTTTTCAGAGGAGGCCGGACATGATGGCGGCGCGGCGGCGCGACGACAGTCTAACTTTAAAAATTAAAGTTCTGGGCAGTATGGCTGAATAGCCTCGCCTAGGAAGTCAAAGAAGAGAGAAAAGAACGATTGTCATAGGAAAGAGTATCTGCAACTGCAATTTCTCCCTGTCACAAGGCCAAGTAGACAATCACCAAGGTATCAAGTGCAAGAATGATTACTTTTTATCACATTGAATGAAATTGTTGGCAACCTCGCCTGACGTTATTAGGGTCAACAGCACGTAAGCGCTCCCATAAAAAGCGTTTTTTACCACAAGAGCACCAAATACCAAGTCCATTAACTTTTTATACTCGTTTTAAATACTAAATTTACCTGCACGTAAGTAGCTGACTAACTGTCTACGTAACGGAACAAATACAATTCGATTTTCACTCGCTTCTGAACTTCTGAGTAATTCTACCTTTGTACGAATATCATGAATCGATGACAATCCGTACCTATTTAGATATCATCACTTTAAAGTCCCGTAGGGCTGTTTATAGGGATTTCCACTTCATAGGATACAAAACGTTCATTTATAAAGCGATTGAGTTTTAAAATATTGATTTCATTTAGCATGTTGTATATGTTTTGGCATTCTGACAACAGCGTCAGTTGCCAACAAAGCCTGCCTGCAGTGCACCCAACTATGAAATACCTAACGCGTAAACTGTTAAGCTATTCGTCCCACATAGATAGTGTAACATTGTAACGACCTATACCTATCGTTCATGCCTATATCATGATGTCTTTAGTTAGAGCTAGTGACGTCACCAAGTACGGTAAAAACTAAACTGAATTATAAAATTGGCTCAGCCGTCACTTTGACAGTACCATTAATTATGGCAATTTGTCTGAGAGCAAGTGGTCACACAAGGCAAGAGCATTAAGAGGAGTTCCAAGAATGATCTGGGAATCTCTCTTATTGCTCAAATCTTGGATGTTCTGTAAGAAATTTCATCTACAGCTTTGATAATTGACTACAATATTCCCTTTTGCGACACGTTTCCTTATTCGACGATGATGTTCCAACTAACCCCAACACCACAACCAGACGATTGTCCAGAAACCAGAACCATTGAATCGCATTGTTTCCTTACATTGTATCCCTATTTGGGTCCATATAAAATAAGTTATAAATAACTAGAATTTCATCAAACCCTTAAAGGGTATTACATGCCTTTAAGGGTTTGATGAAATTCTAGTTATTTTCGATTCAAGGGAGCGAGATTCTATAAATGGTCGACATACATACAATGTATATCGATTTGGCTCGTCTCAATGTCCCTTCTTGCACAGACCGGTTCGCGAGATGTCTATGCGTCTGCGTCACTGGCCTATCATAACATACATACATATAGTCACGCCTTTATCACCGAAGGGGTAGTCAGAGGCATAGGAAACGCCCACATTTTCACCTTTTAGTTTTATGTACACGTAATAGATGGTGAGCCTATATTGCCGTGTTGAAATAGACAGGCGCAGGTCGCCGCGACCCGCAGTTGAAATTTTTCAAGCCATAAGGCCTTCAACTTGTCTTAACGATACTGACAACCGGGTTTCATTTCTAGTTTTCCTTCTCTACGCAATTTGCGGAAGTGTTCCCTTAGTCGCCTCTTACGACACCCTCGGGATGTATTGGGGGTGGCGACATTTTGTGCCCTTACCCGTCGCCACACGGGGCAAACCTAAATAATAAATATTCTTGTGATTTACCACATTCATTAAACGTTAAATCAATGCATATTCATTCGCCGTAATTGCGAGTGGAATATTTTGATTTATAGATACAAGACGGATATAATTGTAAATATCGGTTATGTATATAAACGCGACTGGTCCAATTCGCGGTTGTTGCAAAATTAACTTATAGTAAGTAGTATTGATTTATTTGACGAAATGTTGAAGTATGAGATGTATATTTTTTTAACTCTTTCACGCCGTAATGGCTGAACGGATCTGGATGAAACTTAGTGGACTGGGTACATGGATAGACTTATTATTGGACTAATCGGGAATTGGACCAATCGCGACAAAAGCTTTTCATAGCCTGAAAGTTGGATAGTTTTAACCGAAACTATTGAAGTTCTGGATTCAATATTCGGATTCTCGATTTTCTAATATTTTTTGCAAGGTCTTCAACCATTACTACGTGTCTTCACCACGATATTAATAAGTAGGTAGGTAGTAAACGAATATAGTAGAACTCTTTACAAGGGCGGGTTGGATCAAATGTACTCAGGTGAATAGAGTAGAACCGAAGTGGAACGAATGAATGATAAAATGACGAATCATTCGGAGCGTCGGTCTCAAAGAGCCGAGCGTCTGTGCAATTTGTGATTGTCTAGAAAAAGGACAGGTCCGGAGCACCGAAACTAGCGGGCTTGAAATGAGATGAATGACTCGTCTTTTGCAAACTATTCCTTAAAATAAGAATTTATAGTCTAAAAAGCTGTTATTTGGACATTACAAACAAAGTACCTAATATGAACTTGATGTTTATTTTTCTGTTCAAAAACGGTAATGATTTTCGGTAGCAAAGCAGTTTATCAGTGAAGGTTATGAGGGATCAATCTAGCTGATCTCTGAGAAAAGTAATGAGTACCTATCTAATTAATTATTGCCCAAAACATTTTGTCACGCAAAATTCCGTCCAATTTTTTCAACACCAAAGTGCTCATCGCAAAAGTATTCAAATTAGTATAACGCTAGAAAGCGTGGGAGGTCGAATAATAAATAATAATACGAAAACCAGACGTAGAACACAGACCAACATACCTACACTGGAATTACAATAATACATTACAATTAATAATAACACGTCTGTTATCTAAGTTAACTTGACCTATAACCTACGTATTTCGCAAGAGACCGTATCTCTTACAATGGCATTAATTCATAAATCAGCCTAGTAAACGATGTATGAATGGCGAGAGGGCGCGGTCAACACTCTCTCAATGAACTCCTTTAAAAAAACCGGTTCTTTTTCACACATTGTTGTTCGTGGGGCCATGAAACACATAATAGATAGTTAGAATTTAGATTAATATTGATTACCATGACACGCTACTTGTAACGTAACCGGTTATGTATGCATCAACACTTCAACAGTGTGGTAAGTTCTACAGTGGCCCCTATCTAGGTGATTCGTCTAATATAGGTACTAATAATATTATAAAAAGGAAAGATTTGTTTTTTGTTTGCTTGTTTGTAACAAATAGGCTCCGGAACTACTGGACCGATTTGAAAAATTCTTTCACTGTTGGTAAGCTACACTCTTTGCGGTGAACATAGGTTATATTTTATTTCCGTATTTCCACGAGAACGGGTTCTACGCGGGTGAAACTGTGACGTCCGCTAGTACTAAATAAGCAGCTTCTATTTTTAGGCAGTTGAGCTCCAAAAGCCTTCTGTCATCAATTGTGTAAGACGCAGTAGCTCCTATATAGGCCACCTTAGACGACAATGTCGAAAAGGAGGCATTAGAAGCCTTAGCGTGTGGAAATCTCAACCGATGTTATGTCAGTTTCAAACCGACTAAAACACACCCTACCTATTAGTCTAGCTCCTTCCTAATGCCTGCGTGAATCACACATACCTCAATACCCTGAGAAACATAATAAAGACGCCCTTCCATGTTACTGTATCCCGCCATGTGCAAAAGGACATAATAAAACCATGTGTATTTATCAAAAACGGCGCGAATATTTACGTTGGAACCCCATCTCTAATAGTAAACATATTATCTCAATTTCCTGGTATGAACGCAAAAAGGTAACCGTCTTCGCTACCACAGGAAGTTGTACTAATGGATTTGACAAACAGTTGCAGTCATATTATAAGTATACTTACCTACCTAGCAACTCCTGCTAATCTAAAAACTTTAGCCTACTGTACTGTATCCATATCGTCCTGGGACATCCTTCCGAGGGCTTACCCGGAGATCCCAACCGTAGGCTATTGTAGCGTGTGGTTTTTTAGTCGGTAGGAGTCCGGCATAGTATCCATGAAGGATTTTCCATCACGTTAAAAAAGAAACTGTATCCATATCTACATAATCGAATTGCTTATTTAGTCGGTTTACCAAAGGAGAGTTTAAGAAGGACGCACTTATGTCCTTAGTTTGGGCTTTCAGATTAATTGGAGTTACTGGCGTAAATGATAGATGGTTCTCAAGGTTCTATATCTGTTTTTAGTTGCTTCCCAAACGCAACTGCTCGACGCATTCATACATCACGTTCACATAAAAACGTCTACAGTATGGGGTGTTCTGCAAAAGAGGACTTAGAAATTTTTTGAAAGGTCTGTGGCGCGAGTGTCTCTTGGTGACCACTTTCGATCAGGTTCGTCCGTATGATTTGCCACCTTCGCGACCTGTGTGAACTTGGCACCCTACTTGCAAAAATCGAATTTATTTTTGCGTGTTCTTGAAAAGCTTGGTTTGTAGTTGATTGTAGTAAAAAAATTTTTGTTTGTAGTTGAACCGAATTTTTTTTATGGATCAACCAAAAATAGCCAGCACCCGGATTTATAAAAATTCAATTCTAACGGTTGATTTGTATGAAGAATCGTTAGTAGTTGTTTGTAGTGAACGAATTTTCGTTTGTAGTTGAACCGAAAAAAAGTTATGGATCAACCAAAAATAGCCAACCCCAGATTTATAAAAAATCATTTCTAACGGTTGATTTGTATAAAGAATCGTTAGTAGTTGTTTGTAGTGAACGAATTTTCGTTTGTAGTTGAACCTAAAATTTTTTATGGATCAACCAAAAATAGCCAGCCCCCGGATTTATAAAAATTCAATTCTAACGGTTGATTTGTATGAAGAATCGTTAGTAGTTGTTTGTAGTGAACGAATTTTCGTTTGTAGTTGAACCGAAAATTTTTTATGGATCAACCAAAAATAGCCAGCCCCCGGATTTATAAAAATTCAATTCTAACGGTTGATTTGTATGAAGAATCGTTAGTAGTTGTTTGTAGTGAACGAATTTTCGTTTGTAGTTGAACCGAATTTTTTTTATGGATCAACCAAAAATAGCCAACCCCAGATTTATAAAAAATCATTTCTAACGGTTGATTTGTATGAAGAATCGTTAGTAGTTGTTTGTAGTGAACGAATTTTCGTTTGTAGTTGAACCGAAAAATGTTATGGATCAACCAAAAATAGCCAACCCCAGATTTAAAAAAAAAACAATTCCAACGGTTGATTTGTATAAAGAATCGTTAGTAGTTGTTTGTAGTGAACGAATTTCCGTTTGTAGTTGAACCAAAAGAATGTTATGGATCAACCAAAAATGGCCAACCCCAGATTTATAAAAAATCATTTCAAACGGTTGATTTGTATGAAGAATCGTTAGTAGTTGTTTGTAGTGAACTAATTTTCGTTTGTAGTTGAACCGAAAAAATGTTATGGATCAACCAAAAATAGCCAACCCCAGATTTTAAAAAAATCAATTCCAACGGTTGATTTGTATGAAGAATCGTTAGTAGTTGTTTGTAGTGAACGAATTTTCGTTTGTAGTTGAACCGAAAAAATGTTATGGATCAACCAAAAATAGCCAACCCTAGATTTAAAAAAAAAACAATTCCAACGGTTGATTTGTATGAAGAATCGTTAGTAGTTGTTTGTAGTGAACGAATTTTCGTTTGTAGTTGAACCGAAAAAAAGTTATTGATCAACCAAAAATAGCCAACCCCAGATTTATAAAAAAACATTTCTAACGGTTGATTTGTATGAAGAATCGTTAGTAGTTGTTTGTAGTGAACGAATTTTCGTTTGAAGTTGAACCGAAATTTTTTTATGGATCAACCAAAAATAGCCAGCCCCTGGATTTATAAAAATTCAATTCTAACGGTTGATTTGTATGAAGAATCGTTAGTAGTTGTTTGTAGTGAACGAATTTTCGTTTGTAGTTGAACCGAAAAAATGTTATGGATCAACCAAAAATAGCCAACCCTAGATTTAAAAAAAAACAATTCCAACGGTTGATTTGTATGAAGAATCGTTAGTAGTTGTTTGTAGTGAACGAATTTTCGTTTGTAGTTGAACCGAAAAAAAGTTATGGATCAACCAAAAATAGCCAACCCCAGATTTATAAAAAATCATTTCTAACGGTTGATTTGTATAAAGAATCGTTAGTAGTTGTTTGTAGTGAACGAATTTTCGTTTGTAGTTGAACCGAAAATTTTTTATGGATCAACCAAAAATAGCCAACCCCAGATTTATAAAAAATCATTTCTAACGGTTGATTTGTATGAAGAATCGTTAGTAGTTGTTTGTAGTGAACGAATTTTCGTTTGTAGTTGAACCGAATTTTTTTTATGGATCAACCAAAAATAGCCAGCCCCCGGATTTATAAAAATTCAATTCTAACGGATGATTTGTATGAAGAATCGTTAGTAGTTGTTTGTAGTGAACGAATTTTCGTTTGTAGTTGAACCGAAAAAAAGTTATGGATCAACCAAAAATAGCCAACCCCAGATTTATAAAAAATCATTTCTAACGGTTGATTTGTATAAAGAATCGTTAGTAGTTGTTTGTAGTGAACGAATTTTCGTTTGTAGTTGAACCGAAAAATTTTTATGGATCAACCAAAAATAGCCAACCCCAGATTTATAAAAAATCATTTCTAACGGTTGATTTGTATGAAGAATCGTTAGTAGTTGTTTGTAGTGAACGAATTTTCGTTTGTAGTTGAACCGAATTTTTTTTATGGATCAACCAAAAATAGCCAGCCCCCGGATTTATAAAAATTCAATTCTAACGGATGATTTGTATGAAGAATCGTTAGTAGTTGTTTGTAGTGAACGAATTTTCGTTTGTAGTTGAACCGAAAAAAAAGTTATGGATCACCCAAAAATAGCCAACCCCAGATTTATAAAAAAATCATTTCTAACGGTTGATTTGCATGAAGAATCGTTAGTAGTTGTTTGTAGTGAACGAATTTTCGTTCGAAGTTGAACCGAAAAAAAGTTATGGATCAACCAAAAATAGCCAACCCCAGATTTATAAAAATCATTTCTAACGGTTGATTTGTATAAAGAATCGATAGTAGTTGTTTGTAGTGAACGAATTTTCGTTTGTAGTTGAACCGAAAAATTTTTATGGATCAACCAAAAATAGCCAGCCCCTGGATTTATAAAAATTCAATTCTAACGGTTGATTTGTATGAAGAATCGTTAGTAGTTGTTTGTAGTGAACGAATTTTCGTTTGTAGTTGAACCGAAAAAATGTTATGGATTAACCAAAAATAGCCAACCCCAGATTTATAAAAAATCATTTCTAACGGTTGATTTGTATGAAGAATCGTTAGTAGTTGTTTGTAGTGAACGAATTTTCGTTTGTAGTTGAACCGAAAAATTTTTATGGATCAACCAAAAATAACCAGCCCAGATTTAAAAAAAAATCAATTTCAACGGTTGATTTGTATAAAGAATCGTTAGTAGTTGTTTGTAGTGAACGAATTTTCGTTTGTAGTTGAACCAAAAAAATGTTATGGATCAACCAAAAATAGCCAACCCCAGATTTATAAAAAATCATTTCTAACGGTTGATTTGTATGAAGAATCGTTAGTAGTTGTTTGTAGTGATCGAATTTTCGTTTGTAGTTGAACCGAAAACATGTTATGGATCAACCAAAAATAGCCAAACCCAGATTTAAAAAAAAACAATTCCAACGGTTGATTTGTATGAAGAATCGTTAGTAGTTGTTTGTAGTGAACGAATTTTCAATTGTAGTTGAACCGAAAATTCGTTTATACTTATTTATGTATAAAAAATATTTATAATTTCGATTTTTTTTTACTATAGTTACTAGTTATTAAACCTTTTGCCTTATTTGAGGTTTGTAGTGGCAGAACTTTTGAGTCTGTTAGAATAGAAATTCATTAGAATCGATGAAGTTGAGTGATTTTAGAAGGATCTCGACTGAACAACTTCGGTTGATTAGATGAAATGGAAATGGAAAAAGTTGAGTAAAACTCGTTTTCGAGCGATCTCGACTGAATTACTCCAAATGCACGTGAGTGTGTGTGGGAGAAGGGGGATGGATGTGTGTGTGTGGGTTGGTTTCAAATTCAGATTCAGATTCATTTATTTGTTGCTAGCGGTAAGTGCGTGTACGTGTCGTTGGGTAGGTAGTCTTGTGAGTATTTGTGTGTGTTTGATTGAGTAGGTGGTTGCTTGTTCGTGTGTGTGTGTGTGTGTGTGTGTGTGTGTGTGTGTGTGTGTGTGTGTGTGTGTGTGTGTGTGTGTGTGTGTGTGTGTGTGTGTGTGTGTGAGTAGGTAGGTGCGTGTGTGAGTATTTACGTGGGTAGATGCGTGTGTGGTTATGTAGGTGTGCGTGTGTAAGTGTGTGAGAGCGTGGGTGTGCATGTGTGTTTGTGAAAAATTACGTGAGTGCGTGCTGACGTGTGTGTGTGCGTATGTTTGGGTACTTAGTTGCCTATGAGTGTAAGTGCGTGCGTGTATGTGTACGTCTGTGCTTGAGTGAGCATGTGCGTGTGTGAGTGTGTGTAGAGGTCCCCCACCTCTTCAGTGTTGAAGGATACGCAAGTGTATGTGTGTGATTAAATGGATAAAGAAATCGATAGATAGATGGAAAAAGAAAAGCGATAGCAAAGTAAAACTTGGTTAAACTAAGTAAAACTCAGTCCTACTTAGTTTATCTGAACTCTCCCCATGAAAAAATATGAACGAAATTCTTCTACCACTAACCTCTACAGATCTTCCTCACTCGATTCTGCCCTTTGTAGTAATCGTTTATCCTTTTGAACGAGAGCGATTCATTGAACATGATGCCAAAACAAGTTCCTCTTGTTTTTACCACCTAGATTTAACTTTTTTTTAACAATTAATTCTACCGATATTCAAGTTGTTTTAGAACTATCGAATATTATTTCACAACATACCTCAATTAGTCGATTTTCGCGTTTTTAGTAGTCGTCAAGTAGCTACATCAGAAGTTACTCTTTTAAAATCACTCCAAAACGAGTGTTACTCTACTTGATCGATTCCAATCAGATTTCGTTGTTCTACAATCGGAAATTCCTCCACTACAAACCTCAACGAGCATCTTTAAGCCATTTTTGACGTTTGTAGAAGCAGTCTAGTCTTTACAACCGCAGTATTTCAGTCGACATCACTCCAAAACGAGTTTTTTTTAAATAAATAATTAATAAATAATAAATATTCACGGACATTTCACACAACGCTATCTGATCCCAAATTAAGCTAGGAATAACCTGCTTGTGTTATGGGTATCAGACCACGGATATTAATACTTAAATACTTTTAAATACATAATTTAATACATTAAAACACCCAGACTCTTGAGACAAACATTTATGGGTCAGACAAATAATTGTCTCCGGTGGGAATCGAACCCACGACCTCCAGCGCCGCAGGCGGTATCACTACCGACTGCGCAACAGAGGCAGTCTTCAGTTTTACTGAACTGGATCGATCTCAATCAATTTTCGTTCTACTACAATCGAAAATTCTTCCACTACTAACCTCTACAAGCATCTTTTAATCATTTTTCACGTTTGTAGTGGTCGTCTAATCTTCGCAACCAGAGTAATTCAGTTCAGATTCCGAGAAAACGAGTTTTACTCCACTTTATCCATTTCCATTTCATCTTCTCAACCGAAGTTGTTCAGTCGAGATCCTTCTAAAACGATTTTTACTCAACTTCATCGATTCTAATGAATTTCTCTTCTAACAGTCTCAAAAGTTCTACCACTACAAACCTCAAATCAGGCAAAAGGTTTAATAACTAGAAACTATAGTAAAAATAAATCGAAATTATAATTATATCTATTTTTTAAATACATAACTACAAACGAAAATTCATTCTCTACAAACAACTACTAACGATTTTTCATACAAATCAAACGTTAGAAATTATTTTTTATAAATCTGGGGTTGGCTATTTTTGGTTGATCCATAACATTTTTTCGGTTCAACTACAAACGAAAATTCGTTCACTACAAACAACTACTAACGATTCTTCATACAAATCAACCTTTAGAAATGAATTTTTATAAATCTGGGGTTGGCTATTTTTGGTTGATCCATAACATTTTTTCGGTTCAACTACAAACGAAAATTCGTTCATTACAAACAACTACTAACGATTCTTTATACAAATCAACCGTTGGAATTGATTTTTTTAAAATCTGGGGTTGGCTATTTTTGGTTGATCCATAACATTTTTTCGGTTCAACTACAAACGAAAATTCGTTCACTACAAACAACTACTAACGATTCTTTATACAAATCAACCGTTGGAATTGATTTTTTTTAAATCTGGGGTTGGCTATTTTTGGTTGATCCATAACATTTTTTCGGTTCAACTACAAACGAAAATTCGTTCACTACAAACAACTACTAACGATTCTTCATACAAATCAACCGTTAGAAATGATTTTTTATAAATCTGGGGTTGGCTATTTTTGGTTGATCCATAACATTTTTTCGGTTCAACTACAAACGAAAATTCGTTCACTACAAACAACTACTAACGATTCTTCATACAAATCAACCGTTAGAAATGATTTTTTATAAATCTGGGGTTGGCTATTTTTGGTTGATCCATAACATTTTTTTGGTTCAACTACAAACGAAAATTCGTTCACTACCAACAACTACTAACGATTCTTTATACAAATCAACCGTTGGACTTGATTTTTTTTAAAATCTGGGTTTGTCTATTTTTGGTTGATCCATAACATTTTGTCGGTTCAACTACAAACGAAAATTCGTTCACTACAAACAACTACTAACGATTCTTTATACAAATCAACCGTTGGAATTGTTTTTTTTAAAATCTGGGGTTGGCTATTTTTGGTTGATCCATAACATTTTTTCGGTTCAACTACAAACGAAAATTCGTTGATTACAAACAACTACTAACGATTCTTCATACAAATCAACTGTTAGAAATGATTTTTTATAAATCTGGGGTTGGCTATTTTTGGTTGATCCATAACATTTTTTCGGTTCAACTACAAACGAAAATTCGTTGATTACAAACAACTACTAACGATTCTTCATACAAATCAACCGTTAGAAATGATTTTTTATAAATCTGGGGTTGGCTATTTTTGGTTGATCCATAACATTTTTTCGGTTCAACTACAAACGAAAATTCGTTCACTACAAACAACTACTAACGATTCTTCATACAAATCAACCGTTAGAATTGAATTTTTATAAATCCGGGGGCTGGCTATTTTTGGTTGATCCATAAAAATTTTTCGGTTCAACTACAAATGAAAATTCGTTCACTACAAACAACAACTAACGATTCTTTATACAAATCAACCGTTAGAAATGATTTTTTATAAATCTGGGGTTGGCTATTTTTGGTTGATCCATAACTATTTTTCGGTTCAACTACAAACGAAAATTCGTTCACTACGAACAACTACTAACGATTCTTCATACAAATCAACCGTTGGAATTGATTTTTTTTAAATCTGGGGTTGGCTATTTTTGGTTGATCCATAACATTTTTTCGGTTCAACTACAAACGAAAATTCGTTCACTCCAAACAACTACTAACGATTCTTCATACAAATCAACCGTTAGAAATGATTTTTTATAAATCTGGGGTTGGCTATTTTTGGTTGATCCATAACATTTTTTCGGTTCAACTACAAACGAAAATTCGTTCACTACAAACAACTACTAACGATTCTTCATACAAATCAACCGTTAGAAATGTTTTTTTATAAATCTGGGGTTGGCTATTTTTGGTTGATCCATAACATTTTTTTGGTTCAACTACAAACGAAAATTCGTTCACTACAAACAACTACTAACGATTCTTTATACAAATCAACCGTTGGAATTGATTTTTTTTTAAATCTGGGGTTGGCTATTTTTGGTTGATCCATAACATTTTTTCGGTTCAACTACAAACGAAAATTCGTTCACTACAAACAACTACTAACGATTCTTCATACAAATCAACCGTTAGAAATGATTTTTCATAAATCTGTGGTTGGCTATTTTTGGTTGATCCATAACATTTTTTCGGTTCAACTACAAACAAAAATTCGTTCACTACAAACAACTACTAACGATTCTTCATACAAATCAACCGTTAGAATTGAATTTTTATAAATCCGGGGGCTGGCTATTTTTGGTTGATCCATAAAAAATTTTCGGTTCAACTACAAACGAAAATTCGTTCACTACAAACAACTACTAACGATTCTTTATACAAATCAACCGTTAGAAATGATTTTTTATAAATCTGGGGTTGGTTATTTTTGGTTGATCCATAACTTTTTTTCGGTTCAACTACAAACGAAAATTCGTTCACTACAAACAACTACTAACGATTCTTCATGCAAATCAACCGTTAGAATTGAATTTTTATAAATCCGGGTGCTGGCTATTTTTGGTTGATCCATAAAAAAAATTCGGTTCAACTACAAACAAAAATTTTTTTACTACAATCAACTACAAACCAAGCTTTACAAGAACACGCAAAAAAAAATTCGATTTTTGCAAGTAGGGTGCCAAGTTCACACAGGTACCTTCGCGGCATAAAATAAAAAACTTACACTCAGACACCAATTGTTTTAGTATGAGCATAATGCAGCTGGTGGAGTGCACGGGCTGGTGGAGTGCACGGCGTGGCTGGTGGAGTGCACGGCGTGGGCACAACAGCGACAGGTCCTCGTAGTGGGTATGGGCGTGGACACTCTCTCGCTCGAGTCCATGGTGCGAGCCATGCTCTCCAGCGGGAGTAAGTGGGACTGCGCCGCCTCTTTCTGCGAGCAGGTTATGCTCGCGAAGGAGGCGGCGGGCCGGGTACGGGAGAGAACTCTCCCACCCGAGTTCCGCAGTCGGCGCCCTGGGCGCCGCCGACGTGTCTTCGCTGAAGACTATCGGCCTCCATGACCGGGGGTCTGAGGACGGTGAGAGGGCCGCTCACCGTCCTTACAGAAGCAGGCCCATGACGGCAGCGTGACGTGAGCAACTCACGCACGCCCCCCCTTAGAAGCGGGGTCACACCCGAAACCCCCCATAGACGCGGGATTGCACCCGAACCACCCCCTGGGCGAGGCCGCATTGGCGGCCGTAGGTCTGTTGGGAGTCACGGGACATCCTTCCTGAGGGCTTACCCGGGGCTCTCAACCATAGGCTGTTGGGCGTTACGTGAGGTTTTTTAGTCGGTAAGAGTCCGGCATAGCATCCTACGAGGATTTTCCCTCACGTTAAAAAAAAAAAAAAAAAATGAGCATAATGCATCTCTTTCTCTTACACAAAACGCAAATAAATTTATCAATTTTTTCATCATTGATACATTACTGATCGTTGATACGACGATAGTACCCACTTTTGCTGTACCTACCTACTTATTATCAGTTTTCAAACAATTCACGATCATTATCTTATCTAATAATACCATGTTAGTAAGTAGGTATTACAGATTTCCAATAATAGGTAATCACGTGCATCGCACGGTCACTGACTTCATATAGCGATAAAACAAATAAATAATCTTATGCGTTCTTTTCAGTTAATACAATAATATTGAGTACATGCAGACGCGATATAATGTCGACAGCATAGCTCAGCGTATTGGCAAAATATAGTGGACACGTCACATGGCTCAAAGGACTATAGGTACTGGAGCCTGGACTTGAACCTTGGGCGTCTGATTTGGACCCTAGAGCTACATTGATAGTGCACGCCGAGACTATTTAGGACAGATAATCGGGTCGACTTTTCACCGACTCTGTAAGACGTGTACGTTGGCACTTTTGAAATAAGTAGGTACATTTTATTTTTTTCCTACAAAAAGTGGGTGGCCAATTATCGCATATGGGCGTGCACGCTTAGACTAGATGGAGAACGATGAGAAAGTCGGTGGTCTACGGATGTAACCATAAATTAAGAATATCTAATGCAATAATGGGGATACAACTAGGTATTTTGCCCTGTAATAGGTACATAATATTATTCCAGTCCGCGGTCTTCGTGGCCTCGGACAGAGGATTTCGTCCACTAATCCGTCAATGTCGGTCGGTTGATAAATCGCTCCATTCTCTGTATTACAAGCTGGCTATATCGTTACTTGTATAGTGGCGTGTTTGAATGACATTAATATTATACCTGTGGTCGGGAACACTATTTATTTAGAAATATTTTGGAGGATACTTTGAAAAAGTAGGTATTAATCCCAGGTGACAATAATATTCGAAAAATATTCACTATTCATGTAGGAAACTTCGTTTTTCAGTACCGACGCAACAAATAGGCAAATTGTTTCTCGGATCTCATACTTTTGAACAAATATCTTGCTATAATATTAGCCTAGAGACAGATCAGACACGTTAGCACTGACAAGTCCGTTAACAATAAAACTTGTGGCCGTAATCTCATGTCTAAACTCCACTATTTTGACTCTAATGGGAGAGATAATCGGCAGACACCGAAGTTTGATCAAAGATGGCATATTATGAAAAAATGAAGGTCTTGGTTGAGCAGAGTTTTGTGTAAGAAATGAATAAGTAACACAACTATTACCATATAGGTATTAGGTATCCAGTCATAGAGTTTATATCAGTACAGATAAGAACAGGCTATTAATACGAAACGAGACCCTCCCCCTGTAAAAAACCACCTGCTCCAAGGAAAGAATCTAGTCTAACTACAGAACTTGGATATCGCCAATATTGGTTGTAGAGGTCAGATGTTCGCTTCACGAAAAATATGGAAGTTCAGCCGCAAAGCAGTAAGACTGGAAAGCCGACAGCAATTGGATTGAGAAAAGGCTCAGTGCATGATAAGTGTTATTGCTTATATTAGACGCAGACGTATTCTGCAGAATTATATCAAATCAGCTTGTGGCTGTCCACTGCTGGACGTAGACTTCTCCCAAATCACGCCACAATACACGGTTCTGCGCCTTCCGCATCCAGTCACTTCCTGCAACCACTTTCAGGTCGTCGGTCTGCAAAGCTATGGATTTTTCTAAGGCCCTCCCTCACCGGGAGCATTCACGTGTAATGTAACATATTAGATTGGACTTTGAGCATTACGTTACAAGTTTACAACCTACCTCCCTGACCGACGAGCATTCGCGTGTAATGTAAAATTATAGATTCGACTTTGAGCATTACGTTACACACACATTTAGGAGGGAAAAGATTTTTCGTAATGTCAGCGCATTGATGTTACAAGTTGTATCAAAACGTTACACATTGTACCATTACAAGGTGCGCATATTAATGCTCGGTTCTCCTCCTTCACTGATGTAACCTCGTCTTGTATCATTACAAGGTGCGCATTGTAATGCTCGGTTCTCCTCCCTCACTGCAGTAATGCTAGACTCTGTAACGTTACATTACATGCTCCCGGTGAGGGAGCGCCTTAATGCAAAAAATTGCATATTATATATAGGTTACTTATTCAAATAGCCTATGTACCTATCTAGCCGATTGAATGTCCTCCCACAGCACACTTTTACTCGATGACTGAGATACCGTTTCATAAATTAGCAATGTAGAAAGTGTTAGAAACTGCCAGCCTACCGCGCTATGGGCTCGACTTGATGATAAAACAAAAGAGCCGTTCGTTTTAATGCGACAGGCGTGGTAAACTATTAGCGACATGGTAACACAGCAACAGCTGTTAAATTACTTGTTGAGCTGCAGCAAGATCTGCGGGTCCCAAGTATGTATGAAATAGTAACTTAGTAAGAAATTATAGTACCTAATTCTACATGCCGTCGACATCTAACGCGGACAGTTCAAGATGGTCAAAACCATGTCCCTAACATTTCAGCCACATTATGCCTCGCGTTGCCGCGAATATTGCCCTATTAGCCGCACACTCTCGTACTCAAAATGCTCATCCTTTAGCGGCAGTACCTAGGCACTCGCGGCATGACAAGCAACGTGACGAGTCCACACTATACATTTCTCTCGCTCCTCGGCGAGTGTGTGGCCGGTCCATAACTCTAACCTCGAGATGAACACACATGAGCATGATGTAACACGCATGACCACCATGTTTCAGTAAATAAAATATATTCTATTCTTCTATTTTTCTTCTATTCTATCTTCATACAATTGTAGACAAATATGACCATAATATATTTCAATAGTTCTTGCAATAACAGAAAGAACCTGTTCAAACCATAACTGGTTATTTTTATTACGAGTAAAAATATTTAAGAACAGATGTCTACATCTATATAGGTAATTCAACTCATCAGTGCGCGCGGCGCTATGTGTGCGTGCGCTAGTAATTATACAGCTTTAATTTGTGTGGCAGTGATGCGGCCGTCTTCACAGAGTACATTTTTATATTATGAGGTAGAGACGTAACTCTACTTATTGACGACACCAGCGGTGCCAAGCAGTCTTTGCAGGAAACGCTCTGCTTGGCAGCGAAATAAACATCATATTTAGACAAAAAGCATACAGCGCCATCTAGTTCCCGTTTGCAGGCAACTCTTACGTTATAATGAAACGAAATCAAATATCAT
Source organism: Miltochrista miniata (assembly GCA_933228765.1). Taxonomy (NCBI): domain Eukaryota; kingdom Metazoa; phylum Arthropoda; class Insecta; order Lepidoptera; family Erebidae; genus Miltochrista; species Miltochrista miniata. Next base: position 2,160,183 of record OW121769.1, read on the forward strand.
GACAAGTCTCAATGTAACTGCAACGTTGAGATCCTGTGTAACTTGGTCACATTATAATTCAGTACATAGTGTTCTTAGTGATAATACCATGGGTACAGTCGTTAAAGAAAATGTCTAATTCTTCACGGAGAAAATGTTTAAGAAGTCAGGTAAATATTTTTCATGTGTCAATTCGATGGAATTAATATTTGTTATCACTACATATAATAAAACAAAGTCCCCGCCGCGTCTGTCTGTTCACGATATACTTAAAAACTACTGCATGGATTTTCATGCTGAGATCACCAATGATTCTTGAGAAAGGTTAACGTATATAATTTGTTGAGTTTTTGTATACATGGACTAAGATATAATGATATTAGTTGGAGATGTCGGAAAAAAATAAGGTGTCTGGGAGCTTTTAACGAAAACGCTGCCTAAACCCTTCGAGGCATAACAATGGTAGAATTGTGTAACTTATAAAGGCCTACAGAAAAGTTATAAATGATAGAGCTCCAAATTCTAATGCAAAAAAATAGAAATGCAGAGATGGTCGACGGAAAAAAACATTGCTTATACTGCAAATATGACAAAAATTGAACTGTACGTATGACTTGATTTAAAAAAAAACATATCTATACATCTAAAAAAACTGTTGAAGGTCGAGAGTCTGTACATGGAAGATAATTTGAAAATTTTAATTGTAGGGCTTTCTCTAATCGATACTGAAGCTGAAAATGTAATTAGAAATTTTCATGTCTGTCAGTCTGTATCCTGATTATGAATTGATTTAAATGAAACTTGGTACAATCTGAGCTCATGATCCGAGGAAGGTTCTAGGATACTTTTGTTCCCGATAAATTGCGCGGTTCCTTTGGGAGAGGGCAGGGCAGTTTCACACGCTTTTCGCACACCTTATGTGTCAGCTAGTTTGTTATAAGATTAATGACATACTTCAGCCATATGGCTTAAAAGTTCTTCGGCTACCACCGTATCATCCTGAACTAAACCCAATAGAAAATATATGGGGAATTTAAACAAATTATAATGCTTCGCATAAAATCGAACAAAATGTGATGGAAATAATGAAATTAATAAACGAACGTTTAATTCAAATTGATGAAGAGATGTGGCGTTATACTTGTCGACACGCCAAAGAAAAAGAATACTATCGACATTTTGATTGAATTTATAATTAACCTTGGAGAGAGCAGCAAATCCTAAAATTCCTCAATTTTATTCTTCAAACAGCGATACATATTAATGTGTATAACATACATTTCACCCATTGAGTTTTTATTTTAGTTAAACAAGTGTTTTTGTATTTTGTACTTCACTGTACCTCATGTCACGCACACGAAGTCACTGTGTTTAGACGAGGCTTACCCACACATAGTGCCGCGCGCACAGATGAGTTGAACTTACTATACTAATATTATAAAGAGGAAAGATTTGTTTTTGAAGTGAAACTTCTTTATCGGCGTTGGAAAAAAATTTGCGTCACGTCACGTCACGATTTTTGGTTACGCGCCATCTTTGTTCTGTTCCCCACCACGGTGGATTCGAATTAAGAGTACTTTATCCAGGGATAGCATGTCATTTAAGGGTTTTTGGACTTTTGGGCTTTTGGACTTTTGGACTTTTGGATGGGACATTGGTACTTTGGGTCTTTGGGACTTTGGAACTTTGGAACTTTGGGACTTTGGGACTTTTGGACGACTTTGGGACTTTTGGACTTTTGGCCTTTTGGACTTTTGGACTTTTGGACTTTTGGACTTTTGTACTTTTTGACTTAATTTAAGGTGAGGTGAAAATTAAGTTTATGAAGAAGTTTCACTTCTTACGTGTGTACACTAAGTACCTACACGCAATTTTTTTGTTTGTTTGTTTGTTTGTAACGAATAGGCTCCGGAACCACTGGACCGATTTGAAAAATTCTTTCCGTGGTGGGAAGCTACACACTTTGCGGTGAACATAGGCTATTTTTATTCCCGTATTCCCCACGGGAACGGGTACTACGCGGGTGAAACCGCGTGACGTCCGCTAGTTTTTTATAAAATAATATACCTAGTCATTTAAACAACAACAAAAACTATGTTTTGCCATCCTACTTTTTTTTATATTTGCTAACCAAAATGATGCCGCCGTCTCATGGAAAGTCACAGCGACATCTAGCGATTGGGGGCCACAGTCAGTCTGTAAGTAAGACTATAGACAGGGGTCCTCAAGTTGGCGACCCTGTGATGTGCCTCTTCACGCTCCGCTTGAAGAACCCGGGATTGTAAGAGGAGGGAAACACGTGTGCGGGCAGGTCGTTCCAGGTTTTTATGGTTCGACAGAACGTGAATAATGCAGTCATATTATGACGGCATTATTCACTTCTAGAGAGTCTACACAGTACTCACTTTTTGATTTAGTAGATAGGTATTTTGCTTTGTTGGCCTCACTTTCTTGTTCGACATGCGTCAGCTGCCTTAAGTGTTATACTCTGTGGGTAGGTAGGTACATAAATAAACGCACCTACAGCGCGTTAATTACGGAATATTTTGTTTTGATTCATGGAAATAACAATCATAAATTGGATACATGTAATATTGCAAGTTTAGTCCTCGAGTTTTGAGTCAATATCTTTTGTGTGTGCTGCAAAAAGACAATTATACACACTATAATTGTTGATACGGGTAATAAATATAGCATTACGACATATTTATGTATCATTTTTGTACCAACATATGGGAAAATGGAATTTATAACTGACATGAGCAATTGTTGCAAAATTCGATTCACAGTACATTCAGTATTTAATATTAACGGTAACGATATTATAATTTTATATGAACTGATATAATATTCCTACTAATATTATAAATGCGAAAGTAACTCTGTCTGTTACGCTCTTACACCTAAACCGCTGAAGCGATTTAGATGGGTTGATTAAAGTTGGGTTCCTAGGAAAGACATAGCCTACTTTTTAACCGAGTACGCAAAAAGAGGGTAATTATTTTACGCGATAACGACTTCTACGTGGACGAAGCCGCGGGGAACAGCTAGTTGTCTACATATTCTACAGCTAGTTTTCTACATAATATTATGACATATTCAATTCACAAGGGCCAACGTCGACAGTTTTTAATAGCAGACGTAATAAAAGCATTTTTGAAAATCTGAAACACGGTACATGTTAATGTATCTAAAAGTCATTAAGTTTCGTGAATTTAGCACCCATAAGAACTGAATTTTGAATAAAATCAGCAGTACCTGCTTTCTACACTGACAACAGTCTAGTCCAGCTAGATTCTAATACGCAAATAATGAAGATATTAATCTACACACACAATAAATAATAAATAAATAGATCCCAAAGTAAACTAGGAATAACCTGCTTGTGTTATGGGTATCAGACCACGGATATTAATACTTAAGTAATACTTTTAAATACATACTTATCAAACATAGAAACACGCAGACTCTTGAGACAAACATTTATGGGTCACACATTTTTTTGTCTGGGAATCGAACCCTCGTGATTCACAGTCGCATATTTCGACCTATAGACCAACGAGGCAGTCAAACTGGCTGATAACCCTTTACGAGGGCTACGACCCCGAAACACAAAGGGACAATTAAATAACATTACTCGTCGAACCCCCATGAATCAATGGAGGTGAACAAAGCCAGGTGCATCTGCAGGTGGAAAGTTACCCCTCGCGTTTAACTAAGGTTATTTATATTTAAATTGTATTGATAGTGAGAGTGGCTGAATGTTGTCAAATGATTTAATGCATCCTTACATACATATAGTCACGCCTTTTTCCCCGAAGGGATAGGCAGAGGCATAGTTTACACCCACATTTCACCTTATAGTTTTATGTCCCACGTAATAGGTGGTGAGCCTATTGCCGTGTTGAAATGGACAGGCACAGGTACTGACGACCCGCAGTTGAAATTTTTCAAGCCACCCTTCCTTTCTTCAACTTAGCTAAACGATTGTCGTTTTACCGACAAACGGATTTCATTTGGAGTTTTCCTTCTCTACACGACGGATCTTGTGAAACGGTCCCCTATTCGCCTCTTACGACACCCAGTATTAGGGTGGCGACATTTTGTTCTCTTACCCGTCGCCACACGGGCACCATACAGTTCAAATATCAATAAAACACGACAGCTATCGTACAGGATAAACAGATTCGAATTTACTAGCCAGTTCTTGGTTCCGCTTAATGGCAGTTTACAGGAAACGAAACTGCTAATATTTGACGTCGCTAACATCTTGCGTTATTATGAGGAAACTGAGGTTTATACATCAGACCATCGTATAAACAGAATATAGAAATAAGCGCAACTAAAAGCTGATGTAGGTGGGAAGTCCACCTGCCTAATGGATCCGACGACCTTGAAAAGGACGCAGGCTAGGACTGGATGCGGAAGGCGCTGTACCTAAGTTGAATTACTTTAAAGAACTTCTACTGAAATTTTGGCAGAGTTTCTCAGTACTGCAGAGCTCTAACTTTGCCGCTCGGCTCCATACTAAAGTCGAATTTTTAATTAGACGAAGTAAATTGCCAGCAACTAATGTCACTTCTTCATACAATGTAGCGTATTTTCTATGACGAAGTGACATTAGCTACTGTCAATTTACTTCGTCTAATCAATTCGGGTATACGCCTCTACGCCAGCGGCAAAGTTAGAGCGAACGGGTAGTAAGTTTCAGCTCTACTGCAAGCACTTTACTATGGCTATGGCTATGGCAAAAAAATACGATTTCAAATATTATTAGTTTAAAGAAGGATATTGAAGAAATGACAGTAATATTGATGTCAGTAGTAATATTACTGATAGAATCTGGCTGGTCCGCTATAATTGTAACCTTTTCAGTGTACAATCGACGTCGTAAACGTATTTAAACGTGAAGTCATATTTACTGGGTAGGTGTACAGTCAAAAGTATCTTCAATTTACAACAGAAATGTTAAATTGTAACCGTTCTTGGAATACGTCCCGTCTAATGATGAATGGTTTCCGTAACTTGTTTGCTTACAATATACGTTACGACCGGAACTTCTCACTGTACGAATGAGAAATACATTCAACATCACTAACGCTAAACAAATACCTATGACCTGACAAGTGAAGTCAACACGCCTGTATATTGTAACCAAGCGGCGCATTTTCATCAAAAAAAATCCGATAATAAATAGCGTACTTACCAGCGAAAAAACCTATTCTATTACCATGAGTCAAAAAAACTCCGATATATAAATAGCGTACCTACCTGCGAAAAAACCTATTCTATTACCATGAGTTAAAGGGCACTAACCACTGGATATCTTCCCGAGAAGTTTCCCGGAACGTCCGGTCACAGATTAAATAATAGTTACTACGTAACAGATACATCACTCCCATACTTAACCTCAAAAATATTAGATATAACATATCGCTACACTGGAAAAAATGCTCTACGACGTATTTCGAGAGTCGAGATTCGTGCGCACACCGTATGATTGCGTCATCGAGTGACAACTATTGACAACATTAGGGTTGTAAGCACGTAACAAAAATACATATAACTACAAAAAAACAATAAACACAGTGTCTGAAAAAAAAACTTAATAATATTTTATAACTTCTTCTTCTTTACATAAGAATTATATTATAACTAGCTGATGCTCGCAGCTTAGCCCGCGTAAAAGTTTGTTCCTTTTCCCGCTTCCAATGGGAACTTTTTCCTGGGATAAAAAGTAACCTATGTGTTATTCCAGACTACAATCTATCCCTGTATCAAATATCAGCCAGATCCGTTGAGCCGTTAGAGCGTGAAAGAGTAACAAACATTCACAGCTCTACACATCCGCACTCAAACACTATCGCAATTAATTTTAGAATATTAGTAAGAAGTAAGATGAAAAAACAGCAAGACTAAATAAAGCGAAATATTATTTTACTCGGGAAATGTACATTGGTTGTGCGCACTTCGCTCGGTCTGGCGTGTGGCAGCCCTCTGCCGGTCGGCCACGTTAGTTCTGCGTCCTCATAATACTTAGGAGTAGGTGCTTATAAAACGAATTGTAGAGAGTGACGGAGGCCTGGTCCGGTGCTAAACAGATATATTATGTAGGAACCGTGTGGTTTTAGTTGGTTCCATGGAGTTTTTGACAAGTGAAAAAAAAAGGCATCTAAGATCATTATTTTATGACTAGTATGAAAACAATATTCATGAAAAAAAATAAGCATCTAAGCTCACCATCTTGGTTACGTGCCAGTTTTTCTCACAACACTTAGGGAGCAGAATTATCAGTGTGTGAAATGCTGATAATAATCTCAACCAATTTATGGAGAGGAGAGAGGATGAATAGCAAAACATACAAGTACTGACTTGGTACTAACAGATTTGAATGAATAACTTGTGCCACACTGTGAAATGTACCATGTAACTTAAAAAGTTGCCAGTAGATGGTGCCTACGTCCCCCAAGACGTATGAGGTGAAAGAATTATTCTTTCACCTCATATGTCTTTCTTTCTTTTCAGTTTCTTGATAGTTCAACGGTTACGGCGTCTATCTTAGCCTTTAGCCTTAGAAATCTGACAATGTTCCATAGTTGTATACAGTCAGACTTAAGTAGGCACCTAGTTTCACCCCCAATTACGAAGGACCACAATTGACCAGTTGACCACAAAAAACTAAAGGATTTTCAAGCATGAATAATAACGAGGCAAACCACAATTGTTTTAAAGGCTGGCAAATATATGAGTACCTACCTACGTTTAACATTCTGCATGCATTTTTCATAATAACCTACCTACTTATTATACACATTCAACGTTTCAATGTTATGATTCAAATGTAAAATATGAATTAATTCGATGATTCATTCAAAACATAGCGATCGAATGTTGACATATTGAATTCCGTTGGATGTGTGTGAATTGATTTTAAAATGCATCGAGTCAGTGACACCGTCTTTTGTCTATTGCCGACGTTGCACTTTACGAACCTAAAGGGCCCCATATATGGTACGATTCATCGTTACGATCCGTCGCATCAGACCGATCGAAACGACGGATCTGTAATGTAATGTTACAATCGTTAACGATTTACTTGATCCCGACGACATCGGAGATCGCAACAAAAACCAATACAATCATGAATATCGTAACGATGAAGCAGTGTATTGGCTCTTGCGATCAACGATTCGATTTTTGTCTCAGTCGCTTTAATAGTCATTTCTTAACCTACACTTTTCTAGGTTTTCTTGTTTTCTTCTGTGAGATAACCAAAGTTATTGCCACAGACAAGAAAAGAAGTTCGTTTTCCATTTTACAGGGCACGTATTAAATTTTTGAGCATGATGTCTTTATCGTTCCATTTCAAATGAATAAATGATCGATCGTAACGACCAATCGCTCCGTGTATGAGCGGCAACACCACAGATCAGCCGTTTCGATCGATCTGAAGCGACGAATCGTAACAATGAATTGTACCGTTAAAGACCGTCCCGTGGCCTCAATGTCAGCGATAAGCGGAGCGAACGGCAACACTGGCATAATCTACTTATACTGCAAAGGCAAAGATACAATTGACGATTTTTGCTTGACAAGGAAGCCTGGAAATAATCTGCTTGCTCTACTGGATTCTCAAACAATATTTTACAATTTAAATTTAATTACTTATTGTAAATAGAGCACAAAAGAACAGCCCGCCGAGTTTCTTGCCAGTTCTTCTCAAGCGGGCCGTGTTCTGAACTGGTGGTACTAACTTTGATTTGTATTCATTGACGTGTCGCAAGTGCCTATGTATTATGATTATGCGAAATAAATGTTTTTTGAGTTAGATTCTTATCGAAAGCTTGGATTCGTATTGAAGTGAACTGGATGACAGCGGGACGTGGAAGGCGCGGGCTGCGTCCAATTCATTCGTTAGATGGCACCGATTTTGCCGTCGCCCCGCTTGGAGCTGACATCCAGTTTGATATCTGAGGGCTGGACTATATGTAGGTACTACTTTGAGCGCTTCTCTGCATATAAATAACCGGCAAAGCTGAATTCACCGATAACAAATTACATTTTGTCAAATATAACAACGTTATCAGTCAAATAATGGCATGTCGGCTTAAAATAAGCTTGTACTTAGGTACCCACGTCATTTTTACTTTATAAATGTAATTATCTGCGCATTCTGCCTCACGACAACTGTTGGTAACCAGTTAACTTCATCTGAAATCGTCTGAAACTAAATTATGAGGTCTAGGTACCTAGTATCTACTTACTCATGATAAGAATAACAAATTATCAGTAGGTCTTTTTCAGACCCTCTTAATTTTTTATGTTCTGTGGTCTTAATGGATCGAGGACCTGGTAAAGGTAGCAGGGTAGGACTGGATGCTAAAGGCGCAGAACCGTGTGTTGTGGCGTAAATTGAGAGAGGCCGACGTCCAGGAGTGGACTGCCATAGGCTGGTTTGATTTGATTGTGGTCTTAATGGCGTAGTCGCCTTAAATTAAAGACCGGCAAGGGTAGCGTCCCTCGTTGACGCCCTCTAGAATTATACTTTTTTTTTATGTCTCGCTCAAAGAACTCAGGGTCCGGTGCAGTAAGAGGAGGTAAATACCTTTGGTAGGGCAGAGAAATATGGCGTACCTACTATAACTATACCATTAAATGGGGTCGTTATTTCTATGTTGTAGTAAGTTACGTTGGTAGCTCATTCTGACCTGACCGTGATGATACGAATGTGATGCAGCCTAGTGTTAAACGTCACCAGTGTGCAATGAAGAAACAATAACATAGGCAATATTTTATTCCCTTATTTCCACGGGAATGGCAGCTCCGCGATTAAAACCACGTAATTGTTTATAATTTGAACATCCGGTAATTATTCGGCAAATAAACCGAATATTCGGTTTATTTGCCAAATTATAAATCTTTATAAATCCAAAACTTACCGAATGTACGGAATTCGAGCATTGGCGCATCTCTCGTAAAATTATTAAAAGAACATCTATATTTTTTTAATTAGGCACCTACATACCTTAAGGAAATAATGTTTGACATGACATTCTATCAGATTAATAAACTTTTTAACTAAAAAAAATATTAATAGGTACTAGATGCTGCTGCCTGAAACTCCCATCTGTGTGAAATACCCGTTCCCGCTTACTGTGTGAACATATCCCAAGATAAAAAATACCTACTCTGTGTTATTCGAGGCAATAATCTATCCTAGGGATCCCTGTAGGGATAGATTATTGCCTGAAATAACCTATCTCTACAGGGAAAGATTATTGCCTGGAATTGTTATTCCAGGCAATAATCTTTCCCTGTATCATCATCAATAAACAACATCAACGCATCTTACCGAAATTTGGTATACCTAACAAATTTCAGAAAGATCGGTTGACCGATTAGTGTGAAAGAGTAACATTCCAGTTCTTCTGGTGGTCTGTATGCTTGTCTGCCACCTTAGTGGTATAAAAAATAAACATCCAGACATCTAGGTACACTCATATTAGTAAGAAGTACAAATAAAACCGTTTTGATACAATAAAGACAATTGGTAGAGTTATCAGCAGTAGTTTCTTTAAGATAACCTTTGTACAGATAGTATTGAATAAATATTGTTTTACGAGTGCAATGAGTATCGACTGCATGTTTAGTATTTAATTAAATAGAAAGGACATCCACTTTGGAAAAAGTGAGGATTATAGTTAACTAGCTGTTCCCCATGGCTTAGTCTGCCCAAAAGTTGTTATCGCGTAAAATCATTACCCTCCTTTTGCTCAGTCAGTTAAAACTCAAACTATCTCTATGCCAAATTTCATCAGATCGGTTATGCAGTTTAGGTGCAAAAATCGTAACAGTAACATACTTTCCTGTTTATAATATTAGTAGGGACCTGTATGCAACGGAATCTGCGACCATGATTTTTGAGAACTTCAAAACATCAGATGATATTGAAATTTTGCCCTTTTCAAGGACAATAACTTAATTCAATAAGTTGTTCCATCATGCTCATAATGCCATCTGATCAACAAACATTCCATAATGGATGAAGAAGGTTAGGTAAGGCCTGAGACCTCATTGGAGCACCTTTCAGTTGCCTTATTTATCAACATAGACTGAAAAGATGAGATAGACATTATATTTAGCTATTTCTGTGCTAAAAATTCCAGTTCTAATTGATGGCTCACTACAGTTCAAAGGTTAATGAAAAGCTATACACATAAGATTCTCTATACTAATATTATAAAGAGGAAAGATTTGATTGTTTGTTTGCAACGAACGGGCTCCGAAACGACTGGACTGATTTGAAAAATTCTTTTACTGTTGGGAAGCTACACTCTTCCTGGTGAACATGGGCTATATTTTATTGTATTCCCACGGGAATGGGAGCTATGCGAGTGAAACTGAGTGACGTCCTCTAGTAATCTATAAAAGTGACTTATGATTACTTCTAATTGTCAGAAGTGAACACTTTTTGATCTTGGATCATTTACAGGCACCTACCTAGTATTGGATATGGAGTCCAGTTGCAACACACCCAAAATGTCCGTAGAAGTGTCATTAATTAATCTAGTGACTAATTCTTAGAAAGTTTTTATATTAAGAGTATTGGTTTAATTGATTTCTGACACCATCGCAAAACAGTAACTAAATATAAGTACTATTAATATAGGCTGATTTGATTGATCAATAAACTTTGAAAACTATTCAACCAATTTTAGGCATTTTACAATATTAAAAGTTAAGGGGGAATTTGTCGGGTTCAGATTACTCACAATATTTTGTTTAAACGGTATTAACTCCGTTAGTACAGTAGGGCTCAACTAAACAAACGGGTTTTTCCTTAGGTATGTAACAAAATCTAATTGAAAATTTGATTTTCTTACTAGGTATACCTGTATGAATTGAAAGATTAACTTTGCATGCTAATTTATAATGTTTTACAATGGCTAATTATGCCTGAGTTTTCTATGCATACCATAGTTACAAAAACCACTGAATTTACCTAATTTATGGCAGTAAAACATTTGCATTTTAATGAACAATGAACATTTTAGTCATTGATAGTAATAACTTCAACTACAATTTACGAACTGCAGTAAAAAATGATGATTTTCCAGAATGTACATTATTTACACAGTAGATAACGAAGTTCCGTAATCTAGGTACTAATCATCGCTTCCAATGCACACAGACGTGCACACACAGGGGGGATTAGTTACGAAAACATCTGCTCCTGTCACATTCGTTAGCAACGAATAAAACAAAACTTTACATCATTGAAGGCTCTGAACTTTTAACGGCGTGGTAAGAGAATAAAATACATTGCAACCGTGTGAGAAAATAACAGCTGTAGTCAGAATGAGCGCCGGCTAAGCGCACCGGCTAACCGGACAGCCACGCCACTGAAAGCCCTATTTAGGCAAATAGGTTACAGCTCTGACGAAATTCTTCAACCCACTTCTACACGTCAAATTTTCACTACTATAATATAAAAAACTTTAAGACTTACTTTATTAAACAGATATCATCCAACAGTAAGCGTCATAGCGATCCAAAAACTTGTATCACTGCATAAATAATCACAATTCAACAAGGAACATTTTGTACAGTTCAACATAGGATTACACAAATTAGTATATAAACATTAATAACTCATAATATATTGCACAAAAACTTTTTCCAGGCACATACACTAAACAATGATAATATTTATAACGTTATTATCACAACTTTAACCGAAATATCACAATCGGATATCACTTTACGACTTGTCCTTGCGTTCACAATGTTCACATACATTGGCAGCCATCTTGCGTTCGTCCGAGCAGGGGAGAAATGTTACCAGACTGTGATTAAAATTACCCTTCCAAAATTTCTGGGAGTTTTTTTACATCGCAGTACACCACACATACAGCAAATTAAAGTACTGTTTCTATCAATGAAATCAGACTATCATATGGCAATAAACTGGAAGTGTTCTACAGGGAAGTGTTCTACAGTTTACTGACATGATAGTCTGTAACCATTTCCAGTTGTTGTTACACGACAAACTCTAGAGCCTCCTGCTTCGAATCCTACCTAATTCAATATGACAGCCACGTATCATAGATTGCAGTCCTATGTTGCAGGTGGGTGTTCTAGTATCGATGTGATGTGAGAGCTCATCGAGCGATCGTCGCACACTGCAATACGCTCAGGACTACCCGCCTCCATGACGACGAGATGTCATCATGCCGGTCTTACAGAAGCAGATCAGGGCGATGGCGTGTCTCATCACCCATCAAATAAATAGAATAGTACCCTATTCCCATCCCCCGATACAGATATTGATAGATTTAGATTGCGATGGCGGACAAAGTCTGTTTCTGCGATGGCATTCTCGATCACTTTAGTGCAAACTGACGAAAGTGTTCAGTAATGTCACATCGGGGACACCGCAAGTTTATAAATATTTATTTTACGACTGTTTGTTACTTTGCTTTCGTTTCGTGACAGTCAAGAAAGTTTTTTCGAAAAAGAAATAGATGCCATTACTAGAAAAACAACAGATCTCTTGTTTTACGTCGAAATGTCTGGATGGTTGGTGCTTAACTACCGGGATCGAGCCGTTCCATTCAGCTTACACCAAGGTTTCAGCTTAGCTCTACCATACACAAACCTTATTTGCTACCTTTCGTATTTCGTCTACTTAATTACTGACAGTTTAATTAAAACCGCCGAAAAACGAGAACTGTTATAAGTCTGACCTATGGATCTGGGCATGTGTGTGACATTGTAGGCGTAGCAGCTCAACAGATAGGCCAATTTGTCGGTTTTCTATGCTCGAAAGCCGAAGTGCCGGGGATGGTGCACAGCTATAAATTTTGCAGATCATCAGCTCACTTTCTGAGTGATGAAGGGATTTCACAAAAATTCGGTGGTGCGATTTATCGGAAACTGGATGTACCTTGGTGTGCGATGGGGCTCTACCAACATCCCCGGGGTCCAAGCCAGCCTCACCTGCAAGTGGTGCACCTGCCGATTAACGGACGAGGTCGTGGCGTAGAGAAGGAATACTCGAAAAGAAACCCTGTACCAACCCGTTTGGCCAGCGTGATACAGTAAGGCCAATGAAATCCTCCCAAATAAGAATTATGTAAAGTCACACAAAGCAACGGCCCCCAGTTCCCGGCACTTCCGCTGTCCCCGATTACGGTAGCGGTCGGAACGACGGCGGGAGGGGGGGTGCGAAGAATCTCCGGGATACGGTAGGCTACCATCCACGACTGACCTTGGCTACGTATAATGGACGAACTCTGAAGCTGGATGAATACCTCACCGAACTCGAGGTAGAACTAGGTCGCATAAACTGGCATATACTAGGGTTGTGCGAAGTCCGTAGAAAGGGGGAGGAGACGCTAACCCTTGCGTCGGGCGACCTGTTCTACTTTCGGGAGGGTGATGGAAGGACCCCTTCTGAGGGCGGTGTCGGTTTTATGGTGAAAAAGGACCTCGTTGGCAGCGTTGTGGAAGTCGGTAGCGTCTCGGCTCGGGTAGCATACCTCATACTCAAGCTCACCGACAGGTACACCCTGAAGGTGATACAAGTGTATGCCCCGACTTCGAAAGGCCCGGTCGAGGCAGTTGAGACCATGTACGAGGACATAAGAAAAGCACTACACGGTACTGCCAAGGCTCATTACAACGTTGTTATGGGGGACTTTAACGCCAAAGTGGGAGTACAAGAACGCGGCGAAACGAAAATCGGTCCTTTTGGCGTGGGGCGCAGAAACAACCGAGGGCACATGCTAGTCAGTTTCCTCGAGTCCCAGGGACTCTTCTTGATGAACTCGTTCTTTAAGAAGAGGCCCCACAGGAAGTGGACGTGGCGAAGCCCTGACAAGGTCACAAGGAACGAGATAGACTTCTTCATAACGGACAGGAAGTGTATATTTAGAGATGTTTCTGTGATTAACAGGTTTAATACCGGCAGTGATCACCGACTTGTACGAGCATCTCTAAATTTAGACTTCCGCGCCGAACGGGCCCGTATGATGAAGCCTACTCTCCGACCTACTGAGCTCCAAATGGTCATGGGATCTGATAGGTTCCAACTGGAACTTCAAAATCGTTTCGATCTGCTGGAAACCACCGATAACATTCACGATAAAACCGACACAGTGGTCAAAACACTACAGCAAGGTGTCCCGAAGGTTTTTGTCCGGGAAAAGCAAAAAGAAGGACTCGAAGCTCTCACCCGAGACTCTCGAACTAATGAGGATCAGACGGGAAATGCCACCTACGAGGTCGTCAGAACAGAGGGACCTAAACTGCAGAATCCGAAAGCTGATTAGGCGCGACCTCCGACGCTACAACACCAGTGTCATCGAGGCTGAAATTGAGCAGAACAGAGGCACTAAAGTCTTCGCCCAGCAGCTCGGAAGACCCCGTCTGGCGAAACTCAAAACAGCGGATGGCAGAACCGTAACCTCAAGGTTTGAGATTCTCGAGGAAATCGAGAGTTTCTACACAGACCTCTATGCATCACGGAAAACAAAGCCTACGGAATTAAGCCATGATGACCACAGAGCCCCATTAACACGCCACTACACGGAGGACATACCGGATATCGACCAGGGCGAGGTCAGGGCGGCTCTCGAGCAACTCAAACACAACAAATCCCCTGGAGAGGACGGAATTACAACTGAGCTCCTTAAAGCGGGTGGGACTCCAGTCCTTAGAGAGCTAACGAGCATATTCAATTCCGTCCTCCAGCAGGGCCAAACACCCAGGGCGTGGAGCGGGAGTGCGGTGGCTCTGTTCTTCAAAAAAGGTGATAAGACCTTACTAAAGAACTACAGACCCATCTCACTCCTGAGCCATGTTTAGAAGTTGTTCTCGAGAGTAGTCACAAACCGCCTCGCTGGAAAGCTCGACGAATTTCAGCCAAAGGAGCAAGCCGGGTTTCGAAAAGGCTTCAGTACCGTGGACCACATCCATACTGTTCGGCAGATTGTACAGAAGACCAATGAGTACAATCGGCCGCTGTGTATGGCTTTTGTGGACTACGAGAAAGCCTTCGACTCGATCGAAACCTGGGCAGTACTGGACGCTCTGCGGCGGTGTCGTGTTGATTGGCGATACATCGAGGTGTTGAGATGCTTGTACGATACCGCTACCATGACCGTCTGGTTGGAGGATAAGAAGACCAATCCTATAGCACTGCGCAGAGGTGTAAGACAGGGCGATGTAATATCCCCGAAACTCTTCACCAATGCGCTTGAGGACGTCTTTAAGTCGCTGAACTGGGATGGATGGGGCGTGAATATAAACGGTGAACGCATCTCACACCTTCGATTTGCTGACGACATCGTCATAATTGCGGAAACGCTGGAACAGTTGAGCGGGATGCTGCACAGTCTAAGCGGAGAGTCTCGACGTGTTGGCCTCGGCATGAACTTGGATAAAACCAAGGTCATGTTCAATAAAAATGTCATGCCGGGACCAATCTACGTTGAAGGATCGAGGCTTGAGGTTGTCCAGGAATATACCTACCTTGGGCAAGAAATCACACTAGGCAACAACCTGGAAAAGGAAATAGCCAGAAGGATCCGCTTGGGCTGGGCAGCGTTCAGCAAACTACGTCGGGTTTTCGATTCACCTATTCCGCAATGCCTGAAGACAAGGGTCTATAACCAGTGCGTTCTACCAGTTATGACCTACGGTGCCGAGACGTGGACACTCACAGAGAAGCTAGTCCGGGCCCTTAAGGTTGCCCAGCGCGCAATGGAACGAGCTATGCTTGGGGTGTCTCTGAGGGATCGAATCCGGAACGATGTTATCCGTCAGAGAACTAGAGTGGCCGACATAGCTCGCAGAGTATGCAGTTTGAAGTGGCAGTGGGCTGGTCATATCTGTAGTAGAACCGATGGTAGGTGGAGCAAACGAGTTCTGGAGTGGAGACCGCGACTTGGTACGCGTGGGGTAGGACGACCCCCCGCCAGATGGACCGATGACCTGAAAAAGGTCGCAGGGACTGGCTGGACGCTGAAGGCGCAGGACCGTGTGTTGTGGCGTGATTTGGGAGAGGCCTACGTCCAGCAGTGGACTGAGATAGGCTGATTTGATTGATTGATTGATTGGATGTACCTAGGTACTGTTAGGTAATTTGATGTTATTTTCACTACATGGTAACCTGTTACTGGCTGATGCATCAAATAGTCTGCGTGATACCCAACTCCTCAGTAAATTACAGGTTAGTTGCACCTGGGGGCGCTTATTCATAGCTAGCCTAGGGCACGCGGAACCCTAAATCAGGCCCTGGTTCTGTGCCAGATGTGGCTAGGCCAGGGGTTCCCAACCTTTTGCAGGCCGCGGCGCCCTTATAAGTCTTGAAATTTGTCACGGCTCCCCGTCATATCACGTGTAATCACCCCCCCCCCCCCCTCGATTAGTAATCCTCCACACAAGCCACTTTCCTGTGCCATGGAGCCTCGGCCAAGTCATATGCAGACCAAATCCGGGAAAACATGTGAAGCCGGCGTTATCTAGGGAAACTGTCTTCTTTTTTACTTGTGGAATCTGTGTGCTGAAATCTTACCGACTGAAACCATACGGTGCTCTACCACTACCTACGGTCGGGAGCCTCGGGAAAGATGTCCCAGAATTCCCGACAGACCTTAGCTACCACTGCGACGTCATATACTTTACTTCGTTTGGTTCGAGTACGTCCCCGCGTCTTTGAGAGCTTTCGGGTGTCACTCTCGCTTCCTGGGTCGTGTGTCGTGCGAAAAACTTTAATGTCTTGGGCCCCGATCTTAGGCCCCCGGCCACAGAGTCTGATAGTATGGGCAAAATCGAGTGTATGGCACCCTCGCCGCAGACTGTAAATCTCAGGGTGGAGAGTTATCTCCCTGCTCCCTCCCCGCCATCTATTTCACGAGAATGACCTGCTCGCAGAAAGACGCGTCGGCGTGGCGTCCCACGTACTCCCGTTGGTAATCACCGCTCGCACCGTAGGTTCCAGCGAGATAATGTCAAGACTGGCGCCCACGCTATGCTCTGTATGGAGCTATGCTGTGTCCTCGCTGCTCCCTTCGCAGTGCTGACACTGAGTCGTGGTCTCCCGGCGTAATCGCATTATCGGTGACAACCGGTAGCAGAGATTGCCATGGCTCCTCTCCAGCCACTCGTTTATTATCGATCTGATCACCACCTAAGTTGAGAGATCAACTAAGACACTTCAAAATGGTCAACGCGGTGAGGCCTTGGCCGGATGGTGGCAACTTACGCCTCTAATCATTCTCAGACACCGCGTAGATTGTAAGTTGAGAGATCAACTAAGACACTTCAAAATGGTCAACGCGGTGAGGCCTTGACCGATTTCCTTGGGCGGATAGTGGCAACTTACGCCTCTAATCATTCTCAGACACCGCGTAGATTAGTTTTAAAAAACCGGCCAAGTGCGAGTTGGACTCGCCCTTGAAGGGTTTCGTAGCATCAAGTAACATAATGTAAAAGTTCTTGTAGTTCGTTGTAACTTTGATTGATGTTTTAACACGTTCGCTGTGGTAGTGATTTTTCTAGGCGAAAATTGCGGTTTATGACGTATTAAAAAAACTACCAACTAGATCTCGTTCAAACCAATTTTCGTTGGTAGTTTTTACGGCAATGTACATCATATATTTTTTTAGATTTATCATTCCCTTAGTTTAGAAGTTAGAGTTACACACATTTTTCCACTTTGGAAGTGTCTCTTGCGCAAACTATTCACTTTAGAAAATAAACCGACCAAGTGCGAGTTGGACTCGCCCATGAAGGGTTTCGTAGAAGCAAGTAACATAATATAAAAGTTCTTATAGCTCGTTGTAACTTTAATTGACGTTTTAACACGTTCGCAGTGGTAGTGATTTTTCTAACCAAAAATTGCGGTTTATGACGTATTAAAAAAAAACTACCAGCTCTATCTCGTTCAAACTAATTTTCGTTGGTAGTTTTTATGGCAATGTACATCATATATTTTTTTTAAATTTATCACTCTCTTAGTTTAGAAGTTAGAGGGGGGGGGGGACACTCATTTTTCGACTTTGGAAGTCCCTCTTGCGCCAACTATTCACTTTAGGAAAAAATGATGTTAGAAACCTCAACAGCATTTTGGAAGACCTATCTATAGATACCCCACACGTATGGGTGTGATGAAAAAAAAAATTTTTAGTTTCAGTTCTGAGTATGGGGACCCCCAAAATTTACTGTTTTTTTTCTAGTTTTATATAAAAATCTTGATGCGGTTCACAGAATACATCTAGTTACCAAGTTTCAATAGCATAGGCCTTATAGTTTCGGAGAAAAGTGGCTGTGACACACGGACGGACAGACAGACAGACCGACAGACAGACAGACAGACAGACAGACATGACGAATCTATAAGGGTTCCGTTTTTGCCATTTGGCTACGAAACCCTAAAAATCGAAATAGTTGTCTTGACAGACATACCCTTTTTTACAAAGGAGTTTTGGAGCGGAGTCCGCGACTCGGAAAACGACGGCAACGCGGGTCAAACTCAAACTCAAAAAACATTTATATCGCATAGTCCTACTACTTAGGCACTTGCGACACGTTCATAAATACAAATCAAAGTTACACCACCACCAGTTCGGAACGCGGCCCGCTTAAGGCCGCGTGGGTCAGATTTTGAGTTTTTTGAAACAATCCTAGTCAAAAAGTAAAGGGTTTTTAAATCTGAAAAATATATATATAATAGTTAAGGATATAAGCTAAACATATTCCGAGCCCGTTACACGATCCAATAAATTTCACTAGATAGAAAAAAATCCCAAAGTTGACTCTCTCAGAAAAGTTTTTTCAAAACTGTGGCTAAACTATTAACATTTTATATATTTTTTTTGCACTCAATTAAAGGTATTAAGTTTTTATACACATTTTCCGAGCGTTTTTCTATAAATAACTATTTACATAGTTATCATGTACGAATATCTACCAAACGCAATAGAATTGCGCCGCTGACGGCCGATCAGTCTCGCCCTGGCGCTTGTGGAGGCAGGACCTGTGTCAGTTTTTTTCGCAACTATTTCGTAATTATTATGCCAAATTACGTTGAAATCGCGCCACAGTATAAAAATATCAGTAATGGGCAAAATGTAATTAGATTAACCGTTACAAATACATACGCGACTCATGGTAAAAATGTGGTGATCTTTTACTTTTTAAGTGTTTTCACGACATGGTAACCAGCTACCTAATGCATTAAAATGTCTACGAATTACATTATAATTTCGCAATCCAACATGGCGGCCACGCCGTAATCACAAAATTTCATGATGGGTATCGTTTAAGGGGTTTTTTGGTATGCTGAGTACGAAGTACGTGATAATTTTGCAATCGAAAATGGCCGCCGCGCCGTAATCACAAAATTTTATGATTAGTATCGTTTAAGGGGTTTGTTTGTATGCTGAGTACGAATCACGTGATAATTTTGCAATCGAATATAGCCGCCGCGCCGTAATCACAAAATTTCATGATGGGTATCGTTTAAGGGGTTTTTTGGTATGCTGAATACGAATCGCGTACTAATTTTGCAATACAAGATGGCCGCCGCGCCGTAATCACAAAATTTCATGATGGGTATCGTTTAAGGGGTTTTTTGGTATGCTGAGTACGAATCGCGTACTAATTTTGCAATACAAGATGGCCGCCGCGCCGTAATCACAAAATTTCATGATGGGTATCGTTTAAGAGGTTTTTTGGTATGCTGAGTACGAATCGCGTACTAATTTTGCAATACAAGATGGCCGCTGCGCCGTAATCACAAAATTTCATGATGGGTATCGTTTAAGGGGTTTTTTGGTATGCTGAGTACGAATCACGTGATAATTTTGCAATCCAATATGGCCGCCGTGCCATAATCACAAAATTTCATGATGTGTATCGTTTAAGGGTTTTTTTGGTATGCTGAGTACGAATCACGTGATAATTTTGCAATCCAATATGCCCACCGAGCTGTAATCACAAAATTTCATGATGGGTATCGTTTATAGGGTTTTATGGTATGCTGAATACGAATCACGTACTAATTTTGCAATCCAAAAAGGCCACCGCGCCATAATCACAAAATTTCATGATGGGTATCGTTTAAGGGGTTTTTTGGTATGCTGAGTACGAATCACGTGATAATTTTGCAATCCAATATGCCCGCCGCGCCGTAATCACAAAATTTTATTATTGGTATCGTAAATGGTAGTATCGTAAGTATGGTTGTATCGTAAATAATACGTAGCAGACTGTAGTGTAAAAGAGATAGAGACACATGGGGTATACTACGCCAAATCGAATGCCAAAATCGAACATTCAAATACTCGAACGTTCAAAATATCGAACGTTTAATATATCGAACATTGATATTGTAATCTTCGATATTTTGAACGTTCGATATATTGAACGTTCGATATTTTGAACGTTCGATTATTTGGCATTCGATTTGGCGTAGTATACCCGACACATGTTCCATTCTTCGTTCTAACATTTGTGTGTGGTTGGATTGCACGGAACGACAGACTAAAAAAACTTTTTCGGTTTACTGTGAGTTAGTTAACCGCGTGCCAATTTGCAACTGTGCAAGACGTGGTCAGAGTTAAGAAGTTATTTATTTAACTCAGAGCTTACTAACTCTATATTTATATATTTAACTCGACTCTCCGCGCAAGTAGGCCTAAATAGCTTAGGCGGCCAAATTGAATTCCAAAATGATCATGTTATTCGTACTCAGCATTCGAAAAAACCCATTAAACGATATTCATTACGAAATTATGTGATTACGGCATGGTGGCCATTTTGGATTGCAAAATTATCATGTGATTCGTCCTCAGCATACCAAAAAACCCCTTAAACGATACCCATCATGATATTTTGTGATTACGGCGCGGCGGCCATATTGTATTGCAAAATTATCACGTAATTCGTACTCAGCATACCAAAAACCCTTTAAACGATACCCATCATGAAATTTTGTGATTACACCGAGGCGGCCATTTTGGATTGCGAAATTATCACGTGATTCGTACTCAGCATACCAAGAAACCCTTTAAACGATACCCATCATAAAATTTTGTGATTACGACGCGGCGCCCATATTGGATTGCAAAATTATCATGTGATTCGTACTCAGCATACCAAAAAACCCCTTAAACGATACCCATCATGAAATTTTGTGATCACACCGCGGTGGCCATATTGGATTGCAAAATTATCATGTGATTCATACTTAGCATACCAAGAATTCCCTTAAACTATACCCATCATGAAATTGTGTGATTACGGCGCGGTGGCCATATTGGATTGCAAAATTAGTACGTAATTCGTACTCAGCATACCAAAAAACCCTTTAAACGATACCCATCATGAATTTTTGTGATTACACTGCGGCCGCCATTTTGGATTGCAAAATTATCACGTGATTCGTACTAAGCATACCAAGAAACCCCATAAACGATACCCATCATGACATTTTGTGATTACGGCGCGGCGTCCATATTGGATTGCAAAATTAGTACGTGATTCGTACTCAGCATACCAAAAAACCCTTTAAACGACACTCATCATGAAATTTTGTGATTACACCGCGGCGGCCATTTTGGATTGCACAATGATCCCGTGATTCATACTTAGCATACCAACTTTAGAAAACTTTAGAAATTTTTATGACTACTATGTAATTTACATTTTTTACGCAACTGTAGCAAACGTACGCAACGGAAACTCTCAAAAGAAATGAAATATCCTAGTTGTCGAAAAATGTTTCGTTGCTGCTAAGCTCTTATTCGCCTTAGCGTGATGTTATATATTTTGGTATTTTTCAAAAATGGACATTCTGTTAAGAAACTTTTGAAATTCAACTAGCAGTATCTTAGACTCTAGAGTTAGAACAACTAAACAAACAAACAAATTAAAAATAATAGTATAATATACATAATTTATTTACGATTAACTCTTTTATTTTTATTTACGAAACTAATAAATCACTACACTTAATAAAGTTAGATGCATTTACTACGTCAAACAAAGTTAACATGCTGTTTCTTTCTACTATACTGTATACTGTGGCATGAGAGTTGACTGCCGCTGCCGGCGCGCGGTGTGTCTTGCGCCCGGGGCGAGGGGAGCGCCAAATGCCTACTTGTGCGCAATAACCGCCCCTTAAGCAGAATTGGCAAAAATCTTGGCGGGCTATTCTTTTTGTGCTCTTTTTATTTTTTCAGAGAGGGGCGCCGCGAGGCGCTTCGCGGCGCCCCTCTGGACTTTCTACGGCGCCCCAGGGCGCCGCGGCGCACAGGTTGGGAACCCCTGGGCTAGGCCATTCCCGCTCCGAGGACTATCGGCCTCCATGACCGGGGGTCTGAGGACGGTGAGAGGGTCACTCACCGTCCTTACAGAAGCAGGCACATGACGGCAGCGTGATGTGAGCAACCCACGCACGCCCCCACTTAGAAGTGGGATCACACCCGAAACCCCCCAAAGACGCGGGATAGCACCCGAACCACCCCCTGGGCGAGGCTGCGGTGGCGGCCTAAGGTCTGTTGGGAGTCCTGGGATATCCTCCCGAGGGCTTCCCCGGGGCTACCAACCATAGGCTGTTGGGCGTTACGTAAGGTTTTTTAGTCTGTAGGAGTCCGGCATAACATCCATGAGGATTTTTCCTCACGTTAAACATAAAAAAAGCCAATTCCCGCTTAACGTGCTTCGTCTTACTAAGAGTTAAGTATGTCGACAACTCTGGTTCTCTAACGTTTCGGAGGTTATGCAAAAAAAGTCCAACCGTATCGTACTCCGTAGGCTGTGCAATTTTGAATGTATGGATAATTGATCGCTCTGATTGGCTGGTTGTAAACATTTGTTTTTCGCGTATAAATTTTTTTACATAATTTGTTGAACGGCTTTCAGGCAGCCCAATCGGATCCCTTTAACGAACCAGTTGCCAAGTAAAGTTGACTGGAGGCTCAAAACAAATCTATTCCAATTTATGGTAAAATATATTAATTGTAAATAACTCTCCCTGCCTCCCTCACCCTAGCCTCGGGTGAGGGAGGCAGGGAGTCAAAAATGCGACTCCGCAAACGTCAGATAAAACCTTAGATCATCTAACCACAGGATGCGCCTTACTTAAGCATTGTTTTCTACCATTGCACATGACCATTTGGTCTTTTGGCTTTATAAAAAGCACTGTACATCAGTACATCATTTTATATGATTAAACTAGTACATTTAATTGTAGTTGACTGTACAATAAAAATTAACACACAACAGCCATTACGCGTTTGTCGATTAATACATTTTTAAATGGAATGAAATTTTATATGTCTTTGTGTTTCCCCCTTCACTTGTATGAAAACTGGCAGAATATTTTTGTATGCGGTGGTTCGCAAAGGCTAGTCCCGTGATATATGGTCTAAGGATAAACACACCTCCAACAAATTATTTGATGATCTTGTACAGGTAATAAGAAGGAGGTATTGATTGGTGTGTGATTATATTATTTTTAGAAGATAATATGACCAGTTAAGTTGGAAACTTTTAAAAAAATCCAAGAATTACAGTAAAATTTGTTACTTGGCAACATTACAATCGTCATAGACATTTTTCGTTTTGTTTCTCACAAAGTACGAGCTAAAGACGGCGACCGTGCTGCCTACTAAAGCGCTAGCGACACGGTCAATTGTATAAATCAGACGAGTCAAGTCTGATATTTATGAATGGAAGTTTATGAATATTAATGGGCTCTGGAGACCATCAATGTGACTTGACAAGTCTCATGTGTACACTGGCGCAAAGAAAGCTAACTTGAAGCTAATTTCATTGATATTTTAGCAGATTTATCAAGTCGCATTGAACGTATCCGGAGCCCCATTAGTTGGTTTAAGGGGTCCCGACACGATCTATTGACAATTGTCAAGCACGTTAAATATCATGTGTACATACAATACGTCGATGCACACACACACATGCAAACGCACACTGAAGCAACTTCCATTCATATTTAACGTGATTGACAATTGCAAGGCATGATCATGTCGGGCGCCCATTAGTCATGTCAATCGTACACGTTGTAGGCACTGTCTCGTGTCCATGTCATATGGATTCACTTTACGACTGCCGTGTACAAAGTGTGGAAGTCACAGCGTTTACCTTCACCGTTGTTGTGCTTCCACAGCCGACTAATTCTTCCATAATAAATGTCTTGCTGCGACTAGGGTGTCGATTACTTTTTTTCTCTGCTGTCGCGTGTCGTATCTTCTTGCGATCGGTCTATCAAACCATTTGCAGATTTGTTGTAAGACAGTATTGGCAGGCAGGGCCGTCTTTATCCTATTGGAGGCCCTGGGCATATTAGGATAATGGGGCCCTATGACTTTGACAGGACACTATTTTCATAGAATATACAAAGAAAGTAGATAAACCATGTTAAACATTTATTTTTATTAACAACTAGCGGTTCCCTGCCACGCTTCGCTGTGTCTTTTTTGTGGTCGTTTCATGTACCTATGAGAAATGACAAACCAAAGGATGGGTACATTTCAAAAAAGTTTAATGTTGATCCGCAACCCAAAATTATAAATCTTTCAGAAAATCCAATTAAGATACGAATCAAAAGCAGCTTCACTAGAAAAAAAAATCTATTCTGTGATCAATGTTCAGTTTTTAAAACATCGTGCGCTCTAACTTAAAAAAAAAAAACATGCAAAACATACCTATCTAAACTATTTTTAAGGTACTCTCTTTTTTTATTCTGAATGCAAGAATTAGATGAATACAAACAATCGAATGATGAAATCTACATTAAATGTCTGGTCACATTATACAAAGTATTATGTATTAGCACAAAAACAGTAAGAGGACAGATCCTGCAGAAGTACGGGTGGCCTCAGCCTCAAAAGTCTGAAGGCCTACACAATATCCAGAACTACCAGAAAAAAAGAAGTTGAGGTATCAATTCCTCAGCAAAAGCAGAGAATTCTCTCTAAACTAATGAACGAAGACATTATCTATTTTTACAAATATCGATATAGATTTACTTCGCTCAAAGTATTTTGATTTAGTTAGTCAGAATTATTATCTAAACATATAAAAACAGCTCTGTAAAGTACCAATGGGCTGGCCACATTTGCAGAAGACGGCAGATGGAGCAAACGAGTTCTAAAACGGACACCGCTACTTGGACCACCCGCCAGACGAACCGAGGACCTAGGAGAGGTCGCAGACTGGATGCGGAAGGCGCAGGACGTAAATTAGGAGAGGCCTACGTCCAGGAGCGTACATGCTGATTTGATTAATATAAAAACAGAAAATTGACTAACTGATCGATCTAGAACCTTGAAATTATGAATAGCGTAGGTGCGCACAAAGAAACGGTTTTTAGGGTTTGTATCACGCAAATCCTACATGCATGCTATACCCAATTCCTACCGACTAATAGCCACCTATCCTACCTAACAGCCTACGGTTGAGAGTCCCGGGTAGAACCTTGGAAGGATACCCCACGTACTTAATACATAGGATAACTACTAACGGTCTCCGTCATATCGTACTGGAATTTAAGAAGTTACGAAGAGTTTAATTTGGCTCCTCAATTTCTGGCTGATTAGGTTCGCTTGCAATAATCATTTTAATGGAAATCTAATTTGTGCCAAAATAATGCAACTGGAAAACTTGCGATAAGAATAGACGCGACGGGGAATCTTTCTATTTCTCTCTCACTCACACGCAAACGAAGTTGCGCGGGTCAGCTAGTTATACATATATTTACCTAATATAATTTATGAAAACATACAAATAATAATTAAATATGTTGCATTAGAGGCCCCATACACGTACAATAATATTGATCAATATAGTAATAGTTCAAGAAATTCACTGAGTAGGGATAGCATTGTGGTTGGGGGTAAGAACAGACATGTACTCGGACGGAAATAAATATCGATGCAATGTTATAGAGTCAATATTATTGTAGGTGTATGGAATGGGGGACCTCTTAGAGATTGCACTAAAGATAAAAACATATTAATATAGGTATATAATTTTATTAAAAAATCACAGAAAATCTTTACTGTGGTTTTTGAAGGCCGTCGTACGCCTAGGGACTAGGGTCTAGGACTAGGGATTTTGTATTTGGTCTGAGGGGGCCCTTTCGATGGTGGGGCCCTGGGCAAGTGCCCATAGTGCCCAGTGGAAAAGACGGCCCTGTTGGCAGGTGAAGTTGGTATTTCCAGTAAAGAATTACCTCAGTAAAGAAGTACCTCAGTAAAGAAGTACCTTCTTTCATTTCATTCCTCATGCCTCCGGCGTGGACTTAAACATTTCACAATACCCTTAATCAATAAGCCCTTGCATCGTCGGACTGGCCATTCATGCAGGGTGGCATTTGCCAGCCGGGCCCTAGACTGCGCGGGTCCCCCACGGGCCTGGCTTGCAGGGCTTGTGATAACTGTAGGATAGGAGGCCCGCGCTGGCTAGGTTCCAGCTCTTGCGACCTAAATATAAACTAGATCAGATGTTTTGTTCATACAAGTAGAGAGAAATTAAATAAAAACTAGAAAAATGGTTGAACATGGTAAAAAGTCGCTTTCCATGGGCCTGCTTCTGTAAGGACGGCGAGCAGCGACCCTGTCGTCCTTAGGCCCCCGGTTATGCAGGTCGATTGTCTTGGGTGAAGACAAGTAGGTATGGCGCCGTCGCCGCAGACAGCAAAGCACGGGGAGGAGAGTCATATAACGCTTCCTCCCTGCCGCCTCTTCTACGAGAACGGGCTGCTCGCAGAAAGACGCAGCTGCGTCTCACTAATGATCTCCAGCAAGAGTCTGAAGGTGCTCCTACCTTCAGACTTGCCACGAGAACCTGGTTTCTCTTCAGATCTCGTCCATGACCTCTGACAACTCGTCTGATCGCCCCGATTGTGATGTTTCCCAACCTTAGTTGTTTAGGTAAAAAAACTTATGTCTCCACAAGTTCTTGGCGGAGCTGGGACCGCTGACCTTCGATTTCTCGGGGCGCAGATCTATGAATCTGCTCCAGCGTATTCTTGCGACATTTAAACAATGGCACGAGGGCCTTCGCTTCCAGAAGACATGAACGAAGATCGTGTAATACGCGGTACCCTCTATGATGCTGTCGCCATCACCTACTGCGAGCTATGTAATCTAGAAGTATTGGGATCGTTAGGGTCTCCACCTAAATGCGGGCGCCGTATAGGGCCATTCTCCGCACGGACCTGAGGTACAGTCTCCTGCAGGGAGTGTTGGGTCCCCTCGAGCAATAACCGCAAGAGTGCAACTATTTCCTGTCCCCTTTATGCTTTGGGATCAAACTTCGAAAATGGCGTCCGAAGTAATAATAATAATCAAGCATGAGCTCCATAAACTTCATTAAGGTATTCAATGCCAATGCTAACGCACCCTACTTGTATGCTGGGTTTCGTAGGAGGCCCCTTCTGAGGTCCGTGAACGAACAGAGCTTTGGATTTGTGAAAACAACCATCAGGCCTAGCCACCGTATTTGAGCAACACCTGCAGAGGCCTATGCTTTTCGCGCCGTATTTAGGGTGCCCGTCAGCGTAGCACGAGACACTGACACCTTTGAACAATGGACCACGCAGCACACAATCGTAGTCCATGTGATGTTCCACAGAAGCGGTCGTAGGACCGTTCCCTGTAGACCACACGACACCTCTCACCGACCCGGTCCTAGCCAGCTCGGGTAAGATATGGTCATCCAGCCAATGTAGATACGAAGGCACTTTATGATTAGATAGCCTCGTCAGGGAAAAGTGTTGAAGTCGTTGGCGATGTCAAGACGCACCGCCATCACCACCTCGCC
The DNA here is from genome assembly GCA_933228765.1 of Miltochrista miniata. Taxonomy (NCBI): domain Eukaryota; kingdom Metazoa; phylum Arthropoda; class Insecta; order Lepidoptera; family Erebidae; genus Miltochrista; species Miltochrista miniata. The sequence goes on from OW121769.1 coordinate 2,188,020, forward strand.
TTGCGGTTTCGCTTCCATTGTCCTAGATCTTAATACGCATGATCGCGTTCACAGTGGAACGCCCTTGACTGGTCTCGACCAAAACCAAACTGCTTAACCGCCAGTTTGGATTTGATCGCCGCATCGCAGTTCTGGCCCCACGCGAGTACTTCCACACCTAGTCGAGCAACACGATTGGCCGGTACCTGTATGGTGAGTCCGCCGGCCGGTCCCGCCTTTCAGCTCAGTACCTACCAGTTTTCACGCCTTGGGAAACTGGCCTCTTTCTTGGTATGCCCAAAAGAGCCCTACCAGTCAAGACCCAAGTTCCTCAAGAGCCAGGACCTATTGCAGGTCACGACCTGCATGACCGGGGGCCTAAGGACGACGGGGTCGCTGCTCGCCGTCCTTTCAGAAGCAGGCCCATGGAAAGCGACTTTTTACCATGTCCAACCATTTTTCAAGTTTTTTATTTCATGGAATGCTGTCGGGTCCAGAGGCGGTGTTTCTGCATTATTTAAGCGACAGCACAGCTGTTCTTAACTCACCCTCAGTGACTTTAGGCACGTAAGAATATGTTCTTCCGCTCTCGATGGGAAACAGGAATCCAAGACCCTTCCCGCGCTGCGGCTGGAGGCTTTGTCAGTCGGGCGTCTTAAGGTGAGGCTTGCCCCTAGTGGGTTCTGCTCTGGAGCACCCTGGGGTCTTCAGCAAGTCTTCGGGGGCCGACATTTCGGATTCCCTCTTGACCTCCTTAGACTCCTCGTAGTTCAACCTCTCGGGCCGTCACATTATCAAGTTGGCGACGCCACCGGTGACACCTGGTGTTCCAACAGCGCACGGCTACGCACGCTGCGCGCAGCTCGGCGATTTCCGGCGACCATCAATATATCTGACTTCTTGCAGGTCAGGGTCAACTAACCTAACCTAACCTTGGGCATCGCCGCATCGCAGATTTGCCACATGGCTCTCCTGAATCACTTCACCTCTGCATTAACATCGGCAGGCCTGTCCGCTGCCGTAATCTAGGCGGAGAGACTATAATAATAATTTTCTAGACGGCTCTCTGGCAGTGACACGAATCTACATAACGCTGCTAACGTAGCAAACTCCGATACGGCCTTCAACTTGTCTTAACGATTGTCATTTTACTGACAACTGGGTTTCATTTCGAGTTTTTCTTCTCTACGCCCGATGGGTGAAAGTGGTTCCTTAGTCGCCACTTACCTACGACGGTGACATTTTGTATTCTTTCCCGTCGCCATACGGCACACGAGTTATATGAAACTAAAAAAAAAAACATGGTTTATCTCAATTTTGTATCTTAGTATTTTCCGATAGTATCTATTCCATCTATGTGCGAGCATCAGTATCGGGCACCGGGCTTGTGGTCAGCCACCCGGACCCCTCCGGCCCAGTCCGCCCTTGCATTTCATCATTAAGTTTTTCTTCCCACGGGTGCAGGTGGTGAGCACATTGCCGTGTAGAAATGGACAGGACAGGTGCAGGTTGTGACTACCCACTGTTGATATATTTCAAGCCGCCCATAAGATCTTCAACTTCATTCAACGACTGCCATATTACTGGCTACCGGGACCAACGGCTTATCATCAAATCAGGCAGATTTCTATGGTGTAGGTACTATGAAGATTGAAGTGAAATTAATAATAATAAATGAAACAATAGATTGGCAGTATTAGTATGTGTTTACTTATGTAAATTTTTATCTTTAGGATAACTTACAGACCACAGGTCTTACATTACATCTTACAATCAAACTTAATACGAGCGTGTAAGTTTTACAAAACAAAATGTAAGGCAAGTTTACATTTAAAAAGAAATCAAAATGCACTTTTTTTTTCAGAAAACATTAAAACATACATTATAATTATCACAAAAAACTAGGGCCTTCTAAAACGAAGGTTTTTTTTCTTTAGAGGGTACTTAAGTTTTTACAGCAACTTAGATTTAACCAATAAACATATAAATCAAAATTAGAATCTAAGAAGTACCGTTAAATTTAAAAATATTGGAACGCAGCACGGCGTCCTATAAAATGCATATGTCGGAGTCAAATAGTGACTAGACGTTCACACAACACACAAGGCTATCTCGAGCCTAGAAATCAAACATCACAGGATTCTCACAATTGTTTGTTCCTATCAGTACTACCCGCATTTTGGCGGCTTTTTTTGTCCCACATTTTGGGGGTATTTTTGAGGAATCAACACCTGTTGGAAACATCAGGACGGGATCGTTTGATCGAAAATCATTTGTCATCTAATTTCCGTATCGTGGTCGGAAGGCGGTTCATTTGACGAGGCCAGGACTTCGCTGGTATTCAACCGGGAGGAAGATCAGCATCAGTTTGTCGATTTCTGCGCGGCACAGCGGACAGCGGGCACATCTGGAGACAAGGGAAAATATACACGTTAAAAGGGTTTAATAATAAATTATAAAACTGGTTTTGAACAAGCGATTGAGATAATTTTGAAAAAGCAATTAGTATGCTGACTCAATCACAAATTTAATGTGAAAGATTTTTGGTCTTGAGTAGGACTTCTTGTTTGCCGGACCAGACGTCCTAACGGTTGGACCACCAAAACACTACTCTCGATCGTCAAATTCTTTCACCACATTACGCCTTGGGGCGACGCGACGTAGGCACCATATACCGGCAACTTAGTTGCACGGCACGAATGTATAGAATTGCACCTATTTTGACGGTCGAGAGTAGTGTCTCGGTGGTCTTCTTTTTAATTTGTGGAAATCAATCATGGGCTCTTGCCGACTAAACCGCACGTAGGTACCCTACCACTGCGTAAGGTCGATAGCCCCGGCTAATGTCCCAGGATTCCCGAGAGAATACAATGTTAGCTACTAAAAAAACACTAGTGTTAGTGCCTTACCTGGGAGCGCACTGTCCGCAGCACACCACATGTCGGCACGGCAGGAACAGCGTGTCTATAGGCGCGTCCATACACGCTCGGCACGCCAGGGACTCCGCGCCGCCGCAACCGCTGGACGACGACCGCGAGCGGGACTCCTGGGACAACAGATAATGTGAGGTTATAATTGGTGTTTCGTAGCACTAGGGCTTTATGAAAACTATGTCGTCGATGGTAGTATAGGATAACTGCGACAATGCGTAGGTATTCGTTTATCGATTTCAGCATAATTTGCATACCTTTTGCCACTCAAAAATCCTGTTTACGGGCAAGACACGATATTGTTCGGAGATTACGCACCTTCGCGCACGAGTTTTCAAGTCTTCCAAAAAGTAATGCTTGGCGATTTCAAAGTGGAAATACTCGAATAAACTCTGAGGCTTGTCTATTGTTAAACAACGATAATGTGCTCATCAATTTTTTTATGTGATAGATAATGATGTTATTTCTTGTTAGTTACTTACTCGATTCAACTTTATTAGGTACCTACCTAAAACACAACATATATATACTGTGCTAAAACGTTTAAAATGTTATGTAGGTAAACAGTAATAAATCTAGCGAAGCGTGTTCAAATGTAAATATGTTATGTATGCTAATCTCTTGTGCCCTTGATTTGTATGTACGACGCCATTTCGTATTGAAACGAATTACGAAGACTGTTTTTTAATTCTAGTCAGACTTCTAGAAAGTATTTAAATCGTAGATTTGGAATCTAGGGTCTGATTACATGAATTGGATTGGTTATGTACTCAAACAGTCGCTTGACGACGTGGCAGTCACAGTGTGGCAGCCATCTCTTTAGGCTAATACACCAGCCCACCACCACCATTGCCACACATTAAGTGCATAACTAGTTGCTAAGAGCCAAGCGACTCGCTTAATGACTTGATCCTAAAGAGCAGACGCATTGCGTGCGATGCGACGTGCTTAGCTGGGTGTCTGAAGGTTAAAGCAAGACACTTAACTGAACTCTAAGCCCTAAGCGATGCTCTTTAGTGTGACTTAAGCTTCATTTATTGTAAAGAAGAAACATGAGATCACAGAGCGTTACGATTACTGTTTCCCACGACTAACGAGAGCCAGAAGGACATCGCCATGTCCCCAGCAAATTCGCTTACGAGATGAAGCAAGATCAAACGAAATGCTGTCATCAGCGCCTCTACCTGGGAACTACTGGGGACATGTCCCCAATAACAATGGTACAAAAAATCATTAAACTGTCCTTCTACGTCTGTATTCATTATCTAGATGGCGCTGGCTGATTCAACATTTGCCTAGTCATTTTTATGTTTCAAATTCTCATAGATGTCATGGGCGTGTGTGTGTGTATGTCTGTTGATCACTTGATCCTCACCTTATGGTCCGTCCCGTCACGCTCCGGACGGCGGTGTCGTTCAGCATTAGCGGCGGCGTGCTTCGCGCGGCGTGCTCGGTCGTGCACTTCCCGGCACGTGCGGCGGATGTCGAACACGTAGCGACGGCCCAGGGTTGTGGAGTCGTTGAAGATGGATGCTATTGTACCCTGGGGAGAATGGAGAGACCGTTGGTCAATTTAATGAGAAAAAAAGGTCTCGAGCAGGACTCGAAACTACATCACACACACTATCCACTCGACCACCAAAACACTACTCTCAACCTACTAATCTTTTCACCTTTTACGTCTTGAACTTCTTACTTGTTTCTGATGTTACAAATGCGAAAGATTGTGAAAATAGAAGTATTTTACTCTTTACGCTCTAGCGGCTAAACAGATCTGACTGAAATTTGGAATAGGAAATAGATTATAGTCTTGAATATCAGATAGGCAATTTTTTATGCCTGAAATAAATTCGTATACGATCCGGGAGGGAACGGGAACAGAACTTCAGCTTTTACAGCTAGATGGCGCTAATCAAAATGTAATCGAGTCTTCAAATATTTTGGAAAAGCAGGCAGGTATGTAGAAAGAATAGAGGTTTATCAGTTCAAAAGTGGTAAGAGCGTGTTGCTGATTTATTAATTTTAATGACATTCCCGTGTCTGTCAATGTTTACGACTGACGGGTTCTTAATATGCTTAAATTAATTAAATATGTAACCAAGTACATTATAGTTGGAATTCACTTTACATGTAGGTACACAAATTTTAAACAAGTGCAGCTGTATTAGTATTCATACGAAGAAGAATGACAAACAAGTAGGCGCACCCGCGGACTAATATTATTATTGACAGTAATTTTGAGTAACTTGAAATAGGTAGGGTCAAGTGTTCAACAATGAAACAGTGGTACACAATAAAACATAGTAATATTTCCAAAACGCGACGTTGGCAGTTAGTGCAATATATCGCGTAAGAACACTCAACAGATACCACCGGCGTATCCCAGTTTGCGGCGGCGCGGCACCGCGTGAGAAAAGACGCGTCTGCGGCTCATTTTTACTATTTTCGTCAAAAATTGAAGTATTTCTGGCTATCTTTAAAGATTTTTCATTATTTAATGGTTAGGAATATTATATTTTTTATGATTATCCTGCATTCTACATGTTTTGTATAATAGATTATTTTGGCATATTTCATTTGTTTCAAAGTTCAATTTTGTGAACATAAATTAAGTTAGTTCGATAAACCCTAGGTAGTCAACATTACAATGAAACAGTTTAACAATAGACACAATGAAACACTGTTTTATAGATTTTTATTGGTTGATATTGTGTAACCTTATCTATTTAAATTAGTTTTAATTTTAAGATGGCGCGTAACAAAGCTGTAAAAAGGACGAGGGGCGTATTGCTTACCAAATGGCAAAAATTAACAATATTCGATATTCTGTTAGCTGGGAAAATGGCTGGAATCGAATGTTTACGGTCTTATAAATCAGGGCATGCAGAACTGTCATTAAAAAAGCCTGAAGCATGCAGCATGGCACGTCGTGCCACTGCATTTAACGTAGAAACGGACTGCTCTTTCTTTAATAACTACCTACATGTCCTACATTAAACAAAATTTGAATTAGGCACAGTTTATTTATGGTGTTTCATTGTTGAATATATGGTGTTTCATTGTGTACGCCTATATGGACACAATGACACAAATCTCATTTCTTAGTTTTTATTTCTTTGTCGATTCAATACACTTTATTTTAAAAAATCTATAAATGACATTCGATACCCAATCATATTGACTACATGCCTGTAAAATTATAGACTTCTATCAGCAAAAACATGAGATGTACGAGGTTATGAACTTTTAGTGTTTCATTGTTGAAACACTTGACCCTAAATAAATAAATATTTGTGGACATTCTCAGATAACATTATTTAGCTCAAATTAAGCTAAAATAAGCTTGTGCTAGAATAGAAGAATAGAATAGATTTATTTGCTTATAAACTGCTATGGGATCTAGACGACTGATAAACATATATTTCTAGATAAATTACACCCAGACCCAGAACAGATCAATGTGCTCATCACACAAAGAGATTTGTTCTGGGGTTGGAATCGAACCCACGACCCGATCGGTAGTCAGGCACACTAACCACTGGACCACGAGGCCAGTAAAAAAACCGGATGAGATTCATACATAAATATGCAGAGGTGATTGCGTTTTAATCCACATTAGTAGTTTTATAAGACCTAGTTATACCTTCAATTAATGCAAACGACTGCTAGTAGATAAATGTTTGGCCTTCTAGCCTTATTCCTTATCGAATTGGTGACAGTATTTTTCCAGCACCCAGTAACAATACGAACCGAGGCAGGAAAGTGCGGTCACGGAGATAAAAAGGTTATCATATATTTGGAGTAGCTGACATGAAAGCATTGGAAATTACCCATTATCTTTATTATTCAGTATTTGGTGACAAAGAACAAGGTGAATAATTTCTGAGTTTAAAATATGATGTGAAATAGTACTAAAAATATAAATATAGCTTCCACAATCTTACTGTAATATAAATAAAACTTTGGAACACTTTTTAAGAGGGATCGGCGGCGTGAGAAATTTGATACAAGAATATAAGAAAGAGTGCATAAAGATAATTTTCATAACGAATTTCGATGAAATATCCAATTTCATCCTTACAAAGGAGATAAGGAAATTAAGCAAAATAAACATGGTTAAAGAAAAGCCAGCTTACAGAACCGGTATTCGTACTGGTCTTGTATATAATGGTGGACTATTGGCAGGTATATTACCTATCCGCTACGTCAATGACGTCAGACCAACATTTTTGTGTCTGGATCATGTTATGTAAATCCGATTTTATTATACACATATATAAAAAAAGTGAACACACTGTCCCAGTACATAACAACACGAGCTAGCTAGGTAAGGTCACACCGCCACGCCCCCGCGTACATTAAATATTGAACAGCCGCCGGTCCAAAGTCCGCGAAGCTATAGCAAACATTACTATCGCTAAGTGAATAGCCACACAGCACACAGTCATATACGGTTACATTTTTATGTACATATTGCTGTTTGAAATTTTGATATAATCATACACTACTATACCTAACAACGCACACACAACAGATGCAGTTGTAATTTGGCAAAAGCAGAACAGGACAAATTATCAGGATTGATACCCTCGTGTACTTCAGAAGAAGGTGAAACGAATTGGGCAAGATGATAGGAGGTAAATACCAAATCAGCTTATGACAGTCCTCTGCTGGACGAAAGCCTCTCCCAATTTCATTTTGACTGGCCTCACTGTATGAACCACGCTGGCTAAATGGGCATCATATGTGTAAAGTCTTTACAGATATGAAATGGGTGTGTATATGACTCAAAGAAGCTAAAATTTATATTCCTCGGTAGAATAAACATATAGGGAATTTTCACTACGCGAAAATGACCTCACCTACGAATCTGATGGGTATGTGTTCCGAGTGACACTATCAGTAATTCCATTGCTGTTATCATTATTGATAGTTAGGTGGTTGTAAAATGTCATTGCCGATCGAAGGAGGAGGAAGATATTCGGGTGTTATTGACGTCATTATTACTGTAAGTGGCAGGTTCGCTTATGAAACCCTGATAATGAAGAGCAGTATCAGGTCTGACGCAACAGTGGTTTTTACGAACTGAAACATGTATCTTTTGGTTTGGAAGTTCTCCTACATAGTTCCAAATTATTCTCTCATAATAAAACTTTGGTGTGTGCGTTTTAGAGGATTTTAGACAAGTTTCTCATGACGAAGTCAAGCTGTGGCCAACATGAATAAAATAATATATTATTATCAACTAATTGAGAGTTGTTTAGTTGAGAAAAACAATCTAACGGGGAAAACCTGCTTAAAAATATACGAACGAAATTAGCAAATAAATTTTAGCTAAATTTTTAATATTAGATACTATTATTCTAATAAGAAAATATTCTGACATTATTTTGGTAAAATAATAAAAACTGCCGAGATTATTACCTAATGTATACCTATAACAGCCAGTAGCAGAGATTTTAATGATAAGATGAGAAAAAAGTGTAAAACCATTGACAATGGTTTTACACTTTTTTTTCACAATGTCTCATGTCTATCCTAGAATGTAGTTAATATGAGACCAAGACAAATTGATGACTGAAAGATTGCCTGTAAGAGATTGCTTTTTAGCGATAATGCTATCTTCTGTACATTTATGAAACTATTATCTCTTTATATGAATGCTTTATATTGTGGTGTAACGGAGGTTATTTAAAGTTTCCAAGTTGTCACTTTGCGCGTCAGAAAATCTTTGAGAGGCCTACATTCCTCAGTGGGCGTTATTGGTTGAAGAGTATTCAGTAAACATGAACAGCTACAAAGTTCTAGGTTTTTTACACATCTGCCTACCCTTCAATAATTATAAGCATGAATCATTGAAGTCAATGTCTCTACGAGGTTGAGATCAAACTACGTGACTTTCAACATGCGCTGACCGCGTGTTATTATAATTCTGAACTCGGCAACGGTGTATTTCATTTGATATTAATAGTTTTTGTTGTGTGCCGAAATTTAGACATTAATTTTTTGCATCTGTTAATTCGTTGACAACAAAAAATGGACGTACATTGTCTCAGAATGGAAAATTGTGTGTGATCTAATCTACTAAGTATAAGTAACAACAATAAAGGGAATTTCCCCAATAGCATGGAACTTCTGATGATGATGTACAGTATATACACATAGAAATAAGTTATTGTCTCCACAGACGACTCCACCTATGCCTAGCTCTGAAACTACAGTATGCAGTGTATCAAAAGGAGCAGCTTTATTTAGGGACTGGTATAAAAGTTTTGGTGTTGCATATAACTATAGGCTACAGGAAATACTTTCCATCTGGTGCTTGTGTATCCCGCTACCTGCAATTTTAAAAATCTCCAAAAAATGTAAAGGCTCACCTTTAGATCCCTGATAAACTGCTCCGTGACATCGCTCCTGACTGTTTCGCAGCAGTAGAAGGCATGTTTCTCAGTGACTGCTCTGTATAAGGCGGCTGCTTGTCCAGAGGTGGCCATTTTGACGTGAAGAGGTGCTTCGTTACCCTCGTCGGTGACGTATGACATTTGGAAGTTGCGGCGGAATGGTTGCGCTCGGTGGATGGCTGTGTATGGGATGCTGGAATGATATGAAAATACTTTATTAGTACTTCGATTCATGTGAAATTAATAAAACCTATTGAAAGGGGGTATTCCACTCGAAGCCGCGACTTGTTTGTACCTAAAAAGGGTCATCAGTTTAAAGATATTATGTCGAGTTTTAACAGTAAGGGTCGTCATTCTTATTTCGAAACTAGTTGGTGCTAATGATCGCAAGGATTGACGAGTCGAAGATTTGTGTTGGACCATTTTCCCTTCTCTTTTTAACATCGTTCTAATTTGGGTTTTTACTATCCTGATTCCATTGTAGTACCTTATTATTTTAGAGATACATACCTATGGAGATGAACATGTTTTTTGCCATAGGTGTAAAAATTATAAATAAGTACCACTTATTATTTTATAAAACCTTTAAAGTCTTTAGGATCTAAAATAGAAAATATATTCTATCTAGGCATAGAGCTATATGTGTGGGCTCATACATACATACATACATATGGTCACGCCTTTATCCCCGAAGGGGTAGGCAGAGGCATATTATATGCCCACATTTCACCTTTGTATAATTAGTCCCACGTAATAGGTGGTGAGCCGTATTGCCGTGTTTAAATGGACAGGCGCAGGTTGTGACTGCCTGCTGTTGAAAATAAAGCCTTCAACTTAGCTTAACGACTGCCATTTTACTGGCAACCGGGACCAACGGCTTAACGTGCCTTCCGAAGCACGGAAACGCTCAAAAATAAATGTCACAAAGTGATCACATGGATGGTCACCCATCCATGGACCGGCCATAGTGAAAGTTGCTTACTGCAGTGATCGTTTACAGAACACTGAGTCCGCGGGGCCACGAGCGCTTCTCATCGCGTGGGCTCATATTACGAGTATATTCTTTTGTAACAAATCATGTTAACAAACAATTCAATGGGATTATCTGTAAGGTCGTGAACCGAGCGCGATATCTTATCATGAATACCTACCAGGATTTCAAGTACCTATGTTCTCTCTACATATAAATACAGTATTTCAGTACAACTTCACATTGACATCACAAAGAATGAAACATCAAACGCTTCAGTCAATTCTACGACTTCAGTATTTGCATTGTGACATTCGTTATCGTTCATGCAAAAACAAAGAAATGGCACATATAACGCTTGTTCAAGGTGATATACAATATACACATTATAAACAAGTGATATTATCATGTTTATGCAAACCCACTTGATAACGGCCAAGTGAAAATATTTGATAAGGATACCTAACTTGTTCAAAACAAGGTTGTATAAAAAGGATATTAAGCAAGCATAGTACATAATGATTCTGTATTATTATTCAGGGTAGAATCAGTGATACGTAATGTCTCTGTAAACTGTAAATATCTCTCTGTTGAAGTCTGAACTATTAAGCTCATATTAAGGTCATCTGGTAACCGATGGACGAAAGGCTTACTAAGGTTATTTGACCATGGGTGTAAATGGGTCAGAGAAAATTAAAAAATAAGTAAACCTACCTCTTCTTCTCCACACCAATATCTTGTTCCCCATTACACGCTGGCCTGTACACCACAATTCCGTGAGGGCTCACTCCGACACAAGTACTCAATCTGCATCCACAGCCACCTGCACTCTGTCCAGATGTTAGACAACCAACGGTAGCGCCACCGTCAATTTCCTGTTCATCTCTTGTTCCTCTACTAGGTTCTTCAACCTGTTGTCGATGGTATAACAAATGGCTGTACAGATTATGTGCGTTGTTGCTTTGTGTTACGGGCTTGCAGAAGAACAATTCTTCACCAAATGATTCCAACTTAGATATTTCTTTCAGCAGTCTGTATTCAGCTTGAGAAGCTCTCATTCCTGCGATTTCACAATGATATTCAATGATTTTTTCGATGTGATCTTCCGGACGTTCTCCTTGCGGTCCAATTTTGTCGCATTCTGCGTAAATATGGTTTGGAGGTAATTCTGGGTCGCAATCACCAGTCTCGGCTTGTGCGATGTAAGCTATGATCCTTCTAGCGACTTCTAAATCAGCCACCACTAGTCTGCCTTCAGTTAAATCCAATTTAGCATGTAAATAGAACTGGTGGCGAGTCGGTTCATTGATCAACAGATGTGGTGGTACCCAGAACTTGACACGGAGATCGACGCGACCTCCAGGGATGCGGTGGGGATCGAGGGGGTTCCGCAAGTTGAGCCATCTTCCGGGACCTGATCCTGGCGATACTCGGAGGCCGAAGTAATCAGCTTCGGCTCCGATTTCCAGTTTCTCGCATACCTGAAACAACACAAATTACTAATGAACAATTTGAAGTTTATATTACATTTAAGGACAAGACAAGCTGTAAGGAAAGTTATCTCACGTTTTGTGGAACAGAGGCAGCTATCCAAGACTCATAAAATAATGCTTCATGTGGTGGAATCGGTTGATTACAGAAGTAGTAGGGTAATAAGTCTTAAATTAATATTGTCAAAAGTTGCAAAACAGGATCTGACGAGTAATTGGACTTAGCACTTTCGCAATACCATTTTGCGAATTGATCATCTAATGATTAGGTACGCTAGTAACCAGGGTGTGTACAAATTTGATATTTAAAGTGAAAGTTACTATCAAAACCTATAATTTAGAGCCATTTATTTAAATGTTACACACATCATTCTGGTCTGAGCAGTGAGCAGCCATGATACGTCAATGCTAAATTTGCTCTGATAATAACTTTATTGTTATGTTTGTTGATAATGTGCTGAGAGTAATTACTATAAACGGAGTAAAGGTATAAAATAATATTGTGTTGATAGTGCAAACTGTTGTTATTGTCCTTATCTTAGTGAAGTCCTGGTTGCCTTCATAATCTGCGCTCTGGAAACGTGGTGACCGACTTTTTTCTTTTGATTACGTTTTAGCGTTATTGAAGGTGATTATCATATTCTGATCTCCTAATCTCTTTACCAAGGGTGCCTCCACTCGCAGGTAAAGTTGGGTTCGACCCTTGGACCTATTTACATTATATTCATTTTACGGTATGCTTATGCATTTCCGCCCATTTAACTATGTATGATGCATTTATTTCATTGTACAATACTTCTTTGTTTTCCATAATAATATTGTTTTAGTAAGTAACTTGACTTACTGAAATACAACACAGTAGCGACTACGAATATTTACCTGCATGAACTGCGTCGCAGTTACAGAATAATACATATTAAATTTATTATTAGTGGCTGTTAATAGGTAATCGAGTGAGGTTTCATTGATTAGCATACTACTTATTACGTGTTAATGAGTTACAAGAATTAGCGATACCTATTGAAAATACTGCGACTGTTTTTGTGATTTTAAAATACACTCGAGAGCAATGAATCCGGGTCACTTAAAGAATCCTAAAAATCTCGGAAACTAAAAATGCTAGGTTAATGCAATAAATTGTATTTAATAGACAATGTAATACTCCTTAAATGAAGGTATTAAAACTTCTTAGTTATTGTAAAGTTATATCATAAAAAAATCAAATTTGAAAAAGGGCCACTTTCGAAGATGGAACTACGAAATTACAGCATTTGGTGTTGCTTTTGTTTGTAATCTGTCATTTATGTGGGTACATAAACCATGTTGATAGTGCTCTATATTCATTAATCAAGCTGAAATTATGTCGCTTACGCCTGAAGAATGCACCAGAATACTTACAATGCTGGAAACCGGCCGGAGTCAGCGCGATACAGCCAGGACTGTCGGTGTGTCGCTGTCAACAGTACAAAGAGTTCTCCGACGTTACGAAGAAACTGGTTCTAACCTACGCAGACCAGGAACGGGCAGAACCAGGTGTACCACAGCACGAGAAGACCGATACTTGGTGAACACCATGCTTCGAAATCGCTTTCTCACAGGAACTGAACTCACCAATCAGTTTCGACGCCTCGGAGGAAGTAACCCAAGTGCATGGACAGTAAGACGTCGGCTTGCTGAATCTAACTTAAAACCCCTTAGACCTGCAAACGGCCCTAAACTGGAGCGTGGGCATAGTATTTCGAGACTAAGGTATGCCCAGAGCCACGTAAATTGGAGTATTGAAGATTGGTCAAAAGTTATGTTCTCCGACTAATCAAAATTTATGCTCTACAAGCACGATGGAAGACACAGAGTGTATCGAAGACGAGGGGAAAGATTCAAGCAAGCATGCATCGAAGAAAAAGTAGCCTACGGTGGTGGGTCTGTACTTGTGTGGGCCGGAATTTCTTCTGAAAGTCGCACAGAGCTGGTGATCATAGAAAACGGCTCTTTAACTAGCGTAAGATATGTGGAAGAAATCCTCAATGATCACGTTGGTCCATTTATGGTCAATTTAGGTGAGGATGCTATATTTATGCATGACAATGCCCGACCTCATACAGGTAGGATTGTGAATGACTACCTTCAAGAGATGAACATTACTCGTATGGAGTGGCCAGCGCGCAGCCCGGATATCAACCCGATCGAGCATGCTTGGGACGAGCTAGGCAGATGCGTAAAACAACGAAACCCTCCCCCAATCACGCTTCGTGAGCTCAAAATTGCTCTCACAGAGGAATGGGAGAATATTCCCCAAAATCGTATAAGGAACTTGGTGTACAGCATGCCAAACCGCGTAAACGCAGTAATGGAAGCACGAGGAGGCAATACGAAGTATTAAAATTCAAGAAAATCGTAATAAAGTTCAAAAATTTCATGTTTCCTATTTTTGTTTTAAGGAGAGATCAGCAGTTTTTTCTTTATGTAATTTTGTGTCAATAAAATGTATGGTGACTCATATTTTTTTTACTTTCATTTAAGGAGTATTACATTGTCTATTAAATACAATTTATTGCATTAACCTATCATTTTTAGTTTCCGAGATTTTTAACATTCTTTAAGTGACCCGGATTCATTGCTCTCGAGTGTATTAGTGAGTTTTCTAATAATAATATCGATACGAGTCCCACATGAAATTACTACCTGGAATAAATTAGGTAGGTAAGTAGGTACTATATGTTAATCCAGTGCAACTTATTATCCAAGGATGTTTTTTCACACAGTTAGAGTTCCAAAACATGACGCCAACCACTTGATGGCAAGTTATGAAGACTTCGACGCCCACACGGTACCATCACTTTGACAGCTTTAAAAATGAGACTAGGTATTTCGCTCTTCGCTGTGAGAATTTGTAATTGAGAGGAGAAACACGTGCGCTGGTAATTATTTCCAAGTTTTTGTGGTAGATACAACAGAAAAAGTTATTTTCAATATTCGTAATTTAAGTATGACTTTGAATGTCAGTCACCTTTGCCATAAAAAGTACATCGTCGCAATTAGCTAAAGTAACATGAGACCATTGAGGTAGGGCAAGATCAGGTCGGGTATCATAAATGGGTATCGCCATATCAATGTTACTGATTGATACCTTGGAGCGGTAGTGGCTCGAATTACCCATCAATGTATTACAAGTGTCATTCGAGATATTGCAATGTTTTATGTTTTACATAAAAAAAATTACATTAAAATACATTTTAAGTTTGCAGTTCGTAGATATCTATCTAGTAAATATTTGTTCGTACTCAATGTAAGACAGTTCGACTGATATCACGGTACCCGATCCAGTGGTGTGGGAGTGACGGTACTTAAGTAGTAAGAGTTAACAGGATCTTTACTATGTGTTTTTGAGTGTTTTTGATATTTATCAGTTCATCTGTAATCATGACGCTAGCAACAGTGCTGAAATATCGGAAACTCTCAATAACACAATCATGGTACCTATATTTTAATATCTCGTTAACTCTAAAACAGATGAGAATGAATAACATTAATTATAGGCACCGAGTCATACCTGATTACAGGCAGATGTACCAAGAGTGCATGAGTCGCAGACAGAAAGCAGTTCTGTTACATAGCTGATATAAGTGATAATATCTAACACGCAGCGTATGATTATTAAAATAAATATGTACAACAGAACAGCATCGTGGCTGTGCACACAGGTTTTCCAATCACGCAGCCACTTCGTGATGCGCTGTCAATAATTGGTTCTAATCTAGCATATTGTGCGGGTACCTAGCAATAAGTGCAGTCTACACTCCACGTTCTGAGAGCGTGTTGAGGGAAACTGCATTATGTAATATGATGATATCACTTATACACATAACCACAGATATCAGAAAAGAGCATATAACGGAAGACACTGCCTGTGCTTTTTCTAACGTGAATCCGAACATACGGCTCCTACCGCAGTGCCGGATGATGATGATGATGAAGAATGCCTTAGGATTCCTAGCAAACTGTGAAGAAGTCTTCATAGAATTTAACTACGACTCCTTGTGGTCAGCTGTTGAGAGGGAGCGTGCCTCGAAAAAAGCCAAGGGATTTTGATTTATGTCCTAAACGCTGATTCCCTATGATTGCGTGTTTATGTGACACCATCAGATTTCCCACGGGAAACTTAAACGTATCTTCTGATAATTAATAGGTAAGTTTATGCCGCGGTATATGCCGCTATTTAGAACACAAACGATTTACAGCCTAAGTAATGGTATAAGGTTAAGCTGCTATTGTCAAGAGCTTGAGCAATGGGGCCCTGCGGAGTACTTCCAGATCCAAACCGAAGATAGATCAAAAAAGGGTAGGTAATGAAAATCTAAGTAAAGGACATCGTGTATGAAAGTATGTATTGTGTAACAAAACAACGTTGTTTGTGTAATGTAATCAGTGTGTGTAGGTAAAGTAAACAAGATCACATGGCAAATGAGGTCATTGAGGGACACATGGACATATATAGTGTTACAACATTATTATGATGATAAATGTATGAGTATTAAATGAAAATATGGCAGGAAACAATGTAATAACATCAACTTATTTACACATTATTCGTAATAAAACATTTGAATCGAATTGAACAATGTTTTATAAGGACTTTTTTATAACTAGCTGTGCCCCATGGCTTTGCCTGTGACGTACTATGAGCCCCTTAGCACCCATAGAACCCCTACTCACATGTCGGTATTTATAATAGGAAAACATAATATTACAGTGCTTCGCTCAGTTCGCTCCCTTGGGTAGTTACATGAAGATGCATAGCTAATGTAGTAAATTACATAATGTTTGGTGAAATATTTCCTAAATCAATTTAGTTCCAGAGTTTATCGATTTTAAATAAACTTTGTTCTCTTAATAATTTTAGTATAGATAAAAAGGCACATTGGTTTGGGACAGGAATTTGAACCTATGATCTTTGCCTCACAGGGGCAATGATCTTACCAGCTGCGAAAGGTAAATTGAATGTTTTTACAGCACAGCTTGGTAAAAACTTAAACGGAACTAGGTACCTAATATTTAATAATTTAAGATACAATATGTATAAAAACATCACTTTATTTAATTGAATAAATGAAGTATGATGATTAATATTGAACATTTTACGGAACAAAAAAGATAAGTAGGTAGTTTATAATGAAGTTCCGTAGGATCAGAACTTTGGCCAAAATGAAATTTGTGCTAAAACCTTGCTTCCTATTTGTAAAGAGGAAGGTGTAATTAGGAAAGGAAAAATGAGAAAATCTTAAATGATGGTTATTCATGACATAAAACGATTTTAGCTTGACAGCTTTCGTGATTTCAGCTCGTTGGAAACAGATTTTAGTGAAAGTAGTAATAAGTTATATAAGAACAAAACAACTTATGTCACTGGTAAACAGACTATAAAAACATGGGAACTAAGGAACCTTCCATGATTGCTGCGATTTGCAAGATCATGTTTATCATTCGTAACTACATAAGTGAGGCAAACTTCGTCATTCGTCATGTCTCTTACATCCGTGGGTATTTCCACACAATAAAAGAAAGGTGGACTTTGGTACAGAGGTATGACTGGTGAGCAAAAACTATTCGATATATATGGAACTAATGTTAGTGTAAGTACAAATTAGTCGTACATTACAACTCCCCCGTCATGACTTATGGTGCCGAGACGTGGACACTTACGGTGGGGTTGGTCCGTGCCCCGAAAGTTGTGCAGCGATCTATGGAACGAGCTGTGCTTGGAGTGTCTTTGAGGGATAAACTTCGGGATGAGGTTATCCGACAGAGAACTAAAGTGAAGTAAAGAACAAAACTCGCAAAATAAGCACTTCAAAAAGGCAGTCCACATAAATCTTACATTGGTCCAAAAAAGTACTGTTAGGGAATGTGGCAAGAATACTGAGTAAGTGAGTAGGTACTTATTCAATATATATTACAGTTGTTCGCGGTATATGGTACGTGTGCGGAACTCGACGTAATGATAGTGCACTCGTATTGATGGTTAGCGGATAAACTAGTTATTGCAATGTTATTCTTTGGAGGTTGGATATTATAATGATGACCTTATAGTTATTTCACATTGCTTAACATAATCTAATAATATATATATGGACGTGTATATGTATATTCCTCTGCTATACTATAGAATTATTAAATTTAAATTGATTAATTCAGAAATCAAAGCTGTAGTACGTGAGTTTTCAGCATTTAAAATTCTCGACACTCTTCATGTACCATCACGCTATACGTTCCCATAAAACTCATCTGAAATGACGTAGCTGTTTCTAATGTAAATTGTATTATGGTAGGAGTTTTATAAAGACTATGTCCTTACAAAACGGTAACGCAAGATATTAATTTATAAGAGTAAATGTTAAATAACAACTGTGGAAGAGAAACTCGGTACGGAGATGATCGCTCACGGCTACAATTATGTTGTAAGGTATAATTATACTATGAATAATGATTACTTACTATGTAAAATAGAAATTACCAAACCGTTTCTAGTAGGCGATATATTGTAGCTTTTTTTTTTTTTTTTTTTTTAACGTGAGGGAAAATCCTCGTAGGATGCTATGCCGGACTCTTACCGACTAAAAAACCTCACGTAACGCCCAACAGCCTATGGTTGAGAGCCCCGGGTAAGCCCTCAGGAAGGATGTCCCGTGACTCCCAACAGACTTACGGCCGCCAATGCGGCCTCGCCCAGGGGGTGGTTCGGGTGCAATCCCGCGTCTATGGGGGATTTCGAGTGTGATCCCGCTTCTAAGGGGGGGCGTGCGTGAGTGCTCACGTCACGCTGCCGTCATGGGCCTGCTTCTGTAAGGACGGTGAGCGGCCCTCTCACCGTCCTCAGACCCCCGGTCATGGAGGCCGATAGTCCTCGGCGAAGACACGTCGGCGGCGCCCAGGCCGCCGACTGCGGAACTCGGGTGGGAGAGTTCTCTCCCGCACCCGGCCCGCCGCCTCCTTCGCGAGCATGACCTGCTCGCAGAAAGAGGCGGCGCAGTCCCACTTACTCCTGCTGGAGAGCATGGCTCGCACCATGGCCTCAAGCGAGAGAGTGTCCACGCCCAGCCCCACTACGAGGACCTGTCGCTGTTGTGCCCACGCCGTGCACTCCACCAGCGTGTGGAGCGCCGTGTCATCGCTGCGGTCCTCGCAGTGCTGACATTCGGCCGTGGTTTCCCGGTGTTTTCGCCACAGATACCTACCGAAGCTACCGTGCCCGGCAAGCATCTGTGTCAACCGGTAGGAGAGAGCACCGTGTCTTCTCTCCAGCCACTCGTCCATGACCGGTCTGACGGCCGCGATTGTGGCGAATCCCCCCTTTGGTTGCTCAAGTCGCATCTTCCATGTCTCCAGGGTTTCCTGGTGGAGCAGGGTCCGCTGGGCCTCGATTTCTCGAGACGCAGGCCTTTGGCCCCGCTCCAGCGCCTCCTTGCGCCATCTGAACAGTGACGCAAGGGCTCTCGCTTCCAGGTCCCATGGAGGGGTCCCGGCTAGGAGACATGCCGCCTCACCGGAGATCGTGCGGTATCCTCTTATCACCCTGACGGCCATCACTCTCTGCGGGCTCATCAGTCTAGCCTCATTGCTGGCCGTCAGGGTCTCCGCCCATACGGGAGCCCCGTACAGGGCCATGCTTCGCACGATCCCAAGGTACAGCCTCCTGTAGGGAGCGTTGGGTCCCCTGATGTTGGGCATCAGCCGCGCGAGTGCGGCCGATGCTCCCCTCAGTTTTGGGACCAAACTTCGGAAATGATGTCCGAAGTTCCACCGACCATCGAGTACGAGCCCCAGATACTTCATCGAGGGCTCGATGCCGATGCTGACGCCCCCCACCTGTAGGCTGGATCCCGCAGGTGGCCCCATCCGAGGTCCGTGGAAGCACAGAGCCTCGGATTTGTGAAGGGCGACCTCAAAACCCAGCGGCCGAATCCGACCCACGACCTGAGCAACCCCTGCCGTGGCCTTAAGTGCTGCGGCACGGTGAGTTGCTCCCCGCACCGTAACGAGGGTGTCGTCGGCGTAACACGTTACGCCGACCCCTCTGAGCAACGGACCACGCAGCACCCAGTCGTAACCGATGTTCCACAGGAGCGGCCCTAAAACCGATCCCTGTGGAACACCGCACGACACATCTCGCCGACCCGGCCCTAGCCAGCTCGGGTAAGTTATGGCTCTCTCGGAGAGATAAGCCCCGACAATTCGACGGAGGTAGGGAGGCACTCCATGATAGATAAGCGCCTCCCTGACGCAGCTCCAGGGCAAGGTGTTGAATGCGTTGGCGATGTCGAGAGACACCGCCACCACCACCTCACCGTGTGAGACTGCTTCCTCCGTCAGGCCTCTAATGCGCATGATCGCGTCCACGGTGGAGCGTCCCTGACGGAAGCCAGACTGGCTATCCGCCAGATCAGGCCCCACGCGTGTGAGGTGCCCGACGAGGCGTTGTGCAATAATGCGCTCGAAGAGCTTGCACACCTCGTCGAGCAACACGATCGGCCGGTACCCTGATGGGGAATTTGCCGGCCGCCCCGCCTTTCGAATCAAGACCAGTTTCCCTGTCTTCCAGACCTTGGGAAACTGGCCTTTTTCGAGGCATGCGCTATAAAGACCCATAAGTCGAGGCCCAAGCTCCTCGAGAGCCAGGACCCATGCACGGCCTGGAATGCCGTCGGGTCCAGGGGCGGTGTTTCTGCGGGATTTAAGCCGCAGGACAGCCGCCCCTAACTCACCCTCGGTGACTACGGGCACGTCGTTCTCGCTGCCTTCCGCGTTGGGCGCCTGAGACGGAGCCATGCGCGGAGAAATATGTTCCTCCGCTCTCGACGGGAACAAGGAGTCCAGGACCTCCTCCAGCCGCTCCGGCTGAAGACTCTGAGTCAGTGGGGGCGCCTTAGGGCGTAATTTGCCCCTTACCATAAGGTACGGGCGCCCCCACGGGTTCCGCTCCAGAGTCTCCATCAGCTCATCGCGGCCCAGTTTTTTGGACCGCTTGATGGCCGTCCGGAGGGCCCTCTTGGCCTCCTTGTACCCATCGTAGAGCTCCGTCTCTCGGGCTGCCGCATCGTCTGGGCGGCGACACCTCCGGCGAAACCTGGTGTACCGGCGGCGCGCGGTAACGCACTCCGCGCGCAACTGCGCGATTTCCGGCGTCCACCAGTACACCTGTTTCCTCGCCGGCCTGGGCCTAGCCCTGGGCATCGCCGCATCGCAGATGTGCGACATGGCTCTCCCGAACCACTCCACCTCGGTATCAACATCGGCAGGCCTGTCCGCTGACGGAATCCAGGCCTGCACGATGGCCGCCTCCAGGAGAGCCTCCCGATCAAGGCGATGAAGTGCCCAACGCGGTTCCGGGGGATTCGCAATTGCTGGCGGCAGGTTTGGTGGAGGGGAGACGTCGAACCGAATATATCGGTGATCTGACAACGTCTCCTCCTCCTCCACCACGCGCCATCCCTGGACACGGCGGGCGAGCTCAGGGGTCGCAAACGAGACGTCTATGACCGAGCTGAGCCCCCGCCGCGTCCAGGTTGCGACATTCCCCCGGTTCAGGATGACTAGGCCACGTGTTGTGACCCAGTCCTCCAGTTTCCTCCCCCTGTCTATGGTTTCCCGGGAGCCGCAAGCCTGCGACCAGGCATTGAAGTCTCCCAGGACCAGGACAGGGCGAGGCCGGCAAGCAGCGAGAACGACGTCCAGCTCAGGGAGCCATAGCTTAAACTGATGCTGGTCGAGGCTCGGCGAGATGTAAACGGCCACGACAGCCACACCCTCATATTCCGCCGCGACGCAACCCGGGCCCCTAGCAATAAGCGCTAGGCGCGAGTCGTCCGCGCCGGTCCCCCCAAAGATAGTCGCCAGGCCGTCCAGATCCACCGGGCTTCCCGGGTGAACCCAGTACGGCTCGGCGACGACAGCGATGTTAATGGACCACTGCCTGATGCTCTGGTACAGAAGGTCCTGAGCACCAGTGCAGTGGTTCAGGTTCACCTGCAGGATGCGGATATGGGTGTCCATCAATGGACATCCATTTCCGCACCCTGCCGCGAAAGTGCACCCTCCGTCTCACCCCCCCGTGCGGACGGACGGGGCTTCGGCCTTGAGGCAGCGCAGGCCTTGCTGCCCGCCCGGTGATTGGCCTTCTTGCCCTCCGCCACGCATTTATAACAGCGCGGCGGAGCGTCACAGGCAAGGGCCTTGTGACCGGGCTGACTACAGCGGAAGCACCGGTCGCCTACGGTGACTTCCGCCGTACACTGCACTCCTACATGCCCCACGACCAGGCACCTATAGCACCTGTCTTCGCGGGGCTGCAGGAGATGCACCTGCGCCCTCAGGAAGCCCCCAATGAGGAGGCTCCGTCCATCCGCAACTTTTTGAGCCGCCGCGACTGGGCAGTTCACAACCGCCGACCCGTGACCAGTGGGGCCAAAGCGGATTTCGCCTGACCTCACCTGATCACGGGGGCAGCCGCTCGCCTCCACGACGGCGGAGATCAGCTCGTCCGTCGTGGCCGCGTCATCCAGACCCGAAATGCGCAGCCCGGCGCATTTGTTGGGTCTGGTTACGCAGACGTCGCCCGCATTCAGCGACTCCCGCAGCTTCGCCGCTAAGGCATCCGCTTTGGGGCCGCTGGTGGCGCCGGAGACCTCGAGGAGGCGTGCTCCGGTGCGCGTCACCTTGCACCGGAGACCTCCCTCTATCTCGAGGGCCTTGAGGTCGACTGAGGCTTTCGCCTGCCTCAGGACCTCGGCGTACCCCACGCCCTTCGCCTTGCCCTCCGTCGTCACCGTAATGACGACGGCAGTGGAGCGGGGAGCGCGGAGCCTCTTCGGCGCCTTCGCCGCGGCGGCTTTTGCCGCTTTAGCGGCGACTTTTGCCGCCTTCTTGGCGGCCTTCGCCGCCTTTTTCGCGGCCTTAGCCGTCTTCTTTTTCGCTCCCACCACCTCCCAGCCCCCCTCTCTTGAGGTGGACTGGGGTGCAGCAGGAGTGCTGGCTGTTTGTGGGGAGGCGGGGTTGCCACTTCCCTTAGGTGCCGTCTTCTTGGGGGCGGAGGCCATCGGCTTGGGACCAGGAGTCCCACTGGGAGCAGCCGTCTTCGCATATGAAGCGTTGACGGGAGCTGCCAGCGGCGGGCGGTATGCCCGGTCCTCAAGGACGCCAAGGCGTCGCTCGATGGCCTCCAGCAGCTGGACCGTCGATGGTGTCGTCTTAGGTGGTGCACGGGGAGCGGGGGTTTTTACACCCCGAGCCTCCCCGGCCCCCTGGACCAGCTGCGTCAGCTTATCCATCTCCTCCCGCATCAGCTGCTGCTGCTTACGGGAGTCGACAAGCTCCGCCTCCAGGCTCGCAACCCGAGCCCGGAGCTTCCCCTCCTCCTTGGAGACACTCCTCTCGAGAAGCTCCTCCAACGCTTTGGTGGCGCCTGTGACTGCGTCCGCCACGACCTTCTTCTTCCCCGCCACATTCTTGGCACCCTTTACGGCGCCAGAAATGCGGGCAAGAGCCGCCATGATTTCCTTAGCCGCCGGCACCTCCGTGACCTTCCCGCTTGGCAGCGGGGGCACAATTGCCGGCGGCTCTGCTGCTACTCTACCCCCTTTCGCTCTGTAGAGGTCGGTCTTCCGACCTCTACCCGCGGTGGTAGCCACAACCTTCCGAGGGAGGTCCTCCTCACTCGTTGATGTTTCCGACCCAGGCCTACGGAACAGGCCTCCGCCGCTCGACCTGGGTCTCTTCCTTTTAACGTCGGCATGGTTACCCTCGATGGCACCCTCGGTTTCGGTACCCATGTCGACCGCCGACTCCATCTCCGAGCCAGCACGGGTTGACGCGACCTCCGCGTCACTGGGGGTGGTTTTAAGGCACACCCCTGGGCCTAAACTATGGTGACCCCTCCCATATACCACCAGGGATGAACCCTGGCGGGGGTCGCCATGCCGAGACATGGCAAGCGATTCCCCGGACACTGTCCGGGTGCGCTCCTGGGTAGTAACTTGCGTTGTAATTTCGTCCATAGTAAGATTTTGCGTTTTGCGTCCGCCGACGTAAGGGTGGGAGTGGGGGAAGTTGGGAGAGGATGTGAGGATGGGAAGGGTGGGAAGGTGGGAGTGACGCCCTAGGCACTGAGTTCCCCCCAGCGATGCATCAAATTGCCGGGCGTCAGAGCGTGAGATTCGGGTTATTTTTTATAGAGGTTTTCTTCCTCGCAACTCCAAAGAGCCACCGTGCCCGTCTGTTGCCAGACGGGGTTACGGCTCGGCCGAACGATGGTTCCTATGGAACCGTGTACTTCGCCACTGATCACTCAGTGGCGAAGTACTCGTCGCCCTGGGAGTCCTCCACTAAGTACGCTCTGCATAGCAGAGCGCATGCGGAGAACTCCAAACCGGCCATAAAGGCCCCCCCTCCTTGGTGGACTATTGGCCGTGGGCGACGACGTGCGCCTCAGGCGAAGTCCACATCGTCGTCCACGTTACCAGGATCCGATATATTGTAGCTAGAACAGAAATAGTTTTATACCAAAACTATCATAGATCCTGGTCTTGGTTGCCCTAGAAGTAATGCCAGTATACTGACAATACCTAAGCAAGTTGGGTAGGGTACCTAGTCTTTGCGTCTGATGATCACCTGAATTCAAACGGAAAGTTGTAGAAGATATTTTTGTTCATGTAAATGAATACGAAATGATTCTTTCATTTACAGAAATATTGGATTGCGGTTTGTGCAGAAAAAAATACTTTTTAACAGTTTGTTTACTTAACCTACCTCATAAAAGCCTTATTTATTAACGGAATTTCCTAAGACACTATTTTTACTCGACGTCTTAGTTTAAAACAAAGTATTTGGTCTATGTCCCCATTTCTCCTCTTATACGGAAAGAGTGCTTGAATATTTTCTGAGGTGTTCTTCAAAACTATTCAGTAAATACATAGTTAAATCGCAGTATACTTTACATCATTAGTTTTATCAACATAGCAACCTCAGTTTCATGTGTAACTATAACCGTCACGAAATAAACACATTTACAAAATACAAACAGACAATGTTTGGCATGACGCTAATCTGATTCGTCAACTAATCCATTAATCAGTTGGACTATTCTACAGCTAGCATCTTAAGTGTGACCAATCGCCGGATTTATCGGTTGACGGGTTGAGCAGCGAGCACGCGGTCTGCGCGTGATTCAGTTTGATCGTTGGAGTGAGACGACAAGAAAACATTTAGGTTGGTCGCTTTCTGATCAATGTTTGTAGCGTCTATTTTGGTTTTGCCAGCTCTGCCAAGGGATATCGAGTTTTTGAGTGTGTGTACCTGACCCTCTTTTCTAAAATTGGGTTTGTTTTTAAAATCACAAAACATTTTTTTCAAGAAAATAAAGACGTATTTGTAGTTATTATCAACCAGGCTATGGAAGTTGTTTGCATTGACTAAGCAAACATGGACGGAATCTAGATAGTGTTAAAACCTTGATACAGTTAGAAGAGCTTCCAGGAAGACTTGCTTCGGCGAAGATTGTATTTCATGTACCTAGTCTTTGATTTCAACTGGTTTTATTGCGCATTAAATAGAATCTAGGAATTCAATGTTGCCGACAACCATTATTTTCTTTAATTAAATGCTTGAGACTTTGATGATTCTGACTTCGTGGAACACAATGCTTTTATCATAGTTCCTTTAGAATTGCATTAAAGAAACGTATTAAATGTACTTTTAAATGTGTTTTCATGCGGTGCGATGTGTCTGCCTTCCACGCTACTAACTCATTCTTTGTCCAAAGTGTTAAGTTCTTACAATTTTAATTTCAGGTACGCTAGGTATCTTTGGAGTTGTAGAAATTGTTGGAACATTGTCTGTTTGTATTTTGTACCTCGGTATGTAAAGAAATATACCCACACGTGACGGCGCAAGATTAGATACTTATTATTTAGGTCAACATTTCGCAGCTGGTAGCTTTGTGTATTTTGGTTTTCAGCGAGTAGGTATATCATTTGAATGTATTACAAAATTTCCGCAAAAGAACGACAGCATTAATTAAAAGCATTAAATATTCGAGTTGGTGACATTTTGTTGGCTTGTTCCCAATTTTTTTGTATTGATGTTATCCTCTTGAAATGGCAGTTTACGAAATGTGCGCTTTTGCAATGCCCTTTGCTGTCTTTGTCACAATATTACTTATAAACTCAGTGTATTTTGCTTGTACATCTAGTTATAACTACTGCATCAGTCGAAACAGCTTACTCCATAGAAAATTCAAAAGATGAATTGTGTAATTTATTCGGCGTTGGAAAAATACGGAGACTTTCTCAATCATGTATTCATGTCAGATTTCACATTTCGTTCGTATGCCACCAAACACGTAGATTAAGAAGCTTCAGAGCAATAAAGGATGAGTTTGCTTGACGCTAAGCCAGGTTTAATCTGACAAGTTCTTGCATTCGGGTCATTGTCCGAGGATGCATGGCTTGCGTTGTACCTTGTTCGAAACGAAACTGCTACTAGTCGATTAGTTTCACTTTTTATTACCAGCCATTATCCGAATGACAATAATCATATTTTGGAATGATGCAATTAGTACTTATAGAGAAACATGGTCCTATATTTAGTAAAAATTATAAGAGACAAATAAGAGACCAGAGTCTTTATTTTTCTTGGCAAAAAGGGCTTGAGCTTGGCTTTATCCCCATAAGTACCTAATTCAATTCTTTTAGGACCTTTGTGGTTTTTGCTCAATGAGATTTTTTTGAACACTTTAAAATCTTTACTACGTCTTTCTGTCTGAAATGTTGAAAGGGTCAAACTCATACTGAAAGAATAACGTCAAAGTGTCCTTGTAAAGTCATGTTGCCTTTGTGAAATAGTGCTGTAAAGGAAATGGTACTAAGTATCACACTAGAAGTACGTGATACCCGTTTACTTTTCAAGGCAACATTGAAAGATATCGCACGCCCTACCAATGTTCTTGTTTTGTCTTAATATTACTTGTACTGGGTATTGTGTATTGTGCAATAGAATGGAAAACACGACTTCAACCGTAGAAATCTAAATAATACATTAGGTAGATAACAAGATACTATTATTTAGTCTATATTATTTTTAATATCTTTGATACAAATGAGCAAATGACGTTAGTATATGGGTAAAGTGTAGTTAATTTTTGATCATTCAAATTTGTAATATTTTTAAAATATCATAGTGAACTATAGTGCCTATAACAAATAGATTGTGCAACAATTGCTATAACGCTTATCATTAGGAAGCATGTCTTACCACGTGGCTGTGCCTATAACATATATTGCTATAAGTATAATGTGCCTGATGATAAAAAGATGAATTGAACTGTAAACCTTCATAATAATAAAGATCAAAGCTCTTTGGTCGACTTATTTCCAGTTTGCCGAGGGGCCCATATTAGTTAATGACGTAATAACACCAAATGAGGACGGATTATAAAAACAAGCGCGACCTATCTCGTATGTCGTACGTCGAACCAGTTCGTCCATTGAGTATTTACTTTACAAGTACTTAGTACTTATTGTATAGATGCGCAGTAAGTATTATGTACTTATTATGGCAACGGAATGCGTTGCGTTGGCGTGCAAAACACATCAAATGTACTATTTCGAGAACATTGTAAGGCTTGGTTGGATTATAAGAAGTCGTTCCGTTCAATTTTACAGACATAAGGCGAAAATTTACTCAGCTGTATTAGGTGTAACAAAACAATAGGTACAATAATGTTATCAATAAAAAAAAGTTATGAATGTATTGCAAAGTGATTCACCGGTGTGGATTGTTTTGATGTTAAAATATAATTGAACGCAATTTAATCGAAACGAATACAAAAAATGTGTGGCTAAAGGTTCAGGTTTAACTGCGTAGTACTCGTTGGTATTCACAAAAAATACTTAAACGAAATATTAGATGCGTGAGATACGACGTTTAGTTATTTATTACGATTTGAAATTAGAACTTTTTTTATTAGATTTATTAAGTTTTTCATGTTATTTTGAGGAAGTGAGTGCTTATAAATGATGTAAATCGTTATTGAATAAATGAACAAGAACAAGAACGACGTTCTTTAACAGATACAGACATAGGTAATCCACGTTACTTTTTTTGTCAAATTGTCTTACTTTAGATGTTCTATTTTTAAATATTGTATACATTTTAGTTCAAGTGGCTGAGATAAGATAAACTATTATATTGGAATCGTTGGAACTAGTATTTGTACCTATACTTAGTAGGTACATATTTTGGATACTTTTCTGTGGGGGGCAAAGGTCTTCTGAGTGGACTTCCATATTTAATTTATCATTATAAGCTGTTGATTAATTTGTTTTTCATATGATATGACGTTATCTAGATTTAAATATTATGAACATCCTTGATAAAAGGATAAAAAAATGATTTTATTTAAATAAAGATTTTGATAAACCTTAAATATTACCATATCGTTGTCATAGTTAATGATTCTACAACAACAATAGCATATTTAACAATAGTTTTAACACCAATCACACGCAGTGCATTACAGTTCTTCGTGGATTGCATTGCAATGGGAGCCACATTAATCATGTTAGACTAAAATTCTTAAAGGTCTCTGCGTGTTGAATGAGCGTAGATTATACATAGTAAGTACTACCCGTTCGCTCTAACTTTGCCGTTGGCGTAGAGGCGTATACCCGAATTGTTAATTACACGAAGTAAATTAACAGTAGCTAATGTCACTTCTTCATAGAAAATACGCAACATTGTATGAAGAAGTGACATTAGTTGCTGTCAATTTACTTCGTCTAATTAAAAATTCGACTTTAGTATGGAGCCGAGCGGCAAAGTTAGAGCGAACAAGCAGTACATACTAGTTTGAGTTTGCCAAAAGACCAGGTATCTTCGTAAAAAAAATGATACTTACTCGAGATGCAAAGAGACAAAAGAATTGTCAATTTAGCAACAATATAAACAGGGTTAAGATGATTAATTTATTTATTGAATAGCTGTATGAGCATGGAACTCATTATTCTGCAATTACGCTAAATAGACTAACGTTACACGCGTGGCCTAGTTTTGAAGTAGTACTTACAGTGACTAGACACAACCTTTGTAGACGCATGCAAAGCAATAACATCCTTGAATATGCACAAATTCACATTAAGACAATGTAAAAACAAAAAGTAGGTTGGTCCGAATTTTTGAGGAAATTAAGTATCTTAGACGGGATAAAAATCTATAACAAAAAGAGTGAAGTCAGGGCATAAAATAGCCCTCAAATCATTGACATCAACCAAGGCTTAATCCCGGCCCACGAGCGCGTTTCCATTCTTAGATCGGTTCAAAGTCAGTTCGGCTTTTAGTACTTTACTCATATAATTATCTGAAATTCATTTGGCAGGAAGTACACTGCGAAGTTTCTCGCCCCACGTC
The DNA here is from genome assembly GCA_933228765.1 of Miltochrista miniata. Lineage (NCBI taxonomy): Eukaryota > Metazoa > Arthropoda > Insecta > Lepidoptera > Erebidae > Miltochrista > Miltochrista miniata. Next base: position 2,217,244 of record OW121769.1, read on the forward strand.
AAATTACAAGGAGCAAAAGGCTATACGACTAATTCGCAATACGCCTAACTCGCATTACATCTAAATGTCATTTACAATTAGCTTTCAGCCTAAGTAGTTCTATGCCTTTATAGCTGTTGATACTATTTCGATAAATACCCAAGCATCATACGATTATACTGCACAGCCGAAATAGCTGCACCGATTTGGCTCAAATTACTATAGGAGTTGGAAGTAAAATAAAGGCGGATCGTTGAGTTTAAGCTAGTTGCTAATTAACGAGTACCTACATATTTCAAAGTGTTAAGTCAACGTTAAAGTGACCGAATGTACACATAGCAACTGAGGTGACACTGAAGGTGACATTAAAATGTAAACGTCTCTGGGTGCTAATCCGTAATATAAACAAGACTGTGGCTTGGCAAACTAATATATTATGCTTCTCATTATAATCATTTTTATTTAGATTGATCATAAAGATTAACATTGAAATATTTCGATACCAATGCTGATCATTTTAGAAGTATTATTTGGCAATGAATACTGTCACTAATAATGATATAAATATAGCTGTCAATAGTCATTAGTATTACATTACTTGAAATTGTACCAAAGTCTGGAATCAGCTTTGCCCACAAGTGAAACTGTGATATATAGTTTTTAAGAAGTAACAGTCGTCTGACCTCTCAACTTAACAACAAGAACAGAAACTACATAATAATATACAAGTAAAATATACTCGTAACAATTTATCGGCTAAGTACCATTGACTAGTTTCAATTACCAAACTGAGATACTTCTTTTCATTTCTAAAAATAAAGCGAAACCTTGATAGTCATATTCAGGCATTCACCAAGTTGTCTTTTATTCTTTCACTGTGCAAAAGGTAAACAATTTCGCGGTTCTGTACAAAAACCTGTGCATATTGATTTGGTTACGTGATCGCTACAACTGCGCACTATTTTAACTTGAAAACCGGTATCGGATAAAATCATTGAAACCTTGCTTAATTTTCTTTTTTTATCGTAATATCATTTTGATTGCTTCCCTCTGTAAACCTGTCTATTGTTATTATCAGATTACGTCATCGATTGAGTTCATCTGACCACAAAGGATTGGTAAACCCATTTAATCGTCATTATTGTAGGTTAGGCACATCTTTTTATCGAAGCTGAGCACTTTAGCACACAAACTCTCTTAAAATCTTCAAATTCTAACCTATACATTGTGTCGGCTATCATTTTAGTTACGTTTAGGAAAACCCAGACAATTCTTTCCAATTTCATTAACATCATTAACGTTGTGAGTCTTTTAAAATCCCTCGTTTGGTATCGAATCACTCTCTTGAGAGTCATTTCGTGGTCATGATCTCACAAACGCACGGAAACAATGTAGATTAATTCACCAGGACAATTGAGATGCATAAATCTACATAATAATGCTATATAAAAACTCATCTGTCGAAGGTCCTTCTAAGATTGCATCACTCATGTCGATTAGCTAGTCAATAGTTCAACACGTCTGTAAACTTACTATAGAAAATGGGAATATAATAAGATTATGTTGTTGTAATCTTGTCATTCTGTCCATCAAAGAACCATAAACGCATTATAATACGACTTTTTCTACCACAATTTGAATCTTTAACGGTACAACCTACGTCGTCACTTCTTCGTGTTTAGTTTGTATAGCGTCTTCTTTGTTTAGTTCTATCACCTTCATCTTAATTGCCTTTGTTCTATTAGCTCCTTTTGCTTTATCATTTATCATGTCAAAATTTGATGAATACAAACAAAATACCAATATAATTGCGCAAATTATTCACTCCTCAATGTCAAGGGATTATTTTTAATGTTAATATCGTGGTTTGCATAAAGTCGTATTACTAATATAATATTTTAAAATATTAAGGTAAATATTCTATTTCGATATTTTTCAAAGATGTTTTTAAAGTTTTTGGTCTTTGTGTTTATAAATTAAATGGTAAATATGCATTATGTCGCAAGAATTTTCTCACGTATTAAACTTTATAATGTGCATATTATTAGGTAGGTATGACTAAGTTTTACTTTAGTTTTTTAATCAGAGTATTTTAATTAAATAACGAAAAGTTCTAAACAACCATTCGATGACATTAATTAATTAAGTTTAATCACTTGACTTAATCAGCTCAGACTATTGTGTCAAATTTTATGAGTCCACCCTGTTCGCCATAAGTAATATCAATACAATATCAGAAGCAAAGTTCTGTTCTACTTCTACACCTTCCTCATTACATATTTACAAAAAAAAGTAGATACATAATATGTCATATTTATTACGCGCACGTCCACCGCCATTTTGTCGCCACCTGTATTCAATTTAAACAAAATTATTTACACGGGCATCAACTTAGCAACGGTTACGCCTTCCTGAATCGTTTAAGACGCATTACTTACTTAGTACCTACCTATAATAGCTTAGTTGAATACTTAACCAATGCGGTTAGTTTTATTAATATTGCTGTTTACCTAGTTTAGTTATCTAATTCCTTATTATATTTTGATTAAGTACCTATCTACTTTATAAGATTATATTTTAGCAACAAATTTATTTGAGCAAATGACGCACCTATCTTCAGATGCCTCTATATTTTTTTTTCATTATTAATGATGTACATCATAATACTCATTACTACAATTAATGACGCAAACTTTCAAGAATACAAAAAGTGGTTTTTCGTATTGAGCACCAAATAACAAAAATAAATGTCGAGGAACTTAATTACTGTCGAATTAAAATAACACTACATTAACTTGATGTACGCAGTGTCCCAAGTCCACTTTGAAACCTTTTAATTGTATAAGTAATTCTTTATGTAATTTGCATAATGAATTAGGTAGTAATCCAACTTTGCTGATAGAAAATGATCATCGTTACAAAAGCCTGCTCTATATTTTGCTTGTGTGAAACCTTCAATCTATGCAAAGAAAAAAATATTTTAATCATCTTCATTCATCAAGATCAAAGTTCCGTTTTTTATTAATTTTTTTCAAATAGCAAATAGATGTTGAAATAACAAATAAAAAAAATCAATAGTGCTCATGACACTTGATATTCAAAACTAAACAAGAAACCAGTTTAGGATTGGTTTTGCAATCATTCGCACTGTTCTCCTTATTGGTACCTCCCTAACGTTTCTTACATATGCACCTAAATATCTGAACTTTCTCAAGTTCAGTCTTGGAAATGAATTTTTGGATGACTTCCAATGAAGCACGCAGTGTGAGCATGTTCGTGACGTAGCAGGGATCTCCCACGTATTCAAAACAGACTCGAACTGCGTTAAAATAGTTAAATACTGTTTGGTTTTTGAAGACATTGGATTGATTCATATCAGGAAAGGCTTACGCAGACTCAGATATTGATGCAAAGTATTCTGTTCCTGTTGTGGAGGATATGACAAATTTACCAATCCGAAAAGGTGACCGGTTGATTGCGGAGTTTATTGTTGAAAAGGGGTCACAGACATCAGTATTGTGCATAGGTAGTTATTGAACAAAGACATCGTTGGTCAAATTTACCAAATTTTTACGTAAATCAATTTCATATTGCTGGTCACATTCGATTGATAGCAATATATTTGAAGATAGTGCCTCGCGTTTTGAATTAGGATAGTTAATATAATATTAGTCAAACAATAAGAAATTTTAAAAATAACTATAGTGAGTTTGAAACAACGAATAGAGTACACTGAGCTTGTCTTTTTAATATGAAATTAACGGCACAGAAGATTTTTTAGAAGTTCTGTTATTATCTCACAGTAGTTTGCGTGTTAGACACGTTTAAAATAAACGATAATTTAGTGCATGCAATCGTTTAACTAAGGGTTTAGAAAATGTCGATATTCTAGATAATTATGAGTCTACTGCCAATAATTGAGAGACATAATTACACATTATTATTAAAATTAACTTCGATATTATGTAAAGTATGTAATAACTGCCGTTGCAAAGTAGTGGTAGTGCACCACTTATCATTGTGCATTGTTATAAAACTATCAAAATAGTAAAACAATTTGAAGCATATTGTCGAAATTAATATTGGAGACATATTCAAACGGGTGGCCCAGTTAGAAGTAGGATAGCTGTCGACTTTTGAACTTTCACAATGAGTTTGACACACAGAGGTTGAATTGTTTAACTAATATGAATGTGAAACAGAATTAAATGCGTTACCTAAACTTATTATGATACTGGTAAATTTCAACTCCTAAGATGATGTAGCTAGTTTCAATATTATTATTAAGTCATTTCGAAAATTATGACGCTTTAAGTCTATATTCTACAGAAATGTTTACACTTTTTTGTACTCTGCTTCAAACTCGATGTTAAAAGCTGTTGTGCGTAAGGTCAGAAGATAAATTTGAAGCATACGCAGCGATGCTCACGTATGCACTCCCCTCCGAGTGCCAGTGCCCCTACTTTATCACACCGCCCACGGCCTTTATGACGTAGCATCTTCACACAATGTACGCGTGCCACTACTGTTAGTATTTCAATAACAACAATGTCTTCAGCTTGCGATAAATCTAATCTTTCATAAGCCAATGCTTCTTCATTTTGTTTTTCAATCTTAAAATTACGCAATTGTAACGATAATGAATTTCAAAGGTCATTTTTTATCTACGATAAGATATTGATTATTGTTTCCAGGACCTGTGACCTGCCTGATATCTTGACTTTAAACGACTTTAGTATGTAGGCACTTAAAATCAAGATCCGGTTTTAATCAGCAACAAACAATTGAGTGATAAAATGTTATTAACACAATTAGCAGATAGATAAGTTAGTTTATAGATTAGCCCTACTTAAATATGACGTCAATACACAACATATAGTAGACAGTTTGTTACATCGAGAAATATTTTATGGTAACATTAGATTTTACTTTGGCAAGTAAACAGACAAAATGAATAGCCATTAAACACTATAAGAACAAAGAAAAGAGAACATTGAATCCTTTTAACCGAACTTATAAAAATAAATAAGTGGTACCCAATTTTGTTAATTACGTGAGATGCCTTAAAAACTCCGGCACATAAACAATATTTTTTGTTTGGAATATTATGATTCCAGTTCTTCCACCCCGAAAGATACCATCATAACAATGGAATCGATGGTGCCCCCAGGTAAATTAGTAAAGTTTTTTGAATGATTCTAAATTCTTTTGACTTAATAATGTAAATACATAAAAAGTATTCCCATAAACTTCTTGTTTCTAGTACACAGTTTTACAGTATACTGTATAACAGTAGTACAGTAATTTAAACGACGTACAATAGACAGTGATTCAAGGTATTAGAAAAAAAAACAAGTGCACAGGATGAGGTACATTAACTAATGATTTAAAAAAGCATTACGTTTAATACGATTCACAACAGTAAAAAAATCTATACGCGTAAATATGAATGCAAAACAATATAATAATTTAATGATTAGTTGATGAGTAATAATGAATTCATTATATATAATTATCACCAATTCGCGATATATCTATCAAAGTGAAGGTTAAGCGATACCCTTTGTCGTTTTATGTCACGTTACACGTCATTTATCATCTTTTAGGGTTATATAAATGCCATTACTATCTATCTTTTAACGAATTTTATGTATAACAACTACTTATCGCATCTCGATATCGGTTAATGTTCGTTCGCTTCGGAAGTTAGGTTATCATCGGGGTTGTAATAAACGATGCTGTTATTATATAATAGATTGGTTTGTGCAATTTAGTTACTATGTGTGAAATCGTTTATCTATGAATCACTTTACAGGCGGTTATCATTGTTACAAGTATCGAGGACATTGTAACTGAATTGTCTCATGCATTTGATGCAGTATGCTATGCTCTTTACTGGTATTTGTTGCGTGATCTTTATAATTAAGTTTAACAGTTTGAAATTGACTTGACAGACGGATGCAATTACCTATGAAGATCATAATATCGAGTATTATATTATTGCCATATTGTACTTAATTGTGGGAAATTACGATCGATGACACAGTCACCTTGATTTTTGTACTCTGATTCTGATCCAAAACGATAAAAACATTTCTTACTCAGATTTTTCTTAGAATCGAATGTTGAGGAAAATGATTCTGTGATTTGCTTATTAGTATTCTCTACCTTAATCTATATATATAAAAATCAGTGCCACTTTTCGTTGTAATTTTATAACTCAAGAACGGGCTCACCTATCCAAACCAAATTTTTAGGCTTTGTTCGGACTATTATGCAGATGGTTTATGTGAAGTTAGCACAAAATCGGTTGAGCGGTTCTACATTTATCACGCAAACGAAGTTGCGCGGGTCAGCTAGTAGGTTTATAATTCTGAAGTTGTTGTATTTCATTTCCGCCTCTCGTGCCTCTTAAAATTCCGGTATATATAAGGGCACAGATTCCGCTTTATAATTCCTACAACTCTGAACTGAGGACATCGTATCAAGTCAAGTTTTATCATTCCTCACAATTTACTTAATATCTTAAACATTGAGGTTATCGTCCAATGAGGTGACGTCAATTTCACGGGCCTTAACAAGATGTTTTAGCATTTTAAATAATAATGTAGATATTGTATTAATGTAATTGAAGACCTTTGACCGTTTAGCGTTTACTTCAAATGTAAAACGTTTTATAAAGTATTTTTAATTACATTATTGATCTTTGTTGTCAAGTCAACTGATTACTGCAGCTACATCTATTAGGATCAACTTTTTTAATTTTATTTGTTCTCGAACGATGTCTTTCATGATTTTTCTCAACACAGCTCCTACCAGTATTATACAGATCATAATATTACCGGCGCACGTCTCGGTACCGTGATTGTGAACCTTGGCTTACATTATCTTTGCATACTCAATCGGCCTTATTTTAGCGTGTTAATGTACTTTGGTTGCAGTTGAGTCTTGGTAGAGGTGTAATTGAATTGTAGGAAATACATGTGACTCAGGAAGAAGTCACTGTATCATTGAAGATAAGTAGTTTTAATTTATGTTAAACTTACCTTGATGGTGTAGACTTCATGTTATCGAAGGTTTAGAACCAAGAGCCATTAGAGTGTAATTAATGCTTTAACTAGTTTTGAGTTAGAATTAAATTAATAATGTGGTTTTTTTTGCAGTACAGGATATGAGAAAACTACCAAGAGTACCATAGCAAATGCGATGCAGAATTTGTTTCACGTGAAGAATATAATTTTGAGAATTCTCTGTAAGATCTTTTTGAACTTTTTCACAGTTTTTAATTAGTAATATTAGTTCAATGGTCCCAAAGTTCCAACACGATTTTTTTTCTGATTTCTGTTGGTCCCACAATACTGCCTTGCATAGCACAGCCCTAATGTCACAAGATCCCGTATTCAAAATTAAATGATACAGGTTTCAAAAGTATACAAAGTGGTTTTATCGTGACAATTAAATACTTAATGTGAGTTGCGAAACCATGCACTGTTTCGTTTTGGTGACATCTCTTTGTGTTACAGTCAAACGTTAAACAAAGTAAATACAAGATGGTAGATGCAAGGTCACGCACAGTTTAGATATTTTTATATTCTGGCAGACTTGTTCTTGTGGATAGATTGTTTGATATGATTTTCTTTCGAATTCATGGTCGGTTTTCTTTTACTGCGGTTTAAAATTGAACGCATATGATTTAGAGGCCAAGCATTCGTTCCATTGTCTTCGTGTCTATACCTACAAATTACCACTTTGTATTCAATATACACGTACCCTTGCGGTCATGCTAATGTACATGTACATAGTCATGTATTTTCCCAAACGGGTAGACAGAAACATATTCCACATTTCACCAGATATTTGTTACCAAGTAACAGGATAAGACCTGTATGTCTTAAACTTGGCATAACGCCTACCATATTACTGGCAGTCATCGGCTTAACGTGCCTTCTGAAGCACGGAAACGCTTATAAATGCCACAAACGGTAATCTATCTCAGGAATCAGATGAGATCTCAGAGTAAGACGCTTTTTTAACAGTCATTGTTGACACTACACTGGGTAAGCGAGTCCATGAGCGTTCGATGCTAATGTAGTACCACCTATATATGCGCAGGCGCTTGTAATTTGTAATACCAATTTAGGTAGGCACTGCTAAAACGGGCTAGTTTAATGAACCGTTCTTTGTTTACAAAGATGTGACTGGAAATATAATCCAACTTGTACAGAAGATTAAAGTAGAAACGTTTATCAATTTCTATGAACATATTATTGCACGAAGTTTGATGTCACTTTGTATAAGTTTGTTTATCTGGTTATAGAGAATGGAAAAAATATTTGAAGTATGGGCTATTCAAATAGTATAAGTAGAAATATAGGTTAACATTTAGTTTCCTTTAATCCAACAATACAATAACATTTCCTGTGTCTATAGGATAGTTTTCGATGTCAATCAATGTCATGTTCTTTCAGACATATCACGGATTTATACTAAGCAGTCACGTTGCAATTAATTAAACATTCCAAGTTCATTCTAAGGATAGGACATTCGCCTAAGGATGTGACCTCCGCCCAACACGTGTCGTTGTTAAATAGGAAGGGATTAATGAAATAAAAAGAGATTTTTTAAAGTCAAAGGATTTTGTTTCTGCACTAAAAAGAAATGTCAGTGACCCCAGGACTTCTCATTCCGGCTGTATATAACTGAGTTGATTTTGACAAACACAAACTTCGAAATTTCACATAACACGTCGTGTGCTTCGAAAGCAGGTTTTGTACCAAAGTGAAAGTAGCAGGAACCACACAAAGATGTTGACGATGACTGCAGAATCAAAGTCCAACTAGAATATTTATTGTTATTATAAACGTAGCACAAGCAAAGACGGGCGAACATAAACCTCGCGAAGGATATTGTGACAAACAATGAGATGTTACATAACGGGGGTGACGTCACGGTACAAAGTCCGCACGACCAATTGGAAAGTTCAACATTGGAAGCAAAACGTTTGCGCCAACTATTTGGTCTAAATGGTTGGTTGAAATTAGTTACTTACCTACTTCGAGATAAGTAGGTCAATTATGTTTTTACCATGTCCAAAGTGCAAAAATATTGTTGGTCTATGACCGTTACCCAGTGGTTGCCGACGCTGGACTGAGCTGGGCCATCATTGCTATTTATTGCACTCTTATTACATAATTTAATTATGATACTTAGATAGTGTGTGAGTTACAATAAATGAATTTAGGTTGTTCCTAGATTGGCATAGACAAAACAAGTTCTGTTCTATGGCGCAATTATATTGCAAAATTTCAACAACATAGACAAAATATTCTTGTGAGCTGTATTTTTCGTTTTGTTGATTCTATAGACGCAGTCAGTTATGTTAATTAAGCAATTCTGTGACACGTTTGACCTACCTAGATTTATTACTGTTACATCGAAACTACAAAGTTGTAGGTTTTCTAATTATTTTTATACTTCTTACTCACTCTTGTAAACTCCACAAAGTATTTTTTACTTACTTATTTATTACGTGACCATGAAACAAGTCCTTAAGTCGGAGATCTCAATGAGGTAAACAATATTTACCATTATCAAGAAGCGAAATTAAAAAGTTATGATCTCACTCACGAACCACATAAGTAGGTACTACTTTTTAAAAATAAACGTTGATGCAATTAACCTCTTTAATGCAGAAGCAACGTGAGCCTACAGAACATTAATTTTGTTACTAAAATATAACTGATGGAGTTGGGACTGTGATGTTTGGCATAACGGCATGTGCCTCAGTTCATTTCAAAATGCCACCTTATCGTGAAGCATTAGAACTGAAATTACCTTCTCCCAAACTGTTAAAATTTGTAAACAATATAAAAGTTTACTTTGGTTTGTGCAGCGCAAATACATTTGCTTTGAACGTTCCGGTTACTATGAACCGTGGAGAATCGTAATAGAAGACATAGATTACACTACTTTTAAAGCTTTCTTCAATAATGACCAGCAATTGATAAAATTGACCTATCTTCAATACAATTTACACAATATAATACCCCTACATTGAGAGTCCAAAGGTCTGTGAATGAAATTCAACTAGGTATGAAGGACTGAACGATGATCTACTCGTCAAACGAAAGATGTTGCTAGTTAGAAAACAGCTCTTATGTCTTCAGGAATAAAGTAGTAAATGGCTTTTTGGTTGTGCGATCACGCAGGGTGCACGTGCGCCGACGCCGGTAGAGAGTTCACAGCTGTTGTTTGAATGTTGGTTGGACTTTGGACTCGAGGCTACAATCACCGGTGCGCGTGAATAACGTGTAACGACTACATTATTTTGTTTGACGACGTCTCTGACTTACTGAATCATCGCTAGTTTCATCCGTTGTAATAGCTTGAAAAAGTTGAGTAATTAAATATGTAACTAGTGTTGAGGATAATAATGTATGAGCCCAAGTGTAGAAACAATTGACGAAATGCCATCGATAAACGTAATTCTTTTTTTACAATGTTATGTAACAAGATAAATAAATAATGATAATGGTGATTTAAATATTCCTAGAGAGCACCTTGTACTAAAAATCAACTCCTAATCGCGGTAATCAGCTGTGCCATTGATATTAGTACAGGTCAGGTGAATAATGAAATGGCGCAATTGATAATGAGAGAAATTCTCTTACTAGAAGTAAAACCTTGTCTACTGTGTATTTAGCAACTTTCCTGCTTCGAACAGGTGATGCAGGTGGTGACAGATGTCAACGTCTAAATGACGAGTGTAAAGAAGACAGGTCTACCACCAAACTTCTACCTATAGAAGGAAATTTGAGCTCGAATAGCCAGTAGGTAGTCGGACAAAGTCCAATAACTCAAAGTCCCAAGCACCTGGATGGCCGGGTACATAAATATTTCAGAAGGTCGAATATACCTTAATTTATTCCATTGTGTGACCATAGTCAGGTTTTATAAATAAAGCATCATAGGTTTTAAGATGCAAACATTGATCTACGAAAATGCAAAATGTAGGTATTTTAAATCATCATCATCATTGGAAGAAAATAAGGCGATAAAATGGTCTAACAATTTTTTAATTGTTGAACTATAAACCTTTGACGTCCCTTTTGGCAGAATAAACATAATTATACATTTGCATCCGCTTCTATGAGCAGGTTTTGTTCTAAATTAAAAATGCAATAATACATTGTGCGATTTGGCTCAGCGTCAGAAATAAAACGTGCGAATTTTAGCGCCAAATACAAATAAGTAGGAAAAAAATATTTATAAAAGTACTTTGAAAAGCATGGGTTATTTAATAACTACGTGTTACATACACTCGAAACTGATAATTATGATACAAGACATGAAAAAAACAAAAATAAATGCGATTGGTTTACTATCACGAAGGTAAAACGTGTAAAGTAGAATGCCATTTGCCGGGTCCAAAGTCCGCAAGGTAACACACTGACGTAGTTGAAACAAACGTGTCTTCGACAATGGTTATGTTATAAATTTACTTTTGGATTATATAAATTTAGTTTAAATATCACACCCACACTATAATTGGATACATGATACTGCAAAGTGATTCCATATGCTGATTCTTATATGTCTGTGGAAAATACTGAATTTCACCACCATTCACCTTATAAATATTGTTCTAATTTAAATATTAGGTACCACTCAAATCATTATTTATGAAATAATTTGCTTCAATCTATTACCTAACAGTTTAGACTCATTGTTTACATAGCCAAAATTTTATATTCTATAAAACTTTTAAATAATTGTAGCCTAAAAATAAGGTAATGTTGCAATTTGGTTGCAATAATAATTTCTTACCTTTTCTAGGAGATCTTGTCCAATGGAGTTAGCGTCTACTTTGACCTCCAAAATCACAGAATTAGCCTGACTGATTAGCCACATTTTATCGAACATTTTTAGGATAAAACTGTAAAAATAGAATTTAAAAGGAGGTCGAAACGAAGTTGGACGATTCTAAATTGTGAAGTTTAACACTTATTCAATAATGTTTATCTCACTCGCGTAAAGTATTTATTTAAAAATGTCTTTCTTAATTCGCTCTGCGCAATGTTTATCGCGTATTCTTTGTGGAAGTAAAACTGTGAATAACTCCCGTCGACGGCCATACTACGATAAGTTTGCCACCGAAATGATAAAGAAAACAGTGACGTTACTGCGGTGCGGGACGTAGATCTTTCACCCCGACTCGACATACAAGCTATGAATGTATCGAAACTTTACAGTTCAGCGCTGTTAATGCTGCAAGTCTGATTAGAACAGTATTCCAAAACAGCAATGGAAATTGAAAACTTTGTAAATATACATAACATTCAGTGAATATTTTCTAGCACATGTATTGCGAACGACATAATACTCGGTCCTTTTCTTTATGGTCAACAAAGAGAGAGATAGAACTATGCCAACAAAACCACATCTGTTTTTTTATGTTACAAGGGCGCGCCTAAGTTTAAATTGCATTTTTTTTGTTATTATAAACCTTTACCCTTGTAGGCAAACAGATGTGTCTGATTTGGAGTTGCTTTGCTTAAGCCACCCTTAGTTTAGTCTCTTCAAGCGAATTCTTTTCGTCAGTATCGAAACATCTGATACCAGCCCTAAATCCGTGTTGCATGTCGGGAGCCCAGGGATTTTCCCTCCGAGCACATACCCGGGACTCCTGGCCTTAGACAGATCGCACCGTGTAGTTTTAGTCGGCAAAAGTCGGGCATAGCATCCATAAGGACTTCAACACGGAAATAAAAACCTACATACCTTTCCTTGAGGACTTAGACTCGTCATTTCTCTGATGTCCTTGAATGTTGTGATCAAGGGTTTGTAGTCGGTTCATGTCGCTCCTCTCCTACATTTATACCATTAAGAGATGGATCGCTCCAATTTAATGCCTGATTCATTTTTATTACCAGCCAAATTATCAGTTCCTTGGAACTTCGTGAGTGTAAATATTCTGCATAACAGTTGATTGAGAGGTGAAAATAGGAATATAACGTAGTGTTACACGAACCTCCCAAGTAATTCCGTACATCAACGACTCGTTAATTAATATTAACGAGTCGTTGGTGTACGGACTCAGAGATGCCGACCAGTCACCACCACCACAGACAGAGTACAGTCAATACGGGGATTCCCAGGGTAACCGAAACAAGTGTTAATTTGGAAATTAAAGAGCCCCTGATTTTGACACTGTTTTAATAAGCACGAATATGGTAGATATACCCTAACTAGCTATATCCTATAATTTTCTGAGGAGTTGTGTATCCCGCAGACTACTTGATGCATCAGACAGTTCCAGGTTACCATGTCATGGAAAAACCATCAAAGTAACAGTATAGGTACCACATTTACAGTGAATCGGACCCGCGAATTTCAGTGAAATCCCTTCACCACTCAGAAAGTGAGCTGATGATCTTCAAAATTTAAAGCTGAGAACCATCTCCATCACATTGGCTTTCGAACAAAAATCGCTTCAGAATTGGCCCATCTGTTGGGCGGCTACGATTGCACAGACAGACAAATATACAGGTCAAACTTATATCACCCCTCGTTTTTTGCGGGAGTTAAAAAGAAATCTAGCTCATCTTTTTGCTTGCTTGCTGCTGCTTGCTTCATAATTTGTCTAGCTAGACGTTCAGATAAACCAAGACAGTTAGAAAAAGGTCGCAGGAAGAACTGTATACGGAAGGCGCAGGATCGTGTGTCGTGACATAATTTGGAAGAGGCCTACGTCCAGCATTCAGCATATAGCAAGGCTGATTTCCTCCTCTAATATTGTGAATAGGAAAGTTTGTGTTTATAGCCTGGAATAATATACTAATTTTTAAAATGCCCGGAATGAGCTGTTGTTCTATATATAGAGTATAAGTTTTATAACCTACCTTTCTTCCTTCTTAAAATTTAAGCATTTTCGTCAAGCAAGCTACCTGCTGTCGGGCCAAAACCATGTTACGTTAGAAGTTACAAGAAACAGATTTAAATATAAGGAAGTTAAAACTAATAACGTAAAAAAATAATTAAATCATATAAATAAAGTTGAAGTACCTAGGTAATTTTAATTTATGACTAGTACATGAATTTTAATTTATAGAAATAAAAATAATCATTACAGTACCTGAGTATATTTCTACTTAAGCACTTACCTAGTTTAAACTTATAGCTGTGCTGCAAAGTGGGTCGAAACGGCTGTTTTAGGGTCACAGGATTTTTTTATTCGAATTCCATTAAAAAACTACCACTTTTAGAGTAAAACGATCTTAATAATTTATTCATCAAAATGACAAGATCTATCGAATAGCACATTGTTTTATTGGAATTTGAATAAAAAAATTCTATGTCCCTTTATTAGCCGTTTCGACCCACTGTGCTAGTGTGTGGCATAGGTATAGTAAGTTCAACTCATCTGTGCGCGCGGCCCTATGTGTGGGTAAACCTCGTATAAACACAGTGACTTCGTGTGCGTGACAAGAGGTACAGTGAAGTACAAAATAAAAAAACTCTTGTTTAACTAAAATAAAAACTTAATGGGTGAAATGTATGGTAAACATATTAATATGTATCGCTGCTAGAAGAATAAAATTGAGAAATTTAAGGATTCGCTGCTCTCTACAACGCTAATTATAAATCCAGATTCCATATCAAAATGTCCATAGTATTCTTCTACTTACTTTGTATTACGCCACATCTTTTCATCAATTTGAACGAAACGTTCGTTTATTAATTTCCTTATTCCCATCACATTTTGTTCGATGTTAAGCGAAGCATTTTTTTTTTTAAATTCCTCCTTCATTTTCGATTGCGTTGAGTTCAGGATGATACGGTGGTAACCGAAGTTTTAAGCCATATGGCTGAAGTATGTCATAAATCTTATAACAAACTAGCTGACCCTTGCAACTTCGTTTACGTCACATAAGGTGTACGAAAGGAGAGGTATTTCTTCATCAGACTCATCAAGCAGCGTGTAAAACTGCCCTGCCCTCTGACAAAGGAACCGTGCAAAATATCGGGATCAAAAGTATCAAAGCACCTTCTTCGGATCATATGCTCAGATTGTACCAAGTTTCATTTAAATCAATTCAGGTAGTTTCAGCGTGATACTTAATCGGAATACAGACAGACAGACATAAAAATTTTGAATTACATTTTCGGCTTCAGTTACGAATAGAGAACGCCTTACAATTAAAATTTTCAAATTATTTTCCATGTACAGACTCTCGACCCTCAACAGTTTTTTTAGATGTATAGAGTATGGTCTTTTTACTTTTTAAATAAGCATATAGTATAAGCAATGTTTTCTTCTGTCGACCATCTCTGCATTTCTATTTTATTTTGCAATTGAATTTGGGCTCTATCATTTTCTGACTATTCTGTAGGCCTTTATAAGTTACACAATTTTACCATACATTATTTTGTTATGCCTCGAAGGGTTTAGGCAGCGTTTTCGTTAAAAGCTCCCAGATTCCCAATTGTTAAAATGCATAGTTTGTAGATTCATTTTGTAAATAGAGCACTAAAAAGAATAACCCGCTGAGTTTCTTGCCAGTTCTTCTCAGGTGGGTCGCGTTGTGAACTGGTGGTAGAAATTTTGATCTATATTCTGGACGTTTTACAAGAGCTTTCTTTCTTTCTTTCTTTCACACCTTATTTTTTTCCGACATCTCCAACTAATATCGTTATATTTTAGTCAAGGTCAAACAAACACAATAGACTCTTATACGCAAACCGTTCTCAAGAATCATTGGTGATCTCACCATGAAAATCAATGCAGTAGTTTTAAAGTTTATTGTGAACAGACAGACGCGGCGGGGACTGTGTTTTATAATAATATTTCTATAGTGATAAAAAATATTAATTACATCGAATTGACACATCAAAAATATTTATCTGACTTCTTAAACATTTTCTCCGTGAAGAACTAGACATTTTCTTTAACGACTGTACCCATGGTATAATCACTTAGAACACTGTGTAATGAATTATAATGTAACCAACTTACACAGGATGTCAACGTTGCAGTTACATTGAGACTTGTCATGATATTTAATTTCGTTTCATTATAACGTAAGAGTTGCCTTCAAAACGTGATAGATGACGCTGTATGCTTTTTGTTTATTATATTTTTTATTTCGCGGCCACGCAGAGAGTTTCCTGCAAAGACTGCTTGGCACCGCTGGTGTCGTCAATAAGTCGAGTTACGTCTCTACCTCATAGTATACAAATGTACTCTGTGAAGACGGCCGCGTCACTGCCACACAAATTAAAGCTGTATAACTACTAGCGCACGCACACATAGCGCCGCGCGCACTGATGAGTTGAAATATCTATACATATATCTTTTATTGTATACATTACAAGTTGTAGAGATAAGGCTTTAGCATTATCTTATCTTCTACCTGGTACAGCTTGATTAGAACCTTAGCTGTACAGTTTCAGAATGCATAACGAAGTAGGTATCTGCTTCGTAGAGCTCCTTGGAGCGAACTACCTATACCGTCCTCGTCGGTGACAGGCACTCCCTCTGGCAAATGGGACAAATGGTGGCGAAATATGAGAAATAACAAATTGGATTTTCTGACCTGCTAATAAAATTGATAAGCACATTTGTCAGGGGGGGGGGGGGCTTTAGGAACGTCGTAACGTAATAAAATAGTCAAGTCCTAAGGGCTTCGCTGTTGAAATATGTTTGGGAAGCCTTGTTCTAGGCTATCATAGAGCAACGCGAACTAGAGGCGTGCGTTGCTCTGTGACAGTAGGTAGGTCTACCCCAAAGACTTCTATATAAACTGAGGTAGACATGCGTTACGCACCGATTTTTGAAACCCATAAAGAATTGTTGCGGGCACTGTAGCCAGTCAAAACTTCAAGAGTACTCACTCGGCGTGCAATCGAAGTCCATACACCTTCTCCTATACTCTTGTTCTATTCGTATATTACTATTTTGGTGACAATTACGTAAATAATATTTATCAGTGAGTGTAGTCTTAGCAATGTGCGTGTTTGAGGATTGCTTTTGAAATTTCGTTCATTAGAGTGTAGCGCGTCTGCGTCTAGTCTACCTCAGTTTAATATTTAGAACTGTTTGGGTATCTACCTACCCCTACTTACTTCATTATTTTATCGTCGAACTAGTTGCATAGTACAAAATAATTAAAACTGTGTGATGGATAAGTGTGTAGGTACGTGTACAATGATTTTAATTTGTGAACGTTATAAACTACGTTTATTAATTTAAAAGTACATACTTACGTGTATTGGATATACCATACATTGATGTCATTTGATGCTATTACAAATATACCACCACTGTAATTTTTTGCATGTTGACGGACACTTTTTTTATATTTAAGATGGACCTTCTTATCTCCAGTTTCCATGCCATTAAAATACTAGAAGCCTAGTTCCTAAGGCCGCTTTAAAGACCAACTTACTGATTTCTGTGACACAAACTGCAGACGTGGCAGTCATTTTTTGTATTATTCGAAGCAAAATATTAAAGTCAATCATTGTAAACATAAAAAGATATACATATTCGACTTTACAACAAAACATGGTTTAATTATAGTAAGTACCTACTCAACTAAATATGTATCAAAAAAAACGGAAAATAATCACATTTGTTTTATGGGAACCGCCCCTAATAATTATTATTATTCAGATTTAAGTATTTGTTGTTATATCAGCAACAGAAATATATCATCTGTGAAAATTTCAACTCACTAGCTATCACGGTTCCTGAGATACAGAGACGTGATGGACAGACAGACAGACGAACGGTGAAGTCTAAAGAATAGGGTCCCGTTTTCACAACAACATCACAAGTATTCATTTATTAACTCCTTGCCTACTATTGCCCGCCTTATATAATTCCATACAATAGAGTTCACAGTATTGTGAAATTCACCTTTTTTTTTTTTTTTTTAGACCACTAAGGTGGCAAACAAGCATACGGCCCACCAGAAGGACCGGTGGTCACCGCAGCCTATGAACGTTTGCAACACCAGAGGCGCCACTCTCGCGCTGCCGACCTCCTAAGGCCCCCTTTGAAGAACCCCATACTGTAGGCGTTTGGGAAAACCGAGGCAGGGAGATCGTTCCACAACCTAAGCGTGCGCGGAAGAAAGCCCCTATCGGATCTAACCGTGCGCGAACGCTCCGGACGTAGAGTGTGAGGATGGATTCCCTGTCTGTGGCGAGCGGTGCGATGATAGAACCTAGCCGTGTGCATCATATCAAACAATTCCTCAGAGCATATACCATTAAACAGGCGGTAGAACACGCATAAGGAGGCAAAGTCTCTCCTGTCGCGAAGAGGTTCCACATCACCTGTAGGCATAGGATCGTTGACAACTCTCACAGCTCGCCTTGGCACAGAGTCAAATGGACGAAGCTGATATTCTTGTGCCCTCGCCCAGAGGTGACAGCAGTACTCCATGTGCGGCCGCACTTGCGACTTATACAGAAGTAGTGTTTGCGCCGCAGTAAAGTACCGCCGCACTCTGCTGAGCACACCTAGCTTCTTGGACGCCAGCTTAGCCTTGTCCTCCGAATGACTCCGGAATTGAACCTTTCTGGAGATGTCAACACCTGCGTGCAACTCGAAGTTATGGCACAGAATAAATATTAAATAACAGTAGTCCATACTTAGACTGTTCTATAGCTGCACCGCCATAAGTTTTTATTGTAGGTAAATGTTACCAACATGAAAAACAATCGGCCATTAGTGTTTCCTGCAATTCTTACATGTTTATTTAGGTAGTCTAAAGATCGGGGTTTTTTAAGGATTGTTGCCAGGATTCCAGTGCCAGGTTGGATTATGATGATCATCATCATGATGGTGACCATGATAATGATGATGATCTTCATAATAATATGATGATGATCATGATGATGATAATGGTGATGATAATGATCATCACCTGAGAAGAACTGGTAAGAAACTCAGCGGGTTATTCATCATTAAATAAAGGTACCTAAACTGGTGAAAACAAAAATGAATGATTTTGACATGGTAACATTATTAATAGAATTGGTAACACTTCCTAAATGATCTGTACTGTAGAAAACGTAATGTAATGCATGGAATTGTACCTACAGACATTTGTGTTGAGTAGGGATTATAAATTTAGAAAATAATTATTATAATATTGTATAATGATATTTGCATGCCTGATCTGGCGAAATGTGTTGGTGTCAATTTTTTGTAACATCTCAAACTGTAGGTACCACATTTCACGTGAATAAATGAATTTGAATTCTTTTTAGTGCCCTATTTACAATATTAAATAAGGAGTGAATCACAGTGGAGAGAATCTTCGCCAGAACTGAACGTTTCAGAAGATCGTTCCTGAGTCGAACTATAAAAACATGGAACGACCTGCCCGCACACGTGTTTCTCTCATCTTACAATCCCGGGTTCTCCAAGAGGAGCGTGAAGAGGCACATCACAGGGCCGCCAACTTGAGGAACACTGACAGAAGTGGCCCCCTATCGCTAGATGCGCCACGGCTTTCCTTCAGGCTGGTGGCGACGTCAATTTGGCGAGCTAAATATTAAAAAAAATCTAAACACTGTGCATTTTAACAATTTTTTGAGCATCCAGCAGAGCAGGTCATTTCCAGGCTTCTTTATCCAGCAAATAATCACTAATTGTATAGTAGCCCTTGCAGCATAATTTACTTTTTATAAACTTTTTGAACTTATTTAGGTACATAAGTACTTTTAATTTCGTTAGGTAACCTGTTGTAAAAGCGTATACAGTTACAGCTCGCGCCAAATATCTTTGCGTCTCTGAAATTCTTTCGTTCGCGCCGCAATTTTGAAATAATAGATTTCAGAGGGAGAATTACTGCTGAGGCGGGAGAGGCACCCCTCCTGCCTCAGCTGCGCAGTAGTTTCTCCCGTGAAACCTATTATTGCATAATTACGGCGTGAAAAAACGAACTTCATAGACGCAAAATAATTTCGCGCGTGCTGCACCCCTGCAAGAATTACTGATTTTATGTAACCTGCTATGATAAACAGCCAGGTTATTTTTATTTCTAGTGTTGACATTGTGTCTATCACTTAATTTAGCGAAAATATGTAAATTTCTTTGTACGCACATAAGATGTTCAAAAATATATTGTGATGCTACTGTAAGAAAATTTACCTCTTTGAATTTTTTGCGCAGAGAGAGCCTTGGACCATAATCTATACCTACAATATAGGTAGCTCATACGGCTCGCTTTTGAAAAATAAAAATTGTATTTTTATCTGCAGCATTGCCCTAGAGTAGAATACCGTAAGACATTAAATAAAAATAAATAAATACAATTATACTGTGAAAGTAACTGAAAAAAAATATTCTAGCCTACTCAGGTGCTTTATCTTTTTTACAGCAAAATGCTGTTGAACTTAAACTACACTGTACTAGCTAGTTTCACAATATGTGATCCCCAGTGTAAACCAGAATCAACCCTAGGAACGTATAGCTCAAACGGCTCGCTTTTGAAAAATTAAAATTGTATTTTTATCTGCGCCATTGCCCCACAGTAGTATACCGTAAGACATTATACTGTGAACGTAACTGAAATAAACTGTTCTAGCCGTATCTGCATTAGTCAGGTGCCTTATCTTTTGTACAGCAAATGCTGCTGAACTTAATCTACTAGCTAGTTTCACAATATGTGGACCCCATTTTAAACCAGAATCAACGCTAGGAACGTCGTTGATTCCACAAGTTGCAAGTCTCAACGATGTTGAACATTGGTTTCTGACTGTGCTACATTAGGCAAGGTAAATTTAATACATTTAGTTCTATTATCATTCAGTCTAAGATTTTTAGTATTAAACCAATGATCTACTTTCAAGATTGCATTGTTGGCATCGTCATAGTTATCTATTTGTCTTTTAAGTTTGAAAATCTAAGAAGTATCATTTGCAAACAAAACAATCTTGTTGTTGTCCCCCACGTAAAAGGGTAGTTCATTAAAATAGATAAGGAATAAAAATGGCCCGAGTATTATAGAACCCTGTGGGACGCCTATAGTAACTACAGATCCTTCTGAACGTGTACCATTAACATGGACCCTCTGAATTCTATTGCTCAAATATGAAGCCATAAGGCAGAGAGCTTTGCTCATTATGCCGTAATGGTATAATTTCCTGATTAATATTTCATGTTGGACGCAATCAAAAGCCTTAGACAGATCGCACAACACACCAATTGCATCTTGTTTATTTTCCCAGGCTTCATAAATACATTTTAATAACTGTACACCAGCATCGGTAGTCGAACGTCCTTTACCTAAGTGAAGCCAAATTGTTTCTCATGAATTTGTGACTCTCACATCAACAATTTGTGACTATTAAAATAGAACAGCATCTGCGCTAGTATTAATTTTTAAAATATCTAGCTCATCATCACCAGTATCATCACCGTGATCATCATCATCATCATGACGATCACCATCATCACCATTATCATCATGGTCATCATCATCATATGAAGATAACCATTATCATCATTATGATGACAATGGTGATGATGGTGGCGATGATGAAGATTGCGATGATGATGAGATGACATCATGATGATATTGATAATCATCTTCATCCAACCTGGCACTGGAATTCTGGACAACAATCCTTAAAAACCCCCGATCTTGAGACTACCTAAATAAACTTGTAAGAATTCTAAGGAAGTTCTATACATTATTTATCTACACATTTATGAAATTTTCGCTACTCTGGCTAACTATACAGTACCCAACGTACTGCATAGTTAAACAGAGTAGCAAAAACTTCTAAATCGATGAGTTAAACCATGTTTTATAAAAAAGCCGATGTCTTTTTTATCAATGATATCGCTTGCTTATTGCAAGAATGTCATAACAAAAAAAATTAAGTTTTACAGGAGAGCGGTTTTAAAGTCAATTTGTTTATAAATTTGATTTATTCGTCTATATTACAAATAAAATACTGGGAAACCATATGTAATGTGTTAGTGTTTTACTGTACTTTAAAAATCGTATATTAAAAAGTAAATAAATATTACCTATTATAAGTAGTTTTAAAACATAGTAATATAGTCCTCACATGTGTCATTGTTGCAGAAAAACGCTAAATATTAAAAGTATTTTCTCAAAATAAGTCATTATTACACCACAAAATACGCAAGAATTCGCGATCTAAAACAAATAATGACGGTATTGCAAAAAAAGGTTGAATTCGTTACCTTGAAATAAGACAGCCTCTGCAGGTTTAAACTTTTATTTTCAAATACAAAAATAACGAAATTAAATCAACTTTCAATAAAACTTCTTTACTACTTATTGCAAATACCTCAGGCACATTCTTTGTAATATTTAAAAACATTATAAAATCAGCATAATCAAATCTTTAAAATATAAAAAAAATATTCGAAAAAGAAAGTAACATAGACCCTTTAAGCTTAAACTTAAAAACACAATTCTTAACACAAATGTGAACCATATCTCAGGTACTCATTATTAACAGTCTCGTAATTTCAGTCTATAATCAGTTAGAGACCTTATTCTTATCATTCCATGGATTCTAAGTGCGGGCGCCGAGTCCATAGCGTGGCACAGGGGGGAACACCCCGAAGGCGTCTGGAACTTGCGACCCATTTAAGTAGGTTTAGGGTGGTCACCTTACTATTCCCTCCCCTGCCCAACCTGATTTGGTAAGACCCTATCAATGCCGCTTTGGATATTTGTTTTAGTAAAGAGCTTACTGAAGCTCTTGGCAATCCAAGGTCTTAAAATAAATTATACAGGGCTTTAGCTGGAATTCCATTTGCTCCTACTTCTTAGGAATAGAGTTTAACCGCATAGCCATTTTTGTTAACTCATTGGTCAAGTCAAAGTATTTATTTATCTTCATGGCGTTGTCCTTCGGTATGTTGGTCTCCGACGGCACCGTGAGCTCTACGAGCACTGCTCGCTTATGTATCCTTGAAAACAAGAATATGTCGGGTCTGGATGGCGAGGTACATACATCCTCCGGGATTTTGTAGTGTTTTTCATACGTGTCTGCGAGTATGGTCCAATCGGCGGCAGCCATCAAAACTGAGTATGGCTTTTGAGGTACTTTCTTTGAACAGCCTTCCTTTACAAACGCAATTTTATTTCTTATGTTTGTGGCTCTAGCTACCGCCAAACTGACAGCCTCACGTATGATTTCCAATACCCTTTTGTTGGCGTGAGTAATAACCCATGTCTAATAGCGTCCTACAACCCACCAGCAGGTGCCTAGCAGTTCCAATTGCTTCTCAAGTTTTATCTGTGGCTTTCCCCCACCTGACTAGATTACTTTGGTTAGAGAGGGTCAACTGAAACGCGTTCAGATAGAATCTAAGTAAACCCGGCGACCAGTCGTAGAACAAGGTACGCCACTGCAAGGCCATGGGAATACAAAACTCGCCTAGAGTAAGCCACTCGTTCTGCATCTCTAGGTTCATCGCGTGCACCTTATAGGCGTCATTCGCATCCTGCTCCAGAAAGGATTTTGTAACGACTTAATCTGTTTGTCCTAACTCAAACCCACTCTACCAGTCTGCGAACCCATCATGAATTTCTTGTATAATTGGAAGAGTGACTCAAGTTCTGCTATATTTTTATCCTTTGGAAGAGTTTGAACGATTTCGTGTCTTGATTTTGCCAGACGTGCATTTTAGTAACTCTTAGATGATTATAGAATTCCGACGGCTTCTTAAACGTCATTCCGAAGTTATTAGAGGCTCTGTATAGTGCCGACGGGTCGGGTGATTGAGCTAGCCCTAGCTACGACTTCAACGTCTTCGTAACATTCGCATCCAATCTTAAACAGTTTTGAAAACAAATGAAAGAATTTTATATATTTCTGGCTTTTGTCAAAATATTTTGCCTCCATTGATCCTCTCTCCTAGCACGCTTCCTTACCTTCTTTTCAGGACTAATAGATATTGTCGTTGGTACACTACACGTGTTGAGAACTGTAGTTGTTTGCGAGACGCCTAGAATGAAAAAAGAGAAATAAAAAACTGAAAAAAACACTTTTCGTTTCTTGCTATAGTAACAAATTTTTACATAATACTTATAAAATCTGAATATTTTCTGCTAGGACGGTTTAATTTTAAATGTGACACTTCGTTTTAAATTACAAAATGCAATGTCATAGTTACAATAATGACTTAACCCATTTGTGGTTGCTGTGCCAATTTTGGAACACTTAATAATTGAGGGTAGAAGTGAAAACTGTTGACGCTAAACTTAAAACGTTTGCAGTTTTAAGTAGTTAAAAATACCTTCAATGTATAAACGATACAAACATTGTGCTAATATTAGTGCTATTTTCATACTTTCTTGTTGAACTTTACTCACAGGACGCACGTTGAGGTATGTACTATTTATTTCAATAATTTTTATTGTAAATATAATATACGTCACATTACTATTGATTATTTGTAGTTCAATGTATATTCAGTTATCCACAACATTTTATAGTGATGAATAATGATAGTGAATGCTTTTGTGATATCCAAAACATTACTGTGCCAATTCGGGTACAGCGGCCACCTGTGTACTAATTTTTTCTTGTATTTACAGGTTTAAAAAATGAGTCGTAGGCGAAGATTTAGTGCTAGTAACAACTACTTGGGCTTAGAAGAAGCCATAAATTCCATAGAAGAAGATAGTGATGATGGTTTTGAGTATGACTTGGCCATAATTCCCCCAGAACCCAGTGTTGTTACTGATGAAGAAGAGTGGTTTGATGATGAAAATCTACCAACTAACTTGCCAAATGATGTTCCGGGAAATATAGAGGTATTTATTCACGTCAAGGTGCTCTTTCTGATAGCAGTGATGACGAACCATTAGCCTCCAAGAGCGCTCGAATTAGATCCACTCTACCTCAAGCTGCAGGTGACCATTCGACAAACTTAACGGCTTCAATATCAACCAATCCTGTCTGGCGGCACGGCGTGAGCGCAACAGCGCCAAGTCCTCGTAGTGGGTCTGGGCGTGGACACTCTCTCGCTCGAGACCATGGTGCGAGCCATGCTCTCCAGCGGGAGTAAGTGGGACTGCGCCGCCTCTTTCTGTGAGCAGGTCATGCTCCTGAAGGAGGCGGCGGGCCGGGTGCGGGAGAGAGCTCTCCCACCCGAGTTCCGCAGTCTGCGGCCTGGACGCCGCCGACGTGTCTTCGCCGAGGACTATCGGCCACCATGACCGGGGGAAAATATTTCCATAGATGAATCCATAGTGAAGTATTACGGGCATCATTCGGCAAAACAATTTGTTGGAGGCATGCACGCTTCGGGTATAAAAATTGGGTTGCAGCAAGCTCCTCAGGATATTGTAACAGCTTCGATATTTACTGTGGTAAATCTACTGATTCAAGTACCGAGCCTTAGGGATCAACTACTGTTTCGACGAAGCATAGCCAGGTTCTACCTAAAACAATCGCCCAAAAGACAGTCTGCAGCTGCCCGTCATCCCACTTCTAACATAGAGGGACTACAATTTGATGGCGCCAATCACGTACCTGAAAAGCTTCGGAAACCAGTACGCTGTGTTCTTTATAATAACAGAAGTCGATTGGGCTGCAAGAAATGCAAGAAAACTTTGTGCATTGAAAAACAGTGTTTTGAGAATTATGACTCCTAAGTGGCCGCTGTGCCAATTTGGGCACACCTCTTTAAAAGTTTCAAAAACATTATTTTTATTTCTTCTTCTCTTTTTTTTCTATTCTTAGTATCCTCTTTCATAGTGAAATATAAAAATAAATGTAAAAAACCTACTAGTTTTATTTTGACCATTAATGGGTTAACATAAAATATTACAAACACATCCTTAGTTTTACAAGCAATAACGTCATATTGTTTAATAATACAGATATTTAAACTTATTTCTTTATTGTAATAACGTCATAACCCAAAATAATTATATATTGTACTAAAGGATTAATCGGAAAATAGTTCTTACCATTTGTTGCAAGAACATTTTAACTCCAAATATGACATCCTTGAGGAACAAGACGCGTGCGCCCGCGTCGACCACTTTGGCGTAACTGAGATAGCACTATATTGAAACAAGCCGATGCCGCCACCAACAGCGTGCAAAAACGACATTTGTCGCCACCTAGCGGCATCGAGTAAAATTATCTTTCTGACGTTCTAGTACTGAAAAATATGCTAATAAAAGACTTCTTTTTTATTGTAATCTAAAAATCTTGTGATTTTGAGATATGTCGGTCTTGCAGTAAGCAAGCGATATATAAAAAACTATAGATACGTTACCAACACTTAAAAATGGCAACAAAAAAGTCAGGCAATTGCCTTAATTTTCATACATGCTACCATAGATAATTTCATAGAAATTCTTTTTTTGAATATAAAAAATATTTGCCATTTTTGAAAGCCGTGATGTTCGTACATGACGTGTCTATATTATAATACGTCGTTGTTTTTTATTACATTTTCTTACAAAAGGAAAAGTTTGTAATCTTTTAAAAAAACATACCTAATAATAAAAAAAATTGGGTAAGTACCTCCTAAACCTAAATAAGGCTCCCACGGCATTGTGCCCAAAATACTACCTAGCAGCATTTCCTCTTTGAATAGCAATACCTATTCGCTGAGAAAGAAAACTGCCAGCCCTTGGGCCACCAGTCGACTCTACTAAGCGCCAAAGTATTAAATTTCAGTACATGGAATAGTTTCCAAAAAAATAATTCCTGAATAAAGCAGGTTAAAAACTTAAAAACGTGCCTACTGCCCTTTCGCTCTAAGTTTGCCGCTGGCGGGCGTAGATGCTTGTGTAGAAGCCCCCCATTCCCAACCGACCACCTGAGTTATCCACCTGGTTGGTCAGTTAGGAATAAAAGTTCCTAACCACCCACCTTGTGCACTTGGTTGGTCAGTTAGGAATAAAAATTCCTAACCACCCACCTGTGACTGTATAAAATAAATAATGTCCATAATGTCTACTTTATCAATATACCCACATGTTTATATGGCAAAACAAATGAAGATCGACAAAACAAATGAAGATCACTAAACAATTAATGAAAGTAAGATAAACAACTGAAAGTCGACAAAACAAATGAAAATCGGCAAAACAAATGACGGTCGGATAAACAAATGACGGTCGGATAAACAAATGACGATCGGCAAAACAAATGACGATAGAAAAAACAAACGACGATAGAAAAAACATATGCAGATCAATAAAACAAAAGACTATAAGCAATTTGATAAGATCAAAAATACTTGCAGCCATATTTAGTAATCTAGATAAGTTTGCCATTAAAAAAAATAGATGCAATCAAATCTCGACCTTAATGACACTTCTTTAAAAATGTGCTTTTAGGCATTTATTGACATCACTGATCACGAATATGTAAAAATTTAATAAATATAATGCATGTTCATAAGGTCGAGAATTGCTTGCACCTATTTTTTTGAATGGTGTTAGCATCGTGATTACAAAAAATGGGTGCAAGCAAATTTCGAGCTTATGAACATGCATAATATTTATTTATTTTTCATATATTCGTGATCAGTGATGTTTATAAACGCCTAAAAGCACATTTTTAGAGAAGTGTCATTAAGGTCGAGATTTGCTTGCACCTATTTTTTTTAATGGCAAACGCATCTTGATTACTAAATATGGCTGCAAGTATTTTTGATCTTATCAAATTGCTTATAGTCTTTTGTTTCATTGATCTGCATATGTTTTTTCTATCGTCATTTGTTTTGCCGATAGTCATTTGTTTATCCGACCGGATTTGGACTTTCAGGGAATTGGACTATCAGGGAATGAACGTTCAGGGAAGTAGACTATCGGGGAAGTGGACACTCAGGGAAATGGACTATCAGGGTAATGAACATTTAGGGAAATAGACGTAATGAACCGACTAGACATTCCGGGAATAAGACGTAACGTGCCGGAGGGCGGCATTTGTTTATCCGACCGTCATTTGTTTTGTCGATTTTCATTTGTTTTGTCGACTTTCAGTTGTTTATCTTACTTTCATTAATTGTTTAGTGATCTTCATTTGTTATGTCGATCTTCATTTGTTTTGTCGATCTGCATTTGTTTTGTCGATCTGCATTTGTTTTGTCGATCTTCATTTGTTTTGTCGATCTTCATTTGTTTTGTCGATCTTCATTTGTTTTGTCGATCCTTATTTGTTTTGTCGATCTTCATTTGTTTTGTAGATGTTCATTTGTTTTGTCGATTTTCAATTGTTTTGTCGATCTTCATTTGTTTTGTCGATCTGAATTTGTTTTGTCGATGTTCATTTGTTTTGTCGATCTGCATTTGTTTTGTCGATCTTCATTTGTTTTGTCGATCTTCATTTGTTTTGTCGATCTTCATTTGTTTTGTCGATCCTTATTTGTTTTGTCGATCTTCATTTGTTTTGTTGATCTTCATTTGTTTTGTAGATCTTCATTTGTTTTGTCGATCTTCATTGGTTTTGCCATATAGACATGTGGGTATATTGATAAAGTAGACATTATGGACATTATTTATTTTATACCGTCACTGGTGGGTGGTTAGGAATTTTTATTCCTAACAGACCAACCAGGTGCACAAGGTGGGTGGTTAGGAAATTTTATTCCTAACTGACCAACCAGGTGGATAACTCAGGTGGTCGGTTGGGAATGGGGGGTAGAAGCGTAGTTTAGGAAGCGACCGGCAAACTTAGCACGAACGGGTAGTACCTACCAGTTTTTGACAATGAACTGTGACAGTAAATTGCGCCGACAGCGCCGCGCCGCCACCAATGAGAATACAATACGCTACGTTACGGCCTGGCCACGGGGCAGTCGCCATGGCGAAAATTTGTGCGGCGCGACCGGCGAAGCGTCTTGCGACTCAAACAAATGAATAGAAATGTACTGAGCATGCCACGCGGCACGGCGACCGGCGATGCGACCGGCGAATTGTACCGAGCGAACGACACGGCGACTGGCGGTGCGGCGAGCGAGTGAAACAAATGCATGAATCAGTACGGCGCAAGCCACGGCGTCGGGCGGCAGTCGCGGCGACTAGGCCAGTGATTAAATGACTGTCGCGGCGGCGAACGCGACTACCCCGTGGCCTGCAAACGATGCCGCACGATTAGTCGCCTCCGCCGCCGCCGCCGCCACCGCCGATCCCCGTGGCCAGGCCGCAAGAGCCGCCACTTGGGAACTTATACATGAGGTGGGGGCATATCTTCAACAAAATTGGAATAAAAATTCCTTAACAACTGTTCTTCTAAGTAACTATGTAGGTACCCTACCCATAGAGTTATATATATTATCATTAGAGAGGCAAGCACGAACATCGCGTCTCGACAAAAGCACGGCTACCTATGAGCTGAGAAGACGCAACTATGAAACTTTTTAAGCAGTGATGGTAAATATATATCTGTCTCATTCACACGCGTATGGTGAACACCGCCGCCGCTGCGATTAGACAAAGACAAAAACATAAACATGACGAACGTGGGCCAGTGTTGACTACTGTATGAAATTTTTACCCACGATAATTATAGAATTACTAAACAAATTTAAAATTATTATGTACCTATTTCATTTATTATTTTATTTCGGTTGAAACCGAAACTCACGTGTTCATATTTAAAAAAAAAACAGCCAAGTGCGAGTCGAATACACAGAGGGTCCCCATACAAAAACAGCAATTTACGTTTGTTGTGTGGGGTCTTTTTCGGATTTTAGTAGGTATTTTTTGTTATGGCGGCAGAAACATACATCACCTGTGACACAGTATAAATATATGTTGTTTAACCAGTATTGTAGCTCCCTACAAACGGACGAAGCGCAAGCTATACCTACTATTCTCGTTTTCGGCAGGCCTTTCAGCACGCTAGCAGCGTCCTCAGTCGCAATTGTGCCGAGTAGACGAATAGACGGTGTGTCGTTTTTTAAATAGTAACCGCGCGTGTTTTATTTACTAAAAATATTTAATATGACAACTAGAGTCTATTGTGCTTATTTTGGGTTGCAGGAATTCGTCAATAACGCACCCAGAGATAACGTTTTTTAGATTACCTGGAAACTCCGAAAGGTAAGACTATAAATTGATTTTACTTAAGTACTAATTGGTACTATACTACTAGTTGACTAAAGTTAAACAAAGTGATTGACTCGAGTGAACTAGGTAGTTACATGAAGTAGGTATGTTTGTGTTTAAAACTAGACTTGTGCTTGCTCAGTCAGTGAACGGTGCGATCCGATATAGTACAATATCCAAAAAAAAACTAGTTCAGAACTCTAGTACGTGTAGGTAGTACATTTAGTTCCGTTGTCAGTTCGTAGTTATTTAATTGAGAGCAATGATATAGGTATGTTTCAAGAGTATTCATTTCTTTGTGGATGAGCGATGTTACAGTACACTTAGCACCGTATGACTGCCTCTGTGGCGCGGTCCGTATTGATACCGCCTGCGGCGCTGGAGGTCGTGGGTTCGATTCCCACCCGAGACAAATATTTGTGTGACCCATAAATGTTTGTCTCAAGAGTCTGATTGTTTCTATGTATAATTTGTATGTATCTAAAAAGTATATTAGTATTAATATCCGTGGTCTGATACCCATAACACAAGCAGGTTATTCCTAGCTTACTTTGGGATCAGATAGCGTTGTGTGAAATGTCCGTGAATATTTATTTATTTATAAAAAAAAATTGACAGCATTTTTGTTACCTTTGATTTTTATTACACGCATAGAGATAAATATGAACTTCCAAAGTTTAACACAACTTGACAATGTACGAAAAGTACTAGTGTACTAGAGACTGACTAGTACTTTCAAATCGAAAAATAGTTTTATTTTGTAAATCAAAAATTTAACGCAATGATTATAAAGACTAGAATTCCGTGATTCTATCACTGACGAAACATGTGATGAGCCGATTATTATTGTCTACGCCGCTTACTCGTTTTCAAATTTCTACACCCGTCTCACTCAATCGTTAGTAGATAACGGGCGCTGCGCCGCCTCGCCACCGCCGCGCGCCGCCAGCCGTTGCGGGGATATTATATTATTACTCACAAAGTATTTTTTGTTAAAATAAAAAAAGGTACATATTTACTCGAAATGAAAGCCGGTTGTCAGTAAAACAACAATCCTTAATACAAATTGAAGGCCTTGTGGGCGGATTGAAAAATATCAACTGCATTAGGCTCACTATCTATTACGCGTACGTAAAACTATAAGGTAAAATGTGGGCGTATACTATGCCTCTGCCTACACCTTCAGGGATAAAGGCGTGACTATATGAATGTATGTATGTACATATTTACAATCGCAATACTAAATAGAAAGTCAAAGTAGGCACATACTATTAAAATGCTGTAGGTGGGCAGCCCTATCGCATGCTTACGCACCGCGCGGCTGTAGGCATTTATTTCTAAAATCCGGCCGAGTCCAACTACAGTATACAGTGCCTGTGAAAAAATTTGCTCTATCTACGGTTCCTGCGATACAGCCTCGTGACTAATAGACAGACGGACGGCAAAGCCTCATGTCTCGTTCATAGAGTCTTGCGTTTACCCCTCCGTGCGCGAATCCGACTCACACCTGACCGGTTTTGTTTGCAATATGTGCAGCAAGTTTCACCAAGTGCCATTAATCAACGGTAGATATAAATCTTCTCAGGTGTCCATTTTAGAAATTTCTCTACCTTAAGATGGGTTTCTCTCTTTTACGTTTGAAGTTACGCATGGATGCTATTGCGAACGCCTACTGACTAAAACCACACTGCGCCCTGCTACTGCCTACGAAGGGTGTCCCGGCTGGCATTTATTTGAGCGTATCCGACGTTTCCGTGCTTCGGAAGGCACTTTAAGCTGTTGGTCCCGGTTGCCAGTAAGATGGCAGTCGTTAAGCCAAGTTGAAGGACTTGACCAAGGTTAAAAAATTCAACAGCAGGCTGTCACAACCTGTGCCTGTCCATCTCAATACGGCAGTGGCAGTACGTCTCACCACATATGACGTGGGTTATATTCTTATAAAAAAGGTGAATTTTGGGCGTATAATATGCCTCTGCCTACCTCTTCGGGGATAAAGGCGTGACCATATCGCATCGCATCCCGATAGACCTTGGCTAACACTGCCGTCTCGCATAGGGGTCCTATCCCGCTTCTTTAGGGTTGGTTCCCGGTGTACTAAACAAACTCTCTCCGAAACTACTGGACCGATTTAAAAAAATATTTCACTGTTGGGAAGCTACACTTTTCCGAGTGAACATAGGCTATATTTTATTCCCGTATTCGCACGGGAACGGGAACTACGAGGCTGAAACCGCGTGACGTCCGCTAGTATTCTATATAGACCATTAAAAAGGCACTTCTTACAAAACTTCTGACCCTTTCATTTAATACCAAAAAGGATATTTTTTTCTTAAATTAATTCTAACACAGTACTTTATGGCCGCTAGAGGGCGCACCATTAAATTCAGTGACACGATATAAAACTCCAGTCCAGTCCAGTCCAGTTAAAAAAACCAGTCTAACGTCAAGGCGCTTCTAACAATATCTCATTAGTCCAGTTCTAATAAGTACCTAGTTGAGGAGCTCTGAGGGAATACATGAACATACAGACATACGTATATAGCCTGTCAAAATCATAACCCTGCCTTAGTCGGGTAATATTATTAATGTATCTTACATAGGTAATTAATTACTAATTCTCCCACTGTTGTGGGTAAACCAAACCGATATTTTAGTGGTAACACTGAATGGCAATCACAAATTTTATTTTCAAAATTCGATTATAGCGGTATTGACGCTGATATCAATGCGTAAATAGTATAATTACGTGTAAAATGTAATTCTACATGACTAATTGTGTTTTTATGTTTTAGAATTGCAATCTTTTACTGTGTATTTGCCCATTTTGTCGCCCGGTTCAATTTGTACGTACGATTGGCGTAACGGCGTCGGACTGAACTGACGTTTGGCTCACCTAAGCCTGTGGGCTTACGTTAGGTAGGCTTGATGTTGGCGCGTTCGTTAGTCATCTAGTCTTATCTATATCGATGACCCTACCTATTTATTGGGCATGCCTAATTGCATACATAATTATGGCCAAATCTCTGGCTGTGAGACTGAGGTCAACGGCGGCCGTAGAATACTTATTAAAAAAAATGTCCAAATCTTTGACGGCTGCCGTTGACAGCTATAACTTTTTTATGATAAGTCATCGCTTCGAAACAAGGAAAGGAAACATACAGAAATTCCAAATGCATAATCTTTGAAGTATTATATAGACTCTTTGTTCTGAGCTCATTGAAATGGTGAAGATGATTCTCGGCCTCTGAGTCTGATCAGATCAAGAAGTATTGTAGTCTAACTTGACAAGTTGACTGCTGGGAGTGCTGGGATTTGTTTCTTCTCCTGCCATCTAGCGATAATATATTGTACTGTTTGCATGAACGTTCCGTTTGTAATTCAACGCATTCAAGTGTAACTATCGTTTAAGAAAATCTTGAATTAAAAATTATTTTCCCGTACTTTGTATCCTGATTGCTTGGTCGCTTTTTTATCAAAATCTTTATAAATTTTACTTTTATTTGATAAAGTCATACAAAAATAATCGATGAGTACAGTATTTTTGTAACAAAACTGTTCCGGTACACGCATCAAACCAAAAGCACGAGCCGCTGACAGCGCCAATTGTGACAACATAGCCGAACTAAAGTAATCATATGACTTTCTTCACAAAATTCTACTGCGCGTATCGATTTGTGTCTTGTGTGCTGGTCTTGATTCTCGCTTCACTTAGTTTTTGTGTGTATCAGAAATGGCGAGTCAGACACAGGGAATCCAGCAATTGTTGGCAGCTGAGAAACGCGCTGCCGAAAAGGTCGCAGAGGCGAGGAAGCGTAAGTTATTAATGAAATAGTAAGCATTTACGCCCAGTCTATCTTACCTTGTAACTAATCGTGTCGTACTATCTAGTCTCAGAAATCATTATTTTGAGTAACTATTCCAGAGGTAATGTTTTGCGTTTAACTTGATAGTGATTTCGAATGTAATCACATGACTTGTGTGTTACACCTTGTTTGTCACTACCAAACTCTTTGTACCAGTCAGTAAATTACAAAGTTGAAGTAGATCGTTGCTACATTAACTCTTATATACTATTATGAAGATGTATCTTCTGATTCACTCCTTTCCTTTCTTGATTCTTTCATGAAATTGTCTCCATGCCTGATAAGAAATGGATACCTTCAAATGTATTGGGAAATCTGTTAAAGTATTAGTCTATTTCTGTCACGAAACCTATCAATTTGAGATAAATTAACGAATAACACCATTTCTCACTCAATTACTATATATTTTTGCAAAATTAATCAAGGTGACTATTATCCATTGGTGTTGTAACAGAAAAGCACTGTGTAATATAGGCCAATAAGAATCATACCAGTAAAATGAAGAGGCCTTTAAACAGATAATGCTATCACTGACAAAATAAGATAGAATTTGTTCTGAACTCTATACTGCATAGGTACTTATAACAGAAAGGAATTTTAATCACAATAGATCAATAATGGTTGTGATCAGCTATGGTGAAACAAGCTTATAGGCTAGAAAAATCACTCTCTCAGCTACAATATCACTGAGTTGCTATGACTATCTACCACTTTTGTTTCCAAAATGCAAACGAAAGTAGATAGCATATTTTCTCATCAATGTCTGCCTCAAAGTTCACAAGTGTCTTCTGTATATACTAGTTTAGGAATCAGTGTAATTTTTTTACTCATTAAAATGGCCTTTACTACCCAGGTCAATATTTATGTATTTTACCGATGTATTTCCGTGTTACAGGAAAAGCGAAACGCCTAAAGCAAGCCAAGGAGGAGGCCCAAGATGAGGTAGAAAAGTACAGGCAAGAACGCGAGAGGCAGTTCAAAGAGTTTGAGGCCAAGGTATGTTGAGTCAATCTTATTATGATTTTAGCATCAATCAATCAATCAAATCAGCCTATAGCAGTCCACTGTTGGCTGTAGGCCTCTCCCAGTTCATGCTACAGTATGCGCTCCTGTGCCTTTCGCATCCAGTCCCAGCCTGCGACCTTTACCAGGTTGTCGGTCCATCTATTGTCTATTGTAACGGCCTATCCTACGCTTACCAAGTTTAGCATGCATTAGTTCAATTGCAGACCCATTGCATCCACTTGTTTAATAATTTATTCATCATTCTAAAGCTTAAAACAATTGATCAGTGTATCAACTTGATCTATTCAATCTAGTTAACTGGCAACAATTGATCAGTGTATATAAATTTGATCTATTCAATCGAGATAGCTGACGGTTAGGTACTCATAATCTTCTTAACATTACAACCTGTCTGAACCAACTGTGCTATGGCGCTATGACATAAGTTTGTCTAAACTAAATTTTGTAAGTTGAATATTATTTACCTACATTGTTTTTGCATTTAAATAGTCCATAATACTTTTACTATGAATAGATAACAAGATATAGGGACGAATGGAACGAGAAACATTGCGCCGGCCACATATAAATTGGAACAAGGGCAAGAGAACAAGAAATATTCGAATTGTTTTTGCAAACAGTTCTACAGTCAGTCATTGCAGTGCCAGGTGAACTGTTAAGCTTGGATGGGCTACAGAAAATACCCAGACTCAGTTTTATTTTTAATCTTTATTTTAATCTTGGAGGTTTTTATCCAAAAAGGATAGGCCAACCTCATCGCATCCTTAAACATTATGCACAAACAAAATTTATGTAGGTAATCATGCACTAGACTAGATGAAGTAACTCGTTCCTGAATCACCATAGCCAAGCAACATAACTTCAGAAATAACCATTTACAGTTCACACAAATAATTTTGTATTTTAATACCTGATTTACATTGTGGAAATGCAATAAAGAATACAATTATCTACAATTACAACATTTGTTCAAACTAGGCTTAGGCAAACCCAAACCATACCAATGGAGAGCTGCCGAGGCAACATTAATGATTTATTTTTATGGTTTCGTGCATTGTGGATAAATTTAAATGTATGTATTGTTATATCAGCACATGGGCACCCGGGAAGGCGTCGCTGCCAAGATCGAGGCAGAGACCAAAGTCAAAATCCAAGAGATGAACAGCATGGTGAAAACCCAACAGGAAGCGGTATGTATTCATTTCGAATAAAATTAAATGCTACAGTTGTCAAAGTTTACTCATCTATTGACCTGTCACTGAAGGTGTTGCCAGACTTTTTCTCCCATATCTGGCTGTTCTCATAATATGTGGCAGCATAACTGCACTGTACTAGCGAATAAAATCAAAGTAATGCAGGGCTTCCTCATGTAATTCCTCATGTCCACTGCAGTTTTCATCTTTATAACATTCAGCTTTTGGTAGTGTCATCCCTATACTATTATAAATGCGAAAGTGACTATATCTGTCTGTCTGTTACGTTTTCACGCCTAAAACACTGAACCGATTTTGATGAAATTTGCTATCGAGATAGTTTGAGTCCGAGGGAAGGATATAGGCTACTTTTTAACTGACTGCCCAAAAGAAGGGTAATTATATTACGCGATAACGACTTCTACGCGGACGAAGCCTCGGGGAACAACTAGTACTAAATAACTTAACTGATTGTACCTCAAATTTTCGCCTAAGACATTTTAAACTCACTACACCACTTGTTGGTTGATATCTAGGTCATAATAGCTATCTATGGGCTAAATTTTTGAGATCGGTTGCAAGATAGTGTTGTTTTGCTATTCATTTGGAGCAGTTAATTTTATGAATTTAGGAAAAATTGTGTGATTTCCATGTTCATGAAGTTGTTTTTTTTTTTTAATTTCAGGTGATCAAAGACGTTCTCAGCCTGGTTTACGACATTAAGCCCGAGTTACACGTCAACTACCGTGTCTAAACTAAATAAATACTTTACATAACACCTGTTTGTCGCGTAATATACATTAATGATCATTCAACTCAAGTTGTTATTGTTGTTCAGTTAGGCACTTAGGCGCGGCAGAATCGAACGGCGGGTAGCTAAAAATATTGCCAACTAAAAAAATATCGACGGATTTTGACAGGTCTCGCAACAAGTTAAAAAAATATCTGCCAAGATTTAAATTTCGAACGGAAACGGACTTGAAAATGGCGCGAAGATTGCTGGTAATTAAACTTGGAACTGAATGTCAACACATCTGTCATTAAATATGTCAACTGTCAAAAACACGCGGGAAATATCCTGTCCGTTCGCTGTAAATACAAGATTTGCTTGATTTCGCCCTATATATTTAAATAAATTATTCAAATAAATATTGCTAAGCGTAAGAATCAGCTCGGTATCATTCCAGTACGTTGAAGGTCCGACATTGAACAGAATAA
The DNA here is from genome assembly GCA_933228765.1 of Miltochrista miniata. Classification (NCBI taxonomy): domain Eukaryota; kingdom Metazoa; phylum Arthropoda; class Insecta; order Lepidoptera; family Erebidae; genus Miltochrista; species Miltochrista miniata. The sequence goes on from OW121769.1 coordinate 2,254,609, forward strand.
ATATAATGTACTCTATAATCTTAAATTGTATGTTATTCAATGTTGTATGTTGAATAGAAATATATAAAGTTTTAAAATTGGTTGTTTTTTTGGTAGTGGCTTTGAAGTGGTGTGCAATAATAGAGAAATAGAAACAATGTTATGTATTACTCAATTCGTTTTATTATATTTGAGCCATTTCAGGTGATTTTATCGCCGTATTTCTGTAACAAAAATGAAAACTTAAGTACAACTTCAATCAATCGGGAACGTACTATGCTAATTTGACAGATTATCTTGGTATGAAGCGCTCGTGGCCCGCTGACATTTAGTGTTCTGTAAAGTGTAAACTATCACAGTAAGCGACATTTACTATAGCCGGTCCTTGGATGGATGACCACCATGTCAAACGTCACTTTGTGACATTTATTAGCGAGCGTTTCCGTGCTTCGGATGTACAATTGCAGCCGTTGACCCAAAATGAAGTGCTTTATGGGCGGCTTGAAAAATTTTCTCACAACCTGCGCCTGTTCTAATAAACGCGGCAATAATACGGCTCACCATTTATTACGTGGACACCATTTAACTAAAAAAAGACGAGTGGTGGCCAAATAATATGCCACTGCCTACCCCATCGGGAATAAAAGGCTTGACCACATGTCTATTTATCTTGTTATGAGGTCTCGCCAAACGTACCTATGTGTTCCTCTGATCACCTTGGAGCAAATTTTACAAGTTTACCTGCGCCAAACGAGTACTGGGCAAACTTCAGGGGGATCAATACATTAAAAGCCACCCATATTACAACAAAAATAAGTTCCTGACAATATTTCTCGTTATCAGTAGGTTGTTGGAAGTTAACGACCTGCCCGTACACGTGTTTCCTTCATCTTACAATCCCGGGTTCTTTAAGAGGAGCGTGAAGAGGCATATCACAATGCCGCCAACTTGAGGACCACTGTCAGAAGTGTTACTGACTGTGAGAGTAACCCCCAATCGCTAGATGCGCCATAACTTTCCATCAGGCTGGGGCGACGTCAATTTGACGTTAATCTGGCCATCTAGTGGAAAAGAGCTAAAATATGGTGATCGCCTGATTGGTCAGAGTATGCCGCCCCTTTACAGATAACTTTCCCTCTTCTCAACGAACTAATCCACCCAAATAGATTCATACGTAAGAAACAGTTTTGGGCATGATTATACAAAAGCAATGTAGGTAGGCATTGGACTACCATTCCTTAGCCTTCAATGGCTTGGTGGGAAAAGTGGCCGGTTTAATGCGTGGTAGATAGAGAAGGGAACACAAAAGACCGACAATGATTGGGACTTGCGACTCATACAGATTTAGGAAGTAGGGATATATGAGAAGTTGCACTCTACCAAACCAGATCTCTCACTCCAGAAATAAAACAAACTGAATATACTGTACCGAAGTTGCACCCTCTTGTCTCCGAGGTTCTCGAGCCACGGAGCCACAGCGCCGACTGTGGAGAACACGGCAGGCTGGTCCGCTTGGTCGCAGCGTTTGGATGAGAACGACAGTATCCCGACCAGGGCATTGTCAAAGATTGCTGGGCCACCGGCGTCGTGCTGGGACAAAATGTAACATTAGGTAGGTTCTTATCCTGCTGATCAGTCAAGCAAAACGTAATAACGTCATTACATGATAATTAATCCTTACACGAAGTTCCGAGAGAACGCCGTAAGCTGTCATTTTGCGCAACCAGCAGAGGAAGGGTCATCAGGAAAAAATCAGCGTGTTCTTGAGGACATCGGCTGGAGGAATCTTGCCGGGAGCCCGGGTTACGGAACGAAACCAGACGAAGAGTCTTGTAATATATTTCTCTTGTCTTGTTTTGTATAACCAACCAATGTGTCAAGTTGTAAAAACTTCAACATGAACTGGGTACTTACGTTGCAGACATTTTTAGGTATTGTAATGAAGCCAGCGCAGAAATTGGTTCGTGTCACCAATTCGCTGAAACAAGAATAATGCTGTGAGTTAAGAAATTATATTATAGGTACTAATGATATGAATACTTAACTAAGTCGAGTTATTCTAGCTGCTTAATATGGGTATGTGGCATTCAACATAAAAATAAATTGTCTTCCCATCCTTCTAGGAGTCGAGTCAAAAAAATACTCTGCTATGCCTAGGATTTAGGAATGTCTGAAATCTTTTAACTTTACCAACTCACGTATATAACTATTCCTTTTATCTATTACAGCCTCAGATTCATCGAGGGTAACATGGGGTCTTAGATCATCTAACCACAGGATGCGCCTTACTTAAGCATTGTTTTCTGCCATTGCACATGACCATTTGGTCTTTTGGCTTTATAAAAAGCACTGTACATCAGTACATCATTTTATATGATTAAACTAGTACATTTCATTGTAGTTGACTGTACAATAAAAATTAACACACAACAGCCATTACGCGTTTGTCGATTATTACATTTTTAAATGCAATGAAATTTTATATGTCTTCGTGTTTCCCCCTTCACTTGTATGAAAACTGGCAGAATATTTTTGTATGCGGTGGTTCGCAAAGGCTAGTCCCGTGATATATGGTCTAAGCATGGGGTAGACTATGATCATAGATAGACAACTTCTGTCAACACATGACATGTTTACATGATTGCTAAGCTGTCCAGAAAAAGACTATACCTATAATATTATCTGAAGATTGTCTATGATCTTAGCATTAGGTAATTGTAGTGGATCCCACCGCACGTTCACGTAACCTAGCTAGGTACTTCTTTAGCCCATTTAGTTGGAAGTATTCTATTTACCGTCCATAAATTTCTTGACAATCTGCTACATCGTACACAGGCAGCTTAACTTTCTGGAGTAGCACCTCTCCCCCGGATCCCGAGACACCCTGAAATACAACTCGAATTGAACTGTACCGTCCTACCTTGGTAGATTAATATTATCTTATATCTACATATAATAAAATGATAGAAAAGCCAAAACTGTACATTGGAAATATTAAAAAAAAATACTCGCTGGGTGTTCAACATAAGATATCGAAGCCGAAAATATAGTTAGAATTTTTTTTGTCTGTTTGTCTGCTTTGCTTTGTCCGGAAGGATCTCGAAAAGTACTCAATAGATTTGATTCAAATTTTGCACAAATATTACCTAGGGGTAGGGTGTTAAAATAGACTATATATTATCACGCTTCATACCCTAGGGGCTTAGCAGAGAGCAATCAAATTGGCATTGTAACAATTTTCACGCGTACGAAGTCGCGGGCAACAGCTAGTTAAAATTAAAAGTAAATGTAGCGATGTGGCTCTACCAAGATCTTTGAGGCACAAGGAAGCCTAACCTGAACATGGTACGAACGAGGTCATAGCCACTTACAACGAAGAGAAGGGAAACTTGAATATTTATTTACCGGACTGACATACCTACCTACATCTGACATGCTTACCAAAACGGATCCCCAACCGAGAAACAAGATCTGATTATCCACAGGAACAAGTTTATCTGTGGAGTACGCTATAGCATCTATGGGCTTGTCTGATCTTCCCAGTGACAGGTTACGGTGGAGCTTCAGCACAGCGAAGTTGAACTCCAGCGTCTGGGGCTTGTAGTTGGGGTGGAAGAAGATCTCGGCGACTCGCAGCAGCTCGCCTCCAGAAGTCGCGTTGGTGGACCCAACTCGAACTGTCAACATTTTCACGTATTCCCGGAAGAATCTATTGTTGTATTGCCTGGAAATGACGTTTGTATTGAAAAATAAGCTTAGCATTAAATACCTACATTTTTTTATCGTGAGGAAAATCCTACAGGGATGCTATGCCGGGGTCCTACCGACGAAAAACTACACGTATCCTGCTCGACAGCCTACGGTTGGGAACTTGGAAGCCCCAGGTTACCCCTCGGAAAGATGTACCCAGGACTTCCAACAATCCTACGGCTACCACTGCGGCTTCACCTAGGGGGTGCGGCGCTGGTTCGAGTGCTATCTCGCGTCTTTGAAAGGTTGTTCTGGTCTTATATAGCTTCTTAGGGGGGAGGGCGTGCCTGATTCCTTCGCGTCACGCTGTCGTCTAGGGCCTGCTTCTGTAAGGACGGTGAGCAGCCCCCTCACACCGTTGTCAGGCCCAGCATTAAATACTTAATTGTTGCGTGACATTTCTTACACAACGCCATCAGTTTAGATCAAAAATGTCTGGTAGGGGTCGGGATTCATACCCGATAACTCAGCACGGTGGTCGCATACACTACCACTGCGACATCGAAGCAGTTATTGCAATTTAGTTACTTTTTTTTTTTTAAAGTACTTACTGCCTTATTATTATGTGCGTAAATCTAATTGACCCATAGGTACCTATCTATTGAGGTATTTGATTTTATTAAATTTACAAAATGGTCAAAATGATTTGCACTGCTAAAACCATCGAAAGGTAAGCGTATCATCGAACGAGGGGTGTATTGTCTGAAAGACCTGAAAACAAATGTGTTTTAAAACCCGGTGACGAACCCACTCTACCCCTAGTGGTTACACAAAACAATTAAATAACCCGGGAAGAAACCCTACTTACACCCGTCTAGTACCTAAGTAATGTACTTAATCCGCTTCGAACCTACTTACAGTTGCAGACAGTGAGCAGCGGTGAGAACTTTATCCTGATCTAAAATGACTCCCCCGCACCAGAGCTCGCCGTTGACCAGGAGAGCAGCCATGTATGGAAAGTCTTCGATGACTGCCACTTCATCAGGGTTGTATATCCTGCGCGACCGACGATCCATCGGTGGGTTAACGCTCTTTGTATCAGATTTTTGGTTCCTTTCTCCTAGTTTTGAGGTATCTGTGGAATGAAATGTTGATTCAAAAGTTTCTTGAGTATGAAGAACTCTCGATGCAATACCCTTTCTTCTTTTACGCCTAAACCCCTCCTTACTGGCTTCACCCCACCGGAGCCTCATAAAGCGTTACATTTTCCCCTATATTGTTCCAGATAGATGATACGGATGGCGTTTGATGCATCACTGACTGATCTGCTGTGGCCACCAGCGTTCGAGTGGATAGCAGGATTCCCTGGTATATACTCCTTCCTACATGTAAGTGCCCAGGCAACAAGGTTTGCCCTACACAGGAGATCCGAATGAACTCGGGTTAGCCTCTGTCATCAACTGTGGAAACCTTTGCCCCAATAACTACTAACAAGTAATTGAAATAAAAGATGGTGCTCACAGGTCATGGGCTGAATGATCTCGTTAATTCGTTGGTCCCTGTTCGGAAACTCGATCGGTAATCCTTCGTATTCCTTCAGCAAGTTGTTACGGCGATTGTTTGCTTGTTGTGCTGTCAAAGTTAATAAACATTATGTTAATTAGCCCTATTTTGATCCATCAATATCTTCGGAGCCCTATCCAAAATACAAATGTTTACGTGTTGGATTGATCAGCATCCCTTGGCCTCTTAGAGAATGTGCGAAAACGAACGACGAAATTGGCAAGTGTTGTGGTGTAAAAAATGAATGGCAATACAAAATCTTTCTCAGTTATAATATCATTCGTCTTCTCGCCTCTAGCACAGGGGTACATACTGAGCTTTGCTTCTGTCTGTTCCGTTTATTTTCTCATCTGACTCTGGCTCCTAGCTTCTAATTCTCATCTAGTAGAAACTTATATAATTTGTTAATAATTTACATATTTAGGTATAGGTATTATTTACTTACAATCTTCACCGCTGATATCTGAAGACGAAGAAGATATGTGCGGTTTCACAACACTGAACAGATTTACTAATACAAATACGGCCGCCATTTTACAATCATATCGGTCAACCATTTTGTTTTTAAACCGTTATCCTGTAAAAATAAACCAATAACTAAATAAGTTTGTGAGTAGGTAGGTATTTCTATACATGCAAACATAGACAGATAATATCAGATACCTTGGTAGAACTCATTCAAATTTCAAAACAGTTAGCAATATCATTCAAAATATACCTTTATAGGTACCGAGGTAGTTCTGCTAGTTTCAGTTTTCTATGGTTCTGACCCAGAAATCGAACTGGTAAACTACACAGCTGGTCCCGAGGTAGGCAGTCTCATGTCTACATGTTACTTGTTGATATTAATTAAATTGAACACGCAATGTCTGTCTGTCTAGCAAACGTTGCACGAATTTGAATTCTACGCATCCTGTTTCATTACAGTTATTCCGTTGTTGCATATTTCATTCACATCGGCGTTTTTATTTGTACAGAAATACCTATGAAATTGTAAAAATAGCTTCTTTTTTATACTAGGTACTAAGGTAGCCAGACCAGCTGACATACAACATGATACTTCGTTACCGTAGCCTATGAAGTCTACTATATCAGAGGCCTTACAAACGCGTTGCCGACTCAGGCAAGATTGAGAACTTGCTAACCACCCATAAGACTTTCAACTTGACTTGACTGCCATGACACTGGCAACCGAGACCAACGGCTTAACGTTCCTGTCGAAACTACTCACCCAGAAAATCAAGTTATTCTGAGGTGGCCTAGGCGATAAGGCGATTATTCAGACCATTGGAGCGTCGAGCGTAGCAGTAATAGTGTAATGTCAAAGTGGATTATATTATGACCTTCCATAGAATTATTTTTATAGCAAGTAGCATATAGGTTGCCTGGTAGAAATCGCATTTAGCGAAAATGTCGCCCATTGTACATTTCAAGACCTTGTATACCTTATTGATGACTTTTTTTTTGGTGTACAATAAAGTAGGTATATTTCTATTCTATACTATTCATAAGGACGTTTGGAACATCAGATAGGCTACACTCAGGCTGCTTACCCTGCTAGGCCTTCTAAGACACTTTTTGAAGAACCCCATACACCAGATGATCGGGACAACCGAGGAAGGGGGTTTATTCCAGAATCTGAGAGTGCGAGAAAGAAAGCCCTAATCGGACGTTTCTATACGGACATCAGACATGTATGGGTTTAATGGGCGCTAAGGTGTCAGTAATATAATATAGGCAAAGCCGTCGGACACATAAAACGAAATCTTATATATAAAATAGCGTGTCACAATGTTCCTTCCCGTACTCCTCCGAAACGGCTTGACCGATTCTCATGAAATTTTGTGAGCATATTGAGTAGGTCTGAGAATTGGTCTACTTCTATTTTTCATACCCCTAAGTGACCGGGAATAACATTCCACGCAGGCGGAGCCGCGGGCATTAGCTAGTATAAATATAATAATCAAATAACATACCCGGTAGCAACAATATAAATTGTTTTTTGGTGTTTTCTATGCACTATTACAAAATATCAATAAAATATTCGTTCGAAATAAAGCAATAAAATACAAGAGTTAGCAGAATCTTTATTATGATAAAAATTCATCCAAGTGCGGGTACGGCCATGCGCAATAAAAGGTTCCGTAGGTGCTAACTTTACCGAAATATTACTTCTAAAAGTAAATTTTATTAGTCCACCGACTATTGCTCGTATCTGTGACAGTTTTTATTAAAATAGCGAAAATATATTTTTTTTTTGATTTTTGAATACATTAGCCATTAATCGAACTTACTCTTCTCGCAAAAATTAGCTCTTAAAAGATAATATTTCCTGAACAAATCTCTTCATCGATTAATGGTTTCACAAACAAACAATATTTTTGTAAGACTGATAACCATGTCGTAGAAAACAAAATAAGAAAAACTCTCCCACACTTGTAGGGAAAGTAGCCTAAGAAGCTTGTCAAATTACGGAACCCTAAAAACTATAATAAAGTCATAAAATCTTTGAAACAAGAAAGAAAAAAAACATTATAATAGAAGATAGTTTATAGTTTTTTAGTAAACACAAATTGGTATTTAGTTTTTCAGCGCCAGCAGTGATGACCCTAGCCGTGGAGATGATGATGATGACCCCAGCCATTCATGTGATGGTGATGACCCCAGCCGTGGCCGTGATGACCCCAATAAGAGTAGACAGGAGCAGTGACGTAGTGTCGTACAGGCATGACGACTCTCACCACTGGTGCATGAGCTGTAAAAGGCAATACCTATTAGTTTATTTCACTTTATTGTGATAATTGATGATTAAGTTGTGACGTATGTTGTATAGCTGCTGTAGTTCAATTCATTAATGGTAATTCAACTTTTGAATACTTAATGGGCAAATTTTTCGGGTTTTCGAGCGAAGAATTTATATTTATAGTGTGTTCGCCATTTTATAGGTCTTGCTGCTCTCAGACCAGGTTAAGCCAAGAATAGATTGAGCAAGCAACTGTGCAACACGGTTAATTTGGCGATATTTTCTATACAACTTAGGTTAAGTGTGTATGATTAAGTAGTAGTAAGAGTTACCAAACAAGGGGTTGCCGACCACCAGGCCGACGAGAGCAAGTACCAGTGCCACCTGCAAAACAGAGACACGATTACAACATGGCCATGCTGAGACAACTTACAACCGTTCTTCTAGCGGAACTTGAGAAATCATATCGCAGGGTCATCATCTGAAGGGTCTGTCAATAGCCTTATCAGAGATCATAGTGGTATTTTATCTCTTTAGTTAGATTGACATTTCTTTATGTCAGTTGAGTAACTAAATAAGTTCGTCTCAAGCTATAATGGAACCGAAAAATTTGCGAGTGTCTTCCAAGTTGTAGCTTCAAGATAAATCTTCTTCATATTGGAAGTGTTCCTTCAATTACGAGTAGATCCAAGGCGTAAGAAATCTGTGGTTACTTTTTTAGTGGAAATCCTTTTGGATGCTATGCCTTTTCCGTAAGGACGGCGAACAGCGGCCCTGCTGATTTGGACACCTTACCTTTTTTTAGAAAACCTAATCGTTTACAGTCTGAACGGCACAGGCCGTGGCATCTTGCCGACCAAAAAGTTCTCAGTTTAGATTTGTCGATTTTTGGACGACTATATAAATTATTGATATTTTTTATAATGTTTGATATCTCTTACTCACCGCGCACTTCATGTTTGTATGTACAGGATGAGCACAATAATAATTAAACAAATACTCGATTTCAATATATATAGCGGGTTGGCAGGGTACGCGCCGCTGCCACTTGTACGCATCCTGCCGTCAGCTGTCGGTCCTTGCATCACGCTGGCAATTCTCGGCTCCTTCCGCCGAGCACTTCGGATATCGCTGGCACCGACACGTTACGACACTGACATGTCTACAGCTACTGCTGTATACCCCTCTACTAATTGCTGCAACGTTAGTGTTAGGTGAAGCGTAGCCTAGCTGGCTGTGTGTTCCGTAAACGATCCCTGGGTTAAGGATTGTTCTGAAATTGGTGAACATTTCTGGCATTTCTATTACGAACGTTAACGTGCTTCGGCATAATTCCGGCTGCCAACGATATGGTAGTCATTAAATCAAGCCGAAGAACTTTTGGGAGTTTTGAAAATTTTGACGGCAATTGTGAGTAACTCTTCTAAAGTTCATAAAGCTACAGTGACCACATAAGTGGGCGATATCATTTGCGACCTAATAGACCACCAGTTTGCACCCCTGGTAGTATAAACGTTTAAACGATCACTGCAGTAAGTATTTTTGCTGACTGGTTCTTCGCCCTTCTTGCCCCTGATCCACCTACATAGTTCACCTGGTTGTACCACTAGTAATTTTTTTTCCCATGGTCCACCGCAGTCTAACTGGGTGTACCATGGGAATTAATGTTTTCCCGTATATATTCCCGTATATATATTAATGTTTTATTATATTGTAATATGTCAAGTCATTTAGTCTATTGCAGTCCACTGCTGGACATAGGCCTCTCCCAATGAGCGCCACTATGATACTTTACTGTAATATGTATGACAATATATTTTACTTTGAAGATGTACGCGATTTTCAACCTTAAAAAAATAGTAAAAATAAATATTTTACGAATGTCTTTTGTTTTTCGATATAGGTGAACTACGGGCAATATAAATTAAAAACATATACATCATAACAGCATAGGTGGACTATGGGAAAACATTAATTCCCATAGTACACCCAGTTAAACTGCGGTGGACCACGGGGAAAAAAAATTACCCGTAGTACGACCAGGTGAACTATGTAGGTGGACCACGGGCGAACAGGGGATCTTCGATCAATTTAGCCTACATATAGCAGTCCACTGCTGAACATAGGCCTCCGAAATTTCGCCACAACACACGGTTCTGCGCTTTGCGCATCCAGTCAATGCCTGCAACCTTCTTAGGTCGTCGCTCCAATTGGCAGGGGGTTGTCGTACTCCACGTTTACCAAGTCGCGATCTTCACTCCAGAACTCGCCTGCTCCATCGGTCATCTGTTCTTCTACAGATGTGGCCAGCCCACTGCCACTTCAAAACGCATACTCTGCTAGCTATGTCGACTACTTTTGTTCTGATGGATAACATCGTTTTGGATCCTAAAAGACACCACAAGCATAGCTCGTTCCATCGCTCGTTGCGCAACCCCAAAGGCACGGACCAGCCCCACTGTGTGTGTCTACGTCTCGGCACCATAAGTCATAATTGGTAGAACGCACTGGTTAAAGACTTTCGTCTTCAGGCATTGCGGTATCGGCGAATAGAAAACCCGACGTTGCTGAACGCTGCCCAGCACAAGCGAATTTAAACGATCAGTGCAGTAAGCAATTTTTGCAGACTATTATAGTTATTGGATGAGTGACAGTCCATTTGCGAGCTTTTCCGTGCTTCGGAAGGCAGGTTAAGCCATTGGTCCCGGTTACCCGTAAAATTGCCGTCGTTAAGTAAGTTGAAAGCTTTATGGGTAGCATGGAAAATTGCAACAGTACGGCGATCCCCAACCTGCGTCTGTCCAATTCAACACGGCAATAGGCTCAACACCTATTACGTGGGATAAAAATAATATGAAGTGAAATGTGAAAAAAAAAGGAGTGTCTGTACGTATTTAAATACGGAATGGTACGGGTAAAATAGACGCTACAAGATTCGTAGCACGTCGTCTGTAATCTGTAATAAAAAATATCTAATAAAATAAGAGTGTTCAATCGAAAACGAAATTTATTCAGGAAGTCATGTATTAATCACATATCAATTTAAATATTTACACAACATATTTACAGCCTAATGGACAATTTGAATCTCGGCTGAAGAATCTACCTTCGCAACTTGGAAGACGTTAACTCGACGCAAATAATACTTAATGAATTGGATTAATACTGCAATTCAGAAAGATAAATATAAATAGATGAAATATTTAAAGCAATTAGTATGCTGACTTTTTCATAATATTTTGATATAAAGTGAAAAAAGACAACTTGGCCCGCACGGGATTTGACCCCGCTACCTTTGCCTAAACCAGGGCAGTGCTCTAACAAATTCTCAACTCAAAACTCAACAACTCAAAAAAAAAAAACTCGTATTTGCATGTCCCTTTAAAAGGGGGGTCCTAAACCAAAGCGAGGGCAAGTTTATTAAAGTTATTCTGTTCGCTCTAAGTATACCGCTGGTCTAGAGGCGTAGTATGGGAGGCGACAAACTTAGAGCGGACGGGTTATACAACGTGATTTTGTGATAGCGCAAAGCTCAACCCCAACTAGAGTTTCACTTCAAAAATCCAGTATAAAAAAAAGATGATTTAACATAGGTTGAAACCGGGTCCGTTGTATTATGTTACAGATAGTTCAACTCATCAGTGCGCGCGGCGCTATGTGTGCGTGCGCTAGTAATTATACAGCTTTTATTTGTGTGGCAGTGACGCGGCCGTCTTCACAGAGTACATTTGTATATTATGAGGTAGAGACGTTGACGACTTATTGACGACACCAGCGGTGCCAAGCAGTCTTTGCATGAAACTCTCTGCGGGGCCGCGAAATAAAAATCATAATGAACAAAAAGCATACAGCGTCATCTACCACGTTTTGAAGGCAACTCTTACGTTATAATGAAACGAAATTAAATATCATGACAAGTCTCAATGTAACTGCAACGTCGACATCCTGTGTAAGTTGGTTACATTATAATTCATTACACAGTGTTCTAAGTGATAATACCATGGGTACAGTCGTTAAAGAAAATGTCTAGTTCTTCACGGAGAAAATGTTTAAGAAGCCAGATAAATATTTTTGATGTGTCAATTCGATGTAATTAATATTTTTTATCACTACATAAATATTATTTTAAAACAAAGTCCTCGCCGCGTCTGTCTGTTCACGATAAACTTTAAAACTACTGCATTGATTTTAATGAGAAACTGAGAACGGTTTGCGTATAAAATTTGTTGAGTTTGTTTGACATTGACTAAAATATAACGATATTAGTTGGAGATGTAGGAAAAAAATAAGATGTCTGGGAGCTTATAACGAAATCGCTGCCTTAACCCTTGGAGGCATAACAAAATAATGTATGGTAGAATTGTGTAACTTTTAAAGGCCTACAGAATAGTCAGAAAATGATAGAGCCCAAATTCTAATGCAAAAAAAATAGAAATGCAGAGATGGTCGACAGAAGAAAACATTGCTTTTACAGCAAATATGACAAAAATTTTACTGTTTGACTTGATTTAAAAAGTAAAAAGACCATACTCTATACATCTAAAAAAGTATGTGTGTGTAAATTTTACGCGTGATTGAAGTAAAACTTCTTTGCCATTGATGGCATCAAATGGTATATAAATATCATTCATTCGAATTTTGAATAGCGGAAACTCTGTTTCCGCTATTCAAAATTCAAATGGCGTTACTTCCGTCAGAAAAAATATCTGAGTTACTACCTAGGTCGCGCCTAAAGAAGTTTTACTTCAAAAAACTGTTTGAGGGTCGAGAGTCTGTACAGTCAAAAGCAATAATATGTATACATTGTCAAGGCTCCTAAAATATGTAAACACCTTCGGCTCCAAAACGAAGTACTCAACGTGAAGAGCATAAAATTGTAACCACGAGTTCACACCATAAATATATATACACTATTGCTTCATTAACATGTATTCACGCGTAGATTCATAAGGTGTACTCATCTTATATTCCATTAAATTATATTTAACTTCTCCGCCAAAAACATGTATCTGAACGGTGCTGCATAAATATGTATTCACTTTTGATGAAAACCTCAAAATTAGATATATATGATTTAATATCTAAATAGAACCTTAGACAAAAAGAATACTGAACTGAAAAAATAATGTGTACTCAAAATTGCATAGGTTTATATTGATATTTTGCTGGCACCGACTCTCAAAAATATTTTTTAATAATTTATTGTTGTAAATCCCTACTAATATTATAAATGCGAAAGTAACTCTGTCTGTCTGTCTGTTACGCTTTCACGCCTAAACGGGTGGAGTGATTGAGATGAAATTTGAAATAGGGATAGTTTGAGGCCCTGGAAAGGACATAGGCTACTTTTTAACCGACTGCGCAAAATAGTGGTTATGATTTTACGCGATAACGGCTTCTACGCGGTCGAAGCCGCGGGGAACAGCTAGTATTTGATAAATACAAAAATCGTCATATGTGTACCTATAATGTTTGAGGAGTTCCCTCAAGTCCTCATAAACTTTTTTTTCACAAGGAGAGCTCCGCTTATGGACTACCCACGCTGGCGAGGCATGGGCTCGTGTGAGGGGCGCCTGGGAATACTCACTAAAACTCCTTGACACCGATCTGCCTCTGTGACGGTGTTCTGTGATCTGTCTAATGCACCAAAACACTGAAGTCCTCATAAAGCTACCCATCAGAACAAAATTTCGAAAAAAAAAAATACCAATCTGGAAATATATCATTTATTACGGTTTATTCCGGTCTGTAAATGTCGGAGTTATGAGGTAACAAACATTAAAAAAAAACCTCCTCTTTTTTGGAGTCTGTTAAAACATATTCGGGTTTGCGATACCAAACAACCCGTGCAAAGGTTTCAGATCGATTAACTAAAACTAATATTATAATACGGCACTTTAAAGAAAACAAACAAACAAACTTTGTTATTTTCATACACATATATAAGCCCCACAAATTATAATAAAGAATTTTTCTGAGAAAATAGATCGGTGATATTCGTATGGTTCGCGAAGGTGCCCGACCTACAGACAGGAACTCTAGCATGCATTCGTTTCTCACAATTTTAAAGAATTTGTTTGTATACAGAGTTATGAAATTTTAGTTGTATACTTATTATTGGTGGAGTGTATATATATTTATGATGTGAACTCGTGGTTACAATTTTATGCTCTTCACGTTGAGCCCTTCGTTCTGGAGCCGAAGATGTTTACATATTTTAGGAGCCTTGACAATGTATACATATTATTGCTTTTGACTGTACATGGAAGATAATTTGAAAATTTTAATTGTAGGGCGTTCTCTAATCGATACTGAAGCCGAAAATGTAATAAAAAATTTTCATATCTGTCTGTCTGTATTCTGAATAAGTATCACGCTAAAACTACTGAATTGATTTAAATGCAACTTGGTCCAATCTGATCTTACGATCCGAAGAAGGTTTTGGGATACTTTTGATCCCGATATTTTGCGCGTTTCCTTTGTCAGAGGGCAGGGCAGTTTTACACGCTGCTTGATGAGTCTGATGAAAAAATACCTCTCCTTTTGTACACCTTATGTGACGTAAACAAAGTTGCAAGGGTCAGCTAGTTTGTTATAAGATTTATGACATACTTCGGCCATGTGGCTTAAAAGTTCTTCGGCTACCACCGCATTATCCTGAACTAAACCCAATCGAAAATGTAGGGGGAATTGAAAAAAAACATGCTTCGCATAACATCAAACAAAATGTGGTGGGAATAATGAAATTAATAAACGAAGGTTTAGGTCAAATTGATGAAGAGATGCGGTGTAATACAAAGTAAGTAGAAGAATACTATGGACATTTTGATATGAAATCTGAATTTATAACTAACCTTGTAGAGAGCAGTGAATCCTAAAATTCCAAAATTTTATTCTTTTAGCAGCGATACATATTAATATGTTTAACATACATTTCACCCGTTAATTTTCTATTTTAGTTAAACAAGTGTTTTTGTATTTTGTACTTCACTGTACCTCTTGTCACGCACACGAAGTCACTGTGTTTGTACGAGGTTTACCCACACATAGGGCCGCGCGCACAGATGAGTTGAACTTACTATACTGATTCTGATCAAAGTAGTAAGTGAGTTAGATAGGCTTTATTGTAACACCAAAACATACAGTTACATTTTATACACATAGACAATATTATACAGGTTATACAATAGGCGGCCTTATCGCACAAGGCGATTTTTTCAAGGCAACCTTTGGATGGAGACTTTATACGAACTTAACTAGGGGCAGCATGGTATTACGTTGAAATACTAACGTTTTATTTACATAAACTAAACTAAAGTATTGTTTGCACTATACAGAAAGTCACGTTGTATATACTTGATTTTTGTTAATATAAATGGCACAAACGAAATCATTATTATTGCACTAGAGATAGAACTTGTCGCAGAACTTTACTTTTTCGTTCCCTACTCTGGAGAATATATTTTATTCGACTATACGACGTCCCGCGGTTTCACCCACGTAGTTCCTGTCCCGTGGTAATACCGGAATAAAATAAAGCCAATGCCACCCAGGATAGTGTAGCTTCCCACCAGTGAAAGAATTCTTCAAATTGGTTCAGTAGTTTCAGAGTCTATTCAATGCAAACAAACAAACAATCAAATCTTTTCTCTTTATAACATTAGTACAGAGTACAGACGAGGTTCCGACGTAGGTTCCCAAACGAGGTTGAGAGGTTGATACAAAATCATGGAATCTTCGCCTTAGAGCCTTTTTACTTTTCGCATTTCTAAAAGCGAAAAGGAGAAAGGATCCAAATACTCTTACGAATAGAGTTTGGGCGGAAATAGAAGAGAAAATAAAGTGAATGTAAATAACCTTCCAACGGTCGTTGTCGTAATCCCACTTGGAGGATATACCGTCTATTGGGTTCGCTCGTATCTCCAACATTCTTCGCAGCTGGGCTTTCTGCGATACCCGCGACAGGGAAGCTGGGAGGGGTTCGAACACTGCAATGAGAGTAAACAATATTTAGAGTTGTTATAAAAAATATGGTCTTTAAACTTTGATTATAAAAAGTCTCTGGCAATTTTTGATGACGTACTTTAAAGGCATTATTATCAAAGATTTTAAACTACTTGGACGCGAAACAGATTTTGATGTTTATTTAAAAAGATCTAGAAATGGCGGTCTGGCTGATGGAACTTCAAGACTACACCCGTCTAATTGCGGTAAGATAACCGGTAATAATTTAGGTCCTGAAGTTGAGGCCGCTTCATGCTGAAAGAACTGAGAGTTGTAAGAAGATTGTAAGCGTGCACTGTACCGTAGTAATGGTTGTACATCATGACCCATAGAGTGAAGGAAGTCATAGCAATCACTATGCCTAAAATTGCCTTCCACTGCCCCGTGGGGTGCTGGAACTCCGCAAACGTTTGACAGAATGACGCACGGTATAACGCCTTCTTCTCTTCGCAGCAGAGCATCCGCCAGTCACCCTTTTCTTTCTCTCGGAGTGCCTGTGGTCAGAAATTAGATTTAGATGCGGTAACTTTTATTTAATTATCTCAAATTATTATCAGATCAGACATAATGGTTGGCTTAATGCTGTGTACCGCCAGAAATTTGATGTACCGATACGATAAAGTTGCACAAAAAGTTAAACAATTTGAAGTACAATTTGTTTAGATGGCCATCTGAACAAATTTTACTTCAAAGTGTTTAACTTTCATTGCAACTTTATTTTTGTCTTCTTACTTTTGCATTTCTGCAGAATGCTATAAAGTTGAGTATTGCGTGTGCTAAACTGCTAGACTACTGCTCGTTCGCTCTAACTTTGCCGTTCGGCTTCATACTAAAGTCAAATTTTTAATTAGACGAAGTAAATGACAGCAACTAATGTCACTTCTTCATACAATGTTGCTTATTTTCTATGACGAAGTGACATTAGCTACTTTCAATTAACTTCGCGTAATTAAAAATTCGGGTATACGCCTCTACGCCAGCGGCAAAGTTAGAGCGAACGGGTAGTAGTGTACATGTGTGTTGTGTGTGCCCTCTTACAACGCCGCTTACGCTCAGCTTGAAGAACTCGAGGTTGTCCCCGGGTTCTTCAAGCGGAGCGTAAAGAGGCACATCATGGGGCTGCTAATTTGAGGACCACTGTCAGCAGTCGTACGTACAGTAAGAGTGGCCCCAATCGCTAGATCTCGGCATGACTTTTCGTAGGGCGGGCGACGACAATTTGGCGAGCTTAATATACAAAAAAAAAACATCAACTAATGGCAGAAAATCAGGAGTAGGACCGGCTTCGTTCCGGTTCTCAGACCCGAGCTTATTAAAATCTATGTAATAAATAAAACATTACACATATATCTCTTGTGTTCTCCTTAAATCTGACTGCTGGGAACGGAAAGTGAGCATCGTCCTTATAGTTAGCCATTCCGTTGATGCCGTAGCCGACCCAATCACGATTGCCGATCCTACACCTATTGTGGATGTATCTGACTTGCAGACGCAATGGTGAAATTATCCCGCAGGATCTGAATTTGATCACAACACACATTTTATCCATTACATGCAATGACGCAAGTGCGACAGTTCGTTTTACTTGTTTAAGATTTTTGACGGCATGTCAACAATTGACTTTATGGTTTTTCTACACAGGTTGGTATCAGAAACGATAGTGGTGGTACTTACCAACATGTAGATACATTTTGTAGCGTTTTGTGGTTTCGAACCTATCTGTCCTCTTGCAATTTCTATGGGATCGAATGGAACAACATTCTAGTGAAATATTTCAGTAGCTTCATAACTTGGTGGTAAAAAGTGTTTCCCTGGAACTCGAACTAATGGTAAAAAAATTTGGCTGTAGCTCTGCCAACAGAACAGGTGGGAATTGCATTACCATGTGTTCTGTGGACAGAACTAATGGGAAAAGAATTACCAGTAGTTCTGTTAACAGAACTACTCAACAGAACAGGTGGGAGTAGAGGGAAAAAACGTAGGTTTGAATTTCGAAATCCAAATTGGTTGGATGGTTAGCATTCTCGCGAAGATTACACAAGAACATTTTGGCGAAAATTCTATCAAGCGCTTTAGTAAGCACTATTATTACTATTACTATAAAGCTTTAGCAAATTTGCTTCGAGCTTTTTGCCGAACCGTGCTTCTGTCAACTGAACTGTGTTGAAGTAAAACTTCTTTAGGCGCGATTAGGGAGTAACTCAGATTTTTTTTCTGACGGAAGTAACGCTTACTATTAAAATTGTGAATATTATACAAAACTCGAATGAATGATATTAATATAACATTTGATGCTGTCAATGGCAAAGAAGTTTTACTTCAATTGCGCGAAAATGTTACACGAACACACTTTTTTTTAAATTGTTCAGTGTCGTTCTTTAGATATTTGATACGTCTACAAGATGCACCGGTCGATTATGCCAATAAATAGCATGGACACTACCCTACTTTTAGAGTCGTAATTACAGAATGTTTCCTAGAACTCGAAATATGCTAGGTACACTATCAGTTTGTAATAGGTACGGCTGTTCTCTATTTGAGACATGAAAGAAGGAAAAACAAATAAACAAACATTTAAAGCATACGTAGCCTTTAAATTTTATAGCAAAACCATTATTTTCGCAACAAATAATTTCTTTCCAATCGATATTGAAATGATTTTGCATAGTTTTCCTAACACAAGCGTAAGTTTTCATAATAATGAAATAAACTAATACAAACAGATATAACTTCGTTTTATTGAATTAGTAAATATCATAACTATCTAATTCCCTAAGCAACCAAAGTCACCTTCTTGTCAGCCAGGCTCCAATTTGATTGGCCTTTACATAGAGCAAAGCCACCAGTTTATGAGGAGTAAATAAAGCATATTTGCTTTTATAGACGTACCGATATCTGTTCGGCATATGTTGCGGGGAAATATGTGTACAAGCAACCGGCTGCCACTATCAAACTTACACAAAACAATACAAATACAAAATATTTTATTTCTATTTATTTATTGGTTTAATACACACAATAGAGAAAAAATGAAATAATAAGGAACAAAGCACAATACACTACTTATTTCTACAGAAATCTCTTCCAGTAGGCCTAAGAGAGGAGATGTGAAGGAGAGACAAAGTAAATAAGTGTGCGCAGGATAATAAATATACTTAAATCATAAATAGCATACTTACATACATATTCCCAAAAAAATAAGTACAAAATATAAAATATAACATAAGTACATACATATGGTCACGCCTTTATCCCCGAAAGATTATTATTATTTTTAGCATTTAGCCCAAGTAATAGGTGGTGAGCCGTATTGCCGTGTTGAGATGGAGATGCGCAGATTGTGACTGCCTGCTGATGAAATTTATTATAAAACATTAAATATGAAATATTATACTATCTAAATATACTTACAGAGAAATGTCATAAATATCTCTAAGGATACATTGTTATGATAAAGATGACAGGTAATGGTCTTTGACTTTCTTCTTGAAGAGTGAAAGTTTTACAAGATTGTATCTCCGGTGGGAGAGAGTTCCATAGTCTTGTCGCGTGAACCGTGAAGGAATAAAAATCAGTTTTGTGAGATGGGAATGTAAGACGATATTTAAGATGCGTCGAAAGGGATCTACAGACAACATCAGGTGTACGAATAAAAGAGTACGCTCCCGTAAGTAGGAAGGACATAGGGGATTGTGCAAGATATTGAATAAGACACACAATATCCGAGTATTCCTCCGAAGTCGGAACTGGAGCCACTTGAGTTTTGCACGAAATTCCGAGACATGATCATACTTACGAAGATTGAAAATAAATCGAATGCATAAATTTAACAAATTTAAGAGACTGCAGTCTCTTTTGTTTAAAAGCTCCTCATTAGCATCAAAGTAGCAGGAGTCCGCGAAATCAATAATGGGTTGTATCAATGTTTGAGCAATACTAAACTACTATACTATCTTCACGTCAAATCCCTTGCGGGGTAGGCAGAAAGAACCGAGCGCCACACGGCGCGGTCCATACACACCTCCCTTGCTTCTTCAACTTTCATTTTTCTTTTCATGCATGCACGTCGGTTCCTTCGGCTCTTGACACCACCTTCTGCTAACACACGATAATATGGTCGTGGTAGGTGTGTCTGCTTGAGCAATTTTTTTTATACCACTAAGGTGGCAGACAAGCATACGGCTCACCAGAAGGACCGGTGGTCACCGCTGCCTATGAACGTTTGTAACATCAGAGGCGCCACACTCGCGCTGCCGACCCTGTAAAAACTTTCTAAGACCCCTTTTGAAGAACCCCATACTGTAGGCGTTTCGGAAAACCGAGGCAGGGAGATGATTCCGCAACCTAAGCGTGAGCGGAAAAAAACCCCTATCGGATCTAACCGTGCTGGAACGCTCCGGACGTAGAGTGTGAGGATGAACGCCCTGTCTGTGGCGAGCGGTGCGGTGATAGAACGTAGCCGTGGGCATCATATTATTATGAAACAATTCCTCAGAGCCCATACTATTGTACAGGCGGTAGAACACGCATAAGGAGGCAAAATCTCTCCTGTCGCGAAGAGTTTCCACACCACTTGTAAGTATAGGATCGTTGACAACTCTTACAGCTCGTCTTTGTACCTAGTCAAATGGAAGAAGCTGATATTCAGGTGCCCCCGCCCAGAGGTGACAGCAGTACTCCATGTGTGGCCGCACTTGCGACTTATAGAGAAGTAGTATTTGCGCCGCAGTGAAGACCGCATGTTTGAGCAAGTGAGATTTTAATATCTACAGGTAAAAAATGCTGGAGGCATTTGAGGGTGTGGAGCGTGTAGTGAACCTTTTTGCTAACATTCAGAACATGAGCATTCCAGGACAAATTTTATTTCCGTTAACACTATACACATTGACCACAAGTATATTAGACCCTCCTGTAATCAAATGATGCCTGTATTGGGAGCGAATACATTCATAATTTCAGACAAATACATTGTTAATATTTGTTAAACCATTTGGAGAAGGCGGGGACTGAATAGTTTTAGAATACCCTTAATCTTTAAGCTCTTTTATGATTAAGCCTACACGCCCGTTTAGAATTACCCTCACATTCAAAGAAACCCTTGAATTCTGGGTTTTGCGAAAGTTGAGATGCCTTTAATTCCTGAACTACAAAACCCTCAACATTGAAACTTGTGTGAAACAATCCTTAAAGTACTCCCTTTATAAAACTGAAAAAATTTTTGGAATCGCATCACGCGTTGAGAAATTACAACTGAAAAACCATTTTATCTTTCATCCCCTCTCCCGCAGGAACCGCGCAAAGCTTTGGGATCAAAAGTATCCTAGAACCTTCCTCGGACTATAAGCTTCAAGTGTACCAAGTATCATTTAAATCGGTTCAGTAGTTTCGGCGTGATACTTATTCGGGATACAGACAGACAGACAGACAGACAGACAGACAGACAGACATGAAAAGTTTAAATTACATTTTCGGCTTCAGTATCGATTAGAGAACGCCCTCCAATAAAAATTTTCAAAATATCTTCCATGTACAGACTCTCGACCCTCAACAGTTTTATTATAAGTACTAGCTGACCCTCGCAACTTCGTTTACGCCACATAAGGTGTATGAAAGGACAGGTATTTTTTCAACAGACTCAAGGGAGCGTATGAAACTGCCCTGTTTGCTTAATCATAAAAGAGCTTAAAGATTAAGTCCATTCTAAAACAATTCTAAAACAATCCAACACGCCTGTTTAGATTTACCCTCACATTCAAAGAAACCCTTGAATTCGAAAAGTTGAGATGCCTCTAATTTCTGAACTACGAAACTCTCAATAATGAAACTTGTGTGGAACAATGTTAAAAACATTCCCTTTCTTACACTAAAAAAATATTTGAAATCGGACCACGCGGTGAGAACTTACAGCTGAAAAACCATTTTATCTTTCATCCCCTCTCCCGCAGCAACCGCGCAAAATATCGGGATCAAAAGTATCCAAGAACCTTCCTCGGACTATAAGCTCGGAATGTACCAAGTATCATTCAAATCGGTTCAGTAGTTTTTGCGTGATACTTATTCGGGATACAGACAGACAGACAGACAGACAGACAGACAGACAGACATGAAAATTTTAAATTACATATTCGGCTTCAGAATCGATTATAGAACGCCCTACAATTGAAATTTTCAAAATATCTTCCATGTACAGACTCTCGACCCTCAACAGTTTTATTATAAGTATAGATAGATATAGATAGATAGAGGGGAAAGTCTCCATATGGCGGCTCCCTCCCGATCAAAGTCATAGGTTCTATGGACCGTTAGGTTTGTATATTATAGGTACCTAATATTCTTCGGAAGTCACTCGCTATGATTGTCACTAAAGGTATGAGTAGCAGTGCTGCCTGCCACGTTGATTCCGAGCTGTTTTATTAAATTTTAATGATATTTTTAACCGACTTCAAAAAAGGAGGAGGTTCTCAATTCGTACGCTATGTTTTTTTTTGTATGTATGTTACGCTATAGCAGCGCCAATTATGGATGGATTTTGAAAATTTTTTTTTTGTTTGAAAGAGGTTACTTCTGAGGTGGTCCCATATCCAGGGTATCAGGATCTGATGCTGGGATCCAGGAGAAATCGAGGGCAACCACCGACAATTGTAGGGACAACTAGTGCGTTTGTTAACTTTTTGATTAAGTACTTTAGTGTACTAAAATTTAATGAAGGTCTGGACTCGATCTGATGATGGAACCGAAAGACAGTCGAGGGAATTTCTTAACGATTTACAGCAGCTATCTTGTGTTTTGGCTTGATTGGTTTGTGTTTATAAGAACTTTACACCTAGATAGATATACTTTTCGGTCCACCCGTCACTTAAAATAAAAAAATAAAAATTTTAAATAAAAAAATAGAACCGACTTCATACAAATCTTTAAATATAAAATTTACCTAGCACATAGTAATATGTATTTTGATTTATCAGATTTTATTCAATATAATATTGAAGTTGGTGCCATTAATAATACCTACCTAAGCCTTTACCTTTTGGTTTACTTGGCGCCAACTTCAATATGATATTGAATAAAATCTGATAAATCAAAATACATATTACTATGTGCTAGGTAAATTTTATATTTAAAGATTTGTATGAAGTCGGTTCTATTTTTTTATTTAAATTTTTTATTTATAACTGCTATCATAAAGGGGTGGATATAATTGTTCCTCTTTTCATTCAGATAAATGATTTACGCATCTACCTACCTAGTCTAGTTGTGGCGGTGACGTGACTACCGGTCTGTTGCGGGGAGGGACCAATGGGTGCCGTCGAAGCGCTGCAGCGGCAGCAGTGGTGCTTGCTGCCGAGTTCAGACTCATTACCTGTGGCCTGTTGTATCGGAGAGAAATCACAGGATTTCAAACTCAAGAAGAGAATTAATTTTATCCCTAGTTGGTAGGGTTAAAAATGTTAAATCAGAGGAGTTTAAGTATTTCAGTATCATGTCAGTCAGAGGACTAATTTTCTTCTTATCATCTGATTTATCAGTATATCAGTAATAATTCAGTAAGCGCCGAAGGCTGGCAGGAAGCCAACACGCCAGTTTAGATTTAGAATCACATTCAAAAGAACCTTTGAATTCTAGGTTTGGCGAAAGTTCAGATGTCGGAATTACAAACCTCTCAACATTAAAAATTGTGTGGAACAATGCTTAAAGTACTCCCTTTCTAACACCAAAAAAATTTTTGAAACAGGACTACGCGGTGAGAAGTTACAGCAGAAAAACCATTTCATCTTTTAGTCCCTCTCCTGAAGGAACCGCGTAAAATATCGGGATCAAAAGTATCCTAGAACCTTCCTCGGATCATAAGCTCAGATCGTGCCAAGTATCATTCAAATCCATTCCGTAGTTTCGTATTCGGGATACAGACAGACAGACAGACATGAAAAATTTAAATTACATATTCGGCTTCAGTATCGATAAGAGAATGCCCTACAATTAAAGTTTTCAAAATATCTTCCTTCTTCTTACAGACTCTCGACCCTCTACAGTTTTATTATAAGTACTAGCTGACCCTCGCAACTTCGTTTACGTCACATAAGATGTACGAAAGCAGGGGTACTTCTTCATCAGACTTATCAAGCAGCGTGTAAAACGGCCCTGTTTGCCTAATCATAAAAGAGCTTAAAGATTAAGTCTATTCAAAAACAATTCAGTCCACGCCTTCAGCGCGACTGAATTATTTTAAAATAGCCTTAATCATTAAACTCTTTTATGATTAAGCCAACACGCCCGTTTAGATTTACCCGCACATTCAAAAGAACCTTTGAATTCTTGGTTTACAGAAAGTTGAGATGCCTCTAATTTCTGAACTACATAACCCTCAATGTTGAAAATTTTGTGGAATAAGGCTTAAAGTACTTCTCATTCAGACACTAAAAAAATATTTGAAATCGTACCACGCGGTGAGAAATTATAGCTAAAAAAATATTTTTCCTTTCATCCCCTCTCCTGAAGGAACCGCGCAAAATATCGAGATCAAAAGTATCCTAGAACCTTCCTCGGATCATAAGCTCTGATTGTGCCAAGTATCATTTAAATCGATTGAGTAGTCGATTGATACTTATTCGGGATACAGACAGACATGAAAAATTTAAATTACATTTTCGGTTTCAGTATCGATTATAGAACGCCCTACGATTAAAATTCTCTGAATATCTTTCATGTACAGACTCTCGACCCTCAACAGTTTTATTATATGTAAAGATATCAAGGTACAATGATTTATTCTTCCAATGTAGTATTGCCAATTGGAAGAATAAATAATTGCGCCTTGATATATGAATATATAAAGGCACAATGTATATCTCTATATATCAATGTATACACTATAATCTGGTTTTCAACGTTTCTCTCTCCAATACTACATACATTGGAGAGTGAAAGTAATCCCTTCGAGCATTTCCTTAAATTTGCTGTTTATAATTAAAAGTTAAGAATTTGGTCAATTATTAAGTAGTAGGTATAATAATTATTATAAAGTTTATTGATATTTTCTTATTTGCCATAAACTTTACCAGTTTCGTAAAACTTGTTGCAAAATCAATATTTTATTAGGTTGATAAAAAAAAATGCTTTGTATATAAAAATAATAATAAAACACACCATAAATTACATTTCAATATATTGGGCAAGTACTATACATATACATTGTTTGCTTCAGTACAAAATTTTACTTAATACACTATATCTACAATACCATTTAACATTCACGCCATATTTATAAGAAAGTCTTCTATCATCATGGTTTTGATCAAAGTTTGTACGACATATTATATTATTTTAAACATCGTTGTTAATATTCAAAGTCTTGTGCCATTGAAAATCATTGAAGATACTCAAATAACGCCGACAGAGAGAACAATTCGAAATACGGTCAATGATTTATTCGCCTCTTTAAAGATTCAGGGCATAAATGTGAAGCCCAAATTGAAGCAGCTTTCTACTATACACAACTTCTTTGCTTCAATAACGTGGATAGATTACAATAGTCTTGAGCAAATAGCAAAACTATCAAGACTTCATACTATTGATAACAGGACATTAAATTTTATTGCACAAATAAATGAAGTTTTAAATGAAAATGATAAAAGTATTGAAAATAAAGATAGTAACATATATATCTTAACATATATACAAAAGTGTATTAACAAACTAAAGAAACTAAATGAGATATATGTTTCGAAAAGAAATAATGAGGCACTTTCAAAATTACTGCAAGATGGAATGACCAATGCAACAAAAGAAAAGAAAACTAATATAACAGATCAAAAATTTACAGATGATAACTCACTTGATGATAATGAATTTTGGCGTAAGTCACATGTCTGTTAGTGAGCTAGCGTAAATTAGAAAAAATGCGTACATTAGATTTCTGTCTTTTTAATTATTCACATTAATCTTTTTATCTATTTTCAGAACCAAATAATCGCCGTGTTTACCAAGGCATCCGAGCAAGCATTAAACGGTTTCCATTCATGGCCAGCCTTCACGTCTTAAATAAATTCCAGTGTGCCGGTACTATCATTGGAAGTGATCTAATACTCACATCTTCATCTTGTTTGCAAATGTAAGTTATTCTTTATATTTTATAATTATGTTTAACTCCTGGTGAACATTTGCTTGAGATTTGGCAATCTGATTTTACCCTCATATGAGTAAAATTTAGAAAAAGGCTTTCTAAATAATATCTACCCTAAACATTTTAAAATTCTGGGTATAGAGTTTTCGACTCGACGTCTACCTATAATCTTTATTAGTGAAAAGCGGTTTTCAATGAAGTTTAGACTTCTAGTTTTAGATTTTATTACCATCTTTTAAATGTATAACAGTGTGGCATATACTTTATTATTGTTTTTTGTTTACCTTCTCTTGATATTATACTTATGTACAATTTTTATTTTGTATTCTACATCCTTTTCTTTTTCATCTTGTTATCCTACTTTAGTGGACAAAGTTGTCTGTTTTGTTGTATTCCAGGTAACCAAAAATGTTTAACATTTTCATTTTGCAGTGCTTGGAATAATCGCTTCTTTCGAGAAAACCCAGCGTTTCTTACCGTGAAAGTTGGTTGTGATTACTATGACGTTTGTGGTGACAACATTGATGTACTGGAAGTTTATTTCCACCCGGAATACACCCCTAAGACGCTAAGGCACAATCTCGCCATCATAAGACTTAGGAGAAAAATTAACTTTCGGAGGAGTCTTGGCAGAGTGAAGAAGATAGTGTTTGACACCAATGATTGGCCACTACCAGTAAATTCAAGAATAAAAATCGTCGGCTGGGGAGCTAAAGATGTAAGTTTATCCACTTCTTTATTTCATAAAACCTATATTAAGTCATTGTAATTCTTACATCCTCATAATAATTAAAAATCCTGTCAAATAATTCAAGCTTTTGGATTCTTTGACAGGATTAGGCAGATTGACAGCCACCATCACTTATTCCTTTTCCAACCTTTCCCTCCTTTATAGCTGTTCTGAGACAGATTTCCGGCATGCCACGTCTGATACAATTAGCTGATTTGACTTTTGATTTGTTCTGGTTTTCAGCCTAGCAATATTATCTACGACATATTTAGAAATAAACTGTCGTATGCTGATTTGGACTACTATCCTTTGGCTGACTGTCAGGACCATTATTCAAAGTATGTATTGAATATAATATCTTAGTAATTTATATTGATGAAATTAGCAAATAGAACTTCTAATATGTATATGTACATATTCAATCAATTTTTAGAGAGTTCGTGACCGAGAGAAATTTTTGCGCTGGCTTCATTTCTAAAGGAGGTGGAGCTTGTAACGTAAGTGTTGCTATCACTGATCTTTGTTATTAGTCTCGTCAAATTAGACCAAAAACGAAAACACAGTTAATTGGCACAGTTTTACGTTCAAGTTTATTAATCACTGCATTCCACATCCCGGAGAGCTTATATCCATCATCCCTATTGAAATTTTTGTGTTTTTTTAATTTCAATGGCTTCACGCACCATACGTGGATAATAGTGGCGATCTCGGGAGAGGACTTTTGGTTGGTGAAGTTCGATCCAGTGATTACTGCCCGTATCGAGGTGTTCTGCTATTGCCGATTTGTTAAACTGACGGTTTTTCACAGCTGCAATGTGTTCTTTGACCCTTTCCGCGATTTTTTTTTTATACCACTAAGGTGGCAGACAAGCATACGGCCCACCAGATGTACCGGTGGTCACCGCAGCCTATGGACGTTTGCAACACCAGAGGCGCCACACTCGCGCTGCCGAAATTACTTCAAGGCAAGAAGTTACTTCATGGTTTTCGTCGATTCTCGCCTCAGTCCAACCGCGACCACGGGCGCTGCAACGTGCTCGAAACTTCGTCGGTGTGAAAATGTAAGTAAATGTGTTTCGCGTGAAGTCCCGAATTCTATAAGTATGAGTGTAGAAAACCGCGATAGTTTAAAAATAACATTAAATGAAGATTTCTAAAAGTAATTAAAATGTGCGTTCTTCATGCAAACAGTAATCAACCAGACCTGTAGCTCTGACACGCTTGTTCCTGTGGGAACTTATTCCTGGGATAAAAAGTAGCCTATGTGTTATTCCAGACTATAATGTATCTCGGTACCAAATTTCAGTCTGATCCGTTCAGCCGATAGAGCGTGAAAGAGTAACAAACATCCACACTCACAAACTTTCGCATTTATAATATTAGTAAGATAGTAAGATTTATAATATTTACAATATTTCTTTATTTCATTTCATTTCATTTATTTCATTTATTTATTTATTTGTGAAACATAGGTACATTACAGGTCTTTTAAAATAATTGCTAGAGTTCTCTATGTTCTACCACACAGCGTGGTGTACAAATAGTGCAATTAATTACACAGTTATACAAAATATTTCTCATACAAACATAGAATCACAAATCATTTAAATTCATTAACATTAAATACAATCTGAAAAATGTCAAAATTTAAAAAAATAGAAGTCTAGAAATCATAAACAATACAAGTCACTACTGCTACTGGTCACCATCACAGACAGTTGTCAATAATGTAAAATGTCAATCATCACATAGACATTTTAAAACTAAATTTAAATTCTAGGTCAAAAAAAAAAAACTAAAATTAAGATATCAATAGGGGGGGAAGTAGTGTGCCTTCACGAAGAGCGTTACCTGTGCTCGGGCCCTCCCCGTAAGTAGCGGCGAAAGCGAAAACGCGAAACAAAACACTACCGATGAGTGCCGACAGGGCTAGGGCGTCCCCCCAAGGCGACGCGTACCGGTATGCCCCCGTCGGTACGACTGCATGCGCACGCGGCGAAGGGGGCCGCCACCCTTCACGCAGCGCCAACTCTGGCGGGATGCGAGGAGCCGAGTGCCGGATAGGCACGTGGAATGTGCGTGGTGGTATGGAAGGTAAGATGAATGAATTGATGGATGTAATGAAAGAGCGATGCCTGGATGTATTGTGTGTCACAGAGACTAAGCGGAAGGGGAGCGGCATCGACGATCTTCCTGGCGGAATAATTGCTTTGTGGTCCGGAGTGAACCAAGAGGAACATGCCAGTAAGGGAGTGGGTGTCTTGCTCTCCTCCCGTTTGGCCTCTGGAGTGAAAGATTATGGATTGGTAGGCCCAAGACTCCTGTGGGTACGTATAAAACTGGGGATCACGAGAGTTTTTTTGGTCGCAGCCTATGCTCCCGTCAGCTCGGCTAATCCCCAAGTGCTCGCGGAGTTCTGGGAATCCGTTAGGGACGTCCTCGATTTGGCTGACGGGAATGAAAAGTTGATCATGTGTGGTGATTTGAATGGATGGGTGGGGACCAAGCGAGATGGCTTCGATGCTGTCCTTGGTCCGTATGGAGATAAGAGATCGAATGATGCTGGTAAGTCAATCTTAGACGTATGCTTGGAACGAGACCTCCTTGTGGCGAACAGTTTATTCCGTCACAAAGATATCCACACGTATACATGGAGACGGAAGGAAGAAAAAAGTGTGATTGATTTGATTTTGATAGACAATCGTCTTCGACAGGCTATAAGGGATACAAGAGCCTACAGAGGCCCCACTCTTGAAACTGATCACTACCTGGTGGTAAGCCGGTTTGTTGGTCTTTTCAAGAAGTGGAGGCACTGGCGAGTGCGTGTCCCTTTCGGAGACTATGAAAGGATAAAGAGTGAAAAACTGGAAGATGAAAGCGTAAGGAGTATGTATGTTGGCTTAGTCAGCGAAAGGCTTGCAAACGCGAGCCTTTCCGACTTAGATGTGGATGAATGCTGGAATATTATGAAAGAAAGTATAGTGGATAGTGCAAAAGAAGCATGTGGGAGTGCAAAGAGACATGAACATTCGAAAGGTGATGCCTGGTGGGATGCAGAAGTTCAATCCTGCGTAGCAAGAAAGAAGAAAGCGTGGTTGGATTATGTCTCATCTTTGCAACTGAAT
Organism: Miltochrista miniata; assembly: GCA_933228765.1. Lineage (NCBI taxonomy): Eukaryota > Metazoa > Arthropoda > Insecta > Lepidoptera > Erebidae > Miltochrista > Miltochrista miniata. The sequence continues at coordinate 2,284,563 of OW121769.1, forward strand.
GACAGTATGAAAGACACGAAGAAAGAAATTTACCGCCTCTGCAAGAATGAAGCCAAAGCTTTAGTGAAAGAGAAGCGTGAAAGAATAAATATGATTGCGGAAGAGAAGTTGACGAGGAACTTCGAGACGAATACCAAACTCTTTTGGAGGGAGGTCAAGAAGTCTCGGAGCTGTTCGTCAGTTTCCAGAATGGATAAGATAAAGAGTAAAGCTGGGGACATTCTTGCGGACCCCTTAGAGGTGTTAGAGCGGTGGAATGAGTACTTTGGAGAAATGTATGAATATCTCCCGGATGCGGGCACTGCGAGGGAGGCGATGACTGATCTTGCGGTGCAAGCATCAAGCGGAGATATTACTTTGGAAGAGATTGAATGGTCGATACGAAGCTTGAAAAATGGAAAGTCTGCGGGAATTGATAGGATATCTGCTGAAATGATCAAATTAGGTGGTCCTTGCGTCCGGGACGCCTTCTGGTCATTGAGCAATCTATGCTGGAAGACTGGAAGGGTCCCAATGGACTGGAGGCGTGCTATCGTCGTGCCCTTGTATAAAGGCAAGGGCTCACGTATGGAGTGCGCCAACTATAGGGCCATCAGTTTGATCAGTATAGCAGCTAAAGTGTATGGCAAAATTATTGAAAGGAGAATGAGGGTGGAATCTGACGGATTACTGTGGGAGGCGCAGGGTGGTTTCCGAAATGGAAGGGGATGTATGGACCAAGTTTTCTCGCTCCGCAACATTGTAGAGAAGCAGCTGGCTGTAGGCCGGAAGGTTTTCTGCGGTTTTGTGGACATGGAGAAAGCATTTGACAGAGTTGTACGGAAGGACCTCTGGGATATATTGCCAGGATACGGGATTGATGGTACGCTGCTTCGTGCTGTGCAGTCTACATATGTGGGATGTACGGCATGTGTGCGGGTGGGCGGCAGCCTGTCTCCCTGGTTTGACGTCAACATTGGCGTCAGACAGGGTTGCGTGCTGTCGGCTCTGCTGTTTGTCCTGTACCTGGACGATTGTCTTAAGAGAGTAAGATCGATGAATGTTGGATTGCGAATGGGTGACTTACTTGTGAACTGTTTGCTGTATGCAGATGATGCCGTGCTCATAGCCGAATCGCCATCAGAACTACAGTCACTAGTCACAACGATGAAAGATGATTGTCTAATGAGAGGCTTACATTTGAACGCGACTAAAACGAAAGTGATGGTATTCGAAAGAGAAGAGGACAGAACGAATGCCAGGATAACTGTAAATGATGTAGTGCTGGAACAGGTGGATGAGTTTGTATATCTTGGATGTGCATTTAGCAGGGATGGACGGTACACCGCTGATGTAGAAAAGAGGGTAACTGCGGGAAATAGTGTGAATGGAGCGTTAGGCAAACTTTTAGGTACCAAGGCCTTAAGTAAAAAGGCCCAGCTCGCAGTACACAATGCGGTGCTGATACCTACGCTAACGTATGGAAGCGAGAGTTGGGTATGGCAGGAAACGCATGAAAGTAGAATAAACGCGGTCGAGATGCGCGCGCTACGCAAAATCTGCGGAGTAACGCTCGCAGATCGCGTTCGGAATGAAGATGTAAGAAAGAGAGTTGGTCTGAAAGAGAGTGTCGGTGTTAAAGTAAGGAAGGGCATGCTACGATGGTTCGGGCATGTGGAACGAATGGGAGATGAAAGAATGACAAAACAGATATACAACGCGAAAGTGGATGGACGTAGGAGTCGGGGAAGGCCACGACACACCTACCACGACCAAATTAATCATGTGTTAGTGGAGGGTGGTGTCAAGAGCCGTAGGAACCGACGTGCATGCATGAAAAGAAAAATGAAAGTTGAAGAGGCGAGTGAGGTGTGTATGGACCGTGCCGTGTGGCGCTCGGTTCTTTCTGCCTACCCCGCAAGGGATTTGGCGTGAAGATAGTATAGTATAGTATAGTATAAGATATCAATATTGTATCAAAGGTTTAAGATGTCAATAAGTTAAATTACTTTTCTGCTAAATACTCTTCAACAGAGTAATAGGCCTTACTTAATAAGAACAATTTAACTTTATTTTTAAAAATATCATAACTTTTCAAAGACTTAATATCTTTCGGCAGCTTGTTGTATAGTTTAGGAGCCATTGCAAATATACTCTTGCGTAACAGGGCTGTTTTAGCTGTGAGCAGGTATAGATTATCAGCCCTACGACTGCTCGTGACTACTGAGAATTTATCCCAATTTCGCCTTACAAAAGTTACTGTCTCCAATATATACATGCATGGTACAGGAAGTATTCTCAATGTTACAAAATACGGCCTACAAGAAACTGTGCTGGCGATATTACAAATTGAGCGGATGCAGCGTTTTTGTGCTTTAAGAACAGAATCCCTACCAGTTGCATTTCCCCAAAATATAATTCCATATCTCAAAGTGGATGCAACCAGCGCGTGATATGCCGTGACAATAGTTTCCCTATTGACAGTTTTACCCAACATGTATAGGGCATATGCATACTGGTTTACCCTGTTACAGACCAACTCAATTTGATGATTTCATTGTAATGTACTCTCAATCTGAAGACCCAAAAACTTCTCGACTGAGACATACTTAATTTCTTTGTCATTATGCTTTACTTCAAATTTTTTTGTGCTTTCCCTTTGACAGAAGTTCATCATATTTGTTTTTTCTAAGTTTACGTTAAGATTATGTGCCTGCAGCCATGCAATCAAAGAGGTAATAGTATTGTCAATAGTGTTGATGTCAAAATGATTGTTATTAAATACCACAGTACTGTCATCAGCATACATAATCATGGGAAACTTGGTAGCTGACGGGAAGTCGTTTATGTAAATGATGAATAGGAGTGGACCAAGTATGCTTCCCTGAGGTACGCCGAACTTTATCGTTCTGGTGTCAGACTTGTACCAAATTTCTGATTGTGTTCTATTGCATATTTGATTAATTACTGTGATTTGTTTGCGATTTGTAAGGTATGACTTTCTGCCTACCCCGCAAGGGATTTGGCGTGAAGATAATATAGTATAGTATAATATTTTAATAACCACCAGTTCATTTCAAATACGTATTTTAATGCCGTATTAAATCACCACATTGCGAATTTCTGGTCTTAACCGTTTTTTTTATTACAGCATGATGCTGGAGGGCCTGGCATATTAGATTCGACTTTAGTGGGTGTCGTTAGCTTCGGGTCACCGACGTGTGGCTCTACTGACTCTCCCACAGTCTTTACCAAAATCGGCTTTTATGCGGAGTGGATCGAAGAAATCATGGCTCAGGTAATATTTTTTTGCGATTCTACATCAGTTTCAGTTTCTAGATTTTCTTCTAGGGTAGCCAAAGTTAACCACAGAGTAGATACAGATTTCAAACTTGTTGTGGGATCTGTTATTAAATTTGTCAATTTTTTTAAAAAAATATTAAACCGAGCTGACATTATGTAGGTACACCCAACTGCAACTGTAAAAGAATGCAATTGAAGTCATGGGACACATACAACATTACTGAACATTACACTTTTAAATAATCAGCAGGTGCAACAAGAAATATTAAATTTGAGGACATTCTCACACAGCATCATTTAGCCCAAAATAGTAAAAACAAAACGCAAGGTGCGAAGTGTTGTAATCGGATCTTAAGGCGGCGCTAGTCGGTGGCTCGAACTTGGCCAAATAAGCATGCTTTTTTACCTCACATCGCATTGTGAGAGCGAGAAGCTGCGATAATGCATTCATTCAAAGGTTCTTTGGTAGGAAGGGTGTTATAAATAAAATGGTTTAAACTAATGTTTGCCATAATTTAAAATGCCATAATTTCATATCATCATAAGGCCTCCTACATCTTGTCAGATGATTTAAACAGCGTCCACGCGAGAGAAACATCGTCGCTCGTGGCTAAAAAGACCGATCCTCGAACGACACTTTTGTCCGCACTTCCGGCACGCGAACTGCGAGTCCGCTGCGACAGAACTCCCCCTGCGCGCATGTCTATTTTCTCGTTTTTGGGCCAGATTTTGAAACCAGGCTTTGTCATGGGTCTCACAGCCTTCGTGAATGAGACGTCTCCACCCATCGCGGTCAGAAGCAAGGTCCCCCCATGTGTCACAGTCAATGTTAAATGCGATCATGTCGCGTTTTACGCAGTCTCTGAAACGTAACATGGGACGTCCAACTTTGCGTTTGGCGAATGCAATTTGGCTCATCATGGTCTGTCTGGGCAGGCGAGTATTGCTCATTCGATGCACGTGCCCTAGCCACCGCAGGCGTCTCTGTTTGAGTAGAGCAGTGATGCTAGGCAGCTGCGCAATCTCAAGCACTCTCTCGTTTGTGACCCTGTCCTTCCATGTTATACTCAGAATACTCCGAAGGCAGCGCATGTGGAAGGTGTTAAGTCTTCGTTCCTGTCTGGCGTACGACGTCCAGGTTTCAGCTCCGTACAAGAGTATACTTAAGACGCAAGTTTGGTAAACGATCATCTTTGTCCTGACCGTAAGATGTTTATTATTCCATACTCTTGCACGCAACCTGCCGAACGTCGTGGCCGCCTTGCCGATGCGAATATCGATCTCATCATCAAGGGAGAGATTGCTCGACACGGTCGACCCCAGATAACAGAACTTGTCGACTACCTCCAAGGGTGCACCATCCAGCAAGATGGTCGGCTGGTGGGTATAACCCTGCGCTAAAATAACAGTCTTCTTCGTATTTATGGACATGGAGAACATGGTACAAGCGTGGTGAAATTTGTCCAGTATTACCTGGAGCTCTTGTGGAGTTTTGGCGACAAAGGCTGCATCGTCGGCAAAGAGCAAGCTGTCAGCAAATAAGTCATCTCGATTGCGGCGAGACTTAAGGAGAGCGACGTTAAACAGCTTCCCATCTGCTCGTGTATGTAGGTGGACACCCTGCTGCTCGTCACCGAAGGCAACTTTGAGCAACAATGAGAAGAATATGCCGAACAGAGTTGGTGCTAAGACGCAGCCCTGCCGGACTCCTCTACGCATATCAAAAGCGTCGGACGTTTGACCATTGTAGACAACGGTGCCTTTCATGTTCTCGTGAAAGGACATCACCAGCTTCAGCAACTTCGGGGGACAACCTATTTTCTCAAGTGCAACAAAGAGACCCTCCCTGCTAACCGTGTCGAAGGCCTTATTCAGGTCAACGAAAGCGATCATCAAGGGAGTGCTCTGCTCACGACTCTTCTCTTGAAGTTGTCGGATGGCGAATATCATATCCGTAGTGGAACGCTGGGATCGGAAGCCACATTGTGCCTCAGGATACACGCGATCGGCAAGACGTTGCAGTTTAGTCAGTATAACCCTTGCAAAAAGCTTGCCGACGATGCTAAGAAGGGAGATACCACGGTAGCAGTTACAATCGCCGCGGTCACCTTTACCTTTATAAAGAGTTATAATATTTGCATCGCTCATATCCCGAGGGAATAGCTCCCTCTCCCAGCATTTTCCCAGAAAGTTATGCAGCACTGGTAACATGCACTCGAGCTTCAGGACTTCAGCGAGTACACCATCTATCCCTGGACTCTTCCCACATTTAAGCTTCAAAGCGGCCTCATGAAGATCACTCATGGTGGGTAAGTCATCCAGCTCAGTCATGATTGGTAGGATCGGTATGAAATCCACGGCTACGGGACTGATCTCAACTGGTTGAGAATAAAGCTTAGTGTAGTGTTCTACCCACCGGTTAAGTTGACGACTACTGTCAGTGATAATAGAGCCATCAGTCTCTTTCAGAGGGGCTGTCCCTTTCCGCACTGGACCAAGAGCCACCCTAATTCCCTCATAAACCCCACGGAAGTTACCTGTGGCCGCACAATCTTGAATACCTTTGCACAGTTCCGTCCAATAAGCATTAGCAAGCTGGCGACAAGTACGCTGTAAGGATGACTTTGCTGTGCGGAGTCTATCGCGTGTGGAATCACAGGGGTCAAGGCAGTATCCTAGTGCAGCTTGGCGTTTAGTGTCCATTAGAGGCTGAAGTTGGGTTATATTTTCGGTGAACCAATCCGGTGATTTAGCCTTGGCATAACCGAAAACCTCACCAGCTGTTTTGGTGAGAAGGTCTTTAATGGATTCCCATTCCGTTTCCACTGGTGCATCTACATCCCAGGCACCTACCGTCTGTCGCACCAGCAAACTGAAAGAGTTCACTAGTTCAGGATCTCTGGTCTTGGAAAGATTTAACTTCCTCCTTCCAGCGCTCTTGGAGGAGTGAATCCTTTTGGGCGACAGAAGGACTTTACACACTACCAAGGAGTGATCGGTGTCGCATTGTGCACTGTGGTAGGACCTCGTGTGGATAACTTCTTTTAACTCTTTTCCTTTGGTCAAGGCTAAGTCTAGTTGGTGCCAGTGACCGGACCGCGGATGTTTCCAGGAGACTTTACGCATCAGTTTGCCTTTAAAATAAGTGTTGGTAACACACAGCTGAAACCTGGTGCTGAACTCGAGCAGGCGTAGGCCATTTTCGTTCATCTTTCCTACGCCGTGGTTCCCAAGACAGTCGGACCAGGCGGTGTTATCCTGTCCTACACGAGCATTGAAGTCACCCAGAATGTAAAGTCGATCTCCAGCCGGTACATGGGCCACAATGGAGCAGAGTTTATCGTAAAAGTCATCTTTAGACTCTGCTGTCGAGGTGAGAGTGGGAGCGTAGGCGGAAATCAGAGTGACAAAGCCGCTTTTGGTATTCAGGCGCAAAGCCATAATGCGTTCACATGCACCTCGAGGTGTCTCTATGGCACTAAGGAGAGTGTTGTGGACTGCAAAGCCCACACCGTGCTCACGATTTTCGGAAGAGGCCTTGCCTTTCCTAAAGAAGGTATAATTCTGTTCGCGCAATGAGCCCTCATCTGGAAGTCTGGTTTCTTGAAGTGCAGCAATAGATATATTCAGGCGTGTCAGTTCTAGATCGATAACAGCCGTTTTACGCAGATCTTGAGCATAATCAAAAATCTCCGAGCTGTCCGGGAGACCTGTCCTCATAGTTCGGACATTCCAAGAACCAAAGCGCATGGAAGTGGTAGCTTTAGGTTTTTTATTATTTTGCTGCTTTATTGCGGGTGTACAACATTCCAGCGCCGTCTTTTGGGTTGCCCCTTAGATCCCAACACCCCAGAGGAACAAACGACGCCGAGGCGGACCAGTACCTTATTGACTGGGGGCTGCCCAGTTTGAAGCGGGCGGTAACTGGTCAGTGGGCCTACGATGGACCCTCCCACTGTCGAGAGTGACCCCTGGCGCCCGCGCTTACGCCCATACGCGCGGACTTATCACCGGTAACTGCCCCTCCCCGTGTTGTTATCCACGCCGTGGAACGACGTGGGTGAAGTGTCCTCTCCACAGACGCTGCATCGCCTGGGACGCAGTTGATGACGTAGGGTTGCCCAAGACCTTCGCCACCCTCTCGGCCTCCCCAGCTTGGTTCGCAGGAATGGCATGCCAATACGTGCAAAACCACCGGGTTGGCTGCAGACGACTACCGCTGTTCGGATTAGATCCTACTTGCGCCTAACGAAGCCATCGATTCCGGGTTTGATTTCGGAGTTTTCCTTCTCCTAGACAGGTTGCAAACCAATGCTAAGGACGCCCATCTCGCCCAATTTCATATGCCATACTGGTATTTGCCATAATTTCATTAGAAATAACACTTCAGTTGCCATAATCGTGAAATGACATAAAATGACTGTCACTAATTCCATTGGTCATAATCGATCAAGTGTCATAATTATTTAAATCCATAAATGTATTTGCCATAATTTTTGTTTTCAATATTGCCATTTTCCATAACTTTTATTCACCATAATATAAATAAAGATAATTTATACGACAAAGATTGTTTATTCACAATTAAACCTAAAACTAAACCTCATATGGCGTCTACTAACTGAGCTCGACGATGTCCCGCGAAGCGGGGCTCCTTCTTCTGGGTGGTTTAAAATAAAAACCACGAAGACTAGTCCCGCCTTAGTCTTCTAACCTAACCTATCCGAGTCGGATTGCACTGAGTCGGGGTGTTGTATGTTGTAGATTCTCATAAGTATCTAGGTTTAGAAATCGATAACACATTAAATTGGAATAATCATGTCGAGCATGTTTGTAATAGGTTGCGACAGTTTTTGGCTAACATAGTAATTCTTAAGAATCGAATACCGTTCAAAGTAAAACTAATGTTATATAACTCATTGGCTGAATCATATATTCAATACGGGCTCTGTAGTTATGGTCGCACGTATAAATCGTATATTAGTCAAATATATAGACTTCAATTGAAAATACTCAAGAACATCGTGTCAAAAAATGTTAAAGATCAATTTAAAAACCAAGAACAACTTATTTTCAAACATTGTAACGTACTACCTATATACACACAAATTAAATATGTACTACTAAAAGAACATTTTTTTAACGATAATTTAAAAACCAAAATGAAACACCCTATATACACGCGAGCCATAGCTCAGAACCGGCTTTGCACGGTCCGTGCAAATAATTATTATGGAGAACGTACGACAAAATACTTGGTTCCTAGGCTTATTAATGAGCTACCCTCAGAATTGAAAGATAACATTACTCAACGAAATATAAAATATAAGTTAAAATCTCATTTTCTGCAAAGTTTGCAAGTTGATGAGACTTAGTATGACTGTTACCAGATTCCAACGAAACTACGTATTTAATATGTATTTAACTTAATATTATGATACCTTTTGCTATGTAAGAACCAACTTTTTGATTTTATAGCATTTACTTACAAACCTTAGTGGTTTTATAATGCTATAATTTATCTATCTGTAAATTAATGTATTTTTATAATGGTAAATAAATAAAAAAAAAAAAAAAAAAAAAATTTCGACCTAACAATATTATGTATTGTTTTCATAATTATATCAAATTTTGATTATGTCAAGAGTCGATTATGAGATGTGTTACTTATGGAAACAAATTATTATGATATATGTTGTTATAGAACGTAATTTTATGGCAAATAAAAGTTATGACTGTTGAGTTGTTAAGGCAAACGTTATTAGTATAAATGATAATAGTGCAAGTAAATATTATGATCGGGGATGATTATGGCAAACAATATTAGTGCAAATGAATTTATGGAAAACGAGAGAAGACCAAATAAAATACTTCATGTATTAACTTAGCTTAGAATAAAGTTTTCTGATTTCTTTGAGAAATGAAATTTGTCGGAACGGACTTAGATTTTAAATTTTTAAACTTCTTTTATTGTTCATTTACACAGAAAGTTGTCTAAAAAATTAGCAGATGAATCGATTTTTTAATAGCTTCTATCTCTTTAATAGTTTTTTAATTCCCATTTTTTGAACGGTACAGACAAAGTTTTTAATGAGGCAAAACAGTAAATGTTTGACTTTGTATGTAAGGTATCAAGCAGTTGAGTAATATCTTCCCGAAGTTTGTATAGACAAAATAGCGACTAGCGCAATTTTAACCTTGAATTTTGAGATCATGTCTTCGAAACTAGCTTAAATATAGTATCTTTATTGTTTTAGACACTGTATACCCAGATAGTCAGGACAACTTCGGCGAGGCCACCGACTCCACATAGGTTATATGTGGAACCCAAAACCACAGTATTTAAGATTGAACCATTTGGAGAGTATGAGTCAACTACAACTGGAGCAGATATTTTAAATGAAGAAAAAGATATTCTTAGAGAACGACAGTTCAAGAACTTATTGTCAAGTATTTTTTCAAATGAAGAAGTCGCTGCTTATTTGGATAAATCTGACATTGAGTCTAAAGATGTGACGCGTACAAGTCAGGTTTTAAATTTTAATGTTAATCTGATGAAGTCAGCAGTAAGTGGAGAGTCCACCCCGAAGGTAAACACTCTCGCTTCTAAAACTTATTTGAATAATATCGAGGAGAATGAAGACAGTATTGAAAGATCAGGTGAAACTACCATGGGAACACTCAAAGGAATTACAGCCCTAGAAACTGCTAGTAATGACATGAGTTTAGAGGAAGATATCGTTAGTTTAATTGATAATTTGAATATGGAGCAAATTCCAGAACTAGGAATAACTTCGCTGATGTCTGTTAATCTAAAAGATGAAATAAAACTGACTACTTTAAACCAAATAGAAAAAGATTCCTCTTCGAAAATTGTAACAGAATCCGATAAAATACAAGATAAAATACTTGAAATTGAACTGCTGGAAAATACCACGCCTTTGAATCAAGTAGACATTCAAATTGAAAAAGAAACTTTACCAGAATATGTGCCTATAAACAATAAAGTTAAAAATGTGAAATCGCCAAAAAGTAATTCATTTCAAAATAAGGCAAAACATAAATCTCCTAGAGAAGCAGACATTCAAGTTGATGAAATACCAGAATTTCAGGATATGAATAAAAACAGTGATTATGATGAAATGGGGCTAAGCATTGAAATGAAACCTTTTATGAACTTAACTTTAAGAGACCGTCCTCAGGATAGCAGCAAGAAAGACATTCTGTCTGAAACAGCAATGTTTGACTTAATTTCAAAAGCTATTGAGGAACAGGCGCAACAATTGAATAAAAAGAAACAACGTTACATACTGTGATTTTGCATTTTTATTTCACTAACTCACCTGCGCATTTGCACTACTTCGTATGCGTCAGTATGTTTCCCGTAGTGTGTACAACAGCTTTCAAAATATATCATTTTTACTTGATTTTGACACATTATAACTAGCTGCTCCGCTCCTATTCGTCTTATCGTGATGTTATATATAATACTATAAAAACGACTGCCTCGGCTTCGCACGGGTGCAATGCTGATACTAAATACAAATACTATTTAATGGAGGTTATCTAATCTATCTAAATATATATAACTCAAAGGTGACTGACTGACTGACATAGTGATCTATCAACGCACAGCCCAAACCACTGGACGGATCGGGCTGAAATTTGGCATGCAAGTAGATGTTATGACGTAGGCATCCGCTAAGAAAGGATTTTGATAAATTCTGCCCCCAAGGGGATAAAATACGGGTAGCGGGAACAGGAACAAATTTTACACGGGCGAAGCTGTGGGCAACAGCTAGTTATACATATAAACCTTCCTCTTTGATCACTCTCATCAATTAAAAAAAACGGCATCAAAATCCGTTGCGTAGCTTTAAAGATTTAAGCATACACAGGGACAGAGAAAGCGACTTTGATTTATTCTGTGTAGTGATACAGGATGGAATTTAAAGACCGTAGTTGGAGGTAAAGTACCCTTAATATTGATAATGGCAAGTTTTGCTGAAAGGAAACATTTCTTTATTTTCAAAAGTAAGTAAAGCTGCATTTAAAGATTTTTGAAAAATCACCTGCTTGAGCCGGGAATCGAACCTGGGAAATGTGAAAAAAAAAAAAACATACTGTAGTTTATGATACCAACCGAAAGAGTCTTTAATAGGAAACAATTTCTTTTAATCAACATAGTATCTTAAATAAAAGGAAGATCAAGTAAATTATATTTTAATTGCAAAGCTTACTCACTATCTAAAAGACGAGATTGCATTATTTCCGAGTCCTTTAAAGTTTGTTATATTTTTATGAATAATTGAATATGCTGTTTTGTCTATTCTTGGTACTGCTGACCTTTAGAGAACTGTTTTTAGTTAAGTCTCAGCATTGGTGGTACTTAGGCGCCCTTTGATGTAGGCTCTGGTATAAAAACGAAAACACACAGTTCCCGCAGCATCTCAGCTACGTATGATGAGTGTGCAGGAGAGGCTACTGTGAGATCGTTGCTAGTCTTCTGTTATTTATTTTTCTCAAAAGATTCATCAACATTATCATGTCCTCATAGAGGGCAAACGCATTACCATTTCTCGTGGTTGTCAAGATCTAAAACTTTACTGACCTTTCACCCTAACGCACATGCAACGACTGGGTGGACCATATGGTTTAGGTCAAATTTTAGGATCTGTACTATATGAATCTAAAGACATCATGTTACAAGTCGCGGTGGAAAAAGAGTAAATATTGTTTAATAATTTTTTTTTAAATTTGTATTTCATATTCTAACTGTTAAAGTGATGAATGGAATGTAGAGTCACGCGGTCGAACAGCGGAGGAGAATTCCCTAATCGGCAATGTGCGGCCCGGTAACGGCGAGAATAGCATTTGGAAATGCTCCTCTTGCCGTAACCGCTTAGACTAGATAGACTTGGATTGACATCGGCGTGCTAATGGTTTCATGGACGAAGATATAACACCATGATTAGTGGAAATGTAATTTAATAAGGTTTTAAACTCACACGAATTGCACAACACATTATAATAAATTTCGGACCTTTAACTTTTCTTACCTCTCGACGTTTTGGCTATATTGCAACAGCAGTGGTCACGAGTAGAGTGGGGAAAGCAGCGGGCGTCGTCATTACCGGCGATTATAAAGGTACCCACATAGAGGTTTTTGTTAAAAATCATTAGAGTAGCGACACACTACACTCACTATGTCTGAACGAACGCTACGTGATTTATCACTACGCTTGCAAATCTTAGCTACCGGATTCCATGTGAAGGAAAGCTTGTATCTACTTGGTGAATAAGACCTGAAATCTATTATAATGTTAAAAATGTGGCTATTTCTCCTGGTTGCTTAAATTTGATGGTCACACGCTTATATTTTCTAAACCGTATGAGTTAGAAAGAAATGTTTTAAAATAGTGGATAAAACAGCTGTTAAGCTATAAAATACATGAAATTTGTTGCAATAGAAGTAAATATTCATACCAAAAATTAACACGAAAGGTCAAAATCGGGGTCATTTTTCGCATTCTACTCGTGTCACACTTCCCGATTCAGTTAAACATTTGGTTACTGCTTCACCAAATTTCCATAGATTTTGAAGTTACATACACTAAATTCACCGTAATAACATACACTACACACACAGTATTACAAAAAAAATCTTTTAAGTATTATTTAAAACTTAAAACACAATATACATCGGTCACACGAATCTAGGTACTCTAAATTTGCGTAGTAAACGGTTTACTTTTGACCAAAACGACCGCCCCAATAACAAAACTCAACTCAACTGAACGTAATTCGTGATCGGGCATCGCGGGAGTGCAACGTGCAACTCCTGGCTCCTTGAGAAAAAAAGATATCTTTAAGTTTCCACATTTGACACTTAATTCGAGTACTTTTCGTGGGTGACTTTTTGTACATTGTAAAATAGCTATTGAAGTCAGAGTTTATTCATCGAAACCGCAAATTAATTGAGATATTTATGTAGTATTTGATTTAAAACGTAACGGCTAAACTTTGTCGGAATTTAAAAAAAAGCTATGTTTTCGTTACCTTCGTGTCACATCCTTTTTTTAACGTGAGGGAAAATCCTCCTAGGATGCTATGCCGGACTCTTACCGACTAAAAAACCTCACGTAACGCCCAACAGCCTATGGTTGAGAGCCCCGGGTAAGCCCTCAGGAAGGATGTCCCGTGACTCCCAACAGACCTACGGCCGCCAATGCGGCCTCGCCCAGGGGGTGGTTCGGGTGCAATCCCGCGTCTATGGGGGGTTTCGGGTGTGACCCCGCTTCTAAGGGGGGGGGCGTGCGTGAGTGCTCACGTCACGCTGCCGTCATGGGCCTGCTTCTGTAAGGACGGTGAGCGGCCCTCTCACCGTCCTCAGACCCCCGGTCATGGAGGCCGATAGTCCACGGCGAAGACACGTCGGCGGCGCCCAGGGCGCCGACTGCGGAACTCGGGTGGGAGAGTTCTCTCCCGCACCCGGCCCGCCGCCTCCTTTGCGAGCATGACCTGCTCGCAGAAAGAGGCGGCGCAGTCCCACTTACTCCCGCCGCAGAGCATGGCTCGCACCATGGCCTCAAGCGAGAGAGTGTCCACGCCCAGACCCACTACGAGGACCTGTCGCTGTTGTGCCCACGCCGTGCACTCCACCAGCGTGTGGAGCGCCGTGTCATCGCTGCGGTCCTCGCAGTGCTGACATTCGGCCGTGGTTTCCCGGTGTTTTCGCCACAGATACCTACCGAAGCTACCGTGCCCGGCAAGCATCTGTGTCAACCGGTAGGAGAGAGCACCGTGTCTTCTCTCCAGCCACTCGTCCATGACCGGTCTGACGGCCGCGATTGTGGCGAATCCCCCCTTTGGTTGCTCAAGTCGCATCTTCCATGTCTCCAGGGTTTCCTGGTGGAGCAGGGTCCGCTGCGCCTCGATTTCTCGAGACGCAGGCCTTTGGCCCCGCTCCAGCGCCTCCTTGCGCCATCTGAACAGTGACGCAAGGGCTCTCGCTTCCAGGTCCCATGGAGGGGTCCCGGCTAGGAGACATGCCGCCTCACCGGAGATCGTGCGGTATCCCCTTATCACCCTGACGGCCATCACTCTCTGCGGGCTCATCAGTCTAGCCTCATTGCTGGCCGTCAGGGTCTCCGCCCATACGGGAGCCCCGTACAGGGCCATGCTTCGCACGATCCCAAGGTACAGCCTCCTGTAGGGAGCGTTGGGTCCCCTGATGTTGGGCATCAGCCGCGCGAGTGCGGCCGATGCTCCCCTCAGTTTTGGGACCAAACTTCGGAAATGATGTCCGAAGTTCCACCGGCCATCGAGTACGAGCCCCAGATACTTCATCGAGGGCTCGATGCCGATGCTGACGCCCCCCACCTGTAGGCTGGATCCCGCAGGTGGCCCCATCCGAGGTCCGTGGAAGCACAGAGCCTCGGATTTGTGAAGGGCGACCTCAAGACCCAGCCGCCGAATCCGACCCACGACCTGAGCAACCCCTGCCGTGGCCTTAAGTGCTGCGGCACGGTGCGTTGCTCCCCGCGCCGTAACGAGGGTGTCGTCGGCGTAACATGTTACGCCGACCCCTCTGAGCAACGGACCACGCAGCACCCAGTCGTAACCGATGTTCCACAGGAGCGGCCCTAAAACCGATCCCTGTGGAACACCGCACGACACATCTCGCCGACCCGTCGTGTCACATCCTTCGTGGCGTTTTACCCACGAAGGTGAGTTTATGCCACGAAGGTGATCTCTGACTAGTTTCAGTAAGAGTGGTACTCTTTTAGATTCGTATTGTAGTAGATATGTAGCGGAATAGTAGTAGAACAAATAAGAAGCTCAGTCGTTATTCCGTCCTCTCCAGGGATTTATTGGTTTTTAGTTGTTCGAGAGCAGCCCTGACCTCGCCCTGGTCAATATCCAGAATGTCTTCGGTATAGTGGCGCATTAGTGGGGCTCTGTGGTCACGGTCGCTAGCTCCCGTCGGTCTTTTTTTCCGTAATGCATATAGTTCTCTGTAGAAGCTCCTAACTTCTTCGAGAATCTCGAACCTCGAGGTCTCGGTTTTGCCACCCGCTGTCTTCAATTTTGTCAGACGAGGTCTTCCGAGCTGTTGGGCAAAGACTTTAGTACCCCAATTTTGTGTGATCGCTGCCTCTACGATGTTGGTGTTATAACGTCTGAGGTCGCGTCATAGCAGCTTTCGGATTTTGAAGTTTAAATCTCTCTGGTCTGACGAAGACCAAAAGTAAGCAAAAGTAAGAATGCATAGATTTTTATTTTTTTATTGAGGTTCGCAAATTGGATTCTCGGCAAGACTATTCACCATCGCTCAGTGAGACTCACTCAGTTCAACCGAGAACTCAGTGCGAACACGGCATGCATCCTAATTTTAGCACATCAATGAAATGTAGATGGCGTTTCCCGTCTGATTCTCATGAGCTCGAGGGTCTCGGGCGAAAGCTGGGAACACCTATTTTTGCTTTTTTCCAGACTGAAACCTTCGGGACATTTGTTGTTTGGAGCGCAGTAGGTCGGAGAGTAGGCTTCATCATCCGGGCCCTTTCGACGCGAAAGTCTAAATTCAGAGACGCTCTGACGAGTCGGTGATCATTTCCGGTATTAAACCTGTTGATCACAGAGACATCTTCTCCAAATATACACTTCCTGTCCGACATGATGAATTTTATCTCGTTCCTTGTGACCTTGTTGGGGCTTCGCCAAGTCCACCTTCTATGGGGTTTCTTCTTAAAGAATGAGTTCATCAAGAAGAGCCCCTGAGCCTCAAGAAAGTTGATAAGCATCCTGCCCCGCGGCCCCGGTCATTTCTACGCCCAACACCAAAAAGTCCGATTTTCATTTCACCGCGTTCTTGTACTCCCACTTTGACAGTGAAGTCCCCTATCATAACATTGTAGTGAGTCTTGGCAGTACCGTGTAATGCTTTCACCACGTCCTTGTACACGGTCTCAACTGCCTCGTCAGTGCTTCTCGAAGTTGGGGCATAGGTACACCTGAATCACCTTCAGGGAGTCCTGTTGGTAAGTCTCAGTATTACGTATGCTACCCGAGGCGAAACACTTCTGATCTCCACAATGCTGCTAACGAGTTCCTTTTTCACCGTAAAGCCGACACCGCCCTCGGAAGAATGTCTTCCATCACCTTCCCGAATGTAAAATAGGTCACCCGACCCAAGGGTTAGCGTGCCTCCCCCTTTCTTCGGACTTTGCACAACACCAGTATGTGCCAGTTAATGCGACACAGTTCTACCTCGAGTTCGGTGAGCCGATCGTCCAGCCGCAGAGTGCTTCCATTATAAGTAGCCAGGTTCGGACATTCCCACACAACATCATCTAGCCCAAATTAAGACAACATAAGCTTATGCTATGGGATCTAGACAACTGATAATTTGGCACTTTGTGCCAAAGAGATGTACTGTGTTATTTTTATAATATAATGGTTCCAGAATAACTTTTACGTCAAAAGCATGTGTAGGTATAGGATCTGGTAATTGTTTTTAGTTAAGTAGCTGTTACCATAGTATTATAACTATTCGGCAGAACAAATTAACTTATAATTTGTACTTAAATAATGATTAATTAATGTCTGTAAAGCTACTGCGTCACCTACGTGGGATCAAATAATTCAAAACCTTATTCTTCCAAATCTGACTCAAAATTTAACTTGTTGACTTTTATGTTACTTAACTTACCAAACGCTTTGTGTTTGTTTAAAAAAATTGTCGAAATAATCAGTATTTAAAATTTACCATGAAGGTGACGATGAGAATCGTAAAAAGTAGAAATAGCCATTTAAGTAGTTTTCTTTTAATCCCCAAGCTTCTAGGAAATGACATAACTAATTCAAATTTTCCCTTATTTATAAAAATCATAAGCTTTGTATAAAAGTCTAATTTAAAATGGAGAATCAGATATTACCAAGGAAATAAAACCAATATTGATAAAAGAAACATAAAAGAGGTTTTTAATTCTAAGCCTGGTAAGTTATTAACCACTACTTGTCTCTGTTCGTTACAACAAAGCATAGTAAAGATCACCAAAGAGACTTAATATGGAGAGATGTGGGCGCGTAAACAGCTTCGGTAAAGATAGCCTTCGGGATGTAATTATTATTATGTAGGTATGAGTATCTAAACCTTAAGGTGACTTAAATTATAGATTATTTTATGCTGTTTATACCTTTATTTCATCATTACTTCGTAAAAACTATTATAGTTTTATGTTTTTATGTCTTGGCAATTGTGAAATAAAGTTTAAACTTTTTATTACTTACCCCATAAAAAACATGTTCACAATATAATAGAAATTATAATAATAAAACTACGTTTATAGATTTTTATATTTAAGTGTATTGGGCTATTGGGTAACTGCTACATATCGTGGTATAAATAAGTAATTTAACATAGTTGAATAATTATTTTATATATTTTCACTTTATATCTATACAAAAAATAATTGCAGCAATGTTGTCCATCAAGATTCATATTACATACATTGTTGTAATGGCCACTATTCTTGAAATTAACAGTCTTTTGAAATTGTCAACTAATGAAGATAAAAACAGAAACATTGCTGAGATAATAGCACAGGATACTGTGAATAAATTATTCACTTCTCTTAAGGTGAAAGATGGTAATTGGCACCGTGCTTTACATGATGTTTTTAAAGCCCACAACCACTTCAACCCAATAGACGCTACATATAATCTTAAGGATGTAATTGAAGTATCGAGAGTTAACAATATTGATAACAGAATTCAAAATAACATAATAAAAATAAATGAAGCTTTTCGAGAAAACGATAAAAATGGTGAAGCCAATGACACAAGTACAGTTGTGGTGGAATATATAGAGACTGTTATTAGAAAACTAAGAAATGTAAAAGAAAAATATGAAACTAAAATTAAAAAAATAAGGAATAATACTTTATTCAACAACAATCATGATATAACGACAACATACATTGACACAATTGAAACATCTCAAGAAGATTCCCACAATGAAAATATTTTCAATCATACTGAGTTTTGGCGTTAGTAACTTTGAAAAGCGTAGGCTGTTTAGATTTAAATAATTTCATTAGAAATTTATTTAAACCAGAGTCATGTATATTTTTTCAGGACCCAGTGCTCGTCGAATCTACCGAGGCCTCCGAACGCGAATTAAACACTTTCCTTTCGTGGCTAGTGTTCAGTTCTTTATGAAATACCAGTGTGCTGGCTCAATTATCAAAAGTGACTTAGTGATCACTTCTGCTTCGTGTTTGCAACTGTGAGACAGTGCCCTGATCTAAAATATGATTTTTCTTTTGCATTTCTGCTCAAAATTTTTAGTTAAAATTTCCTTTCGAATGTTTTATTTTTTCAGAGCCTGGAATAATCGATTCTTCCGTGAGAATCCAGCATATCTCTCTGTTCGAGTCGGAAGTGATTATTATGAACATGGAGGCGAAAGTATTGATGTACAAGAAATCTACTTTTATCCTAGTTATGATCCCAAAACGCTGAGAAATAATTTAGCAATCATGAGACTGGTGAGGAGACTCAAATTCGGGAATCAAAAGAGAATTAAAAAAATAGATATCGATAGAGCTGCACACCCCCTGCCAGAAAACACTGGTTACATAACTGTACTTGGTTGGGGTGCTAGAGATGTAAGTATGTGGATTAATATGCATATTATGTCGCGAGCATGGTCTCCATTTTAGCTAAATCAATTAGCGTCGTATTATATACAAAATAATTAATGTAATGGTTTTGTATGTCAACTACTTTGTAGAGATTTTGCTTCAAATATTTTGTCGTTACATAAAAATGTTAAAGATTAAAATAATATTTCAGAGTAGTAACATCGTGTATGATATTCAGAAAAATAGATTGGCTTACGCTAACCTTGGCTTTTATCCGCTAGATGAGTGCCAAGAACAATATGGAAGGTATGATTTTATGTTATGTACAAAAATATCTATTAGGACTTTCAGTTTACTTCGATCATGTTAAAATTTTCTCAAGTTAGTCATTTTAGTTTTGTGATAGTAATACAAAACAAAATCCCGATTTTAGAAATATAATGTTCTAAAAGTTATGAAACGAAGCAACAAGAAAAAGTGCTATTATTTCATATTTTTGGTTTGTATTGTGGTGGCCAGCGTCATGTGTGGTGGTAATCAAGCCCTTTAACTTGATAGGCACTAAAATGGTTTATTAAAAAAAATGGTTTTTATAGCCCTTATTTATTGTAGAGTTCGCTATATTAGATTAATTGCCAGTTAAATTATGTTGCCAGGTATTGTCGAGTATTAACCAAACTATTACCGACTTACCCCCAGTTTCCGAAAGGCTGATCAACGCTAAAATTAACTAATCGGCTGGATCAGCGCATGGATCATGTAGTGCTGCACATGTGACTCCATAGCGACCGAAAGTTCAACTGTACTATACTTAGGCGGATCAGTGTGGATCGGTTGGAGCGTGTCGGTGCAACGCGGCGGGATTGCAAGAAAAGTTTTGTTCGTCAGACTACATGATCCATGCCTCAATCGCCCGGATCGTGGATCGCAGGAATTGGAAATCCATTTTGGATCCTCTAGTGGGGATCCACCTTTATCAGACGATTAGTTAATTTTAGCGTTGATCAGCCTTTCGGAAACTGGGGGTTAGTGTCTCATAAATGAGTAATCTCTATTTCTCTATCTACGAATAATTTAATTTCAAGATGAAATCATAGATAGAAAACTGTCGACATGGACCTTTTAATGAAAGAAGTTAAAACAAGAGACACGTCTCGTTCAGACATAAACAGAACTGAAACTGATATAAAGAGAAACACTCAGTACAAACAGTTCATGATGCATGAGATAAATATGAAAACTAGCCTACCTTTCGCACCCTCTTCATTCCTACATAGTTTAAAGAATAAAGATCACCATTTCTTTTAAGGGACTACGTAACTAAGAAGAATTTCTGCGGGGGATTTTTCTCTAGGGGAGCTGGAGCTTGCAATGTAAGTATAAGCTAACAAAAAACAATTATATTCCACAAAATGCTTATTATGTAGATCAGGGGTGGTCAACTTGATTAAAAAGCTGTGCGATCTACAAATGATATATTTCTTGATCGTTGTGTAAATTGAGTCCGCCATCACCTTCTGCTGTGATGATGATGATGATACCAAGATCCAACAGTCTCCTGCAGGGAGCGTGGGGTTCCCTTATATTGGGTAACGACAACGACAGTGCAACCAAACTGTTTATCCAACAAATCGATCCTCTTGCACGTGAAGTGCTAGATGAGACACTCTGCAAAGAACTACCACACCGCGTCGAGCAATACGATCGGCAGGTACCCGAATGGTGCGGCCGCCGACCACTCCGCCTTTTGGAGCAGGACCAGTTTTCACGTTTTCCATACTTTGAGACAGTTTTTAGGGTTTCGTAGCCAAATGGCAAAAACGGAACCCTTATAGATTCGTCATGTCTGTCTGTCTGTCTGTCCGTCCGTGTGTCACAGCCACTTTTCTCCGAAACTATAAGACCTATGCTATTGAAACTTGGTAACTAGCTGTAGTTTGTGAACCGCATTAAGATTCTTATATAAAACTAGAAAAAAAACAGTAAATTTTGGGGGTCCCCACACTCAGAACTGAAACTCAAAATTTTTTTTTTCATCAAAACCATACATTTGGGGTATCTATAGATAGGTCTTATAAAATGCTTTTGAGGTTTAAAACATTATTTTTTCCTAAAGTGAATAGTTTGTGCAAGAGACACTTCCAAAGTGGAAAAATGTGTGCCCCCCCCTCTAACTTCTAAACTAAGAGAATGATAAGTCTAAAAAGAATACATAATGTACATTGCCATAAAAACTACCAACGAAAATTGGTTTGAACGAGATAGAGCTGGTAGTTAGTTTTGGTAGCCTTGGTCCGAGAGCGGTGCTCTTGCGATATTTAAACTGCAGCACTGTCTTCCCTTACTTACCCTCGGCGACTTCGAGCATTGGTACTCGCCATAATCCGCGTTGGTCGCTCGAAACGAGACCATATGCGGAAGAATACGTTCCTCAGCTCTCGATGGGAACAGGGAAACCAAGACAATTTCCAGCCGCTCCGGTTAGAGGCTTTGGGTCAGTGGGAATACTTAAGGGCGAAGTTTGCGCCTAAACATAAGTTAAGGGAGCTCCAATGGGTTCTGCTCCAGGGTCTCCAGTAGTTCTTCGCGGATCAACCGCTTGCTTCGTTTTATGGCTACTTGGAGGGCCATTTTGGCCTTCTTAAACCCCTTATATAACTTTGGCCTTCTCTTGGCTCTTCGCATTATCTGGGCCGCGAAGCCTTTGGCGGAATCAGGTGTCTCGGCGGCGCGTGGTTATGCGCGATATGTGCAGCTGTGCAACTTCCGGCGAGCACCAGTACACCTTCTGGCTGGTTCGGGCTGAACACCAGGTTATTCAGAAATTCTAGCCCAATACAGCTTTCTTTTATTGTTGAACTCACGATGAAAGTCTATAGCCCTAGCCTAGATGTCAAGATTGTTCTTCAAAAAAATTGTCACAGTCTGAAGAGAAAGAAAAAGGGATTTTTAGCTGTAAAGGTCAGTGTATTGCGGAATAGATCCCGGTCAAGATCATCCACAAGTTGCAGTCTCCTTTTCTTAACATTGATTAGCCCGCCATGCGGCGATCGATCGGATTAACGGCCACGATCAACCAGTCGATCGCATTCGACCGGTTGGCCACCCTTGCTGTAGATCATCTAATAAAACTAAAAATGCCGTAATTTTCTCCTACCACAAAGTGGATCTATTCGACTAGTGCCAAAGTTTTCAGTAAGCAGACCCGTTTGCAGTTTGACCTGCCTTCTTGGCGGAACTCTTTTACCCAAATGGAAGGTGCAACTCATCAGGGCTAACAGTACTTGCGTCCTACTGATTTTAAAACTGTTGATTGGTGACCAAATTCAGAGTATTAGGACTAAACATATGTACTTTATTAGTTATTAAAATATATGTTTATATGTTACATATACCAGCGTGATGCCGGAGGACCAGCAATTGTAGATTATACGTTGACCGGTGTCATAAGCTTTGGTTCTCCTATCTGTGGATCGCCGGATAAACCTACGGTCATGACCAAACTTGGTTACTATGCGGATTGGATTGATGATATCATAGCTCAGGTAATCTAGCTTGGCTCATTACTATACTGCTCATAGATAAAGAAGTAAAATATGACGATCAAATAAATATAATATATATCATACCTACCAACTGTCATAATTTATTTAGGTCATAACCGTTTTGACAGATTTTAATTTCGTGAAATATTTCTATTTCTGGGATCCTATTTCCGAGTGGTTTAAAATAAAAATTAACCACGAAAGCTACGCTCCGCTTCGCTCCTGCCATCCGAGTCGGTTTTGATAGATTTTAATAATCTGACGAAATTCAAATCTGTCAAAACGGAAATAACATATTAATTTTAGTACCTACTCGTTTCAGCTATACATAATTTTTATATTTAGTTTTTAATTTTTTATAGTCATTACAAATGTGAGAAAATCTTTTCTATTTCGTTTTAGGATGTTCCTTCCACCTATAAAAAGACCACGACGTTATCACCCTACATATTCACTATAGCAGAAGTAACCACTCCTAAGAAAATAAGATTTACACCGATGATGGATACTACAAGACAACCAACGATACCTGCCTACGATGTCCTAAGATTATTAAAAGAAGAGGTTTCTAATGATTTTTTCACTTCTGAAGAAATTAGACAAATTCACGAAATGTACGACTCCGATTCCCAAAAAAATAAACAGCAAAGATTGGGCCCAAATATGGACATACCACAAAATAAACAACTTGATTTGGAAACACAAGCTGCTACTGTAGCCAAGGTTAATGGTCATTCTGTCAAAACTATTGAAAATCTCACTGCGGTGGCTACAATAAAAATAACGCAGCAACCTTATAATGAAGAGGAAAACTCTAATGAATCGAGTAAAAGTGACGTAGACTTAGTTAACGATCCTCCTGTAGAAAGCGAAATTAAACTAGCACAAGATCAAATGAGTAACTTTACCACTTACGATGAATTAATAGAGACTGCGATAACAGCTATTAATATCCCACTAAGTCAAAATAAAGATAAATTAATACCACAGCAACTTAATGACAGTAAAAATGAGAATAATGGTCAAATATTTGAAACGGTTATGAAACCGATACAAAGAAAACAAAACACGTCTACTGACGATTTACTACTTACTAAGACAAATCTGAAAAATATTAAACAGCAGAAATTCGACAACAGTGGAAAGTTATACAAAGTTAAGAAAAAAAAACATACATCAGTAACTTTACCAATAGCGAATAAAAAGCCTGATGGAAAAGTTAAGACACAAATGATGAAAGATACCATTAAGGCTTTAATGGACGATTTGGATTTAGATAATATCTTGAAAGACGTAGATAGTTTGAACGATAACATTTTTAAAAATAAAACAAAAAGCTCCAAGAAGAATACAACGAACAGCATGTCATCATCAGATGAGGATGAAATAGGATTAAGTCTACCATCAGATTTATTCAATAATAATATATCAGCAGAAGAGTTGCCTGAAAGCATTGAGTATAACAAAATACCCAAACATATTTTATTTAATTTAGTTTCCGTAGCTGTCGAGGAGGAACTAAAAAAACAAGCAACAGCAAAAAGGATAAATCGTAAAGGCAAACCTTACCTTATATAGTTGAATACAATAAATGTGTTAACGATGTTAGCAGCACATCTCGTCATGTGGTTAGCAGTCGACAGTTCGACTTTCATATAGAATGTAACTAATTTCCGAAGTTATCTAACTCTTCCTTAAATTAATATTTAATGAGTCGTAGCATTGAACTGTTTTCGTCTTTATAAAAGCTAGTATCGCTAGAACCTACTCGTATTATATTCTTGCTGGAAAATTATACATATTATTGGAGAGTAGGTGCCTACTTTACAGTGTTTTATTTACACCGCCACTGATGACAGTGACTCCACGTAAAGAAAAATAAACCCAGTCCAACAATTTTGTAAATTTCACGGAATACAAATAATTTTAAATTGAAAGCTGTTAACGATCCTAATAGAATCTAGGTGCACCAGCTCAAATCTGACAGAGAGCCGTTGTATGCGGGAGGGCTGATTTGCCGTTCCCAAATTCCGTGGGAAGTTATTAGGAGAGTAAAAAGCTGGTAACAAAGATTCACACATCCATGTACACTTTCGCATTTATAATATTAGTTAGATTAAGATGAGAGAGGATACCTTCTCTCATTTCTTAACCCAGATATCACCCTTGATTCATTTATCCTCTATTTTTCATGACTCTCAATAGCCCTCAGCAATGTATAGTGACCGTAAAATTATAAAAACTGCTAGATTATAATTAACTTAGCGCTGACTTAGCGAGACAGTGAACTATTGAGATTTTTTTTACTTATTTTATTATCATACTTAAAACTACCATAGATATTGAGCCCTTAAGGGCGATATACTAAAAGAAGTTAGGTTGGAATGACTACTAACGCGCAAAGGCAAGTGAGTGAAGCAATCGGCAGTTCCCAGACATTAGTATTATTTTTTATGATTTTTCTTTTCACTTCGGTTTTTGCAATTCATGAAATACCTAAAAAAATGTACATGTCGTTAAGTAATTTACTTTTTTAGATGAAGACGTTTTCATATTCAGGAAAGAAAAAAATCTTCAAAAAAGTAGAGTAAATCAAATATATTTATTTTCATTATGCCACAAATCCCGGGTTCTGAAGCGGGGGTTTCGGTTGCAACCGGCAAAGCTCTGATGATGATGATTATTTTCATTATTAACAAAATTTATTTGATATACCTATGCTTAGAATAATTATTGCATTACTACTGTCATTATATCTGTATTTGTCATTTTCCGCATAACATTTTTGACTATTCAATTGCCAAACCGGATTCTTCAGACGAATCCGAGGTGGTTTGGTTATTCCTTAAATTAGTTTTCTCATCGATCTCCATATAATCCGAAAATTCTTTTTTATTTATCACCTGATTTTCAATGGGAGTTATTCCATAAGCAATAGGATCTATGCCAGTTGTAATGTTATCGTCATTTCCTCTTGTTGGTTTAGCTTCCTCATCAACTCGTACAGTTGTAACTTCATATAACGTCATCGTCGACGTCAGCGTCATCGTTGTTAATGTGTTAGACATGTCATTTTGACTGGAATTTTGGACTTGGGTTTGTTCCACATTGTTGGTATATTTATTAACAGTTTGTACATCAACTTCCGACAGATAGTACTCTTCACCTGTTTCTAGTTCTGCCTCTTTAATGTATGCGTCATCATTTTGCTCTAGTTCTTCTGATTCTAGCAGTTTGTGTAAATCTAAGTCATCAAGAAGGTATACAATATCTTTTTCTAGTTCAGAATCTTTACTTCCAATAAAATCTGTACCTTCCGAGACATTATATTTTGAAGATATATTATTTACTCCAGCGCTTTCAACTACATATTTTATAGTATTTTTATTATCATTCTGGTCTATAATTTCTTTTTCTCCCCCTCTCAGAATTTTGTTTCTGATATCGTCGTTATTCTCAGTAAATTCTGTTATTGTGTCTTTGTCACTTTCTACTTTTATAGTCAAATTTATATTATTAAAATCATTAACATTCACTACGATAGTGGGCTTTTGAGGGGATGGAGTCCTAAGATAAGAAGAAGTATTTGTGAATTTTGCTTCTTCTTCCATGAACGGTTCAATGTGAAATCGTTTCGTTGTCCTGTGTTCATAACGAGTACCAATAGTTTTAGGGACATATAACGTGCTAAGTTGTCGTGCAACAGGTACGGGCTACAAAAGAGAAAAGTAAATTGTTTATTATTTTCTTTTTATACCTATTATACCTATGTCTATTGCAGTTATGAATTACATACCGATTCCATAATATTTTCGATCCAGTCATTGTAATATCCTAATTTGGTAAAGACAGTTGGAGCATCAGGGGTGCCACAGGTTGGTGGACCAAAACTTATCACTCCCACTAATATGCCATGTGAGATACCTGGACCACCAATGTCATGCTGTCAAAAAATGTATTACATAATTTCATAATCATTGAATCTTAAAGTTAAGACGAACAAGATGTGTGATTGTATTGATCTAGATCTAGACTATTGACCCATAACTCATAAAATGATTAATAAGGCAAAACCATGTTATTCTCAATTTGAACCCATTGCCGTCTTTTTACGATAAAACGTATTTTTCCAAGCTCTAGTCTTTCTCTGTAGGTAACAAATATTAACACAATCGGTTCAGTTACTTATTGGGGTGTGAAAGTAAAGCAGACTGGAATAACTTTAGCGTTGATATATTAGCAGGGAACGCTATACAAAAGTCCACTGGAAAAGCTATGGTGAACATTGTATTATAAATCACTAAGATCGTATTCCAAACGAGGACTTGACGTAAGTCTAGCTTTGGCACAACGATGTTAATTATTACCGTGGCTACGGTAGCACCAAACTTAATTAGGGAGCTATTATTTTTTACTATTAACACTTACTGCGCACGCACCACCGCCTTTGGAGAGAAACCCAGCACAGAAGTGTTTGTCCGTCACGTACTCTCTGAAAACGTTAACATACATAAATCTTGGTCTTTACATAATTCAAGATTGTAGCGACCAGCACCACATAGTGAAGAACAATCGAACTGCGTCGATTAAAAGAATTGCTCTAATTGAAGAATTCGATTGCCCTAATAGGTTTTTTAGAATTTCAATCTGTATGGCAAATCATTACTTTAGTAGAAAAGAATAAACACATACTTGGAATAAACGTCTTGACAATCCATTCGTGAATAATAGTCTAAATTTGCATATGTCAGTCTATTTACCCATGGGTCTTTGACAATATTTGTTTGCTGCAATAAATTTAATCAGAATTATCACAAAATTCAACAAGTTTTATATAAATAGTTTACGTATCAAAACTCGAGTTTCAACAACTATCAAAGTCAAAAAATTCATCTGGGGATATCCTTTTATCTTCACCATCTACAGCTGGTGAAGATTTGTGCACTTTGAGACGGTCTGTCTGACCATCTCAAAGTGCACAACTATCAACGTAGGTATGCACTCAATTTATTTTTAAAGATGTTTTTGTTTATTTTTCTTCAACGCGTAAGCAGTTTAAGCAAACAATCTTCAATAATAAGCACTCAGTGTTCTGTAAACGATCACTGCGATGATCATCTTATGCTCAGGTCGATATTAGTCATCAGTCCGGCGCGAGCGCACTCTGCGATCGGATGTGCGAGTAGTATTGTGCTAAGTACCTACCTAATACGTATTTGTGTCAAAGATATAGAAATTTAAAATGGTGCAGTGTTCAAAGTGCAAATTGTTCATTTCACTTAGCAAGGATGATATAGTGAGATGTCGTGGTGCATGTGAAGGATACTTCCATAAAAAATGTGTTAAAAACCTTAAACAATTTACGCAATTAGGTGTTTGTGCCAACTGTCATAACGGTGAGAGCTCAAAGCAAATTAATCCCCAAACTCCGAAGATGAATATAAATCCGTCTGAAACTTCTGTGGAAGTGCTACTTCAAGAAATGAATAAAAAGCTTGAAGTTATCTATAAAATAGAAAAGAAGCTGTCAGATATTTCGGAGGCAGTGGATTTCTATGCCGAGAAGTACCAAGAACTCATGAAATTCAAGGAAACTGCAGAGAGGAAGTTAGTGGCACTTGAACACAAGAATGCCTATCTGGAAAAGTGCAACAGCGCTCTGGAAGAAAGAGTACATGATTTGGAAGAGAAAGGATTACAGAAGAATCTTGAAATTGTGGGTATTGAGAAAGTGGCAAACGAGAATTTATATGTAACAGTATCGAAAATTGCTAAAAAGCTTAATTTAAATCATAGTGCTGTCGAAAGTGTGGTAAGGGTAGGAAGAGATAAAAGTGCAGAAAACAAGTACCAGCCGGTGGTGGCCACATTTTCTAGCAAGCAGGTGAGAGATCAGTGGCTGTCGTCACGTAGAAATGTAATCACTAATGATGATATATTTAATAATGGAAATGGCACACGTATTTATATTAACGAAAATCTTACGAGGTATAAGCGACAGCTATTGTGGAACTGCAAAGTGCGCCTACGGGGATCCTTTAAATTTATTTGGATACAGAATTCCAATGTCCTGGTTAGAAAAAGTAATGAAGACAGCAAAATATATAAAATCAGAAACGAGAAGGATATTGATAAATTGCTGCCTTCATCGCCGGTATCACAAGTCATTCATTGAGCACAATAAAAATAGTGCGTGATCACACTACCTGAAGTTTAATTAGTTTTAACATTCCACGATAACGATAGCACATCGGTTATTAATAGTATAAATAAAACTTATGCGAGATTTACAGATATTTAACTTGGAATAACAGTAACGATATTAACAGCAAACAGATGCATATTTTACACTTAAATATTCGATCCATGAGGAAACACTTCAATGAACTTTTGACTCTCTTACAACAAGGTCGCTATGAAGTTCTAATATTGTCGGAGGTCAATATTAAAGAGTCGGAAGTGGATTTGTACAAAATTGATGGATACAGTTTGTGGAGTAAAACAAGAATATCCCAAAAAGGAGGCGGAATAATTATTTACACAAAGAATGATTTCATTGTGGAATTTAAAATAGTAAAAAGTTTATCTGTAGAACTTGTTGAACTTCAGTTGAGCTTTAATAGTAAATGTATACACCTGATAGTGGCTTATAGACCGCCACACAAGAATAGATTGTTATATCTTGAAGAACTCTCTGAGTTAGTAAGGAAAATACCGTCGACTATAGACCTCATATTAATTGGAGATATGAATATCGACTTATACGAAAATAAAATCAATCCAATTATTTCCCGTTACAAAAATATGTTGTGTGAACAAGGCCTGCAGCTTGCAATACCTAGCACGGAGATAACGCGCGAGGCGATAGTCGACGGTAAGTACACTTGTTCCTGTATCGACCACGTGTGGGTGCGAGCGAGGCAGATGACAGCCTATTCCACAGCTGTCATTGGGTGTTACATATCGGATCATCATATGCTTGGAATTTCTATTAATGCAACGGGACAGGACGAATCACAGTTGTTTTCAAATAGTAAGATTGATAAATTGACTGTAATTAGTAATAAATTAGTGAAAGAAAAACTATTATCATTTGATTGGCCGAGTCTATTGCTGTTTAGGTGTCCATTGATGTTATATACAGCTTTATGTAGTACTTTTGGTAAAATATATCAGGATAGTAAAATTGAAGTATCTGTGAAACAACGAGTGTATAGGCACCCTTGGATAGATAAGGAGCTGTATGTAATGATGGTGCACCGTGACAAACTTTTTAGAATGTGGAAATCTAAACCAACTAATATGTGTTACCGTTTGGAGTATACTAGATTTAGAAATAGGCTAAATAAGTTAATAAATGTCGCAAAAAATAATTATAGGCAGCAAGAAATTAAAAATTGTAATGGGGACATGAGGAAAATATGGAGTAAAATCAATGAATGGATAGGTCGAAGTAGGAATAGTGTCGATAATTTGATCATGAAATATTTAGGTAAGAAACATAATTTATATGAAATATGTACTAACTTCACGAATACATTTACACGTGAAATAACAAATATCAAGCACACTTGTAGCACAAAATTCTTGGATAGAAATACATATGTTTGCCCGTCGAATATATCGTTTCGGTTTAAAGAAATTAAAAGCGATTTAGTCGAAAAATATATAAACAACCTTAGTTCAGAGAAGTCTCCCGGTATCGACAACATAAGAGTGCAAGATATCAAGCTTATAAAAAAAGAATTAAGTCCCGTTCTGGCGTTATTTATAAACCTTTGTATATCTCAAGGTATATATCCTGATGATCTGAAAAAGTCCATTATCCGCCCGATATATAAGCAGGGAAGCTTTTCTGACTACGGTAATTATAGGCCTATAGCAATTTTATCTGTAATAAATAAATTAGTAGAAAAAGTTATTGTTAATCAAGTTAGTAATTTTTTAGAAAAATATGAGATTTTGTCGGGTGCTCCGCACGGCTTCAGACCCGGCCGAAGCACTTCCACGGCACTGACGTGCTTTGCGGATGAGGTCAACAATAGTCTGGACAGAGGGCACCAGGTGATTTGTGTCTTCATAGACTATAAAAAAGCTTTCGAAACTTTAGATCATGAAATCTTATTGCAGTCCATGGACGAATGTGGTATACGTGGGCCTACGAATAATTGGTTCCGCAATTATTTGCAAAACCGAACTATCCGCACAGTGGTCAGTGGCGTGGAGGGTGCAGAGTGTGAGGTCGTGCTGGGGGTCCCGACCGGTTCTGTGTTTGGCCCGGTGGGCTTTATCATGCATGTAAACAGTGTGCCAAACGTAGTACAGTGTTGTCGTGTGTATATGTATGCGGACGATATGTGCCTCCTTTACTCCTCAAAGGATATTACTGAAGTGATAAAGTGTGTACAAATAGATTTAAATAATATTACCAAATGGGCGCACGATAACGGGCTAATTATAAATCAATCTAAAACAAAATGCATACATATACACTCGCCATACAATAGAACGGCCGCCAGACTGATTGTCGATGACGTCAGTATCGTGGGTCATACTTACGAATGTCTACACTTGGCCGAGAGGGACTGTTCTTGTGAAAAACTTAATTTTGTTGACAGTTTCAAATATTTAGGCTTGCACGTCGACCGCAAGTTTAACTGGAAGATGCACGTGGAGCAGGTATGTACTAAATTAAGAATCCTGCTGGGAAAATTTTACCACCTTAAGCATACTCTCTCCAAACATTTATTACGTATTATATACTTCGCGCTGGTTGACTCGACACTCAGTTATTGCCTAAGTACGTATGGTCGAACTTTTGATACGTACCTTAAAGACGTCAAGAACTTGCAAATTAGATTCTTAAAATATCTAGTCAGTACTAAAGTTAAAAGGAAATGTCGCGACAACTATGACGAACTATTTTTTGAGACTAATGTACTTCCGGTTAAGCTTAAGGTTGAGTATTTAATGATATCGGAAAATTATTATAGCGATTGGTTTAGAAATGTTGTAACAAATAAATATAATACTAAAAGAGTTCGGAAAAAAAATTATACCGTTCCTAAAGTTAAAAATTATTACGGGCAAAGAACAAATAGATATATGTTACCAAAGATCTTTAATAGATTAGACTTTTTAAGGGAAGAAAGGAAAGTAAGTAAATACTCGTTGAAGGTAAAAGTTAAAGGAGCACTACTTAAAAAATAGTTCTGTTTTGTTTTGCTTTAATTAGATCGTTGTTGTATTTGGGTAGGTATTCTGGGTAAACTTGGTACTGGTTTATGTTGTTATAATCATGTGTAGATTAGTTTAAGGTAGGTAATAATTAAGTAAGTGAGTGTACGCTTGCCAAAAAACTGCATATGCAGTTTGGCAACATGTTTACTTTGTAAAATGTGTAACCTGCTTTTAAATAAATAAATAAAATAAAAAATAAAATAAAAAATTAAGATAAGTACAGGGTCGGCAGCGCGAGTGTGGCTACGGTGGAACCAAGTCCTTCTGGTGGGCCGTATGCTTGTTGGCCACCTTGTTAATCACCTTGATAAGAAAAAAAAAACAGTTTATGATATTTCCATTAACGAGCGTTTCCATGTTTCATAAGCCATTTATAATGGTCATAGAAATTTCAAATACGTTCGGCAGCGCAAATGTCCACACTCTTTTAAACAGTTTTGATCTGGTAGATTTTATAAACTCGTCATCAAAAAACACTCAATTCATTTTCTAAACACTGAAAATTGATGTAAATTTTATGATAATGTAGAGCAAAATGCAGCTTAATTTTACTCAGACGATTGTTTGTTAATATATTGATTACTTACGTCTTTTGCACCCCATCCAACTATACCAATTCCATCAGTGTTGATGGCCAGTGGTGACGCCACCTGGTCAACCTCTATCATCTTAACCCTTTTATGTTTCCTTGAAAAGTGTATGTATCGGGTGAGTCTCATAACGGCAAGGTTATTATTTAGAGTTTTTGGGGAGTACTCAGGGTGAAAGTAAATTTCAAGAACGGGTATATTATCGCCAGATGCCTCATAGAAATCAGAACCAACTTGAACAGAGAGGAATGCCGGATTCTCGCGAAAGAAACGATTGTTCCAGGCTCTGTACAGATCAACAAAAAAACAAGACAAAAATTATTTTCAAGCACATAAACATAAAACTTCAAACGAATGTAGAAATAAAATTCATACAATTGCAAACAAGACGCTGCAGTGATAACCAAATCCTTTTGAATGATGCTACCCGAGCATTGAAATTTTAGAAAGAATTGGACGCTGGCCATGAATGGGTAATGTTTAATGCGTGTTCGGTGACCTTGAAAGATACGACGGCCACTTGTTGAAGATGGTTCTGAAAAATAACATGAATAAATGTATAAATGTGAAGTGAATAAATGTGAGTGTAATCAGCTCAGATTAAAGGAGTCGAATAAAAAATTGGAAAATCCTATATTAAAACGGTTACAATTAAAACTGTTAAATTTTATAGCTACTTACTCCAGACTGCATCATCATTGACACAATAATTCTTTGTACTGCCGACTGCACTTATATTAACATCAGAATGTTCTAAATTACTTGCATGTATTTTAATATCGGATGTTTTTTTCTTATAGGTTCTTTTTAAGTCTCTAAGTCTATCGATAAGTTTTCCTGCATATGTATTTACATGCGAGTCGTTCTGTACTTCTATATTTTTATCGCCTTTATTTAAAAGTTCATTTATTTGCGTCATAAAGTATTGATTGTTTTTATCCAGGTTAATATCGCGTGATAATCGGACTACCTTTTTCAAATGGTTACAATATTTTAGCGTGAGTATAGTAAAGGAGTTGTACATCATTGATAATTTTTTTAACCTGGGCTGGTGTCCCTCATCTTTGATTTGAAATGTAGCGAATAAATTGTTGACCGTGTTTCGTATTGCTACCTCTGTGATTGCTATATCGTCATCTTCCAAGGCTGGCAATTCTATAAGACACCGAGTGAAACCAAAAATACTAAATAATGTGACGTATGCAAAATTATTCTTGAAGTATAGCATTTCAAATATGAAGAATTGCCGTCGAAATAAAGGAATTAATTACACAAGTTTTTCAAACCTATTTCGTAATGTATACGGTGTACCTAACTACTTAATATTATCTTGAAGCATAAACTGATTTTTTTTTCATCGCTCTATTTATACCCTTCCTAGATTATTATAATAGTTTTTGCAAAACCAAAAGTGATAAAATTTTGCTATAAAACATTTTATTAAAAAAATGCAACACACACGCAATAACATTTAGCATTTGTATTATCCTGACTCCAATAGGCTGGGGATAAATTATCGTCATATTTTTTTATGTGTGTAGTATGATAAAGATAATATCACCAGAGTTTTAATTTTAGAACTACCTTTGTAAATATAGGCTTGGAGAGTTCTCTCTCGCTCCCTCAGCGCCGCCACCTGCTTCATGACTGCTCGCAGAAAGAGGCAGCGCAGTCCTGCTTACTTCCGCTAGAGATCATGGCTCGCGTCATGGTCTCCAGCGAGAGAGTGCCCCCGTTCAAACCTGGCCACGAGGACCTGGCAATGTTGCGCCCACGTCGTGCACTCCACCAATGTGTGGAGCACCGTGTCCTCGCTGTGCTCCTCGCAGTGAGCCAGACTCAGGTCGTAGCCACGCTTAGCAAGCATCTATACATACATACTTTCGCGTTTATTATATAAGTAAGGATGAAATTATGTTTCTTCTCGCAGGACGGTGACTTTTTACCTATAAGGTTTTATACTGCGAGAGAAGTAAAAGTGTATGTGACCCATTAGCTTCGACTGTTGCAAGATTGAATTAAATAATTGAAAGACAGTTATGTACTCAATCACGCCCTAACAGCCGAATGGATTGGGCTGAAATTTGGTATTTATCTAATATATAAGATACTTTACAGTCTGGAATGCATATAGACTACTTTATATATCTGAATTATGTTTCATTGGAATGAGGGTACGGGAACAGAATTCCAGGCGGGCGAAGCTACGAGCACCAGCTGATCTGAACATCATGTGTTTCTCACCTAAACGCCTGTACAGTTTTTGGATGCAATTTTGTTTGTTTATTTTAATGTGTTCCTAGATGGTTCGATAACTGTTAAGACCCGGTAGATAGAGCTGCAATTTATTTATTTATTTAAAATGCAGGTGCTTGATGCGCTTACAGCTATGCCAAGTCGCACATCAAGCTATTAATTGCAATTGGGTTTCAGGTATACGAAGAACAATGTCTGCCAGGCCCACTACTATTAAGTAAAGTAAGAAAATTAATACAGTGAAAATTATTAAATAACAGCTAGGTCAGGAGTACCAATTAACTAGTTGGACCATTTAAATACATATTTAAATTCATATATTGACAAAATAATAAATTACAAATCAATCACTATGTAAAATGGCGCTGCTGTCTTATCATTGCCATATCCAACTCTAGTTTTAAAGAAGTCCTTTATTGTGTGCAAGTGCTCGTGCCAGTCGAAGTAACAAAGATTTAGGTATTCTATCGTTTGAAGTTTCTATAGAATCATTTACAAATGTTATATTATCTACTGTATCCGCTGATATACTCATACCTTCTTCATCCGTCTCAATTGATGATACGTGATTTACGGAATATTTTCTTTCTGCCTTAACAATACGTTCATCAGAATCGATTGAATCTTCTGTCAAATTTGCGCTATCATTATAGTCTATAATTGCATCCAAAAATTTATCTATCTGAAAATTTTCAACCGAGTTCATAACAAAATTTTTCGTAGAATAATTTGATTTCTCCGAAGCTGCCATTCTGATGAATGATTCCTTGGAAGTTTCTACCGATGTATCAAAACTTACATCTTGATTAATTAGTTGCTGCCGTAAGGTGCTTTCAGTTTGTGTGATAACGACATTTTTTTTAGAATCATTGGCTGTTTCAGAGGATGTCATTTTCGTGACGGATTCTATCGAAGTTTCCTCCAATGTATCGTAACTTATATCTTTATTTATTTCTTGTAGCCGTAAAGAGCTTTCAGTTTGCGTTAATACAACATCTATCGTAGAGTGATTGGATGTTTCAAAGGATGCCATATTCGTGACTGAATCTGTAGAAGTTTCCATCAATGCATTGTAACCTACATCTTCATTTATTTTCTGCAGCCATGAGGCGCTTTTAGATTGTGTAGGAGTTATTTTGATCACGGGTGCATTTTGATTTTGATATGTTTCTAAGGGTATACGTTGAAATTCTTTCAGACTGCTGTTCTCCAAGCAGTTCCTGAATCTCATTACTGCTGAATATTGAAGGTAGAATATCATATAGATCTTGCTCTCGTACTGTTCTGAGTGCTTCAGTCTCATCTTGCAGTGCATCTTGAAGTGGAAATGTTGGTATTGTGCCCATAGGCGTAACTATCAACGATGTTCCTGTTGTACCTGCTTCTCCATCAATTGGCAAGTATTTGGGAGCTAAGGTTGTTGTCCTTTTCCCCATGGATGGTAAGTCCTAAAAACAATAGGCCCTTAAGACATATACACAAATTTATTATACAAGCTATTAAGAATTGCTGGTTGTTATCAGTAGTAATGGCAGAAATTTTGAAAGATTTGAATAATTTTTCAGTAATGATTTTGTATTCGGAGTGCTCGTGGGGCTAGTTCCGTGTTATGTAAACGATCACTTTTGTTATATCATCTTTTGCTACGCATTTTCTATTTAAATTTGCACTATTATGAGTAGAGGTTTTACCTGGATCCTGTATATATCCACCTACTCGAATTAATCATATTACGTAAGGCAAAATACAACTTCTTATTTTGTAAACCCTTTTGGGGAAAAATGTGTGACTACTACATGCCTATGCAATATAACATACATACATACATTTTACAATAATTTCTGTATAACCCGTGGATGTTTTATACCTACATAATTATAAGTATAGATAGTAAAATATAATAATACCTGTTCTATGATATCATCAATCCAATCAGCGTAATAACCTAGCTTAGTAAAAACTGTAGGAGAATCAGGAGCCCCACAGAGTGCAGACCCAAAGCTGATGACTCCCATTAGGATACCGTCAATAACTGCCGGTCCTCCGGCATCGCGCTGAAATATACAAAAAACAGTGTTCTACAGCTTTAAAACTTATAGGTCCAACTAGTTAATGCCCGGGGCTTAGCCCGCGGGGAGTTCAATTTGATTCCATTTCCGCATACCATATTCCAGGGCTGAAGCTTATGTGTTATTTCAGATTATATCTATAGCTGTATCAAATATTTGCCAGATCCGTTCAGTCCTTAGAACGTGATTGAGTAACAACTATCCAACTTCACAAACTTTATGTTAGTAGGATATATTTTGGTAGATACTATCAATATTATAAACAAGATGGTGCTCGCGGCTACACCCGTGTCAAATTCTGTTCCCATTCCCGCTTTCAATACGATAGATTTCTCAGGATAAAAAGTAGCCTTTTTGTTATTCTATCCCTGTATCAAATTTGTGCCCAATTTGTTAAGCCGTTAGAATGTGTATACTTTTAAAACTAAAGTTGCTTCAGAATATATTTTTTTTTACCATATTGAATCTGAATATAATTAATGCTTACGTTGCAAGCTCCACCTCCTTTAGAAAAGAATCCAGCGCAGAAGTTTTTTATAGATACGTAGTCACTGAAATCAAATTTTATCAATGAAAATGCAATCTTTGTAAAAATGTGTAATGCTCACAGATGTATTTTTGGACTATGTACACAGAAGCAATATAATTATCATCATGTAATGTTTGTTTACGTTAAATTCTATCTGAATTTCCCTTCAGCTAACCGGATTGTAATAGGGTTTTGTATACTCTCATTTGACCGCAGGTCTGAGAACGCCAGATGGGCGTTGTCCTTGCAGAATCACGTCCAAGTCATAGTTTTACACTCGCCGTACGCCCTAAGAAGTGGGAAAACACTCGAACAGTTACGCGTGGCTGCGGTGGTAGAGACAGTTGGTCTGGAAGCCTAGGACGTCTTCACCAGGAGTAATTCAGAGCGCCCAGTGGTATCGATAGGCAGGAATCGTGTAGGCTTAGTCGGTTGATATCCGGCATGACATTCATGGAGATTTTTACAACAGGTCCTACTGTAGATGATAAAGTGTAAACCATACCTTGTATAGTGTTCTATGCATTCCTTCAGGGGATAGAAATCTAATTCCGCGTAAGTTATTTTATTTCTGAAAACGTCGTATATAATATTGTAGTCCTGAAATATCAAAGTCCGTCTTAAATAATGGTTATAGGGTTTTTTCATAGAAAAATATTTTAAGCTCAGTTGTTAAATATACCTGTAATACTTGTAATATATTTTTTATATTTTTCGGGCTTTATATTATTTTTGGGTCTATCATTTATTTTATGAACACTTTTACACATCATACTTACATCTATGGCTCCCCATCCAACTATAGTAATTTTACTGTAGTCTGCTAACGGGAAGGGACTTCTGTCAATGTCGATTTTTTTAGTTTTGCGTGACTTTTTGAAATTAACTTTTCTTGTTAATCTCACAATAGCCAGGTTATTTTGCAGAGTATTAGGATTGTATGACGGATGAAAGTAGATCTCTAAAGCCGGAATATTATCGCCTTCATACTCATAGTAATTGCTACCAACTTGAACAGTAATAAACGCTGGATTTTCACGGAAGAAACGGTTATTCCACGCTCTGGAAATAAACCATAATTAATTGTTAGAAAAATTTTAAATTAGGTACCTGGTGTAGTTGAAGACATCTAAACTGAATCAAACTAGAAATATGCTGTCCGACAGATATCGAAAAATATATGTATGACTATGGAGTCCAGGAGTTTTTGAAAGGAGATCAAATGCTAGACTAGCCATGAGGCAGAAGAGGAAGACAACAAAGAAAAAGTTAGTGAGAAAGACTTAGTGCAGAAGATGCTTAGTACTTTCCGACTAAGGTCAAAACTGAATCAGACCTGCATCCAGCAGTCAAATGCGACAAGTTTGACTCGTTGTAAGTTTACCAATTTTGTAAGCGATGTAAGCAATATGACGGTGTTAAGTAAATTAAGTAAAATTCAATAATACTGTCTTACAATTGCAAACAGGATGCAGAAGTTATAACCAGATCGTCTTTGATCATAGCCCCAGCGCACTGGAACTTTTTGAAAAACTGAATACTGTTCACGAAAGGGAACTGTTTAATACTGGTGCGAGAACCTTCAAAAATTCGTCGACCACTCGGCTCTGAAAATGTATGAATAATGAATCGACTCACTTAGTTATATATTTTAAACTTAACGTAAATATTTGGGGGCACGGCAGTGCCCCCAAGCCAAGTCGAGCGCGAAGCAAACACTGCCGTACCATCCTTTACAGGAACCATTTCGCCGCATTTTCAGGCCCCTAGTAGAGAACCTCTGGATAAGACCAGAACGCAGAAATTTTCGTCATCTAGTAAGCTATAATCACATACTTAAAATCCAAAATTTCAAGTCTGTAGGTCATTTACTTCCGGAGTTAAGCGAAAGCAAAGTTTCGCATTTATGACACTCATTCACTCATGATCATCAAAATACAACTAGTACTTCCCATAAACTCAGAGAGCTGAAATTTGGTACAGAGTTAGGGTTTAATCACCACATAAAGGGAAAACTATAAAAACTAGGATAATCGAAGATACCTGGTGACCCTGATTAGAAAACACAAGAGCCCAACCAAACTATTAGAGATCGACATACCGCCTTTACAAATAATATTCACTTGGTGGGCCGCTTTATTTGAAGTCAAAAATCGAAGGTCTGAAGTATCTGATGAAGAACCTTCAGCTGGTCTCAGGTGTATTAGAGATATGGT
Organism: Miltochrista miniata; assembly: GCA_933228765.1. NCBI lineage: Eukaryota > Metazoa > Arthropoda > Insecta > Lepidoptera > Erebidae > Miltochrista > Miltochrista miniata. Next base: position 2,323,940 of record OW121769.1, read on the forward strand.
AATGCCCCCTTCTACTATTGGGACATAAAAAATCGACATCTGACACATCTTTTAATTTAATCTAGCCTATAGCATCCCACTGCTGGGCGAATGCCTCCCCTTCTGCTTTTAATCACTACATATTATAAAACAAAGTCCCCAGCCGCGTCTGTCCGTCTGTCTGTCTGTTTGTTCACGATAAACTTAAAAACCACTGCATAGAGTTTCAGGCTGAAATCACCAATCGAGAGAGTGGTTCTCGAGGAAGGTTTTCGTATATAATTTGTTGAGTTTTTCTTGACATTGACTAAAATATTACGACATTAGTTGGAGAGGTCAGAAAAAAATAAGGCGTCTGGGAGCTTTTAACGAAAACGCTGCCTAAACCCTTCGAGGTATTACAAAATAATGTACCATGGAATTATGTATCTTATATAGGCCTACAGAAAAGTCCCCGGCGGCATATGTTTATCTCTTAAGGATAACATACAATAACCATGTTCATTCTTTAAAAATTTAGCAATTATAAAGTGGTAATTGGAATGCTATTTACACCAAGAAAGTGTTAACCCATCTCAATTTAAATACAATAGTGGGCATGAAAATAGAATGAAAATTATTTGTTTCCTTTACACCATGCAAATTAAATGAATACTTTAGGAGATATAGCAAATCAAAATAATGCGCTACGAAATTAATTTTGTGTCGCCATGATTGAACTGGGTCATACATTATACGGGTCACATACTAACTTATTCTTCTACTTTTATCGCAAATATTTTTTCGTTAAAAGTGAATAACGCTTACAGCAGATTACTTTAGGTAGGTGTAATATTTCAAAATAAGCAATTTTATAGAAAATAGTAAACAAAGAGCCTTTATTTTAGAATTTTCTTCAGTATTAGCCATTTACATACAAACATCGGCGTGTTACAATTTTATTACATGTATCAATGTAGTAGACGTAACGTGTATAAAATGACATCAATCAAATGTCATCAATATTCTGAAAAAGAAATTAAACATAGAGTTCACAAACTCTTTTGAAAATACATACTGTACCTACCTTAGAGGATCGTTATGAAAATAACATGATAGTAAACAACCACCACTAAGCAATACGCTTCTCCAGCGTGTAGCTGTGTTTCTCTGTGATAACCACCATGTGACGTACCTTTGTTCGGGCTATCCATAGGAAATAGATGGCATAATGCTGAATACCGCAAAGAACAAGCGGCGTGGCATAGAATGGGGACTATCCTGATATCCTGAAGGATTTAGATGACGCCGATGACCTGTGCTTGCTGAGGCACTCACACGCCACAAATTAGAGATAGTACAGATGGAAACCTACATACTAAATTCGCTGAGACTACGCACACATAGACAACTCATTCACAGACACGAGGTCAGGCGGTCTCAACCGAATTTTCGATAGATACTGATTTGTGCGCGAGTGTGTGTAGCAGAGGGTAGGTGTGACAAAAAAGTACATACATGAGTTTTCCATCTGTATTATCTCCAATTTGGACACACGCCGTCATGCATGTCTACAGGACAACGTGCAAAATGAGACAGCGAATGGAAGGACTGAAAATAAAATCGACAGACGCAGGAGATGAGGTGTGGGGAGAAGAGTCTTTTTCTCTGCGCATTGGCACAGATGTCGAGCGCGTTCACTAATTCACGTAACTCGGGAGTGTCGTGTCGGAAACTGATGGGTTAGAAGAGTACATCATTTCGAGGCACGCCAAGGCAAGAGCACAAGAGCAAACTTCACACAGCTGCGCCCCGTATGGCAGTTGCGAAAATTGACTCGAAAAGTGAAACCCAAAACAAAGTCAACGTTAAAACTGTACTACTATACGGATGCAAGACATGGAAGGTCAATAAAGACATTTCGTTTACTCACCAGCTACAAGTTCCAAGTTGACCTCTAACGGATCTTCGATATTATACGGGCCCGTTAAAATCACGAACGTAAGCCTATTGGAACGCTGCAGTGAGACCCCTGTCCACTAACAGATCAAACGTCGGAAGTTTAGCTGGATAAGACACACGCTGCAAAGGGACCATGATCAAATACCAAGGCAAGCCTTACTACTGAAAGAGCGGAGCAGCAATGTGAAATGTTTTGAAAACGGGAAAAATTTAATCGATATAAGAGTATCCGTTGCGCCTCTGCGTAAATGGTTAAAGTTACATAAAAATAATGTATTACAAAATTGAAAAGTTAAAAAGTTCTTAAACAAAAAACCTATTTTCGATCTATTCATTTCGTTCGATCACAGTTACCTTTTTATTAACATGAGGAAAATCCTACATGTATGCTATGCCGGACTCATACCGACTAAAAACACACGCATCCTGCTTAACAACCTACGGTTGGGAGCCCCGGGTAAGCGGAGCTACGGCTACCACTGCGGCCTCACCTATGGGGATGCGGGAGCTATCCCGCGTCTTTGGGAGGTTTTCGATCACAGTAACGTTAATTATTTCTAAAATAATGAATAGTAGCGACGCGACGGAAGTAAACGCGACGGGAACAAATGGCGTGAAACATGATATCAAAATAACAATAGCACACCGCGCTCTTTCTCTCTCTCTCTCTCTCTCTCTCTTACGAAGTTGCGCGGGTCAGCTAGTACAAATATAAATAAAATAAAAGGAAAACTCTGGATAAGACTAGACTGGCTTTTATACTTATACTTACAAGTTTACAAGAAGAAATAGTCGAATGATTATCTTTATTCTACTCGAAAATTACACAAATTAAATAAATAAATTGCACTAAAATATTAATTTCGCTCAAAATTTGGTCAAAATATAACGGCATGAACGCGAATGGGCAATACAAAAAACAGTTGTACAAGAATCAGAACCGGAAAAAAAGAAAAGAAAGATCTGTAATAATAAAAAAAACTACTCCTAAAAAGAAAAAAAACTGCGTCTAATAAGAAAGTCTAATAAAATAAATCAATATGCCCACGTTTCTACAAAAAGAAGTGAAATCCCACCAAAAACATTCTGTAAAAAACTAGCCAAGTCTCGTTAGAGCTACTTGTTTATCTCTAAAAAGTAATGAGATCTAGACAAAGTCGTGCCAAGTCTAAGGTTCCTTACTGCGATTTCTTTATTATTATAGTTAATGTTGTGTGACTTGGCCGTTGAAGGGTACACAAGGGTACAACACCAGGTGCTCCATGACACCATTGCACCAATCTGTCGCCAGAACCGCTACCCATTGACGATCGAAAATTGCCACTTGAAGAACGTTAATTCAATAACTAGTCAATTATTATTATTATAATCATTGATAGAAGTCCTTCTGTACGTCTATTTTATGTTAGATCGGTGGTCGATTTGCCGCTTCAAAAAGAAGAGAGCAGAAGTCAGCATTGTCAATGCTGAATGCATGTGTTGCCCAATCAATAACAGCCTAAAATGAGACACTAGCGTCTAATTACCAATACCAGTATGGGCTATTATCTCGCTTAACAAACATAGGTAGTTACAACAGATATAACATTACGTGTAAACATAATTGACTTGTACACACTCACGTATAAAGAATTTTCAACGGCCAAGTCACACAACATTAACTATAATAATAAAGAATTGCAGTAAGGAACCTTAGACTTGGCACGACTTTGTCTAGATCTCATTACTTTTTAGAGATAAACAAGTAGCTCTAACGAGACTTGGCTAGTTTTTTACAGAATGTTTTTGGTGGGATTGGTATTTGTACTTTTAAATAAATAAGATAATACTTACTCCAAAAATCACTATAGCTAGTTGAGTTCTCTTCTTCTTCTTTTGTTTCTTCTACAGATTTAGTAAAATTTTGATACTTTCTTAGTTCTCGCAAAGATTTGTCAGTTTTTTTAATATGTTTTAATATAGAAGCTTTTTTCGTCAAAACATACTTTTCTTTAAAATATTTTAATTTTGCAATAACCGTTTGTATATGTTTTGCTACAAATATGTTATAACCAGTTGTTTCGCCATTTTTGTCGCCATCAACGGCTGCTTCATTTATTATTGTAATCAAATATTGAGTGTTATTTTCAATTTCATTAACTCTAGAAAGACCTATTATGTTCTCGAGACTGTTGCAATCCGATAGCGTCACCCAAGAGAAATAGTTTTGAATGGAATAAAATTGCTTTAGCCTCGGATTCTGATTTATATTTTTGATTTTTAAAGTGTTGAAAAGTTCATGTATTGTATTCCGTATGGCAGTATCAGCAATTTTTATACTGTTATTCTCTGCTTTTGATAACTGCAGGAGACTTTGAATTTCGACGATGAAGATGATTAAAACAAAGTAAATGATATTAATGTTATTGGACAACATGTTATCAGTGATATATTTAGCAAAAGTAAAATGAAAATTTAAACCACTGTTATTCAAAAAGACTTAGATTTACTATGTATTATGTTTGTGTGAAGTAGTAACCCAATACATTTCAATATATTTTATGCATTGTTTTATTGATATAACCTATTTGTTGTGAAATATTATTTATTACCCCAACAAAATTACATTTCATCATAGTTTCAATTTATTTTATTGTGAATTTTTATCACGCATAAAAAATAATGAAAATACAATTGAAAATATTTAGTAATTTTATTATGAAATCGAAAATAAATAAGTATACCTACCTATAAAAAATTATCAATAGAGAATAAAATAAGGATTTTGCTGATTAATAAAACATAAAGCTTTTTTCGCATTTTGTTTTGGATGACGATCAAACCTGAAATCTTTTTATGTAACAATTTCCCTCAGACAGACAGGCATTGTGTCCAACCATATCATAGTCATAGTTTAAAAAAATAATTAGGCTCTTGAGCTGAGCAATAAAATAGATATTATGTCATAGTAGATTCAAAGAAACCTCTTTGGACATAATGGCTTGAAAAATACACTCATACTTAAACTCCCGACACATAGCAAAATCACCAGCCGCATGTAGGCTGGTGATTTTGCTATGTGTCGGGAGTTTTCGGAGTACCCCCCAAAATGTCAATTTGTGGAAACACACGGCTCACAATACTGACCGTATCCGCGAACGCGCTCACTATTTTGTTGCGAGACTTTAAGGCACCAATCACTGGATTCCACGCTGTTGAGAGCTAATATCCGTCTACTCTGTTGAAAGTCTTGTGCTTCTTTATTTCGACTGCTGCCCGAAACATCCTAGGGTGGTAATGTCGGTCGGTAGGCAGGATCTTCGGATTGTGAAGCTCGATCCAATGATTAGATCCTTCATTCAGTAAGTGCTCGGCAATAGCTGACTTATTTGTTTGGAGGTTCTTAGCTGCAGCTTTGCGCTCCTTGACCTTTTCGACAATTGTTCTCTTTGTTTGGCCGATGAATGAGCTTTCACAACTGCAGTCTATTTTATGAACCCCTGGCGTTTGGAATGGAACTATGTCCTTGCGAGACCGTATCACGTTTGCTACTTTGGTGGCCGGAACATATACCGCTTTGATGGAGAATTTGTTTAATGTGGCTCCAATTTTATCCGTTGCCCCTCTTACGTACGGTAGAAACGCTGGATATCTATCTACTCCCGGCGACCTTACCTTAGATCTGTGCTTCATTTTCTGTGTGTTATTTACCCTATAGCCGTTCTTTTTCAGAACAGTTGTTACGTGATATAGTTCCACACCGAGTTGTACTTTTTGTCGCAGAGATCATGTGCTCTGTTGATCAGTGATGTCATGACCGATAACAACTGTTTAGGATGATGGTGTGAGAAGGCTTTAAGGTACCGGTCTGTGTGTGTAGCTTTTCTGTAAACAGAGTGCGAGAGCGTACCGTCAGGACGTGCTACGACTAGGACATTGAGAAACGGGAGTTGCCTGTCATTTTGTATCTCCACAGTAAATCTAGTTTTTGGGTGAATTGAGTTTAGGTAGTCTAAATATAGCCTTGCTTCTGGACTAGTCGATTCAAAAACAATTCAGTTCCCGCCTTCAGTGGCGTAGATGGCCTGAATTATTTTACAATAGCTTTAATCATTAAACCCTTGATTATCATCGTCAGTTTAGAATGATCCTTATAGTCAAAGCAATCCTTGTATTCCATAATGCCCCGTGAATGCCCAACTATTAATTTTTTAAAAATATCTTCAGGGTAGGTAGATACCTACTGATTTTCGACTCTCTACCGTTTTAAATCAGAAATATGGAAAATGAATCATTTCCGAGCAGGATTTGAACTTGCGACTTCTCGCATACCATGCAAGGCCATCTTTTTTCCACTCGGCTACCAAAACCTACTCGGAACCGACCAATTTTTCACCTTGTATACGTCTTGGGGCGACGTAGGTTCCATCTACCAACACTTTTAGAAAGTTACATTTTTTTTTTTTATTTTTTTTTTTTTATATTCAGCTCGCCAAATTGACGTCGCCACGATGGATAGCCGTGGCGCATCTTGCGATTGGGGGCCACTTCTTACAGCGGTCCTCAAGTTGGCGGCCCTGTGATGTGCCTCTTCACGCTCCTCTTAAAGAACCCGGGGTTGTAAGATGAGGGAAACACGTGTGCGGGCAGGTCGTTCCAAGTTTTTATAGTTCGACAGAGGAACGATCTTTTGAAACGCTGGGTTCTGGCGAAGATTCTCTCCACTGTGTATGAGTGGCATCTCTGCCCGGCACGCGTTGTTCGGGATCGGAAAGGTGATGGTGGGATCAGATTGAAGAGCTCTTCAGAACATTCACCGTGATACATTCGATAGAAGGCAGCCAAGGACGCTACGGTTCTTCGCTGCGCCAACGGTTCGAGGCCTCCCGTCACCTCAGGACAACCAATTATTCGGACAGCACGTCTCTGCATAGCGTCAAGTGCGTCCAACAAGTACCTCGCGGAGTCATCCCAGAGGTGAGAACAGTACTCGACGCAGGGACGAATCTGCGTCTTGTACAGCAAACATCTCTGATGTGGCGTGAAGTACCGTCTCACCTTATTTAGGACTCCGAGTTTCCGCGAGGCCAGCCCAATACATCTCTCTATGTAGTTTTTGTGATTGAGCTCACGCCAGACGTCTATACCGAGAATCTCCAGGTTGTCCTTTAGTGGAACCGTAATGTTCTGACATGGCGCGAATGTCCATGAACATTAGAAATAATTTTTGAAAAACAATTAGTATGCAAACTCAATAATTAATTTTAAATCTTATTTCCATATTTAAAATTAGTGATTGATTAGCGTACAAATTGCTTTTCAAAAATTTTCTCTACAGTTCTATTACATTTTATAGATAAACCATCGAACACGTCCTTTTATAATATCGGTATAAAATTATTATCAACTAGCTGTTGCCCACGACTTCGTACGCGTGAAAATTATGTTATAATGACAATTTGATTGCTCTCTGCTTAGCCCCAAGGATAAGTAGCGTGATAATTATATAGCCTATTTGAAGACCCTACACCTATTTAATATTTGTGCAAAATTTGAATCAAATCTATTAAGTACTTTTCGAGATCGTTCCGGACAAAGCAAAGCAAACAGACAAACTGACAAACATTTTTCTTACCATATTTTCGGCTTCCGTATCTTATGTTGAACACCCAGCGAGTATTCTTTTTTTAATATTTTCAATGTACAGTTTTGACTTTTCTATCATTTTATTATATGTATCTTCTAAACATAGTGCCGGGTCTGTTTAAAAGACTGCAGGATAACTCGATTAGAGACAGAAGACCAAGGTTTAGGTTGTCGGAGATTATGGTTTTATCAAAGTTCTTTGTGTTTTTTCTGGTCTTATATTCATTCCTGAAGACGAAAGTCTTCAACTACTGCGTTCTACCAGTTATGACCTACGGTGCCGAGACGTGGACCCTCACACTAACTAGTCCGTGCCCTTGAAGTTGCGCATGGAACGAGCTATGCTTGGAGTGTCTCTGACGGATAAGATCTAAAACGATGTTATCTGTCAGAGAACAAGAGTGGTCGACATAGCTCGCAGAGTATGCGTTTTGAAGTGGCAATGGGCTGGCCACACCTGTAGAAGAACTGATGACCGATGGAGCAAGACAAGTGAATTCTGGAGCGAAGACCGCCACTTGATAAACATGGGGTAGGATGACCCCCTGCCAGATGGAGTGACGACCCAAAGAAGGTTGCAAGACTTGCCTGGATGCGCAAAGCGCAGGACCGTGTATTTTGGCGAAATTTGGGAGACGACAGCAGTGGACGGCAATAGGCTAAATTGATTGATTGATTGATTTATTCCTTAAAATGCACACAAGTCTCGAATGTTCTGGTGGCGCAGGCGGACTGGCGAGTTGAGGTCCTAGGTTCGATTCCCAGGGTTTAATCAATATTTGTGTCAGCTACAAAGGTTTGTTTCGAAATTTGGATGTTCCTATGTATAGTGTGTATGTATTTTAAAATATATAACTAGGTTGATCAGTTGTATTAATTCTAAAGCACAAACTTATTAGCTTGATTGGGGAAGACATTGTACAAGAATGTCCCCACAATATTTATTTATTTGATGTTCCGCCAATAATATCAAGTGTGCATTTTGTTACAGCTCGCGCCAAATATCTTTGCGTCTCTGAAATTCGTTCGTTTGCGCCGCAATTATGTAATAATAGGTTTCACTGGAGGAACTACTGCTCAGCTGAGGCAGGAGGGGTGCCTCTTCCGTCTCAGTAGTAATTCTCCCTCTGAAACTTATTATTACAAAATTGCGGTGCGAACGAACGAATTTCAGGGACTCAAAGATATTTGGCGCGAGTTGTACACGGGCCGCCCCGGTATCTCGGGCCGCAGTGAAAGAAAATCGTTAACAGCTTGTGTCTTAAATCGAGACTACTCTTACTAGTGTCCGATTGAAGTGGACAAAAGCTTCTCCAGGTAAAACCTTTCAATACACAAAGCATGTCTTTTCACCGCTAAGAAAATCGCGTCACAATTTCAGGGCACATCTCTTACCATCTCTAAAAGTATATGGATCCTTGGCGTTGACATCTCCATTGACGTTTAGTCATTTTGGAGGACTAGACCAAGCTGACGTCCAAGAAGCTCGGTGTGCTCAACAGGGCGCGGTGGTACTTCACTGCGGCGCAAACACTGCACCTGAACATCAGCTTCGTCCATTTGACTCGGTGCATAGGCGTTCTACTGCCTGTACAATGGTACGTGGTCTGAGGAATTGTTTGATATGATGCCCACGGCTACGTTTTATTATCGTACCGCTCGCCATAGACAGCGAGTTCATCCTCGCATTCTATATCTGGAGCGTTCGAGCACGGCTAGATCCGATAGGGGCTTTCTCCCGCGTACGCTTAGGTTGTGGAATGATCTCCCTGCCTCGGTTTTCCCAAACGCCTACAGAATGGGGTTTCTCAATGTTTTGGAAGGTTTTTACAGGGTCGGCAGCGCGAGTGTGGCGCCTTTGGTGGTACAAACGTTCATAGGCTGCGGTGACCACCAGTCCTTCTGGTGGGCTGTATTCTTGTCTGCCACCTTAGTGGTAAAAAAATTTAAAATTGCGAAATAGTAAAATTAGGTCCCTATTTTATTTAAATTTCCTCTTTATTCTTTAATTTGACATTACTATCGAGATAATAAATCAATTCTTGGCAATACGGCTCACCACCTAATACGTGGGACAGAATCTAATATGGGCATATCATAATGCCTCTTCCTAATCATTCGGGATCGATAGCGTGAGCATATATATATATATATATGTAGGATTTGTGTGGTGTCAGGTGGCACGTTGCTACATTCCGATGTAACCATCACTTTGTAGGTAGTTCGGCGAGAAAACCAGGAATCGTGGTATAAAGAAATAATGCGTGGTTTAGTTAACACTCATTTAGTCAATCGTATAACTAACACTAAACACAAAGAACCTCCTAGGACTAACTAAATCTACACTGTTATAACATTCCACCAGAGCACGTGGGCGCGTGCGCACCGGTCGATCGTTGCACCAATAATGACCGAGACTCGACTGACGACGTCCTGATATGTCGTGCGTGGCCGCCCCTCCAGCGCTCGGTGTTATGTCACCTGTCAATGTCACTTGTCATTAGGATCACATTTGAAGTGTGCCGTCACGGCCAACCCTGACTATCGCACGTCCTCGGGCGAAACACCTGTAGAAATTTAAGAATGCGTTAATGATCGCTCGTCCATTCCTGACAGAAATTGTGAACTTAACTTCCTTTCCCAATAAGCCGGGCGTACTAAGCCCTTTAAACCAAATAGTACTTGAAACGGGTTGAGGCATCCGAGGCCTCTTAAACTAGCTAGCGCAACACACAGACATGGCTCAGGCATACGAGGCCTTCCCAACCAGTCCAACCTTCAACAAAGACGTGGCCCAGGCGTACGTACCTCTTTTAACCAGTCTAAGTAGACGTGGCCTGGGTATACGCAGCCTCTTCAACCAGCCCTACCAACATAGACGTGGCTCGGGCGCACGTACACATTTCAAGCGTACGCGGCCCCTTCAACCAGTCCGACCAACACAGACGTGGCCCGGGCGCACGTACACATTTCAAGCGTACGCGGCCCCTTCAACCAGTCCGACCAACACAGACGTGGCCCGGGCGCACGTACACATTTCAAGCGTACGCGGCCCCTTCAACCAGTCCGACCAACACAGACGTGGCCCGGGCGCACGTACACATTTCAAGCGTACGCGGCCCCTTCAACCAGTCCGACCAACACAGACGTGGCCCGGGCGCACGTACACATTTAAAGCGTACGTGGCCCCTTCAACCAGTCCGACCAACACAGACGTGGCCCGGGCGCACGTACACATTTCAAGCGTACGCGGCCCCTTCAACCAGTCCGACCAACACAGACGTGGCCCGGGCGCACGTACACATTTCAAGCGTACGCGGCCCCTTCAACCAGTCCGACCAACACAGACGTGGCCCGGGCGCACGTACACATTTCAAGCGTACGTGGCCCCTTCAACCAGTCCGACCAACACAGACGTGGCCCGGGCGCACGTACACATTTCAAGCGTACGCGGCCCCTTCAACCAGTCCAACCAACACAGACGTGGCCCAGGCGCACGTAACCTTTTCAACCAGTCCAACCAGACGTGGTCTAGGCTTACGCGGCCTCTCCAACCAGTCTGACCAACAAAGACGTGGCCCAGGCGCACGTATCCTTTTGAACCAGCCTAAACAGACGTGGCTCAGGCATACGTGACCTCTTCAACCATTCTTCCCCATAACAAAAGCGTGACTTTGTATAGCGGCAGAGGTTCATACATAAATCGACTCACGAATCTGTAGAACGTGAAAGAGGCACACAAAGGTCGCAAATCCTGGCGATTCGCTTCAGAAAGAAAAGGAACAGTCTCACCGGATGACGTCAGCAGTGCACCTCCAGCTGTGATGTTAGTTCTGCGACACGGCCATCACGACGAATCACACGTCCTCGTGTGAAGCATCGCAAACATTTACAGCATCTGAAACAACAGTTTATCCAAAGTACAGAATCTTTTGCTCGACCTTCCTGACCGAAGAGTCGGGCATCAGCTAAATAAACTCGACATATTAAGTCTGCATTATTTTATTCTAAACAGTTCGCAACGCTTATTAAATCTGATCACAATACATACATACAAACACATACACACAGTCACGCTCCCATAGGCAGAAGCACAGTATACGCCCACATTTCACCTTATGGTTTTATGTCCCACGCAATAGGTGGTGAGCCTATTGCTGTGTTTCTGCTATTTTTTACTCTTGATTATTTTGATCTCTTGAGTATTGTGATCACAATAGGTACTCAATTAAATCGAAATCGGCGAGTTCAGTATGCAATACTCTTAACTCAACCTAAAGCCTCCATCCGGCCAGGTAGTGGGACTTCCATCCTGTACCCACTTCAGATAATGGTATGAATTGAACCAGAAAATGCCTACCTTCGGCACTTTTCTTTTTATACCACTAAGGTGGCAGACAAGGACTGGTGGTCACCGTAGCATATGAACGCTTGCAACACCAGAGGCGCCACCACTCCCGTGCTGCCGACCCTGTAAAAACCTTCAAAGACCCCTTTCAAAGAACCCTATGCTGTAGGCTTTTCCTTACGGCTTGACGACGTAGGTCACTATAAAGACCCATTTCTAGCATGAATCTGCGCGCGGCCAGAGTAATTCGCATACTACACTCACTCACTCACGTGAAGGTCTTACTCCTTCATCATCATTTGTCAGGTAAGTCTTTAAAGAATCTACTCACATGAAGGTCTAACCCCTTCGTCATCTCAACGACCTACTTAATGGAAAAAGAAAAGGACTACGTGACCTGTAATTTGCAAGGTCCATCCTCGTAGCACGTCGATCTTCATAACTACCCAGCAGCTCGATGAGGATACGCCTCCCGTAGCTCCGGCACAACATAATCTGCTAGTGACCGCGCCGCCCGTGCCGCACGCTGTTAGTTTTCACACCAGTGCTCGCGCAAGCCGCTGTCGACCCGCGCTCTGCTTCTCCGCTGCGCTGGCGATGGAGCACCCACAGCGGCCACAGCGCAACCGTTCACGAAGAAGTTACATGAAAATTAACAAAATTTAGAGTTAAAGTACACCGGTAACAAGTTACTGTACATGTCTTCCGCCAAAACGTTATGAGGGATGACATAATATTGGTTCCATTCCCTGAATAGATTTTTTTTTTTTGCCCATTATATAAGCGGCGGTTGCTCATACCTACATTTCATTATTTATAACCAATATTTTGAAGAAAGATTAGGTCACATTGGAATAATCAAACCATTCGAACTTGTATTACTCCTGGTCAACAAAACACTCATTGGGCAACCATTAAACCATCTTGTAGCCGGTACCGTCAGTTACAACTAAAATCACTGGTCTGATAATTACACTAAGAAATTACGATCAGATAGCACAGGAGTCATAACTTGTAAGCGAATTTTATTCACAGCTTGTAATCTATCAAAAATTTAAACCTTACAATCTTACCTATTAAAATTTCTAAGGGACTAGCCTGCGTGACCTAATTCATGGTGCAATTGAGAGAGAGCTGTACGTTTGAACAGAGCATCCCGTCACGAGCGACTACTTAATTCCATATATGTTCATACATGGAGTTCATCTTCAGTATCTCGGATTCTCTCTTCCTGGTTGTAGGCTTTCGAATTACATGTTGCTATTAAATAAAGCTTGATAATAACGGACTCACAAAATTCCTTGAAGTCTCTGCTGGCGGAGTACCGTCCTTGATCGCTAATCATGTAGATAAGTATGCCGAATAACGAACACTATAATTCAGTGTCTTATACTGCTGCTTATATCGATGCTAAGTGTAGGATGAAATGATGCGTACTTAGTACCTGGTATAATGACAGCCATTTCATCGACAACCGGGACCGTCCGCACCGCTAACCTCCGAAGCCCGAAAGTGCTTGTACATGAAAGAGTCACAAAGTGGTTACCCATCCAAGGACTGCCACAGTAAAAGCTGCTTACGACAAAATGAATTTACAGAACACCAAGACCGCAGGACTACAACCGCTTCTATTGAACTGATAACTTCCTTTTGGTTGTTCATACACTAAGTTTTCTGGTCGCATCAATGTGTGTGGTGTGTCAGGGTAGTGCCACCCTGGTATTGGTGCTCGTTTTAACCTGTACTTTACCTGATAAATGATATCGCGCGGCTGTCTGTAAATTTATTAAAATTTTCTTATAACCCTCGGCATGTTCTTGAAGCAATAAAGTTCATAAGCGTGAACGCAGTAACCTCTCGTGGACATCGTTGATGACAGAACATCAGAACGATCTAAGGACCATTTGCAAACAAAGAGTTTTATCAAATCGCTAGATTTCCGGTGTAGCACATCTGATCCTGGCCCTTTGGGTCCTGAGTGATCCCCGAGGAAGCTTTCCATTATTCAGGTAGGATACGAGTTTTAAGAGCTCTCCATCCTTCTGCTATTCCGCAATCAGCTATTGGTCGGCAAATTCCGCTGATTGATCAATACACTCTCTTTGCAGTACTGTAGGGGATTATTTTCTGAAAAGAAGTGTGCATGTAATATTTCCTAGCCAATGCCTTCCTAACCAATTCGACATCACCATATGAAATTCAAATGAGACAAGCGGTACTATGTCCGCTTTCGCCCATGTGGACTGCATGAATGCAGTCTTTGACCACACCAAACTTGCTGTTATGCAAATGATGATAACATAATTTCCAACTGCATGAGTGAGAGCTTCGAACCTTTTCTGACGCTAAATCTAAGATCGTAGAGAGATCGACCTCCATGTAACCTTACTAATTGTTCCGAGAAGCAACAAAAAAATATAACGGTTTAGGACTGTGTGTCCTCAATCGCAGTAGTCTACACACATCCTGTCCGTACAGTCTTGTTTCATTTTAAACTACAGAATGGAACTTGCAAATAATGATCAACTACAGCGAATTATATTGGCTCTTAAGTATGTACGAGAACCGACTGGTGTGCTCCTCCAGGGTCAAACTGCAAGGGTATCACCGATAATAAACGTGTGATTGAAGAATTCAAGTTTCTGATTTCAGTTTCCTTATAGGAGGGATGTTATTGTCTCACGTACTGGTCAATCTAATAAGGGCGCCATGTGATACGGTTGGACGTAAAATTACGTCAAATCATGATCGTTTCTAGCCAGCCTAGTGGACTAGTAAAACAAAAAAAAAAGGGATTTCAAAAGTTACGCCATCAGTATCAGTGGTCAGAATTTCTACAGGCGATCTCACGAAAGTTAATCCAGTATCTGTTGCAGTCACACTATAACAAAGTCTTTAATTCTTAAATTTACAGAAGATAGATTCTTCCACTGCCGAATATTCGGTATCAGAATAGAAATAAACATGAAACTGCTCACCAAAGTAATCCTGAAGGTGCGTGCGTACTTTCTGTGACAGAAATTACCGCGTTACTGCTGCTTCAACAGAAAATGCCATATTTCCGTTTCTGTATCGCCATAAAAATGCATACTCTATCGCCACGTGGGCGACTGAGTTTCATCCCACTTCTGATGTAGGATTTGTGTGGTGTCAGGTGGCACGTTGCTACATTCCGATGTAACCATCACTTTGTAGGTAGTTCGGCGAGAAAACCAGGAATCGTGGTATAAAGAAATAATGCGTGGTTTAGTTAACACTCATTTAGTCAATCGTATAACTAACACTAAACACAAAGAACCTCCTAGGACTAACTAAATCTACACTGTTATAACATTCCACCAGAGCACGTGGGCGCGTGCGCACCGGTCGATCGTTGCACCAATAATGACCGAGACTCGACTGACGACGTCCTGATATGTCGTGCGTGGCCGCCCCTCCAGCGCTCGGTGTTATGTCACCTGTCAATGTCACTTGTCATTAGGATCACATTTGAAGTGTGCCGTCATATATATATATATATATCACTTGGAAATCTTGTTACAATTTCACAACTTTCATTAAGCATATTTTTTTCATTATCGATGTCGATATAAAATATTGCGAAATGTAAGGAATTGAAAACAGTATAGTACATTTTATTTCATCAAACTTTTTATTACCCTCGCATACTTCACTTCATCCTGTGTAAATAATTTTGTGAATTTTCAAGCAGATACAACAATGTTGCCAACTAAAATTGTAACAATTTTGCTAATAGTGGTTCTTGGGATTAACAGTCACGATCACCAAAACAATAAGTCCCATCACCGGCGTCATCTTATAAAAATACTAAAGTCAAACAATAACTTGATCAGGGAATTGAGCAGAAATACCCAAAAAGCGATGAATGGAGTGTTTAGGTCGTTGAATTTATCAGATCAATTTTCCAAACAACGAAAAATAAAAGTTTTATTAACAATGCAGGCTGATTTAAACAAAATAGCTGAGAAAAACTTTGAGTTGTATGACGTGGTAAGAAATGCAAGTGCTCTGGAAGTTGATAATAAACCTATAAACCAAGTCCAAATGAATGATTTTATAGTCAGGATCTTAAATAAAAACGACTTTAACGTTTCTACTGATAACGAAACTAAAGGCTCAGAAAATGTTCAGGGCATTTCAAAATCTGAATCTTATAAACCAGAGTTTGCCAATAGTAAAGAGTTTAAGCAATTTATCGGTGGATTCATTGGAAAGATAAGAAACCTAAGTGTAGATGACATATTCGATAAAAATGAAACTGCAGGTATGTCATCTGAGTGGGAAGAATCAGGTAGAAGAAACCTTAAAGCGTGGGGCAAGTATTCTATTCATCTCTCTTTTTTGTACCCATTCCATTATTTCGAGTTGAGCCTTTTATAAAAAGCAGTGCTACTCTCACGTGCTCAGATAAGCATTGTAAATAAGCTTATACTATTGAATGAATGAAACAAACAACTCTACAAGGCAAATATTAGGTACAGTTTTTTAAATAAAGATATTTTGAGCGTTAAAGTCTTGATATCGTTATGTTACCATATTTTTACAGAGCCAATACCACAAGCACATGCAGAAACCAGAAGGATATTTGGAGGACAGAAAACAGACATACTGTCATATCCTTTTATGGCCAGCATCCACGTTGAAGGCGATTTTGTATGTGCGGGTAGTATAATAAGTCGACATCTGATCATCACGGCAGCATCCTGCTTACAAATGTGAGATGAGAAATTTGTTCTGAAATTTAATAATTTCTTTAAGTATATTCACGTTATCTGGAATATTTTTATTTTTAGGCATTACAACAAGCATTTTTTTAAAGAACTACCAAAATATACGTATGTGCGGCTTGGCAGTGATTGGACGTGTTGGAACGGGGAATTAGTACCAGTTCAAGAGATTTATTTCTATCCTAAATATGATCCAAATTCTTTGAACCATAATTTAGCCATTATACGTATCTTAAAGAGTATCAAACTTCAGACTCATAGCAAAGTTAGCAGGATATTGTTGTATCGTAGTGACTGGAAAGTTCATTCTGGTAATGTTCAAATTGAAATACTCGGGTGGGGATCGAACCAGGTAAGACTAGCAAATTTGTCACATCTTGAGTAAGAGTTTTGAAAATGTAGTAACTTTTTTAACATTACTCGTAAAAGTAAATATTTTAACTTTTTAATTAATATATTGAATTACAGCCAAACCAAATCATGAACCAGTTGAACAAACTAAATGTAGCAGTTCTTAATTTATACGACTTTTACAAATGTCAGGAATACTATTCAAAGTAAGTACTGCAATAAGAAATATATTATGTTATCTGTGGTACTACATGAAAGCTTGACGGAATATATCCAGAACGCAGTTTCTATGCAATGCAATATGTAATGTCCTTCAAAGCAATGTGTCCTTTCAAAAATTTAAATGCGATAGTTCTTAGAATGATTGGAAGTTTGTTACTCTTTCACGTTCTAACGGCTGAACGTATCTGGCGGAAATTTAGTACAAATATAGTGTCCTCCTATAGTTGGAATGACAAATACGTTTTGCATCTCTGTAATACGTTGCCACATTTAACGCGAGCCACATAATTACCATAAGTAAAATCAATCCTTATTTTGATTCTTTAATTTCAGGGCCTATGTGACCGGAAACCACTTCTGTGCTGGCTCTACCTCCAAAGGAAATGGTGCATGTACCGTCAGTACCTCCATTATAACGTCTGCTAATTATACTATAAGGGTGGCCTTGGTGAAATAAAGAGTATTTAATTTCCAGAGAGATGTTGGAGGACCTGCCATCATAGGCAATTTGTTAGTAGGAGTAATTAGCTTTGGTTCTCCTGTCTGTGGCTCTCCTGATTCTCCTACAGTTCTCACAAGGGTCTGGCATTACATCGACTGGATTGATCATATCATATCTTTAGTAAGTGAGAGAAATTTATAATATAAGAGTGACTGTACGTTGATATGTCTTTACTTACAAATTTAAATTTAAGTTTCACTAAGGATTCCTAACACTTCAGCTACAAATTGCCAATCAGCTATAACCATTACAATTTTTTTAAAGAATTGAGGTTGATTTTTATTTTCTAGCATCCTAAGAGGTATGGATTAGTGTCAGCCGGTAGTCGAGGTAAAAAGTTATTAATACGCTACGAGAAGCCTTTGATACAACGTTATGCTTTTCATAACAAACTTGATATAGGCGCCACGAATCCAGATTTTCGGGCAAATAAAATAGAAGATGACGATGACGATATTCTCGAAAGATTGGTTCACGATATGAACTACAACCATAACAGAATTCTAAATGACGTTATGAACAACGATCTAAATGAAAATTTCATTGATATATTTAAACCAGAAGCTGATCAAAATATCATGCAACATCCTTTGATCAACAAGACAGCAATCCTTATCCCTGGGGTTCATTACTCCGTTAGAGATACTAAGTACACAATGCCACCATCAACAACAAATAAACTTGTACCCTCGTTTTTACTTCGTTTTACACCTAGTGTTATTTTGAGAGCACAGAACGAATCGAATTTATATAATATAAATTTTGATGGTAAAAATTAGGAAAAATAAACATTATTCAGGCACCATGCTTACCTGAAATGGAAACTATGTCATGGCAATAACTATAATAACTATTTCCAATAAAAGCGAATGCAACAAACATGACCAGTTGGTGAGAAGTATCACGTTATTAATGTAACTGACAATAATAACGTGATACTTCACATAACTAAAACTTATGGATCTTCAAATGGTGTTTGGTGTTCGATTGTAATGATTGAAATTCCATTCAAACGAAAATTCAAGTTTGTGTTGAACAAGAGTTCTAACACAACCAGGGTGTTGAGGATTTTGTCGCTTTGTTTGGTTTTGTCTTCAGTGACAGCCAGGATTTCACATCATAGTGGTCATCCATTAACATAATGATGGTTTAGTCATTTTTAAAAATGCAATGTAACTCTATATTAGTATGGAGGTACCTGTTACGAGGGACTAAAACGATTGTCATTGTTCATTAATTCGGAGAATAAATCAGTGCTTTTATATCAGTTTGGTGCTAATTTTATCTATGCATAGGTATTATTCATAAATATGGCGAGTCGAAGAAAATCTTACAGCTTATAACCATGTTAAATAATAAACGAGGAAATGAAGAATGGTTTGTTTTATTTGTGTGACTTGGGAAATTTGAACACCGTTAATAACATTAGCGTGAAGTAAAAGCGCTCGTGGCCCGCGGACTCAATGTTCTGTAAACGATCACTGTAGTTAGCAACATTTACTGTGGACGGTTATGGACCCATCCATACCACCTCAGGACCGCTTTGTGACATTTATTGGTGAGCGTTTCCGTACTACGGAGGGCACGTTAAGCTGTTGGTCCCAGTTGCCATTAAAATGGCAGTCGTTAAGTCAAGACCTTAAAGGGCGGCTTGAAAATTTCAACAGCTGGCAGTCATAACCTGCGCCTGTGTATTTCAATACGGCAATACGGCTCACCACCTATGTATAACGTGGGACTTAAATCCAAAAGGTAAAATGTGGGCATATAATATGCCCCTGCCTACCCCTTCGGGGATAAAAGGTGTGATCATATGTATGAATAAACACCATAATTGAATGTGTAAATGTAAGAACTAAGGAATAAATAATGTTTAAAATCAGTGAAAGCAGATTAGACACATTATTTATACTGTTAATTGATGGCACTTTGTGGAACCTGCCGCACATATCGAATTTATTACGCCTTGCACTGTTTCACAACATTTATATTCTACACCTGACCGGTTTCGCCTTCAAACATTTTCAACTTAAAATGTTTACTAAGTCAATAAAATTATATAGATTAGACATAAGTAAATTCATACGAATTTCATAATGAGAAGGAGCCTCAAGAATATGTCAAGGATATTCATAGCATTAATTGGTCCAGGCACTTCCAGTATAATTAAAGCTGACAGGAGTGATTGAATGCTTGTGCCTGGTCATGGCAGAGACTGGCTCGGTAAGAGAAGGGAGCACTGTAACATAAATCAATTTAGCGATCAAGGAAAAATTAGAGAAGACTTTTCCTAGAACAGCAAATTACGGAATAGGTCCAGAAAAATTCACTGTAATAACACTGATACAGACTATGCCAGATAGCTTGTGAATATGGACTGCAATAGATTGTAGGTTGATTTGTATTTACCTCTCTCAATCACGTTGCCCAGAATAAATTAAGCGACAGAAGTGTAAGCTACAGTCAGTTAATTTCGACATATTATAATATTCTAGCTGATGCCCGCAGCTTCGCCCGCATGAAATTTGTTCCCATTCCCGCTTCTCGTGGGAACCTATTCCCGGGATAAAAAGTAGCCTTTGTGTTATTCCAGACCATAATCTATCCCTGCACCAAATTTCAGCTAGATCCGTTTAGCCGTTAGATCGTGAAAGAGTAACAAACATCTACACTCACTAGCTTTCGCATTTATAATATTAGTAAGTAAGATAGAAATTGCATAAATTTATCGAAGTTATTAAAATAATAAATTGCATAGGAGTTTTTATACGCTAGGTACTTATAAAAATGGTAATAAAAAATACCGATCTTTTGTATTATATGTGTATTGGTAACCACATAGCAAAAGTTTTGTTAAAACTTAGATTTTTTCACTATAAAATCCAGTTCCGTTAATTTTGAATATTAAAATCTTCAAAAATGTTTTCGAATAGAGGCATTGTCTTGTTAATGACATTATTCGGCATTTGTGTTAACATCCAGAGTCTTGTAGAATTGACACCCAAAGGCTATATTGATATGAGTTCAACTGAAATTATTATACGAGATACGTTCAACAAAATATTTACTGCTTTGAGAATCAGGAACGTTAGAAATAAACCGCAACTAAAGGAAAATGCTAACATGCATAACGTTTTTGTTTCAATTGCAATAAAGGATTGCGAAAGTCTAAAAGAAATAGAAAGTTTATCGCGAGTTTATGATGTTGATAACGTACAACATTATGTTACATTGTTAAATAAAATTTTAAATGAAACCGAAGACAATGACGTTTTGACAGATAATAATTACGAAACAATGTATGTTGAACCATTTATCAAAAAACTTAGATATCTAAAAGAAATTTACAATCCACACAAATTTGTGCGTAAGCTACCAATTGACACAGAAATTGTAGTGAAAGAAGAAGTCAATACCACGAAAGATGCAAGAAATTATGAATTATGGGGTAAGATTGATTTTTACTTTTGACCTATAAATACCATAGAGAGAGTATTATAAACTGGACTAACAATATTTCCTTAATTTCCAGTTCCAAGTGCTCGTCGGGTGTACAGAGGCCGCAGTGCAGACATCTCATTATTCCCATTTATGGCCAGTATCCACGCCCTCAATACGTATCGTTGTGGAGGCACTATCATTCAAAACGATTTCATTATTACTTCTGCAACATGTATAATGGCGTAAGAAGTTTTGTGTATTTTAGCGTATGAATACAAATCCGGGGGATATCTTTCCGAGTACTTACCCGGGATTCTCAACCGTAGGCAGTAGGTAGGGAACGTGTTGGTTTTTGTCGGTGAGTATCCGGCGTAGCATCCATGGCAGATTTTTCACACTTGTATCTAGATGCGCAGCCATTTGAATGGCTGCATTAATATGGCTTCGAGTTAGCTAGATGTTTGTGCTGACTAGGATGAGAGGGTTTTTACGCTGTTTATAGGTATTATGTTATAAACTCAGATTCATCATCCTTTGATGTTTTGCCACAAAAATTGTTTGGATGATGTCGATGCACTGCTTTGGTGCGTTGTTTACATTTATTGAAATAATCGTCACTTAAACCAAGCGACTGGACAAGTCGTTTCCTACTTTCTCTAAATTTGATTCACCGAGCTTAACGTGCAATTTAGTCATTAAAACTTAAACATACTATTTAAAAAAAAATATGGTCATCAAACTGATGCTGATGGAAAGTCATGGCGACATCTAACGATTAAGAGCCACTCTCACAGCCACAAACATACTTTTGAAAGTGGTCCTCATGTGTTGGCGGCCCATAAATATTAAAAAAACCCGTAGAAATTCATTTTGTAACTGAGTCATAAGTCTGTTGGGAGTCCTGGGACATCCTTCCAAGGGCTTACCCGGGGCTCCCGACCGTAGGCTGTTGGGCGTTACGTGAGGTTTTTTAGTCGGTAGGAGTCCGGCATAGCATCCATGAAGGATTGACACAATTTAACTAAGTAACAATGGCGGTAGATCCAGACAGGACAAATATGATCCATTTCTGATTTCTAATAGTATTAAACATGTCCTTTCACAGGATCACCAGAAATCCAATACTGCGTGGAAACATTAATTATATTTCAATTCGAGTTGGCAGCAGTTATACCAAAAGTGGTGGGGAACTAATAGAGGCTCACGGAGTCTTCTTGCACCACGGCTACAACCCACTTACGTTAGAACATAACATTGCTCTAGTTAAATTAAGTCGACCGATTAGGTTTGACTGGTCGACCACTAATGTAAAAAGGATAGATTTTGACAAAAACCCCACACCATTATCTAGTGAAGGTCGTCATATCATTCTACTTGGTTGGGGAGCTAAAAAAGTAAGTGTCTACTATACCTTAGAAGTTACAATATAAGTTTTGTATGTTTTTTCCACAATATTGTTTTTGTATATTTTCATCAGCTTTTATGAAAATACTCGGCCGAACTGGTCATTAATGGAAAGGTACAATAATAATAACATAAAATTATCCTTCTGTCAAAACCCTCTTATTATTGATGAGTGCAATCAATCAATTATCCTCGAGTCTTCCTCTCCATTAAGATTTGCACTTGCTCTTGAGAAAAGAGTGAGGCGCAGTTTGACTAAAACTGGGAACGTAAGATACGATAGGTACTTGAACTACAAAACTAATACGTACATTATACCATATATTATATAGGTATTACATACATGAAATTATTTTAAAATAAAATTTTAAGCAACAGTATGCCATATAGCTCTTACAATATTCCCAACATCATATTGATTTGAAATTGAACTTAAAAACCTCCTGAAGAAAATATGTATGTCTGATTAAATTGGCAATCGACTGAATTTCAGAATAAAAATCTCATGAGTCATCAACTGGCATACTCTGTGTTAAGCCGTTTTCCGCGACGAATGTGCCAAAAGGTCTACGGCAGGTAAGTTAATCTTTGTTGTTAATCTTTGATGTCTACATAAATTATATCGAAAAAAATATTTAGAGACTCTTCTTCTAAGACTAGTTTCTAACATTATGCTCCTGCTGGTTACTCTCTTGGTGATTTTGTGAGAAACGGGTAATACTCTGGTTCCACCGAACATTCGCCAGCTTCCTCTCGAGTAAGATTATCTGCCAATATATTGTCTTCACCCATTCAGGTAAAATCTACTCTGATTTTCCCGCCAGCAACCCCAACCCCATTGTCAATAATCACTTACTACACGTTCGCTCTAAGTTTGCGCTGGCATAGAAGCTGGTGTAAAGGCGTAGTATAGGAAGCGACAGGCAAACTTAGAGCGAACGGGCAGTAGCTGATATTTGTATAAACTGTCTAAGTACTATATAGTTACATGGTCATTATTTTTATGTTGCTCTTAGAAAATACGTGACATTTAGGCACTTTTGTGGAGGATCCAGGGTGAAAAAAGGAGGTGCCTGTCGTGTAAGTACTTATATAAACATGTCATTATATGTATGTAATAAAATTCAATTAGTTCAAATTAAAAGTAGAAATAACTCAAAGAAAAGTGTGAAAAATATTGTATTAATGCAACAAAAAATATTTACATATCAATGGTAAAAGTTTAATACTAACAAAATTTTAACGAATAAGCACAACATTCAGACTTATAGTAACAGATTCAGTAATAGTAGCAGAGTCACTGAACGGTACACACAAACTTTCGGACAATCATAATAATAATAAAATCCACTATCTATCGACATGTTGGATAGATTATAAGAAGGCGTTTGATTCTGTACCTCATACGTGGCTCTTAAGGGTGCCGGAGTTGTACAAAGTTGATACAACTCTATGCACCTTTTTAAAGTCATGTATGACGCAATGGAGGACTCTTCTTACCTATCCAGGATGTCGGGGGTTCTGCGGTGACGGCGAGCCGATTAGGATCGAGCGAGGCATCTTTGAAGGTCCTCTTAGGTTTTGCTTAGCACTGAACCCTCTTAGTACATTACTAGAGAGTTCAGGGCTAGGTTACAGATTACGGGGAGGAGGTCAGGTCATTTCTCACTTGCTTTACATGGATGATTTAAAGCTATTTGCCACAACTAATTCTCATTTGATTGATTTACTAAAGATAACTGAAAGCTTTAGTAATTCAATCAAAATGGAATTTGGTGTGGATAAATGCGCAGTTATGCATGTTAAGCGAGGACGGATGGTGGAATCAGAAGGTATTCAACTTTCTGATTCCATTCATCTGACGTCTCTTCTCGTATCTGACACCTATAAGTACTTGGGTATGTCACAGGCGTTGGGCATCAATGAAGCTGACATGAAACAGTCGTTACGAGAGCGTTACCTTTCTCGTCTGAGAAAAGTCTTAAATAGTCTTTTATCAGGCGGGAACAAGGTGCGTGCTTATAACGGCTGGGTCATGCCACTCTTGATGTACTCCTTTGGCATACTCAAGTGGACTCAAACTGAACTAGATGCCTTGGACCGAAGAGTTCGTACCCTATTGACATCATATCGAATGCATCATCCGCGTTCATCGGTGATGAGGATGTACATCCCGCGGAAATGTGGTGGTCGAGGCTTCCTGAATGCTAAAACACTACATAACCGCGAGGTGTACAACCTTAGAGAATGTTTTCTACACATGAATGCGGATGTGCATCAGGATGTTGTCAAAGTGGATAATGGACTCATACCGCTTGCCTTGGCTAAAGAGAACTGGCACAAACCTGTAATAATGGGTATTGATGACCGGCAGGAGATATGGAAGGGCAAGGAGCTTCATGGTAGGATTTATAAGGCTCTGCATGGATTTCATGTAGACCTTCTAGTCCTTGTGGCCTGGCTACGGTTCGGTGATCTCTTTGGAGAGACCGAGGGTTTTGCATGTGCAATTGCAGATGAAGTTATCATGCCGAACAACTACCGGAAATATATACTGAGGGATGGCACGATCGATGTATGTCGAGCATGTCGTCATCCTGGTGAGTCCCTCAGGCATATTATTTCTGGTTGTTCTCGTCTTGCTAACGGCAAGTACTTACACAGGCGCAACCTAGTAGCCAGGATCATCCATCAGCAACTTGCTCTGAAGTATCGCCTGGTGGAGATTGAGGTTCCATATTACAGGTATGTAGCTGAGACAGTTCTCGAAAATGGTCATATCACATTGTACTGGGATCGATCTATTATCACAGACAGGACTGTTGTTGCCAACAAGCCTGATATTGTGGTCATAGATCGATCTGAACGGCGAGCAATGATTATTAACATCACCATCCCCCATGACGAGAATCTTGTGAAAGCTGAGAGCGATAAAAGAATAAACTATATTGACTTAGCTCGCGAGATTGTCGATATGTGGGAGGTTGATGCGGCAATCATTGTTCCAATAGTCATTTCCGTTAATGGTCTTATAGCTAAGAGCCTCGACCAACACCTTCAGAGGCTCGCGTTGGGCAGCTGGATCAAGGGCGTGATGCAAAAGGCAGTGCTACTAGACACGGCACGCATTGTGCGGAGGTTCCTGTCTCTGGAGCCCTGACCACCGGTAGCTTGGTCCCTGTACCCGATGCCGGTGGGATACTATATCTTAAATTTTTAAATGTATTTGTTTTTATATCTATATTTAAAAATGTAATTTGTAAGTTAATTAAATAAATAAAGAGAATAATAATAATAATAACCCCCCCGGGGGATCACCTTGTCGTGGTGGGGGGGCTTACGGGTATTAGGTACTGGACCAATAGGTATTGACATCTAACCATAATTATAATCACCTACCTTTACAGGTATTTGGTACTGGACTCTAAATATTTACAACTGTTATAATTGATCACCTACCCAAACTAACGATCCCAAACCCTTTAAATGGAGAAAAATGGAAAAGAAAACAAAGGTATATAATTTACGGCCGCTTCCCGGGGGCCGCCGGGGCGTACCTGGAGCTGACGCTGGGTGCCACAGCATGCGAACCGTTGGCGACGGGGGACTGAGTAGGCGGGTTCCCCTCGAAAAATATGTTACAGCCAAACCATCATTATCACCCTCATCTACTTCATCTTCGCAACATTCATTATTTTCAAATATTCCTTCATCAACATCAAGTCACAGTTTTTCCCTCTCACAAAACACATCACCATCGTCCTTAGGTACAAGACGTACCACTAGGTCATCGACTGTCGGAAAGCTGACACAAACGAATCCAAGATCATCAAGCACAAATTCAGTTACAAGTAGTATACTGCAGGAGGATGTTGCACAGGAAGCGAACTCAGTCGCTAACCCAGTGCCCACCACCAGCAGTTCAAGTACGCGAATTAAATGGAGCCAAGAAATGAATGAATTCATCCTACGTACTTATTATCAATTAACATTAATGGAAACCGATATAAAAGGATACCTACCTTTACTACATACAAAATTTCTAGAAAAATTCCCGGAAAGGCAAAATGTTAATAGGCAACGAATAGGTGACCAACGAAGAGCCATTATAAACCGGAGACTGCTACCACAAAATGTAATTAATAAAATAGCTTCAGAAGTAAATCAAGAACTTCAGAATCTTCACGCTCATGATACACAAAACTCATTAACTCGAAACACTCACCAATCACACAATAGAATCTCCAGTCCGCACACAAACACATCCTTACATTCACAACAAAGAATATCATGGACGAAGGAGTTAAACGAAAGTATTATGAAATCCTATTACAGAGTAACTATGTTAGAACATAACCGTACAGGATACAGGCAAGCAATGCACCAAGATTTTATTTCACATTTTCCAACTCTATCACATATTACTGAGCAAAGAGTAGCCGATCAGAGAAGACTTCTTATTCTTAATAAATACTTTGCCGAAGATGCGTTAAGAAAATTAAAAGAGGAAGTCTCTGAGGAGGTATCGTGTGCCTGCATACACGACGTTACTACAAACCCAGACATGAACGCAATCACTAACACATATGACACCACACAAACATATGAATGTCCTGAGCTAGTATCAATAAATACTATCACAACCCATACATCACATATAGAAGAACATAATCCCCCAGAAAGAAATCACACTACTCTCCTAAATACAGCCTACAAATCATCCATAAGTCCTCAACAGATAGAAGATAAATTTTGCGAAACTCTGCACCGATTCCAACATACAGACCCAACCACCCGGCCTTACATACCCAAAATAAAACCATCAAAAAAATTTGCAAATATAGTCCATTGCTTGAACACAGATATTCTTCCTAAACACATATCTAAAGAAGATAGTTTCCTAACAACACAAACTGTAGTGTATTCCGCTGCATACACCGCGGCAGTATGTAATGGAATAAAAATAAATAACACAATTACAACTAACAATTCATCAAACATACATCGTAACCGGATCCCAGCATGGCAAAAAAGGCTAGAAAACAGAATTTCAACACTACGAAAACAAATAGGGAGAATGACCCAATACGCTCGGGGAAATAGAAGTGAAAGGCTTATTGGGCATGTACAGGACATCAAAAACACATATAAAATACACTCAAGACACGAAGAACCCAATCTAACAGACGATGAATTTTTAGACACATTAAAACAGAAACTCAATGCTGCTTCCAATAGACTTAAAAGATATCTTAATTGCACCCTGCGAAAGAAACAAAATTCCCAGTACACATCTAATGAAAAACAGTTCTACAGGTCACTCGTAAAACAACCACCACACACTCAAAACTTACCTAACATAACCTCCTCACCATTAGAATTACACAGGTTTTGGTCCAACATATGGGCCACACCGATAGAACATAATCGTGAAGCTGATTGGATTAATGAAGACTCTATTGCCATCAACATAGCTGAAGAAATGGAATTCGAATTTGTACCCGTGGAAACTTTTATGAAAGTACTCAAGAAGACACACAATTGGAAGGCACCTGGCAGCGATCATATACAAAATTATTGGTATAAGAAATTTACCACCATACATCCCATACTTCACAATCACTTAAACACTTTTATCAAGTCTCCTAATAGTATACCGAGCTACATCATGCAAGGCGTAACATACATGATCCCTAAAGACTACGACTTACAAAATCCTGCCAAGTATCGACCCATCACCTGCCTCCAAACATTTTATAAAATAGTAACTGCGTGTATTGCCGAGTTAGTAGATAGTCACATTACAAACAACAACATACTTGCGGAAGAGCAAAAAGGATGCCGAAAGAGAAGTCAGGGATGCAAAGAACAACTTCTAATAGACAATATAGCAATGAAAAAAGCACTCAAACAAAAAAAGGATGTTACCACTATGTACATTGATTACCAGAAAGCATTTGACTCAGTCCCGCACAGCTGGCTTATTCAAATACTACATACTTATAAAATAAATCCCACACTTATCACTTTCTTAGAACAGGTCATGCAGAAATGGCGCACTAAGCTAAAAGTTGTATCTGGTACCAATCATACTGAGACACCGGATATACCAATACGCCGTGGTATTTTTCAAGGAGATGCACTTAGCCCTCTTTGGTTCTGTCTAGCTCTAAATCCACTTTCACATTTGTTAAACTCTACCAACCACGGACTCACAATTTCTACTGAGAACACTAGCGCACCTCTTACACATCTACTCTACATGGACGACATAAAACTATACAGTAACACTACTCATTCGCTCTATCAACTAGCTGACATAACTCAAAAGTTCTCAGAAGATATACGCATGCAGTTTGGGGTTGATAAGTGTAAAACTTTCGCAATCATAAAAGGACGGATTTCTCCAAATAGCTATCCACTGGAGTCAGGAGTTGCCATTGAACCACTTAACGAAAATGAATCATATAAATACCTAGGATTCCAGCAATCGAGACAAATCCATCAGAATGAAACGAAAGCTGATTTAAGACTAAGATTTAAATACAGGATTAATTTATTACTCAAGTCTCACCTTACCTCTCGCAATTTAGTAAAAGCCATAAACACTTTTGCAGTTCCGGTCCTCACATATTCTTTTGGTGTTATAAACTGGTCACAGTCAGAGCTGCAAAACCTTCAGCGAATGATCAACACCTCGCTCACAGCCCACCGCAAACATCACCCTAGATCCTGCCTCCAAAGACTTACACTTTCTCGACAGGATGGTGGCAGGGGTATCATAGACATCACTAACATGCACAATAGACAAATCACGACACTTAGACAATATTTTTCGCGCAAGTCCGAAGTTTCAGCCCTACATAAAGCAATAGTTAACGCTGACAAAAAACTAACTGCACTTAACCTCCACGACAATAGTACTCAACGAAATGAAAAAATCATAGATAAAAATCAAAAGATTGCGCTTTGGGAGCAAAAGTCTTTACATGGTAGACACTTCTCTGATCTTCAGCAGCCACATGTCGATAAAAGCGCATCGAACTCATGGCTGCTGAGTGGAGAACTCTTCCCGGAAACGGAGGCATTTATGTTGGCTATACAAGACCAGGTCATAGAAACCCGTAACTACAAAAAATTTATATACCACACACCAAATTTAGCTACAGACATGTGCCGTCGCTGCTACAGCAGCTCTGAAACCATTCAACATATCACAGGAGCTTGTAAATCTATAGTACAATCTGATTACAAACACCGCCATGACCAAGTTGCTGCAATAGTTCATATGAATTTAGCTTTTAAATACAAATTGATATCGCAAATAGTTCCCTACTACAAATATACTCCTGAGACAATTCTAGAAAATGAAAATGTGAAAATTTACTGGGACAGAACAATAATTACAGACAAGACAGTACATTTCAATAGACCGGATATAACATTATTAGACAAGATTAACCAATCAGTTCACCTAATCGATGTAGCTATTTGCAATACCCATAACCTCCAAAAAACCCACACGGAAAAGATGTCCAAATACACAGACCTTGCAATAGAAATTAAATCACAGTGGCGAGTTAATACAGTAACTACAATACCAGTCATACTTTCCACCACCGGGGTCATACCATATACACTCCACACTAGTATCAATACACTAAACCTGCACTCGAACATCTACAGACTTCTACAAAAAGCGACTATTTTAAACACATGCAGAATAGTGCGCAAATTTCTGTCCTTCAATTAAATACATTATTTAAATACTAAAGCACTTGGCTTAGGCCCGTGCAAAATGTACCTCTTCGGAGAGTTTTCAAAATGAAAGAAAGATAATAATAATAATAATAAAATATTCTTTATTGTACACCATAAAGGAACATATTCAAAGAAGAAGATAACATGGCGCCTTTGAAAGATACTCCTGGGGAAGCCACTCGGCTTCCCCAGGAGTTCTCTCCGTTCTCTTTCTTCTCTCAGGAGGCTCCAGGCCCTCAATCTTCTTTGATGGCAAAGTCGAGCTTCCGTTTGAATTGAATTTAATGTTTTAATTTGTTTCAAATACAGATTATTTGAACAGAACCTAACTAATTCTTTTACAGCGAGATATTGGTGGGCCAGGAATAATTGGGGGTCATCTAGTCGGAATCATAAACTTTGCGTCTGACACATGTGGCGCCGCGGCTCAACCAACAGTTTTTACTAAACTCGGCTTTTATACCAAATGGATTGAAGACATCATAGGAGTGGTAGGTATTTTACTTATTTATTCAATATGTACCTAAGAACTAGACTGTAGGAGAAGTGCAGTAATCTATCAAGCCATACACAGCGGGTTAGAATCTGAATCTCGTTTATAATTTTCCGATTGAATTATAAGCATCGAAGGAAATTAGAAATATTTTCTATTTCTAGTGATATTTGAATTACGCATTACGTCTCAACGGCGCTCTCGTTACATTTTACTCGAACCCGGATTAATATTGAAAAATTGATTTATTTTCCATTCTAGCGAGCTCAATATATTCCATCGAGAACGATCTCATCGCCCAATCAAACAGGAATGATGCATGTATCTGTGCCTAAGAATCCAGCCGAGGATTACATTACAATGTTGAAAAATTTCAAGGATGTTGTTTCAGAAGTATTTGCACGAAAAGCATCTGAAGACCTTGCAGATAATACAAACAAAACAGTGATAAAGCTAACACTAGAATAACTTATGAAAAACGTTATTGATGATGTTTAGAAAGACTAAATGATCCATTTAAAAATTAAAATACCCCGGCACTTCGAATGTATTAATAAACCCTAATATGCTGTGCCTAATGTGCTGAACCTATTTTTTTTAGTTAAATATCTCGCCGACTACTTAATACAGAAGCAATTTTCTTGTTATAATGTTGTGGAAACTGTAAACCATCAAAGTAAATACTACACTTCAGATCAATAAAATTGGACCTGTGGATTTTAGTTGTAGATTTCAAGTTATAGCACTTTTATAATTTCTGGAATTGTTTTTATAATGCGATAATGTATTTCTGTTGCTGCTTTATAGCAGCATTCCATAGATTCATCAACTATGAATTTTTTACAGTCTGACAATCACGGTTCATTAGACACAGCCTTATAACAGACTGATAGACGGACAGCGGTGAGTAATGGGGCCCTATATATACCGTTTCAGTACCTATGAATACCGTGAAAATGAACTCTCAATTTTCCAACTAAATAGATACTGAAAAGATACTAAACCAAGTATCTTTTCGGCCTTTTGTTGGACGCGTCAATCACATGACAGCTTCTTTTATATATATTTCCATTATATTCAGAGATCACTTCAATTCGATTGATTAGACGTAATTTTTATTGTTCGACATTTTTGAATAGGAGTATTTAGTATCTCTAGACTTATTTACGGACACCTGCGAATGATAGATAGTACCTATACAGAGAATAGCCTTTCTCTCTCTTAGCAAAAGTACATGAGCAAGTTGTAGTACAACCCTAGCAGTCAGCAGTTTAAACTACATAGGAGTTGATGACTTAGCTCACATCGCCCCGTTCTCGCTGAGACGTTTGAGAGCAGCAGAGTAGGTGTGCGCTGGATGGAAGGCACATCGAATCTTCTGGGGTGCCAGCTGCCATCTGCTCCTCAAATCAAACTATAATGGTAAGCTAAACAAGAAGTATTAAATTCACTCATCAATGAAATCAATATTTATTTGCAGTCACGTATTATTCAAAATTTAAGCTGTTACTATTTAAAAAAAGTTTATGACGGTATATCGTTAAAGATGTCGCAACCATAGATATAAAGAATAATCTAAGGTCGCAACCATTTCTTATTACAGATAAGAAAAATAAGTATCTAATAAAACGGTTATAAAATAAAACCAGTTAGTTTAATTGTTACAAAATATAACAATCCTCAACATTGCATAAAATATTTATTTTAAATTTCTTGCTTTATATTTTAACTAGATGATGCTCGCGGCTTCGGTACCCGTTACCGCTTCCCTTGGGAACATATTCACGGGATGAAAAGTAGCCTATATGTTATTCCACACTATAAGCTATCTCGGTACCAAATGTCAGCCTAATCCGTTCAGCCGTTAGAGCGTGATTGAGTAACAAACATCCAAACATCTGAACATCCAAACATTTTCACAAACTTTCACATTTATAATAATAGTAGGATTTATACATTTTCTTCCAGCAATAAACCTACATAGATATTCTAAATGATTCACTTAAAAAATAATATTCTGTTTTGAACATCATTTGGTGTCCTCTGCTTTGTTAATTAATGCAATATTTTATTTTTATGACATCATGTAATTTCAATTTATTTAATTATTTTTTATAACATCAGCGCCATTTAATTTTAATGTGATTTTGTTACTGAATTATTGATTTTATTAATCTTGTTATTGTCTTATTTTATTTGGATTGAACTGTGTATTTAATTGCTGCTGTTACCAACATAGTCTATAAGTCTACTTTCAATTCAATAACAAATTATGAATTATTATCTGATTTTTTTTTGTTCGGTGTTTAGCAGAATTATCGACTTTCGCAGATAACGATGGAATGATTGCAGAGTCATCGTTACGAAAAACGTTTAATGATTTTGCTTCATTTATGAATATTTGCTTCATTTATAATTTCGGCCATGAAATCAACTTCAAAATTAAAGAAATTTTCATCAATACATAACTTGTTTGTTTCAATCACGCTTAGCGATGGTGAAAACCTACAGAAGATAGTAGATATATCGAGAGTTTACGGTATTGATAATAATACTCAACACTTTATTACACAAATATATGATTTTTTTACGAAGGGTGATAAAAATACCGAATTACCAAATGATAAATATGTTGATACACATATAGTGAAGTGATGAGTTTTTAAGCACCGGTAGAAACCAAACAATATGCATTAAAGCAGCAGAACTTTTAAAAAGTAATGACGAAAACAAAAATAAAACGCCACATATGAAATGGGGGGAATTACTAAACAGTAGTGACAAAGATATTAAAGAAACATTGAGCAGAAAACATGAAGAACTTTTGAGTCAAGCAGACAAAGATAGAAATAAAACACTGCATATAAAATTAAAATAACCTGTAAACATCGGTGAAAAAATTGAACTAAGCCACTAAGTGTGGAACAAAGAATATCTTTGAGCCGCAATGTCGGTGATTAAAATATAACTCTATGTACGATGTATGAATGTTCCAAATAATACAGGTATCCTCATAAAGTCAAGCGAGTCTTTTCAATTAAGGTAATATTCTTAAGATGAAAGCATTAATGGAGACAAAAGTTTTGGGTTGGTGATTGATTCAGAAGTGTCAATTAAACAACATTTATGCATTAAACTTTCGTTTTTATTTAACACCCGTGGTCAACAAGATTAGACAACCTAACCATTGTTTTTTGACATTACCACATAACACCATGTAGTCGAAATTAAACTGATTTACGCTTGTGAAAACATACACCTTATATTACTAAATACATACAAATATAATAACTAGAAAACGTTTAAAAACTTGAGAACAAAGGTGCCGTCTTGCTTGTGTAACGCCGCCCTCACGATAACAGTTGACAAGTGACATAATTTCCGAGTGTACATTTATTCAAGACTAGCTGACCCGCGCAACTTCGTTTGCGTAAGAGAGAGAGAAATAGAAAGGTCCCCCGTCGCTTCTATGAATGTTTGTTACTCTTTCACGCTATAACGGCTGAACGGATCTGGCTGAAATTTGGTGCCTATAGTCTAGGAACAAAATTTCACGCAGGCGAAGCTTGAAATGGAAATTCAACATTTTAAAAATTCAACCCAATGGTCCAAAAGGCAAAAAGGTAATACCAACGGGAATACCGCGATAAGAATCTTATCGCGTGGTTTCTGTCGCGAGTATTCCCGTTGGTATTACCTTTTTGCCTTTTGGACCATTGGGTTGAATTTTTAAAATGTTGAATTTCCATTTCAAGCTTCGCCTGCGTGAAATTTTGTTCCTAGACTATAGGCACCAAATTTCAGCCAGATCCGTTCAGCCGTTATAGCGTGAAAGAGTAACAAACATTCACACTCACAAACATTTGCATTTATAATTATACCTAGTTAGATAGATTTCTGATTAACAAATTCATAATGCATAATAATATGAGCTAAGTAAATTTATTTATTAAATACATTTCTCAATTCAATGGCTAAACGACTACTTGACACAACTTCTCTTCTTAGCAATTGACATCGTAACTTAGTTCCTTCTTCAGGTAGACCCAGCCTACGACCTTTGGACAAACAGAACTACTGTAAGGCTTTGTCCTCCTAATACAGATGGTCCGACCAAGACCTGGTAACGTAATAACAATGTAAATTTCATCAGCTGAGCGTTCATGTTCATTGTAATGGTTCTTTTCAGTCCTGTCGAATGTAGTCTACGTAGAGGCCATTCCCGTATTTTACAAAGACTTAGTGAGTCTGCTTGTTAATGGTACGATGATGAAACTAAGCATGAGCGTTGTTTGTTACAATTTGAAAAAGTAATTTTAACATTTTTGCAAATTCCACCTCCAAAGGTATAAAAAAGGAGGGTAAAGTTTGTATGGGACAACGTGATTCCTTGGTCCGATCTACGTAAAATTTGGCATACAGTATTATTAACATAATTGATGGAAGACGTGTTTCGTATTTTATTGAAATTTATACTATAACGAACTAAAAAGGGAATGTAAATTATTTTGTGGCCGATTTTCTCCGGAGTTGATATGAATACTCCTTAAATACTCTTATTTTATACTTAAATTACTTTTTATTTTGACACATGGGTGAATTTCAACATCTATGAATTTTTACCTAATTTTGGTGTTTTTTTTTGTTACTCTACATGTAGATAATATTATTCTATAATTAGAAAGAAATACGTATAATAGTTGCATGAAAGCTAGAAAAGTCTAATTAAACCCGAAAATGACATTAATATTATCGACACCTAAATTGTCAATACACCAAAATTGATATTTTAACACCAAAATTAGATATAGGAACAAAAAAATTTGTAGACAATAAAAATACCTTTTAACAAAAGGTTTTTTTTATTTAATGACACATTATATGTAATATAGATTTTTTTAAATATATTTAGCTTGCCAAAATGATGCAGCCGCCGCCTGGTGGGAAGCCACAGCGACATCTAGCGATTGGGGGCCACCGTCCCAGTCTGTAGGACTATCGAAAGCGGCCCTCAACTTGGCGGCCCTATGATGTGCCTCTTCACGCTCCGCTTGAAGAACCCAGGATTGTAAGAGGAGGGAAACACGTGCGCTGGCAGGTCGTTCCAGATTTTTATGGTTCGACAGAGAAACGATATTTTGAATCGTTCAGTTCTAGCAAAGATTCTCTCCACTGTGTGAGAGTGGCACCTCTGTCCAGCACGCGTTGTTCGGGATCAGAATGGAGAGGGTGGGAGAAGGTTGAAGAGTTCTTCAGAACACTCACCGTGATAGATACGGTAGAAAGCAGCCAAAGATGCAATCAGCAGTTCTTCGCTGCGCCAATGACTCCAGACTTTCCGTTACCTCAGGGCAGTTTATAATGCGAATAGCTCGCCGCTGCATAGAGTTCAGCGCGTCAAGCAAGTACCTCGCGGAGTCGTCCCAAAGGTGAGAGCAGTATTCGACGCAAGGACGTATTCTGCGTTCTGTACAGCAGACACCATCTGGTTTGGCGTAAAGAACCGTTTCACCTTGTTTAGGACTCCTAGTTTTCTCGAGGCTAGCCCAATACATCGCTCAATATGGTATTTGTGATTGAGCTCGGGCCGGACGTCTATGCCAAGGATGTCCAGATTATCTCCAAGTGGAATCGTCGTATTCTGAAGAGAGGGTAAGGGTAGGAAAGGGGTTTTTTTAGCTGTAAACGCACAGGCCTCTGTTTTACGGGCACTGAACTCGAACAGGTTCGAGGATCCCCATTGTGAAATGCGGTCCAGGGCGCATGCCATACTCTATCGAAGGCTTTAGCGATATCGAGGCTTACAGCCAACGACTCACCGTGCCTCTCCATAGCCGCACCCCAAAACTGCGTCACGTATGCCAGAAAGTCACACGTAGATCGTTTTGGCCTAAAGCCATATTGTCGATCATTGAGTAGCGAGTGATCCTCGAGTTAGCGCATGAGTCGTTTGTTGATGATCAGCTCAAATATTTTTCAAATGATCGAGGTGACGGCTATAGGGCGATAGTTGGCAGGGTCCGACCGATCCCCTTTCTTGGGGATCGGTTGTACGTTCGCCACCCTCCAAGCCTCCGGCACTTCCCTTGAAGAGAAGGAGAGGCGATACAGGCGCGTTAATGCTGGAGCCAATTCGGCCTACATTTTTTCAGCACCACCGCCGGAATGCCGTCAGGACCACTGGCTTTCCGCGTGTTGAGTGACCGCAGCACCGCCCGCACATCACACTGCCGGATGACAATTTCTGGCATTGTGTATCCACAATCGGCGATGGTGGGGGGCTGCATGCCACAGTCGTCGACCCGGGAATTGGCCGCAAAGAGGTTAACTAGCAGGTCGCCTTTCTCTTGGGCCTTGTGAGCCAGTAATCCATCGGGGTAACGCAGCGGAGGCAGCGAGGGTTGGCAGAAGTTAGCATGCACAGCTTTGGCCAGCTCCAATAGCCACGGCTACCCGTGGGGTGTGAGGCTAGCTCCCGACCCAGCCGTGCGACGCGCTGGCCATCCGCTCTCTTGAAGGCGCTCTCGCTGGCTCTAGTGGTGAGTAACAGAGTATACGCTGCCATGAGGTGTGCCACGTTCGGGTCCCGCATTGCCCGAGCCTTGACCCAAGCGCGAAACGCCATCTGATTTTTTTGAACAGCTTCGGCGCATTCACGCCCGAACCAGGGACGAGCTTTGCGGATGCTGGCGACATCAGTGTATGGAATGTAGTATTCCATACCTAAACTGATGTCACCAGCTACCGCAGATGCGCTCTCCGATGAAGCCTCACCTGCAAAGCAGCGCTGACTCCACGGGATAGACGCAAAGTAGTCGCAGAGACCGTCCCAGTCTGCTGACGAGTAGAGCCATAACCGCCGCTTCATCTCAAATTCACGCGCAGGAGATGATACTTGCCTGCAGGCATGCAAGTATCAGGGCTTTGCGGCTGAATGCTTCTTAGTTGTGTCCTTTTTTCCTTTCGTAGTATGCTTTAAAATTAATCCGATTTCGTTTTTGATGAGCTCTGCGAGCACGTGGTGGCATTTCACTCAAAGGTACGATTTTTCCTTCTGCTTTTTTTCGGTGATATCTTCCTCTTTCTTTTCTTCGTAATTCCTCTAGTTTCTCTGGATCTTTCTTAATGTTTTCTTTTCTCTTCCTCTCGGCATTTCTTTTATTCTCTAAACGCTCGGCTTGAGATAATTTTGATGTTTTCTTTGGCATGCTGGAATGGAAGCTCACACCTAGTATAATTTTCATTCAATTAATGTGGAAAAAAATATTCTCAGAGCACGAAGTAAGAGTATCTCACATTGTTGATAATATTTTTTTATTAGTTCATAATGAAATGAAGGTGCTATCTGAGGATGGCGTCACTCTTAATACGCACTGTGGAGCCAAAACTTAACGTTCGGTAGCGGTAGATGCACCGGAACAGTATTCCGGTAGACATAGCTTCGAATCCTGTTTCAAGCATAAATTCTTTATCCATATTAATTTATTTATTTATTTATTTTATTTATTGGTTTTGTACACACAATTAAAAACAAAAGAAATCATATGGAATATTGTACAAGGCACTACTTATTTCTAATGAAATCTCTTCCAGTAGGCCTGAGAGAGGAGATGTGAATGAGAGACAAAGTAAATAAGTGTGTGCAGAATAATAAACATACATAAACCTTAAATAGCATACATACATAAATACATACATAATATATAGTATTATACTATCTAAATATACTTAAGTACAGAGAAATATCATAAACATCTCTAAGGATAAAATGTTATGTTAAAGATAACAGGTAATGTTCTTTCACTTTCTTCTTAAAGAGTGAAATAGTTTTACAAGTTCTTATCTGCGGTGGGAGAGAATTCCATAGCCTTGCAGCGTGAACAGTGAAGGAGTAAGAGTAAAAATCAGTTTTGTGAGAAGGGAATGTAAGGCGATTTTCAAGATGTGTTCTACAAAGAGCATCAGGTGTACGCATAAAAGAGAACCGCTCACGTAAGTAGGTAGGACATAAAGGATTGTGCAAGATATTGAATAGGACACACAATATCCGAGTATTCCTCCGAAGTCGGATTGGGAGCCACTTGAGTTTTGCACGAAATTCCGAGACATGATCATACTTACGAAGATTGAAAATAAACCGAATGCATACATTTTGCAGTCTCTCAAGTTTGTTTAAAAGCTCCTCAGTAGCATCCAAGTAGCAGGAGTCCGCATAATCAATACTGGGCTGTATCAATGTTTGAGCAAGTGAGATTTTAATATCTACAGGCAAAAAAGGTTGGAGGCATTTGAGGGTGTGGAACGTGTAGTGAACCTTTTTGCTAACATTCAGAACATGAGCATTCCAGGACAAGTTTCCATCTAAGGTAATACCAAGATCTTTTGCCGTGTCGGTATAAGGTATTCGAACTCCATCAAGTAAGAGAGGCGGAAGACAGGCCATGTCTAGTCCAGATCGCATTTGCCTACTGCCGATCACTATCGCCTGAGACTTACCTGGATTAATTAAAAGTCCAAAAGACCTAGCCCACTCGCCAATAGCACTCAGGTCACGATTCATATCGGCTATGGCGCTTCTATACTCATTCAACTTAAAATGACGATACAGCTGCAAATCGTCTGCATACAGATGGAAGTTGGAAGAAATAACTCGAACAGAAGAGTTGATGAAAATGGAAAAGAGTAGAGGAGAAAGTACGCCACCTTGAGGCACTCCAGCAATGAGGTTACGCCAATCCGAGAAAGACTCGTTAAGGCGAACACACTGCGAGCGCCCCCGAAGATAAGAGTCAAACCAAGCCACAGTCTCAGTGGAGAAATTAAGGGAATTAAGAATGCCTAGAAGAATATCTAGATCCACTGAGTTGAATGCGCTACTGAAGTCCAGCAGAACAAGTACGGTAAGGGATTTGTTCTCCATGGCCAGACGAATATCATCCGTCACCTTCAGCAGAGCCGTCACAGTGCTGTGACCTGGACGGAAGCCAGATTGCATAGGATTGAGAAGTTTATTCTGGGTAAGGTAACAAGATAGCTGTCGATGCACTAAATGCTCAAGAACTTTTGAGAGAAAAGGAAGAATGGATATGGGACGGAACTGGGACAGCAGTGTAGGATTTTATTTAATGAAAATAAACATAGAATTTGTAAAATTACCCCCGAAACTATAGATCTAATTTTGGTGTAACTAAGCAATTTTGGTGATTAGTCAAACACCACCAAAATCACCAAAATTAGACCACCAAAATTAGAAATGTGTCAAATAAGTTGATTTGACAAAATACTATTCAGAATTTTATAATGACATTACTATTATTTTAAACAAATACCGAACCCTTACGCTATACATTAGGTATTTAAACAAATAACGAGCTTAAAACGTTTTAAATTATCTACACAAAAAT
Organism: Miltochrista miniata; assembly: GCA_933228765.1. Lineage (NCBI taxonomy): Eukaryota > Metazoa > Arthropoda > Insecta > Lepidoptera > Erebidae > Miltochrista > Miltochrista miniata. Next base: position 2,364,159 of record OW121769.1, read on the forward strand.
TACTGAAATCGTGTCCGAGGGCTTACGAGAGTATTACTTACGTTTTTAGCGGGAAGTCGGAGCAAGCTGGCACGAGACTGGCACTGGTGCGTGACAGCACAGGACTCAATGATTCGAAAGATGGTAGTAACGTCCCGGTACATATTTTCAGTACGATTCACGGAATGATTTTATTATTGACACCAAAATTTGAAACTTATCGCGGACGGACCTTATACATTTTTTATAAGATCAAATATATCACTAAATACTCGAATTAAATAGTCAAGAGGTGGAAAAGCTAATACAGAATTAAAATTAAATTAGGTACATCTAGTAAACTGACGGTGTGTTGATTGGGATGTGATTTTTCTTTATAAAACAGGTTGTGGACGAGCCACCAAAATTATATTTTATATAGAAAATCCTTTTTTTAATAATAATTAAAATAATATCTTATAACTTATTGTGTATGACTTTATTAAGGTAATTAATTGCTTTTTAGGTGGCCATCTTTAAATGCGCATAACGCTCCGCCTCCAGCAATGTTCCCCATTGCCCAAAACATTCGCGTTTCTATCTAGCGACGCGGACGGTTAGTTTACGACTGAGCCGCACAAAATGGCGTTGCCGTTTTATATAAACACTAGCTGATGCCCGCAGCTTCGCCCGCGTAAAATTTGTTACCGTGGGAACTTATTCCCGGGATAAAAAGTACACTATGTGTTATTCCAGACTATAATGTATCCCTGTACCAAATTTTAGCCAGATCCATTCAGCCGTTAGAGCCTGAAAGAGTAACAAACATCCACACTCACAAACATTCGCCTTTATAATATTAGTAAGGTTTCCTCGCTCACTCATTACTCAATCTACCTTCATTTCATTCAATGTTGCCATTGCAAGAAATTAGGTAAAACAACGACCCCTTACACGTATGTTATGAGGTTTTATTAGAAGCGGTTACACTATCCAAAAGAATGAGCAATCAAAGAGTAGCCCATAAAAAGTAAATACCTACTTAAAATTGTTTTCAATAATAATAATAATTTGTAATTATTTGTTAATGAGATTTTGTAACGGCCGACGCCCGTCTTAGTTCATAGATCAAATCGCCTACTTAGTCCGTTTTAAACGTCAATGCGATTGCCTACTTTATAGTCTAACTCCTAAACGTGAGAACCTATAATTAGCTTGCTGATACTAATTTAAATGTTTTTATTAAGTTGAATAATGCTGTTGGTTCTCCATAAATAAATAAATAAATAGTTAGCATATTTCACAATAGTTTAGCTCCCATTATAATCAGTTTATTGCCGTTTTTGCCGAATTGTTTCCAGTGGTAGTCCCATCTAATATATAAAATTCTCGTGTCACAGTTTTCGTTGCCATACTCCTCCGAAACGGCTTGACCAATTCTCATGAAATTTTGTGAGCATATTGAGTAGGTCTGAGAATCGGCCAACATATCTATTTTTCATACTCCTAAGTGACCGGGAATAACATTCCACGCGGGCGGAGCCGCGGGCATCAGCTAGTTTATTATAAAAATCTCAAAAGGCCACTGCGTGTTGGACAAAAGTAGTCAAAAGACCTTTACTTCACCCGCGCGTAAAGTTTATACGCACACACTTTTTTTTATTAATTTATAGATTTACAGAAATTAGGTGTCGTAAGAAAAAACCGGCCAAATGCGAGTCAATCTCGCGCACGGAGAGTTCCGTACCAAAAAATTGCAAAATCAGTTTTGATGTATGGTAATTATTTTTATTTAATGAAAATATACAGCTCGATATTCTGTGACTATTTCGAGCATCTACTTATTGACATCTATACTTCTACTGCCCGTTCGCTCTAACTTTGCCGCTCGGCTCTATACTAAAGTCGAATTTTTGATTAGACGAAGTAAATTGACAGCAACTAATGTCACTTCTTCTTGTAGTGTTGCGTATTTTCTATGACGAAGTGACATTAGCTACTGTCAATTTACTTCGTATAATTAACAATTCGAGTATACGCCAACGGCAAAGTTAGAGCGAACGGGTAGTATACTTTAATATTATAAAGAGAAAAGATTTGATTATTTATTTGTTTGTTTGCATCGAATAGGTTCCGAAACTACTGGACCGATATGAAAAATTCTTTCACTGTCGGGAAGCTACACTCTTTGCGGTGAACATAGGCTAATTACGCCGGTGTAACCGCATAACGTCCGCTTGTTTTAATATAAATAAACATACACACGTACATAATTATATGATCACGCCTTTATCCCCGAAGGTCCGCGGGGCCACGAGCGCAATATAAAATGGGCAAACATTACGTTTTTGTAAGGGAGCCGCCCTAAAATATTATAAGGGAAACTGGGGACACTTGATCCCCCCTTTTGTTTTTTATCCCTAATTTCTATATTGAGTATCCGTTTAAAAAACCGTTGGTACTAAAATACGTGAAATTTATTTGTTTATAATTGCTGTAAGAGCCAAAGATATGAATATCTAAATTTAGTAGTAATTTGACTAAAATCAATAATAAGGAATCGTACCATGTGTCCCGTATATACGTAAGACTTGATCCCCCCTGTCTGGGTGACTTGATCCTGGGGGATCAAGTCTCCCATATTTAGGGTCACATGATACCATTACTAAGGAGTTAATTTTTTTTTTTTTTTATACTACTTAGGTGGCAGACAAGCTTACGGCCCACCGGAAGGTTGGTAACCGTAGCCTATAGACGTTTGCAACACCAGAGGTGCTACACACGCGCTGCCGACCCGGCGCAGGTTGTCACGACCCACAGTTGAAATTTTTCAAGCGGCCCGTAAGGCCTTCAACTTGGCTTAACGACTGTCATTTTACTGACAACCGGGACCAACGGCTTATCGTGCCTTCCGAAGCACGGAAACGCTCGTAAATAAATGTCACAAAGTGGTCCACGTGGTGGTCACCCATCCATATCTGGCCATAGTAAATGTTGCTTACTGCAGTGATCGTTTACAGAACACTGAGTCCGCGGGGCCACGAGCGCTTCAAAATAAAAAACGTCTTGTCTGTTTATTCATTTTCGAAATCACATATTTCTTCATAATATCTAGGTATATCACGGTTTATAGGTAGCGCTCGAGGCCCCGCGGTTTCAGTGTTCTGTAAACGATCACTGCAGTAGCGACTTTCACTAAGAGCCAGTCCTTGGATGGGTGACCATCCATGTGATCACTTTGTGACATTTATTTGAGAGTTTTCGTGCTTCGGAAGGCACGTTAAGCAGTTGATCCCGGTTGCCAGCAAAATGGCAGTCGTTAAGCCAAGTTGAAAGCCTTTTTAGGCGGCTTGAATTTTTTTTACAGCAGGCCACTCCACAACTCGTTTGCTCCACCGACCATCGGTTCTCCTACAGAGATGTGGCCAGCCCACTTCCATTTCAAGACGCATGCTTCTGCGAGCTATGTCGACCACTCTAGTTCTCTAACGGAGAACATCGTTCCAGATTTTATCCCTCAGAGACATCTATAGCATAGCTCGTTCAATTGCTCGCTGTGCGACTTTAAGGGCATGGACTAGCTTTATTTTCGTTCCCTGGCACCATTTTTCGGGCACCTTCTCTGGTTTTGTAGGCTCTTGGCATATTGTTCTGCAATGAATTGAAAAAAAAAGGTACGGGACACTTGAGCCAGGTGGATCAAATCTCCCCTAATAAAGTGTACCAAGTATACCCTGAGCTATTTGAGGTTATGAACAAAAATATTTTTTTAATGTCTATAATATTACCACTTTATTACGTAATGAATGGCTAATAATATAGATAATGGCTCGTATTAAATGCATACAAACTTAAAAGACCTATTTTAAATAACTGTTTGGTCACAATAAAAACTAATCAAAATTTTCTTTCTGCCGCAACAATTACTTACTCGCCCGCCATTTGCCAAAGTGTAAAATATGTTAGGTTTATCATCTTTAGAAAGTTATCGTGTACCGTATACAATCGATATTGCCACTATAAAACTAAATAAGACTTATACAGGTTCTGTAAGTCTAGTGTACCTAGTCTCCCGTAAGGATCAAGTATCCCCAGTTTCCCCTAATTATTTTGTTTTTAGTGTTTGTAGTTATAGCATAGATTTAGGATTTTTCGCTACGGTTATAGCGGCAACAGAAACATTGACAATCTAAATTAAAATTTCTTGTAACTTTTTAGAACTTTATTTCTGAAAAACGCGTAAGCCTATCGTATACCTAACTATTAAATTTTGCAATGTGGTAATGCCTTTTAATGAACAAAAAGACATTGTCACATTGCAAAATTTAATAGTTAGGTATGTCGAAATTGTATATTTTTTTACTACAAATATTTCAATTACTATTTCATAAGAACATGCCAATAATATAATTTAAGTTTAGCAACAAATAAAAAGTTACATTCACATAAACGTAAAGTAAATAAAACAATTTTCCCTTAGTGTTTCAACATATATTAACTAGTTACATCGTAAACGTTGTGTTAGACAACAAGTTTAAGCTTATTGCATAAAATTTAAGATTTATACATTATTTTAATAATATATCCAAGTATTCAACATGTTTTCCCTTAAAAATAATTTTGTTATTTTCACGTTAATTTGCAATCTTGGCTTCGTTCCATGTCTTGAAGAATTCCCAACGGAGGAATATAACGATATAGCAACAACCGAAGCAAAAATACGAGAAACAGCAAATAATTTATTCGCTATTTTCAAAATCAAAGACGTGGGGCATAAGCCCCGGTTAAAAGATTTTTTAACAATACACGGATTTTTTGTTTCAATCACACTAAAAGATTGCGAAAATCTGAGGAAAATTGTACGACTTTCACGAGTTTACAGCTTCGATAACAACACGTTATATTTAATAACGCAAATAAATGAAGTTTTAAATGAAAACGATAACAGTAATGAAGTAACAGATGACTTACATGTGAATACCCTAATAGAATTATTTGTCGACAAACTTAGAGCCCTTAAGAAAAAATACATATTTAATAGTAACTTTGCCAATTTTAGTATTAATACAAAAATTGTAGATCATTTTCAATCTCAGAGAGTGTCACTTCCAAATACCACAAGCAATTTTAGAGATACAATCGATACGGAAGATGAAATTTGGAGTACGTAAAAATTAATTGTATTAAATCGAAAACTATAAACAAAAATTGATCAAGTTGTAAAAAATGAATCTGTAATTTTTGTAGAACCTACCGAAGCAAGTGGTCGTCGCATCTTCCATGGACATCGGACACGCATCAGCCATTTTCCTTTCATGGCAAGCATTCAATTCTTCGAAAGGTTTCAGTGTGCGGGCAATATAATAAAAAAAGATCTCGTGCTAACGGCAGCATCATGCTTGCAATTGTAAGTAATTCTATTGGTATATCTACTACAATTCATGGCATTCTTCACTCTTGCGTAATTAATACCTATGTTTTATATATTCAAGGGCCTGGAACAATCGCTTTTTTCGTGAGAACCCATCGTTCTTATCAGTTCAAGTTGGTTCTGACTTTTACGAAGCCTCGGGGGAGAATATACCCGTGATGGAAATTTATTTCCACCCAGACTACGTGCCGAAGAAATTGCACAACAATCTTGCTCTCATGAGACTAATAACACATATTTTATTCTCTAAGAGTCATAGAACCGTAAAGAGAGTTGTGTTTGACCAAAGTCCATCACCCCTAGCTAGCAACGTCAACGGTATCGTTATAGTTGGATGGGGTGCCAAAGACGTAAGTTATTTTATTAATAGTATGTTATATTGCTCAGTATTATGTGAACGATAACTACGTAAGGCTGGTCAGTTCAGAGATGGATGATAGTTTAGGGCGATCTCAAACTTCAGAGAGCACTTTTGACCTATGCCATCGATAATGTCATTGTAGACGTTATGCCACTTACTATGCCCAAAGACTTCTATATAAACTGAGGTAAACGTTTTTTGAAACCTATAAACTGAGCTAATTAGCAGCGTTGCTCGCACTGTAGTGAGTCAAAACTTCGAGAGTACTCCGCTTGCAATCGGAGTCCATACGCCTTCTCTTTTACTCTTGTTCTTTTCGTATATTGCTATTGTGGTGACAATTACGTAAATATTATTTATAAGTGAGTGTAGTCTTAGCAATGTGTGTGTTTGAGGATTGCTTTTGAAATCTCGTTTGTTAGAGTACGGCGTGTCTACCTCAGTTTATATAGAAGTATTTGACTATGCCAGGCTGAAGTTCAGAAAGGCGTCTGTAAATATTTCCATAACAGATATTAAACCTATAGGACAATGCAACGGGTGAAATGTGGGCGTATAGAACATCCTTTCTGGAAAATGACCTCGTCAATATGTAACGGGTGTTTTTTTTAGAGGTATAGAACTTTAAGTTGGCATAACTGTTTTAACTGGCGGTATTATTATCAGCTGTAAAGTGATTTATGTTTAGTTTGGTTGGGCATTTCAACATGAATAGACTGAAGCCTGAACAACGCTTCCAAATTGTGCAAATTTATTTTGAAAATATTGGTTCTGTCCGTAATGCGTATCGTGATTTTCATAAGCGAATTTTGTTTAGCGGTGCCGCTCACTTTTGGTTGAATGGATACGTCAATAAACAAAATTGCCATATTTGGGGTGAAGATGATCCTCAAGTGTATGTTGAGACACCGTTACATCCAGAAAAACTGACTGTGTGGTGTGCTTTATAGGCTGGTGAAATAATTGGTCCGTACTTCTTTAGAAACGATGCTGACCAGAACGTTACAGTCAATTGTGACTGCTATAGAGCGATGATAACTGACTTTTTTGTTCATCAATTGAACAACCATGATGTGCTGTAGTAGTGGTTTCAACAAGACGGCACAACATGTCACATAGCTCGTGCCACAATTGATTTATTGAAGGAAACGTTTGGTTACCGCATAGTTTCGCGTTTTGGACAAGTGGATTGGCCTCCAGGGTCGTGCGATTTTACGCCACTTGACTATTTTCTGTGGAGATATGTGAAGTCGCTCGTCTACGCCGATAAGCCCGAAACGATTGACCACTTGGAGGACAACATTCGGCGCGTTATTGTCGATATACGGCCAAAAATGTTGGGAAAGTCATCGAAAATTGGACCTCTAGATTAGACTACGTCCGAGCCAGCCGTGGCGGTTATTTGCCAGAAATCATATTTTAATTATAATGCCAGAAGATTTCCTTTCGAATAAAGTCATTTTCATATCAATAAATACAATCACCTTCGTTTTATTCCATTTCAAAGTTCTATACCTCTAAAAAAAACACCCTTTACTTAGGTTTAACTTCAAGTACCTACATAGATAATAGTTTATTTGTCAGTATATTATATATTAATATAAAGGTGTTACAAACATTGAAAAGATCATAATATTCTGTCGTTTTCGGCATACAAACATTAGAGTATGTATAATACAATAGACGTCACTTTCCAACTAATGGGAACTCAACCGGTATCGCCATTGTCAGGCGTGATATAGAATCATGTGTCCACTGATTCTGCAAATTCATTATTCAGCTATTTTACAGTATCAGCTGTCAAATTCATAATTATACGCAGCCAATTGTAATAATCAATATTAAAGTTAATGAAGACACGTTTTTAGCGGACTAACACCGTTTACGATCCATGGTTGAGTAAATTGAGTTTCGCGGACTTGGATTTCTACCCACTGCTAGAATGTCAAGAGGTATATTCGAGGTAAGTCTTTAATAATGTTTACCAATAAATAAAAAATGTCGGCCGTACCAAAAAACGGTATAAAATCACGTTGTTGTAATGGAGCCTCTCTTAATAGCCACTTTTTTCCTCATTTTAATATTTGTTGTTAGGACCGCGTCCGGTGGCGTAAATTGGGAGAGGCCTACGTCCAGCAGTGGATGGATATAGGCTGATTTAATAGCGGCAACAGAAATACATAATCTGTGAAAATTTCATCTCTCTAGCTGTCACGGTTTCTGAGATACAGCCTTTTGACGAACAGACAGTCAGTCAGAGACACATACAGACAGACGGACAGCGAAGTCTCATGAATAGGGTCCCGTTTTTTATCCTCTGGGTACGGAGCCCTCAAATAAAGTCATTTGACCATAGCATCGTAACATCGTAAGCTATGGCTGATCCTCCCGGTTGTCAGGGACATTCTTAAACCAAGTCGAAGATTTGCGCCTAACAAATTCAATGCGACAATTGGCTTACCACCTATTACTTGGGACAAGATGAATGTTCAAAAATGTATTTGCATAAAAGGCGTATAGCATGCCTCTTTCTTCTTCGGAATGAAAGGCGTGACTATATTAAGTTATTTACTTATTTATTTCTTTCTTCCATAAAACATCTATCTTTACAGGTTTCCCTAATTCGATAGTGTTACAATGTCAACCATAACTAGGTACTATATACAATATAATTATATACAACTTAAATACAAATTTCAATACAATATGTATATTCCAAATTTGGTATGTGCATAAAATATGTAAAATAATTCTTAAGTCAATCATTAATACATAGCACAGCACATACAAAGTTATCCCAGTGAACTCTCTCAAGCAACAAGTAAATATGTCAACTTTATTTGCAACCTTATTGAGAGTACCTAAGGCGCGCGTCATCGGTGCCCTATGAAGTAGGTTCGTCCATCCTCTCGGAATATCAAACAACCGTGACCGCCTACGTCTATATACCTACCTATACTAGTAGTTCCTGAGATCCTAGCGTTCAAACAAGCAAACAAAAAAACTCGTCAGCTTTATAATAGCGGCGTTTTCCCTGAAAGAAAACGCATATTAAAATACTTACCTAATTCGAAGCTTATATAATGAGATAGGCATATCCGTTACCCGTAGGCTTATCTTACTCATGTTTGATGACGTATTTCCGTCGACTCACCAGCAGATGGCGCCACCTGTGAACTTATAAAGGAACATGGCGTCCACTTTGTCCTCATTGGCTTTTATTCACCAGGCAGATTTAAAAAGTAAGCTTCGAATTAGGTAAGTATTTTAATATGCGTTTTCTTTCAGGGAAAACGCCGCTATTAAAAGTACTTGACCGTAATTCGAAGCTTATATAATGAGAAATGTTTGTTTTCGCCTGGTGAGTGACGGAAACGCCAATGTGATTCTAATTTATTTTTAGGAAAATAATATTTTACAATGTTGTATGTATGTAGGAGAAATTATTTGATCTGAAATTAGCCTAATATGCTGATGGTTGTGTCTATGCCATATGTGTTACTGTTTAAAAAATTAATAGATTAGGAGGTCTAGAATTTTGTCTATGCGGTCTGGGTTGTTCCGGAAGATTATGTATCGGGTGAGGAAGTATATTTTTGTAAGCGGAAAAGTTCTAAGTAAATCTGTGTAATCCAGCTGATCTTTCATTTGCCCTCTCACCCCACAATTCTTGGGGGCTCGTCCGGGATGAGAGTGGGCAAATTTACAAAGATTAGCGAGCGGATGAATAGATGAAAAAATTTCTACGTTGCGGAGGTGTCGAGGCGGTTTGGTGTTCAAGGTGTTGAGGCGTTCAAGGTGCAAGGAGTATTTTTGTAGGTGAGGTGCTACTGTGGTGTACGTATTATATTTTTTCTATAGAACAATTGATGATGTCGCGTGGATCCGATAGAGAAAAGGCGGATGCCGCCATGGCGGCGCCGACGGGCATTACGCCGTGGTACGATGGGTTGATCCCTAAATTTGACGGCGTCGATAAGTCGTATACTTCCACAAAGTGGGTCCAGGACGTGGAAGATCATGCCGAAATTATGCAATGGACGCCGGCGCAAACGCTGATTGTAGCGAGGCGCTCGCTTACCGGTGTCGCATCTATGTGGCTAAAGACTGAAAAGGTACACCGCACGTTCGACGAGTTGAAAGCCGCTGTACTGAAGGAGTTTCCAGACGTTCTAAACTCCAAAGAAGTGCATGAGCTGCTATCTAACAGGAGAAAACGCAAAGATGAGTCCTACTATGAGCATATGCTGACTATGAAAGAACTGGCGAAACGAGGCAAGATAGCAGACTACGTAGCAATTCAGTACATTGTCGAGGGCTTGACCGACTTTGAAAGTAATAAGGCCCTTTTGTACGGTGTCACCAGTTACTCTGTGCTGAAGGATAAGTTGGCAATCTATGAGACTATGAAGAAAAACTCTGCCAAGACGGCTAAGCGGCATGTCGGAGCTACACAGCCAGTGAATCGACCTGAAAAGCTGTCTGAAGTCGAGAGATTTAGAGAGGAGGTGTTACAAATGTGGTGATAGGGATCACATTTCGTCATCGTGTATTAAAGGTGTAAAATGTTTCAAGTGTGGTGAATATGGTCACGTCGCTCCGCAGTGCACCAACACAGCGAAACAAAATGGCGGGCGTAGTGGCACCGGCGACCAAAGGCAACCGAGGTCTATGTGCGCTGAATTAGCCTGTGAAGTTGGTAGCGCTGTCGGCGCGAGCGGCGGCCATGACAGCGAAGATTGTCAAAACATTCTAAATGTAAACAAAGTGAGAAAGTCATTAAAAAGTGTAGAAATTAGTGGTGAATGCGTGGAATCATTAATTGATTCAGGTAGTGATCTCAATCTAGTGACGGAGGACTTATTTTTCAGTTTAAACGATGGGTTTTATGTAAGAGAGAATACTACATTAACTGGTCTTGGCGGCAGCAAAGTCGTATCCTTTGGAAAATTTAAAGCTGATATATTGGTAGATAACAATGTTTATAATGTATTTTTCTTTATTGTACCTAGAGATGTAATGCCGTACAAAATGATTTTAGGTCAACCTTTCTTGGAGTTGGTCAGGGTGGTGATAGAACGAGGTGTTATTAATATAATGCCTCAGGGCGAGTGTGAAATGTTAAACTGTCTGCTTTCAGATCCTGATTCAATTTCAATAGGCCATATTCCAGCTGGTGTTCAGGCAGCTGTGCAGGACCTGGTGGAAAGTTACAAGCCAGTTCAGGTCAAGGAAACTCCACTGGAAATGGTGATTGTGTTGAAGGATAACATTCCAGTTGCACAGCGTCCCAGGCGTCTGTCAGCTCAGGAACAAGAAGTCGTTGATGTCCAAGTCAAGGAGTGGTTACAGAAAGGTATTATTAAACCTAGTTTTTCTGAGTACTGTAGCCCATTAGTTCTAGTGAAGAAGAAGAATGGTGAAACACGGGTTTGTGTGGATTATAGGAGAATAAATGAGAAGATGGTGAAGGACCAGTTTCCTTTGCCCATCATAGATGATCATTTAGACAAACTGTCAGAAGCGACTATCTATAGTAAGCTAGACTTAAAAGATGCATTTTTCCATCTGCGGATTAGAGAAGATTGTACAAAATATACATCATTTGTTACTCAGTCAGCGCAGTATGAATTTACCAAGGCTCCCTTCGGTTTGGCGATATGTCCTAACTATTTCACAAGATTTATTAATGCAATTTTCCGTGATTTGATATCGCAAGGATTTCTGTTAATATTTATTGATGACATGATTATTTCAGCTAGTACCTATCAAGAAGGTTTAAATAGATTAAGAAAAGTTTTGAGTGTCGCTGCTGACTATGGATTGGTGATCAATTGGCAGAAGAGTGAACTACTCACTACGCAGGTGCAATATTTGGGTCACATTGTGGAGAAAGGAACGGTAAGACCATCAACTGATAAAGTAGAAGCTGTGTTGAAATATCCTGTGCCCAAGACGTTGAAACAGGTACAGAGTTTTATTGGTCTTACTTCATATTTCAGAAAGTTCATTGAGGGTTATGCTGCCTTAGCTAGACCATTGACAAACATGTTGAAGAAGAATAATTCATTTAGTTTCAGTGATGAGTGTAAGACAGCATTTGATGCTTTAAAAGCAGTTCTGTCGAGGCAGCCTGTGTTGAGAATATTTAATCCCAAGTTGACAACAGAGATGCATACTGATGCATCACTAGAATCCTTTGCAGCTATACTGATGCAGAAAGACCCTAATGACCAGCAGTTTCACCCCGTCTACTATATGAGTAAAAAGACAACTGATGCTGAGAAAAAGTATACCAGCTATGAGCTAGAAGCATTGGCTGTGATTGAAGGGGTTAAAAAATTTAGAAGATATCTCTTAGGTATACCCTTTAAAATTGTGACAGATTGTTTAGCATTTGAAATGACCTTAAAGAAAAAAGATTTATCCACACGAGTAGCTAGGTGGATTTTGTTGTTGCAGGAATACAATTATACTGTTGAACATAGAGCTGGCACTAGGATGAGACATGTAGATGCTCTTAGCCGTCATCCTTATGTCGGTGTGGTAACCAAGTCAATGCACGACAAGGTAAGGAGAGCTCAAGAGATAGATGATGGAATAAAAGCTATACTGGAAATTTTGAAGGTTAAACCATATTTGGACTATTATGAACAGAATGGGTTATTGTATAAAGGAACAGAAGGATTATTAGTTGTACCTAAAAGTTTGGAATATAATATTATAAAAATGGTTCATGAAAATGGTCATTTTGGAAAGAAAAAGATGTTAGAGGTGTTAATTAAAGATTTTTATATAAAAGATGTAATCAAGAAGATAGAAGAAGTAGTTTTTGCTTGTATCCCATGCTTGTTAGCAATGAAGAAAGCTGGAAAACAAGAGGGTTTCCTTAATAGCATTGAAAAGGGCAGTATACCACTAGATACTTTGCATTGCGATCATGTTGGTCCGTTGTCGGAGACCAAGAAGCAGTACAACTACATTCTGACTGTGGTAGATGGTTTTACTAAATTTGTTTGGTTATTCCCAACGAGAACTACCAATTCAAAGGAAACGATAGAGAAGCTCAACATACACCAGCAGACATGGGGTAATCCGAGAAGAATAATCTCTGATAGAGGTGCAGCTTTCATAAGCAATGATTTTGAGCAGTACTGTGAAACAGAGAGTATTCAACACATTAAGATTGCCACTGGCATACCCCGTGGAAATGGACAAGTGGAAAGGATCCATAGGATAGTTGTGTCCATTCTGACTAAACTGTGCCTAGAAGATGATAAGCTGTGGTATCGGCACATAAGCAAAGTGCAAAGAGCAATAAACAGCACATATCAAAGGAGTATTGGTATGTCACCTTTTGAATTACTAACAGGGTGCAAAATGAAGCAGAAAGAAGATATAGAACTATTGTCTATGTTGGAAACTGAATATCAAGAAAGTTTTGTACTAGAAAGGGAGAATTTAAGGGAAAAGGCTAAAACGCAAATATTTAAAATACAAGAAGAAAACAGGAAATGCTACAACCGGAAAAGAAAAGATAGTATCAAGTACCGGGTTGGGGATTATGTAGCTATAAAGAGGACTCAATTTGGTACCCACATGAAGCTTAAGCCCAAGTTTCTTGGACCATACAAAGTAACCAAGGTGCTGGGTATGGATCGGTATGAGGTTATAAAGCAGGACAGTTCCACAGAGGGACCTATAAAGACTACATCTGCTGCCGACCACATGAAATGCTGGCCAGACTGAGGTAACACATTATTTTGATAACATCTGTCCTACCCTGACCAACTGTAATAATGATTTTAGTAGGTATTTGGTACAGCATTGTATCTTGGTATGTTTATGGTATAACTGTGTACTTATTACAACTTTATATTGTGTAATGTTATATTATAATGGTCTGTATTATGTTTAGTTTAAGATTTGCAGCATCGATCTTGGATGTTTACTCTATAACCTAAACTTGTGTTATTTGATATTATAAGTGTGTGAACTATGTTTAGTTTAAGATTCTTATAACTCTGTGCTATGCGAATGTTAGGTAAGGCTCTGGTACATAGTGTATTAAAATTGTAAAATTAGTATGTGATATTTAATCTGATGTTCCTTATAATTGTGTATCATTAAAAGATCATTTGTATTAATGACAAAGGTTCATTCAAAATTTTGTTTGTTTACAATTCATGATTAGGTTATCATGTGAAACTCAGCCTTAGTCTTCTGACTTTACTGTTCTTTTTTTTTGTATTTATAATTTCACTATTGTTGTTAAACTAACAGTGTTAGATAACTTTTCATTGAGACGAGTCTGGGGTCAGACTCTTGTAGGATGGCCGAGTTGTAGGAGAAATTATTTGATCTGAAAATAGCCTAATATGCTGATGGTTGTGTCTATGCCATATGTGTTACTGTTTAAAAAATTAATAGATTAGGAGGTCTAGAATTTTGTCTATGCGGTCTGGGTTGTTCCGGAAGATTATGTATCGGGTGAGGAAGTATATTTTTGTAAGCGGAAAACTTCTAAGTAAATCTGTGTAATCCAGCTGATCTTTCATTTGCCCTCTCACCCCACATGTATGGTATCTAGATTTATAATCTTTACCATCTTGAACAACTTCATATGTAATCTTAAACAGACTAAATAAGGAATCTTATTTAAGGAGTAGTAAGTATTCCTTCTATTGACAGGATTTAATAATTGCGAATTATTATTATACTTGATTGGTGGTAGTAGCTGACATTATTACTCGACGATAAAAATTTTTGAAATCCATCGTCAATTACCTCGTGTTAAGGATTATTTTGATCTTACCACCACCACCAATTCTTAGAAGCTGCTGTTGACCGGGTAGTGCAGGGGCTAGAATAGTTGGAGAACCTCTAACAGTCATAAATAAACTATTAGACTGTAGTCTCATATCGGATACTCTGATATCCTAATTTCTATCTAGAATAAAGGATTCAATTGATTAGTCGTAGGTGTTATCTTTGTTTACAATAGTTTTCCAACCAGATTGTCTGAAATGAAAATGATCAGTTTCGGACTCTTGATTCGGGCCTAAAAGTAGTACCTATGACGTGAGTTAATACAATCGAGTAAAGTTAGATCGTGGTTGCGGCGACCTAAGCATAAAATCACTATGACGAGAAACCTGAAAATGTTCTCTTTGTATCAATACTTGGTAATATTGAACTAAGTCATCAATCCCAATATCAATGAATATGTGACTTAACTTTCTTTACATTTTTTTAAAGAAATCGACCAAGATAATATGTTTAACCAAAACATGCGAACTATGTAAAGTTGACTAACGGTTTCTATATTATCAAGAACAGCAACAACAGATTTATGTAACAGAATCGTATTATATAATAACCATGAATAAAATGCAAGTCGGTTAAAACTGTAAAATTTATAAGTATCTTGAAAGGTAGGCCTCAAGGAGCTCAATAGTAGAAGTTTTTGATTTAATATCTGTTATTTACCTCTTCGCCCCCCCCCCCCACATTTCCACAGATTCTCTATGTGAGGTGGTGGGAGACCTGTCGTGGTGTTTAGTAGAAGGAAAGAAATAATGTTTATTAGGTTCTTTTGCAGGTTCTGCAGAACGAATGGAGCTTACAGAGCTCTCGCTTTGAGATCTGCCCTCTATTATTACCTTGTGCCATCGCGACACCACAAACACTCCTGTTGACCGATTAAGGTGTGACAGCATCTTGGGTATTAAAAATGGTGGTGAAAGTAATATCCACACATTACAAACAGGCCTATCATGTGTAGTGTTCTCCATTTCATAATAGGAATATTGTTTGTAGGCAATCTTGCCTTAGTGGTGTTTGAAGCAGGATGCTCCCAAAAAATACCCGGAGGAGCTGATACATATGGTATCGGCTCGGAATGCAGTGTATGGTGAAGTCAATTTGATGTCGGACCATTACACGCAAGCTGACGAGTTAAGTTCGTCAAGGCAATTGATTTGATCTCGTCCCTCTGGGGGGATGGACTATAACTGCTTTGAAAGAGTACAGACTGTAACACTGTACCGGTATATGATTACGAATCATGTGTAAGATTATCAACATCTCTATTGATGCAGTGCAATCTTTGTTATTCTAGGCCCTCGAGCCTGTTAGAGAAATGTTTTCTAGCTGGGCTCCCAAGCGAAATCTGACGCGTCCGTGGTAAGAAAGCATCTCGGATGGAAAGCTTGTAAAATTGTCGAGAAGCGGTAATTGCGGACCCACTATTGGAGTTCCACTTGTACCACTCCGTGCACTACTATTTTCTTCAGTGGGTTGTCGGTTAGGGGATTGACCGAATGTGACGCTGAGGTAAAGCTACCTCTAGGCACTGCGAAAGTGGTAAAAATTCAAAAGACCCACCAAGTTTGAATTTTCTTTAAAAGAACTAAGTTTCTTTGATTTGGAATTAAATAAAACTTCCTTTTATGTCTAATAACTTTTCTTTTGGTATTGGACTTTCAGGTAGTTCTATGTCTATCGCATAACGATATGAGAGGTTTCTTTGGGAACCTATTATTGTTTTCTCCCAATTGTCTAACCATCCCTGGGTTTGAAGAGTTTTCAAGGCTATTTGTACGTGTTTGTGAAGAGTAACAGGATTTTGATGCGCAAAATGAGATTTTGTGTAGGTAGACGAGTATTTGAATAATCTTATTCTATAGAAATCGAGGCACCCAGATGGTGAGAAACGAAAATGTTTTGGGTGCGGCTTACCCGAGCGGAAGACAAGAATGTGCTCTGAGAAAGAATAATGTACACTACGTCAGCTTTATCATGAAAATAAGCTTGACTGAGATGTATTTTGCACATCCAATCTCGTGGTTGGAGGAAATCTGGTAAACGGAACTTGCTGAAAGATAGAATTATTCTGGCTTCACAAAGGCGTACAATGTCCTAAAACTGAATTCTGGGCGGATGACCCATCGCTATTTGAAGTTAGGAAAAGTGGAGAAACCAAACTTGGTGACAAAGGAACTAGTTTTAGAGTGCCTTCATCTTTTGAACCATTGCACAATGTGGTCATTTCAGTTAAAAAGGAAACCTTTATGGATTCTTAAGTATTTAAAGCAAATAGTATTCCACCTTAGTCAAGTTTTCCATAGCATTTTAACATAAAGTGAAAATTTACAAATTTGTCAGGACGGGACTTGAACAGAGTTCGGT
The DNA here is from genome assembly GCA_933228765.1 of Miltochrista miniata. Lineage (NCBI taxonomy): Eukaryota > Metazoa > Arthropoda > Insecta > Lepidoptera > Erebidae > Miltochrista > Miltochrista miniata. Next base: position 2,381,099 of record OW121769.1, read on the forward strand.
GTAAATTTAAATGTGGGAAGGTTATCAGTTTTGAGCAGGATTCGAACCTGCGTCCTCTCGAATACCGTGCAAGACGGATTGGAGTTTCTGGATAAAGGGAATGCGGAACCCTTTTATAAATTTAAAACTTTTGGTACTCTCGTTCCTTACCAACGTATTTTGTACAGAGTTAACTGACCGACATAGAATGACAGGGTCATATCATTTAGTGTTTCCTTTGCTGGTGTGGGCAGAGGATGTTAGACCTCTCCTCGTCTCTTTGAGAGCCTCGAGCTCGGAAATTTCGTAATTAAAGGGACATCCTTGCATGGTTACTTAGTATGTTATCGTACGCCTGGTTACTATCGTATATTACAATTATTATAGATACACAATATTGTACATACCCCTCGAGGGTGGTTACTGGTTAGTGTTTCCTTTGCTGGTATGGGCAGGGGATGTTAAACTTCTCAGTCTCTTTGAGAGCCTAAAGCTCAGAAATTTCTTAATTGAAGGGACATTTACTGTCGTATGCCCAATTATTATGGATATTGTACACACCCCTCGAGAGTGGTAACTGTAATACAGGCCTAAAAAGGCTCTTGGTACAATGGAATCTGGACTCTATTCGATGGAGATCTGATCTTGACGCCTGATCCTCTCGAAGGCTGGCGTAATGATTTGGATGAACTTTTTTCGTGGTCATCCTTTTTGGAGATCGAAGACCAAAATGCATGCCTTCCCGAGTGCCGTTGAAAAGGCTTCAGCCTCGAAAATGTATGTGTTTGAAGACGATATTTTATCAAGGTTCATTTTTAAGAATTGGGTCTTTGACAATTCTGAGAATAATATATGAAATCAGATCTATGGCCGCAAGCCATTTGTAATAAATTGATAAAAGATTTATGGAAATCCTATTATTAAAGTAGGTCTTCAATTTTGTCATAAATATTTTCGAAGAAACTTAAGTTTTTCAAAAGATTCTCTTTGTTTAAAAATACAAAAGGTTTTGGCAGCAAAAGCCTTTTGGCAGAAAGAACCTTGTCAGCTTTTTCAAAATGTAGCAGGGATTCGAATTGTCGGATCTCCCCGTTTTTGTTTAGGTTGACGAACCCAGGACTATGATTTTACAATAGTGGGTATCAGCATATTATCTTATCAAGGCAATTTGTCGCCAAAACGTGTCTATCAACCTCTTAGGTTATACTGTGTCTTAGGATCTTGGGTAACCGAAATCTCTTTTAATGCTGTCCCTATATAAAATACGAAGCAAGGATGATTGTTTCTATCATCCTCGTAATTTAACCTCTGATCTGTGAAGAAATTTACACTTGGTCAGGACCAGTGTTAGGTAATAAGAAATAACTCACCTATTTCCATCATCCTTATCTGGTTTAGTGGAAGTCGGCTTCTTTTACTCCACTTACGACAATGCACGTGGTGTCGCGATCGCCCTTATTTGAAGTTCGAGCTAAATGAGCTGGAACTGTAGCTATTTGACGTACCTAATACAGTAACTGGAGCTCAGAGCGCGCTTCTCAAATACTCCACTTGGAATTAGCTAACTTTCTAAGGATGGAGGATTCATTTCTATCAAGAAACCAAACTAAAAGAAATAGTATTATGTTAGGTACCTAAAATTTAAGTACTACTTTCATGGTGAACATTTAGTTATTACTTTGACACACTCGTACGTATTCAGAAACTTGGGATGATTACGATTTTACCCATAATAGGCCATATTTTTACATGTATAGGAACATCTAGTAATTAATGTGCCTTTATGTGGGTAGGTATAAAAATATTTTGAAAATATTTTCTATATTCGGCGGTACTTACGCTGTACATACACGAAGCAAATAATATCTAAAAAAAAAGTATTAGTACCTATGAATACAATCTATAAAATCAGTTTGATATTAGCTGTAACTAAAGATATTAAATAAAAGAAACTGCAACCTCGAAAGGTTTACGTGCTATTTTAAAATAATAGGGTATTTCACGTTATGACGTATCACACTCATATGTGATCGTAAAAATATGAAGTAAAAACATACCTGAGACTTAAACGAAAGGTTAAACCGTTAAATATGTCTGTAGGTTCACTTACTTCAATCACAAGTCACTTGTTTTAGATTCACTGTATATTCAAACGAACGGCAAAGCCGTTAAATAATTATTTCTGTAAATTCACTAACTTCATCCCAAGTCACTTTTTATAACTTTACTAGGTATATAACTAGTAACTAGAAAAAATAAATGCACTAGCAGGTGTTCCTGCTATAACCTTTTGCTACGGGAATCAAAACGCCAATGAGGACAAAGTGGACGCCATGTTCCTTTATAAGTTCACAGGTGGCGCCATCTGCTGGTGAGTCGACGGAAATACGTCATCAAACATGAGTAAGATAAGCCTACGGGTAACGGATATGCCTATCTCATTATATAAGCTTCGAATTACGGTCAAGTACTTTTAATATTAGTATGGATAGTTATCTGGGACGTCAAAACAAATCTGCAATAGTATTTCAGGATGGTAAACCCTACCACGTAATGACAGATATACTGAAGGTAACGTGGTACGTTACCTTCAGTATACAGGGTGGAATTTAATGACGGTAGCTGGAGGGAAAGTACCCTTAATATTGATAATGGCAAGTTTTGCTGAAAGGAAACATTCCTTTATTTTCAAAAGTTAGTAAAACTGCATTTAAAGTTTTTTGAAAAATCACCTGCTTGAGCCGGGAATCGAACCTGGGAGATGTGAAAAAAAAAACATCCTGTATTTTATGATACCAACCGAAAGAGTCTTTAATAAGAAACAATTTCTTTAAAACAACATAGTATCTTAAATTAAAGGAACACCAAGTAAAATATGTTTTATTGTTAAGCTTACTCATTATTTATTCTGCTGAAAATAAATAACAGTCTAATTGAGAATCTTTTCCTTTTTTTGAAGTTGGTTAATAAATGTTCTAGTTTCTGTGAATGCGAATATTCGTTCTCGTCACATAACCAAGCAATTAAAAAAAAGTAGGAGGTTCTCACTGTTTTTTTTTCTTCAGATAGTGAGTAAGCTTTACAATAAAAACATATTTTACTTGGTCTTCCTTTAATTTAAGATACTATGTTGTTTTAGAGAAATTGCTCCTTATTAAATACTCTTTCGTTTGGTAACATAAAATATAGGATGCTTTTTTTTCACATCTGCCAGGTTCGATTCCCGGCTCAAGCAGGTGATTTTTCAAAAATCTTTAAATACAGTTATACTTACTTTTGAAAATAAGGGAATGGTTCCTTTCAGCATAACTTGCCATCATCAATAATGAGGGTACTTTCCCTCCAGCTACCGTCTTCAAATTCCACCCTGTATATGTCATTAGCGCCAAATCTCTCTTAATTTCTCCTAGTTATGTACGTTCAATAAATAAAATACTTTTATTCTTAAACAATTAATCCAATCCAGCCTCAATTTTTCTTTCAGAGACTATGTTACACGGAAAAATTTCTGTGCTGGATTTTACTCCAGAGCAGGTGGTGCTTGCCAAGTAAGTAAATAAAGGGGTGTGCAGATTTTAGTAGGTATGCCTTATATCCTGGGACACCCTTCCGAGGGCTTACCCAGGACTCCCAACCGTGGGCTATTCGGCGTTGCGTGAGGTGTTTATAGTCGGTAGGAGTTCGGCATAGCATCCATGAAGGATTTTCCCTCACGTTAGAAAAAAAAAAGGAACGCCTTATAATTTTGACGTGACAACGTCTTATTATTCGATGGAGCCGGCTGCACAAACGAAAAAAGATGACGCAATTCGTCGTTACCTTCTCGCGTTACCTCGCTCTGCCTCGCTCTGAGGCGTTCCATTTATTTTAGTAATGTTTTTTTAACAGATGGCGCTATAATCAATTGATGTGTTTTTTATATTTGTTTGTTTTAGTTTTTTTTATATTTTTTGTCTTAATTTTTTTTTCATGGGGTTGGTTGGTAGAGCGAGTCTGAGACGTTCAATTTGAGTGTTCCGTGTGAGGAGAAACCATTCCATCAGTATTTTCTTCTGACGTTGTCACGTTCAACTATCGTCAGTAAACCGACTTTTCAAACAAACGATTTTATTTTGCATTTAAAGGCACGGCTTGACGAAAAGGCCAAATTTCCATGTTAGCGACGTTGTCAAAATACTATCAAAATATCACTGAAGTCAGTTAATAAATGAAGTACTAAAATTTAAATTTTACCATAAAATAAATATGATTCTTTTTAACAGATTGCTAGCACAGTAGCGCCTGCATTACTTTCTAGCCTTTTTTGCCAACCTGTGCAGCTGTGGTTTAAAGTCAAAATTAATAGCATTGTTGAGTTTGGCAGCGACTGCAACTGGTCAAGCACCTTCCAAACCCATCACTTGAGTTCACTTGATACCCAAAGAATGGGATTCCATTACTACTTATGTCTTATTTTTTTGGCAGATTATTGATATGACTTTTAATTTAATAAGATCTTTACGCTCCGCTAGAAGAACCCGGGATTAAAAGATTAGGGGAAACACGTGTGCGGGCAAGTCGTTCCAGGTTTTTATAGTTCGACAGAGGAACGATCTTTTGAAACGCTCTGTTCTGGCAAAGATTCTCTCCGCTGTGTATGAGTGGCACCTCTGACCAGCACGCGACCATGCGACCCAGGTCCCGATTGAGATCCGCCACGAGTTGCAGTTGCGTATTTCAGAACAAATCTAAAAAAACCAAAAAAAACAAAAAAACAAAAATTCACATTTCAATCGGGTGGACAGGCATTCACCATTTCGAATTTTCGACTACCAAATTCACAAACCTGTAAGTATATATAATAGGCAACCGTGGTTGACTTGATTTATGAACGCCTCGCGCCTGTTCAAACTGCAGAACTGAGCAAAATTTTTTGATTAGATCGTATTTGTAATTCAAGGGTTCAAAGATTTTAGCCGTGTGTAAATAAACACACAATCTTCCTTTTCAATCTTTTAGTATATGATTGGCATAATTAATTTCTACATGGCGCCCGCTGCTCCACCTGCATAAAGTAGCTTTGTGAAATTCTATCACTGTACACCAGACACGTTCAGCCGTTAGAGCTAGAAAATGAAAAATTCAGACAAACTTTCACGTTTATGTTTATGATGATACAAGCTAAACTGTCTTTTATTAACTGACCTATTTCTATCTAACAGCATGATGTTGGAGGTCCAGGGCTAGTTGGTGGCATTTTAGTTGGTGTGATAAGTTTTGGTCCACCGACATGCGGCACACCTGATGCTCCCACAGTTTTTACGAAAGTAGGATTTTACAAGGATTGGATCAACAATATTGTAAAATCGGTATGTATTATATTTTTTTGTATTGAGCTCCTGAAACAATTTGCCACCAAAATGTAAATATCTATAACTATCTTCTTTATTTTAGCCAGCACCAGATATAGTCAGACTAACTACATTAAAAGAGAATACTAGAACAGTCAATTTTGGACCCCATTACTCAGATAAAACAACAAAACGGTTTACTATCGAACCGATAATGTTTGATCAAACTACAACCCCTTCTGTGAAGCGTTTTAGGGGCTTGGATGAACAGTCACTTAAGATGTTGGAAGACGATAAACTTTTCAAAGACTTTTTGTCAACTATGTTCGAAAAAGAAGATGAAGAGTTCCTGGGTTTATCAGAAATCGTAAATAAAATAAATTTGGAAGGCTCAAAAAAGGTATCACGTAAGAAAACATCAACTGTATCAATAACTCCTACTACCGAAGTAGTGCCAACAATATTTGATTATAGTTATGAAAATGAGGATGATGAATCGCATTTAGCCGAAATAAAAACAGTAAAGGCAAAAACAGCAACAACAAAAACTTTTAAAAGGAATAATAATAAAACTACTTTAGCAGATAATAGTTATTCTCCTCTACTTTCATCCGTAGAAGATGAAGACACTGAATATATTGAAATAGAAATAACTGACCAAGCCCAAGACCAATCAAGTATTAATAAAAAGTCACATGATAAATCAGTTAAACTATATGATTATAACGCGAATAAAAGTACTAAAAATAAAAAGAAGAGGCTTAGACATACCACAGAAGGAATTATCCGAATTCCTATAAATGTTACGCGTGCTAACATTGTAAACGAAAGGCCTAAAATGAAAGCGATTGAAGATGATTACGAGTCAACGCAAGAGAGTGACAGTAAAGAAAATTCGAAATTATTAGACGATGATAATCTTTTTGAAGAGCTCCTTTCTGCGATACTTGAAAGTGATAAAAAGAAAAGTAACCGATCGGAAGATAACATTGAAACAGACACTTCTCCAATAAAAGCAAAGAAAAAGAGTGCGAAGAAGCTTAATTCAAAGGCAAGTAAATCCAAATCAACTACCGCAATAACTAGAAGACCAGTATCTGATGACATTGATTACGAAGATTTAAGTGGAAAAGAAGATAAAGACGCAAGTGGAGATAAAAATAAAGACGCAAGTGAAGCCAAAGATGAAAAACAAATTGAATATAGAGCTAAAACATATACAGCTACAGGTACAGACCAAGATCAGAGTAAAGACGACTCAACCTTAGAGAAAGATATTGAGGATTTACTTGACGACTTAGACTTACGTAAACTTTTGGAATCGGATGAAACCTCCAGTGATAGAGATATGCAGAAAGAGTTACTACAGCAAACGACGAAAAAAATACTTCCAAAGGCAAAAAAGAGCTCGTCTTCTCAGGACGAATATAATGAGGACCATGATGACCTCGACATAGGATCAAGTGATTAATTAGCATTTCAATTATGGATAAAGCTTGACGTGGTTTACATTAGGTATATTAAATAAATTGATTGAAAACCATTTTACAAATATTTGAGGGTAAACCTTGTGTGCACACAAAAAGAAATAAAAACCGGACAAGTGCGAGTCGGACTCGCGTGCGGAGGGTTCCGTGCCAAAAAACGACAAAAATTACGTTTGATCATGAGAGCCCCCCTTAAATGTCCATTTTATTTTAGTAAAATTATTTATCCATATCCATACTAATGTTATAAAGCTGAAGAGTTTGTTTGTTTGTTTGTTTGTTTGAACGCTAGGATCTCTGGAACTACTGGTTGGATTTCAAAAATTCATTAACAGTTGGATAGTCCATTTATCGAGGATGGCCATAGGCTATATAACATCACGCTAAGACGAACAGGAGCGGAGCAGCAATCAAGAATGTTTTGAAAATGGTGAATATTTTTTACCGTCTGAGAGCTTCCGCGGCGTACGCTGCGTAAATGGTTACAGTTAGGTAAAAATGTTGTATCACAAAATTGTTTCTCTAAAAAAGTTCTACAAAAAAGTCCGCGACAGCATATCTTTTAAGGTTGGCTCACAATAACCTAATTTGTCTTTCTCTTAAGGTTAGCTCACGATATAATGAAACTGAAGAGTTTGTTTGTGCTAGGATCTCAGAAACTACTGGTTGAATTTCAAAAATTATTTTAAAGTTTAATAGTCCATTTATTGAGGCTTGCTAATGGCGATATAACATCACGCTAAGACGAATAGGAGCGGAGCAGCCATGAATAATGTTTCGAGAACGGGGATTATTTCTTCGTTTTGAGAGCTCCCATTGCAGATGCTGCATAAATAGTTAGTTAAAGTTACTAAAAAATTGTGTATTACAAAATTGCTCCTTTTAAAAAGTTATAAAAATAAGTCCTTGACAGCCTATGCCTATTTTATAAGGTTCACTTACAATAACCCTCTTATTAAGTTTTAAAGCGACGCGACGTGAGTAAACTTGGTTTGGAATGGCAGCCAGTCAACTGAACGATAAAAACCGGCCAAGTGCGAGTCGGACTCGCACACGATGAGTTCCATTCCCAAAAACGGATAGGTGGAAATAAAAGCGACGGGAAACATTATACCACTTTAACACCTCTTTGCTTCTCACTCTTGAAGATTTGCGGTTCAGCTCTAATGAATTCAAGCAACGCGACGCGACGGGGGGTGAATGCAACGGGGAACATTATAATACTCGAAATATTAATACCATACCTCTCTCTTTCTCACTCTCATGTGACGCAAACGAAGTTGCGCGGGTCAGCTAGTGTTTCAAAAAATGTACAGCTCGGTGTTCTGTGAGCATTCAAGCGTGAACTTGTTGCCGTTATTAATACAAAAAATAAAGTGGCAAAACCATCACGTTTGTTGTATGAGAGCTCCCCTTACATACTAATATTTTTCTGTTTTTAGTATTTGTTCATGTGATACAGCGTCGGGACGGACGGACTTCAGACTCATGAATAGGGTCCCATTTTTTACCCTTTGGGTAGGGAACCCTAAAAAGAGATATTATATTAAACTTTAAAAAATTTAGTTATTAAAGTTATTATACCCAACGGCACCGCGCAGAATTTCGGGATCAAAATTATCCTAACGCCTTTTTTTTAACGTGAGGGAAAATCCTAATGGATGTTATGCCGGACTACCGACTAATAAACCTCACGTTACGCTCAACAGCCTACGGTTGGGAGTCCCGGGTAAGCCCTCAGAAGGATGTCCCAGGACTCCCAACAGACCCACGGCCGCCACTGCGGCCTCGCCTAAGGGGTGGTACGGGTGCTATCCCGCGGCCATGGGGGGTTTCGGGTGTGATCCCGCTTCTAAGGGGGGACGTGCGTGAATTCCTCACGTCACGCTGCCGTCATGGGCCTGCTTCTGTAAGGACGGTGAGCGACCCTCTCACCGTCCTCAGGCCCCCGGTCATGGAGTCCGATAGTCCTCGGCGAAGACACGTCGGCGGCGCCTAAGCCGCCGACTGCGAAACTCGGGTGGGAGAGTTCTCTCCCGTTCCCGCCCCGCCGTCTCCTTCACGAGCATAACCTGCTCGCAGAAAGAGCCGACGCAGTCCCACTTACTCCCGCTGGAGATCATGGCTCGCACCATGGTCTCGAGCGAGAGAGTGTCAACGCCAGACCCACCTCGAAGAACTGGCGCTGTTGCGCCCACGCCGTGCACTCCACCAGCGTGTGGAGCGCTGTGTCATCGCTGCGGTCCTCGCAGTGCTGACACTCGGCTGTGGTTTCACGCTTTCACACACGCCTATGGCCGGTGGAACTTCGGAAGTGATGTCCGAAGTTCCATACCATCTAGTACAAGCCCCAGATACTTCATTGAGGGCTCGATGCCGATGTTGACGCCCGCTACCCGTAGGCTGGATCCCGTAGGCGGCCTCATCCGAGATCCGTGGAAGCACAGAGCCTCGGATTTGTGAAGGGCGACCTCGGGACCCAGCCGCCGAATCCGACCCACGACTTGAGCAACCCCTGCCGTGGCCTTTAGTGCTGCGTCACGGTGCGTTGCTCCCCGCGCCGTAACGAGGGTGTTGTCGGCGTAACACGTTACGCCGACAACACCCTCGTTACGGCGTAACACGTTACGCCGACCCCTCTGAGCAACGGACCACGATCCTAACGCCTTCCTTAAAGCATAACCTCAGCTCAGATTGTGCTAATATCATAAAAATTAATTTTACCGGATAGTGACTCTAGACTAGTATTACAGTGCCTTGCCTACGTTGTTGCTTATTATGTTAGTTATCTACTCGTGGCTGGATTTTGATGTTTTACAAAGACCATTTAGAGCTTGTACAGCATATAACCGATTACTCTAGAGAATAAGAAAAAGAGCCAAATTATATTTGCCTCTAGCAGACAACGGACATCGGGCTCCAATTTTTTTTTCATTTTAGGACTTGGAAGAAACTAGGACGGCGACAGGGTCATGTTAAAAGATAGTATTTTTTTAATACGAGTGGTATGAGATATTGCACCTTTTACTAAATGTGAGCTGAGGAAAACACGTGTGCGGGCAGGTCGTTCCATGTTCTTATAGTTCGACAGAGGAACGACCTTTTGAAACGCTCAGCTCTGGCAAAAATTCTCTCCACTGTGTATAATACAATACAATAATACAATAATTTATTTATGCATTAAAAATTTTTACATTGAAGTTCTCAGTGTTACATTACTAAAATAACAACTATTGTTTTGTATTTCACTTGAACAAAGAGATCAGCGTTGACGACTGTAGTAGTATTAAAACTGAGTCACAGTTCGTCAGCGTCCTCCACCCGGAGGTGATACATTTCAATTTAATATTACAAAGACAATATTATAAATAACAAAAAAATAAAAATAGAAATAACAACGTAAATTAGAAATGATAAATCTTTTTTGCTTTTTCTTTTGTAATTATGGTCTATCTAATCGACATAATACAGTGTGTGTGTGTGTGTGTGTGTGTGTGTGCTTGTGTGTGTGTGTGTGTGTGTGTGTGTGTGTGTGTGTGTGTGTGTGTGTGTGTATGTGTGTGTGGTATATGTGTGGGAGTTTGTATTTATGTGCGTGCGTTAATAGGGTAGTGCACCTTGTATGAGTTCTTCAGTTTGTGTATAATTTAATGTTTTAAGCCAATCGTTAACAACAGACTTGCACCTTATTAGGGGTAAAGGATAAATATTAAGCCTTCTATTTATAGAATTATATAAGGAATTGGAAATGGCATAGAATTGGCGCCTAGCAAGAGCAGTCCTGTGAAGATCTATGGGAAAAATTCTAGTCTTGTTCCTCCGGAGAATAGGTTTAAAATAACTAGTTTTATGCTTACGCTGAATGGCACTTGTAATAAATAGCTGTCGAACTGTAAGCACGGAACTATCCCTGTATAAGAGTTCAGTGCTATATCTGCGAGGCTTTTTGAGCATAACTTTTAGTAAAGCTCTTTGAGCCCGTTCAAGTGGAAGCAGAATTGTAGAGCCACTCCCACCCCAGGCAACAATGCAATATTGCAGTAGGCTCTGGACAAGCGCATAATATACACATAGTAGAGTATTGAAATCAGCTGAGATTCGGAGTTTTCTAAAAATTGGTATAAGTTTCCTGAGTCTGCCAGTCAAGTGATTAATATACAATGACCAATTCAATGAGTTGTCCACTATAAGTCCCAAGTACTTTGTTGAATTAACGCGCGTCAAATCTGAACAACCGCAGTCGTCATCGCGCAAGTCACAAGTATGAACTTTTACTTGGTAAGTTGGCGGTGGCTGTGTGTCTGAGCGGAGAGCAAACGTAATATACATAGTTTTATCTATGTTCAGAGTTAAGAGATTTTTCCTGAGCCACCTTACCACCTCCCCAAGAGCAATCTCTGTGTATTTTTTAGTTTCTTCCCAGTTGTTTCCGTGCACTATCAAGGCTGTGTCATCTGCATAGGTGATAATGTCACAGTTTGTTAATGACTTCATACACAAACCGTTGACATAGACGAGAAAGAGGGTAGGTCCTAAGACACTGCCTTGAGGCACGCCAAACGATAGTAATGAATGTTTACTCATGCAATCACCAATTTTAACACACTGGGATCGGTTCGAGAGGTAGGATCGAAACATTTCGAGTGCCACACCACGGATACCTATCGCCTCCAATTTTCGGAGTAGAAGAGGGACAGAAACAGTATCAAACGCCTTTGATAAGTCGAGGAAAACGCCAATAACCTTTGATGAACTATCAAGGTGTCTGGCAATACCCTCCGTTAGTGCCAAAGTTGCATCTTCTGTTGACTTACCTTTTACAAACCCATATTGGTTATTGGCTAAAATATTGTTTTTGAGTAAATATTTTAAAAGCCTACTATTCAACAACTTTTCCAGAACTTTAGAGATGACTGTAAGTACGGATATAGGTCTATAGTTTTCGATACTGCCTCTGTTCCCTTTCTTATAAATGGGGTAAACCAGTGCTCTTTTTAAATTATCTGGAAAAATCCCAGTGGTCAGGCATAGGTTACACATGTAAGTGAGTGGGGGAATCAGACTAGCCTTCGCAGCTTTTATCACTCGTGTTGGAATTCCATCGATACCCATAGCAGAATCACTGTTTAGACCTGATATTATAGCTTCAATCTCACTGCAATCCGTTTCAAACAAAGCCATAGAATCTCTAAGATATAGTGATTCACAGCAGTTGTCTAAATCAGTGGGTTGTTGAGATGTACTTCCTGATATTGAATTTGCCAATTTCGTGCCTATTTCCACAAAATAATCATTAACAATGTTCAAGGATTCATGCGGATCTTGAACAATATTCAATAAGGAATTTGATGGAGGTGTTTTTACTTTAAAGTTCGCAATTTTGTTTATGGTATTCCACATACCTTTGGGATTTTTTTCATTTTTTTCTAGTTCTGATTTCTCATAAGCTGACTTTAATTTTTTTAAAAGGTTGTTGCAGAAATTGCGATATCTTTTGTATGTAACTTGTAAAACAGCATTATTTATATCTTTTTTATATTTGTCTCTATTTCTGATACATCTCAGCAACCCCGGTGTTATCCACGGCTTGTTTCTCACCTCGATGGCTGTTTGTTTATGAACTCTTTCTAGATTTTCCACTTTTGATTCGAGAGCCTGTATATGTGCTAAATAAGATAGTTTCTCAGTTTCCATTTTCAAGAGTTTATTTTTCATCTCCTCGTATTGTTTAGATATAAAATCCATTGATTGTATGATATCAGTATTTTGTTTTTGGATATCATTAATAGAACCTTGCATAATGATTTGTTGTGCTTTAAACGCCTCAAGTGATGTTCTAATTTCCAAAATAAAGGTGCTAATCTCGTCGTCATGCGCGCGTTTGCGAGCCCGAGGTCGTGTAGTAGTGTGTTTTGAACCCTCATTCTCGGTGTCCGTTACCGCAGCCGAGCTTGGATTTGTATCCGAAGTATTTTTCTCCAATTGTTTGGATGGAGGGGTTCTTTTGAGTGGCATAGTAAATAAATATAGGTTATAAACAAAACACTTACAAAACTCCGTATGATGCTGCAGTAAACACGGTATTTCAATTTGAAGTAGTAAGTAACACGATGACTAACGCAATGCGTTTTATCTTCGGTACGATGTCAATGTGTGCGTAATGGGCTGTAACAAGGTCAGTGACCCGCCCTCCGAGGTGGGCAAGCAGCAACAGTGGGCGTTGACAACGTCGTGCGGCGTGCAGATTGATCTCTTTGTCCGCTATGAGCGCCTAGTACTTCATTAGATTAATTTTGTCTAAAATTATTTCATTGAATTTTATTTAAAAATGTTAAATATTGAGACTATAATTTCACTTTAAACACGTCTGAACTGGTCAGAGATCCGGGGGGAAGGATCCAAACAAGGCGTGCCGGGCAGAGATGCCTCTCTGCCCAGCACGCCTTGTTTGGGATCGGAAAGGAGAGCGTGGGAACAGGTTGAAGAGCTCTTAATCAAATACACACATAGGTACATTCATATCTCTGATATCACAAATGCTTCGTTGTTGAAACATACAACTGCGGATTTTGAGGTCGTGGGTTCAATCCCCACCGGAGACAAAAGATTTTGCGATCCATAAATGATCCCTAATGAAGCTTGCGGCTTTGCCCTCGTGAAATTCAGTACCCGTTCGCGCTTCCCGTGGGAACTAATTACCGTGATAGAAAGTAGCCTATGTGTTATTCCAGACTATAAGCTATCCCTGTACCAATTTTCAGCCCAATCCGTTTAGCCGTTAGAGCGTGATTGAGTAACAAACATCCAAACATCCAAACATCTTCACAAACTTTTACATTTATAATATTAGTAGGATCAGATCCCATCTGTGTTTTAGGTAAGGCATGACAACTTATTTTGACTCGATGGCGTCAGGTGAGATTTAATTGCAACTCGCTGCTGCAATATTTGACTTTTTAGTAATAATCGAAATTACTAAGAATTATTTTGGAACTCGTGGCCCCGCGGACTCAGTGTTCTGTAACCATAGAGCAACACGAACTGTATTAATGCGCGCGTTGTTCTGTGACTGTAAGGGATCACCGCACACAGTAAGCAACTTTCACTATGGCCAGTCCTTGGATGGGTGATCATCCATGTGACCACTTTGTGACATTTATTTGAGCATTCCGTGCTTTAGGAGGCACGTTAAGCCGTTGGTCCCGGTTGCCAGTAAAATGACAGTCGTTAAGCCAAGATGAAAGCCTTTTTAGGCTTCTTGAAAAAATTCAACAGCAGACAGTTGAGGCGAGGCATGCGGAGGGCGTTGGTAAGGTGCAAAATGAACACACGTCCGTACAATAAGACTGGTTTATTCCGACTCTACATAATGATCTTACAGTACTATGTGTTAATCTAAGTACGTAATAATACAAGGGTTACACCACACTACACAGTCACAACCTGCGCCAGTCCATACCAACACGACAATACGGCTCACCACCTATTACGTGGAAGAAATTCTTAAAATGTGAAATATGGGCATATAATATGCCTCTACCTACCTTGCCTTTGGGGATTAAGGCGTGACCATACGTATGCATGTATGTTAGTAATAATAAGCTATGTCGTAAACATTCAATCATAAAGGAAATTATCAATTTGAGATTACGGTTCATTTTAGTGAGAGGAATTGTTTGATATGATGCCCACGGCTACGTTCTATCACCGCACCGCTCGCCACAGACAGGGAGTTCACCCTCACACTCTGCGTCCGGAGCGTTCCAGCACGGTTAGATCCGATAGGGGTTTTCTTCCGCGCACGTATAGGTTGTGGAATGATCTCCCTGCCTCGGTTTTCCCAAACGCCTACAGTATGGGGTTCTTCAAAAGGGGTCTTAGAAGGTTTTTACAGGGTCGGCAGCGCGAGTGTGGCGCCTCTGGTGTTGCAAACGTTCATAGGCTGCGGTGACCACCGGTCCTTCTGGTCGGCCGTATGCTTGTCTGCCACCTGAGTGGTATAAAAAAAAAAATATGTTATGAAATCACATAAAATATATTTTAACTGTTAATTCACTGTTGTGAAATATTTAATATACGTTAAGAGCGTTAATTCGGTTTTCAAATTTCTTTACGATCGTAAGAAATCAGCGCGGCGCGGCGCATATAGCCGTATAGTGCCAATTGTTGCTACCAACAAGTTTGATACTTTTGTTTTCCTTGATGTATTACCGGTGTCATATTCTTAGTCTAAGCGTTCAATCTTTTAATTTAATTTTTATGTTAGTAATATTAGTTAATAATTATTATTTTTATACAAAACGGGATTTCGCGTGGCACTATTATATTATTAATTAAAGGTTTCGGTACCTTCACTTTCCTCGACGTTTCGACAGGGTTACACCTATCGTGGTCCCGAGGTCGCTTCGGAAAGTGAAGATACCGAAACCTTTAATTAATAATAAAATAGTGCCACGAGAAATCCCGTTTTGTATAAAAATATGTGTTCAACACGTGTTAGTTTAAAACAAATATTGATTATTTTATTGCAAATTTATTGATATTTAGTAGTGTGTGTGTGTGTGACCCTAGGTTCATGGGCATAAAGTTTTTTTAAATTTTGAAGAAGCGCCTTGTGGAGTCAACTAGTGACCTAAGGGCTGGCAGTTATTTCTCCCAACGAATAAGCATCGCCGTTCAAAAGGGGAATGCTGCCAGTTTTTTGGGCATAATGCCACCGGGGCCCTATTTAGATTTAGTTTAGTTTTATTCATATTGTAAATAGTTATTATGCTTTATTGTAACATTTGTCTCAATAAATAAAAGAAATATTTCGACTCTAGTAGTGATATATACTGAAACCAATAAAATTAATAAAGTTGACATTTATTTACCTAACTAATATCAATATTGAAATTACAAATACACACATACATGAAAACGGTTTCATAAGTTTATTTTTTAAGTATCTAAATATACGAAAATTGTAGAAAGTAATGGTGAATATTCTATTTTACACTATAAATATTTAAATTTGACAATTCACATGGTTAAAAACAAATAATATTTACGTAGCAATGCGCAGGCGCTTGGCATGGTCCGATGTTTTGCTGCCTACTGCAGATTCAGTGCTGGCAGGAACATTAAAATATTTTTAATAAAAAATTCAAAAATATTGTTGGATATTCTTACACAAAATCATCTAGCCCAAACTAAGCTATAAGCTTGAGCTATGGGATCTAACTCTAATCTTAATATTGATAGTAGGTGTTTTTTATTTACAATAACCAAATATTTATTAAGAGGTATGTGCATAACAATGCACACCGCCAAGAAAAATGCTAATTAATTAGCCCTTCCGTATCGGCATTGATCGATTATTAGATACCTACTAAGATGAATTTTGGGAGGGACCGAACTGAGTTTCTCAGAGTGTTCTTCTCAGTCTGTAGCATTTCCGAATCCCCAGTAGAGTCACAAAAATGTTGACAAACCTATTTCTTTTTTTAATTTCAAAGGGAATAAATTTTATTTTATTTTATTTTATTTTATCGACTCTTTCTGGGGTTAATAATTTTGGGCAACAGACATTTGTAGTAAAAATTTAACAATTTAGGTTCCATCCTTGTAGTCCAGTACTCGTCGTCTTTCGAAATATTTACTATGCTTATGGGCAAATTAGTGTTTAGTCTACACCGCAAATCGATAAATGTTGGCTTGACTGAAAGTAATTTTAATACTATTCATTAAAAATATTTATTATATACACAAGATTACTAGAAGATAAAATAAACGCAGCTTCTCACTTGAATTGAAGTCGGCCTTGGATTTTAAAATACCAGTCATGCTTTGTATTAACAGATCCGTATTTTCTCCATAATTTAATTTTACCATCTGCTTTGGCTTGTTCCACATCCATGTATATAGGGACAGTTCTAGGTTAAATTGATTGATTGATTGGTTATTAGGTCGTCTACAACAAGGTTTTTTAGCAGTGGTGAGACCCCGTCCCCTTCTGGACAACCTTTGGCCATGGCTGCGCACTGGTTTCTGCTTGTCTGTAGCTTTAAAATGAGTTATTTAGCATGTTATCTATCTATTCACTGACATCGTGTATACTCGGTGTTTTGCCAGTGCCGTGGTTATGCTTCTTTTTTTGAAAGCTCCCTCTATGTTCATGAAAGTGCCGAGGCACATTGATTGATTGATTCTGGATGACCTCTTCTATTTTGTGTACCACTGCATGTAGTGCTGAGTCTGTAGACTTGCCGGGGGCAATATGCGCGTTGGTTGGAATGCAGTGTCTTATTTTGAAGGGCCGTCTCTCGATTGTCTCTGTCACACAATCTTTCCAGAGTTTTTAGCAGGAAAGACGAAGGGCTTATCGGTCTGTATAACCAGAGGTCCGAATCACAAATAACGGGTGTTTTTTTTAGAGGTATAGAACTTTAAGTTGGCATAACTGTTTTAACTGGCGGTATTATTATCAGCTGTAAAGTGATTTATGTTTAGTTTGGTTGGGCATTTCAACATGCATAGACTGAAGCCTGAACAACGCTTCCAAATTGTGCAAATTTATTTTGAAAATATTGGTTCTGTCCGTAATGCGTATCGTGATTTTCATAAGCGAATTTTGTTTAGCGGTGCCGCTCACTTTTGGTTGAATGGATACGTCAATAAACAAAACTGCCATATTTGGGGTGAAGATGATCCTCAAGTGTATGTTGAGACACCGTTACATCCAGAAAAACTGACTGTGTGGTGTGCTTTATAGGCTGGTGAAATAATTGGTCCGTACTTCTTTAGAAACGATGCTGACCAGAACGTTACAGTCAATTGTGACTGCTATAGAGCGATGATTACTGACTTTTTTGTTCATCAATTGAACAACCATGATGTGCTGTAGTAGTGGTTTCAACAAGACGGCACAACATGTCACATAGCTCGTGCCACAATTGATTTATTGAAGGAAACGTTTGGTTACCGCATAGTTTCGCGTTTTGGACAAGTGGATTGGCCTCCAGGGTCGTGCGATTTTACGCCACTTGACTATTTTCTGTGGAGATATGTGAAGTCGCTCGTCTACGCCGATAAGCCCGAAACGATTGACCACTTGGAGGACAACATTCGGCGCGTTATTGTCGATATACGGCCAAAAATGTTGGGAAAGTCATCGAAAATTGGACCTCTAGATTAGACTACGTCCGAGCCAGCCGTGGCGGTTATTTGCCAGAAATCATATTTTAATTATAATGCCAGAAGATTTCCTTTCGAATAAAGTCATTTTCATATCAATAAAAACAATCACCTTCGTTTTATTCCATTTCAAAGTTCTATACCTCTAAAAAAACACCCTTTATAAACCCTTTACCGGGTTTTGGTATAAAGATCACTTAGACCTCTCTCCACAGTCAGGGTCACAGTCCCATTCATTGTCTGGCGTACAGATACTATGTAACTGACAATATCAACTTGTGTCCTCCCCCATTTTATCACTGCAGGGAAGACTTCATCCTGTCCTGGAGATTTGAAGGACTTGAAGTTGTTAATTACCCATTCAGATTTTTGTAAGTTGACAGAATAGATTAGAACAGGTCTTGCGAGCTCCCACTGGACTTCTTTTGTGGATACGTATTCCACCAGCCACATGAGTGTCTGCAGCAATTGGCATTCTGGGAAGTGCGTTTGTATCAAATACTCTCGGCTTCTTTTCATCATAGTTTACGTTAGTAGAATGATGTAGTGGTAATTTATATGTTATTAATTTATTGTTTTCGAGTAATTAAGTGATGTAGTGGTCATTATATAATGTTAATTTGCCTTAGAAAATGCCGAAAGGCGAAACCAGTCAGGTGTAAAATAAATAAATGTTGTGGAACAGTACAAGTGCCGTAAATGAATATGTGCAGCAGGTTCCACCAAGTGCCGTCCATCAACAGTATAAATAATTCTTTTCATGGGTTGGTCAGGCCGCCGCGCCGTCAGGTTTCTTTATAGATACGGACAGTTCTGTCTCTTGTTTGGCCAGTATTAGTCTGACTCTAGCAGAAGTTTCTCCAAGACTTGGTACTTCTGTATCTCAGTCGCTACTTGTATTTTGCTTTAGCGGCTTTATAGCCGTCCCAATCCTGGTCTGGTTCCTCACAGGTGTTCCATAATTACCACTTATGAAATGGGGTGTTAATATGTTATTATCAATACCACACGAATAGTGACTACCTGCCTTGCGTATAATACCTACACCTACGCTGTTCGTGACGAAAATAGTGCAACAGTAATAGCTTATAACTTGGTCAGTTTTCGTTAGATTCATTTAATTTTTTTTATACAGTATTTTGAAGCGAAACTCTAGTCGGGGTGTCTGAGCTTTGCACTATACATAAAAATTTTAAATAAAAAAATAGAACCGACTTCATACAAATCTTTAAATATAAAATTTACCTAGCACATAGTAATATGTATTTTGATTTATCAGATTTTATTCAATATCATATTGAAGTTGGCGCCAAGTAAACCAAAAGGTAAAGGCTTAGGTAGGTATTATTAATGGCACCAACTTCAATATTATATTGAATAAAATCTGATAAATCAAAATACATATTACTATGTGCTAGGTAAATTTTATATTTAAAGATTTGTATGAAGTCGGTTCTATTTTTTTATTTAAAATTTTTATTTTTTTATTTTAAGTGACGGGTGGACCGAAAAGTATATCTATCTAGGTGTAAAGTTCTCATAAACACAAACTTATCAAGCCAAAACACAAGATAGCTGCTGTAAATCGTTAAGGAATTCCCTCGACTGTCTTTCGGTTCCATCATCAGATCGAGTCCAGACCTTCATTAAATTTTAGTACACTAAAGTACTTAATCAAAAAGTTAACAAACGCACTAGTTGTCCCTACAATTTTCGGTGGTTGCCCTCGATTTCTCCTGGATCCCAGCATCAGATCCTGATACCCTGGATATGGGACCACCTCAGGAGTAACCTCTTTCAAACAAAAATAAAATTTTCAAAATCCATCCATAATTGGCGCTGCTATAGCGTAACAAACATACAAAAAAAAAAAAAAAAAAAATAGCGTACGAATTGAGAACCTCCTCCTTTTTTGAAGTCGGTTAAAAAGTTCACGTTGTATATAGGCCATAAATATTTATATATATTATATTATACGTCACAAAGTACTAAGATTGGTTGGTCACGCTAGAATTAGACTATTTTTGTTAATTTTTTCGTATTCAAAAATGGAACATCGAGCGACATGACCACTCTCTGAGAGCCTCTCGGCGGTACTAAATCGTATTTGTTCGCGTATCTGCATTTATAGGGGTTCACAAAATACTTTGTAAAAAAAAATCTGTATCTAGTTACTTATAAAGAAATATTTTTACTGTTAGAGGAGAAGTTCTGACATAATATTACATAATTATCATAATGATTTAAACTACAGAAGCTGGTGAAAAGACTACTTTATTGTGGTCAGATTCTCAGTATTTGAGCAAACTTGACAGTCATTTTTCTCCAAAAAAAGGAACCTACCTGATATCAGGTTATTCTACAAACAGATAGCCTAGGCCTTTTGCAATTGCTTCGTATCCCTTGTTTATTAAATTTATCAGTTATTTGACATGAATTTTAGCATCGAAATCGATGCAAATCGTATGATTTGAAAAACCTTGTTCACTTTCGTTGATATTAACCATATGTAATCTGTTGTTAGGTAAAATATGTTTTATAAAACGTTTAGAGCGCTAAATTTACTAAGTATGTTAGTGAATACCATGTTTGTACGATAAATATTTAATGACTTTAAACGCAATGAAAAGTATGGTTTCTGAGCAATACGTGGGGCGAAAAATGTTAGCCCTCTTAAACGGAAAAGTAATAAAACAATGTCATAGAACATATTTCAATTTACTGGGCAAGTACTAGGCATACTCAAATCATTTCGAAAGAACACCAAATTTTTTTTCACAGCTTCTAATATATTTGGATTCGAGAAAATTGTCATAAGAAGCCATCATTATTATGTTCTTCATCCATATTATATTTGCTTCTTACATTTTGCTAAACATCATTGTTCAAATTCAAACTCTCGTGCAAATACGAACCGTTGAAGAGAGTGATATAGCATTAACAGAGACAATAATACGAAATACTGTAAACAATTTATTCGCAACTTTGAAGATTTCAGGAATAAAAAATAGAACAAGATTAAAACAGTTCTCTACTATACACACCTTCTTTGTATCAATAACGTTGAGAGATTGTGATAACATCAAGAAAATAGCAAAGTTGGCAACAGTTAATAATATTGATAACAGTACATGGTATTTTATTACAAACATAAATGAAGTTTTAAATGAAGGCGATAAAAAAGAACTTACAAATAATAATGATAACAACTATTATGTAACAGAATACATATGAAAATTCATTGAAAAACTAAAACACCTAAAACAGACGTATAGCTTTTATAGAAATTCTGCTATAAATTCAAATATTTTAAAACATTTACAAACGGCTGCTTTTAAGAATAACATTGTAAATGATAGTATTGATCTAGATAAAGCAAATGAAAAAATATCAAATAAAGATCTACTTTCGGAAAATGAATTTTGGAGTAAGTGCTTTTATCAAGTAGGTGTTTTGTGAATCAACTTCACAAAAAACCTACTTGATGAAATCACTTATTTTACATGCACTTTTTAAAAATTTACGGTACTTACCTAAAAACTAAGAGGATTTTTAGTATTGAGACTTTATGAACATAGCTTTTACAACTATTCTTTAGCCAATGTTTCATTTTATGACAAGGTATCTTAAAAAGTTTAATTTTTTAGAGCCAAGTTGGCGCCGAATCTTTGAAGGCACTCGAACGAGTATTAAAGCGTTTCCTTTCATGGCCAGCATTCACTCATTTATGCAATTCCAGTGTGCAGGATCTATCATCAAAAAAGATCTAATCATCACGTCTTCATCCTGTTTGCAAATGTAAAATGTCGTTTAATTTTTTATCTGACGCAGCAATTTTAATTATTTCCAAATGACGAAGTACTTCAGGGTTGAAAGTTGTTCAAAATTATTGAAAGGGATTGAAAGGTTTGATAATGTAATGTAATGAGATAGTAGTCAGTTCACCAACTATTACGTGAGACAAATTGTAAAAAGGTGAAATGTGGGCATATAATAGGCCTCTGCCTTCCACTTCGGGGATAAAGGCATGACAATATGTATGTATCATGAAGTAGCTTGATGATACATATGGCTTATACATACATATTACATCACAATAATTTGTAAATGGCAACATCATTTTTAAATTGGTTCAGAAGTTTTCGAGTTGACGATTACAAATAAATAAATCTTTACCGTTTAAGGGCGTTAGCACACCTCCGCCGCGAAACCATGATAGCGGAACCGCAGTAATTCCGCAAAACTCTTGCACTCAATTTGACATGTACCCACAGCAAAATAATAAACATAAGGCCCCTCCGGCCACTGAATCTATTCAGTACGGAAATACTGGTTTACACCTGGTGCACCAGAATGTAGAAGGACTGCTCGGCGGGAAGGAGTTGGAGCTGGAGCTGTGCATTGATTTGAATGGAATAGACATTTTTTGTGTAACAGAACATTGGTTAAAGCAGCATGAAGTAATGTTGAACTTTAAAAATCATCAGGTTGCTAGCTCTTTCTGTAGGATAAAATGTAAACGTGGAGGCTCATTAATTCTTATTAACAAGGCTATAAAATTTAAAGAACGTAAAGACATAGTAAGCCTCTCTGTTGAACGAGTCATTGAAATAGCTAGTATTGAGTTCGAGCAGTTCATTGTGTTAAGCGTATACAGTCCCCCGGATGCTCCATACACACAGTTTGAGGAAGTACTGGAAGATGCTTTGTTTAAATGCCAGAGCTCTAAAAAAGCAGTAGTCGTTTGTGGAGATTTCAATGTAGATATTTTAGATTCTTCGCTGGAACCTTCAAAGAGACGGAAAATGTTGAACTTATTTAAGTCCTTTGGTTTACATAATGTATTTTTAGAACCTACTCGTATAACTGGCACTAGTGCTACTTGTATTGATAACATTTTCACTAATACACACCCCATTAAGAATTGTATAGTAGACCCTGTAAAATCTGATCATCGAGGACAATCTGTTCTGTATGCTAGAAATGTTTCCAGAAGTAAGAATGTAATCAGTTTTGTACCAGTAAACTCGAAACGCTTAGAAACTTTCAAAGAAAATATAGCCAAAAAGATAACAGAATTGCCCGATTACACTACTGTAGATAAATCTTACGCTGATTTATTTAACTTAATACATGATGAGTTTGGAAAATTTTTTACACCAAAAACAGTATCGTTCGGAAGCAGGTCTGTTTTCAGTGACTGGGCTACACCTGGTATTTATAAAAGTCGTAAGAGGCTTTATGAACTTTATTCGGAAAAAGCATTTAATTTTAACACTGAGTTTAAGGAATATGTTAAAAAATATTCAAAGACCTTTAGACAAGTTTGTTCCTTGGCAAAGTCAAATTTCATTAGAAATAAAATTACAGCTTCGACAAATGTAATTAAAACTACTTGGAACATTGTAAATTCTGAATGCGGTAGGTCTAAAACGAGTGAACGAAGCTTTCATTTAAAGATAAACGGGCGCCACGTCACAGGGGATCTGGAAGTAGCGACTGAGTTTGAAAAATTTTTCAGTAATATACCTATTCATATAACGAATACTCTTCGGTCGTCTTCCACTTCCGCTGAGCAAATATTGTCAGAATGTGTAGATAGCTGTCAACACGCGTTCGAATTCACGACTGTTGACTGCAACGACATTCTGAAAGCTTACAGGGCTATTAATGTTAAAAAAACCGCAGACCTATGGGGGCTATCGGTAAAATCTGTATCTAGTGTCATTGATGTCATTGCCCCTTACTTGGCAGCTTTGTTTAACGATTGCGTTTCGGGTGGTGTGTTTCCTGATTTAATGAAACACAGTAAAGTTATACCTTTGTTCAAGGCCGGCAGTGCTTCTGATCCAGGTAATTTCAGACCTGTCTCGGTGTTGCCGACTTTGAGCAAGATATTTGAAAAATTAATACTTGAGCAGATGTTGACCTATTTTAACAGTCACAAATTATTTCATAATAAACAATTTGGCTTCACTAAAGGACGTTCGACGACCGATGCTGGTGTAGATTTGTTGAAGAGTATTTATGAGGCCTGGGAAGATAAACATGATGCGCTTGGCGTGTTTTGCGATTTGTCTAAGGCTTTTGATTGCGTCCAACATGAGACATTGATCAGGAAACTACAGCACTACGGGATAAGGAACAAGGCTCTCGATCTTCTGACTTCATATTTGAACAATAGAACTCAGAGGGTCGATGTCGGTGGCACACGTTCGGGGGGATCGGTGGTTACCATGGGCGTCCCGCAGGGTTCGATACTCGGACCATTTTTATTTTTAATTTATATTAATGACCTACCCTACTACGTAGGGGACACTAACGGGATTGTTTTGTTTGCAGATGACACTTCCTTAATTTTCAAAATTAAAAGACAACTAGATGACTATGACGATGTTAACAATGCAATCCTAAAAGTAGTACATTGGTTTAACACTAATAATCTTAGCCTGAATGAAAACAAAACTAAATGTATTAAATTTACCTTGCCCAATGTAACACAGGCAGAAACCAATGTGCAACTTAATGGCCAAGAGTTGGAACTTGTGAAATCTACTGCGTTCTTAGGGTTGACGATCGATTCTGGATTGCAGTGGGGCCCACATATTGAAAAACTGGCTGGCAGATTAAGTTCAGCAGCATTTGCTGTCCAAAAGATTAGGCATTTGACTGATGTAGAAACAGCGCGAATAGTGTACTTCAGTTACTTCCACAGTGTAATGTCGTACGGTATGCTACTATGGGGCAATGCCGCAGATATAAATACAATTTTTGTTTTACAAAAACGGGCCATAAGAGCCATATATAGATTAGGTCCAAAGGTCTCTCTGCGAGAAAAATTTAAAGAATTAAATATTCTGACTGTGGCATCACAATATATTTTTGAAAATCTTATGTATGTTCAGAAAAATTTATCTAGTTTTACTAAGTTAAGCGTGTTCACGAACGATCTGATTTGTACATCATTATCAAGTTCTAAGAGAAATAGTACTGCATAAGTTGTTCGCATCTTCGATAGATGGCGTTGGCGTCGATTTGAGTCGCGCTATAGTTTGATTTGTTACTGTACATGTAATATATTTTGTTTTTGTGAATAAATGCTTTGCTCTGAGGTACTACCTTTTTGTTCGGAGTATCACGGGAATCTGGGGCACCTTGTACCGAACCTGTACATGGTCCACCGAGTCGAAGGGCATTTTTGAAAAAAAATCACAAGCAAATTCTTAATAAAATATTAGTTTGTGTGAGTGACGCCAGTGGTATTGTATGCTGTATTTGAAAATTGAAGACCGTCGCAAGTGTTGGAGGGAGCTGATTCTAAAAGCGTGAAACGAACGTACTTACTACAATTATTGAAGTCTTTAAAAGAACAGTACTAAGTCTTTGAAAAAGTTAAAGTTAATGCATGAACTCAGAAAAATTAAAGAAATATTAGCTAGGACTTAGAATAGTTTCACAAAAAACGACGGAACACCGAATCTATGCTGGATTTCTGAACGGTTTACAAGTGTAAAAGACTTAGAAAAATTTAGTCAATACGAGACTTAGAATAATAAGCTCCACTGCACTTGTTAAAGTTTTTGGGTCGAACCTTGGACAATTTACCCGACCGATTTGGATGCTTTGAATTTGGATTTACAAATTATAGAAACTATTTATTTTACCACTGGCTTGCACTTTTGGAACTTGTTGAATTGGACAATCAATACAATGGAAAAGGAATTTAAAAAGTTAAAGGTTATCAAGGAACAGATAGAAAAAAGTCTTCTAAACTTCAAGAAGTCACCTAAGGAACGCATAACTTATACCTACGTGGATACGCGCCTTGAGGTATTGGAGACACAATGGAAGAATTTCGCGACTAAATATGAAATATTAGTTGGAGACTCACATTCTCCAACTAATATTTCATATTTAGTCGCAAAATTCTCGCGAATTCGGTGACGAATTATACGAACATTTTAAAGAGGATGTGTATGAAAAGGTGCAAGAAACTTATTTAGTATGTAAGGTGGAACTTAAGAATGCACTGTCTAAACTTAAGCCTCATAGTTCTTCTAGTATTAAAGAAAGTTGTGAAGTTTCTCCTGGCAATATTGTCCGTTTACCAAAAATAGTTTTACCTACATTTAGTGGCAGGTATACCGAATGGTCGTCGTTCCGAGATTTATTTATTTCTTTGGTACATAATAATAAAAGCTTGGATAATGTACAACGGCTCCATTACCTTAAAACTCAATTGTCAGGGGAAGCAGAACAGTTAATTCGACATGTTCCGGTAACTGATGCGAATTACAGTAAGTGTTGGGATATGTTACAGCATAGATTTAACAATAAAAAATTCATGTCTACTTGTATTTTAAAAAGATTGTTCAGTCAACGAAACATAATGGTCGAATCTTCTCAGGCACTGAAAGAACTTCTAGATGTAACTAGTGATTGTTTGCATGAACTTACAAACCTCGGGATTGATGTTAGCTCTTGGGACGTGATTATCATTTATGTAGTTAGTTTGAAATTGGATATAGAATCTAGGAAGCAGTGGGAACTGCATGTAAGGCAGTCCTCCGATGATTTACCCTCTTTTAAACAGTTTTGCGAGTTTTTAGAAACACGTTTTAGAGCTTTGGAATTTGTAGAACCGAAAGTTTATAGCGTCCCAACATCACATACCAAGGTCATGCATAGTATTTCTAATGTGACATGTCCACATTGTTCTGACAATCACAAACTGGGTAATTGTAAGAAGTTTTGTAAAGAAGATAATGACAAGCGCCGCGATATTGCCCAGACTTTGGGTGTGTGTTTTAATTGTTTGGGAAGTCAGCACACTTCCAGGGTCTGTCGTGTTTCTTCAAAATGCCGCATATGCCAGCGAAAGCACCACACGTTGTTGCACCCTAAGAATCCCAGTGTAACCAGTGCGGCTGAAGTACCGGAGTACACAGCTGCACATGCAAGTACTTTAGAGCCTAATGACATTAGCGCCAATATAGCAACTCATCTAGTGAATGAACGAGCACAGGAACAAGTCCTGTTAGCCACGGCTCTAATAAAGGTCGAGTCACAAGATGGGTCTACTCAAACCTTGAGAGCGTTACTGGACCTAGGGTCCCAAGCGTCCTTCATAACAGAGGCCGCTGCGCAATTACTTCGATTACAGAAAGTAGCC
This sequence comes from Miltochrista miniata, assembly GCA_933228765.1. Taxonomy (NCBI): domain Eukaryota; kingdom Metazoa; phylum Arthropoda; class Insecta; order Lepidoptera; family Erebidae; genus Miltochrista; species Miltochrista miniata. The sequence continues at coordinate 2,408,242 of OW121769.1, forward strand.
TCAAAAACTACTATTGCAGGTATAGGAGGTGGTCATGGAAATGTCGTCTCAAGACATGTCGTACGTATCAATATACATTCATTGCATGACCCATCCTTTACTTTAGAGGTATCAGCGCATGTATTAAGTGCCCTGACGTCAGTATTGCCCGACACCAGTTTTAAAATTCAGAGTTGGCCAGAAATTCATGGTGTAAAATTAGCTGATCCAACATACAACTTACCTAACAAAATAGATATTTTGTTAGGGGCGGAAACCTACTGTCGCGTTTTAAAGGCAGGACTAATAAAGAGCCCTATGGGTTCTCAGGTCGCACAAGACACTCATTTAGGGTGGATTGTATCGGGTCATATTAGTAAATCGGACAGTATCATCAATTCACATAACACTGTTATTGCCATGCATGCTCAGGTAGAAGAGAATGATATGCTCAAAAGATTATGGGAGTTAGATTCGGAGCCTGTTTTGAAAAGGAAGCCTTTCACACCCGAAGAGCTGTTATGCGAGGAATTTTATGACACCACAACGAAAAGAGATGTTGAGGGCCGATATATTGTCAAACTACCCTTTCGTTCAAGTAATCTGCCCCAAAACTCTAAAAATATAGCCGTAAAACGATTGTTAGGCTTAGAAAGAAAGTTAACTAGGGATAGTGAATTAAAAGAGCAATATTGTGAAGTAATCAAAGAGTATATTTCGTTAGGTCATTTAAAAAAGATTACTGATCAATCTGAAAAGAACAAAAGTGAAGCAGTTTACTTGCCCCACCACGCAGTGGTAAGGTCAGATAAAGTAACTACAAAGGTTAGAGTAGTGTATGACGCGTCATGCAAGGGGGCGAACGGAGTCTCTTTAAATGACGCGTTGATGGTTGAACCCACTCTCCAGGCAGATTTGCGACATACTGTCATGCGATGGCGACAATACCCTATCTGTCTAGTGGCAGATATAATTAAAATGTATCGCCAAGTCAGAGTCGCACCATCGGATACCGACTTTCAAAGGATTGTCTGGAGAGAGGATCCTAGCCAAGAGATTGAAGATTACCGGCTACAAACCGTTACATTTGGAACTTCATGTGCCCCCTATTTAGCAGTGAAGACATTGCAACAAGTTGCTTGCGATGAAGGCAAAGAATATCCATTGGCTGCTGAAAGGGTGATGACCGATTTCTACATGGACGACCTCATGACGGGATGTGAATCGGAAACAGAAGTAAAACAAATTTATAGGGAGTTTAATGATTTGTTAGGCAGAGGAGGCTTTCAATTACAGAAATGGACAAGCAATAGGATGCATTTATTAGAAGGGTTAAAGGAAGGTCTAGGTAAGGACTTGGAAATAAAAACAGATAAGGTAACCAAAGTGTTAGGTCTTACCTGGAATAGACTTACCGATGAATTTGATTACACAGTGAAGATGGCACCCCCTCCAAGACACGAAACAAAAAGATCAGTAATATCAGAAATATCTCGTCTGTATGATCCAATGGGATGGATCGCTCCCTGTATTATCACTTCAAAGGTGTTCATACAGAAGTTATGGATCGCGGCTATAGATTGGGACGACGAGTTGCCATCGGAGCTTCTTCAAGAATGGCAATGTTACAGGACAGAGCTCGAAAAATTAGTACATTTTCACATTCCTAGATGGATAGGCAAACGGGAAGGAGATTCGGTTATTGAGCTACACGGTTTTAGTGACGCGTCGAATATTGCCTATGCGGCTGTAGTATATTGTCGAATTATTGATTATACTGGCGTAATACATACACATCTGCTGACAGCCAAAACGAAAGTAGCCCCAATCAAGCAAATTTCGATACCCCGTCTGGAATTGTGTGGCTCTGTTCTAGTGGCGAAATTGCTTGTAGAAGTGGCGGATGTAATGAACGTGCCTAAAATGAACATCCATGCATGGACCGATTCCTCCGTTGTCTTAGCATGGTTAAACGACCACCCTAGTCGATGGAAAACTTATATAGCAAATAGAACTGCAGAAATCCTCAACCTGTTAGACAGTGGGCAATGGGCTCACGTTCAATCCAAGGATAACCCTGCGGATATCGCATCACGTGGCACATCTTCAGCTGTGTTAACCTCTAGTGATCTTTGGAAGTATGGACCAAGCTGGTTAAAGAGTGATCCGGTATCATATACAAAGCCTAATGCCATTTGTACCAATGAAGAGAGAAAGGCTGTGACTGTTCTTTCCGGGAAACTAGTTTTAGATTTTGATGAAACCTGGGGATCAAGATATTCGTCACTTAGAAGATTGGTAAGGGTTGTCGCAATCTGCAAAAGATTTTTGCAGTTAAGAGCGTTAATTTTGTTTTCAAATTACATACGATCGTAAGAAATCAGACCGCACGCACACACAGCCGTATAGTGCATAACTTTAGCAACAAAGAAGTTTGATACTTTTGTAACTTTTCGAAACAAAAGTGGTGCGGTTAAGGAAGAGGACTAGGTTCCACGGACTGATTTCCGCAACGTTATTTATTGTTCCTATTTTGCGTGGGGGGTTATAGTATGGCTATTTTGCCATCCCAGTTCCTCCGGGAAGTCTAGCAGACTCTTCACGTTGCCGACGGCTTCCTACAGCGACCTGGAGCAGGTTACGTACCCATCCAGATGGGAGGAGTAGGATTGGTTCAGGGTCCATTGCTGTCAGCGAAGAGTCTCTTCTTGCCAGCTCGTACGCCGCAGCGATATTACATCGTGAGCCACTAAGTGCTTTTATACATTGTAGCGTGACATTGTTCTTTTCGCATATATCCACTCCGTGACAAGGTGAGATGTATCGCATGGCTCTGTAGCGCTTGTAGGACTGATATACTACCATTAAGTATCCAAATACACTGGTTCTGACGTTCCTAACTGTTCAGTCGCCTTGATTTTATATCCATGCACTCCGCCCCCCCCCCCCCATCTCCTTAGGCACCCATGGCACATTATACCAATATACTGTGCCATGGGTGCCTAAGGGGGTTGCGATATTAATGTTCAGGTCCATCGAGAAGTTTCCTGCTCCGGAATCCGTTCTCGTTTTGGATTCATCCGTGAATATTCCTCAATCTTCAATATCCGTAGATATTGAGTCACTCTCGAAGGCACTCTTGTAGTTGTATTTTGTACTTTTTATTGAACGCAAACTGTTATGTTATTGTGTCCGTGATCGTTTCCGTTAACAGTTCCGAATCCACCAACTTCTTGTATAATTATGTGGTCGTGGCTTCCTGTTTAATGATGACGTGTAGCGGCGGTAGTTCCAACATCGCCTCCATGGTAGCTGAGGGGCGTAGTTTTGGAGAATTGTAATTCGATGTCATAGAGACGTGACATCTGATAGTTTCCGAGAATTCTTTTGTTAGTAAATAGTAACAGCTCCATCTTGCCTGGATCGTTTGAAGGTTCTTTAGCTGTGCACCAACGTTCCACGATTTTAAGAGCAGTCTGTGCGACATCACACACCATGCTGGTAAAGTTTACTCTTGTCAGTATTGTTATGTCGTCTGCGTACCCCACAGTGTAGTGGTGGTTTGCGTTAAGCTTGGTTATTATTCACCGATACCGCAATGCCCGAAGACGCAAGACTTCAACCGGTGCACCCTACCAGTAATGACCTACGGTGCCGAAACGATGTTATCCGTCAGAGAATAAGAGTGGTCGACATAGCTTGCAGAGTAAGCGAAATTTGGGAGGGGTCTTTGTCCAGCAGTGGACTGCTATAGGTAAATAGGTAAATATTGATTAATTGATTGATTATTAGGTCGTCTACAACAAGGTTCCATAGCAGTGGTGAGACAACGCCTCCTTGTGGACAACCTTTGGCCATCTTCTCACTCACTGGTTTCTGCTGTATGAAGCTTTAAAATGAGTTGTTTAGCATGTTATCTATCCATTCACTGACTACCGTGTATACTCGGTATTTTGCCAGTGTGGTGGTTATGCTTCTTCTGTCGAAAGCCCCCTCTATGTTTATGAAAGGCAAATTGATTTATTCTGGATGACCTCTTCTATTTTGTGTACCGACGCCGACGCATGTAGTGCTGACTTGCCGGGGGCATATGATGTTGGTTGAAATGCAGTGGCTTATTTTGAAGGGCCGTCCCTCGAATGTCTCAGTCACACAATCTTTCCAGAGGTTTTAGCAGGAAAGCCGTAGGGCTTATCGGTCTGAATGACCAGAGGTCTGAATAGGACCCTTTACCGGGTTTTGGTATAAAGATCACTTAGACCTCTCTCCACAGTCTGAGTTACAGCCCCGTACACTGTCTGGCGTACAGATACTATGTAACTGACAATATCAACTTGTCTCCTCCCCCATTTTATCACTGCAGGGAAGACTTCATCCTGTCCTGGAGATTTGAAGGACTTGAAGCTGTTAATTACCCATTCAGTTTTTTGTAAGTTGACAGAATAGATTAGAACAGGTCTTGCGAGCTCCCAGTAGAATTCTTCTGTGGATACGTTTTCCACCAGTCACACGAGTGTCTGCAGCAATTGGCATCCTGGAAAGTGCGTTTGTATCAAAATACTATCGGTTTCTTCTCATGTGTTGGTCAGGTCGCCACGCCGTCAGGTTTATTTATAGATACTGAAAGTTCTGTCCCTTGTTTGGCCAGTATTAGTCTGACTCTAGCAGAGGTTTCTCCAAGACTTGGTACTTCTGTATCTCAGTCGCTACTTCTATTTTGCTTTAGCGGCTTTATAACCGTCCCAATCCTGGTCTGGTTCCTTACAGGTTTTCATATAGAACAGCTGCCTCATGCATGTTCTTTCTGAGTCTTTCTAGTTAGGAGCCCCACCAGCTAGTCTTTATTTCTCACATAGATGAATACGGATTGGGGACAGGCCATACCGGTAGCTATATAGATAATGTTGTCACTTACGTGTCTGTCAGTCTGTTCAGTATTTTCAATTATGCTCGGCATTGCCTGAGTTCTCAATAGTTGTTGCAGGTTGTTGTAAGATTATATTAGCCACTTATCGTCCGAGCAACAGGCTTCACTAGACACGTACCAGTTAATGGCTGTCCTTGCTACCTCCTCTGTTGTACGGTTAGATCAATTTTATTATTCTACCGCGTATGTATGTATGTATGTTGGTTACATAATGTTGGCTCTAAGCCGTGGTTTAAGACAGTCAGTTTTGTGGTTAAAAGATACCCAATGAGTTCCTTACCTCTGTATATTATATAGGGATTTAGCTGGTATTCCCTTACTCCTACTACTACTACTACTTGCCTCGTAAAAGACAGACAGACGGACAACGAAGTCTCATGAATAGGGTCCCGTTTTTACCCTTTGGGTTCAGAACCCTAAAAACAGACCAAAATAACATTTAAGTGGGCTCTCATACAAGAAACGTGATTTTTGTCGTATTTTGGTACAGAACCCTACATGCGCGAGTCCGACTCACATTGGCCGGTTTCTGTCTAAAACACAGTTCCATAATTACCACTTATGAAAATGGTTTGTTAATGTTATTATCAATACCACACGAATAGTGACTACCCGTCTTGCGTATAATACCTACACCTACGCTATTCATGGACAAAATAGTGCAACTGTAAAAGCTTATAACTTGGTCAGTTTTCGTTAGTTTCATTTAATTTTTTTGATACAGTATTTTGAAGCGAATCTCTAGTCGGGGTGTCTGACTGAGCTTTGCACTATAGAAAAGTTCACGTTGTATATCGACCATAAATATATATATATATATATATATATTATATTATACGTCACAAAGTACTAAGATTGTTTGGTCACGCTAGAATTAGACTATTTTTGTTCATTTTTTCGTATTCAAAAATGGAACATCGAGCGACATGACCACTCTCTGGGAGCCTTTCGGCGGTACTAAATCGTATTTGTTCGCATATCTGCATTTATAGGGGTTCACAAAATACTTTGTAAAAAAAAATCTGTATCTAGTTACTTAAAAAGAAATATTTTTATTGTCAAAGGAGAAGTTCTGACATAATAATACATAAATATCATAATGATTTAAACTACTGAAGCTGGTGAAAAGACCACTTTATTTTTGAGAAATTTCTCAGTATTTGAGCAAACTTAACAGTCATTTTTCTCCAAAAAAAGGAACCTACCTGGTATAAGGTTATTCTACAAACAGATAGCCAAGGCCCTTTGCAATTGCTTCGTATCCCTTGTTCATTAAATTTATCAGTTATTTGACATGAATTTAAGCATCGAAATCGATGCAAATCGTATGATTTGAAAAACCTTGTTCACTTTCGTTGATATTAGCCATATGTAATCTGTTGTTTGGTAAAATATGTTTTAGGGAACGTTTAGAGAGCTAAATTTACTAAGTATGTTAGTTAATACCATGTTTGTACGATAAATATTTAATGACTTTAAACGCATTGAAAAGTACGGTTTCTGAGCAAAACGTGGCGCGAAATATGTTAGCCCTCTTAACAAGAATCCGAAGAAATAAAACATCTTTTACACATTACCTATCTGTTACGGAGATTCGAGATGCATTGGACTTCTGTTTAAGCCAAACTCAACACCAGTGGTTCCATGCAGAAATTGAAGCCATAAATAATGGCAAGCCTATAAACAAAAAGAGCTCCTTATATAAGCTAAACGTTTTTATGGATAACACGAGTAAACTATTACGCGTTGGGGGTCGACTTCATCACTCTCAACAACCCGATGATACAAAGCATCCATTTGTGATACCTCATGCTTCAAGTTTAGCAAAGGTGATTATTGCTGACGCTCATGAAAGAACTTTTCATGGAGGTCCACAATTGATGCTCAGTTTCGTGCGTACCAGGTACTGGATCAATCGGGTGAAAGACTTGGTTCGGGCACATGTACGCAGCTGCGTTCCCTGCATACGATATTCCGCTACCACGAAACATCAGCTGATGGGAGACTTACCAACTTGCAGGGTGACTCCAAGCAAACCGTTCTTGAATTCTGGAGTCGATTACGCAGGTTCTATCAACATGAGGTACGCCAAAGGGCGCGGACAGCGATCGTACAAGGGCTATATTTGCTTATTCGTATGCATGACCACCCGTGCGGTCCACCTGGAAGCAGTTTCGGACTTAACTACTGAAGGGTTTCTGGCGGCGTTCAAACGCTTTGTAGCTAGACGTGGACATTGTCGCCATATTTGGAGCGACAATGGGACCAATTTCGTCGGTGCTGCAAAGGAATTGCGAGCGGTTTTTTCTCAAGAAAGTTCCCTGTTTCAAAGTATCGCTTCAGTTCTCGCTGATTCTCGAACCGAATGGCATTTTATCCCTCCCCATGCTCCAAACCATGGTGTACTATGGGAAGCAGGGATAAAGAGTGTTAAACACCATCTTAAGCGCACAATTGGGGACTCGACACTTACATTTGAAGAAATATCCACTATTCTTACCCAGATTGAAGCATGCCTCAATTCGCGGCCTTTATCTCAAGGAAGTAGTGGGTTGGAGGATCCGACACCCTTAACTCCAGGACACTTCTTAGTAGGTCAACCTTTGGTCATTGCACCAGATTACAATTTTGAAGATGCTACCGTAAGTACTTTACGCCGATGGCAACTAACACAACCCATGGTGCAAGGATTCTGGCGGAGATGGAAAACCGAGTATCTTACTCATTTTTTCCAACGGCACAAATGGGCGGTACGGACTACCGAATTTAAAATAAATGACGTAGTTTTAGTAAAGGAAGATAACCTTCCTCCTGCCAAGTGGCTATATGGAAGAGTGGTCGACGTCCATCCAGGTAAGGATAGTATCGTGCGTGTTGTCACTGTCTTTTGTAAGGGAACTACATTTAAACGGCCTACCTCGAAGTTATGTTTACTTCCTGTGACCAATTAGTTACAAGGAATTAGCTTTAGAGTTATCAATATTATTATTATTTAGTGTGTAAGATTTGGTTTGTATCGAAAATTGGTCTAAAGATTACTTCCTATAATGTTAAAAAGGTATAATGTACTTATAGTTTGTTATTTTAAATGTTCATTGGCCAGAGCGATAAAATTTTCGAGTCGACGACACCACCATCTTTTAAAATTAAAATTATAATACAGTCCATTGTTCTTGCATATTTGTACATGGTGGGCGGAGTTTAAAGGGAGAACGTTATAATGTACAAAAATGTACATTATAACGTCCCCCTTTGGTGGGCGGAATGTTCACGAACGATCTGATTTGTACATCATTATCAAGTTCTAAGAGAAATAGTACTGCCTAAGTTGTTCGCATCTTCGATAGATGGCGTTGGCGTCGATTTGAGTCGCGCTATAGTTTGATTTGTTACTGTACATGTAATATATTTTGTTTTTGTGAATAAATGCTTTGCTCTGAGGTACTACCTTTTTGTTCGGAGTATCACGGGAATCTGGGGCACCTTGTACCGAACCTGTACAAAGCGATAGACACAATGTGAACACCAGACATAAAAACAACCTTGCCGTTTATCATTGTAGACTGAACAAAGTCAGTAATTCTTTCCTGGGTAACTGTATACGTTTTTACAACAGGCTTCCAAACGAAATTAAAAGCATGCCCCTAATTAAGTTTAAAAAGTGTATAAAAAGTAAATTGTGCTGCAGGGGCTACTATACAATTGACGATTATTTGATTGATAAGGAAGCCTGGAAGTGATCTGCTTGCTCTACTGATGGAGTTTTAGTTTATAGTATGTATCTACTTATTGTAAATATGTAGTGCACAAAAAGAATAGCCCGCCGAGTTTCTTGCCAGTTCTTCTCAAGCGGGCCGCGTTCCGAACTGGTGGTACTATTTGCATTGTATTCATTGACGTGTCGCAAGTGCCTATGTATTAGGATTATGCGAAATAAATATTTTTTGAGTTTGAGTTTGAGTTTCCGCCAAGTTCTGTCACATGTAGGAGGAGCGGAACACTAGCGAAACCGCCTGTTCTAATGCATAGATTTAACTATCTTCTATCTCTTTCACCGCACGGTTTCGCCAATCTGCTCCTACACCAGTCAAACCTCCGCGCTTCGGCCGCCTTGTTATTGCGGTGCCGCGTTGTCTACGCGCCGGTTTGTCAAAATTGACAGAAATACAGAGCGGAACGGCGAAACTAATATTTTTTCAGTAAATGGACGTGAAGTTCACGGAAAAACTACTTCAAGCCATCGGAAATAGACCCTTTATGTATTTATTAAGTCATCCAGATAATAAAAATAATATGATAAAATTGCGATAGCGCCACATCGACTAACTCGTGTCAGGTTCCGTTGCCCAGTTCCGCTGTTCAATCCACACTTGATCACAGCGGAATTCATTCAGCGGTTCCGCTGTTCTGATTTCGCGGCGGAGATGTGCCTAGGGCGTTATAATTTCGATGGATTGGAGTTGAAATATTTTTAATACTTTCAAACACTGTCGGCAACATCGATATAGGTCGGCAACTAATAAAAATACATTTGTTTTCTAAAGGTAATATAAATGAAAGTAATATTAACTACAAAACTATTTTTAGAGCATGGAACAATCGCGGAAGACCGTGAGAACCCAGCATTTCTCTCAGTAACAGTTGGCTGTGTCTTCTATGAGCACTGCGGTGACAACATCGCTGTCATGGAGATATACTTTCATCCGCAGTACGATCCAAAATCACTTAAGCATAATCTAGCTATCATGAGGTTGGCAAGAAGTATTAACTTTCACCGAAGTCACGGAAGAGTAAAAAAAATAGACTTCGACAGAAGTCCAAGTAGCCTGGCTGTCAATAGAAGAATTACTGTTGTAGGCTGGGGTGCTACAGATGTAAGTAATGTTCCTACTATGTAAATAACAGAAGTCAATACAGTGAAATCACAATATTTTACTTTCAACTTTATATTTCAGAAAAGCAACGTAGTCCACAGTATATTTCAGAATAAACTCTCTTATGCAGAGCTTGACTTCATTTCCGTGGAGGATTGTCAAGAACATTACACTAAGTATGAAACTTGGAATTTAAGTTTATTTTATGACGTAAACGCGTTCAATCCAAACTTATCAAACATAAAATGTGCTAATAGTTCATGTCATATTTTGGTAGTACCTACATCATAACACATCAAGTTGTAGATAGAATTAAAAAAAAAAATCTATGCATGTTTCAGTAGGTACCTATATTTGATGTCATTTAAGTTTTAGTAAGGAACAAATATGTACTTGTACCATCGAGACAAAATCTAGCAGAGATACTCGAAACAAACAACAATGTAACACATATTTTTGAAAAATAATTAAGAGTGATATTTTTGCATTTTTTAAGAGAGTTCGTGACACGGAGAAACTTCTGCGCTGGATTTTACACAAAAGAAGGTGGAGCTTGTAGTGTGAGTAGTGATTTTATAGAGCTGTTGTAAATTAAGTTAAGGTTATGTCATATTGAATATATAAAAATAAGTATAATAGTAATATAATAAAATATATATAGATATATATTAACCTTAATATGAATAATCTATACTTATAATAAATCTGTAGAAGTGAAAATTATGTACATTCAAAATATCAAAAAAATAAATAGCAGGGGGTGTTACTACACTGACACAGAACCCAGAATTTTTTTGTCTGTCTGTCTGTCTGTCTGTCTGTTTGTTCAGGCATCACGCAAAAACTACCGGTTCGATTATGATGAAACTTGGTATAATTATTCTTTGATAGAGTGCCCAGGCGCACCACACTGGGTACTTTTTATCCCGGAAAAGTATATAGAATTTAAACCAAACTTAATTTTGCGGTTCGATCCCTAGACCCAAAGTTATTATCAATTATTGGTTAAACGGTTAATGGCACGATGATGAAACTAAGCATGGGCGTTGTTTGTTACAATTTGATAAAAGTAATTTTAACATTTTTGCAAATTCCACCTCTAAAGGTATAAAAAAGAAGGGTAAAGTTTGTATGGGACTACGTGATTCCTTGGTCCGATCTACTTAAAATTTGGCATATAGCATTATTAACATAATTGATGGAAGACGTGTTTCGTATTTTATTGAAATTTATACTATAACGAGCTAAAAAGGGAATGTAAATTATTTTGGGGCTGATTTTCTCTGGAGTTGATATCAATACTCCTTAAATAAAAAATTTATAAATTTCTTTTTATTTTGACACATAATTTATGAAAGTTCGATACAATTGACGTTTTCATTTATGTTTTATTTCAAACTTCAAACAGATGGTTTTACTGTAGTAAAATGGCTATCCATATCCATATCCATAAATATTCATATCCATATCCATAAATTTAAATAAAAAGCGCTATTTTGGTATAATAGGCACCAAATATGCTTTATGGAAGTTTTATTGCTAATTTATTCAAAATTTGTGTGACAAAAATACATTGGTGAAAAGAAGAAGAAAATTCTAAGATGGCTTGGCAGAAAAAATGAAAGACCACTCTTCAGGTAGTATCCACTGATCAATAAAATAACACCGCATGTTACCATCTACGCTCAATCCTTACGACAAAGATTTTCAGCAGCCCTAAGCGACTGGTCATGGAAGGCATGAACTTCATTTTACATATAGTGCCGACTGCATTCTGTCAGGAAACAGACTCACTAAGTCTTTGTAAAATACGGGAATGGCCTCTACGCAGACTACATTCGACAGGACTGAAAAGAGCCATAACAATGAATATGAATGCTCAGCTGATGAAATTAACATTGTTATTACGTCACCAGGTCTTGGTTGGACCATTTGTATTAGGAGGACAAAGCCTAGAGTAGTTCGGTTTGTCCAAACGTCGTAGGCTGGGACTACCTGAAGAAGGGACTAAGTTACGATGTCAATTGCTTAGAAGAGAAGTGGTGTCAAGTAGTAGTTTAGCCAATCTAACTAGGTATTATTATAAATGAGAATGTTTGTGAGTTTGGATGTTTGTTACTCTTTAACGCTGTAAAGGCTGAACGGATCTGGCTGAAATTTGGTGCCTACAGAGGATCTGATATAGTCTAGGAACAAAATTTCACGCAGGCGAAGCTGCGGGTATCAGCTAGTATGTAATAAGTATACTTATTGATTTTGGTCACAAACTGAAATCTGTTTTCATCACCCTACATTTTCCCCAATAATATAAAGTGTTGCCATATGTACCATATTATATACCTACAATCTCATTACAGCACGATGCTGGCGGCCCAGGCATAGTTGACGATACTCTAATGGGTGTAATTAGCTTTGGATCACCCACGTGTGGGGCACCTGACGTACCCACAGTCTTCACCAAACTTGGATATTACACAGATTGGATTGAAAATGTCATGGATCAGGTGACATGTTTATTTGAGTATAATAATTCGAGTATAAATAAGAAATAGCTCGCCAAAATGACGCCGTTCGCCTGATGGAACTTACAGGCTATGTATGAATGTATTATGTTGATTCCAAGTAGGCCTTTTATGAGAGAGATATCATTAGTGACCCTCATACTGCCTAGTTGGAGTTTAATAAGTTCTTACCACGTTTCTTATTTATTAAACTCGAATATTATGAATACTCTACTTATAGCAATTATCATTTCCTAAAATCATTTCTTTTTTATTTCAAACTGTTACCGCGAATAACGTTAGGACAACCATGGGACTAAGAAGTCCAAATCGACCTCTTTACTCAACCATGTCTACAAACTATACGCTGTACCCAATAGGATATTTTAAAAATAAACCAGCACAAATATATAGTGCAAATATAATGAAAAGAACTAAAAAAGGACAAAAGCAAAAGTACGATGATTTCATGACTTCCATGTTTCAAAGTGAAAAACTTACAACCGACTTGGAAAACTTTTCAATTGAAATCAAAAGTAAAGACGAATCCCGAATATCAAAAGCAATAAGAAATGGAAAGGAAATTATGTTTCCAGAGAATTTACAATAAGTTCAAAAAGTTGACTCTTCTGGCGAGAATTTAAGTTTAGAAAATGTTAAAAATGATGATCACTCTACTGAAGCAGCAAGGGAATCTGAAAAGAAACCAGTTTTGTCCGAAAGTGAAGATGACAAAGCTTTAGAGAACGATATCGTGAATTTCATTGATAATCTAGATTTTGATAATATTATATCCCCAAAGGCTGTACTGAATTTAGGCCAAAGTAGTACTATAAATATTTTTGAGAAACTAAATAGTGCTATAGATAGTACAGAGAAACAACATAGTACTATAGATACAGAGTTAAAAACCTCATTCGTGAAAAACAAGGCGGGTGAAACAATGAAAATTAATGCAGACCCAGAATCTATTTTGAAATCTTTATTCTTTTCCGATGATAGCAGCGATACCTCAGATGAGGGGAATGCATTTAAAATTTAACTTAACCAGACTACGTGTACTTTATTTGAGACTTATTTAAATGTATAGTTTACATAAGTCTAGCATAACAATTCAGACCACAATATAAAAAAAAGAAAATGGCTTTTTTATTCGAAATTGATTCATCTAGAGACAAAAATTCTGATCCTGATCTGATTCTGACAAACCAAGTGATTGTAGCGTACGCTATGCCGATTTTTATTTGATTCTAATACGAACTTACAATACATTATTGTCATAAAATCTGTGGCTTTAAAAGAATCTGCCCACAAAATATCATGTTAAGACTGTAATAGAGAGAGAGATAATATTATAATCAGAGAAAAAAAAAAGTGTGTGCGTGTAACCTTTACGCGCGATTGAAGTAAAACTTCTTTGCTATTGACGGCATCAAATGTTAAATTAATATTATTCATTGGAATTTTGAATAGCGGAAACGATTTAAAATTCAAATAGCGTTACTTCTGTCAAAAAAATAATCTGAGTTAAGTTGAGTTCTTAATGCCTAGTCGCGCCTAAAGAAGTTTTACTTCAAAAAGTACAGACCTACATTGTAAGACTTTTGCAAATATCTTCGTTTTGATCGATTGAAGTTTTCAAAAACGTAGTCTGAATCAATGCAAGAATTATAATCTATCAAATCAAAGAATATTTCCTAGTACAAAGTTAGTCGGTTTCGAAAATGCAAGCCTTATACGAGATAATAATTTTTATAATTCAAGATCATGCCTAAATATTAACAAATATTTATAGAAAACTGTTTTCATTTTAGAAGCGCTCGTGGCCCCGCGGACTCAGTGTTCTGTAAACGATCATTGCAGTAAGCAACTTTCACTATGGCCGGTCCATGGATGGGTGACCATCCATGTGATCACTTTGTGACATTTATTCGAGCGTTTCCGTGCTTCGGAAGGCACGATAAGGCGTTGGTCCCGGTTTCCAGTAAAATGGCAGTCGTTAAGTTGAAGGCTTTATTTCAACAGCAGGCAGTCACAACCTGCGCCTGTCCATTTAAACACGGCAATACGGCTCACCACCTATTACGTGGGACAAATTATACAAAAAGGTGAAATGTGGGCATATAATATGACTCTGCCTACCCCTTCGGGGATAAAGGCGTGACCATATGTATGTATGTATGTATGTTTTCATTTTGTCCTTAGCCGTAGCTCATAGAGAAGAGGAATAAAAATAATATTCTACACTGAGTGAAACCAACGCATCGGCGGCTTCACCTGTGACACTAACCTGTGATTTACTGTGAACCACGTAGCGGACCATTGAAAGTCGAAACCAGGAATATCATAGTCCAATTTGATCCAGACTGCCTCGGTGGCGCAGTCTGTAGTGTCACCGCCTGCCGCGCTTGAGCCCTGGTAATTCCCGGGTCGGTCCAAATATTTGTGTGATCCACAAATGTTTGTTTCGGAGTTTGGGTGTTTCTATGTATAATATGTATGTATTTAGAAATATTTAAGTATGTCTATCCGTCGTCTAGATCACATAGCACAAGCCTTAATTTGGGCTAGATGATGTTGTGTGAGAATGTCCACAAATATTTATTTTTTATTATTATTTAATCTATCTAAAGTGGTTTCATGTTTTCCGAGGCGTGAAATTTTGAAATTCGTGAAAGTGCGGCATAGCACCTCTGAGGAATTCCATGCGTAAAAAAGGAGATATAATCTCATATTAGGGAAAATCACTATTAATACAACCGATGTAATTAGACAATTTATTCATAAAACATTCAAATTACATACCATCTGGCAACACTGGGTTTAGATTTACCAACAGATTGTCGATTTTTCTTCGAATTTATTTTCTCACTTTAGTTTCACATAAAAGCATTAAAAATTAATAAAAATACTTAAAACACTGAATTAAAATATGCACAGATATTTTCAATATCTTATTAGTTAGAAAGCATTATTTAGGTAATGACTAAAATTACGTACGAATATGGTAACATTATTAGATAATTAATTTTAAAATTTAAGTATAATTCTTATTTCATGGCACCGATAGTAACCATTACACATTTATTAAATTAGCACCGCCTTGTTCAAAAGCTTTGGGCGTAAAACTAATCAATTGGATTGCGTAGGTAGGTGCCCAAAAAGTTTAGATAACAGACGATTTGTTTCTAAAAGATCAACCTTCTAATAATTTGCTTGCATTCAGTTTTTATTGATTTACGAGTAGGTAAACCAAATACGAATAATTTTAATAAGAATTATGTATCATTTAACAGGACATGAATGAAAATTGAGTGGTACCTAGTACATGCAATTTTCATGTCCTGAAAAATTAAAAAAAAAACATGGCGTTCAAAACTTCGGTAATATTTTAAATTATTTATTATGATTATTCCAAAAAAAGTGTAAAAGGTCGGAATAATTCTTACTTTCAAGTTTACTAGAGTATGGCACTCTGTTATATGTAAAAGAAAATATTAGGTAAAAATTACAATAAAACATGTTGTTTTAAGTTCGTATTTTAAGCTACATCCAGGGTTTGTTAAAATTATTATTTCATAGGAAAATATAAAATAAATTTAAATTAGTCCGAAAATGTTAACGTACTCTAGTATTTATCTCAGGTTTTTTATTTTTACTTGACATTTTGAACCAGGCAGTTTTTTTATTATTGTCTTTCGACATGGAAATTGATCTCGAAAGCCTTTCACGATCACTTTCTTGGTTGATGAGTTCACTCGACTGACTTTTTCTGCCATCTCGACCGACTGACTTTCTCAGCGTAGTGTTGCCATTATCTTTTATATCTCTAGTGACGTTCCTTTTATCCGACCTCTTCTGATTGTATAGTGTTTGACTAGAGCTAGTTAGTCGATTATTTTGCGGGCGTCGAGTCAAAGTAGTTTGACTGTAAGATTTATTTTTTTGTAATGTCGATGGCTTATCTTCAGTCAGCGTTTTAGTTGATGATGCTTTCTTCATTGTTTCTTTAGGCTTAGATTTTCTGGTGCGTTGTGCGTAATGGACGTCTTGTTGGTCGCTGTAATGTTTTGGTGTCCAGGGAGTGAATAGTGAGAAGCTTTTAGTGGTGTGGCGGACTTGGATATTTGAAGAGTTTAGGGACGAGACATCATCGCGTGATCGATTACGTGTTAGCCGTTCTGGATCCGGAATATCACCAACTGTAAGAAAACAATGATTATTGATTAACAAATAATGAAAATGGTTCAATTTTTAAAGCATAGAAATCTAAGATTTTCATATAAATGTTATAAAATGACAACTTGGTTTGACAGGATTTAATATCTATTTGTGTTTGACAGGACCATTGTCTAAACCTAAAAGGGCAATGCTCTTGGAACTTGGCTTCGAAATAGTAAAGAGCTATGAATTTTGAGTTCACTGCAACACTTTGTCTACTATCCCCAACATTCTGTTTATAACGTGAGGAAAATCCGACATGGATGTTACGCCGGACTCCTACCGACTAAAAACTACACGTATCCTACCTAACAGCATGCGCTTGGGAGCTCCGGTCAAGCCCTCGGAAGGATATCCCAGGACTTTTCAACATCCTGAAAGCAATCGCTAATGGATCAGTAAATAGAAGACAGGTAATACAGTAGTTTCATATTTTCCACCAATGTGCACAAATCGTTTCACAAAATTCCTTACAAAGTTCATCGCATTAGTGCCACGAGCATACTCGTATTACACAAGTTTTTTGATCAAGAGTAGGTAACGATTTCATAGTTATTTTGACTGTAAGTTGATTGAAACAAATAGTGCAACCATTAAGAGTTTGGGCATTTTCTATGTAACATATGTATGCATTTAGAAATATATGAGTATGTCTATCAGCCATCTAGATCCCATAGCACAAGCTTATATTAGCTTAATTTGGGCTAGATGATGTTGTGTAAGAATTTTAAATACATTACCCGTAGTAGCGTGCAGGTAGACCACGCTGCGCTGCGAGGGCACGCTGGAGTCGCCCTCCGTGCTGCTCTCGCCCGAGTTGGTGGCCGGGGTTCGGCGGCGAGCTCTGTGTGAATATATTATTTACTAGCTGAACCCGCAACTTCGTTTACGTCACATAAGGTGTATGAAATGAAAGGTATTTCTTCATCAGAGTCATCAAGCAGCGTCTGAAACTGCCCTGTTTGCTTAATCATAAAAGAGCTTAATGATTAAGTCTATTTTAAAACAAATCAGTCATCGCCTTCGGCGCGGAATTGTTTAAAAATAGTCTTAATCATTAAGCTCTTTTATGATTAAGCCAACACGTCAGTTTAGGTTCACTCACATTCAAAGAAACCCATACAATTAAAATTTTCAAAATATCTGATTCTTAAAAGTGTTATAACTCTTTTATTTCTAAACCGATTTACATAAAACAAACGCTAAATGTTAACTGGAGCAAACCTCAACACAATAAAAAAACCGCATTGCAATCGGTTGAGCGGTTACTGAGATTAGCGTGCACAACCGTACAGACAAACAGATATACAGACATACAGACATACAGACAAACAGACAAAAATTCAAAAAATCATTGTTTTGGGTTCTATTGCGTTCATAAAAGCCGAAGATAAATAATATTTTTTCTTATTTATCTTCCATGTACAGACAGCGACCTGTTACGATTTTATTATATGTATTGATGATTGATTGATATCACTTACTACTTTTATAATCCTAATGAAAAAAAAATTAAGGCCAAAAGTCACAGGAGCCTTGCTAAGAGCAAAGTGACTTGATTTAGCTTTCAGGCCAATAGCTAGGCGCATTGCACGCAATGCAACCGCTATGATAGTACGCAATGCGTCTGTTACAACACTAAGCGATTGGCTCAAATCAACTAGATAGGCACTGTAGTGTGATCTTAGTCCAAAGCTTCTATCAACGAAATACCAAATTAATCCCGAACAACACGTGTTTGATAGATGTGCCAGTTTCATACAGTAAAGAGAATTTTTACCAGAACTGTGAGACTCAAAAGATTGTTTCCATAGATGTGAACCATAGAAACTTTGAACGCTATGACAGCGCACGTATTCCCCTTCTCTTACAACCCCGGGTTCTTCAAGTGGAACATGCAGAGGTTCGTCGTCTAAAAGCCGCTTTCAATAGTCTTGAAGACTATCAATCATTCAAATCAGCCTATGGCAGTTCAATCCTGGACGTAGGCCTCTCCCAATTTACGCCACAACACACGGTCCTGCCTTTCGCATCCAGTCCCAGCCTGCGTCCTTTACCAGGTCGGTTCATCTGGCGGGTGGACGTCCTACCCTACGTTTACCGAGTCGCGGCCTTCACTCTAGAACCCGTTTGTTTGAAAACTAAGAGATCCTTAATTACGTAAATTCCGTCTTGCATAAATTTCTATTATGTTCAGTCGGACTTCGTTATTTTGGTGAAAAAAATAAATTAAAGAAAAACTAAGTATTTTAAAAGAACTTACTTTAAAGTACCATTGACGTCATGTCTACTTCCTCTAAGTTCAGAAGAGCTACCGCGCTCATCGTGCCTCCGACGAGAATCCCCTTTAGAACCTTTCAATGTCTTCGAGCTGCTATGACTCCTTGACCTCTCATACGGACTTATTGGAGGTTTGCCATTCTTCAACTTTCGATCAAAGTGACTCTCATTTTCCGAGTTGCTGTTTATTTCTGAAATGTTTTGCAGATTTCGTTTGTAATGCTTAGTATTTGGAGATTCACTTTTTTCCTCTCGGTGGAGATTTGAAAGAGAGTAGCTCTTATGTGAAAGTTCACTGCGATCTACTTCATCCATCCCTGCGCTGGAACCAGAAGTAGTTTTTCTCAGAGTGCTATGTTTAGTATTGTAACGTTTCGCTGTGGCACTTTTTCTCATAGAATCTTCTTCATCCGATTGGCCGAAGAAACGCAAGTTCTTTGCTGGAGAACTTGGACGCATTGGAGAATTGGGCGAATACTGACGGGGCGACTCGTCTCGGCGACTATCAGTTGTTAATGTGCTCTCTTTTTCAATCTGGAACGGAATATTAGAAGATCCGAGTTATTGAAAGAATGAGTTAGGTACGTTTTTTAGTGTTATGTACCTGTAAATGGAGAACGGAACTTCTTTGTTGTTCGTCCGCCCGTCTTTTTGTCCGTCTGTCTGTCAATACCATGTACCTCGTAATCGCGTAGAGGTTTCAAGTTGAAATTGAAATTACAAAATTATTTAAGTAACTCAATAATATACTGCGAGGATATTGTCTGATTTCTTATTATTATTTCACGTAGGTATAGAAGGGATGCAATTTGCTCGACTTATGTCTCTCTGCAATACTTGCCTTAGAATCCTTAATAGTCTTCCCCTTTTTCCTGCTGGTGAGCCTGTCGAGTGATTTGAACCAATTGCCTGAGGAGTTGGAGGGAGCTGGAGGCACCTGTCTGCGTGGAGGCGATGGAGTCGGGCTTGGGGTAGCCAGCCTGCGCCTCTCACGATATCTTTCGGCCTGAAATGAATTTAAGTTAATGTTTTATGTTAACTAGTAGTTTGGGTTTGTTTTAGTTGATTCTTCTACTGGCTACTCAAGGTTTCATCACTCATTGATGACATTAATCAGTCAAGCTCTTTTTACAAATACAATATAAATCTATTACATTTATTAGTGGAGGCTTAAATGCGTCTTTCCCCAGGGCTCCCAACCACAGGCTGTTGGGCGTGACGTGAGGTTTTTTAGTCGGTAGGAGTCCATAACATCCATGAGGATTTTCCCTCACGTTAAACAAAAAAAAAAGGCTTAAATGCGTCTATGTTTACTCAAAATTTTAATCTAATAGCTCGGAATCGAGTTTTACAACGATATACCTATATCATTTTTATTCCATCATTTTTGTACCTAGTTGAACCTGATGTCATAACTAAAAATTTTAAACACAAAGACGCGGATTAGTTTCAAAATGGTTTTAAAAACAACCGCCATTCTTCAAGTTCCCGCCCAAATCGAAATATTTATTCTACCTACCTATGCCACAACTTTTTAATTTCCGTTGGTAGCTCTATGAGTACAATGATCTGATATCATTGTGCCTAGCTACAGTTATGATATGCCCATCACTCATATTTACAATTAGCGCGTCTGTCGCTCTGTTCGCAAAATCGCACGTCAAATGAGGTCATTGACGCATCTTTGTTCATAAAAACTATTTGCCTGTTAAAAAGTTTTATTCGTAAAAAGTTTGGACGACTATTCAATCATTTTTTTTAATCTAATGTCAATCCAAAGTTTATAGGTGACTGTACCTATCAGATTTGACAAGCGTACATCATGATGCCAGCGCCATCTATTTTTAGAATTCTATAATAAAAAAGAATTCTTATAGTTTTGAGATGTACTCTTGTCCGTCTGTCTGTCCACAACCTAAGACTTAGAGACTTTTAGTACTAGAAGACTATAGTAATTGAAAGGCTTTTCAGAGTCAGGCGCCTGCGAAATCCTGTGACCTGACCAGGAAGAAAATACTTGTGACCATCCTAAACAGCAGATTGTAATCCAACCTATTATAATATTTCATTGTCCTTGGTGGGGTCAAAGGTCATTATTATCTGTCGCAGACTTTTTAAAACAAACTATCTCCGCAGCAAAGTCGTTGGACTAACAAGGATGTTTGTTTAAACAGTCATATTCTATGTTAGTTTTGCTACATACACAAGACTTTGACCTTGGTATCTATCCTATTCATGTATTTTACATGTATGTTACAAATTGACTTTTCTGAGGCGCTTACACAGTGTACATTAAATCTTAATAACATGTGCAGTGAAATGGGGTTTAAAAACTAAACAAAAAAAAGTTTTAGTCAAATATTGGCGTTGACATGGAAAGATTTGAGGAGGAGGAAGGAAGGAAAATATTAATAGGATCAATTTTATTTATGATCCACCGACACTTAAGACGCTTCTAAAGTACCTACTACTAAATTGGCAAATTTGGAGCATCTAATTTCTACTAGGTTAGAATCTGTTTGGTCACTGCTTTTCTTGGGTCGAATTTTCCTGTGTAAGTGTATTCTGTGGTATCTATTATAAACTCCGGAACGAACATTTGCAGATCTCCCAAATACTGATTCCTGTCCGGGATTCAACCTCGGACCTCAGCACGGCAGTCGCGTACAACCACTGTGCTACAAAGGCAAACTTAAGTGTATGCGAGTAATACATACTTGATTCTCGAATTCAAGGACTTTTACTACTGTTAATATGCTGCTACTTATCAATATTTATAGTAGAGCAGGTATTGAGCATCCTAGCAGCGTAGTAAAGGAGCTAACAGATGCAAACCGGAACATAATTCAAAGGTCTCGCGACATGCGCCGGCGCAAGGTCGACGCGACAGATGGTGTGTGACCTCCACTTACTGCATTCGGTATAGAATCATTTATTAAGAAAAAAAATGTGTGACCAAAATATCTTATCTTATTTTTATGAAATGGTATGTAATAATGTTTTAGGCAGTGCTTAGGCTCGATCCTTATTTTAATATTTAATTTAAAGAATTGGTAGATAGCAGAAAGTTGTTTTAATGGTTGTATTTCGATAAAAGCACGTAAATACAAAGTCAGAAAAAATGCCTTCTTGGGGTATTGAAACTTGCAAAATACTTTATAAATTTTGAGTCGACATTCTTTTTAGCTAATTACTTTAAACGATAAAGTTGTTAGCTCTTTTAAGATCTTACGGCCATAGTCATTTTTATTTTCTAAATAAGTTTCCATAGAATAAAAGAACTTTTCCATGAGAAGTAGAAAATATAAAAAATTATGGTCACGCCGCCGTCATGATACTTGATGTACTTATGTAAGTATGAATGCTTACTAGAAAAGAAACATACTTAACCATCAACTGTGAACCTTTTACTACAAAAAATATAACCTATCTAATGAGTTCTTGCTCTGATTAGACTCATACGGTCTGTTAAGCACACAGTGTCACACTAATGTTTCCGGAGACCAAGAAAAGCTCACTTTTTACATTATTATTTAGCTCGCCAAAATGACACGGCCCTCGTCATAGAAACAGCCTCGAAATAGAGACCACTTTCACACTCTCGAAATTAATTGATGGAATCAGGCCTTACATAACGGAAATCCATCATAAAACGATAATATAGGAGGAAGGGAGAGGAACCCATCTCTCTCCCTCGATTCGTCAATCCTAACGTACAGCAGTCATCGATAACCACAACGAACTGTAAGAGAGGAATGACGAATCGACCTCCTCGGGAAAGGAATTTTGGATATTGGACAGAAAAATACCTGCACCCTTCAAACTACTCCGCTTAACAACATGACTAACAAGTCGACATGTGTTTCGCCTACACACGTTAGGTTTGACGAATTGGGGGTGTGAGGTGGGTTCCTGTCTCTCCCCTCCTTTATTATCAATATCACAGTCCTCAACACTATTGACAGTGGCCCAAAAGTTGGCAGCCAAATGATGTGCCTCATCACGCTCCATTTGAAGAGACTTCGTTGTGTGGACTTGGAGGAGGAGAAATACGACAGTGTAACGATCTATTGAATCGCTCGGTTGTGACAAAGATTCTCTCTACTGTATGAGGCAAAGATTCTCTCCAATGTATGAGGCTTCTGCCAGGCTAGTTATTGGAATTGAAATGGAGAGGATAGTATTAAGTTAAAGAACTCTTCTGAACACTTGCCCATGATATATACGGTTGCAAGTTAACGCACCTGCTGAACTGGATACCTGGAAGTTCGGATGGTAGTTGCTTACAACTAGTCTAGCAATAGTCTAGTCTTAAGGACCTTGATAAGGTCAAAAAGAAGAAACGGGACTTGCAAGATTAGAGAAATCAGGTATTTTTTTTATTTTGATAGAAACTTGGTTTTCACTTCTTGGACGTTGTATAACCTTTCAAGCCTTTACGACTAAGCGAATTTAGGCCGTGTTGTAAATGCGAGTGTCACGACGTCTAAAATCCCCTTAAAAATTTAAGTTAGGTCTACACAATTGAATTGAGGTCACCTCAGCAACGATCCTGAGACCACAAACATCTCGAATTAGCCGTGTCGTGCTAAGAGTATTAGTTTAAATAAGGCATGCCGTACCGTTCTGACAATTATATCTGTACCTATTTGTCGTAGAATTTTGCCGATTGTGTTTGTCATTTGAGTTGCAAATACGACTTGGGCATTCAATGATTTATGCGCTGTAGTGATCTGTTTGAGAGAAAAAGACATTAGTATAGGTATTTTGACCAAAGAAAAGCTATGCCAAAAAGGGCAGGAAAAGACCTGGATAAGAACTGTTTGCTCGGCTAAGCTAGTCTATTAGGATGTTGTTTTTATTTAAGTCGATTTTGGAACTGGTAGTCATGATACCTAGTAATTATCTTCCTTTTCGACTTACAAAATGATGGTTATAATGGATGCCGTTGGATTAGAATTATTCTGACTCTTATTTGACTAATATTTGTTGACCCTAAAAAACGGACAATTTTATCATACGTCAAAATATTCGAGTTAAGTATGTACAACATTTCTATGCTGACCTCTTAAAATAAAGTAAAATTTCAAAATATATTCTTCTTTTCTTATATTAATGGTCCTTCGTTTTTAAAATATCTGTATCTATCTTATATATAAAATACTCGTGTCACAGTTTTCGTTTCCGTACTCCTCCGAAACGGCTTGACCGATTCTCATGCAATTTTGTGAGCATATTGAGTAGGTCTGAGAATCGGCCAACATCTATTTTTCATACCCCTAAGTGACCGGGAATAACATTCCACGCGGGCGGAGCCGCGGGCATCAGCAAAATGATAGAAAAGTAATAAATAAAACTGTATATTGGAAATATTTAAAAAAAAATACTCGCTGGGTGTTCAACATAAGATACCGAAGCCGAAAATATAGTTAGAATTTTTTTGTCTGTTTGTCGGTTTGTCTGTTTGTCTGTTTGTCTATTTGCTTTGCTTTGTCCGGAAGGATCTCGAAAAGTACTCAATGGATTTGATTCAAATTTTATACAAATATTAGCTAGGGGTAGGGTCTTAAAATAGGCTATATATTATCACGCTACATATCCTAGGGGCTAAGCAGAGAGCAATCAAATTGGCATTATTACATAATTTTCACGCGTACGAAGTCGCGGGCAACAACTAGTATTAAATACGCCGATCGTAAGCGGCTTCGCCCACCTCAAAACCAAATATAATTGAAATGCTAAATCATTGCCATTAAATTCGGTACATTTTGCCAAACCCTTCTCAACACTAAATGGGTTCGAAATAATCTCAATAATTAACATTGGGCGAGTCGTATGCGCACGAGTTTGCAGCGGGTTAACGTTTAGACGTGACGTCACCATTGTCACACGCGGCATTGACCCTAAGGTTGGTGACCCCTTTACGTTGATAATAATACTAATTATTTAGACTGTTTTGGCGTGAGTCTAGCTTATGCTTAGGTATGGCTAATGTTTGAATAAGACATTTTGAAATGGCAACGTTTATATACTACCTTTTTTTATACAAGGAGAGCTCCACTTACGGACTGAGAGAGGTTTTTTACTTGATTATAACTCTGTATCCGTATCAGTCTCCACAAGGCAAGGAGCGAATTTTTAAGCTACAGGCACAAATCAGAGATAGTACAGATGGAAACCTCACGTATGTACTTTTTTTCACACCTACCCTCTGCTACGCACACTCGCGCACCAATCAGTATCGAAAACTCTCCTCAACCTCGCCTGACCTCGTGTTTGTGAACTCAGTGAGCTGTGTCTATGTGTGCGTAGCCTCAGCGAATTTTCCATCTGTACTATCCCTAATTTGTGTTACAGGCCAGCGAGTTAGCGAGCAGCTTATAATCTCTAACACTTAGGTTGTGGAATAATCTCCCAACCTCGTTTTTCCCAAGCGCCTACAGTATGGGGTTCTTTAAAAGGGTTTTTAGAAGGTTCTTGCAGGGTCGACAGCGCGAGTGTTGTAGCGCCTCTGGTGTTGCAAATGTTTATAGGCTACGGTGATCACAGTCCATCAGGTGGGGACATAATATGCTTGTCTGCCGCCTTAGTGGTATGAGATATCTCTTTAGCTATAAGACCGCCCTCTGTATGTTTTATAAAATTGTAATATCTTTCTCTTCTGTATGTTTTTTATTGGTGTACAATAAAGTTTATTCTATTCTATTCTATTCTAGGAACTTCCCCTGTGTCATCAAGCTTATTATAATCTACAATTGACTATCCCTTTGTAAATAACTCGTTAGCTCTCATACTTATAGAATTTGGGACTTCACGAGAAATACTATTTACTTACATTCACCGACGTTTCGCTCATTCACAACGGAGGGTAGTTCGACCGTGGTTTTTGTCGATCCTCGCCTCAGTCCAACCGCGACCACGGGCGCTGCAACGTGCTCGAAACGTCGGTGAATGTAAGTAAATAGTATTTCGCGTGAAGTCCCGAATTCTATAAGTATAAGTGTTAAAAACCGCGATAGTTTAAAAATAAAACTCGTTAGCTTTTAAACTCGCTGACTAGCAGCTTGTAAGTCCCTGTCATCGAGTCTAGGTATGTGGAGGCTTTTTGAAGTATCAACCAACAAGGCCTTGTAAATTCCATTAAAGATGAGCAAAACAAAAGTTCTGTCTAAGGTACCTCTACATTTAATGTACAACACAGAGTGCGACAGGTAGCCGCAGAATCTAGAGTCAACATTCATAGCGAATGATGGATGAGTCAATGTAAATGAATCGAGTTGTAATCCGGTACAATCATCCTCACAACTGTTACAATTAATTTTTGAAACAGTTTGGCTGGCAAATTCAGAATTTTCTTACCGATCAAACACTGTGTATTTTTTATTTTTACTGTTGACTTTTTAAATAAACGAGTGACTGTCCAATTATTATTATTATTATGTCAAGTTTCGTCGAATTCGTCCTTGGATTGAATTTGTGGCTGAGATAAGATTTTGAACTCATAATTTTTTTTTACAATTTACTTCCCATAGGTGTGGTACCTATATCTTTATCTTAAGACTTCTACAATTTTTAATGTGATTGGAAGACAACAACAACAGGTGTTAAGAAATTTTAAATGTCCCAGCTGAGCTGTAAATTTTAAGCGTTCGTAGTCCCGCTGAAATCTGAATTATTGTTGAATTGTAAACGATGGTTGGGATAAGCCGCATATGCAATGGTTTTTTAAGTATTTGTATTTACGAGCGTTTTCTTACTTCGGAGAGCACGTTAAGGCTTTATAGGTGGCTCGAAAATTTTCAAAAGCGTATTAACTTATTTAGTAGTGTGGTCAAATATTGCGTCTGTCTGTTTCAACACGGTAAATGTGAACGTACCAATAGTCTGTCTAACCTTCGGAAATAAAGCGTGACTGTATTAAAAATATGAATATAATTTCAGGACCTGACTTTTAAATCAACCCTTATGTGCACGAGTGTACTGTGTATGCGCTGTATATCGTCTGCGTTCAGTTCCCGTGAACTTAAGACTTAAGTGACATTGCAATGTTAATGTCAGATTATGCTACAATGTGGGACTTCTCAATGTTTGTTTGCAAATGGAGTGTTTTCCCTAAGCTTTTCATTATATTGGTTCCTTTACAGTTCCTTACCCAGAGGGTAATAACGGGACCCTATTCATGAGACATCGCTGTTCATCTGTCTGTCCATCACGAGGCTGTATCTCAGGAATCATGATAGCTAGAGTACTAAAATTTTTACAGATGATGTATTTCTGTTGCCGCTAGAACAACACATACAGTGACAATCAGAAAAAATATTACGTGGCTCCCATACTTATATTTTTTGGCGTTTTTTGGTAAGGAACCCTGTGTGCGCGGAACGCCGTGTTATAATTTGGCCAGTTTTGTGTCTGGGTCTGTGTGTGTGTATGTGTGTGTGTGTGTGTGTGTGTGTGTGTGTGTGTGTGTGTGTGTGTGTGTGTGTGTGTGTGTGTGTGTGTGTGTGTGTGTGTGTGTGTGTGTGTGTGTGTTATTGGCTACCAACCAAACTGGCTTAACATAATCAAGCCACGACTATTTAACTCTGCCTCTGTTTGCGTTATCTATCAGAGGGTGACTGGTATCCTACCGACATCTTCAAGGACTGACAGACGAGGTCATAGTAAAGAGAACGAAAACTCGAAATAAAACCCTGTAGTTGTACCAATCCATCCAGCCACCGTTATATACTGTCAGCGGTAGGAAAAAGTATATAGGCCTTTCTGTAAACAATGCTTTATTAGGGTTCCGTACCCAAAGGGTAAAAAACGGGACCCTTTTCATGAGACTTTACTGTCCGTCCGTCCGTCTGTCTGTCCGGCACGAGGCTGTATCTCAGGAACCGTGATAGCTAGAGAGCTGAAACTTTCACTGATAATTATATTTCTGGTGCCGCTATAGCGCTAAATAATAATAATATTTTTATTAGAATTAGTGTATTCTGTAAATAACCAAAAAAAAAATTATAATAGGTTTTCTGAGAAAATTCATTTTTTAGAGCAGACCTGTAATATTTCTCTCTTCCCCAAAGTCCTGGGGTATTCTTCCGAGGGTTTGCCCGGGGTTCGCAACCATAGGCTGTTAGGTAGGATACGTGTGGTTTTTAGTCAGTAGGAGTCCGGAATAGCATCCATGTAGGATTTTCCTCACATTGGAAAAAGAAATTCCCCCAAAAGGAAATCGGGAGAGGTCTGTACCCATCAGTGGTCTGTAATAGCACAATTTATGGAGAGGCAGAGGGCGCTAGTCCATCCATACTTTATTTTCCCACGCAAGCGAAAAAATACACATTTTTGGAACGATTGGTAAATTGACTTTTATAACGGGTGTTTTTTTTAGAGGTATAGAACTTTAAGTTGGCCTAGCTGTTTTAACCGGCGGTATTTTTGTCAGCTGTAAAGTGATTTATGTTTAGTATGGTTTGGCATTTTAACATAAATAGACTGAAGCCTGAACAATGCTTCCAAATTGTGCAAATTTATTTTGAAAATCATGGTTCTTTCCGAAATGCGTATCGTGATTTTCATAAGCGAATTTTCTTTAGCGGTGCAGCTCACTTTTGGTTGAATGGATACATCAATAAACAAAACTGCCATATTTGGGGTGATGATGATCCTCAAGTGTATGTTGAGACACCGTTACATCCAGTAAAACTGACTGTGTGGTGTGCTTTATAGGCTGGTGGAATAATTGGTCCGTACTTCTTTAGAAACGATGCTGACCAGAATGTTACAGTCAATCGTGACTGCTATAGAGCGAAGATTACTGACTTTTTCGTTCATCAATTGAACAACCATGTTGTGCAGGAGTAGTGGTTTCAACAAGACGGCGCAACATGTCACATTGCTCGTGCCACAATTGATTTATTGAAGGAAACGTTTGGTAACCGCATAGTTTCACGTTTTGGACACGTGGATTGGCCTCCAGAGTCGTGCGATTTTACGCCACTTGACTATTTTCTGTGGAGATATGTGAAGTCGCTCGTCTACGCCGATAAGCCCGAAACGATTGACCACTTGGAGGATAACATTCGGAGCGATATTGTCGCTATACGGCCACAAATGTTGGGAAAGTCATCGAAAATTGGACCTCTAGATTAGACTACGTCCGAGCCAGCCCTGGCGGTTATATGCCAGAAATCATATTTAAATTATAATGCCAGAAGATTTCCTTTCGAATAAAGTCATTTCCATATCAATAAAAACAATCACCTTCGTTTTATTCCATTTCAAAGTTCTATACCTCGAAAAAAAACAGCCTTTATAACTATTATAGATTATTTGTTTGTAAGTGCTATTACTCAATTATTGAATAATTCTTCCGTTCCAAAAGAATACAGGTTTCACGTAATTGCTTCAAAAACTGTACATTGTTACTAAGAAACTTGTTTGGACCAGAAATAGTTTATTTCAATTTCTCACGCCCTCTTCGGATAACGTTTGCAAAAGTTGATGAGCTTCTCAAATAACTTTTTTTCTTGTGGAAATCCTAATGGATACTATGCCGGACTCTTACCGACTAAAACCGCACTGTGCCCTACCACTGCCTAAGGTCGGGAGCCCCGGGTTACCCCTCGAAAGAATGTCCCAGGACTTTCGAAAGTCTTAGCCTACCACCGCACCGGTCAAGCTTCGGTAAGTATCTGTGGCAAATACACTGAGAAACCACAGCCGAGTGCCAGCACTGCGAGTAGCGCCAAGAGGACACATCGCTTCACACGCTGGTGGAATGTAAAGCGTGGTCAGGTGCTCGTTGCAGGTCTGGACGTGGACACTTTCTCCCTCGAGACCATAGTGCGAGCCATGATCTCCAGCGGGAGTAAGTGGGACTGCGCTGCCTCTTTCTGCGATGCTCGTGAAATAGACGGCGGGTACGGAGCGGGAGTGGACTCTTCCACCCGAGTTCCGCATCCATTAAGGATTTTAACTCATGTTAAAAAAAGGCTTCCACCGCGGTCTCATCTATGAGTTCGGATCCTACGTTGCGTCTTTTGGGGTCGGTTCTGGTGTTATCCCGCTTTTTGAGGCATGAGGCGTGCGTTAAACTTTCACGTAACACCGCCTTGTCTCAGAAAACCTATAAGCCAAATTTCATCAGCATCCTTTCAGCAGTTCAGGCGTGAAAGCGAAACAGACAGACAGAATTACTTTCGCATTTATACATAGTATCGAGTACGACATTGTGTAGGGAATATAGGCCAACCGGTATATCGACCGGGAGCTGGTCTGTCACTGTACTTTCACTTTCATGTTTGCCTGGTACTGCAAGTTAAAGAAATCAGCGGGTTATAGCATATATATTTTTTTTTTTTTTTTTGTTTAACGTGAGGGAAAATCCTCATAGGATGTTATGCCGGACTCTTACCGACTAAAAAACCTCACGCCACGCCTAACAGCCTATGGTTGAGAGCCCCGGGTAAGCCCTCAGGAAGGATGTCCCGTGTTATAGCATATATTCTAGAGACTGCCTTAGTGGCGCATTCAGTAGTGTAACCGCCTGCCGCGCTGAGGTCCTGGCTTCGATTCCCCGGTCGGTCCAAATATTTGTGTGATCCACAAATGTTTGTTTCGGAGTTTGGGTGTTTTCTATGTATAATATATATCTATAAGTATATAAGTAAGTATGTCTATCAGTCGTTTAGATCCCATAGCACAAGCTTATATTAGCTTAATTTGGGCTAGACGATGTTGTGTGAGATTATAAATCAAGTTATAAGCTCCTTTCCCGTCAATTTGGGAAGTACGTTTGTTGAACACGATGGAATTAGATGCAAAAATTAAAGTAATAGGTACACCTAATGTCAGACACACACAAAGTAAATTTATTGCCTTCCCTGCTAATTCCCCTCCCAATCAAAGTCGAAGGTCGCGTTGCTCTATTTAGAAAGAAAGAAAGTAAGAAAAGCAATTTATTTTTGCCAGTTGTAGTAACAAAAACGTACATCAAAAAAAGAAAAGAAATGACAGTGACTGATAAATTGAGAGTAGGTAGCGAAAAATCCTAAATTTATGCTGATAACAGTGTCATTTGTCTTGTCAGTGTCACAAACTCGCATATAATGACAAAGGTTGTTTCTAATTCATTGCCATTTAATAAAATGTATATTTACATTGCAGCACAGGTTGGAAACTCCATACAAAATGTTCGTTTTCACCCACACTAATATAGACGTAATGTGAATGCTTAAATCAAGCTTCAATGTGTGTGTGAGTATTCTAGGGTCACTAGCTATGGAAACAAAATAATAAGGAACAGAACGCAATCTCATGTATGTAGGTACTTTTTTTCAAATCTACCCTCGGCTAAGCACAAATTAAACCAAAGCAATAGCACAGGGTGGAAACTCCATACAAAACTGTTCGTTTTCACCCACACTAATATACACGTAATGTGAATGCTTGAATCAAGCTTGAATGTATGTGTGAGTATACCAGGGACACTAGCTATGGAAATTAAATAATAAGGAACAGAACGCAATCTCATGTATGTAGGTACTTTTTTTTCAAGTCTTCCCTCGGCTAAGCACAAATTAAACCAAAGCAATAGCACAAAGTACGTAGGTAGTAATACCTAAAGCAACGCAAATTGATAGAGCGTAATTTGATAGAGTTGAATTTAATTGCAAACCATAACTATATCGGAAACTGTCCTCCGAACAAAACTAAATTAAAAAATGTAAATTATATCAGCCTGGTGCATTATAATATTGCAACATTAACGCAGGTCAAAGAGTTTGAATTGGAGCTGTTCATGAGCTCAAAAAATATTGAAATTGTTTGTCTTACAGAGCATATGCGTAAGGAGTATGAGCTCATGTTCAGTTTCAGTAGTCACCGGGTTGGTAGTGCGTTCTGCAGGGTCAACACAACACGGGGGGGTTCGTTGATTTTATTAAATAAGAAATTAAAGTATAAGGAACGGAAAGATGTTGTGTCCCTCTCTGTAGAGTGTACAGTTGAAATATCATGCGTAGAATTGGAGCAATTCATAGTAGTATGCGTATATAAACCTGGAGTCTCACCCTTTTGTGAGTTTGAGGAAGTAATGGATAAAGTGCTATTTAAACTTGGAAAAACTAATAAACACCTAATAGTGTGCGGTGATTTTAATGTTAATATACTTATAAATACGCGTCAGACCAATGATATCTTAAATTTATTTAAATCACACAATCTCACTAACTTATTTTTAGAGCCTACTAGATATTGTGATACAACAGCTACTTGTCTGGACAATATATACAGTGATATGTTGCCAGAAAGTAAGAGTATTATAAATAAGATAAAATCAGATCATACTGGGCAAATAGCATCTTTCAAGATCACAAGAGAAAAAGTTAAAAGACGTAAAATATTATGTAGACCAGTAACTAGTGGCCGCTTGGAACGTATGCGAGTTGGACTTTGCAATAAACTTCCATTTTTAGACACTGGCTTAGATCCAAATGTAAGCTATAAGTTATTTTTTGATTCCTTTTACAATGAGTTCAACTCCATATTCAAGTCTAAGGAAGTCACAATCGGTGACAGGCCAGCCTTCAGTGAATGGGCCACTGAGGATATACATAAAAGTAGATTAAAACTGTATGAACTATACTCAGAAAGACAGCTTAATAGAACAGATGAATTTCTAAATTATGTTAAAACTTATTCAAAAAAGTTTAAAGCAGACTGCTTAGCGGCCAAAAGAAAGTATATAAGTAATAAAATTATCAATAGTGTAGACAAAGTTAAATCTACTTGGAAAATAATTAACGCAGAAAGAGGCCAAGCAAAATCAAATGATAATAATTTTAAACTTAAAGTAAATGGTGACATAATTACAACAGATGCCGAAGTCGCTAACGAATTTGAACAATTTTTTTCTCGTATTCCAGTAGATTTGACCAGAGCCCTAGGTTCTTCTACCCCAATAGCAGAATCCTTGTTAAAAGCAAATGTTCCTCGCTGTAATGAAATATTCAAATTCAGTAAAATTAGTTTACACACTATCATAAAAACTTTTAAATCTTTAAATATTAAGAAAACGGCTGACCTCTGGGGAATTTCTGTACATTTAGTTAATTCGTTAATTGAAATGGTTGCTCCTGAATTATCAATAATATTTAATAATTGTGTTGATAGTGGTGTGTTTCCTGACTTAATGAAGTTTAGTAAAATAACTCCTCTGTTTAAATCGGGTAGCACCTCGGATCCGTCCAATTTTCGTCCTATTTCTGTACTACCCACGTTTAGTAAAATCTTTGAAAAGGTAATGCTTAATCAAATGCAAAATCATTTTAATACAAATAAACTATTCCATACTAAACAATTCGGTTTCACGCGCGGTCGGTCTACCACGGATGCTGGAATCAAATTATTAGAGTATATATATGAGGCCTGGGAGGAGTCGTATGATGCTTATGGTGTATTCTGCGACCTATCTAAGGCCTTCGATTGCGTCCAGCATCAGACTTTAATTAAAAAACTTGATCATTATGGGATCCAGGGGACGGCCTTGGATTTAATTAGTTCTTACCTAAGAGATAGAGTACAGAAAGTAGTTATAAATGGTAAACAGTCACATGGTTCTGCTGTAACAATGGGGGTGCCTCAGGGTTCAATTCTGGGACCTTTTCTATTTTTAGTGTACATAAATGATCTCCCTCACCTTATAAGAGACGATCACGAGGTAGTTTTGTTTGCTGATGACACATCTTTAATATTTAAAGTTGAACGTGGACAGCGCGATCTTGACGAAGTAAACAATGCCCTCTCTAGGGTAGTCCACTGGTTTAACGCAAATAATTTATTGTTAAATGAAACTAAAACAAAATGTATTAGATTCACCTTGCCAAATGTTAGGCTCGTTGACACCAGTATTAAGATTAGGGATGATCAAGTAGAATTGGTCGATGAAACTGTCTTTCTGGGCATAAAGTTAGACTCCAACTTGCAGTGGGGGCCTCATATCGGGAAAGTCTCGGGCAGACTGAGCTCTGCAGCCTATGCCGTTAAAAAGATCCGACAACTGACAGACATTAGAACAGCGCGTCTTGTCTACTTTAGCTATTTCCACAGTGTCATGACCTATGGCATACTATTATGGGGTAACGCTGCCGACATCGAATCTATCTTTGTGTTGCAGAAAAGGGCTGTCCGGGCTATCTATGGTATGGGGTTTCGGGAGTCATTAAGAGAAAAGTTTAAGGATATCAACATACTTACTGTGTATTCACAGTACATATATGAAAACTTATTATATACTCATAAAAATAACAGTAAATTTATTAAAAATAGTGATATCCATAATCTAAACTTAAGAAATAAGAATAAATTGGCTGTACCTAGATTTAGGCTTAATAAAATAAGCAATTCTTTTGCGGGCAATTGTATTCGAATGTACAATACATTGCCGACAGCCATAACAGGTTTGTCAGTTAATAAATTTAAAAAACTAATAAAACTTAAATTGTGCCAGAAAGCTTATTATAGCATTAAAGACTTTCTAGAAGACAAGGCTGCCTGGCAGTGACACGAATTGCTCCTTTCTACATTAAAAAAAAACTGTATTAGATACTAAGATACTAGAAGAGAAGGGACCAGACTGAGTTTCTTGGGGTGTTCTTCTCAGTCTGTAGTATTTCCGAACCCCCGGTAGAGTCACAAAAATTTTGACAAACCTAAATAATTTTTTTTAAAATTTCAAAGGGAATAAATTTTATTTTATTTTATTTTATTTTACGCAGTGACACTCTCTCAAGTACTGACACGGCAAACGACACTTAAATTTTGGTGGGGGGATGGGGAAGCTTACGCAGGGAGTTGCCGATCTGTATGTGATACTATTATATTATCTTTGATTGCAGCCAAAAAGCCGTCTGCGCAACCAAACTAAGCGTACTACCCGTTCGCTCTAACTTTGCCGCTGGCGTAGAGGCGTATACCCGAATTGTTAATTAGACGAAGTAAATTGACAGTAGCTAATGTCACTTCGTCATAGAAAATGCGCAACATTGTATGAAGAAGTGACATTAGTTGCTGTCAATTTACTTCGTCTAATAAAAAAATCGACTTTAGTTTGGAGCCAAGCGGCAAAGTTAGAGCGAACGAGCAGTAAGTCCCTTTACTTGTACCAAACTCAAAAGTGTTGCAGTTGCAGCAAGAAACACATTCCGGAGACTTTATTGTATAATATTGTTTATATATTCATGTTATGCCTATATCATGCCAAACATTTTGTACCTAATAGAAACAATATAATGGTATTTATTGATTTTGAGTTTTAACAGAGAAAAAGAAAAGAAGCAAAATTTACTTTATTCCGCATTAAGGTTCCGTACCCGAAGTGTAAAAAATGGAACTTCGCTGTTTGTCTGACTGCCTGTCTGTCTGTTTGTCCGTCACGAGCATAGTTTTAGGATTGGTCACGAGGCTGTATCTCAGGAATGGTGATAGCTAGAGAGCTAAAATTTTCACAGATTATGTTGTATTTCTGTTGCCGTTTTTTTTTGGTACGGAACCCTTCGTGTGCGAGTCCGACTCGCACTTGCCCGGTTTTTGTGCAATCAGATTTAAGAAAAATTGTGAATTTGCACACTTTTGCGCTGCACAGCTAATACTTCACGTTCATATGAAAAAATCAAACGTAAGACAGAAACACAAATCTATAGTAGTTTTCCTCTATACCTACAAAAGTATACTTAGGCTTTGATAATCCTGTGCGAATTCTAGATGCATTTTAATGCGCCTGCACAGCCTAAGAACAAAGCATGCTCCGTGGTCTGAGGATCAATCAATACGTACTTACAATATTGATGGTCGATATCGTCAGGTTAAAACTGTTGCGTAAATGAGTGCTACCAGAGGTTCTCGATTGGTAATACAAAATGTAACCTTTTTAAGGGAACATTATCGATTTCTAATGAAAATATACATGCATACATATAGTCACGCCTTTATTCCCGAAGGGGTAGGCAGAGGCATAGTATGCGCCCACATACTAGCTTAGAGATTCTGTCCCACGTAATATGTAGTGAGCCTATTGCCGTGTTGAAATGGCGCAGGTCGCGACGACCCGCAGTTGATATTCTTCAAGCCGACCATAAGGCCTTCAACTTGGCTTAACGAAAGTCATTTTACTTACTACCGGGTTTCATTCTGAGTTTTCCTTCTCTACGCAATGGATCTTTTTGCAAAAGTGTTCGCTTAGTCACCTCTTACGACACCCTCGGGATGTATTGGGGTGGCGACATTTTGTACTCTTACCCGTCGCAAAATGGGACCCCATATGCAGCGCCATTTACTCTTTTTTCCTAGCTATACTTCTCTATGCATTATAATGTGTGTAAATAAACTGTTCAATAAATAAATGTGTTTTTACACACGCAATGGTTAGCATGTGACCTATGAAGAGAAGGCCTTCTTTAATTTATTCTGAGTAGAGTTTCAAATCATCATCGAGAATAAATATTTAAAAAAAATGATACTGTGTACTCTTAGTAAAGTGTATTAAAACGAAAAAGTAATATGACTAATATTCTTTTAGATAGTACCTACAAAAGTAATCCTTGAAAGAGTCATTCTATTCATACTGCTGCAATTCATGCATACTTGAATGTGGAGAGGTTACTCTGAATTCAACGAACACAAAAGTAGAGGCACATTTTAATCTCATTTATTTCTCACCTTACTTTATAAGGTGACTTGAAGTTACTTAGTAGCGTGTAAATCTAACAAGCGACCTTTAACCGATAGGTCAGCGCGAGATTCTGCGCGAATGAGGAGCGCATTCTATTCCGCATTCATTATTTATGCGGCCAATAATATTCACATAATATATCATTGTGATGGGCCTGTTTTGGAGTTAAGTATGGACGTATTGAAATATTTATGGATCTACTTGATAGGTTAGGAGTGTAACCTGTATTCTGCTTTCGAGACGATACGAAAGTGAAGGTTAGAATATTTGAATAATCATGTTTTAGCATAAGTATTATCATTACAAGTAATAATAACTTTGGAGATGACGATGATGACGCTATTTCTAGTCTTCCATAAGGCCTACAACTTTCATATATTACTGGCAGCTTTTATAAATCATGTGAAAATCTGCACGTATGTCAAGCCAGACTCAAATTACACGGTCTCTCCTAATCCGTTTAGCGTCGGGCGCTACAGGTAATAAAAAGTATTTATTTTTCCCGGTTTCGATTTCCGGGTCGGTCCAAATATTTATGTGGTCCACAAATGTTTGTTTCGGAGTTTGAGTGTTTTCTATGTATTATGTATGTATTTAGAAATATATAAGTATGTATATCAGTCGTCTAGATCCCATAGCACAAGCTTATATTAGCTTAATTTGGGCTAGATGATGTTGTGTGAGAATGTTCACAAATATTTTCATTTTTGTAAGGACATGTAAATTATATTCCCGTTTAGATGGTAGGCTTTGATAGAAGTTTAAATTTTTCAAGAAATTGTCGCGTGTATCACTGCCATTCATCCTGACAGTAAAGGTGGGTCTACGCTAGACGAACCGAGCACGAGCGGAG
Source organism: Miltochrista miniata (assembly GCA_933228765.1). NCBI lineage: Eukaryota > Metazoa > Arthropoda > Insecta > Lepidoptera > Erebidae > Miltochrista > Miltochrista miniata. Next base: position 2,445,596 of record OW121769.1, read on the forward strand.
CACAAGCGGAGCCGTTCTCGGTTTCGTCGTTCGCGGTGTCAAGTGTGGACGTGCAACGAACCTACAACGATCACTGTCCTCGAACGATTATTATAGCAGTGGTCAGCAAAAAAAGAAAAAGGCCTAGACGATGGGGATGTACAAATATATATAAAATGAGATCCAATCAACAAAATTTAGATTTGCTAACCATTTTGAGAGGTCAAGAAGCAACTGGCCAATTTAAGAACTTTCTTCGAATGACATCGACAAACTTTGAGAATCTACTACGCTCAATTGGACCGCACATTGCGAAAATATCTTATATAAAATATCTATAATTCTTGGGATATACGAGACCATGCATCAATCTTCTTATTTTTTTATAGTAATCCTCATGTTTTGGGTCCCATATCAATGGATTATTTTGATATAATTCAATAAATTGCACGGAAGCATCTTCGGTCCTCGGTTCCATGATGTTCGGCTCGAGCGACCGACGTCTGTCACTAAACACGTCCTGCACGTCCACGAGCGCACTGCGAGCGCGAAGCAAATCCCTTTGTGTTCGTCAAAAAACCGACAACAGGCGGAACGCAGCCGAGCACGAACGAAATGCTCGCAGCGCGCTCGTTAGAGGCTTGTAAGTCGGTCCACACTATACGAATTGTGTTCGGCTCGTGCTCCGCTCGTGCTCGGTTCGTCTAGCGTAGACCGACCTTAACACAGACCGAAAAAATAGGAAAAACCATAGACTTTGCAAAACTTTTTACGACGCGGTTTGACACACAGTCTATGTTTTTAGGGTTCCGTAGCCAAATGGAAAAAACGGAACCCTTATAGATTCATCATGTCTGTCTGTCTGTCTGTACGTGTGTCACACCCACTTTTCTCCGAAACCATAAGGACTATGCAGTTGAAACTTGGTAAGTAGATGTATTCTGTGAACCGCATGAAGATTTTTAAATAAAACCAGAAAAAAAATTTGGGGGTCCCCATACTCAGAACTGAAACTCGAAATTTTTTTAATACGTCATAAACTGCAATTTTCGCCGAGAAAATCACTACCACTGCCAACATGTTAAAACAACAATGAAAGTTACAACGAACTACAAGAACTTTTATATTATGTTACTTGTTGCTACGGAACCCTTCATGGGCGAGTTTAACTCGCACTTGGCCGGTTTTATTTTTCTTTATTCACTTAGGTTTCAAAGTAACGCTTATGAACGTCATTTTTTTTTAACATTTACTGCCAAATTCGCAATGCAATAGGTAAAGCCTGTGAGGAAGAACTTAGCAAGATGTGTGATGTTTAAGTCTTATAAAAAAATGGGAATTGTGGCAGTAGCAGCATTACATAATGAAAATGGCACTTACCAGAGCTGGTGAATCCATTGGCCTAGATCGCGACTTCCTCAGCTCACTGTGAACATCTATAGGCCGAGACCTGGATTTCCTAAGTTCACTTTCACCATCAGAAGGTCTGGACTGCCTATCGCTTTCTCTGTCTGAAGAATAGTACCGTCTCTTTTCTTCTTTATGCTCCTTGTAGCGCCTGTCTTCTTTTAAAGTTCTTTCATGCCTAGGAATGGTATAATAGCTTGATATCAAACTTTTTTTAAAAACTACTACAATGTCTTTGCACAGAACCATTTTACTATGAACTTTATAAAGTAAATCAAACACAGGGGTCGTGGTCACAGTAGTAGTTTTTTAGGGTCCCGTATGCAAAGGGTTAAAAACGGGAACCTATTCAGGAGACTTCGCTGTCCATCTGTCAATCTGTCTATTCATCACGAGGCTGTATCTCAGAAAGCGTGATGGCTAGAGAGCTGAAATCTTCGCAGTTGATGTATTTCTGTTGCCACTATAACCAACAATAAAATCAGAAAAATTATTATTATTTAGGGTGGCTCCCGTACAACAAACGTAAGTTTTCCTTTTTTTTGGTACGGAACCCTCAGTGCGCGGGTTCGACTCGCACTTGGCCGGTTTTTCTATGTCACTGAGCCTCTTGGTCTTCTGGTTAACGGTTGCTTTTGCTTAACGGTTTTTAGTCACTATTTTAGTGGAAATCATATTTCATTTTACCACACAAAGGTCAACATACCTCACATCGTAGTCCAAGTCCCTGTACTTCCTCTCAAGGTCACCGTCTCGCGGAGAACCCCTGTAGTTATCGAGATCTTCCCTGGAACTACGATACCTCCTTTCATCACCTTCGCATTGGTAATCTATCTTCTTTACAATGATTTCACTCGGTTCTGGGTCCGTGTACCTGTGCAAAATAGACTTATTAGACAAAAACCGGACAAGATCAATAGGACCCGATCATCGACGGTTCGGTACATTCATCTGTCCGTCTATCAAGGCCCTTTATCTCATGAATACGTGGAGCTATCGACTTGAAAATTAACACCATTTATTCAAGTCTACACCCCTTGAAGCTGTAAAAGAATCCAACTGCTAAGCTACCGCGGAAGAAAGTTACAGCCATTTATATCGCAAAAAACGCATATTTCGACGCTCCTAAGGGAAATAAAGTTAATAGGGCATCTACTTACGCCTGTATTTCTTATTTCTGGCTTTCTTATGTACCACGTTGGTACATAAGAAACCTACCGGCTAGGCTGAGGCAATGGCGCTTTGGTGGTACCAGTTTTGCATATAAAACTTTCATACCAGGCCATACTTCAAGGAACTTCGTTATATGGAAATTTTGTACTGCATATCTAAATTCCAATTAAGATTTGCCTAAGCTTTCGTGCTAGCATTTTAGGTTGCCTTGAATCAAAACTCTTGCCTTGCCGTTTTTAACTATTTGTTCGTGATTTTGGCGTATAATAACTATTGTTTTTTTGTGGCATTTCCTTGTGTGATACATTGCATGGTAAAAGCGAAATAGTTCATGTTTTGGGGTCGTAAAACTACAAGGCTGGTCACGTTTAGTTTTATTAAAGTTTGAAAGTCAATAAAACTAATAGTTTAACATTAATTTTTTTCAGTAGGTACCTTGTGACGCGTTAAATATTTACGTTGCAAGGACGTTGAAACAATATTCTGCCTATTTTTTTTTTATGTGAGGGAAAATCCTCAGAGGATGTTATAACTCTCTTATAACACTTACTCTTATCGACTAAAGCCCTCGGAAGGACCCGGGACTCCCAACCACAGGCTGTTAGGCGTTACGTGAGGTTTTTTAGATAAGCCAATTTGTTGGTACCATGCAAAATAAAGACGTAAACCACTCAAAACCTTTTTGTTCGAATTCCCAATTATAAAAAATAATGCCTTCGCTATACGGTGATAAGTGTGATGAGAAAACAATATGATTTTTTAAATTCAAATGAATTTAAATTTGTAAAAAGAAGTGTTGCATATTGAATTGATGATAATAATTTAAACGACTATCGTGCATCACTGATTTATTTCACACTAGCTGTTCCTCGCGGTTTCGAACGCGTAGAAGTCGTTATCGCGTAAAATCATAACCCTCCTTTTGCACACTCAGTTAAAAAGAAGCCTATGTCCTTCCCAAAGCCTCGAACTATCCCTATACAAAATTTCATCTTTCGCATTTATGATATTAGTAAGAAGTAGGGATATTTGGTCTTTCCTCATAAATCTTGCATCTTCTCATGATCTCGTACCGGGTTATTTTTATATAGAAAAAAAAATACCTTTTGTAATCAGAGTCATCTTCAACAAGATGTTCAGGGCTCTTGAGTACCCGTGTGCGAGTCTTCTGCTGGACAGGTTCCTTCTCCTTCTTGCTCTTCTTAGAAGAGTCGCGAGAGAATAGTTGCTTCATCTGAAAATTTGATGTTCAAATTACTGTTGATATTTTCAAATTACTGTTATACAAAATATGGAGGCATGGAAATAGTTCACAGCAGGCTATTTCATCGCATCAGTAGATGTGTTTAAAAGGATCGAATTTTTCAGTCTTTAATTAGAATTCTGGGATACAAGTTCTCCAATTTTAAAATTATTATATATACATTACGGGAAGTTTTGAGTACTTACTTCTATCCATCTAGGGTAGTAAGTATCTATGACTTGTGCAAGTGGCATTGATAATTAATACTAATAGATATAAGACTGGTTCTAGGTTTGGATAAGAAACACGAAAATAATAATGTACCTTTTCAAGTCCAGATAGTTTTTTCGCCTTTGGTGGTTTCGCACTGATTTTGTCATCAAGTCTACTAGGACTCTTATCATATCTCTCCAGTTTTGGCTCTAAATGTAAGCCTTCAGTAGTACTCCTGTCCCTTACCCTGTACTCCTTTCTGTAACCATCGTCTCTGTAACCTTTGATTATTGCCAGAGGTCTTCCACTAGCATAATATCGCTCACTGGGATAGTTGTCTTCTGTGTGCCTTCTTTCACTTGCCAAGAACAATGCAGTTTTTCTAATATCATCGTCGCTTTCAAGTCTTCTATGACGAGTCCTATGAATTTCACCAGTTGAATCTTTGCGGAAGTCATTCTCAATTCCCGAGTCAACCAAGCGATTGTCAATGTCAAATCTACGTGGAGATCTGTCATCCCGATAATATTCCCGGCTGTCACCGGAGTCATGTCGGCGTATGCCAAAGTCTTCCCTGTATCTATCTTTGTTCTTTACTCTACGTAAAGAGTGATATGAATCAGCATATTTGGGAAGATTTTCATACTCTTCTTCACGTTCTTGTGCTATTTCTGGATTGGATGAATAGTGCCCTTTCCTTTTTCCAGACCATTCATCTTTACCTTTATATTTTTGCCCAGTTTGAAGTACATCATGACTAGAAGTCAGTTGTTTCTTTATTTTATACTTCTTTTCTTTATACTGATCCTTGGTGAGGACTGGTTTTCCGGTATTTGTTTCTAAGCTTGGTGGTTCATATTCAGGTTCAGGTGGAAAACCATTCTTGTTATTTTCATATGTAGGGTCTCTTCTTTCAACGAATTCTTGTCGCTCTATTTCTCCCTTGGGAACTTTTTTGAACAACCTGGAATCCGTATTGTATTTATTTCGGTGGTTATCTGAATCGTATTTATTGTAATCTTCAATGACGCTACTTTCAGTGAAGTTATCTCTTTCTAACGTATTGCGGTAATAACGAACAGTTTCATTTACAAACCGTTCTGTGGCTTGCATTCTTTTTTCTGCCTCATATATAGGGTCTTCCGCCAGATACCTAATAACGGGTTCTTCCACTACTCTTTCACGATCATGACGACGTGCATTAAGACGTGATTCTAGTAACTGACGTCTTTGACTCAATTCATTTAAGTTCATGTCAATCCTAGTTGACTCTGGTTCATATTGTTTCTTCTTTGTGTCCATACCATCAGCTCTTCCTCTATGTTGCTCAATAAAACCGGGCGACTTATCATTGATTGAGTTTTCGTTGGCATACGTAGGTTCAAAATCTTCAAAACTTGTTAACTTGTATTCACGAAATCTTGGTTTAATAGGTGAATCTGTAACGTTATATCCTTCATAACTATTTAGGTTCTCATTTTCATTATTGGTTTTATAGTCATAGTCATACATACGAGTATTATTAAATTTATATCTCTCTTCATACCCCAGACCTTCATCTTCGTCAGAAATATTTCCATGCTTTTCCCTATGAGGAGAATATGTTTTGTGGATGGTTTGTTTATTGCGCCTGTTGGTATTTGCTTCATGGTCTCTAACGACTTGAGCATAAACTATTCCTTTATCCATTTTATTAATTGGCGAAGGAACTCTATCAGGACTAGTACTTTTCACAAATAAGTTAGGATCGGGACTTACACTTGGATTTAGATATGAGAATGGTTTACTTGTACTGGTCCCGTTAATAGGAGAGATCAAATGTGATATTGGGGGCTGTGCGCACGGATCTTCCTTCAATCTCCTAATTAAATGATCTACTGCATGTCCTCTCGTTAAAGGGAGCTTATCAGGTGGTTGTTGGCTACTATGTATCATTTCTTTATTACCATAAACGTTTTCTTCTATTTTTCTGATGCTATCTTTTATTCTGTCTTTTATTTCTACTGAATTTACTTCTTTTGGTATAAAAGAGTCTACTTCATCAACTGTAAGGGGTTTCTTGAGATCGTTTTTTCTTTTAGGCGTGCTTGCCACTATTTGAGGTGATTTCTCTTTTTCTTGTGATTTGCCTCTTTTTGTTCTGATAGGTACTTTTGGCTCTGGTTTATCAGGAGATTTATTAGATCTTGGAGGCTTTTCAACAGGGTTTACCTTTTTCACTTCACTTGCCTTTGGCTCTTCAACTACACTTTCTTTTACGGCTAATTTTTGTTTCTGATACAAATCTAAAGGAGGTGTCTTCTTAAAATAGTCTTCTCTTGGAGAACTTTCTATTATAGGTGACAACTGAGTTTTCTTATTTCTCAAGGATCTAAGAAATTCTTCTGTTTCGCTACCAGATCGTTTGCGAATAGGTTTGGTTTGCGTGTTCAATTTTGTATTGGATTTTAAATCAGTGACGTCACTTTTACTTCTTTTGACGATGACAGGTTTTGTTGTCACAGTTACTGATGCATCGGGGCTCTTATTTCTTTGCGCTCTTCTAAATAAGGTAGACAACGATGTTCGTTCTTTTCTTTTCTTGCCACTCACATCACTGATAGACCTTCCCAGTGGTGTTTTCTCGGGAGTTCCTTCGTCGCTATTTCTCCTTCCAACTCTATTATCTTTTTTCCTTCTATGCGGTAGGGAAAAGAATTTTTCAGGTGAATGATCAGATGTGCATAGGATGCCCTCCGCTTGAGCCCGAACTTTGTTAGCTTCTTCAATGAGTTCTTCTTTCGAGAGATGGGTGAATGGTTCTTTTCTGACTGATGTTGACTGATCTGATGATGCACTCCGCGTAGCACGCGGTTTATCTGTAAAAAGAGGTAATAGTTATTTTTCGACAATGCGTACTTGTTTATTGGTAAATTAAACAAAATGCATAGTTGGTTAAAACTGATTAAATATTTCTTTCAAAGCTCAGTATAGAGTTAAAATAAAATATTAATCAAGTCGAAAATTCCAGTTTAAGATGCTGTTAGATACAAGGAGTTAGACATTAAGTATTATTATGCAGTTGTTCGAATCAGTTAAAATGATCTCAACAGAGATAGCACTTTTGCATTCATACGATAGAAACATAAATAGCTTGTATACTTATTAAAGTTATGTAAATAAGTCATTTGGAACTGATAAATATGTAAAGTATAATATAAAAACAATATTCCATATTCTTGTTTATTGCCTAAAACTTTGGTCAAGTGTTTTAAGGTTATTTATTTTCTAATATACCTGCTTTATAAAACTTATCACCAAATACCTCGATCTCAAATGTTAACGAGATACTAAGACCAGATAATAATAAGATATAAATAGGTATAATGGCTCATTAAAATAAAATGTCTGCAGACCAGTGCTTAATTTACGCAGTTTATGGATCTAAGTATAGATACATAGTATACCTTAAAATTAAAATAAGAATAATTATAATACCTTTCCCACTTCCCATAGGAACTTATTCCCGGGGTAAAAGTAATCTATCTCTTAATCAATTTTCGTCTAGATCCGATTAGTCGTTAAAACGTCAAAAGAGCAAACATCTTGACATCCATTACACACATACACTTATAAACTATCATTTATAATAATAGTAAGATTTAAGCGTGTAGTAAAATATGATTTCATTATGAACTTAGTTCTTGACGTCGATCGCAGAGGATGACAAAGTACGCCATGCAAGTAGCCGATGGCCGTAAAAATGATAAAGACTGAAAGAGGTAAAGACGTAACAGTGGTAAAGATGCTGCTAGTCTTAGCAGACTGAGCATTGATTGTTAAATAAATACAATATCATGTGATGGCCCCCTGTGATTTCCGTTCACCTACCAATTGACCTATGGTCAATCGATCTTGTTGCACCTCTCCTGAATGAATTGAAAAATATGACGTATCGATTAACAGACAGCGGAGTTTCAGCAAAATAATTCGAAGAAACCTTAAAAATGAACTGTTTCTATGTTTTTAATTGTTTGTTTCTTAAAAGAAAAAAACCTACTTATCTTACATAGTAGAAATAATAATAAACTAGTTCTAACAATTCCAAAGTACCTATACCTATCTGCAAGCATGTCGAATGAGGTCTTGTTCAGCATGTGCTGTTCAGCATGTGCTAGACTGGTGCCTAGCGCTGATTTTCAACCAAGGCTTGCGACCAAGGATTCCAATCACCCTACTCGTTATCACCATTATTATATTCTTCTAAAACTGTTATGCTAGGGAACTCTAAAAATCAGTTTGTAGATATACAACAATTAAAAGCGTAGTGTCGCACGATCATAATGACAGTTCGTGGCGTCACGCGTTGCACTCACGATTATTTTTAGCACTGATTCTCAGATACCACTTTGGGAGGCTAATAGCAAATCTTACCTAGTTTGTTTAATTGCACTTCACTATATAAGGCGTACACATTATATATGGAGTAGATATTCGACTGCATCGGTAACGTCAGTCAAAATTGGTTCAAAATAATATTTGTGTGCTCTACAAATGTTTGTTTCGGAGTTAGAATGTTTTCTTTTATGAAAGTCACTCGGGTCAGTGATCTGCCTCTTCACCCTCTTCTTGATGAACTTCATGGTAGTGTACGCAGATTAATGCCAGTCACACACGTTCAAGTATACTTTGCGCAAGTCTAGGGGCTGTGCACAAAAACGAGAAAATCGCGGCGGTATTATCGGTGTACCGTTCTATACACTTCTGTGAACGTGTGTCCACACTTCAATATTATGGCGACGAGTGACTGCATGGAAATACGTACAATTCAAAGACAATATCGTAGCGAATTTCTTATTCCTGAACCGTCCACTTGCGACTTGCGCAAGTATACTTGAACATGTATGGCTGGCATGAGTAGGGAAATACGTGCGTGTTTAAATGAAAACTAACTGTAACTAAGATTATATGAAGGTGCTAATAAGACAAGAAAAATATGAGCGCCATTTTTAGTTTTCTATGACGAATAGCTATATTAGGTATGTAATGTATGTCCCGTGTGGCGACGGGGTCCCGTGCTGCGACGGGTAAGATTACAAAATGTCGCCACCCCAATACATCCCGAGGGTGTCGTAAAAGGCGACTAAGGGAACACTTTCGCAAAAAGATCCATTGCGTAGAGAAAGAAAACTCGAAATGAAACCCGGTTGTCAGTAATGACAATTGTCAAGTCAAGTTGAAGGCTTTATTGGCGGCTTGAAAAATTTCCACTGCGCGTTGTCACGAACTGCGCTTGTCCATTTTAACACAATAGGCTCAACCACCTATTACGTGGGACATAAAACTATAAGGTGAAATAAATAAATATGGTTGGACATTAATAAATGTGGGCGTCTACTATGTATCTGCCTACCTCTTCGGGGATAAAGACGTGACTATAATGTATGTATGAATAGACAAAGACAGGTAGGATACGCGTTATTCATTGGATGTTAGCTATAGTGAGTTTTTGTTGGACTGTAGAGGTGACTAACTTGTGTAGGAGGTGTTTGTTCGACATATTCGTTAGTATGACGCCACCATTCACATCTACTGCATAGTTTTTAGGGTTCCGTACACAAAGGGTAAAACAGGACCCTATCATGAGACTTCGTTTCGTACGTCTGTCTGTCTTTCCGTCATGAGGCTGTATCTCAGGAACCCTGATAGCTAGAGAGCTGAAATTTTCATAGATGATGTATTTCTGTTGCCGCTATAACAGCAAATACTAAAATCAGAGACGTAAAATATAAACGAAATAATTAAGAGAGGCCCCCATACAAAAAACGTGCTTTTTCCGTTTATACGGAACCGGAGTCTGAGTCGCACTTGGCCGGTTTTTATATTGCCTTTTAGATACCTTAGAGCAGTGATAGGCAAAGTACGGCCCGCGGGCCTTCTCCGGCCCGCGAAAGCATTTAATCCGGCCAGTCGACGGTCCTTCGAAATGAGTATATGACTCGTGATAATCATAATTTGACGGTTCAGAAGTATTAGAGATTCTACTTAATAGAACAATAGACTCATATGTAAAGGAGCCAGCTAGCTGAAAATTAGAGCGATGTTTGCGTCGTCATATGTGTGCGAATAGACTTTTCGACCATGAAATTACGGCAAATCTTAATCAGAAACCGACTTACTGATGAACACCTTCTCGCACTACTGAAAGTTACTGCGTCGCAGCTGGAACTTGCATTCGAAAAATGCATTTTTCCTATAAATTTGGGCCTCGATTGAAAATTCTTCATTTTTCTGGCCCCCAACTAAGAAAGTTTGCCCACCACTGCCTTAGAGACTTCGCCGTACGTCTGTCTGTCTGTTCGTCACGATGCTGCATCTCAGGAACCGTGACAGCTAGAGAGCTAAAATTTTCACAGATAATGTATTTCTGTTGTCGCTATAACAAAAAAAAAACTGTATAAAAAAGGGAGAATAAGGGGGCTCCCATACAACAAATTGTGCTTTAGTGTGCAAGTCCAACTCTCACTTGGACGGTTTTTTCTAAGAAGTTTCGAATCATTTAAGTCAGGCATTCTAAATTATAATACTAAGTTTGCAATATAGGTAGGTATCTCAAATAGTAATAAATAATATCATACGTCCGTATATGCCACCATTGGGTTCATTAATCTTAACCGATTGAGGTGATGGCTGATCATCTTTCAACTATTTTTTGGTAGCAATAGCAGTGTAGGTACATATTTAGTTAAATTATTGTTTTTTATTGTCTATTTTTGGGGTTACGTGCCCAAAGAATAAAAATGGAACCCTATTGTTGAGACATGAGCCCCGTGTGGCGACGAGAAAGAGTACAAAATGTCGCTACGCCAATTCATCACAAGGGTGTCGTAAGAGGCGACTAAGGGAACACTTTCGCAAAACGCCAAGGAAGGCATTAAAAAGAAGAAAGCTTGAGAAGTTTCCGTCCATTTCCGGCTCAACACCTATTACGTGGAACATAAAACTATAAGGTGAAATGGGCGTCTACTATGCCTCTGCCTACCCCTTCGAGAATATAGACACCCACGATACACATTTTTATTTGGTGGAGACTCCGAGGTCCGTATGTCAGTCTGTCTCCAGACTCTATCTCAGGAACTGTGATAGCTATGCAGTTAATTTTTTCATAGATGACGTATTTCTGTTGCTGGTATAACAACAAAAACCAAAAGAATATTTAAGGAGTGCTCCCATTCAACATTTTAAAGCGACTCGACTTAGTCAAACGAGCCCGAGCAATCAATATTATACCGTCTGCCAATATTTTGATAATGAGATATTGAAATGGCAGACGCCGTCTTCATCCATAGCATAAGTTTCTTAGTTACATTTAACCGCCAAAGCAATAGCCCATTTTGTAGTTAGCATATTTTACAATAGTTCAGCTCCCATTGTGGGCGGTTCATTACCGTCCTTCTACATAAGGCGGGCGTGAATCGTCTGCAGTGTGGGTCCCATTTCCCCTTACATTAAAAATCTCAAAGGGCCTCTGCGTGTTGGACCAATATGTCTCCATGTAAGCCTACCAAAAAACCGGGTATCTTCATAAGAAAAAAAAAGAAGATACCCGTGAAAGATAGAAACATAATAATAATAAAAAATTACCCCTCGTGGACAGTCGTTATCTTTCATGGGATTAACGCAACCCTATGAGGGCATAGTAGAAATGCTTTTTGAGTCATTCACTTTTTGAGATCAACAAAAAATATCTCACAAGGTTATAGAAAAGCACACATCCGCAGGCCAGCTTGTGGCGAGCTGAATGTGCGTGGCTACACATCGGTCCCGATTCCTCAGAGTTTTGTTGCGCTTCTCGACCAGTTAGCATTTAATGGGGTAACGGGAGACCGTACTCCCGGAAGTGCAGCAAATCTCAACTCTGGCTTGCCTTAATTGGCCGATCAGAGGGAGGAAGCCAGAGCTATATGCTCGGGGGTGGAAGTGTCATTTTCAAGGGCATAACTACGGGGAAACCCGCTCCGGGTCTAACCCGCGATGGCGAAACCGGCGGCGGCGCCGCACCGCTCGACACCCTTAGCCACTCACACCGGTGTTGCCCTCTGTCGCCTTACAGGCTTATGAGCCTATGGCGATTGTATAGGGGGCCCTAGTGAGTTGGCGAGTCACCGTCTGCCAATATTTTGGTAATAATATATTGAAATGGCAGACGCCGTCATCATCCAAGTTGCCCAACACAATAGCCCATTTTGTAGTTAGCATATTTTCCAATAGTTTAGCTCCCATTGCGGGCGGTTCATTACCGTTCTTCTACATAAGGCGGGCGTGAATCGTCTGCAGTGGGGGTCCCATATCCCCTTACATTAAAAGTCTCAAAGGGCCTCTGCGTGTTCGACCAATATGTCCCCATGTAAGCCTACCAAATGTCCGGGTATCTTCATAAGAAAAAAGAAGAAGACACCCGAGAAAGATGGAAACATAATAATAATAAAAAATATAATTAATTATAATCTGAATTTAATGTCTCCAAACCAGACCAGCAGATGATTAGACTATTATTATCATTGAAGATTGTAATTAATTCATAATATATTAGATAGGTACCAGTTCTCAAGGTTCGATTCCATCGACGACACTAGTTTTGTCAAGGGCAACGAGACTTTTCCTCGCATCCGCAAGCATATTGATAAAATCTTAACCCGTTCTAAGTGGTTTGTATGACAACTTATTATTACATCGACATTTTTTATGCCGTTTAATAGACACGTGTATAAGAAGAGATAGATAGACAGATAGATATATGCTTTTTTTTTTTTAACGTGAGGGAAAATCCTCGTAGGATGCCATGCCGGACTCTTACCGACTAAAAAACCTCACGTAACGCCCAACAGCCTATGGTTGAGAGCCCCGGGTAAGCCCTCAGGAAGGATGTTCCGTGACTGCCAAGAGATAGATATATGCTTAATTGTACTAACTACAAAATAACAAGGTACAGAACGATGGAGCAAACGGGTTCTAGTGTAGAAACCGCGAATCGGCAAAAGTGGGGTAGGACGTCCACCCGCCAGATGGACCGACGACCTGTAAAAGGTTGCAGGCTGGGACTGGATGCGGAAGACGCAGGACCGTGTATTGTTGCGTAAATTGGAAGAGGCCTACGTCCAGCAGTGAACTGCCATAGGCTGATCTGATTGATTGATTGATTGAATGGTTATTGTGCTCTACCGGGTTCGTAACAGCCACAGGCGCAGCCGTAGTGTACAGCTAGTATGTAAAGCCATCAACCCTTTAAACTTCGTGATAGTAATGGCAATCGGAAACAATATTTAAAAACTGTGTGCGTGTTGACCCCGCGTTATTTAACTAAAACTTTTAGGTACTAATTAGTACGAAAGTGTACCTTTTTATTTCCAAAGGTACATTTCCTTAGCTTTTTGATTACGCTATTATTTGTCAACTTGTTTTCGAGTTAGATTTATGATTTAGTTTTTAAGCTAGCAGGATTTTATATAATCTAAATATATATAACTCAAAGGTGACTGACTGACTTACATAGTGATCTATCAACGCACAGCCCAAACCACTGGACGGATCGGGCTGAAAATTGGCATGCAGGTAGATGTTATGACGTAGGCATCCGCTATTAAGAAAGGATTTTGATAAATTCTATTCCTAAGGGGATAATATACGGGAAGCGAGAATGGGAACAAATATTACGCGGGCGAAGCTGCGGACATCAGCTAGTTTTGCTATATATGTTTTTTTACATCCTTCATGAATGCTATGCCAGACTCTGACCAACTAAAGCAACTTGGTGCCATAACACTGAGAGACCAAGGTACCTAACCCCTTTGGAAGACTGTCCTAGGATAAAAAGCCAGTTCCCAAATTTTATTTTTACTAAGGTACGGCACAAGCATACGGCCCACCAGAAGGACTGGTGGTCACCGCAGCCTATGAACGTTTGCAACACCAGAGGCGCCGCTCTCACGCTGTTGACCCTGTAGAAACCTTCTAAGACCCCTTTTGAAGAACCCCATACTGTAGGCGTTTGAGAAAACCGAGGCAGGCATTCCACAACTTAGGTTGTTTGTTGGGGTTTTCTTCCGGATCTTCTATCGGATCTAACCGTGCTCGAACGCTCCGGACGTAGAGTGTAAGGATGAACTCCCTGTCTGTGGCGAGTGGTGCGATGATAGAACGTAGCCGTGGACATCATATCAAACAATTCCTCAGTTTAGTTTAGTCATCGTATAAAACCGACCAAGTGCAAGTTGGACTCGTGCACGGAGAATTCCGTGCCAAAAAAACGAAAAAAGCCAAGTTTGTTGTATCAAGTGTCTTTCTTCTCGGGTATTTGTAATTTATTATTGATGATGTATTAATCATAGGAATACACCATCAGTATCTAAAGAATTCAGGTCTCCAGCTTTCACGGTTCCTGAGATGCAGCCTCGTGACGGCCAGATAGACAGACTGACAGTGAAGTCCCATGCATAGGGACCCGTTTTTACCGTTTGGATATGAAACCCTAATAAAATTATACCAACTAGTGTAGTATTCGGATACTTGACTGTACCTAATATCCTACATCCTACAAATATTATAAATGCGAAAGTTTGTCAGTGTGGATGTTTGTTACTCTTTCACGCTCAAACCGCTGAACGGATCGAGCTGAAATTTGGTACCGAGATACATTATAGTCTGGAATAACACATAGGCTACTTTTTATCCCGGGAATAAGTTCCCACGGAAACAAATTTTACGCGAGCGAAGCTACTAGCTAAAGTATTATATAAGGTACTAGCGGACGTCAAATCAAATCAAATCAAATCAAAAATATATTTATTTCACATAGGCATTATACAGATGCGCTTGCAAAACGTCCAGAATACAAAACAAAAACTCTACCACCAGTTCACAACGCGACCCACCTGAGAAGAACTGGCAAGAAACTCAGCGGGTTGTTCTTTTTTTTGCTCTATTTACAATTCTAAAGAATCTAAAAACTAGGCATTTTAACAATTTTTTTGAGAATCCAGCAGAGCAGGTCATTTCCAGGCTTCCTTATCCAACAAATAATCATTGATTGTATAGTAGCCCCTGCAGTTCAATTTACTTTTAACAGATCTTTTAAACTTTTTAAGGGACATACTTTTAATTTCGTCTGGAAGCCTGTTGTAAAAGCGTATACAGTTACCCATGAAAGAATTGCTGGTTTTGTGCAATCTGCTATGAAAAACAGCAAGGTTATTTTTATTTCTAGTGTTGACATTGTGTCTATCACTTAACTTAGCGAAACTATGTAGATTTCTTTGTACATACATAAGGTTTTCAAAAATATATTGTGATGCTACAGTAAGAATATTAACCTCTTTGAATTTTTTCGCGCAGAGAGACCCTTGGACCTAGCCTATATATACCTCTTATGGCCCGCTTTTGTAAAATAAAAATTTTATTTATATCTGCAGCATTGCCCCACAGTAGAATACCATAAGACATTATACTGTGAAAGTAACTGAAATAAACTATTCTAGCCGTATCTACATCAGTCAAGTGCCTTATTTTTTGTACAGCAAATGCTGCTGAACTTAATCTACTAGCTAGTTTTACAATATGTGGACCCCATTGTAAACCAGCATCAACCGTTAACCCTAGGAATGTGGTTTGTTCCACAAGTTCCAACTCTCGACCATTAAGTTGAACATTGGTTTCTGACTGTGCAACATTAGGCAAGGTAAATTTAATACATTTAGTTTTATTATCATTTAGTTTAAGATTGTTAGTGTTAAACCAATAAACCACTTTCAAGATTGCGTTGTTGACATCGTCATAGTTATCTATTTGTCTTTTAACTTTGAAAATCAAAGAAGTATCATCTGCAAACAAAACAATCCTGTTGTTGTCCCCCACGTAAAAGGGTAGGTCATTAAAATATATAAGGAATAAAAATGGTCCGAGTATTGAACCCTGCGGGACGCCCATAGTAACTACAGATCCCTCTGAGCGTGTACCATTAACATCGACCCGCTGAATTCTATTGTTCAAATATGAAGTCAGAAGGTCGAGAGCCTTGCTTCTTATGCCATAATGGTGTAATTTCCTGATTAATGTTTTATGTTGGACGCAATCAAATGCCTTAGACAGATCACAAAACACACCAATTGCATCTTGTTTATCCTCCCAGGCGTCATAAATACATTTCAATAACTCTACACCAGCATCGGTAGTCGAACGTCCTTTAGTGAAGCCAAATTTTTCTCATGAAATAATTTGTGACTGTTAAAATAGATCAGCATCTGCTCTAGTATCAATTTTTGACTGCCTCTGTGGCGCAGTCGGTAGTGATACCGCCTGCGGCGCTGGAGGTCGTGGGTTCGATTCCCACCGGAGACAAATATTTGTGTGACCCATAAATGTTTGTCTCAAGAGTCTGGGTGTTTCTATGTATAATATGTATGTATTTAAAAGTATATAAGTATTAATATCCGTGGTCTGATACCCATAACACAAGCAGGTTATTCCTAGCTTACTTTGGGATCAGATAGCGTTGTGTGAGATGTCCGTGAATATTTATTTATTTATTTATTTATTTTCAAATATCTTGCTCAAGGTCGGCAACACCGAGATAGGTCTGAAATTACCCGGATCTGAAGCGGTGCCAGCCTTGAATAGTGGTATAACTTTACTGTGTTTCATCAAATCAGGAAATACACCACTAGAGACGCAATCGTTAAACACAGTTGCCAAGTGGGGGGCAATGACATCTATAATACTTGATATGGATTTTACTGATAACCCCCAAAGGTCAGCGGTTTTTTTAACATTAATAGATCTAAAAGCTTTTATGATGTCGTTGCAGTTGACAACGGTGAATTCGAACGCGCCTTCACAGGCAGCTACAGATTCTGCTAATAATAGCTCGGCGGAGGTGGAAGACGACTGGAGAGTGTCAGTTATCTCTATTGGAACATTACTGAAAAATTTTTCAAACTCGGTCGCCACTTCCAAATCCCCCGATACGTGGCGATTGTTTATATTTAAATGAAACTTTCTTTCATTCGTTGTACACCTACCACATTCCGCATTGATAATGTTCCAAGTAGTTTTAATTACATTCGCAGAATCATAAATTTTATTTCTAATGAAATTAGACTTGGCTAAGGTACAGGCTTGCTTAAATATCTTTGAGTATTTCTTAACATATTCCTGAAACTCTGGGTTGAAATTACATGATTTTTCAGAATACAGTTCATATAGTTTATGGCGACTTTTATAAATTCCGGGTGTAGCCCAGTCACTGAAAGCAGAACTGCCTCCGATTGATAATGTTTTTGGGGTAAAGATTTTCCCAAACACAGTATGTATCAAATTAAATAAATCAGAGTAGGATTCTTCTACGCTAATGTAATCAGGCAATTCTGTTATTTTCTTGACTAAGTTTCTTCTAAAGGTTTCCAAGCGATGTGTGTTAACTGGGACAAAACTAATAATCTTCTTAGTTTCCCTACTATTTCTCAGATAAGAAACAGACTGGCCACGATGATCTGATTTTACAGGGTCCACTATACATTTTTTAATGGGATTTATATTAGTAAAAATATTATCAATACAAGTAGCACTAGTTGCAGTTATACGAGTAGGTTCCAAAAATATATTATACAAACCAAATGACTTGAACAAATTTAACATTTTCTCTCTCTGTAAAGGTTCCCGTGCAGTTTCTAAAATGTCTACATTGAAGTCCCCACAAAATAGGACGGTTTTTTTTGTACTTTGGCATTTAAACAATGCTTCTTCAAGTTTCTCTTCGAACTGTGCATATGGAGCATCCGGGGGACTGTATACGCTTAGTACAATGAACCGCTCAAACTCTATACTGGCTATCTCAATAACTCGTTCAACAGAGAGGTCTACTATGTCTTTACGTTCTTTACACTTTATTGACTTATTAATAATAATTAAAGAGCCTCCCCGTTAACGCGGTTTCACCCGCGTAGTTCCCGTTCCTGTGGGAATACGGGAATAAAATATAGCCTATGTTCACCGCAAAGAGTGTAGCTTCCCAACAGTGAAAGAATTTTTCAAATCGGTCCAGTAGTTCCTGAGCCTATTCGTTACAAACAAACAAACAAACAAAAAAACAAATCTTTCCTCATTATAATATTAGTATAGATTTGCCATCTGCCGTGTTGGTGCGTTTATACAGGTGGCATTTCAAATATCTATGTTAGTTTTACTACCTACCTACTGACTTCTGCAAGGTCTTGTATGTTTACCCAGCCTTGGTCCTATCCAAGTGCTCTGCTATGAGTGCCTATGAGTGTATTATTATGATGTACCTGCTAATAAGGCCTTGCTTCTGAACTATAATTAGGTAAAAATCCCACTTAAATTCGTAACAATGGAAGACTTTATGCAAAGATGGTAGCTAGGTCATACTTCATAGGTAGTTCTAAATATGCATAATTTGATCAAAATTGTTACAGCGCTTTGTGGCAAAATAAATAAATAAGTACTTTTTTTTCTATAGATATACACTGTTGAGAAATTTTTTTACCGAAAAGTTAGCGCTATTCAAGGGGGAAGGCTGCCAGTCTTTTGGGCACAATAGGTACTACGGGAGCCTTAGATTTTATTTATTTTAGATAAAAGTTATCTATACATATAATAAAATGATAGAAAAGCCAAAACTGTACATTGGAAATATTAAGAAAAAAATACTCGCTAGGTGTTCTACGCAAGATACCGAACCCAAAAATATAGTCAGAAAAATTTTTGTCTGTTTGTCTGTTTGTCTGTTTGTCTGTTTGCTTTGCTTTGTCCGGAAGGAACTCGAAAAGTACTGAACAGATTTGGTTCAAATTTTGCACAAATATCACTTAGGGGTGGGGTCTTAAAATAGGCTATATATTATCACGCTACATATCCTAGGGGCTAAGCAGAGAGCAATGAAATGTGTTAACCGGTGGATTGATTTAACTAAAACGTAGCAGGAATATAAGTAAGAGTTAGGTTTTACACTCAGACAACATATTATTACGCTTAATATTTTAGGAGCTCGGCAGAGAACAATGAAAATCTTTTTGTATATTTTTGCAAAATAGAGAAACTACTGAATAATTTTAATTAATCTTTTACTTGAAGAGCAATCTAGAGGTAGCATCTTTAAATAGGCTATATATTATCACGCTACATATCCTAGGAACTAGGCAGAGGGTAGTGCCATATGTAAGTATGTGGATTGATTAAACTAAAACGTTACAGGAATATTAGTAAGAGATCGGTTTTACGCACCGGCTACATTATCACGCTAAATATCTTGGAGGCCCGATAGAGAAAAATTAAATCCTGTGTTTGCTATGATATACATACTTATATATTTCAAAAATCTATATCTATACATAAAATAAAATGATAGAAAAGCCAAAACTGTACATTGGAAATATTAACAAAAAAATACTCGCTGGGTGTTCTACATAAGATACCGAAGCTGAAAATATAGTTAGATTTTTTTTTTGTCTGTTTGTCTGTTTGTCTGTTTGCTTTGCTTTGTCCGGAAGGATTTTGAAAAGTACTGAACAGATTTGGTTCAAATTTTGCACAAATATTACTTAGGGGTGTGGTCTTAAAATAGGCTATATATTATCACGCCACATATCCTAGGGGCGAAGCAGAGAGCAATGAAATGTTTAAACCGTTGGATTGATTTAACTAAAACGTAGCAGGAATATTAGTAGGAGATAGGTTTTACACTCAGACAACAATTATTATTACGCCAAATTTTTTAGGAGCTCGGCAGAGAACAATGAAAATCTGTTTGTATATTTTTGCAAAATACAGAAATTACTGAATAATTTTAATTAATCTTTTATTTGAATAGCAATCTAGAGGTAGGATCTTTACAATTTACAATAGCCTTAATCATTAAGCTCTTTTATCATTAAGCCAACAGGCCAGTTTAGATTTACCCTCATATTCAAAGAGATTCTTGAATTCTAGGTTTTGCGAAAGTTGGGATGTCTCTAATTCCTGAACTAGAAAACCTTTAACATGGAAACTTGTGTGAAACATTCATTACAGTATTCCCTTTATAACACTAAAAAAAAAATTTAGAATCCGAAGACGCATTGAGAAGTAACAACTAAAAAACCGTTTTGTCTTTCATCCCTTCTCCCAAAGGAACCGCGCAAAATATCGAAATCAAAAGTATCCTAGAACCTTCCTCGGATTATAAGCTCTGATTGTACTAAGTTTCATTCAAATCCATTCAGTAACTTCGGCGTGATACTTATTCGGAATACAAACAGACAGACACACATGAAAAATGTAATTTCATTTCCGGCTTCAGTAGACTCTCGACCCTCAACAGTTTTACTATATGTATAGACTAGCTAACCCTCGCAACTTCGTTTACGTCACATAAGATCTATGAAAGGAGAGGTATTTCTTCATCAGACTCATCAAGCAGCGTGTGAAACTGCCCTGTTTGCTTAATCAAAAAAGAGCTTAAAGATTAAGTCTATTCCAAAGCAATTCATTTAATTGAAATTGAGTTATTTTACAATAGCCTTAACCATTAAGCTCTTTTATGATTAAGCCAACACGCCACTCAAACGTTGTTTATAATGA
Source organism: Miltochrista miniata (assembly GCA_933228765.1). Lineage (NCBI taxonomy): Eukaryota > Metazoa > Arthropoda > Insecta > Lepidoptera > Erebidae > Miltochrista > Miltochrista miniata. The sequence goes on from OW121769.1 coordinate 2,466,219, forward strand.
ACATTCTTAAAACAACTTTACTGAAAAATGTTGAGCTTTGGCTACAGTGACATGGGTACATAAATTAAATCACCTTAAACATAATAAGTACATGCATACGGTCACGCCTTTATCCCCAAAGTCGTATCGAGGCATATTATATGTTTACCTTTTTTTAATTTGTACCACGTAACGTAATAGGTGGTGAGCCGCATTGCCGTGTTGAAATGGACAGGCGTTAGTACTGCCTACTTTTGAAAATTATTAAATCTATAAGGTCTTCAACTTGGTTTAACGACTGCCATTTACTGGCTACCGTTAGCGTTAGTGTTATCGTCTCAACTCTTCCGATTATGCGTAAAGTTTTCAGTCTGTGGCCCTAATCTAACAAACGTTTCGTATTCGCGCTTCACCATACTACTTACTCTTATAATTATTAAAGGGGCTAATTATAAACACGTACGTCATACCGGCCTTGGACGCACTAAAACCATGAGGTCTCTTCCTATCCATCTAGCGCAGTCCTAGGGTATCCTTTAGAGGGCTTACCCGGGGCTCCCAATCGTAGGCTGTTAGGTAGGATACGTGTGGTTTTTAGTCAGTGGGAGTCATAGTACATTCATGTGGGATTTTCCTCACGTTAAAAAAATCCATCTAGCGCATAACTCCCCGGGTAAGTTGGAGGATGTCCTAAATTTGTTCCCACATTTTGGTTACGACTTATCCTAGCTAGAGGCTCAAATAGAATACGGTTCAAACTTTGCTTATAACAAATTTCCACGCGGACGAAGTCGCGGGTAACAGCTAGTTATTTAAATAGATGTGTACCTTATAATTGTATTTCATTGTACTTTTCAACAATATAATTATGTTTTGAAGTTGGTTTACATTTTCCGTTATAGAAAAACTAATTTTCTATGAAAAACTTCACCTATCGATAGTTATATGCCAAGTTCTAAGGCCAACACTTCTTAGAAAACTGCACTGATTGTCAAGAATATCAAAACAGCGATGAAGTGTTTAAAACCAAGGCCACAATTTCCTTGTATATTTAGTCTCTGTAAAGGTGTTAAGTTATCCGTATTTAGCAAATGGATACACCAAGACAGACAGTCATTAGTGGGCAGTGAACCTTGACCGCTTCCGTTTTGGGCAATTTTGGTCCACAAAAAATGTATGGTCAAGTGAATGTTACATTCGGTGTTAAGATATCGTGTGAACTTTTAATTTGTTAAAAAGGAGTGGGGGCTTATGACATCGTATTTTTTCCTTGGTTTCGTTTACGTTATTTAAGAGCATTATTTTATTTCCGAATTTTTTTCTGCTTTTTACATTTTAATTACGCAAAATTTATCACACACATAATAATATATAACAACTCTGGTTCCGAAACGCCTACATAAGCCTCGGTTTTCCCAAACGCCTACAGTATGGGGTTCTTCAAAAGGGGTCTTAGAAGGTTTTTACAGGGTCGGCAGCGCGAGTGTGGCACCTCTGGTGTTGCAAACGTTCATAGGCTGCGGTGACCACCGGTCCTTCTGGTGGGCCGTATGCTTGTCCTGCCACCTTAGTGGTTAAAAAAAAAAAAAAAAATAACAGTCAGAAATAATAGTCGAAAAAGAGAGAAATGCCTTTATTAAATACACAGTTAGTGCCTACCTGATTGTTAGTTTTAATCATTTTTGTTTGTTTATCTCAAAACTACAGGTTCGTCTTCAAAAAATCTTAAGTTTTGGATATGAAACCTGGTTAAGTGAGTCATCAAGGGACCTGCAATGTTGTTTCACTTATGGAGGTATTCCACTTACTCAGTGTCTCAGTCTCAGATAGCCAGGTACAAATAAATATTTGCCCCATTTAGAGAGGGGTTCCATTAATGGAGGTCAGAATACAGGTTATTTCAGTTATAGAGGTGCGATTATTAAATAAAATAACGTATTATATAAACATTATAAATGAGTTTTGATAAAAGAAACCGATGTTATCTCAGTAACAGAGGTTTATGCTTATAAAATTCACTCGCTGTCTCAGTTATAGAGGTAACTATGATTAATAAATCGAAATAACAAATCCCAGATATAGAGGTCTGCTTCGTCCCACTAACAGGGGTAATTCGGTGCCAAAGTGTTGGAACTTCAGCATGAGTTCCAGATATGGAGGTTTCCCACTTATACAGGTCACACTTAACCCAGTTTCAATGTATCACACTATGATAAGATCGGAGCGATAATCATGAATATCAATAAAGCACAGCAAGAAAAGTAGATAAAACCTAGGACAATCTTCCGAGGGCTTACCCGGAGCTCCCAGCCGTTGACAGTGGTAGAGCACGTGAGGTTTTAGTCCATAAGAATCTGGCCTAGCATCCGTAACGGATTTTCACTCATAAAAAAGGTTTGTAGATAATCTAACTCGTATTATCATTGGTTTTTTTAAGGCTCGTGATTTCAATACATACTAACGAGACCTTCTAAATCACTTATTAACTCTATCAAAGCACTTCCTGTAAGAAGCAACAAACGATCAATGCCGTAGTTCTATTAACAGAGAGCATAGATCCGTCTCAATGTCATCTTCACATCTATTCATTGAATGAAAGTAAATATATACATATCCTCATACATTTAAAGAATCGTGTCCGGAATTGAACGATTCTAAAGATATTTTTTGTGCAGTACATAAAAATCTTTAAACTATCAGCTCTCGTGATTTCTCTATTTCCTCTAACAATCCCGTGTTATACAAGTGAAGGGTTTAAAAAGCATAAATTAACCCGCTTCTATGTATTTTACCGTTCATAAAACCAATCTTTTGTTTGTTTATTCTTGCTGATCTTGGTAATAATTGAATCACAATACTATCGAAATCTTCACGACGTAAGCTAATGTCACCGGTATGTGTTGCATCTGCTGAATAAAAGACGATGTCGTGGAGAAGAGAAGGAGAACTTGAAACCCTGAACCAACCCTTCTAATTAGGATAGTATAATAAGACTGACTAAGGACGGTGAGAGGGCGGCTCACCGTCCTTACAGAAGCAGGCCAATGACGGCAGCGTGACGTGAGGAACTCACGCACGCCCCCCCCCCCCCCCTTAAAAGCGGGATAGCACCCGAACCACCCCCTGCGCGAGGCCGCAGTGGCGGCTGTGGGTCTGTTGGGAGTCCTCGGACATCCTTCCGAGGGCTTACCCGGGGCTCCCAACCATAGGCTGTTGGGCGTAACGTGAGGTTTTTTAGTCGGTAGGAGTCCTGCATAACATCCATGAGGATTTTTCCTCACGTTAAACAAAAAAAAGTACAATAAGACTAATCAAATCACCCTCAAAAATATTTGAGAGATTCCTACATCCAGTAATGTACTGTATTGAGCGGATTTGATTTTAACTGGTAAATAGCTAATTTCATAAACTGTTTTTGGATTTTCTTCTCTAATATAAGTGATCAGTGACGAACGTGGGACGAACAAATTAACAATTAATGGCACATCACAGGGCCGCCAACTTGAGGACCGCTGTCGAAAGTCTTACGGACTGTGAGACTGGCCCCCAATCGCTAGATGGGCCACAGCTTACCATCAGGCTAGTGGCGACGTCAATTTGGCGAGCTAAATATAAAAAAAAATACAAATCGTGGGAGCGTATTTCCCCCGCCTACCCCTCGTAGACGTGATCGTATATCCTGAATTATGATTACTCACACAAACGAATAACTACTATAAAGTAGTTTTCAGATGGGTGAAGGTTTAGTCCAGTTTCAACTTTTACAACAATAAATATTACAGATCAAGACCATATTAAACCTGATGTTAAGGTCAACTCAAGCTATGCGTTCCGTGGGACGATCGACGATATCCTTGATACCCACGTGCCCAAACGCCCAAATATTGGGCTTACTCATCTTACGAGCTCGTATACCAAGAAGGTTGGCACGTAGGTCAGTGGATTGCGAAAATGACCGCAGTTGTGTTGCGTGTAAATGTGATTCATTACATAAATAATGTAAGGTGTAATTATTGAATGTGTTTTGCGGCTTGGGTTTTCTGTTGATCACGTTTACTAAGTAAAGATTTATCTTTACTTTGTGTATAGGGTATTATAAAAAGGAAAGATTAGTCCTGGGGTATCCTTTCGAGGGCTTGCCCGGGGCTCCTAACCGTGGGCTGTTAGCAGGACAGGTGAGGTTTTTTAGTCGGTAGGATTCCGGCATAACATCCATAAGGGTTTTCCTCACGTAAAACAAAAGAAAAGGAAGAATTGTTTATTTGTAAATAATGGATAAACTTTGAAACTACTAAACCGATTTAAAAAATGCTTTGACCATTAGATAGCCAAATTAAACAACATAGACTTTATTGTATCATCAAATCACGCTCATGCTCATGCAAAGGAGCGGAACAGATAATGTCAAAAATATGTTAATGTTCTTGGCATTTTACTACTCAATAAAGCGTTCTTGACGAACGCGTGGAATGATCCCTCCGCCTGCACCTACTTCAGGTACCGGAATCGCCTTTATACCGTCCGTAAGGATGCAGACAACGCTCATGTATCCGTTTTCGTAAATTTAGTTCAGGACACAAAAAAAAAACTCGATCAATTATAGAGATTTTTCGTAACATTTGAATCGTCGACTTCGCTTCGTGGAGTAGTGGATTTAAATGGGGTTCATACGCAGTTCATAGTTTGGAGCAAGGCTAAGAAATATTACATTCTGGGACATTTTGCCCTGACCCCTATTATTCTAATATTTATTAGTTTTTCAATTCAAATTCAAATCTTTATTTCATAGAATATGATTTTGCTATGGGATATAAATTTATCAAATATAATGTACGCATAGAAAAACCTCAAACTAAAAATAAAAACACTATTGGATGACCCAAACATCTGTCCTGATTCGGAAATCGTAAGTAATTAAAAACCCTGATCTCAAGAATAAAAGCTTATATAAAATGTAATGTAAATGTAAATGATAAAATGTCCACATAACGATAAACTTAATTACAAAATGCAATCATTTTTCAAGAAGACAAATATATAAGTAATATTGATTTATCATTTTGAAACACTTAACTGCCATACATCATTAAGTAGTTCCACTGATATTTAACCTTAACAATTTAATGCAATAGCAGATTTAAGTGCACCAAATACAGGTTCTGGCATTCTTAAAGGTCGTGAAACTGTTTTACACGCAATAAATGACAAACTGCTTTTTTTTAATGTGTGTGAATCCCCAAGAATGTTATGCCGGACTCAAACCGTCTAAAACCTTACGGTTCCTGCCTATCAGTCCAGCACCGAACGACCCGGGATCTATTCGGAACATATACAAATTTATACTAATGAATATATTCGGAAGAAGAAAAAGTGTCCAATGATTCTGAAAACTTTTTACTTGAGGTTGAGACCACCACAATAACGTCACAAAAAAGGTGCTCATATACAAGAGAAGGTTGGTAAATTTTCGCACATGCATAATAATCACTCTCTTATTTGTCAATGGAACGATATCCATTCCAGCATCTGGAGTTCCAGAATTTGATGAAACAATTATGTTTTGGGAATAAACGTTGGCACTAGTTAATTTATAATAAAACTACAACTAAATTATTATAATAAAAAGTCAGCTGACCATTGAAATATAAATTTAATCACCTTAAAATAATGACAAGACTTTAATAATGGGTTTTCTACGAAGAAATATAATCGTAAAACAACATAACATTAATTGATAAACAATTAATTATAGTGATTGAACATGTACTAATGGTATAATACCATACTAGGGAGTGTCACTGGTCCTTACACACAGGCTACTTGTAGCCTAATAGGAAAGCAATACTTCAACCATCTTATTGTAGAAGAATGATGTTAGCCATTTTAATAAAATTAATGCAATAATGTATACCTCAATCTGAATTATTATGAATCGAGCCGCAATCAATTGCTTCAAAAATGCAATACTATATATTGGGAGAATATGTAATTAAATAAAAATAAAATGTATCGATGATTCAAGGTTTACAACTCAGATAAAGTTATTAATGATTTTTTCTAAAAATAGCAATTGATAGCTCTATATAATCAACCACACGATATGCAATTAATACATGACAGATATTCATTAATTACAATTCAGAAATAGGTACATAGATGATTTTCAAACAAGTTTTTTTAAAACTAACAGAACCTTTCAACACTGTTGACCACAAAAGGCTCCTTCGTTTAGGTCAATGCCAACTTTATATGTCTTGACATGTATTATATCGTCATCACTTGCCATTTTGGGACCGACAGAGTAGTTCTGACTTACAGATTACACGCCCCCTACGCAGATCACTAATGGATGCCGCAGGGTGCAACCATGGACCCACTATTGGTATACACTAACGCGTTTTATTAGTAGTTTTCTGATGTGCAATAAGATTAATGATTGTTGCTTTTGATTAAATGATTTGTACAATTGTATGTTACAACTTGCACATGTATATGATAATTTCATTGCCTTTTATAAGAAAGAAAAAAGAAGGTTATATATTATAACATTAGCACATGTTGCAGCTATAATCATTCACTAAATAAATATTTCCTAAATTTAACTAATGAGAATGCCTAAATGACATGGATTTATGATACCAAAGATGATAATTAATATACTTATTCAGGCAAAGATTATATTTGGCATTGCAATTTGCCCTTATTTTTTTTTATTTTTTTTTTTTTTTTTTATACCACTAAGGTGGCAGACAAGCATACGGCCCACCAGGAGGACTGGTAGTCACCGCAGCCTATGAACGTTTGCAACACCAGAGGCGCCACACTCGCGCTGCCGACCCTGTAAAAACCTTCTTAGACCCCTTTTGAAGAACCCCATACTGTAGGCGTTTGGGAAAACCGAGGCAGGAAGATCATTCCACAACCTAAGCGTGCGCGGAAGAAATCCCCTATCGGATCTTATAGTGTTAGAATCTTCAATTTTATTATGCAAGATCCTTATTAAATATGTTGGTAATCATTAAGATGGCCCGTGTATCAATGTGATGTCTCGCTTATATAACTAAGATCATTTATGGCTCAAATTAGATGGCGCCTGCTACTGCAGGCGCTATCTAATTTGCCGCTTGGCCGCTGCTGCGCCTACTTAGAATTTTGTTCTTATTCTTGCTTCTCATCAAAACTTATTCCCGAGATAAAAATTAGCCTATGTATTATTACTGTATGGAGCTCTTTCGGACTTGACGACCATACCTAACTCATGGTAAAGTATGAGAAGGTTATTATAAATGGGTAAAGCCATGAATAAATGAATGCCTTAAGTTTATTAACACTTGTAAATATTTCATTCATTTTAGATAAATATTGAAGTAAATTCTTCATCAATTACTAGAAGGATAAGGATGCAAGGACTAAAAAGATAAAACGCCTCAGTCTAAAGCGCGATGTATGCATTGTATTTAGTATTTAGGAATATTGCCGTGTTAGGGTTACCATTTCTGAAGAAATGTATGCCTGATTTACATAGTAAAAACGCCTGATTTTCACGAAAAATGCCTGATTTTCTTGAAAAATGCCGCATAATTAAAGAAATATTTTTTAACAATAAGTAAAACACATTGCTTGAATGATTTTTTAATTTGAAATCATCAATTTTCATACACATTAGAGTAGATAATAAGAAAATCAGGCAAATATATATATTTTTTTAATAAATGATTTGTTTTTTAATAAATGCAAAAGGAATTCCACTTTACGTTTTCTTACTTCTAATGATAATTATCTTATGACGCCATTTTTAACCAGTCTTTTTGAGTTAAAATATAGGTATGCAACTCTTTACAATTAATCATTTCGCCTGACATAGAACAATGCCGGCCGGGCGCTTGATCAAGTGCTAAAATGCCTGGTAAATCAGGCAAAAGCCTGGCATATGGTAACCCTAGCCGTGATGGCATGATGTATTATATGTAGTACCTATTTCATAAGTAATTAAAACATTTCCTACAGTCGTTTCATTAGATCCAATAATCCCCAATGATCTTTAACAAGTAGACACGTATACCATGCTATCAATATAGCTAATTAATAATATATATTTCTAAACCAGACCTGTTTGAGGCAACCGAATGATTGATGATGTATTAATTCTATTGAATTAATTAAAATATTACCAAATTGAATTTCTGATGGAGCGTTAACTCGATGTTATTTGGAGTTGAGAACGCTTGTTACGTTTTCTTAATTAATGTTTTTACACAATATATAAATTTCTTAACTAACAAGAATGAAATTATTATCTGAATAGTCTCGGTTGCGTCCAGTGTAATTACTCTTAGAATATATAATAGCAGTCTATAGTTGGAAACAATATCCGATCTCCTAATTTTCGTATAGCACACCGCTCTACATCTTACGCAGAAGTTCATCAGATATTTGGCCGCCATTTTCCTTTCTCGTAGCTTATAATCTCAATGTACAAATAGGTATATTTACTGGCGTAAAATAAATAAAATGTAATTTCTAAAACTAATTGTGTTTTGATCACAAAAACATTCTCTATGTGGTGAGAAATGAAAGACTTATTGTGTAACGTGTGGGAATATTGTCTAAGCTGGGAATCGAACTAGAAACTCAAGGAAGGTAGACAAAAGTATAATTACAAACCAATACTATAATTGCCGTAGCTTACACACTCTCTTATCGCAACTTAAACTAAAGTGTAAAGGAGCTTACATATTTGACGAAAACACTGAAAAGTTGGAACAAGTTCCACCGACAATTCTTTTTTCTCAATGGCCAGTCAAGAAACCTACAGTGACTTTGCAAAAATCTTAGTCTGTTAAAAACAGAAAGGGTCTCATGCGATGGACAACTGTATATAGTCCCGTATGAGATACATTGGGAAAACAGAAGTCTTACGGACTACGAGTATAGAGCCCAATCGCTAGACGCGCCATGGTTTTCCATCTAGCTGGCGACGTCACTTTGACAATATAAAAAAAGACACAAGGGAGGCACAGTGTAGGTACCCTGTGTCATTATGCATGCTCCTTAAGAATAAATAGTATATAGTGATATAATCACCGGTCATAGCAGTTGCATGGCGGTACTTTTACTATTGTGTATGAGAGAGAAGATATCAGTATGTGCTGGTTTGATTGCACAATTATTATTTTTTGTAAATTATGTAATAGTTCTTCTTCTTCGTGTCAATGACGACAATTAAAACTTTAAAATAGCTAGATAAGCCCAGCCCAAAGCTCGGCAAGATTGACTGCGCGTTCTATCGCTTGGTTTAGGTCTGCAATTGTGCAGGTGTAGGGGCACAGCGAACACGAAAGTAGGTGGTCCATCGACTGCAGAGGTGCACCACAGTCACAGCTCCCGCCCTCCAGGTCCAAGTAACCCCATCTTACTCGGTTCGCCCTACAGCAGCCGACCTGGGACCTCAACCTATTTAGGGACATCCAGGTGGCCCATTTTAGTTCATGCCCGGGTGGTAGGCTCTCAGCAGGCTGGATGTTGTCTGGAGGGGGTGCATTTGTAAAATAAAATAAAATAAAATTTATTCCCTTTGAAATTTAAAAAAAAAAAATCTAGGTTTGTCAAAATTTTCGTGACTCTACAGGGGGTTCGGAAATGCTACAGACTGAGAAGAACACCCCAAGATACTCAGTCCAGTCCCTCTTAATTCATCTTAATATCTAATACAGTTTTTTTTTAATGTAGAAAGGAGCCATTCGTGTCACTGCCAGGCAGCCTTGTCTTCTAGAAAGTCTTTAATGCTATAGTAAGCTTTCTGGCACAATTTAAGTTTTATTAGTTTTTTAAATTTATTAACTGACAAACCTGTTATGGCTGTCGGCAATGTATTGTACATTCGAATACAATTTGCCCGCAAAAGAATTGCTTATTTTATTAAGCCTAAATCTAGGTACAGCCAATTTATTCTTATTTCTTAAGTTTAGGTTATGGATGCAGTGGTACATCGGAGGAAGCTCCTTCTGCTTTTAAGGCGGGAGCTTGGTATGACATGTTGAAAGAGTGGGTACCGCGCATCGGTCTCCTGCTTTCCCTTCTGAATCTCACATGCAATCTGTCACCGCACGCTAGGTGGAGCGATACCGGCAAGTGGATACGTAAAGAAATGTAATAGTTAAAAGACTTTATTAGAAACAACCTTTCGAAGTTCTAAAGGATTTTGTTAAGTCAGCAGCTTGACTTTAGCCCCTTTAGAGTGCACGCGTCCAAATAGGCAATGGTGACGACTAACTGGTAGAAAAAAGAACAAACTTTAAGTTCAGATATTATTTTTTGAGTAGCAACACTAACCCGTACTAACACGGCTCACAACGTATTACGTGGGACAAATTATAAAAAGGTGAAAGGGTTTATAGTATGCCGCTGCCTACCCTTTCGGGGATAAAAGGCGTGATAATGAACCTGAACCCAACACTAAGTGGCTCTCTTAATGTGACGTTGGTATAATTAACTTAACAGCTTATTATTATTTTGAACTATAAATATTACCGTCTTCGTAGTTTAGTGTTTGATGTTACATCGGCAACAGTAAATGTCTCGTGAAAATAATCAGCTGTACAACTATCATAGTTCAAGAGATACAGTCTTGTGATAGACAGTGGAGTCTCTGTAATCGAGTTCCGTTTTTTCCCTTTGGATGTGGAACCCTAAAAATGATTATAAAACGTTAACGCTTTTTATTTACCACAATAATTACTTAAAACGAAACCGTGTATCGAATTGATTGACCGCAAACGTAATAATATCAAGCGGGAGCTACTACTGTTTATAGAGCAGTTTTTGAAACGTAATTCAACATGGCTGCCATTTAGAACTAGTTTTGAAATTATATTAAGTTTTGACATTTAAAAAAATATGTTTTACATTATGCCAGCGGATGTTTTTTATGGCGTTATGTAATAAATGTCATCAAATTTTGAATTTATATTATTTTCGCTCATGAACTTGTTTTAGAACTACTTACCTATTATCAGAATCACCAAAGCTTGCAATTTTCATGCATATTTCAATCACATTATAATGTAGCAGTAAACAAATACAATACATAGTTTACATACATAAATACAGTCAAGCCTCTGTCCCGAAGGGGTAGGCAGAGACATAGTGAGGCCCACATTTCACCTTATAGTTTTACATCCAACGTAATAGGTTGTGAGCCTATTGCCGTGTTGAAATCGGCAGGCGCAGGTCGTTTCAAAAATGTTACACAGTTGTAACTTTTCAAGCCGCCTATAAGGCGTCCAACTTGGCTTAACCATCGTCATTTTACTAAGAATCTTTTTTATAATGAAACGTTTCGCGAAAGCGTTATCCAGTCGCCTCTTTATATACTCTCACTATGATTTAGGTTGGCGACAATTTGTACTCTTTCCCGTCACTACACGTGTACCATGTATAAATACAATGACTTATTAGAATTCGCAAAAATGCATCACATAGGTAAGGTTCGTATTTTCCTCATTCTGCCTTTTATGTCTCCTTCAAGGATATATTACGTCACAATGATTACTCAGTACATTTAATTTAAGTACTGATATAAATTTATATTATTAATCACCAGTAGTTTTTACGATGGGTGATCCGTCACATTTTTTGCGTAGTCGGCCAATCTATGTGTAGGTGACATGAGACTGATTAGCTATTTGTACCTAAGTTTTCTTGGAATAAAGTTGTAAATTAAATTTATTTCTATATATTTCAAAACCAACCAAAGTAATTGATCCTATTAGGCCTTTTTTTTTAACGTGAGGGAATATCCTTTATGAATGCTATGCCGGTCTCCTACCGACTAAAAAACCCCAAGTAACGCCCAACAGCCTACGGTTGGGAGCCCCGGGTAAGTCCTCGGAAGGATGTCCCAGAACTCCCAACAGACCTACGGCTACCACTGCGGCCTCACTTAGAGGGTGGTTCGAGTGTTATCCCGCGTCTTTCGGGGGAGGGGGGGTTCGGGTGTCATCCCGCTTCTCAGGGGGGCGTGTGTGAATCCCTCACGTCACGCTGCCGTCTAGGGCCTGCTTTTGTAAGGACAGTGAGCAGCCCCCTCAGCGTCCTCAGGTTCCCGGTCATGGACGAAAACACGTCGACGGCGATCGACTGCGGAACTCGGGTGGGAGAGTTCTCTCACGCTCCTGCCCCTCCGCTTCTTTCACGAGCATGACCTGCTCGCAGAAAGAGGCGGCATCCCATACGGCTTTTGTCTTTTAAAAAAAATATTTCAGTAGTTTCAAAGCTCATTACAAACAAAAACAAATCTTGTAATTAAGAAATAAAAATGGCGCCTATTTTTGGCAAAGTTGCAAAACGCATCACATTAACTTATAAACCGGCCAAGTGCTAGTCGGCCTCGTGTGCAGAGGGTTCCGTATAAAAAAATCGGCAAAAAAAGTCACATTTGTTGTACGAGAGCCCTTCATAAATATCATCATTTTTCTGTTTTAGTATTTGTTGTTATATTGGCAACACAAAAATATCATGTGTGAAAATTTCAGCTATCACGATTCCTGAGATATAGACTTGTGACGGACAGACAGACAGACGGCACAGTCTCGTGAATAAGGTCTCGTTTTACGCTTTGAGTACGGAACCCTAAAAACTACATTTTCAAAATTAGTTGTCGTAAAACTAATCCTAACCTAATGGCACAATCTGATTAATTCAAACGATGACAAGATATAAAATAGCACTTATCATTAAACGCACATCCATTACAAACTTCCGTCAACATAAATGCATTAATGTCTAAGTTAATTTATTTTATTAATTACAAGCTGTGTCCGATGGCTTCGCTCGTAAATTACAATGAAACCCGTAGCATTCATTGCTTCTATCATCTCCGTATTTGTATACTGTATTTCAATAGCTTTGCGCAAAAATGTAAACAAACACATTTGATCCTATATATCCATAGTTACTTGCAATTGAGTATTCACCCTGATTATAATACAGTATCCAGGAGTCATACAGTGTTCTTACAATCATTTCGACGCCAAATAACTTCTTTATGATAGTTTATTTTCATTTAAAATACCTAGGTATATAAAAACTTCAATGATTTGTCATACTATATTTTTCTACTCATGTGTCTTAGACAACGATTGTCAAAACATGACATGTTTACATTATTGCCAGATCGGGCAGGATTGGACTATATTACTGCTGCGCTTCCTGGAGTAGCCGAATGATCATGAGACTATGTTACATCAGAAATCAGAAAAAATTGGCGAAACAAAATTTGGGAATCGGTATACTAATTAGTTCCAGAGTTTATCAATGACATAAAAACAAATTTTAATTCTTTACTAGCGGACGTCATGCGGTTTCATCCGCGTAGCTCCCGTTCCCGTGGGAATATGGGAATAAAATATATCCTATGTTCACCGGGAAGAGAGTAGCTTTCCAATAGTGAATTTTTTAAATCGGTCTTGTTGTTTCAGAGCCTATTCGATGCAAACAAACAAACAAACAATCAATTTTTTCCTCTTTATAATATAAGTATAGATGCTATTTATAGAAAACATTATTTTGATAGCTTTTTCATCATAAAATTGACATCACACTGAGATTAAGGCGGATTATTTAATCCTTAATTAATGTCTTTAATAGCCAAAAATTTAATGTGTAAAATAAAACAATTTGTAGATTTGACCACACTGGATTAGATAAAACGAACATGTTAGCCATCTCTTAAACACGACAGCAGTATAATATAACGCGTCCTTTTTAGGGTTCCGTAGCCAAATGGCAAAAACGGAACCCCTATAGATTCGTCATGTCTGTCTGTCTGTCCGTTCACTCTGTATGTCACAGTCACTTTTCTAAAAAACTATAAGGCCTATGCTATTTAAACTTGGTAAGTGGATGTATTCTGTGAATCGCATTATGATTTTCAAATAAAACTAGAAAATAAGCAGCAAATTTTGGGGTTGCCCATACTCAGAACTTTATTTGTAAAGTTAATAGTTTGGGCAAGAGACACTTCCAAAGTGGAAAAATGTGTGTCTCCCCTCCCCTCTAACTTTTAAACTAAGAGAATGATAAATCTAAAAAAAATATATGATTTACATTGCCATAAAAACTAACAACTAAAAATTGGTTTGAACGAGATCGAGTTGGTAGTTTTTTTTAATACGTCATAAACCGCAATTTTCGCCTAGAAAAATCACTACTACTGAGAAAGTGATAAAACATCAATGAAAGTTACAACAAACGACAAGAACTTTTATATTATGTTGCTTGCTGCTACGGAACCCTTGATGGGCGAGTTCAACTCGCACTTGGCCGGTTTTCTATTTTAGTAACTTTGTGGACATACTCACGGATTTAGGTACTCACCCTATCAAGATTATTGACGGAGCGGGTGTGTATGACTCTTCCCGATTAAAACCATTAGAGACCGTATTCTTAGCATTCCATGGATTCTACGTGCGGGCGCCGGGTCCATAGCGTGGCACAGGGGGGAACACCCCGACGGCGTCTGGGACTTGCGACCCATTCGAGTAGGTTTAGGGTGGCCACCTTACTATGCGCATAAACGATCACCTTCTACCGTCAACAATGTTCCCCCCCCTATACTCCTCGTTACTGTGCCTTATTTGGTGTTCTGTAGGGAAATTTCCATAGGCCACTTTATATTTCAACATACCAAATAACTATTTATTTATTTATTGCAAGTTTTATCTATGTTTTTTTTAGTTACATAGAGGTTTATTAAAGGTAATTAAATTAAACGAAATATTTACAGAATAAATTAAACTAATCTAATATAAAAATAAAAATAAACAAAGGAAAACTACGAAACTAAAATGCGTCATAAAATTTCTCTGCATCGCAGTCCTCATGTGGCAGCGTCCCCAGAAGACTGGCAGCATTGCCACGTTGAATGGCAATGCTTAATCTTTGTCCCAAATAAAAGCCAGCCTTCTTGTCACGTGTAGCATAGACCAAACGCTTTCCTAATTCTCGATAGAAAATGTGAGCGCTTGGACCCCATGGCCCCAAACGGCTCAAATACATAATCTTAATACAAATTACTTATATCCTCTGTACCTACTCTATAGTTTGAAAGTATGTTAGACGAGTTACATAGATTGCTGCTACCCACTATTTCATCTGTTCCTTAGACAAAAGATAATATAATAGTATTACATACAGATAGGCAACTCCCACCCCACAAGTTTCCCCACCCCCGCCACAGCTGTCATATAGTTGGAGGGTGTTTCCAGGGAATGTTTGCTTAACCTTAGCGGTCACACACACATTAAAGCTTTGTAGAATATAAAGTGTTTTTTAGTGTAGGTGGCAGAATTTAAATCGAATCATTTGTATGAAGTTTCCGCCCAGGGCGCCGATTCTCGACCACACGACGTGAATGCGTGGACGCAAATTTACGGGTGAAACGTCGTCTGTCTCATGTTCGCCGTTCCTAAATATGAGACAGGCGACGCGTCACCCGCCGATTTCCGTCCACGCATTCATGTCGTGTGAAGCGAGAATCGGTGCCCAGGGCGCCGATTCTCGACCATAGACGTGAATGCGTGGACGCAAATTTACGGGTGAAACGTCGCCCGTCTCATGTTTCGCCGTTCCTAAATATGAGACAGGCGACGCGTCACCCGCCGATTTCCGTCCACGCATTCATGTCGTGTGAAGCGAGAATTGGTGCCCTGTGCTTAGATTTAGATAGTTCCTTAGAGAGAATAACGCCAAGATGATGATAATAATTATATAATTTATATAATTAATATAATTATACAATAAACGTGTTTAATACACGTGTCGCAATTATATAACACTCACGATACAGGAATGTCCTTGTACTGATGTTTTCGCGCAGTGTGTCCACAAGGCCTCAAGCTATTGAATATTAAATATGGCAAGCCTTGACTTATTCATTTTCGATTTGGCTTGCGTAAAAATACGTAATTTAGAGCGGATAGTGACTGAAAAAGTAAATTACTTTTATGACTAGTGGACGCCCGCGGCTGCACCGGCGTTAAATTATACCTGTTTAGACGTCGAATTTTGAAAAACCCTTCCTTAAAACGACAAAAACGAGTATCTTCATCGTAAGGGTAACTTATTTCAGTACCGTTCTGTGACTTAGTGGTAGAAGCTTTGCCTTTGTTATGCAAAAGTCACGGATTCCATTCCACTCGTCTATACTAATGATAAAGGGGAAAGATTTGATTGTTTGTTTGTTTGTATGTTTGTTTGTTTGTTTATTTGTTTGGATCGAATAGGCTCCGAAACTACTGGACCGATTTTAAAAATTCTTTCACTGTTGGAAAGCTGCGCTCGCCCTGGTGAACATAGACTATATTTTATGCCTGCATTCCCACGGGATCGGAAGCTACGCGGGTGAAACCGCGTGACGTCCACTATATTTAAAAAAAAAATGTAAATAGGTTTTATTTTTTATCGTGTGGAAATCCTACATGGATGCTATGCCTGGCTCCTACCAACCAAAACCACACAATGCCTTACCACAATCTATGGCCGGGAGTCCTGGGTAAGCCAATTATTATTGTAAGCATGTGAAAAAGCCATGGAGCAAATACTTGCTCCATGAAAAAAGCTAACATACTATTTGCTCTAAAATTTTGCAACGAATAGTTAGATTTATTAAGACAACAATAACTAGACAAAGCAAGTTATCTACAGATAGGTATAATAAAATTATAGAAAAGACAAATCTGAACATTGGAAATATTAAAAAAAAATACTCGCTGAGTGTTCAACATAAAATACTGAAGCCGAACTATAGTTAGAAAAAAATATTTTGCTTTGTCCGGAAGGATCTCGAAAAGTACTCAATAGATTTGATTCAAATTTTGCACAAATATTAACTAGGGGTAGGGTCTTTACATAGGCTATTTATTATTATGCTACATATCCTAGGGGCTAAGCAGAGAGCAATCAAATTGCCATTATAACATAATTTCACGCGTACGAAGTCGCGGGCAGCAGCTAGTAAGTCAATAAAAAAGCAACATAATTGTTTACCATTGCATACATACATACATACATATGGTCACGCCTTTATCCCCGAAGGGGTAGGCAGAGGCATATTATATGCCCACATTTCACCTTTGTATAATTTGTCCCACGTAATAGGTGGTGAGCCGTATTGCCGTGTTTAAATGGACAGGCGCAGGTTGTGACTGCCTGCTGTTGAAATAAAGCCTTCAACTTAGCTTAACGACTGCCATTTTACTGGCAATCGGGACCAACGGCTGAAAGTGCCTTCCGAAGCACGGAAACGCTCAAATAAATGTCACAAAGTGATCACATGGATGGTCACCCATCCATGGACCGGCCATAGTGAAAGTTGCTTACTGCAGTGATCGTTTACAGAACACTGAGTCCGCGGGGCCACGAGCGCTTCTTACTTACTCATAATATGCTAAACGCACAGGTGTTAATGCTAATGGAATTATAAATACAAATAATGATGAATTTTAAACTGTTATTGTACAACATTGTGATGAGTGCGTTACTAGATTTTCAAGGACCGAGCCAGCCTCACCAGTAAGTAACTTATCATGGTAAAGATAAGGAAAACTGAGAAAAAAACCCGGCTAAGTGCGAGTTGGAGTTGCACAGTAGGTTCCGTACCAAAAAATTACGTTTATTGTATGGGAGCTACCCTTAATCCCCCTGTTTTTCTTGTATTTGTTGTCATAGCGGCAACAGAAAATTTCAGCTGTCTAGCTATCAGGGTTCCTGAATTAACACTTGATGACGAACAGACAGACAGCGAAGTCTCGTAAATGGGGTCCCGTTTTGACCCTTTGGGTACGGATCCCTAAAAAACTCTAAACGAACCCGTAAAGCCGATATGGTACAGTTCAGGCAGAAAATGAAATACGAATGTTACGCTCAAAAATTAATGCCTGCAAATCACTAATCTTCGTAATACCAAAGATAATTATAATAGTATTACATACAGATAGGCAACTCCCTGCCGCAGCTGTCAGTAGAGTTGACGGACGTGTTGACGGAACATTTGCTTAGCATTATTAGTCAAACGCACACATTCAAGCTGGAGTTTCCGCCCTGTGGCAACACCTAGATCGACATTGAAATAAAATAAATAATAATGATAAATAAATAAATCTTCACAGGATTGTTCATTCTGATAGTTTAGTTTAGCAAATTACTTATTTTTGCTGCATTCAAATTGGCCGTAAGCGTGTCGACCGTCAACAAGAAAGTTTTCTGCCATCGTACCTACAACCGTGGGCCTGAGGAGGGTGAGGGGGTTGCTCTCCGTCCTACAGAAGCAGGTCCAATACTTCAGCGTGACGTGAAAGATTCACGCACGCCACACGCCCCAAGAAGCGGGATAACACCCGAACAACCCTCCACAGACGCGGGGTAGCACCCGAACCCCCTAGGTGAGGCCACAGGAGAAACAAGGTCTGTAGGGAATTCTGAGGATATCTTTCCGAGGGCTTACCCGGGGCTCCCAACCATAGGCAGTTGATAGGGAACGTGATGGTTTTTAGTCGGGAAGAGCCCGGCATAGCATCCTTGATGGATTTTCCAAAACATCGTGCATCTCATAGTGTATCGATATCACACTTCGATTGATTTTTCCCTAAGCTTTGATTTGTCCCTAAATGATCGATGATGAGGGACTCATTGCCCTCAAAAGTACATAATATTATTTAAGTAAAGTTTGTATTTTTGTTCGTAAAGATCGTTTTATGAATAATTTTGCTATTAAAATAAGTAACATAAATATAATTAAAGTTAAATTAAATTCGAGCGATATGTCACAATAAATACAATTAGAAAATAACAACATCCTTGACCAGGCATGCAATCTTGAAAGAGCACAAGATCGACAAGCAAAGATTTTCACAATCGCAGAATCAAAAAAAAACATGTAAAACAGATAACAGAAAAGAAAAAAAATAATTAAGAACAAGCTTTGTCTAGACATACAAAAAATAGGAAATAAGTAGTTACATAAAATGAGTTTAGTTTATTAACATTCGAATGCATTAGTCTCAAGGTGAATCCTGTTATATTGTTATTACATTCTTCGCATTCATAGATTAGTATGTTAAACGAGAATCCCCCCCTTCGATTCCATCTCACTGTCAGACTTCGCACACTAAACGACTACGACCATATTAGCAAAGAATCGTTCAAAATTGTTTACAATGTTACGTTTTTAATCAAAATTTCATCTTCCGAAAAGTGAACGTAAAGTTCAAACCAGATTTTGTTGAATTAATAAATTGAAGAGCAGCTACTTATTAGATATAACAGTTCTAAATAAGTATGAATGTATTATATATATCGTCTAGATCCCATAGCACAAGCTTTAGCTTAGTTTGGGCTAAATGATATTGTGTGAGAATGTCCAACAATATTTATTTATTTATTTTATTAAATTTTCACGGGTTCACCGTATGAACCGAAAAACTTTAACTTTATAAAAACATAAGAAAATGTTAGGATACTAATTCACTAAATCAAACTTTAGAAAATCGCGACGTAGCGCAAAAATATTGCTATAAGTGATGGATGCTCATAACAGCTTTAATTTTTTAAGTATTTGTGAATTTATAAAATGAATGATGCTTGCTATTTGTATAGGTCATAGCCGTAATGCACTTTATAAAGTCTGCATAAACTAGAGATTTTATCAAAGTTAGACCGATATATCGACAAATGGACTCACCGAATCTTTTGATATGTACGTCTCTATTGAACGATACAGTTCTTTGTTTACTTTCTTTTGTTTCCTTCGCTTCGTTATCGGTTCTGCTATCGGTCACAGTATCGGTTACTTTACCGCCATCTTCGGTTTTATTCGACTTGTTTGTTTCATCGGTCATTGGATATGGAAGAGGTACCTGACTTTTGGTACCTCAATTACTATTTGTAACCGTCAACTTGGCAGTTTTCGTTTCGGTATCATTGGTATGTTTATCTGTAAAAAGTATACCGATTTAAAACCCATTTTTATGATCAGCTGTATATTAGGTACTCGTATATGTTCAAATTTTTGATATCTATAATTGTGTTTTATGAACCGAGTAATTATGATTTTGGAACCGTTTCAGGTAAGTATACAGAGTACTCAATGTAGTTTTTAACGTGACTATTAGAACTTTTTTATATAGTCACGATGACCGTATATAGTGACGTACCATTATAAACTACTTTCATTTAGTATCACTTGAACTATTTGCACAAGATGCAATTGTTTAGTTTGTGCAGAAAATTTTACACCTCAGCAACCAGTATGGTTTCCACTCGCTGAGCATCAGCTATTGAGAGTAAAGGAGATGTTCTAGTATGGACCTTCGATATTGCTAAAATCTAGTCTATCAAAATTGCCCTAAATGAGTACAGTTTTTAAAGCTTGTCCTGATCATGATTTCTGCAACTAATTTGTTTGAAAATTATTTTAATAGAAAGCCCTAAAACGTCGGTGTCTAATTATTTCAAATGAAAGGAAATCAAATATTACAAAACTGTTACATAATTGCTTTTAAATGACAAAAAAACTCTGTATAGGTTTGATTTCTTCCGTGTTGCAATTTTCACTGCAGAATTTAGTAAGGTGTAGCCATATGCTGACAATTTAAAGATTTTTGAGTATGAATACTGTAACACCTTTCAAAAAACCTGAATATAAAAATGTGTATTACCTTTTGTTGTTATCGTACATCAGTCCGTCTGTACATCACATCACTAGCAACCTCGCTCTATTCCTCATTTTGCACCAGCATTCCTGAAACAAACCAATATTTAATGTTAGATTTAATCACTAATAAAAAAACATCATAAAAAAGAATATCTACAATGAACATTGCTGTATGATGTTAAATTGATATATTGTATCAAGGTAGCAAAAAGCAAACCAGCGTCAATATGTTTACAAAATGTTCATTACATAGGTAATAGTAATAGGATTGAAATCCAAGATTCCAAACTTGGAAAAAAATATGACAGCATTCTACAAGAACTTTCAATAAATCTTTATAGACACACACAATTACATTGTAGAATCCTTACCAAAATAAATTTATTTAATTTCTACGATTAGTTCTACCGTAAATCTTGTGCGTAATTTTTGTCTTATTATGTTTTTAACTCTCAGGTCAACGCACTCAGTTTACTACTAATTTTTTTTAGGTTCTTTTCTATGAACTCTATAATGATCGGGTTAATTGGTATGGCACTTTACTGTACATTTACACAGTTATACGTACATCAGATTCCCAGAGTAATTATTTTTTTATAAAGTCTATAATTTTTAAATTTTCTGCTAAATTGCTTTTTGAGATAATTATTTTTAGAGTAATATAGATTTTTTCTTTAAAGAGAATACAATATTAATCATTCGACAAACTTTCTATTTGTTTGTACATTACAAGGCGATCATTATTGGGTCATAAACAGCGCAATGCAAGTTCAAAAGTTCAGATGTTTATCTAAAAAAGAATATATGGATGATACCTAAGTTTCAATGATCGCAGTGTTGCAAGATATTGCTAAATTTAATCATTTTTATGTTCCGACAAATGCCAGCCTTTGATCTTAGTACGTAATAGGAATAATGGACATTGTTTAACGGAAGGCTCTGCTTTGTTCTAGATTATTTTTTATTTTGAGATCGTCAAAATGACGTTTTCCTTGTCCTGATAATAATTGTTGCAAAAAAAGAAAGTAAAAAGTCACTATCATAGCCAGCAAGGTTTTCATAGTAACGAAATCAGTCATTGACTCCTGTCATATTTCGCTCGCCAAAATTACGCAGCCCGCCTGATAAAACTTCTATATTGAAATAGCGACATCTGGAGAATTGAGTGGGGGTCATCATCACTGTCCACAAACCTTCTGACAGTGATCCTCGAGTTGCTACGATAGTAAATAGATAGTAAAAGCGGGGAGGGAGAGGAACTCACCTCACATCCTCAAATGTTGTAGAACGGTACAAGTGAAGTTATTCAATATGTGTAGCAAATTACATCAAGTGCCATCAATCAACAGTATCAATAATCCTATATATTGACCTTGACCTTGCAATACCCAGAAAGCCCAACTTTTAATTTTCAATTAGTTTCTGTTAGCAAATATTTTATGCAACTGGTATTTACGACAAAATGCCTAGAGCTTTCTACTGATAAACATGTCAGCCGAATAGATAAGAAGTGTGATAATATATACGTTTCTGTCGGTATGTCCCACTTTGACACAAGTCGTTACACCTATTACGAAAGCAAATGGGTGTTCGCGAGTTACATTAGTGACCGAGACTGTCTAAGTCAGAAGCGAAAGCACTCGTTGTTGATAATATCAATAGAGAATTTTTTACTTTGCAATAAGACGTTACAGATTAACCTCATCACATCACATCACAGGTAACCAAGGTCTGTTGAAAATCCTGGGGTCATCCTTTCGAGGGCTTACTCGGCGCTCCCAACCGGTAGGCATTAGGTAAACGTGTGGTTTTAAGTCGGTAGGAGTCCAGCCTTGCATCCATGTAGAATTTTCCTTACAAAAAAAGACAAAAAAATATCCAAACGAAATCTTTTTTTTTTTCGTAGAGAGATTTCTATTTAATAAGTTTCTGGTCTAAAGTCCAACGAATAAAGCGTGTCCTAATGAAATGCAACAGGACAACAATAAAAATTTATTTGATTTTTCGAGTTCTTCAGGCGGAACGTGTGAAGAGGCAGAGGGCTGGGCCGCCAACCTAACCTTTTCACAGTCTACACGTCTGTCAACAGACGTGTAGACTGTGAAAAAGGCCCCGAAAGCGCTAGATGATGATGTGGCTATTCTGAATGGCGTTAATTTGACCAGCCAAATATTTGTATTAAACACTTTTCAGGTTCGGTACTCTAAAAAACCGGCAAAAGAATCACGATTGTTGGATGGGAGCCCTACTAAATCCCCCTTCGGGTACGAAACCTTAAAAATAATATTAAACGCTCAGCCCTGCTCACTTGTACCACACATAACTTACCCAACTGCCATCGAATGCCACTACACGCCGAAGGTTTAACGCCCTCATTATGTTTTTATTTGTGCAATTTAGTGCTAAGATGTTAATTGGTAATATTATTGGTACATTATTTCATATTGAGCGTGAAAAAGATACGTTTTGAGTCGTAATCAAAATTATAGAGAGCTTCTTTGTTAAAGTGCCTAATAAGTACTACCTTTTTGTGAGGCGGCTATGATGTGGTACCATTAAACTTTGCTACGCTGTATTTTACTAATGGAATCTGGCGTTACTAGGCGGAAATCCATCCTAAAATGATAATAAAGGAAGGGAGGGAGAGGAACCCACCTCACACCCTCGATTCGTCAATCCATATGGCGAAACACATGTCAACTTTTTAGTCACGTTGTTAAGCGGAGTAGTGCTAATTATTAACAATCTGGAGGGTACAGGTAATTTTCCTATACAACATCCAAAATTCCTTCCCTGAGGAATTCGGTGGTTCTAACCACAATTGGTTGTGGTTATCCTTAACTGTCGTACGTTAGGATTGACGAATCGAGGGTGTGAGGTGGGTTCCTCTCGCTCCCCTCCTTTATTATAGTTTTACGCTACATTTGCCATGATTTTTTTGCAATCCACCAATGATATTCGTCGGTTCTTCACTATACCTCTTCAAACCAATGTTCAGCTTTCTCCGAGTCACCAACAACAAACACGGAAAAATAGGTATCTATACTAATATTAAAAGAAGAAAGATTTGATAGTTTGTTTGCATCGAATAGGCTCCAAAATACTGGACTAATTTAAAAAAATTCTTACCCTGTTGGAAAGCTACACTCTTCCCGATGGACATAGGCTATATTTTATTCCCGTATTTCCACGGGAACGGGAGCCACGTGGGTGAAACCGCGTGACATCCGCTAGTTAAAATAAATTAAAACCTCCCTCTTTTTGCAGTGGATTAAAAGTATTATGTTTTGTTTCCAGTTTGCTGGGTCATTACTGCGCATTAGGGCTGCCACACCCAGAGGAAAGGATTGGAGGAGATCATTTTCACGATGTTTTCTGGGCCTAGGGGCGTCCCTTTGCTGGGTTGGATCAATTTAATCTTTGGCCTATCCCTGCGACCTGGTTGAGGTGAGGCGTAACACCGCAGCGGTTTATTGGATAGCCAGGCAGAGCTAGGGAAAATAAACTATTTTCAACCGACTTCAAATAAGGAGTAGGATAGTCAATTCAACCTAATATTACGTATTCTTCAAGAACTTCGTCATTTATGAACCGATTTAATTTATTTTTCTTGGAAAGTATGTATTTACATGGTCGTCCCATTACAAGGAAGTCAGGGTTTGATGAAGGCATTTTATTTATTTATTTCAGTCCACCCCAGAAAAATCGATGAAAACTTTTTATACCACTAAGGTGGCAGACAAGCAAACGGCCCACAAGAAAGACTGGTGTTTACTGCAGCCTATCAACGTTTGCGACACCGGAGGCGTTGGCGTTGGCTGGTTATGGATGGGTGACCATCATGTGACCATTTTGTGACATTTATTTGCGAGCGTTTCCGTGCTCCGGAAGGCACGTTAAGCCGTAGGTCCTGGTTGCCAGTATTATGGCAGTCGTTAAGCCAAGTTGAAGGCCTTTATGGGCCGATTGAAAAAAATCAACAGCGGGCAGTCACAACCTGCGCCTGTCCATATCCACACATCAATACGACTCACCACCTATTACGTGGGACAATTTCTTAAAAAGGTGAAGTGTGGGTATATAATATGCCTCTGCCTACCCAGTTGGGGATGAAAGGCGTTTTTTTATACCACTAAGGTGGCAGACAAGCATACGGCCCACCAGAAGGACTGGTGGTCACCGCAGCCTATGAACGTTTGCAACACCAGAGGCGCCACACTCGCGCTGCCGACCCTAAAAGTGATCCGTGATCATATAATATCGTAAAGGAAATAGCAACAGGTGACTAAAAACAGCGTCATTGGAGAACCCAAGATCATAATCTTCTAGTTAATTTCAAGTGGATCGCTAATCTCAAATAGGTACAGATTAAATCGGTTTACGAATGAAAAGTTGTTTACCTTGCCCGACATAGTGGTTAGTGATTATTATTGTGACAATTACATATTTATATACATACATACATATACACACAAATAAATAAAATTGAAGTGTATGTTTGTAATATTAAAATTTCCGCTTAGTACATGCATATGCATACAAAATATATATTTTTAAAATTTTTGTCTGTCTGTCTGTTTGTTCCGGCTAATCTCTAGAACGGCTGGACCAATTTGGACGGGACTTTCACTGGCAGATAGCTTATGTAATAAGGAGTAACTTAGGATAATTTTATTTCAGAAAAATTGCCAAAAACAAAAAAAAACTAAAAAAAATATTTTTTTTATTACATTCCACGCGGACGACGTCGCGGGCACAGCGAGTTTATAATAAAAGTTTACGTAACTGTTCTCTGTATTGATCTTCATCATAGCCGTGGCACTCCTGATTCAGTATTCTTTAAACAACACCACGATAAGCATATTAGTTTTAGTTGGTCCTCGGATGGGTGACCACGTTGTGCCAGTTCTATTGAGGAGCGTTTTCACGATTCGGACCAAATATAATATAATATTTGTGAACCTCGAACCAAAATCACATCGAATCCTCACAACTTGCCATGTCTATTTAGACATTGAGTTGTCTAAATAGACATGGCAAGTGTGAGGATTCGCTGTTGAAATCTATCAAGACGCCCATAATAACTGCTAGGTATGTTACTGGCAAACGATTCCAACGGCTTAAAGTTTCTTCCGAATCACAGGGCATAAAGCATAAACTCCAGAGTCCTGGCACATCTCCCGAGGGCTTACCCGGGGCTGCCAACCATAGGCTGTTGGGCGTTAAGTGAGGTTTTTTAGTCGAAAGGAGTCCGGCATAACATCCATGAGGATTTTCCCTCACGTTAAACAAAAAAAAGGCATGTATTCCATTCAAATGATTCGTTTTTAATTCTTTCGCCTACACTAAAAACCACGTTATGTTTGTACAGAGCTTGAATGTGTGTGACCACTAAGGCTAAGCAAACGTTCCCTCCAAATACCCTCCGACTATAATAACAGCTGTGGCGGGGGTGGGGAAGCTTGCTCACAGGGGGGCAGGGAGTTGCCTATCTGTATGTAAACTAATAATTAATTATAATTAATGTTATTATATTTATCCTTGGCGCAACGGTAGTTTGCAGTATAACACGATCGAAACCGAGGGACATAGCTTATTCCATATATATGTAGGTATGATGGAACGTAGCATCATCACCAAATGTACCAGGAAACCAGAAACTACAGGAGTTCTGCCAAAGGTCAGCACCGCCTTGGGCCCACGTGCATTTAGCAACACATAGTTTATATACCGCCTACATCGAACATTCTTCGTTCAATGATGTTATTAAAACTAAGAGCCTATTAAATTGCAACAAAGTATGAAATTACAAGAAGTCGCCATAAAATATTAAAACAATTACTGATTTAAATAAAAGCTTTAGAACGACTGTATCTTTCATATTAATGTGAAAGAGTGGTGGATGAGTAGATGTCTGCAATTGTGGATGTTTGTTACTCTTTCACGTTATAAGGGCTGAACAGAGCAGGCTGAAATTTGGTACAGTTTCAGCCTGCTCTGTTCGAACTGCTCGTTTCAACTTTCGCGAAACCTAAAATTTAAGAATTCCTTTAAATCTAAACTGGCGTGTTGGCTTAATCATAAAAGAGCTTAATGATTAAGGCTATGGTAAAATAATTCAGTCCGCGCCGAAGGCGTGGCGATGAATTGTTTTAGAACAGACTTAATCTTTCAGCTCTTTTATGATTAAGCCAACACGCCAGTTTAGATTTAAAGGAATTCTTCTTATTCTAAGCAAACAGGGCAGTTTCATACACTGCTTGATGAGTCTATACCTCTCCTATCATAGACCTTATGTGACGTAAACGAAGTTGCGAGGGTCAACTAGTAATGTAGGCTATTTTGTATCCTAAATCAAATTTCCTAGGCGGGCGTAATCGCGGAGCCCTTAAAACATTAAGTAGGTACTTTCTTCAACATGACGGCAACCGGCTGAGGTAGAAATAACTTCTCTTCCGCTATATTCTTCAGCTTTAGTAAAAAAAAGTCTTCGCATATATATAAGTACCTACAAAACTATTTACAAAGCTTGACACCAGTGCACTAACGCCGGCGGCTCTGTATAAATGAATCAGGAGCTCGGGCGTGAACTCATTCCTCACTGATAAGCGAACTTGCACGGCTTTTTGTGAAACTTTACTATAAGAAGTTATCTAAATCATGACCGGTACAGTCGTTATCAAATTGTATGCAATGGTACTGAATAAATAGATACATACATACATATACATATAGTCACGCCTTTATCCCCGAAGGGGTAGGCAGAAGCATAGTATACGCCCACATTTCACCTAATAGTTCTATTTCCCACGTTATAGGTGGTGAGCCTATCGCCGCCCGTGTTGAACAGGACAGGCGCAGGTCGCCGCGACCTGCAGTTGAAATTTTTCAAACCGTCCATAAGGCCTTCAACTTGGCTTAACGACTGTCATTTTACTGACAACCGGTTTTCATTTCAAGTTTTCCTTAGTTGCCTCTTACGACACCCTCGGAATGTATTGGGGTAGTGACATTTTGTACTCTTACCTGTGTCGCAACACGGGACCCCGTCGCCACACGGGGCACTGAATAAATGAACATGTTTATTCTACGGTCCATACAAACCCTAGGCGGCAGCGTGACGTGAGGGATTCACGCACGCCCTCCCCCCTCTCCCCCCGTAGGCTATTAGGTAGGATACGTATGGTTTTTAGTCGGTAGAAGCCCGGCTTAGCTTCCATGTAGGATTATCCTCACGTTATAATAAAACGGTCCATACAAACAACAGATGCTAATAACATACATTACACTGATAGAATCTTATCAAAAGAGTTCTTACAAGTACCTATCCAGTTTTTAATAAATCTATTCTATCTCGCTTGTAACTTATTCGTGAGGGAAAATCCTCATGGATGCTATGCCGGACTCCTACCGACTAAAAACCTCACTTATTCTGCCTAACAGCTTACGGTTGGGAGTCCCGGGTAAGCCCTAGGGAAGAACACGCCATGACTCCTAACAGACCTACGACCTGCGCCTTCTCTTGTTCTACTTTAAATTTTGGCAATGCCTGATTAAATAAATCATTACCTTTGAGAGTTACTCATGTATACCAGTCTACTTCGTTTCTGGAATTCTCAACGACAAAATCGACCATACAACATTATTATTATTATGTTTTTGTACCTCACTGTACACTACATACCAGTTTATAGATAACACTGCAAATTTATAGACGCATGACATTTTAATTTGAACGAACGTAAGCTGACCACGGGTCATAAATACTGAGATCTGATCAGGCCCTATTTATTGTAGTAGCATTATAATTATATGTATCAGTGGAGGTATTAATAGTTGAGCACATTCACTACAACATTATACTTGAATAAGCTGTTTCTTGTCAGTTGCTTTGCTACTTTAAATATGTGTAACTAGTTACCTATTGCCCAGAATTTTCAACTTATGAGATTTTGCCGAATCCACATCACAACACAATATTGTACCTGGGATATTAGGTGGCCCGGGTTTCCAATCTCTATTCTATCTTTGTGCCAAATTTTATTAGAATCAGTCCATTGGTTTAGTTGTGAAAATTATAGGCAGACAAAGCTATTGAGAGGAGACACGGTGCTCTCTCTTACCGGTTGTCACAGATACTTACCGGGCCCGGTAGCTTCGGTAGGTATATGTGGCTAATACATCGGGAAACCACGGTCGAGAGCCAGCACTGCGAGGAGCGCAGCGAGAACACAGCGCTCCACACGTTGGTGGAGTGCACGTCGCCGCGTCGTGGGCACAACAGCGACAGGTCCTCGTGGCAGGTTTGGACGTGGACACTTTCTCGCTCGAGATCATGCCGCGAGCCATTATCTCCAGTGAGAGTAAGTGGGACGACTCCGCTGCCTCTTTCTGCGAGCAGGTCATGCTCGTGAAATAAACAGCGAGTAGGGAGCGGGTTTGAACTTTCCCACCCGAGTTATGCAGTCGGCGGCGAGGGCGCCGCTGACGTGTCTTTGCCCAAGACTATCGGCCTCTATGACCGGGGCCTGAGGGTGGTGAGGGGGCTGCTCACCGTCCTTACAGAAGCAGGCCCTAGACGACAGCGTGCCGTTGGGTGTTACGTGAGGTTTTTTAGTCGGTAGGGGTCTGGCATAGTATCCATGAAGGATTTTCACTGACGTTAAAAAAAATGGAAAAAGTCTTTCTATATTATCGAAATGCGATGTCTTTTTCACATTCGCGTTTCTATAATATAGAAATGCAAATAGCTTTGTCTTTTTTGCATTCATATTTCTATATTATAGAAATGCAAATAGTTTTGTCTTTTTTTATAAGTATAAAGTAGTGACATAGGTTCTTCTCACATTACTGATACATATAAATTTCACGTTTATCTGTTTTGCTAATTGCTGTAAAACCTGGTGACCTGATAAGCAAAAGGTCAGTAATTACCGCCATCTTGAATTGAATTGAAAAAGATTTTTTTTTAAAGTTGTAACACCAGTTCATTGCCTCCTTGTGAGTGTTGTATCACTAATGTTTGTGCTTTGATTTTTCTTCAAAAGGATTCTTGCAGAATTGCATTACGAGTGTGGCACCTCTGGTAATGCAAACGTTCATACTACGGTTACCAATTTCGATCAGGTGGGTATCGTATGCTTGTTTACCTTAGTTTAATAGTAATTTAGAAATAAATAAACACCTTTCTCCATCTCAGCCGCGTTAAAAGTTACAACACCAAAACTCGTATCGTATTTACCGCCATATAAGTGTGTGGCCGAGTAATTTGTGTGTCCTTGCCTCCATAACTGAGCCACTTGTCGATCTACAATCACGATGTATGTTGTATATGGACCTGACGCGAAGTACATCACTACTTGGCCGCCATATTTAGTTGATGACATTATAATTTGTGAACATTTAAGAGATTTTAGAGCGTCATCATACATCGTTAGTTCCCGTTGCATTCAAAGCCTTTGCACCGGAGGGAGAGGGTTAGTTGTCATACTGTCATTTGATAATGAAATGGGACCATAGCCTCCAAGGGAAAATGGCAGTTTTTTTTAGTTGGTTTATAAACATAATTACTGCTGTTTGAAAAAGTAATTTATCAATCTAAAGCTTCGTTTGGTTTGTGACGTATTTTGATAAACTTTTTAATAACCATGGGAATCGAATTTTGAAAAACCCTTTATTAGTGGGTACCTAGGTAGATACACTTGTATTTTACAAGGTTAGCTAACTCAACATATTATAAGTTTCGAGGTACAAAGACTGGGTTATCATATGTCAGTGAGTTACATTTTGTCTGGACCGGCCGATCATAGTACTATGGTCGGCCGGTCCAGACAAAACCTGTGCAGGTGGGGAATGCGAGATCTCCGTGCAGTCCATGTCGCACTTACTCGCATGTTCCCTTTGTCCTACATCTTGCTCTAAGGCCGACCTTATTAACGCCACCGACAGAGCGGTTGCGATAGCTGAGTTTTATGCCAAAATTGTTAAAAACAAGAGGAATCATTGACACGATAGAAGAAGAAGTGAGTTACTCAGAAATGTAATTATAACAGATTTTTTTTATAAAACTCTCAAGTCTAAAATGGTTAACCGGATAAAAATATTCCTTTTTACTAAGAAAAATGGTATACTTAAATGCAGCAGTGATTCAGCCAGCAAAACTTTGCAGATACTTAGGTAGATATCAAACGAGCCATTGTTCTGCCTCTTTTGGCAATATTAACATAATTTTGGCTGACCAAAGACGATTGTGTCTCAAGATTACAGACAGGTCGTCTTTTTAGTCGAAAACCCAGAAGGGTAACGCTTTTGCGTGTAAATGTGTAGTGTTAAATTATTTTCATGAATAAGTAG
The DNA here is from genome assembly GCA_933228765.1 of Miltochrista miniata. Lineage (NCBI taxonomy): Eukaryota > Metazoa > Arthropoda > Insecta > Lepidoptera > Erebidae > Miltochrista > Miltochrista miniata. The sequence continues at coordinate 2,497,261 of OW121769.1, forward strand.
CATCTATTTAAAGAAAAATACATACAATACACAGGAAAATACATATTTACTTTGCTTTTCTTCTCTTTAAATATAAGTTGAACATAATGAAATACTTGTAAACAAATTTGGTTGTTGGAGAAACACGTCAACGTCAATTTGTGAGTTAATGATTGCAGTGCTTAATAGGGATGTGCAATCAGTTAAATTAATCGATATTAAGGGGCTTTATAAAACGTTCAGCCCATTATTGATTAAATAAAAACCGTCCAAGTGCTAGTTGGACTCGCCCATGAAGAGTTCCGTAGCAGCCTTATACTTTCCAGCATAAGCCTTATACTTTCGGAGAAAAGTGTCTGTGACATACGGACGGACAGACAGACAGACATGACGAATCTATAAGGGTTTCGTTTTTGCCATTTGGCTACGGAATCCTAAAAAGATGGTTCACCTGTTGACCGATAGACGAACTAGTCTAGAAATATAACTTCTTCTAAATTATGTTAAGTTAGTCAAGACAAAAATAGAAAATTTAAACAATACATTTTATTTACATTATTTAAAAGTGCGGTAACAACGTGTCGCTATTAATCTTAAGGATTTTGGTTAGTTTGTAAATTAGTTACTTTAAATTTATTGTGTCGCTTTAAAAATTATATCGTTATTTAAATTTTATTTGATTTATAATATTTTGATTTAGTGTCACATTAATATTCACAGCAATTTGAAATCAAAACTTAACACGTTTCCGTCTAAGGTCGTTGCTGTTTGACAATTGAATGTTTTAATAATTTAATTTAAAGTATGACTAATTTTAATATGTTTTTAAATCAATTTACATATTTATTGAATGAGTTTTTGTAAATAATGCAGTTAAATAATGTCAGTATGCCTCAAATAGCTTGCACTAGTAATTTAGGGCAAAATTTATCATAGATCTTTGCAACATTAGACAAACTTTCTAAGTTTCATTTTATCAGGAATCAAGAATCTGGAATTTCAGCACGGCAAATAAATAAATTCTGTAGGTAATAAATTTAAAATTAGTAAAAATACGATAGCGAATTGAGACCGCAAAAAAATGTTACCATCACGTGTATTAAAAATATCGATAATTTATAATCAGTTCCCATCCCTATCAAATCGAACTTGATGTTCTGAATATGGTCACAAGGTCCATCGACCTTAGGTCGGGGTCTCACCTTCCTCCGTCCTCAGATCGAGAAAGTAAGGGGCGGCTTTTTTGGTTTATTTTGATCACCAAAAACTGAATCACGATTGTATACGTTTTGGATGGAAAAAAGTTGAATAATGACGACTTTCGTTTTTATCGGAGGCTGATGCGTGCCTGTATTATTGCTACAAGTATTTTGTATACTTTTACGGTTTGTGGTTTGTTATATCTACCTAAAAATATTGTTTTAACATCAAACCTTTAATACTTATTCTTTTTTTGTTTTCATTGTTTATTTTTTCAATATTTAGCTCGCCAAATTGACGTCACCACCAGCCCGATGGTAAACCGTGGCGCATCTAGCGATTGGGGGCCACTCTCACAGTCCGTAAGACTTTCGACAGTGGTCCTCGTTGGTGGCCCTATGATGTGCCTCTTCACGCTCCTCTTGAAGAAAACGGGATTGTAAAATGAGGGAAACACGTGTGCGGGCAGGTCGTTCCATGTTTTTATAGTTCGACACAGGAACGATCTTTTGAAAGTCTCAGTTCTGGCGAAGATTCTCTCCGCTGTGTATAAGTGGAATCTCTGCCCGGCACGCGTTGTGCGGGATCGGAAAGGCGAGAATGGGATCAGGTTGAAGAGTTCTTCAGAACATTTACCGTGATACATTCGGTAGAAATCAGCCAAGGACGCTACGGCTCTTCTTGGTGTTTTAGTGGCAAAATAATTAAGTAAGTAAAGTAAAATTTCAACTGTCTAGCTCAGTCAAAAATTTCAACAGACAACGAAGCATCATTAACATGGTCCCGGTTTTACCCTTTGGACACGATACCCTAAATGCATAATTTGGCCCTTGTTAGGTAATAGTCAAGAATTCAAGAGTCATCTAAACCAAATTGTATTTTTTTCACTGTAAGAAGTCTCGTCTAACCAAAATTGTGCTTTTTCACGGTAAGTTAAAAAAATACGACAGTTTTTTACGCACTACCCTTGTTGCGGTTAAAAATAATTCCCACCCAAGCTGGTACTCATAAAACTAAATAACGAATAATATAATGCCTTTTTCAATTTAAAACAATTACTCAACCAGTAATAATGGGCCAAGTTCAGTTACTTTAACATTAAGTCCAATTATGGTTCGATCTGTTTGAACGGACTGTTATTATGAAATCTTAGTCTTATTTTATAGACCAATAATGATTTACAGATCACCATCATATTAGCATTAGTATCGGTCAATATTCCTAGTATTACTACTCTTTTTAGGGTTTCGTACAAAAAGAGTAAAAACGGGACTTCGCTATCTGACTTGTCTGTCTGTCATGTGGGCTGTATCTCAGGAACCGTGATAGCTAGAGAGATGAAATTATAAAATTTTCACTGATGATGCATTACTGTTATTGCTATAACAACAAACACTTAAATCGGAAAAAGGGGGGATTAAGAGGGCTTCTATACAACAAACGTGTTCTTTGCTGTTTTTGGTACGGATTTATTAAGCTCGCCAAAATGCAGTGCTGGCTGCCTGATGAAAAGTCATTGCGATATTTTCGTTAGTTCATTAGAGGGCCACTATCAGAACTATCCAAGGAAATTGGCTTGAAGAAACCGTGGTTGTTAGAATAGGGAATCACGTGGTGACAGAATATGCCAAATTACTATACTGCATATAGGATATGTGTGGTTTTTAGACGGTAGGAGTCCGGCATAGCATCCCTGTAGGATTTTCTTCACGCAAAAAAATGGTAAATAGAGCAGTAAAAAGTCCACTGTGTTTTTTTTAGGAACCCCGGGTAAGGCATCGGAAGGATACCCCAGGACGCTCTATTTACCATTAAGTATAGAAATCATTGCCCAGTTCAGCTTAACCAGCATTATGTCATTTCCAGGCATTCTTGTTAATAGCGAAGCGAATAGATTTGAAATAAATGTTACACTACACACTATAACCAGTTTGAAATTGAGAAACGTTTAAAAACCCAATAAAACTTTGCAACGCAAATAAATGTCAAGCTGTATTATGATAACAATGAAATTGAACATAATTATATACCTACTTACAAACAAATCAATCTCTTAATCAACTCTCGACTCGATTCATACCATTCACTCGCTCAAAGAGCGAAACACAACTGACAATAGCTTTCAATCACATTCAATAATGAAGTAGGCCGTGGACCTTGAGCAAACGTAATTACCTCGATAGAGCTATGTTCTCCTAGTATTTAGAGATAAGAAATGGCAAAAAATACGTATGAGAATAGAGGGGGGAGCACAATAGCGATGAAAATTTTAAAGTGAGCGCTAATTCATTATCCTAGGCAGTTTTGGAGACGACTTTTATGAGATTTGCTGTAATTTATTAGGCTAAAAAAAAACCGAAAATAGGCAGAGAAAGGTATTCCACGTTAAAATCGTTCCGCTAGCTCAGTGTTCTGTAAACAAAGCATCTCACAATACTTCCATCCATTGTGGTATTCCTGTGCTTCAGAAGGCGTAGTCAGCCGTTGGTTTCGGTCACTTACAGTATCTTCACACGTCACTTACAGGTTGAAGGCTTTTTGGGTGGCTTGAAAATATTCCAATAGCAGGATGCCCCATTCTGCCCCTGTCCATTTTAATAGTGCAATATTTCGTGGATTAAAATATTAGTAGTGAAACAACAGCGTTTAGTATGCTTCTGTTTACCCTTTCGGAGCATACAGTATAATTATATGTAATTAAAATAATAGTTACATAGTTTTTAGGCCATGTAATATTGTGTCGGAAACATAAAAAGTTTTTAAGAGTTGTAGGTAAGCGAGCGTGACCATAATTATTACGGCTTATGGCTTGACATACAAACTCATACATAAACATGGACTTATTTTAGACTTTAGACACGTACAAGACTTAAACTGGCACTAATTAGTGAGGTGGGTTATGTTGGAAGTAGGTATTTTATGAGCTAACACCATTCGGTGTTGTTTTGTAAGAACTGGCAGCAGGTCTTTATTTTGGTACAAATTTGGGCTATTTAGGCAGTTTTTTTAGGGTTTCGCACTCAAAGGACAAATACAGGACCCTTTTACTGAGACCACGGTGTCCGTTTGTGTGTCTGTCATCAGGCTGTATCTTTCTAAACCGAGATCGCTATACAGTACAAATAAGAATATAGCAAATGTTTGTTTCGGAGTTTGGGTGTTTTCTATTGATAAATAAATAAATAAATAAATATTCAGTGACATCTCACACAACGCTATCTGATCCCAAAGTAAGCTAGGAATAACCTGCTTGTGTTATGGGTATCAGACCACGGATATTAATACTTATATACTTTTAAATACATACATGTTATACATAGAAACACCCAGACTCTTGAGACAAACATTTATGGGTCACACAAATATTTGTCTCCGGTGGGAATCGAACCCACGACCTCCAGCGCCGCAGGCGGTATCACTACCGACTGCGCCACAGAGGCAGTCAAATATAATGATAATACTTATGTATTTAGAAATATAATAAGTATGTCTATCAGTCGTCTAGATCCCATAGCACAAGATCATAGCTTAGTTTAGGCTATACTGTATTTCAATAGCTTTGCGCAAAAATGTAAACAAACACATTTGATCCTATATATCCATAGTTACTTGCAATTGACTATTCACCCTGATTATATTCCAGTATCCAGGAGTCATACAGTGTTCTTACAATCATTTCGACTTGGTGTCTGGTAACTTCTTTATGACAGTTTTTTCATTTAACGAAGACAACAGACAACGATTGTCAAAACATGACATGTTTACATTATTGCCAGATCGGGCAGGATTGGACTATAGATGATGTTGTTTGAGAATGTCAAACAATATATTTACATATTTAAGGGGGCGCCCATATAACAAACCTGATTCTTAGCCAATTTTAGGTACAGAAGCTTCTGCAAGCGAGTCAGACTCGTACTTGGCCGGTTCTCTTTCTTAGTTTTGGGTCAACACGTATATTGTGGCCGGAAGTCGTTAGGAGCAATGTTTTATTTGAACTAAGTATTGTGAAGTTATTTAGGCCGATTTCCAGCGATAATACAAATTGATATTATGTTTTTAACGACAAATTTTAAGTATAAGTAAACTTATTATAACTTAATAATCACGCACTACTTACTTTCATAAGCTTAGATTTATTTTTATTGTTTTTATTTTTACTGGCGTTCTGGTCTAGACGTTAAAGTACTTACTTGAAATACGGATTAAGAGGTCTCGAGTTCGATTTCCACTCAAGATATATCTTTTTTGAGTACATTGACTTGTTCTGTGTTTGGTGGTTATTTACGTACGAGTAATTTTATAATAAAGAATGGAAACACTATCTTATATTAGATAGATAGATATTTGCTTTATTGTACTAACTACATAGCTTTCAAAATAACAAGGTACAGAAATACTGAAGTTTTTAAAGTTAGATATATTAGCTTAATTTGGGCTAGATAGCATGTGGATGTGTAAAGATGTCTCAAATTTTTAAATATATTTATGTTTTACAAGCTGTGCCTTAACGGTTTCTATAATCTAATCTAAAGTTAGCTACATAATTCACGAGTACATACTCGTGAATTATGTACCTAACTTTATAATAAATAAATAAATAATAAATAAATAAATATTCACGGACATTTCACACAACGCTATCTGATCCCAAAGTAAGCTAGGAATAATCTGCTTGTGTTATGGGTATCAGACCACGGATATTAATACTTATATACTTTTTAAATACATACATATTTTACATAGAAACACCCAGACTCTTGAGACAAACATTTATGGGTCACACAAATATTTGTCTCCGGTGGGAATCGAACCCACGACCTCCAGCACCGCAGGCGGTATCACTACCGACTGCGCCACAGAGGCAGTCAAAAAGAGTTATGTTACTCGTGAATTATGAATCTAACTTTAGATTAGTAAAAGAATTTTCGAAACTGGTTTTCAGAGCCTAGTCATTATAAACAAATTAATTACCAAAAATATAAATCTTTGCTCTTTATTAAATAGAGATTTATTTTAATAATATTAATTTAAATATACAGAAATGAAAGTGAACACTAATTAGAACATTTTTTAAATGTAGGTAGTTGAATTAATTAATGTTTGTATAAGTAATTTCTAAACTTTTAATTTCATTTATTATTTTACAATGAGAAACAAACATAATAACACAAAAAACTAATTAGTAGACAATGCTAAAAAAATATTGTAATATACCTACTTTTAAATTGAAATTTAAATTAATTTAAATAAAACGGAAGATTTATGATATGAATAAAATAAATTATGTTTTGAAACATTATACGAAGAAAATACGATTTGTATTTTCTTGATGCTTTCGTTTCTCAAACGACTACAGTATCGGCAAAGTAACTATTATACATTTATTATTTTTAATATGTGGTAGGCTGAGGTGCAATATTTTCCGTTAGGTCATATCCTTATTTGCCATCTTAAGAATATTAAAAATCTGGTCATAATTTCGTATCACATATACCTTAAAAATACCTCCCAGCACAAATTGACGTTCCACAATTTATAATTACTGGAAAATTTTAATGATGGCATCGAATTGTAGGTAGATACTTTTAGTTATAATATACCCATGGTGAATTCAAGGCCGCAACGTTAAATGTTGCCAAATGGTACTAATGCCATGATGATATTACAAAGTTCATTATGTCAGAAGTCTCACGGACTGCGAGAGTGGTCCCCAATCGCTAGATGCGCCACGTCTTTCCATCAGGCTGGTGGCGAAGTCAATTTGTCAATTCATAATACATATTATATGAGCAAAGTAAATTTATTTATTAAATTCATTTTTTTATTCATTGACTAGACTACTACTTGACACAACTTCTCTTCTAAGCAATTGACATCGATAGTTCCTTCGTGAGGTAGTCCCAGTCATATTCTAAGCCTACGACGTATGGGCAAACCGAACGACGGCGACGTGTAGGCTTTGTCCTCCTAATACAGATGGTCCAACCAAGACCTGGTAACGTCAAAACAATGTAAATTTCATCTGCTAAACGTTCATGTTCATTTTAATTGCTCTGTTCACTTGTCGAATGTAGTCTGCGTTGAGGCCATTCACGTATTTTACAAAGCCTTAGTGAGTCTGTGTCCTGACAGAATGCAGTCAGCACTATAGAATACTGATTGCCTTCCATGACCAGTCGCTTAGGGCTGCTGACAATCTTTGTGGTATAAGGATTGAGCGTAGATGGTAACTTGCGGTGTTATTCTAATGAACAGTGGACACTACCTGAAGCGTGGTTTTTCATTATTCCTGGCTAGCCATCTTCGAATTTCACAAATTTATTAAAAATTTTCATAAATATTTTTCATACAAAATTTGAAAAATTTAACAATAATACTTCCCATAAAAAAGAAATAGATAAATGGATGACTTCATTATAATTTTAGGAAGCACTATTAAACCATTTTTTGTTTTCTTTCTTATGGCGATAGTTTTTCGCCAAAGACTCAGTGTGGATTTGGTAAGAGCATATTTGGTTAATACCAAATTAGGACTCTAAAGCAAAATCATCTGTTTGAACTTTGATTGACTCAACAATACATGGTAAATATCCCGCTAACTTTAATACTAGCATCTGTTTGAAGTTTGAAATAAATCAAAATTGACAACGTCAATCGGATTGAACTATCACAAATGTGTCAAAATAAAAAGTAATTTGATAAAAAATAAGAGTAGGTATTTAAGGAGTATTGATAATTGATATCAACTACGGCAAAAATCAGCCCCAAAATAATTTACATTCCCGTTTTAGCTCGTTATAGTATAAATTTGAATAAAATACGAAACACATCTTCCATTAATTATGTTAATAATGCTATATGCCAAATTTTAAGTAAATCGGACCAAGGAATCACGTTGTCCCGTACAAACTTTACCCTCCGTTTTTTATTGTGTAGGTACTTATACTTTTTCGGGATAAAATGTACCCAGTGTGGTGTCCAGGATATTAAAGAATACCTGATACCAAGTTTCATCGTAATCGAACCGGTAGCTTTTGTGTGATGCCTGAACAAACAGACAGACAGACAAAAAAAAAATCACATTTTTGGGTTCGGTGTCGGTCTAGTAACACCCCCTGCCATTCATTTTTAGGGTTTCGTAGCCAAATGGCAAAAACGGAACCCTTATAGATTCGTCATGTCTGTCTGTCTGTCCGTCCGTGTGTCACAGCCACTTTTCTCCGAAACTATAAGGCCTATAATATTGAAATTTGGTAGCTAGATGTATTCTGTGAACCGCATTAAGATTCTTATATAAAACTAGAAAAAAAGCAGTAAATTTTGGGGGTCCCCATACTCAGAACTGAAACTCTAAATTTTTTTTGATATCTTCAATGTACAGAATTTTCACTTCTACAGATTTATTACAAGTTTAGTACAAGATATAACAATCCAAAGAAAAATGCGTGCGAATCCGACTCGCACACGCAGGTTTACATAACAAAATACGACAAAAAATATTTTTATTTGTCTGATTTTATGATTTTTTTTTGTAGTAACGAAAGAAAAAGATGTATTCTGTTCTCAGCATGACCACATAATGAAATGTAAATAATAATATAGGCCGGCAGCTTTCACGGTTCTTTTTAACGTGAGGGAAAATCCTCAGTGATGCTATGCCGGACTCCTACCGACTAAAAAACCTCACGTAACGTCCAACAGCCTATCGCCTCTGAAGGATGTCCCGGGACTCCCAACAGACCCACGGCTGCCTCTGCAGCCTCGCCCAGGGGGTGGTTCGGGTGCTATCGCGCGTCTTTGGGTTCAGGCCCTGGTCATGGAGGCCGATAGTCCTCGGTGAAACGGTTTCTGAGATACAACCAAGAGACAGACAGGCGGCCAGAATAGAGTTCTATTATGCAATAGGGAACCTTAAAACTTTAATTAAATCTACTTATAAAGCGCCATCTCACTGTTCAATGTTTAAACAATAAAATATTACCAAGGAACAGGAAATGCAGTGGGTCGACTCGTTTGACAGTGCAACATTATTTATTACACATTTTAATCAACATAACAAAAATATTATATTGTGGATTAATACATTAATATTGATTAATATGGTTCATAACCTAGAGCCGTCGTAATTCTTTAATACATAGACTCATCTAATATCACGTGTAAACAAATCTTACTAATCTTGCTAATATTATAAATGCGAAAGTTTGTGAGTGTGGATGTTTGTTACTCTTTCACGCTCTAACGGCTGAACAAATCTGGCCGAAATTCGGTACAGGTCTGGAATAACCCATAGGCTACTTTTTATCCCGGGACAAAGTTCCCACGGGAAGCGGAAATGGGAACAAAACGAGTCTTTACACTTCTCGATCTTAAAATCGTAGCGGCAAGATGTTGATCAATCGTCCGGCTTCAAATGGGAAATCAGTCTACTCCAATTGGACCTAACTTGGAGCATCAATCACATGTGTGTATGGGAACGATCCCACATGTGTCTTGCTCGTTAATGTGGATCGTGAATCCTAAGAATCATGGTAAGCAAAGACTCTTAATTGTTATCGGCCATGATATAAGTACCTGACCAATAATAAGCAGGATTCACGCCACCAGCAGGATTATGCACGACCAGGTGCGAGATGATCCCCGAAGCTTTAGGCAAGGTCGTAGTGGAAGGCCAAGTTTGCCAGGAATTTTAGGACATCCTTTCGAGATGTTACCTGCGGGTGTACAGTGCTGTTCAGTGTGGTTTTGATCGGTTCGAGTTCGGCATTACATACGTACGTAGGTATTAGGTAGATGTTAAAAAGGGGCATTAGTGCCATAGACACCACCCGTCTGTCGTGTCACAGAGTACAAATACCTAATGCTAGAGTTCAGAGAGTGGTCTCGAACTTTCATGATTCCATATGTGCCAACCTGTATACAGTACATACGATGGCTTAAGTAAGATACATGTTGGCTTATCAATTTATTATTGGCTCAGGTTGACGGCCTTACTCCGGGGTGAAATAAAAACGATTGCATGTTGCTATAATATCGAAATTAGGCAAATAAAAATCTCATAATATTTCTGAATGATTCGTGTCGTGCTGACCTTACTAGGATATAATAAAATATAAAACCTACATTCCCTATAGTCAACATTCGTCGAACAAAATAATAAATTGCTCAAGGTCCCGCGGTAAGTTCACTTACACTCTTTTTATAAACTGTTTACACGCGTGCTCCATTTTGATTTTTTACTCATTATACTCATGTCACAGGGCAATATGAATATCTGTGATTTTGTCAAATTCCTAAGGAGAAACAAGATGTCGAATATTTGAATCAATTTCATATTCTTATTTCAAATATCAGAAGAGGGACACTAAACTAATAAGTTGTCAGTGTATTATCATAGATTAGTAATTTTAGTATAGGTACATATAGGGGTCTATACTCACTCGACTCTACTCGACTCCATGCCTACTAGTAATAGACTTTTAGGAGGTCAGACGGCAATCGCTCCCAAAATACGAAGAAATGAAATACAGTTGCTGCTGCTACTACCCATAGATTTGTAAGCTGGAGTCATTTCTATGTCCACGCTTTATGATATTTTTGAAATTAAGTATTTCTCGTTTAGTAAAACTACTTTTCACAGATCGTATTAATAATATTTTTTCAGTTTTGAGAAAGAAGACGTAATTAATGAAAAATGTTTGACATACCTACTTCTGAGAATTTACGGCTTCGTGCAACATTATCTCAATTAAAATAGCTATAATAAACTTACTTTATTTCCGAGTGTAATAAAAAAAGAAATTAATTAAACCTACTCCTCGCGATATGAAATATGAGAGACCACAAGGTTTTTTTAAAGTAACAAATTATTTTTACATTTCATGAACGTATACTGTTCACTAGGAAGACCTAGGGACTTTAGCTAATCGCTAGTAATCTCATTTACCCGTGACCAAAACGATAATATACGAGGCGTGTATGTGCCTACATACGAAAACGAGTATTTAGATGACTGCTACTGATATAAACTGGAGTTGAGTGAATTATACACACTTAAGGATGTATTTAAATCTTGCGATTACTTTGAAAGGGATGTAAACCTTTTCAGGATACCTACAGGTAATATATTGCACCAATTTTACATCTTAGCTTACAAAACGAGTGCTTTAGAATTGGTGGCCTATAGATAGGTTCCGTAAAGGCCTTTTTTTTAACGTGAGGGAAAATCCTCATAACATCCATGAGGATTTTCCCTCACGTTAAAAATGCCGGATTCCTACCGACTAAAAAACCTCAAGTTACGCCCAACAGCCTTATGGTTGGGAGCCCCGGGTAAGCCCTCGAAAGGATGTCCCAAGACTCCCAACAGTACTCCGTAGATGCCTTATGTTTATTTATCAACCCCGTAGATGAAGCCACGGTGGTAGCCAAAGTATGTCGGGAATCTTGAGACATCCTTCCGATGGCTTACCCGTATCGAAACAGCCGTAGGTAGTTGTAATGCCTCGGGTGGTTTAACTCGGTAAGAGTGCGGCATAGCATCTATGAAGGATTTCCTTAAAATATAAAATAATATTCACTTCACCTCCTTGGGAATAAAAACATATATTTCTCAGTAGATATTTTTAAACTATTGCGGTTTTTTTACACTCATACTTATAGAAGTCGGGACTTCACGGGCGCTGCAACGTGTCCGAAACATCGGTGTATGTAAGTATAAAGTATTTCGCGTGAAGTCCAGAATTCTATAAGTATGAGTGTTTATTAGATGATTATTACAGTTTCAGGTATTAAGTAAGGAATGTTCATAGCTGGTAACCTAGCTGCCCAATGAACCGGCAAAGTAACATAATATGAACAATATGTACATATACACTTGGCCCTCGATACTTCCTGTAATTAGCATTGCACTGCCATCTCGAGTGACCTTCAAGGTAGGCGAGGAACAAGAGCGATGATAAATGATGTTAGCAATGTGGTACTCCTCTTACTCATAGATCAATAAATCTTCTTCTTTAATAGTACCAAAGATAATACAATAGTATTACATAATAGTACTAGCGGACGTTACGCGGTTTCGCCTGCATTGTTTTCGTCCCCGTGGAAATATGCTAACCTACGTATATCACCCGGGGATGGTGTAGGTTTTCATCGGTGAATTTATTTTAAATCAGGTCAGTAGTTTTGGTGGAGCCTATTATAATATTAGTATAATAGCTGTTCCGCGTGGTTTCGACCGCGTAGAAGTTGTTATCGCGTAAAATCATAACCCTCCATTTGCGCAGTCGGTTAAAAAGTAGCCTATGTCCTTCCCAGGGCCTCGAACTATCCCTTTACCAAATTTCATCTCAATCGCTCCAGCCGTTTAGACGTGAAAGCGTAACAGACAGACAGACAGACAGACAGATAGACAGACAGACAGAGTTGCTTTCGCATGTATAATATTAAGTAGGGAAGAAGGGATAATGAATATTTGAGTAGTTTAAAAGATCTGCTTTGATTTTTTAAACTACTCAACGGATTTGTAAGGTTTTCAGCAACATACAGAGTTATTCAAGAGGAAGATTTATATTGTAATACATACACACCTATTCTGAAGAAATGGGTTGATATTTTGGACAGCTAATATTGGTTTCTTTTATATAGAGCGAGTGACCAAAGTGGCAAAAAAGCTTATAATTACAGCGATATTTTAAGGATATTTAAAGCCTGATTAATGTTACTAGGCGAACAGGAAATGAAGGTGATTTGCATATTTATCATACTGCTATATTATTTTACAAAAAGCGTGTGATTACATGCGCACATAATGGGTTAATAAGTAGGAAGTAAGAGAAGGATGGATTGATCGACTTTTGATGTTAATATTTCTATCAATACTTTGATCCATAGGGCAAAAAAAAGAAGGAGTTTGACGATTCAACAGACAAGGGGTTATTGTTTTGGTAGGTACCTACTTACATACAAAAAAATGTGAATTTAGTTTAATTTGTACAGTAGATTTTAGCCCCTCTATAAAATAGAGCGCAGAGGGGCTCATGTCCAGATTTTGTCTGTAGCCTGTGTGTCTGTTTCATTAAACTACGTCACTAGATCACGTGGATCATCTGTTTGAAGTTTGAAATAAAACAAAAATGACAACGTCAACACAATAAACGTGTTAGAGGGGCAGTCTAGTGAGACCGACCTCACGGCTTTCTTGTTAGATGTAGGTACCTGTATTAGGTTGAATTTGAAGACCGTGCGACATATCTATCTACATAAATTATCACCTCGTTTCTACATCATAGGGAAAAAAAAATATTTTAATGATTCTCTACGTCACAAAACCAAACTACTGTCCGAAAGTCATGTTTCTATCTTCAGTAGTTTCGATTACGAGTTGATGAGTTAACCAGTTTTACCCCAGGAAACTTTGTTTACGTTTCTGTACCTACTATGATAGGTGTGTATGGATATGTATTACACATAATAATAATAATAATAATAGATATTGAATTACAATTTTTGTATACGTTCGTATACAAAAATTATATTTTTTTTTTCTTAGTAGTGTGTACAAAAAAATGCTTTTCCATATACCAACTTATGGCCGCGAGTTCCTGGTGCTCTTGGAAAAATAGCTAGGTCATAGTTCTAATATATTTCTTTTTTTGAACCGCTAAGGTGACAGACAAACATACGGCCTTTTTTGAATAACTCCGTACTGTAGGCGTTGGGGAGAACCGCAAGGCAGGGAGATCATTCCACAACCTAACCGTACGCGGAAGCAAACCCCTATCGGATCTACCTTTAATAAATAAATGGTTTAAAAAACCCTAGAAAAATACGCTTTTATAATGCACGAAAAAACCAAAAATAAATTATGGATCGTTCAAGTTGCCTCTATTTCTGGGCTGAAGTGTAAACTATGTGCTTTTAGTTATAGTATTTGATTGCAAAAGCGTGGGGCGCTGGAACAGGAAAGACTTTCCTGGCGGAAGCTGCATGCTGTCTTGTCAGATTAAGGATAAGGTCACATTTATAAAAGCGTGTTTTTTTCGTGTTTTTAAACTATTAATTTACGCTGTCACGCTTTTATATATCTATTGTGACTTTTACTATTATTAATATCATTTTAAATTTCGGAAATGTATTAACGATGATAGGCTTTAATTGAAATGCATACTTAAAAAGTAAAGTAGTTAATCACGCTTACGCATTTTCAACACCCACTTTTGCCAGTTATCGTGACGCCCGTGTAATAGGAGCAAACCTATTACCGTTACGGATCTCTATTAGATAATTCATAGGTAGGTCCTTAAAGTTTCGGCATTCCGAGATATTTAGTACAATATGTAGTAATCATGTAATAAAAATACGAATATATCCCCAAGCGGGTTTTTAACGGTAACCAAAGATATCTATCTCGTTATTGAACAAGAACTCTACATTTTGCCACTATTAACGTATTCTCCTCGTGTATCTACTTAATTGCCTGAAAGAAGAGGCGTTCCCTTTGGTAGCATAAACGTTATGCTCTTGTGCGACCTCATGCAGCTTTCGCCAGGATTTTTATTATATAAGGATTAGTATTAATAGGAATTCGCTTACAAAAAAAGTATTTCTTGTTCTAGTGCCCCACGCTTTTACAATCAAATATTATAACTACAAGCACATAGTTTACACTTAAGCCCAGAAATAGAAGCAACTTGAACGATCCATAATTTATTTTTGGTTTTTTCGTGCAGTATAAAAGCGTATTTTTCTAGGGTTTTTTAAACCATTTATTTATTTTATACTTGTTAGTCACAACATTTATACCTTTACTAGCTGTTCCCTGCGGCTTCCTCCGCGTAGAAGTCGTTATCGCATAAAATCATTACCCTCCTTTCGCGCAGTCAGTTAAAAAGTAGCCTATGTCCTTCCCTAAAACTCAAACTATCTTTATAACAAATTTCATCAAAATCGGTTCAGTGGTTTAGGCGTGAAAACGTAACAGACAGATAGACAGGGTTACTTTCGCATTTATAATATTAGTAGGGATTTCTGTATTACGTAGTGTTTTGTCTAAGTTCGACTAATGTGAAAATATGTCATTATTACTCTAATACATATACATTTTATGCAGGTATCTATGTCAATATTTACACTCAATATTAACTTCAATATATAACAGGTTTGTTATAATCTTAAACCCTAATCGTGGTCAAAGTTCATTACACGACTTTTCTTACAAATCCAAACACAGCTATGATACGATGTTCAATCACGAAGTTACAGTTCATTTCTTACACTCCATCATCACTCCATCATCACATCAGTTTGACAGCACCATATTATTGTATTGTTATCAGAACTACAAGCATCTGCCAATTTTCATGTCGCTACGATCCTTGGAAGATAGTTAAATTAGTTACCTGAGATTCCATTGCATAGTTTTACAAGTCAATTAAAAAAGGTTTGTTATAACCTTGAAACCTAAGCCTGGTCAAAGTTCATTACAAGACTTTTCTGACGAATCCAAAAACAGATATAATACGATATTCCATCATGAAGTTCCAGTGCATATCTTCCGGCTCCATCATCAGATCAGTTCGACAGTACCATATTATTGTATTGTCATCAGAACTACATACAGCTGCCAATTTTCATGACGCTACGATCCTTGGAAGCTGGTTAAATTAGCTACCTTAGATTCCACTTGTTTTCTGAACCTATCTTCCGGCTCCATCATCATTTCAGTTTGACAGTACCAAATTATTGTATTGTCATCAGAACTACATACAGCTGCCAATTTTCATAAATTAGTTTCCTTAGATTCCATTACATTGTTAGTTACATACACGACGACCTAATAAAAGCGTATTAAAAATGGTATTGTTATAACGAAATTAGAAATTATTTTACATTCCAAGGTACCAGGCGTGCAGTAAACGAAAGAGATATCGCATATTTATCTTTACTACTTATCTTCGGTACAGTAGTTAAATAGCAATAAATATTCTATGAGCGCCAAGGCCACGCTGTAAATAATTATTGTTATTATTACAAAAGAAAACCTGCAACATGAGTTAAGCTGTGGCTAGAACAGTGGGAAAAAAAAACCTTTGTAAATGATGGATCGAGAAATTTCAGTTGCATGAAATACCAGTGAAGAGTCTTGACCACCGGGATTCAAAATTAGGATTATAACATGAAGAATCAGTTGTTGGTGGCCCTCAAATTTAGGCAACGAGCTATGCTGGGGGTGTCTTTGTGGGATAAACCCCGGGACGAGGTTATCCGGCAGTAGACCAAAGTTGTCGACATCATTCTCTAATAATGTACAGGTAACGTTTGAAATGAAGTTGGAGTTTATAGGTAGGAATCTGGATGAAAGAGATAGAAGTTATTTTTGTTAACTTCCTTGCAAAACACGGCTTTTAAAAAAATATGTAAAAGATTTCGTAGATGTTTAAGACACTTGTTTGTGCTAATACCACCTGACCCTAGGGCATAAACATAGAGTTAAATTGGTCCTAGTTGGTATGATTTTAACATCAAAAATATCTAGCATAAGACGATAGATTGCAGACGCTAAATTGTTGAAAGAAGATAGAAGATATACATTTCAGCGTGCAGAAAGAGAGAGATGCGATCGGTTTTTGTGCGTTTTTAACGAAATAAATTAATTATAAAAACTATAACCAATATTAAAAAAGTGGCGTAGTGCAAATGAAGATTTTTACTATTGTCTTTCACATAAATATATTATATTATAAAAATAACTTAAAACTTATGAGATCTAGGTTAAAAGTTCAAGTCATTTTCAACACAAAAATCTATCGAGGATTTTACCAGCAATCGTGTTTCTAGCCTAGAGCGTTTTTAGTTCATGAACTGAATTTGTCTGTGTTAAAATTTAATTCATTAAACCTCACAAGTCCGGAGATCTAGATCAAGGTAATAGTCTATTTGTACTCTTAACGTATATAACGTTGTGACTCTTAAGTATAGTGTAGACACAGGCTAAGTAAAATAAAGAAATAGGTAACTTATTATCATTGAAAAGTAACCAATAGCCGTCTGTCGTGAATGTTTGCATGTTGTCCGTTTGCCATAATGTATTCTGAACATTGTTTTCTTTAATAAATAAGTATCCTTGGCAGTCAAGTAAAAAAGAAGCAGTAAATCTCAAAAAACTAAATTTTCCTGCTTACAAATTCTATTTGATTTTATTCTCTTCAAGGGTAATACATTTTAGTCTCTATTTTATAGTAACTAACCCCTATTTCTATTGATCACATTATAACTTGAGAACAGCTGAACTAAATTGAATAATTCTGGAGGTATTCGTTATTGTCAGAAGAAGGAGAAAAGGAAATAGGTATGGTACCTACTCTGAGACGATAAGAAAATAAAAATCCTCAGTTTAAACTCAGTTCTGCACGATGTTAACTTAGCTTTGATATCTTTTTTATGATTTCCTTTTATAAATGTTATTCGAAGGAAAGTAAATTTCCTACTGCTCAGTGTAAGGAATACCCATACCTACCCACTAACTATTCACTTTTCCTGTGGCAATCGGGCTCGGGGTTTTTCTAGTCGTGGTTATTGCTGTATATTCTGGAATTCCGTTATGGAAGTTTTTATTTTATATTTCATGTAGGTAGATTTTAACCCGCGCTCGAAGCCCTTTATTTTACTTAAGGAAAATCCTACATGGAGGCTATGCCGGACTCGTACCAACGGGAGCCCCAGGTAAGCCCTCGGAAGCGCTAGTAGCCCTGCCCTGCGTACTCAGTGCTACGTATTATTCAGGATGTTATGCCAGACTCCTATAAGCTAAATCCATTTGGAGTTAAACCCTATCATCTGCTTACGGCTGGGAGTCTCGGATAAGCCTTTAAAAGGGTATCACCAGTGTGCTTCTACCTCATCACTCAAATCAGCCTGTCGCAGTTCACTGCTGGACGTAGGCCTCTCCCAACACAATAAATTGTCCTGCGCCTTTCGCATCCTGTCATATCCTGCAACCTTCTTCATGGTGCTTCTTCCCAAGTGTAATACTAGTACTTCTGCGAAGAGTAGACCTCGCGAGCACACAAGAAAAATACAAACAGGGAAATAACAACCTGTGAGGAATCATATCCTTTATGTATCAGACAATAGACAATCATCAAGATTCGATCATAAACAACGCGACAACGACCTACAACCCTTTTCTTCCAATTTTCCCCCATCAAAGAAAGCACTCAACGAAGTTGTATTATAAATCAAAGAACACGTGTGCCAAGTTTGGTAAAAAATCGATTAAGAAATACGTCCTTCAGACCGGAACTGACATACATACACACAGACATACGGACGAAAGCAAACTCGTCCTTACTGTCGAATCGGAGACTCTCGCTCGCTTTGCTTGCTCGGTCAATAAAGTATGTTATCAATTCAGCCCACAGTAAGTTCGCTACTTCCATACTTCCTCAATAATTCGTATTTATTGTTATACCTACATTTTTGCAAACAAAAGCGCTGGGGGCCATATCAGTGAGTGAATGTGGCGCTAGCCAAGGTTTGCACGCGACACAAATAGTTCGGGGTTGCCACATGCTAATTTTTTATTTTACCACAATCAGCCCTATCGGTACGGATGTGGATGTGAATTGTATTAAATCACGAATTGTTTTAAATTTTACGGCTGTTTCCTTCCTTTTAAAAGGTAATATGTAGAATAACTAGAAAGTTCCTTTTTTTTACCGTGATCGCTATTCTAATCTAATTAGGTACTAGGCAAACTATTTACTTTGTGATGCGTGAGGTAAATATGAAAAAATAGGCTCTTGTCGGAGAATGGCATGAAGTCGTTCATATTCCTGCATTTTTGCCTTTTATTTTCTTTGCCCCATTTTCTTCGTTTGCAACAAAACCTTCTTTAGATAGCTCCGAACAATAATATAATTATCTTCATAGCAACGAACCTTCAAGCCGTTTAGGGGTTATAGTGACAGCACTAAATAGTGCGAACACCACACAAATTTACAGCCATCCGCAGGAATGCAATATGTATTTGCATTATTTCAGCAATGTGATAATATCATGTCAGCAGCAGCAACTAATACAGAGCTTTTTTTTGTTTAACGTGAGGTAAAATCCTCATAGATGTTATGCCGGACTCCTACAGACTAAAAAAACTCACGTGTCCTGCCAACAGCGTACAGGTAAGCCGAGTTTTGATTTGTTTTCCTTCTTTCCCCTGATCAGCTGGCGATTATGAGATATTTCCATACGTTAAAGTTAAAAAGGATATTGCTATCATGCTAGATATAGTTTTGTAGACAAGATAATGTAAGTGCAGACTGTGACACGACTCGAAGCGTCTAGACAGAACGCTCTGTTGTGTACATTTCTATTGAATTATTATTTAGATTTCTATGCACATAACATACTTAGGTACTTGTCGTGTGAATAAGATAAATAGAAACAGTTTATTATTGCATTACCGAATTCTGGAACACGCTTAAACATACAAAAACATATCGTTACACAGAATTCTCTTATGGTACCAGCAGAGGCATTCTCAGGCCCATGACGGCAGTGTGACGTGAGGAACTCACGCCCCTCCCCCCCTAGAAGCGGGATCACACGAAACCCCCCAAAGACGCGGTATAGCACCCGAACCACCCCCTAGGGTCGTGGGTCTGTTGGGAGTCCCGGGACGTCCTTCCGAGGGCTTACCCGGGACTCCCAACCATAGACTGTTGGGCGTAACGTGAGGTTTTTTTAGTCGGTAGGAGTCCGGCATAGCATCCATGAGGATTTTCCCTCACGTTAAAAAAAAAGCAGAGGCAATCTAAATGGTTACAGATGTGTTTGCTGTACAAGGCGCTACAACGCAGATTCATCCCTGCGTCGAATACTGTTCTCACCTTTGGGATGACTGCCCGAGGTAATTACCTACTAGACGGGCTATCCGAATTACTGACCCTCCTTAGGTGACGAAAAATCTTGAGGCGTCGGCGCAGTCAAGAATCATTACCTAAGGCTTTCGCTGCATTCTACAGAATTTATCAGTGTAGAGAATCTTCGACAGGCCTTAGCGATGAGCGAATGATTAACATGTTACAAACAGTCGAGACCAATTGTATAACTTAACCAAGACACAAAATTATATCCAAATCGAACCAGCTATACAAGTTGTAAACAATTTTCTGTTCTATTCATTCAATGTCTATACTTACCTAGTTTCGGCTTGTGGTCATTTTCCGGTCAGCCGATGGCCTTGACAATGTCTTATAATACGTGATGTAATGATAAAGCGAAGTGAGTCTATGTTGTTACCAGTTTCTCAGAAATTTGTCTTGTTTGTGATTGGGAGCTTTATGATACGAGATGGAATTTTTGATTGTATTAGTTTGTATGTAAGTAATGTTTTTTGAAATCAGGAATCTATATCTTCTCAGAAGGTATCAAATTCTATGTCAAATTAGCTAATAGGTGTGGAGATTTCTAAGATTTTAAGTGTTTCTTAAGCAATGCCTCTTTTTGCTCATTTGTATAACAGTTTAATAAATGATTGTGGAATGAGCTTCCGACCTCAGTTTTACTACTATACTTTTCCTTCTAAGATACTTTTTAAAGAATCCACCCTATTGTAGTCATTCAGACAATCCAACGTAAAGGCGCTGATTCATCATTTAGTTCTATTTTTAATTAAATAAAGCAGCAAAAAAGAATCACTACCTACTCAACCGACACTTCAGAAAATATATCTTTTAGCCAATTTAGACATCGAGTCTTGTGCCTCATATTATCCAGTAGTCAAATGCTTCAAGCCAAAAATATATTCATAATTTTCGCAATGGACTGTCGAGTGGCAGAAAAAACATTATATAACGTCAATTTGTCACTTTAATGGCCCACTTTGGGCCCACTTGGATATATATTTGCTCAATCGCCAAAACCACGCCCTCACTAATAGTAAATATACTAATATCTGTGCTAATATCGTTATGAAACAAACAAAACTCATGCGCAATATCTCGCGTGTACATTTAACAACAAAACTGTTTGGTTATATTTATACAAACATACATTTATTCATGCCTTTATCCTCGAAGAAGTAGGCAGAGGCATAGTATACGCCCCCATTTCATTTTAGTTTTATGGCCCAAAAATAGGTGGTGAGCCTATTGACGTGTTGAAATGGACAGGTGCAGGTTGTGACAACCCACAGTTGAAATTTTTGAAGCCGTCAATAATGGCCTTCAACTTGGCTTAGCGATTGTCAATTTACTGACAACTGGAATGCATTTTCAGCTTTCCTTCTCTACGTTATGGATCGTTATGCGAAAGTGTTCCCTTAGTCGAGGCAACATACTTATACATATCTATAACTGCTTTTTATTATTAATCTTCTGAATGTCTACAGTAAAGGGTTTCTACAAAAGAAGTCTTAAAAGTCAGCTCGGGTGAATATAGCTACTTGATCGTTGCAAACATCGACGTTTGTCTGTCTGCCGTAAGAGCGGTGTAAAAAACTCTTCAATAACAGACTTGCTTCACATCCTTAACACTTTACGAAAATAAATATCTTATGCCTTTTGTAGCTAGAGCGGGCCATATATACTTGTCTGCCGCAAGAGTGGTAAAAGTAAACTCTTAAATATATATAAAAGAGACTGGCTTCACATATTTCCCACCTTATGAAAATAAATAAATAAAATAAATATAAATATTCACGGACATTTCACACAACACTATCTGATCCCAAAGTAAGCTAGGAATAACCTGCTTGTGTTATGGATCTCAGACCACGGATATTAGTACTTATATACTTTTAAATTTAAATACATACATATTATACACTAGCGGATGTCACGCGGTTTCACCCGCGTAGTTCCCGTTCCCGTGGGAATACGGGAATAAATATAGCCTATGTTACCCGCAAAGAGTGTAGCTTTCCAACAGTGAAAGAATTTTTCAAATCGGTCTAGTAGTTCCGGAGCCTATTCGTTACAAACAAACAAACAAACAAACAAAAAAACAAAAAAACAAATCTTTCCTCTTTATAATATTAGTATAGATAGAAACACCAATAAAATAACTATCTTATGCATTTTGTAGCTGACTGTACTAGCACATCCCACAAATCTTATCAAGTAATAAATTATCACCTACTTAAGTTTACTTGAAACTAAGTAACAATAATGAGTGATATTTCTAGCGTAGGCAGCTTAATGTAACGCAGTTGTCTGGTCAGAATAAATAATAGGAACCTTGGCAGTTATTATAGGTCAAGTTCTTGAAGGTATTTAAGAACTTATCACGATTTATAGTATTACTTCGGTCTGCTTTGGTTTCGGGAATGAGAATTTGGGATTCGGAGTCTAGTCAAAGTTAGTAATGTTCCTATTTTCCCACAGAATCGTAGAACGAACGCACGAACTTTGAATTCTTCAATCTATAGTATTCATTCATCAGTACATTGATCTGAAAATGGTGAGTTCCATGACGTTCTTTGAATAAACATTTCCTGTTTCTAACTAGTCGTCTATGGAATGCGGACAATATGTTTGACAAAAAAAAGCTTTCAAATTTTCACGCATATTCAATCAGTGATGTTTGCAGAGCCGAAGGATCTTGATCAGAAGGAAAAACGATATCACCTTGAAGGCGGTTAAATAAACATAAGGTAGGTATTATAATAATTATATAATATACAACCTTCTGTTCCAGTCTAAGCTAGGTATTGACAGTAATGCTGACCGCAAACCCAGCCCACCATTGCAAGGTCGGGCTGTCAGCATAGACACATGTGTCATTCTCATCACTACACTCATGAAAATCAATCTTATGAACATTACTTTAAAATTTATAATCCAAGTAACACATAATCTGCTGAATGCACTGATCTTGTAAGGTGGTATCAAAATTAAAACTTTTAATTAATAATTTGTGACACTGTTGCTGCCAGCTGTCAGTTAAGTGTCAAGGTTATGGTCAAATCTATTTTGAAATTAGGACTCTTCCTAATAACATAATATTAATAATAATTACAATAATTATTATGATATTTGCATGCCTAATTTGGTGAATTGTTGTGTATTAACGAATACATGATTTAAGCGCTTAAATTTTGTTTAGAGAATTATGAAAGCGTTTGTTGGCACTACTCGTGACCAGAAGGCTGGATTCTGTTTGGCACAGAGATTAAGAATTGCCATACAACGTGACAATACTGCCAGTCTTCTAGGGACGCTGCGAGATGATGACCGCGATGCGGAGAAATTTTTGACGTGTTATAGTTTCGTAGTTTTCTTTTTGTTCCTAATTTTCTTCAGTGTTGGTTCACTTTCATATTATCTGAGTATTGATTTTAACGTTACTTAATACTCTGTATTATTTTCTTTTGACGGATTATAATAAATAAACATTAATTTTGTACCCATGCTTTTTGCAAATAAATGTTTTTGATGCTAATTCGTAACAAAATTGCAGTTGTAAACTTAGCCTCCCTTCATCCGTTGCAGTAACATATGCGATGGATGTTCAATGAGACTGTAATCACGCCTTTCGTGTTAATTAAAGATGTCACTGAATTAAGAAGCTTGCTGCGTGCAATGAGATAATTATCTATATGTATAATGAGCTCTTTCATGATGTAACTGTTCAAACGGCACTCTGGTCTTTTTGTTGTGTAGATAATTGTACAATAAGTCTGTCTATGTAACGTAGTGGAAGTGTATACGACTGGTGTGCTGACGTCTTGAATTTGAATCACGGGTCGGAGTTTACACCTATTTATGTGATCGACTAATGTTTGTACTAGAGTTTGGATATTTGAGAGGGCTGCTCACCGTTCTCACAGAAGCAGGTCCATGACGGCAGCGACGGATTCACGCACGCTCCCCTTAGAAGCGGGATCACACCCAAAAACCTCCCAAAGACGCGGGATGGCACCTAAACCACCCCCTAGACGAGGCCGCAGTGGTAGCCGTAGGTCTGTTGGGAGTCCTGGGACATCCTTCCGAGGGCTTATACAGGGCTCCTGACCGTAGGCTGTTGGGCATAGTATCCATTATGGATTTTCCCTCACATTAAAAAAAAGGGTTTTGATATTTTCTGTGTATATCACAGCCTACAGAGACTTTTCTCTTTATACTGCGATAATTATGTTTTTAGTAACTATCAATTAGTTGTTTAGATCTCAATAATCGTAAGCTTATAATTGCGAAGGGACGATAAGGCGAGAGATACTCTCTTGTCCTTTATAAAAAACCCGTGCCCTTGACGTTGACATGGAGCGGCAACGACACGGTCGGGGCCGCTACTAACTTAATTATTTTATATTTCATCCTAGATTATTATTATAATTATATGTATTATTATAGGTTATAATTATTGATTTGTCTAACGCGGAGACAGATATTAACTTAAATTACATTTATAAACTAATTAAAGAATGGTACGGACCAAGCGTCTGTAGTTGTAGTTAGTTAATAAAAAAAAAAAGCTTATAATTGCTAAATTTGGGCTATATGGCGATGTGTAAAAAATATTTAAAAAAATTTGAATCATAATTTGCTTCTACAGTCTTAATAAAAACGCATTAAGCATCTTAAGCTCTGCTTTCATCATTATTACTCAATCTTTGGATACTTTTAAAATTAAGGTATGCTCATTTAGATAAGCAGAGTCACGTAGAGGAGGGTTACATAAGAACTACCACGTGAGAAACTTGCTCGTCAATGCGATGGCATGCCTCAAGTCGTGACATGGCGGAAATCCAAGAAGTCTTACATTATTGCATGTCTGTGGTCTCTTCATTGACCAGGTCGAGTGGATGTACTATAAATTTTTCCTCATTATATTATGGGGAACTAAAGAAAGGAAGAAAAGAAATTTAGGCACAAACAATGACAATAAGAAAATCAAGAAATATTAATAACTAAGCATGCACCCGAAAAGGAAGTCATCTCAGCCAATAGCTACATATCATAGCTTATTGACTTGAGACGTTTAGTAGACTTAGTATGTTTATATTTGACACCAATGACTATCACTTTTACCACGTGATTCTTGACGGTATTTTCCATCCAAAGGTTGCCTGTAAAAGATTGCTTTTTAGCGATAAGGCCGCCCTCTGTACATTGAAATGAAATATCTGCATAAGAAATTTTAACATTGGTGTGCAATAAAGTTTCTTCTATTCTATTCTATTCAATCATTGTGAAAATTGAAAGGTATGCAGCGCTAATTTTAGATGGTCCCTACTCGTACGATAAGTGACATCATGAACAAATTTAAATCAAAAACTAAATCTATATGGGACTAAATGTGTTTGGGGCAGGGCTGTGACCGGGTGTTGTGGCGTTAATCAAAGGAGCGCCGCAACACACAGCTTTCATAATGATGACGATGTTTATTAAAGATGAAATGCCTTAGCTAGTTTATGGTTGGTGGTTCGTCTGTTCTAGCTCCTGGCATATCAAAAGAACACTTATCATTAAATGGAGAGAGGATTTGAAAGCAACTGGTAGGACGAGATAAAACATATATATGAATCTACTTATTTTTTCATCAATAAAACTTACTCCTCTTAATTTAAAGTTGAGTAATTGTTATTTCTATCCTCAAGAGCCAAGTATTTAAGTATAATACACATTATTGTGAAATAAAAACTTTATGAATCAGCTGTTCACCTACACTAGTGGTTTTCAAGAATATGTGAGTCAGTAGGAAATGTAGATAAATAATTTACCTACTGCAGTGGGTGTTTAGAGGAAACGAAGCTATATTTGTCCAGAATGTCCTCAGTTCTTCTAGGTCAGCTTACGACAAACAGAACAGTTAGATGACGTGACTGACTAATCTATCAAACCACGAATTTGACTCAAATTTTGAGCCGAGACAGTTACTATGATGCAGGAAATAATCATGATCAACATAAAAGGATTTTCATAATTTCTAAGATTTGCAAATTTCTAAGTTCGACTGCCTCGGCGGCGCATTCGGCAGTGTGACAACCTGTCGCGCTGAAGTCGGTCCAAATATTTATGTGATCTCCAAATGTTTGTTTCGGAGTTTGGAGGTTTTCTATGAATAATTTATTATGTATGTATTTAGAAATATATGTGTATCAATCGTCTATTTTCATAGCACATATTAGCTTAAATTGGGCTACACGATATTGTGTAAGAGTGTCCACAAATATTTTATTTTTAAACTATAGCGGTTTTTCACACTCATACTTATAGAACTCGAGACTTCACGCGAAATAAATTTACTCACATACACCGACGTCTTGAGCACCTTGCAGTGCCTGTGGTCGCGGTTTGAATCTGTTAGCAGTCATTCATAATAGTAATAATGCGCATTCCGCGAAAGGGTAACCAAAATCTAAATAAAATACTCACTGTCACCAGTTATGTTATATTAGTAAATCATCTGTTAGACAAAGACATGTATTTACACACGTGGAATAGTTATTCCGCGTGTGAAATATATAAGTTTGATGATTTAGTACCCCGTGCTAAGGTCACGTCAACGCACCAATAACAAACATTATTTATTTAATCAATTAAACTATAATCTGGACAAATAAATACAATTTTTGTGTCTGTTTATAATTCCAAATTTCACTAAACACATTATGAATGTATAACCCTATACAGTACTTATCTAAATAAAAATATTTTAATATTTTCTCTCTCTCTCACTCTCTCTGTGTCTGTTTTAGATAATCCCTGAAACGGCTGAATCGAAACGGGACATTCACTATTAGATATAGATATATTATGATGTTTTATGGAGTAACTTATGCAAGATTTTATGTTCGATCTCTCACAGGAACATGCTAACGCGGGTGAAACAGCGGGGCGTCTGCTAGTATCACATAAATTGTTACGAATTAACTTATATTTGGAAGACCTTGAACGCTAAGTCATCTTAAAATGTAAATTTTTGACTTCCAATGTATAAACATCAGATAAATATTGCAGTAAATTTGATCGTTCCGTGTCTAGGCATTTAGAGACTCGTTGACTCGTGTCAAAATTAATGAATAAACATAGATAATATCATAAATTGAATATAAATTTTGTTAATTTTAAACTTTGCCCGAACGGCGGAGATAATATTACTGCAGTGGGTGTTTAGAGGAAACGATGCTGTATATATATATTTTTTTTTTTTTTTTTTTTTTATTACTTTTGTATATTTGTCCAGAATGTCCTTAGTTCTTCTAGGTCAGCTTACGACAAACAGAACAGTTAGATGACGTGACTGACTAATCTATCAAACCACGAATTTGACTCAAATTTTGAGCCGAGACAGTTACTATGATGCAGGAAATAATCATGATCAACATAAAAGGATTTTCATAATTTCTAAGATTTGCAAATTTCTAAGTTCGACTGCCTCGGCGGCGCATTCGGCAGTGTGACAACCTGTCGCGCTGAAGTCGGTCCAAATATTTATGTGATCTCCAAATGTTTGTTTCGGAGTTCGGAGGTTTTCTATGAATAATTTATTATGTATGTATTTAGAAATATATGTGTATCAATCGTCTATATTTCATAGCACATATTAGCTTAAATTGGGCTACACGATATTGTGTAAGAGTGTCCACAAATATCTTATTTTTAAACTATAGCGGTTTTTCACACTCATACTTATAGAACTCGAGACTTCACGCGAAATAAATTTACTCACATACACCGACGTCTTGAGCACCTTGCAGTGCCTGTGGTCGCGGTTTGAATCTGTTAGCAGTCATTCATAATAGTAATAATGCGCATTCCGCGAAAGGGTAACCAAAATCTAAATAAAATACTCACTGTCACCAGTTATGTTATATTAGTAAATCATCTGTTAGACAAAGACATGTATTTACACACGTGGAATAGTTATTCCGCGTGTGAAATATATAAGTTTGATGATTTAGTACCCCGTGCTAAGGTCACGTCAACGCACCAATAACAAACATTATTTATTTAATCAATTAAACTATAATCTGGACAAATAAATACAATTTTTGTGTCTGTTTATAATTCCAAATTTCACTAAACACATTATGAATGTATAACCCTATACAGTACTTATCTAAATAAAAATATTTTAATATTTTCTCTCTCTCTCACTCTCTCTGTGTCTGTTTTAGATAATCCCTGAAACGGCTGAATCGAAACGGGACATTCACTATTAGATATAGATATATTATGATGTTTTATGGAGTAACTTATGCAAGATTTTATGTTCGATCTCTCACAGGAACATGCTAACGCGGGTGAAACAGCGGGGCGTCTGCTAGTATCACATAAATTGTTACGAATTAACTTATATTTGGAAGACCTTGAACGCTAAGTCATCTTAAAATGTTAATTTTTGACTTCCAATGTATAAACATCAGATAAATATTGCAGTAAATTTGATCGTTCCGTGTCTAGGCATTTAGAGACTCGTTGGCTCGTGTCAAAATTAATGAATAAACATAGATAATATCATAAATTGAATATAAATTTTGTTAATTTTAAACTTTGCCCGAACGGCGGAGATAATATTTATAGGTATTTTTAAACAGAAATAAGTTGCCACCTCTGTAAGTTCTAGATTCTGATTGTGTGTAAGTTATAGAGCGTGAAAGAGTAACTAACATCCAAACATTCTAACATCTACAATCACAAAATTTCTCATTTATAATATGAAGTACCAAACTATAACATAGTCAATTGTCCAGTAAAGGTCCAAATTTTAAGCTAAATTTGTGCTAGATCCTGCTGTGTGAAATGTTCTACAGTACTTATTTATTTTGCAATGAACATTAAAGAATTCATTCTTAGAACTTCTTAAAACAAATTCTAACTAAACCTAATTAGTCGTTTAAGCCCATTCGTGGCCACATTCAGGCATTACGTTAGTACTCATTATAAACACCAATAAGGTATTACTAGGAACGATTGCTATTCAGCTCGCACGGTTAGTGCAACGCTTAAATAGCCAGATAGCACATGCGAGCATGCAACTCATTGTTTCTAAGATTGACACATGTCAGTGGGTCTATATTATTAAAACTGATTGGAACTATGAATGAAATGACTTTGTTTAAGGTGTGTCTGAGATGATATAATAAATGATTGTATCACGTATACAATCGCCAAATGTGTTGCTATGCTTAACTATAAGCCTTGAAATCGTTATCACCTGACTGCCTCTCTCGAACACGTTTATTGTGAAAGTTCAATCCGATTGACGTTGTCATTTTTGTTTTAATTCAAACTTTGAACAGATGCTCCACGTGACCTAGTGACATAGTTTAATGCGACAGAGTCACAGAATACATACAAAGTCTTGACATAAGCCCCTCTGCACTCTATTTTATAGAGAGGGGCTAAAATTAGAAAGAGAGAGATTATCAGTAATGATTGTAATGAAATTTGGTTTAAGTAATTTATTTTTACGGAATTATTGAGAGAGAATGACGTCAGACCTTCCGATCACATGAGCCGCCATAGTTTTTGGTGTGCAATAAAGTGTTTAGACTTACTAAGCCACTCTGACGACTCCTGGAAGCGAAAATCTTCCAATCTCGGAGCCAGAAGCTAAAATGTAGATATTGAGGATAGTCGCATAGATAGCACAAATTAGAGATAATACAGATGGAAACCTACATACTAAATTCGCTGAGGCTACGCACACATAGACAGACAACTCATTCACAGACTCGAGGTCAGGCGATACTGATTTGTGCGCGAGTGTGTGTAACAGAGGGTAGGTGTGAAAAAAAGTACATACATGAGTTTTCCATCTGTACTATCTCTAAGCCGCCTCTACACATAGGCCAGCGCATCGGCAACGCGCTGGCGGTGCGCTAGCCAACGCGCTTGTGAGTTCATCCACACATTGGAAGGTCGTTCCAGGTCGTTCAGTATGGTTTGGTTCGGGCCAATGTGCGGACGGATTCAAAATGGATGTTGAGTCGCTAACAGCTGCAGCTGTATATTTATTCACAGCTTATAATTACTTTGTAAATGTGTACTCGTTACTCATGTTCGCCAATTCGTCAAGTGAGGTGTTAATTCGCCGTAAAAAGAAAACGTGCACTATGATCGCTGCTCCGGGCAAACTCATCGCGCGGCCAATGTGTGGATGGTGCGCCAAGCTTGCGACAAGTGTCCTTTGACGTTGCCGACACCGCGCGGCAAGCTCGCAAGCGCGCCAGCCAACGTTCAAATACCTACCGCCAATGCGCCAACGCCCGTTCTACACATTGGGCCAGTGGCAGGGTCAGCGCGCTTGCCAACGCGTTGGCCTATGTGTAGAGGCGGCATAAATTGTATCGATAGTGAGAATGAGTTGAATGAGGACTGTTTATGAAATAAGTATATTTCGTAAGCAGTTTTCATTCAACTCATTAATGAAGTACGAAGTTTGCGTTATTCCTATTAATAGACTTAAAAAGCAATAAAACTGAAAAATACTCAGTAATTCCATATAATCACCGGATCAATAATTCTTACAAATCCTTTGTACATATTATAAGTTCCAAGTGCAAATGAATGAAGCATACTTATTTGCATTAAATTCAATACCAATCTTTGTTTGTTGACTACAACAAACAACAAAACCCCATCTTGGGCAAGTACAGGATGTCATTGTGCAACCCACGCACAAGATGCGCAGATAGGCGCCACCTGCCGTATAAATACCTCACTATAATATCTCGTTAGTCCTATCAAATTGATTTAGATGATTGTACCAAGTTCTTTTATCTTTGCGTGAAGTATCTGAAAGTTCTACTTTGGAACCTTTTTCTCTACTCCCACCTGTTCTGTAGAATAGTTCTGTTCGCAGAACTATTAGTAATTTGTTACATATAATACTATGCTTTACACCGGACTTATAATTGGGGAAACGCTCATGGATGTTATGCCAGCTAAAACCACAGAGTGGGATTGCCTGCAGAAGTAAGACATCAAAGGATGTCCTAGGATCTCCGGCAGGTAACTTAGGGTAAAATTTGGTTTAGCCAGTCAAATTGTACTTATTGGGAGAGACAGAGATTTACTATTTTTAGGACGAGAAACAGCTGTTGTCTCAGCTTTAAAAACTGTGACGTATGAAGAACATAGTGGGACTGGAAAAGTTTTATCTTGTTTATGACAAAGAAACTACACAAACAGAAGTTTTAAGACTCTAGATAGCAAATATAATTATGTCTGCTGAAAGTAACTTTACTGGAGAGCTTGAGAAGAGAGTGATCATTATTACATTCTTGAGAGTTAGTAGACTGATATAGTTAGAAAGTAAGTAGTACTCAAAAAGTAGGAGCTCTAAAATACGGTATATAATAAGGCTATCTTGTCTGTGAGTGAAGATACGTATACAATGTTCTTCTTATCCATGATCCTCGTTATCCATCATGAATGTTTTGTTTCCAAAATATCACGTAGATCTTTAAAAACGATATGTACGTTCTCACGAGCCACAAGTAGCAGTATTACAGTACGCGTTCTGCATATTCTAAACCAATTGGTATTCGTAAGCAGTAAAATAAAATATTACTAAAATTCATCACAATGGATACTAAAACATCAATTCAATAATACAATAATGCCAATAACACGATCGAATTGTTGTAAGCGGCTGCGTGCGCGCAGGTTGTGGTGACGTCACAATGTCACCTTGCCTCGCCCACGCTCCACTGCAATAATTATGTTATAATAAGCTTAGAACAAGCAAATTTAAACTTTATTGTCTAATAAACACGACTGAAAATAATAAAAAAGCATGTTCTGAAGATAAGGTAAGCAATTTTGATCTTTATGGTAGTGGAGTAAGTGATCAAATTTGTGCAGTTAGATATGCAACTGTGTAGGAAGACAAGCTACGACGCATCTTTAGATTAATTGCTGTAGTCAAGGAAATTACAACAAAATCTAAGTTGACTGAACAAAATTAATTACTAGGAAACTTAATCTGGGTGATTACATGGAACCATCTAGATCGAAACTACATAATAAATAAGGAATGACGATTAGAACTAACACTTAAAACTTCCCACGTATTAGCGATAAGGTATTTCTTCCAGCAGTTTAGGTGTCAGAAATGCCATCATTCTGCAGCACCGTTAAGCATTCAGAGTTTGTCCAAATGTGGCTAGAACCTTACATTAAAGGAAATTGTTAATTTATATGTCGGTTCACGGAGTGTGAATCTTGTATTTAAAACTAACTATAATTTGAGAATAACTTATAATACATTTGACATATAATTCCTATTTAAAAAAATGCCTATTTTACCTAATACATTTTTATACCTATTTTCTTACTAAATTTTATATGGTGCAATATGGTCACCGACATCTTTTGGGCCCAAAAAAGTCTCATCTGCAAGTGATCCACCCACTCCAAACAAAACCCTACAATTTTGGTACGGTAGTACGGTGGCTGCATACAACCCAGCCAGCCAGCGTACAACCGTACCAAATTATATAATCACTGGGCAAAATGATAGGAGACGCCTCCAGTCCAGCTATGGACTGCGATCAACAGGATTGATTGATTGATTGACGAAAGCGTCTCGTACGTGACTACAGCCCTTATTACAAAATTATACTTAATGCTCAAACAAAACCGTTTAAAGTTCGATTTTCTATAGTAATATTATAAAGAGATTTGATTGCTTTTTTTGTACCACTTACTTATACACAGTGGCAGACAAGCATACGGTCCGCCAAATGTACTGGTGGTCACCGTAGTCCATGGACGCTTGCAACACCAGAGGCGCTACACTCGCTCGATTGTTTGTTTGCATCGAATATGCTCCGAAACTACTGAACCAAATTTTTTTTCACTGTTGGAAAGCTACACTATGCCCTGGTAACATTGGCTATATTTTATTCCCGCATTTCCGCGAAAACTGGAACTACGCGGGTGTAACCGCGTGATGTCCGCTAGTTGGTTTATAAAACTACGCTCAAACGTGTTTTGAGATAAACGTTTTGAATATGGCCCCAAAATTTGCTTGATTGCAGGATGGATTTGTTATACCTAGATAGAATGTAATAATGTTATCCGTTGTAATTGCAAGATAACTAATGTACCAGAGATTAGCATTTGAATGATGATAATTTGTAACACAAAAACCGGCCAAGTGCGTGTCGGACTAGCGCACTGAGGGGTCCATATTAAAAACGGCAAAGATCACGTTTGTTGTATGACAGCTTCCGTTTTCAGTATTGTTTGATATAGCAGCAACAGAAATTGTCTAGCTATCACCGTTCACGAGATAAGCCTGCCATAAGCTCTTAAAACAGGCCAATATGAGCCGATAATTGAACGGACGTCTTATTTCGTACCATAAACGCGATGAACAGCAGGCGAGTTAGCGATTGCCGGTCAGACGTCACGTGATTGAGCATTTCAGCGGCTTGGCGTTACCATGAATGATTCTTGACCAGTTTACTACCGACAACTGAGCTGCCGCGCTGTCGTATTTAGCAGGCGTACAAAAGTAACTTTAATTGAACTGTTTTCTTTAATTTTACTTGAAAAACTAATGTTTTGATTAATTTGTGTTTACAATATTACACTGATATCATTAATGATTAATCTAAACACTAAATTTCACTGTATTTGCCACTATTTTAGATGTGTGATGAAGATGAAATACCTATTAGATTTTCAGAGGATGATTTTAAAAACTCGAGAAAGAAAACGAGTAATAAATCAAAGGTTGTCTAAAAACTGTGGACTTACTTGAGTTGTGCAAAAAGAAAAACATTTTATTCCATAATGTAAGTACACAATGTCACAATGAATTACGTACGGATGCGACCGGCACTAACTATGATGATTGTACACAAACAATAAAGCTTTAGGGGCTAGAGAATTTAAATAACAAGGTACACCAAAACTTCACAAAAATAATCCACGGTTTTAAACAAACTCCGTCGTACATTCCAATCGTCAATATAAGTCAAAATGTCGTTCAAGAATAGTTGATAACACTTGATTAGGTAAGTACTTTTCTAGTTAAACAAACACATTGCAATATGCGGGCGCGATAAGTTGAGACACGCTTGCGAAGAGTTTCTTACCTAGTGTGAATCAACGTATCACGCGCGGGTAGTACAGTTTATAATAATCCGAGTGCCGCGGCTCGCCTGCTGGAGTCTAATTACGCGTGTCAGAATTCGATACTTTACAGCTCAACCGAAAAGACGTCATGGTACGAATGTAAAACCTGCCAGGTTACGTGTCGAGTTCAGCTGCTCTGCGCTTGGCAGTTTTAGGAAAAGTTTATGGTAGGCCCCCTGGGGTAGTCTTCCGAGGGCTTACCCGGGGCTACCAACCGTAGGCTGTTAGGTAGGATGATGTGGCTTTAGTCGGTAGGAGTCCGACATAGCATCACTGAGGATTTTCTTCAGGATAAAAAAGGTACCCGTTCGCTCTAAATTTGCCGATCGTCTCTCCTACTACGATTTTTCACCGCCTTCTACAGAACCCTAACAAAATCTACCTACATATTCTGTTTTGCCTACACCTACATACTACATTAGTGACATTACAAGTGAAATTTTGCTCTTGTTAATTATATTATATTAAAATTATATTTATCAGTTTTATATATCTATAAATGCAGTAATATTAAATAAAAATAACTCACATTTAAGGTACAGTGTTATCCAATTCTCACTGTCACAATTTCCTTTAATTTGAGCACTACTTTGTCAGTTCACTATGGATATCAATTTAAACAGTAACATGGAGGAATTGGCGAAATTGTTTAGTTCCCGGATGGATAAATATGATGAAATGTTGCAAAGAGTTACATCTAGTGGGACACCACCAACCATGGATCTTGCTGAGCTGACCCGTGACTACAATGAGTTCAAGACTTTTGTGTGGCAGGCTTTGTCCAGAATTAGGACCCAGATGGAGCTTCTTGCTGTAGGGCTGGATAAGCATGAGACTTTTATGAGGCGGAAAGTATTACTGCTCCATGGTGTTCCTGAGAATCAGGGTGAGAAGCTTCATGAAGTTGTGCTAAAAATCATCACATCCGATATGAACTTGCAAGATGTTCAGCCTCAGCATATTAGTATCTGTCACCGGCTTGGAGGTTCCAAGGGTAAGGTACGTCCAGTTCTCATCCGATTCAGTAAAGTGGAACAACGACAAATCGTTTGGGATGGAAAAACTTCTTTGAAGGGGACGGGGTTTGTCATATCGGAGTTCTTGACGAAGGCTCGTCATGTGGCGTTCACAACTGCTCGTAGCCACTTCGGTGTGAAGAATTGCTGGTCCATGGATGGCAAGATAATGATACTAACTCCGGACAAAAAGCGACATCAGGTGTTATGTAAATCTGAGTTAGATGTTCTAACAATGAAATATCCATCCCACACTTTGGCAGTGCAGGACCCCAAGCTACTTAAGGGTGAGACAATGGTGAAGGATGCATCTTCCAAGAATGCCACCAAGCTTGTCAAGACTCGCCGTAGAGTTTGATTTCGATCGGTGCCAATGTGTCGCAGTATTTATAAACACATGTAGATGTCGATGTCGAAACTAGCAACTCATGTATGTCCCTTTTTCTTTCTATCACTGATACTTTCCCTTTTAATTTACTTTCACTTTTAACACTCGCACTTTTATTAAAATGTCACTGACTGAATTTCCACTATGGCGTCCACGTACACTATGATGACGTAAATGTCATCGCTTCCCACGCCCACGGTCATCATGTAAGCCAGTTTATATCCGTTTATATCCGGTATTATCCTCTTTCATCCAGGCCGGAAATAATGCAGGATGAGTTTATAATAATGATTAACATAGCCTGCAGAGTAACATTAAAAGAAAAAACATCAGAAACTTCGAGTTGATTGTGATAAATAAATTTTCTGTTGAGCCGCCATTAGCGTTCCAATTAGTTACGGGGTAAGTATTAAATATTTTAGTTTATTCTGCTTTTATTTATGGTTTTATTTAATATATTGAATGATATATTATTGTATAATATATACTTATTTATTTCAGTGTATATTTATTAATTGTTTTTTTTATTGGCCAATGTAAATACGCAAAAAATGTATAACTTTAATACTTTTATTTTATTAATATTTTTGTTTATTTTGCTTCAATTATTCTTGTTTTGCATTTAAAAGGTGTTGTTTAACAGCTGTTATAAATATTTCCGTCCCAAATCGAGGTAAAATTAATTATAATAGCATGTGAAGATGACAATTTTTGGCAATGAAAATACGCTAAATATTGATAAATTTATTTTCGGAGATTTTGTATCTACAAATTCTTTTTTTTTATTTTTGGGTAACGTGTTTGTGTGTATATTTGGTAAATAAAAAAATATAAGACTTAAAACTGGTTTTATTTTGAATTACATGGTAAAACATAAGAATACTACTTCATTTTAACCATCGTAATTTTCAGCGACATTTCATTAATCCATTACACATCGGATATCCTCGGATTTAGTTTAGTTATTTTCGTCAGTTATCCAGCATGATGAAACAGTAAGTATTTCTGTAGTGCGACTCCTATAAAAGAAATAAGAATTAATTTTGTGAAGCTCGGCGCGCAACCGCCGTTCCCGCCAACGCTCGCGAAGGTGTTGAGCGTCGGAGGCCAGTGACGTTTGACAGTTCGGACGCTCGACTGGTTATAAAAATATTGTAGCCGGTACATACTTTGTTTATTGTGTCATTGGCATTGACAATTGACATTGACATAACCTGACAGTTGCCGAGTGACAGTCAGTGCGTTCCATTTTACGGATGCGTTCTTCAAAACTTTGTTCTTTTTTTTTTTTTCTCATCAAATTTTCGATTCTTTGCGGTGCAACTTTTTTTTTTTTTATCTTATATTTGTGTTGTCATATTGTTTGTTTACTGTTTTTTTTTTTTTTTTTGTTGTACTGTAAAGTCTCTTCCACTGTACCAGCGAGATGAGTTGTTAAATTGCAGAAGTTTGGTACTTTATACAAAATAAAATATTTTTATATACGTATTGGTTATATAGTTTATGTATATTATATATTGCTTATATGCAAGATTACGATGACATTAACACTAGCTTTTATTCCTGCTCGTCTGACACGAACAGTTTTGTTAGTTTGGATAGTGATACCCCAGTTTTAACACTGCATGATAAAATTTCCTACACTTTTGCTGATTGTCATAAAAATTTCAATATTATTCATATTAATGCTCAAAGTGTTCCTGCTCATTACTCAGACCTTCTGGCATCATCTAGCAATAATCCCCTCGACGCTATACTTATTTCCGAAACTTTTCTCAAACCTAGCCTGCTTTCGACTCAATATTCTCTTCCAGAATTTGTCCTGATTCGCAATGACAGAACAGGAAAGAAGTGTGGCGGTGTGGGTATTTATTTACGTGCGAATATCCCTTTCAGGATAATCAGCGCCTCGCCTTCTCTCTACTCTTCCTCAGCTGAACATCTTTTCCTAGAAATTTCTGTTCATCACTCAAAAGTCCTCTTAGGAGTTTATTACAGTCCCAACGAAAATATTAATTATTTTAGTTCGTTAGAAACTATTCTTCACGATTCTTTTTGCTCCTCCTACAGTCACGTAATCATCATGGGCGACTTCAACACGTGTCTTTTAAGAAATGACTATCGATCACAAAATCTCTTATCTCTTCTCTCCTCTTTCAATCTTCATACTTTACCACTCTCTGCTACTCACCATTTTCCTGATTGCACTCCCACATTATTAGACCTGGTTATCGTCTCTTCTACCATCCATGTGGGTGCGCATGGACAAATGGATGCACCTTATTCTTACCACGATTTAATTTACCTCTCATATCGCATTCGTCCTCCCAAGCGTAAGCCACAATTTCGGTTATTGAGAAATTTCAGGGGTATGGATTTGGAAGCATTAAACCGTGATGCATTGCTCATAGACTGGTCTCCAATATATCATAGTGATGATATTGATACAATGGTCAGTGTATTTGGTAGCAAGCTCATCGAGCTTTATGATTGTCATGCTCCCATCCGCAGAGTTAAAATCAGACATAATCCTGCACCATGGCTGACTGATACGATTAAAAACATAATGGCTTATAGGGATAAGGCCAAAAGCAGATACAAGCGCAACCCTTCGGATTACAACTTTAATCGCTATAAGACACTTCGGAACCGCTGCAGTAGAATGTGTAGAGATGCCAAAAGACGCCATTTCCACGAAAATCTCGAAAATCGCAATGCTCCCGACATTTGGCGTTTCCTTAGATCTGTGGGAATTGGTAAATCAGCGAACTGCGTGAATCACTTCACTGACCTCAGTGTTTTAAATAAACATTTCGCACTTCCACCTACAAAATTAAAATCAGACGATAAACAGTACACACTACAGTCACTTCTGAATTTGCCGGTACCACAGATTCCTTCATTTGAACTAAGTTCCGTGTCGGAACTCCAGGTAAAGAAATCTTTACTTTCCATCTCCTCTGCGGCTGTGGGGAGTGACGATATAAGCTCTAGGATGATTGTTCCTATTCTTCCGATTCTCTTACCTATACTCACACATATTTTTAATTACTCTTTTAATTCATCGAAATTTCCCACTTCTTGGAAGTTGGCACATATTATCCCTCTTCCTAAAATTCCAAACCCTTCTACTGTATCACATTTCCGGCCTATATCTATCCTACCATTTCTCTCAAAGGTCCTAGAGCATATTGTCCACAGTCAACTATCCCGTTTTCTAACCTATCATCATCTACTTAACAATTTCCAATCCGGATTTCGTCCAGGCCATAGCACAACTACAGCACTGCTTAAAGTGACAGATGATATCCGCTGGGCTATGGAGAATAAGGAGCTAACTCTTTTGATTTTGTTAGACTTTAGCAGTGCTTTTAACTGTGTAGACTTTGATATTCTTCTAGGCATATTAAAATCTATTAACATCTCCGGATCAAGTATCTCTTGGTTCGGCTCTTACCTTCGGGGACGTTCGCAGTGTATCAGGGTTGATGAAGCTTCATCAGAGTGGTGTAGTCTCACGGCGGGCGTACCTCAGGGTGGCGTTCTTTCTCCTCTACTCTTTTCAATCTTTATTAATACTCTCACTAAATTTATTTCCTCTCACTTCCATCTCTATGCAGACGACCTGCAGCTGTATCGTCATTGTGCGGCAGCCGATATTGGGTTGGCTATCGATAACATGAACAAGGATTTGGACTGCTTGAGTAAATGGGCCAAGGCCTTTGGTCTCTTGGTTAATCCTGCCAAATCACAAGCTTTAATAATTGGTAGCAGATACTTTCGTGGAGGGATCAATGATGCGACAATTGCACCAGTGCTTCTTGACGGCATACAGATACCAATTGCTAACACTGCAAAAAATTTAGGGATCATTTTTGATTCCAATCTCTCTTGGCGTAAACAAATTGCTGAGGTTAGTAAGAAGGTGAATTTTGCATTTCATACATTGAGAATGCTGCAGGGTTTCTTGCCCTTGAAAACTAAAATTTACTTGGCTCAAACGCTTATACAGCCCATCATTGATTACGCTGACGCTTGCTATTTGGATGCCACAGAGGAGCTCCTTGACAAACTTGAGCGTTTGCAAAACTTAAGTATTCGCTTTATTTTTAATCTTAAAAAGTATGATCATGTTTCCCACTTTCGCAAAGAACTCAAGTGGCTCCCAATCCGCCTTCGCAGGAACACTCGGATACTATGTCTTCTTTTCAACGTTCTTCACAATCCTTCCTCTCCATCCTACTTGCGGGAGCGATTTTCTTTTGCTCGTTCTGCGGATAAAC
The DNA here is from genome assembly GCA_933228765.1 of Miltochrista miniata. Lineage (NCBI taxonomy): Eukaryota > Metazoa > Arthropoda > Insecta > Lepidoptera > Erebidae > Miltochrista > Miltochrista miniata. The sequence goes on from OW121769.1 coordinate 2,537,228, forward strand.
TCAGCAGGGCTCACCTACGCACTTTACTGAATTTTCCTTCTCATAAAACTGACTTCTTTTCCTGCTCCTTTTCCGTCCATGCAGTGAGGCTCTGGAACTCACTTCCAGCTGCCATTAGGGACTGTAAATCTATAAACACTTTTAAACATAAACTCAGACTCCATTACCTTTCCTCATCTTGATGTTGACTAATTTCGCAATTATTATTTTTGTCTATAAGTAATTGTATGTATTTATTGTATGTAATTTTCTATGTATATTTATTAGCTACACTATAGTGTTGTTATGTATGTGTATTATATGTATGTGTATGTATTGTATGTATGTATTGTGTGTATGAATGTATATGTATCTGATGTCTCTATTGACTTTCTTACGTACTTTTTTTGTTTTTTTATACCCTATTCTGACTTACAACGATCTCCTCTCTTGGGTCTGTTGGAAGAGATTTCTATTTAGAAATAAGCAGACCCTTTGTACTAGTTTTCGTTTGTGTATTTCATTTTCAAATAATGTGTGTGTACAATAAATTATTAAATAAATAAATAAATTAGTTGCTAATAAACCTTGAAAGATTTAAATATGCAATACCATGGTCGGTACAGCTCTAAATGAGGTTTATTATGTAATAAAAACTTGACTTATTGCAGTTTTACCATGCACTTCAAGTTTATATTCAGATTAGATTTTTATTTCTTGATTGGTTAAGTGGGCCGAGCTGTTGCCCTGGAGGACACTTTTAAATTAAAGTTGAAATTTTTGCAGAAAGATGATGTTTACAGAATGTTTTTATAATTAATCTAGCTACCAAAAATATGTAATACATGCAGACGCATACTATACGCCCAGATTTCTTCATTTGTTTTGGTTCTACGAGTGTGGTGATGATCCTATTGCCGGGTTGAAGTTTACAGGTGTTTCTATGTATAATATGTATGTATTTAAAAGTATATAAGTATTAATATCCGTGGTCTGATACCCAGAACAAAAGCAGGTTATTCCTAGCTTACTTTGGGATCAGATAGCGTTGTGTGAAATGTCTGTGAATATATCTCTCAACATAAAAGTAGCGTCACTCCTTCTGATCAGACGAAAAAAAAAAAAAGTAGTGACTGACATTTGTTGAAAATACGAACTTAAGTAGATATATTTAATATTTTCATATTTTGTGGACATTCTCACACGATATCGTCTAGCCCAAATCAAGCTAATATAAGCCTGTGCTATGGGATCTTCTGATACTGATAGGGATATACCTTAGCGTTATAGCGTCCCTACTGATAGGTTTAGGGATACTGATAGACATACTTATATATTTCTAAATACAAACATATTAAACATAGAAAACACCCAAACTCCGAAACAAACATTTTGTGGGTCACTCAAATATTTGGACCGACCCGGGAGTCAAACATGGGACCTCAGCACGGCAGGCGGTTACACTACCAAATGCGCCACCGAGAGGTCGATAAGGCAGAGATAAAAAGCTTGCAATGAATAATGCCAATGTAAAAGAATCAAAAGTCGTTGTGAAGAGTTGATTATTATAAACAAGCCAGCATCTCACCAGGATACTGCCTTAACTCCTTAAATAGTAACTTGGCACAATGGAACGTTGAACCACTTCCTACATGGCGACAACTTGATATACAGCCTGCTATATTTGTGCGTTTCACTGACTGCCACTTATTTATTGACCACAATTGGGATTTTGGAAGGATATGGAAAGATTTTAGCAATAAATTATGGATGGATAGGAAATAAATTTATATAGATAAGTTATTTATTGTACTAGAATATAGAAATATATTATCTGTGATAGAAAGACTGAATGATAAACAATAAGAATATTTAATGACTAACGTTTTTTATTATTATTCAGTATTTTAATACATTGACTTACTTGATCAAATAATTATAATTCAACTATTTCAACATATTTAAATAGAACTTAGGTTAACTTTTCATAAATAATTAATATTTTACTTGAGTTTTTGAGTTCAAGTCATCTCAGGGATTTTACAGTTAATGCAAAAAGAAATTTTTTTGAGTAAAATATTTATTAAACTACTGTTATACGAGTATATTAATATAATTTATGTAACACAACAATACACAACACACTCCTTGATAAATGCGGACAGAATTCTGTATGCATTTAAATATTATGACATGATTTTGGACTACAAACATTTGCATGAACAGCTCTGCATATTTTAGGTGTTTTAGCAAGCAAATGTGTTGTTACTATGTACTTAAACACTAGTTATCTATATTTTTCCGTACCTATTTATGATACTCCTTAAATTTATACTTACCTACTTATTTATACGAACTTGTTAAGTAAAATTGCCATTTAATTACCTGTGAAAAAAAAAAGATATTAAAGCCAGTGTTCAACATACAATTGGAATAAAAAAAAACTTATAATGTAAAGGTTAGTCAGTAGGACATTTTTATTCAGCATCATCTTGCCTATATTAAACAAATATCTATCAACCAATGAATTCAGCCTATGGCTGTCCATTGCAGTACGTAGGCCTCTCCCAAATTACGTCACAGTCACTCCTTGCGACTTTCATCGTCACTTTACTGCCACAGACTGATTTGATTGATAGATTGATTGAAACAATCACCTCTCCACTTCATTTTGACGTGACAACGTCTTATAATTCGATGGAGCCGGCTGGAACTGGCACGCACGGTAAAACATGACGTATGCGACGTTACCTCGCTCTGAGGCGTTCCATTTAAGGCTGAGTTGTCACGTTCAACTATCGTCAGTAAACTGACTTTACAGACGACCGATTTTTATTTCATTTTATGTCACAACACTACTGAAGCTTGTTATTTCATGTAGAAAGAAATGTTATTGCAGACTGTTTGAAAATACTGTCCGTGAATTTAGTTGCCAATATCTCTACCAATTGCTTGCGGCTCTGGCAGTAAATTTAAATATAAAATCAACAATCTTGACGTCCATAAATGTTACTTTGTGACCTTGTGAATAAAGATATTTTTTTATATTTCATTTTCATTTACAGGGTTTTGATAAAGAAGGAGAAAGAAATAAAGAAATTGTTCAGCCTTTGAGAAAGAGATAGCTACATAGCTTACATAATAAAAATAATACAGATAGACACAAGTAATAAATTCTAAGGAAGCTTAAAATACAAATGATTTTATTTCGTAAAACATAGGTAATACCACAGATTATTCGTTGTTGTATATGCCATGTTTCGTCCACCTTGAGGTGTAAGAAAAATATTACCTAAGCTTTTTTTTACCTACATTAATCCACTACCTGGTCAGTATATCAAGATAGATAGAGACAAATACTCAATTCAAAAGATAATTCAAATTCGTCAACATAGAGGAAGAATGCTTAAGATTATAAAAAGGGAACAGAGAATTGTATGGCTCTTATGCTAAGATTGCAAAATATACCCAGAACTAATGCTCTGATGAGTATTTTCTACTTAATATTCCGCGAACATTGAAATTTGAACATTGAAACGTGTGATGCCAAAACTTTACGTGTTTAGCACGAACAGAATTTGTAATGAGCTAGGTGTGGTTTTGTGTCCTTCGAAAAGCTAAGCTAAATAATATAAAATGTACAATCGCATAAACTAATTTTGCGATTGTTCATTTTGTTTCGCTCTCACGAAAACATTATATTTTAATCAACTGTCACATATTTCTCCTCACCTCACCTCTTTGAGAATCACCTGGGACATCTTTCCGAGAGCTTACCCGAAGCTCTCTACTGTACGCAGTCTTAGAACACCATGTGGTGTTAGTCGCTAAATTGACGAATTTCCAACGTAAAAAAAAACTCTTTGAACGCTAAAATACGACGTTAAATAATAAAATTCTGGTATAGTCTGGCCATTACTGCTGTGCACTCCATGTTGTTGATGATTTTGATCTTGGAGTTATCAGAAGAAAAATTCATCAGTTTTAAATATGTAAACTGATATCGTAAGATTTGTCCGACGTGTATTAATCGCATGTGTACTCATGCTCTTTTTTCCCCGGCTCCCACCTCGCCGCGCATACCTCAGAGAGTGCACAGCAGTTATGGCCAGACTATAACAAATTTCCACAAATAAATAGCAGTATAAATTAATCTAATTTCGCATTTAAAATTTCTGTCTTTCCATTTTGACCAAGTGTTGAGACCTCAATTAAAAAAAAAATCTAGAGATTTCAAGCTTCTAGATCTAAGGGTTTCGGTTCAGTTCGGTACATTGATAAGTAAGTCAATCACCTAATAATTTTATTAATAAACATAATAATCTCAGTACTGTCCCGGTTGCTGCTAAATTCTTACTACGATGGTTACTCCATAGTAAAATTTCGAAATCCAAATTTTGGCGTACAAAGAGTAACTCAGTTGGCCATAATTTGGAACGCAAAATCTCCTTGCAAATATTTCACACAGAAATCAAATCGCCGACAGTTATATTTCTGGTTTAAAAGTTCAACGTAACGTACTGTGAGGAATTATCTAAACCTGTAGTTAATAACTGGCAGTTAAATATTTGTGTAACTGTATTATAGAAATACGACGGCTAGGAAACCTGATCTGATCAGGTATGGCGAAGTTAAATGCCTGTGCCTGACTGATGATGATATTTTCTTTAGCCTTTTTCAATAGGACCTTGTTAAGGATCCTTTTCCAAAAATAGTAGCATTTATTGTATGATCTTATATCCTTACTTTCCTTCTAATATTTAAATTAACATAGTAAGAAATTAAAGATTGAAGAAGGTTAAAGTTTTTTCATAAAATTTATTTTTGTATTCTTCAAATAATCTGACAGTCTATGTCTATTCCATAACAGTCTACCCCTGCTTACCCTTTTTTTACATTTGAAAATGGCCAAATACATACCTACCTACCCGATTTTTGAAAAACCCGTCTTTATAATTTGGTGGACTGACGATGCCATTGGCTCACAAGTTTTAGTTCTTAGCAAGCGATTGCCAAATTGTAGAAAAAGCATATCGATCGTTTTTCGATCCTTTGTGCTCTGGTGGCAATATGAAAACACAATGTTAACACGAAAGCCATTAGACAAACAAAAAGTTAACTTAACGCGACTTAGCGATTGCGCGAGCGCATCTTTTAAATTAGTAGGGCTGTCTCACGTTTTATAACAGCTGAAGCTTGTTCTTCAGCCGTTATATAAAATGTATACCTAGTAGGAAAACTTATTGTTCACTTTTTTCCTGTCTTAATATTATAAAACGTGTGTGCTATCTTTGCTCAGGATTATAATACCAGGTTATCACAATTGAAAGATATGTCCTGAAAAAGGAAATAACCAGAAAGATCTGAGCAGGCTAGGTGGCATTCATCAAACTGCGTCGGGTTTTCCATTCGCCCAATAAAGGCAATTCTCGACGCAAGGCTTGGGTGCCAATTCTCGATGACTCGACGGAAATTTACGGGTGAAACGTCATCTGTCTCATAATTTGCCGCACCTACCAAAAACTATGGGCTCACTTGGCGCCGACTTCAATATGATATTTAATAACATCTGATAAATCAAAATACGTACTTATTATTTTGTGCTAAGTAAATTTTTTGTTTCAGTCTGTTGTTCAAAGTTGGTTTTATTTTTGTTATTTTTTTTTAAGCTATTGCATAGCTTCTATCGCGGGCCTTGCGTGGAGACCGAATCCAGAAATTCTGTCACGAAAACGAATCACACTCTCGGCTACCTTCGGCCACGTTCGTGTATCTCACACTTCAAATATAGTGGAATTCAACAGATTCAAACAATGTAGTAAACAAACAGATTGGATCTCGACTCTCCATAATTACTTACATTTAAATATCAATCCTGATCATATTCGTTTTAAGGAACCATAGTTAGATTTATGCGGCCATTTCGACACTAATTTACCTTTAGAATATAGAATAATTTCATGAAAAATACTTCAATGATAAAAATTTAAACCTGACATTCTTGCTTGTCGTTAAATTATTTTTTCTCAGTCTTGTTTGTCTTTGGCATATACTCGCTTATTGATTATGAAAAGAGGTTTAATCAGAATCAGTTTGACAACAATTACCTAGTTTAATAGTATAATAAATTATTTAAAAATGAACTTTAACTTTAAATAATTATAATCGGTAATCGTAAAACAGTACTGTGTGAGTGTGTATTGTTCTGAAGTTCTGCGAGGTTTTTCTATTATCTCTAATTAGGTATATCAACGACTTTGCTTCAAGTACTTTGGCTTTTGGACATTTTCTTTGCGATCTAATTAAAACTTTTTTATACATACTCATATAATTTCTAAGTATGCATACATACGGAGAATTTAAAACGGCAGTAACTGAGTGATTAAAACCAATGGAATATGAATCTGTGGAAGATCTTCTACAAGTTCTTTAAAATCAACTCACATAAACATACATGCAACACACACACACACACACACACACCCACACACACACCCACACACACACTCACACACACACTCACACACACACACACACTCAAAAATCAACTCACATAAACATACATGCAACAAACACACACACACACACACGCACACACACACTCTCACACACACACACACACACACACACACACACACACACACTCACACACTCACACACACACACACACTCAAACACACACACACACACACTCACACACACTCACGCACACTCACACGCACACAAACACACACACAGATACACACACACACAGACATACACAAACACAGAGAGAGACACACATACACACAGACACACACACACACAGACACTCATACGCACATACACACACACACACACACACGCACGCACACACACGAACGCCTCAGCATGCTTTAAGATTTTGTATTGGTTTTGTTTCATATTTTATCGTTTTCTCTATGTAAAATTATTATAAGTTTATAAAATAGTAGGAAACAATTTTAATATTTTAATAGTTCTGTGTAAACATATTGTCAAGTATCAATATTTTAGGGGAGAACACTGATATCTGCAACACAGTTTGTACTAGCGCAGGTATCAGGGAATTTCAATTTCATGTATGTACACAATTAATGGCAATAAAGAATTTATCTATTTATTTATACATATTATACTTTGAAAACATCAAATCTTCGAAACAAACATTGGTAGATCCCACGATTTTTTGGCCTGCCCGGGAATCGAACCCAGGACCCCAGCGCGACAGTCAGTTATATTACCGAATGCCACCGAGGCAGGCAAATAAGAATCTGGAGGGTACAGATATTTTTCTTCTCCTACATCCAAATTTCCTCCGATGAGGAGTTCGATTACATCGAACGTCGGACGTCAGGACGTCAATCCTATCCTGGTTATCCGTAACTGTTGTACGTTAGGATTGAAGAATCGAGGATGGATTCCTCTGAAGAAAGCCGATTACACCAGGATATTTTAAAATTATTTTAAAGTTTTCAGGTATATTCAACAAAAGAACAAGCCTTGCCGTGTACCTGCGATACGTCTCGATGGCGCAGTACTGAAAAGTGTTGCAGAATTTAAGCAAAGACTTTTAAGACTTTTGGGTCTTTTGGGAGTTTTGGGACTTTTGGGAGTTTTTGGGACTTTTGGGAGTTTTGGGACTTTTGGGTCTTTTGGGACTTTTGGGACTTTTGGGACTTTTGGGACTTTTGGGACTTTTGGAACTTTTGGGACTATTGGAACTTTTGGTACGACTTTTAAGGCCAAAAAGGCCAAAAGTCCAAAAGTCCAAATAACCAAAGTCCAAAAGTACAAAAATACAAAAGTCCAAAGTACAAAGTCCGAAAGTCCAAAAGTACAAAAGTACAAAACTACAAAAGTCCAAAGTACAAAAGTCCAAAAGTCCAAAAGTCCAAAAGTCCAAAAGTCCAAAAGTACAAAAGTCCAAAAGTCCAAAAGTCCAAAAGTCCAAAAGTCCAAAAGTCCAAAAGTCCAAAAGTCCAAAAGTCCAAAAGTCCAAAAGTCCAAAAGTCCAAAAGTCCAACAGTCCAAAAGTTCAACAGTCCAAAAGTCCAAATGTCCTAAAGTCCTAAAGTACAAAAGTCCAGTAGTCCAATACTCCAAAAGTCCAAAAGTCCAACAGTCCAACAGTCCAACAGTCCAAAAGTCCAAAAGTCCAACAGTCCAACAGTCCAACAGTCCAAAAGTCCAAAAGTCCAAAAGCCCAAATGTCGACAGTCAAGTAGGTACTTGGTACTTTACTTTGTTGTACATAGGCCTTAAAATCTTACTAATCTTACTAATATTATAAATGCGACAGTTTGTGAGTGTGGATGTTTGTTACTCTTTCACGCTCAAACCGCTGAACGGATCTGGCTGAAATTTGGTGCAGAGATACATTATAGTCTGGAATAACACAAGGGCTACTTTTTATCCCGGGAATAAGTTCCCGCGGGAATAAATTTTACGCGGGCGAAGCTGCGGGCATCAGCTCGTATATAATATTATAAATGCGAAAGTTTGTGAGTGTGGATGTTTGTTACTCTTTCACGCTCAAACCGCTGAACGGATCGGGCTGAAATTTGGTACAGAGATACATTATAGTCTGGAATAACACATAGGCTACCTTTTATCCCGGGAATAACTTCCCGCGGGAACAAATTTTACGCGGGCGAAGCTGCGGGCATCAGCTAGTATTCTTATTTAGAAATAATTATACTAGCATAGTTGATAAAAAAAAAAATGTGTGCGTGTACTAGTGTACACACGTAAGAAGTGAAACTTCTTCATAACCTTATTTTTCAAGCCCAAAAGCCCAAAAGCCCAAAAGCCCAAAAGTCCAAAAGTCCAAAAGTCCAAAAGTCCAAAAGTCCAAAAGTCCAAAAGTCCAAAAGTCCAAAAGTCCAAAAGTCCAAAAGTCCAAAAGTCCAAAAGCCCAAAAGCCCAAAAACCCAAAAGCCGAAAAGCCGAAAAGCCCAAGAGCCCAAAAGCCGAAAAGCCGAAAAGCCGAAAAGCCGAAAAGCCGAAAAGTCGAAAAGCCGAAAAGCCGAAAAGCCCGAAAGCCGAAAAGCCGAAAATCCGAAAAGCCCAAAAGCCGAAAAGCCGAAAAGCCGAAAAGCCCGAAAGCCGAAAAGCCGAAAAGCCCAAAAGCCGAAAAGCCGAAAAGCTCAAAAGCCGAAAAGCCCTAAAGCCCAAAAGCCCAAAAGCCCAAAAGCCCAAAAGTCCAAAAGCCCAAAGTCCCAAAGTACAAAAGTCCAAAAATCTACAAACGACATGCTATCCCTGGATAAAGTACTCTTAATTCGAATCCACCGTGGTGGGGACGAAAAGAAAGATGGCGCGTAACGAAAAAACGTGACGTGACGCTAAATTTTTTCCAACGCCGATAAAGAAGTTTCACTTCAAAAATGCTATGTAATAGCTTTACCGCGGCAGTCCCCGAGTGCCACACGTCTTTTTTTTATTTGAAATGTATTGTTTTATATTTTCCAAAAACCAAATACCTAACCTAAACTTTCTTTGTAGACAACCCTAGACATTATAAGGTCACTTTGTCACGAAGAGTTGCGTCCTTAACTCGAACTACGCTATTGAAATGAATCACTTGTCTCGACAATACACAAACAACACACAACTGTGTACACATGACGTGTTTGAAGAGACTGAATGACAAATGTGAGGTCGTGTTGATGATCTGTTTCAAAATTTGAATTATTACGTGCTTGTATTGATGTGTAAACTAAATTTATTTGTTGTACATACATACTTATAGTTACGCCTTTATCCCCGAAGGGGTAGGCAGAGGCATAGTATACGCCCACATTTCACCTTATAGTTTTATGTCTCACGTAATAGGTGGTGAGCCTATTGCCGTGTTGAAATGGACTGGCGCAAGTCGCCGCGACCCGCAGTTGAAATTTTTCAAGCCACCAATAAGGCCTTCAACTTGGCTTAACGATTTTCATTTACTGACAACCGGGTTTCATTTCGAGTTTTCCTTCTCTACGCAATGGATCTTTTAGCGGAAGTGTTCCCTTAGTCGCCTCTTACGACACCCTCGGGATGTATTGGGTTGGCGACATTTGGTACTCTTACCCGTCGCAACGCGGGACACCGTCGCCACATGGTTCTTGTTGTAGATCATCTTTAAAAGTTAGTAGGTCGTGATTTAGAACAAGAGAGGTTTAAGGTCGAAGTTTAATTATGCAACAAGCCAGAGCAACTATGTAAGTCTTCGTTTGGTGACCCTGGCCTATTACAGTGGTTAGTGCAGGATGTGTCTTTGACGAGCTATAAGTTTTTATATTCATACAACTACATATACTAAAATAAATATTAATAAACCGGCCAAGTGCGAGTTGGACTCGCCCATGAAGGGTTTCGTAGCAGCAAGTAACATAATACAAAAGTTCTTATAGTTCGTTGCAACTTTGATTGATGTTTTAACACGTTAGCAGTGGTAGTGATTTTTCTAACCGAAAATTGCGGTTTATGACGAATTAAAAAAAAACTGCCGGCTCTATCTCGTTCAAACCAATTTTCGTTGGTAGTTTTTATGGCAATGTACTTCATATATTCTTTTTAGATTTATCATCCTCTTAGTTTAGAAGTTAGAGGGGGGGGGACACACATTTTTCCACTTTGGAAGTGTCTCTTGCGCAAACTATTCAGTTTAGAAAAAAATGACATTAGAAACCTCAAAAGCATTTTTAAAGACCTATCTATAGATACCCTACACGTATGGTTTTGATGAAAAAAAAAATTTTGAGTTTCAGTTCTGAGTATGGGGACCCCTAAAATTTACTGCTTTCTTTCCAATTTTATATAAGAATCTTAATGCGGTTCACAGAATACATCTGGTTACCAAGTTTCAATATCATAGGCCTTATAGTTTCGGAGAAAAATGACTGTGACACACGGACGGACAGACAGACAGACAGACAGACATGACGAATCTATAAGGGTTCCGTTTTTGCCATTTGGCTACGAAACCCTAAAAACGAAACATTAATAATCTGTCAAAAACGTAAGGCTGACAGTACCTAAAATTCTTACTTGTTTAGAACTGACTGCCTCTTTTTTTTTCTTTTTACTTGAGGGAAAATCCTCATGGTAGCTCACGTAACGCCCAACAGACTATGTCTGGGAGCCTCGGGTAAGCCCTCGGAAGGATGTTCCAGGACTCCCAACATACCTACGGCCGCCACTGCGGCTTCGCCCAGAGGGTGGTTCGGGTGCTATCCCGCGTCTTTGGGGGGTTTCGGGTGTGATCCCGCTTCTAAGAGGTGCGTGAATCCCTCACTTCACACCGCCGTCATGGGACTGACTGCCTCTGTGGCGCAGTCGGTAATGTAACCGCCTGCCGCGCTCGAGGTCCTGGGTTCGATTATAGGGTAGGTCCAAATATTTGTGTGATCCACAAATGTTCGTTTCGGAATTTGGGTGTCTTCTATGTATAATATGTATGTATTTACAAATATATAATTATGTCTATCAGTCGTCTAGATCCCATAGCACAAGCTTACATTAGCTTAATTTGGGCTAGTTGATGTTGTGTGAGATTGTCCACAAATATTTATTTATTTTATTTTATTTATAACCTTATTAGAATAGAATTATGATTCCGGTCGGGAATAAATAATGACGGCATATATATTTCACTATTTTTTTAGCCTTGACAACTTAGAACACCTCAAAAGAAACGAAATAATAAAGCTGAATCGACAATGACCACCTCAAATTCCCCTTCCTTTCATTCGTCGTCGGTCAAGCAGGACACAAGCACCTGTTCCGAAGGCCGAGTTACAACAGCGCTCCACATATGACAGGTTACACAATAACACCTTGTCTTAAGCCGAGATCTATATCTGAACAATATGAGGCGTGGTTGTGATGTATGTTAGAATCGTAGATTGTGTGGGTCGTATTGGCTATTGGAATCAAATTTGTCACCGACTAAAATAAAATTTTGATCTATGATTCTTTTGCAATATGTGTTCGATCCCTAGTAGCATAGGAAACTAAGATAAACCCGGTCAAGTGTTAGTCAGACTACTGCATAGTAGAGGGTGCCGTAAAACGGCGAAAAATCACGTGTGTTGTAGGCCTTCTATTAACATAATTCTTTTACTGATTTTAACAACAACAGAAATACATTTTCTGTGAAAGTTTCAGCTCTCTAGCTATCCCGGGTTCAGTGATACAGCCTCGTGATGGACAGACAGATGAACACCAAAGTCTTCGTAATGGCGTTTTGTTTTTTCCCTTTCAGTATGGAATCCTAAATAGATCTTTGGTCATTTGTTGATTTATAAAAAAAGTCAACAAGTGGCTAGTTCCTATAGGCTACAATATACTTTGCTCTAACATGTCAGATTCTTATGCTGACTGGTTCGGGTAGTCATGAGAAGACAGTTATATTTTCACGAACAAAGCCGCGGTTGTAACCTAGTACGAGTAGCAGTGTAAATAAAGTTGTCAAGGAAAAGAGAAGTACTAATTACAACGAAAGATAACATTAAAATTAATCTGAACACCAAGTTTTACATAAATATGAACCAGGTCTAAAGATAACAATGAAGATATTTTCGTTCAGTACGTTCGAAATGAAGTAAAATATGAAAACATTTTTAAATAGTATTAAAATCGCAGGCAATCTACCAGGAGCACAGAAGCAGGTATATAACAAATCTCAAGCGAAACCAAAGGCGTTTACCAGAACGCATTACAAGCAACTATTTACATTCCGAGATAAAAAAAAAACTATTAATCTTAATAGCAAGCACTACATAAATACCATGGCTTAAGAAATCAAAAGGAGCTTTGATCAAGGCCTGCAGATAAAAAGTACGTAGAGAATACTCCACCCACATGCATGTAACGTGTAAAATGATTGACGGACCGCAGCCTGGCTGTGCATTAAACTATTATTATTGCTATGATATCTTCATCGCGACGTGGACATGAATGTAGGGCTATGAACGTTTAGACCTGTTAATTATATGGTTAACTTTACAGGGGATTATCCTTTTTTAAACCACCTAGGCGACTGACAAGCATACGGCCCACTTGATCCAAAGTGGTCACGGTCAGCCTATGGGTATATATGCAACACGAGAAGCGCCTCTCGTGTGAAATACGTTCGTATTGCCGAGCCTGTAAGACCCCTTCGGGAAAATCGAAGCAGGGAGTTCATGCCACAATCCACGCATATACGAAAAAATATCCTACAGGGATTTACCATGTGTGAGGATGAATATCCTAAGTGTCTGTTTTGACAGAAATGAATGGAGATATTAGTTTAGCACGTCACATATTACTGAAACGTGGATAACTCACTCTTTAGAAATCACTTTTAATCTGTCCCATCATCAAATCAGCCACTGTTCGACGAAGGTTGTCCACTGTTTGACGTGGGCCTGTCCCAATTCACGCCTTGTCACGATGGTCCTGCCCCAAACGCACCCGGTCCGTGCCTGCGACCTTTTTTAGTTTATCAGTTCATCTAGCAGGTAGATCTCCTGTGCATTACTGTTTTCACAATGTTAAAAAATCTTCATCTTTCAAACGTCTAAAGATCTTCGTAAAAGCCTTAGATGTTATTTTTATTAAAGTCATAAATAATTCCAATCCTATAGATAAATGAATACAGATAATGCGTAAAAATAAATTTAGGTTCCTTCCAAATACGTGTGATATTCAAAACTCTTGACCTTGGCAGGTCGGGTTGGGTACTTTAGAGTTTCGTGAACCCATTCAAGCGTGTCATTTTATATTATTTCTACCACTAAGTTGTGACTGAACCGGTTATGTATTTACATAATGTTCTTAAGAAACCAATCAATTTCCCCACCCCTCAATATTAAAAAACAAGAACATTGTAGCAACACCGGCTTGGAATCCACACTATATCACAACTAACTTTGAATTAAGGATCAACTGTTAAACTTTTTTTTTAACGTATGGAAAATCCTGCATGGGTGCTATTCCGGACTCCTACCGACTAAAAACCATACGTTTCCTACCTAATGCCTATAATTAGGAGCCCCGGGTAAGCCTTCAAAAGGATACCCCAGGATAAACTCTTATCCTTAAGTGCCGGGTATAGAAAATGGACATGGAAAAGTTATTGGTTTTGAGCAGGATTTGAAGTATGTACCTGCGTTTTTTTCGAATACCATGTAAGACGCTTAACAGCTTAGCCATCAAAACCCTGCTCAGAACCGACTTATTCTTCCACCTTATACGTCTTGGGGCGACTTATTTAAGTAGTTCTTTTTTAACTTGAGGAATAATCCTACAGGGATGCTATGCTGGACTCCTATTGACTAAAAACCATACGTTCCTATCTAACAGCCTGCGCTGGGAGCCCTAGGTAAGCCCTCGGAGGGATGTCCCCAGGACTTCCTACTGTACTGTGTACTAAACTACTTAAAGACTCCCAACTACTTTAAGTAGTTGGGAGTCTTTAAGTAGTTTACTACACAGGCTGTGACTTCATAAACGAAGTTATTGAGGGAATTTTTGCCGAAGCTTTATAGACCACCCTAAGCTTTAGAGTACTGGACGTTGTGTTTGCCTGTGCCGTACCTAGTATTCTATTTTAAAATAAATAAGATTGAAAAATAAAGAAAAGTAAAGTTTGTGTGATGTTGTGTACTATTTACTTATCTAAACCCCCTTCTTTCTACCATTAACAGTGGTTCTGTTCGTATGCATCATTTGCGGAATAATTTTAATCATCTTAAACTTTAAAAAAATAAGAATGCCGGCATCATCTAATTTTAAATAACAGTTTGAGCGGAAATACGATATTACAACAAGCCATTGTTTTAATAAAGAAATTAAAATCTTAATAAAACTAATTTCAGTTGAAAAAAATAGCTTAAACACGACATTAAAAATATTGTAATAGGAATTAATTATTTAAATCATAAAAATCTGCATTTACATTAAAATAGGAGATCCCTAATCTACTTCACACGGTTCAAACACTGTTATTTACGGCATTTCCAAAAAAAATCTCACACAAAAAATTTAATACAAAAAAATCTTTTATTAGTGTAATAATCAGTACACTTGTTAAACATACTGCTATATTAATTATAGTTTTTGCCATTACAGCATTAATTATAACTCTTCTTATAATTTGAAACATGCCGCGTCTATTAGTTGTTAGAACTGTGCACAAAATACCGCGATATTCACATAGTAAACGATTATTGTTTGTTGTCCATTGCTCTCAGGCAATTTATCATCATCTGAGCTTTATTCCCGGTTGCAAACGAAGCTCTTATTTCAGAGCCTAAAGTTGGCTTTCCAGTTACTAGTTTTCAACTTTTCTTGCTCATATCTGGGCTGTAGTAGGGGTCTTACATCCTAAAAAGTGGGATAACATCCAAAACAAATCGCAAAGATTAGTGATAGTCTAAGTCTGAGGGGATCCTGAAAAATCCTTCCGAGTTGCCGAAATGAAAAGAGTTCCCAAATCCTGGACTGACCGTCTTATTTTAGTGTCGGTTCGAGTCTGGCATGAATCTATTGAAAAAATTCACAGGATACATAAAAAAAAATCTGGGTGCATATTATGTACACACCAGTTTTGCTTGAAAACTTTGTGGTACCAACAAATGCGAGCAGTAATTTTGCAGTTCTCCATGATTTATTATATTTATAAGAGCACTCGAAGTGGTAGGCAGAGTCATAGAATACGCCCACGTTTGACCTTTTAGTTTTATGTCCCACGTGATAGGTGGTGAGTGAGCCTATTGCCATGTATGAAACCGTAAAGGAGAGAAATAAGTTTGTATGGAAAAGCGTGGACTTTGTTATCTCTTGATCATTGAATTCAATTCAATATATATATAATACCGACCGTCGTGGGTTCGATTCCCACCGGAGACAAATATTTGTGTGATAATGTTTGTCTCAAGAGTCTGGGTGTTTCTATGTATGATAAGTATGTATTTAAAAGTATATAAGTATTAATATCCGTGGTCTGATACCCATAACACAAGCAGGTTAATCCTAGCTTACTTTAGGATCAGATAGCATTGTGTAAAATGTCCGTGAATATTTATTTATTATTTATTTATTTATTATATTTAAGTTATAGAATTAAATAGTTTTGATGAGACTAAAATAAAACTTGAAGCATTCCACTCGTATGACATAAAAACATCTTAATGTTTTAAGTACATTTATAATTCTGTGACTCAAATACTCAACTCTCAATACATAGTGCTTTCAACGCAAATTGGACAATCACTTAGTAAATGCTAACCTGGTGTACGTTATGTAACACTTATCGAAATCAATGCAATACTTGCAATACTTATGCAGTCTACTTACATATACTTATTACTTGAAATCTCTTGTTTATTCTTATTCCGCATTGCATCTTAATTTATTATTCTGAAACCTATTGGATCTTTGAAGTAAATGGGGATAAGACCTTGCATAACTCTATCAGTAAACACATTTATTGTTAAAAATTACAGTGAAACATAATTATTACATATATTTACATTATTACTATCTAAACTATACCTAAATAAGGCCCCTGCGGCATTCCCCGTTTGAATAGCAATACCTATTCGCTGAGAGAGAAAACTGAGCCCTTCGGTCACCAGTCGACTCTACCAGGCGCTGACGTCTGTTGCATTTTTAAAACATGAAATTTCAAGGATTTCCCAATTGCCTAAAGTATGTTTTTTTTTTGTTTTTTTAATCGTGAGGGAAAATCCATCATGGATGCTATGCCGGACTCCTACCGACTAAAAATCTTACGTTACGCCCAACAGCCTATGGTTGGAAGCCCCGGGTAATCCCTCGGAAGGATGTTCCAGGAATCCTAAAGTATGGTAACAGTAGCGAGATTGCAAGCGCTTCTAGTGTTGCAAAGTTCACAGGCAACGATGACCATTAGCAGGGCCCTAAGCTTATCTGCCGCCTTAGTAGTATAAAAAAGAATAAATTTTATTTTATTTATTTATATAACTTATTTCATATTCTGTTCAGAATTTAACTATAGAATGTTGTCCGTGAATGATAAATTATACCGTATATAGACTCAAACACAGTTATTTGTTAAAGTTAATAAGTTCAAGTTCATTTACAAAGTTAACTACTGTAATAAACATTGAAGTCTAAATTACTGCCGTGAGACGAAAATAACAAAGCTGAGGTGAATAACATTAACTGTGATAACATTTTTATGCTATTTCTAACCGGACGTCCCCTGTTCCTGATAAAAATAATATATGGAATGGTTTGACGATCGCGTTGATGTCTTTTATATGGGTCTACGCTATGGTCTACGAACCCTACACTAATGTACAAGTAGCACTACTGAAATCCTGGTAATATCCTTCCGAGAGCTTACCCGGGACTTCCAACCGTAGGCAGTAGGTAGGGAACGTGTTGGTAGTCAGTAAGAGTCCGGCATAGCATCCATGACTGGTTTTCTTCACGTTAAAATAAAAAAAGTAATAGTATTCCAATAAGTGAATCCTTCTGCCGTCATTAATAGTCTAAAACATCGTGAAATAATTTGTGAGTGTAAATGTTCGTTACTTTTTCACGCTCAATATCTGATCTGACTGAAATTTGGTACATTTATAGATTTGGTATATAATGTACCAAATTGGGACTGAAATTACTTATCTCGGGAAGGGGGACATTATTGATCTCGGGAATATATTTACAGAAAAATAAGCCGCGGGTGCCATCTCGTACATAACTACATCTAACGAACTTATACATACATACATATAGTCACGCCTTTAACCCCGAAGGGGTAGGCGGCAGAGGCATAGTATACGCTCACATTTACCTTATAGTTTTATGACCCACGTAATAGGTAGTGAGCCTATTGCCGTGTTGAAATGGACAGGCGCAGGTCACCGCGACCCGCAGTTGAAATTTTTCAAGCCACCCACGATAACGATTGTCATTTTACTGACAACCGGGTTTCATTTCGAGTTTTCCGGCTCTACGCAATGGACGTTATTGCGAAAGTGTTCCCTTAGTCGCCTCTCACGACACCCTCGGGAAGTTATGGGAGTGGCGACATTTTGTACTCTTACCCGTCGCAACAAGGGACCCCGTCGCCACACGGGGACCTATTTATGTTAAAAAATTATATGAATACTAGCTGATGCAGGCAGCTTCGCCCGCGTAAAACTTGTTCCCGTTCCCGCTTCCCGTAGGCACTTATTCCCGGGATAAAAAGTAGCCTATGTGTTATTTTAAACTACAATGTATCCCTGTACCAAATTTCAGCCAGATCCGTTCTGCCGTTCGAGCGTGAAAGGGTAACAAACATCCACACTCACAAAGTTTCGCATTTATAATATTAGTATTATAATGCATATTTATACTTTATTCCAACCTACGGAATTTAGCTGATAACTCAATTATATCACATTTCATTTCTGCGTATTCAATCACTAAGTTGAACAGCCTTAATACCCAAAACTCTGTGTTATAGCGAATACAAACAAGTGTTTTGGCGAAGGCTTTGTCGCGTGACGTCACCGAGACACGCTCGGACAGGCCTCGCTACCAGCCCACGTTACGCCACCGCACTTTGGCTGTTTTTGTTGTACAGCTGTGGTCAGAGTATTAGCGAGAAGCGGGAAAAGATATAAATCGTAGAGGTTTTCGAGTTTGTTGCATGTGACTCGTCTTCACCAAATACATATTATAGGTTTACAAATATTAGATTTGAGGACAACGGGGAGTTGCAGAAGCCGGCTCAAGATGGTCTTTTTCCCTTATGAATGCCAATGTGTCATGGACGGCAAAGCTCACCCAACACTTATTACTTGAGACAAAAATATGGTGAAACGTGGGCGGATACTTTGCCTACCCCGTCGGGGATAAAGGCGTGATTAATGTATGTATGAATGGATGCTATGCCGCAATCTTAGCGACTAAGACCACAAGATGACTACCACTGCCTACGGCTGGGAGCCCTCGGAAGGAAGTCTCAGGAAGGCCTAAAACGGCGGCATTACATGCCAGTTTTAGGCACGCCATCAAAACGTTGTTGTTTGTCCCACGTATAATGAAACAGTTTGTACATTATTACAGAAAAATATGTCAAGTAGGTACATGTACAATGGGCGATCTGATTGCAAATATGAGAATATTAAATCCTCAACCTTCGACTGAACAGGATATACAAAAATATTAATTAATTTACGCCGCACTCCTGATGGAAAACCAGGGCGATACCTAGAAATGGGGGCCACTCTCACAGCCCGTAAGGCTTCTGACTGTGGTACTCATGACTAACTACTTGTAGCAACACTTTTTTCAACCAATCGCGCCGCTTATAAAATCGCTAGCAGTAGATCCTCAGCTTATTCCCATAAAAACTTAGTATCACTAATTAACAGCATCCGACCACCGTGATGATTCGCTTTTTGCTATACTCAATAACGCTGAGCGCGAAAGCAATGAGTGCCGGCGTTTGAATTAAACCTGTTTTGTGTTTATGTTTGCTAACGTCTTATGGCTTCTATGGTGCTTTGATTTTTTGAGTTTTAGTGCTTGTAAAGTAACTATCTTACTAATATTATAAATGCGAAAATTTTTGAGTGTGAATGTTTGTTACTCTTTCACGCTCGGCTCGGGACACCCAACCATAGGCTGTCGGGCGTAACGTGAGGTTTTTTTAGTCGATAGGAGTCCGGCATAGCATCCATGATGATTTTACCTCACGTTAAAAAAAACCTACTTCCAACAACCTGTAAGTGAGTACAAACAAAGAAACAAAAATACATGTAGTTCACATCAAGCTGTACATTAGGCACTTGTGAAACGTCAAGAATAAATGTCATTCGTGTATATTGGAAAAAGCTTTTGAAAAGACGAGTCCTAAGATTTGCCATTTTTTGTGTGGAAATCCTACATCCTTCATTGATATTAAGCCAGATTCCTAAAACCAACCACCAACTAAAACTGACTACACGATGTTTTACAACTGTCTATGGCCTACTAAATATCTAATATTTGGATTTTTTTTTTATACTACTTAGGTGGCAGACAAGCTTACGGCCCACCGGAAGGTTGGTAACCGTAGCCTATAGACGTTTGCAACACCAGAGGCGCTACACACGCGCTGCCGACCCGGGCGCAGGTTGTGACGACCCACAGTTGAAATTTTTCAAGCCGCCCATAAGGCCTTCAACTTGGCTTAACGACTGTCATTTTACTGACAACCGGGACCAACGGCTTAACGTGCCTTCCGAAGCACGGAAACGCTCGTAAATAAATGTCACAAAGTTGTCCACGTGGTGGTCACCCATCCATATCAGGCCATAGTAAATGTTGCTTACTGCAGTGATCGTTTACAGAACACTGAGTCCGCGGGGCCACGAGCGCTTCGGACGAGCGGAACGGATTTTTGACGATAATTTGAATCTAGATTTACAAATTAGATGCCATTATATTTTAGTGCCCGCCTCGGGAGGTGTTGCTAGTTTAAAAATCTTATCTTAATAACCGGCCAGCGCTCTGCTTAATGAGGGTTCGAGTGATGATTTTGAGAAAGACCTATAATTTTTAAAAACTGAAGTGATTAGTCCATTAGCTATATTAACATGTTAAAGATGTATTTGTTAGTAAAAGATATTATTTGTGAGCGTTACCGAATTTTAGAAGAAACGCTCGGTTATCAGTAACACAATGACAGTTGTTAAGCTCACTTAAAAGCCTTTTGTTGGCTTAAAAAAATTCAATTGTGGTTCGTCACAACCTGCGCCTTTGTTGGCAGCGCGAGTGTAAAGCTGTTCCAAATGCCTAAATTCTACGGCGATCACTTTCCATCAGATGGGCCATAATTTTATCTGCCACTCTAGTAGTATAAAAAAGCTCTATAACTACTGAACCGATATTCTAAATTCTTTGTCACGTGATAGATGAAACCGTCACTGTAGTATCAGTGAACACCCCCTTATTTTTAACGTGAGGTAAAATCCTCATGGATGCTATGCCGGACTACTACTGACTAAAAAACCTCACGTAACGCCCAACAAGCCTATGGTTGGGGCCCGGGTAAGCCCTCGGAAGGGTGTCCCAGGACACCCCCTAGGTTAGGCCGCAGGGATATCCTTCTGAGGGCTTACCCGTGACTTCCAACCGTAGGCAGTAGGTAGGGAATGTGTGCTTTTTAGTCGGTAAGAGTAAAATTATCCTCTCGTTAAAAAAAAGTACCAGTGAACAGTTGAGATTAGAGACTTGAAATTATTGGGAACTAGATGATGCAAGCGGCATCGCTCGCGTTCATTTCGGTACCCGTTCCCGCTTTCCGTGGGAACATTTTTTCCGGGATTAAAAGTAGCCTATGTGTTAGTCCAGACTATAAGCCATCTCTGTGCCAAGTTTCAGCACAATCCATTCAGTCGTTAGAGCGTGAATGAGTAACAAATATCCAAACATCTTCACAAACTTTCACATTTATAATATTAGTAGATTATTTAAAAAGAATCATCGACCATCTTTTGTACTAGAATCATTACAAATTACAACACATTATGACATGTCATGTTTACAATTACATACAACATCTAACAGCCATTGGTCAAGTGTGCATTGTCATTGCAATCATTACAAATAAATCTTACGTCTATACAACCTTGAGTACTTTCCTTCACTTACCTATCTCTGTATCGCTTTAAGGTTGAATAGAAAAATATGTCTACGGCATTATTACAATAGGTGTAAGCAAAGATAATATTATAATAATATTACATACAGATAGGCAACTCCCTGCACCCCTGAGAGCAAGCTTCCCCACCCCCGCTACAGCTGTCATATAGTTGGAGGGTATTTTAAGGGAACGTTTGCTTAGCCTTAGTGGCCGCACATACATTCAAGCTCTGTACAAGTGTTTTTCGTATAGGTGACATAAATGAAAACGAATCATTTATGCGTATGGAGTTTTCGTCCTGTGGTATTAGTTCGGCCTTGTACTAATTTATGTAGCTTTTTAACAAAAAGATATAGTATGATTTTTAGCATTCCGTACCAAAAGGGCTCTATTATTCTCGATTCTATATCTGTCCGTTACCGAGCTGTATCCCATGATCTATATTAAGCTATATTTTGTACCCCCTATTCCCACGGGAACGTAAACTACGCGGGTGAAACCGCATGTCATCGGCTAGTTATCAATAAAATCAGCTTATAGCAGTTCACTTTTACGTGCACGGTCCTAAGTTTTCAGAATTCTGTCGGTACCTTATAACTTCTTACCAGTACACACAAAACAATTTAAGATATCTAAATTGTTTCGATTTGCTTCATCTGTAGTAAAATATGTACCTCCGCAGAATCCTCTTCGTAGAATTTGCAAAAACATATTCCATCTTTACGACTCAAAGACACGCAATGTTCCAACAAACATATAACAACCAAACAGGTATTTAATGTTCCCTAATTATGAACCCCAAATAAAGCAAATTGTGTCTGTTGAATGGTCAAACTGATGTTCAAAGTTTAAGTCAACGCTGACTTTCGAAACCACAGAAATTTGAAACTCTACAAGCACAATGTGTCCTCTATTTTAAAACTTCGGGGTTTCAAAAGGAGTTTTAAAAGGTAGTATTTTAGAGCCATCAAATTAGGCCGCAGTGAATGGTTTTTTCGGCTGTTACAATAAATTTGATTACTAGATTTTCTATAGCTTTCCTTTAGTCATTTAATTTCCCTTCGTGATAGATGTACGGTTGTATCTCTAATACGGGAGTTTTAGTGATAGCTCATGGAGGGATTCTGGCCGAGGCCCGGCTACAGTATTATATGTTGATTGACTAGTGCTTAGTTCGCTACGTTATTACAGCTACTACTATTCTTGATCAATTTATGGTTGTACATTGACACAAGGGTAGGCAGAGTAAATAAAAATTATCTAACAGCTGGATATTTAGCCAGACAGTTGTCTTTCATGAAAATATAACCTGTTTTAGAAAATAATAAAAAAAGTTTTGCGTTTAATTTAGTCGATTTTACAGAATAATCGTTATATTTACATAACTTGTTTATATTCCTTAAATTATTTTATCATTATTGTTAATACATGTTTTTGTGTTACAAAAGTTTAATGCCATTTGACAGGATGTTGAGGCGATGAGATCCTAGAAATGATTATGTCCACCTGTGGCCGTCAATTGATTGATATATTAAAATAATTATATCAATCGATATCTATAGCAGCGTCTTGTTGAGATAATAAAAAATAATCAACCGATTCTTTTAAACATAATTACATTCATATTTGACACAAAAAAGCTGAGAATTATTGATGTAGCTTTATATGGCGAAAACCAAACTTGGACTCTGACGCGTCCATAATCTCACTGGGTCGTGCACACCTTATCAAGAAGCTCACTCTATTATTTTATCTTAAAATACAAGTTGTACGAGTACAGAGTATTCTTTCACGATTCAAAAATTAACTATATGCTCAAGATCTATTACGCAAAAAGTAATCTAAAAATACCTTTTACGATGAGTTGATGATCTAATCCGGGTATTACACATTGTGATGTCCGGAAATATCTTAAGTTCCTTATGCAAACTTCGAAAAAAGTTCAAAAAATATCATAGAACCCGGTATTAAAGCCATAAAATCAAAAGAGTGATGAATTTGAATGTTGAGGGATAGAGATAGGAAGGCCACAGAAAAGGTGGATAGACTGTGTAAAGAAGATATGATCGTTTAAGGAGTTAATGATAAGACGAGAGTAATAGGGATGATGGGAAAAAGAAAACATATTGCGCCGACCCCAAATCAATTATGACAAAGGCAGGAGTATGATGACTGAGTTAGCAGGGCTAAAAGAGTATGGGTCAATAATAATAATAATAATTGATTTGCCTTAAATGGGGTATAATATAACATGACCTTAAATGATGACGACATGATCAAAATACCCCCATATGAATTGTGTGGTTGATATTTTGCTCCTTTAACTGGCAATCGGTATCAATCGATGATGATAATAATACCCAAAATAAAAGAGGTTGTAATATTTATATGAGCACCATTTTGGTTATATAACACTACGGAGATATTAAAACTAATAAACAGCAGAAAGCCTAATACGAACATCTTTTCAACCCACTCATAAAACCGGTTAAAGCGAAGATGGATAAACATGATACTGCGAAATAAATTATATTGGATAATAATATAATACCTATTTCTTTAGTTGTAAGTAATAAAAATACTCTCTGACAGCGTACCGAAACGAAGCGTGAATAGCGAGGTAACGTTGGAGGAGCCTGATCATTTTGAGAACAGTTTGGGGGCCTTCTGGGATATCCTTCCGAGGGCTTCCCCGGGGCTCCCAACCACAGGCTGTTGGGCGTGGCGTGAGGTTTTTTAGTCGGTAGGAGTCCGGCATAGCATCCATGAAGATTTTCCCTCACGTTAAAAAAACAGTTTGGGGGCGATGAGACCGTACGTTGGTGGTGATATTTTGGGTAGCACTGTGTCGATCGGCTGTTATGAATATGTTAAGGATAATAAAAATAAAAGCTGAAATATAATCAATTCAATAAAATCAAGGACAACCAGTCAAGGTTTGAATATTTGGATTGAATACATTAGGTAATTTCGTATATATACGAGAAATTAAGTATTTAATGTAGTTAAACTAGATTGATCTACGATAATTACATAGCAACTTCAGAACAACTTAGCATTATACCTAATGGAGAATTCTTTAAATTCGTTGAACAGTTTCAGTCCACATTGAATAATCCTGGGACGTCCTTCATATTGCTTACCCGGGCCTCCAGCCATGGGCAGTTTTAGGGAACCCTGTGGTTTTAGATTTACTCACGAACAAGATAGTAAGTCGTTTATAAACAAACATCATTAGAATATCAGTATAGATGACTATAACAAACGATTATACATGGTTCCCAAAGATTTTTAAACGTATGTAATAATTATTTCCGTTGTGAGGACAGTGATTTTTTGCCTTAATGTCTCCAAATCAAGGTCAGTCATCATGAACAAAATTATGATGATCATTAGACAATGAGTAAATTGGACAGAGAACCCTGATAGTGGATATTAAGCCAATTCGATAATCTCAGAATGATGAACTGAATTTTTTTTTATATGGTGAATGAATGAGTCGGTTTCAAGCAGAATTCAAACCTGCGTCTTCCCGCATATCGTGCGGACACCTTAACCATTAGCACCATGCTTTATTTTTAACCGACTTCCAAATAAGGAGGAGGTTAACAATTCGTCTGTATTTCTTTTTTATGTTTTTTACCGGCAAATCGCTTGAAAAAGTTAACCGATTTTGAAAATTCTTTTTTTATTTGAAAGCTGGTGCTTCCCATGTGGTCCCATATACAGGATGTCAGAATCTGATGCTGGGATCCTGGAGAAATCGAAGAAATCCCTCGAATCGAGGGAATTCCTTAACGATTTACAGCAGTTACCTTGTGTTTGGGCTTGATTAATTTGTATTGGGGAGGACATTACCCCTAGACTGATACAATTTCAGTCTACCTGTCACTAAAAATAATGAAAAAAAAATTTTTAACAAAAAAAAACCGACTTCAAACAAAAACTAAAAATTGAAACATAAAATTTACTTAGCACAAAGTAATAGGTAGTAAATTTAGATTTATCAGATACACTCGAGAGAAATGAATCCGGGTCACTTAAAGAATCCTAAAAATCTCGGAAACTAAAAATGCTAGGTTAATGCAATAAATTGTATTTAATAGACAATGTAATACTCCTTAAATGAAGGTATTAAAACTTCTTAGTTATTGTAAAGTTATATCATAAAAAAATCAAATTTGAAAAAGGGCCACTTTCGAAGATGGAACTACGAAATTACAGCATTTGGTGTTGCTTTTGTTTGTAATCTGTCATTTATGTGGGTACATAAACCATGTTGATAGTGCTCTATATTCATTAATCAAGCTGAAATTATGTCGCTTACGCCTGAAGAATGCACCAGAATACTTACAATGCTGGAAACCGGCCGGAGTCAGCGCGATACAGCCAGGACTGTCGGTGTGTCGCTGTCAACAGTACAAAGAGTTCTCCGACGTTACGAAGAAACTGGTTCTAACCTACGCAGACCAGGAACGGGCAGAACCAGGTGTACCACAGCACGAGAAGACCGATACTTGGTGAACACCATGCTTCGAAATCGCTTTCTCACAGGAACTGAACTCACCAATCAGTTTCGACGCCTCGGAGGAAGTAACCCAAGTGCATGGACAGTAAGACGTCGGCTTGCTGAATCTAACTTAAAACCCCTTAGACCTGCAAACGGCCCTAAACTGGAGCGTGGGCATCGTATTTCGAGACTAAGGTATGCCCAGAGCCACGTAAATTGGAGTATTGAAGATTGGTCAAAAGTTATGTTCTCCGACGAATCAAAATTTATGCTCTACAAGCACGATGGAAGACACAGAGTGTATCGAAGACCAGGGGAAAGATTCAAGCAAGCATGCATCGAAGAAAAAGTAGCCTACGGTGGTGGGTCTGTACTTGTGTGGGCCGGAATTTCTTCTGAAAGTCGCACAGAGCTGGTGATCATAGAAAACGGCTCTTTAACTAGCGTAAGATATGTGGAAGAAATCCTCAATGATCACGTTGGTCCATTTATGGTCAATTTAGGTGAGGATGCTATATTTATGCATGACAATGCCCGACCTCATACAGGTAGGATTGTGAATGACTACCTTCAAGAGATGAACATTACTCGTATGGAGTGGCCAGCGCGCAGCCCGGATATCAACCCGATCGAGCATGCTTGGGACGAGCTAGGCAGATGCGTAAAACAACGAAACCCTCCCCCAATCACGCTTCGTGAGCTCAAAATTGCTCTCACAGAGGAATGGGAGAATATTCCCCAAAATCGTATAAGGAACTTGGTGTACAGCATGCCAAACCGCGTAAACGCAGTAATGGAAGCACGAGGAGGCAATACGAAGTATTAAAATTCAAGAAAATCGTAATAAAGTTCAAAAATTTCATGTTTCCTATTTTTGTTTTAAGGAGAGATCAGCAGTTTTTTCTTTATGTAATTTTGTGTTAATAAAATGTATGGTGACTCATATTTTTTTTACTTTCATTTAAGGAGTATTACATTGTCTATTAAATACAATTTATTGCATTAACCTATCATTTTTAGTTTCCGAGATTTTTAACATTCTTTAAGTGACCCGGATTCATTGCTCTCGATTGATTGTAATACTGAAGTCGGTGCCAATATTTCTATGAGAGATTAATAATACCTACCTAAACCTATAGTTTTACTTGGCGCCGATTTTAGTATTACATTAAATAATATCTGATAAATCTAAAGGAGAACGCCCAGAGATCGTTTCTTTTTGAAAAACCTTAATAAAAAGTGTATGGCCATCTAAGTAAATTGGTAAATCATGTAATATTTTTTTAACAATCTTTTAATTCAATCGATCAAAATCTTTTGTGGCGTTTTAACTTTGATAATAATTCGTGGTTGTATCGTTTGTACGCGCCGCGGACTGACCAAATGAATGGTACTGACGTGACGAAGATGGCCGCCAATCGCAAATATCAATGTGTGAGGCCTACATTTCGGTGTTCATGCAACAATGTCGTTGAGATCATAGATTTACTATCAATAAATTCTAAATCTATGGTTGAGTTGGAAGTAGGTTCTATTAATAGCAGATTATTGTATTTTTTATATAAAATAGCATTCTAACCATAGATTTAGAATGTGATTTGAGAGTAGCGAAAAATCCTAAATCTATGATTCTAACTATAGTAAAAATCTAGGCTGGTGATATATTATTCACCGCGTTGCGAGCATATTAGACATTTGAACGAAATACGAACTGTCAAAAATTGAAAAGTTTTTAACAAAACGTCTTTTCGGTACTTGACTTTGAGTGTCCTAAGAGGACGAGGACCGAGAAAAATGACATAAACAGCTGAATATTAAATAATACAAGAATTGGCAGTATGGTTTTAAATACCTTTGCCTGTCCTTTGGACGAATAAAGCAGCAACAACAACAACAAGGAAAAATGACAGTTTAAAATGTTTATCACCGAAGGATTTTTCATGAAATTATTTTATATAAATCGGTGTGAAATGTTTATATAAAACAATGTACGGTTCCATACAAAGTGATTATGATCAGGATTGATATTTAAATGGTAAGTAATTAAGGAACAATCGAGATCCAATTTGTTTATTTACTACAATACATTATCTCAATAAGTTGATATGTGGTAAGTAAATACATTTTCAGGGTTTTTTATAAGTGTGATGGAACTATTACTTTTATCTTTTTTGAATTAAATCCATGTTCATCAATGTAACGATTACACTTTTTGGACAAATTGATTTGACGGATTGATGGACATTTGCTTCAAAACTAACCTCTAATTTGAACAGCAAAACGAAGAATGATAGAAAACCCTACAAAATAATAGAATATTTTTTATTTCCTATGAAAGTACGATATCCATTCAATTCAATCTCCGATTTTCGCTGTCATACTAAATTATTTGTTATGAAACGGCGGTCCATTGAAAGATGGGCAATCGCCTTTACTACCTATTACTTTGTGCTAAGTAAATTTTATGTTTCAATTATTAGTTTTTGTTTGAAGTCGGTTTTTTTGTTAATTTTTTTTTCTTTTATTATTGTCGCGACGGATCTAACCCCCAAAGACGGGGAGAGTACCCGAACCCTAAGTGAGACTGCAGTGGTAGCCAGGGTCTGCCTGGAATCTTAGGACATAATTCCGCGAGCTTAGCCGGGGTTCCCGAATATAGGGGACCGTAGGAAACGGTTTTAGTGGGTAAGAATCTGGCAGAAAATTTTGTAACGTTGACGGATTTTCACTTTGCGCAAAGTGAAAACCCGTCTCTAGAATCCTGTGTTAATTTTTCGTATCCATTAATTTATTTGTAAGCGCAATATTATTAATTACTTAGTCTTGTATAAAAAAAAGTTCTCTTATTCAATAATACATACTACAAAAGAAGTTCATCATTAGGTACATGAGTAATAAATTTTACTTTGTCTAGATATGTCTATGCACATGACTGGCAAAGTAAGCATGACATTCTACGTGCAAAGGTCCATTGATCACGTTGAGCAACCTGCTCGAGAAACATAAACAGTAATAGCACAAGTGCTAAATGTGATAATTATATCTCGTGCTGAATTCGCATTTCAATCGTCCTTGTAACCGTCCTTTTACATCATTTGTACTGACGTGTACAGTTTAAGTGTAAATCTGATCGCGCAGATAAAGGCTTTATCACCCTTCTAAATAACTATTGTGATATTATAATAGATAGAAATAATTTCAATCAAATCTTAAAACGATTATGGTTAGAAACTCCATGGAGTGATTAAAAAGAACTTACCGAAAAAGTCCTTTCCGGGTAGGAGTGACGGTTCAAACGCTTCAAAAAAATCACAACACCAACACAAAGAGTGAATTTGATTACAAAAAAAATAAACAACACGAAACAAATGTAAAAAAAAAACTGTACACTATGGTAAAATTGTATTTAAACACTACACTTTTTTAATATGTACTTAATTGACAACACCATACACAAATCGGCGCGAAATTTGACAGTTCAGAAAACAAAATGGCGTAGAACAGCTCTCGACTGGCGCTCGAGGTCGACTGAAGCTAATTCAAATTGGCGAGTGAGAGAACTTATTACGTAGGCTCCGAGTATAAGGCTTTGCTGCATAAATATGAGGCTGTTTGCAAGGAAAACAGCTTGGAGATATGTTTGGGCGAAGGTGTTTGTCATACTGCCAAATCGGTACAATTCAGATGAGGCGTGATCTCATTTTGTGGATGGACTTCTAGTATAAAATGTTTATTGTATTAGCTTTAACAGCTGTCGCTTGTAATTGAATTAAATGCTGTTACAACGAAGTTTTGCTATTTCTTTAACATGTCTAGTAGTGACCGACCGAAGTTTCGGTTTCGGTTTCGGTTTCGGCCAGTTTCGGCCAAAAAATCGAGATTCGGCCGCAGTTTCGGTTTCGGCCAAAATGGGCCGAAACTTTCGGCCGGGCCGAAACTCACGTGTTCATGAATTTTGAGTGCCTGACTCTGCTTGTGACGTGGTTGGGGTCAGCCCAACCAGTTTATATGTTTCTAACTGAACATTTACAAAGGACTTCCAATCAATAGTTATAACAATACAATTTTTACGGAGTCCTAAAAGGTGATCTAAGGACATTACATAACCCTACCCCTTTGTTGTCGGTGCCGTTGTCTTCGTTGGTCGTCTGTCTGTCAAAAGGCTGTGACTCATGCACCGTGATAGTTAGACCGTTATTTTTTTTCAGATGATGTATTTCTGTTGCCGCTATAGCAACAAATAATTAAAATAGACAAATTAATAATATTAAAGGGGCCCATACAACATACGTGATTTTTTTCCGCTTTTCTTGTACGGAACCCTACGTGCGCTAGTCCGGCTCACTGTTGTACAGTTTTAGTTATTTACTTCTAGGCTGTAACCAAAACCAGCCAAGAGCTAGTAACAGGGCACCGTGTAGTTTTAGTCGGTAGAAGTTTGCAATAGCATCTATGAGTTATTCCACGCGTAAAAGAAAGAAAGTCATCTTTATGTGGAGATATTTTTGAAATGAACACTTGAGAAGATTTATACCGTTGATTAATGGCACTTGGTGTAACTTGTTGCACCTATTGAAAGAATAACCGGTCAAGTGCGAGTCGAACTCTCGCACGGAGGGGTTAAAGCAGCTGCGGGACCCTATTAATGAGACATGAGGCCTAGCCTTCCGTCTGTCTATTAGTGACGAAGTTGTATCGCTGGAACCGTGCCAGATAGAGGCCTTAAATTTTCACTGTACAGTAGTCCTACCGACTAAAAACCACGCGTATCCTACCTAACAGCCTATGGTTGGGAGCCCCGAGTATACCCTCGGAATGATGCATACGGCGGCCGCGTCTTTGGGGGGTTGTTCAGTTGTTATCCCGCTCCTTGAGGGGGGCGTGCATGAATTGCTCACGTCACGCTATCGTTTAAGGCCTGCTTCTGTAAGGACGGTGAGCAGCCTCGTCACCGTCCTCAGGCCCCCGTTCACGGAGGCTGATAGTATGGGGCGTCGCCGCATACACCCTGTGGAACTTGGGTGGGAGAGTTCTCTCCCGCTTCCTCCCCGCCGTCTCCTTCAGGAGCACGACCTGCTTACAGGAAGAGGCCTATGGCCCCGCTCCAGCGCCTCCTTGCGCCATTTAAACAATGACGCAAGGGCCCTCGCTTCCAGGTCCCATAGAGGGGTCCCGGCTAGAAGACATACTGCCTTAAGAGATCGTGCGGTATCCCCCTATCACCCTGACAGCCGTCGCCTTCTGCGGGCTAAGCAATCTAGCCGCATTGCTGGCCATCAGGATCTCCGCCCATACGGGGGGCCTCGTATAGGGCCATGCTCCGCACGATCCCAACGTTCAGTCTCCTGCAGGGAGCGTTGGATCTCCTGATATTGGGCAACAACCGGCGGCTGATGCCCCCCTCCCTCAGCTATGGGACCAAACTTCGGAAGTGGTATCCGAAGTTCCACCAACTATCAAGGACGAGCTCCAGATACGTCATCGAGAGCTCGATGCCGATGCTTGATCCCGCAGGTGGCCTTTAGGACTGCGTCTCGATTCGTTGCTCCTCGTGCTGTAATGAAGGTGTCGTCGTTACACTTTAAAATTTCAATTTATTTATTAATTGCTTGTCACAGGTACATATAAAGTTGTTACATAGGTACATAGAAATACAGAACTTCCGTGACATGCCTTTTCAGGCGTACAATAATATTAGACCTAATTACGGAAGTTAATTTATTCATCCATGCAATTTATATAATGTCAATGATTTTTCCATTAATAGTAGGTATACAAATTCGAACAGTCTTATAAATTTTATAAATAAATGTCACCATTACTCAAATAAAAATACTAAAAGTTGTCATTAGGTATGTAGATAAATCAAAATAATTAAACAGGAGTCAACATGTCATATAAAAGAGAGTCATAATACATTTTTATCGTCTAGGTATTCTTCAATTGAATAATAAGTTTTCATTATTAATAGTTCACGTAGTCTGTCTTTAAATATAAAAATAGATTCTGAGGATTTTATATGACCAGGCAACTTATTATAAATCTTTGCACTCATTCCAAACATACTTTTTTTAAATTGTTGAGTTCTACATTTTTCAATATGAAGTGTATCTTTATGTCTCTTACTCGAAAGTGTTATATATTTATTTAAATTATTTCTTACATATATTGCGGCTTCATAAATAAATAGCGCGGGAAGAGTAAGTATTTTCAACCTGCGAAAAGAAGGCTTGCATGAGTCTATCTGTTTAAGTCCGCACATACTTCTAATACACTTCTTTACGCAGGTAACACGTTACGCCGACACCTCTGAGCAACGGACCACGCAGCACCTAATCGTAACCGATGTTCCACAGAAGCGCTCCTAAGACCGATCCCTATGGAACACCGAACGACACATCTCGCCGACCTAGCCCTAACCAGCTCGTGTAAGCTATGGCCCTCTCGGAATGATAGACCCCGACAATTCGACGGAGATTTGGAGGCATTCCATGGTAAATAAGCGCCTACCAAACGCAGCTCCAGGGCAAGGTGTTGAAAGCATTGGCGATGTCAACAGACACTGCCACCACCACTTCACCCTGTTCTGTTGCCGCTATAACAAAAAAATACCTACTAAAATCAGAAAAAAGCATCCATCCACACAACATACATAATTTTGGTGCCTCTCTGCAGGAATCCGACTGGCACTTTGCTGGTTTTTTTTTTTCAATATGAACACGTGAGTTTCGGTTTCGGTTTCGGTTTCGGCCGAAACTGACCCTGGGGCCGAAAGTTCGGTTTCGGTTTCGGTTTCGGCTGGAAAACCAGTTTCGGTCGGACACTAATGTCTAGATTGAGTGTCACCTGAAATTAGATGTCTTTCGACAATTACTAAAATTAACTGGTACAGGGTCAAGACAAAACTTTTTTTTTTTTTTCATAAAACTTATATCCTTTTCATTAAAGTTTGTCTCGCTAAAGTTGCCTGAATTTTGGTAGAGCATGAGAGAGCATCTGCGCGTTCAGACTGGTGTATATACCATTAAATCATTGGGATATCACTTCCAACGATACACATAAAAAGAAAAACATAGGTAGAAAATTTAGAGGAGTGCTACAGGGCTTAATCTTGGGCCCGTCTCTCATCATCATCTCGTTACAGATTGAAGGTAAATCTATAACGAGACAGAGATGGTAATTCATTTTCTATTACATAAATACATAGGTACGTATGCTGTTTTATTAGCTTTTTGTAAAAAAAAATCTCATTGACACTAAATATAACTGAACAATATAATACCTACGGTACCTAGATATAGTTGCTGACAAAGTCAGTAGAGACTATTTTATTTCGTGTGGAAATCCTCATGAATGCTAAGCTAGAATTCTACCGACTAAAGGCTTAAACCGCAGGGTGCCCTTACACCAGTCTACGGCCGGGAGTCCCGGGTAGGGTATGACCGGAAAGATAACTCTAATGCTAGTAGAGATTGCTTATTGTATACAAAAACAACTAAAGTGTGGTATTAACTGAATTAACGCTAGAATGACGATTTATAAGATGTCTATAAGTTATAAAACATTTTACTCATAGGTTTCGTTACGCTGACAACATTAGCGCAAATAGATTCACTTTTTGCTACTATTTGATCATGTTGTACAAACATTGTTACAACCTTCATATCATTTTGAACATTATAATCACAAACTTCATATAATATTGAAAAAGAAAAACATGTTTTGGTTTAAACTTCAAATGAAGTGGAACGTGATATCTACGATTAAAAGAATTATTACTATGTTATAACTAGTGACCGACCGAAGTTTCGGTTTCGGTTTCGGCCAGTTTCGGCCAAAGAATCGAGTTTCCGCCGCAGTTTCGGTTTCGGCCGGGTCGAAACTCACATGTTCATGAATTTTGAGTGCCTGGCTCTGCTTGTGACGTAGTTGGAGTCAACCCAACCAGTTAATATGTTACTAACCTAAGATATAGATATTTACAAACGACTTCCAATCAATAGTTACAATAATAAAATGTTATTAACACCACAAGCAATTACTATAATTGAGAAGTATTAGACACTGAACCCTGTGTTATGTCTTAGACACCTTTTTAGAGTCTCGTTTTTACTTTTTGGTTACAGAAGACATTCTCTCACTGAAAACCATAGTGCCAACCATAATCTCCAGCAG
The DNA here is from genome assembly GCA_933228765.1 of Miltochrista miniata. Taxonomy (NCBI): domain Eukaryota; kingdom Metazoa; phylum Arthropoda; class Insecta; order Lepidoptera; family Erebidae; genus Miltochrista; species Miltochrista miniata. The sequence goes on from OW121769.1 coordinate 2,571,529, forward strand.
TGAATGGGATGCCACCGCTTGCTTCTACGAGCAGGTCATGTTCGTGAGTGAGATGACCGGGTGGAAGCCCCATACGAGGACAGCGTGGGCGCAACAGCGCCAGGTCCTCGTATTGGGTCTGGACGTGGACACTCTCTCACTCGAGACCATGGTGCGAACCATGCTCTCCAGCGGGAGTAAGTGGGACTGCGCCGCCTCTTTCTGCGAGCAGGTCATGCTCGTGAAAGAGGTGGCGGGGCGGGATGGGGAGAGAACTCTCCCACCCGAGTCCCGCAGTCGGCGGCTTGGGCGCCGCCGAAGTGTCTTCGCCGAGGACTATCGGCCTCCATGACCGGGGGCCTGAGGACGGTGAGAGGGCAGCTCACCGTCCTTAGCAGGCCCATGACGGCAGCGTGACGTGAGGAACTCACGCATGCCTCCCCCTTAGAAGCGGGATCACACCCGAAACCCCCCAAAGACGCGGGATAGCACCCGAACCACCCCCTGGACGAGGCCGCAAGGGCGGCCGTGGGTCTGTTGAGAGTCCTGGGACATCCTCCGAGGGCTTACCCGGGGCTCCCAACCATGGGCTGTTGGGCGTAACGTGAGGTTTTTTAGTCGGTAGGAGTCCGGCATAACATTCATGAGAATTTTCCCTCACGTTAAACCAAAAAAAAAAAAAGCCCCATGCGAGACGGCAGTGGTAGCTAAATTCTGTCGGGAATCCTGAGACACCCTCCGTAGACAGTAGCAGGGCACCGTGTGGTTTTAGTCGGTAGGAGTTCGCAATAGCATCCATTAGTGAGAGGCATGGTGGCCACACGTAAAACAAAGAAACCCATCTTTTGGTTGAGATATTTCTAAAATGAACCCTTGAGAAGATTTATACCGTTGATTGATGGTGGTACTTGCTGCACCTATTGAAAAAAAACGGGCCAAGTGCGAGTCGGACTCAGTCACGAAGGGGTACAAACGAGACCCTATGAACGAAACATGATACCTAGCCGTCTGCCTGTAGTACGTGGATGTATCGCTGGAATAGATAGAGAGCTAAAATTTTCACAGATAATGGTTTTCTGTTGCCGCTATAACAAACTGTCCTGCCCTCACCCTCTATTTAGAAAACGACGATTTCGCTTGGGACAATCTGGACATCCTTGGCATAGACATCCAGTGCGAGCTCAATCACAAAATTATATTGAGAGATGTTTTGGGCTAGACTCGAGAAAACTAGGCGTCCTAAATAAGGTTAAGCGGTTCTTTACGCCACACCAAAGCTGTCTGCTGTACAAGACGCAGATTCGTCCTTGCATCGAATACTGCTTTCACCTTTGGGACGAATCCACGAGGTATTCGCTTGACGCGCTGGACTCTATGCAGCGGCGTGCTTTTTGCATTATCAACTGCCAGGAGGACTGACGGAAAGTCTGGAGCCGTTGGCACAGCGAAGAACTATTGCATTTTGGCTGCATTCTACCGTATCTATCACGGTGAGTGTTCTCAAGAACTCTTCAACCTAATCCCGCCCTCTCCTTTCCGATCCCGAGCAATGCGTGCTGGACAGAAGTGCCACTCTCACACAGTGGAGAGAATCTTTGCTAGAACTGAACTATTCAAAAGATCTATTCTCTGTCGAACCACAAAAACCTGGAATGACCTGCCAGCGCACATGTTTCCTTCCTCTTACAATCCTGGGTTCTTCAAGCGGAGCGTGAAGAGGCACATCATCGGGCCGCCAATTGAGGACCACTGTGTCTATAGTCTTACGGTCTGTGACAGTGGCCCCCAATCGCTAGATGTCGCTGTGGCTGAAATGATGGCATTATTTTGGCAAGCTAAATATAAAAAGAAAATCAGAAAAAAATTCCCCACACAAGAAATGTATTTTTTGTTATGAAACCCTTTGTGCGCGAATCCGACTCGCACTTGGCCGGTTTTGTTATTTCAATAAGAACACGTGAGTTTCGATTTCGGCCGAGACTGACCCTAAGGCCGAAAGTTCGGTTTCGGTTTCGGCTGAAAAACCAGTTTCGTTCGGAAACTAGTTATAACATACATATAGTCACGCCTTATCCCCGAAGGGGTGGGCAGAGGCACAGTATACGCCCACATTTCTCCTTATAGTTGGATGTCTCAAGTAATAGGTGAAGATCCTATTGCCGTGTTGAAATGGACAGGTACAGGTCGTGACGACCCGCAGTTGAATTTTTTCAAGCCGCCCATAAGGTATTTATTTTACCGACAACTGGGTTTCATTTCGAGTTTTCTTCTCTACGCAATGAATCGATTTGCGAAAGGGTTCCCTTAATCGCTTCTTACGACACCTTTAGGATAAATTGGGGTGCCTACATTGTGTACTCTTTCCCGTCTCCACACAGGGCTTTAATGAATGTTCGTAATCAACATCGTGTAGAGTGATATTTTGTTAGCAGCGTCTTGATGAAATCATAAAATATGAAACAATTCAAAATTTTCAAAGTTATTTTCATATATTTGTCAGCCTAACGAAATAAAGAATGTATTATCAAGCAATAAATTTTGCAAAACTTAACATTTAAAACGTGTTTTAATGAAGAAGTGTTGCCAATTTCTCAATCTCTACCTTTTTACAATACCTACCTACTGAACTTAGATAGGTACTTAATTCTGTATGCAATGTAGGTACATTGCAGGCAATACACATAGGGAGTCCTGCCTGGAGTATCCTTCCGAGGGCTTACCTGGGGCTCCCAACCGTAGACTGTTAGGCAGGATACGTGTGGTTTTTAGGCGGTAAGAGTCCGGCATAGCATACATGTAGGATTTCCTTCACTTTAAAAAATAAAAAGGCAATACACAAGTCCTCTGAGCAACGGACCACGCAGCACCCAGTCGTAACCGATGTTCCACAGGAGCGGCCCTAATACCGATACCTGTGGAACACCGCACGACACATCCCGCCGACCCGGCCCTAGCCAGCTCGGGTAAGTTACGGCCCTCTCGGAGAGATAGGTTAAAAAAATAAAAAGGCAGGTCAGTTCTTAAGAAATTTTTGTGCAAATTTTGCTGGGGGCATGTCCCCAACTATTGTCGGTCCCAGATGGTGGCGCTGACGGCAGCATTGTCAAAAACTATTAGACATAACTAAGATATATTTAGGGATTACTAGCTGACCCGCGCAGCTTCGTTTGCGTCGCATTTACTTCCGTCGCGTCGCTATTCATTATTTTAGAACTAATTAAGGTTATTGTGAGCGAACTTTAAAAGATATAAAAATTTTAACAAAAAAACCGACTTCAAACAAAAACTAAAAAATGAAAAATAAATTTAACTTAGCACAAAGTAATGGGTAAGTATATTTTGAATTATCAGATATAATTGAATGTAATACTGAAATCAGCGCCAAGTAAACCTATAGGTTTAGTATTATTAATCTCTCATAGAAATATTGGCACCGACTTCAGTATTACATTCAATAATATCTGATAATTCTAAATATACTTACCCATTACTTTGTGCTAAGTTAATTTTATTTTTCATTTTTAATATAATAATTTATTCAATAAAATATTAGACTAATGGTATGTACATTAAAGCGTAATAACTATTTACAAAATAAATAAAACTAAACTAAATCTAAATAGGGCCCCCGTGGCATTGTGCCCAAAAGACAATACAATAATTCTAAATATACTTACCCATTACTTTGTGCTAAGTTAAATTTATTTTTCATTTTTTAGTTTTTGTTTGAAGTTGGTTTTTTTTGTTATGATTTTTAGTGACGGGTAGACTGAAAATATATTGTTCTAGGGTGTGATGAAGCGCTCGTGGCCCCGCGGACTCAGTGTTCTGTAAACGATCACTGCAGTAAGCAACATTTACTATGGCCGGATATGGATGGGTGACCACCACGTGGACCACTTTGTGACAATTATTTACGAGCGTTTCCGTGCTTCGGAAGGCACGATAAGCCGTTGGTCCCGGTTGTCAGTAAAATGACAGTCGTTAAGCCAAGTTGAAGGCCTTACGGGCGGCTTGAAAAATTTCAACTGTGGGTCGTCACAACCTGCGCCCGGGTCGGCAGCGCGTGTGTAGCGCCTCTGGTGTTGCAAACGTCTATAGGCTACGGTTACCAACCTTCCGGTGGGCCGTAAGCTTGTCTGTAACCTAAGTAGTATAAAAAAAAAAAAATTGGGGTATTGTTCTCCCCAATACAAATTAATCAAGCCCAAACACAAGGTAGCTGCTGTAAATCGTTAAGGAATTCCCTCGATTCGAAGGATTTCTTCGATTTCTCCAGGATCCCAGCATCCGATTCTGACTTCCTGTATATGGGACCACATGGGAAGCACCAGCTTTCAAATTAAAAAAAAATTCCAAATCGGTTAACTCCTTCAAGCGATTTGGCGGTAACAAACATAAAAAAAAATACAGACCTATTGAGAACCTCCTCCTTTTTTGGAAGTCGGTTAAAAATACATAAATATTGACATAAAATTTCTTACAAGTCCTTTTATGTATTACTAGCGGACGTCACGCGGTTTCATCCGCGTAGTTCCCGTTCCCGTGGGAATACGGGAATAAAATATAGCCTATGTTACCCGCAAAGAGTGTAGCTTTCCAACAGTGAAAAAATTTTTCAAATCGGTCTAGTAGTTCCGGAGCCTATTCGTTACAAACAAACAAACAATAAAACTAATCTTTCCTCTTTATAATATTAGTATAGATTTCTATAGATGTTCACAAAGATTGATTTTACCTTTTTGACAATAACGTGCGATAGTGGAATGCTGCAGTCAGTGCCACCAATTGCGAACTAGACCCCTTAAGAAAATTGGTAGGTACAAAATATCCTCAAGAACTTATCTTCTATGTCAGTGTGTCTTCATTGGCAATAGAGATAGGTCTAAGCATGTTGTGGCAACACACCGCATTGCTAAACTAATTCAATGATCAATAAAATGCACTATTTAGTGTTCATTGCGGCTAGAACTTTCTAAAGTAGGCTTAGGTAGAGCGCATGTGAATGTTACAATGGATGTAACATCGTTTTCCTATTAATATGAGACAGTTTCTTAGATAAGGTTATCTGAAAACAGTTTCGTGCACGTTCTTGCACAGCTTTGTTATGTGAGAAGCGCTCGTGGCCCCGCGGACTCAGTGTTCTGTAAACGATCACTGCAGTAAGCAACTTTCACTATGGCCGGTCCATGGATGGGTGACCATCCATGTGATCACTTTGTGACATTTATTTGAGCGTTTCCGTGCTTCGGAAGGCACGTTAAGACGTTGGTCCCGGCTGCCAGTAAAATTGCAGTCGTTAAGCTAAGTTGAAGGCTTTATTTCAACAGCAGGCAGTCACAACCTGCGCCTGTCCATTTAAACACGGCAATACGGCTCACCGCCTATTACGTGGGACAAATTATACAAAGGTGAAATGTGGGCATATAATATGCCTCTGCCTACCCCTTTGAGGATAAAGGCGTGACCATTATGTATGTTGTTATGTGACATACATTAAGACACGCCGTTATCCTCGAAGGGGCAGGCAGAGGCATATTTTAAGACCACATTTCACCTTTTAGATTTTTGTCCCACGTACCTAATAATTGGTGAGCCATATGGCCGTCAAGCCGTTCAGGCTGTAGGACGTGACAAAGAATTATACATACATACATACATACATACATTATCTCGAAAAACATTACCCTCCTGTCTTCGGCAGTTCGGGTAAAGAGTTATGTCAATCTAAAGAATAAAATGCAGTAAAATTACCAATCTATTTGATTCCTATGAATGTAAGGTTCATTCTGAACTGTCGTATTTGATTTAATATAAATGAAGAGAAGGATTAAAATCTGTATGTAAACTATAAGACTTTTGTCTTTAGTCCATATAGTTTACGAAGCTAAAGCTAAGCGAATATAGCTTACGGAAACTTTCATTTTGCGAAAGTGTTGCCTTAGTCACTCTGAGCGATTTAAAAGATCCTTTTTGTGTCGAACTATAAAAACTTTGAATGATCTGCCTACGCACGTGTTTACCTCATCTTACAATCCCGGGTTATTCAAGCGAAACCTGACGAGGCACATCACGGGGCTGCCGCTTGAGGGTCAGAAGTAGCCAGCCAAAGGACATCGATCAAACTGACATTATATTTAGTACTTAAATGTATAAAAATAAAATTATTGTCCCACTGTTTCCTGGTGGCAAGGCAACCCTCTCTTCTGCTGGGTTTTTTTATATCCTGCACAGATGCTATGCCGGACTCCTACCGACTAAAAAACCTTACGTGTCCTGCCTAACAGCCTACGGTTGGGAGCCCTGGTAAGCCTTCGGAAGGATACCCCAGGATTCCCAACAGACCTATGGCTGCCACTGCAGCCTCATCTAGGAGGGGGGGTAGGGTACGACTCGCATGCAGTGAAAGGAGTCTTCGCCAGAACCTGGCAATGTAAAAATCGTTTCTCTTTCGAATCATAGAAATTTGAAAACCTCTGTAAGCGTGTAGGTACCTAAAACCCCAGGTTTTAGACCCGAACATGAAGAAACACATAATTGCGCCTACACCATAAGGTGTTGTGAACTGGGATAGTGACTCACAATTCTTCAAATAAAGCCATGGGTAAGTAATTATTTTTATCACAGAAACATTTTCTCTTTGTGGGACATTGATATTAGACACGTGCTCTAGGTGTCAATGGCTAACGGATAGGAAAGCAGCTAAAGTCGTGGACCCAACAGGATACCTATGTGCTGTAATCATCACTTGATTGGTAATTGGAACAAATGCTTCAAGCGTGATCCGAGCATCAAGGCCCAAGGTGAATGCTTCTTTGAAACAATCTTCATTATTATGGTCAGATGTTTAGCATAGACGAGGTCTGCCCTGATAATTGCACTTGCAGTAATCGACATTTTTGAGATTTTCACTTTTTTGCAGAAATGACATCCTAAGGACATAATCTATACGTAAAAAATATATCTGTAACTTTTTCTCTATTACAAACGTGTTTTTTAGGTACTATGAAACGCAGTACTTGCACCTAAATGTAACTTGTGCTACAAAAATTTGAAGTATTAAGCATATGCTATAAGTTTATGCAGTACTTGCTACGATTACTGCGTAAGCTTGTAGCATATTTTTTTCTGAAACGAATGTTTACTTAGCCAATCGTAGTATTCTACAATCCTGCGTTTACGAGAAGCGAGAGTGACAGGGAGCTATGTGTGTACGAATGCCGCACGGTATAGTGCCGTGTTTCATTTTAGCAAATCAGTGCGTCGACGTCACTCGCTGACGTGACAGTGTGCTCCGCGTGATTGGTGGTCAAACATTCCAGTATTACGGTAAGTATACCGTTACTCAAACCAACCATGTCATAGTCAAAACCGGAGTAGTTTTGACTATGACAACGATGCATGCTAACATGTGCTAATACGTTTGAACTCGTCAAACGTATTAGCACAAATTAGTTAAATAAATAGTGAAGATGTCACAAATAATTCACTTGAAAAAAGCGCCGAAGAACTAATACAGCACCTTAGTAGCAAAATGTGTTACACATAATCCTTACTGAAGATCTACAGACTCATTTCACTCCTGAGCTGAGCCATGTCTACAAATTGTTCTGGAGAGTAGTCATAAACCGCCTCGCTGGGAAACTCGACAAGTTCCAGACAAAGAAGTAAGCCGGGTTTCGAAAAGGCTTTAGTACAGTGGACTACATCCATTCTGTTCGGCAAATTGTATGAAGTCCAACTAGCACAATCAGCCGTTGTGTATGGATTTCGTAGACTACGAGAAAGCCTTCGACTCTGTCGAAACCTGGGCAGTCATAGAAGCTCTACAGCGGTGTCATCTTGATTGGCGGTATATTGAGGTGTTGAGGGGCTTATATGATACCGTTACCATGACCGTCCAGTTGGAGGATAAGAAGACCAATCCGATAGCGCTGCGCAGAGGTGTGAGACAGGGAGATGTCGTGTCACCTAAGCTCCTCACTAATACGCTTGGGACGTCTTAAAATCGTTGGCCTGGGATGGAAGGGGCGTGAATATTAGCCAATGACATCGTCATAGTAGCAGAAAAGCTGAAACCTTTTAGCGGGGTGCTGCACAGTTTAAGTGAAGAGTCTCGACGTGTTGGCCTCGGTATAAACTTGAACAAAACCAAGGTCATGTTCAATGAGCATATCATGCCGGGACCAATAGCTGTCCAAGACTACACTTACCTTGGGCAGGACATTTGAAACGAGTAACCTGGATAAGGACATAGCGAGAAGGATTTGCTTGGGCTGGGCAGCATTCAGCGAACTGCATCGGGTTTTCTATTCGCCGATACCGCAATGCCTGAAGATGATAGTCTTCAGCCAGAGCATTCTACCAGTTATGACCTACGCCGCCGAGACGTGGACACTCACAATAGGGCAAGTCCACAGTAGGGGTGTCTCTGAGGGATAAGATCCGAAACGATGTTATCCGCCAGAAAACAAGAGTGGTCGACATAGCTTGCAGAGTATACGTTTCGAAGTGGCTGGCCACATTTGTAGAATAACTGATGCTCGATGGAGCAAGCGTATTCTGGAGTGGAGACCGCGACTTGGTAAATGTCGGGTAGGACGACCCCCTGCCAGAAGGAGCGACGATCTAAAGAAGGTTGCAGGGATTGACTGGATGCGAAAAGCGCGGGACCGTGTGTTGTGGCGAAATTTGGAAGACGCCTATGTTCAGCAGTGGACTGCTATAGGCTAGATTGATTGATTGACTTTTGAAGTGCCTTTGATTTCGGAAGATTAACATTTTTTTAGTAATTATGAACATGAAAACGAAAGATGAAAACTTTAACATTATATTTAACCTTTTGTTTTACGGTACACCTGTAGTCAGACCAATTTCAGGTAACTTATAAATAACCGAGTTTTGTATAACTCCCCCAAAAGGACTTATCACAGCTAACTCTTATATCTTAACATACGGGGCGTCGCGTATTAGGTAATGTATGGTAGGCTTGTCATGCCTATCTCTCTTATTGAGTTTATGATAGTAAATATAGCTACAATAAAAAAAATGCTACTTCCCGATATCCGTCACATTAAAATATGTTACATTATTAAAAAATCTCATACTTGTTTGCATTAAATTTCTTTAAAAACGCAAATATCTGAAAAAAATCTTTAGGATGCAATTTCTCAAAACTATGATTTTTAAGATAACGTAGATAGGTCTGACACGGCAGTACAGACAGTCTGTTTAACTAATACCAGAGGTATGTAATAGGTATATTCAATGATTAATAATTACAAACGCAGTACTAAGCACGTGCTAGGTGAGTTTGCAGTAATAAGCACTGTTACTGCATGTGATCTTAGTGATACTGTAATGCTCGCAAGCCCAGAAAGTTAATGAAAACGCAGTACTAAGCATTTTATCTAAATAAGATAATAAAATAAGGAAAAAAATATATCAATAGAAAGATCGATTTTTTTACTATTTTTAAGTTACATTTTAAAAGTTATAGCACCGATATTTCTTCCTTAGATATGACGAAATATGTTTTTCGCGCTTATCTCGAAACCGCTATTTTGCAAGTACTGCGTTTGCAATAACGAGGGCAGAGGTATAAAAGCACACAGGCAGAACCAGAGTCTTTTGGTGATAGTTATCCAACTTCAAGGAACTCATTCGTTCTAGGTACATGGACTGAGGTCTCTACCTATCCATCTAGCGCAGTCCTGGGGTAGGTATCCTTCAGAGGGCTTACCCCGGGCTCCCAACCGTAGGCTGTTATGTAGGATATGTGTGGTTTTAAGTCGGTAGGAGTCCGGCATAGCATTCATGTAGGATTTTCCTCACGTTAAAAAAATCCATCTAGCGCAGAGCTCTCCGGGTAAGTCGGAAGATGTCCTAAAGTGGTCCCTACATTTTGGTTACTACTTATCCTAAGGGCACGATAGAAAACAGTTCAAATTTTGATTATAACATAATTTCCACGCAAATGAAGTCGCGGGCAACAGCTAGTTCTAAATAGGTATGTAGCAAAAATAGTTATGAAGGAATTGAAGATAGCACCATCAGAATCAGAGGGCGCAACGCCCAATGAGTACAGTGACATCTGTTGTCAAGTAGCAAAATGCACATTGTTCTGTTACCTCTCAATAGATGTCCCTATTACTCACGGCCATTAAGCAACCTATGAATGAAATAGGCTAGGATTAACAAAATCTGAAAACGTGTTCTTTCGCGCATTACCCGACCATTTTGAAAACACCAGAATTAAATGTAAATGTAGTGTAATGCTGTAACCTTTGTAGTTTGTCTACTTGCAAGTTATTATGATCGCACATGACATTGGGAGTTAGATAAAAAAAAATCACTTCGGAAGCGTGACATAGCTGACCCATATTTACATATTCAATTTTAATGCAACATTGTCATGAAACTGTTCATTCTATATTATTACATCCCAAACTGATTAACTTAAGATTTATTTCCATACAAATATGTCTTAGTGTCGTATGTAGTTATTATTTTGCTCAGTGATTTAAGAATAATATTATTGTCGACTAAAAATTACTGTTAAATTATTTTTAATTTATTAATTGTGTTGTGTAAAGAACATGTCATTCGTAAAGTGTTGTTTTGAAGGCGGAGAGGGTCACGATTTTTTGGATTCCTTTGTCCAGAAGTGCACAGATCCAGGCTGTAAGTATTTTTCTAAGTCTATAGTAGCATATATCCAACCTGAAGTCATTGTTAGTGAATTAAACTTAACACGATTGATGTTTTCCCAGATATAATGGGCTATTGTTTCATCAAATAAATTATTGATTATGTTATTGTAATTGCCGCCAAGGGCGTGAGTAAACCGCTTAATCGCATCTAACTTCACACTTTCAAGGACTTCCGTGATCAGGGTGACCAGAAATAAAAACTGGGCCAAGTACGAGTTGGGTACTGCTCGTTCGCTCTAACTTTGCCGCTCGGCTCCATACTATAGTCGAATTTTTAATTAGACGAAGTAAATTGACAGCAACTAATGTTACTTCTTCATACAATGTTGCGTATTGGAACGAAGTTCCTTATCGCGCGTTGTGAAAGGGGGCTAGACGGAAAAAATTCTCACGAAAAGTTGTAACGACACTTTTGGTAGTGATAGTGGTAGTGATAGTGGTAGTGATAGTGATAGTGGTAGTGATAGTGGTAGTGGTAGTGTTAGTGGTAGTGATAGTGGTAGTGATAGTGGTAGTGATAGTGGTAGTGATAGTGGTAGTGGTAGTGATAGTGGTAGTGATAGTGGTAGTGATAGTGGTAGTGATAGTGGTAGTGATAGTGGTAGTGATAGTGGTAGTGATAGTGGTAGTGATAGTGGTAGTGGTAGTGATAGTGGTAGTGATAGTGGTAGTGATAGTGGTAGTGATAGTGGTAGTGATAGTGGTAGTGATAGTGGTAGTGATAGTGGTAGTGATACTGGTAGTGATAGTGGTAGTGATAGTGATAGTGGTAGTGGTAGTGATAGTGGTAGTGATAGTGGTAGTGATAGTGGTAGTGTTAGTGGTAGTGATAGTGGTAGTGATAGTGGTAATGATAGTGGTAGTGGTAGTGATAGTGATAGTGATAGTGATAGTGATAGTGATAGTGATAGTGATAGTGATAGTGGTAGTGATAGTGGTAGTGCTAGTGCTAGCCAGGGGATGAACATGAACTCTACGAGCAACACCAAAGCAAATAGGAGTTTCGCTCTGTTCAGTTTCAGTCGCGCGTAAAGGTTACACGCACTCACTTTTTTTTATATTTGTTTTCTTTTTGTTTTTGTTTCTGTTTTTGTTTTTGCTTACAATAAAATTTTAAAATTAAAATAAAATTTTATTACAATTCCTTCACTTTAATCGAAAGGAACTTCGTTCCATTCGGGTGTCCCTTGACACCTCTCAAGTTTTTTTTTCTATGACGAAGTGACATTAGCTACTGTCAATTTACTTCGTCTAATTAACAATTCGGGTATACGCCTCTACGCCAGCGGCAAAGTTAGAGCGAACGGGTAGTACGGTTGTTACCATTAATAAACGATATGCTTCCTCCACATTACTCGCGAAGTTGAACGAAGTTCGTCGGCGAAGTTGTGTAGTTCGCTTCGCGGGGGGACCGCTCTATACCTACCTAAACAATTGAGCATATCAAGGAACTTCAAAAATATTCAACGAGTACGCGCAAAACATCGAGACAGACGTACGATTAGGTTATGATTAGGTGAGCGGTCCCCGACGAGACAAACTGTTAGTTAAAAATATGAAAACGTAAATAATATAGCTACCAATAATAATAATAAAGATTTAATACCTTAGGTAGATAGGTCATATCATAGTATAACAGTTATTTTTTTACTTTTTACAGGTTTTATAAATGTTCTTTTATTGTGAGTAAATTTAAATTTTTTAATTTAATTTTTAATACATAATTAAGAATGAACCGACAAGTCGTTGAAGAATTTATTAAAAGTGACAAACGCGTTATAATTATAATTGCATAATCTAAGTATAACAATGCATACACTATACACTTAATACGTAATCAACCGTTCCGAATGTAACATCCGGTATATACCTATACCGGGTGTTAAGGGGTCCCGACACGATCATGCCTTGCAATTGTCAATCACGTAAGGCTCCCCGCCTTAGATCATCTAACCACAGGATGCGCCTTACTTAAGCATTGTTTTCTGCCATTGCACATGACCATTTGGTCTTTTGGCTTTATGAAAAGCCTGTACATCAGTACATCATTTTATATGATTAAACTAGTACATTACATTGTAGTTGACTGTACAATAACAATTAACACACAACAGCCATTACGCGTTTGTCGATTAATACATTTTTAAATGCAATGAAATTTTATATGTCTTTGTGTTTCCCCCTTCACTTGTATGAAAACTGGCAGAATATTTTTGTATGCGGTGGTTCGCAAAGGCTAGTCCCGTGTTATATGGTCTAAGAGGGGAGCCCACGATTTACTCGAGCGTCGTAGAGACCTATTGGGATGCAAAGCTTAGATGATATGAAGCATAAAATGTTATATGATATATACCTTTACATCGGTGGGAGAAGCGGCTATAGATTTTTAAATATGGAAGTGCACTTACCTTGAACTCTTGTTGGTAGGTAGGCGCTGCTCCCAGCTTTGCGTTCGGGGTCTTGATTCACGACCGCGAAATATGCACACAGGAGTTATAACCGTAACTCTCGAGACTGTGGCTGATGATAAGCGATGTAGCGCGATATGATGGGTAATCACAGCGGCCGATAGCGGAGCGGAGCGTTAAGAGACGGGTGCGTGCGTATCTTCCAATAGCTATGGCGGAATGTGAATGTAGGAAGCGGGCGGGATAGTGTTGCCATAGACAATACATAAAAGTAAGATGCGTTTAGTGCGTGAGTGTTGACATATAATAATTATAATAAATACCATTAAATACATAAACTAAAAAATATGTATGCGTCGGTACTGGCGCATCCAACTTCGGGGGGCTTAGAGGATTCTTCCTCTACATTGAATAAACAAAATAAAAAAATAAAAGGAATGAAAACTTATGAACTAAAAAATAATTCAAAAGCGTAGGAGTTATTGCGTGGGTAACGGGCAAAGCCGAGTTACAGGACGAATGTATTCACCAGAAGAAGTCTTAATTCTGACGACTCTAATTACACCATCCTTCCCGGGAAACACCTCTGATACAACCGCGAGTGGCCACGATAAAGGATGCGTATTGTCATCCTTAACAACAACTACAGTTCCTATCGTCACAGGTTTGGACGGCATATTCCACTTATGTCTAAGTTGGAGAGAGGTAAGATATTCTTTGCTCCAACGTGTCCAGTAACTTTGAACAATTCTATTTAATAATTGATAGCGGGTGAGTCTGTTATCTGGTAATAGGGGTTCAATGTGTTCAGCGGGTAAATATTTAAGCGGAGTAACATTAAGAAAATGATTAGGCGTTAGGGGGGTTGGATCCGATGGATCCGAAGAAAGTATGCAAATCGGACGGCTATTCAAAATGCCTTCAATTTGCACCAATATTGTACTGAATTCTTCATAGGTGAGTATTTGACTCCCGATAGCTTTAAATAAATGAGACTTAACACATTTGACATTAATTTCAGGCAACGAATTAAAATTGGGCCCGAAAGGTGGGCTGTGCTGAAACTGAATCTTATGTTGAGTTAGATATTTATTCAGATCATTTTTATAATTAGTGGACTGTATAAGCGTGTAAATTTCGTTCAATTTTCGTTTCGCACCTATGAAATTAGTGCCTCCATCGCTGTACAACACTGAAACAGGACCCCTGCGTGAGATAAAACGTTTAAAGGCAGCGAGAAATAAATCTGTACTAAGATCACTTACTAACTCTAAATGGAGCGCCTTTGTTGTGAGACAGACGAACAAGCAAATATACGCTTTATGACTTTTTACTCCACGACGCCTTATGTGAGTTACGTAAAAGGGTCCCGCGTAATCAACTGCGGTATGCACAAACGACTTTACTTGTGAAACTCTAATGGATGGAAGATCACCCATAGGTGGAGTTGTAGAACGAGGCCTAGCTTTAAAACATAAATTACATTTATGTACTCGTTGGCGAATCAAATTTCGTGCAGAAAGAATCCAATACTTTTGGCGAGTCAATGCTAACACTAGTCCAGGACCGGTGTGTAAATTGTCGGTGTGATAGTGGTCTACTAAGAGCGACACTATACGTCCTTTAGGTGATAGCAGTATTGGATATTTTGTATTGTAATTTAGTTGAGAATGAGTAAGTCGACCACCTACTCTAATTAACCCTTGTTCGTCAAGAAAAGGGTTGAGTTTTAAAATAGCCTGATTTGGACAAATTTTAGTAGCCTTAAGTGCTTGTAATTCTACCTGAAAATACTTAGACTGATCGAAGCGGACCGCATAATATTCTGCGTATTCTAAATCGTATACAGAAAGTATACCGCGGGATTTGAGAATCCTTGTGAAACGTAATACATAAACCAGTGAACGAATAAATTTTACCCAACTCGAGCAACGCTCGGCAAGTTCGTCTATCATGTGAACGTGATCGGAGACAGGTATGGTATGTGCATGGAGAGAAGCTATTTTAATTTCCGGTAATTCTGTCTTCTCGTTATGATTGATTTTATATTCCTTCACAGGCCATGCATTTATAGGTGCGGACAGCCATTTCGGCCCGTGAAACCAAAGATAGTTATTTATTAACCCTTTAGGTGTCACAGGGCGCGAGACTATATCGGCGGGATTTTCAACCCCACGAACGTGATACCAATGGGAAGCAGGCAGATATTCATTTACCTGAGCGATGCGATTAGCTACAAAAGTTTGAAACTTATGAGCGGGAGAGTGAATCCAGGTAAGGGTTACCGTAGAATCAGAGAATGCGAATATATTGTTTATTTGACACCGCTTATTAAAAACAGTGCGCACAGAATTAATTAATTTTGCGAGTAAGACCGCCGCGCAGAGTTCTAAACGCGCTAGCGTTTTATTAGAATCTGACACTTTGGATTTAGCGGTCAGTAGATTCACATTAAGAGCGTTTCCGTTCTCAGCCGTTTCTATTCGTACATAGATAACAGCACCATAACATTGCTGGCTGGCATCCGAGAAGCCTATTAGAGTAATTCGACGAGCGGATGTTAAACCTATATGTCTCGGTATTTTTATTTCAGATAAACGCGACAACTCCCTATGAAAGTGTTTCCATTTAGACAGAATGCAACCCGGGACCGTCTCGTCCCAGTCCAGTTGTAATTTCCAACATTCTTGTATAAGCAACTTCATGTATGCGACCACTGGACTGATGATTCCAAGCGGATCGAACAAGCGCGCGGTTACGGAAAGGATCGAGCGTTTAGTGCATGTTAAAGGCATGTCGATCACTATTTTAAAGTTAAAGGTGTCATCGTTAGGTTGCCATTGCATACCCACGATCTTAGTGTCAACATGAGGATCCTCATCAAACTTGACAGCGAGACAGCTCTTATGAATTGACGGGATACGTGACAATAGGGTATTGTCATTAGAGATCCACTTAGTTAAGTTAAAACCTCCAGATTTAAACATAGCGACCATTTCCCTATAGGTGTCTTCAGCTAAATCTACATTCTCTATGGAACTAACGTAGTCGTCAACATACATGTGATTGTCAGCTTCGTAAGCCGCCAGAGGATATAAAGCGCGACAGTCTGACGCGAGCTGGTTTACGACTCGCATTGCCAGGAAGGGTGAGCTGGAGACGCCAAAACAAACGCGGTTGAAATGATAGCTTTCAATAGGAGAATTGGAATCGAACCTAAATAATATTCTTTGATATGTATGATGATCTTGAGTAAGTTTCACTTGAAAATACATTTTTTCTATGTCCGCGGTTACAGCAACCGGGTACATACGCAAATTGAGAAGCAAATGAAAGATATTGTTCTGTAATATTGGTCCCGTATAAAGCAAATCGTTAAGCGATTTACCTGACGTGGTTTTACACCCAGCGTCTAAGACCACACGCGTTTTAGAGGTTTCTTTGTCAGGGCGATAAACGGCCCGATGCGGCATATAATAAACTTGAGAGTCTAGAAAGCTATTTGACACTTTAGTGAGATAACCTTGATCAATATATGTTTGAATAATGGCGTTATAATCGTTGCGTAAGTTAGAAGCGTCTAACTTTTTTTCTAAATTTAAAAACCTGCGTTTGGCGATTGTGTACGAATGCCCTAGCTCACTGGGAGGGTATTTAAAGGGAAGACTAACCGTATATCTACCGGTATCGTCGCGTGAGTACGTAGACGAGAACAGCTTTTCACATGCTGCGTCGTCCGTGCTAATGTGCTTCTTATCTGGCACCTGTTCTATCTCCCAAAAGCGTTGCGTTAATTGTTCGAGAGACACATCTTGAGTGTGACATAAGAAGGCCTTGTCGGACACGGAGGAATGAGACATGCGATCGCGGGGATGCTTGTTTGCCACTAGCGAATAAGGTAAAGCATGCGCCTTTCCCATTGCGACGTATCCGAGCGTGGTTTCTATCGCGATTACTGATGAGGTTGGGGATGTAATTTTTTGCGACCCTAAAATCATGGGGAAGAGTTCATTACCTAACAAACAATCTATACCACCCGGAGTATAGTATCGTTCGTCAGCCATAGGTAAATTTTGTAAATGGGTTAATTCCGCTGTATCAATTTCCACGTTAGGCAAAAAATCTGTAATAGTGTCTATAACCCGTGCACTAACCGAATAAGAACAGCGGGCATCAAATCGCGAATATATTTTGAAATGCGTAATTCCATAAGATTGGCTTTCAAGTTGACCTATGCCTTTAATGACAGAAGGAGCGTTAAGTATGGTTAAGTGCAAACGCTCACAACAAGACTTCGTAATAAAGTTACTCATAGACCCTGAGTCCAAAAACAAACGTATACGATCCGATTTATAATTTGCATATACACAAGCAGTCGGCAACAAAACCGTGGTCGCGCTGCTTGAATTACGCGGCGGAGGGATCACAGCCGATAACGACGCGATATTGCCACTGTGTGACCGCGCCTCCCGCGAGTGCGAGCGGGACGGATCATCTGCCGATGACGCATGAGTCGACATGGAATGCTCGGACGGCGCAGTAGACGCGTTTGCCTGCCTCGATGCGTTGCCGGCAGCATGATTTCTTGTTGAATTTGATGCGTTCAAATTATTTTTATAACACAGTAAACTATGATGAGACCGATTGCAAATCGAACACCTATTAACAGATCTGCAAGCACTCACGTGATGAAAACCTAAACAATTAACACAAAAGGAATGTTTACGAACTATTTCATTTCGCGTTTCAACAGTCTCTTGAATAAAATGTTGACATTTGAACAAAGGGTGAGCGGAATTATTGTTACATACGATACAATTTTTTATGTTAGAAGTATCGACTGATTTCAAATTAGTAGGGCGGGTTTGCGTAAAAAATGACTTAGGTTTATTTAAATGAGAGGCGGTTGAACTCCGCTGAGCGCGATAATCACCTTTTTGGGAATGTGATGGTGAGCGGAGCGTTTGGAGTTTGCTTTGTTCTGTCAAAAATGTTTTGACGTCACTATATGTAGGTACACTCAAATGTCTATGAGATTGTTCAAACAATTCAAGCATAGGTTTATCAAACCCGCTCAATGCTAAATGAGTCATTATGAAATCTGATAAATTTGTGATAGGTAGACGCTGCAGAGCTGCTTCAGCTGAACAAAAGTTCTCCAAGATCTGATCAGCCGATTGCCCTGGCTTCTGGTGTAACATTTGTTCTAAATAGCACGACGCCTGAACCCTGGTATCGTGGTATTTAGCCAGAAGGGCTTGCCAAATAACATCGTAATTTTGTGCGGTAGCAGCTATGCCTGAACAAACAGTAAGTGCCTTACCCGAAAGGCAACCTATCAAATATTGAACCTTTTCGGCGTTGGTGAGACGAGTATTCGTATGTATCACACTACAGAAATTTTCATAAAATATAGGCCACTTACCATAAGTACCATCGAAACCTGTGAGTTTAAGTGGGGGTAATTTGATATTAAAATTATCACTTTTCTTTTTATCGTCGAGTTCTTGTCTCAGAGTAGTTTCCGTTTGCTTTATGAAACAGTACGCATGATGTTTCTCGCTCGGGTTCTTCCCGCTCGAAGTCCGGCTCGAAGGACCACACTTGGAAGTGCACTTACCTTGAACTCTTGTTGGTAGGTAGGCGCTGCTCCCAGCTTTGCGTTCGGGGTCTTGATTCACGACCGCGAAATATGCACACAGGAGTTATAACCGTAACTCTCGAGACTGTGGCTGATGATAAGCGATGTAGCGCGATATGATGGGTAATCACAGCGGCCGATAGCGGAGCGGAGCGTTAAGAGACGGGTGCGTGCGTATCTTCCAATAGCTATGGCGGAATGTGAATGTAGGAAGCGGGCGGGATAGTGTTGCCATAGACAATACATAAAAGTAAGATGCGTTTAGTGCGTGAGTGTTGACATATAATAATTATAATAAATACCATTAAATACATAAACTAAAAAATATGTATGCGTCGGTACTGGCGCATCCAAAATATGTAAAAAAAAAATGTTGCATGGACATCCTCGAGCGCGTCAGATATTGATAGCATCAATGCCCTACGTATTTTTAATAATGTACGTATGTTAATCTGATCGTTAGCATGATGCGGGTGGTTGTATTTAAGGGTTGAAAATGAAAAAAAAAAAAATTATCGAGCGCGTCAGATTTTCTAAGGGAGTGTTAAGTGCACCAAAAAAAAGCTCTCATTCACTAATCTGACGATTTCGATGGGACACAAACTCGCGGCAATTTTCATAATGTGCAAAAAAATTCGCCATTTTGAAATTCTCAAACGCGTCAGATTAAGGTATATATGGTTCATCTTTATGTTCTAAACGTACTGTCTCATAATCTGACGATTATCTAGAGGGATTGGCCTGATCTGACAAAAAAAATAGAAAAACGGTTCACCTTAAAGGCCATCCCTGCAACTTCCCGCTAATTCCATTCCTGGGCTCTTAAAATTGTACTTATGACATTTTTGAGCTCAAAATAGAATTTATGTGATATTTTGAGCTCGCTGAGTTCAAAGAAATAATATTTCTATGCATTTGAGCTCTCTCAGCTCGAAAGTCTGATAGAAGTTTCATAGAACACTATTTTTGGAAATTTCAAACCGCAATAACTTTTGAATGGATTTTCACGCGGTTTGCGGCATTCGACGCAGTTTTATCATCCTCATAAGTTTTTGCAATTTTAATTGATCGAACCACAAATTTCGGAATATCCCGAAAAAACACTTTTTAGAGTTTCTTTCGTTCACGATATCTCTCGAACGAATCAACCGCTTTTGACCAGCTTGGTGGCGATCGACGTGGTTGAAAAAAAAAATCACTTCGAACATGTACTTAAGCACCTACTGAACAAAATTACAAAGCAAGAAATACAATGCATGCAGATGCAACAAAAAAAGCAAGAAATACAGTGCACTATTTATTTTAGATGTCATGTTTCATACTAATATTAACTCCGTATGACCTACACAATCGATATTTAATTAGAAATAATGTAAGTTTTATTTTTCAAAACGACCGGATTCGATACCCGGACAGTGCAAAAGATTTTTTAAACAACCTAAGTATGCAGTTCTTATTTTCTCTAAAATCGATGACATGGTTCCTAATGGGCTCCCGACGCCACGATCATGCCTTGCAATTGTCAATCACTTTAAATATGAATGGAAGTTGCTTCAGTGTGCGTGATTGCTTTGCATGTGTATGTGCATCGACGTATACGTGCACATGAAATTCTACGTGCTTGACAATTGCCAATTGATCATGTCGGGACCCCTTATAGGCTCCCGAGACGATCATGCCTTGCAATTGTCAATCACGTTAAATATGAATGGAAGTTGCTTGAGTGTGCATGATTGCTGTACATGTGTGAGTGCATCGACGTATACGTACATATGAAATTCTACGTGCTTGACAATTGCCAATTGACCATGTCGGGACCCCTTTAATACCAATAACTAGGTAGCATGGTCTGTGACCTTAGTCTATCTTTTAAGGAACGAACGAAACAAAATGTTAAATTAAAAAAAAACATCGATCGAATGAATGACGCATAGACGGACGTTGTGTCTTCAGATACTAATTTATTTATTTTGTGAAAACTAACGTGCATGGTGATAAAAACAAATAAAGTGCAGCTATAACGATGGCCCAAGGTATGTCTTAATTGATATCTCTTTGGTTACAACCAAGTAAAACATTACATTTGATGAGACAATTTTGTTTACAATTTGGACTTTGACATATGATTACGCAGGCGCCATCTTGAGTTGTCACTAATGTCAGGCCAAGGCTTTCTCATCCTCGGACCTCAAATTCGGATTTGATTTGTCTTCTCTGAGCGTGTCTCTTTTCGTTTTCATGTTTTATATCGGTCTTTCTAAAAATGCAATTATCTAATTCTAATTCTCATTTACACGAGTTGCTTTAGAGCATTTATATGTGACAACTGTGTACTTAGTCAAATAATAGTAGCTGCGGATAACAAATTCATCAAGATGACTACTCCAACTGTGCAAATTCAAGCCAATAACAAAACAGCACCTGCTAAAGCCATGAAGAATACTGCAAGGAAAATAATCCTAACCTTACACAACTGCCTATTGCCGGATTCGGCGTTTCAAGAAACGCCTTCTCAAGCTGATGGGCTTGACAAAGAAACAGAGACTGATCTCCGTATTCTTGGGTGCGAGATGATACAAACCGCTGGCATACTGCTCAAACTGCCCCAAGTAGCTATGGCAACTGGTCAGATCTACCTTCAAAGGTTCTACTACTCAAAATCATTTGTCAGGTACCCAATGGAGACCATGGCTATGGGTAGCATTTATTTAGCATCCAAAGTTGAAGAAAAGCCATGTAGGATACGAGATGTTATCAATGTTTTCCACCACATCAAACAAGTACGCGCTCAAAAGACAATCAGTCCGTTAATTGTTGATCAGAATTACATTGAATTAAAAAACCAAGTTATAAAAGCAGAAAGACGCATTTTGAAAGAATTGGGGTTCTGTGTCCATGTGAAACACCCGCACAAGCTCATTGTGGTATATCTACAGTTGTTACAGTATGAGAAAAATCGGCAACTAATGCAATTGGCGTGGAACTATATGAATGATGCGTTGCGCACTGATGTTTTCATGCGATTCCCACCTGA
The DNA here is from genome assembly GCA_933228765.1 of Miltochrista miniata. Taxonomy (NCBI): domain Eukaryota; kingdom Metazoa; phylum Arthropoda; class Insecta; order Lepidoptera; family Erebidae; genus Miltochrista; species Miltochrista miniata. The sequence continues at coordinate 2,593,303 of OW121769.1, forward strand.
AACGATTGCCTGTGCCTGCATTTACTTAACAGCCCGTAAAATAGGCTTACCTTTGCCTAACAACCCGCACTGGTTCCTTCTATTTAAAGTATCCGAAGAGGACATCCGAGAGGTATGTACTTGCATTTTGCAGTTGTATAAAAGATCTAAAGTTAACCCAGAAGAATTAGAAATTAAAGTAGACACGTTGCGTCGTGTATATCAAGCTAACAAGCATATCCAAGCTCAAAAAGATCAGGAAAACGCAAAGTCCGATGATAAAAAGACTGAATCTCCTTCTACATCTGCATCGAAAGAAACAAATAGACGAGACAACAAAAAAGACAAGTCGCCTAAAACACCTCCGCTGTCATCTAAATATCATAACAGTCATAAGTCTAAGAAAGAAAGGAGATCCCGATCTCCATATGATCGTAAAAGGGAATACACTAGCAAAAGACACAAGTCCCGCTCAAGGGATAGAGAGCTTGATCGTTCGAGGGAAAGAAGACAGGAAGAAAAAAGAAGTCGAACACGTAAATATGATGATTATGAACGGTCAAAATCCAATAGGGATGGCAGAGATGAGAAAAGGAAACACTAATTGTACGTAATGTTACTATTATTGTAGCATTTAATTTTTATAATAAATCAAAATAATAGATATGAATATTGTTTTATTTCAAGTCTGTTTCAACTAGTGTCCGACCGAAACTGGTTTTCCGGCCGAAACCGAAACCGAAACCGAACTTTCGGCCCCAGGGTCAGTTTCGGCCGAAACCGAAACCGAAACCGAAACTCACGTGTTCATATTGAAAAAAAAAACCAGCCAAGTGCAAGTCGGATTCCGCACAGAGGGTTCCGTTACAAAAATTGGACACAAAAATTACGTTTGTGGAGTGGATACTTTTTTCTAATTTTAGTAGGCATTTTTTGTTATCGGCATCAGAACAGGGTAAGGTGGTGGTGGCAGTGTCTCTTGACATTGCCAACGCTTTCAGCACCTTGCCCTGGAGCTGCGGTTTGGGAGGCGCTTAATTGCCATGGAATGCCTCCATACCTCCGTCGAATTGTCGGGGCCTATCTTTTCGAAAGGGCCATAACTTACCCGAGCTGGCTAGGGCTGGGTCCGCGAGATGTGTCGTTCGGTGTTCCATAAGGTCTTAGGACCGCTTCTGTGGAACATCGGTCACGATTGGGTGCTGCGTGGTCCGTTGCTCAGAGGTGTCGGCGTAATGTGTTACGTGCGTAACGTGTTACGATGACACCCTCATTACAGCGCGAGGAGCAACGCACCGAGACGCAGCCCTGAGGCGACCTGCGGGATCCAGCTTACATATAGGGGGCGTCAGCATCGGCATCGAGCTCTCGATGACGTATCTGGGGCTCGTACTCGATAGCCGGTGGAACTTCGAGTACCACTTCCGAAGTTTGGTCCCATAGCTGAGGGAGGGGGCATCCTGATGGCCAGCAATGCGGCTAGATTGCTTAGCCCGCAGAAGGCCACGGCTGTCAGGTTGATAAGGAAATACCGCACGATCTCGTTGAGGCGGCATGTCTTCTAGCCGGGACCCCTCTATGGGAATTGAAAGCAAGGGCCCTTGCATCATTGTTTAAAATGGCGCAAAGAGGCGCTGGAGCGGGGTCATAAGCCTCTTCCTCTGTGAGCAGGTCTTGCTCGTAAAAGAGACGGCGGGAAAGAAGCTGGAGTGAACTCTGCCACCCGAGTTCCACAGTCTGCAGCGGCGGCTCATACTATCAGCCTCCATGACCGGGGGCCTAAGGACGGTGACGGGGCTGCTTGCCGTCCTTACAGAAGCAGGCCTTAGACGAAAGCATGACGTGAGAGATTCATCCACGCCCCGCTCAAGAAGCGGGATAACAACTGAACAACCCCCCAAAGACGCGGCCGCAGTATGCATCATTCCGAAGGCATACTCGGGGCTCCCAACCGTAGGCTGTTAGGTAGGATACGCGTGGTTTTTAGTCGGTAGGACTACTGTACAGTGAAAATTTTAGGCCTATATCTGACACGGTTGCAGCGATACAACCTCGTGACTAATAGACAGACGGACGGCTAGGCCTTATGTCTCGTTAATAGGTCCCTCCGTGTTTGAGTTAGACTCGCACTTGGCCGGTTATTTTTTTAATAGGTGCAGCAAGTTCCACCAAGTGCCATCAATCAACGGTATAACTCTTCGCAAGTGTTCATTTTAGAAATATCTCTGCCTAAAGATGAGTTACTTTGTTTTACGTGTGGAATTACTCATAGATGCTATTGAGAACTCCTACCGACTTAAACCACACGGTGCTCTGCTACTAGCTCTTGGCTGGTTTTGGTTACATTCTAGAAGCATATAACTAAAACTGGACCACAGTGAGCCGGACTAGCGCGCGTAGGGTTCCGTACAAGAAAATCAGCAAAAAATCACATATGTTGTATGGGAGGCCCCCTTTAATATAATTATTATTTGTCTATTTTTATTATTTGTTGCTATAGCGGCAACAGAAATACATCATCTGTAAAATTTTTAACTGTCTAACTATCACGGTGCATGAGTCTGCTGACAGACAGACGACCAACGAAGTCAACGGAACCGACAACAAAGGGGTAGGGTTATGTAATGTCCTAGATCACCTTTTTAGGATTCCATAAAAATTGTAACATAACTATTGATTGGAGTAACTTGGGCCTTTGTAAATCTGTAAATCTTCGGTTGGTAACATATTAACTGGTTGGGCTGACCCTAACCACGTCACAATCAGAGCCAGGCACTCAAAATTCATGAACACGTGAGTTTCGGCCGGGCCGAAAGTTTCGGCCTATTTTGGCCGAAACCGAAACTGCGGCCGAAACTCGATTTTTTGGCCGAAACTGGCCGAAACCGAAACCGAAACCGAAACTTCGGTCGGTCACTAGTTTCAACTACTTTTGGGAGTCCTGGGACATCCTTACAAGGGCTTATCCGGGGCTCCCAACCACAGGCTGTTGGGCGTTACATGAGGTTTTTTAGTCTGTAAGAGTCTGGCATAGCATCCATGACGATTTTCCCTCACATAAAAAAAACAATCTGTTTCAACTAATCTATTGTGATTGCAAGCTAGGTTCCAAATCCATTTACAGAATTGCAGTTCTTTCTACGTGTGGAAAGTTGTGGATGCTATGCTGGGCTCTTACTAAATAAAACCCGATTGCCCTTACCTCTGCCTATGGCTAGGAGCGCCAGGTAAGCCCTGTGAACATTTGCAGCACTTACACACTAAACCTAAATGGGTTGCAAAGTTGTGAGTGACACTGTTATCCTCTAGTGTGAATTCATGTAATGCTGAGCAAAGGTCTCCTTCCATGCTAATACTTGTGTCACCCAGTCTATTACAAGTACCCAAGAAGTGAAGCAAGTAAGACCCTGTTGAGAGTCCTGTCCTGGGACAACCTTCCGAGGGCTTACCCGGGCCTCCCAATCATAGGCTGTTGGGCGTTACATGAGGTTTTTTAGTCGGTAGGAGTCCGGCATAGCATCCATGAGGGATTTTCCCTCAAGTTAAAAAAAAGGCCATAAGTAATATGTCAATGTTTCAAGGCCCAAACCAAATGTTTGGGCCTTGTTTGGACTATTTAGTAGATGGTTTATGTGAAGTTTGCACAAAATCGGTCGAGCGGTTCTTCATTTATTACACAAACGAAGTTGCGCGGGTCAGCTAGTATTATATAAATAAAGAGGAAAGATTTGATTGTTTGTTTGTTTGCATCAAATAGGCTCCAATACTACTAAACAGATTTAAAAATTCTTTCACTGTTGAGAAGCTACGATGTCCCTGAGTGGCTATATTTTATTCCCGTATTCCCATGGGAACTGGTGCGTGTGAGTGTGAAACCGCGTGACGTCTGCTAGTATATTAGAAAGATGGTATAGTGCCAGCGTGAACACTAGAATCTTAACTTAAGGCACAATGCCGTTTTTTTTCCTATATTTTTGACCTTGGCAAATGACGACACTCGCGCTTTGGAAATCCGTGGCTACTAGCGTATTGAGGTTAACAGTCTACCTACACAGCGTCTTCTCTAGTCAAAATAATGTGATTGATGATTCAGACAACTGATCAATACCAATATTGAAACCTGGCCGAGACGAGAGCAATCCACGGGTGGACTGCTCCCGCCTTCTCCAGAATTAGCCAGAGTAGTACCACTCCCCAACAGAGGAAGGGGACTGGTTACTTCTCCATTGCCCAGGATGCACCACGAGGAGGGTCCGAACCATTGGGTCCTTAGATGTTAGTAGGACCCTGCTTCGCATCATACGGTGTGTTAAGTCAGAATTCAAGAGTTTATAATCATTTTTAAACTATCGCGGTTTTTTACACTCATACTTATAGAACTCGGGACTTCACGCGAAATACATTTACTTATATTTTCACACCGACGTTTCGAGCACGTTGCAGCGCCCAGTCCAACCGCGACCACAGGCGTAGGCCACAGTATGAGTTGCGTTGCAGCGCCTGTGGTCGCGGTTGGACTGGGCGCTGCAACTTGCTCGAAACGTCGGTGTGAAAATATAAGTAAATGTATTTCGCGTGAAGTCCCGAGTTCTATAAGTATGAGTTTATAATCATTGCCGATCAGCCATAGCAATTCAGCAAGTCTTGAGGCTCCATAAACGGATTTCTGATCCACAATGTAGATTTTGGATAGACTTAATCTGTGTGATTGTTCAAAATTAACTTTTTTAGGGTTCCGTAGCCAAAGGGTTAAAACGTGACCCTATTCATGAGACTTCGCCGTCCGTCCGTCTGTCTGTCTAACTGTCTGTCTGGGGAAATGGACGAAATGAGCAGCAGAATAGGCGGTCGGATCGTCCGCTCGGCATGGCCGGCGTCCCCCACAAGAAAATAAAGAAATAAAATAAACTGTCTGTCTGTGTGTCTGACTGTCTGTCTGTCCGTCACGAGGCTGTATCTCAAAACCGGTGATAGCTAGAGAGCTGAAATTTTAACAGATGATGTAATTCTGCTGCCGCTATAACAACAAATACTAAACTCAGAAATGGGGGACTCATACAACAAACTTTATATTTTGCCGTTTTCTTGGTACGGCGGACCCCTCTGTGACCGAGTCCGACTCGCACTTGGCCGGTGTTATTTATTTTCTGAGTTCTCTGCGTCTGCTTCCGGTGCGTTCCAGCACGGTTAGATCCGATAGGTGTTTTCTTTCGCGCACGCTTAGGTTGTGGAATGACCTCCCTGCCTCGGTTTTCCCAAACGCCTACAGTATGGGGTTCTTCAAAAGGGGTCTTAGAAGGTTCTTACAGGGTCGGCAGCGCGAGTGTGGCACCTCTGGTGTTGCAAACGTTCATAGGCTGCGGTGACCACCGGTCCTTCTGGTGGGCCGTATGCTTATCTGCTACCTTCGTGGTATAAAAAAAAAAAATTTCGGCGTACCTACCTACTTAGGTTCTCGCTCTCAGCATTTCAATCACAAAAGCTCGAACCTATTGAAACAAAGGCTATTTTTGTTAAGTTAATATCTACAACTTTCTTTCGAATCAATTTATTTATTTTTATTTATTTATTTATTTTATTTCTTACATACAACAGTCATAACAGGCTACTTTCCCAATGCGACAGTGTAGGAATTGATTTAATATGACATAGGTATCTAATGTACTTTCAGATCACAATATACAGGGTGTGGCGTAAATAGTGGTCCAACCGTCAGGGTGTGATAGACCAGGTGCCTCACTATAACATACTACAATATCATCCAAATTTACCCAAGGGTCTCAGAAAAAAATAACTTTTTTTGAAAAATCGTCCCTTTTTTGTAAAGTTGCCTGTTGATTATAGGAAAACCGCTGTTTCTGATTTCTGTTTTTTCTCTCTTAAAGCTAAATACATAAGCTATCAAAAAATAATATTGTTAATAGAATTCCACAACAAACGTTTGAAATAAATATAAGTTCATCTCAATTTTCTCTCTAATTTTCAGGTATCATGAAAATTGTTCAACGTTTTTTATAAAAAATATGTACTACACTGATGCTACCCAAACGTTTAAAAATATGCCTATGTAATACTGATTTCAAAATGATACCTAGTGAGGATTTCGCATAAACAGAAACTAGTAATTTTTACTGTTAAAGTTCAAAACGGGTTAAGAAAAATTACCAAAATCAACTTACATACATCACACTTATAATGTTTTTTTCATAGTAATAGTTCATAGTCGACATTATTATTATTTATTTAAAATCTTATAACCTAGATAGCGCCCGCGGCTCCACCCGCGTGGGATTTTGTATTTTTGTATTTTTGTGTTTTTGGATTTTTTGTTTTTTTTTATTTTGAATTTGGATGATATTGTAGTATGTTATAGTGGGGCACCTGTTCTATCACACCCTGACGGTTGGACCACTATTTACGCCACACCCTGTATAGGTATACATTTAAATATTTCTTATTGATTAGGTACTTACTTCATTAATTTCTAATTTACATTACATCATTATCAATAACAACTATAACTAAATATTGATGAATTTCTTATATTAATTACTAATATACTAAAATGAAAGTTGAAGAGGCGAGTGAGGTGTGTATGGACCGTGCCGTGTTGCGCTCGGTTCTTTCTGCCTACCCCGCAAGGGATTTGGCGTGAAGATAGTATAGTATAGTATAGTATAATTACTAATATTAATTAGGTAATTATAATTATTGTTTTATCATTCTATATACATACATAATTGAACATAATTTCCATTAGATCATACTTAATTATTTATTTATTCCATAATAATTCACTTCTTTCCATTACCAGGTTATACAATTATTCAACAAAATATTGAAGTTGCAACTTCATATTTTGTTTAGAAAAGTCTTAATAGCTACGTTATTAATTAATTCATAATTGAAATAATAAAAATACACAATAATACTAAATAATAATATAACTAACTAACTAACTAACTATCTTCACGCCAAATCCCTTGCGGGGTAGGCAGAAAGAACCGAGCGCCACACGGCACGGTCCATACACACCTCACTTGCTTCTTCAACTTTCATTTTTCTTTTCATGCATGCACGTCGGTTCCTACGGCTCTTGACATCACCTTCAACTAACACACGATTAATTTGGTCGTGGTAGCTGTGTCGTGGCCTTCCCCGACTCCTACGTCCATCCACTTTCGCGTTGTATATCTGTTTTGTCATTCTTTCATCTCCCATTCGTTCCACATGCCCGAACCATCGTAGCATGCCCTTCCTTACTTTAACACCGACACTCTCTTTCAGACCAACTCTCTTTCTTACATCTTCATTCCGAACGCGATCTGCGAGCGTTACTCCGCAGATTTTGCGTAGCGCGCGCATCTCGACCGCGTTTATTCTACTTTCATGCGTTTCCTGCCATACCCAACTCTCGCTTCCATACGTTAGCGTAGGTATCAGCACCGCATTGTGTACTGCGAGCTGAGCCTTTTGACTTAAGCCCTTGGTACCTAAAAGTTTGCCTAACGCTCCATTCACACTATTGCCCGCAGTTACCCTCTTTTCTACATCAGCGGTGTACCGTCCATCCCTGCTAAATGCACATCCAAGATATACAAACTCATCCACCTGTTCCAGCACTACATCATTTACAGTTATCCTGGCATTCGTTCTGTCCTCTTCTCTTTCGAATACCATCACTTTCGTTTTAGTCGCGTTCAATTGTAAGCCTCTCATTAGACAATCATCTTTCATCGTTGTGACTAGTGACTGTAGTTCTGATGGCGATTCGGCTATGAGCACGGCATCATCTGCATACAGCAAACAGTTCACAAGTAAGTCACCCATTCGCAATCCAACATTCATCGATCTTACTCTCTTAAGACAATCGTCCAGGTACAGGACAAACAGCAGAGCCGACAGCACGCAGCCCTGTCTGACGCCAATGTTGACGTCAAACCAGGGAGACAGGCTGCCGCCCACCCGCACACATGCCGTACATCCCACATATGTAGACTGCACAGCACGAAGCAGCGCACCATCAATCCCGTATCCTGGCAATATATCCCAGAGATCCTTCCGTACAACTCTGTCAAATGCTTTCTCCATGTCCACAAAACCGCAGAAAACCTTCCGGCCTACAGCCAGCTGCTTCTCTACGATGTTGCGGAGAGAGAAAACTTGGTCCATACATCCCCTTCCATTTCGGAAACTACCCTGCGCCTCCCACAGTAATCCGTCAGATTCCACCCTCATTCTCCTTTCAATAATTTTGCCATACACTTTAGCTGCTATACTGATCAAACTGATGGCCCTATAGTTGGCGCACTCCATACGTGAGCCCTTGCCTTTATACAAGGGCACGATGATAGCACGCCTCCAGTCCATTGGGACCCTTCCAGTCTTCCAGCATAGATTGCTCAATGACCAGAAGGCGTCTCGGACGCAAGGACCACCTAATTTGATCATTTCAGCAGATATCCTATCAATTCCTGCAGACTTTCCATTTTTCAAGCTTCGTATCGACCATTCAATCTCTTCCAAAGTAATATCTCCGCTTGATGCTTGCACTGCAAGATCAGTCATCGACTCCCTCGCAATGCCCGCATCCGGGAGATATTCATACATTTCTCCAAAGTACTCATTCCACCGCTCTAACACCTCTAATGGGTCCGCAAGAATGTCCCCAGCTTTACTCTTTATCTTATCCATTCTGGAAACTGACGAACAGCTCCGAGACTTCTTGACCTCCCTCCAAAAGAGTTTGGTATTTGTCTCGAAGTTCCTCGTCAGCTTCTCTTCCGCAATCAAATTTATTCTTTCACGCTTCTCTTTCACTAAAGCTTTGGCTTCATTCTTGCAGAGGCGGTAAATTTCTTTCTTCGTGTCTTTCATACTGTCATTCAGTTGCAAAGATGAGACATAATCCAACCACGCTTTCTTCTTTCTTGCTACGCAGGATTGTACCTCTGCATCCCACCAGGCATCACCTTTCGAATGTTCATGTCTCTTTGCACTCCCACATGCTTCTTTTGCACTATCCACTATACTTTCTTTCATAATATTCCAGCATTCATCCACATCTAAGTCGGAAAGGCTCGCGTTTGCAAGCCTTTCACTGACTAAGCCTACATACATACTCCTTATGCTTTCATCTTCCAGTTTTTCACTCTTTATCCTTTCATAGTCTCCGAAGGGGACACGCACTCGCCAGTGCCTCCACTTCTTGAAAAGACCAACAAACCGGCTTACCACCAGGTAGTGGTCAGTTTCAAGAGTGGGGCCTCTGTAGGCCCTTGTATCCCTTATAGCCTCTCGGAGACGACTGTCTATCAAAATCAAATCAATTACACTTTTTTCTTCCTTCCGTCTCCAAGTATACGTGTGGATATCTTTGTGACGGAATAAACTGTTCGCCACAAGGAGGTCTCGTTCCAAGCATACGTCTAAGATTGACTTACCAGCATCATTCGCTCTCTTATCTCCATACGGACCAAGGACAGCATCGAAGCCATCTCGCTTGGTCCCCACCCATCCATTCAAATCACCACACATGATCAACTTTTCATTCCCCTCAGCCAAATCGAGGACGTCCCTAACGGAATCCCAGAACTCCGCGAGCACTTGGGGATTAGCCGAGCTGACGGGAGCATAGGCTGCGACCAAAAAAACTCTCGTGATCCCCAGTTTTATACGTACCCACAGGAGTCTTGGGCCTGCCAATCCATAATCTTTCACTCCAGAAGCGAAACGGGAGGAGAGCAAGACACCCACTCCCTTACTGGCATGATCCTCTTGGTCCACTCCGGACCACAAAGCAATTATGCCGCCAGGAAGATCGTCAATGCCGCTCCCCTTCCGCTTCGTCTCTGTGACACACAATACATCCAGGCATCGCTCTTTCATTACATCTATCAATTCATTCATCTTACCTTCCATACCACCACGCACATTCCACGTGCCTATCCGGCACTCGGCTCCTCGCATCCCGCCAGAGTTGGCGCTGCGTGAAGGGTGGCGGCCCCCTTCGCCGCGTGCGCATGCAGTCATACCGACGGGGGCACACCGGTATGCGTCGCCTCGGGGGGACGCCCTAGCCCTGTCGGGACTCATTTCTCATATCTTTCATAATATAGGTAATAGTAATAATTATTTATAGATTTTAAATAATAATTAATAAATTTAATCCGCATAGCATATAGAATGCAAGGTAACCTTTGCAAATTCGCTCATTGGACACGAGAACAAATCTATTTTTTCTGCAACTATATTTAGGGTGTTAATAGCTCGCGTGATTGGTGCATTCTGTAATAATTTAGTTCTGCCCCGAGGCACCGCAAATAAATTGGGCAGTCTGCGACGATGCACATACCTGTCCGGAACGCTTAAACAAATCCACTGTAAAATACCCGGTTCGCTGACGCATCCACGGAACACTTTAATAGATATGTGGCTGACCACAAATCCCTCCTAACTTCCAACTTGTTGTATCCAACCATACCCAACACAAATAAAGTTGTATACATCAAGGGGTAGAAGGGGTACACTCCATACAGTCTTAAGTATAGGTACCTAGTAAATTTATTTTGAATGCGCTCTAACATAAGACTGTACTTGACTTCATGTGGAGCCCACACCATGCCGTTACCTTCTAACTGACTCCTTATAAAAGCATTATAAAGTGCCACGATAGCCTTCACATTAGTAAAAGTCCCTGCCCTACGAAGGACGAACCCGAGTCTTCGATATGCTTTTTTGCAGATATCCGTTATGTGCTCACGGAATGTTAGCTCACCATCCATACGAACGCCTAAATCCCGCACAGATTGCACTCTATTCATGACCACGCCTTCCATTTCATATTTGTAATGGATTGGTACCTTTGCACGGCTGAAAGATAACATTGAACATTTTGAAATGTTGAAACGAAGCTTGTTAGTTTGACTCCATTCCAACACTCGATCAATGTCCCGTTGAAGGCGCTTGCAATCGTCGTCACACTCGATAGCCAGCATTAACTTTAGGTCATCGGCAAAAAGCAGGCACTTTGCGTCCCATATGACTTCTGGCAAGTCATTGATCATAATTAGGAACTCTAACGGGCCCAAGTTGCTGCCTTGACTCACCCCCGACCTAGTGAAATAGGGTTCAGATCGGTACCCGCCGAACTCCACATACTGCTGCCTGTCCCTCATATAGTTGGCAAAAAATTTTAGCAGTTTTGGCGTGAAACCGACCCTCGCCAGCTTCGCTAGCAGTGTGTCATTATCCACTAAATCGAACGCCTTTTTAAAATCTAGGTAGGCGACATCAACCTGCAACCCCGAATCTATATGTGGGATCAAATACGACGTGCAATGCAACAGGTTACTGGTCGTACTGCGGGCCGGGCGAAAGCCATGTTGAGCATCTGACAATTGCGATGTGACTTGCTGTAGAATCGTCTGCTGAACAGCAGATTCGAACACCTTCGCTGGGGTCGACAGAATTGCTATCGGTCTATAAGATTCAACAGAGGACCCATCCCCCCCTTTCGGTATAGGTATTACCCTAGTCACTTTCCAAGCTTCCGGAAAATAAGAGTTACTCAAACACTTATTAAATATATGCGTAAGAGTGATTTTGCCGTAGTTCCTGATTTTCGAAACCAAATCCATTCACAAAATTCGGCATTAACTGGCCACACTTCAGGTTGACATAGAATATCGTACTTAGATTCTGGTACTGTAACAATAAAGGATGCATAATCTCTTTCCGTTCTATGCTTAATCTTTTCTACTTTAAGGTACGTTTCCGGTCCCAAGATTTTCTTTACATGAGATGTTAATTTCTCATTCGTGGTTTCAGTATTCAGACGCCAAACGTGAAGATGCTTCTTTTTTTCAGTTGCCTGAATTTCCGCTAATCCTACATTATTTCCTTTCTTAACATTTTTATTGTGAGAACTTCCTTTTTTCCTTCTTACTTCAGTCCATCCATTTTGTTCATCCTCCTTTCTTATATTCAAACCCAGTTTTGATTTGTCCTGAGACGCATTTAAAGGCTTGGGCGAGGATACTTTGGAAGCCTTTGCCATCGCCGCTGTTTTCGTGGCCTCTCTCGACTTTTTTTCGCTAGTGCGGGTCGGAATCTTATCATTCATTGGGAGAATACTATCCGTATCATTAAAAGTTACCTCAGCGTATGTAATTGGTGGGATTATGGTTGAAGTATTCTCCTCACCTGAAGGCCTATTCTGTTTCAACGAACAACGAAGTTCGGGCCGAAGTTTCGTATAAAACCTACTACGGTTCTATACGTTCCGCAATTTGCGGACGAAACGAAGTTGTTTGACGTTAAACCTACTCTAATTCACTAATCGTACGAGCGAAAATTCAACTTTGACAGATAATTGTTCGGAATATTAACCTAATTTTGACGAAAGCAAAAGTGTTACCGTTTGATTTTCGTTTCCTTGTATATTTTGTAAGAATCTTAAATGAAATGTCTAGAATGTTACTCATTGAGGCTGCTCTACGTGAAGAACGATTAGAGCGTAGAAAAAATCGTCTTAGCCAGTCGAGCGTCCGAACTGTCAAACGTCACTGGCCTCCGACGCTCAACACCTTCGCGAGCGTTGGCGGGAACGGCGGTTGCGCGCCGAGCTTCACAAAATTAATTCTTATTTCTTTTATAGGAGTCGCACTACAGAAATACTTACTGTTTCATCATGCTGGATAACTGACGAAAATAACTAAACTAAATCCGAGGATATCCGATGTGTAATGGATTAATGAAATGTCGCTGAAAATTACGATGGTTAAAATGAAGTAGTATTCTTATGTTTTACCATGTAATTCAAAATAAAACCAGTTTTAAGTCTTATATTTTTTTATTTACCAAATATACACACAAACACGTTACCCAAAAATAAAAAAAAAGAATTTGTAGATACAAAATCTCCGAAAATAAATTTATCAATATTTAGCGTATTTTCATTGCCAAAAATTGTCATCTTCACATGCTATTATAATTAATTTTACCTCGATTTGGGACGGAAATATTTATAACAGCTGTTAAACAACACCTTTTAAATGCAAAACAAGAATAATTGAAGCAAAATAAACAAAAATATTAATAAAATAAAAGTATTAAAGTTATACATTTTTTGCGTATTTACATTGGCCAATAAAAAAAACAATTAATAAATATACACTGAAATAAATAAGTATATATTATAAAATAATATATCATTCAATATATTAAATAAAACCATAAATAAAAGCAGAATAAACTAAAATATTTAATACTTACCCCGTAACTAATTGGAACGCTAATGGCGGCTCAACAGAAAATTTATTTATCACAATCAACTCGAAGTTTCTGATGTTTTTTCTTTTAATGTTACTCTGCAGGCTATGTTAATCATTATTATAAACTCATCCTGCATTATTTCCGGCCTGGATGAAAGAGGATAATACCGGATATAAACGGATATAAACTGGCTTACATGATGACCGTGGGCGTGGGAAGCGATGACATTTACGTCATCATAGTGTACGTGGACGCCATAGTGGTTATACTGCCAAATTAAGTCAATTATCTGATTATTTCCGAAGTAGAGTTAATTGCAAACTATAGGCTCAGTTGGCGACTGTTTGAGGAGTTGTGCTAAGAAATAGTTAGCTACGGGAGAGAACCCTCCCACCCAAGTTCCGCAGTCGGTGGCGGGAGCGCTGCCGACGTGTCTTCGCCCAATGACTGGGGGCCTGTCCTGGGACATCCTAACGAGGGCTTACCCGGGGCTCACAACCATAGACTGTTGGGCGTTACGTGAGGTTTTTTAGTCGGAGTCCGGCATAACATCCATGAGGATTTTCCCTCACGTTAAAAAAAAAAGACTGAAGGCCTGAGGATGGTGGGGGGCTGCCTACCGTCCGTGGTAGCCGTAGGTCTGTTGGGAGTCCTGGGGTATCCTTTCGAGGCTTACGCAGAGTTTCCAACAGTAGGCTGTTAGGCAGGATACGTGTAGTTTTTTTGTTGGTAGAAGTCCGGCATAGCATCCATGGGGATTTTATCTCACGGTGAAAAATGGCCCCTGTGGCATTGGGCCCAAAAGACTGGGAGCATTCCCCTTTGAATAGCGATGCCTATTCGTTGGGAGAAATAACTGCTAGCCCTTGGGTCACCAGTCGACTCAACCAAAAAGTATGCGCGTAGGACCCCATGCACCGTAGGTCCATAGGGTGCAACGCGGTCTCGACACCAACTGGAAGAAAACTGTAAGACGAGCCGAGACCTTGATACCTACTTTGATTTTTTTATTTTCTACCGCTTCCGGGCTTTTTCTTTTGTTCTAGTTCATACTGAAAATAATATATGTTTATTTAGGTAAAATAAACGAAAACAATTGTCTTGCCCAACTTTTATTAACTAATACAATCTATATACTATTTGTCTTTCATTCTTTCCTATTATATGGTATCTCCTATCCTATTTGTCTCTAATAAATTAAATCAGTTCCAACAGAGCAGCTTGGATCTGCTTCAGTAGGTTTATTCATGATCCCTGCGAGCTCGGTATTTCTAAGTGTGTCATTCTCTGCACGCACCTCCTCTATCTCAAACAATCTCCGTCTCACATCAGAGCCAGAAGATTGTCCCCTCCACCTAGGGGCATTTGGTACAGAAGCTGCAAAATAAAATAAATTTATATTAAAAATAAGTTACTCAACAAGACATAGGTAATATCTCACATGTGTGTGTGGTATTCAATAGAATAAATAACATTCAATTGCACTGTAATATGAATTGTTTACTTACAAAGGTTTTTACAATTATATGTATAAACGATTTATTATGTTTTAGATATAGATTTCAAATAGATAATAATAATTTTAATTTTCATTACATTATTGTTGACATGAAACAAACGTCAGATACATTTTTTAACGTAAGGATATGACATTTGCATCTCTAGTTGTCTATATCAAAATGGTTGAAAATATACAATTACATAAAAAAAATACCTTCTTATTCTTATTTTCTGCATACATTATACAAGAAATGTATTATAAACCACTTGTTACATGTAAAACATTTAATTAGAACTTACGTGTTTTTATATTTTAATTTATGTGAAAACCGTAATTACCAGAATAAGACATCAGCAAATGACCTCCCTATCATTGTCGTTCACGAAATGTTTCTATGCATCCGAAGTTCGGGCTCCGATCCGCAATTGATATAGAATAGGGTCAGCTACGAAACTTCGTTTTGTTTTCGTTCGTTAACGAAGTTTCGTTTTCGTAGAAAGAGAGTAGGCCTCCAGATCCGAGGTTTTGGTTTGCATTATTATTACAGTTCAGATTCAGTTCAGATCCAGTTTGGTGTACCCTCATATGCGTCTTTAGTTCTTCAAGTTCGGATTTCGTAGAAAAGCATACTTCCATAAGCTGCTTAATTATTTCAGTTTGCATATCCAAACGCTTTAACACTTCCAACTTAAATTCTCTGAACTCGTTTCTCGAAATAGTGTAGTTATCACAATCAACATTGGTTGTATCTGTAGTTTTAAAACGACTACCTCTTTGAGTGTTTACGTTGGTGTTAGGCGTGTACACTTTCAGCTCAAGAGTGCCCCGGGCAGGTGTCTCCGGGTCGTTTCGCTTGGGCTTAGAACAAACACACTCTGGACACATCCACTCATGGTTATCGGAGAAACATTTAAATTCTTCTTGCGACCAACCAAGGCACTTATAGTCATATACTTTCTGGCACTTTTCTTTGGTACACTTCATATAAAATCCATCTGGCACTTTTACACCACATGCTCGACAGTTCATCAAGTTTTATGCTATGAAACGCTCGTAGCACATTAGGTACTGTACTCGACTAGCCAGGCTCACTATCACTGTAGGTACTGTGACCACTTTGACACATTTCATTTGCGAGCGTTTCATTGCTTCGGAAGAGACGTTAGGCCCGGATGATGTTGAAGGCCTTCGAAATTTTTTCGACAGTGGTGGGTCGTCACAATATTCGCCTGTCCATTTTAACAGAGCAATACGCTCACCACCGATTACGTGGGACAAAAACTAAGTTGCAATGTCTGCGTGTACTATGGCCTCTGCCTACCTCTTTAGGTATACATTAGTGCCTATATGTACGTATGTACCTAAGCTATTTTTCAAACTACTTATAGTCATAAATACAGATCATCAGATAATTTGTGTCACCCGTAGGTCATCCCTTTGTAGTGAGCGCTCATCTATTTTAAATATAATGTACCTATATTTAGCTCTATCTTCGTCAGTTCGTTACGTGAAGCCGTGTCGGTAACCTGGCGCTTTTACAGCCCCAAAATGCGTAAAAAGATTTTGTGTATAAAGTGAAATGTTATTCATACTAGTGGAATAGTTAGAAATTGTGATGATATTGAACAGTGTCAAATGCTTATCTCAAAACTAATTTTTCTTAATACCGATTTAGTTTCCAATTGATTTTGTAAGCACTGTTGTCTCCTGTTTTGCTACGTGTAGGAGGTTATAATATCGATCTATTTGTACTAAACACATCGTGTAACGGATATCCAGAGACGTTTGTTCTTCATCTTAGCGTCTTTCGGGTAGCATTCGATTTTGGGCTGTTAGGCATTATCAGATTATTGAGTAATTTCAGCTTGAACGACGTTTAACCTACCTAATTATTTTATTTGCCAAGCTTGAAGAGTATACTGCATACTGGAAGATATAGAAGAGCTTGTCTGAATATTAACGTCAAGTCTAAATAGAAGAATTAGATCAAATTTGTCTTTTAATGTTTTAAGTGATCTTATCTCTTTATTGATCGTCTGGATTGTTCTGTGGATGTGTAATATCAGTCCTGGCTTGGCTGTGGGAGATTTGATTCTAATTAGGGATATATGTTTGAAGATTTTCTGCTGCATAGTGCCCGTTGATGGCCACAAATTTGCCCCCCTATACATTGTTATACCCATATACATGTATTAGGTTGGAGAAACATTACTGGCAGAGTGTGAATGTGCAATTCGCCTCTGCGTACCCCCGAGGGGGCTTACCTGTGCGTGACTTTATGTAATGTTATATCTGTGTGTGTAGCTTATATAATTATTACTTAGGTTCTTAGTTTATTAGTCTGTTGTGTCAATAAATTGCAGTGCAAAATTTCTCAAAAAAAGAATTGTGTGGTATGAATGAAAGCGTTTTACGAAGGCCGTGTGCGTTTTCTTTTTAAATTTGGCAATCTTTATCGCACCAAAGCCGAGTCGCGATTGAAAGTTATCACATATATCATAATCTTGTACACGTTTAATATTCTCAAGTGCGCTATCTGTGATATCAGACACAGTACGATCCTACATTGTAAATGAATAGTGTCATATCGACCACACGACACTCATGTTGTTGTTTACGAGTAACAGAGTAACATAAAACAAGCGTAGATGTTTTGACTGCATAATAATTATTGTGTGTGATTTCATAAATGAGTAAGGTTGTGGTAATACCTGTTTATGTAATCCTGGTACCTATTTTCTAGTGCTGTGCCTAGTTATTGTTGGGATTTGTAATAAGAATATTGTGTTATAGTAAAACTAAAGTTTTGGTAGGTATTATCAAAATGCATTTTTGCGATATCTGTTTTTGGTATAGTTTGTATTGGGATTTTGAGTGCCAATAAGTAACCTGATCTTGCTACTGCTGATTCGAATAATCACTTAAGAAAATAATTCCGCAAAACATGACACTTGTTCGAAAGGGACTGTAGATGTTCGAAGAACCAAGAAATCATCTCACATTATTATAGTGTTTGAGTAGTCAGTGCAGAAATGTGCAGTGTTTAAATTAAACCGTAAACTAAATACATACAATGCCATTAGTTAAATAAGAAAAAATGAGTGTTTTAAAATAGGTATAAGTTGTGGAGAAAATCAAAATGATCCCGTTAAGAAAAATCATTCATCGTGCGTGCTTCTTATTCAGTAGGACTGTTTATATGACATGTAAGTGAAATATTGTGATAACTTGCTTGACCTAAAGGTTTAACACTATATTATCAGTTATATATGTACAAACAAATATACGACAACTTTAACAAAAGTGTTGAATGATTAATCTAATTCACATACATATCTACATATCATCACGCCTGGCTTTCCACTTGCTTCGTAGCAGGTGCAAAGCCATAGCTTCGTTGTGAACTAAGTAGTAGAAGAAGTAAAAGTGATATGCCAGTATAGTAGTATTCCTGGCATATCACTTTCGCTTCTTCTACTTTCCTTTTTCCAACAGGTCTTTGATGATTTGAACATCATATTAAAATGAACTTTTGTAAATACCTGGTCGATTGCGATTCACTTGTCAGGTCGTTTGCGTATCTGGTCGAATGCGTTTTTATTCTGGTCATTCGCGTATCGGGTCATTTGCGTGTCTGGTCATTAGCGTATTTGAAATCTGGTCACTTGCGTATCGGGTCATTTGCGTATCTGGTCATATGCGTCGAAAGGGATTTGATCGCCATGCGTACCAGATAGCACACTCACTCTCGCCTTATAAATCTGTTTAGTCAGTACCTACCTATATTATTTTATCCATCCTCTCGTGTCCGAACCATCAAAGCATCCTTTTTTCTCTCTTCTCACTACATCTTCTGTTTACCACAATCGAACTCGGCCTGGAATGAAAGAAGAAAATCACAGTCACTGGTCAAACAGATTTTCGAATTAAATGATAGTTTCCTTTGTTCTTTTAGGTATTAAGATTTACGTAAACGAACTATTTTCAATTCAAAGTAACGACTCTTCTTGCGCGCGTCGTGGACACAATAGAATTCGTTCGCCATTTCTGAGTAGTTCTGATTCTAATATGGCTGTTTGCTGTGTATCTCTCTCTGAATTCTGATATTCCAAAGCGTAACAACAAGATAGGAATATAGTATCCTAAGCTGAATGATCGGTCCTGGGGTATCCTTCCGAGGGCATACCCGGGGCTCCCAACCGTAGGCTGTTAGTTAGGATACGTGTGCTT
The DNA here is from genome assembly GCA_933228765.1 of Miltochrista miniata. Taxonomy (NCBI): domain Eukaryota; kingdom Metazoa; phylum Arthropoda; class Insecta; order Lepidoptera; family Erebidae; genus Miltochrista; species Miltochrista miniata. The sequence continues at coordinate 2,612,288 of OW121769.1, forward strand.
TTAGTCGATAGGAGTCGGCATAGCAGCCATGCAGGATTTTCCTCACGTTAAAAAAAAGCTGAGCAATCGTGGTTTTATAATAGCTATATAGCTAGCTTCTATATAACTACCTTTCTTGAGTTTTGAAAAGCATTCTGCAAGACGGCCTTTAAGACTGCTGTGGCCTCTCGCAGGGCTACAAATCAATTTACCTTGTTGGACTACTCAATAGGTACCACTTGATAATTAGATTAGAAAGCAATAAATTTAATATCGATGTCAACAATGAGTAATTTTATCAATGATGTGTCATATCTTATGAATTTACCTATGATTACAATGTGTATGTCATTGAATATTTATTGCACTAACATTGAACCAAATACCGTTTATCGAAAGTATTCTACCTATACACTTATTGGATGGATCTCTTGCAGTCCACAAGCTACAGGCACACATTAGAGATAGTACAGATGGAGAACTCATGTACCTACTGCTCGTTCGCTCTAACTTTGCCGCTCGGCTCCATACTAAAGTCGAATTTTTAATTAGACGAAGTAAATTGACAGCAACTAATGTCACTTCTTCATACAATGTTGCGTATTTTCTATGACGAAGTGACATTAGCTACTGTCAATTTACTTCGTCTAATTAACAATTCGGCTATACGCCTCTACGCCAACGGCAAAGTTAGAGCGAACGGGTAGTATGTACTTTTTTTTCACACCTGCCCTCAGCTACACACACTCGCGAACAAATCAGTATCGAAAAGTCGGCTAAAACTGCCTGACCTCGTGTCTGTGAACTCGTTGTCTATGTGTGCGTAGCCTCAGTGAATTTAGTACCTATGTAGGTTTCCATCTGTACTATCTCTAATTTGTGGTACAGGACAGGCTTCTCCCATTTCACATTATTACACGATTCTCTACCGAAAATTACTATAGTATGGGACTCTTTAAGCGTAGTTATAGTTTTTGTAGAGTCAGCAATAAGAACGTAAAACTTGCTTCTGCAAACGTCCATAGACTACGGTGACCATTAGCATCAAGTGTACGATTGTGCGCTATGCTATAATGTCACCTTGTTGAAAAAAACCAGCTATGTGTGAGTTGGACTTTCGCACAGAGGGTTACCTACCCATAAAACGGCTAAAAACGTTTGTTGTATGGGAGCCTCCCTTAATCCCCCCATTTTTAGTATTTGTTTGAAATGTTCGCTTCAAAAAGTAGAATTAGGCGCTTTGCAAACGACGCGACGGGAGCGCTCTGGGCTGCGTAATTTCACCGCGAACGATAGCGCTAAAGGAATCCTATAGCTACTAATAACGCACATGAAGGGCAAAAAGACCGCGCAGCTGGTGCCCGCTGGACACACATTTTCGCGGTGAGGGCAGTCGCGGGCATCGAAGGGCAGACGCGGTCTTTGTAACGTCGCGGACAAAAAGACCGGCCCGCCCCGTCGTCTGCTAAGTGCCTCGGTAGGGGGCTTACCATACACCCTCGATTCGTGTGCTTCAAGCTGTAATCCTCACATTTGAAATCTCAATGAAAACGAATTTTGACAACGCCAAAAAATAGTCTTGAAATAGTCGTAAATAGAAAAAATTGTCGTATTATAGTTTCGGCGTTATAGCTATAGGTTAGTGAGGGTTATGACTTGAACGTCTAGCTGTAATCCTCACCTCTGGTGCAAGCAAACGGTAAATTCTATCGAATTGGTTTAGGTTCCAAAAAATAGTCGTGAAATAGTCGTAACGACCTGCCAAATCTCAGAAATAGTCCATAAGCGGTTCCCGAGATATGAAGGTACCCTGGTGAGGATTATGGCTTGAACCTTTGAAAACTTCAAATTTCTCCGGAACGCCTGCGAATTTCGGTTCAAAGTTTGTGCCAAAAAATAGTCATGAAATAGTCGTATGAAGCTATAATAAATTTGAGTTGATTTAATGGGAAAATAAAAACTTTTTATTTTCCCTACATTTCTATTGATGTACAGTCGTGTACAAAATTTGTAACTTCCAATGATACCAGCGAGAATAAGATATAGCCTATGTTTACCGGGAAGAGTTTAGCTTCCCAACAGTGAAAGAATTTTTCAAATCGGTTAAGTAGTTTCGGAGCCTATTCGATGCAAACATAGGTACAAACAATCAAATCTTCTCTCGTTATAATATTGGTACAGAATTAGATTATTGGGAAATATTTCGCTTAATATAATAATATTTCTTTGAGTGAGACGTTTTCCATGCCAGCAGTTATAATTAAACAGTAATTCATAATGGCTTTCCTTCTTTCCAGGTTGCTGTGGGTGCTGTTCAGCCCTCAGACCTCGCTACAAGAGGCTGGTGGACAACATATTCCCCGCCTCACCACAAGATGGACTCGTCAAGTCCAACATGGAGAAGCTCACGTTCTACTCTCTGTCCAGTCCAGAGAAACTGGACAGGATTGGAGAATATCTGTTCCAGAAAGCGTCGAGGGATATTTATAGGAGGAGACATGGGTATGTAACTAGGAAAATGTTAACTGCGAACAAGACAACTCGTCATTTCCTTGGGAGGTTTAGTTTTAAAAATACTGATTATGCTCAGATTGCCTGCTAGAGTCGATGTATCGTCACTACCACTCAATACTAAGTATTTTGCGACCCACAGGTGAGCTATGCTTGCTTATGACTCATAGTTTGGGAAATTCTGATCTAACGAAGGTACCTACTCGTATAGACCCAACTTTTCACATACATATTCAAAAGAATTGAAAAGAACTAACGTTTCTCGAACGTAAATGTTATAAATACATATGAATTCATTGGGCTTGCTTGCCTGAGCGGTAAAAAAAAAATGCGATAAGTACTGAATGGATTCAGATACCTATTTTTTTCTAAAGAGCTCATTAACTTAACATCTAATTCATTAGGTCAAGTACAGTGGTCTTAGGCCTTCTAACTTGCAAATTACTTGGGGCACTGGGGCAGTCAAGCAAGTTGCAAAGAATTTTGTGTAGAAAAGATTATTTTGGATGCTGTCGGTAATTTTGGATGCTGTGGTTCTAGAACGAAATGTTACCTATTTAGTTACATAAAAGTGTTTAACCGAACCTAATCATTCTCGGTCCGTTATCAATTTTATCTTTTCCGTATACAAGATGCCGAAATTAGGTTATGTGCGTGACGTTTAACTGACTTTATCTTGAACCTCTTGATTGCCTCAAGTATTGGTGTTGTGCTAATGTCTTGACATTTTGACATTTGCACACTTTTATTGACGTTGAAAGAAAGAAAGAAAGAAAATTATATATTCAGTAACATAATTGGCACACAAACAATATGGGAAGAAAACTTAATCCTAAGCTTAAAAAATACATGCATTAAATTAATGTGTGGGTACCTCACACGTCATCCGAAAGGGACCAGGTTCAGGATGTGCCTGACGCAGTGTCAAGCGCTGGTTTTTAACCTAACCTATTAAAGAGAGTTGTGCCCGCTTGATAGAGTACCATGGCGACATCAAGCGATTGGGGCCACTCTCTCAGTCCGTACGACTTCTGACTGTGGTCCTCAAGTTGGCGGCCACATAAAAATGCACATAGCGCCATCTTTTAAATCAAGCCTGTATAATAAATACTAGCTGGTCTCCGCAGCTCCATCCGTGTAATGAAGTTTTCCCGTTTCCGTATTTCACAGGAACCTGTTCTCAAGATAAAAGTTAGAGATTTGTTAATCCAAGGAGTCAGCTGTGTCAAAGCCAAATTTCAGCCGTAGGTACATACATTATAGCCATCCTGGGTCACCCCTCGATAGGATATTCCAGGATTCCCAGCAGACATTGCCCGGTCTGAGGTCTCCCGTTCTAATTAATCCCTTAATCTCACGTACTGTAATCTATACTGAATACTATAAAGAGATAAGATTGGATTGTTTGTTTGTTTGCATCGAATAGGCTCCGAAACTACTGAACCGATTTGAAAAAATCTTTCACTGTTGGGAAACTACAATATTCCCAGGTGACATAGGCTATATTTTAATCCCGTATTCCCACGGGAGCGGGAGCTACACGGGTGAAATCGCGTGACGTCCGCTAGTTTATTTAGATAGGTATATTGTCTGAAATTTTGCATAACTGCCTACACAATGGCACCAAATTGTGGTTCAGGTTCGTGATAATCGCCATGGAGGCGATGGACCAGCTCCTGGTGGCGTGCCACTCGCAGACCCTCAATCTATTCGTGGAGAGCTTCCTCAAGATGGTGCAGAAACTCCTCGAGTCTACCGACCCGCAGCTGCAGATCCTGGCGACGCAGAGTGTGAGTACCCATAATGACGCCAAGTGATTAATATATGACACGGAGACTGTTGTAATATGCTGTATTTTTCGGAGGAGTTAGATATCCCGCAAGCTGCTGAATACAGTAACAAGTTCTAGATCACTGCCTCTGTGGCGCAGTCGGTATTGATCACTGCCTCTGTGGCGCAGTCGGTATTGTAACCGCCTGCCGCGCTGGAGGTACTGGGTTTGATTCCTGGGTCGGTCCAAATATTTTTGTGATCCACAATTGTTTGTTTCGGAGTTTTGGTATTTTCTATGTATACCTACCTAAGATGTATTTACAAATATACAGGATGTTGATCTGCATTTGTGCATTACTTGCACACATGACTGTACTGCCTACACTCGTTGATATTTCGGGATAAAACGAGACACCTTTTTTTACACTTTTTTTTTCTGCTTAAATTCTTTTCTATTTGCTACGGGAACTCTACTGCTTATACTAAACCAATATTAAGTGAAAAAATGGGGCAGTAAAATTAAGTTCTTAATAATTATTAAATAAAATAAATTTAAAAAGCAACTCGTATGAATCGGTTCTAAATATTCTAATAATACTATTACCTACATAGGTACATTTTCACCGTTCATTCAAAACCGTTTCTTCTTTGCCTACAGTTTAGTAGGCACATACAAATGTGTAGGCATAGGCAAAGGAGGCGGTGGCGGCGCGGCGCGTGTAAGTTACCCCTCCAACCCCCGCGCAGGAGCGAGCGGCTCAGGCGGCGCCTTTGATCGGTGAATTTGAAATAGCGGCGTTTTCCCTGAAAGAAAACGCATATTAAAATACTTACCTAATTCGAAGCTTATATAATGAGATAGGCATATCCGTTACCCGTAGGCTTATCTTACTCATGTTTGATGACGTATTTCCGTCGACTCACCAGCAGGGGGCGCCACCTGTGAACTTATAAAGAACATGGCGTCCACTTTGTCCTCATTGGCTTTTATTCACCAGGCAGATTTAAAAAGTAAGCTTCGAATTAGGTAAGTATTTTAATATGCGTTTTCTTTCAGGGAAAACGCCGCTATTAAAAGTACTTGACCGTAATTCGAAGCTTATATAATGAGAAATGTTTGTTTTCGCCTGGTGAGTGACGGAAACGCCAATGTGATTCTAATTTATTTTTAGGAAAATAATATTATACAATGTTGTATGTATGGTATCTAGATTTATAACCTTTACCATCTTGAACAACTTCATATGTAATCTTAAACAGACTAAATAAGGAATCTTATTTAAGGAGTAGTAAGTATTCCTTCTATTGACAGGATTAAATAATTGCGAATTATTATTATATTTGATTGGTGGTAGTAGCTGACATTATTACTCGACGATAATTTTTTTTGAAATCCATCGTCAATTACCTCGTGTTAAGGATTATTTTGATCTTACCACCACCACCAATTCTTAGAAGCTGCTGTTGACCGGGTAGTGCCGGGGCTAGAATAGTTGGAGAACCTCTAACAGTCATAAATAAACTATTAGACTGTGTAGTCTCATATCGGTTACTCTGATATCCTAATTTCTATCTAGAATAAAGGATTCAATTGATTAGTCGTAGGTGTTATCTTTGTTTACAATAGTTTTCCAACCAGATTGTCTGAAATGAAAATGATCAGTTTCGGACTCTTGATTCGGGCCTGAAAGTAGTACCTATGACGTGAGTTAATACAATCGAGCAAAGTTAGATCGTGGTTGCGGCGACCTAAGCATAAAATCACTATGACGAGAAACCTGAAAAATGTTCTCTTTGTATCAATACTTGGTAATATTGAACCATGGAGCAAATATAAGAGAGGAGAGGGCCTAAGCAAGCGTGCACTGTGACCGTTCAATGCGGGTCCTGACGTCATCAGTGGGCGTGGTTTAAGTCAGTGCACTGTCCGCGTTTGTCTAGGCAACTTCCGGTTTGTTATACGCGAATAAATGTCAACATTCGTATTTCCGCGAAATTAGAAGAATTTAAGAAGATAAGGAGGAAGTGTTGTGTTTTATCGTGTAAAAATTACTCGGATAGACGTTTTGATGCTATGCATGGCATCACATTTTAGTTGTAAGTATTTTTATTCTTTATTTTCATAAATAGTTCTAGAAACATCTCTGACCCCCGGATACAGCAAAATATTTTTTACTCGACGCTAGATGGCGATACATTGTGTTTTGGTTACCTAAAATATGTAGGTGCGTAGAGCTCAGTAATAATATAATTATAATATTGTCAAGTATTAAACTTATTTAGCAATAATTCCGAAATAAATTTATGCAACCAAAGATTATTTTTACAAATTTATTTAAGAACTTCGATAACAGACTGCCATCTATTGCCCAGAATAAACAGCACCAAAAACAGGATCGAATTTAGAATTTCACCGAGGGCCCATAACCGTCCCTCCTACTAGTAGTAGGTACAAAGAGTAATTTAGCAACGACTGGATGCAGTTCGTTCGTACTACAATAGGAGACTTTTTTATCTATCTTTTTATTTATAATTCTACTGTACGTGTGTATTTCCCTGAACTCCTCCTAAATGGCTGGACAGATCTGAATTTTTTTTTTGTATGCGTTTTGGTGGCGCCCTGGATGGTTTAGATTCACAAATCAGCCCAGCAGATGGCGCTGCAGTCGATATCTAGTTTATAAAGTAAACGATGTTGCGCTGGTCAGCTAGTAGTAGTCAGTTAGTAATTCACCATTATGAGGTTTATATTTCCATTTTTTTCTTTAATATTTACCGCTGACATAAATTTAGGCAACCAAACAGTAAAGGCTTAATAACTGTTAGAGCTTTGATAACATATAATTTGAGTTTTGTAAATAAATCGTTTTGGCTATAATTTTCTCTATTATTGGTTCCGCATCTAAAACTATTTATAACACTCATGACCTGTCTCTTTATTGCCATCATGGTAGGTACTTTTAACTTGGGTGCGTCTACTTTTGTCCATTTGTCATTATTTTGAAGTGACTGTCACGTGAGCGAATGTCAGTCGAATTCATATTTTGTTATTCTCTCTCTATTAGGACTTCATACAATCTTGAAAAGACTTTATAAAAAATATATTTACGAAGATTTATAATCTTTACAGCAATAACCACTAAGAAGCGGGTTACTTTCGATAATAAAAATTATCAGAATGTGTCATGAATTTTTTTCATAGTGATAGAAATAAAAAAAAAAACACTATTCATCTTGCTAAGAGTTAATACTCCGGGGGACAAAGTATTCCAACTTCGGCCCTGTTTTCAGTGTACAGTAGTAGTACTACGTAGTTACCCGGATGTTGAAGTAAGCAAGTAGTTTTGACACTGACCGCTAGATGGATATTAATAAAATGGGCGGATACGAACCCCTCCTCACCACACCCTCCCCCCGCGCCGAGTCACACAATGTTTCATAGGGAAATCATATTACAACACCTCCTCTCTTATATTTGCTCCATGTATTGAACTAAGTCATCAATCCCAATATCAATGAATATGTGACTTAACTTTCTTTACATTTTTTAAAGAAATCGACCAAGATAATATGTTTAACCAAAACATGCGAACTATGTAAAGTTGACTAACGGTTTCTATATTATCAAGAACAGCAACAACAAATTTATGTTGTGGCGTAAATCATAGATTTGCTGTAATTAGTTTATTAGGCGCTATTAAGCGTAGGTATAATGGTTATACTTAGGTCGGTATAAGGGGTGTGTCCTTAATAGTGTCATAGTAGGGATATTTGATGGAAGGAGATATGGTGGGATGTAAGCTATATATAGGCGTGCGCATTGGTAGAATAGAAAAAAATCAGGAACTAACTAAATTTTTTATTTTACTTCATACTGTCGAAGAAAATTTACATCAAAGTAAATTATTCTGTAAAATATATTCCACTGAAATAATCAGTGAGTGGCTTAATAGCCCAAGTATTTAACTAAATTTTTATATGTGAAAACGGAAGCTCTGGTAAGCATCAATCATCAATTTTATTAAGTAAATTAATTGTGGGTAATTTTTATGTAAAAAAGTATATTTTAAGTAAATTTATTTTATCAGGCAGGCGTTCGTGAAATTTAGAAAAGGGGGTAATGTTCTTTGTATATTAAATGTTTTAAAATGGGGTTAAAAATAATGTAAGGGAAAGTTTAGGGAAATCTATGGTTGAAGAGGGTGTATATAAAATATATTGTTTGTTCTTTTCAGAATGAGCTTCCAAGTTAAGATTTAAAAAAAAAACCCTGCCTATACCTACCCTTAAGCAGCTAGTTATTGAAGATATAGGCGTATAGCCGTATTTTACATATCCTGGATAAAGGAAGTGCCAACCCAGAATCCGGATGAGTACATAGATTTTTTAAGTTAGATATAAGTTTATTACTGGTGAATTGTAATAAAAATATTATTACCTACTCTGAATTCTTGCATTTATTGACTCCAGGACAAATTACCTTACCTAAACTACTGAACCGCCTGGGAACTCTTGGGATCACTCTGGACTTCCCAGAAGTGTGTCATGGCGCCCGAACTTAATTAATTGTCCTGGTAGTTGATAGCTTGTGTGCGGTATTACAGATTTGCTGGGTCTAGTGACTCCTAGGTAATTAATAATTTTTTGTTGTAAGGTGTTTCCCGCTAGCAGGTAGCCTCCCCCGAAATTCGTGCTACTTCAAGGATTAGACGCCCTTGGCCTATGCTAGTCTGGATGCCCGAAATTTGAACATTTTTTTTTTGCATTTACATATTTTTTGGCTAAACGGGTATTCCTAAATTTGAAAATTTTATAACATCATTTTATTAACGTAGCTTGTCCCCAAATTTAATTACAGTTATTTTATTTTATTTGAAACTGTAATAGTAGTGTTAGCAATCACCAGGAATGTTAATAAAAAAATATACACGGAGACCAACAAAGCAGATTTCTATCACTTTATTTAACAAATTTACTACACCCTGAACGTAATCATTACACAAGTAGCTAATCAGTAAATAACTTAGAACATTCTTACAATCACGACGACACTGATATCACATGGATCACACTGATCACCAGGGTGTGTAGTTCTTTACTCTGCAGCGGTCGACCGTCGAAAAGAGAGCGTCCACTACATTGCGCGCCTTTTTATATTGGAAATCTAGTCATAGACAAGTCGACTTCTACACGGCCTCTCCTGACCATGCATCGTCCTCGACTGCATATAAGATGTCTGAACCTCAACAGTCATCGGTACAGATGGACTAGCTTCGGGATTGGACACGCTCATCGGCAGGAGCTGCGATGCTTCCATCGAGGCGGCTTCTAAAATCAATTAGAAATAACATGTCATTACTATGTGTCAATGTAACACAAAGACCTAATTGTTGTATCCATCAACCTTTCAAGGCCTTCTAACGTACAGTCCAAAATACATTAGCTAAGATAAATAGCACACAGCTTATCACACATCACCACATTCATTTAATGTGATTACGTTCGCACATTAAAAGCCAAGCTATATGAGGATTTCTGATTCATACGAGGTTTATGATTCATTCACACTTGGATTCAAGTATTTACCATTCATCATCACTCTACCAATTCATTGTAGGGCAAACATCCCACGGTCTGTTTGCCGAAAAAGGAACGTCCCGCAGTCCGTCCTCTAACTACATGGGAATTGGCATCCCACAGGCATACCAATAGGAACGTCCCGCAGTCCGTCCTGTACACCGACATTCATCTTTACACTACCACGTAGGGCAAATATCCCGCAGTTTATTTGCCAAAAGGAACGTCCCGCAGTCCGTCCTCTACATGGAGTTGGCATCCCACAGTCTGCCAATAAGAACGTCCCGCAGTCCGTCCTATATACGAAACTAACACTTATACATAAAACTAGTACCCATAATTATGTACAAAAGTTGTACCCATACAGAACACTGGCACCCAGCATGTCAGCATGGAACATCCCGTATTCTGTTCCTTCACCAACACTGGCTGCGTTCACATGACACGCACCCGTCAGGCACACGCCACTTAAGTCAACACCGACAACTCATACATACATACGGTCACGCCTTTTATCCTCTAAGGGGTAGGCAGAAGCACATTATATGCCCACATTTCACCTATAGATGTTGTACCACGTAATAGGTGCTGTGCTGAGTCGTATTGCCGTGCTGATATGGACAGGCGCAGGTTGTGACTGCCCACTGTTGAAAAATTTTAAGCCGCCCATGAAAGCCTTCGACTTTGCTTAATGACTGCCATTTTACTGGCAACCGGGACCAACGGCTTAATGTGCCTTCCGAAGCACGAAACGCTCGCAAAATAACAAAGTGGTCACGTGGTGGTTACCCATACAAGAACCTGTCATAGTAAATGTTGTCAATATTACCGTCAACTCGCCACTCGAAGAATGCAGTGCAGGTATCAGGCCACCATTCGTCCTGCCATACCACCATAAACTGGGCCGCACGCAGCCTGTCATCCGCTCGGCAGCGCTCGCATGGACCACCATCTACCATACCAGGGTCCAACTTGCATTTTTACATTGAACCTGTGAAAACACAAATTGTTAACATTTAAACTCGCGAGGTGAACCTCTATTACGATCCACGTGTGAACCTTACTGTACCTAGTTACTCTTTATGAGACCCAGGAAAAAATGAGACGTCCTCCGTTTAATAACGTTAAGGTCAGCTGTAACTTCCACAAAAATACTTAAACACAAATATTTAAAGTGTTCATCAGCAATACTTCGATACTAAGACCGCTGTAACGAGCCCCATCTTGGTGCAAATGCTGCATCCCTCTGAGGATGCGGGCATCCCGCAGACTACCCATTACAGCAGTAAGTTCCACGCTTCCATATCGCTGAAATACCATTATAGCAGCAGTACGTCGAATTTCAGATCCATCAGTCCTGCGAAGCTTAGGGGAAATCCCTTCATCACCTAGGAAATGATGATGTTCAAAGTGTAGGTATAGCTAAGAAACACATTAATCACCTCGGTTCTGAAATAAAAACAAACCGCATCCAAATTGGCCCATTCCTTAGGCAGCTGTGATGCCACAAACAAACACACAGGTTACACCCACAACAACACGCGTTTTCGTCGGGGGTTAATTAATTGACCTCGATTCAGATCACGTTGAGTACAGTTCGAGCCTAAGTGGACCTGTCTGCTTGCGTGGTGCATCTTTGGTGTAACGTAGTACCTAAATCTCTGGCCTCATGTCTTTCACGGATTTCACACAACCAGCAGACTCAAACCTTTGACAGTAAAATCAACGTTGCTGTACAGAAAAGGAACACTACATTTGTCATTGTCCCAAACCGTTCGGCAACATCCTGTCTAGAATTGAAAAAGAAAACAAATGTATGTTCTTAAAGGGGTCCTGACATGATCAATTGACAATTGTCAATAACGTAGAATTTCATGTGCACGTATACGTCGATGCACACACACATGCAAAGCAATCACGCAAACTGAAGCAACTTCCATTAATATTTAACGTGATTGACAATTGCAAGGCATGATCGTCTCGGGGGCCTATAAGGCATCAACTAGCTAGTGCACAAAATTATAATCATCGGGTTCCGGTTGGGGATCCAATGCATCCATGTATAGGTATTACTGAAAACGGGGTTTTATGTTCGGAAATAAAAACTCAAAAAGCACAAGTTTATGACTTCTCAATCAATCATCAATTAAATCAGTCTACAGCAGTCCATTGCTGGATGTAGACCTCTCCCAATTTACACGGTTCTACGCCTTTCGCATCCTTTCCTACGGCCTTGTCCAGGTCGTTGGTTCTACAACAGATGTGGCCAGCCAATGGCCACTATGATGCACTTACTCTGCGAGCTATGTTGACAATGACCACTTTGATTCTCTAATAGATAACATAGTTTCGGATGTTATCTCTCAGAGACACCCTAAGTATAGCTCGCCCTGTTCTAAGTAAAACACATTTACGCAAGTTGATCGAAAAACTCGCTTTCTTACACTACTTCACGTGACAGAACCATGCCCTCTGCAGTCTATTATTTTTGTGTCCAGTCAAGAGGCCTTGATATTTTACTGACCTGACCAATAAAATTTTGATTGAGATAATCAGCATGTGGCAGTAGAACTCCTTTTCTTTGCTGGAAAGCGGAATCCTGTGTTCGGATCGACCATTAGGAACAGACCATTTTTATGTTTTGTCAATTTGAGAGTAACCTAATAAAGTAATAACAAAAACGTTGAGGGTAACTTAACAAAGTTATAGCAAAAGTGTTATGAGCTTTTACGACAGCTAACGATTACTTTACCGAATGGAGTATGCTACCACACGCTTCCCATCATCAGCATAGGTCAATACTAGATACTACTAACCTGCGTACCTAACTTGCGTCCGTGTGATTCTCCGTGGGAGGTTCTGATTCTGGGTTCACTGGTCACTCTCGTCAGACAATCGTATCAAGCCTTGTCTAATTTGTTATTGATGTGAACTCCAAATAAACTTTTCAGTCAATCCTTGTAACACAGTTCTGGATATGTCTACGAAAATATCCTACAAGATCTAGAATTTGTAGGATCTGTAAGAGTTTTAAAAATAGGTGAAAATTATAAGGCCTTTACCTTTTCGTAAGCTTGGCACTTCCTGACCGCAGCCGAGGGCGCGTGCGTGTAGCGTGCACCCGTGCGCATCGCGTAAACTTAGACGCATAACGCGATATCAATGCACGCGCGTGTAGCGCATATCAATGCGCGTCGCGCAGACCAGCGTGCAGCGCGTCGTGTAGACTAGCGCGTGCAGCGCACACCAACGCGCATCGCGCAGACTAGCGCGTGAAGCGAATATCAATGCGCGTCGCGCAGACCAGCGTGCAGCGCGTCGTGTAGACTAGCGCGTGCAGCGCACACCAACGCGCATCGCGCAGACTAGCGCGTGTAGCGAATATCAATGCGCGTCGCGCAGACCAGCGTGCAGCGCGTCGTGTAGACTAGCGCGTGCAGCGCACACCAACGCGCATCGCGCAGACTAGCGCGTGAAGCGAATATCAATGCGCGTCGCGCAGACCAGCGTGCAGCGCGTCGTGTAGACTAGCGCGTGCAGCGCACACCAACGCGCATCGCGCAGACTAGCGCGTGTAGCGAATATCAATGCGCGTCGCGCAGACCAGCGTGCAGCGCGTCGTGTAGACTAGCGCGTGCAGCGCACACCAACGCGCATCGCGCAGACTAGCGCGTGAAGCGAATATCAATGCGCGTCGCGCAGATCAGCGTGCAGCGCGTCGTGTAGACTAGCGCGTGCAGCGCACAGTAACGCGCATCGCGTAGACTAGCGCTTGTAGCGCTCACCAACGCACGTCGTGTAGACTAGCGCGTGTAGCGCACAGTAACGCGCATCGCGTAGACTAGCGCTTGTAGCGCTCACCAACGCGCGTCGTGTAGACTAGGGTGTGCAGCGGACAGTAACGCGCATCGCGTAGACTAGCGCTTGTAGCGCTCACCAACGCACGTCGTGTAGGCTAGGGTGTGCAGCGCACAGTAACGCGCATCGCGTAGACTAGCGCTTGTAGCGCTCACCAACGCACGTCGTGTAGACTAGCGCGTGCAGCGCACAGTAACGCGCATCGCGTAGACTAGCGCTTGTAGCGCTCACCAACGCGCGTCGTGTAGACTAGCGCTTGTAGCGCTCACCAACGCGCGTCGCGCAGACCAGCGTGTAGCGCGCACCAACGCGCATCGCGTAGCTTAGCGCTTGTAGCGCTCCCCAACGCCCCTCGCGTTGATTTGGAACTCCGGGATCGGGCGGGCAGTAGGATTATCGCCGTTACTGTATAGGAGAGTGACAGAGGACAGTTTCTGGACGTTTGAAAAGTTCACGGGCTTGCCACTTTCGGTACTAATTCGCTTTCTTTATGGCAAGTTGTAGAAACATCTCGCTCAGAAAGAAACCGTGCATGTAACAACGAACGAGATCGGATCCGAGACCGCGATGGCGGTGTCTAAGATGGCGACGGCTACGAACGGTATTCCCGTAATACCCTTCGTGACCGATAGCGAAAAAATTCGAAATCTATGCCGATTACACGACACGTGGCACTCACGATGGTGTCAGTGCAATCCAACTATGCAATTTACGGTCTGAATCATGCGTTTTAGGCATAATTACACGAGATAAAACACACAAAACTTGCGTAAAACATACACAACTCACTAAAAGAGGGTACTTTGTAATGATAACGTTTCTTATGTTTCGATAAGAGTTGGCGATAAGGTAAGAATCACACTTCTGATGTTAGCAATCACCAGGAATGTTAATAAAAAAATATACACGGAGACCAACAAAGCAGATTTCTATCACTTTATTTAACAAATTTACTACACCCTGAACGTAATCATTACACAAGTAGCTAATCAGTAAATAACTTAGAACATTCTTACAATCACGACGACACTGATATCACATGGATCACACTGATCACCAGGGTGTGTAGTTCTTTACTCTGCAGCGGTCGACCGTCGAAAAGAGAGCGTCCACTACATTGCGCGCCTTTTTATATTGGAAATCTAGTCATAGACAAGTCGACTTCTACAGTAGAATATCTTTTATTATATAATTGTTGGCTTATAGTCATATTCATATTTTGTATTGTTCATCGTAAGGAAAAAATTCTACCCTCATTGTTTTTGACAATTCCTTGTAATAAATTTAACGCAAAAAATATACCCACATGAATAAAATTGTTACGAACCTTATTGTAGAAGTAAAATTGTTGTTAATGTTTTAAAGATATTTAATGCAAAACATTCACGGTAGGTTTTGTTTTGTATAATTTGTGTATTGTTTCAGGAAAATCTGAATGATATTGTAGTTCTATGTGAATAGAGAAAGTGATTTGTGTATTAAAAATTGTGAATGATTCGGTGCTTACCAGAGCCGTTTAATATGGATATCAATAAAATTAGGTATTTCTTGCTCAATAAAAATGAATTAACTTATGAAGTAGTTATTCGCGGTGGTGAGCCGGCTTCTACGGTTATTGGGTTAAGAAAACAGATAAATTCAGTAATATTGTCGGTACCAGCTTCAGATATTGAGTTTTCGGGGATTGATGCAGAAGAGGATTTGGGAGGGGTTCTGATATCGCTTAAGGAACTTAAATCTAGAGTAAATTTGATGGAAGACAAGTCGGATACTGTTACTTTTGATCGTTCGTGGGCATTGTACAGTCATTTGTTTTTACGAGTTCAGCGTTTGGATAAGTCAAATTCAAAACTTAAAGATAAGATTGCTGCTGTATCTAGTAATTTAGCCGAGATTTTTGGCAAATTAAAGTGTATGTATAGTGGAAAGGAAGGTAGTAGTTCTGAGAATGAAAAGACGGATGTATGTGAGCGTAATGTTCCTGCACCGATACATTGTGATAGATCCCATTTCAGTGACTTGCAACGCATTAAATATAATGGTAGAACTAATGTTCAAGCTTTTCTGCAAAGAATTGAGGAATTTAGGTCGGCTAGGAACATATCGCAGGCTAAGATTTTGCAATATGCCACCGAGATCTTTACGGACGAAGCACTTCATTGGTTTAGGAACATAAGGCAATCTGTGACTTCATGGGAGGAATTATCAGAGTTGTTAGTAGAGGATTTTACTCATTCTGATTATGATTATCGGTTATTGGCTGAAATTAGGGCTAGATTACAGGGGGATAACGAAAGCATTACAATATTTTTTGCAAAGATGTCAGGAATGTTCGCTAGATTGACGGAGAAGGTCTCAGAACAAGAACAGCTTAAAATATTGCTTCGTAATATGAAACCATGTTATGCTAGTACCTTAGCCGCGAACAAAGATGCTTTGAAGTCTATAATAGCATTAAAAGATGCCTGTAAAAGTTACGAAAGGATTCACTCGTTTACAGCCCATTCGCGGGATCCTTCAAAGTTGTCGTCTGATTTGTTAGCACCGGATTTAGCTTACAATAATTGTGAAAATGTTAACAGTAAAACTTCAAAATTCAATAATAAAAATCAATTTAATGGATCTAGTTTTTCAAAAAATTCAAATATTAATTTTCATAAATTCCACTCCAATGTTCCAAATAATTTTAACAAGAATAGGTCTGAGTCTTACGTTACGGCAGTAGGTTCACCAATGCAAAGAGATAATTTAAAATTTTGTCCGCGATGTAAATCCTCGAGTCACTCGCTTAAGGAATGTAGGCGTTCAGATGTACTATGTTTTAGATGTGGTAGAAAAGGAGTTAAGTTTCCACAGTGTTCTAATTGTCAATCACAGATTATGTCAGGTTCAAAAAACTAACTACAAAGGATTGCTGTGTAGTAGAAAAGTCGAAGGAAATTATTAGTCATTATAAATTTGATAGGCTAGATTGGGAGGATTGGCTTTCCACAATTCATACTTTTTTCTCAAGTTATCATATCACAGCAATCCATGATAAAATACCGTCTAATGATGTGCGACCTTATGCTAAGGTGAAGATTAGCGATATGTTTTATTGCGGGTTATTGGACTCTGGTAGTACGGCTACTATTTTAGGAAATAACTCGCATATTAAGTTATTAGAATCAGGTCAAATAATGTACACCGATGATTTGATAAATTTTTCTGCAGCTGGGGGTCAGTTGTTGAAAGCCATTGGTTATTTTAATTTGAGTATACATTTTGAAAATCAATGTCACATTCTAAAAGCATTCATTGTACCTTCTATTACTGACACATTAATTCTAGGTATAGATTTTTGGAAAAAATTCAATTTATTTCCAAAATTTTGTAAGTCCATTACTTGGTCGAGCTGTCAACAACAAGATAATAAGTTATGTACAGTCGCGACCGAAAGTGGCAATTTATTATCGTATAGTAATTTAACATCGGATCAGCGCGTGGCGGCCGATAACATAATACAGCAATTTCGATTGATTTCTACAGAGGTCCGTGGTTTGGGCTGTACCTCGTTAATAGAACACCGAATTGATACGGGCGACGCGTTACCAATAAGACAAAGATATTATCGTATGTCGCCAGAAAAACAACGTATTTTATCCGAACAGTTAGACGAAATGTTAGAATTAGGAGTGGTTGAAAAATGTGACAGTCCTTGGTCATCTCCGGTTCTACTGATTCCGAAAAAGGATGGATCCCTTAGGTTTTGTTTAGATAGCCGTAAATTAAATTCTGTAACTAAAAAGGATGCGTACAAGCTTCCCTATATGTCAGAAATACTTGATAATTTAAAAAATGCTAGATATTTAAGTAGTATTGATTTGTCGAAGGCATTTTGGCAGATAAAAATTGCTGAATGTGACAAGAATAAAACAGCCTTTTATATCCCTCAACGAGGAACCTATTGCTTCAAAAAACTTCCTTTTGGACTCACTTCCGGTTCTGCGTCATGTCAAAGGCTGGTAGACAGCTTATTTTATAGTCCTGAGTTTGAAAATTCAGTTTTTGCATATATAGATGACATAGTCATTTGTTCTGAGTCATTTGAAGGCCATATTTCATTATTGTTAAAAGTGCTTAATAAATTGAAAATAGCAAATTTATCTATTAATTTTGAGAAGTCTGTGTTTTTTAGGGATCAACTTAAATACTTAGGTTATATAGTTAATAAAAAGGGGTTACATGTCGACCCAGATAAAGTTCAAACAATAGTTAAATACCCCACCCCAACGAATAAAAAAGAGCTAAAGCGTTTCTTGGGTGTAGTTTCTTGGTATCGCAAATTTGTGCCTAGGTTTAGTTCAATAGCAGGTCCACTTAACCGACTCACATCAACAAAGAAATCACATAATAAAAGATTTATTTGGTCAAGTGAGGCGGATACAGCTTTCCATATTTTAAAAAATTGTTTGGTTACGGCTCCTATTTTAAGGTGTCCTGATTTTGATTTACCTTTTGAAATTCATGCAGATGCTAGTAACTATGGCGTAGGCGGAGTACTGACACAGACTATAAATGGTGTAGAACACCCAATTGCATATTACAGTCGTTCTCTGTCAGGGGCGGAGAAGAATTTCAGTACCACCGAAAGGGAAACCTTGGCAGTATTATCGGCAGTGGAACATTGGCGTTGTTACATAGATAACGGGAAAAGATTCACGGTTTACACCGATCATTCGGCGCTGAAATGGTTCCTTAACCTGAATAATCCAACGGGTAGGTTAGCACGGTGGAGTATTCGATTGTCGTCATTTAATTTTGATATTAAACATAGAAGGGGGGTAGATAATGTGATACCTGATGCATTGTCTCGTCAAGGTAACATAACCGCTATTAACAAAAATTATATAAATTCTTTAAACACTGAAAAATTATATAAAGTACCACTCATCCTAGTGGTACTTAAATATATTTAACGGTTGTCAAAGTACACCTCTATCTTACCCAAATTATACCGTTAAACAAGGATTGTTATATCGTTATATGAAGTCTTCACTTACACTGTATAAAGAGTTTGAATGGAAGCAGGTAATACCTTCAGAACAACGTGAAAAAATTATTTCGGAAAATCATGCGGAACCAACAGCCGGTCATTTTGGTATTTTTAAAACTTACAAAAGGTTAACATTACGGTACTATTGGCCGGGCATGCATTCAGACGTGGTTAGGTTTATTTCTTTATGCGAGGTTTGCTTGGCTCAGAAAGCACAAAATCACTCTACTTTGGGTGAAATGGGAAGACCAAAGAAGTGTACCAGACCATTTCAAGTCCTCAGCATAGACTTAGTCGGTCCGTTAACGACTACACGTCTCCAAAACGCCTATATCTTGGTGGTATCGTGTTGTTTTAGTAAATACTGTTTATTGTTCCCAATTAAACGAGCATCGGCCGAAATAATTACTAGATTATTAGAGGAAAAGGTTTTTCTAATTCATGGCATTCCATCTACAATTATAATGGACAATGGGAAGCAGTTCGTTAGTGTCACGCTTAAACGTATGCTAGAAAAATATAAAATTCCTAAATTGCATTACACACCCTATTATTCGCCACAGGTTAATATGGTGGAACGGTACAACAAGACAATAGTTACCGCCATTTCTTCCTTTATTAATGACGATCAGAGAGGTTGGGATTTAATTTTGCCAAAGATACAATTTGCGATAAACAGCGCAGTAAACGAAGTTACAGGATTCACTGCAAATTTTTTGACCTTCGGCAGAGAATTAGTTAGCTGTGGTTCTCATTATATTGATTGTGAAGGCAATGACAGTATAGTTTTTCAACCCCGAGACGAATATGCGGAGAACCGTGGTGCATTGTCTTTAATTTTTGACAAAGTTCAATCACGTTTGATACAGGCACATAGTAGAAACAGTGAGCATTATAATTTACGCAAAAGACAGGCAGAATTTAACGTAGGTGATATAATATGGAAACGAACATTTTATTTAAGCGATAAAGATAAACATTTTTCGAAGAAATTAGCTCCTAAATATTTAAAGTGTAAAATTATAGGAAAACGATCTCCTTTAGTTTATGAGCTTGCTAATGAATTTGGCAAAAACATTGGAACGTGGCATATAAAAGATTTTAAACTTAATAATTACAGAGAATAGATAATTATCATCTTCAAAAAATAATTCCAAAAATTAACCTCATAACTAAAAATATTTTCTAAGTAAATCGTAGTATCATTTTATTTTTCTCATAAGTATGGGTAGTTGTGAATATCATGTGAATATCGTTAGGGTTCTTACAGACTGCATTTCATCACATAATTCCACAAGTGTAAGGACAGGATACGGTTTTAATGAATAATGTTGAGATTTAGTGTAAAATTTAAGCTAAATTCTCTTGTATATAAGAATTGCGTCATCATGTGATTGTATTGATGACACAAGTGTGCATGAGTATTTTATGAGCGTGATGTATGAAAGGCACATTAGTCAAGGAATGGGTGAGTCCGATGAATTATGAAAGTTGAAATAGTCAGTAGGTAACTTTGCATACAAATAAACTGCATCGCTAAAAAAAAAAAAAAAAAAAAAAAAATTTTTTTTTCCCCTATTCTGAAACAAAATTTAACGTCGTTTTGTTTTTAAGTTTTATCAAGTTAAATTAAAGTAAGTAAGACAAGAATAGCAATGTCAGGTCAATTATTTAAAAATGAACGTAAATTTACTTTAGGATGTTGTCGCGGACAGTCAAACATACACGAGAAATTTAAGTCAGTGTGTAAGAGACCTTATGAATAATTGTGAAAATTTATGAGGGTACCTCGAAATATTGTTAAGCTTGAGGTCACATTGTGAATTCATTGTCATGTTATGTGAAAGTTGTGTACGTGCCATGAGTTTATAAAATTACAAAGTATTAAGAATTAGGAAGTTATGAAAGTTTTATGCACATGCATTATGTTAATAGTGATGCATACGTTTTTAAAACGTTATTACATATTGGATTTGGATTTCAGTGAAATGTTAAGGTTGGTAAATGTGATTTTTTTTCTGGGTTGTTTGTATATTTGTGGTTAGAATTCTGGTAGGATGATTCTGTAGGTGTATTCAGTGCTATATTTCTGTTTCTTGGTTTTTTTTGTAGTAAATACTGCCACTCGGAAGCAGTAAGCTTGCCCTCGCAGATTTACGTGGTACTATAGGAAGCTCTTAAAGGCTTGCTTATCATATGCAAATATATTGCATTCAGTTATATAGACATATACAATGTTATTACATCGTTGTATAGGTTGTTATATAAATTTTCTTCTCTGAGACGGTTATAGAAATCTCAGTCTTCAATTTAAGCCATATTCTATATTACATTCAGGCGGTTCGTATTACCTGGATTTCTTAATATTAAGCCTTAAATACGTCTTTTCTTCTATCTATCTTGTGAACACCATCAGAGTTACTCTATTTGAATATTTAAATTATTTATTTTGGGAGACATTATCTAAGTAATACAGTTGTTATAGATTGATTGTTATATACTAATTCAAATTTTTTAAATTGAATTAGTATTCTTAAATTTTGTCTATAGGGACAAAATTTTCTCTTGGGGAGGGGATATTGTGGCGTAAATCATAGATTTGCTGTAATTAGTTTATTAGGCGCTATTAAGCGTAGGTATAATGGTTATACTTAGGTCGGTATAAGGGGTGTGTCCTTAATAGTGTCATAGTAGGGATATTTGATGGAAGGAGATATGGTGGGATGTAAGCTATATATAGGCGTGCGCATTGGTAGAATAGAAAAAAATCAGGAACTAACTAAATTTTTTATTTTACTTCATACTGTCGAAGAAAATTTACATCAAAGTAAATTATTCTGTAAAATATATTCCACTGAAATAATCAGTGAGTGGCTTAATAGCCCAAGTATTTAACTAAATTTTTATATGTGAAAACGGAAGCTCTGGTAAGCATCAATCATCAATTTTATTAAGTAAATTAATTGTGGGTAATTTTTATGTAAAAAAGTATATTTTAAGTAAATTTATTTTATCAGGCAGGCGTTTGTGAAATTTAGAAAAGGGGGTAATGTTCTTTGTATATTAAATGTTTTAAAATGGGGTTAAAAATAATGTAAGGGAAAGTTTAGGGAAATCTATGGTTGAAGAGGGTGTATATAAAATATATTGTTTGTTCTTTTCAGAATGAGCTTCCAAGTTAAGATTTAAAAAAAAAACCCTGCCTATACCTACCCTTAAGCAGCTAGTTATTGAAGATATAGGCGTATAGCCGTATTTTACATATCCTGGATAAAGGAAGTGCCAACCCAGAATCCGGATGAGTACATAGATTTTTTAAGTTAGATATAAGTTTATTACTGGTGAATTGTAATAAAAATATTATTACCTACTCTGAATTCTTGCATTTATTGACTCCAGGACAAATTACCTTACCTAAACTACTGAACCGCCTGGGAACTCTTGGGATCACTCTGGACTTCCCAGAAGTGTGTCAATGTAACAGAATCGTGTTATATAATAACCATGAATAAAATGCAAGTCGGTTAAAACTGTAAAATTTATAAGTAGGTATCTTAAAAGGTAGGTCTCAAGGAGCTCAATACTAGAAGTTTTTGATTTAATATCTGTTATTTACCTCTTCGCCCCCCCCCCCCCCCCACCTTTCCACAGATTCTCTATGTGAGGTGGTGGGAGACCTGTCGAGGTGTTTAGTAGAAGGAAAGAAATAATGTTTATTAGGTTCTTTTGCATGTTCTGCAGAACGAATGGAGCTTACAGAGCTCTCGCTTTGAGATCTGCCCTCTATTATTACCTTGTGCCATTGCGGCACCACAAACACTCCTGTTGACCGATTAAGGTGTGACAGCATCTTGGGTATTAAAAATGGTGGTGGAAGTAATATCCACACATTACAAACAGGCCTATCATGTGTAGTGTTCTCCATTTCACAATAGGAATATTGTCTGTAGGCAATCTTGCCTTAGTGGTGTTTGAAGCAGGATGCTCACAACAAATACCCGGAGGAGCTGATACATATGGTATCGGCTCGGAATGCAGTGTATGGTGAAGTCAATTTGATGTCGGACCATTACACGCAAGCTGACGAGTTAAGTTCGTCAAGGCAATTGATTTGGTCTCGTCCCTCTGGGGGGATGGACTACAACTGCTTTGAATGAGTACAGACTGTAACACAGTACCGGTATATGATTTCGAATCATGTGTAAGATTATCAACATCTCTATTGATGCAGTGCAATCTTTGTTATTCTAGGCCCTCGAGCCTGTTAGAGAAATGTTTTCTAGCTGGGCTCCTAAGTGAAATCTGACGCGTCCGTGGTAAGAAAGCATCTCGGATGGAAAGCTTGTAAAATTGTCGAGAACCGGTAATTGCGGACCCACTATTGGAGTTCCACTTGTACCACTCCGTGCACTACTATTTTCTTCAGTGGGTTGTCGGTTAGGGGATTGACCGAATGTGACGCTGAGGTAAAGCTACCTCTAGGCACTGCGAAAGTGGTAAAAATTCAAAAGACCCACCAAGTTTGAATTTTCTTTAAAAGAACTAAGTTTCTTTGATTTGGAATTAAATAAATCTTCCTTTTATGTCTAATATCTTTTCTTTTGGTATTGGACTTTTAGGTAGTTCTATGTCTATCGCATAACGATATGAGAGGTTTCTTTGGGAACCTATTATTGTTTTCTCCCAATTGTCTAACCATCCCTGGGTTTGAAGAGTTTTCAAGGCTATTTGTACGTGTTTGTGAAGAGTAACAGGATTTTGATGCGCAAAATGAGATTTTGTGTAGGTAGACGAGTATTTGAATACTCTTATTCTATAGAAATCGAGGCACCCAGATGGTGAGAAACGAAAATGTTTTGGGTGCGGCTTACCCGAGCGGAAGACAAGAATGTGCTCTGAGAAAGAATAATGTACACTACATCAGCTTTATCATGAAAATAAGCTTGACTGAGATGTATTTTGCACATCCAATCCACGAGATTGGAGGAAATCTGGTAAACGGAACATGCTGAAAGATAGAATTATTCTGGCTTCACAAAGGCGTACAATGTCCTAAAACTGAATTCTGGGCGGATGACCCATCGCTATTTGAAGTTAGGAAAAGTGGAGAAACCAAACTTGGTGACAAAGGAACTAGTTTTAGAGTGCCTTGAGCATTCATCTTTTGAACCATTGCACAATGTGGTCATTTCAGTTAAAAAGGAAACCTGTATGGATTCTTAAGTATTTAAAGCAATTAGTATTCCACCTTAGTCAAGTTTTCCATAGCATTTTAACATAAAGTGAAAATTTACAACTTTGTCAGGACGGGGCTTGAACAGAGTTCGGTGTAAATTTAAATGTGGGAAGGTTATCAGTTTTGAGCAGGATTCGAACCTGCGTCCTCTCGAATACCGTGCAGGACGGATTGGAGTTTCTGGATAAAGGGAATGCGGTACCCTTTTATAAATTTAAAACTTTTTGGTACTCTCGTTCCTTACCAACGTATTTTGTACAGAGTTAACTGACCGACATAGAATGACAGGGTCATATCGTTTAGTGTTTCCTTTGCTGGTGTGGGCAGAGGATGTTAGACCTCTCCTCGTCTCTTTGAGAGCCTCGAGCTCAAAAATTTCGTAATTGAAGGGACATCCTTGCATGGTTACTTAGTATGTTATCGTACGCCTGGTTACTATCGTATATTACAATTATTATAGATACACAATGTTGTACATACCCCTCGAGGGTGGTTACTGGTTAGTGTTTCCTTTGCTGGTATGGGCAGGGGATGTTAAACTTCTCAGTCTCTTTGAGAGCCTAAAGCTCAGAAATTTCTTAATTGAAGGGACATTTACTGTCGTATGCCCAATTATTATGGATATTGTACACACCCCTCGAGAGTGGTAACTGTAATACAGGCCTAAAAAGGCTCTTGGTACAATGGAATCTGGACTCCATTCGATGGAGATCTGATCTTGACGCCTGATCCTCTCAAAGGCTGGCGTAATGATTTGGATGAACTTTTTTCGGGGTCATCCTTTTTGGAGATCGAAGACCAAAATGCATGCCTTCCCGAGTGCCGTTGAAAAGGCTTCAGCATCGAAAATGTATGTGTTTGAAGACGATATTTTATCAAGGTTCATTTTTAAGAATTGGGTCTTTGACAATTCTGAGAATAATATATGAAATCAGATCTATGGCCGCAAGCCATTTGTAATAAATTGATAAAAGATTTATGGAAATCCTATTATTAAAGTATGTGTTCAATTTTGTCATAAATATTTTCGAAGAAACGTTTTTCAAAAGATTCTCTTTGTTTAAAAATACAAAAGGTTTTGGCACCAAAAGCCTTTTGGCAGAAAGAACCTTGTCAGCTTTTTCAAAATGTAGCAGGGATTCGAATTGTCGGATCTCCCCGTTTTTGTTTAGGTTGACGCACCCAGGACTATGATTTTACAATAGTGGGTATCAGCATATTATATTATCAAGGCAATTTGTCGCCAAAACGTGTCTATCAACCTCTTAGGTTATACTGTGTCTTAGGATCTTGGGTAACCGAAATCTCTTTTAATGCTGTCCCTATATAAAATACGAAGCAAGGATGATTGTTTCTATCATCCTCGTAATTTCACCTCTGATCTGTGAAGAAATTTACACTTGGTCAGGACCAGTGTTAGGTAATAAGAAATAACTCACCTATTTCCATCATCCTTATCTGGTTTAGTGGAAGTCGGCTTCTTTTACTCCACTTACGACAATGTACGTGGCGTCGCGATCGCCCTTATTTGAAGTTCGAGCTAAATGAGCTGGAACTGTAGCTATTTGACGTACCTAATACAGTAACTGGAGCTCAGAGCGCGCTTCTGAAATACTCCACTTGGAATTAGGTCACTTTCTAAGGATGGAGGATTCATTTCTATCAAGAAACCAAACTAAAAAAAAAATAGTATTATGTTAGGTACCTAAAATTTAAGTACCTACTACTTTCATGGTGAACATTTAGTTATTACTTTGACACACTCGTACGTATTCAGAAACTTGGGATGATTACGATTTTACCCATAATAGGCCATATTTTTACATGTATAGGAACATCTAGTAATTAATGTACCTTTATGTGGGTAGGTATAAAAATATTTTGAAAATATTTTCTATATTCGGCGGTACTTACGCTGTACATACACGAAGCAAATAATATCTAAAAAAAAAAGTATTAGTACTTATGAATACAATCTATAAAATCAGTTTGATATTAGCTGTAACTAAAGATATTAAATAAAAGAAACTGCAACCTCGAAAGGTTTATGTGCTATTTTAAAATAATAGGTTATTTCACGTTATGACGTATTACACTCATAAGTGATCGTAAAAATATGAAGTAAAAACATACCTGAGACTTAAACGAACGGTTAAACCCTTAAATGTGTCTGTAGGTTCACTTACTTCAATCACAAGTCACTTGTTTTAGATTCACTGTATATTCAAACGAACGGCAAAGCCGTTAAATAATTATTTCTGTAAATTCACTTACTTCATCCCAAGTCACTTTTTATAACTTTACTAGGTATATACCTAGTAACTAGAAAAAATAAATGCACTAGCAGGTGTTCCTGCTATAACCTTTTGCTACGGGAATCAAAACGCCAATGAGGACAAAGTGGACGCCATGTTCTTTATAAGTTCACAGGTGGCGCCCCCTGCTGGTGAGTCGACGGAAATACGTCATCAAACATGAGTAAGATAAGCCTACGGGTAACGGATATGCCTATCTCATTATATAAGCTTCGAATTACGGTCAAGTACTTTTAATTTTGAATTAATTAGTCGCTCGCCCGCGTTCAGCGTGAGTATAACCGCACGCGCCGATATCTACGTAAAGGGTGTTTTTTTTAGAGGTATAGAACTTTGAAATGGAATAAAACGAAGGTGATTGTTTTTATTGATATGAAAATGACTTTATTCGAAAGGAAATCTTCTGGCATTATAATTAAAATATGATTTTTGGCAAATAACCGCCACGGCTGGCTCGGACGTAGTCTAATCTAGAGGTCCAATTTTCGATGACTTTCCCAACATTTTTGGCCGTATATCGACAATAACGCGCCGAATGTTGTCCTCCAAGTGGTCAATCGTTTCGGGCTTATCGGCGTAGACGAGCGACTTCACATATCTCCACAGAAAATAGTCAAGTGGCGTAAAATCGCACGACCCTGGAGGCCAATCCACTTGTCCAAAACGCGAAACTATGCGGTAACCAAACGTTTCCTTCAATAAATCAATTGTGGCACGAGCTATGTGACATGTTGTGCCGTCTTGTTGAAACCACTACTACAGCACATCATGGTTGTTCAATTGATGAACAAAAAAGTCAGTAATCATCGCTCTATAGCAGTCACAATTGACAATAAATTTGCACAATTTGGAAGCGTTGTTCAGGCTTCAGTCTATTCATGTTGAAATGCCCAACCAAACTAAACATAAATCACTTTACAGCTGATAATAATACCGCCAGTTAAAACAGTTATGCCAACTTAAAGTTCTATACCTCTAAAAAAAACACCCGTTACTTCCTCGACATGCACAAGGTCGTGGTACACAAGGCCTATCAACTGATCGGCAAGAGCAGATTCTCAATTATTTTGAGGAAGAACCTCGAGCCAGTACGCGTGAAGCCGGTCGCCGTTTCGGTGTTCTTCATACCACAGTGTGGAAGCTGCTGAATCGCGAACTAATGCATCCGTTCCATTTCCGACGTGTTCAAGAGTTGCATCCGCAGGACAATAACGCTCGGACAGTTTTTTGTCACTGGCTCCTTGAACATCAGGACGTGAACATTTTGTGGTCCGACGAATCATTGTTTACGCGCGTGGGCGTTTATAACGTCCACAATGAACATTGGTGGGCTCACCGACAACACAACCCACATGTTACTACGCGGGACTCGTTCCAGGTCCGGTTTAGTCTGAATGTGTGGGCTGGTATCATCGGTGATCATCTACTTGGCCCATATTTTATTGACGGTCGTTTGAACAGTGCTACATACTTGGTGCTACTCCGACATGTGGTTAATGAGATGCTCGATGACATTCCACTCGCATTTCATAGGGACTTGTACTTCCAACAGGACGGTGCGCCACCTCACTATGGACGCCAAGTGCGCGAATATTTAAGTGAAGTGTTTGGTACGCAGTGGATAGGCCGTGGTGGACCGGTAGCCTGGCCGCCGCGTTCACCCGACCTAAAGCCCTTAGACTTTTATTTGTGGGGAGATATTAAAAGACTTGTTTACAATGAAGACATTGTGAGTGTTACACAATTACGTGAAAGAATTGTTTTGGCATTTGAACAAATAAAAACAAATGTGCTAGTGCTTCGCAGCTTAAAACGCAACTTAGTGCGCCGCGCCAATCTGTGCATAGACACTGGGGGTGAGCATTTTGAACAATTATTGCGTGTTACATGATTTTGTAAATAGGTATTTAAGCTTTGATTCTCAATTAATTCTGTAAATAAGTTGATTTAAATTTTTTAACTACGCCAGAAATGCTTCATTTCAGAATACTTTTCTCATACCTAATGTTTACTAACAGTACTTAATGTTTTTGTTTGCAATTGCATGATAAATAGCGTGTTTCTGCCGGTCCTAAGCCCTTGAAGTAGGAAGGAATCTTTTAAATCAACATAAACTCATCATCAAATCATTAATATCAAATCAAAAAAGTACATAAAGGTCACCGAACTTGTCAGCTGGAACTAAAAACTCATGAAACCTAATAACTAATGGCTCCTCTACACTGCCCGCAAAGTTCATAGGCGAAGTACTCTAGAAACTTTGTCTAAGTTCGAAAAAAGTGCGTCACTACACACTCAGTGGGGTCAGTAGCCTGCGCACGCACATTGCCGCCGTTTGTAATGAACAAAGAAATTTGTGTGGCAGAGTTTCCAGGAACAACATAATTTGCTCCTGACCACTGTTTGACGCTGATAATTGGATCACATACACAAAAGCACTAATTATAGCTTAAATCACGCGCCGGCAAAGCACCGGCACACACGATGTCGGCCAAGTAGTGTAGAGAGGTACTTCGTGAACGCACTTCCCGCATCTTTGGGCCCATTGACTGAGGCGCAAAAATCGACAGCAAATAAAGTCGCCTGAGGGGAGGTATAGTTTTTGACGAGGTAAGCCGAAGTGCCTCTTTACACTATCGTATTCATTTAACTTCGTTCAACTTCGCGGGCAGTGTAGAGGAGCCATGAGATGCGATACATAGCCGCATTATCTAGGTACCTACTATTGTCTAGCTTTAAGCCCAGGCCACACCGCCAGCGGGCGGGCGAGCGAGCTAGGCGGGCGGGTGAAGTGAGATATTGAAGTTATGCAAACTACGCGACATTGCCGAGCTAAACTATGGGGTTTACACCAAAAACTACATACGGAAGGGCGAACCGGGTAGTGCGGATGAGACTAGACACGTGGACACTGCTATTCGAATGACAAGCGACGACTAGTCTGAGTACCCGAAACGGGGAGGACGGTAGTTAAGCTAGCGAAGCGGGCGCGCCTAACGACGAAAACGAGTAGCTTCGCTCGCATCAGCCACGTAGGTTATTCGGCAGCTCGCAGTGTGCCTAGCTCGCTCACCCGCCCGCTGGCAGTGTGACTTGCGCTTTAGCGTTGGCTCGGCGACGTAAACATTAAATACACGGGTGAAGATTTTTTGTTCGTAAATCATATTTCACTAAAAACAGGATTTTTGGGGTTTTGTTATCTACTGTGTTGCTGTGTTGCTTGCAATCGATAATACCTATAGTACACTACGCACTGAAGGAGGCTTGTGCACGACCAAATCAACAGCTTGTATAAGTATGTCTATCAGTCGTCTAGATCCTATAGCACAAGCTTATATTAGCTTAATTTGGTCTAGAGGTGATGTTGTGTGAGGTTGTCCACAAATATTTATTTATTAATTAATTACCAGGTCGTAGAAATACCATTAAATAAACAGTCAAATATAAACAGTTCTGTAAACGATCACTGAAGTAGGCAACATTTACCTTCTGACAGTGGTCCAAGTTGGCGACCCTGTGATGTGCCTCTGCACACTGATAATAATAATTGAACAATTCCAGTTCGTCCGTTTCGCGAACATAGAGGAGGACACGCCGTCGTACCACCGGCGGTACGACTTCTTCGTGTCCAAGTTCTCCGCCATGTGCCACTCCAACCACATCGACAAGCTCACCAGGGACAAGATACGGCTCGCTGGGATACAGGGCTTGCAGGTACGCCTTAGTTATTAATTACTAGATAGATTCTTCACATAAGAAGCGGGATAACACCAGAACAACCGCCTCAAGACACGGGATAGTACCTGAACCCCCCCTCCCCCCTAGGTGAAGCCGCAGTGGTAGCCGTAGGTCTGTTAGGAGTCCTGGGACTTCCTTACGAGGACTTACTACCCTCCATTATTATCACAACGAAGCAAAAGGCCGGCGACATGGTGATAGATACTTTCCGAGATAAAAAGTTGCTTATATGTTATTCCAGGCTTTAATATAAGCCTTTTCTTTTTTTTTTTACGTGAGGGAAAATCCTCATGGATGCTATGTCGGAATCCTACCGACTAAAAACCTCACGTCACGCCCAACAGCCTATGGTTGGGAGTCCCGGGTAAGCCCTCGGAAGGATGTCCCAGGACTCCCAGATCCGTTCAGTCGTTAGAGCGTGAATGAGTCACAAACATCCAGGCATGTGTAGGAAGAGAGATACATGGATCACAAGTCTAACGCTTAGGCTGATAGTGCCTCTCTATCGCTTGTTCCGGTATCTCGCTCGACTCAAGCGGAACGTGACATTTTGTGTGCGTGCAACCAGCGTTCATGTTTATCTATACTACCTAATATTATAAAGAGGAAAGATTTGATTGTTTGTTTGTTTGCATTGAATAAGCACCGAAACTACTGAACCGATTTGAAAAATTCTTTTACTGTTGGGAAGCTACACTATCTTCGGTGAATATAGGCTATATTTTATTCCCATATTCCCACGGGAACGGGAGCTTCGCGGGTGAAACCTCGTGACGGCCGCTGGTCGATTATATAAATAAACTTTTCTTACTAAAATCTTTTACAGGGAGTGATAAGAAAAACGGTATCGGACGACCTGGTGGAGAACATCTGGGAGGCTCAGCACATGGACAAGATTGTACCCTCCCTACTGTATAATATGCAGGTAATGTACTAATACTGTTTTTTTTTATTATTTATTTAAGTGCTTGTAACTCGACTAGTGTTCTGTAAACGATCACTACTTGAATACCTACTGTCTCTATGTAGTTATCCAACTTTGCAGGAATACTCCAGGAATGGAACAGTCAAAGAAATTAGATTCTTTGACTGTCCCATTCCTGGAGTGCCTATGAAGAAGACGCCTGTCTTCGGAACGGAAGCTTTGGTGTTAAGTAGGAATAATTTGTGCATCATGGTTAGTGCACTTACTGGGCATTACTGGGTTAACCAAACAGAAGCACAATCTGGGGATTAGTGACGCACGGCAGTGTAGACTATCTCTGGAGGTCGGTGAAATCTGTGCAAATTTTGACAGAATGCCCATATTTGATGCGTAGTCGTAGTTGTTTACTTGGGGGACACATATTGGACGCAAGCGAGATCACACGAATTGGGGTTATTAAGAGACTGAATTCCTGGAACTTGTAGGACTTTAAGCAGTGGCGATCACAATCAGTAAGACGCTTAGTAGATGACGGCGCGGGCCGATCTTTTTGTTCGCGACGTAATAAAAATTTGCGTGTGCCCGGCGATGCCCGCGACTGCCCTCACCGCGAAAATGTGTGTCGTTTGGGTACCAGCGACGCAGTCTTTTTGCCCTTTATGTGTGTTGGTAGTATAGGATTCCTTTAGCGTTATCGTTCGCTGTAAAATTGTCCGGCCCGGCCTGTTGTTTGCAAAGTGCTTAATAATCGCAGTGAAAGTAGCTGATATGCTAGAAAAGCCACTCTCTCGATTAATAGTAATGTCTCTCCTCAGACAGCGGAGAAGTACGAGACAGTATCGTGCATGGACACGACGGGTAACGGCGGCGTGGAGGCGCCTGCGTCGCTCGCTGAGGCGTGTCTGCGCGAGCTGGTGGGCCGCGCGTCGTTTGGCCATATTCGCAGTGTGCTGCGGCCTGTGCTTACGTGAGTGTTGTGTACCGTGTCTATCCCTCCCTCTCTCTTTCCTCCTCCCCCTTGTTCCCCTCATCCCGTGGTCCCTCTCCCACCCTGTCTTTATTCCTCCCACTCGCCCCCACCTCATCACCCCTGCTTATGCTTCCCATCACCCAACTCCCCCTTCCTATTCCCATCACTCTCTTACCCCTCTCCCTCCCCTCCTCTCTCTCTTACCCTTTCCCCCCTCCAAGTAGCCCACCTGCTTAGTAAATCCATGGCCACCATGACTAAAAGAAAGAAAACTGGGTTCGAAGCCTTATATTATCAATCTGTCTGTGTAAGGTTAATCGCCCTTCCAAAATGGCCGAATGAAATCTTTTATTTAGCAATGCAATGTGATTGGCTGATTTGATTCTGTAAACGATCACTACAGTAAGTACCTTTCGCTATGACCGATCCTTGGGATGAGTGACCACTTTTTGACATTTATTGCAAGTTTCCGTGCTTTAGATGGTACGAACCATTCGTCCCGGTTATCAATACATGACAGTCGTTAAGCCAAGTTTAAGTTTATGGGCGGCTTGTAAATCAAACAGTGGGTCGTTACAATCTGCGTCAGTCCATTTCAACAAAACAATCACTTACTACGTAGGAATAAAAAGATAAGGTAAAATGTGGGCATATGCTATGCCGCCTACCACTTCGGCGATAAAGGCGTGACTATATCAGAATCTATCTATCTAAATATATAATGATTCGGCAAAATGTATGTACGCGCATAACTTTAGAACGGCTGGACCGATTACGCTAATTCTTTGTCTATTTTTTATTTTATTTATAGCAAGGGCACAAATAAAGAGAAAAAAATCTTATATAGAGTCAGAATATTGATATGGCGGAACAAAGTTCGCCGGGTGCGCTAGTCTATAATTTAAGTACTGATAGGTATTTTATCCTGTTTGAAAGTTCGACCATGTATTTGCTGATGATTATGCTGACGCCTTTCTTCTGTATTCGCAGTCACTTCGATCGACACGAGCTGTGGATTCCGAACGAATTTGCCGTACACACGTTTAAGATCATCATGTTCTCCATTCAGGTAAGATATCATTTTACTGAACCATGAGTAAATTCATCTACAGATAATTGTTCATTTTTATTTAGTAGTAAATTATAATGACGATTCCGGACTATAATCTATCCCTGTACAAAATTTCAGCCAGATCCGTTCAGCCGTTAGAGCGTGAAAGAGGCAGACCTCATGGGGCTGCCAAGATGAGGACTATTGTCAACAATATTGTAGACTATGAGAGTGGTACCCAATCGCTAGATGTCGTCATTTTCATTAGGCAGCATGATTTTTGCTAGCTTAATATAAAAAAAAAATGTTGTAGAATAATTGCCGCGAAATGAGCCACATCATTGTTTCTTTCATCCCTGCAGGTTTACGCCCATCAGTTTACTTCTCGGTAATAGACTTTTCCATCAAAAAAGAAACTTATACATTTTTAATATTTCTGGGTGAGGTGAGCGATGGGACACGATTCTACGCGAAATATTGCGACCTATACTTATCGATTCTCGTTTCAGTGCGACAACATAGGCTACCGTACAAACGACTTGGCCTCGTCAAAAATAAGATAATACATTTTCTACGTTAATTCCATGTAATATTTTGCTCTTACCACACATTCATTCAATCACTTTGGTATTTCTCTCACGCCGATTGCGCGATACTGTCTGCATCCTCTACAAGTCTGAGAAAATACCTGCCGTCCGCGATTTTCGAAAAGTTTCAGGTGATTTTGATAAACCTCGAAAAACCCGATTTAAATAATAATTATTATTTGTTATTCAGAAAACCGCACGACTGATGTAGTCGTGCGATATATTTGCGTCGCATCGTCGCGTTTATCTTTCTTCGAGGACAGTACCTACTGCTCGTTCGCTCTAACTTTGCCGCTCGGCTCCATACTAAAGTCGAATTTTTAATTAGACGCAGTAAATTGACAGCAACTAATGTCACTTCTTCATACAATGTTGCTTATTTTCTATGACGAAGTGACATTAGCTACTGTCAATTTACTTTGTCTAATTAAAAATTCGGGTAAACGCCTCTACGCCAGCGGCAAAGTTAGAGCGAACGGGTAGTAACTATTATCTCTGATACTTACCATACAGTAATACGTGTGTTATTCCCCAGGCACAATACTCGTACAGCGTAGTAGAAGCTCTGATGCAACACTTAGATGGAGCCGGTCCTGGCGCAGGAGACGCTAAGGCCCGCACTCGCCTGAGGGCCGCCAGGGCCACTGTTCTTAGTAATATCGTGGCCATTGCCGCAGGAGATAGCGTTGGTAAGTACCAATGTACAGTCGACCAAATTGAATCATGACCCACCTTAAGGTCTTTTTCCTACAATTATTATATACAATTAGGTTGAAATTAGCTTGAACATACATTTCCTAAGTCATTTCCTAAGTAACGAACCTGTTATCATTATACTAGCCATGACAGAGACGTATACTATGAACTATGATAAGTAATGCATGAAAAAGTGTATTAAAAGTACTTGACCGTAATTCGAAGCTTATATAATGAGATAGGCATATCCGTTACCCGTAGGCTTATCTTACTCATGTTTGATGACGTATTTCCGTCGACTCACCAGCAGGGGGCGCCACCTGTGAACTTATAAAGAACATGGCGTCCACTTTGTCCTCATTGGCGTTTTGATTCCCGTAGCAAAAGGTTATAGCAGGAACACCTGCTAGTGCATTTATTTTTACCTAGTAAAGTTATAAAAAGTGACTTGGGATGAAGTAAGTGAATTTACAGAAATAATTATTTAACGGCTTTGCCGTTCGTTTGAATATAGGTACAGTGAATCTAAAACAAGTGACTTGTGATTGAAGTAAGTGAACCTACAGACATATTTAACGGTTTAACCGTTCGTTTAAGTCTCAGGTATGTTTTTACTTCATATTTTTACGATCACATATGAGTGTGATACGTCATAACGTGAAATAACCTATTATTTAAAAAAAGCACGTAAACCTTTCGAGGTTGCAGTTTCTTTCATTTAATATCTTTAGTTACAGCTAATATCAAACTGATTTTATAGATTGTATTCATAGGTACTAATACTTTTTTTTTAGATATTATTTGCTTCGTGTATGTACAGCGTAAGTACCGCCGAATATAGAAAATATTTTCAAAATATTTTTATACCTACCCACATAAAGGCACATTAATTACTAGATGTTCCTATACATGTAAAAATATGGCCTATTATGGGTAAAATCGTAATCATCCCAAGTTTCTGAATACGTACGAGTGTGTCAAAGTAATAACTAAATGTTCACCATGAAAGTAGTACTTAAATTTTAGGTACGTAACATAATACTATTTCTTTTAGTTTGGTTTCTTGATAGAAATGAATCCTCCATTATTAGAAAGTGAGCTAATTCCAAGTGGAGTATTTCAGAAGCGCGCTCTGAGCTCCAGTTACTGTATTAGGTACGTCAAATAGCTACAGTTCCAGCTCATTTAGCTCGAACTTCAAATAAGGGCAATCGCGACGCCACGTGCATTGTCGTAAGTGGAGTAAAAGAAGCCGACTTCCACTAAACCAGATAAGGATGATGGAAATAGGTGAGTTATTTCTTATTACCTAACACTGGTCCTGACCAAATGTAAATTTCTTCACAGATCAGAGGTTAATTTACGAGGATGATAGGAACAATCATCCTTGCTTCGTATTTTATATAGGGACAGCATTAAAAGAGATTTCGGTCAGTATAATCTAAGAGGTTGATAGACACGTTTTGGCGACAAATTGCCTTGATAAGATAATATGCTGATACCCACTATTGTAAAATCATAGTCCTGGGTTCGTCAACCTAAACAAAAACGGGGAGATCCGACAATTCGAATCCCTGCTACATTTTGAAAAAGCTGACAAGGTTCTTTCTGCCAAAAGGCTTTTGCTGCCAAAACCTTTTGTATTTTTAAACAGAATCTTTTGAAAAACTTAAGTTTCTTCGAAAATATTTATGACAAAATTGAAGACCTACTTTAATAATAGGATTTCCATATATCTTTTATCAATTTATTACAAATGGCTTGCGGCCATAGATCTGATTTCATATATTATTCTCAGAATTGTCAAAGACCCAATTCTTAAAAATGAACCTTGATAAAATATCGCCTTCAAACACATACATTTTCGAGGCTGAAGCCTTTTCAACGGCACGCGGGAAGGCATGCATTTTGGTCTTCGATCTCCAAAAAAGGATGACCCCGAAAAAAGTTCATCCAAATCATTACGCCAGCCTTCGAGAGGATCAGGCGTCAAGATCAGATCTCCATCGAATGGAGTCCAGATTCCATTGTACCAAGAGCCTTTTTAGGCCTGTATTACAGTTACCACTCTCGAGGGGTGTGTACAATATCCATAATAATTGGGCATACGACAGTAAATGTCCCTTCAATTAAGAAATTTCTGAGCTTTATGCTCTCAAAGAGACTGAGAAGTTTAACATCCCCTGCCCATACCAGCAAAGGAAATACTAACCAGTTACCACCCTCGAGGGGTATGTACAATATTGTGTATCTATAATAATTGGGTATACGATAGTAACCAGGCGTACGATAACATACTAAGTAACCATGCAAGGATGTCCCTTCAATTACGAAATTTCGGAGCTCGAGGCTCTCAAAGAGACGAGGAGAGGTCTAACATCCTCTGCCCACACCAGCAAAGGAAACACTAAATAATATGACCCTGTCATTCTATGTCGGTCAGTTAACTCTGTACAAAATACGTTGGTAAGGAACAAGAGCACCAAAAAGTTTTAAATTTATAAAAGGGTACCGCATTTCCTTTATCCAGAAACTTCAATCCGTCCTGCACGGTATTCGAGAGGACGCAGGTTCGAATCCTGCTCAAAACTGATAACCTTCCCACATTTAAATTAACACCGAACTCTGTTCAAGTCCCGTCCTGACAAAGTTGTAAATTTTCACTTTATGTTAAAATGCTATGGAAAACTTGACTAAGGTGGAATACTAATTGCTTTAAATACTTAAGAATCAATACAACGAAAAGTTTCCTTTTTAACTGAAATGACCACATTGTGCAATGGTTCAAAAGATGAATGCTCAAGGCACTCAACTAGTTCCTTTGTCACCAAGTTTGATTTCTCCACTTTTCCTAACTTCAAATAGCGATGGGTCATCCGCCCAGAATTCAGTTTTAGGACATTGTACGCCTTTGTGAAGCCAGAATAATTCTATCTTTCAGCATGTTCCGTTTACCAGATTTCCTCCAACCACGAGATTGGATGTGCAAAATACATCTCAGTCAAGCTTATTTTCATGATAAAGCTGATATAGTTTACATTATTCTTTCTCAAAGCACATTCTTGTCTTCCGCTCGGGTAAGCCGCACCCAAAACATTTTCGTTTCTCACCATCTGGGTGCCTCGATTTCTATAGAATAAGAGTATTCAAATACTCGTCTACCTATACAAAATCTCATTTTACGCATCAAAATCCTGTTACTCTTCACAAACACGTACAAATAGCCTTGAAAACTCTTCAAACCCAGAGATGGTTAGACAATTGGGAGAAAACAATAATAGGTTCCCAAAGAAACCTCTCATATCGTTATGCGATAGACATAGAACTACCTGAAAGTCCAATACCAAAAGAAAAGATATTAGACATAAAAGGAAGATTTATTTAATTCCAAATCAAAGAAACTTAGTTCTTTTAAAGAAAATTCAAACTTGGTGGGTTTTTTTGTTTTTTTACCCCTTTCGCAGTGCCTAGAGGTAGCTTTACCTCGGCGTCACATTCGGTCAATCCCCTAACCGACAACCCACTGAAGAAAATGGTAGTGCACGGAGTGGTACAAGTGGAACTCCAATAGTGGGTCCGCAATTACCGGTTCTCGTCAATTTTACAAGCTTTCCATCCGAGATGCTTTCTTACCACGGACGCGTCAGATTTCGCTTGGGAGCCCAGCTAGAAAACATTTCTCTAACAGGCTCGAGGGCCTAGAATAACAAAGATTGCATTGCATCAAAGAGAGATGTTGATAATCTTACACATGATTCGAAATCATATACCTACCGGTACTGTGTTACAGTCTGTACTCATTCAAAGCAGTTGTAGTCCATCCCCCCAGAGGGACGAGAGCAAATCAATTGCCTTGACGAACTTAACTCGTCAGCTTGCGTGTAATGGTCCGACATCAAATTGACTTTACCATACACTGCATTCCGAGCCGATACCATATGTATCAGCTCCTCCGGGTATTTTTTGTGAGCATCCTGCTTCAAACACCACTAAAGCAAGATTTCCTACAAACAATATTCCTATTATGAAATGGAGAACACTACATGATAGGCCTGTTTGTAATGTGTGGATATTACTTCCACCACCATTTTTAGTACCCAAGATGCTGTCACACCTTAATCAGTCAACAGGAGTGTTTATGGCGCCGCGATGGCACAAGGTATTAATAGAGGGCAGATCTCAAAGCGAGAGCTCTGTAAGCTCCATTCGTTCTGCAGAACCTGCAAAAGAACCTAATAAACATTATTTTTTTCCTTCTAATAAACACCTCGACAGGTCTCCCACCACCTCACATAGAGAATCTGTGGAAATGTGGGGGGGGGGGGGGGGGCGAAGAGGTAAATAACAGATATTAAATCAAAAACTTCTACTATTGAGCTCTTTGAGACCTACCTTTTAAGATGTTTTAACCGACTTGCATTTTATTCATGGTTATTATATAATACGATTCTGTTACATAAATCTGTTGTTGCTGTTCTTGATAATATAGAAACCGTTAGTCAACTTTACATAGTTCGCATGTTTTGGTTAAACATATCTTGGTCGATCTCTTTAAAAAATGTAAAGAAAGATAAGTCACATATTCATTGATATTGGGATTGATGACTTAGTTCAATATTACTAAGTATTGATACACAGAGAACATTTTTCAGGTTTCTCGTCATAGTGATTTTATGCTTAGGTCGCCGCAACCACGATCTAACTTTGCTCGATTGTATTAACTCAATTCATAGGTACTACTTTTAGGCCCGAATTAAGAGTCCGAAACTGATCATTTTCATTTCAGACAATCTGGTTGGAAAACATTGTAAACAAAGATAACACCTACGACTAATCAATTGAATCCTTTATTCTAGATAGAAATTAGGATATCAGAGTAACCGATATGAGACTACACAGTCTAATAGTTTATTTATGACTGTTAGAGGTTCTCCAACTATTCTAGCCCCGGCACTACCCGGTCAACAGCAGCTTCTAAGAATTGGTGGTGGTGGTAAGATCAAATTAATCCTTAACAAGAGGTAATTGACGATGGATTTCAAAAATTTTTATCGTCGAGTAATAATGTCAGCTACTACCACCAATCAAATATAATAATAATTCGCAATTATTTAATCCTGTCAATAGAAGGAATACTTACTACTCCTTAAATAAGATTCCTTAATTAGTCTGTTTAAGATTACATATGAAGTTGTTCAAGATGGTAAAGATTATAAATCTAGATACCATACATACAACATTCTATAATATTATTTTCCTAAAAATAAATTAGAATCACATTGGCGTTTCCGTCACTCACCAGGCGAAAACAAACATTTCTCATTATATAAGCTTCGAATTACGGTCAAGTACTTTTAATAGCGGCGTTTTCCCTGAAAGAAAACGCATATTAAAATACTTACCTAATTCGAAGCTTACTTTTTAAATCTGCCTGGTGAATAAAAGCCAATGAGGACAAAGTGGACGCCATGTTCTTTATAAGTTCACAGGTGGCGCCCCCTACTGGTGAGTCGACGGAAATACGTCATCAAACATGAGTAAGATAAGCCTACGGGTAACGGATATGCCTATCTCATTATATAAGCTTCGAATTAGGTAAGTATTTTAATATGCGTTTTCTTTCAGGGAAAACGCCGCTATTAGCCAGTGAACGTCCTTATCTATATATTAGTAAATATTGATTGTCTGTTTGTTTGAGACATAGGATTGACTTTAACTGCCCAGTGGTGCCTCCATATTCTCTACTCTTTGAAACACTCTTGAAAACAGTGTAGTGGCAGATATGCGAATCACCTTCTCAATTTTGGTTTCCAGGTCCATCAGTACTGGAGATTATTAACAACCTGCTCACCAATCTGAGAGCCTCCGTTGCCAGGGATTCAGAGGTATTTGATATTATATATTCAAATAACGTAGACTTTACGAAGATGATTTTAAATTTTAAAAAGTGCCGGTAGATGGTGCCTACGTCGCCCTAAGACGTAAAATAAGGTGGAAAATCTAGTTGGTTTCGGTGGCTGAGTGGTTAAGGCGTCTGCACGGTTTGCAGAAAACGCAGGTTCGAATCCTGCTCGAAACCAATTCTCTTTTTAGTTCTCTTCTCAGTTAGCATACTAATCGCTTTTCAAAAATAATCTTGAAGATGATTTTGTTCAGATCTGTGTACATAATAATAGTATTTTTATTTCCGAAACAGAAAGAATCTGACGAGAAATTATACCAAGAGGCGCTGATCAACGCACTGGGAGAATTCGCAGACCACCTCCCCGACTTCCAGAAGATAGACATCATGATGTTCATCGTCAACAAGGTGCCTTCCGCCCCTCGAGGCAAGGGCACCAGGGCCGACTCCATGCTGCAGAGCATCCTGCTCAAGTCTTTGCTCAAGGTAAGCTCACCTGCACTGGATAGATATTACGATGTTGTACCCATCGTAAATATAAACAAGACAAAAAGGCATAGCTCAATCCACTACTGAACGTGGGCCTCTCCAATCCCAATATCATTTTGTCAGGTTGATTGGCGTGTGACGACGGCAAAGAGTACAAAATGTTGCCACTGCAAAATTCATCTCAAGGATTTCGTAAGCGCCTACTAACACCTTTGCAAAACGGTTCATTACGTTGAGAACGAAAACTCGAAATGAAACCCGGTTGTCAGTAAAATTATAGTCGTTAAGCTAAGTTGAAAGCTCTATGGGCGGCTTGAAAACATTTAACTGTGGGTCGTTGCAACCTACGCTTGTCAATTTTAACACGACAATAGGCTCACCACCTATTACGTAGGACGTAAAACTACAAGTTGAAATGTGGGCGAATAATATGCCTCTGCGTAAAGGGGTAGTAGCTTTGGGGGTTTAGGCTGTATGTGGGGTGATTGGCCGTATCACGGTGCTTGGTACAGGACTTTCTTATGAGTGTTCCCTTTCTCCGCCATGACCTCGTCCGTTAGTGAGCAGTTGAGACTGGCTTGGATCCTGAACATCTCGATACGACTCCATCGCACCTATTTGAATGGATACCTTTGTATAAATTTCCCGGTCTCCCCCATTTCCAGGTGGGCACAACATACCGTACAGCGGAACTCAGCAAGGCCTTCCCGGCCGCATTCCTCGAAGCTCTTCTGCGTGTTGGAGCCAGTGCCGAACCTGCGGCTAGGGCTCTGCTGCAGCGTATACTACATACATTATTGGACCGTAGGGGGAACGCGCCTAGGCTGCTTCGACCCACGTGAGTACTACCTCCTGGTATATTCTGCTGCCTTAGTACTTTTCAGAGAAACTGTATGTATAGTGTTAGTTATTCGGAGCCCTATATTTCCTACTGCCGTCCTGTTACTGTTGGGAGACACTGTTTCAATATTGTGAGTTATTCCAAGCGCCTTTTTTTAACCATGAGAGAAACTCCTTCACGCATGCTATGCCGGACTACCGACTAAAAACCTCACGTAGCGCCCAACAGCTTACGGTTGGGAGCCCCGGGTAAGCCTTCAGAAGGATATCCCAGGACTGCCAGCAGACCTACGGCTACCACTGCGGCCTCGCCTAGGGGGGGTTCGGGTGCTTTCCCGAGTTTTTGAAGGGTTTTCTGGTGTCATCCCGCTTCATAGGGGGGGCGTGCGTGAATTGCTCAAGGCTTGCTTCTGTAAGGACGGTGAGCGACCCTCTCACCGTCCTCAGACCCCCGGTCATGGAGGCCGATAGTCCTCGGCGAAGACACGTCGGCGGCGTCCAGGCCGCCGACTGTGGAACTCGGGTGGGAGAGCTCTCTCCCGCTTCCACCCCGCCGTCTCTTTCACGAGCATGACCTGCTCGTAGAAATATTCCGCGTGCCCAAATATACATCTATCTTCGGATAACATCTGTGGTCCTGGTACCGTACAGAGGAACTGAAAAGTGTGCGAGCCAGTCGTATTGTAGGGTTCTTTTAGTAAAACTTGCCGCAGCCTACACCTACCTCCTGCTGTCCTGGTACATACAGAGAAATGATTCCAATTCTTTTTTAATTTCTCTCATCTTCTTATCTCGTTTTTGGGGTTCCGTATCCAAAGGGTAAAAATGGGACCCTATTCATGAGACTTCGCCGTCCGTCTGTCTGTCTGTCTATCACGACGCCGTATCTCAGGAACCGTAATAGCTAGAGAACTAAAATTTTCACAGATTTGTGTTATTTCTGTTGCCAGCTACTGACTGCTTATAACAACAAACACTAATTTAAAAAAAGGGGTGATTAAGAGGGGCTCTCATACAATAAACGTGTTTTTTTTGCCGTTTATTTGAACGGAACCCTCTGTGCGTGGGTCCAATTCGCACTTGGCCAGTTTTTATCCGTAACTGTGTATAACTTGTGCGTGGGTCCGACTCGCACTTGGCCGGTATTTATCAGTAACTTGTCGAATTTCCAGCGTGGAGTACGGCGAACTCGGTCTGACCGTAGAGAAGTGTTCCCGCCAGGACCTGATCTTCATCAGCAAGCATGGATACGCGCTGTTTAGCTCCTTGTATGATGGTGAGTTGTCTTAGCACTCTACTGTATCATGAAATACCTATACAGGGTCATTTGTCAAAAAACAGCAATCTGCCAGGATTAGATAGCTGACGTCATAACAAGCAACGTTTGTTCTACGACTTTTGAAAATGTGTTACATTTTGATGTAAAACCGACGATTTTGATGTACCTATGACTTAAAATCGATTTTGACGATTATGGCCTCCGGTGGCGACGTATTTATCGAAGTATAGTAGTACTTAAAGTATAATAATTTCTATAAATTCAAGCAGTGAAAGCATCTCGAACTCATTTAATACTGGAAGGGTAAACGGATATTAGTGTACCATGTTCGAAAATGTATATAGAATATTATTGTTAAGGCAAAAGAAAGTA
Source organism: Miltochrista miniata (assembly GCA_933228765.1). NCBI lineage: Eukaryota > Metazoa > Arthropoda > Insecta > Lepidoptera > Erebidae > Miltochrista > Miltochrista miniata. The sequence goes on from OW121769.1 coordinate 2,655,421, forward strand.
ATGTTTCAAAGTTTACCTTCTTTGTTTTCTTTTTGTCAATCGTTCTCGTCAGTTCTCACTCATTTGTTGCTAAGAGCCAAGTGACTTGATTTAGCCATCCGTCGCAGGCAATGTTGCCGCTGTGTGTTGTTGTTGCTTAGTGACTTGACCCTAGCGAACAAACACGTAACTTACTATATGTAACGCATCTGTTCGCTAGGTTCAAAGCTAGTCACCTGGCTCTCAGCTACTAGCTAGACATAGGCAATAAGGCACCTATGGTACTACCCGTTCGCTCTAACTTTGCCGCTGGCGTAGAGGCGTATACCCGAATTTTTAATTACACGAAGTAAATTGACAGTAGCTAATGTCACTTCGTCATAGAAAATAAGCAACATTGTATGAAGAAGTGACATTAGTTGCTGTCAATTTACTTCGTCTAATTAAAAATTCGACTTTAGTATGGAGCCGAGCGGCAAAGTTAGAGCGAACGAGCAGTATTATCTTTGCATATAGCGATCTCGAAGTCAGTCAGTCTCACAAAATTCCACTGTACCCAGGTCTGCAGCTGGAATCGAACACGGTGGAGAACGTAGAAGCGATATACAGTACGGTGGCGCTGGTCTGTATCGAGCTGGGCTCCGAGGAGACCGCCGCAGACATGCTGCAGCTCATACTGGCGTGAGTATACATACACACACAGAGTCCGACTTTTTATAGTTATAAATAAATAATAAATAAATAAATATTCACGGACATCTCACACAACGCTATCTGATCCCAAAGTAAGCTAGGAATAACCTGCTTGTGTTATGGGTATCAGACCACGGATATTAATACTTATATACTTTTAAATACATACATATTATACATAGAAACACCCAGACTCTTGAGACAAACATTTATGGGTCACACAAATATTTGTCTCCGGTGGGAATCGAACCCACGACCCCCGGTATCACTACCGACTGCGCCATAGAGGCAGTCAAAAATGTTATTATTATTTTAAGTGTCCTCATGGGTCTTGAATAAACAAGAAGCCGTGACATCGTTCTCACCAGACTGCCCCTCTCTAACACGTTTATTGTGAAAATTTATTCCAATTGACGTTGTCATTTTTGTTTTATTTCAAACTTTGAACAGATGATCTTTGTGACCTAGTGACGTAGTTTAATGCAACAGAGTCAAAGCTACAGACAAAGTCTCGCCATAAGCCCTCTTCTGTAACGGGATAAGTTTTTAGCCCCTCTCTATAAAATTATCCCGAACAACTCTTGTAAGGTAAAATCAGAGTACCGCAGAAAATATTATTAAATGATATATTAAAATTATAATTTAAAAAGCTAATACATGACACCACGTAATACCATAGAACATACTAGTGACAGCAGTTCGTTCCTTATGCGGATGTTGACAGGTTAGCTCTACTAACATTTACAAGTCAGTAAATTCTCCCAGATTTCCTAGCACTTAAAACAACCTTACCAGATTTTAATATTTTACATTCTATATTAGTAAAATTAAATATAAAACCCTTTGCGGTTAAAGTTGACACAGATATCAAGTTTACAGTAAGGCCAGGTACAAACATTACATCTTTCAAAGTTATGTCAATATTACTACCATGAAAGTTCACTGTAAAATGTACATCACCTTTTCCTTTCACTGTTAACTTCTTTCCATCAGCAACACATACTTCCTTTGTCAGTGATTGATCAAGCGATTCAAACAATTCCCGACATCCTGTCATATTGTCCGTGGCTCCAGAATCAACAATCCAAGAACTGTCATCCCTAGTCGTGCTGAGTGCAGTCAACATCATAGAAGTCGATACATCAGTTTGAGGACAGTCCTTCTTGACGTGACCTTTCGATCGACACTTCCAACACCATAGTTTCTTTGTATTTGGCGAAGTATTTACGTGTTTCGATGTAATAGGCACATATTTTCTATTGCCTCGGAAACTGGTCTTGCTACCGCTACCACGATCACGTGTCAACAAGCAGTCATCAGGACCACCAGTGCCTTTTCTCCATAGATGATCTTGCAGAAGTTTATTTTTTATCATATCTGTGGATATATTAACACCTGAGTGTTCCAGAGCCATAATCATGGGCTCATACTCCTGTGGTAACCCCTGAAGCATAATAGCTGCTAGAAATTCATCATCTAAAGGCTTCTTCATGTTATCTAGCTGTTCAGCTAGCGACAAAATTTCATTTACATAAAACTCCATGCTCTCAAACTGCTCCAGCTTAATCGAGCATAAATGTCGAAGACATGACAACCTTTTGTGCAAACCAGTGTCGTCATACGCCTTTTTCAAGGCATTCCACACATCTTTCGCCGTTTTAGCGTTTACAATGTGAGAATAGCATGACTTGTCAACACTCAAGCACAGTCTCGCTTTAGCTTTTTCTTCTACGCGAGCATTCAGTTCAGCATTTGCACCTTCAGCTGTTTCGAGTTTTTCGGTGATGCATTGCCACAAATTTTCGAATATGAGTATGTTTTTCATTCGAAATGCCCAATCTCTATAGTTGGTTGTGCCTTTCAACCTTTCAACGGCAATAGCTGTTGAGTTGTTTGAATACTCCATTTTCAAAATTTAATTAAATTATTAATATAATCCCTTACATAACATTCTACGTGATGCAGCCCATAACCTCTTGTGAGGTAAAATCAGAGTACCGCAGAAAATATTATTAAATGATATATTAAAATTATAATTTGAAAAGCTAATACATGACACCACGTAATACCATAGAACATACTAGTGACAGCAGTTCGTTCCTTGATATAAAAATATAAAAACTTATACCGTATTTATGTGGCCAGCGTTATATTTCAACAACAACACGTGCCGGGCAGAGATGCCACTCATACACAGTGGAGAGAATCTTCACCAGAACTGAGCATTTCAAAAGATCGTTCCTCTGTCGAACTATAAAACCTTGGAACCATCTGCCTGCATACTGACGTGCCCAGGATCGGAAAGGAGAGAGATTTGGTTGAAGATTTTTATTGTCCTATACTAATATTACAAAGTAAAGTAAAAATGATTGTTTGTTTGCATCGAATAGGCTCCGAAACCACTGAACCAATATAAAAAATCTTTCACTTACCAACAACTACACTAACCCCGGTGGACTTAAACTATATTTTATTCCCGTATTCCCACGGGAACGGGAGCTACATTGGTGAAACCGCGTGAATTGCGTTAGTTCTAATATAAGGTTATTCCATACTCGCCCTTAACATACATACATATATGACCACGCGTTTCATCCCCGAAGGGGTCGGTAGTAGTATTTTTTTTAATACCACTAAGTAAGCAGACAAGCATACGACCTAACAGAAGGACTGGTGGTCACCGCAGCCTATGAACGTTTGCAACACCAGAGGCGCCAAACTCGCGCTGCCGACGACCCTGTAAAAACCTCCTAAGACGTCTTTCGAAGAACCCCATGCTAAAGGTGTTTGGGAAAACCGAGGCAGGGAGATCATTCCACAACCTAAAACCTGTATTATAAAGGCCCACATTTTAGACAACCTCGATCTTAAAGCAAAGATAATATAATAGTATTACCAGATCGGCAACTCCCCGTCGCACCACAGCTGTCAGTAGAGTTGACGTGCGCGTTGACGGACAATTTGCTTACATTTTATTGATCACACTCACGCATTCAAGCAGGAGTTTCCGCCCTGTGCTTAAAGTGTATAATGTCCATTGTACAGCATACAACAGTCGGGCATATCCAACCCGGTGCTGTCGGTGGCCCAGCAGTGCCAGCTGCAGGCCGTGGCCGTAGCGCTGGCGGCCTTGGTACCGCTAGTGTGTGCCGCGCCTGCGCCCGCGCTCGCTGACTATGTGGACAAGGTAGGTGTATAGACATAGTGATGATATACATAGTGATGACATACATAGTGATGACATACATAGTAATGACATACATAGTGATGACATACATATTGATCACATACATAGTGATTTCAAACATGGTAATGACACATTTATGGTGATGACATACATAGTGATGACATATATCACTATGTATGTCATAATGAAGATGAAATGTGGTCGTATACCTATGCCTCTACCTACATCTGCATAAATGCGTGACCATGTGTATGCAGTGTCTCAATGGTCTAGTGGTTAGGGCGTCTGGCCCGGTTAGCTAGAAGACGCAGGTTCGAGTCCTGCTTGAGAACGATAATATCTTATTACATTTTTAACCCCCGACGGAAACCCGGACGGGGTGTTATAAGTTTGACGTGTGTGTGGGTGTGTGTGTGTGTGTGTATGTGTGTGTGTAAGTCTGTCTGTGGCATCGTAGCTCCCAAACGGATGAGCCGATTTTGATTCTGTTTCTTTTGTTTGAAAGATGGGTTAGGGGAGAGTGTTCTTAGCTATGTTTTATAAAAATCGGTTAAGCCATTTCAAAGATATGAGGGGTGAAAGTGGGGATGAAAAATTAAATTTGTTCAAATATACCCGTGTTGGGTATCAAATGAAAGGTCATAACTTATACATCACGATACCGCAAGTTTTATGAAAATCGGTTAAGCCATTCGAAAGATATGAAGAGTGGAATGTATTTCTAATTCTGGAACCACACTCCGCGCAATTCGCATTAGTTCTGAATAATTGTTGATAGACTATACGTATATATAAATATAGTTGTATGTTGATATTAAAAAACTCCTATAAAAAGCATGAAATAAAAAATTAAATTAAAAATTTAAAAACCCCCGACTCACCAAAAAAAGAACAATAAAAAAACCTGTAAAAAGTAAAAAAAATAACTATTATATTATGACCTATCTACCCTAAGTATTGAACCTTTATTATTATTATAGGTAGCTATATTATTTACGTATTCATATTGTTAACTAACAGTTTGTCTCGTCGGGGACCGCTCACCTAATCATAACCTAATCGTGCGTCTGTCTCTATTTAGGTATAGAGCGGTCCCCCCGACGAGACCAACTGTTAGTTAAAAATATGAATACGTAAATAATATAGCTACCTATAATAATAATAAAGGTTCAATACTTAGGGTAGATAGGTCATAATATAATAGTTATTTTTTTTACTTTTTACAGGTTTTTTTATTGTTCTTTTTTTGGTGAGTCGGGGGTTTTTAAATTTTTAATTTAATTTTTTTACATTCGTACTTTTATAGTGGCATACTATACGTTCACATTTTACGCATTATATTTTGTTCCTGCAAATAGATTAATGCCATATAATAACCATAACCCCATTATTACCTTGCAGATTCTCCAAGCGCGTCGTGAAGAAGCGCCTCACTTGTTACCGCCGTTACGAGAGGCTTATGATGACCTCACGCCATCTAAGCTGCCGGCTAAGTTGCCTTATCTTATGATAGACCAGGTATGAAGAAAAAAACTCTTATTTCTTTCAATAATAAAGGTTCAAGTGTTTCGATATCTATTTTCATAGTTAAATATCCACAAAGTGCCATTTTAAGCAACGTTAGGAACTTCTTTATACTTTTTTTTATAGATTTAACATTTAAAGCAATTAGTATGCTGACTTTTTCATAATATTTAATATTTCCAAGTTGCCTTATTTCACTTTATATTAAATATTCTTTATATTTAACGAAAGCAATCTTTGACTCTTTGTTTAGTTTATCATTATTAAAATGTTTTTGTTTGTTTGTATTTTTCTGACGATTTTTTTATTTTTATACCTATTTTTTTAAATTCTCACCTACCCTCACCTACTCCAATTATCAACACCATTAAAACATCCCCAGATCTTTGACTCTTTGTTTAGTTTATCATTATTAAAATGTTTTTGTTTGTTTGTATTTTTCTGACGATTTTTTTATTTTTATACCTATTTTTTTAAATTCTCACCTACCCTCACCTACTCCAATTAACAACACCATTAAAACATCCCCAGATCTTTGACTCTTTGTTTAGTTTATCATTATTAAAATGTTTTTGTTTGTTTGTATTTTTCTGACGTTTTTTTTTATTTTTATAGGTACCTATTTTTTTAAATTCTCACCTACCCTCACCTACTCCAATTAACAACACCATTAAAACATCCCCAGATCTTTGACTCTTTGTTTAGTTTATCATTATTAAAATGTGTTTGTTTGTTTGTATTTTTCTGACGATTTTTTTATTTTTATACCTAGTTTTATAAATTCCCACCTACCCTTACCTACCCCAATTAACAACACCATTATGACATTCCCAGATGGCATTATGCGAGTGCCTAAAAGCTAGCGGCTTGGAATGTTCCCGCCTGGCCGCGCCGTCTCCGTATAGCGCTGCGGGCTCACTGGCCGCGCCGCATAGACACAGTTGGTTGGAAGCTGGTATGTATTGCAACCCGCTTCCTACTAATATTATAAATGTGAAAGTTCGTGAAGATGTTTAGATGTTTGTTACTCAATTAATATTAGTTCGGAGTGAAGTGATGTGCAGATAATCAACAAAATAACCTGGTTAAATTGCGTTAAATAAACATTTTGTGATAGAAACAGTGGAACATTATAATCCCAATACAAAATAAAACCTGAATAAGTGGGTGTATGACAATTCTTTTTATTTAACATAGTGCACGCAACTCGCACGGTTACGCGGAACTCATAAGTGTGATTACGGCACGCGCTTGCTAGCAGTGACGCCTGACTCCCATACCGGCTCGCGGCCAAAGAATAAATAACGCGGACAGCGCATTGTATTGTGCCTAATTTAAATCTCCTCTTAGAGGACGAACTTTATATGGTAAAAATAACAATATTTTTACAATGCTTTGTCATGGATGTCAATCTGAGCTAAGAGATAATAGTTTTTTGAAGTGCAATGGTTGCAAATCCTTATATTGCTTCGAATGTCTCAACCTAACAAGTGACACCAGCCAATTACCTACCTCGGAACAGATAAAGTCTTTGACTTGCCCCTGCTGTCGGAATGTGACGCGACGTACGAACAATGATGATACGCCCTGCCGCCAGAGAAGTCAAATGAGTCAGATGGTATCTTATGCCGAGGTTGATCGTAACATGAGTACTGGAACAAGTGTTGGTACCTCTGTAGGTAATAATCTGTCAGGGGAACTGGTTACTATGGAGAGTATCAGTCAACTTTTCGACTCTAAGCTGGCACCTGACGGCATATTCATGAAAAACCTGAGATCAGCTCTTAATAAAGACATCGAAAAAATGGTAGTCGTACACGTGAAGCGAGCAATCGAGGACTTGAAGACTGACTTTTCTGTCACTACTGATTACCTGGCTGCTGAACAGGCGGATTTGAAAGCGAAAATCGAAGTAAAGGACAACTTAGTTCGACAGTTGGAATCGCAACTCACAAAGTGTCAATGTTCTCTCACTAAGCTTCAGTCACGAGTGCAGAGTGTGGAAAAGATCTCACGCGACATGAACCTTGAAATACACGAAGTGCCGGAGAACAGTAGCGAGAACTTGTCTGGCATATTCAGGAAACTGTGCGAGTGTTTACAGGTCGATATACCACCGCGTGATGTGAGAGCCTGTCGTAGGATCTCGAAAATGAATCCTTCATCTGGGCGGCCTCGCAATATACTTGTCACTCTTTCATCGCAGTTGCTACGTGATTTGTTCCTATCATCGGTAACCCGTTTTAATAAGGCGCATCCGAGAGATAAACTCGCCTCTACGCATATTGGTTTTTCGGGAGAGACACGCAGGATTTACGTGGCCGAACATCTTTCTCCAGAGACCAAGGAAGTACACAGTGCGGCGCGTAAATTTTGTAGAGACAATAATTTCAGGTTTGGGTGGGTTCGTTTCGGCCGCGTATACATTCGTAAAGACGAACAGAGTCCTGCTCAGCATATTAAGACCATTGATTGTCTTGATCGTCTGTTGTGAGATTGTGGTTTGTCTATCTAACTATTATATTTTTTGCTTTTTTCTATTTTTGTGAACTGCTTAAAAGTACATTAACATTATGATAAGTATGTATTATCAGAATATTAACAGAATGCGCAGTAAATTACCGCAATTTTATCAAAATGTATTAAACAGTAACTATGATGTTATATGTCTAGCGGAGACTAATTTAAATGATGGCGTTTTTGATGGAGAAGTTGTTGACTCGCGTTATAGCATTTTTAGAAGAGATCGAGATTGTTTTAATTCTTCAAAGACCGAGGGCGGAGGGGTGCTCGTGGCTGTGAAGAAGTCTTTCAGAGTTCTTCGACAGTCATGTTGGGAAAGTAGTTTGGAGGATATCTGGATAAGTATTATACCGGAGATTTGCAACGCTCCTAAAATCAACATCTGCGTATGCTATCTACCTCCTGAATTAAATTATTCAAAGAGGGATGAGATCTACTCCAATATTCAGAGAGTTTTGTTAAATCACTGTCACGACGATAAAAACATAATCGTGGGAGACTTCAACACACCCGAGTATTCTCTTCTCTCCCTTGACCCTGACGAGCCATTACGTCCCTCTGAGAGTAAGAGGCTTCTCCTACTACTTGAACTTTTTTCACTCTGTAATTTGAAACAAAGTAATTGCATTCCCAATGATAAAGGCCGTTACCTTGATTTAGTGCTCTCGTCTGATGAGCCTTTGCAGGTTTCCGAGGCCCATGTTCTTAGCTTAAAGGATAAACATCACCCTGCTTTAGAATTTGAGATTCCCTCGACATGCAAAAGGTCACTAAATTTAAAACGTAATAATGACAAACGATTGAACTTTGCTAGGTGTAATTATGAGAGCGTACAATATGACTTAGATTCGACAGATTGGCACGAGCTTCTATCAAGCCCCGACATAAATGTATGTGTTGACCTTTTTTACCGGAAGCTTTTTGAAATCATCAATAAATATACCCCTTATACAACTATAAGATCTGACAGGTAACCCATATGGTACAGCAAACCTCTGATAAAGTGTATTGAGGAGAAGAACAAGTACCATAAACTATTTAAGAAATTCAATAACCCGCGTGATTATGATGTCTTCTCCTTATTACGTTCTAGAGCCAAGAAAATGATTGGTCGGTGTTATGGGAGTTACGTCGCGTCAGTCGAGGGGTCTTTAACAGATAATATAAAGGGTTTTTGGAAATTTGTTAATAACAGGAAGGGACGTGTCTCAATTCCAAATGTAATGCATTTTGAAAGTGGTTCCTCTTCGACTGGATCAGGTGTTTGTGAGCTTTTTTCGCAATGTTTTGCCTCAGTGTTTGACTCCAATCAAACATCCTCTGCCATGTTTAGTGACAACCTTAAGTCGGTCGAGAACGATAATCTGGACCCTATTTTTTATATCAATATAACCGACAGCGACATTCTAGCAAAGATCAAACAGCTTGACGCCGGTAAAGGGGCAGGTCCTGACCAAATTCCCTTCTTTTGTCAAGCAATGCGGCCGAGAGCTGTGCATGCCTTTGAAAATTTTATTTAATAAATCCCTCATGGATGGAGCCTTTCCCTCACGATGGAAGATAGCTCACATTGTTCCCATTTTTAAAAGCGGCGATAAGTCTCGGTGTGAAAATTATAGACCCATAAGTATCTTGTCCTGTTTTGCAAAGGTCTTCGAATCTCTGATATATACACAGCTGTACAACCATTTTAGGCCCATAATATCTGAAAATCAACACGGTTTCGTGAAGGGAAGGTCAACAATAACTAACCTTTTAGTTTACAAAAACTACCTGTGTAAAAGCTTTGCTGTGCGGGGGCAGGTTGACTCAGTCTATACAGATTTCTCCAAAGCCTTCGACAAGGTTAATCATAGATTACTTTGCAGTAAGCTCGCTGCGTATGGTGTGCACGGTAGTCTTTTTCGTTGGTTGTCCTCTTATTTGATTAACAGAAGTCAGTTGGTGGCCTTGAGAGGATATATTTCTTCTCCTGTTGGTGTGCCATCTGGGGTACCTCAGGGGTCGCATTTGGGGCCGTTGTTATTTGTAGTGTTCATTAACGATCTCGTAAAGAATATATCTTGTGAATATCTTTTATACGCTGACGACTTAAAGATCTATAAAGCGATAGCCTCTCCTGATGACTGCAATCTCTTGCAGAGTGATCTCGTAGCTGTCTCTCATTGGTGTAAAAGTAATTTGATGTCCCTTAATATTGCCAAATGCTCCGTCGTTACTTTTACTAATAAGCGTCATAGGATCGTTGTCGATTACGCAATTGATGGACAGGTCCTGAGAAGATCCAATGTCATTAAAGATCTTGGGATTATTTTCGACGATAAACTTAGCTTTCGAGACCATTACCATCACGTAGTGATGAGATCTAATCAACTTGTTGGGTTTATTGCGAGGACTGCTAGGGATTTTAAAGGTGCTTGTTCTTTTCTCTACCTATACTACACACTCGTGAGAAGCAATATTGGAATACGGCTGCCCAATATGGTCTCCACATTACAATGTTCACATTGAAAATATAGAAAGGGTGCAGAGAAGGTGTCTGCGGATATTATGTTACCGTCAGCACTTGGGGCGCATCATTATCGATTACGATGCGCGTCTGATTAGATTTAACGTGCAAAGGTTGGAAGTACGCAGGCGGTACTTTGATTTTATTTGCCTCTATAAAATAATTCACTCTATACTTGATGTACCTAATTTGCTTGCTCAATTGACCTTTAATATCAGATACAGCGCTCGTAGATCCAACCAAACGGGACTTTTTGCCTTACAAGTCTATAAAAATAATACTTCTTTTTACAACCCTATAGTTCGTATGGCGCGTCAGTGTAACGAAATCGCCAGGGATAATCCAGCCTTCGATATCTTTGTACCTAAATTGAATTTGTTTGTTAGAGCGGTAAAGCAACTTCTAAATCAACTGTAGTTTTGAAGTCCATCCTGTCTAATGTGTCAAAATTGTAAACTATTTTTATATGTGTTATTGTGAGAAACTCCTTCATTTTAATTCATTTGTACACGCGTTCTTGTGGAATGCAACCTAGGCTCTAACCTACTGCTTTGTATTATTATATTTTTTATTGGTTGTAATCTGTTACGTGTGATAAATAAATAAAATAAAATAAAATAAAATAAATCACGTTCTAACGGCTGAACAAATTGGGCTGAAATGTGGTACAGAGATAGCTTATGGTCTGGTCTGGTATAACACGTAGACTACTACACCGTCGTCGCGCCCCCTATCTAGCGAGACATCAACCACCATAATGATTGACTCAATGACGTCACATTTCGTGTCGACCAATGGTGAAGCGTTTTGCAAGTTTGAATTTCGCTCTCAGAATTCTCACTTTTAATGCAGTATTTACAGGTTTTAAATAATAAATGCTATTCATCCAGAAATATGTTCCCACGGGAAGCGGTAACGGTAAATTTTACGCGAGCAAAGCCGCGCGCTTCATCTAGTACTTTATATTTGTTCTTTTTCACTATATAGCTCCCATCAACAATCATATAGTGTTCGGCTCGAAGGACTAGTGTGAATTGGTCCTTCGAACCGGATAAATTGTAAGAGGAATTAATAAAGTTCTAGGTTTTGTGTAAAATACATGTGTCACGCCTTTTATCCCCGAAGAAATAAACAGATGCATATTATATGCCCATATTTCACCTTTTACATTTTTCCCACATAATAGATTTTGGGTAAAAGTTGACGAAAAATGTGTTACATTAGCAAATGATCGAGCTATACCTTGGCAAGAGAGTCGAAAATAATGGAGACGCTACTGTGCAGTTCATATATTATGTGAAATCTTTAGAAAGAACCACCAAACAGTATCCAGTTGTCAATATAAACCACAAATTAAATTGTATGGCGTCATTGATTAACTAACATTCATGTGACGCTATTGACAACATTTTGACAATGTACATACATACACATAATCACGCCTTTATACCCGAAGGGGTAGGCAGAGGCATAGTATACGCCCACGCTTCACCTTATAGTTTTATGTCCCACGTAATAGGTGGTGAGCCCATTGCCGTGTTGAAATGGACAGGAGCAGGTCGCCGCGATGCGCAGTTGAAATTTTTCAAGCCGCCCATAAGGCCTTCAACTTGGCTTAACGATTGTCATTTTACTGAAAACCGGGTTTTATTTCGAGTTTTCCTTCTCTACGCAATGAATCTCTTTGCGCAAGTGTTCCCTTAGTCGATATTTACGACACCCTCGAGATGTATTGGGGTGGCGACGTTTTGTACTCTTATCCGTCGCAACACGGGACCCCGTCGCCACACGGGGCCAGCATTGACAATTTAGCCAGCATATGAAATATAAAGTGAAGCGCTCGTGGCCCCGCGGACTCAGTGTTCTGTAAACGATCACTGCAGTAAGCAACTTCCACTATGGCCGGTCCATGGGTGGGTGACCATCCATGTGATCACTTTGTGACATTTATTTGAGCGTTCCTGTGCTTCGGAAGGCACGTTAAGCCGTTGGTCCCGGTTGCCAGTAAAATGGCAGTCGTTAAGTCAAGTTGAAGACTTTATTTCAACAGCAGGCAGTCACAACCTGCGCCTGTCCATTTAAACACGGCAATACGGCTCACCACCTATTACGTGGGACAAATTATAAAAAAAGGTGAAATGTGGGCATATAATATGCCTCTGCCTACCCCTTCGGGGATAAAGACTTGATTATATGACCATATGTATAAAATATAAGTTCCGTTTCTAGATATTTTTGCCAAACTATACGCGTTGAGATCGCACAGTATTGAACCTGGTACCTTGATATTGCAGGCGCGGCTCAGGGACGTGACAGTCTGGCGGACATCGCGGCCGGTACTCTCACTGAGATGGACAGCGCTAATAGCTCGCCCGGAGTTACTAGGGTGAGTCTACACAAACACGCTCATCGAAAACCCTTTATAGCGAAAACGCGCCTCACTGTTTTCTCAAATCGCTTACAGTGCATGTAAGCAATTTTACACATTCATTCACCGCGTTTTCGTGAATAACTAACACTTTGGATGATTGTGATGTTGATTATTTTTGACGTGACAACGTCTTATAATTCGATGGAGCCGGCTGCACGAACGAAAAATGATGACGCAATACGTCGTTACCTCGCTCTGAGGCGTTCCATTCATTTTAGTAATGTTTTCAACAGATGGTACTACGAGGGCTGATCAATAAGTCCGTGACTTTTTTAATTTCCCGCCACTTTATTGAAATGGAAACTCTGCTTCTGTCAACGGGCAACTGTTAGTTGACTTCTGTCAAAATTTAGACAAGCTACGTCATTTTGTTTGTGTTTGACAGTTGTCTATAGCAGACTAGCGCGCTTTTTGAGAAGAAAATGGAAAAATGTGAATTTCGTGTGCTTATTGAGCCTTATTTTTTGCGGAAAAAAACCATCACTCAAACCAAGACTAAGCTTGATAAGTATTATGGGGACTCTGCACCATCTATTTCCATGGTAAAAAAGTGGTTTACCGAATTCAGATGTGGTCGTACAAGCACGGAAGATGCGGAACGTTCTGGACGTTCATTTGAGGTCTCTACATCCGAAACCATAGAAAAAATCCACGATATGGTTTTAGCCGATCGGAGATTGAAAGTGAGAGAGATTGTGGAAGCCATAGGCATCTCACATGGCACAGTGGTTTCAATTTTGAATGAACACTTGGGTATGAGAAAGCTTTCCGCAAGATGGGTGCCGCATTTGCTCACAATCGACCACAAACGCAACCGTGTAACAATTTCGCAGGAGTGTTTGACGTTGTTCAACCGCAATATGGACGAGTTTTTGCACCAATTCATAACCGTGGACGAAACATGTATCCACCACAATACACCAGAGACCAAACGGCAGTCAAAACAGAAGGTTTCACGGGGGGAATCAGCGCCAAGGGAGGAAAATGTTGGTTTGTCAGTCAGTTAAGTCATGGCGACCGTTTTTCGGGATGCACGCGGTATAATCCACATTGACTACCTTCAAAAGGGGAAAACAATCAATGGCGAATATTCTACCAACTTATTAGGTCGATTCAATAAGGAATTGAATAAAAATCGATCGCATTTGGCCAAGAAAAAAAAGTCTTTTCCATGAGGAAAAACCAAGGGTGCACACATGTGCAGTTTCTATGGCAAAAATCCGTGACTTGGGAGACGAATTGCTCTCTCACCCACCCTATTCTGCAGATTTAGCACCGAGTGACTATTTCTTGTCCCCGAACCTAAAGAAATTGCTTGGCGGAAAGAGATTTGACTCTACCGACAAAATCAACTCTCAAATAAATGCGTATTTTCATGACCTCGACAATTTTTTTTTTCGGAAGGTATGGAAAATCTGGAGAAACGTTGGATTAAGTGCATAGAACTCACAAGAGACTATGTTGATAAATAAAATAACTTTTTATCTAAAAACCTATTTTTCATTGAAAAAGTCACGGACTTATTGACCCGCCCTCGTATAATCAATTGATGTGTATTTATATTTATTTTTGTTTTGTAATGTTAATTTTGTTTTTTTTTTTGTTTTTATTTTTTTTTCTATTTTTTTTCTTTTTTTTTTCTTATGACGTTGTCACGTTCAACCATCGTCAGTAAACCGACTTTACAGACAACCGATTTTTTTATTAAATCATCATCCACCAAAACTGTGTCCTAACGGGGCTTAAAATGTGTGTGACGTGACCTCTACGATTGGTCCGAACATCGCATCCCGAAGACGACTAACGTTGGCGGACAGAGTATTATGTCGAAACAGCTATCAAACTCTATAAACCTATACCACTCCCAGATAATACGCTTCCTAAATCTTTACCTTCCAATCCCTATACTAAACTAGTCCAACATTCTCCAGCGCACCCAGTTCGACGACTTAGACGAAGAATATCGGATGTTCACTCGCAAGTACAATCACAACCACAGGCCCTCCATGCAGAACTTTGGCGTTTATGTAAACATATCTCTTTAATTTATATTATGTTGATTTAGATATCTACTATGTCGTAGGCGTAATTAGAAAAAGTATTTTAGACAAGCTGTTTCCCGCGGCTTCGACCGCGTAGAAGTCGTTATTGCGTAAAATCATAACCCCTCTTTTTGCGCAGTCGGTTAAAAAATAGCCTATGTCCTTCCTAGGGCCTCGAACTATCCGTGTACCAAATTTCAACTCAATTGCTCCAACCGTTTAGGCGTGAAAGCGTAACAGACAAACTACTAGACAGACAGAGTTACTTTCACATTTATAATATTAGTAGGGAAGTAGGGATAATTTCAATTTTAACAGTATGTCTTCCCAACATGGTGTTGCAAACGTCCATAGACTACGGTAAGTCGGTAACCAATCATCAGTTAGGCCGTGAGCTTGTCAGCCATCTTAGTATGTAGTATTAAAAAAGTACATACATAGTCATAGTACGTATTCATATACATACATAGCCATAGTACATAGTAATAGTCACGCCTTTATCCCCGAAGGGGTAGGCAGAGGCATAGTGTACGACCACATTTCACCTTATAGTTTTATGTCCCACGTATTAGGTGGTGAGCTAATTGCCGTGTTAAAAAGAAAAAAGAAGTATGGTAGTCGTAATAATGTAGTGCTCACTTATGATAGACATTTTGAAAGTATACTTTTATTAAAATTTTATTAACTAATAATTTTTGAACTTTTCCTCAAATCAGGCGGACCAGTTGCGATTTAAGTAATAATTTTTCTTTAATAGATTGTAAAATATTGAAAAATAAAACCGGCCAACTGCAAGTCAGATTTGGAGGAACATGTAGGGTTCCGTATCACAAACGACAAACATCATATTTGTTTTATCCACTTACATGACATATAATTCTTTCTGATTTTAGTGTTTGTTGTTATAGCAACATAAATACATATTCTCTGTAAATTTTTGGAATTTTTGATTTTTATTTTTACTTTCACTTTTATTTTCAATTTTACTTTTACTTTTCAAAAAATTTAATTTTGTTACAATTCCTTCACTAATTAATCGAAAGAAACTTCGTTCCATCCGGGTGTCCCTTGACACCCCTCAAGATTTTTTTTCGTTTATCTGTAAAAATTCAGCTTTCTAGCTATCACCGTTCATGAGATACAGACAGACAGACAGCGGAGTCTTAGTAATAGAGTTTTTACCCTTTGGGTACGGAACCCTAAAAAATGACGTACACGTTCCTAAACTTAATCCTTAATTCCCTTTCCTAATACTTTCCTTCCCCTGTAGCGCTGTGACAATGATTTCTGGCACTGGGGCCGCGAAGAGCTTAGAACTTTCAGTTCCAACCACACGAGACGAGAGAGACGATCGCCTGGCGTATGTATCTTACTGTAAAAGATAAGTTTTCAGTGTAAAGGGCTTTTTTTTAACGTGAGGAAAATCGTACATGTATGCTTTACCAAACTCCTACTGATTAAAAACTACATACATAGTATACCCCAGGACTCCCAACTGACCTACGGCTACCACTGCGGCCTTCCCTAGGGGGGTTCGGATTATAACCTGCTTTTCTTTCACGTTCGTGAATCCCTCACGTCACACTGCCGTCATGGGCCTGCTTCTGTAGGACGGTGAGCAGCCTCTTCACCGTCCTCAGGCCCCCGGTCATTGAGGCCGATAGTCTTGGGTGATGTAAAGGGCTCCTAACTGGCCCTCATTAAAATTTTTAGTGCTAAACTTGTGAGTAGGTAGTGCACTATCTGACGGTCTAGATCAGTGATGGGCAAAGTACGGCCCGTGGGCCAGCTCCGGCCCGCGAAAGCATTTAATCGGGCCCGTCGACGGTCTAATATAAAGTCAATATCTACGTAGTATATGGCCCACAATAATTTTGACGGTCTAGAAGTATTATGTAGATTCTACTTAGTACAGCAATAGATGTGTTTGTGAAGTGAACAACCTTTTTTTACCATCAAAATTGCGGAACAACCCTATTACAAACCGACTCACTGATGGACACCTTTTCGCGCTCTTAAAGTCTTATGTTCGAAATGTGGCACAAAAAAAAAGCAATTTCATACGTCCCACACGCCTACGATGGCATGACCTTTGAATAACAGTTAAATTTAATTATTTTACGTTTGTGCAAGTATGTAAGTACTGTAAAATTTTTATATTAATATGATAAAAAACTTTCAGCATTTTTCGTATAATTATGGCCCTCCCCTGAAAAGTTTTGGTATTTCCGCGCCCATTAAAAAGTTTTCCCACCACTGGTCTAGATTTTCATAATAAGGTTGGGGAGGGCGGACGAGTGACTTCAGCCACGGCCAATCATACTGAAAACAAGCAAAGGCTTCTTGTTGAGATTGTCAAAGCGGATTCCAGATTCCGAACTAACAGTGGATGTAATCGGGAACAAAATCATGAATGTGGGTAGGTTGCAACGTCATATTAAAAGTGTATCTACACAAAATAAAGCACAGAACGCATTCTTATAGTCCGTTCACAGTTATATTACCTCTGAGTGACAGCTCGTCGATCGTTTTCTGTGTGTTGGCATTGCAGTAAAGTCGCCCTATGAGGGCCAGCCTAAGACATTTAACTGAATCAGGTGGAGATTATAACATCCAACCTTTAGCACGAATAGTTTTGTTTTTCATGTCACAATAAACTTAACTTCACTAATACAGTGCTCCTGTTACTACGCGATTGTATTTCAGATTTATTTATTTTTTATGAATTTTTGATAAAAATAAATCACTGCCACCACTAACGAAGGCGAAGTTGCTGCTTCCACAACGTTCCACATGTCAAATAATGGTCACACCCGAAAAAAATGCCAGCAAAAGAAGAAAATAAGTTTCCACTAAAAGTGAGATTACGTGGGAAAAACAAAAACTTATTGGGGTAACACAGCAATCAAGATAGACAACCTAAGTGCTAGAGGTAATATATATCTGAACGGACTATACCTATTTATGTACTTTTATTCACACCTACCCTCGGCTACGCACACTCGCGCATAAACCAGTATCGAAACTACTATGAAAATCCTTTGACCTCGTTTCCGTGAACCCCGTGAGCGGTGTCTATGTGTGAGTAGCATCACCGAATTGAGTATGTAGGTTTCCATGTGTACTATCAGATTTATGGTGTTTGTCGTCCGTGGCAGGCGATGGCGGGCTCCGACAGCGTGAGCCTGGAAGCTCTGCGTCGTGCAGCGGGCGGGCCCAGCGAGGCGGAGCGCCGGGAGGCGGAACGACGCCGTGCTACGCTCAATAACGCATTCCGCACCGCTCCGTTTGACCATCTCAAGCACATTACTGCGCCTAAGGTAAGCAAATACACTCACTGACGTAAGCTGTAGCCGGGAGGCACAATAGAATAACTTAATAAAACAAATTACCAAGATTTTTAATTACTAAGTTGACAGTTGAGCCATATTGTTCTAAGTGACACTTGTCGTTTATAAGGTCAAAAGCGCAAAATGACAAACGATTGCAAATTAAGAAAAGAGTAGAATGTCAAAAGCGCACATACTCAAACGCGCAGATTGTCACAAGCGCACATAGTCAAAAGCGCAGAATGTCAAAGGCGCACATAGTCAAACGCGCCGTTTGTAACAAACGCACATAGTCAAAAGCGCAGAATGTCAAAGGCGCACATAGTCAAACGCGCCGATTGTAACAAGCGCACATAGTCAAAAGCGCAGAATGTCAAAGGCGCACATAGTCAAACGCGCCGATTGTAACAAACGCACATAGTCAAAAGCGCAGAATGTCAAAGGCGCACATAGTCAAACGCGCCGATTGTAACAAGCGCACATAGTCAAAAGCGCAGAATGTCAAAGGCGCACATAGTCAAACGCGCCGATTGTAACAAGCGCCCATAGTCAAAAGCGCAGAATGTCAAAGGCGCACATAGTCAAACGCACAGATTGTCACAAGCGCCAATAGTCCAGCGCAGAATGTCAAAGGCGCACATAGTCAAACGCGCAGATTGTCACAAGCGCCCATAGTCAAAAGCGCAGAATGTCAAAGGCGCACATAGTCAAACGCGCAGATTGTCACAAGCGCCAATAGTCAAGCGCAGAATGTCAAAGGCGCACATAGTAAAACGCGCAGATTGTCACAAGCGCCCATAGTCAAAGGCGCACATAGCTCTATTTAATAACAACATTAGCCAGTTTAAGTGGGATTTTTGACATTGTACGCCTTTGCCATTTCTGCGCGTTTGACTATGTACGCTTTTGATCTTATACTCCTAAAGCCATTCGACGTTGATACGGGGACACATTGCGATGGCTCGGCGCCTCGGTTTGCGAATACTGCATTGCGTTTTGCACTTGTACAGAGAATGAAGTAAGCGTGCGTCGGCGTTTGTCGACGAGTGTACCGTAGCCGTAGCATAACACACACACTGACTTAATCCTCGTAATGCAATACTAACTTAAATATAACACTTAATTTCAGTACGAGATCAAAGACAAGTTAGAAGAGATCTTCAACTCCATCACAGAGGAGCCCCTGCTACCAACGTCTGGATCCTGCTCCCCCAGTACAGGCCCGGGGCCCAAGTCCTACCAGCAGACATACACCAAGTACTTCCCGGAGCTGTTCCTGTACTAGTGGACTTACAGGTTGGTGACATAATTTGATACTCTACCTGGAGTGTAAGAATCAGAGGAGATCTTTAATTGCATCACAATGGTGCCCTGCCTATCTTCCTGCTCTAGAAATACGGGATTGAGTCCCAAGTCCTATCGGCAGACCTAGTCGAAGTACTTCCCTGAGCTGTTCCTGTATTAGCGGAGCTTACAGGTTAGTGAGGCACTCTGTGACATATTGATACTCTACCAGGAGTGTTTGAAGGAGGAGGAGATCTTGAACTCTATCACAGAGGAGCCCTACTACCTACGTCGGGGTCCTGCACCTCCAGTACAGGGCCGGGGCCCAAGTTTTACCAGCAGACCTACATCAAGTACTTCCCGGAGCTGTTTCTGTACTAGCGGGGCTTACAGGTTAGTGAGATACTCCACCAGGAGTGTAGTAAGTAGGAGGAGATCTTCAATTCTATCACAAAGGAACCCCTGCGACCTACCTTTGGGTTCTGCTCCCCCAGTACAGGCCCGGGGCTCAAGTCCTACCAGCAGACCTACACCAAGTACTTTCCCTGAGTTGTTCCTGTACTAGCGGGGGGTTACTACCAGGAGTGTATGAAGGCGATAGAGATGTTCAAGTCGCGCGAGTTTGTTCGTAAGTGTGTGATCGTGCATTTGTATGTAGATATGTTTTGTTTACGTCAATATGTACGCGAGTGTATTTGAATAAGCGCGAATGTTTTGGCAGTAGTGTAACTATGTTCGTATAAGCATGAGTGTGTACGCGTACGTGAAATATGCGTGAGTAAATTTTTAATCTCTTTCTAAGGCGTAATTTATACATAAGCGGCATACAGTGACAGTGTGGGACAGACACAGTGTATGCACGATGCTGCTTCAAACTTTTGTCATACAAAATTTGCGGAGACGGCAAGATTAAAATTACACGGAAACGTCGCTGCATAACCGTGGCATCCGTATCGAACATTTTGTATGATAATACTTTAATCGTGTTGTTATAATACCGGATTTACATTGAGGAAATACAATAAAGAATACAATTACAATATGAGCGCCATCATGCCTGCTGCGCTGAGACAGTCACACACCCTCACCGTTTGCTGCTTCTGTTTAATTCACGCCTATAACTTAAGAAAGCAGTATAACCCCGCAAGTTGGTATTGCGCTGGAACCTTGTCATAATGACAGCTAAGTGACGTCATCGTGACGTAGCGCGAGCGCGGGCTGGCCTCGCGAAGCCTGCGTTCGGTATTTTTTTTTTGTACTGACGGCTCGACGGACATACGTCACATTCTAGTCACCAAGATGGCCGCCAAGCGCAATATCAACGTGCGGGGCTTATAAACCGATAATAACTTAGCATTTTTGTTCTATTTCAGTGTACGAGTTCTGATGTAAATCAAGTCTGGATGGTCCTGCTTTAGACTTATTGGGCAGACGGTATCAATAAGCCCTTCACATGTTCTCGCTTCCATGATATTATAAACGATAGCTTTCTTGCATGCTTTACAAACACCATGTATAAGTAATGACTCTTTCAGATTAGTTCTGATGTAGTGAATATAGAAAAATAAACCTTATGAAGTTGATATACAGTGTAAACTTCGATAATGACGGTTTTTTTTCGCTAAAGGTATAACAAATATCTTAAACAGAAATATATGTAATTTATACACGATGGGTTTATATTTAGTTAATTCGGAGAGAAAGATTTTGCACTCTATATTAATAATGATATCGAAAGTGTTTATGAAAGATAAAGTATTGTTTATTTTTTAATATTAGCACTTGTTTTCATTAACAACTTCGTGTCTCTTCAATATCTATTAATGACTTGACCGAGAAAGAAATATTCTTCAGTCATTTGAATGCAAATATAAAATAATGCTATTAATAATAATTAATTAAATACATTTCCCAAAGACGACCAATTTAATGGTTTCAAAGTAAAATAATATCTTTTTCTCAATCGATTATTTACACAATTGAATTCAAAATCTTTCGCTCCTAAACGGCTAAATTTTCGGAATAGATAATCTAGTATTTGTAGGTTTCTTTATATTCCAAACACTGTATACAAATCCCAAGGGACTATAATATTCAGTTTTAATGTATTAAAACTAGTGATTTATTTTATATTAATGTTAATGTAACATTCCGGTGACTTTGGACATAATATTCTATATATAGAATCTCGGGGACTGGTGTATTCGTTACTTATAGTATTATGTTAATAAGATATGGACACACTTGCATGTAGTGATTACGCGTTCGCTTTTGATCAAAGTTACCATGGCGCAGTTAATCGTGTAAACGACTGGCGCGCTGAGTTACTGGGTTCGATTCCCGGGTCGGATCCACAACTGTTTGTTCGGGGTGTTTTTATGTGTATGTATTTTTAAAAATATATAAATATGTCAGTTTTCTAGATCCTATATTACAGGCTTATATTAACTTAATTTGGACTAGAAAACTTTGTGTGAAAATGTCAAAAAAAATGCATTTACTGCCCACTAATAATATTGCTGAATGGGTTGCATTTACTTAGCCCCCCCCCCCCCCCCGCCTATATCTATCAAAATGCCTACAGCCTGATAAGCTGCCAGTGGTTTCCGTGCTAACTAATATTGGCATCCATAAAAAATAGGTACAGGCAGTCGATTCCAACCATCTTGAAAAAAAAAGCTTTGTCAGCCTTCTCATCAAGCTGTCAATCAAAGTGAACTTCGAAATTCTGAATCAGATTCTATGCTTAACTTTATTTTTATATAAAGTTTATTATATTCTGTACTGAAATCGAGAGTCCGCTAATAATTCTATGAACAAAATTATTTGAGTTTGTTGGGAATTACTGCCATTTTACTTTCCCCTATATTTGGAATACTACGGCTAGTATAGAACTATGTGGTGGTATAATACCTTAAATGTTACGGCCGATTCAGACGTACAGCGAATCGAAACGAATTTCCAAAAAAAATATCATAGCAATTTCACCGTTCGTTCTCACATCAATGTCAGGCACATATTTCTATTTCAGAGTAAAATGCTAGCGAACGCGCTCGCATCCGCTTGTGTTTTAAGCTGAAGTAGAAAAATGTGCCTTACTCTGTGAAAATAAGAGTGAAATTGCTACATAATTTTCGAAATTCACTTCCTCAGAAAAGCGAATCAAGGATGCTCTAGACCAGTGATGGGCAAAGTACGGCCCGCGGGCCAACACCGGCCCGCGAAAGCATTTAATCCGGCCCGCCGACGGTCCTTCAACATGAATAGTATATGGCTTGCGATAATCATATTTTGACGGTTCAGAAGTATTATGTACCTAAGTAGACTCAACTTGGTAGAACAATAGACGCATAGGTGAAGGAGCCAGTTAGAGCGTGGAAGAGTAACATACAGACACACATTACAATATTAGACACACACACTTAATATTAGAAAGAAGTAAGATTAAAAGTTTCATCACAAATGTATTTTTCCTATAATTCTGGCCCTCTGAAAATTCTTAATTTCTCTGGCCCCCCTTGAAGAAAGTTTGCCCACCACTGCTCTAGACTATCCAAACAATCAGTTGTTTGGATAGGGCATCAAACGTATAACAAAATTGAAAAGAAAATATCACCTTCAAGGTTTTACAAGTTTAAGAGTAAGATGTAGTTTAATTGCTGAGAGAAGCTCTTTTGAAGTAAAAAGATGTTTCCTCAAGCTCGACACAAGGTTGTAGGCGTTATAGACTACTGTAACCAACCATAAGGTGAACCGTAAGATTGTCTGCCACCTCAGTAGTATAAAAAAAAATGTTGAAGTTATGCATACGATGCATACCTAGTACCTGAATTTGAGGCTAGATGGCGCTGACCCACAGATTGTGTTCTAATAATAAATAGTAATAAATACTTGTAGTATAATTTAATATTAATCTATATACTGAGCCTTTTCTAAAGAAAGGAGATGTCCAGAAATGGTTTTTTATTCTTGAAAAAATCCAGCAACGTTGAACCAAATATTTTTGAATAGTGTTACATAGAACTAATATTATAATTTATAAAATAGAATTTTAAGTTCCGGCAAATTTGAGAAAACATAATTTTTATTTTCGTCTATTTTTAGGCTGAATACGAACAAAACTTACGTTGCTTTAGCCTAACAAACAAATTAAAAGTTTGACATATTGTCACGCATGACAAGTGGATGACAGTTGTTTCAATGACAGTTCTTGTTTTTGTAAACAGTTATAATTTTTGTTAACTTTGGTATGATAGAGGGTGAGATTTTTGCAAATATAAAAATAAATTGATTTATTATGTCATGTTCAGACAAAAATTGTTACCTGCTATTGATTTATCTATGAAAAGAGTGCAATATCCAAACACTTTCAACATCCAATTCATATGCACAGTCAAAGAATTCGTTGCGATAAGCCAAGTAGTCAAAATAGGTGGAAAAATACCTATACCAGTGAATACGTAAACAGCAAAGCAAGAAGCGATATTGACATAATTGACAATTGACATTGACTTTATGTGACAGTTCACAGTGTTGACAGCCATAATTGCTATTACAAAAAATGTGTTTGTATTGCCATCCATTTAATTAAAATATCTACTAACATAAAATAACTTGTGGGTTTTCTCTTAAATGCAGGATATAAAAAATATTATGTAACTAATTCCTGATTCCTAATTTTAACTACTACTTATCAGTGTAATCACAGCCATGCTGGATTTAACTTGGAATAAAAAACCAACGTCCATACAAAAAGTGGACATCTCCTTTAAACGTAGGAATCGGGTTATGTGAACCCTTCATCACTGCCTTTAAAAACAGTAGCAAAATTGCGATAGCGAATTAGACAGTAAAATGCAAGTGTGGTCATATCTTTAGCTCTAACATCTAAGGTGTTGTTTTGTTTTATAAATGGTATTAATGGTAATAGTTAATATTAATAATGTTTATTAAAATGGTTATTTTGTGATGGAATATGCTAATAATATATACGACAGTTTAGTTTCAAAGTAGTACCTACCAATATTATGAAGTTGATAAAATACACGTCACTGCGCGATTGCCCCCAGTTTGAAACACAACGCGATGTAAAATGACCAAGCCCTTTAAATAATGCTTGTTTTTTAACCGAATGCTATGCTATAAGATAGATGGGATTCGCAATGACACTGCGGACATTTTGATACATGGGACCTAATGGACCGAAAGGCAAAGAATGTATAGTACAGCTTGGCAAAAGGGTCTGGAAACGGAACTATAATTTTGCATGTTGGCTACTTTGTCAAAAACGTCGCTTGTGTCAGTTAATTAAATATTGAAGTAGGTACCTCAATACAATCTGATACAAGACATTCATTCAATCTGAATTGAGACTGGCGTATCGCCATTTTTAACTGACTTTGTATCTATTTTCCACGATGACGTTGGCAGAATCGTTGAAAAACGACGGGGCCATTCATATTAGACACGAAGAAGAAGAATCCTATTCTACCAAGCTGTATCGGTGAGCGCCTCAAAGGCTTTATTCTCGATCCATGGCATAAACCAAAATTAGTGTACGAGCTATCAAAAGTGAAATGGTATGATGAATGAATAATGATGTTGATATTGTGATTGTACTTATTAGATTAATATATTGTTATAATATATCTTGGTTGTATCTTAAATAAATGTTCGAAAAAATACTTGCATCGTATTATTGATTCACTGAAGTGCCGCGCCAAATCCAAATTCCCATTTCCCTATTCCCAATTCCATATTCGTTTGGTATCAAAAAATCCTGCAGCCATCCTTCTGATGGCTTACCCGGAAACTTGTGGATTTTAGTCGGTAGGTCTCTGTAGGATTAAAGGTGAGAACACCATAAAAAAGGCATGTTATAAATTAAAATTTCGAAGACGTTTACGCCCTAAGCACACCTCCGCTGCGAAACCAGAACAGCGGAACCGCTGAATGAATTCCGCTGTGATCAAGTGTGGATTGAACAGCGGAACTGGGCAACGGAACCTGACACGAGTTAGTCGATGTGACGCTATCGCAATTTTATCATATTATTTTTATTATCTGGATGACTTAATAAATACATAAAGGGTCTATTTCTGATGGCTTGAAGTAGTTTTTCCGTGAACTTCACGTCCATTTACTGCAATTTAGTTTCGCCGTTCCGCTCTGTATTTCTGTCAATTTTGACAAACCGGCGCGTAGACAACGAGGCACCGCAATAACAAGGCGGCCGAAGCGCGGAGGTTTGACTGGCGTACGAGCAGATTGGCGAAACCGTGCGGTGAAAGAGATACAAGATAGTTCATCTTATCTATGCATTAGAACAGGCGGTTTCGCTAGTGTTCCGCTCCTCCTACATGTGACAGAACTTGGCGGAATTACTGCGGTTCCGCTATCATGGTTTCGCGGCGGAGGTGTGCTAAGGGCGTTATGGGGCCGTTCAAGATAATAATAAAATAGTATTACATACAGATCGGCAACTCCCTGCCTCCCACCTGAGTATGCTTCCCCATCCCCCCACCAAAATTAATGTGTCAATTCCCGTGTCAGTACTTGAGAGAGTGTCACTGCGTTGCATTACGTATTATTACCTAAGTGCTTTGTGCTATTGCTTTGGTTTAATTTGTGCTTAGCCGAGGGTAGGTTTGAAAAAAAAGTACTTACATATATGAGATTGCGTTCTGTTCCTTATTATTTTGTTTCCATATCTAGTGACCCTAGAATACTCACACACACATTGAAGCTTGATTTAAGCATCACATTACGTCTATATTAGTGTGGGTGAAAACGAACATTTTAGTATGGAGTTTCCACCCTGTGGAATTTACCTACGTACCTATCACAATTTTCAGTTTACCAACACTTACGTTTCTTATTTGCCCTAGCCCTGTTCTAATACCCCTTTCAGTCCATGTAGCCCACCGTAACGTTTTAGAAGACCCCTAATTGCGTTCTTGATCGCCCTCTAACTCATTTAAAGTTCTAGTATTGCCAAGAGTTTTAATTTCACGACAAATATCGAAGTCTAGTCACATCGCAGTTTGTAACGCCGACCGCTGCTGAGTTGGGAGATGGCTCGGTGGATGGTTTTTTTTTTATATTAAGCTCGCCAAATTGACGTCGCCAGCCTGATGGATGGCCATGGCGCATCTAGCGATTGTGGGCCGCTCTCACAGTCCGTAAGACTTCTAACACTGACCCTCGAGTTGGCGGCCCTGTGATGTGCCTCTTCACGCTCTTCTTGAAGAACCCGGGATTGTAAGATGAGGGAAACACGTGTGCGGGCAGGACATTCCAGGTTTTTATAGTTCGACAGAGGAACGATCTTTTGAAACGCTCTGTTCTCTCCACTGTGTATGAGTGGCATCTCTGCCCGGCACGCGTTGCTCAAGATCAGACAGGAGAGGGTGGGATCAGGTTGAAGAGCTCTTCAGAACATTCGCCGTGATACATTCGGTAGATGGAAGGAAAATGCTATGGTTCTTTGCTGCGCTAACGGTTTGAGATGTGCTAGATTGGTTCACAAATAAGTTCAACTTATCAATTATCCGTTAATCGAAACCTCGAAATAAGTTCAACTTACCACGCAAAATAGGCGCATCAATTGACGTCGAGTTGCGGAACCAGCCCGTGTAAACCTAGAACCTAGAAAGTTCAACTTAATTTGTGAACCAAACAAATGTGATGACTGGATATCAAACGAAACGTAGAGTAGTAGAATAGCACCCAAATTGACACTCACAGCCAAGATTAGGCTTGATCACCAATTAGGGCCGGCGCCCATTATCGGCATCGGCAAGGAAAAGGATCCTTCAGCATCCTACATGCAAGCGCACACCATCGGCAATTATGCTTTGGCATGCTGCAACGTTCTTAGGGATGACGAGGCGTCCTTAAGGATGCCGCACCGTCCTGTAGCTTGCCGAAGCGTCTCGATATCGTATTTCTCGTCATAACAGTCTCAGAGTTGTTACAAGCTAGTTGTCTGAATTGAATTTAATATGGTGGACTGGGATCTAGTGTTCATAGCAACTCTTGCTGAAGAAGAAGAGAAATATAATCAATCAAGAAGATTTTGGGTGAACAACCTTTGATGCAAATGGCGGATGCCTCCCCTCGCCTCGGCGCCGGCGGCGTACCGTAGGATGCCGAAGCATCAAGAAGCATTCTCAAGGCTGCCGATACAGCAGCCTCAAGCATACCGAAGCGGTATTTTTATTATTACGACCACATATCACGGAAATTTCTACTTTATTGCCATTATTTTATAGTATATTGCTATTTGCCACCAAAAATTCCTTTTCCTTGCCGATGCCGATAATGGGTGTCCATTTCGATTGCTCGGCCAATATGTCGTAGAAAAAAGAAACTTATGTCAGCATTTCGAAGGAATTCGTAGAAAACGAACAGTGAAAACCGCAAATTCGAAGAGTCAATATTTAGAAAGTTATAAGGGTTTAACCGTGGCCGCGCAGTCCGCATGAATTCAACTGCGCGGCCACCAGTTCTCTTGAACGGAGCTACGTACAAGTCTAATTCTTTTTGCTAATCACTGATACGATTTCGAAGAAAATGTAGATTATAAAAATAAAGCCCTACTATTTGAACTTCACGACATACGGCACTCCAAAGTTATGGCCGCGCAGTCCGCATAAAGCGAACCGCGCGGCCACCAGTTCTCATTAACGGAGCATTGTAGAAGTCTAATTCTTTTTGCTAATCACTGATACGATTTCGAAGAAAAAGTAGATTTGAAAAATATAGCCCTAAAGTTTGAACTTCTCGTTCTACAGCACTTACGTAAGGGCGAACCGCGCGGCCACGTGTTTCTTAAAGTGGAGCTTAAACAGAATTTGGTAGAGGTCTCATTATTTTTGCTAATCATTGATACGATTTCGAAGAATATGTAGATATCATGAATGAAGTTCTAATGCTTGAAAATCACGAGTTACAGAACTTAAACCCTGTAACTCGAGTTAAAAGAAGGGTGACCATGATTTACGTTGCGTCGACGAGATATTCCCAAAAAAAAAATTGAACCGAATTCATACAAATTTACCTAAACCTTTAAAATATTTACCTAGCACAAAGTTATTATTTTGATTTACCAGATTTTATTCAATATCATATTGAAGTCGGCGCCAAGTAAACCCATAGGTATAGGTAGGTAGGTATTATTAATGGCAACAACTTCCATATTAAATTGAATAAAATCTGATAAATCAAAATACATATCACTATGTGCTAGGTATATTTTATTTTTAAGGATTTGTATGAAGTCGGTTCTATTGTTTAATTATTTTTTTATTATTATTTTAAGTGACGGGTAGACCGATAAGTATATCTATCTAGGTGTAAAGTTCTCATCAACACAAATCAATCAAGCCGAAACACAAGGTAACTGCTGTAAATCGTTAAGAAATTCCCTCAACTGTCTTTCGGTTCCATCATCATATCGACTCCAGACCTTTATTAAATTGTAGTAGGTATACTTACTTATTAAAGCACTTAATCAAAAAGTTAGCAAACGCACTAGTTGTCCCAACAATTTTCGGTGGTTGCCCTCGATTTCTCCTGGATCCCAGCATCAGATCTTGATACCCTGGATATGGGACCACCTCAGAAGTAACCTCATTCAAACAAAAAAAATCAAAATCGGCGCCGCTATCGCGTAATACTTATACATAAAAAAAACATAGCGTACGAATTGAGAACCTCCTCTTTTTTGAAGTCGGTTAATAAGACTTTTTAATGTCACGTATATTGCTATACTTTTAATCGTAAAAAGCAAATAAAGGGTGTTTTTTTTAGAGGTATAGAACTTTGAAATGGAATAAAACGAAGGTGATTGTTTTTATTGATATGAAAATGACTTTATTCGAAAGGAAATCTTCTGGCATTATAATTAAAATATGATTTCTGGCAAATAACCGCCACGGCTGGCTCGGACGTAGTCTAATCTAGAGGTCCAATTTTCGATGACTTTCCCAACATTTTTGGCCGTATATCGACAATAACGCGCCGAATGTTGTCCTCCAAGTGGTCAATCGTTTCGGGCTTATCGGCGTAGACGAGCGACTTCACATATCTCCACAGAAAATAGTCAAGTGGCGTAAAATCGCACGACCCTGGAGGCCAATCCACTTGTCCAAAACGCGAAACTATGCGGTAACCAAACGTTTCCTTCAATAAATCAATTGTGGCACGAGCTATGTGACATGTTGTGCCGTCTTGTTGAAACCACTACTACAGCACATCATGGTTGTTCAATTGATGAACAAAAAAGTCAGTAATCATCGCTCTATAGCAGTCACAATTGACTGTAACGTTCTGGTCAGCATCGTTTCTAAAGAAGTACGGACCAATTATTTCACCAGCCTATAAAGCACACCACACAGTCAGTTTTTCTGGATGTAACGGTGTCTCAACATACACTTGAGGATCATCTTCGCCCCAAATATGGCAGTTTTGTTTATTGACGTATCCATTCAACCAAAAGTGAGCGGCACCGCTAAACAAAATTCGCTTATGAAAATCACGATACGCATTACGGACAGAACCAATATTTTCAAAATAAATTTGCACAATTTGGAAGCGTTGTTCAGGCTTCAGTCTATTCATGTTGAAATGCCCAACCAAACTAAACATAAATCACTTTACAGCTGATAATAATACCGCCAGTTAAAACAGTTATGCCAACTTAAAGTTCTATACCTCTAAAAAAAACACCCGTTAGTTGTAGTCCCTTGGTTTGAATTTGAATAGAGAAGTTTACTTCTAGGATATAAATAAATAAATATTCACGGACATCTCACACAACGCTATCTGATCTCAAAGTAAGCTAGGAATAACCTGCTTGTGTTATGGGTATCCACGATCCACCACGGATATTAATACTTATATACTTTTAAATACATATCTACATATTATACATAGATACACTCAGACTCTTGAGACAAACATTTATGGGTCAATTGATTTATTAAAATGATTGAAATTAAAAATATTTTGATTACTTATTATGTACTGAATTATTACTTATTAAATAGATGTTTCTTTATGGTATTGTTATAGTTTGATTTTATGACTTAAATTACGCCAGTAATTACTAATCCGATAAACAGCACTAACATTTTATAAATTTAATTATTACTTTTTACCCGTAAACACATTAAGTAGGTAATCATATGTCTCAGTAAGTGAAATTCAAGTTTCCTTTTTACTCCACGTTCCTCTGATATTGACTTTTTTTCTTTCGCCAGCAAATATGTTTACTTCATGCATGCTACTACAGATATTTTATAAAATTCTTTTTTCAAATTTATAAAAGTTTATTTGTTTTTTAAAGTCGCGATGTCGATGTGTATAGCTATGATACGTCCTTGTTTTCGACCATTTTTAATTGCTGATTTAATTTCAAATGCTTTAGTTTTACGTAAATTGAATCTAAATACTACTATTCAAGTAATATTAACCTATAACGTTGGTAGTCTGGACAATAACAATATCAAGTAAGGTATTTCCGCAATACTAATATTTTTTACCCAATATTTAAGTTGGTAGGTAATGAGGTACTGTATGGTGTTTTTACGTATAGTACTTAATTAATGTAATGTAATCGAAAGTCAATACTTTACTTATATGTACCTACTTACTTTACTTTTTTTATAAACGACATTTTAATACCTACATTTATAGAAGAATACTTCTAGTTAGTAAATAACACCTTATATAAATAAGTACGGAAAATGCTCAGAATAGTTGTGGACCGCTTCGTCTTAGAAAAAGTTACAAATGCCATCAGGCGAATTATCGTCCCGTCCATTTGTCTTCTTTGGGTTGGGCAGTTCGTTATCGTCGTGGTGATTTGCTAAGGTTTGTTTCCTTTTGGTGGTTGCTGTGGTTGGGATTGTTGAACTGTGGGAGTGAGGAGGTCCTGCACCAAAAACCAATATTAAATTTAGTGGAATATCTATTTCACACAGCGCCATGTAGAATGAATGATTGCCAATCGCCAGCAAATATGTTTTCTTTTTAATAAACCTATTTTACTTAAAAGCTTACAAGCACATTTTCGTAAGACTAATTCGAATCACTAATTCTCAATTGAATTGAATTGGAATTCAATTGAAACAATCAGTAGCTCTTTTTACAAGAAAAGCTACTTGCTATATAAATATATTTACATTATGATATTAAAATAGTAAAAAGCCTGGATTCACACACTATAAATCTTGGTCACCCTATTTTTTCCTTCGATTATTGGTTTTAAGTTCTATACGTCATTTAGTTCTTAATTTGAGGCTTTATTCATACTGTCTACATATTCTTCGAAATGGTATCTGTAATTAGCAAAAAGAATGGGACTTCTACTAAGCTCCGTTTAAGCTCCATTTAAGAAAAACCGTGGCCGCGCGGTTCGCATTGTGCGGACTGCGCGGCCATAACTTTGGAGTGCCGTATGTTGTGAAGATCAAATAGTAGGGCTTTATTTTTATAATCTACATTTTCTTCGAAATCGTGTCAGTGATTAGCAAAAAGAATTAGACTTGTACGTAGCTCCGTTCAAGAGAACTGGTGGCCGCGCAGTTGAATTCATGCGGACTGCGCGGCCACGGTTAAACCCTTATAACTTTCTAAATATTGACTCTTCGAATTTGCGGTTTTCACTGTTCGTTTTCTACGAATTCCTTCGAAATGCTGACATAGGTTTCTTTTTTCTACGACATATTGGCCGAGCAATCGAAATGGACACAACAAGCGCGCCGGCCCTGATACCACAAATAAAACAAAATAATATGTAGGTATATCACAATGTATTTATTTAACTTTTAAACACGTATCATATGCGTCTAACAATGGGTGACACAAAATAAAAATTATTCTTTCACAAAAATCAGTACTTTGTTCTTAACATTTATATTTATACTGGGATTCCATTCTAGAACTTGCTTAGTGGTTTTTGTTGCAGACCATAGTATTTAATAACACTTATTATACTTATTATTGTTACTTGTTATCAACCTAACTTGTAAACCTGTAATATTGTGGCATTTTACCAGATAAAAGATTTTTCTATTTCTATTTCTATTACTGCTGTAACCCTCGGCTTCGCCCTGGATATACTTCGGTAAACTTTTATGTCCTAATTTGTCCTATTTATCCCATTAGGGCTGGAATTCGAAAAATTAAATCGGGTCTCAATTCATTAGAATATGTTACGCCACGCCTCAAATCACTATGACAGTTGACATAAGGAGTTACGCAATTTCCGAGTGTACATGTGTTAAGTGGCTTGGCAGTGAGTCTTATTGATGGAACTGCAAATTTCTTTAACTGCGTCCTTATTTTCCTAAAATCTTTGTCAGTAAAATGTTTTCCGCAAACAAATTTTAACTGGTGGAGTTTCTCTATGGGTATAATCCTCGTTTCCTGTTTTCTTCACCCATTCCTTACAATTAAAAATAAAACATCGATATATAAGTAATTGCAAAACTACTACCTCACTATTTTCCTAACGATTATACAATATATAATTTTCATTGTTTTCACCCATATAACCTATGAACCATTGATAGATTTACTAATATACTACTCACCGAAGCTCATTCATAGGAAATCTGGCCATGAAAAACCGTTTTGTGCCGTCTTTTCTTCCAGATTTTAAACCGCATATTTCATACTTTATAATGCATAAATCGATAAACTATGTAGAACAAACACAAGAGAATATAATATAGAGAACGAATTGATAGCAAAAATAAGCTATTATCTCAATTAATATCTTTCAGAGAAAAATAAATTTAAAATAACGAATAACAACTTGACATCCACAGTGACAGACAGATGACATTTCCTCAAGGAACGAGCGAGGCAGATAGAGTAATTGAGTGAGACACATACAGTCGCCATTACAATTTGATCAATTTTCATACATTTTTTTGCTTGTACGTAGTTGCGACAGACTGCTGTACTGTATACTACCCGTTCGCTCTAACTTTGCCGCTGGCGTAGAGGCGTATACCCGAATTGTTAATTATACGAAGTAAATTGACAGTAGCTAATGTCACTTCGTCATAGAAAATACGCAACACTACAAGAAGAAGTGACATTAGTTGCTGTCAATTTACTTCGTCTAATCAAAAATTCGACTTTAGTATAGAGTCGAGCGGCAAAGTTAGAGCGAACGAGCAGTATACTAAGACTAGCCGAAGCTCTGTCCTATTTATTGTGTGTCTATACAGAGAATAAAGTAATTAGCCGAGTCCTGAAGTGTTTAATTGCCCCTTCTGTTACAAATATCGTTGCAATTTTGTATGCATTGAAGATAACACAATTCCGGGGAAACATAAGCCCTATATTTTATTCCGTACTAGCTGTTGCCCGCGACTTCGTACGCGTGAAAATTATGTTATTATGCCAATTTGATTGCTCTCTGCTTAGCCCCTAGAATATGTAGCGAGATAATATATAGCCTATTTGAAGACCCTACCCCTAGTTAATTTTTGTGCAAAATTTGAATCCAATCTATTAAGTAGGTACTTTTCGAGATCCTTCCGGACAAAGCAAAGCAAACAGGCAAAAAATTTCTAACTATATTTTCGCCTTCAGTATCTTATGTTGAACACCCAGTGAGTTTTTTAAATATTTCCAATGTACAGTTTTGACTTTTCTATCATTTTATTATATGTATAGATTCCCACGGGAACGGGAACTCAACAGGTGAAGCCATGTAGTCGTCCTTTAGTTCTATAATGGAATACCAGTACAGTCCGTTCCAATAACATTTTCCATTACAATCTTAATATGACGAGATGACCATGGCTTTCTCCACTTCATCGGCTTTCTGCTTGCTTTCCAGCAGCTCGATCAGCTTCAAACCAAACGCGTAAGCTGTTCCTGGACCCTGGGAAACAATGGTGATCACATGAAAAATTTCCTTTATTATGTTCTAATACTATAATAATAATAAATATTCACGGACATAACACACAACGCTATCTGATCCCAAAGTAAGCTAGGAATAACCTGCTTGTGTTATGGGTATCAGACCACGGATATTAATACTTATAAACTTTTAAATACATACATATCATACATAGAAATACCCAGACTCTTGAGACAAACATTTATGGGTCACACAAATGTTTGTCTCCGGTGGGAATCGAACCCACGACCTCGTGATCTGTAGTCGCACATTTCGACGTCTAGACTAGAGCAACGAGGCAGTATAAAGAAGTAAAGTTTGGGCACAGATTTTGAAAACTGTTTCACTGAGATATTCACGTTATTTGTTAGTCATAGGCTATAAACATCACGTTACAGCTCAAGGGAGCGGACCAGTAGTCAGTGTAGTTTGTAGAAATAAACTTGGCCGTTAAGTGCGGGTTTCAAACAAATATGGCAGAAAATGTCGGTTGCATGGAAACCGTCTTCAAAATTTTTAATTATTTTTGTTTTAGTATTTGTTATAATGGTAACCAAAATACATGATCTTTGTAAATTTCAGCTCTCTAGCTATCACGGTTCTTGGGATACAGCCTCGTAACGGATAGACAGATGGACAGCAAAGTCTCATGCATTTTTATTTTTCTCAGAAAAAAAATATTTTCAGGGTCCCGTTTTTACCCTTTGGGTACAGAACCTTGAAAAGTGAAAAACAAAATCAGTATCTTAAAAAAATAACCCTAAAAGTAAACCCCAAAAACAGGATAATCCCTACTAATATTGACGCTGCAGGTCGTGGGTTTGATTCCCACCGGAGACTAATATTTGTGTGACCCATAAAGTCTGGGTGTTTCTATGTATAATATGTATGTATTTAAAAAGTATATAAGTATTAATATCCGTGGTCTGATACCCATAACACAAGCAGGTTATTCCTAGCTTACTTTGGGATCAGATAGAGTTGTGTGAAATGTATATTGATTGTGAATATTGTTTTTTTTTATTTTATTTAATATTATAAATGCGAAAGTAACTCTGTCTGTTTGTCTGTTACGCTTTCACGCCTAAACGGCTGGCGCGATTGAGATAAAACTTGGTATAGGGATAGTTCGAGGTCCTGGGATGGACTTAGGCTATATTTTAACCGACTGCGCAAAAGGAGGGTTATGTACAGCTAGTATAGTGCACACTCACCCTGCTAGTGACAACGTTCCCGTCCACAACGGCCTGCTCGCCCTCCACGTAGGTGTACTTGTCTGCGGGGATCTTGTCCTTGATGGTGGGGTACGACGTCACGCGCTTGTTCAGCGCCAGCCCGTGCGCTACCAGTGCTGTTGGTGCTGGAAATACGCAGGTAAAGCATCTATCATTGATTCATTGATTTGTATCCTACTAATCTTACTAATATTATAAATGCGAAAGTTTGTGAGTGTGGATGTTTGTTACTCTTTCACGCTCAAACCTTTCAACGGATCGGGCTGAAATTTGGTACAGAGATACAATAAAGATTGGATAACATATAGGCTACTTATTATCCCGGGAATAAGTTCCCACGGGAAGCGGAAACGGGTACAGAATTTCACGCGGGCGAAGCCGTGGGCATCTGCTAGTAATAGATAAAATGAAAATACTAATAAAATACACACCAGCGCATATAGCTGCAATAATTTTCCCAGACTTCTCATGCTCCTGCAGGAGTTTACCGACTACTTCCGATTTGCAGAAACGCTCAGAGCCTTCCAGGCCTCCGGGCAGGATGACCTGGAAATGAAAAGATAAATTCAGCATTATTTGAGCTAGTTCTGGGGAAAACCTTGTTGCAGAACTTATGGATCAGGATAAAAAAAAAAGTGTGTGCGTGTAACTTTTACGCATGATTGAAGTAAAATTTCTTTGCCATTGACGGCATCAAATGTTATATTAATATCATTCAGTCGAATTTTGAATAGCGGAAACAAATTCAAATAGTAAGCATAACTTCCGTCAGAAAAAAATCTGAGTTACTGCCTAGTCGCGCCTACAGAAGTTTTACTTCAAAAAACAATGACTTTGGAGATAGGACTGTCAGAAGTAACCATAATATCAAGAAAATAAATTTGACTTGGGCTTAAATGATTAGTTGCAGCAGTTTAGGGGACCATTTTCCAAAGATGAATGTCAAGGCAAAGGAATTCTTATACATATTCACAATTATTGTGGTTCTATGACAGTAAGTTTTTGAAGTAAAACTTCTTTAGGCGCGACCTAGGGAGTAACTCAGATTTTTTTTCTGACGGAAGTAACGCTATTTGAATTTTGAATGAATGATAGGTGTGATGATAGGTATATTAAAATATTTGAAGCCGTCAATTGCAAAGAAGTTTTACTTCAATAGGGCGTAAAGGTTACACACACAATTTTTGTTTTTTTTTTATATAAATATATTCACGGACATTTTCACACCGTGCCATCTCGTATCAAAGTAAGCTAGAAATAACCTGCTTGTGTTATGAGTATCAGACC
This sequence comes from Miltochrista miniata, assembly GCA_933228765.1. Classification (NCBI taxonomy): domain Eukaryota; kingdom Metazoa; phylum Arthropoda; class Insecta; order Lepidoptera; family Erebidae; genus Miltochrista; species Miltochrista miniata. The sequence goes on from OW121769.1 coordinate 2,692,373, forward strand.
TTGGATATTAATACTTATATACTTTGTAATAAATCCTTTTAATATACATATACACCTCAATAAAAATTTAAGGAACAATTTAGAAAGAAATTTTTGTCTACGGTGGTAATCAAAATCATGACCTTGTGATCCACAGTTACACATTTTGATCTCTAGACCGATGAGGCAATCAGTTTGGGTAAGCCACACTATATCTATCTATCGATTACAACTATTTTTTTGTCTGATTTGACTGCTAATATATTTTAAATGTATGTTACATTTGTGCTGATTATTGCAATAATGATTCAGAATACAGTACAGCCCAGTTACTGTGCAATAAACTTGCCACAACAGGACCAACAGAACTACTGGCTCTAAAAGCGTCAGACTCACATTTGCTCCTTGGCAATCATTTTAGGCATTGTTAAGGAGAACAAGCGACAACATAACTTTTACAATATTAACTGAATTACCGCATCATATTGTGGAGTAGCAGCCAGCGCATCTGACAATGATTTGTCGGGCACGACGGTTACTTTTCTTGAGCACAGCACTGGACCGCTGCCATCCAAACCAGCCAAAGTTACGTCAACCTGTAATAAATAAAAAAACACATCTTAAGCTTAAGCACAAAGGTCTTCAAAACCCCAGGTTACCAGTTGGTTGATAGATAAAATTCTGTTGGAAATGTTAATAAAGATTCAGTTGCTTCCAATAAGCAGGAAAGCTTCCAAAACTATATACAGGCAAAGATAATATAATAGTATTACATACAAATCAGCAACTCCCTGTCGCGCCACAGCTGCCAATAGAGTTGATGGTTGTGTTGACGTACAATTTGCTTACATTTATTGATCACATTTATATATATTACATTGTTGTGCTTACTGTCAAACACGTCAAATCTTGCTAACATATCTCCGTATTTAAATAAAGTGATCCAGTGCTAAAGTGAATAAAATCGAAGTAAATAGTGTTCTCTGTTGTTGAAAACTAAAGCCGATTACATTTAAATAATAAACTTTACTTGTGAAGTGCTATATCAAAGACTATTAACATTCAGAAAATCGAAATTGCATTTTGAGGTTACAAAAATTTTCAATAACCATAGACAATTTAAAATTATAAACGATTGAATGAACTAAGTCGTAAAGCCTTGTTTGGCTACAAGCTTTTTGAGCATTCAACAGACTGGTCAAAGAGAATAGTGTGGTCCCTCAAAGAAAAAAATACTATTTCACATAAATATTAAACTTTGAAAATGGAAACACAAATGAAACTTTTGTGGTCCAAGATGAAGGAAGAAATGGAATTGCAAGGCCAAAAACAGTGGTCCAATATGAGGGAGGAAATGGAACTGCAAGGCCAGAAACAAATACAGACCATAGCGGAAACTATTAATAAATCCTTAGAAGAACATTTGGTGCCAATAAGATTGGAAAATGAGGCCTTGAAAGCTGAGGTTCAGACTTTGCGAGATAAATTGCAACAATTTGACCTTGAAACGAGGAAGAAAAATTTAATTATCCATGGCGTCCAAGAAAGGGAAACTAATAATATGGAACTTATGAACCGAGTATTGGAAGTCCTTAACAAAGTGAACGAGGGTCAGAAGAACACCCATGATTGGGATAAATGGGAAATAAACAATATCTACAGAATTGGACAAAAAAGTGATACCAAAACTAGGCCAATAAAGATAAGCTTCACTCTTTCATGGCGTAGGAATGAACTTCTAAAGAACAAGAAAAGATTCCCAGAAGGAATTTATGTTACGGAAGACTTACCAAAAGATGAGCTAGAAGCTAGAAAAGCACTCATCCCTAAATTAATAGAAGCTAGAGAGTCTGGCAAGTATGCAGTCATAAAGCATGGAAAACTTGTTATACACAACAAACCAGAGCCAGAAAAGAGGAAACGACTCCCATCATCCCCACTCTCTACGCCCCCGACTCGAGGGATAATAAAGCAGGCTGCGAAAGTCTCCAAAAGTAACCCATTTGCAGCTATAGGAAGCAAACATAATTCTCGGGTAGAGACACCAAAAAACTAATACACGCAGGGCAATGGATCCAACCAGCAACCAAATCTAAGCAAGAAATGAAAACTACAACAAAATTCCCCAATCCGGCTGGTCCCCGTGGGGAATTAGACCAAAACCCTCCAGCAGCAAATATGAAATATGCATGCCTAAAAATTGGAACTTACAACGTGAAAACTTTATCATCTACAGAAAAATACATAGAACTTACACATTCATTACAAAATATCGACATTGATATATTGGGATTGGCTGAGGTCAGAAGACTGGGATGCAATATAGAAGAGCATCAAGAGTACATACAGTGCTACAAGGGCGAAACAGCTGGGCTCTATGGAGTGGGGTTTCTTATAAATAAAAAACATAAAGCAAACATCATCAACTTCACAGGAATTTCAGAAAGAGTGGCTCTACTGCAATTAAACTTTGGAGAACAACACCTCTCCCTTATCCAAGCATATGCACCGACCGAAAAAGCAGAGGATTCTGAAATTGATCAGTTCTATGCAGACCTCCAAAAAGCCCATGACTTAACACCTCACAAAAACATAATGGTTATAGGAGACTTTAACGCCAAGATTGGTCAACCTAAACCCCAAGAAAACCTCATACTGGGAAAATACGGATACGGCAAACGGAACAAAAGGGGTGACAGATTACTTCAATACTGTATGGAACATAAGCTTTGTATCATGAACACATATTTCAAGAAAAAACCTAGCCGCAGATGGACCTGGCTGTCCCCTAATAAACAAACGAAAAATGAAATAGACTTTATAATGTGTAACAACCCCAAGGGCATAACTAACATTGAAGTCATAAGCCGTTTAAACTTCCCATCCGACCATCGATTAGTCAGAGCTACTGTAATACTGAAGACACCTAACATCTCAAGGAAATCCTTTAAAACACTGCCTATATTGCCAACAACGAACTTGGAAAAAAATGAATATCTTAACAACTTAGGAAACAACATTACAACCTATCTCAAAACATGCAGCTCCGAAGACGTTCAAACCTACTATAATGCTATAGAAACAACAATCATAAAAAGTCTGAGGATAGAAAAAGATAAGAAAAGCAACAAAATATTCAACGAATCAACACTGAAGCTGATAGATAAACGTTCCGACTTGATCAGGAAAAGTAATAAAGACAAAGAAGCCAAGAACGAACTAAAAAACTTATTTAAATTAACAAATAGAGCGATCAAGAAAGATTACAAAGACTACAGAAGACATACCATAGAAAAGAACTTAAAACAGTATAGAAGTACTAAAAGAGGATTCAAGGAACTATCTACACATAAAAACTGGATAACAAAACTTAATAATGGACAGACAGAGATGAAAACAAGAAAGGAAATCATAGGCAGTGCGACAGAATTTTTCAAGGACCTTTATTCAAGTACGGATACAGAGATAACAGAGACTGGCCATAGTGCATACCCAAGTGAACCACTGGAAGCCATACTTGAGGATGAGGTAGAAAAACAAATTATTAGGCTCAAATCAGATAAATGTCCTGGACCTGACCATATAAGCAATGATGCCATCAAAATTGGAGCACCAATACTTGTCAACATACTAACCAAACTATTTAATAAAGTAATTGAAGAAGGACATGTACCTGAACAGTGGTGTATCTCAGATATTGTTTTGATTTATAAAAAGGGTAATCCACTTGATATTAACAATTATAGGCCAATTAGTTTACTACCAACTATCTACAAGTTATTTTCATCTGTTTTACTGAAAAGATTAACACCAGTGATCGACAATAATCAACCTATTGAACAAGCAGGATTCCGTTCAGGGTATTCTACAGTTGACCACATTCATGTGGTTGAGCAGGTGATAGAGAAATATAACGAATTTAATAGACCACTCTACATAGCTTTCGTGGATTACTCTAAAGCCTTTGACAGCATAACACACCAATCTATATGGCGAGCTCTAGAAAAAAATAAAGTCCATGAGACATAATATATATAAAAATATTGCAAAATCTGTACTCCAGAGGAACAAGCAGAATAAGGCTGGAAAGGAAAGGAGCAGATTTTCCCATAAAGAAAGGCGTACGTCAAGGAGATCCCCTTTCCCCGAAACTGTTCATAGCAGTTCTCGAAGATGTGTTCCAAAATATAACAGAGAGAAGAAGCGAGGGCATATGGCTGAAAAATAGGCACCTAACTCACCTAAGGTTTGCGGACGACATAGCTCTTTTTAGCGAAACTGCGCCAGCTATGGAAAGAATGCTCCAAATCTTATCTATAGAAAGTAGAAAGGTGGGTCTTTATATGAACCTTACTAAGACAAAAATTATGTCAAGTGGACCACGAAAGCCAATAAAAATAGAGGAGAAACATATAGAATATGTAGACGAATATATACAGGGTGAATTTTTGAAAAGGGCTTGGATGGCCAAATCCGAAAATATAAGGAATAGCTAAAAATGTTCAAAGGAGTCACGAGCCCGATTTTGATAAAACTTAAAACCTCATCATTAGATTTTTGAAAAACCAATAATCCTAGCTGGGAATCGAACCCAATGATTTTGAAAAAAAAACACACCCTTTATTATTACACCATACGATAGTGTCGCTGATAGGGATCAAATTCTGCGAAGTAATGATATACGGCAAATTTAAGGAAAGTTTGAAATTTTAATAGAATTCATATTTCATGTACCTAAATTTTGTATCAAAATTTGTTTCGTTCAAAATCCCAGAATAGATCGTAACTATTCCATGTTTTAAATCATGCTCAGAATTATTCTTTGGAGAATATTCTAAACGGAATCAATAATTTTGAATGCAGTACGATCCTTTTAGGTCTCGAATCCAGCTATGTATTGAAAACAATGAACAATTAATCAGTTAACGTAAGAAAAATAAATTGTATTTTGTTAAAGATGAGGACTTATCTTTAGTTTGCCGTATGTCATTACTTCTCAGAATAAAGTCCTTAATAGCAACACTATCGTATGGTGTAATAATATAGGATGTGTTTTTTTTTTTCAAATCAATGGGTTCGATTCCTGGCTAGGATTACCGGTTTTTCGAAAATCTAATGATGAGGTTTTAAGTTTTATCAAAATCGGGCTCGTGACTCCTTTGAGCATTTTTCGCTATTCCTTATAGTTTCGGACTTGGCCATCCAATCCCTTTTGAAAAATTCACCCTGTATACCTAGGAAAGCAGGTTTCGTTTAACACTGACAGAAATGAGAAAGAAATAGATAGGAGAATAAACAACACTTGGAAGAGATACTGGGCACACAAGGAAATCCTGAAAGGCGACTATGATGTTGCATACAAGCGAATTGTGATGGACACCTGCTTACTGCCCTGCCTAACATATGGGTGCCAAACATGGGTCTTTAATAATAAGTCTTTATCTAAAATACGATCATGTCAAAGGGCCATGGAGCGAAGCATGCAAAAATTAAAACGAATCCACAAAATTAGGCATGTAACTATAAGACGCAAAACAAAAGTTAAAGATGCTCTAAAACATGCACTAACATTAAAATGGCAATGGGCTGGACATGTCTCCCGTCAAAAAGACAATAGATGGACCCTACAAGCAACAAAATGGCCAGGGCCGATAGGAAAAAGAAATGTTGGTAGACCCCAGAAGAGATGGAATGAAGACATAGTTGAAGTGGCGGGCAGAGAGTGGATGAGAAAAGGACAGGACAGAGTACATTGGAAGCAGCTGGAGGAGGCCTATACCCGGAAGGGATCCACACCCTAAAAAACTTAATTTAAGACTCACTTAATTTAAAAACAAAATTATTAACTAACAATAGTCTTAAGTATTACTAACATATAATATTTAAATGTAATGAGGTATGGAAAATAAAGGCTTTATTATTATTATTATTATTGATCACACACACACATTCAAGCTGGAGTTTCCGCCCTGTGGTACAGGGGAACACTAGGCATCAAGAAATAGCTACTCAAATTACCCAGTTCTGATGTATCACTAACTAGTGGACGTCACGCAGTTTCACCCGCGTAGTTCCCGTTACCGTGGGAATAAAATATAGCCTATGTTCACTGCAAAGAGTGTAGCTTCCCAATAATGAAAGAATTTTACAAATCGGTCTAGAAGTTCCGGAGCCAATTCAATGCAAACAAACAATTAAATCTTTCCTCTATAATATTGGTATAGAAAACAAGCGGAAAGTCAGTAACATTTACTTATTATTCTTTTTAGGTATAAAGTATGGCTACTTATTCCAAATCGTCCGTATTTTTATGACCTTCATTTGTTTACACTAATGTTGTCATTCGGCCAAAAAAATAATTTCTATTCCCACAGTTGGCATGGAGGCATGTGGCCTCATCAAAACTGGTAAGTGGAATTTTTTTTGTTAGGGTTACATAAAACTACAAGATGTACCTACATTATTTTTATGTACATAAAGGTTTCTATGAAAAAGGTTGATAAAAACTTTTGCCCCTCCATAGATTATGAATAAAGTACTAGCAAAAACATTCCCAAAGAGGTTGAATAATGACAAAAAGAAACTTACGCCTGCTCTTCTCAGCATATCAACAGTAACGATAGCTTCCATCTCTTCAGAGCCCTGGGCTAACACCACTATTGCAGACTTTGGCATTGTAGCGCTGGTTACCGTCCTTGCTTCGCGACTGAAACGTAGAAGTGTCTTAGCCTGTTTACTGAGAGGAGACACCACTTTCCGCCTAATAAGGAAAACCAGTGACATTTTTACTCGGGGAAAATCCAAGGTAAACACGGAAAATAATATAAATTAATAAGTAGGTATTGCAGTGTGTGACGTCACAGTATCATGCCTGGCAGTCGAAACAGAGAAAGCAACTTTTTACAGCTCTAAAGCAAATAGAAAAGGATGCCTATTAGAGCATTCTGATTTTTCTGATGATAACAAAAATAGGAAAAACTTACTGAATTTCTTTAAAATCTGCGGTGCAAAGCGGTGCCGGCAAAGGGTGACAAGTGACAAGTGACAATAATGACATTGATAAAGGAAAGTATAATAGGTATTCAAGTAATCAATTTTTTTTAGATTTTTGGCTTGGTAGAAAACAAATGGTAACAGTCTAGTGTTACTCTGTTTTTTGGAGAAGTAACTTTTAAAATATTTCCATTCGAATTTATTGGTATAAAAATATTTTTTTTATCCAGGCAAGTAGGTTTATACTTCTATACTTTTATAGTTTAAAGAGTTAGAGATAGAGACCTATATATTTTATTTTAAAGAGGAAAATTGTGTATTTTTATAAGTTTGTAATGAATAAACTCAAAAACTATGGGACCGATTTGAAAAATTCTTTCGCCATTGGAAAGCTACATTCACCTCCAGTAATATAGGCTATATTTTATTCCCACGGGCACAGTAGCTACCTACGCGGCCGCGGGTGTAACCCGCGTGACGTCCGCTAGTCTTATATAGGTAAATGCATAGATTTAGAATTTTTCGCTAGGTAAATGACGTAAGACCATTTTGTACCCTATTTATAGCAAATAAACAATAATTTTGTATTTGCATAATTTTATTTGACAGTTAATATAATATACACTTAAAAATATAAACAGTAAGTTATTTAACTTTGGTAAAATATTCTAATTAAATTCTCTACTTAACTTATTTATGGGGTAGGTAGGCAAGAAGGAGTGATATTATAACACATTCAGACCAACGGCTTAACGTGCCATCCGAAGCACAGAAAATGTCGTACCTATAAGAAAATGACTAACTTGACTTAAAATCCTATGTCCCCTAGATGGGGCAGAGGGCGTCCACAGTGATCTTCCATCGCGTTCGGTCTTGGGCTTCCCGTTTCATATCGCTCCAGGTCTTTCCAACGTTCTTCGCCTCGTCCGCCACTGTGCGCTTCCAAGTTTGTTTGGGACGGCCACGCTTGCGCTTTCCTTGAGGGTTCCAATCCAGCGCCTATTTTGGGATGTGATCGGAACCTCTTCGGAGGGTGTGGCCAATCCAGTTCCACTTGCGACGCTTTATCTGCAGAGATTTCTCGGGCCAGTATATGCCGAGAATGCGACGCAAAGAGGTGTTAATGAAGACCTGGAGCTGGCGCGAGATGATCTTGGTGACCTTCCACGTTTCGCACCCATATAGCAGGACGGATTTGACATTGGCCCGGGATATCTTAATTTTAACTCGGCGCGTAAGTTTCCGTGACTGCCACACAGGCCGAAGTTGTGCGAAGGTTGCTCGAGCTCTGGCAATGCGTGAAGTGATGTCATCTTCGGTACCTCCAGATTCTGACACGACACTTCCGAGGTAGGATAAGAAAATAGAATAAGGTAACGGCACCAATGATGGACACGGACCAGTCATGGACATTTTTTGAATTAACCTCCTTTATTAAGCAAACCCGAAGTATTTATTTTGAAATGAAAACACAGATCAGTTGTGCCAATATTTTAGATGTCACACCAACTTACTGTTTTTGACAACCAACAGTCATTTTGATAGCAATCACAGGGGTTGTTAGTAACGCGGTGTCATTTGGTGTCGGAAATCGTAATTTCCTATAAGAATCCCGGTGCAAGTAAGTACACTAAACATCTGATTAAGAGTCAGGTCTATCGTCGTCGATATAATTAATATTATTTATTGATTTAACGATAGTAATACATTAATTTTACAATATACCCAAAATTTTAATGGCATTCTAATAATAAAATGTACCGGTGTCCATAACAGGATATTATTCAAGCACGTACACCCAATCATGGACAGAGTGTCCATACAAAGAATTTGCTTACTTTTTTATATTTTTATGTATCATACATCTGGTTTAGTATATCTTCATGTTTCTTTAATAATCTGCAATAAATTATTAGTCTATCCAATCATGGACATTCTGTCCATGGCTGGATGTCCATTATAGGTTCAACTTATTTCTAATACAAACAAATTTATTTTCATCCTAAAAATGACCCCAAGAAAAGCCTACAGAAAAGAACAAATGGCCAAGGCCATCGAAGATGTCAGGAAAGGTGAGAAAATATCTGTTGCCGCTACAAAATACGGAGTCCCAAGAATAACTTTACACAAAAAAATCACTGGAAAAAGTCCCATTGATTGCAATCTTGGTCCAGCAGTTACTTTTTATATTTAGCTCACCAAAATAATGCCGCCGTCTGATGGAAAGTCACAGTGACATCTAGCGAGAAACGATCTTTTGAATCGTTCAATTCTAGCAAAGATTCTCTCCACTGTGTGAGAGTGGCACCTCTGTCCAGCACGCGTTGTTCGGGATCGGAAAGGAGAGGGCGGGATTAGATTGAAGAGTTCTTCAGAAAACTCTCCATGATAGATACGGTAGAATGCGATCAAAGACGCAATAGTTCTTCGCTGTGCCAACGGCTCCAGACTCTCTGTCACCTCCTGGCAGTTGAAAATCGCCAAACGCCGCAAGCTGCATAGAGTTCAGCGCGTCAAGCAAGCACCTCGCGGAGTCGTCCCAAAGGGAGCAACAAGGACGATCTGCGTCTTGTACAGCAGACACTGGTGTGTAGTAAAGAACTGCTTCACCTTGTTTAGGACTCCTAGTTCTTTCGAGACTAGCCCAATACATCGCTCAATATGATATTTGTGATTGAGCTCCAGATTGCCCCCAAGTGAAATCGTCATATTCTAAAGAGCGGGTAAGGGTAGGAAAGGAGATCTTTTTGCTGTAAACGCACACGCCTGTGCTTTACGGGCATTGAACTCAACCAGGTTTTTCGATCCACATTGCGAAATGCCGTCCAGGTCCCCGTCAAGATCAGCCACAAGTTGCCATCTCCTCTCCTCAACGTCGGCTCTCCCTGACGCTGGGCGCGCCGAGTAACTACCGTGCAGAGTGCTATCGTCTCCATAGCAATGAATCCTCACGAGCAACAGCATGTCATTGATATGCAGAAGAAAGAGGGTTGATGACAACACAGATCCCTGTGGTACCTCGGCATTAACCTGCATAGAACAGGAAGCATGGCTGTCACAGAGGACCCATATTAATATAAGCTGGCCATCCAACTACACAATTGGTGTGGAAGTCCATACGCCGGAAGCTTGGAAAGCAGCGACGCGCGCCACACTCTACCGAAGGCTTTCGCAATATTGAGGCTTATAGAACACGATTCGTCGTGCCTCTCCATAGCCTCACCCCAAACCTGCGTCACGTAGGTACACCAGGAGGTCACCCGTAGACCGTTGTGGCCTAAAGCCGTATTGTCGACTATTGAGTAGCCAGTGATCCTCGAGGTAACTCATGAGCTTTTTGTTGATGATCAGCTCAAATATTTTACAGATAATTGAGGTGACGGCTATGGGGCGATAGTTGGCAGAATCCAACCGATCCTCTTTCTTGGGACCGGTTGTACGTTCGCCACCTTTCAGCCTCGGGCACTTCCCCTGAAGAGTAGGAGTGGCGATACAGGAGCGCTGACGCTGGAGACACTTCGGCCGCACTTTTTTTCAGCACCACCTCCGGAATGCCGTTAGGACCACTGGCTCTCCGCGTGTCAAATGACCGCAGCACCGCCCGCACTGTCTTGACATATAAGACTGATCGGTATTGATAAATAAGATGATTGTTTGTTTTTATTCAAATAACATGGCCGGCTGGTTGACTTAAAGATAAGCATTTCGTTAATAATTAATATTTTGTTCTTTACTTGATTATTTACATTTCCATAATTAGCTGGGATATTACTGTCCATAGGTGGATGTTCATAATTAGATGATGTCCATAATTGGGTGTCTTTCACTGGACTATTGCAGTCCATGACTGGTGTCTAGGTAGGAGTGTATTTTAATATTAATAATAATTTATTACACGGAGTACTAAACTGAATTTAAACATTGCATATTGACTGAGAAAAGAACTTTTAATTTCATGCCAAATCCCAAAGAATGTAAATAGAAAAATGAAGAAATTATAAAGCAAAAATAAAAAAACTTCGCTTATACTGTCCATGACTGGTGACTTTACCTTAGAATAATGATTTATTTGCCATAAATAGGGTACATGATGAAATGTCACAATCGATAATCCATTTCAGTAGGTAGGTACTTAGTGTCCGTAGCGTAAGTTACTTAACACAATGATCGTTTACAGAACACCAAGCTTACGAGGCCAAAAACATTTCATATAGGTAGGTAATTTTAAGATTGCTAAGGGCGGATTCGACAGAAAAACTTATACTTATTCTAAACTAAAGGTAAATTGATTTTCAATTTTGCCATTAACTAATAAGCACGGCGTAACTATGTAATGGTAACCATACCTACTGAAGTAGACGTAACTATGGTAACCGTACTGAACTTGACTATTGCAGTGCAAGTTATTCCGTAGGACCTACCTATAGTCTTACTCTGATTTTGGTCGAATCCGCCCTAAACGATGTCATCATCATCAATTTACAATATCAATATCAATCAATCATCAATATCAATACATATAATAAAATCGTAGTTGTCTGTTTTTCTGTTCGTTTGTGCACGCTAATCTCAGCAACCGCTCAACCGATTGCAATGCGATTTTCTTTATTGCGTTGCGATTTGCTTCACTTAACATTTAGTGTTTGTTTCATGTCAATCGGTTCATAAATTAAAAAGTTACTTATATCAATCTAAAGAAACACATATAAAATGCAGCAGCATACGAAGTCGCAGGCAACAGCTAGTAGATACCTAATAGGTTTTAAGTTGGGTGTATTATATTTTTCTATACCGTATTTAGGCCATATCTACAGAAGAACCGACGGCCGATGGAGCAAACAAGTTCTAGAGTGGAGACCGCGTCCGTCTCGGCAAACGTGGGGTAGGACGTCCACCCGCTAGATGGACCGACGACCTTGTAAAGGTCGCAGGCTGGGACTGAATGCGTACCTAAGGCGCAGGACCGTGTATAGTGGCGTAAATTAGGAGAGGCCTACGTCCAGCAGTGGACTGCGATAGGCTCATTTGATTGATTGTATTTAGGTACTTGACCGCGAGACAAAATGTAAACAACATTTTATTATTATTTAACATTTTTATCTGTTAAACACACTAACTCCATAACAATTATTTATTCGCCCAACTCGGCTAAAAAAGTTCGACAACTGTTCACGCTGTTCATAATTCGAAGTGCGGAAATATGTTTGCATCAGTTTCCACAAGATGGCGTTGTACCAAATTGTTGAATCGCGTTATGTAGATTGTGCAATACTTTATTAAAGGTTGGAAGTTTGCTGTTCTGCATCGTAGCTCGCCTATTGTCTCGCGCGCACGGGGGGGGGGGGGGGGGGGGGTGCTCTCCGTACGCCGCAGTGCGCTCGGGCCTACTTTTTGTTCTACGAAACATTCATTGCTATTAGCAAATTGAGTTCTGTTGGTCGTCGTATTTAAGTAGTCTTTGTGTGGCAAATAGTTCGTCCCCGGAGTGCCGGGGACCGATCAATCGAATATTACACACGCTACTCAGGTGTCCAACATAGGTCGCGCTTAGACAACCACCTAGCATGCCGCCACCACCACAACAAATCCCGCCTGTTCGAAAGGCGACCCGTCCCAGACTTCCCTACATCCCGGGTGTAGGCAAGCGGACGTTTTGGCGCTCGCGGAGCGCCGCGAAAGCGACACTTGCCCGCTTAGTCGCTGCAGATGAAGTTCGCGAAGTTCGCCACCCCGCAGTCCGTGCTATTGCTGACACATCTACTTCTACCCCTCTCGAGGCAGCGCCGGAGGAGGGGGGCGAAGAAGAATATTTCTCAGCTAGTCCGCTACCTCGCACTCCGACACCGACGGTTCCTATGGAAGAATCCGAGGTACTGGCAATGGCGTCAATTGGCCAGGCGCCAGAGCGAACTACCGGCATTACCCTGCCAAGACCAACGAAAAGGGATGCCCGGGAAAGTGCCGTGGGCCAACCTCGGCCTCCCTATTCTTCGCCTTTTCTGGGCCTATGCCGGCACCCCGGTTTGCGGCTCCAACACCGTTCGTAGTCCCCGAGAGGTTCTTCTCCCCGCCTTCGCTAGAAAGAAAACGCGCAGAGCCATTCAGAAAGGAAACGCCCCCCGTGGCACCGGAGGGCAGCACCTACGCTGCAATGACTCGATCGCCGCCACAACCATCGCCGCCGTCAACATCGTCGTCGCACACAGCGGCACCCAGACCTGTGACGCCGCTCGCAGCAGTCATCAGTGATGCAGTGTCCCAGGATGCAGACGTGCTCCCTAAGACAGCTACGCTGGCTGCTTCAGCCCCAAAAGCCACTACGAAATACCCGCCACTAGTGGTGGAGGTATTGCCGGAATGGCTGGTGCACTTGAGGGAGCTGAAAAAGCTGCTCCACCATGCACCCAACGGACGACCTTTTGGAAAAGGTGTCCGCTTTATGCCCAAGACCGAGGATGAATACCGTACCACCCAGCGGTATCTTACCAGGTTGGAGAAAGAGACCAACCTATCTTGGTCCTCCTACTCCCTACCTGCGGAACGAAGCTTAAAAGTAGCTATCCGCGGGCTTCGAGCAAACACTGCTCCAGAGGATATCCAACAAGAGCTGCAAGACCTTGGATACGTGTCCGAGTATGTCCGTGCAATCCGGGCTAGGCCGGGTCGTCCCGGGTGCCTATTCTTCGCGCAACTCCAGCGCACCCCAGATCTTACACCGGGCGTATACGATGTGACAGAGCTGCTCTGTATGCCCGGATTGAGGCATGGCGCGGTAAACGAGGCCCAGCACAATGCCATCGCTGCCAACAATTTCGACACTCCTCCCACAATTGCCACAGGCCGCCCGTCTGTGTTCATTGTGGTGAGGAGCATATTGCACGGGATTGCCCACGGCCTCTCGAGACTCCACCGACTTGCGCGAATTGCGGTGGGCCTCACACTGCGAACAACACAACTTGCCCGGTGTTCCGCAAAGAAGCGCGGAACAAGAAGGCCGGCACAGTTGCCCATACCGCTACCACTTCAACCACCAAACTCGAAACCGCCACAAATTGCGCCGAAGTAAATGCTCCCGGCTCTTTGATGGCTGCTGCCAACCCAGCCCAGGCCAGGAAAGGCAGCAAGAAGAAAAGGCATCGGAAACCCCGGAGCAAGAAGGTTGCGGCGACAGCGTAACCAGACAGTAAACCGAAATCGTCTACTGCACCCGTGGTCGCTGCCCCCGCAGGGGCGAAACGAAGGCGAAGCGGGATGCCTCTTCGGCAAAGTTAAAAGTAGACCCAGTAGTTACCCTGGCTATCGGAGTACTTAATCAAGTGCTCGTGGCCATTTAGGAGGGGCGGGATCCAGTCCCTCTCATCCTTAAGTGCGTAGGGGATCTTTGCGCGTATGGCCGGTAGGCCCCTACGCATTGTCTATTGGAACGCCGACGGACTGTCTCCCGTAAAGGTCAGGCTTTTGAGGTCGCTTATATCACAGCGTCAAGTTGATGTTGCTCTCATCAACGAGACGCACCTCAAGCCCAGCACAAGAATAAAAATGCCAGGTTACCATGTATACCGAGAGGACCACATACATCTCCCCATATGGAACTGCGTATAGGGGATTAGCAGTTCTAGTGAAGAGAAGGATCGACCACCAACCGCTGCCAGTACCTACTCTGAAGTCGTCGTATGCCCTCGGCGTGGAGGTCTGCATTTGCCCACACGTTTGTACGCCTTTTAAAGGTCGCCGGCGGTTCGGTTTGCCGTGGCTGATGTCCACATCCTGCTGGACTCACCGGTCGCAACCGTAATCGCGGGCGACTTCAATGCAAAACATACGGCGTGGAACTCAACCACCATCTGCCCAAGCGGCCCCCGCCTGTTGGATCATGCAGACTGCCACGGATACGAGGTGCTTGGACCAGAGGTCCCGACGCACTACCCGTACCAGGCAGCCTTCTCACCGGATGTCATCGACCTGTCGATTATTCGTGGGTTTCCGACCGCGTCGTCAATTGATGTTCTGGACGACTACCTCCTCTCGGACCACCAAGCTGTCCTACTTTCACTCTCAAATGTGCCAGCCCGAACAGCCTTAAAGCCCCCTGGATACCGCCAGGACTGGCGAGCCTTTGCCGACTACATGGTAGAGAACTCGCCTTATCGCCGTATTAAGTCCCACGCTGACGTCGATATGCTTGCAGAAGACCTCAGTGCTGTCATCAACGCAGTGCTTCGAGAGTCAAGGCTAGATGCTGCGTCAGCACGGAGACCACCACAAACCCCAGCGAACATCCTGGCGATGATCGAGAGAAAAAGGAAGCTGAGACGAAATTGGCAGCGAAACCGATGCCCGATTATCAAATCCCAGCTCAACGCTCTGGCTGCGAAGATCTCGGCTGCGCTAAAGACGGCTGCAACCGAATCGTGGCAACGCACCATAGAGCGCGCTGGAGACGACTGGTCTGGTATTCACCGCCTTTGCCGCCAGCTCTCCGGGAAACCATCTCCGATTAGGCCCCTCTTGGCCGGCGACGGAACTTCACGTTACCGTGCCGAGGACCGAGCGGAGATATTTGCCAACCACCTGGAGAGTCAATTCCAGCCAAACCTAGCTTCCAACATGCAGCACGTAGAAGCTATCCAGCAGCATTTGGAATTTTACTTCCAAGCGCCAATAGCACCCACGGAAGATCCAGTACTGTTTTCCCCGGGACAAGTGTAGCGAACGATTCGCCGCACCCCACTACGGAAAGCTCCTGGCCCCGACCAGATACCGAATGAAGCCCTGCGTCACTTACCCCCGCAAACAATCGCCACGTTGATGCAGTTATTCAACGGTATCCTCCGCACAAGCCACTTTCCTGCGCCGTGGAGACTCGGCCGAGTCATCATGCTGCCAAAACCCGGCAAAAATATACTTAAACCCGAAAGCTATTGGCCTATCACGCTGCTGTCGACCATCTCGAAAGTGTTCGAGAAGCTTCTGCTGCTGCACCTGGCGCCTCTCATTCAGCCACGCGATGAACAGTTCGGCTTCCGTGCCGAGCACTCCACGACACACCAGCTCGTGAGAGTTCTGCACCACGCGACTGTCGCCCTCAACAAGAGGGAGAGTGCCGTCGCGGTGCTCCTCGACATGGAGAAGGCTTTTGATCGCGTGTGGCACTCCGGCCTGATTTACAAGCTGGCCACGTCTACTACTCCCCGTCGAGTAGTTAAGACTGTGGCCACCTTTCTCCAGGACCGTCGCTTTCACGTGGCAGTCGATGGTGTCCTGTCTACGGAACGCCCTGTCCAGGCTGGTGTGCCCCAGGAAAGTTGTCTGTCTCCCATCTGTTACAGCAGATACACAGATGACATCCTTGTAGCTGGAGGCGCCATGTTGGCACTGTACGCTGATGATGCCGCTTTTATTACTACCTCTCTCAACCCCAAACACGCGGCAGTTAAGATGCAGCGTGCATTGGATGCACTCCCGCCATGGTTGGAAGACTGGAGACTGACGGTCAACGTGTCGAAGACCCAGGCGATCTCCTTGGGTGGAAGGAGATTACCTTCGCCTCTCACCATGCTCGGAAGCCACGTCGACTGGTCTCCCATGGTAAAATACCTAGGCGTGACCATAGACCGTCGCCTTACAATGGCCCCTCATGTTAAGAACATTGTTGGCCAAAGACGAGCCGCTCGAGCCCTTCTGCGTCCGGTTCTGTCGTCCCGCCTCCCCTTACGTGCAAAGCTGGGCGTCTACAAGGCATACGACCGCGCATTACGTATGCCTCCCCAGGCTGGTATGCGCTGGCCGCAGAAAGCCACCGCCGAAAGCTGCGTGCGCAGCAGTCGCTCGCCTTACGCACTATTGTAGACACCCTCGTTACGTGAGGAATAGTACCATCTCCAGGGACCTACGCATAGAGAGTCTCGAAGACTTTATCGGCCGACTGAGCGCCAACCTGTTCACCCGCACTGAGTGGTCCACATTCCGCCATTTGCGGGAACTTGCGCCATATCATCGCCGCCCACCAGATCGACCACTGCCGCAGGATTTAATCCCCGCGGCAACTAAACCTAGCTGAAACCCCACTGACATCAGCTGACGGGCACCTTACGAGAACTCCTCGTACAGGTTCGACCTCGCTGATGTCATGTGTGCTATCACTGCCAAGTCGTCGCCGGCTCGTAGACCGCTCACTGGCCCTCCTCGCTTGAGATATCCTCGCCGGCGGTGTCAGGTCTCGCTGGCGGCGTTATGACCCTCCCGGACTTGAAGACCGGAAAAGACACCACGGTGGCCACCATGCCACCCACCCAGCGACCCGCCTGTATTCGCAGGCGGCGGTTACTCTACTGGAATAGGCGTTGCCTAGCTACAGTTACCCCCCGATTTCCTTAGGGAAGTCGTGAGATGACCAGTTCGTCGTCTGCATCGTGCTAAGAAGATTGTTAAAAAGGGTTGGAGTTTATGTATTCAACTTGATGGCTATTTAGCTAATTATGATCACTATTGTATTGCATTCAGTTCATTAAAAACACTCTGATTCGATTCGAGGACAAGGCCAAGCTGGCGTCCAAGAAGCTCGGTGTGCTTAACAGGGCGTGGCGGTAGTTTATTGCGGCACAAACACTTGTTCTCTTGTCGTAAGTGCGGCTGCATATGGAGTAGATACTGCTGTCACCTCTGGACGGGGGCACCTGAATATCAGCTTCGTCCATTTGACTCGGTGCAAAGGCGAGCTGTGAGAGTTGTCAACGATCCTTTACGGACAGGTGGTGTTGAACCTCTTCGCGACAGGAGAGACTTTGCCTCCTTGCGTGTGTTACCGTCTGTAGGGTACAATGGTATGATATGCTCTGAGGAATTATTTGACATGATGCCCACGGCCACGTTCTATCACCGCGCCGCTCGCCATAGACAGGGAGTTCATCTTCACACTTTACGTCCAGAGCGTTCGAGCACGGTTAGATCCGATAGGGGTTTTATTTTGCGCACGCTTATGTTGTGGAATGATCTTCCTGCCTCGGTTTTCCCAAACGCCTACTGTATGGGGTTCTTTAAACGGGGTCTTAGAAGGTGTTAACAGAGTCGGCAGCGCGAGTGTGTCGCCTCTGGAGTTGCAAACGTTCATAGGCTGCGGTGACCACCAGTCCTTCTGGTGGGCCGTATGCTTGTCTGCCACCTTAGTGGTATATAAAAAAAAATGTTCATTCGATCAGTAGCAGAATGACCTAATGTTTTTTCGGTCACACATCAAATGATCAAGTGAATTTCGGTCACCAGTGGTAAACCAGCGGAGACCTGAAGAGAAGAGGAGTCTAAGTAATTAATGTACAACAATTTTATTGTTTTATTCCATATCTTGTCGATGAACCTCCTCATGATGCGTGCCGCACAGTATGAGGGCAGTAATGCAAAAGCATTAGGTCCTTGGACCCAACTATCTAACGAAAGCCGTTCAGTTTATGACCAAGGCTTTTGTTTGTCATCTAACCGATGCAGCGATGGACCAATGTTCTAACAATATTTGGTGAATAAGCAAGCCGCATGTCGCCAACCTCACTAAAAAAGATTTAATGGTTTATACTAACTACTCTGATATACGACCTGAGCCAACCTCATCTGCAAGTGGTGCACCTGCTGTTTAACGGACGATGCCATGACAAAGAGAGAGATAACTCAAACCCATTCCATAAACACATAGATGCACAAGGATCAACTCAAGTGATATGGTCAAAATTAACTCAATCTGTACTTGTAACTCAAACACGTCATATTGAATTATAGAAAGCGAGAAGATGACTGTGTCTTTAGTGTATAATAAATAAGTTTCAAAACTACTAAAGCTACGTTTTGAGCGAGTACATAGGCTATAATAATATAGCAACACGCTACAATCTTAAGAGCAGAGAGTTCTTAAAAAATGTCAAAAACGGAGAAAGTGTCAACATTTTGCGTACAATGTGTGTACAAACTATCGCATATTTGATATTTTCAAAATTATTGTTTTTCTTTCTTTATATACTTAGTAGTGGACGTCACGTGGTTTCATCCGCGTAGCTCCCGTTCCCCGGGGAAAACGTGAATAAAATATAGCCTATATTACCTGGCGATAGTGTAACTTCCTAACAGTGATAGAGTTTTGAAAATAGGCGCAGTAGTTTGTGAGTGTATTCATATATACAAACACACACACACACACACACACACACACACACACACACACACACACACACACACACACACACACACACACACATACATATTTTTGTTTCTCTTTAAAATATTAGTATAGAGTCCTAATTGTTACGCGTTACTTATTTGTTCTAATGTTATGTTTGTTTAAGAACACAATACTTAAATATTGTATTATTTTTATCAAATCAAACAGACTAATCTTTACAAGTATTGAATTCCGAAGAGAATTTTCGCTTTCGTATTTTATTTACATTGAATATATCAAAAGATATCATGATTTTAGAATAACTCCGTAGCTACATTTTGATTGTGGCATGGGACGCGATGCAACAAGGCCGCCAAACATGTCAAATATTAATAGTTTCATCTGTAGACTTTTACCAAGCTGTACCTAGTTATTATATTTAACAACTGTCTTTTAAAGACGTCCCACTTTATTCTTCTGTTAAGAACTGTATACTCTTTCTTTATTCTAAACTAGTGCTTATTTGCGAAAGCGTTTTTATAAAAGTAAGAACGCGTATTTATCTTTACAAACAAATTAAAATTGCCTTTATCAAAAAGCAACGACGGTTTATGTCGCCAAAAACGAGTGTATTGACACTCTCAAAGGAAACAAAAATTAATTCCATCAACCTACGTTTAAGTGACCTGACACTATTTACAACGCAAGATGGCGCCTTCGTAAACAAAGAGACCTGCGAGTACCTGTCTCGAGCGGTCCCATTCGTTACGCTTTCGTTTATTTGGATTCAACAGGAGCATGAAATTGTTTGATAAGGTATGTTCTGTGCGTCGAGGTCCAATACGAGCACAATACAAAAATATGTTACGTAACCCTAAGTGCAAGACGGGGGTGCCTCTCATAATCATTTGGCCTATTTTCATTCTATTATAGTTCATAAGATATAATCAACGTGAGATATACCAACTGTAGATTTAATTTCTTTACATATAACATTTATTTAATGTAAAACTTAAATAGTCTAACGTTGTTTGATATAACGTTTATGTAATCGAAAATCTTTTGGTTTAACGTTTAATATGTATAAAACCCCTAACGTTTAACATATATAAAACGTCATTATAAATAAGATCCCGACTCAGAGTACCCCGACTCGGATGGGTTAGGTTAGAGCCTTCGTGGTTATTTTTTTTAAAACCACCTAGAAATAGTTACGTCAAAAGATTTGATATTTAATGTATGTTTTGTCAAACGATATTATATTTAATGTATGTTATGTATATAAAAATTAGTTATTTTAAATTCGTAATATTTGTTTAGGCTGTAATGACATAAGTTAATAAGGGTATCTGAAAGGGCCGCTAGAGGTTAAATCAGTGCCTATTTATTTTACCCAAAAATACAGTCATGTTCCCGCTTATAATATTTTTATAGATATTTAGGTACCTATTTATTTTTATTTACATAGACTTGACTTTTCACGACTGTAGGTTGTTCAATTTGGAACAATGAAATGATAAAAAATAAACTTTAAAAGCCATTAAACGAATGGATGACGCATATATATAGTTAATGATGGTCATAAATCACGCGCATTGTGTTTATTGCAAACAAATGAAAGGGGGTGAATAACGGGATAGCTTCAGGTACCTACTTAGGTAAAGCCGACGTTTTTGTCGCTATCTTACGCTCAGTCTTGTCATAGATCTCGTTGAGTGCGCATGTCTCTCCTGAGCAATACCACATACTCTCTCTCTGTAAAAGTAAAGTTAACTAATCCTCGTGGCTTTGTTGAAGTTGTGATACAAAAGTTACTTATAGTGAAATTTGTGAAAGGTACACGCGTCAAGATGACTTCCACAATTGTGCAAAATCAAACCAAAAACGTTGCGAAGAAAGTAATCCTCACCTTGGATAACTGCCTATTGCCGGAATCAGCATTTCAAAAAACCCCTTCGCAAACTGATGGTCTCGACAAAGAAACGGAGACTGATCTCCGTATCTTCGGTTGTGAGATGATTCAAGCTGCTGGCATGTTACTGAAACTGCCCCAAATAGTAATGGCAACAGCACAAGT
The DNA here is from genome assembly GCA_933228765.1 of Miltochrista miniata. NCBI lineage: Eukaryota > Metazoa > Arthropoda > Insecta > Lepidoptera > Erebidae > Miltochrista > Miltochrista miniata. The sequence continues at coordinate 2,713,564 of OW121769.1, forward strand.
GTACCTACAAAAGTTCTACTATTCGAAATCATTTATCAGATACCCGGTGGAAAGCATGGCTATGGGCAGCATTTATTTGGCATCTAAGGTCGAAGAAAAGCCGTGCGGCATACGTGATGTCATCAACGTTTTCCATCATATTAAGCAAGTGCAGGCTCAAAAAATAATCATTCCATTAATTGTCGATCAGAAAAATTACATTGAACTGAAAAATCAAGTAATAAAAGCTGAAAGATATATTTTGAAGGAAGCGGGCTTCTGTGTGTATGTGAAACACCCACACAAGCTCATTGTTATGTACTTACAGTTGTTACAATCTGAGAAGAATCGCCGACTTGTGCAATTGACATGGAACTACATGAACGATGGTTTGCGTACAGATATATTTCTGCGATTCCCGCCTGAAACAATCGCCTGTGCTTGTATCTACTTATCAGCTCGTCATATAGGCTTACCATTGCCGAACAACGCGCATTGGTTTCTTCTTTTCAAAGTCACTGAAAAGGATATTAGAGAAGTATGTACCTGTATTTTGCGGCTCTACAAGAGAGCAAAAATAAATCCAGCAGAATTAGAGTTCAAATTAGATACAGTGCGCAGAAAACATCAAGCCGACAAGCATATCAAAACTCAAAACGATCAAGAAAATAATATAAAGTCGGACGTTGAAAAGTCCGAATCACCATCTACATCTTCTGTGTCTGACGGAACCAATGGAGGAGACAGTATCTCGCCAAACGACGACAACTCAGCAAAAACACTTCCGCTACCGTCTATATGTTATAAAAACAGCCGTAAGTCTCCAGGAGAAAGACGAGCTCGTTCTCCGTATTATCGCAAACGAGAGTACACATTTAGAAGGCACAAGTCCCGTTCAAGAGATAGGGAGCTTGACCGATCAAGGGAGCGGAGACATGAAGAAAGGAGAAGTCGCACATCACGAAAATGTTATGATGATTGTGAACAAAATAATATAAAGTCAGACGTTGAAAAGTATGATTCACCACCTACATCAATATCTATATCTGATGTAACAAATGAAAAAGACAGTATCTCGTCAAACGACATTTCACCAAAAACGCCTCCGCTACCGTCTATATATTATAATAATAGCCGTAAGTCTCCAAGGGAAAGGCGAGCCCGTTCTCCGTACTATCGCAAACGAGAGTACACAAGTAAAAGGCACAAGTCCCGTTCGAGAGAAAGGGAGTTGGACCGATCAGGGGAGCGGAGACATGAAGAGAAGAGGAGTCGCACATCACGAAAATATTATGATGATTATGAACGGTCAAAGTCTAGAAGGTATCGCAGAGATGAGGGAAGGAGACACTAGATTGTATATAACTAACATTAGCATAACTTCAAATTTTCAAAAGTTTCCATTATTGATAAAGTGTAATTCTCTATTTTATTATAAACTAGCTGACCCTCGCAACTTCGTTTACGTCACATAAGGTGTACGTAAGCAGGGGCACTTCTTCATGAGTCTCATCAAGCAGCGTGTGAAACGGCCCTGTTTGCTTAATCATAAAAGAGCTTAAAGATTAAGTCTATTCTAAAACAATTCAATCCACGCCTTCGGCGCAGTTTGAATTATTTTACAATAGCCTTAATCATTAAGCTCAACACGCCCGTTTGGATTTACCCTCACATTCAAAAGAAACCTTGAATTCTAGGTTTACCGAAAGTTGAGATGCTCCTAATTTCTGAACTACATAACCCTCAATATCGAAAGTTGTGTGGAATGATCCTTTAAGTACTCCCTTTCTAACATTGAAACAATATTTGAAATCGGACCACGCGTTGAGAAATTACAACTGTAAAACCATTTTGTCTTTCATCCCCTCTCCCGCAGGAACCACGCAAAATATCAGGATCAAAAAAATCCTAGAACTTTCCTCGAACTATAAGCTCGGAATGTACCAAGTATCATTCAATTCGGTTCAGTAGTTTCGGCGTGATACTTATTCGGGATACAGACAGACAGACAGACAGACAGACAGACATGAAAAATTTAAATTACATTTTCGGTTTCTGTATCGATAAGAGAACAACCTCCAATTAAAATTTTCAAAATATCTTCCATGTACAGACTCTCGACCCACAACAGTTTTATTATAAGTATAGATAATTTGTTTTATATTATATCTTACAATTTGTGATTTTTAATGACATTGTAATTATTATTATTTGACATTGTATAAATTCTATTTTGACATTTACCGTTTCATATCAGTAACTATTCTATTCTATTAGTTTTCAACTTATTATTCGGTAAATGTCATTTCTTTTGTATTGATAAATTAATCAAATAAATTATTGTTGGCATATTCTACTATATTTTTGCATGTCTATAGAGGCGATAAAACAGCGCACCTCACAATATAAAATACCAACATTGTACCATGCCTGTTTCATGCAAAATAAGTAGGTACTGATTACTGATGGCGTAATTTAAGTTTGTAAAATAAATCCAACTAATTAATGTACAACAATTTTATTGTTTTATTCCATATCTTGTCGATGAACCTCCTCATGATGCGTGCCGTACGTACGAGGGCAGTCTTTTGCATTAGGTCCTTGACCCGACTATCTAACGAAAGCCGTTCAGTTTATGACCAAGGCTTTTGTTTGTCATCTAACCGATGCAGCGATGGACCTATATTCTAGAAATATTTGGTGAATAAGCAAGCCGCATGTCGCCAACCTCACTAAAAAAGATTTAATGGTTTATACTACTCTGATATACGACCTGAGCCAACCTCATCTGCAAGTGGTGCACCTGCTGTTTAACGGACGATGCCATGACAAAGAGAGAGATAACTCAAACCCATTCCATAAACACATAGATGCACAAGGATCAACTCAAGTGATATGGTCAAAATTAACTCAATCTGTACTTGTAACTCAAACACGTCATATTGAATTATTGAAAGCGAGAAGATGACTGTGTCTTTAGTGTATAATAAATAAGTTTCAAAACTACTAAAGCTACGTTTTGAGCGAGTACATAGGCTATAATAATATAGCAACACGCTACAATCTTAAGAGCAGAGAGTTCTTAAAAAATGTCAAAAACGGAGAAAGTGTCAACATTTTGCAAACAATGTGTGTACAAAGTATCGCATATTTGATATTTTCAAAATTATTGTTCTTCTTTCTTTATAGGTATACTTAGTAGTGGACGTCACGTGGTTTCATCCGCGTAGCTACCGTTCCCCGGGGAAAACGGGAATAAAATATAGCCTATATTACCTGGCGATAGTGTAGCTTCCTAACAGTGATAGAGTTTTAAAAATCGGCGCAGTAGTTTGTGAGTGTATTCATATATACAAACATACACACACACACACACACACACACAAATACATATTTTTGTTTCTCTTTAAAATATTAGTATAGATTTACGTGTCCTAATTGTTACGCGTTACTTATTTGTTCTAATGTTATGTTTGTTTAAGAACACAATACTTAAATATTGTATTATTTTTATCAAATCAAACAGGCTAATCTTTACAAGTATTGAATTCCGAAGAGAATTTTCGCTTTCGTATTTTATTTACATTGAATATATCAAAAGATATCATGATTTTAGAATAACTCCGTAGCTATATTTTGATTGTGGCATGGGACGCGATGCAACAAGGCCGCCAAACATGTCAAATATTAATAGTTTCATCTGTAGACTTTTACCAAGCTGTACCTAGTTATTATATTGAACAACTGTCTTTTAAAGACGTTCCACTTTATTCTTCTGTTAAGAACTGTATACTCTTTCTTTATTCTAAACTAGTGCTTATTTGCGAAAGCGTTTTTATAAAAGATAGTACGCGTATTTATCTTTATCAAACAAAATTGCCATTGACATGTTTTAAATATCCCTATTGTTATTCCCTACCAAAAAAACAGCCATATTATACCTATGTCTGCCATATGGAAGTCCCCTAAAATAATAATTTTAGTATGGTTCACTTGAGTAATTTGCAATCGTAGCAAATTGTCTCTGAAAATTCCAACAAAAATACCTATGATAAAAGAAAAAAGCTGGTACATTAAAACCTTTTACTCGAATGGATGACGCATACATAAAAGCGTCAACGCGTGGAGGTATTGAGTTGGAATTTACACCTAAAATTTAGGTCTATGGTCCTTTAAAGCTGCATTAATGTCTAGATAGGTCAAAAATTGGCGCTTAAAAAAGCAACGACGGTTTATGTCGCCAAAAACGAGTGTATTGACACTCTCAAAGGAAACAAAAATTAATTCCATCAACCTACGTTTAAGTGACCTGACACTATTTACAACGCAAGATGGCGCCTTCGTAAACAAAGAGACCTGCGAGTACCTGTCTCGAGCGGTCCCATTCGTTACGCTTTCGTTTATTTGGATTCAACAGGAGCATGAAATTGTTTGATAAGGTATGTTCTGTGCGTCGAGGTCCAATACGAGCACAATACAAAAATATGTTACGTAACCCTAAGTGCAAGACGGGGGTGCCTCTCATAATCATTTGGCCTATTTTCATTCTATTATCGTTCATAAGATATAATTAACGTGAGATATACCAATTGTAGATATAATTTCTTTACATGTCACATTTATTTATTGTAAAACTTAAATAGTATAACGTTGTTTGATATAACGTTTATGTAATCGAAAATATTTTGGTTTAACGTTTAATATGTCGACACCAGAAGTATCAATTAATGTAAGGGACAAAACACGGTTTTTCAGGAGAGCCAAAAAACGATTTTATTTTTATACATCTGTCTGTAACTTTTTACTGTCTGGTCCGATTTTAATTGTGTCAAGAGTAAAGTTTCTTAGAATTTCTTCTTCTTTCATGCTATAAACTCAAGATGTAGGAATGTCTACTGGTTTCCAAAATGGCGTGTCCGTTACATTAAAAAAATATGTTTATTTGTACCTTACGTTACTGATATTTTATGTATAAACAAATGACTAAAGTGTAAGTAGCAAGAGACTATAGAAAATCAAATGCAAACGTATTGTAAAGGACTTCACTTTAAGACTTTTGATGATATTTGATGTAACTTGGTACTGAAGGTTATCGAAAAGAATTAAAAAAAACCGGCCAAATGCGAGTCGGCCACACACACGGAGGGCTTAGTACCAAACAACAGTTAAATATCACGTTTGTTGTAAGGGTGCCACCTTAAATATTATTATTTTTCTGATTTTAATATTTGTTGTAGACCCGAAAAATTACTTTGTGGTATTTTTACTATAGGGAAATATTTTTTGCATGATTAATATTGGTATGAATGATAAAAACAAAAGTTTTCGCACTAAGGTGCCACGACTAACCCAGCTAGAGAAGGTCTTGGTCTCCTTGTTTCCATCAGGAGTTAAGGGACATGTTGCTCCGTATGGCTCCGTCTCAGGCACTGGACGGAGAGTACTGTTAGAAGGAAGTGCCTGAAGTCACCAAGAGCGTGTTAGGGGCACCTGTGCTGCGACTTAAAAAAGCACTAACCCCGAACTCGACGGCATTCCAAGTCATGCATGGGTCCTGATGGCTCTCGAAGAATTTGGGTCTTGACTGATAGGGCTCTGATGCTGATGCGCTAAGCATAGCTCGACAAAGGTCAGGGTGTAGCATATTATTGCAGAGCGCCTTGTTGAGCACTTCACAGGAGTGGTGCCAGATTTGACGGACAGCCAGTTTAGTTTCCGTTGGGGGCGCTCCATCGTAGACGCGATCATTCATGTCTGGGGTCTGACAGAGGAAGCGACATTGCAGGAAAGGTGGTGATGGCGGTGTCTGTTGACATCGCCATAGCTTTCAACCCCTTTCCCTGAAGCTGCGTTAGAGAGGCACTCATTTATCATTATGGAGTGCTTTTCTACTTCCGTCGGAGTTTCAAGGCTTATCTATTCGAGACATGAATAAGCTACTGTTAAGGTAAGGGGTATCGTGCGTTATTTAGGAGGAATCGGTTCACTTCTGTAGAACCGCGGTGATGGTGCTACTCGGTCATTTGCTCGAAGGGTTCGACGTACCGAACTACGCTGATGACACCCACGTTACGACGCGAAAATATACTCACCGAGCCGTGGCCCTAAAGGGAGTTTCTCCAGTTCTGGGTCGAAGATGGCGACTGGTTCTGAAGGCAGTCTCTTACAAAATTCAGATCCTGTGCTTTCAAGGACCTCGGGAGGAGTCACTCACGTAATCCAGCATACAAGTAGGGGGAAAAAGCGTCGATATCGAGCCCTCTATAAAGTATCTTGGAGTCGTACTTGATAGTGGGTTGAACTTCGAATACCATTTCCGAGCCATGATTCAAAACTGAGCGGGGGCAACGACTGCACTCTCGCAGTGGTTGACCAACATTAGGGAACACAATGCGTCCTGCACACTGTCAGGAACTCATGGAGACATGGAAGGTGCAGACTGAGCAACCAAGGTGGGAACTGCTGCAATCGGGGTGACCAGACTGGGGGGGGATGCATGATGTCCATACAGAAGTTGGCCCAAAACAGCATAACGACAGAACCTCCAAAAACGCGGATTAGTACCATTCCAGCTGATTGCTGAGCCGCGGTGATGACCTCGTTTACACGGGACCCTGAAACTTCCTTCCGAGGAATTACCCGGGGCCGCCACCCATACACTGATAGGTGGAACCAAGAAAACATTTAGGTTTTCACACAAAATTGTAGAAATTATGTGATAAGTAGTAATGTATATAAATTACCCCTAAAAGGCTCGAAAAATTAGTTAAGGTAAGGGACATGTTGTATAAAATTACCGATTTGAGGTCTAAGGTAAGGGTCAAAGTTATTTTGTATGATGAGTTACTTTACTTGTCTGAGAAGAATAAAATCTAAATGGCCCTTAAATCAATTTTTTCGTTATAAATCGTTTTAGACAGTCCTAAAATTTGTACTGTAAGGGACATTTTTTTAACGATAGAGACATTTTGAGTATACCAATCGATAGAGCTCAAAATTCTGAATCTAATGATATATATAACTCATTTTCGCCAAAATGTCCCTTACGTTAATTGATACTTCTGGTGTCGATGTATAAAACCCCTAACGTTTAACATATATAAAACGTCTTTATAAATAAGATCCCGACTCAGAGTACCCCGACTCGGATGGGTTAGGTTAGAAGGCTAAGGCGGGAGCGAAGCGGAGCGTAGCTCCCGCCTTAGCCTTCGTGGTTATTTTTTTTAAACCACCCAGAAATAGTTACGTCACAAGATTTGATATTTAATGTATGTTTTGTCAAACGATATTATACTTAATGTATGTTATGTATATAAAAATTAGTTATTTTAAAATTATATCAATCGTTTATTATATTAACTAATCGCTATATTAAATAACCAAAGACCAAACGCCTCTTGTCTTTATTCTTAAGGCCGGTAACCTAGTTCATTCAGTTCGTGATAGATTGACAAGTTTGATAAATCAATCAGAAATTAGCTAAGGCGGTTGTTGAGCAAAAAATTCAAGCTAATGTCTTGGGTCCCTTAAAAAGACCTGGGCGGTAAACAAGAAATTCGTAATATTTGTTTGGGCTGTAATGACATAAGTTAATAAGGGTATCTGAAAGGGCCGCTAGAGGTTTAATCAGTGCCTATTTATTTTACCCAAAAAATACAGTCATGTTCCCGCTTATAATATTTTTATAGATATTTAGGTACCTATTTATTTTTATTTACATAGACTTGACTTTTCACGACTGTGGGTTGTTCAATTTGGAACAATGAAATCAATAAAAAATAAACTTTAAAAGCCATTAAACGAATGGATGACGCATATATATAGTTAATGATGGTCATAAATCACGAGCATTGTGTTTATTGCAAACAAATGAAAGGGGGTGAATAACGGGATAGCTTCAGGTACCTACTTAGGTAAAGCCGACGTTTTTGTCGCTATCTTACGCTCAGTCTTGTCATAGATCTCGTTGAGTGCGCATGTCTCTCCTGAGCAATACCACATACTCTCTCTCTGTAAAAGTAAAGTTAACTAATCCTCATGGCTTTGTTGAAGTTGTGATACAAAAGTTACTTATAGTGAAATTTGTGAAAAGTACACGCGTCAAGATGACTTCCACAATTGTGCAAAATCAAACCAAAAACGTTGCGAAGAAAGTAATCCTCACCTTGGACAACTGCCTATTGCCGGAATCAGCATTTCAAAAAACCCCTTCGCAAACTGATGGTCTCGACAAAGAAACGGAGACTGATCTCCGTATCTTCGGTTGTGAGATGATTCAAACTGCTGGCATGTTACTGAAACTGCCCCAAATAGTAATGGCAACAGCACAAGTGTACCTACAAAAGTTCTACTATTCGAAATCATTTATCAGATACCCGGTGGAAAGCATGGCTATGGGCAGCATTTATTTGGCATCTAAGGTCGAAGAAAAGCCGTGCGGCATACGTGATGTCATCAACGTTTTCCATCATATTAAGCAAGTGCGGGCTCAAAAAATAATCATTCCATTAATTGTCGATCAGAAAAATTACATTGAACTGAAAAATCAAGTAATAAAAGCTGAGAGATATATTTTGAAGGAAGCGGGCTTCTGTGTGTATGTGAAACACCCACACAAGCTCATTGTTATGTACTTACAGTTGTTACAATCTGAGAAGAATCGCCGACTTGTGCAATTGACATGGAACTACATGAACGATGGTTTGCGTACAGATATATTTCTGCGTTTCCCGCCTGAAACAATTGCCTGTGCTTGTATCTACTTATCAGCTCGTCATATAGGCTTACCATTGCCGAACAACCCGCATTGGTTTCTTCTTTTCAAAGTCACTGAAAAGGATATTAGAGAAGTATGTACCTGTATTTTGCGGCTCTACAAGAGAGCAAAAATAAATCCAGCAGAATTAGAGTTCAAATTAGATACAGTGCGCAGAAAACATCAAGCCGACAAGCATATCAAAACTCAAAACGATCAAGAAAATAATATAAAGTCGGACGTTGAAAAGTCCGAATCACCATCTACATCTTCTGTGTCTGACGGAACCAATGGAGGAGACAGTATCTCGCCAAACGACGACAACTCAGCAAAAACACTTCCGCTACCGTCTATATGTTATAAAAACAGCCGTAAGTCTCCAGGAGAAAGACGAGCTCGTTCTCCGTATTATCGCAAACGAGAGTACACATTTAGAAGGCACAAGTCCCGTTCAAGAGATAGGGAGCTTGACCGATCAAGGGAGCGGGGACATGAAGAGAAGAGAAGTCGCACATCACGAAAATGTTATGATGATTGTGAACAAAATAATATAAAGTCAGACGTTGAAAAGTATGATTCACCACCTACATCAATATCTATATCTGATGTAACAAATGAAAAAGACAGTATCTCGTCAAACGACATTTCACCAAAAACGCCTCCGCTACCGTCTATATATTATAATAATAGCCGTAAGTCTCCAAGGGAAAGGCGAGCCCGTTCTCCGTACTATCGCAAACGAGAGTACACAAGTAAAAGGCACAAGTCCCGTTCGAGAGAAAGGGAGTTGGACCGATCAGGGGAGCGGAGACATGAAGAGAAGAGGAGTCGCACATCACGAAAATATTATGATGATTATGAACGGTCAAAGTCTAGAAGGTATCGCAGAGATGAGGGAAGGAGACACTAGATTGTATATAACTAACATTAGCATAACTTCAAATTTTCAAAAGTTTCCATTATTGATAAAGTGTAATTCTCTATTTTATTATAAATAATTTGTTTTATATTATATCTTACAATTTGTGATTTTTTAATGACATTGTAATTATTATTATTTGACATTGTATAAATTCTATTTTGACATTTACCGTTTCATATCAGTAACTATTCTATTCTATTAGTTTTCAACTTATTATTCGGTAAATGTCATTTCTTTTGTATTGATAAATTAATCAAATAAATTATTGTTGGCATATTCTACTATATTTTTGCATGTCTATAGAGACGATAAAACAGCGCACCTCACAATATAAAATACCAACATTGTACCATGCCTGTTTTATGCAAAATAAGTAGGTACTGATTACTGATGGCGTAATTTAAGTTTGTAAAATAAATCCAACTAATTAATGTACAACAATTTTATTGTTTTATTCCATATCTTGTCGATGAACCTCCTCATGATGCGTGCCGTACGTACGAGGGCAGTCTTTTGCATTAGGTCCTTGACCCGACTATCTAACGAAAGCCGTTCAGTTTATGACCAAGGCTTTTGTTTGTCATCTAACCGATGCAGCGATGGACCTATATTCTAGAAATATTTGGTGAATAAGCAAGCCGCATGTCGCCAACCTCACTAAAAAAGATTTAATGGTTTATACTACTCTGATATACGACCTGAGCCAACCTCATCTGCAAGTGGTGCACCTGCTGTTTAACGGACGATGCCATGACAAAGAGAGAGATAACTCAAACCCATTCCATAAACACATAGATGCACAAGGATCAACTCAAGTGATATGGTCAAAATTAACTCAATCTGTACTTGTAACTCAAACACGTCATATTGAATTATAGAAAGCGAGAAGATGACTGTGTCTTTAGTGTATAATAAATAAGTTTCAAAACTACTAAAGCTACGTTTTGAGCGAGTACATAGGCTATAATAATATAGCAACACGCTACAATCTTAAGAGCAGAGAGTTCTTAAAAAATGTCAAAAACTATCGCATATTTGATATTTTCAAAATTATTGTTCTTCTTTCTTTATAGGTATACTTAGTAGTGGACGTCACGTGGTTTCATCCGCGCAGCTCCCGTTCCCCGGGGAAAGCGGGAATAAAATATAGCCTATATTACCTGGCGATAGTGTAGCTTCCTAACAGTGATAGAGTTTTAAAAATCGGCGCAGTAGTTTGTGAGTGTATTCATATATACAAACATACACACACACACACACAAATACATATTTTTGTTTCTCTTTAAAATATTAGTATAGATTTACGTGTCCTAATTGTTACGCGTTACTTATTTGTTCTAATGTTATGTTTGTTTAAGAACACAATACTTCAATATTGTATTATTTTTATTAAATCAAACAGGCTAATCTTTACAAGTATTGAATTCCGAAGAGAATTTTCGCTTTCGTATTTTATTTACATTGAATATATCAAAAGATATCATGATTTTAGAATAACTCCGTAGCTACATTTTGATTGTGGCATGGGACGCGATGCAACAAGGCCGCCAAACGTCAAATATTAATAGTTTCATCTGTAGACTTTTACCAAGCTGTACCTAGTTATTATATTGAACAACTGTCTTTTAAAGACGTTCCACTTTATTCTTCTGTTAAGAACTGTATACTCTTTCTTTATTCTAAACTAGTGCTTATTTGCGAAAGCGTTTTTATAAAAGATAGTACGCGTATTTATCTTTATCAAACAAAATTGCCATTGACATGTTTTAAATATCCCTATTGTTATTCCCTACCAAAAAAACAGCCATAATATACCTATGTCTGCCATATGGAAGTCCCCTAAAATAATAATTTTAGTATGGTTCACTTGAGTAATTTGCAATCGTAGCAAATTGTCTCTGAAAATTCCAACAAAAATACCTATGATAAAAGAAAAAAGCTGGTACATTAAAACCTTTTACTCGAATGGATGACGCATACATAAAAGCGTCAACGCGTGGAGGTATTGAGTTGGAATTTACACCTAAAATTTAGGTCTATGGTCCTTTAAAGCTGCATTAATGTCTAGATAGGTCAAAAATTGGCGCTTAAAAAAGCAACGACGGTTTATGTCGCCAAAAACGAGTGTATTGACACTCTCAAAGGAAACAAAAATTAATTCCATCAACCTACGTTTAAGTGACCTGACACTATTTACAACGCAAGATGGCGCCTTCGTAAACAAAGAGACCTGCGAGTACCTGTCTCGAGCGGTCCCATTCGTTACGCTTTCGTTTATTTGGATTCAACAGGAGCATGAAATTGTTTGATAAGGTATGTTCTGTGCGTCGAGGTCCAATACGAGCACAATACAAAAATATGTTACGTAACCCTAAGTGCAAGACGGGGGTGCCTCTCATAATCATTTGGCCTATTTTCATTCTATTATCGTTCATAAGATATAATTAACGTGAGATATACCAACTGTAGATATAATTTCTTTACATATCACATTTATTTATTGTAAAACTTAAATAGTATAACGTTGTTTGATATAACGTTTATGTAATCGAAAATATTTTGGTTTAACGTTTAATATGTATAAAACCCCTAACGTTTAACATATATAAAACGTCTTTATAAATAAGATCCCGACTCAGAGTACCCCGACTCGGATGGGTTAGGTTAGAAGGCTAAGGCGGGAGCGAAGCGGAGCGTAGCTCCCGCCTTAGCCTTCGTGGTTATTTTTTTTAAACCACCCAGAAATAGTTACGTCACAAGATTTGATATTTAATGTATGTTTTGTCAAACGATATTATACTTAACTAGCTGACCCGCGCAACTTCGTTTGCGTGATAAATGAAGAACCGCTCAACCGATTTTGTGCAAACTTCACATAAACCATCTACTAAATAGTCCAAACAAAGCCTAAACATATGGTTTGGATAGGTGACCCCGTTCTTGAGTTATAAAATTACAACGAAAAGTGGCATTAATTTTTATATATATAGATGTATGTTATGTATATAAAAATTAGTTATTTTAAAATTATATCAATCGTTTATTATATTAACTAATCGCTATATTAAATAACCAAAGACCAAACGCCTCTTGTCTTTATTCTTAAGGCCGGTAACCTAGTTCATTCAGTTCGTGATAGATTGACAAGTTTGATAAATCAATCAGAAATTAGCTAAGGCGGTTGTTGAGCAAAAAATTCAAGCTAATGTCTTGGGTCCCTTAAAAAGACCTGGGCGGTAAACAAGAAATTCGTAATATTTGTTTGGGCTGTAATGACATAAGTTAATAAGGGTATCTGAAAGGGCCGCTAAAGGTTTAATCAGTGCCTATTTATTTTACCCAAAAAATACAGTCATGTTCCCGCTTATAATATTTTTATAGATATTTAGGTACCTATTTATTTTTATTTACATAGACTTGACTTTTCACGACTGTGGGTTGTTCAATTTGGAACAATGAAATCAATAAAAAATAAACTTTAAAAGCCATTAAACGAATGGATGACGCATATATATAGTTAATGATAGTCATAAATCACGAGCATTGTGTTTATTGCAAACAAATGAAAGGGGGTGAATAACGGGATAGCTTCAGGTACCTACTTAGGTAAAGCCGACGTTTTTGTCGCTATCTTACGCTCAGTCTTGTCATAGATCTCGTTGAGTGCGCATGTCTCTCCTGAGCAATACCACATACTCTCTCTCTGTAAAAGTAAAGTTAACTAATCCTCGTGGCTTTGTTGAAGTTGTGATACAAAAGTTACTTATAATGAAATTTGTGAAAAGTACACGCGTCAAGATGACTTCCACAATTGTGCAAAATCAAACCAAAAACGTTGCGAAGAAAGTAATCCTCACCTTGGACAACTGCCTATTGCCGGAATCAGCATTTCAAAAAACCCCTTCGCAAACTGATGGTCTCGACAAAGAAACGGAGACTAATCTCCGTATCTTCGGTTGTGAGATGATTCAAACTGCTGGCATGTTACTGAAACTGCCCCAAATAGTAATGGCAGCGGAGACATGAAGAGAAGAGGAGTCGCACATCACGAAAATATTATGATGATTATGAACCGTCAAAGTCTAGAAGGTATCGCAGAGATGAGGGAAGGAGACACTAGACTGTATATAACTAACATTAGCATAATTTCAAATTTTCTAAAGACTTAGTGTTTAATTGTTTATTTGTTTTTAATTCCATTTTCTATTATTGATAACGTGTAATTCTCTATTTGACTATAAATAATTTGTTTTATATTATATCTTACAATTTGTGATTTTTTAATGACATTGTAAATATTATTATTTGACATTGTATAAATTCTATTTTGACATTTACCGTTTCATATCAGTAACTATTCTATTCTATTAGTTTTCAACTTATTATTCGGTAAATGTCATTTCTATTGTGTTGATAAATTAATCAAATTATTGTTGGCATATTCTTCTATATTTTTGCATATCTATAGAGGCGATAAAATAGCGCACCTCACAATACAAAAGACAAACATTGTACCATACCTGTTTAATGCAAGATAAAATCTGATTACTGATGGTGTAATTTAAGTTTGTAAAATAAATCCGACTAATTAATGTACAACAATTTTATTATTTTATTCCATATCTTGTCGATGAACCTCCTCAGTCAGGCAGTCTTTTGCATTAGGTCCTTGACCCGACTATCTAACGAAAGCCGTTCAGTTTATGACCAAGGCTTTTGTTTATCATCTAACCGATGCAGCGATGGACCTATATTCTAGAAATATTTGGTGAATAAGCAAGCCGCATGTCGCCAACCTCACTAAAAAATATTTAATGGTTTATACTACTTTGATATACGACCTGAGCCAACCTCATCTGCAAGTGGTGCACCTGCTGTTTAACGGATGATGCCATGACAAAGAGAGAGTTAACTCAAACCCATTCCATAAACACATAGATGCACAAGGATCAACTCAAGTGATATGGTCAAAATTAACTCAATCTGTACTTGTAACTCAAACACGTCATATTGAATTATAGAAAGCGAGAAGATGACTGTGTCTTTAGTGTATAATAAATAAGTTTCAAAACTACTAAAGCTACGTTTTGAGCGAGTACATAGGCTATAATAATATAGCAACACGCTACAATCTTAAGAGCAGAGAGTTCTTAAAAAATGTCAAAAACTATCGCATATTTGATATTTTCAAAATTATTGTTCTTCTTTCTTTATAGGTATACTTAGTAGTGGACGTCACGTGGTTTCATCCGCGTAGCTCCCGTTCCCCGGGGAAAACGGGAATAAAATATAGCCTATATTACCTGGCGATAGTGTAGCTTCCTAACAGTGATAGAGTTTTAAAAATCGGCGCAGTAGTTTGTGAGTGTATTCATATATACAAACATACACACACACACACACACACACACACAAATACATATTTTTGTTTCTCTTTAAAATATTAGTATAGATTTACGTGTCCTAATTGTTACGCGTTACTTATTTGTTCTAATGTTATGTTTGTTCAAGAACACAATAGGTACTTAAATATTGTATTATTTTTATCAAATCAAACAGGCTAATCTTTATAAGTATTGAATTCCGAAGAGAAATTTGATTAAATTATCAATACAAAAGAAATGACATTTACCGAATAATAAGTTGAAAACTAATAGAATAGAATAGTTACTGATATGAAACGGTAAATGTCAAAATAGAATTTATACAATGTCAAATAATAATATTTACAATGTCATTAAAAAATCACAAATTGTAAGATATAATATAAAACAAATTATTTATAGTCAAATAGAGAATTACACGTTATCAATAATGGAAAATGGAATTAAAAACAAATAAACAATTAAACACTAAGTCTTTAGAAAAGGGGTGCTGGGTAGGACAACCTCCACGTGGTGCATCCTGGTAACGTGGACGACGATGTGGACTTCGACTGAGGCGCACGTCGTCGCCCACGGCCAATAGTCCACCAAGGAGGGGGGGCCTTTATGGCCGGTTTGGAGTTCTCCACATGCGCTCTGTTATGCAGAGCGTACTTAGTGGAGCACTCCCAGGGCGACGAGTACTTCGCCACTGAGTGATCAGTGGCGAAGTACACGGTTCCATAGGAACCATCGTTCGGCCGAGCCGTAACCCCGTCTGGCAACAGACGGGCACGGTGGCTCTCTGGAGTTGCGAGGAAGAAAACCTCTTTAAAAAATTACCCCGAAACTCACGCTCTGACGCCCGGCTATTTGTTGCATCGCTGGGGGGAACTCAGTGCCTAGGGCGTCACTCCCACCTTCCCACCCTTCCCATCCTCACATCCTCTCCCAACTTCCCCACTCCCAACCTTACGTCGGCGGACGCAAAACGCAAAAACAACTATGGAGCAAATTACTACGATTGTAACTACCCAGGAGCGCACCCGGACAGTGTCCGGGGAATCGCTTGGCATGTCTCGGCATATCGACCCCCGCCAGGGTTCATCCCAGGTGGTATATGGGAGGGGTCACCATAGTCCAGGCCCAGGGGTGTGCCTCAAAACCACCCCCAGTGACGCGGAGGTCGCGTCAACCCGTGCCGGCTCCGAGATGGAGTCGGCAGTTGATATGGGTACCGAGACCGAGGGTACCCTCGGTCTCCATGCCGAAGAAGCGAGGCGGAAGAGACCTAGGTCAAGCGGACCAGGCAAAGGCCTGTTCCGTCGGCCTGGGTCCGAATCTTCCAGCAGCGAGGAGGAAGGTAGCCTTCCTAGGAAGGTAGCTGCTACCACCGCGGGTAGAGGTCGGAAAGCCGACCTCTACAGTGCGAGAGGGAGGGTGGCAGAGCCGCCGGCGATTGTGCCCCCGCTGCCAAGCGGGAGGGTCACGGAGGTGCCGGCGGCGAAGGAAATAATGGCGGCTTTTGCCCGCATCACTGGCGCCGTAAAGGGCGCCAAGAATGTTGCGGGCAAGAAGAAAGTAGTGACGGAAGCCGTCACAGGGGCGACGAAGGCGCTGGAGGAGCTCCTTGAGAGGAGCGTCTCCAGCGAGGAGGGGAAGCTCCGGGCTCGGGTTGCGAGCCTGGAGAAGGAGCTTGCCGACTCCCGCAAGCAGCAAGAGCTGATGCGGGAGGAAATCGGCAAGCTTACGCAGCTCGTCCAGGGGGCCGGGGAGGCTCGGGGTGTTAAAACCCCCGCTCCCCGTGCACCTAAGGCGACCCCGACGATGGTCCAACTGCTGGAGACCATCGAACGCCGCCTCGGCGTTCTCGAGGACCGGGCATACCGCCCGCCGCTGGCGGCACCCGCCGTCGCGTCGTACGCGACGACGGCTGCACCCAGTGGGGCTCCCGGTCTCCAGCGGAAGGCCTCCGCCCCCAAGAAGACGGCACCTGGTGGAGGTGGCAACCCCGCCTCCACCAGCACAGCCAGTGCTCCCGCCGCACCCCAGACTCCCTCTAGAGAGGGGATCTGGGAGGTGGCAGGAGCAAAGAAGAAGGCGGCTAAGGCCGCCAAAAAGGCGGCGAAGGCCGCCAAGAAGGCGGCAAAGGTCGCCGCAAAAGCGGCAAAGGCCGCCGCGGCGAAGGCGCCGAAGAGGCTCCGCGCTCCTCGCTCCACTGCCGTCGTCATTACGGTGACGACAGAAGGCAAGGCGAAGGGCGTGGGGTACGCCGAGGTACTGAGGCAGGCGAAAGCCTCAGTAGACCTCAAGGCCCTCGAGATTGAGGGGGGGCTCCGGTGCAAGGTGACGCGCACCGGAGCGCGCCTCCTCGAGGTCTCCGGCGCCACCAGCGGCCCCAAAGCAGATGCCTTAGCGGCAAAGCTGCGGGAGTCGCTGGACAAGGGTGACGTCCGCGTCACCAGACCCAACAAATGCGCGAGTCTGCGCATTTCGGGTCTGGATGACGCGGCCACGACGGAGGAGATAATCTCCGCCGTCGTGGAGGCGAGTGGCTGCCCCCGTGATCAGGTGAGGTCAGGCGAAATCCGCTTTGGCCCCACTGGTCACGGGTCGGCGGTCGTGAGCTGTCCCGTCGCGGCGGCCCAGAAAGTGGCGGACGGACGGAGCCTCCTTATTGGAGGCTTCCTGAGGGCGCAGGTGCATCTCCTGCAGCCCCGCGAAGACAGGTGCTATAGGTGCCTGGTCGTGGGGCATGTAGGAGTGCAGTGTACGGCGGAAGTCACCGTGGGCGATCGATGCTTCCGCTGTAGTCAGCCCGGTCACACGGCCCTTGCCTGTGACGCTCCGCCACGCTGTTTTAAATGCGTGGCGGAGGGCAAGGAGGCAAACCACCGGGCGGGCAGTAAGACCTGCGCTGCCTCAAGGCCGAAGCCCCGTCCGTCCGCACGGAGGGGTGAGGGTGTGGGTGCACGTTCGCGGCAGGGTGCGGATATGGACGTCCATTAATGGACACCCATATCCGCATCCTGCAGGTGAATCTGAACCACTGCACTGGTGCTCAGGACCTTCTGTACCAGAGCATCAGGCAGTGGTCCATTAATATTGTCGTCGTCGCTGAGCCGTACTGGGTTCACCCGGGAAGCCCGGTGGATCTGGACGGCATGGCGACCATCTTTGGGGGGACCGGCGCGGACGACTCGCGCCTAGCGCTTATTGCTAGGGGCCCGGGTTGCGTCGCGGCGGAATATGAGGGTGTGGCTGTCGTGGCCGTTTACGTCTCGCCGAGCCTCGACCAGCATCAGTTTGAGCTATGGCTCCCTGAGCTGGACGTCGTTCTCGCTGCATGCCGGCCTCGCCCTGTCCTGGTCCTGGGAGACTTCAATGCCTGGTCGCAGGCTTGGGGCTCCCGGGAAACCAGAGGCAGGGGGAGGATACTGGAGGACTGGGTCGCTACACGTGGCCTAGTCATCCTGAACCGGGGGAATGTCGCAACCTGGGCGCGGCGGGGGCTCAGCTCGGTCATAGACGTTTCGTTTGCGACCCCTGAGCTCGCCCGCCGTGTCCAGGGATGGCGCGTGGTGGAGGAGGAGGAGACGTCGTCAGATCACCGATATATTCGGTTCGACGTCTCCCCTCCACCTAACCTGCCGCCAACAATCGCGAATCCCCCGGAACCGCGTTGGGCACTCCATCGCCTGGATCGGGAGGCTCTCCTGGAGGCGGCCATCGTGCAGGCCTGGATTCCGACAGCGGACGGGCCTGTCGATGTTGATGCCGAAGTGGAGTGGTTCGGGAGAGCCATGTCGCACATCTGCGATGCGGCGATGCCCAGGGCTAGGCCCAGACCGGCGAGGAAGCAGGTGTACTGGTGGACGCCGGAAATCGCGCAGTTGCGCGCGGAGTGCGTTACCGCGCGCCGCCGGTACACCAGATTCCGCCGGAGGCGTCGCCGCCCAGACGATGCGGCAGCCCGAGAGACGGAGCTTTATGATGGGTACAAGGAAGCCAAGAGGGCCCTCCAGACGGCCATCAAGCGGTCCAAAAAGTTGGGCCGCGATGAGCTGATGGAGACTCTGGAGCGGAACCCGTGGGGGCGCCCGTACCTTATGGTAAGGGGCAAATTACGCCCTAAGGCGCCCCCACTGACTCAGAGTCTCCAGCCGGAGCGGCTGGAGGAGGTCCTGGACTCCTTGTTCCCATCGAGAGCGGAGGAACACATTTCTCCGCGCATGGCTTCGTCTCAGGCGCCCAACGCGGAAGGCAGTGAGAACGACGTGCCCGTAGTCACCGAGGGTGAGTTAGGGGCGGCTGTACTGCGACTTAAATCCCGCAGAAACACCGCCCCTGGACCCGACGGCATTCCAGGCCGAGCGTGGGTCCTGGCTCTCGAAGAGCTTGGGCCTCGACTAATTGGGCTCTTTAGCGCATGCCTCGAGAAAGGCCAGTTTCCCAAGGTCTGGAAGACAGGGAAACTGGTCTTGATTCGAAAGGCGGGGCGGCCGGCAAATTCCCCATCAGGGTACCGGCCGATCGTGTTGCTCGACGAGGTGTGCAAGCTCTTTGAGCGCATTATTGCACAACGCCTCGTCGGGCGCCTCACACGCGTGGGGCCTGATCTGGCGGATAGCCAGTTTGGCTTCCGTCAGGGACGCTCCACCGTGGACGCGATCATGCGCATTAGAGGCCTGACGGAGGAAGCAGTCTCACAGGGTGAGGTGGTGGTGGCGGTGTCTCTCGACATCGCCAACGCATTCAACACCTTGCCCTGGAGCTGCGTCAGGGAGGCGCTTATCTATCATGGAGTGCCTCCCTACCTCCGTCGAATTGTCGGGGCATATCTCTCCGAGAGAGCCATAACTTACCCGAGCTGGCTGGGGCCGGGTCGGCGAGATGTGTCGTGCGGTGTTCCACAGGGATCGGTTTTAGGGCCGCTCCTGTGGAACATCGGTTACGACTGGGTGCTGCGTGGTCCGTTGCTCAGAGGGGTCGGCGTAACGTGTTACGCCGACGACACCCTCGTTACGGCGCGGGGAGCAACGCACCGTGCCGCAGCACTTAAGGCCACGGCAGGGGTTGCTCAGGTCGTGGGTCGGATTCGGCGGCTGGGTCTTGAGGTCGCCCTTCACAAATCCGAGGCTCTGTGCTTTCACGGACCTCGGATGGGGCCACCTGCGGGATCCAGCCTACAGGTGGGGGGCGTCAGCATCGGCATCGAGCCCTCGATGAAGTATCTGGGGCTCGTACTCGATGGCCGGTGGAACTTCGGACACCATTTCCGAAGTTTGGTCCCAAAACTGAGGGGAGCATCGGCCGCACTCGCACGGCTGATGCCCAACATCAGGGGACCCAACGCTCCCTACAGGAGACTGTACCTTGGGATCGTGCGAAGCATGGCCCTGTACGGGGCTCCCGTATGGGCGGAGACCCTGACGGCCAGCAATGTGGCTAGACTGATGAGCCCGCAGAGAGTGATGGCCGTCAGGGTGATAAGAGGATACCGCACGATCTCCGGTGAGGCGGCATGTCTCCTAGCCGGGACCCCTCCATGGGACCTGGAAGCGAGAGCCCTTGCGTCACTGTTCAGATGGCGCAAGGAGGCGCTGGAGCGGGGCCAAAGGCCTGCGTCTCGAGAAATCGAGGCCCAGCGGACCCTGCTCCACCAGGAAACCCTGGAGACATGGAAGATGCGACTTGAGCAACCAAAGGGGGGATTCGCCACAATCGCGGCCGTCAGACCGGTCATGGACGAGTGGCTGGAGAGAAGACACGGTGCTCTCTCCTACCGGTTGACACAGATGCTTGCCGGGCACGGTAGCTTCGGTAGGTATCTGTGGCGAAAACACCGGGAAACCACGGCCGAGTGTCAGCACTGCGAGGACCGCAGCGATGACACGGCGCTCCACACGCTGGTGGAGTGCACGGCGTGGGCACAACAGCGACAGGTCCTCGTAGTGGGTCTGGGCGTGGACACTCTCTCGCTTGAGGCCATGGTGCGAGCCATGCTCTCCAGCGGGAGTAAGTGGGACTGCGCCGCCTCTTTCTGCGAGCAGGTCATGCTCGCGAAGGAGGCGGCGGGCCGGGTGCGGGAGAGAACTCTTCCACCCGAGTTCCGCAGTCGGCGCCCTGGGCGCCGCCGACGTGTCTTCGCCGAGGACTATCGGCCTCCATGACCGGGGGTCTGAGGACGGTGAGAGGGCCGCTCACCGTCCTTACAGAAGCAGGCCCATGACGGCAGCGTGACGTCAGCACTCACGCACGCCCCCCCTTAGAAGCGGGGTCACACCCGAAATCCCCCATAGACGCGGGATTGCACCCGAACCACCCCCTGGGCGAGGCCGCATTGGCGGCCGTAGGTCTGTTAGGAGTCACGGGACATCCTTCCTGAGGGCTTACCCGGGGCTCTCAACCATAGGCTGTTGGGCGTTACGTGAGGTTTTTTAGTCGGTAAGAGTCCGGCATAGCATCCTACGAGGATTTTCCCTCACGTTAAAAAAAAAAAAAAAAAAAAAAAAGTCTTTAGAAAATTTGAAATTATGCTAATGTTAGTTATATACAATCTAGTGTCTCCTTCCCTCATCTCTGCGATACCTTCTAGACTTTGTTCATAATCATCATCATATTTTCGTGATGTGCGACTCCTCTTCTCTTCATGTCTCCGCTGCCATTACTATTTGGGGCAGTTTCAGTAACATGCCAGCAGTTTGAATCATCTCACAACCGAAGATACGGAGATCAGTCTCCGTTTCTTTGTCGAGACCATCAGTTTGCGAAGGGGTTTTTTGAAATGCTGATTCCGGCAATAGGCAGTTGTCCAAGGTGAGGATTACTTTCTTCGCAACGTTTTTGGTTTGATTTTGCACAATTGTGGAAGTCATCTTGACGCGTGTACTTTTCACAAATTTCACTATAAGTAACTTTTGTATCACAACTTCAACAAAGCCACGAGGATTAGTTAACTTTACTTTTACAGAGAGAGAGTATGTGGTATTGCTCAGGAGAGACATGCGCACTCAACGAGATCTATGACAAGACTGAGCGTAAGATAGCGACAAAAACGTCGGCTTTACCTAAGTAGGTACCTGAAGCTATCCCGTTATTCACCCCCTTTCATTTGTTTGCAATAAACACAATGCTCGTGATTTATGACCATCATTAACTATATATATGCGTCATCCATTCGTTTAATGGCTTTTAAAGTTTATTTATTATTGATTTCATTGTTCCAAATTGAACAACCCACAGTCGTGAAAAGTCAAGTCTATGTAAATAAAAATAAATAGGTATAGTTCAATCCTGCCCGATCTGGCAATAATGTAAACATGTCATGTTTTGACAATCGTTGTTTAAGACAGATGAGTAGAAAAATATAGTACATGACAAATCATTGAATTTTTTTCTATCCAGAGTAGGTATTTTAAATGAAAATAAACTATCATATAGATGTTATTTGGTGTCGAAATGATTGTAAGAACACTGTGTGACTCCTCGATACTGGAATATAATCAGGTTGAATAATCAATTCCAAGTAACTGTGGATATATAGGATCAAATATGTTTGTTTTCATTTTTGCGCAAAGCTATTGAAATATACTATACCTAAATATCTATAAAAATATTATAAGCGGGAACATGACTGTATTTTTTGGGTAAAATAAATAGGCACTGATTAAACCTCTAGCGGCCCTTTCAGATACCCTTATTAACTTATGTCATTACAGCCCAAACAAATATTACGAATTTCTTGTTTACCGCCCAGGTCTTTTTAAGGGACCCAAGACATTAGCTTGAATTTTTTGCTCAACAACCGCCTTAGCTAATTTCTGATTGATTTATCAAACTTGTCAATCTATCACGAACTGAATGAACTAGGTTACCGGCCTTAAGAATAAAGACAAGAGGCGTTTGGTCTTTGGTTATTTAATATAGCGATTAGTTAATATAATAAACGATTGATATAATTTTAAAATAACTAATTTTTATATACATAACATACATTAAGTATAATATCGTTTGACAAAACATACATTAAATATCAAATCTTGTGACGTAACTATTTCTGGGTGGTTTAAAAAAAATAACCACGAAGGCTAAGGCGGGAGCTACGCTCCGCTTCGCTCCCGCCTTAGCCTTCTAACCTAACCCATCCGAGTCGGGGTACTCTGAGTCGGGATCTTATTTATAAAGACGTTTTATAAATGTTAAACGTCAGGGGTTTTATACATATTAAACGTTAAATCAAAATATTTTCGATTACATAAACGTTATATCAAACAACGTTATACTATTTAAGTTTTACAATAAATAAATGTGATATGTAAAGAAATTATATCTACAGTTGGTATATCTCACGTTAATTATATCTTATGAACGATAATAGAATGAAAATAGGCCAAATGATTATGAGAGGCACCCCCGTCTTGCACTTAGGGTTACGTAACATATTTTTGTATTGTGCTCGTATTGGACCTCGACGTACAGAACATACCTTACAGACATGACTGGCAACACTGGAGCCGTAACGTAAACATTACGTATGTGAATTTTTAGGATTTAAAATTATAAATAACAAACCTTTTAAAGCAAAAAAGTGATAAATATAAAGGTTAACTACGGAAAATAAGTTGTAAGTAATATTAAAAGCATACACAAGACGACGACGAAATGAAAAGCGATTAATGTCAGAAGCCATAGAAAAAAGTATTTCAGTACAAAATTGTTAAAAAGTAAGTAAAAATAGCTGCGAGTTTACGGTTACTAGTGAAAAGTGATCCTTTAACTTCATGAAAACGAACAAGAACTGTAAAAACTTATGAAAAATATTCTGTTAAAATTCCAATTTTTCAAACTTACAATTTGTTAATTTGAGAGTAGGGTAGGTACCATACCAAGTGAAAAATTAATTAAATTTTGTATTTATTTGCATTTAACTTTGTTATCAGACTATCATTCATTGCAAAATTGATATAAATTGAATAAACATTTTAAATAGATTGTGTATTGAACTGCTTAATTGGTTTTCAAATACAATTGAATCTACATAAGTACTTAATACTTATACAAATTAAGAATTTTGTTCGTATATTCCCTTTTTTTGAGTAGGTAAATATTGTAAAGTATTATAAATTACTTGTCCATTACTCTAAGTGACACTACATTCTTCACTGATATAAATTATTTTCAAAGGGCAATGTAAATAAAAATGATGACCCGCAGTGCTGTAACCCGTGACTTGCAACAAAAGTTCAATCTCACCATTAAGGAACTTGAAATTTGCAAAAATCTTAATAAGCAGTTGTTGGAAGAACGGGACGACAGTGAAAAAGAAATATTAAATGTCATTGAGAAAAATACCCAACTCAAACAAGAGTTGGCTGAGCTACATTCACAGGTAATGGAGCTCACACTACAGCGGAATCATCTTCAGGAAACGGTGGTAGGTCTGGAAGAGTGCAGCAACACCCATGAGAGAGCCTTAAAGCGTATCAGCATTCTGGAATGTGAGCTAAGTGATGTTCATAACTCCATCACTCACAGGGAGACTCTCAAATCAGCTGATCAGGTTGCCCTCTCCCACAGTCTGTATGATGAGCTGATGAGTGTAAAGTCAGATCGTATTAATCTTGACCAGCCCATGACCTCAGATATTATAGATCTCTCGACACCCGATACTTCTAATAATATTACTTTAGCATCTAACAACACCATTAGATTAGTTAGTACTAGCAGGAATAAATTAAAAAAATATATAAAGCTCAATAAATTTATTGTTAAATTGACTGAATTTGAATAATATTTTTCTAACATTCCAGTTTCTATTACCAGAAGTCTCTCTTCTTGCTCTGCTTCTGCCGAACAAATTCTAAAACTTGGCGTAGACGAATGCGGCACAGACTTTGAATTCTCAGCTGTCAGTCCTATAGATGTTTTAAAAACTTTTAAAGAAATTAATATGAAAACCACTAAAGATTTATGGGGTCTATCTGTCAAAACTGTTGCTCATATTATAACTGTAATAGCCCCGCATCTGGCAACTGTGTTCAATAGCTGTGTCGAGACTGGTGTGTTTCCTGACTTGATGAAACATAGTAAAGTCATACCTTTATTTAAGGCGGGAAATAGTGAGGATCCCTCGAACTTTCGACCTGTTTCCATATTACCTACACTTAGTAAAATTTTTGAAAAGCTAATGCTTAAACAGTTGCTCAGTCACTTTAATAAACATAATTTACTACACAGGAAACAGTTCGGGTTCACAAAGGGTTGTTCAACAGTGGATGCGGGAGTTGCTTTACTTAAGAGTATTTACACGGCTTGGGAGGATTCGCAGGATGCACTGGGTGTGTTTTGCGATTTGTCTAAGGCCTTCGATTGTGTTCACCACGAAACTCTGGTCAAAAAGTTGCGCCACTATGGTGTCAGGAATAGAGCTCTCGACCTCATGACTTCTTATTTGAGCAATAGAATTCAGAGGGTTGAAGTAAACGGTATACGATCTCCAGGGACCCCAGTTGTAATGGGTGTCCCGCAGGGTTCAATCCTTGGTCCGTTTCTCTTTTTATTATACATAAATGATTTACCTTATTATGTTAGGGATGAACATGAGATTGTTCTGTTCGCGGATGATACTTCTCTGACATTTAAAATTAATAGACAGTTAATGGATTATGACGATGTTAACAGTGCACTTTCAAAAGTTGTTTATTGGTTTAGAGTTAATAACCTTCTTTTAAATGATAAAAAAACTAAAGTAATAAAGTTTTCGACACCTAATGTGAGACAGGTGGCGACCAATGTACAACTGAATGGATCCGGGCTGGACTCTGTGGAGACTACAGTATTTTTAGGCATTACAATTGACTCGAAGTTGCACTGGGGCCCGCATATAGAAAAATTGTCAGGTAAATTAAGTTCTGCTGCATATGAAGTTAAAACAATTAGACGGCTCACTGATGTTGAAATGGCTAGAATAGTCTATTTCAGTTATTTCCATAGTGTTATGTCATACGGAATTCTTCTCTGGGGAGATTCAGCGGACATCAATAACATATTTATATTACAAAAGAGAGCTGTGAGAGCAATATACCAGCTAGGTCCTAGAGTTTCTCTAAGAGAAAAATTCAAAGAAATTAATATTCTAACTGTTATATCACAATACATATATGAAAATTTAATTTATGTGCATAAAAATAAGGACCAATTTCTAAAAAAATGTGATATACACAATGTAAATACCAGGCATAAAGATAATCTGGTTTTACATGCTACTCGTCTACACAGTATAAGCAGTTCTTTTGTCGGACAATGTATAAAGTTTTATAATAAACTTCCCAAAGAAACTAGATTATTGTCAATAAACAAATTCAAAGCTACCATTAAAGCCAAATTATGTAGCAAGGCATATTATACAATTCAAGACTATACAGATGATAAAAATGCGTGGGTTTAAGGCGCTCCAAGTCAACACACAAAAAAAAAATATGTACCTACCTAGACGAATTTTGTTTAAAAAAGGATATTGCTTAATGAAAACTCGCGTGTACAAATCTCATCACACAAATCATTCAACAATTACACCTCTGTAGTTGTTGAATGATTTGTAATTACCTACTGGATGTTAAAAGAGTGGCTGGAGTTTTATTGCCAGGTTCTTTTTTTCTCCAGCTCTACCTATTGCTTTGCGAATCTGGCAGTAAATGTAAATGTAGAAGCAATCATTTGGACGTTCATAAGCGTTACATTGTGACCTATATGAATAAAGATTTTTTCATTTCATTTCATTTCACTTATCAAACAATTTCATGCTCCTGTTGAATCCAAATAAATGAAAGCGTAACGAATGGGACCGCTCGAGACAGGTACTCGCAGGTCTCTTTGTTTACGAAGGCGCCATCTTGCGTTGTAAATAGTGTCAGGTCACTTAAACGTAGGTTGATGGAATTAATTTTTGTTTCCTTTGAGAGTGTCAATACACTCGTTTTTGGCGACATAAACCGTCGTTGCTTTTTTTAGCGCCAATTTTTGACCTATCTAGACATTAATGCAGCTTTAAAGGACTATAGACCTAAATTTTAGGTGTAAATTCCAACTCAATACCTCCACGCGTTGACGCTTTTATGTATGCGTCATCCATTCGAGTAAAAGGTTTTAATGTACCAGCTTTTTTCTTTTATCATAGGTATTTTTGTTGGAATTTTCAGAGACAATTTGCTACGATTGCAAATTACTCAAGTGAAACATACTAAAATTATTATTTTATGGCAGACATAGGTATATTATGGCTGTTTTTTTGGTAGGGAATAACAATAGGGATATTTAAAACATGTCAATGGCAATTTCGTTTGATAAAGATAAATACGCGTACTATCTTTTATAAAAACGCTTTCGCAAATAAGCACTAGTTTAGAATAAAGAAAGAGTATACAGTTCTTAACAGAAGAATAAAGTGGAACGTCTTTAAAAGACAGTTGTTCAATATAATAACTAGGTACAGCTTGGTAAAAGTCTACAGATGAAACTATTAATATTTGACATGTTTGGCGGCCTTGTTGCATCGCGTCCCATGCCACAATCAAAATGTAGCTACGGAGTTATTCTAAAATCATGATATCTTTTGATATATTCAATGTAAATAAAATACGAAAGCGAAAATTCTCTTCGGAATTCAATACTTGTAAAGATTAGCCTGTTTGATTTAATAAAAATAATACAATATTTAAGTATTGTGTTCTTAAACAAACATAACATTAGAACAAATAAGTAACGCGTAACAATTAGGACACGTAAATCTATACTAATATTTTAAAGAGAAACAAAAATATGTATTTGTGTGTGTGTGTGTGTGTGTGTGTGTATGTTTGTATATATGAATACACTCACAAACTACTGCGCCGATTTTTAAAACTCTATCACTGTTAGGAAGCTACACTATCGCCAGGTAATATAGGCTATATTTTATTCCCGCTTTCCCCGGGGAACGGGAGCTGCGCGGATGAAACCACGTGACGTCCACTACTAAGTATACCTATAAAGAAAGAAGAACAATAATTTTGAAAATATCAAATATGCGATAGTTTTTGACATTTTTTAAGAACTATCTGCTCTTAAGATTGTAGCGTGTTGCTATATTATTATAGCCTATGTACTCGCTCAAAACGTAGCTTTAGTAGTTTTGAAACTTATTTATTATACACTAAAGACACAGTCATCTTCTCGCTTTCTATAATTCAATATGACGTGTTTGAGTTACAAGTACAGATTGAGTTAATTTTGACCATATCACTTGAGTTGATCCTTGTGCATCTATGTGTTTATGGAATGGGTTTGAGTTATCTCTCTCTTTGTCATGGCATCGTCCGTTAAACAGCAGGTGCACCACTTGCAGATGAGGTTGGCTCAGGTCGTATATCAGAGTAGTATAAACCATTAAATCTTTTTTAGTGAGGTTGGCGACATGCGGCTTGCTTATTCACCAAATATTTCTAGAATATAGGTCCATCGCTGCATCGGTTAGATGACAAACAAAAGCCTTGGTCATAAACTGAACGGCTTTCGTTAGATAGTCGGGTCAAGGACCTAATGCAAAAGACTGCCCTCGTACGTACGGCACGCATCATGAGGAGGTTCATCGACAAGATATGGAATAAAACAATAAAATTGTTGTACATTAATTAGTTATATTTATTTTACAAACTTAAATTACGCCATCAGTAATCAGTACCTACTTATTTTGCATAAAACAGGCATGGTACAATGTTGGTATTTTATATTGTGAGGTGCGCTGTTTTATCGCCTCTATAGACATGCAAAAATATAGTAGAATATGCCAACAATACGTCATAGTCGTCGAATAGTGACGGATCTAACAAACATCAAATTTTACAGGGCAGCCGTTTTAATAAATTAAGTCAGTTTTTTTGACATAACTTTTTAAATAATAAATCTACAATTATGGAAATTGGCATACGCATAAAACATAAGGTTTGTTTTAATCTGGAACCATAATAAGGACCTATAATTACACAGTTTTCTAGAAAAATCACATGCTTCATTTTACTTCGGAGTCACCACAGTCATATAGTATTATCCGACACTGTTCATCGGAAAATTAATGTTCACAAAATATCGGATGTTACTTTCCGATCGCGTTCTATGGACTAAGAGAGTAATATTTTGGCGGATATGTTAATGACATATTCTATTGTGAGTTGAAGTAGACAAAGGATCTTTAATAAAACACATACTATTGGTTGGATACTTATATAGATTTAATCAATTTAAACTTAAAACATTATGAAACTAAATAATGTAGAAAAAACACTAGTATTTTTGTACTTTCTGACTGAGAAGACAATAACATAGACACTATTTGGCGCTAATACTTTCTATTTAGTAAATTTTATTAGATAATTACTAATAACATAAACACTAATCAATTATTTATTATCAATAGTATCGCAATCGTTCTTATAAGTATTATAGAGTAGGAACTTTAAAAATCAGTAAATTAGTGATCAAAATAGTACTTATCACCTTGAAAAATATAAAATGTTTAAAAAAAATCGTAGTAGTTAACAATTATGATTGTCAAAAATAAACTATTATTAAAAACTTAAAATTACAATATTCGAGATTAAAGAAACATTAACAAAACATTAAAAAGCTCTAAAAATCACAACATTGGAGATCAAAATAGTACTTATCAACTACAAAAATATAAAATGTTATAAAAAAAATCGTAATGTTATGAAGTTATTTAATCGGATTCATTGTCATCATTGGAAACATTTTGTCTGTGAGATAAACTTCTGAAAAAACTATTATATTTGGTAGGAATGATAGACGAATTGCAAAGACTACATAGATCTTTGTATTTATCATTACTGATTGCGATAGGAGCCAAATAAGCTTTACTTAAAGTTGAAGAGTTACCTTGGTTTCTGGTCTCCTTTCTTAAGGCAACAGTCATGTAATCATCAGCTGACAATTCGTATTTATAAATGATTTTATTGCTTTGAGACCCATTAACACGAACTTCTTTTATACCTGTCCATGTAACTTTGTTGTTCGCCGTATTTTTAACCCAGTTCTTATTTTTTAGCTGATCTTTAAAATCAAATACTAACGACTGATTTACGTCTATAACTTCATAAGGAATCCCTGTAACTTTAGCCCAGCGTACATGTAATTTCCATTCATCTGGTGTGTAAATTGTTTTATGCTCGGCTGCCCTCTCTATAACACTGTGGACAGAATCACCCTCGTTTTGGGTGTGCCCCTTTTCAAGAAATCTATGGGTTATAGTTATATAATGTTCTTTAGCTGCATGAGCATACATATTAAATACTATGCGATTTCGATTCTGCCCAGCGCAATTGTCTGACCAGAATCGAAGGAGAGACGGAGAGAGTGGTTTTGTTGGTAATGGCGTAGATGTTCGTCCACCATTGTCAACAGACGGAGAAATAGGTAACAGATCGGATATGAAGGTAGAGGTATTTAAAGGGGACAAAACTGAGCTGATATTTAAGACGGACATTTCACCTTGTTGATTTTCTGACGGGAGTAGGTACGGCGTGGATGGATTTTGATCACTGACCATAAAATGATCTTCTCTAAGAACAATAGAATGTGATGGTTGGTCCAAAATTACATTGTTGACTTGGCTCGGTCCTTGTGCGTGGTCTGAAAAGACGTCTTCATAAACGTCTTTCATCCCTTGTATAATGTTATGTGCTCCTGGTGGTATCGGCGAAGAGCATTCTGAAAAGATGGAAAAATAATTATATAAAATACTTATAAATCATTGCTAATCTACGCTTAGTATACTGTAAGACATTCTTTACCAATCAAAAGTATACAAATGTTAAACTTTACTTTATTCTATTTACACAGTTAAATTATTACCCAGACCTGAATATTTTTTTATAGAATAACAATTAAAATATTACAATTTACTCTTAGTTTTTCAATAGAATAATGACGGAAGTGAATTTAGTTCAAAGAACAACGGGGGAAGATAAGACGCTACAGTTTTTTACATAAGAAAGTCCACAGAACATCGCCGGTTATGATCACACGTCGCTGTGACATCCATAGAAAAATGTAATAAAGCTGTATACAACAACAAAATTAACATCTTCTTAAACATAAAACAAACTCAAGAGTGTTGAATTACAATTACAGAAAAAAAAATTGTCAGGCTACTGACATTCTAAATTGATATAATAATATTAAATAGAAAACCGACGGATAATCAGAAACAACGATCTTGTTAGATATTTTGTGTAACTACAAGAATTAAACTGTTTCAAATGTTATTAATCAGTCACTAGCTTACCTGGAGTCCCTGGTATACACTCCTCCTCATCATAACACTCTTCAATATTAAAGTTCACAATTGTTTTGTTTATAAATGTTTCTTCAACAAGTTGTAACATACGCCTAGAACGTCCCGTTTTCATTGTAACACACTTTATAACATGTAATTATATAAAAATAACAAGGCACAAAACTAATATTTATTAAACTGATATATTAATAATAACTAATGTAATTAATTATGATAACTCTAATTCGTGACAGCGCGTGAGTTAGTTCATCGAATAATGGCGCCGGCTCAGATACGCCGGGGGTGAGGCGCGCAGGCGGGAGCTCCCCGCGCGTCGTAAAGAGACGAGTGTGATCTAATGTCTTTATACTATGAGTGTCTTATAAAATCCGTCTTTTTTCGACTGAGTAACTCGGTACCTATAATACTTAGATTTTTTTTTGTAATGCAGTATTAAAATTTGAAGAATGTAGTATCCAAATATGGTAAAAACTGATTTTCGTATTTTTCTCAAAACCGACACTTTTCTACGATCATGACGAATAATTTATTTGATTAATTTATCAATACAAAAGAAATGACATTTACCGAATAATAAGTTGAAAACTAATAGAATAGAATAGTTACTGATATGAAACGGTAAATGTCAAAATAGAATTTATACAATGTCAAATAATAATAATTACAATGTCATTAAAAAATCACAAATTGTAAGATATAATATAAAACAAATTATTTATAATAAAATAGAGAATTATACTATATCATCGATAATTATATCAATAATGGAAACTTTTGAAAATTTGAAGTTATGCTAATGTTAGTTATATACAATCTAGTGTCTCCTTCCCTCATCTCTGCGATACCTTCTAGACTTTGACCGTTCATAATCATCATAATATTTTCGTGATGTGCGACTCCTCTTCTCTTCATGTCTCCGCTCCCCTGATCGGTCCAACTCCCTTTCTCTCGAACGGGACTTGTGCCTTTTACTTGTGTACTCTCGTTTGCGATAGTACGGAGAACGGGCTCGCCTTTCCCTTGGAGACTTACGGCTATTATTATAATATATAGACGGTAGCGGAGGCGTTTTTGGTGAAATGTCGTTTGACGAGATACTGTCTTTTTCATTTGTTACATCAGATATAGATATTGATGTAGGTGGTGAATCATACTTTTCAACGTCTGACTTTATATTATTTTGTTCACAATCATCATAACATTTTCGTGATGCGCGACTTCTCTTCTCTTCATGTCTCCGCTCCCTTGATCGGTCAAGCTCCCTATCTCTTGAACGGGACTTGTGCCTTCTAAATGTGTACTCTCGTTTGCGATAATACGGAGAACGAGCTCGTCTTTCTCCTGGAGACTTACGGCTGTTTTTATAACATATAGACGGTAGCGGAAGTGTTTTTGCTGAGTTGTCGTCGTTTGGCGAGATACTGTCTCCTCCATTGGTTCCGTCAGACACAGAATTGTGATTCGGACTTTTCAACGTCCGACTTTATATTATTTTCTTGATCGTTTTGAGTTTTGATATGCTTGTCGGCTTGATGTTTTCTGCGCACTGTATCTAATTTGAACTCTAATTATGCTGGATTTATTTTTGCTCTCTTGTAGAGCCGCAAAATACAGGTACATACTTCTCTAATATCCTTTTCAGTGACTTTGAAAAGAAGAAACCAATGCGGGTTGTTCGGCAATGGTAAGCCTATATGACGAGCTGATAAGTAGATACAAGCACAGGCAATTGTTTCAGGCGGGAAACGCAGAAATATATCTGTACGCAAACCATCGTTCATGTAGTTCCATGTCAATTGCACAAGTCGGCGATTCTTCTCACATTGTAACAACTGTAAGTACATAACAATGAGCTTGTGTGGGTGTTTCACATACACACAGAAGCCCGCTTCCTTCAAAATATATCTCTCAGCTTTTATTACTTGATTTTTCAGTTCAATGTAATTTTTCTGATCGACAATTGGAATGATTATTTTTTGAGCCCGCACTTGCTTAATATGATGGAAAACGTTGATGACATCACGTATGCCGCACGGCTTTTCTTCGACCTTAGATGCCAAATAAATGCTGCCCATAGCCATGCTTTCCACCGGGTATCTGATAAATGATTTCGAATAGTAGAACTTTTGTAGGTACACTTGTGCTGTTGCCATTACTATTTGGGGCAGTTTCAGTAACATGCCAGCAGTTTGAATCATCTCACAACCGAAGATACGGAGATCAGTCTCCGTTTCTTTGTCGAGACCATCAGTTTGCGAAGGGGTTTTTTGAAATGCTGATTCCGGCAATAGGCAGTTGTCCAAGGTGAGGATTACTTTCTTCGCAACGTTTTTGGTTTGATTTTGCACAATTGTGGAAGTCATCTTGACGCGTGTACTTTTCACAAATTTCACTATAAGTAACTTTTGTATCACAACTTCAACAAAGCCACGAGGATTAGTTAACTTTACTTTTACAGAGAGAGAGTATGTGGTATTGCTCAGGAGAGACATGCGCACTCAACGAGATCTATGACAAGACTGAGCGTAAGATAGCGACAAAAACGTCGGCTTTACCTAAGTAGGTACCTGAAGCTATCCCGTTATTCACCCCCTTTCATTTGTTTGCAATAAACACAATGCTCGTGATTTATAACCATCATTAACTATATATATGCGTCATCCATTCGTTTAATGGCTTTTAAAGTTTATTTTTTATTGATTTCATTGTTCCAAATTGAACAACCCACAGTCGTGAAAAGTCAAGTCTATGTAAATAAAAATAAATAGGTACCTAAATATCTATAAAAATATTATAAGCGGGAACATGACTGTATTTTTTGGGTAAAATAAATAGGCACTGATTAAACCTTTAGCGGCCCTTTCAGATACCCTTATTAACTTATGTCATTACAGCCCAAACAAATATTACGAATTTCTTGTTTACCGCCCAGGTCTTTTTAAGGGACCCAAGACATTAGCTTGAATTTTTTGCTCAACAACCGCCTTAGCTAATTTCTGATTGATTTATCAAACTTGTCAATCTATCACGAACTGAATGAACTAGGTTACCGGCCTTAAGAATAAAGACAAGAGGCGTTTGGTCTTTGGTTATTTAATATAGCGATTAGTTAATATTATAAACGATTGATATAATTTTAAAATAACTAATTTTTATATACATAACATACATTAAGTATAATATCGTTTGATATAAGGCGGGAGCCTTAGCCTTCTAACCTAACCCATCCGAGTCGGGATACTCTGAGTCGGGATCTTATTTATAAAGACGTTTTATATATGTTAAACGTTAGGGGTTTTATACATATTAAACGTTAAACCAAAATATTTTCGATTACATAAACGTTATATCAAACAACGTTATACTATTTAAGTTTTACAATAAATAAATGTGATATGTAAAGAAATTATATCTACAGTTGGTATATCTCACGTTAATTATATCTTATGAACGATAATAGAATGAAAATAGGCCAAATGATTATGAGAGGCACCCCCGTCTTGCACTTAGGGTTACGTAACATATTTTTGTATTGTGCTCGTATTGGACCTCGACGCACAGAACATACCTTACAGACATGACTGGCAACACAGGAGCCGTAACGTAAACATTACGTATGTGAATTTTTAGGATTTAAAATTATAAATAACAAACCTTTTAAAGCAAAAAAGTGATAAATATAAAGGTTAACTACGGAAAATAAGTTGTAAGTAATATTAAAAGCATACACAAGACGACGACGAAATGAAAAGCGATTAATGTCAGAAGCCATAGAAAAAAGTATTTCAGTACAAAATTGTTAAAAAGTAAGTAAAAATAGCTGCGAGTTTACGGTTACTAGTGAAAAGTGATCCTTTAACTTCATGAAAACGAACAAGAACTGTAAAAACTTATGAAAAATATTCTGTTAAAATTCCAATTTTTCAAACTTACAATTTGTTAATTTGAGAGTAGGGTAGGTACCATACCAAGTGAAAAATTAATTAAATTTTGTATTTATTTGCATTTAACTTTGTTATCAGACTATCATTCATTGCAAAATTGATATAAATTGAATAAACATTTTAAATAGATTGTGTATTGAACTGCTTAATTGGTTTTCAAATACAATTGAATCTACATAAGTACTTAATACTTATACAAATTAAGAATTTTGTTCGTATATTCCCTTTTTTTGAGTAGGTAAATATTGTAAAGTATTATAAATTACTTGTCCATTACTCTAAGTGACACTACATTCTTCACTGATATAAATTATTTTCAAAGGGCAATGTAAATAAAAATGATGACCCGCAGTGCTGTAACCCGTGACTTGCAACAAAAGTTCAATCTCACCATTAAGGAACTTGAAATTTGCAAAAATCTTAATAAGCAGTTGTTGGAAGAACGGGACGACAGTGAAAAAGAAATATTAAATGTCATTGAGAAAAATACCCAACTTAAACAAGAGTTGGCTGAGCTACATTCACAGGTAATGGAGCTCACACTACAGCGGAATCATCTTCAGGAAACGGTGGTAGGTCTGGAAGAGTGCAGCAACACCCATGAGAGAGCCTTAAAGCGTATCAGCATTCTGGAATGTGAGCTAAGTGATGTTCATAACTCCATCACTCACAGGGAGACTCTCAAATCAGCTGATCAGGTTGCCCTCTCCCACAGTCTGTATGATGAGCTGATGAGTGTAAAGTCAGATCGTATTAATCTTGACCAGCCCATGACCTCAGATATTATAGATCTCTCGACACCCGATACTTCTAATAATATTACTTTAGCATCTAACAACACCATTAGATTAGTTAGTACTAGCAGGAATAAATTAAAAAAATATATAAAGCTCAATAAATTTATTGTTAAATTGACTGAATTTGAATAATATTTTTCTAACATTCCAGTTTCTATTACCAGAAGTCTCTCTTCTTGCTCTGCTTCTGCCGAACAAATTCTAAAACTTGGCGTAGACGAATGCGGCACAGACTTTGAATTCTCAGCTGTCAGTCCTATAGATGTTTTAAAAACTTTTAAAGAAATTAATATGAAAACCACTAAAGATTTATGGGGTCTATCTGTCAAAACTGTTGCTCATATTATAACTGTAATAGCCCCGCATCTGGCAACTGTGTTCAATAGCTGTGTCGAGACTGGTGTGTTTCCTGACTTGATGAAACATAGTAAAGTCATACCTTTATTTAAGGCGGGAAATAGTGAGGATCCCTCGAACTTTCGACCTGTTTCCATATTACCTACACTTAGTAAAATTTTTGAAAAGCTAATGCTTAAACAGTTGCTCAGTCACTTTAATAAACATAATTTACTACACAGGAAACAGTTCGGGTTCACAAAGGGTTGTTCAACAGTGGATGCGGGAGTTGCTTTACTTAAGAGTATTTACACGGCTTGGGAGGATTCGCAGGATGCACTGGGTGTGTTTTGCGATTTGTCTAAGGCCTTCGATTGTGTTCACCACGAAACTCTGGTCAAAAAGTTGCGCCACTATGGTGTCAGGAATAGAGCTCTCGACCTCATGACTTCTTATTTGAGCAATAGAATTCAGAGGGTTGAAGTAAACGGTATACGATCTCCAGGGACCCCAGTTGTAATGGGTGTCCCGCAGGGTTCAATCCTTGGTCCGTTTCTCTTTTTAATATACATAAATGATTTACCTTATTATGTTAGGGATGAACATGAGATTGTTCTGTTCGCGGATGATACTTCTCTGACATTTAAAATTAATAGACAGTTAATGGATTATGACGATGTTAACAGTGCACTTTCAAAAGTTGTTTATTGGTTTAGAGTTAATAACCTTCTTTTAAATGATAAAAAAACTAAAGTAATAAAGTTTTCGACACCTAATGTGAGACAGGTGGCGACCAATGTACAACTGAATGGATCCGGGCTGGACTCTGTGGAGACTACAGTATTTTTAGGCATTACAATTGACTCGAAGTTGCACTGGGGCCCGCATATAGAAAAATTGTCAGGTAAATTAAGTTCTGCTGCATATGAAGTTAAAACAATTAGACGGCTCACTGATGTTGAAATGGCTAGAATAGTCTATTTCAGTTATTTCCATAGTGTTATGTCATACGGAATTCTTCTCTGGGGAGATTCAGCGGACATCAATAACATATTTATATTACAAAAGAGAGCTGTGAGAGCAATATACCAGCTAGGTCCTAGAGTTTCTCTAAGAGAAAAATTCAAAGAAATTAATATTCTAACTGTTATATCACAATACATATATGAAAATTTAATTTATGTGCATAAAAATAAGGACCAATTTCTAAAAAAATGTGATATACACAATGTAAATACCAGGCATAAAGATAATCTGGTTTTACATGCTACTCGTCTACACAGTATAAGCAGTTCTTTTGTCGGACAATGTATAAAGTTTTATAATAAACTTCCCAAAGAAACTAGATTATTGTCAATAAACAAATTCAAAGCTACCATTAAAGCCAAATTATGTAGCAAGGCATATTAAACAATTCAAGACTATATAGATGATAAAAATGCGTGGGTTTAAGGCGCTCCAAGTCAACACACAAAAAAAAAATATGTACCTACCTAGACGAATTTTGTTTAAAAAAGGATATTGCTTAATGAAAACTCGCGTGTACAAATCTCATCACACAAATCATTCAACAATTACACCTCTGTAGTTGTTGAATGATTTGTAATTACCTACTGGATGTTAAAAGAGTGGCTGGAGTTTTATTGCCAGGTTCTTTTTTTCTCCAGCTCTACCTATTGCTTTGCGAATCTGGCAGTAAATGTAAATGTAGAAGCAATCATTTGGACGTTCATAAGCGTTACATTGTGACCTATATGAATAAAGATTTTTTCATTTCATTTCATTTCACTTATCAAACAATTTCATGCTCCTGTTGAATCCAAATAAATGAAAGCGTAACGAATGGGACCGCTCGAGACAGGTACTCGCAGGTCTCTTTGTTTACGAAGGCGCCATCTTGCGTTGTAAATAGTGTCAGGTCACTTAAACGTAGGTTGATGGAATTAATTTTTGTTTCCTTTGAGAGTGTCAATACACTCGTTTTTGGCGACATAAACCGTCGTTGCTTTTTTTAGCGCCAATTTTTGACCTATCTAGACATTAATGCAGCTTTAAAGGACTATAGACCTAAATTTTAGGTGTAAATTCCAACTCAATACCTCCACGCGTTGACGCTTTTATGTATGCGTCATCCATTCGAGTAAAAGGTTTTAATGTACCAGCTTTTTTCTTTTATCATAGGTATTTTTGTTGGAATTTTCAGAGACAATTTGCTACGATTGCAAATTACTCAAGTGAACCATACTAAAATTATTATTTTAGGGGACTTCCATATGGCAGACATAGGTATATTATGGCTGTTTTTTTGGTAGGGAATAACAATAGGGATATTTAAAACATGTCAATGGCAATTTTGTTTGATAAAGATAAATACGCGTACTATCTTTTATAAAAACGCTTTCGCAAATAAGCACTAGTTTAGAATAAAGAAAGAGTATACAGTTCTTAACAGAAGAATAAAGTGGAACGTCTTTAAAAGACAGTTGTTCAATATAATAACTAGGTACAGCTTGGTAAAAGTCTACAGATGAAACTATTAATATTTGACATGTTTGGCGGCCTTGTTGCATCGCGTCCCATGCCACAATCAAAATGTAGCTACGGAGTTATTCTAAAATCATGATATCTTTTGATATATTCAATGTAAATAAAATACGAAAGCGAAAATTCTCTTCGGAATTCAATACTTGTAAAGATTAGCCTGTTTGATTTAATAAAAATAATACAATATTTAAGTAAACGCACCTAATAACGACCCCTTAAAATCCGCGCTCATTACCGCCCTATTCAGAAAACTATCATTATAATGTGATGTGTTAAAGTTACACAAGTGGTTACTTTTGGAAAAATGTAGATATATTTGTATTGCAATTATTCATGTCTATTTTGGGTGCGTAACTCAATGATTTAAAGAATTATTGCCCATTTCTTCCGTGACTGCCGGCGATAGTGCATTTTCCATAGTGTGGCGTCTCCGATGACTTAAGTTCTCTTGCTTCTTTCTTAGCAGAATATTATATCCTAAAGCATTTTAATGCAACTTCTAGTTCTTTTTATGCATTTTGTATACTTTCAGGAACACAAATAATAATAAATTTTAATGAGATACTCTTTTATTTTGCTTAAAATTCAATATTAAAAATAGGCGGTAATAGGAACAAAAATCACAATTTTGTTCCTATTAACGACCCATGTCGCTGATAAGAACTTTCGTATCTTTCGTGTGTCATGATTTTTGCTAAAATACGTCAATTAATAGGCAGGAGGCTATACTAACTCAGTTCCTTAGTATGTTAACTTGCATTTGAGCTATTAACGCCATATTATTTAAGAGCCTTAGTAGCCTTAAAAGAAACTTTGCTCTTAAGTAAATATTTTGTTGAATAAAGGAGGTGTAATTTATAAATATTGTATTTTTATAGTTAAAATATCATTATTATTAAATATTTATAGCAACCATACTATTTAAAATCATACAAATGTACAAAAACCACATGTATTTACCCAATTCATACACATTC
Source organism: Miltochrista miniata (assembly GCA_933228765.1). NCBI lineage: Eukaryota > Metazoa > Arthropoda > Insecta > Lepidoptera > Erebidae > Miltochrista > Miltochrista miniata. The sequence goes on from OW121769.1 coordinate 2,753,532, forward strand.
CATTGGGTCGGTAATAGGTTATACGATTTCCTTTAATAATACCTATTACCGATCTACTTTTACATTTACAACGAACTCCGTAGTCGTTCGTCGTTCCTTATAGTCAGTTCCAAGTACAGCAAGGGATGCTGTACAAAAATTGTTAATTATATTTATAAATAAATAAATGATAATAAAAAGAACTAAGAAGTTATCTCAATCTGCGTTCGGGCTCATGGAGGAGAGACATGGAATGGCACTACAGAGGCCGGATGATATGTAGATACAAGCGGCTCAATAGACTGATCTCTATATCTTTGAAAACCGTCCTGTGACACTACAACACAGACCACAATAAAGGGTCTAAGTATTTTTAAGGAATTGGTCTATAGGGCTGAGTCAGCTGTCAAAATTAAAAACCGGCGACAGTCTTCTTTGCCTAAGATACTGAACGAGGTTGAAAGCTTCTATGAACAGTTAGGTACACACATTTCCTGTCCTGGTCCTGGGAGACTTCAATGCCTGGTCACAGGCTTGGGGCTCCCGGGAAATCAGAGACAGGGGGAGGATACTGGAGGATTGGGTCACAACTCGTGGCCTAGTCATCCTGAACCGGGGGAATGTCGCAACCTGGACGCGGCGGGGGCTCAGCTCGGTCATAGACGTTTCGTTTGCGACCCCTGAGCTCGCCCGCCGTGTCCAGGGATGGCGTGTGGTGGTGGAGGAGGAGACGTCGTCGGATCACCGATATATTCGGTTCGACGTCTCCCCTCCACCTAACCTGCCGCCAGCAATCGCGAATCCCCCGGAACCGCGTTGGGCACTCCATCGCCTTGATCGGGAGGCTCTCCTGGAGGCGGCCATCGTGCAGGCCTGGATTCCGACAGCGGACAGGTCTGCCGATGTTGATACCGAGGTGAAGTGGTTCGGGAGAGCCATGTCGCACATCTGCGATACGGCGATGCCCAGGGCTAGGCCCAGACCGGCGAGGAAACAGGTGTACTGGTGGACGCCGGAAATCGCGCAGTTGCGCGCGGATTGCGTTACCGCGCGCCGCCGGTACATCAGGTTCCGCCGGAGACATCGTCGCCCAGATGATGCGGCAGCCCGAGAGACGGAGCTGTATGATGGGTACCGGGAGGCCAAAAGGGCCCTTCAGACGGCCATCAACCGGTCCAAAAAATTGAGCCGCGAAAAGCTGATGGAGACTCTGGAGCGAGACCCGTGGGGGCGCCCGTACCTTATGGTAAGGGGCAAATTACGCCCTAAGGCGCCCAAACTGACCCAGAGTCTCCAGCCGGAGCGGCTGGAGGGGGTCCTGGACTCCTTGTTCCCGTCGAGAGCGGAGGAACACATTCCTCCGCGCATGGCTCCGTCTCAGGCGCCCAACGCGGAAGGCAGCGAGAACGACGTGCCCGTGGTCACCGAGGGTGAGTTAGGGGCGGCTATACTGCGGCTTAAATCCCGCTGAAACACCGCCCCTGGACGCGACGGCATTCCAGGCCGGGCGTGGGTCCTGGCTCTCGAGGAGCTTGGGCCTCGACTAGTTGGGCTCTTTAGCGCATGCCTCGAGAAAGGCCAGTTTCCCAAGGTCTGGAAGACAGGAAAACTGGTCTTGATTCGAAAGGCGGGGCGGCCGGCAAACTCCCCATCAGGGTACCGGCCGATCGTGTTGCTCGACGAGATGTGCAAGCTCTTTGAGCGCATTATTGCACAACGCCTCGTCGGGCACCTCACACGCGTGGGGCCTGATCTGGCGGATAGCCAGTTTGGCTTCCGTCAGGGACGCTCCACCGTGGACACGATCATGCGCATTAGAGGCCTGACGGAGGAAGCAGTCTCACAGGGTGAGGTGGTGGTGGCGGTGTCTCTCGACATCGCCAACGCATTCAACACCTTGCCCTGGAGCTGCGTCAGGGAGGCGCTTATCTATCATGGAGTGCCTCCCTACCTCCGTCGAATTGTCAGGGCTTATCTCTCCGAGAGAGCCATAACTTACCCGAGCTGGCTAGGGCCAGGTCGGCGAGATGTGTCGTGCGGTGTTCCACAGGGATCGTTTTTAGGGCCGCTCCTGTGGAACATCGGTTACGACTGGGTGCTGCGTGGTCCGTTGCTCAGAGGGGTCGGCGTAACGTGTTACGCCGACGACACCCTCGTTACGGCGCGGGGAGCAACGCACCGTGCCGCAGCACTTAAGGCCACGGCAGGGGTTGCTCAGGTCGTGGGTCGGATTCGGCGGCTGGGTCTCGAGGTCGCCCTTCACAAATCCGAGGCTCTGTGCTTCCACGGACCTCGGATGGGGCCACCTGCGGGATCCAGCCTACAGGTAGGGGGCGTCAGCATCGGCATCGAGCCCTCGATGAAGTATTTGGGGCTCGTACTCGATGGCCGGTGGAACTTCGGACGTCACTTCCGAAGTTTGGTCCCGAAACTGAGGGGAGCATCTGCCGCACTCGCGCGGCTGATGCCCAACATCAGGGGACCCAACGCTCCGTACAGGAGACTGTACCTGGGGATCGTGCGAAGCATGGCCCTGTACGGGGCTCCCGTATGGGCGGAGACCCTGACGGCCCGCAATGTGGCTAGACTGCTGAGCCCGCAGAGAGTTATGGCCGTCAGGGTGATAAGAGGATACCGCACGATTTCCGGTGAGGCGGCATGTCTCCTGGCCGGGACCCCTCCATGGGACCTGGAAGCGAGAGCCCTTGCGTCACTGTTCAGATGGCGTAAGGAGGCGCTGGAGCGGGGCCAAAGGCCTGCGTCTCGAGAAATCGAGGCCCAGCGGACCCTGCTCCACCAGGAAACCGGGGAGACATGGAAGGTGCGACTTGAGCAACCAAAGGGGGGATTCGCCACAATCGCGGCCGTCAGCCAAAAAAAAAAAAAAAAGGTACACACATTTGCAAAGAAATCCGTTTAGTATCATGTTAAAGTCCAGAGATCCAGATCGACTCAGCACTTTACCGAAGATATCCCAAACGTCAGCCTGTGCGAGATTAGTATGGGCCTGAAGCAGCTTTAAAACAGCAAGGTACCAGGAGATGACGGAAATATACTGCAGAGCTTCTAATGGCAGGTGGCAAACCGGTTCTTAAGGACATACAGAAGTTATTGAACTCCGTCATACTCGAGTGTAAAAAGCCACAGGTATGGAACAGGAGTGTGGTGGTTCTCTTCTTCAAAAAGGGCGATAAAGCCTTATTGAAGAATTACAAACCATCTAAATTTTATAAATAGCTCAACATACCTACACGCGCATTTTTATTTAACTTTAACGGTTCCATTTATTTAGTGGTCGGTATTAGGTGTCTCATAAACGGTATTAGGCACACGCCCTATATTTTGGATCGGTAAAAGGGACATGGCCCCTTTTTTCTTTTAATCCATATTTAATTTATTGAGTAATTTTTTATATACTATATCTATACATGACTGAAAAGTACGATAGTTTCAGTACTTGAAAAACTATTTTTGTTGACGCCACATATTAAGAATGTGCTTATTTTTTGGACATCAATCTCAACGCCGCTTAAACTGGCGGTAATAGGTGCGTTTACGTTATTGTGTTCTTAAACAAACATAACATTAGAACAAATAAGTAACGCGTAACAATTAGGACACGTAAATCTATACTAATATTTTAAAGAGAAACAAAAATATGTATTTGTGTGTGTGTGTGTGTGTGTGTATGTTTGTATATATGAATACACTCACAAACTACTGCGCCGATTTTTAAAACTCTATCACTGTTAGGAAGCTACACTATCGCCAGGTAATATAGGCTATATTTTATTCCCGCTTTCCCCGGGGAACGGGAGCTGCGCGGATGAAACCACGTGACGTCCACTACTAAGTATACCTATAAAGAAAGAAGAACAATAATTTTGAAAATATCAAATATGCGATAGTTTTTGACATTTTTTAAGAACTCTCTGCTCTTAAGATTGTAGCGTGTTGCTATATTATTATAGCCTATGTACTCGCTCAAAACGTAGCTTTAGTAGTTTTGAAACTTATTTATTATACACTAAAGACACAGTCATCTTCTCGCTTTCTATAATTCAATATGACGTGTTTGAGTTACAAGTACAGATTGAGTTAATTTTGACCATATCACTTGAGTTGATCCTTGTGCATCTATGTGTTTATGGAATGGGTTTGAGTTATCTCTCTCTTTGTCATGGCATCGTCCGTTAAACAGCAGGTGCACCACTTGCAGATGAGGTTGGCTCAGGTCGTATATCAGAGCGTCCTGTATGAGGACCGAGTAGGAATATTAAGAAGGCAACCTATGTCGTGCGGTGTTCCGCAGGGGTCGGTTCTGGGACCACTCCTGTGGAACATAGGGTATGACTGGGTTCTCCGCGGAAGCTTAGATGCCGGGCTGGGTGTCATTTGTTACGCCGATGACACATTAGTCACGGCCCGTGGGAGAAGCTTCGAGGAGACAGCGTACTTGGCCACTAGTGGAGTCTCCCAAGTGGTTGAGCGTATCGAGGCGCTAGGCCTGCGGGTGGCCGTGGAAAAGACGGAGGCCCTTCTGTTCCATGGGCCCCGACGTAGGCCACCTCGTGACGCATCAATTGAGGTTCGCTCGGTCCTTGTGCCGGTCCAGTCCCAGATCAAATATCTGGGCCTGGTATTGGATGGACGGTGGCTCTTCGACGAGCACTTCAAACGGCTGGGTCCAAAGCTTGTTAACGTTGCATCCGCCCTCAGTTGGCTTCTACCTAACCTAGGGGGACCCAGCGTCACTTGTAGACGGTTATACACGGGGATTGTCCGGTCAATGGCATTGTATGGTGCGCCAGTGTGGGCGCCAGCCTTGACCGCCCAAAATAGGGCCCGACTTTGGCGTCCTCAGAGGGTAATGGCGGTCAGGGTCATACGCGGATACCGCACTATATCCACAGAGGTTGCATGCGCGTTGGCCGGAACTCCCCCGTGGGATCTGGAGGCGGAAGTGCTCGCCGAAGTGTACAGGCGTACTACTGAGTTTCGGGCAGGTGGCTTCAGTCGGCCGCCTCACTCAATGGTCCGCAGGTGGCGTGAGGCCGCCCATTTGGAAATATTACAAAATTGGTCATCCAGGCTGGAGGCTCCGCGTGCTGGCTTTGCCGCCGTGGAGGCGCTCCAGCCGGTCGTTGTTGAATGGGCGGAGAGGCAGCATGGGGTCCTTACTTTCCGACTGACACAGATGCTTTCCGGGCATGGTTGTTTCGGAAAGTATCTGTTCACGGTTGCTAGGAGGGAAAGGACCCCATCCTGTCATCACTGCGACTGCAGCGAGGACTCAGCGCAGCACACGCTTGTGGAATGTCCGGCGTGGAATTCTCAGCGCCGGGCTCTCGTTGCAGTCATTGGCGAGGACCTCTCGCTGGCGGCTGTCATACAGGCCATGGTTGCCTGCGAGAGTAAATTTTGTGCGGTTGCGACCTTCAGCGAGGACGTAATCTCGCAGAAGGAGGCGGCGGAGAGGGTAAGGGAGGGAGATTCCCTTGCTGATCCTATCCGCTGCCGTCGCGCCGGTCGGCGAAGACGTGTGTATCTCCACCTCATGTCACCCTGATATTGGCTGCGGGTGTATGGGACGGGGACCCTTCACCCGCGTTATTATAGCCATCTGCGAAGGAGCGACGTCCAGTGTGCCTGATGTCGCCCAAAAAGAGAGAGTACTATTACTCAGCAAGTAGGGTGCCTGCGACCCACAGCGGGCACGCGCCGGGAGGGATGAGAAGTAATGGCTTGCCGTACCCGGCCCTTCCACCAAGGCGCAGAGTTTGGCACACCGCAGGAAGTTTTTAGTGGGTGCGAGCCCCACACTCGCCTGGACGTCCCCGCGTCTGGGTAGTGCCAGAGGACATTTTTTACCTGCGAGAAGAAAAAAAAAAAAAAAAAAAAAAGGTCGTATATCAGAGTAGTATAAACCATTAAATCTTTTTTAGTGAGGTTGGCGACATGCGGCTTGCTTATTCACCAAATATTTCTAGAATATAGGTCCATCGCTGCATCGGTTAGATGACAAACTTGGTCATAAACTGAACGGCTTTCGTTAGATAGTCGGGTCAAGGACCTAATGCAAAAGACTGCCCTCGTACGTACGGCACGCATCATGAGGAGGTTCATCGACAAGATATGGAATAAAACAATAAAATTGTTGTACATTAATTAGTTGGATTTATTTTACAAACTTAAATTACGCCATCAGTAATCAGTACCTACTTATTTTGCATAAAACAGGCATGGTACAATGTTGGTATTTTATATTGTGAGGTGCGCTGTTTTATCGCCTCTATAGACATGCAAAAATATAGTAGAATATGCCAACAATAATTTATTTGATTAATTTATCAACACAAAAGAAATGACATTTACCGAATAATAAGTTGAAAACTAATAGAATAGAATAGTTACTGATATGAAACGGTAAATGTCAAAATAGAATTTATACAATGTCAAATAATAATAATTACAATGTCATTAAAAAATCACAAATTGTAAGATATAATATAAAACAAATTATTTATAATAAAATAGAGAATTACACTTTATCAATAATGGAAACTTTTGAAAATTTGAAGTTATGCTAATGTTAGTTATATACAATCTAGTGTCTCCTTCCCTCATCTCTGCGATACCTTCTAGACTTTGACCGTTCATAATCATCATAATATTTTCGTGATGTGCGACTCCTCTTCTCTTCATGTCTCCGCTCCCCTGATCGGTCCAACTCCCTTTCTCTCGAACGGGACTTGTGCCTTTTACTTGTGTACTCTCGTTTGCGATAGTACGGAGAACGGGCTCGCCTTTCCCTTGGAGACTTACGGCTATTATTATAATATATAGACGGTAGCGGAGGCGTTTTTGGTGAAATGTCGTTTGACGAGATACTGTCTTTTTCATTTGTTACATCAGATATAGATATTGATGTAGGTGGTGAATCATACTTTTCAACGTCTGACTTTATATTATTTTGTTCACAATCATCATAACATTTTCGTGATGCGCGACTTCTCTTCTCTTCATGTCTCCGCTCCCTTGATCGGTCAAGCTCCCTATCTCTTGAACGGGACTTGTGCCTTCTAAATGTGTACTCTCGTTTGCGATAATACGGAGAACGAGCTCGTCTTTCTCCTGGAGACTTACGGCTGTTTTTATAACATATAGACGGTAGCGGAAGTGTTTTTGCTGAGTTGTCGTTGTTTGGCGAGATACTGTCTCCTCCATTGGTTCCGTCAGACACAGAAGATGTAGATGGTGATTCGGACTTTTCAACGTCCGACTTTATATTATTTTCTTGATCGTTTTGAGTTTTGATATGCTTGTCGGCTTGATGTTTTCTGCGCACTGTATCTAATTTGAACTCTAATTCTGCTGGATTTATTTTTGCTCTCTTGTAGAGCCGCAAAATACAGGTACATACTTCTCTAATATCCTTTTCAGTGACTTTGAAAAGAAGAAACCAATGCGGGTTGTTCGGCAATGGTAAGCCTATATGACGAGCTGATAAGTAGATACAAGCACAGGCAATTGTTTCAGGCGGGAAACGCAGAAATATATCTGTACGCAAACCATCGTTCATGTAGTTCCATGTCAATTGCACAAGTCGGCGATTCTTCTCAGATTGTAACAACTGTAAGTACATAACAATGAGCTTGTGTGGGTGTTTCACATACACACAGAAGCCCGCTTCCTTCAAAATATATCTCTCAGCTTTTATTACTTGATTTTTCAGTTCAATTTAATTTTTCTGATCGACAATTGGAATGATTATTTTTTGAGCACGCACTTGCTTAATATGATGGAAAACGTTGATGACATCACGTATGCCGCACGGCTTTTCTTCGACCTTAGATGCCAAATAAATGCTGCCCATAGCCATGCTTTCCACCGGGTATCTGATAAATGATTTCGAATAGTAGAACTTTTGTAGGTACACTTGTGCTGTTGCCATTACAATTTGGGGCAGTTTCAGTAACATGCCAGCAGTTTGAATCATCTCACAACCGAAGATACGGAGATCAGTCTCCGTTTCTTTGTCGAGACCATCAGTTTGCGAAGGGGTTTTTTGAAATGCTGATTCCGGCAATAGGCAGTTGTCCAAGGTGAGGATTACTTTCTTCGCAACGTTTTTGGTTTGATTTTGCACAATTGTGGAAGTCATCTTGACGCGTGTACTTTTCACAAATTTCACTATAAGTAACTTTTGTATCACAACTTCAACAAAGCCACGAGGATTAGTTAACTTTACTTTTACAGAGAGAGAGTATGTGGTATTGCTCAGGAGAGACATGCGCACTCAACGAGATCTATGACAAGACTGAGCGTAAGATAGCGACAAAAACGTCGGCTTTACCTAAGTAGGTACCTGAAGCTATCCCGTTATTCACCCCCTTTCATTTGTTTGCAATAAACACAATGCTCGTGATTTATGACCATCATTAACTATATATATGCGTCATCCATTCGTTTAATGGCTTTTAAAGTTTATTTTTTATTGATTTCATTGTTCCAAATTGAACAACCCACAGTCGTGAAAAGTCAAGTCTATGTAAATAAAAATAAATAGGTACCTAAATATCTATAAAAATATTATAAGCGGGAACATGACTGTATTTTTTGGGTAAAATAAATAGGCACTGATTAAACCTCTTGCGGCCCTTTCAGATACCCTTATTAACTTATGTCATTACAGCCCAAACAAATATTACGAATTTCTTGTTTACCGCCCAGGTCTTTTTAAGGGACCCAAAACATTAGCTTGAATTTTTTGCTCAACAACCGCCTTAGCTAATTTCTGATTGATTTATCAAACTTGTCAATCTATCACGAACTGAATGAACTAGGTTACCGGCCTTAAGAATAAAGACAAGAGGCGTTTGGTCTTTGGTTATTTAATATAGCGATTAGTTAATATAATAAACGATTGATATAATTTTAAAATAACTAATTTTTATATACATAACATACATTAAGTATAATATCGTTTGACAAAACATACATTAAATATCAAATCTTGTGACGTAACTATTTCTGGGTGGTTTAAAAAAAATAACCACGAAGGCTAAGGCGGGAGCTACGCTCCGCTTCGCTCCCGCCTTAGCCTTCTAACCTAACCCATCCGAGTCGGGGTACTCTGAGTCGGGATCTTATTTATAAAGACGTTTTATATATGTTAAACGTTAGGGGTTTTATACATATTAAACGTTAAACCAAAATATTTTCGATTACATAAACGTTATATCAAACAACGTTATACTATTTAATTTAAATTGTGTGGCAACCCCGGCTAAGTAAAGACGTACTAAGGGAGATTCCCGATTTTAAAATTTGTAAAATTACTTATTAATTAGTTCGTAAAGTCAGTGTAAACAAGTAAATAATGTTAAACCTAACCTAAGGAATCGGTACTATTAAAACAACAGAAGTACCTATGTGAACTGTGAGTAAATAATATAAATAATAATTTTTAAAACAGTTATCTGGATTTGAAAATCACTCACACATTGATAAACAGCTGTGTTTTCAGTTGTTTTCGTGCTTTAAAATCACTCACACAAACCACAAGATAACTTGACAATTTGACATAGTGACGTTTCTAATACTACCCACATACCTAATATCAGTGAATAACAACTTTAGCATACGTCACTTTTAAACAACTTGAGCTTACGTGACAGAAAAACATTTTGAGCATTCAGTATAGATAAACAAGTTGAGGTTACGTGATATTAAATAATTAAAACTGCAATAATGCTTTCTATGTTCAGTAACGTTACACAGAGAAAACAAAAAAATGTTTCCCTGCAGAAAAGTAAATCTGACGAAAATATATGCGATTATTCGACAACTAAGGAAAACTTATTTAATAGTACAACTTTAAATGATTTGTCTGGATCGAGTTTAATTGATAATGCAGTACAAGACAAGTATTTAGTGGTCGATTTACAACAGCAAATAGATGATCTGAAAACTCAACTGGAAACGGCTCACGCTGAAGTGGCGAACCTCAATGAGGAAAATAGTAACTTAAAAAATAAATTAAATGAATATGACAGGGTTATTGGTATATATAAAAAAGTTACCAGTTCTGATATATTGCAGAACCGTTCCATGACACCTAAAAAGAATTCAATTAAATGTACACCACAGAATATTGTACGTAGTCGCCAGAAAATGGGTTCCCCGTGTGCATCGCCCATACATTTTGCAGTGTCTCTCTGTCAGAATATGGACAAGCAGTTTTCTCTTCATAAATCAGACACTAAATCAGACACTAATGATAATACTGATACAATAACAGAATCATCTGTTACAAATTCAATTCCACCCGAAAATCTACAAATACCAAATGAATTAACTTGTCCCAAGCCACCCTCACACCAGGGCACAGAAAAACGGAAAATATGTATCATTAGCAGTAACAAGCGGAATAAAATACTACAAATAGCTAAGAATTCATTTCCGGATTATCAAATGTGTCATTTTTTGAAACCCCACTGTGGATTAAAGACACTTACTGAAAACATTGACATAAAGTTAAAATCCTACACTATGAGTGACTACTGCGTGATTATTATCGGTGAAAATGACTTTATTAAAACTAAGAATTATGTTAACCTGACCGTTTGCATAAGAGAGATTGTGATGAGAAATAACCATACAAATGTTATAATTTGTGCACCTACTTTTAAACTTGACGAATATTCCTCTATGTTTAACGGAAGAATAGAAACTTTTAATAGCTTACTGTATTTAGATGCGTGCACTTATAATTATGAAAATGTTTTGTTTGACTCTAACTATTATTTGACATATGATTATAAAATGTTTAGTTATAAATATGGAACTATTAATAATCGTGGTATTGCTAATATCTTTGTGAATCTTACCTTAATGATAAATGAATTGATCCAATCTGGCACAAATAATGCATGTAACCGGTTAGATAAGGAACATGGTAAGTCTGTTTCCTCTATGTGCACTCAGACGGACTCGGGTAGTTTGTTTTTTCTCTGACTTCAAGTATTTTAATGTATTACATCAAAATATTGCAAGCTTGATAAAAAAATCGGATCCTTTAACAGTTTGTCTAGACGAGTTGGAAGACAGGGCAATTGTTTTGGATGTACTGTGCGTAACAGAGCATTTTATTCAAGAAGGGTTTCAACATCAATTATACATAACCAATTTCAGTTTAGCTGCATGTTACTCTAGAACAGATAAAAAACGGGGAGGAGCATGCATTCTTGTAAGGAATGGGTTAAAATGGAAAGAAATACCAAAAGTAATGAAATTAATCTGCTAAAGGAACTTTTGAATGCTGTGCTGTGGAGCTAATTGACTATAAGATAATTATAGTATGTATATATAGAACTCCATATGATGATAATTTAGATTTTCGCTTAGATAAAATTAATTCTGTTTTGCAGGAAGTAACAATAAATAGTTCACATAAGAACATCGTGGTTGCTGGAGATTTTAATATAGATGTTCTCAAACGTGATAGACATTCAACGGCGTTTGTAGGTCTTATACAAAGCTATAACCTAAAGTTGGCAATTAAGCAACCCACTCGCATGGCTAGTGGGAAATGTATTGATAACTTCGCTCATAATTTCAGTCGAACATGTAAAAGTGACGTAATTGAGTTAGGGTTATCTGATCACACGGCACAGCTACTTCAGTGTCCAGTAAAGAAAACATATGCCTGCAGGTATTGGTTTACAGCTAAACGCGATTATACCATAGATAATTTGACAAAATTTAAAAATTATCTTAAAGACCTTTCATTCTCAGAAGTATATAATGCAGATGATCCAAATGAAGCATACAATGCATTTCTGGACCTTTTCAAATTAGTTTATGATTTATGTTTTCCAACTAAAATGATCAAAATTAATGTAAATAAAAAAGCTAAGTGGATTTCCAAGGGTGTTAAACTATGTAATAAAAAGAAAAGAAAACTTTTATGGCAAATGAGACTGAATCCTACTTCCGCGAATAAAACAATGTTTACTAAATACGCCGCATTATATAAAAAAATTATTCATTTGACACAAAAGTCACAAAATAACTATAGTATAAAGACATCAAACAATAAGTCTAAAACTACTTGGCAAATCATTAATCGTGTAAAAAATAATGAGCCTAAACACGATATTCATAGAATTAAGGTCGGAAATAAAATAGTAGTAAATCCAAGTGACATAGCGGATGAATTTAATAACTATTTCATAGACAAAATTCAGCCGTCATTTCATGTAAATAGTCGAATTAAATGTTCTATGCCGAGCTATTGCAGTAATTCTATGTTTATGGCGCCTTGTTTACCAGTAGATACGTATAAAATTATAAAGTCATTAAAAAATACAACCAGTGTTGGATACGATGGTATCTCCACACAAGTATTAAAACACGTAGCAGAAGAAATATGTGGACACCTTTGTCATATAATTAACCTCAGTGTCACCGCTGGTATATTTCCGGATGCTCTAAAAACAGCTATTATAAAACCACTATTTAAAAAAGAAAACAGAGAACTAATAGAAAATTACAGGCCTATTGCCTTAGTTCCTGTTATCTCAAAGATATTTGAAAAATATTTATATAAAGAACTTTATGTGTTTCTTGAGAAAAATTATATTTTATGCGAAGAACAGAAAGGTTTCCGGAGAAGCAAATCTATAAATATGGCTATTTATGATTTTGTACACAATGTCATAAATAATATGGACAAACGGAAACCAGTATGTGGTATTTTTTGTGATTTGACCCAGGCGTTTGACTATGTGCATCACGGTATTCTCATAGACAAACTTGAGCGATATGGAATTAGAGGGAATTTAAATGATCTGTTTAAATCTTATCTACAAAATAGAAAACAATTTACTGAAATAAAACGTATCAATGGAACAAAAAATACTGAAGTAATTTATAGATCTCCAGAACGTAATGTTGTATTTGGAGTGCCGCAAGGCAGTGTTCTTGGACCTCTTTTATTTATTTTATACATAAATGACATGCCAAAATACATCGACCAACCATTGACCTTATTTGCTGACGATAGCACTATGACCATAACGTGTAGGAATCCTAAATCTTATGAAAATGACATAAATAATTCTATAAATATAATTGTGAATTGGTTAAATGATAATAATTTGAAAATAAATTTAAATAAAACAAAGCGTATTAACTTTAGACAACGAACTTCTGTTATGAATATGAATATACGTTATAATAATAATTCAATAGACGAAGTAGAAGGCACAAAGTTCCTAGGGCTATTTATTGATAAGCAGTTAAATTGGAAGGAACATATTGACATATTAAGTAAGAAAATTAATAAATCTGCATACGCTCTAAGAACACTAAGGCCATTGGTATGCATTGATGCACTCTTGACTGCTTACTATGGTATCGTAGAATCCCACCTGCGTTATGGACTCATATTTTGGGGTAATTCGACTGAAAAAGACATGGCCTTTAAAGCTCAAAAGAGATGCATAAGGTCCATGTTTAATTTAAAATCTACCCAGAGCTGCATGCCTTATTTTAAACAGTATAAAATGTTAACACTACCATGCTTGTATGTTTTTGAGGTTGCTGTTTTTGTCAAAACAAACCCGAATCGCTTTGAACGCTTAGCTGATATTGTCCCCAGAAACAGGCGCGACAATAGTAAGCTGTGTCTTCATAAAGCCAATACCGCATTAATGCATAATAGTGTATTTTGTATGGCTCCTTCAATATATAATAAATTGCCGCTAAAATGTAAGGAATTGCCATTATATTTATTTAAAAAAAGACTACATAGCTTCCTAGCAAATAAAGCCTACTACAGCATTGATGACTTTTTAAAAGAAAACAATCGGGTGTTTACCTCAATGTAAATTATGATATTAACAGTAGCATTAATTATGTACCTATTATGTAATCCAAATAAATTTAATCAAGAATGTAATATAAATTATTATTATTTTTTGTTTGTAAAATTGTAATGTAATGTTGTAACGGAGGATAATGTGTAATGTCCTATTTCATTGTTTGCCTTGTGCTATCTTTTGCATGCCTAAAGGTAAAATATGGCTGAACTTTCAATTTTTATGTGACACCTGCAATGTATTACTTACCCATATTTGCAAAATAAAGTATCTTATCTTATCTTATCTTATCTTTAAGTTTTACAATAAATAAATGTGATATGTAAAGAAATTATATCTACAGTTGGTATATCTCACGTTAATTATATCTTATGAACGATAATAGAATGAAAATAGGCCAAATGATTATGAGAGGCACCCCCGTCTTGCACTTAGGGTTACGTAACATATTTTTGTATTGTGCTCGTATTGGACCTCGACGCACAGAACATACCTTATCAAACAATTTCATGCTCCTGTTGAATCCAAATAACCGAAAGCGTAACGAATGGGACCGCTCGAGACAGGTACTCGCAGGTCTCTTTGTTTACGAAGGCGCCATCTTGCGTTGTAAATAGTGTAAGGTCACTTAAACGTAGGTTGATGGAATTAATTTTTGTTTCCTTTGAGATCAAATCAAAATCAAAATCAAAAATATATTTATTTCACATAGGCATTATACAGATGCGCTTGCAAAACGTCCAGAATACAAAACAAAAACTCTACCACCAGTTCACAACGCGACCCACCTGAGAAGAACTGGCAAGAAACTCAGCGGGTTGTTCTTTTTTTTGCTCTATTTACAATTTTAAAGAATCTAAAAACTAGGCATTTTAACAATTTTTTTGAGAATCCAGCAGAGCAGGTCAATGCCAGGCTTCCTTATCCAACAAATAATCATTGATTGTATAGTAGCCCCTGCAGTTCAATTTACTTTTAACAGATCTTTTAAACTTATTAAGGGACATACTTTTAAATTCGTCTGGAAGCCTGTTGTAAAAGCGTATACAGTTACCCATGAAAGAATTGCTGGTTTTGTGCAATCTGCTATGAAAAACAGCAAGGTTATTTTTATTTCTAGTGTTGACATTGTGTCTATCACTTAACTTAGCGAAACTATGTAGATTTCTTTGTACATACATAAGGTTTTCAAAAATATATTGTGATGCTACAGTAAGAATATTAACCTCTTTGAATTTTTCGCGCAGAGAGACCCTTGGACCTAGTCTATATATAGCTCTTATGGCCCGCTTTTGTAAAATAAAAATTTTATTTATATCTGCAGCATTGCCCCACAGTAGAATACCATAAGACATTATACTGTGAAAGTAACTGAAATAAACTATTCTAGCCGTATCTACATCAGTCAAGTGCCTTATTTTTTGTACAGCAAATGCTGCTGAACTTAATCTACTAGCTAGTTTTACAATATGTGGACCCCATTGTAAACCAGCATCAACCGTTAACCCTAGGAATGTGGTTTGTTCCACAAGTTCCAACTCTCGACCAGTAAGTTGAACATTGGTTTCTGACTGTGCTACATTAGGCAAGGTAAATTTAATACATTTAGTTTTATTATCATTTAGTTTAAGATTGTTAGTGTTAAACCAATGAACCACTTTCAAGATTGCGTTGTTGACATCGTCATAGTTATCTATTTGTCTTTTTACTTTGAAAATCAAAGAAGTATCATCTGCAAACAAAACAATCCTGTTGTTGTCCCCCACGTAAAAGGGTGTCAATACACTCGTTTTTGGCGACATAAACCGTCGTTGCTTTTTTTAGCGCCAATTTTTGACCTATCTAGACATTAATGCAGCTTTAAAGGACCATAGACCTAAATTTTAGGTGTAAATTCCAACTCAATACCTCCACGCGTTGACGCTTTTATGTATGCGTCATCCATTCGAGTAAAAGGTTTTAATGTACCAGCTTTTTTCTTTTATCATAGGTATTTTTGTTAGAATTTTCAGAGACAATTTGCTACGATTGCAAATTACTCAAGTGAACCATACTAAAATTATTATTTTAGGGGACTTCCATATATGGCAGACATAGGTATATTATGGCTATTTTTTTGGTAGGGAATAACAATAGGGATATTTAAAACATATCAATGGCAATTTTGTTTGATAAAGATAAATACCTACGCGTACTATCTTTTATAAAAACGCTTTCGCAAATAAGCACTAGTTTAGAATAAAGAAAGAGTATACAGTTCTTAACAGAAGAATAAAGTGGAACGTCTTTAAAAGACAGTTGTTCAATATAATAACTAGGTACAGCTTGGTAAAAGTCTACAGATGAAACTATTAATATTTGACATGTTTGGCGGCCTTGTTGCATCGCGTCCCATGCCACAATCAAAATGTAGCTACGGAGTTATTCTAAAATCATGATATCTTTTGATATATTCAATGTAAATAAAATACGAAAGCGAAAATTCTCTTCGGAATTCAATACTTGTAAAGATTAGCCTGTTTGATTTGATAAAAATAATACAATATTTAAGGTGAAGTGGGACTCAAAATACATAATTTTGACATATTTCGAACCAATTTTGCAACGGTGTTAACAAAGATTTCACAATTTTTTAAATGGATAATTATTATTAAGTATATTGACCAGGGATGTCAGCTCTCCAAAACACGATTGAGTAAATTCGGCTCGATAGAAAATAATCCCAAAGTTCCCTCGAATCTGTAAATTTACCTGTGACCGCCTTGACTATAATCAATTTCATTCAGTAGTTATATAATGTACCACACTAATTTTTTATTTCCATGTTTCTAATAAGTTACCTCAGGGTCCTATGCAGTTATTTATTAATTAAAAACATATTGCTTTAATAAAAAAAACGGTTTGTTGAGCGGGAGTGCATTTTGCCGCTATCAGCCACCTCACAGAGCCCGCTCAGTCAGCCGACAGGCTTCGTTGAGGACACCCGTATACAACTTTGTCACGCCCGCTGACGTAATTCGCTGCCGTAGTCACGAAAATAGGTAATAAAAAAAACCTAAAAAGGAAGTATTCAAGGCTTAAGCTCAAGAGCGTAAAAATATCGCATCTGTTTGGGGAATCTTTTTAGGTGTATTATATAAGTTATAGTAACGTTTTCATATTTTCCAATACAAAGTTTGCCTGATGCCACATAATAGATAAGTCCAGAAGATTCACCTATAAATGCGCTCATGTATGTGACGCCCTGACCGAGCGTATAACATGTACATTATTTAAATTAATATTTAAGTAAAATCAATGTCACAACGAGTATAATACTAATCTTTACTAATATTATAAAGAGGAAAGATTTGTTTTTTTGTTTGTTTGTTTGTTTGTTTGTAACGAATAGGCTCCGGAGCTACTGGACCGATTTGAAAAATTCTTTCACTGTTGGAAAGCTACACTCTTTGCGGTGAACATAGGCTATATTTTATTCCCGTATTCCCACGGGAACGGGAACTACGCGGGTGAAACCGCGTGTCGTCCGCTAGTGACTGATAAATCAGTGGGCCAATTCTCCTAAATTTACAATATAACAGTAGAATTAAACCTTAATTGAGTATATAATAAATTAAACTTCTATCCAAAATTACAGCTTTCAAGGCACATATTGCGTATTGTTGATATTCTCGTAGTCTTACTTTACTACTCGTACGTCGTAGTTGATGTAGGTAGGTATTGAATTTGAAGTTGTAAGTATGAGTTTCTTTTTTTTTATATTTAGCTCGCCAAATTGACGTCGCCACCAGCCTGATGAAAAGCCGTGGCGCATCTAGCGGTTGGGGGCCACTTCTGCCAGTGGTCCTCAAGTTGGCGGCCCTGTGATGTGCCTCTTCACGCTCCTCTTGAAGAACCTGGGATTGTAAGATGAGGGAAACACGTGTGCGGGCAGGTCGTTCCATGTTTTTATAGTTCGACAGAGGAACGATCTTTTGAAACGTTCAGTTCTGGCGAAGATTCTCTCCACTGTGTGTGAGTGTCATCTTTGCCCGGCACGTGTTGTTCGGGATCGGAAAGAAGAGGGTGGGATCAGGTTGAAGAGCTCTTCAGAACATTCGCCGTGATACATTCGATAGAAGGCAGCCAAGGACGCTATGGTTCTTCGCGGCGCCAAAACGGTTTGAGGCCTCCCGTCACCTCAGTTTGAATTTTAACCAACAGTGAACTGAAAATAAACAGCTTACATACAACTCGATACAGTCAATACAACCCTAACTTTGTTTTTAAGCCATAATGTAAAATAGTAATTCAATGTTCAATGGATAGTGGTACCTATATGTTAAGCGCTAGAAGATGATTTTGTGAATATATGTTACTGAAAAGGCGTGATGATTTAATATGACTTACGAATTATTTAATTATGATATACTAGCTGACCCGCGCAACTTCGTTTGCGCCGCATAAGAGAGAGTATTACCTGTTCCCGTCGCATTTACTCACGTCACGTTGCGTTTACTCCCGTAGCGTCTCGTCGTTAATATTCAATATTACGTGAGACAAAAGGAATAACTTTCCCCCCGTTTTTGAAACATTTACTATTACTGCTGCGCTCCTATTCGTTGTAGCGTGATGCTATATAGCCTATGACACTCCACAATAACGTAGCTTCCTATTGTTGAAAGAAATTTTAAAATTGGTTCAGTAGATCCCGAGATTACCCCTTACAATTTAACAAACACACAAACTTTACTTCTTTATAATATTAGTATAGATGAAAGTCTGTGAAGATGTTAGTGACAAAATCACGTCCCAACGGTTGAGCAGATCTGGCTGTAATTGATGGCCTATTATAATTATTTTATGCTTTTCCAGACTGCAATGTATTCCTGGACATATTATACACTAGCTGACGCCCGCAGCTCTGCCCGCGTCTAGTTTTGTTCCCGTTTCCGCTTTCCGTGGGAACTGATTGCCGGGATAAAAAGTGGCCTATGTGTTATTCCAGGCCTATATCTACCCCTGTACTAAATTTCAGCTAGATTAGCCGTTTAGCCGTTAGAGCGTGAAAGAGTAACAAACATCTACACTCACAAACTTTCGCATTTATAGTATTAAGTAAGAAGTAAGATAATTTAGAAAATAGCATAAAGGCTATTTTATCCCTGGATATGACCCAATGGTAGTAGGGAACGGGAACAGAATTCTACACAGCTGAAGCTGCGGTCAATAGCTATGCGAAGTGAAACGTAGAATGTTTAATTTAGGACAGGACTAAAGCCTAGTCTAGTTTAAATAACTAGTATCGAAATTTATTCCTTTACACCCTTGCATATATGCAAATAGTAATATTCATTTTTGTATATTCTTCGTTTTCTTAGCCAAACGGGACCCTATTACTGAGACTTTGAAGTCCGTTTGTTCATCTGTATCTCATGAACTAGGCAGTAATACATTTCAAAGATATGTTTCTGCTACCGCTGTAACGACTATAATAAGACTAGATAAAGAAAAAAAAAATAAACCGGCCAAGTGCGAGTTGGACTCGCCCATGAAGGGTTTCGTAGCAGCAAGTAACATAATACAAAAGTTCTTATAGTTCGTTGTAACTTTGATTGATGTTTTAACACGTTAGCAGCGGTAGTGATTTTTCTAACGGAAAATTGCGGTTTATGACGAATTAAAAAAAAAACTACCAGCTCTATCTCGTTCAAACCAATTTTCGTTGGTAGTTTTTATGGCAATTTACTTCATATATTCTTTTCAGATTTATCATCCTCTTAGTTTAGAAGTTAGAGGGGGGGGGGGGGGGACGCACATTTTTCCACTGTGGAAGTGTCTCTTGCGCAAACTATTCAGTTTAGAAAAAAAATGATATTAGAAACCTCAATAGCATTTTTAAAGACCTATCTACAGATACGCCACACGTATGGCTTTGATGAAAAAAAAATTTGAGTTTCAGTTCCGAGTATGGGGACCCCTAAAATTTACTGCTTTTTTTTTTCAATTTTATTTAAGAATCTTAATGCGGTTCACAGAATACATCTAGTTACCAAGTTTCAATATCATATGCCTTATAGTTTTGGAGAAAAATGGCTGTGACACACGGACGGACAGACAGACAGACAGACAGACAGACATGACGAATCTATAAGGGTTCCGTTTTTGCCAGTCGGCTACGAAACCCTAATAAGGTTACTCCCATACAACGTAATCTTCTGCCGTTTTTTTTGTTACGAAATCCTCATCAGTGTGCCGGTCCAACTTGAACCTCGGCCGTTTTTACAGTTCCGTATCCAAAGGGTAAAAATGGAACGAGAAGAAAGTATTGCCTTTTGAAAATGCTAAGAGGCAAAAGCGGTCAGGTGTAGAGTAAATAAATGCTGTAAAACAGTACAGAACAGAAAAAAAAATTAAGGAGGGCTCCCATACAGGTATATTTTTCAGTCTTTTTTTGTACAGAACCCTCCTTTTTCCTTTTCAGGAATTACCAAAAAATATAAACTAAGGATAGGGGCAGCAGATTCTTACTTTTTCAATAAACCTGGCAAAAATCGTCACAGGTAAAAAAATAAATTGAAGTACTTCTTAAATATATTATGTTCTATTCTTATTATGAAAATGAATTTCATTACATGTTAGTGATAAAAAATGCATCAAAATCAATTACGTAGTTGATCACGAGTAGAAGATCTAAAGAGGTTTATCTAAACAGGGCGAAAAAAATTGTTATGTAAACTTGTACTTCTGTCAATGATTTCAATTGCGTAGTGAACGGGTTAACGCGCGAAAACGTTTCCGACGCACGGAGCGTCCCGAACATATTGCGTCTGCTTCACCCCCTCCGAATCGCTTGAGACACAATTGCACTTCGCCTTAAGTATTGTGTTCTTAAACAAACATAACATTAGAACAAATAAGTAACGCGTAACAATTAGGACACGTAAATCTATACTAATATTTTAAAGAGAAACAAAAATATGTATTTGTGTGTGTGTGTGTGTGTGTATGTTTGTATATATGAATACACTCACAAACTACTGCGCCGATTTTTAAAACTCTATCACTGTTAGGAAGCTACACTATCGCCAGGTAATATAGGCTATATTTTATTCACGTTTTCCCCGGGGAACGGGAGCTACGCGGATGAAACCACGTGCCGTCCACTACTAAGTATACCTATAAAGAAAGAAGAACAATAATTTTGAAAATATCAAATATGCGATACTTTGTACACACATTGTACGCAAAATGTTGACACTTTCTCCGTTTTTGACATTTTTTAAGAACTCTCTGCTCTTAAGATTGTAGCGTGTTGCTATATTATTATAGCCTATGTACTCGCTCAAAACGTAGCTTTAGTAGTTTTGAAACTTATTTATTATACACTAAAGACACAGTCATCTTCTCGCTTTCTATAATTCAATATGACGTGTTTGAGTTACAAGTACAGATTGAGTTAATTTTGACCATATCACTTGAGTTGATCCTTGTGCATCTATGTGTTTATGGAATGGGTTTGAGTTATCTCTCTCTTTGTCATGGCATCGTCCGTTAAACAGCAGGTGCACCACTTGCAGATGAGGTTGGCTCAGGTCGTATATCAGAGTAGTATAAACCATTAAATCTTTTTTAGTGAGGTTGGCGACATGCGGCTTGCTTATTCACCAAATATTTCTAGAATATAGGTCCATCGCTGCATCGGTTAGATGACAAACAAAAGCCTTGGTCATAAACTGAACGGCTTTCGTTAGATAGTCGGGTCAAGGACCTAATGCAAAAGACTGCCCTCGTACGTACGGCACGCATCATGAGGAGGTTCATCGACAAGATATGGAATAAAACAATAAAATTGTCGTACATTAATTAGTTGGATTTATTTTACAAACTTAAATTACGCCATCAGTAATCAGTACCTACTTATTTTGCATAAAACAGGCATGGTAAAATGTTGGTATTTTATATTGTGAGGTGCGCTGTTTTATCGCCTCAATAGACATGCAAAAATATAGTAGAATATGCCAACAATAATTTATTTGATTAATTTATCAATACAAAAGAAATGACATTTACCGAATAATAAGTTGAAAACTAATAGAATAGAATAGTTACTGATATGAAACGGTAAATGTCAAAATAGAATTTATACAATGTCAAATAATAATAATTACAATGTCATTAAAAAATCACAAATTGTAAGATATAATATAAAACAAATTATCTATCTATACATATAATAAAACTGTTGAGGGTCGAGAGTCTGTACATGGAAGATATTTTGAAAATTTTAAGCGTATGGCATTCTCTAATCGATACTGCAGCCGAAAATCTAATTTAAAATTTTCATGTCTGTCTGTCTGTCTGTCTGTCTGTCTGTCTGTCTGTCTGTATCCCGAATAAGTATCACGGCGAAACTACTGAACCGATTTGAATGATACTTGGTACATTCCGAGCTTATAGTCTGAGGAAGGTTCTTGGATACTTTTGATCCCGATATTTAGCGCGGTTCCTGCGGGATGCAAGACAAAATGGTTTTTCAGTAGTAATTTCTCAACGTGTGGTCCGATTTCAAATATTGTTTAGTCTTACAAAGGGAGTACGTTAAGGATTGTTTCACACAAGTTTCAAAATTGTGGGTTTTGTAGTTCAGGAATTAGAGGCATCTCAACTTTCAAAAACCTAGAATTCAAGGGTTCCTTTGAATGTGAGGGTAACTCTAAGCTGGCGTGTTGGCTTAATCATAAAAGAGCTTAATGATTAAGGCTATTGTAAAACAATTCAGTCCGCGCCGAAGGCGTGGACTGAATGGTTTTATAATAGACTGAATCTTTAAGCTCTTTTATGATTAAGCAAACAGTTCAGTTTCATACGCTACTAGGAGTCTGATGAAGAAATACCTCTCCTTTCATAGACCTTAATGTGACGTAAACGAAGTTGCGAGGGTCAGCTAGTTTATAATAAAATAGAGAATTACACTTTATCAATAATGGAAACTTATGAAAATTTGAAGTTATGCTAATGTTAGTTATATACAATCTAGTGTCTCCTTCCCTCATCTCTGCGATACCTTCTAGACTTTGACCGTTCATAATCATCATAATATTTTCGTGATGTGCGACTCCTCTTCTCTTCATGTCTCCGCTCCCCTAATCGGTCCAACTCCCTTTCTCTCGAACGGGACTTGTGCCTTTTACTTGTGTACTCTCGTTTGCGATAGTACGGAGAACGGGCTCGCCTTTCCCTTGGAGACTTACGGCTATTATTATAATATATAGACGGTAGCGGAGGCGTTTTTGGTGAAATGTCGTTTGACGAGATACTGTCTTTTTCATTTGTTACATCAGATATAGATATTGATGTAGGTGGTGAATCATACTTTTCAACGTCTGACTTTATATTATTTTGTTCACAATCATCATAACATTTTCGTGATGTGCGACTTCTCTTCTCTTCATGTCTCCGCTCCCTTGATCGGTCAAGCTCCCTATCTCTTGAACGGGACTTGTGCCTTCTAAATGTGTACTCTCGTTTGCGATAATACGGAGAACGAGCTCGTCTTTCTCCTGGAGACTTACGGCTGATTTTATAACATATAGACGGTAGCGGAAGTGTTTTTGCTGAGTTGTCGTCGTTTGGCGAGATACTGTCTCCTCCATTGGTTCCGTCAGACACAGAAGATGTAGATGGTGATTCGGACTTTTCAACGTCCGACTTTATATTATTTTCTTGATCGTTTTGAGTTTTGATACGCTTGTCGGCTTGATGTTTTCTGCGCACTGTATCTAATTTGAACTCTAATTCTGCTGGATTTATTTTTGCTCTCTTGTAGAGCCGCAAAATACAGGTACATACTTCTCTAATATCCTTTTCAGTGACTTTGAAAAGAAGAAACCAATGCGGGTTGTTCGGCAATGGTAAGCCTATATGACGAGCTGATAAGTAGATACAAGCACAGGCAATTGTTTCAGGCGGGAAACACAGAAATATATCTGTACGCAAACCATCGTTCATGTAGTTCCATGTCAATTGCACAAGTCGGCGATTCTTCTCAGATTGTAACAACTGTAAGTACATAACAATGAGCTTGTGTGGGTGTTTCACATACACACAGAAGCCCGCTTCCTTCAAAATATATCTCTCAGCTTTTATTACTTGATTTTTCAGTTCAATGTAATTTTTCTGATCGACAATTAATGGAATGATTATTTTTTGAGCCCGCACTTGCTTAATATGATGGAAAACGTTGATGACATCACGTATGCCGCACGGCTTTTCTTCGACCTTAGATGCCAAATAAATGCTGCCCATAGCCATGCTTTCCACCGGGTATCTGATAAATGATTTCGAATAGTAGAACTTTTGTAGGTACACTTGTGCTGTTGCCATTACAATTTGGGGCAGTTTCAGTAACATGCCAGCAGTTTGAATCATCTCACAACCGAAGATACGGAGATCAGTCTCCGTTTCTTTGTCGAGACCATCAGTTTGCGAAGGGGTTTTTTGAAATGCTGATTCCGGCAATAGGCAGTTGTCCAAGGTGAGGATTACTTTCTTCGCAACGTTTTTGGTTTGATTTTGCACAATTGTGGAAGTCATCTTGACGCGTGTACTTTTCACAAATTTCACTATAAGTAACTTTTGTATCACAACTTCAACAAAGCCACGAGGATTAGTTAACTTTACTTTTACAGAGAGAGAGTAGGTATGTGGTATTGCTCAGGAGAGACATGCGCACTCAACGAGATCTATGACAAGACTGAGCGTAAGATAGCGACAAAAACGTCGGCTTTACCTAAGTAGGTACCTGAAGCTATCCCGTTATTCACCCCCTTTCATTTGTTTGCAATAAACACAATGCTCGTGATTTATGACTATCATTAACTATATATATGCGTCATCCATTCGTTTAATGGCTTTTAAAGTTTATTTTTTATTGATTTCATTGTTCCAAATTGAACAACCCACAGTCGTGAAAAGTCAAGTCTATGTAAATAAAAATAAATAGGTACCTAAATATCTATAAAAATATTATAAGCGGGAACATGACTGTATTTTTTGGGTAAAATAAAATAAATAGGCACTGATTAAACCTTTAGCGGCCCTTTCAGATACCCTTATTAACTTATGTCATTACAGCCCAAACAAATATTACGAATTTCTTGTTTACCGCCCAGGTCTTTTTAAGGGACCCAAGACATTAGCTTGAATTTTTTGCTCAACAACCGCCTTAGCTAATTTCTGATTGATTTATCAAACTTGTCAATCTATCACGAACTGAATGAACTAGGTTACCGGCCTTAAGAATAAAGACAAGAGGCGTTTGGTCTTTGGTTATTTAATATAGCGATTAGTTAATATAATAAACGATTGATATAATTTTAAAATAACTAATTTTTATATACATAACATACATTAAGTATAATATCGTTTGACAAAACATACATTAAATATCAAATCTTGTGACGTAACTATTTCTGGGTGGTTTAAAAAAAATAACCACGAAGGCTAAGGCGGGAGCTACGCTCCGCTTCGCTCCCGCCTTAGCCTTCTAACCTAACCCATCCGAGTCGGGGTACTCTGAGTCGGGATCTTATTTATAAAGACGTTTTATATATGTTAAACGTTAGGGGTTTTATACATATTAAACGTTAAACCAAAATATTTTCGATTACATAAACGTTATATCAAACAACGTTATACTATTTAAGTTTTACAATAAATAAATGTGATATGTAAAGAAATTATATCTACAGTTGGTAGATCTCACGTTAATTATATCTTATGAACGATAATAGAATGAAAATAGGCCAAATGATTATGAGAGGCACCCCCGTCTTGCACTTAGGGTTACGTAACATATTTTTGTATTGTGCTCGTATTGGACCTCGACGCACAGAACATACCTTATCAAACAATTTCATGCTCCTGTTGAATCCAAATAACCGAAAGCGTAACGAATGGGACCGCTCGAGACAGGTACTCGCAGGTCTCTTTGTTTACGAAGGCGCCATCTTGCGTTGTAAATAGTGTCAGGTCACTTAAACGTAGGTTGATGGAATTAATTTTTGTTTCCTTTGAGAGTGTCAATACACTCGTTTTTGGCGACATAAACCGTCGTTGCTTTTTTTAGCGCCAATTTTTGACCTATCTAGACATTAATGCAGCTTTAAAGGACCATAGACCTAAATTTTAGGTGTAAATTCCAACTCAATACCTCCACGCGTTGACGCTTTTATGTATGCGTCATCCATTCGAGTAAAAGGTTTTAATGTACCAGCTTTTTTCTTTTATCATAGGTATTTTTGTTGGAATTTTCAGAGACAATTTGCTACGATTGCAAATTACTCAAGTGAACCATACTAAAATTATTATTTTAGGAGACTTCCATATGGCAGACATAGGTATAATATGGCTGTTTTTTTGGTAGGGAATAACAATAGGGATATTTAAAACATGTCAATGGCAATTTTGTTTGATAAAGATAAATACCTACGCGTACTATCTTTTATAAAAACGCTTTCGCAAATAAGCACTAGTTTAGAATAAAGAAAGAGTATACAGTTCTTAACAGAAGAATAAAGTGGAACGTCTTTAAAAGACAGTTGTTCAATATAATAACTAGGTACAGCTTGGTAAAAGTCTACAGATGAAACTATTAATATTTGACATGTTTGGCGGCCTTGTTGCATCGCGTCCCATGCCACAATCAAAATGTAGCTACGGAGTTATTCTAAAATCATGATATCTTTTGATATATTCAATGTAAATAAAATACGAAAGCGAAAATTCTCTTCGGAATTCAATACTTGTAAAGATTAGCCTGTTTGATTTGATAAAAATAATACAATATTTAAGTATTGTGTTCTTAAACAAACATAACATTAGAACAAATAAGTAACGCGTAACAATTAGGACACGTTAATCTATACTAATATTTGAAAGAGAAACAAAAATATGTATTTGTGTGTGTGTGTGTGTGTATGTTTGTATATATGAATACACTCACAAACTACTGCGCCGATTTTTAAAACTCTATCACTGTTAGGAAGCTACACTATCGCCAGGTAATATAGGCTATATTTTATTCACGTTTTCCCCGGGGAACGGGAGCTACGCGGATGAAACCACGTGACGTCCACTACTAAGTATACCTATAAAGAAAGAAGAACAATAATTTTGAAAATATCAAATATGCGATACTTTGTACACACATAGTTTGCAAAATGTTGACACTTTCTCCGTTTTTGTCATTTTTTAAGAACTCTCTGCTCTTAAGATTGTAGCGTGTTGCTATATTATTATAGCCTATGTACTCGCTTAAAACGTAGCTTTAGTAGTTTTGAAACTTATTTATTATACACTAAAGACACAGTCATCTTCTCGCTTTCTATAATTCAATATGACGTGTTTGAGTTACAAGTACAGATTGAGTTAATTTTGACCATATCACTTGAGTTGATCCTTGTGCATCTATGTGTTTATGTAATGGGTTTGAGTTATCTCTCTCTTTGTCATGGCATCGTCCGTTAAACAGCAGGTGCACCACTTGCAGATGAGGTTGGCTCAGGTCGTATATCAGAGTAGTATAAACCATTAAATCTTTTTTAGTGAGGTTGGCGACATGCGGCTTGCTTATTCACCAAATATTTCTAGAATATAGGTCCATCGCTGCATCGGTTAGATGACAAACAAAAGCCTTGGTCATAAACTGAACGGCTTTCGTTAGATGGTCGGGTCAAGAACCTAATGCAAAAGACTGCCCTCGTACGTACGGCACGCATCATGAGGAGGTTCATCGACAAGATATGGAATAAAACAATAAAATTGTTGTACATTAATTAGTTGGATTTATTTTACAAACTTAAATTACGCCATCAGTAATCAGTACCTACTTATTTTGCATAAAACAGGCATGGTACAATGTTGGTATTTTATATTGTGAGGTGCGCTGTTTTATCGCCTCTATAGACATGCAAAAATATAGTAGAATATGCCAACAATAATTTATTTGATTAATTTATCAATACAAAAGAAATGACATTTACCGAATAATAAGTTGAAAACTAATAGAATAGAATAGTTACTGATATGAAACGGTAAATGTCAAAATAGAATTTATACAATGTCAAATAATAATAATTACAATGTCATTAAAAAATCACAAATTGTAAGATATAATATAAAACAAATTATTTATAATAAAATAGAGAATTACACTTTATCAATAATGGAAACTTTTGAAAATTTGAAGTTATGCTAATGTTAGTTATATACAATCTAGTGTCTCCTTCCCTCATCTCTGCGATACCTTCTAGACTTTGACCGTTCATAATCATCATAATATTTTCGTGATGTGCGACTCCTCTTCTCTTCATGTCTCCGCTCCCCTGATCGGTCCAACTCCCTTTCTCTCGAACGGGACTTGTGCCTTTTACTTGTGTACTCTCGTTTGCGATAGTACGGAGAACGGGCTCGCCTTTCCCTTGGAGACTTACGGCTATTATTATAATATATAGACGGTAGCGGAGGCGTTTTTGGTGAAATGTCGTTTGACGAGATACTGTCTTTTTCATTTGTTACATCAGATATAGATATTGATGTAGGTGGTGAATCATACTTTTCAACGTCTGACTTTATATTATTTTGTTCACAATCATCATAACATTTTCGTGATGTGCGACTTCTCTTCTCTTCATGTCTCCGCTCCCTTGATCGGTCAAGCTCCCTATCTCTTGAACGGGACTTGTGCCTTCTAAATGTGTACTCTCGTTTGCGATAATACGGAGAACGAGCTCGTCTTTCTCCTGGAGACTTACGGCTGTTTTTATAACATATAGACGGTAGCGGAAGTGTTTTTGCTGAGTTGTCGTCGTTTGGCGAGATACTGTCTCCTCCATTGGTTCCGTCAGACACAGAAGATGTAGATGGTGATTCGGACTTTTCAACGTCCGACTTTATATTATTTTCTTGATCGTTTTGAGTTTTGATATGCTTGTCGGCTTGATGTTTTCTGCGCACTGTATCTAATTTGAACTCTAATTCTGCTGGATTTATTTTTGCTCTCTTGTAGAGCCGCAAAATACAGGTACATACTTCTCTAATATCCTTTTCAGTGACTTTGAAAAGAAGAAACCAATGCGGGTTGTTCGGCAATGGTAAGCCTATATGACGAGCTGATAAGTAGATACAAGCACAGGCAATTGTTTCAGGCGGGAAACGCAGAAATATATCTGTACGCAAACCATCGTTCATGTAGTTAGCTACCTTCAGTTCAGCTACCTCCTGGGCAGAACACAGTGTGTTGAAATATGCAATGAAGATGGTTCTAGGGTTCGCTCCCCTCCCCGTGCTGTAACTAGAGGTGTGCCACAGGGCTCTATATTGGGGCCACTTTTGTTCATTTTGTATAGCGCAGATGTCACTGGTGTCTTCAAAAATTGTAAATTTCACATCTATGCAGACGATATCCAAGTTTACAAATCCTTTGCCCCCGGAGATACAACTTCTGCAGTTGACCAAATAAATGCTGATCTGGAGGCAGTGGCGGAGTGGGCAGAGAGTAACTCATTAGTGCTGAACCCTACTAAGTCTAAGTTCATGGTGCTGGGGTCAAGACAACAGATCAGCGCTATATTAGCTCAGGATCCTGAGGTTTTAATAAAAGAAGAGAAGATTCAAAGGGTGGAAACTGCTACGAATCTGGGAGTCATTATTGACTCTGAGCTCCGTTTTGAAAGTCACATAAACAGAGTGGTTAGTAACTGCTTCTACAAATTAAAGGTACTCTACAATGTGAGACAGTATCTTTCCGTGCCGCTCCGCAGGCTCTTGGTGGATAGTCTCATCCTCTCTCGGTTTAATTACTGTGATACAGTATATGGTCCTTGTATTCTAAAACGAACAGAGAACCTAATCCAGAGAGTGCAGAATGCCTGTGTCCGCTTTTGTGTAAATATCCCCAGAAGGAGCCATGTAACACCATTCATAAATAACCTGGAACTGTTGAAGATGGCTGCTAGGAGGAGACTGCATCTGGCCAGTCTGATGTTTGGAGTGGTGACAAATAAGGGGCCTGCTTACCTCTATGATAGGCTCATTTGGAGGCACACAAAGGAGCGATACAGCAAGAGAACGTCAGTGCCGCCTCTATCAATACCCAGGTACAGAACGGCCTCGTTCAGGGGTTGCTTCAGACATGCATCGACACATTGCTGGAATGTTCTATCTCCTCCAATCCGCAACCTGAAAACGAAAAGGACTTTCATTAAAAACTTGAGACGTTTATACTTCTTGGAACAGAAAACTAATGGTTGAAACTAATAATGGTAATAATAATAATGATTGTTACTAAGACATAAAAATGTTAAGTCCTTGGAACACTATACACAATTCACCACTTATATTGTATTTTTTTTTTTTTTTTTTTTTTTTAATTCTATTTATTGTTGTTATAATTTCCTTATTTTCAAATTTACTCATAATTAAATTTACTATAGATGCGCAAATTACGGCTAGGAAAACTGGCCACCTTATTTATTTTCTTGTGGGGGACACCGGCTGTACCGAGCAGACGATCCGGCCGCTTTTCTTGCTGTCCATTTTGTCCAATTCCCCAGAAACTGGCCACCTTAAAAAAGGACAAAGTAACACTTATGAGCGTCTCGACGGGTTGGTGTGTTTGGGTGCGGATTTGGGATCTATGTGTGATAGGCACATAAATTTGTTCTGTTTTGGTGTAGAGAAGAAATAAATAAATAAATAAATAAAAGATAAAAAATAATAATTTATTAATCAATTGAAATGTATGTACTATAGAAATATGTGGGGGTGTTAACTGAGGAAGATAGATGAAGATGTGTGAGAGTGTCCACTTATATTGTTGTTATCTACATTATCCCTTATCTGCTTACACAAATAACTGCTAGAGTTGCAAGGTTAGAGCATTTAAGAAAGGAAACTTTAAAGGAGACTGCTGCTCCTTTTTGAATTTCTAAGACTGAGTTTATATTTTATATTATTATGTAAAGAACAAGCGTACTTACTTTTTGTGTCACGGGTCTTTTGAGTGGTTGTGTGTGGGTTTATTTGCCTTCCAGAGTTTATTTCTGGTCACGAAGCGGAAACAGCTTACGTGATTTAATCATAAAAGCTTTATTTTTTGTGTCCTAATCCAAATAAAATAATTATGGTCATTATTAACAATGCCACGTATGTAAATGACGCGTGGCAGCACGCGCTCATTATGTGACACTTGACAGTGGCGGTGCCGCAGGGGTGACATTGCTGCTGTGTTGCCGCATTGAAAATTCGTTTGGTTTTGTGATTTCATGTTATTTTATTATTTTTTTTTGATTTTTGTTATGTCCTGAATTATTATAATTGTAACTTACACATTATTAATATTTATTGTAATGTTTGGGTTTATATATATATATTTGCATTTTTTCTTTTGTGATTTATTTTATGTTTTGGACCCCGTCCATTGGTCGGGAGGGGTAGTGGCGCCATCTCGATATTCGGCACTCTCTGAAAATCAGCGCAGTCAATGTCAATTGACAGCATTAAGCTGAGAGAGGGCCGAGTTTTGCGCAAGATGGGCACAATTCAAAATGCATATTGTTGTTTGTGTGGTGCCTTTTCCCTGTAGGATTAATTGTCAATTTTTTTTCTTTTTTCTTGTGTGTGTAGTGGTGGTGGTTATTTGATTTTTTTAATTTTATTTTTTCTATTATACAGAGAATAGACAACAATTTTGTTATGACTAGATTTAGTTTAAGATAAGGTACCTACTACACGTAATCATATAGCATTTGTTGTACTTAATATTGTGTCTGTATTGTAGCAAAATAAACTATTTTTCTTTCTTTCTTTCTTTCTAATTGCACAAGTCGGCGATTCTTCTCAGATTGTAACAACTGTAAGTACATAACAATGAGCTTGTGTGGGTGTTTCACATACACACAGAAGCCCGCTTCCTTCAAAATATATCTCTCAGCTTTTATTACTTGATTTTTCAGTTCAATGTAATTTTTCTGATCGACAATTAATGGAATGATTATTTTTTGAGCCCGCACTTGCTTAATATGATGGAAAACGTTGATAACATCACGTATGCCGCACGGCTTTTCTTCGACCTTAGATGCCAAATAAATGCTGCCCATAGCCATGCTTTCCACCGGGTATCTGATAAATGATTTCGAATAGTAGAACTTTTGTAGGTACACTTGTGCTGTTGCCATTACTATTTGGGGCAGTTTCAGTAACATGCCAGCAGTTTGAATCATCTCACAACCGAAGATACGGAGATCAGTCTCCGTTTCTTTGTCGAGACCATCAGTTGGCGAAGGGGTTTTTTGAAATGCTGATTCCGGCAATAGGCAGTTGTCCAAGGTGAGGATTACTTTCTTCGCAACGTTTTTGGTTTGATTTTGCACAATTGTGGAAGTCATCTTGACGCGTGTACTTTTCACAAATTTCACTATAAGTAACTTTTGTATCACAACTTCAACAAAGCCACGAGGATTAGTTAACTTTACTTTTACAGAGAGAGAGTATGTGGTATTGCTCAGGAGAGACATGCGCACTCAACGAGATCTATGACAAGACTGAGCGTAAGATAGCGACAAAAACGTCGGCTTTACCTAAGTAGGTACCTGAAGCTATCCCGTTATTCACCCCCTTTCATTTGTTTGCAATAAACACAATGCTCGTGATTTATGACCATCATTAACTATATATATGCGTCATCCATTCGTTTAATGGCTTTTAAAGTTTATTTTTTATTGATTTCATTGTTCCAAATTGAACAACCCACAGTCGTGAAAAGTCAAGTCTATGTAAATAAAAATAAATAGGTACCTAAATATCTATAAAAATATTATAAGCGGGAACATGACTGTATTTTTTGGGTAAAATAAATAGGCACTGATTAAACCTTTAGCGGCCCTTTCAGATACCCTTATTAACTTATGTCATTACAGCCCAAACAAATATTACGAATTTCTTGATACCGCCCAGGTCTTTTTAAGGGACCCAAGACATTAGCTTGAATTTTTTGCTCAACAACCGCCTTAGCTAATTTCTGATTGATTTATCAAACTTGTCAATCTATCACGAACTGAATGAACTAGGTTACCGGCCTTAAGAATAAAGACAAGAGGCGTTTGGTCTTTGGTTATTTAATATAGCGATTAGTTAATATAATAAACGATTGATATAATTTTAAAATAACTAATTTTTATATACATAACATACATTAAGTATAACATCGTTTGACAAAACATACATTAAATATCAAATCTTGTGACGTAACTATTTCTGGGTGGTTTAAAAAAAATAACCACGAAGGCTAAGGCGGGAGCTACGCTCCGCTTCGCTCCCGCCTTAGCCTTCTAACCTAACCCATCCGAGTCGGGGTACTCTGAGTCGGGATCTTATTTATAAAGACGTTTTATATATGTTAAACGTTAGGGGTTTTATACATATTAAACGTTAAACCAAAATATTTTCGATTACATAAACGTTATATCAAACAACGTTATACTATTTAAGTTTTACAATAAATAAATGTGATATGTAAAGAAATTATATCTACAGTTGGTATATCTCACGTTAATTATATCTTATGAACGATAATAGAATGAAAATAGGCCAAATGATTATGAGAGGCACCCCCGTCTTGCACTTAGGGTTACGTAACATATTTTTGTATTGTGCTCGTATTGGACCTCGACGCACAGAACATACCTTATCAAACAATTTCATGCTCCTGTTGAATCCAAATAAACGAAAGCGTAACGAATGGGACCGCTCGAGACAGGTACTCGCAGGTCTCTTTGTTTACGAAGGCGCCATCTTGCGTTGTAAATAGTGTCAGGTCACTTAAACGTAGGTTGATGGAATTAATTTTTGTTTCCTTTGAGAGTGTCAATACACTCGTTTTTGGCGACATAAACCGTCGTTGCTTTTTTTAGCGCCAATTTTTGACCTATCTAGACATTAATGCAGCTTTAAAGGACCATAGACCTAAATTTTAGGTGTAAATTCCAACTCAATACCTCCACGCGTTGACGCTTTTATGTATGCGTCATCCATTCGAGTAAAAGGTTTTAATGTACCAGCTTTTTTCTTTTATCATAGGTATTTTTGTTGGAATTTTCAGAGACAATTTGCTACGATTGCAAATTACTCAAGTGAACAATACTAAAATTATTATTTTAGGGGACTTCCATATATGGCAGACATAGGTATATTATGGCTGTTTTTTTGGTAGGGAATAACAATAGGGATATTTAAAACATGTCAATGGCAATTTTGTTTGATAAAGATAAATACCTACGCGTACTATCTTTTATAAAAACGCTTTCGCAAATAAGCACTAGTTTAGAATAAAGAAAGAGTATACAGTTCTTAACAGAAGAACAAAGTGGAACGTCTTTAAAAGACAGTTGTTCAATATAATAACTAGGTACAGCTTGGTAAAAGTCTACAGATGAAACTATTAATATTTGACATGTTTGGCGGCCTTGTTGCATCGCGTCCCATGCCACAATCAAAATGTAGCTACGGAGTTATTCTAAAATCATGATATCTTTTGATATATTCAATGTAAATAAAATACGAAAGCGAAAATTCTCTTCGGAATTCAATACTTGTAAAGATTAGCCTGTTTGATTTGATAAAAATAATACAATATTTAAGTATTGTGTTCTTAAACAAACATAACATTAGAACAAATAAGTAACGCGTAACAATTAGGACACGTAAATCTATACTAATATTTTAAAGAGAAACAAAACTATGTATTTGTGTGTGTGTGTGTGTGTGTGTATGTTTGTATATATGAATACACTCACAGACTACTGCGCCGATTTTTAAAACTCTATCACTGTTAGGAAGCTACACTATCGCCAGGTAATATAGGCTATATTTTATTCACGTTTTCCCCGGGGAACGGGAGCTACGCGGATGAAACCACGTGACGTCCACTACTAAGTATACCTATAAAGAAAGAAGAACAATAATTTTGAAAATATCAAATATGCGATACTTTGTACACACATTGTTTGCAAAATGTTGACACTTTCTCCGTTTTTGACATTTTTTAAGAACTCTCTGCTCTTAAGATTGTAGCGTGTTGCTATATTATTATAGCCTATGTACTCGCTCAAAACGTAGCTTTAGTAGTTTTGAAACTTATTTATTATACACTAAAGACACAGTCATCTTCTCGCTTTCTATAATTCAATATGACGTGTTTGAGTTACAAGTACAGATTGAGTTAATTTTGACCATATCACTTGAGTTGATCCTTGTGCATCTATGTGTTTATGTAATGGGTTTGAGTTATCTCTCTCTTTGTCATGGCATCGTCCGTTAAACAGCAGGTGCACCACTTGCAGATGAGGTTGGCTCAGGTCGTATATCAGAGTAGTATAAACCATTAAATCTTTTTTAGTGAGGTTGGCGACATGCGGCTTGCTTATTCACCAAATATTTCTAGAATATAGGTCCATCGCTGCATCGGTTAGATGACAAACAAAAGCCTTGGTCATAAACTGAACGGCTTTCGTTAGATAGTCGGGTCAAGGACCTAATGCAAAAGACTGCCCTCGTACGTACGGCACGCATCATGAGGAGGTTCATCGACAAGATATGGAATAAAACAATAAAATTGTTGTACATTAATTAGTTGGATTTATTTTACAAACTTAAATTACGCCATCAGTAATCAGTACCTACTTATTTTGCATAAAACAGGCATGGTACAATGTTGGTATTTTACATTGTGAGGTGCGCTGTTTTATCGCCTCAATAGACATGCAAAAATATAGTAGAATATGCCAACAATAATTTATTTGATTAATTTATCAATACAAAAGAAATGACATTTACCGAATAATAAGTTGAAAACTAATAGAATAGAATAGTTACTGATATGAAACAGTAAATGTCAAAATAGAATTTATACAATGTCAAATAATAATAATTACAATGTCATTAAAAAATCACAAATTGTAAGATATAATATAAAACAAATTATTTATAATAAAATAGAGAATTACACTTTATCAATAATGGAAACTTTTGAAAATTTGAAGTTATGCTAATGTTAGTTATATACAATCTAGTGTCTCCTTCCCTCATCTCTGCGATACCTTCTAGACTTTGACCGTTCATAATCATCATAATATTTTCGTGATGTGCGACTCCTCTTCTCTTCATGTCTCCGCTCCCCTGATCGGTCCAACTCCCTTTCTCTCGAACGGGACTTGTGCCTTTTACTTGTGTACTCTCGTTTGCGATAGTACGGAGAACGGGCTCGCCTTTCCCTTGGAGACTTACGGCTATTATTATAATATATAGACGGTAGCGGAGGCGTTTTTGGTGAAATGTCGTTTGACGAGATACTGTCTTTTTCATTTGTTACATCAGATATAGATATTGATGTAGGTGGTGAATCATACTTTTCAACGTCTGACTTTATATTATTTTGTTCACAATCATCATAACATTTTCGTGATGTGCGACTTCTCCTTTCTTCATGTCTCCGCTCCCTTGATCGGTCAAGCTCCCTATCTCTTGAACGGGACTTGTGCCTTCTAAATGTGTACTCTCGTTTGCGATAATACGGAGAACGAGCTCGTCTTTCTCCTGGAGACTTACGGCTGTTTTTATAACATATAGACGGTAGCGGAAGTGTTTTTGCTGAGTTGTCGTCGTTTGGCGAGATACTGTCTCCTCCATTGGTTCCGTCAGACACAGAAGATGTAGATGGTGATTCGGACTTTTCAACGTCCGACTTTATATTATTTTCTTGATCGTTTTGAGTTTTGATATGCTTGTCGGCTTGAGGTTTTCTGCGCACTGTATCTAATTTGAACTCTAATTCTGCTGGATTTATTTTTGCTCTCTTGTAGAGCCGCAAAATACAGGTACATACTTCTCTAATATCCTTTTCAGTGACTTTGAAAAGAAGAAACCAATGCGGGTTGTTCGGCAATGGTAAGCCTATATGACGAGCTGATAAGTAGATACAAGCACAGGCAATTGTTTCAGGCGGGAAACGCAGAAATATATCTGTACGCAAACCATCGTTCATGTAGTTCCATGTCAATTGCACAAGTCGGCGATTCTTCTCAGATTGTAACAACTGTAAGTACATAACAATGAGCTTGTGTGGGTGTTTCACATACACACAGAAGCCCGCTTCCTTCAAAATATATCTCTCAGCTTTTATTACTTGATTTTTCAGTTCAATGTAATTTTTCTGATCGACAATTAATGGAATGATTATTTTTTGAGCCCGCACTTGCTTAATATGATGGAAAACGTTGATAACATCACGTATGCCGCACGGCTTTTCTTCGACCTTAGATGCCAAATAAATGCTGCCCATAGCCATGCTTTCCATCGGGTATCTGATAAATGATTTCGAATAGTAGAACTTTTGTAGGTACACTTGTGCTGTTGCCATTACTATTTGGGGCAGTTTCAGTAACATGCCAGCAGTTTGAATCATCTCACAACCGAAGATACGGAGATCAGTCTCCGTTTCTTTGTCGAGACCATCAGTTTGCGAAGGGGTTTTTTGAAATGCTGATTCCGGCAATAGGCAGTTGTCCAAGGTGAGGATTACTTTCTTCGCAACGTTTTTGGTTTGATTTTGCACAATTGTGGAAGTCATCTTGACGCGTGTACTTTTCACAAATTTCACTATAAGTAACTTTTGTATCACAACTTCAACAAAGCCACGAGGATTAGTTAACTTTACTTTTACAGAGAGAGAGTATGTGGTATTGCTCAGGAGAGACATGCGCACTCAACGAGATCTATGACAAGACTGAGCGTAAGATAGCGACAAAAACGTCGGCTTTACCTAAGTAGGTACCTGAAGCTATCCCGTTATTCACCCCCTTTCATTTGTTTGCAATAAACACAATGCTCGTGATTTATGACCATCATTAACTATATATATGCGTCATCCATTCGTTTAATGGCTTTTAAAGTTTATTTTTTATTGATTTCATTGTTCCAAATTGAACAACCCACAGTCGTGAAAAGTCAAGTCTATGTAAATAAAAATAAATAGGTACCTAAATATCTATAAAAATATTATAAGCGGGAACATGACTGTATTTTTTGGGTAAAATAAATAGGCACTGATTAAACCTTTAGCGGCCCTTTCAGATACCCTTATTAACTTATGTCATTACAGCCCAAACAAATATTACGAATTTCTTGTTTACCGCCCAGGTCTTTTTAAGGGACCCAAGACATTAGCTTGAATTTTTTGCTCAACAACCGCCTTAGCTAATTTCTGATTGATTTATCAAACTTGTCAATCTATCACGAACTGAATGAACTAGGTTACCGGCCTTAAGAATAAAGACAAGAGGCGTTTGGTCTTTGGTTATTTAATATAGCGATTAGTTAATATAATAAACGATTGATATAATTTTAAAATAACTAATTTTTATATACATAACATACATTAAGTATAACATC
Source organism: Miltochrista miniata (assembly GCA_933228765.1). Lineage (NCBI taxonomy): Eukaryota > Metazoa > Arthropoda > Insecta > Lepidoptera > Erebidae > Miltochrista > Miltochrista miniata. The sequence continues at coordinate 2,791,883 of OW121769.1, forward strand.
GTTTGACAAAACATACATTAAATATCAAATCTTGTGACGTAACTATTTCTGGGTGGTTTAAAAAAAATAACCACGAAGGCTAAGGCGGGAGCTACGCTCCGCTTCGCTCCCGCCTTAGCCTTCTAACCTAACCCATCCGAGTCGGGGTACTCTGAGTCGGGATCTTATTTATAAAGACGTTTTATATATGTTAAACGTTAGGGGTTTTATACATATTAAACGTTAAACCAAAATATTTTCGATTACATAAACGTTATATCAAACAACGTTATACTATTTAAGTTTTACAATAAATAAATGTGATATGTAAAGAAATTATATCTACAGTTGGTATATCTCACGTTAATTATATCTTATGAACGATAATAGAATGAAAATAGGCCAAATGATTATGAGAGGCACCCCCGTCTTGCACTTAGGGTTACGTAACATATTTTTGTATTGTGCTCGTATTGGACCTCGACGCACAGAACATACCTTATCAAACAATTTCATGCTCCTGTTGAATCCAAATAAACGAAAGCGTAACGAATGGGACCGCTCGAGACAGGTACTCGCAGGTCTCTTTGTTTACGAAGGCGCCATCTTGCGTTGTAAATAGTGTCAGGTCACTTAAACGTAGGTTGATGGAATTAATTTTTGTTTCCTTTGAGAGTGTCAATACACTCGTTTTTGGCGACATAAACCGTCGTTGCTTTTTTTAGCGCCAAATTTTGACCTATCTAGACATTAATGCAGCTTTAAAGGACCATAGACCTAAATTTTAGGTGTAAATTCCAACTCAATACCTCCACGCGTTGACGCTTTTATGTATGCGTCATCCATTCGAGTAAAAGGTTTTAATGTACCAGCTTTTTTCTTTTATCATTGGTATTTTTGTTGGAATTTTCAGAGACAATTTGCTACGATTGCAAATTACTCAAGTGAACAATACTAAAATTATTATTTTAGGGGACTTCCATATATGGCAGACATAGGTATATTATGGCTGTTTTTTTGGTAGGGAATAACAATAGGGATATTTAAAACATGTCAATGGCAATTTTGTTTGATAAAGATAAATACCTACGCGTACTATCTTTTATAAAAACGCTTTCGCAAATAAGCACTAGTTTAGAATAAAGAAAGAGTATACAGTTCTTAACAGAAGAATAAAGTGGAACGTCTTTAAAAGACAGTTGTTCAATATAATAACTAGGTACAGCTTGGTAAAAGTCTACAGATGAAACTATTAATATTTGACATGTTTGGCGGCCTTGTTGCATCGCGTCCCATGCCACAATCAAAATGTAGCTACGGAGTTATTCTAAAATCATGATATCTTTTGATATATTCAATGTAAATAAAATACGAAAGCGAAAATTCTCTTCGGAATTCAATACTTGTAAAGATTAGCCTGTTTGATTTGATAAAAATAATACAATATTTAAGTATTGTGTTCTTAAACAAACATAACATTAGAACAAATAAGTAACGCGTAACAATTAGGACACGTTAATCTATACTAATATTTGAAAGAGAAACAAAAATATGTATTTGTGTGTGTGTGTGTGTGTATGTTTGTATATATGAATACACTCACAAACTACTGCGCCGATTTTTAAAACTCTATCACTGTTAGGAAGCTACACTATCGCCAGGTAATATAGGCTATATTTTATTCACGTTTTCCCCGGGGAACGGGAGCTACGCGGATGAAACCACGTGACGTCCACTACTAAGTATACCTATAAAGAAAGAAGAACAATAATTTTGAAAATATCAAATATGCGATACTTTGTACACACATTGTTTGCAAAATGTTGACACTTTCTCCGTTTTTGACATTTTTTAAGAACTCTCTGCACTTAAGATTGTAGCGTGTTGCTATATTATTATAGCCTATGTACTCGCTCAAAACGTAGCTTTAGTAGTTTTGAAACTTATTTATTATACACTAAAGACACAGTCATCTTCTCGCTTTCTATAATTCAATATGACGTGTTTGAGTTACAAGTACAGATTGAGTTAATTTTGACCATATCACTTGAGTTGATCCTTGTGCATCTATGTGTTTATGTAATGGGTTTGAGTTATCTCTCTCTTTGTCATGGCATCGTCCGTTAAACAGCAGGTGCACCACTTGCAGATGAGGTTGGCTCAGGTCGTATATCAGAGTAGTATAAACCATTAAATCTTTTTTAGTGAGGTTGGCGACATGCGGCTTGCTTATTCACCAAATATTTCTAGAATATAGGTCCATCGCTGCATCGGTTAGATGACAAACAAAAGCCTTGGTCATAAACTGAACGGCTTTCGTTAGATAGTCGGGTCAAGGACCTAATGCAAAAGACTGCCCTCGTACGTACGGCACGCATCATGAGGAGGTTCATCGACAAGATATGGAATAAAACAATAAAATTGTTGTACATTAATTAGTTGGATTTATTTTACAAACTTAAATTACGCCATCAGTAATCAGTACCTACTTATTTTGCATAAAACAGGCATGGTACAATGTTGGTATTTTATATTGTGAGGTGCGCTGTTTTATCGCCTCAATAGACATGCAAAAATATAGTAGAATATGCCAACAATAATTTATTTGATTAATTTATCAATACAAAAGAAATGACATTTACCGAATAATAAGTTGAAAACTAATAGAATAGAATAGTTACTGATATGAAACAGTAAATGTCAAAATAGAATTTATACAATGTCAAATAATAATAATTACAATGTCATTAAAAAATCACAAATTGTAAGATATAATATAAAACAAATTATTTATAATAAAATAGAGAATTACACTTTATCAATAATGGAAACTTTTGAAAATTTGAAGTTATGCTAATGTTAGTTATATACAATCTAGTGTCTCCTTCCCTCATCTCTGCGATACCTTCTAGACTTTGACCGTTCATAATCATCATAATATTTTCGTGATGTGCGACTCCTCTTCTCTTCATGTCTCCGCTCCCCTGATCGGTCCAACTCCCTTTCTCTCGAACGGGACTTGTGCCTTTTACTTGTGTACTCTCGTTTGCGATAGTACGGAGAACGGGCTCGCCTTTCCCTTGGAGACTTACGGCTATTATTATAATATATAGACGGTAGCGGAGGCGTTTTTGGTGAAATGTCGTTTGACGAGATACTGTCTTTTTCATTTGTTACATCAGATATAGATATTGATGTAGGTGGTGAATCATACTTTTCAACGTCTGACTTTATATTATTTTGTTCACAATCATCATAACATTTTCGTGATGTGCGACTTCTCTTCTCTTCATGTCCCCGCTCCCTTGATCGGTCAAGCTCCCTATCTCTTGAACGGGACTTGTGCCTTCTAAATGTGTACTCTCGTTTGCGATAATACGGAGAACGAGCTCGTCTTTCTCCTGGAGACTTACGGCTGTTTTTATAACATATAGACGGTAGCGGAAGTGTTTTTGCTGAGTTGTCGTCGTTTGGCGAGATACTGTCTCCTCCATTGGTTCCGTCAGACACAGAAGATGTAGATGGTGATTCGGACTTTTCAACGTCCGACTTTATATTATTTTCTTGATCGTTTTGAGTTTTGATATGCTTGTCGGCTTGATGTTTTCTGCGCACTGTATCTAATTTGAACTCTAATTCTGCTGGATTTATTTTTGCTCTCTTGTAGAGCCGCAAAATACAGGTACATACTTCTCTAATATCCTTTTCAGTGACTTTGAAAAGAAGAAACCAATGCGGGTTGTTCGGCAATGGTAAGCCTATATGACGAGCTGATAAGTAGATACAAGCACAGGCAATTGTTTCAGGCGGGAAACGCAGAAATATATCTGTACGCAAACCATCGTTCATGTAGTTCCATGTCAATTGCACAAGTCGGCGATTCTTCTCAGATTGTAACAACTGTAAGTACATAACAATGAGCTTGTGTGGGTGTTTCACATACACACAGAAGCCCGCTTCCTTCAAAATATATCTCTCAGCTTTTATTACTTGATTTTTCAGTTCAATGTAATTTTTCTGATCGACAATTAATGGAATGATTATTTTTTGAGCCCGCACTTGCTTAATATGATGGAAAACGTTGATGACATCACGTATGCCGCACGGCTTTTCTTCGACCTTAGATGCCAAATAAATGCTGCCCATAGCCATGCTTTCCACCGGGTATCTGATAAATGATTTCGAATAGTAGAACTTTTGTAGGTACACTTGTGCTGTTGCCATTTCTATTTGGGGCAGTTTCAGTAACATGCCAGCAGTTTGAATCATCTCACAACCGAAGATACGGAGATCAGTCTCCGTTTCTTTGTCGAGACCATCAGTTGGCGAAGGGGTTTTTTGAAATGCTGATTCCGGCAATAGGCAGTTGTCCAAGGTGAGGATTACTTTCTTCGCAACGTTTTTGGTTTGATTTTGCACAATTGTGGAAGTCATCTTGACGCGTGTACTTTTCACAAATTTCACTATAAGTAACTTTTGTATCACAACTTCAACAAAGCCACGAGGATTAGTTAACTTTACTTTTACAGAGAGAGAGTATGTGGTATTGCTCAGGAGAGACATGCGCACTCAACGAGATCTATGACAAGACTGAGCGTAAGATAGCGACAAAAACGTCGGCTTTACCTAAGTAGGTACCTGAAGCTATCCCGTTATTCACCCCCTTTCATTTGTTTGCAATAAACACAATGCTCGTGATTTATGACCATCATTAACTATATATATGCGTCATCCATTCGTTTAATGGCTTTTAAAGTTTATTTTTTATTGATTTCATTGTTCCAAATTGAACAACCCACAGTCGTGAAAAGTCAAGTCTATGTAAATAAAAATAAATAGGTACCTAAATATCTATAAAAATATTATAAGCGGGAACATGACTGTATTTTTTGGGTAAAATAAATAGGCACTGATTAAACCTTTAGCGGCCCTTTCAGATACCCTTATTAACTTATGTCATTACAGCCCAAACAAATATTACGAATTTCTTGATACCGCCCAGGTCTTTTTAAGGGACCCAAGACATTAGCTTGAATTTTTTGCTCAACAACCGCCTTAGCTAATTTCTGATTGATTTATCAAACTTGTCAATCTATCACGAACTGAATGAACTAGGTTACCGGCCTTAAGAATAAAGACAAGAGGCGTTTGGTCTTTGGTTATTTAATATAGCGATTAGTTAATATAATAAACGATTGATATAATTTTAAAATAACTAATTTTTATATACATAACATACATTAAGTATAACATCGTTTGACAAAACATACATTAAATATCAAATCTTGTGACGTAACTATTTCTGGGTGGTTTAAAAAAAATAACCACGAAGGCTAAGGCGGGAGCTACGCTCCGCTTCGCTCCCGCCTTAGCCTTCTAACCTAACCCATCCGAGTCGGGGTACTCTGAGTCGGGATCTTATTTATAAAGACGTTTTATATATGTTAAACGTTAGGGGTTTTATACATATTAAACGTTAAACCAAAATATTTTCGATTACATAAACGTTATATCAAACAACGTTATACTATTTAAGTTTTACAATAAATAAATGTGATATGTAAAGAAATTATATCTACAGTTGGTATATCTCACGTTAATTATATCTTATGAACGATAATAGAATGAAAATAGGCCAAATGATTATGAGAGGCACCCCCGTCTTGCACTTAGGGTTACGTAACATATTTTTGTATTGTGCTCGTATTGGACCTCGACGCACAGAACATACCTTATCAAACAATTTCATGCTCCTGTTGAATCCAAATAAACGAAAGCGTAACGAATGGGACCGCTCGAGACAGGTACTCGCAGGTCTCTTTGTTTACGAAGGCGCCATCTTGCGTTGTAAATAGTGTCAGGTCACTTAAACGTAGGTTGATGGAATTAATTTTTGTTTCCTTTGAGAGTGTCAATACACTCGTTTTTGGCGACATAAACCGTCGTTGCTTTTTTTAGCGCCAATTTTTGACCTATCTAGACATTAATGCAGCTTTAAAGGACCATAGACCTAAATTTTAGGTGTAAATTCCAACTCAATACCTCCACGCGTTGACGCTTTTATGTATGCGTCATCCATTCGAGTAAAAGGTTTTAATGTACCAGCTTTTTTCTTTTATCATAGGTATTTTTGTTGGAATTTTCAGAGACAATTTGCTACGATTGCAAATTACTCAAGTGAACAATACTAAAATTATTATTTTAGGGGACTTCCATATATGGCAGACATAGGTATATTATGGCTGTTTTTTTGGTAGGGAATAACAATAGGGATATTTAAAACATGTCAATGGCAATTTTGTTTGATAAAGATAAATACCTACGCGTACTATCTTTTATAAAAACGCTTTCGCAAATAAGCACTAGTTTAGAATAAAGAAAGAGTATACAGTTCTTAACAGAAGAACAAAGTGGAACGTCTTTAAAAGACAGTTGTTCAATATAATAACTAGGTACAGCTTGGTAAAAGTCTACAGATGAAACTATTAATATTTGACATGTTTGGCGGCCTTGTTGCATCGCGTCCCATGCCACAATCAAAATGTAGCTACGGAGTTATTCTAAAATCATGATATCTTTTGATATATTCAATGTAAATAAAATACGAAAGCGAAAATTCTCTTCGGAATTCAATACTTGTAAAGATTAGCCTGTTTGATTTGATAAAAATAATACAATATTTAAGTATTGTGTTCTTAAACAAACATAACATTAGAACAAATAAGTAACGCGTAACAATTAGGACACGTAAATCTATACTAATATTTTAAAGAGAAACAAAACTATGTATTTGTGTGTGTGTGTGTGTGTGTGTATGTTTGTATATATGAATACACTCACAGACTACTGCGCCGATTTTTAAAACTCTATCACTGTTAGGAAGCTACACTATCGCCAGGTAATATAGGCTATATTTTATTCACGTTTTCCCCGGGGAACGGGAGCTACGCGGATGAAACCACGTGACGTCCACTACTAAGTATACCTATAAAGAAAGAAGAACAATAATTTTGAAAATATCAAATATGCGATACTTTGTACACACATTGTTTGCAAAATGTTGACACTTTCTCCGTTTTTGACATTTTTTAAGAACTCTCTGCTCTTAAGATTGTAGCGTGTTGCTATATTATTATAGCCTATGTACTCGCTCAAAACGTAGCTTTAGTAGTTTTGAAACTTATTTATTATACACTAAAGACACAGTCATCTTCTCGCTTTCTATAATTCAATATGACGTGTTTGAGTTACAAGTACAGATTGAGTTAATTTTGACCATATCACTTGAGTTGATCCTTGTGCATCTATGTGTTTATGTAATGGGTTTGAGTTATCTCTCTCTTTGTCATGGCATCGTCCGTTAAACAGCAGGTGCACCACTTGCAGATGAGGTTGGCTCAGGTCGTATATCAGAGTAGTATAAACCATTAAATCTTTTTTAGTGAGGTTGGCGACATGCGGCTTGCTTATTCACCAAATATTTCTAGAATATAGGTCCATCGCTGCATCGGTTAGATGACAAACAAAAGCCTTGGTCATAAACTGAACGGCTTTCGTTAGATAGTCGGGTCAAGGACCTAATGCAAAAGACTGCCCTCGTACGTACGGCACGCATCATGAGGAGGTTCATCGACAAGATATGGAATAAAACAATAAAATTGTTGTACATTAATTAGTTGGATTTATTTTACAAACTTAAATTACGCCATCAGTAATCAGTACCTACTTATTTTGCATAAAACAGGCATGGTACAATGTTGGTATTTTACATTGTGAGGTGCGCTGTTTTATCGCCTCAATAGACATGCAAAAATATAGTAGAATATGCCAACAATAATTTATTTGATTAATTTATCAATACAAAAGAAATGACATTTACCGAATAATAAGTTGAAAACTAATAGAATAGAATAGTTACTGATATGAAACAGTAAATGTCAAAATAGAATTTATACAATGTCAAATAATAATAATTACAATGTCATTAAAAAATCACAAATTGTAAGATATAATATAAAACAAATTATTTATAATAAAATAGAGAATTACACTTTATCAATAATGGAAACTTTTGAAAATTTGAAGTTATGCTAATGTTAGTTATATACAATCTAGTGTCTCCTTCCCTCATCTCTGCGATACCTTCTAGACTTTGACCGTTCATAATCATCATAATATTTTCGTGATGTGCGACTCCTCTTCTCTTCATGTCTCCGCTCCCCTGATCGGTCCAACTCCCTTTCTCTCGAACGGGACTTGTGCCTTTTACTTGTGTACTCTCGTTTGCGATAGTACGGAGAACGGGCTCGCCTTTCCCTTGGAGACTTACGGCTATTATTATAATATATAGACGGTAGCGGAGGCGTTTTTGGTGAAATGTCGTTTGACGAGATACTGTCTTTTTCATTTGTTACATCAGATATAGATATTGATGTAGGTGGTGAATCATACTTTTCAACGTCTGACTTTATATTATTTTGTTCACAATCATCATAACATTTTCGTGATGTGCGACTTCTCCTTTCTTCATGTCTCCGCTCCCTTGATCGGTCAAGCTCCCTATCTCTTGAACGGGACTTGTGCCTTCTAAATGTGTACTCTCGTTTGCGATAATACGGAGAACGAGCTCGTCTTTCTCCTGGAGACTTACGGCTGTTTTTATAACATATAGACGGTAGCGGAAGTGTTTTTGCTGAGTTGTCGTCGTTTGGCGAGATACTGTCTCCTCCATTGGTTCCGTCAGACACAGAAGATGTAGATGGTGATTCGGACTTTTCAACGTCCGACTTTATATTATTTTCTTGATCGTTTTGAGTTTTGATATGCTTGTCGGCTTGAGGTTTTCTGCGCACTGTATCTAATTTGAACTCTAATTCTGCTGGATTTATTTTTGCTCTCTTGTAGAGCCGCAAAATACAGGTACATACTTCTCTAATATCCTTTTCAGTGACTTTGAAAAGAAGAAACCAATGCGGGTTGTTCGGCAATGGTAAGCCTATATGACGAGCTGATAAGTAGATACAAGCACAGGCAATTGTTTCAGGCGGGAAACGCAGAAATATATCTGTACGCAAACCATCGTTCATGTAGTTCCATGTCAATTGCACAAGTCGGCGATTCTTCTCAGATTGTAACAACTGTAAGTACATAACAATGAGCTTGTGTGGGTGTTTCACATACACACAGAAGCCCGCTTCCTTCAAAATATATCTCTCAGCTTTTATTACTTGATTTTTCAGTTCAATGTAATTTTTCTGATCGACAATTAATGGAATGATTATTTTTTGAGCCCGCACTTGCTTAATATGATGGAAAACGTTGATAACATCACGTATGCCGCACGGCTTTTCTTCGACCTTAGATGCCAAATAAATGCTGCCCATAGCCATGCTTTCCATCGGGTATCTGATAAATGATTTCGAATAGTAGAACTTTTGTAGGTACACTTGTGCTGTTGCCATTACTATTTGGGGCAGTTTCAGTAACATGCCAGCAGTTTGAATCATCTCACAACCGAAGATACGGAGATCAGTCTCCGTTTCTTTGTCGAGACCATCAGTTTGCGAAGGGGTTTTTTGAAATGCTGATTCCGGCAATAGGCAGTTGTCCAAGGTGAGGATTACTTTCTTCGCAACGTTTTTGGTTTGATTTTGCACAATTGTGGAAGTCATCTTGACGCGTGTACTTTTCACAAATTTCACTATAAGTAACTTTTGTATCACAACTTCAACAAAGCCACGAGGATTAGTTAACTTTACTTTTACAGAGAGAGAGTATGTGGTATTGCTCAGGAGAGACATGCGCACTCAACGAGATCTATGACAAGACTGAGCGTAAGATAGCGACAAAAACGTCGGCTTTACCTAAGTAGGTACCTGAAGCTATCCCGTTATTCACCCCCTTTCATTTGTTTGCAATAAACACAATGCTCGTGATTTATGACCATCATTAACTATATATATGCGTCATCCATTCGTTTAATGGCTTTTAAAGTTTATTTTTTATTGATTTCATTGTTCCAAATTGAACAACCCACAGTCGTGAAAAGTCAAGTCTATGTAAATAAAAATAAATAGGTACCTAAATATCTATAAAAATATTATAAGCGGGAACATGACTGTATTTTTTGGGTAAAATAAATAGGCACTGATTAAACCTTTAGCGGCCCTTTCAGATACCCTTATTAACTTATGTCATTACAGCCCAAACAAATATTACGAATTTCTTGTTTACCGCCCAGGTCTTTTTAAGGGACCCAAGACATTAGCTTGAATTTTTTGCTCAACAACCGCCTTAGCTAATTTCTGATTGATTTATCAAACTTGTCAATCTATCACGAACTGAATGAACTAGGTTACCGGCCTTAAGAATAAAGACAAGAGGCGTTTGGTCTTTGGTTATTTAATATAGCGATTAGTTAATATAATAAACGATTGATATAATTTTAAAATAACTAATTTTTATATACATAACATACATTAAGTATAACATCGTTTGACAAAACATACATTAAATATCAAATCTTGTGACGTAACTATTTCTGGGTGGTTTAAAAAAAATAACCACGAAGGCTAAGGCGGGAGCTACGCTCCGCTTCGCTCCCGCCTTAGCCTTCTAACCTAACCCATCCGAGTCGGGGTACTCTGAGTCGGGATCTTATTTATAAAGACGTTTTATATATGTTAAACGTTAGGGGTTTTATACATATTAAACGTTAAACCAAAATATTTTCGATTACATAAACGTTATATCAAACAACGTTATACTATTTAAGTTTTACAATAAATAAATGTGATATGTAAAGAAATTATATCTACAGTTGGTATATCTCACGTTAATTATATCTTATGAACGATAATAGAATGAAAATAGGCCAAATGATTATGAGAGGCACCCCCGTCTTGCACTTAGGGTTACGTAACATATTTTTGTATTGTGCTCGTATTGGACCTCGACGCACAGAACATACCTTATCAAACAATTTCATGCTCCTGTTGAATCCAAATAAACGAAAGCGTAACGAATGGGACCGCTCGAGACAGGTACTCGCAGGTCTCTTTGTTTACGAAGGCGCCATCTTGCGTTGTAAATAGTGTCAGGTCACTTAAACGTAGGTTGATGGAATTAATTTTTGTTTCCTTTGAGAGTGTCAATACACTCGTTTTTGGCGACATAAACCGTCGTTGCTTTTTTTAGCGCCAAATTTTGACCTATCTAGACATTAATGCAGCTTTAAAGGACCATAGACCTAAATTTTAGGTGTAAATTCCAACTCAATACCTCCACGCGTTGACGCTTTTATGTATGCGTCATCCATTCGAGTAAAAGGTTTTAATGTACCAGCTTTTTTCTTTTATCATTGGTATTTTTGTTGGAATTTTCAGAGACAATTTGCTACGATTGCAAATTACTCAAGTGAACAATACTAAAATTATTATTTTAGGGGACTTCCATATATGGCAGACATAGGTATATTATGGCTGTTTTTTTGGTAGGGAATAACAATAGGGATATTTAAAACATGTCAATGGCAATTTTGTTTGATAAAGATAAATACCTACGCGTACTATCTTTTATAAAAACGCTTTCGCAAATAAGCACTAGTTTAGAATAAAGAAAGAGTATACAGTTCTTAACAGAAGAATAAAGTGGAACGTCTTTAAAAGACAGTTGTTCAATATAATAACTAGGTACAGCTTGGTAAAAGTCTACAGATGAAACTATTAATATTTGACATGTTTGGCGGCCTTGTTGCATCGCGTCCCATGCCACAATCAAAATGTAGCTACGGAGTTATTCTAAAATCATGATATCTTTTGATATATTCAATGTAAATAAAATACGAAAGCGAAAATTCTCTTCGGAATTCAATACTTGTAAAGATTAGCCTGTTTGATTTGATAAAAATAATACAATATTTAAGTATTGTGTTCTTAAACAAACATAACATTAGAACAAATAAGTAACGCGTAACAATTAGGACACGTTAATCTATACTAATATTTGAAAGAGAAACAAAAATATGTATTTGTGTGTGTGTGTGTGTGTATGTTTGTATATATGAATACACTCACAAACTACTGCGCCGATTTTTAAAACTCTATCACTGTTAGGAAGCTACACTATCGCCAGGTAATATAGGCTATATTTTATTCACGTTTTCCCCGGGGAACGGGAGCTACGCGGATGAAACCACGTGACGTCCACTACTAAGTATACCTATAAAGAAAGAAGAACAATAATTTTGAAAATATCAAATATGCGATACTTTGTACACACATTGTTTGCAAAATGTTGACACTTTCTCCGTTTTTGACATTTTTTAAGAACTCTCTGCACTTAAGATTGTAGCGTGTTGCTATATTATTATAGCCTATGTACTCGCTCAAAACGTAGCTTTAGTAGTTTTGAAACTTATTTATTATACACTAAAGACACAGTCATCTTCTCGCTTTCTATAATTCAATATGACGTGTTTGAGTTACAAGTACAGATTGAGTTAATTTTGACCATATCACTTGAGTTGATCCTTGTGCATCTATGTGTTTATGTAATGGGTTTGAGTTATCTCTCTCTTTGTCATGGCATCGTCCGTTAAACAGCAGGTGCACCACTTGCAGATGAGGTTGGCTCAGGTCGTATATCAGAGTAGTATAAACCATTAAATCTTTTTTAGTGAGGTTGGCGACATGCGGCTTGCTTATTCACCAAATATTTCTAGAATATAGGTCCATCGCTGCATCGGTTAGATGACAAACAAAAGCCTTGGTCATAAACTGAACGGCTTTCGTTAGATAGTCGGGTCAAGGACCTAATGCAAAAGACTGCCCTCGTACGTACGGCACGCATCATGAGGAGGTTCATCGACAAGATATGGAATAAAACAATAAAATTGTTGTACATTAATTAGTTGGATTTATTTTACAAACTTAAATTACGCCATCAGTAATCAGTACCTACTTATTTTGCATAAAACAGGCATGGTACAATGTTGGTATTTTATATTGTGAGGTGCGCTGTTTTATCGCCTCAATAGACATGCAAAAATATAGTAGAATATGCCAACAATAATTTATTTGATTAATTTATCAATACAAAAGAAATGACATTTACCGAATAATAAGTTGAAAACTAATAGAATAGAATAGTTACTGATATGAAACAGTAAATGTCAAAATAGAATTTATACAATGTCAAATAATAATAATTACAATGTCATTAAAAAATCACAAATTGTAAGATATAATATAAAACAAATTATTTATAATAAAATAGAGAATTACACTTTATCAATAATGGAAACTTTTGAAAATTTGAAGTTATGCTAATGTTAGTTATATACAATCTAGTGTCTCCTTCCCTCATCTCTGCGATACCTTCTAGACTTTGACCGTTCATAATCATCATAATATTTTCGTGATGTGCGACTCCTCTTCTCTTCATGTCTCCGCTCCCCTGATCGGTCCAACTCCCTTTCTCTCGAACGGGACTTGTGCCTTTTACTTGTGTACTCTCGTTTGCGATAGTACGGAGAACGGGCTCGCCTTTCCCTTGGAGACTTACGGCTATTATTATAATATATAGACGGTAGCGGAGGCGTTTTTGGTGAAATGTCGTTTGACGAGATACTGTCTTTTTCATTTGTTACATCAGATATAGATATTGATGTAGGTGGTGAATCATACTTTTCAACGTCTGACTTTATATTATTTTGTTCACAATCATCATAACATTTTCGTGATGTGCGACTTCTCTTCTCTTCATGTCCCCGCTCCCTTGATCGGTCAAGCTCCCTATCTCTTGAACGGGACTTGTGCCTTCTAAATGTGTACTCTCGTTTGCGATAATACGGAGAACGAGCTCGTCTTTCTCCTGGAGACTTACGGCTGTTTTTATAACATATAGACGGTAGCGGAAGTGTTTTTGCTGAGTTGTCGTCGTTTGGCGAGATACTGTCTCCTCCATTGGTTCCGTCAGACACAGAAGATGTAGATGGTGATTCGGACTTTTCAACGTCCGACTTTATATTATTTTCTTGATCGTTTTGAGTTTTGATATGCTTGTCGGCTTGATGTTTTCTGCGCACTGTATCTAATTTGAACTCTAATTCTGCTGGATTTATTTTTGCTCTCTTGTAGAGCCGCAAAATACAGGTACATACTTCTCTAATATCCTTTTCAGTGACTTTGAAAAGAAGAAACCAATGCGGGTTGTTCGGCAATGGTAAGCCTATATGACGAGCTGATAAGTAGATACAAGCACAGGCAATTGTTTCAGGCGGGAAACGCAGAAATATATCTGTACGCAAACCATCGTTCATGTAGTTCCATGTCAATTGCACAAGTCGGCGATTCTTCTCAGATTGTAACAACTGTAAGTACATAACAATGAGCTTGTGTGGGTGTTTCACATACACACAGAAGCCCGCTTCCTTCAAAATATATCTCTCAGCTTTTATTACTTGATTTTTCAGTTCAATGTAATTTTTCTGATCGACAATTAATGGAATGATTATTTTTTGAGCCCGCACTTGCTTAATATGATGGAAAACGTTGATGACATCACGTATGCCGCACGGCTTTTCTTCGACCTTAGATGCCAAATAAATGCTGCCCATAGCCATGCTTTCCACCGGGTATCTGATAAATGATTTCGAATAGTAGAACTTTTGTAGGTACACTTGTGCTGTTGCGATTACTATTTGGGGCAGTTTCAGTAACATGCCAGCAGTTTGAATCATCTCACAACCGAAGATACGGAGATCAGTTTCTTTGTCGAGACCATCAGTTTGCGAAGGGGTTTTTTGAAATGCTGATTCCGGCAATAGGCAGTTGTCCAAGGTGAGGATTACTTTCTTCGCAACGTTTTTGGTTTGATTTTGCACAATTGTGGAAGTCATCTTGACGCGTGTACTTTTTACAAATTTCACTATAAGTAACTTTTGTATCACAACTTCAACAAAGCCACGAGGATTAGTTAACTTTACTTTTACAGAGAGAGAGTATGTGGTATTGCTCAGGAGAGACATGCGCACTCAACGAGATCTATGACAAGACTGAGCGTAAGATAGCGACAAAAACGTCGGCTTTACCTAAGTAGGTACCTGAAGCTATCCCGTTATTCACGCCCTTTCATTTGTTTGCAATAAACACAATGCTCGTGATTTATGACTATCATTAACTATATATATGCGTCATCCATTCGTTTAATGGCTTTTAAAGTTTATTTTTTATTGATTTCATTGTTCCAAATTGAACAACCCACAGTCGTGAAAAGTCAAGTCTATGTAAATAAAAATAAATAGGTACCTAAATATCTATAAAATATTATAAGCGGGAACATGACTGTATTTTTTGGGTAAAATAAATAGGCACTGATTAAACCTTTAGCGGCCCTTTCAGATACCCTTATTAACTTATGTCATTACAGCCCAAACAAATATTACGAATTTCTTGTTTACCGCCCAGGTCTTTTTAAGGGACCCAAGACATTAGCTTGAATTTTTTGCTCAACAACCGCCTTAGCTAATTTCTGATTGATTTATCAAACTTGTCAATCTATCACGAACTGAATGAACTAGGTTACCGGCCTTAAGAATAAAGACAAGAGGCGTTTGGTCTTTGGTTATTTAATATAGCGATTAGTTAATATTATAAACGATTGATATAATTTTAAAATAACTAATTTTTATATACATAACATACATTAAGTATAATATCGTTTGACAAAACATACATTAAATATCAAATCTTGTGACGTAACTATTTCTGGGTGGTTTAAAAAAAATAACCACGAAGGCTAAGGCGGGAGCTACGCTCCGCTTCGCTCCCGCCTTAGCCTTCTAACCTAACCCATCCGAGTCGGGGTACTCTGAGTCGGGATCTTATTTATAAAGACGTTTTATATATGTTAAACGTTAGGGGTTTTATACATATTAAACGTTAAACCAAAATATTTTCGATTACATAAACGTTATATCAAACAACGTTATACTATTTAAGTTTTACAATAAATAAATGTGATATGTAAAGAAATTATATCTACAGTTGGTATATCTCACGTTAATTATATCTTATGAACGATAATAGAATGAAAATAGGCCAAATGATTATGAGAGGCACCCCCGTCTTGCACTTAGGGTTACGTAACATATTTTTGTATTGTGCTCGTATTGGACCTCGACGCACAGAACATACCTTATCAAACAATTTCATGCTCCTGTTGAATCCAAATAAACGAAAGCGTAACGAATGGGACCGCTCGAGACAGGTACTCGCAGGTCTCTTTGTTTACGAAGGCGCCATCTTGCGTTGTAAATAGTGTCAGGTCACTTAAACGTAGGTTGATGGAATTAATTTTTGTTTCCTTTGAGAGTGTCAATACACTCGTTTTTGGCGACATAAACCGTCGTTGCTTTTTTTAGCGCCAATTTTTGACCTATCTAGACATTAATGCAGCTTTAAAGGACCATAGACCTAAATTTTAGGTGTAAATTCCAACTCAATACCTCCACGCGTTGACGCTTTTATGTATGCGTCATCCATTCGAGTAAAAGGTTTTAATGTACCAGCTTTTTTCTTTTATCATAGGTATTTTTGTTGGAATTTTCAGAGACAATTTGCTACGATTGCAAATTACTCAAGTGAACCATACTAAAATTATTATTTTAGGGGACTTCCATATGGCAGACATAGGTATAATATGGCTGTTTTTTTGGTAGGGAATAACAATAGGGATATTTAAAACATGTCAATGGCAATTTTGTTTGATAAAGATAAATACCTACGCGTACTATCTTTTATAAAAACGCTTTCGCAAATAAGCACTAGTTTAGAATAAAGAAAGAGTATACAGTTCTTAACAGAAGAATAAAGTGGAACGTCTTTAAAAGACAGTTGTTCAATATAATAACTAGGTACAGCTTGGTAAAAGTCTACAGATGAAACTATTAATATTTGACATGTTTGGCGGCCTTGTTGCATCGCGTCCCATGCCACAATCAAAATGTAGCTACGGAGTTATTCTAAAATCATGATATCTTTTGATATATTCAATGTAAATAAAATACGAAAGCGAAAATGATCTCTTCGGAATTCAATACTTGTAAAGATTAGCCTGTTTGATTTGATAAAAATAATACAATATTTAAGTATTGTGTTCTTAAACAAACATAACATTAGAACAAATAAGTAACGCGTAACAATTAGGACACGTTAATCTATACTAATATTTGAAAGAGAAACAAAAATATGTATTTGTGTGTGTGTGTGTGTGTGTGTATGTTTGTATATATGAATACACTCACAAACTACTGCGCCGATTTTTAAAACTCTATCACTGTTAGGAAGCTACACTATCGCCAGGTAATATAGGCTATATTTTATTCACGTTTTCCCCGGGGAACGGGAGCTACGCGGATGAAACCACGTGACGTCCACTACTAAGTATACCTATAAAGAAAGAAGAACAATAATTTTGAAAATATCAAATATGCGATACTTTGTACACACATAGTTTGCAAAATGTTGACACTTTCTCCGTTTTTGTCATTTTTTAAGAACTCTCTGCTCTTAAGATTGTAGCGTGTTGCTATATTATTATAGCCTATGTACTCGCTTAAAACGTAGCTTTAGTAGTTTTGAAACTTATTTATTATACACTAAAGACACAGTCATCTTCTCGCTTTCTATAATTCAATATGACGTGTTTGAGTTACAAGTACAGATTGAGTTAATTTTGACCATATCACTTGAGTTGATCCTTGTGCATCTATGTGTTTATGTAATGGGTTTGAGTTATCTCTCTCTTTGTCATGGCATCGTCCGTTAAACAGCAGGTGCACCACTTGCAGATGAGGTTGGCTCAGGTCGTATATCAGAGTAGTATAAACCATTAAATCTTTTTTAGTGAGGTTGGCGACATGCGGCTTGCTTATTCACCAAATATTTCTAGAATATAGGTCCATCGCTGCATCGGTTAGATGACAAACAAAAGCCTTGGTCATAAACTGAACGGCTTTCGTTAGATAGTCGGGTCAAGGACCTAATGCAAAAGACTGCCCTCGTACGTACGGCACGCATCATGAGGAGGTTCATCGACAAGATATGGAATAAAACAATAAAATTGTTGTACATTAATTAGTTGGATTTATTTTACAAACTTAAATTACGCCATCAGTAATCAGTACCTACTTATTTTGCATAAAACAGGCATGGTACAATGTTGGTATTTTATATTGTGAGGTGCGCTGTTTTATCGCCTCAATAGACATGCAAAAATATAGTAGAATATGCCAACAATAATTTATTTGATTAATTTATCAATACAAAAGAAATGACATTTACCGAATAATAAGTTGAAAACTAATAGAATAGAATAGTTACTGATATGAAACAGTAAATGTCAAAATAGAATTTATACAATGTCAAATAATAATAATTACAATGTCATTAAAAAATCACAAATTGTAAGATATAATATAAAACAAATTATTTATAATAAAATAGAGAATTACACTTTATCAATAATGGAAACTTTTGAAAATTTGAAGTTATGCTAATGTTAGTTATATACAATCTAGTGTCTCCTTCCCTCATCTCTGCGATACCTTCTAGACTTTGACCGTTCATAATCATCATAATATTTTCGTGATGTGCGACTCCTCTTCTCTTCATGTCTCCGCTCCCCTGATCGGTCCAACTCCCTTTCTCTCGAACGGGACTTGTGCCTTTTACTTGTGTACTCTCGTTTGCGATAGTACGGAGAACGGGCTCACCTTTCCCTTGGAGACTTACGGCTATTATTATAATATATAGACGGTAGCGGAGGCGTTTTTGGTGAAATGTCGTTTGACGAGATACTGTCTTTTTCATTTGTTACATCAGATATAGATATTGATGTAGGTGGTGAATCATACTTTTCAACGTCTGACTTTATATTATTTTGTTCACAATCATCATAACATTTTCGTGATGTGCGACTTCTCTTCTCTTCATGTCCCCGCTCCCTTGATCGGTCAAGCTCCCTATCTCTTGAACGGGACTTGTGCCTTCTAAATGTGTACTCTCGTTTGCGATAATACGGAGAACGAGCTCGTCTTTCTCCTGGAGACTTACGGCTGTTTTTATAACATATAGACGGTAGCGGAAGTGTTTTTGCTGAGTTGTCGTCGTTTGGCGAGATACTGTCTCCTCCATTGGTTCCGTCAGACACAGAAGATGTAGATGGTGATGCGGACTTTTCAACGTCCGACTTTATATTATTTTCTTGATCGTTTTGAGTTTTGATATGCTTGTCGGCTTGATGTTTTCTGCGCACTGTATCTAATTTGAACTCTAATTCTGCTGGATTTATTTTTGCTCTCTTGTAGAGCCGCAAAATACAGGTACACACTTCTCTAATATCCTTTTCAGTGACTTTGAAAAGAAGAAACCAATGCGGGTTGTTCGGCAATGGTAAGCCTATATGACGAGCTGATAAGTAGATACAAGCACAGGCAATTGTTTCAGGCGGGAAACGCAGAAATATATCTGTACGCAAACCATCGTTCATGTAGTTCCAGGTCAATTGCACAAGTCGGCGATTCTTCTCAGATTGTAACAACTGTAAGTACATAACAATGAGCTTGTGTGGGTGTTTCACATACACACAGAAGCCCGCTTCCTTCAAAATATATCTCTCAGCTTTTATTACTTGATTTTTCAGTTCAATGTAATTTTTCTGATCGACAATTAATGGAATGATTATTTTTTGAGCCCGCACTTGCTTAATATGATGGAAAACGTTGATGACATCACGTATGCCGCACGGCTTTTCTTCGACCTTAGATGCCAAATAAATGCTGCCCATAGCCATGCTTTCCACCGGGTATCTGATAAATGATTTCGAATAGTAGAACTTTTGTAGGTACACTTGTGCTGTTGCCATTACTATTTGGGGCAGTTTCAGTAACATGCCAGCAGTTTGAATCATCTCACAACCGAAGATACGGAGATCAGTCTCCGTTTCTTTGTCGAGACCATCAGTTTGCGAAGGGGTTTTTTGAAATGCTGATTCCGGCAATAGGCAGTTGTCCAAGGTGAGGATTACTTTCTTCGCAACGTTTTTGGTTTGATTTTGCACAATTGTGGAAGTCATCTTGACGCGTGTACTTTTCACAAATTTCACTATAAGTAACTTTTGTATCACAACTTCAACAAAGCCACGAGGATTAGTTAACTTTACTTTTACAGAGAGAGAGTATGTGGTATTGCTCAGGAGAGACATGCGCACTCAACGAGATCTATGACAAGACTGAGCGTAAGATAGCGACAAAAACGTCGGCTTTACCTAAGTAGGTACCTGAAGCTATCCCGTTATTCACCCCCTTTCATTTGTTTGCAATAAACACAATGCTCGTGATTTATGACCATCATTAACTATATATATGCGTCATCCATTCGTTTAATGGCTTTTAAAGTTTATTTTTTATTGATTTCATTGTTCCAAATTGAACAACCCACAGTCGTGAAAAGTCAAGTCTATGTAAATAAAAATAAATAGGTACCTAAATATCTATAAAAATATTATAAGCGGGAACATGACTGTATTTTTTGGGTAAAATAAATAGGCACTGATTAAACCTTTAGCGGCCCTTTCAGATACCCTTATTAACTTATGTCATTACAGCCCAAACAAATATTACGAATTTCTTGTTTACCGCCCAGGTCTTTTTAAGGGACCCAAGACATTAGCTTGAATTTTTTGCTCAACAACCGCCTTAGCTAATTTCTGATTGATTTATCAAACTTGTCAATCTATCACGAACTGAATGAACTAGGTTACCGGCCTTAAGAATAAAGACAAGAGGCGTTTGGTCTTTGGTTATTTAATATAGCGATTAGTTAATATAATAAACGATTGATATAATTTTAAAATAACTAATTTTTATATACATAACATACATTAAGTATAATATCGTTTGACAAAACATACATTAAATATCAAATCTTGTGACGTAACTATTTCTGGGTGGTTTAAAAAAAATAACCACGAAGGCTAAGGCGGGAGCTACGCTCCGCTTCGCTCCCGCCTTAGCCTTCTAACCTAACCCATCCGAGTCGGGGTACTCTGAGTCGGGATCTTATTTATAAAGACGTTTTATATATGCCCTTAGAGCTCCTCGCGGCGACCCGTCGCCGCGCATAATAATCAAGTTTTTCCGTAAAGCCCCGCGCGGCGACCGGTCGCCGCACCTACCCAGACGACTTTAAACTTAAATTTAGCCTGCTTACGTCCTACTTTTCAATGAACAGGTTTATTGCATGTGTAGTTTATAACATTTTCTTGTTTTTGGAATCTTATGAAATGACGTCAATGGGCCAGAATTATTTACAAAAATCGAACAGTTGAAGTTGAGAGTGGATTGCGCATGGATGGCGTGCGTTTGTGTAGTACGTGTGTGTTTCGTGTTTTTATTATAAATAATGTGTTTGCATTATTATTTATTATTATACACAGTAAAATAAACAATATATCAATAATCCGGTTGGTGTTTACAGGATCGTAAAATATGGTGTGGTGGTAGAGTAATCAATGTTTTTTTTGTTGAGTGCGTGTGTACCAAGTGCAAGTGTGCGTGTGTGTTTTGTTTTTTTATTATAAATAATGTGTTTTCATTATTGTTTATTATTATACACAGTAAAATAAACAATTTATCAATAATCCGGTTGCTGTTTGCAGAATTGAAAAATTTGGTCTGGTAAGTGAGATAAAAAATTTTTTTGGGAAATGGGAAATCTTTTTTCATTTTTAGGGTGGTGGAGCTAGGTCCACGTGATTACCGATTTTCGATATATTTTTTTAGTGTGTTGAAGGGTTAAACGTTAGGGGTTTTATACATATTAAACGTTAAACCAAAATATTTTCGATTACATAAACGTTATATCAAACAACGTTATACTATTTAAGTTTTACAATAAATAAATGTGATATGTAAAGAAATTATATCTACAGTTGGTATATCTCACGTTAATTATATCTTATGAACGATAATAGAATGAAAATAGGCCAAATGATTATGAGAGGCACCCCCGTCTTGCACTTAGGGTTACGTAACATATTTTTGTATTGTGCTCGTATTGGACCTCGACGCACAGAACATACCTTATCAAACAATTTCATGCTCCTGTTGAATCCAAATAAACGAAAGCGTAACGAATGGGACCGCTCGAGACAGGTACTCGCAGGTCTCTTTGTTTACGAAGGCGCCATCTTGCGTTGTAAATAGTGTCAGGTCACTTAAACGTAGGTTGATGGAATTAATTTTTGTTTCCTTTGAGAGTGTCAATACACTCGTTTTTGGCGACATAAACCGTCGTTGCTTTTTTTAGCGCCAATTTTTAACCTATCTAGACATTAATGCAGCTTTAAAGGACCATAGACCTAAATTTTAGGTGTAAATTCCAACTCAATACCTCCACGCGTTGACGCTTTTATGTATGCGTCATCCATTCGAGTAAAAGGTTTTAATGTACCAGCTTTTTTCTTTTATCATAGGTATTTTTGTTGGAATTTTCAGAGACAATTTGCTACGATTGCAAATTACTCAAGTGAACCATACTAAAATTATTATTTTAGGGGACTTCCATATGGCAGACATAGGTATATTATGGCTGTTTTTTTGGTAGGGAATAACAATAGGGATATTTAAAACATGTCAATGGCAATTTTGTTTGATAAAGATTATTAGGTAGGTATTATAGTACGCGTAGGTATTACGCGTACTATCTTTTATAAAAACGCTTTCGCAAATAAGCACTAGTTTAGAATAAAGAAAGAGTATACAGTTCTTAACAGAAGAATAAAGTGGGACGTCTTTAAAAGACAGTTGTTAAATATAATAACTAGGTACAGCTTGGTAAAAGTCTACAGATGAAACTATTAATATTTGACATGTTTGGCGGCCTTGTTGCATCGCGTCCCATGCCACAATCAAAATGTAGCTACGGATTTATTCTAAAATCATGATATCTTTTGATATATTCAATGTAAATAAAATACGAAAGCGAAAATTCTCTTCGGAATTCAATACTTGTAAAGATTAGCCTGTTTGATTTAATAAAAATAATACAATATTTAAGTATTGTGTTCTTAAACAAACATAACATTAGAACAAATAAGTAACGCGTAACAATTAGGACACGTAAATCTATACTAATATTTTAAAGAGAAACAAAAATATGTATTTGTGTGTGTGTGTGTGTGTGTGTGTATGTTTGTATATATGAATACACTCACAAACTACTGCGCCGATTTTTAAAACTCTATCACTGTTAGGAAGCTACACTATCGCCAGGTAATATAGGCTATATTTTATTCCCGCTTTCCCCGGGGAACGGGAGCTGCGCGGATGAAACCACGTGACGTCCACTACTAAGTATACCTATAAAGAAAGAAGAACAATAATTTTGAAAATATCAAATATGCGATAGTTTTTGACATTTTTTAAGAACTATCTGCTCTTAAGATTGTATCGTGTTGCTATATTATTATAGCCTATGTACTCGCTCAAAACGTAGCTTTAGTAGTTTTGAAACTTATTTATTATACACTAAAGACACAGTCATCTTCTCGCTTTCTATAATTCAATATGACGTGTTTGAGTTACAAGTACAGATTGAGTTAATTTTGACCATATCACTTGAGTTGATCCTTGTGCATCTATGTGTTTATGGAATGGGTTTGAGTTATCTCTCTCTTTGTCATGGCATCGTCCGATAAACAGCAGGTGCACCACTTGCAGATGAGGTTGGCTCAGGTCGTATATCAGAGTAGTATAAACCATTAAATCTTTTTTAGTGAGGTTGGCGACATGCGGCTTGCTTATTCACCAAATATTTCTAGAATATAGGTCCATCGCTGCATCGGTTAGATGACAAACAAAAGCCTTGGTCATAAACTGAACGGCTTTCGTTAGATAGTCGGGTCAAGGACCTAATGCAAAAGACTGCCCTCGTACGTACGGCACGCATCATGAGGAGGTTCATCGACAAGATATGGAATAAAACAATAAAATTGTTGTACATTAATTAGTTGGATTTATTTTACAAACTTAAATTACGCCATCAGTAATCAGTACCTACTTATTTTGCATAAAACAGGCATGGTACAATGTTGGTATTTTATATTGTGAGGTGCGCTGTTTTATCGCCTCTATAGACATGCAAAAATATAGTAGAATATGCCAACAATAATTTATTTGATTAATTTATCAATACAAAAGAAATGACATTTACCGAATAATAAGTTGAAAACTAATAGAATAGAATAGTTACTGATATGAAACGGTAAATGTCAAAATAGAATTTATACAATGTCAAATAATAATAATTACAATGTCATTAAAAAATCACAAATTGTAAGATATAATATAAAACAAATTATTTATAATAAAATAGAGAATTACACTTTATCAATAATGGAAACTTTTGAAAATTTGAAGTTATGCTAATGTTAGTTATATACAATCTAGTGTCTCCTTCCCTCATCTCTGCGATACCTTCTAGACTTTGACCGTTCATAATCATCATAATATTTTCGTGATGTGCGACTCCTCTTCTCTTCATGTCTCCGCTCCCCTGATCGGTCCAACTCCCTTTCTCTCGAACGGGACTTGTGCCTTTTACTTGTGTACTCTCGTTTGCGATAGTACGGAGAACGGGCTCGCCTTTCCCTTGGAGACTTACGGCTATTATTATAATATATAGACGGTAGCGGAGGCGTTTTTGGTGAAATGTCGTTTGACGAGATACTGTCTTTTTCATTTGTTACATCAGATATAGATATTGATGTAGGTGGTGAATCATACTTTTCAACGTCTGACTTTATATTATTTTGTTCACAATCATCATAACATTTTCGTGATGTGCGACTTCTCTTCTCTTCATGTCCCCGCTCCCTTGATCGGTCAAGCTCCCTATCTCTTGAACGGGACTTGTGCCTTCTAAATGTGTACTCTCGTTTGCGATAATACGGAGAACGAGCTCGTCTTTCTCCTGGAGACTTACGGCTGTTTTTATAACATATAGACGGTAGCGGAAGTGTTTTTGCTGAGTTGTCGTCGTTTGGCGAGATACTGTCTCCTCCATTGGTTCCGTCAGACACAGAAGATGTAGATGGTGATGCGGACTTTTCAACGTCCGACTTTATATTATTTTCTTGATCGTTTTGAGTTTTGATATGCTTGTCGGCTTGATGTTTTCTGCGCACTGTATCTAATTTGAACTCTAATTCTGCTGGATTTATTTTTGCTCTCTTGTAGAGCCGCAAAATACAGGTACACACTTCTCTAATATCCTTTTCAGTGACTTTGAAAAGAAGAAACCAATGCGGGTTGTTCGGCAATGGTAAGCCTATATGACGAGCTGATAAGTAGATACAAGCACAGGCAATTGTTTCAGGCGGGAAACGCAGAAATATATCTGTACGCAAACCATCGTTCATGTAGTTCCAGGTCAATTGCACAAGTCGGCGATTCTTCTCAGATTGTAACAACTGTAAGTACATAACAATGAGCTTGTGTGGGTGTTTCACATACACACAGAAGCCCGCTTCCTTCAAAATATATCTCTCAGCTTTTATTACTTGATTTTTCAGTTCAATGTAATTTTTCTGATCGACAATTAATGGAATGATTATTTTTTGAGCCCGCACTTGCTTAATATGATGGAAAACGTTGATAACATCACGTATGCCGCACGGCTTTTCTTCGACCTTAGATGCCAAATAAATGCTGCCCATAGCCATGCTTTCCACCGGGTATCTGATAAATGATTTCGAATAGTAGAACTTTTGTAGGTACACTTGTGCTGTTGCCATTACTATTTGGGGCAGTTTCAGTAACATGCCAGCAGTTTGAATCATCTCACAACCGAAGATACGGAGATCAGTCTCCGTTTCTTTGTCGAGACCATCAGTTTGCGAAGGGGTTTTTTGAAATGCTGATTCCGGCAATAGGCAGTTGTCCAAGGTGAGGATTACTTTCTTCGCAACGTTTTTGGTTTGATTTTGCACAATTGTGGAAGTCATCTTGACGCGTGTACTTTTCACAAATTTCACTATAAGTAACTTTTGTATCACAACTTCAACAAAGCCACGAGGATTAGTTAACTTTACTTTTACAGAGAGAGAGTATGTGGTATTGCTCAGGAGAGACATGCGCACTCAACGAGATCTATGACAAGACTGAGCGTAAGATAGCGACAAAAACGTCGGCTTTACCTAAGTAGGTACCTGAAGCTATCCCGTTATTCACCCCCTTTCATTTGTTTGCAATAAACACAATGCTCGTGATTTATGACCATCATTAACTATATATATGCGTCATCCATTCGTTTAATGGCTTTTAAAGTTTATTTTTTATTGATTTCATTGTTCCAAATTGAACAACCCACAGTCGTGAAAAGTCAAGTCTATGTAAATAAAAATAAATAGGTACCTAAATATCTATAAAAATATTATAAGCGGGAACATGACTGTATTTTTTGGGTAAAATAAATAGGCACTGATTAAACCTTTAGCGGCCCTTTCAGATACCCTTATTAACTTATGTCATTACAGCCCAAACAAATATTACGAATTTCTTGTTTACCGCCCAGGTCTTTTTAAGGGACCCAAGACATTAGCTTGAATTTTTTGCTCAACAACCGCCTTAGCTAATTTCTGATTGATTTATCAAACTTGTCAATCTATCACGAACTGAATGAACTAGGTTACCGGCCTTAAGAATAAAGACAAGAGGCGTTTGGTCTTTGGTTATTTAATATAGCGATTAGTTAATATAATAAACGATTGATATAATTTTAAAATAACTAATTTTTATATACATAACATACATTAAGTATAATATCGTTTGACAAAACATACATTAAATATCAAATCTTGTGACGTAACTATTTCTGGGTGGTTTAAAAAAAATAACCACGAAGCCTTCTAACCTAACCCATCCGAGTCGGGGTACTCTGAGTCGGGATCTTATTTATAAAGACGTTTTATATATGTTAAACGTTAGGGGTTTTATACATATTAAACGTTAAACCAAAATATTTTCGATTACATAAACGTTATATCAAACAACGTTATACTATTTAAGTTTTACAATAAATAAATGTGATATGTAAAGAAATTATATCTACAGTTGGTATATCTCACGTTAATTATATCTTATGAACGATAATAGAATGAAAATAGGCCAAATGATTATGAGAGGCACCCCCGTCTTGCACTTAGGGTTACGTAACATATTTTTGTATTGTGCTCGTATTGGACCTCGACGCACAGAACATACCTTATCAAACAATTTCATGCTCCTGTTGAATCCAAATAAACGAAAGCGTAACGAATGGGACCGCTCGAGACAGGTACTCGCAGGTCTCTTTGTTTACGAAGGCGCCATCTTGCGTTGTAAATAGTGTCAGGTCACTTAAACGTAGGTTGATGGAATTAATTTTTGTTTCCTTTGAGAGTGTCAATACACTCGTTTTTGGCGACATAAACCGTCGTTGCTTTTTTTAGCGCCAATTTTTGACCTATCTAGACATTAATGCAGCTTTAAAGGACCATAGACCTAAATTTTAGGTGTAAATTCCAACTCAAACCAAAATAGGGTTATTTTTTTTAAACCACCCAGAAATAGTTACGTCACAAGATTTGATATTTAATGTATGTTTTGTCAAACGATATTATACTTAATGTATGTTATGTATATAAAAATTAGTTATTTTAAAATTATATCAATCGTTTATTATATTAACTAATCGCTATATTAAATAACCAAAGACCAAACGCCTCTTGTCTTTATTCTTAAGGCCGGTAACCTAGTTCATTCAGTTCGTGATAGATTGACAAGTTTGATAAATCAATCAGAAATTAGCTAAGGCGGTTGTTGAGCAAAAAATTCAAGCTAACCTAACCCATCCGAGTCGGGGTACTCTGAGTCGGGATCTTATTTATAAAGACGTTTTATATATGTTAAACGTTAGGGGTTTTATACATATTAAACGTTAAACCAAAATATTTTCGATTACATAAACGTTATATCAAACAACGTTATACTATTTAAGTTTTACAATAAATAAATGTGATATGTAAAGAAATTATATCTACAGTTGGTATATCTCACGTTAATTATATCTTATGAACGATAATAGAATGAAAATAGGCCAAATGATTATGAGAGGCACCCCCGTCTTGCACTTAGGGTTACGTAACATATTTTTGTATTGTGCTCGTATTGGACCTCGACGCACAGAACATACCTTATCAAACAATTTCATGCTCCTGTTGAATCCAAATAAACGAAAGCGTAACGAATGGGACCGCTCGAGACAGGTACTCGCAGGTCTCTTTGTTTACGAAGGCGCCATCTTGCGTTGTAAATAGTGTCAGGTCACTTAAACGTAGGTTGATGGAATTAATTTTTGTTTCCTTTGAGAGTGTCAATACACTCGTTTTTGGCGACATAAACCGTCGTTGCTTTTTTTAGCGCCAATTTTTAACCTATCTAGACATTAATGCAGCTTTAAAGGACCATAGACCTAAATTTTAGGTGTAAATTCCAACTCAATACCTCCACGCGTTGACGCTTTTATGTATGCGTCATCTATTCGAGTAAAAGGTTTTAATGTACCAGCTTTTTTCTTTTATCATAGGTATTTTTGTTGGAATTTTCAGAGACAATTTGCTACGATTGCAAATTACTCAAGTGAACCATACTAAAATTATTATTTTAGGGGACTTCCATATGGCAGACATAGGTATATTATGGCTGTTTTTTTGGTAGGGAATAACAATAGGGATATTTAAAACATGTCAATGGCAATTTTGTTTGATAAAGATTATTAGGTAGGTATTATAGTACGCGTAGGTATTACGCGTACTATCTTTTATAAAAACGCTTTCGCAAATAAGCACTAGTTTAGAATAAAGAAAGAGTATACAGTTCTTAACTGAAGAATAAAGTGGGACGTCTTTAAAAGACAGTTGTTAAATATAATAACTAGGTACAGCTTGGTAAAAGTCTACAGATGAAACTATTAATATTTGACATGTTTGGCGGCCTTGTTGCATCGCGTCCCATGCCACAATCAAAATGTAGCTACGGAGTTATTCTAAAATCATGATATCTTTTGATATATTCAATGTAAATAAAATACGAAAGCGAAAATTCTCTTCGGAATTCAATACTTGTAAAGATTAGCCTGTTTGATTTAATAAAAATAATACAATATTTAAGTATTGTGTTCTTAAACAAACATAACATTAGAACAAATAAGTAACGCGTAACAATTAGGACACGTAAATCTATACTAATATTTTAAAGAGAAACAAAAATATGTATTTGTGTGTGTGTGTGTGTGTGTGTGTATGTTTGTATATATGAATACACTCACAAACTACTGCGCCGATTTTTAAAACTCTATCACTGTTAGGAAGCTACACTATCGCCAGGTAATATAGGCTATATTTTATTCCCGCTTTCCCCGGGGAACGGGAGCTGCGCGGATGAAACCACGTGACGTCCACTACTAAGTATACCTATAAAGAAAGAAGAACAATAATTTTGAAAATATCAAATATGCGATAGTTTTTGTCATTTTTTAAGAACTCTCTGCTCTTAAGATTGTAGCGTGTTGCTATATTATTATAGCCTATGTACTCGCTTAAAACGTAGCTTTAGTAGTTTTGAAACTTATTTATTATACACTAAAGACACAGTCATCTTCTCGCTTTCTATAATTCAATATGACGTGTTTGAGTTACAAGTACAGATTGAGTTAATTTTGACCATATCACTTGAGTTGATCCTTGTGCATCTATGTGTTTATGGAATGGGTTTGAGTTATCTCTCTCTTTGTCATGGCATCGTCCGATAAACAGCAGGTGCACCACTTGCAGATGAGGTTGGCTCAGGTCGTATATCAGAGTAGTATAAAACCATTAAATCTTTTTTAGTGAGGTTGGCGACATGCGGCTTGCTTATTCACCAAATATTTCTAGAATATAGGTCCATCGCTGCATCGGTTAGATGACAAACAAAAGCCTTGGTCATAAACTGAACGGCTTTCGTTAGATAGTCGGGTCAAGGACCTAATGCAAAAGACTGCCCTCGTACGTACGGCACGCATCATGAGGAGGTTCATCGACAAGATATGGAATAAAACAATAAAATTGTTGTACATTAATTAGTTGGATTTATTTTACAAACTTAAATTACGCCATCAGTAATCAGTACCTACTTATTTTGCATAAAACAGGCATGGTACAATGTTGGTATTTTATATTGTGAGGTGCGCTGTTTTATCGCCTCTATAGACATGCAAAAATATAGTAGAATATGCCAACAATAATTTATTTGATTAATTTATCAATACAAAAGAAATGACATTTACCGAATAATAAGTTGAAAACTAATAGAATAGAATAGTTACTGATATGAAACGGTAAATGTCAAAATAGAATTTATACAATGTCAAATAATAATAATTACAATGTCATTAAAAAATCACAAATTGTAAGATATAATATAAAACAAATTATTTATAATAAAATAGAGAATTACACTTTATCAATAATGGAAACTTTTGAAAATTTGAAGTTATGCTAATGTTAGTTATATACAATCTAGTGTCTCCTTCCCTCATCTCTGCGATACCTTCTAGACTTTGACCGTTCATAATCATCATAATATTTTCGTGATGTGCGACTCCTCTTCTCTTCATGTCTCCGCTCCCCTGATCGGTCCAACTCCCTTTCTCTCGAACGGGACTTGTGCCTTTTACTTGTGTACTCTCGTTTGCGATAGTACGGAGAACGGGCTCGCCTTTCCCTTGGAGACTTACGGCTATTATTATAATATATAGACGGTAGCGGAGGCGTTTTTGGTGAAATGTCGTTTGACGAGATACTGTCTTTTTCATTTGTTACATCAGATATAGATATTGATGTAGGTGGTGAATCATACTTTTCAACGTCTGACTTTATATTATTTTGTTGCTGATGTGCGACTTCTCTTCTCTTCATGTCTCCGCTCCCTCGATCGGTCCACATACAATTAAGATAATATAACATTATGGCAGTGTGTCAAATAGATGCTATTTTAATTTAATTTTAAATAGGTATGTTTTTTCTTTTTTCTGATCTTATTTCTGCAGGTAAACAATTTAATATGTAAGAAATTCTAAACGTAAACGGATGGCGCCAAATTCAATGTGGGAGACATGGTACTGATTCAGGAAGACAATGTCCCACCATTAAACTAGAGACTAGGCCGAGTACTACGCCTCTACCCTGGAGCTGGGGGTATCTCACGCGTAGCTGATATCAACACGGTCAGAGGTCGCATTAGAAGGCCCTTTGTGCGACTATGTCCGCTCCCTGCTGATGACATCAGAGGTTCAAACCATAACCGCTTTCAACGGGGCGGGAGTATGTTCAGGCTCGAAGCGCCAGATCGTTCTTGCAGATAAATTTATTTCATCAACTCATTTTTTATTGCTAACAATTTGTATGTAGGAGCTCGCGGCGCAAGTTGCATTATATAAAAGTGCCAAGTACATTTGTAATTACCTAGCTAATAATTAGATTAATTAACGTTGCTCGTCACTTCAAATATTCGTCCCGTCGTAGAACGGAACGGTAGGGATAATGCTCATGCGATTTTTTGATAAATTTATTACTTTTTTATATTTGTACAATTTGCACAGAATATGTTTGCCATGCGTCCACTGTACTTGATTTACTCGTCAAGAAGTAAATCGGGAACTAACACATCTCAAGAGCTAAATTCATTAATCTTTAAGGTTTACTCAAACTGATTTGTGTGACGTCACCGTCACGTAACGCATTATTTGGCCATAAATGCCGGCTTTCGATGCGGCTAGTGCCGATAGTGGACAATTATAGTAATCTTACAAAGCAAACTAATTAATTCAGTGCCGTGCGTGCGGTGTGTCCGGCGCGGGCTAATAGACGCGCACCTTTAGTGGAAACGTCGGTATTATCTTACTTAAAGGTAACGTTCCGAACTCGACCGCAAGCAGCAACTGCAGCCACGACTGCAAGGCGACAGTGCCGCGCAGTAGGTACTGAGCGACGCTGCTGCCGAGTTCGGAATGTATTCTAATACAACTCTATAGAGAATGTATGGGGACCGGTGGTGCTGTGTTGCTTGCGGTCGAGTTCGGACGGTTACCTTAAGGGGCTAGTCCGCAAAAAATGCACTTAGGGTTTTGGAAATATTCAAGAACTCACTTCATTAAATGACACTAAAATGGAAGACGGTACGTCTACTCCCACCTGTTCTGTTGAGTAGTTCTGTTAACAGAACTACTGGCACCTCTCAATGTTATTAAAAATCATCGAAATAGCAGAAATTATCAAATTGACAAAGGTTAATTTCGATGATTTTCTCAGGTTTTTTCGTAAGTAAATTATTATTTTGTAAAAAGCACACGGTGTTAATGTAGTCTCATCTATTATGAATTTAAGGTTCCATTTTAGTGTCATTTAATCAAGTAGGTTCTTGAATATTTCCAAAATCCTAAATGTCTTTTTGTGCATTTTGCGAACGCGCCCCTTAACGCTAACGTCTGATCAGATCTGGCTGGCTACACTACCTGGCTTTGGTATAGGATAGGTATAGATTACATAGTCTGGAATCACGCATAAGCTACAGCAAGAAGAATTATAACTTGCTCTAACTTAAAAAAAATATTTTGCGGATGTGGAATAAAATAACATGTGTTTCAGATTTATATATTTCATTTTTTTTTATATTTCTAATGTACAAACATGGCTCGGTTGCTTATGACTGTATATAGTGAGTGATAATTCCTTTAGACTTACCTATTCTCTTATTATTGTCAAAGTTCTGGAGTAGTGTACGATAAAATTACTTTATACATCGCGACTGGCAGTCCCTATTCCATTAAAAAGGTAAGTATATATTCATTCAACCTTTACGATACTGTTAAAAATCAGTTTATCTTATTCGATGAATTTATTGAGAAAAAAATTATTGTGAAATTTGAATGTTCCTAATTACCGGAAATAAGTCTAAAGGAATTTGCCATTATAATTTATTTTATTTACACTGTTCTATAATATTATTTACACTATGTATATATTAGTTTTTATTCACATTATGTACACGGGAGGCTACTATTGTATATTATTCATTAATTTTTACGTCTACCTTTCAACTTAGTAATTTAAATAATAACGAAAATTAAGATACAAACTATATTTGAAGCCATGGTGACGTTTATCAAATTGAGGGCCACTCTTAGGCGCTTAGTAGACGATGGGGCGGGCCGGTCTTTTAGTCCGTGTCTGCCCGGCGATGCCCGAGACTGACTGACACCGCGAAAATATGAGTCCGGCGGGCACCTTCGGCGCAGTCTTTTTGAGCTTCATGTGTGTTGGTAGTATAGGATTCCTTCAGTGCTGTCGTTCAAGGTGAAATTGCCCGGCACTGCCCGCCCCGTCATTTGCAAAGCGCCTTAGTCTACAACCCTATTGAAAGTGGCCCTAAGTTGGCGGCCCTATGATGTGCCTATTCACGCTCCGATACGACAGTTAATTGATACTTAAAAATATAAATAACATAGTTCAACTTTGGTAAAATTTTGTAATTAAATTCTCTATTAAATTTATTTACATCTTTCAGGCTGGAAGGAGAGATATATGTAATAGGTACATACGGACAAACGGCTTAACGTGCCTTACCACGGAAACTATCGTAAATCGAAATGTCACAAACCCATCTCAGTAAAAACCGTAGCGTAAGATGCTTAACATAATGATCTTTTAGATTCACTGAGCTAACGGGTCCAAGAGCATTTTATGTGTTTGTATGATTCGTAAAAACTTGGTCTGGAGTTGGGTGTATTATACAAATTATTTTAATTCTCGAAAATGATGCAGTCACGGAAATAATGGTACATAGCAATTTTCCTTCGGGATTCGTTGGAGGGAAATCGATCCATTGCGTCATCCGCCATTAGGGTTTTAATTTTTTTATTGTTGAATAACTTTTTTAAATATAAAAGACCTTCGTGGTTTTCAATTTGCGTGTTTAATAAAATAATATTAAATACGCAATTGGAAACCATAAGGTTTTTAGAAGTATAAAGAATAATAATTGAAAAAAAAAAGAAATTTAAATAGCGTCATAGTTTTGAAGCAAGATAAATTTTGTAGAAACCAACGAATCCTGAAGAAAAATTGTCATCTACCATTATTTCAGAGTCAACATGCTAATTTTACCGAATGACACTGAAATGATGATGATAATTGTAATACATTTGCTATTCGGCTGTCGATTTAGTTTCAATATCTTACATAAAACACACATTATAGAAAAATATATTCTACTAAAATCTAAATACAATATGCATAAAAATTCTAATATCGTTCTACTGTGATCATAAATTTCGATCCATATTTTATATTGATCGTAACAATATTCATCTTAATTCGTTCGATCCACACTCGTACCATATTATATTCGTCTAGATCCCATAGCACAAGCTTATATTAGCTTAATTTGGGCTAACGCTAGGAGAACGTCCTCAAATATTTATTAATTTATATTTTGCTACGTACTGTTTCGTTCTCGTACCCGAATTCTTAATATTTTTTCCATTTCCTACGGTATATTGTTCAGGTTTTTTACCGAATTTACACAGCAATCATTTATATAGTTTTAATTCACAACTTCGGTCAAAATCCGACCCGAATGTCATCAGATATTGTTCTAATTACAATCTAATTTGCCCCAAATCAGTGTAATGGCGCACAAAAACAATATAATAGTTAGGAACATTGACTGTATAACATATTTAAGATGAGATGTTCGCTACGGGAAGCGCACCACAGACACACCCAC
Organism: Miltochrista miniata; assembly: GCA_933228765.1. Lineage (NCBI taxonomy): Eukaryota > Metazoa > Arthropoda > Insecta > Lepidoptera > Erebidae > Miltochrista > Miltochrista miniata. The sequence goes on from OW121769.1 coordinate 2,826,789, forward strand.
GGCGTCAGTACCACATGCATGGGCTAACGCTTCTTCAAAGTCTTGAGGGAGGTACACCTGTAAGAATACACATGGTTTTCATTAGTAAATAAATGTAAAAAAGGGTTTCTTTTTTCGTTTGGAAACCCCTCATGGATGCTATGCCGGATTCTTACCAACTAAGGCGCTGTGCACACGGCGGGACGGGCAGGGTCGGTCAATTTGACGGTGAACGATAGCACAAAGAGAATACTATACTACCAACGCATATGAAGGGCAAAAAGACGGTCCCGAAGGTACCCGCCGGGCACTGGCGACGCGGTGTGTCCGCGGAACGCAGACGGCGGGGCGCCTAGCTCAGTCCACGCCGCACGCTTTCTAGTAATGGACGTGAACTAACTGCCTCTGTTCCTCGTGTGCTTTGTGTTGGCGGTGAGGGCAGTTGCGGGCATTGACGGGCAGACGCGGTCTTTATAGCTTCGCGGTCCCGCCTCGACGTCTGCAAAGCGCCTAAAACTACACGGTGCCCTACCACTGGCTACTGTCGGGAGCTCCGGCTAAGCCCTCAGAAGGATGTCCCAGGTTTTCCCTGAGTGGTATTGCAAATGTCAACCTGGGATGGATGTCCCAGGTTAACATTTGCAAATGTCTATAATATGGTAACAAGTCTCGATCAGGTGTCCAAAAAAATAAAGATATGTTTGTTTTCAATTCATAATCTCTGAAACTACTGAACCAATTTTATAAATTCTTACACTTTTATAGCGCCTAGTTACCAAAGGGGTAGCTCCAGTATAGTATACGCCCAAATTTCATCTTATAGTTTTATGTCCCACGTAACGGGTGGTTAGCCTATTGCCGTGTTGAAATTTTTTAAACCACCCATAAGGCCTTCAACTTGGCTTAACGATTGTCATTTTACTGGCAACCGGGTTTCATTTCAAGTTTTCTTCTCTGCGCAATGGATCGTTTTGCGAAAGTGATCCCTTAGTCGCCTCTTACGACATCCTCCGTATGAATAGGAGTGGCGATACTTTGTACTTTCCGTTGCCACAAGGACCTTGTCATACATATTATAATCACTTCTTTATCCCCGAAGGGGTAGGCTGAGGCATAGTATACGCCCACATTTCACCGTATACACGTGGTGGTGGTGAGCCTTTAGCCGTGTTGAAATGGATATACAACATGGACATAAATGGCTATTACATGCAACAGGTAATTCTATAGCTATACCTTATCAAGCAGAGGTGTGAGAGTCCCCGCGTCGACCAGTTGCGCGATGGTGTCGAGACCTTCCCGCAGTCGGGCGGGGTCCTCCAGCCAGTCTGTGTGACTGCCGCAGCCTAGCACCCACTGAACACACACAGTAATACATTTTAATTATAATATTACATACATACATATGGTCACGCCTTTATCCCCGAAGGGGTAGGCAGAGGCATATTATATGCCCACATTTCACCTTTGTATAATTTGTCCCACGTAATAGGTGGTGAGCCGTATAGCCGTGTTTGAATGGACAGGCGCAGGTTGTGACTGCCTGCTGTTGAAAATAAAGCCTCCGGGACCAACGGCTTAACGTGCCTTCCGAAGCACGGAAACGCTCAAATAAATGTCACAAAGTGATCACATGGATGGTCACCCATCCATGGACCGGCCATAGTGAAAGATGCTTACTGCAGTGATCGTTTACAGAACACTGAGTCCGCGGGGCCACGAGCGCTTCAATTATAATATTATAGGATTTATTTACTTCATGTGTACAAAGTTGTTTCTTTATAAATTAATCGCTGTTCTCCGCGGCTTCTACCGTGTAGAAGTCGTTATCGTGTAAAATCATAACCCTCCTTTTGCGCCGTCGGTTAAAAAGTAGTCTATGTCCTTCCCAGGGCCTCCAACTATCCCTATATCAAATTTCATCTCAATCACTCCAGCCGTGTAGGCGTGAAAGCGTAACAGACAGACAGACAGAGTTACTTTCGCATTTATAATATTAGTAGGGACTAGATGATGCTCGCGGCTTCGACCGCGTGAAATTCGGTACCCGATCTCGCTTCCCGTGGGAACATATTCCCGTGATGAAAAGTAGCCTATGTGTTATTCCAGACTATAAGCTATATCTGTACCAAAATTTTAGCCCAATCCATTCAGTCGTTAGAGCGCAATAGAGTAACAAACATCTTCAGAAACTTTATTATACTATTAGTAGGATTTACTTCCCGCGGCTTTGCCCAAGTGGAATTTTCGTTTCTGCATCCCATGTGGCATTATTCCAGGGATAAAAAGTGGCCTGTGTCTTATCCCAACTCCAGAATCCCTATACGAAGTTTACCCCCTAGGCGAGGCCGCAGTGGTAGCGTAGGTCTGTTGGGAGTCCTGGGACATCCTTCCGAGAGCTTACCCGGGGCTCCCAACTATAGGCTGTCGGGCGTTACGTGAGGTTTTTTAGTCGGTAGGAGTCCGGCATAGCAACCATGAAGGATTTTACCTCACTTTAAAAATAAATCCCTATACGAAGTTTCAGTTAGATTCGTTTATTAGTCATTAGAATGTCGTACCCCACTCAGTGTTTTGTAAACGATCACTGCAGTAAACAACTTCAGCTAAAGCTGGTCCTTAGATGGGTGAGCACCACGTACTTTTTGACACTTATTTACCAACGTTTCCGTGCTTCGGAAGGCACGTTGAACCGTTGATTCTGTTTATGAGTAACACGACAATCTTTAAGCCAATTTGAACGAAAACCGTCAGTGCAGTGCATCTATAACTTTGACTTTTTGACTGCCTCTGTGGCGCAGTCGGAAGTAATACCGCATGCGGCGCTGGAGGTCGTGGCATGGGTTCGATTCCCACCGGAGACAAATATTTGTGTGACCCATAAATGTTTGTCTCAAGAGTCTGGGTGTTTCTATGTATAATATGTATGTATTTAAAAGTATATAAGTATTAATATCCGTGGTCTGATACCCATAACACAAGCAGGTTATTCCTAGCTTCCTTTGGGATCAGATAGCGTTGTGTGAAGTTTCCATGAATATTTATTTATTTATTTATTTATCTGGTGGAGCAAACATCCATAGGCTACGGTAACCAACCATCAGGGGGGCCGTCAGCTTGTCTGTCACCTTAGTAGTATAAAAACATTCCGCACTCCAAGTATACTCACTCTACAAAGCCTGTAGGAGTAGAAGGAGGTGGCGAACACCAGCGCGAAGGGCATCGGCAGTCGGTCCGACAGCGGCGAGCCCGGCCGCAGGTCTAATAGAGCTCCGCGGGATGCTGTCGCCCTGGTACATACAGAACGACATTTTTGTTAGGTTTGGTATATTGAAGAAGTAACATTGAAGAAGTAACAACGCCTGTTTTGACAACCCACTTACTATGAAGGAAAATTAAATGGTAATTTGTTGTTCCCAATGAGGATCAGTAAAGGTATAGCAAATTCCGTTTTTCCGTATCCCCGTTATTCTCTAGGACATCAGAATGATAGGGTAAACCACCCAATTATTGGCACTTTTAGAATGAATTATTGGCACTTTAGTTAAGAGTATATTTCGAAAAATAAGGGAAACCTAGTTTATTTCAGTTCGGTGTTGCCCATTATGTAGTTGTAGGTATGCATTAAAAAGTAAAATAGCATTCTTTTTCTGTTAGAAATGGGCAAAATTACCTAAAGTGCCAATAATTGGAGGAGTGCCAACGATTGGGTGGTTTACCCTATATCTTTTTGAATTATCTAAATCGGACTATTATTTACGGAGATATTTAGCAATGAACTCACACTCAAACATAGTTACAAAAATCAAACAAAACCCTGCGCGTCTATACCGCGGCTCCGGCTAACTGGCAGCGATTTGGGTGATGTGACGTCACAAGCTACGGCGTCGGACACTCGGGACGTCGAACTTCTCTAGTTATTTGGTCAAAACTTCTTTAATTTTCGTCGTAGAATAAAATTTTTTGCACTGTTTAATAAGGATTTCTAAGGTCTATAAATCTGCATTATTACCTTAAAACGTTACGGATCCTCATTGTCATTAATAGGGCAGTCGTTAAGCCAAGTTGAAGGCAGCCGAAGCTACTGAATCGATTTGAATGAAACTTGGTACTATCTGAGCTTATGATCCGAGGAAGGTTCTAGGATCTGTGATCTAGGTTGTGTGAGAATGTCCAACAATATTTATTATTTATTTATTTATTATTATCTTTTGATCCCGATATTTTGCGCGGTTCCTTTGGGAGAGGGGATAAAAGAGCAAATGGTTTTTTCGTTGTAAGTTCCTAATGCATGGTTCGATCTCAATTTTTTTTTTATTGCCATAAAGGGGATAGTTTCACACGAGTTTTAATGTTGCGGGTTTTGTAGTTCAGGAATTAGACACATCTCAACTTTCGCAAAATCTAGAATTCAAGGGTTCATTTGAATGTGAGGCTAATTCTAAACGGGCGTGTTGGAGATTAAGTCTATTCTAAAACAATTCAGTCCCCGCCTTCGGCGCGGACTGAATTATTTTACAATAGCCTTAATCATTAAGCTCTTTTATGATTAAGCAAACAGGGCAGTTTCACACGCTGCTAAGTCTGATGAAGAAGTACCTCTCCTTTCGCAAACCTAATGTGACGTAAACGAAGTTGCGAGGGTCATCGAGTTTATAATATTAGTAAGATATAGTAAGATGGACATTATATTGTTTTGGTTCAAAACAAAAGAAATATCTTGAAATTTTCAGCTCTTTACAAGAGAGCGCCCTTTTTATATTTTTCAATGTGTTCTGGCCACAGATTTAGAATTTGTGGCCAGAACACATCTGGCCACAAATTCTCAGATCGTTCTGGCTCCCATAAGCAACACGGGAAATTGGAATTTGGAATTTTATTACAGTAGTTTGCCGCCAAACTTATTAAAGAGACGCGCAGTCGCGCATGGTGCATGCCATTCCATTTTTTTAGCCCCTCTCTATAAAATAGAGTGTTAGAGGGGCGGTCTGGTGAGAACGATCTTAGAGTTAGGGCTGCATTTGACGGACAGGGACATAGAAGACGAGGATTTGTGCTTTTAATTTTGATGTCTAAAAATTCACCTTTGATTAGGCAGTATGGTCTTTATTACTTTAGCTTGTTCATGTGGAACAAAAAAATCAAAATAATGACAATGACAGTGTTGACATTGACATATCACACCTGTGTTTAGCTTTCGTTTTGTTCTTTGTAATTTTGTTACAATAAATTCAATATTATTGCCCTCTTTTTCTAACATCTTGGCAGGTGTTGTTGTTGGAAAGAGATTTATCAGTCTGTCGCAACTACGTACAAGCAAAAAAATGTATGAAAATTGACCAAATTGTAATGGCGACTGTATGTGTCTCACTCAATTACTCTATCTGCCTCGCTCGTTCCTTGAGGAAATGTCATCTGTCTGTCACTGTAGATGTCAAGTTGATATTCGTTATTTTCAATTTATTTTTCTCTGAAAGATATTATTGAAATAATTGAGATAATAGCTTATTTTTGCTATCAATTCGTTCTCTATATTATGTCCTCTTGTGTTTGTTCTACATAGTTTATCGAATTATGCATAATAAAAAGTGTGAAATATGCGGTTTAAAATCTGGAAGAAAAGACGGCACAAAACGGTTTTTCATGGCCAGATTTCCTATGGATGAGCTTCGGTGAGTAGTATATTAGTAAATCTATCAATGGTTCATAGGTTATATGGGTGAAAACAATGAAAATTATATATTGTATAATCGTTAGGAAAAGAGTGTGGTAGTAGTTTTGCAATTACTTATATATCGATGTTTTATTTTTAGTTTTAAGGAATGGGTGAAGAAAACAGGAAACGAGGATTTAGCATATACATATACCCATAGAGAAACTCCACCAGTTAAAATTTGTTTGCGGAAAACATTTTACTGACAAAGATTTTAGGAAAAAAGGACGCAGTTAAAGAAATTTGCAGTTCCATCAATAAGACTCACTGCCAAGCCACATAACACAAAAATATGTTAAAAAAAACAAGAATAATTGTCATTATTTTTGTTTCAGCCAATTACCATTATTTACCATGTGTATAAAGTGAGTGGTACAAAGTGATTGAAGACGAAGGCAATAATGAAGCAAGCATCCTAATATTTAGTATTCAAAAGGGTCAATATTATATACAGTCACTACAGCGAGCTGCAGAATTGATTGCACAGACAAATTTAATTCAAAATAAAATTGCTTGATTAATGGATTTAGCTAAATAATCACCATCACCATAACAAAAGGTTGGTGCCACTTCAGAAATCATGGCTACATATCTATAACTCGTACGATAAAAAATATTAAAAATAACAAAAATATTGTAATTATCTCATTATTTTGTTTCAGCTAATTACTGTACTTTAGTGATTAAAGACGAAGGCAATAATGAAGCAAGCGTCCTAATATTTGGTAATTAAAAAGGGTCATTATGATACACAGTCAGAAGTCAGAATAAGGCGCTGAAATTACAAATATTGTTTTTTTAAATAAATATAATAATATTTTATGAACTTATCATTTCACAACCAAAACTGAGCCTATACTATAGCCTATACTAGAAGTGAAGACCACTGCATTTATCGATATCGATAAATATAGTATCGATATCGATAAATATAGTATACATCACTATTTTTCCCTAATGTTGGCAACTGTATGTGTTAAAGTTGTTAGGTTGGCTACTGTCAGTTGATCATGGTTTGACATTTAGTAAGACTATTTCGCACTATGGAAGTCCCGTCTCTTCTTACGTAGTATTGTGTAGATACCAGAAGAGCATAACCACAAGAACATTATAATCAAGCATGTAAAAAGCAAGGCGGCGGGATTAGCTTCCTCAACTGACAGGTGTCAATAATGTGTGTTTCAAGAACATAACTGTTTCGGTGTCGAGGCCCTAGGTCCATGGGGTCCCAATACGCATAATTTTTTTTAAATTTTGAAAAAGCGTCTTGTGAAGTCAACTGGTGACCTAAGGGCTGGCAGTTATTTCTCCCAACGAATAGGCATCGCCGTTCAAAGGGGGAATGCTGCCAGTCTTTTGGGCACAATGCCACAGGGGCCCTATTTAGATTTAGTTTAGTTAGATTTATTCATATTGTAAATAGTTATTATGCTTTATTGTAACATTAGTCTCATTGAAAATAAAAGATACTAGAACATAATAAGCGTACATACTTGAGCAAGGCAGCAGGGTTAGCAGCCCCGACGGGCGCACTGGCGGCTCCATCACAACACAGCACGCAGTCCCAGGGACCACTAGATCTGGCTCTAGCTTCCAGACTGCCCCATATGCCGCGGGACGGGTCCACGTCCACGAACTCATGCGCGCCTGGTACATAAACGAGTTTGATTTATTTTGTTGCTCTCCATTCGACTTGCCAAATCGTTTTCGATTGTCGGGTTTGGATGTTCCAGTGGTAGAAACGATTTTGTGTCACGAAGCCGATAAATATTCGACATAATTTTTGTGTAGGAACACAAAATGTATAAATCTGTCTTCGAATAATATCAATCGTGGTTTTCATTGACGTTTTTTGGCAGCTGGATATCGATTCGTGGTTCGGGCTGCTATACGAAGTGCACAGTGGCGCCTTCATTACACACATACAAACGCAAGAAGTGATATAATGAATAAAATGAATAAATATTCACGGACATTTCACACAACGCTATCTGATCCCAAAGTAAGCTAGGAATAACCTGCTTATGTTATGGGTATCAGACCACGGATATTAATACTTATATACTTTTAAATACATACATATTATACATAGAAACACCCAGACTCTTGAGACAAACATTTATGGGTCACACAAATATTTGTCTCCGGTGGGAATCGAACCCACGACCCTTTCGACGCATATGACCAGAAACGCAAATGACCCGACACGCAAATGACCATATTTTCATCAGCAAACGACCAGAAACGCATATGACCCGAATTTATTTACGCAAAAGACCAATACTTAATAAATACGCATAAGACCAGAGACGCATATGACCTGAATTTCTTTTTGCATTTTATCAGTATTTTAAAATATACTTATACGACCAGAAAACAAATGAAGATCAAAAAAACAAATGAAGATCAAAAAACAAATGAAAATCTAAAAAACAAATGATGATCAAAAAACAATGAAGATCGAAAAAACAAATTAAGATCGGCTAAACAAATAAAAATCGAAAGAAAACAAATGAAGATCAGAAAAATAAATGAAAAACGAAAACACAAATTAGGATCGGCAAAACAAATGACGATCGAAAAACAAATGCAGATCATTAAAACAAAAGTCTATAAGCAAGTTGGTAAGGTAATCTAGATTTGATTACCATTCAAAAAAAATAGGTGCAAGCAATTCTCGACCTTAATGACACTTTTTTAAAATTTAATTTTTGGCGTTTATAGACATCACTGATCATGAATATGTAAAATATAAATACATATTATGCATGTTCATAAGGTCGAGAATTGCTTGCACCATTTTTTTGAATGGCAATCGCGTCTAGATTACAAAAAAATGGGTCCAAGCTAATTTCGACCTTATGAGCATTCATAATATCTATTTATTTTTTGTAAATTCGTTATCAGTGATATCTATAAGCGCCTAAAAGCACATTTTTAGATACTTAAATGTCATTAAGGTTTCAAAGTTTTGTCAAGATTACAAAATATGGCTGCAAGCAATTTTGGACCTTGTCAACTTTCTTATAGACTTCTGTTTTAGTGATCTGCATATGTTTTTTCGATCGTCATTTGTTTATCCGAACGTCTTTTGTTTTACCGATCTTCATTTGTTTTTTCGATTTTCATTTATTTTGCCGATCTTCGTTTGTTTTTTGATCTTCGTTTGTTTTTTCGATTTTCATTTGTTTTACCGATCTTAATTAGCTTTTTCGATCTTCATTTGTTTTGTCGATCTTTATTTGTGTTTTCGATCTTCATTTGTTTTATCCAAACATCTTAGTAAAATGAACTTTTGTAAATACCTGGTCGATTGCGTATTAATTTCTGGTCGATTGCGTATTAATTTCTGGTCGTTTGCGATTAACATGTCAGGTCGTTTGCGTTTCTGGTCGAATGCGTTTTTATTCTGGTCATTCGCGTATCGGGTCATTTGCGTGTCTGGTCATTATCGTATTTGAAATCTGGTCACTTGCGTATCGGGTATCGCAAATGACCCGACACGCAAATGACCACCTTCAGCGCCGCGGGCGGTATCACTGCCGACTGCGCCACAGAGGCAGTCAATAATAATAATGATGGCTATTTGAGCAATTCTATGGTCAAAAAGCCACAGTTCCCACTTACCCAAAGACGTGAGTGTAGAAGCAGCATGTCTTGGTGCCAGGACAGTCACCAGAGCGCCCCAAGCACTCAACAGCTGAACTAAAGCGCAACCTTCGCCGCTGGCTGCCCCCAATACTGCTACACTGTAACGTCAAATGTTATACATCGCGTGGATTCGTAAACCTATTCTATTTGACTGCAGATTGACGCGGACGGTATTGTTAAAGTGCTTTTTTTTTAACGTGAGGGAAAATCCTAATGGATGCTATGCCGAATGCTATGCTTATCGCACGCAATGCAAGACGCATTGAGTAAAGATGTTATCGTTGAAGAATTCTATTGATTCGTAGTTTGTAGTTTTGAATGCGATTATTTTTAATAATTTAGGTATAGTATATTTTAATTAGTTTTAAATAATTTAGTTATGTAAAATAGCTTTAAGAGTGTCTCAGCATCCAGACAAACCTATTTTGGTTTTTGTGATGCTTTTATGTTTTAAAATTGTTTTATTATGTATGGATTTATTTAATGTATAAAATGGAATGAATTACAGAAGGCTTTGAATGTACCTTATCCCCGTCCTTTTCCTACCTCAACCCTTTCCTATCCACCAATCCTATTCCTACCTCATCTTCTTCCCATCCTTTCTCCGCCAAGCCAACGTTGCCGTGCGTATGTGCTGCGTGACTAGGGGCGAGCCTAGTATTAGCGTGCCAATTGCCCTGGGGCCGGGCGACCCCAGAAGAAGGCTAGCCTTACTTAGACATGCGGGGCTCTGTCTGGGTGGACTTTATTTTCCCTTGCTTTTCGTGGGAACGCAATGGACAAAACCAAAAACAAAATCCAAAATGGCGGCGATGTGGTTCGCAACCCATCACGTCTCGTTTCCCATCGAGGCGAAAAGTGGACAGGGGATAGCCACTTTGCTACGTTGAATGTAAGAGGAGGTATGACAGACAAAATTGAGGAAGTATGCAAGATGATGAAAGAGAGACGACTCGATATTCTGTGCGTGAATGAGACAAAGAGGAAAGGATGTGACACCACCACACATGGACCCTACACTGCCTACTGGTCGGGTGTGCCTAAAACCAGTAAAGCGTGTCAGGGCATTGGTGTAGTACTGTCTGCGAGAATGAATGAATGTGTCACAGAATATGAATGTGTAAGCCCAAGACTCGTTTGGTTGAGGCTGAAGGTTGGACTTACCCGCATCTTTGTTTTAGGAGTATATGCTCCGCAAGATGCGCGGTGGCGCCGATCTTTACGAGACCAAAGCGAGAGGCAGGCATTTTGGGAGAGTATGAGTGATGTTTTGAGTAAGTGCAAACTAAATGAGAGGATAGTAATGTTAGGCGATTTTAATGGGTGGGTTGGAGTCAAGCGTGATGGGTATGAAAGAGTATTGGGAAAGTTTGGTGATGAGCGAGTGAATGAAAATGGAGAAAGTTTGCTTGAAGTATGTTTGGAGAGGAATCTTGTGGTGACTAACACCATGTTTCACCACAAAGATATCCACTTGGTTACGAGACAAGAAGGAAGTAAGAGGAGCATGATTGACTTTGTGATTGTTGACGCAAGGATGAGAAAGAAAGTACTAGACACTCGAGCCTACCGCGGTGCTGGGATTGACACAGACCACTTCTTGGTTGTCAGCCGAGTAAGAGGTCTGTTTCAGCGGTGGAGGCACCGTGTGCGTGAACCTGTTAGTGTACTAGAACGCATAAAAGTTGAGAATTTGCAAGAGATAGGTATAAAAGAGGAATTTGTGAGCAAACTAAGCAAAAAGTTTGATAATTTAGATGAAGTATGTGAGATTGAAGAATTATGGAAGCCGATTAAGGAAGGACTCGTGGAAGTTGCGATTGAACTGTGTGGTGTGAGCAAGAGAAGCCAAGGATGTAAGTTAAAAAGAATGACCGCGGAAGTTCTGAAAGCGTTGTCTGATAAGAAGAAAGCATGGTTGGACTTGCTGGCTACAAAGGCCAATCAAAGAATGCAGAAGGCAACAGATGAGGATGTACGAATGGCCAACGATGAGTATAAAAGGTATAAGCGTGTGGCAAAAGAGGTGTTAGTAAGAAAGAAGGAGAATGATAGAGATGAATTTGATAAAAGGTTATCTGGTGACTTCCAACAGAATATAAAATTCTTTTGGAAGTCCATAAAAGCGGTGAGGAGTCAACAGACCACATCACCGCTTAATAAGATCAGAAACTAGGATGGAAGTTTTGTGGGAGGAGAAGAGTGTGTGCTAAAAATATGGAAGGAGTATTTTGAAAGTCTATTTGATAAAGAGGATACGCAAGTGCAAACTCATTTTTGTGAAATGAATGAAATTGGTAATGAAAACGACATTAGCATGGAAGAAATAGTGGAAGCATTGAATAGTATGAAACTAGGCAAGGCTGCTGGGATTGATAGGGTTTCCGTTGAGATGCTGAAAGCAGGACGTGGCGTGGTGATTGACCAGCTGTACCGCCTTTTTAATCTGTGCTGGAGGAATGGCAGCGTAATAAAAGAATGGTCCAAAGCGGTCATTGTGCCGCTGTACAAAGGAAAAGGGTCGCAGCAAGAGTGCAAAAATTACCGCGGCATAAGCCTGCTCAGCATCGTCGGTAAACTGTATGCGAAAGTGTTGATAAAAAGAGTGATGAATGAAAGTGAAGGAAAAATGTGGGATGTTCAAGCAGGATTTATGAAAGGAAGGGGATGCACGGATCAGGTCTTCTCCTTACGATGCATAGCAGAAAAAGTTTTGGCGAAAAGCCAAAAGGTATATTGCGTATTCGTAGATCTGGAGAAGGCCTATGACAAAGTGGTGAGGAATGAACTATGGTCAACATTGTCTTTGTACGGGGTGAGCAGCAGCTTGATACGAGCACTGAAATCTCTTTATGAGGGCTCAAGTGCTTGTGTCAGGATCAACGGAGCTTGCACGGACTTCTTTAATATAGAAAGGGGTGTGAGACAGGGTTGTGTAGCGTCACCGTGGCTGTTTAACCTGTACATGGACAGTTGTTTGAAAGAATTGCAAGAGAGTGCGTGTGGTATAAAACTGAACGAGCTGACCATCAAATGCCTCCTATATGCTGACGATCAGGTGATCTTAGCTGCATCGGCGGAGGAGTTGCAGTTGATGGTTAATATTATGCATGAGGCGCTGAAAGGTAGAGGAATGAAAGTGAATGTAAGTAAGACTAAAGTAATGGTTTTTGAAAGAGAGGAATGTATGACGAATTGCCCTATTATTATCGAAGGGCAAAGAGTGGAACAGGTGAAAGAATTTGTATACCTGGGTTCAAAATTTACGAGGGATGGAAAGTGTGACCAGGATATTGAGAGAAGAGTTTTGGCAGGAAATCAAGTGAATGGGGCGATGCATACCTTTATGAGCAGTCAAAACGTGTCTAAGAAGGCGAGAGTGGCTGTGCATAGGGGTGTGCTTATCCCCACACTTATGTATGGTAGTGAAAGTTGGGTGTGGCAGAAGAAGCATGAAAGTAAAATTAATGCAGTGGAAATGAGAAGTCTGCGAAATTGATGGACAAAGAAAGGAATAGCGTGATTAGAAAACAATGTGGTATAACTGAAGATGTAGTGACAAAGATAGAAAAAGGGATGCTTAGATGGTTTGGACATGTTGAGAGGATGGATGAAAATAGACTGACTAAACAGATCTATAAGGCGATAATGAATGGGCAAGCTGGTAGGGGTCATCCTCGGCGTACGCATGGTAACCAAATTGATGACCTGCTGGAAAAAGGCCAGGTCAAGAGTACCCTTAACCGGCGAGCGTGTATGAAAGCACTTATGAAAGTAGAAGAAGCGAAAGTGGTATGCCAGGATCGTAGCAAGTGGAAAGCCATAGTCTCTGCCTACCCCGATGGGAAACAGGCGTGATGATATGTATGTATTTATTTAATAAAAAAAAAATCTACTACCGACTAAAAAACCTCACGTTACGCCCAACAGCCTATGGTTGGGAGTCCCGGGTAAGCCCTCGGAAGGATGTCCCAGGATACGGTTAAAGTGCTGATCGGTTGTTAAAAGATATGTCTAGTGATGTACACTTGATGCTGGTAATTCCAGTTTAAAAATATACATACATGATCACGCCATAATCCCTGAAGGGGTAGGCAGAGGCATATTATATGCCCACATTTCACCTTTTTAGAATTTTTCTCACGTACTAGGTGGTGAGCCGAAATGCCGTGATGAAATGGACAGGCGCAGGTTGTGACTGTCTGCTTTGGAAATTTTTCAAGCCGCCGATAAAGGTCTTCAACTTGGCTTAACGACTGCCATTTTACTGGCAACCGGGATCAACGGCTTAACGCGCCTTCCGAAGCACGGAAACGCTCAAATAAATGCCACAAAGTGGTCAAATGGGTGGTTATCCATCCAAGGACCGGCCACAGTGAAAGTTGCTTACTACAGTGGTCGTTTACAGAACGCAGTTCGCGGGGCCACGAGCGCTTCTCTAAAAATATAAGAATTAAAAAAAAATATTATCCCTTCTGAAATCCTGGTACATCTTTCCTAGGTTTAGTTACGTAGAAATCGTGTGATTTCAGTCGCTTCAAGTTCGGGCTGAAAGCCATCCATCACACGTTAAAACAAACCTGCTGAATGCACGAATGGGTAAACTGAATACCCCCATACCCTGGAAGAAATAAGGGATACTAGGGGTGGCGTTGGAAATCAGTACTGAGGTGGTAGATAGCCAAGTCAATGCATGCTATAACGCTTTTTTTTTTGTTTAACGTGAGGGAAAATCCTCATAGGATGTTATGCCGGACTTTCACCGACTAAAAAACCTCACGCCACGCCTAACAGCCTATGGTTGAGAGCCCCGGGTAAGCCCTCAGGAAGGATGTCCCGTGACTCCCAACAGACCTACGGCCGCCAATGCGGCCTCGCCCAGGAGGTGGTTCGGGTGCAATCCCGCGTCTATGGGGGGTTTCGGGTGTGACCCGCTTCTAAGGGGGTGCGTGAGTTGCTCACGTCACGCTGCCGTCATGGGCCTGCTTCTGTAAGGACGGTGAGCGGCCCTCTCACCGTCCTCAGACCCCCGGTCATGGAGGTCGATAGTCCTCGGCGAAGACACGTCGGCGGCGTCCAGGGCGCCGACTGCGGAACTCGGGTGGGAGAGTTCTCTCCCGCACCCGGCCCGCCGCCTCCTTCACGAGCATGACCTGCTCGCAGAAAGAGGCGGCGCAGTCCCACTTACTCCCGCTGGAGAGCATGGCTCGCACCATAGTCTCGAGCGAGAGAGTGTCCACGCCCAGACCCACTACGAGGACCTGACCACGCCGTGCACTCCACCAGCGTGTGGAGCGCCGTGTCATCGCTGCGGTCCTCGCAGTGCTGACACTCAGCCGTGGTTTCCCGGTGTTTTCGTCACAGATACCTACCGAAGCTACCGTGCCCGGCAAGCATCTGTGTCAACTGGTAGGAGAGAGCACCGTGTCTTCTCTCCAGCCACTCGTCCATGACCGGTCTGACGGCCGCGATTGTGGCGAATCCCCCCCATGGTTGCTCAAGTCGCACCTTCCATGTCTCCACGGTTTCCTGGTGGAGCAGGGTCCGCTGGGCCTCGATTTCTCGAGACGCAGGCCTTTGGCCCCGCTCCAGCGCCTCCTTGCGCCATCTGAACAGTGACGCAAGGGCTCTCGCTTCCAGGTCCCATGGAGGGGTCCCGGCTAGGAGACATGCCGCCTCACCGGAGATCGTGCGGTATCCTCTTATCACCCTGACGGCCATCACTCTCTGCGGGCTGAGCAGTCTAGCCTCATTGCTGGCCGTCAGGGTCTCCACCCATACGGGAGCCCCGTACAGGGCCATGCTTCGCACGATCCCCAGGTACAGCCTCCTGTAGGGAGCGTTGGGTCCCCTGATGTTGGGCATCAGCCGCGCAAGTGCGGCCGATGCTCCCCTCAGTTTTGGGACCAAACTTCGGAAGTGATGTCCGAAGTTCCACCGGCCATCGAGTACGAGCCCCAGATACTTCATCGATGCTGTAACGCTAAAAAGATAGTTCGATATTGTATAACAATGCTTTTTCTGTTTTTTTAATGTGCGTTGTTATCCCAAATAAACATTCTTTCTTTCTTTCATTCATTTTCTTATACTGACCGTTTCCCCTTACAGTTGTCGGCAGTATAGCGAAGGTCCCGTAGCGCCATGAGCGCCCTGCTAGCTCCCCACGGTAATGCCGCCGCACTGTCTGCTGATGTACTGCGGGGCCGCTTGCCTACGCGAGAACTGTGGGATTAAAAAAAACAATTAATTACAAAAATAAAGATTAAAAATCACGAAAGAAGCTTAAACACAATTTTTTTAAATCAAGTCAGCTACACCTGTTGACATAAGGACTTCAAAGAATAAGGTTTCTGGCAGCTTATCAAAACTGACCTGAAGCTCTAAAATTTTGGATATTAAACTTGAATGAATGGGATTGAAACATTTTTAAGCGGATTTTATATCAGACTAGCTGACGCCCGCGGCTCCGCCCGCGTGCAATGTTTTTCCCGGTCACAGGGGTATGAAAAATAGATGTTGGCCGATTCTCAGACCTACTCAATATGCTCACAAAATTTCATGAGAATCGGTCAAGCCGTTACGGAGGAGTATGGCAACGAAAACTGTGACACGAGAATTTTATATATTAGATTAACAAAGTTGGCTCCAGGCGGAGCTGCGAGGCACCACTAGTAACAAAATATCCGTACCAGGAGCACATAAAATCAAAAGACATGCATTCCTACCTGCGAATAGTAAGAAGCTCAGTAGCATCGTCCCTACTCCACTCGCTCACACAGCCCCACACTTCATCCATGCCCCACGTCCAGAATGACCCCAGGGAAGACGAGACCCACACACAATAGATAACTACGAATAGCGGGCGGAGCTGGGAGGCACCACTAGCAACAAATTATCAAACTACACATACCAGGGGCACATAAAATCAAAGACATTTCTACCTGCGTATAGTAAGCAGTTCAGTAGCAGCGCCCACACTCCACTCACTCACAGCCCCACAGTTTCTCCCCTATCTCCAGATACATTATCCCGTTACCCACGTCCAGTACGACATGACCCCTGCGAAGGCGCCCACGGTCACGAGACCGCTGGACCCCCAGATTCATCACTTTCAGACACAATAGCTACGTATAGCGGGCAGAGCTGGGAGGCACCCACCACAAGCAACAAAATAGCAAACAACAAGAATCAGGAGCACATAAAATCAAGACACGTTCATTCAAATTACCTGCGTATTGTAAGCAGCTCAGTAGCAGCACCCCCACTCCACTCGCTCACACAGCCCCACACTTCGTCCCCCATCTCCAGGTCCATGACCCCGTGCCCCACGTCCAGTATGACCCCGGCGAAGGCGCGGCCCACGGTGACGTGACCCCGGTACATGAGCGAGCGGAGGGTATGACCCCTCCCTCGAAGGATCCCTCGGTCCACTGAGCAGACGCTGAATGCTTGGACGCGAACTAACACTTCGCCGGGACCGGCGCCTGAAGGGAGAAGTAATATATTGGTTACTTTTTACTTCTTAGATTCCAAAATAAGTGAGAACTAGTCAGCAGTGTATTGACATAGAAATGTAATAAATAGATAGAAAATATGTCACGTTCTGCCTGAGCCAGGCGTGAAAGCGAGAGCAACAAGCAATTAAATGCGAGGCACGAACGGTCTAAGCGTTCAGCTTGTGACACATCATACAAACATTTTTGGAGACACTTACCAGGCGACACAGCGTCCTCCACCAGTAGCACGGCCTGGTCCCCCGCGCCGTGCGAGTGCAGCGCGCGCGCCGTGGGGCCTGAGGGCAGGCGGCGAGCTGCCCGGAGCCCCAGCAGCACGCCCGTGCCGCCGCCCACTGCTACTCCACACGCGAATATCATCATGCTGCGACGCCATACTGGAATTGAAAGTTTCACAGATAATGTAAACATCACTCAGATTATAGAAAAAGGCGGGGTTTTTTGGCGCGAAAGTGGAGGCATCCGGATGCTACGCCGCTGTATAATTTTCCAAGATTAGTGTATTTGAGTGTTTTACGAGTAAAAAGTGGTGATTTTTAACCCATATATGCTCAGCGGGTCGTTTTTGTCCTGAAAAACTGGATTTGGTAAACGCGCTATTTCGTCCTTATAAAACGTTAATTTTCAATGCCTAGTGTGATTTGTCAATAAATCAAAGTACCGTCTACCAAAATAAATGAAAATACTTGGATTGGGTTGGAGTTTGTTGTCACTAGTGACAGTTGTTTTTATGACTTGATTTTTGGTGACAAAAAATTCCGACTCTGCTGATAAAAATGTGAGTAACATCGTTTTCTGCGTAAAAATACCCAATAAGTCATTTGTTTTATAATATTATATAGTTATTCTTTTCAATAACAGGAAATGTGGTATAAAATACTTATTTTATTCCTAAGATATAGCTGTCAGAACACTGACGGGTCGCTATTGACCCATTGGGTAAAAGTGTAACTAATGTAAATTAGGTCTGAGGGACCGCTTTACACGAATGATATCATTGAAGTGTTGGAAAATTTGGACTCCAACGATGATGTACTGGGTGCTGATATCTTTATTAATCCTCCTGGTGATGGCAAGGTATCAGATGGTGATTCAGGGGACGAAGAAGTTACATTTTTCTTTCACTTATCACGTCGACAGCTACTTGCACTGGCAAATCTTACTTATAGACGACCAATTACTGCGGAAACCGCGTCCAGTGAAGATGATGAACTTCATGATACACCTCCATTACCACTGGAACAAATAAGGCGCAGAGGAGGAAGAGGGAGACCCCAAAGAAGGGTTAGAGGAGCAATTACTCAGCGTCAAGCGCGTGGAGGTTGCTCTTGGAGATCCTTCCAAGGATAATCGTGCGTGGACTATACCACTTCCTAGAGATGTAAAATGACTGAATCTGACTAGTCACGATTGTCAAAAACCGTATTTGACCGGTCATTTATTGTCAAATTCAATCAATTTGACTTATACTTACTATTAATTCTAACTATTAAAGTGACTAATTATGCCAATTTTTCCCGACAGGGGGCACCATTTCAGTATAATCTATACATATAAAACTGTTGAGGGTCAAGAGTCTGTACATGGAAGATATTTTGAAAATTTTAATTGTAAGGCATTCTCTAATCGATACTGAAGCCGAAAATGTAATATAAACTTTTAATGTCTGTCTGTCTGTCTGTATCCCGAATAAGTATCACGCCGAAACTACTGAATCGATTTGAATGAAACTTGGTACAATCAGAGCCTATAATCCGAGGAAGGTTCTAGGATACTTTTGATCCCGATATTTTGCGTGGTTCCTTTGGGAGAGGGGATGAAAGAGAAAAGGTTTTTTTTTCGTTGTAAGTTTCCAATGCGTGGTCCAATTCCAAAATATTTTTCAGTGTTATCAAGAGAGTACTTTAAGGATTGTTGCACGCAAGTTTCAATATTGAGGGTTTTGTAGTTCAGGAATTAGAGTCATCTCAACTTTCGCAAAACATAGAATTCAAGGGTTTCGTTGAATGTGAGGGTAAATCTTACGTAACGGGCGTGTTGGCTTAATCATAAAAGAGCTTAATGATTGAGGCTATTGTAAAACAATTCAGTCCGCGCCGAAGGCGGGGATTGAATTGTTTTAGAATAGACTTAATCTTTAAGCTCTTTTATCATTAAGCAAACAGGGCCGTTTCACACGCTGCTTGATGAGTCTGATAAAGAAGCATTAGCTCCATTAGCAAACCTTTTGTGACGTAAACGAAGTTGCGAGGGTCAGCTAGTCTATACATATAATAAAACTGTAGAGGGTCGGGAGTCTGTGTACATTAAGAGAAAAGTTTAAGGATATCAACATCCTTACTGTGTATTCACAGTACATATATGAAAACTTATTATATACTCATAAAAATAACAGTAAATTTATTAAAAATAGTGATATCCATAACCTAAACTTAAGAAATAAGAATAAATTGGCTGTACCTAGATTTAGGCTTAATAAAATAAGCAATTCTTTTGCGGGCAATTGTATTCGAATGTACAATACATTGCCGACAGCCATAACAGGTTTGTCAGTTAATAAATTTAAAAAACTAGTAAAGCTTAAATTGTGCCAGAAAGCTTATTATAGCATTAAAGACTTTCTAGAAGACAAGACTGCCTGGCAGTGACACGAATTGCTCCTTTCTACATTTAAAAAAAAACTGTATTAGATACTAAGATGAATAAGAGGGACCGGACTGAGTTTCTTGGGGTGTTCTTCACAGTCTGTAGAAACCTAAATAATTTTTTAAAAATTTCAAAGGGAGTAAATTTTATTTTATTATATTTTATTTTATCATGGAAGATGTTTTGAAAATTTTAATTGGAGGGCGTTCTCTAATCGATACTGAAGCCAAAAATGTAATTTAAACGTTTCATGTCTGTCTGTCTGTCTGCATCCCGAATATGTATCACGCCGAAACTACTGAACCGATTTGAATGATACTTAGTACATTTTGAGCTTATATCCCGAGAAAGGTTCTAGGATACTTTTGATTCGGGATCAAAAGTATCCTAGAACCTTGTATTGCGCGGTTCCTGCGCGAGAGGGGATTAAAGATAAAATGGTTTTTCAGTTGTAATTTCTCAACACGTGATGCGATTTCAAATATTTTTTTAGTATTGAAAAGGGAGTAGGTACTTTAAGGATTTTTCGACCCAAGTTTCAAGATTGAGGGGTTTGTAGTTCAGAAATTAGAGGCATCTCAACTTTCGCCGAACCTAGAATTCAAGGGTTCCTTTGAATGAGAGGGCAGGTCTAAACGGGCGTGTTGGTTTAATCATAAAAGAGCTAAATGATTAAGGCTATTGTAAAATAATTCTATGAGGGCTGAATGGTTTTAGAATATCTTCTCTTCATCTTTAAGCTCTTTTACGATTAAGCAAACAGGGCTGTTTCACACGGTGCTTGACAAGTCTGACATTATGTGGCGTAAACGAAGTTTCGAGGGTCAGCTAGTTCAAAATAAATATCAAAAAGCACTCAAGATCAAAGTGACTGTTTATGACCCTTTTTGACAGCAAAATGACCGTTTTTGACCAATTTGACCGTAAATGACAGTCAGTCAAATTCAGTCACTTTGGTCATTTTCATCTCTACCACTTCCTAGGTCCGTTTGACGTTGTCTGAAAATAGTGATCCTATCGAATTCTTTCAACTTTTTTTCAATCGTGAAGTAATTGTTCACTGGGTCAGACAAACAGTTACATTATGCTGTTCAATCGGGAAATATGAATTTCTCTTTTCCAGGCCAAGAAATTATTGTTTTGTTGGTATTATTATTTTGTCTGATTATGTTCCGCTACTGTGACGCCGCATGCACTAGTAAAGCATTGAGGATACTCATACAACTCATAACTTGCGGCACAAAGTATGTGCCGCAAAGATTTGAAGAGATTTTTCGTTATTTTCACGTGACAGATAATACTGAACTGCCAGAAAATGATAAGATGGCGAAAGTACGCCCGCTGATTGACATGTTAAATGCCAAATTTCTTCTGTATCTATGCTCGTAAAGAACAACATAATAAGCATCAATAAATCTATGGGTCCCTATAATGGTAGGCATTGTTGCAAACAACACATCAAAGGGAACCAATAAGATTTGGTTTCAAAATATGAATTGCTGCAACGAGATTGGGCTACAGCCTGTAAATAAATAAATAAATATAAGTAAATTTATTATTTACATTTAAACATGATAAATGAATACATATTTAACAACATTCTGGTATCTTCATTCATTATAAACTAAGTAGCACATTTGACCACGGGGTCGTTTTTGACCCTTTAAAAAAAACGTATTTCTCTCAGTGCCACCTCCGATTTTCACTTACAATATCCATAGGGGCCCTTCAACCTACCACATATCCAAAAATGAAAGAAATCGGAAACAAAAGTAGTTCTGGGCATATATGGGATAAATATAAAAGTTCGACAACGTGCACAATTATTGGAAAATGTTATAACGCAGTGAAACATGACTCTTTTCTTTTTTCGACAAACTCCAGAGACACATCTATTAAAGTCCCACCGCTTTACTAGAGAAGACTGACTTTGACTTAGAGCTGTACATAACTTTTGACTGAACTTAGAGGACGAGGACTTTTTTTTTTTCTTTTTTATTAAGAACAACGTTCTTAATAATTAATTACAATCTAGCCGTTATATAAGTTTATGGCTAATAAGTAATTTACATCTAACTTAATTTACTAGGTATACTGTTTTTAAACTAAGATTCATGATCATTACACCTTCTTAGAGTCTGTTAAGTATGAAAACACTTTAACACTTTGTTCACGTGTTCTATATTATAGCACTATCACTAATATTTGTTCACTACACTAATTCAAAAGGCTTAGTTCGTTTTAATCGTCTCACTATGTCCGTGGTATCAAGCAATTGGATCGCTTCAATATTCACATGGTGTAGGAGTCTGCGTTCGTGGGCTGCAGCAGACTTTTGTATGGTTTGGTAGACAGGGGTGCCCGGTAGACAGTATCCACGTTGAGATCACGGTGGAGGTCGTCATTTCGTACGTACCAAGGCGCATTGACGATTGCCCTTAGTATTTTGTTTTGGTATCGCTGTATTATGTCGATACCAAGAGGACGAGGACTGAGAAAAATTACATAAACAACTGAAAAACACAAGAGTTGGCAGTGGAAACGCACTTACCTTGAACTCTTGTTGGTAGGTAGGCGCTGCTCCCAGCTTTGCGTTCGGGGTCTTGATTCACGACCGCGAAATATGCACACAGGAGTTATAACCGTAACTCTCGAGACTGTGGCTGATGATAAGCGATGTAGCGCGATATGATGGGTAATCACAGCGGCCGATAGCGGAGCGGAGCGTTAAGAGACGGGTGCGTGCGTATCTTCCAATAGCTATGGCGGAATGTGAATGTAGGAAGCGGGCGGGATAGTGTTGCCATAGACAATACATAAAAGTAAGATGCGTTTAGTGCGTGAGTGTTGACATATAATAATTATAATAAATACCATTAAATACATAAACTAAAAAATATGTATGCGTCGGTACTGGCGCATCCAACTTCGGGGGGCTTAGAGGATTCTTCCTCTACATTGAATAAACAAAATAAAAAAATAAAAGGAATGAAAACTTATGAACTAAAAAATAATTCAAAAGCGTAGGAGTTATTGCGTGGGTAACGGGCAAAGCCGAGTTACAGGACGAATGTATTCACCAGAAGAAGTCTTAATTCTGACGACTCTAATTACACCATCCTTCCCGGGAAACACCTCTGATACAACCGCGAGTGGCCACGATAAAGGATGCGTATTGTCATCCTTAACAACAACTACAGTTCCTATCGTCACAGGTTTGGACGGCATATTCCACTTATGTCTAAGTTGGAGAGAGGTAAGATATTCTTTGCTCCAACGTGTCCAGTAACTTTGAACAATTCTATTTAATAATTGATAGCGGGTGAGTCTGTTATCTGGTGATAGGGGTTCAATGTGTTCAGCGGGTAAATATTTAAGCGGAGTAACATTAAGAAAATGATTAGGCGTTAGGGGGGTTGGATCCGATGGATCCGAAGAAAGTATGCAAATCGGACGGCTATTCAAAATGCCTTCAATTTGCACCAATATTGTACTGAATTCTTCATAGGTGAGTATTTGACTCCCGATAGCTTTAAATAAATGAGACTTAACACATTTGACATTAATTTCAGGCAACGAATTAAAATTGGGCCCGAAAGG
Organism: Miltochrista miniata; assembly: GCA_933228765.1. Classification (NCBI taxonomy): domain Eukaryota; kingdom Metazoa; phylum Arthropoda; class Insecta; order Lepidoptera; family Erebidae; genus Miltochrista; species Miltochrista miniata. The sequence continues at coordinate 2,849,892 of OW121769.1, forward strand.
TGGGCTGTGCTGAAACTGAATCTTATGTTGAGTTAGATATTTATTCAGATCATTTTTATAATTAGTGGACTGTATAAGCGTGTAAATTTCGTTCAATTTTCGTTTCGCACCTATGAAATTAGTGCCTCCATCGCTGTACAACACTGAAACAGGACCCCTGCGTGAGATAAAACGTTTAAAGGCAGCGAGAAATAAATCTGTACTAAGATCACTTACTAACTCTAAATGGAGCGCCTTTGTTGTGAGACAGACGAACAAGCAAATATACGCTTTATGACTTTTTACTCCACGACGCCTTATGTGAGTTACGTAAAAGGGTCCCGCGTAATCAACTGCGGTATGCACAAACGACTTTACTTGTGAAACTCTAATGGATGGAAGATCACCCATAGGTGGAGTTGTAGAACGAGGCCTAGCTTTAAAACATAAATTACATTTATGTACTCGTTGGCGAATCAAATTTCGTGCAGAAAGAATCCAATACTTTTGGCGAGTCAATGCTAACACTAGTCCAGGACCGGTGTGTAAATTGTCGGTGTGATAGTGGTCTACTAAGAGCGACACCATACGTCCTTTAGGTGATAGCAGTATTGGATATTTTGTGTTGTAATTTAGTTGAGAATGAGTAAGTCGACCACCTACTCTAATTAACCCTTGTTCGTCAAGAAAAGGGTTGAGTTTTAAAATAGCCTGATTTGGACAAATTTTAGTAGCCTTAAGTGCTTGTAATTCTACCTGAAAATACTCAGACTGATCGAAGCGGACCGCATAATATTCTGCGTATTCTAAATCGTATACAGAAAGTATACCGCGGGATTTGAGAATCCTTGTGAAACGTAATACATAAACCAGTGAACGAATAAATTTTACCCAACTCGAGCAACGCTCGGCAAGTTCGTCTATCATGTGAACGTGATCGGAGACAGGTATGGTATGTGCATGGAGAGAAGCTATTTTAATTTCCGGTAATTCTGTCTTCTCGTTATGATTGATTTTATATTCCTTCACAGGCCATGCATTTATAGGTGCGGACAGCCATTTCGGCCCGTGAAACCAAAGATAGTTATTTATTAACCCTTTAGGTGTCACAGGGCGCGAGACTATATCGGCGGGATTTTCAACCCCACGAACGTGATACCAATGGGAAGCAGGCAGATATTCATTTACCTGAGCGATGCGATTAGCTACAAAAGTTTGAAACTTATGAGCGGGAGAGTGAATCCAGGTAAGGGTTACCGTAGAATCAGAGAATGCGAATATATTGTTTATTTGACACCGCTTATTAAAAACAGTGCGCACAGAATTAATTAATTTTGCGAGTAAGACCGCCGCGCAGAGTTCTAAACGCGCTAGCGTTTTATTAGAATCTGACACTTTGGATTTAGCGGTCAGTAGATTCACATTAAGAGCGTTTCCGTTCTCAGCCGTTTCTATTCGTACATAGATAACAGCACCATAACATTGCTGGCTGGCATCCGAGAAGCCTATTAGAGTAATTCGACGAGCGGATGTTAAACCTATATGTCTCGGTATTTTTATTTCAGATAAACGCGACAACTCCCTATGAAAGTGTTTCCATTTAGACAGAATGCAACCCGGGACCGTCTCGTCCCAGTCCAGTTGTAATTTCCAACATTCTTGTATAAGCAACTTCATGTATGCGACCACTGGACTGATGATTCCAAGCGGATCGAACAAGCGCGCGGTTACGGAAAGGATCGAGCGTTTAGTGCATGTTAAAGGCATGTCGATCACTATTTTAAAGTTAAAGGTGTCATCGTTAGGTTGCCATTGCATACCCACGATCTTAGTGTCAACATGAGGATCCTCATCAAACTTGACAGCGAGACAGCTCTTATGAATTGACGGGATACGTGACAATAGGGTATTGTCATTAGAGATCCACTTAGTTAAGTTAAAACCTCCAGATTTAAACATAGCGACCATTTCCCTATAGGTGTCTTCAGCTAAATCTACATTCTCTATGGAACTAACGTAGTCGTCAACATACATGTGATTGTCAGCTTCGTACGCCGCCAGAGGATATAAAGCGCGACAGTCTGACGCGAGCTGGTTTACGACTCGCATTGCCAGGAAGGGTGAGCTGGAGACGCCAAAACAAACGCGGTTGAAATGATAGCTTTCAATAGGAGAATTGGAATCGAACCTAAATAATGTTCTTTGATATGCATGATGATCTTGAGTAAGTTTCACTTGAAAATACATTTTTTCTATGTCCGCGGTTACAGCAACCGGGTACATACGCAAATTGAGAAGCAAATGAAAGATATTGTTCTGTAATATTGGTCCCGTATAAAGCAAATCGTTAAGCGATTTACCTGACGTGGTTTTACACCCAGCGTCTAAGACCACACGCGTTTTAGAGGTTTCTTTGTCAGGGCGATAAACGGCCCGATGCGGCATATAATAAACTTGAGAGTCTAGAAAGCTATTTGACACTTTAGTGAGATAACCTTGATCAATATATGTTTGAATAATGGCATTATAATCGTTGCGTAAGTTAGAAGCGTCTAACTTTTTTTCTAAATTTAAAAACCTGCGTTTGGCGATTGTGTACGAATGCCCTAGCTCACTGGGAGGGTATTTAAAGGGAAGACTAACCGTATATCTACCGGTATCGTCGCGTGAGTACGTAGACGAGAACAGCTTTTCACATGCCGCGTCGTCCGTGCTAATGTGCTTCTTATCTGGCACCTGTTCTATCTCCCAAAAGCGTTGCGTTAATTGTTCGAGAGACACATCTTGAGTGTGACATAAGAAGGCCTTGTCGGACACGGAGGAATGAGACATGCGATCGCGGGGATGCTTGTTTGTCACTAGCGAATAAGGTAAAGCATGCGCCTTTCCCATTGCGACGTATCCGAGCGTGGTTTCTATCGCGATTACTGATGAGGTTGGGGATGTAATTTTTTGTGACCCTAAAATCATGGGGAAGAGTTCATTACCTAACAAACAATCTATACCACCCGGAGTATGGTATCGTTCGTCAGCCATAGGTAAATTTTGTAAATGGGTTAATTCCGCTGTATCAATTTCTACGTTAGGCAAAAAATCTGTAATAGTGTCTATAACCCGTGCACTAACCGAATAGGAACAGCGGGCATCAAATCGCGAATATATTTTGAAATGCGTAATTCCATAAGATTGGCTTTCAAGTTGACCTATGCCTTTAATGACAGAAGGAGCGTTAAGTATTGTTAAGTGCAAACGCTCACAACAAGCCTTCGTAATAAAGTTACTCATAGACCCTGAGTCCAAAAACAAACGTATACGATCCGATTTATAATTTGCATATACACAAGCAGTCGGCAACAAAACCGTGGTCGCGCTGCTTGAATTACGCGGCGGAGGGATCACAGCCGATAACGACGCGATATTGCCACTATGTGACCGCGCCTCCCGCGAGTGCGAGCGGGACGGATCATCTGCCGATGACGCATGAGTCGACATGGAATGCTCGGACGGCGCAGTAGACGCGTTTGCCTGCCTCGATGCGTTGCCGGTAGCATGATTTCTTGTTGAATTTGATGCGTTCAAATTATTTTTATAACACAGTAAACTATGATGAGACCGATTGCAAATCGAACACCTATTAACAGATCTGCAAGCACTCACGTGATGAAAACCTAAACAATTAACACAAAAGGAATGTTTACGAACTATTTCATTTCGCGTTTCAACAGTCTCTTGGATAAAATGTTGACATTTGAACAAAGGGTGAGCGGAATTATTGTTACATACGATACAATTTTTTATGTTAGAAGTATCGACTGATTTCAAATTAGTAGGGCGGGTTTGCGTAAAAAATGATTTAGGTTTATTTAAATGAGAGGCGGTTGAACTCCGCTGAGCGCGATAATCACCTTTTTGGGAATGTGATTGTGAGCGGAGCGTTTGGAGTTTGCTTTGTTCTGTCAAAAATGTTTTGACGTCACTATATGTAGGTACACTCAAATGTCTATGAGATTGTTCAAACAATTCAAGCATAGGTTTATCAAACTTGCTTAATGCTAAATGAGTTATTATGAAATCTGATAAATTTGTGATAGGTAGCCGCTGCAGAGCTGCTTCAGCTGAACAAAAGTTCTCCAAAATCTGATCAGCCGATTGCCCTGGCTTCTGGTGTAACATTTGTTCTAAATAGCACGACGCCTGAACCCTGGTATCGTGGTATTTAGCCAGAAGGGCTTGCCAAATAACATCGTAATTTTGTGCGGTAGCAGCTATGCCTGAACAAACAGTAAGTGCCTTACCCGAAAGGCAACCTATCAAATATTGAACCTTTTCGGCGTTGGTGAGACGAGTATTCGTATGTATCACACTACAGAAATTTTCATAAAATATAGGCCACCTACCATAAGTACCATCGAAACCTGTGAGTTTAAGTGGGGGTAATTTGATATTAAAATTATCACTTTTCTTTTTATCGTCGAGTTCTTGTCTCAGAGTAGTTTCCGTTTGCTTTATGAAACAGTATAATTCATCAAATGTATTAAAAACACTATAACTCGGCTGTACCTGCGGATTATCTTTTAATTGTTCAATTAACAATTTATCGATAGTTTCGATGTAATCCGATCGGGTTTTATCGATAGATTGAACCCGAGCGAGAAACATCATGCGTACTGTTTCATCGGTAACCTTGAGACTTAAGTTGTACACTTCTTGAACCATGTGAAACAAACTTTGTTTTTTGTATTCTAAAAAATTTATCATGACCTGACTTTCGTCTGAACTTTTACTATGGGATTTGTCTTTAGAAGCCATGATAATATAATTGATACGAGATACGAGTATGTATATAAGTGGGTAGGTAATAGAAATATTCAGCGAAAAAGTATAAAATTCGAACAACGATCAGCTGTTTGCTTAAATCAGCTGTTTGCGGTAAAGTATTCAGAGAACAAACCCAATATGGAGTCTGCCTAACAATCAGCTGTTAATCGTTTGAATACCGTTATGTATCGGCTGCGTTGCCCAGTACCGTCACAATAAAATAAATATATGTGGGTATAAAATTAACGTATAAATATGAGTTTTATCTACGATTACAATTCGAAAGATAATATGAATTGTAATGAAATTGGGGAAAACTACGTTAAATTTATGACGGTTGAGAAAATTGTTAATTTTGGATTGTCCGTTTTACTTTATGCCAAAACTCCTAATTACCAAAAAATATCAAAATGATTGCCTAGAATCGGACAACCGGACTAACATGGCCAGGATGGTCCAAGTCCTGGGTAGCGATAATTTCGGGGGGCGCTACCTGCCAGCGGGTTGATTATATATAGGTAAATATGATTATGATAAATAGCGTAAATGCGTTATAGAATATGAGTACTTATGAGTAATATAAAATATGCGGTGTGAAAAGATAATTAACTTTTCTAATGCGTGCGGGTGGCGTTAAATATAATATTTGCGTTGAGTATTTATGAGTAATATACTAAATATATATATGCGTATGCGTGAATTTAATAGGAAAAGAGGTAATTAATATTATTAGTAGAAAGAATGCGTTAGATGGAATATCCGGCTCGAAGGACCACACTTGGAAACGCACTTACCTTGAACTCTTGTTGGTAGGTAGGCGCTGCTCCCAGCTTTGCGTTCGGGGTCTTGATTCACGACCGCGAAATATGCACACAGGAGTTATAACCGTAACTCTCGAGACTGTGGCTGATGATAAGCGATGTAGCGCGATATGATGGGTAATCACAGCGGCCGATAGCGGAGCGGAGCGTTAAGAGACGGGTGCGTGCGTATCTTCCAATAGCTATGGCGGAATGTGAATGTAGGAAGCGGGCGGGATAGTGTTGCCATAGACAATACATAAAAGTAAGATGCGTTTAGTGCGTGAGTGTTGACATATAATAATTATAATAAATACCATTAAATACATAAACTAAAAAATATGTATGCGTCGGTACTGGCGCATCCAGGCAGTATGGTTTTAAATATCTTCACCTGTCCTTTGCGCGAACAAAGCTATAACAGAACCACTGACCTGTAATAATAATCGCTGGACTGGCTATTCCATACAAAATGACAGCTACTTTTTTGGGCCGATTCAAAGCGCCTCTGCCGAGTGCACTGAGAACTAAATTAGTTTGCAAATGGCCGTTGTTTGTTTATTTCAGAAGGAGTATATGTGTGAAATTTCGAATATTTTTAAGATAATACTGTGATTGGTATAAATTTGAAGTGTTTTGATTTACAAATTTAGTTCATAGTGCAATTAAGTAGATATTTAGCATGAGATCGTGTGTATATTGTAAAACAAGATACGAGAAGGGCTGTGGCGTCTCTTTTCACAAGTAAGTAAATCTAAGAATCTAATTGTTAAACAATTATTATAAAACCATAATTTAGGTTTTTTTTTACTATCATAAGCGAATACCCTTCGAGTTTCGGGGATTTTACGAATATTTTTATAACCTATAATGATTAATAGGGTTGTCAAAATGTATATCGATAATTTTCTGTCCAATGCCAAAATTCGAAGTTTAAAAAACAAGAGGCATGGTAAAAGTTCTTTAATAATTTAATGAAACACTTAAAATTGTAGTTGATAATCGAAACAGTAACTAACTAGCGTGTGAATATCGCGTATCTGGGGAGGTTACTTAGCGTGACAAACATTTTTATTCCTTTCGCTTTTAAGCATTCGGTTATAAAGTTTTGTTTGAATATTATCATATTGATTTAACAAGTGAAAGCATTGTTCATTTACTTTTCTTTAAATCGGCAATAACAAGAGGCTGGTGTCCTAAATTTTAAAAATTGTTTAATTTTGTAGCTTTATGTTTATATTTTTTTTATACCACTTAGGTAACAAGCATACGGCCCACCAGAAGGACCAGTGGTCACCGCAGCCTATGAACGTTTGCAACACCAGAGACGCCACACTCGCGCTGCCGACCCTATCAATGATCTGCTGATTACATGATCACAGAAATGTAATACTTTGATTTATTTACAACAATCATTTATATTAGTATATTTTGTGATTTAAAAAATGAATTTTAATGGCATGTATTTAAATCGATATCTGTTTAAACCCTTTTTTCGAACAAAATATTACAAAGTTAAACCAAAAATACTGACTTGCACACTAAATAAATCAAATTCAAGATACTGTTTAATGGTATTTGCAGAACTATTTTACTGAAAAAATCACTATTATCAAAATAGTTTATCTAAAAATTCCTTAGCTTAACAAACATATTAAAACTTTTTTGAGGAAAACCACTACTTTGGCAACATACCTGCGACCACTGTTTAAGCAAACACTTTTTTTTTATATTAAGCTCGCCAAACTGAATTCGCGAGCCTGATGGCACAGATTACTAAATAGTTACTACGTAACAGATACATCACTCCCATACAAAAGCGACAATACCTACGTTATATTAGCCTACAAAATTTTAATAATAATACCTGCTGCTCAGAACGAAAAGAATTGTACCTTAAACACGCGTTGCCCGCTGTGCAGGTGACGTCATCGTAAGAATGCGCTAGGGTTGAACCTATAATGATTTTTGTAGTAAAACAAATGTTACGAATCAACCATGTTTTAATACGCTTTTATTAGGTCGACGTGTTTGTACCTAAAAAGGTAATGAAATGAAAAAAATTATGAATGGTTTAAAAAAACCCTAGAAAAACACGCTTTTATAAATGCACGTAAAAACCAAAAATAAATTATGAATCACAGTAGGTAGGTCTACCTATATATTTATATAATTTATCTTATTCCTACCCATAACTAAAATATCAAAGAAATTTAAAATTAACTGACATTACCTTTAGCGTAAGTACCGGCTATTCACCTATCCCACCCGGCCATCCTACCTTACTATGTTACACACACATACATAAATGGTCACGCGTTTATCTCCGAAGGGGAAGACAGATGCATATTAGATGCCCACATTTAATTTTTTTATTGTTTACCCAAGTAATAGGTGGTGAGTAGGCAGGTTGTGACCGTCTGCTGTTAAGATTTTTCAAACCGCCTAAATAGGCCTCCAACTTGACTGACTGCTATTTTTTTGGCAACCGAGACCAACGGCTTAACGTGCCTTCCGAAGCACGGAAACGCTCAAATAAAGGTCACAAAGTGGTCACATGAATGGTCACCCATCCAAGAACTGGTCATAGTAAAAGTTGCTTACTACAGTGATCGATTACAGAACACTAAGTCCGCGGGGCCACGAGCGCTTCGACTACCTATAAAACCTATTTACCCATAGATTCTATAAAATGGCCTATTGCCTATAAAAAACAACACTTTTATAATACCTGACTCAAATAACTCCTTAATTTACGATTTACATACTTTTCACCTACCTACTTATGTTCAAACAAATAAATGGTGAAAACATTCATATTGATAAGATTTAAAATATTACTCAGCTTTCTTCGTCTCTCGGCAATTTAAAAAACGACAAATTTTCTTTCGTTTTTGTACTATTACACCCATCCACTGCACAATAATTACGTGGTTTAGGCATTTCGAAGCGTAAGCGCGGGAAACGAGCGGTGCGGTGCGATGCGAGCGCTCAGTCGGGCGTTCGGCAGCCCTCTGCCAGTTGTATCCCCAGGGACGTGCCGAGCGGTAGGTACATAGCACGCGGTTTTGAGCGAGTGACGGAGGCCTGCTGATGGTTAGCCTACTTAGGTACTTTAAAGTAATCATTCATATTATGTAAACATCATTGGTACAAAAATAAAATTAACATTGTAGTCGATATCTGGTAAAGTTTTTATCGACACCAAGACAGGTGTTGTACATCACTAGTATTAGTTCCAAGTACATTCGCTAGCTGCCGTCAGCGCCAAATGGCGATTTTCAATTAGGCACACTTTTATGAAACCGATCACCAGTCCAGATACTATTACAGGTCAGTGAACAGAACTAAAGGCAGATGAGGCTTGCGGAACAAGAAGTGAGGCTATGGGCGCTTGCACACTGCCACGATAACGGTAACGACACGATATCGTAGGAGCGGTGTTTTGATACAATTACTACTACACGCTTTCACACTGCCACGATATCGTCACGATATCGCACGATATCGTGCGATATCGTCACGATATCGCACGATATCGTGGACGATATTTACTGTCGTGACAATATACAGATACTTACAACAGTAGAGTAACTTCATAGAAATGTGCGAAACGGCTCACAACGACAGCAAATACGACGATGCTAAATAGACTCTCCAGATTACATATCTAACTAATATTTGAAAACATGCTGAAATTTGGTAAGTACAGCGATAGATTGCTGTGTGGAATAACACATAAACTACTTTTTACCCCCAAAATATTTTCCCCTGAGAAGCGAGAACAGGAATAGAATTCATTTAAAGCTTTTAAGTACATTATTATGTGACATGCTTTTCAAAATTATAAGATGAACAGCAAGGCATAAGTAGAACCCTGTAATGTTATAGCTCACAGTTTGAGTCCTAAACTGAGTTTTAAAATACAAAAAGATAACCTACCTCTATCATGAAACAGTGCAACCAACTCCTTATACAGCACGACCGGCGAGAGTGGCAGGGCGCCTTCCTTAACCCTCCTCACGGCTTCCCTTGTCCAGGTGACGGCTCTCACACGACCCTCCTTCATCAGCTCGTGGTGCCAGAGGTGGAGGAAGGCCTGTCGGAGCTAAGGGAAAGGGTTGGAAAGGATTAGTTGCATTAGAGGTGTGATGTTTTCATGGTTGACTTGAACAAGAAAATCAGCATGGAATTGAAGAATCATTCATAGTCCTATTTTTGACGTGACAACATCTTATAAAAAGATGGAGCCGGCTGCACGCACGAAAAAACATGACGTATGCGGCGTTACCTCGCTCTGAGGCGTTCCATTTAAGGCTGAGTTGTCACATTCAACTATCCTCAGTAAACCGACTTTACATTATAACCATTTTTTTATTTTTTTATTCATACAATTATGCATGTAAATGGAAAACTTAAGAGCAAGACTAAATCTTTGTATGTATGTGCATATTATGCATACAAAGACATAGTCATGCCTTTATCCCCAAAGGAGTAGGCAGAGGCATCCTACACTGCATCATGCATCATTTGTTTGTTTCAGAGTTTGGGTGTTTTCTATGTATAGTAATGTTAGTATGTATTTAGAAATATATAAGTACCTAGGTATGTCTATCGGTTGTCAAGATCCCATAGCACAAGCTTATATTAGCTTAATTTGGGCTAGATGATGTTGTGTGTGAATGTCCAAAAATATTAAAATCTATTTATATTTTTAATAAATTTTATTATGGCCCATACCGATGAGCTCATTGATTGCCTCATTGAAAAGGTCTATGAATACCTGCTGTTGAAATTTTTCTAACTACCTATAAGGTTACAACTTGGATTAACAACGGGCATGTTAGTGACAACTGGGACCAACAGTTTAACACTTACATTGTAAAGACTCCTTAGAAAGTTGGTATTGATTTCACTGTTAAGCCAGGCCTCCGTCACTCGCTACAAGTCGTTTTATAAGCACCTACTCCTAAGTATTATGACGCAGAACTAACGTGGCCGACCGGCAGAGGGCTGCCACACGCCAGACCGAGCTAAGTGCGCACAACCAATGTACATTTCCCGCGTAAAATAATATTTCGCTTTATTTAGTCTTGCTTTTTTTTTTCATCTTACTTCTTACTAATATTCTAAAATTAAATGCGAAAGTGTTTTAGTGCGTATGTGTAGATGTGTGAATGTTTGTTACTCTTTCACGCTCTAACGGCTAACGGATCTGGCTGATATTTGATACAGGGATAGATTGTAGTCTGGAATAACACATAGGTTACTTTTTATCCCGGGAATAAGTTCCCAGTGGAAGCGGGAAAAGAAACAAACTTTTACGCGGGCTAAGCTGCGAGCATCAGCTAGTTATAATATAATTCTTATGTAAAGAAGAAGAAGTTATAAAATATTATTAAGTTTTTTTTTCAGACACTGTTTATTGTTTTTTGTAGTTATAATGTATTTTTGTTACGTGCTTACAACCCTAATGTTGTCAATAGTTGTCACTCGATGACGCAATCATACGGTGTGCGCACGAATCTCGACTCTCGGAATACGTCGTAGAACATGTTTTCCACTGTAGCGATATGTTATAGCTAATATTTTTGAGGTTAAGTATGGGAGTGATGTATCTGTTACGTAGTAACTATTATTTAATCTGTGGTTAAGCCCAACAAAAATAACTCATCTAAAGAATCATTCATTGTTGGTCTTATTAAATTTCAGTGGCCACAGTATAAAATATAAAGAGATCCTACATACCCTTTGTATCGCCTCAACTGAGTGATGGACGACATCATGTACTCTGGTTTTGCTATTGTCAGCGGCAGTTTTGGCAGCTACCTGGAATATGGTTCAATATAAACTAAGACTGTTTTAACTGCCTCATTCTCATAGTGGTACTGAGGTCGCTACCTCCTAATTATATATCAGCTGATGAAGGAGGGTTGCAACAACTACTTTTGTAATCTGCAAATATATCCATACTAATATTATAAAGCTGAAGAGTTTGTTTGTTTGTTTGTTTGTTTGTTTGTTTGTTTGTTTGTTTGAACGCTAGGATCTCAGGAACTACTGGTTGGATTTCAAAAATTCTTTTACAGTATGATAGTCCGTTTATCGAGGATGGCTATAGGCTATATAACATGACGCTAAGATGAATAGGAGCGGAGCAGCAATCAATAATGTTTTGAAAACGGGGAATATTGTTTACCCTCTGAGAGCTTCCGAGGCGTACGCTGCGTAAATGGTTAAAGTTAGGTAAATATTATGTATTACAAAATTGTTTCTCTTAAACAGTTCTAAAAAAAAGTCCACTACAGCATATTTCTATCTTTTAAGGTCCGCTCACAATAACGTAATTTGTCTATCTCTTAAGGTTCGCTCACGATATAATGAAACTGAAGAGTTTGTTTGTGCTAGGATCTCAGAAACTACTGGTTTCATTCCAAAAAATATTTTACAGTTTAATAGTCCATTTATTGAGGCTGGCTAATGGTGATATAACATCACGCTAAGACGAATAGGAGCGGAGCAGCCATGAATAATGTTTCGAGAACGGGAATTATTTCTTTCTTTTCAGAGCTTCCATTACGGACGCTGCATAAATAGTTAAAATTACGTAAAAATTGAGTATTACAAAACTGTTCCTCTTAAAAAGTTATAAAAAAAAGTCTGTTACAGAATATGCCTATCTTTTAAGGTTCTCTTACAATAACCCTCTTATAAAGTTTTAAAGTATGAGCGACGCGACGTAAACTTGGTTCACAGAGGCAGCCAGTCAACTGAACGATAAAAACCGGCCAAGTGCGAGCCGGACTCGCACACGATGCGTGGAAGTAAAAGCGACGGGAAACATTATAATACTCGAAATATGAATACCATACCTCTCTCTTTCTCACTCTCATGTGACGCAAACGAAGTTGCGCGGGTCAGCTAGTGTACAAATAATAATGGTGATGGTGGTGAAACAGTTTTTTCTTCTTGTTCAATTAATGTGATAAATCTCTCTCGGACCATAAGAAATCAGCACAAAAAGTCACCTAACTCAGGACTGACTGTACTTATCATTACCTGTGCTAATTCCATTTATGTCCAAGGCCCTTGTTCCAGATCCTAGGGTATGCAAAGATCTGACCATATAGCTAATAGATATTCATAAATAAAATGTCCCATTTTTGAGCTTTTCTACCAACTGAAATTTCTACCATTTTTTATTCGAGTGCTGAATAAAGGAGGGTTATGTTTTTATATTAAATGCACTTATGATATGGCCATTCTATATATCTGATCATACAAAAGGATGCAAACAGTGGTCAATATGAGGGTATTTAAGTATACATAGTTTTCCCAACTCCTGTGCAACAGGTAGTGTTGATTCGTAATGATTCATTTAAAAATTCATTTTGGAATAACTTAGATATTTTTATGATAACTTAAAGCGTTATTATGTAAGCTCAGGGCCATTTTATAAATAAGTAGGGCAATGTCATCACAACATTACATAAAAACAATGCATAAAATATACATAGAACGAGACCACTTTCAATTTCTAAACAGGTCGCTAAAATTGACGTCAATAACCGCCGCACTTTCGCGCGAAAGTACCAGGAGACCATGATTACAGAAGAGCTACTCACATGCAATGCTTCGAGTTTTTCACCGGCCCTGTGTTTAAATTCGTCCATCTCAGAGTACCAGAAGCCGAGGGAGGGTCAGCCTAATCCACTCAAACTGTTAAATCATATTGAAAACCTTAACCTTTGGACACAATTCGCCCTAAATACGGGCTTAAAATAGACTGAATGTCAAATCAAAAACTTACTCGTTGACATTATGAAAAGAACTAGTGATTTATTATACCCTTTTCCTGGAGTGTTTGGTACTGTTTATGTCTAGAATTTGTATAAAACTGTAAAAAACGGACCTAATAATTTATCCAAACATAACCTCTACTATTTGTTTGTCAGTTGACAGTAATGACATAATAATATTGAGTGACATAATTGATTTGACGTTGACGTTTGTTGTGCATTCCTTTTTACGCTTTCAATGTTTTTTTAGATTTTCATTCTACGTCTTTACTTCTATTCTAATCTTTGACTATTTAGCACAGGACCCACCTTACTGAAGCATTCCCCTCTGCCAAGGCAATAGACCATTCGGACTAAGAGGTTTATAAAAAGCACTTGAGAATCGATTGATTCACTGTCATAATCGTTATAGCTGTGTGCGAACCTTAGATCATCTAACCACAGGATGCGCCTTACTTAAGCATTGTTTTCTGCCATTGCACATGACCATTTGGTCTTTTGGCTTTATGAAAAGCCTGTACATCACTACATCATTTTATATGATTAAACTAGTACATTACATTGTAGTTGACTGTACAATAACAATTAACACACAACAGCCATTACGCGTTTGTCGATTAATACATTTTTAAATGCAATGAAATTTTATATGTCTTTGTGTTTCCCCCTTCACTTGTATGAAAACTGGCAGAATATTTTTGTATGCGGTGGTTCGCAAAGGCTAGTCCCGTGTTATATGGTCTAAGGTGCGAACGCATGGCGTCCTCAGATTAAGGCCGATGTATTGGATGTATGTCGATTATGATAGTGAATCAATCGATTCTCAAGTGTTTTTATAAACCTCTTAGTCCGAATGGTCTATTGCCTTGGCAGAGGGGAATGCTTCAGTAAGGCGGGTCCTGTGCACAGACTTACAATAAGTAGCAGACAAAGCATTAGAGATTGAAAAGTACGCTAAAACTAACACATATAAAAACCACACACACTAACGCAACTACAGGGAAGGAGTTAGCCGCCTAGTTCAATAAGATTTATTTTAATGAAATAAGAGTATCTTAAAATACCTTTTTTAAGGTTCCGTAATCCGTAGCCAAATGGCAAAAAACGGAACCCTTATAGATTCGTCATGTCTGTCTGTCTGTCCGTCCGAATGTCACAACCACTTTTCTCCGAAACTATAAGACCTATGCACTTGAAACTTGGTAAGTAGATGTATTCTGTGAACCGCATTAAGATTTTTAAATATAACTAGAAAAAAGCAGTAAATTTTGGGGGTCCCCATACTCAGAACTGAAACGAAAAGATTTTTTTTTCATCAAACCCATACGTGTGGGGTATCCATAGATAGGTCTTCAAAAATGCTTTTGAGGCTAAAGCACCTTTAGAAAAAAATGATGTTACAAAACATAAATTTTTTCTAAAGGTGCTCCCTCACCGGGAGCATTCGCGCGTAATGTAATGTTACGAGTCGAGAATTACAGCCAGTGTGGGAGGTGAACCGAGCATTGCAATGCGCACCTTGTAATGATACAAGACGAGGTTACAGCAGTGAGGCAGGTGATCCGAGCATTGCAATGCGCGCCTTGTAATGATACAATGTGTAACGTTTTGATCCAACTCGTAACATCAATGCGCTTTTTTTGTTGCGGCTGGCCGGCCGCACACTGGTCCAGATTATAAATAGGTGGACATACGATCTAAGATGTCAAACGCTTTTGGGAAAAAAATAGTAGTACGAGTACGAATTTCAGGTTAATTTTGCAATCCAATATGGCCGCCGCGCCACCATTGTAAAATTTCATGTTGGATATCGTTAATGGGGTTTTTTGGTATGCTGAGTACGAATTTCAGGTTAATTTTGCAATCCAATATGACCACCGCGCCACCGTTGTAAAATTTCATGTTGCATATCATATAGGGGGTTTTTTAGTATGCTGAGTACGAATCACATGATAATTTTGCAATCCAATATGGCCGCCGCGCCGAAATCACAAAATTTCATGATGGGTATCGTCTAAGGGGTTTTTTGGTATGCTGAGTACGAATCTCATGATAATTTTGCAATCCAATATGGCCGCCACGCCGAAATCACAAAATTTCATGATGGATATCGTATAAGGGGTTTTTTGGTATGCCGAGTACGAACTTTGGGTTAATTTAGCAATCCAAGATGGCTGTCGCGCCAGCGTTGCAAAATTCATGTTGCATATCGTAGAAGGGGTTTTTTGGTATGCTGAATACGAATTTTAGGTCAATTTTGCAATCCAAGATGGCCGCCGAACCACCGTTGTAAAATTTCATTTTGGATATCGTGAAAGGGGTTTTTTGGTATCTCAGCATACTGACAGAAATCTCGCAACAGTGGCGCGGTGGCCATATTGGATTGCGAAATTATCATGAGATTCGTACTCAGCGTACCAAAATCCCCCTTAAACAATACCCATCATGAAATTTTGTGATTTCGGCGTGGCGGCCATATTGGATTGGAAAATTATCACGTGATTCGTACTCAGCATACCCAGAAACCCCTTAAGCAATACCCATCATGAAATTTTGTGATTTCGGCGCGGCGGCCATATTGGAGTGCAAAATTATCATGAGATTCGTACTCAGCGTACCAAAATCCCCCTTAAACAATACCCATCATGAAATTTTGTGATTTCGGCGCGGCGGCCATATTTGATTGCAAAATTATCATGTGATTCGTACTCAGCATACCAAAAACCCCCTTTAACGATACCCATCATGAAATTTTGTGATTTCAGCGCGGCGGCCAAATTGGATTGCAAAATTCGGCGGCCAAATTGGATTGCAAAATTATTATGTGATTCGTACTCAGCGTACCAAAATCCCCCTTAAACGATACCCATCATGAAATTTTGTGATTTCGACGCGGCGGCCATATTGGATTGCAAAATTATCTCTTAGTCTTTCTGTTCCCGGTTTCCATTTCGGAGTTTCCAGTTCTATGATCCGATCCAAAATCGCAATAAAAACCATTTCTGCTAATAGTTTTGCTCCAATTTTTTTAAAACCTTCTCCTGACAGAAACAAACACAACAAAAAAGAATTAGCGAAATCGGTCCAGCATTTCACGCGTGATGCCGTGACCACGGAAATCGGGTTTCGTTTTTATATATTGTATACTCAATATCATCGAAGATTACAGGCATTATATTAAAATGCAATTCTGAACTAATTAAATGCTGAATCACAGTTTGCCACACTTATTTTTATGTTAGCATTAAATTTAATCTTGAAAAGAAGTGCCTGAGTTTGGCCCCTACATTAATGAGAGGTATCTAATACGTCAAACTGCAGCATCGGCAGCTTAAACCTTTCAAAAACCAGGCGGACGTCATTTTTTTTAACATGTCATGTATAGTGTTGCTATACGTGTAGAAACGAGATAGCAGCATTCACTAACCCCTTAGAGCGAGCGGAATGGAAAGACCAACGCACACAAACATAATTAATGTTTCGTTTGCTACTTATTGTACGTCTGTGGTCCTGTGTTAGATGGTCTAAGATTCTAATATTATAAAGAAGAAAGATTTGATAGTTTGTTTGTTTGTTTGTTTGTTTGCATTGAATAGGCTCCGGAACTACTGGGCCGAAAAATTCTTTCACTGTTGGGAAGCTACACTCTTTGGTGAACGTAGGCTATATTTTATTCCCGTATTCCCACGGGAACGGGAACTACGCGGGTGAAACCGCATAACGGTCGCTAGTCTCACAATAATTATTATTTTTTTTTTTTTTCTGTTATGCATCCTGCGATCGGCCTGCAAGCCCTTAGCAGATAGGTTGTGGGAGGTTTTGGCGGGAGAGAGTTGTTCCTCCACTGAGGAAACCATCTCTTAATGCATTAGAGTTTGTTACTAAACAAAGTCCCATATATATTGCCTTTTGAGCCTTCTGACATTTATTGGTTTACTTAGTGCCGATGCTAGCGTGTTCGTGTGAGCTTTTATGCGGTCCTTGTATAATTTAGCTCTGTATGCAATTTCCTCTTTATTGTTCTCATTCCAGTAAATTCATGTAGTTCACTGGTTCTTATAAACAGTGGTGCATTGGATATAATTTTCAATGCTTTATTTTGAAATCTCTGTAGGATCTCAAGGTTAGCATTCTTTGCTGTTCCCCATAACTCAATGCCATATGTCCAAACAGGCTTTATTATGCTCTTATATATTAGTATTTTATTCTCCATGGTGACAGGTGATCCTCTACCCATGAGCCAGTCAAGACTTCTCAGCTTTATGTTCATTTCATCGCGTTTCTTCTGTATATGCATTTTCCACGTTTGCTTTCTATCAAGATGCATGCCAAGATATTTCGCAGCATCCCGATGGGGTAGTATGTCATTTCCGAGTTTAATAGGTGGGCAGTTGCTCTTTCGTAGAGTAAAAGTCACATGTACTGATTTGCTGGAGCTGACCTTAATGCGCCACCTTTCCAGCCATTTGCTAACCTTGTCCAGGTGGCTTTGTAGACCCAAAGATGCCGTGTTAGGGTTTTTATGGCTGCGAAGTGCAGCAGTATCATCAGCGAAAGTAGCGGTTAGGATACCATCAGTTGTGGGAATGTCTGCCGTGTAGATTAGGTACAGTGTTGGCCCCAAGACAGAACCCTGAGGCACTCCTGCCTTTATTTCTTTGAAAGTAGAGTAGCTGTCGTTAATCTTAACTCGGAATATTCTGTCCTCGAGGTAGGATTTTAAAAGTGGGTAATAACAGTGAGGAAGTTGGTTTTTTATTTTAAACAACAGGCCCATGTGCCAAACCCTGTCAAATGCTTGCTGTACATCTAGAAAGGCAGCAGAGCAATATTGTCCTTGTTCAAGAGCCTCTCTTACTTTATGTACAACCCGATGAGTCTGTTCCACAGTTGAGTGGCCAATCCTGAAGCCGAACTGATGTTGAGGTATAAGACCATGTTCATTAAGTATGCGCGTTAGCCTTCGTAGTAAAATCTTCTCAAACAGTTTCGATAGAGTAGGAAGCAGACTAATAGGTCTGTAAGACGAAACCAGATGTGGTGCTTTACCTGGCTTTAGGATCATGATGATCTCTGATACCTTCCATACCAGCGGCGAAGGCTGAATTTTTTCAAAAGGAAAGCCGGTGAAAAAAATAATATCCAGTTGGTCACACCTGTAGTGTAGGTATTTTGCGTATTTATTAAATGGTGGCGCGCGGCGGTGTAATGCCTTTTGTGTTTTGTTTGCCACCTGTACTATACTCGTAAGATCCATGTATTTAATTCAAAACAATGTCTTACGTGCATGATAAATTGGCTTATAAAAAAGTATCATAAATTATC
This sequence comes from Miltochrista miniata, assembly GCA_933228765.1. Lineage (NCBI taxonomy): Eukaryota > Metazoa > Arthropoda > Insecta > Lepidoptera > Erebidae > Miltochrista > Miltochrista miniata. Next base: position 2,868,613 of record OW121769.1, read on the forward strand.
TACTGATGACTAAAAAGATATTCAAATTTACACTAACTGAAAACTGAAAAGGTCTTAACCGACCTTAGGTGTAAATAATAGACTGTATATCCTTGTACTAAATTTTTTTTATATTAAAATAATATTCACAGCTATATATGTCTGCTCAGGTAACGAAACCATACCGCGATCTAGATACTATATACAAAAAAGTGATGCCATCTAGTTACATATTTTGAACTAAAACCTGACTTGAACACTAACCATGTTTTGAAATTATTCTACTACTCTCTGCAAGCTCATACCTACCTATTTCAAATTGTCTCGATTGAAGTTAATTGAAAATAATTCATAAATTTGGGACTAAGACGCGAAATAGGTATAGGTAGATACTTCTAATGTTTTTAATAATATGCATGTACTAGCTAATGCCCGCAGTTTCACCCGCGTAAAATTAGTTCCCGTGGGAAGTTACTCCCGGGATAAACAGTAGCCTATGTGTTATTCCAGACTATAATGGATATCTGTATCAAATTTCAGCCCGATCCGTTCAGCCGTTCGAGCCTGAAAGAGTAACAAACATCCACATTCACACTCACAAACTTTCACATTTATAATATTAGTAAGATTTCAAGTACCTATAGAGTATTAAAAACCGCGATATTTTATAATACAAAATTGAAATAAAAACATACTTCTTATCTATTTTTTCAAAAATATCTGACAAAGTGATTCTATGGAACAAAACTGCTTTATTATGTTATAAACTATTAATGAAACATTCAGCCAAAATAAAGATTATTAGGTATCCCAAGCCATTGAACTAATATCACTAGCGTATTCTGAGATACCTACTTGATTAATATAAAAAAAACACTGACCTTTATTTTTTATCGAACCCGTAATACCGAAGGCCTACGTCCATCAGTGAGCATTATGTGACTCCAAAACAATAATCATGTGTACAGAAATCACAACAAAATACAGAACACAAAACACAATTTTACACACTTTCACGATGTATTTAGTACTTGAAGTAGATAATTATTTATAATTAACTAATAAACAGCACAATACTTTATAAAGTCAATTGAAACTATGTTATGTTTTATTATTATTCACGGGAAACGCATGTGAAATGAAGTAATAACAACACATCAAATTAAAAACACACTTCGATGCAAAACATTTCGACGTGCGTTAGGTGCATTTAAATTGGTCGAGTTTTCAAGTCAAATACGTTGTCCTTTTCTATTAATATGACTGTCTCAGGTGTAAGCCACGAACTCATGGCTTACTTTAGGCGAAAATCCACGAATCAAATCTTGAAAAAATGTGAGAGAATAGGACGCATATATACATTTGCGTAGTAGTCCAGTCATTACGTCGAAAAAATCGGGTTAGAAATGCAAATGAACCGAGAAAGCCAAATTTTGGATATTACGTGGGGAGAGGCTAGAAAAGCTTAAGTTCAAATTGTCGACCAAAATAACCTGGTGGGTTTTCCGCCATCTTGAAAAAAGGGTTATATTCAGTTTTTTCATCATAATTCGGTTCCCCGTTGAGATACGAAAATTTTAAAAAAAGTTTTTTGTTGCTCTTTGTACGATCTACAATTAAGGTCTACATATTTTTCACGTATCGATCACCGTTATCGAAATATCGATCCAAAAAGCCATAAATTTGGGGAGAAAAAATTGTTTTTAGCTATTTCCTTCTTTCTCGTGAAAGATATCGAAAAATGTCAATAATGAAAATTGGTGAGCGTGTTCATACCTACCAATTCGTTTTTTTATTTTTTATTTTCGATAAGAATTACGACGTCTAGTGCGGCGCAAAGTCAGTAAGACTGTGCCCGGTTTTGATTTAGCCGCTCGCACGGTTGTATCCATACGTCAAAATGGATGAATGGTTGTTCAAGCAATTATTGCAATACAAAATAAATTAATAAACCAGCCAAATTATAAATCAAACACATGAAAATTATTGATCAAATAATTTTTATGCAGCAAAAAACAATAATTACAGGTGGTAATTTTTTTCACATGTTTTTCGCCGTTTGGATGGTCCTGGCTGTAGAAGTTCTTCCTCGGTAGACTCTTCGAGTTGTGAAAACTCTTGAATCGCAGTAAATGATGCTGGGATGGTTGAAAAAACATAATCATCATCATCGTGATCGTCGTTGAATAAAATCTCGACTCTGGCGACATTGTTGCATGTCTGTCCACTACAGTGCAGGCAAATAACGGAGCAACTAATTCCTGCTTTCCTGCACCCACAAGCAGCCCCACACTTTCCATTACATTTGCACGAAATGAGTTTAAAAAGTTCAGGTGGAGCGGGTGCGGCTGTGGTGCAAATTGGTTCAAGCCCGTAATTCGTCTGTCGCCAACCCCATTTCTGAGGATCTTTGAAAATTCCGAGCCACGTTTGTACCTGTAGATATGTCCGGAAAACGTGTTGGCGGACTGCGCTTTCCGTTGGTGGGAGTAGTGAAAGATTATTCGTCTTATTTGTCGTCATTGATTTTGCAAAGCGGTGGAATCGCAAACTATCCATCGTTGTATCCTCTTTACGACCACCATACAGAGCGATAAGAAATAGTTTTCCCGCGCAAGCTAGCATCTCCGGATCGACCTTTTCTTGCTTGAATAGTTCTACCGATGACCGGAGGTTCGGGTTCTTCTCGAGAGTGCTGATGAATTTCGATTTTCCAATATTATAAAAAGACGACGTGGTGTCACAACCGCTGAAAGCATGGATGAAAAGAATGTTCTCCAGAACAGACTTATCATGCTTGAAACTATTCGGAGAGTATAGTTTTGCCGGTGTTTTGCCTTTAGCTGGTTTGCGAAAAAAAATATTTTTTTTGTCCTGTGCAAGTCCAGAAATTAAAACGAAAAGATCGATATCTTCGCCGACGATTTCCACAGAGTCATGAAACGATGCTTCTCTAATTGCTGTGGTTACAATGAGGGTATCAGCAACCTCATAAGCCTGCTCTACTTTTATTTCGGTATTTGTAAAATAACAATTTTTTCTCACCCAAATTGCGGCTTTTTGGATCGATATTTCGATAACGGTGATCGATACGTGAAAAATGTGTAGACCTTAATTGTAGATCGTACAAAGAGCAACAAAAAACTTTTATTAAAATTTTCGTATCTCAACGGGGAACCGAATTATGATGAAAAAACTGAATATAACCCTTTTTTCAAGATGGCGGAAAACCCACCAGGTTATTTTGGTCGACAATTTGAACTTAAGCTTTTCTAAACCCTCCACACGTAATATCCAAAATTTGGCTTTCTCGGTTCATTTGCATTTCCAAATGTATATAATGACTGGACTATAGTACTAACGAAGCAGACGCAAAATGATCAGGAAGCCGGGCTTACCGCGTGATGTCAGAGATAGGGTCTTTGAACTTTGACTCGAAAATTTATTGCTATGACTTTTGTAGCAGGGGTTGAGACGAAAATGCCGACTTACCATGTAAATTTGCAAATATTTTTATATTTGAATGAGTGTTCGAGAATATATAATTGTGTTTATTAGTTATGAGTAAATATTAGATGTCACTGCCCGATCTGAAAAGGGAAGCCACAAGGAATGGGCTTCTATGGACAATTCGCCACTGTTCCATACCATAGGAACATACCCAATCCTGATTATGCCATTAAAAAGCTGTGTTAAGCCGACTATAGCTTTCTTGGGCAGTTGCCGCAAAATTTCAGCAGTTATCAGTCAAAATCCTGGAGCCTTGTTTAGTTCTAGAGCTTTTATTTCTCTGAGGACTTCGCGTGGCGAGCAGCTCTGCATTGGGAGACTAAGTTGAAGATCAGTGTCCAGATAGTTTTGTATTTCGTTTTGTGTATCCAGGTCGCCCTCGTTCGGTGTAAATGTTTCATGCAGAAACTGTGCAAATGCCTCAGCCCGATCTTTGTGAGTTCTAGCCCAGCTATTGTCACTTCCTCTAATGGAGTGTTGTCCCTTTTGAGGGGCCACCCTGCTACCTTTAACCATTTTCCATAGTGAGTACCTACTCATTTCTAGATTGGGGATTCAAGCAAACTAATTTATTTCGCAGAGTTTCCTCTTCGATGTCTCGGAGGTACTGTTTTAAGTCTGCGGAGGCTTTGTTAAACGCTTTTTTATCCTGAGGATTCCTGCTACAATGCCATACCCTTCTAAGTCGTCTCTTTTCCAGGATCTTTGTTTTTATGTCCTTGGGTATGTTCTTGCTTCCTTGCTTCAAAGCGGCAACGGGGGTACTTTTCCAGGCAGCTGTTTGTATTAGATTAGTTAGAGTTGTCGCATAGTCCTCAATGTCATCTGCTGTTTTAAGTTTCACCTTCAAGTTGATGCTGTTATCCAAGCAGTCCCTGAAAGCATCCCAATCAGTATCCCTTGTGTAAAGTCGCTCCTTAACTGGTCTCTCAATAATTGTATTACTTATTGTGGCTATTAGTGGTGTGTGATCGGAACTACTGTCCAAACTAGCCTCCACCTTCAAGTAGTGGTTTGGTAAACCCTTATATATAAAGAAATCCAGGAGATCTGGTTTTCTACATGGGTCTGTAGGCCAGTATGTGGGTTCGCCGGCACTTAATACGTAGAGTTTGTTTATGTCCACGCTTTTCTTCAATTCTCGGCCTCTGGACACTGTTAGACGTGACCCCCACAATACATTTTTGGCATTCCAATCTCCTCCACAAAAGAATCTGTGCCCGAGCGTTTTAAAGTAATTTGTGAAATCTTCCTCTTTTATTACATGTTTTGGTGGACAGTATACGGCTGACAATATAATAGGTCCCTGCATATCATGCACCAAAACTGTAGTTGCTTGAATTGACTCTCTCCTGTACTCCAAAAGGACTTCATGCCTGATATGGTTTTTGATGATAACCGCTGTCCCCGCATGAGCAGTTCCATCTGGGTGGTATGTCGAATAGATACTTTAGTTCTTCAATGTCATGCAACTGTCCGGTGTTAAGTGCGCTTCAGATACAAGAAGAATGTCAATATTTTCATAATTAAGAAACGTCTGTACCTCATTTACGCTTAATCAACCCGTCTGTGTTCAACGTTGCTACCCTCAATGTGGTCATTTTAATGAACAAGCTTGTTGATTACTGTTGTGAGTAGGTTCATCATTGTTGACATTTGTTCTAATAGCTTGTCTAGCTTTACAGCTTGTTGGATGAGTAGTAATTCTAAATTATTATTATATGCTGTTGGTTGCACCCTTAAAGCGTTTGCATAAGATATTGCTTCTGGGGATATTTTATTTGTATGTCCTGACTCTTCAAATATTTGAGGTTGCTGTTGATTTGCTTCTCTGGGACCATCTCGGTTTCTCACATTCCTAGGTTTCTTGTCTGTGGTGAAGTGGTATGTAGTAGTCTTTATTGAGTTTTGGTTACCTACCTACTTTTTTAGCCATTATTTCTTTATATACCTCACACCCCTTGTAGTTAGCCGGGTGGGCACCTTCACATAGAGCGCATGTGGCGGGAGTGTTTCGATCCTTTTTAGGACAATCGGAAGTTTTGTGATCTTGCGCACACTTAACGCAGCGATATGGCCGTAAACAATAATTTTTGGAGTGACCATATTGTTGGCACCTCTGACACTGTGGTATTGTGTTTCTTTTCTTGGGTTCTTCAATGATGACACTTTGATAATTAATAAATTTTATTAATTTAGCAGCATTATTGTTTGGGCTAGCCACAAGATTAACAAAAAAGGTAGATGTGGGTGTCTTTTCTGGCCCGTACTTTACGGTAATAATTTCTCCCTGCACTTTATTCCCAGTCTTTTCAACCTCTTCTATGATTGCACTATGTGGGGTTGAGTGATGAAGCTTCTTTATGACTAGGCGGCAGCAACGTTGGTCTTTTCTATTGAAAGTGTGGCCAATTAGTCCATTTTCGCGAACCAGTGTTATAATTTTTTTATATACTTCTATATTTAGTGAGTTCAATATCAATTGGTTTTTATTAACAATTTTTAATAGAAAGTCGTCTTTACATGCAACAGTGGTAATGAGTTCTATTAATTTATTTATGTCTTTAACACCATATAAAATAATTGGTGGAGGTTTATATGGGCGTTTTTCCTTGGGTTCGGGCTCATCTTCTGTTAGGTCAATCTGTAGGCCACTGTATTTATTAGATGTTTTGATTGGTTCAGGAGATGGTGACTGCGATAACTTTTTCCGCTTGAAAGCTCTGGCACTTGGGACTTTTTGCCATTCGGGCGGACAAGGTGTACTTTTGTTGCCGTTATCCAGTGGCTCATTTTCATGCCTTTTTGTTGACATGGCTGTGCTTGTTTCATCTGGTTGTGTTTCATTTCCAAGAGATTGACATCTTGGTCTTGTAAACAAACTAGGATGAAAGGTTTGTTGAAAGTATCGTTTTCCAGTAGTATTTCCCGATGTAGATGCCTGGTTACCTACATCCACATCTTCGGTAGCAGATTTCACACTCCCTGGCCCGGATACCAGAGAGCGCCGGGGGTTAGCCGGGTCGCACGACAAATCGCATTCCATATTTGACTTTTCCATAATAACGAAAGGGTTTGGGAAATGTTCCAGCAGCACTTTCCCAAGGCACTACCGTCGCTCTTTTTGGGGTTATTTAATCCCCCAAGGCCTACGAGGGCCTGATGACAGGTTATTTACCGCCGCCTGTTACTCGGCGTTGGGCATAGCTCATTCAGCCCTGTTACTCGTTTGGCACCACCCAGGGGGCACGTGTAGGGTGGGTCTAGGATAAGATGGTAAATCCTACGGACGCGAGTAACATCACCCCCCGAATAATTATTATTAAATATTTTTGGACATTCTCACACAACATTTATCTAGTCCAAAATATTGTGATATGGGATCTAGACAACTGAAAAACATCCCTACACCCTATTCATACTATAAATGCGAAAGTAACTCTGTCTCTCTGTCTGTCTGTTACGCTTTCACGCCTAAACGGCTGGAGCGATTTAGATAAAAGGTAGGTATAGAGATAGTTATAAGCCCTGGGAAGGACAAAGACTACTTTTTAACCGAATGCGCAAAGGAGGGTTATGATTTTACACGATAACAACTTCTACGCGGTCGAAGCCGCGGGGAACAGCTAGTACCTACTTAATGCGCAAAGCTATTGAAATACAGTACACCTACATATTTATTAGATACTAGCTGATGCCCGCAGCTTCGCCCGCGATGGCGCTGTATGTGAAATTTTGCTGAATTTTCTTTGCTATAAACCTCACGGAGCCCTAGACCTTTCCTACGAATGCAAAACCGTGGAAATCGGTTCGTGCGTTCTACAGTTACAGCGTCAGGAAGGAAAACCCGACTTATTTTTATATAATAGATGAACCACTGGACCACGAGGCATTTTAATAATAACAATAAGTATTTAAAAAAATATGGGTTAGGTTCGGAACGACGTGATTGTAAGACGTATCCTCGAGGGGGTAGGCAGAGGCATAATATCACAGAATACCCATTTGGCTATACCTACGCCTACAAATACACCTTATCATTCGTTGTCTCTTGGTGGTGAGCTTGTGTGGTGAGCACCCATCCGAGAGCCAGCTATAGCAAAAGTTGCTAACTGTGTAATCGTTGACAGAACACTGAGTCTGCTGTTATTTTTTTAAAAAATCGCATTGTGCTGCTCATACATTTTTTGTTATTTCCCAAAATTTAAAGAGAAGGCATTTTGTTTTTCAGCGTCGTAACATTATTGATGATCTCCATAGTAAGTAATTGGTATTTCGTATTGTTCGTTACGGCCCCCACCGAGATCTTTCCAGTATAGCCCAAAACAGAATCCTTTGTCACTTGCGTGACCCAGTAACGGCCTCTCCCACCTCAAAATGACTGCAAGTCACCTAGAAGTCTAATATAGACTAAGATAGTCGGAGCTAAGTGATTCTTGGCGCAAACGGTGGTGTAGGTAACCGGTTGCGGCGCTGAGGTCGTCGATTCGATTCGGTCTCGGGTTGGACCAAATATTTGTGTTTGTTTCGGAGTTTGGGTGTTTCTATGTCCGTGTATGTATCTACCTACCTATTTAGAAAAATATGTATAAAAGTATGGTAAGAGTTGTGTATTGGTTTAGTTTGGGATAGATGGCAATGTTACAAAATATTTATTTTTTAGGTGTTCCCCGCGGCTTCGACCGCGTAGAAGTCGTTATCGCGTAAAATCATAACCCTCTTTTTGCGTAGTCGGTTAAAAAGTAGCCTATGATCTTCCAAGGGCCTCAAACTATCTCTATACCAAATTTCATCTCAATCGCTCCAGCCGTTTAGGCATGAAAGCGTAACAGACAGACAGAGTTACTTTCGCATTTAAAGTATTATATAAGTAGGGAAGTAGGGATAGTAAGTTCAATACTCTTGACCTCGAATAGCAGTCGTTTCCTTTGGTGGTAATAAAACAGAGTCCTTACAAAATAGTTTTTATTACAACGAATTATTAATTACGCTTCCACGTCTAGTGGTATCACATTTTCCGTACTGTCCGCACTTTCCAGGTGCTCCGTAACTTCTTCCAGCACTTTGTCTATCCAAAGACGACTATAGGAGACCTGCAGACAATAATATTTTAAGTATTAACGACCTGGGTACATACATACAATGTTAAGGGTTGTATGTTCGAAAGAGACTCATCTTGGAGTGAACTTTATACTAGAAAATATTCTTCGATTTGATCTGATAACACTATATTATTGTAATTTATTAGATACTCTTGCTTTTTTAACGTATCAAAACACGATTAGGAATACTTTGTTCGATCGAAATCGCTCTCGAAAAATGAGAAATATTGCAAAAATCTTAACAAGTAAGTAATATAATTTTTTTAACTAAATAAATGAGTTTAATTCTCATAAAAACTTGTCATAAAATAGATATAGGTCTTTAGAACAATATTTTACGTATAGATTTTTTCTTAAAACCCCTCGGATTTTATAACAGTAATATAATGTATTAGAATCAAATGAAATCCGGCAAGAGCGTACGCTGCAATCGTTGGAATTGCCTTAGGATTTGTCAAGGTCGAACATTGCAGCCTTAAGTAACTCTGGCGCTCGACCATTATGACTTGTCGAAAATTTACTGATCGAGAGAGAAAAGCTATTTCACCAGAACATTTTTGTCTACATTTTCCAGTCGTATGGTTTAGAATTGCTACCCTGAGCTTCAAAGAAGATTATTCGATTTATGAATAGAATGTGGCAAAATAGAAAGGCTGAAAAAGACACCAATAGATTCAGAGCCACTTTTACTGTTGACAGCGGCCCTCAATTTACAGGCCTTAAGGTTTTAGATTACATGTTATGGTAGTTATTAATTGATGTTAGTGATTACCTTGGCAAATACTCCTGGTTTCGACTTGTAGGCGCATTCCTCCGTGCCGGAGAACAGCGCAATGCCGTACAGAGTTCCAGCACGATTCATCCCGCTGAAGTGTACCGCCGGGTTGCCCGTGTCGCCCTGGTACATACATGGTAGGAGGTTATGATGAATATCAATGGGGGAAGGAAAGTGGAGGGGCAGCGGTGACGTACACGATAGGTATAGGAAGGTGAAAAATATCTAATGTACCTATTCGTTTCCCTATACTCGTACGTATACAGAATAGGGTTCTTCGAAAGAGGTCTTAGAAGGTTTTGTTGTGTCGACATCGACAGCATGAGTGTAGCCCTCTGGTGCTGCAAACGTGTGTGCACTACAACGTATCAGAAATCCTCCCCCTCCCATCTTTTATTATTTTCTGTGTTAAAATTCGTTAAGTTGAGTGAGGACTATGCAATAGTGCTAGTTGGAGGAACAAAACTACTGAAACGTACTGAAGTACCTTTTAAGCCCTTGAACAAAAACCTCCAGTAAAAGATCCATCGTGAAATTATGTTTAGAACATTGTTAGTTATTTGAAAATAACTTTTAACGTAATGAATCAAGTAGATGTGCCTCTTCATGCTTCCGTTGAAGAACCTCGAGGATGTTAGAGGCAGGAAACACGTACGCGCTTGAGGTCCTGGGTTCGATTCTTGGGTCGGTCCAAAATACTCCAAATGTTTGTGTTATCCACAAATATGTGTTTCGGTGTTTTCTATGTATAATATGTACCTATGTATTTAGATATATATAAGTATGTCTATCAGTCGTCTAGATCCCATAGCACAAGTTTAAATTTAACTTAATTTGGGCTAGATGATGTGTGACAATGTCCACAAAAAAAGTGTTGTTCCTTTTCTATAGCAGGTACAACAGAGAAACGATTTTTTGAATCGCTTGGTTCTGCGAAGGTGAAGATACCTAAACTTACAGCACATAACGCGACGCCCTTGGTGACGCTCAGTAAGCACATGTTGTCATGCTGCAAATGGTAATCGTTGCCGTATAACAGACGGCATTCTGACCGAGACACTTCCCGTACTATCATCCGCCGTAGTTCCTGGTTCTCTCCCTCGCGAATCTGACCTGTAACCTATCGAAAATTTCATATTAGGAACATTGAGGCTCCTGCCTCCTGGTATTAATGAGGTATATTCATTTGAAATATCAGAAACACGTGTTCTTGAACGTTAAGCTCTAGTTGTTTTTTTGGAGCATCTCAACTTTGGAGACCAGGGTCTGCTTTTATTGGCTGCTACGATCGGTGCTGACTTGGATTTTATTTTACGATTAATCGCTTTAAACGCACCGGTCATATTATCTTTCCCGATCCCTTTAGAGGCACCTGTCTTATTCCGGACTCCTCTAAATGCTTAGGTACACCTGTCATATCATGCTCATCTATCAATCATTATTAAGTAGGTACATTTAGTAAGAAGTGGACCTAGAGTCAGTGGAGCCTCGTTGAATCGACGTAATGCTGGTAACTCTGGTAAGTTCCCTCTAGAAGTTTCCTGAGAGAGGGTTCCTCCCATTAAGATGACCGTATGGGGAAAGCGGCAGTTCAAATTGTTCCTTTTGCAAATAATATGACGACCGTCTTCGGTTCGCATCTTATACAGAGATTGCTTTGCGACTTATCCTACATACCTAATTATCTTTAAGTAGGTACTAATGATAACACAATACATCCCGAGGATTTTGGAAGAGGCGACTAGAGGAACACTTTGGCAAAGGGATAAATTGCGTAGAGAAGGAAAACTCGAAATGAAACCCGGTTGTCAGTAAAATGACAATCGTCAAGTCAAGTGGAAGGCCTTATGTGCGGCTTGAAAAATTTCAACTGCGGGTCGCGATGACCTGCGCTTGTTCATTTCAACACCGCAATAGGCTCGCCACCTGTTACGTGGGACATAAAACTATAAGAAGAAATGTGGGCGTATACTATGCCTCTGCCTACCCCTTCAGGGATAAAGGCAGGCATATATGTATGTATGTATGTACTAATGATAGATACTACCACTGATCCATATCCAGTGACCACGGTTTCTCCGAACAAGGGCGGCAGATCTGCGTCCGCCACCGCTAACGCCACAGGCTGCATGCGAGCGTTTGGCGTGATCACGACGTTTACCTGTAATACCATTACGAACATCATCAAAACAGTCTACGATAGTCCTCTATAGAGATACTAAGACAACATGAATTTGAGAGAGTTGCGGACTCTGGGGTTTTCTTCAGAGGGCGAACGGGTGTAGGCAGATGGAAGGTCTCCATGCAGTCAGTAGGAGGCCGGCATTAACATCCATGAGGATTTCCAGATGTACAAGCATGACTTTAAATTATTTTACTTGTGGAGGTGCATCCACTTTCTTCACCTCATTGGAGCTAACAGCGAGGTGGTGTGTGGTAAACAAGGATTGGCATTTCCAACCTCCTGGTACTCCTCTACTCCTACTGCTTTACGAAGAGACCCTACACAAGTTGTCTTATAAAGGTCAAGTTCATTTGGATTAACAAAAGCCACATTACTGCCAATCGGAACCAACAGCTTAACCTGCCTTCCGAAGCACGGAACCACTCGCAAACAATGTCACAAAGTGGGCACCCATCTAAGGACCACCTTGAGCGAAAGATACTTAGCGTAGTGTTCGTTTGACACTGAGTTAGCGCGGCTACCAGCACTTCTCTCAAAAGCATAATTAGGTATAATGTAATAGGGCTTACCTTGACCATAGCCAGATTGTGTTCTGGATAGTACTGGTCCATCCTGTAGTCAGGGTGACGTTTGATGTCTGTCACAGACACTATTCTGCCGCCAAAATCTCTGAACACTGAGCCCATCCTCACTGTTACTTCGTCTTTTGCTACGCTGTCAAATTTAGGTTTTCATTTATGAGCATATTTTTTTTACAGAGAAGCAGCATTTTGTCGATAGTCAATCAATAACAAAGTATGCAGGATAGTGTTCAAGGCAGTACTCATTTTTCTAAATACTTAGTAGCTAATAATTTAAAACAAGCGTTATAGCGTAGCAGTGTAACCCTTTACAAATAATGTACCTAATGTGTGGAACCGCATAGACGTAGAAGATAAATTTCAGATTCATTGCTTTTTTTTTTATTTCTTTTTTTACGTGAGGGAAAATCCTCATGGATGTTATGCCGGACTCCCACCGACTAATAAACCTCACGTAACGCCCAACAGCCTATGGTTGTGAGCCCCGGGTAAGCCCTCGGGAGGATGACACAGGACTCCCAACAGACCTACAGCCGCCTCTGCAGCCTCGCCCAGGGGGTGGTTTGGGTGCTAACCCGCGTCTTTTGGGGGTTTCGGGTGTGGTCCCGCTTCTAAGGGGGGGACGTGCGTGAGTTCCTCACGTCACGCTGCCATCATGGGCCTGCTTCTGTAAGGACGGTGAGCGACCCTCTCACCGTCCTCAGACCCCCGGTCATTTAGGTCCTCGATAGTCCTCGGCGAAGACACGTCGGCAAATTATAGGTGCTGTAACATTATCTTTAGTTCAACTTACTAATCAAAGCACTGTGCTGCAGTAAGGACCCACAAGGGTCCAACTATTGCACCGCCACACCAATGTTTGCCATGCAACCTGTGAGAGAAAAAATACTTTGAATCTCTACTGATCCTCTCTGCTCTCCTAGTACAACAACAAGACCATTAACAAATGAGGGTGACGCAGATGATTATGATGTCTTATTTAAGGTTTAAATTAAAAGGGTAAAAACAGGACCCTATTACTGAGACTCCGCTGTCCGTTTGTCTGTCTGTCACCAGGCAGTATCTCTATCAGAGTTCATGAGATACTGCCTGGTGACAGATCACCAGGCAGTACCTCATGAACTCTGATAGCTAGACATTTGAAATTCTCATAGAATAATGATGTACTAAGTCGTATTTCAACAAATATTTAAAAAAAACAATAAATTAAGGTGGCTCTCATATAACGAACGTGATTATATTTGGCGTTTTTTTGTACGGAACCTTTCGTGTGTGAGTCCGACTCACACTTGACCGGTTTTTTCGAATATGCTTGGTTGCTGGCTTGGTTGCACTTTGATTGTCGATTTGCGATTTGATGAGAAACAAATCTATTTTCTTACCTGACTGACACAGTATATGGATAATCTTCTAAACAAACGAGACCTGTCTCTGTTGTAAGCCTTTTTCTCCTTAAATGAGTTAAATCTTCTTCCATTTTGGGTGGGAATTCACATTCTAATTCGGTCTTCATAGTTGTTGACTCAGATTTTAAATTTATGCTTACTAAAACAAACAAAGTAACAGTTTTAAACGAATCAGTGCCGATAATTATCTCCGTATCCATTACTTTGCCTATGTAATTACTTTCTAAGAATGTACAAATCTTATCTTTTGTGACAGACATTGTAAGCCTTTTTTTTTACCTTTTTTAATTTTTTTTTTTACCTACACTTTCTTACCTTTTTTTTTTTTTATTACCTACTTACCTACACAACTTTTTATTACCTACACAAATCGTTAGCAATCCAAGTGTTTTTCTTGGAAAACATCTGAACTTAGAATATGGAAGAAGGCGGTTGGTCTCAGCATATTGATACCTTCAAACGCTTTTGAAGCGCTCGTGGCCCCGCGGACTCAGTGTTCTGTAAACGATCACTGCAGTAAGCAACATTTACTATGGCCGGACATGGATGGGTGACCACCACGTGGACCACTTTGTGACATTTATTTACGAGCGTTTCCGTGCTTCGGAAGGCACGATAAGCCGTTGGTCCCGGTTGTCAGTAAAATGACAGTCGTTAAGCCAAGTTGAAGGCCTTACAGGCGGCTTGAAAAATTTCAACTGTGGGTCGTCACAGCCTGCACCCGGGTCGGCAGCGCGTGTGTAGCGCCTCTGGTGTTGCAAACGTCTATAGGCTACGGTTACCAACCTTCCGGTGGGCCGTAAGCTTGTCTGCCACCTAAGTAGTATAAAAAAAAAAAAAAAAAAAAAACCTTTCGATAGAGTAAAACATCATTACTTTTTCGTATTTTTATAGGTCGTCTACATCTCCGAATAGTGCAATTGGGTTTTCACACGCATTCTGCACATCTTAGCTAGTATTTGAGGCTTTTGTGACCATGGTGCTTTGATCTTTTAACGAGTTAGTACTAGCATGCCACAGGGGTGCATCATTTGTCCCCTCGCTTTCAACTTCTTCTTTCACACCATACATCGGTAATGATATTGTTAATTTAAAGTAAATAAAACAACTTTGAAGAAATGTCTAGAAATCTAGTACTTTGTATTAGGTAAGTATAAAGGTAGTTAATCTTACCACTTTCAATAATGACTCTAGTACTACAAACTATTATAACAATGAAAAATTTGATACACTTTATCATTTTTGGAATAAAATAATTACATTATTTGTACTTTTCACACCATGCGGTACGTTCAAAACTGTGAGACGTGAAAACGGAACTAACGTTTGGGAAGTTTTATCGGTTGTTAGGTAGTTTATAAAATGAACTATAAACAAAAACTATGAAAAGCATTAGGTAATAAGTATTGTTCATTACACAATGGCGAAACAGTTTAAACAAAACGTAACTTTTAATCTAAATGACGTGATATTATAGTCAGAAAAGCATTGTTGACTTGTTTTGAAAATGTTTATAAATACAAAGATTTCGGATGAAAGATGCTTGATTCTGTGTTAGATATTGGACGTCGTCCTGCAATGACATACTTATTAGACATCATTTCTGATCACGTAAGTTATTATTACGATCCTGCCATTGAATCATTGGCTTACGGCTTATTTACGTGGGCAAAATGCAATAGGTGTAATGTGGGCCTATTAATATCTCCCGCAAAAAGGTGTGATTGAATACATCTCTTCACAAAAAATACTTGCTAAAGTAAAAAAAATATTATTAGTTATAAAATATAGCATTGAGTGTGTATATTTTGTTTTCTTTTTATCCATTTTAGAAAGAATACAGAATGGAATCGAAATGGATTAAGGTATTTTAACATGTGGAAGCCTTCACAGCTTTCACCCCACTCGAGGTTGGGCTTCTTATGTATCACAACATTTTTAACAGCACAGATGGCTATCTTATCGCATTATACAGCATTGTTTTCTAATAAATAATCTTCTATTTTGCACATGAAAGAGGCGATAATTCTCTTATCAAGAGAAATTCTTCTTGTTCTTATTTTAAGCATTGTATTTAACACCTGAGTGAAATGGATTCACTTTTAGTATTCAATAATATTGTCGCTGGCGATTCGCAGCACAAATATGAAATATATAATTTTTATACACGTTTTTATTGTAGTTATTGTTGTTCGTGCGAGTTGTACGGATTGTAAAAATAGAATAGATAGTGATTCTGGAGCTGATACAGATTGCAGTTGTAAACATACAGATGATACAAGTAGTGATTGTGAAAGTAATAATGTGAAGAATGTCAAAAAAGCTGTTAACACACCTATTATTCCTACTCGTAGGAAAGCCTTCCGGAAAGTTCCTATAGTCACCATAAATAATGACCCGCCGATAGTCAATGTTTTACCACCCGTAGAAGAAGAAACAATGAACTTTAACACATCGAGTCATGAAGCCGATTCCTTAGATGCGGAGCAGAATCCAGAAGCTACTTTGACTACTATTATAGATAAGGGTACTGCAAGAATTACTAGTCCAGCTACCACTATTACAACTGTTGCTACAGAGTATATGGAAGAATTTAAAAATCCGGGTGAGTATTTTGCTAGAAAGATAATAATTTTGTCAGGATAGTCCTTTGAACCTTTTTAGGGTTTCGTAGCCAAATGGCAAAAACGGAACCCTTATAGATTCGTCATGTCTGTCTGTCTGTCTGTCCGTGCGTGTGTCACAGCCACTTTTCTCCGAAACTATAAGGCCTATGCTATTGAAACTTGGTAACTAGATGTATTCTGTGAACCGCATTAAGATTATTATATAAAACTAGAAAAAAAGTAGTAAATTTTGGGGGTCCCCATACTCAGAACTGAAACTCAAAATTTTTTTTTCATCAAAACCATACATGTAATTTGTAACATGTAATTTTTAGAATGCTTTATTGAGGGTAAACCTTTTATAACTTTGTCAATTTGATTTGTTTTAGTTACTCTACCATCCACTTTAAGCTCGATGTTCTCAGGCAATAAAAGTTCAGAGGAGAGCGATGAGTCAAAAAGCACCCTCAAAGACTATCCATTTTCTATCTATAGATAGGTCTTCAAAAATGCTATTGAGGTTTATGACATAATTTTTTTCTAAAGTGAATAGTTGGCGCAAAAGACACTTATAAAGTGGAAAAATGTGTGCCCCCCCCCCCCCCTCTAACTTCTAAACTAAGAGAATTTTAAGTCTAAAAAGAATATATGATGTACATTGCCATAAAAACTACCAACGAAAATTGGTTTGAACGAGATATAGCAGGTAGTTTATTTTAATACGTCATAAACCGCAATTTATAGGCTGTTGGACGTTACGTGAGGTTTTTTAGTCGGTAGGAGTCCGGCATAGCATCCATGATGGATTTTCCTTCACGTTAAAAAAACGGGTAGAAGATTAGTTAAAAAGATTTATGAAACGAGTGATAATGCATAACTTTAATAAAGGTCGATTAAGTGATAGTAACTATCAGTTTCTTAATTAAAAGGAAAGAAACAGATGCTCCATTTTTCCACTAATCACACTACAGAGGTGCACTCTCGAAACTCTGTAACCACAAATTGAAATGTAGTTTTTTAGAATGCTTTATTGAGGGTAAACCTTTTATAACTTTGTCAATTTGATTTGTTTTAGTTACTCTACCATCCACTTTAAGCTCGATGTTCTCAGGCAATAAAAGTTCAGAGGAGAGCGATGAGTCAAAAAGCACCCTCAAAGACTATCCATTTTCTGTCTCCATACAAAGAAAGGGAGTACATTACACTAGCGGCGCACTTTTGAATAAGTGGTGGGTGATTACTTCGGCTGGCGAGTATTATAAGTAAGTACTTACATCGATTACCGAAATTGAGAGCCTGTGTCATACAGCAATATGGCCTAAACACAAAGTAAGGCCAGTTGCACTACCCTCAGCTTTTCAGCATGCACTGCACGCATCTGTATCGTAGCATCAAATGTAGTCAAAGCAAACAAACAAGAACTACTTCTAAATATACTTTTTATATCTTTAAAATGTTTGAATTCATTTTCTAGCACTGGAGAAATTATTTTTACTGTGACATTATATTCTTGTTTCAGTGTTAGAGACACATTGAAATTGTTCAGAGCGAGACTAGGATCGGTGGACTGTAAAAGAGGTGGTAAAGTTGTTCCATTTAAGAAAATTGATTTCCATCCTTACTACATATTAGGAAAGCCTAACTTTGACATCTCTATGTTAAGAATGGCATATTCTATTGAGTTTACGGATGTCATACGACCCATTGCGATTTCAATTGTCAAAGGAAAAGTATTGAGCGCCAAGTTTATGACGACGTACTGGCCGAGGATACTGGTAAGTAACAGGCTGATGTAGTTATTATAAAACCACAATAGGTTAGAAATGAAATGCAAAGTGTGAAGAAAGTCTCTTTCATGGGTATATTAAAGACCGATAGAAGAAAAAGAAGATAATTTTAGGCTCAGAAATGAGTGTTTTGACGATGATGATGACTTTCACGAATACTCTTTACTTGGGTGTTTGGAAGACCTCTCCTTCCTTTCATTGACAGAAATAGCTAAATCTTCTTATGAAATTGGATTCCTGGCTATTGTTTGAATGTGCCGAGATTGTTAAATTAAATGGGAAATATTAGGAGAAACTCTTTTTATCATTTTCTCGACTGTAACATCTGATACAAAAGAATAAACCGCTGAGTTTCTTGCCAGTTCTTCTCAGGTGGGTCGCGTTGTGAACTGGTGGTAATTCTTTGGTTTACCTATATTCGGGACGTTTTACAAGTGCATCTGTATATGCCTAAGTGAATTGATTTTTTTTAAATAATGTTTTTGTATTTAGCATTAGTTTTGTTGTGTTTTGTTACATTTAAAGAAATGGTAAAGTGGTCCTGACAGGATCAATTGGCAATTGTCAAGCACGTTAAATATCATGTGTCGATGCACACACATGCAAAGAAACCACGCACACTGAAGCAACTTCCATTCATATTTAACGTGATTGACAATTGCAAGGCATGATCATGTCGGGAGCCCATATAGAAGAGCTTCTTACAAGATCTTATTTGAGCTATGTATTTAAATTTTTAAAGTACAGTTTACTTGTCATGTCTCTTCGCTACAATACAGTTCCATTTACAGGTCAAAGGCTCGATTTTACCGAAATCAGCAAGTGAGCGCATCAAGTACAACAGTATGAGGGTATCCACGCAAAGGTTGATACCTCGTGACAAATGTATTAAGATGATCAAAAGTCTAAACGAAGTGTTGAACGAGTCCTCGTTGTGTTTGAAGCCGGTCATTTCTCATCACAGCGTTTGTATGGTGAGTATTATTGAAAAATCTAAATATCCACTAGGTTTCATGTGGTTAGATATTAACCTAGCAGAAATGGGCAATGGTTAAATCGTAACTTGAGAGATAGGTGAAATAAATCTCCAAACAAAATGAGACTAAACAGGGCCCAAGTCCAAGGATGTCTAAAGTCAAGGTCGTTCCAGAATGTTCAATTTCTACCTGGTTTCTCGATGACGGAGTGTGGTCTTTCTGTGTGATTTTTGACGGTTCAGTCCTAACATTGTGTAAATAGTACCTGAACGATTCGGCAGCCATGGATTGGGTGTATGAGACGTATTCATATGAGTTACATTACACAGTCAATTAGTTAAAATGTCGTTTTAGATAGCCGTGAGTAGTTTTTTCTTTATGCTACTTATGTGACAGACAAGCTTACGGCCCACCGGAAGGTTGGTAACCGTAGCCTATAGACGTTTGCAACACCAGAGGCGTTACACACGCGCTGCCGACCCGGGCGCAGGTTGTGACGACCCACAGTTGAAATTTTTCAAGCCGCCCGTAAGGCCTTCAACTTGGCTTAACGACTGTCATTTTACTGACAACCGGGACCAACGGCTTATCGTGCCTTCCGAAGCACGGAAACGCTCGTAAATAAATGTCACAAAGTGGTCCACGTGGTGGTCACCCATCCATATCCGGCCATAGTAAATGTTGCTTACTGCAGTGATCGTTTACAGAACACTGAGTCCGCGGGGCCACGAGCGCTTCATAAGGTTCTCGTTAATTTAGCTACATTTTAGTATATGAAAACCAATTTTTTTTTGTCTTCACAGCCCGATGCTGGAGCCCCAATAGTTGCAGAAGACGGTATATGGGGCATTACATCGGGATGGGTCTCTCCATCGTGTCCAGACCCTGCTGCCCCAACTGTGTTCACACGACTCTCCTCACCGCCAGTGCGCTCCTGGTTGAACACCGTACTGCGTACCTAATGTGTTTTACAAGAACCTTTTTGTAACAAGGAGAACATAATTTGACAGGTGCTTTTAAATGCTCTGTGCACAACGATATACATATAATAATAGCGTTACGGAACATCGTACATCCAATCCATCAAAACAATAATAAATTCCATTTAATATTATTGAGGGTGTACCACAGGGTTGTATGCTGGGTCCGACCATTTTAAATATATTTTAAGTCATGCTGAAAAATCATTTACACTATGGTAAAAGTGCAATGACTATTTCTGATGATGTTGAGCTTTGATGTAAAGTAAGCTCGGTTGTAATAAACTACAAAATGCGCCGTTTTCGTCTTGTAGTTCGGACTTGCGGTTTCGGGTTTCACTCCCGCAGTTCTCGTTCCCGTGGAAACACTGGGAAAATATAGCCTATGTCACTCGGAATAGTGTAGCTTCCCAACCGTTAAAGAATGGTTTTTATCTTAATACATAGATATAACTTTGTATCTCAGAAATTCATTACATTTTATAGCTACCTGAATATTTACGCGCGACGACTGAACAACACAGGCAGAACCGCGGGGGTTCTTAAGTAGGTATTTGTATACGTTTTATGATAGCTAATATTAGATATCAGTTAGAGCGCTACTTATTAACTTTATGTACATTATTTAAACTTAGTTATCAGTAGGCAACTGTGCGTTTTACGATATCTCTTTTTGTGAAACGAATTGCCGCCGTTCAAAAATTGAGCATGTCATTGTTTGAAGAATCTCTAGAGCATAATAAGATAAAGTCAGAGTCATGATGACTGGGAGGTTATTTTTTTTTTCATTTACATACATGTAGTCACGCCTTTATCCCTGAAGGAGTAGGCAGAGGCATAGTATACGCTCACATTTTACCTTAAAACTATAACGTGAAATGTGGGCGTATACTATGCCCACATTTTACCTTAAAACTATAAGGTGAAATGTGGGGCGTATACTATGCCCACATTTTACCTTAAAACTATAAGGTGAAATGTGGGCGTATACTATGCCTCTTAATATGTGGTGAGCCTATCGTATTGAAATGAAGAGGCGCAGATTATGACGATCTACCACCCAACGATTGTCATTTTACTGACACCCGGGTTTCATTTCGAGTTTTCCTGCTTTACGCAATGGATCGTTTTGCGAAAGTGTTTCCTTAGTCGCCTCTTATGCAACCCTCGTGATGAACTGGGGTGGCGACATTTTTTATTCTTTCCCGTCGCCACACGGGGTAGTTTTCATTGGTACAGTATAAATATGATCATACCTAATTCTGCGACTTGGTAAACGTAGGATGTACCGAGGACCTGGTAAAGGTCGCAGGCTGGGACTGGATGCGGAAGGCGCACTGTGGCGTGCACTGGGAGAGGGCTACGTCCAGGAGTGGAGTACCATAGGCTGTTTTGATTGATTGATAAATTGTACATAGCGTGTATTTATTTTTTGTTAGTTTTAAGTTCTGTGGTACCATAGAGCAACACAATCTATGACGTTCACCGGGAGGGGAGGCGTCATACTGAGAGTTTCCCTTCTGTCAAAGCGGACACTAAAAAGTGTACAGCTTGGCAAAAAGTCTAGAAACGGAATTAATATTTTGCTGACAGGCTACATTGCCAAAAAGCAGCCAATGACGTCACATATCTGTCAGTCAATGATGGTATACAATTTGATAGGTGGGTTTTATTGACGGTTGTTGACTACTGGATACTGATTGGTGGTTCTTTTTAACGGATTGCCATATGAACAGCACAGTGGCTCCTTCATTATTTTCTTCTCTTTTTTGCCAAGCTGTACGCTTATACAGGCACATATATAAAAAATATATGTGTGTATGTCTGAAATTATGAGTGTATTGTTTTAATTGTTTTGTGTAAGTTCCATAGTGTCAGCCGTTTGTGTTTGTAGTGGTGTATTTGAATATGATTTCCCCCCGCAAAATATGAGATATGTATAGGGCAAACATGCTATGTCTTCTGCCCTTGTACTGGTCGCGTTGCTCTGTGTTTGGTACATTTATTTAAATTTACAGATATGTGATGTAAGTAAGCTAAGATATGAACGGTATACCTTCGTTTCTAATATTGCCTTCTTGTATAATGTCTATGATCTCGTTTTAAGTACCTAAGTTTTATGAAAATATATTTTTTTAATACTTTTGCATTGTTTCTTTCTCGTTTTCCCGAGGGATATTATGGAAGTACCTATAATATGCTACTGGTGTTGTTGACCCACGTAGTAACCTAATGCTGTCACCTGGCATATAACATACAGTATAATGGGAAATCTATAACTTTTCTGCAATCCAAACAAAAAATCTACATACTGTTCGTTCGCTCTAAGTTTGCCGCTCGGCTCAATACTAAAGTCGAATTTTTAATTAAAAGTCTGATTATTAATCTCAGTCAGTAAAATGACAAGTGCAACTGTCACTGATACAAAAAAGGGTGACCCGCTACAATAGTGATGTTCGACAATCAATAGACTTAGACATTTTAGTCATTCTTTATTTTATTAGGTGTGAAAGCGTTTTTTTATGATATTCTAAAAATTGATATTGTAAATATGTAATAAACGTCAGGTTTTGCTGCATTTTTATTCCATACATAATTATATGCATTGAGAACCATTTGTTTCTAACTAAACAACAAATGGCGTTCGTTTGCGTAAGAGAGAGAGAAATAGAAAAGTTCCCAGTCGCTTCTATTCTTACCGCGTGGTTTCCTGTCGCGTGTATTCCCTTTGCATTATTTAGGCACAAAATGAAGATTGATGAGCCAAATGAAACTCTTTGTAACTTCTTGAATTCCAGTAGAAAAGAACGGAAATCGTTAGTAGTTACCCCACGTAATGCCTACTAAATGATACAAAAAAAAACATTAAAATAGGTATATCCGCTCCGTCAAGAGATTCAAGGAACTCCTTAATGAAATTGAATAATGAAAATGAAAATTAGCGGAGCCAATTCGGCATAAATATAACGTTTTATATCTATTGGCCTAGAAATTCCTAAAACTGGCCTAATTTTTATGATTGTCTACTAAAAATAAGGACTTGAACGTAATTTAAAAAGGTGTAAGGTGGCTCCTGAATTAATACGGACACTACTAATACTACTACTACTGGCAAACAGTAGTGTCAAGATAAAAGTACAATTATCCTTAGCACTACCATTAGGGTTACGGGATATTTTACTTTCCCATGACTATGCTGGTAGTGCCAAGCGGTAGTGCCAAGGGAAATATGGGTCGACATGCAGCAGCACCACTGATGTTGCAAACGTTCATTATGCAAATTAGTCCTCCCGACATCAAAAAAAATTGAAGAGAGATGTATGATGTTTAGGATTATGTCACTATGTGGCAGTAGCCTAATTGTGGTGTAGTAGGTTCTATAAATATTGTCTGAAAATTACACCAGCATGTATAAAAACATGGCAATATTATTCTCATGTCACAGGTACTCATGCAAATTAGTCCGCTACAGTAACCAGCCATTAGGTGGGCCGTAAGTCTGTCATCTTAGTAGTATATAAAACCGGCCAAGTGCGAGGCGGACTCGCGCACAAAGGGTTCCGTACCGGTACATCACTTTTGTTGGATGGGAGCCCCCCTTAATCCCCCTTTTTTCTTACTTAAAAAAAACTTACTTTTAACAAACTAATTTTTAAATCGAATTGAGCTTTCAAACATGAATGTGTCTAAAAAATGTATCCAATTAGTACCGGCTAATCAGTATCAATATGAACTATGCGGCAAATCCCTCCCAAAATATTTTTCTACCCTATTTTTACCATGTTATAAAACAAATTTCAATAAAATACAAAACACGTTACCTATCAATTCTGTCAAAGATTCTGTACCTATGCCAAATTTGAAGAAGATTGGTTCCATACAAACTTTGTGACCATTTGTGAATCCCACAAGTCAAATGCAAAGGCAATTCATCCATACAGCCTAATTACATGCGATGTTAGTCCTGACGCAAATACGCGCGCTTTTTGGCATAATCAATATGTTGATCTTTTGATGCCATACCCATAAAAAAAAAGTTTTATTGTAGAACGGTTTACTCGTGTGGCAATGGTCATTATAACACGACATGACAGGAATGAGTACTTTTGAGATTTGAGTTGTGGTTATGTATTAAGCAAATTACCAAATGGTCGTAGAAAAAAATAATTTAAGGACCAGCAAAAATTACAGTTTTAATTTTTTTTTAATGTATTTTTCATGAAATTATTCTCAAGGTAAATTGGTGTGAAATGTTTGTATAAAACTAACTATGATTCCTAGAAAAGTGATTATATTTAAATGTAAATAATTATGGAGCAATCGTGATCCAAATTGTTTGTTTACTGCATTATGTGAATGAGTTGAAATACGGTATACGTGGTTTTATGTAATACTAGCTGACCCGCGCAACTTCGTTTGCGTTACATGAGAGTGAGAAAGAGAGAGGTATTGTAATAATATTTTTCCCGCTGCATTTAGTCCCGTCGCGTCGGCGTCGTTAACCTATATTCATTAGAGCTGAACCGCATAACTTCGTTTGCGTCACATGAGAGTGAGAAGGAGAGAGGTGTCAAAGTGGTGTAATGTTTTCCGTCGCTTTTACTTCCGCCCATCCGTTTTTTGGTATGGAACGTGTGCGAGTCCGACTCGCACTTGGCCGGTTTTTATCGTTCATTTGACTGGCTACCACTGCAGACCACGTTTATTCCCGTCGCGTCGCTCATACTTTAAAACTTATTATGAGGGTTATTGTAAGTGAACCTTAAATGTTACGCATATGCTGTTGAAGAATTTTTTTATAACTTTTTAAGAGGAACAAATTTGTAATACACAATTTTTACGAAACTTTAACCATTCATGCAGCGTACGCAATGGAAGCTCTCAAAAGAAAGAAATTTTTCCGGTTCTTGACACATTACTCATGGCTGCTCCGCTCTTATTCGTCTTAGCGTGATGTTATGTCGCCATTAGTCATCCTCAATAAATGAACTATTAAACTGTAAAATAGTTTAAGACATGCAACCAGTAGTATCTGAGATCCTAGCACAAACAAACTCTTCAGTTTTATAATATCGTGAGCTAACAAATTAGGTTATTGTGAGCGAACCTTAAAAGATAGACATATGCTGTAGCAGACTTTTTTTTAGAACTTTTCAAAAGAAACAATTTAGTAATACACAATTTTTACGTAACTTTAACCATTTACGCAGCGTACGCCTCGGAAGCTCTCAAACGGTAAAAAATATTCCCCGTTTTCAAAACATTATTGATTGCTGCTCCGCTCCTATTCATCTTAGCGTGATGTTATATAGCCTATAGCCATCCTCGATAAATGGACTATCAAACTGTAAAAGAATTTTTGAAATCGAACCAGTAGTTCCTGAGATCCTAGCGTTCAAACAAACAAACAAACAAACAAACAAACAAACAAACTCTTCAGCTTTATAATATTAGTATGGATATGGATTTAATTACTGTTTGTTAGTCAATAAAAAATATAATCTCGACTAACTTTAATTGTAAAACTCGATTCAACCACATCACTATTTATTTGTGACAAAAACCCCGCAACACTGAAAATGTCATTTTACTGACTCGAATTAAAAATCATAGTTATAGACGAAGTAAATTGACAGCAACTAATGCCACTTCTTCATACAATGTTGCTTATTTTCTATGACGAAGTGACATTAGCTACTTTTAATTTGCTTCGTCTAATTAAAATATCGGGTATACGCCTCTACGCCAGCGGCAGACTTAGAGCGAACGGGTAGTGCACATAGTCACGCCTTTATCTCCGAAGGGATAAATAGAGGCACCTTCGGCCACATTCAAAACCAAATTTCGAAACCAGGTGTGAAAGAAGAAATAATATTCTTATTACCTCCGCAAGTGGTTTCGAAACTTGGCAGCCCCACAACACTCCGGGAAGCGTGTGAGGACCCGAAGAGGATCCTGCGCTTCTGGTCGGAGCTGGGTTGGCTGGAGTGACAGCCAACACTCACGTACAATGGGTCCACTGGCGGACCTAAGTGCGGAAAATGGGAGCCCAAGAAGAAGAAGTGGTTTCGAAACTTGGTTTCGAATGTGGCCGTAGGAGGCAGATGCCTAGTATAAGCCCATATTTCACCATATAGTTGTATGTCCCACACAATAAGTGATGAGTGCATTGCCGTGTTGAAATGGACAGGCGCAGCCGCCCATAAGGCCTTCAACTTGGCTCAACGATTGTCATTTTACTGACAACCGATTTCCTTCTCTACGCAATGGATCGTTTTGCGAAAGTGTTCCGTTAGTCGCCTTTTTTTATATATTTAGCTCGCCAAATTGACGTCGCCAGCCTGATGGAAAGCCGTGGCGCATCTAGCGATTGGGGGCCACTCTCAGAGTCCGTAAGACTTCTGACAGTGGTCCTCAAGTTGGCGGCCCTGTGATGTGCCTCTTCACGCTCCTTTTGAAGAACCCGGGATTGTAAGATAGGAGAAACACGTCTGCGAGCAGGTCATTCCATGTTTTTATAGTTCGACAGAGAAACGATCTTTTGAAACGCTCAGTTCTGGCAAAGATTCTCTTCGCTGTGTATGACTGGCATCTCTGCCCGGCACGCGTTGTTCGGGATCGGAAAGGAGAGGGTGGGATCAGGTTGAAGAGCTTTTCAGAACATTCGCCGTAATATATTCGGTAGAAAGCAGCCAAGGACGCTATGATTCTTCGCTGCGCTAACGGTTCGAGGTATTCCGTCACCTCAGGACAACCAATTATTCGGATAGCACGTCTCTGCATAGCGTCAAGCACGTCTAGTAAGTACCTCGCGGAGTCATCCCAAAGGTGAGAACAGTATTCGAAGCACGGGCGAGTCTGCGTCTTGTACAGTAAACATCTTTGATGTGGCGTGAAGTACCGTCTCACCTTATTTAGGACTCCTAGTTTCCGCGAGACCAGCTCAATACAACGCTCTACGTAGTTTTTGTGATTGAGCTCACGCCGGACGTCTATACCGAGGATCTCCTGGTTGTCCTTTAGTGGAACCGTAATACTCTGAAGAGAGGGTAGGGGTAGGAATGGGGACTTCCTAGCTGTGTTTTTCTGGCATTGAACTCGACCAGGTTGTTTGAACCCCGTTGGGCAATGTGACCCAGGTTCTAGTCAAGATCCGCCACGAGTTGCCGTCTCTTTTCCTCCACGTCGCCTTGCAACTACGCTGGACGGTCAGAATAGAGAACTATCATTATTTACTGCGTACAACAATCCGGCGTCACGCTAAAATGATCATTACTCATCCTCGTACATTTTCCCAGCCAGCAGCGCAGCGGTGGGTGTGGCGTGATCACCGTGCTGTGCAGTGCCGTGCAGTGCTACGAAACTTGCTACGTAATTAGCTACGGTGTACGACACTGGATTTTGAGCTACGGCTGGATTTCTATACTTACTAATAATATATAGAGGAAAAATTTGACTTGATTTTTTCTTTATTTATTTGTTTGCATTGAATAGGCTCTGAAACACGGGAACGGGAACTACGCGAGTGAAACCGCGTGATATTCGCTAGTCTAGACTAATAATATAAAGAGGAAAGATTAGATTATTTGTTTGCATCGAATTGGCTCCGAAACTACTAAACCGATTTCTAAAATTCTTTCACTGTTGGGATGCTACGCTATTCCCGATGAACATAAGCTATATTTTATTCCCGTATTCACACGGGAACGGGAACTACACAAGTGAAACCACGTGACGTCCGCTAGAGTTTTATTAAACTTACCTACTCGAATAAATATTTCACATCGCACACGAAGTCAGGGGCCTCAACTAGTTTGTGCGGCGTAGGAACGTGGCAGCAACGTGTGTTATGTGCACTTAATAAAGAATTTATTTATTTAACTAACTTATCAAGAGTATTATTTGCTGATACAAAGTTTTATCTATCTATGCTAATATTATGAATGAGAAAGGTTTGTTCGTTGTGTTTGTTCTCTGGTAGCCGCAGAAGTGTATCTAGCTGTGGCTCCCGGCTTTACCTGTGTCACACTTCCACCCTATTTTAACGCCGTTCATAGTTCGAAGTGCGGTTTGCATCAGTTTCCACTAGATGGCGTTGTGTCTATTTTTTTAAATCGCGTTATGTAGATTGT
This sequence comes from Miltochrista miniata, assembly GCA_933228765.1. Taxonomy (NCBI): domain Eukaryota; kingdom Metazoa; phylum Arthropoda; class Insecta; order Lepidoptera; family Erebidae; genus Miltochrista; species Miltochrista miniata. The sequence goes on from OW121769.1 coordinate 2,896,633, forward strand.
GCAATCTATACTTTTTAAGCTATTGCATAGCTTCTATCGCGGGCCTTGCGTGGAGACCGAATCCAGAAATTGTGTCACGAAAACGAGTCACACTCTCAGCTACCTTCGGCCACGTTCGTGTATCTAGTCTAGCAATTCATAATTTTTTTGTTTACGTCAATTATGAACTCTGCAGTCGTTATATATTATTATTATTATGTCAAATAATCCAAAAATTGATGCTTGTACCCAGAATCGATCTTGCGCCTTCTGCGTACCGATCCGCGTCTTAACCACTCGACCAAAGTTGAATTAGGAGTGTTGGTCGAATTTAGAGTTCTTAATGTGAAATGACAATTTCGATGCTGTCAATTACATTAGTTGCTGTCAATTTACTTCGTCTAAATAAAAATTCGACTATAGGTGTATAGGTATTCATCATCTATGTACAACAGTGAACTGTACTCGTATAATTTGTGTAAAAAGTGTTTTAAATATAAATAAACAAAGTGCATTTATTAATGTAGAAAGTCACGAAAAATAGTGAAAGAAAATGAGTGAGTACTCTATATACATACATTTTATTATTATTATCACCAATGCAGTATCATTTTTTGTTTTGTTAATTTATATATAATACTGCTATAAAGATAACCAAACCCGGGAGTACGTTCCCATGGGAAGCGGGAAGAAAATTTCACGCTGACGTAGCCGCGAGCGCCATCTATCCCATACCTATGTACTTTAAACGTGTCATAAAAGTCACAACAATACCATACATGCATATTTCAAAGAATGTCTATTATTACCATAAAATTTGTAAAAATAGTTTTTAAGTAGAAAGAAGAAACCTATTGTTTTATATTTTAACTAGCTGACCCTCGCAACTTTGTTTACGTCACACAAGGTCTATGAAATTAGAGGTATTTATTAATCATACTCATCAAGTAGCGTGTAAATCTGTCCTGTATGCTATATCAAAATAGAGCTTAATGGTTAAAACTATTCCTCAGTATAGAATTTTCCTCAATATAAACAATTTACATACAAACACCGGCGTGTTAGAATTTTATTACATGTATCAATGTAGTAGACGTAACGTGTATAAAATGACATCAATCAAATGTCATCAATATTCTGAAAAAGAAATTAAAAATAGAGTTCACAAACTCTTTTGAAAATACATACTGTACCTTAGAGGATCGTTATGAAGATAACAGGATAGTTAACAACCATCCATAGAAAATAGATGGTATAATGCTGAATACCGCAAAGAACAATCGGCGCGGCATAGAATGGGGCCTATACTGATATCCTGGAGGATATTAATGATGCCGATGTCCTGTGCCTGCTGAGGCACACACACGCCGTCATGCATGTCTGCAGGACAACGTGCAGGACAACGAGCAGGATGAGGCAGCGAATGGCTGGACTGAAATTAAAATCGACAGACGCAAGAGATGTGGTGGAGGCACGAATTCACGTACCTCGGGAGTGTCGTGTCAGAAACTGATGGAATAGAAGAGTACCCTACATCATTTCGAGTCTCGCCAAGGCCAGAATAACCTTTACACAGCTGCGCCCCGTAGGCAGTTGCGAAAATAGACACGAAGAGTGAAACTCAAAACAAAGTAAACGTTAAAACTGTACTGCTAACTGCTATACGGATGCGAGACATGGAAGGTCACTAAAGTAAAGACATTTCGCACCAGCTACCAGCTATAAGTCTTCGTCAAACGCTGCCTCCAATGGATCCTCGGTACATATGGGCCCGAGAACATCACGAACGTAAGACTATTGGAACGCTGCAGTGAGACCCCAACAGATCAAACGTCGGAAGTGTAGCTGCTGCGCTGGATTGGACACACGCTGCAAAGGGACCATGAATCACATCATACCAAGGCAAGCCTTACTGAAACTACTGGTAGGCTGTCAAAAACTGTTCGATAGTAAGTAGGTACATTTTTTGATAGTGGCTATAGGCTACATAACATAATGCGAAGATTAATAGGAGTGGTGCAGCAATGAGGAATGTTTCGAAAACGGAAAACATTTAATCGTTATAAGAGTATCCGTTGCGCCTCTGCGTAAATGGTTGAAGTTACATAAAAATAATTTATTACAAAATAATTGTTCTTCTTAAAAAGTTCTAAAACAAAATTCCAAAAGCCCAAATGTCCACAGTCAAGTAGGCACTTGGTACTTTACTTTGTTGAACATAGGCCTTAAAATCTTACTTCTTACTAATATTATAAATGCGACAGTTTGTGAGTGTGGATGTTTATTACTCTTTCACGCTCAAACCGCTGAACGGATCGGGCTGAAATTTGGTACGGAGATACATTATAGTCTGGAATAACACATAGGCTACCTTTTATCCCGGGAATAACTTCCCGCGGTAACAAATTTTACGCAGGCGAAGCTGCGGGCATCAGCTAGTATTCTTATATAGAAATAATTATACTAGCATAGTTGGTAAAAAATGCTATGTAATAGCTTTACCGCGGCAGTCCCCGAGTGCCACACTTCTTTTTTTTTTTTCTTTTTATACTACTTAGGTGGCAGACAAGCTTACGGCCCACCGGAAGGTTGGTTACCGTAGCCTATAGACGTTTGCAACACCAGAGGTGCTACACACGCGCTGCCGACCCGGGCGCAGGTTGTGACGACCCACAGTTGAAATTTTTCAAGCCGCCCATAAGGCCTTCAACTTGGCTTAACGACTGTCATTTTACTGACAACCGGGACCAACGGCTTATCGTGCCTTCCGAAGCACGGAAACGCTCGTAAATAAATACTGTCTAAACATCTAAACTAATATTATAAAGAGGAAAGATTTGTTTTTTGTTTTTATGTTTTTTGTTTGTTTGTTTGTAATGAACCGGAACTATTGAACCGATTTAAAAAATTCTTACACTGTTGGGAAGCTACACTCTTTGCGGTGAACATAGGCTATATTTTATAACCGTAATCCCACGGGAACGGGATCTACGCTGGTGAAACCGCGTGACGTCCGCTAGTCTCTACTAATATTATAAAGAGGAAAGATTTGTTTTTTTGTTTGTTTGTTTGTTTGTAATGAATAGGCTCCGGAACTACTAGACTTAGTTTTCAAACAATGTATAGAAGGCGGCGACATTTATGATTTTAGCTCCATTTCCTTGGGTCACATTTAGATGACAATAAAACCTTGAAATTTCCTCAGTACATATATGTAGGTAACTAAATTGTTTTAAATCTGTAAATTTGTGTCTTTTTAAATTTACGTTGGTTGTGCTTGAATCAATTTCTTTCTTTCTTTCTTTCAACGGGCTATCTGTTTCAAAATGAGTAGTTTTGGAGATTACAATAATAAAGTTATAGTCACGCTTTTATCTACGAAGTATGACATTTCACCTTTTTTGTTTAAATTAATTATTGCCGTGTTGAGATGAACAGACGCAAGTTAGGACTACCTGACACTAGGGTTAGAAGCATTAATTTAATACTAGCTGTGCCCGCGACTTCGTCCGCGTGGAATGTAATAAAAAAATAGATTATTTAGTTTTTTTTTTATTTTTGGCCTTTTTTATAAAATAAAAGTAGCCAAAGTTACTCCTTATTACATAAGCTATCTGCCAGTGAAAGTCCCATCCAAATCGGTCTTGCCGTTCTAGAGATAAGCCGAAACAAACAGACAGACAGACAGACAGACCAAAATTTTAAAAATATTTATTTTATTATGTGTACCGTATATACATTCATATGCATGTAGTAGAAAGCAGTTATTTTAATATTACAAACAGACACTCCAATTTTATTTATTTGTATAGATGCCCTAACATTAATATTACAAAATTTACTTCTTCATTATTAATTCGTATATATGAAAGCCACGATCGCAATACGTCATGATGACTGGTGCAATCTGGTCACAACGTTGGAAGTCGGGTGCGTTATAGTTGAAGCACGAATGTCAAGGATATTACATCGCCTTATCATCAGTCAACTAATGGCTCTGCTTCTCCACACAAAACCAGCCATGTGCGAGTCTAATTCACGCACATTGGGTTCCGTATTATAAAACGTTAAAATCTTTTCATTAGTTGTATAAGAGCAGTCTTGAATATTATTATTTTTTCGTTTTAAGTAATTGTTCCGTGTAACGATGGAAAAGAGTACAAAATATCGCCACCCCAATCATTCCGAGGGTATCGTAAGAGGCGACTAAGGGAACACTTTCGCAAAACGATCCATAAGATAAGGGAAACTAAAAATGAAACTGGTTGTCAGGAAAATGACAATCGTTAAGTAAATGTGAAGGCCTTACTGCTTAAAAATTTAAACTGCAGGGCACGACCTACGCCTGTCGTGTCCACGTGGGACATAAAATATAAGGTGAAATGTTTTATGTCCCACGTAATAGTATCACGGTTCATAAGTAATAAAATTTACTTAGCACAAAGTTAGTATATATTCTGATTTATCGATTCTGTAACATACCTCTGACAGATGTTTCTCTGCCGGATAAGCCACTGACAGAACGTTTCGATTATGAGTTGTTCACCAAAAAGAACCTTTCAACTACGAACGTTTCGCCGACAGAACGATTAATTCATGAGTGAATCGACGACAGAATCGTTCACCGAACAAGAATTTGTCGACAAAGATTATTTAGGCATGGTTTGTCACAAGTATTGACTAAATCTTTAAGGATGATCTCAACGTCGAAGTGTTAACCATAAAATGTGAATGGTTAAAACCCCGACTCGCATGGGTTAGGTAAGAAGGTGAACGATTCTGTCGTAGATTCACTCATGAATTAATCGTTCTGTCGGTGAAACGTTCGTAATTGAAAGGTTCTATCTGTGACCAACTCATAATCGAAGCGTTCTGTCGGTGGCTCATCCGGCAGAGAAACGTCTGTCGAAGGTATGTTTCACAGCCCAAGCGGGACCGTATGTCTCGTTTTTACCCTACGGAACCCTTGGTCCCAAATCTGAGGGGAGCATCAGCCGCACTAGCGCGGCTGATGACCAACATCAGAGAACCCAACGCTCCGTACAGGAGACTGTACCTGGGGATCGTGCGAAGCATGGCCCTATACGGGCTCCCGTATGGGCGGAGACCCTGACGGCCAGCAATGTGGCTAGACTGCTGAGCCCGCAGAGAGCGATGGCCGTCAGGGTGAAACGAGGATACCGCACGATCTCCGGTGAGGCGGCATGTTTCCTAGCCGGAACCTCTTCATGGGACCTGGAAGCGAGAGACCTTGCATCACTATTGAGATGGCACAAGGACGTTCAGAGGACGGTGAGAGGGTCGCTCACCATCCTTACAGACGCAGGCCCGTGACGGCAGTGTGACGTGAAAAACTCACTCACGCTCCCCCCCCCCCCCTTAGAAGCGGGATCACACCCGAAACCCCCCAAAGACGCGGGATAGCACCCAAACCACCCCCGGGGCGAGGCAGCAGTGGCGGCCCAAGGTCTGTTGGGAGTCCTGGGACATCCTTCCGAGGGCTTACCCGGGGCTCACAACCATAGACGATTGGGCGTAACGTGAGGTTTTTTAGTCGGTAGGAGACCGGCATAGCATCCATGAGGATTTTCCCTCACGTAAACAAAAAAAAAACAAAAACCTAAGTACGGAACCCTAATGATCTCACGTGTATATTGTTTAACTTTGTGTATTTGAATAAAGATTTTGTTTATCTAATCGTGATTTTATTTAAATAAACTACCAAGTAAATTGTTAGTAAGTAAAAAGTAGCAATTCTTGTACTAACACATTTTGAACTAATATGTAAAAGAGATCAGTGTGAAAAGTATTTTATATTGTAAATGATATAACAGAATAGTCAGTGAAATTGTAAAAGTATTTTATATTATTATTGTATAACGAATTGATAAAATGGGCGCGATAGTCATGCAAACTTTAGTTACTGTGATAAGTAAGTATTGTGTTATTCATAATACGTCATTTTCTTTTATTTACCTGTAGAGTGAATCGGCAAAATGGTTGGAGTCGACCTCAGATTACTTATGTCGTTCAAATTGATAATCTTCTGAAAAATGACCTGGTCAAGTGTACCATTAACCGAAGAGCATGTTTAAAGACACTTATGAACGTTCAAGAAGCGCCTGCCTATCCCGTTGGGGGACAGGCGTGAAGTTATGTATGTACCTGTGGAATGTCTCATGGATACTATGATGGACTCCTACCGACTAAAACCACACGGTGCCTGATTTACGACTGGATGTCCCGAGTGGGCTATGCTGTACAGAGTTATACAAAGGTATAGGTACGACTATACTGATATTGATCAAACAAGTTAAAGCCACTTTAAAAAACATAAAAGAAACACTATTCAAATCAACCCACCCATTTCAGTGCCACAGTGCCCTTTGATAAAGCATCTTGCATTATCAAAGGGTGGTTCCTAGGAGAAGGAACCTGGTTGCTGGTTTGACTTGCAGCTAATATCTGGGTTGACAAGTTAGGCATGCAGCCCCTCACCATCACCAATAGTAGCGCAATACCGGTGTCGTGCGTTTACTGTTATAAAATACAACGACAAATTTAATCGCTTCTTGGATCACGATTATAACAAAAGAACTATTACTTTAATTAATAAGTAGATAACACTGTTAGTTGCACGATTGCAACTTCTTTAATGTCAATACATTAGTTAGACTAAGAAAATTGTGTAGCTGTTTGTTTTCCCTAATAAACATAAAAAAATCCTCTTCCCTACATTTACTCTCTCTTCAGAATGTGATCATTCCATTGAAGAATCATCTCAAAGTCCTTAGCGTAGACATTCGAAATGTGACTTCATTATTTACAAGGCTAGCCCCATATAGCTCTATAGCTTTTATTCTTGAGTAATAATAAAAGCTATATTGGGCTAGCCTTGTAAAAATGGGAGTCTTGAATAAGGTAATGCGATTATTCACGCCTAACTTGAGGCGTCTGTTGTACAAGACGCAAATTCATCGTCCCTGCATCAAGTACTGCTTTCACCTTTGTGATGACTCCGCAAACTATTGCGTCTTCGGCTGCATTCCATCTCGGTGACTTCGGTGAGTGTCATGAAGAACTCTTCAACCTCGTCCCGCCCTCTCCTTTCCGATCCCGAACAACGCGTGCTAGACAGAGGTGCCACTCTCGCACAGTAGAGAGAATATTCGCTAGAACTGAACGATTCAAAAGATCGTGTCTCTGGCGAACCATCAAAACCTGGAACGACCTGCCAGCGCACGTGTTTCCCTCCTCTTACAATCCTGGGTTCTTCAAGCGGAGCGTGACGAGGCACATTATAATAGGGCAGCCAACTTGAATACTACTGTTTACAGTCTTACAGACTATGACAGTAGCCCTCAATCGGTAGATGTCGTTGCTTTTTCCATCAGAGGGTCGCTACATTCTGGCGAGCTAAATATAAAAAAAAAGACGTGTGGCACTCGGGGACTGCCGCGGTAAAGCTATTACATAGCATTTTTTACCAACTATGCTAGTATAATTATTTCTATATAAGAATACTAGCTGATGCCCGCAGCTTCGCCTGCGTAAAATTTGTTACCGCGGGAAGTTATTCCCGGGATAAAAGGTAGCCTATGTGTTATTCCAGACTATAATGTATCTCCGTACCAAATTTCAGCCCGATCCGTTCAGCGGTTTGAGCGTGAAAGAGTAACAAACATCCACACTCACAAACTTTCGCATTTATAATATTAGTAAGAAGTAAGATTTTAAGGCCTATGTTCAACAAAGTAAAGTACCAAGTGCCTACTTGACTGTGGACATTTGGGCTTTTGGAATTTTGTTTTAGAACTTTTTAAGAAGAACAATTATTTTGTAATAAATTATTTTTATGTAACTTCAACCATTTACGCAGAGGCGCAACGGATACTCTTATAACGATTAAATGTTTTCCGTTTTCGAAACATTCCTCATTGCTGCACCACTCCTATTAATCTTCGCATTATGTTATGTAGCCTATAGCCACTATCAATAAATGTACCTACTTACTATCGAACACTTTTTGAAAGCCTACCAGTAGTTTCAGTAAGGCTTGCCTTGGTATGATGTGATTCATGGTCCCTTTGCAGCGTGTGTCCAATCCAGCGCAGCAGCTACACTTCCGACGTTTGATCTGTTGGGGTCTCACTGCAGCGTTCCAATAGTCTTACGTTCGTGATGTTCTCGGGCCCATATGTACCGAGGATCCATTGGAGGCAGCGTTTGACGAAGACTTATAGCTGGTAGCTGGTGCGAAATGTCTTTACTTTAGTGACCTTCCATGTCTCGCATCCGTATAGCAGTTAGCAGTACAGTTTTAACGTTTACTTTGTTTTGAGTTTCACTCTTCGTGTCTATTTTCGCAATTGCCTACGGGGCGCAGCTGTGTAAAGGTTATTCTGGCCTTGGCGAGACTCGAAATGATGTAGGGTACTCTTCTATTCCATCAGTTTTTGACACGACACTCCCGAGGTACGTGAATTAGTGCCTCCACCACATCTCTTGCGTCTGTCGATTTTAATTTCAGTCCAGCCATTCGCTGCCTCATCCTGCTCGTTGTCCTGCACGTTGTCCTGCAGACATGCATGACGGCGTGTGTGTGCCTCAGCAGGCACAGGACATCGGCATCATTAATATCCTCCAGGATATCAGTATAGGCCCCATTCTATGCCGCGCCGATTGTTCTTTGCGGTATTCAGCATTATACCATCTATTTACTATGGATGGTTGTTAACTATCCTGTTATCTTCATAACGATCCTCTAAGGTAGGTACAGTATGTATTTTCAAAAGAGTTTGTGAACTCTATTTTTAATTTCTTTTTCAGAATATTGATGACATTTGATTGATGTCATTTTATACACGTTACGTCTACTACATTGATACATGTAATAAAATTCTAACACGCCGGTGTTTGTATGTAAATTGTTTATACTGAGGAAAATTCTATACTGAGGAATAGTTTTAACCATTAAGCTCTATTTTGATATAGCATACAGGGCAGATTTACACGCTACTTGATGAGTATGATTAATAAATACCTCTAATTTCATAGACCTTGTGTGACGTAAACAAAGTTGCGAGGGTCAGCTAGTTAAAAGATAAAACAATAGGTTTCTTCTTTCTACTTAAAAACTATTTTTACAAATTTTATGGTAATAATAGACATTCTTTGAAATATGCATGTATGGTATTGTTGTGACTTTTATGACACGTTTAAAGTACATAGGTATGGGATAGATGGCGCTCGCGGCTACGTCAGCGTGAAATTTTCTTCCCGCTTCCCATGGGAACGTACTCCCGGGTTTGGTTTTCTTTATAGCAGTATTATCTATATATATAAAAATCAGTGCCACTTTTCGTTGTAATTTTATAACTCAAGAACGGGCTCACCTATCCAAACCAAATGTTTAGGCTTTGTTCGGACTATTTAGTAGATGGTTTATGTGAAGTTCGCACAACATCGGTCTAGCGGTTCTTCATTTATCACGCAAACGAAGTTGCGCGGGTCAGCTAGTATTATATAAATTAACAAAACAAAAAATGATACTGCATTGGTGATAATAATAATAAAATGTATGTATATAGAGTACTCACTCATTTTCTTTCACTATTTTTCGTGACTTTCTACATTAATAAATGCACTTTGTTTATTTATATTTAAAACACTTTTTACACAAATTATACGAGTACAGTTCACTGTTGTACATAGATGATGAATGCCTATACACCTATAGTCGAATTTTTATTTAGACGAAGTAAATTGACAGCAACTAATGTAATTGACAGCATCGAAATTGTCATTTCACATTAAGAACTCTAAATTCGACCAACACTCTTAGGCCCTTCGTACACTAGGCTACGCAAATCTTCGATACCCAACGATTTTGGTCTCCAAACGACTACCGCAATACAAATTCAAAGAGGTTCGTACACAGACATGCGTCGCCGACATTTTGTTCATTCGTCGCCGACGCCAGTCGCGCGCTACCTGTCGGTCGAGATCGTCGCTACTAACGTCGCTGCGATTTCCAAGATGGCAGAGCAATTGTTGATTATTCTATTTGAATTTAGTATCTGTTTGTTGTAATTCTTTTGCAGCTACAAACAGTCTACACTTTACATTTCTTTCTATTTATGGATGAACCCAGTATTTCCTATTACAACGATTTCTTCGCTTTCGGTAAAGATAATAGCCAAAATCATAGTTTCATCGTCACTTGTGTCCGACATTTCGTAAATTAAATTAGTCTGAGACGTGTTGTCGCTATGTCTACAGTGGCAGAATAGACAAAATTGCGTCTTGAGATATCTCGTGTGTACGGTTCGTGCGCTACCAAATATTCATGACATAAGTTGACAACATTAGTATCGAAGATTTGCGTAGCCTTGTGTACGAAGGGCCTTAATTCAACTTTGGTCGAGTGGTTAAGACGCGGATCGGTACGCAGAAGGCGCAAGATCGATTCTGGGTACAAGCATCAATTTTTGGATTATTTGTCATAATAATAATAATATATAACGACTGCAGAGTTCATAATTGACGTAAACAAAAAAAATATGAATTGCTAGACTAGATACACGAACGTGGCCGAAGGTAGCCGAGAGTGTGACTCGTTTTCGTGACACAATTTCTGGATTCGGTCTCCACGCAAGGCCCGCGATAGAAGCTATGCAATAGCTTAAAAAAAGAAAAGTGCAGCAAAGAGCCTTTTGCCTTGTCCTGGGTGTAACAGAAAGTCTTGAGCCGTTGACGCAGTGTAGAATAATAGCGTCTTTGACTAGCTATCAAATCTAACACGGCGCGCGTGTTCTAAAGAAATCTAGAGAGAGAATCATAATCCTTTTCGATCCTGATGCGTGCTGGGCAGAGATGCCACTCGACAAATTCTATGATAATGTAACCATTTTGTATTCTCTTTAGTTTCAGTATTAGTATTCTTAAATGCATTCGCGACAGTATGGCCTTCTTACGCGCTCAAAATGTTAGAAGCAAAAGATTCGCCCCTTGGATACAGTATCACCAAGAGTGACGGCAATCTCATTGGCTCTCTCGTCATGCTGGGTTGTGTGGTTACCATTCTAGTAGCTGGGTATATCAACGACAAGATTGGACGAAAACGCTCTGTTATACTTATAGGACTTATTTTAGTGGTGAGTGTTCAAAATAGTTTCTAACAATATCTGAGAAAGACTGTTTGTTGCTTTTCGTTTACGATACTCGTAGTTTCCTAAGCTGTCTTAGGCACTGTTTGCAAATAATAATGGTAGTCATAAAGCCGAATTGAAGGTTTTATTGGCAGCTTGAAGGTTTCAATAGTAGATTATACAATATTTCTCATTCTCTCTGTTCCTTTCAACATGGCAATTGGTTCACCACAGATTGGTGGTAAACAGAAGAACAGTGTTGGTGAATACCTACTGGTCTCCCATCTTAGAACTGGCCGTAGTATGACGGGCATAGTCACGTTACATCATATTTATGAAACTCTCTCTGGAGAAAATAAAACCAGTTATTGATAAAACAGAAAATATCTTTTACATATATGTACAGCCGTACATCTGGGGCATGGCAGTGCCCCACCAAGTTGACCAACAGCGCGGCGGCGCGGCGTATCTTTTACATTTACATGTCATGCCGTACATAAAGGTACATTGAGGCAAATAATTCAGTAGATACCTAGCTCATAGAGCAACACGACATAGGTCAGGTTTTGTTCCAAGAACCTTATTACCTTTCGAGAGTTAATTTCAAAAAACCAGTCACTAAATTATTTGTTTTATTTCCAGCTGGCGTGGTCCGTCAAGGCGACTGCAAAAGGTCTAGTCCAACTTCTGATTGGGCGACTTCTACTTGGACTTTCCGGTGGACTTCAAGTAGTCACTGTAGTCATGTTTGTCTCTGAAATAAGCACAACTTCATTGAGAGGACCTCTGCTAACACTTTCATGTTCCTTTTACAATATTGGCGCCCTAGCTTCGTATGTAGCAGGGTGGTTTTGCAGTTACGATGTCATAAATTACTTAAACTTGACAGCCGTTGTTGCTTTAATAGTCGTGGTATCATTTCTGAAAGAAACTCCGCCATATCTGCTTAAAATGGGAAAGGAAAAAGTAAGTAAGAGTAAGGAAATTTTTTCATTTCATTTATTCATTTCATTTCATTTATTCATTTATTTGTTGCGAATATGGGTATTACATAAAAACATTTAGATACCTACATAAGTTGAGTCCGCCATATTCAGCCCTTGAGCATGCAACTTAGCATAATATTATTATTAGTAGATTAATTAGTACATCATTAAAATATTATTAATAAATTGAAAAAATAATCACAAGAAATACAGTAAATAATGTCAAATAATGTCAAATAAATATTACTCTGTATACATAGTCAAAACACGTCCTTTATATATTCATCTACGTCATAATATGCCTTATTTAACAAAATGTTCTTAAGTTGTAACTTAAATCCATTATTACTATTTAATTGTAGTAAAACTTTAGGTACGTGATTATATATTCGAGGCCCCATACAGAATACACTTTTATTAAATAGAGTACTTTTATGCTGAGGGCAACAGATTTTGTGATTATGGCGACTGCTCTTATAATTCTGGAACATATGCCTATTTTGATGTACAAAAACAATTATTTCATATAAATATATACAGGGTAAGGTCATAATACGCAGCTTTTTAAAAAATGGCTTACAGCTATCGGTCTGCTGCAATTTACAAATAGCTCTGACACATTTTTTCTGAGCCTTGAATACATTTTTACTATGCGTAGAATATCCCCAGAATATAATACCATATCGTAATATGGATTCCACATATCCATGATAGGCCATGAGTACTGCTGACTGACTAGCTCTTTTGGTAAGCATATATATTGCGTAGGCTTGTTGACTGACTTTTAAGCAAAGATTTTCTGTGTGAATTTTCCAATTTAAACTGTTGTCAATTTCTAATCCCAAAAATTTTGTACTGCTAATTTCATTAATTTTAGTTCCCATGTAGTCAACACTAATATCGCCCAGACTTGGTATTCTGTTCTTAAAATACATTAAGTACGTTTTGTTCAAATTTAACAGCAAGTTATTACATTTTAACCATTCTATTATCTTGTGTAGTGCCTCTATAATATTTGATTCGATGACACTTAGTTCCATTCCTTTAAAAATTATTGTGCAATCGTCAGCAAATAAAACTGTTGGATGATTTATAATTTTGGGAAGGTCATTAATATATATATTAAATAAAAGAGGCCCTAATATACTGCCCTGTGGAATACCTATTTTAACCTCCCTGTAATCTGATATGTACAGTTTTTCCTTTTTGAGTATTGGGCACAAGCGAGTAACCTGGGTACATTGTTTTCGACCACTGAGATAACTCTTTATAAGTTTTAGGATGTTCCCTCTCACTCCATATGCCTCCAGTTTATTTAAAAGTATATTGTGCTGTACGTGGTCAAATGCTTTTGTGAGGTCCATATAAAGCGCACAGACTGGAATGGATTTGTCAATATTATTTATGGCTGAGTAAAGGAAGCTATAGATAGCCAAGTTAATCGATTTGTTTTTCCTAAATCCGAATTGTTCTGGTGTAAAAATATTCATAGTTTCGAAATACGTATATAACCTTTTGTGAATAACCTTCTCGAATACCTTAGACAACGTTGGAATCAGTGCAATTGGTCTATAGCACTCCATAGAATGTCTATCATTCTTTTTGAACAACGGTTTTATCACAGTTACTTTAAGTTTATCGGGGAATATTCCATTAATGATACACAAATTAATTATGTGACTTAGCACGTGTGATATTAGAGTAGAAACTTGTTTTAAAACAACGGTGGAAATATGGTCATAGCCAGTACTAGTCGTATTTCTTAAATTGGTTATTATGTTATTCACCTCTATAGGACACGTTGGATTCATATACAGAGAATTTAAAATACTAGCAGGGAGTGTAGTTTTACTGTCATGGTTATGATTTTGGACATGGTCAATAAAAAAATTATTAAAATAACTAGCTATAAGCTGTGGGTCACTAATAGATATTTTGTCATTAATTGTAATATGTTGTATTTCGTCTTTAGGTATATTATTTTGATTGTTTTGAATTATCTTCCATGTAGCCCTACATTTATTACGTGCGGTTTTAATGAAGTTATCATTTTGTATTTTTTTGGTCAATTTAATTATGTTGTTCAATCTTAAGGACAAGGCGTCATATTTACATTTATTAGTACTGGTTTTATATTTACGGTACTGCCATAAAAGTTGACGTTTGCGTTTACAACAATTTATAATACCCTTACTCATCCATTTTGGCCTCTTATTGACTGATATCTTCACAGACATCGTAGGGAAACATAGGTTATAGAAAAGGGTGAAAATTTCATAAAAAGTGTCAAAAGCTATAATAGGGTCATTACTTACAAATGATTCGCTAAAAGACAACGAACTCATAATTTCCTTGAACTTCCTTAAATTTTGCTTACTGTAATCTCTTTTCTCAATGTGCCAATATTTCAATGTAAAGTTTTTATTGACTGGACATGTAAGAAGTTGAGCCGTGTGATCCGAAAGGGCAAATTCAAATATCGTGCCCTTGCAGCCACGAATGTTGTACAAAATGTTGTCTATACATTTACCGCTTGCCTTACGTGTTGGTTCGTTAAAAGCATATTTAAGGTTGTGACATGATAATGCTTCCAAAAATTCAAAAGTGTCTTTTGAATCCTCTAAAACATTGATATTAAAATCACCGCAAATTATTATTTTGTTTTTATTTTTACATAATTGGGTGAGCAGCAAGCAAAATTTTTCAAAAAATATTCTTATATCCTCTCTGTTTGTTTTTGGTGGCCTGTAAACACACAATACTATAATTTTATGATCTAGAAGTTTTATCCCCGTTATTTCAACAATCCCAGTAGCACAGTATTTATTTAAATCAGTTAATGTTACAAACCTATGCGGAACTCGAAGTAAGATACAACTTCCACCTCGACGTTTTTTACGTCCATAAACTGCCCCCAGGGTATAACCAGCGATATTCAGCAGTGTAGTGTCATTTACTTTCATATTATGCTCTGTTATGCATAGTACATCTACCAAAATTTTATTTTTTAACAGTAATTCCAGAGACAACAACAATTTATCAGACTTATTCACGAGACCATTAATATTTTGATGGAAAATATTTATTTGGTTATACACGAAAAAGCTTCTGCGGCGGCTTTACGGAATCCGTTTTATTGGGATCTTGATTTGAGGAAGTAATCGAGCTTTGTGACTTTTTGGAAAAATAGTAGGGTATGGTACCTTTTGCCCTACAGTCAGCGGGAGTCAGTACATAATTATCTTTTGCACCCATTTCAGCAAAATCTGTCTGACAAGAGCTATCTACCAAACAACGTTCAGACTTATGGTTTTGTTGAAATTTATTAAATTTACAGCGATAGTCAGTAGCTAAAATATCTTTTAGGAGACTTCTACAAATGTTCTCTACAAAGTACCGTTTTTTTGGAATAAATTGGTCATACTTCATGCTTACAAATGAACAGTGGTTAAATTTATTACATATAAATCTTAAACATCGATTCAGATTTTCCTCTCGTAAAAACTTATTATACGGAACCTCTGAGATAAGAACATTTACACTAAGATTACTCAGCCATGTGGTCAAGGAACATTGCAAGTCAAAAGGGTTATTATCATTTACTCCCCCTAACACAACGACTATGTCATCTTTTTTTAGTTTTCCTATTTCACTTTGTTCTGATTTGAGCACCTCACTTAACTTTGCTCCAGGTTTAAATGTACATCGCACAATGTATTCCTGTCCTAGACGCGTCTGCAACGCCGTACATATATTTTTACCTTGTTGATCGGCAATAATAACAATACTTCTTTTTTTTCCTTGTACTGTTTCGGTTTCAGTGGGATTACCTCGTATACGCTGCTTACAAGTAGACTTCAAAAAATGCTCATCAACTGCTGTACGAGTTTGTCTGGTAAAAGACGAATCTTCGCTGGTGCTTGTGGGTGGCGATGAGATATTTATTGAGTTGTCATTTGGTGTAGTACTTGCAACATTCGTTACAGTTTTCCTATCAGGCATTCGACGTGAGTTTTGACCCACAACAACTCTTCGTGAACGTCGTTGACTCTGAGGCGAATAGAATTTAATAGGCTGTGATTCCCTTCCGGTCGACTTTGTCCATTTCCTAACTTGACCACTTCCAAACTTGTCCACTTCCTAAATTGTCCACTCCTAAGTTGTACTTTTCCTGAATTGGCCATTCCTTCATTCTTAATTTGTCTACTTCTCAGATAGTCCATTCCAAATTCGTCATTTCCTATTCTGTCACATCCACCTCCTTGTCTGTCTATTCGTCTGTCTGTCGCCAACCTGTATCTCGTTAAGATCGGTAAAACAAATGAAGATCAACAAAACAAATGAAGATCGATCAAATAAATGAAGATCAACAAAACAAATAAAGATCGATCAAATAAATGAAGATCAACAAAACAAATGAAGATCAACAAAACAAATGAAGACCGACGAAACAAATGAAGATCGACAAAACAAATGAAGATCGGTGAAACAAATGAAGATCGGCGAAACAAATGAAGATCGGCAAAACAAATAAAGATCGAAAAACAAATGAAGTCCGATAAAACATATGCAGATCATTAAAACAAAAGACTCTGGATGCGCCAGTACCGACGCATACATATTTTTTAGTTTATGTATTTAATGGTATTTATTATAATTATTATATGTCAACACTCACGCACTAAACGCATCTTACTTTTGTGTATTGTCTATGGCAACACTATCCCGCCCGCTTCCTACATTCACATTCCGCCATAGCTATTGGAAGATACGCACGCACCCGTCTCTTAACGCTCCGCTCCGCTATCGGCCGCTGTGATTACCCATCATATCGCGCTACATCGCTTATCATCAGCCACAGTCTCGAGAGTTACGGTTATAACTCCTGTGTGCATATTTCGCGGTCGTGAATCAAGACCCCGAACGCAAAGCTGGGAGCAGCGCCTACCTACCAACAAGAGTTCAAGGTAAGTGCATTTCCAAGTGTGGTCCTCCGTCCGGATATTCCATCTAACGCATTCTTTCTACTAATAATATTAATTACATCTTGTCCTATTAAATTCACGCATACGCAGATATATATTTAGTATATTACTCATAAATACTCAACGCAAATATTATATTTAACGCCACCCGCACGCATTAGAAAAGTTAATTATCTTTTCACACCGCATATTTTATATTACTCATAAGTACTCATATTCTATAACGCATTTACGCTATTTATCATAATCATATTTACCTATATATAATCAACCCGCTGGCAGGTAGCGCCCCCCGAAATTATCGCTACCCAGGACTTGGACCATCCTGGCCATGTTAGTCCGGTTGTCCGATTCTAGGCAATCATTTTGATATTTTTTGGTAATTAGGAGTTTTGGCATAAAGTAAAACGGACAATCCAAAATTAACAATTTTCTCAACCGTCATAAATTTAACGTAGTTTTCCCCAATTTCATTACAATTTCATATTATCTTTCGAATTGTAATCGTAGATAAAACTCATATTTATACGTTAATTTTATACCCACATATATTTATTTTATTGTGACGGTACTGGGCAACGCAGCCGATACATAACGGTATTCAAACGATTAACAGCTGATTGTTACGCAGACTCCATATTGGGTTTGTTCTCTGAATACTTTATCGCAAACAGCTGATTTAAGCTAACAGCTGATCGTTGTTCGAATTTTATACTTTTTCGCTGAATATTTCTATTACCTACCCACTTATATACATACTCGTATCTCGTATCAATTATATTATCATGGCTTCTAAAGACAAATCCCATAGTAAAAGTTCAGACGAAAGTCAGGTCATGATAAATTTTTTAGAATACAAAAAACAAAGTTTGTTTCACATAGTTCAAGAAGTGTACAACTTAAGTCTCAAGGTTACCGATGAAACAGTACGCATGATGTTTCTCGCTCGGGTTCAATCTATCGATAAAACCCGATCGGATTACATCGAAACTATCGATAAATTGTTAATTGAACAATTAAAAGATAATCCGCAGGTACAGCCGAGTTATAGTGTTTTTAATACATTTGATGAATTATACTGTTTCATAAAGCAAACGGAAACTACTCTGAGACAAGAACTCGACGATAAAAAGAAAAGTGATAATTTTAATATCAAATTACCCCCACTTAAACTCACAGGTTTCGATGGTACTTATGGTAAGTGGCCTATATTTTATGAAAATTTCTGTAGTGTGATACATACGAATACTCGTCTCACCAACGCCGAAAAGGTTCAATATTTGATAGGTTGCCTTTCGGGTAAGGCACTTACTGTTTGTTCAGGCATAGCTGCTACCGCACAAAATTACGATGTTATTTGGCAAGCCCTTCTGGCTAAATACCACGATACCAGGGTTCAGGCGTCGTGCTATTTAGAACAAATGTTACACCAGAAGCCAGGGCAATCGGCTGATCAGATCTTGGAGAACTTTTGTTCAGCTGAAGCAGCTCTGCAGCGTCTACCTATCACAAATTTATCAGATTTCATAATAACTCATTTAGCATTAAGCAAGTTTGATAAACCTATGCTTGAATTGTTTGAACAATCTCATAGACATTTGAGTGTACCTACATATAGTGACGTCAAAACATTTTTGACAGAACAAAGCAAACTCCAAACGCTCCGCTCACCATCACATTCCCAAAAAGGTGATTATCGCGCTCAGCGGAGTTCAACCGCCTCTCATTTAAATAAACCTAAATCATTTTTTACGCAAACCCGCCCTACTAATTTGAAATCAGTCGATACTTCTAACATAAAAAATTGTATCGTATGTAACAATAATTCCGCTCACCCTTTGTTCAAATGTCAACATTTTATTCAAGAGACTGTTGAAACGCGAAATGAAATAGTTCGTAAACATTCCTTTTGTGTTAATTGTTTAGGTTTTCATCACGTGAGTGCTTGCAGATCTGTTAATAGGTGTTCGATTTGCAATCGGTCTCATCATAGTTTACTGTGTTATAAAAATAATTTGAACGCATCAAATTCAACAAGAAATCATGCTACCGGCAACGCATCGAGGCAGGCAAACGCGTCTACTGCGCCGTCCGAGCATTCCATGTCGACTCATGCGTCATCGGCAGATGATCCGTCCCGCTCGCACTCGCGGGAGGCGCGGTCACATAGTGGCAATATCGCGTCGTTATCGGCTGTGATCCCTCCGCCGCGTAATTCAAGCAGCGCGACCACGGTTTTGTTGCCGACTGCTTGTGTATATGCAAATTATAAATCGGATCGTATACGTTTGTTTTTGGACTCAGGGTCTATGAGTAACTTTATTACGAAGTCTTGTTGTGAGCGTTTGCACTTAACCATACTTAACGCTCCTTCTGTCATTAAAGGCATAGGTCAACTTGAAAGCCAATCTTATGGAATTACGCATTTCAAAATATATTCGCGATTTGATGCCCGCTGTTCTTATTCGGTTAGTGCACGGGTTATAGACACTATTACAGATTTTTTGCCTAACGTGGAAATTGATACAGCGGAATTAACCCATTTACAAAATTTACCTATGGCTGACGAACGATACTATACTCCGGGTGGTATAGATTGTTTGTTAGGTAATGAACTCTTCCCCATGATTTTAGGGTCGCAAAAAATTACATCCCCAACCTCATCAGTAATCGCGATAGAAACCACGCTCGGATACGTCGCAATGGGAAAGGCGCATGCTTTACCTTATTCGCTAGTGGCAAACAAGCATCCCCGCGATCGCATGTCTCATTCCTCCGTGTCCGACAAGGCCTTCTTATGTCACACTCAAGATGTGTCTCTCGAACAATTAACGCAACGCTTTTGGGAGATAGAACAGGTGCCAGATAAGAAGCACATTAGCACGGACGACGCGGCATGTGAAAAGCTGTTCTCGTCTACGTACTCACGCGACGATACCGGTAGATATACGGTTAGTCTTCCCTTTAAATACCCTCCCAGTGAGCTAGGGCATTCGTACACAATCGCCAAACGCAGGTTTTTAAATTTAGAAAAAAAGTTAGACGCTTCTAACTTACGCAACGATTATAATGCCATTATTCAAACATATATTGATCAAGGTTATCTCACTAAAGTGTCAAATAGCTTTCTAGACTCTCAAGTTTATTATATGCCGCATCGGGCCGTTTATCGCCCTGACAAAGAAACCTCTAAAACGCGTGTGGTCTTAGACGCTGGGTGTAAAACCACGTCAGGTAAATCGCTTAACGATTTGCTTTATACGGGACCAATATTACAGAACAATATCTTTCATTTGCTTCTCAATTTGCGTATGTACCCGGTTGCTGTAACCGCGGACATAGAAAAAATGTATTTTCAAGTGAAACTTACTCAAGATCATCATACATATCAAAGAATATTATTTAGGTTCGATTCCAATTCTCCTATTGAAAGCTATCATTTCAACCGCGTTTGTTTTGGCGTCTCCAGCTCACCCTTCCTGGCAATGCGAGTCGTAAACCAGCTCGCGTCAGACTGTCGCGCTTTATATCCTCTGGCGGCTTACGAAGCTGACAATCACATGTATGTTGACGACTACGTTAGTTCCATAGAGAATGTAGATTTAGCTGAAGACACCTATAGGGAAATGGTCGCTATGTTTAAATCTGGAGGTTTTAACTTAACTAAGTGGATCTCTAATGACAATACCCTATTGTCACGTATCCCGTCAATTCATAAGAGCTGTCTCGCTGTCAAGTTTGATGAGGATCCTCATGTTGACACTAAGATCGTGGGTATGCAATGGCAACCTAACGATGACACCTTTAACTTTAAAATAGTGATCGACATGCCTTTAACATGCACTAAACGCTCGATCCTTTCCGTAACCGCGCGCTTGTTCGATCCGCTTGGAATCATCAGTCCAGTGGTCGCATACATGAAGTTGCTTATACAAGAATGTTGGAAATTACAACTGGACTGGGACGAGACGGTCCCGGGTTGCATTCTGTCTAAATGGAAACACTTTCATAGGGAGTTGTCGCGTTTATCTGAAATAAAAATACCGAGACATATAGGTTTAACATCCGCTCGTCGAATTACTCTAATAGGCTTCTCGGATGCCAGCCAGCAATGTTATGGTGCTGTTATCTATGTACGAATAGAAACGGCTGAGAACGGAAACGCTCTTAATGTGAATCTACTGACCGCTAAATCCAAAGTGTCAGATTCTAATAAAACGCTAGCGCGTTTAGAACTCTGCGCGGCGGTCTTACTCGCAAAATTAATTAATTCTGTGCGCACTGTTTTTAATAAGCGGTGTCAAATAAACAATATATTCGCATTCTCTGATTCTACGGTAACCCTTACCTGGATTCACTCTCCCGCTCATAAGTTTCAAACTTTTGTAGCTAATCGCATCGCTCAGGTAAATGAATATCTGCCTGCTTCCCATTGGTATCACGTTCGTGGGGTTGAAAATCCCGCCGATATAGTCTCGCGCCCTGTGACACCTAAAGGGTTAATAAATAACTATCTTTGGTTTCACGGGCCGAAATGGCTGTCCGCACCTATAAA
Organism: Miltochrista miniata; assembly: GCA_933228765.1. Classification (NCBI taxonomy): domain Eukaryota; kingdom Metazoa; phylum Arthropoda; class Insecta; order Lepidoptera; family Erebidae; genus Miltochrista; species Miltochrista miniata. Next base: position 2,918,288 of record OW121769.1, read on the forward strand.
TGCATGGCCTGTGAAGGAATATAAAATCAATCATAACGAGAAGACAGAATTACCGGAAATTAAAATAGCTTCTCTCCATGCACATACCATACCTGTCTCCGATCACGTTCACATGATAGACGAACTTGCCGAGCGTTGCTCGAGTTGGGTAAAATTTATTCGTTCACTGGTTTATGTATTACGTTTCACAAGGATTCTCAAATCCCGCGGTATACTTTCTGTATACGATTTAGAATACGCAGAATATTATGCGGTCCGCTTCGATCAGTCTAAGTATTTTCAGGTAGAATTACAAGCACTTAAGGCTACTAAAATTTGTCCAAATCAGGCTATTTTAAAACTCAACCCTTTTCTTGACGAACAAGGGTTAATTAGAGTAGGTGGTCGACTTACTCATTCTCAACTAAATTACAATACAAAATATCCAATACTGCTATCACCTAAAGGACGTATGGTGTCGCTCTTAGTAGACCACTATCACACCGACAATTTACACACCGGTCCTGGACTAGTGTTAGCATTGACTCGCCAAAAGTATTGGATTCTTTCTGCACGAAATTTGATTCGCCAACGAGTACATAAATGTAATTTATGTTTTAAAGCTAGGCCTCGTTCTACAACTCCACCTATGGGTGATCTTCCATCCATTAGAGTTTCACAAGTAAAGTCGTTTGTGCATACCGCAGTTGATTACGCGGGACCCTTTTACGTAACTCACATAAGGCGTCGTGGAGTAAAAAGTCATAAAGCGTATATTTGCTTGTTCGTCTGTCTCACAACAAAGGCGCTCCATTTAGAGTTAGTAAGTGATCTTAGTACAGATTTATTTCTCGCTGCCTTTAAACGTTTTATCTCACGCAGGGGTCCTGTTTCAGTGTTGTACAGCGATGGAGGCACTAATTTCATAGGTGCGAAACGAAAATTGAACGAAATTTACACGCTTATACAGTCCACTAATTATAAAAATGATCTGAATAAATATCTAACTCAACATAAGATTCAGTTTCAGCACAGCCCACCTTTCGGGCCCAATTTTAATTCGTTGCCTGAAATTAATGTCAAATGTGTTAAGTCTCATTTATTTAAAGCTATCGGGAGTCAAATACTCACCTATGAAGAATTCAGTACAATATTGGTGCAAATTGAAGGCATTTTGAATAGCCGTCCGATTTGCATACTTTCTTCGGATCCATCGGATCCAACCCCCCTAACGCCTAATCATTTTCTTAATGTTACTCCGCTTAAATATTTACCCGCTGAATACATTGAACCCCTATTACCAGATAACAGACTCACCCGCTATCAATTATTAAATAGAATTGTTCAAAGTTACTGGACACGTTGGAGCAAAGAATATCTTACCTCTCTCCAACTTAGACATAAGTGGAATATGCCGTCCAAACCTGTGACGATAGGAACAGTAGTTGTTGTTAAGGATGACAATACGCATCCTTTATCGTGGCCACTCGCGGTTGTATCAGAGGTGTTTCCCGGGAAGGATGGTGTAATTAGAGTCGTCAGAATTAAGACTTCTTCTGGTGAATACATTCGTCCTGTAACTCGGCTTTGCCCGTTACCCACGCAATAACTCCTACGCTTTTGAATTATTTTTAGTTCATAAGTTTTCATTCCTTTTATATTTTTAAATTTTGTTTACTCAATGTAGAGGAAGAATCCTCTAAGCCCCCCGAAGTTGGATGCGCCAGTACCGACGCATACATATTTTTTAGTTTATGTATTTAATGGTATTTATTATAATTATTATATGTCAACACTCACGCACTAAACGCATCTTACTTTTGTGTATTGTCTATGGCAACACTATCCCGCCCGCTTCCTACATTCACATTCCGCCATAGCTATTGGAAGATACGCACGCACCCGTCTCTTAACGCTCCGCTCCGCTATCGGCCGCTGTGATTACCCATCATATCGCGCTACATCGCTTATCATCAGCCACAGTCTCGAGAGTTACGGTTATAACTCCTGTGTGCATATTTCGCGGTCGTGAATCAAGACCCCGAACGCAAAGCTGGGAGCAGCGCCTACCTACCAACAAGAGTTCAAGGTAAGTGCATTTCCAGACTCTAAGCAAGTTTATGAGGTCAAAAACTACTTGCAGCCATATTTTGTTATCTAGATGCGACAAACATTCAAAAAAATAGGTGCAAGCAATTCTCAACTTTAATGACACATCTTAAAAATGTGCTTTTTGGCGTTTATAGACCTCACTGATAATGAATGTGTAAAAAATAAATAAATATTATGCATGTTCATAAGGTCGAGAATTGCTTGCGCCTATTTTTTTGAATGTTTATCGCATCTAGATTTAAAAAAATGGGTCCAAGCGAATTTCGACCTTATGACCATGCATAATATCTATTTATTTTTTATAGGTTATAAAATGAACTTTTAATAACATTGAACTACTATATAATATTATTATTAAGTACAACATAAAAATATATACAATCATTAAATATTAGAATTATAACTAGGAATTAAATATTTACAGAAAAATGGGAGAAGAATAAACAGAAAGGAAAAATACACAAGACTGTTGTAACACTCGTCTAGGTGTCGAAGAATTCCTCCCCATCACAATCGACTGGCAAGGTCCCCATAAGGCTGGCCGCATTGCCACGTTGGATGGCAATGCTTATTCTCTGAGCGAGAAAGAGGCCAGCCTTATGGTCACGAGAAGCATCGACCAAACGCTTTGCTATATCTTTATATAGCGCAAGTGCACTTGGGCCCCACGAACCTAGTGTCTCGACACCAAACGGCTCAAATATATAATTACCAATTAAATTATTATATTTGCGCCGTTTGAGTGTCTCGGCAGATGCAGCAGCAGAACAGGCGCAGCCCGCCGTGCTTGGAAGATGAGAAGGGGCAAGGGTGTCGACACAAGTTGCGTCCCACACCAAAGGCCTTCCCATCTTCCATGGCACCAATGACATACCATCCGGTCTCCTGCCATCGTCGCGCGCCAAACCATTTGGTTCAAGAATAGCTGGCACGCCGGCGGTGACAAGAGCGCGGCGGATAATATCATTTAGGTATGCATGACGAGACATACGACCTGCACTCCTGCTGCACGAAAGCCCGTGGTGCCCAAGCGTGTCGACTGCTTCTCCACAGTGACAACGATGTGGAGACACGCAAGGAGCACCTAAACGAAGGCAGGCGGCAATTCTGAACGTAGTGTCGTCCAACATAGTACCTATATTGGGCGACGGAAGAGCCTGAAGCCAGACACCTGATTCCCATTCTCCCACAGCCAGAAGGCGAGCACGTTCTGCAACGTTAGAGCAAGAGTTTTTTATATATTCGTGATCAGTGATGTCTATAAACGCCTAAAAGCACATTTTTAGAAAAGTGTCATTATGGTCGAGAATTGCTTGCACCTATTTTTTTGAATGGCAATCGCATCTAGATTACAAAATATTGCTGCGAGTAGTTTTCGACCTTATCAAATTGCTTATAGTCGTTTAGTTTTATTGATCTGCATATGCTTTAACGGTCTTCATTTGTTTTTTCGATCTTCATTTGTTTTGTCAATCTTCATTTGTTTTTCCGATGTTCATTTGTTTCGCCGATTTTCATTTGTTTCGCCGATTTTTATTTAATTTGTCTTCTTTTGTTTTACCGATCTTCTTTTGTTTAATCGATCTTCATTTGTTTCATTGACCTTCATTTGTTTCATGATTGTATCTAATACCTACGTCTAAAAAATGACAATTTAAAAAGAAGACGAATCGGGAAGTAGTCAAGTTAGGAAGTAACAACTTTGGAAATGGTCAAGTTAGGAAGAGGACAATTTAGGAAGTGGACAAGTTTGGAAGTGGTCAAGTTAGGAAATGGACAAAGTCGACCGGAAGGTGTGATTCAATATCACGGTTACTTTCTTGTATGCCTACCAATTTGTATAGTTTTATTTTATTCTCAAATGTTTGGACTTGATGTTTTAGTTCACAGTTTACTAAGCTAAGATTATCAATCTCAGTGTTTGCTATTTGTAACTCGGTTTTCAATTTACAAATTTCTTCTCGCATGGCAGTGACGTCATCGCCAATGGTAGGTAGACTTTGATAAGATAAATCAAAGTCGAATTCACTATCACTATTTGTGTTGCGCTTCTTATGTCCTCTTTGTGTTGTATTTACATATTCATCCATTATTAAGTTTTTTGTAACATATAGCAATTTCAAAAAGTGAATGATGATCCAGTGAGATTTGAACTTAGGTTCGCTTGATTTAGGCCGCTAACTAAACCACTGGACCACACAGGCTTGAATTTTTCTGTTCAAATTATGAACTGCTTTGTTTACAGCTAATTAGTAGAATGTCGGTAGTATAATAATTATGTCAATCCGTTTTTGAAAATTGTAGATGTCCATTTAAATCAATACGAGTATAGAAATTTCATTATTCCACTATAAACACAATTGATTATTTAAGTTAACACTTTTCATAGTACATTTGGGTTTATCACTGATGTTTATGTACGTTTTTAAGTTTATTTCAAATGAAAAGTTTCTTCGTCAGGATGTTTGTGCCCACTACATTTATTTTAGAATAACTTCACTATTCGGCAATTTGGCGTTCAGATAACAATGTCACTTGCACTTCGGCACACAATTTATAGATAGTAAGCACTGTTGTGATGAATTAACTGTTGTACTATTTTTAAATAATAATTTAACACGGAGCTGATGTTTACCGCGACGGCAGCGCCATCTTAATCATTATATTGAACTCTCTATGTTCATCGTGGCTTCACTCGCGTGAAGTTCTTTAGTCTTTGCTAGAGATTAAATTTGGGCTCAATCTGAAAAATTCCCAGCTAAGTTAGGCCAGTCCAAACGCGGAATAGAACCCGAACCCTCTAGGCGAGGCTGCGGTGATAGCCAAAGTTTGCCGGGAACACTGGGATAGCCTTCGGAAGGCTTACTTGGGATGCTCGGCCGTAGACAATTGTAAGACATCATGTTTTTAGTTGGTAGGAGGCTGGCCTAGCACTCATGTATGTTTGCCAAGTTAGGTCATTCCAACGATAACATTAGGTGTCAAAACAATCTAGGTAAGTACCTATAATTAGGTGTATATTTACAGAAGTATATTTGCAGGAAGCGCTGGCATCATTAAAGTTTTATCGCGGCGCGTCGAATGTAAACAAAGAGATTTTAGAGGAGTTATCTTATATGCGTAGTCAGCAGCAATCATGTAGCAACGTCGACAGTGCTGGTGAGTTTCTTTAGCTTTCTTCTTCTCTCTCTCTTTCTGTCTCACTCTCTCATCATTACTAATATTATAAATGCGAACGTTTGTGAGTATGAATGATTGGTACTCTTTCACGTAAGGCTGAACGTATCTGGCTGAAATTTGATACAGGAATATCATAGTATGAAAATAACACATACGCTATTTTTAACTTGGTAATGTTTCCATGGGAAGTGGGAACGATAACAGGATCCATGAGTGCCATTAAGTTTTAGCATAATGTTCTGATTGTATCCCGAAAACCAGTCTTGGGAATGAATTGCCTCGTTCATTAGTCAGCGTGTTACCGTTAGGTATAGCGTTAGCAGGGGTGGTCACTTGGGCCCCTTACATTCTCAACTCAACCTAGCCTACATAATAATATTATGTATATTGGACTGAATTTCAGACAATTCAAATACGAATGTTCTTTCTGAGAAAGAAAAATTGAATCAAGAACAGAATATGCAAGAAGAACGGCAAGAAAATGCAGGCAGCTCCTTTAAAATATTATGTAAGTATTTAAGGTGGGTCTACGCTAGACAAGCCGAGCACGAGCAAAGCACGAGCAGAGCACGAGCTGAGTCGTTCTGCTCGCGATGACAAGTGTCGCTCGAGGCTTGACGTCGGTCCACACTACACGAATTTTAGCTCGGCTCGTGCTCCGCTCGTGCTCGGCTCGTCTAGCGTAGACCCACCTTTATACCCTCTATAACGCCACGCCACAGATCACACACGTGAAAGTTGTGACGTAATTTCCTACATAGTCACATTAATAAGCGGCCAATAGGTACCCTTTCGACGCATGACCAGTGCCTTCACCTAATAGAGTGTGGACATTAAATTTAATATTCGATGCCAAATACTCAGTCAACGACAGGGATACTTGGTGCCCTCGATAATTAAACATCAAAAGCGTATGCTCGGCGTTAGCTGAGTAAACTAAATTACTCTCCCCTAGAAGGGTGATTGTTTCCGATGAGTCTCCAAGGCCTATAGGCTAGAGACAAATGGAAAGTTTAGTCAGTTGGAGTCTGACATAATTACACGGCCGGTGCGAAGGTAGCGCTCTCTATATCCACCCCTCGTATTCCCGGTGGTGCCTTAGGGCTCAAGAAGTATATATTTGTCGGATCATTCTATTATGGGAAGCGAAGAAATTATCCTCTGTAATAAGTCGTGTTGCGTATCTCCCTATGGTACTTCCTTGACGAGTTCAATTCGAAATCCTACCTTTATAATTAGTTGAGGTTACCTTTGACTGTTCTGTAGATTGATGGATCAAGGATGTGTCACGTATTCCTCTCCTTACCCTCCATAGTGATAATTTATTCCCAAAACTCATCTTCATTGTTACAAACGAATGTAAGTAGCTAGACTATTTGAAAACAGTGGCCGTGAGTTTTCTTGCCAGTTTCTTCCTCACAGGCTCTAACTATTGCTTTGCGAATCTGGCAGTATGTGTAAATAAAGAAGCAACATTTTTGACGTTCATAAGTGTTACTTTGTAATTTGAGAGTCCGTCTGACGTCAAATAGACTATTACTTTGATCTAGATCTCAGGACTCGTGAGGTCTAATGAATTAAAATTTGAACTTAAAAAACTTCAGTTCATGAACTAAAAACGCTCTAGGCTAGAAACACGATTACTGATAAAATCCTCGATAGATTTTTGTGTTGAAAATACCTCGATTTCGTGAAATTTTAAGCTAGATCTCATAAGTTTTAAGTTGTTTTTCTATTATTAAACATTAATAAGAACGACAATAGTAAAATCTTCATTTGGACCACTTTTTTCATATTGGTAATGTTTTTTTTATAATTAATTTATTTCGTCAAAAACGCACAGAAACCGATCGCATCTCTCTCTTTCTTGCACGCTAAATATCTTCTATCTTCTTTTGACAATTTGGCATCTGGTAGGCTCTTAAGTGAATAAAGCTATTTTCATTCTCATTTTCATATGAACTACATACCTCTTCTACTCTTTTCAGTTTCATCAAAACCATCACAACGGGCTATTATATTGTTATGTATTCAAATAATTCTGGCTGTGTTCGTGGGCATGATCGGAATACAAGCATACGCGGGACCCATGTTCCAGAGAGCCGTGCCTACCCTCTCGCCAGACTTGTGCTCCGTGATAGTAGCGATAGTGATGTCCCTTGCTGGAATAGTAGCTGTGTTTGTAACTAATAGAGTGCCGAGACGGGTAAGAGTTTTATTTTATTCGTATTTAAGTTTCCGTACCAAAGGGGAAATCTGAGGCTCTGCTGTCCCTCTGTCTTTCACGAGCCTGTATCTCAAGAACTATGATAGCTGGAGAGCTGAATTTTTCACAGATGATGTATTTCTATTGCTGCTATAACAACAAATAGGTAGGTACTAAAAACAATTTTAAAAATTAAGGAGAGAGAGTCTTTTGCCGTTTTTTGGTACGGAATCCTTCGCGCGCGAGTCTGACTCGAACTTGGCTGGATTTTTTTCTATTCGTTCAATCTCTTCCTTTGCAAAGATGGCCTATGCAAATCCTAATAGCAATTATATCGTTCGGAAAGGAAATAACGTTTGCGCCTTGCCAGTTACATCGAATCGTGTGATTCAATGTAACTGGCAAGGCGCAAACCGGTTAAAGAGATTAGCCAAAACTTTAATACTGCTCCAACTACTCTATGTAGACGAAGTCGCGGTTAAAACTATTATTAAATAATATTCCAGGTCCTCTCGATCTCCACATGCCTGGGAGCATCAGCGTGTATGGCTCTACTGGCCAGTCTTTTACGATGGTCCTGGGCACCAGCATGGGCCATACCACTACTGGTTCTCATCTACTGCGCATTTTTCCAAATAGGTGTGATAAATGTGGCGTTTGTGCAAGCGGCTGAATGCCTCCCACCACAGGTAATGTATAAGACCATGTTTCTAAGATACGTGTAGACTATCGACAAAGCGCCGGCGCGGACCGCAGCTGAAATTTTTTCCCGTCTCCACTTCCCATTGGAGCTTATACCCGAAATAAAAAGCCTATGTGTTGTTCCAGACTATAATCTATCACTGTACCAGGCCTCCGTCACTCGCTACAAGTCGTGTTATAAGCACCTACTCCTAAGTATAACGTAGCAGAACTAACGTGGCCGACCGGCAGAGGGCTGCCACACGCTAGACCGAGCGAAGTGCGCACAGTCAATGTACATTACCTGCGTAAAATAATATTTCGCTTTATTTAGTGTTGCTTTTTTTTCATGTTACTTCTTACTAATATTCTAAAATTAAATGCGAAAGTGTTTGAGTGCGGATGTGTAGATGTGTTGATGTTTGTTACTCTTTCGCGCTCTTACGGCTCAACGGATTTAGCTGAAATTTGATACAGGGATAGATTGTAGTTTGGAATAACTCATAGGTTACTTTCTATCCCGGCAATAAGTTCCCATTGGAAGCAGGAAAAGTAACAAACTATTACGCGGGCTAAGCTGCGAGCGTCAGCTAGTTATAATATAATTCTTATGTAAAGAAGAAGTTATAAAATATAATAAAGTTTTTTTTTCAGACACTGTGTTTATTGTTTTTTGTAGTTATATGTATTTTTGTTCCGTGCTTACAACCCTAATGTTGACAATAGTTGTCACTCGATGACGCAATCCTAAGGTGTGCGCACGAAACTCGACTCTCGGAATACGTCGTAGAGAATGTTTTCCACTGTAGCGATATGTTTTAGCTAATATTTTTGAGGTTAAGTATGGGAGTGATGTATCTGTTACGTAGTAACTATTATTTAATCTGTGACTGTACCAAAAGATCCGTTCAGCCATTGGAGCGTGAAAGAGTAACAAATATTGACACATCTAGACATCCATTATCACGAACATTCGCTTTAATAATAGCAAAGTTAATATAATAGTACTACCACAGATTATATAATATATTCTACATACAGATCGGCAACTCCCTGTCGCGCCACAGCTGTCAGTAGAGTTGACGTGCGCGTTGACGGACTATTTGCATACATTTTATTGATCACACATTCAAGCTGGAGTTTCCGCCCTGTGATAATAGTAAGATTTTCAAACCCTGTTCCAAATTGAGTGGTCAACTAAGGAGCTATAATTACCATTTCATAAATCAATGTTACCTCAATCTTTGGTACTTACCTATACTAATAGGTAAGTACCAAAAATACTATGAAAATGGCCGACACTATGAAAGTTAAAAGTATTTAACTTTCATAGTGTGAATCAGAGGTATCAGTCAGGATAGTATACAGAATTCATTCTCTCTGTCTTTTTATTCGTCTCTCTATAGTAATTTTCTCTAAAAAACTTTAAATTAGGTTAATAATATTGCTTTAAATCATGGTATTAATCTGTAGTAGGTACTTCAAGTCCAAATTTTTTTCTCTGGTTGGACCAAATATTTGTGTGGTTCGTAAATGTTTGCTTCGAAGTGATAGCTTAGGGATTGGGATGTCAACTCGAGGGCCACTCTCTAAAGTCTGTGACTGTGTCTGTGAGTATGGCGCCTAATTCGCTAGATATCACCATGGCTATGTATTTGGCGGGTGGTATCATTGAGGCGAGCTACATTTTTCTTTTCGTGTGGAAACCTAAATGCCATATCGGACTTCTACCGAGTAAAGCAACACAGTGCCTACCATCTGCCTACGACAGGACTCCCGGGTACGCCCTCACAAGGATTACCCCAGGGCTCCCGATGGCGAGCTACATATAAAATCATTGAAGCTAATGGTCTTTAGGGTTTCGTACCAAAAGGCTAAAAATGGAACCCTATTCATGAGACTTCGCCGTCCGTCTGTCTGTCCGTCACGAGGCTGTATCTCAGGAACCGTGATAGCTAGAGAGCTGGAATTTTCACAGATGATGTATTTCTGTTGCCGCTATAGCAACAAATACTAAAATTAGAAGAAAAGGGGGCTCCCATATAACATACGTGATATATTGCCGCTTTTTGGTACAGAACTCTCCGTGCGCGAATTCGAACCGCACTTGATCGGTTTTTTTAATGTAATTTTTTTTTGTTTCAGTTGAAAAGCTTAGGCACTACATTAACAATGTTCAGCATGTTCATGGCCAACTTTATAATCTTACTCCTGTTTCAACCAGCCATCATTGTTTTCGGATTGGAAGGAGTATTTGCATTGTTCTCGGCCATTGGTCTCCTGACTGCTGTTGTGTCGTATTTGTTCATGAGAGAATCGAAGCACGTGCCAATTGAAGATGTTTATGAGACGTTTAAAGGAGGATATTTGTATAGAGAACATAAATCTATTTAAATAAGTATTGATTAAGAAAATAAACCATTGTACATAGAAAAAGTCCGTTATTTTCTTGTCAAACCCGCAGTTTTCTTTTCTTTTTCGTTTGGAAATCTCCTTATTATCGGCTAAAATCTCATGGTACCCTATCACGAGTCTACGGCCGGCAGTCTTAGGTCCACCCTAGGAAGGACAGCACCAGGGCTACAGAAACACGGAGACAGTAGTTGGGTATCTTTCATCGTTACGATGTTGCTGGTCATTTAAGCTACTATCTACTGTCTCTTAGCAATAGGAGAGACTTTGCCTCCTTATGTGTGTTACCATCTGTTTAATGGTGTGTGCTCTGAGGAATTGTTTGATATGATGCACATGGCTACCTTCTATCATCGCACCGCTCGCCACAGACAGGGAGTTCATCCTCACACTTTGTCCAATAGGGGCATTCTTACAGGGTCGGCATCGCGAGTGTATCGCCTCTAGGTGTTGCAAACGTTTATAGGCTACGGTGACCACAGTCCATCAGGGGGTCGTAAGCTTGTCTGCCACCTTAGTAGTGTAGCAAAAAAATAGGACAGAAGCTGGGGGCGCATATTCATAGTGATTCTTATCAAGCCTAGGGCGTTCGAGACTATAAAATCAGGCTCTGGATACCGTAGTTAGGTAGGTATCTTTTATTGTAATTACGTTACAAGCCATTTTATTACTACTAAGATAATAGACAAACACACTCTTGAAGACACCGTGGCTGTAAGAGGAAAACACGTGCGCTGGTAGAGCATTCTAAGTTTCTACCGTTCAACAGGAAAAGATCTTTTGAATCGCTACATTCTGACAAAGATTGTCTCCACTTTCTGAGAATGGCACCAATATTTTTTTTAAACGTGAGAGAAAATCCTATATGGATGCTATGCCGGACTCCTACAGACTAAAAAACCTCACGCATCCCTCTCTGGTGGGACCCTAATATCTAGTTTTCGATTCTAAAGTCTGTCCTCAACTATGTAACTAGATGTAGAATAGCTTGCCATTCACCAAGCGGCGCGGCGCGGCGTCATCAAAACGATTCGAACTCCAAAGTTAGCTTTTTAAGAGCTTTTCATTTTCAGACTTGAGTGGGAGTTCTAATGGGAGTCTATGGAAGCCTCCTTTATATTTCTATTGGTCTTATTATTTGTTGCTATAGCGGTAACAGAAATACGTGTGTAAGAAATAAATTGTCAAAATTTCAACTGTCTAGCTTTTTTTTTAACGTGAGGAAAATCCTACACACACACGACAGCCGGTTGGGAGCCCCGGGTAAGCCCTCAGTAGTATACCCCAGGATTCCCATGAACTGTTTAGCTATCACGGTTCATAGAATAAATAAATAAATAAATATTCACGGATATTTCACACAACGCTATCTGATCCCAAAGTAAGCTAGGAATGACCTGCTTGTGTTATGGTTATCAGACCACGGATATTAATACTTATATACTTTTAAATACATACATATTATACATAGAAACACCCAGACTCTTGAGACAAACATTTATGGATCACACAAATATTTGTCTCCGGTGGGAATCGAACCCACGACCTCCAGCGCCGCAGGCGGTATCACTACCGACTGCGCCACAGAGGCAGTCAAGTATCTAATATAATAGAGATTCAGTCTGGTGACAGATAGGCTGACAGAAAGACAGGACAGCGAAATCTCAATAACAGAATTTCGTTTTTACCTTTTGGATACAGAAACATAAAAAGATTAGTCAATCAAAACAACTTTTCAGTTAATTTCTATTTATTATTCAAAATTAAATAATTTTAAGACTTCTGTACAAATAGCCTTGACTAAACGAGTTATGTACAATATCAAAAGGCACATCCTTAGTTTCTCTCATGAACAGATACGCGACGGCTGCAGATAGAACGCCTAGTATAGCGAATATGAGGAACACTCCGTCCAACCCGAATACCGAGATGGCGGGTTGAAATAGCAGTAGTATTACGAAGTTGGTGCAATACATGCTGAACATCGCTGTGACGCTGCAGAAGCTTTTGAGCTGAAACAAAAAAGTTATTTAATACTAGCTGTCCCGCGCAACTTCGTTTGCGTGATAAATGAAGAACCGCTTCACCGATTTTGTGCAAACTTCACATAAACCATCTTCTAAATAGTCCGAACAAAGCCCAAACATTTGGTTCGGATAGGTGAGCCCGTTCATGAGTTATAAAATTACAACGAAAAGTGGTATTATATATATAGATTACTCATAGATTTAGAATTTTTCGCTACTCTCAATAGATATACAAAGCGTGCGAGCGAGACCTCATTATCCATAGCACTTAGCTCGAGAGGAAAAGAGAAAGCACATTGTGTACTCATATGTCAGTATTTTGAATCGCTGAGTCCTGTGGGGTCCTATGGCGGCTTTATGTTATTCATAATATCCAATAATCTGTAGTGATCTTACGACTAAAATAGAAAATTTTATATTTTCAACAATAGTGTCGTGTTTAGTGTGTGAATAGGATATTACAAAACGCAATTATACGAAGAAAGACTCGTTTAACAGGTCATTTGTGACTTCGTTCATTCCATTTTTGACGTACATATTTTGCCAAATTGCATGTAAAATTTCACTGAAAGTCCAACTCATAACGTAGATTATGCATTTTCCTTCATACATAACACAATATTTAATGTGTAAATGCATTTTTGGAGGATATATAAGGCCGAAATAAAACGGGCTGTTTACAGTAAAATAGTCATGGGTAGGTATCGATAAGGATGTCGATAGTTCATTATAGTGGCATTGCTACAAACAAACTTATCTGGATTTAATTTATTATAAATATGATTGATTTTTACTCGAACTGTGTTATTTAACCTTTTTTAGGGTTTTGTGCCTATTTTAATATAATATTTCCAAAATTTGTGATCCATTTTGAGTTGAATTTTTATAATTTTACTTCACTTAAGGTACTCCACGCCACACCGGGATGTTTGCTGTGCAAGGCGCAGATTAGCCTCTGCGTCGAATACTGTTCTCACCTTTGAGATAACTGTGCGAGGTACTTACTGGACGCGCTTGGCTCTATGCAGAGACGTGTTATCCGATTTCAATCATAGGTTGTCCTAAGATGACGGTAAGCCTCGAGCCGTTAGCGCAGCAAAGAACCATAGCGTCCTTGGCTTCCTTCTACTGAATGTATCACGGCGAATGTTCTGAAGAGCTCTTCAACCTGATTCCACCATCTCCTTTCCGATTCCGAACAACACGTCGGGCAGAGGTGCCACTCATATATAGCGGAGAGAATCTTCGCCAGAACTGAGCGTTTCAAAAGATCGTTCCTCTGTCGAACTACAAAATCCTGGAACGACCTGCCCGCACATGTGTTTCCCTCATTTTACAATCCCGGGTTCTACAAGCGGAGAGTGAAGAGGCACATCATAGGGCCGCCAACTTGAGGACTATTGTCAGAAGTCTTGTGTGCTGTAAGCATGGCCCCCATTCGCTAGATGCGCCACGGCTTTCCATTAGTTTCCATCAGTGGCGACGTCAATTTGGCGAGGTTAATATATTTAAAAAATCTACGGATAATATCTTTTATTGTTCAATAATAAATGAGTTCCTAGGTTTAATATTACGATAAGAGTTGGATTTTCAGTAAAATTTTAAATTCAATTGGCAAAATATATATGTACGGCAACAATGCAATGTCTGATGCCATAAATTACATGTTAAAAGTGTATTTTCACATTCACACACTGAATCAAAATTCGTAAGATCACTACAGAATTTCTAATATTACGAGTTACCCCATATAATCCCATTTTTACTTTTTCATAGTCGATTACATTCAAATTAACAATTTATTCCCCAAAACAAGAAGTTGGAGATGAAACTTCTAAGCACTTTGTGTGCTTAGAAGTTTCATTTCCATTCCATCCATTTATACAGATACTTTTATCGATAACATAGGTGACCATTCAACAACACTATTTAACTCACACATAGATCTTTCATTTTTGGTCTCGTCTTCAGTTTGACACTGTTCATCTTTGAGATTACTAGAGCAGCTACTCCTTCTCGACTGCCTCTGTGGCGCAGTCGGTAGTGATACCGCCTGCGGCGCTGGAGGTCGTGGGTTCGATTCCCACCGGAGACAAATATTTGTGTGACCCATAAATATTTGTTTCAAGAGTCTGGGTGTTTCTATGTACACTCGAGAGCAATGAATCCGGGTCACTTAAAGAATGTTAAAAATCTCGGAAACTAAAAATGATAGGTTAATGCAATAAATTGTATTTAATAGACAATGTAATACTCCTTAAATGAAAGTAAAAAAAATATGAGTCACCATACATTTTATTAACACAAAATTACATAAAGAAAAAACTGCCGATCTCTCCTTAAAACAAAAATAGGAAACATGAAATTTTTGAACTTTATTACGATTTTCTTGAATTTTAATACTTCGTATTGCCTCCTCGTGCTTCCATTACTGCGTTTACGCGGTTTGGCATGCTGTACACCAAGTTCCTTATACGATTTTGGGGAATATTCTCCCATTCCTCTGTGAGAGCAATTTTGAGCTCACGAAGCGTGATTGGGGGAGGGTTTCGTTGTTTTACGCATCTGCCTAGCTCGTCTCAAGCATGCTCGATCGGGTTGATATCCGGGCTGCGCGCTGGCCACTCCATACGAGTAATGTTCATCTCTTGAAGGTAGTCATTCACAATCCTACCTGTATGAGGTCGGGCATTGTCATGCATAAATATAGCATCCTCACCTAAATTGACCATAAATGGACCAACGTGATCATTGAGGATTTCTTCCACATATCTTACGCTAGTTAAAGAGCCGTTTTCTATGATCACCAGCTCTGTGCGACTTTCAGAAGAAATTCCGGCCCACACAAGTACAGACCCACCACCGTAGGCTACTTTTTCTTCGATGCATGCTTGCTTGAATCTTTCCCCTGGTCTTCGATACACTCTGTGTCTTCCATCGTGCTTGTAGAGCATAAATTTTGATTCGTCGGAGAACATAACTTTTGACCAATCTTCAATACTCCAATTTACGTGGCTCTGGGCATACCTTAGTCTCGAAATACGATGCCCACGCTCCAGTTTAGGGCCGTTTGCAGGTCTAAGGGGTTTTAAGTTAGATTCAGCAAGCCGACGTCTTACTGTCCATGCACTTGGGTTACTTCCTCCGAGGCGTCGAAACTGATTGGTGAGTTCAGTTCCTGTGAGAAAGCGATTTCGAAGCATGGTGTTCACCAAGTATCGGTCTTCTCGTGCTGTGGTACACCTGGTTCTGCCCGTTCCTGGTCTGCGTAGGTTAGAACCAGTTTCTTCGTAACGTCGGAGAACTCTTTGTACTGTTGACAGCGACACACCGACAGTCCTGGCTGTATCGCGCTGACTCCGGCCGGTTTCCAGCATTGTAAGTATTCTGGTGCATTCTTCAGGCGTAAGCGACATAATTTTAGCT
This sequence comes from Miltochrista miniata, assembly GCA_933228765.1. NCBI lineage: Eukaryota > Metazoa > Arthropoda > Insecta > Lepidoptera > Erebidae > Miltochrista > Miltochrista miniata. The sequence continues at coordinate 2,934,311 of OW121769.1, forward strand.
TGATTAATGAATATAGAGCACTATCAACATGGTTTATGTACCCACATAAATGACAGATTACAAACAAAAGCAACACCAAATGCTGTAATTTCGTAGTTCCATCTTCGAAAGTGGCCCTTTTTCAAATTTGATTTTTTTATGATATAACTTTACAATAACTAAGAAGTTTTAATACCTTCATTTAAGGAGTATTACATTGTCTATTAAATACAATTTATTGCATTAACCTAGCATTTTTAGTTTCCGAGATTTTTAGGATTCTTTAAGTGACCCGGATTCATTGCTCTCGAGTGTATATATAAGCAAGTTATTCCTAGCTTACTTTTGGGTCAGATAGCGTTGTGTGAAATGTCCATGAATATTTATCCTTCGGAATCCATACCTATTAACACAGCATCTTACTAATCTCTTTTTCTAATATTATAAATACGAAAGTGGATGTTTGTAACTCTTTCACGCTCTAACGGCTGAACGGATCTAGCTGAAATTTGGTACAGGGATAGATTAAAGTCTGGAATAGGCTCTCTAGGTTCTAGGTTTACACGGGCTGGTTTCCGCAACTCGACGTCATTTAATGCGCCTATTTTGCGTAGGGAGTTGTGGTATGGCTATTGCCATCTCAGTTTCTCCAGGAAGTCTAGCAGGCTCTTCACGTTGCCGACGACTTCCTGGAGCGACCTGCCAGTTCCGGGCATTCCATAATAATGTGACAGGCAGTTTCGTCCGTCTCCATGCAGGCACTGCAAAAGGGGCTGTGTGGAATAGGCTTTCTTCCTGGCAAAACGTTCCTATGGGGAGCGGGTACGAGAACAGGATTTTCCGCGAGCGAAGCCGCTATCACCATCTAGTCTTCAATAAAACTCGGGGTCTATGAGTGTTCCTCCCGAACATTACCGAAAGTGTATAAAAGAATTTTAACGGACATAATTTCATATTGAAATGAGTTTTTTCAACAAAAAAAAACTGCAAACGAATTTACCAGGCACACAGTAAATCTACATGTATCTACCAGTATCTATTTACCTCCTACGAGTATGATTATAAAACTATTTACCTGCGGCGGAACACACTCCCCAGCCTGCAGTATAGGTATATTCCCCACCCCCAGTTGGAAACACGTGCAGTACACGAGCACCACTACGGGTATCGCCCACTCAGGCGCCCAGGACCAACGCACCAAACTTGCTAGTACCACCATACATGCAGACGTAGATAGGCATAGGGATATTAGTAGCGTCTGTAAAGAGGAAAGATAGTGTATTTTTTCGCCACTAAGGTGGCAGGGAAGCATACGGCCCACCAGTTGTGCTGGTACTAGCGGTCACCGTAGCCTATGGACGTTTGCAACACCAGAGACGTTACACTCGCGGTGCCGACTGGCGACCCTTTAAAACCCTTCTTAGACCCCTTTTGAAGAACCCTATTCTTTAGCCGTTTGGGAAAACCGAGGCGTAGAGATCATTCCACAACCTAAGCGTGCGCGGAAGAAAGCCCCTATCGGATCTAACCGTGCTGGAACGCTCCGGACGTAAAGTGTGTGGATGAACTCCCTGTCTGTGGCGAGCGGTGCGGTGATAGAACGTAGCCGTGGGCATATATCAAACAATTCCTCAGAGCACATACCGTTGTACAGGCGGTAGAACACGCATGAAGCAAAGTCCCTCCTGTCGCGAAGAGGTTCCATACCACTTGCAAGGATAGGATTTCTTCTTTTCAACTCAACCATGTCAGTGTACAGCAATGTATCATTGACAACACACGGTCCGGCGCTAAACACATGCAAGTCTGTAGAAGTGTCTAGGTGTTCGATACAATTAACAAAACCATTTTTAGGTTTTGTAATTTTCTAATAGACCACCTCAGGACCTATTACGATTCATAAGTCGCGATTTTAAGAGTATTTCCTAGTAAAACCATGCCTGACGCTATGAAGATTTCCTTTAAAAATTATATCAGAATAGACTTACCCGTCTCGGTACCCTAGCAATGACAAACACAGCAGCCAGCCCAGCAATCGTCAGCACAACCGCGAATATAACCGAGCACAAGTCTGGCGAGAGGGTAGGCACGGCTCTCAGGAACATCGGGCCTGCGTATGTTTGTATTCCGATCAAGCCCACGCTTACACACAGAACGGTTTGTATGGTTGATAGTATGATTACTCTTTGAGATGCTTTTGATGTAACTGAAAAGTGAAACATTTTTGTTAACATAATGTATTGTGGTATAATTTAGGGAAAGTCTTGTTGGACGTACAGCTTGGCAAAAAAGAGACGAAAATAATGGAGGAGCCACTGTGCTGTTCATATGGCAACCCGTTAAAAAGAACCACCAATCAGTATCCAGTAGCCAACAACCGTCAATAAAACCCACCAATCAAATTATATACCGTCATTAACAGACAGACATATGTGACGTTATTGACAGCTTTTTGACAATGTAGCCAGTCAGCAAAATATTAGTTCCGTTTCTAGACTTTTTTGCCAAGCTGTAAGCCTCTCCCAATTTACGACACAACACACGGTCTGAATTCGAATTCTACACACGGTCTGAAGTGAATTCTGCATCGAATTCTTGCCTGCATGGTACAGTAAGATCAAAATTCCAGTCCCGGGACATCCTTCCGAGGGCTTACCCGGGGCTCCCAACCACAGGCTGTTAGGCGTTACGTGAGGTTTTTTAGTCGGTAAGAGTCCGGCATAACATCCTCTGAGGATTTTCCCTCATGTAAAAAAAAAAAATTCCTGCCAAACATAAAGCAAGCAACAGCGAAACTTAAAGGTATTATACAAATTGTTTGTTTGTAATTTCCGTCCTTCGGAAGGCAAGTTAAGCCGTCGGTTGCCAGTAAAATGTCAGTCGTTAAGCTAAATTGAAAGCCTTACAGGCGGCTTGAACGTTTTCTACAGCGGGTCGTCACAACCTGGGCCTGTTCATCTCAACACGGCAATACGGCTCGCCACTTTTTAAGAGTCCATATGACGCCAAATAGACTATTACTTTGATCTAAATCTCAGGACTCGTGAGGTCTGCTGAATTAAAATTTGAACACAGACAACTTCAGTTCATAAACTAAAAACGCACTAGGCTAGAAACACGATTGCTGATAAAATCCTCGATAGATTTTTGTGTTGAAAATACCTCGAATTCTTGATATTTTAACCTAGATCTCATAAGTTTTAAGTTGTTTTTATAATATAAAATATTCATAAGAAAGACAATAGTAAAGTCTTCATTTGCACTAGACCACTTTTTTGATATTGGTTATAGATTTTTTATAATTAATTTATTTCGTTAAAAACGCACAAAAACCGATCGCATCTCTCTCTGTCTTGCACGCTAAAATGTATATCTTCTATCTTCTTTCAACAATTTGGCGTCTGGTAGGCTCTTAAGTGGGACAAAAACTATAAGGTGAACTGAGGGCGTATACTATGCCTTCTGACTACCCCTTTGGGTATAAAGGCGGGACTATGTGTATGTATTCTTGACTGTTGTGTAAATTTCAGATAGAAGGTCTGTGGCGAGTTATTTGCCTCCTTTCATAAGTTACCTTTTTAGGTATATTAAATTGTCAGTCTTACGCAATAACTTCCAGGAGCTGGTTGGACTGCTGGGTTTATTCAGTTTTTCCCTTTCCGAGAGGAAACCTGAAACCCAACAACGTAAATATTAATGATTTTAAACTCTCGCAATTTTCACTCATTACGTGTGTCTTCCGGATTGGCACTAACTCTATTGTTAGAAATAATTATTATTTGACTAAAGGAAAGCATAAGCTTTCAAATTATTGTAAAAGACAGGTAGCAAAATCGCTACAGTATTATATTGATATTTTAGCCAAAAACCTGGCTACCCAAACTGCTTCTTTTGAGCAGTCTAATGACATAGTATGTAGTAGTAGGACTAAGGATATATGTTTATATCCGAGTAATTTAAATTAGGTTATGAGACAAAAGAGCAAAACTCTTGCACTCAATTTGACATGTACCCACAGCAAAATAATAAACATAAGGCCCCTCCGGCCACTGAATCTATTCAGTACGGAAATACTGGTTTACACCTGGTGGTGCACCAGAATGTAGAAGGTCTGCTCGGCGGGAAGGAGTTGGAGTTGGAGCTGTGCATTGATTTGAATGGAATAGACATTTTTTGTGTAACAGAACATTGGTTAAAGCAGCATGAAGTAATGTTGAACTTTAAAAATCATCAGGTTGCTAGCTCTTTCTGTAGGATAAAATGTAAACGTGGAGGCTCATTAATTCTAATTAACAAGGCTATAAAATTTAAAGAACGTAAAGACATAGTAAGCCTCTCTGTTGAACGAGTCATTGAAATAGCTAGTATTGAGTTCGAGCAGTTCATTGTGTTAAGCGTATACAGTCCCCCGGATGCTCCATACACACAGTTTGAGGAAATACTGGAAGATGCTTTGTTTAAATGCCAGAGCTCTAAAAAAGCAGTAGTCGTTTGTGGAGATTTCAATGTAGATTTTTAGATTCTTCGCTGGAACCTTCAAAGAGACGGAAAATGTTGAACTTATTTAAGTCCTTTGGTTTACATAATGTATTTTTAGAACCTACTCGTATAACTGGCACTAGTGCTACTTGTATTGATAACATTTTCACTAATACACACCCCATTAAGAATTGTATAGTAGACCCTGTAAAATCTGATCATCGAGGACAATCTGTTCTGTATGCTAGAAATGTTTCCAGAAGTAAGAATGTAATCAGTTCTGTACCAGTAAACTCGAAACGCTTAGAAACTTTCAAAGAAAATATAGCCAAAAAGATAACAGAATTGCCCGATTACACTACTGTAGATAAATCTTACGCTGATTTATTTAACTTAATACATGATGAGTTTGGAAATTTTTTTACACCAAAAACAGTATCGTTCGGAAGCAGGTCTGTTTTCAGTGACTGGGCTACACCTGGTATTTATAAAAGTCGTAAGAGGCTTTATGAACTTTATTCGGAAAAAGCATTTAATTTTAACCCTGAGTTTAAGGAATATGTTAAAAAATATTCAAAGACCTTTAGACAAGTTTGTTCCTTGGCAAAGTCAAATTTCATTAGAAATAAAATTACAGCTTCGACAAAAGTAATTAAAACTACTTGGAACATTGTAAATTTTGAATGCGGTAGGTCTAAAACGAGTGAACGAAGCTTTCATTTAAAGATAAACGGGCGCCACGTCACAGGGGATCTGGAAGTAGCGACTGAGTTTGAAAAATTTTTCAGTAATATACCTATTCATATAACGAATGCTCTTCGGTCGTCTTCCACTTCCGCTGAGCAAATATTGTCAGAATGTGTAGATAGCTGTCAACACGCGTTCGAATTCACGACTGTTGACTGCAACGACATTCTGAAAGCTTACAGGGCTATTAATGTTAAAAAAACCGCAGACCTATGGGGGCTATCGGTAAAATCTGTATCTAGTGTCATTAATGTCATTGCCCCTTACTTGGCAGCTGTGTTTAACGATTGCGTTTCGGGTGGTGTGTTTCCTGATTTAATGAAACACAGTAAAGTTATACCTTTGTTCAAGGCCGGCAGTGCTTCTGATCCAGGTAATTTCAGACCTGTCTCAGTGTTGCCGACTTTGAGCAAGATATTTGAAAAATTAATACTTGAGCAGATGCTGACCTATTTTAACAGTCACAAATTATTTCATAATAAACAATTTGGCTTCACTAAAGGACGTTCGACTAGATTTGTTGAAGAGTATTTATGAGGCCTGGGAAGATAAACATGATGCGCTTGGCGTGTTATGCGATTTGTCTAAGGCTTTTGATTGCGTCCAACATGAGACATTGATCAGGAAACTACAGCACTACGGGATAAGGAACAAGGCTCTCGATCTTCTGACTTCATATTTGAACAATAGAACTCAGAGGGTCGATGTCGGTGGCACACGTTCCGGGGGATCGGTGGTTACTATGGGCGTCCCGCAGGGTTCGATACTCGGACCATTTTTATTTTTAATTTATATTACTGACCTACCCTATTACGTAGGGGAAACTAACGGGATTGTTTTGTTTGCAGATGACACTTCCTTAATTTTCAAAATTAAAAGACAACTAGATGACTATGACGATGTTAACAATGCAATCCTAAAAGTAGTACATTGGTTTAACACTAATAATCTTAGCCTGAATGAAAACAAAACTAAATGTATTAAATTTACCTTGCCCAATGTAACACAGGCAGAAACCAATGTGCAACTTAATGGCCAAGAGTTGGAACTTGTGAAATCTACTGCGTTCTTAGGGTTGCAGTGGGGCCCACATATTGAAAAACTGGCTGGCAGATTAAGTTCAGCAGCATTTGCTGTCCAAAAGATTAGGCATTTGACTGATGTAGAAACAGCGCGAATAGTGTACTTCAGTTACTTCCACAGTGTAATGTCGTACGGTATGCTACTATGGGGCAATGCCGCAGATATAAATACAATTTTTGTTTTACAAAAACGGGCCATAAGAGCCATATATAGATTAGGTCCAAAGGTCTCTCTGCGAGAAAAATTTAAAGAAATAAATATTCTGACTGTGGCATCTCAATATATTTTTGAAAATCTTATGTATGTTCAGAAAAAAATATCTAGTTTTACTAAGTTAAGCGATAGACACAATGTGAACACCAGACATAAAAACAACCTTGCCGTTTATCATTGTAGACTGAACAAAGTCAGTAATTCTTTCCTGGGTAACTGTATACGTTTTTACAACAGGCTTCCAAGCGAAATTAAAAGCATGCCCCTAATTAAGTTTAAAAAGTGTATAAAAAGTAAATTGTGCTGCTGGGGCTACTATACAATTGACGATTATTTGATTGATAAGGAAGCCTGGTAGTGATCTGCTTGCTCTACTGATGGAGTTTTAGTTTATAGTATCTACTTATTGTAAATATGTAGTGCACAAAAAGAATAACCCGCCGAGTTTCTTGCCAGTTCTTCTCAAGCGGGCCGCGTTCCGAACTGGTGGTACTATTTGCATTGTATTCATTGACGTGTCGCAAGTGCCTATGTATTAGGATTATGCGAAATAAATGTTTTTTTGAGTTGAGTGGCTCATTACATACTTCGATGAAGTTTAAGCCCTTATTTTACCCCATTAGGGGTGAAAAACCATTACCCTCCTTGAACGATAATAAAGGAGGAGAGGGAGAGGAACCCGCCTTACACCCTCGATTCGTCAATCCTAACGTACAACAGTTTTGTTTGTACATTGTAAGGAAGGAATGACGAACCGAACTCCTCAGGAAAGGAATTTTAGATGTTGGATAGGTAAATTACTTGTACCCTCTAGAATTCTAGATTGTTAGTAATGAGCACTTCTTCTTCTTCTTCTTCTTTCGTGTCAATGATTCACTCTTTTTAAGTTGTTTTTATAATATAAAATATTCATAAGAAAGACAATAGTAAAGTCTTCATTTGCACTAGACCACTTTTTTGATATTGGTTATAGATTTTTTATAATTAATTTATTTCGTTAAAAACGCACAAAAACCGATCGCATCTCTCTCTGTCTTGCACGCTAAAATGTATATCTTCTATCTTCTTTCAACAATTTGGCGTCTGGTAGGCTCTTAAGTGGGACAAAAACTATAAGGTGAACTGAGGGCGTATACTATGCCTTCTGACTACCCCTTTGGGTATAAAGGCGGGACTATGTGTATGTATTCTTGACTGTTGTGTAAATTTCAGATAGAAGGTCTGTGGCGAGTTATTTGCCTCCTTTCATAAGTTACCTTTTTAGGTATATTAAATTGTCAGTCTTACGCAATAACTTCCAGGAGCTGGTTGGACTGCTGGGTTTATTCAGTTTTTCCCTTTCCGAGAGGAAACCTGAAACCCAACAACGTAAATATTAATGATTTTAAACTCTCGCAATTTTCACTCATTACGTGTGTCTTCCGGATTGGCACTAACTCTATTGTTAGAAATAATTATTATTTGACTAAAGGAAAGCATAAGCTTTCAAATTATTGTAAAAGACAGGTAGCAAAATCGCTACAGTATTATATTGATATTTTAGCCAAAAACCTGGCTACCCAAACTGCTTCTTTTGAGCAGTCTAATGACATAGTATGTAGTAGTAGGACTAAGGATATATGTTTATATCCGAGTAATTTAAATTAGGTTATGAGACAAAAGAGCAAAACTCTTGCACTCAATTTGACATGTACCCACAGCAAAATAATAAACATAAGGCCCCTCCGGCCACTGAATCTATTCAGTACGGAAATACTGGTTTACACCTGGTGGTGCACCAGAATGTAGAAGGTCTGCTCGGCGGGAAGGAGTTGGAGTTGGAGCTGTGCATTGATTTGAATGGAATAGACATTTTTTGTGTAACAGAACATTGGTTAAAGCAGCATGAAGTAATGTTGAACTTTAAAAATCATCAGGTTGCTAGCTCTTTCTGTAGGATAAAATGTAAACGTGGAGGCTCATTAATTCTAATTAACAAGGCTATAAAATTTAAAGAACGTAAAGACATAGTAAGCCTCTCTGTTGAACGAGTCATTGAAATAGCTAGTATTGAGTTCGAGCAGTTCATTGTGTTAAGCGTATACAGTCCCCCGGATGCTCCATACACACAGTTTGAGGAAATACTGGAAGATGCTTTGTTTAAATGCCAGAGCTCTAAAAAAGCAGTAGTCGTTTGTGGAGATTTCAATGTAGATTTTTAGATTCTTCGCTGGAACCTTCAAAGAGACGGAAAATGTTGAACTTATTTAAGTCCTTTGGTTTACATAATGTATTTTTAGAACCTACTCGTATAACTGGCACTAGTGCTACTTGTATTGATAACATTTTCACTAATACACACCCCATTAAGAATTGTATAGTAGACCCTGTAAAATCTGATCATCGAGGACAATCTGTTCTGTATGCTAGAAATGTTTCCAGAAGTAAGAATGTAATCAGTTCTGTACCAGTAAACTCGAAACGCTTAGAAACTTTCAAAGAAAATATAGCCAAAAAGATAACAGAATTGCCCGATTACACTACTGTAGATAAATCTTACGCTGATTTATTTAACTTAATACATGATGAGTTTGGAAATTTTTTTACACCAAAAACAGTATCGTTCGGAAGCAGGTCTGTTTTCAGTGACTGGGCTACACCTGGTATTTATAAAAGTCGTAAGAGGCTTTATGAACTTTATTCGGAAAAAGCATTTAATTTTAACCCTGAGTTTAAGGAATATGTTAAAAAATATTCAAAGACCTTTAGACAAGTTTGTTCCTTGGCAAAGTCAAATTTCATTAGAAATAAAATTACAGCTTCGACAAAAGTAATTAAAACTACTTGGAACATTGTAAATTTTGAATGCGGTAGGTCTAAAACGAGTGAACGAAGCTTTCATTTAAAGATAAACGGGCGCCACGTCACAGGGGATCTGGAAGTAGCGACTGAGTTTGAAAAATTTTTCAGTAATATACCTATTCATATAACGAATGCTCTTCGGTCGTCTTCCACTTCCGCTGAGCAAATATTGTCAGAATGTGTAGATAGCTGTCAACACGCGTTCGAATTCACGACTGTTGACTGCAACGACATTCTGAAAGCTTACAGGGCTATTAATGTTAAAAAAACCGCAGACCTATGGGGGCTATCGGTAAAATCTGTATCTAGTGTCATTAATGTCATTGCCCCTTACTTGGCAGCTGTGTTTAACGATTGCGTTTCGGGTGGTGTGTTTCCTGATTTAATGAAACACAGTAAAGTTATACCTTTGTTCAAGGCCGGCAGTGCTTCTGATCCAGGTAATTTCAGACCTGTCTCAGTGTTGCCGACTTTGAGCAAGATATTTGAAAAATTAATACTTGAGCAGATGCTGACCTATTTTAACAGTCACAAATTATTTCATAATAAACAATTTGGCTTCACTAAAGGACGTTCGACTAGATTTGTTGAAGAGTATTTATGAGGCCTGGGAAGATAAACATGATGCGCTTGGCGTGTTATGCGATTTGTCTAAGGCTTTTGATTGCGTCCAACATGAGACATTGATCAGGAAACTACAGCACTACGGGATAAGGAACAAGGCTCTCGATCTTCTGACTTCATATTTGAACAATAGAACTCAGAGGGTCGATGTCGGTGGCACACGTTCCGGGGGATCGGTGGTTACTATGGGCGTCCCGCAGGGTTCGATACTCGGACCATTTTTATTTTTAATTTATATTACTGACCTACCCTATTACGTAGGGGAAACTAACGGGATTGTTTTGTTTGCAGATGACACTTCCTTAATTTTCAAAATTAAAAGACAACTAGATGACTATGACGATGTTAACAATGCAATCCTAAAAGTAGTACATTGGTTTAACACTAATAATCTTAGCCTGAATGAAAACAAAACTAAATGTATTAAATTTACCTTGCCCAATGTAACACAGGCAGAAACCAATGTGCAACTTAATGGCCAAGAGTTGGAACTTGTGAAATCTACTGCGTTCTTAGGGTTGCAGTGGGGCCCACATATTGAAAAACTGGCTGGCAGATTAAGTTCAGCAGCATTTGCTGTCCAAAAGATTAGGCATTTGACTGATGTAGAAACAGCGCGAATAGTGTACTTCAGTTACTTCCACAGTGTAATGTCGTACGGTATGCTACTATGGGGCAATGCCGCAGATATAAATACAATTTTTGTTTTACAAAAACGGGCCATAAGAGCCATATATAGATTAGGTCCAAAGGTCTCTCTGCGAGAAAAATTTAAAGAAATAAATATTCTGACTGTGGCATCTCAATATATTTTTGAAAATCTTATGTATGTTCAGAAAAAAATATCTAGTTTTACTAAGTTAAGCGATAGACACAATGTGAACACCAGACATAAAAACAACCTTGCCGTTTATCATTGTAGACTGAACAAAGTCAGTAATTCTTTCCTGGGTAACTGTATACGTTTTTACAACAGGCTTCCAAGCGAAATTAAAAGCATGCCCCTAATTAAGTTTAAAAAGTGTATAAAAAGTAAATTGTGCTGCTGGGGCTACTATACAATTGACGATTATTTGATTGATAAGGAAGCCTGGTAGTGATCTGCTTGCTCTACTGATGGAGTTTTAGTTTATAGTATCTACTTATTGTAAATATGTAGTGCACAAAAAGAATAACCCGCCGAGTTTCTTGCCAGTTCTTCTCAAGCGGGCCGCGTTCCGAACTGGTGGTACTATTTGCATTGTATTCATTGACGTGTCGCAAGTGCCTATGTATTAGGATTATGCGAAATAAATGTTTTTTTGAGTTGAGTGGCTCATTACATACTTCGATGAAGTTTAAGCCCTTATTTTACCCCATTAGGGGTGAAAAACCATTACCCTCCTTGAACGATAATAAAGGAGGAGAGGGAGAGGAACCCGCCTTACACCCTCGATTCGTCAATCCTAACGTACAACAGTTTTGTTTGTACATTGTAAGGAAGGAATGACGAACCGAACTCCTCAGGAAAGGAATTTTAGATGTTGGATAGGTAAATTACTTGTACCCTCTAGAATTCTAGATTGTTAGTAATGAGCACTTCTTCTTCTTCTTCTTCTTTCGTGTCAATGATTCACTCTTTATTGACTTTTTGATAGTTTGGGCATAAAATTCTGCCATCTTAATCGCACTGCCAGTAGCTTCGTTAAGGTCGTTTTTAGTGCAGGAGGTTGGACACAGGCGACATGAAAGCAAGTGCGACATGGATTGAACTGGGGCTCCGCAGTCACATGCGGTTAATCCCGGGTCTCGCATTCCCCACCTGCATAAATTTTGTCTCGACCGGCCTACCAGAGTGCGTAGGCGATTGAGAGACGTCCATACCGGCCATCGGAGATCATGTCCTGGAGGTTTCTCCTGCGGCTGTAGAAAGTCAGTAGGTGGTGAGAATTTCTCTTTCCAAAGTGAGGTTCTCATCGCTACAGGGTGTTCATGTGCGGCTTTCGTTTTGTGGATGAGCACTAACTACGCATAGCACTAACAATCTGGAGGGTACAGGTAATTTTTCTGTCCAATCCTTTCCTAAGGAGTTCGGTTCGTCATTCCTCCCTTAGAATTAGTTGTGGTTATCCTCAACTGTTGTATGTTAGGATTGACGAATCGAGGGTGTGAGGTGGGTTCCTCTCGCTCCCCTCCTTTATTATCGTTCTAAGGTGAAATGTGGGCGTATACTATGCCTCTACCTACCCCTTCGGGGATAAATGCGCGACTATATGTATGTATGTATAGAAACAAACTCACCCGAGCGATCACTGCTACAGGCTTGCTGTAAATGCCACATGTAGGCTAATTCCCTCTTGATATCTTGGTTGACAGTTTTGGCACCACGATAAAACTTTAATGATAATAACGCTTCCTAAAAATAATGATAATTATCAAGGAATCATAAATGTTTCGGAAGAACCATATGCTACTGTCTTTCCTTTCGATACTACACAATTAATGATTATTTTCAGGATAAAGATGCCTGGAAATTATCTACTCTACTGGATTCTCAAATTTATACATAGTTTTTAGATAAATAGAGCACGAAAAAGAATAACCCGCTGAGTTTCTTGCCAATTCTTCTCAAATGGGTTGCATTGTGAACTGATGGTACCTAGGTACTGCTTTGGTTTATATTCGTGACGTTTTACAAGTGCATCTGTACTGCTCGTTCGCTCTAACTTTGCCGCTCGGCTCCATACTAAAGTCTAATTTTTAATTGGACGAAGTAAATTGACAGCAACTAATGTCACTTCTTTATACAATGTTGCTTATTTTCTACGACGAAGTGACATTAGCTACTGTCAATTTACTTCGTGTAATTAAAAATTCGGGTATACCTACGCCTCTACGCCAGCGGCAAAGTTAGAGCGAACGGGTACTATATGACTAAGTGAAATTGATTTATTATTGTTGTTTTTTATGACAAAATAAAAAAGGTGAAATTTGGGCATATATGCCTCTGCCTACCCCTTCGGGAAAAAATACTGATTATATGTTTTTGGACTAAGTTTATTAATCAATCATACTTACATGTTCTTTTCCATTGCTCATCAGATAATAAGGAGTTTCTTTCAAAATCAACGCGACAACCATTACAAAAACAAACATGATTGCTAAGTTTATGTATATTATGACTTCATAGCTACAAAACCAGCCTGCTATATATGATACTAGGGCTCCTATATTGAACACACAACATAGCAATATAAACAGAGTTCCTGTCATGGCTGCCTCGCTTATTTCGAAAATAACTATGTATTCGGTAACCGCTTCAAGTCCAAGAGCAATTCCTAGAACTAAGCGGCCGATCACCAGTTGGGTTACGCTTTTGGCTGTGGCAATGATACACCAGCCAAGCTGAAAAAAAAAAAGAACATTGATAAATTCTGGTGTCTAAGTTTGACATATTGGAAAAATTGGAACTTTATTAATGGATTTTTAAAGTTCAAATTTTTCTAATTATGTCAAACTTACGAATCCGACACACGCTCGATGTGTAGCGTATCAAAACAAGAAAGCCGTGAGATCGTTCTCACCAGACTACCCCTCTCTATTACGCTTATTGTGAAAGTGAAAGTTCAATCCGATTGACGTTGTCATTTTTGTTTTATTTCGAACTTTGAACAGATGATCCCCGTGACCTAGTGACGTAGTTTAATGCAACAGAGTCACAGACTACAGAAAATGTCTCGACATAAGCCCCTCTGCACTCTATTTTATAGAGAGGGGCTAAAACGGTAAAAAATAGTTCTATGGTAGACCTATTTAAATATGTTTTTTTTGTTTTTTGTATTTCTTGTTATAGCGGCAACAGAAATACATCTATGAAAATTTCAGTTTTCTAGCTATCACGGTTTATGAGATACAGCCTGATGACAGACAGACTGTCCGTCTGTCTGCTGTCCGTCTGGCAGCGAAGTCTCTGTAATAGAGTCCCGCTTTTACTATTTGGGGTAGGTACTAAGGATATAAACGAGTTCTGAAAAGGACCGGGACTAGGCAAACGTGGGGTAGGACGTCCACCTACCAGGTGGACCAACGACCTGGTAAAGGTCGCAGGCTGGGACTGGATGCGGGAGGCGCAGGACCGTGTATTGTGGCGTGAATTGGGAGAGGCATTTTTCTAATGTGAGTAAAAATCCTTCATGGATGCTATGCCGGACTCCTACCGACTAAAAAACCTCACGTAACGCCCAATAGCCTACGCTTGGGAGCTCCGGGTAAGCCCTCGGCAGGATGTCCCAGGACTCCCAACAGACCTACGGCTACCCCTGCGGCCTCGCCTAGTGGGAGGGGGGGACGCGAAAGTCCACCTGCTGTCACTGTGATTTGATTGATGGGTACGAAACCCCTAAAAAGAAAGACAAAAATACTTACAGCTCTACAAACACCTATAAGTATCATGGTAGTTTTTCGTCCGATTTTATCGTTCACATACCCAGCTACTAATATAGATACCACACAACCCAGCATGACGACAGATCCTATGAGATTTTCATCGCTATCCGTGATCCTGTATCCCAGAGGCGAATCTTCTGATTTCAGCATTCTGAGCGCGTAAGAAGGCCATACTATCGCGAAAGCGGTTGTGAATATCATTACTGAAACTGAAAACAACACGATAATTGGCAGCGCGAGTGTGGCGCCTCTGGTGTTGCAAACGTTCATAGGCTGCGGTGACCGCCAGTCCTTCTGGTGGGCCGTATGCTTGTCTGCCACCTTAGTGGTATAAAAAAAAAGGTAGACAAAAAAATTAAAAGAGAAGAATCTTCAGTTGTAGGTAGGTAGGTACTGTTTCACAATATATTTATTGTTATAATACACAAAATGTTTCGCCTTATTTACGGCATTCTCAAAAGTTATCTTTTTTTTGTATACCACTAAGGTGGCAGACAAGCATACGGCCCACCAGAAGGACCGGTGGTCACCGCAGGCTATGAACGTTTGCAACACCAGGGGCGCCACTCTCGCGCTGCCGACCCTGTAAATACCTTCTAAGACCCCTTTTGAAGAACCCCGTACTGTAGGCGTTAGGGATAGCCGAGGCAGGGAGATCATTCAACAACCTAAGCGTACGCGGATGTAACCGTGTGAACGCTCCGAACGTAAAGTGTGAGGAATAGTGAGGATGAACTCCGTCTGTGGCGAGCGGTGCGATGATTGAACGTGGGCATCATGTCAAACAATTCCTCAGAGCACATAGGTACCATTGTACAGGCCGGTAGAACACGCACAATCTTTGCTTGTCAATTTCAATACGACAATTTAGGTTTAGGCCCCTGCCTCAAAACGATTTGAATAATTCAAATTGGGCTAGAGCCAAAATTTAATTATCTTCTATACTTATAATAAAACTGTAGAGGGTCGAGAGTCTGTACCTACATGGAAGATATTTTGAAAATTTTAATTGTAGGGGGTTCTCTAATCGATACTGAAGCCGAAAATGTAATTAAAAATTTTCATGTCTGTCTGTCTGTATCCCGAATAAGTACCTATCACGCCGAAACGACTGAATCGATTTCAATGAAACTTGGTACAATCTTAGCTTATGATCCGAGGAAGGTTCTAGGATACTTTTGATCCCGATATTTTGCGCAGTTCCTTTGGGAGAGGGGATGAAAGAAAAATGTTAGTATCAATGCGTGGTCTAATTACAAATTTTTTTCCAGTGTTATAAAGGGAATAGTTTAAGGATTGTTTCACACAAGTTTCAATGTTGAGGGTTTTATAGTTCAGGAATTAGAGACATCTCAACTTTCGCAAAACCTAGAATTCAAGGATTCCTTTGAATGTAAGGGTAAAGGCTAAACTGGCGTGTTGGCTTAATCATAAAAGAGCTTAATGATTAAGGCTATTGTAAAATATTTCAGTCCACGGCGGAGGCGTGGGCTGAATTGTTTTAGAATAGGCTTAATCTTTAAACTCTTTTATGATTAAGCAAACAGGGAAGTTTCATACGCTCCCATTAGTCTGATGAAAAAATACCTCTCCTTTCATACACCTTATGTTTCGTAAACGAAGTTGCGAGGGTCAGCTAGTTCAAACTAAATGTGTTATATCTATACAAAATTTACGTTCAATCGGTTGAAGATTACCACCACATTCAAAGTACGCTCGGAAAAATAGAATAAACACTTTTAAAATCAAAATGAGGCAAAAAAAGAGGGAACTTATCAAACGACTACGGATTGCTAAAGCTATGGGCGATAATCAACTTAGTCACCAACTGGCCAGGGCTTTAAGGTCTATACTGAAATTTATTCAAGGGGTCTCCATTCTAATGAAACTAATAACTTAAATAGAGCCAAACATGAAGTAGAATTTGATAGGGACCCTTTTAAATACTCGAGGAACATATTTAATGACAGAAAGCATGGTAGGCTGGACATAAGTAACGATCAGATCTATAACTACTATAAAAGTAATTATGAGGTGCCTAAATATGGCAAATCATATAGTGAACCAAAGGAAAAAAAACCATCAAGTCCTCAATTCTTAATCAACAATCCACCTAGCTTAGAAGAAATTGAACACCAAATTAAAAAGAAATCAACTAAATCTGCCCCTGGGCCTGATGGCATACCTTACATAGCCTATAAAAAATGTCCATCAGCACGTAAACACCTTCTGAGCATATTTAACAGGATCTGGTCGAGTAAAGAAATACCAGCGGCCTTCGGAGAGGCCAGTTTTGTGCTCATTCCTAAGAAAGAAATTGTTACCAGTCCAAAAGACGCCAGAACGATAGCGTTAACCAACATAATATCAAAAATTTTCTTCCCATGGGTTCAATTTAAAATGACTGATTTTATGATCAGCAATAAGTATTTTAGACCAAATCACCAGAAAGGGTTTCTGCCCGGAATTTCAGGATGTCTGGAACATAATTCTCTACTGGCGGAAAGTCTAAAAGATGCCAGATTAAATGAAAGGCAATTAACAGTTTGTTGGATAGATTTGGAAAACGCCTTTGGCTCAGTACAACATGAACTTACGTTGTTTGCATTAAAATGGTATAACTTTCCGTCAATAATCTGTGAAATAATAGCTTCTTATTATAACCAATTAAAATTTGTAATCAATACAAAAGAAGGACATACGCAACCCTTAAAGTATAGAGTAGGTTTGTTCCAGGGTTGCTGTTTATAACCAATAGTTTTCAATATAGTAAAAAATATTTTAATTGACAGTATTATTACTCATGAGAAGAAGTGGGGATATCGGTTTAAATTAAATGGCAAATATACAGAGTCCATCCTGGCGTTTGCAGACGACCTCGCAATCCTGACTCGCAGCCCAAAGCAGTGCCAAGAGCTACTGCGTAAAGTGGATGAATTCTGTACATGGACAGATGGAATGAGGACAAAACCTAGCAAATGCTACGGTCTATGTCTGAGTATGCGGGGTACTAAGTTTACGTCATATGACCCCGGGCTTGCTATAGGCGGGGAAAAAGTTTCTATTATATCGGAAACCGTGCCTTTAAAATTTCTTGGCAGAAAGATAGATAACAGAGGTTGTACTCCAGCTTTGGACGACATAATTGAAAGTTTCATTGTTGACAATCATAAAAAAGGTAGACGAACAACCAATAGGTAACGTCAAGAAAGCATGGATATACGACAACTATTTAACATCACGTCTAAACTGGCCGTTTCTTGTGTACGATATGAGCCAAAACCTTCTCAGAACTTCTCAGGTGGGGGAAAGCCACTGATAAAACATGTAATGCATGTGGAGAAGCGATTGGAACTGCTAGGCACCTGCTGGTAGGTTGTAGGACGTACCTAACTAGACCGGGGTCATTACTCATGCCGACACGATAGGGTATTGGAAATCATACGTGAGGCTGTCAGTTTGGCGGTAGCGAGAGCAAAAAAGGGATTAACCACAAACAAAAGAAACGACATTGCGTTTGTAAAGGAAGGCTGTTCAAAGAAAGTACCTACCTCAAAAGCCATACTCAATTGTGATGGCTGCCGCCGATTGGACTATACTCTCAGACACGTATGAAAAACACTACAAAATCCCGGAGGATGTATGTGCCTCGTCATCCAGACCCGACATATTCCTGTTTTCGAGGATACACAGGCGTGCGGTGCTCGTGGAGCTGACGGTGCCGTGGGAGACCAACATACCGAAGGACCACGCCATGAAGACAAATAAATACTTTGACTTGACCAATGAGTTAACCAAAAATGGCTATGTGGTTAAACTCTATGCCGTAGAAGTAGGAGCAAGGGGAATTCCAGCTAAATCCCTGTATAATTAATTTAAGGACCTTGGATTGACAAGAGCTTCAGTAAGCTCTTTACTAAAATGAGTATCCAAAGCGGCATTGATAGGATCTTACCAAATCTGGTTGGGCAGGGGGGGGAACATTGTTGACGGTGGAAGGTGATCGTTTATGCGCATAGTAAGGTGGCCAGCCTAAACCTACTCGAATGGGTCGCAAGTCCCAGACGCCGTCGGGGTGTTCCCCCCTGTGCCACGCTATGGACCCGGCGCCCGCACGGAGAATCCATGGAATGCTAAGAATACGGTCTCAAATAATATTACTTACCGACTAAGGTAACTAAAATTTGCACAATTTTAGCATTCATTGTTGAAGTACTATTTAAATAAACTATAGTATTTTTAACTGTATTTTAATTTTTTCACCACCGACTACTATAACATCTTCATATAAAATGATCAGAAAAATTACAGCACTATAATAAAATCGATTTCTCAAAGAATTTATGTCACCATTGAAAAAAAAAATCTTAATGATTATCACCACTTTACCATTGAGAGAATCAAACCATTAATTGTATTTAATACTTAGATTAGCAGGTAATTACGTACCTTCCTACTTGCTCTATTTATTCATAAAATAATGCCTTACTATGACTTGATTTTCTTTTATATTTTACAAGCAAACTGAATAATCTGAATATATATGAGTTTCTTACACACATAAATTTTCTACTTGAATCCATATCTGAAAACTGTTTGAAAAATAACATATAGGTAATCACGCTTTTGATCCACTAAGAGATAGGCAGAGACATTTCACCTTTTTAGAATTTGTCCCACGTAATAGGCGGTGAGGCGTTTTGCGTGTTGGTATGGACAACCGCAGGTTGTGACAGCCGGCTGTAAAAATTTTTCAATCCGCCCATAAAGACCTTCAACTTGGATTAACGACTGCCATTTTACTGGGAACAGGGACCAACGGCTTAACGTGCCTTTCGAAGCACGAAAACGCTGGCAAACAAATGTCACAAAGTGGTCATGTCATTGTGATGGTCACCCATCCATAACCGGCCATAGTAAATGTAGCTTACTGCAGTGATCGTTTACAGAACACCGAGTCCGCGGGGCCACGAGCGAGCGAGAAACTCAGAGCTTATCGCTTTATGCAGAAAGGCTTTTAAAATTATGAATAGAAACATATTTTTTAATACTATTATATTATATTGTTAGCAATC
Organism: Miltochrista miniata; assembly: GCA_933228765.1. NCBI lineage: Eukaryota > Metazoa > Arthropoda > Insecta > Lepidoptera > Erebidae > Miltochrista > Miltochrista miniata. The sequence goes on from OW121769.1 coordinate 2,953,777, forward strand.
ACCAGGAATGTTAATAAAAAAATATACACAGAGATTTACAAAGCAGATTTCCATCACTTTATTTAACAAATTTACGACACCACACAATAATTAGTAAATAACTTAGAACATTCTTACAATCACGGCGACACTGATATCACATGGATCACACTGATCACCAAGGTATGTAGTTCTTTACTCTGCAGCGGTCGACCGTCGAAAAAGGGGCGTCCACTACATTGCACGCCTTTTTTATATTGGAAAACTAGTCATAGACAAGTCGACTTCTACACGGCCTCTCCTGACCATGCGTCGTCCTGGACTGCATATAAGATGTCTGAACCTCAACAGTCATCGGTTCAGATCGACTAGCTTCAGGATTTGAAACACACTCATAGGCATGAGATGCGATGCTTCCATCGAGGCGGCTTCTAAAATCAATTAGAAATAACATGACATTACTATGTGCCAATGTAACTCAGAAAGACCTAATTGGTATCTCGTATCCATTAACCTTTCAAGGCCTTATATCGTACAGTCCAAAATACATTAGCTAAGATAAATAGCACACAGCTTATCACGCGTCACCACATTCATTTTTCACATAATTTGATTACGTTCGCGCATTAAATAAGTCAAACTATATGAGGATTTCTGATTCATACGAGGTTTATGATTCATACACACTTGGATTCAAGTATTTAACATTCATCCTCACTCTACCAATTCATTGTAGGGCAAACATCCCACAGTCTGTTTGCCGAAAAAGGAACGTCCCGCAGTCCGTCCTCTACATGGGGATTGGCATCCCACAGGCATACCAATTGGAACGTCCTGCAGTCCGTCCTGTACACCGACATTCATCTTTACACTACCACGTAGGGCAAATATCCCGCAGCCTATTTGCCGAAAGAAACGTCCCGCAGTCCGTCCTCTACATGGAGTTGGCATCCCGCAGTCTGCCAATATGAACGTACCGCAGTCCGTTTTATATACAAAACTAACATCTATACATAAAACTAGTACCCATATATGTACAAAAGTTGTACCCATACAGAACACTGGCACCCAGCATGTCAGCATGGAACAGCCCGCAGTCTGTTCCTTTACCAACACTCTGGCTGCATTCAGACGACCCGCACCCCTCAGGCACACGCCACTTAGACCAGCTTGCAGCGCGCGTCGTGTAGACTAGCGTCTGCAGCTCACACCAACGCGCATCGCGTAAACTAGCGCTTCTGGCGCTCAACAACGCCCCTGGCGTTGATTTAGGACTCCCGGATCGGGCGGGCAGCAGGATTATTGCCGTCACTGTGTAGGAGAGTGACAGAGGACAGTTTCTGGACGTTTGAAAAGATCACGGGATTGCCACTTTCGGTACCAATTCGCTTCCTTTATGGCAAGTTGTAGAAACATCTCAGTTAGAACTATACCGTGCGTGTAACAACGAACGAGATCGGATCCAAAACCGCAATGGCGGTGTCTAAGATCACGACGGCACGAACGGTATTCCCGTAATACCGTTCGTGACTGATTACACGACACGTGGCACTCACGATGGTGTCAGTGCAATCCACTATGCAATTTACCGCTTGCGTTATGCGTTTTAGGCATAATTACACGAGAAAACACACTCAAATTGCGTAAAACATACACAACTCACTAAAAGAGGGTACTTTGTAATGATTACGTTTCCTATGTTTCGTGATACCTCTCGTTCGAATCGGTGAGTCGGCGATAAGGTAAGAATCCCACTTCTGATGTTAGCAATCACCAGGAATGTTAATAAAAAAATATACACAGAGATTTACAAAGCAGATTTCCATCACTTTATTTAACAAATTTACGACACCACACAATAATTAGTAAATAACTTAGAACATTCTTACAATCACGGCGACACTGATATCACATAGATCACACTGATCACCAAGGTATGTAGTTCTTTACTCTGCAGCGGTCGACCGTCGAAAAAGGGGCGTCCACTACATTGCACGCCTTTTTATATTGGAAAACTAGTCATAGACAAGTCGACTTCTACAATATATATATTTTTTAATATTATATTTTTTAAATAGGAGCGTGAAGAGGCACATCATAGGGCCGCCAAGTTGAGGGCCGCTTTCTATAGTCTTAAAGACTGGGACGACGGTGGCCCCCAATCGCTAGATGTCGCTGTGGCTTTTCATCAGGCGGCGGCGGCATCAGTTTGGCGAGCTAAATATAAAAAAAAAGAAAAAAAAAATACGGAACCCTACATGCGAGTCCGACTCACACTTAGCCGGTTTTTTATGTGTCGTAAAACCCCACGTGGCAGAAGGAATCCCCTAGCATGATGATAAATTATGTAACCATCTGTAATTCAACCTCAGAATGTCAACTGCCTATCTTTTAGCAAGGCTACGTTCGCGAGGCGATCATTGAACACTGCCGTGAATAACGGCCATATAAATAAATATGTATTAATGTCAATTAAAACTGACAGGAGTTCCTTCATTATATTTGTAGTTTCAATAACTGTAAGAAATGGAATTAGTTATCGATGTATCTAATGAAAATCTTACCTACTAATATTATAAAAGGGCTAATTTTGATTTCGTTGGTAGAATTGGTGAGCGACTAGCCGGCTACCCTTCTGGAAGTAGTGAATTCTGGTCGCTTGCCGAAGTTGCCGAGGGAAACTTTTGTCGGTCGGGATTACCACCCCAACATAAACTGGATGGTAGTCTGGCTCAGAGCGCCAAGGAGAAAGCCGACCTTTTGGGCTCTCTCTTTGCCTACAACTCGACCATGAACGATGGAGGTGCGATACCGCCTGACATCCCCTGGAGTGGTATTTTAATGCCAGAAATTAAATTCAGGCAGCGGCACGTCAGACGGGAGCTTCAATCCCTTGACGTTCATAAGTCCAGTGGGCCCGACGGCATTCCCGCGGAGGTACCTATTTAAGCACTGTGGTCTGTGTGCTGTATTTCATACTTCGTAACAAAAGTCCCGGCGCGGCGTCGTGGAAGATCGCGCACGTGCATCCTGTACACAAGAAGGGTGACAGGACCGACCCGGCCAATTACAGGCCTATAGCCGTTGTAGGGTTCGGTATTGAGGTATTAAATAATAAACCACTTGTTAGCTAACAGTCACACGCGCACGACATCCGGAGATAGAATAGCGGCTAGCCGAGCTTTGCCGTATCCCTACTCCTACGTCATAGTCATGTGCAATACCATATTTATTCCAATATGCTACATCTAACTTTTACAAAAGTTAATAAAAACAATAAGAGATCTTCTCTACCAAGATTGTAACTATTAACGTCATGATTTCTGATTCTACATTTACTGCCAGGTTCGCAATAGGTAGAGCCTGTGAGAAAGAACCTGGCAAGAAAACTCACGGCCACTCTTTTCAAATACTTTGCAATTACACAATAATTTTATTTGCTACATCCTACCTACATCTACCTTTTACAAAAGTTAATAAAACAATTATATATTCGTTTTCTAATACTTCCGTTAACTTTCAATAATAAATACTGGTTAACAACTCTTCGTCCTTTTCTTTGTTAGGTACTTGGGATATACCTTTCCTCCAATTTTAAATCCAACATCAACAGTAAATCCAAGGACGTTTCCTTTTATCCGCGTGTTCATTTCTACATTTCGGTGTCGATTTCAAAATATACCTACCTCTGAAAATTCTATACCTATACTAATATTATAAAGATGAAAGACTCGATTGCCCGTTTGTTTGTTTATTTGCATCCAATAGGCTCCGAAGCCGATTTGTAAAATCCCCTTACTGTTGGGAAGCCACGCTCTTCCCAGTGAACATAGGCTACACTTTACTCCTGCACTCCCACGGGAACGGGAGCCACGCGGGTGAAGTCGTGCGACGTTCGCTAGTTAAAAATAAATTAAACGAGTACGTATATTACATCACGTCTATAGCCCCAAAAGGATAGGGAGATATACCTACATACATCCATGTAGTCAAGCCGCTCCAGACATCTACCCGGTCCAACAACTGACCTGTCGCTGTCAACCGGAACCAGTCTCAAGGCATGGAAACGCTAATTCTAAATGTCACAAGGTGACATTTAGAATTAGCGTTTCTTTAATTAATTACCCATCTCATCACCCGCCTCAGCACAAGATGTTCAGCGCAGCAATCGTTGGTAGAACACGTCAGGGAGGCTATGAGCGTGTTAGATTCGTCTCGTAGAGGGTAGGTATATCAATACATACGGTCACGCCTTTTATCCCCGAAGGGATAGCCAGAGGTATATTCTGTAAGGAGGGTATTAGCTAACAAGTTATGAAATGAAAAGAAATGAATATGAGATAAAAATATCTTTATTCTCGTCAAGATTTCCAATTCTACATTTACCGCCAGATTCGCAATAGGTAGAGCCTATGAGAAAGAACCTGGCAATAAAACTCACGGCCACTCTTTTCAAAGTCACATTAATTGCTAAACATCTATTTCTACTATAATCCAATTCCATCAATAGTTGGTACACGTCATTACAATTAATAGCAACACGGGTCATATCTTTACAAATAGTTCAGCAGGATAGTACTTATACATTATCTTTTAAACCAAGCCATGGGCAGTATAAAATAACCTTGAATACAATCAATCAAATCGGTCTATGGCAGTTCAGCACTGCTGGACGTAGACCTCTGCTAATTTCAACACATATATTACACATCACATCAGATCTGATAAATTACATAAGTTATTAATGAGAAACGTACCCTTAAGACGGCTGCTCAGCGACTCGACTGTCCTGACCTAACATTATACCCTTTTATATTATACTTTTGGCGCCAAAACATCACTACACTGTTTGCCCTTGTAAACTGTGTCAAATAAAATCCCAATACATTGAATCGAATGAGGTAATGACATTTTCTAATAAAGTAACATCTAAAATAACTTAATTTAATTATAAATGTGAAACATCATAGTATCTATTCAGTAATTACATTTAACATACATTACTCCATGTAATAACTATCGATATTTACCGGAAACATCAATGAAGCAAAACAGTTAATTAACACACTATTACTATTTCTTTTCACAAAGACGATTCTTAACCTGATCATATTTATTTTATTATTATTCTACAATTTTATATCTATATGCTATGAAACAATATTAATTAATTAGTACTACACAGTTTCTCAAAAACTGTCGTGAAACGGAACTTTATTTTGCATGTTGGCTAAATTGTTACAAAGTACTGCCAACTACATACAGAAGATTAAAATGTTTACCGTACAATAAATAATGGTTCTTTCTAATGGGTTGCCATATAAACAGCACAAAAACACTATTTTCTACTCTTTTATGCCAAGCTGTAAACCGCGAACCAGCACGGTCAACCAAGTAATTTACATAGGTATAAGCATATCTATCACGGCCATACTGACAAGTACTTCGCTCTCGAAGTACAAATATATTCATTTTTATTGTCAAAACCAACAGAGTTTAAAAAATAACATGATAATATTCAGTTCAGTAGGTATAGCTAATTATGGGTTGCCCTAATGTAACCAATAAATTGTATAAATTAAACAATAAAAACAAGTTAGATGCTATTAAGTTTACATCATCATACATAAGTATAATTAACTGTTTCATTATTCACTGGCATTGTCATGCTATATACTATTCGTATCACCAGCTACATAAGACTTTCCATATTCAGCATCAGGGCAGTGACTGACCAACAGATTTTATATTTCATAATAACATATTGCAAAACTTAACTTGTACTGTTCCACAACATTTATTATTGTAATATCTAACTGGTTTCGTCTTTCGGCATTCTCAAAGGCTATTTTCTTATTTAGATCATAATTACACTTCGAACACATAAACAATAACAATTATTTCAATGTGGGTTGACAGACAAGGTTGCCAGTTTTCAAAGCTAACCCTAAAAAAAAATCTAGACTTCTGAAAATGTCCACACCATTAAATGGCATACAATGTAACATTTCGATTTGTCATATCAACCATGTCAAGTAAATCTAGAACAAATAAATTAAATATCAAAATATCTACTAAATGAAATGTTAAATTATCTAATCAATACAAAAATAACTTGGACATCGATATTTTCACTTCTAAAATTGCAACATACATTAGACTACTCAAAACTGTCCTCTATTTCACACCCAACCGCGGAAATGTAAGCTCAGGAGAGTGTTAGGCGGCTAGTCAGCTGTTATAGTCTCGACGCATAACATTCTGTCTAATATTTATAAAATAACTTAGGCATAGTTATCTTGTTTTCTTTGTGTACACAAGTTTTTGGATTGCAATTCAGACTTGCAGGGTATAATTTAGTTTTACTATTATCTTTAAAATTGTAATCAGTGTTGTGTAATAAATAAATAAATAAAATAAATAAATAAATGTTATATTTCGCCTAGCGTTTTGTACAATAGTAGTATTCTTAGTCTTAGTCATAGGCACAGTCTTAGTTATGCTGTTATAGTCATGTCGTTCTTTCTATTTTTTTTTTATGTTTGCCAATTGCATAGACGTGTCATGTCCTTCCAACCGCTGCTCTTGGATACGGACTTGCACCAAACAATTGACCGACCAGCGGAAACATAATTACTAACCCATATGTTTGTCAATTGCATAGACGTGTCAAGTCCTGCACCCGCTGCTTGTGATCCAGACTTGCACCAAACAATTGACCGACCAGCAGAAACATATTTATCAGTTACCACGACTTGACATATCTGTGTCCCGTTCACCCGCTACCAGCGAGATGGACAAGTACCAATCAAACTATCGACTAGCAGCCTTTTCCTTTTAATATATTAATATATGTCACTATTTTTTTTAAATATATACTTTCTTCGTTACCTTTCGTTACATTCCTTTTCTTAATAAGCAATTTGTTAAAGTTTTCGTGAATTATCTTCAATTAATTCAATAAACTGATACCTCGTTCATCTTTAGCCATTATACGTTTCAGAAATAACCTATAGCTACCTCGCAAAGCCAACGATCATTATGAAGTATGGATTTATTTGCTATGGGCCTTTAAGGTTATCACAGTCATGTACCTAGTCATTTTGCGGGGAGAATCTATCACCGACTTGTTTTATTTTATGCTGTAGGTATAGAGTAAAACAATGTACTTATTTAAAAATGCTTTACATGCTGAAACTATATCAACTATTAAAAGTATCTTCTTACTATTTTTACTCTGATTACTATTTAAGTTGATTTATATTTCAAATGTATTCTTTCAATAATAATATACTTAGGTACGAGCCAGAACACTAAATTAGGTCAACTCACTTTTTACTGATAGGTATAGGGTCAGTGCGCCGGTTTGCGTCTAGGTCCTTTATACGTCTGTCTAAACGAACTGCAACAATGTCGTGAATTATTTTTTTAACACTAGTTAGAATATAAGCTTCAGTTATACCGACATAAAGTTAAATTTAACAACTAATGTCATAACTGTAATAGCTGCATCGCCTTGGCTACTTGCAGAAGCCATAGCGCTATAAAAATTAAAGTTAATGAAAGAATCCGGTTTCACGAATGAAGTCCAGCATAATTGTAATTGTAGCAAAATATTTATTAATCATTTTATAAAAAAGAAACTTCGTAAAAATAATTTATTACACTTATTATTTTAAAAGTCAGTTGTAAACTATTTAAAATCAACAGATATGATGCATTTTAGAAAGGGGTTTATAACAGTATATATTTTGCATCATGAGTTTGGCAACTCCTATAATTGTACGGAAACATACGTAATGACCCTGCTTACTTATTTCTCAAATCAAATAATCTTTTGTCTTTTATTACTTTCCTGCGTCTATTTTGCCCTGAAATATCATCTGTCACTACATACAGTAATTATAAGTAACTCTTCGATTTATTAGTAACTAGTATTCACAGCAAAAACAGTATACCTAGACAACAAAAATTTGTAGGTAGTTATTACTATAGTTCATTCAACGCGATACCGAGTCACAAGATAAAAATCTTCTAGTACCTACATTTTCCAAGAGCGGCATATTGACGAAATATTTCATGCCACCTAATGTACCTTCTAGGTATACAGAAAGTTAACGAAAGGAAATCAAGATTTGATATGGAAATCTAGTTGGTATTTAAAATTAACTAGCGTATCGACGCCAATTAGATCAAAGTACAATCGTAAGTGAAAATAATGGTAAAATGAAGAAATAGTGCCTAGTTTGTTTGTGTTGTGTACTAAGTAGTGATACAACTTACGAATTCCTGCTAACATAGACAAGCGTTTAGTATCTTATTCATATTACCCAAAGGAAAAGTTTGTTGTTTTTGTTTGCATTATATAGATTCTGAAACCAATGAACCGATTTTTTTTAAATTCTTTCACCAATAAAAGAACTAGCGAGTAGGTTCATAGGCTACATTTTATTCATGTATTCCTACGGGAACGGAAACAACGCGGATGAAACTGCCTAACGTCGTCGGCTAGTAGGTACTTCCCTATTTAATATTCGGTACATTGACCTCTAAGTTTATTAATCATGAGTTTAATATACTACCTACATGTTAATGGTAGTTCTGAAAACATATTCCGAGAGTAATGATGAGTTTATATGGAATCCTAGCCACAGATTACCTCAACGAATAAATGAAAGGGAGAGAAAAGTAGAATTCTGTTTTGTCGCATCAATGATTTTTGAATCTTCTACAGAACGTTCGGCCAAACTGACATTTCATTATGTAAGTTACTAGGAATAAGAGTTACATAGACGTACAATACTGTGGAGTGGATACGCAACGTTCCAATTGTTCGTAGGTACTTCTTGGTGTAGCCGTAAAGTACAGCTTTGACTACTGCTAAATTCTTTTGATCTACTACTAGACTACAGAATCAGATGGTAGTCCCAAACAGTGATGGTATCTCCTAAGAGATTTTACGCCAAGCTTCGTCTTGCCTAAATGGCCTCTCTAATAGACCTCCAAAACAAAACGAAGACCATGAATATGATGCCAGTAGGTAAGGTATTAGGTATATTTTGAAAGAAAGAAGAAACAAAAAATTCCCTCTTCGTTCTTTCAACCTCTTCGTAACAAGTCTACGTTCCTAAGTAGTTACATGTTGAAGTAATGTAGATAATAAAGCCGGCATAATCCTGCAGCAACGTTATTGGCTATACCTACTCAATACAAGCTTAAAATATATGTAGGTATATCTTCATTTTAAACATCAAAAATTTTCACTGGTATAACTTACACAAAATTACACAAGAATTCACACAACATGATCACAAAAAAACACATCATACCACTGTTGCCACTGATTGCCGGGTCGAAGATCGAGAATACCACCATCAGAGCAGCGAGCGTCCCGAGGCAGCAGCAAAATCCGTCGATTCTGAAACTTGTAATCAATGTATTAGCAAGGGTGGAATGGATCCCACTTCTGATGTTAGATTCGTCTCGTAGAGGGTAGGTATATCAATACATACGGTCACGCCTTTTATCCCCGAAGGGATAGCCAGAGGTATATTCTGTAAGGAGGGTATTAGCTAACAAGTTATGAAATGAAAAGAAATGAATATGAGATAAAAATATCTTTATTCTCGTCAAGATTTCCAATTCTACATTTACCGCCAGATTCGCAATAGGTAGAGCCTATGAGAAAGAACCTGGCAATAAAACTCACGGCCACTCTTTTCAAAGTCACATTAATTGCTAAACATCTATTTCTACTATAATCCAATTCCATCAATAGTTGGTAGGGTCAAGTGTTCAACAATGAAACAGTGGTACACAATAAAACATAGTAATATTTCCAAAACGCGACGTTGGCAGTTAGTGCAATATATCGCGTAAGGACACTCAATAGATACCACCGGCGTATCCCAGTTTGCGCCGGCACCGTGTGAGAAAATACGCGTCTGCGGCTCATTTTTACTATTTTCGTCAAAAATTGAAGTATTTCTGGCTATCTTTAAAGATTTTTCATTATTTAATGGTTAGGAATATTATATTTTTTATGATTATCCTGCATTCTACATGTTTTGTAGATTATTTTGGCATATTTCATTTGTTTCAAAGTTACAATTTTGTAAACATAAATTAAAAGTTAGTTAGATAAACCCTAGGTAGTCAACAATGAAACAGTTTAACAATGGACACAATGAAACACTGTTTTATAGATTTTTATTGGTTGATATTGTGAAACCTTATCTATTAAAATTTGTTTTAATTTTAAGATGGCGCGTAACAAAGCTGTAAAAAGGACGAGGGGTGTATTGCTTACCAAATGGCAAAAATTAACAATATTCGATATTCTGTTAGCTGGGAAAATGGCTGGAATCGAATGTTTACGGTCTTATAAATCAGGGCATGCATAACTGTCATTAAAAAAGCCTGAAGCATGCAGCATGGCACGTCGTGCCACAAACGGACTGCTATTTCTTTAATAACTACCTACATTAAACAAAATTTGAATTAGGCACAGTTTATTTATGGTGTTTCATTGTTGAATATATGGTGTTTCATTGTGTACGCCTATATGGACACAATGACACAAATCCCATTTCTTAGTTTTTATTTCTTTGTCGATTCAAATCACTTTATTTAAAAAAATCTATAAATGACATTCGATACCCAATCATATTGACTACATGCCTGTAAAATTATAGACTTCTATCAGCAAAAACATGAGATGTACGAGGTTATGAACTTTTAGTGTTTCATTGTTGAACACTTGACCCTACACGTCATTACAATTAATAGCAACACGGGTCATATCTTTACAAATAGTTCAGCAGGATAGTACTTATACATTATCTTTTAAACCAAGCCATGGGCAGTATAAAATAACCTTGAATACAATCAATCAAATCGGTCTATGGCAGTTCAGCACTGCTGGACGTAGACCTCTGCTAATTTCAACACATATATTACACATCACATCAGATCTGATAAATTACATAAGTTATTAATGAGAAACGTACCCTTAAGACGGCTGCTCAGCGACTCGACTGTCCTGACCTAACATTATACCCTTTTATATTATACTTTTGGCGCCAAAACATCACTACACTGTTTGCCCTTGTAAACTGTGTCAAATAAAATCCCAATACATTGAATCGAATGAGGTAATGACATTTTCTAATAAAGTAACATCTAAAATAACTTAATTTAATTATAAATGTGAAACATCATAGTATCTATTCAGTAATTACATTTAACATACATTACTCCATGTAATAACTATCGATATTTACCGGAAACATCAATGAAGCAAAACAGTTAATTAACACACTATTACTATTTCTTTTCACAAAGACGATTCTTAACCTGATCATATTTATTTTATTATTATTCTACAATTTTATATCTATATGCTATGAAACAATATTAATTAATTAGTACTACACAGTTTCTCAAAAACTGTCGTGAAACGGAACTTTATTTTGCATGTTGGCTAAATTGTTACAAAGTACTGCCAACTACATACAGAAGATTAAAATGTTTACCGTACAATAAATAATGGTTCTTTCTAATGGGTTGCCATATAAACAGCACAAAAACACTATTTTCTACTCTTTTATGCCAAGCTGTAAACCGCGAACCAGCACGGTCAACCAAGTAATTTACATAGGTATAAGCATATCTATCAAGCGCTTCACACCCACACAGTTTTATTGCTCAATCAAAGAAAGTAAATTATCTCTATTGACACATAAATATGTTCTGAAATAGATTTTCCTGTAATGGAATTAGACACGATAGTTAAGCAAATTGTCTAACCAATTTTTTTTTTTTTTTTTTTTTAATTTACACTGGCAAATTTCCAATGTCCAATTGTTTTCAACTTCACCGTTTGTTGGGCCATAGGTCTATCTAATAAATGTAGGCAGGTATACTTACCAAATTTGCAAATACTGCAAAAGTTATATTAGAAAGCTGTCGCCCATTATCAGCTGTGACGCTAACCATGGCACGAAGTAAATGGCTTCTATTAGTGTGTTATTAGGGTGTATGCAAAGTCTTAACTATATTAAAACGACTAAAGTAGTCACTGATTTGAGAATCAATGATCAATCAAAGATGAATCCAGAGTTGAACTGGTTGGTAACTAAACCAAGTGGAAATCTAAGTTACTCGTTTTTTTACATAACATTACCTTCAACCAACTTTCTCCATCCAAAGGTTGCCTGGTAGAAACTACATCTTAGCGATAAGGCCGCCCATTATCTTCTTGCCTTGCACGGTATTTATGTCCCATATTTTTATTTACTTGGCGTACATTAAAGTGTAAAATAAATAAATGACACTCTGCATACCTATCAATTTTGAATGTAAGTTCTCAATCGAGAAAACAATCCCATTTTCATTACTTAGTAGGTACCTATGTTATTATGGAAACATGACTTGTGTTTAAGAATTATGTTGGTAAGTACTCCGATCGGACAGTACTCAATTTTGAATTTACACTCGAGAGCAATGAATCCGGGTCACTTAAAGAATGTTAAAAATCTCGGAAACTAAAAATGATAGGTTAATGCAATAAATTGTATTTAATAGACAATGTAATACTCCTTAAATGAAAGTAAAAAAAATATGAGTCACCATACATTTTATTAACACAAAATTACATAAAAAAAAAACTGCCGATCTCTCCTTAAAACAAAAATAGGAAACATGAAATTTTTGAACTTTATTACGATTTTCTTGAATTTTAATACTTCGTATTGCCTCCTCGTGCTTCCATTACTGCGTTTACGCGGTTTGGCATGCTGTACACCAAGTTCCTTATACGATTTTGGGGAATATTCTCCCATTCCTCTGTGAGAGCAATTTTGAGCTCACGAAGCGTGATTGGGGGAGGGTTTCGTTGTTTTACGCATCTGCCTAGCTCGTCCCAAGCATGCTCGATCGGGTTGATATCCGGGCTGCGCGCTGGCCACTCCATACGAGTAATGTTCATCTCTTGAAGGTAGTCATTCACAATCCTACCTGTATGAGGTCGGGCATTGTCATGCATAAATATAGCATCCTCACCTAAATTGACCATAAATGGACCAACGTGATCATTGAGGATTTCTTCCACATATCTTACGCCAGTTAAAGAGCCGTTTTCTATGATCACCAGCTCTGTGCGACTTTCAGAAGAAATTCCGGCCCACACAAGTACAGACCCACCACCGTAGGCTACTTTTTCTTCGATGCATGCTTGCTTGAATCTTTCCCCTGGTCTTCGATACACTCTGTGTCTTCCATCGTGCTTGTAGAGCATAAATTTTGATTCGTCGGAGAACATAACTTTTGACCAATCTTCAATACTCCAATTTACGTGGCTCTGGGCATACCTTAGTCTCGAAATACGATGCCCACGCTCCAGTTTAGGGCCGTTTGCAGGTCTAAGGGGTTTTAAGTTAGATTCAGCAAGCCGACGTCTTACTGTCCATGCACTTGGGTTACTTCCTCCGAGGCGTCGAAACTGATTGGTGAGTTCAGTTCCTGTGAGAAAGCGATTTCGAAGCATGGTGTTCACCAAGTATCGGTCTTCTCGTGCTGTGGTACACCTGGTTCTGCCCGTTCCTGGTCTGCGTAGGTTAGAACCAGTTTCTTCGTAACGTCGGAGAACTCTTTGTACTGTTGACAGCAACACACCGACAGTCCTGGCTGTATCGCGCTGACTCCGGCCGGTTTCCAGCATTGTAAGTATTCTGGTGCATTCTTCAGGCGTAAGCGACATAATTTCAGCTTGATTAATGAATATAGAGCACTATCAACATGGTTTATGTACCCACATAAATGACAGATTACAAACAAAAGCAACACCAAATGCTGTAATTTCGTAGTTCCATCTTCGAAAGTGGCCCTTTTTCAAATTTGATTTTTTTATGATATAACTTTACAATAACTAAGAAGTTTTAATACCTTCATTTAAGGAGTATTACATTGTCTATTAAATACAATTTATTGCATTAACCTAGCATTTTTAGTGTCCGAGATTTTTAGGATTCTTTAAGTGACCCGGATTCATTGCTCTCGAGTGTATATAATTACAAACGTAAAGCCCACCAAAAGCACATGTTTCTGACCTCCCGAGATCCTGGTCACAGAATTAGCTCGAAACTATTCGTCAGAAACTTTAATATATCAAGTGTTCTACTGCTCAGCCCACGCAAGAACTCTTCTCTTCTTCTCGTCTTAGTTAAACAGCGACATCTTTCACGGTCTGTCCGATTATTGTTGCAATTTTTAGTGGACCAGAAGCATCACACGATCAGAAGCAATTGAATGGCCCCTAATGCAAATGGACTGGCATCATCAAAATTTTGAGTTCTATCTAACGAACTGCACTAAGACCCCCTTCACACTAGCGTAGGCGTTCGATGGACGTATGCGCGGCGTATACGCGACGTATACGCGACGTATACGCGGCGTATACGCCGCGTTACTGGGGGATTGTGTACTATCCTGTTCACAAGCGACTTATTCTCGGCATGGAAATGACTGCTACTAGAAAATAAGTATCTTAAGAGTATATTTGACTTAATAAAAATTGAGCAAGCTGTAATTTGACGAAGCAATTAAAATGCGAAATATAAATTTGCTAAAGAATCTTTTAGGAAATGAAACTACCTATGTGATAAGTTTTTTGGGGAGTGAAAATTGACGAAACAAATTCTGCCGAACAGCAGGATGCCGGTTATTTTATATGCTGAGTGGGAATTTAAATATCATGATATTCGTAGTCAGCATACTTAAAAACCCATAAAACGATACCTATCATGAAATTTCGTAATTACAGCGCGGCGGCCAAATTGGATTTCAAAATCGTCATACAATTCGTACTCAGCATACTAAAAACCTCTAAAACGATACCCGTCATGAAATTTTGTAAATACGGCGCGGCGGCGGCCATGTTGGATTGCAAATTAACATGTATTTTCGTATGCATCGTTTTAATTATTATGTAATTAATGAAAGAAATTGATATAAAAAATAATAGCATAGGGTCCCGAGGCGCAGCCCGGAAAGTCTTTCCCGAACCACGAACAAAATTTTATTCGCAGTTCGCAATAGTCTTCTTTTTTAAAAGTAAAGCCATCAATAGTGTTTCCTGGTCAGAATCTATTTTGTTAACGATGATACCAAAACGTCAACGCCGCGCATACGTCCATCGAACGCCTACGCTAGTGTGAAGGCGCACTTAGTGTCTTATTGATGTCATTCGGGTCAAAGCCCTTTTCAAATGATTGTCTGCTTTTACTTAGTAAAATTATTGCGCCAGTTCGTACGCAATATACCTTTGGGTAGTTATTGTTTCAACACGTTACCCACACCATCCGTTATTACCTTAGATCATCTAACCACAGGATGCGCCTTACTTAAGCATTGTTTTCTGCCATTGCACATGACCATTTGGTCTTTTGGCTTTATGAAAAGCCTGTACATCAGTACATCATTTTATATGATTAAACTAGTACATTACATTGTAGTTGACTGTACAATAACAATTAACACACAACAGCCATTGCGCGTTTGTCGATAAATACATTTTTAAATGCAATGAAATTTCATATGTCTTTGTGTTTCCCCCTTCATTTGTATGAAAACTGGCAGAATATTTTTGTATGCGGTGGTTCGCAAAGGCTAGTCCCGTGTTATATGGTCTAAGGTTATTACTAATATTGTTAAAATAATAAATCATTGGCATAGGTATACAATCTGTCAAAAAGCCAGAGCCTTTACCTTTGAGGCTGTAACATTCGCCGCTGTAAAACAGTTTTAACCATCGATACTAATTTTAAAATTTTCTTTATCCATCTTTGCTATTTGAAATTTTCTTACAGGGTTTCTAATGATGGTATGTTCGATATGGTCTTGGAACTATTCGGTAAGCAGCAATTTATTCAAGTACCATTCTAATTATATAGAACAACTTGATAGAAATAAATGTAGGTACCATCCTCATTCACATGGGACTACCAGTTGGAATTTTGTAGGTATCGTTCTAAATTACATAGAACTGCATATTAGAATTTTGTAAGTATCATTCAAATTCACATAAAACCATTTAGTAGAAATTTTCATGTACTTCTTACTTAAATGGTCCTGCGCAATAATATCTTTTTAGTCCAAACAATTCGCCAATAATGAAGCATACTTTAACTTAATAATACCTACATTTTATTTTTTTTTCTTTTTTTTAGCACTGTTCTAATTCACCCAGAACTAGCTCTTACGATTTTGTAGGTACCGTTCCATTTCGTATGAAACCACCAAATAAAATATTGTAGGTACCGTTCTAATTTACCTAGAATTACCAATTAAAATATTGTAGGCACCGTTCTAATTTACCTAAAACTGCCAATTAAAATATTGTAGGCACTGTTCTAATTTACCTAGAACTGCCAATTAAAATATTGTAGGCACTGTTCTAATTAACCTAGAACTGCCAATTAAAATATTGTAGGCACTGTTCTAATTTACCTAGAACTGCCAATTGAAATATTGTAGGCACTGTTCTAATTTACCAAGAACTGCCAATTGAAATATTGTAGGCACTGTTCTAATTTACCTAGAACTGCCAATTAAAATATTGTAGGCACTGTTCTAATTAACCTAGAACTGCCAATTGAAATATTGTAGGCACTGTTCTAATTTACCTAGAACTGCCAATTGAAATATTGTAGGCACTGTTCTAATTTACCAAGAACTGCCAATTGAAATATTGTAGGCACTGTTCTAATTTACCTAGAACTGCCAATTGAAATATTGTAGGCACTGTTCTAATTTACCTAGAACTGCCAATTGAAATATTGTAGGCACGGTTCTGATTTACCTAGAACTGCCAATTGAAATATTGTGGGCACTGTTCTAATTTACCTAGAACTGCCAATTGAAATATTGTAGGCACTGTTCTAATTTACCAAGAACTGCCAATTGAAATATTGTAGGCACTGTTCTAATTTACCTAGAACTGCCAATTGAAATATTGTAGGCACTGTTCTTATTTACCTAGAACTGCCAATTGAAATATTGTAGGCACTGTTCTAATTTACCTAGAACTGCCAATTGAAATATTGTAGGCACTGTTCTAATTTACCAAGAACTGCCAATTGAAATATTGTAGGCACTGTTCTAATTTACCTAGAACTGCCAATTGAAATATTGTAGGCACTGTTCTAATTTACCTAGAACTGCCAATTGAAATATTGTAGGCACTGTTCTAATTTACCTAGAACTGCCAATTGAAATATTGTAGGCACTGTTCTAATTTACCTAGAACTGCCAATTGAAATATTGCAGGCACTGTTCTAATTTACCAAGAACTGTCAATTGAAATATTGTAGGCACTGTTCTAATTTACCTAGAACTGCCAATTGAAATATTGTAGGCACTGTTCTAATTTACCCAGATTTGCCAATTGAAATATTGTAGGCACTGTTCTAATTCACCTAGAACTGCCAATTGAAATATTGTAGGCACTGTTCTAATTACCTAGAACTGCCAGTTGAAATATTGTAGGCACTGTTCTAATTCACCTAGAACTGCCAATTGAAATATTGTAGGCACTGTTCTAATTCACCTAGAACTGCCAATTGAAATATTGTAGGCACTGTTCTAATTCACCTAGAACTGCCAATTGAAATATTGTAGGCACTGTTCTAATTCACCTAGAACTGCCAATTGAAATATTGTAGGTACTGTTCTAATTCACCTAGAACTGCCAATTGAAATATTGTAGGCACTGTTCTAATTTACCTAGAACTGCCAACTGAAATATTGTAGGCACTGTTCTAATTTACCTAGAACTGCCAATTGAAATATGGTAGGCACTGTTCTAATTCACCTAGAACTGCCAATTGAAATATTGTAGGCACTGTTCTAATTCACCTAGAACTGCCAGTTGAAATATTGTAGGCACAGTTCTAATTCACCTAGAACTGCCAATTGAAATATTGTAGGCACTGTTCTAATTCACCTAGAACTGCCAATTGAAATATTGTAGGCACTGTTCTAATTTACCTAGAACTGCCAATTGAAATATTGTAGGCACTGTTCTAATTTACCTAGAACTGCCAATTGAAATATTGTAGGCACTGTTCTAATTTACCCAGAACTGCCAATTGAAATATTGTAGGCACTGTTCTAATTCACCTAGAACTGCCAATTGAAATATTGTAGGCACTGTTCTAATTTACCTAGAACTGCCAATTGAAATATTGTAGGCACTGTTCTAATTCACCTAGAACTGCCAATTGAAATATTGTAGGCACTGTTCTAATTCACCTAGAACTGCCAATTGAAATATTGTAGGAACTGTTCTAATTCACCTAGAACTGCCAATTGAAATATTGTAGGCACTGTTCTAATTCACCTAGAACTGCCAATTGAAATATTGTAGGCACTGTTCTAATTTACCTAGAACTGCCAATTGAAATATTGTAGGCACCGTTCTAATTTTCAATAAAAATTAAAATATTTGCTGAAAGATGGTTCAAATTAATTCAATTATTTGATTTACATAGAATACCAGTTAGGATCTTATTTCTTTACATCGTATGTACGTATTCTCAAAATGGTAATCCAATTAAACTCAGTTGTTGTCAAAATTAAAATAATTGCTGAAAGAATGGTTCAAATTAATTCAATTATTTGATTCACATAGAATACCAGTTAGGATCTTATTTCCTCTCATCGTTTGTATTTTCATTATGGTGAATCAATTAAACTCAGTTGTTGTCAACAGTTACGTTATTAATATGCAAGCACGATATTTTCGATCAAGCGAAACTGCATAAAATCTTATTACGTCTATCTATGTAATAACCATGATTATCGCTTACGGGTACAATTCACCAGGCGAGTGAAACCGCGGGAATCGCCTAGTATTATAATAATAGCTTCTAAAAGCCACGTGGTTTGGTAATATGCCACACAGTAAAACAATCATTTTCTGTGTAAACAGGTCTAAAATCAACAAGGACGTATTGTGTCCCTATAACTACATTAATTATATTATTGTTTAAACTCCAAGACAACAGACGGAGTTCACCCTCTAGCGAAGATTGTAAATTAATAGCATTTCATTTAATTACAAACTGTAAATATATCAGAAACTGTCCTTCAAACCAAACAAAATAAAAATTTTAATTATGTATATCCGCCTGGTGCCACTATCTATAATCGCGGGTATTATATGGTATAATACTTCTGTATTCCTTACATTAATTTTGGACCTGGATAAACTACCAAACTAGGTTTAGCAAATACCGCACCCATATTTCTTTTCTTAAGCCTATAAACTTGTAGGTAGGCAGTTAATAATTCGTGGAACAATTCAGACGGTACTTCGTTCGATATAAAGTCTCCTTAGCCTATCTACACTACAATACGAATACAATAGCATTAATGCTAAGTTAGCACAGTTATCGTGCACAATGCATTAACTATGGACACCTCACTTGTCTTAACTGTACTTTTAATTAGGTATTAGTTTACTATGCGCTAGTTCTTATTTGCCAAACCACATGAGCTCAGAAAAGTATTATGAGAGGTTATTATGACTTTCATCTTGCAGATAGGTACCTCCGCACCCACATTCGAATTGAAAATCGTCGTTTGTCAATTTATAACACGAGTAAATTTATGAATATCTCGCTTAATATAGATTTCAGGATATGTTAACAACAACTAAGGATTCTAGGCACCAATCAATAGTACAGGAATAGTTTTGTATTCAAATAATTATTTCATCAATATGAAATTCGTTTACCTCGTAGGTTAAACGAGAATAAATTAAATGATCCAATAGTATTAGCTTTACGTAGATGTAGGTTAACCAATGATGACGTATGAAAACATAATCCTTTTTATCGATTTACCTCTGATTGTAATTTTAAGGTTTATTTTCACGTACCTTGAACTTTATAGATCCTGGCAGGGTCGCCATTTGTAGGGTTCGGTATTGAGGTATTAAATAATAAACCACTTGTTAGCTAACAGTCACACGCGCACGACATCCGGAGATAGAATAGCGGCTAGCCGAGCTTTGCCGTATCCCTACTCCTACGTCATAGTCATGTGCAATACCATATTTATTCCAATATGCTACAGCCGTCACGTCCTTATTATCAAAGGTGATGGAGTGTGTAATTAATGCACAGCTCCTGAGGTACCTTGAGGGACACGACCTGCTCAGTGACCGGCAGTAGGTACGGTTTCCGTCACGGTCGCTCGACTGGCGATCTTCTTGTGTATCTCACACACCGCTGGGCGATGGCTTTAGAGAGTAAGGGCGAGGCTCTAGCAGTGAGCCTCGACATCTCTAAAGCCTTAGACCGGGTCTGGCCCCAATTACTGTAGCTCCGCAAATTCAGTGCACATGTCTCACCACATCTGATAGTATAGCGATCCTTGGTGTTGACATCTCCAGTGCCGTTCAGTTCCGCAGACATCTGGGCGACAAGGCCAAGTTGGCGTCCAAGAAACTCGGAGTGCTCAGCAGAGCGCGGTGGTATTTACTGCGGCTCAAACACTGCTCCTCTATAAGTCGCTTGTGCGGCCGCATGTGCGGCTAGGCCGCATATGGAGTACTGCTGTCACCTCTGGGCGGGAGCACCTGAATATCAGCTTCGTCCATTTGACTCGGTGCAAAGACGAGCTGTAAGAGTTGCCAACGATCCTTTACTTACAGCTGGTGTGGAACCTCTTAGTGACAGGAGAGACTTTGCCTCCTTATGCGTGTTCTACCGCCTGTACAACAGCTTGTGCTCTGAGGAAGTGTTCGATATGATGCCTACGGCTACATTCTATCACCGCACTGCTCGCCACAGACAGGGTGTTCATCCAGGATGAACACTCTGTCTGTGGTGAGCTCACACGTTGCGTCCAGAGGGCTCGAGCACGGTTAGATCCGATGGGGCTTTCTATCGCGACGCTTAGGTTGTGGAATGATCTCCCTGCTTCGGTTTTCCCAAACGCCTACAGTATGGGGTTCTTCAAAAGGGGTCTTAGAAGGTTTTTACAGGGTCGGCAGCGCGAGTGTGGCGCCTCTGGTGTTGCAAGCGTCCATAGGCTGCGGTGACCACCGGTACATCTGGTGGGCCGAATGCTTGTCTGCCACCTTAGTGGTATAAAAAAAAAACTAGCTGATGCCCGCGTAAGTTTGTTCCCATTCCCGCTTCCCAAGGGACCTTATTCCTGGGATAAAAAGCCTATGTATTATTTCAGACCACAAACCCCGTACCAAATTTCAGCCAGATCCGATAAGCAGTTAGAACGTGAAAGACTAATAAAACATCCATCTATACTTACAACGGGCACGGTGGCTTCGGTAGGTATCTGTGGCGAAGACACCGGGAAACCACGGCTGAGTGTCAGCACTGCGAGGACCGCAGCGATGACACGGCGCTCCACACGCTGGTGGAGTGCACGGCGTGGGCGCAACAGCGCCAGGTCCTCGTGGACGTGGACACTCTCTCGCTGGAAACCATGGTGCGAGCCATGCTCTCCAGCGGGAGTAAGTGGGACTGCGCCGCCTCTTTCTGCGAGCAGGTCATGTGAGTGAAAGAGACGGCGGGGCGGGAACGGGAGAGAACTCTCCCACCCGAGTTCCGCAGTCGGCAGCCTCATGACCGGGGGCCTGAGGACGGTGAGAGGGCGGCTCACCGTCCTTACAGCAGGCCCGTGACGGCAGCGTGACGTGAGGAACTCACGCCCCCCCCCCCCCCTTAGAAGCGGGATCACACCCGAAACCCCCCAAAGACGCGGGATAGCTCCCGAACCACCCCCTAGGCAAGGCCGCAGTGTTGTCCGTGGGACTGTTGGGAGTCCTGGGACATCCTTCCGAGGGCTTACCCGAGGCTCCCAACCATAGGCTGTTGGACTGAACGTGAGGTTTTTTAGTCGGTAGGAGTCCGGCATAACATCCATGAGGATGTTCCCTCACGTTATAAAAAAAATCCATACTTACAAACTTTCGCGTTTATAATATTAGTAGGATGAGCAAGTTTGTGAGTGTGGATGCGTGGGTGTGTAAAATGTAGATCTTAGGATGTTTGTTACTCTGACCGGATGGCTGGCCGGTTGTCCGAAACGTCAATGTTGTTTATAATATAGGTACTAATATTATATACCTAGAGGAAGTTGTTGACTGTTGGCATCAAATATTTCTTTGACTGCCTCTGTGGCGCAGTCGGTAGTGATACCGCCTGCGGCGCTGGAGGTCGTGGGTTCGATTCCCACCGGAGACAAGTATTTGTGTGACCCATAAATGTTTGTCTCAAGAGTCTGGGTGTTTCTATGTATAATATGTATGTATTTAAAAGTATATAAGTATTGATATCCGTGGTCTGATACCCACAACACAAGCAGGTTATTCCTAGCTTACTTTGGGATCAGATAGCGTTGTGTGAGATGCCCGTGAATATTTAAAAAAAAGAAAAAAAAAAAGGCTCCGAAACTACTGAACCGATTTGAAACATTCTTTCACTGTTGGGAAGCTACACTCTTCCCGGTGAACATAGGCTATATTTGATTACCGTATTCCCGTGGGAACAGGAGCTACGCGGGTGAAACCGCATGACGTCCAATAGTAAATTATAAAGAGGAAACTACTGAGCCTATTTTTGTTATAATCTTTCACTGTTGAGAAGCTACACTACCCCCGGCCCGGGTGACATAGGCTATATTTTATCCTCCATATTCCCACGGGAACGAGAACTACGCAGGTGAAAAAAAAAAACCATGAAACAACCTTATTATCAACATAATTTGGACTAAGTAGATAGCGTTTGTGTGAAAGAAAATATCGCAGTTTTACCACCAAATAATTAAAACTCCAAAATTAAAATTCACATTCGTCTTTATTCAATAAAACAAACAAATCATTGGTATCTTCTATTAAAATAAAAAAAATACAACATTTTAGATACGAAATACCTTAAATTAGTTGTGGGTTATATTAGTTCATAAAATTTTTGTACTTAAAATGTTATGTAATCAATCAATGAGTTAAGTTAAGCAACTCCATTTTCATTTACGACCAATTTCTTAGAATGACGTTCCACGCCGTAACTTTTGAGGTAATTACAACCATATTTGTCTTGTTTAAAATTAGTTACAATAATAATAATAATAAATGCTAGTAATAATACTAAGTAATAATAATAATTGTTCTATAAAAAGAGGTATTAAGCCGGCGTCTCTACTCGGGTGCACAATATTTGCCAAAAGATGACCCATATAGGCAGTATGCCCGCTGTGGCTAGATTGAATAGCCAGTTGCCGTATATCTGAAACAATTTCAATCACAATACAGTATAATACAATAGATATCAAGGTCATTAATACGAGGAAACTTGCTTCAGGTCTGACCTACGAGATGCCCCGAGTCTGACCCACGTTATGCCCCGGTTCTGACCCACGTTATGCCCCGGGTCTGACCCGCGCTATTTATGTATGCTAGTATCAGAGTAGCCCTTAGGCGAGGTTGCGGTGGTAGCCAAAGTCTGCCGGAAACCATGGACATCCTTCCGAGGGCTTACCCGGGACTTCCGAACGTAGACAGTAGTAAGGCATCGTGTGATTTTAGTCGGTAGGAGTCCGGCATAGCATCCATGGCGATTTTCACACGAAAAAAAGTTTCAGAGTAAAGAGAAAAAAAAAAGATAATGAAAAGAAAAATAGTTACTTTTTTATTGCCCGTTTCCAATTCCCAACCCAATTCCTAAATTCTAATTTTAAATTCAGCCAAATTTCGAAATCAATACCTATTGCAATCGAGTTTGAGTTCAAAATCGAAACCATCAAATTCGATATGTTTTTACTTCTAACACACTATTCGTATGAGTTGCGTTTATCGTCATCGGTTTTACCTTCGTTTCTAGATGAATTTATTGTGAAAAAAAAAAATTGGTCTCGAGCAAGACTCGAACCTGCGGCCGTCGGACTCGGGCACGGAGGCTTCCGTATCAGAAAAAAAAAATCGGCAGAAAATCACGTGTGTTGTATGGCAGCACGCCTTTATTTTCTAATTTTATTTGTTGTTATAGATGCAATAGAAAATAGAAATACATCATCATTCTGTGAAAATTTCAGCTCTCTAGCTATCACGGCTCCTGAGATACAGCCTCGTGACAGACAGATGAATGGCGGACTCTCAGTAATGGTTCCATATTTCCCCTTGGTCACGGAACCCTAAAATAACAAAAGAGTACATACCATAGAATCCACAATAGAGAACATGATGGCTTGCATGGC
Source organism: Miltochrista miniata (assembly GCA_933228765.1). NCBI lineage: Eukaryota > Metazoa > Arthropoda > Insecta > Lepidoptera > Erebidae > Miltochrista > Miltochrista miniata. The sequence goes on from OW121769.1 coordinate 2,978,038, forward strand.
GGCGTCCCTCCCGCGTCCAATGGTGGCCAGTAGAGCCTCCTCCGGGAACAGAACGTGGCTAAACGCGATCATGCTGACGGTGACGGCCACTAGCGGGTGGAGGAGGAGGCAGATCACGCGCTTTGTGAGGAGGCAGGTCTTGCTGAAATTATCAATCAAAATCATTATCAAGCATGAAGCGCTCGTGGCCCCGCGGACTCTGTAAACGATCACTGCAGTAAGCAACTTTCATTGTGGCCGGTCCATGGATGGGTGACCATCCATGTGATCACTTTGTGACATTTATTTGAGCGTTTCCGTGCTTCGGAAGGCACGTTAAGCCGTTGATCCCGGTTGCCAGTAAAATGGCAGTCGTTAAGCTAAGTTGAAGGCTTTATTTCAACAGCAGGCCGTCACAACCTGCGCCTGTCCATTCAAACACGGCTATACGGCTCACCACCTATTACGTGGGACAAATTATACAAAGGTGAAATGTGGGCATATAATATGCCTCTGCCTACCCCTTCGGGGATAAAGGCGTGACCATATTATGTATGTATGTATTTGTATAATAAAATCGTGAATGTCTGTTCGTCTGTACGTTTGTGTACGCTAATCTTAGCAACCGCTCAACCGATTGCAATGCGGTTTTCTTTATTGAGTTGCGGTTTCCTCCACTTAACATTTAGTGTTTGTTTCATGTCAATCGGTTCATAAATAAAAAAATAATATCTATCTAAAGAGTCCCTTATTAAATGCAGCGTACGAAGTCGCAGGCAACAGCTAGTGATAAATAAATCAACATTCTTTTCACTCTAATCTAAAAGCGCTCGAGGCGTGGACTCAGTGTTCTGTAAACGATCACTGTAGTAAGCAACATTCACTGTGGCCGGTTATGGATGGGTGACCATTCTGTGACATTTATTTGCGAGCGTTTCCGTGCTTCGGAAGGTACATTAAGCTGTTGGTCCCAGTTGTCAGTAAAATGGCAGTCGTTAAGCCAAGTTGAAGGCCTTTATGGGCGGCTTGAAAAATTTTAAGAGCAGGCAGTCACAACCTGCACCATTTCATACGGCTCACATTCTGAAAAGGTAAAATGTGGGCATATAATATGCCTCTGCCTAGCCCTTCGGGGATAAAGGCATAGCCAGATGTATGCATTTAACGTTTTAAAAATCGATGAACCCCAGCTGCACGCGCAAAAAAGTGTCATTTTCCGCCTGAGTCAGGCAGGCAAACGTGAGTGCGGAACAAGCGATAGAGAAGATCGGCCTAAGCGTTCGGTTTGTGGCGCATCTAGCGATTGGGGGCCACTTCTGACAGTGGTCCTCAAGTTGGCGGACCCAACATGTGCCTCTTCACGCTCCTCTTGAAGAACCGTTCCGGGCTTTTATAGTTCGACAGAGGAACGATCTTTTGAAACGCTCAGTTCTGGCGAAGATTCTCTCCACTGTGTATGAGGCATCTTTGCCCGGCACGCGTTGTTCGGGATCGGAAAGGAGACGGTGGGATCAGGCTGAAGAGCTCTTCAGAACATTCGCCGTGATACATTCGGTAGAAGGCAGCCAAGGACGCCATGGTTCTTAGCTGCGCCAACGGTTCGAGGCCTCCCTCCTCGAGGGGAGGAGAATATCCTTAAAAAGAAAAATACAAAAATCTACTCACCTAAACCTACTCTGTCCTTTCACAACAACCGAAGTAAGCAAAGCCAGTGGGGTATACAATATAGCGATCACAAGTCCCAAAGAAAAGTTATGCATCCCGATACTCAAGCACACGGTCGACAGCTCAATGAGGAGTAATATATTGACTAGGGAGAGCTCCTCGTGAGTTATGCGAGCCGTGCGTACCAGGCGCGGTAGTAATGGTGTTAGAAATACTAGGGCTACAGAAGTGGCTATGAGACCGTAGAAAACTGACACTTCCGATGGTTGGTTGTATCTGGCACCTGAAAAAGGACATTGTAATAAATACAATAATAATGAAGATAACCCGATATTTTTTAATGCATACATACTACATACATTTATTCACGCCTTTATCCCCGAAGGGGTAGGCAGAGGCATAGTATATGCTCCCATTTCACTTTATAGTATTACTAGCGGACGTCACGCGTTTTCACACGCGTAGTTCCCGTTCCCGCGGGAATACGGGAATAAAATGTAATAGCCTATGTTCACCGCAAAGAGTGTAGCTTCCTAACAGTGAAAGAATTTTTCACATCGGTCCAGTAGTTCCGGAGCCTATTCGTTACAAACAAACAAACAAACAAAAAACAAATATTTTCTCTTTATAATATTAGTATAGATTATGTCCCATGTAATAAGTGGCGAGCCTATATTGCCGTGGATAGGCGCAGGTCGTGATCTGATTGTGATTTTACAGACAAGCGGGTTTAATTTCGAGTATTCCTCTAACGTTTTTCGAAAGTGTTCCCTTAGTCGCCTCTTACGACACCTTCGGGATGAATTGGGTTGGAGACATTTAAAAACGTCATTCACTGATTGCCGAGTAAATTTAGCGCTCAGATAGTTATGTATTTCGCATTTACTTAGAATATATTTTTGAAAACTTCCAACCTAAAGTAGAATTTCCATAACTCTCTATAACATAGCCTCGAGGCTACGGGCCTTGTAAAGTCAAATAAATTGAACGAATTTTTTTTGAGCCTTTCGTGACGATTTCAAAATCATAAGAATTTTCATCAGTACTTACCAATATAACTAAACAATCTCGGTGAATTCATAACAGCGTATCCAATCAGATGCACTAAAAGGTAATTAGCGCCGATATTGACCACACTCATACTAGACTCCTCAGTCCCTTTAAGTTTGACCTGCTTGCTTTCATTCTCTCCTGGTACTTTTTCTTCAGAACGTTTCTTCTTCTTTCTAGATTTTAAAGGCACATCTTCCGTTTCTTGCTCCCCTAGTGATTCAGAATCGGAATTTTTCTCTTTTTTCTTCTCTTCTTGTTCTTTTGACTTTTGGTCTGTCTGTTTGTTCGTGTCATCGTCCCCTTGTGACTGTATCGACACCCATAAAGATAGAGCTCGTATTAGCATTGCGACACATAGGAGACATAGCGATGGCATGTATTGGCCTGAAAATATAATCTGCATTTTCATGATAGATGTAAAAATATATAGAAAGAAATCGCATCACATAAAATAAAAATTCTGATGACAGAGAGCAAAATAAGTTCAGCCTAAGATGGTGGGCATAATCGAACAATTGCTGTATGAGTTCCCAATAATGCAGAGGGCATTTACTGTACAGCCTTGTGGAGTCTTTGAATGTGAAAAATATTATCTCGAGCAGGATTGGAAACTGCATCTTCTCGCATACCGTGCAAGACGTTTTACCGCACAGCCACCGAGACCTACTCGGAACTGACCAATTCTTCTACTTTATACGTCTTTTAAGAAGAGGGGAAAAGAGTGCTCTTAACCGGAGAGCATGTATGAAAATACTTATGAAAGTAGATGCGAAATGATACGCCAGGATCACAGCAAGTTTAAAGCCTTAGTCTCTGCCTACCCCGTTGGGAGACAGGCGTCCTGGGGCGACAGTATTATAATTCGAGAGAGTGGTTTTTCTAGCCTACAAGCTAGTTTCACTGCAACCATTACTGATTTATAGTGATCGTAAGTTAACCCTAGAATAGCAGAAATGCTCAGTCAAGACTTACTTACCAATAGAAATAAACCTGTTAGTAGCCGCTAGCAGATAGAAAAAATAACTCTGATGGAACCTCTCAAGCAGGTTATTAAGCGAGCGCAGTATGCTTTCAAGCGCAATCCCCAAGCGGTAGAAAGACGTGGTGGAGAGGGATTGCGCTTTAGGCGCTGGGCCCGCTTGATCGTTGGCTTCGCGACCTTCTAAAGTGACGGCCTCGATACCGAAACGGTGGAAGAGGCCGTGGTTGCCGTCTGGGACCTAGAATATAAAAATGTTCCTTGAAGAGTTTTTGAAGTAAAACTTCTTTAGGCGCAACTAGACAGTAACTCAATTTTTTTATGATATTAAATATAACACTTGATGCCAACAATGGCAAAAAAAAATTACTTCAATCGCGCGTAAAGGTTAGAACTACCTTTTTTTTTATTATTTCGTCAACATTAAAACTAAACTATATGACCACTTTGTGACAATTATTCCATGATTTGGAAGTCACGCTAAGCTGTTGGTCCCGGTTGCCAGTAAAATGGCAGCCCTTAGAAAGAAGAGAGAAAGAAGAAGTATATACTCATAATTAATAAACCAAGGCCTTCACAACCTGTGTCTGTTTATTTCAACATGGCCCACTTATTACTTGAGATAAATTCCAAAAAAGGTGAAAAGTGGGCACATTATAAATATGCCTCTGCGTACCCCCATGGGGAAAAAGGCGTGACCATATTCATATATGTCAAACTCTACCGAAAGTTTAATAGAGGGGGAATACCAGCAAAATCACTGTACAACTTATTTAAAGACCTTGGACTGCCAAAAGCTTCACAAAAAATAAGCATTTTACTAAAACAAATATTCAAAGCGGCATTGATATGAGGATCTTGATGTGAAGGTGGGCGCTGACGTGTCATAAGGTGGCTACCCGAAACCCACATCTGGGTCGCAAGTCCCAGATACTTCTACCGTGTTACATGTACCGTGCTATGGGTCCAGGTTCTGCACGGGTGAATCCATTGAGTGGTAAGGATAAGTGTAAATAAAATACATCTATAAAAACAAAGTCTTACCCCATCGATCTGCGCGACTACCATATCAAACATGGTATAGAAACCGTTCATCCATTCGTCCGTCTTGCTTCGACCGCGAATCCACGAGTAACTGTACGAAACACAAATAGATTTTGCTTTATAACTAGTCGACGACTTCACGCGGTTTTATCCGCGTAGTTCCCGTTTCCGTGGGAATACGGGAATAAAATATAGCCTATGTCATTCTGGGATAATGTAACTTCCCAACAGCGACTGAATTTTTCAAATTGGTTCAGTAGTTTCTAAGTTTATTCATTACAAACATAGAAAAATAATAAAAAATCCTCTTTACAACATTGTAGATGAAAAATATGAACTACCCGTTCGCACTAAGTTTGCTGGTCTACAACATACTACGCCTCTACGCCAGAGGCAAACTTAGAGCGAACGGGATATAAATTAAGTTATGATCACACTAAGCTATTGTATGAAATAGAGAGTGCCATCTAGTCGCAAAAGCTGGAACTTATCACTTAGCTACTAAGTCAACCTCATTGTACCACCACGTCCCAGAAATTACGGGTTAAGTAATTTTTTTCACCCTTTATACCTTCACTGCACTTCCACAAACATATCAGAATCAGTGAAATCCGCCCATATATTCTCGAGCTAATAACAATCGAATCAGCCTATGGCAGTCCACTCCTGGACATAGGCCTCTTCCAATGTAGTCACAACACCCGGTTCTGCGCCAAAAGCATTCAGTCCTAGCCTGCGACATTTTCCAGGTCGTCGGTCCATCTGGCGGGTGGACTTCCTACCCCACGTTTGCCGAGTTGCGGTCTCCACTCTAGAGCTCTATGCTCCATTGGCCATCGGTTCTTCTGCAGATGTGGCCAAGTTATTAATTTTTTTTTACATAAGATGATAATTGTATAAAATCATCCATAAGTCGCTGGTACAGATCCGGCTCGAAGGACCACAGAATGAGTGCGTGGTACCTGATGGGATTGGATTTTCTACGTTACACATTAATAATTTTAAATGGTTTATTGCTGATGTTAAACTACCGCTATAGTATGACAAAGATAGGAATGAATGCACCCAGTCGCTTTCCGACATGCACTGAGCTTGCGGCGCACTGAGTGTTGCCACATCGTACTGCTGGATCAGCAAAACGTGTTCGTTTGCAATTAGGTATTATTTATTTATTTTAAACTTTAGCACATAGTACAAGGCGGACTTAATGCCTTAGCGCTCCTGTACACGGCGCCGCAACCGCACCGGCGCCGCACCGACGCCGCAACTCTGTACTGTGTATACGCGCCGCGTACACGCCGCAGCCGCACCGCCGCCGCACCGGCGCCGCACATTCGCCGCGCACACGCCGTGTCTCTAACCGTGTTGCCATTCCATTACTGGCTGGCTATGATAGTGCATGTGTATGAGTTTTTTAGCAAAAAACAATCATGAAAAGTTTTCATCATGAAATTTTCATAACCTTAGTTGAGGAGAGGGAAGTATTATGGGACAAAAATTTAGAAATTTACAAAGATAAGCGTTACAACCAATCTCTCTGTTGGATTTATACTTGCTCGCATGTTTGTATCTTTGTGTTGTAGTTTATTCTTTAATAAATATAATAATTTGTCGAATGTCTTGATATTCATCCGAAAATAATCAGAAAACTTGTCCCCATCTTTTCGTAGTTCTTCATAAAGTGTATGAAATTCACCATATTGCTCCCTCCGCATGAGAATAGGATGTACCCACAACTTTCTAATGAATTTACGCCTTTCATTTTGCCTTTTCTTGTACATATAATAAGCCAAGAGCAACTTCTTTTTTTCGTTAAATTAGACATCTTAACAACGGAGCCTATTCGTTACAAACAAACAAACAAACAAAAAAACAATTTTTTCCTCTTTATAATATTAGTATGTGTGATCTGTGTAGCCAGCAAATAACTAACAACTGTGTAGTGGTATGATAAAATTATGCGGCGCCTGTGCGGCGGCAGTGCGGCTGCGGCGTGTACGCGGCGCGTATACACAGTACAGAGTTGCGGCGTCGGTGCGGCGCCGGTGCGGTTGCGGCGCCGTGTACAGGAGCGCTTAGGCATTTTCTACCAGTCTACCTGAGGGTGATGCAGAGACAAGATAAAGTAGGTGCTCAGGGATATGTTGAGAACTGTTTGATAAATAATGCAAGAGGTCATAAAAAACGCAATGTGATATTACATACATACATATACACATACAAACACATACCTACATATACACACATATACATATACATATATTACTATCGAAAATACCTAAATGTACGTTGGTATACAGTATAATACTACTAACCTGTTTCTATACGAGTGGTGTACCCCGGCCTTGACGCATAGTTTATGAACTAAGTTGACTAGATCCAGGTTAGGCAGTTGCCCATTCAGACCCTCGATCTTCACTTCAATGTACTCTGAAAAATTAATATGATGGTAGTAGTACTTGTCAGACGGAATACCTAGGTCTTGTAATCATCTATTTTTATTAAACACCACGCCATAATTTACTAGAGTTAGAAAGAGAGCGGTAGCGCCACGGAATCGGAATTTGACTGCCTAGATAGCGCATTCGGTAATAAAACCGAGTGCCACGTTGGCGGGTTTGTTGTCCGGATTGGTTCAAATATTTGTGTGATTCACAGATGTTTGTTTCGGAGTTCTGTTTCTATGTATATTACTTACTAGCGGACGTCACGCGGTTTCAACCGCGTAGTTCCCGTGCCCCTTCGGAATACGGAAACAAAATGTATAACCTATGTCCACCGCGAAGAGTGTAGCTTACCAACAGTGAAATAATTTTTCAAATCGGTCCCGTAGTTTCGGAGCCTATTCGATGCAAACAAACAAACAATCAAATCTTTCCTCTTTATAATATTAGTATAGATTTAAAATTAAGTATGTTTATTAGTTGTCTAGATCCCAGAGCCCAAGCGTATATTAGCCTAATTTGGCCTAGAACAATCAACATGCTGTCGTAAAGTCACAAACACAAGCTCATTCCCAAATGGAGTTAGGACTGAGGAGAACTAAATAAGTTACTGAAAATATACACACACGTATAGTCACGCCTTTATCCCCGAAGGGTTAGGCAGAGGCATAGTATTTGCCCACATTTCACCCTATAGTTTTATGTCCCACGTAATAGGTGGAGAGACTATTGTCGAAATTCAAAAAATACAGTAACCAATAGTTATATTTTGTGTATGCTCTATCACGAAACGTCCAAAAACTTACTTATTTTCGGCGTATGAAATTCCAAATTAATAGCAGCCTGTATAGAACCCGACCGCCCCTTCAATTTACCAGGATTCAAGCACTTCTTATGATCACCCGCCCAACTAAAACCGGGCATGAACTTGTCTAGATTTAAGCTTGGGCTACCAGGAGGCCAGAAAGTGCCGAGGCTGGTGTGGAATGTTACTGCATCGCTATGTAGTCCGTGGTAAGCTTCTAGCCATGCCTGCATTCCTAGTTGTTCGTGCTCGGTAATCAGGAAGATTATATCTTTCGCCCAATATTTTTGTGCTGGAAGTAATAACATTATCAATTCTTAGCAAGTCAAATTTATTCAATCAACCCTGTTGCAATTTGTACAATAATAGTTGCAATGAAAAAAGTTACCAACCTTTTACAATGTAATAAATTGACAAGTCTAGACGTCGTCAACTCATCATGTATATGCATCATGTATGATTCGACTGCCTCTGTGGCGCGGTCGGTAGTGATACCGCCTGCGGCGCTGGAGGTCGTGGGTTCGATTACCACCGGAGACTAATATTTGTGTGACCCATAAATGTTTGTCTCAAGAGAATTAGAGGGGCAATGGGTGTTTCTATGTATAATATGTATGTATTTAAAAGTTTATTCGGTCAAGCGACTGCTGTCATTGATAAAGGAAAGACAATGAAATTAATTGCAAAGCTCAAAAATGAACAGAATAGTGATGATCTGTGAAAGCCCTCTGCCAGCCTAGGGTAGTATAACATACATACATATAATCACGCCTTTATCTCCGAAGGGGTAGGCAAAGGCATAGTATACACCGTCATTAAGCGTCATTAAGTTTTGAAGCGCTCGTGGCCCCGCGGACTCAGTGTTCTGTAAACGATCACTGCAGTAAGCAACATTTACTATGGCCGGATATGGATGGGTGACCACCACGTGGACCACTTTGTGACATTTTATTTACGAGCGTTTCCGTGCTTCGGAAGGCACGATAAGCCGTTGGTCCCGGTTGTCAGTAAAATGACAGTCGTTAAGCCAAGTTGAAGGCCTTACGGGCGGCTTGAAAAATTTCAACTGTGGGTCGTCACAGCCTGCACCCGGGTCGGCAGCGCGTGTGTAGCGCCTCTGGTGTTGCAAACGTCTATAGGCTACGGTTACCAACCTTCCGGTGGGCCGTAAGCTTGTCTGCCACCTAAGTAGTATAAAAAAAAAAAAAAAAAAAAATTAAGATTATTTTTGAAAAGCAATTAGTGCTAACTGATCATTCCCTTTTTCCGTCATTTCCCTTATTGTTTTATGTCCCATGTAATAGGTGGTGAGCCCATTGCCGTGTTGAAATGGACAGGCGCAGTTCGCCGCGACCCGTATTAGAAATTTTTCAAACCGCCCATAAGGCCTTCAACTTGGCTTAACAATTATCATTTTACTGACAACCAGGTTTCATTTAGAGTTTTCCTTCTCTATGCAATTTATCTTTTTGCGAAAGTGTTCCCTTAGTCGCCTCTTACGACACCCTCGGGATGTATTGGGGTGGCGACATTTTGTACTCTTACCCGTCGCAACACGGGACTCCATCGCCACGCGGGGCTATAAGAACAGCAATAACTTACGTCGGGCAAACTTAGCGAATGCCAACATTAGGGCAATGCCAGCAGTTGTTCCCTTCTGATGCGATGATAGAGAGCGATAGGGTGCCGTCACTACTAGAGCTTCTAATGAAGCTGTGCGAGGAGCTCGCAGTATGCCATACACATTAGTGCCGGTGTAGACCTGAAAAAAATAATGTTTTTTTCTTAATATGTATCATGGGTAGTCCCAAAGGATTAGCCCCTCTCTATAAGCCCTGGGACATCCTTCCGAGGGCTTACCCGGGACTCCCGGCCGTAGACGGTTGTAGGGCATCGTGTGGTTTTAGTCGGTAGGAGTCCGGCATAGCATCCACGTAGGATTTCCACGTAAAAAAAAAAGCCCCTCTCTATAAAATAGATCGCAGAGGGGCTTATGGCAAGACTTGTGTCTAGTCTGTGACTATGTTGCATTAAATTACGTCACTAGGTCACGTGTATCATCTGGTCAGCTTGAAATAAAACAAAAATGACAATGTCAATCAGATTGAACTTTCACTTTCACAATAAACGTTAGAGGGGCAGTCGGGTGAGAAAATCTTACAGGAATGCTATGCCGGATGTTTCCTTCCTAATGTCTACGGTTGGGAACCCCGGGAAAGCCCTCGGAAGGATGACCCCCAGGTACAAGAAAGGCTTGGAACATAAGTTTATGCAATTCGTTTATTATTCTTGAACCATGGAGTGCAATAGTTTGTAATAAGTATGGGCAACAAATGAGGACCTAATTTCAAGACGTATAAGGTCACAAAGAAATATTATTTTTCAAATTTAGTCATTATTTTTCAAAAGTTAGAATTTAGTTTAAAAAGCAATACAAATAAATAAAAGATAACTTAATTTTATTTTCACATTCCCAAATATTTGTAATGACCTAGTTTTTGAACACAAAACTGAGGCATGCATCACAGAGGCAGTCCATAGATTGTTGAAATGTTCAAATGCACCCTGCACCCTGTGGTGATGAGAACCTCACTGTGGAAACAGACTCCCACCACCGACCGATTTCTTTCCGCCTCAGGGAAATATACCTCCCGGACACGACCTCTGATGGCCGGTGTGGAGGTCGCTTAACCACTTGTGCACTCAAGTGGGCCGGTCTAGACAGAACTTATACAGGTGGGGAATGCGGGACCTGGGCTTGACCGCATGTGACTGCAGAGCCCCAATGCAGTCCATGTTGCATTTGCTTTCGTGTCCCCTGTGCCCCGTCTCATGCACTAAGAAGGATCTTAACGAGGCCACGGGCAATGCGGTTAAGTTGGCAGAGATTTATGCCCATACTATATGAAAGTCAATTTATTGAATCATTGACACAGTAGAAGAAGAAAATGTTCAAATTATATTGTATGCTTACCTGTCCCTGTCCCAAAGGATAGTTTAAAGTGAAGTTATGTGTGTATACTTCTAAATGCAGTTGTGACATCTTTGCAACCAGCCACGGCACAGGCATTTCATCACTGTACTCATATTTATCCTGTGAATATACATCATAAAATAAATAAATAATAATATGTAAATAAATATTCACGGACATTTCACACAACGCTATCTGATCCCAAAGTAAGCTAGGAATAACCTGCTTGTGTTATGGGTATCAGACCATGGATATTAATACTTATATTCTTTTAAATACATACATATTATACATAGAAACACCCAGACTCATGAGACAAACATTTATGGGTTACACAAATATTTGTCTCCTGTGGGAATCGAACCCACAACCTCCAGCGCCGCAGGCGGTATCACTACCGACTGCGCCACAGATGCATAAAATATTCATTAAAAATGTGTTTCCTTGATAATTTTTCATAGTTTGAACAAGAAACATTGGCTTTTGTTTAATGCTGCAAAAACATAGGCAACAGTGTGATAATCAGATTTTATGCAGTCTTTCTCTAGTTTAAATTCACAATGAATGACATTAAAGGTTGCCTGTAAGAGATTGATTTTTAGTGATAAGGCCGCTTTCTGTGCATTTTATAAAATTGTAATGTCTTTCTCTTCTGTATGTTTTGTATTGATGTACAATAAAGTTTATTCTATTCTATTTTAATAAAATCTTATATTCTTAGCAGTTTGATTGCAAAATTATGATAATCAAGTCCACACAGCCTCTCTCCAAAATTTTTGTCAGTAAGACTGCAGCCATTTGTTCCTATCTTATTATGATAATAGTGTCACCACCTAAGTATTAAGTAGAGATCTGCGTGTCTAAGTATTAAGTAAGGTGTAATTGCAATGTTAATCACAGCTTCATCATTCCTCATCTTTTGAAAGAAATTATGGTCATCAAATTAAGCCTAGATCGGTTGTTAGTATCCCATACCTAATCAATAGGTATACCAGTTGCATGTGGGCCTCGTTTGAACCCAGTATAACTTAATGCGGCTTCTAAAGTAACATTTGCATTAAATAAAAGACCTCTTACCTCAAGTTCCTGCAAGAATTCGTTGTAAAACTGTTTGGCCGCAGGTTCGGCATTGAATTCATTTGTAACTAGACCCGGCAAGAGGGCATTCTCGGAGAAATAAGTCTCATTGTTAAACTCCTTGTTACCTAGCATGAAGAACCATACCAATGCACCAATATAAAGTAAAATGCAAAGAGGTCTGTGTACTTTTTTCAAAACTTTTAACCATTTTACCGTCCCATAATCTGGGTCTGATAGTAAACCCATTTTGACAGCAAACTACTCTTTAGTACAATATGCAATCGAAAATCATCTGAACCCAATTCTAAATACAGTTTTATGCTTTTTTATTATGAAATTAGCATCTAAAAAATAAAACGGTGCGCCGCTGTGTTTATCAATTTCAGTGACAATTGACAATTGACAATAACAAAGTGACATTGACAATAATCATAAATTGACAGTTACCACTGACACTTGTGCTTATCTGTATTCCTCGGCGGTAGTCACACATGCTCAAGCATACATGCGCAAGTGTAGGGGCCGTCCACACGGGCGAGAGACACAAGTTTTTGTCGTACCTATTGTAGGCAATCTATAGTCGCAATAATATTGCCATTGCGTAGACGATATAAAGTCCCCTGCCGCGTCTGTCTCTGTTCACAATAACTTCAAATAAACTGATTTTCATGCTGGGAACACCAATGGATAGAACGTTTCTCAAGGAACTGAAGGTTTAAGTAGGTACATAGTTATATATACCTATTCAATTCAATTCAATTTATTTCAAAACAACATTCATTGTGTGGAAATTAAACATAAAATAAATAACAATGGACAAATAAACTTAACTACAAAAACATGTGTTTAACACTAACATTGTAAGTAAAAATAACATTATAAAAAAAATTGTCATTAAATAAAATAAAATGTCGAAACCTCTTCTTTACATAATTAAAAGTCGTAGTCTCTGAAAATTAAATGTAATTAATTAGTATAATTACATATTTCAAGTCAATTATTACAAAAAGTGCTTTCCTACTTGTGTCACACACATCACCAACTTTGTCAGAGAATCAAATTACAATTATTTAACTACATAGGTAGGTGGCAGTCTGTTATAAAGTTTAATAGCATTAAAAAATGAACTATGCTTAACAATGTCCAGAGGAGTGCCACAGCCGAACGCATATCCAGCCTTCTTGTTTTTTCCCGTTGCTGCCTTTTATTTTCAGTCTCGTATTCATGAATCTTGTTAGGGTTCCGTAGCCAAATGGCAAAAAACGGAACCCTTATAGATTCGTCATGTCTGTCTGTTCGTTCGTATGTCACAGCCACTTTTCTCTGAAACTATAAGGCCTATGCTGTTGAAACTTGGTAAGTAGGTAGATGTATTCTATGAACCGCATTAACTAGAAAAAAAGCAGTAAATTTTGGGGGTAAACCCATAGGTACGTGTTGGGTATCTATAGATAGGTCTTCAAAAATTCTATTGATTTCTAACATCATCTTTTTCTAAACCGAATGGTTTGTGCAAGAGACATTTGCAAAGTGGAAAAATGTGCCCGCCCCCCCCTCTAACTTCTAAACTAAGAGAATGATAAATCTGAAAAAAAATATGATGTACATTGCCATAAAATTTTCCAACGAAAATTAGTTTGGACGAGATCTAGTAGTACCTAGTTTATTTTTAGTACGTCATAAACCGCAATTTTTGCCTAGAAAAATCACCACCACAGCGAACGTGTTAACATCAATCAAAGTTAGAACGAACTACAAGAAATTTTATATTTTGTTACTTGCTGCTACGGAACCCTTCATGGGCGAGTCCGACTCGCACTTTGCCGGTTTTTTTTTTAAATTAATTAGTAGGACTATCACATACAAGCTAGGCACCGTCAAAATATTAAGATTTTTGAAATGTTTAATGAAAAAAGATTTTTATTTTCATTTTCATTTTCAGGATGGTTTTTCCTTGCATCCATCGTAAATTATTATCTACCTACTAATCAAAAATTACCACTAATTCTATATTCCTTCTTTCAGGTAAAAAAACAATTAATGATGTTGACATTCCAATGGGGCTACATCCGTTCATTCACCGCCATGTTTCTTTTCGGTATCGTCCTGCAATCTATTGGGATAGCGCCTGTGTTCTACTTCTTTTCTTTTGTCTGTTTCATCACGGTGATCACGGCGGTCTACTTCTTTTTCTTTCTACCAGAGACTAAGGGATTGCCCGTGTATGCTATACAGGAACTATTTACGAAGAATAAAGATTCAATAAAAGTTTAGAAATTATGAACGTTCCTGACTGAGGTGTTGTGATTTGATGTTGACAATAAAAAAAACTTGAATGAATTGAGTTACTTTTTCCAGCGTAGCTGCAGGAGCCCGTGGGAATACGGGAATAAAATATAGCTTACTAGATGATGCACGCGGCTTCGCCCCACATGAAATTCGGTACTTGCTCCCGCTTCCCGTGGGACATTTTACCGGGATGAAAAGTAGCCTATATCTTATTCCAGACCATAAGCTATTTCTGTACTAAATTTCAGCTCAATCCGTTCACCCATTAGAGCGTAATTGAGTAACAAACACCCTTCCGAGGGCTTACCCGGGGCTCCCAATCGTAGACGGGCGTCAGGTGAGGTTTTTTAGTCGGTAGGAGTCAGGCATAGCATCCATGATGGATTTTCCCTCACGTTAAAAAAACATCTAAACATCTTCACAAACTTTCACATCATCAATCAATCAATCAATACATATAATAAAATCGTAACAGGTCGCTGTATGTACATGGAAGATAAATAAGAAAAAATATTATAGGGGGGCTTTATGAACGCAATAGAACCAAAAACAATGATTTTTAGAATTTTTGTCTGTTTGTCTGTATGTCTGTATGTCTGTATATCTGTTTGTCTGTACGGTTGTGCACGCTAATCTCAGCAACCGCTCAACCGATTGCAATGCGGTTTTTTTATTGTGTTGAGGTTTGCTCCAGTTAACATTTAGCGTTTGTTTTATGTAAATCGGTTTAGAAATAAAAGAGTTATAACACTTTTAAGAATTAGATATTTTGAAAATTTTAATTGTTGGGATTTCTTTGAACGTGAGTGAACCTAAACTGGCGTGTTGGCTTAATCATAAAACGCCTTCGGCGCGGACTGAATTGTTTAAAAATAGTCTTAATCATTAAGCTCTTTTAAGATTAAGCAAACAGGGCAGTTTCAGACGCTGCTTGATGACTCTGATGAAGAAATACCTTTCCTTTCATACACCATATGTGACGTAAACGAAGTTGCGGGCTCAGCTAGTTTATAATATTAGTAGGATAGGATAGTAGGATGTCACCCGGGGATAATATAGCTTACTAACAGTTAAAAGAATTTTTCTATTCGATGCATACAAACAAACAATCAAATCTTACCTCTTCGTAATATTAGTATTAATTTTATTTTATTTTATTTATTAGGGACAAAAAACAGTTCTGCATTACAATAAATTCTAAAAAACTAGTTACGAGTAATAAAAACGCACTACCCACATTATCTTCCTCGAAATAATACGTGCAAAAAGGTACGTACAGACGCGATACCAAATATCGGCAACACCTGTTAGAAGTTATTAGCGAGAATTTCAGTAGCTTTTTTTTTGACTTTGTTCTCTGTAAGCGCGAAAATATAGAGGTTGACAAAATGCGAGTTGTAGGTTGCTAGTAATCGACGCAAAGGTGCCCGCTTCCCCGCATTTGTTATACACTTTTCCGTGTAAAACAGTCTCGGAACGCGCACCTCCCGCCGAACCACAGTTCTAGGAACAACATAAATAAGTTTCGAATTTGTTATTGCATATGCCGTACAGCATCATGACCATCAACAGTATACGTCTGTGCTCCAAGTTCAAAAGTGAGTAATGCTTAAGCAGTTCTGTGTAAGTAATCCTGGTATGAAAACATTTGTAATGAGTGTACAGATAGTTCAACTCATCAGTGCGCGCGGCGCTATGTGTGCGTGCGCTAGTAATTATACAGCTTTAGTTTGTGTGGCAGTGATGCGGCCGTCTTCACAGAGTACATTTGTATAATATGAGATAGAGACGTAACTCGACTTATTGACGACACCAGCGGTGCCAAGCAGTCTTTGCAGAAAACTCTCTGCGAGGCCGCGAAATTTAAATCATAATGAACAAAAAGCATACAGCGTCATCTACCATGTTTTGAAGGCAACTTTTACGTTATAATAAGACGAAATTAAATATCATGACAAGTCTCAATGTAACTGCAACGTTGACATCCTGTGTAGGTTGGTTACATTATAATTCATTACAAAGTGTTCTAAGTGATAATACTATGGGTACAGTCGTTAAAGAAAATGTCTAGTTCTTCACCGAGAAAATGTTTAAGAAGTCAGTTAAATATTTTTGATGTGTCAATTCGATGTAATTAATATTTGTTATCACTACATATTATTATTAGACAAAGTCCCCGCTGCGTCTGTCTGTTCACGATAACCTTAAAAACTACTGCATGGATTTTCATACTGAGATCACCAATGATTCTTGAGAATGGTTTACGTATATAATTTGTTAAGTTTTTAGTTTTTATATACATTGACTAAAATATAACGATATTAGTTGGAGATGTCGGAAAAAAATAAGGTGTCTGAGAGCTTTTAACGAAAACGCTGCCTAAACCCTTCGAGGCATAACAAAATAAAAATAATGTATGGTAGAATTGTGTAACTTATAAAGGCCTACATAATAGTCAAAAAATGATACAGCTCCAAATTCTAATGCAAAAAAAAATAGAAATGCAGAGATGGTCGACAGAAAATAACATTGCTTATACAGCAAATATGACCAAAATTGAACTGTATGACTTGATTTAAACACTAAAAAAAGACCATAATCTATACATCTAAAAAAACTGTTGAGAGTCGAGAATCTGTACATGGAAGATAATTTGAAAATTTTAATTGTAGGGCGTTCTCTAATCGACACTGAAGCCGAAAATGTAATTAAAAATTTTCATGTCTCTCTGTCTGTCTGTCTGTATCCCGAATAAGTATCACGCTGATTGATTGACAGATTGATTTAAATGAAACTTGGTACAATCTGAGCTTATGATCCGAAGAACGTTCTGGAAGATGATGAACGTTCAGAGATGTTTACTGTACAAGACGCAGATTCGTCCCTGCGTCGAGTACTGTTCTCACCTTTGGGATGACTCCGCGAGGTACTTGTTAGACGCGCTTGACGCTATGCAGAGACGTGCTATCCGAATAATTGGTTGTCCTGAGGTGACGGGAGGCCTCGAACCTTTGTCGCAGCGAAGAACCATAGCGTCCTTGGCTGCCTTCTATCGAATGTATCACGGCGAATGTTCTGAAGAGCTCTTCAACCTGATCCCACCATCTCCTTTCCGATCCCGAACAACGCGTGCCGGGCAGAGATGCCACTCATACACAGTGGAGAGAATCTTCGCCAGAACCGAGCGTTTCAAAAGATCGTTCCTCTGTCGAACTATAAAAACATGGAACGACCTGCCCGCACACGTCTTTCCCTCATCTTACAATCCCGGGTTCTTCAAGAGGAGCGTGAAGAGGCACATCACAGGGCCGCCAACTTGAGGACCACTGTAAGAAGTGGCCCCCAATCGCTAGATGCGCCACTGCTTTCTTACCATCAGGCTGGTGGCGACGTCAATTTGGCGAGCTGAATATAAAAAAAAAAAAAAAATACTTTTTATTTCGATATTTTGTGCGGTTCCTTTGGGAGAGGGCAGGGCAGTTTTACACGCCGCTTGATCAGTCTGATGAAGAAATACCTCTCCTTTCGTACACTTTATGTGACGTAAACGAAGTTGCAAGGGTAAGCTAGTTTGTTATAAGATTTATGACATACTTCAGTCATATGGCTTAAAAGTTCTTCGGCTACCACCGTATCATCCTGAACTAAACCCAATCGAAAATGTATGGGGAATATTAAAAAATTATAATGCTTGGCATAACATCGAACAAAATGAGATGGGAATTAATAAACGAACGTTTAGGTCAAATTGATGAAGAGATGTGGCGAATACAATGAAGATCGTTCCGTGAAAGGGTCGTACTGAGTATCCGTGACATATAGCGAAAGGGCCTAAACCGTCCTAATCCGATATTGTGATATGGAATCTGAATTTATAATAATTAACCTTGCAGAGAGCAGCGAATCCTAAAATTTCTCCATTTTATTCTCCTAGCAGCGATACATATTAACATGTTTAACATACATTTCACCCATTAAGTTTTTATTTTTTGTTTGAGTTAAACAAGTGTTTTTGTGTTTTGTACTTCACTGTACCTCTGGGCACGCACACGAAGTCACTGTGTTTATACGAGGTTTACCCACACATAGGGCCGCGCGCAAAGATGAGTTGAACTTACTATAACGTTGTGCAACAACGTGTGAATAAATTAATTAAAATTAGATAATTAGAATTGAAATTTAAGTCATGATAAATGAAAGCGCCATCTACCGAGTAGGTGTCGCAACGACGGAAGGTTTGGTTCATAGTCATAGATGCGGTCTTGACGTTGAGTAGTATCGAGTTATACCACCAGACGCGCTATTCATTAGTATATAAAGCGTTGCAATAAAATATCAGTAAAAAATAAAATATCAATGCAAGAGGACCGCCAGATCAATATTTAAATTAGCTCACGGACGTATAAGTGTCGATTGAAATAGTGAGAAAAGTAAAAGTTTAAAAGTCGTTATTATTAAAGAATATTTGTCAAGTATGAGCAAATAGCTCTAGAGACAGAAGACCCCATATTTGGGTAAGTTAATTGAATATAACGTGATCTAGTTTTAAACTGTGAAAATTAACGGCTGTTGGTCCACCCTGTTATAAGGGAGTAGTTAAAGGGGTGTGAAAAAACGTTTTGTAAAACCTAGTTTCGTTAAGCAGATATTGTAAGACCTCGCGATTCTCGCAGCTGTTCATAGCAGACGGGAGCCGGCTGGTCTTTGGGAATATTGAGGAAAAAGGGTTTCAAACTAACGCCTAGTATGGAACATTCCAGGGTTCACCCTCCGGGTTCTACAAGGAAATATTTCACCCTCCGGGTTGAGAGAAGTTCACCCTCCGGGTTACGAGAATCCACCCTCCGGGTTGCAAACGTTCACCCTCCGGGTTAGCACACGTTCACCCTCCGGGTTCAGCAATACCGTGCAGTTCGACGAGTGGACGGCACGGAGACGTCGCTGACTGCATCACTCATCAAGAAGGCCGAACCCCAAAGATAAGTCGGGAACCCTGCGAAGACCATCGGGAATCGCAAAACCTCTTGCTTCCTGAAAACACCCACGACCCCGAGTTCTAGCTTCTTTTTTATAAATTGTCATTTTTATATTTTAACCAACAACTCTTCTTATTTTTCTCTTCTTCCTGAAAGCCTTCAGCTTTTCATGAGTTGTGCAAAGAAATTTCTTTTGTACCATTTCAATTCTATCCATATATTTTAAGTAAAAAGGACTCCAAATAGATACAGCGTACCATATATTCTACTTGAGAACGAATAAAGTTTTATGTAAGACTAGCTGACCCGCGCAACTTCGTTTGCGCCACATAAGAGAGAGTATTACCTGTTCCCATCGCATTTACTCCCGTCGCGTTGCGTTTACTCCCGTAGCGTCTCGTCGTTAATATTCAATACTACGTAAGAGAGAGAGAGAGAGAGAGAAAAAGATTTCTCGTCGCGTGTATTTCGGTCGCATTATTTTTAAGAGCAATTTCGTTTATGAAAGCGGTATCCCGTGGCATTATTGTAGAAAAAAATTGATTGCCATTAAAATGGTTATTGTGCACCAACCCAAAGAGAGACCCATGCTATAGCGCAATTTTTTTAGAACTTTTTTAAGAGAAACAATTTTGTAGTACATATTTTTTACATAACTAAATATTTACGCAGCACACGCAATGAAGCTCTCAAAAGAAATAACTTTTCCCCCGTTTGTGAAACATTTACTATTACTGCTCCGCTCCTATTCGTTGTAGCGGGATGCTATATAGCCTATGACACTCCACAATAACGTAGCTTTCTATTGGTGAAAGAATTTTTAAAATCTACCTTTACCAATAGAAAGCTATATTTTTGTGTATTTAATTAACTTTTTTAAATGAACTAATTTATTTTAATTGAATTATGTAGCATTCTGATTTTATAGTTATTGATTATAAAATGTCATTTTATTATTATTATGTAATATTAATTCTGATTGTCAGCATACGATGTCAGCATCGTATTTATTTCATTTATTGTATGTAACTATTTTTTTTGAGGATGTAGTGTGCCTTCACGAAGAGCGTTACCTGTGCTCGGGCCCTCCCCGTAAGTAGCGGCGAAAGCGAAAACGCGAAACCAATCACTACCGAGAAATGAGTCCCGACAGGGCTAGGGCGTCCCCCCGAGGCGACGCGTACCGGTGTGCCCCCGTCGGTATGACTGCATGCGCACGCGGCGAAGGGGGCCGCCACCCTTCACGCAGCGGCAACTCTGGCGGGATGCGAGGAGCCGAGTGCCGGATAGGCACGTGGAATGTGCGTGGTGGTATGGAAGGTAAGATGAATGAATTGATAGATGTAATGAAAGAGCGATGCCTGGATGTATTGTGTGTCACAGAGACGAAGCGGAAGGGGAGCGGCATTGACGATCTTCCTGGCGGCATAATTGCTTTGTGGTCCGGAGTGGACCAAGAGGATCATGCCAGTAAGGGAGTGGGTGTCTTGCTCTCCTCCCGTTTGGCTTCTGGAGTGAAAGATTATGGATTGGCAGGCCCAAGACTCCTGTAGGTACGTATAAAACTGGGGATCACGAGAGTTTTTTTGGTCGCAGCCTATGCTCCCGTCAGCTCGGCTAATCCCCAAGTGCTCGCGGAGTTCTGGGATTCCGTTAGGGACGTCCTCGATTTAGCTGAGGGGAATGAAAAGTTGATCATGTGTGGTGATTTGAATGGATGGGTGGGGACCAAGCGAGATGGCTTCGATGCTGTCCTTGGTCCGCATGGAGATAAGAGAGCGAATGATGCTGGTAAGTCAATCTTAGACGTATGCTTGGAACGAGACCTCCTTGTGGCGAACAGTTTATTCCGTCACAAAGATATCCACACGTATACTTGGAGACGGAAGGAAGAAAAAAGTGTAATTGATTTGATTTTGATAGACAGTCGTCTCCGAGAGGCTATAAGGGATACAAGAGCCTACAGAGGCCCCACTCTTGAAACTGACCACTACCTGGTGGTAAGCCGGTTTGTTGGTCTTTTCAAGAAGTGGAGGCACTGGCGAGTGCGTGTCCCCTTCGGAGACTATGAAAGGATAAAGAGTGAAAAACTGGAAGATGAAAGCGTAAGGAGTATGTATGTAGGCTTAGTCAGTGAAAGGCTTGCAAACGCGAACCTTTCCGACTTAGATGTGGATAAATGCTGGAATATTATGAAAGAAAGTATAGTGGATAGTGCAAAAGAAGCATGTGGGAGTGCAAAGAGACATGAAAATTCGAAAGGTGATGCCTGGTGGGATGCAGAGGTACAATCCTGCGTAGCAAGAAAGAAGAAAGCGTGGTTGGATTATGTCTCATCTTTGCAACTGAATGACAGTATGAAAGACACGAAGAAAGAAATTTACCGCCTCTGCAAGAATGAAGCCAAAGCTTTAGTGAAAGAGAAGCGTGAAAGAATAAATATGATTGCGGAAGAGAAGCTGACGGGGAACTTCGAGACAAATACCAAACTCTTTTGGAGGGAGGTCAAGAAGTCTCGGAGCTGTTCGTCAGTTTCCAGAATGGATAAGATAAAGAGTAAAGCTGGGGACATTCTTGCGGACCCATTAGAGGTGTTAGAGCGGTGGAATGAGTACTTTGGAGAAATGTATGAATATCTCCCGGATGCGGGCACTGCGAGGGAGTCGATGACTGATCTTGCGGTGCAAGCATCAAGCGGAGATATTACTTTGGAAGAGATTGAATGGTCGATACGAAGCTTGAAAAATGGAAAGTCTGCGGGTATTGATAGGATATCTGCTGAAATGATCAAATTAGGTGGTCCTTGCGTCCGAGACGCCTTCTGGTCATTGAGCAATCTATGCTGGAAGACTGGAAGGGTCCCAATGGACTGGAGGCGTGCTATCATCGTGCCCTTGTATAAAGGCAAGGGCTCACGTATGGAGTGCGCCAACTATAGGGCCATCAGTTTGATCAGTATAGCAGCTAAAGTGTATGGCAAAATTATTGAAAGGAGAATGAGGGTGGAATCTGACGGATTACTGTGGGAGGCGCAGGGTGGTTTCCGAAATGGAAGGGGATGTATGGACCAAGTTTTCTCTCTCCGCAACATCGTAGAGAAGCAGCTGGCTGTAGGCCGGAAGGTTTTCTGCGGTTTTGTGGACATGGAGAAAGCATTTGACAGAGTTGTACGGAAGGATCTCTGGGATATATTGCCAGGATACGGGATTGATGGTGCGCTGCTTCGTGCTGTGCAGTCTACATATGTGGGATGTACGGCATGTGTGCGGGTGGGCGGCAGCCTGTCTCCCTGGTTTGACGTCAACATTGGCGTCAGACTGGGCTGCGTGCTGTCGGCTCTGCTGTTTGTCCTGTACCTGGACGATTGTCTTAAGAGAGTAAGATCGATGAATGTTGGACTGCGAATGGGTGACTTACTTGTGAACTGTTTGCTGTATGCAGATGATGCCGTGCTCATAGCCGAATCGCCATCAGAACTACCTTCACTAATCACAACGATGAAAGATGATTGTCTAATGAGAGGCTTACATTTGAACGCGACTAAAACGAAAGTGATGGTATTCGAAAGAGAAGAGGACAGAACGAATGCCAGGATAACTGTAAATGATGTAGTGCTGGAACAGGTGGATGAGTTTGTATATCTTGGATGTGCATTTAGCAGGGATGGACGGTACACCGCTGATGTAGAAAAGAGGGTAACTGCGGGCAATAGTGTGAATGGAGCGTTAGGCAAACTTTTAGGTACCAAGGGCTTAAGTCAAAAGGCCCAGCTCGCAGTACACAATGCGGTGCTGATACCTACTCTAACGTATGGAAGCGAGAGTTGGGTATGGCAGGAAACGCATGAAAGTAGAATAAACGCGGTCGAGATGCGCGCGCTAGGTACGCAAAATCTGCGGAGTAACGCTCGCAGATCGCGTTCGGAATGAAGATGTAAGAAAGAGAGTAGGTCTGAAAGAGAGTGTCGGTGTTAAAGTAAGGAAGGGCATGCTACGATGGTTCGGGCATGTGGAACGAATGGGAGATGAAAGAATGACAAAACAGATATACAACGCGAAAGTGGATGGACGTAGGAGTCGGGGAAGGCCACGACACACCTACCACGACCAAATTAATCGTGTGTTAGTTGAAGGTGATGTCAAGAGCCGTAGGAACCGACGTGCATGCATGAAAAGAAAAATGAAAGTTGAAGAAGCAAGTGAGGTGTGTATGGACCGTGCCGTGTGGCGCTCGGTTCTTTCTGTCTACCCCGCAAGGGATTTGGCGTGAAGATAGTTAGTTAGTTAACTATTTGATTTAATATGATTTGTTTTGATTTAATTTAATTTATAGTAATCTCGGTATCTACTGAACTGCGGTTCAGTAGATCCCGAGATTACCCGTTACAATTTAACAAATATACAAACACACAAACTTTACTTCTTTATAATATTAGTATAGAAGTATAGATTAAATTAAATCAAATAGTTACATACAATAAATGAAATAAATACGATGTCAGAATTAATATTACATAATAATAATAAAATGTCATTTTATAATCAATAACTATAAAATCAGAATGCTACATAATTCAATTAAAATAAATTAGTTCATTTAAAGAAGTTAATGAAATACACTAAAATGTCATACAAAAATAATAATAAAACTTATATTAAAATGATTCAACATGCCTTGAATATCCCTTAAATGCATATTGTTGCCAAAAGTCTACAAACTACTTTTGTACTTTTAAAAATTGACACATGTGACAAGTGTTTCTGAATGTATGTTTATATTATAGCCAATAACATAATGAAACAAAAAAACATAAAAGAGAGTCGTTGGAAATTAAAATTACCGCGCAATTTGACATAACATAAGCGAAGGGGGAATTGATTGTGTGATAATTAGTGATTTTTGAATTGAAATTTACTGAGAAGTAATTGCTGAAACGATTTTAAAAAATAAGAAATACATTAGACATAAGGTAAGAAACCACTGTTATAACGGTTTTTTGGCAATTTATCCTGTATATATCTGTAGCTTTTTTTTTAGGTATGTTGCCAAATGTCTACATCATGCGTTTGTTTTATTTTGTCTATTTGGGTATAGTTTTAGTATTTTGGTTATTTCACTTTTCTTTTCAACATGTGTGGCTCGCTGGCAGAAAAGGAAATCGAGACAGCTCTTGCTGCTTTACATGATGGTGATGTCTCCGAAGATGGAGAAGATTTCGATGTTGATAATATCGATTATTATTCAATTGTAGGGGACTTATTGCATGAACTGGAAGATCAACCCCTGAACAATAACAATGACCCTCCGATAGTCTATGAAGAGGAGCATTTGTCAGGTGGTGCATCCACGGCGGACGGACGGACCTCATTGACAGTATCTTAGGAAGGCATAGGATCAGAATAAAAAGTCGAAAATGGTATCTTCGGCTTTTTTTATGACATGATGGACATGGCGGTTATAAATTCTTGGGTGTTGTATAAGACTCCTACCGACTAAAACCACACGATGCCTTACAACAGTCTATGGCCGGAGGTCCCGGGTCAGCCCTCGGAAGGATGTCACAGGGCCATCTAGGCGAGCTCGCGGTGGTAGTCTGCCGGGTCAGACTACCACCGCGGCCTCGCCTAGATGGTTCGGTACTATCCCGCGTCTGGGGGGGATAAGTGGGTGCTATCCCACTACTATTAGTGGCGAAGAGACATGCCACCGTCTTGGCCTGCTTCTGTAAGAACGACGAGCAGCCAACTCTCCGTTCTCAGGACCTCGGTCATGGAGGCCGGTAGTCCTGGGCGTAAAGTAACCGGTGACAACCCCGTCGCCGACTGCGGAACTCAGGAAGGAGATTTCTCTCCCGCTCACTTCCCGCTGCCTCTTTCTCGAGCATAACTTGCTCGCAGAAAGTCGCAACAGAGTCCCACTTTCCCCCGCTGGAGACCATGGCCCTCACCATGGTCTCCAGCGTGAGAATGCAGAATTTGATGCTAAAAAGCACTGAGGACCTATGAGGCCTGTTCCACCTAAAGCTGTTAGAATGGATGGGGTTGATCACAATTAGAGAAGGTGTGATACAAAAAATAGGTGCAAATTACCAGGATGTAAGGGGTTTTCACGAACAGAATGTATCAAGTGTCAGATGGACCTTTGTCGTACTAAAGACAGAAATTGTTTTGCTGCGTTACATCCATAAATAATCGCTAGGATTATACGTTATTAGATTTTGATCTCACCTACCGCATTGTTATTTATTTTTCCCTAGACGCATAATGTAGCCAAATGTCTACATACTGTATTTTTTCAAAAATATACTATTTAATCAAACCAAGATTTTTTTTATTATTTTTCCCTTTATGTGTGACTCAAAATCTATACTGAAATATTTATTTCATAACTAAATAAAAAATCATGCATTTAAGGGATATACAAAAGAGACAGAATGAATACACGAATTAAACAATAATAATAAAGTATCTATAATAAAGGCTCTCTTCCATGCGTTTGGAAACACCCCCTCACTTAGACACCTTTTAAAAAACAAATGTAACGGAACGTCAATGCTATGTGCCGTGAGCTTAAAAAATCTGGGAGGCAGACCATCTGGACCTGATCCTTTGGCTATATCCAATGATGACAATGCCCGATTTATGGCACTGTTTTCGAGATAGATATCGGGAATACATGTAGATTTTTTGGCTGTAGTATCTGGTGGATGCCAATTTATAAGATCGAGGTTTGAAGGCTCATACACCGAACGAAAAAAGGTGGAAAACAATGAGCATATCTCACTGGGGCAGTTGGATGATTTGTTGCCATAGTAGGTACATGTTTGCTGGCGGACCGGGGCGTCCCTCCTGCGGTTAAATGTAGGTATATGACCAAAAGCGCCTGACATTTAGGGGTACATGTCATTCTCAACCGATTCCATATTATTTATTAAAACACTGAACAGACTGATAGTAGGTATTGTAAAAACGTTACAATATTAATAAAAATCGAATGGTCACCTCCAAACATACATATAAGTCACGACTTTAATCCCGAAGGGCTACCCCTTCGGGATGAGTTGTGCGGCACAGGCATGAGTTATACGCCCACATTTCACAATTTGTTTTATGTCCCACGTAATAGCTAGTGAACCTATTGCCGTGTTATTATGGACAGGCGCAGCTTGTGTTTATACGCTGATCGTGGAAATTCAAAACAATGTATTATCAAAAAAGTCATTTTGAGATAATCGCGCTTAAAGCTTTTTACCTTATTACGTAGGTAATTTTTGGCTTCGCTTATGAGTTTGATATAAAAAAAAACTATTAAAATACCTGAGTTTCAGTACAGCGAAACACAGACGTAATAACACAATTGCAACGCCTGTTGAAAGATTCATGAGACTTTCTAGAGCGTCCCGGAGAAAGTGTTTGCATGAATTAATGGCCTCTGAAACTGAATTCAGAATACAGGAGACCCTAAGAAGTTACAATTTGAATTAGTAAGTTCACGGATAATAGGATGCCAAAACGTGGCAAACGTGTACGGGGTTCAGCACTGCAAGGAAGAAGCTCGCACTTAGGGTGTTATTAGACCAATCGATCGATCGTGGATCGATGGCAGAGTGGTTTAGTCGACGTCGATCGATAATTTCTACATACCAATCGATCGATCGATGGCAGAATGGTTTAGTCGACGTCGATCGATTGTTTCTATCACATCAATCGGTCGATCGACGGAATCGATCAATTGGTCTAATAACACAAAAGGATCAACGTCGACTGATGTCATCAACCGGTAATCGATCGATTAGTTGGTCGAACAGTTTCCGTCGATCAATTAAAGCTATTACACCAGTCGATCGACATGTAACCACTTTATTAGTCTGTAAGTTACTCACCAACTTACTCAGAGGGAGCTTGCAGAGGACTCTTTCCCAGGGCGCCTTTCCTCAGAATTCCCAGAGTGTGTGCCAGGGTAGGCTAGGGCTCTAACGAAAACAATACAGTAAGGTGTACACACATATATTTAGTAGGTTCACAGAGTAACAGAGATAGGAAGAAGTTATACATTAATAGACATATATATATAGACTAGTTATTGCAAGAGCAGATCCTATATCTGTGCACTAGTAGTTACTACTTAAGCGATCTACGTAGGCTTGGGCAGGTACTACAGGTTATAACATTTAAGCAGCTATACTACACGATGGTATTGGTAGTAAGGTACTGGACCTCGATTTGCGGTGAGAGCGACACTGGCCGTTGTCAATGCCAGGTGGAGTCAGCAGGTTTCTTTCTAATGCACCTTGCTCGTGCAGTCCACGTGATTTAGGGTGTGGCTCCGATCACCGTATAGTGGGCCGCTTCAGCCCGTACTAAAAAACCCTGTCGTGAAACAAAACAACGAAATAAGTTGCTGACAACGCGACAGACGAAGATTAAACTGCTTTGCAAAAAAAGAAAAGGAGACTTACCAGTTTCCTGGGTAGAATGTAGTAAGAAGAGATGTAGCAAAAGAATAAATTGCCTTAACATAACCTCCAACTATGGCGAGGCAAAATACTAGTGCTTGAGCGAACACTGATTCAAGGTACAGAGCAAAGAAAAAGCTGCAACCTCATAGCAGGTCTCTTATATATAGGTACCGTAGCTTGGAATGATCTCGAAAAATCTTTCTCAAAACTGGTTTGCCAACGCAATTCCTGAGGTGCCATAGACAATCCCGACACTCGCTAAACCAAAGACACTCAAGATAAGAATAAGCGATGTATAGATTAAAGGCGTCATGACACGTTCAATGGGAACTGTCAAGCCCTCAACCAGATATTATTGCATCTAAAGAAAACAAATGCTACAGACATCTAAGCGTGTAAGCACTGCACTTGTAGACGTAAGTGATCCTATTAGCTTTTATAATCGTGTTCTGTGCTTTACGAACAAATAAGCATTGTAATAACATTATTAACTGAATTTTCTTTCTCTAACCTGATGCAACAGGAGATCCTGGGTTCGATTCCTGGGTCGGTCGGTTCAAATATTTGTGTGGAATAAGGAGTTTGGGTGTTTTCTATGTAAAATATGTATCTATCGTCTAGATCCTTAGATCATCTAACCACAGGATGCGCCTTACTTAAGCATTGTTTTCTGCCATTGCACATGACCATTTGGTCTTTTGGCTTTATGAAAAGCCTGTACATCAGTACATCATTTTATATGATTAAACTAGTACATTACATTGTAGTTGACTGTACAATAACAATTAACACACAACAGCCATTACGCGTTTGTCGATTAATACATTTTTAAATGCAATGAAATTTTATATGTCTTTGTGTTTCCCCCTTCACTTGTATGAAAACTGGCAGAATATTTTTGTATGCGGTGGTTCGCAAAGGCTAGTCCCGTGTTATATGGTCTAAGTCTAGATCCCATAGCATAATTAAGCATAAATTAGCTTAATTTGGGCTAGATGATGTGTGTGAATGTAAATATTTATTTATTTTTATGACATAGTTTTACAAAAGGTTTTATGTATCTGCTGGCCTTGCTTATCCATGTAACTGTTTTTTATATAACATGAAGGTTGTGACGTAACGGAGTCCATCTGGTGAGTCAATACAGCCATTCTCGCCTCCCGTTACGCTACAGATTATAATTACTAGCTGGTACCCGCAGCTTTGTCCGCGTAAAATTTGTTCCCGTTCCCGCTTCCCGTGGGAACTTATTCCCGGGATAAAAAGAATTATATGTGCTATTCTAGACTATAATGTATCTCTGTACGAAAACAACAACAACAAAAACAAAAACAACATTAATGAAAATTCATGTAAGTTCTTGGAATATCGTCGGCCCACACACAAAGGCCATAATTGTAATTAAGTAATTAAGATAAACGTCTTTTTTTTAAAACGTGAAGGAAAATCCATCATGGATGCTATGCCGGACTCCTACCGACTAAAAAACCTCACGTAACGCCCAACAGCCTATGGTTGGGAGCCCCGGGTAAGCCCTTGGAAGGATGTTCCAGGACTCACAACAGACCCACGGCCGCCACTGCGGCCTCGCCTAGGGGGTGGGTCGGGTGTGATCCCGCTTCTAAGGGGGGGCGTGCGTGAATTCCTCACGTCACGGCGCCGTCATGGGCCAGCTTCTGTAAGGACGGTAAGCAGCCATCTCATTGTCCTCAGGCCCCCGGTCATGGAGGCCGATAGTCTCCGGCGAAGACACGTCGGCGGCATCCAAACCGCCGGCTGCGGAACTTGGGTGGTAGAGTTCTCTCCCGTTCCCACCCCGCGGCCTCTTTCACGAGCATGACCTGCTCGCAGAAAGAGGCGGCGCAGTCCCAGTTACTCCCGCTGGAGATCATGGCTTGCACCATGGTCTTCAACGAGAGAACCTCCACGTCCAAACCCACCACGAGGAAAGATAATCGTCTTATTGCAAAACATGGTTTAAATATAGTGCACTACTAAATACCTACGTAGAAAGAGAATATTTATAGAGTGCGTGATGCTTCCTGATAATTCCCGCAAGTTTAAAAAGTCTGAAGATCGAGGATCTTTAATTTCTAAATGTATGACATGTCGAAGTTATTAAGCTCCAACCGGGAGCGGGCGTGATGCGGG
Organism: Miltochrista miniata; assembly: GCA_933228765.1. Classification (NCBI taxonomy): domain Eukaryota; kingdom Metazoa; phylum Arthropoda; class Insecta; order Lepidoptera; family Erebidae; genus Miltochrista; species Miltochrista miniata. Next base: position 3,007,935 of record OW121769.1, read on the forward strand.
ATATCCCGTATCCTGGGCAATGGAGTAGCTACCAGGGTGGTCGCTCATCATGGTGATGATGGTGATGTTGATCATAATGATGATAATGAAAAACACCCGATAATCTTGAGACTGTTTTACTCGTAATAAGCGTAAACATGGTATATCCCTACTAATATTATACATGCGAAAGTAACTCTGTCTGTCTGTCTGTTATGCTTTCACGCCTAAACCGCTAAAGCGATTTAGATGAAATTTCGTATAGAGATAGTAGAGTCCCTGGGAAGGACATATGCTACTTTTCAACACGTTCATGGACACCACGGATATAGGCGTCCACCGTTTGACATGTAATATGACGGACACCTATGAACGTCGCTTTTGTGTATTTTTTTTACAATATAGTTCTTATTTCTATGAAATCAAGGTTCACTATTTTAAAGTAGATGTCTTGTGTCATATATCAATGGCAATAGATTTGTAATCGGCAAATTCTATGAGTAAAAAAATTTAGTTGCAAGTAGGAGTGTGGTCGTAGTCAATGTCCCCCTCATACCGCGTACACCCCGGACATAGACGTCGTATTTATTCGCGTCAGTAGCTCAGTGTCAAGGCGGAAGTAAAGGCGTTTCGCTGCTCGCGCAGGTAATTATTTTTTCTTCATTTATCGATGTTTTTTTTTAATGATAAAATAATTTTATGCACTAAATATCCTTTTGGTGTCATAGTTTTTAAAAGCAATCATCTTAGAGTGCATAATTTAGTTTATTTGCATGAAAGAATGAATATTATAACCTTGATTTATTTGTTGCTAGATGGCGTCTAGCGATGAGTACAGCCGTGCTGAAAAGCGTATTATGATGCTTTTAGAAGAAGCTTCATCCAACGAGGGAACACCTGAACCATTCAGCGATGATGGAGAATACGGCTCGGACCAGGATTATGATCCTCGTAATGATATTTTATCATCTGACTCAGACCAACCAAATCCACTGAAGCTCAGGCGCTTTATTACATCTATGCGCATATCAGAAAGTTCTGATGATTCGGACTCTTCGTATAATGAAGAATGCCATGCTGTAAATACTTCTCCATCTATATTAGTACATAATTACGACAATAGTCCAACGCCAGGACCAAGTAGATCTACACAAGCAAACGCTCAAAACTTAGAGCTGAATGAAACTACAGGCGTGTTTGAATATTCGCATTCTCCAGCATCGAGCGGAGCGGAGCTGTATCTTCAGGTACCTGGCATACTGATAATTTAGATATTCCAGCCTTCCTCTTTGAAGATTGTCAAGTTGGGCATAAAATCAATATTACTGCCGAATCTACTGCATTTGAAATCTTCCGCCAAGTTTTTACACCAGAAATTATGGACATTATAGTTGACGCCTATAGACGTCCGTCATATTTGATATTTAGTCAATTAAGTAATATGACACAATGCTTATAGACGTCATTTTTTTTGTATGGAAATTCTATGTGTCATCCCACGTAACACCTGGTTGCTGGCAATGTCCATGAACGTGTTAACCGACTGCGCAAAAAGAGGTTCATGATTTTACGCTATAACAACTTCTACGTGTACGAACCCGCGGGGAACAGCTGGTTTTCTATAATTGTCAGAGGAGTTGCGTTACATCCCGCAGAGTTCCAGGTTACTTTGTCGTCGAAATACCATTAAAGTATTTACGATGGATCGCACCTGTGACTCCCTTCTTCACTCAGGAAGTGGGTTGATAATCTTCAAAATTTATGGCTAAGAACCATCTCTGTCACATCGGCTTTCGAACAAAAAACCGCATTCAAATTGGCCCATCCGTTGAGCCGCTACGATGCTGCAGACAGTCACACACATACATCGCATATGCACAGATACACATACATACATATAGTCACGCCTTTATTTCCAAAGGGGTAGGCAGAGGCATAGTATACGTCCACATTTCAGTTTATGTCCCACGTAATAGGTGGTTAGCCTATTGCCGTGTTGAAGGCGCAGTTCGCGGTGACCCGCAGTTGAAATTTTTTAGCCCGCCCATAAGGCCTTCAACTCATTACTCATTTTACTCGTACTGACAACCAGGTTTCATTTCGAGTTTTCCTCCTCTACGCCATGGATCTTTTGCGAAAGTGTTCCATTAGTCGCCTCTTACACACCCTCGGGATGTATTGGGGTGGCGACATGTTGTACTCTTACCCGTCGCAACACGGACCCCGTCGCCACTCGGGGCTACACACACACGTGTGACACAGATACACTGGTCAAACTTATAACACCCGTCGTACGTCCCCTTTTAGCCCCTCTATAAAATAGAGTGCAGAGGGGCTTATGTCGAGACTTTGTCTGTAGTCTGTGACTCTGTCGCATTAAACTACGTCACCTTTTTTTTTACAAGGAGAGCTCCGCTTATGGACTACCCATGCTGGCGAGGCATGAGCTCGTGTAAGGGTCGCCCTGATCACGATAGCGCTGGGAATTTAAGAATAGCTGTCAGTGACTTGTCACAGTGAATACTTGCTCTCACCTTTTAATCGGTTTTGTGTTGCAAAATACATAGTTTTCGAAAAAATTGTGTTGATAAGTGTAGCTAACTATACAGTTTAATAGTGATTTTATTATCCAAGCTAAATATTGCGGATTTTTGTGTAAAAAGTGTTATTAACTTGCATGTTGACATTACGTTTGCTAATAAAATTCTTTTTCTACCCTCAAACATAAATTGTAAAAGTTTGACTTTGAAAAATAGTATTGCCACAGTGGAATTAAAATCTCCTCACAAAAGCACCATATCAAAATGAGTCAGAGCAAGAAAACACCAACTCGAAATTTGCAAGAAATATGTACCAAGTGCAATAAAGTTGCAAATGACAAATTGAAAGTTACTTGTGACTTATGTAAGAAAGTACTTTGTGGCGACTGCCATGGATTGTCACCCACTGAGATCAGGGTACTGGAGTTGAAAACAGTTGCTCGCGTGATGACATTTTTGTGTGGGGAATGCAAAACAACTATGGTTCAAATACCAACTATTTTAAATAAGCTTGAAGAGTTGACTCAAGATGTTAAGCAACTGCGTGTAAAACAAAACATGCTGGCAACAGAATCTGCCATCCAGGAAATGTCTGAAAGGAATGATAGATCCACCAATTTGATTGTGTACGATATTCCTGAATCAAACAGTGACTCAGCTGAACTGAGGAAAGATCATGATGTTGAAGAGTGTTCCAAGTTGATAAATGAAATCACTGATAAGGTCAAGTGTGCTGGTATAAAGGCTTTTCGACTGGGGGCTCGGAAGTCAGATTCTAGTGCCCGCCCACGCCCTATAAAGTTAATTCTACGCAACAAAAATGATGCTTTGGAAGTGTTGCGCAAGAAGTCAAAACTGAGGAAACCGTCAGCTGTCACAGCAGACCTAACACCAATGCAAAGTGAGTACCTCAAGCATCTCCGTGAAGAACTCAATGCACGCATTGAAAATGGAGAGAAAGGTATTACTATAAGGTACATACGCGGCCAGGCAACAATAACCACAATCAATGTGCAAAAAAACTAAATTTTTCTACCACCAACATACCAAGGAGACACACACAGGATATGGCAAACACTACGGATTTGACTAGCAAATGTATTGAGGAGCTATCATCAACATTATACTCACTAACAATTCTGTACACAAACATACAGTCGGTTCACTCCAAATTGGACTTGTTTCTGGCCCGTGTAAAGCTAATGAGACCTGCTCTGATTGTGATAACTGAAACATGGCTGAAACCAGGTATGCCCAATTCACTTATAGGAATACCAGGTTATGACATATACAGGGATGACCGTATTGAGAAGAGAAGTGGTGGAGTAGCTATTTATGCTGTTCATGGATCTGAAATGATGACTACGAGGCTAAATGTAATATATAACAAGAAACATGATTGCGCTGAGTGTATTTGGTTGGATGTTAAAGTTGGTTCAAGGCGGTTTTTGTTGTGTGGATTCTATCGAGGTCAGACTTCAACTATAGAACAGGACAATGCCCTTCTGGAACAAATCCGAATCGCATCAGAGTCACAGGCAACAATAGTTATGGGAGATTTTAATTTTCCTGGTGTCAGATGGCCACTTCAAAACTGTGGCTATCTGATACCTAGAGAAGCCAATTTTGTGCAGTGGTTTGGAACAGTTAACCTGGAGCAATTGGTCAACAAACCAACGAGATTCCGTAAAGGATGTCAGCCTTCACTTCTTGACTTGGTGTTGACCAATGACGAGGCACTGATTGCGCAGACAAAGCATGAGGGACCGATTGGGAAGAGTGACCATTGTTGTCTCATATCAACAGTACAACTTGAGGCCAGACGGCAAAACAGACCACAACTCAGATTTAATTACAGAAAGGCTGATTATGATGGGATCGGTGAAATGCTGAAGGCATTGCCAGATCGTTTAATGCACCTGAATTGTGTAGAGACCCAGTTTGATATCCTTGTAACAATGTATGGAAACGCTATTGAGGAGCATGTCCCGAAAACCGTCAATAGATACACTCTACATAAACCATGGATACACACGGACACACAGAAACTAATTAAGCAAAAACGGATACTATGGAATAAATATGTTATAACAGGAATGGACAATGATTATGCAGAATATAGAAAAGTAAACAATAAACTAACAAATCTCACTCGTAGAAATCGAATAAAATATGAAGAGACTATATTGCAGGCTGGACCAAAGCGATTCTACTCATACATTAGACAGCAGTTGACTTCTAAGACAGGTGCTCCTACAGTGTTAAAAAAAAACCATAGTGAAACACTATGCGATTCCAATGACATAGCGGAGGCTTTCGCGGACCAGTTTGCTAGTGTTTATCAGGAGGAACCGCACGGTCCTTTGCCGATTTTGAATCCTAATTTTCGAGTGGCTGATTCTTTAGAAGACCCGAAATTCTCGAAAGAAATCATTGGAAAACAAATAAGAGAATTAAAGTCTGAGTCAGCGCCTGGCCCAGATGAAATCACGGCCAAAGTGCTCCAGAAATGCGACATCACAGAAGCCTTAACAATCATAATGCAAACCTCATATGATACGGGAACCTTGCCAACTGCGTGGAGAACAGCTACAGTGACGCCTATATTTAAAAAAGGATGCAAATTGAACCCATCAAATTATAGGCCTATCAGTCTGACAAGTGTTGTATGTAAAATCATGGAAAGGATTATAGTGAGACAAATAAGGACTTTTCTTAAGCAGCATCCTGTTATTGTAGACCACCAACATGGATTCTATCCACAGCGTTCCACTGTGACAAACTTGTTGACGTGTTATGCAGACTGGACTGATGATTTTAATAATAGAAAACCTATAGATGTTGTTTACTTGGATTATGAGAAGGCCTTTGACAGAGTACCAATTACGAGGCTTTTGCAGAAACTGGAAATAGTAGGCATTAGAGGAAAGCTACTTGCCTGGATTGAAGCTTTTTTACGCCAGAGGATCTTTCGGGTCCGAGTGAATAACGCCTTATCTAAGAAACGTGAAATATATAGCGGAGTGCCTCAGGGCTATGTATTGGGTCCAGTGCTATACATTTTATATACATTTGACTTGCCTTCTCAACTGGACTGCAGGGTAAGCATGTTTGCTGATGATACTAAATTGTATGCAAACCCTCTCACGGATTATGAAAAGCTACAAAAAGACCTAAATAGGATAGCAAGTTGGTCTAAAGAGTGGTTAATCAACCTAAATACCACCAAATGCACAGTAGTTCACATTGGTAAAGAAAACCCTCATTTACCATACAAGCTGGGTGATACGAAGCTGGTAGCCGTTGGTAAGCAGACTGACTTAGGAGTGATTATTACTGAAGACTTAAAATGGGAAGAACATATTATGGCAATAACAAAAAAAGCTAAAAGCTTTATTTATTTAATAAGGAAGGCTTTTGGTATTCTCACGGTGGAAATGATGCTGAAGATATATAAAACATATATAAGACCCTTACTCGAATATGCTTTTCAAGTCTGGAGTCCGTATTTCAAAAAAGATATTGACCTGTTGGAAAGGGTGCAGCGAGGTCTCACTAAAATACCAATGCAATTGCGAAAGAAACCTTATGAAGACAGGCTGACAACACTCAATCTGACAACACTGGAAGATAGAAGGAAGCGTGGGGACCTCATCGAGACCTACAAGATTATGAATGCATACTATGACCTACCTAACTTTGACAATGTGATGTTTGAGAGGAACACGAACTTCCACTTGCGAGGACACTGTTTGAAACTTCGAAAAATTACCTCACATAATAATCCGCATAAACATTTCCTCTCCAACAGAGCTGTTACCGATTGGAATAAACTCCCAGAAGATGTAGTGACAGCTACCAGTGTGAATTTGTTTAAAAACAAACTGGACAAATTCATGCAAAACAACAAGACAAAAAGGAACTGATCAACGTCAGCGGGATACAGGCTCTATCAGTTCTGTAACTGCCTACCTGAATTATGCATAATTATAATAATAATAATAATAATTCTTACTAAAACTCCTTGACACAGATCTGCCCCTGTGACGGTGTTCTAGGATCTGTCTAATTCAACAAAACACTGAACTCCTCATAAACGTACCCATAGGAACTAAATTTTGAAAAAAAAATACCAATCTGGAAATATATCTTTTTTAAAAAAAGTTTATTCCAGGTCTGTAAATGACGGATTTATGAGGTAACAAACATTGAAAATAAAAATAAACGCCTCTCAAATAAAACACATTCGGGTTTGCTATACCAAACAACCCATGCAAAGGTTTCAGATCGATTAACTAACACTAACATTATTATACGGCACTTTAAAGAAAACAAACTTTGCCATTTTTGTACGTATATATATAAGCCCCACAAAGAATAATAAAGCATTTCTCTGAGAAAAAAGATCGGTGATATTCGTATGGTTCGCGAAGGTGCCCGACCTTCAAACAGGAACAACTAGCATGCATTCGTTTTTCACAATTTTAAAGAATTTGTTTGTATACGCAGTTATGAAATTTTAGTTGTATACATATTATTGGTGGATACATTGTGTATTATATTGATGCAAATTGTGCATACATAGTTTTTTTCCTTTCTTCCTCAATAAGTGTATATATATCGACTGCCTCTGTGGCGCAGTTGGTAGTGATACCGCCTGCGGCGCTGGAGGTCGTGGGTTCGATTCCCACCGGAGACAAATATTTGTGTGACCCATAAATGTTTGTTTCAAGAGTCTGGGTGTTTCTATGTATAATATGTATGTATGTATTTAAAAGTATATAAGTATTAATATCCGCGGTCTGATACCCATAACACAAGCAGGTTATTCCTAGCTTACTTTGGGATCAGATAGCGTTGTGTAAAATGTCCGTGAATATTTAATATTTATTTATATTTATGATGTAAACTTGTGGTTACAATTTTATGCTCTTCACGTTGAGCACTTCGTTTTGGAGCCGAAGGTGTTTACATATTTTCGGAGCCGTGACAATGTATACATATTATTGCTCGTGACTGTACAGTAAATATCTCTGATGTGGCGTGAAGTACCGCCTCACCTTATTTAGGACTTCTAGTTTATGCGAGGCCAGCCCAACGCTCTGTGTAGTTTTTGTGATTGAGATCACGCCGGACGTCTATATCAGGATCTCCAGGTTGTCCTTTAGTGGAATCGTAATGCTCTGTAGAAAGGGTAGGGGTAGGAATGGGGACTTCTTAGCTGTAAATGCACACGCCTGTGTGACTGAATATTTTATGCGTTAGACATTATTTATTTTCCAGAAAGCACTGCATCCATCCGTCGCCAACTATACCTGGCTTTGGTACTACAGACTGCGGTCTTCTACCAGGGTCTGCCATGTATCCTGATATACGCTGAACTTGTATTCAACGCGACTGTGGGCGATGTCTTCACTCCCAGCAAATGTGTAGTGATACTTGGAGTAGTTGTGCTACTGTCGAGTGCCGGTACAGCATATTTGACGGATAGGATCGGAAGAAGAGTAAGTTTGCTTTAATTTTTTTGCCTGCGTCTGTGGCGCCTTCGATAGTTTAACCGCCTGTCACGCTGAGGTCCCGGGTTCTATTCCCTGGTCATAAGACTTCGCCGTACATCTGTCATGTGATAAAAGAAGTAGCGCTCGTGGCCTCGCGGACTCAGTGTTGTGTAAACGATCAATGTAGTAAGCAATTTTCACTATGGCCAGTAATTGGAACCATCCATGTGACCACTTTGTGACATTTATTTAAGCGTTTCCGTGCTTTGGAAGGTACGTTCAGCCGTTGGTCCTGGTTGTCAGTAAAATGACAGTCGTTTAGCGAAGTTGAAGTCCTCTTTAGGAGGGTTGAAAAATTTCAACAGCGGACAGTCACAACCTGCGCCTGTCCATCTCAACACGGCAATACAGCTCACCACCTAGTGCGTGTGACAAATTCTAAAAAAAAAGAATGTGGGCATGTAGTACTGCCTACCCCTTCAGGGATAAAGGCGTGACCATTCTATGTTCAATGATAGAAGTGTAATGAACCTACTTGTACCAACTTGATATTTAGACAATACTTCTAAAATTCTTACTTAAATAATTGAACAAAAAGTATTGAATTTTTGTATTGTTTTCGCAAACTATTGTCTTATTATACTGTGCTTTGATTTTCTTAACGTGCGAGAAAATTTATGTAAATGTATTTGTTTTTTCCTAAATTCGTAAATACCCATGCAAATAGTTGTAGTTTTCGACCAGATGCATGTATTATACTCTCATGTATCATGTATGATGTACATACATGTATCAGATACATGTGATTCATAAATAGCCTCTTGCCGTTACTCATTCTAAATTTTATATTTTTGTCGCTGTACAATATTTGACACCGATAACTAGGAACTACCCGTTTCTCAAAATTAAATGTTCATTTTGTCCAATCAAAGGTTGCCAGTAAGAGATTGCTTTTAGCGATATGGTCGCCATTTGAAGATTTGTGAAGATGTGCAAACTTTTTCGTGCAATACTTATCATACTCCATAGTATACGTCTATGTCATGGCTTTGTCAGTGTCTAGTAGAATGATAACAGGTTCTTTACTTAGGAAATGTATGTTCAAGCTAATTTCAACCTAATTGTATAGAATAATTGTAGGAGAATGACCTTAAGGTGGGTCATGATTCCATTTGGTCGACTGTACATATTTGTGCTTTTGTTTCTTTTGTAAACTGGTTATATTGGTGTACAATAAAGTTTTACTTGCTTACTTACTTACTCCGTGTTAAAAGGTACAAGCGCAGCTTGTGACTAGCTTCTGTAGAAATTTCCGAAAAACGCGTGCGGGGCAGAGGTGCCACTCATACGCAGTTTAGAGAATCTTTGCCAGAACTGAGCGATTCAAACAAGAAAGCCGTGAGATCGTTCTCACCGGACTGCCCCTCTCTAACACGTTTATTGTGAAAGTTCAATCTAATTGACGTTGTCATTTTCGATTAATTTTAAACTTTGAACAGATGATCCACGTGACCTAGAGACGTAGTGTAATGCGATAGAGTCACAGACTACAGAAAAAGTCTCGACATAAGCCCCCCTGCACTCTATTTAATAGAGAGGAGCTAAAACTAAAAATCGTTCCTCTATCCAACTAAAAATGCATGAACAACCTGTCCGCATACGTGTTTCCCTCATCTTACAATCCCAGGTTCTTCAAGCGGAGCGTGGAGAGGCACATGTCGGGGACGCCAACTTGAGGACCACTGTCAGAAGTCTTACGGACTGTGAGAGAGGCTCCCAATCGCTAGATGCGCTGTGACTTTCCATCAGGCTGGCGACGTCAATTTTGCGAGCTTAATATAAAAAGAGACAGATATTCCACCCAGGCAGTCACTCTTATATCCCGACAGTAGGCAGGGGTAGGTATACCATGCACCCACATTTCACCATTTTTGTATTTTGTCCCATGTGACTTTTGGTGAGCCTATTTGCCGCCCTTTATAAGGTTCTGTACCCAAAGGGTAAAACACGGGACCTTATATTCATAAAACTTCGCCGTCCGTCTCTCTGTCCGTTGATCTATCTTTTTAATTACACACTTTTAATTGTTCTTCATATTCTCCTCTCGCCGGTCTGCTGGGAGATATTTCTTTTAGAAATAAGCAGTACCATTGTACCTAAGATTTCTTCTATACTGCTCGTTCGCTCTAACTTTGCCGCTCGGCTCCATACTAAAGTCGAGTTTTTAATTAGACGAAGTAAAATGACAGCAACTAATGTCACTTCTTCATACAATGTTGCGTATTTTCTATGACGAAGTGACATTAGCTACTGTCAATTTACTTCGTCTAATTAACAATTCGGGTTTACGCCTCTACGCCAGCGGCAAAGTTAGAGCGAACGGGTAGTGCCTATATTATTATATACTAGTGTGTGCATAAATAAATAAATAAATAAATCTGTCTATCTATCTGTCGTACGTAGCTGTACGAAGCTGTATCTCAGGAACCGTGATAACTAAAGAGCTGAAATTTCTCATATAATGTTGTATTTCTCAATCAATTAATCAATCAAATCATGCTATGGCAGTTCACTCCTGGACGTAGGCCTCTCCCAATTTACGCTTCCGCATCCAGTCCCAGCATGCGACCTTTACCAGGTCGTCGGTCCATCTCGCGGGTGGACGTCATACCCTACTTTTGCCGAGTCGCGGTTGTATTTCTGTTACCGCTAATAACACCTACCTAATACTAATATTAGAAAAAACCGGCCAAGTGCGAGTTGGACACGCCTATGAAGGGTTCTAAGCAGCAAGTAACTTAATATTAAAGTTCTTGTAGTTCGTTGTAACTTTGAAAGATGTTATATGTAACACGTTCGCAGTGGTAGTGATTTTTCTAGGCGAAACTTGTGGTTTAGAGTATTAAAAAGACGTAGACGTATTAAAAACAACCCACTCGATCTCGTTGAAACTAATTCTCGTTGGTAGTTTTTATAGCAATGAGCATCATATATTTTTTTTAGATTTATCATTCTCTTAGTTTAGAAGGGGGACACACATTTTTCTACTTTGGACACAGACGTACAATAAGTAGCAGACGAAACATTAATTATGTTTGTGTGCGTTGGTCTTTCCATTCCGCTCGCTGTAAGGGGTTAGTGAATGCTGCTATCTCGTTTCTACACGTGTAGCAACACTATACATGGCATGTTAAAAAAAATGACGTGCGCCTGGTTTTTGAAAGGTCTAAGCTGCCGATGCTGCAGTTTGACGTATTAGATACCTCTCATTAATGTAGGGGCCAAACTCAGGCACTTCTTTTCAAGATTAAATTTAATGGTAACATAAAAATAAGTGTGGCAAACTGTGATTCAGCATTTAATTAGTTCAGAATTGCATTTTAATATAATGCCTGTAATATTCGATGATATTGAGTATATACAATATATAAAAATGAAGCCCGATTTCCGTGGTCACGGCATCACGCGTGAAATGCTGGACCGATTTCGCTAATTCTTTTTTGTTGTGTTTGTTTCTGTCAGGAGAAGGTTTTAAAAAAATTGGTGCAAAACTATTAGCAGAAATGGTTTTTATTGTGATTTTGAATCGGATCATAGAACTGGAAACTCCGAAATGGAAACCGGGAACAGAAAGACTAAGAGATAATTTTGCAATCCAATATAGCCGCCGCGTCGAAATCACAAAATTTCATGATGGGTATCGTTTAAGGGGGATTTTGGTACGCTGAGTACGAATCACAGTCATGATGATTTTGCAATCCAATTTGGCCGCCGCGCCGAAATAACAAAATGTCATGATGGGTATCGTTTAAGGGGGATTTTGGTACGCTGAGTACGAATCTCATGATACTTTTGCAATCCAATATGGCCGCCGCCCTGAAATCACAAAATTTCATGATGGGTATCGTTAAAGGGGGTTTTTGGTATGCTGAGTACGAATCACATGATAATTTTGCAATCAAATATGGCCGCCGCGCCGAAATCACAAAATTTCATGATGGGTATTGTTTAAGGGGGATTTTGGTACGCTAAGTACGAATCTCCTGATAATTTTGCAATCCAATATGGCCGCCGCGTCACCGTTGTTAAATTTCATGTTGGATATTGTTTATGGGGTTTTTCGGTATGCTGAGTAAGAATTTCAGGTTAATTTTGCAATCCAATATGGCCACCGCGCCACTGTTGCGAGATTTCTGTCAGTATGCTATACCAAAAAACCCCTTTCACGATATCGAAAATGAAATTTTACAACGGTGGTTCGGTGGCCATCTTAGATTGCAAAATTGACCTAAAATTCGTATTCAGCATACCAAAAAACCCCTTCTACGACATGCCACATGAAATTTTGCAACGCTGGCGCGACAGCCATCTTGGATTGCTAAATTAGCCCAAAGTTCGTACTCGGCATACCAAAAAACCCCTTATACGATATCCATCATGAAATTTTGTGATTTCGGCGTGGCGGCCATATTGGATTTCAAAACTATCATGTGATTCGTACTCAGCATACCAAAAAACCCCTTAAACGATACCCATCACGAAAATTTTGTGATTTCGGCGCGGCGGCCATATTGGATTGCAAAATTATCATGAGATTCGTACTCAGCATACCAAAAAACCCCTTAGACGATACCCTTCATGAAATTTTGTGAATTCGGCGCGGCGGCCATATTGGATTGCAAAATTATCATGTGATTCGTACTCATACCAAAAAACCTCTTAGACGATACCCATCATGAAATTTTGTGATTCCGGCGCGGCGGCCATATTGGATTGCAAAATTATCATGAGATTCGTACTCAGCGTACCAAAATCCTCCTTAAACGATACCCATCATGAAATTTTGTGAATTCGGCGCGGTGGCCATATTGGATTGCAAAATTAACCCAAAATTCGTACTCAGCATACCAAAAAACCCCTTATATGAATGCAACATGAAATTTTACAACGGTGGCGCGGCGACCATATTGGATTGCAAAATTGACCTGAAATTCGTACTCGTACTACTATTTTTTTCCCAAAAGCGTTTGACATCTTAAACGTATGTCCACCTATTTATAATCCGGACCAGTGTGCGGCCGGCCAGCCGCAACAAAAAAAGCGCATTGATGTTACGAGTTGGATCAAAACGTTACACATTGTATCATTACAAGGCGCGTTGCAATGCTCGGATCACCAGCTTCACTGCTGTAACCTCGTCTTGTATCATTACAAGGTGCGCATTGCAATGCTCGGTTCACCTCCCACACTGGCTGTAATTCTCGACTCGTAACATTACATTACGCGCGAATGCTCCCGGTAAGGGAGCACCTTTAGAAAAAAATGATGTTTTGTAACATAATTTTTTTCTAAAGGTGCTTTAGCCTTAATAGCATTTTTGAAGACCTATCTATGGATACCCCACACGTATGGGTTTGATGAAAAAAAATCTTTTCGTTTCGGTTCTGAGTATGGGGACCCCCAAATTCTACTGCTTTTTTCTAGTTATATTTAAAAATCTTAATGCGGTTCACAGAATACATCTACTTACCAAGTTTCAAGTGCATAGGTCTTATAGTTTCGGAGAAAAGTGGTTGTGAGTGTGACATTCGGACGGACAGACAGACAGACATGACGAATCTATAAGGGTTCCGTTTTTTGCCATTTGGCTACGGAACCTTAAAAGAGGTATTTTAAGATACTCTTATTTCATTAAAATAAATCTTATTGAACTAGGCGGCTAACTCCTTCCCTGTAGTTGCGTTAGTGTGTGTGGTTTTTATATGTGTTAGTTTTGGCGGACTTTTCAATCTCTAATGCTTTGTCTGCTACATACTGTAAGTCTGTGACTTTGGAAGTGTCTCTTGCGCAAACTTTTCACTTTTGAAAAAATTATGTTAGCAACCTCAATAGCATTTTTAAAGACCTATCTATAAATACCCCACACGTGTGGGTTTGATGAAAAAACATTTTTTGAGTTTCATGTCTGAATAAGGGGCCCCCAAAATTTACTGCTTTTTTGTAGTATGTAAAAATCTTAATGCGGTTTACAGAATACATCTACTAACTAAGTTTCAATGGCATAGGTCTTATAGTTTCGGACAAAAATGGATGTGACATACGGACGTACAGACAGACAGACATGACGAATCTATAAGGGTTCCGTTTTTTGCCATTCGGCTACGTAACCCTAAAAAAGATCCGTACGCGAGTCCGACTTGCACTTGGACAGTTTTTTACATTTTTAAGGGAATGATGCGCCTCACATATTAAATGGTAATCTGGAGCCAAATTTCATGCGAGTGGAACCACGATCGTTCCCTAGTTTACACTAATATTACATACATACATATAGTCACACCTTTATCCCCGAAGGGGTAGGCAGAGGCATAGTATACGCCCACATTTCACCTTATAGTTTTATGTCCGACGTAATAGGTGGTGAGCCCATTGCCGTGTTGAAATGGACGGGCGCAGGTCACCGCGACCCGCAGTTGAAATTCTTCAAGCCGCCCTTAAGGCTTTCAACTTGGCCTAACGATTGTCATTTTACTGACAACCGGGTTTCATTTCGAGTTTTCCCTCTCTACGCAATTGATCCCTCTGCAAAAGTTATCCTTTACTCGCCTCTTACGACACTCTCTGGATACATTGGGGTGGCGACATTTTGTACTCTTACCCGTCGCAACACGGGACCCCGTCGGCACATGGGGCTAACCACTAAGGCTGATCGCACATATGTCAGCACCGTACGCGCCGCACGCGCCGTACGCACCGCATTTCCTGATAGCCTCGCACATACGCGCCGTACGCGCCGCACGCGCCGTACGCGCCGTAAGCAAATCTTTGGTATTGCCAACTATAGCAGTTTCTTTTACCTCTGGTGTGAAACGGTACAGTGAGTGGTATTGTGACAGTAGGCTATGAGGGGAAGATCCCTTCGGAACAGAATGTACATAACGCAAAATGAGCACCACATGCAAAATGTACAAAACGCAGAATGTACATAACGCAAAATGTAAACAACTCGCAAATTGTACACAACACAGAATGTGCACGTTAGGGCTTGTCTTTATTATAATAGGTCTAGATCGGCAAAACAAATGAAGATCGGCGAAACAAATGAAGATCGACAGTACAAATGACGATCGGATAAACAAATGACGATCGAAAAAACAAATGCAGATCACTAAAACAAAATACTATAAGCAAGTTGAAAATGACATAAATTACTTGCAGCCATATTTTGTTATCTAGATGCAATTGCCATTCAAAAAAAGGTGCAAGCAATTCTCGACCTTAATGACTTTTCTCTAAAAAATTGCTATTAGGCGTTTATAGAAATCACTGATCACGAATATATAAAAAATAAATTGATATTATGCATGCTCATAAAGTTGAAATTTGCTTGCACCATTTTTTTGTAATCTAGATGCTATAACCATTCAAAAAAATAGGTGCAAGCAATTCTCGACCTTATGAACATGAATAATATTTACTAAATATTTACATATTCGTGATCTGTGAAGTCTATAAACGCCTAAAAGCACGATTTGAGAGAAAAGTCATTAAGGTCGAGATTTGCTTGCACCTATTTTTTTTAATGGCAATCACATCTAGAGTACAAAATATGGCTGCAAGTATTTTTTGATCTTGTCAAATTGCTTATAGTCTTTTGTTTTATTGATCTGCATATGTTTTTTCGACCGTCGCGTCGTTTGTTTTGCCGATCGTCATTTGTTTATCCGACCGTCATTTGTTTTGCCGATCGTCATTTGTTTATCCGGTCGTCATTTGTTTTGTCGATTTTCATTTTGTTTTGTCGATCTTTATTTGTTTTGTCGATCTTCATTTGCAAATAAAAATAGAATACTAAAGGATTTCAACATTGCAAATAAATGGGTGAATGTTATTGTGATTGTAACTGTACCGGAACTATTGGGATTAATTTTCTCGTGTATAAAAATTCCAGTAGCTCTATGGAACTACTGGGACAAAAAAATCCCAGTAGTTCCATCATGGAACCATGCAATGGAATCTCAGTATAAAAGTCCGTGTGCATGTATTATGTATTGTCCGGTTTGAACATTATTTCCGTATAGATACGGGCAAATACATATATATATGGCAACACGGAGCATGCATGCGGCTACATCGAGCACCAGCACGCGCCGTACGCGCCGCATTATGACGTCATCAGAATGTTATTCGGATGCCTGCCGCATTTCACGAAATGCGGCGCGTACGGTGCGGGTGTAATGTGCGAGGTTCCATACAATTTCATACAACGAATTCTAAAATGCGGCGCGTACGGCACGTGCGGCGCGTACGGTGCTGACAAATGTGCGAGCAGCCTAATATAACATACACTACAATTCATAGTAGGTACATAATAGAATTCATAGAGGATGTTCATAACAAGATACTTAAAATCACAATGTTATCTATGTAAAAATTAAATACTACCTGTTGACAATTATTTTTAATTGATGTGTCTTTAATATTTTTTTAAAACCATTTTTGGACAATCTCACACAACGTCATTTAGCCTAAATTAAGCTAACTTAGCTAGTTTTATGGGGTCTAACAACTAATAGACATACCTACTTATATATTTCTAAATACATACATACATAAAAAGACCCAAACACCGAAAAAAACACCATTTGGTCAGACAAACATTTGGACCAACCCAGGAACGAGCCCAGGACTGCAGTCGCTTACACTACCGATTGCGCCACCGAGGCAGACTAACTAATATTTGTAAAACCTCAGAAGAAAACACAGAGATTTCATCACTCCTTCTTTATTTTCACATAACATAAGTATAAATAGGAAACCTTATACACCGCGTGGCACGAGGAAGAACATTACAACAGTCTCTGGGACTTGCGACTCAATCGGCAGATTTGTGGTGGCCACCTTACTTGCACATAAACGCTCACCCGTGAAAGTATATGGGCAATGTTCCCCATTGCCCATATAATTTCACGTTTCTATCTACCGACACGTCTAGTTTAAGACTGAGCCCCACAAAATGGCGTTGCCGCTTTTTATAAACATTCCCCACCTGCTCATTGTTCAATCTACCTTCATTTCATTCAATGTTGCAACTGCAGAAAACAGGCAAGAGCAAAAAAACCTTACATATTATATCGTATTTATTTCCAGCCTCTTCAATTATACTCATCAATAGTAGGGGGAGTCTGCTGCCTGTTCCTGGGAACTCAAATAACCACAGATTGGCTCCCAAAATGGACGATACCGCTGGTCATATACATATTTGCAGCGTTTTTCAATTTGGGTTCAGGCCATGTTCCTCTTGTGGTCACAGCTGAAATATTTTTACCTGAGGTTTGTATTTATAACTAGCTGTAGCCCGCGACTTCATACGCTGCATTTTCTTTAGATTGATATAACTTTTTTATGACATGAAACAAACACTAAATGTTAAGTGAAGCAAGCCGCAGCCCAATAAAGAAAACTGCATTGCAATCGGTTGAGCGGTTACTAAGATTAGCGTGCACAAACGTACAGACGAACAGACAAAAATTCTAAAAATCATTGTTTTGGGTTTTATTGCGTTCATAAAGCCCCCCTATAATATTTTTTCTTATTTATCTTCCATGTACTGACAGCGATCTGTTACGATTTTATTATATGTATTGATAAAGATCAAAATAATTAATCAATCGAAACAGCCTATGGCAGTCCACTACTGAACTTGGCTTCTCCTAGTTTTCACCACAATACACAGTCCTGCACCTTCCACAATAAGTTCGGTTTTCCTCTCCTCATAACTCGTCTGTACTGATCAGGTACGCCACTTACAAGCGAGGCTGGCATCAATAAGAACTTAGTAATCGCTTTTCAACTCAAAACGATAGAAGTCTGAATGTACTACTGAACCGATTCTGATGAAATTTGGTACGAGATAAAACTGGAGTTTGGAAAAGGAGATTGGTGCCGTTTGTATTGCATATAAGTTTCTTAAAAAAATATAAATTCGCCAGAGTAACTAATTATTTCATACATGGACAAAAGTCGACCGGAAGGATACAAAGCTTTAGCCAGTTACACTTACTTAGATAATAACCTATTATTTAAAAGTCCGTATTTCACAAACATTATGTTCTAAACTCTTGACACTTACCATAATACATAACAAATCTAAAATGACCACTAATTTTACAAAATTTTCTTCTTTCAGGTAAAAAACAAACTAATGATGTTGACATTCCAATGGGGCTACATCTGTTCATTCACCGCTATGTTTCTGTTCGGTATCGTCCTACAATCTATTGGAATAGCGCCCGTGTTCTACTTCTTTTCTTTTGTCTGTTTCATCACGGCGGTCTACTTCTTTTTCTTTCTACCAGAGACTAAGGGATTGCTAGTGTATGCTATACAGGAACTATTTACGAAGAATAAAGATTCTATAAAAGCTTAGAAATAAGGATGTTCCTGCCTGAGATGTGATGTTTTGTGTGTTGACAATAAAAAGAACTTGAATGAATTGAGTTTTTTTTCTCCTGCGTAGCTGCAGGAGCCCGTGGGAATACGGGGATAAAATATGGCTTACTAGATGATGCTCGCGGCTTCGCCCACATGAAATTCGATACTTGTTCCCGCTTCCCGTGGGAACATTTTCCCGGGATGAAAAGTAGCCTATGTGTTATTCCATACCATTTCTGTACTAAATTTCAGTTCAATCCGTTCACCCATTAGAGCGTCATTGAGTAACAAACATCCAAACATCCAAACATCTAAACATCCAAACATCTAAACATCTTGTCCTCGAACATCCTTCCGAGGGCTTACCCGGGGCTCCCAATCGTAGACTGTTGGGCGTCAAGTGAGGTTTTTAGTCTGTAGGAGTCCGGCATAGCATCCATGATGGATTTTCCCTCACGTTAAAAAAAAGGGATATAATAAACCGAGCCTCAAAAGTTTTTATCGGCCACGGCATTTAGCCACTCATTTTATAACTAAGTCACTCGAAAATGAAATAGCCTCTAATATACTAATTCGTCCTCTTTAAAACGTCACCTTAACATTCCATTATAAGCATCAAATAAAGTTCAACAATTATTTTAACTTGTCCTCCGTAATAATATATTAACACCTAATTTACTAATTCAGCCACATATTTTACATGTTATCACCATTTTATATTTTATAGCTTCAAAACAAGAGCCTCAAAAAATTATAATTTATGCCTCCACAGACAACATCAGTTTTTATAACTTAGCGTGTAAAATAGATATATCATATTCTTTTTTCGTAAAAATAACCACTGCAAGGCTAGGCGCGAGTGCACAGGACGACAGCGACCGGCCATTAGCATCAACCAGAGACCGCTATTTGATACATTGAGTTATTATTACTACGTATAGAGAAGGCGCCCCGAAGTAAAGTTGTGCGCCAAGAGTTATGGTCCACGGTCCATAACTCAATTAGTCTCTTGTGAACACCCGACAAATCAAATCAAATCAAAAATATATTTATTTCACATAGGCATTATACAGATGCGCTTGTAAAACGTCCAGAATATAAAACAAAAACTCTACCACCAGTTCACAACGCGACCTACCTGAGAAGAACTGGCAAGAAACTCAGCGTGTTGTTCTTTTTTTTGCTCTATTTACAATTTTAAAGAATCTAAAAACTAGGCATTTTAACAATTTTTTTGAGAATCCAGCAGAGCAGGTCATTTCCAGGCTTCCTTATCCAACAAATAATCATTGATTGTATAGTAGCCTCTGCAGTACAATTTACTTTTAACAGATCTTTTAAACTTATTAAGGGACATACTTTTAATTTCGTCTGGAAGCCTGTTGTAAAAGCGTATACAGTTACCCATGAAAGAATTGCTGGTTTTGTGCAATCGGCTATGAAAAACAGCAAGGTTATTTTTATTTCTAGTGTTGACATTGTGTCTATCACTTAACTTAGCGAAACTATGTAGATTTCTTTGTACATACATAAGATTTTCAAAAATATATTGTGATGCTACAGTAAGAATATTAACCTGTTTGAATTTTTCGCGCAGTGAGACCCTTGGACCTAGTCTATATATAGCTCTTATGGCCCGCTTTTGTAAAATAAAAATTTTATTTATATCTGCAGCATTGCCCCACAGTAGAATACCATAAGACATTATACTGTGAAAGTAACTAAAATAAACTATTCTAGCCGTATCTACATCAGTCATGTGCCTTATTTTTTGTACAGCAAATGCTGCTGAACTTAATCTACTAGCTAGTTTTACAATATGTGGACCCCATTGTAAACCAGCATCAACCGTTAACCCTAGGAATGTGGTTTGTTCCACAAGTTCCAACTCTCGACCATTAAGTTGAACATTGGTTTCTGACTGTGCTACATTAGGCAAGGTAAATTTAATACATTTAGTTTTATTATCATTTAGTCTAAGATTGTTAGTGTTAAACCAATGAACCACTTTCAAGATGGCGTTGTTGACATCGTCATAGTTATCTATTTGTCTTTTAACTTTGAAAATCAAAGAAGTATCATCTGCAAACAAAACAATCCTGTTGTTGTCCCCCACGTAAAAGGGTAGGTCATTAAAATACATAAGGAATAAAAATGGTCCGAGTATTGAACCCTGCGGGACGCCCATAGTAACTACAGATCCCTCCGAGCATGTACCATTAACATCGACCCGCTGAATTCTATTGTTCAAATATGAAGTCAGAAGGTCGAGAGCCTTGCTTCTTATGCCATAATGGTGTAATTTCCTGATTAATGTTTTATGTTGGACGCAATCAAATGCCTTAGACAGATCACAAAACACACCAATTGCATCTTGTTTATCCTCCCAGGCGTCATAAATACATTTCAATAACTCTACACCAGCATCAGTAGTCGAACGTCCTTTAGTGAAGCTAAATTGTTTCTCATGAAATAATTTGTGACTGTTAAAATAGATCAGCATCTGCTCTAGTATCAATTTTTCAAATATCTTGCTCAAGGTCGGCAACACCGAGATAGGTCTGAAATTACCCGGATCTGAAGCGGTGCCAGCCTTGAATAGTGGTATAACTTTACTGTGTTTCATCAAATCAGGAAATGCGTATACACAACGTGACGCCAGTGAAAAGATATATCGAAAATGCCTCCGTGTGTAGTCAAATACTGTAAAAAACCACTCCAGAAAACAATATAAATGTCATGGAAGCACTTTTCACTCGCAAATGTATAAGCTTTTCGATATAACACGCATTATTTATTTAATTTGTGTCTTTAATATCTAAACGCCATTTTTTACACTTGTGTTTCCATACAAGTGACGTGTTCTTGGAATACGTTGAAGGAAACGCATAAGCGCTATGACGTTCCCGGCGGTTATGACCATTTGGTCGTGAAAAAACTATATCTAAGATGCGATCTTGCGCTTGAATATTTATATTACGGTTCAACGACTAATCTTTTGTTTAATTGCTGCAGCGAACTTTTGTTGTAATCCGTGGCAAACTACGTGCGCCTACTTTTTTGTTCAGGATAGCTTCTCTATACGTAGTAATAATAACTCAATAATTTGATATCACTTTGTAACTAAAGACAGATTACGCTTACCGAACAAGAAAGTGAAGTTAAGAAAGCAAATACTAAACTCAAAATTGAGTACATTTTAGACTCTCTAGAAGTGAATATCGTGAATGTCGTCATAAATTAACGATTAATGAGAAATTATACACATTTGGGTTAAGTATTTGCATTCTTGGTCTCACTTTTTTGTTTGGTATCTGTCTTTAGTTCTATAATCTGTTACATGCATACATAATGTCACCGACCGAAATCTGTATGATGTCTAGGCATTATAGAGAATACCTGATACTTACAAGCAAGGCAATGTATGAAATAACGAGGGTATGGAAGGGTGGTTCGCTGCTTGAGAAGGTTAGGTTAGGTTGGAACAGTTACCACTAACGCGTGAAGGCGGGCGAACGAAGCGAGCATGCCGAGCGCCGAGCGCCAGATGTATTAGGTACAGATAAATTTAATATTTTACAATTTATAATTCCTCGATAGTTTATAATTTGCGGTACTTATAATTTTATGGTGACCCAAGACCTATTTATTTTACACATTACCGGTGGACCAGCATGTATTCTATACAATCTCTAGGAATTTTGTACAGTACTAGACAAAGTATGAACAATCATATACTTATTCAAAACATTTCTTAAAATGCTTCGAAGGGGCATCTGGAGTCTGGGGCAGGTATTCCTAAAGCTGTCTACGCACCAAAGCCGCCGGGTAAGGCCGGCGGCGGCTTTGGTGTGTACACACCTTCAAAATGAGGCCGCCGGCCTTATTCGGTGGGTTCTGGCTTTGGTGTGTAGAGAGCTTTAGAATGCAGGTATTGTATAGAATATCTGATTATAAAGACTGCAGGTAATATAATAAATAAAAGCATTTATGCCCGAAAATCTGTCCCATGTTCCCGTGTGAAACGGACAAGCGAGTCCGTTTCAGGACTCGCTTGTCCGTTTCCACCAGATTGTGACACCCCACACAGTTGGCTGAATGTGCTTTGCAAAGCAACGAAAGTCTCGCAAATCAAATGTTACAAAGTGGTCATCCATCCGAGCACCAGCAATAGCGGTAGTTGCTTACTGCAGTGATCGTTTACAAAAGACTGAGTTAGTGGCTACAAGTGGTCCTAGCTATTTTGGTTATATTAGTGGCCATAATTTGCTTTTTTTTGATGACCCATTAATGTTGGACGAGTTACATTTTAAACATGCTGAATTAGGAAATTAGAAGCTATGATATTAATAAATAATGTCCATTTTGATGCCATTTTTAAGTACTTTAGAAGCTTACTGTTTGAATGCATGTTACAAAATTAGATGCTTAAAAATAATCACGATGCTGAATTATATTAACAGTGGCTAATAGAGAAGTTAACTGGTGGCTATAATCTATAAATTCTGAAGCTCATTAATTGTGGCTGACATATTAATTTAGGGGGCAAAGTATTTTTCCGGAGGCTAAAAATGCTATTAAAAAGAATGTCGTTTAATTAGCACCCAAAAAAAATATCTAAACATCTTCACAAACTTTCACATTTATAATATTAGTAGGATGTCACCCGGAGATAATATAGCTTACTATCAGTGAAAGAATTTTTCAAATCGGTTCAGTAGTTTCGGAGCCTATTCGAGGCTTACAAACAAACAATCAAATCTTACCTCTTCATAATATTAGTAGGTATTGTAAAAACTAATATAAATCATAAATAAAAATCGAATGGTCACCTACAAACATACATATAAGTCACGACTTTAGTGCCGAAGGGGTAGGCAGAGGCATGAGTTAAAATGGACAGGCGCAGCTTGTGTTTATACGCTGATCGTGGAAATCCAAAACACTGTAATTATCAATAAAGTCATTTCGAGAAAATCGCGCTTAAAGTTTTTTACCTTATTTCGTAATTTTTGCTTCGCTTATAAGTTTAAATTAAAGAAACTATTTAAATTCACGAGTTTCAGTACAGCGAAGCACAGACGTAATAACACAATTGCAACGCCTGTTGATAGATTCATGAGACTTTCTCGAGCGTTTCGGAGAAACTGTTTGCATGAATGAATGGCCTCTAAAACTGAATTCAGAAAACAGGAGACGCTAAGAAGTTGAAATTTGAATTAAGTAAGTAGTAAGTTCACGGATAAGAAGATGCCAAAACGTGGCAACGTGTACGGGGCTCAGATCTGCAAGGAAGAAGCTCGCACTTAGGGTGTTATTAGACCAATCGATCGATCGTCGATCGATGGCAGAATGGTTCGATTGTTTCTATCACGTCAATCGGTCGATCGACGGAATCGATCAATTGGTCTAATAACACAAAACGATCAACGTCGACTGATGTCATCAACCGGTAATCCATCGATTGGTTGGTCGAACAGTATGCGTCGATCAATTAAAGCTATTACACCAGTCGATCGACATCGATCGACGTTGATCGATGCTGTCGATTGACGATCGATCGTTTGCTCTAATAACCCCCTTAGAGGGGTTCAGCATGATAATAACTTTGGGTCTAGGGATCGAACCGCAAAATTAAGTTTGGATTGAATTCTATTTACTTTTCTGGGATAAAAAGTACCCAGTGTGGTGCCCAGGCTATTAAACAATAATTATACCAAGTTTCATCGTAATCGAACCGTTAGTTTATGCGTGATGCCTGAACATAACAGACAGGCGACAGACAGACAGACAGGCAGACAGACAAACATTTTTTAAATCACATTTTCGGGTTCGTTGTCGGTCTAGTAACACCCCCTGCTATTAATTTTTTTGATATTTTGAATGTACAGTATTTTCACTTCTACAGATTTATTATAAGTATAGATAATTATCAAAGTTGCGTGCCTATCCCGCTGAGTTCCAGGTTACTATGTCGTGGAAATACCATCAAAGTAACAGTATATCAAATTTACAATGGATCACACCTGCGAATTTTACTCTCTTGCTCGAGACCATGGTGCGAGCCATGATCTCCAGCGGGAGTAAGTGGGACTGCGCCGCCTCTTTCTGCGAGCAGATCATGCTCGTGAAGGAGGCGGGCGGGGCGAGTACGGGAGATAGCTCTCCCACCCGAGTTCCGCAGTCGGCGGCCTGGGCGCCGCCGACGTGTCTTTGCCGAGGACTGTCGGCCTCCATGACCGGGGGTCTGGGGTAGGGCTTGAATATCGGACGCTTTTTCAGTTCCGGAATTGGGTTTCGATATTCAGTATTTGAATTCCGGAATTCCGGAACTCAATCAAGTTTCGTTTTGTACAAAATAGTAATATGTAAAAAAAGAAACGGGAGCTGGCAGTCCTATCCTACGTGATTAGTGATAAACTACTTTGATTCCCAGTAAAATTACTTTTTTAACGTAACCAACTAAAAACCACACGTTTCCTAACTATTGCCTACGGTAGGCCCGGGTAAGCCCTCAGAAGGACGACCCCAGGATTCCCCACAGACCTTGACTATCACTGCGGCCTCACCTAGGAGTTTCGGGTTCTATTCCGCGTATTTGGGGCTTGTTAAGGTGTTATCCCGCATCTCAGGGCGTGTGGCGTGCGTGAAACTTTCACGTCACGCTTTCGGCTTGGGCGTGCTTTTGAAAGGACGGCGATTAGCCCTCCCACCGTCCTCATGCCCCCGATTATGCAGGCCGATAGTCTTGGGCAAAGACATGCGGAATTCGGGTGGGAGCGTTCTCTCTCGATCACTTTTCGCCGCTTTAACTGATCACAGAAAGACGCAATGGCGTCCCACTTATTCCCACTGGAGATCATAGCTCGCGCATTGGTCTCCAGCGAGGGAATGTCCACGTCCAGACCTACCACGAGGACCGGGCGCTGTTAAGGCCACGCTATGCACTCCACTAATGTGTGAAGTTCTGTGTCCTCACTGCTTTCCTCGCAGTGTTGGCACTCAGGTGTGGTTTCCCGGTGTATTCGTCACAGATACTTACTGAAGCTCCCGTGACCGGTAAGCATCTGTGACAACCGGTAGGACAGAGCACCCACACCGTGGCTCCTCTCTAGTCACTCGCCCATGACCGGTCTGACCGCCTTGATTGTGGCGATTCGGCGATTCCCCCCTTGTGTGATGTGATATGGCGATTCGGTTTGTTGCTCAAGTCCAGGTCTCCACGGTTTCCTTGTGGAGCTGGAACTGCCGAACATAGATTTCTGGAGACATAGGCCTATGACCCCGCTCCAGCGCCTCCTTGCACCAGAAAAGAATAAACTAGAAATATAATTAATTTATTTAAACAAGGACGCAAGTTGCCACGCTGCCAGATCCTCGAAACATGCCGCCTCTGAGCAACGGACCACGCAGCACCTAATCGTAACCAATGTTCCACAGAAGCGGTCTTAAGACTGATCTCTGCGGAACACCGCACGACGTATCTCGCTGACCCGGCTGGGCCCTAGCCGGCTTGGGTAAGTTATGGCCCTCTCAGAAAGATAGGCCCCGACAATTCGACGGAAGTAGGGAGGCACTCCATGATAAATAAGCGCCTCCCTAACGCAGCTCCAGGGCAAGGAGTTGGAGGCGATGCCGGTGTCTCTTGACATCGCCATCGCTTTCAACACCACCTCACCCTGCGATGTTACTTCCTCTGTCAGTCTTATAATGCGCATAATCGCATCCACGGTGGAGCGCCCTTGACGGAAACCAAACTGGTTATCCACCAGATCTGGCCCCACGCGTGTGAGGTGCCCGACTGTGCGCTGTGCAATGATATGCTCAAGGAGCTTGCATACCTAACGAGGTATGCAAGCTCCTTGAGCGTATCGTTGTTGGGGATCGACCGATCGGGGATCGGCCGGAGTTGCTCAACGGAGCAACACGATCGACCGATCCCCGAATGGGTAGACTGCCGACCACTTTGCCTTTCGGATCAGAACCAGTTTCCCTGTCTTCCAGACCTTGGGAATCTGGCCTTTTTCGAAGCATGCACTAAAGAGCCCCATCACTCGAGGCCCGAGATCCTCAAGAGCCAGGACCCATGCTGGGCCTGGAATGCTGTAGGGTCCAGGGGCACGGTCCCTGCGGAATCTAAGCCGCAGTACAGTCGCCCCTAACTCACATTCACTGACTTCGGGCACGTCGTTCTCGCTGTAATCAGCGTCGGGCGCCTGAGACGGAGCCATGTGCGAAGGAATATGTTCCTCCGCCTTGATGACAACAGGGAACCCAGGACCCTCCTCACTCTGGGTCAGTGGATCACCTTGGGGCAAAGTTTGCCCCTAATAATAAGGTACGGGCCCCATGAGTTCCGTCAGAACTACTAGAACTGTGCTGAGCGAGACATCTGTCAAATTCTTACAGCGTTTCTATCAAAGTTTTTAACTCGTAGCATACGTCAGAGCTAAGTCTAAGTTCGTACTATAAATTGAAGTCTAAATGTAAAAAAAATACAAAAACGTCATCAATTATGTTATTATTATTTAAATAGTATGTTTTCTATCAAATACCATTAAATTTATGGATTTACTTTCTTAGTAGGTTTTAGAAATATCTTTTTTTTTTCTTTTTTTTTTATATTCAGCTCGCCAAATTGACGTCGCCACCAGCCTGATGGTAAGAAAGCAGTGGCGCATCTAGCGATTGGGGGCCACTTCTTACAGTGGTCCTCAAGTTGGCGGCCCTGTGATGTGCCTCTTCACGCTCGTCTTGAAGAACCCGGGATTGTAAGATGAGGGAAAGACGTGTGCGGGCAGGTCGTTCCATGTTTTTATAGTTCGACAGAGGAACGATCTTTTGAAACGCTCGGTTCTGGCGAAGATTCTCTCCACTGTGTATGAGTGGCATCTCTGCCCGGCACGCGTTGTTCCGGATCGGAAAGGAGATGGTGGGATCAGGTTGAAGAGCTCTTCAGAACATTCGCCGTGATACATTCGATAGAAGGCAGCCAAGGACGCTATGGTTCTTCGCTGCGACAAAGGTTCGAGGCCTCCCGTCACCTCAGGACAACCAATTATTCGGATAGCACGTCTCTGCATAGCGTCAAGCGCGTCTAACAAGTACCTCGCGGAGTCATCCCAAAGGTGAGAACAGTACTCGACGCAGGGACGAATATCTATACTAATATTATAAAGAGGAAAGATTTGTTTTTTTGTTTATAACGAAGAGGTTCCGGAACTACTGGAGCGATTTGAAACATTCTTTCACTGTTGGGAAGCTACACTCTTTGCGGTAAACATAGGCTATATTTTATTCCCGTATTGCCACGGGAACGGGAACTACGCGGGTGAAACCGCGTGACGTCCGCTAGTAGTAACGGGTGTTTTTTTTAGAGGTATAGAACTTTAAGTTGGCCTAGCTGTTTTAACCGGCGGTATTTTTGTCAGCTGTAAAGTGATTTATGTTTAGTATGGTTTGGCATTTTAACATAAATAGACTGAAGCCTGAACAATGCTTCCAAATTGTGCAAATTTATTTTGAAAATCATGGTTCTTTCCGAAATGCGTATCGTGATTTTCATAAGCGAATTTTCTTTAGCGGTGCAGCTCACTTTTTGTTGAATGGATACATCAATAAACAAAACTGCCATATTTGGGGTGATGATGATCCTCAAGTGTATGTTGAGACACCGTTACATCCAGTAAAACTGACTGTGTGGTGTGCTTTATAGGCTGGTGGAATAATTGGTCCGTACTTCTTTAGAAACGATGCTGACCAGAATGTTACAGTCAATCGTGACTGCTATAGAGCGAAGATTACTGACTTTTTCGTTCATCAATTGAACAACCATGTTGTGCAGGAGTAGTGGTTTCAACAAGACGGCGCAACATGTCACATAGCTCGTGCCACAATTGATTTAGAAGGAAACGTTTGGTAACCGCATAGTTTCACGTTTTGGACACGTGGATTGGCCTCCAGAGTCGTGCGATTTTACGCCACTTGACTATTTTCTGTGGAGATATGTGAAGTCGCTCGTCTACGCCGATAAGCCCGAAACGATTGACCACTTGGAGGATAATATTCGGAGCGATATTGTCTCTATACGGCCACAAATGTTGGGAAAGTCATGGAAAATTGGACCTCTAGATTAGACTACGTCCGAGCCAGCCCTGGCGGTTATATGCCAGAAATCATATTTAAATTATAATGCCAGAAGATTTCCTTTCGAATAAAGTCATTTTCATATCAATAAAAACTATCACCTTCGTTTTATTCCATTTCAAAGTTCTATACCTCGAAAAAAAACACCCTTTATAATAAAATGATTGATACCGAATACCTAAGTACATAATCGAATTAATTTTTAATAGAGAAATCCTAAATTATCAACATTGTAGCTATGGTAATTAAATTGCATAAGTAGCTTATAATCTACATTTTTGTTTGTAATGAAATTAAAGAAGAAGCAAAAATTTTTTTTTTTTCAGTATCGAAATATCGGTATTGATCTCGCCAATTCCGGAATTGAGAACGATATTAGATTTTATCGGAATTCCGGAATTATGTCAATTCCGGAATTCCGGAGTTCAAGCCCTAGTCTGGGGACGGTGAGAGGGTCGCTCACCGTCCTTACAGAAGCAGGCCCATGACGGCAGCGTGACGTGAGGAACTCACGCACACCCCCCCGTTAGAAGCGGGATTACACCCGAACCCCCCCCCCCCCCAAAGACGCGGCCTCCCCCTGGGCGAGGCCGCAGCGGCGGCTGTAGGTCTGTTGGGAGTCCTGGGACATTCTTCCGAGGGCTTACCCGGGGCTCTCAACCGTAGGGTGTTGGGCGTTACGTGAGGTTTTTTAGTCGGTAGGAGTCCGGCATAACATCCATGAGAAATTTTCCCTCACGTAAAAAAAAAAAAACACCTGCAAATTTTAGTAAAATGCTTCACTCAGGAATTGGGTTGAAAATATTCAAAATTTATAGCTAAGAACCATCTCCGTCACATCGGCTTTTGATCAATAAACTGCGTCCAAATTTATTCATCCTTTGAGCCGCTACGATACCACAGACAGACACACACATACATCACACATGCACAGATACACATACATACATATAGTCACGCCTTTATTTCCAAAGGGGTAAGCAGAGGCATAGTATACGTCCACATTTCACCTTATAGTTTTATGTCCCACGTAATAGGGGGTGAGCCTATTACCGTGTTGAAATGGACAGGCGCAGTTCGCCGCGACCCGCAGTTGAAATTTTTCAGCCCGCCCATAAGGCCTTCAACTTGGCTTAAGGTTGCGCTAGTAGCTATTTTGTCCATACAAACTTCAGGAGGATATTACTTAACTTTTTGATACCCTAAATATAAAGTCAAACATTTTACTGTTTTGCCTCATCATAAACTTTGTCTGTACCGTTCAAAAAATGGGAATTAAAAAACTATAAAAGAGATAGAAGCCATAAAAATTCGATTTTTCTGCAAAATTTTTAGACAACTTTCTGTGTAAATAAACAAAAAAAGAGTAGAATAACTCAAAATCTAAGTCCGTTCCGATAAAGTTCATTTCTCAAAGGGTTCAGAAAACTTTATTCTAAGTTGATACATGCATACATGAAGTACTTTTTCATAACACCCTTCCTACCAAAGAACCTTTGAATGAATGCATTATCGCAGCTTCTTGCTCTCACTATGCGATGTGAGGTGAAATAGCATGCTTATTTGGCGGAGTTCGAGCGCCTGACTAGCGCCGCCTTAACGATAATTATTTTACTAACAACCGAGTTTCATTTTGAGTTTTCCTTCTCTACGCAATGGATCATTTTGCGAAAGTGTTCCATTAGTCGCCTCATACACTCTTACACACAGTATTGGGGTGGCGACATGTTGTAGTCTTACCCGTCGCAACACGGGACCCCGTCGTCACCACTCGGGGCTACACACACACGTGTAGCACAAATACACGGGTCAAACTTAGGGGATAAAAATACATGTAAATGAATATTTTAACTTTATAACACAATGATGTTACTCACCAACTAGCGCGAGGTAGCTATGCAGAGAACTCTTTCCCAGGGCGCCTTGTTACAGAGTTTCTAGTGGGTGCGCAAGGGAGGCCAGGGCTCTGACGAAAACAGCCAATAGGGTGTACACACATATATTTATATAGTACACAGTACACTACAGAGACAATGAGATTACATAGATACAGAAAGCACAGACATACATAAGAATATTACAGGTCTAGGTATTATTAGTACAGCACTACACTAAATCAGCGTGAGGAAGTAACGTAGGCGGCTAGTTTACATGTAAAAGTATGCTGACAAAGTACTGGCCTGCAGTGTGAGCGTAGAGTGGCAGTGGCTGGTGGTAATTCCAGGTGTAGACGGCGAGCTTCTCTCACATGCAACCTGCTCGCGCAGTCCACGTATGATTGGGGTGTGGCTGTACAACTTTTCCCCGTACTAAAAAACCCAGAATCTGGGTATTGGTCGTCACAGAGTCCACTTCCTTCTGATAAGAATATGTGAAACGCAGGAAATTCTCCTTAACAAGTCCTCAGGTTAGAACTTACAACCTCTAAATCAAAATTGAGGTATGCTACTCAGAGTTGCTTCAAAATTCACTCCTGCTTAGCGGATGGTAAAAGTAAAAGTAAAAGTCTGAGTTTCTTGCCAGTTCTTCTCAGGTGGGTCGCATTGTGAACTGGTGGTAGAGTTTTTGTTTTGTATTCTGGACGTTTTGCAAGCGCATCTGTATAATGCCTATGTGAAATAAATATATTTTTGATTTTGATTTGATTTTGAAAAAGTCCAAAAAACCACTTGGAACCAAGGCAGGGCTTTTTATATCCCCTCTCACGTGGAATAGTCCAGAATTCTTTTAAAACCTGTTTTCCTTTAATGCAAAAACGATTCGTCACCGAACTTATGACATCCTGTCATTCTGACAGCAGAAATGCCACCACAGACAACCGATTAAAAAACGATAGATCGATTAGGGTGCTTTTACACTCCCAATGCTGCATCTACAGAAAATAAATGCTACAACCACCCCCCCCCTTAATAGTATTTCCTGCGGATTCGACACGCTGGAAATACACAATAAAGAAAACAGAAAATTACTGACTAATAAACTAAGACAACCAGCTAGGTAAATCAAACACCAGCTGACTACAACCATTACACTACCAAAGAGAGATCCTCCCATACACCTAACTAGACACTGACTCGTGTACCGGATAGGCTAAGTAACTAGAGTCTAATGCCCTTCATAGAAAACGAATGCTCCCTTTACTCGCTGACGATACCCCAACACTACCCAAGCTCTCAAGATATTGTAGAGTACTGAGGAGCGAATGAGAGAAAAACGCTCGGTGCGGTGCATAGAAGAAACTACAACGTGACAATTTGAAGTCACGTACACACATAGAAATACAAACAAAAGATTAAAATAGTCTTACATAATGATCACATAGCACTGGCTTAATAAACTAGAGAAACAGTGCTATGTAGTTACAGCATTGCTGACGTTGGGTATTGGAGATGGCTCCTCCTGATACTTCAGGATGTCCTTGATATGGTACTCCCCAAGATCCCTACCGTCCAGATCCGACAGCCTATATACCAAAGGGGATCGTTTAGCAGTCACCACACATTTAAGGAACTTAGGGGCTAGCTTAGAAGTGAAGTTCTTGGCCTTGTTTGACAGGTAGAACGTGCGTTTGTAAACTATCTGTCCCACTTTCAGCTCTACATGCCTTTTTCTGAGGTTGTAATACTTTTCATTACGCTGGTGGGCAACATTCAAATGTTTCCTCACCTGGTCGTATATGCGTTGTATTTCTCTCAGCTTGACACCGAAGGCTGATGGATCGTCTACAGAGACTGAAGCAGGGTGGCACGCAATATCTGTCTGCCTGTACAGCACTCCATCTCCAATAAACTCCCTACCATGTACCAAGAAGTAAGGGGTGAAACGAGTTGCTTCGTTAACTGCAGTGTTTAAAGCGCACTGTATCTCAACCAAGAACGAATCCCATGACTTGTGTTGTGACTTCACATAGCATGAGATCGCTTGACCAACATTACGAATAGCTCGTTCCGCCTGATTAGTTTGGGCATGATACCTAGGGTTATAATATATATTAGGTACATTGTATTTAGCTAACATATCTTTAAATGGCTTACTCACAAACTGAGGGCCATTATCCATGTAAATAGTCTTGCAGACTCCGTGCACGAGAAACACACTCTTCTCTATGAACCTCGCGACTACAGCGCCTGTGGCAACCCGAACAGGGCACAACATATTATTAGGAGGAAGGGCATAACGGTACTCCGTTCGTTGAGCAGCCCGCCTGGGGCAGTACCTCCGCCCTGCAGAAGACCGCGGTAATAGTAACCTGACTCCGGTTGGGTTATGTTCTCCGTCGGTTAGCAGGTATCCAGAGCTCATTGGGGCGACTTTGTGCCGTTGACGGTGAGACCAGAGGCTTATCTGGCTCCATTGGCGGATAGAGGCGCGGAGTATTGGTACGGCGGTCAGGGAGACCCGGTGAAACGGTTGACCGCTGACCGCCCGCAGGCTGTACGGGACCCGAACCTGGGGATCACTTAATCTCCGCCCCAGGAGGCTGAACCAGCAGCCTGTGTAAAGTCCCTGGTGCTGTGGTCGTGCCGGAGGAGGATACCGGAGTGGACGCGGCCACTGCATTGGGGGGGGACCGGGGGCCCTTCCGTACGCCGTGCCAATCTTCCGCATTACCTTTGTCTGCCTTTGGTGATTTGGAGCCTCGCTTAGTCTCCTGCGTCAGCGGCACACATGCGCCCCCTCAACCTTCTTAATTCCCCTTTTTTAAAAAACAACCATGGCTGCAAAAAAGAAAAATAAAAAGGTATCCACAGCGGCATCGGCGTCCACACTTCAAGTGGACTTTTGCAACATCAGAGGCATGCGCGCGAACATCAACTTAGTCCACCACCATCTTGAAACTGCGAAGCCGACCCTTTTTTTCTTGACGGAGACGCAGATCTCATGCCCGAAAGATACATCTGACTTGATGTACCCTGGCTATAAGCTGGAGTACAACTTCAGGCGGAAAGCCGGGGTGTGTATGTACGTCCGGGATGATGTCTGCTGTCGCCGTCTTACAAGCCTCGAAGACAGGGACCTGTCTACGTTATGGGCGCGCGTGGATCACGGGGGCCACACCCGGATCTACGCGTGCGTGTATAGGTCTCACAGCGGTAATACGGACACAGTTCGCCTTTATGACCACCTGCAGCAATCGACTGACAGGGTGATTGAGCAGTGTCCCTCCGCTGAGATAGTGGTTTTGGGAGATTTCAACGGTCATCATGTTGACTGGTTGGGCTCCCGGACCACCGACTTTGCGGGAAAAGCTGCTCACGAATTTGCCTTGACCTATGGGTTCTCCCAGCTGGTTAAATCCCATACAAGGATACCAGACAAGGAGAACGAGCATAGTGCATTGCTGGACCTTCTGCTGACAACGCGTCCGGACGGATACAACGTTTCGGTGGATGCTCCGCTAGGATCGTCGGACCACTGTGTCGTTCGGACGCATGTGCCTCTCGCAAGGCCTGAACCACCTCGGCCCAAGGAGTGGCGACATGTGTGGCACTACAAGTCAGCAGACTGGGATGGACTGCGAGAGTTCTATGCGTCGTACCCGTGGCGGCGGCTTTGTTTTGCCTCAGAGGATCTGGATTCTTGTGCTGTAGCAGTCGCTGAGGGGATCTTGGAGGGTATGGAATGCTACATTCCCAACCGATGGATCCCTGTAGGTGCAAAAAAGCGACCGTGGTTCAATCGGCTCTGCAGAGAAGCTCTAATACAGAAGGAATCTGCCTACAGAGCTTGGACCACGGCTCGTGCAAATTCAGATCCAAACATCTCTGAGGTGAAACGCAAATTAAATGCCGCCTCGAGGTCCAGTAAAAGAGCTATTGTCAAGGCCAAGTTCGATTTCGTCGGCAGAATTGGCGAACGGCTAGCAGGCTACCCTTCAGGAAGTCGTGAATTTTGGTCGCTTGCCAAAGCTGCCGAGGGAAACTTCTGTCGGTCAGGATTACCACCCTTGCTTAAACCCGACGGTAGTTTGGCCCAGAGTGCTAAGGAGAAAGCCGACCTTTTGGGTAATCTCTTTGCCTCTAACTCGACCATGAGCGACGGAGGTGCTTTACCGCCGGGCATTCCGAGTTGTGGCACTTCCATGCCGGAAGTTAAATTTACACAGCGGAATGTCCGGCGGGAGCTTCAATCTCTGGACGTTCATAAGTCGAGTGGGCCAGACGGCATTCCCGCGGTGGTACTTAAGCATTGTGGTCCAGAGTTGTGTCCGGTACTTACACGTCTTTTCACACTTTCTTATTCTATGCAACAAGTCCCGGCGTCGTGGAAGATTGCGTATGTACATCCTGTACCCAAGAAGGGTGACAGAACCGACCCGGCCAATTACAGGCCTATAGCCGTCACCTCCCTTTTATCCAAGGTGATGGAGCGTGTAATTAATACACAGCTCCTGGGGTACCTTGAGGAACACGACCTGCTCAGCGACCGGCAGTACGGTTTCCGTCACGGTCGCTCGACGGGCGATCTTCTTGTGTACCTAACACACCGATGGGCGGCGGCTATCGAGAGTAAGGGTGAGGCTCTAGCTGTGAGCCTCGACATCTCTAAAGCCTTTGACCGGGTCTGGCACCGTGGTCTTCTTACGAAACTGCCCTCATATGGACTACCCGAGAGATTATGCGGATGGGTGTCCAGCTTCTTGGCCGGTAGAAGCATCAGGGCCGTCGTTGACGGCAGCTGTTCAGACTGCATGGCTATAAACGCTGGAGTACCGCAAGGCTCAGTGTTGTCCCCTACTCTGTTTCTGCTGCATATCAATGACATGTTGTCTATTGACGGCATTCATTGTTATGCGGACGACAGTACGGGGGACACTTGTTACACGGGCCGCCCCGGTATCTCTCGGGACACAGTGGAGGAAAATCGTGAACAGCTTGTGTCTGAAATCGAGGCTACTCTTACTAGAGTGTCCGATTGGGGTGGACAAAATCTTGTCCAGTTCAACCCTTCCAAGACACAAGCGTGTTTTTTCACCGCTAAGCAAACCCCAATTACTGTAGCGCCGCAATTTCAGGGCACGTCTCTTTCCATCTCCAAAAGTATAGGGATCCTTGGCGTTGACATCTCCAGTGAAGTTCAGTTCCGTAGTCATTTGGAGGACAAGGCTAAGCTGGCGTCCAAGAAGCTAGGTGTGCTCAACAGGGCGCGGCGGTACTTCACTGCGGCGCAAACACTGCTTCTCTATAAGTCGCAAGTGCGGCCGCATATGGAGTACTGCTGTCACCTCTGGGCGGGAGCACCTGAATATCAGCTTCGTCCATTTGACTCGGTGCAAAGGCGAGCTGTAAGAATTGTCAACGATCCTGTACTTACAGCTGGTGTGGAACCTCTTCGCGACAGGAGAGACTTTGCCTCCTTATGCGTGTTCTACCGCCTGTACAATGGTATGTGCTCTGAGGAATTGTTTGATATGATGCCTACGGCTACGTTCTATCATCGCACCGCTCGCCACAGACAGGGAGTTCATCCTCACACTCTGCGTCCGGTGCGTTCTAGCACGGTTAGATCCGATAGGTGTTTTCTTCCGCGCACGCTTAGGTTGTGGAATCACCTCCCTGCCTCGGTTTTCCCAAACGCCTACAGTATGGGGTTCTTCAAAAGGGGTCTTAGAAGGTTTTTACAGGGTCGGCAGCGCGAGTGTGGCACCTCTGGTGTTGCAAACGTTCATAGGCTGCGGTGACCACCGGTCCTTCTGGTGGGCCGTATGCTTGTCTGCCACCTTAGTGGTATAAAAAAAAAAAAAAAAAAAAAAAAAAAAAAAACAACATGACGTATTTGCTAAAGTAGTCGGAGACCACGATCAGGTGTACGTTTCTATTGCTCGAAGTGGGAAAGGGACCAAGCAGATCGACAGAGATAGCTTCGAATGGCTTCGAAACCCGCTTCGGGCTACCCATTAGGCCGGGACGAGACGTATTTACGGGTTTGTACTGCTTGCATGTTTCGCAATTCCCAACATATTCTTTGACGTCCTCGTACATCTTGGGCCAGTAATAATTTAGGGCCAACCTTTTATGTGTCTTCCAAACGCCACCATGGGCACTAAGTGTGTCATCGTGGTACTTAGAGAGCAGGGGCAAGCGATCCTCCTGAGGTACCACCAGCTTCCAGTCAAAGTCTGAAGTCAAAGAATATTTATTTTTAGTTAACCTATATAGAAGGTTGTCACGAATGTCATAATTTGGTGACTTCCTAGGGTTCTTCCGAACACTATTCATGGTGTGGTCATACCACGGGTCTTTAGTGGGTACTGCATCGAGGGAATCAATTTTGATACGAGACAGAGCATCAGGTACAACGTGGTCTTTACCTTTTCGATGCTCTATGTCAAAGTC
This sequence comes from Miltochrista miniata, assembly GCA_933228765.1. Classification (NCBI taxonomy): domain Eukaryota; kingdom Metazoa; phylum Arthropoda; class Insecta; order Lepidoptera; family Erebidae; genus Miltochrista; species Miltochrista miniata. Next base: position 3,044,868 of record OW121769.1, read on the forward strand.
GAATTGACTGAGCCTCATACTCCAACGTGCTAGACGACCCGTGGGATTTTTCAGTTTATGGAACCACAGAAGAGATGAATGATCCGTGACGACCGTACACTTTTGGCCTTCGACGTACTGACGAAATTGTTCCAAGGCGAAAATCACGGCCAAAAGTTCTCGCTCAGTTGTGCTGTAGTTCACCTCGTTCTTGTTAAGAGAACAGCTACAGTAGGCGATAGGGTGCTCAACACCATCGTGAGTTTGTGTCAGTACAGCAGCAACTGAGTAAGCTGACGCGTCACTAAGAATGCGGAAGGGCATCTCAAAGTTAGGCATTTTTAATATAGGGGCAGAAACCAAGGCTGACTTTAGCAGGTTAAAGGACTGTTCAGCCTCAGGGGTCCATTCGAACTTAAGATTCGTAGAAGTGAGTTTGCACAGAGGTTTACTAATCTTCGAGAAGTTGTTAACAAAGCGACGATACCAGCCGGCCATTCCCAGAAATCTCTTAACCTCCTTAGGGTTAGAAGGGGTGGGATAGTTGAGGATAACCTCAACTTTACCCGGGTCTGTCCGTAGGCCATGTTTGTCCACATAATACCCCAGGTGTTTGAGTTCACTCCGACAAAAGTGGGATTTTTTCATGTTAATAGTTAGGCCAGCATCCTTGAGTTGCTGATAGACTCTATGTAAGAGCTCTACATGCTCCTCAAAGGTGCTGGACACACAGACTATGTCGTCCTGAAACGCAAATACCTTGTTGTCGAACTCGGGACCAAACAGACGGTCCATGAGGCGTTGCATCGTGGCACTGGCCCCGACAAGACCGAAGCACATCGAATTGTATTGGAATAATCCTCTCCGGGGAACCGTAAAAGCAGTCTTCTCAGCAGACTGGGGTGAGTCAAATGGAATCTGCCAGTAAGCCGCACTCAAATCTACATAAGTTAAATACTTAGCGTTATTAAGGTGGTCCAAGATTTGATTGATATAGGGTAAGGGGTAGGCGTCACTCTTTGACACAGAGTTCAGCTTGCGAGAGTCCAAGCACAATCTGAGGTCACCGTTTGCCTTCTCCACCATGACCACTGGAGAGTTCCACGCGGACTGACACTACTCCCATCTCCAGCATTCGGTCCAACTCGGCTTCCAGGGCCTTCTGTTTAAGGGGAGAGAGCGGATAATAACGCTGCTTTATCGGCTTGCTGTCACCAGTGTCAATGACATGATGTACAAGTGAGGTCCGACCTAAGCCCACCTTATCAGTGTTCAATGAGTCAAATTTCTCAATGACCCCGTTGATTACACACCTTTGTTTAGCAGTCAAGTTGTTGTAATGCTCGAGGCCACCGTTAAGGGACACAGACTCTATAGGATTATTATCACTAAAGCTATCAAGACTAATATTTTGTAAAATTAACTTATCACTTAACTTAAATTGTTGCCAGAAATCCACTCCAAATATCATGGAGGTGGTTATACCTGGGACAACATAGAACTTGACAACTCGGATAACCGAATTGTACTCAATTGGCAAAGAGATACAACCCAGACATTGCAAGTGAGTGCTGTCTGCAGTTGTAATACGAAAAGTAGGATTGATACTCACAAGATCAAAACCCAGTTCCAAGAAGATGCGGTGCGCTCCCTTACCTAGTATAGAGCAGGAGGCACCGGAATCTAGAAGGCCTAAGACATTTAAATTTAAAACCTTAACAACTAGAAACGGTCTAATGTCACTATCCCGTTTAGGAAACAGGACCTTATCAGAAATAGACTCAGATACAGAGTAGTGCACAGAGTTCCTAATAAGGCCCTGGCCTACGCGTTTTTTGACTTGCTAGTACAGTGTGAGCAGTCTGTGGTCTTGACTCCTTTGAGATCACACCGGAAACACACCAGCTCCCTTGACTGTGTGCAGCTGTATGCAGTGTGACCGCCCCCGCCGCAACGAAAGCATTTGCGATCGTGGGGGGTAACCGGCGTCTCCACTGCAGACACCTGCTTAGCGGGCTTTTGTACACCTTTGTTCTTAAGCTGGTGTAAGTCAGATGAAATCTCAAACTTGTCAAGAGCAGGCTCATGGAAAGCGTCTGCCCTAGTACGCGCAAGCTCCAAGCGCTTACCCAAACGTCTCAAGTCATCTACAGAGTTGACATCATGCAAGGCCAGTTCCTTCATGTAGTCAGGTCTAATGTTGTGCATGAGAATGTCCAGCTGTTCCTCACTGGGCATCTTACATGACAACCTTGAAAACATGGCTTGCATTGTACATATATAGTTAACCAAGGACTCAGAGCGGGCTTGTGTACGCTGTCTTATCTCGTTCCTGAGGCGATAATCATAATCAGGAATATCGAAGGTATCTCTAAGCTCACTAATAAGATCTTCATATGAGATGAAGTTAGCTTTGTTTGTACGGAACCAAGACAAAGCCGGTCCATCCAACAGGTCGGAGAAAGCCATAAGGAGTCTAGGCTTAGTAACCTCCCGAGCACATCTAAGTTCCTCTAATCTCTCTAAAAACACACGTACACAAGTAGAACCATCATATTTTAAATTAAATGAACATAAGTTAAGGGGACGTTCTTTATACACTATGTTACATGTAGAACTATTCCTACTTGAACTAGCTCGCACCGAGCGGTCCTCTCTCACTACTGGTGAAGTATATTCCATCTGGTCACGACCCAAAGGATCATCACCATCATCATCCGAACCTTCGGATTCAGAATCACTACTGTGTTCAGCCCTAGCGATGATCTTCACTAGCCTACCACGAATATCCACCAGGTCGGGGCAATCCAGACCACAACGAGCTAACCTACTCAATAAGTAGTTGGCTCTGATAGACACCCTAAGACGACTACCCTTATTAATGAAGATGTCACCTGACTGAATAGCCTCCTCCAGCTCGGAGACTTTTGGAAGGCAGATCGAGAGCTCAGCCGATGCATCAGCGGGTACCGGAGCACTCGCTTTGATGCTACCTCGACGGACGAGTCGGTGTGCCGTTCTTAGCTCACTCCGAAGGCCAGACACTGTCGTTTCCGGTTCCACTGAAATTCCCATGTGGGACAGCTCGTTAGCAAGTTCATCCTTTCTTAAATAATTAATATATTTTTTCATCTGTGCCATTATGTAAAAATTTACTTACAATAATTATAAAGATAAAATGGCACAGATAGGGATCAATTACAAAGTAAAAATGTAAATTGAGTTACAACAAAGTGTACTAAGCTAGGTAATTATGTTTCAAATTGACTTTTAGAATTTAACAAAGATTAAGGGTATACTAAGAGAGAAAAGTTTCTAAATTTTCTGATAACACTGTTCAGGTTAACATTCAAAATTACAAGGTATCAAGATACCTTCAAAAAAAAATTTATAATTACACAGAGTGAAATTCACTAAGTTAACACAGAGGTGAAGCTATAGAATAATATATGTAATATATTAATCTATGCTAATATAATATTACAATAAATACATGTGTGTGCACCACAAAAAAAAGAAAAAAAAGAAACACATACAAGAAAAAACACAATAAGAAAAAGAAGTGGGTATGCCAAATAAAATCAAAAAAATCTTTCCAAAATCACAGCTAATTTTAAATTTTTAAATTTAGAATTTTGTGTCTTTTCCAGCCAAAGATGTAGGGAGCTGGAAGAAGACGAAAGGGAAGGTTTTGTGCTTAGCTGCTAGCACCACCAATTAACGTCCTGGAGCGTCTCGGACGATTCCAGAATGGTTTCGCCAGAGGTAACCACCTATGCACACACACTAGACTGAGACTACCGCAGAGTAGTTCTCAGAGTCTTGCCACTACGTTGGGAGCCAATTTATAACACACAATGATGTTACTCACCAACTAGCGCGAGGTAGCTATGCAGAGAACTCTTTCCCAGGGCGCCTTGTTACAGAGTTTCTAGTGGGTGCGCAAGGGAGGCCAGGGCTCTGACGAAAACAGCCAATAGGGTGTACACACATATATTTATATAGTACACAGTACACTACAGAGACAATGAGATTACATATTATTTTTTATTTTTATTTTTTTATTTTAACATGTAAAAGTATGCTGACAAAGTACTGGCCTGCAGTGTGAGCGTAGAGTGGCAGTGGCTGGTGGTAATGCCAGGTGTAGACGGCGAGCTTCTCTCACATGCAACCTGCTCGCGCAGTCCACGTATGATTGGGGTGTGGCTGTACAACTTTTCCCCGTACTAAAAAACCCAGAATCTGGGTATTGGTCGTCACAGAGTCCACTTCCTTCTGATAAGAATAGGTGAAACGCAGGAAATTCTCCTTAACAAGTCCTCAGGTTAGAACTTACAACCTCTAAATCGAAATTGAGGTGTGCTACTCAGAGTTGCTTCAAAATTCACTCCTGCTTAGCGGGTGGTAAAAGTGAAAAGTCCAAAAAACCACTTGGAACCAAGGCAGGGCTTTTTATATCCCCTCTCACGTGGAAGAGTCCAGAATTCTTTTAAAACCTGTTTTCCTTTAATGCAAAAACGATTCGTCGACGAACTTATGACATCCTGTCATTCTGACAGCAGAAATGCCACCACAGACAACCGATTAAAAAACGATAGATCGATTAGGGTGCTTCTACACTCCCAATGCTGCATATACAGAAAATAAATGCTACAACTTATGCAAAAAGTATCACCCACTCATTAATATTCTTTTCCTACGTATTTAGTAGTGTACTAAAGATAAACGTTGTTTTGTATTAAGGCTGCAATATTCGACCTTGACAAATCCTAAGGCAATTCGAAGGATTGCAGCGTTCGCTTTTGCCGGATTTCATTCGATTCTGATACATAATATTACTGTTATAAAATCTGAGGGGTTTTAAGAAAAAATCTAGCCGTCAAATATTGTTCTAAAGACCTATATCTATTTTATGACAAGTTTTTATGAGGTTTAAACTCATTTATTTAGATTAAAAAAGTACATTACTCGTTAAGATTTTTGCAATATTTCTCATTTTTCGAGAGCGATTTCTATCGAACAAAGTATTCCTAATCGTGTTTTGATACGTTAAAAAATAAGAGTATCTAAAAAATTACAATAATATAGTTTTATCAGATCAAATCGAAGAATATTTCCTAGTTTAAGTTCACCCCAAGATAAACTCTTTCGAAAATACAAGCCTTAAAACCCTACGTGTTTCTCAATGCGCAATACAGTGAAAGCGTTATATATGTTAATCTAATGACCTATAATTTATTATATATAGATACGCCTTACATGAATAAACTAAGTAGTGTAGTCCCGATCAGCTCTTCAACCAGAGCACATGTCTTCGTAAAGGAGGAGGTTCTCAATTCAACTGTGTTTCTTTATTTTAACCGTCTTCCAAAAAAAGGAGAAGTTCGCAATTCAATGATTTTTTTTATGTTAAATTTTGATTGGGAGAATCGATTTTGAATTTTTTTGTTCGAAAGCTGGTATGTATCATTTGGTTCCACTACAAGGAAGTCAGGATCTAATGATGGCATCCGAAAAGAATGAAGAGGAACTTTCAAAAATTGTAGGGGAAACCAATGCCTTTGTTTTTTTTTACATTAAGTACTTTAAAGCACTGCAATTTAATGAAGGTCTGGAGTCGATCTGGTGATGGAGCTGAAAGACAGTTAAATACATTCCTTAACGGTTTAAAGCAGATAGAAACCTTGTATTTGTTCTTGATTATTTTTTGTATGGATACATGGATCCCTTTACTTTACACCTAAATTAAAATAATTAAATAAAAATAAAATAAAATAAAAAAACCAACTTCAAACAAAAAACTAAAAAGTGAAAAATAAAGTTATATTTACATAATACAACGTCGGATCCATGTGACCACTTTGTGACATTTATTTGAGCGTTTCCGTGCTTCGAAAGGCACGTTAAGCCGTTGGTCCCGGTTGTCAGTAAAATGGCGGTCGTTAAGCCAAGTTGAAGACGTTTATAGACGGCTTGAAAACACCACAATCTTCACAACATGCGCCATTCCTGTGTCCTGTGTATAATATAAGCTCATAAGGGGTAGACAGAGGCATATCTCTGTCTACCCCTTCGAGGATTTAGGCGTGACAATATGTATGTATGTATGTCTCCGTCGTGAAAAAGAATTTACAGTGAGTGCAGTTCAACAAAAAGCAGAATAATCAGCAGTTCGAGGACGACCGGACTCAGATCTAAATTTTGGCAATGCTCTTGGGGTAAGCTTAAACTCAATTTATTCGCGAGACTATTAGTTTTTCCTTTACACATTTATTCCTTTTTAGGGTTCCGTATCCAAAGGGTATAAATGGGACCCTGTTTATGAGAATTCGCTGTCCGTCTGTCTGTCTGTCTGTCCGTCATGAGACTGTATCCCAGAAACCGTGATAGTTAGAGAGCTGAATTTTTCACACATGATGTATGTCTGTTGCCGCTATTACAGAAAAAAATAAAATCAGAAAAAAGGGGGATTAAATGGGGCTTCCATACAACAAACGTGATTATTTTCCGTTTTTTGGTACGGTACCATCAGTATGTGAGTTCGACTCGCACTTAGCCGTTTTTCAAGTATTTTGTGTGGATGGTAATATCCACTTTGCGTCTGTATTTAAATAATAAATAATGATAATACTCAGACTAATAGAATACATTTGTTAGTCTGAGTGATGATAATACACTTTTGTAAGATATTTTTAGCTTGTGTACTCTTTATTTCAATAGATTAAAATGTCTAACGAAAGGCGACATGAAAATTCTATTCTCGAGAATAGAATGGCAGTGTCGTCTGCATAGCAAGCAGTTTCCGCGTTTGGTGGAATCGTTCAATGGATATCATTCGTGTAGATTTACAGCGTTGGACCCAGGACACTGCCCTGCGGTACGCCAAAAGTAGTGTCTGCTTGAGTGCTGAAATAATCCGCAACTTTCACACACTGCCATCTGTAGACAAATTACCACAGTAGGTACAGATATTGTACGTGCATAGACAAATTGAATTTACTAAGTATGACAATTGACTCACCTCTAAATTGGAAATCCCACATTCAAAAAAATTACAGCAAACTGACATCATACAGATTTTAATATTTAAAGCAATTAGTATGCTAAATTTTTCATAATATTTTATTATAAAGTGAAAAGAAGACAACTTGGCCCAGACGCGACTTGAACCCGCAACCTTTGCCTAATCTTTATAATAAAATATTATGAAAAAGTTAGCATACTAATTGCTTTAAATATTAAAATCTGTAGATTGAGTCGGAGACATCAAATCAATGTATAAAAATGATTGCAATATCGTTCATTGATATCAGAGTTGCTAAGTAGCTCGATGGATGGCTCTGTGCCATACTCTTAAATGGCGGTTACAATAAGGTGAAGAATTTCAACTTGTATCAGTACGGCTCCCGTAGCTCAATTGGTTAGAGCATTGCCCTGGATTAGGCAAAGGTTGCGGGTTCAAGTCCCGTCTGGGCCAAGTTGTCTTTTTTCACTTTATAATAAAATAACTGACATCATTTACTTACGCCCTTCAGAATAAAAAAAAACAACGGACCTGAAATCAACAAAAGCTACGTATTACACGTTTGAAGGATCATTGCGCGAGCGTGCGGCTCGTGGGGGCCGAGGGACATGTTGTGACCCTTAAGAGATAAAATCCTTTTTAGGGTTTCGTAGCCAAATGGCAAAAACGGAACCCTTATAGATTCGTCATGTCTGTCTGTCTGTCTGTCCGTCTGTCTGTCCGTCCGTGTGTCACAGCCACTTTTCTCCGAAACTATAAGGCCTATGCTATTGAAACTTAGTAACTAGATGTATTCTGTGAACCGCATTAAGATTCTTATATAAAACTAGAAAAAAAGCAGTAAATTTTGGGGGTCCCATACTCAGAACTGAAACTCAAAATATTTTTTTTCATCAGGGCCATCCCATACCTGTGGGGTATCTATAGATAGGTATTCAAAAATGCTATTGAGGTTCTTATACTATTTTTTTCCTTAAGTGAATAGTCTGCGCAAGAGACACTTCCAAAGTGGAAAAATGTGTGTCCCCCCCCTCTAACTTCTAGACTAAGACAATGATAAATCAAAAAAAAATATAATTATGATGTACATTGCTATAAAAACTACCAACGAAAATTGGTTTAAACGAGATGGAGCTGGTAGTTTTTTTTAATACGTCATAAACCGCAATTTTCGGTTAGAAAAATCACTACCACTGCGAACGTGTTAAAACATCAATCAAAGCTACAACAAACTATAAGAACTTTTGTATTATGTTACTTGCTGCTCCGAAACCCTTCATGGGCGAGTCCAAGTCGCACTTGGTCGGTTTTTAAACGACTTCCAAAAAAGGAGGAGGTTCTCGTCTCGTCTTTTTTTTAATGTTTGTTACCGGCAAATCGCTTGAAAGAGTTATCCGATTTTGATGATTCTTTTTTTATTTTTAAAGCTGGTGCTTCCCATGTGGTCCCATATACAGGAAGTCAGAATCTGATGCTGGGATCCTGGAGAAATCGAAGAAATCCCTCGAATCGAGGAAATTCCTTAACGATTTACAGCAGTTACCTTGTGTTTGGGCTTGATTAATTTGTAATGGGGAGAACATTACCCCTAGACAGATATAATTTCAGTCTACCCGTCACTAAAAATAATAATAAAAAAAAATGAACAAAAAAAGAACCGACTTCAAACAAAAACTAAAAATTGAAAAATAAAATTAACTTAGCACAAAGTAATAGGTAGTACGTATATTTAGACTTATCAGATATTATTGACTGTAATACTGAAGTAAATTTTTCCCACATTTTCACTGGGCGAAACCAGGTAAGTAAAATATTGCCAAGTGCCTACTACAATATGGGGTTCTTCAAAAGGGTTGGCATTTGGCAACCTACAGTCAAGAAGGAGCAACAAAAAAAGGGATCTTAGAAGATGCAGGGTCGGAAGCGCGAGTGCAGCGCCTCTAGTGTTGTAACGTCCATTTGCTACGAATGATGATCAAATTTTCTTCAGGCGGGCCGTAAACTAATCTGCCATCTTAGGGGTATGAAATATGATATAGTAATTTAGTAAGTTACGATTAGATGGATCCTTCAATGGATCGTAAAAACAAAGAACAAGTTATATCTGTCATTGTGATGACAGACAAATTAATTTAACTGCTAACTGCAGTATGTCGCTAGACTCGTTGCCGCAACATACTTCTCGCTTCTCGTTTACGCAGTATTTTCAAGTGCTTCTCAAAGTTTTATCTAAAATGTTCGCGTGCAAACGTTGCGAAGTTGAAGCTAGGGATGGTGCCACATGTTCTTTCTGTGCAGGTCAGTTTGACTTCCCTTGTGCGGGAATAACGGAAGGTGGATGGAGGAAGCTAGGAGAGCGGAAATTAACCTAAAAATGCTCTGGTTGCAAGTTGCTGGGTGTTACTAGTCCGAGAATCAGACCGTCAACGCTTATCGTCGCAAATGGAGGATATACCTGCCTTGTTTGAGACTGTGAGGGCAATATAAGCTGAATTGTTAGACCTTAAAGCTATGAGAGATGAGTTCTCTGACGTGAAGGCATCAATTGACTTTGTTCATGGAGCGGTTGAGGCTTTAACTAACAAGGTATCAACTTTGGAACAAGACATTGAAGCAATGAAGAGGACTAAAGAAGATGTTTTGAGCCTACAAGAGCGAGTTAGCAAGCTAGAGGAAATGCAACACGACAGTGAACAAAGATCGCGCATCAATAATATTGAGATCAAAGGCGTGCCTATGTCAAACTCCGAAAACTTGTTTGATATATTAGATAAAATTGGTGGTATAATCAACTGTAAAATCGACAAGGAACAGGTGAACTACATAGCCAGATTGCCCACACGTAATGATAAGCAAAACAATAATATAATATGCGCAGTACACAGTAGTTTCCTAAAAAATAATTTTGTAGCAGCCGCGAAAAAAATCAAGGCCCCTAAAGCAACAGATTTAGGACTACGGGGCGATAACAAGATCTATGTGAATGACCATTTGACTTTGGAGAACAAGGCTCTATTAAACAAAGCTAAAGCCCCAGCAAAAGAATGAGGATACGAATACGTCTGGGTCAAATGGTGCAAAATTTTTATCAGAAAAAACGTTTCTTCGCCGAAGCATCTCATAAATACAGAAAGGGACTTAAAAAAGTTTTTATCATAGATTTAGTAAATCAACATTTCGATGTGTCGTGTTAGTGGTGCACGGACGCAACAAGTTTGAGAACCACAGGTACATTTTATTTCTATTCATTCCGATGCGGCCGGCCTTTTGTTCTCTTATCGCTCGATGCAAGTACTCGTAACAATGCCGTAGTTTATTACTGCCAAATTCGACAATGCGCACCTCAGCATAGAAGCGCTTTTTGCTCAATCAGGCTGACATACTTTTATTGTACAAAACTTGTATTTTATTTTACTCAACATCTCTGCCTTCGAAATTGTGTATTTATTTTCTACAGTGCTCATGCTCATATTGGTTTAACATTAATCATGCAATATATTTTTTCACCTTGCATTGAATGTAAATAACCTTACAAGCTTGGTATTTTTATGTTATTTGCTTTTATAACGATTGTGATGGCGCCGCTTAGCATTTTTTATCAAAATGTTCGAGGCCTACGAACGAAAACGAGTACTTTCTAACAGAAATGTGTGTATCAGTGGCTTTGATATTATTTGTGTTACGGAATCGTGACTGCCTGAGGGTATCTCTGATTCTGAACTGTTTGACGACCGATATATTTGTGGAGAGGGGATCGTAACTATGCTGTAACTGATCAGGAAAAGGGAGGAGGTGTTTTAATAGCTGTTAAGGCGCTAGACAGACGACGGGGCGGGCCGGGCCGGACAATTTGACCGCGCACGATAGCGCTAAGGGAATCCTATACTATCCACGCACACGAAGGACAAAAAGACCGCACCGCAGTTGTCCGCCGGTCAGTGGCGGCGCGGCAAGCCGCCATGGATCACACAAACCAGTTTGTATGAAGTAACGCAAACGGCGCACTGTGAATTATGGTAGAACAAGAGCTGATCAAAAATACTTTTTTGAAGTGATGGAGTTAACACATAATTTTTATTTTATTGTTTAGGTAAAGAGTCAATCTTTCATATTCAAGTCATTTTTAATCCCTTATTTTATAAAATATTGAATAAAACATCATTATGGCCGGCACTTACGAATGTCTGTTGATAATACCTAGAAAATCGTATACATTACGAGTTTAATTTTGACTATTCATTCAAAAACTCTCTTCTGATGTTATATACCATTCGAGAGGCTGTTTATTACAGATTTGTAAATAGTGGGTTTTATTTTATTTCATATATAAATATTGATGCTATAAAATAATAAGTAAATTGCGGAAAAATATTGCACTTTTTTAATTTCGTCCCGAGTTTTAACACTTAGCTACGCTTGCCTACGTCATGAATTTAGTATTGTTTCGTTTATTAGTTACATATTATTAATATATCAAAAAATCATCTGCCCATATTTGCCCATTGAGATGTTATGAAGGAATATATGACGACAGATGCGAGAAAATGAAGGCGAATTTCGCAGCGCTTATTCCTATCTTTAAAAGGAAGATGCTCTTGACTATTTTCCCAAAGCTAACCCTACTTATGTTATATACCATTTAAAAGAATGACTATTACAGATTTAGAAGTAGAAGTTTTTATTAAAATTTGTTTACTTAAATAAGTGCATTTGAAATTTACGGAAATTGTGAGAAAATATTATCATTAAATTTTAGTCAAGACTTAACAGAAAGCTACTAATGCCTTCATTGTGAATTTAGACTTGTTACGTTCACTAGATACATATAAATAATATATAATATAATTTGCTGCCCAAATTTTCCCGTTTAGCAGTAATGAAGGAAATTATTGTGACAGCAGATGCGACTTAAATGCGACTTTCGACTCACTTTACTTTAAAGATTACCCACCGAAATAGCTTTAAGTATTTATTTATACTTAAAGCCTATCAAAACACAGTATTTATTAATTATTATACCTATCTGAGAATTTGAACTGTAAGTTACTATTCTAGTACTATCTGAAAAATCTGTTTCCTGAACCAGCTTCTTCGATGAAATTAATAATACGTAGGTACTATACCTATAAAATAATATTCGATACAAAGTTTACTTAATCATAAAATAGCTAAAATTATAGAATGGAGTCAAGACCTGCTTCAGTGTTTAACCTATATAGATTGGAATTAAGCGCGTCGAAAATCGACTGTATTTTACGGTATCTGCGGTCACATTTTCCTTAATAACTGCTCAATGGGCAAATATGGTCAGCAGATTTTTTGATATTTTAATAATATGTAATTACTCAACGAAACAATGCTAAATTTACAACTTAGGCAAGTGTAGCTAAATGTTAAAACTCTGGGCAAAATTTATAAAGTGCAATATTATCCTGCAACTTACGTATTGTTTATAGCACCAATACCTTATCATGAAATAAAATGAAATCTACTATTTCCAAATCCGTAATAAACAGCCTTTCAAATGGTATATGACACCAGAAGAGTATTTTTGAATAAATAGTCAAAATTTAACTCGCAATATATACTATTTTCGAGTAATTCCTACAAACTTTATCATCCTGTAGAATGATTGACACCATAAATTAAGAAACATAATACCTATGCTATGACCGATATACAAGATACAATCATGGTTATCCCAATTTTAAAGTCAAATAGTCAACTTTCTTTGCTTAAAGTTATTCCTGACTCCTAAAAGGAAATGCAAGTAAAACCGAGAGCTAACACTAGTTCATGTTATTAAGCTATTGCATAGCTTCTATCGCGGGCCTTGCGTGGAGACCGAATCCAGAAATTGTGTCACGAAAACGAGTCACACTCTCGGCTACCTTCGGCCACGTTCGTGTATCTAGTCTAGCAATTCATAATTTTTTTGTTTACGTCAATTATGAACTCTGCAGTCGTTATATATTATTATTATTATGTCAAATAATCCAAAAATTGATGCTTGTACCCAGAATCGATCTTGCGCCTTCTGCGTACCGATCCGCGTCTTAACCACTCGACCAAAGTTGAATTAAGAGTGTTGGTCGAATTTAGAGTTCTTAATGTGAAATGACAATTTCGATGCTGTCAATTACATTAGTTGCTGTCAATTTACTTCGTCTAAATAAAAATTCGACCATAGGTGCATCATCTATGTACAACAGTGAACTGTACTCGTATAATTTGTGTAAAAAGTGTTTTAAATATAAATAAACAAAGTGCATTTATTAATGTAGAAAGTCACGAAAAATAGTGAAAGAAAATGAGTGAGTACTCTATATACATACATTTTATTATTTTTATCACCAATGCAGTATCATTTTTTGTTTTGTTAATTTATATATAATACTGCTATAAAGATAACCAAACCCGGGAGTAAGTTCCCATGGGAAGCGGGAAGAAAATTTCACGCTGACGTAGCCGCGAGCGCCATCTATCCCATACCTATGTACTTTAAACGTGTCATAAAAGTCACAACAATACCATACATGCATATTTCAAAGAATGTCTATTATTACCATAAAATTTGTAAAAATAGTTTTTAAGTAGAAAGAAGAAACCTATTGTTTTATCTTTTAACTAGCTGACCCTCGCAACTTTGTTTACGTCACACAAGGTCTATGAAATTAGAGGTATTTATTAATCATACTCATCAAGTAGCGTGTAAATCTGTCCTGTATGCTATATCAAAATAGAGCTTAATGGTTAAAACTATTCCTCAGTATAGAATTTTCCTCAATATAAACAATTTACATACAAACACCGGCGTGTTAGAATTTTATTACATGTATCAATGTAGTAGACGTAACGTGTATAAAATGACATCAATCAAATGTCATCAATATTCTGAAAAAGAAATTAAAAATAGAGTTCACAAACTCTTTTGAAAATACATACTGTACCTACCTTAGAGGATCGTTATGAAGATAACAGGATAGTTAACAACCATCCATAGAAAATAGATGGTATAATGCTGAATACCGCAAAGAACAATCGGCGCGGCATAGAATGGGGCCTATACTGATATCCTGGAGGATTATTAATGATGCCGATGTCCTGTGCCTGCTGAGGCACACACACGCCGTCATGCATGTCTGCAGGACAACGTGCAGGACAACGAGCAGGATGAGGCAGCGAATGGCTGGACTGAAATTAAAATCGACAGACGCAAGAGATGTGGTGGAGGCACTAATTCACGTACCTCGGGAGTGTCGTGTCAGAAACTGATGGAATAGAAGAGTACCCTACATCATTTCGAGTCTCGCCAAGGCCAGAATAACCTTTACACAGCTGCGCCCCGTAGGCAGTTGCGAAAATAGACACGAAGAGTGAAACTCAAAACAAAGTAAACGTTAAAACTGTACTGCTAACTGCTATACGGATGCGAGACATGGAAGGTCACTAAAGTAAAGACATTTCGCACCAGCTACCAGCTATAAGTCTTCGTCAAACGCTGCCTCCAATGGATCCTCGGTACATATGGGCCCGAGAACATCACGAACGTAAGACTATTGGAACGCTGCAGTGAGACCCCAACAGATCAAACGTCGGAAGTGTAGCTGCTGCGCTGGATTGGACACACGCTGCAAAGGGACCATGAATCACATCATACCAAGGCAAGCCTTACTGAAACTACTGGTAGGCTTTCAAAAACTGTTCGATAGTAAGTAGGTACATTTTTTGATAGTGGCTATAGGCTACATAACATAATGCGAAGATTAATAGGAGTGGTGCAGCAATGAGGAATGTTTCGAAAACGGAAAACATTTAATCGTTATAAGAGTATCCGTTGCGCCTCTGCGTAAATGGTTGAAGTTACATAAAAATAATTTATTACAAAATAATTGTTCTTCTTAAAAAGTTCTAAAACAAAATTCCAAAAGCCCAAATGTCCACAGTCAAGTAGGCACTTGGTACTTTACTTTGTTGAACATAGGCCTTAAAATCTTACTTCTTACTAATATTATAAATGCGACAGTTTGTGAGTGTGGATGTTTATTACTCTTTCACGCTCAAACCGCTGAACGGATCGGGCTGAAATTTGGTACGGAGATACATTATAGTCTGGAATAACACATAGGCTACCTTTTATCCCGGGAATAACTTCCCGCGGTAACAAATTTTACGCAGGCGAAGCTGCGGGCATCAGCTAGTATTCTTATATAGAAATAATTATACTAGCATAGTTGGTAAAAAATGCTATGTAATAGCTTTACCGCGGCAGTCCCCGAGTGCCACACGTCTTTTTTTTTTCTATAGTTTTCCCTTTTATAAGCTTATATTTCGAAAAATAATATGTATTTGTATCTATTCATACACTTAATATTAATACAATACATAAAAATATGCCATTAATTGTTTTATTTTTAGGATTTTCATCATTATTATTTTTTATTGACACTAGTACTACACTAAACTGTACAAAACGTATTTCATTAAAAGCTTTATTTAATACTATACAACTAAAAAAAAAATTCAAGCTTTTATCTTAAGAATTAAAGAAGTTATTGATTTTTAATCTCAAACAGGCCTTTTTTGTCCATAGTGGGGCGGACCGGGGCGGCTAGCTCAGTCTCTTCGCTAGAACGAACGTCGTGAACTAACTGCTTCTGCCCGTCGATTGTGTGCGTTGCGTTCGCGGGGCGGGCAGTCGCGGGCATCGGCGGACAGACGCGGTCTTTATTACGTCGCGGGCAAAAAGTCCGGCCCGCCCCGTCGTCTGCCTAGCGTCTAAAAGTGAATTAGTTGCGGATGTTCGACGGGACTGGTGCTCCTCGGCAGAGGACTTGTAGATTACACTAACCGTAAGTCACGGAAAACGTAAGATTTCCAATAAAATGCACATTATTGGTGTATATATTTGTAGGGAGAATCTCGGAAATAGTTTAGCAACTCAATTAAAACTTTTTTCGAATAGCTTAGTTGATATTGTCCATATATTATACAACCAAGTGACACATATTTAGTACTGGGTGATTTTAACCAACGTAATATAAAATGGTGTCCTTCAAGTGATGATTCTTTTCTCACTCCAGGCAATCTGGAGGGCAATGTGCAGATTAATTTTATTGACAATTTGAATATTTGTAATTTATCGCAATATAATAGCTTCCAAAGTGATAACTGTAGGATATTGGATCTTGTACTATGCAATAAGGATGTTTCCGTAACTCGGTGTAATGAACCTCTTATTCTCTATGAAGCTAACTAACCTTCTATGAAGATCCTCACCACAGATCACTCTGCGTTTCAGTGAAGTTCGCAAAGATACACAGCCTGCTGACTCGTCCTCGTGTTCAATATTTTTACAACAAGGCTGATTATAACTCCATAAAAGACCACCTGGATTCCATAAACTGGGACCATGAACTTAACAGCAGAACTCTCGAAGATGCCGTTGAGTATTTTTACTATGTGATCTACTGCTTGCGTAACAACTACATACCATCCAAAACTTTAACAGTAAACTCAAAGTATCCTACCTGGTATAATACCTCGCTGATTAAGATGATCAAGGAAAAAGCAAAGTACCACACAAAATTCAAAAAATATGGAAACCTTTCAGATCGTAACTCATTCTCTATCCTGCGTCAGCGAGTAAAAGATTTGGAGAAGGACTTATTTCAAAATTATGTTTTTAATATCGCATCCAACATACATTGTAATCCTCGAGCTTTTTGGGCGTACGTAAAATCCAAAAAGCACTCCAATTGTTATCCCTCTGTTCTACGGTATGGCCAGCGTTCCTCAGACGATGGTGATGTTTATTGCAATATGTTCAATGAATATTTTACCTCTTATTTTTTAAAACCTAGCACTAACAGCTCATCGCTTCTACACACATACGGCGATTACGTGGATGCTGGTTGCGTGAGCTCGGAAATCGGGTCCATTGAGGTGAACAGAGATGAGGTGGGTAGGTTGTTGAAGCAGGTGGACCTGAACAAGTCCTCGGGGCCAGACAATATCCCTCCTGCTTTTATTGTAAACTGCGCAGAAAGTCTCACCGTACCTATTTTAATTCTGTTCCAATACTCATTAACAACTGGAGTGGTACCAACTGTTTGGAAGTCCGCGTATGTAACAGCTATTTTTAAGAAAGGATCAAAAACTGTCGTAGAAAATTACAGGCTAATTTCTAAGCTGTGTGTGTTCGCCAAAATATTGGAAAAAATTGTCTATAAACAGGTGTATTCGGCCCACTGACCTGTAATAGTATCTGGACTGGTGATCGGTTCCATAAAAATGTGCCTAATTGAAAATCGCCATTTGGCGCTGACGGCAGCTAGCGAATGTACTTGGAACTAATACCAGTGATGTACAACACCTGTCTTGGTGTCGATAAAAACTTTATCGACTACAATGTTAATTTTATTTTTGTACCAATGATGTTTACATAATATGAATGACAACTTTAAAGTACCTAAGTAGGCTAACCATCAGGCTCGCGAATTCAGTTTTGCGAGCTTAATATAAAAAAAAGAGTTTGTTTGCTTAAACAGTGGTCGCAGGTATGTTGCCAAAGTAGTGTTACTATTGTAAATCGGCTGAAAAATGACACCGGACACAGCCCACAGTCATTAAGGTTGTCTTTAATCATAATTGGGTTATGTTAGAACTTAAAGCTAGGCGTCCAATAGGCGGATGGGCCGGGCCGGGCCGCAACGCAAAAATCCGCATGCCATACGTTTTTAATGAAACTGTGTTTCGTTGCGGCCCGCCTCTAGTAAAGGCAGATGCTACACAATTCCTGGGCGAGGCTGCAGAGGCGGCTGTAGGTCTGTTGGGAGTCCTGGGACATCCTTCCGAGGGCTTACCCGGGGCTCACAACCATAGGCTGTTGGGCATTGCGTGCCTCACGTAAAAAAAAAAAAAAAAAAAAAGATGCTACACAATTTCATATGAAACGTACGGCACGCGAATTTTTGCTCTGCGCTGCGGCCCGGTCCGCCTGGTGGACGCCTCGCTTAACGTGAGCCGTGCGAGCGTGCTCCCCGAAGCAGCCAATGCCAACTTGCTATTCCGCCTCAATGGCAACTATTTCCCATTTACTTCCCGAAGCAGCCGTGCCCAGAGAGGAATTTTGTTAAGTGACAGGTTAATTAGGATTAGGATATATTGTAGTTTTGTTTGTTTGCAGTAGGTAAGTACAGAGGAGGAAAGGTATTTAAAAAAATATGAAATCACACATTTATTACGGGATATTTTTAAATGCACATCTGTATAATTTTTAAAAGAAAATTATCACATATTTTAAAAAGATTGAAAAACAAAGTAGATTCTCTTAAAATAGGCTTGTGTCCACTAAGAATAAATCTGATTGATGTGTGTTTCTAACGACTATGTCCAATATATGAATAATTAACCATAGATGCTAAGTTATATTTCACAAGCTAGTTAGTTACTGTTTCGATTATCTACTACAATTTTAAGTGTTTGTTAATAATTTTAATATGTTCATTAAATATTAAAGTACTTTTACCATGCCTCTTGTTTTTTAAACTACGAATTTTGGCATTGGACAGAAAATTATCGATATACATTTTGACATCCCTATTAAACATTATAGGTTATAAAAATATTCGTAAAATCCCCGAAACTCGAAGGGTATTCGCTTCGCTTATGATAGTAAAAAAACCTAAATTATTGTTTTATAATAATTGTTTAAGAATTAGATTCTTAGATTTACTTACTTGTGAAAAGAGACGCCACAGCACTTCTCGTATCTTGTTTTACAATATACACACGATCTCATGATAAATATGTACTTAATTACACAATAAACTAAATTTATATATCAAAACACTTCAAATTTATAGCAATCACAGTAATAACTTAAAAATATTCCAAATTTCACACATAAACTCCTTCTGAAATAAACAAACAACGGCCATTTGCAAACGAATTTAGTTCTCAGTGCAATCGACAGCGGCGCTTTGAATCGGCACAAAAAAGTAGCTGTCATTTTGTATGGAATAGCCAGTCCAGCGATTATTATTACAGGTCAGTGATTCGGCCCTAAAATTAAATTTCAGCGAACACCAGCACGGTTTCTTAAAAGGTCGATCTACCACCTCAAACCTCATTTTGTGTAGCGATTTCCTATCCGATTCAATGTCACAGAGATCACAAGTAGATGTTATATACACGGACTACAGCAAATGTTTTGACAAAATAGATCATAACCTACTTTTGTACAAAGTGTCATCTATGGGTATTCGGGGCAATCTCTTAAGATGGTTTACATCATACGTGGAGAACAGGTGCCAGACTGTAGTACTGAACGGCTATGCATCGAGAGCAATGCGCATCCCTTCGGGCGTGCCTCAGGGTTCGCTTTTAGGACCTCTTTTATTCAACGTTTTTATCAATGACATCTCTTGTTGCTTCCAATGGTCCAAAATATTACTTTACGCAGACGACGTGAAAATCATGAAGCAGATTAACAACTTAGCAGACGCCCGGTCTCTACAGGAGGATCTGGACCTTTTCCAGTCATATTGCGTGATTAATAAGCTTGACATTAATGTGTCCAAGTGTTGTAGGTACCTGTACGTTGACACGTAAACCAGAGCCTATTAATTTCATCTGCACACTTCGAGAAACTCCATTAGCCAGGGTTACTTCTGTCAGAGATCTCGGAGTAACGTTTGACAGCAAACTTCTCTTTGACCTACACATTGATAACATTGTTAGTAGAGCCACGAAGGCACTAGGTTTCATAATGAGAATTTCAGCCGACTTCAAAAGTATCAAAACAGTTATAATTTTATATTGCTCTTTCGTTCGTAGTCTCCTCGAATATGCCTCACAAGTGTGAAATCCATTCTTTAACACCTACATTGACCGTATTGAAGGTATACAACGAAAGTTCTTAAGGTACATTCAATTTCGAGCAAACTATTATCTGTCTGATTACCGCGCTCGCTGTAGAAAATTTCACATATTACCTTTATCTGAGCGTCGAAAAATCGCTAATTTAACATTTTTAATGTCTGTATTTAATGGGTCAGCTGATCTACCAGAGCTGCTAAACAGGGTGGGCTTATACGCAACACCATTGTTACTACGTAAGCCAAACCTGTTACTCCATCCTATGGCAAGAACCAACTACAGACACAATTTGTAACTTTTGCGAGCCTGCCGTGCATACAATGCGTCGTGTCGGGATGTTGACATAGACAGTCTGCGCAGAAGACCTTGGAGGAAAACTTTTTCCGGAAGATGGATGAGCTCCAAGTCCAGTTACAAGGTAGTACTGCGGCCAAAGACACTGTGGCTAAGGTAGCTGAAGAGTTCCGCACATTCAGGGAGCTAATATTTAATATCCTGGGCCTTCTTCGGAAACAGATTGCAGAATGTGCCAGGGCCACAGATGCAGTTGACAGTTGGCAGCGAAGGAAAGCCTTGGTGTTCAGCGGGATCACAGAGATAGACCGAGAAAACTGTAAAGACACTATTATGGAGTTGCTGCAAACTAAGATGGCTTTGAAGGATATTCCAGTTACATCTATTAAGACCTGCCATCGCCTCGGTGCTACTGGTACTGGTCATCATCGTCCCATCCTGGTAAGATTTTGTGATTTGAACATTAAGTCTACAGTCTGGAATGCGAAGTCTAGACTCAAAGGGTCTTCTATAGCAGTTAGGGAGTTCCTAACTAAGACCCGGCAGACGCTGTTAGTCAAGGCAAGACTTCATTTTGGAATGTGCTGTTGTTGGACACAGGATGGTAATATCTTGATAAAAGCGCCCGATGGACGTCGCCACAGGATATCTACTTCTGAAGAACTCTCCGCCATTGTCGAAAAGCATCCGAAAGCGGGGTCAGACGTGAGTGCTCGAAAGACATAAATGCCTTGAACTTCAAGATGTTTCTCAAATGACCTCTTGCATTACTTGTGATGGTGGTGTTTATCTGGACATCGGTTATTCAACTTGATTTAAGTTTATATCTATATCTTTTATTTTTGTACAGGGGTGCCTACTGAAGTGATAAAGATTCACTTTCTTTACATAAACCGACTTGTATTGTATGTATTGGTTCACTTCACTTTCATTTTTATTCGTATCAAAATCAAGCATGACATGTCAATGTCAATGTCATAATTTTGACAAGTAGACATTAGGGTTTTAACACACTGGGCCGGTGGTATCTGGACATTAGCTATAGACATTTTATGAGGCAACGAAACAAAATGTCGAGATAGGTGCAGTGTATTCGTGCATTTTTCAAATATTATTGTTTTTGTTTTCCTTTAATTTGACACTGTACCTAATCATATTTAGTGGGAACCCATAACTGTTTATTGTTTGTTGGTGTGTGTTTGCTGGTGGGTGGTGCAGAGATATTGAGATTAGCTTAACTTACTTCTGCATAGCACAAGAATATTTTAGTATTGTATTGTATTGTATTGTCTGTATTTATTTATTTCATATTTTATAATACTTATTTTATTTGTTTACCATTATGAGTAGCTCATCTGATGAGGACTTGTCCTATGTCCCTCTCAAGCTACCAAAATTGAAACCTAAAGTTCTGCACATGCGTTGTTTTGGACAGGTTGACGTCAATTCATTGCGGAACGATGCTTCTGAGATTGATTGGGAGCTACTGGTGGAGGCTCAAACTATTGATGATAAGATTCAAGAGTTTAACAAAGCTGTAATAGGTATCTACGATAAACATGCACCCATTAAGAGGGTTAAATTAAAGCGTCCACCGGCACAATGGATTACGGATGAGGTCCGTCTAGCAATGAAAGGTAGGGATCGGGCATTTCGTAAATTTAAAAATAACAGATCGGATGTTAACTGGGACCTATACAAAACTGCTAGGAAACGTTGCAATCAGGTGATACGTAACTCTAAACGCCGATATATCTTTGATAGTATTGCTTCGTCTTCATCCTCAGATATATGGAGATTTCTGGGTACACTGGGAAT
Organism: Miltochrista miniata; assembly: GCA_933228765.1. Taxonomy (NCBI): domain Eukaryota; kingdom Metazoa; phylum Arthropoda; class Insecta; order Lepidoptera; family Erebidae; genus Miltochrista; species Miltochrista miniata. The sequence goes on from OW121769.1 coordinate 3,066,868, forward strand.
TGGTAGGAGTAGGCAGTTGGAGTTTCCAAAGACAATTGGGTTGGATGACATAAATAATCATTTCTCTACCTCCAATGTCATGGCTGATCCAGTTAAAAGTCAAACGGTAGACTCTTTGGCTGTCCTGCCGGTTCCCTGTTATGCTCCTTTTAAATTTTCTCCAGTCTCGGAGGATGAGATTAAAAAGATCATCATTTCGATACATTTCAAAGCAGTTGGCTGTGACAACATTAGTCGCCGCATGATTACCACCATCCTAGAACAGCTCCTCCCTGCTATATCTCATATCATTAACTTTTCCCTCGATTCTGGTCAATTCCCTAGTTTGTGGCGTAAAGCCTACGTACGTCCCTTACCCAAAATTACAAACCCTTCCCTGCCTAAACACTTTCGTCCAATATCCATACTTCCTTTTCTTTCTAAGGTATTGGAAGCATGTGTGCACAGCCAACTGTCTAAATTTATTTTTCCGTAATGCCATATTGAGCCCTTTTCAATCTGGTTTTAGACCAGGTCACAGCACCACTACTGCCCTTCTTAAGATAACTGGTGATATTAGGGAAGGTATGGAGAAGGGTATGGTTACAGTGTTGGTGTTAGTGAACTTCTCTAATGCTTTTAACAGCGTCAATCATGACATCTTATTGGCTGTTCTTGCTCACATAGGAATCTCATCTGACGAGTTGGAATGGTTCTCCTCTTATCTTCGGGACCGCCAGCAATCAGTTTCTGTTAATGACACTTCGTCTCACTGGTGTAACCTAAATGCTGGGGTCCCACAAGGCGGTATACTCTCTCCTCTTCTATTTTCTATATTTATTAATTTCCTCATTGCTGATCTTCAGTGTGCGTATCATCTGTATGCTGATGACTTGCAGATGTATAGTCAAGCTAGGGTTGATGACATTGCGGAGGCTATTGACAGCTTGAACAGGGATTTAGACTCTTTAGGGAGGTGGTGTGACAGGTTCGGCCTATCAGTTAATCCGGAAAAATGTCAATGTATAATGATAGGTAGCTCCCGGATGATGAGCAGGCTGGAGGGTGTAAGTCTGCCACAATGTACATTTAGGGCTCAAACTATACCGGTTACCGCTACTGTAAAGAACCTGGGATTGTATCTTGATTCCACTCTTGATTGGCGCGCTCAGGTTACTAATGTCAGCCAGAAGGTTAATGGAACACTACGGGCATTTTACAGACTTAAAAACTTTCTTCCTGTTAGTACCAAGATGACGCTTGTGCAGATGCTAATCTTTCCTATTATTGACTATGGTGATGTGTGCTATTTCGGCCTGAATGCAGATCTGCTCTATAAACTTGACCGACTTCTCAATAATTGCTTTCGATTTGTTTTCAATCTCCGAAAATATGATCAAGTCTCGGCTTATCGGGATGAGCTGGGTTGGTTACCCATACGTCGCCGGCGTAGTTTACGTGCGGTGACTATGGTTTATTCAATTCTACACTCTCCTCATGCTCCTACTTACTTGACTCCTTATTTTCAACTGCTCTGTTCAAATCATAACAAAGTAAAATTCGCTGTCCCTCTCACTCCTCTGATTTTATACACTGCTCTTTCGTTGTTCAGTCCATTCTTTTCTGGAATGCTCTTCCTCTTGAAGTTCGGTTGGCTACTAGTAGGGAGTCCTTCAAGGAAAAAGTAGGTACGACTACTTTATAGTGTACCATGACTTAGAGAATCTTTGTGGTTTTGCTACAATCTTCGTTTCTGCTTGCTGCTTGTCAACATTCTTTTTTTCTTTTTTTTTCTCTATTCCCCTTTATCTCATCTCTGATTTTTTTAGTTTATTTGTGTAGGTTTGTATTTTTTTTTATTTAAGTATGTATATGTATATGTGTGTATATGTGTATGTATATGTAGGTATGTGTATATGTATGTGTATTTATGTGTATATATATATATATATATATATATATATATATATTTTTTTTTTTTTATGTATGTATTTATATATGTATGTAATATCACATTGCGTTTTTTATGACCTCTTGCATTATTTATAAAACAGTTTTCAACATATCCCTGAGCACCTACTTTATCTTGTCTCTGCATCACCCTCAGGTAGACTGGTAGAGAATGCCTAAGGCATTAAGTCCGCCTTGTACTATGTGCTAAAGTTTAAAATAAATAAATAAATAAATATATCTCAGAAAGTGTAACTTTCGAAGGTACAGACGAATTTGAGAATGCATGGTAAATCCGAAACGAAATTGCTTTGCACTGAGAATTGACGCCATCTCTCGGATAACATTGGAAGTAAAGTATCTATCGTTGCCGATTTTTTTAATACCTCACACAGGAACGTGATTATTGTCAAAATAGCAACTCATTAATCTTTTGAGTAATGTAAATATGCCATCTAGTACATTTTTTGTGATTCTAAGGTGTCTATGCAATATTATATTCGAGTAAAGTTGCGCCATCTAGTGGAGTTTTTGTGAATTTGGACTCAAATGTGCATGGGATTATAGATCTTAAGGGGCCCATGCAATATTGGAGGTGACTGTACATACTATCCCAGACCAATAGAGACATTCTTGCACAACGTCATTATTTTGCACAAGTATCATAAATGCAAGGAAAGCTTTGTATGAGCATTATTTTGCTGAATGGGATTTTTAGGTAGGTACTTTGTAATTTTTAAAACTGTCATTTGTTGTACTTTGTAGTAGATTTGTTGTTAAGAGTTAAGTATGTGCTTACATCATTGTTCTCTCTGACGGCGGCGGTCCATTTCAACACGGCGATGGGCTCACCACCTGTCACGTGGGACCGAATTGTACACGGTGAAATGTGGGCCGGTATAGGCCTCTGCCTACCCCTTCGGGGATAAAGGCGTGAATATATGTATGTATGTATGTATGTACATCATTGTTTGTTTGGATTGAGTTTTCGACTTTATTTCTGTATAACTTAAAAAAAAATGTTATTTAGATATTTATTTATTCGTGAAAACTCTTAATTGGCCGTCTTTATGTTATATTTCTATTCAATATCTATGTTTAGTTGTAAGTTTTCCAAAGATTTGAAAATAAAATGAAATAATAAAATAAATAATTTATGCAAATCACCGGTCGTCAGTGCGTCTTAATTTAATAATTTGTTCTTGTTTTGGGCCAGTTAAAGCATATAAGTCGATTTCGATGCCGACCGACAGTTCCGACTACATGGCCATAAATGCTAGAGTCCCACTTATGCAACCCACCCTGATTTTGCTGCTTCATTAATTATGAACATGTTGTCTTTTAACGACCTCTATTGTTATGCGAAAACTTCAATATCCTCCAGTCCACAGTGAAAGAAAGTTATGTACCACTCTGGTGTCTGAAATCAAGGCTTCTCTTGATAAAGTGTCAGATTGAATTAGACTAAATATTATAAGATTCAATCCTGCTAAGACTAAACTTTGTGTATTCACCGTTAAAAAAACCCATTTAATGTAACGCCGTAAATTCAGGGCTCATCTGTATCCATCACCAATAGTATCGGGACCCTTGATGTTGAAATCTCTGGTGACCTTAAGTTCCTTTTTTATTGAATAGAAAAGGCCACTCTGGAGTCCAAGAAGCTCAGAAAGCTCAACTAATCAAGGTGGTACTTTACTGTGGTGGGCGTGATTGTAACTGTACCGGAACTATTGGGATTAATTTTCTCGTGTATAAAAAATATACACTACTGTACTACTGGGACAAAAAAATCCCAGTAGTTCTATCATGGAACTACACAGTGGAACTACTGGGATACGGCGTCTGACCGCCCCGTTCGACACCGTACAAAAGCGATTCCTTTCTTACAGACGAAAATCTTTCGCCTCCTTATGCGTCATGCGTGTTCTACGGCCAGTACATTAGTTTGTAGTCTGAGTAATTGTTTACTGTGATCCCACAGCTACGTTTTTTTTTTTTTTTTTTTTTTTTAACGTGAGGGAAAATCCTCGTAGGATGCTATGCCGGACTCTTACCGACTAAAAAACCTCACGTAACGCCCAACAGCCTATGGTTGAGAGCCCCGGGTAAGCCCTCAGGAAGGATGTCCCGTGGAACCCACAGCTACCTTAGCTATTATCGCACCGCTTGCCACAGGCAGAGTTTTCTCCCCACACTTTGTGCTGATCGCTCTTGCACGGTAAGATCCAAAAGGGTTTTTCCATGCACGTCTGGAAATAATCTCCCTGCCTGGGTTCTACAGATGTTCAAAGTACGAGGTTTTTTAAAAAAAGGTCTTGGATTATATTCGTGGGGTCGGCAGTGTGATTGTAGGGCTTTTAAATTTTACAAACGTTCATGTCTACGATGACCCCCTTTGATCAGGTGGGACGTATGTTTGTCTACTTTATTGGTATACTAGCTGATGCCCGCAGCTTCGCCCGCGTAAAATTTGTTCCCGTTCCCGCTTCCCGCGGAAACTTATTCCCGGGATATAATGTGGCCTATGTGGTATTCCAGACCAAAATCAATCCCTGTACCAAATTGCAGCCAGATCTGTTCTGCCGTTAGAGCGGGAAAGAGTAACAAACATCCACACTCACAAACTTTCGCCGTTATAATATTAGTAAGATGGTGGTTTTAAATAATGAGATGGTAGATATACCCCACCATGACCAGGTCTAGGGATACCTAGGCTGTCCTGGGACATCCTTCCAAGGGCTTACCCGGGGCTCCCAACCATAGGCTGTTGGGCGTTACGTGAGGGTTTTTAGTCGGTAGGAGACCGGCATAGCATCCATGATGGATTGTCCCACACGTAAAAAAAAATGGCCGAATGCTATGTATCATAATTATGTAATGTTTTTTACTACGGTAGTGTAGGCGTGACGATGCCTTAGTTAGGCCACACTACCGAATGTGACAGTTGAAGGAGCCAATAGAATGATTCAACCTCTTCACGGACCCACCAATGTTTAGCGAAAACGTGTTGATAGCGAAGTTCACCTAGGTATGCGGTGTCTAGGTTATAATTGTTTTTGGATATCAGTATAGAGGTATAGATCGAAACAAAACACATTGATAAAACGCAACGTCGCGTCGGCCCTATCTTGCCGGTTACAAAAACGTTCGTAAATGTGCCCGCTAATGGGTTACCAAAAGAAACCCATATATTAATAGCTATTTGTTTTATCTTTCAGGTGTACACTGCTCGTTTCAAGAAAATACGGAAAAACACAACATGGGAATCTTTGTTCAAATTATAGCTAGTGTTATACGTGAGTTTATTGTAATCCTTATACAGTAATATTTATAAATGTGAAAGTTTGTAGTAGTATATATATTATGACAGCGCGTTGATAGTGAAACGAGTGTGACACCTGCCATTTGTAAGGCTTCGTTGTCTTTGCCTAGATTTTTGCAACAGCAATGAAGGTAGATTGAATGATGAGCGGCAACGCCATTTTGTGGGGCTCAGTCTTAAACTAGCCGTCGGTAGATAGAAACGTGAAAGTATACGGGCAATGGGGAGCATTGTTAGCGGTGGAAGGTGAGCGTTATGCGCATTGTAAAGGTGGCCACCTCAAACCTGCAGATTGAGTCGCAAGTCCCAGACGCTGTTGCAATGTTCTTCCTTGTGCCACGCGGTAGTGGGTTTAGTGGTTTTTGATTAATTGCCTAATTGGGTGTGTGCTGTGCATGTTCATAATTGTTATTTGGTGATTGCCTTGTCCGTTACCCGCCCAAATGCCCACGTGGCTAGCTTTAGCCGATCCTAACCTAAGCGTGGAATCGCCTACATATATTTTTTAATCAGTAGGTATAGGTACCGCTTTCAAGTAACATTAGACTTTAATTATTCATACAGTTGATTGACGACACCTGGTGGAACTTGCTGCTCATAACAATAAAAAAACACCACTTACTTGGACTGTTCCGCAATGTTTACCTACAAACACAAAGTGCTTTGCCACGCGGCATTCTCAAAGGTAACTAGATGACTACTGAACCGAAAACTCATAAAAAATATCAATTTTAGATAATAAGTAGACCAAACCAGATAGCGTGTAATACTATTGTACTATCTTAGCCAATACTTACAAATACTAGAGAATACCTGTTTCAAAATTTACCCCAAAATGAAGGAAATTATCAATTTTTACATTTTTGAATAAATTATTATTGTAGTATACTGTATTTCAATAGCTTTGCGCAAAAATGTAAACATCAAATTTTATATTTTTAACCGACATCCAAAAAAGGAGGAGGTTCTCAATAAAATTCGTCTGTATTTTTTTTTATGTTTGTTACCGGCAAATCGCTTGAAAACGTTAACCGAATTTAAAAATTTCTTTTTTTATTTGAAAGCTGGTGCTTCCCATGTGGTCCCATATACAGGAAGTCAGAATCTGATGCTGGGATCCTGGAGAAATCAAAGAAATCCCTCGAATCGAGGGAATTCCTTAACGATTTACAGCAGTTACCTTGTGTTTGGGCTTGATTAATTTGTATTGGGGAGGACTTTACCCCTAGACTGATATAATTTCAGTCTACCTGTCACTAAAAATAATGAAAAAAAAAAATTTTAAACAAAAAAAAACCGACTTCAAACAAAAACTAAAAATTGAAAAATAAAATTAACTTAGCACAAAGTACATACATACATACATAACATCACGCCTGTCTCCCAACGGGGTAGGCAGAGACTATGACTTTCCACTTGCTACGATTCTGGCAAACAACTTTCGCTTCTTCAACTTTCATAAGTGTCTTCATACATGCTCTTCGGTTAAGGGTACTCTTGACCTGGCCTTTTCTCAGAAGATTATTGATTTGATCGACATGAGTATGCCGAGGTCGACCCCTACCAGTTTGCTCATTCACTCTCGCTTCATAAATCTGTTTCGTCAGCCTATTTCCTATTATATTCATTCTCTCCACATGTCCAAACCATCTGAGCATCCCTTTCTCTATCTTAGTCACAACATCTTCTGTCATACCGCAATGTTCCCTTATCACACTATTCTTTACTTTATCCCTCAATGTCACTCCAGCTATACTTCGCAAACTTCTCATTTCCACTGCATTAATTTTACTTTCATGCTTCTCCTGCCACACCCAACTTTCACTACCATGCATAAGTGTAGGGACAAGCACTCCTCTATGTACAGCCATCCTTGCCTTTTTAGACACGTTCTGACTGCTCATAAAGCTGTGAATGGCTCCATTCACTTGGTTTCCTGCCAAAACTCTTCTTTCAATACCATGGTCACACTTTCCATCTCTTGCAAATTTTGAACCCAAATATACAAACTCTTTCACCTGTTCCACGCTCTTTCCTTCGATCGATATCGAGCAATCATTCATACATTTTTCTCTTTTAAAAACCATTACTTTTGTCTTGCTTACATTAACATTCATTCCTCTACTTTTAAGCGCATCGTTCATTATACTAACCATCAACTGCCACTCCTCCGCCGATGATGCCAGTATTACCTGATCATCAGCATAAAGGAGGCATTTGACGGTTAGCTCATTCATTTTTAATCCATACGCGCACTCTTGTAGTTCTTTCAAGCAACTGTCCAAGTATAGGTTGAACAGCCATGGTGACGCTACACAGCCTTGTCTCACACCTTTTTCGATGGGAAAAAAGTCTGTGCAAGCTCCATTGATCCTGACACAAGCACTGGAGCCCTCGTATAGAGATTTCAAGGCTCGTATCAAGTTGCTGTTCACTCCATACATGGACAGTGTTGACCACAGTTCATTCCTCACCACTCTAGCACAAAGTAATAGGCAACAAATTTAAAAGTTAAAATTTTTTTTTGAATAAATTATTATTGTAGCCTACCTACATTATTTTATAATTACAATGTCAAAATTTTACATAATTTTGACGGCCTTTGCTTGCTTGCTTGGAGGAGGTAGTGTAACCGTCTGATGTACCTACTGTGGTCATGCGATTGATTCCCGGGTCGCCGGGCCAAATATATGATATAATGTGTTTTTGTTTATAGTATAAGTATGTCTATGAGTTGTCTAGATCCTATAGTAAAAGCTTGTATTCCAACCAAAAAGGCAATTGCATCTTTATAATGTAAGGTACCTACACAGTATCAGCAGCCCTGGTGTTACGCTACCGAGGTCGTACCCGGGACTCTCGGCCGTAGGAAGATGGAAGGGCACCGCGTGGTTTTAGTCATTAGAAGTCCGATATAACATCCATGAGAATTTCCAGGCGTAAAAAAATCCTGAGAAGCCCTTTAGTAGGATTAAAAGCATTTTTTTTTCTCTCAATTCCACAGTCTGTATCTCCTGCGTCAATATGGGTATCACAATCGGATGGCCATCACCTACGGTTCTTCTATTCAAGTCAGAAAACACAACTTTACATCGACCCATGACAAATATAGATGTGGCACTCTTTGGTAGTCTACCACTCCTTGGAGTACTGATTGCACAGCCTTTGATAAATATTGTCGTTTTAAATAAGATGGGACTTAAACGTACTACGTTGTTCGCTTCATTACTATACGCGGTAAGTACATTAATGATTATCTATACATATTTATCTAATAAAATTGTAGAGGGTCGAGAGTTCACTTGCCTCCAATATTGCATGGGCCCCTTAAGGTCTATAATCCTATGCACATCTGTGTCTACATTCACAAAAACTGCACTAGATGGGCGCTACTTTTCTTGAATATAATATTGCATAGACACCTTAGAATCACAAAAAATGTACTAGACGGCGTTATTTACATTAATTCAAAAACTAATGAGTTACTATTTTGACAATAATCGCGTTCCTGCGTGAGGTATAAAAATATAGGCCAAGTGCGAGTCGGACTTACCCACGGAGGATTTCTTGCAAAAACGGCAACAAATAGGCGCTTGAAATACTCACAGAATATCGAGTTGTACATTTCCATTAAATAAGAAATATTTAAATAAATTAAAATAGACATTTAAGTGGGGCTCCCATTCACTGTTTAGATGGCGCAAGGAGGCACTCGAGCGGGGCCAATGGCCTGCGTCTTGAGAAATCGAGGCCCAGCGATCCCTGCTCCACCAGGAAACCGTAGAGACATGGAAGGTACGACTTGAGCAACCAAAGGGGGGATTCGCCACAATCGCGGCCGTCAGACCGGTCATGGACGAGTGGCTAGAGAGGAGACACGGTGCTATCTCCTACCGGTTGACACAGATACTTGCAGGGCACGGTAGCTTCGGTAGGTATCTGTGGCGAAAACACCGGGAAACCACGGCCGAGTGTCAGCACTGCGAGGACCGCAGCGATGACACGGCGCGCCACACGCTGGTGGAGTGCACAGCGTGAGCGCAACAGCGCCAGGTCCTCGTGGTGGGTCTGGACGTGGACACTCTCTCGCTCGAGACCATGGTGCGAGCCATGCTCTACAGCGGGAGTAAGTGGGACTGCGCCGCCGCTTTCTGTGAGCAGGTCATGCTCGTGAAAGAGGCGGCGGGGCGGGAACGGGAGAGAACTTTCCCAACCGAGTTCCGCAGTCGGCGGCTTGGGCGCCGCCGACGTGTCTTCGCCGAGGACTATCGGCCTCCATGACCGGGGGCCTGAGGATGGTGAGAGGGCGGCTCACTGTCATTACAGAAGCAGGCCCATGACGGCAGCGTGACGTGAGGAACTCACGCACGCCCCCCCTTAGAAGCAGAATCACACCCGAAACCCCCCAAAGACGCGGGATAGCACCCTGGGCGAGGCTGCAGTGGCGGCCGTGGGTCTGTTGGGAGTCCTGGGACATCCTTCCGAGGGCTTACCCGGGACTCCCAACCATAGGCTGTTGGGCGTTACGTGAGGTTTTTTAGTCGGTAAGAGTCCGGCATAACATCCATGAGGATTTTCCCTCACGTTAAACAAAAAGAAAAAAGGGGGGCTCCCATACAACCAACGTGATTTATTGCCGTTTTTTGATCTATGCTCGAGTCCAACTCGCACTTGGTCGATTTTTCTTTAATTCTAATTTAAATGTATCTCTTCGCATTTCAGGTGTCCTGGTCAGTCATCGTCCTCAGTAATAGAGTGGAAGCCATGCTTATAGCCAGCACGATAATGGGATTTGCAAACTCAAGCTTTGTCCTAGTCGCAATGTACATCAGTGAAATAGCCCAGGATTCTATTAGAGGTACCTTGACATCTGGTCCAAATTTGTCATGCAGTTTGGGCTTATTGGTGTCGTACGTTGTTGGAGGGGCTTTGGATTACTACATGATGTTATACACATATATTGCGTTATCAGTTATATGTGTTTGTTTGATCAGCGTTTTGAAAGAATCTCCGGTGCAGCTTCTGGCAAAAGGGAGAGAAGAGGTATATTTAAAATTTTTGGTAGTGGCAATAGTAGGTACTACATTTAGACTGTCAACTTGAGGGCCACAATAGTTTAAGTTTTTGTGGATCCGGTAGATGTCGCTAAGACAAGGCTTCAGGCACAGCCTTTGGCGACCTCCTGGGATCATCCTTCCGAGGGCTTACCTGGAGCTTCCAACCATAGGCATTAGGTAGGAAACGTGGCTTTTAGTCGGTAGGAGTCAGTTTAAAACTAATACCTTCCTAGGACCTTCATCGCAAAGATCCTCCAAGCCATTTGCGAGTTACAGTGGCGCGACCAAATAGAGCGAACCCACAAATCTATGACATTCAGAAAAGTAAAAAGCAAAACATTTTTACCTGCTAGAACCAAAGACTTCTATATAAACTGATGTAGACATGCCCTACGCACCGATTTTTGAAACCTAACTGAGCTAATTAGCAGCGTTGCTCGTACTGTAGTGAGTCAAAACTTCGAGAGTACTCGGCTTGCAATCGCAGTCCAAACGCCTTCACTTTTACTCTTGTTCTTTTCGTATATTGCTATTGTGATGACAATTACGTAAATATTATTTATAAGTGAATGTAGTCTTAGCAATGTATGTGTTTGAGGATTGCTTTTAAAATCTCATTTGTTAGAGTACGGCGTGTCTACCTCAGTTTATATAGAAGTCTTTGGCTAGAACGGTGTAAACACACTTCTCTTTTAAACACTTTTAATAGAGCAGCAATTTTAAATGCATTGTTCGTGCACTAGTCTGCTTGTATGTCACTATGTCACACACACACACCACTGCAAGCTACTGATTGATTTCATTATCGACTGTCTCGATGGTTCATTGAACTATTGATTGGTGGGAACCTGTTTCAAAGTTCTAATATCCTGGTTACTGCCTCGATGGAACAGTGGTAGGCGTAAGTGACTGCAGTGCGGAGGTTCCGGGTTCGAATTCCATCAGTAATTTTATTGTGTGATTCACAAATACTGGGTGTTCCTTTTAGGGTGTCAAGCCGCCACTAGCTGGTAGCAGGGTTCCATACCTATCGATTTAACCCCCATGTATGTTCTACGATTTTTTGTAGTTCTCGAGATATAATGTTCTGCATAATTCCCTATTTTTTATTATCGATTAAAGTTTTTACATCTTGTATTAAAGTTAGGAAGGAGATTATTTTGTCCATAATACTGCAATCAATAGGCATTATAATTATAAAAAAATATCCAAGAAAAGTCGAACCAAAAAGAAGAAAGCCACGTGGACACGTAATTATAAAAAATAACGAAAAAAAATTATACTTCGAAAACTACAAAAAAACGTATAACATACATGGGGGTTAAATCGATAGGTATGCAACCCTGCTACCAGCTAGTGGCGGCTTGACACCCTAAAAGAAACACCCAGTATACACAAGGTTATATCATAGTATAAGAATATGTTCGTTATATTTAATTAATTTGGGCTAAAAGGCGTTGTTGGGCTATGAAGAGTCCGAATCGGACTCACCAACTATGACTTCATTGCCGGGAGGGGAGGCGTAGAACTTCTCTCTCTGCTAAGGCATACTCTAAAAGGACGACGCTTATACACATACATAAAAACAAGAAATTATATCTATCTATATATATAAAAATCAATGCCACTTTTCGTTGTAATTTTATAACTCAAGAACGGGCTCACCTATCCAAACCAAATGTATAGGCTTTGTTCGGACTATTTAGTAGATGGTTTGTGTGAAGTTTGCACAAAATCGGTCGAGCGGTTCTTCATTTATCACGCAAACGAAGTTGCGCGGGTCAGCTAGTCTATATATATAAAAATCAATGCCACTTTTCGTTGTAATTTTATAACTCAAGAACGGGCTCACCTATCCAAACCAAATGTTTAGGCTTTGTTTGGACTATTAAGTAGATGGTTTATGTGAAGTTTGCACAAAATCGGTCGAGCGGTTCTTCATTTATCACGCAAACGAAGTTGCGCGGGTCAGCTAGTATAATATAAAAATCAATGCTACTTTTCGTTGTAATTTTATAACTCAAGAACGGGCTTACGTATCCAAACTAAATGTTTAGGGTTTGTTCGTACTATTTAGTAGATGGTTTATGTGAAGTTTGCACAAAATTGGTCGAACGCTTCTTTATTTATCACGCAAACGAAGTTGCGCGGGTCAGCTAACGGGCTTACGTATCCAAACTAAATGTTTAGGGTTTGTTCGTACTATTTAGTAAATGGTTTATGTGAAGTTTGCACAAAATTGGTCGAACGGTTCTTTATTTATCACGCAAACGAAGTTGCGCGGGTCAGCTAACGGGCTTACGTATCCAAACTATATGTTTAGGGTTTGTTCGTACTATTTAGTAGATGGTTTATGTGAAGTTTGCACAAAATTGGTCGAACGGTTCTTTATTTATCACGCAAACGAAGTTGCGCGGGTCAGCTAACGGGCTTACGTATCCAAACTAAATGTTTAGGGTTTGTTCGCACTATTTAGTAGATGGTTTATGTGAAGTTTGCACAAAATTGGTCGAACGGTTCTTTATTTATCACGCAAACGAAGTTGCGCGGGTCAGCTAACGGGCTTACGTATCCAAACTAAATGTTTAGAGTTTGTTCGTACTATTTAGTAGATGGTTTATGTGAAGTTTGCACAAAATTGGTCGAACGATTCTTTATTTATCACGCAAACGAAGTTGCGCGGGTCAGCTAGTAATGTATATGAGTGAAATTATGAGTGTATTATTTTATGTAAGTTCCATAGTGGCAGCCGATTGCTTTTGTATATTTTTTGAATACGATTTCCTCCCCGAACATACGAGTATGACAGACATAATATATCTACTCCCCTTATACTGGTCGCGTTGCTCTATGCATGTGAACGTTTGCAACACCAATGGTGCTATACTCGCGCTGCCGACAGTGCGAAATTCTTCTAATACCCTTTTGAACACAAAGTAGAGATAGTACACATGAAAATCTCATGTATGTACTTTTTTTCACACCTACCCTCTGCTACGTACATTCGCGCACAAATCGGTATCGAAAACTACTATGAAAATCTCTTGACCTCGTGTCTGTGAACTCTGTGAGCGGTGCCTATGTACCACAGTCTTAGATCATCTAACCACAGGATGCGCCTTACTTAAGCATTGTTTTCTGCCATTGCACATGACCATTTGGTTTTTTGGCTTTATAAAAAGCACTGTACATCAGTACATCATTTTATACGATTAAACTAGCTTAGTACATTTCATTGTAGTTGACTGTACAATAAAAATTAACACAACAGCCATTACGCGTTTGTCGATTAATACATTTTTAAATATAATGAAATTTTATATGTCTTTGTGTTTCCCCCTTCACCCGCTATGAAAACTAGCAGAATATTTTTGTATGCGGTGGTTCGCAAAGGCTAGTCCCGTGATATATGGTCTAAGACCACAGTGAATTTAGTATGTAGGTTTCCATCTGTACTATATAATTTGTGTTTTGAAGATATGAAGAGAGTAGATAATGTAGACTGAATGTATTTTATATTACAGCGACGTTTCTTTTTTCTTTCCGACCCTAACTGGGTTGGGAAAGGCTCAAAGGATGATGGATGATTTTTATGGTTTCAGGAAGCACTGAAATCTTTGTCTTTTTACCGCCAATCGAGTAGTATTTCAAGTGAAGTATTAATAGAATTAAATAACATTCGACGTTCTCTTAACTTGGAGTTGGAAGGTGAGTATAATATTACTGTTGTTGCGCTTAATATTTAGGGTATCAGCAGAGAACCTGAGACCTTCCGAGGTGGTACCCTGGACGGATAGGTTAAGTACAGTGTTGCGTCTTCTTCGATGAGGTTGTATTTTGATGTGAATGAAAGTGGACTGTAGTTTTAATCTTGATTTTAATTTGAATAAAATATATTGTACAAAATTTGTGCTACCGACATGCGTAAGCGAGAAAAAAAAAGTATTGCGAGTGTTGCTAGTTAATTTCGTCCGTGTTACGTTCCGTTCGTTCGTTACTTGCACGTTCAGAAACGATAGCTTCTTTAGGTATAGTAGTACGCAACATGCCCCCGACTTTGGAAGCACCTGGTTCCAAGATAGATTGTTCTGAAGTGCTGTCATCTTCTTCAAACAAGGGACAAAATTTTGTAAATGCCCTCCTGATGATGCCAGTTGACGTGCGGATATCAGCAACTCTAGTGATACCATCTTTGCCAGGTAGGATGGTCTCAATGCTTCCTAGATGCCAATGTAACGGAGGTTGATTGTCTTGCTTGATTACCACCAGCATACCTGGTTTTAACTCTGTGGTTCTCTCTCTCCACTTCTTCCTGATCTGCAACTCAGAAATGTACTCCTTTGCCCAACGTACCCAGAAGTGCTGACGTAGTTGCTCTAGCCGTTGATATCGGTTAAGATTGTGCATTGGAGTGTCAAGCATGTCGTCAGATGCTGGCGCTGTCAAGGAACGGCCAACCAGGAAGTGAGCTGGACTTAAGGAATGGAAATCATGTGGGTCAGGAGAGAGAGGACTAAGGATACGGGAGTTAAGAATAGCTTCCACTTGTGTAAGAACCGTGCTGTACTCTTCAAATATTAGGTGTGCCTTACCAATCACACGCAATAGATGCCATTTACAGGACTTGACCCCCGACTCCCATAAAGAACCAAAATGTGCTGCATAAGGTGGTATAAACTTAAATTTAATTTGCTGACTAGTGGCATAATGTATAATTTCATCGGAACAATTATTAAGAAATCTTGTAAACTCATTCATCAGACCTACAAAGTTTCTGCCATTGTCCGAGTAAATCTCGTTTGGTTTACCTCCACGTGAAATGAACCTATTCAAAGCTAGAAGATACGCATCCGTGGACAAGTCGCTAACCAATTCCAAATGAATTGCGCGTGTTACAAAACAAATGAATAAGCAGATATATGCCTTGACGGTACGTGCGCCTCTGCCCTTACGATTAAGAATGAACACTGGCCCTGCGTAGTCGACTCCGGTGCGTAAAAATGGATAAGTAGGAGTGATACGTTCGGCGGGTAAATTACCCATCATAGGATTAATAGACTTACAACGCAAGCGGGCGCATGTGATACACTGGTGCACAGTCTTTCTAGCAAGGTTTCGTCCACCCAATGGCCACCAGTTTTCACGTAACGCGAAAAGCAGTGCCTGTGGGGCTGCGTGTAACAGCTGCTTATGCTCGTTACGAAAGAGTAAAATTGTAAAATTATGTTTGCATGATAATAAAATGGGATGCTTCTTATTGTATGAGAATTCAGTCGAATAGTCTAAGCTTTAGTTTTAGTTTTAGTTTTAATTCTTTATTGCACACAGAAACAAAAATACATTGACATTGATAACTAGGAACTATGATGTACAAAGGCGAGCTTAACTCAACACTGAGTTTTCTCCCAGCAAACCTTTGGGTGAAAGGAAAAGCGCAACGGAAGGTTTAAGAAGTGTGCAACTAGATAGAAGATAAGATGAAAGTTAAAGTTTTGTAATGTTACATACATATCTAACATTATACATAGATACACGTCATACACACAATACCAATATACTAATTACATAAATATGGATAGGAACTTAACAGTAATAAGTATAAACATAATATTATAGAACATAAAAATCTGCATCAGCATATCGTAATACATGATGAAATACACTAAACATACACTGCTCGTACATACTTATATATTTGAAGAAAGAAATAGTTCCTTAACTCTATCCTTGAATACACCCAAAGAGGTACTTTCCCGCACAGAATGTGGCAATGAGTTCCACAACCGTACTGCGCGAATGGTAAAGGAACCATCATAACAATGCGAAGAGTGAGAAGGCATACGAAGAAGAAGTGAAGAGGATGTACGACAAGGTTTACCCCTAGGAACAAGAAACTGAAAGCGTTCACGTAAATAAGAAGGTGAATTTACGTTATAAAGGATAGCTTATAGAAGGAAGAGAATATGGGAATCTCGACGCTGCCGAACCGGTAACCACCCCAATCTTGTACGGAATTCTGATACATGATCATACTTCCGAAGACCAAAAATAAAGCGGATACCCAGATTCTGAAGTCGCTCAAGTTTATTAAGGTGTTCCTCCTTTGTATCAAGGTAGCAGACATCGGCATAGTCTAAAATTGGAAGTAACAGGGTTTGCGCAAGAGTAACTTTAGTGTCGAAAGGTAGGAATTTCTGGAGACGTTTTAGAGATTGGAAAGACCAGAAAACTCTCCTACTTACCTCAGCAATTTGGACATCCCAGTTTAGGTTTGTATCAATATATATACCCAAGTTTTTAGCGCAATCTGTGACAGCAATTGGAACCGCATTGTACATTATTTGTGGCATAACTTGATCATTTAAAAGGTTCAGCTTGTATCGGCTACCAACAATGACTGCTTGTGATTTTGCAGGGTTCACCAGAAGTCCAAACGATTTAGCCCACTGACTAATGTTATCCAGGTCACTATTGATAGCAGCTACAGCCTCAGTCACGTCCTCGACATTAAAGTGTCGATATAGCTGCAGGTCGTCTGCATAGAGGTGATAATTAGAAGAAATAACTTTAGTAATGGCGTTTATAAAAACGGAGAAGAAGAGAGGAGATAGAACGCCACCCTGAGGAACACCCACATTCAGCTGGCACCATTCAGAGCAGGTGTCATCACAACGAACTGACTGCGAGCGACCCTGAAGGTATGACTTGAACCACTCAATCACAGGAGATGAGACATTAAGAGAGGCCAAAATTCCCAATAGGACATCAAAGTCAACCGAGTTAAAAGCACTGCTGAAGTCTAATAAGACTAAAACTGTTAACTGTTTCCTTTCTATAGCCATACGCATATCATCAGTAATCTTGACTAGTGCAGTAACAGTGCTATGACCACGACGGAAACCAGATTGATATTGACTTAGCAGGCTGTTGTTAAAAAGGTATGAAGCTAGTTGGTCATGAACCACACTTTCCAGAACTTTGGATAGTAATGGTAGGATAGAAATAGGACGGAAGTGGGATTGCTCAGAAGGATCGGGTACTTTCGGTAAAGGTATCACAAATGCTTTTTTCCAGGAAGAGGGGAAACTGTTACACTGTAGGGAAAAATTGATAATGTGGGTGACTACAGGAAGAATGTGGTTTAGGATTGGAAGAAGCATTTGTAACTGCAGGCCATCATAACCCACAGCTTTTGTCGTTATCGACTGTAAACGTCTCCCAATGTCCACCTCCGTAACTGAGCGGAATGAGAACGAAGTATTTATAGGCAATGGAAGATTAGATAGGAAGTTTAAAGTAGAAGATTTTACATCACTGGGAATGGCAACTAGAGACCTCGAGAAATGCATGTTGAGGTCGTTAAGGTCTATATTTGAACAATTGCTTTCTGAGGTCTTACCAATACCAAGTGATTTAAGAAATTGCCATACTTGTGCTGTGTTAAAATTTTGAATAGAGTTATGAATGTGGCGTCTTTTAGCATCCCTACACAGACGAACGCAGCGGTTACGTAACTTTCTGTACTTTTCGCAGTTCTCAATTGTTGGTGATTTACGACAAATGCGTTTGGCCTTATCTCGTTTTGACATCATTGTTTTAATTTCCTCAGTAAGCCAAGGCGCAGGTAGGTGTTTTACTCTCACTTTTTTGAGAGGAGCGTGAAAATCAAATAACTTGTGTATGATATTAGTAAGTGAAATAACTTTAGTATCCAGGTCATCACACTCATATACCGAAGTTCAACCGATACTGCTGGCATCCGATTCTAAACGCTCCAGATCAACGTTTTTAAAACTCCGAAGATACAGAAATTGACTCTTGCGCTTAGGAGGACGAATTTTATAAGAAAGATAATGATCATGGTGAGAAAAAGGAGCAGGAAGTTGACCATGTGTGGCCACTTTGTGCGGGTCGGAGACAAGAATTAGGTCGAGAAGTGAAGATCTATGATTCGGTTCATGATGAGTAGTAGATAGAGGAAGGATATGCATATTGACTGAAGATAGAAGGGACTGAAGTTTGCGGCTGTGAGAATCATTCTTCAGTAGACAAGTGTTGAAGTCTCCAAGTATAATTGTGGTGTCGTATATAGAATTTAGATATTCCAGTTTAGCCTCCAATGAATTATAATAGTTAATTTCACTGTCAGGATTATAATACACTCCTAAAAGCATTTTATTAGAATTTATATCTAATTCAAGGAATAGATGTTCAGCGAACATGGAATATTCATTTGGAGACATGTCAACAATATTATATGGGATATCTCCTCGAAGATAAATGGCCACCCCTCCACACTTCTTCCCCGTGCGGTCATTGCGCACAAGCTTATAACCAGGCAGAGAATATTGAGTGGATGGCATTTCTGGTTTTAAGAAACTTTCAGACACTAGGACAGCATGAACATGATTAACGTCAAAAGAAGACAGAAGATCAGAGTAATGAAAAGAAATGCTTTGAGCATTGATGTGAACAATGTTAAAGAATTTTGGGAAACTAGAAAAGATAGCATAGAGTTTATTTCGGAGGAGTCCAGAGCCGTCACCACTGGATGCACTCACAAAACTGTCACTTGATGCATTAGAGGAAGAATACGACTCAAAACTATCATCCGAAACATCAGACATGTCTGACCGAAAAAAATATAAAAATAAATCAATAAAGTGTACTAGTTATGTGTATTAATTAATGTACAAAAGAATAAAAACTGTTACCTATATAAAATATGTATACGACAATATATGAATATAATGAAATAAATAAATAAATAAACTTCCCTCAAGTATATTTAAAGCAATATACCTTCAAGAAATCCCAGGCATTCATTACACCCGCCAGTTGCGTGTTAAACTGTAAAATGAAAGTGTAAGTAAACATATCTTAAAACCAATATTAAAAAAAGTAAACAAAATTAATTAAATTGCTAAAAACTGCTTAAAAATAAATAAGACAATTAAAACATAATAACTGCCAATAGGCACCATCAGCCAATATTTAAAACTGCTAAAATGAAATGTATCAAAAAATAGGTTTAAAAATTCCTAAAACAAAAAAAGCTAATAACATAAAACTGCCAATAAGCACTACTAGCCAATTATTCTAAAAAACGCTAAAATGAGAGGAAGATAAAAGTTGTCAATAATCATCATCAGGATAATGCAACATCCAAAAGACGCTGTTCCAATCATTTCGTTACCTTTTTAAAAAGTTACGAAACGTCAAACAGTCGAACGAAGTGTCAAAATGACAGCATGATAACAAAATAAATAGCAATACCCACTGAAATTGAATAGTGATTAAAGTGATAAAAACTTTTATGTAGGTAAAACGTTTTTGTGTTTTGAATAAACTTGATTGAGTAATAATCTATACTAATATAACAAAATACAAAGTTGTTATAATTATATACTAAATATAAAGAGAAGAAATACATAGAATGTTGAATAATATTTATGAGACAAATACTGACACTTTACTACATACCTACTTGGAAAAATTGCATTACATAAACAATGCGAAGCAGCAGTAAAAGTAGTGAGACAGTGCCAGTAAATTTACTTCTTCGATGCATTTCTCCTCTGTTTGGGTGCCAAAGTTCTGGAGGAAGCCGGTTTTTCACTTTCCGTGGGCTGTATTCTCAGCAAATCACCCGGGCTTGTGACGCGGTGTCGTGACCCGTTGGGACCAATTACAATCACACAGCCATCCCTGGTCCAAACTTTGGAGACTCCGTATTTTGCTCTGGCTGCCACAAAAGCTTCTTGTCGTTGCCGTGTAAGGAATTCAGATACAGTGATCCCTGTACCCTTAAAACTGGTCTTCGACGTCCACACCTTATTACGCACAGCAGCTACTTGGAATTTCACCAAAATAGGCCTTGGCTTTACCCCAGATGGTCTCTGACCCAACCTGTGACAGCGGTCAATATCGCCAGGTGCAACTGATTCCAACCTCAGATGTTTCAATAGCACCTCTGAAACAGTGTGAAGTGTGTCCTCATCAACTTTCTCCTCAACACCATGGATTAGCAACATCTTCCGGCGGCTGCGGGTTTCTATATTATCGACATGGCGTGAAAGTAACTCCAGCTGGAGATGAAGAGATTTAAATGTTTCCAACACCAGGGTCTTGAATGCTACAAAATCATCAGTGAGGCCAACCAACCCAGTTCCCGATGGCTTCTTATGTAGCTCGGTTTCGAAATGTGACATCCTTTCCTCAAATTTGGCCTGGTAGTTGAGAAAGGAGTCCTTGAAAGCTACATGTGTGGGGTCCATTCTTCAAGCTTTGCGAAAATTGGTTTATGTGGGAAAAAACACTCAACTAGCAGGTATACACGCCTAGTGATATGAACTGTGCATATAAAGTGAATATATCACAATCCCTACTAATATTATAAATGCGAAAGTAACTCGGTCTGTCTGTCTGTCTGTCTATCAGTCTGTCTGTCTGATACATTTTCATGCCTAAACGGCTGGAGTGATTGAGATGAAAATGGGTATGGAGATAGTTTAAGGCCCTGAGAAGGACATAGGCTACTTTTTAACCGACTGCGCTAAAGGCGTGTTATGGTTTTACGTGAAAACAACTTTCACGCGATAACGACTGCTACGCGATCGAAGTCGCGGGGAACAGCTATTTAATATAAATGAGCTTAAAGATTAAGTCTGTTGTAAATATTTAATCACGCTACTAAGCCTAGGGACTTGACAGAGAAGGATTAAAATCTGTAGGTATACTATATGGGCAAAAGACATGCTTACGAAATAGGTTAAGTTCAATTTTATATGCGGATAGGTTTATATAAGGGTGAATCCCTCGCGTCACGCCGCCCGTCGTCTAGGGCAGGGGTCGGCAACCTTTTGAGTCGGAAGAGCCAAAAATGACGATTTTAAATTACAACATTTTTAAAGAGCCACAAAATCTTTCTTGATCCCACGATCTCCCCCCCCCCCCCCCCGTAAGAAGTGGGATAGACTAGACTGCGTGGAAAGTCTGCTGTAGAGAAAAACCAAGTCTGTCGAAAGCTCTGAGAACATTCTTCGAAGGGCGTCTCCAGGACTTACGGCCATAGGCAGATGGTAAGTCACAGGGAGAAAGAAACAGGAAGACATTGGAGAATTTCCACAATTAAAAAAATCTGAGTGATTATGTGGGATTCTCCCACTAAAACCCTGGGATGTTCCTTCTTGTCACTATTGTGGGTCACAGGGAAGGCAAGCGTACAACAGCTACCTGCAACAGTCTCGACTCTGGGGGTCTAAATATTACCCACCGAAACTTCACTACCGCGACGCCTGAACACGAGGGGTGCGTCTTAGTTAGTCTCACGGCTGTCATAGAGCTTCCATCGTCGGCCACGCGTGCAAGGTTGGCATACTGGAAGTGTTAGGCCACCCCGCTCTGGCACCCGCAACGCTTTTCTCATTGCCGTTGACGTCAAAACAATAGCCGAACCAATTTACTTCGCTGCCTAACATAGCGTAAACTATAATAGACAGCGACGCGACCGGGTCAATTTAGGACTCTTAGAGCGGTACGCTCGCCACTCCACTCCGTACAAAAAGCGAGGGTGTGCAGCGCTTTATCCACGGCGCCGTCCTCGCCGTGGGTACGTTGCCTCAGGCTCAATGCCTACCACATTATGCAGGTATTTACTAAAATATCCGTGCCCCGTGAGGAGCTGTGTGAGGTGGTAGGTATGTCAGTGCCGCTTTTCTACCCAGGACCTCAGAATAAATAAGATGGCAGATACAAGCTCAATGCTTACCGCCGAGCCTGGTGCGCCATTTATGAATGAGATCATTGCGCGCTCTAATACGCCAGCTTTCAATCTCTTCCGAAGATGGTTGTTTGCCATTTTGACGCACCAAAGCATTGGGCCGGTAGATTTCTGCCAGAACTGCGGCCTCTAGGTTCCGCGACGGACTGTCAGAATTAGACATGCCGTCTTTTATGATATTATATTCTCTGGGCTATGGCCCGCTGCGGACATCGCAGCAGAATCCTATTAGAAAGAAAATGGTGCTCCATATAACGCTTTCAAGCGCAGCACACCACCATTAGGCAAGTTTGCTTGTTTAACTACTACTAAGACTTTTATGGTATTTTTGAAAATGAAAGGGTGATAATGTTCTTGAAAATGTGAAATGTGAAATTATGTATGCAACTAAAGAGCCGCAGGTCTACATCTAAAGAGCCGCATGCGGCTCGCGAGCCGCGCCTTGCCGACCCCTGGTCTAGGGCCTGCTTCTGTAAGGACGGTGAGCAGCCTCCTCATCGACCTCAGGTCCCCGGTCATGTAGGCCGATAGTCTTAGGCGAAGACATTAATGTCACCGGCGCTCCCGCCGCTGATGCGGAACTCGGGTAGGACTCCGGTAGTTCTCTCCCGCCCCCTCCCCGCCGCCTCTTTCACGAGCAAGACCTGCTCGCAGAAAGAGGCAACGCACCCACTTACTCCCGCTGGAGATCATGGTCTCCAGCGAGAGAGTGTTCACGTCTAGAACTGCCACGAAGGCCTGGCGCTATTGCGTTCGCACCTTGCACTTCACCAATGTGTTGAGCGCTGTATCCTCGCTGCGCTGCTCGCATTGCTGGCACTCGGCCGTCTTTTGCTAATTTTAATACCAATGAAAGGCAATCTCAACATCTCTGTTTGTTTGTTTATTAATTCATCAACTATGTACATCATATATGAATTCAATAACATAATAATACTTTAAAGAATACAGTTCATCGGTAACAGTAATAACTGCTTGGTATTGTTAGATGTGCGTGGTGTAACAAAAACATCTGCATTGAAAGCTGTATTGGGCCAGTCCCAAAGAAACTAGAAATCTTGAATAAGTAAAAAAGGCTGCCAATTTTTCATGCCGCACAAGACAAAGTCTCCTGTACATGGCGCAGATTCGTTATTAAGAATACTGCTCTCAACTATTGGATAACTCCCAGCAGTGCTTACACTCCGTCTGTACATGCAGCGATGTGATATTCACAATAAAGACTGCCCTGAGGTAACTGACAGCCTTGAACCACTGGTGCAGAGTAGAACAATAGTATTTTTTTATATTAAGCTCGCCAAATTGACGTCGCCACTGATGGCAAGCCGTGTGGCGCATCTAGCGATTCTTTCACAGTCCGTAAGACTTAAATTCAATTAATAGACCGAATCTACCAAGGTGAGGTAAAGAGCTCTTTAACTTAACTCCACTTAAATAACACGGGCCCCAGATACAACTCGCATGCATTGAAAAGACTCTTCGCCAGAACCCAGCAATGCAAAAATCGTTTCTCTTTCGAACCATATTCGCGTATTCGCGCTTCACCATACTACTTATGTACTCTTTTTATTATTAAAGGGGCCAATTAATAAACACGTACGTCATACCGGCCTTGGACCGCTAAAACCATGAGGTCTCTACCTATCCATCTAGCGCAGTCCTGGGGTATCCTTTAGAGGGCTTACCAGTGGCTCTCAACCGTAGGCTGTTAGGTAGGATACGTGTGGTTTTTTGTCAGTAGGAGTTATAGTATATTCATGTGGGATTTACCTCACATTAAAAAAAAACCATGTAGCGCATAGCTCCCCGGGTAAGTTGGAGGATGTCCTAACTTTGTCCCCACATTTTGGTTACGACTTATCCTAGAGGCTCGATAGAATACAGTTCAATCTTTGCTTATAACATAATTTCCACGCGAACGAAGTCGCGGGTAACAGCTAGTACTATATAATTTTAAATATTAAATTTCAATAGGAGCAAAAACTATACGTGTTTATTTTTCAACTACCTTTTTTTTACCCCCTACTCGTAAAATATTATCCTTGTCTAGAAATAAACTTAATTTAGAGAGACTATGTTTCTCCTTTAAATGTTTGCTACTTGATAATAACTTATACTCATCTGGAAAACATTCTAGCTGAGAAAGTCTAGTCAGAACTGTAATAGATGTTTTAAGATCGTCTACCTGCAGGGCGCCTGATCGTCGATTAGACTTATTTCGTAAATTGTAAATAAATCTAAGTACGTAGGCACCGCAGCGTATCATGCGATTGTACTGAGAGAACCGATGAAATGGAAATAGGGGATGCTCTGAATCTACTGTGTGCGCGTGTAGGGTAATAGATTTGAGCTCAGGTAACGACTGGTCACACTCATATTGCTTAGAAGTAATATGCGTATTAAAGAGAACCGATGAAATGGGAATAGGGGATGCTCTGAATCTACTGTGTGCGCGTGTAGGGTAATAGATTTGAGCTCAGGTAACGACTGGTCACACTCATATTGCTTAGAAGTAATATGCGTATTAAAGTAAACATCTCGTAAAAAATCGGGGCCTTCCCACCAAAGCGTTGATGTTGACAAATCGTTCAAACCCACTCCTCGTGAGACAAGGTCGGCAGGATTTTCTTTACCGCTTACATGACGCCAGGGAAGCTGTTTGGTTAATTCGTGTATTTCAACTATCCTATTCTGAACAAAAGTTTTTAATAAATTAGGAGGCATGCCAAACCACCCTAAAACTATCGTAGAATCAGTCCAGAATACGATATTACTAAACTGTAATTGAAGCGAGTCATATACCTTTTCGTACAACTTAGCACCAAGCAATGCCCCGCATAACTCAAGCCTAGGTATACTGACAGGTTTCAGCGGTGAGACCTTACCATTCGAAAATAGAAGCCTAACCGTGACGCGGTCAATGTAGATAGCACGTACATACAAACACGCACCGTACGCTTTCTGTGAGGCGTCCGAAAATATATGCAACTCAGTATCAATAGGATCGCCGCTGATAACAGGCCGAGGTATACGAATGACGTTTAAACCAGATAAATCGCTAACAAACCGGTTCCATGCGCGCGTGACGTCATCCGGTACCGCCTCGTCCCATCCTATTTTTAATAACCACAGTTGCTGCAATAATAACTTTCCTATAATAATAGATGGACTCAAAAATCCTAATGCGTCGAATATTTGAGACACCATAGATAAAATTAAACGCTTAGTTACAGTACTATTGTTATCTACAAATTGTGTGCTAAAATAAAATTCGTCTAGATTATTGTACCAGCCCAACCCCAAAGTTTTACATTGACTGTGTTCGTCCAGCGATAAACATTTGGAATTGCGCTCAAGTGACGGCAACGTTCTGTTGTGTTCACTTGCATCAAAATTAAATATCCACTTACGAAGTGGAAAACACCCTGACTGAAGAACGTTTGCAGTTTTTTGACAAATATCTAATAAGGTGTTCTTATTGTTATTTGTTAATAACATGTCATCAACATAAAAACAATTATTGATAACGTGTTGCACTTCAGTATCATTACAATCGATAGCTAATTGCTTTAAACACCGTACGCTAAGAAAGGGTGAAGCGGCACAGCCGTATGTCACAGTGTTTAGCCGATAAACACTGAGCGGCTGTGAAGGCTCGTCGCGCCAGATTATCAATTGCAGATCGCGCTGCTCAGGGGTGATTAGTACCTGCCTATACATCTTTTTGATGTCGGCGCAGGCTGCATATTTATGTTGCCTGAAACGTAACAATATAGCGACCAGATCGCCTAGTATAGCTGGTCCTACTAATTGTAAATCGTTTAATGACGTGCCTGTAGATGAAGCGGCGCTCGCGTCAAATACCACGCGTAACTTTGTCGTAGTACTCTGCGCCCGAAAGACTCCATGATGTGGCAAGAAAAAATGCGGATTGTTGTACGTGTCTATTCGAGTCATGTGCCCTAGACTAACATACTCGTTAATAAAATCCCTGTACATTTGTTTGTAGCTGGGTGTGCGTTCTAGCCTCTTTTCTAAAGCTAAAAAGCGCCGCTGAGCCTGAGAGAATGATTCGCCTAAAGAGTAGGGTGACTGCTTTAACGGCATGTGAACGCAGAATCTCCCGTTACCATCACGCGTAGTGGTATTCGTGAACGATTCTTCACAAGCCCGCTCATCATTTGTGTGTGTATCCCTACGCTTAGGAAGTTCCTCCAGTTCCCAGAACTGGCGTAGTTGCGTATCTATAGATTGTGTAAAATTACACTGAATGCGATTATGAATGCGTAAATTTGAATAAATAGGACCCGAAATTACCCAACCTAGCTTCGTGTTGTGTAAATAAGGCCCGTTGTGTAATTTAATTTTACCATCAATAAGTAAGTCCCAGAAACAATCAGCACCTATGAGCAAGTCAATGTCCTGAGACTCTAAAAAGTGTGGATTTGCTAGCTGCACATTATCAGGAATGTTGAACTGTGCGCGTTGTAACTGTACGGCTGGTAGTGAAGATGTTATTCTGGGCAACACGACGCATGTCATACGCAGTATATACTTACTTATGTGAGATTTTATTGTGACGTCACAAATCTGTGTTGACTGTGACAAAGAATTACCTACACCTCGAATTTCATGCTTGTGCTGTACCAATGGGACACCTAATAATTCACATAACGATTGAGTTATGAAACATGTTTGACTGCCGTTGTCTAGAAGGGCCCGCACAGAATGATAATTGTTGAATTTATCGGCTATCTCGATCAGTGCAGTCGATAACAAAACCGGCTGCTTAGCTGTGTGATGTATGTGTGATTCATTAGTGTGCAATCTGTTTACTTGAACTGAATGACCATTTCTCATTTCATTGACGATGATATCTGCGGGGATTGAGCGGGACGTAAGGGACAAGGAATGAGCGTTTGCAGTTGCAGCGGCGAGTGCCTCATTTGTGCATGAACTAGGCGAAGGAATGTTCGACGCGTTATTGTTAGAACTTGATCCTTTACTTTGATCACAAATTAGTGAATTATGATTTTGATTGCATAGGCGGCATAGACCAAACCTACAATTCTCCAAAGTATGCCCACCGCGTAAACAATTCTTACACAGCTTGTGATCGGCGATTAATTTGAGTTTCTTATCCCGATTAGCGTTAAGAAACATTTGGCAAGAATATAGTGGATGTTGTTTACCATTACACATTATACAAGTGCGAAGTGAAGTGTCTCGTGTGTATTTATTGGAAACGTTGCAGTGTAACTTCGATTGATCTTGAACCGAGTGTTTTTTAATTGGAGTAGGTATTTGTAAGTTTAGTGTTACGTGAAGCTGACAATGTTTCCAATGAATCCACTCGATCGTTTAGGAATTTGAGTAAATCATCCACCTTTAATGAAACCATAGAATCTTTATCTCGATAGATAATGTTTTTATATTGCTCCCACAAACGTTCGGTTGTAGAATCAAGCTTAGAAACTACCATATATAAAATTAAAGTATCCCAGTGGTCTGTAGGCTCACCGAGAACCTTTAAAGCACGTAGGATTTTCAGGACAGTATCTATCAGGGTTTTTATTTGATTAACTTAATAAACTTTAACTTAATAAACTTTATTGAAATTCAGTATACATGTGTTTCTTAACAAATACAACACTGATCTTCACACTAGGATACCCTGTGTCGTGAAGACCAGTCTCTTTCGCTAGATACCAATAGTTTAGTTCACATATCCTTTAACAAATTATAAAAGTACCTAAGAAGAAATATACCGATTACTTGACATATTTAAACAAATTATCGTGTGTGTTGTGTGTGTGTGTGTGAGTGTGCGTGTGTTTGTGTGTGCGAGTGTTTGTGTGTGTGTGTGCGTGAGAGAGTGTGTGTTAGTTATTGTGTCAAGGGAGAATTTTCTCAGTAGAATCGTAATCCAAGCCCAAGAGCCAATCTCTGATTCTTGCTTTGCACTTGTATTTAGTGATTTCAAATAAATTCAGTCTTTGATTTCTCATTGAGTACATGTATGGTCCCATCCATTCATATGCTTTTCGTCCAAAATCCAGCCTACAAGTACGCCTCCTCCATGTCAGCCTCCGTTTTTTTTTTTTTTTATACTACTTAGGTGACAGACAAGCATACGGCCCACCGGAAGGTTGGTAACCGTAGCCTATAGACGTTTGCAACACCAGAGGCGCTACACACGCGCTGCCGACCCGGGCGCAGGTTGTGGCGACCCACAGTTGAAAATTTTCAAGCCGCCCATAAGGCCTTCAACTTGGCGTAACGACTGTCATTTTACTGACAACCGGGACCAACGGCTTATCGTGCCTTCCGAAGCACGGAAACGCTCGTAAATAAATGTCACAAAGTGGTCCACGTGGTGGTCACCCATCCATATCCGGCCATAGTAAATGTTGCTTACTGCAGTGATCGTTTACAGAACACTGAGTCCGCGGGGCCACGAGCGCTTCAAAAAGTTTAGAGCGGCCATCAGTTGCAATGGAAGTGTGTGCTGTTTTATGGAATCGAAGTATAACACTCAGAATGTAAAGCTGTCGCACAGTGAGCATTCGCGAGTCCTGATACAATTGGGTTGTTCGATACCGGAGTCTTCTGTTGTACATGACTTTGAGAATTGCCCTCTGTGCTCTCTCCACCCTGTTCATATAACCTTTTTTTGCTGACCCCCAGGAGGCGACACAATACATCAATATTGATTGACAGAGAGAGTAGTATAGCATATGTAAGAGCCTAACCTCAGCCACAGGTCTTAATCTCTTAAAAATGTACAATAATTTTCTTACGCGTGAAGCCAAGCTCTCACATTGCTCGCTCCATGTCAAATGTCTATCAAAAACAACACCTAGGTACTTCAAACTACTTACCTTTTTATATGGGACACATCCACATTGGTTTCCAGTGCTACAGGTGTGTAGCTTGACTTTAAAGGTTTTTGGAGGTCTTGTTTTTTTAGTGACTGAGAAATTTTGCATTTTGGTTTTTTCTGTATTTAACGTCAATAAATTATGGCAGAGCCAGTGTGAGACAGTTTGCATACCCGATTCAGCGTGCCTACGCACATCATTCCATGTGTTACCATGGAAGATGATTGCAGTGTCATCTGCGTATGCAAAAATTTTGGCGGTTTTTAGTTCGATTGTACACAGTCCATTGATGTATATGAGGAAGAGCGTGGGTCCAAGGACACTGCCCTGAGGCACCCCATAACCCACCGGCGCATCAGTACTTTGGAAGTCACCCAGGCAGACTTTTTGTACTCGGTTAGTAAGATAGGAATTAAACCAATCCAGTGCAGTACCCCTGATACCCATTTGCTCTAGCTTCCGTAACAGTATGGGTCTAGACACGGTATCGAAGGCCTTGGCTAGGTCAAGGAAGATACCCCCACACTTCACTCCGCTATCCAATTTGGCGATTACAAAGTCAGCCAGGCTAGTGACAGCATCCTCCGTTGACCTGCCACTGCGAAAGCCAGATTGAGAATCCGAAAGTAAGTTTTTGGTTTCCAAATAATGCAGCAGTCTTTTGTTTATTAATTTCTCCAATATTTTAGACATCGATGTCAATAGTGATATGGGTCGATAATTAGACGCCACAGAAGTATCCCCTGTTTTGTATACAGGGCATACGTTGGCAAATTTTAATGTGTCTGGTACTGTACCCGTTAACATACTTAAATTACATATATGCACTATAGGTGCTGTTAGATATTTTTGGCCTAATTTAATAATGCGGTTAGTTATGCCATCCCAGCCCGGTGCTGAGTGACTTTTTAGGGACCTTATTATGCTGGCAACTTCATGCTCATCTGTCGGAACAAAGAATAGGGAATCACGTGTGTCCACACTTATCTTGTTCAAAGCCGAAACCATTTTAACCAATTCACCTTCTGTAGTGTTAAGTCTTTCGTTGGTCATTTTGGCAAGTTGCTCTCCAACATCAGCGAAATATCGATTAACCTTGTCAAGTGAGTTGGCTGGATTTTTATGTTTAGCAAGTAGATCGTAATTTTTAGTCGCTTTAAGTCCTATATCACAGATATTTTTAACAGCCGACCAAGTCTGTTTACTATCTCCCTTAGCGCGTTCTCATAGCCCTTTATTATATGCATTTTTAAGGTTTTGAATAATATTATTACAATAATTTCTGTAGGTTTTGTAGTGCTGTTGTATCCTGATATCATTTTTATTCTCCTGCTTTCTAGCTTCAGCGTGTAACGAATCTCTCTTTCGTACACACTTCAGTAGATTTTTGGTCATCCATGGT
This sequence comes from Miltochrista miniata, assembly GCA_933228765.1. Lineage (NCBI taxonomy): Eukaryota > Metazoa > Arthropoda > Insecta > Lepidoptera > Erebidae > Miltochrista > Miltochrista miniata. The sequence continues at coordinate 3,097,244 of OW121769.1, forward strand.
TTTCGTATTGATTTAGAACTATTTATAATAACTTTTTGAGAGTGTTTCCTAATACCTTGGGTCAGCTTATTTGTAAAATCATCTAATGCTAGTGAAACTTCGTTATGCTCAAGAATACTACTCCAATCTATATCCTTCTCAATCTCGTTCATCAGATTAGTATAGTCAATCTTAACCTGTTGTTTTGTACTGCTACTGATGTGCGTCTTTTGTGTGTTGTTTGGAAGGTTGGTGCCTATTATCATAGTGTCATGATCAGTCAATCTGCTTTCACAAACAACTACTCTCGTGCACTGCATAGTTTTTAACATAGCATGGTCGATACAGGTGAGATCATGCGTTGTGTATTGATGACCTGGGTAGTAGCCATGATGTCCGGTTGTATCAAGGTAGGTAGTAGCTGCTTTTTTATTTTTCGGTTTATGCTTGATGTCTATGTTGACGTCGCCAGTTATGATGCAGCTAGCAGTCTTTAGTGTTTCTAGAACACGGTCTAATGACTCACAGAAGTTATGCACTTTGCGAAACGAAGGCGACCGGTATATTGCCACGATTGATACTTCAGAACCAACACAGACCAATAAGCAATTGCCCTCACTAAACGAAGGCTCTGTGATTGTGACATCAAGCTCCGATTTGTACAGTATGGCGAGACCGTCATTCTGGTTTAAGTAGTTCTTTGAGTAGTGACACTCGTAACCTTTTAGTTTTACTTTGGGTGTAGTTTCATTCAATCTACATTCAGTAAGCACTTTATTGTCTGGTAAAAATTTTAGTTTTGTTAAGAAAATTACGAAATTATCGAAGTTTTTTTGTATGCTCCTAATATTTTGATTTATAATCGTAAGTTGATTTTTGACTTGTCCAAGATTTGCTACACATAGTTCAGGTCGACTAATTTTAACATTGGAAAAAATACTTGTGCTATCAATGTCATGTATAACATTGTGTAAGTTAGCCATTTATAAATATGAATAGAAATATGATTCCGTTAGGTTTTCCTTTTGTAATCTTGGAGAAGTCAATGTTCGTGTTACATTCAATGTTCATCTTGTATTTCCTAGGACATAGCATTGTGTAAGTATCGTCATATATGGACTTGCGGGGCAAATATGGTAGCGGGTTTATATTACCATATATTAGGAGTGGTGAGTTATTTTTAGGTGGATTAGTGTAGAAATATATGTATAATAATATATGAATGTTATATATCAATAATAGTATCATGTATAACTTTAGTTTAGTGTCGGAAATTGTAGCCATCTGCGTTGTGTTATAGTGTAGTTTGAGTTTGTACGTATATATAAGTATGTAATGAGGTTTATTGGGTACAATCTATACTTATAATAAATCTGTAGAAGTGAAAATTCTGTACATTCAAAATATCAAAAAAATAAATAGAAGGGGGTGTTACTAGACCGACACCGAACCCACAACTGTGATTAAAAAAATTTTTGTCTGTCTGTCTGTCTGTCTGTCTGTCTGTCTGTCTGTCTGTCTGTTTGTTCAGGCATCACGCAAAAACTACCGGTTCGATTACGATGAAACTTGGTATAATTATTATTTAATAGCCTGGGCACCACACTGGGTACTTTTTATCCCGGAAAATTATATAGAATTCAAACTATATAGACCCAAAGTTATTATCAATTAATGCTTAAACGGTTAATGGTACGATGATGAAACTAAGCATGAGCGTTGTTTGTTACAATTTGAAAAAAGTAATTTTAACATTTTTGCAAATTCCACCTCCAAAGGTATAAAAAAGGAGGGTAAAGTTTGTATGGGACAACGTGATTCCTTGGTCCGACCTACTTAAAATTTGGCATATAGCATTATTAACCTAATTGATGGAAGACGTGTTTCGTATTTTATTGAAATTTGTACTATAACGAGCTAAAAAGGGAATGTAAATTATTTTGGGGCGAATTTTCTCCGGAGTTGATATCAATACTCCTTAAATACCCTTATTTTATACTTAAATTACTTTTTTATTTTGACACATAATTTGTGAAGGTTCAATACAATTGACGTACGTACGATTTCAAACTTCAAACAGATGATTTTACTACATAGTCATAAAGTTAAATAAAAAAGCCCTATTTTGGTATAATATTAACCAAATATGCTTTATGGAAGTATTATTGCTAATTTATTCAAATTTTGTGTGACAAAAATACATTTTGTGTAAAGAATAAGAGAATTCTAAGATGGCTAGCCAGAAAAAATGAAAGACCACGTTTCAGGTATAGTGGAATTCAACAGATGTAAATAATATAGTAAACAAAGCAATTGGATCTTGACTCCTCCATAATTACTTACATTTAATTATCAATCCTGATCATAGTCGTTTCAAGGAACTTTAGTTAGATTTAAGCGGACATTTCGACACTAATAAACCTTTAGATTATAGAATAATTTCATGAAAAATACTCGGATGGTAAAAATTTAAGACTGTCATTTTTGCTTGTCATTAAATTATTTTTTCTCAGACTTGTTTGTCTTTGCCATAGTGTTGTAAAACTGTTGTACTGGCCAATTGATTTTAAAAGGAGGTCATTGTTTTATCAATCTGTCAGTTCGAAAAAATGTACTTACTTTAATAATATAACTTATTGACCCAGAGAGCGACGAGTGTGAGTCTTTGCCCCTTTCACACGTACCGGTAGCCGGGTGCCGGGTACCCGGGTGTATGGCCGTGTACTATAGCTTTCACACGTAACAGCGTGATTTGCCCGGCAACCGCTTGCATTCGCCGCCGGTTACCCGGCACCGGCTACCCGGCAACCGGTACGTGTGAAAAGGCACTTTAAGTTTGGGTCTTCGATTCTACAGTATAGACGATTTTGCTTTCGTCCGTATGTGTGTGTGCATGTCAGTTTCGGTCTAGAAGACGCATTTGTTAACCAATTTTCTCCAAACTTGGCACACATGTTCTTTGATTTAAAATCATTGATCTACGAAAAGATAAAAATACAACTTTTGTCGAAAGTTTTTTTATACATACATACATACATATAATCACGCTTGTCTCCCATCGGGGTAAGCAGAGACTATGGCTTTCCACTTGCTACGATCCTGACATACAACTTTCGCTTCTTCTACTTTCATAACTGTTTTCATACACGCTCGCCGGTTAAGGGTACTCTTGACCTTGCCTTTTTCCAGAACGTCTCTGATTTGATCGGCATGCGTACGCCGAGGTTTACCCCTACCAGTTTGCCCATTCATTCTCGCCTCATAAATCTGCTTTGTCAGTCTATTCTCATCCATTCTCTCCACGTGTCCAAACCATCTAAGCATCCCTTTTTCGATCTTAGTCACTACATCTTCTGTTATACCACATTTTTCCCTTATCACGCTATTTCTTTTTTTGTCCATTAAAGTCACTCCAGCTATACTTCGCAGACTTCTCATTTCCACTGCATTAATTTTGCTTTCATGCTTCTTCTGCCATACCCAACTTTCACTACCATACATAAGTGTAGGGATGAGCACTCCCCTATGTACAGCCAACCTGGCCTTCTCAGACACATTTTGACTGCTCATAAAGGTGTACATAGCCCCATTCACTTGATTTCCTGCCAAAACTCTTCGCTCAATATCCTGGTCACACTTTCCATCCCTTACAAATTTGGAACCCAAGTATACAAATTCTTTCACCTGTTCCACTCTTTGCCCTTCAATGAAGATTGAGCAATTCGTCATACTTTCTTCTCTTTCAAAAACCATAACTTTCGTCTTGTTTACATTAACTTTCATTCCTCTACTTTTTAGAGCCTCATTCATACTATTAACCATCAGCTGCAATTCCTCCGCTGATGATGCTAATAACACCTGATCATCAGCGTATAGGAGGCATTTGACGGTCAGTTCATTAATTTTTAAGCCATACATACTCTCTTGCAGTTCTTTCAGACAACTATCCATGTATAGATTAAACAGCCACGGAGACGCTACACAGCCCTGTCTCACACCCTTTTCAATGTGAAAGAAGTCCGTGCAGGCCCCGTTGATCCTGACACAAGCACTAGAACCCTCATAGAGAGACCTCAGTGCCCGTATCAAGTTGCTGTTCACTCCATACATGGACAGTATTGACCACAGTTCATTCCTCACCACTCTGTCATAGGCCTTTTCCAAGTCCACGAATATGCAATAGACCTTTTGACTTTTAGCCAAAACTTTCTCAGCTACGCATCGTAAGGAAAAGACCTGATCCGCACATCCCCTTCCTTTCATAAATCCTGCTTGCACATCCCACATTTTTCCTTCAGTTTCATTCATCACTCTTTTTATCAACACTTTTGCATACAATTTGCCAACGATGCTGAGCAAGCTTATGCCGCGGTAGTTTTTGCACTCTTGCTGCGACCCTTTTCCTTTGTAAAGCGGCACAATGACAGCTTTACACCATTCTGCTGGTACTCTGCCACTTCGCCAACAAAAGTTAAAAAGGCGGTACAGCTGGCAAGTCCAGCTTTCAGCATTTCGACAGAAATCCGATCTATTCCAGCAGCCTTTCCTACTTTCATACAATTCAACGCTTCCACTATTTCTCCCATACTTAACTCGCTTTCATCGCCAAATTCATTCAGTTCTAAAACACGCGTATCGCCTTGTATATCTTCTTTTTCGAATAAACCTCAAAATATTCCTTCCATCTCTTTAGCACACATTCTTCTCCTCTTACAAAACTTCCATCCTGGTTTCTGATGTGATTGAGCGGCGACATTGTTTGCTGACTCCTCACTGTTCTTATGGACTTCCAAAAAAATTTAATATTCCGTTGGAAGTCTTCAGATAACCTTTTATCAAATTTTTCTCTATCATTCTCTTTCTTTCTCATCATCGTCTCTTTTGCAACACGTTTATACTTTTTATAGTCATCCTTTGCCATTTTTACATCCTCATCCGTTGCCTTTTGCATTCTTTGATTGGCCTTTGTAGCCAACCAGTCCAACCATGCTTTCTTCTTGCCAGTCAACGCATTAAGAACTTCCGCACTCATTCCTTTTGCCATACATCCTTGTCGTCTTTTGCTAACCCCACACACTTCAATCGCAACTTCCACAAGTCCTTCCTTAAACGGCTTCCATAATTCTTCAATCTCACATATTTCATCTAGGTTTTCAAATTTTTCACTCAGTTTACTCACAAATGCCTCTTTTATGCCTAACTCTTGTAAATTCTCAACTTTTATTCGCTCTAGTACACTAACGGGTTCATGCACACGATGTCGCCACCGCTGAAACAGACCCCTTACCCGGCTAATTACCAAGAAGTGATCTGTGTCGATCCCGGTGCCACGGTAAGTTTTTTTAATAGGGCGGAAAATAAGGGAGAAAAAGGGCCCCGTTATATATGATGGGATCATAAGGGATATAATTCCTCATAGGTTGTTTTTTCCTGGGCGCTCGCGAGGTCTACTCTTCGCAGAAGTACTTGTATTAAATTGGGACTAACTAAGTATTTGTGCGACCCAGAAATCGTCAGAAGGATCCGGTTAGGCTTAGTACCGTGTGGAGGAGTAAGTTTAAAGAGGCTAACGTCCATCAGTGAACTGCCAAAAAGATAATCTATTGATTCGAACGCCATAAACATTTAAATATGAATAAAAAGAAAAGAAATAATGATTCTTTAGGGTAGACTGGGTACGGTTGACGGTGGATGGTTAAAATATTCAGTCATTTTTTACACAACGCTATCTGATCCCAAAGTAAGCTAGGAATGACCTGCTTGTGTTATGGGTGTGCGACCACGAATATTAATACGACCTTTGATAATGCTATTATAGCGAAATATGTCAGGTGTTTTTAAAATTAAAATAAAAGTGGAATAGTACAAGTGAATTTTCGTAATGTATTAAAACAAGTTCCATCAAGTGCTAACAATCAAAAGTATAACGGATATTATTTGTTACTATTTTTTTTGTAAATACATATTTATGATACATATAAACAACCAGACTCTTAGGGTCTTTAGTCGTTTCGCACCGTGCAAGAGCTCTTTTAAATGAGTCGTTTCGCACCGCGGTTCGAATCGCCCAAGAACTTTTGGTAATGGGTTGATTCGGACCACAGTATACGGAACATTTATCTTTTAACTTTTTTTATCAAATTTTGTGACCTAATGTGCTTTTATTGCGCTTGTTCAAAAAGCTATAATTTTTTACTACTTTGCTTCGAATATACCTGTCACCATGTCATTATAATGGCCTACTTCCCTTTCTTTGGATTTAAAAACCTCACATTAGAAATCTCTCAAAATGTCTTAGTCTGCTTCTGTAAGAACGGCGAGCAGCCAACGAGGCGTCTACACATTTTATCATCCCTAAACTAATATATTATTGTAAATAAATGATTATACTATTAAATTTTCTAAAAGTTTCTTTTTTTTTAAAGATGCTTTAATTAAATTAATATAAAAAGTTATTGCACATAATATATATAGATATACCGAATTACATGATTTTATGAATTTGGCGATTGATTAACCGAAGTAAATGAATGTACGGTGAACTAGATATAACTCAATGATTACTTACATAATTAGAATCAGTTTAGTTACAACACTATGATCATAGACAACTTCTGTCAAAACATGACATGTTTACATGATTGCTGAGCTGTCCAGAAAAAGATTATAGTATCCACTGGTCAATAAAATAACACCGCATGTTACCATCTACGCTCAATTCTTATGACAAAATAATATTGTCAGCAGCCCTAAGCGACTGGTCATGGAAGGCATGAACTTTATTCTACATATAGTGCAGACTGCATTCTGTCAGGAAACAGACTCACTAAGTCTTTGTAAAATACGGGAATGGCCTCTACGTAGAGTAGTCTACGTAGAGGCCATTCCCGTATTTTAGCTCTTTTCAGTCCTGTCGAATGTAGATTCGACAGGACTGAAAAGAGCCATTACAATGAACATGAACGCTCAGCTGATGAAATTTACATTGTTATTGCGTTACCAGGTCTTGGATGGACCATCTGTATTAGGAGGACAAAGCCTACAGTAGTTCGGTTTGTCCAAACGTCGTAGGCTGGGACTACATGAAGAAGGAACTAAGTTTCGATGTCAATTGCTTAGAAGAGAAGTTGTGTCAAGTAGTAGATTAGCCGTTGAATTAAGAAATGTATTTAATAAATAAATTTACTTAGCTCATATTATTATGCATTATGAATTTGTTAATCAGAAATCTATTTAACTGGGTATTATTATAAATGCGAATGTTTCTGAGTGTGGATGTTTGTTACTCTATAACGGCTGAACGGATCTGGCTAAAATTTGGCGCCTACGGAGATATGTTGTAGTCTAGGAACAAAATTTCACGCAGGCGAAGCTGCGGGTATCAGCTAGTTGTAAATAAGAGTGTTGTGTTGGAGTATGTGAATTGTAGACATGTATATACAATGGTTAGAAAAATGGTAATATTTATGTAGATTATTAAATAAAATAATAATAAACCAAAGTAGGCAAATAAGAAAGGGACATTAGGGTTGCTGCTTCTCGCCGTACGAAGAGTCTCGGAGTTGTTTGAGGGTGTTTTCATTTTTGACAATGATATATTTAGCACCTTCCTGCTTTCGCAGATATATCTGGCCATTAGTAATCCAACAAAAGTTATAATTTTCGAGTCGTGCAAAGTCTCGAGCGAGAAAATACAGTTTTTTAGATCTCCTTGTTAGGGACTCCGAAAAAAAGATGGGAGTTGGATCAGTATCAAAACCAAGATGAGTTGAGTCAATACGAGCAGATTTGTTTTCATTGTTATATTGTTTGGTTTTTCTCAAAAAAATATCCTTAATAAAAGTGTTGGTGAATTCCAAAACGATTGTTGAGGTTTTTGTGCCCTCTTTTGAAGGCAGGCGATATACATCCTTTAATTCCGATAGCGGCGATTCAATTTTTAGAGACTTCATAAGAGTAGACACGGTATTAAGAATGTCTTCCTTATTTTCTTTCTTCTTTTTTGGGACTCCTCTTAACTCAACACTTGTCTTCCTCAAAGATCGCTCAAAACTCTCACTTTTTTCATCTAACTCCGCCAATTGTGCTTTGGTGGCGTTGCGTTCTTTCTCCAATAGTTGTATCTTCCTTTCAAAGTCTTGTATTAGCCTTTAACTGGTGACGTGCGGTCTCACAGGCCGAGCGGCGTAAGCAAAACATCATATCACCCCCTTCCCCGCATTTCCCATGTTTGAGCGCCTGAGTAGCTTCGAGTTTAGTGTAGGCAGTGCCCTAGAGGGGGATAGTTGCGTCGGACAGGCCCAAATCGGTAAGTTAGATCGATTGAAAATTCTCGGGCGGCCTCTCAGACCTTACGTCACCACTTACGTAACTTTTTTGGAATTACACTGTAGTGTTGTATTGCGTTTTTTTTTAGATATTTCTTACTGTGAATGACTCTGGACTTCCTAGAAAAAAGCGTAGAGAGGTTGTTGACAAAAATGTAGTGCCTACTCGAATTGTAGACTGGTTTAGCACAAGAAAACTCAAGTGGATCGGAAGCTGAAGACTTTTCCAAAAATTATGTCCCGGAGCATAGCGACTACAACTCGGAGACGGAAGAAAATGCTTCTGAAGACGAAGAACCTGTATACATGATATAATACACCAGGAAAATCAGCTTGCAGAGAGTGACAGTGACGAATGTATATCATGCGATAAACATGTGTGTTTGCAGTGTGCGAAGCAATTATGCCATATCTATCAATAAAAATACTAAAGATTGACAGTTGTCATTTTTGAGACGTGACACTTGTGAAAAGAGTTTCATTTTTTTTTAAGTTGATTAGTGTTTGAACTTTGTTAAAAAACAAATATTTTATAATTTATGTTGATTTTTACTATTTTATAAGCAATCGTTGATCTCGATTCTAGTTTTTCAATTACAGAGATCCAAAACTTTGTAACTACCCAGTTTCTAATTAAAATTATATTAAGACTACATGACGTTGTTTTAATTTTTACTTTAATATTTAATTTAACACAAAATAAACATTAGGATAACCTACCATATTTTAATATAATGTATTATAGACCAATTATGGCAGCGGCCTGTCAGGCCGCTCGTCACCAGTTATGTTAAAAAAAAAACCATGTCACCAGTTAAAGGTTAAATCAGACAGAGTAGTTAAAGATTAGCCGATTCTTTAGTTATAGTAGAAATAGTAAACAACGCTTTTACGTGATTGTGCACCAGTAATCTGCTATTGTTGTATCTATTAAGTAAAAGGTCCCAAGCTACTACATAATTCTGATCGGAGAATCCTATGGCATCAATGACGGTCTCCGCGCTGCCTGTGAGTGACTGTTTCAAGTAGTGGAACTTTTGTATGTTACTTATTTCTTTAGAATTATGTACTAGCGATAGAAATGTGTCCCTAAACTCCAGCCAGTGTTCACTCGAACCGTTAAACTTAGGCATTGTAATGGTAGGTAATTTGACGGACTTAGAGATTTTTTCACTACATTTGGAATTGATTTTTGATGATTCGCCATTACTAAGTAAGATACACTCAGCCTGAGCCAAAATACTGTAGTAAGTATCTTCAAACATTGCGCGTTGACCTTGCTGCTCGTCAAGGTCACTTTCGGACACAATTTCTTCGATATTAGTTTGAAGATCATTAAAGTCAGTAAATAGGCTCTTGGCTCCTTCAATGCGTAACTTAAGATCAATTAGGGACTTAGATGACAATGGATTAACACAATCAATATCATTTACGTAGTTTAAAAATCTGGTAAATCTACCTTTTACAATGCCACGCTTTTTATTTAACTCACGTAAATACACTAGCTTATCTGATTGATTAGCACTATTTTCAGAACTAACTTTAAATGGAGATTTAGTAGACATTTTGGCAGCTTATGGGAAACGGTAAGCAAGTACTCACGGTTGTGGGTCCCTCCTCGCAGTCGATAGACACACTTACGGGTAGCTCACAGCTGATCACGACTTCGCGAACTGAAATGTATGTACAGACACGGAATTACACAAGTGAAAGGGTTCAGGTGGAGTAGGAAAGCTGGCTGACCGTACCGTTGCGCGTATTCCTGTTGGCAGGCCTGGATCCGGACTTTCTTCTCCTGAATCGCTGACTGCTCCTCTCTTGAATAATTGTGTAATTTGCTGGTACTGCTTGCAAATTTCGTCGCTTTGTACCCTTTTTCTGTAAAGGGCTGCCGCGTCGCCGACGGTCGCTGAGGTCGCTGAATTCCTCGATATTTGGCTCTGAAGGTCCAAACTATGTTGCGTCTTCTTCGATGAGGTTGTATTTTGATGTGAATGAAAGTGGACTGTAGTTTTAATCTTGATTTTAATTTGAATAAAATATATTGTACAAAATTTGTGCTACCGACATGCGTAAGCGAGAAAAAAAAAGTATTGCGAGTGTTGCTAGTTAATTTCGTCCGTGTTACGTTCCGTTCGTTCGTTACTTGCACGTTCAGAAACGATAGCTTCTTTAGGTATAGTAGTACGCAACATACAGTGTGGTTTTAGGCGTAGGCCTTATGCCCATAAGGCCTTTGCGCGCAACTTACGTCCATTTCAACGTGGCAATAAACTCACCACCTATTACGTGGGATAAAAAAAAAACTATAAGGTGAAACTTGAGAGTACCTTTGCCTTTTTTTTAACGTGAGCGGTAAATCCTTCATGGATGCTATCCCAGCCTCCAACCGACTAAAAAACCTCACGTAACGTCCAACAGCCTACGGTTGGGAGCCCAGGGTAAGCCCTCGAAAGGATGTCCTAGGTCTCTCAACAGACCTACGGCTACGCCACTATCCCGCGTCTTTGGGAGGTTTTCGAGTGTCATCCCGCTTCTTAGGAAGGGCGTGCGTGAATCCCTCACGTCACGCTGCCGTCATGCACCTGCTTCTATAAGGATGGTGAGCAGCCTCCTCCCCGTCCTCAGGCCCTCACTATAACTCTGCCTACATAAAGGCGTGACTTACGAATTTCGGCTCACTCTTGTCTGGTTTTTATTACTTTCTTTAAAGTTAGATAGAGACTTCACCTTATAAGTGAATCATATATTATCTTTCAGATGCAAAGTCTTTAGTAGAAGAGAAAGATCAAAATATAGAAAAAAATAAGCAGGGTACTACGTCTTGTTGGCAGATCTTTAGTAAGTAAAATTTGTTGCTGTTTGTTTATCACTACTGCAATAGACTCACCACCTGTTATACTACGGCCACACAGATATTTTTTTACCGAAAATAAGCTAAAATAGCTAATGGGATCAGGCGTTACATGGTGGAAATCCATCTTAGAACGATAATAAAGGAGGGGAGGGAGAGGAACCCACCTCACACCCTCGATTCGTCAAACCTAACGTACGACAGTAAGTATGGAAGGACGAATTTGAACTCCGAATAAAAGAACAGTTTTATTTTTTAGAAAGCACTCCATCAATCCGCCGCCAATTCTACCTGACCTTGGTATTACTGACGGCCTTCGACTACCAGGGCTTGCCCATCATGCAGGTCTACGCCGAGCTTATATTTGATGAGACAGTTGGTGACTACATCTCCCCCAACTTGTGTACTGTGCTCTTTGGGCTCGTGATGCTCATTGCTGGACTTCTTGCTGCGTATTTGACTGATCATCTTGGGAGAAGGGTGAGTACATGAAGACATAATTATGTCTCTTCTCTACAATAGCCCAACAATTTTTTTTTATATTTTGCTCGCCAATGCGACGCCGTTCGCCTGATGAAAAATCCTGGCGATACGAATCGAACAGAGGACTGCTCTTACAGTAATCAAGATGGTTGACAGTGACCCGCTCCGCTTGAAGAACCCGTGCTTGTAGTACAGTAATTTGTTTTTTCTTTCGTCAATACTCAGCCCGCCAAGGATAAAGGTCACCTGGTGAAAAATTTTGGATTAGTTAGCATACTAAACGCTTTTCAAAAAATATCTTTAAAAAAAATTAAGGTGACCTGCGTCACAAGCGGGTTTTTTTTCCATATTCTACTTCAAGCAACTGTTTCTTTCATTGCAATCTTTGTTTTTGTCTTAATTAATGTTATAAAATTGAGGGTAGACAAGCCACGCCCATCATAAGTAGAATAAAGGTTAAAAATGTAAAATGGCAATTATGAAATGAACTTTTGGGTTGGGGGCAAAAGGGATGAACCAGTACTTAACAGTAGTGCCACAGACAGCAAAACTTACTAAATGTCGAAAAATAAAACATCCATCACTTAAAATAGTTCAACCAGTAATATTTGGACGTTTTGCATATTAGACATAACATGAACCATAGAATTATAACGAATAAAAACAAATGATTACAAGAAGACTAATTATTTGTCTGCTCGATAATAGCCCAACAGATATTATTTTATACTAGAGGACGTCACGCGGTTTCATCCGCGTAGTTCCCGTTCCCGTGGAATACAATATTTTTTCTTCCATATGAACCTTCTCCTGACAATACCCTACACAACAAAAAAAGAAAGTAAAATCGGTCCACCCGTTCTGAAGTTATGCGCTTACCAACACATTTTGCGATTCATTTTTATATATAGGAAGATTTAGCTCGCCTTATGAAAAGTCCTGGCAATATGACTGGAATAGAGAATGATGAACTATGTGAAAGAAGGCGGCAGTGTGCCATTTTAATATCTCATTTTCAAAACACTGTGCGGAATGACTCGCCGACTCATTCATTTATCAATATCATGAATAGAATAGGTGTCTACCTATTCTATGTGGATATGACTTTCATATTCAATGTTCTATTTTCTTCTTATCCTCAGCCTCTCCAAATACACTCATCAATAGTGGCTGGTTGCTGTTGCCTGATCCTGGGGACGCAGACAGTCACGGAGTGGCTCCCGATGTGGACAGTACCGATTTTACTGTACATATTTGCCTCAGCACATACTGTAGGCGCAGGGACTATACCTTTTGTGGTTGCTGCTGAAATATTTTTACCGGAGGTCAGTATTTACTAGAAGGCTTGCGTGGAAATTTCTTCTCTTTCGCACCCTATGAGAACGTGTTACAGAAGTTTTTTTTTTTACTTGAGAGAAAATCCTCATGGATGCTATGCCGGACTCCTACTGACTACAAACCTCACGCATCCTGCCTACCAGCCTACTGTTGGAAGCCCCAGGTAAAGGTCATAGCCCACTTTAACGACCCTCCTCCAACACCGCTCCCACCCAACACTGCCCCTCGCCTTTCGCAATACACACAGTTCGCGATCGGTGCCAGTGCGGCGACTGCTAGCAGTGAGCTCGTCTACAACGCACGCCCTGCGAGGCGTCAACTCCCGAGCAGTCTGACTGCGGTAAGCTCGCTGAAAGCGAGCTGTCTGCTAATTGATGATGGCAATGTAAAATATATTTGAATTATATTATTTTTGCCGGGTGGGAGCAGTGTCGTGTAAGTGGGCTTTGACCTTGAGTCCTCGGAAGGATACCCCAGGACAGGTATTAGAGGAGTAAAAGGAGGTTGTGTGTTATTCTAGACTCTAATCTATAACTGCTCCAAATTTCAGCCAGCTCCGTTTAGCCGTAAGAGCATGATTGAGTAACATCCAAACGTCTTCACAAACTTTCACATTTATAATATTAGCAGGATAGTAGAAGTCCTGGTATATCCTTCCGAGAGCTTACCCGGGGCTCCCAACCGTAGGCAGTTATGTAGGATACGTGTTTTTGGTCGGTAGGAGTCCGGTATAGCATCCGGGATGGACTTTCAACACAGACCTACAAAAAAAAGCAGGATAGTAGGATTATGAATCACTTATTATGAAGAGCTCGTTGCTTTACCAACTCATTGTTCTGTAAACGATCTCTGATTTAATCGACTTTTTCTATGAGTGGTCCGGAGATGGGTGATCACTTGTGGCATTTGAATATACGAGCGTTTCCGTGGCTATTGAAAGAACGTTCAGCCGTTAGTTCCGGTTGCCAGTGACAATGCAATCCCAAAGGCAAGTTGAAATCCTGAATGATTTGAAATCTCCTCGTATTTATTTCACTTAGGCATTCTACATATTAAGCCTTCAAGATAGGTACTAGCATGTACTTTCAGGCGAGATACACACAAACAGTCAGTATAACGCGCTATCTGAAGCGTGAAAGAGCTCGTAAATAACAGAAAATGATACTGACCGTAGCAGATATACTGTCGCATTTATCATTTCACTAAGGTGGCACTGCGTCGAGTTTTCAATTCACCTATACCGCAATGCCTGAAGACAAAAGCCTACAACCAGTGCGTTCTACCAGTTATGACATACGGTGTCGAGGCATTGACTAACCCCACTGGGTCAGTTAGTCAATGCTCTAGAGTTGCGCAGCGGGCTATGGAAAGGGCTATGTCTGGGGTATCTCTGAGGGATAGACTCCGAAATGAGACTATCCAGCAGAAAACCAAAGTGGTCGACATGGCTCGCAGAATATGCACATTGAAGTGGCAGTGGGCCGACCACATCTCCAGAAAAACCGGCGGCCGATATGGAGCAAACGGGTTCTAGAGTAGAAACCGCGACTCGACCAACGTAGGGTTGGACGCCCACCCGCCAGATGGACCAACGCCTTGTTAAAGGTCGCAGGCTGGGACCGGACGCGGAAGGCGCAGGACCGTGTAGGTATTGTGGCGTGAATTGGGGGAAGCCTACGACCAGCAGTGGACTGCCACAGGCTGATTTGATTGATTGAAGTTGGCACAAATACGCCTATGGACTTTTGCAACACCGTAGATTGGATGCTGCCTACCTTTTATCGTTTTGAAATGGATATGATCAGATAGTGGCTACCTGTTATAAAAAAAAAAGCTTGGCGACTTGGTTTAAAGACTACCATTTTTCTGGCAAACGGGACCCAAATGGCGTGGATCACACAAATTTCAGTCTCCGGTTGGAATCGAATCCACAACCTCGTGATCCCCAGTCGCACTTTAAGACCTCTATAGACCCAACGAGGCAGTCATGTAAGAATGCATGTACAGACGAATATGAGAATGTATGGTCAATGCGAAACGAAATTGCTTTGCACTGAGAATTGACGCCATCTCTCCGATAACATTGGAAGTCACGTCTGGCGTTGCCGATTTTTTTAGTACCTCACACAGGAACGTGATTATTGTCAAAATAGCAACTCATTAATCTTTTGAGTAATGTAAATATGCCATCTAGTACATTTTGTTTGTGATTGTAAGGTGTCTATGCAATATAATATTCGAGTAAAGTTGCGCCATCTTGTGGAGTCTTTGTGAATTTGGACTAAAATGTGCATGAGATTATAGATCTTAAGGGGCCCATGCAATATTGGAGGTGACTGTACCTGATAAGTAATGAATAATTTGTGTCTTTTCAGGTAAAGAGCAAATTATTAGTGATGGCATTCGAATGGAGTTATATGTGTTCGTTTATTAGCATATTTCTATTCAGTATCGTCATACAAGCCTTTGGACTCGCGCCGATATTTTATTTTTTTTCTACAATCTGTTTTGCGACAGCTATTTACTTCTTTTACTTTCTACCTGAAACAAAAGGGATTCCTGTGTATGCTATACAAGCTCTATTTACAAAGAGAGGTAATAAAATTAATGAAAATTGTATTGTAAATGAAATAAACGAATTTTGTTAATGATTATTTATAAGTTTTTTTTTTTAACATATTTAGCTCGCCAAGTCCTCAAAACTTTTAAAGGGGACTATCTCGTGAATATCTACTTAATCATTTTAGTTTATTTTTATACAACTGAGGTGGCAAACAAAGCTTGCGGGTAAATGTAAATGACTTTTTTATCCGTGTACCTACTTGTTTGTAATGTGTCCCATTATTTGTGCTCAGAAAGTAAATTCAAACTATTCCAAGATAATGTTGTTATCATTCCAATATATACTACTATTTTTGTTCAACTAATAGAACAAATTGGATTATTTTTCTCTAATGTTCTACTAAAAAAATAGTAGAACAAAATGGAATTTCAATTCCATATTGTTCTACTATTGATTGTATCAATAGAACAAACTGAATTATTTATTCCACAATGTTCTATTGCTTTAATCAGTAGTACAAATTAGAATTATATTCCATAATGTTTTAAGATTTGCGCTACTCTTAAGAGGGCTAACATATTTCGCGCCACATATTGCTCAGAAACCATACTTTTCATTGCATTTAAAGTCATTAAATATTTATCGTACAAACATGGTATTCACTTACATACTTAGTAAATTTAGCTCTCTAAACGTTTCATAAAACATATTTTACCTAACAACGGATTACATATGGTTAATATCAACGAAAGTGAAACAGGTTTTTCAAATCGTACGATTTGCATAGATTTCGATGCTTAAATTCATGTCAAATTACTGATAAATTTAAAAAACAAGGGATACGAAGGAATTGCAAAGGGCGTTAGCTATCTGTTTGTAGAATAACCTGATATCAGGTAGGTACCTTTTTTTAGAGAAAAATGACTGTAAAGTTTACTCAAATACTGAGAAATTTCACCAAAATAAAGTAGTCTTTTCACCAGCTTCTGTAGTTTAAATCATTATGATAATTATGTAATATTATGTCAGAACTTCTCCTTTGACAATAAAAATATTTCTTTTTAAGTAACTAGATACAGATTTTTTTTTACAAAGTATTTTGTGAACCCCTATAAATGCAGATACGCGAACAAATACGATTTAGTACCGCCGAGAGGCTCTCAGAGAGTGGTCATGTCGCTCGATGTTCCATTTTTGAATACGAAAAAATGAACAAAAATAGTCTAATTCTAGCGTGACCAAACAATCTTAGTACTTTGTGACGTATAATATAATATATATAAATATTTATGGTCGATATACAACGTGAACTTTTGTATAGTGCAAAGCTCAGACACCCCGACTAGAGTTTCGCTTCAAAATACTGTATAAAAAAAATTAAATGAAACTAACGAAAACTGACCAAGTTATAAGCTTTTACAGTTGCACTATTTTCTTCACGAACAGCGTAGGTGTAGGTATTATACGCAAGGCAGGTAGTCACTATTCGTGTGGTATTGATAATAACATATTAACACACCATTTTCATATGTGGTAATTATGGAACACCTGTGAGGAACCAGACCAGGATTGGGACGGCTATAAAGCCGCTAAAGCAAAATACAAGTAGCGACTGAGATACAAAAGTACCAAGTAGAAACCTCTGATGGAGTCAGACTAATAGGTACTAGCCAAACAAGGGACAGAACTGTCCGTATCTATAAAGAAACCTGACGGCGCGGCGGCCTGACCCACACATGAAAAGAATTATTTATACTGTTGATTGATGGCACTTGGTGGTACCTTTCGGCATTTTCAAAGGCAAATTAACATTATATAATGACCACTAAATCACTTAATTACTCGAAAACAATAAATTAATAACATATAAATTACCACTACAACATTCTACTAACGTTAACTATCATAAAAGGAAGCCGAGAGTATTTTGATACAAACGCACTTCCCAGAATGCCAATTGCTGCAGACACTCATGTGGCTGGTGGAAAATGTATCCACAGAAGAAGTCCAGTGGGAGCTCGCAAGACCTGTTCTAATCTATTCTGTCAACTTACAAAAAACTGAATGGGTAATTAACAGCTTTAAGTCCTTCAAATCTCCAGGACAGAATGAAGTCTTCCCTGCAGTGATAAAATGGGGGAGGACACAAGTTGATATTGTCAATTACATAGTATCTATACGCCAGACAATGAATGGGACTGTGACCCAGACTGTGGAGAGAGGTCTAAGTGATCTTTATACCAAAACCCGGTAAAGGGATTATGTTTGTGATTCAGACCTCTGGTTATACAGACCGTTAAGCCCTTCGTCTTTCCTGCTAAAAACTCTGGAAAGATTGTGTGACAGAGACAATCGAGTGACGGCCCTTCAAAATAAGCCACTGCATTCCAACCAACGCGCATAATGCCCCCGGCAAGTCTACAGACTCAGCACTACATGCAGTGGTACACAAAATAGAAGAGGTCATCCAGAATCAATCAATCAATGTGCCTCGGCACTTTCATAAACATAGATGGAGCTTTCGACAGAAGAAGCATAACCACGGCACTGGCAAAACACTAAGTATACACGGTAGTCAGTGAATGGATAGATAACATGCTAAAAAAACTCATTTTAAAGCTACAGACAAGCAGAAACCAGTGCGCAGCCATGGCCAAAGGCTGTCCACAAGGGGGCGTGGTCTCACCACTGCTAAAGAACCTTGTTTTAGACGACCTAATAACCAATCAATCAATTTAACCTAGAACAGTCCCTATATACATGGATGTGGAACAAGCCATACCAGATGGTAAAATTAAATTATGTAGAAAAACGGATCTGTTTACAAAGCATGACTGGTATTTTAAAATCCAAGGCCAACTTCAAATCAAGTGAGAAGCTGCTTTTATTTTATCTACTAGTGATCTTGTGTATATAATAAATATTTTTAATGAATTGTATTGAAATTACTTTCAGTCAAGCCAACATTTATCGATTTACGGTGTAGACTGAACACTAATTTGCCCATAAGCACAGTAAATATTTCGAAAGACGACGAGTTCTGGACTACGAGGATGGAACCTAAATTGTTAAATTTTTACGACTAATGTCTGTTGCCCAAAATGATTGCGCCCAGAAAGAACCGATAAAATAAAATTTATTCCCTTTGAACTTAAAAAAAAATAGGTTTGTCAACATTTTTGGGACTCTACTGGGGGTTCGGAAAGTCTACAAACTGAGAAGAACACCCCAAGAAACTCAGTTCGGTCCCTCCCAAAATTCATCTTAGTAGGTATCTAATAATCGATCAATGCCGATACGGAATGGCTTTTTCTTGGCGGTGTGCATTGTTATGCACATACCTCTTAATAAATATATGGTTGTTGTAAATGAAAAACACATACTATCAATTAAGATTAGATTTAGATCCAATAGCTCAAGCTTATAGCTTAGTTTGGGCTAGATGATGTTGTGTGAGAATATCCAACAATATTTATTGATTATTTATTAAAAATATTTTAATGTTCCTGCCAGCACTGAATCTGCAGTAGGCAGCAAAACATCGGACCATGCCAAGCGCCTGCGCATTGCTACGTTAATATTATTGTTTTTAACTATGTATGTGTATTGTCAAATTTAAATATTTATAGTGTAAAATAGAATATTGTCCATTACTTTCTACAATTTTCGTATATTTAGATACTTTAAAAATAAACTTATGGACCGTTTTCATGTATGTGTGTATTATATACTATACTATCTTCAGGCCAAATCCCTTGCGGGGTAGGCAGAAAGAACCGAGCGCCACACGGCACGCTCCATACACACCTCACTTGCTTCTTCAATTTTCATTTTTCTTTTCATGCATGCACGTCGGTACCCTCGGTTCGGTATTTCTAATTGCAATCTTGATATTAGTTTGGTAAATAAATGTCAACTTTATTAATTTTATGATGTCAGTGTATATCACTACTTAATATCAATCAATTTGCAATAAAATAATCAATAATTATTAACTAATATTACTAACATAAAAATTAAACTAAAAGATTGAACGCTTAGACTAAGAATATGACACCGGTAATACATCAAGGAAAACAAAAGTATCAAACTTGTTGGTAGCAACAATTGGCACTATACGGCTATGTGCGCCGCGCCGCGCTGATTTCTTACGATCGTAAAGAAATTTGAAAACCAAATTTACGCTCTTTTAACACATAAAGATAGAAGTAAAATATAATATTCAGTGGAAATATTGTAGATAAATTGAAATGAGATAATTAGATATTTTGATTTTAAGAAATTAAAAAAGGAAGTGGCGAAACACCGTTTTGGGAATTCTAGACTTAGGGACTTTTAATATGTTTTCTACGCACCCTGGATAAGTTTTTAAAGACATCGCTTAGGTTCCTGATCACGCACTTTACAACAGAACTAGAAACACCTACTTTATTGATTGGACTATTTAGTCCGTTGTTTGTGGCGGGTATAGCGACATATAGTATTGCATTAAATTTCATCAAAAATTGGAAGAGCTTTTGTGCACAAACAACGGGGATGACGTAGAAAGTTACATTAAATTTCACCATTCAGTGTGTGGGTTCCCGGCGGGGCCCCGGCCTTGGCGCATAGGCCATGCGACAGCAACGCCCAACTAGGCAAGGCAGCCTAATTAAATAACCTACTCCCTTTTTTAAATTTCTTAAAATTAAAAATAAATAAATCTCTTCGAAATTTCGACTGAAAATTATGTTTTACTTCTAGCATCATGTATTAAATACACATACCTCTTCATGACGCCGCGCGTGTCGTTAAGAGTAGAACAAATTGTAGAACATTATAAAATATAATTCCAATTTGTTCTACTGATGAAAACAATAGAACATTGTGGAATGAATAATCCAGTTAGTTCTATTGATACAATCAGAAATAGAACAATGAGGAATTTTAATTCCATGTTGTTCTATTATTTTTTCAGTAGAACAATGGATAAAAATATTCCAATTTGTTCTATTAGTTGAACAATAATAGTAGAACATATTGGAATACAGGCGATTGGACGGCTAACTTTTTCTTGACTCTGCGATATTTTTTTTATTTTTTTTTTATATTCAGCTCGCCAAATTGACGTCGCCACCAGCCTGATGGTAAGAAAGCAGTGGCGCATCTAGCGATTGGGGGCCACTTCTTACAGTGGTCCTCAAGTTGGCGGCCCTGTGATGTGCCTCTTCACGCTCCTCTTGAAGAACCCGGGATTGTAAGATAAGGGAAAGACGTGTGCGGGCAGGTCGTTCCATGTTTTTATAGTTCGACAGAGGAACGATCTTTTGAAACGCTCGGTTCTGGCGAAGATTCTCTCCACTGTGTATGAGTGGCATCTCTGCCCGGCACGCGTTGTTCGGGATCGGAAAGGAGATGGTGGGATCAGGTTGAAGAGCTCTTCAGAACATTCGCCGTGATACATTCGATAGAAGGCAGCCAAGGACGCTATGGTTCTTCGCTGCGACAAAGGTTCGAGGCCTCCCGTCACCTCAGGACAACCAATTATTCGGATAGCACGTCTCTGCATAGCGTCAAGCGCGTCTAACAAGTACCTCGCGGAGTCATCCCAAAGGTGAGAACAGTACTCGACGCATGGACGAATCTGCGTCTTGTACAGTAAACATCTCTGATGTGGCGTGAAATACCGTCTCACCTTATTCAGGATTCCCAGTTTCCGCGAGGCCAGACCAATACAGCTCTCTATGTAGTTTTTGTGATTGAGCTCACGCCGGACGTCTATACCGAGGATCTCCAGGTTGTCCTTTAGTGGAATTGTAATGCTCTGAAGAGAGGGCAGGGGTAGGAATGGGGACTTCTTAGCTGTAAACGCAAACGCCTGTGTTTTTCTGGCATTGAACTCGAACAGGTTGTCTGAACCCCATTGGGCAATGCGGCCCAGGTCCAGATCGAGATCCGCCACGAGTTGTCGTCTCTTCTCATCCACGTCGCCTCGCCCCGCCGCTGGACGGCCAGAATAGCTCCCATGCAGAGTACTGTCATCCGCATAACAATGAATGCACCCAAAGGACAGCATGTCATTGATATGCAGAAGAAAGAGAGTTGGGGACAATACCGATCCCTGTGGTACTCCGACATTTACCTGAAAAAAACAGGAAGCCTGACCATCACAGAGGACCCGAATCCGTCGCCCGTTCAGGAAGCTGGCCAACCAGCGGCACAACTGATGCGATAAACCATATGACGGCAGCTTGGAAAGAAGCGACGCATGCCATACCCTATCAAAGGCTTTTGCGATGTCTAGGCCAATAGCCAGAGATTCGCCGTGCCTCTCCATAGCCTCACCCCAGGTGTGCGTTACGTACGCTAGGAGGTCACCCGTTGATCGTTTCGGCCTAAAGCCATATTGGCGATCGTTAATTAACGAGTGATCCTCCAGATAGCGCATGAGCTGTTTGTTGATGATTAGCTCGAACACCTTGCAGATGACGGTGGTTACGGCTATGGGGCGATAGTTTGCTGGATCCGACCGATCCCCTTTCTTGGGGATCGGTTGGACATTCGCCTCCTTCCAAGCCTCCGGCACTTCTCCCGACGAATACGAAAGGCGATACAGGCGTGTTAGCGTTGGAGACAATTCAGCTGCACAATTCCTCAGCACCATGGCCGGAATGCCATCAGGACCACTGGCTTTCCGCGTGTCGAGTGACCGTAGCACCGCCCGCACATCGCCCTGCCGGATTACAATTTCCGGCATCGTGGTTCCACAGTTGGCGATAGTGGGAGGTTGCTTGCCACAGTCATCGACCCGGGAATTAGCCGCAAAGAGCTTGGCCAGCATTTCCGCTTTCACTTGGGCCTTGTGAGCCAGTGATCCGTCAGGATAGCGCAGCGGCGGCAGCGAGGGCTTGCAAAAGTTGGCCTGCACGGCGTTGGCCAGTTGCCAGTATCCACGGCTGCCCGTCGGATGTGACGTGAGCTCCTGACCAAGCCGCGTGACGCGCTGGGCGTCCGCTCTCTTGAAGGCTCTCTTACTGGACCTAGTGGCTCTGTTGTACGCTGCCTTGAGGCGGGCCACATTCGGGTCGCGCACAGCTCGAGCCCTGATCCAGGCGCGGTATGCCGCCTGTTTTTGTTGAACAGCTACGGCACACTCACGCCCGAACCAGGGGCGGGCTTTGCGGATGCTGGCGACATCAGTGTATGGAATGTAGTATTCCATACCTAATGTGATTTCACCAGCAACCGCAGAGGCGCTTTCCGATGAAGCCCTCCCTGCAAAGCAGCGCTGACTCCACGGGACGGCTGTAAAGTATTCTCGTAGTCCGTCCCAGTCTGCTGACGAGTAGTGCCACAGTCGCCGCGTCACCTCTACTGCCCTTGCAGGGGACGGTACCTGCAGGCGGGCACGCACAATACAGTGGTCGGATGTACCCAGTGGGGCGCTAACCGTCACACTGTACTGTGCTGGATTACTCGTCAGCAGTAAGTCCAGCAGGGCGGGTTCATGGTCTGACCTGTCCGGTATGCGCGTAATCCCGCGTACCACCTGGGTCAGACCATGGGAGAGTGCGAACGCGTGGGTGGCCCGTCCCGCAGGATCTGTCTTGAGGGGGACCCCAACCACTCAATGTGGTGACCATTGAAGTCCCCCAGAAAAACCAACTCGGCGTTCGGGAACCGTACCTGAGCGTCATCAGCCCCCTCGCTGAGGTGCTGATACAGCCTCATCATCTCAGCTGTCCCTGTGTGGGATCGATAGACACACACGTAGATCTGACTCATGGAGCCGTGATCTACGTGCAGCCAAAGGACGGAGAGGGAAGGGTCCTCAAGGCAGCGCAGCCGGTGACGGCAAACATCCGCCCTAACGAACGCGCACACCCCGGCTTTTTCTCGAAATAGTTCCTCGATGATATAGCCGGGGTAACTAAGGTACGACTGATCGGCAGGGCGGAGTATTTGCGTCTCCGTTAGGAACATCACAGCTGGCCGTGCCGTCTCTAGATGGTGATGGACGACGTTGAGGTTGGCATGGAGTCCGCGGATATATTTTAAGATATTTATTTTTATAGCTTGTTAAAAACGAATCGCGAGAGAATTGATTTCCTACACATAAAAATCGCTTCATTTTGCTAGCTACTCTAATTCCTTTTGTTATCTAGTTTAAATTATTCCTGGGTCGACGTTGGACTCTAACTTTTTTCTTTTTAAAAGTTTCTTTAAAAACTTTATTGCAGTTTGTTATAAACATGTTAATATTTAGGGCATAATATCAATCGGTTTATAAATAAAAAAGTTATATCACTTTAAAGAATCATACATAGACTTATGAATCTAAAATGAGTAAATTTAAACTGGCGTGTTGGCTTAATCATAAAAGAGCTTAATGATTAAGGCTATTTTAAAACAATTGTTTTAGAATAGACTTAACCTTTAAGCTCTTTTATGATTAAGCAAACAGGGCTGTTTCACACGCTGCTTGAAGAAATACCTCTCCTTTCATAGACCTTATGCGACGTAAACGAAGTTGCGGGTTCAGCTAGTTATGAATATATTGACATGTACAAGAATAAGTTGTTTTAGTTCAATCCATCATCACAGTAAGTTGTTTGCTAGTTCAACAAAGCTAGTCGCAAGATTTATTCCACGTCGATTGAACCTACTGCACAAGTTAGGTCCTGTAGACCTTTCGAACTTCAAACACCATGGCATAATCGCGGGCAAGGGAGGGGCATCAGAGGACATTCATCAGAACCTGGACATGCTCATACCTCGGCTTAGGGTGCTAGATTTATATGTGTGGGAAGAAGTCACGAGAAATAGGCTATGGAAACGATGGGCAGTTGGAGGGCTGAGGCTAAGTGCTGCTCTCCCGGGGTAAGTATTAACTTCTGACTTTATTAATTTTCTTCTGATTTGAAAAAAAAAAAACAAATTTATGAATAATGTAACGATATTTTCTCAAATTAAACCCTATGGTTTGATTCTTGAATAGTTTTGACATTAGTAAACACTAAAATAATGGTAATAAAATTAGATTCTCAAAGCTACAACTGAAAATAGAAATTATTTGTAACAAAATTTCTATTTTCAGTTGTAGCTTTGAGAATCTAATGTTTTTGTTTATTTAATAAACAATACAATACAAAATGTTACGTTGCGCCCGCCCTGGTCTCCCCTACTGCTGTCACCTTCGGGCGGGGGCACCTGACTATCAACTTCGACCATTCGACTCGGTGCAAAAACGAGCCATGATTTTGCTAACGATCCTATGCTTGCAGGTGGTGTGGAACCTCTTTGCGACACGAGAGACTTTGCCTCCTTGTGCGTGTTCTACCGCATGTTGTGCTCTGAAGAATTTGTTTGTTATGATGCCCACGGCTACTTTCTATCATCGCACTGCTCGCCATAGACAGGGTGTTCGTCCTCACACTTTGCGTCCGGAGCGTTCGAGCACGGTTAGATCCAATAGGGGCATTTTCCCGCTTACCTACGCTTAGATTGTGGAATGATCTCCCTGCTTCGGTTTTCCCAAACGCCTACCTACAGTATGGGGTTCTTCAAAAGGGGTCGTAGAAGGTTTTTACAGGGTCGGCAGCGCGTTCCGGTGTTGCAAGCGTCCATAGGCAGCGGTGACCACCAGTCCATCTGGTGGGCCGTATGCTTGTCTACCACCTTAGTGGTTTAAAAAAAAGACTTCTTTACTCTCAGGGAGGTTCCTATCCCTTCAGTTAGCCACTCTCTACCTCCTCTGCTTACAGAGAGGCGCTTGAGAGCGGTGGAGGTGCGGAAGTGGTCTTCAGCTTCTAAGGGAGCACCCGGGAGCCGTCAATCTGACTCCCCATTGGGAGACACCCGAACATATTGGGGCGGCCTTAGCCAGGTTGATGTTTCTTGCATATCCTTCGACCCAGCTATAGGGCGGAGAGCAATACCACGGGGTTTAGTGGGCAGGAGGTCGACGGAGAGGCCGCGGCCACGAGTCCTACACACCTACGCATATCTACGTCTACGTTCAATTTGACCTGACTGCTAACTGCATTTACTGTGGCAAATGCCTTTTAAGGTACTTAAGTAGGTAATTTATAATATGTAAGGTGTTTTTGAAAAATAAAACGCAATTAATTTCAATTTGTTTATTGTCAACAATTAATTTTATCCGTTTCTTTTGTAAATAGCGCCTGTATAGCATACACTGGCAATCCTTTAGTCTCTGGTAGAAAGAAAAAGAAATAAATACTTAAAGCGTAACAGACAAAAGAAAAGAAGTAGAACGTAGGTGCCAACCCCACAGATTGTATGACAACACTAAAGAGAAATACGGCACTGAATGAACAAACGTAACTCCATTCAAATGTAAACATCATTAGTTTGCTTTTTACCTGAAAAAAAAGAAGATAATATTAATCTTAAGACAATCTTAATCTTACAGACAATCTAAATATTACAGACAATCTTAATCTTACAGACAATCTTAGTTGTACAGACAATCTTAGACAATCTTAATCTAACAATCTTAATCTTACAGACAATCTTAATCTTAGTTCTTAGGGGCGTTCACTCCCCTATGTGAACCCTTATAGATTCGTCATGTCTGTCTGTCTGTCTGTCCGTCCGTGTGTCACAGCCACTTTTCTCCGAAACTATAAGGCCTATGCTTTTGAAACTTGGTAACTATATGTATTCTGTGAACCACATTAAGATTCTTATATAAAACTAGAAAAAAGCAGTAAATTTTGGGGGTACCCATACTCAGAACTGAAACTCATTTTTTTTTCATCAAACCCATACGTGTTGGGTATCTATAGATAAGTCTTCTATAGAGGTTCCTAAAATCATTTTTTTCTAAAGTGAATAGTTTCAGCAAGAGACACTTCCAAAGTGGAAGAATGTGTGTTCCCCCCCCTCTAACTTCTAAACTAAGAGAATGATAAATCTAAAAAAAAAATATGATGTACATTGTCATAAAAACTACCAACGAAAATTGGTTTCAATGAGATAGAGCTGGTAGTTTTTTTTAATACGTCATAAACCGCAATTTTCGGTTAGAAAAATCACTACCACTGCGATCGTGTTAAAAAATGAGTCAAAGTTACAACGAACCATAAGAACTTTTATATTATGTTACTTGCTGCTACGAAACCCTTCACGGGCGAGTCCAACTCGCACTTGGCCGATTTTTCTATCTGTGTCACTACATATACCAAATTGTTTTCTTCAGCCATACTTCGCAGACTTCTCATTTCCACAGCATTAATTTTACTTTCATGCTTCTTCTTCCACACCCAACTTTTACTACCATACATAGGGAAGTGTAGGGATACAGCACAAGCCCATGCACCTACCTAGCTATCCTTGCCTTATTGGGCACGTTTTGACTGCTCATGAAGGTGTACATCGCCCCAATTACTTAATTTCCTGTGAAAACTCTTCAATATTATGTTTACACTTTCCATCTCCCGTAAATTTTGAACCCAAGTACCTATACAAATTCCTACCTACCACTGTCCATACCTACCTACCACCTACCTGTTCCACTCTTTGTCCTTCGATAATAATGGGGCAATTCGTCATTCATCATCTCTTTCAAAAACCATTACTTAAGTCTTGTTTACATTCACTTTCATTCCTCTAACTTTTAGCGCATGCAATCCGTATCCATACTCCTCCGCCGATGAAGCTAAGATCACCTGACCTGACCGTCAGCAATTATATATACAAGATGAACTTTTGTTAGTGCAAACCTGAAAACACTTTGCTCGAGGGAAAATCCTCATGGATGCTATGCCGGACTCCTACCGACTAAAAAACCTCACGTAACGCCCAACAGCCTATGGTTGGGAGCCCCGGGTAAGATCTCGGAAGGATGTCCCAGGGCTCCCAACAAGATTACTTAGGTACTTGAATAAACTATCATTATCTATAAGTCTTTTTCTGGACAGCTCAGCAATCATGTAAACATGTCATTTGTTGACAGAAGTTGTCTATGATCATAGTGTTGTAACTATACTGATTCTATGTATGTAAATAATCATTGAGTTATATCTAGTTCACCGTACATTCATTTACTTCGGTATATCAATCGCCAAATTCATCAAATCATGAAATTCGGTATATCAATATATATTATGTGCAATAATTTTTTTATATTAATTTAATTAAAGAATCTTTAAAAAAAAGAAACTTTTAGAAAATTTTATAGTACATATAATCATTTATTTACAATAATATATTACTTTAGGACTGAATATTTTAACCATCCACCGTCAACCGTACCCAGTCTACCCTAAAGAATCATTTTTCTTTTTCTTTTTATTCATATTTAAATGTTTATGGCGTTCGAAACATTAGATTATCTTTTTGGCAGCTCGCTGATGAACGTTAGCCTCTTTAAATTTACTCCTCCACACGGTACTAAGCCTAACCGGATCCTTCTGACGATTTCTGGGTCGCACAAATACTTATTTAGTCCCAATTTTTTAAAAGTACTTCTGCGAAGAGTAGGCCTCGCGAGCGCCCAGGAAAAAACAACCTGTGAGGAATTATATCCCTTATGATCCCATCATATATGTCGGAGTAGACATGCGGCAGCTGTTTTTAAAAAGCGCAGGCCCGCTGACCTGGAGTAGGTCATCGGGTCTGCTTTATGCTTTATTACACTTATAGATGGATATCTGGTTAAATAACAGTGAAATAAATACTTAGGCGGTATTTATTTCAGAAACACAGTAATCAAAACAAGCAAATGGAACACCAATGAAATAAAATAAAATGAAATGAAAAATCTTTATTCATGTAAGTCACAATCTACATTTACTGCCAGATTCGCAACGCAATAGGTAGAGCTGGAGAAAAAAGAACCTGGCAATAAAACTCCGGCCACTCTTTTAACTTCCAGTAGGTTATTACAACATAATTTTTATTCCAAATTAAAACCAACATAGAATCTACTCACAATGTTTTCTCTCCAAATTCCAGCAACAAAGTGAGCCCTCGGCCACAACCACTGTCTATTTATAAATCCCCGCCACTCAAATTGTTCTCACAAAACACGTGGCTTGATATTTAATGTTTTCTTTTTAAATCAAAGAAATGTGGTTCAATTTATTTTTGAGAAATAAAGTTATTAATTTAATTAGTCAAACAAACTGTTAAATTGAATGAAATCATTAAAATACAAAGATTAATTCATTCTCAGTAACATGAACATTGTCTGAACTATAGGAATAACAAAAATCCTGTTTTGATTAAAAACATTTTTAAATGTCGACAATATTCGTAATAATTGTCAATAAGAATTTAACAATAGTCTTTATTGTAGGTTCTTACGAACCTACATAGTCACATAACACTTAGGTAACCTAATTAGTTCAACACTACATCAAGTTATACAAATCAGTGTTAATAAATTCTACAACTATTTCTATTCGAACCTTATATCACAAAATAGTAAAGTATCAGTAAAGTTGCTCATTGTAATGGTTTTAATCTATTTATAATCAAATAGATTTTAATTAGTAATTCTCGGTGTGGCGACACGGCCATACTGATCGGCGATGCGTGCTCTGCATCGTGTGTTAAGGTCTAGATCTGCAAAATAAATATTAAAAGCTGAGGCTTGGTAGTTCTACAGTACACGCAAACCAGAAAAACTTGGTTAAGCAAATATAATTCCATTGGTCATAACCTTACATCGTGGTAGCATGTAGAGTGTCACCGCTCATAGTTAATGAAGACGGTGAGCTGGTTATGATGCGCTCACTGAGTGCTACTACTGCGATCCACATCAATCAATGAATCAAATCAGCCTATATCAGTCCACTGCAGGACGTAGGCCTCTCCCAAATGACGCCACAACACACGGTCCTGCGCACATGTAAATACATGGCAACAGATTTTTTTATTTATTTTTTTTATTTTTTATACACAGGTAAGGATTTGTAGGGGAGAGGTCGATGCTGTCAAAGACAGGGGCCCTAGGGGATGTTGGTAGGGTCGATGCTGTGCCCTAAGCGGTCTTGTACGCCGTGTTACACAGGGGACCATTATTCTTTCAGGATTGGGATATCCACTTTTAGTGGTTCTTACTGCTCATTCCACATGACAACAGTATTTTTTTTTTTTTATATATACGGGTAAGGATATGTAGGGGAGAGGTCGATGCTGTCAAAGACAGGGGCCCTAGGGGATGTTGGTAGGGTCGATGCTGTGCCCTAAGCGGTCTTGTACGCTGTGTTACACAGGGGACCATTATTCTTTCAGGATTGGGATATCCACTTTTAGTGGTTCTTACTGCTCATTCCACATGACAACAGTATTTTTTTTTTTTATATATACGGGTAAGGATATGTAGGGGAGAGGTCGATGCTGTCAAAGACAGGGGCCCTAGGGGATGTTGGTAGGGTCGATGCTGTGCCCTAAGCGGTCTTGTACGCCGTGTTACACAGGGGACCACTATTCTTTCAGGATTGGAATATCCACTTTTTGTGGCTTAATACAAATAATAAATAAATAATATGATTCAGGATAGGGATATTAGTGGCTTATTGGCGACTCCACGCCCCAATAGCATCTTTTCATTTAAATATTTTATTAGCTAATTTGGTGACTCCACGTCCCAATAGCATCATTTGTCTAATAATTCAGCTAGCATTTTAATACCGATTAGACTGAAGAAACTAAAATGAAAATACCTCACCAGATTTTTCAATTTGTGGTTTCTGAGAATCAAGTACTCGCTGGGTGCGGTGCCGTCAGCGTCAGCGCCAATGCGCCAGATGACCTAACCTAAGCTGTAGCTCACCACGAGGTTTTGGGCGCCCCGCTGTTGATTGTGGGGACCTTTAGCGCCCGTCTATGATGTCCTAATGCTTCCTTTAGAAGACAGCGGCCGTTGTCGAGAACGCTGTAAACTTAATAAGTTGCCTCTGTAAAAACTATGATTTTTTTTTTTGCACGATTCCTGTCAAATCTCGCCTTATCTTTAGTAGATGTCTGTGTCGTTGTTGTACGTGCCATTCAAGAAGTTTCAAACTAGGTACTTCAGTGGTTGACCAAATTAGGCAATTCCGCTGGTAAACAGTTTTGGCACTGAAATAAGAGGAGCTACGCCTGCGGTTCGGACTTTCTGATGCGGTGTGCGAATTTGAAGTCTCGTAATCCCTTATCATGATAAGACTATTAGCCCTAATGATACCTGTGGCTACTATACAGGGACATCGTTTATAATCACTTGTTTTGGGGCTAGAAAGAGATGAAATACTTGTTTGGGCCACCAAGGTTCAATGCTCGCCTTTGTAGTTTGTATAGCGTAACAGAAATTACTTTGTATAGGAGTATTTTTAAAGAGGAAATCCTACATGAATGCCATGCCGGACTCCTACCGACTAAAAACCACACGTTTCCTACCTAATATGCCTACGGTTGGGAGCCCCGGGTAAGCTCTCGGAAGGATGACCCCAGGACTCCCGACAGACCTACAGTTACCACTGCGGCCTCACCTAGCGGTGGGGGAATATGCATAGGAGTCTACTGTGAAGGTTACACGTTCCTGTTCATCTGAAGTGCCTGGCTTACTCGATACGTTGACGTGTAGGTATAGCTTCGAATGGCACGGTCGGTTTGCTAATAGAGCGCAAGTGAACTTGCGTTGATCTAAACATTCGAGGTCCTGAAAACGATGCAATTGTCCTAATGTTAACGGTGAAAAAAAACTTTAACGGTGCTAATTTTTTTCAAAATAGTAACTTCCATAATTTTATGACGAGTCTTAAGGTATTAATTACTAAAGCTTCTTTGGAAAGATTTGGGTACAACAGTCAACCGTTGTGTACCTACCCAAGATTGGGTCTCGCTTTTCAGATACCTATCTTGACATTTTCTTGCAGATAACATCCCTGGACGGTCTCATCTCAATGGAAACCGTCTATGATAGTATGTACGTAACTATATAGTTGTTTACTGTTTATTCAGATGAATAATCATTAATCAAACTGTTATTCAAGACTTTGCCTGTTAAAGGTATTTCAGTTTAACAATATCGGCATGCTGCATCCGCTCGCCCTTCCTGTATTTATTTCAAATTCAATTTTTTGCGAATATACCATTATGGATGTGAGACAGCAAGTCTTCCTTGTGCTTCGAGGCTTAAAGCGCGTCGCAGTCGGGATACCGTATAATCATCTTGAAATGGCGTCCATACAAGTAATAGTTAAAACGTTTGACTCGTACTACCACCAAAATCTCGAGTTCGCTCGAGTGATACTTATCTAGTTTCTACATCGCATCGATCGTGTGCATACTAAAAAAAAAACCACTATGTGCTGCCGACCCGTATTGATTTGAATAAGGATTGACCCGAAGTCAATGCCCAGCCAAGGAAGCAATTCGCTAGGTTCTTTTCCTAGAAATATTCTATGCCATGCTTCCTCATGAACATGGGTCCATTGCCACTTAGCGCCTTAGATAGTCAGTTCATTAAGAGAAGCCACAGCAGGAGCGATATTTGGTATGAACGAGCGGGAGTATTCAGCGCGACAACTGAATAGACGAATTTGTTTAGCATTTGTCGGTACCAGAGTTTTTAGGCTTAACCTTTTTAGGGCTAGGACGCACTTGACCGTTCTGTACTAAATTTTTAGCATACTCAATTGACCGTTAAAAGAAAAGGCATTATTCTATGAGGATTGGAAATCCTGGTTTACGGAATGATATTAAGACTCTAAGCACAGATTAGTAAATAGTTACTGCTCTAGTGACAGAGCTTGAAGAGAAAACCTACGGTATTTACCACAGATATCAGAAAAATATGTACTGATAACGTCACCTATACAAACCTATGCTATACTACCTTTGAGGTCATTGTCTGAACTCAAGAGGTAATTTTATTTTTCTGGGTGTTTTTAAGTCATCTTCGATATCAAGGTTACCTTATGCTATCTAATAAAAACAGATTTGAACCTACCAACACGTCTGAAGTAATAATCTTGTGAAATGTGACATTCAATTTCTACGTTAATTCTATTATCTAGAATCTAGACAGACTTAAGATGCTCGTAGAAACAACAGGAGACCTATGCCACCAAGTAATTTTATCGACCACACGTTTTCGGTTTTCCGGCAAATTGTATGAGATTGACTCACGAATTAACAAGCACTTAACCCCGCTATCAAAGATGGTATTATTAATTACCTTACCTATCCTCACACGCATTGTGTTCAAGCTGGACTAGTTAAGAACAGAGTTCATATTATAGGTTATGTGCTTTTCGCGGCGATAGCAGGTACCAAATGTGTAAACGGCTTTTGATCAAAATGAATAAAATTCAAGTACTATAAGTTTGTTCGTATAACCGTTGTGTTGGCCGGGTTATTGTCGCATTGAGAACACAAGTTTCTTTCAACCGTACGTTTATCCGAATCTGTTGTAGTAGCTTTAAAACGTCACTCACGAGAGGTATGACCGGACTTACTACAAAAATTACAGTAAGAAGCGTTTCCACTATCAATGGAATATTTTAACAGTTTCGGTGGTGGTTGTGATCAATTCGCGTTTGAACGCTTACATAATATAGAAGAGGTAACATAACCTATCATCGCTGCTACTGCATCGCAATTTCGTAACCACTAAGCTGGCAGACTAGCTTATGGTGGCCTCACCGTGGACGCGGTAACTAGCCAGTTGTCAACCTATGTTAGCGCGGCCTTCATTCATACGTATATCGTAGTCACTTGATAACATAGTTAGTTTGAAACAAACAAAAAAAAAACATGATTACATCAATTGCAGTCGCCAACGCGACGTTACCGCCTAGGTCATTTGAGGGTAGAAACACATCGGTACTTAATCATAATTTTCTTTTGTTGTTTCGACAGGCGATCACTCATACATTACTTCACTGTGATCATATTAAAATAAAATTCAGGTGGTACATTACCCCTTTGCTGTTGTAGCTGTGTGACGGTGCTGGTGGAAGACTTACTAGCACCAGGATCTCGCACAGGCGCGGAACACGCCGGCGCGCCCGTAACCGCGTGCGGCGCGTTGGTAAACTGGTACACAATCTTCGTAGCAAAGATCCTGAAAAATAAATAGTCTCGCACAGTATTTTGTAGGTAGTGATCCCACTTCTGATGTCGGAGTAGACATGCGGCAGCTGTTTTTAAAAAGCGCAGGCCCGCTGACCTGGAGTAGGTCATCGGGTCTGCTTTATGCTTTATTACACTTATAGATGGATATCTGGTTAAATAACAGTGAAATAAATACTTAGGCGGTATTTATTTCAGAAACACAGTAATCAAAACAAGCAAATGGAACACCAATGAAATAAAATAAAATGAAATGAAAAATCTTTATTCATGTAAGTCACAATCTACATTTACTGCCAGATTCGCAACGCAATAGGTAGAGCTGGAGAAAAAAGAACCTGGCAATAAAACTCCGGCCACTCTTTTAACTTCCAGTAGGTTATTACAACATAATTTTTATTCCAAATTAAAACCAACATAGAATCTACTCACAATGTTTTCTCTCGAAATTCCAGCAACAAAGTGAGCCCTCGGCCACAACCACTGTCTATTTATAAATCCCCGCCACTCAAATTGTTCTCACAAAACACGTGGCTTGATATTTAATGTTTTCTTTTTAAATCAAAGAAATGTGGTTCAATTTATTTTTGAGAAATAAAGTTATTAATTTAATTAGTCAAACAAACTGTTAAATTGAATGAAATCATTAAAATACAAAGATTAATTCATTCTCAGTAAAATGAACATTGTCTGAACTATAGGAATAACAAAAATCCTGTTTTGATTAAAAACATTTTTAAATGTCGACAATATTCGTAATAATTGTCAATAAGAATTTAACAATAGTCTTTATTGTAGGTTCTTACGAACCTACATAGTCACATAACACTTAGGTAACCTAATTAGTTCAACACTACATCAAGTTATACAAATCAGTGTTAATAAATTCTACAACTATTTCTATTCGAACCTTATATCACAAAATAGTAAAGTATCAGTAAAGTTGCTCATTGTAATGGTTTTAATCTATTTATAATCAAATAGATTTTAATTAGTAATTCTCGGTGTGGCGACATATATAACGGGGACCTTTTTCTCCCTTATTTTCCGCCCTATTAAAAAAACTTTCGACAAAAGTTGTATTTTTATCTTTTCGTAGATCAAAGATTTTAAATCAAAGAACATGTGTCCCAAGTTTGGAGAAAATTGGTTAACAAATGCGTCTTCTAGACCGAAACTGACATGTACACACACATACGGACGAAAGCAAAATCGTCTATAGTTCTATACTGTGGAATCGAAGACCCAAACTCAAAGTGCCTTTTCACACGTACCGGTTGCCGGGTAGCCGGTGCCGGGTAACCGGCGGTGAATGCAAGCGGTTGGCGGGCTAATCACGCCGGTACGTGTGAAAGCTATAGTACACGGCCATACACCCACCCTACCCGGCACCCGGCAACCGGTACTTGTGAAAAGGGGCAAAGACTCGCATCTCCATATATTCAATATACTCTGTGGACTAGCACTCTTCGCTCTCTGGGTCAATAAGTTATATTATTAAAGTAAGTACATTTTTTCGAACTGACAGATTGATAAAACAATGACCTCCTTTTAAAATCAATTGGCCAGTACAACAGTTTTACAACACTATGGCAAAGACAAACAAGTCTGAGAAAAAATAATTTAATGACAAGCAAAAATGACAGTCTTAAATTTTTACCATCTGAGTATTTTTCATGAAATTATTCTATAATCTAAAGGTTTATTAGTGTCGAAATGTCCGCATAAATCTAACTAGAGTTCCTTGAAACGACTATGATCAGGATTGATAATTAAATGTAAGTAATTATGGAGTAGTCGAGATCCAATTTCTTTGTTTACTATATTATTTAGGTCTGTTGAATTCCACTATATCTATACCTATAATAAAACGGTAAAGTGAAGGCTAGATGACATTCATATATAATTCTTCAGGTAGGCAAACGCTAGCTCGAATTTTAATCGATAAGTGCCATCTCTTGATCATTTTTTGTACTGAAATCTTAAAATACTTTTTTTTATATTCATGATTAATTATGTATTTATTAACACAAGCATGTGCACAAAAAATAATAATAATTTATACGATTGCTTGGATGTATAATAAACTATAAAAAATCATCAATTGCTATGTCTTATCTATATTAATAAAATGATAGAAAATACAAAACTGTACATTAAATATTTAAAACAGAAGCTTGCTGGATGTTCCACAGAAGATACCGTAGCCAAAAATGCAATCAGTAAATTTTTTGTCTGTCTGTCTGTCTGTCTGTCTGTCTGTATGTTCCTTATAGAAACAAAAACTACTCGACAGATTTTAACGAAAATTGATACAAATTATTCTTTATACTCCTGGGCAGGTTATAGTGTACTTTTCATCACGCTAAATCAATAGGAGCAGAGTAGTGAAGGTAAATTTTGTGAAAACGGGAGAAATTACTCCATTTTTTAAGCTTCCGTCGCGTGTGCAGCCTTAATGGTTAAATTTACATAGAAATCATGTATGACGGAAATACATATTCGTATTCTACATAAAATTGTCTAAAAAATATCCTATGTCTATCTTTTATGGTTGACTCACAATATAACGTGTAACTCCTGATAGCTTAGCAGTTCGGAGCATTCTGATTATATTTGTTTACGCTTACGTTTATAATACTCTCACTCATCCCTAATTAAAAAAAAAAATAACATTATTACCTATTCAATAAAAAAAGAATCATAGAAATCGGTATAGAACCACCAAACTTATATAAGCCATCGATCGCACCGTCGCACGTGAATACTGAATCATGCTATAAGGATTATTTTTGAGATTATTATTACACCTTATTACATACAGTGCGAGGACCAACATCATTTTGTAGATTTGAGAAAAGTAGACGATGTTGTTATTGACATTCCGATTATTCTGCTCCGAAATTTAAGACCACCACAACTTTGCAATGGAACTCGGCTTAAAGTAACCCAGTTGCAACAAAATCTAATCGATCTTCAAATTTTAACAGGTTGCGGTGCAGGAGAAACCATCTTTATTCCCAGAAATCCCATAATACCAAATAATTTTCCATTCCAATTTAAAAGAACGCAATTCCCAGTATCGGTGTTATGCAATGACAATAAATAAGGCTCAAGGGCAGACTTTTCGTGTTGCTGGAGTAGATCTCGGTGTCAGTTGTTTTTCACATGGTCAGTTATATGTCTCTCTTTCCCGGGTTAGCAGTTCTAGAAATCTTTATGTTCACGTGCCGGACGGGTCAACTTTCAACGTAGTTTACCAGGAAGCTTTGCGCTGAAGTATTTTCATTATATATGTACTTAAGCCTCATGTGAAAGTGATCTAAACAATATTACCAACACATTAACATAATAACATACAAGGAGTTACACGCTGATGGTCTCGGGGCACAGCTATTAATAATAATATTCTGCGGTTCCTTATTGCGATATTTTTTAACAGTATTGTGGATTGACATAATGATTATATTTCCCTTCTAAAATACGAAAGTTAATCTGTCT
Source organism: Miltochrista miniata (assembly GCA_933228765.1). NCBI lineage: Eukaryota > Metazoa > Arthropoda > Insecta > Lepidoptera > Erebidae > Miltochrista > Miltochrista miniata. The sequence goes on from OW121769.1 coordinate 3,134,358, forward strand.
CTCACATCAAAACCACTGAACCCTGAGGAAGGACATATGTTACTTTTTTACGAAAAACGACGAAAACGCGGACGAAGTCGCGGGCAAAAGCTAGTTATTATTAAAAATAATGATTTATTATTAAAACACTAACCTCCGGTAAAAATATTTCAGCTGTGACTACAAAAGGAATATTCCCTGCACCCATACAATAAAACGTGGCAAATAAGTATATCACCAGCGGTATTGTCCATTTGGGGAACCAATCTGTGGTCACTTGCGTTCCCAGGAACAGGCTGCAGACTCCCCCCACTATTGACGAATATATTTGAAGAGGCTGAGAACAAAACAATTTTTTAATTTTTTTTTATACAACTAAGGTGGCAACCGGTCCACCTGTTGTAAGAATTATTATGTACTAGCTGATGCCCGCAACTTCGCCCGCGTAATATTTCTCGCTTCCCGTGGGAACTAATTCCTGGGATAAAAAGTAGCCTATGTGTTATTCCAGTCCATAATCTATCCCTGTACCAAATTTCAGCCAGATCCGTTCAGCCGTTAGGGCGTGAAAGAGTAACAAACATCCACACTCACAAACATTCGCATTTATAATATTAGTAAGATACACCACATCCCACTTATCCCTTAAAACTCATCCTTCATTTCCTCAGATCAAGAAGTTGCGAGCATCCCTTAGCCCAGCTGCTCGTAAACTATGTAACTCACCCATCCAACAAAAAAAAAAGGAGCGGCCCACCTGGTGGTTGGTGAGTTGGTGACCTTAGCCTATGGACTTTTGCAACGCCAGAGGCGATACACACGCACTGGGACCCAGATGCAGGTTGTGTCGTCCACAGTTGAAAATTTTCAAGAAATCCACAAGCCTTTTTTTAACGTGAGGGAAAATCCTCATGAATGTTATGCTGGACTCCTACCGACTAAAAAACCTCACGTTACGCCCAACAGCCAATGGTTGGGAGTCCCGGGTAAGCCCTCAGAAGGATGTCCCAGTACTTCCAACAGACCCACGCCCGCCACTGCGGCCTTGCCTAGGGGGCGGTTCGAGTGCTATCCCGCGTCTTTGGGGGGGTTTCGGGTGTGATCCCGCTTCTAAGGGGGGGGGGGGGGGGGGGGTGCGTGAATTCCTCACGTCACGCTGCCGTCATGGGCCTGCTTCTGTAAGGACGGTGAGCGACCCTCTTACCGGCCTCAGGCCCCCGGTCATGGAGTCCGATAGTCCTCGGCGAAGACACGTCGGCGGCGCCCAAGCCGCCGACGGTGGAACTCGGATGGGAGAGTTCTCTCCCATTCCCGCCCCGCCGTCTCCTTCGCAATCCATAGGCCTTCAACTTAGCTTCACGACTGTCATGACTACCGGGACAAATGGCTTACTCAGCATGGAAACGCTCGCCAATAAATGTCACAAAGTGGTCACGCGCGCAGTGGTCACCCATCCAAGGAGCTGCCATAGTGAAAGTTGCTTACTGCAGTGCTTCAAAAGTTACTAAAAAAATCTCTATTACTGAATGTATGCATCTGCAGCCCTTATTGTAGAACTAAACTATAGTCAATGTTTTATTGACTATAGTTTAGATTTTAGATATCTAAATACCACGGGTCCACGACAATTAGTCTCGCCACCTATTACGTGGGACATAAAACTATAAGGTGAAATGTGGGCGTATACTTTGCCTCTGCCTACCACTTCGGGGATAAAGGCGTGACTAGGTACTTTCATTTTAGAAAAATTTAATAAACTTCTCTTATAAAGTTCAACTAAGTCTTTCAATTTATCCAATAGACGCGAATTTTAAAAGAGTAGCTGACTATACATATTATGTCTATCTATAATTTTCATCATGGGACATCCTTTCGAGGGCTTATCTAGGGCTTCCGACCATAAGCAGTCGTAAGGCACGTGTGGTTTGAGTCGGTAGGATAATGCCTCATGTCAATTCATAAAAGATTTCTACACGTAATTTTTTTTTATAATTTTAGGTACTAGCGGACGTCACGCGGTATCACCCGCGTAGCTCTTGTTGCCGTGGGAATACGGGAATAAAATATTGCCTATGTAACACTAGGTGATGTAGCTTTCCAATGGTGAAAGAATTTTTGAAATCCCCACAGTAGTTTTTGAGTTTATTCATTACAAACGTAAAGGGAAATACAATTTTTTCCTCTTTATAATATGTAGAAATTAAGTTACAAAATTTTATCAACTATACTTAGCATTTTTTAGCTGCAAGGAAACAACTAGTGGGCACTAGCAGGATATGGGCAGTCAGTTGTTACAACTGCCTGCCTGATAATATAAAATAAAGATAATAATAATATTATTATCTTATCATGGGATTAACGCAACCCTGTGAGGGTATAGTAGATTTGCTTTTTAATCATGAGATTAACAAAAAATGTCTCACAAGGTCATAGAAAAGCACACATCCGCAGGGCAGTTTGTGGCGAGCTGATTGTGCGTGGCTACACATCGGTCCCGATTCCTTAGGTTACGTCCGCACAGGCAGGCGGCTTGCTTGGCGCCTAGCGCCTAGCGGCTTGCATCCTGGCTACTTGCTAGGATACATGGTGGCCGCACTGAAAGGTGGTTTGCGTGGTGGGTCGCTAGGTGCCTTGGTCACTTGCTTGTCGGCACGTTGAAGAGATTTCACTTTCAAAAATAGCTATATACTGCTCTATATTGGGTTCATACATATGATCACGCCTTTTATCCACGAAGGGGTAGACAGAGGCATTTTAGATGCCCACATTTCACCTTTGAGATTTTGTCCCACGTAATAGGTGGTGAGCCGTATTGCCATGTTGATATGGACAGGCGCAGGCAAGGACTGCCAGCAGTGCCAGCTGTTAAAAATTTTCAAGCCGCCTAAAAAGGCCCTCAACTTGGCTTAGGTACTGCCTCGACTGCTATTTTACTGGCAACCGCCGGGACCAAGGACTTTTCGAAGCACGGAAAATAAATGTCACACAGTGGTCACGAGACGGTCACCCATCCATGAACGGCCACAGTAAATGTTGCTTACTAGTGATCGTTTACACAACACTGAGTCCGCGGGGCCACGAGCGCTTCATATTGGGTTCATGACATAAATAAGACACGGTCAAGTCATGGGGATTTTTTTGTTCTATATAAGCAATTGCATAATTTTCACTAAAAAATTACGAAGATTTGCGTATGGCCAGAGACACATTTGATCTACTTCTCAGTAAAGTTAAAGGAAAATTAACTCATTCGGATACTCATCTATTTATGACTAGCTGTGTCCGCGACTTCGTCCGCGTAGAATGTAATGAAAAAATTTAGTTTATTTAGTTTTTTTTTCTAAAGAGAAGAAAGATTTTTTCTAAAATAAAAGTAGCCTAAGTTACTACTTATTACATAAGCTATCTGCCAGTGAAAGTCCTGTCCAAATCGGTCTAGCCGTTCCAGAGATTAGCCGGAGGCCAGAACAAACAGACAGACAAAAATTTTAAAATTATATATTTTGGTATGTGTACCGTAATACATTCATATGCATGCAGTAGAAAGCGGTTATTTTAATATTACAAACAGACACTCCAATTGAATTTATTTGTATGTATGGATGCGATTAATATTTCGTATATTTTTTTCTTCAAAATGCCTCGCGCCTGGCGACAAAAAACCAACATGTTTGTTTACTTGGATACACGCTAAGCTACTCGCTAGGCGCCAAGCGCGCAGTGCGGCCGGTCGCGAACATTCAAGTATGTCCGTTTTACTAAGCGACTCGCTAGGTGACTCGCTAGGCGCTAGGCACCAAGCAAGCCGCCTGCCTGTGCGGACGTAACCTTAGAGTTTTGTGGCGCTTCTCGGACAGTTAGCATTTAATGGGTTAACGGGAGACTGCGTGTAAGCCTACCAAAAGACCGGGTATCTTCATAAAAAAAAAAGAAGATACCCGTGAAGAAAGAGACATAGGTAATAATATAATACTTACTCTTCTTCCCACAATATCAGTCAAATACGCTGCAACGACGGTAGCGACCAGTATCACCACCCCTAATACCACGGTGTACAGGTTGGCAGAGATGCCCTCGCCCATAGTTTCGCTAAATATAGGCTCAGCGAATATCTGGATACATGGAAGACCCTGGTAAAATACAGAAGTCTGCAGTACCAAGGCTAGGTAAAATTGGCGGCGGACTGATGCGGTATTTTCTAGAAATTAAATAAGAACCATTAAACTAAATCATTACGCACCTCTTTAAAGGTAACCGTCCGAACTCGACTGCAAGCAGCATTGCGGTCGCTGCAGTATCGCGACCGCACCACTGGTCCCCATACATTCTGTACAGATATGTATTAGAATACATTCCGAACTCGGCAGCAGCGTCGCAACTGCACTCAGTACTGCGCGGCACTGTCACGTTGCCGCCGTGGCTGCAGTTGCTGCTTGCAGTCGAGTTCGGACGGTTACCTTAAGGCGGCGCTAATCGGTCGCTCGAACTCGGCCAAATAAGCATGCTGTTTCACCCATATCGCATAGTGAGAGCAAGAAGCTGCGATAATGCACTCATTCAAAGGTCCTTTGGTAGGAAGAGTGTTATGAAAAAAGTACTTCATGTATCAATTTAGAATAAAGTTTTCTGAACTGTTTGAGAAATGAACCTTGTAGGAACGGACTTAGATTTTGAATTTTACTACTCCTTTTATTGTATAATTACATAGAAAGTTGTTTAAAAATTTGTCAGAAAAATCGATTTTTACGGCTTCTATCTCTTTTATAGTTTTTTAATTCCCAATTTTGATCGGTACAGACAAAGTTCATGATGAGGCAAAACAGTAAAATGTTTGAATTTGTAAGTAGGGTATCAAACAGTTGAGTAATATCCTCCTGAAGTTTGTATGTACAAAATAGCGAATAGCTCAACCTTAAGATTGAATTCCCTTTCTTTCTTCGTGTGGAAATCCCTCATAGATGGTAGGTATGCTGGTCTCTTACGGACTAAAACCACCCGAGGAGCTACTACTGTCTACGGCCGGGAGCTCCGGGTAAGCCATCGGAAGCATGTCCCAGGATTTCCGGCAGACTTTGGCTACTACTCCAGCCTCACCTTGGGGGTTCGAGTGCTTTTGGGGGTTGTTCAGGTGTTATTCCGCTGCTTAGTGCGTGCGTGAAAATTTTATGTCACGCTTTCTCCCTGGACAGATAACAGACTAGCCAAAAATATGCTAGAGAAGGCCGTCCATGGTAGTTATCCCAGGAGCAGTGGGACCTGAATCGGCGCTGGCCGGCTATGCCTAACCGCAATATGGCCAACGATCTGCGGGATTAGTTCACCACAAGGTGTGAACCCGCATTTCCACATTAAAAAGTAGCCTATGTCTTATTCTGATAATGTGTAAGCTATATTACTGTCAAATTTCATTAAAATCCATTCAGCAGTTTTTCCGTTGAAGAGTAATAAACATCATTACCGGGAAAGTTGTTGGGCGCCGCCAGATTTATTTTCAGCGGGGTGCATCGGCCTCCAGAATTATTTCCAGAGGGTTGCATCTGCATCTAAACATACTAAATTGTTTAATTTTTCAATGCAATTTCTTGCCCCAAACTCCCGCCCCCCCAGACGCAGGATAACACCCAAACAACTCCCTAAAGAGGTGGGATAGCACCCTCTAGATGAGGCCGCAGTGGTAGCCGTAGGTCTGTTGGGAGTCCCGGGACTCCCAACCGTAGGCATTAGGTTGGAAACGTGTGGTTTTTAGTCGGTAGGAGTCCGGCATAGCATCTATGTAGGACTTTCCTCACGTTAAAAAAAGCACATTCTTGCCTGCCAGAACATTTTTCCTTGCCAACGCCCCTCCCGGCACACATGTATATTGGACGTCTTCACATTACACGATAACGGTAATGATATCGTGAGCTCTGACGACAACGATATCGTCCGAAGATGTCGATTTGTGGCACGATATAACCATAGTAAAACCAGAATTGTACGGCAACTCAGACCCAGAACTTTAAACATTTGGACATTCTCACACAACATCCTAGCCTAAATTACTTAAGCTAAAATAAGCTTGTGCTGCATAGATATACCTATGCAGTGTTTGTTTTTGCTTAGTTAAGTGAGAAACCTCCATAACTGGAACTCATGCTGGAGTCCCAACATTTAGTTTCTCGCTTACATGTTTATCAGATGTCTAGCACAAGCTTATCTTAGCCTAATTTAGGCAAGATGGTGTTGTGCGAGAATGTCCAAATATTAAAAAGTTCTGGGTCTGAGTTGCCGTTCTAGTCTGGTTTCACTATGGTTATATCGTGTCACAAACCGATATCGTCGGACGTTATCGTTGTCGTCTCAGCTGACGATATCGTTAGGTACATACCGTTATCGTGTAATGTAAATACGCCTAATGACTTTAGCATTGACAAATAAATTATTATTAACTAGCTGATACCCGCAGCTTCGCCCGCGTAAAATTTGTTCCCGTTCCCGCTTCCCGTGGGAACTTATTCCCGGAATAAAAAGTAGCCTTTGTGTTATTTCAGACTATAATGTATGTCTGTGCCAAATTTCAGCTCGATTCTTTCAGCCGCTCGAGCGAGAAAGAGTAACAAACATCCACACTCACAAACTTTCGCATTTATAATATTAGTAAGATAGTAAGAAGTAAGATGTCTACTAGCACTTACTTATGATCTGCCAAAATGTCATTTTGTTCGTGCCATTTACTGGTACTACTTTCTTTTCCAATGGCACTAAAGATTCGTGTTCACCTGTAAAATTAAGCTAACTTTGTAATACTGTTTATCATGCAACAACCTAAGAGAGTGGATGGATATGAAAATATGTTTTACTAGCTGATGCGCGCGGCTTCGCCCGCGTGGCATTTGGTTCCCGTTCCTGCTTCCCGTGGGAACATTTTCCCGGGATAAAAAGTAGCCTATGTGTTATTCCGGACTACACTCTATCCCTGTACCAAATTTCAGCCAGATCCATATAGCTGTTCGAGCGTGATTGAGTAACAAACATCCAAACATCTAAACATCCAAACATCTTCACAAACTTTCACATTTATAATATTAGTAGGATAGTAGGAAGTAGGAAGTAGGAAGTAGGATTTTCATACATTCATGCTACGGGGTGCTCTTTAGTAATCTATACTCTATATACCTAAAAAAGAGAGTCTGACTTACTGACTCATAAAACTAGAGACGAAACGAATGATAAAGTTTGGACAATAGATATACTTTTTATTAACAAGTTATGTAAGTTTAAAAACAATATTTACTATTAAGTAAAGACAAATAGGACAATTCACCTTTGACTTCCACGTTCAGTGAACGTCGAATGTTATTTATTTCTGCTAACATCTCCCTGGAAGCGCTGTTTGTTTGGCGGTAGAACGCTAGAGATCTCATTGCTTCCTAAAAAATTGTAAAATAATTTTGTAGTCGGTGTTAAAAGGGGACTTTTTGGCGTCATAAACGGCTGTAACTTTTTTCTGCGACAGTTTCAAGGGACCAGAGATCGAAATATATGGTGTTGATTGCAACTCGATACGTACACCTGTTCACGAGATAAAGGTTTTGACGGACAGACGGACGGACGAACAAGAAAGTGATACTGAGTTCATGAGTTTAGTTTTTCTTTTTGAGTTTTGGAACCCGAAAGACGGCTTTGACGTTCCTGTATTGTGGCGTAATTTGAGAAAGGCCTACGTCCTGCAGTGGACGGCCATATTAAGCTGATTTGATTGATTGGTTCATTGAAATCGTCATTTGCCCGTCATCAACATTATGTTCTTTAGCTCTAGACCATTTCACCTCCCCCAAATAATATTCAAAACTGACAACATACCTCTTCTCTTCCTTTAACCATAAGTTGTACAGGAGAATCTTTTAATATCAAAATCATGATCACAGCAATAACAGCCATTGACAGACAGGTATATACCATCACGTGGTACTCTAAAATACCTCCAAGAATATATGACACCAGTACACCTAAGTTAAGTGTTAAGTTAGGACCTGATGTCAAGGTTCCCCTGATGGAATCCTGGGCTATTTCACTTATATACATTGATACAGGCACTAAGACCGTATTGGCGGCACCCATGGTGACCATGGCGAAAAGAATGGCCTCTACTCTGTTACTGAGGGCTATTATTGTCCAGGACACCTGAAATTTCAAGACAGATATAAGCTTCAAGCAATCAAGCGCCAAACTCAGCTGCAGATGCTGGCAGATTACTCCTATGCGCCCATATTTGATCATAAAGAATGTGAAAATATTATTGGTCTCGATCAGGATTAGCCCCAACTTCTTCTGCCATGCCGTGCAAGACGCTTTAATCTTAGCAACTCTAGAGCCTCTACTTGGCACCAACCAATTTCTTCACCTCTTGGGGCGATCTACCGGCACTTGGTTAAGTTATTTTTTACGCGAGGAATGCGCCGTCATCTCAGCCGCGGGGGCTGCTGGGACGGTGTGTGTTATAATATAATATAAATATAATATAATATATAAATATAAATATAATATAAAATATAAATATAAATATAATATAAATATTCACGGACATCTCACACAACGCTATCTGATCCCAAAGTAAGCTAGGAATAACCTGCTTGTGTTATGGGTATCAGACCACGGATATTAATACTTATATACTTTTAAATACATACATATTATACATAGAAACACCCAGACTCTTGAGACAAACATTTATGGGTCACACAAATATTTGTCTCCGGTGGGAATCGAACCCACGACCTCCAGCGCCGCAGGCGGTATCACTACCGACTGCGCCACAGAGGCAGTCAAAGTTACTCCCGGCCTTTTTTTTTTTTTTTTTTTTACGTGAGGGAAAATCCTAATGGATGTTATGCCGGACTCCTACCGACTAAAGAACCTCACGCAACGCCCAACAGCCTATGGTTGTGAGCCCCGGGTAAGCCCTCGGAAGGATGTCCCAGGACTCCCAACAGACCTACAGCCGCCTCTGCAGCCTCGCCCAGGGGTGGTTCGGGTGCTAATCAGCGTCTTTGGGGGTGGGTTTCGGGTGTGATCCCGCTTCTAAGGGGGGTCGTGCGTGAGTTCCTCACGTCACGCTGCCGTCATGGGCCTGCTTCTGTAAGGACGGTGAGCGACTCTCTCACCGTCCTCAGGCCCCCGGTCATGGAGGCCGATAGTCCTCGGCGAAGACACGTCGGCGGCGTCCAGGCCGCCGACTGCGGAACTCGGGGGGAAGAGTTCTCTCCCGTACCCGCCCCGCCGCCTCTTTCACGAGCATGACCTGCTCGCAGAAAGAGGCGGCGCAGTCCCACTTACTCCCGCTGGAGAGCATGGCTCGCACCATGGTCTCGAGCGAGAGAGTGTCCACGTCCAGACCCACTACGAGGACCTGGCGCTGTTGCGCCCACGCAGTGCACTCCACCAGCGTATGGAGCGCTGTGTCATCGCTGCGGTCCTCGCAGTGCTGACACTCGGCCGTGGTTTCCCGGTGTCTTCGCCACAGATACCTACCGAAGCTACCGTGCCCGGTTAGTATCTGTGACAGCCGGTAGGAGAGAGCACCGTGTCTCCTCTCCAGCCACTCGTCCATGACCGGTCTGACGGCCGCGATTGTGGCGAATCCCCCCTTTGGTTGCTCAAGTCGCACCTTCCATGTCTCCATGGTTTCCTGGTGGAGCAGGGTCCGCTGGGCCTCGATTTCTCGAGGCGCAGGCCTTTGGCCCCGATCCAGTGCCTCCTTGCGCCATCTAAACAGTGACGCAAGGACTCTCGCTTCCAGGTCCCAAGGAGGGGTCCCGGCTAGGAGACATGCCGCCTCACCGGAGATCGTGCGGTATCCCCTTATCACCCTCATGGCCATCGTTCTCTGCGGACTCAGCAGTCTGGCCACATTACTGGCCGACAGGGTCTCCGCCCATACGGGGGCCCCGTATAGGGCCATACTTCGCACGATCCCCAGGTAAAGTCTCCTGTAGGGAGCGTTGGGTCCCCTGATGTTGGGCATCAGCCGCACTAGCGCGGCTGATGCCCAACATCAGGGGACCCAACGCCCCCCTCAGTTTTGGGACCAAACTTCGGAAGTGATGTCCGAAGTTCCACCGGCCATCGAGTACGAGCCCCAGATACTTCATCGAGGGCTCGATGCCGATGCTGACGCCCCCTACCCACAGGCTGGATCCCGCAGGTGGCCCCTTCCGAGGTCCGTGGAAGCACAGAGCCTCGGATTTGTGAAGGGCGACCTCGAGACCCAGCCGCCGAATTCGACCCACGACTTGAGCAACCCCTGCCGTGGCCTTTAGTGCTGCATCACGGTGCGTTGCTCCCCGCGCCGTAACGAGCGTCACAAGTCAGCGTAACAAGTTACGCCGACCCCTCGGAGCAACGGACCACGCAGCACCCAGTCGTAACCGATGTTCCACAGGAGCGGGCCTTACTCCCGGCCTGGGAATTGGACCGTCCTACCCACTAAACCCCGCGGTGTTCCTCCTCGCCCTGTAGTCGGGCCGAAGGATATCCAAGGATTTTTCACGCCAACCCGGCACGAGGTGCTCCGTACGTGCACGGTTCTCCTCGGGGAAGCCAGATGGGGGGCTTCCCGGAGCTCCCTAAGGAGCTAAAGACTACGCCCGCACCTCTACCGCTGTCAAGCACCCCTGTGTAACTCAAGGAGGTCGAAGGAGGTAGAAAGCGGCTGGCACGGGCGTGCCTTATTGGGCACCCCCCGAAACACAGGGAGGATGCCCATCGCTGTCACAGAGATCGCCCACAGACGGTCAAGGAACAATCGGGGCGCGCAGTAAACATCTTACGACAGCTCCTCCGAACTGCTCGGCGGAGCGGGAGCACATTGTTAGTTGCTCCCGCACCCCCACACAGTGCACCTCTCACTTTGCCGCCATTACCTCGTCAGCCGCCGAGGTGATAGCGGCCCAGCACTGCTGTTGCCAGTTCACTGCCAGCAGCAACACTCACCACCGAGCAACTCTCACAGGTGGGCTGCTCCCGCCTTGGCCAGAATTAGCCGGAGTAGCACCACAAGGAGGGGGATTGGTTACTACTCCGTTGCACAGGATGCACCACGAGGAGGATCCGAACCATTGGGGTCTGTGAGATGTTAGTAGGACCTCGCATCCCGCACTTTGTAAATGGCTAGTTGGAGATGTGTCTGGTCAGGCATGCCAGATGACGCAGTTTACAATTTCTGCTTAAGAGCGAAAATTTTTCCTTGTTAAAATTTATGGTTTAGTTAACACACCAATAAATGCTTTTTAAAATTATTATAGGTATATCTCATCAGTCGAAGTTTATCCTACGTAATAGGTACATATTATTTATTATTTCATCCTCACACTTTGCCTAAGGCGCGTTGGAGCATTTTCGTCGGGGTTTCAAAATGGTAAAGATTTAAAAATACTTACCGCAAAGAGCATCGAAGCTGCTATCGTAGTATATTTGAGTCCTATCTTGTTCAAGACACACACAAGCATCAAAGGTTGAGCCACAAACGCTCCTATAACCGGCAGACTGGTGAACAGATTTACATCCATATCTGTCATAGGCCGATCTAAGGTGGTGTTTTCCGACTTGAACAGTAGGAGGGTGGACGATGGCCAGCCCATGTTGATACCTATGTTCATGGAGGACAGGCATACTGAAATGTATTCAGCGGTGTTTGGTATATTATGTCATATTCTCAATGATATATAAACTACGAAACCCTAAAAACTATAGATACGTTACCAACACCGAAAAATGGCAACAAAAAAGTCAGGCAATTGCCTTACTTTTCATACATGCGACCATAGATAATTTCATAGAAATTCTTTTTTTGAATGTATAAAATATTTGCTGTTTTTGAAAGCCGTGATGTTCGTGCATGACGTGTCTATATTTTATTACGTCGTTGCATATTCTGTAGTCTATACTAATATTATAAAGAGGAAAGAATTGTTTTTTGTTTTTGTTTGTTTGTTTATAACGAATAGGCTCCGGAACTAATGAACCGATTTAAAAAATTCTTGCACTGTTGGAAAGCTACACTCTTTGTGGTGAACATAGGCTATATTTTATTCCTGTATTCCTACGGGAACGGGAACTACGCGGGTGAAACCGCGTGACGTCCGCTACTTTTCAATAAAGTATTCAATGCAATAGATGGTACAAACTCTACAAAGTCACGCCTTTATCCCTGAAGGGGCAGGATATAGTATACACCCATAATTATTTCACCTTATGGTGTTATGTCCTACATAATAGGTGGTGAGCCTATTGGTGTGTTGAAATAGACAAGCGCGGGTTGTGACGACCCACAGTTGAAATTGTTTAAGCCACCTATAAGGCCTTCAACTAGCGATTGTCATTTTACTGACAGCCGGGTTTAATTTCGATTTTTAGGGTTCCGTAGCCAAATGGCAAAAACGGAACTCTTATAGATTCGTCATGTCTGTCTGTCCGTCTGTGTGTCACAGCCACTTTTCTCCGAAACTATAAGGCCTATGCTGGTGAAACTTAGTAAGTAAATGTATTCTGTGAACCGCATCAAGATTTTTATATAAAACTAGAAAAAAAGCAGTTAACTTTAGGGGTCCCCATATTCAGAACTGAAACTCAAAAAAAATTTTTTCATCAAACTCATACGTGTGGGGTATCTATAGATAGGTCTTCAAAAATGCTATTGAGGTTCCTAACATAATTTTTTTCTGAAGTGAATAATTTGCGCAAGAGACACTTCCAAAGTGGAAAAATTTGTCCCCCCCCCCCTCTAACTTCTAAACTAAAAGAATGATAAATCTAAAAAAAAAATGATGTATAGGCAAGTGCTGTTCCTATGGACGCTTAAGCAAGTGCTGTTCCTATGGACGCTTGTACCTGTGGACACAATCGATTCCGACGAAACTAACAACCCTAAAATTATAATTTGAACGCGACCGTAAAGCTAAAAGACAAAGCTTTACGGTCGCGTTCTAATATCTAATAAAATCTAAAAATTAAAAAAAAAATGATGTATAGGTAAGTGCAGTTCCTATGGACGCTTAGGCAAGTGCTGTTCCTATGGACGCTTGTACCTGTGGACACAATTGATTCCGACGAAACTAACAACGACGAACGACGACTGACGAATCGATTGTGTCCACAGGTACAAGCGTCCATAGGAACAGCACTTGCCAATACATTGCCATAAAATCTACCAACGAAAATTAGTTTGTACGAGATCGAGTTAGTAGTTTTTTTTTAATACGTCATAAACCGCGATTTTCGCCTAGAAAAATCACTACCACTGCGAACGAGTTAAAACATCAATGAAAGTTACAACGACTTACAAGAACTCTTATATTATGTTACCTGCTGCCACGGAACCCTTCATGGGAGGGTCCAACTCACACTTGGCCGGTTTTTCCTTCTCTACGCAATGGATCGTATTGCGAAAGTGTTCCCTTTGTCGTAGTAGAATTGGGGTGGTGACCTTTTCTACTATTTTCTGTCGCCACACGGGTACAAACTCTAGTAAATCTAATTTAGTTAAAAAAAATTCCCCGTTCGGTCGTTTTTAAGAAAAATAATCTATTACTTAGTTAATTTATCTCTCTACATCTTGAGTACTTATAAGTGAAAAAGAAAAATAGGTCCCCAAACCAGAAAGAAGGAACCACAAGAAAATAGTATCAAGTAACAAAACAAATACTCACATATTACAGTAGCTACCACTTGTATTAATATTCCCATTTTCCATAAATTTCCCGCGTCCTGTTATCATGAGGGATTGAAATTATTGGAAGCTACTTCACAGCAATCACAGCTCTGAAACTGAGAATAAACATTATTTATTTATTTATTTATTATATACTTTATTGTACACCAAGAACATAATACAAACTGAGTGAAAATATGTTACAAATAAAGCAATACAATGGGCGGCCTTATTGCTCAAAGCAATTTCTACCAGGCAACCTTTGGATGGAAAAACATGTTACTAGGAATGATTGGAAGTTGTTGGCGTTTAAATTTTGATACAAAAGTAGAATTTGCACTAATATATAAATAAAATATGGAATCGTAAACATATAGGTACTAATAAATATATGCATACAAACCTATACATACATAAATATATACATAAATACATAAATAACTAAAGTTGCAAAGGAGTGGTTTGAATTCATGTGAAATAAAAGTTTTTAAACAATATGTTTAAACTTATGCAAAGTCTCAGCCCGCCTTATCACCACAGGTAATTTATTCCACAGCTGTATTGCAGTAACAGTAAAGGAGCAGCCAAAGAAATTTGTAGAATGCTTATATTATTATATTTTTACCCTATTTCCGTAATAGAGTGTAGATTTGAGGGTTCCGTACACAAAGTATGAAAACGGGGACACTATTACCATAGGGCGGAAACTCCATACAAATGATTCGTTTTAGCCCCTCTCTATAAAATAGAGTGCAGAGGGGCTTATGGCGAGACTTTGTCTTCAGCTGTGACTTTTTCGCATTAAACTACGTCGCTAGGTCACGTGGATCATCTGTTCAAAGTTTGAAATAAAACAAAACTGGCAACGTCAATCGGATTGAACTTTCACTTTCACTATAAACGTGTTAGAGAGGGGCAGTCTGGTGAGAACAATCCCACGGCTTTCTTGTTCAATTCTGTCACCTACACTATAAAACACTCTATGTTGATAATATAAAGCTTGAATGTATGTCTGACCGACCACTAAGGCTAAGCAAATGTTCCCTCAAAATACTCGCCAACTATAATGACAGCTGTGGCGGGGGTGAGGAAGCTTGTTCAGTGCGGGGCAGGGAGTTGCCTTTCTGAATGTAATACTATAACATTATCTTTGTTATTACTGAGATTGTCCGTCTGTAAGTCATCAGGTCTTCTCATGAACCATGATAAATAGACAGCTGAAATTACACACGAATATAGACACACGATTTGTGATGTATTTCTATGGTCGTGAATAACGACAAATATAAAATCACAAAATAAATAATATTAAAGGAGGGCTCTACTAATTAAACTAACCTGAATGTTTTGCCGCTTTTGGCACTGTTTATTTAAGAAGTCAGTTCGTTTGACAGCGAAATAAAATTGGAGTCAAATCCTAAAAGCTTGGGTTGCAAATTAAAAATAAATAGGTAGGTACTCCACTTGTCACACGAGTTTTTCACTAATTGAAATCATATTTGATGATTTTGAAATACAAATGTATAGTACCTAATCTAGACGCTACCGCGTGTCAAGCCAAGTTGAGGTAACATAACTGTTTTAAAAGTTTATGGTAGGCCCCCTGGCATAGTATAACCAGTACACAGTGTTGCGATCCTTTATCATAAATGCATTTTTGCAACATTTTATTTCGTGATTTATTTATGTGACAACCTATTTTAGAATACCTGTTTTATCACCTGAAGGTAGTAATATTTTTTTAGATATGCTATTATGATAGTGGTTGGGCAGTAAACTTTAGTGTTGTTGATGTATTGAAATAGTCTGCGTGCGCACGAAATAACTTTATTGCTACAATTACCCGTAAAATTATTTTTTTACTGATGTTGCATTATTTTAATATTCTTAAATAGTCTATTAAGAGCCCACCAGACGCCAAATTGTTGAAAGAAGATAGAAGATATACATTTTAGCGTGTAAGACAGAGATAGATACGATCGGTTTTTGTGCGTTTTTAACGAAATAAATTAATTATAAAAAAACTATAACCAATATTAAAAAAGTGGTCTAGTGCAAATGAAGATTTTACTATTGTCTTTCTTATAAATATTTTATATTATAAAAACAACTTAAAACTTATGAGATCTAGGTTAAAATTTCAAGAAATCGAGGTATTTTCAACACAAAAATCTATCGAGGATTTTATCAGCAATCGTGTTTTTAGCCTAGTGCGTTTTTAGTTTATGAACTGAAGTTGTCTGTGTTAAATTTTTAATTCATTAGACCTGACGAGTCCTGAGATCTAGATCAAGATAATAGTCTATTTGGCGTCATACAGACTCTTAACTATCTTATTTATTAGCTATTTTAAAAGTTCAATATGTGTGAAGCTTTTAAGTAGTACCTAATCCTTTTTTTAACACCAAATATTAAAGATAGAGATCCCCACTTTGATTCGACTTTTAAAAAAATCACATCAATTGAGTATATCGTGCATGATGTATGCGTGTACATGTTCAAGTCGTAGAATATCGCAAACAATAAATACTAAATATATTTGTCCGTTATACTTTCGATTATTGGCACTTAATGGAACTTGTTATAATACATTATGAAAATTCACTTGTACTATTCCACTTTTATTTTAATTTGAAAAATACCTGACCGGTTTCGGTATTATGGCATTAGCCTTAAGAACCTTTGATAATGCTATAATAGCCAAACCGGTCAGGTATTTTTCAAATTAAAATAAAAGTGGAACAGTACAATTGAATTTTCATAATGTATTATAAAATTTGTCTTGAAACCAATCAAATTAGGCATGCATACAAATTGTAAAAAACTACAGATTTGATAATGCAATATCTATACTAATATTATAAAGAGGTAAAGTTTGTGTGTTTGTATATTTGTTAAATTGTAAGGGGTAATCTCGGGATCTACTGAACCGATTTTAAAAATTCTTTTACCAATAGAAAGCTACGTTATTTCGGAGTGTCATAGGCTATATAGCATCAATCTACAACGAATAGGAGCGGAGCAGTAATAGTAAATGTTTCAAAAACGGGGGAAAAGTTATTCCTTTTGAGAGCCGCGGGATACCTCTTTCGTAAACGAAATTGTTCTTAAAAATAATGCGACGGGAATACACGCGACGACAAACCTTTCTCTCTCTCTCTCTCTCTCACGTAGTATTTAATATTAACGACGAGACGCTACGGGAGTAAACGCAACGTGACGGGAGTAAATGCGACGGGAACAGGTAATACTCTATTATGTGGCGCAAACGAAGTTGCGCGGGTCAGCTAGTTTGTAATAAGATCCGTAGCTTTACCACCAAGCGCGGTAGAGCTAGAAGTTGTTAACCGTCATTAATTTTAGCTACGAAAATATTTGAATTTTTGACTTAGTTCAAGCCTGACACTAATGAATTAGAATCTGCGGCTAACTGATATTTACATAAGTCAACAATGAAGATAATTTTTCAATATTATCACTATTTTATTCAATAATCATAGCTTTAGAGCTTTAGATTTATCGTAGCGGAAACATAGTAAGTAGGTTGATGTACTACCTAGTATTTCATAATACCAAAATTCAAGATAAACATAAAATGAGATTGTTTACAAGTATCAATAAACTTAATATTAATAATGTGAACATTATTTTCGTTCTTTAAAAAAACGTTATGTTTTATTTACAGTAGACTAAGACCACCTTTAAACATAAAGAAGGTACCTAGTACCTACGATGTAGATCCTAATAAAAGTAATTTTTACATCTTTTCGTAGGGTTCTGTACCCAATGGGTAAAAACGGAACCCTATTAAGGAGTCTTCTCTGTCCGTGTGTCACAAGGCTGTATCTCATAAACCGTAACAGCTGGACAGTTGAAATATTCACTGATGATATATTTCTGCATACATACATACATTAAGTATTTCTGTTGATACCATAACAACAATAAATACTAAAAGCAGAGAAAAATAATAAGAGAGGAGCTATCATACAACAAAAAGTGATTTGTGCCGTTTTTTTTGGTACGGAGTCCTGCTAGCTCGAGTCCGACTCGCACTTGACCGTTTTTTTTTATCGTAAATCTTCTTTATTTTGGTCACATTTCTGTATATATTATTAAATTAAACGTAAGATTTCCCAAAAGTTAGATTTATGATAAATCGTTGTATGGAGTCGCAACACTGTGCTGTGGTTTGACTCAGCCGTATTTTGGAATTAAATGCCTACATCCGCGCGGTACGTAATCATGCGATAGGGCTGTCCGCCTACAGAATTTTAATAATATCTGCCTACTTTGACTTTCTATTCAGTTTTGTGATTGTAAACATGCACGTACATGTACATTTAAATAGTCACGCCTGTATCGCCGAAGGGGTAGGCAGAGGCATATACGCCCACATTTTACCTTATAGTTTTACGTCCCACGTAATAGGTGATGAGTGTGAGCCTAATGTAGTGTTGAAATGACGACCCCCAGTTGAAAATTTTCAAGCCGGGCCATAAGGTCTTCAATTTGGCTAAACGATTGTCATTTTACTACAACCGGATTTCATTTCGAGTAAATATGTACTACCCGTTCGCTCTAACTTTGCCGCTGGCGTAAAGGCGTATACCCGAATTGTTAATTAGATGAAGTAAATTGACAGTAGCTAATGTCACTTCGTCATAGAGAATACGCAACATTGTATGAAGAAGTGACATTAGTTGCTGTCAATTTACTTCGTCTTATTAAAAATTCGACTTTAGTATGGAGCCGAGCGGCAAAGTTAGAGCGAACGAGCAGTACCTACCTTTTTAGGGTTTCGTAGCCAAATGGCAAAAACGGAACCCTTATAGATTCGTCATGTCTGTCTGTCTGTCCGTCCGTGTGTCACAGCCACTTTTCTCCGAAACTATAAGGCCTATGCTATTGAAACTTGGTAACTAGATGTATTCTGTGAACCGCATTAAGATTCTTATATAAAACTAGAAAAAAAAGCAGTAAATTTTGGGGGTCCCCATACTCAGAACTGAAACTGAAATTTTTATTTTCATTAAACCCATACGTGTGGGCTATCTATAGATAGGTCTTTAAAAATGGTATTGAGGTTTTCAACATCATTTTTTTCTAAAGTGAATAGTTTGCGCAAGAGACACTTCCAAAGTGGAAAAATGTGCCCCCCTCCCCTCAAACTTCTAAACTAAGAAAATGATAAATCTAAAAAAAATATATGATGTCTATTGCCATAGAAACTACCAACGAAAATTGGTCAGTCAGTGGTTGGAAATCATAACCGCAATTTTCGGTTAGAAAAATCACTACCACTGCGAACGTGTTAAAACATCAATTAAAGTTACAACGAACTATAAGAACTTTTATATTATGTTTCTTGCTGTCACGAAACCCTTCATGGGCGGCTCCAACTCGCACTTGGCCAGTTTTTTTTTATTTAAACAAATAAATACTTTGTGAATGGAATGATAAGTGCTCTTTAAAATGCATATAGATTTCGGATAGCTACATTTTATTGAAAAACCAAACACATACATATGTTTGATTAACCAACAAATCGGTCTTATAAATTTGCGACCGAAATGCGCCTTGTCTGAGACGTACGGAATGCTGTATTATTACATTTTAAAGTGTAATAATCCGCATTCGCATGTAAAGCTTAATTAATTGGATGGCGGCGACGGCGGCGATCGGTAATTACAAACGAGTGAGATGGGTATAGAAATTGGGAGTAAGTGGAGTAGATAATAATAATCGGCTCGCGATATGTTCCGTCAGTGATAGAATTAATACGTGTGGGGTATCTATAGATAGGTCTTCAAAAATGCTATTGAGGTTTTTAACATAATTTTTTTCTAAGATGAATAGTTTGCGCAAAAGACACTTCCAAAGTGAAAAAATATGTGTCCCCCCCCCCCCCCCACCTCTAACTTCTAAACTAAGAGAATGATAAATCTAAAAAAAATATAAGATGTACACTGCCATAACATCTAACAACAAAAATTAGTTTGAACCAGATCGAGTCGGGAGTTTTTTTTAATACGTCATAAACCACAATTTTCGCCTAATAAAATCTTTACCACTGCGAACGTGTTAAAACATCAATGAAAGTTACAACGAACTAGGTACAAGAACTTTTATATTATGTTACTTGCTGCTTCATGGTCTTGCTACGGAACCCTTCATGGGCGAGTCCAACTCGCACTTGGCCGGTTTATTATAAATATAGATTACTCAAAGCTCCTGCATACAATAATTAGATCACAAGCGTAACGTTTCACACATCTTGTGGGATCTGGTACCTCGGCTGGACTGGTGACTAGGGGTTTGCACCGGAGCAGTGAGTACCGGAGAAGCTCCGGTGATGTACCGGTTAAAAGTAATCGGTGAAAGTACCGGAGATCAATTGATTACTCTCCGGTTTTCTTACACTGTCTAAGGTATGTAGGTACCGGTAAAAGTATTCGATTAAAAGTACCGGAGATCAATTGATTAATCTCCGCTGAAATATTCTAACATGTGTTATGTATTCAATATTATTTATTAAATATAATATTATACCTATTAGACGACCTGTTTGGTGGGGAGGCAAAGATACTGTCTATTAATCAAGAGGTCGCGGTTTCGATTCCCGCGCAAGAAAAATATTTGTGTGCAAGAACATGTTTATTTGTCTTGTTGGGAGTGTTTCTATTGTATCAATACATATAATAAAATCGTGTCTGTTTGTCTGTACGTTTGTGCACGCTAATCTCAGCAACCGCTCAATCAATTGCAATGCGGTTTTCTTTATTGCGTTGTACTTAGTCTGCTCCACTTAAGATTTAGTGTTTGCTTCATGTCAATCAGTCCATAAATAAAAAAGTTATGTCAATCTAAAGAATTAAATATAAAATGCAGCGTACGAAGTCGCAGGCAACATCTAATCTAGTAATAAATACGTATTTACGAAAACAAATGTATCTTTATGTTAGTTCTTAAATGATACTTATCTTGGGCTCAGTGGGCTCAGTCGTGGGTCGGCAACCTCGCGGCGGCTCGCGAGCCACTTGCGGCTCTTTAGTTCCCTAAGCAATTATCATAGTAGGTACATTTTCAAAAACATATTACCGTTGACATATATTCTACCGATAGACAGGAACGTCCATACATTGAATATGTTCCAGATTTCTACGCGCTTGAGCGAGAATGGACTCGCGCAGCGGGTGCTATAAAACTCATATATTGGTATGAAAAAAAAAAGGGTTTAACATTGTATAATTATATTACTTAGCATTAACTTTAATATTTTTACCTCTGTACATTGCGTTTACAGCACTTTGTTTGATAATTCTACTTCAACAAATTAAAATATCTCCGTCACGTGCGTTTCATTCGTATTATGGCATAAACCAAACTAAAGATGGGATGAGTACATTTACCGCAGTTGAGTGGTACATGACGCTTGTTCTGATCGCTCTTTAAAAGTCTAGATATTAAAATTACAAGTTTTTGGCTCTTCTGACAAAAAGGTTGCCGACCCCTGGTCTAACGCACAGTAATAATGTCTAAGGTTTTGGGCTGGATGTTGATGGTTTTATGATTTACATACTTAGGAGGTACAACTTTAAAAAATCCTGAAACACGTGTTCATTTTATTTTTGATTAGATGCAGGTATACAAATTGTGAAGCAGTTTCCATTGAAGAAATGAAGAAATTCCCATACAAACTTACAACCCTTCGTTTACCTCCTTATTGATATAATTTAACAAATCAAAGATATTGTTATACCCATGTAATGCTAGCCTTAATGCTGTCCTACTAACTTTTATGCTGACTCCCGATTATTAGCCCCTTGCTCTGTCCAGTGGCTCAGCCACAAGCCAGTCTGTTTCCATCCTCCAACACGCGCGGTTGCCTAAGGATCCCGAAAATACTTTATAATTTTCTTTCTGAATAAAGATCACAGTCACATTCTTTTTTTAAAAAACGGTTTTTGAAACTCCGTATAACAATATGCATGTCTATTATTTTATGACCAAAAACAGGTATACATAATTTCATGTTTTTTTTTTGTGACGAATTTCCATACAACTGTTTATACCTTATTTACCACCTTAATGGTGAAATTTCCCAAAATCCTTTCTTATAACTTACCTAGTTAATAAAAGGTACCTCCTGTCCAAATGTCATCATTTTAGGTTCTAGGGTTTTTCTCTACGTTGATGAGTCAGTCGGTCAAAATCTCGCTTTATATTATTTATAGATGTTAAAGATTTTATATTAAACTATTGAGTACTTTTTAAAATATGGGTCCTCATAAAACTCTACTGGATCACCTACATACAAATTCCCTGATTGTACATGTTTATTTAAATCAAGAATTGCAAATTAGAAGACAATATTTCAAGGCATCAAATCTATGTACACAAACGCGATGCTCCGGTTTTCACCGGAGAAAAACCGGAGCTCGCAAAAAAACCGGTGAATTTCACCGGAGCTCAAGATTCCGCTCCGGTGCAAACCACTACTGGTGACGGGAATTTGAGCAGGTTCAACTGATTGAGTAGCCTTGTTGTTCGAATGAATATTTATTTAATTGTGCCTTTACAAATGCAGCGAATCGATACTTTTATACACTTTGATTAGCGCCATCTAACGGCGCATGGGAGTACTAGGTAGGTCCTAGGCTATATGGTTTAGTGTGCCACGTAGTTCGGATAAAGGCCGTTAGATGGCGCTGTCAACAAGTTGACACATCTTAAGGTATTTATTGTAACGTAGTAGCTAACAAACCTAAGTCGACACTAAGGAATACACTTACGAAAAGCTGTGTTAAGTGCAATGAGAACCATCCGCTGTATTCATGTTCACAATCTTTAAATCTCAATTTGCTTCGATTTATAAACGACTAGCTGACCCGCGCAACTTCGTTTGCGCCACATAAGAGAGTATTACCTGTTCCCGTCGCATTTACTCCCGTCGCGTTGCGTTTACTCCCGTAGCGTCGAGAGAGAGAGAGAGAGAGAGAGAGAGAGAGAAAGGTTTCTCGTCGCGTGTATTCCCATCGCATTATTTTTAAGAACAATTTCGTTTATGAAAGAGGTATCCCGTGACATTAATGTAGAAAAAAAATGATTGCCATTAAAATGGTTATTGTGCACCAACCCAAAGATAGACACATGCTATCGCGCAATTTTTTTAGAAGTTTTTTAAGAGAAACAAGTTTGTAGTACATATTTTTACATAACTATAAATATTAACGAAGCACACGTAACGAAGCTCTCAAAAGGAATAACTTTTCCCCCGTTTTTGAAACATTTACAATTATTGCTCCGTTCCTATTTGTTTTAGCGTGATGCTATATAGCCTCACAATAACGTGGCTTTCTATTGGTGAAAGAATTTTTAAAATCGGTTCAGTAGATCCCGAGATTACCCCTTACAATTTAACAAACACACAAACTTTACTTCTTTATAATATTAGTATAGATAATCACTTATACGAAAACTGCTTTCATTCCGGTTACACACTGTCTGCTTGTCAAAACGGTCTTTGTAGGAAATTTAGTAAAAACATAATACTGTGGTTTGTCGTGACTTCGTGAGGAGTGTGATAAGAAACGCGATGAGGTGTACGTACACTGTATCACTTGTGTTAAATAGTGAGTCGTAATTGGATTGCAGGCCCTGCTCGCCGCATGTAGACAAAGGGTCACAATTACATACCTACGATTATAATGCACAATCATTATTCACACAATCAAATAACCAAACTGTTTTGTTGTTGACTGTAGTTGTGAGGATTTCTGATAAGAACGGTACTCATCATAACTGTTCTGCCATACTGGGTAGTGGTAGGGAGCGCAGCTAATACATACATAATACATTATGATCAGGCCTATATCCCCGAAGGGTAGGCAGTGACATATTATATGCCGACATTTCAGCTTTTTAGAATTTGTCCCACGTAATAGGTGGTGAGCCGTATTGCCGTGTTGAGATGGACAGGCGCAGGTTGTGACTGCCTGCCGTTAAAATTTTTCAAACTGCCTCAAAATGCCTTCAACTTGGCTTAACAATTGTCATTGTACTGGCAACCGGGACCAACGGCTTAACGTGCTGTCCGAAGCACGACAACGCTCAAATAAATGGTATTCTCTCGTTTTCCCTAAATTCATTTGCACTAATATTGTTTGCCATAACCATCCCCGATCATAATATTTACTTGCACTATTATCATAAATATATGCTAATAACGTTTGCCTTAACAACTCAACAGTGATAACTTTTATTTGCCATAAAATGACTTTCTCTAACAACATAATATCATAATCATTAGTTTCCATAAGTAACACATCTCATAATCGACTCTTGACATAATCAAAATTAGATATAATTATAAAAATAATACATAATATTGTTAGGTTGAAATTAATTTCAGACATAATGGATTTTCAACTTTGATCATGAAAGTTCAATTTCCTTATGTCACACGACACATTTTTCAATGGGTGATGCTAATAAAACTACTCCAACATTTAAAACCTAGGGTAGGTTTTTAATTACATTTAAAACTGTCTTCAACGACATTTAAAACTACCTTAATGACAAATATGTTTATCGCTAATGTTGCCAATGTTAATAATTTCAGTACCCTAGTTAGTGATATGATAATATCTTATTAAAAACAGTAAAAAATAATAGGTACATATTTAAATAATAAAAAGTTCAAATTGTAAAAAAAAAATGTGTGCGTGGGTGTGCATTACACAAAAAGTTAAAGCTAAAGTTAGTGGTACATGAGGTAACTTTTCTCATACTCAGTTCAATTTTGATAAAAAATCCACATGTGACGTTATTGCAGCGGGGGCAGCAATATAATGGTCACTTATTTTTTTATTTTTATGCATAATACCTACCTACTTCATTATGAACAAAGAATTTGTTCATTACGTGTGTTACATTCGGTTTCTGCAATTCATTTGCAACTTTAAGAGATGAAGGTACTTACGAAATAAATTGTTTAAAAATTGAAAATATTTGACAAAAAGATGATTGTGTTGCGATGTCTTTATCGCACATTATTAACGCTATTGAAAACTTTCGACAAAGCAACAATATAAATAACATTATAAATATTATTACATTAAACGAGTACCTAAACAATAGTTTATTTACCAACTTTTACCAAATTTTTATTTAGTCAAATGTTTCAGTTGGAAAAACTTATTTTACGCTTTTTTATTTTAATTCGGTAAATAGGGACACCCTGCTTTCAGAAATTAGAAACAATATTCCGGAAATTTACAACTATTTACTAATTTGTTATCATGAACCATGAAAATTAATGTATAAATTGTATAAATGCAATGAAATCTCTTCTAAAGTCGGTTGCCAGCAGGGTGATCCCCTTGGGCCAGCCATATTCAGCCTATCTATTAACCCTATCATTCAAAATCAAAATTTAACGTGTGGTATTTAGATGATGGGACTCTTTGAGGTGATGCTGTTACTGCTCTCTCAGATCTTTTGGAAATAAAAAACAAATTAAAGTTGATTGGTTTGGAACTAAATTTTGATAAGTGTGAATTATATATTCACAAATTTGGTTCCCGTTCCCGCTTCCCGTGGGAACATTTTCCCGGGATAAAAAGTAGCCTATGTGTTATTCCAGGCTATACTCTATCACTGTACCAAATTTCAGCCAGATCCATTCAGCCCTTAGAGCGTGATTGAGTAACAAACATCCAAACATCCAAACATCCAAACATCTTCACAAACTTTCACATTTATAATATTAGTAGGAAGTAGGATAGTAGGATAGGATAGTAGGAAGTAGGATAACGCTCACAACCGTTCAACTCATAGAAAATTTCGATTATTATGTCCAAATATCAAAATTATTAATAGAGAGAATCTTTACCTCTTAGGGTCTCCGATTTTTGAAGATGCTATTCCAGAAAAAATAGCACAAAAAAATTTAAAATTTAAATCTAATGTGGATCGACTTCTCAATATTAATTTACATTATGCAATCACATTTTTAAAATTTTGTCTAGGTATTTGTTCCTAAATCTATGTATCTGCTTCGTTGTTGTCCTTTTTGGAAACATCAGAATTGTTTATTTGCGATTGATTCCCTCATAAAAACGTCTTTAGAACGTATTTTGAACATACATCTTAATGAACAATCTTGGACTCAAGCTTCCCTTCCCATTAAATACAGTCGGTTAGGGATCCGCAAAATCTCCAGTGTGGCTTTGCCGGGATTTCTGCCATCTGTACATGCCACCGTTGCCCCTGTGGTGTTACCGTTGATTCTATGGGACACCATGGATTATCCTGCTTGAAGAGCGCAGGCCGCTTCTCTCGCCACGCTGCGCTTAACTTTATCATTCGCCGTGGTCTTGCCACCGTCGGTGTGCCCGCTCTCTTAGAGCCAAATGGCATTTTTAGGGACGATGGCAAAAGACCGGATGGGATTACCTTAATTCCGTGGGAGATGGGTCGGGTGCTAGTCTGGGATGCCACTTGTGTAGACACTTTGGCCCCGTCCCATCTACCTAGAACAAAAGAAAAAGCCAGCGCAGCAGCGGAAGCGGCAGAATATAAAAAAATAAGTATATTTTATTTATTCCAGTCGGTGTCGAGACCCTAGGTCCATGGGGTCAAAATGCGCATTTTTTTTTAAATTTTGAAGAAGCGTCTTGTGGGTTGACTCCACAAGACGCTTCTTCAAAATTTAAAAATGACCTAAGGGCTGGCAGTTATTTCTCCCAACGAATTGGCATCGCCGTTCAAAGGGGGAATGCTGCAAGTCTTGCCACGGGGGCCCTATTTAGATTTAGTTTAGATATATTTATTCATATTGTAAATAGTTATTATGCTTCATTGTAACATTTGTCTCATTGAAAATAAAAGATACCAATATTTTACGCAAAATAAAATAAGTCAAATATTTCATAACATCAATTTTCAAATTACCATATCTTTTCAGTCAATTGTTTAGCCCATGACGAAATCACACCATCGAAATTGATGTTGGTGTTGAATGGTTTAAAAAAAATAACCACGAAAGCAATTGCGGCAGCGGAGCTCCCTTCTAACCTAACCCATCTAAGTCGGGACGCACAGTATTCGACTTCAAACCGTTTAAGAGCCACACCATCGAAATTAGTAATTAAATAGAAGCCTTAAATAAATGATTAATTTTATATAAAATTGCATTATTATAATTTCCAAAAATTCTTACTTTTGCCTTAATGTTTTTTGTCATAGCAAATCATTTGGCCATACGTCTATTGTGTAAAGATTATTTGCTGTAATAAACCATTTGATCAAAGATGAAATGCCATATAGATCCTTTGTAATATTCTGCCAAATGAAAATGTGACGAAATGAAAAAGTGCCTACTAAAATATTATTTTGAACATTGCATAAATTTTTTTTAAAAATCTTTTCGGTCAAACGACAGACTTCCCTATTCGATGATTTGACGTGATAAATGAAAATGAAAGGACATCATTCATTTTGGACCAAAAACTGAAAGTGCCGGCCAGAAAAAGAAAATGTGATATTCGCATAGAACACACAATTTCTAGCAAAACATACTACTACATTAACCCTGTGCGTACTATGGTTTTTTTGTTACATGCTTTTAAAATTCGTGAAAAATGTTATTTCAAAGGTGTCATTCTAATTGATATGAGCAGTTGAATAGTGATTTATTTTATTAATTATGTCTTTCAGCACACATATAAGCACACAGGAATATAATTATTCCTGTTTCTCCGAAGGATGAGGCAGAGGCATATTTTATGCCCAATTTTAATTTCTCGTTCCTACATAAAGGAGCATGTAAAATAAAGATAAAGAGTATTTTATTTCGATAGATTCAAAGGCCTTCTCGTAGTCCACAAAAGCCATACACAGCGGCTGATTGTACTCGTTTGTTTTCTGTACAATCTGCCGTACAGTATGGATGTGGTCCACGGTTCTGAAGCCTTTTCGAAATCCGGCTTGCTCCTTTGGCTGAAACTCATCGACCTTCCGGCGAGGCGGTTTGTAACTACTCTCAAGAACAACTTGTAAACATGGCTCAGGAGTGAGATGGGTCTGTAATTCCTCAGCAAGGTATTATCACCTTTTTAGATGTAATTCCGTCCTCCCCAGGGGACTTGTTGTTTTTAAGTTGCCCGAGAGCCGCCCTCACCTCGCCCTGATCGATGTCCGGAATGTCCTCGCTATAGTGGCGCGATAGTGGGACTCGGTGGTCACAATCAGTAGGGTCCTACTCGTCGGCCTTTTTGTCCGTGATGCATATAGGTCTCTGTAAAAGCTCTTAATTTCCTCGAGAATCTCGAACCTGGAGGTCACAGTTCTGCCATCCGCTGTCTTCAGTTTTATCAGACGGGGTCTTCCAAGCTGTTGGGCAAATACTTTGGTACCCTTGTTCTACTCGATCGCTGCCTCGACGATGCTGGTGTTATAGCGTCTAAGGTCGCGTCGTATCAGCTTTCGTTTCTGAGATTTCAATCCCGCTGGTCTGACGAAGACGAGTGCGTAGATGGCGTTTCCCGTCTTATTCTCATAAGTTCGAGAGTCTCGGGCGAGAGCTAAGAGCACTTGTTATTGCTTTTTCCGGACAAAAACCTTCGGGACACTTGCTGTAGCGTCCTGACCACATTGTCGGCCTTATCGTGAATATTGCCAGTGGTTTCCAGCAGATCAAAACGATTTTGAAGTTCTAACTGGAACCTCTCAGCCCCTGAGGCTAACTGGAGCGCGGTAGGTCGGAGAGTAGGCTTCATCATACCTACGGGCCCTTTTAGCTCGGAAGTCCAAATTCAGAGATGCTCGTACAAGTCGGTGATCACCACCGGTATTAAACCTGTTAACCACAGAGACATCTCTAAAAATATAGACTTCCTGTCCGTCATGATGAAGTCTATCTCGTTCCTTGTGACCTTGTCGGGGCATCGCCAAGTCCATTTTCTGTGGGGCTTCTTCTTAAAGAAAGAGTTCATCAAGAAGAGCCCCTGAGACTCAAGAAAACTGACAAGCATATGGCCCCGGTCATTTCTGCGCCCTACACCAAAGGGGCCGATCTTCGTTTCGCCGCGTTCTTGTACTCCCACTTTGGCATTGAAGTCCCCCATCACAACGCTGTAGTGAGTCTTGGCAGTACCATGTAGTGCTTTGCTATGTCCTCGTACACGGTCTCAACTGCCTCGACAGTGCTTTTCGAGGTCGGAGCGTACACTTGTATCACCTTCAGGGTGTACCTGTTGGTGAGTCTCAGTATTAAGTACGCTACCCGAGGCGAAACACTGCTGATCTCCACAAAGCTGCTAACGAGGTCCTTTTTCACCATAAAGCCAATCCCACCCTCGGAAGAATGTCTTCCGTCACCTTCCCGAAAGTAAAACAGGTCGCCTGATGCAAGGGTTAGCGTGTCCTCCCCCTTTCTTCGGACCTCACACAATACTGCATGTGCCAGTTAATACCACCTAGTACTACCTCGAGTTCGGTGAGCCGCTCGTCCAGGCGCAGAGTAGTTCCATTAAACGTAGCCAGGGTCAGTTTTGTATGGCAGCCTCCCGTAACTCGGAGATTCTTAGCACAGCCGTCACTCCGACCGCTGCCGTGATCGGGTACAGTGGGAGTGCCGGGAACTAGGGGCCGTTGTTTTGTTGTATGTATCATAGGAGGATATTTGGCCTTACTGTATCACGCTGGCCAGACGGGTTGGTACAGGGTTTAGTTTCGAATTTTCCTTTTCTGTGCGCCATGACCTCGTCCGTTTATCAGCAGGTTCACCACTCGCAGGTAAGGCTGGCTTGGACCCCGGGGTTGGTGGTAGAGCCCCATCGCACCCATCAGGCGTCGGGAGGTGGCGGGGTGATTTGCCAGGTACCTGTCGCTTGAGCCTGGCGGGCTGCGCGTGCGGCAACTTTGTCTAAGTTTTTTGAAACAAGTTTGGACTTGTTGTGCATCGTTAGGTACGTTTTGTTTGTGCGTAGGTACGTAGATAATTAGTAAAATGATAATTATTTCATATTACAATAGAATAACGTAAAAACAAATCATTATTCAAGTGATAAAATGTATCAAAATACATCATCAAAATAACATTTTTCTCGTATTTTAAAAGCATGTAACAACAAAACCATAGCACGCACAGGGTTATTGTAGTAGTATTTTTTGCTAGAAATTGTGTGTTCTATGCGAATATTACATTTATTTTTTCTGGCCGGCACTTTCAGAATTGGCCCAAAAATGTATGAAACGTGAATGATCTCCTTTATTCAGTTTTAAACTTTTAAAATAAAACCTTTTATTATGTAAGTGTAATTATTATTCTTTTTTAGGGTTTCGTAGCCAAATGGCAAAAACGGAACCCTTTATCGTCATGTCTGTCTGTCTGTCTGTCCGTCAGTGTGTCACATTTGAAACTTGGTAACTAGATGTATTCTGTAAACCGCGTTAAGATTCCTATATAAAACTAGCTGACCCTCGCAACTTCGTTTACGTCACATATTGTGCACGGAAGAAGAGGTAATTCTTCATCAGACTCGTCAAGGTCCGTGTGAAACGGCCCTGTTTGCTTAATCATAAAAGAGCTTAATTATTAAGGCTGTTGTAAAATAAATCAGCCCGCGCCGAAGGCGATTTATTTTACAACAGCCTTAATAACTAAGCTCTTTTATGATTAAGCCAACACGCCCGTTTAGATTTACCCTCTCATTTAAAGGAACCCTTGAATTCTAGGTTTGACGAAAGTTGAGATGCTTCTAATTTCTGAACTACAAACCCCTCAATCTTGAAACTTGGGTCGAAAATTTCTTAAAGTACTCCATTTCCAATTCTAGAAAAATATTTGAAATCGCATCACGCGTTGAGAAATTACAACTGAAAAACCATTTTATCTTTCATCCCCTCTCCCGCAGGAACCGCGCAAAACTTCGGGATCAAAAGTATCCTAGAACCTTCCTCGGACTATAAGCTCGGAATGTACCAAGTATCATTCAAATCGGTTCAGTAGTTTCGGCGTGATACTTATTCGGGATACAGACAGACAGACAGACAGACAGACAGACAGACATGAAAAATTTTAATTACATTTTCGGCTTCTGTATCGATTAGAGAACACCCTCCAATTAAAATTTTCAAAATATCTTCCATGTACAGACTTTCGACCCTCAACAGTTTTATTATAAGTATAGACTAGAAAAAAAGTAGTAAATTTTGGGGGTCCCCATACTCAAAACTGAAACACAAAATTTTGTTTTTCTTCAAACTCATACGTGTGGGGTATCTATAGACAGGTCTTCAAAAATGCTATTGCGGTTCTTAACATCATTTTTTTCTAAAATGAATAGTTTGCGCAAGAGACACTTCCAAAGTGGAAAATGTGTGTCCCCCCCCCCCTAACTTCTAAACTAAGAGAATGTTAAACCTAAAATAAATATATGATGTACATTGCTATAAAAACTACCAACGAAAATTAGTTTCAACGCGATAGAGCTGGTAGTTTTTTTTAATACGTCATATACCGCAATTTTTGGTTAGAAAAATCACTACCACTGCAAACGTGATAAAACATCAATCAAAGTTACAACGAACTATAAGAACTTTTATATTATGTTACTAGCTGCTACGAAACCCTTCATGGGCGAGCCTAACTCGCACTTGGCCGGTTTTTTTAAGTGTAATTTTAACTGTTTTGCTCAAATGTTATTTCTGGTGTACAATAAACAGTTTCTTTTTCCTTTATTATTGTCAGTTGCATTCTTGCATTTGAGGGTTCTAAAATGCAACTGACTAAGAGGACTCTTCAAGAAAGCACTAAAGAAGTTGATGCAGAATCAAATTTCATGGGAGTGTACCTCCAAAGGTTTTTTAGTAACTAATATACATTACTGCTAAAATAATAGAATTTATAATAGGATGTTCTTAACGAGATACTTAAAATGTAAACTATGGGAAAATTTAATACTACCTGTTGACAGTATTTTTTTTAAATGAATGTGTCTTTAATATTTATCGAGTTTGTTTGCAGACTCATCGAGATAAAAATATTCATCATTAGTGGGGGAATCTGCTAATTATTTCTAGAAACGTAAATAACAACAGATTGTTACCCAAATTAGACGATACAGCCCATTCATACCACCAACCAGAGGCGCTACATTCACTCTACAAACCTTTTTTTTATGACAGGAAAATCCTACAGCAATGCTATGCC
The DNA here is from genome assembly GCA_933228765.1 of Miltochrista miniata. Lineage (NCBI taxonomy): Eukaryota > Metazoa > Arthropoda > Insecta > Lepidoptera > Erebidae > Miltochrista > Miltochrista miniata. The sequence continues at coordinate 3,166,244 of OW121769.1, forward strand.
GGACTCCTACCGACTAAAAACGCACGTTCCTACCAATAGCCTACGGTAGGGAGCCCCGGGTAAGCCCTCGGAAAGATTTTCAGGACTCCCAATCGCTCTAGCGACCTAGCGATAACCTTTTGAGCCACCACACCGGACGTGGACTGAATTTAATATTTAACTGTAGTCCTAAATAAAACTTTTTTTTAAATAAGATTAAGTAATGTACAGATTCAGACTTTTGATCCTCTACAGCTTTATTATAAATACCTACATATATTTATTATTCAAAAAAGTAGCACTCGTGGCCCCGCGGACCCAGTGTTCTGTAAACGATCATTGTTGTAAGCAAAATTTGCTTGAAAAATTTTAACAGTGGGCAGTTACAACCTGCGCCTGTCCATATCAACACGACAATAATACGGCTCCCCACCACGTGGTATAAAAATCTAAAAGGTGTATAAAATATGCCTCTGCCTTTCACTTCGGGGATGAAATGCGTGTTCATTATTATGTAAGTCTGTAGATACTTATGTATGTAAGTATTAGATTACTCAAATTACTTACTCACCTCACTGCAATATCACTTTTTCTACTAGTTAAGTATTTTATTTACTGCCCACAGTATGACAAATGGTCTACGTCGGTAGGCTGTTGTTTCAAGAGCCTAATGTTTATTTAATGGTCATCTTGATTCAAATATTTAAAAAAATATTTGAACAATAGAATAAACCTAGTACATAACAAACACTCAGTAGGTACTTATTTTAAAAGAATAGGTAAGTTATCTCACTTGTATTTTATACAACACTGTAACACCTAATTTACTATTTATATTTTCATAATTGAAGCATTGGGAGCAACAAGGGCGTTCGATACCCAAAGTCCGTTTTGATGTTATTACATTAAAATATGCACAGAGGCATCTAGTTTCGTATATCAAAAACTCGTTTCGATTACTGTAATCCAGGTGACGTGAGAATCATTAATGTCGGAGGTGGCGCTACGCCCTTGTTGCATAGATAACAAAAGTGCGTTTAAATTGAAACACATAACGAGATGTCTGCAGTTTGAAAAACTTTTTAATGTAAAAATTAATGTAAGAAGATATTCTAGTGACTTTACATCAGATGCTGGCCAGAGTTAACATGAGTCTCCCTAAAAAGAAAGGTAAAATAGAAGGTAAAGAATAAAAAGGTTAAAGAGAGGTTTGGGCGAAGAATTTACAATATCAGCTCGAGGAAAGAAGGTACCTAAAAAGGTTTTTAGACATATTACTACGCGTTGTTCCAAAAAATGTTGAATGTGTGATCAAAATGCACCTTCCGACATTTTTTTGTGACTTTTGGAATATATGTGACAAAGTGCAGCAAGATACCCTCATCTCGTGTTTAGAAAAAGGTTGTAAAGTTGAGAGAGAATGAGAGAATGAGAACATTGGGCCTGACAAGTTGAAACGAGATAATCAAGCTGATTCAGAAGATTAAGGGAATCTGCTGAATCAGCTTGAAGAAGTCGACTGAATATTTTGATGAATCTGATTAAAAACACGAAAATCAGAAAAAAATATTGAGAAAAATTGAATATTTGAACGGTGATTGTAATAAATACACATGTTTCACTTACATTATAATTTAAAATATTATATAAGTATTAAAATTGTTATTTATTTTCCTTGAAAATTAATAGTAACATTAATGACCTATCTGTTTTACCAGTTGGGTGCAACAAGGGCGGATAACATAAGTAAAAAAACTTGATTATACAATATTTCTGATTGCTTTAAAATAGTTTTAATACCTGAATCTTTTTGCTAAATCATGGGGCTAATAAATAATAAAGTAAATTTAAGTGAAATTCAAAGTAATAAAATAATATAAGACAACATAACTTTCATTATCAATTTTCTCGAAACTCAATTTTACAACATACGCCCTTGTTGCACCCAATGCTTCAATTTTGTTTAAATACTAGGTACTTATCTTCTTAATAATAATAAACACGTAAAATTTGCATTTCATTACACATTTCGACCTCCATCTTCTTCAAGTTCATTTATTTTTAAATGGTTGTACAACGATAAACGCAGTTATTTAGACGAGCTCTAAGTCCAAATGTGTAGAAATATGTACAAAGGTACCTACAATATGTAAATAAATACTATAAACACTTTTAATTACATAGACATATATAAAAACTTACATGCATATATATATCTACATACACATACATACATTTATACAAACATACATAGATAGAATACACTCATAAAGACGACAAAAATACAGTGTGGGAAATATTCACCTCCTATCAGTATTAAGTTATACAAATGACGTACAAGTTAAAAAAATGTTTTACCAAATGCTTAAAAATATTTTATGTCTGGGCCCGTCTAATCGTTACAATTAGTGCGTTCCACAACCGTACAGCTTATACGGTGAACGATTTGTTGTAGAAGCTAGTGGAATGAGTGGGAACAGCCAATAGGTACCAAAGATACCGATGACCGCAAGGATCTTGACTGTGTGTCATTTAGGATCATAAATCCTTCTTTGAGATAAGTTTGGGAACGAGGATTAAACAGTATAATTATTGTAAAGCATAGAAAGGATATGAGTATTCCGTCGAAGGTGAATTGGTAGCAACTAGAGCAAATTGCGATAATTCGGTTAAATGATCATAAATGTTGCATATATCGCCCACCCAGATATAGTAAACACTTATTTGTAAATGAGCTAAATTTGTTATTGACCAAAATCGGTGGGTTGTCTGACCTATATATTTTAGGGGATATAAACATAGACATTCACGTGGACCGTCCTATAAAACATATTTATAATACCACTATGTACAACCACGGTTTAGCATGCGGGATCACTGAATTTACACGTATCGAAATCGCTAACTATAGACTGAGTAAATCCTGTATAGATCACATTTATGCACGATCCCGTTCGCTAGACCTGTACACAGCCGCACTTGGCACTGCACTGGCCGATCATCGCGTCATAGCTCTTGCCGCTGTTAATGCATCAAGTGATAATGAAAACACACGGGCGAATATTGCATACGTTACCAGATTTGACCGACAAATACTTTTTAATAATTTAAAAGCCTTGAATTGGCAACCATTAAAACAAATAATTGAACCATGTAAAATCTACGACGTCATAGTACAAAATATACGAGACTGTTATAGGAAATCGGAAATAAAAGTAAAATTTTCGAAAAAAACTTTCAATAAAAAATGGTACAATAATAGAATACTAAAAGCATGCAGGTACAGAGATGAACTGTTTATGAAATGGAAATCTGACTCATCGAACATTATTATAAAACAAAAATATAATTATGCTAGAAATTATGCAAATACATTGATAAAAAGAAATAAAAACAATACAATTAAAACACAAATACACAATAATAAAAGTAATCCTAGAAATCTTTGGAAATTGCTGAATGAAATTACTGGTAGAGTAAAAACATCTGTGGATGATGTTATCCTCAGAGCATTCGCTAGTAATAGTACAACGGCAATAAATATAGCAAACAAATTTGCAGATAATTTTAACGACAGTATCAAAAACATTGTTCCGAAATGTTTTGAACCAACTTTGAATAAAAACACGTACACTGCTAATGCTAATGTAACTTTTAGGTATCAACCAACGAATGCTACAACGGTTTTAAAAGAAATTCGCGCTTTAAACTATCATAAAGGGCCGGGCTTAGACGGTATTAGGCCACAGGATTTGAAAACTATAGACACAGAAATCGCGGGTACAATTTCTCATTTGATAAACACTTCTGTAAGAGAGGGAATCTACCCTATTGGACTAAAAGCAGGAATCGTTAGACCCATACATAAAAAAGGCAGCCACAAAGACTATAATAATTACCGCCCAATAACAATTTTGCCTGCAATTGACAAAATAGTAGAAAAGGTGATAACAAAGCAGATTAATAAATTCTACACCAAAAATAACATAATCACTGATAAACAGTTTGGATTTAGACCAGGAAAAAGCGCCACTGAATTACTTTCTAAATTCACTGATAGTATTTATAGTCACCTTAATAACAAGGAACATGTTATGGCTGTATTTATTGACTACAGTAAGGCTTTCGACACATTGAGACACACTACGTTAATAGAAAAGTTAAATAATTGTGGTATAAGAGGTCCTCTGGGCAAATGGTGTCAAGACTACGTTCATAATAGATCATATATAGTTAAGGTAAGTGACGAAGTGAGTGATAGGGTAATGGTTAGGGACGGCACGGCGCAGGGTTCAGTAATTGGACCTTTACACTATATAACATACGTCAATGATGCTATAAAGGTCATTGCTAATAGCGAAATATACCAGTTTGCCGATGACACTTGTCTGATATCCTCAAACAAAGACATTAACACAGCTATAAAAAACCTACAAGAAGATTTTACGTCATTGGCGAAATGGTCACATGATGCTGGACTAGTGCTGAATGCTGAGAAAACAAAATTAATGTATATCAGCTCCAGCCAAAATCGCAGTAATCAAATTCCTACAATCATAGCACATAATCATGATTGCCTACATAAAAATCGACAAAACTGTAAATGTAATAAAATTGAGGTAGTTAGTGAACACAAATATTTAGGATTATTAATAGACGACCGACTAAAGTGGACACATCATATTAACTTGGTAAGTGACAAATTACGGGCATTACTGGCTAAATTCAGAATAGTAAAACAGCGAATTCCATATACAACAATTTTACAACTATATAAATCGCTGGGAGAAACAATAATACATTATGGCTTGAGTAGTTACGGTAGAACTTTTAAAACGCACTTAGATCAAATATATGGCCTACAGTTGCGTATCTTGAAGACAATCGTACCAGAGAAGATTAAGACTACATTTAAAGACAATTGTGATATTGAATTATTTCGGCACTGTAAATTGCTACCCATAAACTACCAAATAAAATACTTATTACTCAAAGAAAATTATTTTAACAAGTCATTCCTGAATATTGTTGAACGACATAAAAATACACGTAGTGCAGACAGGACCACATACTTGGTTCCTGGGTACTGTAACTTGTACGGTAAACAAATGCTGCAATATCAAATACCTAAATTAATCAATGACCTACCAGAAAAACTTAAACAAATAATAACAGAATCAAATATTAAACGAAAATTAAAATGTCATTTTTTGTCTAAATTACTCTAAATAAATAAAATGTACTGTGTAAAATTTTGAAATCATATACCTTTTTTTATAAAAATATAATTAAAATTAAATAAAAGAAGACATCACTGCAGTAAGCAACTTTCACTATGGCCGGTACATGGATGGGCGACTACGTTTTGACATTTATGTACTCCGAGCGCTTTCCGTGCTCTGAAGGCGTGTCAGGCCGTTGGACCCGGTTCACGGTAAAATGTTTACGTTTGCGGTGACCACCGGTACATCTGGTGGGCCGTATGCTTGTCTGCCATCTTAGTGGTATACAAATAAAAAAAAAAAAAAACGTTTTTACTGCAAATTACTTTATTTTGTATTGGATACAAAAGAACTGAACACATTTATTTTTAAATAGTATTTGACCCGTACCGGTGTGGAGCGTCGAATTGGGCGCCCGTGTGTTTTCATAAACATTTAAATCTACCCTACCTATTATGTCACACAAAGATGCAAGCACTGATGCTAGTTGTGGCGAATTTTTTATTAAAATTATTAAAGCCTACTACCTACCCGCTTTATATGGGTTAATGTTGCATGAGAAAGAATAAACAACTTATGTAACCGCTCAAAATAATACGTACCTAGTACATACATAAAATTGCGTTTTGTGTAATCTGTGGTTTTGTAATGGGTATCATTGTGTTCTGTTATTGTTTTATTATTGAATCTTCTTGATACGACGATGAAGCGTAACGTGTACAGAAAATTCAGTAATGGATTATGCTACACGTATAGGTTTAAATTTTAGCTTGTAACAAATATTGTAATCGTTTTAAAATAAAAATAAAATAAAAATAAATTTGCGTAATATAAATATTATGCATAAATTTAATAGGCGCTCGAGCTTATCAAGTTGCTCTTCAGTGACATCGAGATAGCTGACATCGGCATAATCTAGCAAGGGAAGAAGGAGAGATTGTGCAAGCGCAATTTTAGTAGCCGTTTGGCAATAAATTTCGTAATCGGCGCAAAGAACAGATTCTAGCTTACTTCTTACAATTAGGATTGCCAAGAAAGCGTGTCATCTACCAAAATACCCAGATTTTTGACCGTTGCACTTATGGGTAACGCTACTCCATTAAATATGATGTCAGGCAATTGGGTCCAATTTGTGACACCATCTTGGAACTACCAATAACTGCCACCTGAGTTTTCGAAGGGTTTAAGCCTGCTTCCTCCACTTACAAATTCTCCAAACTTCGGTCTTTATCTTTTTTTTTCGATGGAAAGTAGATGTTCCCAAGGTGGCACCATTACAAGGAAGTCAATATCTGATGATGGCATTCCGGAGAAATCGCGGGAACCCTTCGAAAATTGTGGGGCAACTACTGCGTATGCTAAATTTTTTATTTAACATAGAAACGAAAGACCGTTGAAAGAATTCCCTAACGATTTACATAAGTTACCTTGTGTTTGGGCTTAACTAAGTTGTGTTGTAGAGAACTTTATAAGATTTTTCAGTCTTCCCGTCATTTAACAAAAAGCTACCGACTTAAAAAAAACCTTAATACTCAAAAATGAAATTTACTCAGCACAAAGTAATAAGCATGGTAAAAACAGTAAGGCATCGTCTAACAAATTATTATCAAACGCACTGAGCGCGGTTTGCTTGTGTGGGGGCGCAGTGCTTACGGACAGGTCCTGTCGGTACGAGCCGCGCCACGCACACGTTTCTTTGTAACTGACGTAATAAAGAGTTATTTCGTGAGACTCGAAAGCGTTCAGAACTACATCACTTTCATTTCTGTTGGATGCGAAACAGTACTATAAGGCTGAAAAACAACCTGCTCTCCCTGTTAGAATACCTGGCGACCTTGATGAGAAGATTGAACCCCCTCTGGCATGCAAATAAACGAAAAACGACAACGAAACGACTTAACTTTAATTAATACCTACTAAATTTTGCATTTTCCAGATGCTATTTTTACAATAGGCACTATTGTGCGCAGTGGCTTTCGAATCGTTTTCTTTGCCACAATTTAATGCATTGTAACAAATCGTGCATGTAACTATAACTTTCCTTTCTTATACAATATTATCATTTTACAAGTCATTAAACGAATCAGTTACATTGCTGGAAACACCATCACTTACTTGTACAAAAAACATTTTACACTCTACACAACTACATCACTCACACTTACATACACAATAAACTATATCATGAATGTTTCAGAGGAGTCATCAACATTAATTTGGCATTTACTGTTATGTATTTATGCTACATATTTATTGGTTAAAAGGATTTTATCTCTAAAGGGCCACAACATGTCCCTGCGGTGATTTACTTTGCTTAGGTACTGCTATATCATATTAAAAATAAAAATTCCGCACCTCTTGTTCAAATTCCTTTATATTTCTTGACACAGCATCGCAATTCGATATCACCAAGACAATTGTATTGCAACGCATAAATGGCAGCCTTATAAACTCGTTAAAAAGATAAAATTACCAACTTTGAATGTACTCGATAGACTGGAATTATGTCAATTTTTTTGCACAGTAACTATAATCTAAAGGTGTTGACTTCCAATATAAGAGGTATGCATACACATTTTGATGCGTTCTGCATTGCTCTAAAAAGATTTATCATAAACTATGATGTCATCGTTCTTACCGAATGCCACCTGGCAACCCTATAGTCAGACAATTACATGAAAATAAGGCCTATTCTACAGTTGGACAGCTTATTCTACAATTTGGAGGAGTTGTAACTCACATCAGAGATTGCTGGAACTCATCAATTTCGGAGCCAGATATTCTAGAAGCAGTAAGTCTCGAAGTTGAACTCCCCGGTGAAGCAGCTCTCGTAGCCATCTATCGTTTTCAATCGCATAGACACACAGATACCGTTATTTTCGCTTGATAAAATTATTAAGTCCTTTATTAAATTTTCAACAATAATGATGACTGTGGGGTTGTCTATTGTATACCCAAAGATAACATAATCATCATATTCCCGAATTTCATTTACCCGAAATTAGGCTACAACTTTCCATGCCGTCTATGTTAGTTAGAATACGTATGCATTTCTTTTGTAGTTTAAATAGTTTCTCGGAGTCAACACTGTGTCCCCGCAATATGATGCCGTAACGGAGCCAGGTGTGAGCACGTGTAATACGTAGCTTTGCCTTTTGTTGATTTCACGTCCGTTGTTTTTTTATTCTGAAAGGGTGTAAGTAAATGATGTCAGTTTGTTGTAAATTTTTTGAATGTGGGATTTCCAATTTAGAGGTGGGTCAATATTGTTATACCTTGTAAATTCAATTTGTCTATGCACGCACAATATCTGTACTGTGGTAATTTGTCTACAGACGGCAGTGTGTGAAAGTTGCGGATTATTTTAGCACTCAAGCAGACACTACTTTTGGGGTACCGCAGGGTAGTGTCCTGGGTCCAACGCTGTTTTTTTATACCACTGAGGTGGCAGACAAGCATACGACCCACCAAGAAGGACCGGTGGTCACCGCAGCCCATGGACGTTTGCAACACCAGAGGCGTCACAGTCGCGCTGCCGGTTCTGTAATAACTTCTAATACCCCTTCAGAAGAACCCCATACTGTAGGCTTTTTGAGAAACTCGAGGCTGTTTATAATCTACACGAATGATATCCATAGAACGATTGCAACAAACGCGGAAACTGTTTGCTATGCAGACGACAGAGCCATTCTATTCTCGAGAATAGAATTTTCATGTCGAGCCCCCTTTCGTTAGCCATTTTAATCTACCTGTTGTAATAAAGAGTCAACAAGCTAAAAATATCCTACAAAAGTGTATTATTATCATTATTTATTATTTAATTTACAGACACCAAATGGATATTACCTTTTACACAAAACACTTAAAAACCGGCTAAGTACTAGTCAGACTCGCACACTGACGGTTCCGTACCAAAAAACGGCAAATAATCACGTTTTTTGTATGGAAGCCCCATTTAGTCCCCCTTTTTAGGGTTTCGTCGCCAAATGGCCAACCCTTATAGATTCGTCATGTCTGTCTGTCTGTCTGTCTGTCCGTCCGTGTGTCACAGCCACTTTTCTCCGAAACTATAAGGCCTATGCTGTTGAAACTTGGTAACTAGATGTATTCTGTACACCGCATTAAGATTCTTATATAAAACTAAAAAAAAGCAGTAATTTTTGGGGGTCCCCATACTCAGAACTGCAACTCAAAATTTTTTTTTTCATCAAACCCATACGTGTGGGATATCTATAGATAGGTCTTCAAAAATGCTATTCTAACATCATTTTTTTGTAGAGTGAATAGTTTGCGCAAGAGAATGTGTGTCCCCCCCCCCCCCTCTAACTTCTAAACTAAGAGAATGATAAATCTAAAACGAATATATGATGTACATTGCCATAAAAACTACCAACGAAAATGGGTTTGAACAAGATAGAGCTGGTAGTTTTTTTAATACCTACGTCATAAACCGGTTACCCGGTAACCGGCGTTTGCGGTTAGAAAAATCAGTACCACTGCGAACCTGTTAAAACGTCAATCAAAGTTACAACGAACTATAAGAACTTTTATATTATTTTACTTGCTGCTAAGAAACCCTTCATGGGCGAGTCCAACTCGCACTTGGCTGTTTTTTTTCTGTTTTTAGTATTATTTTTTATAGCGGCAATAGACATACATCATGTGTGAAAAATTAAGCTCAACTATCACGGTTTCTGAGATAGCGAATTCTCTTGAATAGGGTCCCGTTTATGGGTACGGAACCCTAAAAAGGGATAAATGTGTAAAGGAAAAACAAATAGTCTCAGAAATAAATTGAGTTTTAGACTTACCCCAAGAGCATTGCCCAAATTTATACCTGAGTCCGGTCGTCTTCGAACTGCTGATAATTCTGCTCTTTGTTGAACTGCACCCACTGTAAATTCTTTTACACGATGGAGACATACATACATACATATTGTCACGCCTATATCCTCGAAGGGGTAGGCAGAGGTGTGCCTCTGTCTACCCCTTATGAGCTTATATTATTACACAGGACACAGGACATGCGCAGGTTGTGACTGCCTGCTGTTGAAGTTTTTCAAGCCGCCTATAAAGGCCTTTTTTTTTTTTTAACGTGAGGGAAAATCCTCGTAGGATGCTATGCCGGACTCTTACCGACCAAAAAACCTCACGTAACGCCCAACAGCCTATGGTTGAGAGCACCGGGTGAGCCCTCAGGAAGGATGTCCCGTTACTCCCAACAGACCTACGGCCGCCACTACGGCCTCGCCCAGGGGGTGGTTCGGGTGCAATCCCGCGTCTATCCGTTGAATGCCGCATGAAACCCGAGTTGCCAATCTCCCGCACAGTCGATTGCTTTGGCAACCAAGGCGGCCAACTTTTTTCGTTTGGTTCTCCTCGCACATTTTTCGATATCTATGGCTGTATGGTCGCGGGTCTAAGTCTTTCTGTATAAATTAATGTGTAGAATTGGTTATGGTACTGAATGAGATAGCTTGCCGAGTGAATGTAATGAAAAAAAAAGTCGAAATCACGATTTGATCGCTGTCATTATTTATTGTTCGTTTGGCGCCGTTCCTAGAAAGTATTAATACGATTAATTTTGAATATTTTCGTTTATTCTGTTTCAAATATTGTTGTTTTGCATTTAAAGGTATCCTGTCATGTTGTTTAACAGCTGTGATAAATATTTTCAGTGTAATTCGAAGTTAAATTTGTAAAATTTGATAAAATAACACGCGAAGGTCACCATTATTTTTTGTTGTTGTTTTTGTTGTGCAGTGCTCGTATTTAACCGATATTTGTTGCGATTTTCTCAATAGAAACTATAATCTTTTGTCAAAATACCATTTAACATTTAACATATGAATAATTTATGTGAAAATCAATAATAAAAATGGAGGGGGTTTTTTTTTAATAATTTAAGATTACATAGCCTCGATATCCCCAAAATAAACAAAAAAATAAACAAATAAATAGGCAGTAATATTTTATTTTATTTTCGGAGATTTTATATCTACAGATTATTATTTTATTGGTGAAAGTGAATTTTTGATGTGTATATTTTGTAAATAAAATAATTTATGTTAGAAAACTGCTTTTTATTTTGAATTACATGGTAAAATCTGAGAGTACTCCTTCATTTTCCCCATCCTAATTTTCGGCCAAATATCATAAATCCATTACACATGGGGTGTTCTCGGATTTAGTGTAGTTATTTTCGTCAGTTATCCAGCATGATGAAACAGTAAGTATTTATGTAGTACGACTCCTGTAAAAGAAATAAGGATATATTGTGTGACGTCCGGCGTGCAGCCGCCGTTCCCGCCAAGGGCGTGGGCACCGCCTATGGATACGACGGCGTGACCACGCCACCGGCGGGATTGAGCGGCTATGGGGGGTTTCGGGTGTGACCCCGCTTCCAAGGGGGGCGTGCGTGAGTTGCTCACGTCACGCTGCCGTCATGGGCCTGCTTCTGTAAGGACGGTGAGCGGCCCTCTCACCGTCCTCAGACCCCCGGTCATGGAGGCCGATAGTCCTCGGCGAAGACACGTCGGCGGCGCCCAGGGCGCCGACTGCGGAACTCGGGTGGGAGAGTTCTCTCCCGCACCCGGCCCGCCGCCTCCTTCGCGAGCATGACCTGCTCGCAGAAAGAGGCGGCGCAGTCCCACTTACTCCCGCTGGAGAGCATGGCTCGCACCATGGCCTCGAGCGAAAGAGTGTCCACGCTCAGACTCACTACGAGGACCTGGCGCTGTTGTGCCCACGCCGTGCACTTCATCAGCGTGTGGAGCGCCGTGTCATCGCTGCGGTCCTCGCAGTGCTGACATTCGGCCGTGGTTTCCCGGTGTTTTCGCCACAGATACCTACCGAAGCTACCGTGCCTGGCAACCATCTGTGTCAACCGGTAGGAGAGAGCACCGTGTCTTCTCTCCAGCCACTCGTCCATGACCGGTCTGACGGCCGCGATTGTGGCGAATCCCCCCTTTGGTTGCTCAAGTCGCATCTTCCATGTTTCCACGGTTTCCTGGTGGAGCAGGGTCCGCTGGGCCTCGATTTCTCGAGACGCAGACCTCTGGCCCCGCGCCTATAAAGGCCTTTAACTTGGTTTAACGACTGCCATTTTACTGGCCACGACTTAACGTGTTTTTCGAAGCGCGGAAACGCTCAAATGAATGTCAGAAAGTGGTCACATGGATGGTCACCCATCCAACGTTGTATTACGAAAATATTGCTTTATTTCTCACTTTTTAGTTTTTTGTTTGAAGTTGGTTTCTTGTGTTAATTTTTTTAAATTTATTTATTTAAAGTGACGGGTCGACTAGAAATGTATATTTAGATGTAAAGTAAAGGGATCCATGTATCCGTACAAAAAATAATCAAGCCCAAATACAAGGTACCTATTTGCTGTAAACCGTTAAGGGATGCCTTTAACTGTCTTTCAGCTCCATCACCTGATCGACTCCAGACCTTTATTAAATTGCAGTGCTTTACAGTAGGTACTTTATGTAAAAATTGTCAAATGCATTGGTTGCCCCTACAATTTTTGAAAGTTCCTCTTGATTTTTTTGGGATGCCATCATAGATCCTAACTTCCTTGTAATGGAACCAAATGGGACGTACCAGCTTTCGAAGAAAAAAAAATTCGAAATCGATTTACCCAATCAAAAGTAAACATTTAAAAAATCATTGAATTGCGAACCTCCTCCTTTTTTTGGAAGACGGTTAAAATAAAGAAATACAGTAGAATTCAGAACCTCCTGCTTTACGAAGACATGTGCTCTGGTTGAAGAACTGATTGGAACTACATTGTTTATTCATGTAATGCGTATCTATATATAATAAATAAACTAAAGGCTGCGCATTGAGAAACACGTGTGGCTTTAATACAAAACAATGTTTATCTTTAGTACACTACTAAATACGTAGGAAAAGGATATTAATGAGTGCGTGATGCTTTTTGCACAAGTTAAAATATTCATCTACATGTATTTTAAACCCCCGAAGAAACAAGAAAACCGTGAGATCGTTCAAGATCGACAAAACAAATGACGGTCGTATAAACAAATTACTATCGGAAAAACCATAGATTTAGAATTTTTCGCTACTCTCAATAGATATACAAAGCGTGCGAGCGAGACCTCATTATCCATAGCACTTAGCTCGAGAGGAAAAGAGAAAGCAAATTGTGTACTCATATGTCAGTATTTTGAATCGCTGAGCCCGGTGGGGTCCTATGGCGGCTCTATGTTATTCATAATATCCAATAATCTGTAGTGATCTTACGATTAAAATAGAAAATTTTATATTTTCAACAATATTGTCGTGTTTAGTGTGTGAATAGGATATTACAAAACGCAATTATACAAAGAAAGACTCGTTTAACAGGTCATTTGTGACTTCGTTCATTCCATTTTTGACGTACATATTTTGCCAAATTGGATGTAAAATTTCACTGAAAGTTCAACTCATAACGTAGATTATGCATTTTCCTTCATACATAACACAATATTTAATGTGTAAATGCATTTTAGGAGGATATATAAGGCAGAAATAAAAAGGGCTGTTTATTGTAAAATAGTCATGGGTAGGTATCGATAAGGATGTCGATAGTTCATTATAGTGACATTGCTACAAACAAACTTATCTGGATTTAATTTATTATAAATATGATTGTTTTTTCTCTAACTGTGTAATTTAACCTTTTGTTAGGGTTTTGTGCCTATTTTAATATAATATTTCCAAAATTTGTGAACCATTTTGAGTTGAATTTTTATAATTTTACTTCACTTAAGGTACTCCACGCCACACCGGGATGTTCGCTGTGCAAGGTGCAGATTAGCCTCTGCGTCGAATACTGTTCTCACCTTTGGGATGACTGCACGCATGACTGCGAGGTACTTACTGGACGCGCTTGGCGCTATGCAGAGACGTGTTATCCGATTTGAATTATAGGTTGTCCTAAGATGACGGTAAGCCTCCTCGAGCCGTTAGCGCAGCAAAGAACCATAGCGTCCTTGGCCGCCTTCTACCGAATGCATCACGGCGAATGTTCTGAAGAGCTCTTCAACCTGATCCCACCATCTCCTTACAGATTCCGAACAACACGTCGGGCAGAGGTGCCACTCATATATAGCGGAGAGAATCTTCGCCAGAACTGAGCGTTTCTCTGATCTGAGCGTCAGATCGTTCCTCTGTCGCACTACGAAATCCTGGAACGACCTGCCCGCACATGTGTTTCCCTCATTTTACAATCCCGGGTTCTACAAGCGGAGCGTGAAGAGGCACATCATATGGCCGTAAACTTGAGGACTACTGTCAGAAGTCTTGTGTGCTGTAAGCATACCCCCATTCGCTAGATGCGCCACGGCTTTCCATTAGTTTCCATCAGTGGAGACGTCAATTTGGCGAGGTTAATATAATTTAAAAAAAATTACGAGTAATATCTTTTATTGTTACTAGGGTTCAATAATAAATGAGTTTCTAGGTTTAGTATTACGATAAGAGTTGTATTTTCAGTAAAATTTCAAATTCAATTGGCAAAATATATATGTACGGCAACAATGCAATGAACGATGCCATAAATTATCTGTTAAAATCGTAAGATCACTACAGAATTACAAATATTACGAGTTACCCCATATAATCCCATTTTTACTTTTTCATAGTCGATTACATTCAAATTAACAATTTATTCCCCAAAACAAGAAGTTGGAGATGAAACTTCTAAGCACTTTGTGTGCTTAGATGTTTCATTTCCATTCCATCCATTTATACAGATACTTTTATCGATAACATAGGTGTGACCATTCAACAACACTATTTAACTCACACATAGATCTTTCATTTTTGGTCTCGTCTTCAGTTTGACACTGTTCATCTTGTACATTCTAAATCTATGGGAAAAACCATCGATTTAGAATTTTCCCTTAAAAACACATGCAGATCAATAAAAAAAAATCTATAAGTAATTTGAAAAGGTCAAATTACTTGCAGCCATGTTTTGTAATCTAGATGCTATTAACATTCAAAAAATAGGTGCAAGCAATTCTCGACCTTAATGACACGTATAGAAAAATGTGCTTTTATGCGTTTATAGACATCACTGATCACGAATTTATAAAAAATAAATAGATGTTATGCATGCTATAAGGTCGAAATTTGCTCGGACCCTTTTTTGCTATCTAGATGCGATAAACATTCAATGAAATAGGTGCAAGCAATTCTCGACCTAATGAACGTGCATAATATGTATTTATTTTTTACATTATCCATGATCAGTGATGTCTATTAACGTTTAAAAGTACGTTTTTAGTGAGGTGACATTAAGGTCGAGAATTGTTTGCACCTATTTTTTGAATGGTAATCGCATCTAGATTACAAAATATGGCTGCAAGTAATTTGACCTTTTCAACTTGCTTATAGACTTTTGTTTTATTGATCTGCATGAGTTTTTTTTGACGAAAAATTCTAAATCTATGGTTTTTTCGATCGTATTTGTTTATCCGACCGTCATTTCTTTTCACGATTTTCATTTGTTTTGTCGATCTTCATTTGTTTTGTCGTTTTTAATTTTTTAGTCGATCTTCATTTGTTTTGTCGGTCTTCATTTGTTTTGTCGATATTCATTTGTTTTGCTGATCTTCATTTGTTTTGCTGATCTTCATTTGTTTTGTCGATCTTCATTTATTTTGTTACTCTTTATTTGTTTTGCTGATCTTCATTTGTTTTGCCATATAGACAAGTGGGTATATTGATAAAGTAGACATTATGGACATTATTTATTTTATACAGTCACAGGTGGGTGGTTAGGAACTTTTATTCCTAACTGACCAACCAGGTGGATAGGTGCTCGGTTGGAAACGAGGGGATCAGATCAGCCCCTCTCTAACACTTTATTGTGAAAGTGAAAGTTCAATTCGATTGATGATGTCATTTTTGTTTGTTTTAAACTTTGAACAGATGATCCACGTGACGTGGTTTAATGCGACAGAGTCACAGCTACAGACAAAGTCTCGCCATAAGCCCATGGCACTCTATTTTATAGAGAGGGGCTAAAAGGGGACGTACGACGGGTGTTATAAGTTTGACCAGTGTATCTGTGCCGAAACTCATTCAATGTGGAATCCCTTTAACGTTACTTTTTTTTAACACGTGTGTGTATAGCCCCGTGTGGCGACGGGTAAGAGAACAACATGTCGCCACCCCAATATATCCCGAGGCTGTGTAAGAGGCGACTAATGGAACACTTACGCAAAAAGATCCATGGCGTAGAGAAGTGAAACCTGGTTGTCAGTACGGGGCGGGCTAAAAAAATTCAACTGCAGGTCACCGCGACCTTCGCCTTCAACACGACAATAGGCCCACCACCTATTACGTGGGACATAAAACTATAAAGTGAAATGTGGACGTATACTATGCCTCTGCCTACCCCTTTAGGGATAAAGGCGTGACTATATTTATGCATGTGTATCTGTTCATGTGTGATGTATGTGTGAGTCTGTCTGTGGCATCGTAGCGGCTCAACGGATGGACCAATTTGGATGCGGTTTTTTTGTTCTTAGCCAAAAAGTTTGAAGATTATCAACCCACTTCCTGAGCGGAGAAGGGAATTCACTAAAATTCACAGGCGCGATCCATCGTTAATTTGGAAAGAAACAAAGAAAGAAAGAAAAATAATTTATTTCTGCCAGCTTTAATTATTTAGATTTGGTGTACCTACTGTTACTTTGATGGTATTTCCACGACATAGTTATCTGGAACTCTGCGGGATACGCAACTCCTCTGACAATTTTGTATAGGAAATATATCATGTTTGGGCTTATTAGAAGTCTCAAGATCGGGTGTTTTTCATCACCGTCATGATAATCATCATCATCATGATCATCTTTCATGATGATGATCATCTACATCATCCAACCTGGCGCGGAAATCCTGGGCAACGGAGTAGCGACCACTTGCCACTTGCCCAGGATACAGGGTATCCCGCATCCCGCCCGCACCAGGTTGGAACTTAACGTTAAAGTGGTTAATTTGGAAATTTGAAACCCTTGATCTTGAAACTTTTTAAACTTGTGGGAATTGTCCGGAAGCATCTCGCACTCTATAAATATTCTCTTTCTACGTAGGTATCTAGTAGTTCACTATAGGTAAACCAAGTTTTGCAATAAGACGTTTATCTTTCCTCGTGGTGGGTCTGGACGTGGAGGTTCTCTCGTTCGAGACCATGGTGCAAGCCATAATCTCCAGCGGGAGTAGTGGGACTGCGCCGCCTCTTTCTGCGAGCAGGTCATGCTCGTGAAAGAGGCGGCGGGGCGGGAACGGGAGAGAACTCTCCCACCCGAGTTCCGCAGCCGGCGGTTTGGACGCCGCCGACGTGTCTTCGCTGAAGACTATCGGCCTCCATGACCGGGGGCCTGAGGACAATTAGAGGGCTGCTCACCGTCCTTACAGAAGCAGGCCCATGACGGCACCGTGACGTGAGGAATTCACGTACACCCCCCCCCCCCCCTTAGAAGCGGGATCACACCCGACCCACCTCCTAGGCGAGGCCACAGTGGCGGCCGTGGGTCTGTTGTGAGTCCTGGAACATCCTTCCGAGGGCTTACCCGGGGCTCCCAACCATAGGCTGTTGGGCGTTAAGCGAGGTTTTTTAATCAGTAGGAGTCCGGCATAGCATTCATGATGGATTTTCCCTCACGTTGAAAAAACAGGACGTTTATCTTAATTACTTAATTACAATTATGGCCTTTGTGTGTGGGCCGACGATGTTCCAAGGACTTACATGAATTTTCATTAATGTCATGTTAAGTTAAGTAATGTTGTACACATTACTTTACTTAACATTAATGTCATGAGATTAATGAAAAATTTAATATATTTTCATTAATGTCATGAGTAAGTTGGCGTCTGGTAATCGGCATATTGAATTTTTTTTTTGCAATGTCATTCCTAAAATGGAAATGACTGAAAGTGAAAACTTTATCTTGGGGTATCATGTCGGTAGGTTGGCGAGCTACGCTGTTCATGCGATGACGACATCATTAGCATTGTATAATGCTAGCTGGTATCTTACTAATTTTATACGAAAGTTTGTGAGTGTGAATGTTTGTTACCCCTTTACTCTCAAATAGCTGAACGGATCGAGCTGTAAATTTGGTACAGAGATACATTATAGTCTAGAATAACACATAGGCTAACACTTTTTATACGGGGAATAAGTTCCTACGGGCAGCGGGAACGGGAAAAAAAATTACGCGCATCAGCAAATTTATTTTTTTATATATTCGTGATCAGTGATGTCTATAAACGCCTTTAAGCACATTTTTGAGAAGGGTCATTAAGGTTGAGATTTGCTTGCACCTATTTTTTTGAATGGTAATCGCATCTAGATTACAAAACATGGCTGCAAGTATTTTTGATCTTATCAAATTGCTTAGTCTTTTATTTCATTGATCTGCATAAATTTTTATCCGACCGTCATTTGTTTTGTCGGTCTCATTTGTTTATCCGACCGTCATTTGTTTCGTCGATCTTCATTTATTTTGCCGACCTTCATTTGTTTTATCGATCTTCATTCGTAAATAAAAATTAATATTAAAAGATCTCAACATTGCTAATAAATGTTATTGAGATTGTAACTGTATCGGAACTATTTGGTATTAATTTTCTCGTGTATAAAAATCCCAGAAGTTCCATGGAACTACTGGGACAAAAAAATCCCAGTAGTTCCATCATGGAACTACGCAATGGAACTACTGGGATATTTTATTAATATTGTAACGTTTTTACAATACCTACTAATATTATGAAGAGGTAAGATTTGATTGTTTGTTAGTATGCATCGAATAGGCTCTGAAACTACTGAACCGATTTGAAAAATTCTTTCACTGTTGGGAAGCTACACTATTCCCGGGTGACATAGGCTATATTTTATTCCCGTACTCCCACGGGAACAGGAGCTACGCAGGAGAAAAAAAACTCAATTCATTCAAGTTCTTTTTATTATCAACAATCAAAACGCAACTCCTCAATCAGGAACATTTTTAGGGTTTCGTAGCCAAATGGCAAAAACGAAACCCTTATAGATTCGTCATGTCTGTCTGTCTGTCCGTCCGTGTGTCACAGCCATTTTTCTCCGAAACTATAAGGCCTTTTTTTTTTTTTTTTTTTTTTTTTTTTTTTTTTTTTTTTTGTTTAACGTGAGGGAAAATCCTCATGGATGCTATGCCGGACTCCTACCGACTAAAAAACCTCACGTAACGCCCGACAGCCTATGGTTAGGAGCCCCGGGTAAGCCCTCGGAAGGATGTCCCAGGACTCCCAACAGACCCACGGCCGCCACTGCGGCCAAAACTATAAGGCCTATGCCATTGAAACTTGGTAACTAGATGTATTCTGTGAACCGCATTAAGATTCTTGTACAAAACTAGAAAAAAAGTAGTAAATTTCGGGGGTCCCCATACTCCGAATTGAAACTCGAAATTTTTTTTTTCATCAAACCCATACGTGTGGGGTATCTATAGATAGGTCTTCAAAAATGCTATTGAGGTTTCTAACATAATTTTTTCTAAAAAGAATAGTTTGCACAAGAGACACTTCCAAAGTGGAAAAATGTGTGTCCCCCCCCCCTCTAACTTCTAAACTAAGAGAATGATAAATCTAAAAAAATTATATGATGTACATTGCCATAGAAACTACCAACGAAAATTAGTTCGAACGAGATAGAGCTGGTAGTTTTTTTTAATACGTCATAAACCGCAATTTTCGGTTAGAAAAATTACTACCACTGCGAACGTGTTAAAACAGCAATCAAAGTTACAACGAACTAAAAGAACTTTTATATTATGTTACTTGCTGCTACGAAACCCTTCATGGGCGAGTCAAACTCGCACTTGGCCGGTTTATTATTTCTAAACTTATATCGAATCTTTATTCTTAGTAAATAGTTCCTGTATAGCATACACAGGCAATCCCTTAGTCTCTGGTAGAAAGAAAAAGAAGTAGACCGCCGTGATGAAACAGACAAAAGAAAAGAAGTAGAACACGGGCGCTATTCCAATAGATTGTAGGACGATACCGAACAGAAACATGGCGGTGAAAGAACAGATGTAGCCCCATTGGAATGTCAACATCATTAGTTTGTTTTTTACCTGAAAGAAGAAAATTTTGTAAAATCAGTGGTCATTTTAGATTTGTTATGTATTATGGTAAGTGTCAAGAGTTTAGAACATAATGTTTGTGAAATACGGACTTTTAAATAATAGGTTATTATCTAAGTAAGTGTAACTGGCTAAGGCTTTGTATCCTTCCGGTCGACTTTTGTCCATGTATGAAATAATAATTAGTTACTCTGGCGAATTTTTATTTTTTTAAGAAACTTATATGCAATAAAAACGGCACCAATCTCCTTTTCCAAACTCCAGTTTTATATAGTACCAAATTTCATCAGAATCGGTTCAGTAGTACATTCAGACTTCTATCAATTTAAGTTGAAAAGCGATTACTAACTTCTTATTGATGCCAGCCTCGCCTGTAAGTGGTGTACCTGATCAGTAACGGACGAGTTATGGAGAGAGGAAAACTGAACTTATAGTCGAAGGCGCAGGACTGTGTATTTTGGCGAAAACTAGGAGAAGTCAAGTCCAGTACTGGACTGCCATAGGCTGTTCCGATTGATTAATTGGATTTTGATATGAATACTAACCTCAGGTAAAAATATTTCAGCTGCGACCACAAAAGGCACATGGCCTGAACCCAAATGGAAAAACGCTGCAAAAATGTATATGACCAGCGGTATCGTCCACTTTGGGAGCCAATCGGTGGTTATTTGAGTTCCCAGGAACAGGCAGCAGACTCCCCCTACTATTGATGAGTATAATTGAAGAGGCTGGAAATAAATACGATATAATATGTAAGGTTTTTTTGCTCTTGCCTGTTTTCTGCAGTTGCAACATTGAATGAAATGAAGGTAGATTGAACAATGAGCAGGTGGGGAATGTTTATAAAAAGCGGCAACGCCATTTTGTGGGGCTCAGTCTTAAACTAGACGTGTCGGTAGATAGAAACGTAAAAGTATATGGGCAATGGGGAACATTGCCCATATACTTTCACGGGTGAGCGTTTATGTGCAAGTAAGGTGGCCACCACAAACCTGCCGATTGAGTCGCAAGTCCCAGAGACTGTTGTAATGTTCTTCCTCGTGCCACGCGGTGTATAAGGTTTCCTATTTATACTTATGTTATGTGAAAATAAAGAAGGAGTGATGAAATCTCTGTGTTTTCTTCTGAAGTTTTACAAATATTAGTTAGACTGCCTCGGTGGCGCAATCGGTAGTGTAAGCGACTGCAGTCCTGGGCTCGTTCCTGGGTTGGTCCAAATATTTGTCTGACCAACAAATTTTTTTTTTGGTGTTTGGGTCTTTTTATGTATGTATGTATTGTATGTATTTAGAAATATATAAGTAGGTATTTTTTTTTATACTACTTAGGTGGCAGACAAGCTTACGGCCCACCGGAAGGTTGGTAACCGTAGGCTATAGACATTTGCAACACCAGAGGCGCTACACACGCGCTGCCGACCCGGGCGCAGGTTGTGACGACCCACAGTTGAAATTTTTCAAGCCGCCCGGCGCCTGTAAGGCCTTCAACTTGGCTTAACGACTGTCATTTTACTGACAACCGGGACCAACGGCTTATTGTGCCTTCCGAAGCACGGAAACGCTCGTAAATAAATGTCACAAAGTGGTCCACGTGGTGGTCACCCATCCATATCCGGCCATAGTAAATGTTGCTTACTGCAGTGATCGTTTACAGAACACTGAGTCCGCGGGGCCACGAGCGCTTCCAATGTCTATTAGTTGTTATACCCCATAACACTAGCTTAATTAGCTTAATTTATTCTAGATGACGTTGTGTTAGAATGTCCAACAATTATTTTAAAAAAATATTAAAGACACATCATTAAAAAATAATTGTCAACAGGTAGTATTTAATTTTTACATAGATAACATTGTGATTTTAAGTATCTTGTTATGAACATCCTCTATGAATTCTATTATGTACCTACTTCGAAGCGCTCGTGGCCCTGCGGACTCAGTGTTCCGTAAACGATCACTGCAGTAAGCAACTTTCACTATGACCGGTCCATGGATGGGTGACCGTCCATGTGATCACTTTGTGACATTTATTTGAGCGTTTCCGTGCTTCGGAAGGCACGTTAAGCCGTTGGTCCCGGTTGCCAGTAAAATGGCAGTCGTTAAGCTAAGTTGAAGGCTTTATTTCAACAGCAGGCAGTCACAACCTGCGCCTGTCCACTTAAACACGGCAATACGGCTCACCACCTATTACGTGGGACAAATTATACAAAGGTGAAATGTGGGCATATAATATGCCTCTGCCTACCCCTTCGGGGATAAAGGCGTGACCATATGTATGTATGTATGTATGAATTCTTGTGTATGTTATATTAGTGGTTAGCCGCATGTGGCGACGGGGTCCCGGGTTGCGACACGGGTCGCCACCCCAATGTATCCAGAGGGTGTCGTAAGAGGCGACTAGGGGAACATTTTTGCCGGGGGATTCCATTGCGTAGAGAGGGAAAACTCGAAATGAAACCCGGTTGTCAGTAAAATGACAATCGTTAGGCCAAGTTGAAAGCCATAAGGGCGGCTTGAAGAATTTCAACTGCGGGTCGCGGCGACCTGCGCCTGTCCATTTCAACACGGCAATATGCTCACCACCTATTACGTGGGACATAAAACTATAAGGTGCAATGTGGGCGTATACTATGCCTCTGCCTACCTCTTTGGGGATAAAGGCGTGACTATATGCATGTAATATTAGTGTAAACTAGATGGCCGTAGTTCCATTCACATGAAATTTGGCTCTAATGTGAGGCGCATCATTCCCTTAAAAATGTAAAAAAAACTGACCAAGTGCAAGTCGGACTCGCGTGCGGATCTTTCATTCTAATACGGTGCGGTTAAACGGCCTGTGATAACACGAGCCTACGCGAGCCGCGCCATCCGTGTAGGCGCGGCTCGGCTTAGTTCGGACGCAAGCCTGCTCATTTACACGACGCGGGGTAGCACGATCATACGCGATCCGAGCCGTCCGTGGAGATGCGGCACACATCTCGGTGTTGAAATAAAAACGTCGCTAAAAAACAAAAGAGGTCTTCCTTCGTCGCGCGCTCTGGATCATATGTCTGTTTAGACGGCGCGTATTAACACAAGCCGAGCCGAAGATGGCGCGCGCGCCTTTGATCCGTGTCGAAAAAACCGACAAGTGATGGATCGTGCGAAATTTGCCGAGCCGCGCCGAGCGTAGTTGTTAAAACAGCGTGTGGCGCGCTAAATCACGAGCCGAGTCAGGCTCGGCTCGCGTGTTTGCGCGCCGTTTATTCGTACCTTTAGGTAGGTGTTATTAACGCTAACAGAAATACAACTGCGACTTGGTAAACATAGGGTAGGACGTCCACCCGCCAGATGGACCGACGACCTGGTAAAGGTCGCAGGCTGGGACTGGATGCGAAAGCGTAAATTGGGAGAGGCCTACGTCCAGGAGTGAACTGCCGTAGGCTGATTGATTGATTGATTGTGAAATACAACATAATCTGTGAAATTTCAGCTCTTTAGTTATCACGGTTCCTGAGATACAGCTTCGTACAGCTACGTACGACAGATAGATAGACAGATTTATTTATTTATTTATGCACACACTAGTATATAATAATATACGTATAGCAGGAAACTTAGGTACAATGGTACAGCTTATTTCTAAAAGAAATATCTCCCTGCAGACCGGCGAGAGGAGAATATGAAGTAGGAAAAGAACAATAAACCGGCCAAGTGCGAGTTGGACTCGCCCATGAAGGGTTTCGTAGCAGCAAGTAACATAATATAAAAGTTCTTGTCGTTCGTTGTAACTTTTATTGATGTTTTAACACGTTCGCAGTGGTAGTGATTTTTCAAACCGATAATTGCGGTTTATGACGTATTAAAAAAAAACTACCGGCTCTATCTCATTCAATCTAATTTTCGTTGGTAGTTTTAATGGCAATGTACATCATATATTTTTTTTAGATATATCATTCTCTTAGTTTAGAAGTTAGAGGGGGGGGGGGGGGGACACACATTTTTCCACTTTGGAAGTGTCTCTTGCGCAAACTATTCACTTTAGAAAAAAATGAATTTAGGAACCTCAATAGTATTTTTGAAGACCTATCTATAGATACCCCACACGTATGGTTTTGATGAAAAAAAAAAATTTGAGTTTCAGTTCTGAGTATGGGGACCCCCAAAATTTACTGCTTTTTTCTAATTTTATATAAGAATCTTAATGCGGTTCACAGAATACATCTAGTTACCAAGTTTCAATAGTATAGGTCTTATATATATACTGCCTCTGTGGCGCAGTCGGTAGTGATACCGCCTGCGGCGCTGGAGGTCTTGGGTTCGATTCCCACCGGAGACAAATATTTTTGTGACCCATAAATGTTTGTCTCAAGAGTCTGGGTGTTTCTATGTATAATATGTATCTATTTAAAAGTATATAAGTATTAATATCCGTGGTCTGATACCCATAACACAAGCAGGTTATTCCTAGCTTATTTTGGGATCAGATAGCGTTGTGTGAGATGTCCGTGAATATTTATTTTAATATTTATTTATAGTTTCGGAAAAGAGACAGACAGACGGACAGACAGACAGACAGACATGACGAATCTATAAGGGTTCCGTTTTTGCCATTTGGCTACGAAACCCTAAAAAGTGTGTAATTAAAAAGATAGATCAACGGACAGAGAGACGGACGGCGAAGTTTTATGAATATAAGGTCCCGTGTTTTACCCTTTGAGTACAGAACCTTATAAAGGGCGGCAAATAGGCTCACCGAAAGTCACATGGGACAAAATACAAAAATGGTGAAATGTGGGTGCATGGTAGGTATACCTACCCCTGCCTACTGTCGGGGATATAAGAGTGACTGCCTGGGTGGAATATCTGTCTCTTTTTATATTAAGCTCGCAAAATTGACGTCGCCAGCCTGATGGAAAGTCACAGCACAGCGCATCTAGCGATTGGGAGCCTCTCTCACAGTCCGTAAGACTTCTGACAGTGGTCCTCAAGTTGGCGGCCCTGTGATGTGCCTCTTCGTGTTCCGCTTGAAGAACCCGGGATTGTCAGATGGGAAAAACACGTATGCGGACTTTTTTAGTTTTAGCTCCTCTCTATAAAATGCAGGGGGGCTTATGTCGAGACTTTGTCTGTAGTCTGTGACTCTGTCGCATTAAACTACGTCACTAGGTCACGTGGATCATCTGTTCAAAGTTTGAAATACAAAAATGACAACGTCAATTAGATTGAACTTTCACAATAAACGAGTTAGAGGGGGGCAGTCCGGTGAGAACGATCTCACGGCTTTCTTGTTTGAATCGCTCAGTTCTGGCAAAGATTCTCTAAACTGCGTATGAGTGGCACCTCTGCCCCGCACGCGTTTTTCGGAAATTTCTACAGAAGCTAGTCACAAGGTGCGCTTGTACCTTTTAACACGGAGTAAGTAAGTAAGCAAGTAAAACTTTATTGTACACCAATATAACCAGTTTACAAAAGAAACAAAAGCACAAATATGTACAGTCGACCAAATGGAATCATGACCCACCTTCTCGTAGGTCATTCTCCTACAATTATTCTTTACAATTAGGTTGAAATTAGCTTGAACATACATTTCCTAAGTAAAAAACCTGTTATCATTCTACTAGACACTGACAAAGCCATGACATAGACGTATACTATGGAGTATGATAAGTATTGCACGAAAAAGTTTGCACATCTTCACAAATCTTCAAATGGCGACCATATCGCTAAAAGCAATCTCTTACTGGCAACCTTTGATTGGACAAAATGAACATTAAATTTTGAGAAACGGGTAGTTCCTAGTTATCGGTGTCAAATATTGTACAGCGACAAAAATATAAAATTTTGAATGAGTGAATGAATGAAATGAAAATGAAAATATCTTTATTCATTTAGGTTACAAAGTAACACTTATGAACGTCAAAATTTTTGCTTCTACATTTACATTTACTGCCAGATTCGCAAAGCAATAGGTAGAGCCTGTGAGGAAGAACCTGGCAAGAAAACTCACGGCCACTCTTTTCAAATAGTCTTAGTACATTCGTTTGTCATGCAATAAAGATCAACAATTTTGTCTACACAAGCGACATTTACAATCGCGCCTAATTAAGTGAGGAGCAAGCAACTCATGTCCATGTCTCTGTATCATTAAAATAGTCATCAATAGTATAGTATGCCCTTTTTAAAAGATGTGTCTTGATTTCCCTTTTGAATCTATATAAAGGAAGGTTCATAATATTTAAAGGAATTTTATTGAATAGGCGTACACCAAGTCCTTCGAATGAGTCGTGTACCTTATGTAATCGAAAAACCTTTCCAATCAATTTATGCTTATTTCTAGTATTTATTGAATGTACGTCACTGTTCTTAAGATATAGATGTATGTTCTTTTTAACAGACATGATGTTCTCAAATATGTATTGCGATGCAACCGTTAAAATTCCTATTTCTTTAAACTTCTCTTTAAGCGATTCTCGAGCATTTAATTTATAAATTGCACGTATAGCTCTTTTCTGAAGTACAAAAATTATTTGTATATCTGCTGCCTTGCCCCACAGCAAAATGCCGTAAGACATGACGCTATGAAAATAACTAAAATAAACCAGCCTGGCTGTTTGGACATCAGTGAGCTGTCTGATCTTGGTAACGGCAAAAGCCGCCGAACTGAGTTTTGCTGCTAGACACGATATTTGGGCAGTCCACTGTAATTTACTACCTATCTAAAGTGATCCCCAAGAATACGGTTGATTCTACAAGATGAAGGGTGTCACTGTTCAATGTTATATTTGTTTCATAATTTTTGACATTGGGCATGGTAAATCTAATACATTTTGTCTTTTTAGCGTTCAATAGCAAATTATTGGTTGTGAACCAATCTACAACTTGGGCTAGTGCACTATTTACGTTGTCAAAAGTACTTGGATTGCGATCAACTTTAAAAATAAGTGATGTATCATCAGCAAATAGAACAACATCGCACAAGTTCTGTACATAGAAAGGTAAATCGTTGATGTAAATTAAAAATAAAAAAGGTCCTAGAATTGATCCTTGCGGCACACCACCGAGTAACGGCAAGAGGCTATTTATGAATCACATGTATCTGATACATGTATGTACATCATACATGATACATGAGAGTATAATACATTCATCTGGTCGAAAACTACAACTATTTGCATGGGTATTTACAAATTTAGGAAAAAACAAATACATTTACATAAATTTTCTCGCACGTTAAGAAAATCAAAGCACAGTAAAATAAGACAATAGTTTGCGAAAACAATACAAAAATTCAATACTTTTTGTTCAATTATTCAAGTAAGTATTTTAGAAGTATTGTCTAAATATCAAGTTGGTACAAGTAGGTTCATTACACTTCTATCATTGAACATAGAATGGTCACGCCTTTATCCCTGAAGGGGTAGGCAGAGACATTATAATACTACATGCTCACATTCTTTTTTTTTAGAATTTGTCACACGCACTAGGTGGTGAGCTGTATTGCCGTGTTGAGATGGACAGGCGCAGGTTGTGGCTGTCCGCTGTTGAAATTTTTCAACCCTCCTAAAGAGGACTTCAACTTCGCTAAACGACTGTCATTTTACTGACAACCGGGACCAACGGCTGAACGTACCTTCCAAAGCACGGAAACGCTTAAATAAATGTCACAAAGTGGTCACATGGATGGTTCCAATTACTGGCCATAGTGAAAATTGCTTACTACATTGATCGTTTACACAACACTGAGTCCGCGAGGCCACGAGCGCTATTTTTTTATCACATGACAGATGTACGGCGAAGTCTTATGACCAGGGAATAGAACCCGGGACCTCAGCGTGACAGGCGGTTAAACTATCGAAGGCGCCACAGACGCAGGCAAAAAAATTAAAGCAAACTTACTCTTCTTCCGATCCTATCCGTCAAATATGCTGTACCGGCACTCGACAGTAGCACAACCACTCCAAGTATCACTATACATTTGCTGGGAGTGAAGACATCGCCCACAGTCGCGTTGAATACCAGTTCAGCGTATATCAGGATACATGGCAGACCCTGGTAGAAGACCGCAGTCTGTAGTACCAAAGCCAGGTATAGTTGGCAACGGATGGATGCAGTGCTTTCTGGAAAATAAATAATGTCTAACGCATAAAATATTCAGTCACACAGGCGTGTGCATTTACAGCTAAGAAGTCCCCATTCCTACCCCTACCCTTTCTACAGAGCATTACGGTTCCACTAAAGGACAACCTGGAGATCCTGATATAGACGTCCGGCGTGATCTCAATCACAAAAACTACATAGAGCGTTGAGCTGGCCCCGCATAAACTAGAAGTCCTAAATAAGGTGAGGCGGTACTTCACGCCACATCAGAGATGTTTACTGTACAAGACGCAGATTCGCCCCTGCGTCGGATACTGTTCTCATCTTTGGGATGAGTCCGCGAGGAACTTACTAGACGCGCTTGACGCTATGCAGAAATGTGCTATCCGAATAATTGGTTGTCCTGAGGTGACGGGAGGCCTCGAACCGTTGGCGCAGCAAAGAACCATAGCGTCCTTGGCTGCCTTCTACCGAATGTATCACGGCGAATATTCTGAAGAGCTCTTCAACCTGATCCCATCCTCTCCTTTCCGATCCCGAACAATGCGTGCCGGGCAGAGATGCCACTCATACACAGTGGAGAGAATCTTCGCTAGAATTGAGAGTTTCAAAAGATCGTTCCTCTGTCGAACTATAAAAACCTGGAACGACCTGCCCGCACACGTGTTTCCCTCATCTTACAATCCGGAGTTCTTCAAGCGGAGCGTGAAGAGGCACATCACAGGGCCGCCAACTTGAGGACCACTGTCAGAAGTCTTACGGACTGTGAGAGTGTCCCCCAATCGCTAGATGCGCCACGGCTTTTCTTCAGGCTGGCGACGTCAATTTGGCGAACTCCATATTTAAAAAAAAACGATTTAATGAAAATTCTTAAAAATAGTCATTGTGATTGTTAAATGGAGGTGACGCGTTGCTCGGGGTATTGTTAGAATGGTTTTGAAAAAATAAATATAATCTACTAGCTGACCCGCGCAACTTCGTTTGCGTGATAAATGAAGAACCGCTCGACCGATTTTGTGCAAACTTCACATAAACCATCTACTAAATAGTTCGAACAAAGCCTAAACATTTGGTTTGGGTAGGTGAGCCCGTTCTTGAGTTATAAAATTACAACGAAAAGTGGCATTGATTTTTATATATATAGATTTCTGAAGTGGAGACCGCAACTAGGTAAACGTGGGGCAACCCCAACCATATAGATAGACCGAATAAATAGGTCGCAGGCTAGGACTGAAAGTGGAAGTCGCAGGACCGTGTGTTGTGTTGTGACTTTATTGGAAAGGTCTGGCTATGGACTAGTTAGATAGGATAATTTTATTGATTGAAACAGCCATGAAATACGTACTGAATAGCTGCCAAAACGTCTTATTTTTGTTTTCAATTGCCGGTATTTGTGTTTCTACTTCCATTAAAGATTGACCTTCTGTGAATCAAAATAGTTGACCATTAATTAAAATTTCTGAATAGTTTTTGGTGAGATTGAACCAAAACTTGCTCCTATTGATTTGATTTGGTTAATTTACCTTTAAAAGCCCGTGGCCCCACGAATTTAGTGTTCTCAAAGCGATCACTGTAGTAAACAACTTTTCCTATGGTCGATCCTTGGATCGAAGGCCAATGATTACGGAAAGAACTAGAAAGGAATGCTAAGACCCGGTTGTCAGTAACATAACAGTCGTTATGCCAAGCTGAACGACTTATGGGCGGCTTACAAAATTTCAAGAGTGGGTCTCCAACCGACTCCTTATTCGGATTGAGCGGGGTTAATCCTGTAGTGTACATATTTTGAGAAAGGGACATTTTGAGAAAAAGACATTTCGAGAAAAGGACATTTTCAGAAAAGAACATTTCGAGAAAAGGACTTTTAGAGAAAAGAAGATTTCGAGAAAAGGATATTTTGAGAAAAGAACATTTCGAGAAAAGGACATTTCGAAAAAAGGACAATCTGCGAAAGGACATTATGAGAATGGACATTTCGAGAAAAGGACATTATGAGAATGGACATTTCGAGAAAAGGACATTATGAGAAAGGACATTTCGAGAAAAGGACATTATGAGATGAGACGTAGAAAACTTTCCCTATGGTCGATCCTTGGATGGAAGGCAAATGACTACGGAAAGAACTAGAAAGGAATACTAAGACCCGGTTGTCAGTAATATGACAGTCGTTAAGCCAAGCTGAACGACTTATGGGCGGCTTACAAAATTTCAAGAGTGGGTCGTAAACCGACTCCTTAGTCGGCAGCGGGTGTGTAGCGCTTCTGTCCCCTTAGACAAGTGGCACAAGCGTAAATCGCAAACGAAACGATAGTATATATCGACCAATCGCTCCGACGCGCGATTTGTACGCCGGCTACGAGCTTAGATATGATTAGTCGACTTATTCTATTCCTTTCATTTCACTTGTCTAAGGGGGCTGGTGTTGCCAACGTCCATTAGCTACGTTAACCATTTCCATCAGGTTCAGCCACCTGAGTAGTATAGAAACTCACCTTCAAACTCAATATTAAGTGAGCGCTTGATGTTCCTCATTTCTGCTAACAACTCCTTACAATCGCTACTTTTTTGACGGTAGAATGCTAAAGACTGTATTGCTTCCTAAAAACCATTAAAATTATTAATAGTCATTCCAAAATGCAGAGCCAGAATGTAAAAAACATCGGCCCTGTGCGAGGCAGACTTGCGCAAGAAGAATTTCGTACCGAAGATGGCTAAATATTACATTTTGTTGTATCGGAGGACCTCTCAGAAATTTGTTTTATTCGGTTTAAAAGATACAGCACCTAAGGAAATGGCACCTGAGGTATTTCACTTTCACACACAGGTAGGACCTGTGTGAGAACCTGCGTGCTCGTGGTGCATCCTGGGCAATGGAGTAGTAACCACTCCCATTCCTCTGTTGGGGAGTACTCTGGCTAATTCCGGCCAAGGCGGGCCAGTCCAACCGTGGATTGCTCGATGGTGTGTGTTGATACCCATCATGATTACGGAACGGCCGGCAGTAGCAGTTAGCAGTGCTGGGTCGTTTTCGCCTCGTCAGTTGACTAAGGGATTATTGATTGGACCGAGAGTTAGGGTAAATGCTCCCGCTTCGTCGTGCAGTTCGGGGGCGTCACGGTAAGGAGTCACTGCGCGCCCCCGGTTGTTTCTTGACCGTGGGCGTAAGATCGGGGGACACCGTCCACGAACGGTCAAATGGCGATGGGCACCCTCCCTTTACCAGTAGTTCTGTTAACAGAACTACTCAACAGAACAGGTGGGAGTAGAGGCTTTGTTCTGGGGGGTGCCTATTAGAGCTCGCCCGCGCCAGCCACTTGCTACTCCCTCAGCTACAGAGGGACGCCCGAGAGCGGTCGAGGTCCAAGCGTGGTTTTTAGCTTAATAAAGAGCTCTGGGGAGCCGCCCATCTGGCTCCCACGAGGAGACCCACGAATTAACGCGGTGCCCCTAGCCGGGTTGACGTGAATAATCTTCTTGATATCCCTCGGCCCGGCAATCAGGTTAGGAGGAACACCGCGTGGTGACAGACAGACCATCTCATCAAGTCTTATTAATAGGGTCCCGTTTTTGCACTTTGGTTACGGAACCGAAAAAAGACAAGTAAAGCAAGACAGTTTCTTCCGGCTGTTCACCTATCCCACCCGGCCATCCCACCTGGGAGAAAAAGTGGAATATTTATTCCACCTTTCCCACCCAGATGAGAAGAGTGGAACATTTCAAATTAGAACTTGTCCATTCTAAGAGCCCTAATTTTAACAAAATCCGATTGTGCTTAGATACACAACTTTACGAAATCAGATCCATTTTAATTATTTTTCTTAATTGATTTAGGCTGGATTAGACCAAAATTGGAGTAAGGATATACTAGAGAATAGATCGTACTTATACTAAAAGTAAAGTGAAAGTGAAGCCACTACCAACAACTAACAAGCACAATGTAACTATGGTAACCCATGTCCTACAATGAAGTACTCTGTCCTGTATGGTCACGAAAGTAACTGCTCGTTCGCTCTAATTTTGCCGCTCGGCTCCATACTAAAGTCGAATTTTTAATTAGACGAAGTAAATTGACAGCAACTATTGTCACTTCTTCATACAATGTTGCGTAGTTTCTATGAAGAAGTGACATTAGCTACTGTCAATTTACTTCGTCTAATTAACAATTCGGGTATACGCCTCTACGGCAGCGGCAAAGTTAGAGCGAACGGGTAGTACATTATGCTTATTTAGTTGTTGGTAAAATGGAGAGTCACTTTACTTTTAGAAGAGGTACAAGTTATTGTGCAGTATAGACTTACTCCGATTTTGGTCGAATCCAGCCACAATCGTATAACACTTATCTACTACAAACACAATAAAATACGAAGATATATAGGCATAGAAGTACCATCAATGTCACAACTTAACATTGGTGTTATCTAGTTACAAATAACAATGCACTATGTAAATGAGCAATGTAAACAAGTTACTCCCAGTGTGATTTTTTTAGAGTTCCGTACAGTACTACCAGTTTTATAAGTTACACCGATGTACCTGCGCAGAGCTCAATTTTTTGTAAGGCGCGAAAATATATCTACCAATCACAGCGCGCCACATATTCCCGCGAAAATACTCGCCTGCTATTGGCTGATGCGTACGCGCCATGTCTGGCTCGGCAGTCAGCCCTCAAGTGTAATATTATGATACAAGCATTAAGAGCGAGATAGCACATCTTGTTCACGTCTTGTTATTTTCGGCCTTAAATTAGTAGCAATAAGTTCGAAATTGCTTTGCAATTTTCATTCGGTTTAATTCGTCAGTGGGATGAGCTATTCTGCGCAGCCGAATAAAGCCGATGCGACTTATAAACGTGGTAGTACTGTACCCATAGGGTAAAAACGGACTCTATTACTCAGACTAAGCTGTTTTTACGTCTTTTTATTATTTACCAATCAGGTGGCAAACAAGCATACGGCCCACCAGATGTACTGGTGGTCACCGTAGTCTATGTACGTTTGCAACACCGAAGCCGGTGCATTGGTGCTGCCGACTCTTTAAATTTCTAAGACCACTTTTGAAGAACCCCATACTGCAACGTTTGAGAGAACCAAGGATGGGAGATCATTATATAATCTAAGGCCTTAAATAATATCATTTTTTTTATTTTTAGCCCCTCTCTATAAAAAAGATTGCAGAGGGGCTTATGGCGACACTCGTGTCTGTAGCCTGTGACTCTGTAGCATTAAATTACGTTGCTAGGTCACGTGGATCATCTGTTCAAAGTTTGAAGTAAAACAAAAATGACAACGTCAATCGGATTGAACTTTCACTTTCACAATAAACGTGTTAAAGAGGGGCAGTGTGATGAGAACGATCTCACGGGTTTCTTGTTTAATAGTTCTGAGAAGATCGTTGTTTGTTTAGTAAATGATGTCCTTGGTTAAACCCAAAAATATCATTAATATGACCTTTATTAAAATTTGATGTAAATTGTTATTATCTACCATTAAAACATTTTTAGTTCATCTTTAAAAACAAACGAAAAAAAAGAAGGAAATAATTATTAAAACCTATATTAAGTAGACAAACGATTTTAACTCACAGCCGAGCCGAGTAAAAATATAATCACAGAGTTTTTTTTACGTGTTATAATAATAATATGAAGAACTCCTAACAACTTAAACCCAGCAAATGATAACCCAGGACCACAGGAATACTGGGACATCCTTCTAATTGTTACCTGGGGCTCCCTGCTGTGGGCAGTGATAGGGCAGTATGGTATTAGTCGGTCTTCTTCTTCTTCGTGTCAATGGCAACAATAAAAAAAATGAATAGCTAAATAAGCCCAGCCCAAAACTCGGCAAGATTGACTGCACGTTCCGTTGCTTGGTTTAGATTAGCAATTGTGCAGCTGTAGAGGCAAAGCGAACATGACAGTAGATGGTCCATCGACTGCAGGAGTGCACCACAGTCACAGCCTCCGCCCCCCGGGTCTAGGTAACCCCATCTTACCCGGTTCGCCTCACAGCAACCAACCTGGGACCTCAACCTATTTAAGGACTTCCAGATGGCCCATTTCAGTTCATTCCCGGGTGGTAGGCTCTCAGCAGGCTGGATGTTGTCTGGAGAGAATGTATTTTCCGTGATCGACCTCTGGTTCCAAACGCTTTCGGGTTGACCCACTACAGCAGTGGTACATCGTAGGAAGCTCCTTCTGCTTTTAAGGCGGAAGCTTGGTATGACATGTCCGAAGAGTGGGTTCCGCGCATCAGTCTCCTGCTTTCCCTTCTCAACCTCACATGCAACCTTTCGCCGTACGAGGTGGCGCGATGCCGGCAGGGGTATACAGTTTGTTCAGGGGAGTAGGCTTAAGGCAGCCCGTTATGATGAGACATGGTGTCATTTAGGGCAGTATCGACCTCCTTCGAATGCGTAGAGCGGTGCAAATTAGTAATTAGTTATGGCAAACATGAGGAAATGCCTCACGTAAAAAAAGGGCCGCGTTAATATTGTAATGTAGGTATATTATTGATACTGTTGATTGATGGCACTTGATGGAACTTGCTACACATATTGAAAAACTTCACTTGTACTGTTCCACAACATTTATTATTGTAATACCTAACCGGTTTCGCCTTTCGGCATTCTCAAAGGCTATTTACTTATTTGCGTTCGAAGTGTAATTAAGATCTAGAAATTTTGAGAATGCCGAAATGCGAAACCGGTTAGGTAATACAATAATAAATGTTGTGGAACAGTACAAGTAAAGTTTTTTAATAAATGTAGGTATACATTAGATAATCGTGTTAGTGTGCTTACACTATCACAAGTAGCCTTGCGCATAAAAAAAGATTTATAATAATGTAGAACAATTTACATTATACTACCCGTTCGCTCTTGCCGCTGGCGTAGAGGCGTATACCCGAATTGTTAATTAGACGAAGTAAATTGACAGTAGCTAATGTCACTTCGTCATAGAAAATAAGCAACATTGTATGAAGAAGTGACATTAGTGGCTGTCAATTTACTTCGTCTAATTAAAAATTCGACTTTAGTATGGAGCCGAGCGGCAAAGTTAGAGCGAACGAGCAGTAGGTAAGTAAGCCCCTCTGCAATCTATTTTATAGAGAGGGGCTAAAACATGATTTTTGCCGCGCGCGAGTCCTACTCGCAATTGGCCGGTTTTTGGCAAAACTTCAAGTAACTTATAACATTAAAAACAAAATATCAACTTACCTCTTCTCTCCCTTTAGCCATTAGTTGTACCGGAGAATCCTTCAGAAGAATAGCCATAACCACGCTCATTACAGCCCACGATAGAGACACGTATACCATCGTGTAATACTCCAAAATACCTCCAAGGAAATATGAGACTAGTAACCCTAAACTTAATGATAAGCATGGACCAGATGTCAAGGTACCGCGGAGTGAATCTTGGGATATTTCGCTAATGTACATTGAGACTAATACTAAGATTGTGTTCCCGGCGCCAGTAGTCACTGCGGCTAATATGATCGCTTCCACTCTGTTAGTTATGGCTACTGTCGACCAGGCTATCTGAAATTTCAACGAATTTACATAAGCCTACAAAGTACTAAAAGTCTATTTGCCCAAGAATCTATACTAATATTATAAAGAAGTAAAGTTTGTGTGTTTGTATGTTTGTTAAATTGTAAGGGGTAATCTCGGGATCTACCAAACCGATTTTAAAAATTCTTTCACCAATAAAAAGCTACGTTATTATGGAGTGTCATAGGCATATAGCATCACGCTACAGCGAATGGGAGCGGGGCAGTAATAGTAAATGTTTCAAAAACGGGGGAAAATTTTTCCTTTTGAAAGCTTCGTTGCGTGTGCGTGTACGTAAATATTTATAGTTATGTAAAAAATATGTACCTACATACTACAAAATAGTTTCTCTTAAAAAAGTTCTAAAAAATTGCGCGATAACATGTGTCATCTTTGGGTTGGTGCACAATAACCATTTTAATGGCAATCAATTTTTTTCTACAATAATGTCACGCGATAACCTTTCTCTCTCTCTCTCTCTCTCTCTCTCTCTCTCTCTCTCTCTCTCTCTCTCTCTCTCTCTCTCTCTGTCTCACGTAGTATTGAATATTAACGACGAGACACTACGAGAGTAAACGCAATGCGACGGGAGTAAATGCGACGGGGACAGGTAATACTCTCTCTTATGTGGCGCAAACTAAGTTGCGCGGGTCAGCTAGTATATAAATATTTGTGTACATTGTCACACAACTCATATCACCGCTCGCCACAGACAGGGAGTTTTCACACCTCTCTCATCTTGGGTCCGGAGCGTTCGAGAACGGTAAGATCCGATAGGAATGAGCTCCCAGCCTCGGTTTTCCCAAACGTCTACAGTATGGGGTTCTTTAAAGGGGGTCTTAGAAGAATCTTGCAGGGTCAGCAGCGCAAGCGTAGCGCCTCTGGTGTTGTAAACGTTCATAGGCTACGGTGACCACCAGTCCGCCTGGTGAGCTGTATGCTTGTCTGTCACCTTACATACATACATACATATAGTCATGCCTTAATCCCCGAAGGGGTAGGCAGAAGCATAGTATACGCCCACATTTCACCTACTGCTCGTTCGCTCTAACTTTGCTGCTCGGCTCCATACTAAAGTCGATTTTTTTATTAGACGAAGTAAATTGACAGCAACTAATGTCACTTCTTGATACAATGTTGCGTATTTTCTATGACGAAGTGACATTAGCTACTCTCAATTTACCTCGTCTAATTAACAATTCGGGTATACGCCTCTACGTCAGCGGCAAAGTTAGAGCGAACGGGTAGTAACAGTTTTATTTCCCACGTAATAGATGGTTAGCCTATTGACGGGTACTTAGTGCCACCTTAGTGGTATAAAATAATAATAATAATCCACAGCCTACAGATCATAGTTTAGTAGGTTTTCTCTTTATACTGTGCTATTACTAACCACAAAGAGCATTGAAGCCAATATCGTAGTATTCTTCAGTCCAATCTTGCTCAAAAGCCCAACCACCAGTAAAGGTTGGGCCACAAACGCTCCTAGGACTGGCAGACTGGTGAACAGCGTGATATCCATATCAGTCATGGGTCTATGTAAG
Organism: Miltochrista miniata; assembly: GCA_933228765.1. Lineage (NCBI taxonomy): Eukaryota > Metazoa > Arthropoda > Insecta > Lepidoptera > Erebidae > Miltochrista > Miltochrista miniata. The sequence continues at coordinate 3,203,755 of OW121769.1, forward strand.
GTGGTGTTCTCTGACTTGTATAGCAGAAGCGTGAATGATGGCCAGCCCATACTGATACCCATGTTCATGGAGCACACACATACTGAAAGATAAAATAATTTTTCGCATAACTAAGAGGTCCAATGAGGTTGTTGTCAACAAACGTTTTTTTTGCCATTTTTACCGTACGTGAGTCCGACCCGCACTTGGTCGGTTTTTAGGGTTTCGTCGCCAAATGCCAAAAAACGGAACCCTTTTAGATTCGTCATGTCTGTCTGTCCGTCCGTATGTCACAGCCAGACAAGCCAAGACAAACTTGGTAAGTAGACCTATTCTGTGAACCGCATTAAGATTTTTACATAAAACTAGAAAATAAGCAGTAAATTTTGGAGATCCCCATACTCAGAACTTAAACTCAAAAATGTTTTTTTGATCAAACCCATACGTGTGGGGTATCTATAGACAGGTCTTCAAAAATGCTATTGAGGTTTCTAAGCTATTTTTTTTCTAAACTGAATAGTTTGCGCAACAGACACTTCCAAAGTGGAAAAATGTGTCCCCTCCCCCCCCCCCCCCTCTAACTTCTAAACTAAGAGAATGATGTATCTAATATATATATATATATATATATATATATAAGTAATGTACCTACATTGCCATAAAAACTTTCAACGAAAATTGGTTTGAACGAGATCTAGTGAGTAGTTTTTTTTTTATAAAAGTCGTAAACCGCAAATTTCGCCTAGAAAAATCACTACCACAGCGAACGTATTAAAACATCAATTAAAGTTACAACGAACTACAAGAACTTTTATATTATGGTACTTGCTGCTACGGAACCCTTCATGGATGAGTCCAACTCGCACTTGGCCGGTTTTTATATTTTATACTAGCGAATTTTATGCTAAAAAGAGTAGAATATTGACGAAGCCTGATTTCAAATAAATATTATTCCTACTATTCCTACTAATATTATAAATGTGAAAGTTTGTGAAGATTTGATTCAAATGGCGTTTGTACAGGTTTCAATGATGCTTTTCATACTTTCTATGTTTGTGGCGCTAATTGCGTGGATGTCTTCTTGCACCCGGTACATGTTGTAGAAATAGTCTAACAATATAATCAGATGAGACGGGGTCGAAAATGTTTTTTATGTAATCCAGAAAATTTGTAATGCTTTCACTCTCAAATACTTTCAATTTTCATTTTAGCTATGGCAATTGTCAATACAAGGAAGGGAAAGTGGAATAACATGTAAACATAGATAAGATTATAGTAATTAAGCCATAGATAAGTGGGTAATTTTTGTATTTGGTTTTTGGTTTCTGATGGTTAAATGGGTTCCCAGCATAGATTTAAAAAGTACGAAATATTCTCTAACTGTGGTTCTGTATAGACCGAAATAAATTGTATTTATTTCGGTCTGTGTGCTATATCTATTTATTATTTATAAAATTGGTTTATGGCTTGGTTGTTGATCTCTCAGCATAAAGTACGGAAGGCACAGTGGCGCCTCCTTTATTTACTACTATTCTTGCTAAATAGAATGTTCATTTTTTCCTTTCTATTGTAAACTGTACTGTTTTCGATTTTGATAATATGTTTTTATCGATAAGTTGTTGTACTTTTTGTTTTTAATAAGTATTACTACTGCGCCTGTCGGCTACGTACGCGTACGTGACGTCCCCTAAAGACGTCATCTGAAAACCAGCGCTGCCTAACAGTACACGTACTGTTAGTGCAGCAAAGCTGAGATGACGACCTTTTCGGGCACGCACAGTGTAATTTTTACTTGTTCATATTGTACCTATGTCATTTTATTTGTGCGTGCCGAATAAAGCTTTTATTTATTTATAAGATGTTTGAATGTTTAGATGTTTGTTCAATTCAATCACACTCTAACGGCTAAGCGGATTGGGTTTTTGTTACAGAGATAGCTTATAGTCTGGAATAACACATAGGCAACTTTTCATCCGTGTAACATGTTCCCACGGAAAGCGGAAACCGGGACAAAATTTAACGCGGGCGCGCGCAACAGCCAGTAAAATAATAAAAACAAAACAATAAAAGGCGAAACATGTTTTTAGCTTGTTTGATAACGATTCTAGTGATATAAGTATGATTTATACAGCTACAGTTCAACAGTTATGAGATATCATCACCGTTAACTAGGTCGCCTAGGTCATCCAGGATGACCTAGGATAGTAGCCACAGATAAGTAGATACTTGCGCCACCTCGCGCGCACACACACAGGGATAAATCCATAGATTTAGAATTTTTTGCTGCGATAAATCTTACTAATTATAGTTTGTGAGTGTGGATGTGTGGCTGCAAGCAGGTCATGCTTGTGAAAGAGACGGCGGGGCGGGAACGGGAGAGAACTCTCCCACCCGAGTTCCGCAGTCGGCGGCCTGGGCGCCGTCGAAGTGTCTTCGCCGAGGACTATCGGCCTCCATGAACGGGGGCCTGAGGACGGTGAGAGGGCGGCTCACTGTCCTTACAGAAGCAGGCTCATGACGGCAGCGTGACGTGAGGAACTCACGCACGCCCCCCCTTAGAAGCGGGATCACACCCGAATCCCCCAAAGACGCGGAATAGCACCCGAACCACTCCCTGGGTGAGGCCGCGGTGGCGGCCGTGGGTCTGTTTGGAGTCCTGGGATATCCTTCCGAGGGCTTACCCGGGGCTTCCAACCATAGGCTGTTGGGCGTTACGTGAGGTTTTGTAGTCGGTAGGAGTCCGGCATAACATCCATGAGGATTTTCCCTCACGTGAAACAAAAAAAAAAGAAGATGTGTGGATGTTTGTTACTCTTTCACGCTCTAACGGCTGAACGGATCTGGCTGAAATTCGGTACAGGGGTAGATATAGGTCTGGAATAACCCATAGGAATAACTTTTTATCCCGGGAAGAAGTTCCCACGGGAAACGGTAACGGGAACAAAACTTGACGCGGGCGGAGCTGCGGGCACATATTTTTGGACAATCTCACACAACATCGTCTAGCCCAAATTAAGCTAATTTAAGCTTGTGCTATGGGATGTAGAAAACCGATAGACTTATATTAATATATGTAGGAAATACCCAGACTCCGAAACAAACTTTTGTAGATCACACAAATACTTGGACCGAACCAGGAATCGAACCCAGGACCTCAGCGTAGCAGGCGGTTACACTACCGAATGTGCAACCGACGCAAAAATGAAAATTAAAAAAGAAGAAGTAAAAAACGGTACTTACGCATAATTGTAGCTACAATTTGAACTAAGATACCCATTTTATTTATCTACTTGTTATTCTATACCCTGTATTAATTACGATAATAGAAGTAGAACATTCCCAGCGAAATTTCTTATAAAAGAAGACCGAAAACTAAAAGATATTTAAAGTGGTAATAGTTCACTGTTTCCAAACGACTTCGATGTAAATGCTTTTAAAAATAAATGATAAATTTAAATCGAAAATCTTAAAAAACATCTGTTTATTTACTACAAATTTTCAAGCGACTAATATGAAACTAAAAACTTGACTAAAAAAAACGCGCTTAAACACTGGGAACGTTATCTGCCTTCTCTACGTAACAACCAGCCCTGTATAAGTCACTTATTGTATAAAAACCGGCCAAGTGCGAGTCGGATCCACGCACGAAGGGTTCCGTACCGAGATAAATGGCAAAAAAACACATTAATTGTAAACTAGCGGATGTCCCGAGGTTTCACCCGCGTAGTTCCCGTTCCCGTGGAAATAAAATATCGCATTTGTTACCTGGGGAGAGTATAACTTCCTAACAGTGAAAGAATTTTTCAAATCTGTCCAGTAGTTTCCAAACAAACAAATTAACAATCAAATCTTGCCTCCTTCAAATTTCCCCTTTTTCTACGTGTGGAAATCTTTGATGGATGCTATGCCGGACTCTTACCGATTAAAACCACGGTGCCCTACGATTCTCTACGGCTGGGAACCCCAGGTAAGCCCTCGGAAAAATGTCTCAGGACATAGGAGTAAAATATTTTTTCCTGTTTTTAGTATTTGTTGATTGCCATCGGTAGTAAGTATTTGTTGCTTTAATGGCAACAGATATACAACATAATCTGTGACAATTTGAACTGTCTAGCACTCTAGCTATACCGGTTAATGAGATACAGCTTGGTGACGACAGACAATAAATACGGATAGCGGAGCCTTTTTAATAAGGTCCAATTTTTACTCTATTTGTACGGAACCCTAAAAACGCGTCGCCAAACTTGAGAGAGCAACAATACGCTCATTTGTATATTATTTAGATACGCACGGCTACGGTTTTATCATCGCACCGCTTGCCACAGACAGAGTTCATCCTCACACTTTGCATCCGGAGCGTTCGAGCACGGTTAGATCAGATAGGGGCTTTATGTAGATTGTGGAATGATCTTCCTGCCGCGGTTTGCCCAAACGCCTTTTTTTATCATGAGAAAATCCTACTTGGATGCTATGCCAGAGTCCTACCGACTAAAAAACCTCACTTTTTCTGCCTAACAGCCTACGGTTGGGATCCCCGAGTAAGCCCTCAGAAGGACACCAGACCTACGCAACAGCATACATTATACGCAGTTTTTCAACGAAACTGATTTAAATTAAGCATTTAATACATTCTATGACTATTTTTGTATATTGTATTATCTTTGTTTTCCAATTAATAAGGTAAAAAACAATTTATTGACAGTAAAAAACTGGATGTCTAAAGGTTTGCGAAAAAGCTGTAATTATAAAAGAAAACTTAGACATATTAATTACTCTTATAAATCTAAAAAAGATAAAGACATTTTTCTTAATTATGATAGGTTATTAAAAAAATGTATTCATGCAGCTAAAAGAAACAACAATAGAGATAATTTTATGAACAGCAAAATGAAATGTAATGCTACTTGGTCAATCATAATAACCGGCCAAGTGCGAGTCGGACTCCCGCACGGAGGGTTCCGTACCAAAAAACAACAAAAAGTCGTACCTATTTGTTGCATGGGAGCCCCCCTTTTTTCTTTTTATTTAACGAGATGGAAAATCCTTAATGGTTGATATGCCGGACACCTACCGACTAAAAAACCCCACGTAACGGCCCACAGCCTACGGTTGGAAGCCCCGGGTAAGCTCTCGAAAGGATGTCCCAGTAAAGGTCCATTTTGTTTTAATTATTATTTTTTTATGAAAATACACTGCTCGATATTCTGTGAGTATTTCAAGCGTCTACTGGTTGCCCTCATTACCTATTAACACAGAGCAACGCGCGCCTTAGACAGTTCGCGATGCTCTATAGTGTTATACAAACCGCGTCTTTAGACAGTTCGCGTTGCTCTATAGTGCTAACTATCCTTGTATAGATCCTCTACGGTAGGTACAGTATATATTTCAAAAAGAGGTTGTGAACTCTATGTTTAATTTCTTTTTCAGAATATTAATGACATCAAATGTCATCAATATTCTAAAAATTGTGACATTATAAACACGATCTAAGTCTACAACATAAATTGTGTGTTTGTATGTAAATTGTTTATACTGGAGAAAAATCTAAAATATGGACAATTTGTTTGCAATTTCCTATGAAATAGCTATCTTTGAAATATTACGCCTACCTAAAGTAATCTGCTGAAAGCGTTTTTCACTTTTTAAAGAAAAAATATGTACGATGAAAGTCGAAAAATAAGTTAGTATGTGACCCGTATAATGTTCAATCATGGCGACACGAAATTAATTTCATTGAGCAACATTTGATTGTGCTATACCTCCTAAAGTATTCATTTAATTTGCATGGTGTAAAGGGAATGAATGATCTTGATGAAATGTTCCAATTAACTAACGTATTTAAATTGAGAATGATACCTTATTACCGAATATATAAGACAAAATCGCTAAAAAACACGTTTGTTGTATGGAAGCCCCCCTTAAATATTATTATGTTTTTGTTTTCAGTATTTGTTGTTATAGCGGCAACAAAAACACATAATCTGTGAAAATTTCAACTGTCTAGCTATCACCGTTCATGAGATACAGCCCCCTGACGGACAGACAGACAGACAGACAGACAGACAGACGGACAGCGAAGTCTCATGAATAGGGTCCCGTTCTTTACCCTTTGGGTACGGAACCCTAAAAAGTGAAACAAACACTGTTCGCAATGTAAACTACATAAATGAGATCATTAAAAGCAGTGACAAAGTTACAGATCCACAAAAAATTGCAAATGAATTTAATGACTATAATAAATTGAATGGTAAGATTCGTGACACATGCATAAAAAATAAACAGGCAAACTCAATGTTTTTTTCACCAGTTGGCGAACAGTACGTATATACCATAATCATGTCTCTCGCCATAGAATTATAACGCAAAGAAACCCAATACGCGCGAGCGACGTGAAGCCATTTCAAGGCAGCTGATACCAGCTGCCTACATCAATCGGCGCTTTAGTACCGGGCATCTAGTGTCAGTGCAAAGAGCTCGCGTAATTTTCGTCTAAAAATGACGTATTCTTCAGTGAAAGGATGCCACAATTCATCTGAAAATTGTTCCAAACGCCTAAAGATCACATTGCATAGGTTAGTACTGCAAAATATGTTACATTTTTGTTAAAAACACCTCATTTAAAGAAACAAAAATCGTACATTTTAGTGACGTCATTTTCATAGACGATGTTGCAAGCAATGAGAATAAAATTTTCCCACATTTTCTCTTATTTGCTTCAATATCGGTTTTAGGAACTGTTTTTGTTATAAAAATACTCTTATCACATACATACATATGCTTACGCCTTTACTCCCGAAGGGGTAGGCAGAGGCATTGTATACGCCCACATTTCACCTTTTTAGAATTTGCTCCACGTAATAGGGGCTGAGCCGTAATGCCATGTTGAGATGACGCAGGTTGTGACTGCCTGCTGTTGAAATTTTTCAAGCCGCCTCAAAAGGCCTTCAACTTTGCTTCATGACTGCCATTTTACTGGAAACCGGAAACAACAGCTTAACGGCCTTCTGAAGCACAGAAACGCTCAAATAAATGTCACAAAGTGGTCACATGGATGGTCACCCATCCAAGGACTGGCCATAGTGAAAGTTGCTTACTGCAGTGATCGTTTACAGATCAGATCGTTTATAGATCACTGAGTACGCGGGGCCACAAGCGCTTCATATCTACTTAAATAATTTTATTTGCAAAATTTTGTGGGTGGGTACCACATAATTCAGTAAAATATTGTAATTAAAACAAGTTTATTAATTTAATAAGTAAGGTAAGCCTTCGGAATGATGTCCCAGGGCTCCCGGCAGACTTAGGCAACCACCTTGGCCTCGCTTAGAGGGTTCAGGTGCTATCCCGCCACTTGGGGAAGGGGGTAGAGTTAGTTACTATTCCACCACCATGAATGCTTCTGGAAAAACGTCGAGTAGCCAACTCGTCCTTCTCAGGCCCTCGGTCAGGGAGGCCGGTAGTAATAATATATTACTTACTACAACAGTTTGAAATACAAATTATTACTGATTTTAGAATTTGTTGGTATAGTGGCAGCAGAAATACATCATCTCGGAAAATTTCAGCTCTATGGCTATTACGGTTTCTGAGATGGAACCTCGAAATAGACAGACAGACAGCGAGACGGACGGCTGAACCTCATAAATAGGGTTCCTTATTTACCTTTTGGCTACGGAACTCTAGAAGTATATATAGGTATGCCTACTAGTAAAGGGTGTAGTGGGGCCCTACCAACACCTTCGGGCCCAAGTCAACCTCACGTGCAAGCTCGTGCACCTGCTGAACAACGGACGAGGCTCTGACGGCGGCGGTCCATTTCAACACGGCGATGGGCTCACCACCTGTTACGTGGGACCGAATTGTACACGGTGAAATGTGGGCCGATATAGGCCTCTGCCTACCCCTTCGGGGATAAAGACGTGAGTATATGTATGTATGTACTAGTAAAAACTTAAACTGTTTATTATACTGGTTAGTAGGTAAGTCGTTTTACACTTACCCCCTTGTTCATAATCGTTTATTAAACCTATTTTAGTTAAAACACACTTTAACCAATGACAGATTATGGTTAGAGACAGCAATAGACTTAAAGTGTGTTTTAACTAAAATAGGTTTAATAAACGATTATGAATATGGGGGTAGTGTTTAATTTAGCTTTTTTTTAAACTACATATTAATAAAATATGGGAGACCATTCTGCCTACCCCGCGAAGAGTATAGCATATAGATAAATAGAGTTAAATGTTAAATTAAATGTATACAAACAATTTTATTTTTTTCCCATTTATAGGGTAAATTTTATTTCCTGGCAACATTTTCTGTAAGCTTGTGTGAGTGTCACCGAGTATAAAGACGAGTAGTTTACACCTACATTAATATTGGTTCGGCTTCGCGGGCGCGTACGTATAATTGAGCGACTCTCAGTCTATGTGTTATAAGTCTATGTCTCTCGCAAACACTACGTCCGAAGGCTACGACTCAGTATGTACAAAAATCGTAAAAAGGTGAGGGAAACAGTTAACTATGCACTTACATACTTGATAAATCTTTCACTGGAAACAGGGACATTTCCATTTTTTTTTTGTTTACGTGAGGGAAAATCCTCATGGATGATAAGCCGGACTCCTACCGACTAAAAATCCTCACGCAACGCCCAACAGCCCATGGTTAGGAGCCCCGGGTAAGCCCTCGGAAGGATGTCCCAGGACTCCCAACAGACCTACGGCCGCCTCTGCGGCCTCGCCCAGGGTGTGGTTCGGGTGCTATCCCGCGTTTTTGGGGGGTTTCGAGTGTGATCCTGCTTCTAAAGCGGGCATGCGTATATCACGTCACGCTGCGCTGCCGTCATGGGCCTGCTTCTGTAAGGACGGTGAGCGACCCTCTCACCGTCCTCAGACCCCCGGTCATGGAGGCCGATAGTCCTCGGCGAAGACTTACACTTTATATATTTAGGAGCTAATTTCTTCGAAAAATGTTTATCTTTATCGCTTAAATAAAATGTTCGTTTCCATATTATATCACCTACGTTAAATTCTGCCTGTCTTTTACGTAAATTATAATGCTCACTGTTTCTACTATGTGCCTGTATCAAACGTGATTGAACTTTGTCAAAAATTAAAGACAATGCACCACGGTTCTCCGCATATTCGTCTCGGGGTTGAAAAACTATACTGTCATTGCCTTCACAATCAATATAATGAGAACCACAGCTAACCAATTCTCTGCCGAAGGTCAAAAATTTTGCAGTGAATCCTGTAACTTCGTTTACTGCGCTGTTTATCGCAAATTGTATCTTTGGCAAAATTAAATCCCAACCTCTCTGATCGTCATTAATAAAGGAAGAAATGGCGGTAACTATTGTCTTGTTGTACCGTTCCACCATATTAACCTGTGGCGAATAATAGGGTGTGTAATGCAATTTAGGAATTTTATATTTTTCTAGCATACGTTTAAACGTGACACTAACGAACTGCTTCCCATTGTCCATTATAATTGTAGATGGAATGCCATGAACTAGGAAAATCTTTTCCTCTAATAATCTAGTAATTATTTCGGCTGATGCTCGTTTAATTGGGAACAATAAATAGTATTTACTAAAACAACACGATACTACCAAGATATAGGCGTTTTGGAGACGTGTAGTCGTTAACGGACCGACTAAGTCTATGCTGAGGACTTGAAATGGTCTGGTACTCTTCTTTGGTCTTCCCATTTCACCCAAAGTAGAGTGATTTTGTGCTTTCTGAGCCAAGCAAACCTCGCATAAAGAAATAAACCTAACCACGTCTGAATGCATGCCCATCCAATAGTACCGTAATGTTAACCTTTTGTAAGTTTTAAAAATACCAAAATGACCGGCTGTTGGTTCCGCATGATCTTCCGAAATAATTTTTTCACGTTGTTCTGAAGGTATTACCTGCTTCCATTCAAACTCTTTATACAGTGTAAGTGAAGACTTCATATAACGATATAACAATCCTTGTTTAACGATATAATTTGGGTAAGATAGAGGTGTACTTTGACAACCGTTAATTTTTTTTTTTTTATTTTTTTATTTTTTTTTTCTTTAAAAAAAAAAAAAAAAAAAAAAAAACAACCGTTAAATATATTTAAGTACCACTCATCCTGTGTGTTTAAAGAATTTATATAATTTTTGTTAATAGCGGTTATGTTACCTTGAAGAGACAATGCATCAGGTATCACATTATCTACCCCCCTTCTATGTTTAATATCAAAATTAAATGACGACAATCGAATACTCCACAGTGCTAACCTACCCGTTGGATTATTCAGGTTAAGGAACCATTTCAGCGCCGAATGATCGGTGTAAACCGTGAATCTTTTCCCGTTATCTATGTAACAACGCCAATGTTCCACTGCCGATAATACTGCCAAGGTTTCCCTTTCGGTGGTACTGAAATTCTTCTCCGCCCCTGACAGAGAACGACTGTAATATGCAATTGGGTGTTCTACACCATTTATAGTCTGTGTCAGTACTTCGCCTACGCCATAGTTACTAGCATCTGCATGAATTTCAAAAGGTAAATCAAAATCAGGACACCTTAAAATAGGAGCCGTAACCAAACAATATTTTAAAATATGGAAAGCTGTATCTACGAAACTCTCAATAATGAAACTTGTATGGAACAATGTTAAAAACATTACCTTTCTGACACTAAAAAAATATTTGAAATTGGACCACGCGGTGAGAACTTACAGCTGAAAACCCATTTTATCTTTCATCCCCTCTCCCGCAGGAACCGCGCAAAATATCGGGATCAAAAGAACCTTCCTCGGACTTTAAGCTCGGAATGTACTAAGTATCATTCAAATCGATTCAGTAGTTTCGGCGTGATACTTATTCGGGATACAGACAGACAGACAGACAGACAGGAAAATTTTAAATTACATATTCGGCTTCAGAATCGATTATAGAACGCCCTACAATTGAAATTTTCAAAATATCTTCCATGTACAGACTCTCGACCCTCAACAGTTTTATTATATGTATAAATTTTTCTTAGCTACTTACCTACTTACTGTTTTACTTTGTCGGCAACATTTGCAGGAGGGAACATTGTAAACCACCATTCGTTTGACATAGCTCCTTCCCGCCTGGAAATGTTGCCGACAAAGTAGCTAAAGAAAGTCATAAAATAAATGTATAGCTTGTTTTTTGCTTTTCAGTTGTATGTTTACTTGGCAGTCGGGTTATTTGTATTCTTAATAATTGAGTTTATTCCGTGATGCATATAGGTATCTATTGAAGCTCTCAACTTCCTCGAAAATCTCGAACCTCGAGGTCACGGTTTTGCCACACGCTGTCTACAATTTTATCAGACGGGGTCTTCCGAGCAAAGACTTTAGTACCCCTATTTTGTTCGAGCGCTGCCTCGATGACGTTGGTGTTATAACGTCTGTGGTCGCGTCGTTTCAGCTTTCAGTTTTTGATGTTGGAATCTCTCTGGTCTGACGAAGACGTATAAATAGATGGCGTTTCCCGTCTGATTCTCATGAGCTCGAGAATCTCGGGCGTAAGCTTGGAACACCTATTTTTGATTTTTCCACCTAGTGAATCGTCGCGGCACCTACATACGTGAGATCAAATAATTCAAAACGTTATTCTTCCAAATCTGACTTAATATTTAACTTCTTGACTTATATGTTACTTATCTTACCGAACGCTTTGTGTTTGTTTACAAAAATAGTTGAAATAATCAATATTTAAAATTTACCATGAAGGTGACGATGAGAATCGTAAAAAGTAGAAATAGCCAATTACACTTTGCGAAAACAGGAGATTATTTAAATTATACTAAACCGGCCAAGTGCGAGTCAGGCTTGCGCACAGAGGGTTCCGTTCCAAAAAACGGTGATAAATCACGTTTGTAATGTTATTTTTATTTTTATTTTCTTATGACGTTGTCACGTTCAACCATCGTCTATAAACCGACTTTACAGACATCGATTCTTTTAATCACATTTTTGGGTTCTGTGTCGGTCTAGTAACACCCCCGGTGCGGTGCTGTTTATTTTTTTTGATATTTTGTATGTACAGAATTTTCACTTTGTAGCAATACACGCAAGTGAATTGTTGTTGACATTTGGCAGGCGCTATAATCATATTATTTATTATGCTAGTAGCTATAGATAGGTAGTTAGATGGGCGGTCATTTCTTGTGTCAAAGTAGGGGAAGTTAATGGAAGGAGATTGTGGAGGGATGTAAGCTATATATAAGCGTGCGCAATAGTAGAAAAGAAAGATCAGAAACTAACTAAAATTATTTTGCATCATACTATCATACTGTCGAAGATTTTACATTAAAGTAATTTTATTCCTTAAATTATTTCCACGGAAATACCAGTGGGTGGCGTATATAGCCCAAGTATTTAAATAAATTTATATATTTGAAAACGGAAGCTCTGGTAAGCATCAATTGCGTAAATTTTATTTAGTAAATTAATTGTGGGTAATTTTCATGTAAAAAAGAATATTTTAAGTATTAGGCAGGCGTTTGTGAAATTTATAAAGGGTGTAACGTTCTGTTGTATATGTTAGTGTTTTGGAACGGGGAGTAAAAATTAATGGTAAGGGAAAGTTTAGGGATGTCTATGTTGAGGAGGGTGTGTTTAAAATATTGTGTTCTTTTCAGAATGAACTTCCAAGTTATGATTTAAAAAAAACCCCTGCTTATACCCGTAAGCAATATAATTGAAAATATAGGCATAGAGCCTTACTGTGTACTGTACCTTGCGGGATATCCCGGAGAAAAAGGAAGTCCCATCCCTGAATCCGGATGAGTATATAAACAGAGATAAACACACAATATCGCATCAAAATCGGTTCAGTAGTTTTTGCGTCCATTGCAGTCAAATAATTAAAACGCCAAAAATCCGCCATTTTGATGTTCTAGGAATTTTATTATACCTGGTGTCACTCACACAATCACGACGAATCAAATGACATCTCGCATGTCAAAATCCGTGAAGCCACTCAGGCTGTAGAGCGTGCAAGAAAAATTTTCAAGGTTCTACATTTTAGCGCCAAAAGTCGGCTATTTTAATTTTTGAGAAATTTTGAAATACCTGGTGTCACTTACACAATCACGACGAATCAAACAATTCAGTCCACGCCTTCGGCGCGGACTGAATTGTTTTGAAATAGCCTTAATCTTTAAGCTCTTTTATGATTAAGCAAACAGGGCAGTTTCATACGCTCCCTTGAGTCTGTTGAAAAAATACCTATCCTTTCATACACCTTATATGGCGTAAACGAAGTTGCGAGGGTCAGCTAGTCCTACTTCCTACTAATATTATAAATGTGAAAGTTTGTGAAGATGTTTGGATGTTTGTTACTCAATCACGCTCTAACGGCTGAATGGATCTGGCTGAAATTTGGTACAGGAATAGAATATAGTCTGGAATAATACATAGGCTACTTTTTATCCCGGAAAAATGTTCCCACGGGAAGCGGGAACGGGAACCAAATTTAACACGGGCGAAGCCGCGCGCATCAGCTAGTACAAAATAAATGTAGAGCTTGTTTTTTGCTTTTCAGTTGTATGTTTACTTGGCAGTCGGGTTTTATGTATTCTTAATAATTGAGTTTATTTAAAATTTTTAGTTATGTTGGTAGTGGAATTATTAATTTTCGTGTAGTCAAGGGACATCACCAAAATTCAACCTTCATTTTTATACAGGGTGTGGCGTAAATAGTGGTCCAACCGTCAGGGTGTGATAGAACAGGTGCCCCACTATAACATACTACAATATCATCCAAATTTACCCAAGGTTCTCAGAAAAAAATAACTTTTTTTGAAAAATCGTCCCTTTTTTGTAAAGTTGCCTGTAGATTATAGGAAAACAGCTATTTCTGATTTCTGTTTTTTCTCTCTTAAAGCTAAATACATAAGCTATCAAAAAATAATATTGTTAATAAAATTCCACAACAAACGTTTGAAATAAATATAAGTTCATCTCAATTTTCTCTCTAATTTTCTGGTATCATGAAAATTGTTCAACGTTTTTTATAAAAAATATGTACTACACTGATGCTATCCAAACGTTTAAAAATATGCTTATGTAATATTGATTTCAAAATGATACCATGAAAGGATTTCGCATAAACAGAAACTAGTAATTTTTACTGTTAAAGTTCAAAACGGGTTAAGAAAAATGACCAAAATCAACTTACATACATCACACTTATAACGTTTTTTTTCATAGTAATAGTTCATAGTCGACATTATTATTATTTATTTAAAATCTTATAACCTAGATAGCGCCCGCGGCTCCACCCGCGTGGGATTTTGTAACTATTCTCGCTTTTGATTGCTCTTACTAAAGTGCAGTTTTGACAATTATGTATAGATAGATACATGGATTTATGCCTTGACAACAACATTATCTTCGTATAGTTTGAATTTACTTTTTGAGCACAAATAATGGGACACATTAAAAACAAGTAGGTACACGGATAAAAAAGCCATCTACATACATCTTCAATTCTAGGTAGAAAGATAATCGTGTGCTACACGCATTATTTTCCAAAAAAAAATCTGGTTACCCGCAAGCTTTGTTTGCCACCTCAGTTGTATAAAAATAAACTAAAAAGATTACCTAAGTAGATATTTTAGATTCAGGAGATAGTCCCCTTTAAAAGTTTTGAGGACTTGGCGAGCTTAATATGTTAAAAAAAATACTTCCATAATCATTAACAAAATTCGTTTATTTCATTTACAATACAATTTTCATTAATTTTATCATCTTTCTTTGTAAATAGGGCTTGTATAGCATACACGGGAATCCCTTTTGTTTCAGGTAGAAAGTAAAAGAAGTAAATAGCTGTCGCAAAACAGATTGTAGAAAAAAAATAAAATATCGGCGCGAGTCCAAAGGATTGTATGACGATACTGAATAGAAATATGCCAATAAACGAACACATATAACCCCATTCGAATGCCATCACTAATAATTTGCTCTTTACCTGAAAAGACACAAATATTCATTAGTTATCAGGTACATGCATTCATACATGACTGTCTTGTTGGGTCTAGAGGTCTTAAAGTGCGACTGGGGATCACGAGCTTGTGGATTCGATTCCCACCAGAAACTCAAATTAGTGTGATTCAGACCATTTGGGGTTGCCGGAAAAATGGAAATTATAAACAAGAATTTCTTTTTTATAACACGTAGCCACAATCTGATCATATCCATTTCAAAACGATAAAAGGTAGGCAGCATCCAATCTACGGTGTTGCAAAAGTTCATAGGCTTATTTGTGCCAACTTCAATCAATCAAATCAGCCTGTGGCAGTCCACTGCTGGTCGTAGGCCAGCCTGCAACAGTTACCAAGTCCATGGTCCATCTGCCGAGTGCACGTCCTACCCTACGTTTGTCGAGTCGCGGTCTTCACTCAAGAACCCGTTTGTCGAGATGTGGCCGGCCCACTGCCACTTCAATGTGCATATTCTGCGAGCCATGTCGACTACTTTGGTTTTCTGCTGGATAGTCTCATTTCGGAGTCTATCCCTCAGAGATACCCCAAACATAGCCCTTTCCATAGCCCGCTGCGCTGGATGTTTGTTACTCAATCATGCTCTTACGGCTAAACGGAGCTGGCTGAAATTTGGAGCAGTTATAGATTAGAGTCTGGAATAACACACAACCTCCTTTTACTTCTCTAATACCTGTCCTGGGGTATCCTTCCGAGGACTTACCCGGGGCTTCCAACAGTAGGCTGGTAGGCAGGATGCGTGAGGTTTTTTAGTCAGTAGGAGTCCGGCCTCCATCCACGAGGATTTTCCCTCACGTAAAAAAAAAACTTTTGTAATACGTTCTCATAGGGTGCGAACGAGAAGAAAATTCCACGCAGGCCTTCCAGTAAATACTGACCTCCGGTAAAAATATTTCAGCAGCAACCACAAAAGGTATAGTCCCAGCGCCTACAGTATGTGCTGAGGCAAATATGTACAGTAAAATCGGTACTGTCCACATCGGGAGCCACTCCGTGACTGTCTGCGTCCCCAGGATCAGGCAGCAGCAACCAGCCACTATTGATGAGTGTATTTGGAGAGGCTGAGGATAAGAAGAAAACATTGATCAGAGCTATATCTACATGTTTACCTATTTTATAACCATGATATTTATACAGAGAAAGGAATCCCACCTCACACCCTCGATATACTCGTATAATTCCGGTAACCTACCCCTTGGGTGGATTTTCATACATACATACATACATATGGTCACGCCTTTATCCCCGAAGGGGTAGGCAGAGGCATATCATATTCATGCCCACATTTCACCTTTGTATAATTTGTCCTACGTAATAGGTGGTGAGCCGTATTGCCGTGTTTAAATGGACAGTCGCAGGTTGTGACTGCCTGCTGTTGAAATAAAGCCTTCAACTTAGCTTAACGACTGCCATTTTCCATTGGCATGATGGAAAGCCCGCGACATCTATCAGCAAGATGAGCCAAATATCCGGTGGGTAGGTTTATTATAGAGAAGACAAATAATTATGTCTTCATGTACTCACCCTTCTCCCAAGATGATCCGTCAAATACGCAGCAAGTAGCCCAGCAATGAGCATCACGAGCCCAAAGAGCACAGTACACAAGTTGGGAGAGATGTAGTCACCAACTGTCTCATCAAATATAAGTTCAGCGTAGACCTGCATGCTGGGCAAGCCCTGGTAGTAGAAGGCCGTCTGTAATACCAAGGTCAGGTAGAATTGGCGGCGGATTGTTGGAGTGTTTTCTAAAAAAATAAAACTATACTTTTATTCGGAGTTCAAATTCGTTTTGATAATCACCGTTCTATAGATTATTCATAGTTCTAAGATATACATGGATCATTCTTTACAATAAATCATCATTGCGGGGTCAGCAAGAGTGGTCTGACCCTCAATTTTTCTTATTCTGATTTCAAACGACAAATTCTAAAAACTTATTAAAATTTAAAACCAAACCAGTCTATCTCTTGTTGTCAGCATACCAGTACCCTCCAGATGTTAACAGAGAGCAATACTGCGCTTAACAATGTGACTAATAAGTCGACACGTGTTTCGTCTACACACGAGGAACTCTCAGGACTGCATGGCAGCAAAAGAAGTCAATCAAATGAGCCTATCGCAGTCCACTGCTGGACGTAGGCCTCTCCTAATTTAATCCACAATCCACGGTCCTGCGCCTTACGCATCCAGTCCCAGCCAGCGACCTTTACCAGGTCGTCGGTCCATCTAGCGGGTGGACGTTCTACCCCACGTTTGCCGAGACGCGGTCTCCACTCTAGAAATCTGCAGGGTACAGGTATTTTTCTTATCCCACATCCCAAATTCCTTTCCTGAGGAGTTTAATTCGTCCTTCCTCCCTTACTGTCGTACGTTAGGTTTGACGAATCGAGGGTGTGAGGTGGGTTCCTCTACCTCCTCTCCTTTATTATCGTTCTATGATGGATTTTCACCATGTAACGCGTGATTCCATTAGTTATTTCAGCTTATTTTACTGTAAAAATCCTGTGTTGCCGTAGTATGGTGGTGAAACTATTGCAGTAGTGATAAACAAACTTACTAAAGATCTGCCAACAAGACGTAGAACTCTTCTTATTTTCCTCTATATTTTGATCTTTCTCTTTTACTAAAGACTTTGCATCTGAAAGATAATATATGATACACTTATAAGGTGAAGTCTCTATCTAACTTTAAAGAAAGTAATAAAAACCAGACAAGAGTGAGTCGAAATTCGTAAGTCACGCCTTTATGTAGGCAGAGGCATAGTGAGGGCCTGAGGTCGGGGAGGAGGCTGCTCACCATCCTTATAAAAGCAGGTGCATGACGGCAGCGTGACGTGAGGGATTCGCGCACGCCCTTCCTAAGAAGCGGGATGGGACCCAAAAACCCCCCAAAGACGCGGGATAGCACCCGATCCACCCCCTAGGCGAGGCCGCAGCGGTAGCCGTACATCTGTTGGGAGTCCTGGGACATTCTTCCGAGGGCTTACCCTGGGCTCCCAACCAAAGGCTGTTGGGCGTTACGTGAGGTTTTTTAGTCGGTCGGCATAGCATCCATGAAGGATTTACCCTCACGTTAAAAATAAGGACGAGGTAGTTATACCTCAAATTTCACCTTATAGTTTTTTATCCCACTTAATAGGTGGTGAGCCTATTGCCGTGTTGAAATGGATGCAAGTTGCGCGCGAAGGCCTTATGGGCATAAGGCCTTCGCCTAAAACCACACGGTACCTAACCTATCCGTCCAGGGTACTACCTCGGAAGGTCTCAGGTTCTCTGCTGATACCCTAAATATTAAGCGCAATAATAGTAATATTACACTCACCTTCCAACTCCAAGTTAAGAGAACGTCGAATGTTATTTAATTCTATTAAGACTTCACTTGAAATACCACTTGATTGGCGGTAAAACGATAAAGATTTCAGTGCTTCCTGAAACCATAAATCATCCATCATCCTTTGTGCCTTTTCACAACCCAGTCGGGGTCGGAAAGAAAAAAGAAATGTGGCTGTAATATAAAATACATTCAGTCTACATTATCTACTCTCTTCATATCTTCAAAACACAAATTATATAGTACAGATGGAAACCTACATACTAAATTCACTGTGGTTACGCACACATAGACACCGCTCACAGAGTTCACAGACGTCAAGAGATTTTCATAGTAGTTTTCGATACCGATTTGTGCGCGAGTGTACGTAGCAGAGGGTAGGTGTGAAAAAAGTACATACGAGTACATGAGATTTCCATCTGTACTATCTCTTATTTGGGTTCAAAAGGGTATTAGAAGAATTTCGCGTTGGCAGCGCGAGAAAAGCACCTTTGGTGTTGCAAACGTTCAAAGGCATAGAGCAACGCGACCAGTACAAGGGGAGTAGATTTAGCATGTTTGCTCTATACATATCTGTGTGTCATAAATATGTTCGGGGGAAATCGTATTCATATTATTATACACCACTACAAAAGCAAGAGTGTATAATTTCTTCGTCAGTCGTCTTTTTGGAGTATGCCCAAGCAGAGAAGTAAGTCCTACGCCTCTTGTATTATGACACACCCAAGTTTATCAACATTCATTGGGTACTTCCTGATAACCTAGAACTATGAAATTTAGCAAGTAATATCCACTTATACCACGAATACAGGAAAAAGTCTAAAATCTGTACATTTATAGCAAAATCATAAAAAGACAATTCGCACTTGAAATTGTCACACAACGCCATTTAGCCCAAACTAGCTGGTGCCCGCGGCTTCGCTCGCGTCATCGTCGGCTCATCACATCATTTTGTATTCTACCATACATACATACATTATTATGCATAGAAACCAATATTCATAGATCCCAACTCCAGAGCCAGGGTTAGAAACCAGAGGCCTAAACACGGCGGTCGCTTACGCAGCACCGAGGTAGTCAGATATACAGTAAAGAACCTCTGAAATCCATTACAGCATTATCATGGTAGGGTGATATTAATTTGGCGACTCAAATCAAACCAATAAACAAAATATAGCATGGAAACCCCCCCCCCC
Source organism: Miltochrista miniata (assembly GCA_933228765.1). Classification (NCBI taxonomy): domain Eukaryota; kingdom Metazoa; phylum Arthropoda; class Insecta; order Lepidoptera; family Erebidae; genus Miltochrista; species Miltochrista miniata. The sequence continues at coordinate 3,223,277 of OW121769.1, forward strand.
CCTCTGTTAAAATATAGTATACATACTTATGGAGTAGGGACAGGTTGTGATCACATAGTATACAATATGAAAATACGATAAAAAAATGCACGACCAAATCAATAATTATGAGCCAAATTGAATTCTTGCCTAACGGCGCATTAACCTAATGGCGGGTGAGCTATTTTGAGGCTTTTTTGACTCATTACAAATAATTTCCGTCCTCAGCTCGATTCTCCAACAACCTTTCTTATGCTGACAAACAATATAGGGTACTTGGCGTCCTGTTCAACTGGTTTCTTCGAGAGTATCATTAATTTCATACACGCGCCGAATGGTGTGGCAAGTATGTGCAAATACCGGGAATGATTCTCTGCTGCTCATTATGTCCCAATGGAATAAGAGACGGGGAGCTTTTAGTTAGATGGTATTCAACCACGTTTTCTTGTCCTTATCGTATAACCGTTTTCGGTTAGTTACTGGGAGACCGCCCAGTTTGGTTGGATTCATCGAAACTGTGGCCTTAAAATAACATTGCGGAGGAAGCTGTATAGATCATGACCTGCTAGCCTCTCATAGGTTCTGCCAAAGGGACACGATCCCAAATCTTATGCGAGCTGCTTCAACTCCCTGTGGGCCAGCTGGATTTCCTCGTCCGCAACTCGTCCATCACGAGAAACCTCCAGATCAACAGGCAACACCCCCGCAAGCACAGGTAATGTTATAGTGTTGCGCGATCGGTAAGTCTTCATGAGCAATAATAATGCTGATTGCTGAGTTCTCAAAAATATACGCTTGACCACAAAGTTAGACGACCGCGGTACCATACAGCTGCAGCGTACATCAACGTAACAACAAAGGTTCCTGAGTACAGAACTCTCAAGTGCTGCGTGTCATATTCCCCACGTAGAGGCAGACACGCTGTAGACATTCTGAAAACAGTTCCGAAGTCTTTTAACCAATAAAATCCACATGCGAGCTGTAGGACGTTGCATCGTCCCGAGTAACACCGAGCGCTTTTGCCTGTGACATAGCCGCAACCGAGGCGCCGCAGGTTCGGCATAGCATCCCTGTAGGATTTTCTTCATGTTAAAAAAACGCTCGGACTGCAGAGATTGTATTTTGTATGGTTTGAATTACAGATGGTTTTGGATCCTTTCTTACCCCGTCCTTTCCTACCTTATCCATTTCCTTGTCCGTGAATCCCTTCCTACCCCATCCTGATCCGCTCCACTATCCGCCAAGCCAAGGTCGCCGTGCCGATGAGCTGCGTGGCTACGGGCGAGCGTAGTCTTAAGCGTGCCTAATTGCCCTGGGCCCGGGCGAACCCAGAACAAGGCTAGCCTTACCTGGACAAGCGGGGCTCTGTTCAGGTGGACCAATTTAATTCCCTAGCTTCTCGTGGGAACGCAATGGTAGTAAAATTTAAAACCAAGAACGGCGGCGATGTGGTTCGCCACCCATCACGTCTCGTTTCCCATCGAGGCGAAAAGTGGACTGGGGTTAGCCACTTTGCTACATTAAATGTGAGAGGAGGAATGAAAGATAAAATTGAGGAGGTATGTAAGATGATGCAAGAGAGGCATCTTGATATTTTGTGTGTGAATGAGACAAAGCGGAAAGGATGCGACACCACGACACACGGAGCTTATACAGCCTACTGGTCAGGTGTAGCCACAACCAGCACAGCATGCCAGGGGGTCGGTGTACTACTTTCCGCGAGAGTGAATGAGTGTGTGACAGAGTATGAATGTGTGAGCCCAAGACTCCTTTGGCTAAGACTGAAGGTTGGACTTACCCGCATCTTTGTTTTGGGAGTGTATGCTCCGCAGGATGCGCGGTGGCACCGGTCTTCAAAAGACCAAAGCGAGAGGCAGGCATTTTGGGAGAGTATGAGTGATATTCTGGATAAATGTCAACGAAACGAGAGAATAGTGATGTTAGGTGATTTTAATGGTTGGGTGGGAGTGAAGCGCGATGGATACGAAAGTATATTGGGAAAGTTTGGTGATGAACGAGTGAATGAAAATGGAGAAAGTTTGCTAGAAGTATGTTTGGAAAGGAATCTTGTGGTAACTAATACCATATTCAACCACAAGGATATCCACTTGTATACAAGAGAGGAAAGAGATCAGAGAAGCATGATTGACTTTGTGATAGTAGACGCAAGACTGAGAAAGAAAGTGCTAGACACTCGGGCGTACCGTGGCACCGGGATCGACACAGATCACTTCTTGGTTATTAGCCGGGTAAGGGGTCTGTTTCAGCGGTGGCGACATCGTGTGCATGAACCCGTTAGTGTACTAGAGCGAATAAAAGTTGAGAATTTACAAGAGTTAGGCATAAAAGAGGAATTTGTGAGTAAACTGAGTGAAAAATTTGAAAACCTAGATGAAATATGTGAGATTGAAGAATTATGGAAGCCGTTTAAGGAAGGACTTGTGGAAGTTGCGATTGAAGTGTGTGGGGTTAGCAAAAGACGACAAGGATGTATGGCAAAGGGAAAGAGTGTGGAAGTTCTTAATGCGTTGACTGGCAAGAAGAAAGCATGGTTGGACTGGTTGGCTACAAAGGCCAATCAAAGAATGCAAGAGGCAACGGATGAGGATGTAAAAATGGCAAAGGATGAATATAAAAAGTATAAACGTGTTGCAAAAGAGACGATGATGAGAAAGAAAGAGAATGATAGAGAAAAATTTGATAAAAGGTTATCTGAAGACTTCCAACGGAATATGAAATTTTTTTGGAAGTCCATAAGAACAGTGAGGAGTCAGCAGACAATGTCGCCGCTCAATCACATCAGAAACCAGGATGGAAGTTTTGTAAGAGGAGAAGAATGTGTGCTAAAGAGATGGAAGGAATATTTTGAGAGTTTATTCGAAAAAGAAGATGTACAAGGCGATACGCGTGTTTTAGATCTGAATGAATTTGGTGATGAAAGCGAGTTAAGTATGGGATAAATAGTGGAAGCGTTGAATTGTATGAAAGAAGGAAAGGCTGCTGGAATAGATCGGATTTCTGTCGAAATGCTGAAAGCTGGACGTGGCGTGGTAGCTTGCCAGCTGTACCGCCTTTTTAACTTTTGCTGGCGAAGTGGCAGAGTACCAGCAGAATGGTGTAAAGCTGTCATTGTGCTGCTTTACAAAGGAAAAGGGTCGCAGCAAGAGTGCAAAAACTACCGCGGCATAAGCTTGCTCAGCATCGTTGGCAAAAGTGTTGATAAAAAGAGTGATGAATGAAACTGAAGGAAAAATGTGGGATGTGCAAACAGGATTTGTGAAAGGAAGGGGATGTACGGATCAGGTCTTTCCTTACGATGCGTAGCTGAGAAAGTTTTGGCTAAAAGTCAAAAGGTCTATTGCATATTCGTGGACTTGGAAAAGGCCTACGACAGAGTGGTGAGGAATGAACTGTGGTCAATATTGTCCATGTATGGAGTGAACAGCAACTTGATACGGGCATTGAGGTCTCTCTATGAGGGTTCTAGTGCTTGTGTCAGGATCAACGGGGCCTGCACGGACTTCTTTCACATTGAAAAGGGTGTGAGACAGGGCTGTGTAGCGTCTCCGTGGCTGTTTAATCTATACATGGATAGTTGTCTGAAAGAACTGCAAGAGAGTATGTATGGCTTAAAAATGAATGAACTGACCGTCAAATGCCTCCTATACGCTGATGATCAGGTGATATTAGCATCATCAGCGGAGGAATTGCAGCTGATGGTTAATAGTATGAATGAGGCTCTAAAAAGTAGAGGAATGAAAGTTAATGTAAACAAGACGAAAGTTATGGTTTTTGAAAGAGAAGAAAGTATGACGAATTGCTCAATCTTCATTGAAGGGCAAAGAGTGGAACAGGTGAAAGAATTTGTATACTTGGGTTCCAAATTTGTGAGGGATGGAAAGTGTGACCAGGATATTGAGCGAAGAGTTTTGGCAGGAAATCAAGTGAATGGGGCTATGTACACCTTTATGAGCAGTCAAAATGTGTCTGAGAAGGCCAGGTTGGCTGTACATAGGGGAGTGCTCATCCCTACACTTATGTATGGTAGTGAAAGTTGGGTATGGCAGAAGAAGCATGAAAGCAAAATTAATGCAGTGGAAATGAGAAGTCTGCGAAGTATAGCTGGAGTGACTTTAATGGACAAAAAAAGAAATAGCGTGATAAGGGAAAAATGTGGTATAACAGAAGATGTAGTGACTAAGATCGAAAAAGGGATGCTTAGATGGTTTGGACACGTGGAAAGAATGGATGAGAATAGACTGACAAAGCAGATTTATGAGGCGAGAATGAATGGGCAAACTGGTAGGGGTCGACCTCGGCGTACGCATGCCGATCAAATCAGAGACCTTCTGGAAAAAGGCAAGGTCAAGAGTACCCGGCCCTTAACCGGCGAGCGTGTATGAAAACAGTTATGAAAGTAGAAGAAGCGAAAGTTGTATGCCAGGATCGTAGCAAGTGGAAAGCCATAGTCTCTGCTTACCCCGATGGGAGACAAGCGTGATTATATGTATGTATGTATGTAAAAAAACTAATATTATAAAGAGAATAGATTTATAGATTTGATTGTATGCAGGCTTCGCCACTACTGAACTCATTTGTAAACTATTTTACTGCTGGGAAGTTACACTATCCCCGGGTCACATAGGCTATATTCCCTTACTATATACCACGGGAACGGGAACTACGTGTTGGGATGGGAACTATGCGAGCGTGACTTCACGGCTTATGAGATAGGTACTGCCTGGTGATAGAGAGACGGGCAGCGGAGTCTCAGTAATAGGGTTCCCTTTTTACCCCTTTGGATGCGGAACCCTGAATGTTTTTCGTCCAAATCAAGCAAAATTTTACCTATGCAAGGTAATTAAAACTTTGGTTGGAGAATCATGTTGACAGTCTTTAGTCGAAGGATGAATACCCTGATAATAGTTGGTTTTATTTGAATGAACCGTACACACTTAGAGCGAGTTCGTTAATTATTCCTGAACAGCCTGTGTCTAAGTCTACCGGTTCAACTTTTTATACTAAACTTTAATTAATCAACATAAAGACATTTACAATAACACAAAATCAATCTCTGTTGGACATCAAATAGGAATGACAATGTAAATCGGATTTAACGTTCAAAAATGTGTCACTATTAAAAGTAATTTAAATCAAAAATAATGAGTAAGTTTTTTAAGGAGTATTGATAACAATTCTGGAAAAAAATTTACCCAAATTATCTTACATTCCCTTTTTAGCTCGTTATAGTATAATTTTTTATAACATACGAAACACATCTTTAATCAATAATGATTTTAATGCTATAAGCCGAATTTGAAGTAGATCAGACCAAGGAATCACGTTGTCCCATACAAACTTTACCCTTCTTTTTTATACCCTTGGAGGTGGAATTTGCAAAAATGGTAAAATTACTTTCTTCAAATTGTAACAAAGAACGCTCGTGCTGAGTTTCATCACCGTACCATGAACCGTTTAGGCAATAATTGATAATAACTTTATACGACTATAGTTCTTTCATCTGCGATTCGATTTGGATGAAAAATAGCCTAAAGCCTCCCCCGAGTTGAGCTTAATCTTTTTTTGTAAACAGCAAATGAATCCGTTCAGTATCTTCGGAAATCCTGACGCTCATACAGACAGACAGACAGACAGACAGACAGACAGACAGAAAAGAATTTTAAAAACATCATTTTTGTGCTCTATTGGTGTTTTTATACCGCCCCCGCTGTTTTTTTTTAATTTTATCAATTGTACAGACACACGATTTCTACTCTCTTATTATAGTAAAGATTAATTCCATATTAACCTTGCGCATAAGGATCTAGAAAATTGAAAAACATAGGTGCCTACTGATATATTTTATCCGAAACAAACATTTTGTGAATCACACAAATATTTATTCCAACCTGGAATTCGAACCCGAGCCCTCCTCACGGCAGTCGCTTACTCCTACCACTGTCCCATCGAGGCACTCTTACCAGGATATCAGAACTTTGAAACAGGTTCCCACCAATCAATAGTTCAATGAACCATCGAGACAGTCGGTAATGAAATTTCTATTAAATTTCATTATCGACTGTCTCGCTTCTAATATAGGTACCTACATAGAAATTGATGTTATACGAAAACTGCATTAGTAGCTTGCAGTTGTGGTGTGTGTGACATAGTGACATACAAACTGACTAGTGCACGAACAATTCATTTCAAATTGCTGCTCTGTTAAGAGTGATCCAAAGAGAAGTTTGTTTACACCGTTCTAGCAGGTAAATAGTTTTGCTTTCTACTTTTCTGAATGTTAAAGATTTGCGGGTTCGCACTATTTGGTCGCGCCATTTTATCTCCCAAATGGCTCGGAGGATCTTTGCGATGAAAGTATTAGGAAGGTTTTAGTTTAAGCCTGACTCATACCGACTAAAAAACCACGTTTCCTACCTAATGCCTACGGTTGAAAGCCCCGGGTAAGCCCTCGGAAGGATGATCCCAGGAGGTCGCCAAAAACTATGCCTGAAGGAAAGCCTTGGCGACGTCTACCCGATTGAGGGTGACTACTTATCCCATAGTCCACAAAACACAAACTATTTTGGCCCTCAAATTGACAGTCTAAATGTAGTACCTACTATTGCCACTACCAAAAATTTTAAACATACCTCTTCTCTCCCTTTTGCCATAAGCTGCACCGGAGATTCTTTTAAAACGCTGATCAAACAAACACATACAACTGATAACGTGATATATGTGTATAACATCATGTAGTAATCCAAAGCCCCTCCAACAACGTATGACACCAATAAGCCCAAACTGCATGACAAATTTGGACCAGATGTCAAGGTACCCCTGATAGAATCCTGGGCTATTTCACTGATGTACATTGAGACTAGGACAAAGATTGTGTTTGCAAATCCCATTATTATGCTGGCTATAAGCATGGCTTCCACTCTGTTACTGAGGACGATGACTGACCAGGACACCTGAAATGCGAAGAGATAAATATAAATCAGAATTAAAGAAAAACCGACCAAGTGCGAATTGGACATACACAGAGGGTAAAAAACGGCAATAAATCACGTTACTTATAAACCTCTTAAATGTCTATTTTATTTTAATAAAATAAAAAAATTTAATGGAAATATACAATTCGATATTCTGTAAGTATTTCAAAGGCCAACTTGTTGCCTTTATTTATTACACATATACATAGTATACGCCCACATTTCACCTTATAGTTCTATGTCCCACGTAATAGGTGGTGAGCAAATTGCCGTGTTAAAATGCACAGGCGCGGGTAGCCGCGACTTGAAATTTTTCAAGCCGCCCATAGGGCCTTCAACTTGGCTTAACGATTGTCATTTGACTGACAACTGGGTTATGTCTAGTCAGCGTCGAGACCCTAGGCCCCATCGGTGGGACCCCTTGCGCAAAACATTTTCAAGAAATTGAAAAAGAGCCTTGTAGAGTCGACTAGTGAGTCAAGGGCTGGCAGTTTTCTCGCTCAGCGAATAGGTATTGCTATTCAAAGGGGGAATGCTGCTATTCTTTTGGGCACAATGCCACGGGGTCAAAATTAGGTTTAGTTTAGATAGTAATAGTTCTCTGTAATTTTTATCAATAAATGTTTTTTAGAGAACAAATATCGTATAAAGATATACTTGCAAATTTTTGTTCCAATATTGTTAAAATACAATACAAAATACAAAGCTACGAATCCTTAAAAGAAAATTTGTAGTCGTTGCGGGTTTATTAAACTTAATACATAAATATTATAACGATACAATACAATAAACATACTTATTACTATACTACACCAGGAAATACATCAAACAGATTTATGATAAACTTGTTGTTAAAACAATTGGGGGCCTTATAGCAGAAGGCAATTTTTAGAGGCAACCTTTGGATGGAAACATAAGCCACCCAATCAAGTAGGTATTACCAGAAGTTCTACTCTGGCGCAATTGCATAAAAAATACAGGTTTTGTACATACAATTGTCGTTCATGTAACCTCAAAGCAGTTATTATGTCATTATAAACTGCAGTGATCTATTGTCAATAGAAGTCGCATAAAAAACTGCACTTCGAACAATTAACACAGTTATGATCTCATAATCGTTAAGTACTAAATATCTTCCGGATTAATAGCATCCTCAATTAGCTTGTATACCTACTTCGTCAGTTATACTTAATCAGTGAGTAAGGGTTCTAAGAGTTATTTTTAGTTTGTTTGTCTGTTGTTGCAAATATGCACAATGTGTCAAGTAACATCAGTATTTAAACTAATAATGCTCGAAGATAAAAACACGACAGTTCGATAGCAACTTGAACTCTTGCACTAATTATCCGTACCACATAACGGCAAAAAATCTCGTTACTTGAATGGGAGCTCCACATAAATATTTTATGATTTTAGTATTATTATAAACTACGGGTGACTCTCGGTCCGGATCATTCTTGGTGCAAAGGCTGGCCATTGCAATCCAGCGTGGAAACGCAGGAAGTGTAATGGGCACTTTTGCGCCGGGAGCTGTCAGGGGCGGGTTTTTTGAATGGTAGTAGTAATGGTAGTAGGTAGGTAATTGATAAAATTATTTTAATTAATGTGACTACTTTTAATTTATTAACTGTAATTATTTCATTGTTAAGTGTTGAAGAAGCAAGTGAGGTGTGTATGGACCGTGCCGTGTGGCGCTCGGTTCTTTCTGCCTACCCCGCAAGGGATTTGGCGTGAAGATAGATAGATAGATAGATATTTCATTGACATTATATGAAATACATGTTTAGAAGTATATAAATATTTTGACATTTTAGTATTTGCTGTTATAGCGGCAACTAAAATATATTATTTCTGAAAATGTCAACTATCTTTCTATCACGGTTCATGAGATACCGCCTGGTGACAGATAAAACTTTATATTTGAACTATAGAACTCAGAGGATCTACGCTAATAGTGCACGATCAGAGGGATTTGTATTAACGACAAGCCGATGTCACGCGGTTTCTCCCGCGTAGTTCCCGTCCCCGTTGGAATACGGGAATAAAATATAGTCTATGTCATCCGGGGTTAATGTAACTTTCCAACAGTGAAAGAATTTTTCAAATCGGTTCAGTAGTTTAGGAGCATATGCATGCAAACAAACAATCAAGTCTTTATAGGCGTTTTGCAGGATTTGACTCTCGGGCCATTTTTATTTCGTAACTATAATATAGGCGTTCGTTAGACCTCTGTGTTCTTAAAGTCCGCATTTCAACCAAAAAAGGTTTTTTTTTATATTCGGCTCGCCAAATTGACGTCGACACCAGCCTGATGGAAAGCCGTGGCGCATCTAGCGATTGGGGGCCACTTCTTACGGTGGTCCTCAAGTTGGCGGCCCTGTGATGTGCCTCTTCACGCTCCTCTTAAAGAACCCGGGATTGTAAGATGAGGGAAACACGTGTGCGGGCAGGTCGTTCCAAGTTAACAGTTTTTTTAGTTTAGTTTTTTCGTATTACAGTCTATTTATTACTGTTTACACTGCAAGTGTCATTCGAATGAAGCTATATTTTACAAACCATACTTTTTTTATATCAAACAATCAAATCAGCCTGTTTCTAGGGGACGAATGACAGTTTGCCTTTACAAAGGCCATCGTACCCGAATATCTTAAGTGTTTCGACTCACATCGGAACGATGATTTAATCTCAAAGCGGTCCGTTGCTAGACGGAGACCTCTCTCAAAATTCACGTTCCTGCGTCTTCCGCATCCAGTCACTCCCTGCGACCTTCTTCAGGTCGTCGGTCCTCTGGCGGGGGGTCATCCTACCACATGTGCACCAATTCGCTGTCTCCACTTCCGAACTGGCTTACTCCATCGGCCATCGGGTCTTTTACAGATGTAGCCTGCCCACTTTATTATATAACTAGTTGAACCTCGCAACTTCTTTTACGTCACTTTAGTTGTATGAATAGGTGGAATGATGTATTTCTTAATCAGACTCATAAGCGCGTGTAAAACTGCCCCGAATGTAAGGGTCTAGTCTATTCTAAAACAATTCAGCAAGAATTAGTTATCAATGCTGTTTTATGATTAAGTAAACACGCCAGTTTAGATTTACCCTTACATTCAAAGAAACCTTTGAATTCAAGGTTCAGCGATTGTTAAGATGTCTCTAATTTCTGAACAACAAAACCTATATCTTTCATGTACTCTCGACCCTCTACAGTTTTATTATAGTCCAATCCTGCCCGATATGGCAATAATGTAAACATGTCATGTTTTGACTATCGTTGTCTAAGACAGATTAGTAGAAAAATATAGTGTGACAAATCATTGATTTTTTTTACTATCCTGAGTGGGTATTTTAAATGAAAATAAACTATCATAAAGAAGTTATTTGGTGTCGAAATGATTGTAAGAACACTGTATGACTCCTGGATACTGGAATATAATCAGGGTGAATACTCAATTGCAAGTAACTAGGGACATATAAGATCAAATGTGTTTGTTTACATTTTTGCGCAAAGCTATTGAAATACAGTATAGATAAATATGTATAGATTTTCATTAATGTACATACCGCGTGTAGTAACGAAGCGAACATCGTAGTACGTTTAAGTCCCATCTTGTTTAAAACGACGATATTTATTATTGGTTGTGCGATCAGCACTCCAAGGATTGGTAGACTACCAAGGAGTGCCACATCTATATCTGTCATGGGTCGATGTAAAGTTGTATTCTCTGACTTGAATAGAAGAACCGTAGGTGATGGCCATCCGATTGTGATACCCATATTGACGCAGGAGAAACACACTGTGGAATTGAGAGAAAAAAAATGCTTTTAATCCTACTAAAGGGCTTCTCAGGATTTTTTTACACCTGAAAATTCTCATGGATGTTATATCGGACTTCTAATGACTAAAATCACGCGGTGCTTTCCATCTTCCTATGGCCGAGAGTCCTGGGTACGACCCCGGTAGCGTAACACCAGGGCTGCTGATAATGTGTGGGTACCTTACATTATAAAGATGCAATTGCCTTTTTGTTTGGTATACAAGCTTGTACTATAGGATCTAGACAACTCATGGACAGACTTATACTTATAAACACAAACACATCTAAATATATATTATACTAGCTGACCCGCGCAACTTCGTTTGCGTGATAAATAAAGAACCGCTCGATCGATTTTATGCAAACTTCACATAAACCATCTACTAAATAGTCCGAACAAAGCCTAAACATTGATTGGATTGGATAGTTGAGCCCGTTCTTGAGTTATAAAATTACAACGAAAAGTGGCATTGATTTTTATATATACATTTAGATAACTCAAAGGTGACTGACTGACTGACATAGTGATCTATCAACGCACAGCCCAAACCACTGCACGGATCGGGCTGAAATTTGGCATGCAGGTAGATGTTATGACGTAGGCATCCGCTAAAAAAGGATTTTGAAAAATTCTACACTCAAGGGGATAAAATACGGGAAGCGGGAACGAAAACAAATTTTACGCGGGCAAAGCTGCGGGCATCAGCTAGTTATATCATATATTTGGCCCGGCGACCCGGGAATGAAACGCAGGACCACAGTACGTCAGACGGTTACACTACCACCTCCAAGCAAGCAAGCAAAGGCCGTCAAAATTATGTAAAATTTTGACATTGTAATTATAAAATAATGTAGGTAGGTACCTAGGTACTACAATAATAATTTATTCAAAAATATAAAATTTAATAATTTCCTTAATTTTGGGGTAAATTATGAAACAGGTATTCTCTAATGTTTGTATCTATTGGCAAAGATAATATTATAGTATTACATGCTATCTGGTTTGGCTATCTACTTATAATTATCTAGATTTTTTTTTTTTTTTTATGTGTTTTCGGTACAGTAGTCATCTAGTTACCTTTGATAATGCCGCGAGGCTAAGCACTTTGTGTTTGTTAGTAAACATTGCGGAACAGTCCAAGTAAGTGGTGTTTTTTTTTTTTTTTTTTTTTTTTAATGTTATGTGCAGAAAGTTCCACTAGGTGTCGTCAATCTACTGTATGAATAATTAAAGTCTAATGCTACTTGAAAGTGGTATAGGTACCTACTGATTAAAAAATATATACAACTACAAACTTTCACATTTATAATATTAATGATTATTATACATAATTAGCGAACAATGAAGCGCTCGTGGCCCCGCGGACTCAGTGTTCTGTAAACGATCACTGCAGTAAGCAACTTTCACTATGGCCGGTCCATGGATGGGTGACCATCCATGTTATCACTTTGTGACATTTATTTGAACGTTTCCGTGCTTCGGAAGGCACGTTAAGCCGTTGGTCCCGGTTGCCAGTAAAATGGCAGTCGTTAAGTAAAGTTGAAGACTTTATTTCAAAAGCAGGCAGTCACAACTTGCGCCTGTCCATTTAAACACGGCAATACGGCTCACCACCTATTACGTGGCACATAAAAAGGTGAAATGTGGGCATATAATATGCCTCTGCCTACCCCTTCGGAGATAAAGGCGTGACCATATGTATGTATGTATACATAATTATATTATTAGTAGGATAAAAATAAACTCACGTATAACACTAGCTATAATTTGAACAAGGATTCCCATGTTGTGTTGTGCCGTATTTTCTAGAATATAAAGTCAGCGGTCGGTGTACACTATCTGGAAGTTAAAACAAATTAGCTATTAATATACTTATGAGTTTCGTTTAGTAACCCATTAGCGGGTACACGCACGTTTACGAATGTTTTTGTAATCGGCAATGGGCACGATAGGGCCGACGCGGCGTCGCGACGTTGCGTTTTATCAGTGTGTTTTGTTTCGATCTATACCTCTATACTGATATCCAAAGACAATTTATAACCTAGACACTGCATTGGTGAACTTCGCTATCGACACGTTTTTGCTGAACATTGGTGGGATGCGGGAAGATGTTGACTCATCCTATTGGCTCCTTCAAGGCCATGCCCTAACTGTTACATTCGGTAGTGCAGGCGTGTTACCTAAGGCAGCAACACGCCTACACTACCGTAGTAAATAGGGTCGGCATTAGGGTCGGCAGCGCGAGTGTAGCGCCTCTGGTGTTGCAAACGATCATAGGCTGCGATGAACACCAGTCCTTCTGGTGGGCCGTATGCTTGTCTGCCATCTTAGTGGCATAAAAAAAACATACATAATAATGATACATAGCATCAGGCCTAGGTATCCCTTTTTTTACGTGAGGGAAAATCCATCATGGAGGCTATGTCGGACTCCTACCGACTAAAAAACCTCACGTAACGCCCAACAGCCTATGGTTGGGAGCCCCTGGTAAGCTCTCGGAACGATGTCTCAGGACAGCCTAGGTATCCCTAGACCTGGATATGGTGGGGTATCTACCATCTCATTAGTTAAAACCACTTTATACCAATAAATTTGTAGACAAACATACGTCCCACCTGATCAAAGCTGGTCATCGTAGACATGAACGTCAATCACAATCACACTGCCGACCCTGCGAATATATTCCAAGACCTTTTTTTTAAAGAACTTCATACTTTGAACTTCTGTAGAACCCAGGCTGCAGGCCAGGGAGATTATTTCCAGACGTCCATGGAAAAACTCTTTTGGACCTTAGCGTGCACGAGCGATCCGCACAAAGTGTTGGGGAAAACTCTGCCCGTGGCAAGTGGTGCGATGATAGAAGGTAGCTGCGGGATAACAGTAAATAATTTCTCAGACCACAAACTAATGCACAGGCCGTAGAACACGCATGACGCATTAGGAGGCGAAAGATCTTCTCCTGTAAGCAAGGAACCGCTTGTGTACAGTATCGAACGGGTCAAAATAACCGCAGTAAAGTACCACCTTGCTTAGTTGAGCTTTCAGAGCTCAGTGTGTTTCAGACTGCAGTGTGACTTTTTTTACACAATAATAAAGGAACTGAAGGTCACTCGAGATTTCAACATCAAGGATCCCGATACTATTAGGGATGGACACAAGCCCTGAAATTACGGCGTTACAGTAAATGTCTGTTCTGAACAGTGAATACACAAAGTTTGAGTCTTAGCAGGATTGAATCTTATAATATTTGTAGTCTAATCCAATCTGACACTCTTGCAAGAGAAGCCTTGATTTCAGACACCAGTGTGGTACATAACTTTCTTTCACTATGGACTGGAAGATATTGGAGTTTCGCATAACAAAAGATGCCGTCAATAGACAACATGTTCATAATTAATGAAGCAGTAAAATCAGGGTGGGGATTTCACCGACTTATGCTTAAGTGGGACTCTAGCATTTATGGCCATGTAGTCGGAACTGTCGGTCGGCATCGAAAACGACTCTATGCTTCAAATGGCTCAAAAGCTAGCAGATGTTTTCCGTAGGGAAGCAGCTGCATTGGCGTACTATCTTCATTTAAGGCTTCTATGGAGTCTTTAACGACTTGTGAACCGAAATTAAGGTTTAGTCCGTTGGGAGGTGATGGTATTGGTGAACATTATTTTCTTCAATGCCAAGCATCGTAAGTATCGTAGGCGTCATTTTTCAGCCTCTTATTGAGTTTTGTCCACAGATTTCTGAAGAAGACAATCGAAAATACTTATTACGTTGACGTACAATACCGAAAGTACCACATTCGATACTTGTCGTATTTATTACGTCCACGTACAATATCGAAAGTACCACATTCGATACTTATCGTACTTAACACGTCCACGTACAATATCGAAAGAGTCACTTTCGATACTTGTCAGCAATACTTGGATATAGAAAAATATCATATCTACCACATTCGATCTGTTCGTAGTCACAGTCGATACGTCATACAAAATATTTAGGCACTTTCGCATTTATAAAGGTTTTAGGAAAGACACATAATTTTTACTACAAAAACTGCTATCAAAAATTAGAGATAGTAGGTACAGATGGAAAACTCATGTATGTACTTTTTTTTCACACCCACCCTCTGTTACGCAAACTCGCGCACAAATCAGTATCGAAAATTCGGCTGAAACGGCCTGACCTCGTGTCTGTGAATGAGTTGTCTATGTGTGCGTAGCCTCAGCGAATTTAGTATGTAGGTTTCCATCTGTAGGGGAGACCGGGGCTGGTTGACTAAGGGGTAGGTAGACTAACTAACAATAACTCGGCCAAAGCAATGGCTATGAGCCAAACGATGACACCCGAGAATCCGTTACCTCTTCCCGCTCAGTCAACGGGAGTGCGGCGTTGCGCACGCACAGCGTTTGAGTGAAGAACATTAAAGTTGAAAAATAACATTACGTAAGTAATTATTTTCATCGTAATGTTTTTTGTAATAATGCCTATACTTTCATGGTTACTGATTGTTAAAGAATTTAGAATGGATGTTTAATTCATGTTCTTTCTTTTTTGTATAGTTCTATTTGATTTCTTAGCAGTTTTGTGGTTATATCATGTGATTGAAAATAAAAATGTGGTTCGGGGCTAGTAGACTAATGTATAACGGGGCTGGATGACCAATAATCATACATAAAAGAAAGAACATGAATCAAACATCCATTATAAATTCTTTGACAACCAGTAACCATGAATATACATATAGGCATTATTACAAAAACATGACGATGAAAATAAATACTTACATACGTTATTTTTCAACTTTAAATTCCTTCACTCATACGATGTGCGTGCGCGACGTCGAGCTCTCGGTGATTTATTGTATGTCTGTTTTATATTCAATAAAAAATAATAAAAATAATAATTGTTTATATGTTGCCCTTTATCCTATTTCCTCGTAGATTTTGCCTTTACAAGTCCATAGGTCAACTTACCCCAGGTGAATAGTCAACCTACCCCAAGCATGGGGTTGACCAGTTTTTCTTATTGTATAAGATCTAGCCTGTACCCTATTTTATAATGAATAAAGTGCTTTTTGCTATATTTTTCCAAAGCTTAATAGTTAACCTATGAAATTAACCTGTTTTTGAATTAATATTCTATAAAGAAATAAAAATATAAGCCTTTAAGCTGAAACCTAGTCAACCAGCCCCGGTCTCCCCTACTATCTCTAACTTGTGCTGCTAAATGGAAGCATCATCAGATACACATAAATCACAAAACGACATCACCTTTTCAGGGTTCCGTACCCAAGGTTAAAAACGGGACCCAATTACAGAGACTTTGCTGTCCGTCTGTCTGTCTGTCTGTCACCATGCTGCATTCGTAAACCGTGATAGCTAAAAAGTTGAAATTTTCACAGACGATGTATTTCATTTTGCCGCTTTAACAAAATGACCACGAAAACAAAAAGATATATTAAAGGGGGCTTCCATATAACAAACGTGATTTCATGTCATTTTTTGGCTCCTTGGTTATTTACTACTAGCTGACCCTCGCAACTTCGTTTAGGTACGTCACATAAGGTGTAAGAAAGGAGAGGCATTTCTTCACCAGACTTAGCAAGCACCGGGTGAAACTGCACTGTTTGCTTAATCATATAAGAGCTTATTATTTTACAATATAATAAGCCAACACGCCAGTTTAGATTTACACTCACATTCAAAGACACCCTTGAATTCTTGATCTGGCGAAAGTTGAGATGACTCTAATTTCCGAACTAAAAAGCCCTCAATATCGAAACTTAAGCACAATGCTTAAAGTACTCCCTTTTTGACACCAAAAAAATATTTGAAATAGGATCACGCGGTGAGAAATTACAGCTGAAAAACCATTTTATCTTTCATCCTCACCCCTGAAGGGACCGCGCAAAATATCGGGATCACGTATTCTAGAACCTTCCTCGGATTATAAGCACTGAATGTACCAGGTTTTATTCTAATCGATTAAGTAGTTTTGGCGTGATACTTATTCGGGATATAGACAGACAGACAGACAGACATGAAAAAAAAAATGTATTTTCGGCTTCAGTATCAATTAGAGAACGCCCTACAATTAAAATTTTCAAAATATCTTCCTCTTGATCCTCTGCCGTTTTATTATATCTATGTATAGAAGATGTATAGATAAATAAAATATTTGTGGACATTCTCACACAAAATCAACTAGCCCAAATTATTATAATACACTCGAGAGCAATGAATCCGGGTCACTTAAAGAATGTTAAAAATCTCGGAAACTAAAAATGATAGGTTAATGCAATAAATTGTATTTAATAGACAATGTAATACTCCTTAAATGAAAGTAAAAAAAATATGAGTCACCATACATTTTATTAACACAAAATTACATCATAAAGAAAAAACTGCTGATCTCTCCTTAAAACAAAAATAGGAAACATGAAATTTTTGAACTTTATTACGATTTTCTTGAATTTTAATACTTCGTATTGCCTCCTCGTGCTTCCATTACTGCGTTTACGCGGTTTGGCATGCTGTACACCAAGTTCCTTATACGATTTTGGGGAATATTCTCCCATTCCTCTGTGAGAGCAATTTTGAGCTCACGAAGCGTGATTGGGGGAGGGTTTCGTTGTTTTACGCATCTGCCTAGCTCGTCCCAAGCATGCTCGATCGGGTTGATATCCGGGCTGCGCGCTGGCCACTCCATACGAGTAATGTTCATCTCTTGAAGGTAGTCATTCACAATCCTACCTGTATGAGGTCGGGCATTGTCATGCATAAATATAGCATCCTCACCTAAATTGACCATAAATGGACCAACGTGATCATTGAGGATTTCTTCCACATATCTTACGCTAGTTAAAGAGCCGTTTTCTATGATCACCAGCTCTGTGCGACTTTCAGAAGAAATTCCGGCCCACACAAGTACCTACAGACCCACCACCGTAGGCTACTTTTTCTTCGATGCATGCTTGCTTGAATCTTTCCCCTGGTCTTCGATACACTCTGTGTCTTCCATCGTGCTTGTAGAGCATAAATTTTGATTCGTCGGAGAACATAACTTTTGACCAATCTTCAATACTCCAATTTACGTGGCTCTGGGCATACCTTAGTCTCGAAATACGATGCCCACGCTCCAGTTTAGGGCCGTTTGCAGGTCTAAGGGGTTTTAAGTTAGATTCAGCAAGCCGACGTCTTACTGTCCATGCACTTGGGTTACTTCCTCCGAGGCGTCGAAACTGATTGGTGAGTTCAGTTCCTGTGAGAAAGCGATTTCGAAGCATGGTGTTCACCAAGTATCGGTCTTCTCGTGCTGTGGTACACCTGGTTCTGCCCGTTCCTGGTCTGCGTAGGTTAGAACCAGTTTCTTCGTAACGTCGGAGAACTCTTTGTACTGTTGACAGCGACACACCGACAGTCCTGGCTGTATCGCGCTGACTCCGGCCGGTTTCCAGCATTGTAAGTATTCTGGTGCATTCTTCAGGCGTAAGCGACATAATTTCAGCTTGATTAATGAATATAGAGCACTATCAACATGGTTTATGTACCCACATAAATGACAGATTACAAACAAAAGCAACACCAAATGCTGTAATTTCGTAGTTCCATCTTCGAAAGTGGCCCTTTTTCAAATTTGATTTTTTTATGATATAACTTTACAATAACTAAGAAGTTTTAATACCTTCATTTAAGGAGTATTACATTGTCTATTAAATACAATTTATTGCATTAACCTAGCATTTTTAGTTTCCGAGATTTTTAGGATTCTTTAAGTGACCCGGATTCATTGCTCTCGAGTGTATAAGCTTGTGCGATAAGATCTAGGCGACTGATAGACAAACTGATATGTTTGTTTAAGTACCGAAGTTTCTCCTAAATGTATTTCAAGGACATCTAAGTGGATAAAACAATAATAAAATTGTTGCTACGTTATCTAGTTAAAGCGACGTACATTAAAGTTATAATTAAACTGAAATCAGCATCTTCTCGAGGTTTGAAGAAATTATTAAATTAAGACGCACTGACAACCGGTGATTTACATAAATTAGCAGTTAAATTAATTTGCCTGTCATCACAATGACAGATATAGCTTGTCCTTTGTTTTTTACGATCCATTGAAGGATCCATCTTAATAATTATATTATTCGTAACTTACTTAATTAAATAAATAAATATTCACGGACATTTCACACAACGCTATCCGATCCCAAAGTAATCTAGGAATAACCTGCTTGTGTTATGGGTATCAGACCACGGATAATAATACTTATATACTTTTAAATACATACATATTATAGATAGAAACACCCAGACTCTTGAGACAAACATTTATGGGTCACACAAATATTTGTCTCCGGTGGGAATCGAACCGACGACCTCCAGCGCCGCAGGCGGTATCACTACTGACTGCGCCACAGAGGCAGTGAAATTACCCCAAGATGGTAGATGAGTTTCCAGCCCACTGTTGGGAGTCCTGGGACATCCTTCCATAGCTTACCCGGGGCTCCCAACCATAGGCTGTTGGGCGTAACGTGAGATTTTTTCGTCGGTAGGAGTCCGGCATAGCATCCATGAAGGATTTTCCCGCACGTAAAAAAAAGAGTCATTGAAAAATTAAATACGAAAAATCTTTATTCAAATACGTCACAATGTAACGCTTATGAACGTCCAAATGATTGCTTCTACATTTACATTTACTACCAGATTCGCAACGCAATAGGTAGAGCTGGAGAAAAAAGAACCTGGCAATAAAACTTCGGCCACTCTAACAACTTCCAGTAGGTAATTACAAATCATTCAACAACTACAGTGGTGTAGTTGATGTCATTATTTTATACTGTTAGTTGGTGGCACTTGGTGGAACTTGCGGCACATCTATAGGTACTAATATATTAAAGAGGAAAGATTTGATTGTTTATTGGAATCGAATAAGCTCCGAAACTACTGGACCGGTTTGAAAAATTCTTTCACTGTTGGGAACCTACACTGTCCCCGGTGAACATAGGCTATATTTTCTTCGGGAGAAGTGCCGGAGGCTTGGAAGGAGGCGAACGTTCAGCCGATCCCCAAGAAAGGGGATCGCTCGGATCCGGCCAACTATCGCCCCATAGCCGTAACCACCGTCATCTGCAAGGTGTTCGAGCTAATTATCAACAAACAGCTCGTGCGCTACCTGGAGGATCACTCGTTAATTAGCGATCGTCAATATGGCTTTAGGCCGAAACGATCAACGGGTGACCTCCTAGCGTACATACCACACACCTGGGGTGAGGCTATGGAGAGGCACGGCGAATCTTTGACTATTGTCCTAGACATCTCTAAAGCCTTTTATAGGGTATGGCATGCGTCGCTTCTTTCCAAGCTACCGGCTTACGGTTTATCACCCCAGTTGTGCCGCTGGATGGCCAGCTTCCTGCACGGGCGACGTATGCAGGTTCTCTGTGATGGTCAGGCTTCCTGCTTTTTACAGGTAAATGCCGGAGTACCACAGGGATCGGTATTGTCCCCTACTCTCTTTCTTATGCAGAAGCATATCAATGACATGCTGTCCCTTGGGTGCATTCATTGTTATGCAGATGATAGTACTCTGCATGGGAGCTATTCTGGCCGTCCAGCGGAGGGGCGGGGTGACGTGGAGGGAAAGAGACGACAACTCGTGGCGGATCTCGACCGGGACCTGGGGCGCATTTCCCAATGGGGTTCGGACAACCTGGTCGAGTTTAATGCCAGAAAAACGCAGGAGTGTGCGTTTACAGCTAAGAAGTCCCCATTCCTACCCCTACCCTCTCTTCAGAACATTACGGTTCCACTAAAGGACAATCTGGAGATCCTCGGTATAGACGTCCGGCGTGAGCTCAATCACAAAAACTACATAGAGAGCTGTATTGGGCTGGCCTCGCGGAAACTATTTCATTTCGAGTTTTCCTTCTCTACGCAAATCTTCAAAAGGATCTTTTTGCAAAAGTGTAAAAATTATAATCATGAATTAAAGAAAATAGTGTCAAGATTAAGTTGTAAACCTAAAATGGTTTATTTTAGGTCGTATTTGTTTAAGATAAGTGATGAAATTAGATACAAGGTTAAAGCCGTCATCATACAGAGATTTCTTTAAGGGACCTTTTCTTTACCTAATATTATAAAAAGATTATGATTGTTCGTATGCATTGAATAAAAAAAAACCGATTTGAATAATTCCTTCACGGTTGAGAAGCTGCACTATCACCGGGTGACATAGGCCATATTTTATTCCCGTATTGCGACGGGAACGGGAACTACACGGGTGAAACCGCGTGACATCTCTCTCTATATAAAATACGCGTCTCTATATAAAATACATTCAAATAATAAAACTGCAGAGGGTCGAAAATCTGTACATGGTAGATGTTTCAAAATTTTTTATCGTAAGGCATTCTAGTGGTTGAATTTATAGTCGTTCTGGAACGGAAAGGCTTAGGCACAGTATCGATAATAGAACCGATCGGCACTGTCAATTTGAAAATCAACAAAAAAAAAAAACGAATATGTTGCCTGCGTCGAATACCGTTCTCACCTTTGGGATGACTCTGCGAGGTATTTACTAGACGCGCTTGGCGCGTGCCTAAACCTTTCCGTTCCAGAACGACTATAAATTCAACCAGTATAATCGATACGGAAGTCAAAAATGTAATATTTTTTATGGTCTGTCTGTATCGCGAATAAGTATCACGCCGAAACTACTGAATCAATTTGAAGGGTAATTGGCACAAATTGAGCTTATAATCCGAGTAAGGTTTTAAGATACTTTTGATCTTGAAATTCTGCGCGGTTCCCTTGGAAGAGGGGATGAAAAATATAATGGTTTTTCAGTTGTAATTTCTCAACGCGTAGTTCAATTTCAAATATTTTTTAAATTTTAGAAATGGATACTTCGAGGATTGTTCCAAACAAGTTTCAATATTGAGGGTAATGTAGTTCAGAAATTAGAGACATCTCAACTTTTGTTAAACTTAGAATTCAAGTGTTATGTAAGGATCATTCTAAACTGGCGTATTTGCTTAGTCAATTACTGTTGCTTTTCAAACAAAACAATTCAGTCTACGCCTTCGGCGCGAACTGAATCAGTAAGGTATTTTATGATAAGCAAACAGGGCACTCTCCTATAAGCCTGATGAAGAAATACACCTTTCTCTCTCACTGTCTCTCTCTCTCTCTCTCTCTCTCTCTCTCTCTCTCTCCTATGTGACGTAAAAGAAGTTGCGAGGGTCAGCTAGTACGTTAATAAAATTATTAAATCTAGTTTACCGACACGTCTTGTCTACTATCTGCAAACAAGGATAAAACATAGCACTAAATGTACAAAATAAATACTTTACATCATTTTCTATACGGAAAACTAAAGGTTAATATACCTGAATACAATAGTATTAGCACAGGTTAATATACATGAATACAATAGTACCTATTATCCAAAATACCCGCTGTCGATTTCTCACGATCTTAGCACACAACCACGGCTGTCTTTACAAAAACAAAATTAAATCAAAAGTAGAAATACAATACATTTTTTTTCGTGTAGATATATTCATGGATGTTGACCAAGCAGATGGAGTCCTTTTTAGTGAGTATGAGTGTGAAAAACGTTGTTACAGAACCAACTAACTTCACGGACCACAGCGCTACTTTAATTGATCTGACTTGTACAGATACTCAGGTAGAGAGAGTATTGGTGGAACACATTCCCGAGCTTGGCCGACATGCACTGATTGCAGCGGAGATCAACTTTAAAATTGGGAAACCTAAATCCCAATGGATCATATTAAACCACTGAAGGACATGTCATATTGGCTGACAGGTTTGAGGAAGACCTTCATAGAATAAACTGGGACTCCATACTGGCTCTGGGAGACCAGTCTTCTACTGACTTCTGCTGACTGTAATCACATGGTGACCTTCCATCTATGACTGGGAGCTCCGGGCATGCCCTCGGAAGGATAGCCCGCACAGACTTTGTCCACCCCGACACAGAGTTTTAGTTTCATTATACTTCTAGAGAAGGTTCAGGAATTATCCCACTTCTTCGTGCGTACTATATACCACCACTTTTTTGATCGGTGAAAAGACATGCCACCGTTACGGCACCGACTAAAGGGGCATGTTTAAAAAATTACGAAAAAGAGGTATAAATGAAAACATTTTTATAGGCATAAGTAGGAGAAAAATAAGAGAAAAAATTAGATTTAATCTAAAAGATGTAGGTATATCAAAACAATGTGGTTTTGTTATAAATTGTATATCAATTATGTAAATATTGTGTGAAAAGATCGTAGAATCAAACCCAAATTTTTAAATGAATAAATTTTATGACTCATACTTATAACACCTTCAGTATTTATTTAATGATCTTCTTCTTCTTCTATCATGTTAATGATTCACGTTTTTTTTTGATTTCTCAGATAGTTTGGGCACAAAACGATGCCATCTTTTTTTTTTTTATACTACTTAGGTGGCAGACAAGCTTACGGCCCACCAGAAGGTTGGTAACCGTAGGTATAGACGTTTGCAACACCAGAGGCGCTACACACGCGCTGCCGACCCGAACTCTAACCGATCTAATCTAAGCCGAGCGCTCTTAGTGCAGGTGGTAGGACATAAGGGGCATGAAAGCAAGTACAACATGGACTGCACTGGGGCTCCGCAGTCACATGCGGTTAAGCCCGAGTCTCTCTTTCCCCACCTGCATAAATTTTGTCTAGTCCGGAGTCCGGCCCACTAGGCTGCTTAAATCGAATGATAATTTAAAACATACACCTTTCATTTGGTTTTCGATTTTGATAAGTATAAAATACTACGGAGGACGCGTGTTTTGTATGCAAGGTCGTTAGTCTTATCCGCAGCCTTTAGTGGATACATCATTAAACTTGTATGTTACAAACTAAGGGCTTTAGCTTTTAAAAAAAAACCGGCCGAGTGCGAGTTGGACTCGCCCATGAAGGGTTTCGTAGTAGCAAGTAACATAATATAAACTTTCTTATAGTTCGTTGTAACTTTGATTTATGTTCGCAGTGGTAGTGATTTTTCTAACCGAAAATTGCGGTTTACGACGTATTAAAAAAAAACTATCAGCTCTATCTCATTCAAACCAATTTTCTTTGGTAGTTTTTATGGCAATGTACATCATATATTCTTTTTAGATTTATCACTCGCTTAGTTCAGAAGTTAGAAGGGGGGACACACATTTCTGCACTTTGGAAGTGTCTCTTGCGCAAACTATTCACTTTAGAAAAAAATGATGTTAGAAACCTCAATAGCGTTTTTGAAGACCTATCTATAGATACCCCACAGGTAAGGGTTTGACGAAAAAAAAAATTTTGAGTTTCAGTTCTAAGTATGGGGACCCCCAAAATTTACTGTTTTTTTTCTAGTTTTATATAAGAATCTTAAGGCCATACCCAGGGCTAACGACCTTGAGCAAATGGGCGATATGACTTGCTAACATAGAGTAGCGCAACTACAGAGACATCAGAGTAAAAGAACCACGGAAGAAGAAGAAACAAAGTAGCGGAAATGCGTTCCTCGCTTCACCAAATAAAAAAAAAGCTGTGAGACGGTCTCACCCGACTGCCCCTCTCTAAAACGTTTATTGTGTGTTACAAATACAACCAGATGGCGCTTACTCCAACATACTCAACATCACTATTTAGTTGTAATAATTATTGACATGATAACTGGTTTGTGTTGTATCGAGTACTAAAAATATTAATTATAATTATCCATAATTGCTAAGTTAGTTTTGTACAATATTGTGTAATTAAATAGTATTGTCTTATTAGCAGCTTCTGGGGGTAAATGTATAAAATGGCGGGCAATCATATTGGGAGCTCTCTCTTCATTCTGAACGCTTAGATAGGCGGTAACGCTGCACAAATAAATGTAAATGTAAAGCTGTGATTTCAAGTTTTATTTTATTCCTGAAGGTGTACCTATTTAACATGTGAGAGTTCAATCCGATTGACGTTGTCATTTTTGTTTTATTTCAAACTTTGAACAGATGATCCACGTGACCTTGTGACGTAGTTTAATGCAACAGAGTCACAGACTACAGACAAGTCTCGCCATAAGCCCCTCTGCACTCTATTTTATAGAGAGAGGCGAAAAGTAAATTAAAAACAAAGGAACGTTTCAATTTTCCTTTGTTTTTAAGTGTAGTAAAATACACTGCAAAAAATGTGATTGATCATTACGTAAAACTTAAATGTGACGAATTCACAAAGACGAATGTTCATATATTCCACAGACATATAAGAATAAGATATATTCATTGTTTTGTACTTAAATTATTACAAATCCAGAAAGGGGGGTCTTCCACTTGCTTAAAATTTTTGTTACTTTTGGAACAAAATTTCATTTCATTTTATTATTACAAACAAACAAAAATAGACGTAAACGCAGTTGCGAGGGTCAGCTAGTTATGTATAAATAAGAAGCGCTCGTGGCACCGGGGAGTTAGTGTTCTGTAAGCGATCACTGTAGTAAGCTCATTCACTATGGCCAGTCCTTGGATGGGTGACCATCCATGTGACCACTTTGTGACAGTTATTTGAGCGTCGTTTCCGTGTTTGGGAAGGCACGTTAAGCCGTTGGTCCTGGTTGCCCGTAAAATGGCAGTCGATAAGCGAAGTTGAAGGCCGTTTTGGCGGCTTGATTAATTTTAACAGCAGGCAGATACAACCTGCGCCTGTCTATCTCAACACGGCAATACAGCTCACCGCCTATTACGTGGGACAAATTCTAAAAAAGTGAAATGTGGGGACATAATAATATGCCTCTGCCTACCTCTTCGGGGATAAAGGTGTGACCATATGTATGCATACATAAAAAACGAAGTTGTGAGAGTCAGCTAGTTACATATAACTAGCTGACTCTCACAACTTCGTTTACGACGCTTAAGGTGTATGAAACATGAGGTATTTCTTCATCAGTCTCATTAACCGGCTGGTGAACTGCCCTGTTTGCTTAATCATAAACGAATTTAAAGATTAAGCATATTGTAAAACTAGCTGACCCTCGCCACTTCATTTACGTCACATAAGGTTTGCAAAAGGAGAGGCACTTCTTCATCAGACTAATCAAACAGCGTGTGAAACGGCCCTGTTTGTTTTATCATAAAAGAGCTTAAAGATTAAGTTTAATCTAAAACAATTCAGTTCCCGACTTCGGCGCGGACAGAATTATTTTACAACAGCCTTAATCATTAAGCTCTTTTATGATTCAGCCAACACGCCTGTTTAGATTTACCGTCACATTCCAAGGAACCCTTGAATTATAGGTTTTGTGAAAGTTGAGATGTCTCTAATTCCTGAACTACAAAACCCTCGAAACTTGTGTGAAGCAATCCTAGGTTGAATTCTAGGTTTAGAGAAGTTAAGATGTCTCTAACTCCTGAACTTCCTCGGATCAATTTTCATTCAAATCAGTAGTTTCGGCGTGATACGTATTCGGAATACAGACGGACATGAAAATTTTAAATTTCATTGCTGGCTTAAGTAGGTATCGATTAGAGAACGCGTTCTTTTTTTTTTAAATAGCTTCCATATTCAGACTCTCGACCCTCAACAGTTTTATTATTATGTATAGATATAGACTAGCAACAAACTCGGCGGGCACTCACTTTATTCACTTTTATACCTTAACCAATTTGCCGGTAGATGGTGCCTACTTGTGGCGACCCACAAGACGTAATAAGCTAAAAGAGTCAATTCTTTCAGCTTAGGTTGAGAGCAGTGTCTCAAAAAAGCAGTGTGTTAATATTAACTATAATATAAGTATTTTCATCAGTAGACAACTGATGAAAATACTTATATTATAGTATCCCTTAGCACAAGGTTATATTAGCTTAAGTTGTGTGCGAATGTCCACAAATATTTCTTCATTTATTTATATTGAAATGATTAAGTACCGCTGACAATATAAGCATGATTACCTTTCGAAGTAATTTAATAAAACAATACGAAAAATAAGTTGAAATGCATTATATTCTCATGTAATGCAGCATGCATTGTGTAACTCGGGCTCTGGCTCTGTTGCACGCATTACTCTGTACATGAATGAAAATATAACATTTTACGAGAATATTTTGCAGACCAGAGCGACACACGTCCGTCTAGCAACACGACTCCCCCCGCACTAGATTTTCGGGCGAGCGCGGGGAAGCAAGCAACGTGATGTATTCTTTGAATACATTATTAGTTATAATTAGTTAAAACTTATACTAATTCAAAATTGAAGAAAACCATTTTAGAGGTCTATGTTTTCTTTAGTCTCTGATATAAATTTTACTATCATTCATTAATAAATAGATGTCATACAACGACTTCTTCTAAAAAATTATGGGCTATTTCAGTGATGTTTTACTAGTTATTTATAATAAATACACAATTTCTGATGAAACCATCCTCTAGAACACATCTTGTAGATTTCAAATCTACTTTTGGCTGTCATTTTTCGTATACTAATACCGAGAAGAACGTCTTTATTTGCACCTCTTTTTCGCAAACTTTGTCAACCACTCCCCTTATTTACAGAATAATTCATCTAGTTACCAAGTTTCAATAGCATAGGCCTTATAGTTTCGGAGAAAAGTGGCTGTGACACACGGACGGACAGACAGACAGACCGACAGACAGACAGACATGACGAATCTATAAGGGTTCCGTTTTTGCCATTTGGCTACGAAACCCTAATTAAGAATATGAGAACGGTGACATTTTGTTGCAACAATTTTACAACTATGTAGATCTTATTTATTTATTCATGCATACTAGGAATGTAATGATAGAAGTAGTTAACTTAGGCGTTTTTTTTAACGTGAGGGAAAGTCTTCATGGATGCTATGCCGGCCTCCTACCGACTTAAGAACCTCACGTTACGCCCAACACCCTATGGTTGGGAGCCTCGGGTAAGCCCTCGGAAGCATGTCCCAGGACTCCCAACAGACCCACGGCCGCCACTGCGGCCTCGCCTAGGGGATGGTTCGGGTGCTATGGAAACTTAGGCTATTTTAAACCGAACGAGCGAAGCGAGCTAGACTCCGCGATTCGACAATTTGGACGATTTTGCCTTCATCCGTATGTCTGTGTGTATGTCAGTACCGGTCTAGACGACGCATGGCACACCTGTTCTTTGATTCAAAATACATCTTTCGTCGACAACTTTTTTGAAAGGAGGCAAATGGGGGAAAAAGGATAATTGATGAGGTTCATGATTTTTTTTTATTTTTACCTTCTATCTACTAATCTGTACTTAATACCATAGAATTATTGTGTATCGACAGAAGGAAAATAAACGCGGAAGATTGCAAACTTGCACTGTAAGTGATTTTGGAAAAAAGGACGCGTTTTTATGAATGGCACGATCTACCCTATGTCACAATTGTTTACCACTAACAAACTCGAACCCGATCACGTTCACGGCACAAAAGGTATTTGAATACCTACTCGTACGTATAAGTCCCGCACGTTGATATTGCGCTTGGCGGCCATCTTGGTGACCACTTGGTGACGTATGTCCGTCGAGCAGTCTGTACTAAAAAAAATACCGTACACAGCTTCGCGAGGCCAGCGCGCGCTCGCACTACGTCACGATGACGTCACTTAGTTGTCATTATGACAAGGTTCCAGCGCATTACCAACTTGCGGGGCTTATAGTTTTGTTTTTGATAATTATGTCCACTATAGTTTTGCAAAGACAGACAATATAAACTTATAACAAGAATCAATGAATAACAACAACTGCTCGCTGAGTCTGTTCCTTCTAATAATTCAAAACATATGTAATTTATTAAAAAATTATCCCAAGACCTGTTTACCCACCACAAAAAAGTTGTTAGCGATGTGTATAAAAGTTTTGGTAACAAAATATCTAAATTGTGGAGCCATTTTGTCCATGTGTAACTAATTTGTAATTAGGGGATTGCCTGGAAAGTTTTCCGGAAGTTTTGAATGAAAGTATTTTCATAGATTTTGATGTGCTCTTATAGAGTTTCCACTTTGCCACCTCGTATCTTCGCCGCTAGCGTCGCAATATAGCAAAAAAACCGGCCAAGTGCGAGTTGAACTCGCCCATGAAGGGTTCCGTAGCAGCAAGTAACATAATATAAAAGTTATTGCAGTTCGTAGTAACTTTCATTGATGTTTTAACACGTTCGCGGTGGTAGTGATTTTCCTCGGCGAAAATTGCAGTTTATGACGTATTAAAAAAAAAACTACCCACTCGATTTCGTTCAAACCAATTTTCGTTGGTAGATTTTATGGCAATCTACATTATATATTTTTTTAGACTTATCATTCTCTTAGTTTAGAAGTTAGAGGGTGGGGGGGGGACACACATTTTTCCACTTTGGAAGTGTCTCTTGCGCAAACTATTCACTTTAGAATAAAATGACGTTAGAAACCTCAATAGCATTTTTGAAAAACCTATCCATAAATAAGCGACACGCCCCATGCGTGTGATGAAAAAAAAAATTTGAGTTTCAGTTCTGAGTATGGGGACCCCCAAAATTAACTGCTTATTTTCTAGTTTTATATAAAAATCTTGGTGCGGTTTACAGAATACATCTACTTACCAAGTTTCAACTGCATAGGCCTTATAGTTTCAGAGAAAAGTGGCTGTGACACACGGACGGACAGACAGACAAGAGGAAAAGAGGACAGACATGACAAATCTATAAGGGTTCCGTTTTTGCCATTTGGCTACGAAACCCTAAAAATGATCTCTCATCAGGCTTAATAAGTCACCTTTTGGCCACTCAGGACGGATTTCATGTTGGACGGATTTCATGTTGGACGGATTCCATTTCGGACAAGTTCCACATTGGGCGGAAACAGTACAGTCATGTTTAAATCGTTTAATTAGATTCTGCAAACAGTTCTGCTATTACAGCAACGTAATACCTTTTTACCTTTGGCACTACTGCTTGGGACTAACAGTAAGTAGTATCATGGGTGATTCTACAATCCCATGATACGAGTACTACTTCTCTAATATCATAACTACAATAGTACGATATAGATACTTTGTACTGGATATCCTAGGATTTTATATACGAAATTCTGGCATATTATAAATAGATATTTTATTTTTCCTCCATATACTTGATGTCATGTAATTGTCGTTATTATTTTTCTTTTTTGGTGACGCGGGGAATGCGGTTGGGCACCGTCACCCCAACCGCGGGGGCAACTGGGACGGTGTGTGGGGCTCCCGGTCCCGTAAAGGGACCGTCCTACCCACTAAACCCCGCGGTGTTCCTCCTCACCCTGTAGCCGGGCCGAAGGATATCCAAAGATTATTCACGTCGACCCGGCCAGGGGCGCCCCGCGCCTGCGGGGCTCTCCTCGGGGGAGCAAGATGGGAAGCTCCCCGGGAGCTCCTTCTGGAGCTGACACAAACCCAGGCCCGCATCGAAAAGCTCTCGAGCGCCTATCTGCAAACAGAGAGGGTAGAAAGCGGTCGAGCGGGTGGGCGCAAAAAGAACTTATTGAGCCGGTGAATATACGAACCCGCATACTCAGGCACCGGCCATCTAATAGACAGCGCCTTATACGACTAGGCTATTGAAACAGTTGTAATTGTCGTTATTATTTGTATAACAATGAAAACAATACATGTTCTAATATAAAATGACTTAACCGATTATGTGAGGTGTAAAATTTATTTTTTTTGTCTATATTTTTCTTTAATTATAAGAAGTGCCATTTTGTGTTCTCTTATTCTTTAATGCACTAGGATTTTTATTAACACGAATGGTATTTTATTATTGAGTGTACTTCCGCCCAATGTGGAACTCGTTCGAAATGGAATCCGTCCAAAATGGCCAGAAGGCATCAAAGTAAGAGTAGGTAGGTATATCATAATTTTCTGAGCAATCAGACTTTCAATTTCTAGCGAGATCCATTCGTCATCACGGATGCAAGCTAATGTTTTCAAAATTTACAGCAAAGAACCATTTTAATCATATCGCCATTCGAACGAATAAAAATCAGGATCTATGATGCTGACAGGCCGATAAACAGATACAGGTTAATGTTACAATACGCTTCGTTTATATCCATACAAATTATAATTTTGGTACGTAGCTCCCAGTTGGTGTAACTAACAGCAATACCAAATATGTGCTAATGAATTAAATTCCAACAGAATCAAATATAAAATCGTCTAAAAATAATGAAAAAAATCACTTACCTTATTCAACACTGATCGTACACTGAAATGATTTACTTTTACATTTCTTTGTTATTAATACTTGAAAAGAAATAATTTTAATCGCGTGTTTTCACAGCCGCTTGATCTTATCTTATAGTATAAAAATAATCACAATAGTGCGTGCAGTGACGCGGGTTCTTACAAAATGTTGCTAATTCTACCCACTTTATTTTCTTGTTCATCTTTTTTTCTACGTGAGAAATCCTCATTGATGTCATGCCAGACTTGAACCCACTAAAGGTCGTAGCCGACAACACCGCCTCCACCCGGAAAAAAAGGTCCTCTGTTGTCAAGAACATTAATCTGTTGGTTCCGGTTGTCAATACTATTGCAGTCGGCTCGGAGAGAAGAGCAGATTCTTATCACGTTAAAAACAGAGTTTCTAGTATTTGAAGTAAGGTTTATTTTTACATGTGCACCACTGTTGTCATTAAGAATGCTTGAACGCGCTTGGTGTAAAATATAATAAGTGGAGCTGACCGGCTCCGATCGCGTACTTTTTCTCGTTCGCGCAGCCATTCGGCTCCTATTTCATGCTCTTTCTTGCTCGCGCCGCCAATCGGCTCCAATTGCATGTTCGGCTCCGATTTCATGCTCTTTATAGCTCGCGCAGCCGATCGGCTCCGATTGCGTGCTCTTTCCCGCTCGCGCAGCCGATCGGCTCCGATTGCGCGCACGCCGCCCCACGCCGGCCGCCATTTTGATAGCACAATTTAAACCGAACAGTTGTGTGATACGAAAATATCACTGATGAAAACTTAATATATTTCTTCATCGGAGCTATCTAAAAGCATGTTCCGAAAAGCACACGTTAACACCGAAAACAAAACTTGGACTGCGTGGAATACTGGTACTGCCTTTGTAGAATCCACCTGGCTGCGAGCGCATCCGACCGGCTGCGAGTGCCTCCGACCAACTCCGAGGGCATCCGAGCGGCTCCGAGTGCATCCGCTTTTAGATCGCTTCCAGCCGGTCTATGTGAAATAGTTGGCGGCTCTATAGATATAGAGGTCTATTTTCACGCTACAGAGTTATGAGCAGAAGATGCTGATACTCATTTTTGATTAAATGAGTTTTGTATTTTTCTCCCAATAAAAAGTTCAAAATGAGGCAATCCTTCATTTCTCATTTTTATTTTTATGAGACGGTCAAAGTGAATGCAAAATGAGAAATGAAAATGAGCAACTCTGCCGCCCAGTCATTTCATCCCGACCGGTTATTGGTGGGTATTTTGGAAGACAAATAAGCAGTTTACTGTTGCGAGTTGAACGGAATCTATGAACTTGCGGTAAAAACTTGGCAGAGACTACTAGCAGGCTATCAACGCGTGAATAACCAGTACCTAGTCATCTCAATGGCGGATGAATTTGAATATCTCTACAGAGACTAAACTCCAAAACTCAGTGTTGAGTAAAACTCGCCTTTGTACATCATTGTTCCAAGTTATTAATGTTATTGTATTTTGTTTCTGTGTGCAATAAAGAATTAAATCTAAATCCAAACAAACACGCAATTCGATTGTCGTTCCGAGTTCCGTTTATTTCATTGCCTCTGTGGCTTAGTCGGTAGTGATACCACCTGCGGCACTGGAGCTCCTGGATTCGATTCCTGCCTGAGTCGGTCCAAATATTATTCAATTCAATTCAAAACATTTATTTGCGAGAATACGGTACAGGAGATGTTATAATAATACATATTCTTCATATTCTGCCACATACATACGGCGTGCAAATTTTACAATTTAATGTCAGAGCAACCATGCTTAGTAACAATAAATAGGTTACAAATGTCAATAAATTAAATATTGTTATTCTGGTATCGTATCATTCAAGAAATCATTAATATTATAATACATTTTATTTAATAATATGTCAAATAATTGTTTTTTAAAATAATGTCATCCGTAACTCAGTCATATTCTGAGGAAGGTTATTAAATACTTTTATACACATGCAATAGACATTTTTTTTAAATAATTCCAGTTTTATTGGAGGTAAATGTAACCGGTTTTTATGTCTAGTCCGGCTGTTAGCATAGTCACCCAGTTTAGGAAATAGATGGGGATATTTCTTGACGAAAATACATATTTCAAAAATATATAAACAGGGTAATGGTAAAACTTTAAGTTTTTTAAACAACGGTTTACAGCTACCTATCTAAGAACGAGGCCCCACACACAGCTCTTATGCATTTTTTTTGAGTTTTAAAGGCTCTGTCTAGATCTGTTGAATTACCCCATATGATGATACCATATCTAAGGACCGATGACACATAAGCGTGGTAAGATGTCATCGCCGTGTCTAAACTGGTTGTGTCTCTAAGTCGCTTTAGTGCGTAGACAAAACGATCCAATATATTACAAATTTTTCCAATGTGTGCTTTCCAGTTGCAGTGTTTGTCTATAGTTATACCTAGGAATACACATTCATTGACAGTAGAAAGAAGACTATTTTTGCAAGGTATAACAAGATTGTTTGTATGTGTGTTGGAAGCCTGAAATTGTATTACGTTTGTTTTCGTTATATTTATTTTCAGATTATTAAACTGTAGCCATTCAATAGCGTTGTCCAGTGAGTTAGCAATGTCCTCCCCAAGAGTAACCTTATTTTTATGTTTTACGAGTAATGTTGTGTCATCCGCGAAAAGAATACAGTCGTTTTTAATCGCACTAGGTAGATCATTTATGTAGATAAGGAAAAGCAAAGGGGCCAAAATACTTCCCTGTGGGGTACCTGAATTATTATGCCTAAAACTGGATCTGAAATTTTTTTTTTCAAATTGACAGGTTCGTATTATTTCGACGCATTGTTGTCTGTCTGTTAAGTAACTCTTGATCCAATTATTGGCATTGCCACGTATTCCGTAAGAGTCGAGCTTAGATAAAAGTGTTTTGTGGCAGACAAAGTCGAATGCTTTTGTCATGTCTATGAATATACAGCTTATAGGAGACTTGGAGTTCAGACTTTCGGTTATTTGCTTGACTAATGAAAAACACGCCAAACCAGTAGAACTATTTTTCCTAAAACCAAATTGTTCTTCTCTTAAAATATCGCATGATGTTAAAAAGCTTTCTATTTTGATATGCATAACTTTCTCAAAAACTTTGGATAGTATCGGGATGAGTGTGATCGGACGATAGTTATTCATATCCGTTTTTGACCCTTTCTTATATAGAGGCTTTACGATCGACTTTTTCAATACTTCTGGAAAAGAACCCTCAGCCAAAGAGAGATTTACTATTTTTGTGTGTATTAGTGTGATCCTCAAATGGATTTGTTTCGAAGATTGGGTGTTTTCTATGTATAATAATGTATGTATTTAGAAATATATAAGTATGTAAATCAGTCGTCTATAATGCCATAGCACAAGCTTTTATTAGCTTAATTTGGGCTAGATGATATTGTGTGAATGTCCCCAAATATTTATATTTATTTACTCACGTGGTTCGCACGGAGGCGTGTAAGTGAGCTACGAACTTTAAACCGCGAGGTCCCTATCTATGGATCTCACCGGGCGCCCCCTCTAGTACCAACTAGTTTGTTAAGTTAATTGCATTTTTTATCAAACTAAGTACCTAGTTTTGAAGCATGTACTACAAATTGCTAATTGTATGCAAAGATGTAATTATCATATTTGAATTTATTACAAACATTATATCCACACTATTTATCAAATAGGGCGTAGGTAGAGTTCTACTGTGCGCAACTATTTTTACCATTGGTTTGTTTTTGTCTCACATAATAAGTGGTGAGCCTATTGCCATGTTGAAATGGACAGACGTAGGCTGTTACCACACAACTGTTCAAAAATTTTCAAACATCCTGTTGAAATATTAAAATAATCCTTCTTACAGCTTGGCAAAAAAAGAGAAGAAAATAATGGAGGAGCCACTGTGCTGTTCATATGGCAACCCGTTAAAAGGAACCACCAATCAGTATTCAGTTGCCAACAACCGTCAATAAAACCCACCAATCAAATTGTATAACGTCATTGACTGTTTATTGACAGCTTTTTGACAACGTAGCTAGTCTGCAAAATATTAGTTCCGTTTCTAGACTTTTTTGCCAAGCTGTACATACTCCATTACTTTTATAGTTTATGGTTATATTTTTAGTCTGTGGTCTGTGAAACATTCACACTCCCTACCAAATGACATTACTAAGCTGTGTATTGTTTTCAGAGTTTAATAAAGTTTTACTAAATTTAGGAAGCGCTCGTGGCCCCGCGGACTCAGTGTTCTGTAAACGATCACTGCAGTAAGCAATTTTCACTACGGCCGGTCCATGGATGGGTGACCATCCATGTGATCACTTTGTGACATTTATTTGAGCGTTTCCGTGCTTCGGAAAGCACGTTAAGCCGTTGGTCCCGGTTGCCAGTAAAATGGCAGTCGTTAAGCTAAGTTGAAGGCTTTATTTCAACAGTAGGCAGTCACAACCTGCACCTGTCCATTTAAACACGGCAATACGGCTCACCACCTATTACTTGGGACAAATTATACAAAGGTGAAATGTGGGCATATAATATGTCTCTGCCTACCCCTTCGGGGATAAAGGCGTGACCATATGTATGTATGTATGTAAATTTACCTAAGTAAAACCCGTTAACACATCCCATGTAATGGTCCTTCACTTGATTTAAAGACTGCCATACAACTGGTAACCGGGTCTAACTGCTGCATCTTAGCACAAATTTATACCCTTTTGACTCATAAGGACCACTTCCCAAAGGACAATTCTCAAATCGCCCACTTCCCAAAACGACCTGGTCTGAGTTTCATGAGGAGTTCTTCTCAGCCTGTAGCATTTTGGAACCCTCAGTAAAGTCACGGCAATTTTGATAATTAAAAATATTTTATTTTATAATTTTCAAATAGAATAAATTATATTTTATTTCATTTTCCTACTAGCTGTTCCCCGCGGCTTCGACCGCGCAGATGTCGATCGCGTAAAATCATAACCCTCCTTTTGTACAGTCGGTTAAATAGTAGCCTATGTCCTTCCCAGGGCCTCTAACTATCCCTGTACCAAATTTCATTTATGGCTCCAGCCGTTTAGCCGGTAAATTGTAACAGACAGACAGACAGAGTTACTTTTGGATTTATAATATTAGTAGGGATAGTAGGGAAGTAGGGATAGTAGTGAAGTAGGGATAGTAGGGATAGTAGGGATCTTAATAAATCTTTGTCTTGGTAGAGCAATTGTAGTGTGCGTACTCCTAGCGGAAAAGTGTCGATTTTTTAAATTCTAGATATGCAGAAAATTAGCGTAAGAGTCCGTGTAAATGTGTATCGTAAATAGAAATTTGTGTATCCAGCCATTGTGAAGATATTCTTGAAAAACTGATTCCGCCAGGAGTACGTTCGAAACGTCAGCCCAGCGGAACTTTTTCTTTTTTTGCAAAAAGAAAAGGCTCATTAGATAGCTTGGTGCGAGCTGTAAATGTGTATGTATAAATGAAATTTGTGTATCATGATATCACGGAGTAATTCAGGTTTCCGCTGGGAGTACGTTTGACGATATCGTAATTATCATATACAGAGTCTTGGTACAGTGTTGAGTTTACTCATGTACCTTGCTGTGAATTTGCTTATAATCTGTATTAAAGCAGAAATTAAAAATAATATCCCACTCAAAAGATATAGACATATAGGTTAAATCAGGTTATTAACCTCCAGTGCCTAAAATAGGAACCTTACAGCCAAACTTGTATCGTTAATTTGTATCTAATCAAAGTCTACACTCTTCAACCGAGTTTCATTAATATCTTCTTAGTAATTACAGAGTAATCACTAAATTTGTCGCAATCAGCCCATTGTTTTATATGACCTTTGTTGTCAATGTTCTTAGAAAATAAACACAACAAACTATATTGCAATATTTTGTTTATTTATTCATCTACTCAAATTTAAAAATTCAGCTTGTTACATTCAGTATTTGACAAAATATAAGAAAAATACCATCTACAGCCGGAATCGATGCAAAACACGAGTAAACCAACCAAATTGAAATGACGTCAAAAAGCGGCCGCGCAGTACATAGAGCTACGTCTTTAAATTGCCAGTATTGTACGTTTATTTGGTTTGACATCGTGTACTATCGCTTAAAAAATAGCTAAGAGAATATACAATTCCCATATTAACTTTCTATTACAATTAATACTTTTATGAAAAATCGACATTTAAATAAGAAAGAGCAAGAAAACGAAACTCTTTGACGTTTTAAAATGGACGCACTGAATACACAATTAGGCCTACGAGTAGGTACACATCTGCCCTGCTTCGTACTTGCAGTAATCGCCATTTCTTGGGATTTTCACTTTTTAACAAAAATTACATCTTAAGGATATTATATTCTATACGTTAAAAATATATTTACAAGAGTGTGGCGCCTCTGGTGTTGCAAACGTTCATAGGCTGCGGTGACCACCAGTCCTCCTGGTGAGCCGTATGCTTGTCTGCCACCTTAGTGGTATAAAAAAAAAAAAAAAAAAAAAAAAAAGTTTATTCTTATCAAAAACATGTTTTTTATTTAACACTAGCTGACTCGCGCAACTTCGTTTGCGCCACGTAAGAGAGAGTATTACCTGTTCCCGTCGCATTTACTCCCGTCACGTTGCGTTTACTCCCGTAGCGTCTCGTCGTTAATATTCAATACGTGAGAGAGAGCAAGAGAGAGAGAGAGAGAAAGAGAGAGAGAGAAAGGTTTCTCGTCGCGTGTATTCCCGTCGCATTATTTTTAAGAACAATTTTGTTTATGAAAGAGGTATCCCGTGGCATTAATGTAGAAAAAAATTGATTGCCATTAAAATGGTTATTGTGCACCAACCTAAAGATAGACACATGCTATCGCGCATTTTTTTTAGAACTTTTTTAAGAGAGACAATTTTTAGTACATATTTTTTACATAACTATAAATATTTACGCAGCACACGCAACGAAGCTCTCAAAAGGAATAATTTTTCCCCCGTTTTTGAAACATTTACTATTACTGCTGCGCTCCTATTCGTTGTAGCGTAATGCTATATAGCCTATGACACTCCACAATAACGTAGCTTTCTATTGGTGAAAGAATTTTTAAAATCGGTTCAGTAGATACCGAGATTACCCCTTACAATTTAACAAACACACAAACTTTACTTCTTTATAATAATAGTATAGAAGTATAGATGAAACTCAATTCTTGCACCTAAATGTTAGGTACTTTTACTAAAAGGATCTAAAGCATTTAACATAATGCTAGAAGTTTATGCAGTACTTGCTACGTTTACTGTATATGCTTTAAGCATATAACTTTTTTGCAACGAATACTAACCAAAGCCAAACACAGTAGTCACCATTTCTGCATATGAATGTAGCGAAATAACAAAAGCCTACTCTTGCGATGCTAAGCATATACGTACAGTACAGTATTGTGATATTTAAGATTCTTAAGTAAAAAAATTAAAATATTTTTTCTAATACCTACCTATTTCTGTTTTATTTCGTTTCTTAGTCATTTCAATATTTAACAGAAGTTGAATTTACCTACAGTTTAACTAGTACCAGGCATGAAAATATAAAATGATTTCTAATAAATTACACACGCAGTACTAACAGGTTATTGTATTGTCACGGTGTCCGAGATAGTATTTAAGTATTTGTTGTTATAGCGTCAACAAAAATATATCATCTGTTAAAATTTCAGCTCTCTAATTGTCACGGTTCCCGAGATAGGATTTAAGTATTTGTTGTTATAGTGTCAAGAAAAATATATCATCTGTGAAAATTTCAGCTCTCTAGTTGTCACGGTTCCCGAGAAAGCCTCATGTCGGACAGACAGACAGACAGGCGGACGGCGAAGTCTCATGAATAGGGTCCCGTTTTTATAATTTGGGTTCGGAACCCTAAAAACTGTGTGTGGCCAGTTTTACCAACAGCCATCAATCAACAGTATAAATAAGGTTTGTAATCTAGAAGACAATGACTTTCTTCAAAGTAAGTCTTACAGACTAAGGCTGAGGCCGCACTTGCGGTTACTGCGGTTTTATTCCAAATAAAAACGCACCTGGAAAGACCCAGAACCTACCATTGACGATCCTTCCGTTTGGACGCATAGTATAAGTTCAAGCTATGCAGTTGAATGGTACGGAATAAAATAATTCCTCCTCTCGGTCCTCGGTCCTACGTTCGATTCCTGGGTACGAACAAATATTTGTGTGTGATACACAAATGTTCTGGAGTTTGTGTTTTATGTACTTGCTATGAAATAAAATATATTAAAATATAACTACCAAACCTCTCTCTCGCTTTCATGTGACGCTAACAAATTGTCAAATAGGTGTACTACCTATTTCAAAAATAAAATAAAACTTGCAATATAACTTTTACATCTGCATTTATTTGAGCAGAGTTACACCCTAGCTAACCGATCAGTATGAATGAAGAGAGCTCACAATAATCTCACACGCCATTATACATTCTTCCCCAGAAGCTGCTCAATAGACAATACCATTTAATTCCACAATGTTATTCAAAACTAGGTAACTTAGCAATGATGAACAATTCCAAATAATAATGTTAGGGTTCGATACAACATAAAACCTTAGACCATTTAACTACAGGATCCGTCTAGCAAAGCTTTCCCCTTAGCTAAGCCAATGGATCCTGTGCACCGGACCTCTCCTTTTCAGTTTGTCTCTGTCTCCGAGTCCGACGTTAGGAGATCTCTTCTGTCCATTACTTCAACAGCTTCGGGTTGCGATAGCATCTGCTCAAGGATGATCCTCCCTATTCTCCCTATCATACTTCCGGTCATTACTCATACCTTTAATTTTTCGTTATTCTCTGGTTCCTTTCCTAAGGTTTGGAAGTCAGCGTTCGTTGTGCCTCTACCTAAAACAACAAACCCCTGCTTTCTGACTGATTATCGACCTATCTCTATACTTCCGTTTCTCTCCAAAGTCCTTGAGCATATTGTTCATCGGCAGCTCTCAGTCTTTTTATCGTCTTCTGACTCCCTCAGCCCCTTTCAGTCAGGATTTCGCGCTGGACATAGCACTGTCACTGCGCTTATTAAAGTGACAGATGACATCCGATGGGCTATGGAGCGAAAACAACTAACACTTTTAGTTCTCCTTGATTTTAGTAGTGCCTTCACTTCTGTAGACTTTGATGTACTACTTGGTACTTTAAGATCTATAAATGTCTCTTCCTCCACCATATCCTGGTTTGACTCTTACCTTCGGGGTCGCACTCAGTGTGTTCGTATCGGTCAGACATCCTCTGATTGGTGCGAGCTATCTGCAGGCGTTCCTCAGGGTGGCGTTTTATCTCCTCTTCTCTTTTCTATCTTTATCAACTCTGCTACCAGTCACATTTTCAGTAACTTCAATCTCTATGCGGATGACTTGCAGCTGTATCGCCATTTTACGGCTAGTGATGCACTTTCTGGTATATCATCTATGAACCGGGATTTGGATAGATTAAGTGACTGGGCCAGGTCGGTCGGATTACTCATCAACCCTTCCAAGTCGCAGGCTATCGTCATTGGTAGTAAATACCAATGTGACAGACTACCGGTGTCGGAACTAAGTCCGGTGCTATTGACTGGTATCCATATTCCATATTCGGACTCTGTTAAGAACCTGGGTGTGATTATGGATGCCACGCTATCTTGGCGTACCCACATTAACGATGTTATCAAGAAGGTTCATTTCTCGTTGCGTTGCCTCCAGAGCTTCTTGCCCCTGAGGACGAAAATCAATCTTGCACAAACTCTTATAAAACCCATTATTGACTACGCTGATGCTTGCTATTTAGACGCCACCGAGGAGCTTCTAGATAAACTTGAGAGGTTGCAAAACTTATGTATACGCTTTATATTCAATCTTAGAAAGTATGATCACGTTTCCCATTTTCGCAAAGAACTCAAGTGGCTCCCTATCCGTCTTCGCCGGAACACTCGAATTCTTAATCTACTTTTCAATATCCTTTACAATCCATCTTCACCTTCCTATCTGAGGGAGCGGTTCTCTTTTGTTCGATCTCTTGACGCTCCCTGCAGGTCTAACCTCCGCCTACTTCTCAAACTCCCTCGTCACAAAACTGATTTCTATTCATATTCCTTCACTGTGCATGCGGTCAGGTTGTGGAACTCACTACCGCCCGCCATCAGAGACAGCAAAACTCTCACAACTTTCAAAAGGAAAGTCCGTGAATATTATATGTCTACACTATAAACCTATTTATGTATTTATTAAGTATACCTATGTAAGTAAGTACATATTATGTGTATTTATACCGTGGATATTTATATTTTGACATATTTGTATATTTATACCTATTAATAACTTATTAAGATGTAAGTACCTATAATTCTTTCGTTAATTTTGTATGTATATTATATCAGTTTTACCCTATTCCTTTATTTACACACTTTTCAATTTCTTTTTACTTCTTCATGTTCTCCTTTCGCTGGTCTGCTGGGACTGGGAGATATTTCTTATAGAAATAAGCAGTACCATTGTACCTATCTTTCTTTTTGTCATACTTCTTATATTTCTTGTGTGTAAGTGCATAAATAAATAAATAAAAATAAAAAAAAATAAAAAAAATGGATCACTCGATCTAACAGGTTTATAAAAAGAACATAAGAATCGATTGATTACGGAAATAAATAGTCTCAGTATTGGTATTTTCTAACACGAAGTTGTGTCAGCTAGTATAATTCTAATACAGTACCCGTACATTGCATAAAAGATAACCGTATCAAATTGTAGTTGACTTAATGACACCGTCTGTCTCATGTAAAGCTATTTATTTCATTTACGTGAGTCTCCGTGCTTCGGAAAGCAGGTTAAGCCGTTTGGTCCTGTTTTCAGTAAAATTGCAGCTATGGCGGAGGCCAGGCCTAGTCAGCAAGCGAGTGTCAAAGAGTCTGAGATGATGAAGATGTGTATATATTATGTACGAATCATTAGTACCTACTTAATAAAAAAATACTACTATTTTACAAGACTTTTGTATCTACCTGTACTAAATTAAAACTGATGCTATGCTACAAATTTAGAAATGTACCTTCATGTACTGCGCGGCCGCTTTTTGACGTCATTTCAATTTGGTTGGTTTACCCATGTTTTCCTTCGATTCCGGCTGTAGATGGTATTTTTCATATATTTTGTTAAATACCGAATGTAATGAGCTGAATTTTTAAATTTGAGTAGTTGAATAAATACACAGAATATTGCAATATAGTTTGTTGTGTTTATTTTCTAAGAACATTGACAACAAAGGTCATATAAAACAATGGGCTGACTGCGACAAATTTTGTGATTACTCAGTAATTACTAAGAAGATATTAATGAAACTCGGTTGAAGAGTGTAGACTTTGATTAGATACAAATTAACGTTACAAGTTTGGCTGTAAGGTTCCTATTTTAGGCACTAGAGGTTAATAACCTGATTTTACCCATATGTCTATATCTTTTGAGTGGGATATTATTTTTAATTTCTGCTTTAATACAGATTATAAGCAAATTCACAGCAAGGTACATGAGTAAACTCAACACTGTACCAAGTCTCTGTATATGATAATTAC
Source organism: Miltochrista miniata (assembly GCA_933228765.1). Lineage (NCBI taxonomy): Eukaryota > Metazoa > Arthropoda > Insecta > Lepidoptera > Erebidae > Miltochrista > Miltochrista miniata. The sequence goes on from OW121769.1 coordinate 3,265,880, forward strand.
GATATCGTCAAACGTACTCCCAGCGGAAACCTGAATTACTCCGTGATATCATGATACACAAATTTCATTTATACATACACATTTACAGCTCGCACCAAGCTATCTAATGAGCCTTTTCTTTTTATAAAAAAAGAAAAAGTTCCGCTGGGCTGACGTTTCGAACGTACTCCTGGCGGAATCAGTTTTTCAAGAATATCTTCACAATGGCTGGATACACAAATTTCTATTTACGATACACATTTACACGGACTCTTACGCTAATTTTCTGCATATCTAGAATTTAAAAAATCGACACTTTTCCGCCAGGAGTACCTACGCACACCAATTGTAAGTAAGTATACGAATGCCGTGCTGAGGGGCAAGTGCGAGTTTTGGAATGCGCCTGTCGACATTCACGATGAACGAAAACGAATCAACACAAGTTCCCGCGTCTACAGCTAGGTGGCGATGTCTCGATTCCATACGAATCGGCGGTTTAGGCGTACAATGTCAGAAACGCAAAATGACAGATTCGCAAAATGCCAAATGTTGGCATTTTTTCGCAAATGGTCAGAAACGCAAAAAGACAGATTAGCAAAATGACAGAATCGCAATATGACAGATTCGCAAAATGACAGAATCGCAATATGACAGATTCGCAAAATGGCAGATCTTACCATTATTTTTCTTTTTATTTGGTTTAACTTTTATACATAACTAGCCACCTAAACAAAACTTAGGTGGTTATAAAAAAAATAACCACGAAAGCTAATGCGGAAGCTCCGCTGCGCTCCGCTTCCGCCTTAGCCTTCTAACCTAACGTATCCAAGTCAGATTAAGCGGGGTTAATCCTGTCGTGCACATAATTATTTTGAGAAAGGGACATTTTGAGTAAAGGACATTTCGCGAAAAGGACATTTTGGGAAGAGGACATTTTGAGAAAGGACATTATGAGAAAGGACATTTCGAGAAAAGGACATTATGAGAAAGGACATTTTGAGAAAAGGACATTATGAGATGAGACGTACAGAATTAACCCCGGTCATTTTTTTCGTCTCATCTCATAATGTCCTTTTCTCGAAATGCCCTGTCTCATTATGTCCTTTCTCAAAATGTCCTTATCCCAAAATGTCCTTTTCGCGAAATGTTCTTTTCTCAAAAAGTCCTTTTCGCGAAATGTCCTTTACTCAAAATGTCCCTTTCTCAAAATATGTGCACTACAGGATTAACCCCGCTCAATCTGACTTGGATACGTTAGGTTAGAAGGCTAAGGTGGAAGCGGAGCGCAGCGGAGCTTCCGCATTAGCCTTCTTGGTTATTTTTTCATAACCACCTAAGTTTTGTTTAGTGGCAATAAAAGAATAACATCAAATTTACCAAGTGAGTGGTGGTAACTTGATGGTTATAAAAAAAATACCGGGGTTAATCCTGTAGTGTACATATTCTGAGAAAGGGACATTTTGAGAAAAGGACATTTTGGGAAAAGGACATTTTGAGAAAGGACATTATGAGAAAGGACATTTCGAGAAAAGGACATTATGAGAAAGGGCATTTCGAGAAAAGGACTCGAGAAAAGGACATTATGAGATGAGACGGTTGATTCGTCTTGATTTAAGTTATGGAAATTTATGTTGATTTATACGGTCTCATCTCATTATGTCCTTTTCTCGAAATGTCCTTTCTCATGCCAAATGTTAGGCTCGTTAACACCAGTATTAGGATTAGGGATGATCAAGTAGAATTGGTCGATGAAACTGTCTTTCTGGGCATAAAGTTAGTAACTTGCAGTGGGGGCCTCATATCGAGAAAGTCTCGGGCAGACTGAGCTCTGCAGCCTATGCCGTTAAAAAGATCCGACAACTGACAGACATTAGAACAGCGCGTCTTGTCTACTTTAGCTATTTCCACAGTGTCATGACCTATGGCTTACTATTATGGGGTAACGCTGCCGACATCGAATGTATCTTTGTGTTGCAGAAAAGGGCTGTCCGGGCTATCTATGGTATGGGGTTTCGGGAGTCATTAAGAGAAAAGTTTAAAGATATCAACATCCTTACTGTGTATTCACAGTACATATATGAAAACTTATTATATACTCATAAAAATAACAGTAAATTTATTAAAAATAGTGATATCCATAACCTAAACTTAAGAAATAAGAATAAATTGGCTGTACCTAGATTTAGGCTTAATAAAATAAGCAATTCTTTTGCGGGCAATTGTATTCGAATGTACAATACATTGCCGACAGCCATAACAGGTTTGTCAGTTAATAAATTTAAAAAAACTAGTAAAACTTAAATTGTGCCAGAAAGCTTATTATAGCATTAAAGACTTTCTAGAAGACAAGACTGCCTGGCAGTGACACGAATTGCTCCTTTCTACATTAAAAAAAAACTGTATTAGATACTAAGATGAATAAGAGGGACCGGACTGAGTTTCTTGGGGTGTTCTTCTCAGTCTGTAGCATTTCCGAACCCCCGGTAGAGTCACTAAAAATTTTGACAAACCTAAATAATTTTTTAAAAATTTCAAAGGGAATAAATTTTATTTTATTTTATTTATTTTATTTCATAATGTCCTTTTCTCGAAATGTCCAAAAAAAACCACGAAGGCTAATGCGGAAGCTCCGCTACGCTCCGCTCCCGCCTTAGGCCGCGTTTCCACTGACGCGGAGCTGGGCGGAGAGGAGCGGAGAAGAGCGGTGAAACGTGGTCAGTGTTTCCACTGAAGCGGAGCGGAGTGCAGTGGAGCGGAGTGGAGCGAAGCGGAGTGGAGCGGAGCGGACTGGAGTGAAGCGGAGTCTAGCGAAGCGGAGTGGAGCGGGGTGGGGCGGTGCGGGGCGGAGCGGAGTGGGGCGGAGCGGAGCGGGGCGGGGTGGAGCGGAGCATACTTTTGGAATTGCGCACTTTTGCGCTCAGTTACACTCAATCTTTCAGAAAGACCATACGTCGACCATACCCGCTCCGCTCTCCCTTTCATCCACATAATCCTCGCTGTCCTTCGCACCGCACCGCCCCGCCCCGCTGTCCTCCGCACGACACCGCCCGGCGCCCCGCTGTCCTCCGCACCGCACCGCCCCGCTGTCCTCCGCACAGCATCGTCCCGCTGTCCTCCGCTCCGCACCGCCCCGCGCCCCGCTATCCTCCGCACCGCACCATCCCGCTGTCCTCCGCTCCGCACCGCCCCGCTATCCTCCGCTCGGCACCGCCCCGCTATCCTCCGCAACGCATCGCCTCGCTGTATTTTTACTATGAATATCCGCTCAGCTCTGCTCCACCCCGCTCGTGGTGTTTCCATTGAAGCGGAGCGGAGATTTCGAGCATAGTGATTGGTCAATTCGTGCACCGCCAAGCTCCTCTCCGCCCCGCTCCGCGTCAGTGGAAACCCGGCCTTAGCCTTCTAACCTAACCTATCCAAGTCGGATTGAGCGAGGTTAATCCTGTAGTGTACATATTTTGAGAAAGGGACATTTTGGGAAAAGGACATTTCGAGAAAAGGTCATTTTGGGAAAAGGACATTTCGATAAAAGGACATTTTGAGAGAAGAACATTTCGAGAAAAGGACATTTTGAGAAAAGAACATTTCGAGACAAGGACATTTTGAGAAAAGAACATTTCGAGAAAAGGACATTATGAGAAAGGACATTTCGAGAAAAGGACATTATGAGATGAGACGATTTATACTAACAAATAAAGAATTTCATTAATATCACTCGATGTTTTTTTATTCGAGATTTATCTGTCATTCTGCGAATCTGTCATTCTGCGAATCTGTCATACTGCGAATCTGTCATTCTGCGAATCTGTCATTCTGCGAATCTGTCATTCTGCGAATCTGTCATTTTGCGAATCTGTCATTTTGCGACACCTGGCATTATGCGTTTCTGTCAATTCGCTAATCTGTCATTTTGCGTTTCTGACATTGTACGCCTAAACCACTAGGAATGATTGGAAGTTGTTGGCGTTTAAATTTTGATACAAAAGTAGAATTTGCACTAATATATAAATAAAATATGGAATCGTAAACATATAGGTACTAATAAATATATGCATACAAACCTATACATACATAAATATATACATAAATACATACATAACTAAAGTTGCAAAGGAGTGGTTTGAATTCATGTGAAATAAAAGTTTTTAAACAATATGTTTAAACTTATGCAAAGTCTCAGCCCGCCTTATCACCACAGGTAATTTATTCCACAGCTGTATTGCAGTAACAGTAAAGGAGCAGCCAAAGAAATTTGTAGAATGCTTATATTATTATATTTTTACCCTATTTCCGTAATAGAGTGTAGATTTGAGGGTTCCGTACACAAAGTATGAAAACGGGGACACTATTACCATAGGGCGGAAACTCCATACAAATGATTCGTTTTAGCCCCTCTCTATAAAATAGAGTGCAGAGGGGCTTATGGCGAGACTTTGTCTTCAGCTGTGACTTTTTCGCATTAAACTACGTCGCTAGGTCACGTGGATCATCTGTTCAAAGTTTGAAATAAAACAAAACTGACAACGTCAATCGGATTGAACTTTCACTTTCACTATAAACGTGTTAGAGAGGGGCAGTCTGGTGAGAACAATCCCACGGCTTTCTTGTTCAATTCTGTCACCTACACTATAAAACACTCTATGTTGATAATATAAAGCTTGAATGTATGTCTGACCGACCACTAAGGCTAAGCAAATGTTCCCTCAAAATACTCGCCAACTATAATGACAGCTGTGGCGGGGGTGAGGAAGCTTGTTCAGTGCGGGGCAGGGAGTTGCCTTTCTGAATGTAATACTATAACATTATCTTTGTTATTACTGAGATTGTCCGTCTGTAAGTCATCAGGTCTTCTCATGAACCATGATAAATAGACAGCTGAAATTACACACGAATATAGACACACGATTTGTGATGTATTTCTATGGTCGTGAATAACGACAAATATAAAATCACAAAATAAATAATATTAAAGGAGGGCTCTACTAATTAAACTAACCTGAATGTTTTGCCGCTTTTGGCACTGTTTACTTAAGAAGTCAGTTCGTTTGACACCGAAATAAAATTGGAGTCAAATCCTAAAAGCTTGGGTTGCAAATTAAAAATAAATAGGGAGGTACTCCACTTGTCACACGAGTTTTTCACTAATTGAAATCATATTTGATGATTTTGAAATACAAATGTATAGTACCTAATCTAGACGCTACCGCGTGTCAAGCCAAGTTGAGGTAACATAACTGTTTTAAAAGTTTATGGTAGGCCCCCTGGCATAGTATAACCAGTACACAGTGTTGCGATCCTTTATCATAAATGCATTTTTGCAACATTTTATTTCGTGATTTATTTATGTGACAACCTATTTTAGAATACCTGTTTTATCACCTGAAGGTAGTAATATTTTTTTAGATATGCTATTATGATAGTGGTTGGGCAGTAAACTTTAGTGTTGTTGATGTATTGAAATAGTCTGCGTGCGCACGAAATAACTTTATTGCTACAATTACCCGTAAAATTATTTTTTTACTGATGTTGCATTATTTTAATATTCTTAAATAGTCTATTAAGAGCCCACCAGACGCCAAATTGTTGAAAGAAGATAGAAGATATACATTTTAGCGTGCAAGACAGAGATAGATACGATCGGTTTTTGTGCGTTTTTAACGAAATAAATTAATTATAAAAAAACTATAACCAATATTAAAAAAGTGGTCTAGTGCAAATGAAGATTTTACTATTGTCTTTCTTATAAATATTTTATATTATAAAAACAACTTAAAACTTATGAGATCTAGGTTAAAATTTCAAGAAATCGAGGTATTTTCAACACAAAAATCTATCGAGGATTTTATCAGCAATCGTGTTTTTAGCCTAGTGCGTTTTTAGTTTATGAACTGAAGTTGTCTGTGTTAAATTTTTAATTCATTAGACCTGACGAGTCCTGAGATCTAGATCAAGATAATAGTCTATTTGGCGTCATACAGACTCTTAACTATCTTATTTATTAGCTATTTTAAAAGTTCAATATGTGTGAAGCTTTTAAGTAGTACCTAATCCTTTTTTTAACACCAAATATTAAAGATAGAGATCCCCACTTTGATTCGACTTTTAAAAAAATCACATCAATTGAGTATATCGTGCATGATGTATGCGTGTACATGTTCAAGTCGTAGAATATCGCAAACAATAAATACTAAATATATTTGTCCGTTATACTTTCGATTATTGGCACTTAATGGAACTTGTTATAATACATTATGAAAATTCACTTGTACTATTCCACTTTTATTTTAATTTGAAAAATACCTGACCGGTTTCGGTATTATGGCATTAGCCTTAAGAACCTTTGATAATGCTATAATAGCCAAACCGGTCAGGTATTTTTCAAATTAAAATAAAAGTGGAACAGTACAATTGAATTTTCATAATGTATTATAAAATTTGTCTTGAAACCAATCAAATTAGGCATGCATACAAATTGTAAAAAACTACAGATTTGATAATGCAATATCTATACTAATATTATAAAGAGGTAAAGTTTGTGTGTTTGTATATTTGTTAAATTGTAAGGGGTAATCTCGGGATCTACTGAACCGATTTTAAAAATTCTTTTACCAATAGAAAGCTACGTTATTTCGGAGTGTCATAGGCTATATAGCATCACTCTACAACGAATAGGAGCGGAGCAGTAATAGTAAATGTTTCAAAAACGGGGGAAAAGTTATTCCTTTTGAGAGCCGCGGGATACCTCTTTCGTAAACGAAATTGTTCTTAAAAATAATGCGACGGGAATACACGCGACGACAAACCTTTCTCTCTCTCTCTCTCTCACGTAGTATTTAATATTAACGACGAGACGCTACGGGAGTAAACGCAACGTGACGGGAGTAAATGCGACGGGAACAGGTAATACTCTATTATGTGGCGCAAACGAAGTTGCGCGGGTCAGCTAGTTTGTAATAAGATCCGTAACCACCAAGCGCGGTAGAGCTAGAAGTTGTTAACCGTCATTAATTTTAGCTACGAAAATATTTGAATTTTTGACTTAGTTCAAGCCTGACACTAATGAATTAGAATTTGCGGCTAACTGATATTTACATAAGTCAACAATGAAGATAATTTTTCAATATTATCACTATTTTATTCAATAATCATAGCTTTAGAGCTTTAGATTTATCGTAGCGGAAACATAGTAAGTAGGTTGATGTACTACCTAGTATTTCATAATACCAAAATTCAAGATAAACATAAAATGAGATTGTTTACAAGTATCAATAAACTTAATATTAATAATGTGAACATAATTTTCGTTCTTTAAAAAAAACGTTATGTTTTATTTACAGTAGACTAAGACCACCTTTAAACATAAAGAAGGTACCTAGTACCTACGATGTAGATCCTAATAAAAGTAATTTTTACATCTTTTCGTAGGGTTCTGTACCCAATGGGTAAAAACGGAACCCTATTAAGGAGTCTTCTCTGTCCGTGTGTCACAAGGCTGTATCTCATAAACCGTAACAGCTGGACAGTTGAAATATTCACAGATGATATATTTCTGCATACATACATACATTAAGTATTTCTGTTGATACCATAACAACAATAAATACTAAAAGCAGAGAAAAATAATAAGAGAGGAGCTATCATACAACAAAAAGTGATTTGTGCCGTTTTTTTGGTACGGAGTCCTGCTAGCTCGAGTCCGACTCGCACTTGACCGTTTTTTTTTTATCGTAAATCTTCTTTATTTTGGTCACATTTCTGTATATATTATTAGTATTAAAATTTATTCAATAAAATATTAGACAAATGTTAAAATAAATTAATAACTATTTACAATATGAATAAATAAAACTAAACTAAATCTAAATAGGGCCCCCGTGGCATTGTGCCCAAAAGACTGGCAGCATTCCCCCTTTGAACGGCGATGCCTATTCGTTGGGAGAAATAACTGCCAGCCCTTAGGTCACCAGTTGACTCCACAAGACGCTTCTTCAAAATTTTAAAAAAAATTATGTGCGTTGGGACCCCATGGACAATTTTATTCCAGTCGGTGTCGAGACCCTAGCGACACCGACTGGAATAAAATTGTACGACGAGCCGAGACCCTTATACTTAATTGTTTTTTTGTATTCTGCCGCTTCCGCTGCCGCGCTGGCTTTTTCTTTTGTTCTAGGAAGATGGGACGGGGCCAAAGTGTCTACACAAGTGGCATCCCAAACTAGCACCCGACCCATCTCCCACGGAATTAAGGTCATCCCATCCGGTCTCTTGCCATCGTCCCTAAAAATGCCATTTGGCTCTAAGAGAGCGGGCACACCGACGGTGGCAAGAGCACGGCGAATGATATCGTTAAGCGCAGCGTGGCGAGAGAAGCGGCCTGCGCTCTTCAAGCAAGATAGTCCATGGTGTCCCATAGAGTCAACGGTAACACCACAGGGGCAACGGTGTGGGGCGCAGAGCGGGACGCCAAGTCTCAAGCCAACTGCCATTCTCAAAGTGTCTGGTTCAAGAAAGGTTCCGGTGTTAGCAGTTGGAAAAGCATTCAACCAATCACCGGATTCCTTTCTGCTGAGCGCTAATAGTCTAGCACGATCTGGGCCTAAGCTAGCGTTTAATAACGAGTCAAAAGTTAATTTTGAAATTGCGTCGTCCCAGCTCCGTTGTGAATTTGGATGAATAGGAAAATTTTGACCTGGGCAAGCCATAAGCCAAGCATCCTTGGCATCTGTACAGCCAGCCATCTCATAGTTAGTAAGACAATTGCTTAGGATTTTACCTACGAGTGGTGACGTGGCATGTACAGATGACAAAAAGGCTGGCAAAGCCACACTGGAGACTTTGCGGATCCCTAACCCACTGTATTTAATGGGTAGGGAAGCTTGAGTCCAAGATTGTTCATTAAGATGTATGTTCAAAATACGTTCTAAAGACGTTTTTATGAGGGAATCAATCGCAAATAAACAATTCTGATGTTTCCAAAAAGGACAACAACGAAGCAGATACATAGATTTAGGAACAAATAGACAAAATTTTAAAATTGTGATTGCATAATGTGAATTAATATTAAGAAGTCGATCCACATTTGATTCAAATTTTAAAATTTTCTGTGCTATTATTTCTGGAATAGCATCTTCAAAAATCGGAGACCCTAAGAGGTTAAGATTCTCTCTATTAATAATTTTGATATTTGGACATAAGAAATCGAAATTTTCTATGAGTTCGGAACGGTTGTGAGCGTTATGAATATATAATTCACACTTATTAAAATTTAATTCCAAACCAATCAACTTAAATTTGTTTTTTATTTCCAAAAGATCTGAGAGAACAGTAGCGGCATCACCTCCAAGAGTCCCATCATCTAAATACCACACGTTAAATTTTGATTTTAAATTTTGAATTATAGGGTTAATAGATAGGCTGAATATGGCTGGCCCAAGGGGATCACCCTGCTGGCAACCGACTTCAGAAGAGATTTCGTTGCATTTATACATTAATTTTGATGGTTCATGATAACAATTTAGTAAATAGTTGTAAATTTCCGGAATATTGTTTCTAATTTCTGAAAGCAGGGTGTCCCTATTTACCGAATTAAAGGCATTTTTGACGTCAATTTTTAATAAAACCTCACACTCATCTTTATTAACCAGTCGTACGGCCGAACTGTCAAACGTCACTGGCCGCCGACGCCCAACACCTTCGCGAGCGTTGGCGGGAACAGCGGTTGCGCGCCGAGCTTCACAAAATTAATTCTTATTTCTTTTATAGGAGTCGCACTACAGAAATACTTACTGTTTCATCATGCTGGATAACTGACGAAAATAACGTGAACCGCCGCTTCACACCCACCTTTGGTACCAAAACCTAATTGAGTAGGTTCAAATTGCTGTTGTAATTTTGATAAAATGTAACGGACTGAAATTTTGGATGAATATATTATTAAATTAAACGTAAGATTTCCCAAACGTTAGATTTATGATAAATCGTTGTATGGAGTCGCAACACTGTGCTGTGGTTTGACTCAGCCGTATTTTGGAATTAAATGCCTACAGCCGCGCGGTACGTAATCATGCGATAGGGCTGTCCGCCTACAGAATTTTAATAATATCTGCCTACTTTGACTTTCTATTCAGTTTTGTGATTGTAAACATGCACGTACATGTACATTTAAATAGTCACGCCTGTATCGCCGAAGGGGTAGGCAGAGGCATATACGCCCACATTTTACCTTATAGTTTTACGTCCCACGTAATAGGTGATGAGTGTGAGCCTAATGTAGTGTTGAAATGACGACCCCCAGTTGAAAATTTTCAAGCCGGGCCATAAGGTCTTCAATTTGGCTAAACGATTGTCATTTTACTACAACCGGATTTCATTTCGAGTAAATATGTACCTTTTTAGGGTTTCGTAGCCAAATGGCAAAAACGGAACCCTTATAGATTCGTCATGTCTGTCTGTCTGTCTGTCTGTCTGTCCGTCCGTGTGTCACAGCCACTTTTCTCCGAAACTATAAGGCCTATGCTTGAAACTTGGTAACTAGATGTATTCTGTGAACCGCATTAAGATTCTTATATAAAACTAGAAAAAAAAAGCAGTAAATTTTGGGGGTCCCCATACTCAGAACTGAAACTCAAATTTTTATTTTTCATTAAAGCCATACGTGTGGGCTATCTATAGACAAGTCTTTAAAAATGGTATTGAGGTTTTCAACATCATTTTTTTCTAAAGTGAATAGTTTGCGCAAGAGACACTTCCAAAGTGGAAAAATGTGCCCCCCTCCCCTCAAACTTCTAAACTAAGAAAATGATAAATCTAAAAAAAATATATGATGTCTATTGCCATAGAAACTACCAACGAAAATTGGTTTGAACGAGATAGAGCTGGTAGTTTTTTTTTAATACATCATAACCGCAATTTTCGGTTAGAAAAATCACTACCACTGCGAACGTGTTAAAACATCAATTAAAGTTACAACGAACTATAAGAACTTTTATATTATGTTTCTTGCTGTCACGAAACCTTTCATGGGCGGCTCCAACTCGCACTTGGCCGGTTTTTTTTTATTTAAACAAATAAATACTATGTGAATGGAATGATAAGTGCTCTTTAAAATGCATATAGATTTCGGATAGCTACATTTTATTGAAAAACCAAACACATACATATGTTTGATTAACCAACAAATCGGTCTTATAAATTTGCGACCGAAATGCGCCTCGTCTGAGACGTACGGAATGCTGTATTATTACATTTTAAAGTGTAATAATCCGCATTCGCATGTAAAGCTTAATTAATTGGATGGCGGCGACGGCGGCGATCGGTAATTACAAACGAGTGAGATGGGTATAGAAATTGGGAGTAAGTGGAGTAGATAATAATAATCGGCTCACGATATGTTCCGTCAGTGATAGAATTAATACATGTGGGGTATCTATAGATAGGTCTTCAAAAATGCTATTGAGGTTTTTAACATAATTTTTTTCTCAGATGAATAGTTTGCGCAAGGGACACTTCCAAAGTGAAAATATGTGTGTCCCCCCTCCCCACCTCTAACTTCTAAACTAAGAGAACGATAAATCTAAAAAAAATATAAGATGTACACTGCCATAACATCTAACAACAAAAATTAGTTTGAACCAGATCGAGTCGGGAGTTTTTTTTAATACGTCATAAACCGCAATTTTCGCCAAATAAAATCTTTACCACTGCGAACGTGTTAAAACATCAATGAAAGTTACAACGAACTAGGTACAAGAACTTTTAAATTATGTTACTTGCTGCTTCATGGCCTTGCTACGGAACCCTTCATGGGCGAGTCCAACTCGCACTTGGCCGGTTTATTATAAATATAGATTATTCAAAGCTCCTGCATACAATTATTAGATCACAAGCGTAACGTTTCACACATCTTAAGGTATATTGTAACGTAGTAGCTAACAAACCTAAGTCGACACTAAGGAATACACTCACGAAATGCTGTGTTAAGTGCAACGAGAACCATCCGCTGTATTCATGTTCACAATCTTTAAATCTTAATTAGCACGATTAGCTTCGATTTATAAACGATACACTTATACGAAAACTGCTTTCATTCCGGTTACACACTGTCTGATTGTCAAAACGGTCTTTGTAAGAAATGTAGCAAAAACATAATACTGTGGTTTGTCGTGACTTCGTGAGGAGTGTGATAAGAAACGCGATGAGGTGTACACTGTATCACTTGTGTTAAATAGTAAGTCGTTATTGGATTGCAGGCCCCGCTCGCCGCATGCAGACAAAGGGTCACAATTACATACCTATAATGCACAATCATTATTCAAACAATCAAATAACCAAACTGTTTTGTTTGTTGTTGACTGCAGTTGTGAGGATTGCTGATAAGAACGGTACTCATCATAACTATTCTGCCATACTGGATAGTGGTAGCGAGCGTAGTTTATAAATACATACATACATATGGTCAGGCCTTTATCCCCGAGGGGTAGGCAGAGACATATTATATGCCCACATTTCAGCTTTTTAGAATTAGTCGCACGTAAACGTGGTGAGCCGTATTGCCGTGTTGAGATGGACAGGCGCAGGTTATGACTGCCTGCTGTTAAAATTTTTCAAACCGCTTCAAAATGCCTTCAACTTGGCTTAACGGTTGTTATTGTACTGGCAACCGGGACCAACGGCTTAACGTTGGTCCCGGTTTTTGAAGCGCTCGTGGCCCCGCGGGCTCAGTGTTTTGTAAACGATCACTGCAGTAAGCAACATTTACTATAGCCGGATATGGATGGGTGACCACCACGTGGACCACTTTGTGACATTTATTTACGAGCGTTTCCGTGCTTCGGAAGGCACGATAAGCCGTTGGTCCCGGTTGTCAGTAAAATGACAGTCGTTAAGCCAAGTTGAAGGCCTTACGGGCGGCTTGAAAATTTTCAACTGTGGGTCGTCACAACCTGCGCCCGGGTCGGCAACGCGTGTGTAGCGCCTCTGGTGTTGCAAACGTCTATAGGCTACGGTTACCAACCTTCCGGTGGGCCGTAAGCTTGTGTGCCACCTAAGTATTATAAAAAAAAAAAAAAAAAAAACGTGCTGTCCGAGGCACGGAAACGCTCAAATAAATGGTCTTCTCTCGTTTTCCATAAATTCATTTGCACTAATATTGTTTGCCATAATCATCCCCGATCATATTATTTACTTGCACTATTATCATTTATACTAATAACGATTGCCTTTACAACTCAACAGTGATAACTTTTATTTCCCATAAATGACTTCCTATAACAACATAATATCATAATCATTAGTTTCCATAAGTAACACATCTCATAATTGACTCTTGACATAAGCAAAATTAAATATAATTATGAAAATAATACATAATATTGTTAGGTTGAAATTAATTATCGGTAACACCCCGACTCAGTGCAATCCGACTCGGATAGCTTAGGTTAGAAGACTAGACTAGACGAGACTTCGAGTCTTCGTGGTATTTTTTAAACCCAGAAGTAGGAGCTCCGTGAAGCGGGGCTCCGTCGAGTTTAGTTAGTAGACGCCATATTATGAGGTTTAGTTTTAGGTTTAATTGTGAATACAAAATCTGTGTCGTATAAATTATATTTATTTATATTATGATGAAGTAAAGTTATGGAAAATGGCATTATTGAAAACGAAAACTATGGCAAATACATTTATGGGTTTAAATTATTATGACACTTGATCGATTATGACCAATGGAATTAGTGAAAGTTAATTATCGTCGTTGCGCCTGACAAGTTCCAGATGTGATTTTTACAAGGTTTTGGGAAACTCAAAAAAACTTGTTTTTTCAAAAAGTGTTTAAGTAATCAAAACTCTGTAAATGCAGTATTATGAACATTCATTTTTTACATATGTAAGAGATACATTTAAAATGCAATGTTACATATATTTAAAGATTTTATTATATTTTTCCGTAAATCTGCACATACCTGATTTGGCACAGTGCATGCAAATTATTCATGTGCCATTTTCATGCACATAAGGGATAATGTTAACACTGTTTTCTCAAAAACTAGTCTATTATGTGACATTTCGGTATTAACTACTTTCATTTTCACAATAAATTATTGGTCGGTTTTTTTATAATGTATTAATATTAATTGAAACTTCTGTTCTTAATCCTAAAAGTTAAATTAAAAGTATGTTAAAGTACCTAAAAGTCACAATATAAACTCCTCTATAAAGTCCTTAATCCACTAACACGAGTTCAATGCAAAGTGCAGAACAAAATAGATGGAGCTTAAACTTTTGAATAATTACGTACGATCTTATGCCTGTAGAAACAGTGCTCAGTTTTTTGCCTATTCTTAATTAGGTAGTCAAATTCAGGCAATCCAATACTGGACATAAGTCTCGCCCAAATAACGCTGGAACATACGGTCCTACGTCTTCCGCATTCAGTCACTCTCTGTGACCTTTAGGTGGTCGAGCCATCAGGAGGGGGATCGTCCTATCCTACGGTCATCAAGCTCAGCTATTGTTTCTTTTATAGATGTGTACCTACCATCAAAACGCATGCTCTGAGAGCTATGTCGACAATGATGGTATTCTGACGGATAACATCGTTTCAAATCAGCTTTCAAGGTAAGTAGACTCCTGGGCTACCACAAACCTCAATCTTTCGACTAGGATTAGTCCCTGCTACGTCGTTTCTTTACGGTGAGGCAATTTGTGACACTATTCTCGAGAACACAAGCTCGCGCACAAGTGGCATGGGGCAGGTCTTGTCACCTTTTTTAAAGATCAGAGTCACCACACTCCCTCTCCCCGCTTTAGCCGCCTGTTCCAGCCGGAGAATGAAATTTAATACACTTTAGGGACCAGAGTCCCACCAATTTTAAGGTGTTGTTTATAAATTCCGTCTTCTCAAGGGGATTTATTATTTTTGAGTTGCTCAAGAGCCGCGCTGACTTCGCTCTGATCGATATCTGGTACATTGGTGCCTTAATGTAACCCTGTGGCCATCATTACTAGGCCACGTAGGCCAATTAATCCGTGATCATTGTAGGTCTCTGTAAAAGTAGTCCATTTCCTCGAGAATCTTAATGAAATTAACCTTGAGGGTACAATTTTGCTACCTTTTGTTGTTTGCTGCTGTTGAACTGTTGGGTACAGAACTTAGTGCCCCGGTTCTGCGCAATCGTAGCCTCGAAAACACTGGTGTTATTACGTCTGAGATCGTGTCTTATCAGCTTTTGAATTTTGACGTTAAGGTCAAACCGTTCTGACGAATACGCAGGCGTAGGTCTCATTTTGCGTCTAATCTTCATAACTTAGAGAGTCTTGGAGCTTTGAACACCTTTTTTTGCCATTGCTGGACAAAAATCTTCGAGCACTTGTTGTAACCTTTTACCACTGTGTCGATTTTATCGTTTTCAGTGGTTTCTAGTAAATCGAAACGACTTCGAAGTTTCAATTGAAACCTTTCGAATCCCAATTCTATGTGGCGCATAGTAGGCCTCATATTAAAGAAAGACTTCACCAAGAATGGAGGGAAAATCAACAAAAAGGAATGTGCCCCAGTCATTCACCGTATCACCGTTTTGCGATCACCTTATACCCTACAGTTTGGCGTTGAAAATCTCCATTAACATTGAAGTTGGCAGCGCCTTGTAATATCTTCGCTATGTCGTCGTCACAGCCTCGATTGCCTCTTTCGTGCTTCTCGAGGTAGTGGCAAACACCTGTATCACATTCAGGGAGTTCCTGTCGATGAGTTCCAGTATATGATATTCTACCCGAGCCGATACACTACTGACTTCCACACCACTGCTAATGAGTTAAATTTTTACCATAAAATCGATACCACTGTCGGAGGTCCTTCCATCACTTTGCTAAACATAGGGCGTTTCATCTGGTGTGAGGGTTAGCGTATTCTAGTGTTCCTTGATTGAAATGTGTAAGTAAAGATACCCTTTATTCGGACCTCGCTCAAGTCTAGTATGTCTTTGCGACTCAGTTCTACCTTGAGTTTGATAAGATGCTCGTTCAGCTATAGAGTGTACCTAAAGTGCGTAGTTATATGGAGCCAGGATCAGTCGTGAATGGTAGCCTGTTTTAGCCCCTAAATTCTTTGCACTTCCCTCCTGCCATTGTTGCGACCGCTACCGCGACCGGAACAGCGGAAGTGCAGGGAACTGGGCGCCGTTCATTTTTATAAGCTTTCATATTGGTAGGGGTTTGGGCCTTATTGTACGACGTTGACCAGACGGCTAAGTAGTGCGTTAGTAGTGCGTAGTGCTTTATTTTGTTTCTTTTTCTCTCCGTCATGACCTCATTCGTTAATCAGCAGGAGCACCACTCGCAGGTGAGACCCGATAGTGGCCCCTATATTGTGGGTAGGAATCTATACATAACAAAACTTATCAAATAATGATAATAAATAAATAAAAAGCAGATTACTTACGAATTTCAACACACTTTTTTTCAATACCTTCTAAAATGATGGTTAACGTCACCTTAGACCATGTTTGTCGCCTTAATGTTACATATTTATCATGTTTTCCACGCGATATTGGCAAGATTGTATATTCCATATGTGCGTGTGTACACATAACGTTTTTTTTCCAAAGCTTAAAACACATACGGAATATTGCAAAATTGGTTCTAAGCTAAATATTACACAACGGATTTTACTAGCATGTGTAGATTTAGACGGAGATTATAAATATGCAAAAATCGAAAAATCGAAGAAATGCACATATGGAACTTGTCAGGCGCAAGGACGTTAAGTCATATCACGATTATGGCAACTGAAGCGTTATTTCTAATGAAATTATGGCAAATACTAGTACTTATAGCATATGAAATTATAGCATTTTAAATTATGGCAAACATTAGTAAAACCAAATAATTTTCACAAAGTGGTCACATGGATGGTCACCCATCCAAGAACTGGCCATAGGGAAAGTTGCTTATTGCAGTGATCGTTTAAAGAAAACAGAGTCCGTGGGGCCACGAGACCTTACAGTTTTATAACACAGTCGTTATTTGAAAAGCAGAAACTAAATTCTTTACAGTTAATGAACTGTAAAGAATTAAGTTTCAGCTTTTAGTAAAGTCATAATCTGTGTAGTAAAACTTTGGCTATTACTATAGTAGGACATAAAACGCCGATCGGACCGACACTACGAAAAAAAAGATACGTTTAGTTGGATATTGATCATTGATATTAAACTGCGTGTGAAAATTCAACTGATCAGATTTATTATGCCAGCGCTAGGTTGGCATAATAAATCTGGTCAATTTAATTGTTAAATTGAAAAATGTGTCGTGTGACTTATAGAAATTGAACTTTCATGATCAAAGTTGAAAATCCATAATGGAGGGGAAAGCAGCCCGCCTTCAAAATGTCGGTGATTTCAGCACAAGTAGATAAGTAATAAGTTCTCGATGATGTCCCCACCGAAACACAATTCATTGACATATAAATAGTTTTCTATGACATTAGCAGTCAAGGGGGATTTGCTTTCTTGTGCCATCTGTTTTAAACATCTATAACTTAGAGACAGAGCAAAGCTGGTTCCGTAGGTACCAGTATGTGTTACAAACAAATGGAGTTGGTAATGTAACACAAACCACACAACTAAACCTTATGAAAATTGGCAATAATAATAATTCTTCAATCAATAATTCAATCAATTTTTTTGAAGAACAGTAATTATCTACCAGTAACTTGAAAAATATTATTGTTCAATGAATATTGGCCATCCGTCCCGTAAATCAGAATTCATAGTGCGACGTCAAGTGAAAGCCCCTCAATGATTTAGGTACAATTATTGGGGGAACCGTTCCGAGGAGTTTTGATTGCTATTTTAATTCTATTAAGATTTAGTGAAAATTAATATGTCGCCTGCGCCGACGTCGAAAAACTCTACTAACTAAAAACTAGTCACACCAGATCAACGCGATCTTATATTAAGGCGCGATAGTCCATCGAATGAACTATCCATTTATCAACTAAGTACTGGTACCTAGATGTTGTACAAGAAAGCAAATCCCTCTTGGTTGCTAATGTCATAGAAAACTATTTTTATGTCGATGATTTGTGTTTCAGTGGGGACAACATCGAAAACTTATTATCTACTTGTGCTGAAATCACCGACACTTTGAAGGCGGGCCGCATTCCCCTCCATAATGGATTTTCAACTTGGATCATGAAAATTCAATTTCCTTATGTCACACGACACATTTTTCAATGGATGATGCAAATTAAACTACTCCAACATTTAAAACAACCCTCAATTACATTTAAAACTGTCTTTAACGACATTTAAAACTACCTTCAATGACATAAATGTTTTTCGCTAATGTTGCCAATGTTAATAATTTCAGTACCCTAGTTAGTGATATGATAATATTTTATTGAAAACAGTAAAAAATAATAAATATTTAAATAATATAAAAAATAAATTGTAAAAAGAAATATTTTGTGTGCGTGGGTGAGAGAAACGTACAAAATAAAAACAAAAAATGGACCTATTACCATTCCTATAAGTAAACAGAATCCTATTAATATTGGGTTTTTTACGGTACCGATTATTATATTATATTATATATCAGTATGTACATACAAAATAAAAATTAAAAACTGAAGTTATATCTTAATAGACGTCTTGCTTGGTGATTTATTTCAGAGGTGATCAAAGTAGACTAATCAATTCCAGTTTGTTCACCTAGGTGATACCACCCAGGTGAACTATTCCCAAAACCATAACGACACTACTACCCTCACATGAAATTCTATGTGCATTACAGAAAAAGTTAAATCTAAAGCTAAAGTTAGTAGTAGGTACATGAGGTAACTTTTCTCATACTCAGTTCAATTTTGACAAAAAATCCATAAGTGACGTTATTGCAGTTGCAGCGGAGGTGGCGGTATGTTAAACGAGATGTAAAAGTATATTGTAGCAGCAATAAAGTGGTCACTTATTTTTTTTTATGCATAATACCTACCTACTTCATTATGAACAAAGAATTTGTTTGAACGTGTGTTATATTCGGTTTCTGCAAACCTAATTCATTTGTCAACTTTAACAGATGACGGTATGAAATCAATTGTTTAAAATTTAAAATATTTTGTGACAAAAAGATGAATGGGTCTTTATCGCACATTATTAACGCTATTGAAAATTTTCGACAAAGCAACAATATAAATAACATAACATTATAAATATTATTACATTAAACGAGTGTGTACCTAACGTGAATTTAAAAACATATTTTGTAATTATTTAGTATGATATCCCGCTATAGAACGACCCTCATCGAGCTGGTTAGTGGATGACAATTTGAATTCTTGATTAATCATATTCTGGACTGAATTTTTTTAGGCAACCCATCTGCAATTTATTTATTGACATACTAGCTGTAGCCCGCGACTTCGTACGCTGCATTATCGTTAGATTGATATAACTTTTTTATTTATGAACCGATTGACATGAAACAAACACTAAATGTTAAGTGGAGCAAACCGCAACGCAATAAAGAAAACCGCATTGCAATCGTTTGAGCGGTTGCTGAGATTAGCGTGCACAAACGTACAGACAAACAGACAAAAATTCTAAAAACGATTGTTTTGGATTCTATTGCGTTCATAAAGCCCCCTATAATATTTTTTCTTATTTACCTTCCATGTACAGACAGCGACCTGTTACGATTTTATTATAAGTATGTATTGATATAGATTTCATAATTTTCATCCATTAACCAGCTCGGTGAAGATTTCTATAGCGGGATCTTAGACCAAATTAACCATTTGTCAATTCATGTTTACACAACTTACCTTCATGTTTATGCAGGAAATGCCTTCTTCTTCTTCTTGACGAAGATTGACGAAAATCTTGACGAAGATTAAGTGTATGTATTACTTTGTGAACTACATCAAAAAGTTATTAGATTTCACACAATTATTTTATGTCAAATTCATATTTTATTGAAGTGGAAAACAGTTGCTTCTGAAGAACATAGGACATATGGGTTTATGGCTGTCCTTTGAGCTTTGAAGGCGCTACAGGTTTAAATCCATTGATTGCTTATCCAAAAGAGCATAGGCTCTTCTACTTACTAGCATATGATTGGAATAAGTACTATTCTTAAAAACTTCTGGAAACGGATAAACAAAAAAAAATCCTATAACATTACGAAATTAATGACATAAAATTAAATCATTGCAATGATTCGATGGGGTCTATTATGTTTGACCGAAAAGAAATTGCCAAATTATCACTTCCTGAAAAAAGTTTCGCATAATTTCATTTGCCAAATTATTACTTAGCAAAACATCTCTTCACAAATAATTGCAACGCAAACGTTATGTTTGGCGAGTGAATAATAGTGAACAATAGTTTCTTTACCAACTAGTACCTACTTTTACCAAATTTTTATTTAGTCAAATGTTTCAGTTGGAATAACTTATTTTTACGCAAAATGAAATAAGTCAAATATTTCATACCATCAATTTTCAAATTACCATATCGACGCTGGAAGGGCTAATTGCATTAACGACCATTATATGAATTGTTGGAGAAGCATTTAAAGTTTCAAATTTTGCAAAAAAAATCATAACTAATTAACCACTTGAGTTATCCTACTGAAAATCAGAATGGTTATTATAAATAACGTTTCCTATGAAACGTACATAAATAAAAAAATGTAGTTGTTCTCCTTCCTAATAATTATATTGGAGATAATACAATGCACTACATAATCTTGGTAAGGTAAAAATGACTTAAGTTACTGTAACATCCTCACTGTGGTTCGCTAACGACGTTTGAATGATCAAATAGCTGTTTAAAATAAACTAGAAAAATGTTTTATATTCTGTTCAGTATAGTTCCACATCAAAGTAAAATGTTTTATCGGGCTGAATCAAGTCAAATGATTACAGCCAGATTATCTTATCCGGCATTAAACGTTAACCCCCTTATTTATAATCGTTTATTAAACCTACTTTAGTTAAAACACACTTTAAGTCTATTGCTGTCTCTAACCAATGACAGAGTATGGTTAGAGATAGCAATAGACTTAAAATGTGTTTTAACTAAAATAGGTTTAATAAACGATTATGAATAAGGGGGTTAGTCACTGCTAGACTTTTAGTGTTATCTCCCAATATGAATGACTTAGGGAAGTGATCGGTAAAATAAACTTCAAATTATATTATAATTTTATACTGTTTTTTGTCAAACGTCAATAGCACAACTTTATGTGTTAGCAAAAAAAAAAAAAACTACACGATTCTGAATGAATGATGGTCATTAAAATAGAAAAGCTATATTTTATGCGTATAACCATTAGGTTGTACCCATAAACTATGTGAGTGGTATGTAAGTATGGAGTAGTGAGTTATACCTACCACACCATCCGTATTCCTAGACTTTCCCTAAGCATGAGTTTGAGTATTCCAGTAGTTTTCAAGGCCCACGGTCAAATTCTCGTTTATTTATAGAATCGTACTATCTGACCAATCCAGATACTGAAAGTTTGCTTGGTTTTTTCTTGTCGTACCCATAATATTAACTCTGCTAATTGAAATTATTTTATATTCAGCCATACCTTGAGGCTGGTCTCCAGCAGGAGCAGTTCGGTCGTGGGGGTCATCCATCACTCTTAACTAGTACTCTCAAGTACTATTTAGGCTACAATGTCCTGTAATTACCTCGTTAACTAGCCTCATGTTTCCTCTTGTTAGCTTTGACTATCTTATTCCCGCTGAAAATCTCAATCTAATATAAAACTTCTCATTATGCTCCTGCTGATAACGCCCTTGGTGATTTTATGAGTGATGGGAAATTCAGGTTTAGGTGCAACCAAGCATTCATCTGCTCCCTCTAGGGCTAGATTGTCTTCTGTTTCGTTACCCGAGATTCCATGTACCCAATCTATGTACGTATAATTCAACATTCCCTCCAACATCTCAAATGACCTTTTATATATCTTGTCGATTGCTGATGTTATTATTTTCTTCCTTAAATTTCAATGCCACTTGACTGTCGCTGTATATGGTTGCCTTTCCTGTGTTTGTTTGGTGGTAAATTATTTGCGCACTCTCACTGATTGCGGTAGTTTTCACCTGCAAGTCACTAGCAAACCTGACACCATTTATTTTATTTTTTGGACCACTTCCACAGCGTGGTTGTTCAGTCTTACTGGTTCAGCACTGCTTTGCATTATCTTAATTTAGGTTCGTCTCTTTGCTTTGCACATCGTGCCAGACCGTTCTGGGTATAATATTTCACATAACTCTTCAAAGAGCAAAGAGCACCCCATCGTCGGGATATACCTATGTGTATTAAAATGTGTGCATCCTCATAATTTTATTATTATTCATCTTATTACCAGACACCACATAAGTGGCGATAGGCATCCTCGCTTACCCACGTGTACCGTGCAAGTTACGGCTGTCATCTCTGACTTCATCAGCCGTTGTCTCAGAATTTTATGTTTCACCCATTCTTAGGTAATTGTCACATTCTTCGCCGTTCAGGGTAGTTTCTATTATTTCCGGAGAGTATCAATTGACTCGGTAGTGACTACTTCAAAAGATTCCTTGACGTCAGACAAGTACCTCAACGCGAACTGCTTTTGTTTATTGATTTTTGCTCCCTATTAAACATGCTATGCAGAGCAGTGTTTGTTTTGAATGTAGAGAAGATTATCTCATCTATTTCTTAAATTATTTCATCTAGTATTTTTCTAGTCTTTAGCAGGGAGAAGAGGGAATATAATTATGCATCTAAACGCCTTTACTCTCTGGTATGATGGTTTCCCTTTTGCTCTCCGAGTCGGGACTCGGATAGGTTAGGTTAGAAGGCGAAGCCTTAGCGCTAAACGCCTTCACTCTCTGGTATGATGGTTTCCCAGGTTTTGAATGAAGACCACTTTTACCTCTCTCCATGTCTTCAAAATATTTTTTTACGATGTTAAATTATTTATTTATTTATTTATTTACACTTTATTGCACGCCAGATAAAAAAAACTTAAGATAGGAACATTTGTTAAAAAAGCAGTACAATGGGCGGCCTTATCGCTAAAAGCGATCTCTACCAGGCAACCTTTGGATGGAAAAAGTTGGTTGCAGGTAATGAGTGGTAGTTGTTTGGCGTACTTCTAACTCCAGTGTTTTATTGAGTTACGTACATCATAATTATGTAATTTCCTTGCTATACTTCACATATAAATACGACATAATATTTATACATATCATATATCTATGTATTATTTATACAAACATACTCTATACAAATATATATCTATAAATAAATATATATCTATAAATAAATACATATCTATAAATAAACTTATACACACACATACATATAGCTAATCTACTTTGATAGATAGTGTTCCTTAACCATATCTTTAAATTTCGAAATTGTCTGCGCTCGCCTTATTTTTACGGGTAGTCGATTCCATAGTCGAATCGCAGTGACTGTAAAAGATTTGTCATAAAAAGTTGACGAGTGAGACGGCATCTTTAATCTTAAATTGTACGAGCTGGCTGGCTTCTTGTTGTCTCCAATATCTCATAATGGTCCGGCTGCCTTGTAGGGCTTGAAAGACTGGATATTGCATCGTTGGTGTTCTACTTTAATGATTGCGGTTTTTTATATTAACCAGATCGGAAGACGCTGATATCATAAATATAATCTACAAGGTGTTTCTATAATCTACAAAGTTCGTTTTAAGCAAAACCTTCAGAATCTTTGCGAGTTCGATGATTCATTCATTACTATATTCCATGCTACCTTGTTTGCAGCTGTTAACCTTAAAAAGCGTCTTATGGATCTTGCTGCTGTAGCTGCTTTGTAGCCCCACAAAGAACGTCCTCCGTCTACTTTCATTTATGCATTCTTATTTTTGAAAGTGTTTATTTCTTCTCCACTTTATATTTTTTTCTTAGAACACGTCTATGGTATTTATGAGCAGATTCAGTGGTCCGTTTGTGATAAAGATGCACATACTGACCATATGCCAAAATATCAAATTTTCTCAATATCACATGGAAATCCCATTAGCTGTTATACTAATAAAAATACTTTTCTAAAATAATTTTAGTTTAATAATTTTTTGTAACGTGTGAAGTGAATTGACGAAAATTTGGAATTCAATAAGAAGGCTTTCGCATTTGTGCAAATTTCGGCTGCAGATATTCGCCTCAGCAAATGTCCAGAAATTGACTTTCGTTGTAATTGTTCGAGACGACACTCGTTGCCACTAGTCAATTAGTACTAGTAACAACGGGTGTAGTCTCCCAGTTTGACAGCGTATAGGTGGCTGAAGTACCCATAGAATGTTGGGCTCTTAGCTAACAGCCACGGTCTAACTGCAAACGACATCCTTGATGTATCGTCTAACCACCATTGTTTGATATTTGTCATTCTTTTTTGATGGTTTTATCACACTAATGTAATGAATTTTTCATTAAGCATAGTAGCTTATGTGCTCTAAACACATTAAAATAAAATCAGGTAAAATTGTATTATCGACCAATTTATTAGTAAGGGCTATCGACAAAATTAGTTTAACGTCCTACTTCTTGCAATAAGCAGAAAGGTAAAAGGGTTTAAACGACAGTGAACTAAATTTTATTGACAAGTAAAGTGACTTATTTTGAAATTCTAAAATAACTACCGACCACTAAAATGTTTTATACCGTGAAAATTTCATAAAGTGGAATGGCTAAATGTTTTAAAATAATGATTTCTTAAATCACATGCAGGCTAAATGGCATATCAGTATTTAGCTGCTGTCATAGGCGCTTTATAAACCAAAATCAAAAATATTGTGGATTTAAAACACGAAAATATACGAAAATATCGAAAATCAACGATGTCTTAACGACCACTAAAGTGTTCAGATTAAATTGTTACCCAGAACCATTCAAAAGAGAAAAATCAGGCGATTCTAATGATATATATATAACTCATATTCGACCAAATTGGCTGTTAATGCAGTTTGCCTTTCCAGCGTCAATATCTTTTCAGTCAATTGTTTAGCCCATGACAAAAATTATAATTTTCCGAGTCACACCATCGTAATTGATATTGGTGTTGGGTGGTTTAAAAAAAAATAAACACGAAAGCTTTTGCGGGAGCGGAGCTCCCTTCTAACCTAACCTATCCAAGTCGAGACGCACAGTATTTGACTTCAATCCGTTTAGGACTTAGATCATCTAACCACAGGATGCGCCTTACTTAAGCATTGTTTTCTGCCATTGCACATGACCATTTGGTCTTTTAGCTTTATAAAAAGCCTGTACATCAGTACATCATTTTATATGATTAAACTATTACCTACATTTTATTGTAGTTGACTGTACAATAACAATTAACACACAGCAGCCATTACGCGTTTGTCGATTAATACATTTTTAAATGCAATGAAATTTTATATGTCTTTGTGTTTCCCCCTTCACTTGTATGAAAACTGGCAGAATATTTTTGTATGCGGTGGTTCGCAAAGGCTAGTCCCATGTTATATGGTCTAAGGTTTAGGAGCTACACCATCAAAATTAGTAATTCAATAGAAGCCTTAAATGAATGATTCTTTTTACATAAAATTGCATGATTATAATTCCCAAAAATTCTCACTTTTGCCTTTATGTTTTTTGTCATAGCAAATCATTTGACCAAACGTTAATTGTATAAAGATTATTAAAATTTGCTGTTAAAAACTATTTGATCAAAGATCAAATGCCATAAAGATATTATCTATACTTATAATAAAACTGTAGAGGGTCGAGAGTCTGTACATGGAAGATATTTTGAAAATTTTAATTGGGGGGCGTTCTCTAATCGATACTGAAGCCGAAAATGTAATTTAAACTTTTCATGTCTGTCTGTCTGTCTGTCTGTCTGTATCCCGAATAAGTATCACGCTGAAACTACTGAACCGATTTGAATGATACTTGGTACATTCCGAGCTTATAGTCCGAGGAAGGTTCTAGGATACTTTTAATCCCGAAGTTTTGCGCGGTTCCTGCGGGAGAGGGGATGAAAGATAAAATGGTTTTTCAGTTGTAATTTCTCAACGCGTGATGCGATTTCAATTTTTTTTTTGTATTGGAAAGGGAGTACTTTAAGAATTTTTGGACCCAAGTTACAAGATTGAGGTATTTGCAGTTTAGAAATTAGAGGCATCTCAACTTTCGCCAAACCTAGAATTCAAGGGTTCCTTTGAATGAGAGGGTAAATGGAATTGTTTTAGAAGTGCCTTAATAATTAAGCTGTTTTATGATTAAGCAAACAGAACCGTTTCACACGGTGCTTGACGAGTCTGATGAAGAATTATCTCTCCTTTCGTGCACATTATGTGACGTAAACGAAGTTGCGAGGGTCAGCTAGTCTATTATATAAAAATAAGTCGGGTTTTCCTTCCTGACGCTATAACTTTAGAACGCACGAACCGATTTCCACGGTTTTGCATTCGTTGGAAAGGTCTCGGGCTCCGTGAGGTTTATAGCAAAATTCAGCAAAATTTCACATACAGCGCCATCGCAGGCGAAGCTGCGGGCATCAGCTAGTCCATTATAATATTCTGACAAATATAAATGTGACGAAATGAAACAGTGCGTACTAAAATATTATTCTGAACATGGCATTGGTATAATAAAAGGTTGCCAAAATTTGTTTGGGTAGTGAAATTTTGACAAAATCTTTTCGGTCAAACGACAAACTTCCCCATTCAATGACTTGACGTAATAAATGAAAATTAAATATATTCAGTTTTAAACTTTTAAAATAAAACCTTTTATTACAGTCAGTTGCATTTGAGGGTTCTAAAAAGCAACTGCCTAAAAGGACTCTTCAAGAAAGCACTAAAGAAGTTGATGCAGAATCAAATTTCATAGGAATGGACCTGCAAAGATCTTTTAGATACATTACTACTAAAATAATTGAATTTATAATAGGATGTTCTTAACGAGATACTTAAAATGTAAACTATGTGAAAATTTAATACTACCTGTTGACAGTAATTTTTTAAAATGAATGTGTCTTTAATATTTATCGTGTTTGTTTGCAGACTCATCGAGGTAAAAATATTCATCATTAGTGGGGGAATCTGCTAATGGTTTCTGAGAACGTAAATAACCACAAATTGTTACCCAAATTTGACGATACCGCCATTCATACCACCTACCAGAGGCGTACATTCGCTTTACAAATCTTTTTTTTTATGTCAGGGAAAATCCTACAGCAATGCTATGCCGGACTCCTACCGACTAAAAACCACACCTTCCTACCTTACAACCTAAGGTTGGGAGCCCCGGGTAAGCCCTCGGAAGGATACCCCAGGACCTAGCGATGACCTTTAAAGCCACCACGCTTGACGAGGACTGAATTTAATATTTTACTGAAGTCTTATAATCTGGCCATAACTGCTGTGCACGCTCTTATGCGCGGCGAGGTGGGAGACGGGGAAAATGTGCATGAGTACACATGCGATTAATTATAAAAATATATTATTTGTAATCTAAGAACTCGATATTTTATTAAACTACCTAGACAGTTGATGAAGAGTGCACAACAGTTATGGCCAGACTATAATTAAAGATATACATATAATAAAACTGTAGAGGGTCGAGAGTTTGAACATGGAAGATATTTTGAAAATTGTAAATTGTAAAGCGTTCTAAAATCGATACTGAAGCCGAAAATGTAATTTAAACTTTTCATGTCTGTCTATCTGTCTGTCTGTATCCCAAATAAGTGTCACGCCGAAACTACTGAATTGATTAAAATGAAACTTCGTACAATCAGAGCTTATAATCCGAGGAAGGTTCTAGGATACTTTTGATCCCGATATATGCGCGGTTCCTTTGGGAGAGGGGATGAAAGACAAAACGGTTTTTTAGTTGTTACTTCTCAATGCGTAGTCCGATTCCAAAAACTTTTTCAATGTAATAGAGAGAGTACTTTAAGGATTGTTTTACACAAGTTTCAATGTTGAGGATTTTGTAGTTCAGGAATTAGAGACATCGCAACTTTCGCAAAACCTACAATTCAAGAATTCCTTTGAATGTGAGGGTAAATCTAAACTGGCGTGTTGGCTTAATCATAAAAGAGCTTAATGATCAAGGCTATTGTAAAATAATTCAGTCCGCGCCGCAGATAAACAGGGCAGTTTCATACGCTCCTATGAGTCTGTTGAAAAAATACCTGTCCTTTCATACACCATATGTGGCGTAAAGGAAGTTGCGCGGGTCAGCTAGTTTAAAATAAGGTCAAGTAATGTACAGATTCAGACTTTTGATCCTCTACAGCTTTATTATAAGTAGGTACATATATTTATTATTTAAAAAAGAAGCACTCATGGCCCCGCGGACCCAGTGTTCTGTAAACAATCAATGTAGTAAGCAAAATAGGCTTAAAAAAATTCAACAGTAGGCAGTTACAACCTGCGCCTGTCCATATCAGCACGGCAATACGGCTCCCCACCTATTACGTGGTACAAAAATCTAAAAGGTGTAATGTGGGCATATAATAATTGTGCCTCTGCCTTCCATTTCGGGGATGAAAGGCGTGTTCGTTATTATGTATGTCTGTACATACCTATGTATGTAAGTATTAGATTACTCAAATACTTACTCACCTCACTGCAATAACACTTTTTCTACTAGTTAAGTATTTTATTTACTGCCCACAGTATGACAAATGTCCTACGTCTGTAGGCTGTAGTTTCGAGAGCCTAATGTTAATTTAATGGTCATCTTGAGACAAATATTTAAAAAAATATTCAAAAGAATAAACCTAGTACATAACAAACTCTCAGTAGGTACTTATTTTAAGAGAATAGGTACCTAAGTTATCTCACCTGTATTTTATACAACACCGTAACACCTAATTTACTATTTATATTTTCATAATTTTGTTTAAATACCTACCTACTTATCTTCTTAATAATAATGAACACGTAAAATTTGCATTTTATTTTACATTTCGACCTCCATCTTCTTCAAGTTCATTTATTTTTAAATGGTTGTACAACGATAAACGCAGTTATTTAGACGAGCTCTAAGTCCAAATGTGTAGAAATATGTACAAAGGTACCTACAATATGTAAATAAATACTATAAACACTTTTAATTACATAGACATATAAAAACTTACATGCATATATATCTACATACACATACATACATTTATACAAACATACATAGATAGAATACACTCATAAAGACGACAAAAATACAGTGTGGGAAATATTCACCTCCTATTAGTATTAAGTTATACAAATGACGTACAAGTTCAAAAAAATGTTTCACCAAATGCTTAAAAATATTTTATGTCTGGGCCCGTCTAATCGTTACAATTAATTAGTGCGTTCCACAACCGTACAGCTTATACGGTGAACGATTTGTTGTAGAAGCTAGTGGAATGAGTGGGAACAGCCAATAGGTACCAAAGATACCGATGACCGCAAGGATCTTGACTGTGTGTCATTTAGGATCATAAATCCTTCTTTGAGATAAGTTTGGGAACGAGGATTAAACAGTATAATTATTGTAAAGCATAGAAAGGATATGAGTATTCCGTCGAAGGTGAATTGGTAGCCACTCGAGCAAATTGCAAAAATTCGGTTACATGATCATATTTGGGTAATACAATTACAAATATTATGCATAAATTTAATAGGCGCTCGAGCTTATCAAGTTGCTTTTCAGTGATATCGAGATAGCTGACATCGGCATTATCTAGCAAGGGAAGAAGGAGAGATTGTGCAAGCGCAATTTTAGTAGCCGTTTGGCAAGAAATTTCGTAATCGGCGCAAAGAACTTGCAGATGCGAACCGCTTCTAGCTTACTTCTTACAATTAGGATTGCCAAGAAAGCGTGTCATCTACCAAAATACCCAGATTTTTGACCGTTGCGCTTATGGGTAACGCTACTCCATTAAATATGATGTCAGGCAATTAGGTCCAATTTGTGACACCATCTTGGAACTACCAATAACTGCCACCTGAGTTTTCGAAGGGTTTTCGCTAAGCCTGCTTCCTCCACTTACAAATTCTCCAAACTTCGGCGTTTATCTTTTATTTCGATGGAAAGTAGATGTTCCCAAGGTGGCACCATTACAAGGAAGTCAATATCTGATGATGGCATCCCGAAGAAATCGCGGGAACCCTTTGAAAATTGTGGGGCAACTAGTGCGTATGCTAAATTTTTCATTTAACATAGAAACGAAAGTCCGTTGAAAGAATTCCCTAACGATTTAATTTAAAACGAATCAGTTACATTGCTGGAAACACCATCACTTACTTGTACAAAAAACATTTTACACTCTACACAACTACATCACTCACACTTACATACACAACAAACTATATCATGAATGTTTCAGAGGAGTCATCAACGTTAATTTGTCTTTTACTGTTAGGTATTTATGCTACATATTTATTGGTTAAAAGGATTTTATCTCTAAAGGGCCACAACATGTCCCTGTGGTGATTTACTTTGCGTAGGTACTGCTATTTCAAATTAAAAATAAAAATTCCGCACCTCTTGTTCAAATTCATTCATAGTCAAATTCTTGACACGGCATCGCAATTCGATATCACAGCAGCCTTATAAACTTGTTAAAAAGATAAAATTACCAACTTTGAATGTACTCGATAGACTGGAATTATGTCAATTTTTTTGCACAGTAACTATAATCTAAAGGTGTTGACTTCCAATATAAGAGGTATGCATACCCATTTTGATGCGTTCTGCATTGCTCTAAAAAGATTTATCATAAACTATGATGTCATCGTTCTTACCGAATGCCACCTGGCAACCCAATAGTCAGACACTTACATGAAAATAAGGCCTATTCTACAGTTGGACAGCTTATTCTACAATTTGGAGGAGTTGTAACTCACATCAGAGATTGCTGGAACTCATCAATTTCGGAGCCAGATATTCTAGAAGCAGAAAGTCTCGAAGTTGAACTCCCCGGTGAAGCAGCTCTCGTAGCCATCTATCGTTTTCCATCGCATAGACACACAGATACCGTTATTTTTCGCTTGATAAAATTATTAAGTCCTTTATTAAATTTTCAACAATAATGATGACTGTGGGGTTGTCTATTGTATACCCAAAGATAACATAATCATCATATTCCCGAATTTCATTTACCCGAAATTAGTCTACAACTTTCCATGCCGTCTATGTTAGGTAGAATACGTATGCATTTCTTTTGTAGTTTAAATAGTTTCTCGGAGTCAACACTGTGTCCCCGCAATATGATGCCGTAACGGAGCCAGGTGTGAGCACGTGTAATACGTAGCTTTGCCTTTTGTTGATTTCAGGTCCGTTGTTTTTTTATTCTGAAAGGGTGTAAGTAAATGATGTCAGTATGTTGTAAATTTTTTGAATGTGGGATTTCCAATTTAGAGGTGGGTCAATATTGTTATATACCTTGTAAATTCAATTTGTCTATGCACGCACAATATCTGTACTGTGGTAATTTGTCTACAGACGGCAGTGTGTGAAAGTTGCGGATTATTTTAGCACTCAAGCAGACACTACTTTTGGGGTACCGCAGGGTAGTGTCCTGGGTCCAACGCTGTTTTTTTATACCACTGAGGTGCCAGATAAGCATACGACCCACCAAGAAGGACCGGTGGTCACCGCAGCCCATGGACGTTTGCAACACCCGAGGCGTCACAGTCGCGCTGCCGGTTCTGTAATAACTTCTAATACCCCTTCAGAAGAACCCCATACTGTAGGCTTTTTGAGAAACTCGAGGCTGTTTGTAATCTACACGAATGATATCCATAGAACGATTGCAACAAACGCGGAAACTGTTTGCTATGCAGACGACAGAGCCATTCTATTCTCGAGAATAGAATTTTCATGTCGAGCCCCCTTTCGTTAGCCATTTTAATCTACCTGTTGTAATAAAGAGTCAACAAGCTAAAAATAACTTACGAAAGTGTATTATTATCATTATTTATTATTTAATTTACAGACGCCAAATGGATATTACCTTTTACACAAAACACTTAAAAACCGGCTAAGTACTAGTCAGACTCGCACACTGATGGTTCCGTACCAAAAAACGGCAAATAATCACGTTTTTTGTATGGAAGCCTCATTTAGTCTCCCTTTTTAGGGTTTCGTCGCCAAATGGCCAACCCTTATAGATTCGTCATGTCTGTCTGTCTGTCTGTCTGTCCGTCCGTGTGTCACAGCCACTTTTCTCCGAAACTATAAGTCCTATGCTGTTGAAACTTGGTAACTAGATGTATTCTGTAAACCGCATTAAGATTCTTATATAAAACTAGAAAAAAAGCAGTAATTTTTGGGGGTCCCCATACTCAGAACTGCGACTCAAAATTTTTTTTTTCATCAAACCCATACGTGTGGGATATCTATAGATAGGTCTTCAAAAATGCTATTCTAACATCATTTTTTTGTAAAGTGAATAGTTTGCGCAAGAGAATGTGTCCCCCCCCCCCTCTAACTTTTAAACTAAGAGAATGATAAATCTAAAACGAATATATGATGTACATTGCCATAAAAACTACCAACGAAAATTGGTTTGAACAAGATAGAGCTGGTAGTTTTTTTTTAATACCTACGTCATAAACCGGTTACCCGGTAACCGGCAGTGGTACTGATTTTTCGGTTAGAAAAATCAGTACCACTGCGAACCTGTTAAAACGTCAATCAAAGTTACAACGAACTATAAGAACTTTTATATTATTTTACTTGCTGCTACGAAACCCTTCATGGGCGAGTCCAACTCGCAGTTGGCCGGTTTTTTTTTCTGATTTTTGTATTATTTTTAATAGCGGCAATAGACATACATTATGTGTGAAAAATTCAGCTCTCTAACTATCTCGAATTCTCATGAATAGGGTCCCGTTTATGGGTACGGAACCCTAAAAAGGGATAAATGTGTAAAGAAAAAACAAATAGTCTCAGAAATAAATTGAGTTTTAGACTTACCCCAAGAGCATTGCCCAAATTGAGACCTGAGTCCGGTCGTCTTCGAACTGCTGATAATTCTGCTCTTTGTTGAACTGTACCCACTGTAAATTCTTTTTCACGATGGAGACATACATACATACATACATACATATTGTCACGCCTATATCCTCGAAGGGGTAGGCAGAGGTATGCCTCTGTCTACCCCTTATGAGCTTATATTATACACAGGACACAGGACATGCGCAGGTTGTGACTGCCTGCTGTTGAAGTTTTTCAAGCGGCCTATAAATGCCATTTTACTGGCAACCGGGACCAACGGCTTAACGTGCCTTCCGAATCACGGAAACGCTCAAATGAATGTCACAAAGTGGTCACATGGATGGTCACCCATCCAACGTTGTATTACGAAAATATTACTTTATTTCTCACTTTTTAGTTTTTTGTTTGAAGTTGGTTTTTTATGTTAAATTTTTTTAATTTAAATATTTTAAGTGACGGGTCGTCTAGAAATGCATATTTATAATGCATTTCTAGACGACCGTGTAAAGTAAAGGGATCCATGTATCCATACAAAAACAATCAAGCCCAAGTACAAGGTACCCATCTGCTGTAAACCGTTAAGGAATGCCTTTAACTGTCTTTCAGCTCCATCACCACATCGCCTCCAGATCTTTATTAAATTGCAGTGTTTTACAGTACTTTATGTAAAAATTGTCAAATGCATTGGTTGCCCCTACAATTTTTGAAAGTTCCTCTTGATGTTTTTGGGATGCCATCATAGATCCTGACTTCCTTGTAATGGAACCAAATGGGACGTACCAGATTTCGAACAAATTTAAATTCGAAATCGATTCACCCAATCAAAAGTAAACATTAAAAAAATCATTGAATTGCGAACCTCCTCCTTTTTTTGGAAGACGGTTAAAATAAAGAAATACAGTCGAATTCAGAACCTCCTGCTTTACGAAGACATGTGCTCTGGTTGAAGAACTGATTGGAACTACATTGTTTATTCATGTAATGCGTATCTATATATAATAAATAAACTAAAGGCTGCGCATTGAGAAACACGTGTGGCTTTAATACAAAACAACGTCATCTTTAGTACACTACTAAATACGTAGGAAAAGGATATTAATGAGTGCGTGATGCTTTTTGCACAAGTTTAAATATTCATCTACATGTATTTTAAACCCCCGAAGAAACAAGAAAACCGTGAGATCGTTCAAGATCGACAAAACAAATGACGGTCGTATAAACAAATTACTATCGGAAAAACCATAGATTTAGAATTTTTCGCTACTCTCAATAGATATACAAAGCGTGAGAGCGAGACCTCATTATCCATAGCACTTAGCTCGAGAGGAAAAGAGAAAGCAAATTGTGTACTCATATGTCAGTATTTTGAATCGCTGAGCCCGGTGGGGTCCTATGGCGGCTCTATGTTATTCATAATATCCAATAATCTGTAGTGATCTTACGATTAAAATAGAAAATTTTATATTTTCAACAATATTGTCGTGTTTAGTGTGTGAATAGGATATTACAAAACGCAATTATACGAAGAAAGACTCGTTTAACAGGTCATTTGTGACTTCGTTCATTCCATTTTTGACGTACATGTTTTGCCAAATTGGATGTAAAATTTCACTGAAAGTTCAACTCATAACGTAGATTATGCATTTTCCTTCATACATAACACAATATTTAATGTGTAAATGCATTTTAGGAGGATATATAAGGCAGAAATAAAAAGGGCTGTTTATTGTAAAATAGTCATGGGTAGGTATCGATAAGGATGTCGATAGTGACATTGCTACAAACAAACTTATCTGGATTTAATTTATTATAAATATGATTGATTTTTACTCAAACTGTGTAATTTAACCTTTTGTTAGGGTTTTGTGCCTATTTTAATATAATATTTCCAAAATTTGTGAACCATTTTGAGTTGAATTTTTATAATTTTACTTCACTTAAGGTACTCCACGCCACACCGGGATGTTCGCTGTGCAAGGTGCAGATTAGCCTCTGCGTCGAATACTGTTCTCACCTTTGGGATGACTGCACGCATGACTGCGAGGTACTTACTGGACGCGCTTGGCGCTATGCAGAGACTTATCCGATTTGAATTATAGGTTGTCCTAAGATGACGGTAAGCCTCCTCGAGCCGTTAGCGCAGCAAAGAACCATAGCGTCCTTGGCCGCCTTCTACCGAATGCATCACGGCGAATGTTCTGAAGAGCTCTTCAACCTGATCCCACCATCTCCTTACAGATTCCGAACAACACGTCGGGCAGAGGTGCCACTCATATATAGCGGAGAGAATCTTCGCCAGAACTGAGCGTTTCTCTGATCTGAGCGTCAGATCGTTCCTCTGTCGCACTACGAAATCCTGGAACGACCTGCCCGCACATGTGTTTCCCTCATTTTACAATCCCGGGTTCTACAAGCGGAGCGTGAAGAGGCACATCATATGGCCGTAAACTTGAGGACTACTGTCAGAAGTCTTGTGTGCTGTAAGCATACCCCCATTCGCTAGATGCGCCACGGCTTTCCATTAGTTTCCATCAGTGGAGACGTCAATTTGGCGAGGTTAATATAATTTAAAAAAAATTACGAGTAATATCTTTTATTGTTACTAGGGTTCAATAATAAATGAGTTTCTAGGTTTAGTATAACGATAAGAGTTGTATTTTCAGTAAAATTTCAAATTCAATTGGCAAAATATATATGTACGGCAACAATGCAATGAACGATGCCATAAATTATCTGTTAAAATCGTAAGATCACTACAGAATTACAAATATTACGAGTTACCCCATATAATCCCATTTTTACTTTTTCATAGTCGATTACATTCAAATTAACAATTTATTCCCCAAAACAAGAAGTTGGAGATGAAACTTCTAAGCACTTTGTGTGCTTAGAAGTTTCATTTCCATTCCATCCATTTATACAGATACTTTTATCGATAACATAGGTGTGACCATTCAACAACACTATTTAACTCACACATAGATCTTTCATTTTTGGTCTCGTCTTCAGTTTGACACTGTTCATCTTGTACATTCTAAATCTATGGGAAAAACCATCGATTTAGAATTTTCCTTTAAAAACACATGCAGATCAATAAAAAAAAATCTATAAGTAATTTGAAAAGGTCAAATTACTTGCAGCCATATTTTGTAATCTAGATGCTATTAACATTCAAAAAATAGGTGCAAGCAATTCTCGACCTTAATGACACGTATAGAAAAATGTGCTTTTATGCGTTTATAGACATCACTGATCACGAATTTATAAAAAATAAATAGATGTTATGCATGCTATAAGGTCGAAATTTGCTCGGACCCTTTTTTGCTATCTAGATGCGATAAACATTCAATGAAATAGGTGCAAGCAATTCTCGACCTCATGAACGTCCATAATATGTATTTATTTTTTACATTATCCATGATCAGTGATGTCTATTAACGTTTAAAAGTACGTTTTTAGAGAGGTGACATTAAGGTCGAGAATTGTTTGCACCTATTTTTTGAATGGTAATCGCATCTAGATTACAAAATATGGCTGCAAGTAATTTGACCTTTTCAACTTGCTTATAGACTTTTGTTTTATTGATCTGCATGAGTTTTTTTTGACGAAAAATTCTAAATCTATGGTTTTTTCGATCGTATTTGTTTATCCGACCGTCATTTCTTTTCACGATTTTCATTTGTTTTGTCGATCTTCATTTGTTTTGTCGTTTTTAATTTTTTAGTCGATCTTCATTTGTTTTGTCGGTCTTCCTTTGTTTTGTCGATATTCATTTGTTTTGCTGATCTTCATTTGTTTTGCTGATCTTCATTTGTTTTGTCGATCTTCATTTATTTTGTTACTCTTTATTTGTTTTGCTGATCTTCATTTGTTTTGCCATATAGACAAGTGGGTATATTGATAAAGTAGACATTATGGACATTATTTATTTTATACAGTCACAGGTGGGTGGTTAGGAACTTTTATTCCTAACTGACCAACCAGGTGGATAACTCAGGTGCTCGGTTGGAAACGAGGGGATCAGATCAGCCCCTCTCTAACACTTTATTGTGAAAGTGAAAGTTCAATTCGATTGATGATGTCATTTTTGTTTGTTTCAAACTTTGAACAGATGATCCACGTGACGTGGTTTAATGCGACAGAGTCACAGTCTCGCCATAAGCCCATGGCACTCTATTTTATAGAGAGGGGCTAAAAGGGGACGTACGACGGGTGTTATAAGTTTGACCAGTGTATCTGTGCCGAAACTCATTCAATGTGGAATCCCTTTAACGTTACTTTTTTTTTAACACGTGTGTGTATAGCCCCGTGTGGCGACGGGTAAGAGAACAACATGTCGCCACCCCAATATATCCCGAGGCTGTGTAAGAGGCGACTAATGGAACACTTACGCAAAAAGATCCATGGCGTAGAGAAGTGAAACCTGGTTGTCAGTACGGGGCGGGCTAAAAAATTTCAACTGCGGGTCACCGCGACCTTCGCCTTCAACACGACAATAGGCCCACCACCTATTACGTGGGACATAAAACTATAAAGTGAAATGTGGACGTATACTATGCCTCTGCCTACCCCTTTAGGGATAAAGGCGTGACTATATTTATGCATGTGTATCTGTTCATGTGTGATGTATGTGTGAGTCTGTCTGTGGCATCGTAGCGGCTCAACGGATGGACCAATTTGGATGCGGTTTTTTTGTTCTTAGCCAAAAAGTTTGAAGATTATCAACCCACTTCCTGAGCGGAGAAGGGAATTCACTAAAATTCACAGGCGCGATCCATCGTTAATTTGGAAAGAAACAAAGAAAGAAAGAAAGAAAAATAATTTATTTCTGCCAGCTTTAATTATTTAGATTTGGTGTACCTACTGTTACTTTGATGGTATTTCCACGACATAGTTATCTGGAACTCTGCGGGATACGCAACTCCTCTGACAATTTTGTATAGGAAATATATCATGTTTGGGCTTATTAGAAGTCTCAAGATCGGGTGTTTTTCATCACCGTCATGATAATCATCATCATCATGATCATCTTTCATGATGATGATCATCTACATCATCCAACCTGGCGCGGAAATCCTGGGCAACGGAGTAGCGACCACTTGCCACTTGCCCAGGATACAGGGTATCCCGCATCCCGCCCGCACCAGGTTGGAACTTAACGTTAAAGTGGTTAATTTGGAAATTTGAAACCCTTGATCTTGAAACTTTTTAAACTTGTGGGAATTGTCCGGAAGCATCTCGCACTCTATAAATATTCTCTTTCTACGTAGGTATCTAGTAGTTCACTATAGGTAAACCAAGTTTTGCAATAAGACGTTTATCTTTCCTCGTGGTGGGTCTGGACGTGGAGGTTCTCTCGTTCGAGACCATGGTGCAAGCCATAATCTCCAGCGGGAGTAGTGGGACTGCGCCGCCTCTTTCTGCGAGCAGGTTATGCTCGTGAAAGAGGCGGCGGGGCGGGAACGGGAGAGAACTCTCCCACCCGAGTTCCGCAGCCGGCGGTTTGGACGCCGCCGACGTGTCTTCGCTGAAGACTATCGGCCTCCATGACCGGGGGCCTGAGGACAATTAGAGGGCTGCTCACCGTCCTTACAGAAGCAGGCCCATGACGGCACCGTGACGTGAGGAATTCACGTACGCCCCCCCCCCCCCCCTTAGAAGCGGGATCACACCCGACCCACCTCCTAGGCGAGGCCACAGTGGCGGCCGTGGGTCTGTTGTGAGTCCTGGAACATCCTTCCGAGGGCTTACCCGGGGCTCCCAACCATAGGCTGTTGGGCGTTAAGCGAGGTTTTTTAATCAGTAGGAGTCCGGCATAGCATTCATGATGGACTTTCCCTCACGTTGAAAAAACAGGACGTTTATCTTAATTACTTAATTACAATTATGGCCTTTGTGTGTGGGCCGACGATGTTCCAAGGACTTACATGAATTTTCATTAATGTCATGTTAAGTTAAGTAATGTTGTACCCTACAACATTACTTTACTTAACATTAATGTCATGAGATTAATGAAAAATTTAATATATTTTCATTAATGTCATGAGTAAGTTGGCGTCTGGTAATCGCCATATTGAATTTTTTTTTTGCAATGTCATTCCTAAAATGGAAATGACTGAAAGTGAAAACTTTATCTTGGGGTATCATGTCGGTAGGTTGGCGAGCTACGCTGTTCATGCGATGACGACATCATTAGCATTGTATAATGCTAGCTGGTATCTTACTAATTTTATACGAAAGTTTGTGAGTGTGAATGTTTGTTACCCCTTTACTCTCAAATAGCTGAACGGATCGAGCTGTAAATTTGGTACAGAGATACATTATAGTCTAGAATAACACATAGGCTAACACTTTTTATACGGGGAATAAGTTCCTACGGGAAGCGGGAACGGGAAAAAAAATTACGCGCATCAGCAAATTTATTTTTTTATATATTCGTGATCAGTGATGTCTATAAACGCCTTTAAGCACATTTTTGAGAAGGGTCATTAAGGTTGAGATTTGCTTGCACCTATTTTTTTGAATGGCAATCGCATCTAGATTACAAAACATGGCTGCAAGTATTTTTGATCTTATCAAATTGCTTAGTCTTTTATTTCATTGATCTGCATAAATGTTTATCCGACCGTCATTTGTTTTGTCGGTCTCATTTGTTTATCCGACCGTCATTTGTTTCGTCGATCTTCATTTATTTTGCCGACCTTCATTTGTTTTATCGATCTTCATTCGTAAATAAAAATGAATATTAATAGATCTCAACATTGCTAATAAATGTTATTGTGATTGTAACTGTATCGGAACTATTTGGTATTAATTTTCTCGTGTATAAAAATCCCAGAAGTTCCATGGAACTACTGGGACAAAAAAATCCCAGTAGTTCCATCATGGAACTACGCAATGGAACTACTGGGATATTTTATTAATATTGTAACGTTTTTACAATACCTACTAATATTATGAAGAGGTAAGATTTGATTGTTTGTTTGTATGCATCGAATAGGCTCTGAAACTACTGAACCGATTTGAAAAATTCTTTCACTGTTGGGAAGCTACACTATTCCCGGGTGACATAGGCTATATTTTATTCCCGTACTCCCACGGGAACAGGAGCTACGCAGGAGAAAAAAAACTCAATTCATTCAAGTTCTTTTTATTATCAACAATCAAAACACAACTCCTCAATCAGGAACATTTTTAGGGTTTCGTAGCCAAATGGCAAAAACGAAACCTTTATAGATTCGTCATGTCTGTCTGTCTGTCCGTCCGTGTGTCACAGCCATTTTTCTCCGAAACTATAAGGCCTATGCCATTGAAACTTGGTAACTAGATGTATTCTGTGAACCGCATTAAGATTCTTGTACAAAACTAAAAAAAAAGTAGTAAATTTCGGGGGTCCCCATACTCAGAATTGAAACTCGAAATTTTTTTTTCATCAAACCCATACGTGTGGGGTATCTATAGATAGGTCTTCAAAAATGCTATTGAGGTTTCTAACATCATTTTTTTCTAAAAAGAATAGTTTGCGCAAGAGACACTTCCAAAGTGGAAAAATGTGTGTCCCCCCCCTCTAACTTCTAAACTAAGAGAATGATAAATCTAAAAAAATTATATGATGTACATTGCCATAGAAACTACCAACGAAAATTTGTTCGAACGAGATAGAGCTGGTAGTTTTTTTTAATACGTCATAAACCGCAATTTTCGGTTAGAAAAATTACTACCACTGCGAACGTGTTAAAACAGCAATCAAAGTTACAACGAACTAAAAGAACTTTTATATTATGTTACTTGCTGCTACGAAACCCTTCATGGGCGAGTCAAACTCGCACTTGGCCGGTTTATTATTTCTAAACTTATATCGAATCTTTATTCTTAGTAAATAGTTCCTGTATAGCATACACAGGCAATCCCTTAGTCTCTGGTAGAAAGAAAAAGAAGTAGACCGCCGTGATGAAACAGACAAAAGAAAAGAAGTAGAACACGGGCGCTATTCCAATAGATTGTAGGACGATACCGAACAGAAACATGGCGGTGAAAGAACAGATGTAGCCCCATTGGAATGTCAACATCATTAGTTTGTTTTTTACCTGAAAGAAGAAAATTTTGTAAAATCAGTGGTCATTTTAGATTTGTTATGTATTATGGTAAGTGTCAAGAGTTTAGAACATAATGTTTGTGAAATACGGACTTTTAAATGATAAAAAACAGTGGTCGATCGACTTCTAGCGAGAACGGTCGAGTCACACACTTTCTTGCATAAGTGCGCGCTCGTGTACAAGTGCTGACGCAGCAGCCTACTCAAACGTGCACTGCCGTCACGGCCGTCGCGATGACCTACATACAGTCGTAAGTGAATCATGCATAATTGTGCGGATTTGCGGTAAGTTATAGTTTTATAATTATAACTTGATTTTAATCATGACAACTCCAAACAAAGTAGTTCTCAAAACTGAACTCGAACATCAATTGTACTCCCGGTACAAAGAGGAACAAAATGAGCGTCTAGAACTGCAACAGCTAGTGAAAGACCTCAGTAGCCAAATCGAATCACTGCAACAACAGCTGAAAGTAATTCAGGAACAAAGGAATGTAACTGTTCAGACGGAACATTCTGCAAATAATGAGCCCCAGAAAACTGTCGAATATCAGACTGACGAAGAGGAACTTGCCAGAGAAACTGAGTGGGTTCGTGTGAAAAGTAGGAAGAAGAGGAAGTTGAACACCTCACTATCTCCTCCATCGCAAGGAGTAAGCGCTATTCAATCTCAGGCTAGTGTAGAACCTGAGAAACCAAAAGCAAAAAAGGCACCCCCACCCCCTCCAGTCATAGTAGAAGACATTAAAAACTACCAGAAGTTTTATGACCTTTTATTGACATGCTCAAATAAGGACTCCTTCATGGTGAAAATGATGAGTGGGAACACCGTCAAAGTAAATGCCAGGGACGAAGACTCCTACAGGGCAATAACTAATTTATTATTACAAAATAATTGTCTCTGGCACTCGTATGAGAACAAACAAGATAGGCCGATTAGAGTCATCGTTAAAAATTTACCCTCTTCTTGTTTGCCAATCAGAATAGTGGAAGATCTGGATTCCAAAGGCTTTAAAATCCAGGAAGCCATAAACAAATTAAGTTGGAGGACTAAGGAACCTCTAAATATGTTTATGCTTTCCTTTGAAAAAGACGAAAACATAAATCAGATCTATGGTATTAAGACTATACTAGGCTGTAAGGTTGAAGTGCAGCCTTTAAAATCATCGAAACTAATACCTCAGTGTAAAAGATGCCAAGCCTATGGCCATACACAGAAATATTGTTCCAAGGAACCTAGATGTGTGAAATGTATTGGTAAACATCTGACCAAAGACTGCACTAAATCAATAGCAGAAAAACCCAAATGTGTACACTGTGGTCAGCCACACCCGGCGAACTACAGAGGGTGCATGGTAGCAAGAGAATTGCAAGAGCTAAAAAACAAAGCAATTAAAAAAAAAGTAACTACAGCTATCGTTCAGGTCCCTAGTAGTAAAAAAAAAGAGGCATTACGTTTTACTCAAAATAATGTGACTTATGCCCAAATGATGACAGCACAGCAGCAACCTCTACAACCACTGGTACATGCTCCGCAGCCTCTCATGTCAGGAGACTCCGAGACGAGCGAAAATATAAACAAAATATTAAATATTTTAACCTCTTTTGATCAAAGGTTGAAGAACCTAGAAAGTAGTGCTACCAAACTACCTTATATAACGCAAAAATGAAGAACACACTAAAAATTATGGCATGGAATGCAAACGGACTCCTAAAACATCGAAACGAGTTGCAGGCTGTTCTTGCCACAGAAGAAATTGATGTTTGCCTCATTTCT
The DNA here is from genome assembly GCA_933228765.1 of Miltochrista miniata. NCBI lineage: Eukaryota > Metazoa > Arthropoda > Insecta > Lepidoptera > Erebidae > Miltochrista > Miltochrista miniata. Next base: position 3,308,714 of record OW121769.1, read on the forward strand.
GAGTCACACTTCACTAAAGAATCATATATCCATATTACTGGCTATAAAATATATCATGCACTGCATCCTGTCAACACTGCGAGAGGGGGAAGCACCGTCATAATAAAAGAGAACATCTACCATTACCTAGAACATACATATGAAGAAGAATTCATACAAACTGTAGCCGTAAGGGTCCAAACTAAATTTCATCAAATTACCGTAGCAGCTATATACTGCCCACCAAAGCATGCTCTGAAAATAGAGCAGTACAGAAACCTACTTAAAATTCTTGGTAACACATTTATATTAGGAGGTGACTTCAACGCAAAAAATACATATTGAGGATCCCGATTAACCAACAGTAAAGGAAAGGAACTGTTAAGTGCTATGAGAGAAATCAAGTGCAATGCAATTTCAACAGGAAAACCCACTTACTGGCCTACAGATAAGCAAAGAACTCCAGATCTGATCGACTTCTTCATTTACAAGAACCTATCAGTCACATTTCTCAATATACAAGAAGGACTGGATATGAATTCCGATCATTCCCCTATTATATTAACCTTAAGCGAAACAGTAATTCAAAAAAAGAGCAATCCAATGTTGGTAAATAAAAACACTGACTGGGAGAGTTTCAAATTTGATTTAGACAACATTATTGATCTCAAAGTACCTTTAAAAAATAAACAGCAATTAGATAAAGAAGTGTCAAAATTTGTGACCGACATCCAAAACTGCAGCTGGAAAAATACACCAGTCTTAAAAACAAAAGTTGCAAGCCACAGATATCCAGTAGAAATAAGAAATCTCATTGCCATTAAGAGAATTCAGAGACAAAAATGGCAAAAATCTAGATATCCGTATGACAAAACAATATTGAACAGACTTACAAAAAGATTGAGTAAAGCGATACAAAACTATCATGATGATGCTACAAAAGACTACCTTAGTCAATTAACAAATAGTGAAAAAACCGAATATTCACTATGGAAAGTCACTAAAAGTTTAAAAAAGCCTATTGTTCATGCCTCACCCATAAAAAAAATAGATGGCAACTGGGCCAGGAGTAATGAGCAGAAAGCAACTATATTTGCAGAACACCTACAACAAATATTTCGAACTAACGACGAGGGAAGCTCTGATAACATAACATCCGATGTCATTTGCCACGATTACTTGGAAATAAAACTAGTTACTCCAAAAGAAGTCAATAATATTATCAAAAAGTTGGCTAAAAAGAAATCGCCCGGATATGATCTTATCACTGGCGAAGTCCTTCAAAACCTTCCTCGTAAAGCCATAGTTAAACTTACTACCCTTATAAACGCCACATTCCGGCTAAAACATGTGCCTAGTATCTGGAAAATTGCTGAAGTTATAATGATCCCCAAACCAGGAAAGTCTCCTCAAAATGTATCATCATACAGACCAATATCACTGCTGCCAATCATTTCAAAACTATTTGAAAAGCTTCTTCTGAGACGTCTTAAGCCTATAATAGAAGAAAGAAAACTTATTCCCAATTATCAATTTGGCTTTAGAGAAAAACACTCCACCATAGACCAAGTTCACAGAATCACCAACGTCATTGAAAAAGCACTAGAGGAAAAAAAAGTCTGTTCTACAGTATTCCTAGACATAGCACAGGCATTTGATAAGGTGTGGCATAGAGGCCTTATTCATAAGCTCAGGAAACTGCTACCAAAACAATTTGCAGATATTTTAGAATCATACCTAACAGAGAGGACATTCAGAGTAAGACAAGAAGAAGCTTATTCTAGTCTCAAACAAATAAAAGCTGGAGTACCACAGGGAAGTGTACTTGGCCCTATCTTGTACCTATTGTACACCTGCGATATTCCAGAAATAAAAAACAATGTTATTGCAACCTTCGCAGATGACACAGCCATCATGGCAACAGGTGCCACTCACAAAAAAGCCATTGAGAAACTTCAATCGGCCGTCAACACCATCACTGCTTGGACAAAAAAATGGAGAATTAAACTAAATGAGTCCAAATCGACTCACATAGACTTCACAAACAAAAAACCTAACTATACACCGGTAAACATTAACGGTAAAATAGTACCATATGAAAATACGGCAAAATACCTGGGTATGACGCTTGACGCAAAACTACGCTGGAAGGCACACGTCAAATAGAAACGCCAGGAGTTAGATTTACGCTTCAGGAAAATGTACTGGCTACTCGGCAGACACTCAACATTATCAGTGTACAACAAGGTACTTCTGTACAAACAAGTACTTATGCCTGTATGGGCATATGGTATTCAGCTTTGGGGCTGTACAAAACGCACCAATGTTGAGATAATTCAAAGATTCCAAAATAAAGTACTTCGGAGTATAATAAATGCTCCCTGGTACATTAGAAATAAGGACATCCACCGGGACTTAGGAGTGGACCTTGTTACAAAGGTTATAAAAAAATATGCCGAAGCTCACGAACAAAGACTTCTAAAACATGTGAATGTCGAGGCAATCCAGCTTCTTGACACCACGGACATTTTAAGGAGACTGAAAAGGACTAAGCCTTTTGATCTAGTTTAGTGAAATTAGTGTAAAGTAGTGCAGTGAGTGCTATACTTGAAGAACACAAGAACAAAGTGACTTTCTATTATAATTAGAGACAATAAGAAAAGTGCCGATGGACACATTCTTTACTCTGTAAGCTTTAGTAAAATAAGTTAAATCTAAATTACTTATTAGCCTCAAGGCTAGATTGTAATTGTTATGAGATGACATTTGTGTTATCTCATAAAAAAAAAAAAAAAAAAAAAAAAAAACGGACTTTTAAATAATAGGTTATTATCTAAGTAAGTGTAACTGGCTAAGGCTTTGTATCCTTCCGGTCGACTTTTGTCCATGTATGAAATAATTAGTTACTCTAGCGAATTTTTTTTTTTTTAAGAAACTTATATGCAATACAAACGGCACCAATCTCCTTTTCCAAACTCCAGTTTTATATAGTACCAAATTTCATCAGAATCGGTTCAGTAGTACATTCAGACTTCTATCAATTTAAGTTGAAAAGCGATTACTAACTTCTTATTGATGCCAGCCTCGCCTGTAAGTGGTGTACCTGATCAGTAACGGACGAGTTATGGAGAGAGGAAAACTGAACTTATAGTCGAAGGCGCAGGACTGTGTATTTTGGCGAAAACTAGGAGAAGTCAAGTCCAGTACTGGACTGCCATAGGCTGTTCCGATTGATTAATTGGATTTTGATATGAATACTAACCTCAGGTAAAAATATTTCAGCTGCGACCACAAAAGGCACATGGCCTGAACCCAAATGGAAAAACGCTGCAAAAATGTATATGACCAGCGGTATCGTCCACTTTGGGAGCCAATCGGTGGTTATTTGAGTTCCCAGGAACAGGCAGCAGACTCCCCCTACTATTGATGAGTATAATTGAAGAGGCTGGAAATAAATACGATATAATATGTAAGGTTTCGTTGCTCTTGCCTGTTTTCTGCAGTTGCAACATTGAATGAAATGAAGGTAGATTGAACAATGAGCAGGTGGGGAATGTTTATAAAAAGCGGCATCGCCATTTTGTGGGGCTCAGTCTTAAACTAGACGTGTCGGTAGATAGAAACGTAAAAGTATATGGGCAATGGGGAACATTGCCCATATACTTTCACGGGTGAGCGTTTATGTGCAAGTAAGGTGGCCACCACAAACCTGCCGATTGAGTCGCAAGTCCCAGACACTGTTGTAATGTTCTTCCTTGTGCCACGCGGTGTATAAGGTTTCCTATTTATACTTATGTTATGTGAAAATAAAGAAGGAGTGTTGAAATCTCTGTGTTTTCTTCTGAAGTTTTACAAATATTAGTTAGACTGCCTCGGTGGCGCAATCGGTAGTGTAAGTGACTGCGCTGACGTGTAAAGGCAATACACTGTATACTAGAATACAGTGTTTTACCTTAACAACGCTTATTCGGCATATTTTAGGGTCTACTTTAAGTGAAACTTTTTAAATTGGTGTTACGACCTTTATTTATGAAGATATTCAATATTAAAAAAACCATATAAGTTTCAAAAAATCTACCTTCATCAAACCATAAAACTGTATTTTTTAAAACATTGTTTTGCCATACATTCAACGCAAGGGAATGAGCGACCTTGTCAAGACAAGACACTGTATAATAAATTGACCGACCGCTCTGGATGCGCGCGTGAACCTATCGCTATCGCTCTTACTCATCTTACGCATACGATGTTAGAGCAGGACCGCAAGCGCTGCGGCCGTCCGGCGCCCGGCCGTCTTCGCCGATCACGTGTATTTGTTTTGATATAGATATTCTTTCTTTTGAGAGCTTCCACTCCGTACGTTGCGTAAATGGTTAAAGTTGCGTGAAAATTTTGTATTACAAAAATGCTCCCTTTTAAAAGTTACAGAAAAATGTAGTCAATAGCATATGCCTACCTTTAAAAGTTCACTTACAATAACCCCCTCTTACTAAGTTTCACAGTATGAGCGACGCGACCGGAGTAGGTAAACGTGGTCTGCAGTGGTAGCCAATCAACTGAACGATAAAACCGGCCAAGTGCGAGTCGGACACTAATGAGTTCCGTACCAAAAAAAGAACGGGTGGAAGTAAATGCAACGGGAAACATATATCACTTTACATATTTATACCACACCTCTCTCTTTCTCAATCTCATGTGACGCAAACGAAATTGTGCGGGTCAGCTCTAATGCATATAAGCGACGCGACGGGACTAGGCGCGACGAGAGGAAATGCGACGGGAAACATTATATCACTCAAAATATTAATACCATACCTCTCTTTTTCTTACTCTCATGTGCCGCAAACGAAGTTGCGCGGGTCAGCTAGTGCTGATATAATTTTTTTATTTTAAAGATTTGTTAACACGTTCACGGACAGTACGTCGAGAACCGTACATCCTGACTCTCATAATATGGCACTACGGCTGTAGCCGGTGATTTTAAATGTATCAAAAGTGGAATTACGTTCACAGCCGAAGATTTTTCATTACACACATAGGAACGGCGTGACTCTGTGCCGTTTTAGGCTGTAATACAGACAGCTAGTGTCACATCAAGCACTCCGACGCGTACACACAAGTTAAGTCTCTCACGCACACATTGAAGGACATCATGTCGTGACACTCCTTCTGTGGCCGGGTGATCTACCTACTACCGATTACGTCTTTGGCCGTTACTGCCGCAACACTTACTTGAAAAATCTAATAATGTGGCAGTCCGTCCGCAGGCGTGATACTATTTACGTCTTTGGCCGTTACTGCCGCAACACTTACTTGAAAAATCTAATAATGTGGCAGTCCGTCCGCAGGCGTGATACTATTTTGTATGGAAAATTTGTGTGTCACATCACAATTTTTTAGGAATGGTTTCTGTCCGTGAACGTGTTAATTTTATAACGTTTTTATTTTATATGTTGATCTCAAATTGTGACTATGAAAATAAGAGACTAATTAGCCTGAGTAAACTATTTCGTTTTGTATTTCAAAGGTCTTATGGTTCATTGACCATAAATAAAAGTAAATAATTGAAATAACTTTTTAATTGTTTCATTTAATTCACTACCCCTACAACAGGTTTCACTTGCTGAATCTTAATAAACGGCTTCTGCAGAAAACTGTATTCAATAGTACATTATTATAACTAATGTTAAATTTTTAGGATTATTAAGGCAAAACACTATATTATTATTTACAGTATTATGCCTTACACGAGCTTAACAAATTAATATTAGTCTGTTATACCAACTGTCTTTTTTGAATTTTCTAGAAAACTATTAATTTTTATTGTCAAGTTCTTTATATGGCTATAACAACAATAAAAAAACCTACAAAATGATATAAATTTTATTTATTTTCATAATTTTAATAGCTTTAAATTACAAAAAGACTGTTCAACAGACATTTTGGCGTTTTTCTCTAATTGGTATTTCGGATTATACAGTGTATTGCCTTGACACGTCAGTGCGGTCCTGGGCTCGTTCCTGGATTGGTCCAAATATTTGTCTGACCAACAATTTTTTTTTTTTGGTGTTTGGGTCTTTTTATGTATGTATGTATTGTATGTATTTAGAAATATATAAGTAGGTATTTTTTTATACTACTTAGGTGGCAGACAAGCTTACGGCCCACCGGAAGGTTGGTAACCGTAGGCTATAGACATTTGCAACACCAGAGCACAGCACACAGTTGAAATTTTTCAAGCCGCCCGGCGCCCGTAAGGCCTTCAACTTGGCTTAACGACTGTCATTTTACTGACAACCGGGACCAACGGCTTATTGTGCCTTCCGAAGCACGGAAACGCTCGTAAATAAATGTCACAAAGTGGTCCACGTGGTGGTCACCCATCCATATCCGGCCATAGTAAATGTAGCTTACTGCAGTGATCGTTTACAGAACACTGAGTCCGCGGGGCCACGAGCGCTTCCAATGTCTATTAGTTGTTATACCCCATAACACTAGCTTAATTAGCTCAATTTATTCTAGATGACGTTGTGTTAGAATGTCCAACAATTATTTTAAAAAAATATTAAAGACACATCATTAAAAAATAATTGTCAACAGGTAGTATTTAATTTTTACATAGATAACATTGTGATTTTAAGTATCTTGTTATGAACATCCTCTATGAATTCTATTATACCTACTTCGAAGCGCTCGTGGCCCTGCGGACTCAGTGTTCTGTAAACGATCACTGCAGTAAGCAACTTTCACTATGACCGGTCCATGGATGTGTGACCGTCCATGTGATCACTTTGTGACATTTATTTGAGCGTTTCCGTGCTTCGGAAGGCACGTTAAGCCGTTGGTCCCGGTTGCCAGTAAAATGGCAGTCGTTAAGCTAAGTTGAAGGCTTTATTTCAACAGCAGGCAGTCACAACCTGCGCCTGTCCACTTAAACACGGCAATGGGCTCACCACCTATTACGTGGGACATAAAACTATAAGGTGCAATGTGGGCGTATACTATGCCCCTGCCTACCTCTTTGGGGATAAAGGCGTGACTATATGTATGTAATATTAGTGTAATCTAGATGGCCGTAGTTCCATTCACATGAAATTTGGCTCTACGTCGACGTTTAATATGTAAGGCGCATCATTCCCTTAAAAATGTAAAAAAAACTGACCAAGTGCAAGTCGGACTCGCGTGCGGATCTTTCATTCTAATATTAGTATTTTAAGGTGCGGTTAAACGGCCTGTGATAACACGAGTCTACGCGACCCGCGCCATCCGTGTAGGCGCGGCTCGGCTTAGTTCGGACGCAAGCCTGCTCATTTACACGACGCGGGGTAGCACGATCATACGCGAGCCGAGCCGTCCGTGGAGATGCGGCACACATCTCGGTGTTGAAATAAAAACGTCGCTAAAAAACAAAAGAGGTCTTCCTTCGTCGCGCGCTCTGGATCATCTGTCTGTTTAGACGGCGCGTATTAACACAAGCCGAGCCGAAGATGGCGCGCGCGCCTTTGATCCGTGTCGAAAAAACCGACAAGTGATGGATCGTGCGAAATTTGCCGAGCCGCGCCGAGCATAGTTGTTTAAACAGCGCGTGGCGCGCTAAATCACGAGCCGAGTCAGGCTCGGCTCGCGTGTTTGCGCGCCGTTTATTCGTACCTTTAGGTAGGTGTTATTAACGCTAACAGAAATACAACTGCGACTTGGTAAACATAGGGTAGGACGTCCACCCGCCAGATGGACCGACGACCTGGTAAAGGTCGCAGGCTGGGACTGGATGCGAAAGCGTAAATTGGGAGAGGCCTACGTCCAGGAGTGAACTGCCATAGGCTGATTGATTTATTGATTGTGAAATACAACATAATCTGTGAAATTTCAGCTCTTTAGTTATCACGGTTCCTGAGATACAGCTTCGTACAGCTACGTACGATAGATAGATAGACAGATTTATTTATTTATTTATGCACACACTAGTATATAATAATATACGTATAGCAGGAAACTTAGGTACAATGGTACTGCTTATTACTAAAAGAAATATCTCCCTGCAGACCGGCGAGAGGAGAATATGAAGTAGGAAAAGAACAATAAACCGGCCAAGTGCGAGTTGGACTCGCCCATGAAGGGTTTCGTAGCAGCAAGTAACATAATATAAAAGTTCTTGTCGTTCGTTGTAACTTTTATTGATGTTTTAACACGTTCGCAGTGGTAGTGATTTTTCAAACCGATAATTGCGGTTTATGACGTATTAAAAAAAAACTACCGGCTCTATCTCATTCAATCTAATTTTCGTTGGTAGTTTTAATGGCAATGTACATCATATATTTTTTCTAGATATATCATTCTCTTAGTTTAGAAGTTAGAGGGGGGGGGGACACACATTTTTCCACTTTGGAAGTGTCTCTTGCGCAAACTATTCACTTTAGAAAAAAATGAATTTAGGAACCTCAATAGTATTTTTGAAGACCTATCTATAGATACCCCACACGTATGGGTTTGATGAAAAAAAAAATTTTGAGTTTCAGTTCTGAGTATGGGGACCCCCAAGTTTCAATAGTATAGGTCTTATAGTTTCGGAAAAGAGACAGACAGACGGACAGACAGACGGACAGACAGACAGACAGACGTGACGAATCTATAAGGGTTCCGTTTTTGCCATTTGGCTACGAAACCCTAAAAAGTGTGTAATTAAAAAGATAGATCAACGGACAGAGAGACGGACGGCGAAGTTTTATGAATATAAGGTCCCGTGTTTTACCCTTTGGGTACAGAACCTTATAAAGGGCGGCAAATAGGCTCACCGAAAGTCACATGGGACAAAATACAAAAATGGTGAAATGTGGGTGCAGGTATACCTACCCCTGCCTACTGTCGGGGATATAAGAGTGACTGCCTGGGTGGAATATCTGTCTCTTTTTATATTAAGCTCGCAAAATTGACGTCGCCAGCCTGATGGAAAGTCACAGCACAGCGCATCTAGCGATTGGGAGCCTCTCTCACAGTCCGTAAGACTTCTGACAGTGGTCCTCAAGTTGGCGGCCCTGTGATGTGCCTGTTCGTGTTCCGCTTGAAGAACCCGGGATTGTCAGATGGGAAAAACACGTATGCGGACTTTTTTAGTTTTAGCTCCTCTCTATAAAATGCAGGGGGGCTTATGTCGAGACTTTGTCTGTAGTCTGTGACTCTGTCGCATTAAACTACGTCACTAGGTCACGTGGATCATCTGTTCAAAGTTTGAAATACAAAAATGACAACGTCAATTAGATTGAACTTTCACAATAAACGAGTTAGAGGGGGGCAGTCCGGTGAGAACGATCTCACGGCTTTCTTGTTTGAATCGCTCAGTTCTGGCAAAGATTCTCTAAACTGCGTATGTGTGGCACCTCTGCCCCGCACGCGTTTTTCGGAAATTTCTACAGAAGCTAGTCACAAGCTGCGCTTGTACCTTTTAACACGGAGTAAGTAAGTAAGCAAGTAAAACTTTATTGTACACCAATATAACCAGTTTACAAAAGAAACAAAAGCACAAATATGTACAGTCGACCAAATGGAATCATGACCCACCTTAAGGTCATTCTCCTACTATTATTCTATACAATTAGGTTGAAATTAGCTTGAACATACATTTCCTAAGTAAAGAACCTGTTATCATTCTACTAGACACTGACAAAGCCATGACATAGACGTATACTATGGAGTATGATAAGTATTGCACGAAAAAGTTTGCACATCTTCACAAATCTTCAAATGGCGACCATATCGCTAAAAGCAATCTCTTACTGGCAACCTTTGATTGGTCAAAATGAACATTTAATTTTGAGAAACGGGTAGTTCCTAGTTATCGGTGTCAAATATTGTACAGCGACAAAAATATAAAATTTAGAATGAGTAACGGCAAGAGGCTATTTATGAATCACATGTATCTGATACATGTATGTACATCATACATGATACATGAGAGTATAATACATTCATCTGGTCGAAAACTACAACTATTTGCATGGGTATTTACGAATTTAGGAAAAAACAAATACATTTACATAAATTTTCTCGCACGTTAAGAAAATCAAAGCACAGTATAATAAGACAATAGTTTGCGAAAACAATAAAAAAATTCAATACTTTTTGTTCAATTATTTAAGTAAGTATTTTAGAAGTATTGTCTAAATATCAAGTTGGTACAAGTAGGTTCATTACACTTCTATCATTGAACACAGAATGGTCACGCCTTTATCCCTGAAGGGGTAGGCAGAGACATTATAATACTACATGCCCACATTCTTTTTTTTTAGAATTTGTCACACGCACTAGGTGGTGAGCTGTATTGCCGTGTTGAGATGGACAGGCGCAGGTTGTGACTGTCCGCTGTTGAAATATTTCAACCCTCCTAAAGAGGACTTCAACTTCGCTAAACGACTGTCATTTTACTGACAACCGGGACCAACGGCTGAACGTACCTTCCAAAGCACGGAAACGCTTAAATAAATGTCACAAAGTGGTCACATGGATGGTTCCAATTACTGGCCATAGTGAAAATTGCTTACTACATTGATCGTTTACACAACACTGAGTCCGCGAGGCCACGAGCGCTATTTTTTTTATCACATGACAGATGTACGGCGAAGTCTTATGACCAGGGAATAGAACCCGGGACCTCAGCGTGACAGGCGGTTAAACTATCGAAGGCGCCACAGACGCAGGCAAAAAAATTAAAGCAAACTTACTCTTCTTCCGATCCTATCCGTCAAATATGCTGTACCGGCACTCGACAGTAGCACAACTACTCCAAGTATCACTATACATTTGCTGGGAGTGAAGACATCGCCCACAGTCGCGTTGAATACCAGTTCAGCGTATATCAGGATACATGGCAGACCCTGGTAGAAGACCGCAGTCTGTAGTACCAAAGCCAGGTATAGTTGGCGACGGATGGATGCAGTGCTTTCTGGAAAATAAATAATGTCTAACGCATAAAATATTCAGTCACACAGGCGTGTGCATTTACAGCTAAGAAGTCCCCATTCCTACCCCTACCCTTTCTACAGAGCATTACGGTTCCACTAAAGGACAACCTGGAGATCCTGATATAGACGTCCGGCGTGATCTCAATCACAAAAACTACATAGAGCGTTGGGCTGGCCCCGCATAAACTAGAAGTCCTAAATAAGGTGAGGCGGTACTTCACGCCACATCAGAGATGTTTACTGTACAAGACGCAGATTCGCCCCTGCGTCGGATACTGTTCTCACCTTTGGGATGAGTCCGCGAGGAACTTACTAGACGCGCTTGACGCTATGCAGAAATGTGCTATCCGAATAATTGGTTGTCCTGAGGTGACGGGAGGCCTCGAACCGTTGGCGCAGCAAAGAACCATAGCGTCCTTGGCTGCTTTCTACCGAATGTATCACGGCGAATATTCTGAAGAGCTCTTCAACCTGATCCCATCCTCTCCTTTCCGATCCCGAACAATGCGTGCCGGGCAGAGATGCCACTCATACACAGTGGAGAGAATCTTCGCTAGAATTGAGAGTTTCAAAAGATCGTTCCTCTGTCGAACTATAAAAACCTGGAACGACCTGCCCGCACACGTGTTTCCCTCATCTTACAATCCGGAGTTCTTCAAGCGGAGCGTGAAGAACTCGCGGCCCTGTGATGTGCCATCACAGGGCCGCCAACTTGAGGACCACTGTCAGAAGTCTTACGGACTGTGAGAGTGTCCCCCAATCGCTAGATGCGCCACGGCTTTTCTTCAGGCTGGCGACGTCAATTTGGCGAACTCCATATTTAAAAAAAAAAACGATTTAATGAAAATTCTTAAAAATAGTCATTGTGATTGTTAAATGGAGGTGACGCGTTGCTCGGGGTATTGTTAGAATGGTTTTGAAAAAATAAATATAATCTATTTCTGAAGTGGAGACCGCAACTAGGTAAACGTGGGGCAACCCCAACCATATAGATAGACCGAATAAATAGGTCGCAGGCTAGGACTGAAAGTGGAAGTCGCAGGACCGTGTGTTGTGTTGTGACTTTATTGGAAAGGTCTGGCTGTGGACTAGTTAGATAGGATAATTTTATTGATTGAAACAGCCATGAAATACGTACTGAATAGCTGCCAAAACGTCTTATTTTTGTTTTCAATTGCCGGTATTTGTTTTTCTACTTCCATTAAAGATTGACCTTCTGTGAATCAAAATAGTTGACCATTAATTAAAATTTCTGAATAGTTTTTGGTGAGATTGAACCAAAACTTGCTCCTATTGATTTGATTTGGTTAATTTACCTTTAAAAGCCCGTGGCCCCACGAATTTAGTGTTCTCAAAGCGATCACTGTAGTAAACAACTTTCCCTATGGTCGATCCTTGGATCGAAGGCCAATGATTACAGAAAGAACTAGAAAGGAATGCTAAGACCCGGTTGTCAGTAACATAACAGTCGTTATGCCAAGCTGAACGACTTATGGGCGGCTTACAAAATTTCAAGAGTGGGTCTCCAACCGACTCCTTATTCGGATTGAGCGGGGTTAATCCTGTAGTGTACATATTTTGAGAAAGGGACATTTTGAGAAAAAGACATTTCGAGAAAAGGACATTTTCAGAAAAGAACATTTCGAGAAAAGGACATTTAGAGAAAAGAAGATTTCGAGAAAAGGATATTTTGAGAAAAGAACATTTCGAGAAAAGGACATTTCGAGAAAAGGACAATCTGCGAAAGGACATTATGAGAATGGACATTTCGAGAAAAGGACATTATGAGAATGGACATTTCGAGAAAAGGACATTATGAGAAAGGACATTTCGAGAAAAGGACATTATGAGATGAGACGTAGAAAACTTTCCCTATGGTCGATCCTTGGATGGAAGGCAAATGACTACGGAAAGAACTAGAAAGGAATACTAAGACCCGGTTGTCAGTAATATGACAGTCGTTAAGCCAAGCTGAACGACTTATGGGCGGCTTACAAAATTTCAAGAGTGGGTCGTAAACCGACTCCTTAGTCGGCAGCGGGTGTGTAGCGCTTCTGTCCCCTTAGACAAGTGGCACAAGCGTAAATCGCAAACGAAACGATAGTATATATCGACCAATCGCTCCGACGCGCGATTTGTACGCCGGCTACGAGCTTAGATATGATTAGTCGACTTATTCTATTCCTTTCATTTCACTTGTCTAAGGGGGCTGGTGTTGCCAACGTCCATTAGCTACGTTAACCATTTCCATCAGGTTCAGCCACCTGAGTAGTATAGAAACTCACCTTCAAACTCAATATTAAGTGAGCGCTTGATGTTCCTCATTTCTGCTAACAACTCCTTACAATCGCTACTTTTTTGACGGTAGAATGCTAAAGACTGTATTGCTTCCTAAAAACCATTAAAATTATTAATAGTCATTCCAAAATGCAGAGCCAGAATGTAAAAAACATCGGCCCTGTGCGAGGCAGACTTGCGCAAGAAGAATTTCGTACCGAAGATGGCTAAATATTACATTTTGTTGTATCGGAGGACCTCTCAGAAATTTGTTTTATTCGGTTTAAAAGATACAGCACCTAAGGAAATGGCACCTGAGGTATTTCACTTTCACACACAGGTAGGACCTGTGTGAGAACCTGCGTGCTCGTGGTGCATCCTGGGCAATGGAGTAGTAACCACTCCCATTCCTCTGTTGGGGAGTACTCTGGCTAATTCCGGCCAAGGCGGGCCAGTCCAACCGTGGATTGCTCGATGGTGTGTGTTGATACCCATCATGATTACGGAAAGCCTACAGAGCTTGGACCACGGCTCGTGCAAGTTCAGATCCAAACATCTCTGAGGTGAAACGCAAATTAAATGCCGCCTCGAGGTCCAGTAAAAGAGCAATTGTCAAGGCCAAGTTCGATTTCGTCGGCAGAATTGGCGAACGGCTAGCAGGCTACCCTTCAGGAAGTCGTGATTTTTGGTCGCTTGCCAAAGCTGCCGAGGGAAACTTCTGTCGGTCAGGATTACCACCCTTGCTTAAACCCGACGGTAGTTTGGCCCAGAGTGCCAAGGAGAAAGCCGACCTTTTGGGTAATCTCTTTGCCTCTAACTCGACCATGAGCGACGGGGGTGCTTTACCGCCGGGCATTCCGAGTTGTGGCACTTCCATGCCGGAAGTTAAATTTACACAGCGGAATGTCCGGCGGGAGCTTCAATCTCTGGACGTTCATAAGTCGAGTGGGCCAGACGGCATTCCCGCGGTGGTACTTAAGCATTGTGGTCCAGAGTTGTGTCCGGTACTTACACGTCTTTTCACACTTTCCTATTCTATGCAACAAGTCCCGGCGTCGTGGAAGATCGCGTATGTACATCCTGTACCCAAGAAGGGTGACAGAACCGACCCGGCCAATTACAGGCCTATAGCCGTCACCTCCCTTTTATCCAAGGTGATGGAGCGTGTAATTAATACACAGCTCCTGGGGTACCTTGAGGAACACGACCTGCTCAGCGACCGGCAGTACGGTTTCCGTCACAGTCGCTCGACGGGCGATCTTCTTGTATACCTAACACACCGATGGGCGGCGGCTATCGAGAGTAAGGGTGAGGCTCTAGCTGTGAGCCTCGACATCTCTAAAGCCTTTGACCGGGTCTGGCACCGTGGTCTTCTTACGAAACTGCCCTCATATGGACTACCCGAGAGATTATGCGGATGGGTGTCCAGCTTCTTGGCCGGTAGAAGCATCAGGGCCGTCGTTGACGGCAGCTCTTCAGACTGCATGGCCATAAACGCTGGAGTACCGCAAGGCTCAGTGTTGTCCCCTACTCTGTTTCTGCTGCATATCAATGACATGTTGTCTATTGACGGCATTCATTGTTATGCGGACGACAGTACGGGGGACACTTGTTACACGGGCCGCCCCGGTATCTCTCGGGACACAGTGGAGGAAAATCGTGAACAGCTTGTGTCTGAAATCGAGGCTACTCTTACTAGAGTGTCCGATTGGGGTGGACAAAATCTTGTCCAGTTCAACCCTTCCAAGACACAAGCGTGTTTTTTCACCGCTAAGCAAACCCCAATTACTGTAGCGCCGCAATTTCAGGGCACATCTCTTTCCATCTCCAAAAGTATAGGGATCCTTGGCGTTGACATCTCCAGTGACGTTCAGTTCCGTAGTCATTTGGAGGACAAGGCTAAGCTGGCGTCCAAAAAGCTAGGTGTGCTCAACAGGGCGCGGCGGTACTTCACTGCGGCGCAAACACTGCTTCTCTATAAGTCGCAAGTGCGGCCGCATATGGAGTACTGCTGTCACCTCTGGGCGGGAGCACCTGAATATCAGCTTCGTCCATTTGACTCGGTGCAAAGGCGAG
Organism: Miltochrista miniata; assembly: GCA_933228765.1. Classification (NCBI taxonomy): domain Eukaryota; kingdom Metazoa; phylum Arthropoda; class Insecta; order Lepidoptera; family Erebidae; genus Miltochrista; species Miltochrista miniata. The sequence continues at coordinate 3,324,001 of OW121769.1, forward strand.
CTGTAAGAATTGTCAACGATCCTGTACTTACAGCTGGTGTGGAACCTCTTCGCGACAGGAGAGACTTTGCCTCCTTATGCGTGTTCTACCGCCTGTACAATGGTATGTGCTCTGAGGAATTGTTTGATATGATGCCCACGGCAACGTTCTATCATCGCACCGCTCGCCACAGACAGGGAGTTCATCCTCACACTCTGCGTCCGGTGCGTTCCAGCACGGTTAGATCCGATAGGTGTTTTCTTCCGCGCACGCTTAGTAAGATGGGTGGATGGTGGGCGTAAGATCGGGGGACACCGTCCACGAACGGTCAAATGGCGATGGGCACCCTCCCTTTACCAGTAGTTCTGTTAACAGAACTACTCAACAGAACAGGTGGGAGTAGAGGCTTTGTTCTGGGGGGTGCCTATTAGAGCTCGCCCGCGCCAGCCACTTGCTACTCCCTCAGCTACAGAGGGACGCCCGAGAGCGGTGGAGGTCCAAGCGTGGTTTGTAGCTTAATAAAGAGCTCTGGGGAGCCGCCCATCTGGCTCCCACGAGGAGACCCACGAATTAACGCGGTGCCCCTAGCCGGGTTGACGTGAATAATCTTCTTGATATCCCTCGGCCCGGCAATCAGGTTAGGAGGAACACCGCGTGGTGACAGACAGACCATCTCATCAAGTCTTATTAATAGGGTCCCGTTTTTGCACTTTGGTTACGGAACCGAAAAAAGACAAGTAAAGCAAGACAGTTTCTTCCGGCTGTTCACCTATCCCACCCGGCCATCCCACCTGGGAGAAAAAGTGGAATATTTATTCCACCTTTCCCACCCAGATGAGAAGAGTGGAACATTTCAAATTAGAACTTGTCCATTCTAAGAGCCCTAATTTTAACAAAATCCGATTGTGCTTAGATACACAACTTTACGAAATCAGATCCATTTTAATTATTTTTCTTAATTGATTTAGGCTAGATTAGACCAAAATTGGAGTAAGGATATACTAGAGAATAGATCGTACTTATACTAAAAGTAAAGTGAAAGTGAAGCCACTACCAACAACTAACAAGCACAATGTAACTATGGTAACCCATGTCCTACAATGAAGTACTCTGTCCTGTATGGTCACGAAAGTAACTGCTCGTTCGCTCTAATTTTGCCGCTCGGCTCCATACTAAAGTCGAATTTTTAATAAGACGAAGTAAATTGACAGCAACTATTGTCACTTCTTCATACAATGTTGCGTAGTTTCTATGAAGAAGTGACATTAGCTACTGTCAATTTACTTCGTCTAATTAACAATTCGGGTATACGCCTCTACGCCAGCGGCAAAGTTAGAGCGAACGGGTAGTACATTATGCTTATTTAGTTGTTGGTAAAATGGAGAGTCACTTTACTTTTAGAAGAGGTACAAGTTATTGTGCAGTATAGACTTACTCCGATTTTGGTCGAATCCAGCCACAATCGTATAACACTTATCTACTACAAACACAATAAAATACGAAGATATATAGGCATAGAAGTACCATCAATGTCACAACTTAACATTGGTGTTATCTAGTTACAAATAACAATGCACTATGCAATATTATAGCCCATAGGTTCGCACGTTGCTCAGCTCAGGTAAAAATAACATTATTCCGCGCATATTGTACTTCGTTGTACACTAGTGGCCTGTGGGTTGACTACACGCAAAATGTGTACAGCGCCCTTCGCATCCAATTCAACAACGCGTTCCGGGTATTGATGGGGCTGCCCCGCTATTGCAGCGCATCAGGAATGTTTGCTAACGCACGCGTCGATTGTTTTTATGCGACGATACGCAAGAGATGCTCATCCCTGGTGCGCCGTGTGCGGGCCAGCCCCAATACCATAATGAGGGACATTGCCAGGAGGCTGGATGTTCCATATGTGAATTACTGCAGTAAGCTTTCCACTTCTGTAGTGAATATCACATATTAGTTAATAAGTTTAGTTTTAGATGAATTTTTATTTTTAATTTTTATTTCCTGTATTTACTAATATAGTTTTAAGCGAGTATTGTTACTAACAAAATGAGTCATTGTTACTTGATTGCAATAAAATATATATGTAAATGAGCAATGTAAACAAGTTACTCCCAGTGTGATTTTTTTAGAGTTCCGTACAGTACTACCAGTTTTATAAGTTACACCGATGTACCTGCGCAGAGCTCAATTTTTTGTAAGGCGCGAAAATATATCTACCAATCACAGCGCGCCACATATTCCCGCGAAAATACTCGCCTGCTATTGGCTGATGCGTACGCGCCATGTCTGGCTCGGCAGTCAGCCCTCAAGTGTAATATTATGATACAAGCATTAAGAGCGAGATAGCACATCTTGTTCACGTCTTGTTATTTTCGGCCTTAAATTAGTAGCAATAAGTTCGAAATTGCTTTGCAATTTTCATTCGGTTTAATTCGTCAGTGGGATGAGCTATTCTGCGCAGCCGAATAAAGCCGATGCGACTTATAAACGTGGTAGTACTGTACCCATAGGGTAAAAACGGACTCTATTACTCAGACTAAGCTGTTTTTACGTCTTTTTATTATTTACCAATCAGGTGGCAAACAAGCATACGGCCCACCAGATGTACTGGTGGTCACCGTAGTCTATGTACGTTTGCAACACCGAAGCCGGTGCATTGGTGCTGCCGACTCTTTAAATTTCTAAGACCACTTTTGAAGAACCCCATACTGCAACGTTTGAGAGAACCAAGGATGGGAGATCATTATATAATCTAAGGCCTTAAATAATATCATTTTTTTGATTTTTAGCCCCTCTCTATAAAAAAGATTGCAGAGGGGCTTATGGCGACACTCGTGTCTGTAGCCTGTGACTCTGTAGCATTAAATTACGTTGCTAGGTCACGTGGATCATCTGTTCAAAGTTTGAAGTAAAACAAAAATGACAACGTCAATCGGATTGAACTTTCACTTTCACAATAAACGTGTTAAAGAGGGGCAGTGTGATGAGAACGATCTCACGGGTTTCTTGTTTAATAGTTCTGAGAAGATCGTTGTTTGTTTAGTAAATGATGTCCTTGGTTAAACCCAAAAATATCATTAATGTGACCTTTATTAAAATTTGATGTAAATTGTTATTATCTACCATTAAAACATTTTTAGTTCATCTTTAAAAACAAACGAAAAAAAAGAAGGAAATAATTATTAAAACCTATATTATGTAGACAAACGATTTTAACTCACAGCCGAGCCGAGTAAAAATATAATCACAGAGTTTTTTTTACGTGTTATAATAATAATATGAAGAACTCCTAACAACTTAAACCCAGCAAATGATAACCCGGGACCACAGGAATACTGGGACATCCTTCTAATTGTTACCTGGGGCTCCCTGCTGTGGGCAGTGATAGGGCAGTATGGTATTAGTCGGTCTTCTTCTTCTTCGTGTCAATGGCAACAATAAAAAAAATGAATAGCTAAATAAGCCCAGCCCAAAACTCGGCAAGATTGACTGCACGTTCCGTTGCTTGGTTTAGATTAGCAATTGTGCAGCTGTAGAGGCAAAGCGAACATGACAGTAGATGGTCCATCGACTGCAGGAGTGCACCACAGTCACAGCCTCCGCCCCCCGGGTCTAGGTAACCCCATCTTACCCGGTTCGCCTCACAGCAACCAACCTGGGACCTCAACCTATTTAAGGACTTCCAGATGGCCCATTTCAGTTCATTCCCGGGTGGTAGGCTCTCAGCAGGCTGGATGTTGTCTGGAGAGAATGTATTTTCCGTGATCGACCTCTGGTTCCAAACGCTTTCGGGTTGACCCACTACAGCAGTGGTACATCGTAGGAAGCTCCTTCTGCTTTTAAGGCGGAAGCTTGGTATGACATGTCCGAAGAGTGGGTTCCGCGCATCAGTCTCCTGCTTTCCCTTCTCAACCTCACATGCAACCTTTCGCCGTACGAGGTGGCGCGATGCCGGCAGGGGGATACAGTTTGTTCAGGGGAGTAGGCTTAAGGCAGCCCGTTATGATGCGACATGGTGTCATTTAGGGCAGTATCGACCCCCTTCGAATGCGTAGAGCGGTGCAAATTAGTAATTAGTTATGGCATACATGAGGAAATGCCTCACGTAAAAAAAGGGCCGCGTTAATATTGTAATGTAGGTATATTATTGATACTGTTGATTGATGGCACTTGATGGAACTTGCTACACATATTGAAAAACTTCACTTGTACTGTTCCACAACATTTATTATTGTAATACCTAACCGGTTTCGCCTTTCGGCATTCTCAAGGCTATTTACTTATTTGCGTTCGAAGTGTAATTAAGATCTAGAAATTTTGAGAATGCCGAAATGCGAAACCGGTTAGGTAATACAATAATAAATGTTGTGGAACAGTACAAGTAAAGTTTTTTAATAAATGTAGGTATACATTAGATAATCGTGTCAGGGTGCTTACACTATCACAAGTAGCCTTGTGCATAAAAAAAGATTTATAATAATGTAGAACAATTTACATTATACTACCCGTTCGCTCTTGCCGCTGGCGTAGAGGCGTATACCCGAATTGTTAATTAGACGAAGTAAATTGACAGTAGCTAATGTCACTTCGTCATAAAAAATAAGCAACATTGTATGAAGAAGTGACATTAGTGGCTGTCAATTTACTTCGTCTAATTAAAAATTCGACTTTAGTATGGAGCCGAGCGGCAAAGTTAGAGCGAACGAGCAGTAGGTAAGTAAGCCCCTCTGCAATCTATTTTATAGAGAGGGGCTAAAACATGATTTTTGCCGCGCGCGAGTCCTACTCGCAATTGGCCGGTTTTTGGCAAAACTTCAAGTAACTTATAACATTAAAAACAAAATATCAACTTACCTCTTCTCTCCCTTTAGCCATTAGTTGTACCGGAGAATCCTTCAGAAGAATAGCCATAACCACGCTCATTACAGCCCACGATAGAGACACGTATACCATCGTGTAATACTCCAAAATACCTCCAAGGAAATATGAGACTAGTAACCCTAAACTTAATGATAAGCATGGACCAGATGTCAAGGTACCGCGGAGTGAATCTTGGGATATTTCGCTAATGTACATTGAGACTAGTACTAAGATTGTGTTCCCGGCGCCAGTAGTCACTGCGGCTAATATGATCGCTTCCACTCTGTTAGATATGGCTACTGTCGACCAGGCTATCTGAAATTTCAACGAATTTACATAAGCCTACAAAGTACTAAAAGTCTATTTGCCCAAGAATCTATACTAATATTATAAAGAAGTAAAGTTTGTGTGTTTGTATATTTGTTAAATTGTAAGGGGTAATCTCGGGATCTACCAAACCGATTTTAAAAATTCTTTCACCAATAAAAAGCTACGTTATTATGGAGTGTCATAGGCATATAGCATCACGCTACAGCGAATAGGAGCGGGGCAGTAATAGTAAATGTTTCAAAAACGGGGGAAAAGTTATTCCTTTTGAGAGCTTCGTTGCGTGTGCTGCGTAAATATTTATAGTTATGTAAAAATATGTACATACTACAAAATAGTTTCTCTTAAAAAAGTTCTAAAAAATTGCGCGATAACATGTGTCATCTTTGGGTTGGTGCACAATAACCATTTTAATGGCAATCAATTTTTTTCTACAATAATGTCACGCGATACCTCTTTCGTATACGAAATTGTTGTAAAAATAATGCGACGGGAATACACCCGAAGAGAAACCTTTCTCTCTCTCTCTCTCTCTCTCTCACGTAGTATTGAATATTAACGACGAGACACTACGAGAGTAAACGCAATGCGACGGGAGTAAATGCGACGGGGACAGGTAATACTCTCTCTTATGTGGCGCAAACTAAGTTGCGCGGGTCAGCTAGTATATAAATATTTGTGTACATTGTCACACAACTCATATCACCGCTCGCCACAGACAGGGAGTTTTCACACCTCTCTCATCTTGGGTCCGGAGCGTTCGAGAACGGTAAGATCCGATAGGAATGAGCTCCCAGCCTCGGTTTTCCCAAACGTCTACAGTATGGGGTTCTTTAAAGGGGGTCTTAGAAGAATCTTGCAGGGTCAGCAGCGCAAGCGTAGCGCCTCTGGTGTTGTAAACGTTCATAGGCTACGGTGACCACCAGTCCGCCTGGTGAGCTGTATGCTTGTCTGTCACCTTACATACATACATACATATAGTCATGCCTTAATCCCCGAAGGGGTAGGCAGAAGCATAGTATACGCCCACATTTCACCTACTGCTCGTTCGCTCTAACTTTGCTGCTCGGCTCCATACTAAAGTCGATTTTTTTATTAGACGAAGTAAATTGACAGCAAATAATGTCACTTCTTCATACAATGTTGCGTATTTTCTATGACGAAGTGACATTAGCTACTCTCAATTTACCTCGTCTAATTAACAATTCGGGTATACGCCTCTACGCCAGCGGCAAAGTTAGAGCGAACGGGTAGTAACAGTTTTATTTCCCACGTAATAGATGGTTAGCCTATTGACGGGTACTTAGTGCCACCTTAGTGGTATAAAATAATAATAATAATCCACAGCCTACAGATCATAGTTTAGTAGGTTTTCTCTTTATACTGTGCTATTACTAACCACAAAGAGCATTGAAGCCAATATCGTAGTATTCTTCAGTCCAATCTTGCTCAAAAGCCCAACCACCAGTAAAGGTTGGGCCACAAACGCTCCTAGGACTGGCAGACTGGTGAACAGCGTGATATCCATATCAGTCATGGGTCTATGTAAGGTGGTGTTCTCTGACTTGTATAGCAGAAGCGTGAATGATGGCCAGCCCATACTGATACCCATGTTCATGGAGCACACACATACTGAAAGATAAAATAATTTTTCGCATAACTAAGAGGTCCAATGAGGTTGTTGTCAACAAACGTTTTTTTTTGCCATTTTTACCGTACGTGAGTCCGACCCGCACTTGGTCGGTTTTTAGGGTTTCGTCGCCAAATGCCAAAAAACGGAACCCTTTTAGATTCTTCATGTCTGTCTGTCCGTCCGTATGTCACAGCCAGACAAGCCAAGACAAACTTGGTAAGTAGACCTATTCTGTGAACCGCATTAAGATTTTTACATAAAACTAGAAAATAAGCAGTAAATTTTGGAGATCCCCATACTCAGAACTTAAACTCAAAAATGTTTTTTTGATCAAACCCATACGTGTGGGGTATCTATTGACAGGTCTTCAAAAATGCTATTGAGGTTTCTAAGCTATTTTTTTTCTAAACTGAATAGTTTGCGCAACAGACACTTCCAAAGTGGAAAAATGTGTCCCCCCCCCCCCCTCTAACTTCTAAACTAAGAGAATGATGTCGTAAACCGCAAATTTCGCCTAGAAAAATCACTACCACAGCGAACGTATTAAAACATCAATTAAAGTTACAACGAACTACAAGAACTTTTATATTATGGTACTTGCTGCTACGGAACCCTTCATGGATGAGTCCAACTCGCACTTGGCCGGTTTTTATATTTTATACTAGCGAATTTTATGCTAAAAAGAGTAGAATATTGACGAAGCCTGATTTCAAATAAATATTATTCCTACTATTCCTACTAATATTATAAATGTGAAAGTTTGTGAAGATTTGATTCAAATGGCGTTTGTACAGGTTTCAATGATGCTTTTCATACTTTCTATGTTTGTGGCGCTAATTGCGTGGATGTCTTCTTGCACCCGGTACATGTTGTAGAAATAGTCTAACAATATAATCAGATGAGACGGGGTCGAAAATGTTTTTTATGTAATCCAGAAAATTTGTAATGCTTTCACTCTCAAATACTTTCAATTTTCATTTTAGCTATGGCAATTGTCAATACAAGGAAGGGAAAGTGGAATAACATGTAAACATAGATAAGATTATAGTAATTAAGCCATAGATAAGTGGGTAATTTTTGTATTTGGTTTTTGGTTTCTGATGGTTAAATGGGTTCCCAGCATAGATTTAAAAAGTACGAAATATTCTCTAACTGTGGTTCTGTATAGACCGAAATAAATTGTATTTATTTCGGTCTGTGTGCTATATCTATTTATTATTTATAAAATTGGTTTATGGCTTGGTTGTTGATCTCTCAGCATAAAGTACGGAAGGCACAGTGGCGCCTCCTTTATTTACTACTATTCTTGCCAAATAGAATGTTCATTTTTTCCTTTCTATTGTAAACTGTACTGTTTTCGATTTTGATAATATGTTTTTATCGATAAGTTGTTGTACTTTTTGTTTTTAATAAGTATTACTACTGCGCCTGTTGGCTACGTACGCGTACGTGACGTCCCCTAAAGGCGTCATCTGAAAACCAGCGCTGCCTAACAGTACACGTACTGTTAGTGCAGCAAAGCTGAGATGACGACCTTTTCGGGCACGCACAGTGTAATTTTTACTTGTTCATATTGTACCTATGTCATTTTATTTGTGCGTGCCGAATAAAGCTTTTATTTATTTATTTTTATTTATTTATAAGATGTTTGAATGTTTAGATGTTTGTTCAATTCAGTCACACTCTAACGGCTAAACGGATTGGGTTTTTGTAACAGAGATAGCTTATAGTCTGGAATAACACATAGGCAACTTTTCATCCGTGTAACATGTTCCCACGGAAAGCGGAAACCGGGACAAAATTTAACGCGGGCGCGCGCAACAGCCAGTAAAATAATAAAAACAAAACAATAAAAGGCGAAACATGTTTTTAGCTTGTTTGATAACGATTCTAGTGATATAAGTATGATTTATACAGCTACAGTTCAACAGTTATGAGATATCATCACCGTTAACTAGGTCGCCTAGGTCATCCAGGATGACCTAGGATAGTAGCCACAGATAAGTAGATACATTGCGCCACCTCGCGCGCACACACACAGGGATAAATCCATAGATTTAGAATTTTTTGCTGCGATAAATCTTACTAATTATAGTTTGTGAGTGTGGATGTGTGGCTGCAAGCAGGTCATGCTTGTGAAAGAGACGGCGGGGCGGGAACGGGAGAGAACTCTCCCACCCGAGTTCCGCAGTCGGCGGCCTGGGCGCCGTCGAAGTGTCTTCGCCGAGGACTATCGGCCTCCATGAACGGGGGCCTGAGGACGGTGAGAGGGCGGCTCACTGTCCTTACAGAAGCAGGCTCATGACGGCAGCGTGACGTGAGAAACTCACGCACGCCCCCCCTTAGAAGCGGGATCACACCCGAATCCCCCAAAGACGCGGAATAGCACCCGAACCACTCCCTGGGTGAGGCCGCGGTGGCGGCCGTGGGTCTGTTTGGAGTCCTGGGATATCCTTCCGAGGGCTTACCCGGGGCTTCCAACCATAGGCTGTTGGGCGTTACGTGAGGTTTTTTAGTCGGTAGGAGTCCGGCATAACATCCATGAGGATTTTCCCTCACGTGAAACAAAAAAAAAAGAAGATGTGTGGATGTTTGTTACTCTTTCACGCTCTAACGGCTGAACGGATCTGGCTGAAATTCGGTACAGGGGTAGATATAGGTCTGGAATAACCCATAGGAATAACTTTTTATCCCGGGAAGAAGTTCCCACGGGAAACGGTAACGGGAACAAAACTTGACGCGGGCGGAGCTGCGGGCACATATTTTTGGACAATCTCACACAACATCGTCTAGCCCAAATTAAGCTAATTTAAGCTTGTGCTATGGGATGTAGAAAACCGATAGACTTATATTAATATATGTAGGAAATACCCAGACTCCGAAACAAACTTTTGTAGATCACACAAATACTTGGACCGAACCAGGAATCGAACCCAGGACCTCAGCGTAGCAGGCGGTTACACTACCGAATGTGCAGCCGACGCAAAAATGAAAATTAAAAAAGAAGAAGTAAAAAACGGTACTTACGCATAATTGTAGCTACAATTTGAACTAAGATACCCATTTTATTTATCTACTTGTTATTCTATACCCTGTATTAATTACGATAATAGAAGTAGAACATTCCCAGCGAAATTTCTTATAAAAGAAGACCGAAAACTAAAAGATATTTAAAGTGGTAATAGTTCACTGTTTCCAAACGACTTCGATGTAAATGCTTTTAAAAATAAATGATAAATTTAAATCGAAAATCTTAAAAAACATCTGTTTATTTACTACAAATTTTCAAGCGACTAATATGAAACTAAAAACTTGACTAAAAAAAACGCGCTTAAACACTGGGAACGTTATCTGCCTTCTCTACGTAACAACCAGCCCTGTATAAGTCACTTATTGTATAAAAACCGGCCAAGTGCGAGTCGGATCCACGCACGAAGGGTTCCGTACCGAGATAAATGGCAAAAAAACACATTAATTGTAAACTAGCGGATGTCCCGAGGTTTCACCCGCGTAGTTCCCGTTCCCGTGGAAATATGGGAATAAAATATCGCATTTGTTACCTGGGGAGAGTATAACTTCATAACAGTGAAAGAATTTTTCAAATCTGTCCAGTAGTTTCCAAACAAAAAAACAAACAAATTAACAATCAAATCTTGCCTCCTTCAAATTTCCCCTTTTTCTACGTGTGGAAATCTTTGATGGATGCTATGCCGGACTCTTACCGATTAAAACCACGGTGCCCTACGATTCTCTACGGCTGGGAACCCCAGGTAAGCCCTCGGAAAAATGTCTCAGGACATAGGAGTAAAATATTTTTTCCTGTTTTTAGTATTTGTTGATTGCCATCGGTAGTAAGTATTTGTTGCTTTAATGGCAACAGATATACAACATAATCTGTGACAATTTGAACTGTCTAGCACTCTAGCTATACCGGTTAATGAGATACAGCTTGGTGACGACAGACAATAAATACGGATAGCGGAGCCTTTTTAATAAGGTCCAATTTTTACTCTATTTGTACGGAACCCTAAAAACGCGTCGCCAAACTTGAGAGAGCAACAATACGCTCATTTGTATATTATTTAGATACGCACGGCTACGGTTTTATCATCGCACCGCTTGCCACAGACAGAGTTCATCCTCACACTTTGCATCCGGAGCGTTCGAGCACGGTTAGATCAGATAGGGGCTTTATGTAGATTGTGGAATGATCTTCCTGCCGCGGTTTGCCCAAACGCCTTTTTTTATCATGAGAAAATCCTACTTGGATGCTATGCCAGAGTCCTACCGACTAAAAAACCTCACTTTTTCTGCCTAACAGCCTACGGTTGGGATCCCCGAGTAAGCCCTCAGAAGGACACCAGACCTACGCAACAGCATACATTATACGCAGTTTTTCAACGAAACTGATTTAAATTAAGCATTTAATACATTCTATGACTATTTTTGTATATTGTATTATCTTTGTTTTCCAATTAATAAGGTAAAAAACAATTTATTGACAGTAAAAAACTGGATGTCTAAAGGTTTGCGAAAAAGCTGTAATTATAAAAGAAAACTTAGACATATTAATTACTCTTATAAATCTAAAAAAGATAAAGACATTTTTCTTAATTATGATAGGTTATTAAAAAAATGTATTCATGCAGCTAAAAGAAACAACAATAGAGATAATTTTATGAACAGCAAAATGAAATGTAATGCTACTTGGTCAATCATAATAACCGGCCAAGTGCGAGTCGGACTCCCGCACGGAGGGTTCCGTACCAAAAAACAACAAAAAGTCGTACCTATTTGTTGCATGGGAGCCCCCCTTTTTTCTTTTTATTTAACGAGATGGAAAATCCTTAATGGTTGATATGCCGGACACCTACCGACTAAAAAACCCCACGTAACGGCCCACAGCCTACGGTTGGAAGCCCCGGGTAAGCTCTCGAAAGGATGTCCCAGTAAAGGTCCATTTTGTTTTAATTATTATTTTTTTATGAAAATACACTGCTCGATATTCTGTGAGTATTTCAAGCGTCTACTGGTTGCCCTCATTACCTATTAACACAGAGCAACGCGCGCCTTAGACAGTTCGCGATGCTCTATAGTGTTATACAAAGCGCGTCTTTAGACAGTTCGCGTTGCTCTATAGTGCTAACTATCCTTGTATAGATCCTCTACGGTAGGTACAGTATATATTTCAAAAAGAGGTTGTGAACTCTATGTTTAATTTCTTTTTCAGAATATTAATGACATCAAATGTCATCAATATTCTAAAAATTGTGACATTATAAACACGATCTAAGTCTACAACATAAATTGTGTGTTTGTATGTAAATTGTTTATACTGGAGAAAAATCTAAAATATGGACAATTTGTTTGCAATTTCCTATGAAATAGCTATCTTTGAAATATTACGCCTACCTAAAGTAATCTGCTGAAAGCGTTTTTCACTTTTTAAAGAAAAAATATGTACGATGAAAGTCGAAAAATAAGTTAGTATGTGACCCGTATAATGTTCAATCATGGCGACACGAAATTAATTTCATTGAGCAACATTTGATTGTGCTATACCTCCTAAAGTATTCATTTAATTTGCATGGTGTAAAGGGAATGAATGATCTTGATGAAATGTTCCAATTAACTAACGTATTTAAATTGAGAATGATACCTTATTACCGAATATATAAGACAAAATCGCTAAAAAACACGTTTGTTGTATGGAAGCCCCCCTTAAATATTATTATGTTTTTGTTTTCAGTATTTGTTGTTATAGCGGCAACAAAAACACATAATCTGTGAAAATTTCAACTGTCTAGCTATCACCGTTCATGAGATACAGCCCCCTGACGGACAGACAGACAGACAGACAAACAGACAGACGGACGGCGAAGTCTCATGAATAGGGTCCCGTTCTTTACCCTTTGGGTACGGAACCCTAAAAAGTGAAACAAACACTGTTCGCAATGTAAACTACATAAATGAGATCATTAAAAGCAGTGACAAAGTTACAGATCCACAAAAAATTGCAAATGAATTTAATGACTATAATAAATTGAATGGTAAGATTCGTGACACATGCATAAAAAATAAACAGGCAAACTCAATGTTTTTTTCACCAGTTGGCGAACAGTACGTATATACCATAATCATGTCTCTCGCCATAGAATTATAACGCAAAGAAACCCAATACGCGCGAGCGACGTGAAGCCATTTCAAGGCAGCTGATACCAGCTGCCTACATCAATCGGCGCTTTAGTACCGGGCATCTAGTGTCAGTGCAAAGAGCTCGCGTAATTTTCGTCTAAAAATGACGTATTCTTCAGTGAAAGGATGCCACAATTCATCTGAAAATTGTTCCAAACGCCTAAAGATCACATTGCATAGGTTAGTACTGCAAAATATGTTACATTTTTGTTAAAAACACCTCATTTAAAGAAACAAAAATCGTACATTTTAGTGACGTCATTTTCATAGACGATGTTGCAAGCAATGAGAATAAAATTTTCCCACATTTTCTCTTATTTGCTTCAATATCGGTTTTAGGAACTGTTTTTGTTATAAAAATACTCTTATCACATACATACATATGCTTACGCCTTTACTCCCGAAGGGGTAGGCAGAGGCATTGTATACGCCCACATTTCACCTTTTTAGAATTTGCTCCACGTAATAGGGGCTGAGCCGTAATGCCATGTTGAGATGACGCAGGTTGTGACTGCCTGCTGTTGAAATTTTTCAAGCCGCCTCAAAAGGCCTTCAACTTTGCTTCATGACTGCCATTTTACTGGAAACCGGAAACAACAGCTTAACGGCCTTCTGAAGCACAGAAACGCTCAAATAAATGTCACAAAGTGGTCACATGGATGGTCACCCATCCAAGGACTGGCCATAGTGAAAGTTGCTTACTGCAGTGATCGTTTACAGATCAGATCGTTTATAGATCACTGAGTACGCGGGGCCACAAGCGCTTCATATCTACTTAAATAATTTTATTTGCAAAATTTTGTGGGTGGGTACCACATAATTCAGTAAAATATTGTAATTAAAACAAGTTTATTAATTTAATAAGTAAGGTAAGCCTTCGGAAGGATGTCCCAGGGCTCCCGGCAGACTTAGGCAACCACCTTGGCCTCGCTTAGAGGGTTCGGGTGCTATCCCGCCACTTGGGGAAGGGGGTAGAGTTAGTTACTATTCCACCACCATGAATGCTTCTGGAAAAACGTCGAGTAGCCAACTCGTCCTTCTCAGGCCCTCGGTCAGGGAGGCCGGTAGTAATAATATATTACTTACTACAACAGTTTGAAATACAAATTATTACTGATTTTAGAATTTGTTGGTATAGTGGCAGCAGAAATACATCATCTCGGAAAATTTCAGCTCTATGGCTATTACGGTTTCTGAGATGGAACCTCGAAATAGACAGACAGACAGCGAGACGGACGGCTGAACCTCATAAATAGGGTTCCTTATTTACCTTTTGGCTACGGAACTCTAGAAGTATATATAGGTATGCCTACTAGTAAAGGGTGTAGTGGGGCCCTACCAACACCTTCGGGCCCAAGTCAACCTCACGTGCAAGCTCGTGCACCTGCTGAACAACGGACGAGGCTCTGACGGCGGCGGTCCATTTCAACACGGCGATGGGCTCACCACCTGTTACGTGGGACCGAATTGTACACGGTGAAATGTGGGCCGATATAGGCCTCTGCCTACCCCTTCGGGGATAAAGGCGTGAGTATATGTATGTATGTACTAGTAAAAACTTAAACTGTTTATTATACTGGTTAGTAGGTAAGTCGTTTTACACTTACCCCCTTGTTCATAATCGTTTATTAAACCTATTTTAGTTAAAACACACTTTAACCAATGACAGATTATGGTTAGAGACAGCAATAGACTTAAAGTGTGTTTTAACTAAAATAGGTTTAATAAACGATTATGAATATGGGGGTAGTGTTTAATTTAGCTTTTTTTTAAACTACATATTAATAAAATATGGGAGACCATTCTGCCTACCCCGCGAAGAGTATAGCATATAGATAAATAGAGTTAAATGTTAAATTAAATGTATACAAACAATTTTATTTTTTTCCCATTTATAGGGTAAATTTTATTTCCTGGCAACATTTTCTGTAAGCTTGTGTGAGTGTCACCGAGTATAAAGACGAGTAGTTTACACCTACATTAATATTGGTTCGGCTTCGCGGGCGCGTACGTATAATTGAGCGACTCTCAGTCTATGTGTTATAAGTCTATGTCTCTCGCAAACACTACGTCCGAAGGCTACGACTCAGTATGTACAAAAATCGTAAAAAGGTGAGGGAAACAGTTAACTATGCACTTACATACTTGATAAATCTTTCACTGGAAACAGGGACATTTCCATTTTTTTTTTGTTTACGTGAAGGAAAATCCTCATGGATGATAAGCCGGACTCCTACCGACTAAAAATCCTCACGCAACGCCCAACAGCCCATGGTTAGGAGCCCCGGGTAAGCCCTCGGAAGGATGTCCCAGGACTCCCAACAGACCTACGGCCGCCTCTGCGGCCTCGCCCAGGGTGTGGTTCGGGTGCTATCCCGCGTTTTTGGGGGGTTTCGAGTGTGATCCTGCTTCTAAAGCGGGCATGCGTATATCACGTCACGCTGCGCTGCCGTCATGGGCCTGCTTCTGTAAGGACGGTGAGCGACCCTCTCACCGTCCTCAGACCCCCGGTCATGGAGGCCGATAGTCCTCGGCGAAGACTTACACTTTATATATTTAGGAGCTAATTTCTTCGAAAAATGTTTATCTTTATCGCTTAAATAAAATGTTCGTTTCCATATTATATCACCTACGTTAAATTCTGCCTGTCTTTTACGTAAATTATAATGCTCACTGTTTCTACTATGTGCCTGTATCAAACGTGATTGAACTTTGTCAAAAATTAAAGACAATGCACCACGGTTCTCCGCATATTCGTCTCGGGGTTGAAAAACTATACTGTCATTGCCTTCACAATCAATATAATGAGAACCACAGCTAACCAATTCTCTGCCGAAGGTCAAAAATTTTGCAGTGAATCCTGTAACTTCGTTTACTGCGCTGTTTATCGCAAATTGTATCTTTGGCAAAATTAAATCCCAACCTCTCTGATCGTCATTAATAAAGGAAGAAATGGCGGTAACTATTGTCTTGTTGTACCGTTCCACCATATTAACCTGTGGCGAATAATAGGGTGTGTAATGCAATTTAGGAATTTTATATTTTTCTAGCATACGTTTAAGCGTGACACTAACGAACTGCTTCCCATTGTCCATTATAATTGTAGATGGAATGCCATGAACTAGGAAAACCTTTTGCTCTAATAATCTAGTAATTATTTCGGCTGATGCTCGTTTAATTGGGAACAATAAATAGTATTTACTAAAACAACACGATACTACCAAGATATAGGCGTTTTGGAGACGTGTAGTCGTTAACGGACCGACTAAGTCTATGCTGAGGACTTGAAATGGTCTGGTACACTTCTTTGGTCTTCCCATTTCACCCAAAGTAGAGTGATTTTGTGCTTTCTGAGCCAAGCAAACCTCGCATAAAGAAATAAACCTAACCACGTCTGAATGCATGCCCGGCCAATAGTACCGTAATGTTAACCTTTTGTAACTTTTAAAAATACCAAAATGACCGGCTGTTGGTTCCGCATGATTTTCCGAAATAATTTTTTCACGTTGTTCTGAAGGTATTACCTGCTTCCATTCAAACTCTTTATACAGTGTAAGTGAAGACTTCATATAACGATATAACAATCCTTGTTTAACGATATAATTTGGGTAAGATAGAGGTGTACTTTGACAACCGTTAAATATATTTAAGTACCACTCATCCTGTGTGTTTAAAGAATTTATATATTTTTTGTTAATAGCGGTTATGTTACCTTGACGAGACAATGCATCAGGTATCACATTATCTACCCCCCTTCTATGTTTAATATCAAAATTAAATGACGACAATCGAATACTCCACCGTGCTAACCTACCCGTTGGATTATTCAGGTTAAGGAACCATTTCAGCGCCGAATGATCGGTGTAAACCGTGAATCTTTTCCCGTTATCTATGTAACAACGCCAATGTTCCACTGCCGATAATACTGCCAAGGTTTCCCTTTCGGTGGTACTGAAATTTTTCTCCGCCCCTGACAGAGAACGACTGTAATATGCAATTGGGTGTTCTACACCATTTATAGTCTGTGTCAGTACTTCGCCTACGCCATAGTTACTAGCATCTGCATGAATTTCAAAAGGTAAATCAAAATTAGGACACCTTAAAATAGGAGCCGTAACCAAACAATATTTTAAAATATGGAAAGCTGTATCTACGAAACTCTCAATAATGAAACTTGTATGGAACAATGTTAAAAACATTCCCTTTCTGACACTAAAAAAATATTTGAAATTGGACCACGCGGTGAGAACTTACAGCTGAAAAACCATTTTATCTTTCATCCCCTCTCCCGCAGGAACCGCGCAAAATATCGGGATCAAAAGAACCTTCCTCGGACTATAAGCTCGGAATGTACTAAGTATCATTCAAATCGATTCAGTAGTTTCGGCGTGATACTTATTCGGGATACAGACAGACAGACAGACAGACATGAAAATTTTAAATTACATATTCGGCTTCAGAATCGATTATAGAACGCCCTACAATTGAAATTTTCAAAATATCTTCCATGTACAGACTCTCGACCCTCAACAGTTTTATTATAAGTACTAGCTGACCCTCGCAACTTCGTTTACGTCACATAATGTGAACGAAAGGAGAGGTAATTCTTCATCAGACTCGTCAAGCATCGTGTGAAACGGCCCTGTTTGCTTCGGCGCGAACTGAATAATTTTACAACAGCCTTAATAATTAAGCTCTTTTATGATTAAGCCAACACGCCCGTTTAGATTTACCCTCTCATTCAAAGGAACCCTTGAACTCTAGGTTTGGCGAAAGTTGAGATGCCTCTA
Organism: Miltochrista miniata; assembly: GCA_933228765.1. Classification (NCBI taxonomy): domain Eukaryota; kingdom Metazoa; phylum Arthropoda; class Insecta; order Lepidoptera; family Erebidae; genus Miltochrista; species Miltochrista miniata. The sequence goes on from OW121769.1 coordinate 3,341,791, forward strand.
ATTTCTGAACTACAAACCCCTCAATCTTGAAACTTAGGTCGAAAAATCCTTAAAGTACTCCCTTTCCAATACAAAAAAAATGTTTGAAATCGCATCACGCGTTGAGAAATCACAACTGAAAAACCATTTTATCTTTCATCCCCTCTCCCGCAGGAACCGCGCAAAACTTCGGGATCAAAAGTATCCTAGAACCTTCCTCGGACTATAAGCTCAGAATGTACCAAGTATCATTCAAATCGGTTCCGTAGTTTCGGCGTGATACTTATTCGGGATACAGACAGACAGACAGACAGACAGACATGAAAAATTTAAATTATATTTTCGGCTTCAGTATTGATTAGAGAACGCCCTACAATTAAAATTTTCAAAATATCTTCCATGTACAGACTCTCGACCCTCAACAGTTTTATTATATGTATAAATTTTTCTTAGCTACTTACCTACTTACTGTTTTACTTTGTCGGCAACATTTGCAGGAGGGAACAAGCTATGGGAGCTATTTTGTAAACCACCATTCGCTTGACATAGCTCCTTCCCGCCTGGAAATGTTGCCGACAAAGTAGCTAAAGAAAGTCATAAAATAAATGTATAGCTTGTTTTTTGCTTTTCAGTTGTATGTTTACTTGGCAGTCGGGTTATTTGTATTCTTAATAATTGAGTTTATTCCGTGATGCATATAGGTATCTATAGAAGCTCTCAACTTCCTCGAAAATCTCGAACCTCGAGGTCACGGTTTTGCCACACGCTGTCTACAATTTTATCAGACGGGGTCTTCCGAGCAAAGACTTTAGTATCCCTATTTTGTTCGAGCGCTGCCTCGATGACGTTGGTGTTATAACGTCTGTGGTCGCGTCGTTTCAGAAAATAAAAATAAAAATAAAATCACGTTTGTAATGTTATTTTTATTTTTATTTTCTTATGACGTTGTCACGTTCAACCATCGTCTATAAACCGACTTTACAGACATCGATTCTTTTAATCACATTTTTGGGTTCTGTGTCGGTCTAGTAACACCCCCGGTGCGGTGCTGTTTATTTTTTTTTATATTTTGTATGTACAGAATTTTCACTTTGTAGCAATACACGCAAGTGAATTGTTGTTGACATTTGGCAGGCGCTATAATCATATTATTTATTATGCTAGTAGCTATAGATAAGTAGTTAGATGGGCGGTTATTTCTTGTGTCAAAGTAGGGGAAGTTAATGGAAGGAGATTGTGGAGGGATGTAAGCTATATATAAGCGTGCGCAATAGTAGAAAAGAAAGATCAGAAACTAACTAAAATTATTTTGCATCATACTATCATACTGTCGAAGATTTTACATTAAAGTAATTTTATTCCTTAAATTATTTCCACGGAAATACCAGTGGGTGGCGTACATAGCCCAAGTATTTAAATAAATTTATATATTTGAAAACGGAAGCTCTGGTAAGCATCAATTGCGTAAATTTTATTTAGTAAATTAATTGTGGGTAATTTACATGTAAAAAAGAATATTTTAAGTAAATTTATTTTATTAGGCAGGCGTTTGTGAAATTTATAAAGGGTGTAACGTTCTGTTGTATATGTTAGTGTTTTGGAACGGGGAGTAAAAATTAATGGTAAGGGAAAGTTTAGGGATGTCTATGTTGAGGAGGGTGTGTTTAAAATATTGTGTTCTTTTCAGAATGAACTTCCAAGTTATGATTTAAAAAAAACCCCTGCTTATACCCGTAAGCAATATAATTGAAAATATAGGCATAGAGCCTTACTGTGTACTGTACCTTGCGGGATATCCCGGAGAAAAAGGAAGTCCCATCCCTGAATCCGGATGAGTATATAAACAGAGATAAACACACAATATCGCATCAAAATCGGTTCAGTAGTTTTTGCGTCCATTGCAGTCAAATAATTAAAACGCCAAAAATCCGCCATTTTGATGTTCTAGGAATTTTATTATACCTGGTGTCACTCACACAATCACGACGAATCAAATGACATCTCGCATGTCAAAATCCGTGAAGCCACTCAGGCTGTAGAGCGTGCAAGAAAAATTTTCAAGGTTCTACATTTTAGCGCCAAAAGTCGGCTATTTTAATTTTTGAGAAATTTTGAAATACCTGGTGTCACTTACACAATCACGACGAATCAAACAATTCAGTCCACGCCTTCGGCGCGGACTTGAATTGTTTTGAAATAGCCTTAATCTTTAAGCTCTTTTATGATTAAGCAAACAGGGCAGTTTCATACGCTCCCTTGAGTCTGTTGAAAAAATACCTATCCTTTCATACACCTTATATGGCGTAAACGAAGTTGCGAGGGTCAGCTAGTCCTACTTCCTACTAATATTATAAATGTGAAAGTTTGTGAAGATGTTTGGATGTTTGGATGTTTGTTACTCAATCACGCTCTAACGGCTGAATGGATCTGGCTGAAATTTGGTACAGGGAAGCGGGAACGGGAACCAAATTTAACACGGGCGAAGCCGCGCGCATCAGCTAGTACAAAATAAATGTAGAGCTTGTTTTTTGCTTTTCAGTTGTATGTTTACTTGGCAGTCGGGTTTTACGTATTCTTAATAATTGAGTTTATTTAAAATTTTTAGTTATGTTGGTAGTGGAATTATTAATTTTCGTGTAGTCAAGGGACATCACCAAAATTCAACCTTCATTATTATACAGGGTGTGGCGTAAATAGTGGTCCAACCGTCAGGGTGTGATAGAACAGGTGCCCCACTATAACATACTACAATATCATCCAAATTTACCCAAGGGTCTCAGAAAAAAATAACTTTTTTTGAAAAATCGTCCCTTTTTTGTAAAGTTGCCTGTAGATTATAGGAAAACAGCTATTTCTGATTTCTGTTTTTTCTCTCTTAAAGCTTAATACATAAGCTATCAAAAAATAATATTGTTAATAAAATTCCACAACAAACGTTTGAAATAAATATAAGTTCATCTCAATTTTCTCTCTAATTTTCAGGTATCATGAAAATTGTTCAACGTTTTTTATAAAAAATATGTACTACACTGATGCTATCCAAACGTTTAAAAATATGCTTATGTAATATTGATTTCAAAATGATACCATGAAAGGATTTCGCATAAACAGAAACTAGTAATTTTTACTGTTAAAGTTCAAAACGGGTTAAGAAAAATGACCAAAATCAACTTACAAACATCACACTTATAACGTTTTTTTCATAGTAATAGTTCATAGTCGACATTATTATTATTTATTTAAAATCTTATAACCTAGATAGCGCCCGCGGCTCCACCCGCGTGGGATTTTGTAACTATTCTCGCTTTTGATTGCTCTTACTAAAGTGCAGTTTTGACAATTATGTATAGATAGATACATGGATTTATGCCTTGACAACAACATTATCTTCGTATAGTTTGAATTTACTTTTTGAGCACAAATAATGGGACACATTAAAAACAAGTAGGTACACGGATAAAAAAGCCATTTACATACATCTTCAATTCTAGGTAGAAAGATAATCGTGTGCTACACGCATTATTTTCCAAAAAAAAATCTGGTTACCCGCAAGCTTTGTTTGCCACCTCAGTTGTATAAAAATAAACTAAAAAGATTACCTAAGTAGATATTTTAGATTCAGGAGATAGTCCCCTTTAAAAGTTTTGAGGACTGGGCGAGCTTAATATGTTAAAAAAATACTTCCATAATCATTAACAAAATTCGTTTATTTCATTTACAATACAATTTTCATTAATTTTATCATCTTTCTTTGTAAATAGGGCTTGTATAGCATACACGGGAATCCCTTTTGTTTCAGGTAGAAAGTAAAAGAAGTAAATAGCTGTCGCAAAACAGATTGTAGAAAAAAAATAAAATATCGGCGCGAGTCCAAAGGATTGTATGACGATACTGAATAGAAATATGCCAATAAACGAACACATATAACCCCATTCGAATGCCATCACTAATAATTTGCTCTTTACCTGAAAAGACACAAATATTCATTAGTTATCAGGTACATGCATTCATACATGACTGTCTTGTTGGGTCTAGAGGTCTTAAAGTGCGACTGGGGATCACGAGCTTGTGGATTCGATTCCCACCAGAAACTCAAATTAGTGTGATTCAGACCATTTGGGGTTGCCGGAAAAATGGAAGTTATTAAACCAAGTTGCCCAGCTTTTTAGGCAACAAGAATTTTTTTTTATAACACGTAGCCACAATCTGATCATATCCATTTCAAAACGATAAAAGGTAGGCAGCATCCAATCTACGGTGTTGCAAAAGTCCATAGGCTTATTTGTGCCAACTTCAATCAATCAAATCAGCCTGTGGCAGTCCACTGCTGGTCGTAGGCCAGCCTGCGACCGTTACCAAGTCCATGGTCCATCTGCCGAGTGCACGTCCTACCCTACGTTTGTCGAGTCGCGGTCTCCACTCTAGAACCCGTTAGCTCTATGTCGGACGTCGGTTTTTCTGGACATGTGGCCGGCCCACTGCCACTTCAATGTGCATATTCTGCGAGCCATGTCGACTACTTTGGTTTTCTGCTGGATAGTCTCATTTCGGAGTCTATCCCTCAGAGATACCCCAAACATAGCCCTTTCCATAGCCCGCTGCGCTGGATGTTTGTTACTCAATCATGCTCTTACGGCTTAACGGAGCTGGCTGAAATTTGGAGCAGTTATAGATTAGAGTCTGGAATAACACACAACCTCCTTTTACTTCTCTAATACCTGTCCTGGGGTATCCTTCCGAGGACTTACCTGGGGCTTCCAACAGTAGGCTGGTAGGCAGGATGCGTGAGGTTTGTAGTCAGTAGGAGTCCGGCATAGCATCCATGAGGATTTTCCCTCACGTAAAAAAAAAACTTCTGTAATACGTTCTCATAGGGTGCGAACGAGAAGAAAATTACACGCAGGCCTTCTAGTTATCTGATAGTAAATACTGACCTCCGGTAAAAATATTTCAGCAGCAACCACAAAAGGTATAGTCCCTGCGCCTACAGTATGTGCTGAGGCAAATATGTACAGTAAAATCGGTACTGTCCACATCGGGAGCCACTCCGTGACTGTCTGCGTCCCCAGGATCAGGCAGCAGCAACCAGCCACTATTGATGAGTGTATTTGGAGAGGCTGAGGATAAGAAGAAAACATTGATCAGAGCTATATCTACATGTTTACCTATTTTATAACCATGATATTTATACAGAGAGAGGAACCCACCTCACACCCTCGATATACACGTATAATTCCATTCCGGTAACCTACCCCTTGGGTGGATTTTCATACATACATACATACATATGGTCACGCCTTTATCTCCGAAGGGGTAGGCAGAGGCATATCATATTCATGCCCACATTTCACCTTTGTATAATTTGTCCTACGTAATAGGTGGTGAGCCGTATTGCCGTGTTTAAATGGACAGTCGCAGGTTGTGACTGCCTGCTGTTGAAATAATGACACGCTTCTGGGAAGTCCGTAGTGTTCCCAGGAGTTCCCAGGCGGTTCAGTAGTTTAGGTAGGTAGGATAATTTGTCCTGGAGACAATAATGCAACGATTGAAGAATAATTGACATTTATTTGCCAGTTCACAAAATAAACTTAATCTAACTTAAAACTAGGTACTCATCCGGATTCAGGGATGGGACTTCCTTTATCTCCGGGATATCACAGTAAGCAATATGGCTCTACGCCTATATATTAAATAAATTGCTTACGGGTATAGGCAGGGGTTTTTAACCTTAAACTTGGAAGCTCATTCTGAAAAGAACAAACAATATATTTTATATACACCCTCTTCAACCATAGATTTCCCTAAACTTTCCCTTACTAATATTTTTAACCCCATTTTAAAACATTTAATATACAAAGAACATTACCCCCTTTTCTGAATTTCACAAACGCCTGCCTGATAAAATAAATTTACTTAAAATATATTTTTTTACATAAAAATTACCCACACTTAAATTTACTTAATAAATTTTATGAAGTTGATGCTTACCAGAGCTTCCGTTTTCACATATAAAAATTTAGTTAAATACTTGGGCTATTAAGCCACTCACTGATTATTCCAGTGGAATATATTTTACAGAATAATTTACTTTGATGTAAAATTTTCTTCGACAGTATGAAGTAAAATAAAAAATTTAGTTAGTTCCTGATTTTTTCTATTCTACTAATACGCACGCTTATATATAGCTTACATCCCACCATATCTCCTTCCATCAACTATCCCTACTATGACACTATTAAGGACACACCCCTTATACCGACCTAAGTATAACCATTATACCTACGCTTAATAGCGCCTAATAAACTAATATAGCAAATCCATGATTTACGCCACAATATCCCCTCCCCAAGAGAAAATTTTGTCCCTATAGACAAAATTTAAGAACACTAATTCAATTTAAAAAGATTGAATTAGTATATAACAATCAATCTATAAAACGGTATTACTTAGATAATGTCTCCCAAAAATAAATAATTTAAATATTCCAATAGAGTAACTCTGATGGTGTTCACAAGATAGATAGAAGAAAAGACGTATTTAAGGCTTAATATTAAGAAGTCCAGGTAATACGAACCGCCTGAATGTAATATAGAATATGGCTTAAATTGAAGACTGAGATTTCTATAACCGTCTCAGAGAAGAAAATTTATATAACAACATATACAACGATGTAATAACATTGTATATGTCTATATAACTGAATGCAATATATTTGCATATGATAAGCAAGCCTTTAAGAGCTTCCTATAGTACCACGTAAATCTGCGAGGGCAAGCTTACCGCTTCCGAGTGGCAGTATTTACTACAAAAAAACCAAGAAACAGAAATATAGCACTGAATACACCTACAGAATCATCCTACCAGAATTCTAACCAAAAATATACAAACAACCCAGAAAAAAAAATCACATTTACCAACCTTAACATTTCACTGAAATCCAAATCCAATATGTAATAACGTTTTCAAAACGTATGCATCACTATTAACATAATGCATGTGCATAAAACTTTCATAACTTTGTAATTCTTAATACTTTGTAATTTTATAAACTCACGGCACGTACACAACTTTCACATAACATGACAATGAATTCACAATGTGACCTCAAGCTTAACAATATTTCGAGGTACCCTCATAAATTTTCACAATTATTCATAAAGTCTCTTACACACTGACTTAAGTTTCTCATGTATGTTTGACTGTCCGCGACAACATCCTAAAGTAAATTAACGTTCATTTTTAAATAACTGACCTGACATTGTTATTCTTGTCTTACTTACTCTAATTTAACTTGATAAAAATCTAAAAATAAATGACGTTAATTTTGTTTCAGAATAGAGGAAAAAAAAATTTTTTTTTTTTAGCGATGCAGTTTATTTGTATGCAAAGTTACCTACTGACTATTTCAACTTTCATAATTCACCTGACTCACCCATTCCTTTGAATAATGTGCCTTTCATACCTCATATTCATCCCTTTCATATATTCATACATACTCATACATTTCACGCTCATAAAACACTCATGCACACTTGTGTCATCAATACAATCACATGATGACGCAATTCTTATATACAAGAGAATTTAGCTTTATTTTACACTAAATCTCAACATTATTCATTAAAACCGTATCCTGTCCTTACACTTGTGGAATTATGTGATGAAATGCAGTCTGTAAGAACCCTAACGATATTCACATGATATTCACAACTACCCATATTTAGGAGAAAAAAAAAAAATGATACTACGATTTACTTAGAAAAAATATTTTTGGTTATGAAGTTAATTTATTGAATTATTTTATGCAGATTGTAATTAATTATTCTTTGTAATTATATATTTTAAATATTCGTATTGCTAACTACTATGCAGCATTTTTGAAATGATGTAATGATGAACTTTGTAACCTACCCCAAAGATTTTTTATATTACTAAGGTGGCTATCGATATAGAAAATATATAACTTTATGAAGGTGGCAAACAAACATACGGCCCACCAGAAGGACTGGCGGTCACCGCAGCCTATGAACATTTGCCTTACCATAGGCGACAAACTCATGCTGCCGACCGTGTAAAACCCTTTTACGACCCTTTTTAAAGAACCCCATACTATTTTCGCCGTAGAAACCGGCTCAAAACCGCGAATAACTACTTTACAAGTTAATTGATTTTTATTGAGCAAGAAATATCTAATTTTATTACTATCCATATTAAACGGCTCTGGTAAGCACCGAATCACTCACAATTTTTAATACACAAATCACTTTTTTCTATTCACCAGAACTACAATAACATTCAGATTTTCCTGAAACAATACACAAATTATACAAAACAAAACCTACCGTGAATGCAAAACATTAAATATCTTTAAATTGATTGAAGAATAATTTACATTTATTTGCCAGTTCACAAAATAAACTTAATCTAACTTAAAACTAGGTACTCATCCGGATTCAGGGATGGGACTTCCTTTATCTCCGGGATATCACAGTAAGCAATTTATAATTAACATTTATTTACGAGCGTTTCCGTGCTTCGGAAGGCACGATAAGCCGTTGGTCCCGGTTGTCAGTAAAATGACAGTCGATAAGCCAAGTTGAAGGCCTTACGGGCGGCTTGAAAAATTTCAACTGTGGGTCGTCACAGCCTGCACCCGGGTCGGCAGCGCGTGTGTAGCGCCTCTGGTGTTGCCTCTGGTGTTGCAAACGTCTATAGGCTACGGTTACCAACCTTCCGGTGGGCCGTAAGCTTGTCTGCCACCTAAGTAGTATAAAAAAAAAAAAAAAAAAAAAAAAAACATTAACAACAATTTTACTTCTACAATAAGGTTCGTAACAATTTTAATAATGTGGGTATATTTTTTGCGTTAAATTTATTACAAGGAATTGTCAAAAACAATGAGGGTAGAATTGTTTCCTTACGATGAACAATACAAAATATGAATATGACTATAAGCCAACAATTATATAATAAAAGATATTCTACTATTACAGTTTGAAATAAAATAAAAAAACTGTAATTAAATTTGGGGACAAGCTACGTTAATAAAAATGATGTTGAGAATTTTCCAATTTCGGAATACCCGTTTAGCCAAAAAAATTTATGTAAAATGCAAAATAAAATGATCAAATTTCGGGCATCCAGACTAGCATAGGCCAAGGGCGTCTAATCCTTGAAGTAGCACGAATTTCGGGGGAGGCTACCTGCTAGCGGGCAACAAATTACAATGTAAATTTTAATTATGGGTCACTAGACCCAACAAATCTGTAGATATTAATCGCACTTTATCAACTACCAGGACAATTAATTTTGTTCGGGCGCCATGACACGCTTCTGGGAAGTCCGTAGTGTTCCCAGGAGTTCCCAGGCGGTTCAGTAGTTTAGGTAGGTAGGATAATTTGTCCTGAAGTCAATAATGCAACGATTGAAGAATAATTGACATTTATTTGCCAGTTCACAAAATAAACTTAATCTAACTTAAAACTAGGTACTCATCCGGATTCAGGGATGGGACTTCCTTTATCTCCGGGATATCACAGTAAGCAATATGGCTCTACGCCTATATATTAAATAAATTGCTTACGGGTATAGGCAGGGGTTTTTAACCTTAAACTTGGAAGCTCATTCTGAAAAGAACAAACAATATATTTTATATACACCCTCTTCAACCATAGATTTCCCTAAACTTTCCCTTACTATTATTTTTAACCCCATTTTAAAACATTTAATATACAAAGAACATTACCCCCTTTTCTGAATTTCACAAACGCCTGCCTGATAAAATAAATTTACTTAAAATATATTTTTTTACATAAAAATTACCCACACTTAAATTTACTTAATAAATTTTATGAAGTTGATGCTTACCAGAGCTTCCGTTTTCACATATAAAAATTTAGTTAAATACTTGGGCTATTAAGCCACTCACTGATTATTTCAGTGGAATATATTTTACAGAATAATTTACTTTGATGTAAAATTTTCTTCGACAGTATGAAGTAAAATAAAAAATTTAGTTAGTTCCTGATTTTTTCTATTCTACTAATACGCACGCTTATATATAGCTTACATCCCACCATATCTCCTTCCATCAACTATCCCTACTATGACACTATTAAGGACACACCCCTTATACCGACCTAAGTATAACCATTATACCTACGCTTAATAGCGCCTAATAAACTAATATAGCAAATCCATGATTTACGCCACAATAAAGCCTTCAACTTTGCTTAACGACTGCCATTTTCCATTGGCATGATGGAAAGCCCGCGACATCTATCAGCAAGATGAGCCAAATATCCGGTGGGTAGGTTTATTATAGAGAAGACAAATAATTATGTCTTCATGTACTCACCCTTCTCCCAAGATGATCCGTCAAATACGCAGCAAGTAGCCCAGCAATGAGCATCACGAGCCCAAAGAGCACAGTACACAAGTTGGGAGAGATGTAGTCACCAACTGTCTCATCAAATATAAGTTCAGCGTAGACCTGCATGCTGGGCAAGCCCTGGTAGTAGAAGGCCGTCTGTAATACCAAGGTCAGGTAGAATTGGCGGCGGATTGTTGGAGTGTTTTCTAAAAAAATAAAACTATACTTTTATTCGGAGTTCAAATTCGTTTTGATAATCACCGTTCTATAGATTATTCATAGTTCTAAGATATACATAGATCATACTTTACAATAAATCATCATTGCGGGGTCAGCAAGAGTGGTCTGACCCTCAATTTTTCTTATTCTGATTTCAAACGACAAATTCTAAAAACTTATTAAAATTTAAAACCAAACCAGTCTATCTCTTGTTGTCAGCATACCTGTACCCTCCAGATGTTAACAGAGAGCAATACTGCGCTTAACAATGTGACTAATAAGTCGACACGTGTTTCGTCTACACACGAGGAACTCTCAGGACTGCATGGCAGCAAAAGAAGTCAATCAAATGAGCCTATCGCAGTCCACTGCTGGACGTAGGCCTCTCCTAATTTAATCCACAATCCACGGTACTGCGCCTTACGCATCCAGTCCCAGCCAGCGACCTTTACCAGGTCGTCGGTCCATCTAGCGGGTGGACGTTCTACCCCACGTTTGCCGAGACGCGGTCTACACTCTAGAAATCTGCAGGGTACAGGTATTTTTCTTATCCCACATCCCAAATTCCTTTCCTGAGGAGTTTAATTCGTCCTTCCTCCCTTACTGTCGTACGTTAGGTTTGACGAATCGAGGGTGTGAGGTGGGTTCCTCTACCTCCTCTCCTTTATTATCGTTCTATGATGGATTTTCACCATGTAACGCGTGATTCCATTAGTTATTTCAGCTTATTTTACTGTAAAAATCCTGTGTTGCCGTAGTATGGTGGTGAACCTATTGTAGTAGTGATAAACAAACTTACTAAAGATCTGCCAACAAGACGTAGAACTCTTCTTATTTTCCTCTATATTTTGATCTTTCTCTTTTACTAAAGACTTTGCATCTGAAAGATAATATATGATTCACTTATAAGGTGAAGTCTCTATCTAACTTTAAAGAAAGTAATAAAAACCAGACAAGCGTGAGTCGAAATTCGTAAGTCACGCCTTTATGTAGGCAGAGGCATAGTGAGGGCCTGAGGTCGGGGAGGAGGCTGCTCACCATCCTTATAAAAGCAGGTGCATGACGGCAGCGTGACGTGAGGGATTCGCGCACGCCCTTCCTAAGAAGCGGGATGGGACCCAAAAACCCCCCAAAGACGCGGGATAGCACCCGATCCACCCCCTAGGCGAGGCCGCAGCGGTAGCCGTACATCTGTTGGGAGTCCTGGGACATTCTTCCGAGGGCTTACCCTGGGCTCCCAACCAAAGGCTGTTGGGCGTTACGTGAGGTTTTTTAGTCGGTCGGCATAGCATCCATGAAGGATTTACCCTCACGTTAAAAATAAGGACGAGGTAGGTATACCTCAAATTTCACCTTATAGTTTTTTATCCCACTTAATAGGTAGTGAGCCTATTGCCGTGTTGAAATGGATGCAAGTTGCGCGCGAAGGCCTTATGGGCATAAGGCCTTCGCCTAAAACCACACGGTACCTAACCTATCCGTCCAGGGTACTACCTCGGAAGGTCTCAGGTTCTCTGCTGATACCCTAAATATTAAGCGCAATAATAGTAATATTACACTCACCTTCCAACTCCAAGTTAAGAGAACGTCGAATGTTATTTAATTCTATTAAGACTTCACTTGAAATACCACTTGATTGGCGGTAAAACGATAAAGATTTCAGTGCTTCCTGAAACCATAAATCATCCATCATCCTTTGTGCCTTTTCACAACCCAGTCGGGGTCGGAAAGAAAAAAGAAATGTCGCTGTAATATAAAATACATTCAGTCTACATTATCTACTCTCTTCATATCTTCAAAACACAAATTATATAGTACAGATGGAAACCTACATACTAAATTCACTGTGGTTACGCACACATAGACACCGCTTACAGAGTTCACAGACACGAGGTCAAGAGATTTTCATAGTAGTTTTCGATACCGATTTGTGCGCGAGTGTACGTAGCAGAGGGTAGGTGTGAAAAAAGTACATACGAGTACATGAGATTTCCATCTGTACTATCTCTTATTTGGGTTCAAAAGGGTATTAGAAGAATTTCGCGTTGGCAGCGCGAGAAAAGCACCTTTGGTGTTGCAAACGTTCATAGGCATAGAGCAACGCGACCAGTACAAGGGGAGTAGATTTAGCATGTTTGCTCTATACGTATCTGTGTGTCATAAATATGTCCGGGGGAAATCGTATTCATATTATTATACACCACTACAAAAGCAAAGAGTGTATAATTTCTTCGTCAGTCGTCTTTTTGGAGTATGCTTAACCCTAGAACCGTACCCATCATAGACTTTAAATAACAGTACCCAGGGGTACTAGTGTACCCCGTTAAAGAAAACATTTTTTTCATAAGAATAGACATTTATTAATATAATCAACATACATAGACTTATATGGCACTTATTTCAGTCTCACGTTACATAATGAAACAAAAAATTACCAAAGTTATATTAACAGTTTTGGCAAATCTTCTATTGGTGTTCTAAACATTGACTCTAACAAAATTTTTACATTTTTCACATCGAGTGCTTGATTTACGGTCTTTTGACCTGGGACAAAAGGAACATCTACCAGATTTTGAATCTGAAGAGGATGGAGCACTAGAAGGTCGTGCTTTTTTAAAATACCGCCAATACTTATTTGTGCATGCATTTTGTAGATGCTTACTCAGGGGTGCTGTAGTACTCCACTCAGGCTTGCCACGATCGCACGCTAACAGGAATCGCGCCCGGCCGATGCTTCGACACGATCCCCTGCCCCCCGTAAATACGCGGAGGTGCGAAAAGATCCGTTTTAAAACAAAAAAGTTATAGCCAATATTATATTTTTTTTTTCAGTTGTACCCCAGGGTACGGTTCTGGGGTTAAGCAGGGTACTTCCTGATAACCTAGAACTATGAAATTTAGCAAGTAATATCCTCTTATACCACGAATACAGGAAAAAGTCTAAAATCTGTACATTTATAGCAAAATCATAAAAAAACTGTATTTTTAAGTGTACGTACTGTAATAATTTTAACTCGATACCTTCACGCATTCAGGGGATAAAGGGGGGACGGACGGTTGGACGGAACGGTCCGATTCGCACTCGATATTGTAACACAACGCAATTTAGCCCAAATTAATTCAATATTAACCTTGCGCATAAGGATCTAGAAAACTGAAAAACATAGGTGCCTACCGATATATTTTATTCGAAACAAACATTTTGTGAATCACACAAATATTTATACCAACCTGGAATTCGATCCCGAAACCTCCTCACGGCAGCGGCAGTCGCTTACTCCTACCACTGTCCCATTGAGGCACTCTTACCAGGATATCAGAACTTTGAAACAGGTTCCCACCAATCAATAGTTCAATGAACCATCGAGACAGTCGAGTCGACAATTAATGAAATTTCTATTAAATTTCATTATCGACTGTCTCGCTCGAAATATAGGTACCTACATAGAAATTGATGTTATACGAAAACTGCATCAGTAGCTTGCAGTTGTGGTGTGTGTGACATAGTGACATACAAACTGACTAGTGCACGAACAATTCATTGCAAATTGCTGCTCTATTAAGTTGTATCAGGTAAAAATGTTAATATATTTTCTGGTTCTTCTTGCTTTTCTGCGAAATGTTATAGATTTGTGTGCCTTTGCGCAATTTTGTCGTGCATCTGGATGAAGATAGATTATTTTTGGGACAATTTTTGAGGAAGGTTCTTATTCTGAGGAAGGTACTTACCCACTGGCGTATATTTATGATTATTTAGCTCCCCAAAGTAACACTAAACCAACACTAAACACTGGACCACGAAGCCTGACTGGCCTCTTGGTCCAGTGGTTAGTATGTCTAACTACGAAATCGGAGGTTTCGATTCCCACCCAGGACAAATCTCTTTGCGTGATGAGCACATTGATTTGTTCTGTGTCTGGGTGTAATATTCTATGATATGTATATATGTATACATCTATACATATGATAAATTCGTTAACTGTAGGCCAGATGGCATCTTTATGTAAACTTTTAGGAAACCAAACGCTATCTTGAATTTAAATCGATAAGCGCCATCTGTAGGTCACTATTTGTACTGAAATCTTAAAATTATTTTTTTAAATTCATGATTAATCAAGTATTTGTTTACACGATTGTGTGTAAAAAAAACCAAAATAATTTACCCAATTGCCTGGACATATTAAAATCTATAAAAATCATCAATTTCTATGTTTTATGTCCTAACTATCCACCTATTTTTACGATCTTTTCCAAATAAGTATCACGCCGAAACTACTGAACCAAATTGAATGATACTTGGTACATTCCGAGCTTATAGTCCGAGGAAGGTTCTAGGATACTTTTGATTGACGTAAACGAAGTTGCGAGGGTCAGCTAGTCTTATAATATAAGCTTAATTTGGGCTAGATGATGTTGTGTGAGAATGTACACAAAAAGTGCTCGTCTCGAAGAAAAACATGGCGACGACTACCGGATTGAGGGTGGCTACTTATCACAGTTCACATAACTATTGAAAGTGGCCACAAAGACAAACCAAAAAAAATTAAACATACCTCTTCTCTCCCTTTAGCCATAAGCTGCACCGGAGATTCTTTCAAAATGCTGATCAAACAAACACATACAACTGATAACGTGATATATGTGTATAACATCATGTAGTACTCCAAAGCCCCTCCAACAACGTATGACACCAATAAGCCCAAACTGCATGACAAATTTGGACCTGATGTCAAGGTACCCCTGATAGAATCCTGGGCTATTTCACTGATGTACATTGAGACTAGGACAAAGATTGTGTTTGCAAATCCCATTATCGTGCTGGCTATAAGCATGGCTTCCACTCTGTTACTGAGGACGATGACTGACCAGGACACCTGAAATGCGAAGAGATAATATAAATCAGAATTAAAGAAAAATCGTCCAACTGCAAGTTGGACTCGACCACAGAGGATTAGTTGTATGTAGTGTAGTACACGTTAGTTGTATGGAAACCCCCATAAATGTCTATATTAATTTAATTAAATTTTTTTTTTTCAAAAGAAATAATACAACGCGATATTCTGAGAGTATTTCAAGCGCCTTTTTTTTGGCGTTTTATCCTCGTAAAATTGGAGTGTCTGTTTGTAATATTAAAATAACCGCTTTCTACTACATGTATAAGAATGTATATACGGTACACATACCAAAATATATATTTTTTTAATTTTTTTCTGTCTGTCTGTTTGTTTCGGCTAATCTCTGGAACGGCTGGACCGATTCGGACGGGACTTTTACTGGCAGATAGCTTATGTAATAAGAAGTAACTTAGGCTACTTTTGTTAAAATAAAAATGCCAAAACAAAAAAAATACTAAATAAACTATTTTTTTTATTACATTCCAAGGTCGCGGGCACAGCTAGTTATTATATAAAATAAAATTGCTAAAAAATACGTTTCTCGTACCTATGGGAGCCCCTTTAAATGTTTTTAGTATTTGTTGTTATAGCAGCAACAAAAACCGCTCAGCTCTCTAGCTATCACCGTTCATGAGATACAGCCTAGCGACAGACAGACAGACAGACGGACGGCAAAGTCTTATGAATAGGGTTCCGTTTTTACACTTTGGGTTCTGAACCCTATAAAGGCTATACTCGCTCGGACGTATCTGTAAAAAAGGATAGCAATGCTGTCTAGCGTTTTTTTTTTTTTTTTTTTTTTTTTTTTTATATTCAGCTCGCCAAATTGACGTCGCCACCAGCCTGATGGTGAGAAAGCAGTGGCGCATCTAGCGATTGGGGGCCACTTCTAACAGTGGTCCTCAAGTTGGCGGCCCTGTGATGTGCCTCTTCACGCTCCTCTTGAAGAACCCGGGATTGTAAGATGAGGGAAAGACGTGTGCGGGCAGGTCGTTCCATGTTTTTATAGTTCGACAGAGGAACGATCTTTTGAAACGCTCGGTTCTGGCGAAGATTCTCTCCACTGTGTATGAGTGGCATCTCTGCCCGGCACGCGTTGTTCGGGATCGGAAAGGAGATGGTGGGATCAGGTTGAAGAGCTCTTCAGAACATTCGCCGTGATACATTCGATAGAAGGCAGCCAAGGACGCTATGGTTCTTCGCTGCGACAAAGGTTCGAGGCCTCCCGTCACCTCAGGACAACCAATTATTCGGATAGCACGTCTCTGCATAGCGTCAAGCGCGTCTAACAAGTACCTCGCGGAGTCATCCCAAAGGTGAGAACAGTACTCGACGCAGGGACGAATCTGCGTCTTGTACAGTAAACATCTCTGATGTGGCGTGAAATACCGTCTCACCTTATTCAGGATTCCCAGTTTCCGCGAGGCCAGACCAATACAGCTCTCTATGTAGTTTTTGTGATTGAGCTCACGCCGGACGTCTATACCGAGGATCTCCAGGTTGTCCTTTAGTGGAATTGTAATGCTCTGAAGAGAGGGCAGGGGTAGGAATGGGGACTTCTTAGCTGTAAACGCACACGCCTGTGTTTTTCTGGCATTGAACTCGACCAGGTTGTCTGAACCCCATTGGGCAATGCGGCCCAGGTCCAGATCGAGATCCGCCACGAGTTGTCGTCTCTTCTCATCCACGTCGCCTCGCCCTGCCGCTGGACGGCCAGAATAGCTCCCATGAAGAGTACTGTCATCCGCATAACAATGAATGCACCCAAGGGACAGCATGTCATTGATATGCAGAAGAAAGAGAGTTGGGGACAATACCGATCCCTGTGGTACTCCGGCATTTACCTGAAAAAAAACAAGAAGCCTGACCATCACAGAGGACCCGAATCCGTCGCCCGTTCAGGAAGCTGGCCAACCAGCGGCACAACTGACGCGATAAACCATATGACGGCAGCTTGGAAAGAAGCGACGCATGCCATACCCTATCAAGGGCTTTTGCGATGTCTAGGCCAATAGCCAGAGATTCGCCGTGCCTCTCCATAGCCTCACCCCAGGCGTGCGTTACGTACGCTAGGAGGTCACCCGTTGATCGTTTCGGCCTAAAGCCATATTGGCGATCGTTAATTAACGAGTGATCCTCCAGATAGCGCATGAGCTGTTTGTTGATGATTAGCTCGAACACCTTGCAGATGACGGTGGTTACGGCTATGGGGCGATAGTTGGCTGGATCCGACCGATCCCCTTTCTTGGGGATCGGTTGGACATTCGCCTCCTTCCAAGCCTCCGGCACTTCTCCCGACGAATACGAAAGGCGATACAGGCGTGTTAGCGTTGGAGACAATTCAGCTGCACAATTCCTCAGCACCACGGCCGGAATGCCATCAGGACCACTGGCTTTCCGCGTGTCGAGTGACCGTAGCACCGCCCGCACATCGCACTGCCGGATTACAATTTCCGGCATCGTGGTTCCACAGTTGGCGATAGTGGGAGGTTGCTTGCCACAGTCATCGACCCGGGAATTAGCCGCAAAGAGCTTGGCCAGCATTTCCGCTTTCTCTTGGGCCTTGTGAGCCAGTGATCCGTCAGGATAGCGCAGCGGCGGCAGCGAGGACTTGCAAAAGTTGGCCTGCACGGCTTTGGCCAGTTGCCAGTATCCACGGCTGCCCGTCGGATGTGACGTGAGCTCCTGACCAAGCCGCATGACGCGCTGGGCGTCCGCTCTCTTGAAGGCTCTCTTGCTGGACCTAGTGGCTCTGTTGTACGCTGCCTTGAGGCGGGCCACATTCGGGTCGCGCACAGCTCGAGCCCTGATCCAGGCGCGGTAAGCCGCCTGTTTTTGTTGAACAGCTACGGCTTTGCGGATGCTGGCGACATCAGTGTATGGAATGTAGTATTCCATACCTAATGTGATTTCACCAGCAACCGCAGAGGCGCTTTCAGATGAAGCCCTCCCTGCAAAGCAGCGCTGACTCCACGGGACGGCTGCAAAGTATTCTCGTAGTCCGTCCCAGTCTGCTGACGAGTAGTGCCACAGTCGTCACGCCACCTCTACTGCCCTTGCAGGGGACGGTACCTGCAGGCGGGCACGCACAACACAGTGGTCGGATGTACCCAGTGGGGCGCTAACCGTCACACTGTACTGCGCTGGATTACTCGTCAGCAGTAAGTCCAGCAGGGCGGGTTCATGGTGTGACCTGTCCGGTATGCGCGTAATCCCGCGTACCACCTGGGTCAGACCATGGGAGAGTGCGAACGCGTGGGTGGCCCGTCCCGCAGGATCTGTCTTGAGGGACCCCAACTACTCAATGTGGTGACCATTGAAGTCCCCCAGAAAAACCAACTCGGCGTTCGGGAACCGTACCTGCGCGTCATCAGCCCCCTCGCTGAGGTGCTGATACAGCCTCATCATCTCAGCTGTCCCTGTGTGGGATCGATAGACACACACGTAGATCTGACTCATGGAGCCGTGATCTACGTGCAGCCAAAGGACGGAGAGGGAAGGGTCCTCAAGGCAGCGCAGCCGGCGACAGCAAACATCCGCCCTAACGAATGCGCACACCCCGGCTTTTTCTCGAAATAGTTCCTCGATGATATAGCCGGGGTAACTAAGGTACGACTGATCGGCAGGGCGGAGTAATTGCATCTCCGTTAGGAACATCACAGCTGGCCGTGCCGTCTCTAGATGGTGATGGACGACGTTGAGGTTGGCATGGAGTCCGCGGATGTTAGCGAACTCCACCTCAAACAGTACGTTACTGGGAGTAGTAACGGCCGCTGTGGTACCTGATTTTCTTTTTTGCACTGCCATGATTGCTGGGAAAGGGAGACGTGAAGACGGAGTGACATTTGCTGCAGCAGTGAGTGACAAGGCGTAGGGGCTAGCTTCATCTATGACTGTGTGGTGAGACGGAAGCCGACCCGCCGGACGGAAGGGCCCCCGTACCCCCCCGAGTGTGGTCGCCGGGTCCCAGTCCGGTCACCATCCGGCACGACGAACCACATCGGGATTATGCGCGGCCTGGTGGGGCAGCCTCCCAGGGTGGTTAGTCCCAGTTGGGCCCCTATACTATGCCGCGGGCGGCCAGCGGTAACACCGTTTCTACGGGTCTCCCTGGCCGGCGGGTCGACCCCCGTCAGCCACACTAGAATCCGCTTAGCGCCTACTGGTCCCCCCCTGCTGCATCAAACATCGCCCCGGGCCCGGCTGTGCAGCTGCTGAACCCCGAACGCAACCCAACCGGGGCTGGGTTACTTGGGGGGCTTTTCACAGCTGCACGGTGGTACCCCCCCCGGACCAACACTTTGTACCACCTGGCACCCACATGGGAGCCTAGGCCACCATATGGGTACCTAAATTCGCGGAGCCTCGTTCGTTGGTTAACAGGTGCACCACGTGTAGGTGAGGTCGCTTGGGCCCTCGAAAATTTGGTGGTGGTGGGGCCCCTTACACCCATTTGGTGGTGGTGGGGCCCCTTACACCAGCGTGGCAATGTCATGATCGAATTTGGACATCTTTGCACAAAGCTTTGTCAGGAGTAAGTTATTCAGTATTATGGGGGTTTTAACGTGACCAGGTGACATCCTATAATTTGATAGAGTCATTTCTTTAATTTCGTAGTAAGCAGGTACGATCTTCTCGTATACACACACCGCACGCTGGAGGAAACTATGTAAGAGCGAGGCCTTGATATTTCTAAGGCCTTTGACTGGATCTGGCATCTTTGTAGCTTGGGCGCCCGCGTCTCTATCCGCGTGAATTTTTATTCCCGTTTTCGCTTCCATGGGAACTTATTAATAGTAATAGTAAATTAATAAATTAATTCTTTACTGTGATTCAACTTACTTACTTATAATAATCATACATAATGAAATAGATAAAATGTGAAACAAAACCAAAATAAAATCGTAAAGCATGCTTAAGCTATCGTGTGTGTGCGCGCGTGTTTGTGTGTATGTGTTGTGTGTGTGTGTGTGTGTGTGTGTGTGTGTGTGTGTGTGTGTGTGTGTGTGTGTGTGTGTGTGTGTGTGTGTGTGTGTGATTTTAAAGAATTCGCAGAAGGTAGTACCTAACCTATGTGTTATTCCAGACTAGAATCTATCTCTGTATCTTATTTCAGATTGATCGGTTTTGTAGTTAGAACGTGAAAGAGTAACAAACATCAACAACAATAAATATTTTGTATTTTTGTCCAGTGTTTTTGACCCTAGGTCCATGGGTGGGGGGACCCCTTGCGCAAATTTTTTTCAAGAAATTGCTGGTGACCCAAGGGCTGGCAGTTTTCTCGCTCAACGAATAGCTATTCAAACGAGGAATGCTGCTAGTCTCTTGGGCACCTCGCCACGGGGGCCTTATTTAGGTCTAGTTTAGATAGTACATAATAGTTCTCTGTAATTTTTAACAATAAATGTTTTTTAAACAACAAATATCGTAAATAAAGTATTGTACTATATTTGTAAATTTTTGTTCCAATATTGTTCAAACACTATACAAGGCTACGAATCGTTGAAAGAAAATGCAATACAAATACCCTTTATTTCACACCAGGATATAACATCAAACAGATTAATGATAAATTTGTTGGTAAAACAATTGGCAGCCTTATCGCACAAGGCAATCTTTTAGAGGCAACCTTTGGATGGAAACAGGAGGGTGGGAGATATTTAGGACTGTTTGGGGTGCAGTATAAATAAATTATATATAAATTCTAGTTATTGTGTATGTACATACATTTACACGTACATAGATACATACATACACATGTACACACATACATACACACACATATAAGTACACAGATACATATATGTTAACTACTAGGTATATGATTATTATACTATAAAATGTCCTATATTATCTGCACATAGGTATATATGTATGTATTAATGTAATACACATATTAACATACTAAAACGGCCTACTACGCATATATTTCCCATTTGTAGAGTGTCTCACCTTGGGTGTTGCAAACGTATATAGACTACAGTAACCACTTTTCAACAGACGGGTCGTATGCTTGTCTGCAACCTCAGTGGAATAAAAAATTGTATTGTGTTTGGTGGTCAGGTAATTGCCGGGATTTAAATAGACAGGCGCAGGTTGTGACTTCCTGCTTTTGCAAAGATTCAACACGCTCATCAGGTCTTCAACTTGGCTTAGTGTCAGAGTTTTAATAGAGTAGGGATCGTAAATAAAAATGCCTTATAACTGTAATTCATCTCAGTATTATTTAAGGAAAACAAGTGCGATTTGGCCTTGCGCACCTTGAGTTTCGTACCAAAAAAAAAACGAGAAAGTAATCACGTTTGTTCGGGGTAAGTGTAATATTTTAGAGGCGCTCCATTTTTTTTAATGATTTTAATATAAATGTTGTTAAAGCAGCAACAGAAATATATGGATATATCTATACTAATATTATAAAGAAGTAAAGTTTGTGTGTTTGTATATTTGTTAAATTGTAAGGGGTAATCTCGGGATCTACTGAACCCATTTTAAAAATTCTTTCACTAATAGAAAACTACGTTAATGTGGAGTGTCATAGGCTATATAGCATCACGCTACAACGAATAGGAGCGGAGCAGTAATAGTAAATGTTTCAAAAACGGGGGAAAAGTTATTCCTTTTGAGAGCTTCGTTGCGTGTGCTGCGTAAATATTTATAGTTATGTAAAAATATGTACTACAAAATTGTTTCTCTTAGAAAAGTTCTAAATAAATTGCGCGATAGCATGTGTCTATCTTTGGGTTGGTGCACAAAAACCATTTTAATGGCAATCAATTCTTTTCTACAGTAATGCCACGGGATACCTCTTTCATAAACGAAATTGTTCTTAAAAATAATGCGACGGGAAACTGACACATGGACAGCGGCATCTCAATAATAGCACAGTATAAAGAGAAAACTATTTTTTTTTCATACCACTAAAGTGGCAGACAAGC
Organism: Miltochrista miniata; assembly: GCA_933228765.1. Lineage (NCBI taxonomy): Eukaryota > Metazoa > Arthropoda > Insecta > Lepidoptera > Erebidae > Miltochrista > Miltochrista miniata. Next base: position 3,364,191 of record OW121769.1, read on the forward strand.
ATAGGGCCTCACCAGATGCACTGGTGGTCACCGCAGCCTATGGACGTTTGCAACACCAGAGGCGCCACAATCGCGCTGCCTACCCTGTAAAAACCTTCTAAGTCCCCTTTTGAAGAACCCCATACTGTAGACGTATGGGAAACCGAGGCAGGGAGATCATTCCACAACCTAAGCGTACACCTACTGTAGGCTGTGAAAATAAAGTCCAATTTTAAACTTTGGGAACTGAATCCTAACTTTTGCCGACGGCCAATGTATCAGCGCAATCAAGTAGGTATTACCAGAAGTTCTACTCTGGCGCAAGTGCATAAAAAATACAGGTTATCAATTGTCGTTCATGTAACCTCAAAGCAGTTATTATGTCATTATAAACTGCAGTGATCTATTGTCAATAGAAGTCGCGCAAAAAACTGCACTTCGATCAATTATATACAGTTATGAAATGATAATCTTTAAGTACTAAGTATCTTCCGGATTAATAGCATCCTCAATTAGCTTGCATACCTACTTAGTCAGATAAACTTGATCAGTTTATCGAATCGTGTTATTAATAGGTAAGGTTTTTGTTAGATATTTTTAGTTTGTTTGTCTGTTGTTGCAAAAATTTACAATGCGTCTTAAGATGCCGTGTGAGGCAAAATTGACTATTATCTTGATCTCAGGACTCGTGAGGTCTGAATGAATTAATATTATAACATATAACACAAGTAAGCTCAGTATATAAACTTATAAGGCTTGAAAACAAAAACACGATACTGGTATAATGATCGATAGTTCGATAGCAATTCGAACTCTTGCACGTACGAATCCGTACCAAATAACGGCAAATCAAATATTTGTTGTTACAGCGTCAACCAAAATAGATTATTTCTGAAAATTTCAACTATCTAACTATAACGGTTCATGAGATAGCCTGCCCACTTTATTAAAACACTAGCGGACGTCACGCGGTTTTACCCCCGTAGTTCCCGTTCCCGTGGGAATACGGGAATAAAATATAGCCTATGTGCACCGCAAAGAGTGTAGCTTCCTAACAGTGAAAGAATTTTTCAAATCGGTCCAGTAGTTCCGGAGCCTATTCGTTACAAACAAACAAACCAACGAAAAAACAAAAAAACAAATCTTTCCTCTTTATAATATTAGTATAGAAGTATACATAACTAGTTGAAGCTCGCAACTTCTTTTACGTCACATTAGGTGTATGAATGGGTGGAATGGTGTATTTTTTAATCAGACTCATAGGCGCGTGTAAAACTGCCCCGAATGTAAGGGTCTAGTCTATTCTAAAACAATTCGGCAAGAATTAGTTATCAATGCTGTTTTATGATTAAGTAAACACGCCAATTTAGATTTACCCTTACATTCAAAGAAACCCTTGAATTCAAGGTTCAGCGATTGTTAAGATGTCTCTAATTTCTGAACAACAAAACCCATATCTTTCATGTACTCTCGACCCTCTACAGTTTTATTATAGTCCAATCCTGCCCGATCTGGCAATAATGTAAACAGGTCATGTTTTGACTATCGTTGTCTAAGACAGATTAGTAGAAAAATATAGTGTGACAAATCATTGATTTTTTTTACTATCCTGAGTGGGTATTTTAAATGAAAATAAACTATCATAAAGAAGTTATTTGGTGTCGAAATGATTGTAAGAACACTGTATGACTCCTGGATACTGGAATATAATCAAGGTGAATACTCAATTGCAAGTAACTAGGGACATATAAGATCAAATGTGTTTGTTTACATTTTTGCGCAAAGCTATTGAAATACAGTATAGATAAATATGTATAGATTTTCATTAATGTACATACCGCGTGTAGTAACGAAGCGAACATCGTAGTACGTTTAAGTCCCATCTTGTTTAAAACGACGATATTTATTATTGGTTGTGCGATCAGTACTCCAAGGATTGGTAGACTACCAAGGAGTGCCACATCTATATCTGTCATGGGTCGATGTAAAGTTGTATTCTCTGACTTGAATAGAAGAACCGTAGGTGATGGCCATCCGATTGTGATACCCATATTGACGCAGGAGAAACACACTGTGGAATTGAGAGAAAAAAATGCTTTTAATCCTACTAAAGGGCTTCTCAGGATTTTTTTACACCTGAAAATTCTCATGGATGTTATATCGGACTTCTAATGACTAAAATCACGCGGTGCTTTCCATCTTCCTATGGCCGAGAGTCCTGGGTACGACCCCGGTAGCGTAACACCAGGTCTGCTGATACTGTGTGGGTACCTTACATTATAAAGATGCAATTGCCTTTTTGTTTGGTATACAAGCTTGTACTATAGGATCTAGACAACTCATGGACAGACTTATACTTATAAACACAAACACATCTAAATATATATTATACTAGCTGACCCGCGCAACTTCGTTTGCGTGATAAATAAAGAACCGCTCGATCGATTTTATGCAAACTTCACATAAACCATCTACTAAATAGTCCGAACAAAGCCTAAACATTGATTGGATTGGATAGTTGAGCCCGTTCTTGAGTTATAAAATTACAACGAAAAGTGGCATTGATTTTTATATATACATTTAGATAACTTAAAGGTGACTGACTGACTGACATAGTGATCTATCAACGCACAGCCCAAACCACTGCACAGATCGGGCTGAAATTTGGCATGCAGGTAGATGTTATGACGTAGGCATCCGCAAAAAAGGATTTTGAAAAATTCTACACTCAAGGGGATAAAATACGGGAAGCGGGAACGAAAACAAATTTTACGCGGGCAAACCTGCGGGCATCAGCTTGTTATATCATATAGGTATTTGGCCCGGCGACCCGGGAATGAAACGCAGGACCACAGTAAGTCAGACGGTTACACTACCACCTCCAAGCAAGCAAGCAAAGGCCGTCAAAATTATGTAAAATTTTGACATTGTAAGTTTAAAATAATTTTATATTCAAAAATATAAAATTTAATAATTTCCTTAATTTTGGGGTAAATTATGAAACAGGTATTCTCTAATGTTTGTATCTATTGGCAAAATAATATTATAGTATTACATGCTATCTGGTTTGGCCTACTTATAATTATCTAGATTTTTTTTTTTTTATGTGTTTTCGGTACAGTAGTCATCTAGTTACCTTTGATAATGCCGCAAGGCTAAGCACTTTGTGTTTGTTAGTAAACATTGCGGAACAGTCCAAGTAAGTGGTGTTTTTTTTTTTTTTTTTTTTTTTTTAATGTTATGTGCAGCAAGTTCCACTAGGTGTCGTCAATCTACTGTATGAATAATTAAAGTCTAATGCTACTTGAAAGTGGTATAGGTACCTACTGATTAAAAAATATATACAACTACAAACTTTCACATTTATAATATTAATGATTATTATACATAATTAGCGAACAATGAAGCGCTCGTGGCCCCGCGGACTCAGTGTTCTGTAAACGATCACTGCAGTAAGCAACTTTCACTATGGCCGGTCCATGGATGGGTGACCATCCATGTTATCACTTTGTGACATTTATTTGAGCGTTTCCGTGCTTCGGAAGGCACGTTAAGCCGTTGGTCCCGGTTGCCAGTAAAATGGCAGTCGTTAAGTAAAGTTGAAGACTTTATTTCAAAAGCAGGCAGTCACAACCTGCGCCTGTCCATTTAAACACGGCAATACGGCTCACCACCTATTACGTGGCACATAAAAAGGTGAAATGTGGGCATATAATATGCCTCTACCTACCCCTTCGGAGATAAAGGCGTGACCATATGTATGTATGTATACATAATTATATTATTAGTAGGATAAAAATAAACTCACGTATAACACTAGCTATAATTTGAACAAGGATTCCCATGTTGTGTTGTGCCGTATTTTCTAGAATATAAAGTCAGCGGTCGGTGTACACTATCTGGAAGTTAAAACAAATTAGCTATTAATATACTTATGAGTTTCGTTTAGTAACCCATTAGCGGGTACACGCACGTTTACGAATGTTTTTGTAATCGGCAATGGGCAAGATAGGGCCGACGCACGGTGGATCCTGTTGTATGGGATGGTTGGTCAATATTATTTAACTACGTTCCGAGACTTAAGCTAAGTCTTAAAGGTGTATAATACATTCATACGTACCTAAATACATAAAATCACGCTTATTACTCACTGGGGTAGGCAGAGACCACTGATTGCCACTTGCAACGCTCCCGGCAAACATCTTTCGCTTCCTTAACTTTCATAATTGTCTTTATTAAAGGTGTTTTGAGGAAAAATAACTTTATTAATGTCTTTATTACTCTAAACAATTTAAATATATGTCACAATAAATGGATTTATGAAGGCTAGATTCTTTTAATCTGGTAAAATAATTTCTAGCACCTCACTAGGAAGAGTAGTTTTATATTTTCTCACAATCCTTGAGCACGATACTACTGGATCCGAAAAAATTAAAAACAAATTAAATACATCCGTTAGAGTGTCCTTTCTCGAAGTTTTACGACGTTAAGTTAAGAAGGAAAGATATGAGGCGCGTAGCTTTGTACCACGTTATACTGCTTCTTACTTTATTTCGCTTCAGTATCTAAACATAGACAAAGCGGTTTGAGGAGATACTGCCTCTTCTTCATTTACTGTGGTTTTCGGTGATAGAATATCTTTTAATTTATTTAATTGGGAATGGTGGCCTTCAGTTCGAAAATACATTTGAGCAGAATAAAGAAGTTCACTGCCAGAACCGGACGCACGTAAAACTTCGGTCTTCCTACACTTACTGCGGACACTACACTGCTGAAAATCCTTCGGGGGCCTACCTGGGCTCACCCTTTGCTTAATAATATATTTTTAAAAAATGCAAGTCTTATCTAGCTACCTTGAGTTATTTTTTACAAACCTTTCTTTGATTCTGTTCGACGATTGCTATTTTATTTTAAAAGATTTTTAAAAAATATGCAGTGTTTCTTTAAGGGAAGTTATATCTGAAGCAGGGCAGTTGGTTTCTGCAATAATTATCTCCTCTAATTTTAAAAACTTGCTATATAATTTCTTGTATTGAATTAAAAATAATTTGTCACACAAATCTCTCCTTTTTACTGGATAATCCACTATTCCTAAGAAAAAAAAAACGAAAAAATAACCTATATAATTGGCTACAATACAATACAAAACTATTCATTCATGTTAAAGACGAAAATTTTCACAGTTAAGTGTAATTACTAACCGAAATACGACTGGCTCATATTTTTAATCTACTACCGTGAAACTATAAACCACTGCCATTTGAAAAGGAGCATTTTGTCTGAACTTTTGATATCAGCTATATAAAATACACTATCTAAAGAGTTACAGAGAACTAATTAGTACCCTGACAAAATGCACTTTTCCGAAAAAAAACAGTATCAAAACTGCACTTCTGAAGAAAAAGTGGTTTTTAAATAAAAATTTATTATGAAGAAGTTATTTTATCGTGAAGAACTAAATTTATACATTTTAAATACTACATACCTTCAGCATCACTCATGATTTTTTTTATTAATTATACCCTGTTACTTTTAAAGTAATACAATGTTTCAATACTGCACCAAACTTAAAAAACGTAATTGTCTACAAGGAAAATACAAATATGGTCAACTTTGTCGTATCATAAAAAGTATACTAGACAACCAATACTACTTTAATTACATATAATAAATGTGGTATACCCTCTATTTGCTAAATCTATGAAAAAATATTATCTACCGGCATTTTTTTAATTTTGATTAATGACCAACCAGCTCATACTACAGGATCCAACGTGCGACGCGGCGTCGCGACGTTGCGTTTTATCAGTGTGTTTTGTTTCGATCTATACCTCTATACTGATATCCAAAGACAATTTATAACCTAGACACTGCATTGGTGAACTTCGCTATCGACACGTTTTTGCTGAACATTGGTGGGATGCGGGAAGATGTTGACTCATCCTATTGGCTCCTTCAAGGCCATGCCCTAACTGTTACGTTCGGTAGTGCAGGCGTGTTACCTAAGGCAGCAACACGCCTACACTACCGTAGTAAATAGGGTCGGCATTAGGGTCGGCAGCGCGAGTGTAGCGCCTCTGGTGTTGCAAACGATCATAGGCTGCGATGAACACCAGTCCTTCTGGTGGGCCTTAAGCTTGTCTGCCATCTTAGTGGCATAAAAAAAAACATACATAATAATGATACATAGCATCAGGCCTAGGTATCCTTTTTTTTACGTGAGGGAAAATCCATCATGGAGGCTATGCTGTACTCTGAACCTCACGTAACGCCCAACAGCCTATGGTTGGGAGCCCCTGGTAAGCTCTCGGAACGATGTCTCAGGACAGCCTAGGTATCCCTAGACCTGGATATGGTGGGGTATCTACCATCTCATTAGTTAAAACCACTTTATACCAATAAATTTGTAGACAAACATACGTCCCACCTGATCAAAGCTGGTCATCGTAGACATGAACGTCAATCACAATCACACTGCCGACCCTGCGAATATATTCCAAGACCTTTTTTTTAAAGAACTTCATACTTTGAACTTCTGTAGAACCCAGGCTGCAGGCCAGGGAGATTATTTCCAGACGTCCATGGAAAAACTCTTTTGGACCTTAGCGTGCACGAGCGATCCGCACAAAGTGTTGGGGAAAACTCTGCCCGTGGCAAGTGGTGCGATGAGACCACAAACTAATGCACAGGCCGTAGAACACGCATGACGCATTAGGAGGCGAAAGATCTTCTCCTGTAAGCAAGGAACCGCTTGTGTACAGTATCGAACGGGTCAAAATAACCGCAGTAAAGTACCACCTTGCTTAGTTGAGCTTTCAGAGCTCAGTGTGTTTCAGACTGCAGTGTGACTTTTTTTACACAATAATAAAGGAACTGAAGGTCACTCGAGATTTCAACATCAAGGATCCCGATACTATTAGGGATGAACACAAGCCCTGAAATTACGGCGTTACAGTAAATGTCTGTTCTGAACAGTGAATACACAAAGTTTGAGTCTTAGCAGGATTGAATCTTATAATATTTGTAGTCTAATCCAATCTGACACTCTTGCAAGAGAAGCCTTGATTTCAAACACCAGTGTGGTACATAACTTTCTTTCACTATGGACTGGAGGATATTGGAGTTTCGCATAACAAAAGATGCCGTCAATAGACAACATGTTCATAATTAATGAAGCAGTAAAATCAGGGTGGGGATTTCACCGACTTATGCATAAGTGGGACTCTAGCATTTATGGCCATGTAGTCGGAACTGTCGGTCGGCATCGAAAACGACTCTATGCTTCAAATGGCTCAAAAGCTAGCAGATGTTTTCCGTAGGGAAGCAGCTGCATTGGCGTACTATCTTCATTTAAGGCTTCTATGGAGTCTTTAACGACTTGTGAACCGAAATTAAGGTTTAGTCCGTTGGGAGGTGATGGTATTGGTGAACATTATTTTCTTCAATGCCAAGCATCGTAAGTATCGTAGGCGTCATTTTTCAGCCTCTTATTGAGTTTTGTCTACAGATTTCTGAAGAAGACAATCGAAAGTACTTATTACGTTGACGTACAATACCGAAAGTACCACATTCGATACTTGTCGTATTTATTACGTCCACGTACAATATCGAAAGTACCACATTCGATACTTATCGTACTTAACACGTCCACGTACAATATCGAAAGAGTCACTTTCGATACTTGTCAGCAATACTTGGATATAGAAAAATATCATATCTACCACATTCGATCTGTTCGTAGTCACAGTCGATACGTCATACAAAATATTTAGGCACTTTCGCATTTATAAAGATTTTAGGAAAGACACATAATTTTTACTACAAAAACTGCTATCAAAAATTAGAGATAGTACAGATGGAAAACTCATGTATGTACTTTTTTTTCACACCCACCCTCTGTTACGCACACTCGCGCACAAATCAGTATCGAAAATTCGGCTGAAACGGCCTGACCTCGTGTCTGTGAATGAGTTGTCTATGTGTGCGTAGCCTCAGCGAATTTAGTATGTAGGTTTCCATCTGTAGGGGAGACCGGGGCTGGTTGACTAAGGGGTAGGTAGACTAACTATCAATAACTCGGCCAAAGCAATGGCTATGAGCCAAACGATGACACCCGAGAGTCCGTTACCTCTTCCCGCTCAGTCACCGGGAGTGCGGCGTCGCGCACGCACAGCGTTTAAGTGAAGAACATTAAAGTTGAAAAATAACATACGTAAGTAATTATTTTCATCGTAATGTTTTTTGTAATAATGCCTATACTTTCATGGTTACTGATTGTTAAAGAATTTAGAATGGATGTTGGATTCATGTTCTTTCTTTTTTGTATAGTTCTATTTGATTTCTTAGCAGTTTTGTGGTTATATCATGTGATTGAAAATAAAAATGTGGTTCGAGGCTAGTAGACTAATGTATAACGGGGCTGGATGACCAATAATCATACATAAAAGAAAGAACATGAATCAAACATCCGTTATAAATTCTTTGACAACCAGTAACCATGAATATACATATAGGCATTATTACAAAAACATGACGATGAAAATAAATACTTACATACGTTATTTTTCAACTTTAAATTCCTTCACTCATACGATGTGCGTGCGCGACGTCGAGCTCTCGGTGATTTATTGTATGTCTGTTTTATATTCAATAAAAAATAATAAAAATAATAATTGTTTATATGTTGCCCTTTATCCTATTTCCTCGTAGATTTTGCCTTTACAAGTCCATAGGTCAACTTACCCCAGGTGAATAGTCAACCTACCCCAAGCATGGGGTTGACCAGTTTTTCTTATTGTATAAGATCTAGCCTGTACCCTATTTTATAATGAATAAAGTGCTTTTTGCTATATTTTTCCAAAGCTTAATAGTTAACCTATGAAATTAACCTGTTTTTGAATTAATATTCTATAAAGAAATAAAAATATAAGCCTTTAAGCTGAAACCTAGTCAACCAGCCCCGGTCTCCCCTACTATCTCTAACTTGTGCTGCTAAATGGAAGCATCATCAGATACACATAAATCACAAAACGACATCACCTTTTCAGGGTTCCGTACCCGAAGGTAAAAACGGGACCCAATTACAGAGACTTTGCTGTCCGTCTGTCTGTCTGTCTGTCACCATGCTGCATTCGTAAACCGTGATAGCTAAAAAGTTGAAATTTTCACAGACGATGTATTTCATTTTGCCGCTTTAACAAAATGACCACGAAAACAAAAAGATATATTAAAGGGGGCTTCCATATAACAAACGTGATTTCATGTCATTTTTTGGCTCCTTGGTTATTTACTACTAGCTGACCCTCGCAACTTCGTTTAGGTACGTCACATAAGGTGTAAGAAAGGAGAGGCATTTCTTCACCAGACTTAGCAAGCAGCGGGTGAAACTGCACTGTTTGCTTAATCATATAAGAGCTTATTATTTTACAATATAATAAGCCAACACGCCAGTTTAGATTTACACTCACATTCAAAGACACCCTTGAATTCTTGATCTGGCGAAAGTTGAGATGACTCTAATTTCCGAACTAAAAAGCCCTCAATATCGAAACTTAAGCACAATGCTTAAAGTACTCCCTTTTTGACACCAAAAAAATATTTGAAATAGGATCACGCGGTGAGAAATTACAGCTGAAAAACCATTTTATCTTTCATCCTCACCCCTGAAGGGACCGCGCAAAATATCGGGATCACGTATTCTAGAACCTTCCTCGGATTATAAGCACTGAATGTACCAGGTTTTATTCTAATCGATTAAGTAGTTTTGGCGTGATACTTATTCAAGATATAGACAGACAGACAGACATGAAAAAAAAATGTATTTTCGGCTTCAGTATCAATTAGAGAATGCCCTACAATTAAAATTTTCAAAATATCTTCCATGTACAGACTCTTGATCCTCTGCCGTTTTATTATATCTATGTATAGAAGATGTATAGAAAAATAAAATATTTGTGGACATTCTCACACAAAATCAACTAGCCCAAATTATTATAATATAAGCTTGTGCGATAAGATCCAGGCGACTGATATAATATAAGCTTGTGCGATAAGATCTAGGCGAATGATAGACAAACTGATATGTTTGTTTAAGTACCGAAGTTTCTCCTAAATGTATTTCAAGGACATCTAAGTGGATAAAACAATAATAAAATTGTTGCTACGTTATCTAGTTAAAGCGACGTACATTAAAGTTATAATTAAACTGAAATCAGCATCTTCTCGAAGTTTGAAGAAATTATTAAATTAAGACGCACTGACAACCGGTGATTTACATAAATTAGCAGTTAAATTAATTTGCCTGTCATCACAATGACAGATATAGCTTGTCCTTTGTTTTTTACGATCCATTGAAGGATCCATCTTAATAATTATATTATTCGTAACTTACTTAATTAAATAGATAAATATTCACGGACATTTCACACAACGCTATCCGATCCCAAAGTAATCTAGGAATAACCTGCTTGTGTTATGGGTATCAGACCACGGATAATAATACTTATATACTTTTAAATACATACATATTATACATAGAAACACCCAGACTCTTGAGACAAACATTTATGGGTCACACAAATATTTGTCTCCGGTGGGAATCGAACCCACGACCTCCAGCGCCGCAGGCGGTATCACTACTGACTGCGCCACAGAGGCAGTGAAATTACCCCAAGATGGTAGATGAGTTTCCAGCCCACTGTTGGGAGTCCTGGGACATCCTTCCATAGCTTACCCGGGGCTTCCAACCATAGGCTGTTGGGCGTAACGTGAGATTTTTTCGTCGGTAGGAGTCCGGCATAGCATCCATGAAGGATTTTCCCGCACGTAAAAAAAAAGAGTCATTGAAAAATGAAATACGAAAAATCTTTATTCAAATACGTCACAATGTAACGCTTATGAACGTCCAAATGATTGCTTCTACATTTACATTTACTACCAGATTCGCAACGCAATAGGTAGAGCTGGAGAAAAAAGAACCTGGCAATAAAACTTCGGCCACTCTAACAACTTCCAGTAGGTAATTACAAATCATTCAACAACTACAGTGGTGTAGTTGATGTCATTATTTTATACTGTTAGTTGGTGGCACTTGGTGGAACTTGCGGCACATCTATAGGTACTAATATATTAAAGAGGAAAGATTTGATTGTTTATTGGAATCGAATAAGCTCCGAAACTACTGGACCGGTTTGAAAAATTCTTTCACTGTTGGGAACCTACACTGTCCCCGGTGAACATAGGCTATATTTTCTTCGGGAAAAGTGCCGGAGGCTTGGAAGGAGGCGAACGTTCAGCCGATCCCCAAGAAAGGGGATCGCTCGGATCCGGCCAACTATCGCCCCATAGCCGTAACCACCGTCATCTGCAAGGTGTTCGAGCTAATTATCAACAAACAGCTCGTGCGCTACCTGGAGGATCACTCGTTAATTAGCGATCGTCAATATGGCTTTAGGCCGAAACGATCAACGGGTGACCTCCTAGCGTACATACCACACACCTGGGGTGAGGCTATGGAGAGGCACGGCGAATCTTTGACTATTGTCTTAGACATCTCTAAAGCCTTTTATAGGGTATGGCATGCGTCGCTTCTTTCCAAGCTACCGGCTTACGGTTTATCACCCCAGTTGTGTCGCTGGATGGCCAGCTTCCTGCACGGGCGACGTATGCAGGTTCTCTGTGATGGTCAGGCTTCCTGCTTTTTACAGGTAAATGCCGGAGTACCACAGGGATCGGTATTGTCCCCTACTCTCTTTCTTATGCAGAAGCATATCAATGACATGCTGTCCCTTGGGTGCATTCATTGTTATGCAGATGATAGTACTCTGCATGGGAGCTATTCTGGCCGTCCAGCGGAGGGGCGGGGTGACGTGGAGGGAAAGAGACGACAACTCGTGGCGGATCTCGACCGGGACCTGGGGCGCATTTCCCAATGGGGTTCGGACAACCTGGTCGAGTTTAATGCCAGAAAAACGCAGGAGTGTGCGTTTACAGCTAAGAAGTCCCCATTCCTACCCCTACCCTCTCTTCAGAACATTACGGTTCCACTAAAGGACAATCTGGAGATCCTCGGTATAGACGTCCGGCGTGAGCTCAATCACAAAAACTACATAGAGAGCTGTATTGGGCTGGCCTCGCGGAAACTATTTCATTTCGAGTTTTCCTTCTCTACGCAAATCTTCAAAAGGATCTTTTTGCAAAAGTGTAAAAATTATAATCATGAATTAAAGAAAATAGTGTCAAGATTAAGTTGTAAACCTAAAATGGTTTATTTTAGGTCGTATTTGTTTAAGATAAGTGATGAAATTAGATACAATGTTAAAGCCGTCATCATACAGAGATTTCTTTAAGGGACCTTTTCTTTACCTAATATTATAAAAAGATTATGATTGTTCGTATGCATTGAATAAAAAAAAACCGATTTGAATAATTCCTTCACGGTTGAGAAGCTGCACTATCACCGGGTGACATAGGCCATATTTTATTCCCGTATTGCGACGGAACGGGAACTACACGGGTGAAACCGCGTGACATCTCTCTCTATATAAAATACGCGTCTCTATATAAAATACATTCAAATAATAAAACTGCAGAGGGTCGAAAATCTGTACATGGTAGATGTTTCAAAATTTTTTATCGTAGGGCATTCTAGTGGTTGAATTTATAGTCGTTCTGGAACGGAAAGGCTTAGGCACAGTATCGATAATAGAACCGATCGGCACTGTCAATTTGAAAATCAACAAAAAAAAAATACGAATATGTTGCCTGCGTCGAATACCGTTCTCACCTTTGGGATGACTCTGCGAGGTATTTACTAGACGCGCTTGGCGCGTGCCTAAACCTTTCCGTTCCAGAACGACTATAAATTCAACCAGTATAATCGATACGGAAGTCAAAAATGTAATATTTTTTATGGTCTGTCTGTATCGCGAATAAGTATCACGCCGAAACTACTGAATCAATTTGAAGGGTAATTGGCACAAATTGAGCTTATAATCCGAGTAAGGTTTTAAGATACTTTTGATCTTGAAATTCTGCGCGGTTCCCTTGGAAGAGGGGATGAAAAATATAATGGTTTTTCAGTTGTAATTTCTCAACGCGTAGTTCAATTTCAAATATTTCTTAAATTTTAGAAATGGATACTTCGAGGATTGTTCCAAACAAGTTTCAATATTGAGGGTAATGTAGTTCAGAAATTAGAGACATCTCAACTTTTGTTAAACTTAGAATTCAAGTGTTATGTAAGGATCATTCTAAACTGGCGTATTTGCTTAGTCAATTACTGTTGCTTTTCAAACAAAACAATTCAGTCTACGCCTTCGGCGCGAACTGAATCAGTAAGGTATTTTATGATAAGCAAACAGGGCACTCTCCTATAAGCCTGATGAAGAAATACACCTTTCTCTCTCACTGTCTCTCTCTCTCTCTCTCTCTCTCTCTCTCTCTCTCTCTCTCCTATGTGACGTAAAAGAAGTTGCGAGGGTCAGCTAGTACGTTAATAAAATTATTAAATCTAGTTTACCGACACGTCTTGTCTACTATCTGCAAACAAGGATAAAACATAGCACTAAATGTACAAAATAAATACTTTACATCATTTTCTATACGGAAAACTAAAGGTTAATATACCTGAATACAATAGTATTAGCACAGGTTGAGACACTCTACCAGATACAATCCTTGGCTGGATCATATCAGGTAGAGTGTCTCAAGATGTTATATCAACCAATATGATTAGTTTACATATACAAACCAGAATAGACGACTTACTGAGACTATTCTGGGAAGTAGAAAACGAACCCCCATCAATAAAGAAAAGAATGACAAGCGAGGAGCAGAAATGTGAAGAAATTTATGAAGCAACTACAGTAAGAAATAAAGACGGAAGATACGTTGTCAGATTGCCATTCACCAACGATGATCCAGAATGCCAATATGGTGAACACAAAAGAATAGCAGAGAAAAGGCTCAACTATTTAGAGAAAAAACTAAGCAGAAAACCAGAGCTGTATGAAGAGTATCAAAAGGTTGTGGATGAATACATGGAATTGGGCCATATGAAACCAGTAGAGCCAATGGATATTGACAATGCTAAGGCTGTATACCTTCCCCATCACGCTGTTGTTCGGGAAGACAAGCTGACAACTAAAGTACGCGTTGTTTTTGATGCATCATGCAAAGGTGGCAACAATGTGGCATTGAATGACAACCTGTTAGTAGGTCCTAAATTACAACAGGATCTGAGACACTTACTCATGCGTTGGCGAACACACAAGATATGCATCATAGCTGATTTGATTAAAATGTATCGCCAAGTAAGAGTGGCAGATGAAGATATAAACTATCAAAGGATCTTGTGGCGACACAATCCGAATGAAAAACTACAGCATTTTAATCTTCTCACATTGACCTTCGGAACTGCATGTGCTCCGTACCTAGCCGTTAAATCTCTACAAAGGTTAGCTAGTGATGAGCGAAGTGAGTGTCCCATTGCTGCAGAAATTGCAAAAAATGACTACTATATAGACGACCTGATGACAGGATGCAATTCAGAAGAACAATCGGTTGAAATTTATGAACAGATGACCAAATTGATGAATGCAGGAGGCTTCGAACTGCAAAAATGGAGCAGTAACAGCGAATCGTTGTTAGAGTACATTGGCAAGGACAAACGTCGTCTTGACAATTCTATAATAATACAACAAGATAAGAAGGGAAAGGTTCTAGGTATTTGCTGGAACAAAGCAACAGACAATTTTGAGTATTCAATAAATTTGCCTGCAGTTAAAGGCAAATTTACTAAACGCCAAGTGTTGTCCGATATAGCAAGGCTGTACGACCCCATGGGGTGGATTGCACCTGTTGTAGTAGTAGCAAAATTGTTTATCCAGAAGCTATGGAAATCAGGAATGGATTGGGACGATGATTTGAGTGAAGATATGGAAGAAGAATGGATTAATTTCAGAAAAGAGTTAGAACAAATAAAAGATATCTGTATCCCAAGATGGCTGAAGCTAGAACCCGGATCAAAGAAAGAGATTCATGCATTTGCTGATGCATCTATGGCAGCTTACGCAGGAAGTGTGTACCTAAAAGTAATTGACGAGAACAACCAAGTCTTTGTCACATTAGTCTCGGCAAAGACCAAAGTAGCACCCATTGAAAAGGAAATGTCAATTCCTCGGCTAGAATTGTCTGGAGCAGCTCTTGCAACAAAACTTTTGACTGAAATAGGAGAAGTTATGGGAATCAGTAAAGAAAATCGGTACGCCTGGACAGATTCAACTGTAGTTTTGGCTTGGCTTAAGGGTCCAGCTTGCAGATGGACCACTTTTGTAAGCAATAGAGTTTCAGAAATCTTGACTATGACAGACTACGAGCAATGGGGACATGTAACTACACACACAAACCCAAGTGACTGTGCCTCAAGAGGGCTAAAGCCAAGTGAGCTAGCCGAGCACTCCTTGTGGTGGCACGGGCCTGCATGGTTGAAGAAACCTTTTGTAGAGAAAGAAATTGTAAAAGTTAGAGACACACATGAAGAAGAAAGAGTCAAAGCATTATGTACAACACAGCAACTGGATCAGGAAGATGCTCTATGGGATAGATTTTCATCATTTTCAAAAATGTTAAATGTTTTGTCATACTGCAGAAGAATTTTGAACTTAAGATTACCCAAAACAGAACGAAAGGTTATGAAAGATTACATTACAGCAGAAGAAGTTAATTTAACATTAAAAAATTGTATTATACAAGTTCAAAAGCAAGAGTTTAAAGAAGATTTAAAATACCTACGAACGCGAGGAAGTGTGCCTAAGAAAAGCGCACTACATTCTCTTTGCCCTATCTTTGATCAAGATGGGATCTTAAGAGTTGGAGGACGCATTGAGCTATCGGATACAACTTATGAGAGAAAGCACCCTATTATTCTGCCTGGAAAAATACACTTCACTTATTTAATAATAGCGGATGCTCACAAGAAGACAATGCATGGTGGGCCTCAGCTCATGCTAAATCACCTCAGAGGCAATTACTGGATCTTACGAGCTCGAGAACTAGTTAAGAAATATTACAGAAAATGTGTGACATGCCTGAGAATGGCACACGCTAACAAAGCACCGCTAATGGGACAGATTCCTGCATCAAGGCTGAAACCTAGCAAGCCTTTCAAATTTTGTGGAGTCGATTATGCGGGACCCATTAATGTACGTTTTTCACCTGGACGAGGATCCAAAGCTTATCGTGGATATATATCCTTATTTGTATGTATGGTTACACATGCAATCCATTTGGAAGTTGTTTCTGACCTGACTGCAAAAGGATTTATTGCAGCCTTCAAACGCATGACTGCCAGGAGAGGCCACTGTCAAGATTTGTACAGTGATAACGGCACAAACTTCACTGGTGCCAGTAGAGAACTCCGTGAAATGTTTGACAGTGCCAAATCTAGATTGCCTGATGAAATCTCTCAACTGCTAACCTTGGAAAATACAAACTGGCACTTCATACCTCCAGGATCGCCAAATTTCGGAGGTATATGGGAGGCAGGGGTACGCTCGGTTAAAACGCACTTACGGAAGGTAGTTGGTGATAGTACTCTCACATATGAGGAACTTTCGACCGTGTTGGCACAAGTGGAAGCATGTGTTAATTCGCGCCCTTTAACAACATTCAGTGATGATCCAAATGACCCTCTTCCACTGACACCCGGTCACTTTCTGGTAGGGGAACCCCTACTGAATGTCACACATGGTGAATGTCAAACTGTTAGTTCATTAGATAGGTGGAGATTGACCACTAAAATGGTAAATGACTTTTGGCATCGTTGGAGTGTAGAATATTTAGTCACATTAAATAAGCGGTACAAGTGGGCTACTCAGCAAACAGCACCCCAAATTGATGATGTAGTTATTATTAGGGAACAAAATTTGCCACCAGCTAAATGGCTCATGGGGAGAATTGTTGAGATGCATCCGGGCTTAGACAAAATTGTTAGGGTAGTTACAATTAAAACTCAAAATGGGTTATGCAAACGAGCAGTAAATAAATTGTGCTTTCTACCTAGGAACGATCATTGTGATGAGGTACAAGGTGTAGAGACACAAGATTAATCATGGTCATGTCAATTATTCTGTCATGCTGTCTGTCATGTTAGATAAGTTTATATCCATGTTAGATAAGTTTATATCAATGTTTGATAAGTTTATATCAATGTTTGATAATTTTGTATCAATGTTAGATAAGTTTATATCCATGTTAGAAAAGTTTATATCAATGTTTGATAAGTTTATATCAATGTTTGATAAGTTTGTATCAATGTTAGATAAGTTTATAATCAATGTTTGATAAGTTTATATCAATGTTAGATAAGTTTATATCCATGTTAGATAAGTTTATATCAATGTTTGATAAGTTTATATCAATGTTTGATAATTTTGTATCAATGTTAGATAAGTTTATATCCATGTTAGAAAAGTTTATGTCAATGTTTGATAAGTTTATATCAATGTTTGATAAGTTTATATCAATGTTAGATACGTTTTCTACTTTAGAAATATTCTGTACACTTTTAAGATTCTTATTGTATGTTTTTATTCTTTTCCGAAGATTAAAACTTTGTATTTTACAACTCAAGTTGAGGAGCATAACACGGTGGGCGGTATTTATGTTTGCTTTGTATTGAAGATTAACGCCCACTAGTAATATAGTAAATAGGTTGTAATGTGAATTACCTTGTAAGTCTTGTAATGCTTTATTAAGTTTTGTGCTTTTTTATATATAGATTAAGAAACAAGTTCTTGGTGGGCGGAATGTTTACGCCAACCGTGGCTAGATGGCGTTGATAGTATTTGGCGCGCACTAAATAAGACTTTTGAATTCCTATTGTAATGTAAAGGTTTGTTTACACAAAATTTAACTAGATGGCGTTAGTAGTATTTATAATACTAGTTTTGGTTGTTTAAGGTCAAAGTCAAAAGGTCAAGCAAATGTAACTAGTACTAAGAATTTTTTCGTTGAATAAAGGAGTAGTGCAAACAGGTTAATATACATGAATACAATAGTACCTATTATCCAAAATACCCGCTGTCGATTTCTCACGATCTTAGCACACAACCACGGCTGTCTTTACAAAAACAAAATTAAATCAAAAGTAGAAATACAATAAATTTTTTTTCGTGTAGATATATTCATGGATGTTGACCAAGGAGATGGAGTCCTTTTTAGTGAGTATGAGTGTGAAAAACGTTGTTACAGAACCAACTAACTTCACGGACCACAGCGCTACTTTAATTGATCTGACTTGTACAGATACTCAGGTAGAGAGAGTATTGGTGGAACACATTCCCGAGCTTGGCCGACATGCACTGATTGCAGCGGAGATCAACTTTAAAATTGGGAAACCTAAATCCCAATGGATCATATTAAACCACTGAAGGACATGTCATATTGGCTGACAGGTTTGAGGAAGACCTTCATAGAATAAACTGGGACTCCATACTGGCTCTGGGAGACCAGTCTTCTACTGACTTCTGCTGACTGTAATCACATGGTGACCTTCCATCTATGACTGGGAGCTCCGGGCATGCCCTCGGAAGGATAGCCCGCACAGACTTTGTCCACCCCGACACAGAGTTTTAGTTTCATTATACTTCTAGAGAAGGTTCAGGAATTATCCCACTTCTTCGTGCGTACTATATACCACCACTTTTTTGATCGGTGAAAAGACATGCCACCGTTACGGCACCGACTAAAGGGGCATGTTTAAAAAATTACGAAAAAGAGGTATAAATGAAAACATTTTTATAGGCATAAGTAGGAGAAAAATAAGAGAAAAAATTAGATTTAATCTAAAAGATGTAGGTATATCAAAACAATGTGGTTTTGTTATAAATTGTATATCAATTATGTAAATATTGTGTGAAAAGATCGTAGAATCAAACCCAAATTTTTAAATGAATAAATTTTATGACTCATACTTATAACACCTTCAGTATTTATTTAATGATCTTCTTCTTCTTCTATCATGTTAATGATTCACGTTTTTTTTTGATTTCTCAGATAGTTTGGGCACAAAACGATGCCATCTTTTTTTTTTTTATACTACTTAGGTGGCAGACAAGCTTACGGCCCACCAGAAGGTTGGTAACCGTAGGTATAGACGTTTGCAACACCAGAGGCGCTACACACGCGCTGCCGACCCGAACTCTAACCGATCTAATCTAAGCCGAGCGCTCTTAGTGCAGGTGGTAGGACATAAGGGGCATGAAAGCAAGTACAACATGGACTGCACTGGGGCTCCGCAGTCACATGCGGTTAAGCCCGAGTCTCTCTTTCCCCACCTGCATAAATTTTGTCTAGTCCGGAGTCCGGCCCACTAGGCTGCTTAAATCGAATGATAATTTAAAACATACACCTTTCATTTGGTTTTCGATTTTGATAAGTATAAAATACTACGGAGGACGCGTGTTTTGTATGCAAGGTCGTTAGTCTTATCCGCAGCCTTTAGTGGATACATCATTAAACTTGTATGTTACAAACTAAGGGCTTTAGCTTTTAAAAAAAAACCGGCCGAGTGCGAGTTGGACTCGCCCATGAAGGGTTTCGTAGTAGCAAGTAACATAATATAAACTTTCTTATAGTTCGTTGTAACTTTGATTTATGTTCGCAGTGGTAGTGATTTTTCTAACCGAAAATTGCGGTTTACGACGTATTAAAAAAAAACTATCAGCTCTATCTCATTCAAACCAATTTTCTTTGGTAGTTTTTATGGCAATGTACATCATATATTCTTTTTAGATTTATCACTCGCTTAGTTCAGAAGTTAGAAGGGGGGACACACATTTCTGCACTTTGGAAGTGTCTCTTGCGCAAACTATTCACTTTAGAAAAAAATGATGTTAGAAACCTCAATAGCGTTTTTGAAGACCTATCTATAGATACCCCACAGGTAAGGGTTTGACGAAAAAAAAAATTTTGAGTTTCAGTTCTAAGTATGGGGACCCCCAAAATTTACTGTTTTTTTTCTAGTTTTATATAAGAATCTTAAGGCCATACCCAGGGCTAACGACCTTGAGCAAATGGGCGATATGACTTGCTAACATAGAGTAGCGCAACTACAGAGACATCAGAGTAAAAGAACCACGGAAGAAGAAGAAACAAAGTAGCGGAAATGCGTTCCTCGCTTCACCAAATAAAAAAAAAGCTGTGAGACGGTCTCACCCGACTGCCCCTCTCTAAAACGTTTATTGTGTGTTACAAATACAACCAGATGGCGCT
This sequence comes from Miltochrista miniata, assembly GCA_933228765.1. Classification (NCBI taxonomy): domain Eukaryota; kingdom Metazoa; phylum Arthropoda; class Insecta; order Lepidoptera; family Erebidae; genus Miltochrista; species Miltochrista miniata. The sequence continues at coordinate 3,384,444 of OW121769.1, forward strand.
TACTCCAACATACTCAACATCACTATTTAGTTGTAATAATTATTGACATGATAACTGGTTTGTGTTGTATCGAGTACTAAAAATATTAATTATAATTATCCATAATTGCTAAGTTAGTTTTGTACAATATTGTGTAATTAAATAGTATTGTCTTATTAGCAGCTTCTGGGGGTAAATGTATAAAATGGCGGGCAATCATATTGGGAGCTCTCTCTTCATTCTGAACGCTTAGATAGGCGGTAACGCTGCACAAATAAATGTAAATGTAAAGCTGTGATTTCAAGTTTTATTTTATTCCTGAAGGTGTACCTATTTAACATGTGAGAGTTCAATCCGATTGACGTTGTCATTTTTGTTTTATTTCAAACTTTGAACAGATGATCCACGTGACCTTGTGACGTAGTTTAATGCAACAGAGTCACAGACTACAGACAAGTCTCGCCATAAGCCCCTCTGCACTCTATTTTATAGAGAGAGGCGAAAAGTAAATTAAAAACAAAGGAACGTTTCAATTTTCCTTTGTTTTTAAGTGTAGTAAAATACACTGCAAAGAATGTGATTGATCATTACGTAAAACTTAAATGTGACGAATTCACAAAGACGAATGTTCATATATTCCACAGACATATAAGAATAAGATATATTCATTGTTTTGTACTTAAATTATTACAAATCCAGAAAGGGGGGTCTTCCACTTGCTTAAAATTTTTGTTACTTTTGAAACAAAATTTCATTTCATTTTATTATTACAAACAAACAAAAATAGACGTAAACGCAGTTGCGAGGGTCAGCTAGTTATGTATAAATAAGAAGCGCTCGTGGCACCGGGGAGTTAGTGTTCTGTAAGCGATCACTGTAGTAAGCTCATTCACTATGGCCAGTCCTTGGATGGGTGACCATCCATGTGACCACTTTGTGACAGTTATTTGAGCGTCGTTTCCGTGTTTGGGAAGGCACGTTAAGCCGTTGGTCCTGGTTGCCCGTAAAATGGCAGTCGATAAGCGAAGTTGAAGGCCGTTTTGGCGGCTTGATTAATTTTAACAGCAGGCAGATACAACCTGCGCCTGTCTATCTCAACACGGCAATACAGCTCACCGCCTATTACGTGGGACAAATTCTAAAAAAGTGAAATGTGGGGACATAATAATATGCCTCTGCCTACCTCTTCGGGGATAAAGGTGTGACCATATGTATGCATACATAAAAAACGAAGTTGTGAGAGTCAGCTAGTTACATATAACTAGCTGACTCTCACAACTTCGTTTACGACGCTTAAGGTGTATGAAACATGAGGTATTTCTTCATCAGTCTCATTAACCGGCTGGTGAACTGCCCTGTTTGCTTAATCATAAACGAATTTAAAGATTAAGCATATTGTAAAACTAGCTGACCCTCGCCACTTCATTTACGTCACATAAGGTTTGCAAAAGGAGAGGCACTTCTTCATCAGACTAATCAAACAGCGTGTGAAACGGCCCTGTTTGTTTTATCATAAAAGAGCTTAAAGATTAAGTTTAATCTAAAACAATTCAGTTCCCGACTTCGGCGCGGACAGAATTATTTTACAACAGCCTTAATCATTAAGCTCTTTTATGATTCAGCCAACACGCCTGTTTAGATTTACCGTCACATTCCAAGGAACCCTTGAATTATAGGTTTTGTGAAAGTTGAGATGTCTCTAATTCCTGAACTACAAAACCCTCGAAACTTGTGTGAAGCAATCCTAGGTTGAATTCTAGGTTTAGAGAAGTTGAGATGTCTCTAACTCCTGAACTTCCTCGGATCAATTTTCATTCAAATCAGTAGTTTCGGCGTGATACGTATTCGGAATACAGACGGACATGAAAATTTTAAATTTCATTGCTGGCTTAAGTAGGTATCGATTAGAGAACGCGTTCTTTTTTTTTTAAATAGCTTCCATATTCAGACTCTCGACCCTCAACAGTTTTATTATTATGTATAGATATAGACTAGCAACAAACTCGGCGGGCACTCACTTTATTCACTTTTATACCTTAACCAATTTGCCGGTAGATGGTGCCTACTTGTGGCGACCCACAAGACGTAATAAGCTAAAAGAGTCAATTCTTTCAGCTTAGGTTGAGAGCAGTGTCTCAAAAAAGCAGTGTGTTAATATTAACTATAATATAAGTATTTTCATCAGTAGACAACTGATGAAAATACTTATATTATAGTATCCCTTAGCACAAGGTTATATTAGCTTAAGTTGTGTGCGAATGTCCACAAATATTTCTTCATTTATTTATATTGAAATGATTAAGTACCGCTGACAATATAAGCATGATTACCTTTCGAAGTAATTTAATAAAACAATACGAAAAATAAGTTGAAATGCATTATATTCTCATGTAATGCAGCATGCATTGTGTAACTCGGGCTCTGGCTCTGTTGCACGCATTACTCTGTACATGAATGAAAATATAACATTTTACGAGAATATTTTGCAGACCAGAGCGACACACGTCCGTCTAGCAACACGACTCCCCCCGCACTAGATTTTCGGGCGAGCGCGGGGAAGCAAGCAACGTGATGTATTCTTTGAATACATTATTAGTTATAATTAGTTAAAACTTATACTAATTCAAAATTGAAGAAAACCATTTTAGAGGTCTATGTTTTCTTTAGTCTCTGATATAAATTTTACTATCATTCATTAATAAATAGATGTCATACAACGACTTCTTCTAAAAAATTATGGGCTATTTCAGTGATGTTTTACTAGTTATTTATAATAAATACACAATTTCTGATGAAACCATCCTCTAGAACACATCTTGTAGATTTCAAATCTACTTTTGGCTGTCATTTTTCGTATACTAATACCGAGAAGAACGTCTTTATTTGCACCTCTTTTTCGCAAACTTTGTCAACCACTCCCCTTATTTACAGAATAATTCATCTAGTTACCAAGTTTCAATAGCATAGGCCTTATAGTTTCGGAGAAAAGTGGCTGTGACACACGGACGGACAGACAGACAGACCGACAGACAGACAGACATGACGAATCTATAAGGGTTCCGTTTTTGCCATTTGGCTACGAAACCCTAATTAAGAATATGAGAACGGTGACATTTTGTTGCAACAATTTTACAACTATGTAGATCTTATTTATTTATTCATGCATACTAGGAATGTAATGATAGAAGTAGTTAACTTAGGCGTTTTTTTTAACGTGAGGGAAAGTCTTCATGGATGCTATGCCGGCCTCCTACCGACTTAAGAACCTCACGTTACGCCCAACACCCTATGGTTGGGAGCCTCGGGTAAGCCCTCGGAAGCATGTCCCAGGACTCCCAACAGACCCACGGCCGCCACTGCGGCCTCGCCTAGGGGATGGTTCGGGTGCTATGGAAACTTAGGCTATTTTAAACCGAACGAGCGAAGCGAGCTAGACTCCGCGATTCGACAATTTGGACGATTTTGCCCTCATCCGTATGTCTGTGTGTATGTCAGTACCGGTCTAGACGACGCATGGCACACCTGTTCTTTGATTCAAAATACATCTTTCGTCGACAACTTTTTTGAAAGGAGGCAAATGGGGGAAAAAGGATAATTGATGAGGTTCATGATTTTTTTTTATTTTTACCTTCTATCTACTAATCTGTACTTAATACCATAGAATTATTGTGTATCGACAGAAGGAAAATAAACGCGGAAGATTGCAAACTTGCACTGTAAGTGATTTTGGAAAAAAGGACGCGTTTTTATGAATGGCACGATCTACCCTATGTCACAATTGTTTACCACTAACAAACTCGAACCCGATCACGTTCACGGCACAAAAGGTATTTGAATACCTACTCGTACGTATAAGTCCCGCACGTTGATATTGCGCTTGGCGGCCATCTTGGTGACCACTTGGTGACGTATGTCCGTCGAGCAGTCTGTACTAAAAAAAATACCGTACACAGCTTCGCGAGGCCAGCGCGCGCTCGCACTACGTCACGATGACGTCACTTAGTTGTCATTATGACAAGGTTCCAGCGCATTACCAACTTGCGGGGCTTATAGTTTTGTTTTTGATAATTATGTCCACTATAGTTTTGCAAAGACAGACAATATAAACTTATAACAAGAATCAATGAATAACAACAACTGCTCGCTGAGTCTGTTCCTTCTAATAATTCAAAACATATGTAATTTATTAAAAAATTATCCCAAGACCTGTTTACCCACCACAAAAAAGTTGTTAGCGATGTGTATAAAAGTTTTGGTAACAAAATATCTAAATTGTGGAGCCATTTTGTCCATGTGTAACTAATTTGTAATTAGGGGATTGCCTGGAAAGTTTTCCGGAAGTTTTGAATGAAAGTATTTTCATAGATTTTGATGTGCTCTTATAGAGTTTCCACTTTGCCACCTCGTATCTTCGCCGCTAGCGTCGCAATATAGCAAAAAAACCGGCCAAGTGCGAGTTGAACTCGCCCATGAAGGGTTCCGTAGCAGCAAGTAACATAATATAAAAGTTATTGCAGTTCGTAGTAACTTTCATTGATGTTTTAACACGTTCGCGGTGGTAGTGATTTTCCTCGGCGAAAATTGCAGTTTATGACGTATAAAAAAAAAAACTACCCACTCGATTTCGTTCAAACCAATTTTCGTTGGTAGATTTTATGGCAATCTACATTATATATTTTTTTAGACTTATCATTCTCTTAGTTTAGAAGTTAGAGGGTGGGGGGGGGACACACATTTTTCCACTTTGGAAGTGTCTCTTGCGCAAACTATTCACTTTAGAATAAAATGACGTTAGAAACCTCAATAGCATTTTTGAAAAACCTATCCATAAATAAGCGACACGCCCCATGCGTGTGATGAAAAAAAAAATTTGAGTTTCAGTTCTGAGTATGGGGACCCCCAAAATTAACTGCTTATTTTCTAGTTTTATATAAAAATCTTGGTGCGGTTTACAGAATACATCTACTTACCAAGTTTCAACTGCATAGGCCTTATAGTTTCAGAGAAAAGTGGCTGTGACACACGGACGGACAGACAGACAAGAGGAAAAGAGGACAGACATGACAAATCTATAAGGGTTCCGTTTTTGCCATTTGGCTACGAAACCCTAAAAATGATCTCTCATCAGGCTTAATAAGTCACCTTTTGGCCACTCAGGACGGATTTCATGTTGGACGGATTTCATGTTGGACGGATTCCATTTCGGACAAGTTCCACATTGGGCGGAAACAGTACAGTCATGTTTAAATCGTTTAATTAGATTCTGCAAACAGTTCTCCTATTACAGCAACGTAATACCTTTTTACCTTTGGCACTACTGCTTGGGACTAACAGTAAGTAGTATCATGGGTGATTCTACAATCCCATGATACGAGTACTACTTCTCTAATATCATAACTACAATAGTACGATATAGATACTTTGTACTGGATATCCTAGGATTTTATATACGAAATTCTGGCATATTATAAATAGATATTTTATTTTTCCTCCATATACTTGATGTCATGTAATTGTCGTTATTATTTTTCTTTTTTGGTGACGCGGGGAATGCGGTTGGGCACCGTCACCCCAACCGCGGGGGCAACTGGGACGGTGTGTGGGGCTCCCGGTCCCGTAAAGGGACCGTCCTACCCACTAAACCCCGCGGTGTTCCTCCTCACCCTGTAGCCGGGCCGAAGGATATCCAAAGATTATTCACGTCGACCCGGCCAGGGGCGCCCCGCGCCTTCGGGGCTCTCCTCGGGGGAGCAAGATGGGAAGCTCCCCGGGAGCTCCTTCTGGAGCTGACACAAACCCAGGCCCGCATCGAAAAGCTCTCGAGCGCCTATCTGCAAACAGAGAGGGTAGAAAGCGGTCGAGCGGGTGGGCGCAAAAAGAACTTATTGAGCCGGTGAATATACGAACCCGCATACTCAGGCACCGGCCATCTAATAGACAGCGCCTTATACGACTAGGCTATTGAAACAGTTGTAATTGTCGTTATTATTTGTATAACAATGAAAACAATACATGTTCTAATATAAAATGACTTAACCGATTATGTGAGGTGTAAAATTTATTTTTTTTGTCTATATTTTTCTTTAATTATAAGAAGTGCCATTTTGTGTTCTCTTATTCTTTAATGCACTAGGATTTTTATTAACAGGAATGGTATTTTATTATTGAGTGTACTTCCGCCCAATGTGGAACTCGTTCGAAATGGAATCCGTCCAAAATGGCCAGAAGGCATCAAAGTAAGAGTAGGTAGGTATATCATAATTTTCTGAGCAATCAGACTTTCAATTTCTAGCGAGATCCATTCGTCATCACGGATGCAAGCTAATGTTTTCAAAATTTACAGCAAAGAACCATTTTAATCATATCGCCATTCGAACGAATAAAAATCAGGATCTATGATGCTGACAGGCCGATAAACAGATACAGGTTAATGTTACAATACGCTTCGTTTATATCCATACAAATTATAATTTTGGTACGTAGCTCCCAGTTGGTGTAACTAACAGCAATACCAAATATGTGCTAATGAATTAAATTCCAACAGAATCAAATATAAAATCGTCTAAAAATAATGAAAAAAATCACTTACCTTATTCAACACAGATCGTACACTGAAATGATTTACTTTTACATTTCTTTGTTATTAATACTTGAAAAGAAATAATTTTAATCGCGTGTTTTCACAGCCGCTTGATCTTATCTTATAGTATAAAAATAATCACAATAGTGCGTGCAGTGACGCGGGTTCTTACAAAATGTTGCTAATTCTACCCACTTTATTTTCTTGTTCATCTTTTTTTCTACGTGAGAAATCCTCATTGATGTCATGCCAGACTTGAACCCACTAAAGGTCGTAGCCGACAACACCGCCTCCACACGAAAAAAAGGTCCTCTGTTGTCAAGAACATTAATCTGTTGGTTCCGGTTGTCAATACTATTGCAGTCGGCTCGGAGAGAAGAGCAGATTCTTATCACGTTGAAAACAGAGTTTCTAGTATTTGAAGTAAGGTTTATTTTTACATGTGCACCACTGTTGTCATTAAGAATGCTTGAACGCGCTTGGTGTAAAATAATAAGTGGAGCTGACCGGCTCCGATCGCGTACTTTTTCTCGTTCGCGCAGCCATTCGGCTCCTATTTCATGCTCTTTCTTGCTCGCGCCGCCAATCGGCTCCAATTGCATGTTCGGCTCCGATTTCATGCTCTTTATAGCTCGCGCAGCCGATCGGCTCCGATTGCGTGCTCTTTCCCGCTCGCGCAGCCGATCGGCTCCGATTGCGTGCACGCCGCCCCACGCCGGCCGCCATTTTGATAGCACAATTTAAACCGAACAGTTGTGTGATACGAAAATATCACTGATGAAAACTTAATATATTTCTTCATCGGAGCTATCTAAAACCATGTTCCGAAAAGCACACGTTAACACCGAAAACAAAACTTGGACTGCGTGGAATACTGGTACTGCCTTTGTAGAATCCACCTGGCTGCGAGCGCATCCGACCGGCTGCGAGTGCCTCCGACCAACTCCGAGGGCATCCGAGCGGCTCCGAGTGCATCCGCTTTTAGATCGCTTCCAGCCGGTCTATGTGAAATAGTTGGCGACTCTATAGATATAGAGGTCTATTTTCACGCTACAGAGTTATGAGCAGAAGATGCTGATACTCATTTTTGATTAAGGGGCGGTTAACCCGCACAAGTAGGCATTTGGCGCTCCCCTCGCCCCGGGCGCAAGACACACCGCGCGCCGGCAGCGGCAGTCAACTCTCATGCCACAGTATACAGTATAGTAGAAAGAAACAGCATGCTAACTTTGTTTGACGTAGTAAATGCATCTAACTTTATTAAGTGTAGTGATTTATTAGTTTCGTAAATAAAAATAAATGAGTTAATCGTAAATAAATTATGTATATTATACTATTATTTTTAAGCTAAAGAGTTTGTTTGTTTGTTTAGTTGTTCTAACTCTAGAGTCTAAGAGACTGCTAGTTGAATTTCAAGAGTTTCTTAACAGAATGTCCATTTTTGAAAAATACCAAAATATATAACATCACGCTAAGGCGAATAAGAGCTTAGCAGCAACGAAACATTTTTCGACAACTAGGATATTTCATTTCATTTGAGAGTTTCCGTTGCGTACGTTTGCTACAGTTGCGTAAAAAATGTAAATTACATAATAGCTGGTCATAAAAATTTCTAAAGTTTTCTAAAGTTGGTATGCTAAGTATGAATCACGGGATCATTGTGCAATCCAAAATGGCCGCCGCGGTGTAATCACAAAATTTCATGATGGGTGTCGTTTAAAGGGATTTTTGGTATGCTGAGTACGAATCACGTACTAATTTTGCAATCCAATATGGACGCCGCGCCGTAATCACAAAATGTCATGATGGGTATCGTTTAAGGGGTTTCTTGGTATGCTGAGTACGAATCACGTGATAATTTTGCAATCCAAAATGGCGGCCGCGGTGTAATCACAAAAATTCATGATGGGTATCGTTTAAAGGGTTTTTTGGTATGCTGAGTACGAATTACGTACTAATTTTGCAATCCAATAAGGCCACCGCGCCGTAATCACAAAATTTCATGATGGGTATCGTTTAAGGGGTTTCTTGGTATGCTGAGTACGAATCACGTGATAATTTTGCAATCCAAAATGGCGGCCGCGGTGTAATCACAAAAATTCATGATGGTTATCGTTTAAGGGGTTTTTTGGTATGCTGAGGACGAATCACATGATAATTTTGCAATCCAAAATGGCCACCGCGCCGTAATCACATAATTTCGTAATGAATGTCGTTTAATGGGTTTTTTCGAATGCTGAGTACGAATAACACGATCATTTTGGAATTCAATTTGGCCGCCTAAGCTATTTAGGCCCACTTGCGCGGAGAGTCGAGTTAAATATATAAATATAGAGTTAGTAAGCTCTGAGTTAAATAAATAACTTCTTAACTCTGACCACGTCTTGCACAGTTGCAAATTGGCACGCGGTTAACTAACTCACAGTAAACCGAACAAGTTTTTTTAGTCTGTGTCGTTCCATGCAATCCAACCACACACAAATGTTAGAACGAAGAATGGAACATGTGTCTCTATCTCTTTTACACTACAGTCTGCTACGTATGATTTACGATACTACCATACTTACGATACTACCATTTACGATACCAATCATAAAATTTTGTGATTACGGCGCGGCGGGCATATTGGATTGCAAAATTATCACGTGATTCGTACTCTGCATACCAAAAAACCCCTTAAACGATACCCATCATGAAACTTTGTAATTATGGCACGGCGGCCATAGTGGATTGCAAAATTATCACGTGATTCGTACTCAGCATACCAAAAAACCCCTTAAACGATACCCATCATGAAATTTTATGATTACGGCGCGGCGGCCATCTTGAATTGCAAAATTAGTATGCGATTCGTACTCAGCATACCAAAAACCCCTTAAACGATACCCATCATGAAATTTTGTGATTACGGCGCGGCGGCTATATTCGATTGCAAAATTATCACGTGATTCGTACTCAGCATACCAAAAAACACCTTAAACGATACCCATCATGAAATTTTGTGATTACGGCGCGGCGGCCATATTGGATTGCAAAATTATCACGTACTTCGTACTCAGCATACCAAAAAACCCCTTAAACGATACCCATCATGAAATTTTGTAATTACGGCGCGGCGGCCATCTTGTATTGCAAAATTAGTACGCGATTCGTATTCAGCATACCAAAAAACCCCTTAAACGATACCCATCATGAAATTTTGTGATTACGGCGCGGCGGCTATATTCGATTGCAAAATTATCACGTGATTCGTACTCAGCATACCAAAAAACCCCTTAAACGATACCCATCATGAAATTTTGTGATTACGGCGCGGCGGCCATATTGGATTGCAAAATTATCACGTACTTCGTACTCAGCATACCAAAAAACCCCTTAAACGATACCCATCATGAAATTTTGTGATTACGGCGTGGCCGCCATGTTGGATTGCGAAATTATCATGTAATTCGTAGACATTTTAATGCATTAGGTAGCTAGTTACCATGTCGTGAAAACACTTAAAAAGTAAAAGATCACCACATTTTTACCATGAGTCGCGTATGTATTTGTAACGGTTAATCTAATTACATTTTGCCCATTACTGATATTTTTATACTGTGGCGCGATTTCAACGTAATTTGGCATAATAATTACGAAATAGTTGCGAAAAAAACTGACACAGGTCCTGCCTCCACAAGCGCCAGGGCGAGACTGATCGGCCGTCAGCGGCGCAATTCTATTGCGTTTGGTAGATATTCGTACATGATAACTATGTAAATAGTTGTTTATAGAAAAACGCTCGGAAAATGTGTATAAAAACTTAATACCTTTAATTGAGTGCAAAAAAAATATATAAAATGTTAATAGTTTAGCCACAGTATTGAAAAAACTTTTCTGAGAGAGTCAACTTTGGGATTTTTTTCTATCTAGTGAAATTTATTGGATCGTGTAACGGGCTCGGAATATGTTTAGCTTATATCCTTAACTATTATATATATATTTTTCAGATTTAAAAACCCTTTACTTTTTGACTAGGATTGTTTCAAAAAACTCAAAATCTGACCCACGCGGCCTTAAATGAGTTTTGTATTTTTCTCCCAATAAAAAGTTCAAAATGAGGCAATCCTTCATTTCTCATTTTTATTTTTATGAGACGGTCAAAGTGAATGCAAAATGAGAAATGAAAATGAGCAACTCTGCCGCCCAGTCATTTCATCCCGACCGGTTATTGGTGGGTATTTTGGAAGACAAATAAGCAGTTTACTGTTGCGAGTTGAACGGAATCTATGAACTTGCGGTAAAAACTTGGCAGAGACTACTAGCAGGCTATCAACGCGTGAATAACCAGTACCTAGTCATCTCAATGGCGGATGAATTTGAATATCTCTACAGAGACTAAACTCCAAAACTCAGTGTTGAGTAAAACTCGCCTTTGTACATCATTGTTCCAAGTTATTAATGTTATTGTATTTTGTTTCTGTGTGCAATAAAGAATTAAATCTAAATCCAAACAAACACGCAATTCGATTGTCGTTCCGAGTTCCGTTTATTTCATTGCCTCTGTGGCTTAGTCGGTAGTGATACCGCCTGCGGCACTGGAGCTCCTGGATTCGATTCCTGCCTGAGTCGGTCCAAATATTATTCAATTCAATTCAAAACATTTATTTGCGAGAATACGGTACAGGAGATGTTATAATAATACATATTCTTCATATTCTGCCACATACATACGGCGTGCAAATTTTACAATTTAATGTCAGAGCAACCATGCTTAGTAACAATAAATAGGTTACAAATGTCAATAAATTAAATGTTGTTATTCTGGTATCGTATCATTCAAGAAATCATTAATATTATAATACATTTTATTTAATAATATGTCAAATAATTGTTTTTTAAAATAATGTCATCCGTAACTCAGTCATATTCTGAGGAAGGTTATTAAATACTTTTATACACATGCAATAGACATTTTTTTTAAATAATTCCAGTTTTATTGGAGGTAAATGTAACCGGTTTTTATGTCTAGTCCGGCTGTTAGCATAGTCACCCAGTTTAGGAAATAGATGGGGATATTTCTTGACGAAAATACATATTTCAAAAATATATAAACAGGGTAATGGTAAAACTTTAAGTTTTTTAAACAACGGTTTACAGCTATCTAAGAACGAGGCCCCACACACAGCTCTTATGCATTTTTTTTGAGTTTTAAAGGCTCTGTCTAGATCTGTTGAATTACCCCATATGATGATACCATATCTAAGGACCGATGACACATAAGCGTGGTAAGATGTCATCCCCGTGTCTAAACTGGTTGTGTCTCTAAGTCGCTTTAGTGCGTAGACAAAACGATCCAATATATTACAAATTTTTCCAATGTGTGCTTTCCAGTTGCAGTGTTTGTCTATAGTTATACCTAGGAATACACATTCATTGACAGTAGAAAGAAGACTATTTTTGTAAGGTATAACAAGATTGTTTGTATGTGTGTTGGAAGCCTGAAATTGTATTATGTTTGTTTTCGTTATATTTATTTTCAGATTATTAAACTGTAGCCATTCAATAGCGTTGTCCAGTGAGTTAGCAATGTCCTCCCCAAGAGTAACCTTATTTTTATGTTTTACGAGTAATGTTGTGTCATCCGCGAAAAGAATACAGTCGTTTTTAATCGCACTAGGTAGATCATTTATGTAGATAAGGAAAAGCAAAGGGGCCAAAATACTTCCCTGTGGGGTACCTGAATTATTATGCCTAAAACTGGATCTGAAATTTTTTTTTTCAAATTGACAGGTTCGTATTATTTCGACGCATTGTTGTCTGTCTGTTAAGTAACTCTTGATCCAATTATTGGCATTGCCACGTATTCCGTAAGAGTCGAGCTTAGATAAAAGTGTTTTGTGGCAGACAAAGTCGAATGCTTTTGTCATGTCTATGAATATACAGCTTATAGGAGACTTGGAGTTCAGACTTTCGGTTATTTGCTTGACTAATGAAAAACACGCCAAACCAGTAGAACTATTTTTCCTAAAACCAAATTGTTCTTCTCTTAAAATATCGCATGATGTTAAAAAGCTTTCTATTTTGATATGCATAACTTTCTCAAAAACTTTGGATAGTATCGGGATGAGTGTGATCGGACGATAGTTATTCATATCCGTTTTTGACCCTTTCTTATATAGAGGCTTTACGATCGACTTTTTCAATACTTCTGGAAAAGAACCCTCAGCCAAAGAGAGATTTACTATTTTTGTGTGTATTAGTGTGATCCTCAAATGGATTTGTTTCGAAGATTGGGTGTTTTCTATGTATAATAATGTATGTATTTAGAAATATATAAGTATGTAAATCAGTCGTCTATAATGCCATAGCACAAGCTTTTATTAGCTTAATTTGGGCTAGATGATATTGTGTGAATGTCCCCAAATATTTATATTTATTTACTCACGTGGTTCGCACGGAGGCGTGTAAGTGAGCTACGAACTTTAAACCGCGAGGTCCCTATCTATGGATCTCACCGGGCGCCCCCTCTAGTACCAACTAGTTTGTTAAGTTAATTGCATTTTTTATCAAACTAAGTACCTAGTTTTGAAGCATGTACTACAAATTGCTAATTGTATGCAAAGATGTAATTATCATATTTGAATTTATTACAAACATTATATCCACACTATTTATCAAATAGGGCGTAGGTAGAGTTCTACTGTGCGCAACTATTTTTACCATTGGTTTGTTTTTGTCTCACATAATAAGTGGTGAGCCTATTGCCATGTTGAAATGGACAGACGTAGGCTGTTACCACACAACTGTTCAAAAATTTTCAAACATCCTGTTGAAATATTAAAATAATCCTTCTTACAGCTTGGCAAAAAAAGAGAAGAAAATAATGGAGGAGCCACTGTGCTGTTCATATGGCAACCCGTTAAAAGGAACCACCAATCAGTATTCAGTTGCCAACAACCGTCAATAAAACCCACCAATCAAATTGTATAACGTCATTGACTGTTTATTGACAGCTTTTTGACAACGTAGCTAGTCTGCAAAATATTAGTTCCGTTTCTAGACTTTTTTGCCAAGCTGTACATACTCCATTACTTTTATAGTTTATGGTTATATTTTTAGTCTGTGGTCTGTGAAACATTCACACTCCCTACCAAATGACATTACTAAGCTGTGTATTGTTTTCAGAGTTAAATAAAGTTTTACTAAATTTAGGAAGCGCTCGTGGCCGCGCGGACTCAGTGTTCTGTAAACGATCACTGCAGTAAGCAATTTTCACTATGGCCGGTCCATGGATGGGTGACCATCCATGTGATCACTTTGTGACATTTATTTGAGCGTTTCCGTGCTTCGGAAAGCACGTTAAGCCGTTGGTCCCGGTTGCCAGTAAAATGGCAGTCGTTAAGCTAAGTTGAAGGCTTTATTTCAACAGCAGGCAGTCACAACCTGCACCTGTCCATTTAAACACGGCAATACGGCTCACCACCTATTACTTGGGACAAATTATACAAAGGTGAAATGTGGGCATATAATATGCCTCTACCTACCTGTTCGGGGATAAAGGCGTGACCATATGTATGTATGTATGTAAATTTACCTAAGTAAAACCCGTTAACACATCCCATGTAATGGTCCTTCACTTGATTTAAAGACTGCCATATAACTGGTAACCGGGTCTAACTGCTGCATCTTAGCACAAATTTATACCCTTTTGACTCATAAGGACCACTTCCCAAAGGACAATTCCCAAATCGCCCACTTCCCAAAACGACCTGGTCTGAGTTTCATGAGGAGTTCTTCTCAGCCTGTAGCATTTTGGAACCCTCAGTAAAGTCACGGCAATTTTGATAATTAAAAATATTTTATTTTATAATTTTCAAATAGAATAAATTATATTTTATTTCATTTTCCTACTAGCTGTTCCCCGCGGCTTCGACCGCGCAGATGTCGATCGCGTAAAATCATAACCCTCCTTTTGTACAGTCGGTTAAATAGTAGCCTATGTCCTTCCCAGGGCCTCTAACTATCCCTGTACCAAATTTCATTTATGGCTCCAGCCGTTTAGCCGGTAAATTGTAACAGACAAACAGACAGAGTTACTTTTGGATTTATAATATTAGTAGGGATAGTAGTGAAGTAGGGATAGTAGGGATAGTAGGGATCTTAATAAATCTTTGTCTTGGTAGAGCAATTGTAAGTAAGTATACGAATGCCGTGCTGAGGGGCAAGTGCGAGTTTTGGAATGCACCTGTCGACATTCACGATGAACGAAAACGAATCAACACAAGTTCCCGCGTTTACAGCTAGGTGGCGATGTCTCGATTCCATACGAATCGGCGTTAACGCGCTCACCGTGAATGTCGACAGGCGCACGCCAAAACTCGCACTTGCCATTCTGAGCTCCTTTTTTTAACGTGTGAAAATCCTCATGGAAGCTGAACACACGATGCCGTACCATCTGCCTATGGCCGGGAGTCCCGGGTATGCCTCCGAAAAATAGCCCCTGGGCTCCCGACAGATTTTGCCCACCATCGCAGACTGGTTTTATCCCACTTTTTGGGAGGGTTTGGGTGCTATGATGCTTCTTTGGAGGGTACTATCGCACTTTTTATAGTGATGAAGAGACACGCCACTTTCATGGCCTGCTTCTGTAAGAATAACGTGCAGCCACCCCGGTGTAAATATTTGAGTAACCCTCAAATGTTTGTTTCGGAGTAATATACATAGGTACATACATAATGGTCACGCCTTTATCCCCGAAGGGGTAGGCAGAGGCATATTATATGCCCACATTTCACCTTTGTATAAATTGTCCTTCGTAATAGGTGGTGAGCCGTATTGCCGTGTTTAGATAGACAGGCGCAGGTTGTGACTGCCTGCTGTTAAAATAAAGCCTTCAACTTAGCTTAACGACTGCCATTTTAATGGCAACCGTTAATCAACCATCCATGGACCGGCCATAGTGAAAGTTGCTTACTGCAGTGATCGTTTACAGAACACTGAGTCCGCGGGGCCACGAGCGCTTCCTCAGTCGCGAGCGTAGAGCGGTCGGAGTAGTATACAGGGTGAAATATTCGGAGCGGTCAGTATGGGCAACACTGTAAATATAAGAAATATAAGAATTACAAAGATCAGTTCTTAAGAACTATGTCATCGATTTTAGAGAAAATAAGAACTGCATACTTCGATTTAGATAAATCTCTTGCACAGCTTGGGAATCGAACCCCAGGCTGATTACGTATAAAACTGCGATCAGCGATAATTGCGCAATCATCGCGCAATCATCGCGCGATTTATCGCTGGTCGCAGAAAAAACGGTATTACGTTAAATTCTATCGCGAATCGTTCGCTAATCGCTACGTTGCACTTATCGCTACGATACTAGCGCCATAAACAATTACGTGGCGATCACTTAAAACTGGGAACTGTCACATCTGTTGGGCATTTTATTAGTGTATGTGAGTACTGAGAGACCACTTTAATTTTTGCGGATTTTTGCAGTTTAACTAACAATAGTGCATTGTAAAAGTTGCGGAAATATTTGTGAAGCTTAGTGATCGGTTAGAAAGCGCGTCCGAGCACGTGTTAGCAGCACTACTGTTAGTTAAACTGCAAAAATCCGCGACAAATAAAAGTGGTCTCTCAGTACACACATACACCAATAAAATGGCCATTGTAGTACAAACATATGTGACAAACGATTTGTGTTATGTTAATATTTTACAAAATGCACTTCAAGTTTAACAGCAAAAGTTTGCTTATATCGTTGAAGAGGGCTTTTAACTCTGCTTCACTTAGATTCAAAGCTTCGAAGTCCTGAATGTCGATTATCTGCTCTTCTGGCTTCAACCTCAAGTGCGTCAATTAAAAGAACTGCACGAACCATTCTTACTTTACAATCAAATATTTCAGTAGACAGTAAGATCACAACTCAACACTTACACTAACTATACTCTTTACAAAACAAAATTAAGTACACGACACGATGTGAAGGTATAGTTATAGACCTATATAACCTCTGTGTGTAATAATATATAAAGATGTTCATTGTAATAAATGAGATAGTATTCAGCAGACAGTCGTTTGATTGGTATCCCGACACCCAACCTTATATGGCGACCCTGCCAGGATATGTCTTAGGTTTCGGGTTGCATTCGGATGAAGTGCCTACTAAGACAATGTGTAACTTAAAGTATTTTGTGCCGCCGCGCGTGTATATAGAACCGAAAGTGAACTTACTTCCATAAATTAAAAATGTGCAATGCAAATTCAAAACCCCAAGATCTTACCATTAACCAAAATGGTATTGGTGCAACAAATGGAGCTACTACGGATCAGCTACAATTCCACCTATCCACTATAAGCATTGTTATGGTGATTCTTCTTGGACTGTGCCTGTTGTTCGGCGCCTACTTCGTGTTGCGATGCTACAAAAAATGTCACCATGGATGGATCAATGACCAAATAGTGCGTGACAATCTGAGGAGGTCATTTGCTCGACGCAGAGATACTTCTGTATATGATGTAAGATACTCTACGTCTGAAGGAGGACAGAAAATTAATTCGTCAAATTGTGATAAACACTAAGAAAATTATGTGATTGTGTGTAGTGTACCTATCTAATAACAAAGAAGAACGGAAAGTGTCGGACAAGGTCACTATGTGGTGTAACTGGGTAATTTTAATTTTCATACTTACTCGTATTTTAATGAACTTTTAATATAACATTGTATTTTATGTTTTCGTTACTTTAAAGTAATTGTATTGTAGTTATAATGGAATATTATGGCCCAAAAGCTCAAGAATATACTAGATACATTGAAATTAATTAAAGAAAACTTGATCAAATTGAATTATGATCGTAGGACACCAGAGTTTTTACAAGAAAAGTTAAATAAAGCAAAAAGTGTCTATAATCAGTATGTTACTTTAAATTTTGATGATAAATTTTGCACCAGTAATTTAGTAACAATTCAAGAGTATAGGGATAAAATTAAGGAATTATATTTAGATATTAAGCAGTTTTGTAATAAGACTCACATAAAAGCCTCAAATAGTAAAATAGTAGAGTCGAAATCATTTACAAAAATGGAGTTTAACTTAAAGACGGCCTTGAGTTTGTTACCAGTCATGGACGACAAAGAATCGACTACTAGGCGACTAATAGACGGCATTGATTACTATAGTTCCATGTTAGAAAACGATACATGTAAGTTCAATTTAATTAATTTTATATTAAAGAGTAGACTGTCACAAGTAGCGAAGTTGAAACTTTCGTCTAATTATACCTCTATTGACGCGTTATTGACAGATATGCGAGCGATTCTTTTACCGAAGAAAAGCGCAGTTGCTTTGCAAAACAAATTGCAGACTTTGCGACAGGAGCAGAAGTCTATTGATGACTATGGCAAAGAGCTGACGGAACTGTTTATGGATTTAACTATTGCCCAAGCTGGAGGCAAGTCCGAATCTCTCAATATTTACGCCCTTTAAATGAAAATCAGGTGATTAAGCGTTTTGCTGATGGTTTGCGTAATAGGCGACTTAGCACTATAATAGCCGCCCGTAATTTTGAAAGTTTAAAGGATGCTATACAAGCTGTGTTGGACGAAGAAGTTGCTCCGCCATTGCAATCGGAGAATAATCTATTATCTATGGTCAAAAATAACCGAAATAAGTTTTCAGGTACTTTTTATAGGGGTAATTTTAGGTCTGGGACATTCAACCGACCAAATCGAGGTGTTACTTTTAATAATAATACCTTTAGCTACAATAATCGTAGCAGTCCAGGTCACCGAAGTGGTGGTGCCTATCAGAATTCACCCAATCGTGGGAGATCGACGTGGTACCGAGGTAAGTACCCTAATTTCAATAATAGGTCTAATAATTTTAGAGGTCATCAAAATACGCGCCATAATGCAAACATCCGTGTTGTGGAGGAGGAACCCAGAGAGAATAACGAATTAAATTTTTTTCGTGAACAACAATACTAATAATTATATTTGTTCAACAGACAATACTTGTAATATACAATTATATGTTGGTACCTATAATTACTCATTCTTAGTTGACACGGGAGCTTCAATAAGCGCTATTAAGTATAAACATATCAGTGCCTTAAACATACCGATCCATAAAGAAAACATTAAGATAAGCGGAATCGGAGGCACAGTAACTGCAATCGGATATGTTTATATAACGCTTAGCAACACTTGTAACTTAGCTGGAGAAACATTAGATCATAAGTTTTATGTTTTTAATTCCTTACCATGTAAGGCGCGTGCTATTTTAGGACATGACTTTCTGGCAAAATATAACGCTGTTTTGAATCTTAATTGTTTAACATTGACTTTACAGAAAAACCTGCATAATAATATTATTTTACCATTGCAAAATAGTAGTACCAATAACAATTGTTTGACCCTACCGCCAAGATCTGAGTCTTTACATTATATTCAAACTACCTTTACAGAAGAATGTCTAGTCTGTTCAACAGAATTACGCGAAGGAATTTTCATAGCTAGTTCTTTGGCAAAACCAGTAAACGGTATGATACCTATTTTAATCTTAAATACAAGCGAAAATACAGTTCAGCTTCAAGATTTTACACCAAAAATAGAGAGAAGTAGCGAGTACGACATATGTAGTTTTAATAAATGTGAAAATATAAATGCGGATCGAGTGAAACAGTTATTAAGGTCATTAAATTTAAAACATTTGAATGATGAAGAACAATTAACAATTGAAAGTATTTGTGCAAAATTTTCGGATATATTTTTATTGCCAGGAGATAAATTGACAACCACAAACATTTATAGCCACCGCATTAATTTAAAAAATAATATTCAACCAGTTTATAGTAAACCTTACCGAATACCGTACTCACAGAAATCAGAGGTAAATAAACAAATAAATGATATGCTACATCAGGGTATAATAGAACCATGTCATAGTGAGTGGTCTAGCCCAATTTTAATCGTTCCTAAAAAAGTAGATAATTCCGGCAATAAGAAGTGGCGATTAGTAATTGATTGATTGAAGGGACAGTTGTCTTATGATGAGACAGAACTTATTATCACAGTAATGGAGTAATATTTTATTATTTTCAAACCTATAGCCAATTTATAGTATCAACTCCCTCAATCTTACATTTAGTACACGCATACACACAAAGACTCACATCCCCAAACATATCACATACACGCTCTCACTAAACATTTACACACACATTCCTTCCTCAAACACATTCTCACAAATCTTACCATATGGAATAAGTAAGTTTATTAAATTTTATCTACTGATTTCAATGTTACTGATATTTTTAATGATTTCCAATAGATAGGTGATTTTATTAAGTATTCTTTTTACTTTTTTATTTATTTATTAATTTTAATTCTTTACTTATGATTGTTAATGTAGAAATTTTTATTCCTTTATTTTATTTATTATTGTTAAATTAATAATTTTTATATGTTTGTACATACATATTTGATCATTTCATTTCTTGATTTCATTTATTATAGTTAAAATCTTTTTAATCCTTATTTTTGATTACAGTACCTACTATTGATAGTTTAAATGATTTTATCGCTAATTTATTGATCGAAGTTATTAATATTGATAGTTTATTTCATGACTTTACATAGGTATTGATGACTGCTAATTTGCTAGTTTTGTTTAATATTGGTAAATAATTAATTTTTAATTCATTAATGTACCTACATATTATTTACTTATCAAATTTATCTCCTAATTTTATTTTACTGATATTACAATGATTTCCAATGGATAGATGATTTTATTAAAATTTTAACTACTGGTTTTAATGTTGCTGATATTTCTAATGATTTCCAATGGAGAGGTGATTTTATTAAGTATTCTTATTATTAATTTATTAATTTTACTCTTTTACTGTACATACTTATGATTGTTAATGTAGAAATTTTTATTCCTTTATTTTATTTATTATTTTAAATTAATAATTTTTATTTTATGTTTGTTCATACCTATTTCATCATTTTATTTCTTGATTTTATTTATTATTGGTAGGTAATTAGTTTGTAATTCATTGATGTACATATTGTTTACTTATCAAATTTATCTCCTAATTTTATTTATTATTGTAAAGTTATTAATCCATATTACTTTATTGTTTTTTGGGCCATGATTGTTGATTCATTATATTATTGTAATATTCAGAGATGTCAGGGTGGGGGCGCTGTTAGCTGAAATACAGGTATTAAGCCTAGTTCAGCAGCAGTTGCCTGCACCGGATACAAATTTTTGGATGCTGTAATATTATCAGTGTAATAATTGTTGTTGACATGTCTAACTTTTAGTGCCAAATAAAAATTATAAAGATTCCTCTGTGATTATAGAAGACTAAACAATTGTATACAGGATGATAAATTTCCTCTTCCAAATATAACTGAGATTTTAGATTCGCTTTCAGGATCTGTTTACTTTTCTACCCTTGACCTTTCTAGTGGATATTATCAATGTGACCTTGATAAGGATAGTCGCAAATATACGGCATTTTCTTCGGGGCAGTTTAAAATTTCGGATAGTAGGAATGAAAATAAAAATTGCATTACTTCCGCTTCGTCACAATACCAGATGACTAGGATGCCCGTAGGCTTGAAGACGAGCCCGAATTCTTTTTCAAGGATGATGTCAGTTGCAATGTCAGGCTTGACATTTGAAAAATGTCTTGTATACTTAGATGATCTTGTAGTTTTTGGAAATTCATTACAACATCATAACAAAAACCTAATAGATGTTTTTAATAGATTGCGACAAGTAAATTTAAAATTAAACCCTCATAAATGTAATTTTCTGAAAAAAGATATATTGTATTTAGGCCACGTAATTTCGGGTGAAGGAGTATTGCCCGACCCTGAAAAAATTCGTGCATTAAGCGAATGGCCGGTTCCAAATAACGTAGAGGAAGTAGTAAGATTTGTTGCCTTTTCGAATTATTATAGAAAGTTTATAAAAAATTTCGCTGCCATAGCCCATCCCCTAACTCAATTAACGAAGAAAAATACGCCCTTTATTTGGGATTCTAGGTGTCAAACTGCATTTTCTACATTGAAATCTATTATATCATCCCCTCCAATTTTACAATATCCGGACTTCTCCGAAAACAATAAATTTGTACTGCAAACTGACGCTTCGAAATATTCACTAGGTGCAGTTTTGTGTAATTCAAATAACAAACCTATAGCTTTCGCAAGCAGGAATCTAAACAAAGCCGAGGTTAACTATCCCACCATTGAAAAAGAGTTATTGGCGATTGTGTGGGCTGTAAAACATTTCCGCCCTTATTTATACGGCAGAAATTTTATAATTGAAACTGATCATAAACCACTTATTTATTTGTTTGGGATGAGAGATCCATCAAGCCGCCTTATGAAATTTAGACTTTTACTCGAGGAGTATAATTTTGAAATTCAATACATAAAGGGATCTGACAATGTAGCAGCCGATGCAATGTCACGACTGCCTACTATAACATCAACTGAATTGAAAAATATGCATGAAGGTTTAATTACGGTTATGACGCGAGCTCAACGAAAGAAGTTGCTTGATTCTCAGAGTTCTCCGAGTGCTATGGTTCCTACCAACAACGATCGGCCTGCGCAACCGAAAGTTGTAGAAATTCATAGTAAACCGAAAATTTCTGTAGAATTGCAATTTAAAGATCTTAATAAGTTGAATAAACTACGTAGTTCCAACGAAATAGACTTAGAGAATAACGTGTTCTGTTACTCGTCAGCGAAAATGACGTTGTATATAAATCCAGTATCTCAATCACAACTGACGTCAACCGCTTTTGTGAGAGACCTGAGATATTTTTGTAATAAAATAAACGTGTACAAATTAATTTTTATACGAAATAAAATATATGATGATTTTATAAAAAAGGTAGTGTTAGAAATAAAAAACTACACAATTGGTCCGGACCCCGTTTATGTATTTTAAATAATATTAGAAGAATAACTGATAAAGACGACCAAAGGGTAATATTGAATGATTTTCATCTTTTACCATCTAGTGGCCACGCTGGTATAAGACGAATGTATAAAAATATCAGAAAATATTACTTTTGGCCTGGTCTTGAAAAGGATGTGACAAATTTTATAAAAAAGTGTGACAAATGTCAAAGACATAAACATAATTCCCATTACATTAAAGAGCCTTTGGTTATTACAACCACAGCCAAATCGGCGATGGAAAAGGTCTTTTTAGATGTTGTAGGCCCCCTAGATAGAGACGATTATAATTATTCTTATATTTTAACTATACAATGTGAACTTAGTAAGTATGTTGAAGCATTTCCTTTGAAAACTAAATGTTCTCTAGAAATAGCTAAAACTTTTGTAAATAACTTTATTCTAAGATACGGAATTCCTGACAGAATCGCGACTGACAGGGGTTCTGAATTTTTATCATCAGTTTTTAAAGAAACGTGTAAACTTCTAGAAATATCTACTTTACAATCTACTGCCTACCATCATCAGTCTATAGGGTCCTTGGAAAATACTCATAAACATTTAGGTAATTTTTTAAGGATTCAAACCGATAACCATCCGGGGTCATGGAGTACATGGCTGCCCTTTTGGTGTTTTACTTACAACACATCTGTGCATGATTCCACTAAATATACACCCTTTGAATTATTATACGGTAAAATATGCAACATCCCATCTAATTTAAGTCAGAATAAAATAGATCCACTTTATAATCATGACGATTATCCCTTAGAATTAAAATATAGACTACAAACATCTCAAAAAGAGGCTAATCAGAATTTATTACACAGTAAATATCATAGAAAACAAAAGTACGACCGTAACTGTAACCCTATAACATATAGACAAAATGACTTGGTACTTGTGAAAAATGAGACTGGAAACAAACTCCAAAGTATTTATAACGGCCCGTATCTAGTGATTAGAGATGTATCACCAAATGTAGAGATACTAAAAAATGGTAAATTAGACTTAGTCCATAAGAATAGAACAAAATTATATTGTTCTTAGTTTTATTTTTATGTTATTTCAGATTTTTTTTTTATATTGTTTTACAAAATATACCTTTTATTTTTTTACATTCTTTACTATATGTGCTTGTATTGTAAGTAAATACATATACTTAAACAATTTTATTTTTGGAAAAATGTATTACTTTTAAGATTTATTTCGCAATGTTAAAATGTTGGTAACTTAGCAATTAAATAATAATTATTGTTATCATTATTATTTAATTTCTTTTCGGGGAAGGTGTGAAGGTATAGTTATAGACCTATATAACCTCTGTGTGTAATAATATTTTTTTTTTTTTTTTTTTTTGTATAAAGTGTACGCTATCTTAGGTAGATAGATACACTTTAGACTATTAGAATCTAGCTTATAGGCTAATAAGTAATTTTATGCTGACTTAAACTTCTATATAATACTTATTCTAAGAAAAGAATCCATTGATTAATCTTAGAGTCTGATAAATTAATACACTTTGTTCTTGTGTTCTTAAACAGTAAGCACTAAAGACACTTATTATTCTCACTAGGCACTACACTAACTCAAAGGGCTTAGTTCTTTTGAGTCTTCTTTTTAAGTCCGTCCAATCGAGGAGTTGAATTGCCTCCGGATTGTCATGGTGGAGCAGTCTCTTTTCATGAGCTTCTGCGAAATGTTGGATAATTTTGTCAACCGGCTGTACTTGAAGGTCCCGGTGAAGGTCATCATTTCGAACGTACCAAGGTGCATCAACTATGCCCCTTAGCACTTTATTTTGGAAACGCTGTATGATATTTCTGTTGCTCTGTTTAGTGCAGCCCCACAGCTGTACACCATATGTCCATACCGGCATCAGGACTTGTTTGTAAAGTAAAAGTTTGTTTGGTATTGACAAACTTGATTTCTTTCCAAGCAGCCAATACATATCGTTATAGCGTATGTTGAGTTCTTCTCGTTTTTTCTTAATATGTGCCTTCCACCGCAACTTTGCATCAAGTGTCATACCTAGATATTTTGCTGTATTTGCAAACGGAATGATCTTGTTGTTGATATAAACTGGGTAGTAGTCAGCTGATTTGTTAGTAAAGTCAATGTGAGTCGATTTTGTTTCATTGAGCTTGATGCGCCACTTTTTGGTCCATTCAAAGACTTTTGTCACTGCGATTTGCACATTTTGCACGGCTTCCTCGCGAGTATTTCCAGTTGACATTATGGCGGTGTCATCGGCGAAAGTTGCAATGAGACTGTTTTCTGATTCTGGAATGTCACAGGTGTATAATAGGTACAAAACCGGCCCTAACACGCTACCTTGTGGTATTCCAGCTTTTATTTCCTTAAGTTCTGAGAAAGCATTTTCTTGCCTTACTCTAAACAATCTGTTAGAGATATAAGACTTTAAAATAGCTACAAATGGGGAAGGCAGCATCGAACTCAGTTTATGTATTAGTCCTTTATGCCATACTTTATCAAAAGCTTGCGCGACATCTAGGAACACCGAGGAGCACACTTTTTTTTCTTCTAATGCATTTTCAATAAGTTTCGTGATCCTATGTACTTGATCTATAGTGGAATGTCTCTCCCTAAAACCAAACTGGTGATTAGGTATTAGAGCTTTTTGGTCAAGTATAGGTTTCATTCTTTTTAATAGAAGTTTTTCGAACAATTTAGAAATTATAGGTAGCAAAGATATCGGCCTATAAGATGTTGGTTCGTGTGGCGGTTTTCCTGGCTTTGCTATCATTATGACTTCAGCTACTTTCCAAACGGCTGGAATATATTTCAATCTTATTACTGCATTAAATAGGTTTGTTAATTTCACCAATGCTTTTCGTGGGAGATGTTGTAGTACCTGACCTGTAATAAGGTCGTAGACTGGCGCTTTTTTCACGTTCATGCTTTTTCTAATTTCGAATGCAACTTCTTTTGGGGTTACCAATTTTATTTCCGACAAATCTTGTTGGCGTTCGTGGTACGGCAAGTCCTCTGATGATCCTTCATTTGGTTGAAATATTGATTCTAAATGTCGCGCAAATCTTTTTGCCTTTTGTTCATTGCTTACAGCCCATTTGCCGTTAGTTTCCCTTATGGGAGGAATGGGTGTAATAGGTGCTTTGCATTTCCTCAACGCCTTCCAGAGTGAATAATTGCTGGTGCGGTCACTAGACAAGTGTTCCAGTGAAGTGGCAATTGAGTCTTCTTTATAGGCTTTAATAGTTTTAGTTAGCGTTTTTGTCAAGCTATTTAGTATATTTTTATCGGAGGGTGATCTTGTGTGATGCCATTTCTTTCTCTGTCGCCGTTTTTCGGCGATTAGTTCAATGATTTCTTTAGGATATATATTACCTTTACTCCTTGTCATTAAAGCAGGTGTATTTTCCCATGCCGCCTGCTGAATATCCGAAGTAAACTTGTTAACCTCAAAGTCCAATTGAACTTCATTTCGGAGGGGCACATTGAGTTTGATTTTGGATTCTAAGTCAAACTGAAAACTTGACCAGTCTGTTTTTGAATTGACTAATGATTGATAAGTTTCTCTGAATATAATATTTTCACCAAGTTGTAGAGTTATCGGGGAGTGGTCAGAATTCATATCAAAACCTTCTTCAATGGTCAAATAGTTTGACGATATATTTTTAAAAATAAAAAAATCTATCAAATCTGGCAATCTATCTGGATCCGTTGGCCAGTAAGTCGGTTTCCCAGTTGATATTACGTCGCATTTGATTTCGTTCATGGCACTTCGTAGTTCTCTTCCCTTTGTTGAAGTTAATCTGGAACCCCAGTACGTGTTCTTGGCATTAAAGTCACCCCCAAGAATGAATCTATTGCCGAGTTTTTGCAAAAAGTTAACGTATTGCTCTTTTTTGATCTTATATCTCGGAGGACAATATATTGCTGCCACTGTTAGCGGATAACGTTTCGTTTCAACGCATACCGATACTGCTTGGATGTCACATTCTTCATGTATCATGGATTGATAGTGAGAAATACTTTCTTTTATTATAACGGAGCTACCTCCCCTAGCATTATTGTGTGGATGTAAAGCATGATATACTCTATATCCATTTAGCATAATGTAGGACTCGTTTGTGCAATGGGACTCGGATATCAAACAGACGTCGATATTTTCGTTATCTAGGACTACTTGTAACTCATGTTGATGTTTCTGTAGACCATTAGCATTCCAAGTCATAATTTTCAAGGTTTTATTCATGACTGTTGCTGAGATATAGCTCTTTTAGTGCTATTTTCAATTGTTTTTAAACGTTCATCGAACGTGATCATAAGTTGTAGTACCTGATTTAATTTCACTTCAATGTTTACATTGTTTCGAGTTGCATTATTGCTATTACGTGCAATTTCTGCAAATGAAGCGTTTCTCGGCTTATTTTTGCTTGACGGGCAAGGTTGCGGCGGAGCCGTGACCTTAATAGGTTTTGTCGTGTTTACATCGATAGTTTGTCTCGGCAAATGATGAGGGTTCTTTGACATATTTTTATTTTTGAAATTCTGCAATTCCTTGGCTACTATACATCCCCTATAGTTAGCGGGATGAGGTTCACCACAGTGGACACATTTCGGTTTGTCAGTGGCGGGCTTTTGGCAATCCGTTGTTAGGTGCTTGCCAGTACATTTAACGCATCTCGGCTCTTTAGAGCAGTATTTTTGCGTGTGGCCATAGGCTTGACACTTTTTGCATTGGGGTATTAGTTTTGGAGTTTTTAGGGGGTGGATTTCCACCTTACATCCTAAAATATAGTTAATTTTGTAGATATTTTGGATATCTTCTTGATTATTGAAGCTGAGCATAAATAAATTTAGAGACTCCTTGTTCCTCCAACTGAGTTTATTTACTGCAGCCTCAATTTTGTACCCCTTGGATTGTAAATCTTCTACAATTCTTTTGGGTTCGCACGTATGATGCAGTTTTTTCGCAACTACACGTATGGGTCTATCTTGTTTGTTTTCGTAAGAATGCCACGAACAATTATTGGTAGACAGATGTTTAGTTATTAACCTATAGGCTTCCTCGTTGGTGACATTCACCTTAACAGTGTCCCCGCTTAACATTTTGACAGTAAAAAGGTTACCTGACAAACCTTCTACCAAAAAGTCGTAAAATTTTTGGTAGTCTCTGACGCCATCTACCATTATTGGTGGTGGCAACAATGACCTTTTAGGTTTTGGTTGTCTTGCATCCTTACAGTCGGATGCTGACTTAGATAGGGGGGAGGGTGTTGTGTTGAGTTTCCTTTTTTTCCTGTTCTTAACACGAACCCACTCTGTTTCTTTGGCTAATTCCTCCTCATCTGTGCAATATTCCACACATTTTGAGGAAGAATTTTCGGTTACCTGTTTGGTGGTAGGTTGAGAAGTTTGTTGTTGTTTCAAGAGTTCCTCAAATTGTGCCTTTAGACACTGGAGTTGCTCTTGCAGGACTTTAACTTGTTGTTGCAGTTCTTCATTGGCTGCTTTCTCGTTGCGGTAATACGTATACAACATATGTTCATTCTCTGTTTTTAACTTAATACTAGGCGGAGTTGAAGCCATTTCGAACACGACACTTTGATCACTTTGTTAGTAGCGTCACACGCGGAAGTAGGTCATGATGACGCGCACTGCCGTCAGTGGGCACTGGTAGCGGCGCGGGCGGCGCTAACTGTGCACTTTTATCACGTACGAACGAGCACGAGAGTGTTGCGTTCAACACGTCTGCTTTGGTTGGAGTCACGGACAGCTATATATAATATATAAAGATGTTCATTGTAATAAATGAGATAGTATTCAGCAGACAGTCGTTTGATTGGTATCCCGACACCCAACCTTATAACGAGTACACTTCCGGTCTAACTGTGGAAGAGCAGTCAAAGCGCCGCCCAAGGATCACCATTATCGGAGTCCCAGTCACTATGTCGGAGAAAGAAGTTTTCGACTGTATATATGAGCAGAACTTGTCAGAAAAGTTGCCGAATTGCACCAGTGCGTCGTTCCTGCAATCTACCAAGTTGAGCCATAAGTCGAGCAAGAGGGACCTACCAACTTGCAATTATATCATTGAAGTGCCGCCAAACATTAGGAATTTGTTGACAACACAAGGACGTGTCTATATAAATTGGACTTCGTGCCCGGTACGCGACTTCACTCTCGTGACCAGATGCTTCAACTGCCAACAATATGGTCATGCTGCGAAATACTGCCGTGAAACTGCTCCCTCCTGTTACCACTGTGGAGAGGCCGGTCACTCCCATAAAGAATGCACAAAAAAATCTTCGCCCCCCCACTGTGCTACATGTAAGCGTTATAATAGGAAATGTGAACATCAAACAGGAGATGACAGCTGCCCGGCACGTAAAAAATCTGAGATCAACTTCATTATCTCGATAGACTATGAAGGCGCCTAGGAGCGTCACCAAAAAGTAACTCATTCTGAGCACATTAGATCTTAGGTATATTTACTCTTTATTGTATGTTAGGAATTATTAGTTGTAATGAAATATTAGATGATATAAAAGCCTTTCCGTGTCAGAAACACATATTTGTAATGCGATTGACTGTAAGAAAAAAAAATCCTAACCCTGCGGAAACACACAGACAGACAGACACAATTCTCTTGTTCGCCACAGAGTCACCCGAGGAGTTATATAATCGTGCACAATGAGGCTTAAATTTTGTAACTAATTGGCTGAATAAAAACCTACTAACTCTCAATGCTGATAAGACAATGTATATTTTATTTGCAATGAGAAACACTAACAAAAACATCGACCTAGAAATACTCACACACAGCTGTAGAACTGCTTGTATTGCATTAACTAAAACTGACGATTTAAAATACCTGGGAGTCACGATTGACACAAATCTAAATTTCCGTTAACAAATAAGTTCGCTCGGTACAAGAGTTTTTAGTTATTATTTTATTTATTTTAAATATTATATTATACCAGCATAGCAAGCTTCCTTCACCCAGAGCAGATTTGAACAAGCGATGGAAGGATTTTGTTTGCAAACCCCATTAACCCGCCACGCTTTTAAGAAGAAATTTCACACCTTTTTAGGCCCTTATTTGTATTAAAAGATTAATAAGGAACTAACTGTTATTCACCTAAATTATAGAGATGCTAAGGTCTTGGTCGTTGATTACTTGAGAGACCTAAATCGCGGGGACACGGAAAAGCTGCTGAGATCATTAATTAAATGTTTTGATGTTAACTTATGAATAAATATAGTCTATTAATTAGTTATTGTAATTATTGTTTTTAACAGTCAGATAAATTCAGAACAGTGAGGGTCTGAAACACAGGTTTGACATAAACCTAGATCAGACTTGTCGCACGTAAGCAAGATGGCCTACATTAGTTATTTACCTCTTTAAATTGTATTATAAGGCGAACCGCATTAAGTGTAATGATAATAATTGTCTAGTATAAGCATTAATATAATTTATTTAGTAATGTAGACCAGGCGACTTTTGTTTGTTTACGAATGAAATCTATTTTGTAAAAAATAATCAATAAAAATATTGTATTCTATTCTATTCTATTCTATTTTACTGGCAACCGGGACCAACGGCTTAACGTGCCTTCCGAAGCACGGAAACGCTCAAATAAATGTCACAAAGTGATCACATGGATGGTCACCCATCCATTAACCGGCCATAGTGAAAATTGCTTACTGCAGTGATCGTTTACAGAACACTGAGTCCGCGGGGCCACGAGCGCTTCAATTTATGATTAATATAAAATAATGAAAAATATTAATGCATGAATTTTAAAGTTTTAATTTGGTTTAAAAAGGTCATTAGAATATTTTTAAATTCACGTTTTGTTTTGTGTCGTCTACGCCGTTGGCGTTAGGTACCTACGGTAAAATGTTGATTTTGTTATCTTAAGTTTTTACTTTATTTATTGTTTTTGCTCAATAAAATACAGTAAACACAATAAATTATAGTAGTTACAAAATAATAAAATGGTTTAAAAAGGCTTGCTTAACTTTAGGTGATTTTTACCCACGACGGAACGGAGACGTTTTGGTGGTGAGGATGTTTGTTTGTTTGTGCAAATATATAATGCCATTTTTCTCCAAAACTACTGGTCGGATTTTAATACAGTTTTCAGTTATATGTTCAGGTTTGATTGGTGCATGTTTTTAGATAGACGTCACGGTGACAACTTACCAGGGGGCGCTGCAGCAAACATTATTTGTGAAAATCAATGTTGCCACCCCCGACATGAAAAAATACTTCAAAAAGTTATAATAGCGTTGTTGTGTCGGGGGACCTCTAACTTGTTAAGCACTCCCACATGTTACCGGGACGATCCCAGGTCCCCCGACACGACAACGCTATTATTACTTTTTGCAGGAACTTTTCACATCGGGGGTTTTTAAATTTTGAAGTCGTGGGCGTTTTTAAATTATTTTATCCTTTTTTCAATTACATTTAACAGTCGTGGGTTTTTTCAAATTTTTTTAATTTTGATTTTATTAGTACCTACTTATTCTACACAGGTCCAGGCGCCCCGTGAGGTGACGGCGACGGGGCCCCATGTGTGTTTTTTACTTTCAATTTCGTTATAAGTGTATTAAGATTATACTCATAGACCTGCTTCAAAACATATCCGCGTTTTGATTTTCCACTTAAAAGTCGAGGTATTATCTTGCACCTTTAGATTAAAATATACGTATTTTATTCTAAAGGTCTTTATCTCCGAAGGGGTAGGCAGAGACATAGTATACGCCCATATTTCACCATATTATAGCTTTATTTCCCACGTAATAGGTGGTAGGCCTATTGCCGTGTTGAAATGGACAGACGCAGGTCGTGACGATCCGCCGCGCCGTTGAAATTTTTCAAGCCTCCCTTGGCTTGAAAAATTAGAAAAATAAGGCCTTCAACTTGGCTTAAAGATTGTCATTTTACTGACAATCAGGTTTCGTTTAGAGATTTCCTTCTCTACGCAATGGAGCGTTTTGTGAAAGTGTTCCCATAGTCGCCTCTTACGACACTCTTGGGATATATTGGGGTAGCGACATTTTTTGTACTCTTACCCGTCGCTACACGGGATCCAGTCGCCACACACCACAATGGATTACTCAGTGAAAATTATCGAAAAAAATAAATTAAAGAGTGATAATGTTTGGCAAGATTGTATCTTCGGTGGGAGAACATTCCACAGCCTTGCCACATGAACAGTGAAAGAGTAAGAGTGGAATTCAAATTTATGTCAAGGAATAGTAAGAAATTTAGGGTGTGACCTACAAAAAGCGTCAGGCCCACGCATGTAAGTAAAACGCTCCCTTAGGTAGGAAGCCAAAGGCGCTTGTGAAGGATATTAAACAAAACACGTAATATCTTGAGTTTCTTGTAAATTCTTGTAAAATTCTGAGACATGATCATACTTGTGTAGATTGAAAATAAATCGAATGCATAAATGTTGCAGTCGCTTAAGTTTATTTAAAAGCTCCTCAGTAGCACCCAAGTAGCAGGAGCCTGCGTAGTCAATAATATGTTGTATTAGTGACTGAGCAAGCGAGATTTTGATGTCCGCGGGCAAGCAAGGCTGAAGATATTTGAGGGTTATTTATACTGTTGGTTGATAGCACTTGATGGAACCAGCTCCACATGTTGAATAACAACACTTGTACTGTTCCACAACATTATTTTTCACATGAGGGAAAATCAACATGGATGCCATACGGGACTCCTACCGACTCAAAAAACCTCACGTAACGCCCAACAGCCTATGGTTGTGAGATGTAAGTCCCGGGTAAGCCCTCGGAATCCCTCACGTCACGTTGACGTACTGCCTAACAACCGGCAGGAGAGAGCACCGTGTTTCCTCTGCAGCCACTCGTCCATGACCGGTCTGACGTCCGCGATTGTGACGATCCCCCTTTTGGTTGCTCAAGTCGCACCTTCCATGTCTCCATGGTTTTCTGGTGGAGCAGGGACCGCTGGGCCTCAATTTCTCGAGACGCAGGCCTTTGGCCCCGCTCCGGTGCCTCCTAGCGCCATCTGAATAATGACGCAAGGGCTCTCGCTTCCAGGTTCCATGGAGGGGTTCCGGCTAGGAGACATGCTGCCTCACCTGAGATCATGCGGTATGCCACATTGCTGGCCTTCAGGGTACTGTTCCACAACATTTATTTACTTTACACATGACCAGTTTCGCCTCTCGGCCTTCGTGATTTTCTGCAGTTTTTGGTACGGAAACCATTCGACCAACCCACGGGAAACACTTTTATGAAATTACTAAGTTCCACGCGGGTGGAGACGTAGGCATTCTCTAGGTCTTCTCCGGGTTCTTTAAGAGGAGCGTGAAGAGGCACATCACAGGGCCGCTAACTTGAGAACCACTGTTAGAAGTGGCCCCCAATCGCTAGATGCGCCACGGCTTTCCATTAGGCTGGTGGCGACGTCAATTTGGCGAGCTAAAAAAAAGGTCAAATATGAAATAAGTACTAAAGTACTTGACCATAATACAATAAGAACAGATTTTGTTTACCTACTAAAGATGAGCTAGCGCGAAATATATTCATATATAATTTGTTAGTTAAATTTATGTATATTGGTTGAAATGTCGGTAATTGTTCTCAAGAATATATTAGTTACTAGTCGAAGCTCGCGGCTCCACCTGCGAATATCGGTTATCGCGACCAAGAGTGTTGTAATGATCACACAGAAATCCAATCTTTTCAAAAGATCGTTCCTCTGTCGTACTCGAACAGACAGGGTGTTCATCCTCACACGTTGCGTCCTGAGCGTTCCAGCACGGTGAGATCCGATAGAGGCTTTCTTCCGCGTACGCTTAGGTTGTGGAATGATCTTCTTGCCTCGGTTTTCCCAAACGCCTACAGTATAAAATTCTTCAAAAGGGGACTTAAAGGTTTTTACAGGGTCGGCAGTGCGAGTGTGGCGCCTCTGGTGTTGCAAACGTCCATATGCTGCGGTAACCACCCGGTACATCTGGTGTCTTGTCTTCCACTCTAGTAGAATAAAAAAAGAGCTATATAAACCTCGAACGACCCGCTCGCACACGTGATTACCTCATCTTACAATCCCGGGTTCTTCAAGCGGAGCGTGAACTGCCTCTGTGGCGCAGTCGGTAGTGATACCGCCTGCGGCGCTGGAGGTCGTGGGTTCGATTCCCACCGGAGACAAATCTTTGTGTGACCCATAAATGTTTGTCTCAAGAGTCTGGGTGTTTCTATGTATGATATGTATGTATTTAAAAAAAAGTATGTAAGTATTAATATCCGAGGTCTGATACCCATAACAAGCAGGTCATTCCTAGCTTACTTTGGGATCAGATAGCGTTGTGTGTAATGTCCGTGAATATTTATTTATTATTATTTATTTATTAAAAAAAAAAAAAAAAAAGAAGCACATCACAGGGCCGTCAACCTGAGGACCACTGTCAGAAGTATTACGGACTGTGCGAGTGGCCCCCAATCGCTAGATGCGCCACGGCTTTCCATAAGTGCTGCTATAAGCGGTACATCTTTGTTGTTATAGCGTGAATTTAACCAAATAAGATGATATCATTGTTCATGCGATACGACCTGGTGACAGACAGACGGATAGATGGACAGCGGTGTTTTTGTAATAGGGTTCCGGGTTACCCTTAGGATACGAAACCCATGAAAGTGAATTTTATATAATGATGCCTACTCATACTAGAGGCTCGATGATCCTCGAAATTAAAACGCAATTTATTTAAATAATAATTAATAGTTTAAAAAACTAAAAAACACCCTTTTAGCACGCACTATTTCTTTTTTTTATTTTATACTTTTTTCGTATCCCATTCAGCAAACCCTTTCATTTAATACCCATATCATGGGGGTGCATTTCAAATAGCCAATCCGCCATCTTGGATGTCCGTCATGCTGGATTTAAGTCACGTGACTGTTTTTTTCATATTCTTGACAGCAAACCCTTTTATTTGATACCCATACCATGGAGGTGCATTTCAATAGCCTGTCCGCCATCTTGGACGTCCGCCATATTGGATTTGAGTCACGTGACTATTTTTTTCGTATACCTGACAGCAAACCCTTTCATTCGATACCCATATCATGGGGGTGGATTTCAAACAGCCAGTCCGCCATTGTGGCGTGGCCGCCATATTGGATTTGTAATGACGTTTTTTAGCTAGTCATGTATTGTCATCAGAACTCAGAGCGCGTGCAAAATTTCAGCCTGATCGAAGGACGCGAAGTGGGTCAAATTCACATTCCAAGATTTTCTTACAAACATATTATGTAGTTACAAGTGAAGCTAATAAAAGCGTGTTAAAATAGCTTTATTTCTTCTTCACATAAACTATAAAGTCTAATACGTCCATTTCAGCAATTTTTCTAAAAAAGGCAATATTTGCAAAAATTTCGCTTTAAGTAGGTAGTTACTATAGGATAATATAATATTAATACAGAATTAAGGATTCATCAAAAAAATTGAAAACAGTCAATAAATTTATTCGAATGAGCCTTTTTATTATAAGTTTTGATATAAATGGGTTATTATAAAATAACTATTATAGCGTTGAAAAAACCGGCCAAGTGTAAGTCGGTCTCGCGCACGGAGGGTTACGTACCAAAAAACGTTTGTTGTATGGAAACCTCCCTTGCGAACAGGTCATGCTCGTGAAAGAGGCGGATGGGCGGGAGCGGGAGAGAACTCTCCCACCCAAGTTCCGCAGTCGGCGGTCTAGGCGCCGCCGACGTGTCTTCGCCGAAGACTATCGGCCTCCATGACAGGGGGCCTGAGGACGGTGAGACAGCTGCGGACCGTCCTTACAGAAGCAGGCCCATGACGGCAGCGTGACGTGAGGAGTTCACGCACGCCCACCCTTAGAAGCGGGATCACACCCAAAACGCCCCAAAGACGCGGGATAGCAACCGAACTACCCCCTAGACGAGACCACAGTGGTAGCCGTAGATCTGTTGAGAGTCTTAAGACTGCCTTCCGAGGGCTTACCCGGGGCTCCAAACCATAGGCTGTTGGTCGTTAAATGAGGTTTTTTAGTTATCCATGATGGATTATCCCTCATGTTAAAAAAAAGCCCCCCTTAATTAATTTTTATTTTTTTATTTTAGTATTTGTTGTTATAGAGGCAACAGAAATATATCATCTGTGAAAATTTCAGCTCTCAACTATCACGGTACCTGTGATACAGCCTCGTGGCGAACAGACAGACAGACAAACAGCGAACTCTCGTTTTTACCCTTTTAATACGGAGCCCTAAAAGACAAAGAATAATAATATGCGTGAGATGAGTAATTCGCTGAAACTTGAACAGATTTCAACTTCTGTATTTGAATAAATAAAAAAGTTTATTTAACCCTAGAATACTAATCCAAGTCATTTTGACTCACACTGCATACATATTTGGTTATTCCTCTTTTAACTAAGGTGGGAATTGCCATAATTTTTCCTTGTCAGCTCAGAGGCCGATAATACCTTCACGAGTGTGAAAGTCTTGTGCCGGTAAGTGTCACAATTTTGTAAATATGATGTGCTTCAGAATCAAATGACTCATGATTAGTCTTTGAGTAACTTTCCGTAATGTGGCATGCGGCAGCTTATTGAGGCATTGTCTGTTTTAATTTCTTTTTTATACGTTTTTAGACTGAACATGACTTATTCACGTTCAAGTGGTGGTCACACTTTCACATAATGAATAGTTAGCCAGCTATTTTAACAATGACGGTCTTAATAGTGACAGAAAACAAGTGCTTTTGGAGGTTGAGTTGTTTCTTGAATATACTGATAAAAGCGAGCTAATGGACTACCGTTCTACCGTTCACTTGCCATAGATTTTCTTTTTGTTGAAAGAATCTACTAAAATTGTTGACTTTTCTGACACAGAAAGAGTTGCATAAGTTAAGTTACAAGTCTGAAATGCTAAAAAATATATTATGGAGAACATAAGGCAGAAATAAATGTATGTAAGGTATCTGCGTTAAATTAAAATGTTTTCTCCTTTTTATGGGGGTCTGGTTATTAATATACAATAATTAATAAAAAAAAAGAATTTATGATTTTTGTGTTATTATTTTTCTTCAATCGGGCAGACATAATGGTGATCTCAGGACGAGTGGCTGGAGAGGTGATACGGACACTCTCGCACTCGAGCTCCGCAGTTGGCGGCAGGGGCTCCGCCGACGTGTCTTCGCCGAGGACTATCGGCCTCCATGACCGATGGCCTGAGGACACTGAGAGGGCAGGCCACTGTCCTTACAGAAGCAGACCCGTGACCAGCGTGACGTAAGAGATTCACACACGCCCCCCCTTAGAAGCGGATTCACACCTGAAACCCCCAAAGACGTGGGAGAGCACCCGAACCACCCCCTAGGCGAGGCCGCAGTGGTGGCCATGGGTCTGTTGGGAGTCCTGGACATCCTTCAAAGGGCTAACCGGGTGCTCCCAACCATAGGCTGTTGGGCGTAACGTGAGGTTTCTTAGTCGGTAGGAGTCCGGCATAGCATTCATAAAGGATTTTCAGTCACGTTAAATAAAAGAAAATGGTGATCTCAATAAAAGTGTCAAGAAAGTAAATCTGTTTTTATTTATGATTTTTTACTACCTGCGCTAATATAGCTTTATCGTATCTAAAATGAAAAATATATACCCACGTTAGAGGTATAATTGCCAATTTGTGTAATTATATCTACAAAGGACTAAAACTAAAAAAAACTATTATTTTTCCTAATTTTTTATTTGTTTAATTATTCATGTGTAGTCAATATGACTCATGATTAGTAGATACGTTAGTAAAATAAGGTTAGTATTCTAAGGTTAATAATAATATAATATAGATACACGTTTATCACTTTCATAGGAACCGTCTCAAGCAGACGACGTTTTAGTCATTACCAGGTCAAACATTACCGTGTCATTACCTACTTACATCTATTTTGTAACATAAAGTAGCTTTCGTAACAACATTTACTGATAACTCTAAAAATTTGTTCCACAAAAATTATGATAACACAGAAATATTTTAATCCTCATGGTGTTGGGGCCTTTTTTGTGTGTAATTTTTTGTAACTTTACTCACCTTTTGAATTCTGGATTTTATTTGCCAGATAACGAAAATTTTACAAATCTTTTCGTGACCACTACTATTACAATAAAGAAGGATACTAGGAGGAAAATACTAGTATGCCGACAAAATAGACTAAACCCATTGTTTATTATAACATTATTAATATGTTTTGTTTTCAGATTCAGGAAAAATATCAATCTTAAATTTTGTAAAATATGAATTGAATTTGAGAATGTGGTGGTGATTAAATGTTATTATTATGATTGTATTTGCGTTCCTCATTTTATATAGTCGTGTGATTTATAGTGCAGTGTATTTTATGTAGTCTACTTTAAACAGGCTACTTTCACATGAAATAGTGAAAACTGGAAAAAATTATAAAATGGGAATCCTTATTCAAATTGTAGCTACTGTTTTATGTGAGTATTATTTATTTC
The DNA here is from genome assembly GCA_933228765.1 of Miltochrista miniata. Classification (NCBI taxonomy): domain Eukaryota; kingdom Metazoa; phylum Arthropoda; class Insecta; order Lepidoptera; family Erebidae; genus Miltochrista; species Miltochrista miniata. The sequence goes on from OW121769.1 coordinate 3,422,488, forward strand.
ATCTTTATGGTGTTAAACAAATAGTTGCTCTGAAGCCCTCAAGTTTGCTTTTAAATCTATTTAGATAGTGTAACAAGTTTATATTGTGCAGAGACGAATATAGTGAAATATTTTATTAGCTCCGAGCGAAGGTTAAATTTGGTTGGGCCCCAATTCCGATTGTTAAACTTTCCCATCACACTAAAACCGACAGGATTTTTTTTGAAAATGGCACACCTATATGAACACACAATGATCTCTAATATTTCATTTATGTGATCTATTTATACATATAATAAAATGATAGAAAAGTCAAAACTGTACATTGAAAATTTAAAAAAAAATACTCGCAGGGTGTTTAACATATGATACCGAAGCCGAAAATATAGTTAGATTTTTTTTGTCTGTTTGTCTGTTTGCTTTGCTCTATCCAGAAGGATCTCAAAAAGTACCCAATAGATTTGATTCAAATATTAACTAGGGGTAGGGTCTTCAAATAGGCTATATATTATTACACTACATATCCTAGGGGAGAAGCAGAGAGCAATCCAATAGGCATTATAACATAATTTTCACGCGTACGAAGTCGCGGGCAACAGCCAGTAAATAAATAAAAAAAACTGCGATATAGACAATCATATTAAATTTAAGTGGTCAAGGATCAGATGCCTAGAATATCATCTGGAAGCATATGAATAAGAAGTATTGAAATCAGATGAGATTTAAAAAAAATGAGAAAGAAAATGGTCACACACTTTGTACAATAACATTAAAGTACATTAAACTGAAAAATATGAGCCAAGACTAAAACTTACTTTAGTCTCGACTCAGAGATTAATATTTACCAAAAAGAGAGGATAATATTATATCGATCTCTATTTGAGAGAGATTTTAAACGAAATGAACAATAAAATAAAGAGATCCTTGTCTTTTTTTAACGTGAGGAAAGTCCTACATGGATGCTATGCTGGAATCCTACCGACTAAAAACCACACGTAACTTACCTAACAGCTTACGAGCCTAGAGATCCTTGCCCGCATAATGCTAAGACAAAATACTTTCTTTTCAGCGAGAATTTAAGCCATTCTTTGTAAATATTTGTTATCTAGCTTTAACTTGGTGTTCCAATAATACCTATTCTATTTTACATAATAACTATATTCTGTTTAACAATACAGGCCGGGTGTGTAGTAAATAGTAAACCCACGGTCAGGGTGTGATATTACAGGTAGGCACCTGTAATATCACACCCTGACTGTAAAAACTAAAACATATTAAGCTTTAATAAAGAGTTAACAGAATTTAATAGTAACATCTTTAAAAACTACAGCCAAGTTTACAAAAAACCGGCCAAGTGCGAATTGGACTCGCCCATGAAGGGTTTCGTTGCAGCAAGACAAGTAACATAATATAAAAGTTCTTATAGTTCTTTGTAACTTTCATTGATGTTTTAACACGTTCGCAGTGGTAGTGATTTTTCTAACCGAAAATTGCGGTTTATGACGTATTAAAAAAAAACTACCAGCTCTATCTCGTTCAAACCAATTTTTGTTGGTAGTTTTTATGGCAATGTACATCATATTTCCTTTTTAGATTTATCATTCTCTTAGTTTAGAAGTTAGAGGGGGGGGGGGGGGGGGGACACATTTTTCCACTTTGGAAGTGTCTCTTGCGCAAACTATTCAGTTTAGAAAAATATGATGTTAGATACCTCAATAGCATTTTTGAAGACCTATCTATAGATACCCTACACGTATGGTTTTGATGAAAAAAAATAATTTGAGTTTCAGTTTTGAGTATGGGGATTCCCAAAATTTACTGCTTTTTTTAGTTTTACATAAGAATCTTAATGCGGTTCACAGAATACATCTAGTTACCAAGTTTCAATATCATAGGCCTTATAGTTTCGGAAAAAAGTGGCTGTGACACACGGACGGACAGACAGACGGACAGACAGACAGACAGACAGACAGACAGACAGACAGACATGACGAATCTATAAGGGTTCCGTTGTTGCCATTTGGCTACGAAACCCTAAAAAGGGACGAACTTTATAATTAATCTTTTTTTTTTGGCAACCTGGGTACAATTTCTGTAGTATGTTATAGTTGGGCACCTGTAATATCACACCCTGACAGTTGGATCACTATTTATGTCACACCTTGTTTATAAATTTCAGTATGTTTTTCCTGCATAAATATGGGCATAATGGTCGCCTGGCCATCTTCCGCGGCCCTGCTATTCAAGTCAGAGAACACAACTTTACATCGACCTATGACAGATATGGATGTCACTCTTTTGGGCAGCTTACAAATTATGGGCGGACTTATAGCGCTGCCTTTTTTGAAATGTATCGTTTTGGCCAAGTTTGGTCTTAAACGAACCACGATGCTGACCTCATTGTTCTTTGTGGTAAGTAAAGATTAGCAAATCTGTTTTTTAAAGTCACCCACACACATTAACATTTAAAGTTAATAATGGTAAAATATGGAAATGATAGAAAAAATAAAATAAAAGCTCGGAAGCTATGGTTTGGTAAAGATAACAGGAATAGTAAAATTTAAAGTCTTTTCTAGTTTCCGGAGTCCTATTCTTTTTTTCGAAATAGTTAGATTAAGCCCCGTGTGGCGACGGGAAAGAATACAAAATGTCGCCACCCCAATTCATCACGAGGATGTCGTAGAAGGCGACTAAGGGAACACTTTCGCAAAACGATCCATTGCGTAAATTAGGAAAACTCGAAATGGAACTCGGTTGTCAGTAAAATGACAATCGTTGAGCCAAGTTAATGGCTTTATGGGCGGCTTGAAAATTTTCAACTGCGTGTCGTCACAACCTGCGCCAGTCCATTTCAACACGGCAATATGCTAACTACCTGAAGTGAGCATCTGCCTACCCGTACCCTTCGGGGATAAAAGCGTGACTATCTGTACATTAATTTGAAAAAATTAAAATAATATTAAATTTATTACTTGGAATGATGCACAGAATTCTAATGATTGGAATTTTATTATTTAAAGTAAACTCAAAAAAATTTGTTAAAATTAAGAATTCAAAATAAAACTAATCACTACAATTTTCAGGTGAGCTGGTCAACCGTAGCAATAACTAACCAAGTTGAAGTTATCCTAATTACCATGTTCGTAATAGGTGTTGGAAATGTGGTACTATTATTCGTGTCAATGTATATTAGTGAAATAGTTCAAGACAGTATCAGGGGGACTTTGACAGCTTGTGGTAACTTATCATGTAGCATTGGAATGTTGATGTCTTATATGCTTGGAGGCATTTTGGAATACCACGTGATGGTGTATACGAATCTTACATTAGCTGTGATTGGGGCTGTCATGGTCGCTGTTTTAAAAGAGTCTCCAGTGCAGCTCATGGCAAAAGGTAGAGAAGAGGTATGTTGCAATTTATCGTCAACTGAAATTTTGTTCCCGTTCCCTTTACTTTCCCAGGATAAAAAGTAGCTTATGTGTTATTCCAGATTATAATCAATCACTATAAATTTTTTTAGCCCGACTCGTTCAGCCGTTAGATCATGAATATCGTGATTGATAAAAACATACAAACTTTCACATTTATAATATTATGAATAGGATAGTAGAACTAGCTGATATTTGTGACTTGGAAAGTATGAAATAGGCGCGTGAAAGTTTTTCAAAATAAACTTTAGGGTTTTCGACGACGTCATAATAATCAAGTGTAAGTTCTGAAATGATAACAAAGCGCGTACGTATATAATATGTAGATATTTTATTATTCCACACACGTGGACATCGTAGATTCTAGAATAAAGATTATGAAGATATAGTAAGGATTAACATAAAAAGATAAATAATATTTTATGTCTGAGATTTATGTAAATTACTGTAGCGATTCATTAAAAATGAAAAATCTTTATTCAAATAGGTCTCAGTAACACTTATGAACGTCACGTTGCTAACTTGAACGATATTAGATACCTAGTCCTGGCAGGTTGCTAATGTTTTACAAATCACCCAATTTTGCTAGATATCGGCATGGCTGTCCATCAAACAGGCAGCGTAACCTTGAAAACCCTGATAAAGACTGGAATAGACTTCGCGGTAATTATGATCACCCATTGTCAATAATTTTACGAGCCTCCCCTGTGAACCTGCACCTGTCCATTTCACCACTGCAATAGGTAACCTATACCAGCTATTACGTGGGACAAAAACTGGTGAAGTGTGGGCGTATACTATGCCTTGGCATACCGCTTCAGGGGTTAAGGCGTGGCAATAAACTTAGATATTAAACTAAACTGTGTAATGTTATTTACAAAATAAGTTAACTAATTACCATTTTAGGAAGCTATGGATTCGTTAGCGTTTTATCGCCAAACGAGCCGGACGAGTAAAGAAGTGTTATTAGAAGTAAATAATATTCGACGCTCTCTCAACAAAGATTTTGGAGGTGAGTGTGTTAGTGCCTACGTAGGAATAAGCTTAATTTTCTTTTCTAGCGTGCGAAGCCATTATTTAGTTTTTCTTGACTTGAGAGTATGCCAAATTCAAATAATTTCTAAATCGGTGATTATGAATCACATTGATTACTATGTATATACTTTTGATTGATGACACTTGGTGGAGCCCATTGCACATCTACATCTATCTATACATATAATAAAACTGTAGAGGGTCGAGAGTCTGTACATGGAAGATATTTTGAAATTTTTAATTGTAGGGCATTCTCTAATCGATAGTGATGCCGAAAATGAAATTTAATTTTTTCATGTCTGTCTGTCTTTCTGTCTGTCTGTATCCCGAATAAGTATCACGCCGAAACTACTGAATCGATTTAAATGAAACTTGGTTCAATCAGAGCTTATAACCCGAGGAACGTTCTAAAATACTTTTGATTTCGATACTTTTCGCGGTTCCTTTGGGAGAGGGGATGAAAGACAAAAGGGTTTTTAGTTGTAACTTCACAGTGCGTGGTCCAATTTAAAACTTTTTTTAGTGTTATAAAGGGACACTGTTAAGGTGAATGTCACCAACGAGGAAGCCTACAGGTTAATTAATAGACACCTGTCTACCAATAATTGCTTGTGACATTCTTACGAAAACAAATAAGATAGACCCATACGTGTAGTTGCCAAAAAACTGCACCTTACGTGCGAACCCAAAAGAATTGTTGAGGATCTTCAATCCAAGGGGTACAAAATTGAGGCTGCAGTAAATAAACTCAGATGGAGGAACAAGGAGCCTCTAAATTTATTAATGCTCAGCTTCAATAATCAATAAGATATGCAAAATATCTACAAAATTGACAATATTTTAGGATGTAAGGTTGTAATCCACCCCCTAAAACCCCAAAATTAATACCCCAATGTAAAAAGTGCCAAGCCTATGGCCACACGCAAAAATAGTGCTATAAAGAGCCGAGATGCGTTAAATGTACTGGCAAGCACCTAACAACGGTTTGCCAAAAGCCCGCCACTGACAAACCGAAATGTGTACACCGTGGTGAACCTCATCCCGCCAACTATAGGGGATGTATAGTAGCCAAGGAATTGCAGAATTTCAAAAATAAAAGTATCTCAAAGAAAACTCATAATTTGCCGAGACAAACTATCGATGTAAACACGACAAAAACTATTAAGGTCACGGCTCCGCCGCAACCTTGCCCGTCAAGCAAAAATAAAACGCCGTGAAACGCTTCATTTGCAGAAATTACACGTAATAGAAATAATGCAACTCGTGACAATGTAAACATTGAAGCGAAATTAAATCAGGTACTAGAACTTATGATCCCGTTCGATGAACGTTTAAAAAAAATTGAAAACAGCACGAAAAGAGCTACTTCTCAACAACAGTTATGAATAGAACCTTGACAATTATGACTTGGAATGCTAATGGTCTACAGAAACATCAGCATGAGTTGCAAGTAGTCCTAGATAACGAAAACATTGACGTCTGTTTGATATCCGAGTTCCATTGCACAAACGAGTCCTACATTATGCTAAATTGATATAGAGCATATCATGCTTTACATCCATACAATAATGGTAGGGGAGGTAGCTCCGTTATAATAAAAGAAAATATTTCTCACTATCAATCCATGATACATGAAGAATGTGACATCCAAGCTGTATCAGTATGCGTTATAACGAAACGATATCTATAGTTCATATCGATATCACGATATCACGAAACTAATTGAAAATGCATTGAACGGTGTTCCTAGATGTCGCGCAAGCTTTTGATAAAGTATGGCATAAAGGACTAATACATTAATTGAGTTCGATGCTGCCTTCCCCATTTGTAGCTATTTTAAAGTCTTATATCTCTAGCAGAATGTTTAGAGTAAGGCATGAAAATGCTTATTCAGAACTAAAAGAAATAAAAGCTGTTATACCACAAGGCAGCGTGTAAGGGCCGGTTTTGTACCTATTATACACTTGTGATATTCCAAAATCAGAAAACAGTCTCATTGCTTCTTCGCCGATGACACCGCCATAATGTCAACGGGAAACACTCGCGAGAAAGCCGTGCAAAATGTGCAAATCGCAGTGAATAAAGTCTTTGAATGGACCAAAAAGTGGCGCATCAAACTCAATGAAACAAAATCAACTCACATTGACTTTGCTAATAAATCAGCTGATTACTACCCAGTTTATATCAACAACGAAAATGACTCTTGTCGCAAAGTTGTGGTGGAAAACACACATTAAGAAAAAACGAGAAGAACGCACCATACGCTATAACGATATGCATTGGCTGCTTGGAAAGAAATCAAGTTTGTCAATACCAAACAAACTTTTACTTTACAAACAAGTCCTGATATGGAAATATGGTGTACGGTCTTCTCTCGTTTTCCATAAATTCATTTGCACTAATATTGTTTGCCATAATCATCCCCGATCATAATATTTACTTGCACTATTATCATTTATACTAATAACGTTTGCCTTAACAACTCAACAGTCATAACTTTTATTTGCCATAAAATGACTTTCTATAAAAACATACATCATAATAATCAGTTTCCATAAGTAACACATCTCATAATCGACTCTTGACATAATCAAAATTTGATATAATTATGAAAATAATACATAATATTGTTAGGTCAAAATTAATTATCGTTAACACTCAGACTCAGTGCAATCCGACTCGAATAGGTTAGGTTAGAAGACTAAGGCGGGAGCGAAGCGAAGCGGAGCTCCCGCCTTAAGTCTTCGTGGTTTTTTTTAAACCACCCAGAAGTAGGAGCCCTGCGTAGCGAGGCTACGTCGAGCTTAGTTAGTAAACGCCATATGAGGTTTAGTTTTAGGTTTAATTGTAAATATAAAACCTGTGTCGTATAAATTATCTTTATTTATATTATGGTGAGTAAAAGTTATGGAAAATGGCATTATTGAAAACGAAAATTATGGCAAATACATTTATGGATTTAAATTATTATGCCACTTGATCGATTATGACCAATGGAATTAGTGAAAGTCATTTTATGTCATTTCACGATTATGGCAACTGAAGCGTTATGTCTAATGAAATTATGGCAAATACTAGTATGGCATATGAAATTATGGCATTTTAAATTATGGTAAACATTAGTAAACCACGGGGCATAGTGGATGCACCCTGGTACATTCGAAATAATGACCTTCACCGGGACTTTCAAGTACAGCCGGTTGACAAAATTATCCAACGTTTCGCAGAAGCTCATGAACAGAGACTGCACCACCATGACAGTCCGGAGGCAATTCAACTCCTCGATTGGACAGACTTAATAAGAAGACTCAGAAGAACTAAACCTTTTGAGTTAGTGTAGTGCCTAGTGAGAATAATAAGTGTCTTTAGTGCTTATCGTTTAGAACACAAGAACAAAGTGTATACATTTACCAGACTCTAAGATTAATCAATGGATTATTTTCTTAGAATAAGTATTTTAGACTCAGTCAGCATAAAATTACTTATTAGCCTATAAGCTAGATTGTAATAGTCTAAAGTGTACCTATCTAAGCTAGCGCACACTTTACAAAATAAAATAAAAGTAGTACTTTAAGGGTTGTTTCACACGAGTTTCAATGTTAAGAGATTTGTAGTTCAGGAATTAGAGACAGCTCAACTTTCGCAAAACCTAGAATTCAAGGATTCCTTTGAATGTAAGGGTAAATCTAAACTGGCGTGTTGACAGGCTATTGTAAAAAAATTCAGTCCGCGCCTACGCTCCCATGACTCTGTTGAAAAAATATCTGTCCTTTCATACACCTTACGTGGCGTAAACGAAGTTGCGAGGGTCAGCTAGTACACATAATAAAACTGTAGAGGGTCGAGAGTCTGTTCATGGAAGATATTTTGATTTTAATGGCAGGGCATTCTTTAATCGATACTGAAGCCGAAAATGTAATTTAAACTTTTTATGTCTGTCTGTCTGTCTGTATGTATCCCGAATAAGTATCACGCCACAATTACTGAATGGGTTTGAATGATACTTGGCACAATCTGAGCTTATGATCCGAGAAAGGTTCTAGGATACTTTTAATCTCAAAGTATTGCGCGGTTTCTTCAGCAGAGGGGATTAAAGATGAAATGGTTTTTCAGCTGTAATTTCTCACCGCGTGGTCTGATTTCAAATATTTTTAGTGTTAGAAAGGGGCTATTTTAGATGTTATTCTACATAAGTTTAAATATTAAGGGTTTTGTAGTTCAGAAATTAGAGACATCTCAACTTTCGCCAAACCTAAATTCAAGAGTTTCTTTGAATGTAATTGTAAATCTAAACTGGCGTCTTGGCGTAATCATAAATAATTATAAATAAAATAATATATAAAAAATATTAATAAAAAAAATTGAAAAATATTTTTTTTTATTGGACTTAATCTTTAAGCTCTTTTATGATTAAGCAAACAGGGCAGTTTCATACACTCCCATGAGTCTGATGAAAAAATACCTTCCTCTCATTCCCTATGCGACGTAAACGATATTGCGAGGGTCAGCTAGTATTAAATAATAATATTACAGTAACCATAATAATATGAAAAAGGTTGCAGGCTGGGACTGGATGCGGAAGACGCAGGACCGTGTGTTGTGGCGTACATTGGGACAGGCCTACGTCCAGCTGTGGATTGATAAAGGCTGATTTGATTGATTTTGATATAATAATACTAAAGTGAGCACTACATCATGTACCACCACACTTTTACTTTTGAGAATACCGCAAGGCGAAACCGGTCATGTATAAAATAAATAAATGTTGTGGAACAGTACAAGTGGTGTTATTCAATATCTTATTTATAACCTTTTTGAGATTCTTATACCAGCGAATTCGTTACTACTACCCGTTCGCTCTAACTTTGCCGCTGGCGTAAAGGCGTATACCCGAATTGTTAATTAGACGAAGTAAATTGACAGTAGCTAATGTCACTTCGTCATAGAAATCCGCAACATTGTAAGAAGAAGTGACATTAGTTGCTGTCAATTTACTTCGTCTAATTAAAAAATCGACTTTAGTATGGAGCCGAGCGGCAAAGTTAGAGCGAACGAGCAGTATGTCCAAGTTTGGACAAAGTTCTACCCGTACTCCTGTAAAATGGAGAAGATCTTACTAGGAGTTAACTATGGAGTTAATAGTTACCAAAATGTCACGTTTCACTGCATCGTATCACTGACACGTTGTCTACCTTTTTATGGGTAAGAATCACCCATTTTTACACAAGTACTTCAAAACACTAGTTTTATAAAAATTACACAACGAGATGGCGTCCGTTTCTTTGACCATATATTACATACATATGTAAAACTCCGATTCATTTTAATATCTCAAGCAGCAAAAATAGAGTACCGGTTAATAACATTTTTTTTTTTTATAACCGCCTAAGATTATTTGTCATTGAAATGTCCTTTAAAAATTAGTGTTCTTAATATTTTGCACAGGAACGAGTCTTTTTTTACTAAACTTGATTATTTATTTTTACATTATTACTTAATAGCAAAAACTTGATATTCACATAATTTGGTTGCAAGGCGTTTGAGACACGTTGCACCTGCCTTGGTCACAGGAGGACTGAAGGTGATAGTCTATTACTAATATTATAAAGAGAAAAGATTTGTTTTTTTGTTTTTATTGTTTGTTTGTTTGTAACGAATAGGCTCCAGAACTACTGGACCGATTTAAAAAATTCTTTCACTGTTGGAAAGCTACACTCTTTGCGGTGAAAAAAGGCTATATTTTATTCCCGTATTCCCACGGGAACGGGAACTACGCGGGTAAAACCGCGTGACGTCCGCTAGTACATAATATAAACAAACTCTGCATCCTAAACTTGGCTACAATGCCTGTATTTTGGGAAGCAATCATTCGGTGTTGAGATTTACAATATAATTATTATTATTTATACCTATCATGTCGATTTACAGATAGTCAATCTTTAGTTCAACAGAAACTTCAAGGTACAGGAAACTTGCCATATGAAATTGATAAGGCGATGTCATGGTGGGAGCTTTTCAGTAAGTATAGTATTTTTTTTATGAATTCAGTTAGGTATACTGTCTAAAATGGAATCTTGCTAATATTATAAATGCGTAATTCGTGGCAGTGGTCGCCGTCCTTACAAAAGCAGGCTGATGACAGCGTCGTGGCGTGCGGTAATAATTTCACGCACGCCGACGCGACGCCCCAAGAAGCGGGATAACACTTGAATCAACCCCCAAATATGCCTAAAAGATACTACCGAACCTATACATAGATGTTCGCCCATGACGGCAGCGTGACGTGAGGAACTCACGCACTCCCTCGTCCCCCCTAGAAGCGGAATCACACCCGAAACCCCCCAAAGACGCGGGATAGCACCCGAACCACCCCCTAGCCGAGGTCACAGTGGCGGCCGTGGGTCTGTTGGGAGTCCTGGGACATTCTTCCAAGGGCTTACCCGGGGCTCCCAACCATAGGCTGTTGGGCGTTACGTGAGGTTTTTTAGTCGGTGGAGTCATATAGCATCCATGATGGATTTTCCTTCACGTTAAAATAAAATAGATGTTCGTGAGGTAGCTAATGTCTACCGGGAATCCTGGGATATCCTTGGGAGGGATAACCCGTGACTCTTAGCCATGGGCAGTCGTAGGGCACCGTGTGGTTTGAGGCGGTAGGAATCCGGCACAGTATCCATGAGGATTTCCACACGTAACTTTTACTAAAGATCACCTTCATTGTTATAGAGACCAGCTCAGCGATTCGTCGCCAATTCTATTTAGTCGTGGTACTGCAGACTGCTTTTTTCTACCAGGGTGTGCCATGTTTTCAAGTGTATGCTGAGCTAATATTTACTGAAGCAGTTGGCGATGACTTCTATGTGTCTCCCAACTTATGCAGTGTATTTTTTGGGGGCTTATTGATTGTGGCCGGTGTGCTTGGAGCTTATTTGTCGGATCATATTGGAAGAAGAGTAAGTAAAATGATATAAGAGTAGTTGAACACTACTTTTTGATGTCAGTAAAATATAATTCCCATACTAATGATGGAAAATAAATTTTTGGTTATCGATAAACTCTGAAACTACTGAATTGATTTAAAACATTATTGATACTGTTGATCGATGGCACTGGATGAAACTTGCTACACATATTGAACAACTTCACTTGTACTGTTCCACAACATTTATTATTGTAATACCTAACCGGTTTCGCCTTTCAGCATTCTCAAAGGCTATTATTACTTATTTAGATTATAATTACACTTCGGACACATGTTCGAACCATGTGTTTCGATATGTGTTGAAGTTTTTCTATATGTATAGATTTAAAACATCTTTAGTTAAAATTTCCTGAAGTCACAGTGCGGTGGCATGATGATAATATGAACATAGCCTAATGTTCATAATCACCATGCCACCGGCAACAAATTTTAGGGATATTTATTATAAGGGGTATACTACGCCAAATCGAATGCTAAATAATCGAACATCCAAATACTCGAACGTTTAAAATATCGAACGTTTAATATAATCGAACATTGATATTGTAATCTTCGATATTTTGAACGTTCGATATATTGAACGTTCGCTATATTGAACGTTCGATATTTTGAACGTTCGATTATTTGGCATTCGATTTGGCGTAGTATACCCTATTATAAGTGCTAAGGAACGGATCTATAACACACAGAGAAAAATGTTGAGATCGCTATTACTACTTTCTTCTCATTTTGCTCTTCATGTGTTACTAGCGGACGCCACGCGTTTCCGCCGCGTAGCTCCCGTTCCCGTGGGAATACGGGACTAAAATATAGCCTATGTTACTCAGGGTGCATGTAGCTTACCAAAGGTGAAAGATTTTTTTAAATCGGCATCCTACTTTTTGAATTTATTCATTACAAACATACACACAAAATACAAAGCTTTCCTGTTTATAATAGCGTAGACCTCTTGGCTTTTTGCTGCTGTTGTAAACATAATATAAATACTTTCTTTCCCCAGCCTCTTGAAATACATGCATCAATAGTGGCAGGTGTGTGTTGCCTGTTCCTGGGGACCCAGATGGTAACGAAGTGGTTACCTACGTGGACGGTACCGCTGGCCATCTACGTATACACCACGGCTCATACTGTGGGCTCGGGTACCGTGGCTTTTGTACTCGTAGCAGAGGTCTTTATACCAGAGGTTAATACCTTTTTACTTTTTTAACGTGTGAAAAATCCTTCATGGATACTATGCTGGACTCTAACCGACAATAGTCCGTCAAACCGTTTATTTTCATTTGACAGCGGGCTGTGAACGTAACTATTCCATTATTCGTAAAAGGGAACTTTGAAATACGCTGTAAAATAAATAATATCTATATATAAACTACCTTTTTTTTTTTTTAACGTGATGGAAAATCCTCGTAGGATGCTATGCCGGACTCTTACCGACTAAAAAACCTCACGTAACGCCCAACAGCCTATGGTTGAGAGCCCCGGGTAAGCCCTCAGGAAGGATGTCCCGTGACTCCCAACAGACCTACGGCCGCCAATGTGGCCTCGCCCAGGGGGTGGTTCGGGTGCAATCCCGCGTCTATGGGGGGGTTTCGGGTGTGACCCCGCTTCTAAGGGGGGGGCGTGCGTGAGTGCTCACGTCACGCTGCCGTCATGGGCCTGCTTCTGTAAGGACGGTGAGCGGCCCTCTCACCGTCCTCAGACCCCCGGTCATGGAGGCCGATAGTCCTCGGCGAAGACACGTCGGCGGCGCCCAGGGCGCCGACTGCGGAACTCGGGTGGGAGAGTTCTCTCCCGCACCCGCCCCGCCGCCTCCTTCGCGAGCATGACCTGCTCGCAGAAAGAGGCGGCGCAGTCCCACTCACTCCCGCTGGAGAGCATGGCTCGCACCATGGCCTCAAGCGAGAGAGTGTCCACGCCCAGACCCACTACGAGGACCTGTCGCTGTTGTGCCCACGCCGTGCACTCCACCAGCGTGTGGAGCGCCGTGTCATCGCTGCGGTCCTCGCAGTGCTGACACTCGGCCGTGGTTTCCCGGTGTTTTCGCCACAGATACCTACCGAAGCTACCGTGCCCGGCAAGCATCTGTGTCAACCGGTAGGAGAGAGCACCGTGTCTTCTCTCCAGCCACTCGTCCATGACCGGTCTGACGGCCGCGATTGTGGCGAATCCCCCCTTTGGTTGCTCAAGTCGCACCTTCCATGTCTCCACGGTTTCCTGGTGGAGCAGGGTCCGCTGGGCCTCGATTTCTCGAGACGCAGGAGTTAAGGAACCCCAAAACCCTAACATCAGCTTCATCAGCTGAATATTTGATAGACGTCAGCACTATTACCCCAGACTTGCGTCTATTGGTAACGTGCTGAATTAGCAATAAGATAGTATATAAGATTGGCATTTTGTTAAATTTAAGCAATTACTGTTACGCTGTTTCTCTGAAATAAAGTATTTTTTTAAATCAACTCGCTGTCGGCAACTTAATTGGCGCTGAGGACAGGATCCTTGTAGTCAGTGTTCACGTATCCAGATCTACAAGAAGCTCTGACGTCCGTCTCTACGGTTAGGCAAGGATCCGAACAAATAAATTTATTGGAGCCACCAGTGACAGAGCCAGCTAGCAGTAATTCACGGAGGACATGTGGAAAGCTGCGGAACCGTGAGTAAATCTTTTCACCATTCCTTTGAGCTCTCCCTATTGTTTCCACCTTGTTATAACCTTGTGTGTGTGTGTATTATTAGGGATTGGACAACGCCATAATAATATTCGCATAGGTTATATTAGTGTATTAGGACGTTAATTTACGTTATTTTATTTAGGTACCATAGTATTTGTTTTTCTCTCTTTTAGTTTAAATATTTTTTATTATAAAATGGAAGGAATAGTCCGTGTCCCGCAAGAGATGATTAAGAGCATCCCTCTATTTAGCGGCGAGGCGCGAACACTCCCTTTATATATTAAGAAGTGTGAATTCATATTAAAAACCTTCTCCGGCAGTGCAGAACAGAACGAATACCTATTCCATGTTCTCACGAGTAGGTTATCAGGCGAAGCAGCTATTTTAATAGGTGAAAGGGACTCCATAGAAAACTGGCAACAATTAAATCATTTACTCAGCCAGCACTTTGGTGACCCGCGAACAGAAGAGTGTTTAGCATACGAGTTAGAGACATGTAGAATAAATAAGGGTGAAAGCTACTCAGATTTTTGCTCTAGAATACAACATATGAGAAGTGTATTGTTCGCCAAGTTATCAGAATCTAACTCTGACGAAGCCTTACGCCGAGCAAAACGTATAATTTACAGTAATAGAGCCTTTCATGTGTTACCACAGCATTTAGTAAGAGTAGTTCGACTACGAGACGCTGCTTGCTTAGAAGACGCGTTAAAAATAGTTTTAGAAGAACAAAATTTCCAAACGATGTTTGACTCTAAAATAAATAACCGCCCTAACTTTAATAGAACAAATCGTTCTCATTTTGCTAGCACTAACCAATTCACACACAACACGTCGCAATTCCCAGAACCTATCAAGTGCACATGCACCGAACAACATTGCGAGTTCGTCATTTACACCGAACAATTCGCATCAGTTCAGGAACTTTAGACAGCAGGATAGTAATCGTAATTATTTTAATAATTTTAATCGTAGAAATACCTATAATAACAATCACTCGTCACCGTCCGCAAATAGGTCATCGCTTCCGTTTGCGCAACAGAGCCGACCGGACATGCATACACCGCGTCAACCGCCTTTTGCACCGCTTGCACATTCTTCAGGTTCGAACACCGATGTAACGATGCGTACTGCGAGTTCTAGGCGTGTTAATTACACAAATAATGATAGTTATTACGATCAGAATATGCATCATTCGAATCATGATTTCCAGGAATCAGTTCCCGAGGACTATAATGCCGAAAATTTTCACATAACGGCCTCCTCAATAGGGACCGAATAAAATTAAATTATGATAATCGTTTGAACTTGCCATACATAGTTTTACCTGAGTTAAACGCAGTTTTTGTGATTGATACCGGTAGTGAGAGATCGTTTATTAGTCCGCATATTGCGAATAAGTATTTTAGGCATTATTTACAGTATGAGCCGTTCCAAGTCGTTAGTACTCACGCTACGAGTACACATAGTGAAACTATTATTATACCTTTACCGAATACTTTTAAATGTAAGGAATTGCATAAGTTTTATATTTATACCGTAGACGAAAGATATGATGGGTTAATAGGTAGTAATTTATTAAAACAATTGCAGGCTAAAATTAACTATGAAGGTCTTACCTTACATCTTAGGAATACAAATATTCCGATTATTTATGCACCGTCTAGGAGAGAGATATATCATTTACCTTCTCGTAGCGAATGCAGGGTTAGGCTCCCGGTCAATTTGTTGAACGGAGAGGCTATATTAGGTTTTAAGCAGTTTAAGCAAGGGATAAGAATGCCCGAGGCTTTAGTTAAGTGTGAGAATGGTTATGCCACCACTGTTATTCAAAATTATAACAGTGATTCTAGTGACTTAGTTGTGACAGGACCCTTTAGAGTAGAACCTTACATACAGAACCAGTCTTCCAGAGTAAAATTTACGGGAGATCAGAAAAGAGTGGATGACTTACTTCTACAAAATTTAGATAAATTACGGCTAGATCATATGAACCAAGAGGAACGTAGGACCATTGAAAATCTCTGTAGGGAATATAAGGATATTTTTTATTGTGAGGACATCCCTTTAAGTTTTACGAATCAAGTCAAGCATAGGATTAGGACAGTAAATGAGGACCCTATAAATATTAAAGCATATAGGCTTCCTCCTGTGCAAACACAAGAGATTAAGAGTCAGGTAGAGAAAATGCTTAGGGACAATATTATCCAAGAATCTCATTCTCCTTGGAGTGCTCCCGTGCATTTGGTTCCCAAGAAGATGGACTCATCTGGGAAACAAACATGGAGAATGGTGGTAGATTATAGACGTCTCAACGAGATTACAATCGATGATAAGTATCCTTTACCCAACATCAACGACCTGTTCGATATGTTAGGGAAAAGTACTTATTTCTCGACTCTGGACTTAGCCAGTGGGTACCACCAGATAGAGGTAGCAGAGGAAGATAGGGATAAGACTGCTTTTAGCACCCCATCAGGCCACTACAGCTTCAATCGCCTTCCCTTTGGTTTGAAGACGGCCCCTGCTACTTTTCAAAGGGCTATTGACAACGTCCTGCGAGGTTTACAGGGATTACATTGCCTAGTATACCTCGATGACGTCATTATCTTCTCAAAAAGCCTTCCAGAGCACGTAGAGAAACTTAGGAAAGTCTTTGACCGTTTCCGTCAAACTAACTTGAAGGTACAGTTAGATAAATCCCATTTCCTTCGAAAGGAAGTCCTTTACTTAGGACATACTATTACAAGTGAAGGGTTGAAACCTAATAACGATAAAATTGATGCTGTGTTAAGATATCCTATACCAGAGACCGTAACTCAAATTAAAAGTTTTCTAGGGCTCATAGGGTATTATAGGAAGTTTATTAAAGATTTTGCAAAAATAACGAGACCCATGACAGCCTGTTTAAAGAAGGGTCGTAAAGTTATTATTGAAAATGAGTATAAAGAATGCTTCGAAACTTGTAAGCAACTCTTAACCAATGCACCTTTGTTACAATACCCTGATTTCAGTAAGAGTTTTATTTTAACTACTGATGCATCTAACTTTGCGATAGGGGCTGTATTGTCACAAGGAACTGTAGGTTCAGATAAACCAGTAGCATACGCTAGTAGGACTCTAAGTGATACGGAAACTAGATATAGTACGATAGAGAAAGAGCTTTTAGCTATAATTTGGGCTGTAAAGCATTTTAGACCATACTTATACGGTAATAAGTTTACCATTTTTACCGATCATAGGCCGTTAGCTTGGTTGTACTCTCTCAAGGAACCTAACAGCAAGCTAACACGTTGGCGATTAAGATTAGAAGAGTATGATTTTGAGGTTCGCTACAAAAAGGGACCCCAAAATACAAATGCAGACGCCTTATCGAGAGTCAAACTCAACGCGATAGACGATGATTTGGACTCTATATTTGTAAATGTAGGCGACAGGAAGGAGCGTGTCCAGAAAATTGTAGAGGAACTAGAACAAGACCTCTCGCTCAACGAAACCCCTTTAGAAACCATAGAGCTATCAGATTCCGACGATGGAGTTACCGCGAACTCTGTTTCCAATAGGGAACACGAAGGGATTCCTATCTTAAATGAGGCAGTAGACTCTAAGGCTAGGCAAATATTAGTTCACTCATGGTTTAAGGATAAAATGGCAGTTAAAGACATCTCGAACAATAAACAAAAAATTCTCGAGGTTCACTTGCCAACAGATAATGATAGACTAGTTAAAGATTTTCTGAAGGAATATATAGATCCTAAGCACAAATATTTCATTTACTTTGAACACCCATCTTTTAGGAAAATATTTACCAACGTAGTTATTAAATTATTTAAGAAGAATACCGTTAAGTTAACAGAATGTACTGAAAGAGTCATTAACCTTACACAGTCAGAAGAAGACCAAAAAGAAGTAATCTTGAAGTACCACGATGGTAAAACCTGTCATAGAGGCATTAAGGAAACACTAGCCAAACTTAGGAGACATTATTGGTGGGCAAATATGAATGAAACAGTAACAGCTGTCATAAATGCCTGCGAAGCTTGTAAGAAAATGAAGTATGATAGAAAACCCATTAAGCCGCAGATTCAATTAACTCAAACCCAAGACAGTCCATTTCAGGAAGCCTTCATGGACTTGCTATATATTGAAAGTAAGTATTATTTAATCATAGTAGATGCCTTTAGTAAATTAGCACAAGCCATAGAAGTACCTAATAGGAGTACACCATCGATAGTTAGAGCATTAATCAAATATTTTAGTATTTATGGATTACCTAGAAAGATTAGTTGCGATTCAGGAACTGAATTTAATAATACATTAATTAAGGAGATGTTAAGTTTATATAAAATTGAACTCCACATAGGAACTCCGAATAACCCGAGTTCCATGGCGATAGTCGAGCGATTCCACTCAACTATTATCGAAATATATAGGTTAGCCATGTATGAGAAAACAGATTTAGATGCGTCATCTGTCATGACTTATGCTATTATGGCTTACAATAACAGTATTCATTGAGCCACAGGTTTCACGCCTTTTGAATTAGTATTTGGCCATACTGATATTGGAAATGTATTCGATATTGATAGGGAAAGAAATTTAACTCAAAAATTACTCCTAGATCATAGGAAACGTCTTAAGACATTGTACGAATTTATAGCGGAAAAGTTAGAAACAGATAAGACAAAAGTTAGGGATAAGAGAGGCGGAGAAGAAGTGCCGGTTCTCAGAACAGGTGACAACGTTTTTATGAAAAACACGAGAATTAGGAAAGCGAAAGAAAAACCACGATACGAAAAAGCCAAAGTTACGGGTGAAACCCAGCGTAATATCGTCCCGGTAGAACTAAATAAACGTTCCACCAAAGTAGCGATTAAAAATGTAAAACGTCCTCCACAGATCCTCCCTAGTACTTCTGGTACTAGTAGCATCAGCGCTCACGCTGGACCTTCAAGACCTCGGTCAGAATCCGGGCATAGCGTCATTGAAGATGGGCACAGCAGTGAAGAGGATTAGTTATTGGACTATATTTAAGACATTAGATTTAGAATTTTTAGAGTTACAAATAGATAATAATATTCGGGATTTTAGCAAATTAAAAGTAGAGATTAGAGAAATAGGACTATTTAATGAAACGACAGGAATGGAGAACCAAATAGAATATTTAGTTAGAATAACACAGGAAAGATTAGCTCAAATAATACCATTTAACCCTAGGAGCAAACGAGCTTTGTTTAATCCACTAGATTCAGTCATAAAAGCCATTACTGGAAATCTAGATAAAAATGATGCTATTAGGTATGATAAGGCAATAAAAACATTACGAAAGGAAGAACATGTTGTAGAGCGAAAGGTTTCGTCAATGCAGAAGGCTTTTGATAAGTTAGTGAATGATTCGGAAATCATTAATTCTAATATTCAAAACTTGGGTTTACAAACGAATGAAATAGAAAAACTAGCTAGAAATGAGTTCAAATTTAATAACCTATTTCATATATTGAATTCTATGTATCAGATCTTGGGTAGCTTCGAAATTGTTACGAAGAGATTCAGGAAGTAGAGTCAGCTATTGCTTTTAGTAAACTTAATATTCTTCATCAGTCAATTATAAATAGTTCAGAATTGTTTAATACTTTAGAAATTATTAGTAGACATGCTAGGACCATATTTCCCGTTAGTAAGAATAACTTAATTAAACTAGAACGTAATATCATTGTCAAATCATTTATAAATAATTATAGGTTGGTGTTTGTCCTAGAAGTCCCCTTAATACACGAGGGAACATACAATTATTACAAGGTTATCCCTATCCCCATTTTCCAGCATCCAAACACATTTACTATCATTCCTAAATACCCATACCTAATGGTGAATAGATTGAAATATGTTCCTGTAGCAAACCCATGCACAAAGGTTGAAAATTATTTGTACCTTTGCGATGAAGACAACCTGGTCCAGTACCCGACTGAAACCTGCATCGAACAAATCATGCTGATGAAAAATAACTACAGCTGCTGCACACAAAACCACATTAAGATCGAAGAAACCAAGGTTCAGAAAGTTTCCGAGAACCAATGGTTGGTTTACTCCAAAGACGACGTGGTCATCACAGAAAATTGTAATACCGAAATTCACAAGCATAACGTATTGGGAACGTATTTGTTGACGCCAAACCAACAGTGTGAAACACAAGTCGGAGATTTATTGATAGTCGCTTCATCAAATAGCTCAATATCCAGCTTTCAGCTCCAGTTGGTCCAGATGCCAGCAATACCCCACGAAATGAAGACAAGAACGAAGAAAATAGACTTAAGAAATGTGGACTTTAGTGACATTAAGGAAATTTTACACAGTGCAAAACTCAGTGAAAATTACAGTGATGAAAACGAGTTATTTACTATGGACATAAATGTTTGGACTATCTGTTTGTATTGTATAGTTATGATTGTAATAATTTTAATATTGTGGAAACTAAAATTTTTCTATATTTTTAGCCGAAATTCTTCGAAGTCACCTGAGATGCCTTCGAATAATTTCTCTCTTGGGGGGGGAGGAGTTAAGGAACCCCAAAACCCTAACATCAGCTTCATCAGCTGAATATTTGATAGACGTCAGCACTATTACCCCAGACTTGCGTCTATTGGTAACGTGCTGAATTAGCAATAAGATAGTATATAAGATTGGCATTTTGTTAAATTTAAGCAATTACTGTTACGCTGTTTCTCTGAAATAAAGTATTTTTTTAAATCAACTCGCTGTCGGCAACTTAATACACCTTTGGCCCCGCTCCAGCGCCTCCTTGCGCCATCTGAACAGTGACGCAAGGGCTCTCGCTTCCAGGTCCCATGGAGGGGTCCCGGCTAGGAGACATGCCGCCTCACCGGAGATCGTGCGGTATCCTCTTATCACCCTGACGGCCATCACTCTCTGCGGGCTCAGCAGTCTAGCCTCATTGCTGGCCGTCAGGGTCTCCGCCCATACGGGAGCCCCGTACAGAGCCATGCTTCGCACGATCCCCAGGTACAGCCTCCTGTAGGGAGCGTTGGGTCCCCTGATGTTGGGCATCAACCGCGCGAGTGCGGCCGATGCTCCCCTCAGTTTTGGGACCAAACTTCGGAAGTGATGTCCGAAATTCCACCGGCCATCGCGTACGAGCCCCAGATACTTCATCGAGGGCTCGATGCCGATGCTGACGCCCCCTACCTGTAGGCTGGATCCCGCAGGTGGCCCCATCCGAGGTCCGTGGAAGCACAGAGCCTCGGATTTGTGAAGGGCGACCTCGAGACCCAGCCGCCGAATCCGACCCACGACCTGAGCAACCCCTGCCGTGGCCTTAAGTGCTGCGGCACGGTGCGTTGCTCCCCGCGCCGTAACGAGGGTGTCGTCGGCGTAACACGTTACGCCGACCCCTCTGAGCAACGGACCACGCAGCACCCAGTCGTAACCGATGTTCCACAGGAGCGGCCCTAAAACCGATCCCTGTGGAACACCGCACGACACATCTCGCCGACCCGGCCCTAGCCAGCTCGGATAAGTTATGGCTCTCTCGGAGAGATAAGCCCCGACAATTCGACGGAGGTAGGGAGGCACTCCATGATAGATAAGCGCCTCCCTGACGCAGCTCCAGGGCAAGGTGTTGAATGCGTTGGCGATGTCGAGAGACACCGCCACCACCACCTCACCCTGTGAGACTGCTTCCTCCGTCAGGCCTCTAATGCGCATGATCGCGTCCACGGTGGAGCGTCCCTGACGGAAGCCAAACTGGCTATCCGCCAGATCAGGCCCCACGCGTGTGAGGTGCCCGACGAGGCGTTGTGCAATAATGCGCTCAAAGAGCTTGCACACCTCGTCGAGCAACACGATCGGCCGGTACCCTGATGGGGAATTTGCCGGCCGCCCCGCCTTTCGAATCAAGACCAGTTTCCCTGTCTTCCAGACCTTGGGAAACTGGCCTTTCTCGAGGCATGCGCTAAAGAGCCCAATTAGTCGAGGCCCAAGCTCTTCGAGAGCCAGGACCCACGCTCGGCCTGGAATGCCGTCGGGTCCAGGGGCGGTGTTTCTGCGGGATTTAAGCCGCAGTACAGCCGCCCCTAACTCACCCTCGGTGACTACGGGCACGTCGTTCTCGCTGCCTTCCGCGTTGGGCGCCTGAGACGAAGCCATGCGCGGAGAAATGTGTTCCTCCGCTCTCGATGGGAACAAGAAGTCCAGGACCTCCTCCAGCCGCTCCGGCTGGAGACTCTGAGTCAGTGGGGGCGCCTTAGGGCGTAATTTGCCCCTTACCATAAGGTACGGGCGCCCCCACGGGTTCCGCTCCAGAGTCTCCATCAGCTCATCGCGGCCCAACTTTTTGGACCGCTTGATGGCCGTCTGGAGGGCCCTCTTGGCTTCCTTGTACCCATCATAAAGCTCCGTCTCTCGGGCTGCCGCATCGTCTGGGCGGCGACGCCTCCGGCGGAATCTGGTGTACCGGCGGCGCGCGGTAACGCACTCCGCGGGCAACTGCGCGATTTCCGGCGTCCACCAGTACACCTGCTTCCTCGCCGGTCTGGGCCTAGCCCTGGGCATCGCCGCATCGCAGATGTGCGACATGGCTCTCCCGAACCACTCCACTTCGGCATCAACATCGGCAGGCCCGTCCGCTGTCGGAATCCAGGCCTGCACGATGGCCGCCTCCAGGAGAGCCTCCCGATCCAGGCGATGGAGTGCCCAACGCGGTTCCGGGGGATTCGCGATTGTGAAATATATAAACTACCTAAATAATATATATAAATTACCTAATCATATTTATCTACTTTAGTTACAACCCATTAAAGAAACTAAGTAAAATAAAATAAAATAAAAAAACTATAAAATCCAACTCGTTCCCTTCCTACGGTCACGACGGTTGGGAGCCTCGGGTAAGCTCTCGAAAGGATATTCCCAGGACATCTTTATGAACATTTTCAGTACTAAATATTATAAAACAACGTCTTTTATTACTATCTTTTTATCTGTTCCTGATAAACTTAATAACTATTGATTTACTTTTCATCCAAAAGATAGAGTGATTCTTCAAAAAGTTTCTGACTGCCTATTTCACTGTGTTACTCTTTTGTGAACTGCCTTTCTAAAAGATATTAGCATAACCCATAAGCGGCAGTAGCCCCATTTGCTGGGACATCCTTTTGACGGCTCACTTGGGGCTTTTGGCCGTAGCCAGTGGTAGGGCACGTGTGGTTTCAGTCAGTAAGAGTCCGACATTGCATTTATGAATTTCCGTAGGTAAAAGACGCCCCTTTCATTAAGCATTATACGATACGACTGTCGAACTTCGGTAGGCAAATTAAAACCGTTGGTTCTGGTTATCGTTATGCCTAGTAAAAGGTCATATCGCCTAAATAATTTTAACCAGACCTCACCTAGACTGATGCACGGCTGTCGTTGAAATTTGTCTTTTTGCCTGCTCCTGTGCGATTCATCATGACAAGAGATCATCTTACAATCCCGGGTTCTTCAAGAGGAGCGTGAAGAGGCACATCACAGGGTCGCCAACTTGAGGACCACTGTCAGAAGTGGCCCCCATTCGCTAGATGCGCCACGGCTTTCCATCAGGCTGGTGGCGACGTCAATTTGGCGAGCTAATTATAAAAAAAAAAAAGAGAGGCAGTGTTTTACATCTACACAATATCAAGACAGTTGTTTCTACACTTCAATTGGCAAGGCAATAGATAGAGCCCCTGAGAAAAGAACCTAGTAATAAAACCTCTGTCGTATAATTTAAATTTTCCAGTAGTGGACAGTTATAGGCAGATTTGATTGGTAATTGATTGATAACCACTACTAATTTTTTAGGAGAAAAATGTCTCAATCTTTTTTTAAATTTTATGACTAACTTAGAATTTCTATATTTTCAGGTAAAAAGTGAACTGATGATGTGTACATTTGCGTGGGGCTATATTTGCGGTTTCAGTTCAATTTTCTTCTTTGGCATCGTCATACAAGCAATTGGTTTAGCGCCAGCATTCTTCTTTTTCTCAGCTGTGTGTTTCTTTACAAGTGTTTATTTCTATTACTGCCTACCAGAGACTAAAGGATTACCTGTGTATGCTATTCAGGCGTTGTTTACCAAAGAAGTACACTAAATAAATGGAAATATTTTAAATACAGTTTGTTATTTATTTAGAGACTAGCTGATGCGCCCGCGTGAAATTTGGTTCCCGTTCCCGCTTCTCATGGGAACATTTTTCCGGGATAAAAGTAGCCTATGTGTTATTCCAGACTATACTCTATTCCTGTACCAAATTTTAGACAGATCCATTCAGCCGTTAGAGCGTGATTGAGTAACAAACATCCAAACATCTTCACAAACTTTCACATTTATAATATTAGTAGGAAGTAGGATTATTTTCAAAATCCTATATAAGTATTAACCTCTCAACCGTGTTGTGCCGTATCCGTCCATACCCCACCATTTGTGTTGTCCCGTATCCGTCCCAAGAATACCGGCTCTAAATTTACGCAAATAAAACGCTAATGCTCTTGAAAATAGGTTCTTTTATTGCTTGATATTGTATCTATGATCATCAATTTTACCATTCAGTAGTGCCATCGTTAAAAAAAATATATATATCAGTCAAACAATTCGACAAACGCCGATTTGCAATATTTGAAATCTGTTTTTAGGAGTGATTTATTGTTGGAATCCAGAGAGTTTACTTATCAATTAATTGGAAAATTATCTAGGAATGTGTAAAAAAAAAAATAACCAAATTCTGTGAACTAATTTATTGACAAAATCGTTCATGTTTTGCAACAGGTAATGTTCGGTAATATTATAAAAAAACATGATTTTATAAATAAATATTCATGAATAACATTATTCACTTATTTATCTTCCTAAAACAGTCATTGTTCATATTATTATTCATATAAATTTTCCTTGAATTTTGAGAAATTCGAAAAGCAGTCGCGCGCTCCCAGCGGCCTGTGTAACTTGCCACAGACGACGGGTACAAGTTCGTTGCCCCTTCCGCGTACGAAAGGTTAAGTAAGTATATACCCCTAGGCGAGGCCGCAGCGGCGGCCGTGGGTCTGTTGAGAGTCCTGGGACATCCTTCCGAGGGCTAACCCAGGGCTTTTCAACCATGGGCTGTTGGGCGTTACGTGAGGTTTCCGGCATAGCATCCATGAGGATTTTCTCTTACGTTAAAAAAAACTATATAAGTATTAATATCCGTGGTCTGATTGTGTAAAACAAGCAAGTTAATCCTAGCTTACTTTGGGATCAAATAGCGTTCTAAAAGATGTCCGTGAATATTTATTTATTTATTTAATTACTATGCTAACAAAATTACAAATTTAATGGAAAAATATCGGTCTCAATCGGGACTCAAACCTGCGTCCGATCGTCGACTACTAGTCAGACTGATTGGAATAGAGGCTTCCGGCTAACCGGGTTAGACGAACCATTACCAACCGAACCTAAGTCCCCCTTTTTAGAGTTCCGTAGCCAAATGGCAAAAACGGAACCGTTATAGATTCGTCATGTCTGTCTGTCTGTCCGTCCGTATGTCACAGGCACTATATGGTCCATGCTGTTGAAACTTGGTAAGTAGATGTATTCTGTAAACCGCATTAAGATTTTTATTTCATATAAAACTAGAAAAAAAGCATTAAATTTTGGGCGTCCCCATACTCAAAACTGAAACTCAATTTTTTATATAATTTATATATTTATATATAATTATATTTATATATATATATTATTTTTATATATTTATATTTATATTTATATATTTATTTATATTTATTTTTTATATTTATATACTTATATATATATATATATATATTTTTTTTATATTTTTTAGATAACTGTAATTTCATAGGTAAAGACCTAATATAAATCAATACAATATTCCTATCAAACAACTATAAGAAGTATGTATAGGTGAAAAAGAAAATCGTTGATCCGTTTCAGTTGGTATTGCAGTTGGTCCGAGTGGAACATTTTTTCGGTGATTCCCATTAGTTCTATAGAACTGTGACGTCATAGAACTGTTGAAACGTTTTTCTCCCTGTTTTTCAATGATAGATCAGATGCAATTAAATTTGTCCCATTTGTTCCATAGAAAAAATAATACTTTTGCTTAATTGGAAACCTCGATCTCCATGTTCTACAAGTTCCCTTTTTACATGTTCCTAAATGCCTTTCACACATTTTTTATTCCAACTCCTATTTCCATAACCAGTTTTACTTACATACATACTTACATTAATTATGAGGTACCTACAATACACACTGGACCTTAGTGTCCTATATCGGAACAACTTTATAAAAGGAATTATAGAATATTACAGTTGAATGTTGCAATAAAACAAGCTAAATCATTTAAAGCAATTGGTTTTATTAACCATAATTAAAATAAACGAAAACGAAACGTTCTATCGTAGTTCTATGGAACAAATGGGACAAATTTAGTTGCATCTGATCTATTATAGAAAAACAGGGACAAAAATGTTTCAACAGTTCTATGACGTCACATTTCTATAGAACTAATGGGAGACATTAACATCTGTCATCAACCAGTTGGTCCGATAGGAATAAAGTCCCTTATTGAGTTCCATTCCGAAGGTTGGTCGGTTTAGTTGGTCGGAGTGGAAAGACAGTATTTAATACGTGTGGGGTATCTATAGATAGGTCTTCAAAAATGCTATTGAGGTTCTTAACATTTTTTTTTTCTACAAAGAATAGTTTGCGCAAGAGACTTCCAAAGTGGAAGAATGTGTGTGTCCCCCTCTAACTTCTAAACTAAGAATAAATGAATCGCAATGAATAAATGAAATTGAAATTGAAATTGAAGAAAATGATAAATCTAAAAAAAAATTGAATGTGCACTGCCATAAAAACTACTAACGAAAATTGGTTGAACGAGATCTAGTAGGAAGGTTTTTTTTTAATACGGCATAAACCGCAATTTTCGGTTAGAAAAATCACTACCACTGCGAACGTGTTAAAACATCTATCAAAGTTACAACGAACTATAAGAACTTTTATATTATGTTACTAGCTGCTACAGAACCCTTCATGGGAGAGTCCAACTCGCATTGCCCGGATTTTTTTTTAACTAGCTGATGCCCGCAGCTTCGCCTGCGTGAAATTTTGTTCCTAGACTATAACATATCTCTGTGGGCACCAAATTTCAGCCAGATCCGTTCAGCCGTTACAGCGTAAAAGAGTTACAAACATCCACACTCCACACTCACAAACATTCGCATTTATAATAATACCCAGTTAGATAGATTTCTGATTAACAAATTCATAATGCATAATATACGAACCAAGTAAATTTATTTATTAAATACATTTCTTAATTCAATTTCTAAACTACTACTTGACACAACTTCTCTTCTAAGCAATTGACATCGTAACTTAGTTCCTTCTTCAGATAGTCCCAGCCTACGACGTTTGAACAAACCGAACTACTGTAGGCTTTATTCTCCTAATACAGATGGTCAAACCAAGACCTGGTAACGTAATAACAATGTAAATTTCATCAGCTGAGCGTTCATGTTCATTGTAATGGCTTTTTTCAGTCTTGTCGCATGTGGTCTTCGTAGAGTCTATTCCTGTATTTTACAAAGACTTAATGAGTCTGTTTCCTGACAGAATGCAGTCAGCACTATATGTAGAACAAAGTTCATGCCTTCCATGACCAATCTTTGTCGTAAGGATTAAGAGCGTAGATGGTAACATGCGGTGTTATTTTATTGATCAGTGGATACTACCTGAAGCGTGGTCTTTCATTTTTTCTGGCTAGGCATCTTAGAATTTTCTTCTTCTTTTCACAAATGTATTTTTGTCACACAAAATTTGAATAAATTAGCAATAAAACTTCCGTATAGCATAGGTATTTGGTTAATATTATACCAAAATAGCGCTTTTTATTTAATTTTATGGCTTTATAGTAAAATCATATCTTTGAAATCTGAAGTAAAACCATATAACAAAAATGACAACGCTTTCACAAATTATGTGTCAAAATAAAAAGTAATTTAAGTATAAAATAAGAGTATTTAAGGAGTATTGATATCAACTCCGGAGAAAATCAGCCCCAAAATAATTTACATTCCCTTTTCTGCTCGATATAGTATACATTTCAATAAAATACGAAACACGTCTTCCATCAATTATATTAATAATGCTATGTGCCAAATTTTAAGTAGATCGGACCAAGGAATCACGTTGTCCCATACAAACTTTACCCTCCTTTTTTATACCTTTAGAGGTGGAATTGCAAAAATGTTAAAATTACTTTTTTCAAATTGTAACAAACAACGCTCATGCTTAGTTTCATCATCGCTCCATTAACCGTTTAAGCAATAATTGATAATAACTTTGGGTCTAGGGATCGAACAGCAAAATTAAGTTTGCTTTGAATTCCATATACTTTTCCGGGATAAAAAGTACCCAGTGTTGTGCCCAGGCTATTAAAGAATAATTATACCAAGTTTCATCGTAATCGAACCGGTAGTTTTTGCGTGATGTCTGAACAAACAGACAGACAGACAGACAGACAGACAAAAATTTTTTTAATCACATTTTTGGGTTCGGTGTCGGTCTAGTAACACCCCTGCTATTTATTTTTTTGATATTTTGAATGTACAGAATTTTCACTTCTACAGATTTATTATAAGTATAGATGTGAGGGAATCCTACTTGGATGCTATGCCCATCTCCTGAACTGCCGACTAAAAACCACACGTATCCAACCTAACAGCCTACGGTTGGGTATTCCTGGGTAAGCCTCTGTCAGCCGACGTCCTCTAAAGCGCTACCGCCGGTACTTCACCCCTCTCGGCCAGAAGTCAGGACCCATGAAGGTGGTGATGCGGTCTGTAGAACCCTCACCACAAAAGAGTTGAAGCTCACATTATGATGAGAATTCCCCCTAGTATCAGTAGTCCGATTAAATAGTGCGATGATCGAACTACTGAGACTTTTCCGGCTCAGTAGTCCGATGATGCAGATGATTATAAATCATCGGACTACTGAGTCTTTTAGTCCGATTCGACACTCCGGAATACGAAATAAATGCAGTAGTATTAACATTTGTTTTGCATATTTATTTTTTCCAACATGCTAATTTTGACATTCGACATTCCGAAATAAGAAATGGATGCAGTAGTATTAACATTCTTCTCCACCCTCAAACCCAACCTGGTTTTCTTCTGGAGGTAGTCTACGACATCCAAGACCTTCACAGTCAATAGGTACTGCGTCGCAAGTTACAATTACAATATTCTATAACAATTGCATGTTAGCTACACCACTCAATGAATAGCTGGTAGTGGAAACATTCATTGTAGATAGACCATTGTTTATTTTTACTAACAAGCCGTTTCGAATTTTCAAATACGACTATGTACTACTTTGGTTGTACAATAAAACCTTTTGAATCGCTTATTTCGTTCATCTTTACTATTGTTTTAACGAGGAAAGATTTGATTGTTTGTTTGTATCGAACAGGCTCTAAAACTACTGAACCGATTTGAAAAATCTTTCACTGTTGGGAAGCTACACTATCCTCAGTGAACATACGTATGCTATATTTATTTACATACTAGCTGTTGCCCGCAGCTTCGCCCGCGTAAAATTTGTTTCCGCGGGAAGTTATTACCATGATAAAAGGTAGCCTATGTGTTATTCCAGAGTATAATGTATCTCTGTACCAAATTTCAGCCCAATCCGTTCAGCGGTTTGAGCGTCAAAGAGTAACAAACATCCACATTCACAAACTTTCGCATTTATAATATTAGTAAGATTACCACGGCAACGGGAGCTAAGCGGGTGAAAACAAGTGTCGTTCGCTTGTGGAAATAATATATGCATAAGTACATAGAGATATAGTGACGCCTTCGGTCTCAAAGGTTAGGCAAGGACATGCTTAACGTCCAGTTTTCACCAGTTTTGTTTAGTACGTAATAGGCAGAGAGACTATTGCCGTATTCGTGGTCAGGGGCCAGAGGAACAACAGCTTGTTGTATTGGGCTGGCCTCGCGGAAACTAGGAGTCTTAAATAAGGTGAGACGGTATGTCACGCCACATCAGAGTTGTTTACTGTACAAGACGCAAATTCGTCCCTGCGTCGAATACTGTTCTCACCTTTGGAATGACTCCGCAAGGTATTTACGGGACGCGCTTGACGCTATGCAGAGACGTGCTATCCGAATAATTGGTTGTCCTGAGGTGACGGGAGGCCGCAAACCGTTGGCGCAGCGAAGAACCATAGCGTCCTTGGCTGCCTTCTATCGAATGTATCACGGCGAATGTTCTGAAGAGCTCTTCAACCTGATCCCACCCTCTCCTTTCCGATCCCGAACAACACGTGCCGGGCAAAGATGCAACTCACACACAGTGGAGAGAATCTTCGCCAGAACTGAGCGTTTGAAAAGATCGTTCCTCTGTCGAACTATAAAAACATGGAACGACCTGCCCGCACACGTGTTTCCCTCATCTTACAATCCCGGGTTCTTCAAGAGGAGCGTGAAGAGGCACATCACAGGGCCGCCAACTTGAGGACCACTGTCAGAAGTGGCCCCCAATCGCAAGATGCGCCACGGCTTTCCATCAGGCTGGTGGCGACGTCAATTTGGCGAGCTAAACATAAAAAAAAATGAATATTTGTGGACATTCTCACACAACATCATCTAGCCCAAATTAAGCTAATAATAAGCTTGTGATATGGGTAAGTACATATTGTACTTGCATACACACAAATTACATTATTATTTTGTGCTCAAACGCACGCGTAGACAATTTGTAATCATCTTACTAACATTATAAATGCGAATGTTTGTGAGTGTGGATGTTTGTTACTCTTTAAAGGTCGAACGTCTGAACGGAACTGGCTGAAATTTGGTACAGAGATAAATTATAGTCTGGAATAACACATAGGCTACTTTTTATCCCGGGAATAAGTTCCCACGGCACCAAATTTTACGCGGGCGAAGCTGCGGGCATCAGCTAGTGTTAAATAATTATGTATTTAGGTAGCCTGGAGTTCTATTTTACAAGTTCGGCTCAGTTTAGACTCCAGATATCCTATAAATTGCAAACTTTGTTTTTAAAATTGTCAACTGTAGTTGTATCATACCTACATAGTACGATTGTAATTTGTTGTTTGTGGGTATGTTGTGCTTGTATCTAGACGTCTGATAAACATACCTATATATTTCTAAATATCTACAAACATATTATAGACAAATTAAACCCAGATACAGAACAAATCAATGTACTCATCACACAGTGATATATGTCCTGCGTGAGAATCGAAGGAAGGAGAAGGAAGCGCTCGTGGCCCCGCGGACTCAGTGTTCTGTAAACGATCACTGCAGTAAGCAACTTTCACTATGGCCGGTCCATGTGATCACTTTGTGACACTTATTTGAGCGTTTCCGTGCTTCGGAAGGCACGTTAAGCCGTTGGTCCCGGTTGCCAGTAAAATGGCAGTCGTTAAGCTAAGTAAGTAAGTAAGGCTTTATTTCAACAGCAGGCAGTCACAACCTGCGCCTGTCCATTTAAACACGGCAATACGGCTCACCACCTATTACGTGGGACAAAATTATACAAAGGTGAAATGTGGGCACATAATATGCCTCTGCCTACCCCTTCGGGGATAAAGGCTATATGTATGTATGTATGTATGTGAGAATCGAACCCACGACCTCCGAATCCGTAGTCAGGCACACTAATCACTGGACCACGAGGGCAGTCGATGGCTCAAACGCTCACACACCTTAGGTCTAACCTTTAACTAAGCATACATACATAAATTAGCATGGTTTTTTTTACGTGAGGAAAATCTACAGGAATGCTATATTGGACTCCTACCGACTAAAATACACATGTTTTCTACCTAACAGCCTACGGTTGGGAGCCCCGGGTAAGCCCTCGAAAGGATACCTCAGGACTAAATAAGCAGGGTCGGAGAACGGCAGGAAAAGTATAAGTTTGAACGCGTTCCGTCTCCGACATTACTTGACTCTACTTATAATATTGACTTAGGTCAATCAAATTTACTTCATTTCCGAAAATTTACGTGCTTGGGAAAGCACTTTGATTTGTAACTGATAAATTGATTATGATTATATTCTTCTTCAAGGTTCATCCTGTATTTCGTGGGACAAAAACTGATGATGATATGTGGTGATTTAGTATGCCTCTGTCTACCCTTGGGGGTTAAGGCGTGACTATATGCATTTATGTATAATGTATTCACATTATGTGACAACCAAACCAAAACATTTTGTGGAACTATATAGGTACACATCCAAAAAAAAAGAAATCTTAAACTCAACAAGATCCGATAGGGGCTTTCTCCCGCGCACGCTTACGTTGTGGAATGATCTCCCTGTCTCGGTTCTCCCAAACGTCTACAGTATGGGGTTCTCCAAAAGGGGCCTTAGAAGGTTCTTGCAAGGTCGGCAGCGCGAGTGTAGCCTCTGGTGTTGCAAGCGTCGTTGCACCAGTACATCTGGTAGGCCATATGCTTGTCTGCCACCGTGGTGGTATAGGAAAAACTCTTAAACACAGATTTCTCATGTTTTAAACAAACACTAATTTCAGAAAACAGATTCTTTGACTTTCCTATAATTTTCTAAAAAAAATATTTGTCGATTCTAAGAGATTGTAAACTAAAATTTCTTTGACAAACAAATTTTAGAAAAATGCAAACTGAAGCAAAACTACAGTGTAGTTAGCGAGTAGACCAATAAGAGTCAACGGTAACACAGCGTCGACGTAGAACAAGCCACAGGCAGCCATCTTGTTAAAAGTTGATCTGTACAACCGTCGCACGTTCTTTGATAGTTTTTGGTGCTCATCTGTAAAGAAAAATAAACAATTTAAACGAAATTTTATATATTATTTACTTTAAGTTAATCACAAATACTATTTTACGCGGGGGAGATTTAGTTTACTTTAGATAAGATATTTATTAATATGTTTTAACTTTAATTTTCAACATTAAATTATACCTATACGAATATTTTACACACACGCAAGAAAAACAGAAATTTCGATATGAACGTTGCGCGATGAAATGTATAGGTTTATTCGTATTATGGATTTCCATGCTGTTTTGCCTGAATATAGCCAATAACTATTCAGAAAAATGGCAAATTTACTAAATGTATTTTTATTGGACATTTTGCGCAATTATCGAGGACTGGTAGCTTCTAAATTGCAAAGTAAGTAGGTACTCTGTAACTTGGTTGATTTTTGTGCAAAAATCAGTTCAACTCGACGTTTTATTTGTACTTGGTTTATAAAATTTAATAATTTCGCGGCATGTTTTTACAATCGCGTTGAAGTTAAAGTTAGGTATGATGAGTTTAATAGTAAAAGTGAAGTTATGACTCGTCTAATCTAACACAATAAAATTATAAATGCAAGTGAGTATGGATGTGTAGATGTGTGGATGTTTGTTAGACTTTCACGCTCTAACGGCTGAACGTAACTGACGGTTTGGTACAGGGATAGATTATAGACTAACACATAGGTTAATTTTTATCCCGTTAATAATTTCCCAAGGAAAGCGGGATGTGGAACCAATTTTGCGTCCAAGCTGCGGTGCTAGTCTATACAATATTATAAAGAGGAAAGATTTGATTGTTTGTTTATTTGTTTGTTGGCATCGAATAGGCTCCGGAAGTACTGACCGATTTGAAAAATTCTTTCACTGTTGGAAAGCTACACTCTTTGCAGTGAACATAGGCTATATTTATTCCCGTATTCCCACGGGAATGGGAACTACGCAGGAGAAACCGCTTGACGTCCGCTAGTTTATTATAAAAGCAATGTCTCAATACCTGAACTATTATTCATCATAATGAGTGCGCACGTATGTTGACTGTTCCCCACCGCTATATAAAACTTTTCACAGTGTAGACACAGCATTATAAATATCAAAAAGGTTTTCACTAGCCATATCAACATTAGTATAGCTACTTGCGTAGGCTTTATCTGCAAATGTAAATGCATTTTTATTTACATTACTTTTACAATGATTAATTACTTGATCATGTTACTTCATTATTCAAGCAATGCTCTATGTTCTAAACAAGAGTTTTTAATTACTATTAGGACCAATCTTGATCATGAACTATCTCATATTGATGATACGAGTATAGTCAATATGAGAATGCTCATATTGTGGAATCAATATAAAATAGTTCATGATCAAGATTATATTTTACGCAACCCAAATATATAAAATTAAAAAAGAAACGTTTCATTTGGACTTCTTTACGTACCTAACTCACTTTTTTTTTTTTTAACGTGAGGGAAAATCCTCGTAGGATGCTATGCCGGACTCTTACCGACTAAAAAACCTCACGTAACGCCCAACAGCCTATGGTTGAGAGCCCCGGGTAAGCCCTCAGGAAGGATGTCCCGTGACTCCCAACAGACCTACGGCCGCCAATGTGGCCTCGCCCAGGGGGTGGTTCGGGTGCAATCCCGCGTCTATGGGGGGGTTTCGGGTGTGACCCCGCTTCTAAGGGGGGGCGTGCGTGAGTGCTCACGTCACGCTGCCGTCATGGGCCTGCTTCTGTAAGGACGGTGAGCGGCCCTCTCACCGTCCTCAGACCCCCGGTCATGGAGGCCGATAGTCCTCGGCGAAGACACGTCGGTGGCGCCCAGGGCGCCGACTGCGGAACTCGGGTGGGAGAGTTCTCTCCCGCACCCGGCCCGCCGCCTCCTTCGCGAGCATGACCTGCTCGCAGAAAGAGGCGGCGCAGTCCCACTTACTCCCGCTGGAGAGCATGGCTCGCACCATGGCCTCAAGCGAGAGAGTGTCCACGCCCAGACCCACTACGAGGACCTGTCGCTGTTGTGCCCACGCCGTGCACTCCACCAGCGTGTGGAGCGCCGTGTCATCGCTGCGGTCCTCGCAGTGCTGACACTCGGCCGTGGTTTCCCGGTGTTTTCGCCACAGATACCTACCGAAGCTACCGTGCCCGGCAAGCATCTGTGTCAACCGGTAGGAGAGAGCACCGTGTCTTCTCTCCAGCCACTCGTCCATGACCGGTCTGACGGCCGCGATTGTGGCGAATCCCCCCTTTGGTTGCTCAAGTCGCACCTTCCATGTCTCCACGGTTTCCTGGTGGAGCAGGGTCCGCTGGGCCTCGATTTCTCGAGAAGCCGCTCCAGCGCCTCCTTGCGCCATCTGAACAGTGACGCAAGGGCTCTCGCTTCCAGGTCCCATGGAGGGGTCCCGGCTAGGAGACATGCCGCCTCACCGGAGATCGTGCGGTATCCTCTTATCACCCTGACGGCCATCACTCTCTGCGGGCTCATCAGTCTAGCCTCATTGCTGGCCGTCAGGGTCTCCGCCCATACGGGAGCCCCGTACAGAGCCATGCTTCGCACGATCCCCAGGTACAGCCTCCTGTAGGGAGCGTTGGGTCCCCTGATGTTGGGCATCAACCGCGCGAGTGCGGCCGATGCTCCCCTCAGTTTTGGGACCAAACTTCGGAAGTGATGTCCGAAGTTCCACCGGCCATCGAGTACGAGCCCCAGATATTTCATCGAGGGCTCGATGCCGATGCTGACGCCCCCTACCTGTAGGCTGGATCCCGCAGGTGGCCCCATCCGAGGTCCGTGGAAGCACAGAGCCTCGGATTTGTGAAGGGCGACCTCGAGACCCAGCCGCCGAATCCGACCCACGACCTGAGCAACCCCTGCCGTGGCCTTAAGTGCTGCGGCACGGTGCGTTGCTCCCCGCGCCGTAACGAGGGTGTCGTCGGCGTAACACGTTACGCCGACCCCTCTGAGCAACGGACCACGCAGCACCCAGTCGTAACCGATGTTCCACATGAGCGGCCCTAAAACCGATCCCTGTGGAACACCGCACGACACATCTCGCCGACCCGGCCCCAGCCAGCTCGGGTAAGTTATGGCTCTCTCGGAGAGATAAGCCCCGACAATTCGACGGAGGTAGGGAGGCACTCCATGATAGATAAGCGCCTCCCTGACGCAGCTCCAGGGCAAGGTGTTGAATGCGTTGGCGATGTCGAGAGACACCGCCACCACCACCTCACCCTGTGAGACTGCTTCCTCCGTCAGGCCTCTAATGCGCATGATCGCGTCCACGGTGGAGCGTCCCTGACGGAAGCCAAACTGGCTATCCGCCAGATCAGGCCCCACGCGTGTGAGGTGCCCGACGAGGCGTTGTGCAATAATGCGCTCAAAGAGCTTGCACACCTCGTCGAGCAACACGATCGGCCGGTACCCTGATGGGGAATTTGCCGGCCGCCCCGCCTTTCGAATCAAGACCAGTTTCCCTGTCTTCCAGACCTTGGGAAACTGGCCTTTCTCGAGGCATGCGCTAAAGAGCCCAATTAGTCGAGGCCCAAGCTCTTCGAGAGCCAGGACCCACGCTCGGCCTGGAGTGCCGTCGGGTCCAGGGGCGGTGTTTCTGCGGGATTTAAGCCGCAGTACAGCCGCCCCTAACTCACCCTCGGTGACTACGGGCACGTCGTTCTCGCTGCCTTCCGCGTTGGGCGCCTGAGACGGAGCCATGCGCGGAGAAATATGTTCCTCCGCTCTCGACGGGAACAAGGAGTCCAGGACCTCCTCCAGCCGCTCCGGCTGGAGACTCTGAGTCAGTGGGGGCGCCTTAGGGCGTAATTTGCCCCTTACCATAAGGTTACGTAACTCACTTGTAGCTTTTTTTAAACTAGGCAAGTAAATCTTGATAATTCTTTTTTACGTGCAGAAATCCTGATGGATGTGCTAAAATACCTAAAATATCCTAGACCGAAACCATAGGGTGCCCTAAAAGTGCCTAAAGCCGGGATTCAAGCCGAAGCCATTGGGTGGATGCTCTAAGATGCAGAACCTTATAAACCTTAAAAATTATTAAAGGTTAACAAGTGATTTATATAAAGATTTTTTGTAGAATACATTATTCAGTAAAGATAAGAAGCCAAATACTTGTAACAAACAACATTTATATATTATTTAGAAAACTCACATTGCCAAATTTCTCCGATAGCCTCAAAACCTCAATTATCAATTCTATATAGATAAGTGAATGAACGAAAAGTTCTACTATGTAAAACAGAATCTGAAAAATAAAGTAAAAGAGTTAAATAGAAGGAAGAACATTTGATTGAGCTACGGCAAAGATATAATAATATGATAACAATTACATAACATGTTTACTTACATAATATTTAAAAGTAATCTGAAAAGTTTGATAACAACTTAATATATCAGAGTAAATTTTAAACATATGTTTATAGTAGTTTTTCAAACGCATATTTGTAATAGATTGAGCATTAAAAATTTCTTCATTCCAAAAAAGAACTAAATCTTTTAACATTGTTATGCATCTTATTGAGTAAACGATGTTAGCATCAAAAGAAATCAATAACATGCGAAATATAATTGTATATGTAGGGGTTGTTATGAAATAAACGAAAGCAATGACCCCTGCGAAAAAATACAAGCAAAATATATGAAAAACAAAAATCCAGTTACCTAACGTGACAGATTTGGTGTATTTTTGATTGTTGAAAAATTTGTAAACACTTTGAATAGTCATAACAAACTGAATATTTTCCTTGACTTGCGTCACACTTGAAACGTAATTTAAAATATATCCCATTGTATAAAAACTGAACTCAAAAATAGCAACTACGTAAAGAAATTTTCGAAATTGTCTAATGATAGCATCAAAATAAAATTTTACTACGCGGAATAAGAATGCCGACGCCAAGCATAAGTTTCCGCAAAATGATATAATATTAGTTAAACGACTATGTGTAGATAAAGTGTTATTTTTGATGCGATATTTAGGGTTGAAACAAATATATTGCATTATGTTCAGTGGTCGAAGCATTGATTGAACATCTTTGTCAATATAACGGCTTTGGTTGTTATTAATATTCTTCATATTTAGGTGCTTGTTGATAAGAAAATTGTAAGCACTCTGACTTCAGCTACAAACAATTGGAAATGTATATCCATAATATTGTTTCATTAGCAGGCTATACGTAAAATAAATAATCAGACAGAGTACGTATTTAATTCTCGAGTAATATTTTAAATGTATTGATGACTTTCTAAGTGTCTGTAAATTGAGTAGCTACAATTATGTATTTTATATCATTCTTGTATTAGCATCGAATACATTTCTCCTATATTGGTATGCTAAAGTCGATAATGTTTTCCAGTGTATCACATATTATCAGATTATTTTTTATTCTCAAAATTATTACACTATATCGTTGCAAATTTTATCATTGTAATACATACTTGTACCATGTACTTTCGACATTTTAAATTCTATGTATATAATTTACATTAATATCATGATAGTTGTTTATATTATAAACAATCTCAAATATATTATGTAACAAGTCCAAAAACATTATATTTATCATTTTACGTAAGATAATTTAGCCTAATGCAAACTGTTGCAGAACGACAGTGTAGTTAGCGAGTAGACCAATCAGAGTCAACGGTAACACAGCATCGACGTAGAACAAGCCGCAGGCAGCCATCTTGTTAAAAGTTGACCGGTACAATCGTCGCACTTTCTTTGATAGTTTTTGGTGTTCATCTGCACATAAAAATTAATGATTTGAAAAAAAGAATTGCATCAGAATTGAATCATTCACTGAGTTTCAAATATTCAACACAATGTTCATAATAGTAGCAAGAGCCCCGTGTGGCAACGGGAAGGAGTACAAAATGTTCTCACCCCAATTCACCCCGAGGGTGTCGTAAGATCTGACGAAGGGAACACACAGGATCTATTTCTTAGAGATAAAATTACAATCGTTAATCCAAATTGAGGGCCTTATGGGCGGCTTTAAAAATATCAACTGTCCATTTTCAACACGGCAATAGGATCATAGGATCACGATCTATTACGTGGGACATAAAACTGTAGGGTGGAACGTGGGCGTGTACTATGACTTCGCCTACCCCTTTGGGAATAGAGGCGTAACTATATGTTTGTATGTAGCACAAGAGAGTCTTCTTTTGTGCTTCATCAGAATAGAACATACGATATTTTATTTATACTGTCGATTGTTGGCACTGCATGGAACTTGTATAGGTACATAATGCAAACCAACATTTGTAACAATTGGAATAAGTACAAGTGTGAATAGGACTGTTTTAACATACCTACATACATTATCATCACGCCTGTTTTCCATCGGGGTAGGCAGATACTATTGGATGTCCACTTGCTACGATCCTGGCATACCACTTTCGCTTCTTCTACTTTCATAAGTGCTTTCATACACGCTCGCCGGTTAAGGGTACTCTTGACCTGGCCTTTTTCCAAGAGGTCTTTAATTTGATCGTCATGTGTAGGTACGCTGAGATCGACCCCTATCAGTTTGCCCATTCAATCTCGCCTTATAAATCTGTTTAGTCAGTCTATTTTCATCCATCCGCTCCACGTGTTCGAACCATCTAAGCAACCCTTTTTCTATCTTCGTCACTTCATCGTCAGTTATACCACATTGTTTTCTAATCACGCTATTCCCATTCTTTGTCAATTTCATTTTGTATCAATTTCACTCCTGCTATACTTCGCGTTTTCTCATTTCTAATACATTGATTTTACTCTCATGCTGCTTCTGCCACATCCAACTTTCACTACTATACATAAGTGAAGGGTTAAGCACACCCCTATGCACCCCTAGGATACTTTTTATGACCGAAATAAATTCTTATGCGGAACGGGTATGGATTTTCTGCAGCGGAGCCGTATGCATTAGCTATTTCGTTCAATATTATAAAAACAATGTCCTGGTACCTGAAATATTGTTCATCATGATCAGTGAGCACGTGTGTTGACTATCCTTCACAGCTATATAAAACTTTTCACAGTGTAGACACAAAATCGATATTATAAAAAAAGTTTTAACTATCCATAACTGCATTATAATAGCTATGTGTATTGGCTTCATCTGCAAATGGAAATGCACTTTTATTTTTGTTTCTTTTACAATAATCACTTGAGCATTTTGTAAGTAACTCGTTTGATTAAGCTTCTGTTATGCTTCTAATCTTTTATAATCAGTCTCATTATCAAATTTCGTACTTGTGATAAAATAGGCTATACAGTACTTACTTGAACCAATTTCTCTTGTAGGCTCAAAACTTCAATCAACATTTCCATGAAAATGAGTGAATGAATAAAGAAATCAACAATATAGAAAAGAATCTGAAAATAAAAGGAAAACAAATAATCAAAATAAACTACCTATCCGCTGCTTTTACGATTGTAATAATGTTAACTTACATAGTACTTAGAAGTTATTTGAAAAGTTTTGTAACAACAC
This sequence comes from Miltochrista miniata, assembly GCA_933228765.1. NCBI lineage: Eukaryota > Metazoa > Arthropoda > Insecta > Lepidoptera > Erebidae > Miltochrista > Miltochrista miniata. The sequence goes on from OW121769.1 coordinate 3,462,933, forward strand.
AGTATATCAGTGTAGATGTGAAACATTTGTTTACAGTAGTCTTTTATACGTCTATCCATGAACAATTTATGGCCTAGAATTTCTTCATTCCAAAAGAGAGTTAAATCTTTTAACATTGCTATACATCTCATTGAATAAATTATGTTGGCATCAAAAGAAATTAATAAAAAACGAAGTATAATTGTATATGTAGGAGTATTTGCAAAATATAGGATTGCAAATATACCAATGAAGAAATACGTGCAAAATATTAGTATAACATAAACCCAGTTTACTAACGTTAGAGCTTTTAAGTATTTTTGCCTGTTGAAGAATTTGTAAATGCCCTGAATAGTCAAAACAAAATGTATATTCTGCTTAATTTGTATCATACTTAAAACAAAATTAAGACTATATCCAATAAAGTAAAAACCGAACTCAAAATAAGCAGCAGCATACAGAAATTTCAAAAACTTTTTTAAGAAAGAGTTGTAATATAATATTATTAGGCGAAATAATAATACAGATGCAAAAAATATAGTTCCGCATAGAGATCTAATATTGGTTGAGAGGTTATGTGCAGATATAATATCACTTTCGATGCGGTATTTAGGGTTGAAACAAATTGATTGCATTATGTTCAATGGTCGAAGCATTGATTGAACATCTTTGTCTAAATAATGACTCTGGTTGTTATTAATATTCCTCATATTTAGTTACTTCTTGATAAGGAAATTTCAAGCACTCTGACTTTAGTCTATGATCAATTTGTAAATAACATAATACCTATCATAGAATTTCATTAACAGGCCATACTTACGTAAAATAAATAATTAGACAGAGTATGTTATTTTAGTTTAATAACTAATGGAATCAGGCGTTACATGGCGGAAATCCATTGTAGAATAAAGGAGAGGAGGGAGAGGAGAGGGAGAAATATTTTAAATATATTGATGACTTTAAGCGTCAGAAAAAATTCAATTTTGTAGCTTGACATTTAATTTTGTGAACTATGTATAAAAAATATTCATTTTGAAATCTAATATTGAGCTCGAACTAAAACATAATTTGAATAATTTAGCACTAATGTCAAATATATTTTCAATGTGTTAATATTTACTTAATCGTTGTAAATCATATCATTGTAACAGAACATAATATAAAACGTAGTATTTTTTTGTAAATTAATGTAACCCTTAATGATTGATTGTAAGCTACTTTTACTTTTTGTGACAACGCTGTAAATTATAAGTCATCTTATACAAAGATAAAAGGAACATGTTTTTCAAACTTTGATTGCAGAAGATAATGTTAGCATCTGGTCTAAGTAAAACTTGTACAATCTATATATATAAAAATCAATGCCACTTTTCGTTGTAATTTTATAACTCGAGAACGGGCTAACCTATCCAAACCAAATGTTTAGGCTTTGTTTGGACTATTTAGTAGATGGTTAATGTGAAGTTTGCACAAAATCGGTCGAGCGGTTCTTAATTTATCACGCAAACGAAGTTGCGCGGGTCAGCTAGTAGTTTATAAAAATGCAAACTGAAGCAAAACTACAGTGAAGTTAGCGAGTAGACCAATCAGAGTCAAAGGTAACACAGCGTCGACGTAGAACAAGCCACAGGCAGCCATCTTGCTAAAAGTTGATCAGTACAACCGCCGCACGTTCTTTGATAGTTTTTGGTGTTCATCTGTATATAAAAGTAAACTTTAAAAAATAATGTTAAGATATTAAAATTGAATAATACTCCAACGACAAGTAAATATGGCAGTTGACTGCCTCTGTGGCGCAGTCGGTAGTGATACCGCTTGCGGTGCTGGAGGTCATGGGTTCGATTCTCACCGGCGACAAATATTTGTGTGACGCATAAATGTTCATCTCAAGAGTCTGGGTGTTTCTATGTATAATATGTATGTATTTAAAAGTATATAAGTATTAATATCCGTGGTCTGATACCCATAACACAAGCAGGTTATTCCTAGCTTACTTTGGGATCAGATAGCGTAGAGTGAAATGTCGGTGAATATTAAAAAAAAAAAGTAACCACTCTAAGTCTAACTACGAACAATACATATGACAAACACAAGATAACTATAGATTTAATATTTAAAGCAATTAGTATGCTGACTTTTTCATAATATTTAATATAAAGTGAAAAAAGACAATTTGCCCCACACGGGATTTGAACCCACAACCTTTGCCTAAAGTAAAACAGCATTGCCCCGGTTAAGGCAAAGGTTGTGGGTTCAAATCCCGTGTGGGCCAAGTTGTCTTTTTTCACTTTATATTAAATATTACAAGATAACTAAGCAATATCTAGAAATAGACAACAATGTTGTTATGGAAACTTAAAAGTGTAATATATTTTATCAACCTATATTCTTTACTATAAAATCTAAAAATAGCTATATCTAATGGTGCTCAGAACATAGAACATTAAATATAAATAAATACGAATAGTAGCAAAGTTGCAATATGAAAGAGTGTAAAAGTAATTAAAATGGTGCATATTATAAACTAGCAGACGTCACGCAGTAATTTTTGAGGTTTTCATTACACAAAAATAAAAAATAAATCCTCTTTATGATATTATACCTATAATGTAGATTTAAAGACACTAAAGCGAAAGCACTGTCTTGGTACCTGAACTGTTATCCATCATAATAAGTGAACACGTGTGTTGACTATTCCTCACCGCTATATAAAAGTTTTCGCAGCATATACAGAAAATAGCTAATATGAAGAAGGTCTTGATCAGCCATAACCACATTAATAAAGCTATTTGCAATGGTTTTATCTGCAAATTGATATGCACTTTTATCTTTGTTACTTTAAAATGGGCATTTGAGCAGTAGTGCGTAGCTTGGTGGCTTAAGCTATAGGTATCTACTTCATTTTCTAATATATTTCTGTTGTATATCTCATTATCAAAAAAAATACTACATGTTCAGTATTGCACACCCTTTTCCTGATTTTTCAGTAATAATCTTCAGTTTAAATATTTAGGTAAATTGTCCGAATGTTTTAAAATTCAACATGCATAATTTTGAATTTCAAAAAAGTGGTAGGACGCAAATAAGAAGACATCAATGCTTTTGTCTGTTTTGTAAAGGATTATTAAAATGACCACACTTGTCATCGTTTCAGTACTATCTATCACAATTTAAAGAAGTGAATGTTTGGCATTTCAAATTTCATCATTTTATTATATTATTATTTATATTCTCTGATACTTACTTTGTCAATTTTCTCTTGAAGCATCAAAACTTCAATCAGCATTTCAATGTACATAAGTGAATGAGTGAAAAAGTCAATAACATAGAAAAGAATCTGAAAATTAATTCATACATAATAAAACAAAAATGTTTTAACTAGATGTTCTTACGGTAGTATATTAATAATAATGCTTACATAATACTTAAAAGATTTTTGAAATATTTTATAACAACATAGTATATCAGTGTAAACGTGGAACATTTGTTTGTAGTAATCTTTTATTTGGATATCCATGATCGATTTAGGGTATAACATTTCTTCATTCCAAGAAACGATTAAATCTTTTAACATTATTATACATCTTATTGCATAAATTATGTTAGCATCAAAAGATATTAAAGAAAAACGGTATATAATCGTATATGTAGGAGTATTTCGAAAATATAGGACTGTAAAGCCACCTATGACGAAATACAGGCAAAATATTAGTAAAACACAGACCCAGTTTACTAACTTGAAAGATTTTAAGTATTTCTGACTGTCGAAAAATGTGTAAATGTCTTGAATAGTCAAGACGAAATGTATATTTTGCTTGACTTGTACCATACTTAAAACGAAGTTAAGAGCATAACCAATGAAGTAAAAACTGAACTCAATATACGCAGCGACATAGACAAATTTCAAAAAGTGTCTAATGACATGATTAAAATGTAATGCTATTAGGCGGAAAAAAAACACAGATGCCAAAAATATGGATCCGCATAGTGATATAATATTAGTTATGCGGCTATGTGTACATATAATGTCATTTTTGATGCGATATTTAGGGTTGAAGCAAATATATTGCATTATGTTCAGTGGCTGAAGCATTGACTGAACATCTTCGTCTACATAACGACGTATGTTGTTATTAGAATTCTTTGTTGATATCATTTTTTGATTTATCAGGATATTCTCTTATTAAAATAAAAGCTTATTTCGATTTAAGCGATATAACCGTAATGACTTTAGTCTTCGAGCAATAGGCAGACACTAAAGTTTCGTTAATTAGCCATAAGTGAAATAAAGAATTAAACAAAGTATACTTTTCCATTAATATTTTAAATGTATTGATCTACGGACGAAGTAACAAGCTTTTTGGGTGACCTCGTCAACTTATAAGGTAAATTACTAGGATCCTACTGTCTATTGCTCCCATTCGTAAACTGAGGAGAAATTTAAGACATTTCAATACATTTTCGGGTTTCATAGTGAGTTCTTTATCATTCCTTATTTCTATGACAGGTGGTTATAAATGAGCATCTTTAAATTGGATAAATTTATTGCCGGCGAGCGATCTCACAATAGTCACGTAATTATCTGATATTTAATAATCGTAAGCGTTTTCTCCTTTACTAGGTTTCGAATCCTGATCATGACTAGAACTAGCATGCTGATTGCTTTCAAATTTATTTTCAATGCTATTAATTTGATGAGTACTGACCTTCCAAGTATTATCATGATTGGATATTAATGAAGTATTTTATAATAGTAGAGATACATGGGCCAATGTTATAAAATTACTCAAAGACCGGAAGCAATGCGTAATATTCACGTTATTATATTTTGAAGTGTGTTCATCAATCTTGACTACTTCTACATTTTTGTTCTTTATAATGGAATTTAAAATTAGATCAAGTCTCAACACCTACCATTACGAAACTGCAATATTATTAAATTCACTTGACAAAGATTTCCAATCTGTGCTTTTTCCCTTCAACATATTGCAAACTACTTTATTTAATCCGAAATATTTTATTATTCATGGGAAAATATGTCCTAATAATGTTTTCATCAAAATATTCTCATTTAGCGGTACATTATTATGTATACTTCTAATATTAGGCCAAGCTTACTTGGCCCATGTTACTGGCCTGAAAAATATTAATCTCACTTTTTATTATACCACTCTCTTTGATGTTACCGCTTATACATTTGGATGTATCATTAATTGTATTGGAAGCTGTCTCTATTCAGAAAACTATGTTGCTTTTATCACAATTTTGCAAGACATTCATAAGTATCTAAATGACAAGAAAACATTTAAATCATTTACCTTTTGGAACTGGTGTAGTGTTGTTACAGTATTATTTATATACGCGTCTGTGATTTTTATGATTATATTCTGTTTTCCTAATACTAACTGGCACGCTATATTTAGCTGTATATGTATCGCTAGTTTTGATGTTAATTTAATATATGCTATCAGATTATTGATATTGATGACGCAAAAAATGAATTTATGGAATATGCGAATGCTTTGTGATCGACACGATGGGGAAGAAAACAGCAAACTATTATTTCGAGTTTACGTAAATATAATGAAATGCTATGAAATATATAATGACTCTTTTCAAGCCCATGTGAGCAGATTTTTAGATTTCTTTATCTGAGAAATGAAGTTGTCAATGGATAAACATTAATTATGTTTCTGATTACAGATTTTGTTTAACGCGACAGAATGTTTGTTTCATTCATTAGTTTATATTCATATAACAATCGAATATTGCAAGCCTTCGTCTAAAATTGAACTTAAGGTAAATTGGAAATAATGATCTATGTATATATGATTCTTAACCAAATCAATCAATACCTAATATTCTATAGATAGAACATTAACATATATTTTTTATTTCAGGTCAACAACTCAAAATATTTTAATATATTCTTTGTAGTGCTTTGGATTGTTAAGTTTTTTGTTCTGCAAACAATCTTAAGTATAAACAGTGAAAAATTCTACTTGGCCGTAGAGCAGTCTCAAGCAGCTTGTGTTATTATTGCTAAAGAGAATTGTTCAGGTTCTTTTTTTATTTCTTTCATTAACAAATACCTATTTATTGTCACGCCTCTATTCCCGAAAATATAGGTCATTTGTGTTATAGATCATTTGTCTTTCGACGATGTGGGAATGTAAATGAAATAGTAGGTAATATTTCATTGCGGAAACTTAATTCACATTTTTCAAATTGTGTCGTCAAAAGTATGTTACTCACAAGATATTTTACGTTGTTTTTTTTTATACCACTAAGGTGGCAGACAAGCATACGGCCCACCAGAAGGACCGGTGGTCACCGCAGCCTATGAACGTTTGCAACACCGGAGGTGCCACACTCGCGCTGCCAATTGCCTTTCATGTTTAAGTTTCTCTTAAACATGAAAAAAAACTTACGTATGCTAGTAAATAAGTTTCAAACATACCAGGAACGACTAAGGAATAAACAAAATTTTATATCCCTTTTTAGATAGATATATACTGCTATATGCCAATATAACCCACATGTTTGCGCCCAAATTATGTCAGTGTAGTTCCTTTTCTTTTTAAGCCGCTAAGGTGGCAAACAAGCATAGGGCCCACAAGTTACTAGTGGTCACCGAGAACCCTAGAGAAGCTACACTAGCGCTGCCGAACCTTTCAAAACCTTCTAAGATCCCTTATGAAGAACCTCATACTGTAGGCGTTTGGGAAAACCGAGGCAGAGAGATCATTCCACGATCTAAGACTAAGTTCTATCGAATTTGGTAGATACATCCCCATTTTATAATGAAAATTATCCTTATGTAAGGTTATTATTCACAGAGAACAAGCAGAAGCTATGTAAGAATATACGACGGTGGTATACATCATCGTTTAAGAGGATGACTGCGTACAGTTTATTTTATATTGATGCTGCTCTCATTCTATCACTGTTGGGACTTTGCACCAGTCACACTGTTGTTTTGTTACAGTTTGCGTTCTTAGAATAGTGATTATATCATTTATACTCTTGATTGTTGGCACTTGGTGGAACTTGTTGTAAGACATTTATTTTGCACTTTTTGCAGCAAAGATCATTGTGTTGAGGTTAGGAAAGTTAGTAAGTAAGTAAGTAAAAATCTCTTTACTGTACACCAGAAATAACATTTCAGCAAAACAAAAGAATGAGTATGAACAGTTAATTACCTATGAGAATGCTGTAAAGTGAAACCGGTCATGTTATATTTAGTAATAAATAAGGAAATAAAATCGTGGAATAAAGTACAAGTAGTTAAGCAAAAAGTGCATAAGTGATTATATATGTATATTTCATTGAAAAAAGAAAGTGATATTAATTTAAATTAATATACTCGTAATGTAGACTCACTTGTTTTAAAAAAACCGGCCAAGTGCGAGTTAGACTCGCCCATGAAGGGTTTCGTAGCAGCAAGTAACATAATATAAAAGTTCTTATAGTTCGTTGTATCTTTGATTGACGTTTTAACACGTTCGCAGTGGTAGTTATTTATCTAACCGAAAATTGTGTGAAACAATCCTTAAAGTATTACCCTTTATAACACTGAAAACATTTTTGGAAACGGACCACGGATTAAAAGCCTACCAGACGCCAAATTATTAAAAGAAGATAGAAGATATACATTTTAGCGTGCAAGAAAGAGAGAGATGCGATCGGTTTTTGTGCGCTTTTAACGAAATAAATTAATTATAAAAAAACTATAACCAATATGAAGAAAATGCTCTAGTGCAAATGAAGATTTTACTTTTGGCTTTCTTATAAATATTTTATATTATAAAAACAACTTATAACATACGAGATCTAGCTTAAAATTTCATGAAATAGAGGTATTTTCAACACAAAATCGATCGAGGAATTTGTCAGAAATCGTGTTTCTAGCCTAGAGCGTTTTTAGTTCATGAACTGAAGTTGTCTGTGTTCAAATTTTAATTCAGCAGACCTCACGAGTCCTGAGATCTAGATCAAAGTAATAGTCTATTTAGCCTCATATGGACTCTTAAGAAATTAAAACTAAAAAACCATTTTGTCTTTCATTCCCTCTCCCAAAGGAACCGGGCAAAATATCGGGATCAAAAGTATCCTAAAGTCGAATTTTTAATCTCAGTCAGTAAAATGACAAGTGCAACTGTCACTCATACAAAAAAGGGTGACCCGCTACAATAGTGATGTTCGACAATCAATAGACTTAGACATTTTTTATTTTATTAGGCGTGAAAGTGTTTTTTATAGAATTTTAAATTTTATATTGTAAATATAAAATTTACGACTATAATACTACTGCCTCTGTGGCGCAGTCGGTAGTGATACCGCCTGGAGGTCGTGGGTTCGATTCCCACCGGAGACAAATATTTGTGTGACCCATAAATATTTATAAGTTTCAAGAGTCTGGGTGTTTCTATGTATTATATGTATGTATTTAAAAAGTATATAAGTATTAATATCCGTGGTCTGATACCCATAACACAAGCAGGTGATTCCTAGCTTACTTTGGGATCAGATAGTGTTGTGTGAAATGTCCGTGAATTTATTATATGTAATATCTATTACATATTTACAATACGTATTTTATGTGGGGTGCGATGGGGCCCTACCAACATCCCCGGGGTCCAAGCCAGCCTCACCTGCCAGTGGTGCACCTGCCGATTAACGGACGAGGTCGTGGCGTAGAGAAGGAATACTCGAAATGAAACCCTGTACCAACCCATTTGGCCAGCGTGGTACAGTAAGGCCAATGAAACCCTCCCAAATATGATAAGTCATACAAAGCAACGATCCTCAGTTCCCGGCACTTCCGCTGTCCCTGATTAAGGTCGCAGGGACTGACTGGAAGCGGAAGGCGCAGGACCGTGTGTTGTGGCGCAATTTAGGAGAGGCCCACGTCCAGCAGTGGACTAATATAGGCTGATTTGTTTAAATGTATATAAAATAAAATAAAATAAATATAAATATTCACGGACATTTCACACAACGCTATCTGATCCCAAAGTAAGCTAGGAATAACCTGCTTGAGTTATGGGTATCAGACCACGGATATTAATACTTATTTACTTTTTTTAAATACATACATATTATACATAGTAACTCCCAGACTCTTGAGACAAACATGGGTCACACAAATATTTGTCTCCAGTGGGAATCGAATCCACGACCTCCAGCGCCGCAAGCGGTATCACTACCGACTGCGCCACAGAGGCAGTCGATATAATATGATTGGAGAAATATGGACCTTACCAGCATATTAAATTTGCTTGCTATTACATTATTATAAAAGCTGATAAAAAAGCTTAAGAAGATATGACTTGTGGTTATGTATTATGCAAATTACCAAATGGTCGTAGAAAAAAATAATTTAAGGACAAGCTAAAATGACAGTTTTAATTTTTTGTCATCAAAGTATTTTTCATGAAATTATTTTCAAGGTAAATTGGTGTGAAATGTTTGTATAAAACAAACTATGGTTCCTAGAAAAGTGATTATATTTAAATGTAGCTAAATAATTTTGGAGCAATCGAGATCCAAATTGTTTGTTTACTGCATTGTTTGAATGGGTTGAAATACGATATAATGTGGTTTTATGTAATATTTAATTACTGTTTGATATTGGATAAAAAAATATAATCTCGAATAACTCGTTGTTGACTTAATTGTAAACCTCGATTCAACCACATCACTATTTATTTGTGACAAGAAACCCGCAACACTGAAAATGTCATTTTACTGACTCGAATTAATAATCGTAGTTTAGAACCTTTCTCGGATTATAAACTCTGATTGTACCAAGTTTCATTCAAATCGATTCGGTAGTTTCGGCCTGATACTTTTTCGGGATACAGACAGACAGACATGAAAAGTTTAAATTACATTTTCGGCTTCAGTATCGATTAGAAAATGCCGTACAATTAAAATTTTCAAAAGATCTTCCAATGTACAGACTCTCAACCCTCAACAGTTTTATTATAAGTATACCTAGATGTAGATTTTAGAATTAGTGCGTTTTGTTGAAAAGTTTTTTTATTTAATGAACTAGGTACCTAACGAGTTTGTGACTTTTCTGCCAGTTTTATTTTATGTAAGGTGAAGTTGTAGTTATATAGGTACCTGTTATTTGCATAAAAAATACGCGCCCTACAAACAAAGAAATATAGTATGATAGAGCTTAATTTAGCAGTAATTACTACACTTCTTCCAAATCGAAGAAAAACAAATTACAGGTATATATTTTCCTCCGATATTTATGTGTATTTTGTTTTCTTCCCATCGATAAAAATTGAAGTCACAAAACGCATTCATCTAAAAATTTGGGGCTGATTCTAAGATCATTTTATGATCGTACAATTTGTAACAAAACCATAATCTTATACGCATAGTATACATTATTTATGCATCATTTAAGTTTTAGAAAATAATTGCACTGGGCAACGGGGCTGAGCCACGAGCGCTACGTGGCACATTTTTTATGCCCCGTAGCGCTCGTGGCCCAGCCCTTGCCGTTGCCAGAAAACTGACAGTTGTTAAGCCAAGTTGCCTCTCATTTGCGCTAAAATAAATGAAATGCGATGCGCGGCGCAAAACAATCCCTTACATACGACTGGGCATGAATGAGCATAGAGCTCACTATTGACTATTGACAAGCTTACCGCCCTACTTTGCACTTCCACATAGAGCAACTCCTAACAAACCTCACGTCACGCCCAACAGCCTGTGGTTGGGAGCCCCGGGGAAGCACTCGGAAGGATGTCCCAGAACAACCGGTAACTACCTTTAAGAGAAGTAGACATAATTATATGTGTGTGTATAGTGGTAATCCTGTTAGAATACGCTTTGACAGGGGATAGTCTCAGTATGGCGGCTCCTCACTCGATAAAAGTCATAAATCATGTTGCTTGCACTTTCATGATTAACTCGTCATAAATTATAAAAACTCATGTTACTAAAATGTAATGTAGTTAATTGATTAACTCTAGTTCATTATCATAATTATTTCATATTTCATTCATTATCATATCAATTTCCAAACGAGTACAATGTGTTCTTTACCAGAAGTTTCGACAAGTACCGGTGCACTTTGTGTTGCATTACAAAGTGGATATACATATTTCTAGTTGCTCTTCAGGATGATGACAAATTCAGCATTTTCTCAAGAAAAATGGTGTAGTCATTCTCGAGTTATAGTATTGTAACATACCGCTTGTTTAACAAATAAACACAACAAGAAGCCCTCTAACAATTATTGTGAAAGTGAAAGTTCAATTCGATTGACGTTGTCATTTTGTGTTTTATTTCAAACTTTGAACAGATGATCCACGTGACCTAGTGACGTAATTTAATCCAACAGAGTCACAGACTACAGACACAAGTCTCGCCATAAGCTCCTCTGCAATCTATTTAATAGAGAGGGGTTAAAATGTATTCACTAGAAACTTCAATAGATAACCATTTAACAGATGCTACAGTTAAAACATTTAATCCCATGAACGTTATTCTTTTTCTTTTGTTCTCAGCTAAATATTCTATTAGAAACAATTTTATTACTCCGAATAATAAAATATACTATATGGTAGTGTACCCCATCGTAGGTATTGTGTTTTGTTTAAAAGCTTATGCCTTTATTTATTTTAACATGTCCAGTGAAATTGCTATTGAAAGGGATAGAATCATATCAGAAATTATGGCTTGTCATTTTATTTACTTTTGTTTTAGTCTTACTGTTCTTCACTTTCTTAATGTTACTAAAAGTCAAACCAATATTATGCTTGTTATTGCGGTTCAGAAAATCCATAATAACCTTCGTAATGTTTCGAGCATTGACAATACCTTTAAATGGAACTGTCTCTTTTGCTTTATAATCGTGTTAAATCTATTTCTTTGGACGTTCAGTTATACTATGACGCCTTATACGTATGCTTCTGATATATTAGGTGCTTATTTATTTTTGAGTTTTGACATAAATTATTTTTACTCACTTCGTGTGATACAATTATTGGAAAAGTTTATCAATGATTGGAATAACAAAGTTTTTAACGTGAATGAGGAAGTTGTAAGCGACGAGCAATGTAACAAAATGTTTGAAATCTATACAGATATTATAAAATCCTTTAATTTATTTAAAGATTCGTTTCAAGCAATGGTAAGCTTATTTATTTTATAAATGTTACATACAGAAAAGATATAGATTTGTTTATGATTAAGTAAAAAAATAAATATTCACACAACGCTATCTGATTTCAAAGTAAGTTAGAAATAATCTGCTTGTGTTATGTTGATACAACATTAACCACGGATATTAATTCTTATACACTTTTAAATACACATTTATCATACATAGAAACACCCAGACCCTCGAGACAAATATATTCACGGACAATCTCACACAACGCTATCTGATCCCAAAGTAAGCTAGGCATAACCTGCTTGTGTTATGGGTATCAGACCACGGATATTAATACTTATATACTTTTTAAATATATACATATTATACATAGAAACACCCAGACTCTTGAGACAAATATTTATGGGTCACACAAATATTTGTCTCCGGTAGGAATCGAACCCACGACCTCCAGCGCCGCAGGCGGTATCACTACCGACTGCGCCACAGAGGCAGTCAAATATTTATGGATCACACAAATTTTTAAGAATCGAACCCAAGACCTCGAGATCCGCAGTCGCACATAGCGACTTCTAGTCCAACGAGGCAGTTTGGCTCACCAAATGGCACCTGAGTTTGTATCGAACAGGCTCCGAAACTACTTGGCCGGTTAGAAAAATTCTTTCACTGTTGGAAAGTGTAGTATTTAGATATGAATTTTATTAGAATAATTCCAAAGTGGGGCTACGTCATTTCCGCTAAGTACATAGTCGAATGAGCTGTCAACGTCAGCTAGGTAGGGCGAGGCAAGGTCAGTCTTGCACCGGACGTCTAGAAGACAACACTTGTCTAACGAGTACACACAAAGTGTAGGTAATACTAAAGTGATATGCAGTGAGTTAGTTGTTCACTTAGTACAAAGTGTAATTATTAGTAAAGTGATTGTGCAGTAAGTTAGCTGTTTACTTCAGAAAGGTTCACTATTCCCGGTAAACATAGGCTATATTTTATGCCCGTATTCCCACTGGAACGGGATCAACGCGGGTGAACCCACGTGACATCCACTAGTTTATGTTTATTAAGTGTATTTATGTTTATAATAAACTAGCGTAACGTTTTACTGTTCCAGGCATTTATTTGGATATCATACCTGTTCGCATCTTTTTTGGGTTACCTCGAGATGGCGCTGAATATAAGTAACATTAAAGTAAATTACGTAAGTTGGTTGATTTACCTACTTATTCATCTAAAATATTATCATCTTACAATCCCGGGTTCTTAATAATAAAATAGACAACTGCGCAAGATGCACTGCAAATTGAAAAAAAATGCAGTAGGTATAGTTTGACTGCCTCGGTGACGATAATGTAACCGAATGGCACGAGAGAGACAGTCTGAGGTCCGGATTTAGAAATTATAAGAATGTTTATCAGTTGTCTAAATCACATAGCACAAGCTTATACAGGGGGTTGAGGACGGTGAGGGGGCTACTCACCGTCCTTACAGAAGCAGGCCAAAGACAACAGCGACAGCGTGACGTGAAAGATTCACGCACGCCACACGCCTCAAGAAGCGAGATAACACCCGAACAATCCCCCAAAAACACGGGATAGCACCTTAATCCCCTAGGTGAGGCCAAAGTGGAAGCCAAGGTCTGCCTGGAATCGTCGAGATATCCTTCCTAGGGCTTACCCGGGGCTCCCAAACGTAGGCAGTAGGGAGAGAAGGTCTTGGTTTTTATTCGGTAAGAGTTCGGCATAGCATCCAACACGAATTTTTCACACGTAAAATGAAAATAAGTTTATCATATAATAAGGTTCATTTAGGCTAAATGACCTTGTGTGAGAACGTTCCCCATTTATTAAAGTAGTATAATATTCTAGACCATATTTCAGAATGCCAACAATGGAATGATATGGACGATTATATTATGGGTATTGAAAGCTTTATTGCAGTTGATAGCACTATGTGTGTTATGCGAGAAGTTTTATATAGCTGTGGAAGATACTACTTCAATGTGCTTCGTGTGTATGAAGAACTTAACATGTCAAGGTACATAGGAACTTTCTATATAAACTTTTTATTTTTAGAATGTAATTGAACTACGTTGCCATAATACGTACGAGCTATAAAAATCGTCAGTTGTGGGTAGGTCTTCATGGCTCGGGGATAGGTTGGTCAATCGCCTGCATGGTAGAAAATGTACGTTCTAGCCCCTCCCAAGACCGATTTTTTCACATAAAATTTACATCTATCAGGGATTCTACTTATAAACTTCTATTAATAAACAGTATAGTTACGTGATTACGTTTTTTTTTGCTAATCTTGCTGATTTTCATTAATGAGTTACATTAATGAAAATCAACGCATTACTATCAGCTATTACCTAAGGAATCCGAGCATGATAAACATCGGTTTCCAAGTAACAGAGAATCGCGCTTGGCCTATAATACTTCACAAATAAAATACTTCTAAATCCCTACTAATATTATAAATGCGAAAGTTACTCTATCTGTCTGTCTGTTACACTTTCACGCCTAAACGGCTAGAGCGATTGAGATGAAATTTGGTATAGAGATAGTTCAAAGACCTGGGAAGGACGTAGGCTACTTTTTATCCGATTGCGCAAAGGGAGAGTTATGGTTTTACGCGATAACGACTTCTACGCGTTTTAACCGCATGGAACAGCTAGTAAATTATTTTGAAAAATTTTATATTATTTTATAAATTTATAAAGTGAAAAAGACAACTTGGCCCAGACGGGACTTGAACCCGCAACCTTTGCCTAATCCAGGGCAATGCTCTAACCAATTGAGCTACGGGAGCCGTACTGATACAAGTTGAAATTCTTCTCCTTATTGTAACCGCCATTTAAGAGTATGGCACAGAGCCATCTATCGAGCTACTTAGCAACTCTGATATCAATGAACGATATTGCAATCATTTTTATACATTAATTTGATGTCTCCGACTCAATCTATAGATTTTTAATATACAGGGTGAATTTTTGAAAAGGGCTTGGATGGCCAAATCCGAAACTATAAGGAATAGCTAAAAATGCTCAAAGGAGTCACGAGCCCGATTTTGATAAAACTTAAAACCTCATCATTAGATTTTTGAAAAACCAATAATCCTAGCTGGGAATCGAACCCATTGATTTCGAAAAAAAAACTCACCCTTTATTATTACACCATACGATAGTGTCGTTGATAAGGATCAAATTCTGCAAAGTAATGATATACGGCAAATATAAGGAAAGTTTGGAATTTTAATAAAATTCATATTTTATGAACCTAAATTTTGAATTATAATTTGTTTCGTTCGAAATCCCAGAATAGATCGTTACTATTCCGTGTTTTAAATCATGCTCAGAATGATTCTTTGGAGAATATTCTAAACGGAATTAATAATATTGAATGAAGTACGATCCTTGAGGTCTCGAATCCAGCTATGTATTGAAATCAATGATCTACATTTTGAACAATTAATCAGTTTCCTTAAGAAAAATAAATGTATTTTGTTAAAGATGAGCACTTCCCTTTAGTTTGCCGTATGTCATTACTTCCCAGAATAAGATCCTTAATAGCAACTCTATCATATGGTGTAATAATATAGGGTGTGGTTTTTTTTTCAAAATCAGTGGGTTCGATTCCCAGCTAGGATAATTGGTTTTTCAAAAATCTAATGATGAGGTTTTAAGTTTCATCAAAATCGGACTCGTGACTCCTTTGAGCATTTTTCGCTATTCCTTATAGTTTCGGATTTGGCCATCCAATCCCTTTTGAAAAATTCATCCTGTATAAAGCAATTAGTATGCTAACTTTTTCATAATATTTTATTATAAAGTGAAAAAGACAACTTGGCCCAGACGGGACTTGAACCCGCAACCTTTGCCTAATCCAGGGCAATGCTCTAACCAATTGAGCTACGGGAGCCGTACTGATACAGGTTGAAATTCTTCACCTTATTGTAACCGCCATTTAAGAGTATGGCACAGAGCCATCTATCGAGCTACTTAGCAACTCTGATATCAATGAACGATATTGCAATAATTTTTAACCATTAATTTGATGTCTCCGACTCAATCTATAGATTTTTAATATTTAAAGCAATATTTAAAGCAAAAATGCTTTTATATGTTTTTCTAATAGCGCGCAAAATTGAGTTGAACTACTGTTTACTTACACTTCATTGGCTCAAAGGAGCATCAACTGTAATTATAATAAGCAATAGTTAAACGCAGAAGGTAATGATCTGGTTCGATTATTATGATACAGAGTGAGAATATTATAGCGCTTAGTAAAATCACTGTCATCGATAAGAATTTGGGAAGTAAGTATTTAGGTTTTATAGGAACTAAGGAATGTAATCATTTCAACTACAACGTGTCTTGAAGAAGAAAACTTATGAACATTAAACAAGAAGCCGTGAGACGGTCTCACCCAACAGCCCCTCTGTGAAAGTGAAAGTTCACTTCGATTGACGTTGTCATTTTTGTTTTATTTCAAACTTTGAATAGATAATCCACGTGACCTAGTGACGTAATACGTGTATAATGCAACAGAGTCACAGTTACAGACAAAGTCTTGCCATAAGCCCCTCTGCAATCTTTTATAAAGAGAGAGGCTAAAATGGAGCTAGGACCAAGCAATAGCTGTTGTTTTTACTTTATTACTATTGTGGATATCATCGTTCAATTTGTACCATGTTTAACCTGTTTATTATTTAAAATAAAGTATAAAGTATAAAGTATTTAAAGATTATAGAAAATTTAATATTTACTGTTATTTTGTATAAATATATTAAGTGTATGACGTTCTACGGTTTTTTAATTTATTAAATCTATGATTTTTTTTTTCAGAGAGTCAGAAACGTTTGTACAAAAAAGTAATTCAGTATAATCGCTCTTCATACTGCAAAATGACCGCTTGTGGACTGTTCGAAATTGGAGCGACTTTGCCTTTAACGCTTATGGGAACCATTACCAATTATGTTGTTGTTTTGTTACAGTTTGCTTTATTGTGATAAATAAAGAAAATAATGTTGTTTTACTCCAAAACCATTCAGTTTAACCCTTAGAGCCCCTTCAACCCACTAAAAAAATATATAGTAAATCGGTAATCGCAAGGACCTATTTCCACCACCCTTAAAATGAAAAAAAATTCCCATTTTCCAAACAAAAATTTTTTTCTCACTTACCAGACCAAATTTTACGATTCTGCAGACAGCAACCGGATTATTGATAAATTGTTTATTTTACTGTGTATAATAATAAATAATAATGAAAACACATTATTTATAATAAAAAAACGAAACACACACGCACACACGCACTTGGTACACACGCACTCAACAAAAAAAACATTGATTACTCTACCACCACACCATATTTTACGATTTTGTAAACACCAACCGAATTATTGATATATTGTTTATTTTACTGTGTATAAAAATAAATAATAATGCAAACACATTATTATAATAAAAACACGAAACACACACGTTTGTGTAGTGCACAAACGCACGCCATCCATGCCCAATCGACTCTCAACTTCAACTGTCCGATTTTTGTAAAAAATTCTGGCCCATTGACTTCATTTTATAAGATTCCAAAAACAAGAAAATGTTGTATACT
Source organism: Miltochrista miniata (assembly GCA_933228765.1). Lineage (NCBI taxonomy): Eukaryota > Metazoa > Arthropoda > Insecta > Lepidoptera > Erebidae > Miltochrista > Miltochrista miniata. The sequence continues at coordinate 3,480,668 of OW121769.1, forward strand.
ACACATACAATCAAACTGTTCATAGAAAAGTAGGACGTAAGAAGGCTAGATTTAAGTTTAAAGTCGTCTGGGTAGGTGCGGCGACCGGTCGCCGCACCTACCCAGACGACCCGGCTCAACGGAAAAGTTTGTTTATTATGCGCGGCGACTAGAGTAGTAATAAAAATAATATAATAGTATTTTTTACAGTCTCATTTAGATCGCGTTGCGATGCATACGTGTATTGCTGAATTCCTTACTTATGTTATTAAGTAAAGAGCGCGGCGAGAGCCGTTGCACGTGTTTCGCCATGAGTAACGAACTCGTGGTAAACGAGCTGCTGGCGTTTCTGCAGCAGAAGCTGGACGTGATGGACGAGGTGTCAGCTGTCCAGATCTGCTGATCCAACTTCAGCCAAGACGAGATAGCTGCTGCCAAGCACCTACTGTTTGGGGTCCTGAACAAGATGGACCAGATGGTGTCTCGACGACGTGACGGGTCATGAAGAAGCGTACAGGACATTATTACGCTTTTGAAGGAGACCGACCCCGACGACGTGCCGACGTTTGTGGCGAAGGCTCTACAGAAGCTCCCTCCCGTCACTTTCGACCACGTCGACGTTACGTGCCTTTTGAAGGACATCGTGTCCTTAAAGGCAAGTTTGGCTGAAGTGCAGGCCAAGTTAGCGCAAACCGAGAGTGTTGTTGTGGATTTACGAAAAGAAGTGGTGGAGTTGCGTAAAGTTACAACATTATCTAGGTCGCCTACGAGTGCGAACATTAATACGCGTAGCGGAGCTGACCTTAACGTAAGTTTCGCGTCAGCGTTTATGTCGTCGCCGTCGTCACCGAGTGGGAATGCTGAGTCCGCGCATTCCGCCGCGGCCGCCGGCTCGGCGCCGTGCAGGCCTGCGCCTGCGCTTGCCAAGCCCCGCGTCGCAGCCCCGCGCGCCTCACTCCCCGCGCCACTGCAAATTCCTGCAGCTGCTGCAAAACCTCACGTAGAAGTGCGTCGAAGTTTTGCTAGCGTGTCTATGAGCACCTCGAGTGCTCCATCGAAGCCTATGCCTGAGAAGGCATCGAACCAGGCTACTGATGGGTTCGTTACGGTGCAATCGAGGAAGCGCAGGCAACGAACCAAAGCGAACCGTTGCGGCACAGCACCAGCATCAGTGGTGCAGTCCACCTCAGCACTGCGTGCCGCAATACCGTCTACACCGGTGTACGTCTCCCACCTACATTTCACTACTAAGGCGGAGCACATCGTGGAGTACGTGCGCAAGAAGACTAACTTCGTGCCGAGAGTGCAGCTGTTGGAGTCGAACCGCAACGTCAGTTTTCTGTCGTTCGTGGTGCGAGTACCCAACGGTTGCCTGGGCCTCGTCATGGAGGAGAGCTTCTGGCCGAAGGGCGTGGTGTTCCATCACTTCCGCGGACAGCTACCACCGGAACGCATACGGAAATAGTGCGATAGTGAAGTGTGTATCTATTAATAATAGTCTTAAGATTTTTATACTAACATTTCATGTTATATTTATATGTATTTTTAATCTTAAGGTATATATAGATATGGGCCGTAGAATTAGTTAATAAGATCTGTAACTTTTCTAATGATGCCTGAAATAAATGCTTATTATTATTATTCCTCTTTATTACTTTAAACTACTTATAAATTACATTTTTAAAAATACATCCATATAAAAAAGTACATTTAAAAATATAAAAAATAGTAACCCACCGGTATTGGGTACAGGGACCAAGTTACCGGTGGTCAGGGCTTCAGAGACAGGAACCTCCTCACAATACGTGCCGTGTTAAGAAGAACCGCCTTCTGCATCAAGCCCTTGACCCAACTGCCCACCGCAAGCCTCTTAAGGTGTTGGTCGAGGCTTTTGGCTATTAGTCCATGCACAGAGATCACTATCGGTACAATAATAGCTGAGTCAACACTCCACATGTCCACGATCTCGTGGGCTAAGTCCAAATACTTGGCTTGTTTGTCTACTTCTGCCTTCACGAGATTGTCGTCATGTGGAATAGTGATATCAATTATTATTGCAAGGCGCTCTAAACGATCTATTATCACTATGTCGGGTCTATTGGCAAGAATAGTCCTGTCAGTGATAATAGGTCGGTCCCAGTACAACGTGATATGGTCACTTTCGAGAACCGGGTCGGGCACATATCTATAATACGGTACCTCTAATTCAACAAGGTTATACTTCAAAGCAAGTTGTTGATGGATAATCCTAGCTACTTGGTTATGTCTATGCAAATACTCACTGTTGGCCAGACTAGATAAACCAGAAATAAAGAGATTCTCCGGGACGGTGACACGCCCGACATATGTCAATCGTACCATCCTTTAAGATATATTTTTTCGGTAATTGTTAGTCATCACAACGTCATCAGTAATTGCAAATACAAAACCTTCGGTTTCCCCAAATAGGTCACCGAATCGTAGCCAGGATACAGAAGATGAAAAATCTATATCTGACCCATGCAGGGCCCGATAAAAACGTCCATGCAACTCCTTGCTCTTCCATGTATCCTTACGATTATTGAGACTTCGTATCATAGGTTTATGCCAATTCTCTTTTGCCAGAGCAAGCGGGGTAAGTCCGTTATCAACTTCAACCACATCACGATGCACATCCGAGCCACCGTGTAGGAAATATTCCCTGAGGTTGCACAACTCACGATTATGAAGGGTCTTGGCATTTAGCAAACCACGACCCCCACATTTCCGTGGTATGTACAACCTCATCACTGATGAACGCGGATGATGCATTCGGTATGTGGTGAGTAACGTACGGACCTTCCTATCCAGGGCTTCAAGTTCTGTCTGAGTCCACCTGAGTATGCCAAAGGAGTACATTAAAACTGGCATGACCCAACCGTTATAGGCGCGCACTTTATTACCTCCTGACAAAAGACTTTTTAAGACTTTTTTCAGGCGGCCAAAGAAGCGCTCCTTCTACGATTGCTTCATGCCAACTTCACAAATGCCTAACGCCTGCGACATACCCAGGTATTTATATGATTCGTTTGCGGAAAGACATCCAAGTTGTATAGAATCTGAAAGTTCAACTCCTTCAGATTCTATTATCCTGCCTCTGTTTACATGCATGACCGCACATTTGTCAACACCAAACTCCATTCTGATAGAACTACTAAAAACTTCTGTTATCTTTAGCAATTCCATCAGTTGCAGCTTGTTGGATGCAAATAGCTTTAAGTCATCTATGTATAGGAGGTGGGATATGACTTGGCCGTCCCTCCGCAACCGATAGCCTAACCCTGAATTCTCTAGTATAGTACTCAGAGGATTCAGTGCTAGGCAAAACCATAATGGACTGAGACTATCACCCTGGAATATACCCCGCTCAATCCTTATAGGCACACTGTTCCCGCAAACCTGTTGACATCCTGGATAGCACAAGACTGTTTTCCATTGCCCCATACATGTCTGCATGAAGGCACGTAGAGTTGCATCAATTTTATACAACTTTAGTACCCTCAAAAGCCATGTATGCGGCACAGAATCAAAAGCTTTCTTGTAGTCTATCCAACATGTCGCCAGATTCTTGCGGTTACGGCGTGTCTGTTGGCTTATGGCCATATCAATTATAAGGAGCTCTATAGTGCCACGAGACCCACTTCTGCATCCATTCTGAGAGGTGGACAAGATGGAATTGTCAATCAAATGTGACGATATTTTCCCTCTCAGAATAGATGTTAAAAGTTTATAGATGGTAGGGAGACACGTAATGGGTCTATAATTTTTTGGGTCTGTGGCACTACCAGACTTATACAAAAGATGGGTAATGCCAGTAGTGGCGAAATCTGGCAACGATCCTGACTTTAGGCATAATTCGAATTGAGATGCCAAACGTTCATGTGAGCTCTTAAACCATTTTATCCAAAAATTGTGCAATCCGTCTGGTCCCGCCGACTTCCAGTTCGGCAGCAGACGGACCGCACTGGAGACGTCTTCCGTTAATATGCTTATTGGCTCCATGGTTTTAATAGGCTCACATAAACGTTCAACATCTCGCATCCAATTACCCTCAGTGTGACCAACGGGCACCGACCAAATGTTGCGCCAGAATGAGGTAGTTACATCATCATCTGGCCGCCGCACGTTGGCCCCAGTAGAGTCAGGACGCTCCCAATTTCTGTATACCCACCTTTCGTCTCTTTGGAAAGTGCGATTTTGAGAATAGCGGTCTACTCTTTTTTTGTATCTACGAACACGATTTGCCCACGCATAAATTTTTTGCTTCAGGTAGTCTATCAGCTCCGTGGCTCGTGCTGAAAATTCCCGAGGTCTGATATCAGTCCCCGAGAAAGCCCGAGTCACGAACCGCATCACTCTTGGGCGAGTATTTCCTGACCTGAAGCAAATCAGCTTTCCAATGAGTGCCCTAGTGTCAGAGATACGACGCTCAATTCTACATTGCCAAGCCGGCACTGTTGGTTTGGGTCGTATAGCAACGTTATCATTATAAAACTTAGCTATAGCTAATGTTAAGTTTTATAATGATAACGTTGCTGCGACAAGCTGCGACGGCTCCGCAATACAGAATTGAGTGTGTATCACCGAGATCTTCACTATTATCAAAATAATCCGATAATAGCGAATCCAGGGCACACACTAGAGCTATATTTTTCTTATGCGTGGGCAAACGTGGTAGACGTGGTCTAATTTGTGACGGCATAGACCGAAATTCTCGAATCGCACACTCCAAAGCACTCCTTAATTGCTCGTTGCAGTGGATACTTACGTTTGTAGCACTGGCATTCATCACATCATCGCTACCGTGATTTAATGGTAAAATTGTAGTTACAGTTTGTGTCTCAGGTAGCGATGATGTTGATGGCTGACCAAGACTGCTACATACGTCCGAGCGTAGCCTCTCAAGTACGGTAGCATCCAACAGATGACAACGTTGTATGGCCCGCACTTGATCCGATAGACGCTGTGCTGACACGTTGACTGATGGTTCAAGTTCCTGAAACAGAGGTAGCATTCTCACACGATACGCAGTGAGGTTAATTCCCCCCTCTGTAGCCATGAAATATGCCCGCATGACGTTCTCATTCAATGAATTCGACCATCGCATGCGGTGCACATCACCACCGGTAGCGGGGGCCCTATTCGAAGCCGGTGGGCGTCGGGGTCCCAAGCATAGCGGTGGCCGGCCTCTCCCCGGCCGACGCACTGGTGTTGGCGACGTCGGCGGAGAGAAATACTCATCACTCGATGTTGAGCTCAACGCCTCTGCTATTGGTGTACATTCACGAAGGAGAGAGGCGGAGCTGAGTGATGAGTCCGGAGGTGTAGATTTATTTATTTATTTATTTATTTCAACTGAACCTACTTCTATCATTACAGGCAGTGCCCAATGCAACAGTGTAGGCATATCAAAAATACATAAATATTGTACCAGTCTTATGTCTTATAATAATAACTAATTATATATAATGTTACCTTAGTGAATTCACTCAGTGAACAATTAAATATATCGGTCTTCTCCGCCACAAGGTTGAGACTGTGAAGCGCCCGTGACAGTGGCGCCTCCTTTAGGAGGTTGGTGCGTGCGTTCGGCACCACTAGCAGGCGAGGCCTACGTCGTCGCCACACATACCTATCCGGCACGCACCGCACAGACCGGTCCGGTTCGTATAGACTAAATTCCATTACGTCATTTTCCTACATATGTCTGACTCTCAGTTTGACTTAGTCCCAAAATGCCTGAAAACCAAAATGACTAATTTTCTTAATGCCGGAATTATAAAATGACTGAGATTTGAGGTACAGTCGCATAGACTTTTGAAAAAATAAATTAATATATTATATGTAAATAAATCAAATAAATGAAGATCAACGAAACAAATGAAGATCGTTAAAACAAATGAAGATCGACAAAACAAATGAAAATCAATGAAACAAATTAAGATCGGCGAAACAAATGAAGATTGGTAAAACAAATGATGATCGACAAAACAAATGAGGATCGGTAAAACAAATGAAGACCGAAAAAACAAATGAAGACCGATAAACATATGCAGATCAATAAAACAATTGACTATAAGCATGTTGATAAGGTCAAAAACTACTTGCAGCCATATTATGTAATCTAGATGCGATTGCCATTCAAAAAAATAGCTGCAAGCAATTCTCGACCTTAATGACACTTCCATAAAAATGTGCTTTTTGGCGTTTATAGACATCACTGATCATGAATATGAAAAAATAAATAAATATTATGCTTGTTCATAAGGTCGAGAATTGCTTGCACCTATTTTTTTAAATGGCAATCGCATCTAGATTACATAATATGGCTGCAAGTAGTTTTTGACCTTATCAACATGCTTATAGTCAATTGTTTTATTGATCTGCATATGTTTATCGGTCTTCATTTGTTTTAAAACGGTAAAACGGTTATCTTATCGGGTAAACCTATCTTCATTTGTTTTTTCGATCTTCATTTGTTTCGTTGATCTTTATTTGTTTCATTGACCTTCATTTGTTTTACCGATCTTCATTTGTTTTGTACTTTATACATTTTAACTTTTAGATGTTCTTCGTATACCACAACCTTTATTGGATATTTTTCCACTCGTATGTCCTAAAAGATCCTTTTTTCATAAAAAATACTTTAAGGTATTAAAGTGAACATGATATGTCCAGAACGATCCATTTTTAATGGATTTTAGTGGACAAAGGGAATAGTTTATTGTTTATACTACTCGGTTGTACCAGTCATTTTACAATTCGTACATATAAAAATTATGTTATTTTGGATTTCAGTCATTTTGGTTTTCAGGCATTTTGGGACTAAGTCAAACTGAGATTCAGACATATGTAGGAAGATGACGTAATAGGATTTAGTCTATACGAACCGGACCGGGACCCGTATATCTGTACTAAATTTCAGCCCGATTCGTTCAGTCGTTCGAGCGTGAAAGAGTTACAAACATCCACACTCACAAACTTTCGCATTTATAATATTACTAGCTGATGCCCGCAGCTTCGCCCGCGTAAAATTTGTTCCCGCGGGAAGTTATTCCAGACCTACCATTCCTAAGATATCTGGATTGTGTAACTTTCCTCTTATCAGTTTAAATAAAAACAACACGAGCGAGAACTCCCTTCTAACTCTCAACTCATTATATCCCACCATGCCCAGTACGAACAGGGTTGGATACATGAGTGGGTAGAAGGGGTACACACCGTACAAGCGTAAGTATAAAAATCTAATAAATTTATTTTGAACCCGCTCCAGCATGAGACTATATTTAGTCTCCTGGGGGGCCCAGATGACTGCATTGCACTCTAGTTGACTCCTAACCAAAGCGTTATACAACGCGCAAATTGCTTTTACATTTGTATAGTCACGAGCTGTACGAGATTGTGCTTGCTGTGTCCTGGATCTTGATCTGGTCAACATAATATTCTGATTTTAATGTGATTTAAATTACACATAAATCTTGTGATGTTTATGTGTCAAATGACATTTGTCAAAGTCTGGAAAAAATAATTCTGTAATGTGATATAAACAGTTTTCTTCGGAATTTGTACATTTTTGAGTTCTTTGAGTCCAATAATTTTATTTCTGTAATATGTGTTGAAAATTTGGTATATTTAGGTGACTTTTTAACAATATAGGAATAAAATATGTAGAGCAAAAATATTTGACGTGTTGTAGATGCCAGGTTTTTTTTTTTTTTTATTATTATTATTCCCTTTATTTACAATGTTCAACTTATTAAATTAAATTTTTAAATACATTTTAAAAAATAAAAAAAAATATATTTAAAAATATAAAAAAATAGTGTCCCACCGGCATCGGGTACAGGGACCAAGCTACCGGTGGTTAGGGCTGCAGAGACAGGAACCTCCTCACAATACGTGCCGTATCTAGGAGAACTGCCTTTTGCATCTGGCCCTTGACCCAACTACCTAACGCGAGCCTCTTGAGATGTTGATCGAGGCTCTTGGCAATTAGACCGTGTGCTGATACGACTATCGGAACAATAATCGCTGAATCTACATCCCACATGTCGACAACCTCGTGTGCCAAGTCCAAATATTTTAATTGTTTGTCTTTTTCGGCTTTCACGAGGTTTCCGTCATGTGGAACCGTGATATCAACGATTATTGCGAGGCGCTCTGATCGATCTATTACCACTATATCAGGCTTATTGGCTACAATAGTCCTGTCAGTAATAATAGATCGATCCCAATACAACGTGGCACGACCATTTTCAAGAACTGGGTCGGGCACATACCTGTAATACGGTACCTCCAAATCCACAAGTTTATATTTTAGTGCAAGTTGCTGATGGACAATCCTGGCCACTTGGTTGTGTCTATGCAAATAGTCGCCGTTGGCAAGACGAGAACAACCAGAAATAATATGTCTGAGAGATTCACCGGGTAGGTGGCATGCCCGACATATGTCAACCGTACCATCTCTCAAAATATATTTCCGACTAGCTGAGCCCGCAACTTCGTTTACGTCACATAAGGTGTATGAAAGGAAAGGTATTTCTTCATCAGAGTCATCAAGCAGCGTCTGAAACTGCCCTGTTTGCTTAATCATAAAAGAGCTTAATGATTAAGACTATTTTTAACTAGTTATTAAGCCAACACGCCAGTTTAGGTTCACTCACATTCCAAGAAACCCCTACAATTAAAATTTTCAAAATATCTGATTCTTAAAAGTGTTATAACTCTTTTATTTCTAAACCGATTTACATAAAACAAACGCTAAATGTTAACTGGAGCAAACTTCAACACAATAAAAAAAACCGCATTGCAATCGGTTGAGCGGTTACTGAGATTAGCGTGCACAACCGTACAGACAAACAGACATACAGACATACAGACATACAGACATACAGACAAACAGACAAAAATTCTAAAAATCATTGTTTTGGGTTCTATTGCGTTCATAAAGCCCCCCTATACTATTTTTTCTTATTTATCTTCCATGTACAGACAGCGACCTGTTACGATTTTATTATATGTATTGATTGATGATAGTTATTCATCATAACAACTTCGTCTGTAATTGCACAGACAAAACCTTCTGTTTCGCCGAACAAATCACCGAAACGTAGCCAGGAGACAGATGCTGTTAAATCTACATCGGGCCCGTGTAAGGCCCGATAAAATCGTCCATGCAGCTCTTTGCTCTGCCATATCTCCTTGCGATCCGTAGTTGATAGTATTACTGGTTTGTGCCAGTTCTCTTTGGCAAGAGCAAGAGGGGTCAGTCCGTTATCCATTGCTACCACATCCCGATGCATACCCACGTCAGCATGAAGGAAATATTCCCTAAGGTTGTATACCTCACGATTGTGTAAGGTCTTGGCATTTAAAAAGCCGCGACCTCCACACTTTCGTGGGATATACAACCTCATTACAGACGAACGTGGGTGATGCATTCGGTTTATGGTCAATAGTGAACGGACTTTCCTATCCAGGGCGTCTAATTCAGTCTGAGTCCATCTAAGTATGCCGAAGGAATAGATTAAGATTGGCATGGCCCAACCGTTGATAGCCCGCACCTTGTTACCGCCCGATAAAAGACTTTTCAGTACTTTTTTCAGGCGGCCAAAGAAACGGTCCACCAACGTTTGTTTCATGCCAATCTCTGTAATACCTAATGCCTGCGACATACCCAGATACTTATAGGTTTCAGTCGCGGAGATGGATTTAAGTTTTGTAAAATCTGAAAGATGTACTCTTTCAGATTCCACAATTAGTCCCTTCTTTACATGCATGACAGCGCATTTATCTACACCAAATTCCATTTTGATAGAATTACTGAAAGCTTCTGTGACTTTTAGTAACTCTATCAAGTGGGAATCGGTGGAGGCAAATAATTTCAAGTCATCCATGTAAAGAAGGTGGGAAACAACTTGACCTCCTCTCCTGAACTGATAGCCTAGCCCTGAACCCTCCAGTAAGGTACTGAGAGGATTCAGCGCCAGGCAAAACCATAAGGGACTCAGGCTGTCACCCTGAAATATACCCCTCTTGATCCTGACAGGCTCGCCATTCCCAAGAACCTGACGACATCCTGGATATACAAGAGCCGTTGTCCATTGCCCCATACATGCCTTTAAGAAGGTGCTAAGAGTTGCATCAACTTTATACAACTCCAGCACCCTCAACAGCCATGTATGTGGCACTGAATCGTAGGCTTTCTTGTAATCAATCCAGCATGTCGCCAGATTCTTTCGGTTACGGCGAACCTGCTGGTTAATGGCCATGTCAAGAATAAGGAGTTCTTTAGTACCACGTGACCCGCTTCTACATCCATTTTGAGAGTTAGACATTATAGAATTATTTTCAATATGAGTTGCTAATTTAACTCTCAAAATAGATGTAAGAAGCTTATAGACCGTTGGTAAACAAGTTATCGGTCTATAATTTTTAGGGTCCGTAGTACTACCGGATTTGTAGAGAAGGTGGGTTATTCCCGAAGTCATAAAAGATGGAAGCGACCCTGATTCAAGTGATTATTGAAAGCAGGATGCCAAACAAGCATGTGAGCTATGGAACCATTTCAGCCAAAAATTGTGCAGTCCGTCCGGCCCAGTTGACTTCCAATTGGGCAACGAACGAACCGCACTGGCTATGTCACAAGATGTTATTAGGACTGGTTCCATAGTCTTTATAGACTCACATGAAAGCTTGACATCCCGCATCCACTCACACTCTGTATGACTAACAGGTGCAGACCAAATGCCTCGCCAGAATGTATTTGTGGCTTCAGCATCCGGTAGGCACCTGTCAGTCACACTCGAATCGGGCTGCTCCCATCTTCTATACACCCACCTTTCATCTTTTTGGAACGAGCGATTCTGAGTATAACGATCCACCCTCTTCTTGTACCGCCGTATACGGCTTGCCCACGCATAAATTTTCTGCTTCAGGTAGTCAATGCGTTCCGTGACCCGCACTGTGTATTCGCGAGGACCAATATCGGTCCCCGCGAATGCACGAGTCACAAAACGCATTACCCTAGGTCGGGTATTACCTGTCCTGAAGCAGCATAACTTACTAATGAGTACCCTAGTCTCGGCGATGCGACGCTCAATTCTGCATTGCCAGGCTGGAACAGAATTAGGTCTGGTAGCTGGCTCAAATTTAGAAAATTTAACACCAGCCACTCGACACACTGTAATAGCCGCGCAATACAGAATTGAGTGTGCATCACTAATATCTACACAAGTGTCAAAATAACTTGATAGAGCCGAGTCCAGGGCACTCACTAGCGCCATGTTTTTTCTATGCGTGGGCAAACGCGGTATACGAGGACGACAAATGGGATCACAAAATCTGTATTCCTGAATCGCTCGTTCCAAAACACTCCTTATTTCGTCGTTGTATTGTGTACTTACTGTTGTAGCATCATCATTCACTACTATATCAATAGGCACAACAGATTGTATTTCGTTGTTAATCGTTTCACTAGATATACTTGGTTCAGATGTAGTAGGGATGATGATGCTACATTGTACTTCTGATCGAAGCCTCTCAAGCACGGCATCATTCAACATATGATTACGCTGTATGACCCGCACTTGATCCGATAGTCGCTGTGCCGACACGTTGACAGTTGGTTCAAGAGCCTGAAACAAAGGCAGCAACCGAACACGGTACGCAGTGAGGTTAATTCCCCCCTCTGTAGCCGCAAAATATGCCCGCATGACGTTTTCATTCATAGATGAAGTCCATCGCATGCGGTGCACATTACCACCGGTAGCGGGGACCCTATTCGAGGCCGGTGGGTCTCGGGGTCCTAAGCAGATCGGCGGCCGGCCTCTCCCCTGCCGACGTACAGGTGTTGGCGACGTCGGTGGGGAGAAATACTCGTCGCTTGATGAGCTCGACGCCTCAGCAACAGTCGATTCCATTCCTAAGGTTTCCGTGGGTTGTGAGATGGAGCTGTGCGACGAGTCCGGAGATGTTGGTCGTGCATTTTTACTTCTGGCTTTTGCTCGTGTAAGCATTTAATAATATTATATATTTTTCTCACATATTATTTGATATTGACATGACACATTAAATGTCACGTCATTCTTCTATAATTCTTTATATCTTACTTTGGTACCAATTTTCGTTTTATTTTCCATTTTTCAAGGTTTTTCAACTCTTCAGATGTTATATATTGTGTTATATTTAAATATTTTACAAAAATACAGCCAAAAATATTTTTAAAACGTTCATAAAAATATATATATTACAGCTCAAGTTAGTGTTGCCATTTCAAACATTATTATTATTATTATTATGTCTCTTCTTTTCTCGGGTATCTTCTTTTTTTTTATTGAAGATACCCGGTCTTTTGGTAGGCTTACATGGGGACATATTGGTCCAACACGCAGAGGCCCTTTGAGATTTTTAATGTATTGGGCAATGGGACCCCCACTGCAGACAATTCACAACCGCCTTATGTAGAAGAACGGCAATGGACTGCCTACAATGGGAGCTAAACTATTGTAAAATATGCTAAACTACAAAATGGGCTATTGAATTGGGGGTTAAAATGGACTGGGTGATTTGATCTATGGATGAAGACGGCGTCTGCCATTTCAATATCTTATTATTAAAACATTGGCAGACGGTGACTCGCCACTTCACTAGATGGGCCCCCTATACAATCGCCATAGGCCCGTAGGCCTGCAAGGCGACAGAGGGCAACACCGGTGTGAGAGGCTAGGGGTTATTATTATTATATTATTACATACAAATAGCACTGCTGACAGACCAAAGGTAGGTTTTTACTATATATCTCTTTAACGTGAGGGAAAATCCTCATGGATGTTATGCCGGACTCCTACCGACTAAAAAACCTCACGTAACGCCCAACAGCCTATGGTTGGGAGCCCCGGGTAAGCCTTCAGAAGGATGTCCCAGGACTCCCAGCAGACCCACGGCCGCCACTGCGGCCTCGCCCAGGGGGTGGTTCGGGTGCTATCCCGCGTCTTTGGGGATTTCGGGTGTGATCCCGCTTCTAAGGAGGGGCGTGCGTGAGTTCCCCACGTCACGCTGCCGTCATGGGCCTGTAAGGACGGTGAGCCGCCCTCTCACCGTCGTCAGGCCCCCGGTCATGGAGGCTGATAGTCCTCGGCGAATAGGCAACCCCCTGCTCCGCACTGAGCAAGCTTCCCCACCCCCGCCACAGCTGTCATATAGTTGGCGGGTATTTTGAGGGAACATTTGCTTAGCCTTATTGGTCACACACACATTCAAGCTCTGTACGAACAAAGTGTTTTTAGTTTAAGTTACAGAATTGAAAATGTATCATTTATATGGAGTTTCCGCCCTGTAGTAAGTACTAGTGGTATTTTGTTTTATCGTTCTTTATATTTGTTTAACTGACGTTAATTTCTTTTGAAAATTATTAAAGTCATTGTCATATTATTCACATCAATTTAATTTTCCCAAAAGGTTTAGGAAAAAATATGACGAATATAAGATAAATGACGAAAAAGGGTTGCAAATTTTGTTTTTGTCTGCATAAATAAACTAAAAATTATAGTCAAAAGCTTTGACTAAGTAATAGTATAATATAGACGGGCCCATCCATACCTTAGTTTTGAAAACGGTAAAGTGAGCACATGCGCTCACTCGATCGTAGTCGGTGTTATTGTTCCGAAGGTGAAACACGTGTGGCAAGATAAGAAATTTTTCACAAGATGCCTTCCTGTGCGTTTCCGAAGTGTAAAAACACTACCCTGAACACGAAAAAAGAATCGGACATTACTTTTTACTCGTAAGCTTGTAATTTTAAAACTTTGAAGCTAATAGCAAGTAAAAGAGACAATACATAAACAGATAATTAAGATGGCGGCCGCTCACACCGTCAGCTGAAAAATACAAGCTATCTCTTTCTTTTACACGATGTATGTATGTGCGCGTGTCGTGTCATTGCTGCAATGTCTTTGTGTGTGAACTAGTCCACTTTTTGAGTTCATAATGTATGACGTGGGTCCGTCTTTACTATTACTTGGTCGAAAGTCAAATGTAGATTTTTAATCTATAAGATGTGTGTCAAGATATCTTTTTGTAACAAATAGTCCAGTCATTACGTCGGAAAAATCGGGTTAGAAATGCAAATGAACCGAGAAAGCCAAATTTTGGATATTACGTGGGGAGGGGCTAGAAAAGCTTAAGTTCAAATTGTCGACCAAAATAACCTGGTGGGTTTTCCGCCATCTTAAAAAATGGTTTAAATTCAGTTTTTTCATCATAACTCGGTTCCCCGTTGAGATACGAAAATTTTTACACAATACTTTTTTGTTGCTCTTTGTTCGATCTACATAAGTTCTTATACATTTTTTACGTATCGATCATCGTTATCGAGAAATCGATCCAAAAAACCATAAATTTGGGGAGAAAAAATTGTTTTTCGCTATTTCCTTTTTTCTCGTGGAAGATATCGAAAAATGTTCAGAATGAAAATTGTTGAGCGTGTTCAGACCTACAAATTCGTTTTTTTTTTATTTTTTATTTTCGACAAGAATTACGACGTCTAGCGCGTCGCAAAGTCAGTAAGACTGTGCCCGGTTTTGATTTAGCCGCTCGCACGGTTGTATCCATACGTCAAAATGGATGAATGGTTGTTCAGGGAATTATTGTAATACAATAGTAGTTTATGATACTGTTGCATAATAAGGGTTCTTATAACATGAGTGTGTTTTAAAAAAACGAGCCGTAGTCGAGTTTTTTTATGGTATCACACGAGTGTTATAAGACCAAGTTATTATGTACCTACAGTGTCATACACTACTTTATCTACTCTCATACTATAATACCTGATTTCATTTTCTGATATAATCTGATACAATTAAGGTCTTAAAAATGTTTAAGACCTTAATTGTAGATCGTACAAAGAGCAACAAAAAAGTATTGCGTAAAAATTTTCGTATCTCAACGGGGAACCGAGTTATGATGAAAAAACTGAATTTAAACCATTTTTTAAGATGGCGGAAAACCCACCAGGTTATTTTGGTCGACAATTTGAACCTTTCTCGGTTCATTTGCATTTACAAATGTATATAATGACTGGACTAAAATTGTATATTTTTTGATAACCGGATTAGTCCAAACTTTAGATGAATGCATTTGATGAATTCGATTTTGATCGACCAGAAAGAAATAAATATGTCAATAAACATATATATTATATAATTTGTCATTATTTTTCGATTCATTTCTTTTTCGATTTTGAATAAGTATGAATAGTAGGTAACTTATCTATATCTATCTATACATATAATAAAATGATAGAAAAGTCAAAACTGTACATTGGAAATATTTAAAAAAAAATACTCGCTGGGTGTTCAACATAAGATACCGAAGTCGAAAATATAGTTAGAATTTTTTTTGTCTGTTTATCTGTTTGTCTGTTCGTCTGTTTGCTTTGCTTTGTCCGGAAGGATCTCGAAAAGTACTAAATAGATTTGATTCAAATTTTGCACAAATATTACCTAGGGGTAGGGTCTTAAAATAGGCTATATATTATCACGCTACATATCCTAGGGGCTGAGCAGAGAGCAATCAAATTGGCATTGTAACAATTTTCACGCGTACGAAGTAGCGGGCAACAGCTAGTATATAATAAAATGATAGAAAAGTCAAAACTATACATTGGAAATATTAAAAAAAATTACTCGCTAGGTGTTCAACATAAGATACCGAAGCCGAAAATATAGTTAGAAATTTTTTTCTCTGTTTGTCTGTTTGCTTTGCTTTGTCCGGAAGGATCTCAAAAAGTGCTCAATAGATTTGATTCAAATTTTGCATAACTATTAACTAGGGGTAGGGTCTTCAAATAAGCTATATATTATCCTACGGTCTAAGCAGTGAGCAATCAAATTGGCATTATAACATAATATTCACGCGTACGAAGTCGCGGGCAACGTAAAATAAGCTTTTTTTTTTACGTGAGGGAACATCCTCAGAGGATGTTATGCCGGACTCTTACCGACTAAAAAACCTCACACAACGCCCAACAGCCTGTGGTTGGGAGCCCCGGGTAAGCTCTCGGAAGGATGTCCCGGGACGTAAAATAAGCTATCAAATACTATATTTTCTGGCTTAAAGGAGACGTGTTTTTTATGTCGTGGCGTTGTCAAGGTCGTTAGCCCTATGAGCCTTAAGTTTGTTGCAGTGGGTATACGAATGAACAAAAATTCCTATTAAAAATGCCATTTGTTTCTACTTAAATTTATAGACTAATAATAGCAAATGACATCATCACAAGCATATAGCATACGTCATATTTTCATTTATTCACTTTACAAATTAATATCACACAGTGTTTGATCAATAATTAATGTTAACACAGTACGTTCGTAAATAATTGAAGGATGGCAAAGAAGGTTATGGCGTTACTAAAATAGCTTCTGTTTTATCATTAAAATTCACTTATAAAAATTAAAGTTAAAAACAATACAAAATTAAATTATAAATGTAGAACTATGTAAATAGATGAAATAAAATTTAAATAAATAATTTTCAATTTTGATTGTTTGTATAAGATACAGATACAGACAAATGGCTGGAATTATAACACAAAAAATCAAGAATAAAGTCCTATTACACGAAGAATTTCGTGATATATTTCTTCCATTCTACTACATAAATAGTCTATCATGTTCAAGAAAATATAATATGAACAAAAGCTATGTGGAAATTGTGAACGTAAAAAATATAGCTTATAGTATTCTACTAAATTGTTTAATGATATTCTTATTTTCTGTGACTATTCAAGATCTCAATTTGGCCTACCAATCAACACCATACTTAGCAACATACTATGTTATATACCTTCAATATTTTTTTGATTTTATCATTGTGACTATTGTCAATATATGTACAAGTAAATCAAGTGTTCTTTTGCTTGAAACACTTCAACAGATTAATGAAAATTCTCTCTTTCAGAGTGATTGGAAGATTTTCAAAATATCATCTCGTACTATATCTGTATTCATAGTTGTATATTATAGTATACTATTCCTTTTCAAATTATATTCAGATTCAGATTGGACTTTAGCAAGAGCATTCTTTATTTTCATATCAGTAATATTTCACATAGAAATAATACAGGCTACTCTTGTCGTCGCTATGTTAAATGAAAAAGTGATTCTATGGAACGAATATATAACGAATATAAAGTTCAAAATGTATTGTAATGAAGAAATAATGATATTAGAAAAACAGGAAATACTAAACGAGATTCACAAAACTATGATATTAATAATTCAAGCTTGGAACCTGCTGAAGAAAAGCAGTGAAATTATTGTCAGTATTCCATTGAATTGGAAAATAATTTAAGTATATTCATTAAAGATATAATAATGACAAGAAACTACCAAAATGAGTTTATGTAGTAAGCCAGAATTCATGGATTACTACTGCAGTGATCGCCAATAAATTTAATCAGTGAAATGTTACGTTCATCTGTCCGGTTACAGCAACTTTACTCAATACAAAGATGTCGCTTCTCTATTTAGTTGTTCTCTGTAAAACTAACACAATTAAAAATATTTTCAGATACTGTGTCATTTTGCGGCCACATTTGCTCACATTTTGGTATATGTTCATCTTGTAATTCATTGGTCAACGGCACTTTTAGTAAGTATCAATAAAAACGTCAAAGTAGATTACAGATTATGGTCCAAGTTGTCAAAAAGTAATAGGCCAGCTTCGACATTTGACAAAGCTCCACTCTCATTGGCAGATTTCGAAATCAGCATTTGAGATGAGAAGAGAGTCATCAGAGAATGAGAGTTATCGCGGTGACAATATAAATGTTAAAAAAAAATTAACAAAAAAGAAACCGACTTCAAACCAAATTAAAAACTGAAAAATAAAATTTACTTAGCACGAAGTTAGTATAATATTCTGATTTATCAGATATCATTCAGTTTCTATTTTGTTAAAATTTTTTTTTCACAATTTTTAGTGACGTGTAGACTGAAAATCTATCTATCTACTAGGTGTAAAGTTCTCGACAGTACAAATTAATCAATACCAAACACAAGGTAACTGCCGTATATCGTTAGGGAATTCTCTCTACTGTCTTTCGTCTCCATCATCAAATCAGCTTCAGACCTTTATTAAGTTGTACTACTTTAAAGCCTTTACTAAAAAAAATTACAAACACCCTAGATGCCCCTACAATTTTTAAAAGTTCCCTTCAATTTCTCCAGGATGCCATCATCAGATCCTGACTTCCTTAAAATGGGACCACCTTGGGAGTATCTACATGAGAACGAAAAAAAAAATTTCAAATCGGTCCATAAACGACGGAGTTCTGCGCGAACAAACATAAAAAAAAATTAAAAAATATATATACGGTCGAATTAAGAAACCTCCTCCTTTTTTGAAGTCGGTTAAAGTAGGTCTAATACTTAGATTTAGAGTCGGGAGCTCCGAGATTATCCTTCTGAGGGCTTACCCGGGACTCCTGGCCTTAGACAGATGGCAAGGCACCGTGTAGAAATCCGGCATGGCATCCGTGAGAATCTCCACACGAAAAAAAGACCTACTACTTTTTTCACGAGTACCTATTGTACAATGATTACTTTCAGGACCGGGCAGTTATCAGCCACATATTAGGAGTTGCTTTTTGGGCTATCAAAGTATTTATTATAGACTTAGTATTTTGTATAACCTGTGAAACATTGTATTCTGAACTGGAAAAAGCCAATAATATTGTTTTATCGAAAATATTTGAAGATGGTAAGCTTTGTGATACAATTTTTGGAGGCTTATATGTTTCAGTTGGAATATTTAAGACTTTAATTGTTTTAGATAATCTTAAAATCACCTGGAAGAACATAAATCGTCTAATAACACAAGAGTTTCATAAACTGAAAACTTGCAACATTTTTACTATAGATGTGACGTTATTTATGAACTTTTGTCAAGTTTTGGCGACGTATACGATAGCATTACTACAGTTCGCATTTCTAGAATAATTAATGTGAAATCTTTAAATAAATGAACAAAAAACTTTTAAGTCGCAAATTTTATTGTACCTTCATCAACTGAATCTCTTATGATGCCTCTTGTCTGACATGGATTCTTTTGAAGGAAAAACACTCCATGTGCCTACCAGACTATCGTTCGCTGTTGAAACTTGGAACCTTCTGCACATATTTGAAAACATCACATCATTGGGCACAATGCCACGGGGGCCTTATTTAGGTTTAGTTTAGATAGTAATAATGTAAATATAGATGTATGTATGTATGTAATAATTATGTTTCTCTGTAATTTTTAACAATAAATGTATTCACATAAATGTATAATAATTACACAAGATTTGTAAAGCTGATCGGTTTCGTCTTAAAGCATTTATCAAAGGTTAAGATGGCTATAGAAAACATCTATCATTTTATTGTTTGACAATAAAATGGTATAGATAGTTCAACTCATCAGTGCGCGCGGCACTATGTGTGCGTGCGCTAGTAATTATACAGCTTTAATTTGTGTGGCAGTGATGCGGCCGTCTTCACAGAGTACATTTGTATACTATGAGATAGAGACGTAAGTCGACTTATTGACGACACCAGCGGTGCCAAGCAGTCTTTGCACGAAACTCTCTACGTGTCCGCGATATAAAAATATTAATGAACAAAAAACATACAGCGTCATCTACCACGTTTTGAATGCAACTCTTACGTTATAATGAAACGAAATTAAATATCATGACAAGTCTCAATGTAACTGCAAAGTTGACATCCTGTGTAAGTTGGTTAGATCATAATTCATTACACAGTGTTCTAAGTGAAAATACCATGGGTACATTCGTTAAAGAAAATGTCTAGTTCTTCACGGAGAAAATGTTTAAGAAGTCAGGTAAATATTTTTGATGTGTCAATTCGATGTAATTAATAGTTTTGTTATCTATACATAATAATAAAACTGTTGAGGGTCGAGAGTCTGTACATGGAAGATATTTTGAAAATTTTAATTTTACTGAAGCCGGAAATGTAATTAAACTTCTTTTTATGTCTGTCTGTCTGTATCACGAATAAGTATCACGCCAAAACTACTAAATCGATTTGAATGATACTTGGGACAATCTGAGCTTAAGATCCGAGGAAAGTTCTAGGATACTTTTGATCCCGAAATTTTGCGCGGTTCCTTCAGGAGAGGGGATGAAAGACAAAATGGTTTTTTGATTGTAACTTCTCAACGCGTGGTCCGATTCCAAAATTTTTATCAGTGTCATAAAGGGAGTACTTTACGGGTTGTTTCACACAAGTTTCAATGTTAAGGTTTTGTAGTTCAGGAATTAGAGACATCTCAACTTTCGCAAAACATGGAATTCAGGGTTCTATGAACGTGAGGGTAAATCTAAAATGAAGTGTTGGTTTTATTGTACAGTGAATTGTTTTAGAATAGACTTAATCTTTTAGCTCTTTTATTATTAAGCAAACAGGGCAGTTTCACACGGGTTACCTATCATAATAACTAAAGTTGTTTCAACTATTTTCAATACAACTACGGTTGATTCACCTATGTTCATTACGCATATTGGTCGACTCGACTACTCGTTAATTCACATAATTTCGAATAAACTATAATTATTTGAACTAATGGACGATTAATATAATGTTCATTTAAGATATTGGACATGTTGACTACGTTTGAAATACCTAATGTACGAAGGGTGAATGTCGTTTCCACCCGTTCCTGTTTTAACCCGAAAACTTATCATTAAAGACGATTATTTATGAACCTATTCGAGTCGGGGTACTCTGAGTCGGGGTGTTAACCATTCACTTATAATGGTTCACACCTCGACTCGGATAGGTTAGGTTAGAAGGCTAAGGCGGGAGCGAAGCGGAGCGGAGCTCTCGCCTTAGCCTTCGTGGTTATTTTTTTTTGTTTTGTAGTTTGCCTTCCACTCACTTGGAAATAATATTTTCGGTAGTTAGACTTGACCGTACTTTATTAAAAAAACTTAAACAGTGAATTTTCGGATATTTGAAATTCTGAATAATGTTTTTCGGGAAAATAACAGTCATTATGATACGTGGAAATGCACTTACCTTGAACTCTTGTTGGTAGGTAGGCGCTGCTCCCAGCTTTGCGTTCGGGGTCTTGATTCACGACCGCGAAATATGCACACAGGAGTTATAACCGTAACTCTCGAGACTGTGGCTGATGATAAGCGATGTAGCGCGATATGATGGGTAATCACAGCGGCCGATAGCGGAGCGGAGCGTTAAGAGACGGGTGCGTGCGTATCTTCCAATAGCTATGGCGGAATGTGAATGTAGGAAGCGGGCGGGATAGTGTTGCCATAGACAATACATAAAAGTAAGATGCGTTTAGTGCGTGAGTGTTGACATATAATAATTATAATAAATACCATTAAATACATAAACTAAAAAATATGTATGCGTCGGTACTGGCGCATCCAACTTCGGGGGGCTTAGAGGATTCTTCCTCTACATTGAATAAACAAAATAAAAAAATAAAAGGAATGAAAACTTATGAACTAAAAAATAATTCAAAAGCGTAGGAGTTATTGCGTGGGTAACGGGCAAAGCCGAGTTACAGGACGAATGTATTCACCAGAAGAAGTCTTAATTCTGACGACTCTAATTACACCATCCTTCCCGGGAAACACCTCTGATACAACCGCGAGTGGCCACGATAAAGGATGCGTATTGTCATCCTTAACAACAACTACAGTTCCTATCGTCACAGGTTTGGACGGCATATTCCACTTATGTCTAAGTTGGAGAGAGGTAAGATATTCTTTGCTCCAACGTGTCCAGTAACTTTGAACAATTCTATTTAATAATTGATAGCGGGTGAGTCTGTTATCTGGTAATAGGGGTTCAATGTGTTCAGCGGGTAAATATTTAAGCGGAGTAACATTAAGAAAATGATTAGGCGTTAGGGGGGTTGGATCCGATGGATCCGAAGAAAGTATGCAAATCGGACGGCTATTCAAAATGCCTTCAATTTGCACCAATATTGTACTGAATTCTTCATAGGTGAGTATTTGACTCCCGATAGCTTTAAATAAATGAGACTTAACACATTTGACATTAATTTCAGGCAACGAATTAAAATTGGGCCCGAAAGGTGGGCTGTGCTGAAACTGAATCTTATGTTGAGTTAGATATTTATTCAGATCATTTTTATAATTAGTGGACTGTATAAGCGTGTAAATTTCGTTCAATTTTCGTTTCGCACCTATGAAATTAGTGCCTCCATCGCTGTACAACACTGAAACAGGACCCCTGCGTGAGATAAAACGTTTAAAGGCAGCGAGAAATAAATCTGTACTAAGATCACTTACTAACTCTAAATGGAGCGCCTTTGTTGTGAGACAGACGAACAAGCAAATATACGCTTTATGACTTTTTACTCCACGACGCCTTATGTGAGTTACGTAAAAGGGTCCCGCGTAATCAACTGCGGTATGCACAAACGACTTTACTTGTGAAACTCTAATGGATGGAAGATCACCCATAGGTGGAGTTGTAGAACGAGGCCTAGCTTTAAAACATAAATTACATTTATGTACTCGTTGGCGAATCAAATTTCGTGCAGAAAGAATCCAATACTTTTGGCGAGTCAATGCTAACACTAGTCCAGGACCGGTGTGTAAATTGTCGGTGTGATAGTGGTCTACTAAGAGCGACACTATACGTCCTTTAGGTGATAGCAGTATTGGATATTTTGTATTGTAATTTAGTTGAGAATGAGTAAGTCGACCACCTACTCTAATTAACCCTTGTTCGTCAAGAAAAGGGTTGAGTTTTAAAATAGCCTGATTTGGACAAATTTTAGTAGCCTTAAGTGCTTGTAATTCTACCTGAAAATACTTAGACTGATCGAAGCGGACCGCATAATATTCTGCGTATTCTAAATCGTATACAGAAAGTATACCGCGGGATTTGAGAATCCTTGTGAAACGTAATACATAAACCAGTGAACGAATAAATTTTACCCAACTCGAGCAACGCTCGGCAAGTTCGTCTATCATGTGAACGTGATCGGAGACAGGTATGGTATGTGCATGGAGAGAAGCTATTTTAATTTCCGGTAATTCTGTCTTCTCGTTATGATTGATTTTATATTCCTTCACAGGCCATGCATTTATAGGTGCGGACAGCCATTTCGGCCCGTGAAACCAAAGATAGTTATTTATTAACCCTTTAGGTGTCACAGGGCGCGAGACTATATCGGCGGGATTTTCAACCCCACGAACGTGATACCAATGGGAAGCAGGCAGATATTCATTTACCTGAGCGATGCGATTAGCTACAAAAGTTTGAAACTTATGAGCGGGAGAGTGAATCCAGGTAAGGGTTACCGTAGAATCAGAGAATGCGAATATATTGTTTATTTGACACCGCTTATTAAAAACAGTGCGCACAGAATTAATTAATTTTGCGAGTAAGACCGCCGCGCAGAGTTCTAAACGCGCTAGCGTTTTATTAGAATCTGACACTTTGGATTTAGCGGTCAGTAGATTCACATTAAGAGCGTTTCCGTTCTCAGCCGTTTCTATTCGTACATAGATAACAGCACCATAACATTGCTGGCTGGCATCCGAGAAGCCTATTAGAGTAATTCGACGAGCGGATGTTAAACCTATATGTCTCGGTATTTTTATTTCAGATAAACGCGACAACTCCCTATGAAAGTGTTTCCATTTAGACAGAATGCAACCCGGGACCGTCTCGTCCCAGTCCAGTTGTAATTTCCAACATTCTTGTATAAGCAACTTCATGTATGCGACCACTGGACTGATGATTCCAAGCGGATCGAACAAGCGCGCGGTTACGGAAAGGATCGAGCGTTTAGTGCATGTTAAAGGCATGTCGATCACTATTTTAAAGTTAAAGGTGTCATCGTTAGGTTGCCATTGCATACCCACGATCTTAGTGTCAACATGAGGATCCTCATCAAACTTGACAGCGAGACAGCTCTTATGAATTGACGGGATACGTGACAATAGGGTATTGTCATTAGAGATCCACTTAGTTAAGTTAAAACCTCCAGATTTAAACATAGCGACCATTTCCCTATAGGTGTCTTCAGCTAAATCTACATTCTCTATGGAACTAACGTAGTCGTCAACATACATGTGATTGTCAGCTTCGTAAGCCGCCAGAGGATATAAAGCGCGACAGTCTGACGCGAGCTGGTTTACGACTCGCATTGCCAGGAAGGGTGAGCTGGAGACGCCAAAACAAACGCGGTTGAAATGATAGCTTTCAATAGGAGAATTGGAATCGAACCTAAATAATATTCTTTGATATGTATGATGATCTTGAGTAAGTTTCACTTGAAAATACATTTTTTCTATGTCCGCGGTTACAGCAACCGGGTACATACGCAAATTGAGAAGCAAATGAAAGATATTGTTCTGTAATAT
This sequence comes from Miltochrista miniata, assembly GCA_933228765.1. NCBI lineage: Eukaryota > Metazoa > Arthropoda > Insecta > Lepidoptera > Erebidae > Miltochrista > Miltochrista miniata. Next base: position 3,505,098 of record OW121769.1, read on the forward strand.
TGGTCCCGTATAAAGCAAATCGTTAAGCGATTTACCTGACGTGGTTTTACACCCAGCGTCTAAGACCACACGCGTTTTAGAGGTTTCTTTGTCAGGGCGATAAACGGCCCGATGCGGCATATAATAAACTTGAGAGTCTAGAAAGCTATTTGACACTTTAGTGAGATAACCTTGATCAATATATGTTTGAATAATGGCATTATAATCGTTGCGTAAGTTAGAAGCGTCTAACTTTTTTTCTAAATTTAAAAACCTGCGTTTGGCGATTGTGTACGAATGCCCTAGCTCACTGGGAGGGTATTTAAAGGGAAGACTAACCGTATATCTACCGGTATCGTCGCGTGAGTACGTAGACGAGAACAGCTTTTCACATGCTGCGTCGTCCGTGCTAATGTGCTTCTTATCTGGCACCTGTTCTATCTCCCAAAAGCGTTTCGTTAATTGTTCGAGAGACACATCTTGAGTGTGACATAAGAAGGCCTTGTCGGACACGGAGGAATGAGACATGCGATCGCGGGGATGCTTGTTTGCCACTAGCGAATAAGGTAAAGCATGCGCCTTTCCCATTGCGACGTATCCGAGCGTGGTTTCTATCGCGATTACTGATGAGGTTGGGGATGTAATTTTTTGCGACCCTAAAATCATGGGGAAGAGTTCATTACCTAACAAACAATCTATACCACCCGGAGTATAGTATCGTTCGTCAGCCATAGGTAAATTTTGTAAATGGGTTAATTCCGCTGTATCAATTTCCACGTTAGGCAAAAAATCTGTAATAGTGTCTATAACCCGTGCACTAACCGAATAAGAACAGCGGGCATCAAATCGCGAATATATTTTGAAATGCGTAATTCCATAAGATTGGCTTTCAAGTTGACCTATGCCTTTAATGACAGAAGGAGCGTTAAGTATGGTTAAGTGCAAACGCTCACAACAAGACTTCGTAATAAAGTTACTCATAGACCCTGAGTCCAAAAACAAACGTATACGATCCGATTTATAATTTGCATATACACAAGCAGTCGGCAACAAAACCGTGGTCGCGCTGCTTGAATTACGCGGCGGAGGGATCACAGCCGATAACGACGCGATATTGCCACTATGTGACCGCGCCTCCCGCGAGTGCGAGCGGGACGGATCATCTGCCGATGACGCATGAGTCGACATGGAATGCTCGGACGGCGCAGTAGACGCGTTTGCCTGCCTCGATGCGTTGCCGGTAGCATGATTTCTTGTTGAATTTGATGCGTTCAAATTATTTTTATAACACAGTAAACTATGATGAGACCGATTGCAAATCGAACACCTATTAACAGATCTGCAAGCACTCACGTGATGAAAACCTAAACAATTAACACAAAAGGAATGTTTACGAACTATTTCATTTCGCGTTTCAACAGTCTCTTGAATAAAATGTTGACATTTGAACAAAGGGTGAGCGGAATTATTGTTACATACGATACAATTTTTTATGTTAGAAGTATCGACTGATTTCAAATTAGTAGGGCGGGTTTGCGTAAAAAATGACTTAGGTTTATTTAAATGAGAGGCGGTTGAACTCCGCTGAGCGCGATAATCACCTTTTTGGGAATGTGATGGTGAGCGGAGCGTTTGGAGTTTGCTTTGTTCTGTCAAAAATGTTTTGACGTCACTATATGTAGGTACACTCAAATGTCTATGAGATTGTTCAAACAATTCAAGCATAGGTTTATCAAACTTGCTTAATGCTAAATGAGTTATTATGAAATCTGATAAATTTGTGATAGGTAGACGCTGCAGAGCTGCTTCAGCTGAACAAAAGTTCTCCAAGATCTGATCAGCCGATTGCCCTGGCTTCTGGTGTAACATTTGTTCTAAATAGCACGACGCCTGAACCCTGGTATCGTGGTATTTAGCCAGAAGGGCTTGCCAAATAACATCGTAATTTTGTGCGGTAGCAGCTATGCCTGAACAAACAGTAAGTGCCTTACCCGAAAGGCAACCTATCAAATATTGAACCTTTTCGGCGTTGGTGAGACGAGTATTCGTATGTATCACACTACAGAAATTTTCATAAAATATAGGCCACTTACCATAAGTACCATCGAAACCTGTGAGTTTAAGTGGGGGTAATTTGATATTAAAATTATCACTTTTCTTTTTATCGTCGAGTTCTTGTCTCAGAGTAGTTTCCGTTTGCTTTATGAAACAGTATAATTCATCAAATGTATTAAAAACACTATAACTCGGCTGTACCTGCGGATTATCTTTTAATTGTTCAATTAACAATTTATCGATAGTTTCGATGTAATCCGATCGGGTTTTATCGATAGATTGAACCCGAGCGAGAAACATCATGCGTACTGTTTCATCGGTAACCTTGAGACTTAAGTTGTACACTTCTTGAACTATGTGAAACAAACTTTGTTTTTTGTATTCTAAAAAATTTATCATGACCTGACTTTCGTCTGAACTTTTACTATGGGATTTGTCTTTAGAAGCCATGATAATATAATTGATACGAGATACGAGTATGTATATAAGTGGGTAGGTAATAGAAATATTCAGCGAAAAAGTATAAAATTCGAACAACGATCAGCTGTTAGCTTAAATCAGCTGTTTGCGGTAAAGTATTCAGAGAACAAACCCAATATGGAGTCTGCGTAACAATCAGCTGTTAATCGTTTGAATACCGTTATGTATCGGCTGCGTTGCCCAGTACCGTCACAATAAAATAAATATATGTGGGTATAAAATTAACGTATAAATATGAGTTTTATCTACGATTACAATTCGAAAGATAATATGAAATTGTAATGAAATTGGGGAAAACTACGTTAAATTTATGACGGTTGAGAAAATTGTTAATTTTGGATTGTCCGTTTTACTTTATGCCAAAACTCCTAATTACCAAAAAATATCAAAATGATTGCCTAGAATCGGACAACCGGACTAACATGGCCAGGATGGTCCAAGTCCTGGGTAGCGATAATTTCGGGGGGCGCTACCTGCCAGCGGGTTGATTATATATAGGTAAATATGATTATGATAAATAGCGTAAATGCGTTATAGAATATGAGTACTTATGAGTAATATAAAATATGCGGTGTGAAAAGATAATTAACTTTTCTAATGCGTGCGGGTGGCGTTAAATATAATATTTGCGTTGAGTATTTATGAGTAATATACTAAATATATATATGCGTATGCGTGAATTTAATAGGAAAAGAGGTAATTAATATTATTAGTAGAAAGAATGCGTTAGATGGAATATCCGGACGGAGGACCACACTTGGAAATGCACTTACCTTGAACTCTTGTTGGTAGGTAGGCGCTGCTCCCAGCTTTGCGTTCGGGGTCTTGATTCACGACCGCGAAATATGCACACAGGAGTTATAACCGTAACTCTCGAGACTGTGGCTGATGATAAGCGATGTAGCGCGATATGATGGGTAATCACAGCGGCCGATAGCGGAGCGGAGCGTTAAGAGACGGGTGCGTGCGTATCTTCCAATAGCTATGGCGGAATGTGAATGTAGGAAGCGGGCGGGATAGTGTTGCCATAGACAATACATAAAAGTAAGATGCGTTTAGTGCGTGAGTGTTGACATATAATAATTATAATAAATACCATTAAATACATAAACTAAAAAATATGTATGCGTCGGTACTGGCGCATCCAATACGTACCCCTGAGTACCTACTGAGACTCGTAATCGTACAATAAACTCGTAGGCGAATTGATTATTATGTATTTCATACATAGTTCAATCAATCTTAGCTCAGTTAATTGTAGTTGAATTAATCGTAGGTGAATCGTCCAATATTTGTTTCGACCAGTAGTTATAACAAAAATAGGTGAAACGATCTTTAGGTGTTTTAATCAGTAGGTATTTTGACCGTAGTTGTATTGAAAATAGTTGAAACAACTTTAGTTATTATGATAGTTAACCCGAGGGTCAGATAGTCACTACATATTATTATAAGACAAAGTCCCCGCCGCGTCTGTCTGTTCGCAATAAAGTTAAAAACTACTGCATGAATTTTCATGCTGAGATCACCAATTATTCTTGAGAACGGCTTGCGTATATAATTTGTTTAGTTTTTATATACATTGAATATTTACAACAATAATTTTTTTAACAATAGTTTTTATATACGTTATATTTTAAATACTAAAATATAACGATATTAGTTGGAGATGACGGAAAAAAATTGGTGTCTGGGAGCTTTTAACGAAAACACTGCCTATACCCTTCGAGGCATAACAAAATAATGTATGATAGAATTGTGTTACTTATAAAGGCCTACAGAATAGTCAAAAAATTATAGAGCTCCAAATTCTAATGCAAAAAAAAAATAGAAATGGTCGACAGTAAAAAACATTGCTCATACAGCAAATATGACAAAAATTGAACTGTATGACTTGATTTAAACATGGACTTGTCTACAATATTAAGAAAAGTCAGTACATTGTTTTTGAGGCCAGCAGGGCTGGGTACAATGATAACGTCCCGCCTATAACGCTTGGAGGCATCTCGCTCGAGCGAGTCAATCAATTTAAATACCTTGATCACCTGGTCACTGCTGGACTCAAAGACAATGCTGATATTCACAGGGAACGGAGGGCCCTGTCTGTCCGGGCTAATGCTATAGCTCGCAGGTTTGTACGCTTCTCTCCTGAGGTTAAAATTACTTTATTTAAAGCTTACTGTACATGATTTTACCGCGTGCAGCCTGTGGGCTAATTATACACAAAGGGCATACGGGGCTCTCCGAGTCCAGTACAACAACGCCTTCAGGAGGTTGATGGGTCTGCCCTGGCGCCGCAGCGCGTCGGGGATGTTCGCGCAGGCCCGAGTAGATTATTTTTATGCAACAATGCGGAAACGCGCCGCCTCCCTCGTCTGCAGAGTCAGGGCTAGCTCTAACTCCCTTCTGAAAATTATTGCGGACCGGGTAGATTGTACATACATTAATCACTGTTGTGCAAGACATGTAAATACTAACACTTAGCTTTAAGAGAAAAGTGTATTTTACTAACAAAATATGAGTGTAGTTGCTCGAAATAAAAATTAATTTATTTATTATTTATTTATTTAAAAAGTAAAAAGACCATAATCTGTACATCTAAAAAAACTGTTGAGGGTCGAGCGTCTGTATGGAAGATAATTTGAAAATTTTAATTGTAGGGCGTTCTCTAATCGATACTGGAGCTGAAAATGTAATTTATAAATTTTCATGTCAGTCTGTCTGTCTGTCTGTTTCACGAATAAGTATCACGCTGAAACTACTGAATTGATTTAAATGAAACTTGGTACAATCTGAGCTTATGATCCGAAGAAGGTTCTGGGATACTTTTGATCCCGATATTTTGCGCGGTGCCTTTGGGAGAGGGCAGGGCAGTTTTACATGCTGCTTGATGAGTCTGATGAAGAAATACCTTTCCTTTCGTTCACCTTATGTGACGTAAACGAAGTTACAAGGGTCAGCTAGTTTGTTATAAGATTGATGACATACTTCAGCCATATGGCTTAAAAGTTCTTCGGCTACCACCGTATCATCCTGAACTAAACCCAATCGAAAATGTATGGAGAATTTTAAAAAAATTATAATGCTACGCATAACATCGAACAAAATGTGATGGGAATAATGAAATTAATAAACGTTTAGGTCAAATTGATGAAGTGATGTGGCGTAATACAAAGAAGAAGAATACTATCGACATTTTGATATGGAATCTGAATTTATAATTAACCTTGTAGAAAGCAGCGAATCCTAAAATTCCTCAATTTTGTTCTTCTAGCAGCGATACATATTAATATGTTAAACATACATTTCACCAATTAGGTTTTTATTTCTTATTTTAGTTAAACAAGCGTTTTTGTATTTTGTACTTCACTGTACCTCTTGTCACGCACACGAATTCACTGTGTTTATACGAGGTTTAGGCTGAACGCAGAATTATAGTCACGACAGACTTAAGACAGACTATTTCTTTACGAGATAAATAGAGAGGCGAACATTTCGAACAAAACGTTTCTTAGACAAGGCTGTCTTTACCTACAAGGCGACAAGTCTGACTAACGTTTGTCGGCTTCCCTTTTATATGCATGCGGGCGCGCACATCAAAGACGAAACTGTCTAGCGGCGGGCCCCCCTCTCCTATAGACTTGCGCAAAACAGTACCCGATGATGTCCTGACATATAGCATAGCTTTCCGAACCGTGCCATATGGCATTCGAACAGTACCCGGACAAGTACCCGGTCTTTTGTACAAGTACATACAGCGTTCTGATTGTTCTGACAGGTTTGTTGACCTTCATAAATTCCCGCTTTCCAAAAAATAATAATGCGAGGGTCACTTATGTTTGTTTGTGTTTGCCCCTTATGGTTGGGGCTTTCTTAAAGGGGATGAAAATTTTGTTGTATTTGCAATATCAGGATATCACGCACGGTTTTCGATATACAAGATTTAGAACAAAAAATCTAACTAACTAACTAACTATCTTCACACCAAATCCCTTGCGGGGTAGGCAGAAAGAACCGAGCGCCACACGGCACGGTCCATACACACCTCACTTGCTTCTTCAACTTTCATTTTTCTTTTCATGCATGCACGTCGATTCCTACGGCTCTTGACACCACTTTCAACTAACACACGATTAATTTGGTCGTGGTAGGTGTGTCGTGGCCTTCCCCGACTCCTACATCCATCCACTTTCGCGTTGTATATCTGTTTTCTCATTCTTTCATCTCCCATTCGTTCCACATGCCCGAACCATCGTAGCATGCCCTTCCTTACTTTAACACCGACACTCTCTTTCAGACCAACTCTCTTTCTTACATCTTTATTTCGAACGCAATCTGCGAGCGTTACTCCGCAGATTTTGCGTAGCGCGCGCATCTCGACCGCGTTTATTCTACTTTTATGCGTTTCCTGCCATATCCAACTCTCGCTTCCATACGTTAGCGCAGGTATCAGCACCGCATTGTGTACTGCGAGCTGGGACTTTTGACTTAAGGCCTTGGTACCTAAAAGTTTGCCTAACGCTCCATTCACACTATTGCCTTTTCTACATCAGCGGTGTACGACGGTACACCGCTGATGTAGAAATGCACATCCAAGATATACAAACTCATCCACCTGTTCCAGCACTACATCATTTACAGTTATCCTGGCATTCGTTCTGTCCTCTTCTCTTTCGAATACCATCACTTTCGTTTTAGTCGCGTTCAAATGTAAGCCTCTCATTAGACAATCATCTTTCATCGTTGTGACTAGTGACTGTAGTTCTGATGGCGATTCGAAAAAAAACTACCTTGTAATCATTCTCTTCTATGAAACTGCTAGCTGATGAGGATGACTGCAACACCGCCAGCATGGACCCTTTTTGACGATTGATATCAAACCAACAAATAAACCTACAGGCAACATTATGCCACCTTAGTGGTATAAAAAATTGTTATTCGTAATGTATATTTGGCCGATGGGAAATTTCAAAGGGGGGTCAAAATTGCCATTATTTTTACGATAGCACGCACCGTTTTCGAGATAATTAAATAAATAAAATATGTCACTTTTTCTTCATTTATCATAATAATAAATATTATTCGTTTAATGTATTAGTATCTGGCAGGTACTACACGTGGCTCGACTAATGGGCTCTTATATGGTCAATATGCACTTGACAAGTCGATTAAAATATGAATGAAAATAGCTTGTGTGTGAGTGCATGATTTCTTGCACGTGTGTATGCATCGACGTGTATGTACACTTGATATTGACTCAAGTCGCTTGACCATCTCCTGAGCCCATTAAGCTGGCAGGCGTGCCTCAAGTATTCATATAACATTCAACAGTATTCGTTACTTACTACTCGTACGCTTTAAGTTGAGATACACTACGGAACAAAATGTTCCCAAGCGTGCATCAATCCGCTCACCCGGTCGCTCGGACCACAGATAGTATAATATATTCTATCTCGGATTTGGACGCGGCCGAACGTCAACTGTACGCGCCCGAGCGGTATATCGCGTCCGAAAAAGGTCCTGGGTCCTGCTAAATTTTGTCGCGTACTGGGTACTTGAAGTATTGACCAATAGACGCGGCGCGGACGGTGTTCGTGTGATGCGTATCGTAGACAAAACAGTTTTGTCTGAGGTGTGCGACGTGTCGTAGACAGAACAGTTTCGTTTTAATTTTAAAACACACTTGTCTATGTGAGGCAAGTCTGTCTTAAAACTGTCGTGACTACCAAGTTGCCAAGTCGTGGGTCGAATACGGCGACTGGGTTTGGAGGTGGCAAATCCAAGGCTCTGTGCTTCCACGGGCCTCGGAAAGGGCCACTTACGGGATCCGGCATACAAGTAGGAGGCGTTAGCCTCGACATCGAGCCCTCAATGAAGTACCTAGGACTTGTACTCTACAGCCGATTGAACTTCGGACCCTGTACCGCACGAAGAGATCGTGCTGACACCGTACCGCACGATCTCTGTCAAGGCGGAACGTCTCCTAGCCGGGACCCCTCAATGGCACCTGGAAGCGAGAGCCCTTACTAACCCAAATCAGTGGCGCTAGGAGTCGCTGGAGCGGGACAAAAAGACTGAGCCCCGAGTGTTGTGGCGTAAATTGGAAGAGACCGATATCCAGGAGTGGACTGCCATAGGCGGATATGATTGATTCATTGATATATGGGAGGATACAACTCTTTTCCTGATTTCTGTGGGTACAAACGACTCGCTAGCGAATTCGACTCGCATTTGGCAGGCTTATTTTTAATGTGTTTTTCCTACTCGTAGGTATCAAGTTAACGTAAATGGGGTGACTTGACTACTATTATATGGTATAAAAACAACAGGGGCATATACCTAGTCTTTTAGGGACAAAAGCGTGACTATAATGTATTGTAATTAATAACTTAGCGGTAATTGCTACAAGCAATTGATACACAATTACCGAAAATTTATTAATACTCTTTAATTTGAAATATGGATATATTGTTATTCATTCAATAAGTAATTAAAATATTGCCACTGATTACTCTATACAATGACCGTTTTATCAACTTGTAGTTTATTAATATTTTTGTCAAAGTACTCACTGCCTCAATTCACTTTTTTTGTAAAATGAGAGTGAAAATAGCTAAAATATCTTCGTACAATAACTTTCTAGATAAAGAATTCCAAAACATATTATATCCGTTGCGATTCATGCAGCATGTTTTCTTCTTGTCAAAGTTTTCGATTAAACATAACTGCATCAGACCAAATACATTGAATTATCACATGACTTCGTTCTTTGGCACATTATTGCTTATAATTATGAATCTATATGATGTGACATTTAGAAACTATAATGACTTAAATAGTATTAGCCTTTTGTTGGAGTTATCCATAATCAACACGTCGTTATATGTATCGGCTTTTATGCTCGGTTATATAATTAATGTTATCAACACAAAAAAGCATGTTGAACTCGTTATGATAATACAAAAAGCATTTCGGATCATCAAGTACAAAAACTTTGAGAAATTCAAAATGTTAAACTGGCTTCATATTTTGTGGTTTGCTTTCATTTGCAGTTTACTTTTGATATTAAGAGCAGACCCATCTATTTTTGTATATTTTTACTCCTTAACTTATTTTGAAGTAAATACAATATACGGATTATTTATAAGCAAATTACTAAGGAAGGGAATGCTGACTTGGCTATCGGAAATCGAATACCAAATTGATAGATCTCTGGAATTAAAAAGAGAATTGAAGACTTCAAAGGATTTTTATCAAGCATATTGCAGTTTGATTGAAGCATTTAATATTTATAAGGATATTTTTCAAGCTGGGGTAAATTTTTAGAATTTTATTTGTAAAATTGAAGTTGATGAAATCTGAAAAACTGTAGTATCTCACAGAAATCAAAAACAGTAGAAAAGTGGTATGGCGAGGCTTGGCCGGGTCTCCGCGACATGATCAAAATTGATACTTCTGCCTTAAAGTAGTAACTATTTAGTAATCTGTGCTTAAAGTAAGGGACTCTATGAGTTGTGAAGTAATTAGTGATACGTCGGTTTTTGCATTATACAACAGAATGATTTCTAGGGTTCCTTACCCAAAGAGTGAAAAAGGATACCCTATTCATGAGACGTCGCCGTCAGTCTGCCTGTCTGTCTGTATGTTTGTCCGTCACGTCGCATGATTGGTGATAGCCAGAGACCTGAAATTTTCGCACATTTTGTGTTTCTGTTGCTGCTATAGCAACGAATACTGAAAACAAAGAAAAATTAAATAACCCATACAACAAACGTGATTTTTTGTCGTATTTTGGTACGGAACCGTCCGTGCGCGAGTCCGACACGCACTTGGCCGGATTTTTCATTACTTCTCTGTGGCGATTAAAATGACACTGATCACCTGACACTCAACTCGCAAATACCTAATCACGTTTTTGTATTGAGTTGATCATATCACGGGAACACGTACGCGCACCGTCATGCCATATCTCTTGTTTCTGATTTCTGTGGTCAAACTAAAATATCCTGTGTACACACAGGATATTTTAGTAGCTGCTAGTAGTAGTAGCTAGTAGCTATTATTTTAATAATTATATTATTTGAAATCTCAATGAAAACGAATTTTGACAAGCCATAATCCTCACTAACTTAAAGCTATAACCCCGAAACCATAATCCTTTTATTTTTTCACATGTATGACTATTTATGACTATTTTTTAGTGTTATCAAAATTCGTTTTCATTGAGTTTTCAAATATGAGGATTACAGCTTGAAGCACACAATATCCTGACATGTTTCAGATATTATTCCAAGCAGCAGATATATTACTGCACACATTATTGTTTATTCAAATAACGTTCGAAGTTATAACATCGGGTATTCTGCACGAATATGCTGCAGTAAGTATTTAACGTAGAACCATATTAAGGGCCGTATACACAAGCAAGAGAATAGCGACGATAATATCGTGACGAGAGATTTTATAGAAATATAATTATTTTTTTCTTATTCTTGGGTTTTCTTGGCTTGAAAGTATGCCTAAGTCGTTTTGTGTTGAAAATATGTTAATTTTTTCATGTTGAAATTCTTGTAAATAGCGTATTAATGTATATTTGAATAAAACGGTGTAATCTTTCTAGGACTATCAGAATCTGTGGAATTGGTCGGCGAACAATAAAAATCGCGATTCGCTGTGGTACTTTTATGTTTAAGAATCCACCATAATTCAAATTCAAATTCAAATTTATTTATTCACGTGAAATGTAGTTCAGTTTGAGATGTTATAAAAATTTGACACCAACACATTTCGCCAGATCAGGCATGCAAATCTAAATATATATAACTCAAAGGTGACTGACTGACTGACATAGTGATCTATCAACGCACAGCCCAAACCATTGGACGCATCGGGCTGAAATTTGGCATGCAGGTAGATGTTATGACGTAGGCATCCGCTAAGAAAGGATTTTGATAAATTTTACCCCCAAGGGGGGGGGTACGGGAAGTGGGAACGGGAACAAATTTTACGCGGGCGAAGCTGCGGGCATCAGCTAGTTTCATTATACAATTACACATAAATACGCCAAATACACTAGTTTAGACAAATTATACAACGGAATGGCGTCCGTTTATTTCTAAATTTCATACCATAAACTAACACGATTTTATCGAAGCGATTCTTTCGCTCGTGTAGACTTTAAAGTTTAAAACATACTTAACAAATTTTCAAAGTTTCCACACAAAGTATTATTAAATTTATTTCTTTACAGCTCTGGCAGTTCAGTGTAGTTAGTATAGTAAGCATGTTATGGTTTTGGAAGAACATACTGCTGATAAATGCATTTAGTCAAAATTGTGAAGCACTGTATACAGCTGTTGAAGAAGTTAACTGTTGTTGCTGTAATTTTTTAACTTTGAATCAAAGTGACGGTAAAATATTTCAGTGAATTTTTTTTTTTGTTATGTAGAATATTCTTTATAATACCATTTCTCGGTGTGCCATATTTCTATAACAGTTGTTGAAGAAAAATCATCAGCACTGATTATTCTGGTTAGAATCCAAAGCTCTATTTTTCTATTTTTTATTGGGACTCTTATTTTAAGCGTAACTGAATTAAAAATTATTCCCGTACAAAGTATTTCTGTCTATTATGAAATTACATACTCTGGTGTCCTCTAGGCTAGGTACTCGTAGAGTAGAGCGAATGTCTAGTTTTATTGACAAAAATATTTATAAAGCAAGTTACGTAAGCATGGGGAAATAAAACCTACTGATCATAAAAATATTATTTTCAGATATAGCCAAAAAGCTTTTCAAGAACGTGCTACGTGTGAATCAAACAATATTTACCAAGATGACGGCGTGTCGGTTGTTCACCGTCGACGCGTCACTGCCCAAGAAATTAGCAAGCCTCGTAGCTAACTATATTATTGTGATTTTGCAATTTGCTTTACAAAATAATATTGTATAATACTATTTTTAATACCTCTAATTAAACATGGCAAAATAGCATAATGACAATGCATATACGACATTGATCGAGAGGATAGGCACCATACGGAGACTTTCAGACAAAATATAATGTGTCTGAAATTATTAGTGTATTGTTTTACTTGATTGTTTTGTGTAAGTTTCGTAGTGACGAAGCTTCCACAAAAAAAAGAAGTGAGAATTTGTATTTGTATTTGAATTTGTATTTGTAACATGCTATGTCTCCTCCCCTTGTACTGGTCGCGTTGCTCTATGTGATACATAGATGTGTATAAAGCACCCTCTAGGTGAGTCCATAGTGGTAGCCGTAGGTCTGTTGGGAGTCCTGGGGTATCATTCGGAGGGCTTACCCGGGGCTCCCAACCTTAGGCTGTTAGGAAGATACGTGTGGTTTTTAGTCGGTAGGAGTTCGGCATAGCATCATAGCAACGCGACCAGTACAAGGGGAGGAGACATAGCATGTTACAAATACAAATACAAATTCTTTATTTGCTGTAAATGCGGTTACAAAGATGTTAAGTTACAATTTATCACAGTAGGTACGAGCCCATTTAGCCATTACAAGGATAGCATGCAAACATTACTTACAACTAAAATTTCAAATTATAATGAAAATTACAAATTACACTGCATTTCTAACACAAATAACAATAGAAATATTCACACAGATACAACATTTGAGCAATTGATTGCCCCTGGAATGTGAGAAACTCCTGAACCGAACAAAAGCACCTTCCCATTAGCCAGCAGCTAATGCATGGCACAAACCTGTTTAAAGGTAATTCCTTAAAGCGACCAGGGATTTTATTATAGATTTTGATGCACATTGCATAGCTGTTGTTCTGGATTTTTTTGGATTTTGGTATCGTTTCTAGTATTATTTGGTTTGGGTTTCACGTTTCTATATGAAATACAGATGTGTAATAAAGCAAAACTCTACTCCCCTTATACTGATCGTGTTGCTGTATGTGACACATAGATGTGTATAGAGCACCCCCTAGGTGAGGCCGCAGTAGTAGCCGTAGGTTTGTTGGGAGTCCTGGGGTATCATTCCGAGGGCTTACCAGGGCCGTCCAATCTTAGGCTGTTAGGAAGATACGTGTGGTTTTTAGTCGTTAGGAGTGCGGCATAGCATCCTGCTGGCATCTTCAAAAGGAAGTTTGTTGCAATTATTCATTAATTTTGATGGTTCGTGATAACAGCTTAGTAAATAGTTATAAGCTTTAGAAACATTGGTTCGGATTTCAAACAGCAGGGTGTCTCGTTTTACCGAATTAAAAGAATGTGTGACATCAATTACATACTCTGGTATCCTCTAGGCTACTCTCTACTCTAGGTACTCGTAGAGTAGAGCGAATTTATAGTTTTATTGACAAAAATATTTATAAAGCAAGTTATATAAAGTAAGTTAAGTTAGCAAGGAGAAATAAAACCTACTGATCATAAAAATATTTTTTTTTTTCAGATATAGCCAAAAAGCTCTTCAAGAACGTTCTACGTGTGAATCAAACAATATTTACCAAGATGACGGCGTGTCGGTTGTTTACCGTCGACGCGTCACTGCCCAAGAAATTAGCAAGCCTCGTAGCTAACTATATTATTGTGATTTTGCAATTTGCTTTACAAAATAATATCGTATAATACTATCTTTAATACCTCTAATTAAACATGGCAAAATAGCATAATGACAATGCATATACGACATTGATCGAGAGGATAGGCACCATACGGAGACTTTCCACAGACAAAATATAATGTGTCTGAAATTATGAGTGTATTGTTTTACTTGATTGTTTTGTGTAAGTTTCGTAGTGACGAAGCTTCCACAAAAAAAAGTAGTGAGAATTTGTATTTGTATTTGAATTTGTATTTGTAACATGCTATGTCTCCTCCCCTTGTACTGGTCGCGTTGCTCTATGTGATACATAGATGTGTATAAAGCACCCTCTAGGTGAGTCCATAGTGGTAGCCGTAGGTCTGTTGGGAGTCCTGGGGTATCATTCGGAGGGCTTACCCGGGGCTCCCAACCTTAGGCTGTTAGAAAGATACGTGTGGTTTTTAGTCGGTAGGAGTTCGGCATAGCATCATAGCAACGCGACCAGTACAAGGGGAGGAGACATAGCATGTTACAAATACAAATACAAATTCTTTATTTGCTGTAAATGCGGTTACAAAGATGTTAAGTTACAATTTATCACAGTAGGTACGAGCCCATTTAGCCATTACAAGGATAGCATGCAAACATTACTTACAACTAAAATTTCAAATTATAATGAAAATTACAAATTACACTGCATTTCTAACACAAATAACAATAGAAATATTCACACAGATACAACATTTGAGCAATTGATTGCCCCTGGAATGTGAGAAACTCCTGAACCGAACAAAAGCACCTTCCCATTAGCCAGCAGCTAATGCATGGCACAAACCTGTTTAAAGGTAATTCCTTAAAGCGACCAGGGATTTTATTATAGATTTTGATGCACATTGCATAGCTGTTGTTCTGGATTTTTTTGGATTTTGGTATCGTTTCTAGTATTATTTGGTTTGGGTTTCACGTTTCTATATGAAATACAGATGTGTAATAAAGCAAAACTCTACTCCCCTTATACTGATCGTGTTGCTGTATGTGACACATAGATGTGTATAGAGCACCCCCTAGGTGAGGCCGCAGTAGTAGCCGTAGGTTTGTTGGGAGTCCTGGGGTATCATTCCGAGGGCTTACCAGGGCCGTCCAATCTTAGGCTGTTAGGAAGATACGTGTGGTTTTTAGTCGTTAGGAGTGCGGCATAGCATCCTGCTGGCATCTTCAAAAGGAAGTTTGTTGCAATTATTCATTAATTTTGATGGTTCGTGATAACAGCTTAGTAAATAGTTATAAGCTTTAGAAACATTGGTTCTGATTTCAAACAGCAGGGTGTCTCGTTTCCTCTACTCCCACCTGTTCTGTTGACTAGTTCTGTTGACAGAACTACTGGTAATTTTATTACCATTAGTTCTGTGAATTATAAGACTATGCTTTACACCTGACTTACGTAAACTATTCCGATCACCTGTACTGTTGAGTAGTTCTGTTGGCAGGACTAATGGTAATTTTATTCCCGTTAGTTCTGTGACTCATAAGACTATGCTTTTACCCGCGACTTATCTTTCAACTATTCCCACTTGTTCTGTTACTTAGTAAGGGGATGATTGAGCCACACGGTTTCACCAAGTCAATAGAAGTAGAAATCAAAACAAATGAAGATCGGCAAACAAATGAAGATCAACAAAACAAATAAAGATCGGCAAAACAAATGAAGATCGGCAAAACAAATGAAGATCGACCAAACAAATGAAGATCGTCAAAACAAATGAAGATCGGCAAAACAAATGAAAATCGACAAAACAAATGAAGATCGGCAAAACAAATGACGGTCGTATAAACAAATAAAAATCGACTTGACAAATGATGATCGATAAGACATATGCAGACTTTGTTTTGACGATCATCATTTGTCAAGTCGATTTTTATTTGTTTATACGACCGTCATTTGTTTTGCCGATCTTCATTTATTTAGTTGATCTTCATTTGTTTTGCCATGTATTACCATGGACAGAACTAATGGGACATAAAATACCAGTAGTTCTGCCAACAGAACTACTCAACAGAACAAGTGGTAATTGAATTACCATTTGTTCTGTGGACAGAACTAATGGGAATAATAAAATTACCTGTAGTTCTGCCAACAGGACAGGTGGGAATTGCATTACCATTTGTTCTGTGAACAGGACTAATGGGAAAAAAATTACCATTAGTTCTGTTAACAGAACTACTCAGCAGAACAGGTGGGAATAGACGTCTCGTTTTACCGAATTAAAAGAATGTGTGACATCAATTGTTAGCTAAACCTACATGATGTCCCAAAGACCTCACCTTTATTAAGTTAGGTGCGTAAGGCGTGGACCGCCGCTTCACATCCACCTTTGGTACCAAACCCTAGTCGGTTCAAATTTTTGTTGCAATTTTGACAAGATGTAACGAACAAAAATTATGGATGCCAATCGCCTAAAAGTGGACCCAACAGCAATAGGACGGACTCCTCCGTCTTTTTAGTGAGAGTAATGAGATTAGCTCCATAGATAAGTGGAGCGATCTCGGGGTTTAAGTTACCAGAGAGTATGATGTTTACTAATTTTGTTAAACAACCGATAAAGTGAGACGTTAGTTAGGTCTTTGGTTAAAATATTAATAACAGTTGTAATCATAATTATTCAAAGATAAAAAAATGTCTACTACCTTTATATATAAACCACAGCGAGGTTGGTTACAACACTGATAACTCGAGAACAGGTGAGCCGATTGAATCTCCGAGTAGCAGAGCAAGTAAATAAAAATCTGAGTTACTCCCTGGTCGCGCCTAAAGAAGTTTTACTTCAAAAAAGTGTGTGCGTGTAACCTTTACGCGCGATTGTAGTAAAACTTCTTTGCCAATGACGGCATCAAATGTTATATTAATATTTATCATTCGTTCGAATTTTGAATAGCGGAAACTACGTTTCTGCTATTCAGAAAAAAATATCTGAGTTACTCCCTAGGTCGCGCCTAAAAGAAGTTTTACTTCAAAAAAGTGGCAAAATCACGAAGAATACTAGTTTCTATGACGATACGGAGGTCACTGGTATTGTAATAGGAAAGTACATTATAAATTAATATGATTACAATATTCCATTTGTTGTGTTCTCTTATTATGTTTTGTACCTTCAATGCCATAACATATATTTTCTCTTATCTGATTCTATTTTCCATCAAACAATACTTTAAATTGAAGGTGTTTTGGTTGATGATGATTGGCTTTTAGTTAGTAGTTATTATGTACTCTTACTACTTATTTAATATTCATTTAATGTATGTAGTATCAAGTGATACAACAACTGAAATGTGACATTAAATACTGTAGTAAAAATACTTCTTTGAAATCAGTTATGCCATCAGCCTCTCTGCTATTGGATAACCATTTAAAAGACGAAATCATCAGTCTTTTCTATCCTATAAATCTATTTTTATCTTTATTGTTGTCTGCTAAATACACCATTCGTGATAATTTCATTACTCCAACTGGAACTAAATATAAATCAGCAGTGGGTCTGTATTGTACCGTTGTGATTGCATTAAAAGCATATATTCTGTTCTATGTTTTAGATGCCCTTAACGTGTTTCACACTAATACTGGAAATTTTGTTACTTATATGTACCTCGTACATTTCTTTCACTACAGTATCAATATCATCGTTCTTTCCATTTACATTGAAATTAAAACTCAAAGTAACATTTCACTCATACTTATCATTCAAAAAATTCACAACAGCTTGTGTAAAAACAAGAATATTACCTACCACGAAACCTTTTGGAATGGATTCTTTTGCATAGTCACATGTATTTCTATATTTCTTTTCGTGACAACGTATTTTACCGTGGCTTTGATTAATTTATCACTTTTTATGGATTGCGTGCTATATCTTTGTGTTGAAGCACATTACTTTTACTCTCTTCGTGTCATAACATTATTACCAAGGTATTTAATTGAGTGGAATGATCTTCTTGTTACGGGGTTAGTTAGCGAGAATGATGGTAGAAAGTATTGTAAAGAAATGTTTGTAACATACAAAAATATTTTGAAGGCCTTTAAGATTTTCAAGGAAGTTTCTCAGTATTTTGTAAGTGTTATGTTGTGGTTTAAAGAAGGCAACAAGCATAATATTCTTGATGTTTCTAGCTGTTGTAATCATTTGTTCACAGACTTTAATTTGGGCAGTCTCTACTTTGGTTTTTTCTTTGAGTTACGTAGCAATTATTTTGAGAACACACAACTCAGTAGCACGCAAAATAGACGTGAGTACTATTTTTCTACATTTAAAGACTGTAGTGTTACCAATTTTGGGTTTTGTTAATAAGACACTTTGACAACTAATTATTGTAATACTAACTTATAAACTTTCGCGTTGCATGATATTACTAATTATTTAAAACGGGTATTAACGCGATCATAACTTAAAATTGAGGCTTGACGTTTCCGCTGGGTTGCACCAGCCATGGTCACAAGCAGACTAAAGAGGCGGTGTTACTCCGATTGCGAGGTAGAATCATTCAAATCTACTCTCGCATTGGAAAGCAAGACCTCCTGCTAGTAACATCACTACAGAAGAGCGTCAAGCATTAAAAAACAAACGGGAAAACTGGGATATTTTAGTGCTTAAGGCCGACAAGGGAAACGCCACTGTAGTGATTAATACAGCCAATTTTCAGAGAAAGGTACGTGAGATGCTCAGTGATACTAGTATATACAAACCAGTTGCTTATAACCCAACTGCCAAAGTAACGCGTAAAATCGAAACACTATTCAAATACATCAGAACCTGTTCACAGAAGATGAGTACAATAAGTTGTATAAACCGAAACCACTCAAACCCCGGAGACTATACGGTTTGCCCAAAATACATAAAACCGATGTACCACTGCGGCCTATCGTACGCCAAATTTCATCGCCTACTTACGACCTTGCAAAGCACGTCACGTCAGTAGCCACTGGTGGGTAAAACACAATCTTTTGTAAGAGAGGACTCTCGTCATTTCGTCCAGATTGTAAAATCCCTTACACTGAACGGAGAAGAAATAATGCTGAGTTTTGATGTGGAGTCTCTGTTCACCAATGTTCCAGTTGAGGAGTGTCTGGACGTCATAAGGGACAAATTGATTGACAACGAGATGGCGTTGAACTATATTGATCTCCTGAAACACTGCTTAGAGGGTAACTTTTTCCTTTTCCAAGGTCAGCACTACCTCCAAGTAGATGGTGTCTCAATGGGGAGTCCGGTAGCGCCAGTACTAGCTAATCTCTGGAATGGATGGAACATTTGGAGGAGAAGGCGCTGAGAGATGGGCCAAAAGTTATCAAACTATGGAAAAGGTATGTAGACGATATTTTCAGCATCGTCTCGGGATGCAAGCAGGAAGTGGATCAGTATATAGTCTATCTTAACTACATACATACAAGATGAGGTTCACATACGAAATGGAAACGAACCGCTTGTTCTCATTTTTGGATGTTAGTTTGACCGTGACAACAGACGGGTCCTTATCACACTGTGTTTACCTACGCATACAGACAGATACATACACGCTACGTTGCATCACCATGCGCGTCACTTACAATCCATCATATGACCCCAGAACATTTAGAGAGAGAGCTCAACCATGTTCAGGAGGTACTTAATCGTAACGGATATAAAGTGAAGCGATTACGACAGAACCCGGCAAGACGGGGCAGGCATTCAGAGGTAAGCAGACACCCAGCCAATTTGCCCTAAAACAAGGAGTAACTAATAAGATCGGAACGGTGTTGTGAAATTATTCGATTCGAACAGTATACACACCGGGGGCCAAATTAAATAGCATGATTGGGACGCTGAAGGATGTACTGTTTTTACAAACACGCGGGTGTTTATAAAATAAACTGCAGCTGCGGGAGTTTATACATAGGCCAAACTAAGCGGACTATAGCTGAAAGGGTCAGAGAGCATATCGCCGCTGTAAAGAACCATCAGACCAACAAATCAGCGATTGCGGAACACATACTAAAATCGGGCACTAACCACTAGATTGAATTTCACCGTCCGCAAGTCCTCTCCACCATCCGTCATTTTTTACTCAAGAATAAATAGTACGTGAAGCTATAGAAATTAAAAACATCCTAATTTTAATAGAGAGGACGGGTACAAATTATCTGCGACGTGGAATCCAGTAATAAACATCACGCAATCTCGCTCTTTTGCACAGTCGGGTAACGCTCGGAATACGGATGGTTTCCAGAATAGGGACACTGTCAGCGTAGTGTGTACTTGTGAGTGGATGGACAATACGCGGGTAGATTTGAATGATTCTACCTCGCAATCGGAGTGACACCGCCTCTTCAGTCTGCTTGTGACCACGGCTCGTGCAACCCAGCCGAAACGTCAAGCCTAAATTTTAAGGTATGATCGTGTTAATACCTGTTTTAAATAATTAGTAATTATTGTAATGTTATACTGAACTGTATTTTTTTTAAATACTTGATTGAACTTTTTTTATATACCTACTTATTTCTCACTAATCACAGTCACAAACTGATATTCCCTAATGTCGGTAAATTTTCATCAATATTATTTGTCATTATTTAATATTTTACTAGTTTTAATGTTCATCTAGTTAGCCTTTGTGATAGCCGTGTGGTTAAACCGTTTAGGTTCATAAATAAATATTGTAGAACAGTTGACGTTATTTAATATGACTGTGCAGAATTTTTCAAAGATGGAGCCATCAAACACGAGTTTTAATAATATGTTTCAGAATAAATTCATTGCGACAACTTTGATGTCAACATCGTGGATGATCAAGGACTTCTTGTTACAAACGATTCTGTGCGTGTCCTGCGAGCGGTTCCATATAGCTGTGGAGAAGACCGCAAGCACATGTTGCGAACACATGGAAAAGGCTGATTGTACTGGTATAATACTATACACTAAAAAACGTGACTAAAAGTTTAGTTTGAGGCTATTTTATAGTTATATTTGACACTAATTCATGATTTTATTATATAAAAACGTTGTGTGCGTATACGTACTCTTTTAAACCTCAAAATTTACTGAATCGATTGAGCTCAAAATTGGACACGATATACAACAGGATTAAGAGATGGTTATAAGCTACTTTATACACTTTAACATAACAGCGATAAGAATAAAACAGCTTTAAAAAGTAATTTTACCAATAGATGGTCCTGGTCGTTTTTTTTAAATTATATTCTACCAGCTTCAGAACAAAATATTATAAACAACCTATTTAGAAGGTACCTACCAGATTGCTGTTTTTTAAGAGAAGTTTGATTGCGGCCTCCTTGCATTTAGAATAATAAAAGAGAGTACCTACCTAAAAAAGGTCAGATTATGTTTTGCATGTTATTTTTGAAGTTTGAGTTTTGGCGCGTTAAAGAAATATTATCAGAGTGATTTTTTTTAAACTAAACATTGATCACAGAATATTTTTTTTTCAAGTGAAGCTTCTATTGATTTGGATGTTAATTGGATTTGCTGAAAGATTTATAATTTTGGTTACGGCTCAAAATTAAACTTTTTTGAAATATTACCATCCTATGGTTTGTTATTCATTTCTCATAGGCACATGAAACTGTAGCGAGTAGGCATGCAAGTAAATTCTGCGCACTAAATGCAGCACAACCACGCGTACTTCGTCAGGTACAGGCGTCGCTTGCTTCGTGCAACGATGTCTTAACCAGTGTATTCCAGATTGATGCATTGGCCTAGTTTGTACTTTATTATTTCTATTGTTTAGGGCTAAATATAAAATCAATGTTTTGATCGTAATAAACACACTCTACTCTCTGTCATCGCGTGTAATTTCACCTACCTAGTGCCTGTGCCCGTCGATACTCTGAAGTTAGATTGCAAGTACTTAGTAAGTGGTACATCTACAACCAAACCACTTCACTGGTGACCCCTGAAGAAGTTCTTACGTACCTTCATCATTCGAGTGTCAATACCGGTTGCATCCGTTACCTTTCCGTACGTAATATATAAGTTAGGAGTAACGTCGCTTTACGGCGCGGGGAGCAACGCACCGTGCCGCAGCACTTAAGGCCACGGCAGGGGTTGCTCAGGTCGTGGGTCGGATTCGGCGGCTGGGTCTTGAGGTCGCCCTTCACAAATCCGAGGCTCTGTGCTTCCACGGACCTCGGATGGGGCCACCTGCGGGATCCAGCCTACAGGTGGGGGGCGTCAGCATCGGCATCGAGCCCTCGATGAAGTATCTGGGGCTCGTACTCGATGGCCGGTGGAACTTCGGACATCATTTCCGAAGTTTGGTCCCAAAACTGAGGGGAGCATCGGCCGCACTCGCGCGGCTGATGCCCAACATCAGGGGACCCAACGCTCCCTACAGGAGGCTGTACCTTGGGATCGTGCGAAGCATGGCCCTGTACGGGGCTCCCGTATGGGCGGAGACCCTGACGGCCAGCAATGAGGCTAGACTGATGAGCCCGCAGAGAGTGATGGCCGTCAGGGTGATAAGAGGATACCGCACGATCTCCGGTGAGGCGGCATGTCTCCTAGCCGGGACCCCTCCATGGGACCTGGAAGCGAGAGCCCTTGCGTCACTGTTCAGATGGCGCAAGGAGGCGCTGGAGCGGGGCCAAAGGCCTGCGTCTCGAGAAATCGAGGCCCAGCGGACCCTGCTCCACCAGGAAACCCTGGAGATATGGAAGATGCGACTTGAGCAACCAAAGGGGGGATTCGCCACAATCGCGGCCGTCAGACCGGTCATGGACGAGTGGCTGGAGAGAAGACACGGTGCTCTCTCCTACCGGTTGACACAGATGCTTGCCGGGCACGGTAGCTTCGGTAGGTATCTGTGGCGAAAACACCGGGAAACCACGGCCGAATGTCAGCACTGCGAGGACCGCAGCGATGACACGGCGCTCCACACGCTGGTGGAGTGCGCGGCGTGGGCACAACAGCGACAGGTCCTCGTAGTGGGTCTGGGCGTGGACACTCTCTCGCTTGAGGCCATGGTGCGAGCCATGCTCTCCAGCGGGAGTAAGTGGGACTGCGCCGCCTCTTTCTGCGAGCAGGTCATGCTCGCGAAGGAGGCGGCGGGCCGGGTGCGGGAGAGAACTCTCCCACCCGAGTTCCGCAGTCGGCGCCCTGGGCGCCGCCGACGTGTCTTCGCCGAGGACTATCGGCCTCCATGACCGGGGGTCTGAGGACGGTGAGAGGGCCGCTCACCGTCCTTACAGAAGCAGGCCCATGACGGCAGCGTGACGTGAGCACTCATGCACGCCCCCCTTAGAAGCGGGGTCACACCCGAAATCCCCCATAGACGCGGGATTGCACCCGAACCACCCCCTGGGCGAGGCCGCATTGGCGGCCGTAGGTCTGTTGGGAGTCACGGGACATCCTTCCTGAGGGCTTACCCGGGGCTCTCAACCATAGGCTGTTGGGCGTTACGTGAGGTTTTTTAGTCGGTAAGAGTCCGGCATAGCATCCTACGAGGATTTTCCCTCACGTTAAAAAAAAAAAAAAAAAAAAAAGGAGTAACGTCGCTATCATCCGAGCGTTACTGCCGGCTACCGTCTCGTACGCATTGGAATAGGCATCATCTTCATCCTAGCATCGCACCCGGTTCCGTTTTGCTGATTATACACAGAAGAGAAGCAAAATGACAGACAATGCAATTACGACCACTAACGTCGTATTAGGAGAAGCCTACCGCGTTGGAGTAAGGACACCCCCATTCAACCCCGACAACCCCGAGTTATGGTTCGCGCAATTGGAGGGGCAATTCGCTTTGTCAAATATCACCAAGGATGAGACGAAACTGCAGCTGGAGGCACAACATTCAACTGAAATTCGAGACATTATTGTATCCCCACCTACTACAAACAAATTGGAAACCCTGAAATCTGAACTCATCCGACGTTTATCAGCCTCACAAGAACGTAAGATCAAACCACTTCTTATGCATGGGGAGATGGGAGACAGGAAGCCTTCACACACTTGCCGGAGAAGGCACTTACAACTACTTGCTGTTTCTAATGTACCTCCGGACTTCATCAAGACCATCTGGGCTAGCAGGTTACCTTCACACCTACAGACCTGCATAGCAGCTCCGCAGTCGAAAATGACACCACTCGAGCGCCCGAACTGTCAAACGTCACTGGCCTCCAGCGCCCAACCCATCCGCGCACTTTGGCGGGAACGGCGGTTGCGCGCCGAGCTTCACAAAATTAATTCTTATTTCTTTTATAGGAGTCGCACTACAGAAATACTTACTGTTTCATCATTCTGGATAACTGACAAAGATAACTAAACTAAATCCGAGAATACCCGATGTGTAATGGTTTAATGAAATGTCGCTGAAAATTACGATGGTTAAAATGAAGTAGTATTCTTATGTTGCCATGTAATACAAAATAACAACCAGTTTAAAGTCTTATAATTTTTTATTTACAAAATAAACACACAAACACTTCACACCAAAAAAAAATGTGTAGATACAAAATCTCCGAAAATAAAATAAAATATATACTGCATACTTTACAGCCTCGACGCGATAGCGTTGCGTCAGAAGTTAGAACTTTACGGCCATTTCTATTCTTATTTTATAAATATTGTGACAAAAATATTCATGCACTTAAAAAGAATGTAGCCCAGGCTATAATAATCAGGTACAATTAATCACGTAGAATAAAATTTCAGGTCACAATCGATGTCCAAAGCTGTTAGGCCGTAGTTGTTCTAATAAATGATGCTACCTAATTAAAAATAAAAATAAAAATAATTATAATAAAGATTTAAATTTAATAAATATAAAATAAAAAGTCATAGCTTCACATCATAAAAAATTTAAGGGCAGAATTAAATTTTAATAATAAATAAAAAATTATCAATTTTTAGCGTATTTTCATTGGCAAAAATTGACATCTTCACATGCTATTATAATTAATTTTACTTCGATTTGGGACGGAAATATTTATAACAGCTGTTAAACAACATATTATCAGCAAAATCAACAAAAATATTCATAAAATAAAAGTATTAAAGTTATAAATTTTTTGCGTATTTTCATTGGCCAATAAATAAAACAATTAATAAATATAGGTACACCGAAATAAATAAATATAAATAATAAAATAATATATCATACGATATAATAAATAAAAACATAAATAAAAGCAGATTAAACTAAAATATTAAATACTTACCTCTTAACTAATTGGAACGTTAATGGCGGCTCAACAGAAAATTTATTTATCACAATCAACCCGAAGTTTCTGATGATTTTTTTTTATTGTTACTCTGCAGGCTATGGTTATCATTAGATAAACTCATCCTGCATTTTTTCCGGCCTGGATACTTAAGATGTGAGACATAATGCCGAAGAAATTGGCTTAACTGTGCAAGAGGATAGAAACGTATATCAACGGTCATCTTAATGACCATGGCCGCCATGACGGGTCTACATTTCAATCAGATCAATATAGTGACCGTGGTCGCTCTAGTATAAGATATCTCCGAATTAGCAGATCGTGTCCATGATGTCATGCCAGTAACCATGCAAGTAACCGCGCCAGTTACCGTGCAAGAAGCCAGTACAACGCCAGTTTCAGCTACAAGTAGCACGATAGCAACGCTAACTCGTACTGTGGAGGAACTCAGTAGAAGACTCGCGACAATGAGCACGGACATGCGTAGACTGTCAAGCTCACGCCCCAGAAATGGAATAAGCAGTCAGAGGTACCGTTCGCGCTCACGCTTCAATAACAACTCCTTCTGCTGCTACCGCAACCGATACCGAGAGAAAGCGAAAAAATGCACGGAGCCATGTACCTATAAGAAGGCGGAAAACTTCCCAGGCAGCCATTAGTGGCGGTAAACGACTGCCTAGCAATTACGAGCCGCCTGTTCATTACGTACCGCAAGACTCAAATTCAATACCTTATTGATACGGCTTCAGACCTGTGTGTCTTCCCACGGTCCGCTGTTCGGGAGCCACGAATGAAAACGCGCTACGACCTATTTGCAGCCAATGGAACAGTCAACCCCACCTACGGTGACTTGCCGCTTACACTAGATCTAGGACTACGACGTGCATTCACTTGGCGTTTCATCGTAGCAGACGTCACAAAACCTATTATCGGAATCGACTTTTTGGGCTACTACAACATTTTAATCGATTGCCGAAACCAGCGCCTAATTAATGGAGTAACTACACTAACAGTTGCTGAACCACAACAAGCATCAGCTGAGGAAATTACTTCCATTCGCACCACCTCAGAAGACTCAGTGTACCACCGTCTACTGATGTCACTCACCCTGCTGGAAAACCTAACGTAATAAAACACACCACAGTACACCACATCCGTACTACCCCAGGCCGACCAATAGCCAGTCGACCTCGCCGCTTGGACCCAGGACGCCTGAAGGTGGCAAAAGCTGAGCTCGAAGACATGCTGCAAAACGGTACATTGCGAAAATCAGACAGCCCCTGGTCTTCACCACTCCACTTGGTACGCAAGAAGAATGATGGCTAGCGACATTGTGGAGACTACAGACTTCTTAACGCGCGTACCATCCCTGACAAATATTCCATCAGGCATTTGCAAGATTTTACACATCAACTGAATGGATCTACTATTCATTCTACCATCGACCTGGTAAAAGCCTATAATCAGATCCCGGTCTTTGAGGAAGACGGCCGTTCTATATCCCCAAGGACTTACACACAGCCACACACGTCTTCTAACGACAAGATCCAGTAAGACGATCGCTCCAGGCACCATAATTGGGGCCATACAAAGTTCTTTGTCGGTGCGAGAAGACCTACGATATAGACGTGCAAGGAAAACACCAGAGAGTCACGATAGATCGCTTGAAAGTAGCATATATGGCGAAAGAAATCCTAGATTCTCCACCGACCCAAGACTCTGCTTTCGCGTGTAATTTCACCTACCTAGTACCTCTGCCCGTCGGTACTCTGACGTTAGATTGCAAGTACTTAGTAAGTGGTACATCTACAACCAAACCACTTCATAACCACCATAAAAAAGTCACTGCGAATCGTGGCAGGGAACCGCTAGTATATTATATAGATTCACTTATTTTTCAAGAACCCCATAATGTAGACCTTTGTAAAACCAAGGCAGATAACCTATTCCACAATTTTCTTTAGAATCATAGCATGTGATTAGCTAATGAATTAAATAATTTGCAAAATATTATAAACTAATAACTAGCGGACGTCAGGCGGATTCACCTGCGTAATTCCCGGTCCAGTAAGAATACGTGAATAAAATCACCCCAAGAGTGTACCTTCCCAACAGTTAAAGAATTTATCAAATCGAATCGGTAGTTTCGGAGCCTATTCGATGCAAACAAACACACAAACAATCAAATTTTTCCTCTCTATTATATTTGTAAAAATTAAATAAGGCTCTTCTGCATGGAGAGGTTATCTCTACCTGATTATAAAATAGCCCATGCCCTTTCGAAAGCATTATCATCTATTTACAAAATTTCAGCAGCAACTGTACAGTGGCGTGAAAGCTTAACAGATAAACAACGAAAGTTTATAAATTTGTAGAGACTGCATAATACATTATTTACGTTGCTTTCAGATGATCGGAAACTCCTATACAAGAGTATAATAAGGTACAATCGAGCGTCGTATCACAAGATGACAGCGTGTGGGCTATTTGTGGTTGATGCGGCGTTCTCGTTGAGTTTCTTGGGCGTTCTCACGAACTATATTTTAGTACTGTTACAGTTCTCTTTATTGTAAAATATACCTGTGGCACAGGTTGTGCCTATTTCGTTCATAAAAAGGGACTATTTCAATCAATAGAGGTATAATTTGAGTTAAACAAACAGAACTAAAGTGCTGTTTCAGATGTTTTTATCTTTGGTAAGTCTCTTGGGAGTTTTCAGGAATTATTTATCGTACTATTACAGTTTACTTTATTGTAAAGTATACTTGTGTCGATTTCATCGGTAACACGAGGGAGGACGGTTGTTACAAAAACAGTTTATTCACTTGCGTTGCAAAAAACTGAACTAAATTATGTTTCAAATATCTTTGATAATTCTCCTGTGAGTTTAATTCTCGCTTTACTTACTGGCTTTGTATATTAGTTAGAAGACTGAAATATAATAGATTAATATTAGGTGCTTACACATCAAATTGGCGTTTTTCGTACTGGCCACTTTAATTACGATTTTCTCCTCTTTGGTAAGGAATTCCAAATTCAAATTTTCCCAGCTATTTACTCATGTATTTATCCTTCGATGACCGTCATTCATTTGTTTTTTTCTTCTGTTTTTTTCTGTTTGCGTCACTCATTTTGCAAAATGGAAAACTTAAAATATCGCATTATTTACGAGTACGAGTTCCGCCGTGGCACTAGTGCTGCGGAAACGACTAGAAGGGTGAATGATGTGTATGGCGGTCATGTTGCAAAAGAAAACACAGTTCGTTTTTGGTTCCAACGTTTTCGTTCAGGAAATGTCGACCTGCAGAACAAGCCCCGTGGACGGCCTGAGACTCAAGTTGATAATGAAGTATTGAAGGCTATTGTGGAAGCGGATCCATCGCAAACCACGTCCGAGTTAGCTGCAGGCTGCGGTGTTAGTGATAAAACTGTTTTAATTCACTTGAAGCAAATTGGGAAGATTAAAAAGCTTGAAAGGTGTGTACCTCACGAATTGACTGAAGCAAACCGGCAAAAGCGCGTCGACTGCTGCGTTACATTACTGAACCGGCACAATAATGAAGGTATTTTAAACCGAATCATTACCTGTGACGAAAAATGGATTCTTTACGATAATCGAAAGCGCTCAGCGCAATGATTGGATCCTGGCCAGCCAGCCAAATCCTGCCCCAAGCGAAAATTAACCCCAAAAAAGTTACTTGTAAGCGTTTGGTGGACTAGTGCCGGTATTGTTCATTACAGTTTTCTCAAATCTGGCCAGACTATTACGGCTGATGTCTATTGTCAGCAATTGCAAACCATGATGGAAAAGCTAGCGGCTAAACAACCTAGGCTGGTCAATCGCTCCACGCCACTGCTGCTTCACGACAACGCTAGACCACACACTGCACAACAGACGGCTACCAAATTAGAAGAGCTTCAATTGGAATGTCTAAAACATCCTCCGTACTCCCCGGATCTTGCTCCAACAGATTACCATTTTTTTCGAAATTTGGACAACTTCTTGCAAGGGAAAAAATTCAACTCTGATGGGGCAGTCCAAATCGCCTTCACAGATTTTATTGATTCCCGTCCGACTGGTTTTTTTAGTAAAGCGATCAATGAACTACCTATGAGATGGCAAAAATGCATAGAAAACAATGGTTCATACTTTGATTAATTAAATAAATTATATTTAAAAATATTCGACTTTTTGTTCCTCCTATACAAAACGCCAATTTCATATGTAAGCACCTAATATAAAGACCGCTTCCCTTATTTACCCTTCACCCTGCGCAGTATCGAAAACTGTTTATCTGTATCCCGAATAAATATCACGCCGAAACTACTGAATCAATTTGAATAATACTTGGCACAATTTGAGGTTATGATCAGAGGAAAAATCTGGGACACTTTTGATCGGGATAATTGCCGCGGTTCCTTTAGGAGACGAGATGAAATTCAAAATAGTTTTTCATAGTGACATAGTGAGAAAAGTAAAAGTTTAAAGAGTCTTCAAGTATAAGGAGCAAATAGCTCTAAACAGAAAACCCCAAACCGGGTAAGTTTAATTGAATCCATAAATTTAGCTAATCGTTAAAAGTGTGAATTGAGGGGTGCTGGTCTCAGGAAAATATAGGGGTTGCCGAGGGTGGTTGTGAAAAAGATTTAAATTGTAACAGTTAATTTGAAAACAAGGGTTGTGAGACCTCTCGACTTCCGGGTCTGCTCTTCGCAGAACGGGAGCCGACTGGTCTCTGGGGAGAATAGTTGGGAAAACGAGCAGGATCTAATTCCCACGATGGAATTTTCCAGGGTGCAAACGCTCACCCTCCGGGTTGCAAACGTTCATCCTCCGGGTTTAGAAGAATCCACCCCTTGGGACTGCTACGTCCAACCTTTGTGGTGTCAGTGGTGGTCTGTTGTGAGTCCTTGGGTATCCTTCCGAGGGCTTACCCGGGGCTCCCAACCGTAGGCTGTTAGGTAGGATACGTGTGGTTTTTAGTCGTTAGGAGTCCGGCATAGCATCCATGTAGGATTTACCTCAAGTTAAAAAATCGTATTTTGTGGTTGAATATTTTAGGATATCCAAAAATATATAGATATTTATTTTAAATTAGCTTTTGCCCGCGACTTCGTCCGCGTTTTCGTAAAAAAGTAGCATAGTCCTTCCTCAGGGTTCAGTGGTTTTGATGTGAGAGACAGATTAACTTTCGTATTTTAGAAGGATAATATAATATGTCAATCCACAATACTGTTAAAAAATATCGCAATATGGAACCGCAGAATATTATTATTAATAGCTGTGCCCCGAGACCATCTCAGCGTGTAACTCCTTGTATGTTATTATGTTAATGTGTTGGTAATATTGTTTAGATCACTTTCACATGGGGCTACGTTGAAAGTTGACCCGTCCGGCACGTGAATATAAAGATTTCTAGAACTGCTAACCCGGGAAAGAGCGACATATAACTGACCATGTGAAAAACAACTGACACCGAGATCTACTCCAGCAACACGAAAAGTCTGCCCTTGAGACTTATTTATTGTCATTGCATAACACACCGATACTGGGAATTGCGTTCTTTTAAATTGGAATGGAAAATTATTTGGTATTAGGTATGGGAATTCTGGGAATAAAGATGGTTTCTCTTGCACGGGCACCGCAACCTGTTAAAATTTGAGCCTCGATTACATTTTGTTGCAACTGGGTTACTTTAAGCCGAGTTCTATTGCAAAGTTGTGGTGTAAAATCGGAATGTCAGTTTTGAAACAAATTTCATGAGAAGGAAGTCCGGGCATATGTAAAGTATTTAAAAATTCTATCGGGTAATTAGTGGCTTCTTGTTCATCAACCATTTTATTTATTGAACTATAAACTTTGCTTTCCCCCTGGATATTCGACAGTATTTTATTATTAATCTCGGATGCCTGGTGATTGCGAGGAGTTAAAATGGACATTTCGCATAGTCAAGAATTGTCCTTATTTAATATATTTGTTACGTCACCGTAAACTGATGATATAAGATGTTATTGGGATTGCACTATACAACATAACTCAGGCGTCAGAATAAGTTTTCCTTGGTGTAGCAGTGGATAGGTACCTTCACCAATCTTTAATAATATATCAGAAAATTCACGATCATACGGGTTATCTCCAGTTCTCACTCGCATGTTTATAGTCAAATGCACCGATTGTATATCACGCCACAAATAAGAGCTTTTCAGGCAAGCCCTAACCTCATCAGCTCGGGTTCCCCGTGGTATTACCGGTAAGGTTTGTCGGAAATCACCTCAAAATAAAACTGTTATACTGCCCATTGGTCGATCATTTTGCCTTATATCCCTTAAAGTTCTGTCTACCGCTTCTACTCCTTTTCGATGGGCCATCGTACATTCATCCCATTATGATTAAATTACACTCACGTAATACCTCAGCTTTGTCGCTGTTTCTTGAAATACTACAGGTTGACCTTTCCGTGCGATCTAAATCAATTGGTATTTTAAACATTGTGTGAGCAGTTCTTCCTCCTGGTAGCAATGTTGCAGCTATACCTGATGAAGCCACAGCAAGAGCAATTTTACGTTGATTTCGAACATAAGCTAATAATAATTTAGTCAAAAAGGTTTTCCCAGGTCCTCCAGGTGCATCTAAAAACCATATTGTTCCCAAATTATTCTGAACACTCTCGCACACGCGATCATAGACTGAACGTTGTTCTGCAGTCATCATTGGGACACCGTTTTCTAATGTTGCTAGCAGTTCCATTGAGCTGTAACCATCTCTGCGGAATATTCTCTATTGGTAACCTCTCCGACTGAGGTTGGTGTTGGCAAACCATATTCACAGAGTGATTTACCGCCTACTGCTGTTAAGTCTTCCTGAAGAGCTAATAAGCACTGATTTATGGCCAGATCTCGGAAATTATTATTAGTTGCGCCTTCATCATTGTGAGATGTATTCCGAAGAAATGAGTCAACCATAAAAGATAGACATAGGATATTTTTTAGACAATTTTATGTAGAATACGAATATGTATTTCCGTCATACATGATTTCTATGTAACTTTAACCATTAAGGCTGCACACGCGACGGAAGCTTAAAAAATGCAGTAACTTCTCCCGTTTTTTCAAAATTTCCCTTCACTACTCTGCTCCTATTGATTTAGCGTGATGAAAAGTATACTTTAACCTGCCCAGGAGTATGAAGAATAATTGTATCAATTTTCGTTAAAATTCGTCGAGTAGTTTTTGTTTCTATAAGGAACATACAGACAGACAGACAGACAGACAAAAATTTTACTGATTGCATTTTTGGCATCAGTATCGATCACTAATCACCCCCTGATAGTTATTTTGAAAATATATTTCATGTACAGAATTGACCTCTCTACAGATTTATTATAAGTATAGATAATTACATACAATGTCAATGAAATAATAACAATTCATAAATTAAAAGTAGTCACATTAATTAAAATAATTTTATCAACTACCTATTCAAAAAACCCGCCCCTGACCGCTCCCGGCGCAAAAGTGCCCATTACACTTGCTGCTTTTCCACGCTGGATTGCAATGGCCAGACTTTGCACCAAGAATAATCCGGACCGAGAGTCACCCGTGGTTTCTGTGAGCCTATGTCCAATCTTAAAATCGTAATTTTAGGATTAAGTATTTAGTAAATTTATATTTTGGGATTCGGTTATTCGACCGTAAGGCATTTTAAATTATTACAGAGAAACATAATTATTACACATCTATATTTACATTATTACTATCTAAACTAAACCTAAATAAGGCCCCCGTGGCATTGTGCCCAAAAGACTAGCAGCATTCCCATTTTAAATTATTTCAATTATACATATTTGGCGTTTTATTGGGTGTTTCCCATTATTTCTATAGAACTGTGACGTCATAGAACTGTTGAAACATTTTTGTCCCTGTTTTTCTATGATAGATCAGATGCAACTAAATTTGTCCCATATGTTCCATAGAACTACGATAGAATTGTTAAAACATTTTGTCCTATTTGTTCTATTAGGTTGTGCTGCGAAGATGCTTTAGATGTGGAAATACCGTCACAGAGTATCAATTTTGTTCTGGCGGTTTACAAAGATGATAACACTCGAATCATCCTTTTTTGCTCTGAAAAGGCACGATAATTGTTAAAACAAAATTTTATGAAAATATACTTTTGTGATGGTACGTAAAACTGTATGTAAGTAAAACTGGTTATGGAAATAGGAGTTGGAATAAAAAATGTGTGAAAGGCATTTAGGAACATGTAAAAAGGGAACTTGTAGAACATGGAGATCGAGGTTTCCAATTAAGCAAAAGTATTATTTTTTCTATGGAACAAATGGGACAAATTTAATTGCATCTGATCTATCATAGAAAAACAGGGAGAAAAACGTTTCAACAGTTCTATGACGTCACAGTTCTATAGAACTAATGGGAATCACCGGTTTTATTTATTGATATTTCGATTTCGGGTATTTTGGGCTGATGCATATTAAGGAAAGGCATTCTGATTTCTGGTCTTTTAATATATAACCCTTTTTCTTATTAAAATAATAAAAACTGTGTATTTCTTTTCTTTCGTTTTATTATTAGAGAGAGAAGAACAGGATTTATTAAAATAAGTCACAATACTATTCATGTTCAATTACAATAAATGTAATTTAAAACCAAACCGTGAAATGTTAATTACAGAAAAGTGAATTGTAGAAGTACAATCGTATAATTAGTAATCAATTGTATGAAATTCATTGGAAATAAAGCGTCTATATAAAAAAGACCGCAAATTCTCATCTTACTGAAGGTTCTTCGGTGAAATTTTTGTATATTACTGAATAGCTTTTTTTGTGTACCTAAAACAAATTACTTTATTAAATTGGATAATGTTTACTGTTTCTTATTGGTTGGCCTATGAACTATTGCAACACAAGAGGCGCTACATGAGCAGTGCCGACCAAAGCACAGGTTGTGACGATCCGCTGTTGAAATTTTCAAACCGCCCTGTGGGCTATAAGCTTGCCTGCCGCCCTAAAAAACTAATGCAATTAAATTTCTGATTACAACATGATGGTAAAAAAAAAGAATTATGAAAAATACCTAAACAATTTTCTTTCATATTAATAGCACACATGTCTTGAGAATCTTCTACAGTTATATAAAAATTTTCACAACTGATACTAAGAAAAAATAATAAACTCATATCACTGATTATCCACATATATACTAAGTAAGTTTCCACAGCAAATTTATCCTGAAACAATCATTATTTACTGATTAAAATATTCATACCTATATATTTTAAACACAACAACTCACACTCTAACAATAATTAAATTAGTGATATTGGAAGAAATCTTTTACCAAAAATCATTAACGGAATGGATAATGGAAAGCACAAAGATCACTTTGTGATGTAATGATTGTTTGATAATTTATAACAAAACATTTGGACGACTATGTTTAAATGGATTTTTAATAATATGCTTTGCAGTCTGTTCTTCCCGCGGGAGAACTGTTTGTATATTTCAGATAGAAAAATTCGCAAGCCTCCCTGCCTTGCCCTTGTATTGTGGTGAATTCACAAACATCAGCTTTATGTAGGTTAGAGTGTTTAAATATTAGTCTACCCAAATTTTCCACGACATTTTTCAGAGAACGTTAAAGTGACGCAAGTAATAAGTGTCAACCGCACTTTAAAACAGAAAGTAATGGCTCCTAAGGTGGATGCCAACGCAACCTTTAAAGACTTCAAAACAAATATTATAATTACGTGGAGCTCCAATCGGAAACCAATTTTATTCATGTCTATCCATTTCCACATGTACCATAGTGCACTTATGAAAGAATTCGCTGCATAATATGCAATCTGAAATAAATACAAATCGCGTTAAAATCAATTCAAATAACACGTTAAATATGAAAATGAACTGGCCTTATCTGTTAAAGAACGGACTGCCAATAGAGGAGACAATTGTTCTGGACTCGGATAACGTATAGTAAGACATCGTACTGACAAAAAAAAAAGATAAAAGGGAATGATGACCTCGGAAAGGTCTCAGCAATGGAGAGTAAGGATGCAAAAGGTACAGGACCGTGTGTTAAAGTAGGGATTGAAACAGACTAATGTTTAACCAAACATACTAAAATAGTACCTCCATTCCAAGTCTAACAGTGGACTGCCATGGGCTGATTTGATTGATTTTATGCCTGACTCGTAAATTCATTGATTGGTTTCTTGGGTTCTTTTTACCGTGAGGAAAATCCTACATGGATGCTATGCCGACTCCTACCGACTTAAAACCACACGTATCCCAAGCAGCCTACGGCTGGGAGCCCCGGGTGAGCCCTCGGAACGATACCCAGGACTGGTTTCTTAGGTTTCATTTAGAAGTTATATACTGGCAAGACTTACCATATATTGATAACAGTTTATTAATAATTGGTAGCAATGTATTATATCGACATAGACCTCAAACATTCTTTCACAATACCGCTTTTCGATAATGTGTACACTTGTACATGCTATATTCCAGAGAATCATTTTTTGTTTCAACAATAATATCAATCTGGTTGCAACAACTATGTTTATATCAAAACAAAGTAATGTAAAAGCACCACATATATTTTCCAAAGGTCTTTGGTAACTACTGTACCACAGACTAGCGATAGCCATGTTGGCATAAAATAATATACATATCAAAATTATAAACCAATTCCACATTGAAAAGTTCTTAAGACTTTTCTTATAATTCAAAAATCTATGAATTTTCTGAATAGTTTGGACCATTTCGACATTACTCTGGGAGGAACTAATATTGACAAAGAAGTTCATGACAAACCCGATGGAGTAAAAAATAAGATCAAACAAGGTAGAAGTATAATAGTGTGAATTTAATACGAATCTATCGTAAGCACGGTTTACTAAAATCAGTATTGAAAATAAAGTACCGGCAAAAGAATATGTGATATTAATGGCATTATTGGTCGATATAATATTACTTCTGATGTAATATTTCGGACTAAATAAAATACTCTGCACTAAGTGTATAGGAAGAAGCATTTGAGAAATATCTTTATCAATAACATCCTTTAAATCTTTATATCCTAAACTAAAACGATAATTCTTCATTTTTGATAATCGCATACTAATAAAAATAAACTAGACATGCAATGCTTCTTAAATTTGGTGTCTAGTTCCACCATTTTTTTGTGTTATTCAAATTTTACTTATTCTGATACCTTATCGCATTAAGAAAATTAAAGTAATTGTTTACCTTACTTATCAAGTAGGGCACCATTCACAAATTAAAGTACGAGACATACATATTATTTATTCATATAAAGTCATTTTCTCGAAATAGATATTAACACCCAGTCGAAACTAATAGTCTTCGGAATTTGTCGTTAGACGATATTTTTAGCACTGTTGTGCTTAAATGATGTATAAAAAATACATAATAATATATATCGATTTACGACTGTCGTGCAAGCCCTTCCCTCTGCCTCGATAATTTGCCGTCTCCTATATGCCCTCTCCTTAAATATACTTTAAATGACTCAATTTTTATCATAAAGACATAGTGTGTGCCTCGTAAGGCGACGGAACCCTTTGTGGCAACAGTAAACAGTACAAAATGTCGCCTTCCCAATTCATCCCGAGGATGTCGTAAGAGGCGAAACGCAAAACGATCCATTACTTAGAGAAGGAAAACTCGAAATGAAACCAGGTTGTCAGTAAAATGACAATCGTTAAGTCAAGTTGAAGGCCTTAGGGCGGCTTTAAAAATTTCAACTGTGGATCGTCACGGCCTGCGCCTGTTCAATTCAACGCGGCAATATGCTCAACACACTACAAAGTGAAATGTGGGCATATACTATGCCTCTGCCTAGCCCTTCGGGGAGAAAGGTGTGACTATATGTATGCAAGTATTATGTATGTGGGATGTATTTGTACGTGGAACAAAAACGTTGTATTACCTTTTGAGAATATGTGAAAAAAAGCGTGGTCAATGCTGCAGCCATGTAGGGACGAAGTAGCCAACGCAGGGTAGGATAAATAGACATTTAGTCGTTTTCATACTTTATTTTCTGTCTATAAACTATTTCGTGATGCCAGTACTTTGAGAAGTGAACTCCTAACATATCTGAAACAGCACTTTAGTTCTGTTTATTAAACCCAAATGATATCTCTATTGGTTATAATGGTCCCTGTTTTACGAACGAAGGCACACCTGCCTCACAGGTATATTTTACAATAAAGTGAACTGTAACAATACTATAATATAGTTCGTCATAACGCCCAAGAAACTCAACGAGAACGCTGCGTCAACCACAAATAGCCCACACGCTGTCATTTTGTGATACGCAGCTCGATTGTACCTTATGATACTCTTGTATAGGAGTTTCTGATCATCTGAAAGCAATGTCAATATGTAACATAACAGAATATTAATAATTTGCATGGTAATGTGCATGGGAGATTTTTTCATACCACTAGGATAGCACACAAGCACACAACGAACCTGATTGAAAGTAGTCACAGGAGCCTATAAAGGTTTGCAAAATCAGAGCATACACTTTCTAAGAGCAAATAAAATAAACTAACAAAAATATTATTTATTTCACTTAGTCATTATACGGATGAACTTGTAAACCGTCAAGACTATAAAACAACCAGTTCACAACGCGACTCGTCTGAGAAGAACTGGAGAAAACTTTTTCAAGAACCCCTTACTGTAGACGTTTGAGAAAACCGAGACTGGTAGGTACCTAGTTTGTTGCCCAACTTGGATGCGCGGAAGAAAGTCCAAATTGAAACTTACAATAAACTAGCTCTCCAGATTGTGTTGTGTTTATGACGAGCAGTGCAATGATGAATAGTAGCGTTAGGTATTATAATTAACTAATTTTCCTTACGTGGCGTAAGGAATTGGCACACTACAGTTCCAGTCTCGATTTTCTAAACGTGAACAATATGGGGTTCTTCAAAATTAATCTAAAGGTTTTTTCTCCTCTGTTGTTGCAGTTGCAGGTTGCGGTGACCACTTTAGCTGGACGAACTATTTACTTGTCAGTAGTATAAAAAAAGTCTGTAGCCTCACACATCATATTTATGATAACCATGATTTTTTGAGTAGTGTTTTATGTCATACCAGTACAATCAGCCTTTTTCATGCGTTCTAAACATGTTGTTGTGGTCTCCTCCAGAGCTATATAAAACCGCTCACAGGACACGCAGATAATCGTTTGTAACAGGAAGTCCTTGCTTATCCACGACATTATTGTCAGAGTGCTCACTATGTAATGATTCTGAAATATTATATTATTTATACTATTGATTGATAGCACTT
Source organism: Miltochrista miniata (assembly GCA_933228765.1). NCBI lineage: Eukaryota > Metazoa > Arthropoda > Insecta > Lepidoptera > Erebidae > Miltochrista > Miltochrista miniata. Next base: position 3,543,727 of record OW121769.1, read on the forward strand.
TTTAGAACTTGTTGCACATTAAATAACTTTTACTGTTTATAATCCTGCCCGGTTTCGTAATAAACAATTAAAGTAAGATATTATAAGAGAACACCAATATCCAAAATAATAAAAAATAGAAACACATAACAATACACACAAAAAGTATTGAAAAATTGAATTCATTTTACATCATGAGGTCAGAAATTTCTAAAAATGTCATTAGTGAAACACAAATTTACAGTACTAAAAATAGAAAAAACTATCTGATGTTCTCAGCTTTGCCTACGTGAAATTTTGTTCCCATTCCCGCTTCTCATAGGAACTTATTCCTGGGATAAAAATTTGCTTATGTGATATTTCAGTCCATAATCTATATCTGTACCAGACTTTAGCCAGGTTCGTTCAGATGTTACAGTGTGAAAGAGGAACAAACATCCACACATCCATACGCAAAAACTTTCATATTTATAATATTAGTAAAATATTACGCACATTGTCCACTTTGCGTGCTTGTGATGTTTTCAAAACAGCTGCAAAGTAACTCACAGAGAAGATCAAAGCGGAGGAAGCCCAAACGAAAATCTATGAACAAAATTATTATGATTTGAACCATCAGATACTTAATGCTCCCTACTTGCCTTAAACCACCTGCAAACACTTACAAAAAACTGAAAAGCGTCTTTGAAAACCTTGAAAGCCTTTAAAATGTTTGTGTAAGTTTCAAACATTTGACTGCAGAACTTTTTATCATCATAATTCTTAACTAATCCCATAATAAGTAGGTTATTCCGCTCAATGAGATACCGTGGCAATATAGTTATAGCACGAATGCCGTAAAAGTAATGTGCTTCAAACGTAACATAAAGCAAACCATCCAAAAATAATGATAAATTAACATGAGCCACCGTAAAATAAGTTGTCGCGAAAAGGAATATCGAACAACATGTGATTATGTAAAAGAAACAATTCCAAAAGGTTTTATGATAGATAAGATCCTTGTCCTGGGATAAGCTGTTGTGAATTTTTTGAATGATTAGTATAAGTGAAATGTTAGACTGAGTTTTAATTTCATTGTATAAGCAAAGAACGCTGACATTGAAACTGAAGACTAAGAAATGAACGAGGAACATAGACGTTACTAAGTTTCCAGGATTAGTATTGAAGACATTAAGGACATCTAAGACAAAGATCAAAAAACATCCTTTTACTGCAATGACAAAGACACAAAATAAATATGCTGCTGATTTATATTTAGTTCCAGTTGGAGTTATGAAATTATCACGAATTGTGTATTTATCAGAGAGCCATAAAGATAAAAATAAGTTTATAGAAGAAAAAATACTGATGATATCGTCTTTTAAATAGTTATCCAATAAAAATGCTGCTGATGGCATTACTATTTTCAGAAATGTATTTTATTACAATAATATAAAGAGTAAGTTACATTTCAGTTGTAATGCTTGATTGTTACAGAGGTTAAAAATATTATAGCAGTATTAATGATAATTACCAAGTAAAAGTCAATCATCATCAACCAAAACAACTTCAATTTAAATTATATTATTTTGATTGAAAATAGATAAGAAATGATACACAATGTTCTCTCACATGTTTCTATGTGAGAGAACACAGTATAGGAATTGCTATAAACATAGTTTTTTTAATGTACTTTTCTACTTCTTCCCGTTCTCCTTTCAGCGGTCTGATGATATATTCCTCTTATTTATATATTACATTTCAGGAAAATCTATAAACTAATTACAACTATTGATTAAGCATAATTTACGAGCCACCACATTACATTACAAAAATAAACAAGAGCCAACGATAACTTGGTAGGTTGGTACGCTATGAATGACACGTTAACAAAAACCACTATAATAAATTACTAATGCCACAAATATCACACCCCACTTCCAGACTTCCTTCAACAATGTGCGTAGTTAACAAAGTATTATTGAACCATATACTACTAGTATCATATTTTATGCTTGTAAAGATATTTTGAAACCTATTAGTTATTCAATCAAACTCTAACAGGTGAATTAATTTGGTGAAAATTCCTTACAGAAATAGTCTGAAATAACACATAATTATACTACCCGTTCGCTCTAAGATTGCCGGTCGCCTCCCATACCAGCCTCTACACCAGCGGCAAACTTAGAGCGTACGGGCAGTAAGCTACTTTTTACTCCTAGAATGCCTATGTTTACATATAATTCGGAAATGGGAACACCACTTAATGCAGGCGAAACCATCGGGAAATGTAACAATTATCTATACATCCTCTCAAACTTTCATAATAATTATAATAATAAAGTAAGGGTAAAGGATGACACAAAATAAATAAGGCGACAACGGTGTATGGTGGTGAAGTAATTGTTATAATTTTTTTATTTTCAGTCTTTCAATTTATGTGAAGCCGGACTTTGAGAACTCAACTCTTAAAGATTAACACCAGAGAAATAAACATCTTATATATCACTTCGGGTAAGTTTAATAACCAACAATGATAAGCTATATTAATTGTTACCGTAAGTATATTTTATAATAAAGTAAACTGTAACAGTACTATAATATAGTTCGTCATAACGCCCAAGAAAGTGATCATGAACGCCGCGTCAACCACAAATAGACCACACGCTGTCATCTTGTGAAACGACGCTCGATTGTACCTTATAATACTCTTGTAAAGAAGTTTCTGATCAACTGTAAGGGAAGTAATTTTGTATATTAATACGTATTATATTCAGAAGAATTCATGTGCGGTGAGGTCCGATAGTAGTGAATAAGGTATAGGCACCAGTACAATCAGCCTTTTCCATGCGTTCAAAACATATTGCAGCGGTCTTCTCCACTGCTATGTAAAACCGCTCACAGGACACGCACAGAATCGCTTGTAACAAGAAGTCCTTGCCCATCCAGATTGCCGAGTTTAAAGTTGTCAGAACATGTTGCGTCTGAAACATTAAAAAAAAGGAGGATTTAATTTGTCACGTAGTCTGGACTGAATTTAGGATAAAACTTACATTCATATCGATTAAGAATTCTATGTAAAAACGAAAGTTGAGATATCTCTAATTTTGGTTTTATTGTAATGTATATTAATGATGTACAAAAATCTACTCACATCGTCTATTTTGCGTGACACTGAGTCTCGTGTATTCAAAATTATTGCAATGTAACTTAAAGAGAAGATAAAAGTGGAGGACGCCCAAATTAATGCCTGTAAACAAAATTATCACACTAGAACCATCAGAAATAAAACAGATGTTGCCTTTTTTAAACCACTTTAAGATAGGTACTTACAAAAATTTGAAAAGCGTCTTTGAAAACCTTGAAGGCCTTCAAAATATTTCTGTATGTTTCAAACATGTGTTGACAGTAGTTTTTCTCATCGTCCTCGTTAACTATACCCGTTACAAGAATATTATTCCATTCGTTGATATATCTTGGCAATAAAGTTATAAGACGGATTGAGTAAAAGTAATGTCCTTCAAAAGTAACATATAGCAAGCCATCCAAAAAGATTGTTATATTAATCTGAGGCACCACATAGTAAGATGATGTTATAACAAGTATTGAACTGCATGTGATTACGTAAAAAAAAACTATTCCAAAAAGTAATGTGGTAGATGATATTCTTATCTTTACACAAGCTGTTGTGGATTCTTTGAATGATTAGTATAAGTGAAATGTTAGGTTGAGTTTTTATTTCATTGTATATGCAAAGAATGCTGATACTAAAAAGAAAGTAAAGAAAGTGCAAAATGTACATAGATGTGATAACATTTCCATTATTAGCTTTTAATGTATTAAGGACATCTAAGATATAAAACCAAAGAAATCCTTTAATTGCAATCACTACAGCACAAGCTAAACATACTGCTGATTTATATTTAGTTCCAGTTGGAGTAATTTAAGAATACATTGACAAAAGTTCTTTATGACAAGAACTACTATGAAATACAACAATATTTTAATGACAAATTCACCTGATTAATTTGTAATGAAATTATATGGACATGTAATTTGCTTATTTGTTTTTGGTTATGTGAAATTAGGGTTAATATTGTAAAATAATAGTATATTAATTGTATTAATAAATGTAATGTGAATCAAGTTGAAATGTAAGATAACATAATGACATAATTAATGTTGTATGTGCGGAAACCACTTTATACATGTTATGCTGATAATGTAAGCAATGAATATTTTGAAATTAAGATTTTGTAATGCTGTTCTATGTACATAGCATATAAGATTTGCACGCCTTTTTTAAGGCAGAATATGTAAGAACCTTCCTAAGATGACAACAACAATGTACACACCATGTTCTAGCAAATAAAGATAATCTAATCTAATCTAATCTAATGAAGTTATCACGGATGGTGTATTTAGCAGAAAACAAAGAAGATAAAAATAAATTTATAGGATAAAATATACTGATGATATCGTCTTTTATATAGTTGTCCAATAAAAGTGTTCCTAATGGCATTACTAATTTCAGAAACGTATTATAGTTATATTATTTTAATGTCATAACATTTTAGTTCTTGTATTGCTTGATAGTAACAGGCGTTAAATAAACATTAGTTATGCTGTAATAGTAACAATTACTTTGTAAAAAACAATCATCATTAACCATAAACCCTTTAATTTAACGGAACATGGATTAGAAAATTATGCTATACATAATAATACTATATCAAAGTATATAACACACGAGAAAATACTAAACATGTATTTTTATATTTTATCATATTATTTTAAAACATTAAACATATTTACACTGGAAATTATTGTTCCGGAGCACCTGTCTGGCTGTCGTTGTCGCTTTCTACTGCCGCTCAGTTGCGATAGAAATGGTGATAATGAAAATTTATAGGACCTTTAAAACGGATTTACGGTTAAAGTATTCATGTGATTTTTTTTTCTTTATTTTTGTAATGTTTCTTGACTGATGCCACGTCACGTGACGAAATTTGAACAGGTAGTTTTGGTACACATTAAATAAATATAACGTGTTGATCTGCTTTTTTATATCAGGTTACAATTATTTTAGTTTTGTTCTCTTCTCTTACGCTTTTTATTTTTCATTTTATTTTTCATGTCTGTCTGTCTGTCTGTTCGTCTGTTCGTCTGTCGGTCAGTCTGTATCCCGAATAGGTATCACGCCGAAACTACTGAATGGATTTCCATGAAACTTAGTAGAATCAGAGCTTATAATCCGAGGAAGGTTCTAGGATACTTTTTATCTCGATATTTCGCGCAATTCCTTTGGGAGAGGGGATGAAAGACAAAATAGTTATTTAGTTGTAACTTCTCAATGCGTGGTCCGATTCCATAATTTATTTCAGTGTTATAAAAAGAGTACTTTAAGAATTGTTTCAAATAAGTTTCAATGTTGAGGTATTGTAGTTCAGGAATTAGTGACATCTCAACTTTTGCGAAACCAAGAATTCAAGAGTTCCTTTGAATATAAGGGTGAATCTAAACTGGCGTATTGACTTTATCATAAAAGAGCGCAATGATTAAGGCTATTGTAAAATAATTTGGTCGGCGCCAAAAGTTTTAATATTGAGGGTCAGGAATTAGAGACATCTCAACTTTCGCAAAACCTAAAATTCAAGGATTCCTTTGAATGTAAGGGTAAATCTAAACTGGCATGTTGCCTTTATTATAAAAAAGCGTAATGATTAAGGCTATTGTAAAATAATTCAGTCCGCACCGAAGGCGTGAAGGACAGTTTCATACGCTCCCATGAATCTGTTGAAATAAATACCTGTTGTTTCATACACCTTATGTGGCGTAAACGAAGTTGCACCACACTGGGTACTTTTTATCCCGGAAAAGTATATAGAATTCAAACCAAACTTAATTTTGCGGTTCAATCCCTAGACCCAAAGTTATTATCAAGTATTGCTCTAACGGTTAATGGTACGATGATGAAACTAAGCATGAGCGTTGTTTGTTATATTTTGAAACAAGTAATTTTAAGTAGCTGCAAGTCATCTGCATACAGATGAAAGCCCCAAAACCACAAGTTTCAATGACCTCAGTTATGTCAGCAGTGTACAAGATGAAGAACAACGGTCCGAGGATTGATCCCTGCGGAACGCCACGAGTGACAGGGTGGTGTGCAGAATCTACCATGTAACCAGTCTTGCTATCTTTCACCTAAACAAATTGGTATCTGCTGCTGAGATAACTATGAAACCACCCAACTGCCCCCGCATCACAGCTATAATAGGCAAGCTTTGATAATAGCAGTGAAATATTTTATGCCATCTAATGCACGTGAAAAGACGAGCAGGGCGAGAACCGTACCCATACCCTCTTCTCTGGCCTTCAAGATGCTATCCACCACATCTAAAAGGGCTGTTGTAAATTTTAAAATTTTAAAAAATTTTAAAGTAGTAAATTTACTGCTATAAGTACTTAATTGGTTACTAACCACTCGCTCAAGAATTTTTGACAAGCACGGCAGCAAGCTGATTGGTCGAAGGTCTCTAGGGCCAGATGGATGCGTTCGTTTTGGCACAGGCCTCACATTTGCAGTTTTCCATGAGCTAGGGAATGTTGAAGTGGCTAAGGATGTATTAATTATGTGAGTTATGACTGTCAGTGTTTGAGGGAGTGTCATCATCAACATCTCAAGTGAAATTTCATCAATACCCATAGCATTTGAACCAAGACGTCTGATAATGCTTTCCACCACCTTCTCATCAACTAGCACAAGTCTAAAAACATTATTTGTAGCACGACCAAACTCAAAGTATGAGAGGTCAGATATGGTCACCCCATATCATTGCCCGGCACATCCAGGAAGTGGCAGTTTAGCAAATCATGGTCCCTGCAATTGCCAGGCATGTCCTGGTCAGCTTTTTTACTTGGTAATATATTACTTTTTAGCTGACTCCAGATTTTATTTGGATGTTGTATGTTACAGTTAATATGGGTTTTAAAAAAAGCATGCTTCTCTCTTTCAATGGCAGCTCTTACTATGTATTTCAATTGATTATAAAAGGTAGCATGTATATCCAGGCCTGATGACTTTGCCCTTTTATGATATCTGTCCCTAATTTGCATCATGTCCCTTATAGTTCTTGTGATCCAGGGGTAACTTTTCTCCTTTATTAACACTCTTTTAATTGGGACGTGCAAGTCAAACAAAGTCACAATATTTGAGGTCAATGCATGCACCATGCTATCCACATGATCCAAGGCTATGATGGAGTTCCAATCTATGCTATCAAGGTCCAGCCTATCACTCAAGACATCCTTAATTGGTCTGTAAGTGATCCACTGGGAAGCTGGCTTCTCGACTTTATAGTTAATCTCAGCTGATATCAACGCGTGACCCCCTAGCTCCGGAATATGTTGTACCATGACCTTATCTACCCGAGCATCTGTGCACAGCAAGTCGATCAAAGTAGCACTGTGATCCGTAAAATTTGTCGGCTCAGCCACATAGTTGGACATAATCTGCAGACCTCAATAAGTCAGCGTTAAAATCGGTTATACAGGGTGAATTTTTGAAAAGGGGTTGGATGGCCAAATCCTAAACTATAAGGAATAGCTAAAAATGCTCAAAGGAGTCACGAGCCCGATTTTGATAAAACTTAAAACGTCATCATTAGATTTTTGAAAAAACAATAATCCTAGCTGGGAATCGAACCTATTGATTTTGAAAAAAAAAATACACCCTTTATATTACACCATATGATAGTGTCGCTGATAAGGATCAAATTCTGCGAAGTAATGATATACGGCAAATTTAAGGAAAGTATAGAATTTTGATGGAATTCATATTTCTTGTACCTAAATTTTGTATCATAATTTATTTCGTTCGAATTTCCAGAATAGTTCGTAACTATTCCGTGTTTTAAATCATGCTCAGAATGATTTTTTGGAGAATATTCTAAACGGAATCAATAATATTGAATGCAGTTTGATCGTTGAGGTCTCGAATTCAGCTATGTATTAAAAACAATGTTCTACATTCTGAACTATTCATCAGATAACGTAAGAAAAATACGAAAGATGAGCACTTTCCCTTAGTTTGCCGTATGTAATTACTTCCCAGAATATGATCCTTAATAGCAACACTATCGAATGGTGTTATAATATAGGGTGTGTATTTTTTTTCAAAATCAATGGGTTCGTTTCCCAGCTAGGATTATTGGTTTTTCAAAAATCTAATGATGAGGTTTTAAGTTTCATCAAAATCGGGCTCGTGACTCCTTTGAGCATTTTTCGCTATTCCTTATAGTTTCGGATTTGGCCATCCAATCCCTTTTGAAAAATTCACCCTGTATATTAAAATACCAGAAATCAAAATGCCTTTACTTAAAATGCATTAGACCAAAATACCCGAATTTGAAATACCTTAACAGTCAAAATACCTTATTTCAGTACACCTTACCGTAAAATGTCAAATAATTATTATATCAGAATTCAAAATACAAATTTTCAAATATCCTTAATTTAAAATACCGAAAATAGAATACAATGTGTCACTGTCATTCACACGTTTTGTTATTTGGCTGTAACTTATTTACACCCCCTCCCCCCCCCCCCCCCCCTCCTAAGCCGCAGTTGTAGCCGTAGGTCTGTTGGTCCTTGGGTATCCTTCTGAGGGCTTACCCGGGGCTCCCAACTGTAGGCTGTTATGTAGGATACGTGTGGTTTTTAGTCGGTAGGAGTCCGGCATAGTATCCATGTAGGATTTACCTCAGGTTAAAACACTTTGATTCAGAGTTACAAAAGTACTACAGTGGGCTAACGAAAAATCAAAAAAAGAATTACCGGGAGTCGGGATACTCTGAGTCGGGGTGTTAACCATTCACAGATATATAGCATCCATTCAAACACAAAATACCTTTTTTTTAACATGATTTAAATCCTACATGGATGCTATATATCTGTGAATGGTTAACACCCCGACTCAGAGTATCCCGACTCGGTTTTTTTTTTTTTTTTTTTTCTATATTAAGGGTATTTTGGTCTAATGCATTTTAAGTAAAGGCATTTTGATTTCTGGTATTTTAATATATAACCATTGTGACGGTATACCGTTAAAATCACCCACGAGTACTATTTTATCTGCTCTTCCAAAAGAAACAGAGTCAGTCAGTGCATTCAAGAATGTATTTATATTCAACCAAATTTGTATTTAAATTGAAGGTGAGTAAGTGTCGCGATAAACCGCCTAACATTCGTTCGGATATCGTGAGTGTAATGTGTCGCTACCCTAATGACTGTTATTGATAAACTAATATGTGGGTACCTGTAAGATCAACGGTACAAGAGGATGACACCCGCTGTATTTCCCAGTCTACTCGTAACCACGGCTATTGTAACATAGCCGAAACGTCGAGAGGTGAGCGAAGTTTGAAATGTTTACGCCAAAAGGCCCGCAATCATTATAATGGATACTTAGCACAATCTGAGCTTATAATTTGAGGAAGGTTCTAAGATACTTTGTATCCCAATATTTTGAGCGGTTCCTTCAAGAGAAGAGGTGAAAGGAAAAATGGTTTTTAGCTATAATTTCTCACTGCGTCATCCAATTTCCAATATTTTTTGGTGTCTGAAAGGGAGTACGTTAAGCATTATTCCACACAAGTTTCAATATTGAGGGTTTCGTAGTTCACAATTTAGAGGCATCTCAACTTTCGGTAAACCTAGAATTCAAGGGTTCCTTTGAACGTGAGGGTTAATCTAAAGTGGCGTGTAGTCTTTATCATAAAAGAGCTTAATGATTAAGGTTATTGTAAAATAATTTAGTCCGCGCCAAAGGCGTGGACTGAATTGTTTTAGAATAGTCTTAATCTTTAAGCTCTTTCATGATTTAAGCAAACAGGGCAGTTTCACACGGTGATTGATGAGTCTGATGAAGAATTACCTCTCCTTTCATATACCTTATGTGACGTAGAGGCATCTCAACTGTCGCCAAAGGGTTCCTTTGAATGAAAAATAATTCAAATTATTTTACTATAGCCTTAATCATTACGTTTTTTCATTATTAAGGAAACAGGGGCGTTTCACACGCTGCTTGATGAGTCTGATAAAAAAGTACCTCTCTTTTCGTACACCTTATGTGACGCCAATGAAGTTGCGAGGGTCAGCTAGTACATAAATATGATTACAGTATTCTCTTTGCTGTGTTCTCCTTAATGTTTCGTACCTTCAGTGCCTTATAATTTATCTCATATCTGATTCTATTTTCCATCAAATAATACTTTAAATTAAAGGTGTTTTGGTTGATGATGATGATTGGCTTTTAGTTAGTAATTATTATGTACTATTTAATATCTGTAGTATCAAGTGATACAAAAACTGAAATGTGAAATTAAATATTGTCGTAAAAATATTTCTTTGAAATCAGTTATGCCATCAGCCTCTTTGCTATTGGATAACCATTTAAAAGACGAAATCATCAGTCTTTTCTATCCTATGAATCTATTTTTATCTTTATTGTTGTCTGCTAAGTACACTATTCGTGATAATTTCATTACTCCAACTGGAACTAAATATAAATCAGCAGTGGGTCTATATTGTACCGTTGTGATTGCAATAAAAGCATATATTCTGTTCTATGTTTTAGATGCTCTTAATGTGTTTCACACTAATACTGGAAATTTTGTAACTTACATGTTCCTCATACATTTCTTTCACTACAGTATCAATATCATCGTTCTTTCCATTTACATTGAAATTAAAACTCAAAGTAACATTTCACTCATACTTATCATTCAAAAAATTCACAACAGCTTGTGTAAAAACAAGAATATCACCTACCACGTTACGTTTTTTTTTTTATTTTTCTATATTAAGGGTATTTTGGTCTAATGCATTTTAAGTAAAGGCATTTTGATTTCTGGTATTTTAATATATAACCATTGTGACGGTATACCGTTAAAATCACCCACGAGTACTATTTTATCTGCTCTTCCAAAAGAAACAGAGTCAGTCAGTGCATTCAAGAATGTATTTATATTCAACCAAATTTGTATTTAAATTGAAGGTGAGTAAGTGTCGCGATAAACCGCCTAACATTCGTTCGGATATCGTGAGTGTAATGTGTCGCTACCCTAATGACTGTTATTGATAAACTAATATGTGGGTACCTGTAAGATCAACGGTACAAGAGGATGACACCCGCTGTATTTCCCAGTCTACTCGTAACCACGGCTATTGTAACATAGCCGAAACGTCGAGAGGTGAGCGAAGTTTGAAATGTTTACGCCAAAAGGCCCGCAATCATTATAATGGATACTTAGCACAATCTGAGCTTATAATTTGAGGAAGGTTCTAGGATACTTTGTATCCCAATATTTTGAGCGGTTCCTTCAAGAGAAGAGGTGAAAGGAAAAATGGTTTTTAGCTATAATTTCTCACTGCGTCATCCAATTTCCAATATTTTTTGGTGTCTGAAAGGGAGTACGTTAAGCATTATTCCACACAAGTTTCAATATTGAGGGTTTCGTAGTTCACAATTTAGAGGCATCTCAACTTTCGGTAAACCTAGAATTCAAGGGTTCCTTTGAACGTGAGGGTTAATCTAAAGTGGCGTGTAGTCTTTATCATAAAAGAGCTTAATGATTAAGGTTATTGTAAAATAATTTAGTCCGCGCCAAAGGCGTGGACTGAATTGTTTTAGAATAGTCTTAATCTTTAAGCTCTTTCATGATTTAAGCAAACAGGGCAGTTTCACACGGTGATTGATGAGTCTGATGAAGAATTACCTCTCCTTTCATATACCTTATGTGACGTAGAGGCATCTCAACTGTCGCCAAAGGGTTCCTTTGAATGAAAAATAATTCAAATTATTTTACTATAGCCTTAATCATTACGTTTTTTCATTATTAAGGAAACAGGGGCGTTTCACACGCTGCTTGATGAGTCTGATAAAAAAGTACCTCTCTTTTCGTACACCTTATGTGACGCCAATGAAGTTGCGAGGGTCAGCTAGTACATAAATATGATTACAGTATTCTCTTTGCTGTGTTCTCCTTAATGTTTCGTACCTTCAGTGCCTTATAATTTATCTCATATCTGATTCTATTTTCCATCAAATAATACTTTAAATTAAAGGTGTTTTGGTTGATGATGATGATTGGCTTTTAGTTAGTAATTATTATGTACTATTTAATATCTGTAGTATCAAGTGATACAAAAACTGAAATGTGAAATTAAATATTGTCGTAAAAATATTTCTTTGAAATCAGTTATGCCATCAGCCTCTTTGCTATTGGATAACCATTTAAAAGACGAAATCATCAGTCTTTTCTATCCTATGAATCTATTTTTATCTTTATTGTTGTCTGCTAAGTACACTATTCGTGATAATTTCATTACTCCAACTGGAACTAAATATAAATCAGCAGTGGGTCTATATTGTACCGTTGTGATTGCAATAAAAGCATATATTCTGTTCTATGTTTTAGATGCTCTTAATGTGTTTCACACTAATACTGGAAATTTTGTAACTTACATGTTCCTCATACATTTCTTTCACTACAGTATCAATATCATCGTTCTTTCCATTTACATTGAAATTAAAACTCAAAGTAACATTTCACTCATACTTATCATTCAAAAAATTCACAACAGCTTGTGTAAAAACAAGAATATCACCTACCACGTTACCTTTTGGAATGGGTTTTTATGCATAGTCACATGTATTTCAATATTTCTTTTCGTGACAACGTATTTTACTGTGGCTTCGATTAAATTATCACTTTTTATGGATTGCGTGCTATATCTTTGTGTTGAAGCACATTACTTTTACTCTCTTCGTATAATAACTTTATTGCCAAGGTATCTAATTGAGTGGAATGATCTTCTTGTTACGGGGCTAGTTAGCGAGAATGATGATATAAAGTATTTTAAAGAAATGTTTGTAACCTACAAAAATATTTTGAAGGCGTTCAAGGTTTTTGAGGAAGTTTTTCAGTATTTTGTAAGTGTTATATTGGGGTTAAGAAGGCAACAAGCATAATATTTTTGATGGTTCTAGCTGTTGTAATCATTTATTTACAGACTTTAATTTGGGCAGTCTCCACTTTGGTTTTCTCTTTGAGTTACGTAGCAATTATTTTGAGAACACACAACTCAGTAGCACGCAAAATAGACGTGAGTACTATTTTTCTACATTGAAAGAACCTATTTTGGGGTTTGTTATTATGACACTTTGACAACTAATTGTAATGCTATACTGAAATTTATTTTTTTAAAAATTTGATTGAACTTGATTTGTAGCCTTATTTCTCACTAATCTCAGTCACAAACTGATGTTCCCTAATGTCGATAAATTTTCATTAATATAAATTGTTATTATTATTTTTGACGTGATAATGTCTTATAATTCGATGGAGCCGGCAGCACGCATGAAAAAACATGACGTATGCGGCGTTTCCTCGCTCTGAGGCGTTCCATTTAAGGCTGAGTTGTCACGTTCAACTATCGTCAGTAAACCGAATTTACAGACAACCGATTTTTTTTCCAAATTTTTGTATTCATCTAGTTAACCTTTGAGATTGCCGTGCGGTGAAACTGTTTAGATTCATAAATAAACATTGTGCAACAGTGAAGTTCTTTAATATGACTGTGCATAATTTTTCGAAGATGGAGTGATTAAACACGAATTTAAAAAATATGTTTCAGAATATATTCATTGTGATAACTTTGATGTCAACATCGTGGATGATCAAGGATTTTTTGTTACAAACCATTCTCTGCGTGTCCTGTGAACGGTTCTACATAGCTGTGGAGGAAACCGCAAAAACATGTTGCGAACGCATGGAAAAGGCTGATTGCACTGGTATAGCAATATCATCAGTCGATCCTTTCCCCTATCGGACATTACCGTTAATGAACTAATATATAAAATTTCATTGCTTTTAGATAACCAGAAGCTTCTATACAAGAGTATTATAAGGTACAATCGAGCGTCGTATCACAAGATGACAGCGTGTGGGCTATTTGTGGTTGATGCGGCTTTCTCGTTGAGTTTCTTGGGCGTTCTCACTAACTATATTATAGTACTGTTACAGTTCTCTTTACTGTAAAATATACCTGTGAGGCACAGGTTGTGCCTATTTCGTTCATAAAATGGGACTACTGAAACCAATAGAGGTATAATTTGTGTTAAACAAACAAAACTAAAGTGCTGTTTCAGATGTTTTTATCTTTGGTAAGTCTCCTGGGAGTTTTTTGGAATTATTTATAGAACTGTTACAGTTTATTTTATTGTAAAGTATACTTGTATCGATTTCATCCGTAACACGAGGGAGGACGATTGTTACAAAAACAGTTTATTTACTAGGGTTGCAAAAAACTGAACTAAATTATGTTTCAAATATCTTTGATAATTCTCCTGTGAGTTTAATTCTCGCTTTACTTACTGGCTTTGTATATTAGTTAGAAGACTGAAATATAATAGATTAATATAAAGACCGCTTCCCTTATTTACCATTCACCCTGCGCAGTATCGAAAACTGTTTATCTGTATCCCGAATAAATATCACGCCGAAACTACTGAATCAATTTGAATAATACTTGGCACAATTTGAGGTTATGATCAGAGGAAAAATCTGGGACACTTTTGATCGGGATAATTGCCGCGGTTCCTTTAGGAGACGAGATGAAATTCAAAATAGTTTTTTAGTTGTTATATCTTGATGCGCGGTCCGATTTTAAAACATAATCGTAATCGTCTCTCAATAGCTAGGTACGACAACTGTCAAATTGTACTGTAGCCGACGAGACATCGGCTTAATATGGAGCAAAATAATAAAACAATAAAACATTGTGACCCAAGGGCTGGCTGTTTTCTCGCTCAGCGAATAGGTATTGCTATTCAAAGGGGGAATGCTGCTATTCTTTTGGGCACAATGCCACGAGGGCCTTATTTAGGTTTAGTTTAGATGGTAATAATGTAAATATATAAGATATGTAATAATTATGTTTCTCTGTCATTTTTAACCGACTTCCAAAAAAGGAGGAGGTTCTCAATTCGTCTGTATTTTTTTTTTATATTTGTTACCGGCAAATCGCTTGAAGGAGTTAACCGATTTGGATGATTCTTTTTTTATTTGAAAGGTGGTGCTTCCCATGTAGTCCCATATACAGGATCCCATAGTCAGAATCGGCTGCTGGGATCCTGGAGAAATCGAAGAAATCCTTGGAATCGAGGGAATTCCTTAACAATTTACAGCAGCTACCTTGTGTTTTGGCTTGATTTATTTGTATAGGGGAGAACAATACCCCTAGAACAATATATTTTCAGTCTACCCGTCACTAAAAATAATGAAAAAAAAATTTAATGAAAAAAAACCGACTTCAAACAAAAACTAAAAAATGAAAAATAAAATTAACTTAGCACAAAGTAATGGGTAATATTTAGATTTATCAGATATTATTGAATGTAATACTGAAGTCGGTGCCAATATTTCTATGAGAGATTAATAATACTAAACCTATAGGTTTACTTGGCACTGATTTCAGTATTACATTCAATAATATCTGATAAATCTAATTATACTTACCCATTACTTTGTGCTAAGTTAATTTTATATTTCATTTTTAACAATAAATTCAACTATTTGGAATAAAACATTTCACATTTCTGTATTATTTTAAATGACATTTACCCGACTTCTAAAAAGGAGAAGGTTCTCAATTCGTCTGTATTTTTGTTTTTTATGTTTGTTACTGGCAAATCGCTTGAAAGAGTTAACCGATTTTGATGATTCTTTTTTTATTTAAGAGCTGGTGCTTTCCATGTGGTCCCATATACAGGAAGTCAGAATCTGATGCTGAGATCCTGGAGAAATCGAAGAAATCCCTCGAATCGAGGGAATTCCTTAACGATTTACAGCAGTTACCTTGTGTTTGGGCTTGATTAATTTGTATTTGAGAGAATATTACCCCTAGACTGATATAATTTCAGTCTTCCGTCACTAAAAATAATCAAAAAAAAATTAACAAAAAAAACCGACTTCAAACAAAAACTAAAAATTGAAAAATAAAATTAACTTAGCACAAAATAATAGATAGTAAATTTAGAATTATCTGATGTGGCGCCCCTGGTGTTGCAAACGTTCATAGGCTGCGGTGACCACCAGTCCTTCTGGTGGGCCGTATGCTTGTCTGCCACCTTAGTGGTACAAAAAAAAATATTATTGACTGTAATACTGAAGTCGGTGCCAATATTTCTATGAGAGATTAATAATACCTACCTAAACCTATAGTTTTACTTGGTGCCGATTTCAGTATTACAGTCAATAATATCTGATAAATCTAAATTTACTACCTATTACTTAGTGCTAGGTTAATTTTATTTTTCAATTTTTAGTTTTTGTTTGAAGTCGGTTTTTTTGTTATTTTTTTTATACTTTTAAGTTAGTAATAACAATATTATATAGCGTTATGCAAAGAACTGATTTGATTGATTGATACTTTTTCTAGCTATACCATCACAATACCAGAAATCATAATGCCTTTACTTAAAATATATTTGGCCAAAATACCCGAAATCGAAATAACTTATTTTCAAAATACCTCCCTAAGTTAAGCCATACCAATAAAACCATAACCTATGTAACGTTGTGAAACAACGGGTAAATAAATTAATTAAATTAGATGATTCGAATTGAAATTTAGGTCATGACAAAGAAAAGCGCCATCTACCGAGCAGGTGTCGCAACGACAGAATGTGCAATTTTATAGACACACTGTCACATATAGCGGTCTTGACGTTGAGTTAGTATCGAGTTGTGCCACCAGAGGCGCTATTCGTCAGTATATAAAGCGTTGCATCAATTGCATTAGCACCGCCAGATCAATATTTAAATTCGCTCACGGACGTGTGAGTCGTCGAATGACATAGTGAGAAAAGTAAAAGATTAAAGAGTCTTCAAGTATAAGGAGCAAATAGCTCTAAACAGAAAACCCCAAACCGGGTAAGTTTAATTGAATCCATAAATTTAGCTAATCGTTAAAAGTGTGAATTGAGGGGTGCTGGTCTCAGGAAAATATCGGGGTTGCCGAGGGTGGTTGTGAAAAAGATTTAAATTGTAACAGTTAATTTGAAAACAAGGGTTGTGAGACCTCTCGACTTCCGGGTCTGCTCTTCGCAGAACGGGAGCCGACTGGTCTCTGGGGAGAATAGTTGGGAAAACGAGCAGGATCTGATTCCCACGATGGAATTTTCCAGGGTGCAAACGTTTACCCTTCGGGTTGCAAACGTTCATCCTCCGGGTTTAGAAGAATCCACCCTTTGGGACTGCTACGTCCAACCTTTGTGGTGTCAGTGGTGGTCTGTTGTGAGTCCTTGGGTATCCTTCCGAGGGCTTACCCGGGGCTCCCAACCGTAGGCTGTTAGGTAGGATACGTGTGGTTTTTAGTCGTTAGGAGTCCGGCATAGCATCCATGTAGGATTTACCTCAAGTTAAAAAATCGTATTTTGTGGTTGAATATTTTAGGATATCCAAACATATATAGATATTTATTTTAAATAATTACATACAATGTCAATGAAATAATAACAATTCATAAATTAAAAGTAAGCACATTAATTAAAATAATTTTATCAACTACCTATTCAAAAAATCCGCCCCTGACCGCTCCCGGCGCAAAAGTGCCCATTACACTTGCTGCGTTTCCACGCTGGATTGCAATGGCCAGACTTTGCACCAAGAATAATCCGGACCGAGAGTCACCCGTGGTTTCTGTGAGCCTATGTCCAATCTTAAAATCGTAATTTTAGGATTAAGTATTTAGTAAATTTATTTTTTGGGATTCGGTTATTCGACCGTAAGGCATTTTAAATTATTTCAATTATACATATTTGGCGTTTTGATTATTGATATTTCGATTTCGGGTATTTTGGGCTAATGCATATTAAGGAAAGGCATTCTGATTTCTGGTCTTTTAATATATAACCCTTTTTCTTATTAAAATTATGGAAACTGTGTATTTATTTTCTTTCATTTTATTACTAGAGAGAGAAGAACAGGATTTATTAAAATAAGTCACAATACTGTTCATGTTCAATTACAATAAATGTAATTTAAAACAAAACCGTGAAAATGTTAATTACAGAAAAGTGAATTGTAGAAGTACAATCGTATAATTAGTAATCAATTGTATGAAATTCATTGGAAATAAAGCGTCTATATAAAAAAGACCGCAAATTCTCATCTTACTGAAGGTTCTTCGGTGAAATTTTTGTATATTACTGAATAGCTTTTTTTGTGTACCTAAAACAAATTACTTTATTAAATTGGATAATGTTTACTGTTTCTTATTGGTTGGCCTATGAACGATTGCAACACAAGAGGCGCTACATGAGCAGTGCCGACCAAAGCACAGGTTGTGACAATCCGCTGTTGAAATTTTCAAACCGCCCTGTGGGCTATAAGCTTGCCTGCCGCCCTAAAAAACTAATGCAATTAAATTTCTGATTACAACATGATGGTAAATAAAGAAGAATTATAAAAAATACCTAAACAATTTTCTTTCATATTAATAGCACACATGTCTTGAGAATCGTCTACAGTTATATAAAAATTTTCACAACTGATACTAAGAAAAAATAATAAACTCATATCACTGATTATCCACATTATATACTAAGTAAGTTTCCCCAGCAAATTTATCCTGAAACAATCATTATTTACTGATTAAAATATTCATACCTATATATTTTAAACACAACAACTCACACTCTAACAATAAGTAAATTAGTGATATTGGAAGAAATCTTTTACCAAAAATCATTAACGGAATGGATAATGGAAAGCACAAAGATCACTTTGTGATGTAATGATTGTTTGATAATTTTATAACAAAACATTTGGACGACTATGTATAAATGGATTTTTAATAATATGCTTTGCAGTCTGTTCTTCCCGCGGGAGAACTGTTTGTATATTTCAGATAGAAAAATTCGCAAGCCTCCCTGCCTTGCCCTTGTATTGTGGTGAATTCACAAACATCAGCTTTATGTAGGTTAGAGTGTTTAAATATTAGTCTACCCAAATTTTCCACGACATTTTTCAGAGAACGTTAAAGTGACGCAAGTAATAAGTGTCAACCGCACTTTAAAACAGAAAGTAATGGCTCCTAAGGTGGATGCCAACGCAACCTTTAAAGACTTCAAAACAAATATTATAATTACGTGGAGCTCCAATCGGAAACCAATTTTATTCATGTCTATCCATTTCCACATGTACCATAGTGCACTTATGAAAGAATTCGCTGCATAATATGCAATCTGAAATAAATACAAATCGCGTTAAAATCAATTCAAATAACACGTCGGACTGCCAATAGAGGAGACAATTGTTCTGGACTCGGATAACGTATAGTAAGACATCGCACTGATGAAAAAAAAGAGATAAAAGGGAATGATGACCTCGGAAAGGTCTCAGCAATGGAGAGTAAGGATGCAAAAGGTACAGGACCGTGTGTTAAAGTAGGGATTGAAACAGACTGATGTTTAACCAAACATACTAAAATAGTACCTCCATTCCAAGTCTAACAGTGGACTGCCATGGGCTGATTTGATTGATTTTATGTCTGACTCGTAAATTCATAGATTGGTTTCTTGGGTTCTTTTTACCGTGAGGAAAATCCTACATGGATGCTATGCCGACTCCTACCGACTAAAAACCACACGTATCCCAAGCAGCCTACGGTTGGGAGCCCCGGGTGAGCCCTCGGAACGATACCCAGGACAGGTTTCTTAGGTTTCATTTAGAAGGTATATACTGGCAAGACTTACCATATATTGATAACAGTTTATTAATAATTGGTAGCAATGTATTATATCGACATAGACCTCAAACATTCTTTCACAATACCGCTTTTCGATAATGTGTACACTTGTACATGCTATATTCCAGAGAATCATTTTTTGTTTCAACAATAATATCAATCTGGTTGCAACAACTATGTTTATATCAAAACAAAGTAATGTAAAAGCACCACATATATTTTCCAAAGGTCTTTGGTAACTACTGTACCACAGAC
This sequence comes from Miltochrista miniata, assembly GCA_933228765.1. NCBI lineage: Eukaryota > Metazoa > Arthropoda > Insecta > Lepidoptera > Erebidae > Miltochrista > Miltochrista miniata. Next base: position 3,563,755 of record OW121769.1, read on the forward strand.
TAGCGATAGCCATGTTGGCATAAAATATTATACATATCAAAATTATAAACCAATTCCACATTGAAAAGTTCTTAAGACTTTTCTTATAATTCAAAAATCTATGAATTTTCTGAATAGTTTGGACCATTTCGACATTACTCTGGGAGGAACTAATATTGACAAAGAAGTTCATGACAAACCCGATGGAGTAAAAAATAAGATCAAACAAGGTAGAAGTATAATAGTGTGAATTTAATACGAATCTATCGTAAGCACGGTTTACTAAAATCAGTATTGAAAATAAAGTACCGGCAAAAGAATATGTGATATTAATGACATTATTGGTCGATATAATATTACTTCTGATGTAATATTTCGGACTAAATAAAATACTCTGCACTAAGTGTATAGGAAGAAGCATTTGAGAAATATCTTTATCAATAACATCCTTTAAATCTTTATATCCTACTCTAAAACGATAATTCTTCATTTTTGATAATCGCAATCTAATAAAAATAAACTAGACATGCAATGCTTCTTAAATTTGGTGTCTAGTTCCACCATTTTTTTTGTGTTATTCAAATTTTACTTATTCTGATACCTTATCGCATTAAGAAAATTAAAGTAATTGTTTACCTTACTTATCAAGTAGGGCACCATTCACAAATTAAAGTACGAGACATACATATTATTTATTCATATAAAGTCATTATCTCGAAATAGATATTAACACCCAGTCGAAACTAATAGTCTTCGGAATTAGTCGTTAGACGATATTTTTAGCACTGTTGTGCTTAAGTGATGTTTAAAAAATACATAATATATCGATTTACGATTGTCGTGCAAGCCCTTCCCTCTGCCTCGATAATTTGCCGTCTCCTATATGCCCTCTCCTTAAATATACTTTAAATGACTCAATTTTTATCATAACGACATAGTGTGTGCCTCGTAAGGCGACGGAACCCTTTGTGGCAACAGTAAACAGTACAAAATGTCGCCTTCCCAATTCATCCCGAGGATTTCGTAAGAGGCGAAACGCAAAACGATCCATTACTTAGAGAAGGAAAACTCAAAATGAAACCAGGTTGTCAGTAAAATGACAATCGTTAAGTCAAGTTGTAGGCCTTGGGGCGGCTTGGAAATTTTCAACTGTGGATCGTCACGGCCTGCGCCTGTTCATTTCAACGCGGCAATATGCTCAACACCTATTACGTTGGACATAAAACTACAAAGTGAAATGTGGGCATATACTATGCCTCTGCCTACCCCTTCGGGGATAAAGGTGTGACTATATGTATGCAAGTATGTATGTGGGATGTATTTGTACGTGAAACAAAACGTTGTATCACCTTTTGAGAATATGTGAAAACAAGCGTGGTCAATGCTGTAGCCATGTAGGGACGAAGTAGCCAACGCAGGGTAGGATAAATTAATAGACATTTAGTCGTTTTCATACTTTATTTTCTGTCTATAAACTATTTCGTGATGCCAGTACTTTGAGAAGTGAACTCCTAACATATCTGAAACAGCACTTTAGTTCTGTTTGTTTAACCCAAATGATATCTCTATTGGTTATAATGGTCCCTGTTTTACGAACGAAGGCACACCTGCCTCACAGGTATATTTTACAATAAAGTGAACTGTAACAGTACTATAACATAGTTCGTGAGAACGCTCAAGAAACTCAACGAGAACGCTGCATCAACCACAAATAGCCCGCACGCTGTCATTTTGTGATACGAAGCTCGATTGTACCTAATGATACTTTTGTATAGGAGTTTCTGATCATCTGAAAGCAATGTGAATACTTATGTAACAGAATAATAATAATTTTCTATACGGTAATGTGCATGGGAGATTTTTTTATACCACTGGGATAGCACACAAGCACACAACGAAGCTGATTGAAAGTAGTCACAACAGCGTATAGAGGTTTGCAAAATCAGAGCATACGCTTTCAAAGACCAAATGAACCAACAAAAATATTCTTTATTTTACTTAGTCATTTTATGGATGAACTTATAAAACGTAAAGACTATAAAACAACCAGTTCACAAAGCGACTCGTCTGAGAAGAACTGGAGGAAACTTTCTCAAGTATACGTTAGATTATTGATACTGTTGATGGTTGGAACTTAACAGTTCCTCACACCGAATTGGCACACAACAGTTCCAGTCTCGATTTTCTAAAAGTCAACAATACTAAAAAACAAACTAATATGTTTATTGAGATAAGGTTCACTTTGCTTAGTAAATTAGGAATACGGTGTGATTGAACAGACATAGGTGTTGCTTTGACAATACTTTATTGACGACTAACTATTTTTAACATGCGAACTGGACATACCGCCCACCAAAACATTAGTTTTCTACTTAAATTTAGGTAATCAAACAGTGGACTGTAAATCTCAAAATTAATTAATTACATAATGTTCTTAAAACAATTGCATTAGATAGTCCACCCTGACACATTATATCTTCTTACATTCACTCCGCAATCCGCCCACCCTAGTAAACTTAGTTTCAGGTTCTTTGGGCAGCAGTATCAATTTGTATAGCGGTCTCTTTAATTCAGCGTTGCCCATAGTCTGTACTGTCGCCACTCTAGCCAGTCCATCCTTTCCTGGATGCAGACATTTAACACGTCCCATCAACCATTTAGTAGGCGGCAGGTTGTCTTCTTTGATTATCACCACGTCTCCAATGACAGGCTCGGATACCTTTACTTGCCACTTGTATCTCTGTTGGAGAGTGTTCAGGTATTCTGTATGCCATCGTTGCCAAAAATCTTGGGTCATTTTTTGTATCATTTGCCACCTCGTTAAAAGATTGACCGATTGTTGCTCATAGCATGTGTCAGGAACTGCAATCAAGGGCTCGCCAACTAAAAAATGCCCTGGTGTTAACGGCACTGTTGTGTTGTCCAATTGATAAAGGGGACGAGAATTCAGGCAAGCTTCGATTTGCGCCAGGAGTGTTGCCATTTCCTCGTACGTCAATTTTGTGTCCTTACTGACTCTCTGGAGGTGTCTCTTAGCGGACCGAATTCCAGCCTCCCATAATCCTCCGCACGTTGGCATTTTTGGTGGTATAAAGTGCCATGACGTACCATCGTTGGCCAAGAGTTCTGCCAATTCACTCGTGATGTTATTCTTTCCCTTTTGAAACATTTCTTTCAGGTCCTTGGAAGCGCCAACAAAATTTGTGCCATCGTCGCTCCATAAGTTAGAACAGTGTCCTCGGCGAGCCACAAATCTTCTAAACGCAGCCATAAAGGCTTGTGAAGTCAAGTCAGTAACTGCTTCTAGATGGATAGCGCGAGTTGCCATGCATATGAAGAGACAAATATAGCCCTTTGTTGCGTGATAGCCACGGCCCTTCGAAGTCCTAATATATACTGGCCCTGCGTAGTCTACACCGCTATTTATGAAGGCTCTATGTTGATTGACCCGAACAGCAGGCAACTGGCCCATAAACTGGGCTTTAGCTTTTCCCTTGTCCAAAATACAGGTCTTACAATTGTGTATATATTTTCTAACAGCTGATTTAAGACCTATTACCCAATACCTTGTCCTTACAAAAGCCATTATTGCTTGAATTCCACCGTGTAATGTTTTAACATGGGCTTCTTGAACAATCAATGTAGTGATGTGTTGGTTACAAGGTATGATGATTGGATGCTTCGTGTTTTCAGCTATAGAAGAATTTTCTAGCCTGCCTCCCACTCTTATCAACCCATTTTTATCTAAAAAGGGGGAGAGAGAGATAAGCGAACTTCTTTTCTTTACACTGCCATCCTTTCGCAGGTCTTCAATTTCTCTTGAGTATACTAAATCTTGGTAATATTTTATGCATGATTCTAAGATGTGTTCTAATTCTTTGACTGTTAAATATTGTTCCTTAAGTTCTGTGTCTCTTCTCTTTAATAATCTTCTACAAAATGCTAAGACTCTTTTCATTCTGGATAATGACGAGAACCTTTCCCAAATAGGTGTATCTTGTACATTTGTAATATAAACAACGTTCTTTAATTCTAAGTCAGTTTGTGGAACTTCATAATCATTGTGTTCAAGGGTTTCATTTTTCAACCATATAGGTCCAGTCCACCATAGATCCAAAGAAGCCAGTTCGCTTGCTCTTACGCCTCTTGTTGCGATATCGGCTGGGTTATCAGCGGACTGGACATGTCTCCAGCGATCATTGTCAAGTATTCGAAGGATATCTGCCACTCGGTTTGCCACAAATGTACGCCAACGATTTGGCTGAGATTGCAGCCATGATAGCACAACCATTGAATCCGTATATGCAAAGATGTTGTTTTTTGGTACATTAAACAAGTCTACCAGATCGTCAATCAAATCCACCAAAAGTGCTGCGGCGCATAGCTCCAATTTGGGCACTGAAATTTGCTTCAAAGGTGCAACTTTCGTTCGAGATGCGATCATCGTGACGTGAACCATGCCGTTCTCAACAATTCTCAGGTAAGTCACTGCAGCATATGCTTGAGTTGATGCATCTGCAAAACCGTGCAATTCAATATGTTGATTTGTTGCTGTAATTTTCAACCATCGTGGTACTCTAATGCTTTGCAAATGTATCAACTCTTCTCTATATTTGACCCACTCGTCTATCAACTCTGTCGGTAGCTCCTCATCCCATCCTCTGTTACATAGCCACAGCTTCTGGATAAAGACTTTAGCGTTAATAATCACCGGTGAAAGCCACCCAAAGGGGTCAAACAATCTTGCCACGTCAGACAGGATGGATCTCTTTGTTATAGGATATTGAACATCAGGTAAGTTTACTGTAAATTTAAATACATCTTCCTTCCTGTCCCATGTCAATCCCAATATTTTTATAATCTTGTCTAGTTTAATTTCCATCCCATCCTTTGTTATCTTTTACCATCGCTTTCTTCCAAATACCTTAATATATCCTCAGAATTACTAGACCACTTTTGCATTTTAACCTCCCTTACTCAGTATTTTCTTTATTTCTTCACATAATTTCTTAGCCTTTTCTATATTTTCGCTGCCTACCATCAGATCATCGACGTAAAATGATTTTTTTATTACAGGTGCTGTTTCGGGATATTCAAGAGCTTCATCATCGGCGAGTTGATTTAATGTTCTTACAGCTAAGTAAGGTGCTGCCGCTGTCCCAAAGGTTAAGGTTGTCAAATTGTAACTGTCTAATTTATCATCGGGATTGTCTCGCCAAATAATGCGTTGTAGGTTCGTGTGCTCCGGTGTCATGTCTATCATTCTGTACATCTTCACAATATCTCCGATTACGCATATTTTATGTGTTCGCCAAGTTATAATCAGGCTACGCAAATCGGGTTGTAAGACAGGTCCCACCATCATGGTATCGTTTAGTGAGTGACCGTTTGTACCCTTCGCAGATGCGTCGAACACTACCCTTAGTTTTGTAGTATCTTTGTCTTCGCGTATGATGGCATGATGAGGAAGATAAATTGCCTGATTGCTTTCCGTTGGGTCTGATTTTTTCAAGTGTTTCATTTCTATGTACTCGTGTATTACCTTACAGTATTCAGATTTGAATTTTGGTGAATTTTGAAATTTCTTTTCTAGTTGTTTAAATCTATAGATTGCTTGTTGTTTTGTATCTCCACTTAAATTTACTGTCTCTTGGATTCCTTGTTTTAAAGGTAAGTGTACTATGTATCTTCCATTAATTCGTTTCGTCGTGTTTTTGTAAATTTGTTCACAGCATTCTTCTTCCTTTGTAAGTACCTTTCTCTTTTTGTATAACTCTGTTTCAATTTCCCAGAATTTTCTCAACATATCATTATCTTCTGATACCATACTAGTGGCATGTAGTGTTGTAATTTTGTGTTCGTCGTAACTTGGTTTGTTTTCCCTTTGACCTAAGAGTATCCAACCCAAACGTGTTTTTTGTGCCACTATACCGTCTGGCCCTCTTAATAAACCTTCTTCTATAATCTTACAGAAGATGTCTGCACCGAGTAGAACATCTATCCTTCCCGGCGTGTTGTATGTAGGGTCAGCCAATAATAAAGTTTGGAGTCCTGGCCAGTTCATCGAGATCTGTTTTGAAGGCAACCTTGCAGTCACTGATTTCAGAACATAAGCCTTCACCTGAATACAGTCCTTTGTATTATATCTCGATGTAACTGAAAGGTCAACGATATGCTTAATAGGTACCAAGTTGCCTTCTCCTATTCCTGAGACTACACCGTTGATATTTCTCCGTCTTAAACCCAAGAGTTCCACTACTCTTGAGGATACGAATGAAGCCTCTGAGCCTTGGTCAATCAATGCACGAAGTAAATGTGTTTGACCGTCACATGATTTTACATTTACCTTCGCTGTAGCCAATAACACTTGAAGACCAGGTTGATTCTTAGAGAAGTGTGCGGTTGTGATCTTCTGTTCTTGTTCTGCCTGTTGTTTGTCACTCTCTTGTGTAATTTCTTTAACTTGATGCAAAAGTGAGTGATGCTTTTTGCCACAGACTCGACATTTTCTCCTTAGTTTGCATTTATAGACAGTGTGATTTAGTATTAAACAGTTGTAGCATAAATTTTGTGCCTTTACAAACTCACGTCGCTGCGGCACTGACTGCTTTCCAAAATCTTTACAATTAAAGATGTAATGTTCATCCCTACAATACGCACAGCTAGACGATGAGTTGATGTTGGTGTGCGCATACTGGTGTATATAATTTTCAGTATCCTTTTCCACAACATGAAAAATTTTATGACCTTGCGCCTTCTCTCTTGAAGTAGACGGGATGGGAGCAATGAGTTCGAGCGTACGAAATTTTGCCTCTAGAAAGCATTTCAATTGAGCCCACGACGACAACTCATCGCTATTCTCTTTGTAAGATTGCTCCTCCCAATCTTTTAAAGTCTCTGGGTCCAATTTCTGCCCTACCAGAAACACTATTAAAGGATCCCAAGAGGCGGTGCATACTTTCATATTGTTCAAATTATTGATGCATTCGACTGTAGTATCAAGCAAAGTCTTTAATTGATTAGCTGATTGAACATTTTTTTTTTGATTGAATAATGTTTTTAATGTTGAGGATACTATCATTTTTTTTATTGCCAAAACGACTTTCCAGCAGTTGCCACGCTTGTGTATAATTTGATTCGGTTATTGGTACGTGACGTAATACTATCTCTGCATCTCCGGAAACACTGGTCTTTAAATAGTGTAATTTTTGTACATCGCTTATATTGGTGTTGTGTACAAGAGCACTAAACAAATCTTGATACGTGGGCCAGTCCTCATATTTCCCCGAAAAAGTCGGTAACTGAATGCGTGGAAGCTTCGCGTATGATGATGGTTCCCTTTGAGATGAACCCGATATATTGGATGTTTCTACCAACCTTTGTTTTGTTTCAATGTTGGACAAGAGATCGGATAAATCAGCTCGTAAACACAGATACATCTCTTCATACGTGTAGTATTCCTCATTAAGAAAATATGGCAAAATGCCCCGCTGTTCTCTTGGTGTTAACTTTGTAAGATTGTTGTGAGCTTGTTTGAAACTATCCCAATATTCCTAGATGCACTTTAATCTCGCCTTAACATAACCTTCCGTAAGGCGTTGTTTCGGACATTTTTTCAAATTAACTTGTGTTTTTTGTATCATACTAGCCACATCTTCAAATAAAGTCAAGTATTTAGTTTGTTCCGGAGTTGGTGACGTCATTTTTAGCACTTAAATAGTTCAATTTGATGCACAAATACGATAAAACACTGTCCACTTCTTCAAATTATTGCACTAAAACTTTTACAAATCTCGTAAAACACGTTGAATCGTTATCTAAGGAATGTCTATTGTTCGTGAGCCGAGCCGTCGACCGTTCCATTCATTGCAAAATCCGGCGCGATTTCGACCAAATGTTTTTTGAGATAAGGTTCACTTTGCTTAGTAAATTAGGAATACGGTGTGATTGAACAGACATAGGTGTTGCTTTGACAATACTTTATTGACGACTAACTATTTTTAACATGCGAACTGGACACGGGAGTTTTCAAAAGGAATCTAGAAGTTTTTTATCCTTGTTATTGCAATTAGCTAAGGTGTAGCGGTGACCACTGTAGCTGGGTGGACTATTTACTTGTCAGTAGCATAAAAAAAGAATCTGTAGTCTCACACGTCTTTCAATATTTGTAACAGCCATGTTTATTTTGAGTAGTGTTTAATGTTATACCTGTACAATCAGCCTTTTTCATGCGTTCGAAACATAGTGTAGTGGTCTCCTCCAGAGCTATATAGAACCGCTCACAGGACACGCAGATAATCGTTTGTAAAATGAAGTCCTTGCTCATCCACGACATTATTATCAGAGTGTTCACTATGTGATGATTCTGAAATTGATATTATTAAACTGATATTATTTATACGTTTGATTGATGGCACTTTTTGCACATTAAATAACTTTTACTGTTCATGATCCTGCCCGGTTTCGCTTCATTTCATGTTTATAAGTAGACAAAGTTAAAAAATACTAGTACAATATAAACAATTAAAGTAAAATGTTATAAGAGAATACCAATGTCCAAAATAATGAAAAAAATTTAAACACAAAACAATACACACAAAAAGTATACAAAATAGAAGTCATTTTACATCATGAGGTAAGAAGTTTCTAAATATATCTCATTAATGAAACACAAAATAACTGAATTTACAGTACCGGAATTATAGAAAAACTAGCTGATGCCCTCAGCTTTGCCTGCTTGAAATTTTGTTCCCGTTCCCACTCCTCATGGGGAAATTCCCGAGATAAAAAGTCGCTTATGTGTTATTCCAGTCCATAATCTATCTCTGTACCAGACTTAAGCCAGATTCGTTCAGGTTACAACGTGAAAGAGGAACAAACATCCACACTCACAAACTTTCATATTTATAATATTAGTAAGATATTACGCACATTGTCTACTTTGCGTGCTTGTGATGTTTTCAACATAGCTGCAAAGTAACTCACAGAGAAGATCAAAGTGGAGGAAGCCCAAATGAAAATCTGTGAACAAAATTATTATGATTTGAACCATCAGCTACTTAACGCTCCCTACTTGCCTTAAACCACCTGCGAACACTTACAAACAACTGAAAAGCGTCTTTAAAAGCCTTGAAGGCCTTTAAAATGTTTGTATAGGTTTCAAACATTTGACTACAGAACTTTTTATCATCATAATTCTTAACTACGCCCGTAATAAGAAGATTATTCCATTCAGTGAGATACCGTGGCAATATAGTTATAACACGAATGCCGTAAAAGTAATGGGCTTCAAACGTAACATAAAGCAAACCGTCCAAAAAGAATGATAAATTAACATAAGCCACCGTAAAGTAAGTTGTCGCGAAAAGAAATATCGAACAACATGTGATAATATAAAAGAAACAATTCCAAAAGGTTTTATGATAGGTAAGATCCTTGTCCTGGGATAAGCTGTTGTGAATTTTTTGAATGATTAGTATAAGTGAAATGTTAGACTGAGTTTTAATACCATTGTATATGCAAAGAACGCTGACATTGAAACTGTAGACTAAGAAATGTACGAGGAACATAGACGTTACAAAGTTTCCAGGATTAGTATTGAAGACATTAAGGACATCTAAGACAAAGATCAAAAAACATCCTTTTATTGCAATGACAAAGACACAAAAGAAAAATGCTGCTGATTTATATTTAGTTCCAGTTGGAGTAATGAAATTATCACAAATGGTGTATTTAGCAGAGAGAAATAAATATAAAAAAATATTTATAGAAAAGAAAATACTGATGATATCGTCCTTTAAATAGTTATCCAATAAAAATGCTGCTGATGGCATTACTATTTTCTGAAATGTATTTTATTACAATAATATAAAGAGTAAGTTACATTTCAGTTGTAACGCTTGATTGTTACAGAGGTTAAAAATATTATAGCAGTATTAATGATAATTACAAAGTAAAAGCCAATCATCATCAACCAAAACAACTTCAATTTAAGTATATTATTTTGATGAAAAATAGATAAGAAATGATACACAATGTTCTCTCACATGTTTCTATGTGAGAGAACACGGTATAGGAATTACTATAAACGTAGTTACTTTAATGGACTTTTCTACTTCTTCCCGTTCTTCTTTCAGCGGTCTGATGATATATTCCTCTTATTTATATATTACATTTCAGGAAAATCTATAAACTAATTACAACTATTGATTAAGCATAATTTACGAGCCACCACATTACATTACAAAAATAAACAAGAGCCAACGATAACTTGGTAGGTTGGTACGCAATGAATGACACGTTAACAAAAATCACTTTTATTAATTAACTAATGTCACAAATATCACACCCCACTTCAGGACTTACTTCAACAATGTGCGTAGTTAACAAAGTATTATTGAACCATATACTACTAGTATCATATTTGCGCTTGTAAAGATATTTTAAAACCTATTAGTTATTCAATCAAACTCTAACAGGTGAATGAATTTAGTGAAAATTCCGTATAGAAATAGTCTGAAATATACTACAAGTTCGCTCTAAGTTTGCGGGTCGCCTCCCATACCAGCCTCTACGCCAGCGGCAAACTTAGAGCGTACGGGCAGTATGCTACTTTTTATACCTAGAATACCCATGTTTACATGGAATTCGGAAATGGGAACACCACTTCATGCAGGCGAAACCATCGGGAAATGTAACAATTATCTATACATCCTCTCAAACTTTCATAATTATAATAATAAAGTAAGGGTAAAGGATTACACAAAATAAATAAGGCGACAACGGTGTATGGTGGTGAAGTAATTGTTTTAATTTTTTTATTTTCAGTCTTTTTATTTATGTGAAGCCGGACTTTGAGAACTCAACTCTTAAAGATTAACACCAGAGAAATAAACATCTTATATATCACTTCGGGTAAGTTTAATAACCTACAATGATAAGCTATATTTGTTACCGTAAGCATATTTTATAATAAAGTAAACTGTAACAGTACTATAATATAGTTCGTCATAACGCCCAAGAAAGTGATCATGAACGCCGCGTCAACCACAAATAGACCACACGCTGTCATCTTGTGAAACGACGCTCGATTGTGCCTCATAATACTCTTATACAGAAGTTTCTGATCAACTGTAAGGGAAGTTATTTTGTATATTAAAACGTATTGTATTCAGAAGAATTCATAAACGGTGAGGTCCGATAGAAGTGAATAAGGTATAGGCACCAGTACAATCAGCCTTTTCCATGCGTTCAAAACATATTGCAGCGGTCTTCTCCACTGCTATGTAAAACCGCTCACAGGACACGCACAGAATCGCTTGTAACAAGAAGTCCTTGCCCATCCAGATTGTCGAGTTTAAAGTTGTCAGAACATGTTGCGTCTGAAACAATAAAAAAAGAGGATATAATTTGTCACGTAGTCTGGATTGAATTTAGGATAAAACTTACATTCATATCGATTAAGAATTCTGTGTAAAAACGAAAGTTGAGATATCTCTAATTTTGGTTTTATTGTAATGTATATTAATGATGTACAAAAATCTACTCACATCGTCTATTTTGTGTGACACTGAGTCTCGTGTATTCAAAATTATTGCAATGTAACTTAAAGAGAAGATAAATGTGGAGGTCGCCCAAATTAATGCCTGTAAACAAAATTATCACACTAGAACCATCAGAAATAAAACAGATGTTGCCTTTTTTAAACCACTTTAAGATACTTACAAAAATTGAAAAGCGTCTTTGAAAACCTTGAAGGCCTTCAAAGTATTTCTGTATGTTTCAAACATGTGTTTACAGTACTTTTTCTCATCGTCCTCGTTAACTATACCCGTTACAAGAATATTATTCCATTCGTTGATATATCTTGGCAATAAAGTTATAAGACGGATTGAGTAAAAGTAATGTCCTTCAAAATTAACATATAGCAAGCCATCCAAAAAGATTGTTATATTAATCTGAGGCACCACATAGTAAGATGATGTTATAACAAGTATTGAACTGCATGTGATTACGTAAAAAAAACTATTCCAAAAAGTAATGTGGTAGATGATATTCTTATCTTTACACAAGCTGTTGTGGATTCTTTGAATGATAAGTATAAGTGAAATGTTAGGTTGAGTTTTTATTTCATTGTATATGCAAAGAATGCTGATACTAAAAATAAAGTAAAGAAAGTGCAAAATGTACATAGATGTGATAACATTTCCATTATTAGCTTTTAATGTATTAAGGACATCTAAGATATAAAACCAAAGAAATCCTTTAATTGAAATCACTACAGCACAAGCTAAACATACTGCTGATTTATATTTAGTTCCAGTTGGAGTAATGAAGTTATCACGAATGGTGTATTTAGCAGAGATCAAAGAAGATAAAAATAAATTTATAGGATAAAATATACTGATGATATCGTCTTTTAAATAGTTGTCCAATAAAAGTGTTCCTGATGGCATTACTAATTTCAGAAACGTATTATAGTTATATTATTTTAATGTCATAACATTTCAGATCTTGTATTGCTTGATAGTAACAGGCGTTAAATAAACATTAGTTATGCTGTAATAGTAACAATTACTTTGTAAAAAACAATCATCATTAACCATAAACCTTTTAATTTAACGGAACATAGATTAGAAAATTATGCTATACATAATAATACTATATCAAAGTATATAACACACGAGAAAATACATAATTTTTATATTTTATCATATTATTTTTAAACATTAAACATATTCACACTGGAAATTATTGTTCCGGAGCACCTGTCTGGCTGTCGTTGTCGCTTTCTACTGCCGCTCAGTTGCGATAGAAATGGTGATAATGAAAATTTATAGGACCTTTAAAACGGATTTACGGTTAAAGTATTCATGTGATTTTTATTTCTTTATTTTTGTAATGTTTCTTGACTGATGCCACGTCACATGACGAAATTTGAACAGGTAGTTTTGGGACACATTAAATAAATATAACGTGTTGATCTGCTTTTTTATATCAGGTTACAGTTATTTTAGTTTTGTTCTCTTCTCTTACGCATTTTTATTTTTCATTTTATTTTTCAGGTCTGTCTGTCTGTCTGTTCGTCTGTCTGTCAGTCTGTATCCCGAATAAGTATCACGCCGAAACTACTGAATGGATTTCCATGAAACTTGGTACAATTAGAGCTTATAATCCGAGAAAGGTTCTAGGATACTTTTTATCTCGATATTTCGCGCGATTCCTTTGGGAGAGGGGATGCAAGACAAAATGGTTTTTTAGTTGTAACTTCTCAATGCGTGGTCCGATTCCAAAATTTATTTCAGTGTTACAAAAGGAGTACTTTAAGAATTGTTTTACATAAGTTTCAATGTTGAGGGTATTGTAGTTCAGGAATTAGTGACATCTTAACCTTTGCGAAACCTAGAATTCAAGAGTTCCTTTGAATGTAAGGGAAAATCTAAACTGGCGTGTTGGCTTTATCATAAAAGAGCGTAATGATTAAGGCTATTGTAAAATAATTCAGTCCGCACCGAAGGCGTGAAGGACAGTTTCATACGCTCCCATGAATCTGTTGAAAAAATACCTGTTGTTTCATACACCTTATGTGGCGTAAACGAAGTTGCGAGGATCAGCTAGTACATATAATAAAACTGTAGAGGGTCGAGAGTCTGTTCATGAAAGACATTTTGTAAATTTTAATAGCAGGGCGTTCTTTAATCGATACTGAAGCCGAGAATGTAATTTAAACTTTTCATGTCTGTCTGTCTGTATCCCGAATAAGTATCACGCCGAAACTACTGAATGGATTTGAATGATACTTAGCACATAAGGTTTTTAAACTCACACGACTTGCACTACACATTATATTAATAAATAAAAATAAATAAAATATCTTTTATTTCAGGCACAGTACCTACACACAGTTACAGTCCCATAGCATTAGCCTAGAATTCAAATAAATACATAAAATACAATTTAGATCCACCAATAGAGTTTCGTCCAGAGTAATAATAATAAATTATAATAATTATAATAATTTATTATTACTATTACATAATATAATAGTAACAATGTAACAATAATATAGAATATACAATTAAAAAATCCAATATTGCAGAATCACAGAGCGCCTAGATACTGGTAGAAGTCACAAACGTTTTACTATATATACAGGGTGAATTTTTGAAAAGGGCTTGGATGGCCAAGTCCTAAACTATAAGTAATAGCTAAAAATGCTCAAAGGAGTCACGAGCCCGATTTTGATAAAACTTAAAACCTCATCATTAGATTTTTGAAAAACCAATAATCCTAGCTGGAAATCGAACCTATTGATTTTGAAAAAAGAAACACATCCTTTATATTACACCATATGATAGTGTCGCTGATAAGGATCAAATTCTGCGAAGTAATGATATACGGCAAATTTAAGGAAAGTTTAGAATTTTGATGGAATTCATATTTCTTGTACCTAAATTTTGTATCATAATTTATTTCGTTCGAATTTCCAGAATAGTTCGTAACTATTCCGTGTTTTAAATCATGCTCAGAATGATTCTTTGGAGAATATTCTAAACGGAATCAATAATATGGAATGCAGTATGATCGTTGAGGTCTCGAATCCAGCTATGTATTAAAAATAATGGTCTACATTTTGAACAATTCATCAGATAACGTAAGAAAAATACGAAAGATGAGCACTTTCCCTTAGTTTGCCGTATGTAATTACTTCCCAGAATATGATCCTTAATAGCAACACTATCGAATGGTGTAATAATGTAGGGTGTGTATTTTTTTTCAAAATCAATGGGTTCGATTCCCAGCTAGGATTATTGGTTTTTCAAAAATCTAATGATGAGGTTTTAAGTTTCATCAGAATCGGGCTCGTGACTCCTTTGAGCATTTTTCGCTATTCCTTATAGTTTCGGATTTGGCCATCCAATCCCTTTTGAAAAATTCACCCTGTATACAGAGTCCTAAATATTGCAATTACAATGCTATTTGTACATTTAAGAAGTCTTTTAGTAAAGGACATTCTTACGCTACGCATATACTCGTGAAAACCCGCCACCTTATGTTCGTCAAACATATCAGTCGCACTACACCGCCACGGCAGCCCCAGCATAGCACGGAACTCGTTGTTGTATTGTACCCGTAATGTGTTGTACTTAACTTTATTGCCAGAGGGCGGCGGTGTAGAACGTCTGACAATATGCTTTGAATAACGTAACCTTGACTTTCACAGAGCATCTGGAGAAGCGTCTTGCCAGCATGTTACTTTTCATGGCCAGGGATCTTATTTGTCTTTCGAGATCATCATGATCACTCAACGTCTCAGATAAGATGTGACCCAGATACTTACATTTGCTTACAACATTAATAGGTTCTCCTAACAAGGAAATAGGCGGAACTTTTTCTGGACCCTTGCCACTCTTAAATATCATCAGTTCTGTTTTCTTTATGTTATACTTCAGACAGTGCCGCAGGGAGTAAGTTTCACAAATACAGATCAACTTACGCAACCCACTAACCGACGGGCTCAACAGCACCATATCATCGGCATAACTGATATTGTTAAGGCATTCGCCACCAATATAACAGCCGGCTCTAGTGCCGCTGAGCTCCTCGATCAGGCCGTTAATATAAAGATTAAAAAGTATCGTTGAGGTTAAGCCACCCTGTCTCACACCACATTGAAGCCTTTACGAGTCAGACATTGCAGCGCCCCACCGAACCTGATTGCACTGGTTGCTATACCAATACTCTAAAAGTTTTATAACATTTTCATTAACATTAGTCCTTCTAAGTTTGTGCCACAGAATATTGTAATTTATTGTATCAAAAGCTTTGCTTATATCAAGGAAACAGGCGAAGACAGACGTGTTATTTTTAATGTAACTATTTACAGTATTTTTAAGGGCAAAGATTGCAAAATCAGTAGATAGCCCTTCCCTAAATCCAAACTGTCCGCTACACAATCTTATGTTTTCTGTTAGATTTGGGTAAATTAGACGCTCTAGAATTTTAGATATTATATTAGCCAAAGAAATAGGTCTGTAACTTGTTGAATTAGATACATCACCCGTTCTGTTTTTAATAATAGACACAACAGTCGTTTTCATGAAGTTATATGGTAGATACCCAAAAGCAATACACGCATTATACAACACAGACAGCCTTTCAAACAGTAAGGGTCCCCCGTAGAGAATATGGTCGATGCTGAGTCCATCGCAGCCCGGAGACTTACCTCGTTTCATGCCCCGTACACATTTAAGTATCTGCTCCGCATCAAAGGCGAGCGGAGGTGGCGGGGTCGTCGCCTTCGAGCTGTCACGGACGCAGGGCGCCTCTGAACAGACAACAGGGTCCGTCGCTTTAACTTGGAATTGACTGGCGAACATGTTAATTTAATTGCGGGTCTTTTTCGCGTAAACATTTCAAACTTCGCTCACCTCTCGACGTTTCGGCTTTGTTACAATAGCCGTGGTCAGGAGTAGACTGGGGAATGCAGCGGGTGTCATCCTCTTGTACTGTTAACATCTTCTTCTAAAATATCTATACTTATAATAAATCTGTAGAAGTGAAAATTCTGTACATTCAAAATATCAAAAAAATAAATAGCAGGGGGTGTTCCTAGGCCGACACCGAACCCTAAAATGTGATTAAAATTTTTTTTGTCTGTCTGTCTGTCTATCTGTCTGTCTGTCTGTCTGCCTGTCTGTCTGTCTGTTTGTTCAGGCATCACGCAAAAACTACCGGTTCGATTACGATGAAACTTAGTATAATTATTCTTTAATAGCCTGGGCACCACACTGGGTACTTTTTATCCCGGAAAAGTATATAGAATTCAAACCAAACTTAATTTTGCGGTTCGATCCCTAGACCCAAAGTTATTATCAATTATTGCTCTAACGGTTAATGGTACGATGATGAAACTAAGCATGAGCGTTGTTTGTTACAATTTGAAACAAGTAATTACCAATGAAACCACCCAACTGCCCCCGCATCACAGCCATAATAGGCAAGCTTTGATAATAGCAGTGAAATATTTATGCCATCGAATGCACGTGAAAAGACGAGCAGGGTGAGAACCGTACCCATACCCTCTTCTCTGGCCTCCAAGACGCTATCCACCACATCTAAAAGGGCTGTTGCCGTGCTGTGACCCTTACGAAACCCTGATTGTCTTGACGGTAGTAAATTTGACTGCTCTAAGTACTTAATTGGTTACTAACCACTCGCTCAAGAATTTTTGACAAGCACGGCAGCAAGCTGATTGGTCGAAGGTCTCTAGGGCCAGATGGATGCGTTCGTTTTAGCACAGGCCTCACATTTGCCGTTTTCCATGAGCTAGGGAATGTTGAAGTGGCTAAGGATGTATTAATTATGTGAGTTATGACTGTCAGTTTTTGAGGGAGTGTCATCATCAACATCTCAAGTGAAATTTCATCAATACCCATAGCATTTGAACCAAAACCTCTGATAATGCTTTCCACTACCTTCTCATCAACTGGCACAAGTCTAAAAACATTATTTGTAGCACGACCAAACTCAAAGTATGAGAGGTCAGATATGGTCACCCCATCATTGCCCGGCACATCCAGGAAGTGGCAGTTTAGCAAATCATGGTCCCTGCTATTGCCAGGCATGTCCTGGTCAGCTTTTTTACTTGGTAATATATTACTTTTTAGCTGACTCCAGAGTTTATTTGGATGTTATATGTTACAGTTAATATGGGTTTTAAAATAAGCATGCTTCTCTCTTTCAATGGCAGCTCTTACTATGTATTTCAATTGATTATAAGAGGTAGCATGTATGTCTAGGCCTGATGACTTTGCCCTTTTATGATATCTGTCCCTAATTTTCATCATGTCCCTTATAGTTCTTGTGATCCAGTGGTAACTTTTCTCCTTTATTAACACTCTTTTAATTGGGGCGTGCAAGTCAAACAAAGTCACAATATTTGAGGTCAATGCATGCACCATGCTATCCACATGATCCAAGGCTATGATGGAGTTTCAATCTATGCTATCAAGGTCCAACTCAAACCTATCACTCAAGATATCCTTAATTGATCTGTAAGTGATCCACTGGGAAGCAGGCTTCTCGACTTTATAGTTAATCTCAGCTGATATCAACGCGTGACCACCCAGCTCCGGAATATGTTGTACCATGACCTTGTCTACCCGAGCATCTGTGTACAGCAAGTCGATCAAAGTAGCACTATGATCCGTAAAATGTGTCGGCTCAGCCACATAGTTGGACAAGCCCACACTCACTAAGAATGACTCAAGATACTTGGTTTCATAATCTGCAGCCCTCAATAAGTCAGCGTTAAAATCACCCACGAGTACTATTTTATCTGCTCTTCCAAAAGAAACAGAGTCAGTCAGTGCATCCAAGAATGTATTTATTTTCAACCAAATTTGTATTTAAATTTAAGGTGAGTAAGTGTCGCGATAAACCGCCTAACATTCGTTCGGATATCGTGAGTGTAGTGTGTCGCTACCCTAATGACTGTTATTGATAAACTAATATGTGGGTACCTGTAAGATCAACGGTACAAGAGGATGACACCCGCTGCAATTTCCAGTCTACTCGTGACCACGGCTATTGTAACATAGCCGAAACGTCGAGAGGTAAGCGAAGTTTGAAATGTTTACGCGTAAAAGACCCGCAATCATTATAATGGATACTTAGCACAATCTGAGCTTATAATTTGAGGAAGGTTCTAGGATACTTCGTATCCCAATATTTTGCGCGGTTCCTTCAGGAGAAGGGATGAAAGGAAAAATGGTTTTTAGCTATAATTTCTCACCGCGTCGTCCAATTTCAAATATTTTTTGGTGTCTGAAAGGGAGTACTTTAAGCATTATTCCACACAAGTTTCAATATTGAGGGTTTTGTAGTTCATAATTTAGAGGCATCTCAACTTTCGGTAAACCTAGAATTCAAGGGTTCCTTAGAATGTGAGGGTAAATCTAAAGTGGCGTGTAGTCTTTATCATAAAAGAGCTTAATGATTAAGGTTATGGTAAAATAATTTAGTCCGCGCCATAGGCGTGGACTTAATTGTTTTAGAATAGTCTTAATCTTTAAGCTCTTTTATGATTAAGCAAACAGGGCAGTTTCACACGCTGATTGATGAGTCTGATGAAGAAATACCTCTCCTTTAATACATCATAATTATGTGACGTAGAGGCATCTCAACTGTCGCCAAAGGGTTCCTTTGAATGAAAAATAATTCAAATTATTTTACTATAGCCTTAATCATTACGCTCTTTTATTATTAAGGAAACAGGGGCGTTTCACACGCTGCTTGATGAGTCTGATGAAAAAAACCGGCCAAGTGCGAGTTGGACTCGCCCATGAAGGGTTTCGTAGCAGCAAGTAAGATAATTTTAAAGTTCTTAAAGTTCGTTGTAACTTTGCGGCTTTAACTGAAAATTGCTGTTTATGACGTATTAAAAAAAAAACTACCAGCTCTATCTCGTTCAAACTAATTTTCGTTGGTAGTTTTTATGGCAATGTACGTCATACATTCTTTTTACATTTATCATTCCCTTAGTTTAGAAGTTAGAATGGGGGGGGGACACACATTTTTCCACTTTGGAAGTGTCTCTTGCGCAAACTATTCACTTTAGAAAAAAATGATGCTATAAACCTCAATAACATTTTTAAAGACCTATCTATAGATACCCCACACGTATGGGTTAGATGAAAAAAAAAAATTTGAATTTCAGTACTGAGTATGGGGACCCCCAAAATATTCTGCTTTTTTTCTAGTTTTATATAAGAATCTTATTGCGGTTCACAGAATACATCTAGTTACCAAGTTTCAATAGCATAGGCCTTATAGTTTCGGAGAAAAGTGGCTGTGACACACGGACGGACAGACAGACGGACAGACAGACAGACAGACAGACAGACAGACATGACGAATCTATCAGGGTTCCGTTTTTGCCATTTGGCTACAAAACCCTAAAAAGTACCTCTCTTTTCGTACACCTTATGTGACGCCAACGAAGTTGCGAGAGTCAGCTGGTAAATAAATATGATTACAGTATTCTCTTTGCTGTGTTCTCCTAAATGTTTCGTACCTTCAGTGCCTTAACATTTATCTCTTATCTGATTCTATTTTCCATCAAAGAATACTTTAAATTAAAGGTGTTTTGGTTGATGATGATTGGCTTTTAGTTAGTAATTATTATGTACTATTTAATATCTGTAGTATCAAGTAATACAAAAACTGAAATGTGACATTAAATATTGTCGTAAAAATATTTCTTTGAAATCAGTTATGCCATCAGCCTCTCTGCTATTGGATAACCATTTAAAAGACGAAATCATCAGTCTTTTCTATCCTATGAATCTTTTTTTATCTTTATTGTTGTCTGCTAAGTACACTATTCGTGATAATTTCATTACTCCAACTGGAACTAAATATAAATCAGCAGTGGGTCTATATTGTACCGTTGTGATTGCAATAAAAGCATATATTCTGTTCTATGTTTTAGATGCTCTTAATGTGTTTCACACTAATACTGGAAATTTTGTTACTTACATGTTCCTCATACATTTCTTTCACTACAGTATCAATATCATCGTTCTTTCCATTTACATTGAAATTAAAACTCAAAGTAACATTTCACTCATACTTATCATTCAAAAAATTCACAACAGCTTGTGTAAAAACAAAAATATCACCTACCACGTTACCTTTTGGAATGGATTTTTTTGTATAGTCACATGTATTTCAATATTTCTTTTCGTGACAACGTATTTTACTGTGGCTTCGATTAAATTATCACTTTTTATGGATTGCGTGCTATATCTTTGTGTTGAAGCACATTACTTTTACTCTCTTCGTGTAATAACTTTATTGCCAAGGTATCTAATTGAGTGGAATGATCTTCTTGTTACGGGGCTAGTTAGCGAGAATGATGATAGAAAGTATTGTAAAGAAATGTTTGTAACCTACAAAAATATTCTGAAGGCGTTCAAGGTTTTTAAGGAAGTTTTTCAGTATTTTGTAAGTGTTATATTGGGGTTAAGAAGGCAACAAGCATAATATTTTTGATGGTTCTAGCTGTTGTAATCATTTATTTACAGACTTTAACTTGGGCAGTCTCCACTTTGGTTTTCTCTTTGAGTTACGTAGCAATTATTTTGAGAACACACAACTCAGTAGCACGCAAAATAGACGTGAGTACTATTTTTCTACATTAAAAGAACCTATGAAAAGCTGATTGCTTTCAGGAAGAGAGAGAGAAATGAAAAGATTGAATTTAAAATGTAAATAATTAGTAGTTTATTAGAATTGAGCACTTGGGGGTCGTGGGTGTGGCAACTTCGGGCAGCAAGTACGGTTTCCGAAGGCCTTCGCAGGGTTCGACTTATCTTGTGGCTCCAGGATGTCGATGCAGTCCGCCAGGTAGCCGTGTCTTCCACAATTTCGGCCGGCACGGTATTCCCAACCCGCAGGGCGGATGTTCGCTCGTAGAACTCGAAGGGTGGATTTTACCAACCCGTAGGGTAGACGGTTTCTTGGACCCGTAGGGTGAATGTTCCTTCGTGGAACCTGAAGGGTGGACTTCTTGAACCCGTAGGGTGGATGTTCCTTCGTGGAACCTGAAGGGTGGACTTCTTGAACCCGTAGGGTGGACCCTGGAATGTTCCATATGACGGGTTAGCTGGAACCCTTTTTCCCGCCCATTGCTAAGACAGCCGACCACTGTTAAACCATTTGGGAGTCGGTTGCCTTACAATGGTTGGTTCTATCCTAAGTTTACAGAGACCTTTTTTTTTCACACCCCTGTAATCTACCCTCCCATAACAGGGTCGACCAACAGCCGTTAATTTTCACTATTTTAAAATCTAGAATCATAATAATTAATTTAACTCACCCAATGATGGGGTCTTCTATTTATAGCTATTTGCTCCTTATCCTTGACAAATATTTACGAGGATATTTGCGATGATATAAACGATTATTTTTAAACTGATGTGATTCTCACAATTTCCAATTACACTGATACGTTCGTGATCTATTTTAAATATTAATCTGGCGGTCCTCCTGCATTGACGCAATGCCTTATATATCAATGAAATAGCGCCTCTAGTGGCACCGCTCGAAACTACTCAATCGTCAAGACCGTATCACTGCCTATAGCTTCCGTCGTTGCGACACTAACTCGGTAGATGGCGCTTTCATTTATTAATCTAAGTTTTCATTTTAAAACCCCTAACGTTGAACCCCTATTTGCACCCGTTGTTTCACAACGTTACATACTCCCCCTCCCCAGTGAGCGTTTGACGTACCCTAACGCGTCAAACGCTGCGTTCGTCCTCGAACGCCCCTAATATAATACCTACTACTCGTCTATGTGTGTGTGTATGTTAGTGTGTTGTGTGAATGAGGTGATGCTGGGTGTAGCGAAGAGTCGGCCTTAACTTTAATGAAACCAACTCGCAGGATGTATTTAGGTGATTCTGAAGGATCTTATGGGACAGAAAGAGAAAAGACGTATTTGAGGCTTTGGGTTGAAGGTTCAGGTAATACGCACCGCCTGAAAGTGGGGTGTGTATAATAAGGCTTTTTACTGAAGGCTGGGATTTATACAACCGTCCCAGAGAAGAACATCCTACTAGGGCTAGTGTAGCACTTCCGAATCATAGGATGGACTATCCCCCAGGGCAAGCCTCTAGCTTCCGAGTGGTAGGAGTAGCCATGTGACGAAAATAAACATAAAGGTGACTTACCCCTACGACTGTTAGGGCAAGACAAATGCTGCCAAATAACAGTACACCATATATCTGTTCGGGTAAGACTCATGCTTCCTCGTAACAGTAATAACCCTACACCATAAATCTGTTCGGGTAAGCTTCATGCTTCCTCGTAACAGTAACCTACAACATAATTCTGTTAGGGCAAGACCATGCTGCCAACTAACAGTTAACGACGAACTCTGTTAGGGATAGACTCATGCTTCCAACTAACAGAAAACTCCCAACTATACCAAGAAACAGAAAAGTGATAGAAAATAATTTACTTGCAGAATCCTCCGTGATGCTAATTAACCCCTATGTCCCCATGACGAACACGGCATGTGTTTGTCACTTTGTCATGTGTAGTTACTTGAAAGTCGTGTGTAATGTGTAGTGTCCCTATCTAATTGCTAGGCTATTTAGCCCTTTAACAAAATAACATAAAAAAACTAAGTGCTTATTTGCAATCTTAGTAGCAATAACAAAAGCTAAGTGCTTATTCGCAATCTTAGCAGAAGAATGTTGACTATGACTATTATGTCAACCCTAATAAATAACTAAGATAAATGATCTTTGGCCATTATGCCAAATATCTAAAAATATGGTGCCCTTGTTTGCCACCATGTCAGTGTAAAATGTATCTGCGTGTTTAAATAAATGATATGTATGTATGTACGTATGAAATCTCCCTTGTGTAAGTTTTGTTTTGCTTGCGCGTCTAATGTTGACGTAATCATGTTGATGCAAACGTGTTATTCATCGTTGCATCTAAGGCCAGTGTCACACTACATTCCATGCCATATGATAACCCGTCAGCTTTAGTCGGGAACCAAAACTTAGGACCTTTGAGTCACTTTCTCTAATCTACGACAGTGACTCGCCTGTACCCAGTTTGACTCCTACTTCCGCCTTTGGGAGTCACACACCATGAAATGAAAGTGTCACTATGTAAACAAACAAAAAAAAACTGCTTATGAAGTGTTTGGAATTGTGTGTGAAGATAATTGTGATGAATATGTGATGACCATCTACTACCTAATTATTATGTAAGTGTAATTGTGAAACTTCCGTATGATAATGTGTATGCGTGTAACATGACCCGAAATGTGGTACCTATATGCCACCTAAGTATTAATATTATATTACTGTGTGCTAACACCCTTATATTTTCCAAAAAAATAATTATCAAAAACACTATTGTGTAACTGTACTGATGTACTATATAAACTATTAGCAAACACGTCTTAGCGCAGTGTGTTACGGCCTTTACCGTTATCTGCATTCGTACACGCATAGTTGTGGAATGTTTATGTTATTCGTCTCACCGATGCAATGGACGATACCGAATGTTGTTTTATGTCTTTGACGTGCCAACTTCCTAGGTTTGTTCCTGTCATATCTTCCAGGATATAGACCAAATTTGATAACTTTTCCTTGACCCTACATTTGATAAATTTGGGGGCCAGTTTTTTAGAAAAGTATGCGTCTTTATCACTTTGGAAATAGCATTTTTTCCACACTATGTCGCCTACTTCGAATTGTGCGTGTCGGTGTCTCGTGTTGTAATGGTGTGCGTACTTTAGATGGCTGCGCCAGAGGTTCTCTTGTACTGTGTTGAACACCTCTGCGAGATATCCTAGGTTCTCCGCGTATATGTTTCTAGGCAATAGGTTAAGTTCACTTGGGTCATCATTTTGTAAGTAATGTGACCCGCATGTTACCAATTCCCTACCATGAACCAAATATGCTGGTGTGTAACCGGTGGACGCGTTGATCGAGTTGTTGATCGCAAATTGGATTTTTGGGATATGTATGTCCCATGATCGATGGTCATTATTGGTAAATATTGATATGGCTGTCATTATAGTTTTATTGTACCGTTCTACGGTATTTACTTGGGGTGTGTATTTAGGTGTGAAGTTGATGTTGGGAATTTTATATTTTGTAAATAATGTGTTCAACTCTTTGCTTATGAATTGGACACCGTTATCCATTAATACCGTTTGTGGTATGCCGTGCACCATGAAAACATTGTCCTCTAGTATTTTGGCTATTGGTTCTGCGGTAGCTCTGCGTAGTGGGAAGATTAAACAATATTTAGAGAAACAACACGTGACGACGAGAATGTATACGTGTTGTTTTTTAGAGACCGGTAAGGGTCCTACTAGATCAGTCGAAATTGTCTGAAACGGGCGAGAGCACTGTTTGGGACGGCCCATTTTACCGATGGATGCTTGAGTGTCATGTTTGTGTGCTTTGCACTTTTCACAAGATGACACATAGCTTACCGTGTCCTTATATAGCCCCGGCCAGTAATACCGTAACTTTATTTTATGGTATGTTTTAAAAATACCGAAGTGTCCGGCTGTAGGTGAGTCATGGTTTTCTCGAAATATTGCGTTTCTCGCTTCGGGTGGTACTACCGTTTTCCACTCGAACTCATTGTTTACAAAGTCCTTTATGTCAGTTCGTCTGTATAGTACGTCGTTCTCTATTTTGAAGTTGGGGTATGCCTGCGGTAAGCTAGTCACGCCGTTGCATATTTTCATGAACCATTCGTCCTTGCTGTCGGTGACTTTGCATTGTTTCGTGGATATGGTAGAAACTGGTACAGCTCGTGACAATGCGTCTGGTATTATGTTGTCTTTGCCCTTCCTGTGCTTTAACTCGAAGTTGAAGCAGCTAAGCCGTATGCCCCAACGAGCTAACCGGCCGGTTGGATTGTTTAAAGAAATGAACCATTTTAGTGCCGAATGGTCAGTATACACCGTGAATTTGTGACCATTGTCTAGGTAGCATCTCCAATGTTCTAATGCGGCTATCACCGCCAAGCATTCTCGTTCTGTTACACTATAATTCTTTTCCGGACCGCTCAGTGACCGACTCATGTATGCTATTGGGTGTTCTACTCCCTCGTGTAGTTGTGTTAACATGGCACCAATGCCAAAGTTGCTTGCGTCTGTATGTACCTGAAATGGTTCGTCGTATTTTGGACATTTGAGTACCGGGCTTTTTATTAAATGTGCTTTTAATTCCATGAACGCCCTTTCCGCCTCTGTGTTCCAATGAAAAGCCGGGGCTCCTTTCTTTGTTGTAGTGAGTTTGTTAAGAGGTGCAGCAATCGTACTGAAGTTGGGTATAAACCGTCTGTACCATGACGCAGTGCCTAAGAACCTCTTAACGTCCTTCTTTGTTGTTGGTACCGGGAATTTCAAGATTGAGTTGACTTTCTCCGGATCTGTTCTGAGACCCAGACCATCCACAATGTACCCCAGGAACTTTAGCCTGTCCTTGAAGAAGTCAGATTTCTCCAGATTGATGGTTAGATTTGCCCTTTTTAATATTTGTTGAACTCTTGAAATGAGTGACACATGTTCTTCGAATGTAGATGACGCTATCACTATGTCATCTATGTAGCAGAACACCTTGTTTTGAAACTGTGGCCCAAATAGATTGTCCATTAGTCTTTGTTGTGAGCTGCTTGAGTTGCTTAGTCCAAATGGTAAAACCTTGTAATGGTATGCTCCTCGTCCTGGGATGAAGAAGGCTGTTTTTTCCCGGTCTTTTGTTGCTAAAGGAATTTGCCAGAAAGCTTTGGAGAGATCCAGTGTTGTTAGATACTTCACTTCTCTCAAGTTGTCTAATATCTCTGATATGTATGGCAGGCTGTATGCGTCCTTTTTTGTGACTGCATTGAGCTTGCGACTGTCTAGGCAGAAACGGGGCTTGCCGTCTTTTTTATTGACGATTAGTACGGGGCTTGACCAAGGGCTCTGACTAGGCTCGATGACGTCAGCCTTTAGCATCTCGTCTACTTGTTCTGATACTATTCGCGTTTTTTCAGGGGACATTCTATAGGTTCGTTGTTTGATTGGCTTGCTGTCTCCCGTATCGATGGTGTGTTCTATTAGATGTGTTCTGCCTAGCCCTACTTTCTCATATGATATTTCGGCACATCTGGATATCATTTTTTCTGCTATTAAGCGTTGTTGTTTCGTGAGACTACGCCAGTCATACAGTTTGTTTTGCTCTTCGGATATTAATGACAATTTAGGGTCATCGTCCACTAATATGGGTATATGTCCGAAGTATTTGGGACATAGGTTAAATCTGAGCCAGAAATCTATACCTAAAATTAGGTTTGTGGTTATGTTAGGCACTATATACGCCGTAATTATGTGAGTTCTGTCTTCGAATTTGATGGGTAATTTTATCTTCCCTTGTACAACGGTTGTGTGTCCGCCGGCCGTTGTAACCGTTGTACTTATGTTTTCCTCTATCTTATATCCTAAATTTTGTAACACTCTGTGCGAGTTGTTACCTAAAATTGTGATTGCGGCTCCTGTGTCCAACAATCCCTATGCTTCTAACTGTGGGTTTGACATGATTGTTATTTTGGCGTAAGGCCTGGGGTCATTTGTAGGTAATGGGGAGAGTATAGAAGATTCCTTCTGAACTGTAAGTTCGTTTTCTTGATTTTGAAGGGCTTTCTCAGCGACCCCGTCTTGCTGATTCAGACTTCCATATCTCCCGGTATCTGGACCCGCACTTTGAACATGGCCGTGTGTCGTCCGATGTTGTCGCCGCCACAGTGTTTTGCGATCTGAAGTGACGACTGTCGCGGCTGTAACCTGTGCTGTAAGCGTTACTGTTCCCGTAGGCATTGTTCGCAGTTCTGCTGCTTGGGAAGTTACTGCCGTTTCTGTTGAAGTTGTTGTAACTTTGCCTTGTAGATGTTGAGGTTTTGCTCGCGGTCCTTCTATTTGTAAATGCGAATTCCGCTGCTACCATCCCTTCAGATGCTGTTGGAGGCTCTGTAAAGAACGCTCTGCGTGCAGCCATGTCCTCATGTTTTTTGCATAAGTTTTTTACTTGTTCCAACGAGACTATGTCTCCATTGGTTGCTAGGATGTTGTCGTAGACGGGTCTGATGTTGTGTAAGATAATGTGTAGTTTTTCCGTTTCCGACACCTTGTTGCTTAGACGAGCAAACATTCCATCCATGATGGCCAGGTACACCACTATTCCTTCTCCGTTTCCCTGAGTGCGTTGTCGAATTTCTTGCCATAGGCGGTATTCGTAGTTGCTGACTCCGAAATCCTGTATTAGCGCATTCGTTAGATCTTGCCAGCACGCAAATTTATCGCGATTACTGCGGTACCAATGCCTAGCGTTGCCTGTGAATAGTTCAGAGGCTGCTGTTAACAATCTCTTGTCGTCGATTTCTCGAGCCTGCCTAAAATCCTCCACCCGCTCAATGAAAGAATGTACCTCCGAATTCCCGTCGTATTTAAATTTGGAAAGCTCCGTAAGAAAGCATCGCTCATATATTACGGGAAGATTTAGAAAGTGACTCTCTTTCAGGTTGTTGCTATTTGCTTTCTCTTTAATGTCCGCGAGGGTGTCTGCCTCCTGCGCTTCATTGATAGGGGCAGCAATGCTCTCGTCCGCATCATCAAATTCGCTGGTGTTTGATGCATGCGAATAACTTTCGGATATGGCTTTCAATCTCTTGTATGTAGTTTTGAAAGTGAGATGAAAGTCGTCGTATCTTTCTTTTAGATCAGACTCCTCTGGGGGAATGATTCTAGCAAACCTAGACTCCATGTGAGCACATAAGGCTTTGGAGCTCGCCAATAATGACAGTTGGTACTTGTCCTGAAGGGACGCCACGTTCCTCTCCAACACGGCCAGCGAGGAATACAACCCTACTAAGTCTTCCTCCAAATCCAAAGGGGAGACCTGTAAGTCCTCTTCGTCCGTGGTTAACTTTAATTTTTTAATTTGTTGCCTGAGGGCTGCCACCGTTGAACCAGGTTCCTCTCCCCGGATCTTAACTTCATATGCAAGTTCCGCCTTTGGAAGTGATGTGAAATTTGGTTTGAATGCCATTGTACTGACTATTTCAATTACTATTGCCGGGAATCTTTAGTGATGATGATTATTTACCAATATCTAGTGTATTTATCTGCTACTTATTTTATATGAAGTGTTAATTTTATGTAAACAACGAATGTTCGCTATATTCGCTAACGAATTCTGTTGTAGTGAACGACGGCCCTTATCGTTGTCTGTTTACGTATTGTTGAATGTTAAGGAATGTGAATATTTTTCGATTCACCCGCCGAATAACGAAAAATAAATTCTACTTTTTAGGGTTCGTTGAACCGAATTATAAATTGAACCTTTATAAAACTTAGTATTTGCTTTAGGAATTACTTAAGTTTGGAAGTGTTTCTTTTTAGGGTTCCTTCACTCAATTAATAGATTGGACCCTTCTAGAAATTATTTGTCTGTCTGTCTGTCTGTGTGTTTAATGTAATCTAATCCGACGCAGTGAGTAATGAAAGTGAAGTGTGTGATGATGGGTTGACGAAATTTACTAAATGTTGTTCAGTTTTGCACGAATAATGCAATTTTCTACGCTGCTATTGTTTTTATTGAAATGTAACTATTTTCACGAACGTGGTAAGAGTTAATTGTATATTGACTCGTACCAACTATTTTTTTTTTATAGTTATTTACTACTACGGAACCCTTAAATATTTCGAACTGTGTTAAAACGATTCGCACTTGGATGGTTCTGGAAATAATCTGTATCGTAGTAACTAACTTTTTTATGTAGATTGTTCCTTACCACTACGGAACCCTTGAATATTTCGAATTGGTTGAAAACCGATTCGTACTTGGACGATTCTGGAAATATTCTGTATCAGACTGTTGGTGTCCGGAGTGTATTTTATTCACTTCCACCCACGGTTTATATGGAAAAAAAAAAAAATTTTCTAATATCGAGCTAGTAAATCAACTTACTCGTAAACGTTATGAAAGCAACATCTGCCGTTGTTTATTTAGAACCCGAATCAAAGTTAATAGTTTACTATTGTTTTTTGGCAAGAATGTTTTCGCTGCGTAATCTACGTTTGGAATGTTTTTTCTTCCAGTTGTATTTCAGTGTATCAGAATTCGACGTAATTCGAAAAGTGAATCAATTATGAATCTTTTATAATTTACGTGAAGTGAAATTCGTAAAATCTTTGTTCTATCGTTTTACTAGCGTGAAATTTCAATAGGGATTGTTACCCAGAAGTGTGATTATCGGCTGTTGGTCTCGCTGTAAATTCACATATGGGAAATACAACAAAATAATACACAAATTGAGGCGGTTTGACGCCGTACAAAAATAAAAATTGTGGTGGTGATATCCTGTGACTACTTTTTACGATGAATATAGGCAATACAAATCACTTACTAATATTTATGTAAGCGTTTCAAATGTGAAGTTTTACTTCAGACTTTAATAAAGTAATATTTAAAATTGGAACAAAACAAAAAACTTTTACTTGAAATTTACTTAAAATTTTTCCACCATAAAATTAATATCTGAGGGTGTGAAAAATAAATTGGGGACCGTTAAAATTTTGAAAAATTACAATTTACGTTGAGAAAAAAAATTCAAATTTTGCCTTGTTCTTGTTTATGCCGAAATCTGTCTAAAATCACTAAAAAAAACACACAAAATAAGCCGGAAAGAACAAGTTGGCAGCAGAGGTCAGGAGAGCCAAATTCCTGGGTAGTTATAATAATTTGGAGGGAAACTACCCCGCTAACGGGCACTCTTAAGACTATTTTACACAAGTTGAATATCTTATAATTATGACCTCCCGACTCCCGTCGGAAATCGCTTTCTCGCTACCCGAAACCACGATATGGGCGCCACTGAAAAGCTGATTGCTTTCAGGAAGAGAGAGAGAAATGAAAAGATTGAATTTAAAATGTAAATAATTAGTAGTTTATTAGAATTGAGCACTTGGGGGTCGTGGGTGTGGCAACTTCGGGCAGCAAGTACGGTTTCCGAAGGCCTTCGCAGGGTTCGACTTATCTTGTGGCTCCAGGATGTCGATGCAGTCCGCCAGGTAGCCGTGTCTTCCACAATTTCGGCCGGCACGGTATTCCCAACCCGCAGGGCGGATGTTCGCTCGTAGAACTCGAAGGGTGGATTTTACCAACCCGTAGGGTAGACGGTTTCTTGGACCCGTAGGGTGAATGTTCCTTCGTGGAACCTGAAGGGTGGACTTCTTGAACCCGTAGGGTGGATGTTCCTTCGTGGAACCTGAAGGGTGGACTTCTTGAACCCGTAGGGTGGACCCTGGAATGTTCCATATGACGGGTTAGCTGGAACCCTTTTTCCCGCCCATTGCTAAGACAGCCGACCACTGTTAAACCATTTGGGAGTCGGTTGCCTTACAATGGTTGGTTCTATCCTAAGTTTACAGAGACCTTTTTTTTTCACACCCCTGTAATCTACCCTCCCATAACAGGGTCGACCAACAGCCGTTAATTTTCACTATTTTAAAATCTAGAATCATAATAATTAATTTAACTCACCCAATGATGGGGTCTTCTATTTATAGCTATTTGCTCCTTATCCTTGACAAATATTTACGAGGATATTTGCGATGATATAAACGATTATTTTTAAACTGATGTGATTCTCACAATTTCCAATTACACTGATACGTTCGTGATCTATTTTAAATATTAATCTGGCGGTCCTCCTGCATTGACGCAATGCCTTATATATCAATGAAATAGCGCCTCTAGTGGCACCGCTCGAAACTACTCAATCGTCAAGACCGTATCACTGCCTATAGCTTCCGTCGTTGCGACACTAACTCGGTAGATGGCGCTTTCATTTATTAATCTAAGTTTTCATTTTAAAACCCCTAACGTTGAACCCCTATTTGCACCCGTTGTTTCACAACGTTACACCTATTTTGGGTTTTGTTATTATGACACTTTGACAACTAATTGTAATGCTATACTGAACTTTATTTTTTTTAAATATTTGATTGAACTTAATTTGTAGCCTTATTTTCTCACTAATCACAGTCACAAACTGATGTTCCCTAATGTCGATAAATTTTCATTAATATAAATTGTTATTATTATTTTTGACGTTATAATGTCTTATAATTCGATGGAGCCGGCTGCACGCATGAAAAAATATGACGTATGCGGCGTTTCCTCGCTCTGAGGCGTTTCATTTAAGGCTGAGTTGTCGCGTTCAACTATCGTCAGTAAACCGAATTTACAGACAACCGATTTTTTTTCCAAATTTTTGTATTCATCTAGTTAACCTTTGAGATTGCCGTGCGGTGAAACTGTTTAGATTCATAAATAAACTTATTTATGCTGTTGATTGACGGCACTTGGTGGAACTTGCTGCACATATTGAAAACGACACTTGTACTATTCCACAATATTTATTATTATAAACCTGACCGGTTTCGCTTTACAGCATTTTCAAAGGCCTACAATCAACAATCATTGTTGGTGTGTTTTCGAGACAGTAATACCGTGTCCTTCCATCTAGACCTTTGAAAATGCTGTAAAGCGAAACCGGTCAGGTTTATAATAATAAATATTGTAGAATAGTACAAGTGTCGTTTTCAATATATCATTAATAAACATTGTGCAACAGTGAAGTTCTTTAATATGACTGTGCAGAATTTTTCGAAGATGGAGCCATCAAACACGAATTTAAAATATATGTTTCAGAATAAATTCATTGTGATAACTTTGATGTCAACATCGTGGATGATCAAGGATTTTTTGTTACAAATCATTCTCTGCGTGTCCTGTGAACGGTTCTACATAGCTGTGGAGGAAACCGCAAAAACATGTTGCGAACGCATGGAAAAGGCTGATTGCACTGGTATAGCAATATCATCAGTCGATCCCTTCCCCTATCGGACATTACCGTTAATGAACTAATATATAAAATTTCATTGCTTTTAGATAACCAGAAACTTCTATACAAGAGTATTATAAGGTACAATCGAGCGTCGTATCACAAGATGACAGCGTGTGGGCTATTTGTGGTTGATGCGGCGTTCTCGTTGAGTTTCTTGGGCGTTCTCACGAACTATATTATAGTACTGTTACAGTTCTCTCTATTGTAAAATATACCTGTGAGGCACAGGTTGTGCCTATTTCGTTCATAAAAAGGGACTATTGAAACCAATAGAGGTATAATTTGAGTTAAACAAACAAAACTAAAGTGCTGTTTCAGAAGTTTTTATCTCTGGTAAGTCTCTTGGGAGTTTTTTGGAATAATTTATAGAACTGTTACAGTTTACTTATTGTGAAGTATACCTGTATCGATTTCATCCATAACACGAGAGAGGAAGATTGTTACAAAAGCAGTTTATTTACTTGTGTTGCAAAAAAGGTGAACTAAATTATGTTTCAAATATCTTTGATAAGTCTCCTGAGAGTTTACTTCTCGTTTTACTTACTGGCTTTGTATATTAGTTAGAAGACTGAAATATAATAGATTAATATAAAGACCGCTTCCCTTATTTACCCTTCACCCTGCGCAGTATTGAAAACTGTCTATGTGTATCCCGAATAAATATCACGCCGAAACTATTGAATCAATTTGAATAATACTTGGCACAATTTGAGATAATGATCAGAGGAAAAATCTGGGACATTTTTGATCGGGATAATTGCCGCGGTTCCTTAGAGACAAAACGAAATTCAAAATGGTTTTTCATTTGTTATTTCTTGATGCGCGGTCCGATTACAAAACACAATCGTAATCGTCTCTCAATAGCGTGCAGCCGAATTGTCTCCAACGCTCACACGCCTGTATCGCCTTTCCTACTCGTCGGGGGAAGTGCTGGAGGCTTAGAAGGAGGCGAATGTCCAACCGATCCCCAAGAAAGGGGATCGGTCGGATCCGGCATACTATCATCCCATAGCCGTAACTACCGTCATCTGCAAGGTGTTCGAGCTAATTATTAACAAACAGCTCATGCGCTACCTGGAGGATCACTCGCTTATTAACTATCTTCAATATGGCTTTACGCCAAAACGATCAACGGGTGACCTCCTGGCGTACATAACACACACCTGGGGTGAGGCTATGGAGAGGCACGGCGAATCTCTGGCTATTGTCCTAGATATCGCTAAAGCCTTTGATAAGGTATGGCATGCGTCGCTTCTTTCCAAGCTGCCGACATACGGTCTACCGCTTCATTTGTGCCGCTAGGTGGCCAGCTTCCTACACGGGCGACGTATACGGGTTCTCTGTGATGGTCAGGCTTCTTGTTTTTTGCAGGTAAATGCCGGAGTACCACAGGGATCGGTATTGTCCCCAACTCTCATTCTTCTGTATTTCAATGACATGCTGTCCCTTGGGTGCATTCATTGCTATGCAGATGATAGTACTCTACATGGGAGCTATTCTGGCCGTCCAGTGGAGCGGCGAGGCGACGTGGAGAAAAAGAGAAGGCAACTCGTGGCGGACCTCGACCGAGACCTGGGTCACATTGCCCAATGGGGTTCAGACAACCTGGTCGAGTTCAATGCCAGAAAATCATAGGCGTGTGCGTTTACAGCTAAAAAGTCCCCATTCCTACCCCTACCCTCTCTTTAGAGCATTATGGTTCAACTAAAGGACAACCTGGAGATCCTCGGTATAGACGCCCGGCCCGAACTCAATCACAAAAACTACATAGAGAGTTGTATTGGGCTGGCCTCGCGGAAACTAGGAGTCTTAAATAAGGTGAGATGGTATTTCACGCCACATCAGAGATGTTTACTGTACAAGACGCAAATTGGTCCCTGCGTCGAATACTGTTCTCACCTTTGGGATGACTCCGCAATGTATTCACTAGACGCGCTTGACGCTATGCAGAGACGTGCTATCCGTATAATTGGTTGTCCTGAGGTGACGGGAGGCCTCGAACTGTTGGCGCAGCAAAGAACCATTGCGTCCTTGGCTGCCTTCTATCAAATGTATCACGGCGAATGTTCTGAAGAGCTCTTCAACCTGATCCCACCCTCTCCTATCCGATCCCGAACAACACGTGCCGGGCAAAGATGCCACTCACACACAGTGGAGAGAACCTTCGCCAGAACTGAGCGTTTCAAAAGATCGTTCCTCTGTCGAACTGTAAAAACATGGAACGACCTGCCCGCTCACGTGTTTCCCTCATCTTACAATTCCGGGTTCTTCAAGAGGAGCGTGAAGGCACATCATAGGGCCGCCAACTTGAGGACCACTGTCAGAAGTGGGCCCCAATCGCTAGATGCGCCCGGCTTTCCATCAGGCTGGTGGCGGTCAATTTAGCGAGCTAAATATATAAAAAAAATAGCTACTACAACTGTCAAATTGCACTGTGACCGATGAGACATCGTCTGAATATTCAGCAAATAGTAAAACAATATAATATTTCACATTTCTTTATTATTTTAAATGACATTAGTATGCTCTTATACTTTTAAGTTATATTAGGGTAACTTTGATGATAACTTAAATTGGTAATATTTTTGCAATTATTTACGTATAACGTAACGCAATAAGGCTTCTTTTTATTCTGTTGGTCATTTTGACAGATCGGCCATGCTTTTTTCGAAGTGCGTAAATGAGGTTTGTGGTTAGGTCTAAATAAATTTTATTGTTAAAGTTGAGTGTAAAAATCGTCAGAAAAAATCACGTGGATAACTTCAATTGCCCAGGCGTAAGTATATATATTTGGTTTAAACTTTTGTGTTATTTTTATTGTGCACTTAGCTAAGATTTCAAAATATGAAGAACACATTGGGTTTGCGCCGCCATTTTTGTATGTATGAGCACGTTTGATGATCGGGGCTACATTGATAGGATATGCGAGGCTACTTTGATAGGTATCAATTTCACACCAGTGATTGTTAAGTTTTTACCTGTTTGAGTAATAGGCATGTTATCTAAGTAGCCCCTTTTGTTTGTTTGTTTGTTTCAGTTGTACGATGGTTCGTGCTTATAAGAAGACCGTAGGGAGTCACGCCTACAAAAAATACACGGAAGAGGTTTTGGAAGAAGAAATATTATTATTATTAAATTGTATAAAATAGCCTATGGGACACTTTATAACAAATTGAAAGGGTTAATTTTTTTTTAGGTGAGAAAAAATTCTCACGGATGTTATGCCGGACTCCTACCGACTAAAAAACCTCACGTAACGCCCAACAGCCTGTAGTTGGGAGCCCCGGGTAAGCCCTCGGAAGGATGTCCCAGGACTCCCAAAAGACCTACGGCCGCCCCTGCGGCCTCTCCCAGGGGGTGGTTCGGGTGCTATCCCGCGTCTTTGGGGGGTTTCGGGTCATGGGCCTGCTTCTGTAAGGACGGTGAGCGGCCCTCTAATTGAAAGGGTTACATTGGAGAACTCCTGGTACTCAACCTGTCTTTTCCCGAACCGAGTAATCTGCTATAATACATGCTGCGGCTACGTGTGGCAATTAAATTTGATTATTAACTTAATTTTGTTTTATTAAATCAAAGCCTTTTGTTGCTGCCTGCTCACCTAACGTTGGGTTTTCAACAATCAAAGTTGCCCATTGACTCAAAGTAGTCCCAAAAATGTTCAAAAGGCTATAATTTGAAAGTGAGCTGTCCAAATTTTATTTTTCTTTTTGTTTTTGGTTGCTAATCGGGGTGTCTTTTCAATGGCATATAAAAAATACCACATCCCAAAATTTAAATTCATAATATAATTTTGATAGTGAGGTTTTTATTTTTTTTCTAAGGAATTAATAAAGATTTTGATTTTTGTTTTCCTGATTTATGTAGTACATAACGAATCGTCATTACTGTATTTTTTGTTTAAATCCAATGCTTTAATGAAAAAAGTTATTAAATTTTAAAGTTGAAAATTAATCAATGTCACCTCGTTTTACAGTAGCGTTATGCGAAGAACTGATTTGATTGATTGATACTTTTTTCTTATTAAAATATTATAAAACGTTATAATAAACTGTGGATTCATTAAATTTTATCTCGTAGAACAGGATTTATTAAAATAAGTCACAATACTATTAATGTTCAATTACAATAAATGTAATTTAAAACCAAACCGTGAAAATATTAAATTACAGAAAAGTGAATTGTAGAAGTACAATCGTATAGTTAGTAATCAATTATATGAAATTCATCGGAAATAAAGCGTCTAAATAAAAAGAGACCGCAAATTCTCATTTTACCGAATGTCCTTCGATGAAATTTTCGTACACGAAAAAAGTTATCCTACTAATATTATAAATGTGAAAGTTTGTGAAGATGTTTAGATGTTTAGATGTTTGGATGTTTGTTACTCAATCACGCTCTGGCAGCTGAATCGATCTGGCTGAAATTTGGAACCAGGGTAGGTTAAAGTCTGGAATAACACATACTTACGCTACATTTTATTCCGGGAATATGTTCCCATGGGAAGCGGCAACGGGAACCAAATTTCACGCGGGCGAAGCCGCGAGCAACAGCTAGTTCAGTAATAGGTATTACTGAATAACTTTTTTCGTGTACCTGAAACAAGATAATGTTTCATTTCAATAGTAACCGACCTTATTTTGTTGATAATAATTTGTCCCGTGTGGCGACGCGACGGGGTCCCGTGTTGCGACGGGTATGAGTAAAAAATGTCGCCACCCCAATACATCCCGAGGGTGTCATAAAAGGCGACTAAGGGAACACTTCCGCAGAAAGATCCATTGCGTAGAGAAGGAAAACTCGAAATGAAACCCGGTTGTCAGTAAAATGACAATCTTTGAGCCAATTTGAAGGCCTTATGGGCGGCTAGACTTCATAATTTCAACTGCGGGTCGCGGCGATCTGCGCCTGTCCATTTCAACACGGCAATAGGCTCACCACCTATTACGTGGGACATAAAACTATAAGGTGAAATGTGGGGGTATACTATCCTCTGCCTACCCCTTCGGGGATAAAGGCGTGATTATATGTATGTATCTAAAAATTTTGTCAAAATATTGGGAGAGTTCTCTCCCGCTCCCGCCCCCCTGCCTAGCCCTTGTATTACGGTGAATTTATAAACATCAGTCTTGTAATGGATGCCAACGCAAACTTTACATACATAGGTACATATGGTCACGCCTTTATCCCCGAAGGGGTAGGCAGAGGCATATTATATGCCCACATTTCACCTTTGTATAATTTGTCCCACGTAATAGGTGGTGAGCCGTATTGCCGTGTTTAAATGGACAGGCGCAAATAAAGCCTTCAACTTAGCTTAACGACTGCCATTTTACTGGCAACCGGGACCAACGGCTTAACGTGCCTTCCGAAGCACGGAAACGCTCAAATAAATGTCACAAAGTGATCACATGGATGGTCACCCATCCATGGACCGGCCATCGTGAAAGTTGCTTACTCCAGTGATCGTTTACAGAACACTGAGTCCGCGGGGCCACGAGCGCTTCAACTTTAAAGACGTTTACGCAAACTTTAAAGACTTTAAAACAAATATTATAATAACGTGGAGCTCCAATCGGAAACTAATTTGATTCATGTCTATCCATTTCCACATGTACCACAGTGCACTTATGAAAGAATTCGCTGCATAATATGCAATCAATCATAATATGCAAAAAAAGGGTAATATGAAAATGAACTGGCCTTATCTGTTAAAGAACGGACTGCCAATAGAAGAGACAATTGTTCTGGACTCGGATAACGTATAGTAAAGGTCATAGCCCACTTTAACGACCCCGCTCCAACACCGCTCCCACCCAACACTGCCCTAAAAGAGGTCTTCTCTCGTTTTCCATAAATTCATTTGCACTATTATTGTTTGCCATAATCATCCCCGATCATAATATTTACTTGCACTATTATCATATTTTATACTAATAACGTTTGCCTTAACAACTCAACAGTCATAACTTTTATTTGCCATAAAATGACTTTGTATAACAACATTTCTCATAATAATTAGTTTCCATAAGTAACACATCTCATAATCGACTCTTGACATAATCAAAATTTGATATAATTATGAAAATAATGCATAATATTGTAAGGTCGAAATTAATTATCGTTAACACCCCGACTCAGTGCAATCCGACTCGGATAGGTTAGGTTAGAAGACTAAGGCGGGAGCGAAGCGAAGCGGAGCTCCCGCCTTAGTCTTCGTGGTTTTTTTTTAAACCACCCAGAAGTAGCAGCCCCGCAAAGCGGGGCTCCGTCGAGCTTAGTTAGCTAGAGACGCCCTGTGAGGTTTAGTTTTAGGTTTAATTGTTAATAAAAAATCTGTGTCGTATAAATTATCTTTATTTATATTATGGTGAATAAAAGTTATGGAAAATGGCATTATTGAAAACGAAAATTATGGCAAATACATTTATGGACTTAAATTATTATGACACTTGATCGATTATGACCAATGGAATTATATCATTTCACGATTTTATGTCATTTCACGATTATGGCAACTGAAGCGTTATATCTAATGAAATTATGGCAAATACCAGTATGGCATATGAAATTATGGCATTTTAAATTATGGCAAACATTAGTAAACCCCTAAAAGAAGACTACTGCTCGCAGTCTACGCGGCAACAGCTAGCACGCACCCAGCAGTCCACACGGCGACAGCTAGCAGACGGCCAGCTGTCCACCCGCTGACCGGTCTCGCCTTTCGCAATAGACACAGTTCGCGATCGGTGCCGGTGCAGCGACTGCTAGCAGAAAGCGCGCGGACACCGCGCCGATCGCTCGTCTACAACGCACGCCCAGCGAGGCGTCCACTCTCGAGCAGTCTGACGGCGGTAAGCTCGCTGAAAGCGAGCTGTCTGCTAATTGATGATGGCAATGTAAAATATATCTAAAGAGCAATGTTTAAAGCCTATATTTAAATTATATTATTTTTGCCGGGTGGGAGCGGAGTCGTTAAAGTGGGCTTTGACCTTAAGACAACGTACTGACGAAAAAAAAAGATAAAAGGGAATGATGACCTCGGAAAGGTCTCAGCAATGGAGAGTAAGGATGCAAAGTACAGGACCGTGTGTTATAGTAAAGATTGAAAGAGACTAATGTTTAACCAAACATACTAAAATAGTACTTCCATTCCAAGTCTAACAGTGGACTGTCATGGGCTGATTTGATTGATTTTATGCCTGACTCGTAAATTCAAAGATTGGTTTCTTGGGTTCTTTTTACCGTAAGGAAAATCCTACATGGATGCTATGCCGACTCCTACCGACTCAAAACCACACGTATCCTACCTAGCAGCCTACGGTTGGGAGCCCCGGGTGAGCCCTCCGAAGGATACCCCAGGACTGGTTTCTTGGGTTTCATTTAGAAGTTATATACTGGCAAGACTTACCATATATTGATAACAGTTTATTAATAATTGGTAACAATGTATTATATCGACATAGACCTCAAACATTCTTTCACAATACCGCTTTTCGATAATGTGTACACTTGTACATGCTATATTCCAGAGAATCATGTTTTGTTTCAACAATAATATCAATCTGGTTGCAACAACTATGTTTATATCAAAATAAAGTAATGTTAAAGCACCACATATATTTTCCAAAGGTCTTTGGTAACTACTGTACCACAGACTAGCGATAGCCATGTTGGCATAAAATATTATACATATCAAAATTATAAACCAATTCCACATTGTAAAGTTCTTAAGACTTTTCTTATAATTCAAAAATCTATGAGTTTTCTTAATATTTTGGACCATTTCGACATTACTCTGGGAGGAACTAATATTGACAAAGAAGTTGATGACAATCCCGATAGAGTAAAAAATAAGATCAAACAAGGTAGAACTATAATAGTATGAATTTAATACAAATCTATCGTTAGCACGGTTCACTAAAACCAGTATTGAAAATAAAGTACCGCAAAAAGAATTTATGATATTAATAACATTATTGGTCGATATAATATTACTTCTGATGTAATATTTCGGACTAAATAAAATACTCTGCACTAAGTGAATAGGAAGAAGCATTTGAGAAATATCTTTATCAATAACATCCTTTAAATCTTTATATCCTAATCTAAAACGATAATTCTTCATTTTTGATAATCGCATACTAATAAAAATAAACTAGACATGCAATGCTTCATAAATATGGTGTCTAGTTCCACCATTTTTTTGTGTTATTCAAATTTTACTTATTCTGATACCTTATCGCATTAAGAAAATTAAAGTAATTGTTTACCTTACTTATCAAGTAGGGCACCATTCACAAATTAAAGTACGAGACATACATATTATTTATTCATATAAAGTCATTATCTCAAAATAGATATTAACACCCAGTCGAAACTATTATATATATAAATATCCTATACTATTTATATATATAAATATTATATATATAAATAGTCTTCGGAATTAGTCGTTAGACGATATTTTTAGCACTGTTGTGCTTAAATGATGTATAAAAAATACATAATATATCGATTTACGACTGTCGTGCAAGCCCTTCCCTCTGCCTCGATAATTTGCCGTCTCCTATATGCCCTCTCCTTAAATATACTTTAAATGACTCAATTTTTATCATAACGACATAGTGTGTGCCTCGTAAGGCGACGGAACCCTTTGTGGCAACAGTAAAGAGTACAAAATGTCGCCTTCCCAATTCATCCCGAGGATTTCGTAAGAGGCGAAACGCAAAACGATCCATTATTTAGAGAAGGAAAACTCGAAATGAAACCAGGTTGTCAGTAAAATGACAATCGTTAAGTCAAGTTGGAGGCCTTAGGGCGGCTTTAAAAATTTCAACTGTGGATCGTCACGGCCTGCGCCTGTTCAATTCAACGCGGCAATATGCTCAACACCTATTACGTTGAACATAAAACTACAAAGTGAAATGTGGGCATATACCATAGTATATGCCCACATTTCACTTTGTAGTTTCCTTTATCGTTATAGATTTCCTTTATCCCCGAAGGGGTTGGAGGCATACCTCGGCCTACCCCTTCGGGGATAAAGGTGTGACTATATGTATGCAAGTATGTATGTGGTATGTATTTGTACGTGAAACAAAAACGTTGTATTACCTTTTGAGAATATGTGAAAACAAGCGTGGTCAATGCTGCAGCCATGTAACAACGGAGTTGCCAACGCAGGGTAGGATAAATTAATAGACATTTAGTCGTTTTCATACTTTATTTTCTGTCTATAAACTATTTCGTGATGCCAGTACAGAAGTGAACTCCCAACATATCTGAAACAGCACTTTAGTTCTGTTTGTTTAACCCAAATGATATCTCTATTGGTTATAATGGTCCCTGTTTTACGAACGAAGGCACACCTGCCTCACAGATATATTTTACAATAAAGTGAACTGTAACAGTACTATAATATAGTTCGTCATAACGCCCAAGAAACTCAACGAGAACGCTGCATCAACCACAAATAGCCCACACGCTGTCATTTTGTGATACGCAGCTCGATTGTACCTTATGATACTCTTGTATAGGAGTTTCTGATCATCTGAAAGCAATGTCAATATGTAACATAACAGAATATTAATAATTTGCATGGTAATGTGCATGGGAGATTTTTTTATACCACTAGGATAGCACACAAGCACACATCGAACCTGATTGAAAGTAGTCACAGGAGCCTATAAAGGTTTGCAAAATCAGAGCATACACTTTCTAAGACCAAATAA
Organism: Miltochrista miniata; assembly: GCA_933228765.1. Taxonomy (NCBI): domain Eukaryota; kingdom Metazoa; phylum Arthropoda; class Insecta; order Lepidoptera; family Erebidae; genus Miltochrista; species Miltochrista miniata. The sequence goes on from OW121769.1 coordinate 3,605,967, forward strand.
ACGAACAAAAATATTCTTTATTTCACTTAGTCATTATACGGATGAACTTGTAAACCGTCAAGACTAGAAAACAACCAGTTCACAATGCGACTCGTCTGAGAAGAACTGGAGGAAACTTTTTTCAAGAACCCCTTACTGTAGACGTTTGAGAAAACCGAGACTGGTAGGTACCTAGTTTGTTGCCCAACTTGGATGCGCGGAAGAAAGTCCAAATTGAAACTTACAATAGACTAGCTCTCCAGATTGTGTTTTGTTTATGGCGAGCAGTGCAATGATGGATAGGAGCGTAGCGTTAGGTATTATAATTAACAAATTTTCCTCACACCAAATTGGCACACTACAGTTCCAGTCTCGATTTTCTAAACGTGAACAATATGGGGTTCTTCAAAAGGAATCTAAAGGTCTTTTCACCTCTGTTGTTGCAGTTGCAGGTTGCGGTGACCACTTTAGCTGGACGAACTATTTACTTGTCAGTAGTATAAAAAAAGTCTGTAGCCTCACACATCATATTTATGATAAACATGATTTTTGAGTAGTGTTTTATGTCATACCAGTACAATCAGCCTTTTTCATGCGTTCAAAACATGTTGTTGTGGTCTCCTCCATAGCTATATAAAACCGCTCACAGGACACGCAGATAATCGTTTGTAACATCAAGTCCTTGCTTATCCACGACATTATTGTCAGAGTGCTCACTATGTGATGATTCTGAAATATTATTATTATTATTTATACTATTGATTGATGGCACTTTTTAGAACTTGTTGCACAATAAATAACTTTTACTGTTTATAATCCTGCCCGGTTTCGTAATAAACAATTAAAGTAAGATATTATAAGAGAACACCAATGTCCAAAATAATGAAAAAATAGAAACACAACAATACACACAAAAAGTATTGAAAAATTGAATTCATTTTACATCATGAGGTCAGAAATTTCTAAAAATATCATTAGTGAAACACAAATTTACAGTACTAAAAATATTAAAAAAACTAGCTGATGCTCTCAGCTTTGCCTACGTGAAATTTTGTTCCCATTCCCGCTTCTCATAGGAACTTATTCCCGGGATAAAAATTTGCTTATGTGATATTTCAGTCCATAATCTATTTCTGTACCAGACTTTAGCCAGGTTCGTTCAGATGTTACAGTGTGAAAGAGGAACAAACATCCACACATCCACACGCAAAAACTTTCATATTTATAATATTAGTAAAATATTACGCACATTGTCCACTTTGCGTGCTTGTGATGTTTTCAAAACAGCTGCAAAGTAACTCACAGAGAAGATCAAAGCGGAGTAAGCCCAAACGAAAATCTATGAACAAAATTATTATGATTTGAACCATCAGATACTTAATGCTCCCTACTTGCCTTAAACCACCTGCAAACACTTACAAAAAACTGAAAAGCGTCTTTAAAAACCTTGAAAGCCTTTAAAATGTTTGTGTAAGTTTCAAACATTTGACTGCAGAACTTTTTATCATCATAATTCTTAACTAATCCCATAATAAGAAGGTTATTCCACTCAATGAGATACCGTGGCAATATAGTTATAACACGAATGCCGTAAAAGTAATGTGCTTCAAACGTAACATAAAGCAAACCATCCAAAAAGAATGATAAATTAACATGAGCCACCGTAAAATAAGTTGTCGCGAAAAGGAATATCGAACAACATGTGATTATGTAAAAGAAACAATTCCAAAAGGTTTTATGATAGGTAAGATCCTTGTCCTGGGATAAGCTGTTGTGAATTTTTTGAATGATTAGTATAAGTGAAATGTTAGACTGAGTTTTAATTCCATTGTATATGCAAAGAACGCTGACATTGAAACTGAAGACTAAGAAATGAACGAGGAACATAGACGTTACTAAGTTTCCAGGATTAGTATTGAAGACATTAAGGACAAAGATCAAAAAACATCCTTTTACTGCAATGACAAAGACACAAAATAAATATGCTGCTGATTTATATTTAGTTCCAGTTGGAGTAATGAAATTATCACGAATTGTGTATTTAGCCGAGAGCAATAAAGATAAAAATAAGTTTATAGAATAAAAAATACTGATGATGTCGTCTTTTAAATAGTTATCCAATAAAAATGCTGCTGATGGCATTACTATTTTCAGAAATGTATTTTATTACAATAATATAAAGAGTAAGTTACATTTCAGTTGTAACGCTTGATTGTTACAGAGGTTAAAAATATTATAGCAGTATTAATGATAATTACCAAGTAAAAGTCAATCATCATCAACCAAAACAACTTTAATTTAAAGTATATTATTTTGATTGAAAATAGATAAGAAATGATACACAATGTTCTCTCACATGTTTCTATGTGAGAGAACACAGTATAGGAATTGCTATAAACATAGCTTTTTTAATGTACTTTTCTACTTCTTCCCGTTCTCCTTTCAGCGGTCTGATGATATATTCCTTTTATTTATATATTATATTTCAGGAAAATCTATAAACAAATTACAACTATTGATTAAGCATAATTTACGAGCCACCACATTACATTACAAAAATAAACAAGAGCCAACGATAACTTGGTAGGTTGGTACGCAATGAATGACACGTTAACAAAAACCACTATAATAAATTACTAATGCTACAAATATCACACCCCATTTCCAGACTTCCTTCAACAATGTGCGTAGTTAACAAAGTATTATTGAACCATATACTACTAGTATCATATTTGCGCTTGTAAAGATATTTTAAAACCTATTAGTTATTCAATCAAACTCTAACAGGTGAATTAATTTGTTGAAAATTCCTTACAGAAACAGTCTGAAATAACACATATACTACCCGTTCGCTCTAAGATTCCCGGTCGCCTCCCATACCAGCCTCTACGCCAGCGGCAAACTTAGAGCGTACGGGCAGTAAGCTACTTTTTATTCCTAGAATACCTATGTTTACATGGAATTCGGAAATGGGAACAGCACTTCATGCAGGCGAACCCATCGGGAAATGTAACAATTATCTATACATCCTCTCAAACTTTCAAAATTATAATAATAAAGTAAGGGTAAAGGATTACACAAAATAAATAAGGCGACAACGGTGTATGGTGGTGAAGTAATTGTTTTAATTTTTTTATTTTCAGTCTTTTAATTTATGAGATTAACACCAGAGAAATAAAAATCTTATATATCACTTCGGGTAAGTTTAACCCTTAAGCCCTACACCTATTTTGCCAACCGATTTTCCTACAGGGGGTGCTGGAAAACCCCAAATTGAAATTTCTGTAATTGTTGAAAAATGCATCAATTATTAAATATTATGTTTTAATAATATTAATTAGGAACATAAAATATCAAATTAGTCTTAAAATATGAAATCAGTCTTAATTTGAGCACTTTGTGGAAACTTTGATCTGATGCTCTAAGAAAATTAGTATTTTGCACCTAAGGCACAAAGTCCTGATTTTTGTGTCCTTGAAGCTTGGACAAAGGGCACAATGTCCTTGGCTTGAAGGTGCAGTAGTAGGATCTGAAGATTCTTGAGATTTTTTCAGGATAGCTCCATTAGACTTTTTTAGATCCCGCCTCAAAGATGGTACCCGGTAACGCTTTTGCAAATGTTCACAATTGAGCCTAATTGTTTTAGAAATGTACGTTTGAACTTTGTATTTCCTGTTGCAAAACTGTTGAGTACTTAATGAAAACCTACGAGTTAATTCCAGCAACATATTTAGTAACTGGTAAAATAAACATAGTGGCCAATGTCTGTTTTCTCTTTCGACGGAACATTTTTTTGCCAAAGCATGAAAAATATCTAAATCACCTTTAGTTTTAATGTAAAATGAATTATTGCTGTCAATTGCACTTATATACATACATACAATATACCTACATGCGTGTATACAAATACTTCTACAAAACCAAAACAAGTAGTGAATAAAAATACTACCTACACTTATTGCCTATTTTCCTACACTGGGGTGCAGACCCACCCCACAGCACTTGTACAGGCGACCATACTATACGACTGTCGTCGCGGCGTTGATTAATCGCAAGTACTAATCACCAAACTAAAGTACTGTAACGCGCAAATCTGTGGTTAGTAAGGTAACTGAGATATTCACAAAACAAATCGGTCTGGGGTTCACCAGCACCCCATGTAGGGTTCCAGGGTTAAAAACCAACAATGATAAGCTATATTTGTTACCGTAAGTATATTTTATAATAAAGTAAACTGTAACAGTACTATAATATAGTTCGTCATAACGCGCAAGAAAGTGATCATGAACGCCGCGTCAACCACAAATAGACCACACGCTGTCATCTTGTGAAACGACGCTCGATTGTGCCTTATAATACTCTTGTACAGAAGTTTCTAATCAACTGTAAGGGAAGTAATTTTGTTTATTAATACGTATTATATTCAGAAGAATTCATAAACGGTGAGGTCCGATAGTAGTGAATAAGGTATAGGCACCAGTACAATCAGCCTTTTCCATGCGTTCAAAACATATTGCAGCGGTTTTCTCCACTGCTATGTAAAACCGCTCACAGGACACGCACAGAATCGCTTGTAACAAGAAGTCCTTGCCCATCCAGATTGGTGAGTTTAAAGTTGTCAGAACATGTTGCAGCTGAAACATTTAAAAAAAAGAGGATTTAATTTGTCACGTAGTCTGGACTGAATTTAGGATAAAACGTACATTCATATCGAATAAGATTCTATGTAAAAACGAAAGTTGAGATATCTCTAATTTTGGTTTTATTGTAATGTATATTAATGATGTACAAAAATCTACTCACATCGTCTATTTTGCGTGACACTGAGTCTCGTGTATTCAAAATTATTGCAATGTAACTTAAAGAGAAGATAAATGTGGAGGACGCCCAAATTAATGCCTGTAAACAAAATTATCACACTAGAACCATCAAAAATAAAACAGATGTTGCCTTTTTTAAACCACTTTAAAATACTTACAAAAAATTGAAAAGCGTCTTTGAAAACCTTGAAGGCCTTCAAAATATTTCTGTATGTTTCAAACATGTGTTTACAGTACTTTTTCTCATCGTCCTCGTTAACTATACCCGTTACAAGAATATTATTCCATTCGTTGATATATCTTGGCAATAAAGTTATAAGACGGATTGAGTAAAAGTAATGTCCTTCAAAAGTAACACATAGCAAGCCATCCAAAAAGATTGTTATATTAATCTGAGGCACCACATAGTAAGATGATGTTATAACAAGTATTGAACTGCATGTGATTACGTAAAAAAAACTATTTCAAAAAGTAATGTGGTAGATGATATTGTTGTCTTTGCACAAGCTGTTGTGGATTCTTTGAATAATAGAGTTTCTTGAGTTTTTATTTCATTGTATATGCAAAGAATGCTGATACTAAAAATAAAGTAAAGAAAGTGCAAAATGTACATAGATCTGATAACATTTCCATTATTAGCTTTTAATGTATTAAGGACATCTAAGATATAAAACCAAAGAAATCCTTTAATTGCAATCACAACAGCACAAGCTAAACATACTGCTGATTTATATTTAGTTCCAGTTGGAGTAATGAAGTTATCACTAATGGTGTATTTAGCAGAGAACAAAGAAGATAAAAATAAATTTATAGGATAAAATATACTGATGATATCGTCTTTTAAATAGTTGTCCAATAAAAGTGTTCCTGATGGCATTACTAATTTCAGAAAAGTATTATAGTTATCATATTTTAATGTCATAACATTTCAGTTCTTGTATTGCTTGATAGTAACAGGCGTTAAATAAACATTAGATACGATGTAATAGTAACAATTACTTTGTAAAAAACAATCATCATTAACCATAAATTCTTTAATTTAACGGAACATGGATTAGAAAATTATGCTATACATAATAATACTATATCAAAGTATAGAACACACGAGAAAATACTAAACATGTATTTTATATTTTATCATATTATTTTTAAACATTAAACATATTTACACTGGAAATTATTGTTACGGAGCACCTGTCTGGCTGTCGTTTTCGCTTTCTACTGCCGCTCAGTTGCGATAGAAATGGTGATAATGAAAATTTATAGGACCTTTAAAACGGATTTACGGTTAAAGTATTCATGTGATTTTTTTTCTTTATTTTAGTAATGTTTCTTGATTGATGCCACGTCACGTGACGAAATTTGAACAGGTAGTTTTGGGACACATTAAATAAATATAACGTGTTGATCTGCTTTTTTATATCAGGTTACAATTATTTTAGTTTTGTTCTCTTCTCTTTCGCATTTTTATTTTTCATTTTATTTTTCATGTCTGTCTGTCTGTCTGTTCGTCTGTCTGTTAGTCTGTATCCCAAATAAGTATCACGCCGAAACTACTGAATGGATTTCCATGAAACTTGGTACAATCAGAGCTTATAATCCGAGGAAGGTTCTAGGATACTTTTTATCTCGATATTTCGCGCGATTCCTTTGGGAGAGGGGATGCAAGACAAAATGGTTTTTTAGTTGTAACTTCTCAATGCGTGGTCCGATTCCAAAATTTATTTCAGTGTTATAAAAGGAGTACTTTAAGAATTGTTTCACATAAGTTTCAATGTTGAGGGTATTGTAGTTCAGGAATTAGTGACATCTCAACTTTTGCGAAACCTAGAATTCAAGAGTTCCTTTGAATGTAAGGGTAAATCTAAATTGGCGTGTTGGCTTTATCATAAAAGAGCGTAATGATTAAGGCTATTGTAAAATAATTTGGTCGGCGCCAAAAGTTTTAATACTGAGGGTCAGGAATTAGAGACATCTCAACTTTCGCAAAACCTAAAATTCAAGGATTTCTTTGAATGTAAGGGTAAATGTAAACTGGCATGTTGGCTGTATTATAAAAAAGCGTAATGATTAAGGCTATTGTAAAATAATTCAGTCCGCACCGAAGGCGTGAAGGACAGTTTCATACGCTCCCATGAATCTGTTGAAAAAATACCTGTTGTTTCATACACCTTATGTGACATATATAATAAAACTGTAGAGGGTCGAGAGTCTGTTCATGGAAGACATTTTGTAAATTTTAATAGCAGGGCGTTCGTTAATCGATACTGAAGCCGAAAATGTAATTTAAACTTTTCATGTCTGTCTGTCTGTCTGTATCCCGAATAAGTATCACGCCGAAACTACTGAATGGATTTCAATGATACTTAGCTCATAATGTTTTTAAATTCACACGACTTGCACTACACATTATATTGATTGCGGGTCTTTTTCGCGTAAACATTTCAAACTTCGCTCACCTCTCGACGTTTCGGCTATGTTACAATAGCCGTGGTCAGGAGTAGACTGAGGAATGCAGCTGGTGTCATCCTCTTGTACTGTTGACATTTTTCTATAATATCTATACTTCTTGTTATGTATATGTAGGTAGTTGCATATTTTTATATAATAAACCAGTCTGCTTGGAATCTTTGCCTTTCATTGACATAACATTGGCGCAGTCGGTTTTTGAAGGTTAAATATTTACGAGAAGTGTTCATCTTTCAAAGTGCAATATGCCTATTGGAAAAATAGAACCATTTTTGATCGAGTCACCGAACTGGGAAAGTTATGTGCGTCGCGTTAAACAGTTCATTACGTTGAATAACATTAGTGACGAACTCAAAGTGGCCACACTGTTAACTTTAGTCGGCGGTGATTGTTATAACTTACTGTGTGATTTATCTTCACCTGTCGATCCTGAGAGTAAGCAGTTTGAAGAACTGGTAAGCTTATTAAAGAATCATTTGGAACCGGAAAGGTCAGAGATAGCCGAGAGACACGTTTTCCGGCTAAGAACACAACAGCAAGGAGAAAGTGTTCGTGTCTACCTACAAGGACTAAAACACTTAGCGAAAACTTGCAACTTCGGCGCAAATCTCGAAGAAAATTTACGAGATCAATTCGTATCTGGTCTGTACAGCGAAGAAATGCGGTCGAGATTGTTTGCCGAGAAAAACATAGACTACAAAAGGGCCGTGGAGTTGGCCAGCGCGCTAGAGGCGGCGGAGCGGCATGCGATTACGGCGAGCGCTCCGGCCGCGAGCGCAGCGAGCGTCGCCGGGCCCAGCGCGGCGGCGGACGACGGCCTGCACCGGGTGAGCGTTGGCGGCCGCCGCGGCGCCAGCGCCGGGGCGCGCACGGGCGCCGCCGGCTCCTCCAGCGGCGCGCGGCGCGTGCCATGCGCGCGCTGCGGGAAGACTTCCCATGCGGCGAGTAAATGCCGCTATAAGAATTTCACGTGCGATTCGTGTGGCGCCAAGGGACATTTGAAAATTATGTGCCTAAATAGAGGTGAGTCCGGAGGCGACTCGGTCGGCAAGGGCACGTCGAAAGGTCAGTACTTTTTAAATAATAGTAGTGAATCTGAGGAAGCCGATAGTCATTTCTATAATTTAGTTACGTGTTCTGACAGTGATGGACCCTATTATATAGTGTTAACCGTTAATAATATCAGCTGTAAATTTGAAGTCGATACGGGCAGTAAGATATCTGCGATCTCTAAGATGTTCTATGACAAATATTTTGCGCATTTACCAATACAGAAAAAACTGTTAATTTTGAAATCTTATACTGGAGATACTATCGCGACCCTGGGATATATCGTGGTTCAGGTGCGTTGTGGGCGTAATTCTGCCACTCTCAAGCTGTATATTATTGAGAGTGGTGGACCTCCGCTAATGGGTCGCACTTGGATTAAGCAGTTACAGTTAACAATAATGCAATGTCATAATATAACTGAAGGGGATCCGATAGCGAATTCATTAAAAGCGGAGTATCCCGAGGTATTTGCGGATGGTTTGGGTACTTGTAGATCCCGTATTCGGCTTTATCTTAACGACACTAAACCCATTTTCGTGAAAGCTCGACCCTTACCGCTAGCTTTGCGTGATCGGGTGAAGCATGAGCTCGACCGTCTGGAGCGGGAAGGCGTGGTTTATAAAGTGGAGAGGTCGGAGTATGGGACGCCTATTGTACCGGTTATTAAATCAAATGGCGATATTCGCATTTGCGGTGATTACAAAATCACCATTAATCCGATACTTAAAGATTACCACTACCCACTACCGCGAATAGAAGAAATATTTACCAAACTAGGGGGTGGTGAAGAATATACCAAACTCGATTTGTCTAACGCGTTTCAACAGTGCCTGTTAGAGGAGGACTCGCAGGCTATGACTGCTATCACTACTCACGTAGGGACGTATATTTACAGGCGCGTTCCTTTTGGAATCAAGTGCATCCCAGAAAATTTCCAAAAAATTATGGAAGAAGTTTTAAGCGGTTTGCCCTCAACTACCGTATTCGCGGATGACATTTGTGTAACCGGTAAGGATAGAAAAACTCATGTTGCTAATTTGAAGGCGGTTTTACAGAGACTCAATGAGAACGGACTTCGCATTAATTTCAATAAATGTAAATTCTTTCAGGCAAGCGTGACATACTTAGGTTATAATATAGATAAGACCGGTTTACACACAGATCCTAAAAAAATAAAAGCGATCGTCGCGGCGCCTCCCCCCACCAATGTGACGCAATTGAAAAGTTTTATGGGGTTGGTAAATTTTTATTCAAAATTTTGTAGTAATATGAGCGAGATATTACGGCCATTGTATAATCTATTAAAAAAAGATTTCACATGGGCTTGGAGCAACGATTGTGATATCGCGTTTAACAAAATAAAAAAGGTATTAAGTAGCGCTCCGGTACTAGCACATTATGACCCGGAACGGCCGCTGGTCCTCTCGGTGGACAGCAGCGCGTACGGGCTGGGCGCCGTGCTGACGCAGCGCGACGCCGCCGGCTGCGAGCGGCCCGTGAGCTGCGCCTCGCGCACGCTCAACGCTGCCGAACGCAACTACTCGCAACTCGACAAGGAGGCGTTAGCGATTGTGTTTGGCGTCACCAAGCACCATCAATATTTGTACGGCCGGTGCTTTACACTTCTTAGTGACCATAAACCGCTTAGCTATATTTTAGGTAAAAATAAAGGTATCCCGGTCACTGCTGCGAGTAGATTGCAACGTTATGCGGTGATTTTAGCAGCTTATAATTTTAACGTGGAGTTCATTAGATCTTCACAAAACTGTCAGGCTGATGCTCTGTCACGTCTTCCGTTGTGCTCGACTACCGGTCGAACCAAAGGGGAGGATGGGCCGAGTTATCTTAATTTTGTTCAAGACAATTTTCCAATCTGTTTCAAAAATATTAAAATAGAAACCGGAAAAGACCCTATCTTGAACAAAATATTTGGATACGTAATGTTTGGTTGGCCAAAATCCATTAATGATATTGATCCAACTTTGAAAATGTACTTCCACCGCAAAGATAATATTCAAATCGATCAAGGGTGCCTGTTATGGGGTTATAGGATCATAGTACCTAACACCCTCCAAGATACAATATTAAAAGAAATTCACGATGGCCACCCTGGTATAGTAAAAATGAAACAAATCGCTCGCAATTATGTGTGGTGGAGTACTTTGGACGCGGACATCGAGAGCACAGCGCGCGAGTGCGGGCCGTGCCGCGCGGTGCTGCCCGCGCCGCCGCCCGCGCCGCTGCACTCGTGGCCCTGGCCGCACGAGCCGTGGTCGCGCCTCAATGTGGATTTTCTCGGCCCGTTCAATAACAAATATTATTTGATTGTTATTGACGCTCACTCTAAATGGATAGAGGCTGAGAAAATTAACAACACATCTGCTTTATCTGTCATCGCATGTTTTAGAAGAATGTTTGCGCGATTCGGATTGCCTAAAAGAATTATAAGCGACAACGGCCCACCTTTTACTTCGGCAGAGTTAGGACATTACTTAAAATGTAACGGTATTAAACATACCCTCACGGCGCCATACAAACCGGCTAGTAACGGTGCTGCTGAAAATTCAGTTCGGTCTGTCAAGCGAGCTTTAAAGAAGGCAAGCTTGGAAGGTGAAGACGATGAAACCGCACTAAGCCGGTTTCTTTTTACCTATAGAAATATGGAGCACAGTACGACCGGGCGAGAGCCTTCCGTCGCACTACTCGGGCGTCGGTTACGAGGTCGCCTAGACCTGCTTAGACCTGACATGGGCGAGCTAGTGCGCGACCGGCAGGTGGTCTGTGAGCAGCGCCGCGACGCGCGCCCCCGGGCGGCGGCGCCGGGTGACGCAGTCATTGTCAGAGATTACTCCAGGCACAATCGGAAGTGGACGGAAGGGGTAGTGGTAAACCGCTGTAGCCCCGTTTCATATACGGTTCGAACTAGGGATGGTCGTGTACATAAACGGCATATCGATCAGGTATTAAGAGATAAACGAAAATCCCGCTTCTCTCTCGCTAAAGTAGAGAAAGATGACGAACCCAGCCCGATGGTAAATACAGGTGCGGAACCCGAAGTTCAACTTGACGATCCCTGCGACGGTTGGGAGCTCGCGGCCGATCACTCACCGGAGCCGTCTCTTTTGGATACACCAAAAGACGCACGTGCTTCAGTGATCTCTTCGCCCGCGTCAAACGAAGTGGAGGGGTGTCTACGTCATCCTAAGAGACAGGCGGCATTGCGTTGCATTGATTTGCTAAAGAAAAATAAACTTTAATTAAACCTGTACAAGCCTTCCGTAAATACCTAACCGCCACTATTCCTAGTTTTAAACGAAATAATTGTCGATGTCAATGTGTTTCCTACTGTGTATTTGATTGTGTGTATGTAATTGTAAAGGTGAACAAATCAACATTATCTGTATTACTTACTATTATTATTTTTGTATTTACACGCTATTTTGTATTTACACGCTGCACACTTACCGTTGTAATTGTTAGATAATTAGCAAATCTTAGGATTGCCCACGATGCCAATCTGAAGATTGCCTATTAATGTAATCGAGATCGATTTAGTCATTTAGGAGTAGGTGAGGAATTCACGTTCGTGAACATTTAATTTTGTATATGTAGATTTGTAGGTAAATTACAAATATGTAACTAACAGAATATTAAATATAGTTTTAGATCTTAGGTCTTATAAGATATTATGTATCTGACTATAAGTCTAGTGTTAGGTAATATCCATTGTCTTAACAGTATCTTCATTTAAGTAGGTACTTCTAGTTATATACCTTCTCACTTACCTCCATAATAGATGTACTTTATAAATGTTTGATATACCTATAGTATATTTTGTTAAATAGAAGGGAAGTGTTATGTATATGTAGGTAGTTGCATATTTTTATATAATAAACCAGTCTGCTTGGAATCTTTGCCTTTCATTGACATAACACTTCTGTTATATCTATTAAGCGCTCGTGGCCCCGCGGACTCAGTGTTCTGTAAACGATCACTGCAGTAAACAACTTTCACTATGGCCGGTCCATGGATGGGTGACCATCCATGTGATCACTTTGTGACATTTATTTGAGCGTTTTCGTGCTTCGGAAGGCACGTTAAGCCGTTGGTCCCGGTTGCCAGTAAAATGGCAGTCGTTAAGCTAAGTTGAAGGCTTTATTTCAACAGCAGGCAGTCACAACCTGCGCCTGTCCATTTAAACACGGCAATACGGCTCACCACCTATTACGTGGTTCAAATTATTAAAGACTGTATCAATACAAACATCTAAAACAGCACTTTAGTTCTGTTTGTTTAACCCAAATGATACGTCTATTGGTTACAATAAATAGTTCCTGTTTTACGAACGAAATAGGCACAACTGCCTCACAGGTATATTTTACAATAAAGTGAACTGTAACAGTACTATAATATAGTTCGTCATAACGCCCAAGAAAGTCAACGAGAACGCCGCATCAACCACAAATAGCCCACACGCTGTCATTTTGTGATACGAAGCTCGATTGTACCTTATGATACTCTTGTATAGGAGTTTCTGATCATCTGAAAGCAATGTAAATATGTAAAAAAATGTAATTATGTAACAGAATAATAATATTTTGTTCTACGTTAATGTCCAATGGGAGATTTATTTATACCACTAGGAAGGCACAAAAGCACACAATCAACCTAATCAAAAGTAGCGCCTCTGGTTTTGCAAGCGTCTATAGAGTGCAGTAACTACCACTGCACCCTATAGACGCTTGCAAAACCAGAGACGCTGTGCAGTACTTGCATGAACCTTCAAAGATCGAACTAGCGAACAAAAACAAATTTAATTTCACCTACTCATACGGATGAACTTGTAAAACGTCAAGAATATAAAACAAAGATACCACCAGTTCACAACGCGACTCGTCTGAGAAGAACTGGTGGAAAGTTTTGAGAAACTCTTACTGTAGACGTTTAGAGAAACAGAGACTGGTACTTAAAGTGGAGTCATTTTAATAGGTAACATTTGACAATTCAATAAAATTTAACATCGCAACCTTGTAACGGGCGGCGGGCATAAAATAATATACTTTTTCGTTTTGTTAGAACTGCACGATTGTTTAACTTTTATCAATTGTCTACGATACAAATGTATTTTCATAGTGACAGATACGAGTAATTTTACGTTTTGCTTTCACTAATAAATGTATGAACTGACAGACGTCAAATGTTACCTTCTGAAATGACGCCACTTTAGTTCGTTGCACAACTTAGATGATTGGAATTTACAATTAGACTAGCTCTCCAGATATTCTGTCTAGATATGCGTTGGGCGTTATATCCGACAAATTGTCAGCGCACCAAATTGGCATACTGCAGGTCCAGTCTTGGTTTTCTAAACATCAACAATACGAGGTTCTTCAAAAGGAATCTAAAGGTTTTTATCTCTGTTGTTGCTTTTGCCTGCCCTAAGGTGTTGCGCTGACTAATTACTTGTTAGTAGTATAAAAAAGAGTCTGAAGCTTCACACGTCTTTCAATATTTGTAACAGCCATTTTTTTTAGTAGTGTTTAATGTTATACCAGTACAATCAGCCTTTTTCATGCGTTCGAAACATGTTGTAATAGTCTCTTCCAGAGCTATGTAGAACCGCTCACAGGACACGTAGATAATCGTTTGTAACATGAAGTCCTTGCTTATCCACGACATTACTGTCAGAGTGCTCACTATGTGATGATTCTGAAATATTTTATATTATTTTTATACTATTCAATGATGGCACTTTTTAGAACTTGTTGCACATTAAATAACTTTTACTGTTAATGATCCTGCCCAGTTTTGCTGCATGTCATGTTTAAAAGTAGACAAAATTTAATAAAACAAACTACTTAGTACAACATAAACAATTAAAGTAACATGTTATATGAGAATACCAATGTATAATATAAGGAAAAAAAGAAACACAAAACAATACACACAAAGGGTATTAAAATAGAACTCATTTTACATCATTAGGTAAAAAATTTCTAAATATATCTCATTAATGAAACACAAAATTACTGAATTTACAGTACCGGAAATATAGAAAAACCAGCTGATGCCCTCAGCTTCACCGCCGTGATAATTTTGTTCCCGCTCCCGCTTCTCATGGGAACTTATTCCCGGGATGAAAAGTCGGTTATGTGTTATTCCAGTAAATAGTCTATCTCTGTACCAGACTTTCTTTTTTTTTTTTTTTTTTTTTTTTTTTTTGACGCGGGGAACGCATTTACGCGCCTTCATCCCAGCTGCGGGGGCAGCTGGGATGGTGTGTGGGACTCCCGGCCCGGTCCGGAGTGGACCGTCCTACCCACTAAACCCCGCGGTGTTCCTCCTCACCCTTTAGCCGGGCCGAGGGATATCAAAAGATTATTCACGTCGACCCGGCTAGGGGCGCCCCGTTTATTCGGGGCTCTCCTCGGGGGAGCCAGATGAGCGGCTCCCCAAAGCTCCCTAAGGAGCTGAAGACCACGCCTGCACCGCTCTCGAGCGCCCCTCTGTGATAGAGGAGACAGAGAGCGGCTGTCGCAGGCGTGCGCTAATGGGCACCCCTGGAACACGGGAAAGGTGCCCACCGCCATGTGACCGTTGGTGGGCGGGGTCCCCCGACCTTACGCCCACGGTCAAGAAACAATCGGGGGCGCGCAGTGACTCCTCACCGCGGCGCCCCCGAACTGCACGGCATAGCGGGAGCATTATCCGTTACTCCCGCTCCCCCGCACAGTGCACCTCTCGCTTTCAGCCATCACCTCGTCGACTGGCGAGGTGACAGCGGCCCAGCACTGTTGCCGCCGGTCGCGCCGTTATTCACGGCCGGCAGCCCGAACTGCATGGCAGGGCGGTAGCATTTACCCAAACTCCCGCCCCCCACGCAGTGCCTCTCCCACTTTGCCGCCATCGTCTCGCCAGCAAGGTTGGCGAAGCGACGGCGACCCAGCATTGCTGCTGCTGGCCGTGAATAACGGCACGGCCGGCAGCAACACACACCACCGAGCAACCCACAGGTGGGTTACTCCCGCCTCGGCCTGAATTAGCCAGAGTAGCACAACTCCCCCACAGAGGAAGGGGAGTGGTCGCTACTCCGTTGCCCAGGATGCACCACGAGGAGGATCCGACCCATTGGGGTCCTAAAGATGTTAGTAGGACCCCGCACCCCATCTCTGTACCAGACTTTAGCCAGGTTTGTTCAGATGTTACAGCGTGAAAGAGGAACAAATATCCACACATCCACACTCACTAACTTTCATATTTATAATATTAGTAAGATATTACGCACATTGTCCACTTTGCGTGCTTGTGATGTTTTCAAAATAGCTGCAAAGTAGCTCACAGAGAAGATCAAAGCGGAGGAAGCCCAAATGAAAATCTATAAACAAAATTATTATGATTTAAACCATCAGCTACTTAATGCTCCCTACTTGCCTTAAACCACCTGCGAATACTTACAAAAAACTGAAAAGCGTCTTTAAAAACCTTGAAAGCCTTTAAAATGTTTGTGTAGGTTTCAAACATTTGACTGCAGAACTTTTTATCATCATAATTCTTAACTAATCCCATAATAAGAAGGTTATTCCACTCAATGAGATACCGTGGCAATATAGTTATAACACGAATGCCGTAAAAGTAATGTGCTTCAAACGTAACATAAAGCAAGCCATCCAAAAAGAATGATAAATTAACATGAGCCACCGTAAAATAAGTTGTCGCGAAAAGGAATATCGAACAACATGTGATTATATAAAAGAAACAATTCCAAAAGGTTTTATGATAGGTAAGATCCTTGTCCTGGGATAAGCTGTTGTGAATTTTTTGAATGATTAGTATAAGTGAAATGTTAGACTGAGTTTTAATACCATTGTATATGCAAAGAACGCTGACATTGAAACTGTAGGCTAAGAAATGTACGAGGAACATAGACGTTACAAAGTTTCCAGGATTAGTATTGAAGACATTAAGGACATCTAAGACAAAGATCAAAAAACATCCTTTTAATGCAATGACAAAGACACAAAAGAAAAATGCTGCTGATTTATGTTTAGTTCCAGTTGGAGTTATGAAATTATCACGAATGGTGTATTTAGCAGAGAGCAATAAATATAAAAATAAATGTAGAGAATAGAAAACACTAATGATTTCGTCTTTTAAATAGTTATCCAATAAAAATGCTGCTGATGGCATTACCATTTTCTGAAAAGTATTTTATTACAATATAATAGTACGTTACATTTCAGTTGTAACACTTGATTGTTATAGATGATAAAAATATTATAGCAGTATTAATGATAATTACCAAGTAAAAGCCAATCATTATCAACTAAAACCACTTCAATTTAAAATATTATTTTGATGGAAAATAGATAAGAAATGAAACATAAAAAATATGTAAGAGAACACTGCATAAGAATTACTATAAACTTATTTATTTTTATGTACAATTATAAACATTTTAATATCTATAAATGCGTTATTGCAGAGTGTTCTGCTCTCTTGGACAGTTTACTTACCTTTTTTTTTCTTCCTCCTGTTCTCCTTTCACCGGACATTTTAATATCTATAAATGCGTTATTAGGTGTATAGGGTGTAGTGGGGCCCTACCAACACCATCGGGCCCAAGTCAACCTCACGTGCAAGCTCGTGCACCTGCTGAACAACGGACGAGGCTCTGACGGCGGCGGTCCATTTCAACACGGCGATGGGCTCACCACCTGTTACGTGGGACCGAAATGTACACGGTGAAATGTGGGCCGGTATAGGCCTCTGCCTACCCCTTCGGGGATAAAGGCGTGAGTATATGTATGTACGTAAATGCGTTATTGCAGAATGTTCTGCTCTCTTGCACAGTTTACTTACCTTTTTTTTCTTCTTCCTGTTCTCCTTCCACCGGTCTGGTGGTAGATTCTTCTTATTTATGTATATTATTTTTCAGGAAAGTCCGTAAAATATAATTAGCTTACGGACTTTCCTGAAAAATAATATATATAAATATCATCGCTATTGATAAAGCATAATTTACAAGCCACCACGTTTTTTTTCCTTCAGGGATGCTATGCCGGACTCCTGCCGACTAAAAATCACATGCTTCTTATCTATTAAAAAAATGAGCCTTAAAAAAATGACCCCAGGGGCAAGCCTCCACATATAAAAAACAAAAATAAACAAGAGCCAACGAAAACTTGGTAGATTGGTACGCCATGATACATTAGCAAAAACTTCGGACAGTTGATTCTGCCATTCGCCACTCGTCTTAAATAACTAATGTCACTAATATCACGGGTACCCAACTCATACAGATTAATTTTAATAAACAGAAAATATTAAAAGATGGCACTAGTAGTTTCATATTCCGGAATTCAAATTTCAAAATATCTTATTTAGATATATAATGCATGGCAAATTATTTTAAAAATTAAATCATGATATTGGCTGCTATAGTAGCACATCAAACTCGTTGATTATAGAATAAACGTAGATTGTGTAAAAATTATCTCTCGATAGCGTTTGAATAAGATAAAAGATGGCGCTCATGTTAATCAAACATGAGCGCCATCTTTTATCGATGTTAAGGAAATTATTATTTCATTAGTTTTTACGAACGGCCAGTTTACGTTATCGAAACAAGCAAGCGGAATATGAAGCGGTATTTGGCCGATCCTCTCAGTGGCACGTTAGCTCAGCGGGTACGCAAGCTGCTTTGGGCGTATATTTGAGTTAATTCTAGTTCGAACCCCACTGACAGCATTACTTTTTTTATTTTTCCTATTTTTTTTTTACTTTTTTACTTAATCTAACATAGATTATTAAATAGTCCTACTTATTTCTCGAACTTCATAATCCTTTTTTTTTTCTTTAAGAATTGTTTCACGTTATTGTTATAAAAAATGAAAGCTGTAATCTATGTGATAATTGTAAGAGAAATATGTTCCAGCGAGATTATGTACCAGCTTTTATTAGGGTTCCAAAGGGTAAAAACGGGACCCTATTGATGAGACTTCGCCATCTGTCTGTCTGTCCGCCATGACGCTGTATCTCAGGAACCGTTATGGCCAGAGAGCTGAAATTTTCACAGATGATGTAGGTATTTAGGGTTGCCAACAGTACTTTATAATAAAGTATTGTACTTTATTTCGGGTATTTGTACTGTATACTTTATGAGAACAATAAAGTACGCGAAAATACTTTATTTCGCATGATTTGATTTTTCTGGGATTTCGACAAGTTTTCTCTGAATATTTTTTCGTATAACGGAATGGGCCAAGATCGCCGGCCGTGGAGCCAGACTTAAGTAATTATAGGAAATAGGTATGAATCTTTTCTCCTGATCTAAGTAAGTACATAAGTTTAGAGTTTACCTGTATGGACTTACAATCTATACTAACATTATATAGAGAAAAGATTTGATTGTTTGTTTGTTTGCATCGAATAAGCTCAGGAACTACTGGGCCGATTTAAAAAATCTTTAACTGATGGGAAGCTACACTCTTTGCGGTGAACATAGGCTATATTTCATTCCCGTATTCCCACGGGAATGGGAACTACGCGGGTGAAACCGCGTGACGTCCGCTAGTTTATACAAATATTTTTTTGCAAGTTTGTTTTTTTTGCATCGAATAGTCTCCGAAACTGTTGGACCGATTTGAAAAATTCTTTCACTGTTGGGAAGTTACACTCTTTGGTGAACATAGGCTATATTTTATCCCCGTACCTATTCCCACGGAAACAGGAATTACGCGGGTGAAACCGCGTGATGTCTGCTAGCTATCTATAAAGAGAAAAGATTTGATTGTTTGTTTGCATCGAATAGGCTCCGGAACTACTGAACCGATATCAAAAATTCTTTTACTGTTAGGATCACAGATATCAGAATTCCCACGGTTCCCGAATTCCCACGGGAACGGAACCGCGTGACTTCCGCTTGTTATTTATTAAGAGGAAAGATTTGATTGTTTGTTTGTTAGCATCGAATAGGCTCCGATACTAAAGAAACGATTACTAAAACTCTTTCACTGCTGGGAAGCTAATCTCTTTGCGGTGAACTTAGTCTATATTTTATTCCCGAATTCCCACGGGAACGGGAATTACGCGGGAGAAACCACGTAACGTCCGATAGTTTTAAAAATAATAAAAAGCACTTGTGTACTGCCAAGGTTCTAAAAAAGTACAATTTTAAAATTGTAAATAAAATGTACTCTTCTTTGTAAGTCTGTACTTTTTTTTACCCCATTGAAATCAGATATACTCTCTTTCTTCTAAAAAAAGTTGGCAGTCCTAGATGTATTCCTGTTGCCGCTATAACAACAAATACTAAAATCAGAAAAAAAAGGAAATATTCAGGGGAATCTCATTCAAAAATCGTGACTTTTTGCCGTTTTTTGGTACGGATCCCTGTGTGCGAGTCCGACTCGCACTTGGCCTGTTTTTTAATGTAATTCCGCCTGCCGCCCGCTGTAAAAATAAGTATCTACCAAGATAAAATATTTATTTTTTAGTACATATGCCAACTTTTCCATAGTGAGTATTTATTTTTATTGTAAAATAAAAAAAGGACAAGTCCTGTGTGAGCTTATTGTCATTTTCACTTCATAATAAAAATATTAAGTAAAAAAAGAAAACAAAAAGAACCGTGAGCTGGATTTGAACTGGGTCATCTCATATCAGGCACCACCCGCCTACCCGCTGAGCCAACTGTGCGATTGATGCTTAGAGTGAAATACTTAGTCATATCAGAACAGTAGAAACGAATTCAACTGTTCTCATATCATTATATATGAGAACAGTTGATGATTGATTTAAATTTTAAATAGATCAATTGCAAAAATAAATACTCAATACAAAGATAACATGCTGATTTAAAGCAATTAGTATGTCAACTTTTTCATAATATTTTTCTTATATAATAAAAAAATTACAAAGTCCCGTGTGAGTAAGTAGTCTTTTTTCACTTAATAAAAATATTGAGTAGTATAAAATGTGGGTACGTTCAAAAAGTAAAACTCAAAAGATAAAAAAAATCGTGTGAAAAGTGGGAATCGAACTGGGGCTTGCATGCACCGCATACCGCCCGCTTACCCGTCTGTGCTAATTGAGTGACTGCGTCACGATCGAAATAACTAAATACTTTATCAAAACAGTTGAAACGAAATCAAATTTGACCTTGAAATCTAGTTGAACATTTTGCTAAAAATATCGTCGCCATCTAGTTACATTTGAGGATTCCCACACTGACAGGTAGGCGGCCAGGTCTGTGGAGCGAGTTACGAGTGTAACCGATTTTTGTTCCTGTTCGTGCATCTGTATAGAATATATTATATAATCTGTGCTAATATCACATCTCACTTCCAGACTTCCTTCAACAATGCGCCTGAACCCTATCCTACTAGTATCATGTAAGCTTGTGAAGATATTTTAAAACCTATTAGTTTTCCAATCAAGCTCTAACAGGTGAATGAATGTGGTGAAAATTCGGTACAGAAATAGTCTGAAATAACACATATGTGCTACTTTTTATCCCTAAAATACCTATGTTTACATGGAATGCGGAATTGGAAACAGCACTTCACGCGGGCGAAACCATCGGCAAATGTATAATATTAAGGTAAAGGTAAGGGATTACACAAAATAAATAAGGCGACAACGGTGTGCGGTGGTGAAGTATTTGTTTTATTTATTTTTTTCAGTCTTTTAATTTATGTGAAGCTGGACTTTAAGAACTCAACTCTTAATATTAACACCAGTGAAATAAACGTCTAATATATCACTTTGGGTAAGTTTACTAACAAACAATGATAAGCTATATGTATTGCCGTAAGTAAGTATATTTTATAATAAAGTAAACTGTAACAGTACTATAATATAGTTCGTCATAACGCCCAAGAAAGTCATCATGAACGCCGCATCAACCACAAAGAGCCCATACGCTGTCATCTTGTGATACGACGCTCGATTGTACCTTATAATACTCTTGTATAGGAGTTTTTGATCAACTGAAAGGAAAGTAATTATGTATATTAATACGAGTATAATTATTTTCAGAAAGAATTCATAAAGGGTGAGGTCCTATAGTAGTGTATAATGCTATACCAGTACAACCAGCCTTTTCCATACGCTCAAAACATATTGCAGCGGTCTTCTCCACTGCTATGTAAAACCGCTCACAGGACACGCACAGAATCGCTTGTAACAAGAAGTCCTTGCCCATCCAGATCAAAGTTGAGTCTGAAACATAATTCGATAATTTAAATTGTCACGAAGTCTGGACTGAATTTAGGATGAATTTACATTCATACCTATCTATTAAGAATTCTATATAAAAATGACAGTTGAGATGTCTCTAATTTTGATTTTATTGTAATGTATATTGATGATGTACAAAAATCTACTCACATCGTCTATCTTGCGTGGTACTGAGTCATGTGTATTCAAAATTATTGCAATATAACTTAAAGAGAAGATCAAGGTGGAGGACGCCCAAGTTAATGCCTGTAAACAAAATTATCACACTAGAACCATCAAAAATAAAACAGATGTTGCCTTTTTATACCACTTTAAGATACTTACAAAAAATTGAAATGCGTCTTTGAAAACCTTGAAGGCCTTCAAAATATTTCTGTAGGTTTCAAACATGTGTTTATAGTACTTTTTCTCATCGTACTCGTTAACTAATCCACTAACAAGAACATTATTCCATTCGTTGATATATCTTGGCAACAAAGTTATAAGACGGATTGAGTAAAAGTAATGTCCTTCAAAAGTAACATAAAGCAAGCCATCCAAAAAGATTGTTATATTAATCTGAGGCACCACATAGTAAGATGATATTATAACAAGTATTGAACTGCATGTGATTACGTAAAAAAAACTATTCCAAAAAGTATTGTGGTAGGTGATATTGTTGTCTTTGCACAAGCTGTTGTGTATTCTTTGAATGATGAGTATAAGTGAAATGTTAGTTTGAGTTTTTATTTCATTGTATATGCAAAGAATGCTGATACTAAAACTATAGTATAGAAAGTGCATAATGTACATAGATGTGATAAAATTTCCATTATTAGCTTTGAATGTATTAAGGGCGTCTAAGATACAGAACAAAAGAAATCCTTTAATTGCAATCACAACAGCACAAGCTAAACATACTGCTGATTTATATTTAGTTCCAGTTGGAGTAATGAAGTTATCACGAATGGTGTATTTAGCAGAGAACAACGAAGACAAATATAAATTTATAGGATAAAATATACTGATGATATCGTCTTTCAAATAGTTGTCCAATAAAAGTGTTCCTGATGGCATTACTAATTTCAGAAAAGTACAATAGTTATATATTATTTTAATGTCATAACATTTCAGTTCTTGTATTGCTTGATAGTAACAGGCGTTAAATAAATACTAGATACGCTGTAATAGTAACAATTACTTAGTAAAAATCAATACTCATTAACCATAAACCCTTTAATTTAAGTGCTATTAAAACGGAACATGGATTAGAAAATAATGCTATACGTAATAATACTAATATCAAAGTATAGAATACACAAGGAAACACTTAAGATGTTTTTATATTTTATTATATTATTTAGAAACATATTTACATACGGCACGTTAAGCCATTGGTCCCGGGTGCCAGTAAAATGGCAGTCCTTAAGCCATGTTGAAGGCCTGTTTAAGCGACTTGAACAATTTCAACAGCAGGCAGTCACAACCTGCGTCTGTCCATCTCAACACAGCAATACGGCTCACCACGTTTTATGCTGCGTCCATATTTGTTACATTTGGACAGCACGTTTCTCCACTACTGTGTCAGACTTGCGTTTTGATACCATGAAAACTGCAGTTTCGGGGCTATCCATGCCGAACACCCGAAGAAAATGCTTGACATAGAATAAACGTCACGGTGATTTATGGCGTTACTAACTAGTAGTCATGCCCGGTGTAGACGCTGTTTGTATACGGACACACATCAAATACACGTGGAACGGGTCATGAAATCGAAAATGGGTTTTGGTGTGTACTTTCATAGGGTATTCGGTGCTGTTCATTGTCCGCGTCACCGGGAGACGTCCGCACTTGCATTTATGACCCACGTTGAGGAACACTGAACGGGACAAACACAGAGACGGGGTACAGAGTGAACCACTGGAGTTTGGAGCGCTCGTCGCCCCGGTGACTTTGTGTTCCAAGAACGATCACTGAAGCAAACAACTTTAGCTATGGCAATTCTTTGGATGGTGATTACCACCTGATTACTTTGTGACAATAATTTTATAATTCATCGCTGTGCCCGATTTTAAGATCTTATAAAATTTTACGATTCTTAGGGTTCCGTACCTAAAGGGTAAAAAAATGGGACCCTATTCATGAGATTTCTCCGTCCGTCTGTTTGTCTGTCCATCACGAGGCTGTATCTCATGAACCGTGATAGCTAGAAAGTTGACATTTTCACAGATGATGTAGGTTTTAGTTTTGCCGCTTTAATAATAATTACTTTTAGTACTTGTTGTTATAACAAATACACCCTACTTCCCTGGTTTGTTTGTGAAGATGTTTGGATGCTTGTTACTCAATCACGCTCTAACGGATTGGGCTAAAATTTGGTACAGATAGCTTATAGTCTGGAATAACAGAAACTACTATTGTCAGCCCGGAAATATGTTCCTACGGGAAGCGGGAATGGGTACCGTTTTTCACGCGGGCGAACATCATCTAGTAAAATTATGATTAAGGGGGCTCCCATATAACAGACGTGATTTTCCGCAACGGAGCCCTCCGTGCGGAACAAACCGGCTAAGTGGGAGTCAGACTGTCTGACTCGCACTTGGCCGGTTTATTATATCATTAATATCTACAAGACAAGAAGCGCTCGTGGCCCCGCGTACCCAGCGTTCTGTAAACGATCACAGCAGTAAGCAACTTTCGCTACGGCCAGTCCTTGGAAGGGTGACCATCCATGTGACAACTTGGTGACATTGATTTGAGCGTTTCCGTGCTTCGGAAAGCACGTTAAGCCGATGGTCCCGGTTGCCAGTAAAATGGCAGTCGATAAGCCAAGTTGAGGGCCTTTTTAGGCAGCTTGAAAACTTTCAACAGCAGGCAGTGACAACCTGCGCCTCTCCCATCTCAACACGGCAATACGACTCACCACCTATTACCTGGCACAAATTCAAAAATAAGGTGAAATGTAGGCATATAATATGCCTCTGCCTACCCCTTCGGGGATAAAGATGTGACCATATGTATGTATGTACTCGTATTATCTACAATACATACCAGTCACAGTACGAAATGCATAGTTACTACCAATGAGATAATGTCCACAGCCCGTTCGCTCCAAGTTTGCTGCTGGCTTTATGGCTGGTGTAGAGGCATAGTAGGGAAAGCGGCCGGCAACTTAGAGCGAATGGGAAGTATGTACTTATTAAAAAAAAAGAAAAGATCCATGACCCGTTCCTTGCATTCGATATTTAAAACTTGCAGCTGCCTGTCAGCACAATATAAAGCCCGTCACATACGTGCCTAACTATAATATTAATGAATATGAAACATAGCAAGGCAAATTACGACATATCTTCTAACTAAATTTACGGGAGTCCACACACGGAGCTATAACAAATTTCTATGCGCTCAACAAAATATGTCGACAGATTACCTATATCTCGATATATTTTAAAGGCGATAGTGTAGACCGAGTGAGATTAAAAATATATAAAAGTTTAACTCCCGTGTGCATTACTTGCTATAATATAATATAATAGTCAATGTCCCGCGGTTGCACCGGCGTGGTTCCCGTTTCCGTGGGAATACGGGAATAAAATATAGCATAAGTCACCCGAGGTTTCATCAAAACAATGAAAGAATTATCCAAATCGGTTCAGTACTTTTGGGCATATTCAATGCAAAAAAAACTAACATACAAACAAACAAACAATCAATTTTTTCTTTTTATAATATTAGTATAGGTATCTCGATATGTTAATATATTATAGCTACGTCTGTGACAGGCTTAACACTGACAGCACAACCAGGCGGCATAACCTAGGCCCGTCCACATTGAGCGTTACATGTTCGACACGATTACACACTACACTAGTCGATGATATGACACAAATGTGGACCCAGCATTACGTGGGACAGATTCTAAAAAGGTCAAATGTGGGAAATAATATTGCCTCTGCCTCTGTTATAGACATATTTACACTGGACATAATTGTTATACATAAGTGTTGCTTTGCTTTTTTATCTCATGTTACATTATTATAGTTCTGTTTTGTTCTTACTTATTTACGCATTTTTACTTGTTCTTTTACTTCTTCACGAATTCTGTCCACTGGTATATTCCGAATAGAAGAAATACCTTTATTAGATAAATTACATTATCTTTAGTATTTTTTTTTTTGGATCTTTTTCACTATACTTGATAACTCTTTAAAGACAATTTTTAGGGTTACGTACCCAAATAGTTAAAAGGGGACCCTATTCATGAGACTTCGCTGTCCGTCTGTCTGTATGTCTGTCCGTCACGAGGCTGTACCTCATAAATGGTGATAGCTAGAGAGCTGAAATTTTCATAGATTATGTGGTTTTATTGCCGCTATAAAAACAGAAAAACAATGATATTTAAGGTGGGCTCCCATACAACTATTGTGATTTTTTTGCCATTTTTTTTTACTCCTCCATTTGCCTGTCCATTTCAACACGACTATAGGCTCACCACCTATTACGTGGGACATAAAACTATGAGGGAAAAGCTATATATTTTCATTAAATACAAATAAGTTGTTGCTCAAGTCGCACCTTCCATGTTTGCACGTGGTGGAGCTGGGACCACTGCAGCACTGGGCCTCTATTTCTCGGGACGCAGGTCTTTGGCCCCGCTCCAGCGCCTCCTTGTGCTATTTGAACAGTCACGCAAAGGCTCTCGCTTCCAGGTCCCATGCAGGGGACATGCCGCCTCACCTGAGATCGTGCGGTATCCTCTTCTCACCCTGACGCTAGCCACATTGCTGGCCGTCAGGGTCTCCGCCCATACGGGGGCCTCGTATAGGGCCATGCTTCGCACGATCCCCAGGTACAGTCCCCTGTAGGGACCGTTGGGTCCCCCGATGTCGTTGGGTCCTCTGATATATTTTATGGGGGCTAGCATACAACAAACGTGATTTTTTTGCCATTTTATTTTGTCTTTAAATTAATAAAATTTTGTATGTTTTTATTACAAAACAATAGACGCGTGTATCAGGGATTAGAAATAAAAATTCTACATAGGGGTAAAACCGGGAATGTAAGTTTGTGGGGGCACTTCTTCATTTGTAAACAAAACTACCTAAGTAATTAAAATTTCGTGGACCTGCTTCTAAATAAAAATAAATGAACACATTGTTTCCGGTTTTTTTTTTAAATCAGTCTATTCATCTATCAGCGCCCAGCACAAACCCTTAGAACAAGTTGTTATAAGTTAAGTTAAGTTTTTTGGTAAGTTGTTATTGTTGTTGTTTGTTGTTGTTGTTGTTGTTGTTCGCTTGCAGTAGCGTCTGTTGCATTGTCTACGAACCTCTGTGGTTTACAAATGCAATATGTATGGTTATAGTATAATGATTATGTAAACTCCACCATTAAGGTGGTGTTAATTATATGTACAACAAACTTGATTATTGGTTTTGGTACGGAACCCTCCATGCCCGGTTTTTTTTTACTTTGCTGTTGTTGATATTGTTGTTGTTTGTTGTTGTTGTTGTTGTTGTTCGCTTGCAGTAGCGTCTGTTGCATTGTCTACGAACCTCTGTGGTTTACAAATGCAATATGTATGGTTATAGTATAATGATTATGTAAACTCCACCATTAAGGTGGTGTTAATTATATGTACAACAAACTTGATTATTGGTTTTGGTACGGAACCCTCCATGCCCGGTTTTTTTTACTTTGCTGTTGTTGATATTGTTGTTGTTTGTTGTTGTTGTTGTTGTTGTTCGCTTGCAGTAGCGTCTGTTGCATTGTCTACGAACCTCTGTGGTTTACAAATGCAATATGTATGGTTATAGTATAATGATTATGTAAACTCCACCATTAAGGTGGTGTTAATTATATGTACAACAAACTTGATTATTGGTTTTGGTACGGAACCCTCCATGCCCGGTTTTTTTTACTTTGCTGTTGTTGATAATTTTTTTCTGCGCACATTTTTAACTCTGTATATAGGGTAAACCACCCAATTATTGGCACTTTTAGAATGAATTATTGGCACTTTAGTTAAGAGTATGTTTCGAAAAATAAGGGAAACCTAGTTTATTTCAGTTCGGTGTTGCCCATTATGTAGTTGTAGGTATGCATTAAAAAGTAAAATAGCATTCTTTTTCTGTTAGAAATGGGCAAAATTACCTAAAGTGCCAATAATTGGAGGAGTGCCAACGATTGGGTGGTTTACCCTAATTTAATTGGCCGACTTGTTAATTTATAACAATGAATTATTTATTTAACAAATAATTTGAAAATTATGTATCCGCTTCAGACAATCCTACAGTAGTGTTTTATACGACCTAACAATTAGGTAGTTGTTTATTTGGAATGATGTTTCTTTGAAATTCAGTTCACTGATAACTGTGCAGGTGCTGACAACCTTCACTCTGTAGACAAATAAACATGGGTGTTTTAATGCAAATAGTAGCTGCAATATTATGTAAGTAATAATTAATTTGAATAATAATTTGGAGCGCTCGTGGGCTCAGTGTCCTGTAAACGATCACTGTAGAAAGCTACGTTTGCTGTAGCCGGTTTTGGATTGGTGACCACTAAGTGATCATTTTGTGATACCTATTTATTTGCGAGCTGTTCCGTGGTTCAGAAGACACGTTAAGATATTGGTCCCGGTTGCCAGTAAAATGGCAGTCTTTAAGCCGAATTAAAGGATTTATACGACTTGAAACTTTCAACAGCAGAAATTTAATGTGAAAAAACAACGCAACAACAGGCAGCACATTTCAACAGCAGGCAGTCACATCCTTCGCCGGTCTATATCAACACGGCAATGCGGCTCACCACCTTTTACGTGAAATTTGTTCAAATAATATTCCTCTGCCTACCCCGTCGGGGATAAAGGCGTGACTATATGTATATATGTATGTATGTATATACAAAAAGAATAAGAACGGAACCCTGTTGCTGTGTAGGTACCTATTCGCTCTCCGTCCGTCTGTCTAGGTACTTTACGTTTCAAAATAGTCTAATTCTGAAAACTGATCCGGAATAAAAGTCAAGCACTGTGTCATTTCCCTGCCTAAAGGTGCATCTCGAAATGTTGGTCTCGGCATGAATTTGGAGAAAACCAAGGTAATGTTCAATGAGCACGTCACGCCGCGCCGGCGCCGGGACCAATCTACGTCGAAGGATTGACGCTTAAGGATGTCCAGGAGTATACCTATCTTGGGCACGTTATCACGTTAGACAAGGGCAACCTGGACAAGGAAATCGCAAGAACAGCAAGGGCAGCGTTCAGCAAGCTACGTCGAGTTTTCCATTCGCCTATACCGCAGTGCCTGAAGACGATAGTCTACAACAAGTGCGTCCTATCAGTTATGACATACGGAGCCGAGACGTGGACATTTACGGTGCAGCTATTCCATGCCCTAAAAGTTGCAAAAATGGAGCAAATGAGTTCTAGAGTGGAAACCACGACACGGTAAAAGTGGGGTAGGACGTCCACTCGCCAGATGTACCGACGACCCGGTAAAGGTCGCAGGATGCGAAAGGCGCAGGACCGCGTACGGTGGCATTAATTGGGATAAGCCTACGTCCAGCAGTGGACCGACGTAGGCTGATTTGATGTGCCTTTTCCTCTCACTTTTTGTGATGAAAAAAAAATTATTGCATGTGTATTCTATTCTGTGACAAATGTTCAGTTTTTACATAGAGCAACGCGAACTGTCTAAGGCGCGCGATGCTCTGTGAGTTTTTAAGGCCGGGTTTCCACTGACGCGGAGCGGGGCGGAGAGGAGCTTAGCGGTGCACGAATTGACCAATCACTATGCTCGAAATCTCCGCTCCGCTTCAATGGAATCAGCACGAGCGGAGTGGAGCAGAGCTGAGCGGATATTCATAGTTAAAATACAGCGAGGCGATGGGGTGCGGAGGACAGCGGGGCGGTGCCGTGCGGAGGACAGCGGGGCGGTGCCGTGCGGAGGACAGCGTGGCGGTGCCGTGCGGAGGACAGCGCGGCGGTGCCGTGCGGAGGACAGCGCGGTGGTGCCGTGCGGAGGACAGCGAGGGAGAGCGGAGCGGGATGCGTGGGGGATTCGTTATCTTCGTCTTCAAGTAGAGAAAGATATGAAATATTGCTTTTTAGGGTTCCGTAGCCAAATGGCAAAAACCGGAACCCTTATAGACTCGTCATGTCTGTCTGTCTTTCTGTCTGTCCGTCCGTACGTCACAGCCACTTTTCTCCGAAACTATAAGACCTATGCTATTGAAACTTGGTAAGTAGATGTATTCTGTGAACCGTATTAAGATTTTCACATAACACTAGAAAAAAGCAGTAAATTTTTGGGTTTTTTTTCATTAATACGTGTGCGGTATCTATAGACAGGTCTTCTAAAATGCTATTGAGGTTTCTAACATAATTTTGTTCTAAATTGAATAGTTTGCGCAAGAGCACTTCCAAACTCCAAACTTCCTCTAACTTCTAAACTAAGATAATGATAAATCTAAAAAAATATATAAAGTACATTGCCGTAAAAACTTCCAACGAAAATTGGTATAAACGAGATCTAGTAAGCAGTTTTTTTTAAACGTCATTTTCACCTAAAAAAAATCACTACCACAGCGAACGTGTTAAAACATCAATCAAAGTTACAACGAACTACAAGAACTTTTATACTATGGTAGGTACTTGCTGCTACGGAACCCTTCATGGGCGAGGCCGACTCGCACTTGGCCGGTTTTTCTATTTGAGATAGTCTTTCAGAGAGATTGAGTGTAACTGAGCGAAAAAATGCGCGATTACTAAAGTATGCTCCGCTCCGCTCCACTCCGCCACGCTCCACTCCGCTCCGCTTCAGTGAAAAAACTGACCACTTTTCACCGCTCTTCACCGCTCCTCTCCGCCCAGCTCCGCTTCAGTGGAAACACTGACCACTTTTCACCGCTCTTCTCCGCTCCTCTCCGCCCAGCTCCGCGTCAGTGGAAACGCGGCCTAAAACATTGTGCGCGCGCATCTGAAAAATAACTTCAAAAATAACAATGCAAGACATAACCTGGTACTCGGAATGAAAGGAGGCCGTAAGCGATTTTCTCTTTTTAAACTGAAATAAAGTAGGCTGTTTATAATATTTTGTTTTGTAGCTGGCAGAATATAATTTATTACTGTTGTTCCCTGCCACGGCCACGCTTCGCTGTGACTTTTTGTAGTGGTACTGTGACAAATAAGTACGAAAATACACGATAGTTTGGTACTTATTGTACTTGCTCATCTTTCAAAACAGGCTAGCTATCAAAACTGAAACCAATATCAAGCATTCTGCCATTTTCTCTTACGTTTTTTTGTTTCATAAAATCCAATTCACACCGAGTAATAAAAAAGAATTATTAATTAATAAATTAAAAAAATACTTCAAAATATCATGCAAAACGTAAACTAACCTCTAACTCGGAATGCAAGGAGGCCGTATTAACGATCTTCTCTTTAAAAACAATACATTGTACATAAAACTAATAATAGGTAGACTGTTTATAATATTTTGTTCTGTAGCCGGCACAATGTAATTAAAAATGTAATTTTATTCTTGTTGCTGGGATGATAAAAGTATAAAAAGTAGTCTAAAACCATCTCAGAAACATGTTGTATATCATGTCAAATTTTGAGCTCAATCGATGAAGTACATTTTGAGTTTTTGAAGCGTACACATACGCATAGAACATATCAATATAGATTTATTTATTTATCATCTTACAAACAAAACAAGCTAACAGTGAAGTGACACAAAAGCGCTCATAATGTTATGCTACATATTAACTAACATAATTTACTATTTACAAGTTATAATAATCACATCTTGCATATTTATACAATGTTAATATTCATAAATATTTTCAATAATCACGATATTCATATTTATAATTTATCATAACTCTTCTATTCATAATAATCCCAATTTTTAACTGCAGAGATTGTATTTTGTATGTAAGATCTGTCCTGGCTGTTTGAATTTTTTTTTTTTTTTGGTTTGAATTACAGATGGTTTTGGATCCTTTCTAACCCCGTCCTATCCTACCTTATCCATTTCCTTGTCCGTGAATCCCTTCCTACCCCATCCTGATCCGCTCCACTATCCGCCAAGCCAAGGTCGCCGTGCCGATGAGCTGCGTGGCTACGGGCGAGCGTAGTCTTAAGCGTGCCTAATTGCCCTGGGCCCGGGCGAACCCAGAACAAGGCTAGCCTTACCTGGACAAGCGGGGCTCTGTTCAGGTGGACCAATTTAATTCCCTAGCTTCTCGTGGGAACGCTATGGTAGTGAAATTTAAAACCAAAAACGGCGGCGATGTGGTTCGCCACCCATCACGTCTCGTTTCCCATCGAGGCGAAAAGTGGACTAGGGTTAGCCACTTTGCTACATTAAATGTGAGAGGAGGAATGAAAGATAAAATTGAGGAGGTATGTAAGATGATGCAAGAGAGGCATCTTGATATTTTGTGTGTGAATGAGACAAAGCGGAAAGGATGTGACACCACGACACACGGAGCGTATACGGCCTATTGGTCAGGTGTAGCCACAACCAGCACAGCATGCCAGGGGGTCGGTGTACTACTTTCCGCGAGAATGAATGAGTGTGTGACAGAGTATGAATGTGTGAGCCCAAGACTCCTTTGGCTAAGACTGAAGGTTGGACTTACTCGCATCTTTGTTTTGGGAGTGTATGCTCCGCAGGATGCGCGGTGGCACCGGTCTTCAAAAGACCAAAGCGAGAGGCAGGCATTTTGGGAGAGTATGAGTGATATTCTGGATAAATGTAAACGAAACGAGAGAATAGTGATGTTAGGTGATTTTAATGGTTGGGTGGGAGTGAAGCGCGATGGATACGAAAGTGTATTAGGAAAGTTTGGTGATGAACGAGTGAATGTAAATGGAGAAAGCTTGCTAGAAGTATGTTTGGAAAGGAATCTTGTGGTAACTAATACCATATTCAACCACAAGGATATCCACTTGTATACAAGAGAGGAGAGAGATCAGAGAAGCATGATTGACTTTGTGATAGTAGACGCAAGACTGAGAAAGAAAGTGCTAGACACTCGGGCGTACCGTGGCACCGGGATCGACACAGATCACTTCTTGGTAATTAGCCGGGTAAGGGGTCTGTTTCAGCGGTGGCGACATCGTGTGCATGAACCCGTTAGTGTACTAGAGCGAATAAAAGTTGAGAATTTACAAGAGTTAGGCATAAAAGAGGCATTTGTGAGTAAACTGAGTGAAAAATTTGAAAACCTAGATGCAATATGTGAGATTGAAGAATTATGGAAGCCGTTTAAGGAAGGACTTGTGGAAGTTGCGATTGAAGTGTGTGGGGTTAGCAAAAGACGACAAGGATGTATGGCAAAGGGAATGAGTGCGGAAGTTCTTAATGCGTTGACTGGCAAGAAGAAAGCATGGTTGGACTGGTTGGCTACAAAGGCCAATCAAAGAATGCAAAAGGCAACGGATGAGGATGTAAAAATGGCAAAGGATGAATATAAAAAGTATAAACGTGTTGCAAAAGAGACGATGATGAGAAAGAAAGAGAATGATAGAGAAAAATTTGATAAAAGGTTATCTGAAGACTTCCAACGGAATATTAAATTTTTTTGGAAGTCCATAAGAACAGTGAGGAGT
This sequence comes from Miltochrista miniata, assembly GCA_933228765.1. Lineage (NCBI taxonomy): Eukaryota > Metazoa > Arthropoda > Insecta > Lepidoptera > Erebidae > Miltochrista > Miltochrista miniata. Next base: position 3,639,132 of record OW121769.1, read on the forward strand.
CAGCAAACAATGTCGCCGCTCAATCACATCAGAAACCAGGATGGAAGTTTTGTAAGAGGAGAAGAATGTGTGCTAAAGAGATGGAAGGAATATTTTGAGAGTTTATTCGAAAAAGAAGATATACAAGGCGATACGCGTGTTTTAGAACTGAATGAATTTGGCGATGAAAGCGAGTTAAGTATGGTAGAAATAGTGGAAGCGTTGAATTGTATGAAAGTAGGAAAGGCTGCTGGAATAGATCGGATTTCTGTCGAAATGCTGAAAGCTGGACGTGGCGTGGTAGCTTGCCAGCTGTACCGCCTTTTTAACTTTTGTTGGCGAAGTGGCAGAGTACCAGCAGAATGGTGTAAAGCTGTCATTGTGCCGCTTTACAAAGGAAAAGGGTCGCAGCAAGAGTGCAAAAACTACCGCGGCATAAGCTTGCTCAGCATCGTTGGCAAATTGTATGCAAAAGTGTTGATAAAAAGAGTGATGAATGAAACTGAAGGAAAAATGTGGGATGTACAAGCAGGATTTATGAAAGGAAGGGGATGTACGGATCAGGTCTTTTCCTTACGATGCGTAGCTGAGAAAGTTTTGGCTAAAAGTCAAAAGGTCCATTGCATATTCGTGGACTTGGAAAAGGCCTATGACAGAGTGGTGAGGAATGAACTGTGGTCAATATTGTCCATGTATGGAGTGAACAGCAACTTGATACGGGCACTGAGGTCTCTCTATGAGGGTTCTAGTGCTTGTGTCAGGATCAACGGGGCCTGCACGGACTTCTTTCACATTGAAAAGGGTGTGAGACAGGGCTGTGTAGCTTCTCCGTGGCTGTTTAATCTATACATGGATAGTTGTCTGAAAGAACTGCAAGAGAGTATGTATGGCTTAAAAATGAATGAACTGACCGTCAAATGCCTCCTATACGCTGATGATCAGGTGATATTAGCATCATCAGCGGAGGAATTGCAGCTGATGGTTAATAGTTTGAATGAGGCTCTAAAAAGTAGAGGAATGAAAGTTAATGTAAACAAGACGAAAGTTATGGTTTTTGAAAGAGAAGAAAGTATGACGAATTGCTCAATCTTCATTGAAGGGCAAAGAGTGGAACAGGTGAAAGAATTTGTATACTTGGGTTCCAAATTTGTAAGGGATGGAAAGTGTGACCAGGATATTGAGCGAAGAGTTTTGGCAGGAAATCAAGTGAATGGGGCTATGTACACCTTTATGAGCAGTCAAAATGTGTCTGAGAAGGCCAGGTTGGCTGTACATAGGGGAGTGCTCATCCCTACACTTATGTATGGTAGTGAAAGTTGGGTATGGCAGAAGAAGCATGAAAGCAAAATTAATGCAGTGGAAATGAGAAGTCTGCGAAGTATAGCTGGAGTGACTTTAATGGACAAAAAAAGAAATAGCGTGATAAGGGAAAAATGTGGTATAACAGAAGATGTAGTGACTAAGATCGAAAAAGGGATGCTTAGATGGTTTGGACACGTGGAGAGAATGGATGAGAATAGACTGACAAAGCAGATTTATGAGGCGAGAATGAATGGGCAAACTGGTAGGGGTAAACCTCGGCGTACGCATGCCGATCAAATCAGAGACGTTCTGGAAAAAGGCAAGGTCAAGAGTACCCTTAACCGGCGAGCGTGTATGAAAACAGTTATGAAAGTAGAAGAAGCGAAAGTTGTATGTCAGGATCGTAGCAAGTGGAAAGCCATAGTCTCTGCTTACCCCGATGGGAGACAAGCGTGATTATATGTATGTATGTATGTATAATAATATTGACTGTGCCCGCCGGCTTCGACCGGGATAGACTTCAATAAACTTATTATATCCTATTTTTCCATTAGAGCCTTCCAAATTTTGTTCTAGTGGATCCCCATACTTTATAAGGGTTGCTGGAAGATAGATTGATGAGAGTGTTTCCCAATATTACTCCCTTGGGAGTAAATTTTCAAAAAATCCTGAAACATGTGTTCATTTATTTTTATTTAGAAGCAGGTAGGTATACGAAATGTGAAGTAGCTTTTTTTTATACTACTTAGGTGGCAGACAAGCTTACGGCCCACCGGAAGGTTGGTAACCGCAGCCTATAGACGTTTGCAACACCAGAGGCGCTACACACGCGCTGCCGACCCGGCGTAGGTTGTGACGACCCACAGTTGAAATTTTTCAAGCCGCCCGTAAGGCCTTCAACTTGGCTTAACGACTGTCATTTTACTGACAACCGGGACCAACGGCTTATCGTGCCTTCCGAAGCACGGAAACGCTCGTAAATAAATGTCACAAAGTGGTCCACGTGGTGGTCACCCACCCATATCCGGCCATAGTAAATGTTGCTCACTGCAGTGATCGTTTACAGAACACTGAGTCTGCGGGGCCACGAGCGCTTCAAAAAGCGCTAGCTAGTTGTGTTTGAAAATGAAGAAATTCCCATACAAATTTACATACCCGATTTTCAAATCCCTAAATCACAAGTCCATTGTTTCAGAATAAAAAATACGTGTCGATTTTTAATATTTAAAGCAATTAGTATGCTAACTTTTTCCTAATATTTTATTATAAAGTGAAAAAAGACAACTTGGCCCAGACGGGACTTGAACCCGCAACCTTTGCCTAGTCCAGGGCAATGCTCTAACCAATTGAGCTACGGGAGCCGTACTGATACAAGTTGAAATTCTTCACCTTATTGTAACCGCCATTTAAGAGTATGGCACAGAGCCATCTATCGAGCTACTTAGCAACTCTGATATCAATGAACGATATTGCAATCATTTTTATACATTGATTTGATGTCTCCGACTCAATCTATCGATTTTTAATATTTAAAGCAATTAGTATGCTAACTTTTTCCTAATATTTTATTATAAAGTGAAAAAAGACAACTTGGCCCAGACGGGACTTGAACCCCTTTTCTTTTTTCACTTTATAATAAAATATTAGGAAAAAATACGTGTGTGTAATTTCATGCTGCTAACTTAAAATGGCGAAGTTCTATATAACCTATTATACCTTATTTTGCCACCTTAATGGTGGACTTTCCAAAAATTATTTCTTATCGGTAGCCTACTACGAACGGGTGCAGGTAATTATTTTACATTTCGAGATGTTCATCGATAGTTATTTATTCGTTACGCTCCACTCAGCAACTGCGTCAATATCGCTCTGCAGCGACTCACAATCATAACTGTCCCTGATCGACGCGAACAATATAAGGTCGTCAGCAAACATAAGACATTCCGATTGGGAAAGGACAGTTGGAAGGTTATTTGATACGAGAAGAAACAGGGTCGGCCCCAGGGTACTACCCTGACTTACCCCAGACCTTGTATAATAGTCCTGTGATCTATAGTTCCCCAACTTTACATACCTCGGCCTCGGTTTCCGAGATAATCAGCTTTAAATCTTATATCATCGAACCCTAAAGACGAAAACTTGGTGAGTTGGATATCATTATTTACGCGATGAAAAGCTTCTTCGAAATCAAAATATGTTGCATTAACTTGACAGCCTGACATTACGTTTGTCTATAGGTAATCTAAAAAGTTAATATGATTCGTTAAGGCGGAACGAGCAGGGACGTTATACAGGGTGTGGCGTAAATAGTGGTCCAACGTAAAAGGTGTGACATAACAGGTAGTCAACTACAACATACTACAATTTTGTCCGGTTTTGCCCAAGGGTTGCAGAAAAAAAAAAAAAAAAAAAAGAATCGGAATGACACCGCAGACCCTTAGTGGGACCAAGGTGTTGACCAAAGTCTGTCAGGAATCCTGTAACATCCTTCCGAGTAGTTTTCCGAGGCGCCCGACAATAGACGGATAAGTAGAGACCATGTGGTTATAAACAGTTTGATTCCCTACTCTGAAATTAAAATTTCAGTTTGTAATGAAAATGAAATATCCAGCTTTTAAAAAATAATATTTGTTAGTGTGATACCATTTCGAAATCGGTATTAGACGGGCATATTTTTGAAATAATGGGTAGCAACAGTGCAGTACATTTATTTTTTTAAAAATGCATTTGTATTTTAGTGATACTTTAAAACTTGAGGTAAAATTGAGATAAATTTATCTTTTTTTTCCAAGTTTGAAATGGAAATAAACAAACTATATTATTGTTTGTTAGCTAATGTATTAGGCTTTAATAAACAGAAATCAAAATTCAAAACTAACGATTTTTCTTCAAACTACAGCCAAATTTATAAAAAATGGGGTGAATTTCATAAAAAGTTCTTTTTTTCTGCAACCCTTGGGCAAAACCGGACAAAATTGTAGTATGTTGTAGTTGACTACCTGTTATGTCACACCCTTTACGTTGGACCACTATTTACGCCACACCCTGTATAAATAAGGGGAACTTCCATACTTTGATTTGTTGTCATTTTCCGGAACGGAACACTCGGTGCGTGAGTTCGACTCGCACTGACCTGTTTTTAATTTTTCTATTGACAATTTTATAATACTTTTCATTTTGCATATTTTCCAGTATGTTTCTCATGCATGAACATGGGCATCATTATGGCCTGGCCATCGTCTACGGTGCTCCTGTTTAAGTCAAAGAATACAACCTTGCAGCGGCCAATGACAGATGTTGAAATAGCTTTGCTCGGTGGTTTGCCCGCTATTGGAGCTATGATCAGCCAACCTTTAGTGGTTGGGTACATTCTGGATAGACTGGGACGTAAACCTACTGCAATGTTGGCGTCAATGTTTCTTGTAGTTAGTATCTGTTTTTAAAGTTAAGTCATTTTATACAATCTAGACACAGTATTTTGTGGTTAAGTAGGATCTTGGTTCTTCGTTTAATTTGTTTTTATTGTCTCACAGTTTGCAAATACATTATGGGAAAGGAATTTACTTAATTTCTATATTGTTTGACTGCTGAATGTAGACCTCTCTCAATTTTATTTTGAGTGGGTGATCGGCCTATCTGTAGTGCTCAGGTCGGATGATTTGGTACAGAGTTTTGTTAGTGTGTTTTGAGATTTCCTTTGCTTCGTTATTAGCTCGTTCGTTAGTCAGCAGAAGCACTTCTAGGTGAGACTGGTCTGGGTTCCGAAGATCTCGGTGAAGCTCAAACTCACTCCCATAAATATTCCCTTCTAATTCATGTATAAATTCAAATTAACCTTTACGTGAGCTTTAATATTTCCTGAGACTTTGTCAAGTTTGACCTCGTTATTTTCTTTAAATCTTATTCATGTAAGTTTTTACTTAAATCTCACTTCTTTATTTTACAGATAGCCTGGTCAATCATATCTACGACAAGCAGGATAGAAATAATCCTTATGGCAGTATTTATTTCGGGTTTTGGGCATGCAATCACGTTAGAAGTTGCTATATACCTCAGTGAAATCTCTCAGAATTCAATCAGGGGTACATTAACGGCTGGACCAAATCTTGCTAGTAATGTGGGATGCCTGGTATCCTATTTTCTTGGAGGAGCTTTGGGATACCACATGCTTGTGTATACTTGTCTGACATTATCAGTGATTGGTGTTCTGATGATAACCGTGTTGAAGGAGTCTCCCGTTAATCTTTTAAGGAAAGGCAGAGAAGAGGCAAGTAAACGTTTTAAATAACTGTAATTTTCTTTTTTGACTGCTTCGATGGCGCACGGTGGCATGGCGGAGTGGCGGTGGTAGTGTCAACATGTTCTAGCCCAAATTAAGGTAGTATAAAGCTTGTGCTATGGGATCTAGACGACTGATAGACATACCTATATTTTTCTAAATATATACATATTATACATAGAAAACACCCAAACTCCGAAACAAAAATTTGTTAATCACACAAATATTTAGACCAACCCGGGAATCGAACCCAGGACCTCTGCGCGGCAGGCGGTTACACTACCGAAATGCCACAGAGGCAGTCAGTTGCTCCCGTTTTTATAGTAAAACTCCTTTAATAAAATTTTCAATTGTAAGATAATACCCTAATGCTATCTAGTTATAAGATTTATATTAAGTTTGTATTATCACTTGTTATCGGGACTAGACGTCTCAGATAATATATCAACATCAAACACCTATTGTAGTAGTTCTGTTTATAATATAAATTATGTAATTGTATCTATAAACGTGTTTTCAACTATTTCACTTTTGGCGATTTTAAGGATGCAGCAAAATCTATATCATTCTACCGACACACAAGCAGTACTTCCAAAGAGGTGATCACAGAATTGAACAATTTACGCCGAAGTATTACGTCAAATTTAAAAGGTATGGTTGCTGCCAATTTATTTGAAACTAGCTGGTGCCCGCGACTTCGTACGCTGCATTTTATATGGGATTCTTTCGATTGATACAACTTTTTTATTTATGAACCGATTAACAACAAGGAAACACTAAATGTTAAGTGCAGCAAACCCGAAAGCAATAAACAAACGTACAGCCAAAAAAAAAAATCAAAAATCATTGTTTTGGATTCTGTTGCGTTCATAAAGCACCCCTATAAAGTTTTTTTCTTATACAGGGTGGAATTTAAAGACGGTAGTTGGAGGTAAAGTACCCTTAATATTGATAATGGCAAGTTTTGCTGAAAGGAAACATTCCTTTATTTTCAAAAGTAAGTAAAACTGCATTCAAAGATTTTTGAAAAATCACCTGCTTGAGCCGGGAATCGAACCTAGGAGATGTGAAAAAAAAACATCCTGTATTTTATGATACCAACCGGAAGAGTCTTTAATAAGGAACAATTTCTTTTAACCAACATAGTATCTTACATTAAAGGAAGACCAAGTAAAATATGTCTTATTGTAAAGCTTACTCACTATCTGAAGAAGAAAAACAGTGTTATTGAGATTCTTCTCCTTTTTTTTTAAGTTGGTAAAAATAATGTTCTAGTTTCTGTCAATGGAAATATTCGTTCTGGTCACTTAACCAACCAACTTAAAAAAAAATAGGAATTTACGAATTAGACTTTTTTTTTCTTCAGATAGTGAGTTTAGACAGTTTTTCAATAAAAACGTATTTTACTTGATCTTCCTTTATTTTAAAATACTATGTTGCTTAAAAGAATATGATCCTTAATAAAGATTCTTTCGGTTGGGATCATAAAATGTTTTTTTTTCACGTCTCCAAGGTTCGATTCCCGGCTCAAGCAGGTGATTTTTCAAAAATCTTTGAATGCAGTTTTACTTACTTTTGAAAATAAAGGAATGTTTCCTTTCAGCAAAACTTGCCATTATCCATATTAAGGGTACTTTCCCTCCAACTACCGTCTTTAAATTCCACCCTGTATATCTTCAATGTACAGACAGCGACCTGTTACGATTTTATTATATGTATGATATGATGATGATATGATATGATGATGATGATATGATGGGCATGACTATAACACTTTAATATAGATGTTACAGAAGCTGGACCTTTAACGGAAGACACTGAAACAGTCAAACCGAAGCTAGAACGAAGGAATATAATATCTTGTTGGCAATTTTTTAGTAAGTGTAACTTATTGACATTCCATGTGACCACTTTGTGTCATTTATTTGAGCGTTTCCGTGCTTCGGAAGGCACGTTAGGCCAGTGGATCCGGTTGCCAGTAAAATGGCATTTTTAGGCAGTTTGAAAATTTTCAACAGCAGGCAGTCAGAACCTGCGCTTGTCCATCTCATCACGGCAATAATAAGACTCACTACCTATTGCGTGCGACAAATTCTAAAAAGGTGAAATGTGGGTCTATATTATGCCTACCCCTTCAGGGATAGATAAAGGTGTGACCATATGTAGGTATGTATGTAAGTATGACTTGTTGACCTCAGAGGTATATTTTGTAATTGTAAGCGACTGTCTCTAGTTGAATTTCCGGGTAGCAACTCTTATTAGTGTAATCAGCAAATGAGTGTTTCGTATAATGAGTGTTTTTAGGCATCATACTTAGCTATTTGTTATTCTGTGAGAATGTTCCACCTTACGCCATTAAGATTTCAAACGATACACAATCCTCAATGTATAGTCACATCACAAAATTATTTCAAAATACGATAGTGCATAGATGAAATATTAATTTCTATAGATGGCGATTTTATATTAATAAAATTACTGGGTAATCTATTCATCTATCAGCGACCCAGCCCAAACCCTTATAGACCTAGGAACTTGATTTTTTAAGGATAAGCTACTCTTATATAGTAGGCTACTGATAAGAAAGGATTTTTGGAAATTACGCCATTAAGGTGGCAAAATAAGGTACAAAAGAATGAAACTTCGCCATTTTTAATGATAATAGCATGAAATTACAGACACGTGTGTTTAGGGTTCCGTAGCCAAATGGAAAAAACGGAACCCTTATAGATTCGTCATGTCTGTATGTCTGTCCGTTCGTATGTCACAGCCACTTTTCTCTGAAACTATAAGGCCTATGCTATTGAAACTTGGTAAGTAGATGTATTCTGTGAACCGCATTAAGATTTTTATATATATTTTTTAAAAAAAGCAGTAAATTTTGGGGTCTCCATACTCAAAACTAAGAGAATGATAAATCTAAAAAAAAACAAAATCTACCAACCAAAATTGGTTTGAACGAAATCGAGTTGGTAGTTTTTTTTAATACGTCATAAACTATCCTTGATTTGAAATCCAATACACAGGGAATGTAAGTTTGTATGGAAATTTCTTAATTTTCAAACACAACTAATTTAAATTGCCTGCTTCTAAATCAAAATAAATGAATGTTTTAGGATTTTTTGAAAATCTACCCTGAAGGGTGTAAGATTGGAAAACACTCAATCATCAATCTATATTCGATATTTCAGCCCTAATGGGATAAATAGGACATATATAAGTGGGGGGGGCACACCTAGTATTAATATAAGGCATGTATTTTAATCGATATCTGTACATTTCCTTTTTCGGAACTAAATATTTCAAAGTTCAACCAAAAATACTGACTTGCACACTAATTATGCAGTTGCACACTAAATAAAGCAAATTCATTACACTATTTTATGGTATTTGCAGAACTATTTTACTGAACAAATAACTATATTAGAAAGGCATGTAATTAAATCGATATCTGTTTATTCCCTTTTTCCGAACAAAATATTACAAAGTTAAACCAAAAATACTTACTTGCACACTAATTATGCACACTAAATAAATCCAATTCAATGTACTGTTTAATGGTATTCGCAGAACTATTTTACTGAACAGATCACTATTATCAAAATCGTACATCTAAAAATTCCTTAGCTCAACAAACTTATTAAAACTTTTTTAAGGAAAACCATCGCCTAATTTACTTTTATGAACATCATTTATTCTAATTAAAAACCCAATTTATCAGTCATCTTTACAAAATTAAATTTTATTAATCAAATAATAAAAAAACTAACCTAACCTAACCTATTCCGTTATAAGATTGTAAAATGTAGAGTGCAAGTTAGTTTTTTTGATAAGCAATTCGTATTTTTGTTTAGTAAATCATATATCCGGTGTACGAACCACATTTTTGATGTGAATTCGATAAAAAAGGTCATCTCGTTTTGAGTAAAATTTTAGTTTTTTAAGAAGTACATGTATAGTTAATCAATTGATTTTTTTGCACAGCATTCTGATTTCTGATATGCATTCAGTTAACTAGTTGAGTTACCTAGTGTGCAGAAAAAATATATAGATGTGCATTTAAAAATATCCCTATTAGAAATAGTTTAACTAACAAAGCCTTAGTTCAACAAAAAGGGATATTTTTAAATGCACATCTGTTTAATTTTTCTGCACTCTAGGTAACTCCACTAATTTACTGAACGCAAACCAGAAAATCAAATGCTGTGCAAAAAACCCAAATGATAAACTAAACATCCTACTTAAAAAACTAAAATTTTACACAAAACGAGATGACCTTTTTTATCGAATTTAAACCAAAAATTTCGTTCGTACACCGGATATAAGATTTGCTAAACAAAAATACGAATTTCTTATCAAAAATACTAACTTGCGCTCAAAATTTTACAATCTTATAACGGAATAGGTTAGGTTAGGTTAGTTTTTTATTTTTTTTATGATAAAATTTAATTTTGTAAAGATTTGGGTTTTTAATTAGAATAAAAGATGTTCATAAAAGTAAATTAGGCGATGGTTTTCTTAAAAAAAGTTTTAATAAGTTTGTTGAGCTAAGGAATTTTTAGATATACGATTTTGATAATAGTGATCTGTTCAGTAAAATAGTTCTGCAAACACCTTTAAACAGTATATTGAATTTGACTTATTTAGTGTGCATAATTAGTGTGCAAGTCAGTATTTTTGGTTTAACTTTGTCATATTTTGTTCGAAAAAAGGGAATAAACAGATATCGATTTAAATACATGCCCAACAAAAATATTAAAGCTTTTTTAACCCTAGAACCGTACCCTGGGGTACAACTGAAAAAAAAAAAAATATTGGCTATAACTTTTTTGTTTTAAAACGGATCTTTTCGCGCCTCCGCGTATTTACGGGGGGCGGGGGATCGTGTCGAAGCATCGGTCGGGCGCGAGTACTGTTAGCGTGCGATCGTAGCAAGCCTGAGTGGAGTACTACAGCACCCCTGGGTATGCATCTACAAAATGCATGCACAAATAAGTATTGGCGGTATTTTAAAAAAGCACGACCTTCTAGTGCTCCATCCTCTTCAGATTCAAAATCTGGTAGATGTTCCTTTTGCCCCAGGTCAAAAGACCGTAAATCAAGCACTCGATGTGAAAAATGTAAAAATTTTATATGTTTAGAGCACTAATAGAAGATTTGCCAAAACTGTTAATATAAGTTTGGTAATTTTTTGTTTAATTTATGTAACGTGAGATTGAAATAAGTGCCATAAAAGTCTATGTATGTTGATTATATTAATAAATGTCTATTATTATGAAAAAAATGTTTTCTTTAACGGGGTACACTAGTACCCCTGGGTACTGTTATTTAGAGTCTATGATGGGTACGGTTCTAGGGTTAAGGAAAACCATCACCTAATTTACTTTCAGGAACATCGTTTATTCTAAATAAAAACCCAATTTTATCAGTCACCTCTACAAATTAGATTATATTTAAAAAAAATAAAAACCTAACCTAACCTATACCGTTATACGATTGTACAATTTAGAGTGCAAGTTAGTATTTTTGATATACAATTCGTATATCTGTTTCACGAACCACATTTTCGGTGTGAATTCGATTAAAAAGGTCATCTCGTTCTGAGTAATATTTAAGTTTCTTAAGTAGGACATGTTTAGTTAATCCATTTTTTTCTTAATCAATTGGTTTTTTTGCACAGCATTTAATTTTCTGAATGGCATTCAGTAAATTAGTGGAGTTATCTAGTGTGCAGAAAAATTTAACAGATGTACATTTAAAAATATCCCAAACATTGGATGAATTAGTTACAATTAATTTTTTACAAACTTTCAAGATAAGTATATAAAATTCTTTTAAAGTTTCTTCCAAAAATATTTCAAGGTTTTGTTATTAATTACAAATTCCTACACTGCTCTGTTAGTCCGCCCGCGTGTCAATTTAAATTTTTTTAAATATATTTTTTACATTTCAAAACGTGTTGTGAATATGCACGTGTTGTGAATATGTATCATTTTATGAATATGTAATGTTTTTTATCTATTTGCTTTTACTTAAGGCTGCAATGTTCGACCTTGACAAATCCTAAGGCAATTCGAACGATTGCAGCGTACGCTTTTACCGGATGTCATTTGATTCTAATACCTACATTAAATTACTGTTATAAAATCTGAGGGGCTTTAAGAAAAAATTTATACGTAAAATATTGTTCTAAAGACCTATATCCATTTTATGACAAGTTTTTATGAAAATTAAACTCATTTATTTAGATAAAAAAAGTAAATTACTTGTTAACATTTTTGCAATATTTCTCATTTTTCGAGAGCGATTTCGATCGAACAAAGTATTCCTAATCGTGTTTTGATACGTTAAAAATGCAAGAGTATCTAATAAATTACAATAATATAGTTTTATCAGATCAAATCGAAGAATATTTCCTAGTGTAAAGTTCACCCCAAGATGAGTCTCTTTCGAACATACAAGCCTTAATTTGAATATTGTCTTCTTCCATGATTCCAGAGACCACTCCATCCATCCGTCGTCAATTCTACGTGGTCATAGCTTTAAAGACTGCATTTATTTCCCACGGTCTGCCAACGCTGATGGTATATGCTGAACCTGTGTTTGCAGCCACAGTAGATGAGACAATTTCTCCTAATCTATGTTGTGTCATATTAGGATTCATAACATTAATCACTGGAATACTCGCAGCGTATTTGACTGATAAAGTTGGAAGACGAGTAAGTGTATTTTGGCATTATTTCTGAAATCTTACACTACTAGTTAAAAACTAGAGTAGCATATGGGCAAAATTTTAAATAATAATAATAATAAAAGCGTTTATTCAAATAAAAAATTACAGCTTCTTATCCTTACCTCTGCCAAACTGCATTGCAGTTTGTTCGTAGATGCAGCTCCCTTAATTTAACAAGTAGCTATACAATATTAATTCTAGCGTAAATAGTCTTATATTCGTACCTACTTTTATACATCGTTTATTTCAATAATTATATGCACACGTCATGCACATACATACATACATACATACATACATAACATCACGTCTGTCTCCCAACGGGGTAGGCAGAGACTATGACTTTCCACTTGCTACGATCCTGGCAAACAACTTTCGCTTCTTCAACTTTCATAAGTGTCTTCATACATGCTCTTCTGTTAAGGGTACTCTTGACCTGGCCTTTTCTCAGAAGATTAACGATTTTATCGACTTGGGTATGCCGAGGTCGACCCCTACCAGTTTGCCCATTCACTCTCGCCTCATAAATCTGTTTCGTAAGCCTATTTCCATTCGTTCTCTCCACATGTCCACACCATCTGAGCATCCCTTTCTCTATCTTAGTCACTACATCTTCTGTCATGCCGCAATGTTCCATTATCACACTATTCTTTACTTTATCCATCAATGACACTGCAGCTATACTTCGCAAACTTCTCATTTCCACTGCATTAATTTTACTTTCATGCTTCTCCTGCCACACCCAACTTTTACTACCATCCATAAGTGTAGGGACAAGCACTCCTCAATGTACAGCCATCCTTGCCTTTTTAGACACGTTCTGACTGCTCATAAAGGTGTGAATGGCTCCATTCACTTGATTTCCTGTTAAAACTCTTCTTTCAATATCATAGTCACACTTTCCATCTCTTGCAAATTTTGAACCCAAATATACAAACTCTTTCACCTGTTCCACGCTCTTTCCTTCGATCGATATCGAGCAATCAGTCATACATTTCTCTCTTTCAAAAACCATTACTTTTGTCTTGCTTACATTAACATTAATTCCTCTACTCATGCACATGCACACTCATAAACATAAATATAACAACATTACAAATATTTATTACCTTGCCCTGAGACATCCTTCCGAGGGCTTACCCGGAACTCCCGGCCATAGACAGTTGTAGGGCATCGTGTGGTTTTAGTCAGTAGGAGTCCGGCATAGCATCCATGTAGGATTTCAACACGTAAAAAAAAGTCATTCATTTTAATTTAATTTATTTTAATGCAACAAATACAAAGCAATTAATATTTGTTTTCACCATTCACTTTTAAAATCCCCATACTTTGTGGTATCTTTCCGAGGGCTTACACGGGGCTCTCAATGTTAGGCGGAATGCGTGTGATTTTTAGTCGGTAGGAGTCCGCCATTGCATTCATGTAGGATTTTCCTCATGTTAAAAAAAACCTATACTTTTATCTTTCAAAACCTTGACTCATCGACTGCCATTTTACTGGCTACCGAGCCTTTAAGCCAGGGGCTTAACAAAAAGATAGAAAGCATGGAAAGCAAAAACATGCGACTTTATAAACTACAAAAGCAGCAGTGTTGACCACGCAGTACTGTCATGTGGGCTTGATTTGATGATGACAATCATTATTTTAATAGCAAGTAAGGTTTGGGTCAGAGAACAGTATTAACGGCAGAAGAACTATCTCAAACATATCCCCACAAAAAAAGTGTGTGCGTGTAACCTTTACGAGCGATTGAAGTTAAACTTCTTTGCCATTGACGGCATCAAATATTTTATTAATATCATTCATTCGAATTATGAAACGTAGTTTCCGCTATTCAAAATTCAAATAGTAAGCGTTACTTCTACTAATACTGCGGTCGAGGTACGCACAACACAAATTTAATAGCATTCCGCAGAAATACAAAAATCACAACCGTCTAATATTTCTGGTAGGCGCTTCAAATTCATTCATCCATCTACGCAATACTCGGGGTTCAGGTATTAACAGATTTCTTACCAAAATTATCAATACCGCTTCTGATATTCTGTCTTGCAGACGTAGACGCTCCAAATTCACTCATCCATAGTAACCGTAGTGTGCTCAGAAATACTAGGAGTTCATACATTAACAGAGTTGCTATTGTTACCAAAGTTGTCAATACCACTTCTCTGATTACATTATTATTTACTCTATGGATATTCTTTCTTGCAGGCGCTTCAAATTCACTCATCCATAGTGTCCATAGTAACCGTAGTGTGCTACGAAATACTGGGAGTTCATATATTAACAGAGTTATTACCGAAGTTATTAATTCCGTTTCTCACTCATATTCTTTCTTGCAGGCGCTCCAAATTTACTCATCCATAGTAACCGGTGCGTGCTACACAATACTAGGAGTTCAGATCTTAACAGAGTTGTTGCCAAAGTTATCGATACCGCTTCTCATATTCGTATGCGCTATGTCGCACACTGTTGGCTCTGGGACTGTGCCTTTTGTCGTTGCTACTGAAGTATTTTTACCTGAGGTTTGTGTTTTTTTTTGTTCACTATTAATAATGGCAGACAAGCTTACGACCTATCTGATCAAACGTGGTCTGCGTAATTTGTTCGCGTGTTGATGGCTCTGTAATAGTAGTTTTCGATACAAGTGTGGGATTTCTGTTATTACAACGAGTTACGACAAGTGTTGACCCGAGCCGAAGGCGAGGGTAGACAGTCGGAACGAGTTTAAATAACAATCCCACACGTTGTATTGAACAACTATTTTTAATACAGTTGCGAAAAAATTAAGTAATTTTTATAAAATAATAAAATCACAATAAACCTGAATATCCAAAATGGCGCCAACCGTAAAAGAAATATAATACCATCCTAAGCAGAGACTACGGCAGTGCACTTCATACAGCCAACTTTTTTTATTTTTATAAATTTAATTTGGCCGATACTTATATTAATTTATGCTTAAATTTTAATTAAAATTACTTTTAATCTGATATTGAGAAAAGTTAGTATCTTTTTTATAAATATTTGCATGAATCACAGACATTATTTTGACAATTAGGAAAGAAAACGCACCAGTGCGGGAATGGCAAAGAAAAAGCACGGATGTGTAATAGCCCACATCCCGAACGCTATACGTCCCTGTAATACGCCACTTTTTGAGCAACTGTATTAAAAAGACTTTTTTGAAGACACTTTTTGTTTTAAGCTCATCAAATTGACGACGTCGGCCGAATGGAAACCCATGGCGACATCTAGTAAGTTAAGTTGGCGGCCCCATGATGTGCCTCTTCACGCTTCACTTGGAGGACCCGGGGTTGTAATAGGAGGTAAACATGCTCGGGCTCGTTTTTCAACCCTTATTGTGTTGGGCTGTCCGAAAATCTCCATCAAAAGTTATGATATACTCAGCTTCTGCTAAAGACCGCCGTAGAGTAGAGACCATTAGATGACTACCGGTAGTCTGGTAGTCCATGAATTCAAGGGGAAAAATAGGTAAAAGTACCAAAATTGGTGAGAGGAAATACTTTCCGTAGGTATTCAAAGTTTAGGGTAAAAACTGGACGCTATTACATTGCTGTGTTTGTCCGTCTGTCTGTCAGCAAGCTGCTCATTAACCGTCGTAGTTAGAAAGTTGAAGTTTTCACAGATTTTTATTTCGTTACCGCTAAGTATGAAGCACTCGTGGCCCCGTGGACTTAGTGTTCTGTAAACGATCACTGCAGTAAGCAACTTTCACTTTGGCCGGTCCATGGATGGGTGACCATCCATGTGATTGTGACATTTATCTGAGCGTTCAGCCTTCGGAAGGCACGTTAAGCCGTTGGTCCCGGTTGCCAGTAAAATGGCAGTCGTTAAGCTAAGTTGAAGGCTTTATTTCAACAGCAGGCAGTCACAACCTGCGCTTGTCTGTTTAAACACGGCAATACGGCTCACCACCTATTACGTGGGACAAATTATGCAAAGGTGAAATGTGGGCATATAATATGCCTCTGCATACCCCTTCGGGTATAAAGGCGTGACCATATGTACTACCCGTTCGCTCTAACTTTGCCGCTGACATTAGAGGCGTATACCCGAATCGTTAATTAGACGAAGTAAATTGACAGTAGCTAATGCCACTTCGTCATAGAAAATACGCAACATTGTATGAAGAAGTGACATTAGTTGCTGTCAATTTACTTCGTCTAATTAAAAATTTGACTTTATTATGGAGCCGAGCGGCAAAGTTAGAGCGAACGAGCAGTATGTATGTAGGTAAGTATAACACACCAGAAAAATAAAAATTAATGGGCGATCATATACAACAAACGTGAGTTTTGCGGTTTTTAGGTACGGAAGTGCGTATAACATTGAATACGCACTTTAACATTGAAATTAATAAAATATCAGTTTTTAACAATTTTTTTCTTGTTTATTTCAGGTCAAGAGCATATTAATAGTGCTGACAACGGAATGGTTATTCATATGTTACTTTTGCATGAATTTTCTGTTCAATATTATTGTACCATCATTTGGAATGTCACCAATGTTCTTTTTCTTTTCGTTTATGTGTTTTGGTACGACTGTTTATTTTTATTATTTTCTGCCTGAGACCAAAGGATTACCTGTTTACGCTATACAAGAGCTATTTAAGAAGAAAAATGAATTATGACGAGATGAAGATATTTTTCATTTTGAGGTACAAACTGAGTACTTGAAGTTGCTTTAATAAATTTCAAAATTTTTATTTAATCAGTTTTACTAAACTTCGCCGTTTATTACCACGCTTTTATTAGGTCGACCTGTATGTAACTGTGTATTGTGTATGACTAATTTAACCATCTTCCAAGGATCGTAACGTCATAAAAATTAGCGGAAGATAATGCACTAGAACTTCATGATGGAACATCGTATCATAGCAGTGTTCGGGTTTTTTAGAAAAGTCTTTTAGATTTTTATAATCAGGTTACATAGCGTGTTTTTCTAGTATTTTTTATACTATTAGTAGTATTTTTTTTATAGTTTTGCTAACCCTTGCTCATCTAGACCGGCGTAAAATTCTGTTTGCGTTTTTGCAAGTAGTATTTATGTGTGATTTCGGGCTAAATTAATTAATCTTTGTTTCAAATTTCAACTACAACGTGAAAGAATAACAAACATGGACACATGGACATACCTACCCAAAAAAAATATAAAAATTAATCTGCGAAATGGTATGTACGGTAATAGTATGTACGCCGCCGGGAATGCAATACCGGGATACCGGGATCCCGAAATACCGGGATCCCGCAGTTTTTTTGCGGGACTAGTCCCGCACGTAAATCGTGCGGGATCCCGCGGGATTAGCGGGATTGTGCAAAGGTAAACGCCAAGTGTTGTTCTTTAAGCGGAAGCGCGCAAACTGATTCGGTTTGAGTAAGTTTTTTGTAATTGTGACGTAATATACTAACGTACTTATTTGTTTTTAGTGATTTAATCAGGGAGATTTGACTTTTCTTGTATTATAAACAGTTAGAAAAGTATTGCTTGCTGGCTAGCTGACATGTAAAGTTAGGAGTCGTTTGGAAGACAAGAATTTTGACATGCTATGTTTTTTGCGCACTTTTAAAGTAATGCCAAAACTACCCATTTTAAGCTTTCCCCACAAAGGGATATTTCGGAAAATCGTATGATTATAAAATAAAAAAACGACACAACAAAAAAAATAGCTCTGCTCCAGCTAAAAAATAGTCTAAATCGGTAAGGAATGCGCGATCATGCACACCGAACGAAAAGAGGTTCTTCTCCGTTTCTCTTATTCAAAATGGCGTTTGCGCCAATTTTCGTTATGATATTCGCTTAGACCATAATATCACGAGACTAGCCTTTTGTGAACCTACGCATACAAAAATATTCTGCTAGTCATAGCGGGTGAAGGGGCAAATACAAACACATAAAATTTCAATATATATATAAAAATGTATTAATCGACAAACGCGTTATGGCTGTTGTGTGTTAATTTTTATTGTACAGTCAACTACAATGAAATGTACTAGTTTAATCATATAAAATGATGTACTGATGTACAGTGCTTTTTATAAAGCCAATAGACCAAATGGTCTATTGGCTTGGCAGAAAGGAATGCTTAACCCTAGAACCGTACCCATCATAGACTTTAAATAACAGTACCCAGGGGTACTAGTGTACCCCGTTATAGAAAACATTTTTTTCATAAGAATAAACATTTATTAATACAATCAA
This sequence comes from Miltochrista miniata, assembly GCA_933228765.1. Classification (NCBI taxonomy): domain Eukaryota; kingdom Metazoa; phylum Arthropoda; class Insecta; order Lepidoptera; family Erebidae; genus Miltochrista; species Miltochrista miniata. The sequence goes on from OW121769.1 coordinate 3,657,647, forward strand.
CATACATAGACTTTTATGGCACTTATTTCAGTCTCACGTTACGTACGGTATTAACAGTTTTGGCAAATCTTCTATTGGTGCTCTAAACATATAAATTTTTTACATTTTTCACATCGAGTGCTTGATTTACGGTCTTTTGACCTGGGACAAAAGGAACATCTACCAGATTTTGAATCTGAAGAGGATGGAGTACAAGAAGGTCGTGTTTTTTTAAAATACCGCCAATACTTATTTGTGCATGCATTTTGTAGATGCATACCCAGGGGTGCTGTAGTACTCCACTCAGGCTTGCCACGATCGTACGCTAACAGGACTCGCGCCCGGCCGATGCTTCGACACGATCCCCCGCCCCCCGTGAATACGCGGAGGTGCGAAAAGATTCGTTTTAAAACAAAAAAGTTATAGCCAATATTATTTTTTTTTTTTCAGTTGTACCCCAGGGTACAGTTCTAGGGTTAAGTAAGGCGCATCCTGTGGTAAGATGATCTAAGGATATTCGTCATTAGGAGGTCAAAATACGTCATTATACAAAATTTTAGATTGATCGGCAGTATGCGCTTTTCGGAAGTTTATCCCATTTTATCTGCTTCTAATAATTTGCAGTAGGTATTTTATTACTTATATGTATACGCGTTTAATAATCTCAATACTCTACATAAGTAATATTCAATAATTTATTTTTCCTTGTGGCCCCGCGTACTCAGTGTTCTGTAAAAGATCACTGCAGTAAGTTACATTTACTATGGCCGGTCCTTAGATGGGTGACTACTTTGTGAAATTTATTTGAGCGTTGCTGTGCTTTGGAAGGCACGTTAAGCCGTTGGTCCCGTTTGCCGGTAACATGGCAGTTAAGCCAAGTTGAAATCCCGGCTTGAAAAATTTCAACAGCAAGCAGTCGCAACCTGCACCTGTTTATTTCAAGACAGCAATACGAAAAAATACAAAAGGTGAAATATGTTTACATAATATGCCTCTGCCTACCCCTTCGGGGATTAAGGCGTGACTATTTTTCAGTTCTAGATGCATGTATGATACAGAATTCTATTCTTTCCTCAATGACTTTCAGAAATATGCGGGATCCCGCAAATACCGGGATCCCGCGGGACTGAGATCTCTCAGTCCCGCAAATACCGGGATTACAATTGTGTTGCGGGATTGCATTCGCTTAACTTCAGAACGGCTGGACCGATTTCGCTAATTCTTTATTTTTTGTGCTATTTATAGCCTTGCCCTGGCTATGGTGTGTATCTAAAAAAACTCTGGAATATTTTTTTTCGTATCTTTTATCACAAATTGGGTCAGCTTGATATTTCGGAACAAAGTTCGCCGGGTCAGCTAGGTTACAATATTAATAAGAAGTAGATTAATAAGTACGGTAGGTATGGTCCCCCAAGCGAGGCTGCGGTGGTAGCTTTCCTAAGGGTTATCAGAGACTCCAGGCCGTAGACATATAAAAGGCATAAAAAAAAAAAAAATGGCATCGTGTGGATTTAGTCGGTAGGAGTCTAGCATAGATTCCATCTAGGATCTACCTCTAAAAATCAGTGCTGTCGTCACGTTGACCGTTGTGAGTACTTTCAATGAAAAATGAAAAATGAAAAAATCTTTATTCATATAGGTCACAATGTAACGCTTATGAACGTCCAAATGATTGCTTCTACATTTACATTTACTGCCAGATTCGCAAAGCAATAGGTAGAGCTGGAGAAAAAAAGAACCTGGCAATAAAACTCCAGCCACTCTTTTAACATTCAGTAGGTAATTACAAATCATTCAACAACTACAGAGGTGTAATTGTTGAATGATTTGTGTGATGAGATTTGTACACGCGAGTTTTCATTAAGCAATATCCTTTTTTAAACAAAATTCGTCTAGGTAGGTACATAATTTTTTTTTTGTGTGTTGACTTGGAGCGCCTTAAACCCACGCATTTTTATCATCTATATAGTCTTGAATTGTATAATATGCCTTGCTACATAATTTGGCTTTAATGGTAGCTTTGAATTTGTTTATTGACAATAATCTAGTTTCTTTGGGAAGTTTATTATAAAACTTTATACATTGTCCGACAAAAGAACTGCTTATACTGTGTAGACGAGTAGCATGTAAAACAAGATTATCTTTATGCCTGGTATTTACATTGTGTATATCACATTTTTTTAGAAATTGGTCCTTATTTTTATGCACATAAATTAAATTTTCATATATGTATTGTGATATAACAGTTAGAATATTAATTTCTTTGAATTTTTCTCTTAGAGAAACTCTAGGACCTAGCTGGTATATTGCTCTCACAGCTCTCTTTTGTAATACTGGTTGAATTTATAGTCGTTCTGGACCCGAGAGGGGGTTACTCGGAATCAATAATGGAACCATTTCGGAGTGTCAAAACAGCTGTGCAGGTTATAATAAAAAAATGACTTCTATGTAATCTTTATCACTCGTTCGAGTTGAAACATTAGTAGCGCTTCGATTATTCATTGAACTTTTCAATGAATGAAACTCCGAAACCCATAGGTACCTACTACGCCGCGGCGCGTGTCTCCATGTGATCAGTTCATTGGCCGAATGCATCGTTTCGATAATAATAGGTACTTAGATAATAATAAAGGACTCCAATTTCTCCTTCATACTTTACGCGGGCTTAGGACCGGGGATACTTTAATATTGTTCTATTTTACGGTGAATTAATAAGGTTTATGTAATAATAATGAAAATAAACACGAACAAATAGGGAGTATTTCCGGCGTATTTAAAAAATTGGAGCTATTTACAAAATAACCAACTTAAATACCTAGACCTACCTATTCACAGTTTATTTACACTTCCCTGTACTTTAGCAACTGCTCAAAATGGAGTCCAGAACGTTCGATACACAAACGGGCACGTTTTAGGCTATTGTCTTTTAGTTTATTCAATGTGTCTCTGTCACTTTTCACTATTTCGAAGGCGTCCACTATCGCACTGCGTAATTCATCACGAGATTCGTACTCTCGAGTGTAAACTAATCGTTTTATTTCCGACCACAAATAAAAGTCGATCGCGACGACAATACTGCGCGCGAGTTATAGTCGAACTGCGCGCCGCGGTCGCCGGTCGGCGGCGCGGTCGGACGAGCGTATTTACCTACCTACAAGACGTAACTAGTCGAGTACCTACCGACGTTACTTGGCAACGAGTCCACGTGGACCGATGCGTTCATGCGTTGTAATTGGTCGAATTTTCCCGGCGCGATGACTCTTCGTACTGATTGGAACGTTAGACATTGAATGAAAAATTGTAGTAGAAAATCGTAGTAAACGTATTTCGTGAAATTTAAAGGAATAACCAGGTGTTCTCGTTTTGATTTTGGCAAACGATGTAGATTTTGACATTTTCGTAATTTTTTATTGTTGATTTTCAAATTGACAGTGCCGATCGGTTTTGTTATCGAAACTGGGCCTAAACCTTTCCGTTCCAAAACGACTATAAATTCAACCAGTATAAATATGTTATTGATGTCCGCTGAATCTCCCCAGAGAAGAATTCCGTATGACATAACACTATGGAAATAACTGAAATAGACTATTCTAGCCATTTCAACATCAGTGAGCCGTCTAATTGTTTTAACTGCATATGCAGCAGAACTTAATTTACCTGACAATTTTTCTATATGCGGGTCCCAGTGCAACTTCGAGTCAATTGTAATGCCTAAAAATACTGTAGTCTCCACAGAGTCCAGCCCGGATCCATTCAGTTGCACATTGGTCGCCACCTGTCTCACATTAGGTGTCGAAAACTTTATTACTTTAGTTTTTTTATCATTTAAAAGAAGGTTATTAACGCTAAACCAATAAACAACTTTTGAAAGTGCACTGTTAACATCGTCATAATCCATTAACTGTCTATTAATTTTAAATGTCAGAGAAGTATCATCCGCGAACAGAACAATCTCATGTTCATCCCTAACATAATAAGGTAAATCATTTATGTATATTAAAAAGAGAAATGGACCAAGGATTGAACCCTGCGGGACACCCATTACAACTGGGGTCCCTGGAGATCGTATACCGTTTACTTCAACCCTCTGAATTCTATTGCTCAAATAAGAAGTCATGAGGTCGAGAGCTCTATTCCTGACACCATAGTGGCGCAACTTTTTGACCAGAGTTTCGTGGTGAACACAATCGAAGGCCTTAGACAAATCGCAAAACACACCCAGTGCATCCTGCGAATCCTCCCAAGCCGTGTAAATACTCTTAAGTAAAGCAACTCCCGCATCCACTGTTGAACAACCCTTTGTGAACCCGAACTGTTTCCTGTGTAGTAAATTATGTTTATTAAAGTGACTGAGCAACTGTTTAAGCATTAGCTTTTCAAAAATTTTACTAAGTGTAGGTAATATGGAAACAGGTCGAAAGTTCGAGGGATCCTCACTATTTCCCGCCTTAAATAAAGGTATGACTTTACTTTGTTTCATCAAGTCAGGAAACACACCAGTCTCGACACAGCTATTGAACACAGTTGCCAGATGCGGGGCTATTACAGTTATAATATGAGCAACAGTTTTGACAGATAGACCCCATAAATCTTTAGTGGTTTTCATATTAATTTCTTTAAAAGTTTTTAAAACATCTATAGGACTGACAGCTGAGAATTCAAAGTCTGTGCCGCATTCGTCTACGCCAAGTTTTAGAATTTGTTCGGCAGAAGCAGAGCAATAAGAGAGACTTCTGGTAATAGAAACTGGAATGTTAGAAAAATATTTTTCAAATTCAGTCGCAACTTCCAAGTCCTCTTCAATATCAAAATTATCTATTTTTAAATGAAAATCATTACAACGTATTTTAGATTTACCAGTTTCAATGTTTATGACATTCCAAGTTTCTTTAATAATATTATTTGAACATTTGATTTTATTTTTTAAATAAATAGATTTCGCTCTAAGACAGGCTTGTCTGAATGTTTTTGAATATTTTTTCAAGACAAGACTCAACCAAGCTATTTAGTGCCTCAATATACTCTCCAATTTCTTTTTGTGATATTTTGTACTTTAATGTTATTGACTCTAAAGACTTATTTAAATGTATGATTTCTGACTGCAATTGAAGTATATCAGTCTCATACTGCTCTGTTTGAATGGTTAATTGTTTTCTACTAGTTTCTACTACTTGTTGTAGCTGATAATTTGATTTACAAGTCCTAAGATATTTATTCGCACCTATTTTAAACTTTTTGATTTGTTTCTGTGATTTAACAATAAATTTATTGAGCTTTATATATTTTTTTAATTTATTCCTGCTAGTACTAACTAATCTAATGGTGTTGTTAGATGCTAAAGTAATATTATTAGAAGTATCGGGTGTCGAGAGATCTATAATATCTGAGGTCATGGGCTGGTCAAGATTAATACGATCTGACTTTACACTCATCAGCTCATCATACAGACTGTGGGAGAGGGCAACCTGATCAGCTGATTTGAGAGTCTCCCTGTGAGTGATGGAGTTATGAACATCACTTAGCTCACATTCCAGAATGCTGATACGCTTTAAGGCTCTCTCATGGGTGTTGCTACACTCTTCCAGACCTACCACCGTTTCCTGAAGATGATTCCGCTGTAGTGTGAGCTCCATTACCTGTGAATGTAGCTCAGCCAACTCTTGTTTGAGTTGGGTATTTTTCTCAATGACATTTAATATTTCTTTTTCACTGTCGTCCCGTTCTTCCAACAACTGCTTATTAAGATTTTTGCAAATTTCAAGTTCCTTAATGGTGAGTGTACGGGAATATCCCATAAAAAGAATGTTTTGATGTAAGAATAACTGTATTTAATAGAAATAATGAACAATCTGTCCTAAATCTAACTATGTCTATATAATGATGGAAATGCGAGAACGTGTTGTGTACTTGAAAACTATTCACGAACTGAATTAACAATTAAAGTAATTTCTTCAATAATCGAGTAAGCAATACTGCTGACTCGGCATGTACGGGCTTGCCCGTACATATTCCCGGGCGGGAAAAGTGGGGTTAGTAGTAGTAATGAGGTGCTACAAGTTGATGAACAATGTTGCGTTAGTACGATCAAATACAACTACTGAATATAAACCAAAACTTTATATCTAGGGAGTGTCCTTTTTCACTGTATTTCCGCGTATTCACTGGGAATTTTAAAATCGGATTTAAACACTACGGGGCACGACCCCGTTTCTTTAAAAGACACCCGCGCACTCGTTTTGGGCACTTCACTGACACTTTCACTAGGAGTTTGAGGTATCTCCTCCGGAACCGCAGGGCGCGAGGGCTGAGGTTGCTCACTGCCTCGTCTGGGGCAGCAGTTGCAACGTCTGTATGCCCATGCAGCAGCAGCTAAGCCTATTAGTGCGAACAGCACATATATCGCAACATAATGGTGTACGTCATGGTAAGAAACACTGTCCGTTAATAAAGGCTCGGTTTGTTTCATAATACCTAGGCTCCTTTCAATTTCTTGGAGTTGAGTAGTATGATTAATAATAAGCTCAGATATTTCCTCGGGGTTATTCGGCATGTCAGGGAGGGAAATATTCATGATGCTATTTAATGGTGAGACTTCTGGCCCACGAATAGAAGGGCTCACGTTCAACCTACTGAGGGCATCTAACCGGTGAGCATAGATGATCGAATCTTCAAATCGTATGGTGCATCCTGAGTCGACACTTATAAATCCAGTGTTTGTCAAAGAAACCCGAGTGATTTCGTTGTTACATTCAAGTCTAACTTGACACTGGTTGCAACAAAGGAAGAAGTAAGTGTTAATTTTATTCAACTCCAGCCATTGGTGCTTACATGACTTGGTTTGGCTTATACATTCCCTTGTTTCCGTGAAGGTTTCGCAAAAGCTGTGATCGTCCTTGATCAAATGAATGGGTCCGGGGATGTGGCACAAACTCAAGTAGGGACCCTTGTGGAAACAAGACTTTAACTCTTCTTGTGTCACAGTTATAAACATGTCATGATGGAGATTAACCGCCACGTATTCTGCAACTGGAATAGCTTCCATATAATTGCCGTTGCCTAATAGTCTTGGGATTGGAATAACTCTCAATACCTCGAACAAATCCTCGCATAGCAAGGGAATCCTAATCTCAAAGAGAATATATCTGGCCGTGACACTGGCCCGGGCTTGTAATAGATTATATATCTCCGCTAAACTGTCGGATTTCTTGATAGGTAATGACAAATCCTTCGGTAATTCGTCAGCTATTATACCCAGCTCATGCCTCAATTGATTGGGAGAGAGCAGATGAAAATCAAACTTTCCGTTGTAAATATTGGTAACAGCATCGAGTAATGTCTGTTGAATGTTCTTCAAACTGTACAAAAGGCTGTTGGCTATCATGGCTGTTGTTAAAAAATCGCTGACAACAAACTCGATTTCGAATTCAGATTGAAGCTGAGTTATTGAGTTCTGCACTATATTGAGTTTCTGGTGGATGAACTTGCTTTGTTTGTTAACGACGAGCTCAGTGCGCTTTAACAGGTTAAACTCTGCTTCGACCACAGAGGTTTGGTTTTTCCAAAGGGCAGCTAAGTGGTTTTGGTTTTCTCTGATGAGGTGAATATCCTTTTCATATTTCTGAGCGAACTCATCGTCCAAAACGCCAAATAAACTATGGGCTACATACCCTATTCCGTTTATTAATCCTCGGCGACGACGTAACATATGATTCTTATTGTTATGATTCATAAGTATGTCATTATAGTACTGCAGTTCATTTACCTCGTGACGTATCTGCCACAGGACACCCTCACAGTGCGAATGAGCCGCAACGCTATCGCATAGGTGTTCCAGGTATTTAACGTAATTTAACAGCGCTTTATTGCCGTCTTGATATGGGCTTGTATCGTAGTACACTACTAAGCGCCAATCATCTCGTATTAATTGCATATCCTTAATGCGATCGAAATAGAGGCTATTATTTCCATTTACTGGGCTAACATTATATGAACAGTTTACGTCTGAAACAGATGTAAACAAAAGCAATAACAAATATACTATCATTGTGCTGAGATTGAACATACAATTAATTTTAGCCGACTGTTTCGGAGAGCGGGCTACCGTCTCATTTTCAGAATCTTCTTCCGTATTTGTTTTACCTTCATGAACCGGTAAAACGGACAATTTCACAACAGGTCGTTGCATACAACCGTTCTTGGTTTTTAACGTGACAACTCGCACGTAGCCATCAGCTCCGGGGTGCAACTGTACGACTCTACCCATGGCCCATTTCCCGGGCGGAAGGTTGTCATCCTTGATTATGACAAGATCGTTTAGTTTTATATTCGGCTGTGGCTTTTTCCACTTGCTTCTTATGTTAAGCTGTGTTAAATATTCTTCGCGCCAACGTCGCCATATATCGTTGTATAGTTTCTGAGTAAGATGCCACCTTGTTCGTAGATCTTGCTCCGTATCGTATAAAGTTAACATAGGACCACTGGACAGAAAATGGGATGGAGTAAGATAATTTAAGTCCTCCGGATCTTCGGTGAGAGGACAAAGTGGGCGCGAGTTCATGCATCCTTCTAAACAACTGAGAAGCGTGGCGTATTCCTCAAATGTGAGATTTTGCTCTCCTACTACCCTTTTCAGGTGCCATTTCAGGCTTTTTACGCCGGCTGATTCCCACAAACCACCTGCTGATGGGAAAGACGGTGCATTAAAGTGCCACTCTATATTCATGCTTGATAACTCCATCATAAGATCTTGGTTAAATACCTTGCTTAATTCTGCTAAGTGCTGCCTCAGCACTTTGTCGGCTCCTATGAAATTTTTACCTTGATCACTATAAAGATGTCCGGGTAATCCCCTTCTAGCTATCATTCTGCGCAATGCCGCCAAAAAGGCAGACGTTGTCAGATCAGAGACGAGTTCGAGATGTACCGCCTTAGTGACCATGCATATAAATACGGCCACGTAACCCTTTGTGACCTTGGTGCCACGGCCCTTACTGGCCTTGAGGTTAACGTGTCCTGTGTAATCAACTCCACAGTGGTGGAATGGCCGAGATGGGTTCGTCCGAGCTGATGGTAAGTCACCCATTATCTGATGTAGTAGTTGGGGATCGCGTCTCTTGCATGTAACGCACTGCCGTAGCCGTTGTTTCGTAGCATTATTTCCTCCAATAAGCCAGTACTTACGACGAATATAGGCTGAGGTTAGGCGAGCTCCCCCATGATAGGTAAACTCATGAGCTTGGTCAATAATGAGGTTTGCTAATCTTGATGTACTCAGCAGTATGACAGGGTGCTTCATTTCAGGATCTATAGATGCATGTCGAAGTCGGCCACCTACCCGAAGGAGGCCACTTTCATCTAACCATGGATTCAAATTAAGCAACTTGCTTTTACTGCTGATTTGTTTACCTTGTCGTAAACAACTGATTTCATCACCAAATTCTTCTTCTTGAATACATTTTATTATTAAATTGCGGGATTCATTGATGTCTTCTTTACTTAAATGATTTTGTTTTTTATTTAATTTACAAAACCTCAACACCCAGGCTAATACTCTAACCACCTTACTGAATGAGCTATTTTTTTCGAATAATTGTTTTACTATTTCATTTCCCTTTAGTAGCAAAACATGAACTTGTTTTATCTGCTTGACCTCTTCATTTGTGGTATATTTTTTCTGTTTTTCTGCCTCCGGTACGTATAAGGGTAACCAAGCCGGTCCTTCCCACCACAGAGAGTGGTCTTTAAGCTGCGAAGCTGTAATGCCGCGACTAGCACAATCCGCTGGGTTTTCCTTTGAGGCTACGTATCTCCAACATTGAGGCGGCATGACTGACGTAATCATTTTGACCCTGTTTGCAACGAATGGCTTCCATTTATCTGCTTCTCCATGGAGCCATCCCAACGCCACCATAGAGTCCGTCCAACCGTAGACAGTTACGTAGTGAGATTGAACTTTTGTTGCAAGTCACGGGTTACAGCACTGCGGGTCATCATTTTTATTTATATTGCCCTTTGAAAATAATTTATATCAGTGAAGAATGTAGTGTCACTTAGAGTAATGGACAAGTAATTTATAATACTTTACAATATTTACCTACTCAAAAAAAGGGAATATATGAACAAAATTCTTAATTTGTATAAGTATTAAGTACTTATGTAGATTCAATTGTATTTGAAAACCAATTAAGCAGTTCAATACACAATCTATTTAAAATGTTTATTCAATTTATATCAATTTTGCAATGAATGATAGTCTGATAACAAAGTTAAATGCAAATAAATACAAAATTTAATTAATTTTTCACTTGGTATGGTACCTACCCTACTCTCAAATTAACAAATTGTAAGTTTGAAAAATTGGAATTTTAACAGAATATTTTTCATAAGTTTTTACAGTTCTTGTTCGTTTTCATGAAGTTAAAGGATCACTTTTCACTAGTAACCGTAAACTCGCAGCTATTTTTACTTACTTTTTAACAATTTTGTACTGAAATACTTTTTTCTATGGCTTCTGACATTAATCGCTTTTCATTTCGTCGTCGTCTTGTGTATGCTTTTAATATTACTTACAACTTATTTTCCGTAGTTAACCTTTATATTTATCACTTTTTTGCTTTAAAAGGTTTGTTATTTATAATTTTAAATCCTAAAAAAACTGAATACCATGTACTCACAGGTTCTGGGCCCATAACCTGTGAGTACATAGTATTAAAGGTACTGGAATAATAACCATGTATTGTAAAGTGATAAAATAAAGTATTTATTTTATTTTACATTAATGTAAAATAAAATAAATACTTTAATAAAGTATAAATAATAATTAATATAAATTATTTAATAAGTATAATAATAAATATAAAATAAAATAAAGTATTTATTTTATTTTACATTAATGTAAAATAAAATAAATACATTAACGTTAAATAAAATAAATACTTTATTTTATCACTTTACAATACATGGTTATTATTCCAGTACCTTTAATACCATGTACCCACAACCGTGAGGCAGCAAAGAACTGAGAGGGGGCCATGTTCTACTCTCAGGTGAACTAAATGATAGTTAATTATCGTAGTAGATAGTTTTATTGTAGTTTTTTTTTTGTATTTAGGACTTGCTGTTGCCTGCGACTTCGTACCTACGCGTGAAAATTATATTAGAATATGTAGCGTGATAATACACTCATTTGCAAAATAAACGGGTGGTTTTGATTTTCATTCATCTTTAAAAAGATACAATACCAAAAAGGTTTCAATCGTTTGTACACGTTACTGGCCGGTTTTAAAAATGCCGTGGTATTTAAAAAAGTACGTTCTAAATTCAAATTTTCATTTGATGCTCATTTTTACAGAAAACCCCTTTTTATCCTACATTTTTGGCGCGAATTTCCAGAAGTTGACATTGACTTTCACAACTTTTATTCAATTTTTATCGATTAATTTCATATCCTTGACTGTCAAAGCTTTATTTATTGCTGTTTGGCTGTATCAAAAATGGTAGATAAAGTGGTAAAAGCTACCAAAATTATCGCGCTGCTTGAAGAGGGTTGCAGCCAATGTTTCGTGGCTAGGAGGCTAAATGTTAGTCGCTCGACGGTCCAAAGGACCTGGCAACGATATCAGGAGACTGGTTCCGTCGAGAGAAGGCCTGGTTCTGGAAGAAAACCATGTACCCAACCACGGGATGATCGTTTTCTTGTGAGTCGCGCATTGAGAAATCGCAAATCTTCGTATGTGGATCCTAAGAACAACCTCCAAGAAGTAAGAAATGTGCATATTAGTCTATGGACGGTCAGGAGGAGGTTTCTCGCAGCCAATATACGCAGTCACCGCCCGGCCCGCGGCCCCAAATTACTCCGTGAGCGTGTGAATCATGGACTCAAGAAGATTGGAATAGGGTTTTGTTCTCTGATGACGCCAGGATATTTCTGTTCGGTGAAGATCGACGCCGGCGAGTGCTAAGAAGACAAGGAGTAAGTAAGTAAGTAAAACTTTATTGTACACCAATAAAATATAAAAATCTATAAGAAATAACATAAAAAGAATGTACAAATGGCGGCCTTATCGCTTAAAGCAATTTCTTTCAGGCAACCTTTGAATGGACAAATAATATTGGTGAGTAATGGGTAGTTTATTGGTAAAAAATTAAGAAAAATAAAGACAAAAACTATAAAAAAGAGAGGAAAGTTTTACATTTTATTATTACCTATATTAACCTAAATGAACCTAAGTTACAATACTCTAAATATATATAATACAAATACATACATAGATACATACCATATATATTGATACACAGATACATACATACTTACATACATATTGACAAAAATAAATAAATATATGATGACAGATATTTATTTCATATCGTAACATTACAATTTTGCATTACAATAATATAATATGTACAATTTTGCACTAAGATTTTCTATAAAAACCGAGATTTTATGAAAAACAATATTTATTAAATACCCAAATAGTGTGTTTTCACCATACCCTTGAAGGCCTGCAAAGTCTGTGCCCGCCTAATGGACACCGGCAGAGCATTCCACAGTTTCGTCGCTTGCACAGTAAAAGACTTATCGTAGAAATTTGTGGAATGTGCAGGGACAGCTAATGCCAAGGACTCCGATGACCTCAGGGTTCTCGAATGTGTGTCATGAAGGAACAAAAACCGTTCTTTTAAATAGATAGGAGTACAGGGATTAAACAATACGCTATAGAGAAGCGTGAGAATGTGAGCATTCCGTCGAAGGCGAATTGGGAGCCACTTGAACTTACGGCGATATTCGGATATGTGATCATATTTGCGTATACCAAATATGAATCTTATACATAAATTTTGGAGGCGCTCAAGTTTATTAAGTTGCTCCTCAGTGACATCAAGATAGCTAACGTCCGCATAGTCAAGTAAAGGAAGCAGAATGGTTTGTGCAACTGCAATTTTGGTGGCAGTAGGCAGAAAATTGCTCAATCTGCGCAAAGACCCCACTGATGCAAACATTTTTCGACTAATTTCACGCATTTGAGGAACCCAGCTGAGTGTGTTATCAATTAATACACCAAGATTTTTGACACAGGTATTTATTGGTAGCGTAATACCGTTAAATTTAATGGTAGGGAGTTGCATCCAGTCTATTTTAGCAACCATCCGGGAACTACCAACAATAGCGACTTGCGTTTTTGATGGGTTTACATGTAGTCCATACTGTTGACTCCATTTGCAGATTTGTGCCAAGTCTTTATTAATAATTGAGATAGCCTCGTCTAGTTCATGTACCGGAGCCTGCATGTAAATTTGAAGATCATCTGCATGGAGGTGGTAGGATGAAAGTAATGATTTAGAGATAGAATTTATAAATATTGCGAAAAGTAACGGAGAAAGAACGCCACCCTGAGGTACGCCAACAGATGTATTACTCCAAGAAGAAAAAGTTTCATCATAACGTACACGCTGTCGACGACCAATCAGGTAACTTTGAAACCAATCAATTGCCTTTGGAGATATGTTAAGAGAGCGTAATACTCCCAGTAGAATATGGAAATCCACCGTGTTAAACGCGTTGCTGAAATCCAGCAACGAGAGTGCAGTAAGATTTCCGTTCTCCATTCCAAGTCTAATGTCGTCTGTAACATTGATCAATGCACTAACCGTGCTATGGCCCGGTCGAAAACCAGCCTGAAAAGGATCAAGGAGAAGGTTTTTGTTGAGGAAAGAACTTAACTGACCATGTATGAGACGTTCCAGAACTTTTGACATGTAAGGTAAGATGGATATGGGACGATACTCAGAGAAGGAAGAAGGGTTACTTTTTTTGGGCAGAGGGATAATCTGGGCTTCCTTCCAGGCATTTGGAAAAATACTAGAAGTAAGTGAAAAATCAAAAATGTGACATTGCACGGGAAGGACCTCGTCTAGTATAGGCTGGATCATGTTACGACTCAAACAGTCACTGCCAACGGCATTGGAATGGATAGACATAATACACCTCCTAACATCACAAGCAGACAGTTGATTAAAAAAGAACGGAGGATATGTAGGAGTTGGAAGTGATGAAAGATATTGTAAAGTGTTTGTTTTATTAGTTTGATCCATATTGGATGCTGAAATAAAGTGTTGATTTAGTGACTCAATGTCTATTTTATTAGAAGTATGTTCCAACTTAGACTTTCCAACCCCCAGTGTTTTAAGAAATTTCCATACTTTTGATGAGTCGCCGTTCTCGACTGAGGCATGAATATATTGGCGTTGAGCTTTTCTACACACCTTGCTGCAGAGATTTCGTATAGCAATATAGTTTTCTCGGTTACTAGGAGTAGGTCGCGATTTAAACTTAGTCTTCGCAGCAGCTTTCTTAGTTATCAGTTTTTTTATATCAGCTGTAAGCCAGGGCGCGGGCAGATGCCGTACCCTTACCGCATGGATTGGTGCATGTTTATCATATAAACTGATGAGTTTATTAGTAAAAGCATCGACTTTCTCGTTTATGCACTCCGCTGCAACAATTGAACTCCAGTCAATGTTGCCCGCATCCCTCCGAAGATCATCAATGTTCATACCACCAAAATTGCGTTGCATGAGAATTTTTGATTTAGGCTTAGGAGGACGAAGTTTATAAGACAGGAAGAGAAGGTCATGGTAGGAAAATTCGCCAGCATTACATTGCCCATGCTTAGCAACGAAGTCAACTGAGGAGACAAAGATTAGGTCAATAAGAGAAGGGCGGCAATTTGGAAAATGATGCGTGGTGCTTAAGGGTAATACGGACATGTTACAGGATTCAATTATATTGAGTAATTTGGAAGAGCGGGTATCATTTTTTAACAAACAAGTGTTAAAATCACCCATGATTATGGTGTGATTATAAGAAGGGACAAGGCGTTCTAGAATATTCTCAAAAGAGGAAAAGAAGTTAATGTCTTCTGATGGACAATAGTAGACACCCAGTAACATTTTGGTAAAACCAAGTCCTATTTCTAAAAATATGTGCTCCCCAGCATTCTGTGGGGGTGGCTGTGTTGACAAATCTAAAATATGATAGGAAATTTCAGTACGTAAATAAATGGCAACACCGCCACAAGATGGATGTACGCGATCATTTCTGATTAAGTTAAAACCGGAAACCATATTTGACAAACCTAAATAATTTTTTAAAAATTTCAAAGGAAATAAATTTTATTTTATTTTAATTTTTTATTTATTTCCGGGCAGCAAGTATGGTCTCGTAGGATGTTTATCGGATTTGAACCATGATTCAGACACTAGAATGTCATGAATATGTTTGGAGTCGAAGGTGGCTAGCATCTCAGAGATATGACCCGGAATACTCTGTGCATTCAAATGGACTACATTGAAATTCCTGGGGACATCGGAGAACCGGGACTTTAAAGTCTGTGCTAGGGAGGGCTGGCTTACGATATTATTGTTTGAGCCTATCATAATAAATAAATAAAATAATAAATATATAGGTATATAAATAAAAACCATATTCAAAAGTATGTAGTATATATACACAATATTATAAAAATATAGCCTAAAATCTCTAACTTTATCTGCAATCTTTCTACCAATATTTTGTCCAATCACCAGTTGTGTTAGCAATACACAATTAGATCAACAACAAGTATTTACAAAATAAATAGTATTTTAATTTTTACGTCCAGGTCCAAAATTATAATAAATAGAGAAAAAGCCTACTGAATATACACAGAATGTATGGAACATAGCATTTCATTAAATTTGAACGCAGCACTTGCGAAGAATATTGTCACTTAAGTAGTTGTAATGTCAATGTCACATTACTGACAGTGACTGAACAGGGAGTTATTGATTGAAAAAATGACTTCCGTGATCCGAACCATGTGTGCCATACTTAGACCATATAACACGGGACTAGCCAACACAAAGACATATAAAATTTCATTGCATTTAAAAATGTATTAATCGACAAACGCGTAATGGCTGTTGTGTGTTAATTGTTATTGTACAGTCAACTACAATGTAATGTACTAGTTTAATCATATAAAATGATGTACTGATGTACAGGCTTTTCATAAAGCCAAAAGACCAAATGGTCATGTGCAATGGCAGAAAACAATGCTTAAGTAAGGCGCATCCTGTGGTTAGATGATCTAAGGTGCCATACAATGTATTGTGATATTATTTTATAAATTTCAACGAGAAAGTAATTATTTAAACTTTAAAAACAAGTACAATACAAATATATATTTAATACTTCGAGCAATGTCAAAGAAATGAGAAGAATAGAGGAAAAACCATATATGACAATTACCTGGACGCATTCCACAACAAAACAATAATAACTAGCACTCACTACTTCTTAGTATTCCCAGCACGTCGGGATTTACCAGCAACTCTAGCAGATGAAGTTGGGCCAAGCGATTCCCAATTTAGCTTGTTGAGATCACCCATTGAAGCCACACGATGTCGTTCACCAGCAGGGTCAACAACCAAGACGTGACCCCCTTGTGTCCAGCATTTCGATACTCCAAAACGCTCCCGCGCAGCCATGAATACTTCATGCCTAGCTCGTGTGATAAACTCGGAGAGTGTAATACCGGAACCTTTAAACTTGGTTTTGGTAAACCAAATTCTATCACGGACTGCAACAAGTTCCAGTTTCACCAGTATGGGTCTAGGCTTGTTACCTGAGGTCCGTCCAAGCCTGTGACTTCTCCTGATATCATCAGCAGTGAAGTTGTCCTGCTGGAGGTGATCAGAGATAACCTTCTCAACAACCCTGGATGTCTCCTCAGTCTTCTCCTCGGGGACCCCATGCAGCAACAACATCTTACGCCTACTTCGCATCTCCCTGTTCTCCACCTCATGTGCCAATAGCTCAATTTGTGACCGGAAAACCGTTAAGGTATTGACCACAAATGTCTTGAAGATTGCGAAGTCTGAAGCTAGGTTTGCCAAATTCGGTGCTCCGGTTTTTGTGTTCCTATGAAGCTCCGTCTCAAAACTGGCTAATCGCTCCTCTAATCCAGCCATTGTGGTAGTGAAAGATTGCTTCATAGCTTCCATTTCGAAAAACTTGTCAGCCAGTGGTAAACTTGTGATAATCTTGTGATAAAGGATTTTTTGAGAGGAGATAACACTTACTGGTATGTGGATTTATGTTGGCATAAAAACTTATATACTTTTACTGGTTAAAAATAGTTATTTATATTATTTATCAATTAAATTAATGAGATGTAATAAAAATTGTGTTACTTGTACAACTACCCGCCAATTTTTTTCAAGGAGAGCGCTTTGCAGATGCATGTTTCGAAGAATTCACACCTTATGGTGGGGGCTCTGTTATGTTTTGGGCAGGAATAAATTCAATGGAACATACAGAGTTAGTCTTCATTGAAAACGGCTCACTGACTGGGCATCGATACATAACGGAAGTCCTAATTCCTCATGCACAACCCGCATTGGCCGCTCTAGGTCAAGACTCGATTTTTATGGACGACAATGCTCGCGCCCAGCGATCCCGCGATGTTAATGCGATGTGCAAGAGGTCGGCATTCGTCGTTTGGATTGGCCAGCTCGAAGTCCCGACCTCAATCCCATAGAACATATCTGGGACGTTCTAAAACGGCGTGTGAGATCAGTACACCCGGCTCCGCAGACCATCAGAGAGCTAAAGAATGTGATTACTGCGGAGTGGGAACGTATTCCGCAAGCAAGTATCCGGGATATACTCGCTAGCATGCCCAGACGAATTCAAGCTGTGATTTTAGCTAGAGGGGGTCACACTCGATACTAAACATTTATTTGGGGGCACGGCAGTGCCCCCAAGCCAAGTCGAGCGCGAAGCAAACACTGCCGTACCATCCTTTACAGGAACCATTTCGCCGCATTTTCAGGCCCCTAGTAGAGAACCTCTGGATAAGACCAGAACGCCGAAATTTCCGTCATGTAGTAAGCTATAATCACATACTTAAAATCCAAAATTTCAAGTCTGTAAGTCATTTACTTCCGGAGTTAAGCGAAAGCAAAGTTTCGCATTTATGACACTCATTCACTCATGATCATCAAAATACAACTAGTACTTCCCATAAACTCAGTGAGCTGAAATTTGGTACAGAGTTAGGGTTTAATCACCACATAAAGGGAAAACTATAAAAACTAGGATAATCGAAGATACCTGGTGACCCTGATTAGAAAACACAAGAGCCCAACCAAACTATTAGAGATCGACATACCGCCTTTACAAATAATATTCAACTTGGTGGGCCGCTTTATTTGAAGTCAGAGTTAGGGTTTAATCACCACATAAAGGGAAAACTATAAAAACTAGGATAATCGAAGATACCTGGTGACCCAGATTAGAAAAAAAAAGAGCCCAACCAAACTATTAGAGATCGACATACCGCCTTGACAAATAATATTCAACTTGGTGGGCCGCTTTATTTGAAGTCAAATATCGAAGGTCTGAAGTATCTGATGAAGAACCTTCAGCTGGTCTCAGGTGTATTAGAGATATGGTAATGCCCCCTTCTACTATTGGGACATAAAAAATCGACATCTGACACATCTTTTAATTTAATCTAGCCTATAGCATCCCACTGCTGGGCGAATGCCCCCCTTCTGCTTTTAATCACTACATATTATACAACAAAGTCCCCAGCCGCGTCTGTCCGTCTGTCTGTCTGTTTGTTCACGATAAACTTAAAAACCACTGCATGGAGTTTCAGGCTGAGATCACCAATCGAGAGAGTGGTTCTCGAGGAAGGTTTTCGTATATTATTTGTTGAGTTTTTGTTGACATTGGTTAAAATATTACGACATTAGTTGGAGAGGTCAAAAAAAAATAAGGCGTCTGGGAGCTTTTAACGAAAACGCTGCCTAAACCCTTCGAGGTATTACAAAATAATGTACCATGGAATTGTGTATCTTATATAGGCCTACAGAAAAGTCCGCGGCAGCATATGTTTATCTCTTATGGATAACATACAATAACCATGTTCATTCTTTAAAAATTTAGCAATTATAAAGTGGTAATTGGAATGCTATTTACAACAAGAAAGTGTTAACCCATCTCAATTTAAATACATTAGTGGGCATGAAAATATAATGAAAATTATTTGTTCCCTTTTCACCATACAAATTAAATGAATACCTTAGGAGATATAGCAAATCAAAATAATGCGCAACGAAATTAATTTTGTGTCGCCATGATTGAACTGGGTCATACATTATACGGGTCACATACTAACTTATTCTTCTACTTTTATCGCAAATATTTTTTCGTTAAAAATGAATAACGCTTACAGCAGATTACTTTAGGTAGGTGTATTATTTCAAAATAAGCAATTTCATAGAAAATAGTAACCAAAGAGCCTTTATTTTAGAATTTTCTTCAGTATTAGCCATTTACATACAAACATCGGCGTGTTACAATTTTATTACATGTATCAATGTAGTTGTAGACATAACGTGTATAAAATGACATCAATCAAATGTCATCAATATTCTGAAAAAGAAATTAAACATAGAGTTCACAAACTCTTTTGAAAATACATACTGTACCTACCTTAGAGGATCGTTATGAAAATAACATGATAGTAAACAACCACCACTAAGCAATACGCTTCTCCAGCGTGTAGCTGTGTTTCTCAGTAATATCCACTATGAGAGGTACCTTTGTTCGGGCCATCCATAGAAAATAGATGGCATAATGCTGAATACCGCAAAGAACAAGCGGCGTGGCATAGAATGGGGACTATCCTGATATCCTGGAGGATTTAGATGACGCCGATGACCTGTGCTTGCTGACGCACTCACACGCCACAAATTAGAGATAGTACAAATGGAAACCTACATACAAAATTCGCTGAGGCTACGCACACATAGACAACTCATTCACAGACACGAGGTCAGGCGGTCTCAACCGAATTTTCGATAGGTACTGATTTGTGCGCGAGTGTGTGTAGCAGAGGGTAGGTGTGACAAAAAAGTACATACATGAGTTTTCCATCTGTACTATCTCCAATTTGGACACACGCCGTCATGCATGTCTACAGGACAACGTGCAAAATGAGACAGCGAATGGAGGGACTGAAAATAAAATCGACAGACGCAGGAGATGAGGTGTGGGGAGAAGAGTCTGTTTCGCTGCGCATTGGCACAGATGTCGAGCGCGTTCACTAATTCACGTAACTCGGAAGTGTCGTGTCGGAAACTGATGGGTTAGAAGAGTACATCATTTCGAGGCTCGCCAAGGCAAGAGCCCAAGAGCAAACTTCACACAGCTGCGCCCCGTATGGCAGTTGCGAAAATTGACTCGAAAAGTGAAACACAAAACAAAGTCAACGTTAAAACTGTACTACTATACGGATGCAAGACATGGAAGGTCAATAAAGACATTTCGCACCCGCTACAAGTTCCAAGTTGACCTCTAACGGATCTTCGGTATTATACGGGCCCGTTAAAATCACAAACGTAAGCCTATTGGAACGCTGCAGTGAGACCCCTATCCACTAACAGATCAAACGTCGGAAGTTTAGCTGGATTAGACACACGCTGCAAAGGGACCATGATCAAATACCAAGGCAAGCCTTACTGAAACTACTGAAAGAGCGGAGCAGCAATGTGAAATGTTTTGAAAACGGGGAAAATTTAATCGATATGAGTATCCGTTGCGCCTCTGCGTAAATGGTTAAAGTTACATAAAAATAATGTATTACAAAATTGAAAAGTTAAAAAGTTCTATAACAAAAAACCTATTTTCGATCTATTCATTTCTTTCGATCACAGTTACCTTTTTATTAACATGAGGAAAATCCTACATGTATGCTATGCCGGACTCATACCGACTAAAAACACACGCATCCTGCTTAACAACCTACCGTTGGGAGCCCCGGGTAAGCGGAGCTACGGCTACCACTGCGGCCTCACCTATGGGGATGCGGGAGCTATCCCGCGTCTTTGGGAGGTTTTTGATCACAGTAACGTTAATTATTTCTAAAATAATGAATAGTAGCGACGCGACGGGAACAAATGACGTGAAACATGATATCAAAATAACAATAGCACACCGCGCTCTTTCTCTCTCTCTCTCTCTCTCTTTCTCTCTTATAAAACGCAAACGAAGTTGCGCGGGTCAGCTAGTACAAATATAAATAAATTAAAGGAAAACTCTGGATAAGACTAGACTGGCTTTTATACTTATACTTACAAGTTTACAAGTAGAAATAGTCGAATGATTATTTTTATTCTACTCGAAAATTACACAAATTAAATAAACAAATTACACTAAAATATCAATTTCGCTCAAAATTTGGTCAAAATATAACGGCATGAACGCGAATGGGCAATACAAAAAACTGTTGTACAAGAATCAGAACCGGAAAAAAAGAAAAGAAAGATCTGTAATAATAAAAACTACTCCTAAAAAGAAAAAACTGCGTCTAATAAGAAAATCTAATAAAATAAATCAATATGCCCACGTTTCTACAAAAAGAAGTGAAATCCCACCAAAAACATTCTGTAAAAAACTAGCCAAGTCTCGTTGGAGCTATGTACTTGTTTATCTCTAAAAAGTAATGAGATCTAGACAAAGTCGTGCCAAGTCTAAGGTTCCTTACTGCGATTACTTTATTATTATAGTTAATGTTGTGTGACTTGGCCGTTGAAGGGTACACAAGGGTACAAAACAAGATGCTTCATGACACCATTGCACCAATCTGTCGCCAGAACCGCCACCCATTGACGATCGAAAATTGCCACTTGGAGAACGTTAACTCAATAACTAGTCAATTATTATTATTATAATCATTGATAGAAGTCCTTCTGTACGTCTATTTTATGTTAGATCGGTGGTCGATTTGCCGCTTCAAAAAGAAGAGAGCAGAAGTCAGCATTGTCAATGCTGAATGCATGTGTTGCCCAATCAATAACAGCCTAAAATGAGACACTAGCGTCCAATTACCAATACCAGTATGGGCTATTATCTCGCTTAACAAACATAGGTAGTTACAACAGATATAACATTACGTGTAAACATAATTGACTTGTACTCACTCACGTATAAAGAATTTTCAACGGCCAAGTCACACAACATTAACTATAATAATAAAGTAATCGCAGTAAGGAACCTTAGACTTGGCACGACTTTGTCTAGATCTCATTACTTTTTAGAGATAAACAAGTACATAGCTCCAACGAGACTTGGCTAGTTTTTTACAGAATGTTTTTGGTGGGATCTGCTTTTACTTTATTAAAGAAAAACAAACAAAAAAACTTTTTTATTTTGCTTCATGAGCATTATGCACTACTGTGAACATACACTACTAGCGAGGTTTAGCATTATTTTCCATAAATTGTAACAAAATTTTATGAAATACTGATGAAAACGATTATTTTCTTATTAATTTACCAAATTGTGAGGATAAAACTACCTATAATTATCAAACAAAGCAATATTAACATTTGAAATGGTTCATTGCTTAGGTGCCCGTTTTTTTTGCAAATGAGTGTATATAGCCTTTTTGCAAAATTTTAATTAAATCTATTGAGTACTTTTCGAGATCCTTCCGGACAAAAACAAAGCAAACAGACAAACAGACAAAAAAAAATTTTTCTTTATTTTCGGCTTCGGTATCATATATGTCGTGTATACGTACGCCTACAGTTTTTTTTTTAAATATTTCCAATGTTTTGACTTTTCTATCATTTTATTATAAGCATAGATTTCCACACGTAAAAAAATGTAGGTATGGTATGGAAATGAATACGCTGGTGTTGCTTTGTATGATCTCTTCTTCAAAATAGCGACATTAATTAATTTCAAAAGCGCCTGTTAAAGTAAAACTAGCAATGACACTAGAGCCGTATTTTTGATAGTTGTTTGGCAAGAGTTCTTGTAAGCTTGTCATATTGATGCCACCCGCCTGATGGAAAGCCAAGGTGGCATAGCGGTCAGGGTCACTCACACAATCCGTAAGACGAAGAAGATGTCAATGAAAAATAGAGTTGGGAAATTTACAGTTAGAGCACGCCCAAGACCTTCATGACCGGGGACCAGTGGACAGTGAGGGGGCTGCTCACCGTCCGTACAGAAGCAGGCCCTAGACGACAGAGTGACGGGAGGGATTCACACACGGCCCCCAAAGACGCGGGACAGCACCCGAACCACCCCCTAGGCGAGGCCGCAGTGGTAACCGTAGGTCGGTGGGGAGCCCTCGGGTATCCTTCCGAGGTATCCAACCGTAGGCTGTTACGTGGGATACTTGTGGACTTTAGTCGGTAGGAGTCCGGCATAGCATCCATGAAATACTTTTCTCCAAAGACTTCTATATAAACTGAGGTAGACATGCCCTACGCACCGATTTTTGAAACCAATAAACTGAGCTAATTAGCAGCGTTGCTCGCACTGTTGTGAGTCAAAACTTCGAAAGTAGGTGCTCGACTTGCAATCGGAGTCCATACGCCTTCTCTTTTACTCTTTTTCTATTCGTATATTGCTATTGTGCGTGGTGACAATTACGTAAAAAATATTTATAAGTGAGTGTAGTCTTATTAATGTGTGTATTTGAGGATTGCTTTTGAAATCTCGTTTGTTAGAGTACGGAGCGTCTACCTCAGTTTATATAGAAGTCTTTGTTTTTCTCAGGACAAAAAAAAAGTAGTTAGAGCATGAAAGAGTAACAAACATCCGTAAAACTCACAAACTTTTACATTTATTATAATAATCTAGAGATCGAAATGTGACACTGCAGATCTCGAGGTTGTAACTAATGGAATCAGGCGTTACATGGCGGAAATCCATCCTAAAATGATAATAAAAGGAGGGGAGGGGGGAAGAGGAACCCGCCTCACACCCTCGATTCGTCAATCCTAACTTACAACCGTTAAGGATAACCCCAACTAATTGTATGGGAGGAATGACGAACCGAACTCCTCACATCCAAAATTCCTTTCCTGAGGGTGTGAGGCGGGTTCCTCTTCCCCCCTCCCCTCCTTATATTATCATTTCACGAGGTTGTAGGTTAGATTTCCACTACAGACGTAAAAATTGTGTGGATAAATATTTGTTTCGAGTGTCTCGGTGTTTCTATGTATACTATACTATCTTCACGCCAAATCCCTAGCGGGGTAAGCAGAAAGAACCGAGCGCCACACGGCGCGGTCCATACACACCTCACTTGCTTCTTCAACTTTCAGGTGTTTCTATGTATGATGTGATAAGTATGAAATTTTAAAGTGGTGTAAGTTTTTGTTTTTTACTTGTGGGAAAATCCTCAGAGGATGTTATGCCGGACTGTTACCGACTAAAAAACCTCACGTAACGTCCAACAGCCTGTGGTTGGGAGCCCCGGGTAAGCCCTCGGAAGGATGTCCCGGGACTCACAACAGACCTACACCCGCCATTGCGGCCTCGCCCAGGGGGTGGTTCGGGTGCTATCCCGCTTCTAAGGGGGGGCAGGCGTGAGTTGCCTGCTTCTGTAAGGACGGTGAGCCGCCCTCTCACCGTCCTCAGGCCCCCGGTCACGAGCATGAGGACCTTCACGAGCATGACCTGCTCGCAAGTGGTGTTAGTATTTCATAACACAAGCAGGTTATTGTTAGCTTACTTTGGGATTAGATAACGTTGTGTGAAACTGTCCTTGAATAATATTTGTTTATTTATTTTAGTAAGAATAGTCAGATGCAAGATAAGGTCAAGCAAACTTTAAACAATAATAGCATTAATCTGATTAACGCGTTGTTGACGTATAATCAAAGATAATATAATACGAGTAGGTATTAAACGAAGTACCTATTTGGCTATCACACACTTATCTAATATTCCCACGTGTAATAACCGGTCCGGTGAAGCGCTCGTGGCCCCGCGGAATCAGTGTTTTGTAAACGATCACTGCAGAAAGCAACATTCACTATGGCCAGTCCTTGGATGGGTGGCCATCCATGTGACCACTTTGTGACATTTATTTGAGCGTTTCCGTACTTCGAAAGGCACGTTAAGCCATTGGTCCCGCTTCCCAGGAAATAGCAGTCGTTAAGCCAAGTTGAACGCCTTTATGGGCGGCTTGAATAATTTAACAGCGGGCAGTCGTAATCTGCGCCTGTCCATATCAACACGGCAATACGGTTCACCACCTATTATGTGGGATTAAATCTAAAAGGTGGAATGTGGGCATATTATAATATGCCCCTGCCTACCCCTTCGGGTATAAAAGGCGTGACCACAATATGTCCTATTTTCCTCCGCCCAAAAATGTACTATTTTACTACCAATGAAGTTCGAAAAGTTTATCAAAATAGATAAATGGTCACCAGATTACGATTCTTAAAAAATCTGTTACTATTATTATTATTCGGTAAGTAGTTAGTAGATTATGTATAAATCTATCAAAATTACCTACTAAGTATAAATAATACCAATACGTTTGGTCACAGTTCCAACCTATCCAACCCATGAACAACCTAACCTAACCTTAATACTGGAGTTTTTGGTGTCAATTAATTAATCCATTTTGGTGACCACTTAACATATTCCCACGTGTAATGACTGGCTAAATCTGTTATCAATAACAATAATAAACCTTAAAATTAACATTCATAAGCATACCCGTATAATTCAGTCACTCGTTATCAAGGCCGGGGGACAATCAGACCGAACGGACGGACGGACTGTGAACGAGCGCTCCAGTGCTAAGTTCAGTAATATTTGGAGCAGTGAACCGATCACACGTTCTGTTGTGAATATCATTGTGAATAAATATAAATAACTTTAAATACCTAGTGAAGTTTATACAGTGTTTGATATCAAGTAAGTATAACACAGTTTTTTCAGCGTTTTAAGTAATTGGTTGTGTTATATGAATGTTGATTGTTTGTGCAAAGGAGCAAAGGAAGTTGTTCATTTATTTTGATCATGTTTGACACTTTTTTGCTGTTGATTGGTAAATATTATTGCGGATGCATCGCTGGTTAGACTTCCTGTAATCCGCTAAGTTGTATATCCAACGCTTCCATGTAATGTATCCTACTAGGTACCTACGTAGGTATCTTAAGTATGAAATTTTCGTATCAAAATGTTATAGTTACCATTACCATACTTGTCTTACTCCTTCGAAACGGCTGAACAGATTTTTATGAAATTTTATATGCGTATTCAGTAGGTCTGAGAATCGGCTACTATTACTATCTATTTGTGGTCCCCCTAAGCGGTCGGGAACAAAATTCCTCAAGGGCAGAGTCGCGGGCATCAGCTACTAATATGATAAATGTGTATGTTTGTGAAGATGTTAGCATGTTTGGTACTCAATCACGTTCTAACGGCTGAACAGTTCAAGCTGAAATTTGATACAAAGATAGATTATTGTATCGAAAAACATTTAAGCTACTGTTTATCCCGGGAATGTGGTTCCATGAGAAGCGGGAACGGAAATTGAATTCCGCGTGGGTGAAACCAATATCGTCATCTAGTGTGTAAAAAATCATTTTGGTGCAGCGCCGGCCGTCCTTTTGTGTCTAAAAGGACCCGGCAAGTCCTTTGTTCAAATTTTGTTTGTACCTGGTAGCTGGTCGATGAATGGATGTTTGTTATTATTTCACGCTCCAACGGCTGAGCGAATCTGGTTGAAATTTCGAACAGGGATATATTTATAATTTGGAATAACAGAAGAAAAAGAGTGTAATCATTGTACATTTTGACATTTAGAGTTTGTGTGCGATGGGCTAGTTAGCGCCCCAGCGGCAAGTTTAGCAAGAATTTTATGAAACCAAACAATGTTTTATTGTTTTGAAATGAATATTTTGGCAAACTAGTAAAATGTTGATGCTTTTATTTTGATCATTTTTTTATAAAACTGAGTTGGTAGAGAATCATACTTAACACCTGTCCCGTGGCCTGTGAACGTTAATAGCTTGACGGTACATTATCTCTATGGATTCTATCTATGGACGTGCTGCCTCGGTTTTTCCTAAACGCCTACAGTATGGGGTTCTTCAAAAGTGGTCTTAGAAGGTTATTACAGGGTCGGCAGCGCGAGTGTGGCGCCTCTGGTGTTGCAAACGTCCATAGGCTACGGTGACCACCGGTACATATGGTGGGCCGTATGCTTGTCTGCCACTTTAGTGGTATAAAAAAATGGACCCTAGTGGCATATTAAAAATACATATAATAAAATCGTAGCTGTCTGTTTGTCTGTACGTTTGTGCACGCTAATCTCAGCAACCGCTCAACCGATTGCAATGCGGTTTTCATTATTGCATTGCGGTTTGCTTCACTTAACATTTAGTGTTTGTTTCATGTCGGTTCATAAATATAAAAGTTATATCAATCTAAAGAATCACATATAAAATGCAGCGTACGAAGTCGCAGGCAACAGTTAGTTAAAAATATAACGCGTGCGGGAGACAGGGTCGGATCTAAACGTGCTCGAACGCTCCAGACTACGCGGCGACGCAAAGTGTGAGGAAGAACACCCTGTCTATGGCGAGCGGTGCGATGATAGAAAGTAGCCGTGGGCATCATATCAAACAATTCTTCAGAGCACAAACCACTGTACAAGCGGTAGAACACGCACAAGGAGGCAAAGTCTCTCCTGTCGCGAAGAAGTTCCACACCACCTGCAAGCATAGGATCGTTGATCACTCTCATGGTCATGGGTCACCTTTGCACCGAGTTGAACGGAAGAAGCTGATATTCAGGTGCCCCCGCGCAGAGGTGACAGCAGTACCCATGTGCGGCCGCACAACTCTTATACAAAAGCAGTGTTTGCGTAGCAGTGAAGTACCGCCGCGCCCTGTTGAGCACACCAAGTTTCTTGGACGCCAGCTTGGCCTTATTCTCCAAATGACTTCGGAACTAAACTTTACTAGAGATGGCAACACCTAGGATATCTATACTATCAGAGATGGGGAGAGATTTGTCCTGAAATTGTGGCGCTACAGTAAGTGCGGCTTTCTTTGCAGTGAATACACAAACCTGTGTCTTGGTATTGTTGAATTGAACAAGATTTTGTTTATCCCAAACGGACACTCTGGTAAGAATAGTCTCCATTTCAGACACAAGTTTTTCATGGCTTTCCTCCACTGCAGCCCGAGACATACCGGGGCGGCCCGTGTAACAAGTGTCCATCGTACTGTCGTCCGCATAACAATGAATGCCGTCAATACACAACATATCATTGATATGCAGCAGAAACAGAGTAGGGGACCACACTGAGCCTTGTGGTACTTCTACGTTTATGGCCATGCAGTCAAAACAGCTGCCATCAACGACGGCCCGGACGCTTCTACCGGCCAAAAAGCTGGACACTCATCCGCATAAACTCTTGGGCAGTTCACAGGAGGGCAATTCCGCAAAAAGACCACGGTGCCAGACCCGGTCAAAGGCCTTAGAGATGTTGATGCTCACTGCTAGGGCCTGCATACACCTAGTAGGGCCTCGCCCTTACTCTCGATAGCCGTTGCCCAGTGGTTTGTGAGGTACACAAGGAGATAGCCAGTCGAGCGACCGTGACGAAAACAGTACTGGTCACGGAGCAGGTCGTGTTCCTCAAGATATCCCAGGAGCCGTGTATTGATTACACGCTCCAACACTTTTGATAAAAGGGAGGTGACGGCTATAGGCCTCTAATTGGCCGGGTCGGTCCTGTCACCCTTCTTAGGTATAGGTTGCACGTGCGCGATCTTCCTCGAAGCCGGGACTCGTTTCATGGAGTATGAAAGCGTGAAAAGACGTGTAAATACCGGACACAGCTCCGGACCACACTGCTTAAGTACCACCGCAGGTACGCCATTTGGCCCACTCGACTTATGAACGTCAAAATATTGAAGCTCCCGCCTGACGTCCCGCTGCCCGAATTTAATTTCTGGCATGGATCCCTTAGTCGCCTTTTACGACACCCTCGGGTTGAATTGGAGTGGCGAAATATTGTATTCTTTTCCATTGCCACAAGGACCCCGTGTTTCTTTTCCTATGTGAACTTATTGCCGGCATTAATGTTACTCCAGGCTATCTTATATGTCCTTGTACCAACACATACATTTGGCGCGTATACGAAGATTGATGATAATTTTGAAGGGAGGGATATGATGATGGAAAGCGAGCCCCGATGAGGGAGAATCGAGGATGGAAAATAAGAAAAGCGTCCGCGGATCCGCATTGAGCTGGCCGCCCATTAGTCAGTACCGTGATGCAGCTTTATCCCCTGTACCAAATTTCAGTCAGAAGAGTGTTCCACTAAGGAGAGAATCGTTGTTGGGACCAAAGATCGTTAGTTCGATATTTGAACCATACTTACGTCACAAGGTCACAGTGGTAGGTAGCAGTAAGTCTGTTGGGAGTCCTGGGGTATCCTTCCGAGGGCTTACCCGGGGCTTCCAACCTTAGGCTGTTAGGTGGGACACGTGTGGTTTTTAGTCGGTAGGAGTCATTGTCACTGTAGGATTTTGCTCACGTAAAAAAAATACTAACTTTGAATGTTCTGCCAGCGCACGTGTTTGCCTCCTCTTGCAATCCTGGGTTCTTCCAGCGAAGCGTGAACTAACTAAAGTAAAATCAAATAAGTTTTTCTCTCTCTTCTCATTGAAACTTAAAAAAAATGAGATTTGTCAGAATTGTTGCGACCCTACTGAGGGGTCGGAAATGCTACAGACTGGGAAGAACTCCGCTAGGAACTCAGTCCAGAATTAAAGGTGCGGTTCCACTTAGGCGGAGCAGAGAAGAGCTGTGCCGCGATTCACCAATCACATGGCTTAAAATCCACATCTCTTCTCCGCTCCGCACCGTGATTGGTGAATCGCGGCACAGCTCCTCTCCGCTCCGCCTAAGTGGAACCGCACGTTAAGAGGCACATCAGCGTCATCAATTTGTCAATCAATCAATTATTCGTTTTGAAGTCTGTGAAATTGGTCCCCAATCACTAGATATCGCCTTGGTTCTATCATGCGGGCGGTTTCATTGGGGCACAAAGAAAATGTTTTCATCATAAAAATCCTACCATAATATCCCTCCCCTCCCCCCTTTCTGGGACTGACGAATAATGCAAAATAGGTACTGCGCGTTCTGCTGAACTAATATCTTTAAAATTATCCTCAATCTTCGTATACGCGCCGAATGTATGTGCTGGTACAGGGATATAAGATGTCTTTTTTTTTAAGAAAATCCCGCATGGATGCAATACCGGAGTCCCACCGACTAAAAAACCACACGTATCCTGCCGTACAGCCTACGGTTGGGAGCCCCGGGTCAGCCCCCGGAAGGATACCCCAGGATATAAGATAGTCTGGAGTAACATATTTTTGATGCCGGGATTGCTAATAAACCTGCTATGTATAGTTGGAATGATAATTTTGACCTATAACAAATCTGTTATCAATAAAGATATAGTATCGACTGCCTCTGTGGCGCAGTCGGTAGTGATACCGCCTGCGGTGCTGGAGGTCGTGGGTTCGATTCCCACCGGAGACAAATATTAGTGTGACCCATAAATGTTTGTCTCAAGAGTCTGGGTGTTTCTATGTATAATATGAATGTATTTAAAGACTATATAAGTATTAATATCCATGGTCTGATACCCATAACACAAGCAGGTTATTCCTAGCTTACTTTGGGATCAGATAGCGTTGTGTGAAATGTCCGTGAATATTTATTTTATTTTATTTTATTTTAAAGATATTGTATTGTATTGTAAGTTCACTCGGGAAGAGGAAACGGCAACAAAAACTACATGCGGGTGGATCATAATGTTTGAAGAAATACATCTTTCAGTAGCCGATGTAGTCCTTTGTTCTGCAAAAAAGATAAATGTTTAATCATTCTATGAATGCACTTTATCTTATTATCATTACATTCTTTTATTATCTTTTTATAATACGAGTATACCTATTCACTACACTCACGATACGGATTGCTATAAAGATAGTAGATTGTTTGGTAATTTTATAGAAGGCATAGTAACTTTGGAACGTCGACGTAGTGATCATAAAAAAAAAATTGTCTTTTCTTTTGAGGTACGGATCTCTAAAAACTCCACCACCCAGAAACGGAACTTAAACGTAAAAGATCCGCTTAACCGCAACCTCTTTGCTCTGATATACTACAGATTCTACAGAAGTTACGTGAATA
Organism: Miltochrista miniata; assembly: GCA_933228765.1. Lineage (NCBI taxonomy): Eukaryota > Metazoa > Arthropoda > Insecta > Lepidoptera > Erebidae > Miltochrista > Miltochrista miniata. Next base: position 3,688,722 of record OW121769.1, read on the forward strand.
TTGATGACTGATACCAAGAGCACATGAGTAAATAGGAGTCCAACGATAATGATAGTTAAATAATGCTGTGATAATACTTCGTCTGTGGTCTATATTTATTAGTGTCCGACCGAAACTGGTTTTCCGGCCGAAACCGAAACCGAAACCGAACTTTCGGCCCCAGGGTCAGTTTCGGCCGAAACCGAAACCGAAACCGAAACTCACGTGTTCATACAGAAAAAAAAACCAGCCAAGTACGAGTCGGATTCCCGCACATAGGGTTCAGTTACAAAAATTGGGCTTAAAAATTACGATTGTTGTGCAGATGCTTTCTTTTATTTTAATACGTATTTTTTATTATAGCGGCAACAGAACAGGGTGAGGTGGGGGTGGTAGTGTCTCTTGACATCGTCAACGCTTTTAACACCTTGCCCTGGAGCTGCGTTTGGAAGGCGCTTATTTACCATGGAATGCGTCCATACCTCCGTCGAATTTATGGGCCTATCGTTCCGAGACGGTCATAACTTACCCGAGCTAGCTAGGGCTGGGTCGGCGGGATTATGTCGTTCGGTGTTCCATAGGGATCGGTCTTAGGACCGCTTCTGTGGAACATCGGTCACGATTGGGTGCTACGTGGTCCGTTGCTCAGAGGTGTCGGCGTAACGTGTTACGTGCGTAACGAGTACGACGGCACCCACATTACAGCGCGAGGAGCAACGCACCGAGACGCAGCCCTAAGGCCACCTGCGGGATCCAGCTTACATATAGGGGGCATCAGCATCGACATCGGGCTGTCGATGACGTATCTGGGGTCGTACTCGATAGCCAGTGGAACTTCGGATACCACTTCCGAAGTTTAGTGCCATAGCTGAGGGAGGGGGGCATCAGCCGCACTCTCGCGGTTGTTGCCAAATATCAGGAGACCAAACGCTCCCTGCAGGAGACTGTACCTTAGGATTGTGAGGAGCATGGCACTATACGGTTCCCCAGTATAGGCAGAGATCCTGATGGCCGGCAATGCAGCTAGATTGCTTAGCCCGCAGAAGGTGACGACTGTCAGGGTGATAAGGGAATACCGCACGATCTCCGTTACTAGTCGGAACCCCTCTGTGGGACCTGGAAGCGTGGTCCCTTGCTTAAATTCCTTGCTCTCGGAATTCATTGTTTAAATGGCGCAAGGAGGCGCTGGAACGGGGCCATAGGCCTCTCCCTGTGAGCAGGTCATGCTCATGAAAGAGACGGTGGGGAGGAAGCGGGAGAGAACTCCCCCATCCGAGTTCCACAGTCTGCGGAGGCGCCCCATACTATCAGCCTCCATGACCAGGGGCCTAAAGATGGTGACGGGGCGGCTCACTGTCCTTACAGAAGCAGACCTTAGGCGATAGCGTGACGTAATAAATTCATGCACGCCCTCCTCAAGAAGCGGGATAACAACTGAACAACCCCCCAAAGACGCGGCCGCAGTATGCATCATTCCAAGGGCATACTCGGGAGTAGAGTAATATTGAGAGTTCTAACTCACTCCGCTCGTTAAAACTCTCAATATTACTGATCTATAACTCAATCAATATTACAGGTGGTGGTGCAATATAATAACTCTTTGTAAAATCATTTACCTAAGCCAACGTTCGACATTTTAATGCTGTTCAATACACTACCGTTCAATCGGCTCTCTGCGATCCCCTGCGTCGTAATTGTGAAGAAAGATGCTCTGTTAGTTAGCGATAGAGTTATTTCATAAACAGTACAATCTTACGTTTACCTATTGTGTTGTCTGTAAGCAGTTTTGGTATACCTATTTACGGTTATAAATACATAATGTCATAATTACATCTGTTCATAACCAGCCCGTCAGCATTGCATCAAACATGAAATTCATTAAACAAGCACAATCGTTACAGATTAGTATAATCTGTAATGATTTACCAAAAATCGAGTTACGCCATGGAGAATTATTGCCGAATACAGTACGTTGCATCATTTGCGGACCATCAAATTGTGGAAAAACCAATTTGTTAATTGGTCTCCTTTTGCACGAAAATGGATTGACATTTCATAATGTTTATGTATATTCTAAAACTCTATATCAACCAAAGTACATTTTTTTAGAAAAGGTTTTACGAGGAGTACCAGGAGTCAGTTTTCAGAAATATCAGGCAAATGATGACGTTATGAAAGTTTCAGATGCAAAACCTAATTCAGTGATTATTTTTGACGATGTAGCATGTGAAAATCAAAGTAATATGCGTGATTATTTTGCCATGGGAAGACATAAATTGATTGACAGTTTTTATTTAAATCAAACTTATAGCAAAATACCTAAACAACTAATAAGAGATAACGCTAACTTAATTGTGCTTTTTAAGCAAGATGAAATTAATTTGAAACATGTTTATGAAGAACATGTTAACACTGACATGACGTGGTTGGAATTTCGTAACATGTGTTCTCAAATATGGAAAGAGCCTTATGACTATGTTGTGATTAATAAAGACTGTCCTAAAAACAACGGGTGCTATAGAAAAAAGTTTGACACTTTTGTAGAATTAGATAAAATTTGAATATTTAAATAGACAGCTTTCAGTTTCTTGATATTCTTTAATCGGCTCTTATTGGATTACCATCTATTTCACATAATGGAAAAATCATTGAAAAAACAAATTGTAGATGCAACACAAGCTGTAAGGAAAAAAATACGTACCATGAAGGATTTTGAAGAAAATAACAGACAAGTGCTTGATACAGTTTTTAAGCCTGTTACAGAATCTCTCAATTTAATAGCCAACACTAATAACCACTTAGCTCTAACAAAAAAGGAGGAAAAAATAGAACCCCAAGAACCACAAGACCAAGATATGAAAGAAACAGATGATAGCAGTATTGCTAGTAACGAATCGGAACCCTCATCGGACTCTTCATTTCAGTCATTAGTCGGTACTAATCCAGATGCATCATCTTGGTCGTTATCTTCACAAGTACTATTAGATGTACCATTTGGTATAAGAAAAGAACGTGGAAAGTTAATGTTAGGTTCTGCTAACATAACAATTGGGGATAAAGTTATTACTGTAGCCGGACACAAGTACGAAAGTACACCTGGGTTGCGAGAGTTACTGTTAAAAAAAGACATTGATCTGAGCTTGGTTAATGACCATGACAAACAAAATTATAAGGCAATGTTACTTGTAACGAATGCACATCGTCGTGATTTCGATTCAAAAAAACCAATTAAAAGTAATAAAGGACAAAAATATTTGCAAGTTATTAAACCACTTTTCGATCAAGAAAGTAGAAGTCCCAGCTGTAGACAGAAAGTAGGAAAAGGATTACCCTTAACAAAAATGTGGAAAAAAAATACAGATTTTGTATATTGGGATGATCCCAATGAATTGGTTGATAGATTAAAGTTATTAATTGCTTCTCGAGATGCTGGTAACACAGGACTAGACAATGAAATAATATCTATCATTGAAGAACTGCGTGAAAGCAAAATCATTAAATAAATAAATCTACTAATATTATATGTGTGTCATTTTACTATATACCGTTCAACATAATACACCTATAATATGAATGTAGACAAATTTGGTCATTATATTCATAAGCGAATGCGTATATCGGAAATACTTGATTTTAATGATAACGCATTAATAAAATCTGATAATGGAGATTATGACTTGAAGACATCAAGGTTAAAAGGCGTCAAACCTCCTCAAGACGCAGATGATGCAGTAAATAAAGCTTATGTAGATGAATTGAAAGGTGTACTAATGAATGACTTACAAAAATTACAAAGTTCTATTCCAAATAGTGTTCAAAACCACATTGAGAAAGCTTTAAAAACAATAATGTCTGAGATAATGACTCATTTGGAAAATACATTTTATACAAGAAAAGCAGTTGATAGACTAATTCAAGACGCAATTCAATCTATATTAAAAGATCGAAAAATATAGGCCTTAAAGTTTGTTAAAATGACGAAACAACAAATCGTTAATGAAATACATAAAGCAGCACGAAAAAATTTTCCTCGAAGATCTGTAATTTTAAAAGGTGTTGATGATTTGTGGCAAGCAGATTTAGTTGATATGCAAAATCTAAAAACCTTTAATAAAGGATATAATTATATTTTAATTGTTATTGACTGCTTCTCAAAGTACGTTTGGGTGGAACCGTTAAAAACTAAATCCAAACATGATGTCTCTCATGCATTTGAAAAATTACTTTTTACTAATCACAGGAAACCAACTCATCTGCAAACTGATATGGGTACTGAGTTCTATAATTCTACATTTCAAAAGCTTTTACAGAACTATAATATTAATCACTATTCTACATTTTCAACCAAAAAGGCTTCAATTGTAGAACGAGTTATTAAAACAATTAAAAATAAATTGTACAAATACTTTAGCTTGAACGGTCACTATAAGTGGATAGATGGTGGCTTGAACGGTGTTGTGAAGACATATAACAACACAAAACATCGTACTATTAAATTGGCACCTGTTAATGTCAATAAGTTTAATGAAACGGACATTAAAAATAATATTATGAACTCCGTGATAAAGGTAACCCGAAAATGTCGTCCAAAGTTTATAATTGGTGATAAAGTTCGAATTAGTAAGTACAAACATATATTTGAGAAAGGATACACTCCTAACTGGTCAACAGAATTATTTTCTATAAAAAAGATAAATAACACTGTACCAATAACATATCACATTGAAGATAATCAAAAACAACTCATATTGGGAACTTTTTACGAACAAGAGCTTCAAAAGTCGTCCTGCCCTGGTGTCTATTTGATAGAAAAGGTATTAAAAAAGAAAGGAAACAAACTGTTTGTAAAATGGTTGGGTTTAAATAACAAAGAGAACAGTTGGATTGATAAGACTGCAATAGTGGAATAAGTTAATTATATAAGTGATACATAATTTTAAAGTATATTCATTAGTCTTTGGACGATGCAAGGTGGTGGACTAATAAACAGTATCATTAATCATTTACCATTCGAACTACACATACCCGGTTATAACTATTGTGGACCAGGAACAAAGCTTTCAAAACGATTACTACGTGGTGATAAAGGTGTAAACAAGTTAGACGAAGCTTGTATGCATCACGATATCGCATACGCAAACTACACGGACCTACCTAACCGTCAAAAAGCTGACTTACGTCTTATAGATATGGCTAAACAAAGACTTAAAGCAAAAGATGCTCGAACAGGGGAAAAGATTAGTTCGTGGATAGTAAACAAAGTTATGAAAGCTAAATTGAAGTCTGGTGCTGGTGTTAAGACCTTTAATAACTTTGTTAAAAAAATAAAAAGAAAAATCAAAAAACTCTCACCTAAAGATGATAAGTCATTAATAAATATGGCTTATATGGTTGCTCGAAAATTAGTTCCATGCCTTCCAAAAGTTCGAGTACCTCGAATGATACCTATACCAAAAACTGGAGGCATTCTACCTTTGATCCCAATTTTTGCTGGTTTGTCTGCTTTAGGAGCATTAGCCGGTGGTGCAGCTGGTATTGCAAAAACAGTGAATGATTATAAACACGGTCAGAAAAAATTGCAAGAAACTGAACGTCATAATAAAACTATGGAGGCTATAGCAATAGGCAAAGGTTTATACATTAAACCACATAAGCAAGGTCAGGGATTGTTTATAAATCCTTTAAAAAACTAATTGATCAGCTACCTAATCGCGCTTTAACTAATATCGATATTCAGAAGTTTGACTATTGTATTCCCCACTTTCGAGGAGTTTATATGAGGGATCAGTTACCAAAAACCCCAAAACGAATTGAATGTGCTATAGTTAACCTAGATAATTCGAGAAATGATGGAACGCATTGGGTAGCTTATGTTAAAATAAACAATTATTGTGAATATTTTGATAGCTATGGTGATTTAAAACCGCCAAGAGAATTAATGCTATATTTTAAGAACTGTGATGTTCATTATAACTATGATAGATATCAACAATTTAACACAATAGTTTGTGGACATATGTGTTTAAGTTATTTGCAAACTTTTTGGATTAAATACTATAAATCTTTATTATAATTATAATACTTTAAATAAAAATACTATAAATCTTATATCACTCTTTCATTTCCATCATTTGCAAGATGTCACTCACCTTATCGATAACTGGAAACTCATCGGTATTATCTACCTATTATCCAAACACGTTGCCATTAGTTGGGGAGTATGAATGTGCATTATTACATTTCTCTACGTATAATTCTATTCCAAATTTTGATAATACAAACAATAAATTATACTATGGTTCTAAAAATGTTATTGAGATACCTGAAGGAACTTATGAATTACAAGATATTGGTGACTATTTAAAAACTGAGATAAAAGATGCATCCATAAAACTCCATTGTAATAACAACACCTTAAAAACTATTTTATTTTGTACATCAACTATAGATTTTACTAAAGAAGGTACATTTGGAAGTTTATTGGGATTTAAAAAACAGATCTTAGAAGCAAATAAATATCATGTATCAGAGTTTCCAGTTAACATTTTACCTACGACTGTCATAAGGATTGAATGTGACATAGTTAGCGGTTCTTATATAAACGGTCAATCCAGTCACATCTTGCACGAATTTGCACTTAATGTTCCACCTGGATACAGGATTATAGAAATTCCGAAAAACGCAATCTACTTTCCAATAAACCAAACCAATATAAGCTGCATACAGATAAGGCTGTTAGATATAAATAATAACTTAATAAATTTGCGAGGTGAAGAAGTGCAGTTGTATCTACATATCAGAAGAAAACAATGATAGATTATAATAAATATGTGGTTCGTCCAACTAAAAATAACAGTCCTACTAAAACTATCAAACCAATAAGAGCTCGCTCCAAAAAGGTCATAAAATTGAATAACAATAATAAAGCATTTCTTAAAGCGATTGGTTTGTTAAAATGAATATACTAGATGTTTTATCCGCTCCTGTATACAACAACTCTGTGGAAGGAATTGAATTTCACTCTTACAAGCCTTACGTAACAAGTTTCAATAGAAGCGATGAAATCAGGATACCTATTAATCAACAAGACTTGTATATATTACCATCAGCAAGCACTTTGTTTTTGGAAGGAACTGTTGTTGTAAACAAGGGTGGAAATTCGAAAGAGAGAGTCAGTAGCGTTCATTTCACAAACAATAGTTTACTTTACTTGTTTCAAGATATAAGGTATGAGATAAATGGAGTGGAAATAGATAAAATAAAAAACGCTGGTATAACTACCACAATGAAATCATTAATATCAATGAACGAAAACGAGGCTAAAGTATCTAATGCTTGGGGTTGGAATATCGATGGCATAAATAGCACAAATGGGGGTAGCTTTTCTGCTTCTATACCCCTCTGTAACATTCTTGGTTTTGCAGAAGATTTCAAGAAAGTAGTGATAAACAGCAAACATGAATTAATATTGTTGCGAAGTAATACTAATCTGAACGCCCTAAAACTTAACGATGGTGAAACGGTAGAAGATATTATTATAAATAAAATAATATGGCGCGTACCACATGTCAAAGTATCCGATAGAGAAAAAATAAATATGTTAAAACTGCTAGAAAAAGATCGACCACTCCAGATGATATTCAGGAATTGGGATTTATATGAATATCCGGCTCTACCAAAAACTACTAAACATACTTGGTCCATAAAAACATCATCGCAAATAGAGAAACCAAGATTTGTTATTATTGGTCTGCAAACAAATAGAAAAAATAATTCAAAATTGGATATGTCTCGGTTTGATCACTGTGACGTTCGTGATGTTAGAGTATACCTAAATTCAACCTACTTCCCTTACGAAAATTTAAATTCAAGTTTCTCGAATAGCAGAATTGCTTTAATATATGAACAATACACCAGATTCCAACACTCATATTACGGAGGTCTTCGCGGTGAACCGTTATTAAGTGAGAAACAATTTAAAAATATTGCTCCGTTATTTGTCGTAGATTGTTCTAGACAACCAGATAATCTTAAATCAGGTCCTGTTGTGGATGTTAGAGTGGAAATTGAAAGTGATATTGATATACCAGATCAAACTTCCGCATATTGTCTTATATTGAACGATTGTATAATCGAGTATAAGCCGTTAAGTAGCACCGTGAGAAAGATATCATGAACAAAAATACTATTATAGTAGATGTTCAGGGTTTTAAAGACACTTGTAATAACTTTATAGTCAAAGAATTAGCTCTGGCCACCTGTGTTTATACCCAAACATTCTTAATAAAGCCCCCATACTTATTTAAATACTTAACTACGAATGAAAAAAAACAAGTTACGTGGTTGGAGAGAAACAGAGGGATTTACTGGAATGAAGGTTATATCGACTATAGAGAATTTCGACGCATAATTGTTCCTTATCTAGAAAATAAAGAAATTTTTGTAAAGGGCTTAGAAAAAGTTAAGTGGATTCAAGATCTTTGTATGAATTGTATTTGTATAGATCTTGGTGAAGACAAGTGCCCAAATTTATCACTGTTGCATAACAAATATTCAAATAATGAGACAAGTTTTAATTGTATTAATCATACTAAACAATGTGCACTTAAAAATGTTTTATGTATAAAGAACTATTTAATAGAGCAAGAAAGGTAATTTGTCTTCCTATACACAGTTTTAATAAATAAAACAATTTTTTAAAGTAAATGGTTTTTATTTTTAACCCACATTTTAAATACCTATCTATAATTATTTAACACATTATTTTCACAGTACACACAATAAAATTTTAATAAAATATAAATATGACATCAGCAATTGAAATTTGTATAAAAAATGGTATAATGATAATCATCAAGCTGTATACAGCCTAGACTCAACCATTTTTGTGTGGCTCGAGTCTAAAAGACAGCCCGAAATGCGGCAATGGGCTCACCATCTATTACGTAGGGCTCAAATATTCGGTGAAACGTGGGTGTTTACTCATCTCTGCCTAACCCTCCGGGGATAAAGGCGTGATTATATGTATGTATGTACATTTTACTGATAAATATTTCAATAAAACAAACTTTAAATCTTCATTAATTTTTATTTCTTAATATAACTTTTAATGCATATTATCATTTTTACACTAAATAATAATAAAACATAAATTATTTATGAAATATTAATTTCAATACAAATGACGAACACATTTATTTACAAACTTACACAAAATTAATCTAGTAAGGAATATTTTAAAACAAGAACTATTATTAATAAATGTTAGGGAAAGAATAGCCGCATATTTTTTTTGATATATTATGTATTAAATTTTCGGCTTGATCAGAAATTTCATCAACTGGATCTTTGACAATATATTGTGCCTTTATTATCTCCTCTTCACTCTCACTTGATCCGCCCAGGTCCGTAATCTCAATTTTGATCAAACGCCGTCCTTTTGTTGATTCACAGTTTATGATGTATGAAGGTTGTCTATGTTTCTTTAATATTTTACTCACTATTTTTGATTCTGACTTGCGCGTGGATTTCTTTCTCTCGGTGTTTTTTTTAGGCGTTTCACGGTGTGTACTTTGAGCTGCGATCCATAATCGTTCAGTTTCTTCGTCAAATGCATATGGATCTTGCGCATTTGGAAGCGATTCTGGTGAATACAATCCATTTGGCAAACCGTTTCTTTCTTCAGTGTCTTCTGTGGTTTCTATCGTGAATATATTCTTATTTGTGTTCTGAAAATAAAAAAAACGTTAGTATGTTATCTACGTTACGTGACGTGTTACCTTTTCTATAAACACAATATTATATAAGTTTATCAAATAAAATATCTTACCATGTTGTATGTCGATTTGTAAACTAATATATAAATTTAAAGTTGCTCGTATAATGTATGTCCTCGTCGTTAGTGATAAATTCAGAATGAAACAATGAACTTATAAAATTAACCACGGGATTATATACCCACAGTTTCTGAAATATGATACTATTTCTAATACATATTTCTTTAAACAACAAAATACTTACGACGTACAAGTTGAAACATGAAAGTCCTATCATGTAAAAACACGTATTGTGCTTAGCAAAGCAAAAGAAATAATTCTATGACGTGTTACCTCACTACTGCAATAATTATTATATAGATGGCTGTGCGGATGTTGATGCCCCTTCGTTTCAAGAACAGGTTGAGACATGAAAATTTTAACAAACCTGATTCGGGTACAGTTTACCCTTTACTTATGTGTGTCGCAAAAGTATTCTATAATGTATGTCACTAGTTGAGAATGAAGTAAAATAAAACGAAAATATGATTACAACATTATGTAGGCATTTATTTATAAATAAGAGTAAAAGACATAGGTAGGTAGGTACATTCTTATGAGATAAAAACTTAAAGTACTTAAATACATTTTTAAACATCACAATGTCATACTTATGAAAAACTAAAACCCATCATAAATTTCAATTAAACGTCCTAAAATTCAACCTAAAATTGAGCAATTACCCCAGGAAACAGTGTGAATGTTGTCCTTTAATATATACCGCTTATCATCATTGGATGATAATACAACTTTGTTGACACTACGGGTTACTAACTCGTGTTTCAAGGATTTAAATAATAAATTTTGTTTACGAGTTATTTCATTATTGGTCAACGTTTTTTTATAATCTGCTTTTACTAAGTCTCTCACTACGCATTTCTTAACACCTTTAGCTTTTTTTAAAGTACATTGCTCAGATTGAATACAATATAATTTGGGACGTAGACCAATGAATTCCCTGATTATTTTACCTCCCATTTCGTCTTTAAATAGACCTGGCACCTTTTTATTCAAAATCGGTAAACTAAACGGATTACTTTTACTATAATTACTAGTATCAAAATAACTAATAAAGTAGTTTTTCATATCATTGTAAAAGTCGTTAGTTTCAATTTTATAAATAAAACTGTCTGTATCCGTATAGCATAACTTGATAAGTTCTCTATAATGTGGGCGCATAATAGAATAGTGAAAATCGTACATATGTTTTTTTGATAGTTCTAATACAGAGAAACCTATATATAGGGGTTTATCCATAACAATTTTTTCGGGTTTCATTTGAATCGCAACCAAATTCTCAGAAAATATAGAAGCACTATGGAAGTTAGGTCTGGCAACCAAGGTATCTGCACTTAATCTCTTTTTTGTTTTATTATCGCTATCACTCCACAGATTTACTAAATGAACTTTTACACGATTTTCATTATTTTCTAGCGTTTTACCGAATATACTGTTATTAAGCAATTTAAAAAAGTCTTGTTCAAATTCGGTCACTGCTTTTTGTCTAAGCTCGGTATTGAGGTCTATATATTGTTTTAAAAAAGCTTTCTGCCTAAAAGTTATAACGCGATGCACTTTGTTTAATATTAATCCATGCTTAATACAATTTTTCAAATGTACGTAATGTATTACGTATTTATATTTATCATATAAAGTTGTGACAAGTTTAGAAATTTTACCTCCAGGAGGCACACATTTCTCAGGACAAAATGGCAAGTCATTATGCAAACGGTGTAAATATTTAGGATAAAGTAAATCTACCTCTAATATGAACCCATAATCTGCATCATCTTTTATATTCTCGATGTTTAGATTTTCTATCTCATTTTTATCAAGAAACCTGAAGTTTGATAAAGGTAAAGGTTGGCACATAGCATACCCATATAAATTATTGCAATCTAAGTATACAATAAATATATCATCTTGTTGAGGGTCATAATCTTCCATATATTTATTATTACTTTTTACATAACGATGGGAACTCATACAAAGACCTCCTCTTATACCCTCTTGTATTAACCTTATTATTGCTAAATCATCAATAAGTTCTAACTTAATTCCCGTTTTGAGAAGCATCGCGTCCCATGATAAGCTAGGAGCTGTTACATAAAAAGCTGGATCTAATTGGTAAAATCGCTTAGAAGTATTTCTAAAGTTTTCAAAAACGTCAGTCAACAAAAGTACGTCAGTTTTGAGGTAAAGGTCAGTATAATCACCTAGATTTTTTATTTTAAATTCAGACCATACCAATTTAGCATGCTGGTAATCTGCTAATGAAATATGTTGATTATTTAGGGAATTATAAAAATAACATTTTTCAGGCAGAACTGTCTCCTTATAACGATTTATGTTGATCATATAATCATAAGGATATACACCTTTTCGCGTAAGTAATTTAAATTGTTTTGGACAAGAGAAATTGTTTTTTAAGTGTATAAACTGTTCTGGTTTCAAACTTTTTACTAATTTGTCTAAACTAGTAGATAAAAATTTAAAGGAGTCCACAAACCGAAGTTGTACATATTCATCTCTAGAAACTTGTATAAATTTTGTAAAAGAAATATATGACTCTTTATTTTTAGCTATGATTTTAAGTGAACCGCGAGCTTCTCCTAATTTTTTAATAAAAAAATGGCAATCGTAACCTGAAAGATTATGAAAGAAAATTGGTATAAATTTTGGAAGTTTATACATCAAATTACAGTAGTTATGTGCGGCTCCTCGATATTGACCTGTCATATGACAGTGATCTCTTACTCGGTCTGTGATTAGTAAGTTTTGACAAATATGACAACGAGTGCTTTCATTGAATTTAACAGAATCTTCGTTGTTAAATATAATTGGTACACTATTCGACAGATTGTTGTTAATCAATTGAACATCCCTGTAAATATTCTCAACAAATTTATCTACACAATCTTCCCCACGATAAGATACAAAACGATTTCTACTTTCATCAAACGAACAAACTATATAATAAGCGAATGCTATAGGTATATGTACCTGACATACTGAGGTACTCGCAACAGAGGGATCCTGGTTGCACCCTTGCACTGGAACCAACATGGCTTCAAAATCTGCGTAAATTACATATGGCACATTTTGTTTCCTTTCGTAGTTTTTAAACTCAATCACTGAACCTTTTTGCGGTAGCTGAGTCATTACACCGGCACATACATGAGAATCAATTTCCATACTTGATCTAAAAAATAGCAAACACTCGTCACAAAAAAATAATTTCCCGTTATGGTTAGTTATTTGTTTTCTCACCAAACGCGATAAATCTTTGATCAGACAGTAATGTGAATATCTGCTCTTTTCTAATAATAGTAAATTAACCGTTTTTTTGTTATCGTTATTAAACCCAGATTTGTATAAAGGTCCTATGATCTGTCTATTATTTTCTAAGCCATATACATTTATTCGTAATCTTGGATTATTTTTTTCAAACATTTGTATATCGGTAAAAGTTACTGGAAATGACATTCCTTCTATGTTAAACAGATTGAAAAAATTTGGATATGAAGAAACTCTCTGAATGTTCCTATTTGCTGGGTAAAGAGCTGCCGTGACCGACCACAGGAAACAATATACATCATTGTTACGAATATTTACACATGCCTTTTTATTTTTAATGATCGGAGGTAAATCAATAAATCTTGAACCACGGAGCGGTTGATACCTATTTATATTTACCTCCATGTAACAGTTATTAAGGAAAGTCCAACCAGAATCCCGCTCTTCAAATTCGTCTATCTTTTTCAGTAATTGATTAGCAACATCTGTAAAGAGCTTTGTAAAATCATAGTTCATACATATAATAATATTTTTGGTTTCAAATGATTTAACTTCTGGTATGTTATGTTTAAGTAGTACAAACTTTGAGTATATATGAAAGTTAACCTTAAGGGAAGTGTGAGCTGCAAGAGATTGATCAATTAAAGATTTGACCCTACTGTGAAGGTGTCTGAAGAAAACAGGTAAAGATGTCTGTTCGTTCGTGTCAAGAGTATGTAATCTATATGTTGCTAATCGATTTTTAAAAGCAGAGTTCACTTTCTCCACGCCATGATCTAAAGTAATTACGTTATCTGACTTTCGGTGTATTTTACTCCTTAAATGTCCTATCCATTTCTTACCATTTACCTCAACACCACAGCTATCACAGAACGGCATATTAATTGGTGAAACACACAGACAGATTAGGATGGAATTTTTAATTGAAATTTATGATGGTCAATGAATTAATCAAATTTATTTAATATTTTTATGTATAACATACAAATAGACAATTATATTAAGTTTAGTAGGTACGGACTTATTTAAAATTAATTTTATTGGAAAAGAAAGTGGCTTCAGAATCTGCGAACAACTCGCTGGCTTGCCTAACAAATTTTTGTAGATGAGCCCAGTGAGGAGATTCCTCGTCAGTCCGAAGCTTCAACCACAGCAGAGATTTTTTCCAAAGGTCGTCGCCACCTTCTTGGACGTCAACCGAGTTGTACACCTTCAACTCAATGTGGAAGGGACCCTCGGTAGACACCGTACGCCTCGTTTGACCGTTAGCCACCCGATTGTAAAGCACCGATGTGGATGGAGCTCTGCCGGTGTTGACGGTGGGAGTTTTACTGTCAAGGTGGAAGATGTCGTATCCCTTTTGCGCAGCCTTTTTCTTTGAAGCTCTGAAACAGGGAAATTTTCTATATTATAATATTGTACCTTAGTATAATGTTCATTACATAAATAATAAATGATCATTATGAATTGGATGTTATGAATCGTTATGTTATGATAAGATTGTTATGAACTGGACAACATCAGTTTTGCTTCAGTTAGGAATATTACGTGAACAGATTAATAGATGATTGTCATGAACGACACACAAAGTTTGATACTAATGGAACTCGAACCCTAGACTTCTGGATTTGCAACTACGGTCACTCATTACTACTTAGCCAGAAAAATAAATAAATTGCTCATAATAATATTATATTAATAAAAATAGCAAAACTACCATTATTTAGCACGTAACCTCGCTCACTCATATATTGCGTAATGTAATTGATTATACGTATTTTAATTGGTAGTATTTGGTATGTTATCATCACTTTACATCAGCTGGGTATAAGAGTATCTACTAATGAGTAATAATTACCTTGAATATTCGCTTGAGGTACTTCTAGCAGATGACTTGCGTTTGACGGGAGCCTTTTTCAACGTCCCAGCCTCGCTCCTTACCACTTTGTCACAATCGAACTCTTGGTCCGCTCTGAAAACATAATACCTATTATAAGTTACAAATAGTAAATAAATACACAGAAACCTACTCAGAAAACTATCACATTATCTTCACAAAAACTTCCTCATCGTAAAAAACTATTTTTAACAACACTAGATTTTTTACTCGTAAATTATAATATAACCAGCTTTTGCCCGCGGCTACGTCCGTGAGGATGTCGACATAGCTTTAATCTTTCACATGGTCTGATCTACCCCACATCCAATTTCATCAATAGGTAAAGCGGTTTAGGAGGCGTAAAAGCGTTGTTACGCTTTACCTTGTTACAGACAGACAGAAAGTGTTACTTTCGCATATTTTATGATATTAGTATAGATAAGTAATGAACATGTACGTACTGGTACATACGGACGTACCTTATATGATCGCTTGCAACGCTTTTGACAGCTGGTGACGATTTGCGCTTTCCACCCCCCTTAGCTGCCTTCGAATTTGACTTGGCGGCGTCGATCGACGTCGCACTGTTGCCACTATCGTACTCTGAATCCGACCTGTAAATATTATGAACAGAATAGTTATTAATTGCGACTAGTAACTCAGAAAACGAAGTGTTTAGTCCGTCAATTGCAACAATTCGGTAGTCACTCAAACTAATAAAATTTGACAAGACTAATACGCTATCACTAGTTAGTATCACTCATCGTCACCGTGCACAAAATAACGATAGGTTTAGTTCTGGCAAATTTGTTTAAAGGTTAAAAAGATTTCTCACTTAAAAACAATAGAACATGGGATAGAATATTTTATAACTTAGGAACTCACATTTTTAGGTAGGTACAATGACGATTAAACTCACAAAAATCTGGAGCCAGGTGTTTAGTCTTCAAGGTGAAAGGTCTTGGTCTTCAAGGTGGAAGGTCTTCAAGATGGTGGTTGCTCCAATGGATTCGTTCAACGGTATAACGAAGTCAGAATGAAGCACTGACTGAATGATTCCGGATTTTATAAGAAAATTAATGATAATTTAGCAAAATACGTTAGGGTTGTCACTACGCTTAGGAAAAAATATCTCGTCACGTTACGTAATGGAAATAATCAAATTAAGATAAAAGTAATGTAAATTCTTCATGAAAGTATTAATAAGTTATACATATCTAATAATAATGTAAATATTTATGAAAATATTTTGTATGACGTAAAGTTTACTTAATATTTACATTTCCCTATTATGTTTGTATACAGTAAATACAGGAAATGGAAATAAAAATTAAACTTAACATTATACATATAAAAAATTGTCTTTCTTATAATTTCATTATTTAATAATAACTCAAATTGTAATCGCTCCATAGCTCAGCTGGCTGAGCATTCCCTGTAAGGGAAAGGTCATGGTTTCGAGTCCTACTTGAGCATTTCATTTTTTTCGATGTATTTGAAATAAAAAATTGCATTAATAAATGCTGTCAGTATTAATAAAAAATATAAACTTTTAATTTATTTTATTTTTAGATATAAAATGTGATCAGAAATGAGGTAAGTATTTGATTAAAAAACTAAATTATCTGGATTATAATATTCAAATATTCATTATGTTCAAAGAGTAGGTAATCTCGATTAATTATTTGACACCAGTGTAAATACCTATTAAATCCTTCATACAATATTTTATTGTATCGAAAAATAAAATGTATTAATTTTAATTTATTGATTATTAACTAATAGTGGCAGCCCTAATGTAATTCGTGTAAGCATTTTCGACCCACATAACTTCAAAGAATCACATTGAGTAAATTTACATACTCCACGTGTAAAAATCCTACAACTTGTACAATCCTGTCATTATCATCCGAGCCAATTCCCAACATTTTTTTTAGTTGGGGTCGGCTTTCTAGTCGTAACTATGATGCGGCTGAAATTCGGTATTTTTCCGTGGAGCGACTACCATCTGACCTCCACAACCAAATTGACGATATCGAAGTTCTATAGTTAGACTAGTTGGACTTTTGAGGGCTCCAACTAACCGTAACGACTGCCATAGATGTTAGTATGGCAACCGGGACCGACGGCTTAACGTGCTCTCCGAGGCACCCAGACTCCGAAACAAACATTTGTGATTGATCACACAAAGTATTTGGTCCGACCCGGGATTCGAACCCGAGACCATCTGCGCGTCAGTCGGTTACACTTCCGACCGCGTAACAGAGGCAGTCGCAAACTTGTACAATCCTGTATTAATATAAATTTGTATTATTATTATTATTATTATAATTTTAACGAATAACTTAATTTTTGATCCCACTAATTATTATATTTAAACATAAAAGTTTTTTAAAGATATTCTTCTTAATATGTAGGTGTGTAGCTAAACGGATCTGGCTAAAATTTGTTCAAGGAAAATGTCAGCCTCCATGGCGTGATGGATTCGATTCCCGCACGGTGCAATAATTTGTTTGCATGAATATGACTATTTGCATTGGTCTGGGTGTTTATATGTATAATAATTATACATACATACATACATACATACATATGGTCACGCCTTTATCCCCGAAGGGGTAGGCAGAGGCATAATATGCCCACATTTCACCTTTTTTTGTATAATTTGTCCCACGTAATATGTGGTGAGCCGTATTGCCGTGTTTAAATGGACAGGCGCAGGTTGTGACTGCCTGCTGTTGAAATAAAGCCTTCAACTTTGCTTAACGACTGCCATTTTACTGGCAACCGGGACCAACGGCTTATCGTGCCTTCCGAAGCACGGAAACGCTCAAATAAATGTCACAAAGTGATCACATGAATGGTCACCCATCCATGGACCGGCCATAGTGAAAGTTGCTTACTGCAGTGATCGTTTACAGAACACTGAGTCCGCGGGGCCACGAGCGCTTCACGATCGTTCAATATCTTACACGCGACCTACATCAACACCTTTGGACCTCAAGCCATCCGATCCTGCTAGGCAGTGCATCCGCTAAATAACAAGCTAGGGTTTAGTACAGGTTTTCGTTTCAAGGTAGAAAGTTGGGCAACAGTCGATCTCGATAAAGTCAAAGTGCTAATATATAATACGAATATAATACGGTCTTACAATATAGTTTTTATCTAACTACTAGCTGTTGCCCGCGACTTCGTACGCGTGAAAATTGTTACAATGCCAATTTGATTGCTCTCTGCTTAGCCCCTAGGATATGAAGCGTGATAATATGTAACCTATTTTAACACCCTACCCCTAGATAATATTTGTGCAAAATTTGAATCAAATCTATTGAGTACTTTTCGAGATCCTTCCGGACAAAGCAAAGCAAACAGACAAACAGACAAACAGACAGACAAAAATTTTTCTAACTATATTTTCGGCTTCGGTATCTTATGTTGAACACCCAGCAAGTATTTTTTTTTTTAATTTTTCCAATGTACAGTTTTGACTTTTCTATCATTTTATTATATGTATAGATTTACTTAAAATAAGTAGATATCTATTATAAAAATATGTTTTTATGTAAAATTGATCGTAGATAAAATATTAAATAGTGAAGTCGTAGGTAAAACTAGTCAAGTAATTTCATTCATGGAATATTATTAGCGATCAGTAGCAGGTGCATTTATGTATGAGAATTGTATACAATAACATTTCTCATACCTAAATATGCACCTGCATCATTATCATATTGCATTCGGCGAAGCTCGATAGCCGCGCGCGACGCGCGTAACGAGACCTCGCTGGGAGTGATGTGCCGACAAAGGCTTAGCGACGTGACGATCGTTTCATACGTGCTATGTAGGTTGCTATACTTAGGTTATGTAATATTTACTATATTGCACCACCACCTGTAATATTGATTGAGTTATAGATCAGTAATATTGAGAGTTTTAACGAGCGGAGTGAGTTAGAACTCTCAATATTACTCTACTACTCTCGGGGCTCGCAACCGTAGGCTGTTAGGTAGGATAAGCGTGGTTTTTAATCGGTAGGACTAATGTACAGTGAAAATTTTATGCCTCTATCTGGCACGGTTCCATCGATACAACCTCGTGACTAATAGAGACAGACGGACGGCTAGGCCTTACGTCTCGTTAATAGGGTCCCGCTTTAACCCCTCCGTGCGAGAGCTCGACTCGAACTTGGTCGGTAATTTTTTCGGTATAAATCTTCTCAAAAGTTCATTTTTGAAATTTCTCCAGATGAGTTTCATTCTTTTACGTGTGGAATTACTCATATATGCTATTGCGAACTCCTACCGACTAAAACCACACTGTGCCCTGCTACTAGCTCTTGGCTGATTTTGGTTACATTCTAGTATATAATTAAAACTGGACAACAGTGAGCCGGACCAGCGCACGTAGGGTACAAGAAAAGCGCCAAAAAATCACGTATGTTGTATGGGAGGCCCCCTTTAATATTATTAATTTGTCTATTTTTATTATTTGTTGGTATAGCGGCAACAGAAATACATCATCTGTAAAAACTGTCTAACTATAACGATGCATGAGCCTGCTGACAGATAGACAGACGACCAACGAAGTCAACGGACAACAAAGGGGTAGGGTTTTGGCTTACCCGTTCGCTTTAAGTTTGCCGGTCGCCTCCCATACTGCACCTCAACATCAGCCTCTACGCCAGCGGCAAACTTAAAGCGAACGGGATATAATGTCACCTCCTCATGTGATATCCTTTTTAGAATTTCGGAAAATTGTATTATTATATCTATTGATTCGAAGTCCTTTGTAAATCTGTTATCTTCGGTTAGTCACATATTAACTGGTTGGGCTGGCCCCAACCACGCGACATGCAGAGTCAGGCTCTCAATATTCATGAACACGTGAGTTTCGGCCCGGCCGAAAGTTTCGGCCCATTTTGGCCGAAACCGAAACTGCGGCCGAAACTCGATTTTTCGGCCGAAACTGGCCGAAACCGAAACCGAAACTTCGGTCGGTCGCTAATATTTATATTACAACAATTAGTAGATACAATTTGAAATTTATGGCTGGCCGGTTGGTTTAGTAGTAGAATATCTACCTATTTACGAATCTGGTGGTCGTGACTTCAATTAGCAGCCAGGATAACTTTCTTTGTATGATGACGTCATTGATTTTCGTTCTGCGTCTGGGAGTAATTTTATCCTTACTTTTCCTGCTTAAAACAAGAAAGCCGTGAGACGTTCTCACCCGACTGCCCCTCTCTAAAACGTTAATTGTGAAAGTTCAATCCGATTGACGTTGTCATTTTTGTTTTATTTCAAACTTTGAACAGACGATCCTTGTGACCTAGTGACGTAGTTAAATGCAACAGAATCACAGATAAGTAGTTAAATGATACAGACACAAGTCTCGGCCTAAGCCCCTCTGCAATTGTTTATTATGCTATTTCACGCTCTAACGGCTGAACGGAACTGGCTGTGTACACTAGTGACCGACCGAACTTTCGGTTTCGGTTTCGGTTTCGGCCAGTTTCGGCCAAAAAATCGAGTTTCGGCCGCAGTTTCGGTTTCGGCCAAAATGGGCCGAAACTTTCGGCCGGGCCGAAACTCACGTGTTCATGAATTTTGAGTGCCTGGCTCTGCTTGTGACGTGGTTAGGGTCAGCCCAACCAGTTAATATGTTACTAACCGAAGATTTACAAATTTACAAGTGGCTTCCAATCAATAGTTATAATAATACATTTTTTACGGAATCCTAAAAATGTGATCTAGGATATTACATAACTCTACTCCTTTCTTGTCGGTTCCGTTACCTTCGTTGGTCGACTTTGGTTGTCTGTCAGCAGGCTGTAACTCATGCACAGTAATAGACAGTTAAAATTTTTACAGATGATGTATGTCTGTTGCCGCTATAGCTACAAATAATAAAAATAGACAAATTAATAATATTAAAGGGGCCTCCCAAACAACATACGTAATTTTTTGCTGATTTTCTTGTACGGAACCCTACGTGCGCTAGTCCGGATCACTGTTGTCCAGTTTTAGTTAAATACTTCTAGAATGTAACCAAAACCAGCCAAGAGCTAGTAGCAGGGCACTGTGTGGTTTTTGTCGGTAGGATTTGCAATAGCATCTATGAGTAATTCCACACGTAAAAGAAAGAAACTCATCTTTAGGTGGAGATACTTCTAAAATGAACACTTGAGAAGATTTATACCGTTGATTGATGGCACTTTGTGGAATTTGCTCGCACTTGGCCGGTTATTTTTTTCAATAGGTGCACTATTGAAAAAAATAACCGGCCAAGTGCGAGTCTAACTCACACACGGAGGGGTTAAAGCGGGATCCTATTAACGAAACATGAGGCCTAGCCGTCCGTCTGTCTATTAGTCACGAGGTTGTATCGCTGGAACCGTGCCAGATATCAAATTTTCACTGTACAGTAGTCCTACCGACTAAAAACCACGCGTATCCTACCTAACAGGCTACGGTTGGGAGCCCCGAGTATGCCCTCAGAATGATGCATACTGCGGCCGCGTCTTTGGGGGATTGTTCAGTTGTTATCCCGCATCTTGAGCGGGGCGTAGATGAGTCTCTCACGTCATGCTATCGTCTATAGCGCTTAGTCCCCGCCGTCTCTTTTACGAGCATGACCTGCTCACAGGAAGAGGCCTATGGCCCCGCTCCAGCGTCACAATGACGCAAGGGCCCTCGCTTCTAGGTCCGATAGAGGGGTCCCGGCTAAGAAGACATGCCGCCTCAACTGAGATCGTGCGGTATCTCTTTATCACCCTGACAGCCGTCGCCTTCTGCGGGCTAAGCAATCTAGCCGGATTGCTAGATCTCAGTCCTAGGCCTTCAGGATCTCCGCCCGTACGAGGGCCCCGTATAGGGCCATGCTCCCCACGATCCCAAGGTACAGTCTCCTGCAGGGACCGTCGAGTCTCCTGATATTGGGCAACAACCGCGAGAGTGCGGCTGATGCCCCCTCCCTCAGCTATGGGACCAAACTTCGGAAGTGGCATCTGAAGTTCCTCCTGCTATCGAGTACGAGCCCCAGATACGTCATCGAGAGCTCGATGCCGATGCTGACGCCCCCTATATGTAAGCTGGATCCCGCAGGTGGCCTCAGGGCTGCGTCTCGGTGCGTTGCTCCTCGCGCCGTAATGAGGGTGTCGTCGTAACACGACACCTCTGAGCAACGGACCACGCAGCACCCAATCGTAACCGATGATCCACAGAAGCGGTCCTAAGACCGATCCCTATGAAACACCGAACGACACATCTCGTGGACCCAGTCCTAGCCATCTCGGGTCAGTTATGGCCTTCTCGGAAAGATAGGCCCCGACAATTCGACAGAGGTATGGAGTCATTTCCATAGTAAATAAGCGCCTCCCAAACACTGCTCCAGGGCAAGGTGCTGAAAGTGTTGGCGATGTGAAGATACACTGCCGCCACCACATCACCCTGTTCTGATGCCGATAACAAAAAATACCTACTAAAATCAGAAAAAATAATACATACAACAAACGTAATTTTTGTGCCCATTTTTTGTAACAGAACCCTCTGTGCGGAATCCGACTCGCACTTGGCTGTTTTTTTTTTCACAATATGAACACGTGAGTTTCGGTTTCGGTTTCGGGCGGAAAACCAGTTTCGGTCGGACACTAGTGTACACTATACACATGCATTTCAGCCAGTTTACATTGAACAAGGATAGATTAGAGTCTTGTATAATATCACAGTCTAAAAATTTTCATACTGTGAATTACTGTGTTATTTATTTTATTACAAAACTTATCACCGGAATAAATGAGAATTCTCATTTATTTCGGAGATCAATCTATACTTATAATAAAACTGTTGAGGGTCGAGAGTCTGTACATGGAAGATATTTTGAAAATTTTAATTGAAGGGCGTTCTCTAACCGATACAGAAGCCGAAAATGTAATTTAAAATTTTCATGTCTGTCTGTCTGTCTGTCTGTCTGTATCCCGAATAAGTATCACGCCGAAACTACTGAACTGAATTGAATGAAACTTGGTACATTCCGAGCTTAAGTCCGAGGAAGGTTCTAGGATACTTTTGATCCCGATATTTTGCTGGGTTCCTGCGGGAGAGGGGATGAAAGACAAAATGGTTTTTCAGTTGTAATTTCTCAACGCGTGGTCCGATTCCAAATATTGATTTAGTGTTGGAAAGGGAGTACTTAAAGGATCATTCCACACAAGTTTCGATATTGAGGGTTATGTAGTTCAGAAATTAGGAGCATCTCGACTTTTGGTAAACCTAGAATTCCAGGGTTCTTTTGAATGTGAGGGTAAATCCAAACGGGCGTGTTGGCTTAATCATAAAAGAGCTTAATGATTAAGGCTATTGTAAAATAATTCAGTCCGCACCGAAGGCGTGGATTGAATTGTTTTAAAATAGACTTAATCTTTAAGCTCTTTTAGGATTAAGCAAACAGGGCCGTTTCACACGCTACTTGATGAGACTCATGAAGAAGTACCCCTACTTTCGTACACCTCATGTGACGTAAACGAAGTTGCGAGGGTCAGCTAGTTAAATCTATACTTATAATAAAACTGTAGAGGGTCGGGAGTCTGTACATGGAAGATATTTTGAAAATTTTGAGTGTAGGGCGTTCTCTATTATTTATTTATTTATTATACACTTTATTGTACACCATGTAAATATAAACAGAGCACATTGATTCCTCACAAGAGTAGGTACAATGGGCGGCCTTATCACTAAAAGCGATTTCTACCAGGCAACCTTTGGATGGAGAAAGTTGGTTTAAGGTGATGAGTGGTAGTTGTTCGGTGTACTTATTTCAAAAAATAAACAATTCTATCTACTTATAATCCCTAGTCATAAACCTACAGCATATATAAATAAATAGTTACATATAAGTTATATTATTATTATAAATATATACCCAATACACTTACATACACATTATATACATACATAAACAATACACATACATACAAATATGCATATTCTACATTGACAAATAGTGTTCCTTAACCATTATCTTAAATCTAGATATAGTCTGCGCTCGTCTAATCTCAACAGGAAGTTTATTCCAAAGTCGTATGGCAGTAACAGTAAACGACTTGCCGTAAAAGGTAGACGAGTGAGATGGCATCTTTAGTCTCAAGTTAAGTGATGACCTCATACATTTCGCATGCGTGTCGTGTAGGAACTGGAATCGTTCCTTAAGATAGGAAGGGGTAGAGGGGTTAAACAGTATACTGTATAATTGTGAAAGAATGTGAGCATCCCGACGAAGTCGTATTGGTAACCATTAAAGCTGGGTTCTAAACTGTGAAACGTGGTCATATTTGCGTAAGCCAAAAATGAACCTTATGCAGACATTCAAGCTTGTCTAGCTGGTTTTCGGCGAGATCAGGATAGCTGACATCTGCATAATCTAATAGGGATAACAGTAACGCGTTCGCAAGCGCAATTTTGGTAGGCATGGGTAGAAGGTTTTGTAACCTTCTTAACGATCCCACAGATGCGAACATCTTTCGACTCACCTCCTGAATCTGTGTGTCCCATGATAATGAGGAATCCATATACACACCCAGATTCTTAACCTTCTTACAGATGGGAATAATAGCATTTTCAAAAACTACGGGGGGGATACTAGTCCACTCTATTTTAGATGTGGTTCTGGAGCTGCCCACGATTGTCACCTGCGTTTTCGTCGGATTCACCTTAAGACCATAGGCGCGACTCCAGCTACTTATATGACTTAGGTCCCTGTTTAACGTCTGGATTGCCTCCGATATTTGTTGAAGAGGTGCCTGATAGTAAATTTGTAGGTCATCTGCATATAGGTGGTAGGAAGAAGAAATTTGATTTGAAATGGAGTTTATGAAAATTGAGAAGAGTAAACTCTAATCGATACTGAAGCCGAAAATGTAATTTAAAATTTTCATGTCTGTCTGTCTGTCTGTCTGTATCCCAAATAAGTATCACGCCGAAACTACTGAACCGATTTGAATGATACTTTGTGCGATCTAAGCTTATAGTCCGAGGAAGGTTCTTAGATACTTTTGATCCCGATATTTTGCGCGTTTCCTTCAGGAGAGGGGATGAAAGGCAAAATAGGTTTTTAGCTATAATTTCTCACTGCGTGGTTCGATTTCAAATATTTTTGTCGGAAAGGTAATACTTTAAGCATTATTCCACACAATTTTCAATATTGAGGGTTATGTAGTTCAAAAACTAGGGGCATCTCAACTTTCGGTAAATCTAGAATTCAACGTTTCTTTTGAAAGTGAGTCTAAACGGGCGTGTTGGCTTAATCATAAAAGAGCTTAAAGATTAAGGCTATTCGCCTTAATCTTTAAGCTCTTTTATGATTAAGCAAACAGGGCCATTTCACACGGTGCTTGACGAGTCTGATGAAGATTTACCTCTCCTTTCGTGCACATTATGTGACGTAAACGAAGTTGCGGGGGTCAGCTAGTATATAAATAAATGCGTAATTTTTAGGTTTCCTTTCCAAAGGGTAAAAACGGGACTTCGCTGTCCATCTGTGTGTCCGTCTGTCCGTCACGAAGCTGTATCTCATAAACGGTGATCGCTAGAGAGCTAAAATTTTCATAGATTATGTATTTCTGTTGCCGCTAAAACAACAAATACTAAAATTAAAATGAAGGAGGTTCCCATACAACAAACGTTGTTTTTTTTAGTTGTTTTGGTACGGAACCCTCCGTGTGCGAGTCGACTCGCACTTGGCCGGCTTTTTTATGAGGAGTTGTAATTATAAAACGTTTTATCTTTTCAGGTAAACTATGCCCAGAACTAAATGAAACTACCAGGATGACAGAAAAGCAAGGAGTGCGTTTCGAAGATGCAGAGAAAAAGAAGGTTGTCATTCTATCCAGTACGTTTTTGACTTGTGCAGTTCTAGGATGGCTAACGCGAGACTCTCCCACAATAGTGGGTCTTATAGCCCTTATAGGAACATATTTCTTAACTGGTAATAGATATCAGTGGATTTATATATGGAAGAAGACATTGTACAGGGATCTTCGGTAAGTACATTATTATAAACTTAATAACAAAATGATTTTAATGATACCTACGCTAACGTATGGAAGCGAGAGTTGGGTATGGCAGAGAACGCATGAAAGTAGATTAAACGCGGTCGAGATGTGCGCGCTGCGCAAAATCTGCGGAGTAACGCTCGCAGATTGCGTTCGGAATGAAATGTAAGAAAGAGAGTTGGTGTTAAAGTAAGGAAAATCTGTGGAGTAACGCTCGCAGATTGCGTTCGGAATGAAGATTAGAGTAAGAAAGAGAGTTGGTGTTAAAGTAAGGAAGGGCATGCTACGATGGTTCGGGCATGTGGAGCGAATGGAAGATGAAAGAATGACAAAACAGATATACAACGCGACTGTGGATGAACGTAGGAGTCGAGGAAGACCACGACACACCTACCACGACCAAATTAATCGTGTGTTAGTTGAGGGTGGTGTCAAGAGCCATAGGAACCGACGTGCATGCATGAAAAGTAAAATGAAAATTGAAGAAGCAAGTGAGGTGTGTATGGAACGTGCCGTGTGGCGTTCGGTTCTTTCTGCCTACCCCGCAAGGGATTTGGCGTGATGATAGTATAGTATCGTATACGTCATTTGATTATAGTCAACAAAGGATTTTTAAAAGTGTATTTTTTATTTTATTTATATTTTATATAAATGGTGAGTAGTGTTTGTATAATCAGTTAGAACTACTTAGTTATTCTGCTGTTGCAATAAAAGAGTGACCATGAGCTACAGTAACATTTATGTGCTAACTAGCTGCTCCCCGCGGTTTCGTCTGCGTAGAAGTCGTTATCGTGTAAGATCATTAAATAAATAATAAATAAATAATATAATAATTTCATTCAGGTCGTATCATCCATACAAAAATTAATTAGTTACACTATATTAATTACATGCGCAAAAAATACAGTGATTAGGTACCCTCCTTTTGCGCAGTCAGTTACAAAGTACAAAGTAGCGACACCTGGCATTATGCGTTTCTGTCAATTCGCTAATCTGTCATTTTGCGTTTCTGACATTGTACGCCTAAACCTTCTAAGTTATGTTGTTATTTTTGGTTTGAAAGAGAGAAACGGACTAGCCGAGTCGTAATGTGATCGTATCGTTGCGACTCATTTCATTGTGGTTTAGTAGAACATTATTGAGGTCACTTGAGTTCCTACCTATCTGTTTTCGCGATGAAACTTTACACTTTCCGCATCGGTCCATGTTTTATATAATCAGCATTAGTTAGTATTATTATGTACTAGCTGTACCCGTGACTTCGTCCGCGTGGAATGTAATAAAAAAAATTAGTTTATTTAGTTTTCTTTTTTGTTTTTGGCAATTTTTCTAAAATAAAAGTAGCCTAAGTTACTCCTTATTACATAAGCTATCTGCCAGTGAAAGTCCCGTCTAAATCGGTCCAGCCGTTCCAGAGATTAGCCGTAACAAATAGACAGACAGACAAAAATTTTTAAAATATATATTTTGGTATGTGTACCGTATATACATTCATATGCCTGCAGTAGAAAGCGGTCATTTTAACATTACAAACAGACACTCCAATTTTATTTATTTGTATGTATAGATGTATCTAAATAGATAGGTACTAATTATTATTTGTTTGTATTATGTTTATTAGAGATGCCGCGAATAGTTGTTATATAGCGAATAGTCAAGTACTGATTAATCACCATTCACTTTGGCGAATAGTTTTTATTTTAGACGACTATTTGCTCAATGCCGAATAATACTAGCTATTATTCGGCATTCGACGAATATCAAAAAAATGTCGAGTAATGCCGAATGCCGAATAATAGCGAGTACCTACTTTATTAATGTGTACTATGAACGGTTTGACGTACACTTAGTTATAGAAACTTGACTCTCAGAAAGCAGTTGACCTGTATATTATTATACTAGTGGATATCCGGTTTACCTGCATAGTTACCGTTCCCGTGGGAATACGTGATATATCTTTTATATTTACTAGTTCTTCTTAGCTCTTTCTGTTTGAAAACTTTATTTTTTATTTTTACAGTAATACTTAGGTAGTACGTACGTACTAAGATTTTTTTTCTATTTATTATGTCAATGAACTTGTATCTATATAAAAAATACGCGTTGGAGTATTATCTACATTTACGATCATCAATATTATTGATTTATAATGTTATCTTTGCTTAAAAATTACTTACGATATAGTTTTCGAGATATCGAGTACAAACAGTTAGATAGACAATGAGTAGGCACATTACTGTTGTGTTACCACGCTATATGAAATCTAATTTTCTATTTTAAATGTAATTAACTCCCTGCCTCGGTTTTCTTAAACGTAAGCACACTGTACTAAATAGTACTAAAGTTAGTATGTGGTAAAGTAAAAGTTAGTATGTGGGGTTCTTCAAAGGGGATCTTAGAAGGTTTTTAGTGGAGTATCGTATTCAGGAAGGGCTAGCTGTGCCCCCGGCTTGGACCGCGATATACTTCGAACACCACGTTATAGAAGGATATTGTGTAGTTCTGACTATCAGTCGTCTATATCCCATAGCACAAGCTTATTTATGCTTATATTAGCTTGATTTGAACTGCATAATGCTGTTTATGAAGGTCCATAAAATGTTTAATACTTTTTGTAATGTATTAGATATAAACTTTATTGCCTTATCTTATCATAAAATCACTTATCTTACTTCAACAAACGTGAATAATCTCTTAATATTCTCCAGTGCAACGATCTTATTACTATCAACTATCAACAGTGCAAGGGTCAATGTGGTGTCGTGTCTCTGAGAACTCTGTTCATTCATCGCGCCCTGGTACACGGACGGTGCAAAGTCCGCCATTCGATACATTCCAATTTTATTACAATGGACGGATTTTGTTGCAAATTTGTTATGGTAGCTTATTTTTTGAAGAAAATTGAGCCGTTCGTTGGGGTTGTCAATGACCATTAGCTTGTACTGATGCTGCAAATAGCCCCAAACACCATATTATTATTATACCTTTAAGAACTTTAGAGCGTTCTATTCCAGAGGGGGGTATAGGGGGTTCTCGAGATATCGAGGCTCGGTGGACTGGGCTCCACCAGGGAACTGTAGAGACCTGGAAGATGCGACTTGAGCGACCTAAGGGCGAATTGCCACAATCGCGGCGGTCAGACCGGTCATGGACAAGTGGCTGGGGAGGAGCCACGGTGCTCTCTCCTGCCGGTTGTCACAGATTCTTACCGGGCACGGGAGCTTCAGTAAGTATCTGTGGCGAATACACCGGGAAACCTCGGTCAAGTGCAAGCACTGCGAGGACACAGCGCTCCACACATAGGTGGAGTGTACGTCGTGGGCTCAACAGCGCCAGGTCCTCTTGTCAGGTCTTCAGCGAGCAGGTTATGCTCGTGAAAGAGGCGGCGGGGAGGGAACGGGAAAGAACTATCCCACCCGAGATCCACATCAGCGGCGCCGGCGCGGCTGACATGTCTTCGCCCAAGACTATCGGCCTCCATGACCGGGGGCCTGAGGACGGTGAGTGGGTGGCTCACCGTTCTTACAGAAGCAAGCCCTAGACGACAGCGTGACGTGAAGGATTCACCCACATGTAAGGCCGCAGCCGTAGTTCTGTTGGGTTACCTTCCAAGAGCTTCCAACCGTAGGCTGTTGGGAGTTACGCGAGATTTTTATGTCGCTAGGAGTCAAGAGTAAAGAGGGGTATAGAGTACCTAATAAAACTACTTAATTTCAAAATTTCGACAGTCGGCATGATTCATGAGTTACAGCTGCGTCTCAGTAAACCCTAACCATAACAAACCGGCCAAGTGCAAGTCGGTTCGGTTCCGTAACTAACTTTCTCTATAGCTCATCCTCGAATGGATGATCGCTTTGTGAATTTTTTTATTTGCTAGCGTTTAGGCACGATTCGCTTCGCTCCCGCCTTAGTCTTCTAACCTAACCTATCCAAATCGGATTGCACTGAGTCGGGGTGTTAACGATAATTAATTTCGACCTAACAATATTATGTATTATTTTCATAATTATATCAAATTTTGATTATGTCAGGAGTCGATTATGAGATGTGTTACTTATGGATACTAATTATTATGATATATGTTGTTATAGAAAGTCATTTTATGGCAAATAAAAGTTATGACTGTTGAGTTGTTAAGGCAAACGTTATTAGTATAAATGACTAGCTGATGCCCGCAGCTTCGCCCGCGATGGCGCTGTAAGTGAAAAATGATTTTCTCGCTTTTCTGTTGAAATTTTCCCTGAAACTTCTTTGCTATAAACCTCACGGAGCCCGAGACCTTTCCAACGAATGCAAAACCGTGGAAATCGGTTCGTGCGTCCCGGAGTTATAGCGTCAGGAAGGAAAACTCGACTTATTTTTATATAATAGATAATAGTGCAAGTAAATATTATGATCGGGGATGATTATGGCAAACAATATTAGTGCAAATGAATTTATGGAAAACGAGAGAAGACCCTCCTGGCCATAGTGAAAGTTGTTTACCGCAGTGATCATTAGAATACTGAGTCCGCGGGGTTACGTGGGCTTCCAATCTATCTATCTGTCTGTTTGTTCGTATGTCTGTTTGTTCGCGATGGACGCAAAAAGTACTAAACAGATTTTGACGCGAAACAGAAAGATTTTGGCCAAACTTTTATTCTTAAATTTGTTTCATCGCAATGTGCGATATGAAATAAAAAAAAATTAAACAGATTTTGACGCGATTTTATGTTACTAACAGAAAGATTTTGGCCAAACTTATATTCTTAAATTTGTTTCATCGCAATGTGCGATATGAAATAAAAAAAAAATTAAATTAAATATTCTACTTTTTATTCATATTTACGCTATGTAAATATGAATAAAAAGTAGAATAATCGAGGTTAAGTTCCCTTTTTAATAAAAAGTTAAAAAAAAAGTAGGACGTCCTCAATGGGACTGCGTTTTTAGGGTTTCGTAGCCAAATGGCAAAAACGGAACCCTTATAGATTCGTCACGTCTGTCTGTCCGTCTGTCTGTCCGTCCGTGTGTCACAGCCACTTTTCTCGGAAACTATAAGGTCTATGCTATTGGAACTTGGTAACTAGATGTATTCTGTGAACCGCATTAAGATTTTTATATAAAACTAGAAAAGAAGTAGTACATTTTGGGGGTCCCCATACTCAGAACTGAAACTTAAATTTTTTTTTTCATCAAACCCATACGTGTGGATCTGTAGATAGGTCTTCAAAAATGTTATTGAGATTCGTAACATAATTTTTTTCTAAAATGAATAGTTTGCGCAAGAGACACTTCCAAAGTGGAAAAATGTGTGTCCCCCCCCCCCCTCTAACTTCTAAACTAAGAGAATGATAAATCTAAAAAAATATATGATGTACATTGCCATAAAAACTACCAACGAAAAAAAATTGCGTGTACTTAGTGTACACACGTAAGAAGTGAAACTTCTTCATAAACTTAATTTTCACCTCACCTTAAATTAAGTCAAAAAGTACAAAAGTCCAAAAGTCCAAAAGTCCAAAAGTCCAAAAGTCCAAAAGTCCAAAGTCCAAAGTCCAAAAGTCCAAAAGTCCCAAAGTTCCAAAGTCCCAAGGTCCCAAAGTCCCAAAGTCCCAAAGTCCCAAAGTCCCAAAGTCCCAAAGTCCCAAAGTCCCAAAGTCCCAAAGTCCCAAAGGCCAAAAGTCCAAAAGTCCCAAATTCCAAAAGTCCAAAAGTCCCAAAGTCCCAAAGACCCAAAGTACCAAGGTCCCATCCAAAAGTCCAAAAGTCCAAAAGTCCCAAAGTCCCAAAGTCCCAAAGTTCCAAAGTCCCAAAGACCCAAAGTACCAAGGTCCCATCCAAAAGTCCAAAAGTCGAAAAGTTCAAAAGTTCAAAAGTTCAAAAGTCCCTAAGTCTCAAAGTTCCAAAGTCCCAAAGACCCAAAGTACCAATGTCCCATCCAAAAGTCCAAAAGCCCAAAAGTCAAAAAGTCCAAAAGTCCAAAAACCCTTAAATGACATGCTATCACTAAGAGAATGATAAATCTAAAAAAATATATGATGTACATTGCCATAAAAACTACCAACGAAAAAAAATTGCGTGTACTTAGTGTACACACGTAAGAAGTGAAACTTCTTCATAAACTTAATTTTCACCTCACCTTAAATTAAGTCAAAAAGTACAAAAGTCCAAAAGTCCAAAAGTCCAAAAGTCCAAAAGTCCAAAAGTCCAAAAGTCCAAAAGTCCAAAGTCCAAAGTCCAAAAGTCCAAAAGTCCCAAAGTCCCAAAGTCCCAAGGTCCCAAGGTCCCAAAGTCCCAAAGTCCCAAAGTCCCAAAGTCCCAAAGTCCCAAAGTCCCAAAGTCCCAAAGGCCAAAAGTCCAAAAGTCCCAAATTCCAAAAGTCCAAAAGTCCCAAAGTCCCAAAGTCCCAAAGTCCCAAAGTCCCAAAGTCCCAAAGACCCAAAGTACCAAGGTCCCATCCAAAAGTCCAAAAGTCCAAAAGTCCAAAAGTCCCAAAGTCCCAAAGTCCCAAAGTC
This sequence comes from Miltochrista miniata, assembly GCA_933228765.1. Taxonomy (NCBI): domain Eukaryota; kingdom Metazoa; phylum Arthropoda; class Insecta; order Lepidoptera; family Erebidae; genus Miltochrista; species Miltochrista miniata. The sequence goes on from OW121769.1 coordinate 3,721,236, forward strand.
CCAAAGTTCCAAAGTCCCAAAGTTCCAAAGTCCCAAAGACCCAAAGTACCAAGGTCCCATCCAAAAGTCCAAAAGTCGAAAAGTTCAAAAGTTCAAAAGTTCAAAAGTTCAAAAGTTCAAAAGTTCAAAAGTCCCTAAGTCTCAAAGTTCCAAAGTCCCAAAGACCCAAAGTACCAATGTCCCATCCAAAAGTCCAAAAGCCCAAAAGTCAAAAAGTCCAAAAGTCCAAAAACCCTTAAATGACATGCTATCCCTGGATAAAGTACTCTTAATTCGAATCCACCGTGGTGGGGAACAGAACAAAGATGGCGCGTAACCAAAAATCGTGACGTGACGCAAATTTTTTTCCAACGCCGATAAAGAAGTTTCACTTCAATTAGTTTGAACGAGATAGAGCTGGTAGTTTTTTTTTATACGTCATAAACCGCAATTTCCGGTTAGCAAAATCACTATAAGTCATCTCGGTGTAGCATGGTGCGTATGACAGTTGTCGATCGCGTTTCGTTTCACTCTTGAAAGTTGTCGTGAATTACAATTATGAACTTAGTATTTCAGCTACATCCCATTCATAATATATTAAATCGTTAATCACTGTTGTATATAAAATTAAACTCAACCAGAATATTCTAGTCTACAAATAAAATGAATTTGGAAGAAAAAATTAATAAATTGTTGAGTATAACGTAACACCAAAAAAGTCTTTAGTGATGGGATTATGTACATCTACGATGGATAGTCGATATTTTGATAAAACAAAACGTATATTGTCCGTAGTTCCAACTTTTATTGTAAAAAGTATATTATTGAGTTATTATTAATAATATTTTTCCTCTTCTCGGTTACCTTCTTTTTTTTCTGGCGAAGTTACCCGGTCTTTTGATAGGCTGTACCTTAGGAACGGTGATAGCTAGAGAGATGAAATTTTCACAGATTATGTGTTTTTGTTACCGCTATAATAACAAATACTAAAAACAAAAAAAATATAATATTTAAGGGGGCTCCCATACAACACACGTATTTTTTGTCGTTTTTCGGTACGGAGACCTCTGCTCACTCGGCCGGTTTTTTAAGCTGTTTAGTTAATTCAAAAATAAATATAGCAATAATTTTCATAACAATAATAAACAGAACGTGATTTATCTCGTTTATCGTAGGATTCTAAACATGAATTGCATATCGACACATCCCTAGTAATGTGGTACTGATAGATATCAACGTCATACTGCCAACTGTCATACGCACCTTGTTACAGCGAGGCGACTATACCACTGCGAACGTGTTAAAACATCAATGAAAGTTACAACAAATTTTATACACTCGAGAGCAATGAATCCGGGTCACTTAAAGAATGTTAAAAATCTCGGAAACTAAAAATGATAGGTTAATGCAATAAATTGTATTTAATAGACAATGTAATACTCCTTAAATGAAAGTAAAAAAAATATGAGTCACCATACATTTTATTAACACAAAATTACATAAAGAAAAAACTGCCGATCTCTCCTTAAAACAAAAATAGGAAACATGAAATTTTTGAACTTTATTACGATTTTCTTGAATTTTAATACTTCGTATTGCCTCCTCGTGCTTCCATTACTGCGTTTACGCGGTTTGGCATGCTGTACACCAAGTTCCTTATACGATTTTGGGGAATATTCTCCCATTCCTCTGTGAGAGCAATTTTGAGCTCACGAAGCGTGATTGGGGGAGGGATTCGTTGTTTTACGCATCTGCCTAGCTCGTCCCAAGCATGCTCGATCGGGTTGATATCCGGGCTGCGCGCTGGCCACTCCATACGAGTAATGTTCATCTCTTGAAGGTAGTCATTCACAATCCTACCTGTATGAGGTCGGGCATTGTCATGCATAAATATAGCATCCTCACCTAAATTGACCATAAATGGACCAACGTGATCATTGAGGATTTCTTCCACATATCTTACGCTAGTTAAAGAGCCGTTTTCTATGATCACCAGCTCTGTGCGACTTTCAGAAGAAATTCCGGCCCACACAAGTACAGACCCACCACCGTAGGCTACTTTTTCTTCGATGCATGCTTGCTTGAATCTTTCCCCTGGTCTTCGATACACTCTGTGTCTTCCATCGTGCTTGTAGAGCATAAATTTTGATTCGTCGGAGAACATAACTTTTGACCAATCTTCAATACTCCAATTTACGTGGCTCTGGGCATACCTTAGTCTCGAAATACGATGCCCACGCTCCAGTTTAGGGCCGTTTGCAGGTCTAAGGGGTTTTAAGTTAGATTCAGCAAGCCGACGTCTTACTGTCCATGCACTTGGGTTACTTCCTCCGAGGCGTCGAAACTGATTGGTGAGTTCAGTTCCTGTGAGAAAGCGATTTCGAAGCATGGTGTTCACCAAGTATCGGTCTTCTCGTGCTGTGGTACACCTGGTTCTGCCCGTTCCTGGTCTGCGTAGGTTAGAACCAGTTTCTTCGTAACGTCGGAGAACTCTTTGTACTGTTGACAGCGACACACCGACAGTCCTGGCTGTATCGCGCTGACTCCGGCCGGTTTCCAGCATTGTAAGTATTCTGGTGCATTCTTCAGGCGTAAGCGACATAATTTCAGCTTGATTAATGAATATAGAGCACTATCAACATGGTTTATGTACCCACATAAATGACAGATTACAAACAAAAGCAACACCAAATGCTGTAATTTCGTAGTTCCATCTTCGAAAGTGGCCCTTTTTCAAATTTGATTTTTTTATGATATAACTTTACAATAACTAAGAAGTTTTAATACCTTCATTTAAGGAGTATTACATTGTCTATTAAATACAATTTATTGCATTAACCTAGCATTTTTAGTTTTCGAGATTTTTAGGATTCTTTAAGTGACCCGGATTCATTGCTCTCGAGTGTATTATGTTACTTGCTGCTACGAAACCCTTCATGGGCGAGTCCAACTCGCACTTGGCCGTTTTTTTTTATGTTTGTTACCTCATAACTTTTAATTGGGTGAACCGTTCTCGAAAATTATTTTTTTTATTTGAAAATAGGTGCTTCCTACGTGATTCCATTATAAGGAAGTTAGGATATAGTGATGGTATTCCAGAGAAATCGAGGGAATCCTTCAATAATGATAGTGGGAACTAGTGCATTTGATAAATAACTGACTTCAAAATTAGAGGAGGTTCTCAACTCGACTGTATTATTTTATTTTGGTCACGATGATTAATTTTTTTCCACTAAGGTGGCAGACAAGCATACGTCCCAACAGATGTACTGGTGGTTACCGACCAGATGCACTGGTGGTTACCGCAGCCTATGAACGTTTGCAACACCAGAGGCGCCACACTCGCGCTGCCGACCCTGTAAAAACCTTCTTAGACCCCTTTTGATGAACCCCATACTGTTGGCTTTTGGGAAAAGCGAGATCAATATCACGAGGGCAAAGGCTAGTAAATACGTGTATACCAAAAACTAGCGGAAGTGACTAGTTCACCCACGTAGCTCCCGTTCCCGTGGGAATACGGGAATAAAATATAGCCTATGTTCACCCGGGATAGTGTAGCTTCCCAACAGTAAAAGAATATTTCTAAACGATTCAGTAGTTTCGTAGTCTATTCCATGCAAACCAACAAACAAAAAATCTTATCTTTCCTTTATATATTACTAGCTGATGCCCGCAGCTGCGTCCGTGTAAAATTTATTCTCGTTCAAGCTTCCCGTGGGAACTTATTCCCGGGATAAAAAGTAGCCTATGTGTTAATCCAGACTATGATCTATCCCAGTACCAAATTTCAGCTAGATCCGTTTAGCCGTTTGAGCGTGAAAGAGTAACAAACATCCACACTCACAAACTTTCGCATTTATAATATTAGTAAGAAGTAAGAATAGTGAGTTAAATGATTAGTTTGGTTTGACAACTGTAACTGGGAGCATGCAGTGGCCGCTGGGTTGTATTGATAACCTATATTTTGATAGCTCAAGATTTTTTTTTAAATGTTTGATTTAAAATAACACAGGCATATCGGCGATATAGGTTATCAAAGTTATCAGATCAGATATTTTAATTTTGTAAATCAGAGATGTAGGTAGTTTTTTTTATAAACAAAAATAGAATAGAATAGAGCAGCTGATACCGGCGCGTTTGTAGAGGTGGTTGCTCTATAATAATAATAAACATAGATCAACACAACCGGTACAAGAGGAGTAGATTTGGCTAAGGTTTTTGTTACCTCCATTGCCGATTTTCTACTACCGTTACCATTTAATTTACGATTACGATTTAAGAAATTATTATTTACAAACAAAGACGAAAACGTTATAGCTGTTAAGAAAATAAACGTACATTTTGATTTGCGACACGATTGATCAAATTTGTTTATTGAGCTCCCGTCAAAAAAACTATCTACCATCTCAAGTTGGAACAAACTGCATACGGTGTGCAAATTTCATTAAAATCGGTTAAGTAGTTTATGAGTCTATCGCGGACAATGCGACACGTAATTTATATGTAAGTATGAAGATAATTTATACGCATAACATAATGCATGATACACGTTCATTCTCGCCATTTACTCTCCCCCTCCCCCTTAGTAAACGAAACTAACCTTCTATTTCCCCCAGCAAATTACATAAAATTTACTAGGAGATCAGAAGAGGCCAAGGTTCAACGAGCAATTGCTACAAACACCTCGTGTCCACACAATAGACAGCGATAAACTACGTCCGGTGATTCAGATTACTTGTGCCATCTTTGCGATCCTAGTAATTTAGAAATATTGAGGACATAGGAGGCCTACAATGCCAAAATGAAGGTGTGGACAGATTTGGTATAACCAAACCTTGAGAAGAAACATTTTTTTTCATGTGAGGGAAAGTCCTCATGGATGCTATGCCGGACTCCTACCGACTAAAAAACCTCACGTATCCTGCCTAACAGCCTACGGTTGGGAGCCCCGGGTAAGCCCTCGGATGGATACCCCAGGACTCCCAACAGACCTACGGCTACCGCTGCGGCCTCGCATAGGGTTCGGGTGCTATCCCGCGTCTTTAAGAGGTTTTTCGGGAGTTATCCCGTTTCTTAGGGGGGGGGGGGGGGGTGAATTCCTCACGTCACGCCGTCTTCTAAGGCCTGACCTTTTATTGAGAATTAAAATGAGTAGACAAATCCCTAATCTAATACAAAAGATCTCTTCAGACTACCTCGTTGGACTAAAGAGGTAGAAATGTGCGACTGCGGATCACAAGGTCGTGGGTTCGATTCCCACCCCCAGACAAACATTTGTGTGATCCATAGTGTTTGTCTCGAGAGTCTGGGTGCTTCTTTGTATGATAAGTATGTATTTAAAAAGTATATACGTATATTATCCGTGGTCTGATACCCATAACACAAGCATGTTTGTCCTAGCTCACTTAATGTCCGTGAATATTTATTTTTTACTTGTGGAATCTTTGTACTCCAATTTCAACATAAAATTACAATGTTATCACGTTTCTTGCAAAGTTGTTTGTAAACACTGATATTATTATGTAATGTGTGAACAATATATTGTTTTAGTATATAAATGCTACCTTTAACCAACTATTAAATTAGTTAATATTAAGTATGTATTGTGGTATGATACTTTTATTATTATTTTATGACCTAGTGATCTCATACTGATGTTTTACTCGCTGTAAAGTTACATACATACATTCTTAGTACTTTTGTATTAAATTGAACAAAATACGAATAATGTATTCTACGAATAATGTATTATACGAGTAATAATACATTATTCGTAGGCTTGATTGCTGTCAGAAGCTACACACCAATTTTCCTTCAGACTTAGCTGTACCAAGTAGAGCTAAATCAGAAGGTTAGTACCTTTTCGTTAACCTTCTGACTTAGCTCTACTTGGTATAGCCATTGAATACAGACGTATACTAGAAGAACAATTCTTAAGGATTTTTTGTGCCAATTTTGTTGGGAGCATGCCCCCAGCTTATGTAGTTCCCATTTGGCTGTCGTCGCATTTCACTATAATAATAATCATAAATAATAATAAAAAACTTTATTGGAACAAAAACAAGTGTACAATAAAATATGTGCGATAATGTCCGCATTAGTTTAGAACTGTGTCGCAGCCATTAACGCCGTCTCAAGGCAGTGCTGGGGTGTCAGAGTTCCACCAACAAATAACTACATAATATTAAGCTTAGAAATAATAGAAAAGAAACATTAAAAAGTGTGTGTGTGTGTATTTGTGTGTGTGTGTGTGTGTGTGTGTGTGTGTTTGTGTGTGTGTGTGTGTGTGTGTGTGTGTGTGTGTTTATGATTGAATTACTTATTACAATGCATATATACTCTATATGGCCATACATTCCAGTTCCTCATAGGTCAAGGGCCGCAGCCATCCGTCAATGACTGGTTTGCAGTTCCTTGCCGTCAGGGGATATATATTAAGAATTCTGTTTATTCGATTATATAAAATAGGGCTAAAGAAGTGATATTGACGTCCAACGACAGTAAATCTGGCTAATCCTATTCTACACACTCTGTCAAATCTCCGCCTTTGTGTGAGTATTTGTGCATCAAATGTAAGTTCTGAATGTTTACGCAATAATGTGTTCAGCGAAAACGAATGCCTCACGGTGGAAACCTCACAAAGGGCGTATAGTTCGGTTGTGGGAAAACGAATAGGTTTGCGTGACATCACCTTCAATACTGCTCGTTGTGCTCGTTCTAATGGCAACATTAGTGTTTTAGCAGCTCCACCCCAAGCTGTTATACAGTATGTTAATATAGAGTGAGCCAGCGCAAAGTATACCATTCTCAAAGTAGGTAAAGTGGCTGCATTCCTTAAATTTTTAAATACGAATATTAATTTGCGAACTCTCGGTATTAAAGTTTCAATTTGTGCTTCCCATGTTAGCGTAATATCAACACAAACACCGAGATACTTGATCGTATCAGTCAGCACAATACTATAAATAAAATAAAATAAATAAAATAAAATAAAATAAAATAAAATAAAATTTATTCCCTTTGAAATTTTTAAAAAATTATTTAGGTTTGTCAAAATTTTTGTGACTCTACCGGGGGTTCGGAAATACTACAGACTGAGAAGAACACCCCAAGAAACTCAGTCTGGTCCCTTCTCTTCTAGTATCTTAGTATCTAATACAGTTTTTTTTTTAATGTAGAAAGGAGCAATTCGTGTCACTGCCAGGCAGCCTTGTCTTCTAGAAAGTCTTTAATGCTATAATAAGCTTTCTGGCACAATTTAAGTTTTATTAGTTTTTTAAATTTATTAACTGACAAACCTGTTATGGCTGTCGGCAATGTATTGTACATTCGAATACAATTGCCCGCAAAAGAATTGCTTATTTTATTAAGCCTAAATCTAGGTACAGCCAATTTATTCTTATTTCTTAAGTTTAGATTATGGATATCACTATTTTTAATAAATTTACTGTTATTTTTATGAGTATATAATAAGTTTTCATATATGTACTGTGAATACACAGTAAGTATGTTGATATCCTTAAACTTTTCTCTTAATGACTCCCGAATCCCCATACCATAGATAGCCCGGACAGCCCTTTTCTGCAACACAAAGATAGATTCGATGTCGGCGGCGTTACCCCATAATAGTATGCCATAGGTCATGACACTGTGAAAATAGCTAAAGTAGACAAGACGCGCTGTTCTAATGTCTGTCAGTTGTCGGATCTTTTTAACGGCATAGGCTGCAGAGCTCAGTCTGCCCGAGACTTTCTCGATATGAGGCCCCCACTGCAAGTTGGAGTCTAACTTTATGCCCAGAAAGACAGTTTCATCGACCAATTCTACTTGATCATCCCTAATCTTAATACTGGTGTTAACGAGCCTAACATTTGGCAAGGTGAATCTAATACATTTTGTTTTAGTTTCATTTAACAATAAATTATTTGCGTTAAACCAGTGGACTACCCTAGAGAGGGCATTGTTTACTTCGTCAAGATCGCGTTGTCCACGTTCAACTTTAAATATTAAAGATGTGTCATCAGCAAACAAAACTACCTCGTGATCGTCTCTTATAAGGTGAGGGAGATCATTTATGTACACTAAAAATAGAAAAGGTCCCAGAATTGAACCCTGGGGCACCCCCATTGTTACAGCAGAACCATGTGACTGTTTACCATTTATAACTACTTTCTGTACTCTATCTCTTAGGTAAGAACTAATTAAATCCAAGGCCGTCCCCTGGATCCCATAATGATCAAGTTTTTTAATTAAAGTCTGATGCTGGACGCAATCGAAGGCCTTAGATAGGTCGCAGAATACACCATAAGCATCATACGACTCCTCCCAGGCCTCATATATATACTCTAATAATTTGATTCCAGCATCCGTGGTAGACCGACCGCGCGTGAAACCGAATTGTTTAGTATGGAATAGTTTATTTGTATTAAAATGATTTTGCATTTGATTAAGCATTACCTTTTCAAAGATTTTACTAAACGTGGGTAGTACAGAAATAGGACGAAAATTGGACGGATCCGAGGTGCTACCCGATTTAAACAGAGGAGTTATTTTACTAAACTTCATTAAGTCAGGAAACACACCACTATCAACACAATTATTAAATATTATTGATAATTCAGGAGCAACCATTTCAATTAACGAATTAACTAAATGTACAGAAATTCCCCAGAGGTCAGCCGTTTTCTTAATATTTAAAGATTTAAAAGTTTTTATGATAGTGTGTAAACTAATTTTACTGAATTTAAATATTTCATTACAGCAAGGAACATTTGCTTTTAACAAGGATTCTGCTATTGGGGTAGAAGAACCTAGGGCTCTGGTCAAATCTACTGGAATACGAGAAAAAAATTGTTCAAATTCGTTAGCGACTTCGGCATCTGTTGTAATTATGTTACCATTTACTTTAAGTTTAAAATTATTATCATTTGATTTTGCTTGGCCTCTTTCTGCGTTAATTATTTTCCAAGTAGATTTAACTTTGTCTACACTATTGATAATTTTATTACTTATATACTTTCTTTTGGCCGCTAAGCAGTCTGCTTTAAACTTTTTTGAATAAATTTTAACATAATTTAGAAATTCATCTGTTCTATTAAGCTGTCTTTCTGAGTATAGTTCATACAGTTTTAATCTACTTTTATGTATATCCTCAGTGGCCCATTCACTGAAGGCTGGCCTGTCACCGATTGTGACTTCCTTAGACTTGAATATGGAGTTGAATTCATTGTAAAAGGAATCAAAAAATAACTTATAACTTACATTTGGATCTAAGCCAGTGTCTAAAAATGGAAGTTTATTGCAAATTCCAACTCGCATACGTTCCAAGCGGCCACCAGTTACTGGTCTACATAATATTTTACGTCTTTTAACTTTTTCTCTTGTCATCTTGAAAGATGCTATTTGCCCAGTATGATCTGATTTTATCTTATTTATAATACTCTTACTTTCTGGCAACATATCACTGTATATATTGTCCAGACAAGTAGCTGTTGTATCACAATATCTAGTAGGCTCTAAAAATAAGTTAGTGAGATTGTGTGATTTAAATAAATTTAAGATATCATTGGTCTGACGCGTATTTATAAGTATATTAACATTAAAATCTCCGCACACTATTAGGTGTTTATTAGTTTTTCCAAGTTTAAATAGCACTTTATCCATTATTTCCTCAAACTCACAAAAGGGTGAGACTCCAGGTTTATATACGCATACTACTATGAATTGCTCCAATTCTACGCATGATATTTCAACTGTACACTCTACAGAGAGGGACACAACATCTTTCCGTTCCTTATACTTTAATTTCTTATTTAATAAAATCAACGAACCCCCCCGTGTTGTGTTGACCCTGCAGAACGCACTACCAACCCGGTGACTACTGAAACTGAACATGAGCTCATACTCCTTACGCATATGCTCTGTAAGACAAACAATTTCAATATTTTCTGAGCTCATGAACAGCTCCAATTCAAACTCTTTGACCTGTGTTAATGTTGCAATATTATAATGCACCAGGCTGATATAATTTACATTTTTTAATTTAGTTTTGTTCGGAGGACAGTTTCCGATATAGTTATGGTTTGCAATTAAATTCAACTCTATCAATTTACAATTTTGGCTAGAGGGTAATTCCTCTGTTGTCCCAGAAGTTAATTTAAATTACTTGGAACAGATTCCAAAGTCCTAAATCTACTCTGCTCAAATAAAGCAGTTTTGTCAGCCAAGTTTTTGGCTAAAGAGTAAAAATAACTGAATAGCAAACTTGCTATTTGTCTTTTATAATAATTGGGTAGACAATACCTACCCTTGTGATTATTATAGACTTTATACTTGCTATGTGACAAATTTGTGTCAAATACAGAATTAAAGTCAATTACATTAAATTTATTATTATACTGACTTATTAAGTTTAAACGTAAATTCATCTTATATCTAAATGAATTTTCCGAATCTGGCACACCTTTTATAAATGGAAGTGTGAACATTACAACTTGTATGGCATTTAAGTTTAAGATGTAATTCATGTACAGGGACAAATCATCATTGCTAATTTTGCCCCTGTTTGCACAGAAAATTATTATTTTACTGTTAGCGTCAAATTTATATTCTATTATCTTTTGCATAATATCACTTAATGAAGCACCCGGATAGCAATTATTAATAACCGAGTAATAACTTGAATTTAAGTTTTGTTTTAAAAATGAACTAAGATTGGTACCAATATCATCACTAAATACAATTAATTTAGTACAACTATTACTATTATTTACACTGTCACACAATATATCCACTGATGTACTGGGTGAGCACATGGTAATGGGAGCTAGGGGCTCAGCGGTAACCGGTTCGCCCTGAGCCTCCACCGGCTCAATTGCTTTAGGGCAGTTAATATTGCACGAGTGGTCATTTAGGAAACAATTAAGGCGCTCAGTGTTATCATTTGATGTTTTGAGTACCTTATCTATGGTTAAAGAACATTTAGTAAAGTCCTTAAGGGACCATTCATATTTTTTAGTCATATATTGTAGCTCAAATTGCAAACTTTGTATTTTTGATTCTAATTTTTGTGTGTCAGTGCAATATTTTAAATGGCTTTGTTCCAGCTCTAACATTGACAATTTAGCTTGTTCTCTAAATTTTAAACAAGAACCTATATTTTTACACTTCTTGATTAACATTTTATGCAGTTTTAATTGCTTTTTTGATTTTTGTATAAACTTTTTAATTCTAAGATATTTTTTTAGTTTATTTCTGCTGCAAAACAAAACCGACTTGTCCTGTTGATATGGACTGTCACCTGTAAGATCTATAGTAGTCAAGTCCAGGTTTTGAGAATTTGCAGAAGGAATAAACTGCGGGATACCACTCATTAACTCACTATAAAGATTATCAGTTTGTTGAGCAGTAACTTTCTCAGCAGCTTCTTCCAGGTGTGAGATCTGTCCCTGGGCATCCCTTAGCTCCTGTTCCAGAAAGGTAGTCCTCCTCAAAGTTTTCTCATACTCGTCACTGCACTCTTGGAACCTATCTACTATTGACTGAAGGTGGTCCCGCTCCGCAACAATGTCATCATAACTAACATGAAGTTTTGATAATTCGCATTTTAATTTTTTTGTGTCATTCAAAGCGTTTATCAATAAGTTTTCATTCTCTTCTCTTTCCTTCTCCAACTGTTCACAGAGCTCTGTTTTAGATTTAAGCTCCAGCAACACCAACTGAAGTTTGGTTTCCTCCTGCTGGCGGCCGAGAGCTCTGCGACTACGGGTATTCATATTATTAATAAGTAAGTGCAATTAAACGCGAATTATATTGATGATGGAGCTCTTTGTACAGTTTATGGTAAGAAGTAACAAGGTTATGTATGTACCGGCAATAAAATTATACTTAATATTTTTATGTACTTACGCAAATACACCGACCGTCGTCAACGTCGAGTAAACGCTTATACAAGTATAATAATTCTACTCACGAGAAACAGTCGATTTAGTATGTATTTACGTGAAAAAGAAAACATTCAACATTCGAAAAAACCGGGTACCTGACTCGTCACTTTTTACACCAAAATACACGGACAGAACACTTTTATTAAATTATCTGACTATTTTAGGACACTATTAATGTGATGATATTGGTTTTAGTTGGTTTAAAATTGTTTAAATACCTAATTATCTAATTAATTTTAAAAATATTTTTAGAGAGCTAAAATTTTTGACAGTTCGATTGTGTTGCCAGACTCGAAAAAAACTGGAACAACCACAGTCTTCTCTGGTCGGTAGTAAACATTTGTGTACGGGTAAGGTATAGGAAGACTGTGGCTGTGAGCTAGTCCTAGGTGAGAAGGTTATAAATTTAGTTTTTTCTAAATTGAGAGTGAGCAGATTTTCTGTGAGCCAGCTCATGGAAGTTTTAATAGCGGCCAGGGCATTAGATCGTGCTTCCTCCCAAGTTTCACCATTAACCACGATCACAGTATCGTCCGCATATGCAACAATATCCGCTCTAGACAGAGGCAGCTTGCAAAGATTGTTTATGTAGATAAGGAACAGGGTAGGTCCAAGGACACTACCCTGCGGTACACCGTAGTTCAAACACTCAACGCCACTTGTGTAGTTTCCAATAATAACACTTTGACTACGATTGGTCAGGTAACTTTTAAAAATTTTTAGTGGAAGTCCTCTTATGCCCATCTGTTCTAGTTTTTTAAGTAAGAGTGGAACAGAGACAGTGTTGAAAGCTTTAGAAAGATCAAGAAAAATACCTATTGTTTTCAAATTGTTGTTAATATTTTGAGCAATTGCAGTGGTCAAAGTTAATACAGCATCCTCGGTGCTTTTATTACGTCTAAATCCAAATTGGTTATTGGCTATGATATTATGGGAATCTAGGTAGTTCAAAAGCCTTTTATTTATAATTTTTTCCAATATTTTAGACAAAGTGCTCAAAACAGAAATAGGCCTGTAGTTATTGACACTGTCTCTGTTTCCGCTTTTATATATTGGATGTACCAAAGATCTTTTGAAATCGGATGGAAAAATACCGGTAGTCATAGTAAGGTTGAAAACATGACAAATCACAGGTATGAGGACATGCCGTGATGCAACAATAAGGCCAGCAGATATGCCATCCCAGCCCACAGCACTACTGGATTTCAGATTCAGTATAATATGTTCGATCTCTTCTACGTCAGTAGTGAAAACTCCCATGGAGTTTAGAGGGGGAATTGCAGCATCACTATCATAGCCTCCTGTTCCAGAGATGGACGTCGCTACAGAAATGTTCGATGCCAGATTTTTGCCTATATTTGCAAAAAAGTAGTTTACGGTATCCACGGAATCAGAAGGGTTGTCTGATAGCGAAAGGAGTTCTTCTGCAGGAGATTTTTTCTTTTGGATATTAGAGATTTGTTTTATTAAGTTCCAAGTAGCTTTCGGATTTTTGCGATGTTTCTCAAATTCATTGTGTTCATACTGTTTTTTTAGGGTTTTAATTAAATTGTTACAAAAATTTCTATAACGTAAATATGTAACTTTTTGAATGTGACTACAAGAGGCGATTTTGGATTTTCGATATAAATTGTCCCTATTACGTATATATTTAAGAACACCCGGTGTAACCCAAGGCTTTATGATACGTTTTCTACTTGGAATAGTTAAAGTACGTGTATTTTCTATGACTATAGATGCTACCGCATTGACCAGTAACGTAGCCGCTTCGTTCGCATCATTGCAATCAAGGATTTGAAAGAAATCAGCTTTTTCAAGAGCCTGCACGCAAGATGCTATGTCTACTCTACGAGTATGAGCAGGTGTCTCAGTAGCCTTGCGTCCAAGATCAAACGATACTATTATTGGTGCATGGTCTGTTATAAAGGAGTCCAGTACCAAAGTGACGGTGGATTTAGGACATTTATTAAGCGCGTGGTCGATGCATCTCTTTTTCCGTAGGAAAAAGATGGCCTGGGAGCATACCATGTGACGCAACCATGTCGAGATAAAGATTCGAGTCTGCGTCACTGTTCCCAGGGGATATGCTTATATTTATATCACCAATTAGAACGATCGTTTTGAATGTACTTAGGTTGTTTAATACCGTGTCTAAGCTGTAAATGAAATTTCCTGGCTTGTTATAAGATGGTGAGCGATATATAGCCACAAGTGCAATATCGTTCTGCACCTTAACAATGACACAGTTCGCATCCACGACTACTGGGTTCTCGATAGCGAATTTGAATACCCGACTCACGTATACGACCACTCCCTCATTCTGGTTGTTATGATCAGACTGGTAAGATTCAAAACCTGGTAATGAGGGTAAGTAGGGGCATTTTGATAACCAGCATTCCGTCGAGACTATAATATGAAAGTGTACTTTTATTCTATGTAGCAGAAGTTGAAGTTTACCGAAGTTCGAAATGTTACCGATGCTACGTATGTTGACATGAAAAATATTAAAGCCATTTATGTGTCTAATGTACGTATCACATTGTTCAGGCGCACAATTATAGGAATCCGAAACCGATAGTCTTTCGATCTCACTTGCAATCATAATATTGTCATCCATTACAAATATCAGCATTTAACACTTTATCAATAACATTTTTTACATGTATAATATGGTTTCTCAGAATAACAGTAATTGAACATTGGTGATAATTTATGTTGGGGTGTCGTAATAATAATTGGCACATAAAAACTACAAGAAAATATTTCATGCATAGGGAGTCTTTTTGTGTATGTATGTGTGAAGATGGTACCGTTGCATTAAGTAAATAATGAGGGTCATGTAAGTGTGTAGATTCGGTATGTGTGTAGATTTTTAACATATGAAAGATTAAAGATTTAACAATAAGATAAACAGAATAACACTCCAGTCACTTATTTGGAAAACTTGACTCATTTTTTATCAGAACATGTGGAGATCCTTGTTTTTCACGGAGATATATTTTACCATTTGTCACCCAGCAGTATCGGTATTGGTTAGCGTTTGCGAAATCTCTGGCTAGGAAAAAGAGTCTTTTCATTTTCGGTGTGAGATTTTCCGATACAAAAACAGGTTTGTCCGGCCCAGTCAGCTTCAGGTGGTCAGTAGACAGCTTGTTTACTTTATTAAACTTGCGATGCATACGAATAAATTTTTCTTTAAGAAGATTTGTAGTATAACGTAGTATAACTATCGCAGTTAATAGTCAAAAACTAGTAGGCACATTTTTATATTTTTAATCGACTAAATTTAGGGATTTATTTTTAAAAAAAATTTCACGTCTTTTAAATCAAAACATAATATATTTATAATATTTACAATGATTGATTTTATTCTTTTGCTTCGAAAAATTAAAAATGGCTGCCGCGCTGCGACTGCAACGCCGCCAAGCGGCAGTTTGTGTCACAGAAAGTTTGTCTTCAGAGCAGCCTAAGAAACTATTCTTCTATATACGTCTGTATTCATTGGTATAGCTAAGCCTGAAGGAAAATTGATGTGTAGCTTCTGACAGCAATCAAGCTAAGAAATATGTAGCAGCCATTTTGTTCAAAACGCTGTGCTGTGCATTTCTAATTTGCTATTTTAATTGCTGCATTATACTTTCCTACTTGTTTCATATACTCTCAGGAAGTAGGAATTACTTTCATAATTGATTTTTTGAGGTTTGCTTAGAGTTTGTGAAGCTGGCTGGAGTCCCAGGCATTCTTTATCCAGAGTTCTATGACATGAGGTTCTAACTTCTCTGCCCAGTGCAGAAAGGAACACCAGTTGTAGGGAAAGTTTTAGTTCGTTAGATTTCTATAACAACTTATTGATTGGATTGCTTCGATTTGTATGTACAGTCAACTACAAAGAGATGTACTATTAGTTTAATCTTATAAATTGATGTAATGTTTCGTCGTACATTCGACTCTCAGGGATACATCATTTTGTAAAATTAAACTAGTTCTTTGTAGTTGACCGTGATAAAGTACAGTCCATTTGGACATTACCATTTTTAAGCAAGTCCATTAGCATCGCTCTCACCCAGATGGAAACCTATATAATAGCTGAGGCTACGCACACATAGACAACTCATTCACAGACACGAAGTTAGGTCTCAACCGAATTTTCGATTCTGACTTGTGCACGAGTGTGTGTAGCAGAGAGTAGGTGTGATAAAAAGTACAAACATGACTTTTCCATCTGTACTATCTCTAATTTGTGCTCTCACTCTGAAACGTAGACGCAACAGCTATCTGGAACATATAGAAATTTTTATCCGTAGAATTATTATGTCAATGTTAGATTGTGAGGACGAGTTACTTTTGCGATTAACGTATAAGAATTTCCATTCTATTGGAACTATTATACCAAGATCGCAGTAAGCAACAAGATGTACGCACGAAGCATCATGCTATACTTAAGGTGATTGAATGATTGCTTCACCATACGAGTTGTCGTCAGCGAAAATTGTTGTATAACTACTTCGCATTCATGAGCGCCTAGTAAACAAAATTATACGTTCTAGCAGTTCAGTTTACCGATCACCTTACCACTTCGCGTCTACACTACACCAGCCTCTACGCCAGCTCCAAACTTATATGTTACTAGCGGTTCCCTGCCACGCTTCGCTGTGACTTTTACGATAGTTTCGTGTACCTATGAGAAATGAGTAACAAACCAAAGGATGGGTACATTTCAAAAAAGTTTAATGTTGAGCCGTAACCAAAATTATAAATCTTTTAGAAAATCCAATTAACGTCCAAATCAATAGAAGCTTCACTTAAAAAAAAATCTATTGTTTGATCAATGTTCAGTTTTTATAACATCCTGCGCACGCTTCAAAATAATAAATTCATTCTGCTTATTTCCCTAACGCGCCAAAACTCTAACTTCAAAAATAACATGCAAAATATAATCTGACCTCTTTTTTAGGTAGGTACTCTCTTTTATTATTCTGAATGCAAGGAGGCCGCAATCAAACTTCTCTTAAAAAACAGCAATCCGGTAAGTACCTTCTAAATAGGTTGTTTATAAATTATTTTGTTCTGAAGCTGGCAGAATAAAATAAAAAAAAATCCACCAGCACCATCTTTTGGTAAAATCAATTTTAAAGCGGTTTTATTCTTTTTGCTGTTATGATAAAAGTATATAAAGTAGCCTAAAACAATCTCTTAATCATTCCTGTTGTATATCGTGTCCAATGTAGAGCTCAATCGATTCAGTAAATTTTGAGGTTTTAAAGAGTACGTATACGCATACAACATTTTTAAATAAGTACTTATATAGAAGAATTATGCAATCTACTCTGCTGAAATGTCAGGTTTATTTTTCTTTTGGATACTGCTCTACTGGATCAGGATCAGACCTAGACGATCTTCAATCTCAAAATCGCACCGGTATCGGTAGAAGGTACATTGATTAAGGCCGCGTGGGTCAGATTTTGAGTTTTTTGAAACAATCCTAGTCAAAAAGTAAAGGGTTTTTAAATCTGAAAAATATATACAAGCTGTAGATTTAGTAGTGTGCAGTACTTGCACACGTGATTCTACTGCCTACACTCGTTAATACTGTGTGATAAAAAAAAAATTTTTTTTTTAGTCTTTTTTCATATTGAATTCGTTTTTTAATTCCAACGGGAACTCTGCCTAACCTCCACTGACTAATAATACGTGAACTTATGAAACAGAAAAACCGGTCAAGTGCGAGTTCCGTACCAAAAAACGGCAAAAGGTGAGCGGCGAACGCTCGAATGCAGCCAGTATACCTAATACCTACAAACGATCAGCTAGACGCTAGAGGTCATAGCACTGGATAATAAATAGGCATTATGCGAGTATCATTTACAATCTTTCGCTTTTTAGATTTATTATTAATTATTGAGTACTTACTTAAATTTATGTTCACGTATTATTGACCAGTGGGTACAGGCAGAGGTCCTTTGCAAATAAAATCAAATTTAACATGAAAAAAAAAAACGTTTTTTTTTATCACAAAATATTAACGGGTGTAGGCAGTAGAGTCACGTGTGCAAGTATTGCACACTACTAAATCTACAGCCGGTATATAATAGTTAAGGATATAAGCTAAACATATTCCGAGCCCGTTACACGATCCAATAAATTTCACTAGATAGAAAAAAATCCCAAATTTGACTCTCTCAGAAAAGTTTTTTCAAAACTGTGGCTAAACTATTAACATGTTATATATATTTTTTGCACTCAATTAAAGGTATTAAGTTTTTATACACATTTTCCGAGCGTTTTTCTATAAACAACTATTTACATAGTTATCATGTACGAATATCTGCCAAACGCAATAGAATTGCGCCGCTGACGGCCGATCCGTCTCGCCCTGGCGTTTGTGGAGGCAGGACCTGTGTCAGTTTTTTTCGCAACTATTTCGTAATTATTATGCCAAATTACGTTGAAATCGCGCCACAGTATAAAAATATCAGTAACGGGCAAAATGTAATTAGATTAACCGTTACAAATACATACGCGACTCATGGTAAAAATGTGGTGATCTTTTACTTTTTAAGTGTTTTCACGACATGGTAACCAGCTACCTAATGCATTAAAATGTCTACGAATTACATGATAATTTCGCAATCCAACATGGCGGCCACGCCGTAATCACAAAATTTCATGATGGGTATCGTTTAAGGGGTTTTTTGGTATGCTGAGTACGAAGTACGTGATAATTTTGCAATCCAATATGGCCGCCGCGCCGTAATCACAAAATTTCATGATGGGTATCGTTTAAGGGGTTTGTTCGTATGCTGAGTACGAATCACGTGATAATTTTGCAATCGAATATAGCCGCCGCGCCGTAATCACAAAATTTCATGATGGGTATCGTTTAAGGGGTTTTTTGGTATGCTGAGTACGAATCGCGTACAAATTTTGCAATACAAGATGGCCGCCATGCCGTAATCACAAAATTTCATGATGGGTATCGTTTAAGGGGTTTTTTGGTATGCTGAGTACGAATCGCGTACAAATTTTGCAATACAAGATGGCCGCCGCGCCGTAATCACAAAATTTCATGATGGGTATCGTTTAAGGGGTTTTTTGGTATGCTGAGTACGAATCACGTGATAATTTTGCAATCCAATATGGCCGCCGTGCCATAATCACAAAATTTCATGATGGGTATCGTTTAAGGGGTATTTTGGTATGCTGAGTACGAATCACGTGATAATTTTGCAATCCAATAGGCCCGCCGCGCCGTAATCACAAAATTTTATGATTGGTATCGTAAATGGTAGTATCGTAGGTATGGTTAGTATCGTAAATCATACGTAGCAGACTGTAGTGTAAAAGAGATAGAGATACATGTTCCATTCTTCGTTCTAACATTTGTGTGTGGTTGGATTGCATGGAACGACAGACTAAAAAAACTTGTTCGGTTTACTGTGAGTTAGTTAACCGCGTGCCAATTTGCAACTGTGCAAGACGTGGTCAGAGTTAAGAAGTTCTTTATTTAACTCAGAGCTTACTAACTCTATATATATATATTTAACTCGACTCTCCGCGCAAGTAGGCCTAAATAGCTTAGGCGGGCAAATTGAATTCCAAAATGATCATGTTATTCGTACTCAGCATTCGAAAAAACCCATTAAACGATATTCATTACGAAATTATGTGATTACGGCGCGGTGGCCATTTTGGATTGCAAAATTATCATGTGATTCGTCCTCAGCATATCAAAAAACCCCTTAAACGATAACCATCATGGATTTTTGCGATTACGGCGCGGCGGCCATATTGGATTGCAAAATTAGTACGTAATTCGTACTCAGCATACCAAAAAACCTTTTAAACGATACCCATCATGAATTTTTGTGATTACACCGCGGCAGCCATTTTGGATTGCAAAATTATCACGTGATTCGTACTCAGCATACCAAGAAACCCTTTAAACGATACCCATCATGAAATTTTGTGATTACACCGAGGCGGCCATTTTGGATTGCGAAATTATCACGTGATTCGTACTCAGCATACCAAGAAACCCTTTAAACGATACCCATCATAAAATTTTGTGATTACGGCGCGGCGCCCATATTGGATTGCAAAATTATCATGTGATTCGTACTCAGCATACCAAAAAACCCCTTAAACGATACCCATCATGAAATTTTGTGATCACACCGCGGTGGCCATATTGGATTGCAAAATTATCATGTGATTCATACTTAGCATACCAAGAATTCCCTTAAACTATACCCATCATGAAATTGTGTGATTACGGCGCGGTGGCCATATTGGACTGCAAAATTAGTACGTAATTCGTACTCAGCATACCAAAAAACCCTTTAAACGATACCCATCATGAATTTTTGTGATTACACCGCGGCCGCCATTTTGGATTGTAAAATTATCACGTGATTCGTACTCAGCATACCAAGAAACCCCTTAAACGATACTCATCATGAAATTTTGTGATTACGGCGCGGCGCCCATATTGGATTGCAAAATTATCACGTGATTCGTACTCAGCATACCAAGAAACCCCTTATACGATACCCATCATGACATTTTGTGATTACGGCGCGGCGTCCATATTGGATTGCAAAATTAGTACGTGATTCGTACTCAGCATACCAAAAAACCCTTTAAACGACACCCATCATGAAATTTTGTGATTACACCGTGGCGGCCATTTTGGATTGCACAATGATCCCGTGATTCATACTTAGCATACCAACTTTAGAAAACTTTAGAAATTTTTATGACCAGCTATTATGTAATTTACATTTTTTACGCAACTGTAGCAATCGTACGCAACGGAAACTCAAAAGAAATGAAATATCCTAGTTGTCGAAAAATGTTTCGTTGCTGCTAAGCTCTTATTCGCCTTAGCGTGATGTTATATATTTTGGTATTTTTCAAAAATGGACATTCTGTTAAGAAACTCTTGAAATTCAACTAGCAGTCTCTTAGACTCTATAGTTAGAACAACTAAACAAACAAACAAACTCTTTAGCTTAAAAATAATAGTATAATATACATAATTTATTTACGATTAACTCTTTTATTTTTATTTACGAAACTAATAAATCACTACACTTAATAAAGTTAGATGCATTTACTACGTCAAACAAAGTTAGCATGCTGTTTCTTTCTACTATACTGTATACTGTGGCATGAGAGTTCACTGCCGCTGCCGGCGCGCGGTGTGTCTTGCGCCCGGGGCGAGGGGAGCGCCAAATGCCTACTTGTGCGGAATAACCGCCCCTTAACTCGACGAGAAACAAAATACAAAACGAAAAAAAGAAACTCGTTCCCAATGAATTATTTATCTGTAAATAATAATAGAGTAAGTATTGAACATAATGTATATACGTTTATCTACTCTGATGCTATAATACAAAGATTATAAAATTGAAATCAATACTATTATGATAAACATTACGCACAGGCCAAAAAAAAAAAATTATTACGATACAGGTCTTGTATGGACACCTATATCATAATAAAACTTTTTAATCATTACGATACACCGTAAACAATCTCCAGCTGAAAAAGAAGTTTGAACCTCTACTTTAAAAAAAAATTGTGTCTCCAGAGTAGCGAAAAATCCTAAATCTATGGTCTCCGCAGCCTAAAAAAAAAAAGAAACACGCATGCGCAATCGATGTTTGCGCCTTGGCGCCAACATTTTACATTTAAATTAAACAAAGTTTGGTTTTGTTTGTAAAATAAATTAGTTTTTGTGTAAAAACATGTCTTAAAGCGAGGATGGTGGTAATTGTACACCACCAGACATTCTGGAAACTGCGTCAAACATGACCATGAACCTGTTACCGGCGAAATCAAGGAGCAACTATATATCACAACAAAATGAAATCAGGTATTATAGTATGAGAGTAGATAAAGTAGTGTATGACACTGTACCTACATAACTTGGTTTTATAACACTCGTGTGATACTATAAAAAAACTCGCCTACGGCTCGTTTTTTTAAAACACACTCGTGTTATAAGAACCATTATTATGCAACAGTGTCATAAACTACTATTTTAACTTATCTCATAATATGAAATGGGTCTATCATAAGGGTATTATCTGTATTGTATATTGTTAGCATTGTTAATGTATATCTATTATAATTATCTACAATAATAATTGTTTTAGAACATTTTCACGCAGCGCCATCTACTGTAAGATCCAAAGTAAGATAATATTAGTTCAAAGTTTAATCAAACTATAAAATGTAGTCTGTTAAACATACTTATTTCGTCGTCGTGGATTCAATATCCATTCCCACCCAAGACAAAAAAGAATGTCCTGGGACATTCTTCCGAGGCCTTACCCGGGGCTCCCAACCATAGGCTGTTCGGCGTTACGTGAGGTTTTTAGTCGGTAGGAGTCCGGCATAGCATCCATGAAGGATTTTCCCTCACGTTAAAAAATAAACCCAAGACAAAAAATCTCTTTTTGTGAATAACACATCGATTTGATCTGTATCTGAATATTCTCTTTATATGAATGTATTTTGAAATATATCAGTAGTCTAGATCTCACAGCACTAATATTAGCTTTATTTGGACTAGATGGAGGTGATTACAAGTTCAAAATAATGTTCATATTGAGCTACGACCCCAGATTATTAAATAGTTACTAACTTACTACGACTAAGATTCTGTTCTAACAGAATTGACATACTTAGCAGAGATTAGATAGCAATAGAGATATAGAGAGAAATAGAGAACTTGGGACTCTGTGTATGACCTTATGAGCTATTAGTGAGCTATTGAGCTACAGCTAGCCTGTGTACGAGGTTAGTCAGTTCATCAGTAATGAGAGACTCCACGCGCCGCTCACCTTCTGAAACTCACACATAGTCGCGAACTATTTTACGAGCACACACACACATAATTATAATCTTTGCCACTTGCCCTTTGTAACCAATAAAAAGCGTGAGGAGGAGGATAGGTACTTTTTACACAAGGTACGAAGGCAGACAAGCTTTTGGCCACCAAAGGGAAAGTGATTACCGTAGCGGTAGCCTGTTTAAGGCTTCCATATTCGACATCGACAAATCCTAAGGCAATTCGAAGGATTGCAGCGTACGCTTCTGCCGGATTTCATTCGATTCTGATACATTATATTACTGTTATAAAATCTGATGGGTTTTATTAAAAAATCAAGTCGTAAAATGTTGTTCTAAAGACCTATATCTATTTTATGACAAGCTATTATAAGGATTAAATTAATTTATTTAAAAAGAAGTACATACATTACTTGTTAAAATTTTTGCAATATTTCTCATTTTTCGAGAGCAATTTCGATCGAACAAAGTTTTCCTAATCGTGTTTTGAACCGTTACAAAGGCAAAAGTATCTAAAAAATTACAATAATTTACCTATTTTTTTATTATTAATAAGCTTTTATTAGGTCGTCGTGTATGTAACTAACAATGTAATGAAATCTAAGGATACTAATTTAACCATCTTCCAAGGATCGTAGCGTCATGAAAATTGGCAGATGTATGTAGTTCTGATGAAAATACAATAATATGGTACTGTCAAACTGATATGATGATGGAGCCGGAAGATAGGCACAGAAAACAAGTGGAATCTAAGGTAGCTAATTTAACCTGCTTCCAAGGATCGTAGGGTCATGAAAATTGGCAGTTGTATGTAGTTCTGATGACAATACAATAATATGGTACTGTCAAACTGATATGATGATGGAGCCGGAAGATAGGCACTGAAACTTCGATGGAAAAAGTGGAATCTAAGGATACTAATTTAACCATCTTCCAAGGATTGTAGCGTCATGAAAATTGGCAGCTGTATGTAGTTCTGATGACAATACAATAATATGGTACTGTCGAACTGATCTGATGATGGAGCCGGAAGATATGCACTGGAACTTCATGATGGAATATCGTATTATATCTGTTTTTGGATTCGTCAGAAAAGTCTTGTAATGAACTTTGACCAGGGTTAGGTTTCAAGGTTATAACAAACCTTTTTTTAATTGACTTGTAAAACTGCAATGGAATCTCAGGTAACTAATTTAAGCATCTTCCAAGGATCGTAGCGTCATGAAAATTGGCAGATGTTTGTAGTTCTGATAACAATACAATAATATGGTGCTGTCAAACTGATCTGATGATGGAGTCGTAAGATATGAACTGTAACTTCATGATTGAACATCGTATCATAGCTGTGTTTGGATTTGTTAGAAAAGTCGTGTAATGAGCTTAGACCACGATTAGGGTTTAAGGTTATAACAAACCTGTTATATATTGAAGTTAATATTGAGTGTAAATATTGAGTGTAAATATTGACATAGGTACCTGCAGAAAATGTATATGTATTAGAGTAATAATGAAATATTTTCACATTAGTCGAACTCAGACAAGACACCATGTAATACAGAAATCCCTACTAATATTATAAATGCGAAAGTAACTCTGTCTGTCTGTCTGTTACGTTTTCATGCCTAAACCACTAAACAAATTTTGATGAAATTTGTTATAAAGATAGTTTGAGTTTAAGAGAAGGACATAGGTTACTTTTTAACTGACTGCGCGAAAGGAGGGTAATGATTTTATGCGATAACGACTTCTACGCGGATGAAGCCGCAGGGAACAGCTAGTTAAGGTATAAATGTTGTGACTAAAAAGTATAAAATAAATAAATGGTTTAAAAAACCCTAGAAAAATACGCTTTTATAAAGCACGGAAAAACCCAAAAATAAATTATGGATCGTTCAAGTTGCCTCTATTTCTGGGCTGAAGTGTAAACTATGTGCTTTTAGTTATAATATTTGATTATAAAAGCGTGGGGTGCTAGAACAAGAAAGAGTTTTTTGTAAGCATATTCCTATTAATACAAATCCTTATAATAATAAAAATTCTGGCGAAAGCTGCATGAGGTCGCACGAGAACATAACGTTTATGCTGCCAAAGGGAACGCCTCTTCTTTCAGGCAATTAAGTGGGCAAGACATGAGGGGAATACGTTAACAGTGGCAAAATGTAGAGTTCTTCTTCGAGAACGAGATATCTTTGGTAACCGTTAAAAACCCGCTTGGGTATTCCTTGTGCGTTTGTATTCCTATTACGTGATTACTACATATTGTACTAAATATCTCGGAATGCCGAAACTTTAAGGACCTACCAATGAATTATCTAATAGAGATCCGTAACGGTAATAGCTTGCTCCTTGGTCACGAAAAACTAGCAAAAGTGGGTGTTGAAAATGCGTAGACGTGATTAACTACTTTACTTTTCAAGTAAGTATGTTATGTATTTCAATTAAAGCCTATCATCGTTAATACATTTCCGAAATTTAAAATGATATTAATAATAGTAAAAGTCACAATAAATATATTAAAGCGTGACAGTGTAAATTAATAGATTAAAAACACGAGAAAAACACGCTTTTATAAATGTGACCTTATCCTTAATCTGACAAGACTTCATGCAGCTTCCGGCAGGAAAGTCTTTCCTGTTCCAGCGCCCCACGCTTTTGCAATCAAATATTATAACTAAAAGCACATAGTTTACACTTCAGCCCAGAAATAGAGGCAACTTGAACGATCCATAATTTATTTTTGGGTTTTTCCGTGCTTTATAAAAGCGTATTTTTCTAGGGTTTTTTAAACCATTTATTTACTTATGAGATCAAATCAAAGAATATTTCTTAGCATAAAGTTCACCCGAAGATGTGTCTCTTTCGAATAGGTATACGAGTACAAGCCTTAATGGATATTTGTAACACGCCAAGAGGCGCTACCCACGCGCTGCCACTGGCGGCCCAGGCGCTGATTGTGACACCTACTGTTGATAATTTTCAGGCCTTCAGCTTGGCTTAACGACGGTCATGTAACTGACAACCGAGACTAACGGCTTAACGTGCTTTCATAAGAATGGAGAGTCTCTCAAATAAATGTCACAAAGTGGTCACGTGATGGTCTCCCAGTCAAGGACCGGCCAATGTTGATTACTACAGCGATGGTTTACAGAACATTGAGTCAGGGCCACCCTACTCGCGCTTCAAAGTACTGTTTAATTGAGCAGCAAAAAAATTCTAAATCTTTGAGCTAATTAGTTATGTATTTTGGATATGTTGGAAAATGCACCTTGTAGAGTAGAAATAAAAAAAAAATCCAATCTCGTACCTGAAGACTCTCGTTCAGTTTGATCATTGAATTATCATCATCGTCTGATCGAGTTCGTCCCAGTCGCATCAGAAATCTTCGCAAGATCTTAATATAATTTGATAATTGAAATATAATTTGATAATATAAATATAATTCGATAATTTTAATATAATTTGATAATTTAAATATAATTTAATAATATAAATATAATTCGATAATTTAAATATAATTTGATAATTTAAATATAATTTGATAGTTTTAATATAATTTGATAATTTTAACATAATTTGATAATTTTAATATAATTTGATAATAATTTAAATATAATTAGAAAATTTTAATTTCTTGATTTCAGAGGAATATGGGTACTCCTATACACAATCTCCTGGATATGGCTGTGGGAGAAGCAAGGCAAGACTGTGGTCACCAGGTGGGCAGAAGTTGTAAAACTGAACGCTAACAAAAAGGCGTATGTTATGGACAATAGGGTGATGACTTTTAGAGAGGTAAGAAGGTTACTTGATTTGAAAGATCCATTATTTCCTTACCTAACTTGGTAGTTGAGCATAAATTCTTTGGCATTCTGTCAAAGATTGTATGCAATATGGTAAAAGAAAAGATTTTTTCATTTCTCATACTCGGAAAATAGTGTTTTCTTGATCTGACTATTGGGTGGAAAATGCTGTTTCCCTCCCTAGGGAGGGAAAAACTCATACAAATTACTTCCCACCCAAGGGCCGGAATGAACTTTAAAAATAGAACTGCTGACAGGTCAGCTGTGATAGTGAAGAGATTTGTGTAAAAAAAAATTAAAAAAATGCTGCGGCCATGCGACTTTCCAAACAGCCAGTGTGAACTTAGCGAAAATTTCTTCCGGCCCCATACACGTACAATAATATTGATCAATATAGCAATAAATTGACCGTGTATGGGTAATATTGAGGTTTGAACAGACTATATTAGGATGGAAATAAATATTGTGGCAATATTATTGAGTCAATAATATTGTACGTGTATGGGGCCGGTAATCTCTGCAACAATTACGCGGTGGGTTCCATATTTAAAATTTTAAAAGTAGACATAATGTAAAATGTTATTTATCTGTAACAGAATTCAAAACAATTGGTAATAATCTTTTATGGTAAGGTTTGAATCTTATTATTAGTTTTATTTTCCTCGTAGGTATTTGAAATGAAAAGTAGAGTGTTTAACTCGGGTAAAAGAATCAATTCCGACTCGGACTATAGCCGCCCTCGCTGCGCTCGGGCGTCTAAATACCTCGGGAATTGATTCTTTCCACCCTCGGTGAACAATCTACTATTGTGCTCCATAGTAAAGTCATTTTTACGTGTGGAAATCCTTGATGAACGCTGATACCATAACGGTCGGGACCCTCGGGTAGTACCCTCGGAAGGAATTCCAGCATTCCCAAATTCCAACACAAATCTTATAAGTGAATATTTTAAATAACGTAAAAGAAAGAAACTGGTTAGGGCTTATAATAGGTATGCCAAACTCTACCCATTTCAAAAGATGTCTGATATGTATATCAATCAATCTATCCATCAATCAAGTTAGCCTATTACAGTATACTCATGATGCTAAGCCTCTTTCATTCATTTTGGAAGGTATAACTAACCAAAATATGGATTGACCCAAATGTTTTAACGGTATTACAGGGAGATGAAATCAGTAACCGAGTTTCTCGGTACTTTAAACGCCAAGGGTACAAGCCTGGTGAAGTGATAGCCCTGCTGATGGAAACGCAGCCAGAGTATGTGTTCATTTGGCTCGGCCTAGCCAAGATTAGGGTCACCACTGCACTGATAAACACCAATTTGAAAGGAGCACAACTAATTCATTGCTTGAGAGTGGCAGGATGTAAAGCAGTTATTTTTGGAAATGAAATGAGTGCAGGTAATGCTTTTTGATTTTATATTATATCCACTTTATATTTCTCAGAACGTGAAAAGGCGGTTCAGACAGACGACCAAATCCCTTTTAGCAGGGTACATAGTGACTCTACAGTCCTGGGACTGCAGAGTAATAAGCCTAGCACGGAACGTTCCCGTACCATGCCAATCCCGCATCTGTGTGATCTGAACTTCAAGCATTCATTTATGCCATTTTTCTATGCATGCCTTTTTCAAAATATCGACTTAGTTGAAAGGCGGGTCGTATTGGTTTTTCGATTCTGACTTCTCAATTTCATTGTAGTATTGTTATTAGCAAGTAGGATATCGAAGTAACGATCATATTCCCAAAACCTAATCATCATATAGTCACGCCTTTATCCCCGAAGGGGTAGGCAGAGGCATAGTATACGTCCAAATTTCACCTTATAGTATTATGTCCCACTTAATAGGTGGTGAGCCTATTGCCGTGTTGAAATAGACAGGCGCAGCTCCTAAAGACCCGCAGATGAAAATTTTTAAACCTCCCAAAAGGCCTTCAACTTGGCTTAACGATTTATTATTAAACAATAATATAACAAAACCAAAACAATAATATAAACCAAATAACTTACCCTTTTCTTACGTTTCAGCTGTCAAAGAAATACAAAACGAAATACCCGACATGCCTCTCTTCCAATTCAATATGCCGGAACAAATAGACGCCCCCATCTTACAAGACACAGTGCCATTGTCAGCTGAACTCAGAGAAATGTCCACTAAACCAATCGTTGATGAGAAACCGGCAAAGCCACGGGACACTGTGTTGTATATTTTCACAAGTGGGACTACAGGATTTCCAAAAGCTGCCGTGATTACGAATATCAGGTAAGGCGAACCACAGGGCGGAAACTCCGTACAAAAATGAATGTAATCACAGGGCGGAGACTCCACACAAAAATTATCGTTTGCACCCACACTGATATACACGTAATGTGAATGCTTGAATCAAGCTTGAATGTGTGTGTAAGTTTACTAGGGACACTAGCTATGGAAACAAAATAATAAGGTACAGAACGCAATCTCACGTATGTAGATACTTTTTTTCAGGACCCTCGGCTAAGCACAAATTAAACCAAAGCAATAGCACAAAGTACGTAGGTATTAATACGTAATGCAACGCAGTGACACTCTCAAGTACTGTTACGGCAATAGAGACATCAACTTCGGTGAGGGGATGGGGAAGCTTACTCAGTGGGAGGCAGGGAGTTGCCGATCTGTATGTAAACTATTACCTATAATATTATCTTTGGACGAACCAAAGGTAATTATTATAATAGGTACCTACCTAAGTGCTAACTACTTAGCGGACGGTACTCATGAATAGGGTTTCCGGTCCTGCAATCACGTAAACCTACTTAGTTGAACATAATATTCTTCAACTCAATCAATCAATTAACATATTATTTTGTTGATTGGTTGATTAAATTCGACTTCAATTTAATAGTTCGATTTCTCCTCTTTAAAATGTTACGTGTTTGATCAATTGCAAAGTGTTGTGTTCTTGAAATTATTAACCTTTATCTGCTGTATGTACCTACAGAATAAAATAAAAATTGTGTGTACTTAGTGTACACACGTAAGAAGTGAAACTTCTTCATTAACTTAATTTTCACCTCACCTTAAATTAAGTCAAAAAGTACAAAAGTCCAAAAGTCCAAAAGTCCAAAAGTCCAAAGTCCAAAGTCCAAAGTCCAAAAGTCCCAAAGTCCCAAGGTCTCAAGGTCCCAAAGTCCCAAAGTCCCAAAGTCCCAAAGTCCCAAAGTCCCAAAGTCCCAAAGGCCAAAAGTCCAAAAGTCCCAAAGTCCCAAAGTCCCAAAGTCCCAAAGGCCAAAAGTCCAAAAGTCCCAAAGTCCCAAGGTCTCAAGGTCCCAAAGTCCCAAAGTCCCAAAGTCCCAAAGTCCCAAAGGCCAAAAGTCCCAAAGTCCCAAAGTCCCAAAGGCCAAAAGTCCAAAAGTCCCAAAGTCCCAAAGTCCCAAAGTCCCAAAGTTCCAAAGTCCCAAAGACCCAAAGTACCAAGGTTCCATCTAAAAGTCCCAAAGTCCCGAAGTCCCAAAGTCCCAAAGGCCAAAAGTCCAAAAGTCCCAAAGTCCCAAAGTCCCAAAGTTCCAAAGACCCAAAGTACCAAGGTTCCATCTAAAAGTCCAAAAGTCCCAAAGGCCAAAAGTCCCAAAGTCCCAAAGTCCCAAAGTCCCAAAGTCCCAAAGTCCCAAAGTCCCAAAGTCCCAAAGTCCCAAAGTCCCAAAGTCCCAAAGTCCCAAAGTCCCAAAGTCCCAAAGTCCCAAAGTCCCAAAGTCCCAAAGTCCCAAAGTCCCAAAGTCCCAAAGTCCCAAAGTCCAAAAGTCCAAAAGTCCCAAAGTCCCAAAGACCCAAAGTACCAAGGTCCCATCCAAAAGTCCAAAAGTCCAAAAGTCCCAAAGTCCCAAAGTTCCAAAGTCCCAAAGACCCAAAGTACCAAGGTCCCATCCAAAAGTCCAAAAGTCCAAAAGTTCAAAAGTTCAAAAGTCCCTAAGTGTCAAAGTGTCAAAGTTCCAAAGTCCCAAAGACCCAAAGTACCAATGTCCCATCCAAAAGTCCAAAAGCCCAAAAGTCAAAAAGTCCAAAAGTCCAAAAGTCAATTCAATTCAATTCAATTCATTTATTATCATCCAATCAGTCCAAAAGTCCAAAGTCCAAAAACCCTTAAATGACATGCTATCCCTGGATAAAGTACTCTTAATTCGAATCCACCTTGGTGGGGAACAGAACAAAGATGGCGCGTAACCAAAAATCGTGACGTGACGTGACGCAAATTTTTTTCCAACGCCGATAAAGAAGTTTCACTTCAAAAATATATACGGTCGAATTGAGTAACCTCCTCCTTTTTTGAAGTCGGTTAAAAAACTAATATTACTACGTAGTTTCGAAGTCTAGCAAACAAACAATGAAATCTTTCCTACTACTACTACTACTACTATCTTCACGCCAAATCCCTTGCGGGGTAGGCAGAAAGAACCGAGCGCCACACGGCACGGTCCATACACACCTCACTCGCCTCTTCAACTTTCATTTTTCTTTTCATGCATGCACGTCGGTTCCTACGGCTCTTGACACCACCCTCCACTAACACATGATTAAATCTATAATATAGTAGATTGTTAACCGAGGGTGGAAAGAATCAATTCCCGAGGTATTTAGACGCCCGAGCGGAGCGAGGGCGGCTATAGTCCGAGTCGGAATTGATTCTTTTACCCGAGTTAAACACTCTACTTTTCATTTCAAATACGAGGAAAATAAAACTAATAATAAGATTCAAACCTTACCTACCATAAAAGATTATTACCAATTGTTTTGAATTCTGTTACAGATAAATAACAACTACTTTTTAAATTTTAAATATGGAACTCACCGCGTAATTGTTGCAAAGATTACCGGCCCCATACACGTACAATATTATTGACTCAATAATATTTTATTTATTTTATTTATTTTACACTTTATTGTACGCCAAGTAAATAAAATTATGGTACTTAAATACAGTGCAAGAAGATGTACAATGGGCGGCCTTATCGCTAAAAAGCAATTTCTACCAGGCAACCTTTGGATGGAGAAAGTTGATTGAAGGTAACGAGTGGTTGTTCTATGGCGTACTCTAAGATCGAATAAAGCTTTTTAATCATATAAACAAAAATTGTTATAACACATAAATATTTAAAATAAATACAGCATAATAAGTATATATATAAACACATCATACATACGAATATACATACCTACATATATATAATATATAAATACATAAATATGTACACATATTCTAAATACTACAAAGATAGGTAGTGATCCTTTACCATTTTTCTAAAATTGACTATCGTCTGCGCTCGTCTTATCCCTACTGGAAGTTTATTCCATAAGCGTATAGCCGTAACCGTGAACGATTTGTCATAGAACATTTGCCACAATATTTAATTCCATCCGAATATAGTCTGTTCAAACCTCATTAATACCAATTCTCGTTCAATTTATTGCTATATTGATCAATATTATTGTACGTGTATGGGGCCGGAAGAAATTTTTGCTAAGTTCACACTGGCTGTTTGGAAAGTCGCATGGGCGCAGCATTTTTTTTTTTTACACAAATATCTTCACTATCACCGCTGACCTGTCAGCAGTTCTATTTTTAAAGTTCATTCCGGCCCTAGGGTGGAAAGTAATTTGTAGGGAGGGAAATAGCATTTTCCACCCAATAGTCAGATCAAGAAAACACTATTTTCCGAGTATGAGAAATGAAAAAATCTTTCCTCTTTATAATATTAATGGTATTGATATTTTCATATCACGTTTCCCATCGCATTTACTCACAAGGAAAGGAGATAACACGCTTATTATGTATCTATCCTTCACATGCTTGTAATACCAGTCTTTACGCATTTTGAACATTGAGTACAGCAGCATATTCATCCTATACTTATTATCAGTGTTCGCTGATATATATCACGATATATATCAATCGATTTTTATCTTGATATATATCAATGAATCTATTCCTGTGTTCTGAACTAAAAAAAATTGGAGATTAAAGCTTACTCGGGCAACACGTTGCGAAAAAGGACAATTCAGAATTATTTTAGATAGTTTCCCAAAATGGCATCCTCATTTTAGGTTGGGAAAATTCCTTTTGACATACCAGTATGGTCGCTTTTAACTGAAATTGAAACCTTAATGCAACTACAATAAGGTTCATTTTACAAGGTTACGTGGATATAAATCCAATATTTTTTTTTTTTTCATATTCAGCTCGCCAAATTGACGTCGCCACGATGGATAGCCGTGGCGCATCTTGCGATTGGGGGCCACTTCTTCAGCGGTCCTCAAGTTGGCGGCCCTGTGATGTGCCTCTTCACGCTCCTCTTAAAGAACCCGGGGTTGTAAGATGAGGGAAACACGTGTGCGGGCAGGTCGTTCCAAGTTTTTATAGTTCGACAGAGGAACGATCTTTTGAAACGCTCAGTTCTGGCGAAGATTCTCTTCACTGTGTATGAGTGGCATCTCTGCCCGGCACGCGTTGTTCGGGATCGGAAAGGTGATGGTGGGATCAGATTGAAGAGCTCTTCAGAACATTCGCCGTGATACATTCGGTAGAAGGCAGCCAAGGACGCTACGGTTCTTCGCTGCGCCAACGGTTCGAGGCCTCCCGTCACATCAGGACAACCAATTATTCGGACAGCACGTCTCTGCATAGCGTCAAGTGCGTCCAACAAGTACCTCGCGGAGTCATCCCAGAGGTGAGAACTCGACGCAGGGACGAATCTGCGCCTTGTACAGCAAACATCTCTGATGTGGCGTGAAGTACCGTCTCACCTTATTTAGGACTCCGAGTTTCCGCGAGGCCAGCCCAATACAACTCTCTATTATTATATCAAAAAAATCGGATATATATAAAAAAATCGGATTTTTGATATTTATTATAAAAATCGGACTTTTTCGAACCCTGCTTATTATACAATTTCAGATTCATGATGATCCCACTAGGCGTCTCAAGATCCGCTAGACTGACGTCAGATGACGTAATCTACGATCCCCTGCCTCTTCACCATACGGCTGGAGGCGTCCTAGGAGCTGGGTTGACAGTTATATTGGGATGTACTGTGGTGCTGCGGAAGAAATTCTCGGCTTCCAATTATTGGTCTGATGCAGCTAAACATGGATGCACTGTAAGTTAAAAAAAATCTAGAAGCTTTTGTTTCATATTTGATTTCTTATGTGTGACTAAAACATCTGTATGTATAAAGAGGGAGAGAAAACAGAATAATGAAAACTATGAGATGAAACGCCCAGTGTGGCGACGGCGTCCCGTGTTGCGACGCGCGAGTACAAAATGTCGTAACCACAATACATCCCAAGTGTGTCGTAAGAGGCGACTAAGGAAACACTTTCGCAAAAAACTCCATTGCGTAGAGAAGGAAAACTCGAAAGAAAACCCGGTTGTCAGTAAAATGACAATCTTTAAGCCAAGTTGAAGGCCTTCAGGCCCGGGCGGCTTGAAAAACTTCGTGTGGCTCGCGGCGACCTGCGCCTGTCCATTTTAACAGGCAATAGGCTCACGACCTATTACGTGGGACAAAAAACTAAAAGGTGAAATGTGTGCGTATACTATGCCTCTGCCCACTCCTTCGGGGATAAAGGCGTGATTAATGTATGTATGTATGTATGAGATGATAAACAGAGACTTTTTGAAGAGTGGCTTATCATTCTACAATTAGGTACGTTTTTAAGGAAAGCAAGGAGGCACATTAGTTCGCACAGTAATAATTTATTAACTAAAAGCGCGGTTGACCAACAATAAGTATTTATACTACAGATTGTGCAGTACTTGATACTTTCTATGAGTACCCTACATTACACATTTAAAGTTTCAATGCTTACTAGCTGTGACCCACGGCTCCGCTTATGACATAATACGAACTTTGTAGCACGCATTTAACTCATACCAGGGCGCCGATTCTCGACCACACGACGTGAATGCGTGGACGCAAATTTACGGGTGAAACGTCGTCCTTCTCATGTTCGCCGTTCCTAAATATGAGCATTCATGTCGTGTGAAGCGAGAATCGGTGCCCAGGCCGTAATCGAGTATGTCAAAAAATATGCCTCCGCATTTGTAGCCTGAGAATAAGCTTTCTGTTGGCGTTAAAATGTTTCTAATCGGTTCAGTACTTTTGAGAGTTTTGAAATTCAACCCCAAATATAGGGGGGCATAAAATAAATTGTTTTTATTTATTGCATTATTGTCCATACTGATAATACAAATGTATGAACCTGTTCTATCATTAATTGTTATTGTTAATTTTCACAGGCCGCACAATACATAGGAGAAATATGCCGATATCTGCTCGCCGTGCCGCCAGGACCAAACGATCGAGCACACAAGGTCAACGTGATATTTGGCAATGGACTCCGACCGCAAATATGGACTGAATTTGTCGAGCGGTTTGCTGTTAAGAGGGTGATGGAGTTCTATGGAGCTACGGAAGGAAATAGTAATCTAGGTAAGTTTACCAATATTTTCTTACTACTAAGGTGGTTGACAAGCATACGGGCTTTAGTGGTCACCGTAGTTTATGGATGCCTACAACAATAGAGGATCTTGGGTACCCGCGCTGCTGGCGATAATAGGTCTCCGACAACCCTTTAATAACCTTCTAAAACCCCTTTTGAAGAATATACAATAGGCTCAGTGTATTTTTTTTTTGTGAACTGAGTGATTCAGAATCTTGCTTCATTGTAGAACGATTGACATAGTTCAAACACTCTGCCAACGTTTTTTATACAGAACTTGACGCACATCATAGGGCCGCTATTTAACTTGAGCTTCAGGACTTAGAGAGTGGTCCCCAAATCGCTAAATGTTGTCACGAATATCCATCAGGCAGGTTAAAAAACGCAAAGCATTCGTTGGACGAAGCAGACTAATCCCCGCGAATTATGGCCTTAGTTAGGTTATAATAGTATCTCATATGTTCCCTCACAAAAATATACAAGAACCCCAAAACATATTTATCTGGGGGTGCGGCAGCGACCCTTTTTTTACAAGGAGAGCTCCGCTTATTGACTACCCATGCTGACGAGGCGTGGGCTCGTGTGAGGGTCGCCCAGCACCTGATCACAATAGCACCGGGAATACTCCCTAAACTCCTTGACACCGATCTGCCCCTGTGGGGGTGTTCTGGGATCTGTCTAATGCACCAGAACACGGCAGTGACTCTGCCAAGTCGATCAAAAAGCGGCACGGCCGTACCATATGACAAATAGCCCTTTTACGTTTTATAGTGTACCTTTACAGTTAGTTTTTGATTTTTCAGTTAATTTAGACTCAAAAGTCGGTGCCATTGGATTTTTGAGCAGAATATTCTCCATGATCTATCCGCTGACTTTAGTAAAGTAAGTGAAAAGATTTTT
This sequence comes from Miltochrista miniata, assembly GCA_933228765.1. Taxonomy (NCBI): domain Eukaryota; kingdom Metazoa; phylum Arthropoda; class Insecta; order Lepidoptera; family Erebidae; genus Miltochrista; species Miltochrista miniata. The sequence goes on from OW121769.1 coordinate 3,757,193, forward strand.
TTTTACAATCATTGCCGTTTATTCTGATAAGTTTTCCAAAGATTTCAGTTCAATTTGTCACTTTACCGTTAATAACATTATGTTGGAATATTTGTGTCGATAGATATCAAAGACGGCCAAGTCACATTTAAACGTTTTTCGGATAATGGTGTTCTTTTCTAGTTTGAAGTTTCAGCCAGTAATAAGTTAAGATTATTGTTTTGTGTTATTAATAATAAAAAGCAAAATAAAGACACATGGTAATTATACGGACTAGGGCAAGTTTGATATCTATCGACACATTTAAACCTGGATCTTTTTTTTATCATTAATAATACTCTTGATTGTTGGCTCTTGATGATACTGTCTTGTTGTAATAGTATTATTATGCACTTTTTGCTAAATCCCTTGAACTTTATTGCACAACTAGACGAAGCTCGCGGCTTTGCCCGCGTGAAATTTGGTTCCCGTTCCCGCTTCCCGTGGGAACATTTTCCCCGGGATAAAAAGCCTATGTGTTATTCCAGACTATAAGCTACCACAGTACCAAATTTCAACCCAATCTGTTCAGCCGTTAGAGCATGATTGAGTAAGAAACATCCAAACATCTTCACAAACTTTCACATTTATAATATTAGTACTTGCAAATAAATATAACCTGCTGGCTTCGCTTTACATTTTACTAACATTTATAACCACATTTTTAAATTTCATTTTGATAAGAAACCTGTAGTCTCACAACCAGTTGCCAAAAAAAATATTTCTTCACGAATAAATAAGTATTTTAATAGAGTTCGTTAACTTTACAGATGTGACGAAATAACTGGTGATATCTTACGAGATAGCAACGGCAGATGTATTCAATGCGGACCTCATGAGCCAGGTAAAATTTTTTGACATTAAAACATTTCTATTGCACTATTTCACTGTCTGTTTCCCCTATTTTTTCGTGTCATGGATGCTATGCTGGACTCTTACCGACTAAAATCACGCATGCCCAACCAGTGACTGCGGCTGGGAGCCCTGGGTAAGCCCTCGAAGGGATCTCCCAGAATTCCCAACAGACATTGGCTACCACTGCGGCCTCGCCTATAGGGTTTAGGTGCTATCCCGCGTCTTTAGGGGATTATTTCGCTTCTTGAGGGCTTAGCGTGCGTGAAACTGTCACGCTATCGTCTAGGGCTAGGGCCTGCTTCTGTAAGGACGGTGAGCAGCCCCCCCTGGCCCCCGGTCACGGAGGCCGATATTATTGACAGATGTTTTACTTAACCTTAATTAAAATTATCTCTGCTGTTAGAGAGTATCTGTATTTCTACATGCTACCTGGATTTATGTAGAAGCTAGTTTTCTCCTTTATCGGCTCTTTATAGTAGCTATTAATATTAAGTAATGTAAAATAACTTAGTCTGAATCAGGACAGAATTGTTTTAGAATAAACTTAATGTTTAAGCTCTTTTATGATTAAGCAAATAAAACAGTTTTACAAGCTCCTATGAGTGTGATAAAGATGTATATCTATCCTTTCATACACCATATGTGACGTAAACGATGCTGCGAGGGTCAGCTAGTGCATACTATTTAAAGCTCTAATTATTACCGTCATTTCAGGTCTCCTACTAGGCAAAATAGACAAAAGGAAAGCGATCCTCACATTCGCAGGGTACGCTGATAAGACTGCCTCAGAGAAGAAAATGGTCCGCAACGTCAGGTCGGAAGGAGACTGCTACTTCAACACTGGCGATGTGCTCGTGATGGACCACTACGGGTATTTCTACTTTAAAGATCGCACTGGGGATACTTTTAGGTAAGTTCTGATACCCTGGTCTACCTATCCCACCTGGGAGGGAAAATTGTACTTAATATTCTTTAATCATCATTTAATCATCATTTATTTGCCATAAGTGTTGTACATAAGTTCTTTCCACTCTTCCCACCCGGGTGGAAAGAGAGAAAAAGAAAGAAAAGAATGAACATTGCAATTTTTTCTTTTTTTTATAACACTAAGGTAGCAGACAAGCATACGGCTCACCAGAAGGACTGGTGGTCAACGCAGCCTATGAACGTTTGCAACACCAAAGGCGCCACACTCCGCGCTGCCGACCCTGTAAAAACCTTCTAAGACCCCTTTTGAAGAACCCCATACTGAAGGCGTTTGGGAAAACCGAGGCAGGGAGATCATTCCACCATCTAAGAGCGTGCGCGGAAGAAAGCCCCTATCAGATCTAACCGTGCTCGAGCGCTCCGGACGTAAAGTGTGAGGATGAACCCCCTGTCGGTTGCCAGCGTTGCGATGTTAGAACTATTCCGGATTTTTTCGCCGCTCATTCCACCAGTCATTAGGAAGAGAGGAACATTTCAATTCCACTCTTCCTACCCCAGGGCCCAGGATGGGAAAGGTAAACAGCCTGTTTTGATTGACACATGTCATGTTTCCCTCATCTTACAATCCCGGGTTCTTCAAGCGGAGCATGAAGAGGGACATCACCGGGCCGCCAACATGAGGACCACTGTCAGAATTCTTACTGACTGTGAGAGTGGCCCCCAATCGCTACATGCGCCATGGCTTTCCTTCAAGGAGGCGGCTTCAATTTAGCTAGCTTATTATAAAAAATTGTCCTATACGGTTCCCGTGCTTGTAAACTATTAAATTTGATTATTTAATATTTAGACATATTGAAAATATCTTAAAATTAAATTGAATTGCTGTGGTGGTAATGGTTAAGTATTCTAGCGTATTTAGAGAGGAAATGGTTTCTTTGCAATCGTATTTAGTCTCCCAGAAAATTAATCTTCAGTCTTTGACATAGAAAACTTTTATTTAATAGAAATTGTATTTTTTGTCAGTTATGAAATCAGGGAAGAAATATGATAATCCGTAAAGAATATCAAAAATATATTTTTGTTCGTAGGTGGAAAGGAGAAAACGTATCTACAGCAGAAGTGGAGGGTGTTATTAGTACACTAATAGAACTAAAAGACGCCACAGTATACGGTGTAAAGGTACGAGTAATTGCCTACTTTTAAACACTCACTATTGGAAATTGCTGAAAACAATACGTTCGATAGAGCCAAAGTTAAACGGCAGCAAGCTTCATCAATGTCGAGATCAGGCTATGGGAGTCTGTTCTATATTGTCTATGTTGTAAGCCTAGGGTTTGTAGGTCTATGCCTCTATGGGCACTTCCTTAATAATGGAATATGGCGTCTGCTCGTGTAACCCATGTACATCCTCCATGTAAGTTTTATTAAAGATTATAGTTACTCATGTGTTTAATTAAAGAAAGTATAAAGCATGGCGCAGTCGTGAACGCGAATAGTTTAGAGGTACATCAAAATAAATTTACAACTTGTAAAATTAAAGTCAAGAACAATGGACGCTACAATGTCACATAGCGCGGCCGTCAAGTTGCCGCCGAATCTAAATATGAACGATGACAATGCAGCGGCAGAGTGGCAATTCTGGTTAGAAACCTTTAACGATTACCTTATTGCAACCGGCCAATACGAATCTAATGACAAAATAAGAATATCCTTATTAAGGAACATGATGGGTTCCGAAGCCGCTAAGATTTTGGCGACGCTTCCAATGGACGAATGTGATCGCACCAAATACGACAAAGTTATAGCTGCTGTTGAGTCGTATGTGTCCCCACGGGTCAACGAAGTGTTTGAACGCTACAAATTCAACAAACGGGTTCAGCAGACTGGTGAAAAATTTGACAGTTTTCTGACCGATTGCCGCCATTTAATTAAGTCTTGTAATTATGGAATAAAAACTGAGGAACCCCTAATTGATCAACTTTTGAGAGATCACATTATTACGAGTATAAATGATAAGCCTACTCAAGAAGCCCTATTGCGGCTTGATGGGCTGACACTTGATAAAACTATCAAGTTCTGTCGCACTAGGGAGCAGGCTAGTGAGCAAATCTCAATTATGCATGCATCTCAACATGCCGTAACCAATCAAATGGTAGATGCAGCGAAGTATAACAATTTCAAAAGAGGTACCGCTAAGACAAATAAATTATTTAGATGTCGCCGTTGTCAAACAGAACATGGACCAAGACAATGCCCTGCATTCGGTAAATTGTGCAGCAAGTGTGGCATAAAGAACTTTTTTGCAGTAAGTTGCAGAGTTACAAGCCCCTCTATAAAACTTGTGCATCAGGATAACTCTGACGGGTCTTCCAGTGAAGTATGTTGTCATGAAGTAACCTGTAAGAAGACTGAATGGTATGAATATATTATTATTGAAAATATACCTATTAAATGTAAATTAGATACTGGGGCTGATATGAGCATTATGCCATTAAAAATATTTAATAGTATCAATAAGAAATCAAATTTAACTTTATTGGAAACTAATTTTAAGCTTGAGTCATTCCAAGGGGAGAAAGTAAAGCCTATTGGCATGATAAATTTGTACTGTAAATATAAAGAGAATGAGAGCTTTGAGAATTTTGTTATAGTAGATTGCAAAAGTATGTTATTGGGATTACCTGGTTGTGTTTCGCTTAATCTTCTTAAACGAGTTCATCATATAAGTAGTGATGTAAATGACAAAAATAAATCTAAGTTTGTTCGTGACAATATCCATGTATTTTCAGGTAATGGGTCGTTGCCTGGATATTATGCGATACCAACTAGAGAGATTCAAGAACAGATTTGTCACCCCTCACAAAGACTTCCAAATTGTATATTAGATCCCCTTCAAACTGAACTTAACAGGCTGATAGATAGACAAGCAATTGTCAAAGTAGACAATATTAATAGTAAAGCATGCATAAACAGAGTAGTTATAGTGGAAAAGTCGTCTAAAACAATTAGGCTATGTATCGACCCATCCGATCTAAATAAGTATGTTGTCAGGAAACCTAAGATGCTACCTACTTTAGACGATATAGCCACTAAATTGAAAGGTAAGACATTTTTTACTGTTTTTGATATGTCAGAGGGGTTCCACCACATAAAACTTGATGAGGAGTCATCTTGGAAGTGCTGTTTTGCAACCCCCTTCGGGGTATACCGGTATTTAGTTCTTCCCTACGGATTATGTTGTGCACCTGAGCTATTTCAGGATGTATTAGAAAAACATTTTGCTGACATTCCTAATGTAATTATATGGTTTGATGACATGCTGGTTATGGGGTGTACAGAATTAGAACATGATAGAACAGTACAGATTGAAATAGATAGGGCTAAACAGTTGGGTGTTGTTTTCAATCCTAGTAAGCTACAGTATAAACAAAGTCAAGTAAAGTATGTGGGTCAAGTTTTTGATGGTAAGGGTATGTCTTTGGACAAATCCAGGGTTGAGTCACTGTTAAATTTAAAAGCTCCAAAAAATAAAAAGGAACTTCTTGCTATAATTGGTTCATTTAATTATGTTAGAAGATATGTTCCTGATATGGCAGATCTTATGTCCCCATTGTGCAAATTACTGCGCAAGGATGTTGAATTCGCTTGGTTACCATTACATGACAAACTGTTTCTTGAATTAAAAGAAAAGGTCACAATAGGAAAATAATCTTACAATGTGATGCATCTAGTACAGGTCTAGGTTGTTGCTTATTTCAAAAGGATGAGACTGATAGGTTAAAACTTGTTACATGTGTTTCTCGTACCATGAATAATTCTGAGTTTAACTATGGCCAAACTGAAAAGGAGTTATTAGCAATTTATTTTGGGGTTCAAAAGTTTCATAAGTACATATATGGATGTAATGTTGATGTACAAACTGATCATAAACCTATTATTCCTATAATGTCAAAGCCTATAAGTAAAATTGGTTCACCTAGATTAAGAAGATTAAGGCTTAAGCTACTAATGTATAATTTAAATGTTTACTATGTGCCTGGCAAATATGTTCATTTTGCTGACATGCTCTCCAGAAATAGTTTAGAGACTGTAGAGCATGACAGACAAATGCTAGAGATGGTACACTCTGTGTCAAAGCACTTGCCAATATCCTTAGAAAGAAAGATTATGTTCCGGGATGAGACTTCCAAAGATCCCGTTTTAAGTAAAATCTGTAACTATTATTACCAAGGGTGGCCTAATAAACTATCTACATTACTACAACACTATTATAAACTGCGTGAGGATATCTATTTACAAGATGGCATATTGTTCATGGGGGAGAAAATAATAGTTCCTAACTCACTTATATCTAAGGTGCTGAGTATCATTCATAAGGGTCACCAGGGAATTACCAAATCCTATGTCTTAGCCAAACAATTATTTTACTGGCCTAAAATGAAAGATGATGTGATTAAAAGCATTCAAGAGTGTCGAGAATGTGAGAAATATAGTACTATCAACCGTAAGGAACCATTGATGCCACATAAGATACCTAAGCAAAGATTCCATAAAGTTGCGTGTGACATTCTTGAATACAGTGGTAAAAGTTATCTGGTTGCTGTTGACTATTTTTCTCACTGGATAGAACTACTGCCGCTACAAGCCAAGACTTCCAAGTCCGTAATTAATGCCTTGCAAGAAATATTCTTTCGCTTTGGATTTCCTGCTATGCTAATAGCAGACAACATGCCGTTTTCCTCACATGAATGTAAATTGTATTTTAAGTCCAAAGACATCACTTTTGTCTCATCGACACCTAGGTATCCTAGAAGCAATGGTATGGCAGAGAAAGCTGTACACATTTGTAAACAAATTCTTAAGAAGTGTATGGATACTCATGCTGACTATAGGGAGGCTATAATGCATTATAATAATACACCTTTATCAGGACTTGATGTTTCTCCTTCTCAAATATTAAATAGCCGTAGGGTAAGAACATTGTTACCATGCGCCTCTAACCTGTTAGAACCTAAAGTAGAAAAGGATGTGTATAAGCAGTTGTGCCTTAGACAGTCTACTACTAAAATGTTTCATGACAGGCATGCTATGATGAAAGTTGTTAAGTATAAAGTAGGAGACAGTGTCGTGTTTAGAGATATTAATAATACTTGGGTAAAGGCATCAGTTGTTAGGATATGCAGGGAACCTAGATCTTATCTAATTCAGAGAGAATCTGACAAGAAAATATTAAGAAGAAATAGTTTTCAGTTAAAGCATTCAATAACCAAACCAAATCAAAGTGATGATTGTGGTAAGGTTACAGATATAATTGAATTTGAAGATAGTTATAGCATCCCTAAAGCGAGTAACGATAGCATATCGTTGCCATCTACCACTAATGTAAATGACACCAATCCTCAACAGACAATCCCCCATATCACTAACAACAAATATACCAGAAGTGGTCGGCTTACAAAGCCACCTGTAAGATTTGATTTGTAATAGATGGAATAGAAAGAACTATTGGGAGTTTGATCTGGTGAGGGAGGTGTTCTATATTGTCTATGTTGTAAGCCTAGGGTTTGTAGGTCTATGCCTCTATGGGCACTTCCTTAATAATGGAATATGGCGTCTGCTCGTGTAACCCATGTACATCCTCCATGTAAGTTTTATTAAAGATTATAGTTACTCATGTGTTTAATTAAAGAAAGTATAAAACAGAGTCCGCTGCTGAACGTCGGCTGCTTCCAATTGAAAAAGCTTTTAAATGCTGAAAATATAAATTCCTACCTAGTTCTTATGTACATATATCAAATCTATTAAAGACCTTGTTTTTTTTCTTTAGTGTCTAGTTCTCAAGATGATCTTGAATTATAATTTTCTAATCCAATTTCAATAGGTATTTCAATAGGAATTCCAATGCTCAAGCAATTTCTAGCCAACTAAATAATTGGGCGTCCTGGGACATCCTTCCGAGGGCTTACCCGGGGCTCCCAACCATATTGTGTTGGGCGTTACGTAAGGTTCTTAAGTCGGTAGGAGTCCGGCATAGCATCCATGATGGATTTTCCCTCACGTTAAAAAAAATGATTAATGATTTTTTTTATATTACAGATACCAAATATCGAAGGCAAAGCAGGTATGGCCGCCATCGCAGATCCTGACAAAACACTTGACCTGGTTTCTTTAGCGAAAGGTCTCAGATCCTCACTGCCGGCATTCGCCAGACCTTTATTCATCAGAATATTACCAGAATCACCTCTGACTGCTACTTTCAAGCTCAAAAAGAAAGAACTGATGGAACAAGGATTTGCTTTAGACCTTCACAATGATCCTCAATATTTTATGGATCCAAAAACAGGAGAATATGTTCCTTTGACTCAGAAGTTACACGATGATATTGTTCAGGGTCTGGTAAAACTGTGATATGGTTTATCAAAATTATTGTCCTTTTTAAAGTAGGTGTTTAGTGTGTATTTGGTAAGAATTGATGAATGCCATTTATATTTTTATGTATATTTGAATTGGTAAGGTAGTTATAGAATGAAAGTGGTATGACGTTTTTGAAGATACTAGGTAATGCTCGCGGCTTAGCCCGCGTGAAATTCGGTTCCTGTTCCTGCTTCCCGTGGGAACATATTCCCGCGATGAAAAGTAATTTGTGTTATTCCCACAGAAATCAGAAAAAAGTCAAAAATCTTTTCTGATATCTGTGGTTATTCCAGACAAGACAGAAATTTCAGCCCAATCCGTTCAGTCGTTAGAGCGTGATTGAGTAACAAACATCCATACATCAAAACATCCGAACATCTTCACAAACTTTTACATTTTTTTATACCACTAAGGTGGTATACAAGCATACGGCCCACCAGAAGGACTGGCGATCACGGCAGCCTATGAACATTTATAATATTAGTAGGATTGTAGTGTTAAATTTTGTGACAAACAGTCAAATGCAGAGTATGAAAGACACCTGCCGGATGATATGTTGGGGACAAGCCTAAACTAGGTATTTTTGAATTTGTGAATTAGATGAAATCATCTTGTGATAAATGTAATTTTTACTAAAGATATGAACGATAGATAAATATATATATTTTTGTATTGTATATAGAACAATAGGAAAACAAAATAGGGGTTGGGTTCGGAAGGACGTGATTGTAAAACGTCCGAGTTAGCTTAATCACAAATTTGAGATAGTACAGATGGAAAACTCATCTATGTACTTTTTTTTTCACTCACTCTGCTACACACACTCGCGCACAAATCAGTATCGAAAATTCGGTTGAGAGCGCCTGACCTCGTGTCTGTGAATGAGTTGTCTATGTGTGCGTAGTGTCTGTGAATGAGTTGTCTATGTGTGCGTAGCCTTAGCGAATTTAGTATGTAGGTTTCCGTCTGTACTATCTCTAATTTGTGGCTTAATGTCCAGGTTGAAAAATGTTTATTGCAAAACGTCATGATTACAAATGGTCTTACGATATTAAAAGGTATGTGCAACACATATTAATAGCGGTATTATACAGTTTGACTAGTAGACTTGCGCAAAACAGTACCCGATGATGTCCTGACATATGGCATAGCTTTCCGAACCGTGCCATATGGCATTCGAACAGTACCCGGACCAGTACCCGATCTTTCGTACAAGTACATACAGTGTTCTGATTGTTCTGACAGGTGTCGGACCTTCATAAACCGTATTAAGAAAAATAGACCTTAGTCACAAGTGGATAAAGTTCTCTTGAACCCGGACCAGTACCCGGTCTTTCGTACGAGTACATACAGTGTCGTGATTGTTCTGACAGGACCCTCATAAATCGTATCAAGAAAAATACACCTTATTTTTATGTTCATAAAGTTCTTTTGAATTTGCATGCCATTATGCGCCATCTAGTGCAACCCAGGCAAAACAGATACGACAGGGTGGACGTATCTGAATTATCCCAGTTGAACCAGATGTCGCTGTTATAAAATGTATGTGTAATAGAACCTTGAGATATACAGAATAAGGTCTATTTTTTCTTGATAAAGTCCCTTTAAGGTGCTTATGTTGGTACGATCGAATAGAACATAGAACCACAGATAATTTATAATATTTTCTATAAAAGTTTTCTAGATGGCGTTGGTACTGCTATCATACTAATATTATCTTTATTCAGACATAATACAGCCTATATTTAGGTTTATGAAAACGGAACGGAAAGGTCCTGCTGAGTGTTCTGACAGATCCCGGTTTTTTTTTATTATTAATTTGAACACGCTTTGGTTACTTAGACCGAATGCCTAGTCTTGTTTCTTTTTTTATCTTCATTTCACATTTCTTCTAAGTCCCAGTCAAAGTCAAGTATATTCTTCGGAATCCACAGTTAATACACACAAAACATTTGAAAATACTCTAATTTAGAAAAATTATACAACGGAGCGATAACCGCCATTGGCTGCTTCGCGCCAAAAAGTCCAGATGGCGTTTAAAACAGCAACAAGAAACATAGACCATAATATATCTGCAGACCTTATGAATGCCATAATGTACTAATTCCCGCTTTGCAAAAAATAAAGGGGGGGGGGCGAGGGTCACTTATGTTTGCATGTGTTTGCTTGCCCCTTATGGTTGGTATGGTTGGGGCTTTCTTAAAGGGGGATGAAAATTTTGTTGTATTTGATGAGGATATCACGCACGGTTTTCGAGATACAAGATTTAGAAAAAAAAATCTACCTTGTAATCATTCTCTTTTATGAAACTGCTAGCTGATAAGGATGACTGCAACACCGCCAGCATGGACCCTTTTTGACGATTGATATCAAACCAACAAATAAACCTATACTACAGGCAACATTATGCCACCTTAGCGGTATAAAAAATCGTTTCAAAGGGGGGTCAAAAATGCCATTATTTTTACGATAGCACGCACCGTTTTCGAGATAATTAAAAAATAAAATATGTCACTTTTTCTTCATTTATCCTACTAGTAAATGTTATTCGTTTAATATATTATTATCTGGCAGGTACTACACATGCCTCGACTAATGGGCTCTTATATGGTCAATATGCACTTGACAAGTCGATTAAAATATGAATGAAAGTAGCTTCAGTGTGCATGATTTCTTTGCACATGTGTATGTGCATCGACGTGTATGTACACTTGATATTGACTCAAGTCGCTTGACCATCTCCTGAGCCCATTAAGCAGGCAGGCGTGCCTCAAGTATTCATATAACATTCATCAGTATTCGTTACTACTCGTACACGTTAAGTTGAGATACACTACGTAACAAAATGTTCCCAAGCGTGCATCATTCCGGTCACCCGGTCGCTCGGACCACAGATAGTATAATATATTCTATCTCGGACTCGGACGCGGCCGAGTATTTATATTCTATCTCGGACTCGGACGCGGCCGAACGCGGCCGAATGTCGACTGTACGCGCCCGAGCGGTATATCGCGTCCGAGAAAGGTCCTGGGTCCTGCTAAATTTTGTCGCGTACTGGGTACTGAACCAGTACGCGGTTATGCCATATACACGTCCGGTAGTACGAACAGTACCTACCCAAGTCTATTGACTAGGTACCTAAAGAAAATTAGCAATGATTTAAATAGTAAGACTATCGTTGTCAATCTCTATAATTTTGTAGATAAATCACTCTTGGAATATATTATTTCTTTTTGATATTTTTCTTATTACTGTACAAATTTTCTAAAATAAACATTACCTATTCGTTCGATTTCATAGAATGGATTAAAAATACAGTAAAACATATTGTCAAATCATACAATATTAGTGAGACTTTTCTTTTAAATATTTTCCATTGTACCTATGTGTAATAATGGAACGTAACTATGGATATAGATATGGCTGTGTAGTTTATATTTTTATTGATAATACTTATTGGAAAAATATTATGTGTTACCCTTAGAACATTTAGCTACTAAAATGGTCTAAGCTAAGGTTACCATGTATTCTTGCGATCAAAAGCGCTAAGCTATGTTATATGAGGCAAAATGCAAATAGTGAAAATGTGTATGTGACAAAACCGCTATGTGGGGGGTTTACCACTGTTGATCGAAATTCATTTGATCATTTGACGCGCGACCAAAAAAACATTAGGCCGTTCTACTACTGATCGAATGAACAATTGACCAAAAGAGTTTTTATCGAACAAACATTTGGTCAACTGTTTTTCGACCAAACGTTCATTCGATCAGTAGTTAAAATATCAAATGTTTGTTCGATAAAAAACTCTTTAGGTCAATTGTTCATTTGATCAGTGATAGAATGACATAATGATTTTTCGGTCACACGTCAAATGATCAAATGAATTTCGATCAACGGTGGTAAACCGCTATGTGGGTGCTGTATTTGTTTCAAATTTTATTTTGAAATGTAAATTGTATTCTTTGGTAATAGAATAATTTGATACTTTATGTGTTATTATATTTATAAACTGTGAAGTTTTACTGTGGTAAGTAAACATATCATTATTATGAGAAGACAAAAAACTTTTTTCTAAGTGAATTTTTGTGTGTATGTTCATTTTATGGATTTTTACTGTGGAATCTCATCGTGGGATATGTGTTTTATTTATGTAATTTTTAATGGGAATTAAAATATTTGTAATCTTGTCAATTATGTTTTATTTTCTCTTGAGTGTTACGATATTACATTGCATGTAAACATCACGGTCACGCTTTTATCCTCGAAGGGGCAGGCAGAGGCATACTATATGACCACGTCATTTCACCTTTTTTAGAATTTGTCCCGCGCAATAGGTGGTGAGCCGTATTGCCGTGTTGAGAGGGACAGGCGCAGGTTGTGACAAGCCACCCAAAAAGGCCTTTAACTTGGCTTAGCGACTGTCATTTTTACTGACAACCAGGACCAACGGTTTAACGTGCCTTCCGAAGCACGGAAGCGCTCAAATAAACGTCACAAAGTGGTCACCCATCCAAGGCGACAAAACTTACACTTGCCCCATTTAAAAAAAATCTGCCAGCTCTTACTTTTTACGTTTTGATATTATATTTTATCTTGCGAGAAGTTTCGTACAAAAACGAATATTTAAGACTATGTAAAGAAATGAAAAATGATACACATTTAAAGCCATTTATTAATTTTTAACCATCCATACATAAAAAGTTATACATACCTCTACCGTTATAAATATTCAGTTTCCACAAATAAGTTATTTTTATTTCATGAAAATTTGGCTACTTAAAGTAGGTACTTATCGTATGAGACTCTGCCCTATACATATATTTTAAAATTTCTCATCATTAAAATGTCTATCTAAATAATAATTATGTATTTTGCATATTCTATTTGTGCGGATAATTCAATTGTACGTACTAAAAGAATGACATTTTTGACATAAACCACAATCGTGATGATTTAACTTTGTGACGTTAACAGTATGAAAATCGATCTTCTCTTTGAGGGTTGGGGCGATTCATAAATTACACAATTGAATTGAAACTTGTTATAAATATTAAAATATTTTGGCTTCAATATTGTTTCTAGAACCTTGATCCACAGTTTCCTAAATAATTGGGATATGTTAATTAATTCTGAGCCATTTTTTTGGCGAACTCATTACACTAATTACTAGGCTAACATAAACTAACAGCATCTTAAATAAACTATGAAAGTCATCGATAACCTTTGTCATCGCTCATTTTTTCTCCTTTTCGTGACTAAAAGAGGTCCATCCAAATCGTCATTTATTTGTTCCTGTGACTTTCCTTTAGTTTCTGGTATGAGGAAGAAAATGTACAAGGATCCCAGCAATGTTATAGAGGCACAAATGTAGTATGTTCCGTGGAGGCCAATTATAACTGCTACACTGCCGTAGTAGCGGAGTAATATGAAATTGCTAAGCCACATCCAGGATATTAGGAGACTTGATGCCAAAGTCCTAACCTGGAAAGAAAATAAATATCACATACACTACATTTGAAAAAAGGTTTATATTAGAAAAGAGGTCAGTATGGCATTACTACAGGGCGGAATCTACATACAAATTATTCGTTTTCTATTCTCTCATCTACAATAAAAATCGGTTGTCTGTAAAGTCGGTTTACTGACGATGGTTGAACGTGACAACGTCATAAGAAAATAAAATAAAAATAAAAAATAAAATTACGAAACAAAAAGAAATATAAAAACAATCAATTGACTATAGTGCCATCTGTTGAAAACATTACTAAAGTAAATGGGACGCCTCAGAGCGAGGCAGAGCGAGGTAACGCGAGGGAGGTAACGACGTATTGCGTCATCTTTTTTCGTTCGTGCAGCCGGCTCCATCGAATTATAAGACGTCACGTCAAAAACACGTATTTGTTAATCAATAAAATCAGCCTATACCAGCCCACAGTACGCGGTTCTGTGCTCTCGCATCCAGTCCGACCTTTACAGCGGAATTGCCGGAACCTGGGGGCCGTTTTTTCTGTAGCCTGTTTCATATGGGACGGTATTTGGCCTTACTGTACCACGCTGGCCAGACGGGTTAGTACAGGGCTTTTGTTTGGATTTCCCTCTCTGTGCGTTGTGTTTGTACAGAGTTTTAATGTGTGTGTGTACAAAGGTGCAAAAGTTCCCTCAAAATACCCTCCAACTATTTATATGACAGCTGTAGCGGGAGTGGGAAAGCTTGCTCAGTGGGAGGCAGGGAGTATGCTTATCTATACGTAATACTGTTAAATTATCTTTGGTATTACGTAAGTGTTAAAAGTAGGTTATACGGGTATTTTTAAAGCCCGTTTTTCCAATAAATCATAAAACTCGGATCTCCACCTACAACCACGGGCTCAATTAGTCGCGGGAACTGTGAGTGTGGCCAATTACTAGATCTCGCCATGGCTGTCCATCAGACTGGCGAGCTAATTAGAAAAAATGGTAAAAATATAGTAGTTTATGACACTGTTGCATAATGAGGGTTCTTATAACACGAGTGTGTTTTAAAAAAACGAGCCGTAGGCGAGTTTTTTTATAGTATCACACGAGTGTTATAAGACCAAGTTATGTACAGTGTCATACACTACTTTATCTACTCTCATACTATAATACCTGATTTCATTTTGTTGTGATATATAGTTGCTCCTTGATTTCGCCGGTAACAGGTTCATGGTCATGTTTGACGCAGTTTCCAGAATGTCTGGTGGTGTACAATTACCACCATCCTCGCTTTAAGACATGTTTTTACACAAAAACTTATTTATTTTACAAACAAAACCAAACTTTGTTTAATTTAAATGTAAAATGTTGGCGCCAAGGCGCAAACATCGATTGCGCATGCGTGTTTCTTTTTTTTTTTTAGGCTGCGGAGACCATAGATTTAGGATTTTTCGCTACTCTGGAGACATAATTTTTTTTTAAAGTAGAGGTTCAAACTTATTTTTCAGCTGGAGATTGTTTATGGTGTATCGTAATGATTAAAAAGTTTTATTATGATATAGGTGTCCATACAAGACCTGTATCGTAATAAAACTTTTTTTTTGGCCTGTGCGTAATGTTTGTCATAATAGTATTGATTTCAATTTTATAATCTTTGTATTATAGTATCAGAGTAGATAATAGTAGTTTATGACACTGTTGCATAATAAGGGTTCTTATAACACGAGTGTGTTTTAAAAAAACGAGCCGTAGGCGAGTTTTTTTATAGTATCACACGAGTGTTATAAGACCAAGTTATGTACAGTGTCATACACTACTTTATCTACTCTCATACTATAATACCTGATTTCATTTTCTGATATATAGTTGCTCCTTGATTTCGCCATTAACAGGTTCATGGTCATGTTTGACGCATTTTTTAGAATGTCTAGTGGTGTACAATTACCACCAATTACCACCATCCTCGCTTTAAGACATGTTTTTACACAAAAACTAATTTATTTTACAAACAAAACCAAACTTTGTTTAATTTAAATGTAAAATGTAGGCGCCAAGGCGTAAACATCGATTGCGCATGCGTTTCTTTTTTTTTTCAGGCTGCGGAGCACTGATCTGTATTGCGGATGCAATTTTTTTTTAAAGTAGAGGTTCAAACTTCTTTTCCCAGCTGGAGGTTGTATAGGTGTATCGTAATGATTAAAAAGTTATATTATGATATAGGTGTCCATACAAGACCTGTATCGTAATAAAACTTTTTTTTTGGCCTGTGCGTAATGTTTGTCATAAGAGTATTGATTCCAATTTTATAATCTTTGTATTATAGTATCAGAGTAGATAATAGTAGTTTATGACACTGTTGCATAATGAGGGTTCTTATAACACGAGTGTGTTTTAAAAAAACGAGCCGTAGGCGAGTTTTTTTATAGTATCACACGAGTGTTATAAGACCAAGTTATGTACAGTGCCATACACTACTTTATCTACTCTCATACTATAATACCTGATTTCATTTTGTTGTGATATATAGTTGCTCCTTGATTTCGCCGGTAACAGGTTCATGGTCATGTTTGACGCAGTTTCCAGAATGTCAGGTGGTGTACAATTACCACCATCCTCGCTTTAAGACATGTTTTTACACAAAAACTAATTTATTTTACAAACAAAACCAAACTTTGTTTAATTTAAATGTAAAATGTTGGCGCCAAGGCGCAAACATCGATTGAGTATGAGTGTTTCTTTTTTTTTAGGCTGCGGAGACCATAGATTTAGGATTTTTCGCTACTCTGGAGACACAATTTTTTTTTAAAGTAGAGGTTCAAACTTCTTTTTCAGCTGGAGATTGTTTATGGTGTATCGTAATGATTAAAAAGTTTTATTACGATATAGGTGTCCATACAAGACCTGTATCGTAATGAAACTTTTTTTTTGGCCTGTGCGTAATGTTTGTCATAATAGTATTGATTTCAATTTTATAATCTTTGTATTATAGTATCAGAGTAGATAAAAAATATTACAATACTTACATTTACACTAAACCAATCAGACATAAGTACATAAGGCACAGATCCCAAGCCAATATTGTACAGGAACAGTACGACTGACATTAAAATCACAGGAGCCCATAAACTCCCTTCATCACCATTTACTGCCTTACTTGTCACATTGTCCACTTTCCATTCTCTAGAATAACTTTCATTTTCAATCTGCTCTGTACTATAACTTTTAAATTCTGGAATTTCAGTCATGTTCCATTCTGGAACTGGAATTTCAGTAATGTTTTCTCGCAGTTGTATTTCTTTATGAGTTCTTCGGTAAGGCCACCATCGGTGGTTGTACCAGGTGTGAGCTTGAAGACTAGGATCGCAGTAAACGCCGAGGATGGCTAGACAGCACGTTATTCCCGAGCAGGACCATAGGAGCAGCTTCTGCAATTAAAATGTCAATTTGTACGTGAAAATGGAGTTGAAATCGTGAAAAATTCAGAAACAAATCATTTCTGAAATTTTTGATCAGATGTTTTATGTTGAAAATTAGGATCTACAAAAATATTATTTTTTTGTTTTGTTATGAATTGTTTGACGGATAAGATATTTTATTTCAAAAAATTAGAAAATGAGTAGGACAATAGTAGATTGTACTACAAGTGCATAAAAGAAGCCATTTTATACGAGACGTAGGCGAGGGTGGATATTAAGTCGTGGATAAAATGGGTTTTATGATCGAGTTATACACTCTGCTTTGCACTTCGATTGCAAGGAAATGAAACAGTGATATTGTAATATTAGGTGCTTACACATCAAATTGGCGTTTTTCGTACTGGCCACTTTAATTACGATTTTCTCCTCTTTGGTAAGGAATTCCAAATTCAAATTTTCCCAGCTATTTACTCATGTATTTATCCTTCGATGACCGTCATTCATTTGTTTTTTTCTTCTGTTTTTTTTTCTGTTTGCGTCACTCATTTTACAAAATGGAAAACTTAAAATATCGCATTATTTACGAGTACGAGTTCCGCCGTGGCACTAGTGCTGCGGAAACGACTAGAAGGGTGAATGATGTGTATGGCTGTCATGTTGCAAAAGAAAACACAGTTCGTTTTTGGTTCCAACGTTTTCGTTCAGGAAATGTCGACCTGCAGAACAAGCCCCGTGGACGGCCTGAGACTCAAGTTGATAATGAAGTATTGAAGGCTATTGTGGAAGCGGATCCATCGCAAACCACGTCCGAGTTAGCTGCAGGCTGCGGTGTTAGTGATAAAACTGTTTTAATTCACTTGAAGCAAATTGGGAAGATTAAAAAGCTTGAAAGGTGGGTACCTCACGAATTGACTGAAGCAAACCGGCAAAAGCGCGTCGACTGCTGCGTTACATTACTGAACCGGCACAATAATGAAGGTATTTTAAACCGAATCATTACCTGTGACGAAAAATGGATTCTTTACGATAATCGAAAGCGCTCAGCGCAATGGTTGGATCCTGGCCAGCCAGCCAAATCCTGCCCCAAGCGAAAATTAACCCCAAAAAAGTTACTTGTAAGCGTTTGGTGGACTAGTGCCGGTATTGTTCATTACAGTTTTCTCAAATCTGGCCAGACTATTACGGCTGATGTCTATTGTCAGCAATTGCAAACCATGATGGAAAAGCTAGCGGCTAAACAACCTAGGCTGGTCAATCGCTCCACGCCACTGCTGCTTCACGACAACGCTAGACCACACACTGCACAACAGACGGCTACCAAATTAGAAGAGCTTCAATTGGAATGTCTAAAACATCCTCCGTACTCCCCGGATCTTGCTCCAACAGATTACCATTTTTTTCGAAATTTGGACAACTTCTTGCAAGGGAAAAAATTCAACTCTGATGGGGCAGTCCAAATCGCCTTCACAGATTTTATTGATTCCCGTCCGACTGGTTTTTTTAGTAAAGGGATCAATGAACTACCTATGAGATGGCAAAAATGCATAGAAAACAATGGTTCATACTTTGATTAATTAAATATATTATATTTAAAAATATTCGACTTTTTGTTCCTCCTATACAAAACGCCAATTTCATATGTAAGCACCTAATATAATAATAATATCTGCTGAACAACTTTCTTTGCAGTTGTACTTTCTGTGTTCTATATAAATTAAGAAACATTAAAAATCAGATAGTATTATGAGTGAAAAAATATTATAAAATGAACTTATGATTAGGCAGTATAGGTCTCGTTACCCATGCCTAATGCTTCATGTAGAATGATTAAAAAAAACTTGAAAAAAGACATTGGCGGGAAAGAAACTTAGAAAGTTAGCAGTATTTAGACATTTAAATTAAATAAATCAGATAGTATTTAGACATTGAATGTACAAAATTGTTCAAATGTTAGATACTTTTAATTTAAATTAAAGACTTTTATTTACAATATCACTGTTTCATTTCCTTGCAATCGAAGTGAAAAGCAGAGTGTATAACTCGATCATAAAACCCATTTTATCCTCGACTTAATATCCACCCTCGCCTTCTTCCTCTTTAGTAAATCTTTGAAGAATGCTGTTCAATTTATTGAACGCATAAAGATAGTTTAATTTTAGTATGAGGACTAAGCAGTCGCACTAAGTACTCATTCCCGCCGCGCAATAGGCAAAGGCTACAGATTAGACGGTCTTGTATCCATTTAGATCTTGATTGGAACTTTTCATCTCTTAATAAATCGTTGCTAGGTGAAGTGAAGGAAAACTCGAATAATTAGATAATCAGTACAAAACCGTCTGAACCGATTGATTGGGCAAGGCCGACCTCTCCCAATCAAACTAGCACTACGTAGATGTTATATCGAAGTTCGGCTATAGTGTTGCAAATACAACCACATCAGCTGCTGCCGGGAACCCTGGTACATCCTTGCGAGGGCTCACCCGGGGATTCCAGCTGTAGGCAGATGGACGAGTACCGGATACCGATGGTATTAGTCGATTGAAGTCCAGCATTGCATCCATTAGGATTTCTGCTCTCCTCTCCCACTCGAGTTCCGCAGTCAGCGGCGGGCTTACCCGGGGCTCCCTACCGTTGGCTGTTAGGCAGGATACGTGAGGTTTTTTTCGGCGGTAGGAGTCCGGCATAGCATCCATGTAGGAGGTTCCCTCACCTTAAAATAGTTAGGAGCACGTAAAAAATAAAAACATTCAGCCAAAGGTCGTGGGTTCGATTCCCACCGGAGACAAATATTTGTGTGACCCATAAATGTTTGTCTCAAGAGTCTGGGTGTTTCTATGTAAAATATGTATGTATTTAAAAGTTATAAGTATTAATATCCGCGGTCTGATACCCATAACACAAGCAGGTTTACCTAGCTTACTTTGGGATCAGATAGCGTTGTGTGAAATGTCCGTGAATATTTATTTATTTATTTATTTAACCTTTCTTCCAATCTTATCAACGGAGGCAGTGGCGACGGCAGCTCCCACCACGAGTGCGGTACCGCACAGGATGGACCCTGCCTCTGAAGGTTCCAGTAGAGGGCGAGGAACAGTCCTGGGAACACATATTGGAAAAATTCTCATGTGTTCTTTTATAAAATGACGCCGATCGGCGTAAAATTAAGTTAAACCCTCAGATAAAGATGCTTCACACAAAAAGGCACGCTGCATTACATTACAAATACATTTTCGAAATCATAAAGAAATGCTAAGAATTTCGAGCAACAGATGCGACTATGGAGCAAATAGACGGACACGGAAAATTACACGGAAATTTACGACCTTGAACAGAAAATACACAGTAATTTACTTCATGCTACGGTAGAGATAAACATCGAAGAAAAATCAATCTTCACAATCAATTTATTAGTTTGAGTCTGAGAGTTTATTTGACCGAAGGTTTGGCGCGTGCAATTTGACACCAGAAACCTCTATTGTCCACAGATGAAGGTTATCAGCTAGTAGATAAAGTATACTAGGGCTTCAGAGATCTTTAGGTGATCCTTTCTATTTAAAAAGTGTTGTCAGTCGAGAAACGTCACCAAAACCACAGACAATCATTGTAAGTTTTCTCTTTATACTGTGCTAAAACTGAGCCGCCAGCTAGTAGGTGTTATTTACTGAGGTGTCAGAGATCTCCATAAGATCTTTTATAGTTAGCGAGTCCTAGTCTGAGCGCAACTAGTAGTTAAATTTTACCGGGTCATCAGAGAACCATAGGAGGGTTCAATTCTACTAGCAATTTCCATAAAGACTCACCCATCATAAATGGTAATATTATACGCCGTCATGTTAAGCCGCGGCACGGCATGCATGGAGTGCTTCAGGACGGCTGCTGCGAAGCTATTGACAGCTCCTGCACCACTGCCAGCGGCCGCACTGAGTACCACGAGGCAGGAGAGCAGTGCTCGGCGGGAGCGGCGGTGGCGAACTGCGACATATAAATGTACAGCTTTTCTTAAAACATTCTGAGCTAAGATGAGGAAAGACGGATGAATTTGGCGAAAGTATAAAGGTTTAAAAAATCTGTACTAAGATGACGAAGAAGATGAAGAAGACATAGCAAAACTATACTGGTTCCTAGTACTTAAATAATATAACCAGAAAAAATGTTACACACGGGGGACGTGTAACTTTTACTTATTTTCGGGTACACAGACCTATCTCCAAAAAAAAAATAAGAGTTATTTGGTCACTGGGGAGCTTATTGCTGATATTATGGTCATTTACCATGCACAGGTTATGGTTTCCTGGTATAATATTTTATTCAAGTATTCCTAAGGGCTTCAACTTGGCATTAATATTATTGTGCCCATGCTACTGGAATTCAATTGAAAAATAAACAAATGTCACAAAGTGTCACGTTGTGATCACCCATCCACAGAACGGCCATAGTGAAAGTCACTTACCACAGGGATCGTTTATAGAACACTAGTCCGCGGGGCCACGAGAGCGCTCAAACTTCATTAAAATGTAGGTAGGTAAGTAAAATATGTAGGTACTCACGAAGCTCTTTACAAGCAGACTGTTCATTCTTCTTATCAGAGTTGGAGTCCAGTCCACTACTCCTCTTCAGCATGGGCTGAAAGGTGTCAGAATCCTGCCTCCTCATTGGTCCACGTCTGTCGTAGCAGTCTGATGTGCGGATCTTGACTTCTTGTTGTTCTATGACGTCAGTCAGGTCCTCGCGAAAGTCTGATCCTTCAAACCAGCAGATTATTTTGGCGGCATCCTGAAAAGTAAAGTTAGATTCGGTGTAAAGTAAACTGAATGTAAAATAATTTGGGCTATTCTCACTGAACGCAATGTCGCCCAAACAAATCAATAAATATTTGTGGACATTCTCACACAACATCATCTAGCCCAAATTAAGCTAATATAAGCTTGTGCTATGGCATCTAGACGACTTATATACAACCTTATATATTTCTTATACATAATTATACAACGCCATATAATTATACAAAGAAAACACCAAAACTCCGAAACAAACATTTGTGGATCACACAAATATTTGGATCGACCCGGGAATCGACTCCGGGACCTCAGCGCGGCAGGCAATATCTACGCCAACGAGACTGTCACCTGAAGTCAAATGAAGGTAATATCAGCTTGTGTTACGGTATCTGGACAACTGCTAAACATACTTATTTATTGCCATATACATATATGTACAAAACACTCAAATTCGGAATAAAACATCAAATCTGTAGATCACACAAAATATTTGTCCCAACTCAGAATGGGAACTGGAAACCTCAGCACGTCAGTCGCATACATTTACCACAGCGTCATCGAGGCTGTCAAAAAAGCATGTAGTATTTATGGTATTTAGGTAAATTTTGTTTGGTACAGTATGGTAGATTTTGGTAAGTACACATAAAAATAATAATATTACCTGTATGCGTCCCACACTGATGAGAAAAGATGGCGTTTCTGGCAGCCAGAACAGCGATATTAACAACACTGCTGGTGGTACAGCCATGGACAGCGACAGTGCATGCGCGGAAAGTACGCCACCTGCCGCGTATGCAAACAGGATGCCGCAACTGAAATCGATAAAATGTTACTGTTAACGAGCGCTGTTACCCTAGGATCTATGAAGTTGAACTGTAAAAGTTGCCTCTGTGGCGCAGTCGGTAGTGATACCGCCTGCGGCGCTGGAGGTCGTGGGTTCGATTCCCACCGGAGACTAATATTTGTGTGACCCATAAATGGTTGTCTCAAGAGTCTGGGTGTTTCTATGTATAATATGTATGTATTTAAAAGTATATAAGTATTAATATCCGTGGTCTGATACCCATAACACAAGCAGGTTATTCCTAGCTTACTTTGGGATCAGATAGCGTTTAAAACAAAAAAAAAAAAAAAAAGGCAGCCAGAACAGAGATATCAACAGCACAGTCATGGAAAACGACAATGCATGCGAGGAAAGTATGTACGCCGCCTGCCGCATTACGGCCTGGCCACGGGGCAGCCGCCATGGCGAAAATTTGTGCGGCGCGACCGGCGAAGCGTCTTGCGACTCAAACAAATGAATAGAAATGTACTGAGCATGCCACGCGGCACGGCGACCGGCGATGCGACCGGCGAAATGTACCGAGCGAACGACACGGCGACTGGCGGTGCGGCGTGCGAGTGAAACAAATGCATGAATCAGTACGGCGCGAGCCACGGCGTCGGGCGGCAGTCGCGGCGACTAGGCCAGTGATCAAATTACTGGTAGCGGCGGCGAACGCGACTACCCCGTGGCCTGCTAACGATGCCGCACGATTAGTCGCCTCCGCCGTCGCCGCCGCCACCGCCACCGCCGATCCCCGTGGCCAGGCCGTTAGGATGCCGCACCTGAAACCGATATATTCTGCTCTAAGCGAGCGCTGTTAGCCTGGTACCTTTCAAGTTGAACTAACAGCAATAAAGAGATTTGAACCTACAGTCAAAGTGGCGTAAAAGTAGGTAGGTGAGCCGCATTGTAGTGTTGAACTGGACAGGGGCAGGCTAACTGCTGTTGAATTTTTTCAAGCCGGCGCCCGGCCGACTCCCATAAAGGCCTTCAACTTGGCTTAACGACTTACCTTTTACCAGCAACCGGAAGCAACGCAACGTATTAACGTGCCTTCCGCATCACGGCAACGCTCACTCACAAATAAATTATTGTCAAATAGTCACGTGGTGGTCACCCATCCAAGGACAGGCCATAGTAAATGGTGCTTACTGCAATGATCGTATACCGAAAACTGAGTATGCGGGGCCACAAATCTATAATCAACAAATCACCAACATACCTGCAAGCCAATGCAGGTATTGCAGCTAATCCCCTGGTCCTCGGAGCTATTTCTGCGCAGTATAGAGGTGCCAAGGACAATGCTCCCGCACCTCCCGCTCCCGCTGCGACCCTGGCCGCCCATACCCCACGTGGACCGCACCATGCTGCCAAAGACCAGCTTATCTGGAAATTAAACAAACAAGCATTCGTCATTTTTATTTTTGTTGGTTTCCTCAAAAATCAATTTTGTTAAATTTATTTGGGGTCACCCATAGATTTAGAATTTTTCGCTACTCACCCCTGCTGTCGTAGTAACAGCGTAAAAAATAATATAGGTAAGTATATTCGAATTAAGATTCTCCTTTTTTTTCATTCGCTTGAGAATTAATACTAAAGGCAAATAAAAGCAATTGTATAATGGATACTCCTTCATCTAGATCTAGAGTATTCCCAGTTGCTTGCCAACCCTATCTGAGTCACAATTTACGCAACTGAAGTAGGTAAATACATGTCCAATATGAATTACTTACAATAAAACTTATACAAATACAAGAAGCACCCGCTTTTCTTCCTCTCGCATCAGCAAGTACTGCAAAGAATGGCGCAGCTGGCAGTGCAACCAAGCATGGTAGGGCCGCAAGCCATGCACCTCCTGTCAACGCCTCGTTCCCTAGTAGCCCGGAGACCCAGCCTGTACTGCAGCCGTGAGTGAAGCAAGACAGATTATCTAGAAAAAAAAAAAAAAAGCATAATTCGTCTGCTTACTGGTAAAACATAATAAATGCATTTTTTATCTAAAATGACTTATGTATGCATATACATGTAATTTTCGATGCTCTATCTACTGGCAAAACAAAATAACTGCTAGGACCGTTTAATACAAAGATACCTTAGTTAACAATATGATAAACAACAATGAAATAGTAATAATCATTCAGATAAACAGAGGTAAATCACCTTATCATCGAATTAAAACTAAACAGCACAAGTAAATGACAATATATCACTGTATGATTTTTTCGATGTAGAAAGATGTAGTATTTACGTTCCCATGAACTTTAAGCTAAAATAAGTTAAATGCATTTATTTACGATCATAGTTACATAATGTATTTAAATTCCTACAAGTAAAATGAGATAAATGCAGAGTTTTACCCAAATTACTGAACATTTATGGCAAATAAAGGTATCTATTATATCAGATTTTTTCAATTACAGGTAAAACCAGTTAAGTGCATGACCTAGGACAATAATAACTGATTTAATGCCTGATTTTCTGAAGAAAGTGTTGCTGTAATTTAAATGAGATACAGTTGAATATTTTATTTATCATTTGGCATTAAAGAATTTAAAAAAAAAATATTTTAATGATAGTTTTAAAGCGATGAAACTTTCAAAGCTTATAATCTCAGTTGAAGGAAATGTGCAGTTAACATATTTTACCAGTAAGCAGACGAATATGGTTTTGCATCTATGGTGTGTGTTGTGGTGTAAATGGGAGAGGCCTACGCTTACTAATATTATAAGTGCAAAATACACTGTACTCTGGCTGTCTGTCACACTGCCACGTCCAAACAGCTGAAGCGATTTAGATAAAATTTAGTATACAGATAGTTTGACATGAACATTCGAAAGGTGATGCCTGGTGGGATGCAGAAGTTCAATCCTGCGTAGCAAGAAAGAAGAAAGCGTGGTTGGATTATGTCTCATCTTTGCAACTGAATGACAGTATGAAAGACACGAAGGAAGAAATTTACCGCCTCTGCAAGAATGAAGCCAAAGCTTTAGTGAAAGAGAAGCGTGAAAGAATAAATATGATTGCGGAAGAGAAGCTGATGAGGAACTTCGAGACGAATACCAAACTCTTTTGGAGGGAGGTCAAGAAGTCTCGGAGCTGTTCGTCAGTTTCCAGAATGGATAAGATAAAGAGTAAAGCTTGGGGAAAGTACTCATTCCACCGCTCTAACACCTCTAAGGGGTACCCTTAGAGGTGTTAGAGCGGTGGAATGAGTACTTTGGAGAAATGTATGAATATCTCCCGGATGCGGGCACTGCGATGGAGGCGATGACTGATCTTGCGGTGCAAGCATCAAGCGGAGATATTACTTTGGAAGAGATTGAATGGTCGATACGAAGCTTGAAAAATGGAAAGTCTGCGGGAATTGATAGGATATCTGCTGAAATGATCAAATTAGGTGGTCCTTGCGTCCGGGACGCCTTCTGGTCATTGAGCAATCAATGATGTACGGATTGAGTATTGGAATAAAACACTAGCTTGGTTGAAACAAGACTGCTTTATTGCATGAATTGCATTCGGTTTTATAGATACATTGGTTACACATTAAATATAGGAGTAGCTAAAATAACACATCACACCTCCTTTTAAAAAAAAAAAAAAAAAAAAATGAGTATACAATTTATTTTATTTTCATAGATAATGTTATGATGAGTAACTGCATAATTGATAATAAAACTATTAGATATAGATACCTACTCTAAATGATATAATCTGATACATGTGACATTAAGATAAGCGACGCACCGTAGTAATGGTGTACAGTTTCATAACAAGTCATATAATTATAATCAAGCATTTAAGGCTACTTACAATGATTTCATTACAAACATATCGCCCCTATATCCTCGATGGGATAGGTAGAGGTGCATTGCACACACACTTTATATGTATAAGTACGGTACATTACAATTAGACAAAGGCATTGAAGTGAAGGTATAAAATTCATCCGTTAGGTATAAACAATTTTGTACGGTTTTTATGTACAATGTCTATTTTACCGTCTTTTAATATTTCGACATTTGGTGAATTATCTTTTGTAACTATAAAAGGTCCTGAATATATGCTTGATAATTTATTACCATTTTCATTACGGATCAAAATATAATCACCTGTTTGGTACAGAATAGGCTTACAAGTTTTATCATATCTTTCTTTACGTGCTAATTTTGGAAGAAATTAAATTTTCTCGGGCTTCGTTTAAAGCGGCTTGTAAACGATATTTTAGTTCTAAAGGATAGCTGTCGTGATTGTAAAGAGGTTCAACTGTTTTCTAAGCGCACGGCAGTGCGCAGGCCAAGTTCCAGCAACAGGCCGAGCGCATGCCGTACTCTATTTACACGAACCGCTTCGACCCACTTTTGACCCCCCTGTAGCTCAGTGCCTATTGCAAGTACAGAAATAAAATTGTACGTACATAATCATATACTAGTACTAAGGCAGTGTACCAAATTTCATAGATATAGCTTTAGTAGATCCTGAAATATGACCCTGTGAATATAGCTAATTTTGGCACTGACTGACTCACTCACTCACTGACCGGTCATCAAAACCTCTAGGCCACTTCCAATTGTCCTAGCGTTATGAAATTTGGCACACAGATCGGGTGTTATGTGTAGATTACCGAAAAATTGAGAAATTTGAGAAATCGGTCAAGCGTGAGTTGGAAAAGGGTTACAAAGTTTGTATGGGACCACAGGATTCCTTGGTCGGATCTTCTTCAAAATTTGCATAAATCATCTCTAACATAATTGATGGAAGATGTGTTTCGTATTTTATTGAAATTCATTCCAGAACAGGCTAAAAGGGGGTAACAATTGTTTTCTTCGGGGGGTTTCGATTCGAATTTGTATCAATACTTCTTAGTGATGAGAGGACTCTTTTGATTTAATTTACTTTTTATTTTAACACATGTCATGTTTAAAAACTCAATCAGATTTGAGAAAGATGTTGTCAATGTTTTGATTAATGTCAATCAAATTCTCTATACATACAAATTATGGAAAAGTCAATACTGCACATTGAATATTGTTATTCATATTTGTGAAATATTTGGATCAAATTCGTCCAGTAGTTTAGAGATCAGCAAGCATTCTAAAGGATGACTCACGCTAGACCGTGCCGGGTCCGAGTCGAGTGTCGGCCGTAGCACGGTCACCGAGCCGGTTGCATTCACGACTGCTCGGGCGAAGCTCGGTGGCACTGTATTCATGCAACGGGCCGTGGCCGAGACGAGGCGGGACCGAGTTGTTTATGAGCGCTTTCCGTAGTTCGGCTGTCACTCAGTTGCCGCTCGGTTTAACGCGTAGATTTAGCGCGAAAAATTCTAAATCTATGGTTTAACGTGAGTTTGTTCACACAAAATATATATAATATTGACCTTGCTGCGGCCGGCACTCGGCTCGGACCCGGCACTGCGTAGCGTGAGTCATCCTTTTTAGGGTTCCGTACCAAAAGGGTAAAGAACGGGACCCAATTCATGAGACTTCGCTGTCCGTCTGTCTGTCTGTCTGTCTGTCCGTCAGGAGGCTGTATCTCATGAACGGTGATAGCTAGAGAGTTAAATTTTCACAGATTATGTGTTATTGTTGCCGCTATAACAACAAATACTGAAAACAAAAACATAATAATATTTAAGGGGGGCTTTCATACAACAAACGTGTTTTTTAGCGACTTTGTCTTATATATTCGGTAATAAGGTATCCTTTACAATTTAAATACGTTAGTTAATTTGACCATTTCATCAAGATCATTCATTCCCTTTACACCATGCAAATTAAATGAATACTTTAGGAGGTACAGCACAATCAAATGTTGCTCAATGAAATTAATTTCGTGTCGCCATGATTGAACATTATACGGGTCACATACTGACTTATTTTTCGACTTTCATCGTAAATATTTGTTCTTTAAAAAGTGAACAACGCTTTCAGCAGATTACTTTAGGTAGGTGTAATATTTCAAAGATAGCTATTTCATAGGAAATGGTAAACAAATAGTCCATATTTTAGATTCTTCTCCAGTACAAACAATTTACGTACAAACACACAATTTATGTTGTAGACGTAGATATCGTGTTTATAATGTCATTATTCAAATGTCATCAATATTCTGAAAAAGAAATTAAACATAGAGTTCACAAACTCTTTTTGAAATATTTACTGTACCTACCGTAGAGGATCTATACAAGGATAGTTAACACTATAGAGCAACGCGACCTGTCTAAAGACGCGCGTTGTATAACACTATAGAGCAACGCGAACTGTCTAAAGACGCACGTTGTATAACACTATAGAGCAACGCGAACTGTCTAAAGACGCGCGTTGTATAACACTATAGAGCAACGCGAACTATCTAAGGCGCGCGTTGCTATGTGTTAATAGGTAATGAGGGCAACCAGTAGACGCTTGAAATACTCACAGAATATCGAGCATTGTATTTTCATAAAAAAATAATAATTGAAACAAAATGGACCTTTACTGGGACATCCTTTCGAGAGCTTGTCTTGTTGAGAGAGAGTATAAAATAATGTCATGTATACATAATGCACACTTTAAAGCTTATTAAAGACAAAATAGGTACAGTTTCTTGAAAAAAAGTATTGAAATCCCACCAAAAACATCACTGTTGAAAAGGAGGCCAAGTTCCTATGGGCTAATTGTTCGTCTAAAAAAGGGTTGAAATCCAATCCAATGCCAAGTTTAGATGTACTTTAAATAATCTAAAAATATCTAAAATAATGTTACTTCTAAATTTGAACTTGGCAGGTTAATTTAATTATATACATAATAAATTTAATTATACAATTAATCAAGTGTTGCGTACTGCACGAAACCCTGCCAAGTTCAAATTTAGAAGTAACATTATTTTAGATATTTTTAGATTATTTAAAGTACATCTAAACTTGGCATTGGATTGGATTTCAACCCTTTTTTAGACGAACAATTAGCCCATAGGAACTTGGCCTCCTTTTCAACAGTGATGTTTTTGGTGGGATAGTTAGATTACTGGGTAAATTACATTTTTTGCCAAAGACCAGTTCGAAAGGTGTAAATTTGGTTTCGGTGTGAATTGTTGTATTATAGCTAAAAGACCAGTAAGGTAGCCAAGTGCTCCAAGATTCAGGATGGTTATCTGTATATATACGTAGAAAGGCACCCAAATTTTTATGTGAATTTTCGAGTGCACCTATGCTCTCGTGATGATAGGCAGTAGAATTTATTTTGTTTATATTAAGGAGTTTACTTACCTCTTGCATTGTTGCTGACATGAACTCAGCTCCTCGGTCGGTGGCTATTTCTCTGGGTATTCCATAACGTAATATAAAGTTACTTACAAAACTACTGGCTATTTCAGGACTACTTTTGGTAATTAATGGGTAGCATTCTACATATTTGGTTAATTCACATTGTAGCGTCAGAATGTACGAAAAATTATGATTATCCTTATCTAAAGGCCATAAAACATCTAAATATAGTTTTTCAAAGGCAGAATTAGCTGTACTTGTAATTATCATTGGTTCTTTAATATGCACTGAGTGTTTTTGTTTTTGACACTTTTCACATCTATTAACAAATTTAATGACGTCGCGTTCAAGGCCTGCCCAGAAATAATATTTTTTAATGTTATTGACCATTCTTCTGATACCGGCATGACCGCTTGTAGGTAACAGATGGAAGTCATTGAGGATAACTCTTTGTTCATCTTTATCATCTATTCTTTCCACATCTTTTAAAATACACAACCGCGGTCCGGTCCAACACGACAAGTTCTTTATATTTTGTGCTAGTGTGTCAATAAAAGTACCGTTTATCTTATTCTTGATAAAATACATTTCATTTATATGTAACTTCTTACAAAACGTTGCCAGCTCTCTCGCAAATGCGTCTGGGGCTATATGCGATCGAGTAGAGGGCTTAATGTATATTACCATATCGCTCGGTACGTAAAATAATGATTCACTACTATTCTCAACCTTATATTTGTTTCTAATTTTATTTATTTGTTTGTTGTTACTTAACCTTAGTTCTATGGACATCTTTGGCTTGCTATGAGTTTCATCGACGGTCGGCTGATCGGACAGACTCGGGTCGGAATCGTCGTTAGAAGCTACAACATCCGAAGTGTCCTGTTTACCTTCTAATATTCTTTTTTGGGCACGCGTCATTACATTCATCGTATTTTCATGCATGTCTTTCAAGTCCTTACATGTTAGGATAATCCGAGAAAGTGCGTCTGCAGCTGCATTGTCCGGGCCTTTAATAAGTTCCACCCGAAAATCGTATTCCTCTAATAACATTCTAAATTTTAATAACCTACTTGAAGGCTCCCTTATATTAAATAAGTAAACTAGTGGCTTATGGTCGGTCAATATTTTAAATTTGCGACCATAAAGGTAAGGCCTGAAATGTTTTACAGCCCAGACAATGGCTAGTAATTCTTTTTCAATTGTCGGATAGTGTACTTCCGCTTTATTTAAGACTCTACTAGCATAAGCTACTGGTTTGCAATTTTGGTTAGCTAAAATAGCTCCTATTGCTAAACCTGATGCGTCTGTTTGAAGAACGAACTCATTGTCGTTTGAAAAATTAGGATAGTCTAGTATAGGTGGAGAAATTAATTTTTCTTTTAACAAATCAAATGATTTTTGGCAGTTTTCAGACCATATAAATTCAATATTTTTCCTGGACAAATAGTTTAAAGGTTGCGCAATGGCAGCAAAATTCCTAATAAATTTACGGTAATAATTGGCGAAGGCTACAAAGCGCTTTACCTCATCGGAATTACGTGGAGTGGGATAATTTTTTACCACGTCTAACTTTTGTGGGTCGGGTAAAACACCCTCTGATGATATCACATGGCCTAAATATAGAATCTCTTTCTTCAAAAAATCACATTTTATAGGATTGAGTTTTAGTTTAGTTTTACGCAATCGTTCAAATACGTCTAGCAAATTTTTCACGGCTGAATTTAAATTTTTGCCGTATACAATTAAATCATCTAGATAAATTAGGCATTTATCGTAAGTTAATCCAGCCAAAGCCATATTCATCATCCTGGAGAAGGAATTCGGGCTTGACTTGAGGCCTTGGGGCATCCTGGTCATACGAAATTGCCCGGATGCAAAGGCTGTATACTTCCGGCTTTCTTGTTCTAGATTAACATTGTAAAACCCTTGATAAAGGTCAAGGTGCGTGAAGTATATACACCCTGAAAGTGAGTCTAGGATTTCCGTTATGTTTGGCAGTGGAAACCTGTCGTCCTTAATTTGGTTATTTAATTTCCTATAATCTATAACTAGACGCCACCTTTTATTTCCTGAAAGATCAGCCTTTTTAGGTACTAGGAGCACTGGACTTGACCATTCACTGGCACATGGTTCAATGATTCCCTGCGACTACATATTTTTTATCTGTCTATCTACTTCCGATTTTTGTGAATGAGGGAGTCTATATAGTTTAACATATACTGTATCCGCATTTTCTCTTAATTTTATTTTATGATTATATATAGGGGTGGTTGTTAAAGTGTCGCCTGGTAAAAAAAAGATGTCTGAATATTTAGCGCAGATATTCCGAATAGCACTTTGCTCTTCTACGTTTAAGTGTTTTAAATTAAGCTGAGATAATAGACCTTTTACTCGATCGGCGTTATGTAAACAACTATTAAATGCGCATATATTATAATCATTCAACCTTTGTATAGTGGGTTTGATATCGTTTACAATAACTGAATTTTCAGTTGTGTTCAATATTCTAACTGGAATTTTTCCATTAACAGGTAGTCCTATACTACTGGCCATAAAGATACCTTCACGCAACTCTGATGCACAAACCACGCACTCTTCTGTCACGTAGTATCTATATAGTGTATTGACTCTGACCTCGCTGGTATATTATAAAATTTTGACTGTTGTTTACATAAATTTAAATATATTTTATTATTTGTCAAAGTGCATATAGTCATTTGTTTACATTCTAAATCGATACATGATTTAAACTTGTTTAAAAAGTCGTAACCTATTATGCCATCCGCCTTACAAGGCAAAGAATTAAAAACATAAAACTTATGATTGAAATAATATCCCTGAGTCTCTAACACTAAATAAACATATCCTATTGCATTGACTCTGCCTCCAATGCCATTTATAGTGGTACTCCATTTGTGTATTGGAATGTTATGTTCTAGAATCTTACTATGTGGAATGGCTGAAATTGAAGCTCCAGTGTCAATTAACCATAAATATTTTTTGTTGTTTATGGACAAGGTAGCTAATAATGAATTATCGTAAGAAAAAACACTTTTAGTCACGAAAAAACTCTTCAACATTTTCTTCTACTGTAATATCGGTATTATTACTCGTATTATGGTCATTATCTGTCATCACTTGTACATTTTGGCTTTTCAGGGAACCTCTACTGTTAGAATAATAGCGATTATACTGACCTCGAAAGCCTTGTCCCGAACGGTTTCCTCGGGAGGTCTGTCTCCAATTTTGTGTTACTCCGCGTTGGTGATTGTAACTGTTAGAAAAATAGTTACCTCTTGGAGTCGAATAAAATCCCCTATAGTTACCTCTGAATTGTCCAAAATTTCGCGCATTAGACCTTCTCATTGACAAAATATTTGTCGAAGCATTTCCTGTCGAAGAAGTTTCTTCATCCACTGCAGCTTGTATAGCGTCGTTTAATGTGTTGAAATTCCTAGCAGCTATAATTGTGCTCAATCTACGATTTCGCAACCCATCTGAAAACCGTTTGATAGCTAGCTTTTCATTTACACATTTTAAAATATTATAAGATTCAGGATTTCCTTCGGCCTGCGAAATAGTAAGATCGACAAACAAACTTGACAATTCCTGACCGAAGTCTGAAATGGACTTTTCACTTTGCATAATATTCTGTAATTTACTCTGTAAAGCTGTAGATGACTTTTTAGGCAATAAGTGCAATTTCATGTAATTCAGTAATTCAGAGACCTCTGTATATTTGACAGCTAACCTTAGTTTAGCAAATTGCGATAGTCGGGTTTTTAGAATAAATTCTATCAAGTAACTTGTTTGATCATCTCCTAGAACGGAATAATAATACTCAATGCCATCAATAAGTTGTTTATTAACTGATTCTTGATCGTTCATAACGGGCAACAAGCTAAGGGCTACCTTTAATTCAAATTTAGCCATTGTAGGACAATCCGTTAAGCGGCAAGTTTCACACAATTCAGTTATTTCCGAACAGTCTGTTGATTGGCAGTTTTTACACAAATCATCAATTTGGGTACAATTTGTTGATTGACAATCTTTACATAATTCAGTAATATCAGATTATAAATTCTTTAGTTTTTCACAGTTTTTATCAAACTTCTCTATTTCAGGTAACTTCTTAAATTCTTTTATTCTTAAAATTTCATTTAAATAACTGTTAAATTGGTCATAAATACTATTAGCTTCATTTAATTTTTTAATGCTTGCACTACTATGTTGTCGTCTAGATGGGCCGATTTTTATTAAATATCTTTTAATTTTTTATTAATTCATCGCATAACTCTGTAATAAATTCTGCCATTAATTCATATTATTGTATTAAAATCAGACCCATTACAATAAAAAATCTAATCACAGGTATAATTAGTGCATGTAACGTTAAACGGTTTTAATACATATCAATAATGCATACATACCAATTTCTTCCGATTCACGACACTGTCACTATGGTAGGTACTTAAAGTCTCAAGTAGCAGTTCGATATCATGACGATGGCGATGCCGACCGTGACGGATTTACGAGTTACGATTTTACACTAAACTTTTTTTTTTTTTTTTTTTTTTTTGCACTTTAACACTCACAGGAGACTTGTATGTTTACACATTACCGCCGACGCCTTTACTTAAATATAATTCGCCATTAAATATTAACGGAAATTACGCGATATCATCTTGCACTTGTTTACGTTGCTGGTCGCGAAGAACACTAGCGTATCTTCTGAGTACTAGATCGTTGACATTCTCTACAATTCTGTGGTGGCACTTTTTATATACTTTGTATGCGATAAAGATACCTCCTATCCCCAACAATAAAACAATTACCAGCAGAATAATGTTACTAGTAGTCGCGTGGTGCAGAAGCTGTTCTGTCTGCGACGTATTTTGGCCAGTACCCGTTGCGGCTTGAGAAATGAGCACTTGTTCTTTTAAGTTATTCGAAGGGTTACACATTTTTGAAATATTTGGTCACAAAGCGAATTATATGTTCGTATTGGAACGACAGTCCTCGATGATCTCTTTTGTAATACATTGTTATTGTTCATGCATCATTTGGAGTCAACACTGTCTTAATATGGTACTATATTGAATTACACGCGCGAGGTTGGTTCTACTGGCAGGGTCGCCATATGATGTACGGATTGAGTATTGGAATAGAACACTAGCTTGGTTGAAACAAGACTGCTTTATTGCATGAATTGCATTCGGTTTTATAGATACATTGGTTACACATTAAATATAGGAGTAGCTAAAATAACACATCACAGCGTCCGGGACGCCTTCTGGTCATTGAGCAATCTATGCTGGAAGACTGGAAGGGTCCCAACGGACTGGAGGCGTGCTATCGTCGTGCCCTTGTATAAAGGCAAGGGCTCACGTATGGAGTGCGCCAACTATAGGGCCATCAGTTTGATCAGTATAGCAGCTAAAGTGTATGGCAAAATTATTGAAAGGAGAATGAGTGTGGAATCTGACGGATTACTGTGGGAGGCGCAGGGTGGTTTCCGAAATGGAAGGGGATGTATGGACCAAGTTTTCTCGCTCCGCAACATTGTAGAGAAGCAGCTGGCTGTAGGCCGGAAGGTTTTCTGCGGTTTTGTGGACATGGAGAAAGCATTTGACAGAGTTGTACGGAAGGATCTCTGGGATATATTGCCAGGATACGGGATTGATGGTGCGCTGCTTCGTGCTGTGCAGTCTACATATGTGGGATGTACGGCATGTGTGCGGGTGGGCGGCAGCCTGTCTCCCTGGTGTGACGTCAACATTGGCGTCAGACAGGGTTGCGTGCTGTCGGCTCTGCTGTTTGTCCTGTACCTGGACGATTGTCTTAAGAGAGTAAGATCGATGAATGTTGGATTGCGAATGGGTGACTTACTTATGAACTGTTCGCTGTATGCAGATGATGCCGTGCTCATAGCCGAATCGCCATCAGAACTACAGTCGCTAGTCACAACGATGAAAGATGATTGTCTAATGAGAGGCTTACATTTGAACGCGACTAAAACGAAAGTGATGGTATTCGAAAGAGAAGAGGACAGAACGAATGCCAGGATAACTGTAAATGATGTAGTGCTGGAACAGGTGGATGAGTTTGTATATCTTGGATGTGCATTTAGCAGGGATGGACGGTACACCGCTGATGTAGAAAAGAGGGTAACTGCGGGAAATAGTGTGAATGGAGCGTTAGGCAAACTTTTAGGTACCAAGGCCTTAAGTCAAAAGGCCCAGCTCGCAGTACACAATGCGGTGCTGATACCTACGCTAACGTATGGAAGCGAGAGTTGGGTATGGCAGGAAACGCATGAAAGTAGAATAAACGCGGTCGAGATGCGCGCGCTACGCAAAATCTGCGGAGTAACGCTCGCAGATCGCGTTCGGAATGAAGATGTAAGAAAGAGAGTTGGTCTGAAAGAGAGTGTCGGTGTTAAAGTAAGGAAGGGCATGCTACGATGGTTCGGGCATGTGGAACGAATGGGAGATGAAAGAATGACAAAACAGATATACAACGCGAAAGTGGATGGACGTAGGAGTCGGGGAAGGCCACGACACACCTACCACGACCAAATTAATCATGTGTTAGTGGAGGGTGGTGTCAAGAGCCGTAGGAACCGACGTGCATGCATGAAAAGAAAAATGAAAGTTGAAGAGGCGAGTGAGGTGTGTATGGACCGCGCCGTGTGGCGCTCGGTTCTTTCTGCCTACCCCGCAAGGGATTTGGCGTGTAGATAGTATAGTATAGTATAGTATAGTATAGTATAGTATAGTATAGTATAGTATAGTATAGTATAGTATAGTATAGTATAGTATAGTATAGTATAGTATAGTATAGTATAGTATAGTATAGTATAGTATAGTATAGTATAGTATAGTATATAGTTTGAGTCTCTAGGAAGGACTAGCTTTTCACCGATGACACAAAAAGAAGTTAATGATTTTTTTACGCGATTGTTATTTCTACGCGGAAAAAGCCGCGGGCACAGCTAGTAATTAATATGTGGAAGTTCCATTTTAAGTGAATTATTTTCATAGAATATGCTGAACACATTTTGGCTCTCTATTGCAAGTAGGAGGATTGCCCGCATAGATTATTGTGAAAACATATTATGCTTCCGAAGGCTTATCCGGGGCTCCCAACCAAAGGCTCTTAGGTAGTATACGTGTAGTTTTTAGTATGTAGGAGTCCGGCATAGTATCCAAGTAGAATTTTCCCCAATTTAAAAAAAAATGCAAAAGTACTATTTGCATAGCAATATTTCTAATTACAAAAATATTCTATTGACTAGCTGTAGATGTGCATTACTAAAGTTGTCAAACAATTACACCAAAGTGGTTTATAGCGCATATTTGGCAGGTTAATGTAAAGCAGGCCATTTACAAATTCTTGATTCAAATAAACTTTCCAAACTTGCTGTTGGTATTCAGACAGTGATTGAAATCAACAGACGGTATTTATGTAAATACCAAACAGTTGACCGGAACCCTTCCGTAACTTGGGGAAACTGGTGACTCGTAAAAAACACTTAGTACCTTTTTGACTTGCTCCACTCGACTGTTCCAAAAACCGGCCAAGTGCGAGTCGCACTCGTGCACAGAAGGTTCCGTACCAAATAACGACAAAAACATCGCGTTTATTGTATGGGAACCCCCTTAATCCCTATTTTTTCTGATTTTAATAATTTGTTGTTTTACCGACAACAGAAATATTATCTGTGAAAATTTCTCTAGTTATCAAGGTTCTTGAGATACAGTCTCGTGACGGACAGACAGACAGACAGACGGACGGCGAAGTGTCATGAATGGGGTCTCGTTTTTACCCTTTGGGTACGGAACCCTAAAAAGCATGTTACGTAACATGCCAAATTCAGCAGTACCTACTTTAAACCGTACTTCAATGCAAATTTTCGAATTATCTGATTTTAAACTGACATGTTTTCCATGATTTATCAAGATGGCAAGGTGAAAAAGACCCGAAATCTATAATACTCGTAACGTGTAGTGCAAGTCGTGTGAGTTTAAAAAACCTGTCTAAATATAAGGGTCTTGGCTCGTCTTACAAGTCTATTCCAGTCGGTGTCGAGACCCGAGGTCGTTCCGTTTTTTTTGAAGAAGCGTTTTGTGGAGTCGTCTGGTGGCCCAAGGGCTGGCAGTTATTTCTCTCAAAGAATAGACATTGCCGTTCAAAGGGGGAATGCTGCCAGTCTTTTGGGCAAAATGCCACGGGGATATTTAGTTTTGTACATAATTATTGTAAATAGTTATTATGCTGTATTGTAACATCTACTAAAATTTTATTGAATAAAGTTTTATTGTTATAAACTTTATGTTATATCAAGTTAAAGATATTTCGGCACCGTTGCAACAGCCATGAACACGGATGTACTGGTATACTGAACAGCTTAGAGATAGTAGTTATTTCTTTGTAGACCTTAGAAGTATGTAATACTATTATATTATCTTTGGTAGAAGGTAAAGGAGGAGCAGGGTAGACCGCTACGGTAGGTAAAGGTTTACTGTCTCGGTACACAGGTAAATTTTCTGTGAGTATTTCAAGCGTCTACTTGTTGCCTTTTTTTAAAGTGAGGGAAAATCCTTTATGGATGCTATGCCGGACTCCTACCAACTAAAAAACCTCACGTAACACCCAACAGCCTACGGTTGCAAGCCCCGAATAAACCCTCGGAAGGATGTCCTAGGACCCCCAACAGACCTACGGCTACCACTGCGGCCTCGCCTAGGGGGCGGTTCGGGTGCTATCCCGTGTCTATGGGGGGTTTTCGGGAGTCATTCCGCTTAGGGGGGCGTGTGTGAATCCATCACGTCACGCTGCCATCATGGGCCTGCTTCTGAAAGAACGGTGAGCAGCCCACTCACCGTCCTCAGGCCCCCGGTCATGGAGGCCGAGGCCGTCTTCGGCGAAGACATGTCGGAACTAGGGTGGGATAGTTCTTTTTAATACAATTGCTCAAAAAGTGGCGTATTACAGGGACGTACAGCGTTCGGGATGTGGGCTATTACACACTCGTGCTTTTTCTTTACCATTCCCGCACTCGTGCGTTTTCTTTCCCAATTGTCAAAATAATGTCTGTGATTCATGCAAATATTTCTAAAAAACCCCCGACTCACAAAAAAGGAACAATAAAAAAACCTGTAAAAATTAAAAAAGTAACTATTATATTATGACCTATGTACCCTAAGTATTGAACCTTTATTATTATTATAGGTAGCTATATTATTTACGTATTCATATTTTTAACTAACAGTTGGTCTCGTCGGGGGAATCGCTCTATACCTAAATAGAGACAGACGCACGATTATGTTATGATTAGGTGAGCGGTCCCCGACGAGACAAACTGTTAGTTAACAATATGAATACGTAAATACATTTATTGTTAAAAATTACAGAGAAACATATTTATTACATATCTATATTTACATTATTACTATCTAAACTAAACCTAAATAAGGCCCCCGTGGCACTGTGCCCAAAAGACTAGCAGCATTCCCCCTTTGAATAGCAATACCTATTCGTTGAGCGAGAAAACTGCCAGCCCTTGGGGCACCAGTTGACTCCACAATGCGCTTTTTCAAATTCTTGAAAAATTTTTGCGCATTGGGACCCCATGGACCTAGGGTCTCGACACCGACTGGACAAAAACGATATGATGAGTCGAGACCCTTATATTTATTAATTTTAATATTTTCAGCCGCTTCCGCTGCTGCACTGGCTTTTAATTTTGTTTTAGGAAGATAATATAGCTACCTATAATAATAATAAAGGTTCAATACTTAGGGTAGATAGGTCATAATATAATAGTTATTTTTTTACTTTTTACAGGTTTTTTTATTGTTCTTTTTTGAGTCGGGGGTTTTTTAAATTTTTAATTAATTTTTTTATTTCATGCTTTTTATAGGAGTTTTTTAATATCAACATACGTACCTATAGTCTATCAACAATTATTCAGAACTAATGCGAATTGCGCGGAGCATATCTTTCGAATGGCTAAACCAATTTTCATAAAATTTGCGGTATCGTGATGTTTAAGTTATGACCTTTCATTTGATACCCAACACGCGTATATTTGAACAAATTTAATTTTTCATCCTCACTTTCGCCCCTCATATCTTTGAAATGGCTTAACCGATTTTCATAAAACATAGCTAAGAACACTCTCCCCTAACCCATCTTCCAAACAAAAGAAACAGAATCAAAATCGGTTCATCCGTTTGGGAGCTACGATGCCACAGACAGACTTACACACACATACACACACACACACACACACACACACACACACACACACACACACACACACACACACACACACACACACACACACACACACACACACACACATGTCAAACTTATAACACCCCGTCCGGGTTTAAAAATTCTTTTACGGTTTGCGCCATTTTGGATATTCAGGTTTACTGTTTTTATTATTTTATAAAATTGCTTAATTTTTTCACAACTGTATTAAAAATAGTAATTGTTCAATACAACGTGTGGGACTGTTATTTAAACTCGTTCCGACTGTCTACCCTCGCCTTCGGCTCGGGTCAACACCTGTCGTAACTCGTTGTAATAACAGAGATCCCCACACTTGTATCGAAAACTACTATTACCACTCCCACCCCGCCGGCGCCGCCTCTTTCACGAGCATGACCTGCTCGCAAAAAGAGGCGCTGCAGTCCCACTTACTCATGCTGGAGACTATGGCTTGCACCATGGTCTCGAGCGAGAGAGTGTCCACGTCCAGACCACGAGAACCTGGCGCTGTTGCACCCACTCCGTGCATTCCACCAGCGTGTGGTGCGCTGTGTCTTCGCTGTAGTCCTCGCAGTGCTGCCACTCGGCCGTGGTTTTCCGTTGTCTTCGCCACAGATACTTACCGAAGCTACCGTACTCGGTAAGTATCTGTGACAACCGACAGGGAGAGCACCGTGTCTCCTCTCCAGGCACTAGTCCATGACCGGTCTGACGGCCGCGATTGTGGCGAGTTCCCCCTTTGCTTGCTCAAATCGCACTTTCCATGTCTCCATGGTTTCCTGGTAGAGCTGAGACCGCTGGGCCTCGATTTCTCGAGATGCAGGCCTTCGGCCCCGCTCCAGCGTCTCCTTGCGCTATTTAAATAGCGACGCAAGAGCTCTTGCTTCGAGGGTCTATGGAGGGGTCCCAGCTAGGAGACATGCCGCTTCACCTAAGATCGTGCGGTATCCCCTTATCACCCTGACGGCCATATCCCTCTGCGGGCTCAGCAATCTAGCCACATTGCTGGCCGTCAGGGTCTCCGCCCATACGGGGGCCTAGTGGTAATTGTATAAAAATACATTTTATTGTACCAAATAGCTGATAAAATAAATAATTAAATAAAATTAAACTACAAAAACATAAATTATATTATTTTAAATAAAGAAAATAATAAAGTTGTTCTCACTTACAAATGGCGGCCGATAAGATTCTGCGCACGGAACCACGCCATCGTTTAGACGCGGTCCTTTCGATGCGGTTCCTGTAGACAAGAAGAAAAAAGTGATTACTTTTATTACAATCTAAGTACTTATAAAGTATGTGCTCCTGGTAGGTAAGTTCTTGCAGTCATAGCGAAAATAATAATAATCAATTTACTAGTCCGCTTCTACCTTGAAAGATTTACACATGATTGTATGAAGGGCAATTTTTAGCCCCAAAAATTAGCTTGTGTTATACTTCGATCACTATTGTTGATCGAAGGTGCCATAGAATTTTAGCCCAATTTTCACACCGTGTGCAGTTTGATCTAACTTGAAGGCTAGAAAAGTTTTTTAGTCGGTAGGAGTCCGGCATAGCATCCATGATGGATTTTCCCTCACGTTAAAATAAAGGATAGTTATTATTTGTGAAAAGCCGCGGAAGCACCGGGTTACTGAAACTTAGCCACAGCAATGCGTGGCCTGGTCCTCCAGTTGTTTATATTTAACACTAGCTGACCCGCGCAACTTCGTTTGCGCCACATAAAAGAGAGCCTGTTCCCGTTGCATTTACTCCCGTCGCGTTGCGTTTACTCCCGTAGCGTCGAAGCTCTCAAAAGGAATAACTTTTCCCCCGTTTTTGAAACATTTACTATTACTGCTCCGCTCCTATTCGTTGTAGCGTGATGCTATATAGCCTATGACACTCCACAATAACGTAGCTTTCTATTGGTGAAAGAATTTTTAAAATCGGTTCAGTAGATCCCGAGATTACCCCTTACAATGTAACAAACACACAAACTTTACTTCTTTATAATATTTTTTTTTTTTTTTAAAGAAGTATTAAAATTTATTCAATAAAATATTAGACAAATGTTAAAATAAATTAATAACTATTTACAATATGAATAAATAAAACTAAACTAAATCTAAATAGGGCCCCCGTGGCATTTTTTATTTTTTTGTTTAACGTGAGGGAAAATCCTCATAGAGGCCCCCGTGGCATTGTGCCCAAAAGACTGGCAGCATTCCCCCTTTGAACGGCGATGCCTATTCGTTGGGAGAAATAACTGCCAGCCCTTAGGTCACCAGTTGACTCCACAAGACGCTTCTTCAAAATTTTAAAAAAATTATGTGCGTTGGGACCCCATGGACCTAGGGTCTCGACACCGACTGGAATAAAATTGTACGACGAGCCGAGACCCTTATACTTAATTGTTTTTTTATATTCTGCCGCTTCCGCTGCCGCGCTGGCTTTTTCTTTTGTTCTAGGAAGATGGGACGGGGCCAAAGTGTCTACACAAGTGGCATCCCAAACTAGCACCCGACCCATCTCCCACGGAATTAAGGTCATCCCATCCGGTCTCTTGCCATCGTCCCTAAAAATGCCATTTGGCTCTAAGAGAGCGGGCACACCGACGGTGGCAAGAGCACGGCGAATGATATCGTTAAGCGCAGCGTGGCGAGAGAAGCGGCCTGCGCTCTTCAAGCAAGATAGTCCATGGTGTCCCATAGAGTCAACGGTAACACCACAGGGGCAACGGTGTGGGGCGCAGAGCGGGACGCCAAGTCTCAAGCCAACTGCCATTCTCAAAGTGTCTGGTTCAAGAAAGGTTCCGGTGTTAGCAGTTGGAAAAGCATTCAACCAATCACCGGATTCCTTTCTGCTGAGCGCTAATAGTCTAGCACGATCTGGGCCTAAGCTAGCGTTTAATAACGAGT
The DNA here is from genome assembly GCA_933228765.1 of Miltochrista miniata. Classification (NCBI taxonomy): domain Eukaryota; kingdom Metazoa; phylum Arthropoda; class Insecta; order Lepidoptera; family Erebidae; genus Miltochrista; species Miltochrista miniata. Next base: position 3,800,314 of record OW121769.1, read on the forward strand.
CAAAAGTTAATTTTGAAATTGCGTCGTCCCAGCTCCGTTGTGAATTTGGATGAATAGGAAAATTTTGACCTGGGCAAGCCATAAGCCAAGCATCCTTGGCATCTGTACAGCCAGCCATCTCATAGTTAGTAAGACAATTGCTTAGGATTTTACCTACGAGTGGTGACGTGGCATGTACAGATGACAAAAAGGCTGGCAAAGCCACACTGGAGACTTTGCGGATCCCTAACCCACTGTATTTAATGGGTAGGGAAGCTTGAGTCCAAGATTGTTCATTAAGATGTATGTTCAAAATACGTTCTAAAGACGTTTTTATGAGGGAATCAATCGCAAATAAACAATTCTGATGTTTCCAAAAAGGACAACAACGAAGCAGATACATAGATTTAGGAACAAATAGACAAAATTTTAAAATTGTGATTGCATAATGTGAATTAATATTAAGAAGTCGATCCACATTTGATTCAAATTTTAAAATTTTCTGTGCTATTATTTCTGGAATAGCATCTTCAAAAATCGGAGACCCTAAGAGGTTAAGATTCTCTCTATTAATAATTTTAATATTTGGACATAAGAAATCGAAATTTTCTATGAGTTCGGAACGGTTGTGAGCGTTATGAATATATAATTCACACTTATTAAAATTTAATTCCAAACCAATCAACTTTTTTTTTTATTTTTTTTATAGACTACTAAGATTTAGCAAAGTATGCATAGTTTTGAAGTGACATTAGCGAAGTTCCCGCGCTGACTTGAACGGCTTAGCTTAGTTGGGGATAACTTAAAACGGTTAAAGGCGTCTCGTGACAACTTTCCACATGTTTACTTGAAACATCAGAGCTAAGTTGGCTAAGTTCGATTACTTAAAGTTTGTTTGCCAAATCGATACAAAGGGACGGAATATATTGTACTACCCGTTCGCGCTAAGTTTGCCGGTCGCTTCCTCTGCTACGCCTCTACACCAGACTCTACGCCTCTACACCAGACTCTGCGCCAGCGGCAAACTTAGAGCGAACGGACAAAATTTTACAATTTTGTTATACAAAATGATAATAATCTAAATGATAATCGTTAAGCCTTATGGGCGGCTTGAAAATTTTCAACTGTGGGTTGCGACGCGATGACCTGCGCCTGTCCATTCCAACACGGTAATAGGCTCACCACCTATTACGTGGGACATAAAACTATAAGGCGAAATGTGGGCGTATACTATCTATACACACTTTGGTTTTTTGTATGTCATTAATTCAATTGATCCTAAACACAATGATCTCTCTGCTCTGTATTTTAAATGCTTGTTTTATCTTGGCGGGCTCACCACCAAGAATGTTTAAACATAAAAGTTCGATAACATGCACAAGTGTTAGGAAGTGATATAACGCAGTGAAAACGTGACTCTTTAGTTTTTCGACGAACTCCAGACACTTCTAGTAAAGTTCCACCGCTTTACTGGAGTAGAACTTGTCCATTATTGGACATTTAAACACGTATACGCTGCTATTTACACTAATTTCAAAAACATGGATTTTAAAATTACTTGACTTTAGCATACTCACAAGCCAAGAAAGTCCAAGAAGAAGATATTTAAAAAAGTCGCGTTGCTGTGGGCTTTACGAGTCCGTCTTTAGTAAAGTTTAAAAATATGTTAGAAAATATCTACTCCATACCCGTTTGGCCAATATATTTACTCTGTTACACATATCAGCTTCCCAATCTCGAATAACAGTCAGAACGCGAAGAATTTCCCACGAGAGCCCGACGTCAGCCTTCGATACCCTTCGAGAAATGCACACCATTAGAAGATATGAAAACTTCCCAACTGATTTGTACATAAACACGTAGAAGACTAGCTAAAGCCCACGTCTTTGCCCGCTTGGTGAGGTGTTTCTAACAGTTTTTTTTTATTATTTATACATATGAAACTTATATTTACTAAACACTTTTTACATTAGAAAGAAGGAATTAAGGATACGTAAGTAAACAAACAAAAAAATATAAATAAAAAATTTAAATAAATAATAAAAAATGATATTATGTCCTTTCTCAAGCTCTATTCTAAATCTGTACTAAAGTTCAGTTCAGACTGGTTCATACGTGAACTGAAAGAGTTACTTCGCATTTATGTTTATTTGTAGGGATATTCTACTCAGTTTCAACTGTTTTCTAACCTAGAGTATAATCATAATATTAGAAGGTAGGTACCTACTAATACATAATACTCTAAGGTTTCAACCACGGAATAATAATTTCTTTTCTGTGGTTACAACCATGTTTCAACTAACATTGTAGTAAAAGTATCATTATGAGTATTTGTACACTCGAGAGCAATGAATCCGGGTCACTTAAAGAATCCTAAAAATCTCGGAAACTAAAAATGCTAGGTTAATGCAATAAATTGTATTTAATAGACAATGTAATACTCCTTAAATGAAGGTATTAAAACTTCTTAGTTATTGTAAAGTTATATCATAAAAAAATCAAATTTGAAAAAGGGCCACTTTCGAAGATGGAACTACGAAATTACAGCATTTGGTGTTGCTTTTGTTTGTAATCTGTCATTTATGTGGGTACATAAACCATGTTGATAGTGCTCTATATTCATTAATCAAGCTGAAATTATGTCGCTTACGCCTGAAGAATGCACCAGAATACTTACAATGCTGGAAACCGGCCGGAGTCAGCGCGATACAGCCAGGACTGTCGGTGTGTCGCTGTCAACAGTACAAAGAGTTCTCCGACGTTACGAAGAAACTGGTTCTAACCTACGCAGACCAGGAACGGGCAGAACCAGGTGTACCACAGCACGAGAAGACCGATACTTGGTGAACACCATGCTTCGAAATCGCTTTCTCACAGGAACTGAACTCACCAATCAGTTTCGACGCCTCGGAGGAAGTAACCCAAGTGCATGGACAGTAAGACGTCGGCTTGCTGAATCTAACTTAAAACCCCTTAGACCGGCAAACGGCCCTAAACTGGAGCGTGGGCATCGTATTTCGAGACTAAGGTATGCCCAGAGCCACGTAAATTGGAGTATTGAAGATTGGTCAAAAGTTATGTTCTCCGACGAATCAAAATTTATGCTCTACAAGCACGATGGAAGACACAGAGTGTATCGAAGACCAGGGGAAAGATTCAAGCAAGCATGCATCGAAGAAAAAGTAGCCTACGGTGGTGGGTCTGTACTTGTGTGGGCCGGAATTTCTTCTGAAAGTCGCACAGAGCTGGTGATCATAGAAAACGGCTCTTTAACTAGCGTAAGATATGTGGAAGAAATCCTCAATGATCACGTTGGTCCATTTATGGTCAATTTAGGTGAGGATGCTATATTTATGCATGACAATGCCCGACCTCATACAGGTAGGATTGTGAATGACTACCTTCAAGAGATGAACATTACTCGTATGGAGTGGCCAGCGCGCAGCCCGGATATCAACCCGATCGAGCATGCTTGGGACGAGCTAGGCAGATGCGTAAAACAACGAAACCCTCCCCCAATCACGCTTCGTGAGCTCAAAATTGCTCTCACAGAGGAATGGGAGAATATTCCCCAAAATCGTATAAGGAACTTGGTGTACAGCATGCCAAACCGCGTAAACGCAGTAATGGAAGCACGAGGAGGCAATACGAAGTATTAAAATTCAAGAAAATCGTAATATAGTTCAAAAATTTCATGTTTCCTATTTTTGTTTTAAGGAGAGATCGGCAGTTTTTTCTTTATGTAATTTTGTGTTAATAAAATGTATGGTGACTCATATTTTTTTTACTTTCATTTAAGGAGTATTACATTGTCTATTAAATACAATTTATTGCATTAACCTATCATTTTTAGTTTCCGAGATTTTTAACATTCTTTAAGTGACCCGGATTCATTGCTCTCGAGTGTATATGTAAAGAGAAACCACCAAGGCCATATAAATATAAAGAGCAGTATCATTCGACAGCCGTCGAGAGAGGACAAAGAAAAGAAGAGATTGGCCGAGTTGTTTATCGTGCCACAAATTAGAGATAGCTGCTCTTTCGACGGCAGCTGGTTTAATTGGAAGTGAAATTATAGAGATGCACTGTCTAATTGTATTTCACAATTTATTAGATCCTGGTACATGTCTACTATAAATGTTTTTTTTTATACTACTTAGGTGGCAGACAAGCTTACGGCCCACCTGAAGGTTGGTAACCGTAGCCTATAGACGTTTGCAACACCAGAGGCGCTACACACGCGCTGCCGACCCGGCGCAGGTTGTGACGACCCACAGTTGAAATTTTTCAAGCCGCGGCATAAGGCCTTCAACTTGGCTTAACGACTGTCATTTTACTGACAACCGGGACCAACGGCTTATCGTGCCTTCCGAAGCACGGAAACGCTCGTAAATAAATGTCACAAAGTGGTCCACGTGGTGGTCACCCATCCATGTCCGGCCATAGTAAATGTTGCTTACTGCAGTGATCGTTTACAGAACACGGAGTCCGCGGGGCCACGAGCGCTTCAAGACTGTTACAGACTTTTGTTATAGGACGCGTGGCGTGATATTTTCGATGACGTATCCTTGTCGTTAATTTTTTATACCACTAAGGTGGCAAATAAGCTACATAAAACCAACCTGATAGACAGTGATACCACAGTGATACCATAGCCTATGCTATGGACGTTTGAAACACCGGCACACGCGCTGCCAACCCAGGCGATCAAAATCCGCTGATTCGAACTAAAAGTTTTTATAGCGCGAATAGACACACGAGAAAATATTCCCATAGATTTAGAATTTTTCGCTACTGGTTATTCGCTCTATATTCTATTCCTGTAAAGCCCAAACCGATCTATTCAACCGGTTGGGCGTAAAACATTCAAACTTCCATCCATAATTCACTTCGCTTTTATAATTTGGTAAGGATGAAACGATTTTCTAAATTGAAATTCATAGGCTGTTTGTTCATAAAATGGAAAATTGGATAACCTGTATTTATGATTGCAACGTGCTTTATCTGGAGCACTCAGCGTAATTCAATTCAACCTTCTGCACAATATGATTCCCCTGGTGAGAAAATCGAGAGTCGGAAACTCACACAGAGGGTTCCGTACCGAAAACGAATAAAAATTACATCTATTGTGCAGTAGCCCCTCTTATTATTTGTTGAAAATTTCAGCTCTCTAGCTATCACGGTTTAAGAGATACAGCCTCGTGACAGACGGACAGCGAAGTCTCATGAATAGGGTCCCGTTTCTTCCCTCGTCGACGTCTCATGAATAGGGTTTTTTTTTTGTTGACGCGGGGAACGCATTTATGCGCCTTCAACCCAACCGCGGGGGCAGCTGGGATGGTGTGTGGGACGCCCGGCCCGGTCCTGAATGGACCGTCCTACCCACTCAACCCCGCGGTGTTCCTCCTCACCCTATAGCCAGACCGAGGGATATCAAAAGATAATTCACGTCGACCCGGCTAGGGGCGCCCCGTGAACTCGGGGCTCTCCTCGGGGGAGCCAGATGGGCGACTCCCCAAAGCTCCCTAAGGAGCTAGAACCACGCCTGCACCGCTCTCGAGCGCCCCTCTGTAATAGAGGAGACAAGAGCGGCTGGCGCAGGCGTGCGCTAATGGGCACCCCCGGAACACGGGGAAGGTGCCCACCGCCATGTGCTCATGAATAGGGTATGGAAGTACGTAATACTTGGTTACGGAACCCTAAAAAATGTATATTTGGAGAATTAATTCAGTAAATTTTGTATTTAATTTAATAAACTCAAACAGAATAGATAATGTTCAGACAATTTGTTGCCAAAATAACAAATTAAATTATGTTAATAAGGGTCTCGAACGTGACTTGAATGATTCAAGAGGCGAATACGAAAATTATAAAACACTAGCGGACGTCACGCGGTTTCACCCATTAGTTCCCATTTCTGTGGGATTACGAGAATAAAATATAGCCTATGTTACGCAAGGATAGTGCAGCTTCCCAACAAAACAACACACAAAAAAAAGATTAGTTGTTTCGGATAATATTCGATGCAAACAAACGGACAATCAATCAAATCCTTTCCCCTTATAATAATAAACAACCAAAATATTCCGATGTTCACCAACGAGAACATACCACTTTTGTATTACCACAGGGCGAAAACTCCAGCTTGAATGTGTGCGAGTGCGTGTGATCAATAAAATGTAAGCATATTGTCCGTCAACGCGCACGTCAATTCTACTTGACAGCTGTGGCGCGACAGTGAGTTGCCGATCTGTATGTAATACTATTATACTGGGTGTAACAAAATTACCTCTCCAAATTTCATGAGATGACTTGGCATCAGAAATCAAATACAAATATTTAATAAAAAAGTGGGGTAAGTAAATTTTTTTTTTATTTTTTTTTGTCGCACAATAAGAATTCATTGTTTACCGCGGCAATTCGAGGTAACATGGTCGCCGTGGCAAAACAAACACAGAGCACCCGTCTGGCTGTCGTTGTCGCTTTCTACTGTGCCGCTCAGTAGCGACAGAAAGGGTGAAAATGAAAATTTATAGGACCTTTAAAACGGATTTACGGTTAAAGTATTCATGTGATTTTTTTTCTTCATTTTTGTAATGTTTCTTGACTGATGCCACGTCACGTGACGAAATTTGGAGAGGTAATTTTGTTACACCCAGTATATATTATTATCTTTGGTTTAGAAATTGACGAAAAAGAGTTGCAAATGAAAGCGTTTTTTGTCTGCATAAGTAGACGGAAAATTATAGCCAAAATAGTTTTGTTAATCTACAAGATGTGTGTCAATATATGGTTCTGTTGTAAATTGTATATTAATTATACATAATGTGTAAAACGATCGTAGAGTCATCTCCAAATTTTTAGATGAATACATTTTAGGACTTAAATTTTTATCGACGCGAAAGGAAAAAATATGCCAACAAATGAAGAAAATGTACACCTTTAATTTGGTTTTCTTCGATTTTGAATAAGTATAAGTATTAGCTTGTTACAACTAAAATAAGCTATAAAATGCTACATTTCCAAGCCTGAAGGACGCGTGTTTTGTACGGTCAAGGTAGTTAGGCCTACCCACGGCCTTAAGCTTCACGTTGTAGCTCCTGATGTATACTAGGTGTTTCATAAGTAGGTACCTGTGTATCTGTGTTTTTTTTTCTGTCTGTGGCATCATAACACTGCTTATGTGGTAAAATGGTGTGGACACGAGTCTGAAGGGAATGAACATTGACTAATTTTGTTGCGGCTTAGAAGCCGTTAAGATTTAGAGAGTTCTGAGTTAACTAATTTTTTTTAAAAAGCATCACCATTTTATAGAGATTTCACTAAAGCAGCTACTAAAAAAGGGACCCTACGCGAAGGTGTGACTTGAGGAACCAAAGGGGGATTCGCGACAAACGCGGCGGTCAGACCGCTCATGGACGAGTGGCTGGAGAGGAGACATGGCGCTCTCTCCTATGGTCACACGCACGCATTCAAGCTGGAGTTTCCGCTCTGTGATTATACCTAACGCCTCAAAAAATCACAGCATAGTTACCTACATACCATGATATGGCTTTTTAGTACTACAGGTAAGAGTAGCGGTGTTTTAATTTTGAAATTATTTACTTGTTTAAAAAAAGTTCTAATCTAAAACAATCTTCGTTTTCCATTAAAGCAGGTGTTACTAACTTTACGATCAGCCGATGTAAGTTATAACTTATTAAACAGTGCACATCACGCAAAGGTTTTCGTTACGTAGTTACGGGTGTAACTAATGCATAAATTAGTTGAAAGAACTTTATTAAAGTTGCAGTGGTAGAGCCAGGTAATTGCGTGCTGGTTATGGGCGCCTGGTAACTGAACTAGAAAATAGACTAGGAAATTAACCCCCTAGAGGAGCAACGTGCATGCACCCAGTAATCAGTACTTATGAAACACTAGTGGACTTCGCGTGGTTTCACCCGCGTAGCTCCCGTTCCCGTGGGAATACGGGAATAAAATATAGCCTATGTTCACCGGAAAGAGTGTAGCTTCCCAACAGCGTAAGAATTTCTCGAATCAGTGCAGTAGTTTCGGAGCCTATTCGGCAAACGAACTAATATACAAACAAACAAATCTTTCCTCTTTATAATATCATAGACTAGCTAGACAATACCCGCGACTCCGTCCGCATGGAATTCTATTCCAGTTCCCGCTTCCCATGGGAACTTATTCAAGGGATAAAAATAGTCTGTGTTATTCCAAACTATAAATCGGTCCCTTTATCAAAATTTCAGTTAGTTCCGTTTATCCGTTGAGTTGAAGAGTAAAATTGTAAAAGCATTTAATATTTCATTCCATCCAGAATATGTAATGAAAATCTGAAAATATTGTTCAGTAAATTTGATACCATGTTAACGAAGACAGCAAATGGGGAGCATTGTCTCTATACCGTATTTACTTGGCCGTGCGAGAGACAACATGTAAACATTTTATTAATTTTTACTTTTTATCACTTTTCAAACTTAACTAAACATAGCCAACATTTCAAAGATGCCTACTTAGTCTTATTTTACTTTCACATTTTTAACTATCAAACACACAATACATTTTTCGCCCCACTCGTCTAAAACGGCAACTACTGTTTCTTAGTTTATGTTTTAGCCCCTCTCTATAAAATAGAGTGCAGAGAGGCTTATGGCGAGACTTTGTCTGTAGTCTGTGACTCTGTTGCATTAAACTACGTCACTAGGTCACGTGGATCATCTGTTCAAAGTTTGAAACAAAACAAAAATGACAACGTCAATCGGATTGAACTTTCACAATTAACGTGTTATAGAGGGGCAGTCTGGTGAGAACGATCTCATGGCTTTCTTGTATTGTCTTACGGCTAAATAAATACAGTCTATGCAAATAAATTTATAATATAAAAATGTAGTACGGAGTGAAGTTTGAAAGGTCGCACAAAATCACAGAGCATCGCGCGGCTCTACAGACAGTTCGCGTTGCTCTATGCACAAAATCGTTCACTTAATTCAATACAATAGTTTCATCATAAAGGCTTCAATCTCAATAACAAAGGCTTCGCAACGACCAGGGCCACAGGGGTTGATTGAATTAAAGGGTGGTATTGAATAAAATCAATCAAAAAATTTAACCCCATTTAGAATACAAACGTACAGAATACAATGTGTGAATTGATTACTGTTTTATACTTAAACAGTTTGAGGGAGGTTATATAAAGAAACAAATACTTACCTTCACAAAACGCTCAGGGCAATGATAAATGTGAAACCGCATCGAAATTTGTTTAGCAGTTTTTGAGTTTATCGCCAACAGAATAGATAAGCAAACAGACGCCAGACGCGTAGGGCATCATTATTTTCTAATGTCTCTATATACTAATATCGGAAAGGTTTCTAGGTCGGCAGTACGAAGTCCATAGAATATGCTCACAGATATCAGAACTTTTTTCTGATTTCTGTGAATATGCTACAGTGACCAGTTTCAATCAGGTGAACTGCGTCACATATTATGCTGCGTCCACAATTGTTACATTTGTACAGCACGTTTCTCCACTACTAATAATAATAAATAAATAAATATTCACGGACATCTCACACAACGCTATCTGATCCCAAAGTAAGCTAGGAATAACCTGCTTGTGTCATGGGTACCACGGATATTAATACTTATATACTTTTAAATACATACATTTTATACATATAAACACCCAGACTCTTGAGACAAACCTTTATGGGTCACACAAATATTTGTCTCCGGTGGGAATCGAACCCACGACCTCCAGCCGGTATCACTACCGACTGCGCCACAGAGGCAGTCAAACTGTGTCAGACTTGCGTTTTGATACCATGAAAACTGCAGCTTCGGGGCTATCCATGCCGAACACCCGAAGAAAATGCTTGACATAGAATAAACGTCACGGTGATTTATGGCGTTACTAACTACTAGTCATGCCCAGTGTAGACGCTGTTTGTATACGGACACACATCAAATACACGTGGAACGGGTCGTGAAATCGAAAATGGGTTTTGGTGTGTACTTTCATAGGGTATTCGGTGCTGTTCATTGTCCGCGTCACAGGCGTCCGCACTTGCATTTATGACCCGCGTTGAGGTACACTGAACGGGACAAACACAGAGACGGGGTACAGAGTGAACCACTGGAGTTTGGAGCGCTCGTCGCCCCGGTGACTTTGTGTTCCATAAACTATCACTGAAGCAAACAACTTAAGCTATGGCAATTCTTTGAATGGTGATTACCACCTGATTATTTTGTGACAATAATTTTATAATTCATCGCTGTGCCCGATTTTAAGAACTAATTTAATTTTACGATTCTTAGGGTTCCGTACCTAAAGGGTAAAAATATGGGACCCTATTCATGAGATTTCTCCGTCCGTCTGTTTGTCTGTCCATCACGAGGCTGTATCTCATGAACCGTGATAGCTAGAAAGTTGACATTTTCACAGATGATGTGTAGGTTTTAGTTTTTCCGCTGTAATAATAGTTACTTTTGGTACTTGTTGTTTTAACAAATACACCCTACTTCCCTGGTTTGTTTGTGAAGATGTTTGGATGCTTGTTACTCAATCACGCTTTAACGGATTGGGCTAAAATTTGGTACAGATAGCTTATAGTCTGGAGTAACAGAGACTACTATTGTCAGCCCGGAAATATGTTCCCACGGGAAGCGGGAATGGGTACCGAATTTCACGCGGGCGAGCATCATCTAGTAAATTTATGATTAAGGGGGACTCCCATATAACGGACGTGATTTTCCTCAACGGAGTCCTCCGTGCGGAAAAAACCGGCCAAGTGCGAGTCAGACTGTCTGACTCGCACTTGGCCGGTTTTCTATATCATTAATATCTACAAGACAAGAAGCGCTCGTGGCCCCGCGTACCCAGCGTTCTGTAAACGATCACAGCAGTAAGCAACTTTCACTACGGCCAGTCCTTGGATGGGTGACCATTCATATGACAACTTGGTGACATTTATTTGAGCGTTTCCGTGCTTCGAAAAGCCGATGGTCCCGGTTGCCAGTAAAATGGCAGTCGTTAAGCCCAGTTGAGGGCCTTTTTAGATCCATGACCCGTTCCTTGCATTCGATATTTAAAACTTGCAGCTGCCTGTCAGCACAATATAAAGCCCGTCACATACGTACCTAACTATAATATAAATGAATATGAAACATAGCAAGGCAAATTACGACATATCTTCTAACAAAATTTACGAGAGTCCACACACGGAGCTATAACAAATTTCTATGCGCTCAACAAAATATGTCGACAATTATATCTCAATACATTTTAAAGGAGATTGTGTAGACCGAGTGAGATTAAAAATATATTATAGTTTAAATCCCGTGTGTATTACTTGCTATAATATAATATAATAGTCAATGTCCCGCGGTTGCACTGGCGTGGTTCCCGTTTCTGTGGGAATACGGGAATAAAATATAGCATAAGTCACCCGAGCTTTCATCAAAACAATGAAAGAATTATCCAAAGCAGTTCAGTACTTTTGGGCATATTAAATGTAAAAAACTAACATACAAACAAACAATATTAGTATTGTCCCCACATAGCTCTAAAAACTGAGACTGAAATCGATAATGCTACTAGAGCCATTACTACTACAATCCAGGAGTGTTGTTGGATCTGCACTCCAGAAGACATTAAACGCCAAGAACACCGTAAAGTCTATTCTGAAACTATACGGAAGAGTATATTAGAAAAGAGAAGGCTTAGACGAGTCTGGCACACCAGCAGACATCCCGATGATAAAACAGCACTGAATAGGGCAGCCAAGGAGTTGAAATCCTTAATAATGGAGGCTAATGAAGTTGCACTGGCTACTTATTTGGAGGGTCTGACACCTACAAGGACTACTAATTATTCTCTTTGGAAAGCATGCAAAAACCTGGATAGACCGCTAAACCACAAACCTCCAATTAGAAAACACAACGGGGACTGGATTAGATCCCCACAAGAGAAAGCAGAGGCATTTGCTGCCCACCTTAATCAAGTCTTCCAACCAAATGAAGCCCAACCCGGTATTGATGAATCAGAAATATATGCGGTTCTCGAACAGGATCTCCAGTTGGACTTCCCTCTGAAAACAGTAACACCTAGAGAGATTTCCAGAGTAATCAAATCAATGTACAACAGGAAGGCTCCGGGATTCGATCTCATCGACAAGAAAGTCTTGGAGGAACTGCCACTCAAGGCTATAGTATATCTTACAACCTTGTTTAACGCTATTCTGCGAGTGGGCTACTATCCTGATCTGTGGAAGGTCTCGCAAATTATAATGGTACAGAAACCAAGTAAACCAGCTCACGAAATCACCTCATACAGACCCATTAGCCTGCTTCCAACTTTGTCTAAATTGTTTGAGAAGATACTACTACACAGACTTACAATTGACCTGAGAGAGAAGTCTGTAATACCTGACCACCAATTCGGCTTTAGACAGGAACATGCCACCACTGAACAGGTCCACAGAGTGTGCAGGAAAATCAGAAAGTCGTTTGAGAAAAAGGAATACTGTTCAGCAGCCTTCTTGGACATACAGCAGGCTTTCGATAGGGTGTGGCACGAAGGCCTATTGTATAAAATAAAATCATTACTACCACATACATATTATGGACTACTAAAATCATACCTATCCAACAGAACATTTCAGGTGAGGGAGAGTGATTGTACCTCAAAGCTGTACAGGATTGCGGCGGGAGTACCCCAGGGATCGGTCCTTGGGCCAGTCTTATACACCCTGTTTACATCCGACCTACCACAAAGTCAGAACGTCACGGTTGCCACTTTTGCCGATGATACGGCGCTACTTGCATCGAGCCCATGTCCATCTCAAGCCTCTGAGCTTCTACAAAGTGGACTGGATAAACTGGAGCAGTAGTTATCCAAATGGCGAATTACAGCGAGTGTATCAAAATCTCTGCACATGACTTTCACCCTCTGCAAAGAAAATTGTGCTCCCGTTACTCTAAATGGTTCTCAACTTCCACACCAAAACTGTGTTAGATACTTGGGAATGCACTTGGACCGCAGACTCACTTGGAAAATGCATATACAGGCAAAGAGGGATGAGATTAACTTGAGGTTTATGGGTCTGTATTGGCTTCTCGCCAGGAATTCAAAACTGTCCATAGATAATAAGTTACTCATCTACAATACTATACTGAAGCCTATCTGGACATATGGCATAGAACTGTGGGGTTCGGCCTGCAACTCCAATGTTATGATGGTACAGAGAATACAAAACTATATCCTGAAACACATCTCGAATGCACCATGGTTTATAAAAGTTAATGAGATTCACGAAATGCTAAACCTGCCAATGGTAAAGGAAGTAATTGACTGCCACACTGAAAAGTACATGTCTCGACTACAAAGGCATCCAAACCAGCTTGCGGAGCAGCTGTCCATTCCGGAATCAATTCGCCGTCTAAAGAAGCGGCGTGACATCTTCGACCACTAATAGTCAACCTGATGGTGACAATACAACTGAAAGGGTTGGCTCCACTGGGAGCGGCACCCTAAAACCCATCCGACTTTAACACATCTGCTCATAGTCTACGATACTGACCGTATGATTACAATGGAAAAAAAAAAAAAAGTATTGTCCCCAACTCTCTTTCTTCTGCATATCAATGACATGCTGTCCCTTGGGTGCATTCATTGTTATGCGGATGACAGTACTCTTCATGGGAGCTATTCTGGCCGTCCAGCGGCAGGGCGAGGCGACGTGGATGAGAAGAGACGACAACTCGTGGCGGATCTCGATCTGGACCTGGGCCGCATTGCCCAATGGGGTTCAGACAACCTGGTCGAGTTCAATGCCAGAAAAACACAGGCGTGTGCGTTTACAGCTAAGAAGTCCCCATTCCTACCCCTGCCCTCTCTTCAGAGCATTACAATTCCACTAAAGGACAACCTGGAGATCCTCGGTATAGACGTCCGGCGTGAGCTCAATCACAAAAACTACATAGAGAGCTGTATTGGTCTGGCCTCGCGGAAACTGGGAATCCTGAATAAGGTGAGACGGTATTTCACGCCACATCAGAGATGTTTACTGTACAAGACGCAGATTCGCCCCTGCGCCTGCGTCGGATACTGTTCTCACCTTTGGGATGAGTCCGCGAGGAACTTACTAGACGCGCTTGACGCTATGCAGAAATGTGCTATCCGAATAATTGGTTGTCCTGAGGTGACGGGAGGCCTCGAACCGTTGGCGCAGCAAAGAACCGTAGCGTCCTTGGCTGCCTTCTACCGAATGTATCACGGCGAATATTCTGAAGAGCTCTTCAACCTGATCCCATCCTCTCCTTTCCGATCCCGAACAATGCGTGCCGGGCAGAGATGCCACTCATACACAGTGGAGAGAATCTTCGCCAGAATTGAGAGTTTCAAAAGATCGTTCCTCTGTCGAACTATAAAAACCTGGAACGACCTGCCCGCACACGTGTTTCCCTCATCTTACAATCCGAAGTTCTTCAAGCGGAGCGTGAAGAGGCACATCACAGGGCCGCCAACTTGAGGACCACTGTAAGTAGTGGCCCCCAATCGCTAGATGCGCCGCTGCTTTCTTACCATCAGGCTGGTGGCGACGTCAATTTGGCGAGCTGAATATAAAAAAAAAAAAAAAACTATCAAATTAAATATCAAACTTTTTATAATATTAGTATAGGTATCTCGATATGTTAATAATTATATTATAGCTACGTCTGTGACAGGCTTAACACTGACAGCACAACCAGGCGGCATAACCTAGGCCCGTCCACATTGAGCGTTACATGTTCGACACGATTACACACTACACTAGTCGATGATATGACACAAATGTGGACCCAGCATTATATTATGTATACTTTGACTGCGTGCTGCCCGCCTATGCGGTTTAAAGAAATACCTACTGAAATTTTTGAAAGTAGGCAGGGGTAGGCATTTCCCTCCCCGTTCATCAAATAATAGCTAACCAACTAAATCAACCCATCCCAGTCCACTACTCTATGTAGGATTATGTATTCACAAAAAATATAATTATAAATGGCAGGATGTACGCGTATATTCCTATGTTTTGGGAGCGGTGGTGATTGGTATTTATTATACTGCCAGGCCAAACCCTTAGAGACCTTAGGAACTAGAAAATTTAACAAACGGATAAATACGACAGTACAAAAAGTAAGCTTGTGGCTGGCTGGAGACAGCTCTCAGAGGTTAGGACTATTTCTCAAATCAAAGATAAATGACTATTTCTCAAATCAAAGGTAAATCGAAAATCATAGCAGTCCCACCCATCAAGAAGGTACTAGGAATGTATAAATTAAGTAGGTATTCTTTTTAACTGTCCCTATTACATGAACGTACCTACTTTACGAAGAAAAACATATATACAGGATCATTGAAAACTTTTTCATGTCAGGAATAATAAACTTTGTTAAACTTTTTCATGATGAAACTTTGTAATTTCTTCCATTAAATATTACTCAAGTAAATGTACAATTTTATATCTACGATAGCTACGATTTAGGACGGATTCGACCAAAAAACGGAGTAAGACTATCTTAGAGAATAACTTGTACTGAATGAAGTAGTGTACGTCAATTCAGTACCATTATTACGTTGTGCTTATTAGTTGTTTGTTGGTAAAATGGAAATCACTATACTTTTAAATTATATATAATTTTTCTCTTACTCCGATTTTGGTCAAATCCGCCCATAGTTTAACAAAATACTGTATGAATTGATAAAAGTACCTATAGGAGCGAAAACTTTCCTACCCGGTAGCTACGGTGAGATGGGATCCTACCAAAATCTCAGAACCTAAGCCAGTCTCTCTTGCAAGTGGTGAACTGACTCTACGCACGTAGTCTTGGCGTAGAAAAGAAAAATTAAAATACCTACATCCCTGTGCCGACTTGTCTGGCCAGCGTAAAACAGTATAGAATGAAGAAAAAAATGTATATATAAAGAAAATTCGTTTTGACTGGTCTATCAATCGATTCAGCCTGTGGCATTCCACTGCTGGACGTAGGCCTCTCCCAATTTACGCCACAATACACGGTCCTGCGCCTTCCGCATTCAGTCCCAGCCTGCGACCTTTACCAGGTCTTCGGTCCAACTGCCGGGTGGACGTCCTACCCCACGTTTGCCGAATCGCGGTAGGTATCTATCAATGACTCAAACTTATCACAGATAGAGCCTTCCTTGGAGAGGTTAAAACAGCGATCTTGAAGTGCTACGCCGTAGAAACCATGGGTCATGAGCCTAATGTCACTTTTCCACCCTTACACTTCTTAAATATTAAAACCTTGTTGTTGCCTTGGTCAGGTTGTGTCTCCAATAATAGGAAATCAATATGTAAAAACCTTGATTAGGACAGGACCACTTACAGAATTCTTGATATTGAACTCTTGCATAGGCTAATATCCTAGTACCTATAAATACGAATATGTAAAGAAGCGAAGGTCAGCTTGTGTGTGTTTTAGCCCCTCTCTATAAAATAGAGTGCAGAGGGGCTTATGACGAGATTTTGTCTGTAGTCTGTGACTCTGTTGCATTAAACTACGTCACTAGATCACGTGGATCATCTGTTCAAAGTATGAAATAAAACAAAAATGCTACAAAAATTACAACGTCAATCGGATTGAACTTTCACAATAAAATGATTTATGATTATGATTATGACAATAAACGTATTAAAAAATATATGATGTACATTGCCATTAAAACTACCAACGAAAATTGGTTTGAACGAGATAGAGCTGGTAGTTTTTTTTAATACGTCATAAACCGCAATTTTCGGTTAGACAAATCACTACCACCGCGAACGTGTTAAAACATCAATCAAAGTTACAACGAACTATAAGAACTTTTATATTTTGTTACTTGCTGCTACGAAACCCTTTATGGGCGAGTCCAACTCCCACTTGGCCGGTTTTTATCCTTTGGGTACGGAACCCTAAAAAGGGCAGACTTTTATATCCTGTTTTAATAACTTCAAACAGGATATGAACGAGAGAAAAAGTGTATGGTAGAGCAGAGTGGTATAAATACTAGCAAAAGCCCTTCTTTATCAGATAGATAAAAAAATTGGGACCACCTCAGAAGTGAATTTTTGCCAACAAAAAACACCGTTTTTGGAATTCCTGCCACTTATCTGCATTAGTACCCAGATCTTGACGGAAATATCGGTGAACACAAAACAATACCTAACATACAATCGAATTGAGAACCTTCTCCTTTTTTGAAGGCGGTTAAAAAGTAAAAGGAAATATGTGTACTTAATACTTACATAAGTATGTAACATAGTTTTATTCCAGCTGTCACGTACTATTTGCTGTGGGTTCGATAATAATGATTGATGGTAGCCTTAATCATTTCTTTGGTATTGACTTTCGTTAGTAATTATTATTGTATTTGTGACGTCAATCGGAACAAAAATAAACCCCACACCGTTTATTTTCCCATTTGATGTTTTTGTTGTAAAAATAGGTAAATTAAGTTGCTTTGTGTTTTTTAATTAGTTTATAATTTGATGTTATTTATTCTTGGATGGAATATGATTTGATTTATTGAAGTTAGGTGCCTTCATGAACTTGGAATAGTCTTAAGAAGGGAGGTGCTTCAAACAACAAAATTGTCTAGATAAGTCATAGGCTCTGACTTTTACAGTGGGCGCACACTAGGCGACAGTCGCGGCGACATGTCGCGGCGTCTTGTCACTTGCTTGTCGCGGAGTCGCGGCGACATGTCGCCTAGTGTGCGGAGCTTAGAACAAAATGTATGTAATTTGGCGCCCGCAGCTTGTCGCCGCGACAAGACGCCTAGTGTGCGCCCACTGTTATGCTTTCACGCTAGATGAACGTATTTTGATGATCTAATTCTAAACTAATATTATAAAGAGGAAATATTTGATAGTTTGCTTGTTTGCACGAATAAGCTCCAAAAGTACTGAGCCGATTTAAAAAATTATTTCACTGTTAGGAAGCTACACTATCTCCGGTGAATATATACATACATACATATGGTCACGCCTTTATCCCCGAAGGGGTAGGCAGAGGCATATTATATATCATGGCAAAAGGCCACAAAAGAAAAAAGGTTTCAACAGCGGCTTCGTCGTCGTCCACACTAAATGTGGACTTCTGCAACATCAGAGGAATGCACTCAAACATCAACGAGATCCACCGCCACCTGGAATCTGTGAGGCCGAACTTATTTTTCCTGACGGAGACTACGATATCTTGCCCGAACGATACATCTTACTTGATGTACCCTGGCTATAAGCTGGAGGCTAATTTCAGGCGTCAAGCTGGGGTATGCATGTTCGTGCGGGAGGATATCTGCTGTCGCCGTCTCAGTGACCTGGAAGACAGGGACCTGTCTACATTATGGGCGCGCGTGGATCATGGGGGCCACACTCGGATCTACGCGTGCATTTACAGGTTGACCACCTGCAACAATCGACCGACAAGGCTATTGAGCGGTATCCCTCCGCGGAGATAGTGATTTTGGGGGACTTTAATGGTCACCATATTGACTGGTTGGGTTCCGTGCACACTAACTTTGCGGGGAAAGCTGCTCACGACTTTGCCTTGACCTACGGTTTCTCCCAACTGGTAAAATCTCATACGAGAATACCAGATAGGGAGAACGAGCAGAGTGCATTGCTGGACCTTCTGCTGACTACGCGGCCTGACGGATACACCACATCAGTGGATGCGCCACTTGGTTCATCGGACCACTGCCTCGTTCGGTCGCGAGTGCCTCTCGCAAGGCCTGAACCACCTCGGCCCAAGGAGTGGCGACATGTGTGGCACTACAAGTCAGCAGACTGGGATGGACTGCGAGAGTTCTTTGCGTCGTACCCGTGGAGGCGGCTTTGCTTCACTTCAGATGATTTGAACTCCTGCGCTGCAGCAGTAGCTGAGGGGATCTTGGCGGGCATGGAATGTTATATTCCTAACCGCTGGATCCCGGCAGGAGCTAGGAAACGACCGTGGTTTAATCGGCTTTGTAGAGAAACTAGGATGTTGAAAGAAACTGCCTACAGAGCTTGGACCACGGCTCGCGCTAACTCAGATCCTAGCATCTCTGAAGTGAAACGCAAACTGAATGCCGCCTCGAGGGCCAGTAAAAGAGCGGTTGCCAGGGCAAAGTTTGATTTTGTCGGCAGAATTGGTCAGCGACTAGCCGGCTACCCTTCTGGAAGACGTGAATTCTGGTCGCTCGCCAAAGCTGCCGAGGGAAACTTTTGTCGGTCGGGATTACCACCTCTACATAGACTGGATGGTAGTCTGGCCCAGAGTGCCAAGGAGAAGGCTGACCTTTTGGGTTCTCTCTTTGCCTCCAACTCGACCATGAACGATGGAGGTGCGCTTCCGCCTGGTATCCCTTGGTGTGGCACTTCCATGCCAGAAATTAAATTCAAGCAACGGGACGTCAGGCGGGAGCTTCAATCCCTAGATATTCATAAGTCGAGTGGGCCGGACGGCATTCCCGCGGTGGTACTTAAGCGGTGTGGTCCGGAGTTGTGTGCGGTACTTACACGTCTTTTCACGCTTTCATACTCCATGAAGCAAGTACCAGCGTTGTGGAAGATCGCGCACGTGCATCCTGTGCCCAAGAAGGGTGACAGGACCGACCCGGCCAATTATAGGCCTATAGCCGTCACCTCCCTTTTATCTAAGGTGATGGAGCGTGTAATTAATACACAGCTCCTGAGGTACCTTGAGGAACATGACCTGCTCAGTGACCGGCAGTACGGTTTCCGTCACGGTCGCACGACGGGCGATCTTCTTGCGTACCTCACACACCGCTGGGCGGCGGCTATCGAGAGTAAGGGTGAGGCTCTAGCAGTGAGCCTCGACATCTCGAAAGCCTTTGACCGGGTCTGGCACCGTGGTCTTCTTACGAAATTGCCCTCCTATGGACTGTCCGAGAGTTTATGCGGATGGGTGTCCAGCTTTCTGGCCGGTAGAAGCATCAGGGCCGTCGTTGACGGTAGCTGTTCTGACTGCATGGCCATAAACGCTGGAGTACCAAAAGGCTCAGTGTTGTCCCCTACTTTGTTTCTGCTGCATATCAATGACATGTTGTCTATTGACGGCATTCATTGTTATGCGGACGACAGTACGGGCGACACTTATTACACGGGCCGTCCCGGTATCTCTCGGGATGCAGTGGAAGAAAGTCGTGAACAACTTGTGTCTGAAGTCGAGGCTACTCTCACTAGAGTGTCCGATTGGGGTCGACAAAATCTTGTCCAATTCAACCCTACCAAGACACAAGTTTGTGTTTTCACCGCAAAAAAGACCCCATTCACTGTGGCGCCACAATTTCAGGGCACATCTCTCACCATCTCTGAAAGTATAGGGATCCTTGTTATTGACATCTCCAGTGATGTGCAGTTCCGCAGTCACTTGGAGAGCAAGGCCAAGCTGGCGTCCAGGAAGCTCGGAGTGCTCAGAAGGGCGCGGCGGTACTTTACTGCGGCGCAAGCTTCTCTATAAGTCGCAAGTGCGTCCGCATATGGAGTACTGCTGTCACCTCTGGGCGGGGGCACCCGAATACCAGCTTCGTCCATTTGACTCACTGCAAAGGCGAGCTATGAGAGTTGTCAACGATCCCATACTTGCAGGTAGTGTGGAACCTCTTAGTGACAGGAGAGACTTTGCTTCTCTATGTGTGTTCTACCGCCTGTACAATGGTTTGTGCTCTGAAGAATTGTTTGATATGATGCCTACGGCTACATTCTATCATCGCACCGCTCGCCATAGACAGGGTGCTTATCCTCACACGTTGCATCCTGAGCGCTCGAGCACGGTGAGATCTAATAGAGGCTTTCTTCCGCGTACGCTTAGGTTGTGGAATGATCTCCCTGCTGCGGTTTTCCCGGACGCCTACAGTATGGGGTTCTTCAAAAGGGGACTTAGAAGGTTTTTAAAGAGTCGGCAGCGCGCTTGTGGCGCCTCTGGTGTTGCAAACGTCCATAGGCTGCGGTGACCACCGGTACATCTGGGGGGGGCGTATGCTTGTCTGCCACTCTAGGGGTATAAAAAAAAAAAAAAAAAAAATATGCCCACATTTCACCTTTGTGAATATTATGCTATATTTTATTCCCGTTTCCCACGAGAACGGGAGTGTCGCGGATGAAACCGCGTGACATCCGCTAGTATCTTATCCTTAAATGACAACATAGGCAAGCAAAGTCAAAGGACAAAATAAAATTATTATAAGCAAAGAATCTACCGGTAAGGTACTAGGCAAACATAAAAACTGAAGCGTTTTCAATTCTCACCCTTAAGCCTAGCAAATATTTTCAATACACTTCAATATCCTTTCGCCGGCTGAAGGAAATAGCGAGAGAAAATTAAATTCACCTTGAGTTCCGCTTCTCAAAATAAACAACTTGTATTCATTTCGTGATTTTGGTACACTTATCACGTCTGTATGTATATTTGTAGCGCTCGTAGTTCCGTAGAGTCGGTATTTTGAAAACGGCACGTTAAGAAGTTGGTACCGGTTATAAGTAACATTGCAGTACCTAGTTAAGTCAAATGGAAGGTTTATGGGTGGCTTGAAAATCTATAACACTGGCATCACAACACAACCCACGCTTGCCCACTATTGGTCGGAATAGTCACTATCAATAATATTCTATGTTCGGACGATGCTTTCTCTAGACTTGTTATCAAATTATAGACTTACAATTGTTATTGTTAACAAATTATAGACTATTTGTCTAGACTTGTTATCAAATTATAGACTATCTTAAACTTCCTTAGTCATTCCGTCGAGAGACGAGTAATATAAACCTTCTAACAAAACATAGTCATGCCTTTATCCCCAAAGGGGCAGGCAGTGGTACCTATGGCTCTGTGTGCATTGTGTCACGTGACATTTGCACCTATTGTGCCCTGCCATCTGCTTACGGCCATGATTCCCTGGTACGCTCTCGGAAGGATAGCCTAAATTTTATACGAGTGTTTTTTTACAATTTTTTTACGTGAGGGAAAACCTCGTGGATGCTTTGCCGGAATCCTACCGACACAAAAACCTCACGTATCTGCCCAACAGTCTACGTTTGGGCGTCCCGGGAAAGCCCTCGGAAGGATATCCCAGGATTTAAACGAGTGCTTAACACAGATTTGGTCCCTTAGCCGAATCACCACACCATACATACATATTTAAAATGCCTTCTAAGCACATAACAATCATTTGGTTCACTAAGCCCAGTTACTCACACGTAAATAACGGCACGTAGTTTTTATACGATCTGTCGTAAACTCGCCCAATGTGGCTGACGACCATTATTACTCCTAACGCTCTTTAACTGTTTTATACCACATAAGTCTTTTTTAACACGCTGTTTTATAGCTTTACATAATGTAATTACAGATAAGCAATAATAAAAGACCGCAACTTTTGATTATGAATGAATTGAATGCTTGGCTAGCTGGACAAAGTCCTAATTTACGCTGCAAAGCCAAAAAATTTCAAAGACTTACTTAAAATATTAACCGTCTTTGGTTTTCTCAATGCTTTCATTTAAAACTCCGTATGATTTTAATCAGCTCGATTCGGATGGTCATCTTACCGGTGGATTGCAGTTTTTAAAGGGTACCTAGGTACTACTCATCAAAACTCAACATTGCCTCTTATGTTTGCACAAGCTGTCCCAATGTTACTCTGCGCAACTTAATAAAAGTCTAAAGTGACATGATATAGAGTTTTCTTTACAATGCCGAGATGCTTTTGAAAGTTGTCGTGATCTCGTCTCCACTAAGTAAAGGAAGTTAGATGCATTATACGACATTGTACTACTTGTCACGGTTTAGCGTCCGCTAGTACTTTAGTGCTTGTAAATCAATGCTATTTCTTTTTAAAATGGCGCTGAAGACTTGGAGATGTTCATGTGCTTGCAAATATAGAGCAGTATCACTTCATTCTTTTTTGTTTATACTCTAAAATTAAAGATTCACTAACCATAGAAAAACTTGTAGGATATTGCTCTTTGTGGACATTTTTGAACATTTCCGTTCTACATTGTAATTTAAGTATACAACAGCACCTATAATTAGAAACAAAAAGTCAAAATACAAATTGTGAAACGTGGGCATATTGTGTGCTGCTACCTACCCCTTCGGAGATAAAGGCGTGATTATAATGGCCTCAATCCACGCCTTTCCACGAACCAGGAATTATTTTATCGGAAAAACATGAGTGGTTAAAAGGTATAAAAGTAGCAGCCTTACTCAACACATGAAACATCTCTTTCAGGGCAACTATTATCATTACACCATCCTTCAACTCACAAAATGCCTACTCATGACAGCCTTATTCATCTCAGTGCCTAGTAAACAATAGCTGAGTCGGTGAGATAGGTACCTATTTATGAACATCAGTAGGTATTACCCATGATAGATATTTAACAGAAGTATAATGCTGACTTGTCTTTGGGTTGTTTCTCTTTATTATGGGTTGACAAAGAGTGTAATATGCTGTATTGAAAGTGATTTATTATTAACTTTTTTTTACTAGTTAGTTTAGTGGAACGACCCGTGTAAAATTTCATTCAAATCGGTACAGTCTTTTAGAAGACCAAAACACGTACAAAAGAAGTGCTTATTATCGAACTCTTCCAAAACAGTTTGATTTTTAGGGTTCCGTACCGAAGGGTAAAAACGGGACACTTTTATGTCCGTCTGTCTTTCTGTCTGTCTGTAGGTTTGTCCGTCTCTAGGCTGTATCTCAGGAACCGTGATAACTAGAAAGCTGAAATTTTTCACAGATGAAGTATGTCTGTTGCATCTACTACAACAAATAAAATCAAAAAATAATATTATTTAAGGGGAGGGAGATCTCCCATACAACAACTGTAATAGTTTTCCATTTTTGACGCGGAACCCTCCATGCGAGAGTCCGACTCGCACTGAGAATAGTTGATAAAATATTATAACACTCCTTCGTGGCCCTCCATAAGGCAAACCAACCCGGGTCTGCTTGTTTATTTTTGAACTTGCCGATTTTGGTTAGTAACAACAACTAAAATTGCATACCTAAACGTTTCTGATAGAATAACTACACAGGGAAGCATAGTTGCGATTTGGATTTCGAAATACCAAAGTTTGATATTTTTCTTTTTTGTTTCTTTTTTCACCACTAAGCTGGCTGACAAACCAGACAAGCATACGACCCACAAGATGTGCTTTATTTTACGTGAGGGAAAATCCTCATGGATGTTATGCCGGACTCCTACTGACTAAAAGTGGTCACCGTGTAGCACACACTAATGGATCTTTGCAACACCAAATGCGCTACACTCGCGCTGCTGACCCTAAAATTATATTCGCTCTACAGGGAAAAAGTTTAAGTACATTTTAAGGGTCGGTTATAGCGCACAAGTAGGCATTTGGCGCTCCCCTCGCCCCGGACGCGAGACACACCGCGCGCCGGCAGCGGCAGTGAACTCTCATGCCACAGTATACAGTAGAGTAGAAAGAAACAGCATGCTAACTTTGTTTGACGTAGTAAATGCATCTAACTTTAATATGTGTAGTGATTTATTAGAGTTTCGTAAATAAATGAGTTAATTATATATATTATACTATTATTTTTAAGCTAAAGAGTTTGTTTGTTTGTTTAGTTGTTTGAACTATAGAGTCTAAGAGACTGCTAGTTGAATTTCAAAAGTTCCTTAACAGAATGTCTATTTTTCAAAAATATCAAAATATATAACATCACGCTAAGGCGAATGAGAGCTGAGCAGCAACAAAACATTTTTCGAAAACTAGGATATTTCATTTTTTTTGAGAGTTTCCGTTGCGTACGTTTGCTAGATGGTTACAGTTGCGTAAAAAATGAAAATTACATAATAACTGGTCATAAAAATTTCTAAAGTTTTCTAAAATAGGTATGCTAAGTATGAATCACGTGAGCATTTTGCAATTCAATATGGGCGCCGCGCCATAATCACAAAATTTCATGATGGGTATCGTTTAAGCTCGGCGCTCGTGGCCCCGCGGACTCAGTGTTCTGTAAACGATCACTGCAGTAAGCAACTTTCACTATGGCCAGTCCATGGATGGGTGACCATCCATGTGATCCCTTCGTGATATTTATTTGAGCGTTTCCGTGCTTCGGAAGGCGCGTTAAGTCGTTGGTCCCGGTTGCCAGTAAAATGGCAGTCGTTAAGCTTAATTAAAGGCTTTATTTCAACAGCAGGCAGTCACAACCTGCACCTGTCCATTTAAACACGGCAATACGGCTCACCACCTATTACGTGGGACAAATTATACAAAGGTAAAATGTGGGCATATAATATGCCTCTGCCTACCCCTTCGGGGATAAAGGCGTGACCATATGTATCGTTTAAGGGTTTCTTGGTGTGCTGAGTACAAATCACGTGATAATTTCGCAATACAAAATGGCCACCGCGGTGTAATCACAAAATTTCATGATGGGTATCGCTTAAAGGGGTTTTTGGTATGCCGAGTACGAATTACGGGATAATTTTGCAATCCAATATGGTCGCCTCGCCGTAATCACAAAATTTTATGATGGGTATCGTTTAAGGGGTGTTTGGTATGCTGAGTACGAATCACGTGATAATTTTACAATTTAATATGGTCGCCGCGCCTAAATCGCAAAATTCCATGATGGGTATCGTTTAAGTGGTTTTTCGGTATGCTGAGTACGAATCACGGGATAATTTTGCAATCCAATATGGCCGCCGCGCCGTAATCGCAAAACTCCATGATGGGTATCGTTTAAGTGGTTTTTTGGTATGCTGAGTACGAATCACGGGATAATTTTGCAATCCAAAATGGCCACCGCGCCGTAATCATATAATTTCGTGATGGATATCTTTTAATGGGTTTTTTCGAATGCTGAGTACAAATAACATGATAATTTTGGAATTCAATTTGGCCGCCTAAGCTATTTACAGTAGTAAATTAAAAAGATTTGCTTATTAGGTTTAGGCCTAGCAATGCGAAAATACTATGACAACAGGATTTTTGTAAAATTAAGGCCAATGACATTAAATTGGTACCTAGCATACGAAAGGATCCCTTAATCGGTACCCATCATGAAATTTTGTGATTACGCCGCGGCGGCCATATTGAATTGGAAAATTATCACGTGATTCGTACTCAGCATTCCAAAAAAACCCCTTAAACGATACCCATCATGAAATTTTGTGATTACGGCGCGGCGGGCATATTGGATTGCAAAATTATCACGTGATTCGTACTCAGCATGCCAAAAAAACCCTTAATCGATACCCAACATGATATTTTATGATTATGGCGCAGCAGCCATATTGGATTGCAAAATTATCACGTGATTCGTACTCAGCATAACAAAAAAACCTCTTAATCGATGCCCAACATGAAATTTTATGATTATGGCGCAGCAGCCATATTGGATTGCAAAATTATCACGTGATTCGTACTCAGCATACCAAAAACCCCTTAAACGATACCCATCATGAAATTTTGTGATAATGGCGCGGCGGCCATCTTGTATTGCAAAATTAGTACGTTATTCGTACTCAGCATACCAAAAAACCGCTTAAACGATACCCATCATGATTTTTTGAGATTACGGCGCGGCGGTCATATTGGATTGCAAAATTAACACGTAATTCGTACTCAGCATACCAAAAAACCCCTTAAACGATACCCATCATGAAATTTTGTGATTACGGCGCGGCGGCCATATTGGATTGCAAAATTATCACGTGATTCGTACTCAGCATACCAAAAAACCGCTTAAACGATACCCATCATGATTTTTTGAGATTACGGCGCGGCGGTCATATTGGATTGCAAAATTAACACGTAATTCGTCGTACTCAGCATACCAAAAAACCCCTTAAACGATACCCATCATGAAATTTTGTGATTACGGCGCGGTGGCCATATTGGATTGCAAAATTAGTACGTGATTCGTACTCAGCATACCAAAAAACCGCTTAAACGATACCCATCATGATTTTTTGAGATTACGGCGCGGCGGTCATATTGGATTGCAAAATAAACACGTAATTCGTACTCAGCATACCAAAAAACCCCTTAAACGATACCCATCATGAAATTTTGTGATTACGGCGTGGCCGCCATGTTGGATTGCGAAATTATCATGTAATTCGTAGACATTTTAATGCATTAGGTAGCTGGTTACCATCTCGTGAAAACACTTAAAAAGTAAAAGATCACCACATTTTTACCATGAGTCGCGTATGTATTTGTAACGGTTAATCTAATTACATTTTGCCCATTACTGATATTTTTATACTGTGGCGCGATTTCAACGTAATTTGGCATAATAATTACGAAATAGTTGCGAAAAAAACTGACACAGGTCCTGCCTCCACAAGCGCCAGGGCGAGACTGATCGGCCGTCAGCGGCGCAATTCTATTGCGTTTGGTAGATATTCGTACATGATAACTATGTAAATAGTTGTTTATAGAAAAACGCTCGGAAAATGTGTATAAAAACTTAATACCTTTAATTGAGTGCAAAAAAAATATATAAAATGTTAATAGTTTAGCCACAGTTTTGAAAAAACTTTTCTGAGAGAGTCAACTTTGGGATTTTTTTCTATCTAGTGAAATTTATTGGATCGTGTAACGGGCTCGGAATATGTTTAGCTTATATCCTTAACTATTATATTTATATTTTTCAGATTTAAAAACCCTTTACTTTTTGACTAGGATTGTTTCAAAAAACTCAAAATCTGACCCACGCGGCCTTAATTTAAGCTGCATATTATATTCACTTTAAACGAAACAACTTAGATGCACTTAAATAAAGAGTTTAAAGTATAATGGGATAATTTACAATAATAGTAGCATTCTAGAAAACCTATTAGTTCTGAGGGAAAATTACACTTTCATACCATAAGTCGTTTAGACATGAAATTATTCGACGTCGTCGTGGGATTTGGCATGTAAATTATACTAATCCATCATGTTTTCATTTGTTAATAGTTTTGTTTGTCAACACGCAATACATCTATCGATTTTAACTTTTGTTTAACTTTCAAAAACTTTAAAAATTTCTTCCTCTCATTTGCCTAAAACCAGCTGTGATCCTGGAAGTAGCTTCTTCTTCCAAGTTGAAAGAAAGAAAGAAAAATAGTATTCCACTACTCAAACAAAAATATCAATAACAATAACTAAAATATACATCCTTAAATCTAAAAAACACTATTTCATTACCGCACACTCTGTGGAATAACGGCCGCCTCTCAGCTTAATGCTGTCTGCATGTGATTCATGCAGCCAGCGCTGGTTTTGCAGCCAGCGCTGGTTTTCAGAGGCGGCCGGACGCGACGCGACGCGACTACCCGGTATGACAGCCAGCAAAACAACAAAATGCAAACAAAACAACCATGGCTAATCACATGCAATCAATTAAAAAAATATATTTATAACAATAACTATGAGGGCTGGCAACATTTCTGGCAGTTTCCGTCTCCGAGCAAGAGACGCCACCGCCGTTACTGTCAAGTGTCAAATGTCAGTTACTCTTGTGAGAGTGGTCATGGCTACTGATGAGATGGTCTGCGGTTCGCCGTGTCGGTTTAAAAACTATCCTCCTTTTGCGATACCTACGGAGAGGGGTGATGGGAATGACGTAATCACCATACAAAATTCAAGTGGACCTTTTCTTCCAGCTGCGTAAAATTGTAATTGGAAGTACCAGGGGTACATAACATGGTTTGATGTCATTTTGCCTTTTAGCCCCTCTCTATAAAATAGAGTGCAAAGGGGCTTTTTTTTACGTGAGGGAAAATCCTCAGAGGATGTTATGCCGGACTCTTACCGACTAAAAAACCTCACGTAACGCCTAACAGTCTGTGGTTGGGAGTCCCGGGTAAGCCCTCGGAAGGATGTCCCGGGACTCACAACAGAACTACGGCCGCCACTGCGGCCTCGCCCAGGTGGTGGTTCGGGTGCTATCCCGCGTCTATGGGGGGGTCTCGGGTGTGATCCCGCTTCCAAGGGAGGGCGTGCGTGAGTTCCTCACGTCACGCTGCCGTCATAGGCCTGCTTCTGTAAGGACGGTGAGCGGCCCTCTCACCTCCCTCAGACCCCCCGGTCATGGAGGCCGATAGTCCTCGGCGAAGACACGTCGGCGGCGCCCAGGCCGCCGACTGCGGAACTCGGGTGGGAGAGTTCTCTCCCGCACCCGGCCCGCCGCCTCCTTCACGAGCATGACCTGCTCGCAGAAGGAGGCGGCGCAGTCCCACTTACTCCCGCTGGAGAGCATGGCTCGCACCATAGTCTCGAGCGAGAGAGTGTCCACGCCCAGACCCACTACGAGGACAAGTGCAAAGGGGTTATGTCAAGACTTTGTCTGTAGTCTGTGACTCTGTCGCATTAAACTACGTCACTAGGTCACGTGTATCATCTGTTCAAAGTTTGAAATAAAACAAAAATGACATCGTCAATCGGATTGAACTTTCACAATAAACGTGTTAGAGAGGGGAAGTCGGGTGAGAACGATCTCAGGGCTTCTTGTTTGGTTTGGGGAAACTTCACCGTAGTAATAACTATCACAGCTTTACAAAATTAATTATAAGTAGAGCAACATTGACAATATACTTTTCAAAGTAAAAAAAAGTGTGTGCGTGTAACCTTTACGTGCGATTGAAGTAAAATTTATTTGCCATTGACGGCTTTAAATGTTATATTAATATCATTCATTCCAATTTTGTATAGCAGTAAATTCAAATAGCGTTACTTCCGTCAGAAAAATAATCTGAGTTACTCCCTAGTCGCGCCTAAAGAAGTTTTACTTCAAAAATACAGACAACCATAAATCACTCGCCCGGCACGCATTTGACAGATTTTTCTTATTTCACGATGATCACAGCATTATTTCCACTTTCAGGCGATTAATTTTCGACTTCTCATGGTCATTAATAACCCCAACAACGAGATCATTGTCACGCGTGACATCCTCCGCAGCGTGAAGAGAAAACGTGACACGATTTTGTGGCTCTTTTTCCTCATACTGTTAATTACTGCAAACGTATAGAAATGTGTCACGATGTCTTGTTCAACGTACGTGTTATAAATAGGTACTGGTACTACGTAGAGCCATTTAAATACAGTCACGCCTTTCTCCCCGAAGTGGTAGGCAGAGGCATAGTATACGACCACATTTTATCTTATAATTTTATGTGCTACGTAATAGGTGGCGGGCTTGTTGCCGTGTTCAAATGGACAGACGCGGGTTGTGACGACCCACAGTTGAACATTTTCTTTAATTTAGCTTAACGATTATTATTTTACTGCCAACCGGGTTTCATTTCGAGTTTTCCTTCTCTACGCAATGAATCGTTCTGCGAAAGTGTTCTCTTCTCTATATCCTTTTAGTTCAAAATAATCTACGGCGCGTAAAGAAGCGCTAGTGGCCCCGCGGACTCAGTGTTCTGTAAACGATCACTGGATGGTCAGTCCTTGGATGGGTGACCATCTATTTGACCACTTTGTGACATTTATTTGAGCGTTTCCGTGCTTCGGCACGTTGGTCACGGTTGCTAGTAAAATGGCAGTCGTCAAGCCAAGTTGAAGGCCTTTAGACGGCTTGAAAACCTTCAACAGCAGGCAGTAACAACCTGCGCCTGTCCATCTCAACACGGCAATACGGATCACCACCACCTATTCAATCAATTTTGCCTATAGCAGTCCACTGCTGGACATAGGCCTCTCCCAAACCTCTCCACAACAAACGATCCTGCGCTTTGCGCATCCAATCAATCCCTGCAACCTGCTTTAGGTAGTCGCTCCATCTGGCAGGGGGTCGTCCTACACCACGTTTACCAAGTCGCGGCCTCCACTCCAGAACTCGCTTGCTCCATCGGCCATCAGTTCTTCTACAAATGTGGCCAGCCCACTGCCACTTCAAAACGCATATACCACCTATTACGTGGGACAAATTTTAAAATGGTGAAATGTGGGCATAAAATAAATGCCTCTGCCTTCCCCTTCAGGGATAAAGGCGTGACTCTCTGTAAAGAGACATACCTGTCATAGGGCTGTCAATAATCTTGTAATTCCGTTTGTTTGTTATAGGCAATAATGGGTTGTATTTATTAATATTTTGTAAATATGTGGTATTGTAAATATGTAAATAGTTAGTGTTAGTTTGCTGTAGTGTGTCGATTCATATTTTTAATCTAGTAATTAATGCTTGCAATTGAATTCTGTTATTTGTTTGTTATTATAATTATGGTCAATGCTGTGTACGTCTGTAATAGGTATGCATAATATAAGAATGTAGTAATGGATGCATGACAAATTTAATGATGTGTATGTATGCTGTTGATGTACCAATAAATAAATAAATAAATAAATAAATAAATATAAATATTCACGGACATCTCACACAACGCTATCTGATCCCAAAGTAAGCTAGGAATAACCTGCTTGTATTATGGGTATCAGACTACGGATATTAATACTTATATACTTTTAAATACATACATAATATTATACATAGAAACACCCAGACTCTTGAGACAAACATTTATGGGTCACACAAATATTTGTTTCCGGTGGGAATCGAACCCACGACCTCCAGCGCCGCAGGCGGTATCACTACCGACTGCGCCACAGAGGCAGTCAATAGTTTATTATTATTACGAGAAGTCCCTTGATTCGCTTTATGTCGCAGTGGCTGGTGGCGTCGATAAGTCGAGCCAAATAAAATAGCAATAGCAGTTATGAAGATAACGATTGTCCATAAATAAGTACTTATTATGAAATCAAATTATCTTATGAATTTATGAATTCCTAACACCCTGGACACCTCAAAGCGCAAACTTTGCGGGTATTTTCCTAAGTAACGGGATCGTATTTCTATACTAATAAATACTTTGCGGTTAAACTTTGGAAAGTTAGGAATTTCTTACAAAACTTTTTTGTTCTTTTAGTGTTTTTGTTTTTGGAAGAAAAATAATGAAAATTTGTTTTTTTTACGTAGATTTCGTTAAGTAGGCAATAAAATAATATTGTTGTTGTTTTAAATAACGACGTCTTGTACACCTGTTTTATTATGTTTCTTACATGATTCTAATCATCCTGTTCTATGCAACAAAAAACATGCTCGTATTACTTGAAATCGCTTTTAATATTAAACCATCAACTTTTCTACAGAAGATTTGACAATGTGACACGAAACGAAAGGAGAAAGATGTCGGAAAAAATCTTTAAAGATAATGTTAAAAGCTTTTTACACGACGACAAGAGTTATTATTTCGCTCGCCTGACATCCGTAATAATCATGGCGACATCCAGCTAATAAGGGACCACTCTCATAATTGTCAAGACTATTGAAAGTGGCCCTTTAGTCGACGGATAAAATGATGAATTCAGAGTTGTAAAAGAAAGAAAACATTCGCTGACAAAACTTTCTATTCTAAGTACTTTGGTAGATATGTCTATTTTTGTTTTATGCTGTACAATGAAGAGTATCAATAAAATTATGTTTTCACGGAAAGTTTTAAGTACCTTTGCCTTATAGACTGCCTCTGTGGCGCAGTCGGTAGTGCAAGACCAAGAGGTCCTGTGTTTGATTTCTGGGTCGGTCCAAATATTTTTGTGATCCACAAACGTTTGTTTCGAAGTTTGGATGTTTTCTATGTATAATATGTATGTTTTTACAAATATATAAATATGTTTATCAATCGTCTAGATCTCATAGCACGCAAGCTTATTAGCTTAATTTGGGCTAGATAATGTTTTGTGAGATTGTCCACAAATATTTATTAATTTACCTACCTACTTTAAATCGCTTTGCTCTGACAAGGATTCTATTCACTGAATGAGTGGCACCTTGGCCTTGAACTTGTTGTGAGGAATCGAGGAGAAGAGGGAGGAGCTAGGTTGAGGAACTCTTCAGAACACTCGCCCAGATAAGGTAGAATGCTGTTAAATACCCGACAGTTCTACGCTGTACCAACAAAACGGTTCAAAACTTCCCAATGCGTTAGTTAGGACATGTGTTGGGAAGACTTAGGAGTCCTGGAGTATCCTTCCGAGGACTTAGGTACCCGGGGCTCCCAACCGTAGGCTGTTGGGTAGTATACGTGTGGTTTTTAGTCAATAGGAGTCCGGTATATCGTCCATGTAGAAATTTCCTCACGTTGAAAAATATACCTTAGGACAATCGATTTAATCATGCGAATAGCATACTTCTGCATAGTGTCAAGCGCGTTGAGTTAGTACCTCGAGGAGTTGTCCCAAACGAAGACCAGTAAGTACCTATTCGACGCCGAGACGAATTGATGTCTCGTACAGTATAGAACCATACCGAAACAAGCTGGAATTATTTATTGTCAACGGCGGCGTTAAGAGTGAATCTATTGGTTTGCTTAGTAACTTTGATATCAAAGAATGATATTAGTAATATTATATATACATACATATATACATTACTAACGCCTTTTCCTTCCGGGGTAGGCCTGCCATTTGCTCCTATCCTTACATAGGTATTTCACTTACTTCCTTTACATTCTTTAAACCTTTCATACAAGCCCGCTGGTTTCGAGCGCTTTTGACGTGCCCTTTTTGTAATCTAAATACATATAACTCAAGCGTGACTGACTGACTGACATAGTGATCTATCAACGCACAACCCAAACCACTGGACGGATCGGGCTGAAATTTGGCATGCAGGTAGATGCTATGACGTAGGCATCCACTAAGAAAGGATTTTGATAAATTCTACCCCCAAGGGGATAAAATACGGGAAGCGGGAACGGGAACATATTTTACGCGGGCGAAGCTGCGGGAATCAGCTAGTACATCACTAATATGATTGGTGTATGTTCTGCGAGGTCGACCTCGGCTTGCCTATCCACTTACAAGTGCCTTCCATACTTGGTGTGTCATTCGCTCAGTACTCAGTGTATAATCAAACCACAGCTTGGCCGAAGACAATTTATTTTATAAACATACATATTATGAAACTACACACGTAACGAAACCATACCGCGTTTCACAAATAGTGCATAGTGACATCTATCGAATGCATGTGAAGTATTTGATTCAATATGATTACTACAAATTATACACTCAGTACTCATTCGTTCTAAATGTCCAAACCAGCTTAACATACTCTTTTCAATTCCTGTTACAACATCCCCTTTCAGGCCACTGCATTTTGTCTGTATTCCTCTTTCTATCACCCAGCCTTACTCCACACATACTATAATGAATGAATATCCATATAGCTCAGTAGGTAGACAATGCTCTACTTCTTGTTGAGCAGACGGGTTCAAATTCCATCTAAAACTGCTTGGAAACATCTTTTACACCCTTTATTTCCACAAGACACTAAAACACTAAACTGGCAGTAAATATTAATGAGCTGGTTTAATGACCTCGTTCAGAAGAGCGCAATGAGCAATTATATTGTAACGGAAAACTAATGGCAACTCACCATCCCTGTTACGTGAGTGTTTAATATAACTTCGCCTGCCCCTTGGTGGAAAGGAAACACATACATACATACATACACATGGCCATGCTTTTATCCTCGAAGGGGTAGGCAGAGGCATATTATATCCTTACATTTCACCGTTTTAGAATTTGTCCCACGTAATAGGTGGTGAGACGTATTGCCGTGTTGAGATGGACAGGCGTAGGTTGTGACTGCCTGCAGTTACGATTTTTCAAGCCGCCTAAACTTGGCAACTTGTGAAACACAAAGTGGTCACAGGAATGGTCATCTATCCAAGGACCGACCATAGTGAAAGTTGCTTACTGCAGTGATCGTTTACAGAACACTGAGTCCGCGGGGCCACGAGCGCTTCGGAAAGGAAACACGATGTAACTATTATTATGTATGTATGTAAGTATGTAGGTAAGTACCTATGTAGAAAACAAAACACCAGGGCTTTATGAAAAAGGGGTCGATGTGGTTTTTTTTATTTCAAGGGAAACCTTTTTCATTAGTAGTTCATATCTTGATGCAGAAAAGTATTCGTTTTTTTGGTAGGTATTTTAAAAAATAACAAAATCCCACTCTCTTTTAAAATACACATTCTGTCTTTTCCAAAATAGTTCTTGTAACCTACAATTACTATAACCTACGAAAGAGGTACCTACTCTTCTCTTTGCCTTCCTAATGAGCTCTTTTTTCTGAACACAAAAATATTCTTGCAACGTAGGTAATTATTTTAATGTTATAAGTTTTGCTTGTCAACTTTTCTCGTACCTACATAATGCCTACTTATAAATACATTAGTCCAATTCACTATTATCACAATACACGATCAAAAGAACATAGCCGATAAACCTAAGCTCCTTTGCACGAATAATCAAAAGAATCTTCGGCTTTATTTATCAACAGCCTAGATTGCTATTATTGACTTCAGACACTTCCACAGTGAGTATGAGACCCTGGTACTTGCGCATATCTACTCAACTAATCATTAGGAATATAGTTCCCAAAAAAATGGTTTTAATAATATACTTACCGTTTCATACTGTTCCGTCTAATCAAAGAGTTTAATAATTTAAATTTAGTTTAATAGCGAAAATTTCTATATCTACGAGAGTATGGTTTCAGCGCTACGTTCGTCAAAACAAAATAATTATAAGCTTTATTTGCTACTTAACTGCATAATGGTTCTAAATTATTAGTAGTTTATGACACTGTTGCATAATAAGGGTTCTTATAACACGAGTGTGTTTTAAAAAAACGAGCCGTAGGCGAGTTTTTTTATAGTATCACACGAGTGTTATAAGACCAAGTTATGTACAGTGTCATACACTACTTTATCTACTCTCATACTATAATACCTGATTTCATTTTGTTGTGATATATAGTTGCTCCTTGATTTCGCCGGTAACAGGTTCATGGTCATGTTTGACGCAGTTTCCAGAATGTCTGGTGGTGTACAATTACCACCATCCTCGCTTTAAGACATTTTTTTACACAAAAACTAATTTATTTTACAAACAAAAGCAAACTTTGTTTAATTTAAATGTAAAATGTTGGCGCCAAGGCGCAAACATCGATTGCGCATGCGTGTTTCTTTTTTTTTTAGGCTGCGGAGACCATAGATTTAGGATTTTTCGCTACTCTGGAGACACAATTTTTTTTTAAAGTAGAGGTTCAAACTTCTTTTTCAGCTGGAGATTGTTTATGGTGTATCGTAATGATTAAAAAGTTTTATTATGATATAGGTGTCCATACAAGACCTGTATCGTAATAAAACTTTTTTTTTGGCCTGTGCGTAATGTTTGTCATAATAGTATTGATTTCAATTTTATAATCTTTGTATTATAGTATCAGAGTAGATAAAGTTATTTATGATACAAGTGAGGTATGTTGCTCATTACACTCGAGGTGATATTGCACAGCCCTAGCCGAAGGCGCGGGCTGTAAGGAAACCGAGAGTGTAATGACCAAACCTCACGTGTGTCATACGACGTTTTTCAACACACTTACGAATAAAAAACTAATTTTATAATTATTCGTACACTCAAATAAACAATGCTTACAGCACCACAGACGAAAAGTTTGTTAAAAAATGGCGCGCTCCACGCTGATATTTTTTTCTGCTCGCGGAATAGCTGTTGGAGCGTAGACACGAACAAAAAGTAAAAAATCTAATTTTTATGTATTTATAAATTAGTTTCACGTTGAATTAGTAATTGAAGTAAATAAGTTGTTGAAAATTTATCATATTCAAGGTGGTACACTTCTTATTTTTTACAAAAATAGTGTTATTTTTAGTCATAATGTTGAAACGAAACGTATCTAAGTCAAAACTTTATTCGAGATTTAAAAATAAAACTATAACCCAGTTAAGTTAAGAACTAATAGAATGCATAAATAATATCTTTTAGCGAGGTACCAACTTAATTTGATGGAATATAAAATAAAACACTAGTGCGATAAAGAAAAATAAAGCACAAGTGTTTAATACCATGGTTTATGAGTGTAAAAGCCACGTGATAAAAACCACTTTATGAGCAAGGGTGTTGAAAAATATTTTATCTACGTAATAGTATTTTTATAGGGTTCCGTACTTAAAGGGTAGAAAACGGGACTCTATTCGCCGTCCGTCTGTCTGTCCGTCACGAGGCAGTATCTCATGAACGGTGATAGCTAGAGCGCTGAAATGTTCACATAAAATGTGTTTCTATTGTCGCTACAACAGCAAATATACGAGTCCGATTCGCACTTGGCCTGTGTTTATTTTTGTGGTAGAAATAGATGTAAATATACGCCAATTTCAAAATGTTTAGTAAGCATGGAAATTCCCTTTTTTGACAAAAAAAAGTCGAAATAAGGTAAAATACAAACATTTTATTAATATTCGCAACTTTATACTAATTTTTCATCATATTTGATAGATCTGCGTTCTTACGTACGTGTAGGTAGAGGGTAGAGGCATAGTATACGCCCACATTTTCCATAAAGTTTTATGTCCCACGTAATAGGTGGTGGTGGTGGTGAGCCTATTGCTGTATTGAAATGGACTGGCGCACGTCGTAACTACCTGCAATTGCCATTTTACTGACAACCGGGTTCCATTTCGAGTTTTCTCTACCACACCACATGTCACTGCATCAGATCTCTGTTCTGCCTCCTTTTTTCACAACTTTCGTGGTCTGTGTGCGTTTGTAATTTGGTCACGGGAAATTGATTCCTCTTTAGTGTGTTTGAACATTTCACTCACACCCTAATAGACAACATCTAATAAAATTACACCTCCACGCTCGCTCTCACCTCCTAGTATCAATTACACAGTGATTGATGGCAGCAGTCTACTGTGATCGATGGATTGATCGGATAAATAGATAGATAGGTGACCTTAAATTGCGATCGGGTTACGAATTACCTATTTGGAAGGTATTGATTTGAAGTTATTGATTTTAGAGAGACAGAGTCTGTTAGCCTAGCGGGGTTACTCAATGCAACATTCTATGAACGATCGAAGCGTTAAGAATAAAAATTGTCCTGAAATACGTGACAATCTTTGTGGCATCGCCATTTACGAGAACTTTCGTCTTTCATACCTACGGCTTGGCAATCAGTAACTTAAATGGCATTCCCTTTTCTCGAAAGTACCGAGTCGAGTCATTGGCGAGTCTCTGTATGAGAAAATGTTCCATACTAGGCATTTCCACAATACATTCCATTTTGTATCTTTTGGAGTCAAATAAATTTACCAGTCATAATACAAAATAAATTAAAACACTTTCATGCTCTCAGAAATCAACTAAGAAAGAGTTGATAAATGACCTAAGTGGATGAAACAGTAATTGGATACTGTAAATAAGAAAAAGTTAGATCTGGAACGCGGTGAACAATCGTCGGTCGCGCTCTCGGTAATAAATAAACCTGAAAGGGTTTCATTCAGGTAGCACTAGAGAAATTACAGCACTTCCTCGTTTATGGCTTCCTGGTACGTCGGCTGACTTTGCACAAAAGCTTTAACCAATCTTGTAACAAATTGAATTCTTTTACGAACGTTTTTCATATACGCTACTCTACTTATAAAAAGATTTCAGCTAGAATTTGGCGGTAAACTTACAGACAAGCAGTTGCTACTCCGTTGTTTAATTTTTCAAAACTTGTGTACATAGGTAATTATTTTTGGGTGTTTATATGTAATTTATGGTGGATTATGAAACATAAAGATTCGACAACGTGCACAAGTGTTGGAAAGTGATAAAGCGCAGTGAAACGCGACTTTACAGGTTTGTGGACAAATTCCGCAGCAAGCCCTAGTAAGATACCACCGCCTTACTAGAGTAGAACTTAGTGCAAACTTGGACATACATGAATACGCCGCTGTTAAGAAAAATCTGAACGTGAAAATGATTCATATTTGCGCAATGTTTGGATACTCTCAAGCCGAGAAAGCTCAAGAATAAGAAGGAAAAAAAATCAGCTACATCCGTTCATTCGTTAGAGCTGAAAAAGTAATAAAAATTTACAAACACTCACAAACTTTCGCATTTTAAATATTTTTGTAACCACTAAGATACTTTTCCCCACTGAAACTTCACAACATGGACGTGTGACATACACATTATCTGTATTAATATTTGATACATTTATTGATTCCTCAGTGCCATGGGACCGGGCTCAGTATTCCTTGCGGGCGGAACCACAGACGTAGTAAATCTTTGGCTTTATGTAAGTGATAAATAATGCCTCCTTCCGACTATAGGTATGAATATTTCAGTTTCATTGTTTATATTTCAACCCATTTTCTATGGACGTGAGTAAATCAACCGAACAAATATGTTGGACGTTAGCAAACTCATCAAGTAAATTGAGTTAGGTTAACAAGATCACTGACAAGTTGAATCTGTTGTATGTCGTACTAGCCTAGCCGAAGCAAGCGGGTCCGCCCGCGTAAGTAGGTAGTACTAGTACCTCAAGATCTCACTCAAAAAATAAGAAACAGCCAAATGCGGGTCGGACATTTTGTTGTATGGGAGCCCCCTTAATTAATCAGTCAGACAAACGGACAGACGGGCAGCGAAGTCCCGTTTTTACTCTATGTATACGGAACTCTAAAAATTGCGGCAAAATCTCCAGTAAGTAGTTTTTGCGTCCATCACAAACAAACAGACAAATATTCCAAAAAAATGTGTTCAGTATCGTTAAATTAGAACAGAACAAAACCAGTAACCATGAAGTATTATTTTTTTCAATTTTCCATTGTACATTTGTAAAGAAAGACACAACCACTTTACTACCCGTTCGCTCTAAGTTTGCCGCTGGCGTAGAGGCGTATACCCGAATTGTTAATTAGACGAAGTAAATTGACAGTAGCTAATGTCACATCGTCATAGAAAATAGACAACATTGTATGAAGAAGTGACATTAGTTGCTGTCAATTTACTTCGTCTAATTAAAAATTCGACTTTAATATGGAGCCGAACAGCAAAGTTAGAGCGAACGAGCAGTCTAAGTACAGACGTTGCCCACTCCTCACAAAATAGAGCAGGCATTTTTTTTTAATACACAGTTTAGTTAAGGACAAGACATGGCTCAACTTTAGATTGTCTGCCGTGGAGTTTGGGGTTCATATTTTTTTTACACAAAGCTAATATTATTAGAAGCCTCCACACGAAGTTTTAACTTGCGGAAATTAATGGTTAACGAGAAAAAAAATAATGAAAATCATTAAAATTCACCAATAATTTGACACTTTTCACCACAGAATACATACACTCTCAATGCTTTTGACATTCGGCTCGTCACTATACGTTTCGTTTTACGTAAGGTTAACGCACAACAATGTTTTACTTCATTTAAAAATTAAATTAATAATAATATTTAGTGACAAAGTTAAATTTTATGCATATTTTATTATATTACGTATATTTCGCTGATATAAATGAATGCTATTACTTAAATGTATTCTGACAATAATTTACCGACTATTGCCGCTATGTAAAACTAAACGTAAAAATTCGTCGAAACGCTGTCACTGTTACTTTCTGACAGTTATATTTTTTTTTTTGTAATATATATTTTACGGCCTTTGGCTTCAGCCTTTTAGCCAAACTATTGTTGATTATCTTATTATGGTTAGGTTAGGTTGGAACTGTGACCATTGACGCGCGAAGGCGAGCGAGCGAAGCGAGCGTGCCGCGGCAGCGGCCGCCGAGCGCTTTATAATATTATTTTAACAATTTCGACCTTTATATCGATGTCAACACAAGACAATGCGAAAGATAGGTTAGGATATTAAAAAAATCATAACTCAAAAAGGGGGGGCTTCCGCAACTTTTCCTTCAGGGGGGGGGGTTCTACAACCCCCCCTCCCCCCTTTCCACCCCCTCCCGCCCCTTAAATCGTGGGACGACAATCCGAAGTCCTACCCAAGACATAGGTCCCAGATTACTAAATAGTTACTACGCGTAGGTGAAGTACGAGTATCAACCCACGCATACATATGGTCACGCCTTTATCCCCGAAGGGGTAGGGAGAGGCATATTATATGCCCACATTTCACCTTTGTATAATTTGTCCCACGTAATAGGTGGTGAGCCGTATTGCCGTGTTAATGGACAGGCGCAGGTTGTGACTGCCTGCTGTTGAAATAAAGCCTTCAACTTAGCTTAACGACTGCCATTTTACTGGCAACCGGAACCAACGGTTTAACGTGCCTTCCGAAGCACGGAAACGCTCAAATAAATGTCACAAAGTGATCACATGGATGGTCAATTGGTCACCCATCCATGGACCGGCCATAGTGAAAGTTGCTTACTGCAGTGATCGTTTACAGAACACTGAGTCCGCGGGGCCACGAGCGCTTCTCGAGCAACCCACGCAACAAACTGTCAAAAGAAAATGGGAGGGCGGGCGGCCATATTTTACGATTCTGTAAACGGCAATAGGTTTATTGATAATATTTTTTATCATGAAGCATCAAAAAATAAATAATAATGCAAACAAATTATTTATTATAATAATACAAAATTTGGAAATCACGTTGTTGGCGTGATTTCCAAATTTTAGTAAGACAACGTCACGATGTCAGCACCCGCCCGTCACCCGGCCGTTTACCGAACTGTCCATGTATAACGGTTTCCCACCAAATTTGTCTAGCTATTATTACACTAAAATAAATATAATTACGTACATAATCATTCTCACATACATACATACATACATATACTCACGCCTTTATCCCCGAAGGGGTAGGCAGAGGCCTATACCGGCCCACATTTCACCGTGTACAATTCGGTCCCACGTAACAGGTGGTGAGCCCATCGCCGTGTTGAAATGGACCGCCGCCGTCAGAGCCTCGTCCGTTGTTCAGCAGGTGCACGAGCTTGCACGTGAGGTTGACTTGGGCCCCGAAGGTGTTGGTAGGGCCCCACTACACCCATCATTTCATTCTCACAACGAGTTCTAATTAGGGAATGCAATCCCGCAACCAGATTGTAATCCCGGTATTTGCGGGACTGAGAGATCTCAGTCCCGCGGGATTCCGGTATTTGCGGGATCCCGCATATTTCTGAAAGTTTGAGAAAAAGAATAGAATTCTGTATCATACATCCATCTAGAACTAAAAAATAGTCACCCCTTAATCCCCGAAGGGGTAGGCAGAGGCATAATATGCCCACATTTCATCTTTTAAGATTTCGTACCACGGTAATATGGGTCTCATCTCATAATGTTCTTTTCTCGAAATGTCCTTTGTCATAATGTCATTTCTCAAAAAGTCCTTTTCCGAAAATGTCCTTTTCTCAAAATGTCCTTTTCGCGAAATGTCCTTTTCTCAAAATGTCCTTTTCGCGAAATGTCCTTTTCTCAAAATATGTGCACTACAGGATTAACCCCGCTCAATCCGACTTGGATAGGTTAGGTTAGAAGGCTAAGGCGGGAGAGGAGCGCAGCAAAGCTTCCGCATTAGCCTTCG
The DNA here is from genome assembly GCA_933228765.1 of Miltochrista miniata. Classification (NCBI taxonomy): domain Eukaryota; kingdom Metazoa; phylum Arthropoda; class Insecta; order Lepidoptera; family Erebidae; genus Miltochrista; species Miltochrista miniata. The sequence continues at coordinate 3,842,724 of OW121769.1, forward strand.
TGGTTATTTTTTTAATAACCTAACCTAACCTATCACATCGGATTGAGCGGGTTTAATCCTGTAGTGCACATATTTGGAGTAAGGAACATTTTAAGAAATGGACATTTCGCGAAAAGGACATTTTGAGAAAAGGACATTTTGCGAAAAGAACATTTCGAGAAAAAGACATTTCGAGAAAAGACATTATGAGATGAGACGAGCCGGGCCTTCAACTTGGCTTAACTGCCATTTTACCGGCAATCGGGACCAACTGCTTAACGTGCCATCCGAAGCACAGAAACGCTCAAATAAATGTCACAAAGTGGTCACCCATCTAAGGACCGGCCATAGTAAATGTAACTTACTGCAGTGATCTTTTACAGAAAACTGAGTTCGCGGGGCCACAAGGTAAAATAAATTATTTAATATTACTTTTGTATTAAGATTATTAAACGGATATAGGTACATAAAAGTAATAAAATACCTACTGCAAATTATTAGAAGCGCAAAAAACATAGCATGTCAAAATTCTTGTCTGCCAAACGACTCCTAACTTTACATGTCCGATAGCCAGCAAGCAATGTACGAGATAATTGAATACTTTTACAGTAAGTACAAGAAAAGTCAAATCTCCTTGATTAAATCACTAAAATCAAATAAGTACGTTATTAGATTTTTATATTACATCACAATTACAAAAAACTCTCTCAAACCGAATCAGTTTGCGCGCTTCCGCTTACAGAATAACACATGGAGTTTACCTTTGCACAATCCCGCTAATCCCGCGGGATCCCGCACGATTTAGGACTGGTCCCGCAAAAACACTGCGGGGTCCCGGTATTTCGGGATCCCGGTATCCCGGTATTGCATTCCCTAGTTCTAATGAATTTACAGAGATAAAAAGTCAATACTTTTGAGTGTATTCACTGACAAACATCGTAAAATCACTCTGAAATCGGTAACTTTCAGGGGCTTCTATATTAGTTATAACGATGTATTTTTACAAACTATTACCTAAATAAAATCATTTTAAACAGAATAATCATATTTCGAATATGAAAACATTACTTACGTGATAAATCTGTGATAAATCCAGTTATTTTTAGCCACACACACGCACTTGGTACAAACGCACTCCACTCCGGTGGAGCTTCAACTGTCGATTCCGAAATAAAATTTCGGACAGTAAAATTATGATTCAAATGTCAAGGAAATGTTATAGAGAACGCATGTATTCAAACTTCTTCATAGAAAAGTAGAACGTAAGTACACTACAATTAAGTTTAAAGTCGCCTGGGGAGGTGCGGTGCAAATGCACCGCTTGGGGTTTGACGGAATGGCCCGTGACGAGACGCGCGGTGCAATTGCACCGGTTGTGGTGTTAGAGGTAGTACGTAAAATTTTAAATGTACTAGGCAAGTATGTACACTCGAGAGCAATGAATCCGGGTCACTTAAAGAATGTTAAAAATCTCGGAAACTAAAAATGATAGGTTAATGCAATAAATTGTATTTAATAGACAATGTAATACTCCTTAAATGAAAGTAAAAAAAATATGAGTCACCATACATTTTATTAACACAAAATTACATAAAGAAAAAACTGCCGATCTCTCCTTAAAACAAAAATAGGAAACATGAAATTTTTGAACTTTATTACGATTTTCTTGAATTTTAATACTTCGTATTGCCTCCTCGTGCTTCCATTACTGCGTTTACGCGGTTTGGCATGCTGTACACCAAGTTCCTTATACGATTTTGGGGAATATTCTCCCATTCCTCTGTGAGAGCAATTTTGAGCTCACGAAGCGTGATTGGGGGAGGGTTTCGTTGTTTTACGCATCTGCCTAGCTCGTCCCAAGCATGCTCGATCGGGTTGATATCCGGGCTGCGCGCTGGCCACTCCATACGAGTAATGTTCATCTCTTGAAGGTAGTCATTCACAATCCTACCTGTATGAGGTCGGGCATTGTCATGCATAAATATAGCATCCTCACCTAAATTGACCATAAATGGACCAACGTGATCATTGAGGATTTCTTCCACATATCTTACGCTAGTTAAAGAGCCGTTTTCTATGATCACCAGCTCTGTGCGACTTTCAGAAGAAATTCCGGCCCACACAAGTACAGACCCACCACCGTAGGCTACTTTTTCTTCGATGCATGCTTGCTTGAATCTTTCCCCTGGTCTTCGATACACTCTGTGTCTTCCATCGTGCTTGTAGAGCATAAATTTTGATTCGTCGGAGAACATAACTTTTGACAAATCTTCAATACTCCAATTTACGTGGCTCTGGGCATACCTTAGTCTCGAAATACGATGCCCACGCTCCAGTTTAGGGCCGTTTGCAGGTCTAAGGGGTTTTAAGTTAGATTCAGCAAGCCGACGTCTTACTGTCCATGCACTTGGGTTACTTCCTCCGAGGCGTCGAAACTGATTGGTGAGTTCAGTTCCTGTGAGAAAGCGATTTCGAAGCATGGTGTTCACCAAGTATCGGTCTTCTCGTGCTGTGGTACACCTGGTTCTGCCCGTTCCTGGTCTGCGTAGGTTAGAACCAGTTTCTTCGTAACGTCGGAGAACTCTTTGTACTGTTGACAGCGACACACCGACAGTCCTGGCTGTATCGCGCTGACTCCGGCCGGTTTCCAGCATTGTAAGTATTCTGGTGCATTCTTCAGGCGTAAGCGACATAATTTCAGCTTGATTAATGAATATAGAGCACTATCAACATGGTTTATGTACCCACATAAATGACAGATTACAAACAAAAGCAACACCAAATGCTGTAATTTCGTAGTTCCATCTTCGAAAGTGGCCCTTTTTCAAATTTGATTTTTTTATGATATAACTTTACAATAACTAAGAAGTTTTAATACCTTCATTTAAGGAGTATTACATTGTCTATTAAATACAATTTATTGCATTAACCTAGCATTTTTAGTTTCCGAGATTTTTAGGATTCTTTAAGTGACCCGGATTCATTGCTCTCGAGTGTATAAGCAGGAAGTCTCAAGTTTTTGGAGAAACATCGAGCTTTAGAAGCGTGGTCCAGCTGGTTACGTAGCAACGATGCTAAGAGCCTAGTACAGTACTGGACGCTAGGCACTTGTGAATAAAAGCATCTTCGGTTTATAGATTTTATTAAGGTGTAGGTGTTTATATTGTTAATCCAATGAATAGGTTTTTAGGTTTCATAACCCTACATGAGACTTCGCTCTCCATCTGTCTGTCTGTCCGTCAGGAGGCTGTATCTCATGAACGGTGTTAGCTAGAGAGTTGAAATTTTCACAGATTATGTGTTTCTGTTGCCGCTATAATCAACAAATATTAAAATAAGTAGGTAAATATTTAAAAAAAAATTTTGGGAGGCTCCAATACAACAAACGTGTTTTTTTTTGTTTGTAATAATTAAGCCTCTGTGAGCGAGTCCGACACACACTTGGCTGGCTTTTAAATCCTACTTCCTACTAATATTATAAATGTGAAAGTTTGTGAAGATGTTTGCATGTTTGGATGCTTGGATGTTTGTTACTCAATCACGCTCTAACGGCTGAAAGGATCTGGCTGGAATTCGGTACAGGGATAGAGTATAGTCTGGAATAACACATAGGCTACTTTTTATCCCGGGAAAATGTTCCCACGGGAAGCGGGAACGGGAACCAAATTTCACGCAGGCGAAGCCGCGCGCATCAGCTAGTGTTAATATAATGTTTAGAAATTGGTATACCAAAACATTTTTAAACATTTATTATTACTGCTCCGCTCCATTAAGGAAAACCGTTCATCATAAGACTGAAATATTTTTGTTAAAAGCACACAAAAATACATTCATAGTCTCGCCTTAATCCCCAAAGTAGGGGTAGGTAGAGGCATAATATACGCCCACATTTCACCTTATAGTCTTATGTCCCACGTAACAGGGTGTGAGCCTATTGCCGTGTTGAAATGGACAGGCGTAGGTTGTGACGACCCGCAATTGAATTTTTCAAGCCGCCCATAAGGCCTTCAACCGGGTTTCATTTCAAGTTTTCCTTCTCTACGGAATGGATCGTTTTGTGAAAGTGTTCTCTTAGTCGCCTCTTACGACACCCTTGGAATGAATTATGGAGTGGTGACAGTTTGTAATCTCTTCCGTCGCCACACGGGGCCTTACAAATAACATTGGTAATATAGTTTCAAAACTTGCTAAGTGATTATTTTACTTTGAAAGATGTGGGAGTTCAAAAAGTAATACAGATAACTACCAACCACTAAGACGGCTTAATGTGTCATGCTCCCAACTTTGCTTGACATAAGCTGGTCGAGAAAACTTCAAACTTAGCGGAATTACGGTACCTCGGGGTGGTATTGCCACAGATAATTAGTATGTATTATTTATACCTACTGTTGATTGACGGCACTTGGTGGAACTTGCTGCACATATTGAAAACGACACTTGTACTATTCCACAATATTTATATTATTATAAACCTGACCGGTTTCGCTTCACAGCATTTTCAAAGGTCTAGATGGAAAGAAGGAAGACTTAGTATGTAAGTTTTCGTTGTTTTCACCTAATTTCTTGCAATGGCAACATTGAAATTAATGTAGATTGAATATTGAGTGGGCGAGGAACAGGGCCTGATTTACCCATAGGCTAACTAGGCTCAAGCCTAGGGCACAAGGACCTACATACAGATAGGCAACTCGCTGCCTCCCACTGAGCAAGCTTCCCCACCCTCACCACAGCTGTCATTATAGTTGGAGGGTATTTTGACGGAACGTTTTCTCTCATATTTGTCTCATATTCGTCTGTCATATTTTGCGGGGGGAAACATATTCATTTACACCACTACAAAAGCATACGGCTGTCACAAACAAATACACTCATAATTTCAGACATATACATATACTATAAATATTTCTTACTAGCTGACCCCGCAACTTCGTTTACGTCACATAAGGTGTATTGGAGAGGTATTTCTTCATCAGACTCATCAAGCAGCGTGTGAAACTGCCCTGTTTGCTTAATCATAAAAGAGCTTAAATATTAAGTCAATTCTAAAACATTTCAGTCCACGCCTTCGGCGCGGAATAGTTTTAAAATGACCTTAATCATTAAGCTCTTTTATGATTAAGCCAACACGCCAGTTTAGATTTACCCATTTTTAGGGTTCCGTACCCAAAGGGTAAAGAACGGGACCCTATTCATGAGACTTCGCTGTCCGTCTGTCTGTCTGTCTGTCTGTCTGTCCGTCAGGAGGCTGTATCTCATGAACGGTGATAGCTAGAGAGTTGAAATTTTCACATATTATGTGTTTTTGTTGCCGCTATAACAACAAATACTAAAAACAAAAACATAATAATATTAAAGGGGGGCTCCCATACAACAAACGTGTTTTTTCGCCATTTTATCTTATATATTAGGTAATAAGGTATCCTTCTCAATTTAAATACGTTAGTTGGCTTAAACATATAATCAAGATTATTTCTTCCCTTTACACCATGCAAATTAAATGAATACTTTAGGAGGTATAGCAAAGTCAAATATTGCTGATTGAAATTAATTTCCTGTCGCCATGATTAAACATTATACGGGTGACATACTAACTTATTTTTCGACTTTCATCGTAAATAATTTTTCTTTAAAGAGTGAACAACGCTTTCAGCAGATTACTTTAGGTAGGTGTAATATTTCAAAGATAGCAATTTCATGGGAAATAGTCAACAATGAGCCCATATTTTAGATTTTTATTCAGTATAAACAATTTACGTACAAACACACAATTCAATTACACGCTCGGTGCATGAGACTGTTGAGACGTATCATATTTATAATGTCAGCATTCAAATGTCATCAATATTCTGAAAAAGAAATTAAACATAGAGATCACAAACTCTTTTGGAAATATAATGTACCTACCGTAGAGGATCTACATACAGGATAGTTAACACTATAGTGCTATAGAGCAACGCGAACTGTCTAAGGCGCGCGTTGCTCTATGGTTAACCACCACCACAGTGCAATACTTGTTTTATAATAAGTAGTGTTAATAGGTGATAAGGGCAACCAGTAGACGCTTGAAATACTCTCAGAATATCGAGCAGTGTATTTTCATAAAAAAATATAATATAAACAAAATGGACATTTACAGGGACATCCTTTCGAGGGCTTATCCGGGGCTCCCAACCGTAGTCTGTTGGGCGTTACGTAGGGTTTTTAGTCGGTAGGAGTCTGGCATAGCATCCATAAAGGATTTTCCTTAACGTTAAATAAAAAGAAAAAGGGGGGGCTCCCATGTAACAAATAAGACTTTTTGTGGTTTTTGGTACGGAACCCTCCGTGTGGGAGTCCGACTCGCACTTGGCCGGTTATTAGATTCATATGTCTATGTATGATGTATGATTCTTTAAAGTGATATAACTTTTTTACTTATAAACCGATTGACATGAAATAAACACTAGATGATAAGTGGAGCAAACCTTAACACAATAAAGAAAACCGCATTGCAATCGGTTAAGCGGTTACTGAAATTAGCGTGCACAAACGTACAGACAAACAGATATACAGACATACAGACAAACAGAAAAAAATCTAAAAATCATTGTTTTGGGTTCTATTGCGTTCATAAAGCCCCCCTATAATATTTTTTCTTATTTATCTTCCATGTACAGACAGCGACCTGTTACAATTTTTATGATGATGATGATTGATTGATTGATTGATTGATGATTGATTGATTGGTTGATTGATTAATTGTTTGAATTGATGATTAATTGATTGATTGATTGATTGATTACGTGTGTGTTTATGCGTGCACTATTGGGAGTCTGCTTTGATAGAAGTAAAATTCTCAGTATGGCGCCTCCCCTCCGTGTTGCTCTATGCCTATGGCCTTAGTTGTCACACACACATTCAAGCTCTGTACAAACATAAGAAATTTTTAGTGTAGGTGACAGAATTGAAAACAAATTATTTGTATGGAGTTTCCGGTGGTTATACTCCCGAAATAAGTTAAGAAATAAGGAACAGAATTCTAGTGTATCTGTAGGGACATAAAGTATGATATTTTATGATTGTTTATTTCACATTATGAAAGCGCTCTTTGTTAGATCTATACTAATATTATAAAGAGGAAAGATTTGTTTTTTTGTTTGTTTGTTTGTAACGAATAGGCTCCGGAACTACTGGACCTATTTGAAAAATTCTTTCACTGTTGGGAAGCTACACTCTTTGCGGTGAACTTAGGCTATATTTTATTCCCATATTCCCACGGGAACGGGAACTACGCGGGTGAAACCGCGTGACGTCCGCTAGTCTTAGTATAAACAAACGTTCACTTGGTGTTACCGTACAGTACACACGTTGTACTGTCGCGTTACTGTAGGGACCCAAACTTTGTAAGAAACGGTAATTAATAAAAACAGTGATTAATCAACATTCTCAATAACTTATTTTATTGGTGATCTCCCTCAATACATGATATTGGTTGTTAACTTACATAGGTGACAACTCCTAAATTGGTGACCCCGACTGACAACTCCTAAATCTATAATACTACGTATGTATTACACTACGTATATTAGGTATACTGAAGGTACCTACTCGCAAGAAGGAATACAATTTCAATAAAGAGACTTTGATAAATGTATGCTAATAAATTATATTAAACGTCTCATTCTACACCGAGGCTTGCACGCAATAGACAATACAACCCGTTCGCCCTAAGTTAGCCGGTCGCCTCTACAACAGCCTCTACGACAGCGGCAAACTTAAAGCGAACGGGCTGTACTGAGTTATTGGTACGTGACAAATGTACAGGCATGAGGATGGGTGGGAGGGTGATGATATTATCGACATGATAGGTTTATTGATAGGTTTCAATAAAATTAAGTAGGTATTGACAAATACTATCGTAGAAAAAAGACAACTGTATTTTACTTTCTCTGCCTGTTCCTTCGGGGATACAGGCGTGATTATAATGTATGTAGGTATGTCCTGGAAAAATATTTTTCATTCGTTAAACCACGTTTACACGATAATCAAAACTTACGGGGAAAATCGCTGTTACAACAAAGATTTTGTTCACAATCGGAGCATACCTACACTTCGAATTTGTTACAGAATACAAACAATGATAGATGGCGCTTACCCCAACATAGTCAACATTGCTATTTAAGTGTATCATTTACATGATAACTATGTGTTTTGTGTTATATCGAGTCCTAAAATTATTAATTATAATTAGCCATAATTGCTAAGTTAGTTTTGTATAATATTGTGTAATTAAATGGTATTGTCTAATTAGCAGCTTCTGGGGGTAAATGTATAAAATGGCGGTAAGATCATTGGGAGCTCTCTCTTGATTCTGAACGCTTAGATAGGCTGTAACGCTGCTCAAATAAATGTAAATGTAAAGTTGTAATTTCAAGTTTTATTTTATTCCTGAAGTGTACCTATTTAACAAATTCGATAATCCACATCACCCTTACGCTCCTTAGTTCTCGCATTTACTCAAAAATTTTCAACAGACATATTCTCGGCACCATATTTTTTCACACAACAACTTTAGTGTAGGCTTCACACAAAAGGCTTTGTAACCACCGAGAATGCTTTTGATCCCGTTTTTCATTCAAAAAAGGTAAAGACCCCAAATTATTTGACGTCAAGAGCAGATAATTTGCATGTTTATAATGTTTAGTTAAAGTGTCAAAGGTGAGGTACATTTTGATCTATCCCTACTAATATTCCGGCCATCAATGTGGCTAGAGTTCACAGAGGGCGATGGCCGTCAGGGTGATAAGAGGATACCGCACGATCTCCGGTGAGGCGGCATGTCTCCTAGCCGGGACCCCTCCATGGGACCTGGAAGCGAGAGCCCTTGCGTCACTATTAAGATGGCGCAAGGAGGCGCTGGAGCGGGGCCAAAGACTCAGGCCGTGGGGCTGTTGTGAGTCCTGGGACATCCTTCCGGGGGTTTACCCGGGGTTCACAACCATGCTGAGCGTTACGTGAGGTTTTTTAGTCGGTAGGAGGCCGACATAGCATCCATGAGGATTTTCCCTCACGTTAAAAAAAAATCCTACTAATATTATAAATGCGAAAGTAACTCTGTCTGTCTGTTACGTTATCACGCCTAAACCGCTGAACCGATTTTGATGAAATTTGGTATAGAGATAGTTTGAGTCCAAGGGAAGGACCTAGGTTACTTTTTAACTGACTGCCGAAAAGGGTAATGATTTAACGCGATAACGACTTCTACGCGGACGAAGCAGATGGGGAACAGCTCTTCTATATATTTTTCCAGTGCCTTGCAAATCTTACATACCTACATCGCTTTTATCCCTGAAGTAGTAGGCAGAAGTATGCTAATACGTCCACATTTCACCATTTTGCTTCTGTCCTATACAATTTAAGTGCTGAGACTATTATCGGGCGGAAATGGACAGGCGCAGGTTATGGCTGCTTAAATTTTTAATGACTATTATTGAACGAATATTACTGACAACTGAGACCCGGGACCTACGGCTTAACGTGCCTTCCGAACCACGGAAACGTTCGTAAATAAATGTCACGCTGTGGTCACACTAGTCACCCATCCAAGGACCGATCATAGTGACAATTGCTTACTGCAGTGATCGTCAAAACTGACGTCGGGCCACGACCGTTTCAAGTATAGCTTTTGACAACACTGGGTTCTTTAAGCGGCGCATGAAGAGGCACATCAGAGGCATTCAAAAAGAGTTCTGATTTGTGATACATTAACTACCGTATCTAGCTCTGCGATAACGTTGCCACTGCAAAAATCAATTTACTCATCGGCTATATGGCTATAACATAACCAAAGTTATCAGAAAAAGATACAGACCACATGGACCTTATCTGGACACCGACTGGAAGAAAACGATACGATATAGGCTATAACATAACCAAAGTTATCAGAAAAAGATACAGACCACATGGACCTTATCTGGACACCGACTGGAAGAAAACGATACGATGAGCGAGACCCTTATACCTACATTTTTTTATACTTATTAATTTTATTTTATTTTAGAGAAGGTAAACTCGAAATGAAACCTGGTTGTCAATAAAATGGCAATCGTTGAGCTAAGTTGAAGACCTTCTGGGCGCGCTTGAGAAATTTCAATAGCGGGTCGCGGCAACCTGCACATGTCCATTTCAACACGGCAATAGGCTCACCACCTATTACGTGGGACATAAAACTATAAGGTGAAATGTGGGCATATACTATGCCTCTGCCTACCCCTTCGGGGATAAAGGCATATATATTAATTTTAATATTTTCAGCCGCTTCCGCTGCTGCGCTGGCTTTTAATTTTCTTTTAAGAAGATGGACGGGGCCAGAGTGTCAACACAAGTTGCATCCAACACACACCGTGCTCTTTTTGCTCAGCTATAACTAGATGTTTCACATTAAAAAAGATTTGTAAATTTGTGTTGAGTAATCTCGGAAACTGAAAATAGGAGATTGAATAACGACGGCGATATTGAAATATTTAATAGCACTTTCACAGCTGGCAAGGCAATTGAAAGTGGCCTTCATTTACGACTTAAGATTATGGCTTTTCACCCTGGATTTATAGAGCAAGGGGTTGACAGAGGGGGGAAACATGTGTTATGACAGCGAGACTATGTCATCTGCGGATAGAACCATTATTGATGTTACATGCCTAATATGTTCTAAGCTCTGAAATCTCAATATATTTGTGAAAGCGGATGGTCGATTATAAAAAAAATGTTATAATCGATGAGGCGCTTTAATAGGTATTTTAGTGTCCACAGATTGTTCCACACAAGTTTCAATATTGAGAGTTATGGAGTTCAGAAATTAGAGACATCTCAACTTTGGCTTTCCACACTGGATTTATAGAGCAAGGGGTTGACAGAGGGGGGAAACATGTGTTATGACAGCGAGACTATGTCATCTGCGGATAGAACCATTATTGATGTTACATGCCTAATATGTTCTAAGCTCTGAAATCTCAATATATTTGTGAAAGCGGATGGTCGATTTTAAAAAAATGTTATAATCGATGAGGCGCTTTAATAGGTATTTTAGTGTCCACAGATTGTTCCACACAAGTTTCAATATTGAGAGTTATGGAGTTCAGAAATTAGAGACATCTCAACTTTGGCTTTCCACACTGGATTTATAGAGCAAGGGGTTGACAGAGGGGGGAAACATGTGTTATGACAGCGAGACTATGTCATCTGCGGATAGAACCATTATTGATGTTACATGCCTAATATGTTCTAAGCTCTGAAATCTCAATATATTTGTGAAAGCGGATGGTCGATTTTAAAAAAATGTTATAATCGATGAGGCGCTTTAATAGGTATTTTAGTGTCCACAGATTGTTCCACACAAGTTTCAATATTGAGAGTTATGGAGTTCAGAAATTAGAGACATCTCAACTTTTGATAAACCTAGAATTCAAGGGTTTCTTTGAATGTAAGGATACTAAACTGGCGTATTTGCTTTACAGTTTAATGATTAAGGCTATTGTAAAATAATTCTCCTCCCTCCTTCGGCAAGGACTGAATTATAACTTCAGTTTTGTTTGCTAACTTAAAAATTTTGATTGGGTAAATCGATTTCGAAAACTTTTCTTCCGAAACGAGTGTACGATGATGTAAAAGTTCAAAATTCCAAAAGCCCGAGTACCAGGGTCCTATAAAGTCAGTGGAGCATGAATCGTAGATAGGTTTCTTACAAATCAATGCAAGTGCTTATTCTTCCAACATTAATTCTACATAGAGCAACACGACCTCCATCAAAGTCTTTCTTTCTTCTCCAACAAAATAACTACTACTAATTAAATTAACACTTATAGATAAATGTGTATCGGCAATGGAAATTACATGTTTTGTAAAATTGCAAGTCTAATCTCTATCCCTTGGGTCTTGGAGACTTATCGGATGCGATCACCTTTCTAGGGAAGGGTGACGCAGTCAAAATCATGGTATTTTATATAAACAGATTATTACTGATCCCCCCCCCCCCCCCCCCAAACTAGCTTAAATATTATTAACACTGAGTCAGCAGGATACAAGATTTTCTTTATTTTTAAATAGAAATCAAAACCAACACGTGCCCAGGTCCCGACCCTCGTCTCTCTCAATGCCCTCGAGTGATGCTGTATCTAATTCTTGTTTATTGATATATCACAGGACGACTGCGAATTCTCTCGGTTGAAAATCGGATTTCCCAAAATTGTGTCTTCCCGGGAGACTATGATTTCGGTGATAAAGGTAGCCTATGGGAGTCTCCAGACCCAAATTTATCTTCATTTCAAAAATCACGGTAATTTAGGACATGAAAGGACAAACAAATCAACAATCTTACTAATTCTTTATAGAGGAGAGATTTGATTGTTTGTTTGCATCGAATGAGCTTCGGAACTACTGGACCGATTTGAAAAATTATTTCACTGTTGGTAAGCTACACTCATTGCGGTGAACATAGGCTATATTTTATTCCCATATTCCCACGGAAACGGGAACTACGCGGGTGAAACCACGTGGCATCCGCTGGTTAATAATTAATATCTCTTACTAATATAAATGCGAAAGTTTGTGAGTGGTGGATGTGTGGATGTGGACGTTTGTTATTCTTTCACGCTCAAACGGCTGAACGGATATGGCTGTTGGAACAGGGATACATTATAGTCCAGAATAACACATAGGTTACATTTTATCCCGGCAAAATGTTCCCACGGGAAGCGGGATCGGGAACAAATTTTACGCAGGCGGAGCTGCAGGCTTTAGCTAGTTATACAGATTTTTATATTTCTAAATACAGAACTATCGTTGATAAATAGATACAGAAAGTAGTCATGACGTCACGGCATATCTATATTTGAAACCTACACTTAGCCATCGATCCGCCAGGTGGCACCACGCGTAACAGTTCTCACAAATACAATAGATATGCATTATCAAGGATGCCATGCTGGACTCTTTCGTTCTCTTTTTTTAACCCGAGAAAAACCGAACATGGATGCTATGCATCTCACATGTCCTGCTAACAGCCTACGGTTGGTAGCCCGGGTACACTACGTAGTAACTATTTATGGATTTTAGTGGACAAAGGGTATTAATCTGTGGTCCGGGTAAGCCTTCGGAAGAATACCCCAGTGGTAGGTAGGATAGTTTTTAAGTTTGCAACTTTGCAGTCTTTGTGTGTTTAATAAAAGGTTTCTGTTTTTTTCTTTCTTTCTTTCTAACAGATATTACACACACCAGGCAATAAAGTTGTCATCAAATTAACTTCGGCATATTAGTAACTGATACTGCATTTATGTCAGATGATATTTCAGTGAACTTCGAATGAATAAAATGAATAGGTACTTACTGTGATACGTATGGACACATAAAACGGACCTATAAAATTTTGTCATGTTGTCATTTTAGGTGGATGTTGGATGTGATATTTTTGATTGTTCATCTGTATATATAAAAATCAATGCCACTTTTCGTTGTAATTTTATAACTCAAGAACGGGCTTACCTATTCAAACCAAATGTTTAGGCTTTGTTCGGACTATTTAGTAGATGGTTTAAGTGAAGTTTGCACAAAATCGGTTGAGCGGTTCTTCATTTATCATGCAAACGAAGTTGCGCGGGTCAGCTAGTAAATTATATTTATTTGCAGTGTCACCAAAAGTGTTAGGTACACAAATAAGTAGGTAACTCAAAATGACATTTTGAGTTATTTGTATGACTCAAACTCTCTCGTTCTCGTTCCCGCGTAACTCCCGGTCCCGTGGAAAATACGGGAATAAAATATAGCTCAGGTTCGCCGGGGATAGTGTTGCTTCCCAACAGTGAAATAATGTTTGAAATCGGTTCAGCAGTTTCGGAGCTAATTCGATGCAAACAAAAAAATCTAATCTTTCCTCTTTATAAAATTAGTATGGAGTTCTAGGCAGTCGAAATTTACACAAACATGATGTATTTCTGTTGAAATTTTAACAACAAATGGTTCCTAGAACAAACTGGTCAAGTGCGACTCGCACTTTTCATGATTGGGATCATCTCAAATAAGATGGTCAGCTCCATTATTATCTATACATATAATAAAATGATAGAAAAGTCAAAACTGTACATTGGAAATATTTCAAAAAAAATACTCACTGGGTGTTTAACATAAGATACCGAAACCGAAAATATGGTTAAAATTTTTTTGTCTGTTTGTCTGTTTGCTTTGCTTTGTCCGGAAGGATTTAGAAAAGAACTCTATAGTTTAGATTCAAATTTTGCACAAATATTAACTAGGGGTAGGGTCTTAAAATAGGCTATGTATTATCACGCTACATATCCTAGGGGCTAAGCAGAGAGCAAACAAAGTGGCATTATAACATAATTTTCACGCGTACGAAGTCGCGGACAACAACTAGTCATAGATAGTATAGAATAGAAATAGAGGCTGACTGCACGTAGGTACGACAACAAAAAGACCTAAGTATAAAAAATATTCTTGCATACAAACAGAAAACAAGCATTCAAATCAGAGTTTGCAAAGCAATCAAGCTTTATGCAAAGCATTTCATTACAGTATTACAGACAAAATTACAGTTTGCATAGGAGCCGGAGCCGGCTTGCCTTTCATTAGCTAATTTGCATCAGTTGTATGCAAATTGGATGTTTCACTCAAGATATCTTGTTCTAGTTGCAATAAGTTGGCTTTTTGCTAAAAACATTTTGCTAAAAAGGATTTTTGGTTTTTTTAAAAATAGATTTCATTTTTACTACACTCCATAATTTCATTCAATTTTAGTAGGTACATTATAACACTTCATGAATAAGATTTCTCCTGGATCCTATCATCAGATCCCGACCTAAATAGAACGACCTCAAAAGTTGACTCTATCCAACGATTTTTTTTTTGGAAATTCGTCTATAATTGGCGGCAATATCGGTGAAATACATAAAAAAAACTGTGGTAGACCTAGAAAGATTTGGAATGTCACACAAACGTTATTAAGAGAATTCATAATATTATAAGACAATTAAAGAGGTGAGACTTGATTGTTTTTCTGATTTGCATCGAATAGGCTCCGAAACGACTGTACCTACCTATTTTAAAAATTCCAAAAAGAAGAAGAAAGCCACATTATGCCCGAGTAGCAAATGCAATATTTTATTGCCGTATCCCCACGGGAACGGGAAATACGCGGGAGAAACCGCGTGGCATCCTAGTTCCTAGCCAGTATTATTCTTTAAGGTTCCACGTAGTTACGCTGCTGAACCTATTGCTATGTTGAAACGAACAGGGACGTTCTGTTTCCTAAATATGGCCGCAGAAGAAGTCAAAGTCTGTTGGGAATCCCGGGGACATCCTGCCGAGGGTAGGATACGTTGGATTTTTAGTCGGTGGGAGTCCGGCATAGCATCCATGTAGGATTGTCCTCGCGACAATTAAAAAAAAAGTAGGGTCCGTGTTGGTCCGGCATAGCATCCATGACGGATTTTTCACACGTAAAACATAAGGTGCTCACTGCCTCTGCGGCGCAGTCGGTAGTGATACCGCCTGCGGCGCTGGAGGTCGTGGCTCGTGGGTTCGATTCCCACCGGAGACTAATATTTGTGTGACCCATAAATGTTTGTCTCAAGAGTCTGGGTGTTTCTATGTATAATATGCATGTATTTAAAAGTATTTAAGTATTAATATCCGTGGTCTGATACCCATAACACAAGCAGGCTATTCCTAGCTTACTTTGGGATCAGATAGCGTTGTGTGAGATGTCCGTGAATATATATTTATTTATTGGGTATTATTTCAGGTACCAGCAATTTTAATTATCATTTGAAGCATAGAAACATTCGTAAATAGGTAGGTATATAATCAGTAGGCCACAAACAGTCACATTTAATAACCTAGATACTTGCGATGTAAACGTTTTGATAGAACACAGCGAGCGCTACGAGTGCGAGAATTACTCTTCACTTGACTTATACAGGGTGGAATTTAAAGACCGTGGTTGAAGGTAAAGTAGGTACCCTTGGCAAGTTTTGCTGAAAGGAGACATTCCTTTATTTTCAAAAGTAAGTAAAACTGCATTTCAAGATTTTTCAAAAATCATCTGCTTAAGTCGGACATCGAACCAGGGAGATGAGAAAAAAAATCACCTGTATTTTATGATACCAACCGAAAGAGTCTTTTATAAGGAACAATTTCTTTTAAACAACATAGCATCTTACATTAAAGGAAGACCAAGTAAAATATGTTTTTATTGTAAAGCTTACTCACTATCTAAAGAAAAAAAAACAGCCGCAACCTCTTCCTTTTTTTATATTATATCTTTTGTATTTTATATTATTATATTATAGCTGTAGGGATCGAAAGGTAATCTCTAGGTGTCAATGTATTAATCAAGCTTACTCGCTTGAAAATCACATCACTCAGAGTAAACTCAGCTCTAGCTTGAAGCATCAATAACATCAATTTTGTTCTCAAAATTTTTACTCTCGCTTTCAACGTAAGGAAATAAATAAATAAATAGTTGTGGGCATTCTCACACAACATCATCTAGCCCAAATTAAGCTAATATGGGATGCGGGGTCCTACTAACATCTTAAGGACCCCAATGGGTCGGATCCTCCTCGTGGTGCATCCTGGGCAACGGAGTAGTGACCACTCCCCTTCCTCTGTGGGGGAGTTGTGCTACTCTGGCTAATTTCGGCCGAGGCGGGAGTAACCCAACTGTGGGTTGCTCGGTGGTGTGTGTTGCTGCCGGCCGTGCCGTTATTCACGGCCGGCAGCAGCAGTGCTGGGTCGCCGTCGCTTCGCCACCTTTGCTGGCGAGACGATAGCGGCAAAGTGGGAGAGGCACTGCGTGGGGGGCGGGAGTTTGGGTAAATGCTCCCGCCCTGCCATGCAGTTCGGGCTGCCGGCCGTGAATAACGGCGCGACCGGCGGCGGCGGCAACAGTGCTGGGCCGCTGTCACCTCGCCAGTTGACGAGGTGATGGCGGCAAAGCGGGAGGTGCACTGTGCGGGGGAGCGGGAGTAAGGGATAATGCTCCCGCTCTGCCGTGCAGTTCGGGGGCGCCGCGTTGAGGAGTCACTGTGCGCCCCCGATTGTTTCTTGACCGTGGGCGTAAGGTCGGGGGACCCCGCCCACCAACGGTCACATGGCGGTGGGCACCTTCCCCGTGTTCCGAGGGTGCCCATTAGCGCACGCCTGCGCCAGCCGCTCTCTGTCTCCTCTATTACAGAGGGGCGCTCGAGAGCGGTGCAGGCGTGGTCTTCAGCTCCTTAGGGAGCTTTGGGGAGCCGCCCATCTGGCTCCCCCGACGAGAGCCCCGAATAAACGGGGCGCCCCTAGCCGGGTCGACGTGAATAATCTTTTGATATCCCTCGGCCCGGCTAAAGGGTGAGGAGGAACACCGCGGGGTTTAGTGGGTAGGACGGTCCATTCCGGACCGGGCCGGGAGTCCCACACACCATCCCAGCTGCCCCCGCAGCTGGGATGAAGGCGCGTAAAGGCGTTCCCCGCGTCAACAAAAAAAAAAAAAAAAATTAAGCTAATATAAGCTTGTACTTATAGAATTCGGGACTTCACGCGAAATACTGTGTTACTTACATTTACCGACGTTTCGAGCACGTTGCAGCGCCCGTGGTCGTGGTCTATAAGTATGAGTGTTCAAAACCGCGATAGTTTAAAAATAACATATAAGCTTGTACTATACGACTGTAGACGACTAATAGACCTGCTTATATATTTCTAAAACTCCGAAACAAACATTTGTGATGTGTGTGAATGGCCGCAAAATTTGTACCTACGCAAAAAGTTTTTCTTTTGAGTTTTTTCAGGAGGTTTATACGGGACGTAATTTATGTAATGTTTTAACACGTGATGTGATGTACAAGGAAAAAAAGTGTTGGATTTATTCCTTTTATAAAGAAAATGAATGTTTTTTTATCTACATATATTATCCATTAAATAATAATTATTATATTGTAGGTACAAAAATACCGACCTACATATATTACTTTATGAAAATTTTATTATTAAGTATTAATAACTCATACGTTTATTTTTATTGATATCTGTGTCAAACATAGACCTGTGCCACAGTATAAAGACAACTATATGCACTACTATAACACATAATACCTACCTTATATTTTTAATATATCAATGTAGGTACGTAATGTCCAATTTAATTATGATTAGTGCTCCGATGGCGCACAACTTAATAAAAGTGTCTATCTAATGCAAAAACAATTACTATCGAATTATGCATAATAGTAGTTCTTGACACATTCAAATAAAGCTCTACTTATTTAAAATTATTTTATATGAAAAATAAATGGCTTGATGATATGTAGTTAGAAATCAAAAAATATAATGATCAAAACACACTTTCTATTTTTTTATCAATTCAAGATTACTTCAAAGTAAAAACCCTACTTTTGAATGAAGAAAAAGTACTCATCACTGCGTTGCCCTCAATACTTGTTGATATTGATATTATTTGCCTATCTCTACAAATTTTCTCATCACCATATTGAAACCAAATAAGATCAACAGTTTCAATAGCACATGATAAAAAGCTACACTGAACTATCTTCTACATTGTTATGAGCGCCTGGTACTTTTTAATCAATATATTGAGTAAATAGAGGTGGTTTGTGTGTTGAATAAATAGTATTTGGTACCTGTGCATTTCCCGCGGCGGCTGGGATGACACCACGCGTGCGTGCGACAGCACAGCCTGAAGTACACTGACGCCTATTGGTTGGATCATTCGCAAGGGTAGTTAAAATCTATATAGAGGTGTTAATTCCTCTTTGTAATTTTAGAGTAATATCGTGGACTAGAAATGGATACCTAGTCAAACAATGGGAAGACAGATTCGGTAATTTTTATTATTGTAAATCGATATTCCAAGATAATCCTAAAGAAAACAGTACTTCAGTTACTCAAAACTTTATGTTTTATCGTCATTATTTAAAACTTCTAAGTACTGGCTCCACCAGTTATGGGGATAACATGATTGGGAAAGTCCTGATGTCCTAGGGGGTCGACTAAGGAAAATGCCAGTCCACCGCCATATTGGCCAACAGTGATATGCATCTCAAATGTCCATTTCAACGCGACCATAGGACTACTTATATGTAAAACAAACAAAAACAAAATGTCTGTGTACATAATGCCTCTGTCATTCCCTTGGGGATAAAGGGATAGCTAGTTATGAATGTGTTTGTAACCAAACTCAACAAGGCACAGAAAAAAGATCCTTTTTTATTGTCTGTCATTATTTTGACATAAAATTCACTAATTAATGTTAGCATATAATTTTCCATGTTTGAGGCGATAAAACATCGCGTTGATACAATTAATAACACTACCATCGTATTATTTATTTATTTATTTATTTTACACTTTATTGTACGCCAAGTAAATACAAATAACCACCCAAGCTGCGTTCTGAATTGAGAAACATGGTCATATTTGCGTAAACCAAAAATGAACCTTATGCAAACATTTTGAAGACGCTCAAGTTTGTATGACTGGTTTTCGGCAAGATCAGGATAGCTGACATCTGCATAATCGAGTATCGGCAACAGTAGCGCGTTTACAAGCGCAATTTTGGTGGTCATAGGCAGAAGGCTTTGTAACTTCTGTAATGAGCCCACCGATACAAACATCTTACGGCTCAATTCCTGCATCTGTGGCTCCCATGATAGCGTTTTATGCAAAATTATAACTGACTAGCTGAGCCCGCAACTTCGTTTACGTCACATAAGGTGTATGAAAGGAAAGGTATTTCTTCATCAGAGTCATCAAGCAGCGTCTGAAACTGCCCTGTTTGCTTAATCATGAAAGAGCTTAATGATTAAGACTATTTTTAAACAATTCAGACTGAATTGTTTTAAAATAGGTAGCCAACACGCCAGTTTAGGTTCACTCACATTCAAAGAAACCCCTACAATTAAAATTTTCAAAATATCTGATTCTAAAAATCGGTTTAGAAATAAAAGAGTTATAACACTATAACTCTTTTATTTCTAAACCGATTTACATAAAACAAACGCTAAATGTTAACTGGAGCAACCCTCAACACAATAAAAAAACCGCATTGCAATCGGTTGAGCGGTTACTGAGATTAGCGTGCACAACCGTACAGACAAACAGATATATACAGACATACAGACATACAGACAAACAGACAAAAATTCTAAAAATCATTGTTTTGGGTTCTATTGCGTTCATAAAGCCCCCTATAATATTTTTTTCTTATTTATCTTCCATGTACAGACAGCGACCTGTTACGATTTTATTATATGTATTGATTGATTTAAAATCATTCATGAAATCAAGTGTAACAGCTCTATACAATTACGACAAAGATCCAGTAGGGACGATGCGCTGGGCGGACGCTATCCACCGGCGTGCGCCGCGTCGCACATCGCAAGCAACAGTTTGTAAAGGGTGGTCAGCGTTCAAATATAAACACCCTTAATTAACTAATATGTAATTTAGTAGGGTCGCCGAACGTGTTAAGAATTCCATCGGATACCCTTCGAGAATATTCTACAGTAGAAAGGAATCCCCTGGAATTCTGTATACGGTGTATACCCCATTTGGCCCCATTTGGACTGCCTCGTTGGTCTAGAGACCGTAAAGTAACACTGTGGATCACGAGGTCGTGGGTTCAATTCCCACCACAAGACAAAAATGTTGAGTGATCCATAAATATTAGTACCTACTTACTGTCTTTTTGAAGTGAAACTTCTTTATCGGCGTTGGAAAAAAATTTGCGTCACGTCACGTCACGTCACGTCACGTCACGATTTTTGGTTACGCGCCATCTTTGTTCTGTTCCCCACCATGGTGGATTCGAATTAAGAGTACTTTATCCAGGGATAGCATGTCATTTAAGGGTTTTTGGACTTTTGGACTTTTGGATGGGACATTGGTACTTTGGGTCTTTGGAACTTTGAGACTTTGGGACTTTTGAACTTTTGAAGTTTTGGACTTTTGGACTTTTGGATGGGACCTTGGTACTTTGGGTCTTTGGGACTTTGGAACTTTGGAACTTTGGAACTTTGGGACTTTGGAACTTTGGGACTTTCGGACTTTGGGACTTTTGGACTTTTGGACTTTTGGACTTTTGGACTTTTGGACTTTTGGACTTTTGGACTTTTGGACTTTTGGACTTTTGGACTTTTGGACTTTTGGACTTTTGGACTTTTGGACTTTTGGACTTTTGGACTTTTGGACTTTTGGACTTTTGGACTTTTGGACTTTTGGACTTTTGGACTTTTGGACTTTTGGACTTTTGGACTTTTGGACTTTTGGACTTTTGGACTTTTGGACTTTTGGACTTTTGGACTTTTGGACTTTTGGACTTTTGGACTTTTGGACTTTTGGACTTTGGGACTTTGGGACTTTGGGACTTTGGGACTTTGGGACTTTGGGACTTTGGGACTTTGGGACTTTGGGACTTTGGGACTTTGGGACTTTGGGACTTTGGGACTTTGGGACTTTGGGACTTTGGGACTTTGGGACTTTGGGACTTTGGGACTTTGGGACTTTGGGACTTTGGGACTTTGGGACTTTGGGACTTTGGGACTTTGGGACTTTGGGACTTTGGGACTTTTGGACTTTTGGACTTTTGGACTTTTGGACTTTTGGACTTTTGGACTTTTGGACTTTTGGACTTTTGGACTTTTGGACTTTTGGACTTTTGGACTTTTGGACTTTTGGACTTTTGGACTTTTGGACTTTTGGACTTTTGGACTTTTGGACTTTTGTACTTTTTGACTTAATTTAAGGTGAGGTGAAAATTAAGTTTATGAAGAAGTTTCACTTCTTACGTGTGTACACTAAGTACACGCAATTTTTTTAATGTGAGGGAAAATCCATCATGGATACTATGCCGGACTCCTACCGACTAAATGTCCCAGGACTCCCAACAGACCCACGGCCGCCACTGCGGCCTCGCCCAGGGGGTGGTTCGGGTGCTATCCCGCGTCTTTAGGGGGGTTTCGGGTGTGATCCCGCTTCTAAGGGGGGGCGAGCGTGAGGTCCTCACGTCAAGTCACGTCACGCTGCCGTCATGGGCCTGCTTCTGTAAGGACGGTGAGCAGCCCTCTCACCGTCCTCAGGCTCTCGGTCATTGGAGTGGAGGCCCAGGCCGCCGACTGCGGAACTCGGGTAGGAGAGTTCTCTCCCGTTCACCCACTTACCGTATTGACAAAATGAAAGTGTATAAGTAAGTAATAATATATGTAGTCTGGTGCCTATGACACAAGCAAGTTCAATGTTCCCACTTCACTGTAAGATCCAGTGACATTTATAAGGAGGTTCACACCTAGATATCCTGTCAAACGCAAAAAAGTGGCACCATCATAAAACGGCTCACTGCGAGCCATTCCGAGCCTATTCCGTTTCTTTAGTTTAGTTCGGTCCAAGCACTGCCAATGTAAACCCGCAATGCGCTTTATAAACATACTAAAATCGCTTTTGGTCGTGACCCGTTATCTTTATATTGTCGATCGAAGGTTCACACTTAAAAAAATATAGTTTAGTACCTATAAAATATAATATAATGGTCATACCTTGACTAAACCAAGTTAATTTTGGTTTAAAAATAAACGATTCTGGCTCTATACTGCTACTCTTTGAAGACGATCAACAGTAGTTCCATGAAATGTCTATTTCCTTTTATAACTACCTACTTTTCTTCAAACACATTTCCCATAAAATTAGGGTAAATTCCCATGACGGCAGTACAATAACCACCAATAAAAGCTTAACTACAATCCAGCCGACAGAAATCGTCACTCACACATTCTACTTTATCACCTACATCTAGGCTTCGTAACTTCGCCGTATAATACGGATGCTGGATGGGGAAAATTCACTTAATCAGAGTTCAGTCGAAAATATACTCTATTTTGTGACACCAGAGTTTAAATTAAGTGTTAAAGCAGAATTGACCCATATA
The DNA here is from genome assembly GCA_933228765.1 of Miltochrista miniata. Taxonomy (NCBI): domain Eukaryota; kingdom Metazoa; phylum Arthropoda; class Insecta; order Lepidoptera; family Erebidae; genus Miltochrista; species Miltochrista miniata. Next base: position 3,865,672 of record OW121769.1, read on the forward strand.
AGTCTGAGAGGTTGTTTTAAAAAATCGTTTGATTGACACTGTCGTTTTACTTTCACTATCGGCTGCAGTGCTAGTAGTTTTTACATGGTTTCTTCTCATTTTTATCGAAGCCTGTGTTTTCTTTTTTATACTGTGCTATAACTGAGAGTCCGCCTGTCCGTCTGTCTATCACCAGACTGAACTATGATAGCTAGACAGCTGAAATTTTCTCAATTTTCACGGCGCGAGTGTTCTGAAGAGCTCTTCAACCTGATCCCACCCTCTATCGATACCGAAAAACGCGTGCCGGGCAGAGGTGCCACTCACACACAGTGGAGAGAATCTTTGCCCTAACTGAGCGTTTCAAAAGATCATTCCTCTGTTAAACTACAATAACCTGGCCCGACTTCAAAAAAAAGGCGAAGGTCTTCATTTCGACTGTTTTTTTTAGATAGCTATAAGTAGAAAGTAAGCTTTACAATAAAAACGTATTTTACTTGGTCTTCCTTTAATGTGTAAGATACTTAATAAGTTGTTTAAAAGAAATTGTTCCTTATTAAAGACTCGTTCGGTTGGCATCATAAAATACAGAATGTTTTTTTTTCTCATCTCCCAGGTTCCATTCCCGGCTCAAGCAGATGATATTTAAAAAATCTTTTAATGCAGTTTTACTAACTTTTGAAAATAAAGGAATGATTCCTTTCTGCAAAACTTACCATTATCAATATTAAGGGTACTTTACCTCCAACCACGGTCTCTAAACTCCAACCTGTATGTACTGTTCCCCGGCCATAGGGGCCATGTAGGGTAGGGAAGGGACCATGCGGTTTTAATCGGTTTGAGTAGGTACGGCTTACAACATCCGTGCGGATTTTCGCATGAAAGAAAAATGAGCACGTATTAGAACTTTAGAAATTACGCACTACAAATATTTTGTGGAGCATTTTCAGATCTATCTCGGAATGATGAACATAATCTGAAGTACCTACTTTAGATGTCCTGGGACATCCTTCCGAGGCTTACCCGGGGCTTCCAACCGTAGGCACGTGTGGTTTTTAGTCGGTAGGGGTCCGGCATAGCATCTATGTATCATTTTCTCCTTCGCTTTAGCATACGTGTAAGTATTTACACTTATGGCTTTAGAAACTAAAATACTAGGGCGCTATAACTATGAATAGTAGCCTTAGCTAACAAATTGCTCGCGAGACGGGTCAAAGTCATAAAAGCTAATTTACGTACGCTCCCTGGAGCGTTGCGATCCTGGTCAAACTTCCGGAACTTTGTAGGGTAGGCTAGGTACCTACTCAGCGTTTGTAATGTTAGGAGTTTAGGACGCCCCGCCCCTATTTTGTTCTAGGTATGCACTGCGTGACTCATTGTGAATTCAGTAAAAAAACCGACAAGTGTGAGTTGGACTCGTGCACAGAGCGTTCCGTATAGTATAGTACCAAAAACGGTGAAAAATCAAATTGTTGTATGTGTGCTCCCCTTAATTCCCCTTCATTCTAATTTTAGTATTTGTTGTTACAACGGCAACAGAAATACATAATCTGTGAAAGTTTTAGCTCTAATGGTATCACGGTTTCTGAGATACAGTCTCGTGACGGACAGACAGACAGTCGGACAGCGAAGTCTCATAAATAGGGTCCCGTTTTTCATCTTTATGTACTGACTGAACCCTAAAACTGTGATAATAATGAAAAATGTGGCAACCCCAATCCGGCAGTTACGAGGTGACGACGGTTGTAAGGTGTATTGTTCACGTTTTATCCCAAAAACAAAAATGTCTCGAACTTTGGCTGTCATCGCAGCAGATTTCATTTCAGAAATAATACAACAATCTACAATCAATAAACGTCATGTATTCCCAATAACCCAACAGATACCCAACAGAGTACCTACATAGTTATGTTTTCCTAGTAACATTATGCCTAACGCGTCTTCTGAAGTAAAACTTCAACAAGAATAAAACAACAATCTACAATCAATAAACATCATGTATTTCCAATAAACCAACAAATACTCAACAGAGTAGCAAAACTGAGACACTTGAGTATCAAGTCAGCGATCGTCGTGGAACACTGAGTGACACCACAGCAGACATAGCAGATCAACCAGTCCATACCACGGTCTTCGGCCAAATGTGTCAAAATATGATCGCAGTGACGGTAGGCGGATGCTTTTAAACATTCCCAAAGGTAGTATAGGAAAACTTCCAGGAAAACAATTGTGGAAACCACCTGTGAATAGATTTAAATCGGTTAAGGCGAAGTTCCACTTAGGCGGAGCGGAGAGGAGCTGTGGATTTTAAGCCATGTGATTGGTGAATCGCGGCACAGCTCGTCTCCGCTCCGCACCGTGATTGGTGAATCGCGGCACAGCTCCTCTCCGCTCCGCCTAAGTGGAACCGCACATTTAGTCTTTTTAGGGTTCCGTATCCAAAGGATAAAAACGGTACCCTATTCATGAATGAGATTTCGCTGTCCGTCTGTCTGTCTGTGCGTCATAAGGCTACAGTATCTAAAAGAACTGTGATAGCTAGAGAGCTGCAATTTTCATAGATGATGTATCGCTGTTACCGCTATAGCTTCAAATACTAAATTCAGAAAGAAAAAAGGTGGACTAAGGGGGGCTCCCATATAACAAACGTGATATTTTTGCCGTTTTTTGGTATGGAACCCTACGTACGCAAGCCCGACCCGCGCTTGGCTGGATTTATTTTAATTCCGTACGGAATCAATATTATTCACGCGTATTTACAAAAAGGTGACCTTTTTGGAGCATCTCGTAACCGATTCGAAAAATTGAAATGACACTTCGTTTAGGTCAATTCGAAGAATATCCGGTTGACCGAAACACAATGGGCAATTAGGCATTGATTAAGCTACAAGCATACAATCCAATCAGCATATGACAGTCCACTGCTGGACGTAGGCCTCTCCCAAATTTCGCCACAATACACGGTTCTGCGCCTTCCTCATCCAGTCAGCCCCTGCGACCTTCTTCAGGACTTTGTCGGTCCATCTGGCGGGGGATTGTCTTACCCACGTGTACCAAGTCACGGTCTCCGCTCCAAACGAACGGATAAGCAACGATGTTATCCGTCAGAGAACCAGAGTGGTCAACACAGTTCGCAGAGTATACGTTTTGAAGTGGCAGTGGGCTGGACACATCTGTAGAAAAACCGATGGTCGTTGGAGCAAACGGGCTCTGGAGTGGAGACCGCGACTAGGTACAAGAATACGGTTCAGCCAATTGAAAATGACCACCGGAACTTCTGCGTCTACGCTTTCTTATTTTTTATCGAAGCGCTAATTCTTTCTAATAACTAATAGTTTTCTGTATATTTGTTGTAAATTATAAATTTGTGTAAAATAGTAGTGAGGTAGGTGCTTAGGTGTCCAGTGCTCACGCGAGTGACGCACGGTGGGCCGAAAATCGGCTCTCATAGACTTAGGGATTAAAATTTTTAAGTGTCGGTTTTTGGGCGGATATTGGTTTCATTAGTTATTACTGTATACAAAAATGACTTCTGGGTCAAATCAGTCCATAAACCAATTAATTAGAATTTTTTTACGAAAAATTTGTATGGAGAAAGTATGAAAAATTCAATTTTCTCTGAAACGGCAAGGAAAACCGTAATATCCTCACAGATGGTTTTAGGGCTAATTATTCATGATTTTTTGGTGCACAATATTTTACGGTTGTAACTGCCGTTTTTTTTTTTTAAATCTTTCAAATTTATAATATTATTTTTAAGCGTGATACTGGGTTTTTGGGTTGAAAGGAGAAAAAACCCTTTGCGCTCGGTAAGACTAATTCGTAGTGTGCCTAACTCGCGTTACGTCTAAATGTCATTTACAATTCGCTTTCAGCCTAATTAGCTGTATGTCTATATAGCAGTTGGTCTATTTCGTATATGGACTACTTCGGCATATACCTAAATCTTAGTTGGTCTACATCGCGTTATGCCTAAAATGTTAATTGAGTTGAATTCTTAATTTGTACATAGTTGAAATCGTTGTCATGCAGCTGTAAGAGTATTTTGACTTTTTAATGAATAATATCAGTTTCATGTTATCTATACTTTTTTTATATCCACGGACATTTCACACAACGCTATCTGAGGGGCAAGTGCGAGTTTTTGCGTGAGTTTGTCGACATTCACGGCGCGCAAATTCGTATGGAAACGAGACCCCGCCACCTAGCTGTAAACGCGGGAACTTGTCTCGCTTCCATACAAATCGGCATTAACGCGCTTACCCGTGAATGTCGACAAGCGCTCGCCGGAACTCGCACTGGCCCCTCTGATCCCAAAGTAAGCGTGGTGTCAGACCACGCGGATATTAATACTTATATACTTTTTAAATACATACATAATTATACATAGAAACACCCAGACTCTTGAGACAAATATTTATGGGTCACACAAATATTTGTCTCCGGTGGGAATCGAACCCACAACCTCCAGCGCTGCAGGCGGTATCACTACCGACTGCGCCACAGAGGCAAGCAAGTTTTTTCTTTAACGTGAGGGAAAATCCATCATGGATGCTATGCTGGACTCCTACCGACTAAAAAAATCTCACGTAACGCCCAACAGCCTGTGGTTGGGAGCCCCGGCTAAGCCCTCGGAAGGAGGGGTGCTGGGAAGGACAATGGTGCATCCTGGTAACGTGGACCTCTGACGCCCGGCAATGGGATGCATCGCTGAGGGGAACTCAGTGCTTAGGGCGTCACTCCCACCTTCCCATCCTCACATCCATTCCCTCATCCCCACTCCCACCTACGTCGGCGGACATGAAGCGTAAAAAATCACCTCACTCTGGCGTTGCAAATGTCCCTAGAATACGGTGACCCCTTCCATCAGGTGGGCTGACCTCGATGCCACATGTAAATATTTAGCCCAACTTAAGAGGCTTAAGACTAAATCTGAGTAGGTCTAGTTATTATTTGACCTATTTAGCTGTTGGCCTACATCGCAGTAGGTCTAATTCGCGTTATGCCTACTTCTCCTTTTGACTAGTCATAACGCGAGTTAGGCGTACTGCGAATTAGTCTTACCGAGCGCAAAGGGAAAAAACAACTGATATAAAAATTATTCATTTACTTATAATCGATAAATAACCAAACAAAGCAGATATTAATATAAACTTGAATAATATGAATACAAAAAACACATTAAAATAAATTGCACATGATCGTCATGAGCAAATGACATATTTTATATAACTCTCAGTTTAATTGAATTTCAGGAACCTGAATTAGACATTTTGGACATATCTAATCTGGATTCTGACGCAGAATTGGACTCGGATAACGATAGTGATAAGGAAAATTAGTAATAATGTAATGATTTATTTGTTCTAGTATGTATAAAGCTTTTTTAATTTTGTATTTTATTTTACTATTTATTATGTGTGTATTTAATACATGTCAAAATAAATAACATGTCATTTGCTCATGACGATCATGTGCAATTTATTTTAACGTGTTTTTTGTATTCATATTATTCAAGTTTATATTAATATCTACTTTGTTTGGTTATTTATCGATTATAAGTACATGAATAATTTTTATATCAGTTGTTTTTTCTCCTTTCAACCCAAAAACCCCGTTTCATGCTTAAAAATAATATTTTAAATTTGAATGATTTTAAAAAAAACAGCAGTTACAACCGTAAAATATTGTACACCAAACAATTATGAATAACTAGCTGATGCCCGCAGCTTCGCCCGCGATGGCGCTGTATGTGAAAAATGATTTTCCCGCTTTTCTGTTGAATTTTTTCCTGAATTTTCTTTGCTGAAACCTCACGGAGCCCGAGACCTTTCCAACGAATGCAAAACCGTGGAAATCGGTTCGTGCGTTCTGGAGTTATAGCGTCAGGAAGGAAAACCCGACTTATTTTTATATAATAGATAATTAGCCCTAAAACTATCTGTGAGGATATTACGGTTTTTCTTGCCGTTTCAGAGAAAATTGAATTTTTCATACTTTCTCCATACAAAGTTTTCGTAAAAAAATTCTAATTAATTGGTTTATGGACTGATTTGATCCAGAAGTCATTTTTGTATACAGTAATAACTAATGAAACCAATATCCGCCCAAAAACCGACACTTAAAAATTTTAATCCCTAAGTCTATGAGAGCCGATTTTCGGCCCACCGTGTGATGTGTGGCGAGGGCGCCATCTGAAAATCAGCGCTGCACTTCATAGGTCTAGGCTGATGAGGTGTAGCATTAATGGTAAGATGGTGAGAACTCATTTAGGGCTCACACGGAAAAAATATTATATAATCTAGGCCATGCTTTTCCTCGGCCATGTTTATTTTCTTGCAATTGTGTTATGTGCGTGTTCTGAATAAATGTTTTTTCTTTATTTCTTTCTAATTCCGATTTCACCCAAAGCCCTTGTTACAAAACCTATGAACCGAAAAAATACACATTTTTAACTTACCTCTACTGCAAAGCATATTTTAGGTATTTTGTACCTCCACGCGGACGGCAAAAGATCGATTTTCCGAAGTATTAGACATAAATTCAGTAAGATTATTAGATTTGAAGTCAAGTACTTGCCGTCGTATGTGTTAGCTGAAACAAACACATTAAAGTCTAATAGACTGCAAAAAACTGTAACGAAACTACCGCCGCCGGGACTCGACGCTCGATGAGGTGGTCGTAGGCGCCCTGACTGCCTCAGGACGGTGAGGGTGCTGCAGGCCCTAGACGACAGCGTGACGGGAGGGATTCATGCATGTCCCGCCTAAGAAACGGGATGACACTCGAAAGACCCCCCAAAGACTTTTGGGCAGGATAGGCGAGGTTTTTAGCCGCTATTGCTAGAAGTTCGGCATAGCACTCATGAGGATTTTCCCTCACCTTAAAAAAAAGGCGCCCTGACACAGCATTAAAAATTCATGTAATAATTATTCTAGGACCCAAGAATGCTATTAAAATTTTCGTAGCTGAATGACTACGAAAATTTGCAAATTGTACTGTAGCCGACGTGCATTATATTGAATTACGAGTACGATTATGATTCTGTTGTGTTCTATTATGTTGGAATTTTGGTTCGGATTACAGAATGGCTTCCGATCGTCTCTATACCCACAGTGCCCGGCGATGTGACGAATAACCTTGCAACATGTGTGTGGGACAAAGTATGGGTTTAATTGTAATATATCCCTCTCGGGGATATAGACGTGATTGTAACATAATATTGTCCTCTTTTATGTAATTAGAAGATAAAACGAGTTTGTCTTATTAGGAGGAACTACCGACTGACTGCCCAAATTACCTAATTGACCTAAAGCCCACAAATGATAGTAATTAGGGCCACGTAAATGCAAAGAGCGGGAAGAGCAAATTTACTGAGGTTTATTTATCTTTTAGATAAAGTAAAGATACTTCAGTGAAAAAGGCTATGTATAGGTATTTGTGCTATTTCAATTTTGTGAATAACTGAAGTAAAAGTTTAAGAATAAAGTCATCAGCCGTGGCTATAGCTCATCCGTCATACGATGAGCTACTAGGTACTTTCCAATCTAACAAACATACATACATATAGTCACGCCTTTATCTCCGAAGGGGTAGGCAGAGGCATAGTATGCGCCTACATTTCACCATATAGTTTTTATTAGTTTCATGTTCCAACTTATAGTTATTTCACCTTATAGTCAGAGCCTATTGCCGTGTTGAAATGGACAGGCGCAGGTCGTGACGACCCGCAGTTGAAATTTTTCAAGAAGCCTCAAAGCCTTCAACTTGGCTTAACGATCTTCATTATATATTTCGAGTTTTCCTTCTCTACGCAATAGATCGTTTTGCGAAAGTGTTCCCTTAGTCGTATCTTAGGACACCCTCAGGATGATTGCGAATTGATTTTTGATTGTTGTAACTCTAGAGTCAACTACGTTTAAAGAAGAAACTTATTTAAGTTATGCTTAAAACACCTGGAGCCGAGAAATGGAGTAATGTTAGGCTTGCAATTCTAAATTGTGTACTCACAATTGAATAAAATATGTACCTCAGATATAAACAGTACGTATCCGACCACAAGGGCAACGGTCCCGGTCATAAGATGACAATAACTAAATATATCAAAATACTCATTATTACAATAGATTAAAAGTATCAAATGTATGCGAGATATAAAATATAATTCATACACAATTGCACAAAAGACTCAAGGAAATCATTGACAGTGACAAACATGACGAAAACAGTGTCAGAAACAGAAACTACAAAGTATGTTACAAATAGGGAAGGGTTATGTGGTCTAACCATAGATTTAGAATTTTTCGCTACATGGGTCTAACATAGAGGTTAAATCATGAGGTTGCGTCCTCCTTGACTTCACTAAAACTGTGGTTTTATGTGGGTTTTATAGAGACTCTCCGTCAGCTCTGTAAAATGAAACCTTAGTGGTTGAGTGGATCCGCGGAAAAAAGAGTTGCGTACTCCTTTCGGCTCCTCCCTGGTGGGTCATTTATTTAGATATTCTGGGACATCCTTCCGAGGGCTTCCCCGGGGCTCCCAAGCACAGGCTGTTGGGCGTGACGTGAGGTTTTTTTAGTCGGTAGGAGTCCGGCATAACATCCATGAGATTTTTCCTCACGTTAAACAAAAAAAAAAAGTGCTACAACCCTAACAATTGAGCAAAATAATAATGTTCATAACTTCAGTTACGAAACGCGAATGGATGGATTTACCCCTTTCAACCAGCTTATTTCAATTCTAACCCAAGCCCACAGTCAGGTGTTGGATAATACGGATCAGGTGTAGGTTACTTGATTTTTTGACAGAAGTTACTTTTAGCCCTTCTCTATAAAATAGAGTGCAGAGGGGCTTATGTCGAGACTTTGTCTGTAGTCTGTGACTCTGTTGCATTAAACTACGTCACTAGGTCACGTGGATCTTCTGTTCAAAGTTTGAAATAAAACAAAAATGACAACGTCAATCGGATTGAACTTTCACAATTAACGTGTTAGAGAGGGGCAGTCTGGTGAGAACGATCTCACGGCTTTCTTGTTTCTCTAGCTCTATGTATCTATCTATATATCTACCTTAGCGAACGTATACTAAAAAGAGTATTAAACCAATGAAATGTAAGCTTCACAAAATAAGTATCCTGAATTTAAGAGAGAACAAGATGTCCTGCAGCGAAACATAACTAACGATCTAACGAATTACATTATCATCCGCTGCGTGAATTTGTAAAAGGCTATATCGACGTAGTTAAGTAAAAAATTTATAAAATGTAGACGTGTAAAATAGAAATGTGATGTCTCAGGAGTTTACAATAATAAATAAATTTTTGTGGACATCATCTAGCCCAAATTAAGCTGATATAAGCTTGTGCTAAGGGATCTAGAGTTCTAGACGACTGATAAACATAATAGTGTCTAATTTTATTTCTAAATACATACATATCATAGATAAATTCCACCCAGACACAGAACAAATCAATGTGCTCATCACACTAAGAGGTTTGTCCTGGGTGGAGCTTGAACCCACGACCTCCGAATCCGTAGTCAGGCACACTAACCACTGGACCACGAGGCCTGTCATTTATATCATAGGCACCTTCACCAACGGGCGACACTCTGGTTTCGCTGTCGCCCTAGCAGAGGTAGGCTCTTCGATGCAGAAAATGGTGTGGCCTCCACTAAATGTGGCGAGGATCACCTGAATCTGGCGATCAGGTCTGGTTAGGTACCAGGGATTTCCTTTTACGGGTGTACCAGGTTCTCTGGCTCCATACAGATGGGAAAGAGCATTTAAAAAGAGGCACCTCGGCTCGTCCGAGATAACCTTGGGCCTCAATGATCTTGATACTGTTGATGGCACTTGATGGAACTTGCTACACATATTGAAAAACTTCACTTGTAGGTACTGTTCCACAATATTTGAATATTGTAGAACAGTTACAAATGAAGATTTAAATATCAATGACCTTGGTTGGTACGCACAAGATATTTAAACAGCATCAATATTTTACCAGTCACCAAATAGGAGACATTTATTGTTGCATATTTACGCTTTGCATTGTATTTCACATTTAAATCTTAACTTGTTTGCTCTTTTAAAACTAATACGACTGCACACGTTCAGATAGGCGAACGAAAATGAATAAACTTCATCCGACTTTACGACTCAAAACCATAAAAATAAAACATAAAATAAGTAAGTTATCGAAACGTGAGGATTTCATTATAACAAGAAATCACTTGGTTTACAAATTGGTTTACCAATAAAACATGAAGATAAAATCAAAATGAAAAACAATAATCACGATTTGTTTGATTTTCTAACAACTTTAGTAGTGTTTAACCTTGCATCTGTAAATAGTGAAAGTGATGGACCAATATATTTGTTAAAAAGAAATTTGGAACCTTTACATAAAGAATACATTACAATAAGTAATGAACCAGTATTTGAAGAGAAATCTAGATACGCATTACGCAGTCCCGATGATACTAAGAAGGAAAACGATGAATATGATAATGATGAGGATTTAAAAGCTATGTTAGAAGATAGATATAGGTTCAGAAATGATGAAACTTCTACAAGATACCGGATAGCTGATGATACGAGAAGTTTTCCTGGTATGTACCTAACAATGAGCTTCGCCATTGGGCCGAAATTTATAATTTGCAATTGAGGATACGTTATGAAGTGCCAATGGACTGGTCACATCTGTAGAAGAACCGACGGCCGATGGAGAAAACAAGATTTGCAGTGAAGACCGCGACTCGGTCGACGTGGGGTAAGACGACCCCCACAACAGATGGACCGAGGTGACCTGAAAAGGTTGCAGGGTGTAATTGGACGTGGAAGGAGCAGGACTGTGTATTGTGGCGTAATTTGAGAGAGGACTACATTCAGCAGTGAACTGCCATATGCTGATTTGATTCATTGATTGATTGATTGAATTAAGGATACTCCTCCACCACCACCATCTCCTTTCGGAACAACGCGTGCCGGGCAGAGATGCCTTTCATACACAGTGGAGAGAATCTTCGCCAGAACCGAGCGTTTCAAAAGATCGTTCCTCTGTCGAACTATAAAAACATGGAACGACCTGCCCGCACACGTGTTTCCCTCATCTTACAATCCCGGGTTCTTCAAGCGGAGCGTGAAGAGGCACATCACAGGGCCGCCAACTTGAGGACCACTGTCAGAAGTGGCCCCCAATCGCTAGATGCGCCACGGCTTTCCATCAGGCTGGTGGCGACTTCAATTTGGCGAGCTGAATATAAAAAAAACTATAATTTCATAACTTAGACAGCCGAAGCTGAAATAGATAAATACTTCCGAAAGGTTCTCATTAGTGTTTATTTGCAGTATTTCCAGAAAACCATGACGATCGACAGATTGCTTGGGCTTTCCGTTCGTACGCGGTTCGCAGAATCGTTGGAGGCATGGAAACAAGCATCAGCATGTATCCTTACAACGTGGCCATCTCTAGAAACGGGAAGCATTGGTGTGGAGGTTCCATCATTGATGAACAGTGGGTGCTTACTGCAGGACACTGTTTGGAATCGTGAGTACATAACATTTGATTCGCGATCGTGAAGCAGTTGATTTTGGTGCAAGAGAACCTATCAAGATCTTTGGAGCCCCTGCCAAGCCAAGGCGGTGGCTTAGATCCTTGAGACAATAATATTTTACGATTTCTGCAACTGAAATAGTTATTTTTTTTTTTTATACTACTTGGGTGGCAGACAAGCTTACGGCCCACCGGTTGGTTGGTAACCGTAACCTATAGACGTTTGCAACACCAGAGGCGCTACACACGCGCTGCCGACCCGGGCGCAGGTTGTAACGACCCGCAGTTGAAATTTTTCAAGCAGCCCATAAGGCCTTCAACTTGGCTTAACGACTGTCATTTTTACTGACAACCGGGACCAACGGCTTATCGTGCCTTCCGAAGCACGGAAACGCTCGTAAATAAATGTCACAAAGTGGTCCACGTGGTGGTCACCCATCCATATCCGGCCATAGTAAATGTTGCTTACTGCAGTGATCGTTTACAGAACACTGAGTCCGCGGGGCCACGAGCGCTTCAAAACAAGTTAATGCCACTTCACCTTTACCTTTCTACAAGTTTCTACAATTTCATTGGGACAGTATGATAAAGCAAATAGTGCCAATTGTCAGGCTACCGATTTCATAAAATGGCGGATTCGTGGAGAAGCGAAATTATTCCTTCATTTAGTGAAAATTGCTATCATATCGGATTTATAGAGCTAGATTAAATCCGTAATCTAATCACACTTTCACTCCGTTTTTATTGCAGAGCCCATGACGGCGATAAGCGAAAGCTGCAGCCTTTCATCATCAGAGCGGGAAGCTCGTTTCACAATCGAGGAGGATATCAAGCAAGAGTTAACAAAGTACGTGACAATTCCTGAAAATTATCTGGATTGAATTTTTTTTTTTTTTATACCACTAGAGTGGCAGACAAGCATACGGCCCCACCAGATGTACCGGTGGTCACCGCAGCCTATGGACGTATGCAACACCAGAGGCGCCACAATCGCGCTGCCGACCCTTTAAAAACCTTCTAAGTCCCCTTTTGAAGAACTCCATACTGTAGGCGTCTGGGAAAACCGAAGCAGGGAGACCATTCCACAGCCTAAGCGTACGCGGAAGAAAGCCTCTATTAGATCTCACCGTGCTCGAGCGCTCAGGACGCAACGTATGAGGATGAACACCCTGTCTATGGCGAGCGGTGCGATGATAGAATGTAGCCGTAGGCATCATATCAAACAATTCTTCAGAGCACAAACCGTTGTACAGGCGGTAGAACACACACAGAGAAGCAAAGTCACTCCTGTCACTAAGAGGTTCCACACCACCTGCAAGTATGGGATCGTTGACAACTCTCATAGCTCGCCTTTGCAGTGAGTCAAATGGACGAAGCTGGTATTCGGGTGCCCCCGCCCAGAGGTGACAGCAGTACTCCATATGCGGACGCACTTGCGACTTATAGAGAAGCAGTGCTTGCGCCGCAGTAAAGTACCGCCGCGCCCTTCTGAGCACTCCGAGCTTCCTGGACGCCAGCTTGGCCTTGCCCTCCAAGTGACTGCGGAACTGCACATCACTGGAGATGTCAACACCAAGGATCCCAATACTTTCAGAGATGGTGAGAGATGCGCCCTGAAATTGTGGCGCCACAGTGAATGGGGTCTTTTTTGCAGTGAAAACACAAACTTGTGTCTTAGTAGGGTTGAATTGGACAAGATTTTGTCGACCCCAATCGGACACTCTGGTGAAAGTAGCCTCGACTTCAGACACAAGTTGTTCACAACTTTCTTCCACTGCAACCCGAGAGATACCGGGACGGCCCGTGTAATAAGTGTCGCCCGTACTGTCGTCCGCATAACAATGAATGCCGTCAATAGACAACATGTCATTGATATGCAGCAGAAACAAAGTAGGGGACAACACAGAGCCTTGTGGTACTCCAGCGTTTATGGCCATGCAGTCAGAACAGCTGCCGTCAACGACGGCCCTGATGCTTCTACCGGCCAGAAAGCTGGACACCCATCCGCATAAACTCTCGGGCAGTCCATAGGAGGGCAGTTTCGTAAGAAGACCACGGTGCCAGACCCGGTCAAAGGCTTTCGAGATGTCGAGGCTCACTGCTAGAGCCTCACCCTTACTCTCGATAGCCGCCGCCCAGCGGTGTGTGAGGTACACAAGAAGATCGCCCGTCGAGCGACCGTGACCGTACTGCCGGTCACTGAGCAGGTCATGTTCCTCAAGGTACCTCAGGAGCTGTGTATTAATTACACGCTCCATCACCTTAGATAAAAGGGAGGTGACGGCTATAGGCCTATAATTGGCCGGATCGGTCCTGTCACCCTTCTTGGACACAGGATGCACGTGCGCGATCTTCCACGACGCCGGGACTTGCTTCATGGAGTATGAAAGCGTGAAAAGACGTGTAAGAACCGGGCACAACTCCGGACCACACCGCTTAAGTACCACCGCGGGAATGCCGTCCGGTCCACTCGACTTATGAATATCTAGAGATTGAAGCTCCCGCCTGACGTCCCGTTGCTTGAATTTAATTTCTGGCATTGAAGTGCCACACCAAGGGATACCAGGCGGAAGCGCACCTCCATCGTTCATGGTCGAGTTGGAGGCAAAGAGAGAACCCAAAAGGTCGGCCTTCTCCTTGGCACTCTGGGCCAGACTACCATCCAGTCTATGTAGAGGTGGTAATCCCGACCGACAAAAGTTTCCCTCAGCAGCTTTGGCGAGCGCCCAGAATTCACGACTTCCAGAAGGGTAGCCGGCTAGTCGCTGACCAATTCTGCCGATTTATTCATTGTCTGTGACAATTGAGGCCACTCCTGTGCATATACCTCCCTCAAATTGATTTTATGCTAGGGCAAAAACTACTTGACAGATTTCGCTGATTTTTAACCGACTTCCAAAAAAGGAGGAGGTTCTCAATTCGTCTGTATTTTTTTTTTTATGTTTTTTACCGGCAAATCGCTAGAAGGAGTTAACCGATTTTGAAAATTCTTTTTTTGTTCGAAAGCTGGTGCTTCCCATGTGGTCCCATATATAATTAATTACATTCAATAAAATCTGATATAAAACTAAATATACTACCTAGGGGAAGTGTGCTTAAGATGACATAGTCAGATAAGATGACACACCTGTATTATTTTCTGAAATACACGCGCCAAAGGTGAACCCGTGACGTTTTATAGGGTGCATGTAGGTGGCGCTAGTACCGAAGTTCAGTATGGCGGAGAGTGACGGCGCGTTGCAACATAGTGAACGTTTTCGTGATTTTACAGGAAGGAAAAATTACCCAATACTTTTGTTTGTTGGTGAAAATACACTTAAAGATTGAATATTTTTGTTTAAATAGTTTTAATTGTAAATAGTGATTAATATATGACTCAAATATTGATAGTAATGTATTCTAACCAAAAAGAATTGGTCAGGATATTTGAATAAAACTTTTGTTAACCATTTGGTAAGATGACATACTAGACGTCGGTATAAGATGACATACTATGTCATCTTATCTTTATTTGGCGGTAGTATGCCTATCTTATTTTATTGATCACCAACGACTTAGGTCGCAGACAAGCGCACGGCCCACCTGATGGAAAGTGGTTACTGTGGCCTATGGAGTGTAATACCATGGGGAGTCACACTCGCGCTGCCGACCCTGGAACAACAGAGAGATTCTGTACCGTCAGCGCAGAAGACAAGCAGGACAAGCCTCTGGTCTACCCACCGACAGCACAAAACCGCCGTGAACACGTCACAAGGTTATTTAGCCGCAGTATTCTGTAAGGCCGAGGTACTCCCCCAGTCGGACTACTAGACTGGGACGGAAATACCGTCGTGTCCTATCTCCTAACTATTGGTGACCTATAAGACGACATTACCAATAAAGTCTAAGATGACATAGTGTGCCATCTTTCACTAGGCTTATGTCATCTTACACACGGAGACTTAAGTGCAAATTATATACTTTTAAAAATTGTATATTCAGTTGATTGTTTTAAAACTATAATGACTCTGTTAACTATTTAGTATTTGAATAAATGCGTAAGATTTTGATCGCATTATGACTTTCTTTTTTGTAATATTAGTGTAGAAACAAAAAGTATGTCATCTTAAGCACACTTCCCCTATTACTTTGTGCTAAGTTAATTTTATTTTTCAATTTTCAGTTTTTGTTTGATGTCGGTTTTTTTTTGTTAAAAATTTTTTTTGCTCACCGATACGGAAATAATACCGTCGTATAGGCCATGGAATTGGATTTAGATTTAGGTCACGAGCTCGGTCTTTACAACGATCTCCGATTCCAAAAATCAACCTAATTCACGAGTGGTATCTGAGGACACACAGAATGGATTGACAAGGTGCAGATCGCATCTGTTGCATACAAAATGTACAGAAGCTAAGTGACCGGCCTCGTATCTTTCCTATCACGTCTGCGCCCCGCCCGCACGAGTAAATGGCGTAGGCGCATATAGAGAAAGGTCCTCGAATGATGGTATCTTCCAACAATGCCGAAATAGGCTCAGAGTCCAAATGTAGGATGTGAATTTTAGAACCAAACATAAAAGAAAAGATAAAGAAAGCTGGAATGTTATGCATCTGACAGCTAGTGTAGTCTGAAGTAGGTATAAGTCATATTTATGACAGTTCTGCTTCTTCATCCTCTTGCATGAGGATTTACCTAAAGCTATGGTATTTCCTATTTTCCTACTATCACCTACGTGGATAAAAAAAGACCTACAACAAAGACCTACAACTTGGCAAAAAGATAAAAAAATAATGGAGACCACGTCCACATAGCACGAAAGATGTTATGAGAACGTTTTTGTAAACATGACTTGCCACTCTGTAACTGAAGTTATTATTTATTAATAGTCTTCTACTTTCATGGATTCTGGATGCACTCCTCATAGATCTTCAATAAACCCTTTCCATTCCAATTCTCTAGAAAGCATTTATCCAAATTCCAGGTATTCTTTCCTCGCGACTACACGCCAGGTAACGCTGACTACGACTACTCCTTACTGCGGCTGGACCGGCCCATGCCCATAGGCCGCAACATCGCCGTGTTGAACCTGCCTTCCAAGGACTACACGATGAAGGAGAGCGATATCCTCATTGTCACTGGTTGGGGCAGTACTGATGTAAGTGGGTTTACAATACGTGTTTTATGCCATAGACTATATTTTATATACGGTATGTATTTTTTTTAAATCTTTATTTATTTTGGGGTTTTGATCCACATAGATATGTCAACCCTATCGTACCTTGAATCTCGATACACACAGCACATAGTCTTATACTAAAGTTTTTTTTTAATATATTTAGCTCGCCAAATTGACGTCGCCTGATGGAAAGCCGTGGCGCATCTAGCAATTGGGGGCCACTTCTGACAGTGGTCCTCAAGTTGGCGACCCTGTTATGTGCCTCTTCACGCTCCTCTTGAAGAACCCGGGATTGTAAGATGAGGGAAACACGTGTGCGCGCAGGTCGTTCCATGTTTTTATAGTTCTAGTTAGTACCTACCTACATTCACTATGATACATCATTACCATTACGATTATGTAATATAAATAAATACTTGTGGACAATCTCGCACAACATATCTAGCTCAAATTAAGGTAATATTATAAGCTTGTGCTATGGGATCTAGACGTTAACCGTAGTTTAAGACCTTAAGGGTGGCTTCAAAAATTTCAACAGCATGTAGTCACAACCTGTGCTTGTCCATTTCACTTTCATTTTTAAAGTTCCGTGTACCCAAAGGGTAAAAATGGAACCCTATTCATGAGACTTCACCGTCCGTCTGTCTGTCTGTCCGTCACGAGGCTGTTCATCGCAGGAACGGTGATAGCTAGAGAGCTGAAATTTTTACAGATGATGTATTTCTGTTGCCACTATAACAACAAATGCTAAAATCAGAAAAAAAGGAGGGATTAAGGGGGTCTCCTGTTCTACAAACGGGATATTTTGCCATTTTTTGACACAGAACTCTCTGTGCGCAAGCCCCACTCGCACTTGGCCGGTTTTTGCACTTTTTGCTTACATTTTTGCTTGATTATTGCTTGCTAAATAAAAATTTTGTAACATTGTTCACAGGAAACAGGGTACGGCCACATACCAGAACGAGTCCGCTTTGTCCCCGTACCAGTGATGACCTCGGAGGACTGTCAGAAGTCCTATAGGTTCTTCATCACGCAGAGGATGCTGTGCGCCGGGTACGCCACTGGTGGAAAGGACGCCTGTAATGTAAGTCTCTAATGTTTTATTTGCTCCTGGTAGACTGTTGTAAATGGATTGGTTATTGGAGTTCAAAAAATATGGTATTCCCACAATATTCCCTTGGAAATAAACTGATGTTTTGGATGTTCGTTATTCAATCACCCTGTTACGATACACGCCAATGGGATGAATGCTTAGACCATATATCACGGGACTATCCTTTGCGAACCACCGCATACAAAAATATTCTGCTAGTTTTCATAGCGGGTGAAGGGGGAAACACAAAGACATATAAAATTTCATTATATTTAAAAATGTATTAATCGACAAACGCGTAATGGCTGTTGTGTGTTAATTTTTATTGTACAGTCAACTACAATGAAATGTACTAGTTTAATCATATAAAGCCAAAATATAATAAATATATAATCATATAAAGCCAAAAGACCAAATGGTCATGTGCAATGGCAGAAAATAATGCTTAAGTAAGGCGCATCCTGTGGTTAGATGATCTAAGGATGGATGGGTTGGGTGGGATCTGCAAGTGGAGCAGCGGGCGCACTCTAGTCTCTAGTACACTTGTCGGCATTTCAGTGACTTTATTATACAGGATGAATTTTTGAAAAGGGCTTGGATGGCCAAATCCGAAACTATAAGGAACATCTAAAAATGCTCAAAGGAGTCACGAGCCCGATTTTGATAAAACTTAAAACCTCATCATCAGATTTTTGAAAAACCAATAATCTTAGCCGGGAATCGAACCCATTGATTTTGAAAAAAAAAGACACACCCTTTATTACTACACCATAAGATAGTGTCGCTGATAAGGATCAAATTCTGCCAAGTAATGATATACGGCAAATTTAAGGAAAGTTTGGAATTTTAATAGAATTCATATTTCATGTACCTAAATTTTGTATCATAATTTGTTTCGTTCGAAATCCCATAGTAGATCGTAACCATTCCGTGTTTTCAATAATGCTCAGAATGATTCTTTGGAGAATTTTATAAACGGAATCAATAATATTGAATGCAGTACGATCCCTGAGGTCTAAATTTTGAACAATTAATCAGTTAACGTAAAAAAAATAAGTTGTATTTTGTTTAAGATGAGCACTTTCCTTTAGTTTGCCGTATGTCATTACTTCCCAGAATAAGATCCTTAATAGCAACACTATCGTATAGTGTAATAATATAGGGTGTGTTTTTTTTTTCAAAATCAATGGGTTCGATTCCCAGCTAGGATTATTGGTTTTTCAAAAATCTAATGATGAGGTTTTAAGTTTCATCAAAATCGGGCTCGTGACTCCTTTGAGCATTTTTCGCTATTCCTTATAGTTTCGGATTTGGCCATCCAATCCCTTTTGAAAAATTCACCTGTATAACACAATATTGTGCATTGTCTTACCATAGTGTAAAAAGTGCTATCATTGGCGCTATGGTTATTTGATAGGAGCTGTGATTTTTTTGCCTGGGTGAGGCCACAGTGGTAGCCGTAATAGTGCTGTTGGGAGTCCTGGGACATCCCTCCGAGGGCTTACCCGGGGCTTCCAACTGTAGGCATAAGGAAGAAAACGCATGGTTTTTAGTCGGCAGGAGTCCCTGTAGGATTTTCCTTACGTTAAAAAAACAAAAAGAGAAAAGGTTTGTTATTTTATTTGTAACAACTGCTACCAGGGATACATGACATCCTCGTATATTAATCAACAGGTTCACCACTCGCACGCAATTGGTTAGGACCCCAATCTATTTGGGGCTTCAACCCCCTGGTCCAACTAACAATCCTACTTCCTATATCTATCTAATATTATAAATGTGAAAGTTTGTGAAGATGTTTGGATTGTTGTGAAATTGGCACAGAGATAGCTTTTAGTCTGGAATAACACATTGGCTACTTTTCATCCCGGGAATATGTTCCCACGGGAAGCGGGAGCGGGTACCGAATTTCACGCGAGCTTCATCTAGTATTAAGAAACTTCTAAAACACCATTTCAGCATGATTCAGGGGGCCCAGCAGTGCGAGATGGTGTGCTACTCGGGATTGTCTCCTTCGGTGGGAAGCAGTGTGGGGACCCTCGCTCCCCTGGAGTCTACAGTCGAGTCTCTGAGGTCACAGAGTGGGTGGAAGATACGATAACTAAAAATGAGGCTACTAATGTTCCTGAGCTGCGACCGAAGATTGAGAAGGCTAGGCAAAGGGAGAAAGAGTTGCAGAAGTAAGTAAGATTTCAGTAGAGTATACATGTCACGCTTTTATCCACGAAGGGGTATGCAGAGGCATATTTTATGCACACATTTCACCTTTTTAGAATTTGTCCCACGTAACAGGTGGTGAGCAGTATGGACGTGTTGTGATAGACAGGCGCAGGTTTGACTGCCCGCTGTTGAAATCTTCAAGCCGCCCATAAATGCCTTACCTATACTTATTATAAAGCCTTCAACTTGCCTTAACGACTGTCATTTTACTGACAACTGGAACCAGCGGCTTTATGTGCCTTCCGAAGCACGGAAGCTCTCAAATAAATGTCACAAAGTGGTCACATGGATGGTGACCCTTCCAAGGACTGGCCACAATGAAAGTTGCTTACTACAGTCATAGTTTACAGAACACTGAGTCCGTGGGCCACGAGCGCTTCCAGTACAGTATACGAGTAAATAATATCTCCTCTGGGAGTTCAAACGACATTCAAGCGACTTATCTCTAAAGACTTCTATATTATAAACTGTTTATATAGAAGTCTTTGCTTATCTCATCATCGAGTAGATATTAATGCAAATAGTCGCGACTTTATCCCCGAAGAGGTAGTCAGAGGCATATTATATGCTATACGCCTACAATAAATTTCACCTTTAGTTTTTATCCCACGAAGTACACGGAGAGATTATTGCCGCGTTGAAACATACAGGCGCAGGTTGTTACTGCCCGTGCTGTTGAAATATAAAACCACCCATACATAAAGGCTTTCAACCTGGCTTAATGACTGCCATGCTATTGACAACCATGACCAACAGATTAAAGAACTTTTCCCAACACGAAAACACTCGCTAATATGGAAATTTTACAAAGTGGTGGCCAATTAGAAGACAATAGCCAAAATTGCCTGCTACTGAGTGATCGTTTACAACACTGAGTCCGTGAGTGAGCGCTTCCTAGCATTCAAACTCGCATAAAAAGTCTATGAAGCGTCTGAACATAAACATCTTGCCTTGTTCACATTTAAAATACGACAGATTTTCATCATGTAACGCTTGATTCCATGACTTCTTTTATAATACCAATTTTTTTTGAATAGTGAAACACAACAAACGCCTTGTCAAAAACACATAGCAAATTACAAATTTGCGTTTTAAACAGTCCGTATAATTCTTTTTATTTTTATTTTTTCTTTTCCCGACAGCCCAGCCTGATTAAATAACTTCACCCCATTTCAGATTCAAAGCACGAGTGGAAGACAAGAAAAACAAAATCAAACACTGGCTCCGCGAAACTCTAAAATCGCCTACATTCATAGAACTGGCTAAGAAGAAACTACGAGCGGCTGGTTTTCACTCGAGACGAACTTTAAATAACGACGAACCGACCGATTTAGATGATAAAACTATGGATGAAATAAATTTGACGAATTTGATTAATGACAGAATTATTGAGGACGGTGTCGGGACGGAATCTGACAAGCTGTTGAGGACACTAGCGTTACATGAAGTGATGTTGGCAGATGGAAGTAGGGAGGAGGCGTTTCTTAAAGCGAGAGCGGACAGCGATAGTGGTAGTATTGAGAGTTTTATAGCTTATATTAGTGGAGCGTAAATATATTATGTTATGTTGTGTTATTTTCATCTTTCTCTTTTATACTTACCTACAATATATTCTGGTCATTCTTGTATCAGAGTGCCAAGGTGATTCACGATGAAGCGCGTATTCGTAAATTTGCATGGGACCGACACAAGTTCCTGAGTTTACAGAGGTTCTTGCAGGGTCAGCAGGGCGAGTGTAGCGCCTCTGGTGTTGCAAACGTTCATATGCTACGGTGACCACTAGTCCGCTTGTTTGCTACCTTAAAGGTATAAAAAAATTGGTTTCGGTGACTCGAATCCATACGAATCGGTGTTAACGCACTCATCGTGAATGTCGACTAACGCAAGCCAAAACTCGCACTCCGCCCTCAGGTCAAGACTCAAGAGTAGGTACCCCTGATCTGCAAACCTGTAATTTAAAATCATTATGAACGTAAAAGAAGCAAAAGTTGTATGCCAGGTGTTGTATATGTAAGGACTATTAAATAAAGACGCACAATGTAGTATATGTAGTGTATTAAATATTCTACAAGTATTTGCACTGTATTTACTAATGAACTAGCTGACCCGCGCAACTTCGTTTGCGCCACAGAAGAGTGAGTATTACCTGTTCCCGTCGCATTTACTCCCGTCGCGTTGCGTTTGCTCCCGTAGCGTCTCGTTGTTAATATTCAATACTACGTGAGAGAGAATGGTTTCTCGTCGCGTGTATTCCCGTCGCATTATTTTTAAGAACAATTTCGTTTACGAAAGAGGTAGGGGGCCGTAAGCTTGTCTGCCACCTAAGTAGTATAAAAAAAAAAAAAAAAAGGTAGGTTACCGTGGCATTATTGTAGAAAAAAATTGATTGCCATTAAAATGGTTATTGTTCACCAACCCAAAGATAGACACATGCTATCGCGCAATTTTTTTAGAACTTTTTTAAGAGAAACAATTTTGTAGTACCTACATATTTTTTACATAACTATAAATATTTACGCAGCACACGCAACGAAGCTCTCAAAAGGAATAAATTTTCCCCCGTTTTCGAAACATTTACTTTTACTGCTCCGCTCCTATTCGTTGTAGCGTGATGCTATATAGCCTATGACACTCCACAATAACGTAGCTTTCTATTGGTGAAAGAATTTTTAAAATCGTTTCAGTAGATCCTGAGATTACCCCTTACAATTTAACAAACACACAAACTTTACTTCTTTATAATATTAGTATAGAAGTATAGATAATCGTCATTACAATAAGTCGCACCAAAGAGTCCCAAAAGTCTTGTCTATGCCTAATTCCTAGAGTTGTAGAACATTCGATATCCTCCTCCTATACGTTCAGTCATGGTGTAAGACCAGGATTGTAGACTCGTAGCAAGTGGACAGCCATAGTCTCTGCCTTTTGCGATGGGAGACAGGCATGTTGAATCTGAGTATGTATATCTGACCGATCAATATTTGATTTACTTTGCACTTTTTGAAGTAAAACTTCTTTAGGCGCGACTTGACAGTAACTCAGATTTTTTTTCTGACGGAAGTAACGCTTTTCCGCTGTTCAAAATTCGAATGAATAATATTTAAATCAGGGTTCGAAAATATCCTGATTTAAATATAACATTTGATGCCTTCAAAGAATCTGAAGACAAGAATATTAGGTAGGTACTCCCATTAACTTGTTTTTTGTTATAAATTATGAATTTACCATGAAAATAGTGACATTTTATTTTTCGTGTGTCTGATTCTTTGACTATTTAACTAACAATTTACCACAACAATTTAACAAAAAGTCTTAACAAAAATAAAAAATAGTCAAAGGTCTGATTATACGTGTGAGTCTTAGATCATCTAACCACAGGATGCGCCTTACTTAAGCATTGTTTTCTGCCATTGCACATGACCATTTGGTCTTTTGGCTTTATGAAAAGCCTGTATATCAGTACATCATTTTATATGATTAAACTAGTACATTACATTGTACTTGACTGTACAATAACAATTAACACACAACAGCCATTACGCGTTTGTCGATTAATACATTTTTAAATGCAGTGAAATTTTATATGTCTTTGTGTTTCCCCCTTCACTTGTATGAAAACTGGCAGAATATTTTTGTATGCGGTGGTTCGCAAAGGCTAGTCCCGTGTTATATGGTCTAAGGTGTGAGTATATATAAATACCTATTATAATTATTATCTTTGGTCTGATGAAATAGGTAGATGTAGGTATCAAGAAAAATCATTGACTTTCCTAAACGTGATCAATGAATGGTCCCCATGCGTTTCTGTTGGCATGCCATAATTCCAAATCAAGGGTCAGCAGCGCGAGTGTAGCTCCCCTGGTGAGTCAAACGTTCGAAGGCTACAGTGATCAATTTCCAATAAGGGGGCCGTAAGCTTATCTGTTACCTTAGTAGTATTAAAAAACCGGCCAAGTGCGAGTTAGACTCGCCCATGAAGGGTTTTGTAGCAGCAAGTAACATAATATAAAAGTTTTAACACGTTCGCAGTGGTAGTGATTTTTCTAATCGAAAATTGCGGTTTATGACGTATTAAAAAAAAACTACCAGCTCTATCTCGTTCAAACCAATTTTCGTTGGTAGTTTTTATGGCAATGAATATCATATGTTTTTTTTAGATTTATCATTCTCTTAGTTTAGAATTTAGGGGGGGGGGGGGGGGGGCACACATTTTTCCACTTTGGAAGTGTCTTTTGCGCAATCTATTCACTTTAGAAAAAAAATATGTTAAAAACCTCAATATCAATTCTATAGATACCTACCGCACACGTAAGGGTTGAATTGATGAAAAAAAAATTTTTGAGGTTCAGTTCTGAGTATGGGGACCCCCAAAATTTACTGCTTTTTTTCTAGTTTTATATAAGAATCTTAATGCGGTTCACTTATAGTTGCCTTATAGTTTCGGAGAAAAGTGGCTGTGACACACGGACGGACAGACAGACGGACAGACAGACAGACAGACAGACATGACGAATCTATAAGGGTTCCGTTTTTGCCATTTGGCTACGAAACCCTAAAAAGTAGCGAATTATTACGAACTAGCTGAGCCCGCAACTTCATTTACGTCACATAAGGTGTATGAAAGGAAAGGTTTTTCTTCATCAGAGTCATCAAGCAGCGTCTGAAACTGCCCTGTTTGCTTAATCATAAAAGAGCTTAAGGATTAAGTTGTTGCTGAAACTATTTTTTTCTGATAACTTCCTAATTTTTTGATATTGTTACCTTGATGGATATAGTAAACATGGAAAAATACCAAAAAAAATCTAGGTTTTCTGGAAAGCTCGGAAAACTTCGATCGTTATAACGATCAGTAGTAATAAGTGAGTAGGGTAACGGTAACACAAGTATCAATATGTACATTGTATCTCTATTATAACTAAAAAACATTTTTGGTATTACAAAAAGCTTGTATTACTGTAACAAAATATAATAAACTACATTATAGTTGTTTATGTTGGAGTATGGTAAGCCGAAAAACATGTTTTAGGATGCAAGTGAACTTTACACTTTGGACAAGCAAAGTTCGTGTTTTTTTTTGCAAAGCGAACACCGATGCTGTGTGTCGTTGTATTCAACTAAGATCAATCCTATCGTAGCGAGAAGTTTCCCTATAATTTCTGGGAGTGGGACAAGGTCCACGCTTCTCAGTTCTTCTATAAGTTTCCAAAATACCTCTGGCAATAGTTCTCCGAAATGTAAGGTGATCGTAGTCTCCTCCATTATTTTTATAAAGTTGCCACGCATTGTGAGTAGTAGTGACGAAATAGTGAGACAAAGTGACTTCTTGCCGCGAATGAATGTACGATAAAGACCAATGTTTTGGTCGGACCTATCGAATCCTCCCATGTTTTCATTGTAGGTTTTTATAATTGCAGGCTGATCAATGTGGACATATTTTTTCTGCTGCTGTGAGAACCGTTTAGCTTTATATAAGGGCTCGATGGTTTCTGAATTGGATACTACTGTCACCACGCTATTATCGTTCCACTTACAAACTAAAATATGCTCTGGACGACTAGACTGGTATTAAAATTGCCTCTTTCAGGTTTCTTGAACTCTTTATTGGAGGGTAAAGGACATTTTTGTACGGTCTTCACGGATTGTTCCGGTGGTTTTGAGTCCTCTGTTACCCAATTCGTGAAAAAGAGCAATGGAAGAGAAGAAATTGTCAAAGAACAGGTGACAAGGGGCACCTGGGAATCGAAATTGTAAATGATCAGCAAAACGCAAAATAACACCAGCTCCCAGACCTAACTCCCTATAAAGCGGTGGAATAATTGTTGAATGGCCTTGGTATGGATCAAACCATAGTACATAACCCAATCTGGTCGCACCAACCCAGAACTTATATCCCCATCGAATGGTTGATGATGATTTCATCGAGAGATAATGGCTTAGTATGATGAATAGATCTAAAAATAAATACCTACCCAAATTACTACTGATCGTTATAACGATCACAAAATATATCACTAGTTTTTTTTAAATATTATGTAAATGGTCAAAATTTGCTTCATATTAAGTTAGACTAGTTACAAATTTATAAAAAACAAATATAACATGAGTATCAACCAAAAGAAACTTTGTGAAAACTTACCGTTTTGAAGACATAATGAAACTTTTTCACTTGGATAAGATATAATGCTTTGTGAAATTCAAAATAAGTAATATAGGGCAGGGGTTCCCAACCTGTGCGCCGCGGCGCCCCGGGGCGCCGCAGGAGGTCCAGAGGGGCGCCGCGACGCTCAACGCGGCGCCCCTATGTACGTAAAAAAAAACTCGTAAAAAATATCATAAACGGCCTCTCCCAACTAACGCCACACGGTCGCCAAGAGAGGGGTGTCAAGAGAGATATCCCGCCGTCTGGTTCGGGGGCGCCGTATGGCAGCCTTCGTGCGCGCGGGATCCCGTTCACCGATGATCATTTGGCGGAAGGCACCTCTCCGTGCTCCGGAGGTGCCTTCAGTGCCTCTCTGCTTCCAGAAAGGCGCTCAAGAGCGCTGCGATGCGGGCTTGGGTTTTTGTCAGCTCCCGCCGCTAAGTGCCGCGTGAAACCAGGGTTGCCAAGCGCCCGGTCGGTCGATTGCTTTGGCAACCACGGCGGCACAAAATTTGGAGCTCAGAGGGAGCCGCCCATCTTGCTCCCCCGAGGAGAGTCCCGGACGTGCGGGGCGACCCCGGCCAGGCCAGCGACGTGAATATTCTTTGAATATCCTTCGGCCTGGCTATAGGGTGAGAAGGAACACAGCGGAATTTAGTGGGTAGGACGGTCCCATCCCGGGACCGGAAGCCCCACACACCGTCTCACCTGTCCCCGCGGCTGGGATGACGGTGCCCGAACGCATACAATACGGCATCAAAAAAAACGCCACACGGTCCTGGTCGTCGCTCGGTCTATCTGGCGGGTGGACGTCCTGCTCGTCGTTTCCCAAGTTGCGGTCTCCACTTCAAAACTCGTTTGTAAAAAAGGGTCGTAGTTGTGAGAGGTGGTAATATAGGCGGCCACATGGTCACAGACAGCTTTCTTGGCTCAGTGGTCCGAGCTTCTCAACGGTCCTTGCTCCATCAGGAAATCATAGAGACTTGAAAAGTGCGACTTAAGTAATCAAGGTGGGATAACGCCACAAACAGGGCGATCAGACCGATCATAAACGAGTGGCTGTAAAGGAACCATCTCTCCTATTGGTTGATACAGATAACAACCGGGCACGGGTGTATCTATAAGCATCTGTGGCGAATGCACCGGGAGAACACGGCCGAGTGCCAGCACTGCGAGGAACGCAACAAGGACACGGTGCTCCATACATTGGTGGAGTGCGCAGCATGGGCGCAACAGTGCTAGGTCCTAGTAGCAGGTCTAGATGTGGACCATATCTCGCTGGAGACATCTTGCTGGAGACCACAGTGCGAGCCATGTTCTCCAGTGAGAAGCAGTGAGACGCCGCCGCATTTTTCTGCGAGCACTAATGCTCGTGCTCGTGAAAAACACGGCGCGTAGGGAGCGGGAGATTACTCTCCAACCCGAGTTTCGCAATCTACAGCGAGGGCGTCATACACTTGTCTTCGCCCAAGATTATCGGCTTCCATACCGCGGGCCTAAGGACGGGGCGGGGCTGCTCACCGTCCTTAGAGAAGCAGGGTCAGGACGACAGCTTGACGTGAAAGTTTCTCGCACGCCACACGACCCAAGAAGCGAAGTAACACCCGAACAAACCCAAAGACGCCGTAAGAACCCGAACCCCCAAAGTGGGCACCGTGTGGTTTTAGTCGGTAGGAGTTCGGCATAGCATCCATGAGGGATTTCCGGTTTTGGCCACATCATGAGTTTGCCGAGACATGTCACAGGATAGTGACGTGTGCGGAGGATACCATTGAATAGCTATGAGGCAATTGCCAGCGGAGAAACGACGAGGGGGGGGGGTAGATTTCACGTGGCATGTGAGGGCGCCGTGAAAATTTTCAAACCTTATAGGGGCGCCGTGACCTGAAAAAGGTTGGGAAGGCCTGATATAGGGCAATGAAATACGCGTCGAAACACAGCTAAATGACCACTCATTCGAATCAAAGACAATTAGCAAAAATATTCCAGTAGATAGATACATATTTTTTAATGGAGGGTGTTTAAACACAGTTTTGTGATCGTTATAACGATCGGTCGCTGTAAATGGGTAGCTCTTTTATGATTAAGCCAACACGCCAGTTTAGGTTCACTCACATTCAAAGAAACCCCTACAATTAAAATTTTCAAAATATCTGATTCTTAAAAGTGTTTTAACTCTTTTATTTCTAAACCGATTTACATAAAATTTACGTTACTTAAAATTTACATTAAAACGCTAAATGTTAACTGGAGCAAACCTCAACACAATAAAAAAAACCGCATTGTAATCGGTTGAGCGGTTACTGAGATTAGCGTGCACAACCGTACAGACAAACAGATATACAGACATACAGACAAACAGACAAAAATTCTAAAAATCATTGTTTTGGGTTGCGTTCATATAGCCCCCCTATAATATTTTTTTCTTATTTATCTTCCATGTACAGACATGTACCTGTTACGATTTTATTATATGTATTGATATTTCTAACAGCGCCAGCTGCATTTATTTTTAAAAACTATTTGAATATATATTTTTGTAGAATTTGGTAATAACGCCATCTTTATTTGTATTCTAGAACTATTTGAATAAAAATATTTTCTTGGCTGATAAAAAATTATGTTAATTAACCATTTTTACGTCAAATTAAATAAGTTAATGCTCCAGTTTGCTACTGTGACTTAATCATAAGTTTACAAATTATAAAAATGTGTTAGTTTTAAGCTTGTCGCAGTTAAATAGTAACATTTATTTAGTTCTTACAAAATTAACGCTAGTCGATGATAGATGTCACTTTTGCAAGTTAAGTTGTGCCTACTTTATCTACTCCAACATAGATGGCGCTGTGTGAGTTACAATCTAGAAGTTTTTTATATATTACAATATATTTATAATCTGTGATATTACTAAAGTGCAAACGGGCATACAACCAAAGACTTCTATATAAACTGAGGTAGACGCGCCGTACTCTAACAAGCGAGATTTCAAAAGCAATCCTCAAACACACACATTGCTAAGACTACACTCACTTATAAATACTATTTACGTAATTGTCACCACACACAATAGTAATATACGGATAGGAAAAGAGTAAAAGAGAAGGCGTATGGACTCCAATTGCAAGTCGAGTACCTACTCTCGAAGTTTTGACTCACAACAGTGCGAACAACGCTGCTAATTAGCGCAGTTTATAGGTTTCAAAAATCGGTGCGTAGGGCATGTCTACCTCAGTTTATATAAAAGTCTTTGCATACAACATACCGGATGGAAAGTGGTTGCTGTAACCTGTAAACACTTGCAAAATGTCGGATAAGAAGCTTTATATTACAATAAGTTGAACGTGTTTCTACTACTTTTTCGTGAGACTTCACCGTCTGTCTGTCTGTCCGTCACGAGGGTGTATCTCAGGAACCGTGATAGCTAGAGTGCTGATTTTTTTACAGATAATGAATTTTGTTGGACAGAAGAACGGCGAAGTCTCATGAATACGGTCCCGTTTTTTACCCTTTGGATACGGAACTCGGCCAAGTGTGAGTCGGATTCGCGAACGGAGGGTTCCGTGCCAAAATATGGTTTCACTACTAAATTCAGGTGGCAAACAAAAAATGTGGTCTACGTGAAAGCCAGCCGCCTTTGCGTTTGCAACACCAGAGGCGCTACTCTCGTACTGTATCTTGTAGAACACCCAAGACGTACACAAGGTACTACTTCTTCACAAACTTCTGTTATCCTGGCCGACTCATCGTTTGTATGACAAAGATTTATTTTAATCGTTAATTTAAAATTAATGTCCCATTGTGGGGCAGTCATTTGCAATCGTTATAATTAATGATTATAAAGGATATATTATTTTATGACACGCCTTACTACAGTTTTATTAGCGTATTATAGACTAATACGTTCTCTTTAGTAAAAATCTTTTTTTTTTTCGTGTGAAACATCCGTCATAATATGCTATGCCGAACTCTTACCGACTAAAAACTAAAACGTTTCCTACCTACGGCCTACGGTTGGGGTTCCCGGGTAGGCTTTCGAAACTTCGGAATGATATGTCAAGGATTAAATCTTACTAATATTATAAATGTGAATGTTTGTGAGTGTGGATGTTTGTTACTCTTTAACGCTCGAACGGCTGAACGGATCTGGCTGAATTTTTTTACAGGGATACATTATAGTCTGGAATAACACATAGACTACTTTTTATCCCGGGAATAAGTTCCCAAGGAAAGTGAAAATTTACGCGGGCGAAGCTGTGGGCATCAGCTAGTATATTATATAACCAACTATTCCCAAGGAAAGTGAAAATTTACGCGGGCGAAGCTACGGGCATCAGCTAGTATATTATATAACCAACTAGCGGACGCCACGCGGAATCACCAGCGTAGTTCCCGTCCCCATGGAAATACGGGAATAAATTATAGCCTATGTTCACCGCAAAGAGGGTAGCTTTCCAACAGTGAAAGAATTTGTTCAAATCGATTCAGTAGTTACGAAGCCTATTCGATCCAAACAAACAATCAAATCTCTCCTCTTTATAATATTAGTATAGATAATTTATATGCGTCTAACTTTCAAAAAAGTTATTCATGGATGCTCCAAAATATAAATATTAATTCGAATCCAGAATAAAATTCGCTTACACTTGCCACTGCGCCAATGAGGCAATCAAATAAAAACAGGTAGGTATGCAACGTGCGTGACCCGATACGGTCTTGACCAGTTTTCTTTTTAATATGACTTTTAGCCCCTCTCTATAAAATAGAGTACAGAGGGGCTTATGGCGAGACTTGTGTCTGTAGTCTGTGACTCTGATGCATTAAACTACGTCACTAGATCACGTAGATCATTCTGTTCAAAGTTTGAAATATGTAAAACAAAAATAACAACGTCAATCGGATTGAACTTTCACTTTACAATAAAAGTTTTAGAGAGGGGAAGTCGGGTGAGACCGTCTCACGGCTTCTTGTTTTTTAGTGTTGCGCCTCTGGTGTTGCAAACGTTCATAGGCTGCGGTGACCACCGGTCCTTCTGGTTGGCCATACACTTGTCTGCCACCTTAGTGGTAAAAAAAGACCACTTAAACTTGTCTAGACTAAAAATCTTTTTCACTGAACCAGATTAGAATTGAACTGTTATAATAAAAATAAAATTGGCAACAGTTGCGCAACAAATTTGTCGGTCAGTTTTTGTGGACGGCGTTATGTAACCAAGTCAAAAGTAGAATAACGATATTCAATTTTTTTTAGTTCAAGATACAGAGTCACGAAGTTACGTTTTAACATTACTAATTACTAATTAGTAACGGTAAAGGATTTATCCCAAGCTGTAACAAAATTATTTTAGATAAAAATGTGTATAATAGAGAGAGTAATTCAAGTATATTTTTTCAAAAAGTATCGAGTGAAAATGTGTTTAAAATAATAAACAAATTAAGTTCCAACAAATCACCAGGTCTAGACAACATTAGAATATCAACCATAAAAGAAGTGGGTCAAGATGTCTCGGTTGCCATTGCAAATTTGATAAACTGTAGCATATCAACTGGTTCATATCCAGATGGATTGAAAATTGGGTGTGTGAGACCAATTTATAAAAAGGGCTCGAAAGAAAACTACTTCAACTATCGACCGATAACTTTACTATCATCCATAGACAAAATAGTTGAGAAGTCTGTATGTGAACAGATGCATAAATTCTATCAAAAGCATGAAATCATTTACAAAGATCAGTTTGGTTTCCAAGCCGGCAAAGGAACTGGAGAACTTTTGTCAAAGTTTACAGATGAAGTCAATTTCTTTTTAAATGATAGAAAGCATGTACTAGTTCTATTTGTAGACTTTTCTCGTGCATTTGACACACTAGACCACAGGCTGTTAATTAGCAAACTAGAGAGATGTGGAATACGGGGCCCACTACTTTCTTGGTGTAAAAGTTACCTCCAAAATCGAAAATATACTGTAAAGGTGAATAATACGTATAGCGAGTACATAAAAGTCACAGAGGGCACGGCACAAGGATCTGTGTTGGGACCTCTTCACTTCCTGTCATACATAAATGATTTAGCAAACTGTGTCAAAATGTGCTCGTGCTACCAGTTTGCAGACGATACCTGTCTCGTGGTAGCAGATAAAAACGTGCAAAGGGCTTCAGAGCGTCTGCAATCGGACTTCAACACACTCTTAGAGTGGTGCCATGATGCGGGTCTGGTGATAAATGCTGAAAAAACTAAATTGATGCATATAAAATCGCCTTATCTAGATCAATCTCAATTAAATGAAATAGTTGCGCACAACCATCGCTGCCTACACACTACATACAAACACCAGTGTAATTGTACAAAAATTCAATTAGTGACTAAACATACTTACCTTGGGCTAATCATCGATAGCAAGCTAAATTGGGGCAACCATATAGAACACGTATGTGATAAACTGAGACAGTTCCTAGCCAATATCACCCTGCTCAAAGATCGAATTCCCTTTAAAATCAAAATGATGTTGTACAATTCGCTGGCTGAGTCGTACATACAGTATGGACTGAGCAGCTATGGCCGCACATATAATACTTACATAAATAAAATATTCAACCTACAACGAAAAATTCTCAGGAATATTGTTTCTACCAAAATCAAACAACAATTTTATCATGACGACAGTGGATTATTTAAACATTGCAAAATTCTTCCTGTTCTAACACAATTTGAATACACACTACTAAAAGAAAACTTCTTTAAAAGTAAATACAATAAAACACAGACACACGCTGTATATACACGGGCAGCTGCTCGGAATCTTTTGTACGAAACCAGCCGATCCGCCACGAACAATATTTACGGTGAAAGAACAACCGACTACATGGTTCCAAGATTTATTAATCGTCTACCCACAACAGTGAGAGATGTTATTACTGCAACTAACTTAAAACAAAAATTGAACTTTTACTTTAAAAACAAAATCCTTTAAAACAAGGTCAAAACCAAGTATTTTAAATGTATATGTATTTAGTGTATTATGTATTATTCTGTTTCTTCGTAGGTTATTATTCTTAATTTTGTTATCAAATATATTTCTATGTTTGTATCGATCGAGAGTTACAGCATACAAAACAAACCTTTGTGGTTTATGGAATGCTGACTTAATTTGTATTCTTTGTATGATATTTGAACAGTAAAATAAATTTAAAAAAAAAAAAAAATTTAGATCTGTAGATATTAAATGAAAGTAAAAACTTCGCCATTCCTATCCATCACGGGGAAAATGTCGTTTTGAATTGCGGAATATTTTAAAAAATGTTTACAAAGTCTGAATAAAATTACTGAATTAAATACGACGTTTTTAGACTTTATAAATACGTATATAACCGTAGGCATTAAGTAGGAAACGTGGGGTTTTTACTTTTTAGTCGGTAGGAGTCCGGCATAGCAATGATTTTCCTCACGATAAAAAAATATACGATAAAGTCTTTCATTTTACTTATTATACACCTTTATTCCCGAAAGGATAAGCAGTGGCATATTTTACGCCCACATTTTCACGTATTTTGTCACACATTGATGAGCCAGTTGACATTGTTATTATTATTTTAGACTAGTCATCACAGTTTTAAATAGGTTTAAAAAAATCGCTTAGCGTGAATTACGTTTATAAAATAGCTACAACGCCCTATATTGACACATTTATAACGATACAGGTTAATAGATTGTATGGAAACATTGAATCAGTTTTTCCATACACTCTCACAAGTACCTCTCTTTAAATATTTGGTGTGTATAACGTTGATATTGACAGGTCTCGGGGTCCAGTGGTTAGTGTGCATGACTACGAATTCGCAGGCCGCGGCCGGGTTCGATTCCCACCCAGAACAAATCGTTTGTGTGATGACACATGAACACATTGATTTGTTCTGTTTCTGGGTGTAATTTATCTAAAACTAGCTGGTCCGCGCAACTTCGTTTGCGCCACATAAGAGAGAGTAGGTATTACCTGTTCCCGTCGCGTTGCGTTTATTCCCGTAGCGTCTCGTCGTTAATATTCAATACTACGTGAGAGAGAGAGAGAAAGAAAGAGAGAGAGAGAGAGAAAGGTTTCTCGTCACGTGTATTCCCGTTGCATTATTTTTAAGATCAATTTCGTTTATGAAAAAGGTATCCCGTGGCATTATTGTAGAAAAAAAAAATATTGCCATTAAAATGGTTATTGTGCACCAACCTAAAGATAGATGCATGCTACAGCGCAATTTTTTTAAAACTTTTGAAACAATTTTGCATAGAAACAATTTTGTAGTAGGTACATATTTCTTATATAAACATTTACTATTACTGCTCCGCTCCTATTCGTTGTAGCGTTATGCTATATTATTATAGCCTATGACACTCCACAATAACGTAGCTTTCTATTGGTGAAATAATTTTTAAAATCGATTTAGTAGATCCCGAGATTACCCCTTACAATTTAACAAACACACAAACTTTACGTCTTTATAATATTAGTATAGATATTAGTATAGATAATATGTATGTATTTAGAAACATATGAGTATGTTTATCAGTCTTAATTCTTAATTTGGGCTAGATGATGTTGTATGAGAATGTCCACAAAAAATATACTTATGGAAAAGTCACTCGTCCTACTTAGAGAGCCGAGACTTATTTTCTTACGTAACAACCAAACTGACGATTCACGCATCATTTTATTGCGTTTAGAACGTAATAAAATGATACGTGATGCGTCATTATCGTTATATGTTTGCAGTCCATTAGCAGAACGATTTGTGAATGAAAAATTAGTACTGACCTAGTGGAAATTTGAAAGAATAAATAACCATAACTACAGTACGAAAATTACATTAAAGCGAAAAAGATTTTGCAGAGGTTTCTTGTTATTTTTTGAAACAGTATATATCACATGGTTTCACCCGCGTAGTTCCCGTTCCCGTGGGAATACGGGAATAAAATATAACCTATGTTCACCGGGAATAACGTAGCTTCCCTACAGTAATAGAATTTTTGTACCTTCTTAATATTAGTAATATCTAGTTTTAAGTTTTATTATGTTTGGTGTACAATAAAGCATATATTATATTTATTTTTCAAACCGGTTCATTCCTAGTTCGGTAAGTAGTTTCGGGGCCTATTCAATGCAAACAAACAAACAAATATTTTCTCTTTATAATATTAGTGTAATTAGAAGACATTCCCATAGCTTGGAAAATAATACTTAATGCATAGACATATAACAGCGTAATAATTCTATGGCTTAATGCAGTAAAAACAAAAGTTGTGTTGACTTGTTGTTGCAAACGTCCATTATTATATTATTCATTGGTCATCGACGTAGGTAACTTATTTAAAACCCAACTTTAAACTAGGAGAAAAGAAGTGACCGTTTCCTCAGCATTCCATGGAACCATTTTTGAACTTGATTTTTATTTCCTCGTTTGTTGTCAATTCTATAAGTTCTTCTTCCAGCTGAGGTGACATTGCTGTGTTGACATTTGAAAACGGATCCAACACCCAGTCTGGTATTTCCAAGTTCAAAATGTCCTGGTATCGTTCGGTGAAGTCAATGTGGAGGTTTTCCAAATGTTGGCAGTAGGCAAACAATTCGTCGTTACTGCATGATACTGATAAATTTGGAAAATTGTGAAACTCACGTCTGCCCAGATTCTTTTTGTGTAGAAGCAGTTTGGCTGCGAAAGCAGCAACGACGTTTTCTGTTTTAACTAAATTTAGTTTATCGCCTTGCAGTTGGAGATTCATGTCGTTGAACAATTTATACAGGTCTGTCATGTAAGCTATATCATTCTTTGATGTCATGAGCTTGTCGTGCAATTCTGTATCTTTAGTTTCCAAGAACTCTATAACAGAGTCAAACAGGTTGTAAAATCGAGTCAGACAATTGCCTCTTGATAGCCAACGAACTTCAGTATGAAACAACAAACGGTTGAAATCCTCGTCATTAGTAACACAAAGCTGATGAAATAATCTATCATTCAAAGAGCTGTTGCGGATTTTATTGACTACTTTGATGACATATTGCAGTGATTGAAATAGTTTTTCACTTAAGATTCTAGCAACTAAATGTTGTCTATGAATAACGCAATGTACACCAAGGACATCCTGAATTTTATTTTTTAAGTACGCTATGAAGCCTTTACGGCTCCCTGTCATAGCCGGAGCGCCATCCGTAGCAACTGAAATAATATTTTTCAAAGGAATCTCTTTCTCATCGCAAAACTTTTCCAATGTATTGAATATGGTTTCACCTTTTGTATCGGTCTCTAAATTTCTAGCAAATAATAGTTCTTCACATATTTTCTCATCTTTAATAAACCTCACGTAAGACAACAACAATGCTTCATTAGTTGGTATAGTGGACTCATCGAGCTGAATTGAGAATTGACTTGTCCTCAGGTGATCGCACAATGTTTTCACTTTTCAGCCATTTCATCAATTCGTCTTTGCACAGAATTATTACTCAAAGGATTTTTTCGGATAATATCTGCGGCCGGTTTATGAAGCACAGTAGTTATTACTTCATTTATTGCTGGCAATATTAACTCTTCTCCGATGTTATGTGGTTTGCCTTTTTGAGCAATTAACAAAGAGATATTGTACGAAGCTCGAAGTCCGTCGTCATCTCGCTTAGCAGCCGCCGGAAATAGTTTTACTACACTTGGCTGAGTATTATGCTTCTTCTCTAGGTCTTGAAAATATGCTACATTCTTGTCTTTCTTATCTGGATGCATTTTATTCAAATGATCTTGCAGCCTTGAAGGCTTCATTGCTTCATTCGAAAATGTTTTTAGACATAGAAGACACAAAGGCGACGATCGGTTTGTGGGATTTTCAATAAATCCGAATTTAATATATTCCGCAGAGTATTGCCGTCTCTTCTTTTTTACTTCCGACATTGTTTTGCTTTGAGAAATACGTTCAACTTCGCGAGTAGAGGAGGCGTCATCTATTGCGCGCCACAAATGAAAATAAAATAAATATTACATTGTTTATATAGGAATGCTTAAGCAGCACGCACCGACAGGAATAAAACAAACATGCATAAACTCGTTTATCTCATTCGACGCTCAATCGTACTCAACAAGTCCGAACAAGCATTCAATGAACCAGCCGACTGATACAGGAATGCACGATTCGGGTTATTTAACAAAAACTTGTTAAAACATGATAGACTTAAGCAGCACGCACCGACAGGAATAAAACAAACATGCATAAACTCGTTTATCTCATTCGACGCTCAATCGTACTCAACAAGTTCGAACAAGCATTCAATGAACCAGCCGACTGATACAGGAATGCACAATTCGGGTTATTAACAAAAACGTGTTAAAACATGATAGATATCTACGAGTACTAATAACTATTAATTTTTTCAATATTAAATAAAATAGGACAGATATATGAACTACGGGAAGAGAAATATAGAACCGAGTTTGAGCAATCTTTTAATTCATATTAGTTGATGTTCACAAGTTGTTGTTGAGAGTCGAGAGCTCTTGCAGTTGTTGTTTAAGAGGCTTCTTAGCTAAATAAAGTTACAAATCACCCAAAACACAACGCCCCCATTTTCTTCTGGGTCTCTTACCGCCCCCCTTGAGACCTGCAGCGCCCACAAGGGGGCGTTATCACCCACTTTGGGAAAGACTGGGTTAGATAATCTAAGCTTGCGACCCATTTGAGTGCACTGCAGAAAATAATTCTGTGTAAAATTAGTTGAATTACTATCTAAACGTAATGTCGTATGAAACAACAATTATATAAAGTTAGTACTTAGGTAATTGTTTCTCCAAAAGTGTAGTGTGAACACGATATTATGCTTCAACAGCCTTTTTCATCTGTGACACGATTTTTTATATGTTTTTACAATTAATTTAGTTCTTTTTTAATATTTGGCTCGCCAAATTGACGTCGCCACCAGCCTGATGGGAAGCCATGGCGTATCTAGCGATAGGGGGCCAGTCTTACAGTCCGTAAGACTTTCGACAGTGGTCCTCAAGTTGGCGGCCCTGTGATGTGCCTCTTCACGCTCCTCTTGAAGGACCCGGGATTGTAAGATGAGGGAAACACGTGTGCGGGCAGTTTTATGTAGCTTTACTGACTTGACGATCTACTCTGGTATAGTCATAGTATTTTTTCAATTCATTTCTTGCCAATGTCGCATTTTCATAGTAGACTAGTTGAAATCAGAAAGAAAATCGGTTAAGCGAAAATGATAATACAGCTTGAGCTTTCTTTTACTAGAAGCTCTATACATTGGACAGGTCAATGTCGTTTGGTTATTAGTTAAAATTACCTCGCGGACGTAAGAAGTAAGATACCTAACATGAAATAATGTCCATTATTATGAATTACATTACACATGACATTTGCAGGTTTGAACCACCGTGTGACATAAGTAATTAATATTTTATACTGACATAACTCGTTCAAATCCTTATACGGGCATGTACCTAATACACATACTCTCATAGTGTGTGACGTGTGTGACATAATACTTGCGCTACACTGAAAGCTATATTTTATATTAAATATTGTTTGAAATCAATATTGAATGTAGATACAAACTACACACAAACAGTCTCTTTCCGCGCCTGTTCATTTCAACATGGCAATACCATGCAATACACAGTGTATAGTGGGCCTCGGCCTACCCCTCAGGGGATAAAGGTGTTACCATATCTATGTATGTAGATACTCATAATTTAAGTTACATTACATTGAGATTTTGGATTCATTGAGACAAACCTTTTCCTGATAAGTAATCAGTATAAGGTTTTAAGAAAAATAAGTTAAACATTTTTTTAAATTACTAGAAGCTTAGTAAATCTAGGCTAAAATAAGTATAAATGGCTGAAGCTCGTCCCTGACCATAATTTTAAACTATGCAATTAAATGAACTATTAAAACAATAATGGAGGTGTGTTTCATTGGTTTTCCTTTCACGTCTCAAAAAAGTAATGAACGGGCATAATATCTGACATAATATCTGACAACCAATGTCACACCCAAATTCCATGACATTAGGCATTTTTTTTATGGTATAGCTCTCAGTACACCATCGGCTTTATCCTGAATAATGTTGCTAGCATATTTGTAGACAATTAGTTACTACGTTGTGAACAAGCATCTCTTAAATGCTTCCTTAGTTATGATAGCCTGGTATTGTAGTTGCCATTGTAACCATGGGATATTATGTATTTAAAAAATATGTGGTCTAGTGATTTTTGTAATTTTTTTTTATTATTTTCTTAGCAAGAGTGTTTTTCTTTATTTAAAAACTACCCTGTTCTATATTGGTGATGGGTTTGGTATTTCAGACTTATACTGTGCATAAAACATCTAAACCACATAGCTATGGTCTGATTCTATATCTTATGTGAGGGAGTTCAGGTGTGCCCTAGAGGGTTCCCAAATGACGAATGAGCGTTTACAATGAAATTCAGGATTCTGGTCCGAAAACCCTGACCAATGTATCATTGTAGAAATATAAAAATAATAAATATATCATTTTTTTAACGTGAGGGAATATCCATCATGGATGCTATAGCACTTAGTCGGTACGACTAAAAAACCTTACGTAACGCCCAACAGCCTATGGTTGGGAGCCCCGGGTAAGCCCTCGGAAGGATGTCCCAGGACACCCAACAGTAATAAATATATCATAGTGGAAATAATAAAAAATAAATATTTATCATAGTAAAACTAGAAATAGAAATATAAATTCTGAATATATATTATTAGTATTTAGAGTGCAAAGTCCTATAACCTATTATCAGAATAAGATACACGGTATGAAGGATATCACCACCTATAGAAACAAAAAGGAGTCCCCCCCTCCCCATTCCCAGCCACAGGAATTATAGAAATAAATGGAAATGTCATAAACAGTCACTTTTATTCAAAGACTTCTATATAAACTGAGGTAGACGCGCCGTACTCTAACAAACGAGATTTCAAAAGCAATTCTCAAATACACACATTATTAAGACTACACTCACTTAAAAATATTTTTTACGTAATTGTCACCACACACAATAGCAATATACGAATAGAAAAAGAGTAAAAGAGAAGGCGTATGGACGCCGATTGCAAGTTTAGCACCTACTCTCGAAGTTTTGACTCACAACAGTGCGAGCAACGCTGCTAATTAGCTCAGTTTATAGGTTTCAAAAATCGGTGCGTAGGGCATGTCTACCTCAGTTTATATAGAAGTCTTTGCTTTTATTAAGCTGCTTATATAAACCAGTGAAGGTTTACAGAACATTGTGTTAGGGAGCCAGAAGAGCTTATTTCTGTACGGAGTCCTGGGAACTACGAGTACTCGTGGGCTTATTCACCGGGGCTCCCGAGAATAGTCAGTCATACGTAGGACACTTTGAGGATTTAGTCGGTAATATATCTACAAAGGATTTCCACGCGTGAAAAGAGCCTAAGCTATAATGCTCTAAAACGCAGTTATGAAAGACTTTGAATCTAATCAAAAGGTCTTTTCATATTGTTTTAATTAACAAAATTCATTCAAACTTTCGCAGCTATATTAATAGGACTTATATCAAAAGAAAAAAATAAACGTCACGCTCTTCGTATACGCACTATCTACGCACACATGATTAAACTCATGTTTTTAAAATACTTATACACGGATGCGCTTGTGTTGGTGGCCCTATGTTGCAATCCCTAAAATAGGTCGACCAGATACTAATAGAAAGACGCAGGGCCGGCGTCAGAGTTGATTTTTATCGATATCTTAGTTATGTGCATTTTAAACATTTCTTTTGATGATTTCCTGGTTGAATGCTCTTAAAATAAATGCATGTATTTGACTTTAGAATCGATTTTTATAGGGCTCGGCATGAAAGGAATATGACGACATTATATATTTCGCCTTTTTATTATTTGTAGGAAGTAGCATAAAAATATTCAACCTTTGAAACAAGCATTTACGAATCATCAGCAATAGTAGTCTCATACTCTACCTCCTGCCACACAAGCATTCGATGATAAAATGATTTACATAGAAATTAAAGATACATTACACATTCAGTACAAGAACTCATCACAATACCATAGCATTGCGCAGAATTAATAACTTAGTGATTAACATTATTTCATAATCAGAGTACGCATTATTTAATTTGGCTATGGGGGCTGATCACATTTGTAGGAAAACCTATGACGGATGAGACAATCGAGTCTTGAAGTGTAGACTGCAACCCCGTGCCTGATGTACCGACGACCTGGAAATAGTCGCTGGCAGGAACTGGATGCGGAAGGCGCAGGATCTTGTATTGTGGCGTGGTTGATTTGATTGGTATTATCAAATTATGCACCTGTTATTATGACTCGTCCTATTACATCCCTTCCCTGCTATAAAACTTAAAAAGATTGTTTGCATCTTTTAGTTACATTTTTAGGTCACATGGGCTGTGTGCATATGTGTGCGTGTGATAACACTGCGCTGCGGATTTCTTGCGCGGGCGCATGCCTGTTGTATTTATTATGATGTAAAGTAATGTTATTGTTTTTAAGGAACCATAGAAATCATTGCAATGTTTGACAACGTAATAAGTACCTAGTTGTTGTAGTAATTATGAGCAACTGATTTAATGAGTTCCTTAATTTTTAATATAAGGCCGGTTTTCCAAACTTTCCTTACTTTTTTGGCTTTCGCCGTTTCATCAATTGCAGATCATTACAGCTTTCAAGTATCGGCTGCTGGGAGCAGCTATGATTTAGAATTTTATTTTCAGCGTGGTGGGGGGTGACTGTCGTTAAACCTCCAAGTCCCATAAAACAGCTGTCGTCGTTGCCTCGTCCGCAGGTCAGCAGGGGTACCATTTTTAGGTGAAGTCACTGGGCTCAAGTAATATTGGTAGAATTCATAACAAACGTGTACAATTTTTTTTAATGGACCTGGCCTTTTAATATGATAGAGTAGGTATGGTACAATTGCAATCATTATTAACATCAGGATTTTTTGGCATTTGAACTCCAAGTCAATTTTCCTGTTCTTTATGTCCACTTATCTCAGTTTTCAGCATCACAACCATATCATCTTAAAAACGTCACCACATTCCATGACCAGGATCGCATGAATCACAATGACTGTCAGTAATCCAGTCCACTACGTCTTAACACAGACGCAACGGTACCAAGGCCGTACAATTGAGTCGGCGGGTCACCGCGCCCTATATTGACCAACTAATTATCTAGTAAATGTACATTATTGTATGGTAATGCCCGCGTGAACTTAGACTGCCCCCCTTTGCAAGGTATTCTGGCGACCGCATTTGCCTGGAACATTCAACTATTAGTGCAGTGCAGTAAAGGGAATGTAAATATAGAGAAAAAAAATTGTAATGCACTACCCTACTGCATTAGTTCAATGGCGCTACCCCACATAAAACACTTCAAATAAAGAAACAAAAATACCTACCTCCTTTTTAGAGTTAAAACGGAACCCTTATAGATTCGGCATGTCTGTCTGTCTGTATGTCCGTCCGTGTGTCACAGCCATTTTTCTCCGAAACTATAAGGCCTATGCCATTGAAACTTGGTAACTAGATGTATTCTGTAAACCGCATTAAGATTCTTATATAAAACTGGAAAAAAAGTAGTAAATTTTGGGGATACTCAGAACTGAAACTCAAAAA
Source organism: Miltochrista miniata (assembly GCA_933228765.1). Taxonomy (NCBI): domain Eukaryota; kingdom Metazoa; phylum Arthropoda; class Insecta; order Lepidoptera; family Erebidae; genus Miltochrista; species Miltochrista miniata. Next base: position 3,908,484 of record OW121769.1, read on the forward strand.
TTTTTTTTTCACCCAACCCATACGTGTGGGATATTTATAGATAGGTCTTCAAAAATGCTATTGAGGTTCATAACATCATTTTTTTCTAAAATGAATAGTTTGCGCAAGAGACACTTCCAAAGTGGAAAAATGTGTGTCCCCCCCCCCCCCTCTAACTTCTAAACTAAGAGAATGATAAATCAAAAAAAAATATATGATGTTCATTGCCATAAAAACTACCAACGAAAATTGGTTCGAACGAGATAGAGCTGGTAGTTTTTTTTTAATACGTCATAAACCGCAATTTTCGGTTAGAAAAATCACTACCACTGCGAACGTATTTATGTTACTTGCTGCTACGAAACCCTTCATCGGCGAGTCCAACTCGCACTTGGCCGGTTTATTTAAAGACCAACCATTTTGATATACGTATTAGTGCGCCTTCACACTAGCGTAGGCGTTCGATGGACGTATGCGCGGCGTTGACGCGACGTATACGCGACGTATACGCGGCGTATACGCCGCGCTAGCGTCACACAATTTCGTTGGCGTTTTGGTATCATCGTTAACAAAATAAATTCTGACCAGGAAACACTATTGACGGATTTACTTTTAAAAAAGAAGATTAGTGCGAACTGCGAATAAAATTTTGTTCGTGGTTCGGGAAAAACTACCCGTACTGGCACCTCGGGACCGTATGCTATTATTGTTTTATATCGATTTCTTTCATTAATTACACAATAATTAAAACGATGCATACGAAAATACATATTAATTTGCAATCCAACATGGCCCCCGCGCACCGTATTTACAAAATTTCATGATGGGTATCGTTTTATGGGTTTTTAAGTATGCTGACTACGAATATCATAGTAATTTTGCAATCCAACTTGGCCACTTCACCGTTATTACAAAATTTTACCGTGGCCATATTGGATAGCAAAATTATCATGTAATTCCTGCCGTTTGGCAGAATTTGTTTGTCAATTTTCACTCCCCAAAAAACTTATCGCATAGTTTCATTTCATAAAAGAATCTTTAGCAAATTTATATTCCGCATTTTAATAACTTCGTCAAATAACATCTTGCTCAATTTTTATTAAGTCAAATATACTCTTAAGATAAATATTTTCTAGCAGCAATCATTTCCATGCCGAGGATAAGTCGCTTGTGAACAGGATTGTACACGATCCCCCAGTAACGCGGCGTATGCGTCGCGTATACGTCGCGTTGCCGTCGTGTATCCGCCGCGCATACGTCCATCGTATGCCTACGCTGGAAAAACGCTAGTGTGAAGGGGCACTATGGCGGCTGTACACACTCGTCGAGACACCCCCGAGACAGGCCGAGTGCGAGGGCGCACTCGTCTCGTCTCGCTCTCTCGTTCTCGTCTCGGTCACTCTCGGTGGCGTGTCGGTTTTTGCGCCCGAGTCAAAGGGTCTCGTTGGCTCTTGCGAGGTAAATGAGAGCGAGCATGTACACACTCGTTCATTTTGTTGCCCGCAGAAAGTTTTCATGAACAGACTTATTTCATTAAATGGTCTAAAGAAGTCGAATTATAGTTTTTTGACGGCTATCGGATAGAAGTCGTTTTATGGAATTCGAAGGATGTTAAAGACAAGGATGCTTGGGTTCGAATTTTTGCCTCTACTCAGTCTGGAACTGCAGCGGAATCAGTTTATAATCGTTTTTAAATATAATAAACATTTTATTACAATGATAGCTTGCGGTACAAAAACAAACAGCAGCAGCAATTTTACACGTCCATTGTCGCGGGAGTCATATGAGACTCTGAGCTTACGAGTGTATACAGGCATGCTCTCGTCGAGAGCTTTCTCGGCCAAAGCTCTCGGCGAGAGGCTCTCGACGAGTGTGTACAGCCGCCATTACAATTCCCGTGTATACTAGGGCCACATCAAGATATTTCGTGTCCTACAAAGGCTTTCACCTCCTGGTAGTGTACTTGCTGACCAAATGAGGAGGTTCTGGCACAGACCGCTGGTTTGGGTATAGGCTGTTCTTAGGACAATCACTAAAAAAGCAATGTCATAGGTGCCCCTTAGCAACAAGAAATGCGAACCTCGACTTCTAATTCCAGGAATTGTTTGGAAGAAAGACTTAAAAGATGAAGAAGAATATAATGAAACTATTATAGTTTAATTATATTATACACAAATTATTCACGCCTTTATTCCTGAAGGTAGAATAGTATATATAGGTAGTGGCAAAGAATACATAATCACCTTTAGCTTTTCCACTTATTAGATGGTAAGCTTATGATCGTAATGAAATGAACAGGCACAGGTAGCGACAACTTACTTTTAACACTTTTCAAGCTGCCGATAAGCCTTTATCTTGACTTACGGATGATTACTTTCAAGCGGGACCAACGGTTTAACGTATCTTCCGAAGCACGGAAACCATCGCATATGAAATGTTTCAAAGTGGTCCCAAGCCCAAAGAACAGTCATAGCGAAATAGGCCTACTGCATTGATCGTTTTTAGAACTCTGAGTCAGATGGAAATGTCATGTATATCCATCCCGTTCGCTCTAAGTTTGCCGCTGGCTAAATGCTGGTGTAAAGGCGTTTTAAGGGAGGCTACCTGTAAACTTAGAGCGTACGGGTGGTATGTACATTTTTCTCATAACTATCCTCTGCTACGCACACTGTACGTTTCCATCTGTACTATCTCTAATTTGTGATCAGAGGGACTACGAGCCCTTCAAAAGATATCGCAACGCGGAGCCCTAAATCATAGTAGAATTTAGATCTACTCTGCCTAAATCGTCAAGTAGCTCTGTCAAATAAAATCCTTATTTCATGTTTATGAATAAAAAGTACAATACTGACTCCTATACTTTCATATACATTCTGCTTTCCTTGTACCCACGTAGTGGCTAATCTACTCCTAATACCTATCAAGAAAAACACTCAATTAAGTTGATAAAACAAAAACTTTCATTTTTCTACCAACATATTCATTATAAGTCACGTCTCACATTTATGTTAGTTAGTCATTCACATCCACCTCCTCAATCAAATCTTTTGGACGCCTACGGTGCTGCCTACACCCGGTCGCGTCACTTATTATAATATGAAGATAATTTATTAGTTTAAGGTGAAGTGGGACTCAAAATACATGATTTTGACATATTTCGAACCAATTTTACAACGGTGTTAACAAAGATTTCACAATTTTTTAAATGGATAATTATTATTAAGTATATTGACCAGGGATGTCAGCTCTCCAAAACACGATTGAGTAAATTCGGCTCGATAGAAAATAATCCCAAAGTTCCCTCGAATCTGTAAATTTACCTGTGACCGCCTTGACTATAATCAATTTCATTCAGTAGTTATATAATGTACCACACAAATTTTTTATTTCCATATCCCTAATAAGTTACCTCGAGGTCCTATGTAGTTATTTATTAATTAAAAACATATTGCTTTAATAAAAAAAAACGTTTTGTTGAGCGGGAGTGCATTTTGCCGCTATCAGCCACCTCACAGAGCCCGCTCAGTCAGCCGACAGGCTTCGTTGAGGACACCCGTATACAACTTTGTCACGCCCGCTGACGTAATTCACTGCCGTAGTAACGAAAATAGGTAATAAAAAAAACCAAAAAAGGAAGTATTCAAGGCTTAAGCTCAAGAGCGTAAAAATATCGCATCTGTTTGGGGAAGTTTCTTTGGTGTATTATATAAGTTATAGTAACGTTTTCATACTTTCCAATACATACAAAGTTTGCCTGATGCCACATAATAGATAAGTCCAGAAGATTCACCTATAAATGCGCTCATGTATGTGACGCCCTGACCGAGCGTATAACATGTACATTATTTAAATTTATATTTAAGTAAAATCAATGTCATAACGAGTATAATACTAATGACTGATAAATCAGTGGGCCAATTCTCTTAAATTTACAATATAACAGTAGGTATAAACCTTAATTGAGTATATAATAAATTAAACTTCTATCCAAAATTACAGCTTTCAAGGCACGTATTGCGTATTGTTGATATTCTCGTAGTCTTACTTTACTGCTCGTACGTCGTAGTTGATGTAGGTAGGTATTGAATTTGAAGTTGTAAGTATGAGTTTCTTTTTTAATAAGCTTTTATTAGGTCGTCGTGTATGTAACTAACAATGTAAAATCTAAGAAAACTAATTTAGCCATCTTCCAAGGATCGTAGCGTCATGAAAATTGGCAGATGCATGTAGTTCTGATGACAATACAATAATATGGTACTGTCAAACTGATATGATGGTGGGGTCGGAAGATAGGCACTGAAAACCAGTGGAATCTAAGGTAGCTAATTTAACTACCTTCCATGAATCGAAGGGTCATGAAAATTGGTAGCTGTATGTAGTTCTGATGACAATACAATAATATGGTACTGTCAAACTGATATGATGATGGAGCCGGAAGAATGGCACTGAAACTTCGATGAAAAAAATGGAATCTAAGGTAGCTAATTTAACCAGCTTCCAAGGATCGTAGCGTCATGAAAATTGGTAGCTGTATGTAATTCTGATGACAATACAATAATATGGTACTGTCGAACTGATATGATGGTGGAGCCGGAAGATAGGCACTGAAAACCAGTGGAATCTAAGGTAGCAAATTTAACCAGCTTTCAAGGATCGTAGGGTCATGAAAATTGGCAGCTGTATGTAGTTCTGATGACAATACAATAATATGGTACTGTCAAACTGATATGATGATGGAGCCGGAAGATAGGCACTGAAACTTCGATGGAACAAGTGGAATCTAAGGTAGCTAATTTAACCAGCTTCCAAGGATCGTAGCGTCATGAAAATTGGCAGTTGTATGTAGTTCTGATGACAATACAATAATATAGTAATATCGAACTGATCTGATGATGGAGCCGGAAGATATGCACTGGAACTTCATGATGGAATATCGTATTATATTTGTTTTTGTATTCGTCAGAAAAGTCTTGTAATGAACTTTGACTAGGCTTAGGTTTCAAGGTTATAACAAACCTTTTTTGATTGACTTGTAAAACTTTGCAATGGAATCTCAGGTAACTAATTTAACCATCTTCCAAAGATCGTTGCGTCATGAAAATTGGCAGATATTTGTAGTTCTGATAACAATACAATAATATGGTGCTGTCAAGCTGATCTGATGATGGAGTTGTAAGATATAATCTGTAACTTCATGATTGAACATCGTATCATAGCTGTGTTTGGACTTGTTAGAAAAGTCTTGTATACAACTTTGACCACGATTAGGGTTTAAGGTTATAACAAACCTGTTATATATTGAAGTTAATATTGAGTGAAAATATTGACATACTTAGGTACCTGCATAAAATGTAGGTATATGTATTAGAGTAATAATAAAATATTTTCACATTAGTCGAACTCAGACAAAACACCATGTAAAACAGAAATCCCTACTAATATTATAAATGCGAAAGTAACTCTGTCTGTCTGTCTGTTACGTTTACACGCCTAAACCACTGAACTGATTTTGATGAAATTTGTTATAAAGATAGTTTGAGTTTAAGGGAAGGACATAGGCTACTTTTTAACTGACTGCGCAAAAGGAGGGTAATGATTTTATGCGATAACGACTTCTACGTGAATGAAGCCGCAGGGAACAGCTAGTAAAGGTATTAATGTTTTGACTAAAAAGTATAAAATAAATAAATGGTTTAAAAAACCCTAGAAAAATACGCTTTTATAATGCACGAAAAAACCAAAAATAAATTATGAATCGTTCAAGTTGCCTCTATTTCGGGGTTGAAGTGTAAACTATGTGCTTTTAGTTATAATATTTGATTGTAAAAGCGTGGGGCGCTAGAACAAGAATAACTTTTTTGTAAGCAAATTCCTATTAATACTAATCCTTATATAATAAAAATCCTGGCGAAAGCTGCATGAGGTGGCACAAGAGCATAACGTTTATGCTGCCAAAGAGAACGCCTCTTCTTTCAAGCAATTAAGTAGATACATGAGGGGAATACGTTAACAGTGGCAAAATGTATAGTTCTTGTTCGAGAACGAGATATCTTTGGCTACCTTTGATAACCCGCTTGGGGATATATGCGTTTGTATTCTTATTACATGATTACTACATATTGTACTAAATATCTCGGAATGCCGAAACTTTAAGGACCTACCCATGAATTATCTAATAATGATCCGTAACGGCAATAGGTTTGCTCCTATTACGCGGGCGTCACGAAAAACTGGCAAAAGTGGATGTTGAAAATGCGTAGGCGTGATTAACTACTTTACTTTTCAAGTAAGTATGTTATGCATTTCAATTAAAGCCTATCATCGTTAATACATTTCCAAAATTGAAAATGATATTAATAATAGTAAAAGTCACAATAGATTTATAAAAGCGTGATAGTGTAAATTAATAGTTTAAAAACACGAGATAAACATGCTTTTATAAATGTGACCTTATCCTTAATCTGACAAGACATCATGCAGCTTCCGCCAGGAAAGTCTTTCCTGTTCCAGCGCCCCACGCTTTTGCAATCAAATATTATAACTAAGAGCACATAGTTTACACTTCCACCCCGGAATAGAGGCAACTTGAACGATTCATAATTTATTTTTGGTTTTTTCGTGCATTATAAAAGCGTATTTTTCTAGGGTTTTTTAAACCATTTATTTATTTTATATTTAGCTCGCCAAATTGACGTCGCCACCAGCCTGATGAAAAGCCGTGGCGCATCTAGCAATTGGGGGCCACTTCTGACAGTGGTCCTCAAGTTGGCCCTGTGATGTGCCTCTTCACGCTCCTCTTGAAGAACCTGGGATAGTAAGATGAGGGAAACACGTGTGCGGGCAGGTCGTTCTATGTTTTTATAGTTCTACAGAGGAACGATCTTACGAAACGTTCAGTTCTGGCGAAGATTCTCTCCACTGTGTGGGAGTGTCATCTATGCCCGGCACGTGTTGTTCGGGATCGGAAAGAAGAGGGTGGGATCAGGTTGAAGAGCTCTTCAGAACATTCGCCGTGATACATTCGATAGAAGGCAGCCAAGGACACTATGGTTCTTCGCGGCGCCAAAACGGTTCGAGGCCTCCCGTCACCTCAGTTTGAATTTTAACCAACAGTGAACTGAAAATAAACAGCTTACATACAACCCGATACTGCCAATACAACCCTAACTTTGTTTTTAAGCCATAATGTAAAATAGTAATTCAATGTTCAATGGATAGTGGTACCTATATGTTAAGCGCTAGAAGATGATTTTGTGAATATATTTTACTGAAAAGGCCTGATGATTTAATATGACTTACGAATTATTTAATTATGATATATGAAAGTCTGTGAAGATGTTAGTGACAAAATCACGTTCCAACGGTTGAGCAGATCTGGCTGTAATTGGTGGCCTATTATAATTATTTTATGCTTTTCCAGACTGCAATGTATTCCTGGACATATTATACACTAGCTGACGCCCGCAGCTCTGCCCGCGTCTAGTTTTGTTCCCGTTTCCGCTTTCCGTGGGAACTAATTGCCGGGATAAAAAGTGGCCTATGTGTTATTCCAGGCCTATATCTACCCCTGTACTAAATTTCAGCTAGATCCGTTTAGCCGTTAGAGCGTGAAAGAGTAACAAACATCTACACTTACAAACTTTCGCAGTAAGAAGTAAGATAATTTAGAAAATAGCATAAAGGCTATTTTATCCCTGGATATGACCCAATGGTAGTAGGGAACGCGAACAGAATTCTACACAGCTGAAGCTGCGGGCAATAGCTATGCGAAGTGAAACGTAGAATGTTTAATTTAGGAAATGGTAATCATTTGGACAGGACTAAAGCCTAGTCTAGTTTAAATAACTAGTATCGAAATTTATTGCTTTACACCCTTGCGTATATGCAAATAGCAATATTCGTTTTTGTATATTCTGCGTTTTCTTAGCCAAACGGGACCCTATTACTGAGACTTTGAAGTCCATTTGTTCATCTGTATCTCATGAACTAGGCAGTAATACATTTCAAAGATATCGCTACCGCTGTAACGACTATAATAACACTAGTAGTAAAAATAAGGTTACTCCCATACAACGTAATCTTCTGGCGATTTTTTTTGTTACGAAATCCTCATCAGTGTGCCAGTCCAACTTGAACCTCGGCCGTTTTTACAGTTCCGTATCCAAAGGGTAAAAATGGAACGAGGAGAAAGTATTGCCTTTTGAAAATGCTAAGAAGCAAAAACGGTCAGGTGTAGAGTAAATAAATGCTGTAAAACAGTACAAGTGGTGGTTATTCAATATGCGCTGCAGGTTCCACTAAGTGCCAACAGTATCAATAATCTGTAATAACGTGACCCTATTACTGAGACTATCTATCTGTCATCTTATGCACCACTGCAATAGCTAGGCATTTGAAATTTACGAATACTAAGAACAGAAAAAAATTTAAGGAGGGCTCCCATACAGGTATATTTTCAGTCTTTTTTTGTACAGAACCCTCCTTTTTCCTTTTCAGGAAGTACCAAAAAATATAAACAAAGGATAGGGGCAGCTGATTCTTACTTTTTCAATAAACCTGGCAAAAATCGTCACAGGTAAAAAAATAAATTGAAGTAGGTACTTCTTAAATATATTATGTTCTATTCTTATTATGAAAATGAATTTCATTACATGTTAGTGATAAAAAATGCATCAAAATCAATTACGTAGTTGCTCACGAGTAGAAGATCTAAAGAGGTTTATCTAAACAGGGCGAAAAAAAATGTTATGTAAACTTGTACTTCTGTCAATGATTTCAATTGCGTAGTGAACGGGTTAACGCGCGAAAACGTTTCCGACGCACGGAGCGTCCCGAACATCTTGCGTCTGCTTCACCCCCTCCGAATCGCTTGAGACACAATTGCACTTCGCCTTAACAGCTTTTGCGAGCCATTTGACTTGAATATTGGCATTTATTAGATTTTCCCAAGAGTATGACCTACTAGGAAAGCATAGAATCTTTGACAAACACTCCGAACGATTTCATCATTTTCACCAAGCCGTGTTTTTTCTCGTGATAAACTGGCGACATGTTATGGATATTGGGCTAGTCTCACAGTATCCAAGACTATAAACAGTGGTCCAAAAGCTGGCGATGGCGGCTCAATTTGGTGTGCCTTTTCACGCTTTGCTTGAGGAACGGGTTCTTCATTTTCATCGGATTGTAGGGACCGAAAACACATGCGATGTCAGAACATAGCGTTCCAAGTTTCTACGGTTCGACAGCTGGGAAATTTCAAAGGATTGCGTAAGAAATCAACTCTCTCTTTATTCTACATGTCAGAACTTGTACCTACCTATCTGCATTATAGGTCGCAATGATACGTCATACCCGTATGTATTTTTTGCACTTTCATTTATCAGCGTACATCTCGAAGAGCTATGTGACCCGTGATACCAGGATGTCAGGAATTGTTTGGATGTCAATTTATTTCTTTCAATGACATGGAAGTACATGAATGCTGACAGGGTAGTTAGTATTGAAAGTTCAAGCCATGGTCCATGGTTCAAGTCATATCATAATATCATTATGTAATGTAATTGTTCATTAGTTCATTGTTGTGGAAGATTAGAAGCGCTCGTGGCCCCGCGGACTTAGTGGTCTGTAAACGCTCACTGCAGCAAGTAACATTTGTTTTGGCCGGTCCTTGGATGGGTGACCACCCATCCGTCGTGCTTCGGAAGGCACTTTAAGCCGTTGATCCCGGTTGCCAGTAAAATGGCAGTCGTTAAGCCAAGTGAAGGCCTTTTTCAGCGGCTTGAAAAATTCAACAGCAGGCAGTCACAACCTGCGCCTGTCTACCTCCACCACCACCAATTACGTGGGACAAATTCTAAAAAGGTGAAATGTGGGCATAGAATATACCTCTGCCTACCCCTTCGAGGATAAAGGCGTGACCATATTTATATGTATGTATTAATTTCAAGGACAACTAAAAATCCTACTCCATCTTGAATTTAGATCTAGCTTTTCTGAAAGCAAGTTTCAGACTTGGACTAAAAGAATAGGTAATATAAGTTTTAATCTGAGGTTTCAGAAGTTACAATGTATTTACCCTTTACAAGTGGAATAAATAATTACGTTTACGCGGAACTGCAGGCCCAGCAGTGTACCTCCGAAGTACTACCCGCTCGCGCTAAGTTTGCCGCTGGCGTAGAACCTTGTAGAGGCGTAGTGAAGGCGACCGGCAAACTCAGCGCGAACGGGTTGTAGTGGAAAATATCAGCTCCCCACCGCTTGCACCGTGTGGGTATGACATACTTTCGCTCCGAGCGAATCACGTTCCCAAACTGACATAAATTTTGAATGTAAATCTGTATTACGATTTACTATTGTATTGTTCAGTGTTTTGTACCTATATATCTTTTTACTATTATATAGGAAAAATTTGTATTTTTGTGTATGTTTGTAACGAACAAACTCAAAAACTACTGCGCCGGTTTCAAAAATTCTTAACCATTGGAAAGCTATTTTCACCCTGAGTAACATAGGCTATATTTTATTCCCATATTCCTACGAGAACGAGAGCTATGCGGGTGCAACCGCGTGGCGTCTGCTAGTATTATTCAGAGGAAAGTTTTTATTTCTGTTTGTTTATATATGCATTGTATATGGTCCGAAAATAGGTGAACTGAACCCTTTCTTGCCCGTGGTACAACCGGTGGTACTACTGGTAGTACCACCGGTAAAAAAATTACACGTGGTACTACTAAGTGATCCCAGTAGTACCACTGGTAATGGTACACTTGCCGTGGTACTATTGGATCAAAAATAAATGAAGATCGGTAAAAACAAATGAAGATCTATAAAAACAAATGAAGATTGGTGAAAACAAATGAAGGTCGGGAAAACTGGTAAATATTGGGAAAAAACAAGAGAAGATAAGGAAAACAAGTGACGATTGGGAAAAACAAGTGACGAACGGTAAAAACAAGTGAAGATCGGTAAAAACAAGTGAAGATCAGTACTACGATCCTCATTTGTTTTTACCGATCTTGACTTGTATTTACCGATCGTCACTTGTTTGGTTTTCCCCTTCGTTATATCACGGGCAAGAAAAGAATTTAACCTGGTAATGTATTTAGTTTGCCGCTATCGCTATAACATCTAAAACGAAAATCTGATTTTAAATAAATAAAGGGGCCCCTTACTATTGTTGTCAATGAATCAAATCAGCCTATAGCAGTCCACTGCTCTCCCAGTTCACGCCACAGTACGCGGTACTGCGCCTTTCACATCCAGTCCCAGCCTGCGACCATTGTTGTAGCGTGATGCTATATTTACAGCCTTTCTCAATTATTGGACAATGGGTTAATCCTAAACTTAGTTCTTGATATCATCGCATGCAAACAAAGAAACTCTTCAGATTTATAATATTAATTCAGATTACATAGAAAAATAGAAATGAATCTTATCTAATTGCTAATAGGCACACTTCCGTAACTCTGATGTTGAGCGCGCCCAACGAAGGGCTATCGCGCACAAAGTGAGGAAGTGAATTCCACAACCTTACACCACGAATAGTTAATAAGCAGCATAACTACTGACTGTGAGCACTTCAAAGAAGTCAAGATGAAGTTTAAAATGAAGTTTCATCATCGTGCAGAGGCTGCCCTCAACGTGAATTGAACATATTGAAAAAGAACAATTCATGTTCAATCCCGCGAGGGTTAAATTTGAACTGAAATTAAGGGGTGAATAAGAACAGGCGGGGGTTGAAACTTTGGTGATTAAACGTGAACTAATCCCCATATAAATACTCGGAATCAGGTGTTAAATGGTGGAAATCCATCCCACAACATGTAACTGCATGGACAGTTACGTATATCATGCAGTCCTGAAGATGCCTCGTGTGTAGTCAAAACACGTGTCGACTTAGTAGTCACTTTGTTATGCGGAGTAGTGCTCATTACCTGGATCTGGAGGGTTCAGGTAATTTTCCTGTCCAACATTCAAAATTCCTTTTCTGAGGAGTTTGGTTCGTCATTCCTCCCTTACAATTAGTTGTAGTTATCCTTAACTGTTGTATGTTATGATTGACGAATCGACGGAGTGAGGTGGGTTCCTCTCCCTCCACTCCTTTATACATGATTCTTTCAAGAACATTAATATGTGTATTAATTTTCAACCATATTCATTCCCAAGCTACATGAACAGTTCTGTTGTAGCCAGAAAATTATTCAAATCTAGTTAATTTCATAGCTAGATTATTTTCTTGCAGGTAAAGCCTGTTAGCCCATCTGCCTTGCGAATTTGCAGTTTATAAATGTTAAAACGTAGGAAAAAAATGTAGCTTATAGACTTTCTTTATAAGTGTGACCTATTTAAAATTTTATATAATACTATAACTTACCTAGCTGTCATTGTGCCGCTTTACAAAGGAAAAGGGTCGCAGCAAGAGTGCAAAAACTACCGCGGCATAAGCTTGCTCAGCATCGTTGGCAAATTGTATGCAAAAGTGTTGATAAAAAGAGTGATGAATGAAACTGAAGGAAAAATGTGGGATGTGCAAGCAGGATTTGTGAAAGGAAGGGGATGTACGGATCAGGTCTTTTCCTAACGATGCGTAGCTGAGATAGTTTTGGCTAAAAGTCAAAAGGTCTATTGCATATTCGTGGACTTGGAAAAGGCCTGTGACAGAGTGGTGAGGAATGAACTGTGGTCAATATTGTCAATGTATGGAGTGAACAGCAACTTGATACGGGCACTGAGGTCTCTCTATGAGGGTTCTAGTGCTTGTGTCAGGATCAACGGGGCCTGCACGGACTTCTTTCACATTGAAAAGGGTGTGAGACAGGGCTGTGTAGCGTCTCCGTGGCTGTTTAACCTATACATGGACAGTTGTCTGAAAGAACTGCAAGAGAGTATGTTTGGTTTAAAAATGAATGAACTGACCGTCAAATGCCTCCTATACGCTGATGATCAGGTGATATTAGCATCATCAGCGGAGGAATTGCAGCTGATGGTTAATAGTATGAATGAGGCTCTAAAAAGTAGAGGAATGAAAGTTAATGTAAACAAGACAAAAGTTATGGTTTTTGAAAGAGAAGAAAGTATGACGAATTGCTCAATATTCATTGAAGGGCAAAGAGTGGAACAGGTGAAAGAATTTGTATACTTGGGTTCCCAATTTGTGAGGGATGGAAAGTGTGACCAGGATATTGAGCGAAGAGTTTTGGCAGGAAATCAAGTGAATGGGGCTATGTACATCTTTATGAGCAGTCAAAATGTGTCTGAGAAGGCCAGGTTGGCTGTACATAGGGGAGTGCTCATCCCTACACTTATGTATGGTAGTGAAAGTTGGGTATGGCAGAAGAAGCATGAAAGCAAAATTAATGCAGTGGAAATGAGAAGTTTGCGAAGAATAGCTGGAGTGACTTTAATGGACAAAAAAAGAAATAGCGTGATAAGGGAAAAATGTGGTATAACAGAAGATGTAGTGACTAAGATTGAAAAAGGGATGCTTAGATGGTTTGGACACATGGAAAGAATGGATGAGAATAGACTGACAAAGCAGATTTATGAGGCGAGAATGAATGGGCAAACTGGTAGGGGTCGACCGGTCGAAATCAGAGACCTTCTGGAAAAAGGCAAGGTCAAGAGTACCCTTACCCGGCGAGCGTGTATGAAAGCAGTTATGAAAGTAGAAGAAGCGAAAGTTGTATGCCAGGATCGTAGTAAGTGCAAAGCCATAGTCTCTGCTTACCCCGATGGGAGACAAGCGTGATTATATGTATGTATGTATGTACCTACATTCTATTTTTAGTCCATTGAAATGTTACATGAGCTTTGCATTTATTAGAGGACGCAATTTTATTTTTGGGACATGTGTGGGGGGTCAATAGAAGCTTAACCTCAAGTTTGTGGGGTCGCCACCCTTGTCCCCCGGCCGCCATCTTAAAAAGAGGGGGGAAAAAAACACTTTTTTCGCAATATTTCGGAAACTATGAGTCTTACAAAAAAATTGTAGAGGCATAATTTGTAGCATATTGTTTTGCCTACAAATGTGTATATAACTTAACAAAAAATTTTACAAAATTTTTAGAAATTTTTTATAAAAATTTTCTTTTTTGCTCTAAAACTTTTTTTTATACATTTTACAAAAAAAAATACCTCAGACTAATCTTGTAGATGATCTTTTAACAGAAATTAAAAAAAAACGCCACAGAGCAAAAAAGAAAATTTTTATAATTTTATTTTCAATTTTTTGTTTATAACTTCTTTAATTTTTAATTTAGGGCAAAAATTTGTATGACATATTTGTAGGCAAAACAATTTGCTACAAATTATGATTCACAAATTTTTTGTAAGACTCATAGTTTCCGAGATATTGGGAAAAAAGTGTTTTCACCCCTTTTTAAGATGGCGGCCGGGGGACAAGGGTGGCGACCCCACAAACTTGAGGTTAAACTTCTATTGACGCCACACATGTACAAAAATAAAATTGCGTCCTCTAAGAAATGCAATATTCGGTCCTTAAATTGTAACATTTCTATGGACTATTTTCATTGTTTAAATATGGTTTTTAATATCCTGACACCCCTTGCAACTGTTTCCTAGACAGGGTTTCTTTTGCCGCTTCTAAGCGGAGAAGCTACACCAAAAGAAGACTTAACTTTTTTTTATTATGAATCGAATCGGTATTTGTACCAGGTAAACAGCACGATGTAGGCGGTTGATGTTATTAGACCGCGGCACAAAGCTTGGCGCGGCCTCAGCTCGCGAAAGTGAGAGTTGGCGCGTTGCGTAACACCGTTCGACTCATGACGCCTTAGTACCCGGCGTGGTTACCTACATTCGATTTGTTTTGTCTAAAAGTAGCTTAAGTTTTTGTTTAGAACTAGTTTATTAACTTTCGGACACTTTTAGTAGTTTTTGAGCTACTTGTAAATAAAAATATCACTTGTCAACTTCAAACAATAGTCTATTCGGTAATAAGAATTTTATTATAAATCCTTATTTTGCGTTCACTGTTGATAAAATTATCAAAGTAGTTTTTATCGATGTTCGTTATTTATTGGCCAAAATTCGATTTTAGTAGTAAATAAAGTACCTACGGACATGACAGCGAACTTTCCATGACATCGTAACGTTATGCAACCATGACAAGTAGTCATGGTATCCGGCGAGGCCTGAAGCTACTCATCGAAGCTATGCACGAAAGATCCGTAAGTTGTGACTCATTAGGTACTCTTACCTGGTTAGCTGTTCTGAACGACCCTTTTATTTTCAATCAAATGTCGAGAAAAGGCTTTTTTAACATGTCATCGTATATCGCGTAGGTACCTAACCTGATCAACCAATATAATAAGAGATACGAATGGAGACCAAAAATGATTCTGTAATTTCTAATATCGTTGGAGTTATGGTTTTATAAGAAAAAAACAGCTTAAGTGCGATTCGTACTCAAGTACAGAGGGTTCCGTACCAAACCCATTAAAAAAATCAGGACTGTTGTATGGGATTGTATGTTTTCTGACCCTTGTTATGTTTTCTGTGTTTTTTTGTCATGGTTCATGCTATACAGCCTGGTGATGGACAGCAGAGTCCCCGTTAAAAGGGTTTCGTTTTTAGACTTTGGGTGCAGCACACAAACAAAAATGTAAGAAATTTGAAGCGCCTACATAACTTCAGAATAGTCTAGAGTTACTAGGTTTTGAATTAGAACAGTCGCATTGTTCTAGTGACTCATTTCCTTTATATAAACCTCATCTTTATTCAATTTAATTGTTTTGTTTTAACTGCAACTTTGTTGCCTAGTAGTTGACTTTCTTACTTTTGTTTCTTTCTCATATCATTCGGTTATAAGCGTCCTTCAAAAAAGAACTGTGAATAAAGGACCAACACCCACTTTTTTCCAATATACATTCAAAATTTGTACATGACCTCAAACTGTGTTTTTCACTCTTTATTGGGTGTTTTCAAAAGTACAAGTTCTTGTACGCCTTCAAGAGCTTTAAGACTATTTTTCCAGGGCTCTTCTTGTAGGGAAAAACAGTAGAACTCTCGACACTGTCCCCTTTACCGAGATCTAGGGTTTCATACAACGATTTAGAGAGTGAAAATTGGCGTTTTTTAATAAGCTTTTATTAGGTCGTTGGTACGGAACCCTCCGTGCGGTTCAAATCTAAGTTGGTTGGATTTTTTTTGTATGTGTCATGTAACCTAGAGCTACTAGGTCTACATAAAGATGAGGAGGAATGTGAGATGTGCGTTGTGCGTGCTAGCATCTCAACGTGCGTTCAACATACAAATAAAATTACGTCAGAAAAACTGACTGACTTAGCTCCAAACATTGAAAAATGTATGCCACTATTACTTTTACAAAAAAAAATACTACCACATTTTTGGACTTGGCCTAGAACGACACGAAGACTAACTGCCATCAAAAATTGTTATGCAACGATTTATATAGCAGGTCATTCTATATTGGCCAAATTTACTTTGATTTTTTTCTGAAACATGTAGTTCTAGTTCTCGCGCTTTTGCTTCAATACTGCTGAAAAATCAAATTTCAACGTCTTTATTGCCCTTTTGCGTTTAAGTTTTAATGGTAAAACGGAGATTGTGCTAGTTTGTGCAGGGGCCGTCTCTTTATAGACCAGTGCAGATAGCTTTTAAAATATAAAAAAATAGTAGTAGAATGAAACTTATTGCAAAAGGAAGAGAATGTGACAAAAATAACAGGAAAAATAATTTACGGGCGATCTGAGGTCGGAAAGTGAAAAAAATGGGGGTTTTAAGGGGGGAAAAGGGGTTTTCTCTATTTCCGACAAAACTACAAGTCCTATGGAAAAATGTTTAATGGCAAAGTTAAAAAAAATCTACAACTTTTGGATTTACAACCTCAAAAAGTATGTCAAAAACTCAAAAAACCCAGATTTTGAGTTTTTGATTTTTTTCTTATACAAAAATGTTCGTTTTGTCATGAAATTTGCCAGAAACCTTTCTTTTTATGTTCCTAATGCACTGTAATTTTTTTGATCCAAAATGTTTATTTTTCTCTTTTTATTGACTTAATATCGCAAAAGCATTGAAATTTTCAATTGAAAAATCACCTGTCAAAATATCAGATATTTTTTAAAAATTGGTGGGCTTTTTGTTATTTAAAATTTCTTCTTTATGATGATGTAAAAATATAATATACATCACAATGGTAAATTTTCTCAGAAAAAGCAAAAGAACTCCAATCATATTTTTCTATTTTAATTATACATGTACAATTTTGAAATATTTTTTCATTCTATACTCTTTTTTACATTTTTCATCATTTTCAGAGCTATCTGCACTGGTCTATTACCTATGTTATAGATAATTTCAGGTGACGGACAGAAATTAGACGTTTTTCACGAAAAGTCAACAAAATAATACATTTCAGTTAATATTTATACTTTGATTCATTTACACTGCAAGACTACAAACAAAACAAAAATGAAAAAGGTGCTTTCAAAGCTTCATGAATGGAAAAAAAGTCTGAAAAAAAAACGAAATCAGTTATCAATGTCACTGTTACTCAAAGTCCTACTACAGGATCCAATATTTTGCCTGGTGAAAACAGGTTAAGGCATACTCCAAAGAAGCTTCAGATCTTTCTAGATCTAACTAAGTTCTGAAATCCTGGTACGGAACAGGTTCACGTACTAGAGTTATTTTCCTTCCCTTCCCCAGAAGTACTAGATTGCCCCCTCTTCGAAGTGGTGACGTGACGTCCACCATTGGCTTCGTCTAGTACAGCACGGTGACTGGGTTACCGGCGCGGTTGCGTCACCATAACCACTTTCTGCGCTGTCGCTCGCCTACTTATCCATTCACTGAGACGTAAGCGTGATGTAGGTTGGCCGTTGTAGCACACAAAATAAAATAAATACGTTAGAAAAAATAAAATAAACCAAGTAAATTTTTATACTCTTTGTATTTCAACATTAATGCTAAACACAAAAAAACAATGAAATGTTTCACAACTTGCCGAAATACCGATTTTCCATACATATTTTTCCTTGATTTCCGTAATAAACTCCCTTAACAAATTTCACTTTGAAACTTTTCCTTGCTACACGGGGCCATTGACGTCACGTGGCTCTATTTAGCGAATTTCAGTTCATGATTACCTTTCTTTTAGTGACTCATATTGATGAAATATTAACACTATTTTAGAGGAAACGTTAAGGGGACTGGTTTAGAAAATGACGAAAAATAGGTGCAAATAAAAGCGTTTTTTGTCTGCATAAGTAGACGGAAAATTATAACCAAAAATAGGTTGTTAATCTACAAGATCATCTAGTTTAAAAATAGTAAGTAATTATATTTAGTTAAAATCATTTCAAACTCATGCCGCCAATCTACATCGCAAGCACTATACAGCGAAGGTGCAATATTGCATCACAAGCACAGTCGGGCCGCTCACCGCACCCCCTCTACCACTAGAGAGGGGGGACTGTTACTAGGGCTTTACTATTTAGGTACTAGCCTAGGTATAGACGATGTTATAAAATAGGCATTTGTAGAATTTACTAGCAGACACAGCTTTGAAAAGCAATCAATATGCTAACTGAACATTTCGAGTGAAAACTAAAGTTGAACTGATGAAAAGCGATTTGAGCTTCCTCCTCCAAAATTTACAGATCTCCTCTAGACTTTTTTTAACGTATGAATTTTTAACGGACGATGTGCCGGATTCACAGTCTCTGCCTCGGGTAACTAACTCCTAGGAAGAATTTCCTTACGAATGTTGCTTTTAGCAGCCAATTTATTATAGGTTGTATCGTGCCCATTCACGAAGACGCGCCCTCTCTGTTCAGTCTGTTCTCACAGAGCTACTCGTATTTTCCAATCTTACTAATGAATTTCCTTTTGTCAATACACACTTACAAACTTAACCGATGAGTGAACTGATAAGTGGTATCACTTGCATCATTGTAAGCAATTTGAGAAAAGATATGGCGCGTCTTCACGAATGCCAAAATGTCGCTTCCGATTTTTTCTTTTTCCAAATTCTTCTCGGTTGTATGACTAGTCAAAGAACCTGGTGCACCCTTGAAACCAAATTTCAGGTATCCTGACCAGCCCTGGTCATCTAGATCCATCGACTCCTTGGCTATATTCGTGGAGACCACTTATTTTATATCACGGACGGAGGCGCGTGCTATGAGACGCGCCACCATCTTGAGCCTGCTTCTACTAGGGCGACAGCTAGCCCGAAGTGTTGCCCCCAGGCTCATGCGTTAGGGGACGCAGGTTGTTCTAGGAATTCCAGCGCACAGTGCGTCTTCTGCAGTTCGGGAGAGAACTAGTTTCTCTCCCGTTCCTTCTCAGCCGCCTCTTTTGAGTATCTGCCGACTCGTTTATGAGCTCCTGGTTTTTAAAACTCAGAAATAATCTGTTCTGCTACTTTTAGGTAAAGATTTTATTCACTTTAATTTAAAAACAATATTTTACGTAGTATCTATAGCCGTTAGTGTGTTAGTATTTTTGACTTACTTAGCAAGTTGGCCACACACTGATTACGTCGTGGAATTTGATTCGAACACCCGCCATATTGGCTGCCGACACCAATATTATTTAACTAATTGGAGTAATTAATTCTTGTATTCAGTGAATATGTTTTGTTTTCTTATTATAGTCATCCTCCGATGGCGCATCTTGGCTGCCTTGGTGACGCAGTGGTAGTGTAGCGGCTACCGTGTTGTGCTCTCAGGTTCGAGCCCCGGGTCGGTACAAAAATATTAGTGTGTTCCATAAAAATCTTTGCTTTTTAGTTTAATAGTAGTCTAGGTGAGGTCGCAGTGGTAGCCGTAGGTCTGTTGGAAGTCCTGTAGTACTTCCTTTCTTTCGAGGCTTACCCGGGACTCCTACCGTAGGTTGTTAGGCGGGGTACGTGGGGTTTGTTAGTCGGTAGGAGTCCGGTATAACATCCACGTATGATTTTCCTTCACGTGAAAAAAAGTATAGTAGTAATAATAATGCATTTGGAAACAGTGTTTATTTATAAGTTGTCTAGATCACATAGCACGATTGTTTAGGAACCATATTGTTTTCTGGTTTGCAGAAAACGTAAGTTTTATGTCTTTTTGTTGTGAATATTTATTTCTCTTCTCTTCTTATACGACAGAAGGAGTAAAAGAGCTAAATGTAGCCAAACAATCTGGAGGGTAAAGGCACTTATTACCTCACCTTACTTTGAGTACTCCGATTCGTCATCCCTCCGTTAAAATTGATCGATTCATATAATCTTTGACCGTCGTGTATTGAGGATTGACGGATCAAAGTTATGAGGTGGGTTCCTCTCCCCTCTTTAATTTACTAAAATTTACTAAGTATCTAATAAATCGTCTATCCTCAAGCCATGTCCAAAAATCTCTTCAGCATCGATTGTCCACGTAGAGCAATGATAACGATTACTGAACCGATTACATCGATCGCTCGGATGGTGTCCGATTGATAGCACGATCGTGCCGATAGCTGCATTACTAGAGTTAAGAGATGCACGTGACGACATCTCACGCGATGTTTTCGTGAAGGGACTACACGTGATGCTTCTTTTTTTTTACTCCTACGTGGATGCTATGCCGGACTCCTACTGACTAAAAAACCTCACGTTACGCCAAATAGCCTATGGTTCCGAGCACCGGGTAAGCCCCCGGAAGGATGTCCCAGGACTCCCAACAGACCCACGCCTAGGGGGTGGTTCGGATGCTAACCCGCGTCTTTGGGGGGTTCGGGTGTGATCCCGCTTCTAAGGGGGGGCGTGCGTGAATCTCTCACGTCACGCTGCCGTCATGGGCCTGCTTCTGTAAGGACAGTGAGCAGCCCTCTCACCGTCCTCAAGCCCCCGGTCATGGAGGCCGATAGTCCTCGGCGAAGACACGTCGGCGACTGCGGAACTCAGGTGTACACGTATCCTACCTAATAGCCTACGGTTGGGAGCCCCGGATAAGCCATCGTAAGGATTTCCCTGGACTCCCGACAGACACGTGATGCTCCTTAAGATAATAATAATAACTTAATTACTTGGACTTTGTAGTAGTTTTTTATCCACAAAGCAGACAAGCATACGACCCACCACAAGGACTGGTAGTAACCGCAGCATATGAACGTTCGCAACATCAGAGATGCCACTCTCGCGCTGCCGACCCCGTAAAAACCTTCTAAGACCCCTTTTGAAGAACCCCATACTGAAGGCGTTTGGGAAAACCGAGGCAGGGAGATCATTCCACAACCTAAGCGTACGCTGAAGAAAGAAAAGAGTAAATCGGAAATTTATGAATAAATTGGTGGCAGGAGTCTCTCCAGGGTGGGAGCCAACTGTTAAAACCATAGAACAATGAGTAAGAATGGAAAATAAGTCGCTTAGGGTCCGGATCAAACCTCTTCAAGAGCTCTTCAATCTAGTTCCATTCTCTCTTTTCGATCCCAAAGAAGAAAGGTGCCACTTCTACACAGTGGAGAGAAACCTCGCCAGAACTGAGCGATTCTAAAGTTCCTTTCTTTGTTAAAAAACATAAAAATTGGAAGCGATCTGCCTTCGTATTTGTGCCCCTCCTCTTTAAACGAAGCATGAAGGGGCACCACCCTGCCATAATTCACTTGAAGATCACTGTCAGAGAAAATGCCAAACTGTCACCATATCTAAACTTACATTAAGTGATTAGGGCTTTTATTTTTAACAACGTGAGGAAAATCCTACATGAATGCTATGCCGACTCTTGCAATGCCGGACTCCTACCAACTAAAAACCACACGTATTCTCCCTAACAGCCTATGGTTGGGAGCCCCGGGTAAGCCCTCGGATGGATACCCCAGGACAAATCATTAGGGCTAAGCCCTTCATAAACACTTCCTTTCTTGCAAAGAAAACGCCTTAAAGGGGTAGACAGAGGCATGTTTTACTCCCATATTTCTCCTTTTTTTTTGACCCACTAGGTAGGGATATCCTTCATTATGAATTTTAATTATGTATTGTTGTATACGATAATCAAAAATAGATAAGTACTCGTCGACAATTTAAATAACTGATGATGATGACCTTTTAATAGTTATCCAAACTAATTAATATTATTTAGGTAGTCTTTTAAAATTTGCGAAGGATTATATTAGCACAGATTATATAATATATTCTATAATATTAGTCATCACACTATTAAAATTATTTGCCACCCAACGCTTAGAATTTTGAAAATCTTAGAATGAGTTACCTTTATAATTTATAACCCACGAAGAAAGAGTTTTTCAAAATCTCTCCTTAAGGAATGTGATGGAAAAGGAATATCTAGTCCCTATTTAATATGTAGTAGGGCGTGCGCTATTAATTTAAAAGTCAAAATCATTAGTATTTTTCAAAAATATTTAGTAACATCCTTTAAATAGTGTAACCTGAAGGTCCTTGACATGATCACTGCAGTAAGCAACTTTTGCTTTGACTGGTTCATGGAAGGGTGGACATTACATTTCAGACATGTTCAGAGTCAGACGTTGCTCCCGTTTGTCACTAAAAGACAATCGTTAAGTCCAGTTGGAACGTTGGAACCATGACCGGTGTGAGCAGAATTATTTACAGATTAGGTGTTTATATTGCCTCTTTAACAACTAATACTAAAATAAAAAATAAATATTTAAGGGGATTCCCATACAACAAACGTGATATTTTGCCATTTTATTTTTTGTACTAATAAAGGCAACAAGTAGACGCTTGGAATACTCAAGGAATATCGAGCTGTGAATTTTCATTAAATATAAATAATTAAATTAAAATAGACATTTAAGGGGGGCTCCCATTAAAAAATCGTGACTATTTACCGTATTTTCGTAAGGAACCCTCCGTGTGCGAGGCCGACTCCAACTCGCACTTGGCCGGTTTTTTATTCATATTAAATTTGTGAAATCAAAGTATTTGTAACATCGGACCCTTTAAGTAAATCTAGTCAGGAACAAGTGAGAATACTCTAACATGATTCAGAATAAAGAACCTGCTTAGTTTAATTTAGAAACAGGTTCATTTAATTTAAGTAATGACTACGGTAACGATAATTAAGAATTAATGCCTACTTATCCCTGTACTGACTCTACTGAGTTACTTTACGACAAAGGTAATTAGAGTCGTTAAAATGCATTTCGGTAATTTAATTAAGGGATATTATATTTAATTAAAATCTAAATAGTGTCTATGTACTTAATATCTTCGATTGAATTTAAATAAGTATATAGTAAGTGTATTGGTTTAAGAAGACAAGGGCTAAAAAATAATAAACCAATTTATGTTACGAAGGTGAAATCTAAAAATAAAGTAATGGACGTACAATGAAAAGGGTGAATACGCAAATTACCGTCCCAGCAGCCACTGCAGCGCAAACTTTTACCGGAGAACTTTCAGCGGCAACTTCAGTGCTTCCTTCCGGCCAACCTTGCGATTAGTGCGCGGGCGGCGCGGCGCGGCAGTTTGTGCCCGACCGTCGTAGCGCGTGCACGCGCGCTCGAACTCGCTTCGCCCCGACACGTGAACGACCGCGACACGCACTCTCACAGGATTTATTCGCGGTGTATGTTGTGCTTTAGTGACGGCTTCTCAGTGCTTTGAAGTGGAGGCACGGGCCACCGGCGCCGCTGGGCCCGTGATTGGCCCGGGCGGCGGTATGGAGTCCCCACAGATGTACGATGCGGCGGCAGCCCCTCCGCCACCACCACAGCCAGACCTCAAAAAAGCAGTCGAAGACAAACGAGCTACTTTCCCGCCACCAGATTTAGATGAGCTCAATGGCCAGGAAATTAGTTTGGATTTACAACACCTCATTGAGGACCAATTCAGGAGTGAGGAAAGCATGGCTCTCTTCCAAGAAATTCTTCCTGGAGGAAAGTCTCCTCAGCCGAGATACAATCGGACGACTCTGGCATACATGCCACAACCAGTACACTCAGGAGCCTCTTACGCTCCAGTCCAGTCCAACCAAGGTCACGACCAGGCACCACCCATCAAAGAGGAACCGCCTGAACCTCATGACTACCGACGTACGGTGGCATGTGCTCAATATACTGGCCAATATAATCCTCAGCCAACAGTCGGTGTCACTGGCCCATATGGTGGAGGGTTTACACCCTTACCTCCCTTAGGAGCACCTCTTCTACCACCTTTACTAAAACACAAGCCGACCCCATCGAGGCGATCTTCGGGGAAGTCCATAGATAAAGGTACGGATGAGTACAGGAGACGGCGTGAACGTAATAATATCGCTGTGAGGAAATCGCGTGAGAAAGCAAAAGTGCGCTCGAGGGAAGTTGAGGAGAAGGTAAAGACGCTGCTAAGGGAGAAAGAAGTGTTACTAAAGAGGTTGGAGGCTGTGTCTGGAGAGCTGAGCTTACATAAGCAAATGTACGTGCATCTGATAAATTTGAACCACCCGGAAATCACGGAGTTATGCCGATCGATGTTGCAGCTAGGAGCGCCACAAGGGCAGGATCACACACTTTGACCAGAGGTGAGTATATTTGTCTAGTGTAGTAAAATGTATTTGTGTGGCTCTCGCTGCATTTCACGCTTCTGTAGTGTTCTATAAAAATGTTTGATGTGTGTGATGATAGTCTTCGTACGATCACAGAAAGTCGTAAAGCATACGGTGCTAAGAGAAAAATGTTTTATTTTATTTTATGAGGCAGTTACGCAATTTGTTTATTGTAATATTGGTGCAGTGTCGATTTGTTCGCTTATGTGTTACTTTCGTTGTAAAACGACCGCGTTTGTATTTATTTAGAACTCGTTTTTATGTAATCGTATGTGCTGCATTCATTCATTACTTTTTCTCAGAGGTGTAACACTTTTAAATTTGTTTCTTATGACTTTGTAACGAATTCCTTTAGCTATTTTCCCATGGTGCACTTGCATTGTGTGATTTTTATTAAGTACTTAAGCTAGCTGACTTCTTAATAATTTATTTAGTTCTGCTGAAACATACACAATTTTTAGACTTATTTTTTTAATGTCATTTAAGTTCAAATTTTAATATTCAAAGTAATAAGATAATAACTCATTCTCTTTTTTCTAATACTTATTTTGATTTTAAATCCATCCTACACTTTGCATAAAATAATTTGCGTAAACTATACAATCGAAAAATTACTCATCATAATTAATATCAAGGCACGTCAGGGTATATCAATGAAGAATACTAATTATAGTAATAAAGTTTGCTGATGCTCAGCCCTCTGTTTTCATTCAACCTCATAAACGGTAACAATGGGTATACCGTCACAATACCAGAAATTATAATGCCTTAACTCAAAATATCGTAGCCCAAAATACCCGAAATCGAAATATCAATATTCAAAAGGCAAATATTTATAATATAAATAATTTAAAATGCCTTACGGTCGAATAACCGAAACCCAAAATATAAATTTATCAAATACCTTATCCTAAAATGTTCAAACACAAAATAGCTTTTTTTTATCATGATTTAAATCCTACATGGATGCTATATATCTGTGAATTGTTAACACCCCGACTCAGAGTATCCCGACTCGGTTAGGTTAGGTTAGAAGACTAAGGCGGGAGCGACGCGAAGCGGAGCTCCCGCCTTAGCCTTCGTGGTTATTTCTTTTTTGATTTTTCGTAAGCCCACTGTAGTACTTTTTTAACTCTGAATCAAAGTGTTTTAACATGAGGTAAATCCTACATGGATACTATGCCGGACTCCTACCGACTAAAAACCACACGTATCCTACATAACAGCCTACAGTTGGGAGCCCCGGGTAAGCCCTCAGAAGGATACCCAAGGACCAACAGACCTAGGGCTACAACTGCGACTTCACTTAGGTGGGGGAGGGGGGGGGTGTAAATAAGTTAAAGTCAAATAACAAAACGTGTGAGTGACAGTGACACATTGTATTCTATTTTCGGTATTTTAAATTAAGGATATTTGAAAATTTGTATTTTGAATTCTGATATAATAATTATTTGTATTTTAAATTTAGACATTTTACGGTAAGGTGTACTGAAATAAGGTATTTTGAATGTTAAGGTATTTCGAATTCGGGTATTTTGGTCTAATGCATTTTAAGTAAAGGCATTTTGATTTCTGGTATTTTAATATATAACCGTAACAATGTCAAATTTCGAAGTCATAAAGATAAGAGCGGGAAATTCGATTAAGTATGTGCTAGTCAGAAATGACAAGTTATTTTAGTAAGTAGTGCATAATTGAACAGTTTACCCTATTTGGTACAGAAAGTCAATTCAGCAAATGATCCAATTTTTAATAGTGTTACTATGCTACTAATATTGAAATTGAAATTGGTAATTCAAATGTATTTCTCTTATTCCTTCTTTCCAATTCCTTTACATAGCAATAATCATAATTACTTACTGCAGTAATCTATTTAAAATTAATACATGACATGAAAATTAAAAAAGAAAATGGTTAAACAGATATAGGTACGTGATATTTGACATAGTTTAAAATAATAATATAAAAAAATATCACACAAAACAAAGGAATAGCGTACGACTACAAAAAGACAAATTTGTTTTTCATTCCAAAAAATTGTAAAGGTAATTTTTAATAATTTTATTGTACATATAGATTTTTAGATAGATTTCTATTTTTTAGTTACTTGAATGCGAAGATACCATGAGGTATCTCACAAGAAAATATCCTAGGTTTTTTTAAAATCATATATTATAATACCAACTGTGCCCCGGTTTTGCCCGTGGCCGTGACACACGTATTTTGAACGCCCAGTACCCCCCACTACTCTAACGCCTGTAACTCATGCCACTTGCAAACTAGGTTTCAAATATTTCAAACACACTTTCCTTCCCTATTTCACATCTTTAAGAGTAGAATTTTATAAAATCCTGAAACACCATGTTCATTTAATTGAATTCAAAGTAGTATGTATGCTAAATTTTGTTTTTTTCCTCATCATTTCACCCTTTGCTTACACTACAGCTTATTTGAAAACCTATTTCGTTGGGATTCGGATGAAATTTTTTGCTATACTATTGACGCTGACTTGTCAATTTTTTTTATTTTCTGATAGTATGACGTGTCAAATATGTCTATTGAATAACATAGTATGACCTATTGCACAGCCTGTAATATATTATGTTCTGTGTTGTAACACCTAGCGATAGATGGCCAATCAACTCTTGCACATGTAGTTAACTTCTTCTCAGAATACATTTAACTTGCATGATAGCATTTATTTAGGTTAAAGATTAGCTTGCGCTGCTTGCGCTTAATTTCCTGTTGAGGTAATCTTACAATTTTCTTTCTTTATGAATGCGGAAACTTACACGTACCACCTTTTTAATTTTGGAATGTAAATTCAATGTTGTATGTCTAAAGTTGTACTTATTTATTTGGAATTTATTCAATAATTTATCTATTTCTGTGCTCAAGAATTCCTATTCTTGTGAATAGGAATTTATGGTAGGTAGGTATTTATACTAAGTTGAAAAGCACAATTTTTATAATATTTTTTTAGTTAAGTACATACATAGTTTTAGCATTAGTGGAATTTATTCAATAATTTATCTATTTCTGTGCTCGAAGAATTCCTATTCTTGTGAATAGGAATTTATGGTAGGTAGGTATTTATACTAAGTTGAAAAGCACAAATTTAATAATATTTTTTTAGTTACATCGTTTTAGCAGTAGTGACCAAAAACGTTACGAGTAAATAAAGAAAACTTAATATGATATTTGGAAGGTCAGTCCTAGTACTTATGAGCTAAGCTACCAGGATGTTATGAAAGCCAAAGAGTAAACTACAGTTAGATTTCCATTCACGTGTACAAATCATAATATTTTTCTATTACTATAATATTACGTTAATCTTTGCACGTGATATTCGTAATACGGTCACGTTTGGATTTGAATCATAGTGAAAGTTATGCATTTCGCTTACGTTTGTTCTAGTCAAGTATTCATTAGTTGTGCGTCACATCACGAATTCGTTTCATTCGCATACGGTAACGTCTCTGTGTGTCTGTACCGAGACTAGGGTCACATGAAGCGTTCATAATATTTCGTTCGATCATTGCATAGCCATTTTGCTGCTGAACTTTAAAACTCCCCATTCCGCTTATAAACATCCACTTTTCTTGATGTCCAGCTTCCCTGGTAAGACTAAGCATTGACAAGTACCTACAATCCTATAAATATTAAATTTTTAAAGTCTTTAATTTTTAATCAAGTAAACTTTTCCTCAAATAATTTTGCTTGAAACAATAATGCAACATGAAACGCGAAAGTTTCAAAGTTAGAAAAAATAATACATTTCTGAAGCCTCCTGTGAAGATAACTAAAATTGACTACCTACTTTAGACTACATTGGTTTCTGTTGAGTCATTTATTTGTACCAATGGGTAAATTGACAACGTGTTTTTAGAACCCCAGTTTTTAATACTTATAATATCTAGAAAAACTAACAGGAAAAGTTAGCCTCAGAAAGTCCCAAGTCCCAACTATCTCCTACCACAAAGCTCAAATAGGTCTTTGAATGAAGTAGTTAGTCCAGTAAAATCTAGATAAAGATAGACTTATAGTAGTGATGATAGCCTAGTACCAAGAGGCATAGTTTCTGTAGCGTTAGAGATCGTAGACTCAGCCTCCGTAGCGCTGCTCCGTAGACTTGTAGACTCGCGTCGCGTCGCGAATATTTGACCCACATTGAAGAATCTATCATAATATTATTATGATTTTACAATGAATTTAGATTTCGTAATCTTATTGTATTGCTTGCAAAAGGCAAACGAACTTTTATTGTCCGAGGGCTTACCCTGGGCTCCCGGGCTTCCGCCCGTAGGTACTGCTAGGACACTGGTGTGGTTTTAGTAAGTAAGAGTCCGGCAAAAAAAGCGGACTAATATTATTTGTCGATAGTATTTTATTGTCCAATCAAAAGCGACCAAAATTATGTTTGTACCTAGTACGAGTATGGGAGCTCCTTTCAACAATAATTTTATTCTATTTTTAGCTTCGATCAACTTGATACAACAAACGCTTCACATGAATCAGGAGTATCAGTAAAAGAGTCCGTTTTTACCATTTGGGTACGGGAATCATAAAATAGGTATGCAACCAATGTCACACCTCTCATTATACTGTTGCAAAGAAGAGTATAATGCTGTTACTTAAGTGTTGCTTCCCTAGTCATACGATACTTAATTACTGAGTAATAAAAAAAACTGGTACAGAAATTTTGTCGTGTGTAAAATGATGTCACTTCCTAAATACGGCCTTAACCCTACATAGATAAGTATTTAGGTATTATATAAATGATAAGTGTATGTTTGCAAAACTGATAATCTACAAATTGGCAATGGCCTGCATGCCAAGATAATACACGGTAGTTCATCCTTTTAATATTATAAATACAAAAGTTTGTGCCTATGTTTGTCACTTCCGAAATAAGTAGTCATTGCATTTCAGTTTTCGCAGACAAGTTGACTGAAAGTCGTTCCTTTAGTTCGTTGGTCGTTTCATTTATTTGGAACCCCAGAAAGCTAGAAGTGTTATACTCCTGCTGCTGACCCTGTCGCCCGCGTTGAATCGGACGGGGATTGACTGACAAAATTTTTGTAAAGTCTTTACCTTGACATGGGCACTGGCTACGGGGACCTCAAACGTTTCAATGTGCCTTTCCTATCACAGAGGCGCTTGTTAATGAAAATGCCATAAACGGTCACCCATCTCATAATGGGCCGTAGCCCGTAGCGTACTGCGCATAACACAGCAATCGATGAACTGAGACTGCGGGGTTACAGATTGTTACAAACGCTTCAAAAATGATGTTACAGATTCATGGTACATTGTCCTTTTACAAGTTAGGTAGGTACTAAGACTTCAGCTCGCTTTCAGAAGTGAAGAGCCGACTACTAGATAACTGTTCTTTCTTTGGATGGCACAAACTAACAAAGAACCACTCATATAATATTAATTTGATCTATCTATCTATCGGTTACATTCTTACGTCTTATTTTCTCAAAGGTTTCTGATCAAGTTTGGTGTGGTGACTTAAACTCAGAGGTACTTCCTCTGAGTTCAAGTTGGTAGCAATAGCCGACGTGGGCATGGGCATAGCAGCGTTATAAACTAGTATTATATAGATAGGTCGATGCATTGATATCCAATAATCCAGTAGAAGTAAAGTATCAATGACCGATAATGTATCGCTATCACTTTGATCTGTTCGTCCTTTACAAATAGGTAGCTTTTTTCTTGCTAAACCTTTATTAATAGTAACATTAGTAATGAAATGAGTCTAATATAACAACAAAGGGTAATGGGAAAGGTTCGAAGCCATCATAGTTGAAGGTCTTATGGGCTGTTTTCTTCTGTCTTCTGTCTTTTGGGCTGTTTGATAAATATCAGTAGCAGGAAGCACCAGCCTGTTTCTGTCTATTTCAACACGGCTATGAGGTGGGAAATCGTAGCACCCTTAACGTTGCAGACGTCCATAGACTTATTACTTTCGATCGTGTGTATCACCTGAAGTAGTGTAAAAAAATACTCAGAAGATATTTAAATACGAGTACTTGCATACATTTGTGTTGTAGTGACTACTAATTGCATTTAAAATAGAATAAAATTAAGGTATGTAACCTAATTAATTGTACAGCACTAACTAAAACATTGTCAACAATTGTAAACGTCACTTCATGTAGGTCACTTGATAAATAAACTACATAAGCGTTTGTATCCAAGTAGTCAGAAAATCAGAATGGTTCACAAAAAAATTGCAATTTATCAAATTTACATCAGTGTCTTCGAGAAAGGAAATGCGTAAAACATGCCCCATTTTACGCAGTAGATTATAAGTCTCATTTTCAACAATTAAGGGAAAATGGGTTGTTATTTAAAGTACCAGTATTCTTATTCCAACCAAAGAATGCATTGAAGTTACGTTTGAATACGTATTGTGTGTAAAAGTTTCGAAATCAAGTGCAAAATAAAAGAATATGCTGGTGCTAATAGGCCTCTTGACAAGGAGCTCTCTTAAATGCCGGATCGAAATATTTAGTATTCAAATTCATTTGTGCAAAACGTTGTCTGACGGCAACTTTCGTTTTCACCACTGCTTAGCGGCCATTCTGAATAGAGCCCTATTTGTTAAGACTTAAGTCACTTTTTGTACTGTCACAGTTAAAATTTTCGCCGCTGGTGCCCTACTTATTGGCTTCCGTTGGTTTTACTTGTTGATTTTAACTATTTTATGTTACCACGTTTATAGAACAATAGAATGCAAGGTTCAATGTGTTTCAGAAAAACAAAGTCTTTGACATAAGTTTGAAAAAAATCGAAAATACAGCCTTATTTTGATCTTAGTTCGAGTAACTTAGACGAGATTATACGAGAAGACACAGCTTGCAGGTTTGAATCCTGCCTGAAACCAATTCGTTTTCCATTTTTTAAATTTATGATCAGTTAGCATACTTATTGCTTTTCAAAATTAATCTTAATTATGTACTTAAGTATTCAATTTTTTTGAATTTTCCCTATTCTCATAAATTGCACTTGCAATTTATGAGGATATTACTTTCCTAATTTCATAGTTCTAGGTCAATGGGAAGTATCGTATGTAGGTACTTATCTTTTTTGCGATATAAACGTAGTTCTTTTCTGCGTTAACTTAGAAGTTTGATTTTATTTTTAAAACAGCAGGGGATCAAGTCGAAATTCCCTTGCGTTTACGAGATAAATAGTCTTTGTTTTTGTTCCTTTTTATTGCACTAAGGTGGCAGACAAAACTACGGCTCACCAGATGTACTGGCGGCCACCGTAGATTATACACGATTGCAACACCAGAGGCGCTACACTCGTTCTACAGACCTTGTAATACCTAATATCTACCTACCTAACAGTCTTGACATACAGACAGAAAACAAAGTGATCCTATAAGGGTTCCGTCTTTTCCTTTAGAAGTAAGAAACACTAAAAACGATTGTTTTATGAAATAAATGAAGCTGTCTAATTGAGAAGACGCGAGACAGCTTCATTTATTTCAAAAAATATTGTAAAATGATATACATGTCACCAGTAATTATAAAATTTCGTTCGATAAGTTTTGCAAGTCAGTCATAATAAACTGTTGCAGGAAATTGAATGCTATACACTTTTTTATTTAGATGTGCAAATAAAAGTTTCACTTTTAATTTGACATTGATTTGTATAATGTACCTATGTACCTTATTATAATTTCGATGACTTTCGTAAAACTAAATACACAAAAATAGTCTAGCTCTGCAACATCAAACAAACAAAGTAACCTAAAAAGTTTTATTTTCATATTTTTAACCTCAGGGCGGAAATAGGACAAAAAGTAATGTTACTAATACACAAGCAATTTAAGTTCTAAAATGACAAAGTTGGGAAATAATAAAAACCGGCCAAGTGCGAGTCGGACTCGCCCATGAAGGGTTCCGTAGCAACAAGAAACATCAAGAACTACAAGAACTTGCAGCTAGCAAGTAACATAATATAAATGTTCTTGTAGTTCGTTGTAACTTTGATTGAGGTTTTAACACGTTCGCTGTGGCATTGATTTTTCTAGTTTCTACTTACTAGATCTCGTTCAAACCAATATTCGGTGGAAGATTTTATGGCAATTTACATCATATATTTTTTTTTAGATTTCTCATTCTCTTACTTTAGAAGTTAGAGGGGGGGGGGGGGCACACATTTTTCCACTTTGAAAGTGTCTCTCGCGCAAACTATTCAGTTTAGAAAAAAAAAATGATATCAGAAACCTCAATAGCATTTTTAAAGTCTACAAATTTTTCAAGTATCTTCGTAGTAATCTAGAATTTTACAGGAATGGAATTTTTAAATAATACTTTGAAGACTATTTTTCACGCTCTCCTCTCACCGGTCTGCCGGTAGATAATTTTTTCTAGAAATAAGCAGTAACGTTGTACATATTATGTTGTTTTCTCCTACTGTGTTTGTTTGTTATTTTCATTCTTACTGTACATAATATATTTTAAATAAGACTATTTCTTATGATTGAATAACAAATGTATAGGGTTTCCCTATTGATACGTGTAGTAAAAGACTTTTTTTTACATTACATTACTTGCCATTACTTGCCAAATTTTAGGTCAACGAGAAGTACCCTATTAATTTTGATTCCTTTGAAAGTGTTAAAATATCCGTTTCTTGCGACATAAACATCCGTAACTTTATTTGCGTTAACTTAGAAGTTTGATTTTTTACAGTTTCAAAGAACTGTACACAATGTACACTCTAATCTATGTGGTTTTAATTTTAATTTAATACCTACACGCTATCAATACTAATATTATAAAGAGGAAAGATTTGTTTTTTAGTTTGTTTGTTTGTAACGAATAGGCTCCGGAACTACTGAACCGATTTGTAAAATTCTTTCACTGCTGGAAAGCTACACTCTTTGTGGTGAACATAGGCTGTATTTTATTCCCGTATTCCCACGGGAACATATGCCAATATATGTATAAACTGTAAAGGTATTGACTATAAAGGGTATCGACAGGCAAACGGACCGGCGACAGACGGACGTCAAAATGATCTTATTTATAGTTCCGTTTTTTCTCATGAGGTACGAACCCTAATAATTATATAAATAAATTTGACCACCACTCCTTTATAATTTGAATTGAAAATAAACTTTATTTTGGACGGATTAACTGATTGTATGGATCTGGTCGGATTATGTATTACCTAGTTTGTAATAGATTTCTCACATATGTAGTCTTACGTTGATTTGCTAATCAAATTCAAATATAGTCGCATTTACTTATCTTTGTGAATATAATAAATACGCTACCCACACTTGATGAATCGAGAATGACAGGGATCGCAAACTTATAAAATTCATTAGATAGATTAATTATTACAGATTGTCTTAAATAATAAATACCTACTACAAACTTTAAGCCTTCCCAGCGCGATATATCGTCATATTTTGGATTTTTGACACCATTCACATGCAAAAAGCAGGAGCTACAGTTCTTTTTTAATATCAAAAAGTTTCAAAAGTTGCGTTGTGATTCTATTCTTGTGTACTTATCTCTCATGCCAGCTTTGTTTCTAATTCTGTTGCAATAAACGAAATGTAACTATAATGACATGTTAATATTTTGTTATTGACTTGTTTACATATTAAAATTTTGCGTAGGTCGTCTCTATTTTTTTTCTAACAAAATAAAAACTAATCCCGTAACTCTTTTACCAACACGATCATTCTTATTTGTCTGGAATTTGCCAGACTTTCTGATCGGGTCCCAGGTCCATAGCGTGGTACAGTGGGGAATATTGTAAACTTTGTCTGGGACTTGTGACCCAGATATAGGTTTAGGGTCGTCACTTTGTGATGCAATTGCACCGCCAATAATGTCTTCCTCTTCGCTTTACCAAATTTAGTAAAATATTTTCAATGTCGCTATGGATATTCGTTCTAGTAAAGAGCTTGCTGAAGCTATATTGCAAATTCAAGGTCTTTAAGTAAGTTGTATAACGGTTTAGCAGGAATTTATTATTTATTTGGTATTTCAATCAGGGGCAACTAACAAAACTGAGTAAGGGTTTATGGGTGGTTTCTTTGAACATAAGTAAGTCTTCCTTAAGGTTTTAGTTCATTTATATAATACATACATACATATGGTCACGCCTTTATCCCCGAAGGGGTAGGCAGAGGCATATTATATGCCCACATTTCACCTTTTTTTTTGTATTTTTGTCCCACGTAATAGGTGGTGAGCCTTTATATAATGATGAGTTAAATATTGATATTTAACTAAGGTTAACTTTGCTGTTTGTAATGAAACTGTCAAAATGTTTACAGCTTCGCTCTTTGTATATTTCAGCAGAACGTGCAGTGCTTTTGGTTTCTTTTTATTTTGTAAGATGATCAGTTTCTAACATAATGGCATACAGCGAATTTTAGTAGTTTAAAAATGTTACGAGTCTTCCTTGCACTATAATATGCAATAGGCAATTGCTCTTTGCTTACTACAATGAAAGATCGTTGACTATCAAATAGTGTCACTCAGACCACCTTGGTACAAAGAGACTTGTGTTTATTGATTTATTGTAAATAATATGTGAAAAGGTTCACAATCTCTGAACTAATGATCAACAGCTTGTGCATATAATGTGCGTCAGTAGGCGTTTCAATGCGTGTGTGCGTGCGTGAGCCTCGATCCAACTTTCACTTTTTTTCGTTAATATGCCTTTTGTGTTTTTGGACGACGTTATGCAGAATAAAACCAATATTTCAATTTTATGCAATCCGATGTTGACCAAATTTTAACTGTCTCTGTCGTGTAGTTTCATCTGATAAAGTAGTTTTTCATAAAGAATATGAAAGACTGAACAACATCAGAGTTAAACTACGAAAACTATTTTTATCAGACAATCACTGTCTTTACTATACGGCTAATTTAAGCTGTAGAATCAACTAGACATCCGATTACTTACAAAACTTGCTAAGCAGAACGCGCAGGGCCGGCACTCGGTGCCAGACGCTGCCACGCGCCGTTTGCGCAACGCAACAGAATGTGTGTCAAACGATCGACGAACGACTTATGTCATGCTAGTGAATGTGTGGGCGTTATTTGCTTTGTTTTGATTATTTACACGAAAAAAAAACTATACAAATAAGAGCTCAGAGAACCACTAAACTACTAGTTTTTACAGAAGTTCATTGCACATTTATAGGATGTTGTGTAAAAATAAAGGTGATGTTTTGACCAAAATGTTAAATAAGTAAACAAGCTACCTGAAAATCAGCATCAGCAGCTGATTGCTATGGATGAATTGAGTAACGGGAATAGTTGGTAACTAAAATTACATATTATTAAATCAATGTTTAAAGAAAAACAGAAATTTCTTGATATTAATTTGTAGTAAAAGTAAAAATGTGTAGACTATTTAGAGTTTCACGTTGATTTCATAATCTTCCAAACATCCGATTTCATATCTATTCAAAAACGAAGTTCAAAATAATTTAATCATGTTGATTTAAATTTTCTATCATGGAGCGAAAGGGCCGTAACTCACACTTTTATAAAGAAAGAATTATAAATGGATTCAGAATCAACAATAAATTACCTATCTTTCTTTCTTTTTGATTAAGTTCTTATTTGCTTGTATACGATTTACATTGGCTATTTTAAATTTAAATTAAGCCGTACCATGAACTAATTTCTTATTTGAAAAGTCTTAACTTTTTATTTTGGCCCTTTCAAAACATACACTATTATTAATCATAATAAATGAGTGAGACATACAAATATGGCAGTTATAGGTTCTTATGAACGTTTAACTGAACAATGAAAAATGTTGATAATGTTTTTTTTAACTTAGTGTATAATTTAAATAGGTAACCCCAGCACACACGTAAATGACTACTTTAAGCTGTCTTAAAATTTTAATATTATAATAACATATTCAGCATACTTTGTTCATGGTTCAGTTATTGCATAACCCCGATGGCACAGGAGCGGCGCAGTTGGAAAGTTTTCGGCAATGTCCGGGGAAATCTGTGACGCGTACATTTGTGTACTTATCTTTTGTCCTCTGCACGCCTGGTACAGTGAGAACTAATGCGTTGGTTTTTGACTGACAATTCGCTTGGCAATGAATATTCCTTGTGGTACCACATATTCATACAAACTTCAAGTTACCTTACTCGGCCTGTGGTTTCCTATAAAGTCAGATCAGCTTTATCAACCTACAAAAACTTTAACAAACGTTTCTTTTCGGGAAAGAAGAAAGAAATGTTTGTTTGTAATAGAAAAACTCTTAAACTACTGAATCGATTTTAAAAATTATTTCTTCATTAGGTAGTCTAATTATTCTAGTAACAAAATTTCATTATACAATTTTTTTTATCATAAGGAGCGGGGCAGTATTAATAAATGTCAAAAAAGCACAGATAGTTTTAAATTATGTCAAAACTGCATTTTGAAAAGTATGAAACAGCGGGCACCACAGAAATATCTGTGGCGGGCACCTTGTGACGTCAGAGGTGAGTTCTTAATTACTGAAAAATTGAAGGGCTGATCCGGTTCACTTAATTTCGATTTTCAAATATGTTTATTGACCGGATGTAAACCCGGTAATGATATTCTGAAAAAAAAAATAGGCATAAGCATAAGTAGCATAATAACCTCTCGCAGTGCAGGGTTAGGTCTCTAGTGTACAGTCAACTACAATGAAATGTACTAGTTTAATCTTACAAAATGATGTAAGTATCCCTGCGAGTGTCATAGTGAACTAACCAAACATGGTATCCACCGAACTTGACAGTAAAAGCCCAATTATAAAAGCCCAATTCTTGCCCAATTTAGCCTAGGTACAGTTTTACAGTACAGTTGCCGATGTCACGTTGTTTCATCCGCGTAGTACCTGTTCCCATGGGAATTAGGGAATAAAATATTGTATAAGTCACCTAGGGATTGTGTTAGCTGAGCTTCGCAATAAGTGGGACTGCGCCGCCTCTTTCTGTGAGCAGGTCATGCTCGTGAAAGAGTCGGCTGGGAGGGAGCGGGAGAGAACTCTCCCACCCGAGTTCCACAGTCGGCTGCTTGGGCGCCGCCGACGTGTCTTCGCCGAAGACTATTGGCCTCCATGACCGGGGGCCTGAGGACGGTGAGAGGGCTGCTCACCGTCATTACAGAAGCAGGCCCATGACGGCAGAGTGATGTGAGGGATTTACGCACGCCCCCCCTTAGAAACGGGATAATACCCAAAACCCCCCAAAGACGCGGGATAACACCTGAACCACCCCCTAGGCAAGGCCGCAGTGGCGGCCGTGGGTCTGTTGGGAGTCCTGGGATATCCTTCCGAGGGCTTACCCGGGGTTCCCAACCGTAGGCTGTTGGGCGTTACGTGAGGTTTTCTAGTCGGTAGGAGTCCGGCATAGCATTCATGATGGATTTTCCCACACGTTAAAAAATCCGTGGGTGTCATAGGCTACATTTTATTCCCTTAAAACCAACAGTGAAACGATTTTTCAAATCGTTTTAGTAGTTTCGGAGCTTATTCAATGCAAATATACAAGCAAATCTTTCCTTTTTAATAATATTAGTATGAACAAGGCAGTGTTATCACTAACTGCCGTCTCATACAGGCAACAAAAGTTACAGATTTGACCAAAATGAACGGGGTCTTTCGAGGAAGGCGCTGGTTTTTCAATGAAACTCGAGTAGCTCAATTTTTGACTATATTGTACAACGAAACTGGTAAATAAGATACAGGTGGTAACAATTCAATTAGCGAATCAATTACATGATGGCCGATGCGAACATATAGGCTGCCCGTGTAACCTAGCGTTATCGCGATTCAGCAACATTGTAGTACGCGATCTAGCGCGCTCGTTTACAACTACTATACAAACTCAGCCACTTCGAAAACTTGAAAAGATGAAAGAAAAAGGTTGATTGAATCAAATATTTTTGTACAGAATTCTGTAGTTCAATAGACCTACACTAACTTTAACCTACGTAGTGTTGTATAGTATTATGTACTTATTACTTAATGACTTCCTAACTAACTTTTCAGTGTTCATACAAAAAATACATTGTACTTTCTGCACTGTGTAAAAAACTGTTAAGTGCGACGGACTCGCGCACGTAGGGTTCCGTACCAAAAAACTGCAAAATGAAGTCACAAATCTTCAACTGAAAGAAAGACGAGAAAATTTGTTTCAGTAGAAGTTGGTCCATTCTTATTCTGAAGACACAATAAGATGACAAGATGCATTAGCTCTAGTCTTTCTTGATCTCCTGGTACAGTCACGAGCAATAATATGTATACATTGTCAAGGCTCCTAAAATATGTAAACACCTTCGGCGCCAAAACGAAGGGCTCAACGTGAAGAGCATAAAATTGTAACCACGAGTTCACATCATAAATATATATACACTCATTGCATATACACTCCACCAATAATAAGTATACAACTAAAATTTCATAACTCTGTACACAAACAAATTCTTTAAAATTGTGAGAAACGAATGCATGCTAGAGTTCCTGTCTGTAGGTCGGGCACCTTCGCGAACCATACGAATATCACCGATCTATTTTCTCTAAAAATTATTTATTATTCTTTGTAAACAAACTTTGGCATTTTCATACGTATATATAAGCCCCTTATATATACGTATGAAAATGCCAAAGTTTGTTTGTTTGTTTTCTTTAAAGTGCCGTATTATAATATTAGTTTCAGTTAATCGATCTGAAACCTTTGCCCGGGTTGTTTGGTATCGCAAACCCGAATGTGTTTTAACAGACTCCAAAAAAGAGGTTTATTTTTTAAATGTTTGTTACCTCATAACTCCGACATTTACAGACCGGAATAAACTTCTTTTATATAAAAGGATATATTTCCAGATTGGTTTTTTTTCGAAATGTTGTTTTGATGGGTAGGTTTATGAGGTCTTCAGCGTTTTGGTGAATTAGACAGATCCCAGAACACCGTCACAGGGGCAGATCGGTGTCAATGAGTTTTAGTGAGTATTCCCAGTGCTATCGTGATCAGGTGCTGGGCGACCCTCACACGAGCTCAAGCCTGGTCAGCATGGGTAGTCCGTAAGCGGAGCTCTCCTTGTAAAAAAAAGATTTATGAGGACTTGAGGGAACTCCTCAAATATTATAGGTACACATATGTCAATTTTTGTATTTATCAAATACTAGCTGTTTCCCGCGGCTTCGATCGCGTAGAAGCCGTTATCGCGTAAAATCATAATCATCCTTTTGCGCAGTCGGTTAAAAAGTAGCCTATGTCCTTCCCAGGGCTTCAAACTATCCCTATTTCAAATTCCATCTCAATCACTCCACCCGTTTAGGCGTGAAAGCGTAACAGACAGACGTCTGTCTGTCTGTTACGCACAGAGTTACTTTCGTATTTATAAAATTAGTAGGGATTTACAACATCAAATTACTATAAATTATTTTTGAGAGTCGGTTCCAGCAAAATATCAATATAAACCTATGCAATTTTGAGTATATATTATGTTTTTTCTGTTCAGTATTCTTTTTGTCTAAGGTTCTATTAAGATATTAAATCATATATATCTAATTTGGAGGTTTTCATCGAAAGTGGATACATATTTATGCAGCACCGTTCAGATACATGTTATTGCCGGAGAAGTTAAATCTAATTTAATGGATTATCAGATGAGTACATCTTATGAAGCAATGAGTGTATATATATTTATGATGTGAACTCGTGGTTACAATTTTATGCTCTTCACGTTGAGCACTTCGTTTTGGAGCCGAAGGTGTTTACATATTTTAGGAGCCTTGACAATGTATACATATTATTGCTCGTGACTGTACCATTATGTGTCGTGAAATCTTGAACCCATAGGTCTATGACTCCTTTTCATCCCCGATTCAAACTAAAATTCCCAATTTCGGACCCAAGTGTCTGTCAATTTGTAATTAATTCAAACATTATGATACAATACTAATAACACTCTGGTCGTGTCGTTTCTCTATTTGATAAGCACAGGAACTGATAATGTAATATGGTTATTTTATTCAATGACATATGAACATAAATAGATTTTCAATTCTATGCGTACAATTACTCGCATTTTGAAGATAAATTGGTTTAATCTTCTTCATTTTCTTGCAATTTTTGTGTTTTACATTCCGTTGTAACTATATTCAAAAGTGCCAGATAATGCGTAATACTCGTATTTCTGGGGTCCTTCACTAAAACAAGTATATTATTTTTATTGCAAAATCGTTACTTTACAAGGTTGCGAAAATATTTTCACGTGGCAGGCATGCGGCTCGCCCAGGACTGAGTTCCAACGTGGTTTGAGGAAAGGAAAGTTGAAAAAACTTATATAGGCACGTGGAAAAATCTGGCGAAAAATCCTTCTTGCAATCACGAGGACGGTGGCGTTGACATTGTTTACAAGAAAATTGCGTTACGTTAAGTTCCGAGTGCCTACTTACTGATTTCTTTTTAAAATTTAATTATGTTGGATATGTTTCCAACTCATTGGCTCGGGGTCCGCTGGTCTATGTACTCCTAGTACATAGTCAAATGGTTTTTTAAGGTATACACATGACTCAATGTTTTTAACGATAAAAAAAAAGACTTCTGGTATCTACATGAAGCAAAAACTTAGTAGTTATCACTATTTAGGAAAATAGTGAAAATGTTGGCACGTGAATTTTGACACAGACAAAGTTAAAATTACGGAGATCATAGTTACCTACTATCGAATTTGACCAACACTTTGTAAATAGCCAATTTTCTAATAAAGTACTCTTCTGTAAGATATAAGAAGGTTTGTATTACTATCGGTATTTTTCTTTAAAAAAATATAATTTTCTCATAAACTACTGTTCTGGACGATAATTAGATGCTTAAGTATTGAAATCGGTATATTTCCTTTAAAAAAATCAATATTTTTTAATAAGCTTGCCAAATCGTTAAAAACACGTGCGGTGCGCTGGCCGAACTTTCCAAGATTCGATAGAGAAACGATTATTATAGAACATTTTACAAAAGAAAAAATAAACCCTCAAAAGTTTTTTAATAATAAATAGAATAGTAGCACTCTATGAAGGGTATAATGTTACCAATTATCAAGTAAATCGACCATTATATAATAATTATATTTACAGCTAATTTTAACAGTCATAAAAACAACCTGTTTCGAAATCCAACTACGAAACTCCTGAAACCATAAAAATGTAACTTTGAAACTTTCATTTTCCAGTGATTTTCGTAATTTGTCACGTTTTTACCGCATTGGCGTCTCGTGTGGTGACCGGCACTGTGTGACACGTGGCTGGACTTGGGAAAATATAAAATAAACTCTAGTTTGTCCGCTTGGGAAAGATCTGGAAATCATTATGCAGGTTGGCGTAACACGATGAAATCTATCTCATTCTGGATTTCGCTTTGGGGTTCCAAGATATTGTTGATCAAAGGTTCCGAGTTTAACTTATACCTATTTTGAATATTTGAGATTTTTTTTATTTTACACACACACATAGTCACGCTTCCATCCCCGAAAGGGTAGACAGAGCGCTTACATTTCACCTTATTTCACATTTTTCGACCATTCATTTCTTTAGTGAAGCAATTTTACTTTTTGAATTATTGATCTGATCTTTAAGTAGACCAGGGTTACATAATACATAGTTTACAGTGAAACACCTAGGTGGACAAAAGTAGTCCACGAGTCAAAAGGAATGTATTATATAATAACACTTTCAGTATATAATATTAAAAAAGAAAGCTGAAAAGTTAGTGTGTCTGGACGTTAAGATTTCAGGAACTACTTACTTACTGGTTGACCTGGTGGATTTACAAAAAAAAAATAGTTCGTATGGAGACGGTTATATGACTTTTAGGTTATATAGGAGTTTTCGGACGGTTTTATGGACAAAATATATATTTGTAAATATATATTTACAAATTGAAAAATTAAAACTAAATTTGCTTTTAATCTGTGAAAATTTCAGCTCTCTAGCTATCACAGTTCTTGACACAGACAGACGTACGGCGAAGTCTCTTGAATATGGTCCTATTTTTTTACCTTTAGGGTACGGAACCCTAAAAACTATCCCCCAAACATATGAATAGGGCTCGCGAATATTTATCACTTTCGTTTTTCATTTTGTCTACCATACAACGTGTTTTGGTTCCAAAGTGATACTTTATCGCTTCATTAGTAAACGTGACTAACTTTCGCTCAAGGTTTTTGTTTTAACTAGGACGACATAGGTACAAGAAGAGTGGTTTGTCGTATGATTCATTCTAATTAAGTGTTTTGTTGTGTTATACGTATAATTAGCCACTAGCAGTGACTCTCGGCACTGTATACTCGGGCTTTGTCTTTGACAGGACCTGATTTAGGGTTTCGCGCGCCCTAAGCTAGCTATGAATATGCGCCCCCAGCTGCAACTAATTAAATTACAAGCCCTAAGTACCTCGGTAGGTACATCCAGTTTCCGATAAATCGAACCAGTGAATCTTAGTGAAATCCCTTCATAACTCAGGAAGTGAGCTGATGATATGCAAAATTTATAGCTAAGAGCGGCTCGAAAGCTGATGTGCTGGGATGGCCCCGGCACATTGGCTTTCGAGCATAGAAAACCGCAAAATTGGCTCATCTGTTGGGCTGCTACGCCCGAGGAACTGCAATGGCGGACCAGGTCTACGAAACAGACTTTGTACGCCATCGCAGTTCCTCCCTTGGTTTTGGGTTTTATCTGATTTCTTGGGGGGATTCGGGTGTATCGGGGAAAGGAAATAGGTACTATCCTATTTCTTTGAGGAGTGAAAAGTCACGCTATATTCCTGATCTGCTTCCGTAAGAATGGCAAGATAACAACTCGCCGTTCTCAGGCCGTGATGGAGGCGGGTAGTCCTGAGCGTATTGCAGTGTGCGACCACCGTCGACTACGGAACTACGGAGGGAGTTCCTATCCCGCTGCCTCTTTCGCAAACCTCAGTGGCGTTCTATTTTCTCCCATTGAAGACCATGGCTCTCACCACGGTCTCCAGCGTGAGAACATCTACGTCCAGGCGCGCAACGAGGTTGTAGTGAATATGCTGAGCGTATCCTCGCTGCAGTCACCGTAGTGCTGACACTCGGATGATAACTTCCGCCGCAGTTACTTACTGATGCACTCGTGTCCAGTAAGTATCTATGGCATTCGGTAGGTGAGGCTGCGATGGTGCCTTTCCAGCCACT
Source organism: Miltochrista miniata (assembly GCA_933228765.1). Classification (NCBI taxonomy): domain Eukaryota; kingdom Metazoa; phylum Arthropoda; class Insecta; order Lepidoptera; family Erebidae; genus Miltochrista; species Miltochrista miniata. The sequence goes on from OW121769.1 coordinate 3,952,183, forward strand.
CCTCCATGACCGGTTTCACCGTCTCACACTTTTTTTATACCACCAAGGTGGCAGACAAGCATACGGCCCACCAGATGTACCGGTGGTCACGCACAAGGAGGCAAAGTCTCTCCTGTCGCGAAGAGGTTCCACACCACCTGCAAGCATGGGATCGTTGACCACTCTCATGACTCGCCTCTGCACCGAGTCGAATGGAAGAATTCAGTCAATTCATTCCGATAATCAGGTGCCCCCGCCCAGCAGAGGCAGCTGTACTCCATGTGCGGCCGCACTTGCGACTTAAACAGAAGCAGTGTTTGCGCCGCAGTAAAGTACCGCCGCGCCCTGTTGAGCACACCGAGCGGCTTGGACGCCTGGCCTTATTCTCCAAATCATTTCGGAATTCAACGTCACTGGAGATGTCAACACCAAGGATATCTATACTGTCAGAGATGGAGAGAGTTGTGCCCTGAAATTGTGACGCTACAGTAAATTGTGTTTTCTTTGCGGTGAATACACAAACTTGTGTCTTAGTAGGGTTGAATTGAACAAAATTTGGTTTTCCCCAATCGGACACTCTAGTGCGAGTAGTCTCGATTTCAGACACAAGTTGTTCACAGCTTTCTTCCACTGCAGCCCGAGAGATACCGGTGCGGCCCGTGTAACAAGTTTAGTCCGCATAACAATGAATGCCGTCAATAGACAATATATATGTCATTGATATGCAGCAGAAACAGAGTGAGGGACAACACTGAGCCTTGTGGTACTCCAGCGTTTATGGCCATGCATTCAGAACAGCTGCAGTTATCGACGGCCCTGATGCTTCTACTCGACAAAAAGCTGGACACCCTTTTACTTTGGTTCCGAGGTGCCTTGAACGCGGCACGGGTGGAGCTGTCGTATTTACTACCACGCTGCCAGGGAGATGGGCGCAGGAATTCAATTTTAACGCACGTATTTGTATTTTCACTAAATTACTAAATATTATAATATGTACTTTGGTGTTACAAAATGTTAACTAACAAGTTTACATGTTGTTAGGAGTTGCTACAATCTGTTAAAAATTGCTAAATGTTTTGTGTGCTCCTTTTTGGGAGCACCGTAAGTCACAGCCCAGCGCCGAGCCCAACGCCAGGCGCCCCCTTGATCCTGGCGCCCTAAGCTTCAGCTTAGTTAGCTTATGGGTAAATCAGGCCCTGGTCTTTGAAATACTTTAAAGTTTTAAACCATAGCATAGATTTGGGTTTTTTTCCTTTAAACTCCCTTTGGGCTCCACACGTCCTACACAAAGTTCCATTGGCATAATTTCGAAAAATCCTGAAATACCTACGTGTTTTATTATTATTCTAGAAGAGTATGTTGAATTTGAAACAAAACAAAAATGGTTTACAACCTCTTAGAGATGAATTAAAATTTAGTTTTAATCTCTTTGGTGATGATTGGGATGAATTATATTAAACCTTTTTAATACTACGCGACAACCTTAGAAAATAAATTAAAAGCTATCTTCAGGTGTTTCTGCTGGGCGCTATTAATATTTTTTTTTTATTTTTTTTTATACCACTGAGGACTGGTGGTCACCGCAGCCTATGAACGTTTGCAACACCAGAGGCGCCACACTCGCGCTGCCGACCCTGTAAAAACCTTCTTAGACCCCTTTTGAAGAACCCAATACTGTAGGCGTTTGGGAAAACCGAGGCAGGAAGATCATAAAGAATTAAATTTTTTTTTTTTTTAAATTTCATATATTGTTATTATACCTACACATAATTTGACATATTATAGTACATACATAATAGTTTCATACAGATTTATTTATTCATAAGTAACAAACGTCATCTACAGATGTGGTGAATCATTTTCACTGAGTCAAATGTTTGTCGTAGGTAATATCCTGTGAATATGCTGAGCGACGTACGAGGCTTTCACGCAACTCCTGTCTCCTGGGAGTTCAGAGACTTAAGAGGTAGACACTATATTAAACTAAATCAAACCGGAACTCTAACTCTGAAAATTTTCTATTCAACCATTGGAAAATGTAGTTCTGGTTACCAGGCAGTCATGAATTGAATGAAGTAAGAACAAGATTTGACGTTTTCTTTCTTATTAGAATAGAACCTTTTGTCATGCCATATTTTGTCATAATATATTGAAGTAAAACTTCTTTAGGCGCGACTAGGGAGTAACTCAATTTTTTTCTGACGGAAGTAACGCTTACTATTCGAATTTTGAACAGCGGAAACTGCACAGACTATGTGTAGTTTCCGCTATTCAAAATTCGAATGAATAATATTAATATAACATTTAAATAATCTTTGTAAAACACACACACATGAACAATAAATATAATTAAATTATAATATGATATTTATTAGTTAAGTTAAAATTTAATCATTTCAGTGATATATGCCGTCACTGGCAAAGAAGTTTTACTTCAATCGCGCGTAAATGTTACACGCACTCACTTCTTTATAATATTACCTTTAAAGTACAATTTATCAGAACAAGTTCATAATATAAAGATTGACTCTAAGTACAAAACTACAAAACTGAAGTGCGTACTCATTTCATTTACTATTTAGGGCAGCAAGTGATAATATGACACACATTCTTATCGAGCCGATGAACAAACAAACAAACATTTTATCTGATAGATCGCCAATGATATTGGGTTCCGTACCTAAATCCGTACAAATCTATTTTACATGATAGGTTGTATTACAAAACTATAATTCAAAAGCCCTTGAACTACGATGAACGATTACAAATATCCTACTAATATTATAAATGTGAGAGTTTGTGAAGATGTTTGGATGTTTGTTACTCAATCACGCTCAAACGCCTTGACGGATCGGGCTGCAAATTACCTGGGTTTTTTTTTTGTTTAACGTGAGGGAAAATCCTCATGGATGTTATCGACTCCTACCGACTAAAAAACGCCCAACAGCCTATGGTTGGGAGCCCCGGGGAAGGCCCTCGGAAGGATGTACCAGGACGTTTAGTACCTGGGTAGATATCTGGAATAATACATAAGCTATTGAAATAAAACTTCTTGAGGCGCGACTAGGGAGTAACTCAGGTTTTTTTTTTCTGACGGAAGTAACGAACGAAGTACTATTTGAATTTTGAATAGTGGAAACGTAGTTTTCGCTATTCAAAATTCGAATGAATGATATTAATATAACATTATTTTGATGCCGTCAATGGCAAAGAAGATTTACTTCAATCGCGCGTAAAGGTTACACGCACACACTTTTTTATTCTGGGAATATGTTCCCATGGTAAGCGGGAACGGGAACCAAATTTCACGCGGGGGAAACCGCGCGCTTATTATATATCTGATGATAGTGTCATAATAAAGTTCACAGTTTTATTAGATACAGTTTTATTAAGATACTTTCAGTAATTTAACCAAATAAGGAAACAGTACTACCTAATGCTTGAAGTGATGATAGAAATGAATATCTGCCTGCCATATTTACAAGTGCCAGGCAAACATTTTTAGATAAACCTTATTTGTTTTCACTATAATTAATTTCAAATTAATCGGCCTGCATAATTTTCACATTCATTATGCTACCTCAAATATCTTAAAAGTCATCTTCAGGGCACCAGGGTATTAGGATATGATAGTACCTACATCAGTTTCATTTTCTATTTCATATGCGCCACAGGAATATTCTCTTTAGCATGAGGTACAAAGAATACATGCTTATCTGTGGCAATTTTACTACAAATATTCGATGTATGTTTTTTTGGGTGGTTAAACAGTAAGTTGTAGAAATATAAGATGTCCTGATTTCTTACAGTAATGATTTGGTTGCATATTAATTTACTAAATAAAAACACTTCTTCTGTGTAATCGGTCAATCAGAATCGGTCAATTGTCTACTTTATCAACCGCATTCCATGAGAAAAGAACTACTCACATCATTTTTATCACCTTATCAATAAAAGATTGTTATTTGTGGTGATACAAATCTATGTTTTTTATATCAAGTCGTTTATTTACAAAACACTTGTATTGTAACGTTAATATCAAAACCCAGTGATTGTGCAACTTGTCGCTTACTGGGAGCACAGCAACACAAAACGTAACTGAAAGTCGCATTGAGGTTGCAGAAGCAACTAGAGAACATTTTATTGTACCAGGATACCAGCTACAAACAGAACAGTAACAGCGTAGCCACTTGAGTTGTCAGTACTAACACATAATATGCAAAAATATGCTGAGCTCGTCGATAGCCCTAAGAAAACATTTAAACAGTAATTTGCGGATACACGGATAAAATACTCAGGCTTTAACTCGAAACCGGAAACACGAAAGATTACGGTTATCAGCCAAATACCGGTTACTACGTAGCGTAGTACATTTTCGCCATTCAATAAAGTACAATGACACATATTGCAGAAATAAATAGTCTTATCAATGATTGTTCGCATACAATTATATCTGCTTCTATTTCCGTAGACACATTTCCCACGTGTGTACGAGTTTGTTTACTCCTACTCTGCTCAATGAATTTTATGTTAAATTATTCTGTTCAAAATGTCAATGACATTATTATACGACTACTTTATCAATTGGTTAAAATTAACATAGACGAAATTTTCTCTTCATCGGGAAATGCTTAATTAGGTAATTTAGACTGAATATAAGAGATTGTAATGACGTCATAATTAAATTATAAAATCATTATTATAATTTAGTGTAAGTGTTCTCTTAGCCGTGAAACATTGACCTCATGCATTTGATGTTAAGCGTGAACACAACCGCGAGGCTCGACGGCCGCGATTTGAATGACACACAGCTCGCTTTTGGAGGTGCGCGGGCGCCGCTCGACGCACTTTCACTGCGCGTCCGTGTGCGTGAGCTGTCGCAGGCGTGCCTATGTTTTTTTTTATTAATCTGGCCCACATTTGGGATTCTGTTACGTCAGCGTGCATCGCACTTGCAGCGAACTGGATATAGGAAGCGTCACGCGAAGCCAATGTCATATTGTATAATTTTTGTTGATGTTTTTGTATTTTGCGTTTTGTATTACAATCTTTAGTGTACGTATTTTCTGCTATCTCGTTTAGAATTTTAATAGTTCCTTCAGTCTAGTTTTGCTAACTGGTTATTCTGGTAATACTTTAGTATTTACTTAAATAATATGTTTTGGTTTTTCGTAATAATGAGCTAATAGTTTAGAACGATGACTTAATTTTAGTTTTTTGAAATTAACTTTAGATAGGTAGTGAAAATGACTTAAAATAATCATTAATTCGTTTTTATTCCGAGTACTGTTAGCTAGTGCCGGTTCGACTCCAAGTCATTCACTTATTTAGTAATGACTAGTAAAAGAGTTCTATTGATTGATCTATTTGAATTAGTAGTGATTAGAATCGAAAAATATACATATTAGGCTTAACAGGTTGAGAACTGATAATATCTAAAGACTGATAAACTTTGCCACATTACATGCTAGGAACCTATAGGTAAGGTAAAGCTTCTCTCAACGCTTAAGAGCATGAGAGTGCATCTCATACTCTTTCGCAGTCGAGAGAATCTTCACCAGAACCGAGCGATTCTAAGGATCGTTTCTCTGTCGATCCATAGACACTTAATATGCTCTGCCAGCACTCTACGTGTGATTTTTTCTCTTACAATGCCGAGAGAGGCACATCATTGAACCACCAGCTTGAGCAAACTGGCAACTGGCAAGCGTTGGAGAGCTACTGTTAATAGTCCTGTTGACTGTGATGACTCCTCAGTCTCGATGTCTGAGAAGTTGTCTTACCCTTTTATTTTTATTTTTTTTGATGTGAGGGAAAATCCTCGTAGGATGCTATGCCGGACTCTTACCGACTAAAAAACTTCACGTAACGCCCAACAGCCTATGGTTGAGAGCCCCGGGTAAGCCCTCAGGAAGGATGTCCCGTGACTCCCAACAGACCTGCGGCCGCCACTGCGGCCTCGCCCAGTGCGGCCTCGCCCAGCAGTTGTCTTACCCTTATTTTGAAACTATTTAATGAAGTTGGTTAAAAATCATACAAATATACCGTACAGATTGAAAAGTAAAGTAGTACAGAATAAGTAATAGAGGGCCCCCGTTTCTATTTGTGGTTTAGTGAGTTTACCGGCATTGTGCTAGTTGAATGCATTGACATCGAAAATAACACGCATGCACTCGTTGTATAATAATCTGACGATGCCTGCATTATTCATGAACTAGTTTTTGTTTGGCGGGAAAGAGTAGAGATACGGATAAACGCCATGCGGCACTCCTTTGTATTAGTTTTCAAAAACTATTGTAAATTCGAGTGTTTAGGTGTCACAGTAGGATACTTAAATATAACAAGGTTCGCATATCTTCTGTCTGTTCCGCTTTCACGGCTGAACTACTGAACCGATTTTAATGAAATTCGGGACAGGGGAAAACAGAGCTTGGGAAAGGACATAGTCCACTTTTTATTCCGGGAAAACAATCCTGTAAAATTACGGGGAAACTTCACCACTTGAGAAATGCCCTCCGGATGCTATGCCGGACTCTTACTGGCTAAAACCAGACGATGCCTTATAAGTCTAAGGCTAAAAGTCTAAGGTATGTCTTCGAAAAAATGTCCCAATATTCCCGGCTGTCTTTGGCTACCACCGCAGCATCACCTAGGGGTGTGCGGGTAGGTACTACCAGCGTCCATCTATGAGGGGTGCTTCGGGAGTTATCCCTCTTCTTGCTGCTTAAGTCGTGTACTTGGGCCTGCTAAGAAATCCTCCGGCCGTCCTCAGTCCTTCGCTTTCGTTATGTCGTGGGCGAAGACGAGTCAATGACGCCGGTGCCGCAGACTGCAAACACCGGGTGGGAACCCCCTCAACCCGTCGCCTCTTTAGCATCTCGTTGCGATCTGCTCGCAGAAAGAAAGGGCGCCCCCACCCAATGCCGCTGGAGATCACGGCTCGCACTATTGTCTCCAGCGAGAGATTATCTTCGTTCAGACTTGGCACGAGGACCTGGCGCTGCTGCATCCATTCTGAGCACTTCATTCTTGTTGCGTTCTTCACGGTGCTGGCATTTGGCCGTGGTCTTTCGGTGTATTAGCCACAAATACTGACGGAAGCACCCGTCTCCGGTAATTATCTGTGACAACCAGTACGAAAAATTGCCATGGCTCCTATCCAGTCGCTCGTCCGCGACCGGTCTGATCGCCCTGATTGTGGTGTTTCCCCACAAAAAGTTCCTGGTGGAGCTGGGACCGTTGAGCTCAATTTCTCAAAAGGCAACACTAACCCCTACACTAGCATTTCTTGAGACCGCATTCAAAAAAACACGCGAGCACATTCGCGTACAGGTCACATGGAGGGGTCCTGGCAAGGTCCTCACATAATGTTGGGCAGCAACCGCGACAATGCTGCTGTTGTGCTTCTCAGTTTTGAGACTAATCTTCGAAAATGGTATCCAAAATTCAATCAGCCGCTGAGTACGTATCCCTGATACGTTAGAGAGGACTGCCATAAGCACTACCTAGTTAATATGACGATATTTTTAATATCAAAACATGGATGTCAAGCGTTTTAGTGACTTTCGAGGCTTATACTTACAGTAGACAACACTTATTAAAATTATCATAATAAGTTGGTTGGCAATCCTTAGCCATAGATTTTAACTAATTATACCAAAAGACAAAATATCGCTTAAATAAAAAATATTTTACTAGGTCACGATGATGGGTATATCGGGACCCCGCCGTGATCTACAGGGCTGGATCCAACCTCACCTGGCGTTCCTGCTAACTGACCGCTGACACGGGCTTTGGAGGTAAGATGACAGGAAAAGAGATGTACATTAAAGGGAACTGAGTAGAATAGTTTTGAAAATTAAAGGATTTAGAACCATTACATTGTCTGAATAAAACGCCTATTTTTAAGACTTAGATAAAATTTTCTTTTTATTTACCGAGTAAAAAGAGTCACTAGCATGGCACTACTGTTATGTCATGACTGGTAATTATCATTCTTTTTATTTGTACTTGGCTGGGCACACTGTTGTTTGTCTAAATATTCCTCTATTTCAAGAAATTGCAAGTTACCGCTTTTTTTCTATAAAGTGGACGGGGCGCACCGACGCGCTAAATATGAACTGTATGCATTTATGCTGCCTTAGTACCTCGAAAACCCTTATCACTTTATATGGACCTAGATTATAGTTGAAAACTGATTTACAATTTGAGTTTTTGAAAAGAAATGCAAGATGTCTTCCGCTTGCCATGCAGTGTGAGTAGGTACTGGGAGCGTACGATACCATACACGGAGAAAAGGTTTTTCATTATGTCTTAATATAAAGCAGTAAAGTTATTTATAAAACTATCTATAAAAAGTTCTAGTACTTCTATTAATAAATATCCAATTGTCATTTGTCAAGACAATCAAAGCAACCCACAATCGATAAAATTATTTTCGTTCAGTTTATGCAAAGCGACGTCACCCATTATAAAGATGTCGCAATTCCTTGAAAACTATATATCATCATTGATGATAGTAATTCCTGTGCATTCAAAATATCTTCAGAGCCCAGGTTTCTCTTTTCTGCGGTTTCTATTCAAAAATATCTTAATATTTTTGGCTATTAATAAGAGGTACTCTAGTGTAAGTTCACTAAGTTCAATATCCACTGTTCTGGTAATTCTACAAATCCCTAGATTATAGACTATAGATTCTTTTACTTAATACCTACACCAGCAGTACGAAGAGATTAACGTTAACTAGTAGAAAAGCTTCTAGCAAACTTGTTTATAACTTCAATTTGAAATACACTAAAAGCAATTTCATTACCATCTCAAAACAATATCAACATAAATCTAGTAGTTAAACTTAAGTAAATCAACGTTAGCTTACTACATGCCCTAACCAAACTAACATCTTTAAAAAACTACATAACTCAAAGTGCATCAACCTTAGAACAACAAAAAAGTTTTAATCAACTACAAAAAACTTTCTACAATCTACTTCCGAGGTCACACTACCGAGCTATCATAAAAAAATCACACAGCGGGAGCAACGACCGGGACCCGAAACGCATCGGGTAATGCACTCGGCTCGTCGCCCGCGGGATTCGATAGTACCACGAGGCATGGTTTTTATAATCTTTTTATGATCGAACTACTTTCTGTCTTTTATGAAAACCTGGTACTTAGAGTGGACAGATAAACGTTTTTTTTTGGAGGAACTAGTTTCTCTTTTTAAAATTTGAGTGTTAATAGATAATTTTCCAATTTTCGTGTTCCTGTTCCTAAATTACTATTTAGGAACAGGAACACGAAAGTTACTACTTGTACCTACTTGCGGTAAGAAATTAAGTCTTGAGTGTCACATGATCCTATGCCCGGCATTTGTGTATGCGCCTCCATCTAATATTCATAATTAGTCCAGTCAAAATAAACTGAATAGGCTTGTGTTGTGTCCTAAACTTCAAAAATCGTTTATTTTGTAGCTTTATATCTATATGATCACAAAAATGCAATATTTTGGTTTAAAACAATCATTTACATAGTTTATTTTGTGATTTAAAAAATGAATTTCAATTTGTATCGAAAACGCCCATGGCGCCTTGTGTGACGTCACTTGATGCCAAACAAAAGTAGTAGTAGTTTTATTTATCCATTTTCGAATAGGCAAAGGCAATTTGAGCCACACAGCCTTGGCTGTGTGGCTCAAATTGCCACTGTCATTGTCATTTTCAGAGAAAATAAATATACAAGACTTGTCTTGTATATTTATTTTCTCTTCATTTTGCTTTAATAAGTCACAGTCCTGGTCCACTAAGTCCAGTCAAAGTCAAGTACATCACTAAGTCAATGTCAGTCTTCCTTCAGAAAAGCGGTGAATTTTCTGAAAGTTTCTTTGAATTTTTAGTCAGAAACTGCAAAGTTGCGACTCACTGCGTTTTATCACTTCCCAACACTAGTACACGTTGTCAAACGTTTATGTTTAAGAATCCCCCATTGATACACACAAAACACTCGAAAATACACAAATTTTGCAATTTAATGACGCTATACGATTCCTTCCAGTTCCCGCCAAACAAAACTAAAAGAAAATGTGTATTTTTTATGAGTCCAATGATTTGTTTTGAGATTAATAGTTTTACTACAAGAAAGAAACGTTTAGGGGTTTTAATCGATATTTAGGGGAATCTGGGGAATTTTAAGTTGGTTTTTAAAGGAACATTCCATAGGAGTTAGCATCACTTTGGCATAGGGTCTAAGTAACCAAAGCCAGTTTAAATTAATTGAAAAAAAAAATTGCCATTGGCATCACTGTTTGACAGGTGTTTGACAATGTTATGTTAGCGTTCGTCTGCTTTCCATATTAATTTAAAATGAATCCGTCGTATTACAAGTGCTGTGTAGTGCCTGAATGTAGTAGTACAAGTATTACAACTCCGAGTAAATTATTTATTTATACATGTACCTACCACGCAACAACAAACTTAGGAGACGGTGGTTAAAACTTGCAGTATGGTCTGATGCAGCTATACACTATCAGCAATGTCGAGGATGTATGTTTGCTGTTGAAATCTATTGTATTTTATGACGCAAGATGACACGACTTGTGACACAAGATGTCAAGACTCGAGACTGCCAGAGTGCGTTAAACGTCAAAAAGCAAACTGTGACGTCACACTATCTGAAAGAGGTGTTTGATGTCACGTGACTGATTGCCTATTTTTTCCAATCTTATTTTCTAAAAATAATAGTAATCCTTAATTTGTGCACCAATTTATATTACTTTTTGTTATTTATATATTGGACATAGTCGTTAGAAACACACATCGTTCAGATTTATTCTTAGTGGACACAAGCCTATTATGTTTGCAGTTTGCATTAATTCCCAACAAGCCGGATTTTTGTGCAGGCCTTGGATGCGTCATTAAAAATGATATGTCAAAAGTACCCATCGATCCCGCTTGTGCGTTATTTTTTATTAGAGTTCAAAGGTCACAAATTTGCGTTTTTTGCGTATATCTCTGAAACAATGAGAGCTACCAAAAAATGGATCAAACAAAATTTGTAGATCGTAAAATTGTCTACAAAAAAGATCTCAACACTTTTTCTTCTACGGTGCACTGTTCTCGAATTATGGCTATTTTAAACATAGAAAATATGAATATGCACTCACACGTGGCCAATATGCATAATCGGGTTAACCATTTGAACAAAAAATATTAGAACATAGTTTTATTTGCCCCATGCACACAAGTACGTGAAAAATATACAATTCTGAGTGAGTCATCGTCCGTCCCTAATTCTATTGGGCGGTTGGTCTTGAGAAACATCCTCCTCGTACTAGAGCACGAGGTAATGAATCGTCTTTTTCTTTCAAGAAATACTGTTTGTTCTGTGGCAATGAAGCAGAAGCGCAGCATCTTTGACGAAAAGTGTCTCATGTTTCAACCCTTGACTTCAAGAAAACCATCTTGAAGGAAGCTCAGACTCGTTCTGATGAGTTAGCAAGTAGTGTCATTGCCCACTGACAATTTTATTGTTAATTGATATATTATATTGTCATATTGTCAATAGACAAATAACAGGTTAAGGCAAAAGAACGGCTGATAATTTATAAATGACTTAATTAAAAAAAAACTTTTCATTGAGAAGAATAAGAAAATCCGACTGATGATAATCCAATCAAGTCGAAATTACTCATTACCTTCAATCAACTTTCTCCATCCAAAGGTTGCCTGGTAGAAATTGCTTTTTAGCGATAAGGCCGCCGATTGTACATCTTGCACTGTATTTATGTACCATAATTTTATTTACTTGTTGTATAAAATAAAGTATAAATATAAATAAAAAAAACTTGAGAGGTGTCAAGGGACACCCGGATGGAACGAAGTTCCTTTCGATTAAAGTGAAGGAATTGTAATAAAAAAATATTTTAATTTTAAAATTTTATTGTAAGCAAAAACAAAAACAGAAACGAAAACAAATATAAAAAAAAGTGAGTGCGTGTAACCTTTACGCGCGACTGAAACTGAACAGAGCGAAACTCCTATTTGCTTTGGTGTTGCTCGTAGAGTTCATGTTCATCCCCTGGCTAGCACTAGCACTACCACTATCACTACCACTATCACTATCACTACCACTACCACTATCATTACTACTATTACTACCACTATCACTACCACTATCACTACCACTATCACTACCACTATCACTACCACTATCACTACCACTATCACTACCACTACCACTATCACTACCACTATCACTACCACTATCACTACCACTATCACTACCACTATCACTACCACTATCACTACCACTATCACTACCACTATCACTACCAAAAGTGTCGTTACAACTTTTCGTGAGAATTTTTTCCGTCTAGCCCCCTTTCACAACGCGCGATAAGGAACTTCGTTCCAATAAAATAATTAAATTAATAAAGGAAATAATCATAATTATTTAAAGAAAATAGTTATATTTAAATACTAGCTGACCCTCGCAACTTCGTTTACGTCACAGATGGAGTATAAAAAGAGGTGTATTTCTTCATCAGACTGATCAAGTAGCGCATGAAACTGCCCTGTTGGCTTAATCATAAAAGAGCTTAAAGATTAAGTCTATTCTAAAACAATTCAGCCCACGCCTCCGGCGTGGACTGAATCATTTTACAATACCCTTAATCATTAAGCTCTTTTATGATTAAGCCAACACGCCAGTTTAGATTTAGCCTCAAATTCAAAGGAACCGTTGAATTCGAGGTTTTGCGATAGTTGAGATGCCTCTCATTTCTTAACTACAAACCCCTCAACATTGAAACTTGTGTGAAACAATCCTCAAAACATTCCTTTTATGACACTGAAAACATTTTTGAAATCGGACTACGCATTGAGAAGTTACAACTAAAAATCCATTTTGTCTTTCATCCCCTCTCCCAAAGGAACCGCACAAAATATCGGGATCAAAAGTATCCTAGAACCTTCCTCGGACCATAAGCTCAAATTGTACAAAGTTTCATTCAAATCGATTCAGTAGTTTCGGCGTGATACTTATTCGGGATACAGACAGACAGACAGACAGACAGACAGACATGAAAATTTTAAATTACATATTCGGCTTCAGTATCGATTAGAGAATGCCCTACAATTAAAATTTTCTAAATATCTTCCATGTACAGACTCTCGACCCTCAACAGTTTTATTATATGTATAGATAGATAGATAGCCTTAATCATTAAGCTCTTTTATGATTAAGCCAACACGCCCGTTTAGACTCACTTTCAAAAGAAACGTTGAATTCTAGATTTACCGAAAGTTGAGATGCCCCTAATTTCTCAACTATATAACCCTCAATATTGAAAATTGTATGGAATAATGCTTAAAGTACTCCCTTTCAGACACCAAACAAATATTTGAAATCGAACCATGCAGTAAGAAATTATAGCTAAAAACCTATTTTGCCTTTCATCCCCTCTCCTGAAGGAACCGCGCAAAATATCGGGATCAAAAGTATCTAAGAACCTTCCTCGGACTAAAAGCTTACATCGTACAAAGTATCATTCAAATCGGTTCAGTAGTTTCGGCGTGATACTTAGTCGGGATACAGACTGACAGACAGACAGACAGACAGACAGACAGACAGACATGAAAATTTTAAATTACATTTTCGGCTTCAGTATCGATTAGAGAACGCCCTACACTTAAAATTTTCAAAATATCTTCCATGTACAGACTCCCGACCCTCTACAGTTTTATTATAAGTATAGATTGTACTACTTTCTCACACACACACAGCAAAAAAGACGTCTTACGAGTTATCAAAGTTACGCTTAGCAACCACCATTCCTAATCCTTAGGTAATTAAGTTAGGCGCACATCATATTCATCCGGCACATCACTAGGAGGCAGGAGCCACTGTCAGCAATCTTTAGTAGCCCCTTAATCCACTAGATGTCCAAATACCTCCTACATTGAGACGATCGAGCGAAAAAATTCGGCCAAGTGCGAGTCGGATCCACGCACAGAGGGTTCTGTACAAAAAACAGCAAAAAACCAAAGTTTTTTGTATGGGAGGCCCCCTTAATCCTACCTTTTTTCTAATTTGTTGTCTTAGCGGCAACAGAAATACATCCATCTGTGAAAATTTCAGCTCTCTAGCTATCACGGTTCCAGAGATACAGCCTCGTGACGGACAGACAGACAGGACGTCGAAATCTTATGAATAGGACTTTTGGTACAGGATCTTAAATAAAATAAACCGGCCAAGTGCGAGTTGAACTCGCCCATGTAGGGTTTCGTAGCAGCAAGTAACATAATATAAAAGTTCTTATAGTTCGTTGTAACTTTGACTGATGTTTTAACACGTTCGCAGTGGTAGACTGTGGTAGTGATTTCACTACCGGAAATTGCGGTTTATGACGTATTAAAAAAAAACTACCAACTCTATCTCGTTCAAACTAATTTTCGTTGGTAGTTTTTATGGCAATGTACATCATATGTTTTTTTTAGATTTATCATTCTCTTAGTTTAGAAGTTAGAGGGGAGGACACACACATTTTTCCACTTTGGAAGTGTCTCTTGCGCAAACTATTCACTTTAGAAAAAAATGATGTTAAAAACCTCCATAGCATTTTTGAAGACCTATCTATAGATACCCCACACGTATGGGTTTGATGAAAAAAGAAGTTTAGTGTTTCAGTTCTGATTATGGGGACACCCAAAATTTACTGCATTTTTTCTAGTTTTATATAAAAATCTTAATGCGGTTCACAGAATACATCTAGCTACCAAGTTTCAATAGCATAGACCTTATAGTTTCGGAGAAAAGTGACTGTGACACACGGACGGACAGACAGACGGACAGACAGACAGACAGACATGACGAATCTATAAGGGTTCCGTTTTTGCCATTTGGCTACGAAACCCTAAAAAGTGATATGCTTCCATCGCAACTTTCTGACGTTAGAAGTGGGTAACTATTATTTAATCTGTGGTTAGACAAGAAGAATTAGATATAATATAAACATTTGGGCACGTTCACACACAACATCATCTAGCCCAAATTGAGCTAATATAAGCTTGTGCCATGGGATCTAGACGACTGATATACATACATATTTATATATTTCTAAATACATACATGTTAAACATAGCAAACACCCAAACTCCGAAACAAACATTTGTGGATTACACAAATATTTGGACCGACCCAGGAATCGAAACTAGGACCTCCTGCGCCGCAGGCGGTATCACTACCGACTACGCCACAGAGGCAGTCAATGTAACCTTGCAGATTCTGAATGAAACTAGGAGTAATAAATATAAATAATTAAACGTATAATTGTGTGAAAATATTGTTACATGCAAGCCTTGGGATGTTTCGGTAAGTATCTGTGGCGAATACACCGGGAAACCACGGCCGATTGCCACCAACACTGCGAGGATCGCTCCACACATCGGTGGAGTGCACGGCGTGGGCGCAAGACGTGACGGATTCAAGCACGCCCCTCTCCCCCCTCCTAAGTAGCGGGATAAGACCCGAAAACCCCCCAAAGACGCGGGATAGCACCCAAACCCCCCCTAGATGAGGACGCAGTGGTAGCCGTAGGTCTGGTTGGAGTCCTGGGGCATCCTTCCGAGGCAGGGCCTGATTTACCCATAAGCTAACTAAGCTGAAGCTTAGGGCGCCAGGATCAAGGTGGCGCCTGGCGTTGGGCTCGGCGCTGGGCTGTGACTTACGGTGCTCCCAAAAAGGAGCACACAAACCATCTAGCAATTTTTAACAGATTGTAACAACTCCTAACAACATGTAAACTTGTTAGTTAACATTTTGTAACACCAAAGTACATATTACAATATTTGGTAATTTATTGAAAATACAAATACGTGCGTTAAAATTGAATTCCTGCGCACATCTCCCTGGCAGCGTGGTAGTAAATACGACAGCTCCACCCGTACCGCGTTCAAGGCACCCAGGAACCAAAGTGAATGGGTGTCCAGCTTTTTGGCGGGTAGAAGCATCAGGGCCGTCGATAACTGCAGCTGTTCTGAATGCATGGCCATAAACGCTGGAGTACCACAAGGCTCAGTGTTGTCCCTCACTCTGTTTCTGCTGCATATCAATGACATATATATTGTCTATTGACGGCATTCATTGTTATGCGGGCGACACTTGTTACACGGGCCGCACCGGTATCTCTCGGGCTGCAGTGGAAGAAAGCTGTGAACAACTTGTGTCTGAAATCGAGACTACTCGCACTAGAGTGTCCGATTGGGGAAAACAAAATCTTGTTCAATTCAACCCTCGGCGTCCAAGCCGCTCGGTGTGCTCAACAGGGCGCGGCGGTACTTTACTGCGGCGCAAACACTGCTTGTGTTTAAGTCGCAAGTGCAGCCGCACATGGAGTACAGCTGCCTCTGCTGGGCGGGGGCACCTGAATATCAGAATGAATTGACTGAATTCTTCCATTCGACTCGGTGCAGAGGCGAGCCATGAGAGTGGTCAAAGATCCCATGCTTGCAGGTGGTGTGGAACCTCTTCGCGACAGGAGAGACTTAGCCTCCTTGTGCGTGACCACCGGTACATCTGGTGGGCCGTATGCTTGTCTGCCACCTTGGTGGTATAAAAAAAGTGTGAGACGGTGAAACCGGTCATGGAGGAGTGGCTGGAAAGGCACCATCGCAGCCTCACCTACCGAATGCCACAGATACTTACTGGACACGAGTGCATCAGTAAATACCTGCGGCGGAAGTTAACATCCGAGCGTCAGCACTACGGTGACTGCAGCGAGGATACGTTCAGCATATGCACTGCAACCGCGTTGCGCGCCTGGACGAAGATGTTCTCACGCTGGAGACCGTGGTGAGAGCCATGGTCTTCAATGGGAGAAAATAGGACGCCACTGAGTCTTTTTGCGAGCAAGTCATATTTGCGAAAGAGGCAGCGGGATAGGAACTCCCTCCGTAGTTCCGTAGTCGATGGCGGGTTCGTTGCACACTGCAATACGCTCAGGACTACCCGCCTTCATCACGGAGGGCCTGAGAACGGCGAGTTGTTATATTGCCATTCTTACGGAAGTAGATCAGGAATATAGCGTGACTTTTCACTCCTCAAAGAAATAGGATAGTACCTATTTCCTTTCCCCGATACACCCGAATCCCCCCAAGAAATCAGATAAAACCCAAACCCAAGGGAGGAACTGCGATGGCGTACAAAGTCTGTTTCGTAGACTTTGTCCGCCATCGCAGTTCCTCGGGCGTAGCAGCCCAACAGATGAGCCAATTTTGTGGTTTTCTATGCTCGAAAGCCAATGTGCCGGGGCCATCCCAGCACATCAGCTTTCGAGCCGTTCTTAGCTATAAATTTTGCATATCATCAGCTTACTTCCTGAGTTATGAAGGGATTTCACTAAGATTCACTGGTTCGATTTATCGGAAACTGGATGTACCTACCGAGGTACTTAGGACTTGTAATTTAATTAGTTGCAGCTGGGGGCGCATATTCATAGCTAGCTTAGGGCGCGCGAAACCCTAAATCAGGCCCTGTTCCGAGGGCTTACCCGGGGTTCCCAACCGTAGGCTGTTAGCAGGACACGTAGGTTTTTTAGTCGGTAGGAGTCCGGCATAACATCTGAGGATTTTCCTTCGCGTAAATAAAGAAAAGCCTTGGAGTGTTTTAGAAAACCCTAAAACCTTGTTTAATTTCGATAATGAATCAAAATGCGATGACGTTATTTTTTGAAGCTAGCATGAACTTACAAATGTACCGTGATTTTGAATATTAACAGGAGTATATATTAAAGTTTTACATACATAAATAATAACCTATTTTTAATGTAGGTTGCACAAAACTTCGGATGCCTAAGAAACTCTAAAATAATAAATCGGAATACCTACAAAATCAAAATTAAAATTGGGTCAAAAAAGTTAGGGTTGTCAAAAAAATAGTATAATATTTATTGTCCGTCAAAAAATTAGGAGGTCAAATAAAACCGTGCCACTGAATAGACCACTTATTAATGTTGACATTTCGCACGTCCCACTTTCTACTAACATTCAACTTCAAAATGACTAGTGATGTAATTCAGTGGGACATTGGGTCTCGAGGGCATTACATAAACAGAATTTTGGCGTTGCATAATCTGTGAAAGTCGGTCGCAAGCTTCCGCGGTTATGCAACCGCTTCTCAAGCCGGCACACTTGTGAGACCATGAAACCGTTTTTAGTTTTAATGTTTTTTTCTGCTCGGTCAATCGTGTGAGCATCGAAAGTGGTTTTTGGGTTAGAGAAGTATGACGTGTATTATAAAATGTCACGGTTATGCAAACTATGTTTATTATTTTTACCTACGAATTTTAAGTTTTCGTCTATGCTTCTTCAGTTGTCTCATGATTTCTGGTGCTTAGTAGCAACTACTTATTAATCTGTGACAGTAGTCAGTGGGATTAAGGGTGGAGTATTTAACATTATTTTGTAGACCTCCAGTTTTTCTATTTTTACTGTTTTATATTTTTTCTCCTAAAAAACTAAGTATTTTTTAAATATGTCTTTATTTTAAATTTTGACAGGACCATTTAATATTTTTATCCGTTAAAATATTTTTAATTTATTCCGGGATATCAAAATGAAAAATTCAGGGGTTCCATCAAAGGAACGTGATATTTCGGTATTTTTCGGTTCGGAACCCTCCGATTACAACTCGCACTCGGCCAGTTTTATTCCATTTCCATGTTTTTGATGTGTCTAACTTTTTGTTTCTTTTGTTACAGATGGAGTACTACAGCGCTCGAGAGCTCGTGTGATAACTGTGCATTAACTAAACGACAAAAATATGTGACGCCTGTTAAGTAAGTTTAGTTAGCGGAATTACTATGTGATTTTTACAGTTTACTTTTATATAAATATACAAAAATAGTTTAGATTTTAAGTTCAATGACGTAAGATTGAGAGCACGTAACGAAACATAGATGCATACAATTAAACCAGTTATAATTATTTCAGTTGGGCAATGTGAGACGTAATCGTCTTAGCGAGATAAACATTATCGTAGCTCTTCTAACTACTTAAGAACATCATTTAAAAATTAAAATTAGAATTTAATATTTATTTAAAATTTTATATTGCATGTAGTTACGTGTTATACAGTCTTACGTACAAAGCCTGTCATCTGGTGTTACTAGCGAGTCCTAGCCGTAAAGAAGTGATCTCAAACGAAGGCAGGGACACGTTCAGCTCATACAATCACTGCCATTGTTGTCTCGAAAATGTACTCTAAAATTATAATAATAAAATTTTGAAAATTTTATCAATATTCGTTCCAAAATTAATACACAAGAATTTAAAAAAATCTTACTGAGCGAGCTTACATTTTGCAGCTACTTCTAATGTTTGTCTATCAAGTCTAGGCTAGTAGTTTAGGATGATTTTAGTTTTGGAACAAATATTACCTACTGCAGATGTCAATTATCAGAATGTCAAATATATTTTTTATTACGTCAAAAACCAACCTCATTTGCTAACCGTAGCACCTTGAGACAAATGAGAGAGATTTTTGGTGCAGGTGAAATTCCCACACAAAGCCATATCAAAGATGCTACTAGCAGCAGACATGATATGAACTAAACCTAGGCTTAGCTCTATGATATGATAATCAAAAACTATTTTAATGACTGATGATTTTGTTGCAAACAAGACAATAACATTGTATAACTGATGATTTACGTTTCGTTGGCCTAGCTTAGTGTAGTGTAATATATAGAAATAATTAGTTACGTTACTGTAAATTGGTTGTATATAATTTTGAGTATAAAATACGTGTTAGCGTTGGTTATAAATCATTGTTTGTAACTCCTTGAACTTTAGAAGAAAAAGGTACTAAATACCTACTTAAAGATAGTTTAATTCTTAAATAATAATTACCTATATGTCTGTTGTATTTGCCTAATCTGGTGTAATAAATTTTATTAATTGTTGAGGAAAACAACTATTTTTCATTTAATTTAAAATGTAAATATTTTCTACATTAGCACTAAGCGAATAGGCTAGAACCTTTATGGATTTATATTTTTATTTTGTTGAGTCTAAACTTTTATTCCTATTAAAGTACCTTTAACTTCTGTTTTGTTAGATATGTTTCATACTTACTATGTTTAAGTGATGTTTTACGATTTAAATGATAAAATCATGATTAAATATTGCATCCCCAGAATAGAAGTACAAGGAGTTATTTATGTAGTTAAACTTATCGATGGAGATGTTAATATTATGCTACTTAATTTCGTTTTAAAACAGATTTAATATAACTTAAAAAATATAATGCACAAGCTTTGACTCCCAGCCCTAATGATAGCAATGATTAATAAAAAAATGTTTCAAGATTTTAGACAAGTTTTTACAGGGCTGGCTCTCATTGTCATACGGGTCGTGAAACATATAGTTACCAGTTCGAATCCTACAATGTAATATTGAATATAAGAAAAGTAATTATCTACACACATAGTTTGATGAATACTGTAACAGAATATACAATTTAAGGAGACATTTTTACCAAGTAATATATTACAATATACAATGTATTTTTATATAATAAAAAATCGATACAGGCATAAACATATACAATACTATCTTTTTTAAATATTTTTAGAGAAGTTTTCATGCTTCACTAAACTATTTTAAAAATCATCGTGTGTAGACATCATATTTTTGTTCACTTTACTCCGTCCCGTTAATAACTGTTTTTTATTTAAAAATATGATGTATATAAATAGTCGAAAGTTAGATACGTCATTAATATTAAAAGAAAATTTTCGTGTAGAGTAGGTAAAAAAAAACTAAGTAAGAAAGACAATAAAATATTTCGTCTTCTTTGTCTATATCGAATAAGCTATAAAAAATGCACAATGCAAAAAATATGAATGCAATTAAATGCAATATCTTGCAAAAAATATGTCAAAGTTACTTTACTATTTGTTCCAATTTATAATATTATGATATTTAAAATTTGTTATTTTTTGTTATTTTATAATTCTTATACTTTTTCTACGTCGTCCAGATGGTGCTACAAGATCAAATCTTTCTTTATTTCTGAACCAAAGAATACATTTTTCCTTGTTTTGTTATTATATTTGCGTGATCTTGTTGAAGTATATTGAGAAACTAAGAATTTGAGAATTAACATCCTACGATTTTGTATCTTACCTATAATATTATACAATCCTTATCACCGGGGTAGGTGTGTCTTTTCTTAAAAAGTTGAGGCAAGCCTTCTTTTTTTTTCAATAAAATTGGTCTCCAAATAACTCTTTTAATCACATGTTTTGCCAAATGCTGAGCAAGCACCGGTTCACGACAAACCCGTTTCATTTGTGGTAGTACCTTTGAACAAGCAGTGCCACATTATCAGTGTAGTAATCTGGCACTCCAGAAAGGCATAGGCTTTAAGAAGGAAATAATGCTGACTGTAAAGACACTTGGCACAGATCTCAATATCTCTGCAATCCTATCATACTTAGCAGTTTTCCGCTACCGAATTTTCAGTACTACTTTCTCATCATCTCTAGTTTTCAATATTGGTGTCTATATTTTTCAACAAGTATCACGTTTTGCAATTATTTTGTAAAAAAAGGAAATTTATAATATTATTTTGGTTATATTATGTATATATGAGCTCATTAAATGAACCTATTGAGAAATGTAAGAAGTCTTGTCAATTTTCGCGAAATATGATGCTACTGGTATAAACCACACCAACAATTTAAGTGTTATAAATGAAATAAATTTAATATATATATAATTATTTAATAGAAAAATACTTCAATGTTTCTTTTTGACAGGTGCAATTTATAAATATACTTATTTAATAGAAAAATTAATACAATGTTTTTTTGACAACCCTATGATGTACTTTATATTTAAGGTTTAGCTACCTACTGTTATATTAGCTTAGATATTACTACCATCAATATTGATGTAAATTCAAAAATAGATTTTAGATAATTTCTACCACTCAACAACACTAATTAGCTAGTTCTATTCACTATAAATTCTGTACAATCTGAAGTGGGAAATTGGGCTTGACTCCCTTCACCAGTGTTCCAGCTAAGACAAACCGAGCCTTATGGGCTCAGGAGGCGGTCAATAACCATCAATAACTTGACGTCAATAAATCTCAGATCGTATGAAACTAATTTCAAGTGTGCGTGCTTTCTTTGCAAGTATGTGTGCATCGACGTGTATGTACACACTTGTCAAGTCGCATTGGCCGTCTCCGGAGCCTTACCATAGTAACTGTGAGCTTTTTTTTTTTTTTGTTTAACGTGAGGGAAAATCCTCATAGGATGTTATGCCGGACTCTTACCGACTAAAAAACTTCACGCCACGCCTAACAGCCTATGGTTGAGAGCCCCGGGGAAGCCCTCAGGAAGGATGTCCCGTGACTCCCAACAGACCTACGGCCGCCAATGCGGCCTCGCCTAGGGGGTGGTTCGGGTGCAATCCCGCGTCAATGGGGGGTTTCGGGTGTGACCCCGCTTCTAAGGGGGGGGGGGGGGCGTGCGTGAGTTGCTCACGTCACGCTGCCGTCATGGGCCTGCTTCTGTAAGGACGGTGAGCGGCCCTCTCACCGTCCTCAGATCCCCGGCCATGGAGGCCGATAGTCCTCGGCGAAGACACGTCGGCGGCGACCTGCTCGCAGAAAGAGGCGGCGCAGTCCCACTTGCTCCCGCTGGAGAGCATGGCTCGCACCATAGCCTCGAGCGAGAGAGTGTCCACGCCCAGACCCACTACGAGGACCTGGCGCTGTTGTGCCCACGCCGTGCACTCCACCAGCGTGTGGAGCGCCGTGTCATCGCTGCGGTCCTCGCAGTGCTGACACTCGGCCGTGGTTTCCCGGTGTTTTCGCCACAGATACCTACCGAAGCTACCGTGCCCGGCAAGTAACTGTGGGCTTGGAATGCAATGAACGAATTATTCTCTGGTATCAAGCCACTAGTCATTTTCTCGAATTTCTGTGCAATAAAAACAGAACCGTGTTCATCATTGCATTTTACCGAAACGGTATCATGTTAAGGATCAGGTGGGGTATTTTTTATAACAAACGGGTTTTTAATAAATTTGGATTTCCCCTTACTGTCAATCTGTTTCAATTTTTTTTTTATCTCTATACATCATACTAGTTTCTTTCGTAGGTATTTTGATTTTTTAAAGCGAATAATTCTAAATCTGTGGTCATATAATTCTTTTTAGATTACCTGCAAATACCCCACCTGACAATAATAATGTGTGTAATGTAATCACGTAACATTGAAACATCACCAAAAACTAGGAGTATAGAATACAGAAGAGGTCAAAACAATGTTCTAGTTTGCGAATTAACCTCTCCGTAACTATATGCAGTTATTTATTAGTTTAAAACATCACCTAGAACTAGGAGTGCATAATGTCGATGGTAGTAAAGTGTGGAACTTGTTAATCTTCACATCATAAGGCACGGAACTGCCTCTGCTTAGTGGGGGGTAACTACTGTAATCATAGTGTCCATTATGAATTTTTATCCTAATAACTTGAAAAGACCAATATCAATATCCTTCTGATCGAAATTGGTCATCGTAGCCTATCAACGTTAGCAACACCGCCTGCCCTGCAAAACCCTACTATCTATGGTTGTGTGTGACCTGAGACTATAGTCAACCGCGGTGAATTGTTCGGAGGATTCTACGTTTCCAGCGAGAAGAGCGCTAGGGTATACGTTTCGCCGACATCTTCAACTGTTCAGGTAAGGCTACAATTTATTATTAATCTTCCTCCAGACCAGACTTCCAGCCAAACGGATTTAGCCGGTAGAAGTTCGGCATATAGCGAGAATTTACACAATATTAACCCTTTCGGACCGGCGCATAAACTAAAAAGAAATTTATAATTTTGAACTTGAATCTTAAATAATTTGGGACCTCAGATTACGAATCTGCAATAATTTTCCTAGTTTTCCGCCGCCATCTTGGAAAATTCATATACCAACAATTGTATCAAACCGGGCCCACCAGTTCCCACGTACAATTGTGACCTGTAGTTTTCACTACAAATCATCTTCAGTCTTGGAAATTTTATACATTCAATAACGGCAAAAACTTCTTAATATCTAACAAAGAACATATAGGTTTCATTTGAATACCGGTATTGGCCATCTAATATTGGTTTGTGGTCAAAGCCATCTGTTCCATGAGCTTGTCAGTAAAATAGCGCTCAAAGTATTCGTATGGAGTATCACCTGGGTCATGAACGGCATCTTCTGGAAGATGTTTGCCATTGAAGGGCTTCTTTTGCCATTCTGCTAGCATACTCAGAGGTATATTATCGTTAACACTTCCTTCACCATCATCAGAAGAAGAGGAACTGGAATATCCAGAGTTTTCTTCAGTTATGTTGTTAAAATCGATTTCCTCATTGTCATCGCCCTCGTCCCCAGAGTCAATAAGCATACCTGCTATATCGGCGTCGTTTAAAAAGGGAAACATGGTGCAGAAACTGTGAAAAACGAATAGTCATCAGAAACTTAAAACGCGCATGAGGTAAAGTAGGGCCCACGTTGATACAATGGTGTCGGTAAAGTTCGTTAAGTCATTACGCCAAATCGTTTGCTTGCCAATCGCCACTGTTATCATAAAAACATCAGATACTTAACTAATATTATAATCAATAACTGGTATTTTACTAGGCTAATAAAATAACACAATAGTAGGTACTTACTTTCGCCAACTCGGAGAGCGCAACCAGTAGCAAACTGTACAGGTTGAAACCTGCTCACCGACTACGCGACGGAAAAAAATTGCGCGGGAGCTGAAAGTTCGCTTCCCGTACAATCGTACGCTAAAGGGCCCGTCCACTGCTAACGTAGAAATAATGAGCTATTCTCGATTTTGTAACCCGCACAATAATTGTATTGCCGCGGTCCGAAAGGGTTAAAAAAGCTTGACAATATTTAACATCATGGTTTATGTCGCAAATAAAAAACCAGCAAAATGTAACCATGAAAATGTAGGGCTCCGTACTAAAAAGTTGTATGGGAGGGAGCCCCTTTCAATATGTTTTCTTTCGATTTTAGTAAGTACTTGTTGTTACAGCGGCAACAGAAATTCATCATCTGTGTAAATTTCAGCTCTCTAGCTATCACGGTTCCTGAAATATATACCTACCTATTTATGACGGACAGACAGACAGAAAAAGGGCAGCGAAAACTCTGGGTACGGAACGCTAAATATGATAGAGGTCGGTATTATATCCTAACAAATTGTAGAAGTGTCATACCAAATTAATAAGTAATCTCAGTCTATCAATCTACATCCGGTGCCAATTTGACGTCTAAGCGGCAACCATTCGGCAAACATTGGATCAAACCATTGACGAGACATACGACTAATTTATAAAAGTTTCATGAAACCCTACCAAGATCTTCGCAGTCTAAGTCAACCTCACCTTTTTTTACATGGCAGTCCACTCCTGTACGTAGACCTCTCCCAATCTACGCCACAACACACGGTACTGCGCCTTTCGCATCCAGGCCTAGCCTGCAACCTTTTCTAGATCGTCAGTCCATCTGACAGGTGGACGTCTCACGCTATGTTTACCAAGTTGCGCTCTCCACTCCAGAACTCGTTTGCCCTATCCGCTGACGGCGACGGATGATCTGCCGAAGTTGTCGACCCACTGTCACTTTAAAGTGCTTATTCTGCAAGCTATGTCGACCACTTTAGTGCCTAGCCTAGTTTATTACGTGAGGAACTGGAAGTTCTAAATGTATGCTATGCCGCACTCCTGCTGACTAAAACCACACGATGCCTTACAACTGTCTACGGCCGGGAGTCCCGGATAAGCCTTCGGAAGTCCCAGATTTTCCGGGAATCTTTGGCTACCACCGCAGCATCGCATAGAAGGTTCGGGTGCAATCCCATCCCACGTCCAAATACTTATAAATACTCATCTCAATTAACAAATAGTAATACTTACATGTGGATTGACAGACAGGGATTGATTAATGTATGTGTATTACATATAATACAGTCACGCCTTTATCCTCAAAGGAGTAGACAGAGGCATGGTATACGCCCTCATTTCATCTTATAGTTTTATGTCCCACATAATAAGTGGTGAGCCTGTTGCCGTGTTGAAATGGATAGTCCCAGGTCGTGACGATCCACAGTTGAAAATTTTCAAGCCGCACATGGCCTTCAGGGTTGCCATTTTACTGACAACCGCTTTTAATACGCCTCTTACGACACCATTGGAATGTATTGGGATGGCGACAATTTGTACTCTTTTCTGATGCCACCTGGGCCCCGTAGCCGCGTATTAATAATTAATATACTTAAACCCAAAATTTCATAAAGGCACACACAATTTTTCTAATACAACAATGCCTATCACCGCATATTTCATTGGCCAACATTGGACCCAACTCAAGCACCTGTCGACCGGCAATTGGCAGGAGATCACTCCCGAAATACCAGCATTGTCTCCCTGACCACCTTGACTGACTAACATTTATAGATCACATCATTTATTTATAGTGGAAAAAGACTACTTGGTTTGGGACGGGACTTGAACCCGTTACCTTTGCGTAGTACGGCTAGGTTCTATCATCGCATCGCAGTTCATCCTCACACTCTACGACCGGAGCGTTTAAGCACGGTTAGATCTGATAGGGGATTTCTTCCGCGCGCGCTTAATCTCCATGCCTCGGTTTCTCCAAACGCCTACAGGGCATGGGCTTCTTCAAAAGGGTTCTTAGAAGGTTTTTACAGCGTCGTCGGGAGCGCAAGTGTAGCGCCTCTAGTGTTGCAAACGTTCATAGCCTGCGGTGACCACCAGTCCTTTAGGTAGGCCGTTTTCTTGTCTGTCTAGTGGTACCTATAGAAAAAGTACCTTGTTGCTAAGTAGCGCAATAGATGACTGTGACTATAGTCTAAAAAATTTTCTGTAATATCATTTGATCAGATCAGCCTATATCAGTCCACTGCTGGACCAATTGACGCCACAACACACGGTCCTGCGCCTTTCACATCCAGTCCCTACCTGTGACATCTTCTAGGTCGGTAGTCCAGCTGGAAGTTGGAACTCCAGAGATTTTCTCTCCACTAAAAACTCAACCAAAACTGGGGCTCCACTAGCAGGTGAGTTTGTCTTGGGATTCGAAGATCTTAGTAATAGGCTTTAGATTTTTTTGTATCTATACTAATATTATAAAGAGAAAAGATTTGGTTTTTTGTTTGTTTGTTTGTAACGAATAGGCTCCGGAACTACTAGACCGATTTGAAAAATTCTTTCACTGTTGGGAAGCTACACTCTTTGCGGTGAACATAGGCTATATTTTATTCCCGTATTCCCACGGTAAGGGGAACTAAGCGGGTGTAACCGCGTGACGTCCGCTAGTCTATACTAATATTATAAAGAGGAAAGATTTGTTTTTTTGCTTTTTGTTTTTTTGTTTTTTTGTTTGTTTGTTTGTAACGAATAGGCTCCGGAACTACTACACCGATTTGAAAAATTCTTTCACTGTTGGGAAACTACACTCTTTGCGGTGAACATAGGCTATATTTTATTTCTGTATTCCCACGGGTACGGGAACTACGCGGGTGAAACCGCGTGACGTCCGCTACTCTACACTAATATTATAAAGAGGAAAGATTTGCGTTTTTGTATTTTTTTGTTTGTTTGTTTGTAACGAATATACTCCGGAACTACTGGACCGATTTCAAAAATTCTTTAACTGTTGGAATGCTACACTCTTTGCGGTGAACATAGGCTATATTTTATTCCCGTATTCC
Organism: Miltochrista miniata; assembly: GCA_933228765.1. NCBI lineage: Eukaryota > Metazoa > Arthropoda > Insecta > Lepidoptera > Erebidae > Miltochrista > Miltochrista miniata. The sequence goes on from OW121769.1 coordinate 3,979,961, forward strand.
CACGGGAACGGGAACTACGCTGGTGAAACCGCGTGACGTCCGCTAGTATTAGATAAACTAAGAACTTTTTTTAAAAATTTACAACCTAATTGATGTATCCGGGGAAATCCTTCCGAGGGCTTACCCGGGGCTCCCAACTATAGGCTGTTGGGCGTTACATGAGGTTTTTTAGTCGATAGGAGTCCGGCATAGCATCCATGATGGATTTTCCCTCACGTTAAAAAAAACCTAATTGATGTAAAAAATTTAAGAAATTTTAGACGTGAATCATATGAAAAATGCAAAGCCATACTCATGTAAGCAAGAATATCGTCGATATAGGTAAGTAACATGCGTTCAATTCACTTGAACGCATGTTACTTACCTGTTTATCAATAATATGAGAAGTAGCTATAATATTACAAGTATTGTCAAAAACTTACATAATTTGATATTTTAGGTATTTATGGCTGTTTCCGATATCGAGGATCGAATTATTTAAATCGATTTTTTTAGGGTTCAATGTTCCACGAAAGTGTAATATTCGGGATTTTGATGTTACGTACAAAAAAAAACCATTTATTATTGGGAAACATTTTCTGTTTTTAGTACTACCCGTTCGCTCTAAGTTTGCCGCTGGCGTAGAGGCGTATACCCGAATTTTTAATCAGACGAAGTAAATTGACAGTAGCTAATGTCACTTCGTCATAGAAAATTAGCAACATTGTATGAAGAAGTGACATTAGTTGCTGTCTATTTACTTCGTCTAATTAAAAATTCGACTTTAGTATGGAGCCGAGCGGCAAACTTAGAGCGAACGAGCAGTACTAATTATATTAATAATTAATTAAAATAATTAATTCTATTAATAATAAATATATTAATTAATTAATACTTATATACTTTTTAAATACATACATAATATACATAGAAACACCCAGACTCTTGAGACAAACATTTATGGGTCACACAAATATTTGTCTCCGGTGGGAATCGAACCCACGACCTCCAGCGCCGCAGGCGGTATCACTACCGACTGCGCCACAGAGGCAGTCAATATAAATATTCTAACACATTATATTCGACGGATTTGTTGGCAAAACAATTGGCGGCCTTATCGCACGAAGCAATCTCTTACAGACAACACCCAGAAATCATGATTACGTTTAGAGATTGACGACCCGCAGCTGGAAAGGCTATTTGAAAGTAATTCTCAAGTTAACGGCTGTAAAGTATCTTTTAGCAGAATATAAGATATTCTAAGTATCTAAGAGATCCTCTGAATGAGATGAAGCGCTCGTGGCCCCGCGGCCTCAGTGTCCTGTAAACGATCACTGCACTAAGCAACTTTCACTATAGCTGGTCCTTGGATAGGTGACCATCCATATGACCACTTTGTGACATTTTTTTGAGCGTTTCCGTGCTTCGGAAGGCCAGTAAAATGGCAGTCGTTAAGTTGAAGGCCTTTTTATGCGGCTTGATAAATTTCAACAGCAGCCAGTCACAACCTGCGTCTGTCCTTTTCAACACTGCAATACGGATCACCACCTATTACGTGGGACAAATTCTAAAAAGTTGAAATGTGGGCATATAGTATGCCTCTGCCTACCCCTTCGGGGCTTAAAAGGCGTGACCACGTGTATGTAAGAGATCCTATATTTATTTTTCTTTTAGCCTCCACTTGAAGCAATGAGAGTCGTAGGAGAATCGTAGTCCGTAGCACCAGCCTACAAATACGAATAGAAACTGCAACTATTCTATTTTGAAAATAGTACTGATCATAAGCTGAAGACAAAACCAATAAACTCTGCGAACAGGAAACGTCACTACCCGGAAGGTACTCCAACCTTCTACCTACCATCTTATAATAGCCAATATAATTTATTGGCTGGTGTAAACAATAGGATTCTATGGTTTTTTCCTGAGTCTATCACGCAAATGCAAATGTTCTGACGTTGTGAAATGCTATACTTGATTTTGCTGCTATAGAATTATGTTGCTCTGGTATGTTTATCCGACTGTGCAACGAAAATAATGATTTTAGTCAGCCTTTGCGTCGTTCAGGCTGTTTCTGAATATATATAATTATGTCAGCAATTCCAATGACGCAAAAGACATGTCAATAGAGTTTATTTCTTTAGGTTTAGCAAATAAGTAAAGCCTGACATCCGTTAAGATTTTCACATGTAAAAAAAAAGATGTTACCCTGAAACTCTTCTAGATAAAATTTGTGAGCCTTACCACACAGGTTCGCACATTTTAACTTGGCTTGACGATGACAGGTAATGAAATGAGTCACCCAGTAATTTTACTATATTCACACTCAGCTGTCATCATAATCACAGAAAGGACTTAGTCCATTGAAATGTTACATGAGCTTTGCATTTATTAGAGGACGCAATTTTATTTTCGGGACATGTGTGGGGGGTCAATAGAAGCTAAACCTCAAGTTTGTGCGGTCGCCACCCTTGTCCCCCGGCCGCCATCTTGAAAAGAGGGGGGAAAAAAACACTTTTTTCGCAATATTTCGGAAACTATGAGTCTTACAAAAAAGTTGTAGAGGCATAATTTGTAGCATATTGTTTTGCCTACAAATGTGTATATAACTTAACAAAAAATTTTACAAATTTTTTATAAATTTTTTATAAAAATTTTCTTTTTTGCTCTTTAACTTTTTTTTGTACATGTTACAAAAAAAATACCTCAGACTAATCTTGTAGATGATCTTTTAAGAGAAATTAAAAAAAAACGCCACAGAGCAAAAAAGAAAATTTTTATAATTTTATTTTCAATTTTTTGTTTATAACTTCTTTAATTTTTAATTTAGGGCAAAAATTTGTTTGAAATATTTGTAGGCAAAACAATTTGCTACAAATTACGATTTCACAATTTTTTTGAAAGACTCATAGTTTCCGAGATATTGGGAAAAAAGGGTTTTCACTCCTTTTTAAGATTGCGGCCGGGGGACAAGGGTGGTGACCCCACAAACTTGAGGTTAAGCTTCTATTGACCCCCCACACATGTCCCAAAAATAAAATTGCGTCCTCTAAGAAATGCAATATTCGGTCCCTAAATTGTAACATTTCAATGGACTAACTATGATATCGATACTTTAAGATATCAAAATGCAGTCGAAGGTCTTGATTTAGTACAAGTTGAAGTGGATCCCATCCATACTAATATTTTTCAGTTTGATAGTCCATTTATCGAGGATGGCTATAGGCTATATAACATCACGCTAGGACGAATAGGAGCGGAGCAGTAATCAAGAATGTTTTGAAAACGGGGAAATTTTTTTACCGTCTGAGAGCTTCCGAGGCGTACGCTGCGTAAATAGTTAAAGTTAGGCAAAAATTGTTTATTACAAAATTGTTTCTCTTAAAAAGTTCTACAAAAAAGTCCGCGACAGCATATGTCTATCTTTTAAGGTTCGCTCACAATAACCTAAATTGTCTATCTCTTAAGGTTCGCTCACGATATAATGAAACTGAAGAGTTTGTTTATGCTAGGATCTCAGAAACTACTGGTTGCATTTCAAAAAATAATTTACACTTTAATATTCCATTTATTGAGGCTGGCTAATGGCGATATAACATCACGCTAAGACGAATAGGAGCGGAGCAGCCATGAATAATGTTTCGAGAACGGGGATTATTTCTTTCTTTTGAGAGCTCCCAATGCGGACGTTTCATAAATAGTTAAAGTTACGTAAAAATTGTGTATTACAAAATTGGTTCTCTTAAAAAGTTATAAAAATAAGTCCTTAACAGCATATATCTATCTTTTAAGGTTCACTGACAATAACCCTCTTATTAAGTTTTAAAGTATGAGCGGCGCGACGGGAGTAAACTTGGTCTGCAGTGGCAGCCAGTCAACTCAACGATAAAAACCGGCCAAGTACGAGTTGGACTCGCACACGATGAGTTCCATATCGAAAAACGGATGGGTGGAAGTAAAAGCGACGAGAAACATTATATCACTTTAACACCTCTCACCTTCTCACTCTCATGTGACGCAAACGAAGATATGCGGTTCAGCTCTAATGAATTCAAGCGACGCGACGACGGGTGTAAATGAACCGGGAAACATTATAATACTCAAAATATTAATACCATACCTCTCTCTTTCTCACTCTCATGTGACGCAAACGAAGTTGCGCGGGTCAGCTAGTCAAAAATATAAATGTTAAATGAGCCAAGTTCAATATTATGCAAATGTCTTGGTTGTTGACTTCAACGACAAAAGAAGTGAGATGTAAATGGGTGCCAAGCTCAATTGCACGTCCTGAAAATTTATAAAATCATAAAATATCATTTCTTCTTATAACTTAGAATAATATATTGTAGCCTAAGGTCTGACTTGGCTACTTCTCATATAGGTACGAATTTTTATGTCCGATGGCTAGTTTCTGCCAGCAAGCCATATTTTCGGAATAATGAAATAAGAACCGACAAGTTAAGAACTTGCGTGGGACGATTTTAAGTTAGGTTTGCGGTTCATCGATGAACCATTCACAAGTAGCAGGAGTGCGTAACCACACTGAGATGTTTGGAGGGACGCAAGGCTGGCCCACTAACGCATCCCACTTTAGAATTTGGGCCGATTATAAATACGCACTGCACTTGCACTGCGTCGCGTTGGTTAGGGATGTCACTACTGCGTTGGGGAAGCATTTCTATTTTTATTTTAGTTTCTTTGTACGTACTTCAAAATTAAATTATGCATTAAAACAGGAGTTTTTAGTGACATAAATAAACTAAGTTCTATTGTCCTCTAAATTCGAAGCTGGTTAATATATTGATGTATTTGTCTTAAATAAAAAAATAAAATAAAAATAAAAAATAGTTTATTGCCACAAAACCACGTACAGAACAACTATTAAGATCATCTTATGAACTAAATAATTCAGGTACAAGTTATGGCAAAAGGTTGCAACTCAGCGAATGCTTCTTGCCAGTATACTAACAAGTAGCGCTGATTTTCAGTTGCACCTATAAAAGAGGTTAGAATAATCAAAATACAAAAAAAAATAAGATTCTATACATCAATCAAAAATAAAAACTGAGAGGAAACATAGTATGACATAATTCCATAGGTACAACAATTAGAAATTTTATACAACAATCAAAAACAAAAAATAAAATGAAACATATTATGACATATTTATAACAAGTGCGAGCGCGCTTGTGTGTGTGTGTGTGTGTGTGTGTGTGTGTGTGTGTGTGTGTGTGTGTGTGTGTGTGTGTGTGTACGTTTGTGTGGGATCCGATAGAGTTGATCGGTTTAGTTGGTCAGAGTGGAATGACGGGTCTGTCTGTCTGTATCTCAAAAATAATATTTTAATTTGTCGTCTACCTTGTAATGTTTTATATTGTCTAATGTGCATTTGGTTCACATTAAATGAAGTGTAATATCATAAATCATAAGATGTATATATTAAGGGGTATTAGGCACCAAATTAATGATAACTCACCAATCGCTCTCAGCGACATCAGAAGCATGTGGAAGAAATACAAGTTTTATCCATTTATAACGAAGAATACGCACTTCTGACCAGCTTCGAAACCAATTATTTAGGTACTTAACCTAATAAAAACTTTTTTTAATAATTTATTTTATTTTAAATCTGCAATAATGTATCACATTTCACTTAGCGCCAACCCTATCCACTTAGGCCGGACGTTACGCGTGCGGTAACCGTGCCGAGATCGTAATACCATTTTAACAGCTTCATTATATTTATTGACATACATAATATTTATTGAAAATTTATTGTACATTTTAAAGATCTCCCTACTTTTATACTCTACTTCAAATAGCAATGTAGGTATAAATCAAGACAAAGTAGCACTTCTGCGATTCTTGGGTGCTTATTATAACGAAAGAACCCAATAAGCCTCACGCCGCCCAAGAAGTGGGATAATAATAAATAACCCTCCAAAGACGCAGGGTAGTAACCGGTGATAGCCAAATTCTGTCGGGAATCCTGGGGCATCCTTTCGAGGGTTAAACCGGAGCTCCAGTAAAGGCATCGTGTGGTTTTAGTCAGTAGGAGCATGCAGAGCATCCATGACATGTGTGTGTGTGTGTGTGTATGTATAAGCCTTAATGGTTAGTTTGAGAAGTACCAGGAAACCAGGCTCCCTAGTCGTTCTTTACCTCATTACACAGGGGCGCCCGAGAACGGTGGAGGTGAGGGCTTGGTTCTTCAGCTCTCACACACCGTCTTACCAGCTCCTGCAGCTGAAATGAAGATGTGTATAAAGGCATTTCCGGCGTTACCAAAAAAGCTTATGATTAGGACGGCGCCGCGCCGTTCGAAAACGGGGTTTACAGAATTCCGTCGCTAAAGTGGCAGTGCATGTAAAATTCTGTTTCCAATATTCTTATTCATAGCACTGAAAAACTTGAAACAGCTATAAATTAAAGAGGTAATGGAGTCAGCGTAAAGGATAACTTCATTTATTATAGTGCGATAGCGTACCTAGTTCTAACAGCCATAAATTTACAGTCTTCATGTTTACCGTGATAATCATCTAAGGACAAAGAAGGTAGGTATCTTCTGTATTAAAGAACAATTTTGCAGATTGTGGGGTTTTATAGAGGCTAGTGAAGTGACATCTGTCGAAGTTCGACTGAAACCAAAAACAGCTCAATTTTCTACTACATAATAGGGAGATAAGTGCCTCCATAGTTATTATTTAGTAGAAAAGTGAACTGTTTCTCGACCATCCGTTCGAGTAATTTACTTTAAAAGAGGTAGCTGTATAAAGTTCGCGTCTATAGTGGAATTCAACAGACCTAAATAATATAGTAAACAAAGAAATTGGATCTCGACTGCTCCATAATTACTTACATTTAATTATCAATTCTGATCATAGTCCTTTCAAGGAACTCTAGTTAGATTTATGCGGACATTTCGACACTAATAAACCTTTAGATTATAGAATAATTTCATGAAAAATACTCGGATGGTAAAAATTTAAGACTCATTTTTGCTTGTCATTAAATTATTTTTTCTCAGACTTGTTTGTCTTTGCCATAGTGTTGTAAAACTGTTGTACTGGCCAATTGATTTTAAAAGGAGGTCATTGTTTTATCAATCTGTCAGTTCGAAAAAATGTACTTACTTTAATAATATAACTTATTGACCCAGAGAGCTAAGAGTGCGAGTCTTTGCCCCTTTTCACACGTACCGGTTGCCGGTAGGGTGGGTGGGTGGCCGTGTACTATAGCTTTCACACGTACCGGCGTGATTTGCCCGGCAACCGCTTGCATTCGCCGTCGCCGTCGGTTACCCGGCACCGGCTACCCGGCAACTAAATAAACAGGTTTCTGTCAAACTGGTCGCTTAGACTGACTTCCCTGACGATGCGAGGCAAGTCCGTCTGGGGTCCTTATTATCTGATTGGTGATAGTTATGGAGTCGTGCAGATTATAATGGAACGACTTCAATCAATGACAATCTGATTAATACTTTGTGGATTGAATATAGGTAAGGTATAGATTTAATTTTATGGCCATTCAAATGTCTTGAGAGGTAAGTCCGGCACAATTATGACCTCAGGTGTTCTAAACATTTTATATTTAATTTTACCCTACTGCGCGACACAAAAGAAGGGTTATTGTGTCGGCGGGTTTGAATAGCAGGCTGAATGAATTGATACACAAATAAAATTAGGAAAACTTAATAAAACGTAATGTTGTAGTATAAGACACAGCAATGAGGTACTTAGTATTAGATATAGATACATTCCTAAATACTTATATGGTTAGAAACATTTCAAAACTTGGTTTCGACCGGGCCAAAGGGTAAGGTATTATCCTTGATATGAAGCATTCCTACGATTTGTATATTAGACTAGCTGGCCCGCGCAACTTCGTTTGCGTCACGTCACTTATGAGAGTTATATGTGAAAAAAAGGTAGGTAGTATTAATATTTTCAGTTTTCAGATTTAAAAACCCCACCTTAGAAATCTCTCAAGATGTCTTAGTCTGCTTCTGTAAGAACGGCGAGCAGCAAACGAGGCGTCTACACTTTTTATCATCCCTAAAGTAATTTATTATTGTAAATAAATGATTATACTTTTAAATGTTCTAAAAGTTTCTTTTTTTTAAAGATCCTTTAATTATTGCACATAATATATATTGATATACCGAATTTCATGATTTGATGAATTTGGCGATTGATATACCGAAGTAAATGAATGTACGGTGAACTAGATATAACTCAATGATTATTTACATACATAGAATCAGTACAGTTACAGCACTATGATCATAGACAACTTTTGTCAAAACATGACATGTTTACATGATTGCTGAGCTGTCCAGAAAAAGACTTTTATTAATATTGCTATGCCAGCGTAGGTTATTCTTTCAATGGTGCGAGCCATGCTCTCCAGCGGGAGTAAGTGGGACTGCGCCGCCTCTTTCTGCGAGCAGGTCATGCTCGTGAAGGAGGCGGCGGGCCGGTTGCGGGAGAGAACTCTCCCACCCGAGTTCCGCAGTCGGCGCCCTGGGCGCCGCCGACGTGTCTTCGCCGAGGACTATCGGCCTCCATGACCGGGGGTCTGAGGACGGTGAGAGGGTCGCTCACCGTCCTTACAGAAGCAGACCCATGACGGCAGCGTAACGTGAGCAACTCACGCACGCCCCCTCCCCCCCCCCCCCCCTTAGAAGCGGGGTCACACCCGAAACCCCCATAGACGCGGGATTGCACCCGAACCACCCCCTGGGCGAGGCCGCTTCGGCGGCCGTAGGTCATTTGGGAGTCATGGGACATCCTTCCTGAGGGCTTACCCGTGGCTCTCAACCATAGGCGTTAGGCGTGGCGTGAGGTTTTTTAGTCGGTAAGAGTCCGGCATGACATCCTATGAGGATTTTCCCTCACGTTAAACAAAAAAAAAAAAAAAAAGGTTATTCTTTCAGACTACCTTTCTGAGGTCTTTTTCTATCAGATTTTTTTAGTATACTATGCTGAATATGGTAGATCAGTAGTCGGTTGGTACCTACTAGCCTTACTAGGATGTGTAGAGTTCGCCTTTCATTTACAATTTTATCCATATTGTTCGATACCCACAATAAATGCCTAAAAATGGAGAGATTTTAAGATTTTAATAGTCAAAAACTAGTCCCTTATAACACATAACCTACAGGGTTAACCATTTGGCAAAGCATCCGAACTACAGCCGGGAATGTTAGCTGTTATTTTTAACTGGCCCAGTTGTAGACAACGCGCGGTTAGACGGAAATCTTACTGATGTGTGGATTACTGCGATTGGTATATACCAGGAGCACATAATCGTTTAGTAGCTATTCGTTCTTGAATAGATGTGTGCAATAATGAACAAATATTTCAGTATGTGTAGAATAGAACAGACTAAACTTTGTTGAAAAAATTTAAACATCCAACTAAAATATTCAAAATAATGACATATGGCGGCCTTATCGCTAAAACCACTCTCCTATAGGCAACCTTTATACCTAATTCCTTTTCCGGAGCTATGACGTATATTATATTTCTGTTTTTTTTTATAATTTATTTATTTATTCTACTTAATTCAATTTCATTTATTATTTTATCTACTCTGATACTATAATACAAAGATTATAAAATTGAAATCAATACTATTATGACAAACATTACGCACAGGCCAAAAAAAAAGTTTCATTACGATACAGGTCTTGTATGGACACCTATATCGTAATAAAACTTTTTAATCATTACGATACACCATAAACAATCTCCAGCTGAAAAAGAAGTTTGAACCTCTACTTTAAAAAAAAATTGTGTCTCCAGAGTAGCGAAAAATCCTAAATCTATGGTCTCCGCAGCCTAAAAAAAAAAGAAACACTCATACTCAATCGATGTTTGCGCCTTGGCGCCAACATTTTACATTTAAATTAAACAAAGTTTGGTTTTGTTTGTAAAATAAATTAGTTTTTGTGTAAAAACATGTCTTAAAGCGAGGATGGTGGTAATTGTACACCACCAGACATTCTGGAAACTGCGTCAAACATGACCATGAACCTGTTACCGGCGAAATCAAGGAGCAACTATATATCACAACAAAATGAAATCAGGTATTATAGTATGAGAGTAGATAAAGTAGTGTATGACACTGTACATAACTTGGTCTTATAACACTCGTGTGATACTATAAAAAAACTCGCCTACGGCTCGTTTTTTTAAAACACACTCGTGTTATAAGAACCCTCATTATGCAACAGTGTCATAAACTACTAATTTGATTCTTGTAAATCCACAGTAGGAAATCTGTGAAAAAAAATAGTATCTACTGAAAAAGCGACGACACAAAAATAAGTCTAACTATTATGCTGTATAGTTACATACCACCAAGACAGCATAAATATGAACAAATGTTTTACTCGATATAATGATATGCCAGTCAAAATACAATAAAGTATTGGCAGTAAAACAAAATTTAATCTATACCGGTTTTATAGGTTTTTACTTTTCTGCTCACCGTGGTGTGAACGAATTTATTTTATCAGTAAGTAATTTATTTGTGGTATAATAGTAATATGTAATGAGTGACTAGGGTGGCATAGATACATAAAATAGTATTTTCCTATAAGTACTAATGTTATGAAGAGGAAAGATTTGATTGTTTGTTTGCATCGAATAGGCTACGAAACTACTGGATCGATTTTAAAAATTCTTTCTCTGTTGGGAAGCTACACTATGCCCGCGTAGCATTGGCTTATTTTATGCGAGTATTCCCACGGGAAGGGGAGCTAGGCGGATGAAACCGCGTGACTTCCGCTAGTCTTAAATAAAAAGAGAAAGAATTTTTCGTAACGTAATCAGTACTCAAGTTCAGCATAAGCGAATATTCAAAACTAGAGGTGGTTTTCGACTGGATTTTTTTTGAAATATTAAGCATCTGAAAAAATAAGTTCTTAAACCAACTACCTACAGGTAACTACAATTATGGTAAGTACAGAAACAGACTGAAAAATAAACATTTGCTACATGTTTAAGCCTTAATGACTTAGGACTTAGTCGCTCCAGCCGCTCCTCCTGACTTTGACCCTGGTGATATATTGTCATTACCGTGTCCAGTACATTTTTTTTTATACTACTTAGGTGGCAGACAAGCTTACGGCCCACCGGAAGGTTGGTAACCGTAGCCTATAGACGTTTGCAACACCAGAGGCGCTACACACGCGCTGCCGACCCGGGCGCAGGTTGTGACGACCCACAGTTGAAATTTTTCAAGCCGCCCGTAAGGCCTTCAACTTGGCTTAACGACCGTCATTTTACCGACAACCGGGACCAACGGCTTATCGTGCCTTCCGCAGCACGGAAACGCTCGTAAATAAATGTCACAAAGTGGTCCACATGGTGGTCACCCATCCATGTCCGGCCATAGTAGATGTTGCTTACTGCAGTGATCGTTTACAGAACACTGAATCCGCGGGGCCACGAGCGCTTCATTACATCTATAATATAAAAATCAATGCCACTTTTCGTTGTAATTTTATAACTCAAGAACGGGCTCACCTTTCCAAACCAGGCTTTGTTCGGACTATTTAGTAGATGGTTTATGTGAAGTTTGCACAAAATCGGTCGAGCGGTTCTTCATTTATCACATTTTTTGTAAAAAATGAATTCAAAAATGCGACGGGAACGGGTGATAGTTATACTTACTCTCTTTTATGTGACGCAAACGAAGTTGCGCGGGTCAGCTAGTACATACATAAATTACATTACCGTGCTCTAAAAATGCGTTTATTTTTTGTGTGCCTATCATAGTAGTACCTATCTAATGTTCCGGCTTTGATGCCCAGAATACCTACCTATTTGTTTAAGGAAGGATTGTTTTAGGATGTTAATCATAGATTCTACAAATAAGAGCCCAGTTGATACATTACGGGAGATGAACACCTTTGCTTACTCTTTATATGGCTAGAACTAAAATAATTATAAAAAGATACTAGTTTAAGCATAGGAATCGGAGAAAATCATCTACTTTGCAAAAAAAAAACGGGCTCTGAGGGCCTAAAAAGGCAACATTGTATGTTTCATATTATGAAACGGAAAATGTTTGGTATGCTTTGTATGTTCTGTATTTCAAATTATATGAATTTTATGTTTCATACAATGAAACATACAATGTTGCCTTTTTAGGCCCGCAGATTTTAAGAGTCAAGATGGACATATTGGATTTTGAGACAACTATATTATTAAAGAGATTACTAAGTATAGTAAGTAAGGTGCATACATTTTTCTCGTCACGTATCATAACTACATTTTATAGCCATAATAATAAAAACCAAACACAACTACACGCCCAGTAATCCTAGACAAACGCACGCGCACACAGATGTATAGTGTGCATACACAATGTTGATTCCAAATTTAACTCACACATGCAAATATTACAGTCGATGAATGCATACTAATGCACTACTAAAGTAAGTTTACATCCTACGCGCACACATGGAAATTCGTTTGAAGTTGTGTGTGTAAGTGGGTCAGAGAGATAGGAGGGACACGTGTTGGAGGGCTGGACCTTTTTTAGTGTACTCATTTTTGTATTTCGTTGTGATTTTTTTTCAACTATAAAGTTAATTTTAATTAATCAAATAGTCTATCGCAGACCTATGCTGAACCTATATCTTTTTAGATTTATAATGATGTTTCAAGTTTAAAATGTAAATCATTTAATTACAATATCCCTAACAAGAAAATAGTCAAATAAGGAAGCTTATAAAGAGAGTACTCTATTTAATGAATGCTTTTAAATAATTTACTAAAAACAAATAAATTTAAGAATCTCTCCACTACATTATTTAACTACAACTAATTAAATTCAATAAAAAATCGAGGGTGAAATCACGCGAGGTAGATGTGAAACGTAATTAAATCTAACTCACGCCAAGTTCAAATTAAGAATTTCATCTTTTTCTTACACTTTTTGTTTCATAAAATCCAATTCAAACCAACAAAAGAAAATTATCACTTCAATATAGTATGTACCTATTAATCAACAACTCAAAGATAATACCAAAAATATTCCGTCCGAATCCCGCGGGCCCTTCGAGCACAGCAACAAAGTCCCCGGCGCTTACGCACCGCGGATGATAGCGTGGCACGGAGAGCGTTCACCCGTCCTGCCCCTCCCTAGCGCGGGACCGGGAAATTCGGTTTTCTCATAGCATAAAGCAGTTAGAATTTTTGATGAATGATTTTTCTGAATAACTAAAGGGAATATCTAAATACTGTAAGTTCAAATAATTGTAGAACCTACTGTCCACACTCTTCATTGATTATGGTTTTGTGTAAGTATAGATTTCTTAGATAATGGATTTTTAAAATGAGAAATTATGGTACTAAGAAACACTAGAAATTGCGATACGTTACGCTTATCGGTAACAATAACAGCTGCGTCGGTAGCACATTCGGTGTCCTGGGTTCGATTTCCGGTTTGGTATATGTTTGTATTTAGAAATATATGCATAAGTATGTCTATTAGCCGTCTAGACTAGATTCCATAGCACAAACTTATATTAACTTATTTTGGGCTGGATGATGTTGATGAGAGAGAATGTAAACAATGTTTTATACGTAGCTTAAAACGAAGTAATTGTTTGCAGAACACTGATACGTGTCGCTGAGCGAGGCTGCGAGTAGTGTGAGTGCTTGACTATGCATGGATGTAAGTAAAAAAACCACAATGTGGTTTCTAGGTCTCATCTCTGTCCTCGGAAGCGCTCGTGGCCCCGCGGACTCAGTGTTCTGTAAACGATCACTGCAGTAAGCAACTTTCACTATGGCCGGTCCATGGATGGGTGACCATCCATGTGATCACTTTGTGACATTTATTTGAGCGTTTCCGTGCTTCGGAAGGCACGTTAAGCCGTTGGTCCCGGTTGCCAGAAAAATGGCAGTCGTTAAGCCAAGTTGAAGGCTTTATTTCAACAGCAGGCAGTCACAACCTGCGCCTGTCCATTTAAACACGGCAATACGGCTCACAACGTATTACGTGGGACAAATTATAAAAAGGTGAAATGTGGGTATATAATATGCCTCTGCCTACCCCTTCGGGGATAAAGGCGTGATGATGAACCTGAACCTGAACCTAAAAAAAAAATCATCTCTTTGAGACAACGACGCGAATTTACCATCTTTTATCGATGCGATTCATGGTCAAAAGATTATAAAATTATTTGTATTAATATTATATAATAGCATAATTTTATTATTCTTGTTATTAGTATAGGAAGTAATGCCACTGTATACTGTAGTTTGACTCGGCCGGATTTTAGAAATAAATGCCTACAGCCGCGCCTGCGCTATGCGTACGTAAGCGTGCGATAGGGCTGCCCACCTATAGCATTTTAATAATATGTGCCTACTTTGACTTTCTATTTAATATTGTGATTGTAAATATGTATATACATACATTCATATAGTCACGCCTTTATCCCCGAAGGTGTAGGCAGAGGCATAGTATACGCCCACATTTTACCTTATAGTTTTACGTACCGCGTAATAGATAGTGAGCCTAATGCAGTTGAAATTTTTCAATCCGCCAATAAGGCCTTCAATTTGTATTAAGGATTGTCGTTTTACTGACAACCGGCTTTCATTTCGAGTAAATATGTACCTTTTTTATTTAAACAAAAAAATCCTTTGTGTGTAATAAGTTCTCAATAAAGATGCATGTACCTTTTGATTGCTAGATTATATTTAAAAACCATGTTTATGTGTGATTTATTAACAAATTGGTCTTATAAATGGGATATTTTTAAATGCACATCTATATAATTTTTCTGCACACTAGGTAACTCCACTAATTAACGGAATGCATACCAAAAATCTGAATGCTGTGCAAAAAAACCAATTGATTAACTAAACATGTACTACTTAAAAAACTAAAATGTTACACAAAACGAGATCACCTTTTTTTATCGAATTTAAACCAAAAATGTGGTTCGTGCACCGGATATAAGATTTGCTAAACAAAACTACAAATTGCTTATCAAAAATACTAACTTGCACTCCAAATTTTACAATCTTATAACGGAATAGGTTAGGTTAGGTTAGTTTTTTATTTTTTTTTATTAATAAAATTTAATTTTGTAAAGATGACTGATTAAATTGGGTTTTTAATTAGAATAAAATATGCTCCTAAAAGTAAATTAGGCGATGTTTTTCCTTCTGCCAGTTGTACTTTCGAAAGTACGCCGAGCGGTAGGTGTACAGCGCGCGGCCTTGAGCGAGTCACGGGCAATTTCGGAAGTTCAAATTTGTCTGTATGCGTGTAATAAAAATCAAAGGTAACAAAAATGCTGTCAATCAAAGTCATACGGTGCTAAGTGTACCGTAACATCGGTCATCCACACAGAAATGAATACTCTTGAAACATACCTAAATCATTGCTCTCAATTAAATAACTACGAACTGACAACGGAACTAAATGTACTACCTACACGTACTAGAGTTCTGAACTAGTTTTTTTTTTGGATATTGTACTATATTGGATCGCACCGTTCACTGACTGAGCAAGCACAAGTCTAGTTTTAAACACAAACATACCTACTTCATGTAACTACCTACTTCACTCGTGTCAATCACTTTGTTTAACTTTAGTCAACTAGTAGTATAATACCAATTAGTACTTAAGTAAAATCAATTTATAGTCTTACCTTTCGGAGTTTCCAGGTAATCTAAAAAACGTTATCTCTGGGTGCGTTATTGACGAATTCATGCAACCAAAACAAGCACAATAGACTCTAGTTGTCATATTGTAATTTTAAATATTTTTAGTAAATAAAACACGCGTGGTTACTATTTAACTACTCGGCACAATCGCGACTGCGGACGCTGCTTGCGTGCTGAAAGGCCTGCCGAAAACGAGAATCGTAGGTATAGCTTGCGCTTCGTCCGTTTGTAGGGAGCTACAATACTGGTTAAACAACATATTTATACTGTGGTAATGCTATCTTTATTTATTAATCAATAATTTAGGATCAAGTGGAAACTGTCTGTAAAAGAATAGTAATATAATCTATATGTATAAATTTTAATAATACATAGGTACCTATAATAAAATGATAGAAAAGTCAAAACTGTACATTGGAAATATTAAAAAAAAATACTCGCTGGGTGTTCTACGTAAGATACCGAAGCCACAAATATAGTTAGAATTTTTTTGTCTGTTTGTCTGTCTGATCTCGAAAAGTACTTAATTGATTTGATTAAAATTTTACACAAATTTTAACTAGGGGTAGGGTCTTCAAATAGGCTATACATTATCACGCTACGTATCCTAGGGGCTAAGCAGAGAGCAATCAAATTGGCATTATACCATTTTCACGCGTACGAAGTTGCGGGCAACAGCTAGTAAGTAATAAAATAAATATGTATGTACTGGAATGTCACAGGGACTGACTGTATGCGGAAGGCGCAGGACCATGTGATGTGGCGTAAATTGGGAGAGATCTGCGTCCAGGTGTGGACTGATATAGGCTGATCTGATCAATTGATATTAGAGTCTAGTTTCGCTTGGTTTCTGCTCTTAGGAATTTTAAATAAAAAAAATGGAAAAATAATTGGTTTCGAGCAGGATTCGAACCTGCGTCTCCTCGCAATCCGTGCAAGACATCTCCTCATAGCATCATCGCAGCAAAAACATCGCAAGACATCAGAATCCTGCATGTTTCTAAACAGATATTAGAATATTAACCCAGTCCTTTGATAGCTTTAAGTTTTTTAAGAAAGTTTTCCGGAAATTTTGAAAATTGACATATACACGGTGTTTCTTTTAGTGTGTCAAGCCGCCACTAGCTGGTAGCAGGGTTCCATACCTATCGATTTAACCCCCATGTATGTTCTGCGATTTTTTTTAGTTTCCGAGATATAATGTTCTGCATAATTCCCTATTTTTTTATTATCGATTAAAATTTTTACATCTTGTATCAAAGTTAGGAAGGAGATTATTATGTCCATAATACTGCAATCAATAGGCATTATAATAATAAAAAAATATCCAAGAAAAGTCGAACCAAAAAGAAGTTGTAATTATTTAAAGCCACGTGGAAAAATAACGAAAAAAAATTATATCTCGAAAACTACAAAAAATCGTCGAACATACATGAATCATAAATCATAAATCATAAATCATAAATCTTTATTTGCCATAAGTGGGGTGGTACATAAATGTGGTGTTACATAGTCAAAAAGAAAAAACTTTTTTTTTGTTTTATACAGAGTTGGCCCACTTAGCCTTAGTTAAATGGCATGCAAATTATATTAATACATGAGCAATTTATTCAAACTTCTCAATAACATAGAAATTAACATTAAACAGTATTTAGGACATCAATCAAGTCATTTATTTTTAATAATTAAATAATTAATCATTCATTCAGGAATTCGTCAATTGTGTAGTAAACCTTTTCCACTAACCACTCCCTTAAAACCAAAATAAATTTATTTAACGGAAATGTTTTTAAATGTTCTGGAGTTTTATTGAAAATTTTTACGCACATGGAATAACTGTTTTTTTGCATTCGGGTAGTTTTGGGTATGAAATCCAACATTAGCCTCTCCGGATTCCTTATATTTTTACGTTTTATTATGTCTTTCTTCCGCTTAAATGATTCCGGATGTTGTTTTACAAATTTATTGACTTCAAGTATGTATAGGCAAGGAAGTGTTAGAATTTTTAGCTTTTTAAAATATCGTCGACAGGACACATCTGGGGCAATGTGGCACAAAGATCTTATGCACCGCTTTTGTGCAATAAATGCCTTATCAATGTCGGTACCATTCCCCCATATCAGCAATCCATATCTTAACACTGATTCTACATATGCAGAGTAAGCTATGCACGCAGTACTAAGGGTCGATATCTTTGAGAGTTTGTACAAAGCAAATGAGAATCCGTTTACTTTGTTTGCAACTTTTTCAATGTGGTCCTTCCAATTAAGCTTGCTATTAATATTTATACCAAGGAACGTAGTGTTGTTAACCATTGATAAATTTTGTCCGTTATGTATTACTCTAATATTGTTATTAATAAGGTTATTAAAATTAATTACATGTGTCTTTGATAGATTTATTTGTAAATTATTGTTATTTATCCAGTTTATAATCAATGTCAGAGTTTTATTTATGTCAATTTCATGTTGTATAGATGTCAATGTTTTTTTTGTTGTAACTATCACAGACACGTCATCAGCAAATAATATAGTTCTATATGGCGTACTGTACGGCAGGTCATTGATGTAAGCCAGAAAGAGTAAAGGACCCAGTACACTGCCCTGGGGCACGCCATAATTATTTTTTTTGTATGTTGACCTTTTTGTTTCTGCGATGTTCATTGAGTTGAGTTGTCTTACATCAACACATTGATACCTGTCTGTCAAGTAGGTTTCTATCCAGGATAAAGCTGGTCCTCTAATGCCATAATGTTCGAGTTTTGCCAGTAGCTGTTCGTGTGGAACAAAATCGAATGCTTTGGTCATGTCAAGAAACATCACAGTTGTGTACATATTATCATTAACATTCCGCAAAATATCATTTACCATATAGAAAGTTGCATCTCTGGTTGATTTATTTCTTTGAAAACCATATTGGTCTTCAACAATGGTTTTGTTGACGGTGAAAAATGACGTAATCTTATCGTGCATTACCCTTTCAAAAATTTTAGAGAATATCGGTAATAATGCAACGGGCCGATAGTTACTCATGTTCCTTTTGTCTCCTTTTTTATAAAGAGGTTTTATAACCGAGTATTTGAGTTTATTAGGGAAAGTGCCTTTTTCTAATGATAGGTTAACCAAATACGTGAATATGGGCGTTAGTTGCCCGCTACACTTTTTTATAATTTGTGTATTTATAGAATCGTAACCCTCCGATGTAGTGTTAGTGAGAGACATTATGATTCCATATATATATGACTCACTAATTGGAGATAGAAATATAGATTTTAACTGTGTGTTTTTGGGGCATGTGTTCTGAACTAAGTTGTTTTTTATATTTGTCGAAGATATGAAGTACTCATTGAAGTGGTTTGCTATTTCTAAACCGTCTGTTACTTTATCATTCCCCCTAACTATCTCTGATATGTAATTTCCTTTATTTTTGTCACCGGTTTCACTCTTTATTAGAGACCAGGTAGCTTTACACTTGTTTTTGCTATTTAAGATATATATTTTGTTGCTATTTCGCTTGGCTGTCTCCACACACTTTTTTAATAGTTTGTCATACCTTAAATAAATACGTTTGTCTTTCTGTGATCCAGTCGAATAATATCTTTGACGCAGCTTTCTTTTATTGTTGCAGCTTTTTCTCAGTCCTATTGACATCCAGTTATTCTTTTTCAACATATTTGTTTTCACCTTAATGATGGGAAAACAAAGTTTATACAGTAGACAAAAATAGTCATAAAAGGAATTAAATGCTAAGTTTAGGTCATCTTCGTCATAAAACTTTACAAATTGTATGCTACGTAGGTACTCACAAAATCTGTCTATATTCTCTGTAGAGTAACATCGTTTAAAATTATAGACATACTCAGGAACTTTTTTATTATGACATTTCGCTGGCCATGTAATCAGTTGACCAGTATTGTGATCAGATAGACACAATGGCAGCAGCCACCCTTTCGCAACCCTAAGATTACTTATTATCAAGTCAATGCATGATTTGCGTCTAGTAGGTTGAGTAATATAAGATATTAAATTGTATTTAGTAATTATGTCATGAAATTGTCGAGTTGTGTTTTTTTTTGACGTCAATAGTGTTTATGTTTAAATCTCCCGCAATAATTAAAGTACTCTTTGAGTGTTTCGAGAGGTATTTATATATTAAGCGGTTAAAACTGTCTAGAAAACGTTGTAAATGTCTACTGTTTTTTGAAGGTATCCTATAGATGCATACTACAATTATATTCTCCGATTCCAATTTCATAGCACAAAGCTCAAAATGAAACAAATCCCTGAGGTCATCAAAGAAATCAATTTTTTTATAAGGAATACCCCTTTTCACCATTATACAACTTCCCCCCCTTTTTTTCGGACGACAATAGCTGGTTGCCAGTTCATAATTGGTCAAATTTATACTACGTTCTGTACCCAATTTAACAAACGTTTCAGTCAGGCATATTATATCAGGACTAACAATGTGCTTAATGTTCGCAAGGGTCAACTCAAATATTTCTCTTTTTTTTAAAATACCGTGAATATTTTGATGGAGAAGAGTTAAATTACTACTTGAATTAGGGTCGAAAAAACTCTATGTTATTTGTACTCGGATCTTTGGCTATTGTCGCATCACTAATCGTCCCATTTGAGACCCTATTCGAACTTTTGAGCGTAAAGTAATAGGGTATAGTGCCCTTCTTTGTAAGGTTACGAGATGGCACAAATGACTTCGGTTCTATATCTGTCCCAACACTAGTTGTATTTGGTCTCTGAATGTATGATTGGGGGATGACATGGGGGTTAAATCGATAGGTATGGAACCCTGCTACCAGCTAGTGGCGGCTTGACATCCTAAAAGAAACATCCAGTATATTGATGTGCTCTATACGAAATTAAACTATGCGGTGCTCGTATTTTGAAACTATTAAGATTACAAAAATAAACCAAGAACAGAATTGTAGAAAATTTTCCCTAGAATCCCTAGCTAGACCTAGATTAATTTTGTGAAAGAAGATACTTAAAAAAAACTCCTGTACGTTTCTTTCGCTCTGGTTAAAGCTATTCACCGCGGATATCGAGAGTGAATTTATAATCATTTAGAACTCCTCCAATTTATTTACTCCTGATTAATGTCGATGCGGGTTTAAAATAAGTTCACTTTCCCTGGAGACTTTCTTTCTCGAATGCTTGCGTGCTTGGTATTTTTGGATTATACTATACTAGCTGTTACCCGCGGCTTTGTCGGAGTTGAATAGTTTTCGGCAGCATTGTTTTTGTAAGGTTAATATTGTAAATTATACATTTTTGAAGTGCTGTAAAATTCACAACAAATGTCTTATATTTTATCAAGTGCAAAGCTTTTCTATGAAAATGACGTAGGACATTATTTCATCCCCTAAATTTCAATCCCTTCAAGCCTTTTTACTTTAACAAGCTTGAGTCTATACTAAATTACATCAAAATCATTTCAGTGGTTCAAGCATGAAAGAGATCAGACAGACTTTTTTTAGGCCCTGTGATGTGCCTCTTCACGCTCCTCTTGAAGAACCCGGGATTGTAAGATGAGGGAAAGACGTGTGCGGGCAGGTCGTTCCATGTTTTTATAGTTCGACAGAGGAACGATCTTTTGAAACGCTCGGTTCTGGCGAAGATTCTCTCCACTGTGTATGAGTGGCATCTCTGCCCGGCACGCGTTGTTCGGGATCGGAAAGGAGATGGTGGGATCAGGTTGAAGAGCTCTTCAGAACATTCGCCGTGATACATTCGATAGAAGGCAGCCAAGGACGCTATGGTTCTTCGCTGCGACAAAGGTTCGAGGCCTCCCGTCACCTCAGGACAACCAATTATTCGGATAGCACGTCTCTGCATAGCGTCAAGCGCGTCTAACAAGTACCTCGCGGAGTCATCCCAAAGGTGAGAACAGTCTTTCGAATTTATAATTCTAATAGGCATTAGTAGGGGGAAAATTAAGGATATAGCATGCAGAAATGACAACAATGAGTTGAAAATAAATTTAAAGTGAGACTGATAGGTCAAGCTTCTGCTAAGAACTAATTTTAGGTTACTGGACTCCTACCAAATAAAACCAGACAGGTCCTCTACTGTTGTACCTAGTAAAGTAACCAAGTAAGAAATACGTATGCTGGAGTGGCGATCAGCGCCACATAGCGAGTCGTAGTGGAACTACTTCGATATAAAAAAAGTCCTACATCGCGCTATAGAACTTCAAGCGCTGATGACATACGCAAATCTTACATCGCGCTATTAACCCGGCGTCTGCTAGGTTGGGTCATAATGACCCGTGATGTTTTTAAATGCGAGTATTTATGAAAATAATAGTGTAACGTTACCACGCTTCTCAGTAGCTGCGGTTAGTGCCCCGCCTCCCTCGTTTCTTATGTCAACTTAGGCGGTGTGCGCCTGCGCAGGAAGATAGACGCGGTCAAACAACAAAAAGGTAAATATGACCCAACTATACATTCGATGATACCATTTCGTGCCAATTACGTTGAGTTCAATATTTGATTATTTCGTTTATTTATTTGTACCATCATTACGTATTGCATTATATTTTGTTATTCTTAGGTTATATTTGAATAATGGATAAAGAGAAACGCGAAAGGTAGTGAATTCTGTAAATATTAGAAGAAAGTGGCTCGGAAGAGGGTGAAAATTCTTCAGAATACGAGGAAGATGATCACGTTAGCGAGAAACATCAGAGGAGCTCCCTGCTAAATGCCGTGGTGTTTGTAAACAAATGCTAGATATTTCTCGCTATAAAAGACAGAAAAACTACCCATACCTGTCAAAGGTGCAACAAAATCATCTGCCCTGAATACATAATTTCTATCTGTGGCGGTTGCGCAGATGACGGTGCTAATAGTGATTATCACTAAGATTATTTATGATTTTTACTTATATTTACTTAAATATCTGACATTTGTCATACCAAAAAGTTAAAAACAAAAGTGTTAATTAGTCATTTTTTGTTATTTTATTAGTAAGTTTCTAGATGTTGAATTTTTTGTTGTAAATTTTATTCTGATTTCTTGAATACATAAAAAAATCTATAAATAACTTATTTTTTTATTTTATCTCGAAAATATTATACTTTAAGAACTATTTATCAAGTTAACCACAAATTTGCTCTAAATTTCATTGAAATGGTAAAAATCAGCTACGGTTTAAAATCGGGTAATTATGACCCACGATGCAGTTGCTGTACCTATTTTCTACCATGCTGACGCCGGGTTAAAGTTATCGCAGCAAAGAAATATCTACCTAACAGTACAGAAATTTGCAGAGGGTCGGAGTAAGTAGGTCCCCCCTTTTTGATTCGGAGGAACTACATACTCTGGCCTCTCGCCTGGTAAACAATTTCTAAGGGTAAAGGTAAGACCGCACTGAGCGGAACTGCACTGCAGCGCAACTGCGCGACACGTCGCGTCATTTTTTGGTATACCGCACTACAACTGCGCTACAACTGCAGGGGAACTACAAAAATGTATTCAGTAGGTAGGGAACCTCTGAGCAAGATGGACGTCGAAATGGATGACGGACGCTATGAAGCTTTGAATAGGGATGCAATATCGTTTATAAAAAATATCGATATTGAAAACATCGATGTTTATATACGATATATGGATAATCACGAACGATATATTGATATATCGATTTGTTTGTCGCTCTTATCGTTTTTTTTAACAATAATGATCACACGGCAACACGACCTTGATTATTCTACTTTTGTTCATAACTCCGCTTTTTTCAACTGATTGCCATGAAACTAAGCTCAGATTTTAAGCTTAACAAGATCTCTCTAATAAAAAAAACATATAAACATCAACATTATATCGTTTAAAAACATCAATGTTTACAATATTGATACTTTATTTTGATAAATATCGATATTCCAAAATCGATTTTTTTAATAAACGATATTGCATCCCTACTGACTATGAAAATGAAGTTGGCCTAAACCGCACTGAGCGGCAACTGAACTGCACTGCAACTACACGGCGCGACAGGTCGCGACACTTTTAAATAAATAAATAAAATAAATAAAAATGTTTATTTTCAGACGATTATAGCCCATTTATGTTAGTATCATAATCTTACGACCTATGTTAGTAAATACACATTAAATACAAATACAAATCAAAACCATAAAATTTTTATTTTGTGAACAACTCACCCACCCAGACCTCTCACATGCAGGTCGGTGAATCGCCCCAAAACTGCTGAGTCCATCCTGTCTGCTATCATTTTCAGGATGCCGTTACGGCTCCCCCGCATACCCCGCACCACAGACAATGTTTTCTTTCGCATTATTGCATAGAAATCTTCTATGTGTGCGTCCGCAAACATGCCTGAGGCACTACAGTACCGGGGCAGCCGCACCAGAGCCCTGAAAATGTTATTATACTGCACTCTAAGTGCATTATACGTTTTCTGTTTGAATCTGACCCATAGACCACTCGTGTAAAAACTTTGACAGTAGGCTTTAAAAAGCGTTAATTTGACGTTCAATGTACAACGAGCGAATCTATGAGCCAGCATGTTCCCCCGAACTGACAGTGCCCTTCTTTCTCTCTCTATATCTTGGTCGTCTGTCAAGGTGTCAGTCAAAACATGACCAAGATACTTAAACCGGTCAGCATGGTTCAACTGCACCCCATTTAAATAGAGAGCGGGTACCTTATTTGGTTTCTTGTTTTTTCCTATGAACACCATGAGTTCACTCTTCCGTTCATTATACTTCAAACCATGCTGACCCGCATAAGCCTCACACACATGAAGCAGCCTTCTCAATCCACTGATTGATGGGCTCAGCAGCACCATATCATCGGCATAGCTTATGTTATTAACACTAATGCCATCAATATGGCAGCCAACATGCATGCTGCTCAGCCCCTCAATCAATTTATTTACATAAAGGTTAAAAAGCCTAGGGGATGATAACCCCCCTTGCCTTACCCCCGAATTCAACCTATATTCGTCAGAATACGTACCAGCCCACTTAACAACATTTTTTTATTTTTCATACTTTTGGTGAGTTGATCAACTTTGTCGCGCAGTTCCGCTGCAGTCGGCTGAAGTGTAGTTTAGTTGCCGCTTAGTGCGTGTTGCCTCATACAATTTCATATAAAGAATATTTTGTCGCGTCGTGTCGCGCAGTTCCGCTGCAGTGCAGTTCCGCCCAGTGCGGTCTTACCTTAAACGTGACCAATGCTGGACATAGACAGATGGAAGATGGATTTGAGTTTTGGCAAGGCACCTTGTTAGGGTTCCGTAGCCGAATGGCAAAAAACGGAACCCTTATAGATTCGTCATGTCTGTCTGTCTGTCTGTCCGTCCGTGTGTCACAGCCATTTTTCTCCGGAACTATAAGACCTATGCCATTGAAACTTGGTAAGTAGATGTATTCTGTGAACCGCATTTAGATTTTTTACATAAAACTAGAAAAAAGCAGTAAATTTTGGGGGTCCCCATACTCCGAACCGAACTGAAACTAAAAAATTTTTTTTTCGTGTAAGCCCTACGTGTGGGGTATCTATAGATAGGTCTTCAAAAATGCTATTGAGGTTTCTAACATCTTTTTTTTCTAAACTAAATAGTTTGCGTAAGAGACACTTCCAAAGTGGAAAAATGTGTGCCCCCCCCCCCTCTAACTTCTAAACTAACAAAATGATAAATCTAAAAAAAAATATGTAATGTACATTGCCATAAAAACTACCAACCAATATTGGTTTGAACGAGATCGAGTTGGTAGTTTTTTTTTAATACGTCATAAGCCGCAATTTTCGCCTGTAAAAATCACTACCACTGCGAACGTGTTAAAACATCAATCAAAGTTACAACGAACTACAAAAACTTTTATATTATGTTACTTGCTGCTAAGAAACCCTTCATGGGCGAGTCCAAAACGCACTTGGCCGGTTTTTTTTAGTCGGTAGGAGTCCGGCATAGCATTCATGATTACGTTAAAAAAATTCTCACACTTTGCATTAGGTCACAGTAAGGTCTAACAGGGGCTTTCTTTTGCGGCACGCTAGATTGTGGAATGATCTCCCTGCCACTGTTTTCGCAAAGACCTGCAGTACGGGATTCTTCTAAACAAGTCTTAGAAGGATTTCGCAAGGTTAGGAGCGTATAGGCTGCAGTTACTACCTTCAATCAGGTGGTCCGTAAGTTTGTCTGGCACTCCAGTAGTAAAAAAGAGCTCATCGCAATCGACAGTAAACTTGAGTTTCTCTCTCCTAACTCAAAGTTTTGCTCGGAAGAATGACAACTTCACTTGAATCCAGCAATTTTTTTGACTTCTGGGTCTTTGAAGTCAGGCAGGTATTTTAGAGAATGAGCGAGGTTATGGCATATTCCTTTATTAGTCTTTAAAATTCCATAAAGTAGC
The DNA here is from genome assembly GCA_933228765.1 of Miltochrista miniata. Lineage (NCBI taxonomy): Eukaryota > Metazoa > Arthropoda > Insecta > Lepidoptera > Erebidae > Miltochrista > Miltochrista miniata. Next base: position 4,006,036 of record OW121769.1, read on the forward strand.
CATTGATTTCAGTTTTCCAGTCTAAAATACAAGCTCTACACCACTTTACTATAGCAAATCATATTATCACACCCATGTTCTCGAGAGGGTAGGCAGAGGTGTATTAATGTATCCTTTGTCAATAGTTTTGTTAGTTCGTAAGGCCGCCAAACTGGATGTCATCGACATGCGGGGCGATTCAATAGCCGTCACCGGGCGTTTATACAAGAAGAAAGTCTATAAGCATTCTGTAATCTGAACCGATATTCCAAAAGCAGATGTTCGTTACACATTTATAATTTAAATCTCTACAGTTCCAGTACATTATTATAAAGCTATCAATTTATTTTGTGGTTAAAAGAAATTGTATCATAAATTTTCACATAACTCCTTCGAGTCTAAGATGAGAATGTGGTTGTTTAATTTTTATATCGATCAAAGTGGAGCCGATTACGATTAGGCGTCATTACGACATTCAGTTTGGATAAAACGTGGGGTGTTAGAAACTAATCTTAGGACCCTTGGGAACTTAACTTGCATAAAAAAAAGTGTGAGCGTGTAACCTTTACGCGCTATTGAAGTTAAGGCCGCGTGGGTCAGATTTTGAGTTTTTTGAAACAATCCTATTCAAAAAGTAAAGGGTTTTTAAATCTGAAAAATATATATATAATAGTTAAGGATATAAGCTAAACATATTCCGAGCCCGTTACACGATCCAATAAATTTCACTAGATAGAAAAAAATCCCAAAGTTGACTCTCTCAGGAAAGTTTTTTCAATACTGTGGCTAAACTATTAACATTTTATATATTTTTTTTGCACTCAATTAAAGGTATTAAGTTTTTATACACATTTTCCGAGCGTTTTTCTATAAACAACTATTTACATAGTTATCATGTGCGAATATCTACCAAACGCAATAGAATTGCGCCGCTGACGGCCGATCAGTCTCGCCCTGGCGCTTGTGGAGGCAGGACCTGTGTCAGTTTTTTTCGCAACTATTTCGTAATTATTATGCCAAAATACGTTGGAATCGCGCCACAGTATAAAAATATCAGTAATGGGCAAAATGTAATTAGATTAACCGTTACAAATACATACGCGACTCATGGTAAAAATGTGGTGATCTTTTACTTTTTAAGTGTTTTCACGACATGGTAACCAGCTACCTAATGCATTAAAATGTCTACGAATTACATGATAATTTCGCAATCCAACATGGCGGCCACGCCGTAATCACAAAATTTCATGATGGGTATCGTTTAAGGGGTTTTTTGGTATGCTGAGAACGAAGTACGTGATAATTTTGCAATCCAAAATGGCCGCCGCGCCGTAATCACAAAATTTCATGATGGGTATCGTTTAAGGGGTTTTTTGGTATGCTGAGTACGAATCACGTGATAATTTTGCAATCGAATATAGCCGCCGCGCCGTAATCACAAAATTTCATGATGGGTATCGTTTAAGGGGTTTTTTTGTATGCTGAGTACGAATCGCGTACTAATTTTGCAATACAAGATGGCCGCCGCGCCGTAATCACAAAATTTCATGATGGGTATCGTTTAAGGGGTTTTTTGGTATGCTGAGTACGAATCACGTGATAATTTTGCAATCCAATATGGCCGCCGTGCCATAATCACAAAATTTCATGATGGGTATCGTTTAAGGGGTTTCTTGGTATGCTGAGTACGAAGTACGTGATAATTTTGCAATCCAATATGGCCGCCGCGCCGTAATTACAAAATTTCATGATGGGTATCGTTTAAGGGGTTTTTTGGTATGCTGAGTACGAATCACGTGATAATTTTGCAATCCAATATGGCCGCCGTGCCATAATCACAAAATTTCATGATGGGTATCGTTTAAGGGGTTTCTTGGTATGCTGAGTACGAAGTACGTGATAATTTTGCAATCCAATATGGCCGCCGCGCCGTAATCACAAAATTTCATGATGGGTATCGTTTAAGGAGTTTTTTGGTATGCAGAGTACGAATCACGTGATAATTTTGCAATCCAATATGCCCGCCGCACCGTAATCACAAAATTTTATGATTGGTATCGTAAATGGTAGTATCGTAAGTATGGTAGTATCGTAAATCATACGTAGCAGACTGTAGTGTAAAAGAGATAGAGACACATGTTCCATTCTTCGTTCTAACATTTGTGTGTGGTTGGATTGCATGGAACGACACAGACTAAAAAAACTTGTTCGGTTTACTGTGAGTTAGTTAACCGCGTGCCAATTTGCAACTGTGCAAGACGTGGTTAGAGTTAAGAAGTTATTTATTTAACTCAGAGCTTACTAACTCTATATTTATATATTTAACTCGACTCTCCGCGCAAGTGGGCCTAAATAGCTTAGGCGGCCAAATTGAATTCCAAAATGATCATGTTATTCGTACTCAGCATTCGAAAAAACCCATTAAACGATATTCATTACGACATTATGTGATTACGGCGCGGTGGCCATTTTGGATTGCAAAATTATCATGTGATTCGTCCTCAGCATACCAAAAAACCCCTTAAACGATAACCATCATGAAATTTTGTGATTACGGCGCGGTGGCCATATTGGATTGCAAAATTAGTACGTAATTCGTACTCAGCATACCAAAAAACCCTTTAAACGATACCCATCATGAATTTTTGTGATTACAACGCGGCCGCCATTTTGGATTGCAAAATTATCACGTGATTCGTACTCAGCATACCAAGAAACCCCTTAAACGACACCCATCATGAAATTTTGTGATTACGGCGCGGCGCCCATATTGGATTGCAAAATTATCACGTGATTCGTACTCAGCATACCAAGAAACCCCTTAAACGATACCCATCATGAAATTTTGTGATTACACCGCGGCGGCCATTTTGGATTGCACAATGATCCCGTGATTCATACTTAGCATACTAACTTTAGAAAACTTTAGAAATTTTTATGACCAGCTATTATGTAATTTACATTTTTTACGCAACTGTAACAAACGTACGCAACGGAAACTCTCAAAAGAAATGAAATATCCTAGTTGTCGAAAAATGTTTCGTTGCTGCTAAGCTCTTATTCGCCTTAGCGTGATGTTATATATTTTGGTATTTTTCAAAAATGGACATTCTGTTAAGAAACTCTTGAAATTCAACTAGCAGTCTCTTAGACTCTAGAGTTAGAACAACTAAACAAACAAACAAACTCTTTAGCTTAAAAATAATAGTATAATATACATAATTTATTTACGATTAACTCATTTATTTTTATTTACGAAACTAATAAATCACTACACTTAATAAAGTTAGATGCATTTACTACGTCAAACAAATTTAGCATGCTGTTTCTTTCTACTATACTGTATACTGTGGCATGAGAGTTGACTGCCGCTGCCGGCGCGCGGTGTGTCTTGCGCCCGGGGCGAGGGGAGCGCCAAATGCCTACTTGTGCGGGTTAACCGCCCCTTAAATTTATTTGCCATTGACGGCATCAAATGTTAAATTAATATCATTCATTCGAATTTTGAATTGCGGAAACTACGTTTCTACTATTTAAAATTCAAATAGTAAGCGTTACTTCTGTCAGAAAAAAAAATCTGAGGTACTCCTTAGTCGCGCCTAAAGAAGTAAAAAAGCGCTTATATTCCACTGGTTGATCTGGTGCAAGCAGGTTACTGGATTGGGATATCAGAGGCTTCTAACAATGCCGAAAAGAAAACTTCAGTACATAGCCACTTGTAGTAGTCTTCCTAATGTACTAGTCTTTGGATGCGATGCGACTCAAAATAATAAAGAATAAGAAAAGACAAGCTAAACGCACTAGATTCTATTATGATTTGGGCAAGAGTTTCTTAAAATATTTCGCTTGAACTCTCGTGCAATTTTCAGAATTTTCGTCTTTATTTTAAACATGTGTTCGTGTTACGTTTTCGAATTTCGTTTCATAAATGTCATTATTCTAAGAGAGGAGATCTTCAGGAGATCCTCTCTTCTTAGAATATTTCCCACATTATGGACAGGGCACTCAAATGTATTCATGCTTTGACCAGATTTAAGTGATTTAACAATTTGTTAACCAGTTTCCACCGACAGGGAAGGTGGTATTTAGTATGAATAATGGTAGTTATAAGTTCTTAAAGAAGTGATAGATTGCCATACAAAATTATAACAAGTGAGCTTATCGACTCAATACTTCCGGTACATAATTTATAGAAAAACCGACCGAGCAACATTTTTTTTATGCATGCTAACAAAGTTGAAGTACCAGGCTAACAGAAACCGAAGGTGTACAATGGAAAGCGGTGTGAAGGCCGCCAAGTTAAGGTTCGACGCCGAATTTCACTGAGGCCAACGCCCTTTACCGAGCTTCTAAGCGTCTTGACTCCTAGTGACGTAGATATTTTTTGTTCAGTATTCAGTTTGAATTTGACCATTATTCGAATCAAATATTATTCCAAGAGTCCAGAATTGCATTTAATTCAACTTGTAACTGTAGTATTGTTATTCAGTGATCAGTATATTGTAAGTAAGGTATGTATAATTTAATCTATCCCTGTGCTGAATTTCATCAAGATCTGTTCTACCGTTAGAGTGTAAAGAGTAACAAACATCCAGACATCTACACTTCCATTTATTTAAACTCACAAACCTTCGCATTGTATTAGAAACTTCAGGCTCCAGATTCGCGTGGGTGCAAATTTAACATTTTTACCGAACGAATTTACCCAAACTTCTTGAACTTGTGAGGTCTCGGCTACAGATTTCTCCTCATACCGGATTCGGTATATCCAAACTTAATATACATTCACGTTTGCCAACAAGACGGCAGTGCGTTTATGGAAATGGAACAAAGATACATACAATATAGTCACGCCTTTATTCTACCCTTTCGGGGATAAAAGACGTAATCATAATATATGTATGTAACAATCGCATAATTAGAGCTTTAACAAACTTAAACCACAAATTAGAGATAGTACAGATGGAAAACTACATACTAAATTCGCTGAGGCTACGCACACATAGTGTGTGTGTGTGTAGCAGAAAGAAAGGAAGAAAAAGATAATTATTTCACAAAGGCATATACAGATGCTCTTGTAAAACGTCCAGAATATAAATCAAAGTTTCTGGGTGAGAAGAGGGTAGGTGAGAAAAAAAAGTACTTACATGAGTTTTCCATCTGTACTATCTCTAATTTGTGCTTAAACGCACCATATTGTATGTAGATCTAGGTATACATGTAAGTACTAAATTCGATACATACATATGGTCACGCCTTTATCCCCGAAGGGGTAGACAGAGGCATATTATAAGCCCACATTTCACCTTTATTTTTAGAATTTGTCCCACGTAAGGTGGTGAGCCGTTTTGCAGTGTTGATATGGACAGGCGCAAATTTTGACTGCCTGCTGTTGAAATTTTTCAAGCGCCTAAAATGGCCTTCAACTTGGATTTCAGCCAGATCATGGCAAGGGACCAACGGCTTAACGTGCCTTCCGAAGCACAGAACCGCTCAAATAAAGGCCGTTGCATACGTAACGAGAAAATATCTCGGACGGGACGTAGTACGCACGGGGCGGGACTCCGCGGGACGTGTTAAACATCGTCGGTAACGATATTATTCCCGCCCCGTGAATGCCACGTTCCCGTCTCGTCCTTGTCCCCGTGAGATCTGTATTATGCACTTTCATATACATTTTGTATGAAACGATATTTCCTAAACTTCCCCTAGGTCCTGTTCGTGAAAAACCCGTTACATACGTACCGAGGCAACGGCCTCTAGTGTCACAAAGTGGTCACACGAATGGTCACCCATCCAAGGACTGGCCATAGTAAAAGTTGCTTACTACAGTGATCATTTACAGAACATTGAGTCCACGGGGCCACGAGCGCTTCAGTAAATTCTATAATCGAACTTACTTTAGCCACAGTCTTTAGCTATTACGTTATAGCTGCCGCTGTTTTTCTTTAGGCTATCGAAAGAGCGAACAGAACAGAACCAATTTAAAAAAAACATAACATTCAAAAACAGAACACCACCAAAAAGCTACAGACCAAAATGGAACCAAACCAGTATTACACAATCCGGCAATTATAAAGTGTATCAGTATTATAATTATAACAACAGTTGCGCAACTGTTGCGCAACCTCTCTCACCTACTGACACACTGGTACGTATCGCGGTATCATTGATAGTATACCGCTGTGACGTAACATGTCAAATTATACTTTTTTATTTATATAAGTTTGTGTTCTCACGAGAATAACCACTAGTTTGAGTACCTAATTGAAGTTAGACTTTAGAGGTTACCGTTATGCGCTTGAGTCGGCAACGCGTGCGCCTCTGCAGCTCTGGTATTGTAAACGGTTACCTACAGGATACGGCATTCACTTTCCATTAGATAGGCTGTAAGCTTGTCTGCTACCTTTGTAGTCAAGAAAAAAATTAAATACATGATTTTTTCTTTTTACTTTTCTTTTAGAGACATTTTGTTTTCATTAATAAAAAATAATAACGTGTGACAACGGGAAAAAGTACATAGTGTCGCCACCGCAATCAATGAGGATGCCGTAAGAGGCGAATAAGGGAACATTTTCGCAAAACGATGCGTAGAGAAGGCGAAACTCGAAATGAAACCCAGAATGTCAATCTTTAAGCCAAGTTGAAGGCCTAAGAAAGGCCTCTAGATGACATCCTGACGCACGCCCTCCAAGAAGCGGGATAGCACCCGAACAACCTCCGAAAGACGAGGCATATCACCCGGACCCCCTAGGTGAGACTGCAGTGGTAGCCGTAGGTCTGTTGGGAGTCCTGCGGTATCCTTCCAAGGGCTTACCCGGGGCACCCAACCGTAGGCTGTATGGTAGGATAAGCCTGCACACGTCGAGTGGCACTCACGTGTGCATTACACATGCACAGGCCACCACGTCTGAGGATTACTTGGCACCTGCACCTGCCGAGGTAATCCTCCATCAGCGCAGTAGCTCAGCTACCCTGAGCCGCCTGGCGGTGTTCATATGAATTACTCAGATACCAGAACACTACAGGGGCAGATCGGTGTCAAAGAGTTTTAGTGAGTATTCCCAGTGCTATCGTGAACAGGTGCTAGGCGACCCTCACACGAGCCCACTCCTCGTCAGCATGGGTTGTCCCGGTAAAAGGAGCTCTCCTTGTAAAAAAAAAGGATACGTGTGGTTTTTATTCGGTAGGAGTCCGGCATAGCATCCATGCATAGAATTTTAACTCTTGAGGTCACCCTCAGTGTATCCAGTATCCATTCCTTATTTCCTCGATAGTAATACATCTTGCCTCTTCGGTCGGCTTTATTGGCTGAAATACATGTCATTTAAACATGTCACCGGCTTATCTTTTAAAATCAATCTACCCCTAAATCAATTCAGAGCCTAGCATTTACCAGATCGCAGAATCGGAAAGAGGTTAAATCACTTCTGTAATTAGAGTCTCTTCTGTAATTAGATACCTACACATTATCAGGTACTAGGCAACCATACACTAAAGAGAGTTACTTCTTTTCCCCATAGTAAATCTAAAAGATTTGCTCTCTTTTGATTTTTGATTTTATACCTACTTTGATTATATACTCTAGATTGCGCGTCGCCCCAACATCACTGCAGCAAAATATCCAGCAAAATATCCAACAAAATATCCACTTGGTAGGTATAATAATAATCAAAGCTTCACACTTAATTATATCAGGAGCTAGACGTAACTAAAAGATAATAATCAAATCAATTATATCTACTTAAATTGAATCCAAAAAAATTACATCTCAGTATTATCGAACTTACTAATTCACTTACTCAAAACATCATTTTCCTAAAGACATTTTAATTTCATGCATATTGCGCGTATTAAGCCTGAAATTGCAATAATTAAATTGTTCGTTTAAGAAAACAGCGAATAAATGAATGCAGGCCAACACGATTTGCGGCTTGAAAATACCGCAAATAAGGGAGGGGGAACAAAGACCTACATTCATCCCCACTTTCGATTTCAAGATTGTACTCGGGCCGCAGAGGTGGCATTAGGTAAAAACGGTAAGTGCCTCAAAGAAGTTCGTAGTCAATCAATATTGTGTCCATTTTGTGGTGATAATCTCATATCTACTGGTAGAATGTGAACTTGAATGTAGTAAAAGATGATAGGTACGGCAGATTGTTTTTATCTTCAAAGTTGTTTTACAGGCTGCCTTCCTGTACATATATGAAGGAATATTTTAATAAATTTAGTTCTTTGACAAGAACAACTTATGACATTGCAAAAGATTTTAAGAGTCTGTATGACGCCAAATAGACTATTACCTTGATCTAGATCTCAGGACTCGTGAGTAGGGCTTGAACTCCGGAATTCCGGAATTGACATAATTCCGGAATTCCGATAAAATCTAATATCGTTCTCAATTCCGGAATTGGCGAGATCAATACCGGTATTTCGATATTGAAAAAAAAAATACATTTTCGCTTCTTCTTTAATTTCATTACAAACAAAAATGTAGATTATAAGCTTCTTATGCAATTTAATTATCTTTAATTACTACAATGTTTATATTTTAGGATTTCTCTATTAACAAATTAATTCTATTATGTACTTAGGTATTAATCATTTTATTTGATGATATTTCTAAAACCTACTAAGGTAAATTCATAAAATTAATGGTATTTGATAGAAAACATACTATTTAAATAATAATAATATTATTGATGACATTTATGTATTTTTTTTACATTTAGTTTGTATTTTTTTACATTTAGTTTACTTCAAATTATAGTGCGAAGTTAGACTTAGCTCTGACTTATGCTACGAGTTAATTTAACTTTGATAGAAACGCTGTAAGAATTTGGCAGAGGTCTCGCTCATCATAGTTCTAGTAGTTCTGACGGAACTCATGGGGCCCGTACCTTATTATTAGGGGCAAACTTTGCCCCAAGGCGCTCCACTGACCCAGAGTGAGGAGGGTCCTGGGTTCCCTGTTCTCATCAAGGCGGAGGAACATATTCCTTCGCACATGCCTCCGTCTCAGGCGCCCGACGCTGATTACAGCGAGAACGACGTGCCCGAAGTCACTGAAGGTGAGTTAGGGGCGTCTGTACTGCGGCTTAGATTCCGCAGGGACCGTGCCTCTGGACCCTACAGCATTCCAGACCGAGCGTGGGTCCTGGCTCTTGAGGAACCCGGGCCTCGAGTGATGTGACTCTTTAGTGCATATTAAAGGCCAGATTCCCAAGTTCTGGAAGACAGGGAAACTGGTTCTGATCCGAAAGGCAAGGTGGTCGGCAGTCTACCCATCCGGGGATCGGCCGATCGTGTTGCCGTTGAGCAACTCCGGCCGAAACCCAATCGGTGGAACCCCAACAATGATACGCTCAAAGAGCTTGGATACCTCGTTAGGTTTGCAAGCTCCTTGAGCGTAGCATTGCACAGCGCACAGTCGGGCACCTCACACGCGTGGGGCCAGATCTGGTGGATAACCAGTTTGCTTTCCGTCAAGGGCGCTCCACCGTGGATGCGGTCATGCGCATTAGAAGACTGACGGAGGAAGTAACATCGCAGGGTGAGGTGGTGTTGAAAGCGATGGCTATGTCAAGAGACACCGCCATCGCCTTCAACACCTTGCCATGGAGGCGTTAGGGAGGCGCTTATTTATCATGGAGTGCCTCCCTGCTTCCGTCGAATTGTCGGGGCCTATCTTTCCGAGAGGGCCATAACTAACTTACCCAAGCTGGCTAGGGCCCAGCAGGGTCAGCGAGATACGTCGTGCGGTGTTCTGCAGAGATCAGTCTAAAGACCGCTTCTGTGGAACATCGGTTACGATTGGGTGCTGCGTGGTCCGTTGCTCAGAGGCGGCATGTCTCGAGGATCTGGCAGCGAGGCAACTTGCGTCCTTGTTTAAACAAATTAATTATATTTCTAATTTATTCTTTTTTGGTGCAAGGAAGACCTGGAGCGGGTTCATAGGCCTACGAGTCCAGAAATCTAGGTTCGGCAGTTCCAACTCCACAAGGAAAACGTGGAGACCTGGACTTGAGCAACAAACCGAATCGCCACATCACATCACACAAGGGGGGAATCGCCGAATGTCCACAATCAAGGCGGTCAGACCGGTCATGGGCGAGTGACTAGAGAGGAGCCACGGTGCGGGTGCTCTGTCCTACCGGTTGTCACAGATGCTTACCGGGCACGGGAGCTTCAGTAAGTATCTGTAACGAATACACCGGGAAACCACACCTGAGTGCCAGCACTGCGAGGAACGCAGTGAGGACACAGTACTTCACACATTAGTGGAGTGCACAGCGTGGGCTTAACAGCACCCGGTCCTCGTGGTAGGTCTGGACGTGGACATTCTCTCGCTGGAGACCATTGCGCGAGCTATGATCTCCAGTGGGAGTAAGTGGGACGCCACTGCGTCTTTCTGTGATCAGTTAATGCGGCGAAAAGTGATCCACCCGAATTCTGCATGTCTTTGCCCAAGACCTCCATAATCGGGAGTCTGAGGACGGTGGGAGGGCTAATCGCCGTCCTTACAAAAAAAGCACGCCCTAGGCGAAAGTGTGACGTGAAAGTTTCACGCACGCCACACGCCCTGAGATGCGGGGTAACACCTGAACAAGCCCCAAATACGCGGGATAGCACTCGAACCTCCTAGGTGAGGCTGCAGTGATAGTCAAGGTCTGTGGGGAATGCTGGGGTCATCCTTCTGAGGATTACCCGGTCCAACCGTAGGCAATAGTTAGGAAACGTGTGGTTTTTAGTTGGTTACGTTAAAATCAGTAATTTTACTGGTAATCAAAGTAGTTTATCACTAATCACGTAGGACTGCCAGCTCTCGTTTCTTTTTTTACATATCACTATTTTGTACAAAACGAAACTTGATTGAGTTCCGGAATTCCGGAATTCCGGAATTCAAATACTGAATATCGAAACCCAATTCCGGAACTGAAAAAACGTCCGATATTCAAGCCCTACTCGTGAGGTCTAATGAATTAAAATTTTAACACAGACAACTTCAGTTCATAAACTTAAAACGCACTAGGCTAAAAACACGATTGCTGATAAAATCCTCGATAGATTTTTGTGTTGAAAATACCTCGATTTCTTGAAATTTTAACCTAGATCTCATAAGTTTTAAGTTGTTTTTATAATATAAAATATTTATAAGAAAGACAATAGTAAAATCTTCATTTGCACTAGACCACTTTTTTAATATTGGTTATAGTTTTTTTATAATTAATTTATTTCGTTAAAAACGCACAAAAACCGATCGCATCTCTCTCTGTCTTGCACGCTAAAATGTATATCTTCTATCTTCTTTCAACAATTTGGCGTCTGGTAGGCTCTTAAGACAAGAAGCTAAAGATATCATTGATTCTAAAGAGTCATTGAAATCTTTTTTGTGTGACGTCCTGGTTGGTGGTAACCAGAGAATGAAGATTTCTACGTTATTTCCTTCACAAGGTTTTACTGCCAAGTAGACGGGTTATGTGTCCTGATCGACCAGGTATACTTAGGTAACTACTATGAACATTGATTGGAAGAATACTCTTATAAACTTCAAATAACTTATTAAGAGCGTAAATTCGGTTTTCAAATTTCTTTACGATCGTAAGAAATCAGCGCGGCGCGGCGCACATAGCCGTATAGTGTCAATTGTTGCTACCAACAAGTTTGATACTTTTGTTTTCCTTGATGTATTACCGGTGTCATATTCTTAGTCTAAGCTTTCAATCTTTTAATTTAATTTTTATGTTAGTAATATTAGTTAATAATTATTGATTATTTTATTGCAAATTGATTGATATTAAGTAGTGATATACACTGACATCATAAAATTAATAAAGTTGACATTTATTTACCAAATTAATATCAAGATTGCAATTAGAAAAACCGAACCGAAGGAACCGACGTGCATGCATGAAAAGAAAAATGAAAATTGAAGAAGCAAGTGAGGTGTGTATGGAGCGTGCCGTGTGGCGCTCGGTTCTTTCTGCCTACCCCGCAAGGGATTTGGCCTGATGATAGTATAGTATATAATACACACATACATGAAAACGGTCCATAAGTTTAAAAAGTAATGGACAATATTCTATTTTACACTATAAATATTTAAATTTGACAATACACATACATAGTTAAAAACAATAATATTAACGTAGCAATGCGCAGGCGCTTGGCATGGTCCGATGTTTTGCTGCCTACTGCAGATTCAGTGCTGGCAGGAACATTAAAATATTTTTAATAAATAATCAATAAATATTGTTGGATATTCTCACACAACATCATCTAGCCCAAACTAAGCTATAAGCTTGAGCTATTGGATCTAAATCTAATCTTAATTGATAGTAGGTGTTTTTCATTTACAACAACCAAATATTTATTAAGAGGTATGTGCATAACAATGCACACCGCCAAGAAAAAGCCATTCCGTATCGGCATTGATCGATTATTAGATACCTACTAAGATGAATTTTGGGAGGGACCGAACTGAGTTTCTTGGGGTGTTCTTCTCAGTTTGTAGCATTTCCGAATCCCCAGTAGAGTCCCAAAAATGTTGACAAACCTATTTTTTTTTAAGTTCAAAGGGAATAAATTTAATTTTATTTTATTTTATCGGCTCTTTCTGGGCGCAATCATTTTGGGCAACAGACATTAGTCGTAAAAATTTAACAATTTTGGATCCATCCTCGTAGTCCAGAACTCGTCGTCTTTCGAAATATTTAGTGTGCTTATGGGCAAATTAGTGTTCAGTCTACACCGCAAATCGATAAATGTTGGCTTGACTGAAAGTAATTTAAATACAATTCATTAAAAATATTTATTATATACACAAGATCACTAGAAGATAAAATAAAAGCAGCTTCTCACTTGATTTGAAGTTGGCCTTGGATTTTAAAATACCAGTCATGCTTTGTAAACAGATCCGTTTTTCTACATAATTTAATTTTACCATCTGCTATGGCTTGTTCCACATCCATGTATATAGGGACTGTTCTAGGTTAAATTGATTGATTGGTTATTAGGTCGTCTACAACAAGGTTCTTTAGCAGTGGTGAGACCACGCCCCCTTGTGGACAACCTAGCTTTAAAATGAGTTTGTTTAGCATGTTATCTATCCATTCACTGACTACCATGTATACTCGGTGTTTTGCCAGTGCCGTGGTTATGCTTCTTCTGTCGAAAGCTCCCTCTATGTTTATGAAAGTGCCGAGGCACATTGATTGATTGATTCTGGATGACCTCTTCTATTTTGTGTACCACTGCATGTAGTGCTGAGTCTGTAGACTTGCCGGGAGCATTATGCGCGTTGGTTGGAATGCAGTGGCTTATTTTGAAGGGCCGTCACTCGATTGTCTCTGTCACACAATCTTTCCAGATTTTTTAGCAGGAAAGACGAAGTGCTTAACGGTCTGTATAACCAGAGGTCTGAATCACAAACATAATCCCTTTACCGGGTTTTGGTATAAAGATCACTTAGACCTCTCTCCACAGTCTGGGTCACAGTCCCATTCATTGTCTGGCGTATGGATACTATGTAATTGACAATGAAGCGCTCGTGGCCCCGCGGACTCAGTGTTCTGTAAACGATCACTGCAGTAAGCAACTTTCACTATGGCCGGTCCATGGATGGGTGACCATCCATGTGATCACTTTGTGACATTTATTAGAGCGTTTCCGTGCTTCGGAAGGCACGTTAAGCCGTTGGTCCCGGTTGCCAGTAAAATGGCAGTCGTTAAGCTAAGTTGAAGGCTTTATTTCAACAGCAGGCAGTCACAACCTGCGCCTGTCCATTTAAACACGGCAATACGGCTCACCACCTATTACGTGGGACAAATTATACAAAGGTGAAATGTGGGCATATTATATGCCTCTGCCTACCCCTTCGGGGATAAAGGCGTGACCACATGTATGTATGTATGTATGTAATTGACAATATCAACTTGTGTCCTCCCCCATTTTATCACTGCAGGGAAGACTTCATCCTGTCCTGGAGATTTGAAGGACTTAAAGCTGTTAATTACCCATTCAGTTTTTTGTAAGTTGACAGAATAGATTAGAACAGGTCTTTCGAGCTCCCACTGGACTTCTTCTGTGGATACGTTTTCCACCAGCCACATGAGGTCTGCAGCAATTGGCATTCTGGGAAGTGCGTTTGTATCAAAATACTCTCGGCTTCTTTTTATGATAGTTAACGTTAGTAGAATGATGTAGTGGTAATTTATATGTTATTAATTTATTGTTTTCGAGTAATTAAGTGATTTAGTGGTCATTATATAATGTTAATTTGCCTTTGAAAATGCCGAAAGGTTCCACCAAGTGCAATCAATCAACAGTATAAATAATTCTTTTCATGTGTGGGTCAGGCCGCCGCGCCGTCAGGTTTCTTTATAGATACGGACAGTTCTGTCCCTTGTTTGGCTAGTGTTAGTCTGACTCTATCAGAGGTTTCTACTTGGTACTTTTGTATCTCAGTCGCTACTTGTATTTTGCTTTAGCGGCTTTATAGCCGTCCCAATCCTGGTCTGGTTCCTCACAGGTGTTCCATAATTACCACTTATGAAAATGGTGTGTTAATGTGTTATTATCAATACCACACGAATAGTGACTACCTGCTTTGCGTATAATACCTACACCTACGCTGTTCGTGAAGAAAATAGTGCAACTGTAAAAGCTTATAACTTGGTCAGTTTTCGTTGGTTTCATTTAATTTTTTTTATACAGTATTTCGAAGCGAAACTCTAGTCGGGGTGTCTGAGCTTTGCACTATACAAAAGTTCACGTTGTATATCGACCATAAATATTTATATATATTATATTATACGTCACAAAGTACTAAGATTGTTTGGTCACGCTAGAATTAGACTATTTTTGTTCATTTTTTCGTATTCAAAAATGGAACATCGAGCGACATGACCACTCTCTGAGAGCCTCTCGGCGGTACTAAATCGTATTTGTTCGCGTATCTGCATTTATAGGGGTTCACAAAATACTTTGTAAAAAAAAATCTGTATCTAGTTACTTAAAAAGAAATATTTTTATTGTCAAAGGAGAAGTTCTGACATAATATTACATAATTATCATAATGATTTAAACTACAGAAGCTGGTGAAAAGACTACTTTATTTTGGTGAAATTTCTCAGTATTTGAGTAAACTTTACAGTCATTTTTCTCTTAAAAAAGGTACCTACCTGGTATCAGGTTATTCTACAAACAGATAGCTAACGCCCTTTGCAATTCCTTCGTATCCCTTGTTTTTTAAATTTATCAGTAATTTGACATGAATTTAAGCATCGAAATCTATGCAAATCGTACGATTTGAAAAACCTGTTTCACTTTCGTTGATATTAACCATATGTAATCCGTTGTTAGGTAAAATATGTTTTATGAAACGTTTAGAGAGCTAAATTTACTAAGTATGTAAGTGAATACCATGTTTGTACGATAAATATTTAATGACTTTAAATGCAATGAAAAGTATGGTTTCTGAGCAATATGTGGCGCGAAATATGTTAGCCCTCTTAATATTATAATACATTCTCAGAAACTACGAGTATATGTGTGTATCTTCTTTACTACAATCTTTAGTAAACGCAATTTCATCACAACACTGACAATAATTTTTACGTTTTATCGACATTTCTTTACCTGCGTAATTATAGATAGCAATATAAAATGGTTTCATCACAAAGATAATGCACGAATCAACTAATCACTGCGCAATAACAAACGTGGTTTTTTCATTATAGGTGATAATAATTAACTAGAAAAAATAAGTCTTCGAATTTTTGTGCTGTTTTTTTTCATGTGTGGAAATTCCTCATGGATGCGTTGCTGGACTCTTACCGACTATAACCACACAGTGCCCTACGACTGCCTACGACCGGGAGTCCGGGGTAAGCCCTCGGAACGATATTCTAAAGCTGATGACCAAATCGCCTGGATTCGCGATGACCGATCTGCCGCTCTTGGTTGTGCCAAAATCCAGGGCAGGCAACTTTTAGTCGTCGTTCATCGTCGCCATACGTCTCTCTCTACGTCAACAAGCTTTGTCTTTGTTGCTATCAACTTAATATGAGTTGATTGATGGCAACAAAGACAAAGGGGTTAGTAAAAATACGGCCCTCTTAGTTTCCTATTTATATTTAGAACTAGCTGATGCCCGCAGCTTCGCCCGCGTTAAATTTGTTTCCGTTCCCGCTTCCCGTAGGTACTTATTCCCTACATACAACATCCCTGATAAAAAGTAGCCTATGTGTTATTCCAGACTAAAATGTATCCCTGTATCAAATTTCAGCCAGATCCGTTCAGCAGTTCAAGCGTGAAAGAGTAACAAAGATTCACACTCACAAACTCTCGCATTTATTATATTAGTAAGAAGTAAAATTACCACAGCTGCATTCGCCATGAATGTAGATAGACTACATTAAGTACATCATATTTTATGTAGCCAAGCTAGCATTCCTGGGGTCTATAATTTGCTAAAATAGAAATGTGACCTCAAAATCGGAGGTTATTCTTTTTCATCTACAGATTTTACTTCTGTTCTTCTCTAATCTCTCGTGATAAAACGTTTTTTCTACATGTCCCTTTCATCTAAGCTCCAAAAAACCCAAATAGGTAAAAACCTCCTACAGTTTCTTAAGACCCAGTCATGTGCCACTTCTGCGCTCTAGCGACATGGCGCAAGAGCCTCATCTCGTCTAAGCCAGCTTATGCAACCTTTCTCTGTTGCGCAAGCGCTGACCGACATTCAACGATTCGCGTTATGTAACCAACTGTATTTTTATGCTACCCTGGTACTAATGAGAGGAAGTCGTTTGACCACTTTTATAATTAGGGTAGGTAGGTGTGAACTAAAAACATAGTTTACCTTATAGGCTTATACTCTTACTTAGCCACAGGTGTCAGTAGCTCCCCCAGTGTGGTAAAGTTTTCCGTAACTGTTTGTGACTGGAATTTGTTCCCGGGATACAGAGTACCTATCCTAAAAATAAAAACAAGCTGTCAGTCATCACAAAAATGTCTTTGTCTTAAAAACATTTGATAAAGCATTCAATCTTTGTCCTGACAATAACGAACACAAAGAGAAAAGTTCTGAGCTTACCTAGGTACTTTGTTACCCATTTTTGGTTACAATTTGTTAAATTATGCAATAACTTATGGCAAATATCTAACAATTTCGCGGGATGGAGTCTTAATTGACGATATAATTTACAAAACGTCTCGCGTCGTCGTCAAAAATTGAATGACAAAGCTCTTAAACGGCTCCTTTCAACTATTGACGCTAACATCAAAGTTCAACTTTCTCTTTTTACATCTTTGTTATAAATAACAAAGACTTTTACAAAGAAGTTCGGGTGACCGTCTAGGCTAGGGGGTGCCCTAGACCAGGGGTCGGCAAGACGCGGCTCGCGAGCCGCATGCGGCTCTTTGGGTGTAGACCTGCGGCTCTTTAGTTGCATATATAATTATCATATTATTCATATTCAAGATCATTATCCCTTTCATTTTCAAAAATACCACAAAAGTCTTACTAGTAGTTAAACAAGCAAACTCGCCTAATGGTGGTGTGCTGCGCTTGAAAGCGTTATATGGAGCACCATTTTCTTTCTCATAGGATTCTGTTGCGATGTCCGCAGCGGGCCATAGCCCAGAGAATATAATATCATAAGAGACGGCATGTCTAATTCTGACAGTCTGTCGCGGAACCTAGAGGCCGCAGTTCTGGCAGAAATCTACCGGCCCAATGCTTTGGTGCGTCAAAATGGCAAACAACCATCTTCGGAAGAGATTGAAAGCTGGCGTGTTAGATCGCGCGCAATGATCTCATTCATAAATGGCGCACCAGACTAGAGCTCGGCGGTAAGCACTGAGCTCGTATCTGTCATTTTATTTATTCTGAGGTCCTGGGTAGAAAAGCGGCACTGACATACCTCCCACCTCACACAGCTCCTCACGGGGCACGGATGTTTTAGTAAATACCTGCATGATGTGGTAGGCATTGAGCCTGAGGCAACGTACCCACTGCGAGGACGGCGCCGTGGATAAAGCGCTGCACACCCTCGCTTTTTGTACGGAGTGGAGTGGCGAGCGTACCGCTCTAAGAGTCCTAAATTGGCTCGGTCGCGTCGCTGTCTATTATAGTTTACGCTATGTTGGACAGCAAAGAAAATTGGTTCGGCTGTTGTTTTGACGTCAACGGCAGAAAAGCGCTGCGGGTGCCAGAGCGGGGTGGCCTATCACTTGCAGTATGCCAATCTCGCTGTACGCTTGCCTTTCCTGTGACCCAACAATAGTGACAAGAAGGAACATCCCAGGGTCTTAGTGGGAGAATCCCACATACTCACAAAGATTTTTTTAATTGTGGAAATTCTCCAAAACCACCCTGTGACTTACCATCTGCCTATGGCCGTAAGTCCTGGAGACGCCCTTCGAAGAATGTTCTCAGAGCTTCCGACAGACTTGGTTTGTCTCTATAGCAGACTTTCCCCGCAGTCTAGTCTATCCCACTTATTACGGGGGGGGGGGGGGTCGTGGGATCAAGAATGATTTTGTGGCTCTTTAAAAATGTTGTAATTTAAAATCGTCATTTTTGGCTCTTCCGACTCAAAAGGTTGCCGACCCCTGCCCTAGACGAGGCTGCAGTGGTAGCCGTAGGTCTGTCGGGAGTCCTGGGACATCCTTCCCACGGCTAACCCGGGGCTCCCAACCGTAGGCTGTTGGGCGTTACGTGAGGTTTTTAATCGGTAGGAGTACGGCATAGCATCCATGTAGGAGTATAAAAAAGAGACTGTGATATTAGTAAGACTTATATTAAGTTACTATTATTCTGAACCGCATATCCACTACTGGATTCAGAAAAATACCAAAGAGCTTGCTTGCATCTTAGCAAATTAAAACATAAAATCTTTTATCGAAGATCTCCCAGTGAATAGCGAACAATTTTTAAACGACTTCAAAAAAAGGAGGAGGTTCTCAATTCGTCTGTATGTATTTTTTTATGTATGTTAAGCGATATTTCTGTCAATTATGGACGGATTTCAAAATTTCTTTTTTTGTTGAATAGGGTTTATTTCTGAGGTGGTCCCATTTTCACCAGGTCAGGATCTGATGATGGGATTCAGGAGAAAACGAGGATAACCCCCGAAAATTGTAGGGACAATTAGTGCGCTTGGTAACTTTTTAATTCAGTGCTTTAATGTACTACAATTTAATGAATGTATGAAGTCGATCTGATGATGGAACCCGATTTACAGCAGCTAAGCTACCTTGTGTTTGGGCTTGATTGATTTGTATTGATGAGAACTTTCACCTAGATAGATATATTTTTCGGTTCACCCGTGCATTAAAATAATGAAAAAAAAAATTTCAATTAAAAATAAAACCGACTTCAAACAAATCCTGATAAATAAAATTTACTTAGCTCAAAGTATATATAATTATATGATATTGAATAAAATCGGATAAATCAAAATACACATTACTTTGTGCTAAGTAAATTTTATTTATCAGGATTTGTTTGAAGTCGGTTTTATTTTTTATTGAAAAATTTTTTTCATCATTATATGAACGAAAAAAAATACTAATGAATACCTTTTCAGAAGCTTCAGAAAGATAATTGCTTGTCCTGATCCTGATCCCCTTAACTTATTTGGTGGGATCGTTCCTTTCTTATGTGTCGTATATTGAGGATGTAAATGATTCACAAATACGTGTCCAGTAAACTTAAACATTATCGTCGCTGCCAGACATCTAAAACATTTTAAATTCTTCTTAGAACTTAGTCAGAGATTCAGATATTCAAATAAACAAACAATATCAGCATCCATGTCAAGGTAAAAAGTATATAACATTCAAACGAAAGCGAATGAGATCCTGCATCCGCGTAACACATCCGCGAAAATGCGTGTGCGCATGGCCGTGTGTCACACCGACGCGTAATTTACGTAACCAAAAACCATAATGGATTTTGAAAGTGAATTTATTTTGCACACGCTTTACTGTAAAATAATTTAAAAAACCGGCCAAGTGCGAGTTGAACTCGCCCATGAAGGGTTCCGTAGCAGCAAGTAACATAATATAAAAGTTCTTATAGTGCGTTGTAACTTTGATTGATGTTTTAACACGTTCGCAGTGGTAGTGATTTTTCTAACCGAAAATTGCGGTTTATGACGTTTTAAAACAAACAACCAGCTCAATCTCGTTCAAACCAATTTTCGTTGGCAGTTTTTATAGCAAAGTACATCATAATTTTTTATTGGATTTATCATTCTCTTAGTTTAGAAGTTAGAGGGGGGGGGGACACATTTTTCCACTTTGGAAGTGTCTCTTGCGTAAACTATAAACTTAAGAAAAAAAAATTTTAGGAACCTCAATAGCATTTTTGAAGACCTATCTATAGATCGTATGAGTTTGATAAAAAAAAATTGAGTTTCGGTTCCGAGTATGGGCGCTTGCACATTTCACGATATCGTGGCACGATATCGTCCACGATATCGTACGATATCGTTCCACGATATTGTACGACATCGTTCCACGATATCGTACGATATCGTGGAACGATATAACCGATCGAAATGACACAGTATAACCCACAGCTTGTTATTCGGTTAGTAGCTTTGCGCCAGTAACCGCGCGATTCTTAAAGCTAATTAAAATATTAGAAGCAATAATGGCAGCAGTGAACAAGTTACGTTTACTTTATCTTTTATATTTACGGAGAAAAAAACGATACTGTAGAAGAACATTTTGGGTTGATCCTCTTCTACAAGTGCGATATTTAGAGGGAACTTATTACCTTCTCTTCGATAAACTGTGTGCGCGAAGTGAAATGTTTAATAATTTTTTTCGAATGACCCAGAACACTTTCGAGTTCATACTGTGTCATTTGTTGGAGGTTTTAAAAAAACAAGACACTAACTTCCGGATGACAATACCACCGCGGTAAATGTTAGCGGGGAATGTTAGTATTAGACAAGGTGATGTGATATCGCCGAATCTCTTCATGAATGCACTTGAGGACATCTTTAAGACGCTGGACTGGGAAGGGTGAAGGGTGTGGCGTGAACATCAATGGCGCGCGAATCTTGCACCTTCGGTTTGCCGACGACATCGTTATAGTATCGGAGACGCTGGAACAGGTAAGTTCCGCTTACCTGTTCCAGTGTCTCCGCTGCACAACCTCAACAGAGCGTCTCGACGTGTTGGTCTGTGCATGGACTTAGAAAAAACCAAGGTCATATTCAATGACCACGTCATGCGCCGGGGATACTATACGTCGACGGATCGAGGCTGGAGGTTGTTTAGGAGTATACCTACCTTGGGCAGGTTATCACATTGGGAAAAAATAACCTGGGCAAACAAATCGCCATAAGGCAGAAGAAGGCAGCAGAAGCAGGCACATGACGGCAGCGTGACGTGAGAAGCTCACGCACGCCCCCCATAGCGCCGTAATCACAAAATTTCATGATGGGTATCGTCTTAGAGGTTTTTGGTATGCTGAGTACGAATCACGTGATAATTTTGCAATCCAATATGGGCGCCGCGCCATAATCACAAAATTTCATGATGAGTATCGTTTAAGGGGTTTTTTGGTATGCTGAGTACGAATCACGTGATAATTTTGCAATCCAAAATGGCCGCCGCGGTGTAATCACAAATTTTCATGACGGGTATCGTTTTAGGGGATTTTTGGTATGCTGAGTACGAATCACGTGATAATTTTGCAATCCAAAATGTCCGCCTGTTTTTCCTGGGTAACTGTATACGTTTTTACAACAGGCTTCCAAGCGAAACTAAAAGCATGCCCCTAATTAAGTTTAAAATGTGTATAAAAAGTAAATTGTGCTGCAGGGGCTACTATACAATTGACGATTATTTGATTGATAAGGAAGCCTGGAAGTGACCTGCTTGCTCTACTGAGGGAGTTTTAGTTTATAGTATCTACTTATTGTAAATATGTAGTGCACAAAAAGAATAGCCCGCCGAGTTTCTTGCCAGTTCTTCTCAAGCGGGCCGCGTTCCGAACTGTTGGTACTATTTGCATTGTATTCATTGACGTGTCGCAAGTGCCTATGTATTAGGACTTTGACTTAAACTTTGACTCCGCCGCACCGTAATCACAAAATTTCGTGATGGATATCATTTAAGGGGTTTTTTCGAATGCTGAGTACGAATTACGTGATAATTTTGCAATCCAATATGGCCGCCTAAGCTATTTACAGTAGTAAACTAAAAGGATTTGCTTGTTAAGTTTAGGCATTCTGAACTAGCAATGCGAAAATACTATGACAAAAGATTTTTATTGTAAAATTAAGGCCAATTACATTAAATTGGTACCTAGCATACGAAAAAACCCTTAAACGATACCCATTATGGAATTTTGTGATTACGGCGCGGCGGCCATATTGGATTGCAAAATTATCACGTGATTCGTACTCAGCATACCAAAAAACCCCTTTAACGATACCCATCATAAAATTTCGTGATTACGGCGCGGCGACCATATTGGATTGCAAAATTATCACGTGATTCGTACTCAACATACCAAAAAACCCATTAAACGATACCCGTCATGAAATTTTGTGATTACGGCGCATCGGCCATATTGGATTGCAAAATTATCACGTGATTCGTACTCAGCATACCAAAAAACCCCTTTAACGATACCCATCATAAAATTTCGTGATTACGGCGCGGCGACCATATTGGATTGCAAAATTATCACGTGATTCGTACTCAACATACCAAAAAACCCATTAAACGATACCCGTCATGAAATTTTGTGATTACGGCGCATCGGCCATATTGGATTGCAAAATTATCACGTGATTCGTACTCAGCATACCAAAAAACCCCTTTAACGATACCCATCATAAAATTTCGTGATTACGGCGCGGCGGCCATATTGGATTGCAAAATAAAATTATCACGTGATTCGTACTCAGCATACCAAAAAAACCCCTAAAACGATACCTGGAGCATGACTTGTGGCTCACTACAAGTCATGCTCCAGGAATGTCACGGGTCAGTAGATGCGCACGTCTGTGTGAGTGAGCCGTTTCGCACATTTCTATGAAGTTACTCTACTGTTGTAAGTATCTGTATATTGTCACGACAGTAAATATCGTCCACGATATCGTGCGATATCGTGACGATATCGTGGCAGTGTGAAAGCGTGTAGTAGTAATTGTATCAAAACACCGCTCCTACGATATCGTACGATATCGTGTCGTTACCGTTATCGTGGCAGTGTGCAAGCGCCCTATCGGGGACCCCCAAAATTTTCTGCTTTTTTTTAGTTTTATATAAGAATCTTAATGCGGTTCACAGAATACATCTAGTTACCAAGTTTCAATAGCATAGGCCTTATAGTTTCGGAGAAAAGTGACTGTGACACACGGACGGACAGACAGACAGACAGACAGACAGACAGATAGACATGACGAATCTATAAGGGTTCCGTTTTTTGCCATTTGGCTACGAAACCCTAAAAAGGTTAAACAAATGTTGGAGGTTGAATTTAGAATTACTTATATAAAATCTTTCTAAGATTTTTTTCAAATCATAATTGAACAGTAACAATACCCATGTAATAATAGTGTTAGAGCTATGACCTACATATTAGAATAATATTGTTGAAATAAATGATTCAATCAATATCAATACATATAATAAAATCGTAACAGGTCGCTGTCTGTACATGAAAGATAAATGAGAAAAAATATTATATTGGCTTTATGAACGCAATAGAACCCAAAACAATGATTTTTACAATTTTTGTCTGTTTGTCTGTATGTCTGTACGTTTGTGCACGCTAATCTCAGCAAACGCTTAACCGATTGCAATGCGGTTTTCTTTATTGTGTTAAGGTTAGCTCCGCTTAACATTTAGTGTTTATTTCATGTCAATCGGTTTATAAATAAAAAAAATATATCACTTTAAAGAATCATAAATAGACTTATGAATCTAAAAGTGGGTAAATCTAAACTGGCGTGTTGGCTTAATCATACAAGAGCTTAATGATTAAGGCTATTTTAAAACAATTCCTACAACACCAAAACAACAACGCCTTCGGTGCGGACTGAATTGTTATAGAATAGACTTAATCTTTAAGCTCTTTTATGATTAAGCCAACAGGGCAGTTTCACACGCTGCTTGATGAGTCTGATGAAGAAGTACCTCTCTTTTCATACACCTTATGTGACGTAAACGAAGTTGCGGGCTCAGCTATTAAATAAATAAAGTAGCACATTGGCATAGTACTTTGTTACTATGTTACTATGTTCGACTAACATAGTAACAAAGTATTATGCCAATGTGTTACTTTATTTATTTATTATACACGTTATTGTACACCGTGTAAATATAAACAGAGCACATAGATTCCTTACAAGAAGCAGGTACAATGGACAGCCTTATCACTAAAAGCGATTTCTATCAGGCAACCTTTGGATGCTGAAAGATGGTTTAAGGTAATGAGTGGTAGTTGTTTGGCGTACTTATTTCTAATAAAAAAACTTTAATAATTAAAACCAAAATTGTAGAAGTCAATAAAATAGATTCTTTTAAGTAAAGTACTCGTAATGGAATTTTAGGATTGATTAGCTTATTTAATTGTATTGTAATGAAATAGAAAAGGCCTTCAACTTTAACACCACCTGCCTTTTATCAAAGATAATTTTTGTAAATTTATTTTGTCCATTGTTATTTATTTTATATTTAACTAGCTGACCCGCACAACTTCGTTTGCGTGATAAATGAAGAACCGCCCGGTCGGGTTTTGTGCAAACTTCACATAAACCATCTACTAAATTTCAACTACTATCACTTCTATATACAGACATCTTACGTAGTTATTGTATTCTCTTTGTACAGACATAACAATTAACAACAATTATGATTAACAATAACTTCAACTTTGAGAACTCGATCTTGACCGACAGACAGACTGATCCGACAAACAAGACAATTTTAGTTTAAATGACATTGACACTGACAAGTTCATAATGTGTCAAACCTGGTTTGGCACTATAACGTAAAAGACGCATTGTATCTACTGGTGTCGCGTCGCGTCGTCGTAATATGAAAGTTTGTTTTGTTTTAATCGTTTATTTTTTCTTTTTATTTGTATAAATATTTTTTGTGTTATTAAAATAAGTATAATAGTTTTATTTTTAATAATATAATAATTAATATAAGTATGTTAGTTTACTAATATAACATAACTCTTTCGAAAACATACCCGGATCTTTTAAATTGCTTTAAATGTTATTATGTATAATATGTTGTTGCAAAATTGGTTGTATTATATTATAAGTAATTATATCTTCTCTCATGCTGAGGCAACTGGCAGGTGGTTTATAAAAAAAAAAATAGTAAAAGAAAATAATATATGCATATTATTTATATATTTTATAATATTAAATTGAATTGTCGATAGGTGTATGTACATATCTATTAAT
Organism: Miltochrista miniata; assembly: GCA_933228765.1. Lineage (NCBI taxonomy): Eukaryota > Metazoa > Arthropoda > Insecta > Lepidoptera > Erebidae > Miltochrista > Miltochrista miniata. The sequence goes on from OW121769.1 coordinate 4,031,472, forward strand.
TAGTACCTATATATTTTATATATACCTACTATATACATATTGAATTTATCTTAGAAAATGTCATCTTCGTCAATCGTCAGTGTCCCGTTCTCGCTGTCAAAAAGTCTCAAATCTCAGTTTTCTGATGTTCCTCGGCATTTCAATGTTGTTCACATCAATGCCCAAAGTATTCCTGCTCATCATCCTGAAATGCTGGCAACTTTTGACTGTAAGAATATTCATGCTATCCTTGTTTCTGAATCCTGGCTAAAAACTAGTCATTCTTCCACTACATATTCCATTCCTGGGTTTCAGCTCATCAGAAACGACCGGACAGATATCAAAAATGATCGGTTAGATAATAAGACTCGTGCTGGTGGTGTTGCCATATTTCTTCGTTCCTATATACCATATGCTATCATAAGTATGTCACAACAACCACCACCTCCTAATGCCGGTGAGCACTTGTTTCTGGAAGTTGAACTCAATCATACCAAACTCCTTCTCGGCGTTTATTACTGTACCTCAATGAATATTAATTATTTCTCCTCCTTCGAATCACTTTTAGTGAATCTCATACCTTCTTACAGTCATTACATAATCATGGGGGATTTGAATACATGTTTGCTCAAGAATGATTCCCGTACCTTCTCTCTTCTCAATATTACAACATCGTGTAACCTTTCCATTCTTCCCACAGATGTAACTCACCACTTTCCAAATTGTAAACCTACACTTATTGATCTCATTATGGTCCCTTCTCCTGATCAAGTCATCAAGCACGGGCAATACCCGGCTGACCAGTTCTCATATCATGACCTACTCTATCTGTCTTACAATATCCGTCCTCCTAAGGCCAAGCCTAAAAATTAAAATCCTTCTGCAGCGTAATTTTTGTGGCATGGATCTTGATGGCTTGCGTGAGGATGCTAGTAACATTGACTGGACATCATTAGTTACGTCGGGATCTGTAGACGAACAAGTTGATATTTTTACGTCGAATGTCATCCTACTTTATAATAAACATGCTCCTGTCCGGGCAATTAAAATGAGGCACCCTCCGACTCTGTGGCTAACCAGTGAGATCAAAACACTAATTTCGAAGAAAGCTGCTGCCAAATATCGTTACAAAATTAATCCCACTGATGCAAACCTCGACATATATGTTTCGGCTCGGAATCGCTGCGGGAGGGCGTGTAGGAATGCACAACGCCAGTATATTCATAATTCAGTTCAAAATAGTGACCCATCAAAGGTCTGGAAATTTTTGAGAACAATGGGGGTTGGGAAATCACATCAAGAATTGAATCCTAAAGATTTGAATATTGAGGTTCTCAATCAACATTTCACTGCCATGTCCAACTTTGATAGGACTATGAAGGCAAATACTATTCACTATCTTACAACGATTCCGACCCCCAACCATTCACCTTTTGTTTTCGACCTATTTACCGCTAGTGATGTTAAGAAGAGTATAATGGCGATTACATCCAAGGCTGTTGGCAGCGACTGCATGGGCCGGAACATGATCCTTCCCATCCTTGATGAAATCCTACCCATAATTTGCTACATCCTTAATTATTCCTTGACATCTGGTATTTTTCCAACCTCATGGAAAGATGCCTTAGTAACTCCTTTGCCGAAAAAATCAAATCCTCAGTTGCTAACAGACTATCGTCCAATATCCATCCTACCATTCCTTTCTAAAGTACTCGAGCGCCTTGTTCACAGTCAATTTAGTTCATTTATCCGCAAAAATAATCTCCTTAATCCTTTCCAGTCAGGGTTTCGGCCCGGACACAGTACAGCCACAGCTTTGGTGAACATTACGGATGACATTAGACATGGTATGGAAAACAGAAAGTTAACTGTTCTATGTTTACTGGATTTCAGTAACGCATTCAACACAGTTGATTTCGATATTTTATTGTCAATACTCTGCTCAATTAACATATCTCCTACGGTAATAGAGTGGTTTCGTAGTTACCTGTGTGGCCGCCGACAATGCATACGTGTTGAAGAACACGTTTCTAGTTGGTGCAATATCAATGTCGGTGTACCCCAGGGTGGCGTGCTCTCTCCCCTCCTCTTTGCTTTTTTATAAATTCCATCTCAAATAAATTGAATTCTTCCTACCACCTTTACGCAGACGATCTCCAAATCTACACACAGGCACCCCTGGACGGGTTGTCGGAGGCGGTGGATGTCATCAATGGTGATTTGTCTACTATATCTTCATGGAGTAGATCACACGGATTAAAAGTAAATCCAACAAAAACACAAATCATCATATTAGGAAGCTCTAGAACAAGAAGTAAAATAGATTGGTCGCAGATTCCGCAGTTTGTTTTTGATGGGACTACTATTCCTGTCAGTGAAAAAGTTAAAAATCTGGGAATAATTCTGGACTCAGGTTTATCGTGGGGACCACATGTCCAGGAGTTAAGTAGAAAGATTTTTGCATCCGCAGGAACAATTAGGAGACTGCAGCGTTTCCTTCCTACAGCCACAAAAATTGCGCTTGCAAACTCCTTGCTTCTTCCAATCCTTGATTATGCAGATGTCAGTTACTTAGATCTTGCCGAGGACCAACTTGAGAAACTTGAGCGTCTCCAAAATATTTGCATACGATTTATATTTGGTTTGCGCAAATATGATCACGTTTCACAGTTTCGAACACAGCTCAAGTGGTTACCTATACGACTTCGCAGGAATACTCATATTTTATTCTTATTATATAATATATTGTTTAACCCATCTACACCTTCCTATTTAAAAGAACGTTTTAGGTTTCTTCATGATACGCATGACAGATGTTTGAGATCATCAGAAAACTTGAAATTAAAAATGCCACCGCACTCCACTAACTTTTTTGACCATTCTTTTAGTGTTACAGCAGTTCGCTTGTGGAATGCACTACCCGTAGAAACTAGACGCGCTGAGACACTGCAAATTTTTAAAAATAGTGTTAAGAATTATTACTTAAACAAGTAATAATAAAAATTTTCCTGTTCGCATATACCTACTTTATAATATTAGTGTGTATGGATATTTGTTTGCATATATTTTCGTGTATTTGTTGGTATGTATATGTATGTGCCTACTATTTAGTTCATTGCTTTCTCTAGTTTTATATGTATGTAATGTATAAGATAATTTATTGTTTATATAAATTTAACGCCAACAACTATCAGTTTCGATCCTACCAAATATGTCCATCCAAAGGTTGCCTGTCAAAAATTGCTTTTAGCGATAAGGCCGCCCATTGTAGTGCTATTTTGTATCAAATTTCAAATTGGAATACTATCTTGGCGTACAATAAAGTATACAATAAATAAATAAATAGTCCGAACAAAGCCTAAACATTTGGTTTGGACAGGTGAGCCCGTTCTTGAGTTATAAAAATACAACGAAAAGTGGCACTGATTTTTATATATATAGATTTCTACACAATGAATGTTTTTAAGCTATTGCATAGCTTCTATCGCGGGCCTTGCGTGGAGACCGAATCCAGAAATTGTGTCACGAAAACGAATCACACTCTCGGCTACCTTCGGCCACGTTCGTGTATCTCGCACTTCATAATTTTTTTGTTTACGTCAATTATGAACTCTGCAGTCGTTATATATTATGTCAAATAATCCAAAAATTGATGTTTGTACCCAGAATCGATCTTGCGCCTTCTGCGTACCGATCCGCGTCTTAACCACTCGACCAAAGTTGAATTAAGAATGCTGGTCGAATTTAGAGTTCTTAATGTGAAATGACAATTTCGATGCTGTCAATTACATTAGTTGCTGTCAATTTACTTCGTCTAAATAAAAATTCGACCAAAGAGAATACAATACTACGTAAGAAATTCGACTATAGGTGTATAGGTATTCATCATCTATGTAATTTGTGTAAAAAGTGTTTTAAATATGAATAAACAAAGTGCATTTATTAATGAAGAAAGTCACGAAAAATAGTGAAAGAAAATGAGTGAGTACTCTATATACATACATTTTATTATTATTATCACCAATGCAGTATTATTTTTTGTTTTGTTAATTTATATATAATACTGCTATAAAGATAACCAAACCCGGGAGTACGTTCCCATGGGAAGCGGGAAGAAAATTTCACGCTGACGTAGCCGCGAGCGCCATCTATCCCATACCTATGTACTTTAAACGTGTCATAAAAGTCACAACAATACCATACATGCATATTTCAAAGAATGTCTATTATTACCATATAATTTGTAAAAATAGTTTTTAAGTAGAAAAGAAGAAATCTATTGTTTTATCTTTTAACTAGCTGACCCTCGCAACTTTGTTTACGTCACACAAGGTCTATGAAATTAGAGGTATTTATTAATCATACTCATCAAGTAGCGTGTGAATCTGCCCTGTTTGCTTAATCAAAAAGAGCTTAATGGTTAAAGCTATTCCTCAGTATAGAATTTTCCTCAGTATAAACAATTTACATACAAACACCGGCGTGTTAGAATTTTATTACATGTATCAATGTAATAGACATAACGTGTATAAAATGACATCAATCAAATGTCATCAATATTCTGAAAAAGAAATTAAAAATAGAGTTCACAAACTCTTTTGAAAATACATACTGTTACCTACAGTATGTATTTTAGAGGATCGATATGAAGATAACAGGATAGTTGACAACCATTCATAGAAAATAGATGGTATAATGCTGATTACGGAAAGAACAATCGGCGCCGCATAGAATGGGGCCTATACTGATATCCTGGAGGATTTAAACAATGCCGATGTCCTGTGCCTGCTGAGGCACACACACGCCGTCATGCATGTCTGCAGGACAACGTGCAGGACAACGAGCAGGATGAGGCAGCGAATGGCTGGACTGAAATTAAAATCGACAGACGCAAGAGATGTGGTGGAGGCACTAATTCACGTACCTCGGGAGTGTCGTGTCAGAAACTGATGGGATAGAAGAGTACCCTACATCATTTCGAGTCTCGCCAAGGCCAGAACAACCTTTACACAGCTGCGCCCCGTAGGCAGTTGCGAAAATGGACACGAAGAGTGAAACTCAAAACAAAGTAAACGTTAAAACTGTACTGCTAACTGCTATACGGATGCGAGACATGGAAGGTCACTAAAGACATTTCGCACCAGCTACCAGCTATAAGTCTTCGTCAAACGCTGCCTCCAATGGATCCTCGGTACATACGGGCCCGAGAACATCACGAACGTAAGATTATTGGAACGCTGCAGTGAGACCCCTATCCACCAACAGATCAAACGTCGGAAGTGTAGCTGCTGCGCTGGATTGGACACACGCTGCAAAGGGACTATGATCACATCATACCAAGGCAAGCCTTACTGAAACTAGTGGTAGGGTTTCAAAAACTGTTCGATAGTAAGTAGGTACATTTATTGATAGTGGCTATAGTCTACATAACATAATGCTAAGATTAATGAGGAATGTTTCGAAAACGAAAAACATTTAATCGTTATAAGAGTATCCGTTGCGCCTCTGCGTAAATGGTTGAAGTTACATAAAAATAATTTATTACAAAATAATTGTTCTTCTTAAAAAGTTCTAAAACAAAATACCTATTAAGCTATTGCATAGCTTCTATCGCGGGCCTTGCGTGGAGACCGAATCCAGAAATTGTGTCACGAAAATAAATCACACTCTCGGCTACCTTCGGCCACGCTCGGCCACGTTCGTGTATCTCGCACTTCATATACCAACGTGTACACGTGAGCGTTTGCATAACGTGTACCTATGTATATAAAGTGAAGTAGGGTGAAGTGGGGTGGGCTGAGGTGTGTAGGGTGGGGTGAAGTGAAGTGGGTGTGGTGAGGTGAATTGGTGTTAGGTGGGGTGGGGTGAGGTTAGGTGGAGTGGAATTTTGGCATTTTGGACTTTAGCCTTTGGGACTTTTGGACTTTTGGCCTTTTGGACTTTAAGACTTTTGTACTTTTGGACTTTAGGCCTTTTGGGCTTTGGACTTTTGGAATTTGGTTTTTTGGACTTTTGGACTGTTGGACTTTTGGACTTTTGAACTTTTGGGACTTTTGGGACTTCTGGGACTTTTGGGACTTTTGGGACTTTTGGGACTTTTGGGACTTTTGGGACTTTTGGGACTTTTGGGACTTTTCGGTCTTTGAGGACTTTTGGGTCTTCAAAAGTCCAAAAGTCCAAAAGTCCAAAATTCCAAAAGTCCAAAAGTCCAAAAGTCCAAAAGTCCAAAAGTCCAAAAGTCCAAAAGTCCAAAAGTCCAATAGTACAAAAGTCCACAGTCAAGTAGGTACCTACTTAGTACTTTACTTTGTTGAACATAAGCCTTAAAATCTTACTTCTTACTTCTTACTTCTTACTAATATTATAAATGCGAAAGTTTGTGAGTGTGGATGTTTGTTACTCTTTCACGCTCAAACCGCTGAACGGATAGGGCTGAAATTTGGTACAGAGATACATTATAGTCTGGAATAACACATAGGCTACATATTATCCCGGGAATAACTTCCCGCGGTAACAAATTTTACGCGGGCGAAGCAGCGGGCATCAGCTAGTATTCTTATATAGAAATAATAATACTAGCATAGTCGATAAAAAATGCTATGTAATAGCTTTACCGCGGCAGTCCCCGAGTGCCACACGTCTTTTTTTTAAAATTAATTGAATTGAATTGAATAATATAATAGTATTACATACAGATAGGCAACTCCCTGCCACTGAGCAAGTTTCCCCACCCCCGCTACATCATACATCATTAGACAGTCAGCTTACCTGGAAACCACACGCTGACAAAGTGTGCAAGAAGCTGAATAGCACAGCCTATGTTCTATATGCTCTAAGCAAAAAAGTTAATTTGGATACCGTTATATTGGCTTACCATGGATTGGTCGTCTCGGTCTTAAGGTACGTTAATGTATTTTGGGGCAATTGCAGCGAAAGGGAAAGAATATTTAAAGCTCAAAAATATTGTTTAAGATCAATAACTGGCATTAAGTCTACTGAAAGCTGCAGACCTTTTTTCAAATCATTACGATTGTTAACTTTTCCGTCTCTATACATATTGGAAGTAGCCTCCTTTGTAAAAATGAATTTAGGACTATTCCAACTCAGGGCTGATGTCTCAATGAGACCAACATTACTAAGATCCCAATATAGAAACCAGCTGTATACCGGCAGTTTCAGAACAGCATTGTTAAGAAAGAGCATCATGCGTATGGGGCCACTAATTTACAATAAAATACCTGATGACATTAAAAAAGAAACATTACACACTTTCAAGAGTAAATTAAAAATGCTTCTTCTCAATAAGTGCTATTATTCCATTGAAGATTTTATAAAAATTATGATTAAACAATGTATTAGTAATGATCTAAATCTGTAATAGAATTTTATGTAAACAAATCTTATTTTATAATTCATAAATATTGACATTTTAGTAGTTTTAGTTGACCTGATTTTATTACCTGACATTAATTATAATATAACTCTCAGACATTGTACTTTGAACTTCCTTTTTTTTTTTTTTTTAATAATAATTATAACTTACTTTTTTTTTTTAAATTAAGGATATTATAACTATAATAATTATGTAAGTGATCTGTTTTCACGCATGCCTATAATATTTGCACGCCACTCAAGCAAAACATGACTGATCTTTTGTACGTTTTTTTTTATTCACAGCTTGTATACTTATGTGTGCACTACTCATGTTAAACAAATAAATATCTTATCTTATCTTATAGTTGGAGGGTATTTTGACGGAACGTTTGCTTAGCCTTAGTGTCACACACACATTCAAGCTTTGTAAAAACATTGCGTGTTTTTAGTGTAGGTGATAGAATTGAAAACTAAGCATTTGTATGGAGTTTCCACTCTGTGTCGGTATTTATTCCTCACTGCTCTTGTCTTCGATACTCTTGGCCGTAGGAACTGCTGTCACCGTGTGGTTTTAGCCGGTAGGAGTCCGGCATTTTTCACATCAATAGATAAAGATCTGTTATCAATATCATACACGTATTTCTTACTTCTTTTTAACCTTGACTCAACTCAACTCATACTGCATGCTTTTTATAAGGCAGATATCTCTAATCCTTGGAGCGCTCGTGGCCCCGCGGACTTAGTGCTTTGTAAACGATCACTGTACCTAGTAAGCAAATTTGGCTATGGCCAGTCCTTGGATGGATGACCAGCCATGTGACCACTTTGTGATATTTATTTGAGCGTTTCCGTGTTTGGAAGGAACGTTAAGCCGTTGGTCCCGGTTTTCAGTAAAATGGCTGTCGTTAAGCCATGTTGAAGGCCTTTTAGGCAGCTAGAAAACTTTCAACGGCAGGCAGTCACAACCTGCGCCTGTCCATCTCAACACGGCAATACAGCTCACCATCTATAACGTGGGACAAATTCTAAAAAGGTGAAATGTGAGCATATAATAATATGCCTCTGCCTACCCCTTCGGGGATAAGGGCGTGACGAGGCGTATGTATCTCTAACTTCAGTACTTTCAGTTCAGTCTATAGCACCTAAAATGCTATCTGTCATTCTGTGCAGCGGCAGCACGAACTTTTTCGCTAACGGTGTAAAGAATGCCACACCACATAACGGGTTTTTTTACTGAATCACCCTCAGAAAGTAGGCCATCTTTGGTTCCGTTCAAAATTAACTTAAATGCATGACACCTTTCTGGTGAAAATTACTTTCGAGAATATGGGTTTATTTGTGGTGAAAATGTTTTTAATAATAGGATTAAAGGGTTTTGGTATGGGATGAGATAAATTTATAAAATTTAAATTTTTAATATAAGGAAGGATGCAGCCTAACATAAAACCTAAGAATGATAAATATAAATAAATATAAATATATTCACGGACATTTCACACAACGCTATCTGATCCCAAAGAAAGCTAGGAATAACCTGCTTGTGTTATGGGTATCAGACCACGGAAACTAATACATTATTTACTTTTAAATACATACTTATTACCAACATAATTAACACCCAGACTCTTGAGAAAAACATTTATGGATCACACAAATTTTTGTCTCCGGCGGGAATAGAACCCACGACCTCGTGATTCACAGTCGCACATTTCGACCTCTAGACCAACGAGGCAGTCAGAAATGATGATTGTATGATTGCATAAAGTAAGTATCAAAATCAATCTACGGGCTGAAAAGGAGCAACTGATTGTGTGAAACAAGCTTTTCGTCTATGTTTCTTTTTTAACGTAAAGAAAATCCTAAGGGGATGCTATGCCTTCTATCGAGTAAAAACCACATGTATGCTACCTAACAGCCTACTGTTGGGAGCCCCGGGTAAGCCCTTGGAAGTATACACTAGGACTCCCAACAGACCTGCGGCTACCACTGCGGCCTCACCTAGGTTTTGTCTATGTTTAGAAGGATTGTTAGACAAACATAATTTTCAGGAGATTGGATATCATCACATGATTTCATGACTAAAGAAGATAATGGGGCGTAAGTAGGTAGGTCTTTCTAAAATTTGCACCACAAAAGAAAAGGTAAGCCTAGTAAATGAAATGTTGTGCAATTTCAATATAAATCTGAGTCCATCAATTTGATCAGCTTAAAGCAGTCCACAGATAAATGTAGGCCCTAGACGTAGTAATAATATTTCAAGACTTCCGTGGAAAGAGACGAAAATCTAGCCATCCATTAATCAGCAGGTGCTGATTTGAGGGTGACACTGGCTTGGACCTGGAAAATCTCAGCAGCGTTTTTCCATTGCAATTGAAAACAAAGTTCTGTAAGTAACATGGATTTCAAATTAAAGACATTTAAAATATGTTAAAAATTTAGTCTTTCAGTGACAAGAGTACGATATTCGAAAAATGTACCTATTATTGTAAGAACTTAATTCATAAAATTGTGGTCTTGACAGAAAAATAACACAAAGCCGTGTCAATTCTATTTCATAACACAAAACGTGGATCCGTCAAAGGCTTTGAATATCGGAAACGGATCATCTGCCTTCTGAAACATCATATGCACAATTGTCATTTATGCAAAAATCAACCTTACTACTACAGACATAAACTTTCTATTCAATAACAACTCGAATAATCACTTTCGACTTTTGTCGTTTGAATAATTTTATTTGACATGGTTACTAATATTACACAACAGTTCAAAGAGAAATAAACCATACGTCAACAATCAAAAAGGTCAAATTAGCTTGTACAGAGTAATGTAACAAGCACCCTTGTCACAGTAAGCCACATGCCCTAGAAATGAAAGTGAAAGTTTGTCAGGCAAAGAGAACTGTATAGGAGAGGAGGGGATGCAGCGCACGCGTCGAATTTAAATGCAGATTTGGGTTTGACGAGGCGCAGCACGTAGGTAGTACCTTTATATTAACAACTATTTTTGGATATACAGATGAAAGTACAGATTATGTTGATGTTTTAAATCATGAAGGGATGTGGTTACATTTTAAATTTTAAAGATGAGAGCTTGAGTTTTTGGTTATCTCTCCACGCAATTCTGGAATAATGTCATATAACTTTTATGAGAAATCATCTAGGCAGAACCCCATATACTTACTTGTTAGACATTTTATAGCGAAAATATTGAATAAGCTCTGCAACCCGGAAGTTACCAGTGACCCTACTGCTACGTCCGCCCCCCACTGATAGGTCCTATTGGGTCCTATGGTGATAAGTACAGCGAGCCTCCACGACTTTTAACATTCCTGTCCTCTAAAGACATCCAAAAGATTGGTGTCGAGATTGATTTTTGAAGTAAAACTTCTTTAGGCACGACCTAGGGAGTAACTCAGATTTTTTTTCTGACGGAAGTAACGCTATTTGAATTTTGAATAAAATTGGAATGAATGATATTAATATACTCGTACCATTTGATGCCGTCATAGAAGGTTTACTTCAATCGCGCGTAAAGATTACACACACACACACACACTTTTTCTTAGATGAGTCAAAGTCAGGCAACTCTGAGAACTACTGGCCCCAATTTTGTTAGGTAAATTTTATTGATATTTCAAAAAGTACCTACATAGGGGTTTCGTAAAATTGAAATATGAATTAAGGGGCTCCCATACAGCGAAAGTGATTTTAAGTTAAGGTTCTTACAGGAGTGAAACACGTGCATAGAACGATCTTTTGAATCGCTCAGTTCTAGCTTGATTCAGACATTTTTCGCCAATGAATAAAAAAATAATAAAAAATTTAGAAGTTGCAAGATAGTGATAACTTGAGGGCGTCTGTTAGTATAATTTATAACGATGTAATTACTTTGATACATGATGTAGGGAAATACCACAAAAAGTAAGTACCTACATAACTATCTAACAATACTTTTGTCCAACTTTCGCTTTTATTCTTTGTCTCGTGAGTATTATGTAGATTTATGACAGTGTAGGTTCGATTTGACACCAATTTTAAACGATGATGGTACCAATATTATACGTTGTTTTCTGTCTGTCTGCTACGTGTTTACGCACGAACCACTGAAATGATTCTGATAAAAATTGGTACAGAAGTAGGAGAGCTTGTGGAAGGACCGGAAGGACATAGGCTACTTTTTATCATCGAAAAACTCTATACCCGAATTTTTTATTAGACGAAGTAAATTGAAAGTAGCTAATATCACTTCGTCATAGAAAATAAGCAACATTATTTATAAAGAAGTGACATTAGTTGCTGTCAATTTACTTCGTCTAATTAAAAATTCGACTTTAACACCAAAACGATTACGGGGATTCAAAATTACGTTTTGAATTCAAAAGACAACCATCTAATCATATCTAATCACCTGACTTGGTTTTTCCGAACCACACTTTTAGCATAATTATAGGGGTTCTTCCAAAAGGGTATTGTTTAGAAGGTTATTGCAGAGTCAGTAGCGCGATAAATATAATGTTTTCACATCATTCTACAGATCTTACTGTACAGAGACTATGCAATTGCATCAACCGGTTCAATTAAAAGTACCAGGAGAATATATTTGTGAAGAAGGTATTTATTTCTACCTCAGCAATGTTCAGTGCACAGTACACGCAAACGATGGTGATTCACTTAACTAATTACTTGAGGAAGGTTATCACCTCAGGGAAATAGCGAATGCAAGTGATTTTATAGCTGCTAGTTCTATTTCGAATCTAGTTTATTTGCAGTACTTACCTATTTTTGAGCTGTTATTTTCTCTTCACCATCTAGCTAATTCTTAGCGTAGGTACCTATTTAAATTTGGGACTAACTTTTTCGAAATATACAGAATATTATGAGTACACTATGTTGAATAGTTGATTACAGTAAGGAAAATATTTTTTTAATACAGTTGCTCAAAAAGTGGCATAATACAGGGACGTATAGCGTTCGGGATGTGGGCTATTACACACTCGTGCTTTTTCTTTACCATTCCCGCACTTGTGCGTTTTCTTTCCCAATTGTCAAAATAATGTCTGCTATTCATGCAAATATTTCTAAAAAAGATACTAACTTGTTTCAATATCAGATTTAAAGTAATTTTAATTAAAATTTAAGCATAAATTAATATAAGTATCGGCCAAATTCAATTTATAAATATAAAAAAAGTTGGCTGTATGAAGTGCACTGCCATAGTCTCTGCTTAGGAAGGTATATATTCTTTTACGGTTGGCGCCATTTTGGATATTCAGGTTTAATGTGTTTTTATTATTTTATAAAATTGCTTAATTTTTTCGCAACTGTATTAAAAATAGTTGTTCAATACAACGTGTGGGACTGTTATTTAACTCGTTCCGACTGTCTACCCTCGCCTTCGGCTCGGGTCAACACCCGTCGTAACTCGTTGTAATAACAGAAATCCCACACTTGTATCGAAAACTACTATTTTAATACAGTTGCTCAAAAAGTGGCGTATTACAGGGACGTATAGCGTTCGGGATGTGGGCTATTACACACTCGTGCTTTTTTCTTTCCTATTCCCGCACTCGTGCGTTTTCTTTCCCAATTGTCAAAATAATGTCTATTCATGCAAATATTTCTAAAAAAAGATACTAACTTGTTTCAAAATCAGATTAAAAGTAATTTTAATTAAAATTTAAGCATAAATTAGTATAAGTATTGGCAAATTTAAATTTATAAAAATAAAAAAAGTTGGCTGTATGAAGTGCACTGCCATAGTCTCTGCTTAGGAAGGTATATATTCTGTTACGGTTGGCGCCATTTTGGATATTCAGGTTTGTTGTGTTTTTATTATTTTATAAAATTGCGTAATTTTTTCGCAACTGTATTAAAAATAGTTGTTCAATACAACGTGTGGGACTGTTATTTAAACTCGTTCCGACTGTCTACCCTCGCCTTCGGCTCGGGTCAACACCTGTCGTAACTCGTTGTAATAACAGAAATCCCACACTTGTATCGAAAACTACTATATTTAGCTACCGTGCTTTGTAAATGCCGTGTTCTGGGAATTTACTGAAATTCGCAGAAGGATTTTTGAAACTTTATCAGTACTGACTTGGGTATAAAAATGACACTACTACTGATAGTCTATGGGGGGTGAAGAATTAAAAAAAAAATTTTTGAATATATTTATAAGCCTATTTTTTCTTGAATGCCTGCAAATTTATTACATAGCTACACTAAATTAAGTAAGTACACTGAGAAATTTTAGCAACAAGTAGCTACAACCTGCGCCTGTCTATTTCAACACGGCCATAGCTTACCACTTACGTAGGACATAATAAAGCAAATGAAACGTGCTTATTATTTGCATCTGCCTAGCCCCTTCGTGAATATAGGCGTACCTATGTATTATGTATGATGTATGTATGTTAGTAGTATAAAGTCGACTTACTACCAGGACCGCATAATTTACAAGAAGTTGTAGTACAAAATTCTATTACAATTAGGTGTATTATCTTCTGGGAACTATCCCACGAGGTTGGCGCTACTGCGATAGTATGAGGCAATTATACTTAGAAATACAATAAAAACCATATGGACATAGACTTAAGGGTAATTTTTCTTTGGCACAGTGATTTTTGTCTTATTTCTATGGATTTGGAGCAGTGGTAAAGGATAGGTCACATCGCATGGCACGGTTTCCTGCATAATAATCAAAATAATTTATGGAATTTTGATATCTTTGTATTCCGGTGAGATGGAGTGAGATGTTATGGAGATAACACGTTTTGAAATGCACTGTATGTTACGCTTTTACTCTTAAACTTCTAAATCGAGTTGGATATTTTTTAAGCAACAAATAAACTGTTAGAGACCGTATTCTTAGCATTCCATGGATTCTCCGTGCGGGCGCCGGGTCCATAGCGTGGCACAGGGGGGAACACCCCGACGGCGTACATATTTACGAATGTAAAAATATAAACGGCCAAGTGGGAGTAGGATTTGCTCACGGTGGGTTCCGGACCAAAAATGTTCAAAATACTTTTTTTTCCATTTTAAGGATTTGAATTGAAATTTGAACTTACATAATTGTAAAGTTTTCAACTATATAACTATCACGGTTCAATTCTGATATCACGGTGTTTTGATTTTCGGTTCTTCTGAACTGGAGGGTTCATGAGATACAGCCTGGTGACAGTCAGACAGACAGACGAACATCGGATTCCCAGAAATAGAGTAATTTTTTTGCCCTTTGGGTACGGAACACTAGGAAAGCAGGACTGACTTTCTTAAGTTCTTCTCGGTTACTTAAATAGCATTAAAGAAATACTCTTAAAAATGTCAGTGCATTTAGTGATCATAGCAAAGTCTTCGTATAGTAAAGTTAATACTCGCCAGAGACTTGTCCAGTCAATCGGAAAATGCAGGTAGTAAGCCAGGTGGGTTGGTTAGAGACATACATACATTATAGTCACGCCTTTATCCCCGAAGGGGTAAGCAGAGGCATATTATATGCCTACATTTCACCTTTTTAGTAACGTGTCCCACGAAATAGGTGGTGAGCCGTATTGCCGTGTTGACATTAGTACGGCTCACCACCTGGACAGGCGCAGGTTGTGACTGCCTGCTTTTGAAAATTTTCAAGTCGCTTATAAAGCCTTCAACTTGGATTAACGACTACCATTTTTCTGGCAGCCGAGACCAATGGCTTAACGTGCCTTCCGAAGCACGGAAACGCTCAAATAAATGTCACAAAGTGGTCACATGGCCATGGATGTTAGAGTCATAAATTTGGAAATTTTGGAGGTTTTCTACGTAAGTATGTTTATCAGTTTCCTATCTGTAGATTGGGTCAGTTGTTTCGGAGCCTATTTAACTACTGGAAACTATTGAATCTATTAAAAAAATTCCTTCACCTATAGGAAGCGACACTATCACCGGGTGACATAGGCTATATTTTATTTCCGTATTCCCACGGGAACGGGAACTACGCGGGTGAAACTGCGTGACATCCGCTAGTGTTTTATGATTTCGGCTAGGTGACGCTGTTTAAAAAAGTCCCACTTTTAACAGAAACCTTATTACTATGTTTATTACCAGCTGTTGCCCGCTTCTTCGTACGCGTGAAAATAGTGTTATAATGCCAATTTGATTGATCTCTGCTTTGCCTCTAGGATATGTAGCGTGATAATATATAACCTATTTGAAGACCCTACCCCTAGTTAATATTTGTGCGAAATTTGAATCAAATCTATTGAGTACTTTTCGAGATATGAGGACAAACAGACAAACAGACAAAAATAATTCTAACTATAATTTCGACTTCGGTATCTTATGTTGAACACCCAAATATCCTTTTTTAATATTTTCAATGTACAGTTTTGACTTTTCTATCATTTTATTACTGCTCGTTCGCTCTAAGTTTAGTTAGTTTTTTTTTAGTATATGTATAGATTATACAATTTTTTCAATTCATATAGAAAAGAAAAGCAGTTCAGACGGGTTTCAATATAATTAATATTAAAAAAAAAAGAAATGCTCGGGAGAGCCATTGCACTGCCCCGCGGTCATAGTGCCGGAGGGGGGAGGGGGGATGCGTAAGCGCCGCGGAGCATTCCACTGTCGCTTTCCGAGCTTTCTTCCGACTATAACAGCCTTGGAAATTCGGCGCAAGGAGTGTCGTGGAGAAGGTGTTTTCTTTTTCGATTATTTTTTGATTTTTATACTTTGATTTAGTTAATAATTGCGATTCGAGATTAGGTATTATTATGAGTAGCGAAAACTTCGATTTCCTGTTTCCGAAATTTGTTCGTAATGGACATTTATGAAATAATTAACGTTCATAAGCAGAAGATAATTATATGCATTATTTTTGTTTAATAACATAAGTACATAAGAAAACATGTAATTTTGTATAGTAAGTACAGAAATGTCTTCTATCGAATTATTATAATAACACTTGAAACACAACAGTATCTCAATCTTAGCAACAAACTATGCCACCGAGGCACGTATCTACTAGAGTTGATTTTATTAGGAAAACTAGCTGAGCCCGCAACTTCGTTTACGTCACATAAGGTGTATGAAAGGAAAGGTATTTCTTCATCAGAGTCATCAAGCAGCGTCTGAAACTGCCCTGTTTGCTTAATCATAAAAGAGCTTAATGATTAAGTCTATTTTAAAACAATTCAGTCCACGCCTTCGGCGCGGACTGAATTGTTTAAAAATAGTCTTAATCATTAAGCTCTTTTATGATTAAGCCAACACGCCAGTTTAGGTTCACTCACATTCAAAGAAACCCCTACAATTAAAATTTTCAAAATATCTGATTCTTAAAAGTGTTATAACTCTTTTATTTCTAAACCGATTTACAAAAAACAAACGCTAAATGTTAACTGGAGCAAACCTCAACACAATACAATAAACCGCATTGCAATCGGTTGAGCGGTTACTGAGATTAGCGTGCACAACCGTACAGACAAACAGATATACAGACATACAGACATACAGACATACAGACAAACAGACAAAAATTCTAAAAATCATTGTTTTGGGTTCTATTGCGTTCTTAAAGCCCCCCTATAATATTTTTTCTTATTTATCTTCCATGTACAGACAGCGACCTGTTACGATTTTATTATATGTATTGATGTGCTGCTCTATGTTCATAACTCAGATTAAAAGAATAACATCTTTTAGTCTGAGGTTCATAAATACACAATGTTATGAACTTGGCTAACAAACAAAACTTAAAAAATGGATCAAATAAAAATAACAACAAATTCATCTATCCTCTCCATACCTCTCCTGTCCTGTCCAGAGTGAATGAACTAAATAAGCAAGATGCTCTCAAACTCTAAAGTCATACTTTCACCGAGGTGAACGCCTTTCCCCAGGCCCTTGGCCCTGAGCATAGGGCCGATGCACTTATCTGCATCGAAAACCCTTCCCGTTCTCTACGCGCCAGTGAAATTTGGACACTTGAGTATCGTGCTACTAGGAAAACAGGAATTGAGAGGATGCTTGTGCATTATCATCAAACCTTAATGAAGAAGTATAGGTAGGTACCTATGTATTTGCACTTTCATGAAGCGTACATACTGACTAGGAAAACAGGAATTGAGAGAATGCTAGGTCAATAGGATTAAACGTAAGTAAAAGTACATTCATAATTTGCGCATCTGGTGCTGCAAACGTTCATAGGATGCGGTATGCGGTGACCACCAGTCCTTCAGGTGGGCCGCGTGCTTGTCTGCCACATTTGTGGTACCTATACCTACAAAAAAAGGCCTAAATAATTTCAACTGTGACGTCACAGCCTGCACCCGTCCATTTCAACAAGGCAATAGGCTCACCACCTATTACCTGCTATTACGGTGGACATTATTATTATTTCGAATCAACACGGGCGAAGCCGAGGTACATAAGCTAGTATTTATATGTATAAAACGCGTCATTTTACTTGCAAAGAGAAATTATCTACACTTAAATAAGTAAATATGTAAGAAATGAGAGTGTGTTGACGGAATACATTGATAATTATACCTGCCTACTTCGTTTGCACTAGCCCTGACGCACTAGAATATAAGTCATAATAAGAAGCGGCCAAGTGCGAGTCGGAGTCGCGTACGGATTGTTCCGTACCAAAAAGCTGCACAAAATCACCTTTTAGCCCCTCTCTATAAAACAGATTGCAGAGGGGCTTATGGCGAGACTTGTGTCTGTAGTATGTGACTCTGTTGCATTAAACTAGGTACGTCACTAGGTCACGTGGATCATCTTTTTTTTTTTTTTTTTATACTACTTAGTTGGCAGACAATCTTACGGCCCACCGGAAGGTTGGTAACCGTAGCCTATAGACGTTTTGCAACACCAGAGGCGCTACACACGCGCTGCCGACCCGGGCGCAGGTTGTGACCACCCACAGTTGAAATTTTTCAAGCCGCCCGTAGGTAAGGCCTTCAACTTGGCTTAACGACTGTCATTTTACCGACAACCGGGACCAACGGCTTATCGTGCCTTCCGAAGCACGGAAACGCTCGTAAATAAATGTAACAAAGTGGTCCACGTGGTGGTCACCCATCCATGTCCGGCCAAAGTAAATGTTGCTTTCTGCAGTGATCGTTTACAGAACACAGAGTCAGCGGGGCCACGAGCGCTTCACTGTTGCATTATGCGCTGTTGCATCTGTTCAAAGTTTGCTATAAAACAAAAATGACAACGTCAATCGGATTGAACTTTCACTTTTAAAATAAACGTTTTAGAGAGGGGCATTCGGGTGAGACCGTCTCACGGCTTCTTGTTTTGTATGGTAAGTTTCTGGATTTTTTGGATATTATTTTTCTCCTCTTAGTATTTATACTTTATAGTTAATCGGCAGCTAAATAATTGCCTCTGTGAAAATTTCAGCTCTCTAGCTATTACCTACGGCTCCTGAGATACAGTATCGCGACGGACGGACAGACGGACAGCGAAGTCTCATGAAAAGGGTTCAGTTTTTACCCTTTGGGTACGGCACCCTAAAAAGAGTAGGTAAAGTTGTATCCAATCATCTTAGGGTTAAGTACCGGTGGCATACCAATTTACGCGCGAAGGATATAATATAAACTATTAACTTTATTGACAGACTATGGCATAAGTGTAATTCAACTCGACAGCCTCTGTGGCGCAGTCGGTAGTGGTACTGCCTGCGGCACTGGAGGTCGTGGGTTCGATTCCCACCGGAGACAAATATTTGTGTGACCCATAAATGTTTGTCTCAAGTGTCTGGGTGTTTTTATTTATAATATGTATGTATTTA
The DNA here is from genome assembly GCA_933228765.1 of Miltochrista miniata. NCBI lineage: Eukaryota > Metazoa > Arthropoda > Insecta > Lepidoptera > Erebidae > Miltochrista > Miltochrista miniata. The sequence goes on from OW121769.1 coordinate 4,050,612, forward strand.
AAAGTATATAAGTATTAATATCCGTGGTCTGATACCCATAACACAAGCAGGTAGCAAGGTAAGCAGAAATGCATGAAACCACGGTTTGCGATTTGTTCATTCGTGTATTGTCGGCAAAAAATATATCTCTCACTGGGCACTTTACAGGAGAACATCTAGCTTCCTTGTAAGCCTAACACAATATCCAAAAGATTTGTGCCGTCCGAGCAAAAGGAACATTCAAGTATAAATTTATATCACAACTAGAGGACGTCATGCGGTTTCACCCGCGTAGTTCCCGTTCCCGTGGGAATACAATATTTTTTCTTCCATAGGAACCTTCTCCTGACAATACCTTACACAACAAAAAAAGAGTTAGTGAAATCGGTCCACCCGTTCTGAAGTTATGCGCTTACCAACACATTTTGCGATTCATTTCTATATAAATATAAGATACACAGATCTGAGCTTTTCACATAAGTATGCGAATGTCACCTCTAAACTATTAAATCATCTATGGTTTAAAAAAGTTCGGCAGGCGCATAACTAGTTACCAAAACTGCATAGAGTAGTGTCAACGCTCCGGTCGATGCACGCACCTGTACACCTGCACGATGAACTGGGTACTGATTGTAGTTCATTGATGAAAGTGAAAATGAATGTTACTAAAATATGATAGTAATCGTCTTGATTACCGATGAGTATGCCGAAAACGAAGTATTATAATAAGAATACACAATACACATATTGTTGAACAGTACAAGTGGTGGTATTCAATATGTGCAGCAAGTTTTACCAAGTGCCACCAACACCAATAAACTGTGTTGTATGATTTTTGTAAAGCAGATGCGATCTGAAGAAGTAGAAAAATAATAGCAGGAAAATACACGCACTTTCCGAAGCTAGGATGCCAGATTTAAACGGTAATTTGTGAATGACAATATACCTATTAGGGAATGTGTTGTTATTGGTGATGTTTGGTTTGAATGTTTTATTATAGATTGAAACATGAGCATAAAACTTGAAATAATGATAAGATTAACTTCTAAGTAATGATGTCCGGTGGTAAAATTAAGTGATAAAAATATGGAAATACTACACAATGAATCCCTACAATAAAATCATCTAATTCTACAGTCACGAAGACCATGACTAGATGTACAGAAAGCCGAATGTCCCACACCAAGTTGTCTTGTACGTGTACAGCGCACACGTGCAAGGCCGACGCGGTGCGGTTCACCGACCGACTCCGGCGCAGCCTCCGACTAGACCCGTGAAAAACTAACACTGTATCAAAGGAAACGCTTTGTTGATAGGTCTGGTGTGCTGTTTTATCTTTGGAAGCGCTCGTGGCCCCGCGGACTCAGTGTTCTGTAAACGATCACTGTAGTAAGCAACTTTCACTATGGCCAATCCTTGGATGGGTGACCATCCATGTGCTCACTTTGGGACAATTATTTGAGAGGTTTCGTGCTGCGGAAGGCACTGGTCCGGTTGCCAGTAAAATGGCAGTCGTAAAGCCAAGTTGAAGGTTTACTTAGTTAGACGGCTTGAAAAATTCAACAGCAGTCAGTCACAACCTGTGCCTGTCCATCTTAACACGGCAATACGACTCACCACCTATTATGTGGGACAAATTCTAAAAAGGTGGCATGTGGGCATATAATATGCCTCTGCCTACCCCTTCGGGGATAAAAGCGTGACCATATGTATTTATGTTTTATCTTCGTGATACAAACGTTCGCATGTTCATGTGTTTTAACGAAAAAAAAGTGAGTGCGCGTGATTGAAGTAAAACTTCTTTGCCATTGACGGCATCAAATGTTATATTAATATCATTCATTCAAACTACGTTTCCGCTATTCAAAATTCAAATAGTAAGCGTTACTTCCGTCAGAAAAAAATCTGTATTACCCCCTAGTCGCGCCTACAGAAGTTTTACTTCATAAAAGTTTTTTAAAGGAAAGAATACAAAGAAAAGGCCCTTTTTTTAACGTGAGGAATATTTTACATGGATACCATGCCGGACTCGGCGTTTGAACACTTAGTGACATTCCGTTTCCGTACGCACATTAAACCTGGCTTAACATGGGTTAGCATAGTCAAAAGCCATTTCTTTACGTGAGAAAATCCATATCCATACTAATATTATAATTATAAAGCTGAAGAGTTTGTTTGTTTGTTTGTTTGTTTGTTTGAACGCTAGGATCTCAGGAACTACCGGTTGGATTTCAAAAATTCTTTTACAGTTTGATAGTCCATTTATCGAGGATGGCTATAGGCTATATAACATCACGCTAAGACGAATAGGAGCGGAGCAGCAATCAAGAATGTTTCGAAAACGGGGAATATTTTTTACAGTCTGAGAGCTTCCGAGGCGTACGCTGCGTAAATGGTTAAAGTAAGTTAAAAATTGTGTATTACAAAATTGTTTCTCTTAAAAAGTTCTACAAAAAAGTCCGCGACAGCATATGTCTGTCTTTTAAGGTTCGCTCACAATAACCTAATTTGCCTATCTCTTAAGGTTCGCTCACGATATAATGAAACTGAAGAGTTTGTTTGTGCTAGGATCTCAGAAACTACTGGTTGTATTTCAAAAAATATTTTACAGTTTAATAGTCCATTTATTGAGGCTGGCTAATGGCGATATAACATCACGCTAAGACGAATAGGAGCGTAGCAGCCATGAATAATGTTTCGAGAATGGGGATTATTTCTTTCTTTTGAGAGCTCCCATTGCGGACGCTGCCTAAATAGTTAAAGCTACGTAAAAATTGTATATTACAAAATTGGTTCTCTTGAAAAGTTATAAAAATAAGTCCTTAACAGCATATGTCTATCTTTTAAGGTTCACTTACAATAACCTTCTTATTAAGTTTTAAAGTATGAGCGCCGCGACGGGAGTAAACTTGGTCTGCAGTGGCAGCCAGTCAACTGAACAATAAAAACCGGTCAAGTGTGAGTCGGACTCGCACACGATGAGTTCCATACCGAAAAACGGATGGGTGGAAGTAAAAGCGGCGGGATCATTATATCACTTTAACACCTCTTACCTTCTCACTCTCACGTGACGCAAACGAAGATATGCGATTCAGCTCTAATGAATACCAGCGAGGCGACGCAACGGGGGTAAATGCAACGGGAAATATTATAATACTCAAAATATTAATACCATACCTCTCTCTTTCTCACTCTCATGTGACGCAAACGAAGTTGCGCGGGTCAGCTAGTCGTTAATAAAAGCTATGTTTTTTTAATTTTTTTTTTAATATTTAGCTCGCCAAATTGACGTCGCCACCAGCCTGATGGAAAGCCGTGGCGCATCTAGCGATTGGGGCCACTTCTGACAGTGGTCCTCAAGTTGGCGGCCCTGTGATGTGCCTCTTCACGCTCCTCTTGAAGAACCCGGGATTGTAAGATGAGGGAAACACGTGTGCGGGCAGGTCGTTCCATGTTTTTAGGTTATACTCTTACCGACTAAAACAATACGGTGCACCACTCCTTGCGGCCGAGAGCCCCGGGTGAGCTTTCGGAAGGATGTTCCAGGATTCCTAACAGACTTTTGGGTTGAACCAAAGATAATATAGGTAATAGACTAATAGTATTACATACAGATCGGCAACTCCCTGTCGCGCCACAGCTGTCAGTAGAGTTGACGTACGTGTTGAGGGAACATTTGCTTGCAATTATTGGTCACACGCACACATTCAAGCTGGAGTTTCCGCCCTGTGGTAAAACCGCGGCCTCTCCTGGGTCTCCTGGGTACTATATCCCGCGTCTTTAGGGGTTGGTTCGGCTGTTATCCAGTAGGATACCAACCTCGATTTTTTAAAAGGGGGTTTTAGAAGGTTTTTGCAGAGTCAGTAGCGCGAGTGTAGCACCCGTGGTGTTGCAAACGTTCATAGACAGAGAGCTTCACGGACGCTTCGTACTCCGAAGATGTGACTTGGGAGGATCACATCACGAAGTCGGGCTAGCGTGATATTTACAGACTTTTTGCTTAAAATTCGTCATGAATGCTATACCGGACTCCTACCGACTAAAAAACCAGTCTATGGTTAGGAGCCTCGGGTATGCCCTCGGAAGGATGTCCCAGGACTCCCAACAGACCTATGTCCACCACTGCGGCCTCACTTAGCGCCCGCTAAGTGATATTTACACACTAGGATGTGAAATCCAATCACCCTAACAAATTAGGAAAGCCCTACTTCTAACAGCCAGCAGTGAACTGTAGGCAGATTTTTCTGACTGATTGATTTTCTATTTTTTAATAAGTACCACTAAGGTGGCAGATAAGCATACGGTCCACCAGAAGGACTGGTGGTCACCGTAGCCTATAAACGTTTGCAACACCAGAGGCGCATCAGTCGTGCTGCCTACCCTGCAAGATTCTTCTAAAGCCCCCTTTCATAAACCGAGGCTGTGAGCTCTCTTGTAGGTACAATATAGAATAAACATACTTATTTAATTTTATAAAATTTTACACCGGTCATTACTCCCACAGTCAGAAACCAATTCAACAAAATAAATTCCTCAAATTCGCAGGTGACAATGATTAATTTTACAACGAAACAAACAAACAAACACTCAAGACAATTTACTTCTGAGAAAGCAACAATTGTTTTAAACGTATCGTGTCAGCAAGGTGGTCGCCATTATGCTGATAAAACAAATTCACTGACATACGAACCGTTCATTCATTGATTTGAAGAAAATAGGGATTTACGTTTTACTTTTGAATGAAACAGAAAGGTTATGATGACTTCTTGCATATTTTAATGCTATTCTAATTAGTTAGGTACCTACTTATATTAATGTGTCATCTTTGGACTGGTGCACATAAATAACAGCTTCGCCAGTGCGAATCGGTGCAAGAGGATATGAAGATGGATAAATACTTTGACTTGGCCAATGAGTTAACTAAACAAGAAAGCCGTGCGATCGTTCTCATCAGACTGCCCCTCTCTAACACGTTTATTATGAAAGTTCAATCCGATTGACGACCAGCTGATCCACGTGACCTAGTGACGTAGTTTAATGCAACAGAGTCAAAGACTACGTACAAAGTCTCGACATAAGCCCCTCTGCACTCTATTTTATAGAGAGGGGCTAAAATGACTTTATGGTTAAACATAGAGTTTAGCCGTAGAAGCAGGAGCAAGGGGATTGTCAGCCAAATCCCCTTAATATACCTTGCTATTGCCAAGAGCTTCAGCAGTTAGCTTCTTACTAAAACGAATATCCAAAACAATATTGATAGGATCTTATCAAATTTGGTTACGCAGGGGTATAATGCAGACGGTGGAAGGACAGCGTTAATGCATTGTAAGGCTCTCTCAAATAATAAGGTGGCCACCTACATTCTGGGTAGAAGTCCCAGACGCCGACACGATGTTCCCATCTGTACCACGCTATGGTAAGAATGAGGTCTCTCAGACGAAACCGTGGGTTGTGTAGCTAGTAAAGAATAAACCTAGATATTTCATCTACAATGACCAGGAACACATAGGACACCAATAAGTTGTTTTACACCACAAACCACATTATTGTTATAGATGGCGCTGTACCAATAAAAGTGTTGCTACAGGGTGTTACATAACCCAGCAACTCGCCTACAACTGGGCAAGTAGACCGGAACGACTTAATGTACAGGTTGTTTCACTTTTACTTTATGTTTTAGTGATAGTGACACGAATATTATATGTTGTTGTATGATAAAACATAATTATTTAATATATCCGTTATGTCAATGCATATAATTAATTGGAGATAATTGAAAATTGTAGTAGGTGTCGTGCGCATGAAACTGATTTGTTGTAACTAAGTAATATTATGTAGCACGTATAAACTCAATAACAATAATAATTACAAATTACATGATCATATTATCATTTTACTATAATCACAAGTGCATGTATCGTAAGTTAGTTAAGTTATTCCAGCTTGTAAATTTTTGAATAACAATATTGCATCAGGTAGACAAGACACGCTTTGGATTCTCGAATGAAAACGTCTAAAATAAATCTATCATAAGGATCTTAAATAGGTACCATTTAAAAAAACGAATGTAACACTTTCAAAAATTAATGTATTCCTTAGTTAACTGCAGTTTTTTAGCTGTATAAAGTTTTTTTTAATATAACTTCTAACAATACTTCCTCTTACAGTAATCCTTTATCTAAGGTCCTCTGCATTGCAAAGAAACTGTGTTATACCCGATACACAAAATAACACATAGGAAATATCTCGATAACCCAAATATCTTATAACCAAGAAAAAATCCTATAAAGAACCAACTTAAAAACCCACCCCACCTGTATATAAAATCTTAAAATTGCAACTAGTTTTACGCAACCGCGTGCAAAACGAGAAGAACCGAGTCATTGTGATCGCTTCCTTGTATTATGTCACTCTGACCCAAATAACTAATAAAAAATAATTACAGTTTTTTTTAGAAAACCATTATAAATTATACACGAACCAAGCATCGAGGTAAATGGACCACCCTTTATGATATAACATCGCATTATACATAATCATAATGCATTTAATAATAACAGTGTTATTTCTCACAGTTCGTGAACTTAGGAAGGTAAGTGATTATCTTGAGTGCCTCTTTGGTCTAGAGATCGAAAAGTGCGACCGCGGATCATGAGGTCGTGGGTTCGATTTCGATTCCCACCGGGGACCAACATTTTGTGTGATCCATCGATCTATAAATATGTACTGCTCGTTCGCTCTAAGTTTGCCGCTCGGCTCCTAAAATTGACAGCAACTAATGTCACTTCTTCATACAATGGTGCGTATTTTCTATGACGAAGTGACATTAGCTACTGTCAATTTACTTCGTCTAATTAAAAATTCGGGTATACGCCTCTACGCCAGCGGCAAACTTAGAGCGAACGAGGCTTGTAAAAGGAAACATGTGTACGGACAGGTTCCAAGTTTTTATGGTTCTTGCTTGCCAAAATGATGGCAAATGGAATAACACATAGGCTACTTTTATCCCGGGAATAAGTTTCTACGGGAAATGGGAACGGGAACAAATTTTACGCGGGCGAAGCGGTGGGCACCAGCAAGTTTATCTATAATATCGAGATCGTCGAGATCCCGCAGGCCTCTCAGCACAAGCTTGTACTTTTTTTATACCACTAAGGTGGCAGACAAGCATACGGCCCACCAGAAGGATTGGTGGTCACCGCAGCCTATGAACGTTTGCAACACCAGAGGTGCCACAATCGCGCTGCCGACCCTGTAAAAACCTTCTAAGACCCTTTTTGAAGAACCCCATACTGCAGGCGTTTGGGAAAACCGATAGCTTAATTTGGGCTAGGTGATGTGCGAAAATATGAGCGAATACAATGCCTTTTTCTTTTTACCTGAATGATTCCATAATGGATGAAATCCACCGGTGACAAATATTTGTGTGACCTATAAATGTTTGTCTCAAGAGTCTGGGTGTTTCTATGTATAATATGTATGTATTTAAAAAGTATATAAGTATTAATATCCGTGGTCTGATACCCATAACACAAGCAGGTTATTCCTAGCTTACTTTGGGATCAGATAGCGTTGTGTGAAATGTCCTTGAATTATTGAATGGAAATGGACTAAAACTACACAATGCCCTCCCATCTGCCTATGACCAGGAGTACCGGGAACGCCCTCGGAAGGATACCCCACCTTTACCTTCACACCACAATCTTCCCTTATCATTCTTATCACGATACTCTTTACTTTGTCCAGCTCACACAAATCAGTATACCTCAATGTTTACTGACCTTACGTAGGCTGTTGGCACAGTAATCTTTGCTTATCGTACCTATATGCGTTTTCAGTAAAAAAAAAGCGCATAGAGATCGTTGCACGATATAAAATGCATTACCCGATAAAAACTGCGGTGGTTATCTTTGCGGACGTTACTCCTGGTGTGATAAAGGATATTCAACTACATGCATACTTACTTACTTAAGGGCCCCACTCACTAACAGTCCGCCTGCAGTCTCTGGTCCTATCGGACGGCCTGCCGTCCTAGACCAATAGCGCCAACACACTAAAGCGATTTTGGCCTGCCGGCAAGACCCTGCTGTCAGTTTTGCGACCACACACTAACAGTCGGGAGTCGGCAGTTTCCCACCGTACGATCGTCCGTCGGCCATGGTCTGATATCGGTTTGAGGGTCCATACACTACATTCAGCAAATGATCACGTTCAACATGTTATTACGTAGATTCGTCGACCTGAAAGTAGGTAGATGAATATTTAATGAATATGAAATAAAAATATGGTACGTATTCACGTATTATACCATATTTTTATTCAAAATTCTTGACAAAACTATTAAAAACTGGATAATAATAATAAATAAATAAGTATATATTTAAATTTTATAATAATTTAAAAGTACGTAGGTACTTTTAATCTGTGTAAATTATAGATAGGTATAAAATATATAGGTTTATACCCTAGATAGAACTACAAAAAGCGTATTTAGCGATTACCAAAATTATTCTGAATGTGCTTTTAAGATTTTTTTTTTTTTCACAGTGTCAATTGTTGCCGAAGGTATTGTGGATTGATAATATGCTAACAATTTGTTGTAAGCATCATCCTTCGAGCGTTTATTGTGATAACAATCATCTTTCACCTTCCATAAACATGGGATAAGTATTATTTAGCTCAATAAACGTAGATACAAATTGAGGTTTGTTGTCCATTTTGACGGTAAAATTAAACAAGTCGAAAAACTTAAAACTGTCGGCGCAGAACTGACACAAGACGTCGGCACTGTATACTGTAGTTTGACTCGGCCGGATTTTAGAAATAAATGCCTACAGCCGCGCGGTACGTAAGCATGCGATAGGGCTGCCCACCTACAGCATTTTAATAATATGTGCCTACTTTGACTTTCTATTTAGTATTGCGATTGTAAATATGTACATACATACATTCATATAGTCACGCCTTTATCCCTGCAGGTGTAGGCAGAGGCATAGTATACGCCCACATTTTACCTTATAGTTTTACGTACGCGTAATAGATAGTGAGCCTAATGCAGTTGATTTTTTCAATCCGCCCACAAGGCCTTCAATTTGTAATAAGGACTAGCTGTTGCCCGCGACTTCGTACGCGTGAAAATTATTTTATAATACCAATTTGATTGCTCGCTGCTATCCTAGGATATGTAGCGTGATAATATATAGCCTATTTTAAGACCCTACCCCTAGCTAATATTTGTTCAAAATTTGGACCAAATCCATTCATTACTTTTCGAGATCCTTCCGGACAAAGCAAAGCAAACAGACAAACCGACAAACAGACAAAAAAAATTCTAACTATATTTTCGGCTTCGGTATCTTATGTTGAACACCCAGCGAGTATTTTTTTTTAATATTTCCAATGTACAGTTTTGACTTTTCTATCATTTTATTATATGTATTACATAGATTGTTGTTTTACTGACAACCGGCTTTCATTTCGAGTAAATATGTACCTTTTTTATTTAAACAAAAAAATACTTTGTGAGTAATAATATAATATCCCCGCAACGGCTGGCGGCGCGGGGTGGCGGCGTGGCGGCACAGCGCCCGTTATCTACTAACGATTGAGTGAGACGGGTGTAGAAATTTGAAAACGGCGTAGACAATAATAATCGGCTCATCACATGTTTCGTCAGTGAAGAATCACGGAATTCTAGTCTTTATAATCATTGTGTTAAATTTTTGATTTATAAAATTAAAACTATTTTTCGATTTGAAAGTACTAGTCAGTCTCTAGTACACTAGTACTTTTCGTACATTGTCAAGTTGTGTTAAACTTTGGAAATTCATATTTGTCTCTATGCGTGTAACAAAAATCAAAGGTAACAAAAATGCTGTAATTTTTTTTTATAAATAAATAAATAATCACGGGCATTTTCACACAACGCTATCTGATCCCAAAGTAAGCTAGGAATAACCTGCTTGTGTTATGGGTATCAGACCACGGATATTAATACTAATATACTTTTTAAATACATACATATTATACATAAAAAACAACCAGACTCTTGAGACAAACATTTATGGGTCACACAAATAGTTGTCTCGGGTGGGAATCGAACCCACAACTTCCAGCGCCGCAGGCGGTATCAATACCGACCGCGCCACAGAGGCAGTCATACGGTGCTAAGTGTACTGTAACATCGGTCATCCACAAAGAAATGAATACTCTTTAACATACCTAAATCATTGCTCTCAATTAAATAACTACGAACTGACAACGGAACTAAATGTACTACCTACACGTACTAGAGTTCTGAACTAGTTTTTTTTTGATATTGTACTATATTGGATCGCACCGTGCACTGACTGAGCAAGCACAAGTCTAGTTTTAAACACAAACATACCTACTTCATGTAACAACCTAGTTTACTCGTGTCAATCACTTTGTTTAACTTTAGTCATCTAGTGGTATAGTACCTTAAGTAAAATCAATTTATAGTCTTACCTTTCGGAGTTTCCAGGTTATCTAAAAAACGTTATATCTGGGTGCGTTATTGACGAATTCATGCAACCAAAACAAGCACAATAGACACTAGTTGTCATATTAAATATTTTTAGTAAATAAAACACGCGCGGTTACTATTTAAAAAACGACACACCTTCCATTCGTCTACTCGGCACAATCGCGACTGCGGACGCTGCTTGCTTGCTGAAAGGCATGCCGAAATCGAGAATCGTAGGTATAGCTTGCGCTTCATCCGTTTGTAGGGAGCTACAATACTGGTTAAACATATATTTATACTGTGACGTCGGTCGACAGGCCGCCGGCCGGCTACCTGCTAATGTGTGGTCAATCGCGCGCCAGGCTTTAAACTGTCCGGCCGATATCTGTCGGCGCTGAACGGAATCGTCGAGCGGCCACACACTATCAGTTCGTATTAGTCGTCCGTCCAAAATCTTCAACAGAACTGTTAGTGTGTGGGCTATTGCAATTAACTGACCGATTAATATCGTCCGGTAAACTGTTAGTGAGTGGGGCCCTTTACTTACGGTACTTATAGGTAATATGGGCCCTTTGTGGTCCTACCGAGTGCTTCAGACCTCAAGCAAGCCTCGCCTGCAACCTATCTCATCAAATAGTAAATGATTTATTTAAAGTATATATTCAACGCATAAGAACAATCATTAGATAATATAATTAATTAATTATAAACTGGGAATTCAATATTTACAGAAAAACGGGAAGGAACAATATTCACAAGACTGTCGTAAGTCGTAACCCTTGTCTAGGTATCGAAGAATTCCTCGGCACGTCGAATTCATTCGTCGCAATTGACTGAGAACGGACTGGAAATCTCATTATTCCAAATTTAAATCTTCCCGCCATTCAAACTTTCAAAGTATGGACAGTCCGTTCAGAGTTAAATTACCTCTAGCACTTAGGTTGCCTACCTTGATTGCTGTGTGACCTGAATAAGTTCTTGTTTCTCCCATGTTCTTCAGCCTTTAATCGTAACTTACTTTCATTTTTTGCTGGCGTGTTTTTCGGGCTAGATCATTATTTGAGATGTGGAACGTTGTGGAAGCAGCAACTTTGACTTCGCTAATGATGGTACTGAATGTATTTTTCAGATATTCATTAAAAAATATTATAAATCTTAAAATAATACAATCGCATGGTAGTAACAGGAGCACTGTTTTAGTAAAGTTAAGTATATTAAGAAGTGAAAAACAAAACCACAGTATAAATATGTTGTTTAACAAAACCCTCCGTGCTAACGGTTGGATGTTACAATCTCCACTATATTCGGTAAAATGTCTTAGGCTGGCACTCATAGGGCGACTTTACTGCAGTGCCAATACACGGAAAACGATTGAAAAGCTGTCACTCAGAGGTAAAATAACAGTAAACTGACTTTTTGCAATATGGTACCTCTCCACGAGCTATCAACGAATTCCGACGTACATAGACAATGAGACAGTAAAGCTCTGAAGGTTCGCTAGTAATCCCGTCATTGTAACATCATGTTTGCCGTCGCGTATAATACCGTCACTGATACTTGCCGTATTAAAGTAAAATGGTTATTGTGAGCTAACGATAAAAGCATAGAAACTTTGGTATATGATAGACAGATGCAATCCTGATCTCAGATCCAAGAAGCTTTATAACACCAGAACCTTCAGGCGAGGAAGCTGTGGCAGCTGAAATCTGCCGGGAATTTTAGGACATTCTTCAGTTTTTCTCGGGAATCAGAGCGCCCGGTGTTAACCTAATATTAGAGACAATTTTTTTAATAAGTACTTTCCGTGGTTCAGGTAAATACGAAGAGAAAATTATCTTAATTTGTAACTTTTTTCGTATTTTTTTTAAAGTAAAACTTTTTTAGGCGCGACTAGGGTGTAACTCATATTTTTGAAGTAAAACTTCTTTAGGCGCGACTAGGGAGTAACTCAGATTTTTTTTCTGACGAAAGTAACGCCTACCCAAAGGGTACAAACGGCAGCCTGTTACCTACTGATGATTCGCTGTCCGTCTATCTGTTTATCACCATCACTTCACCAGTATTTATCACAGGAACCGATAGCTTGAAAGCTGAATGAAATACCTACTAAAATCAGAAAAAAATAATTTCTAGGGGTTTCCTATTCCCATAAAACCAACTTATTTGGTATGGAACCCTCCGTGGACGAGTCCGACTCGCACTTGACTGATTTTAGAATTTTCACAGTCAGACGGACGGACGGACGAACGAAGGTTCCGTTTTCTTCCTTTTGAGGTGAGGAACCCGAAAAGGGACGATTTATTTATCTTTATTGAAAAAACACCACATCACATTTTTGTACATACTATGATCCTACTATCCTACTAATATTATAAATGTGAAAGTTTGTGAAGATGTTTGGATGTTTAGATGTTTGGATGTTTGTTACTCAATCACGCTCTAACGACTGAACAGATTGGGCTGAAATTTGGTACAGGGATAGAGTATAGTCCGGAATAACACATAGGCTATTTTATCCCGGGAAAATGTTCCCACGGGAAGCAGGAACGGGAACCAAATTTCACGCGGGCGAAGCCGCGCGCATCAGCTAGTTTTTTAATAAATATTGCAGTTCCCAGGAATCAAAATTTACAAAAAAGGACTCAATTTAAAATGTGGTTTTTAGCGACAACTAGTGGCGAATAGGAGTACTATAACAAACTCTATTACTTTAAGTAGTATTGCTATCAAGCACTAGATGGCGCTAATCAGAATATATTTCCAGACGAATTTCGAGAATGTATTTTTTGTTCTTTACAAATAAAGTTACAGTATAATCCTGTAAATAATATTATTTATTAGTAAATTTATGAATCGCTTTGTTGTCATAAATGTTCCCCAAAAATCGGCAGTTAGAGTAACCGTGTCTACAAAACTATGAAGATTCTGTTTGCATAATGGGTACCTTCTAATTCTACGAAACAATACCGTAAAACACGGTAATATTTATGATAATATATAATAATTAAAGAAGAATTAATAAAGAGTAACGAAAGGCTCTCGAGCTGCTGATGCTAATGTTGATGTGCGGGGTTTTGGTGTGATGACCACAGATAAAAAAATGTTATGTATTTATAATCAGTGCCGTTTGATTATAAAGCAATATTTTAACAAAGCTCTCATCGTTTCCGTGGTGTAGCGGTTATCACATCTGCCTAACACGCAGAAGGCCCCCGGTTCGATCCCGGGCGGAAACATAGTTTTTGCTAATATTAGTCGATGTTTAGGTTTTTTTTACGTATACACGTATAGCATAGTATAAACGATCTACTGCCGAACAGCTCAGCAGCATTATTTACTTATTTGAAGTCGAATTTTAATCTATTTATAAACGATTGTAAACTGTATTTATAAAATATTTGTTAGGTACCTCCTATGCTTACTTTCGATTGGTTGAACCGATTTTTTACGATTCTTTTTCTATTCTGTAGTGATTACGAAAAACGCATTAACTATTATGTAGGTACCCTTTTTGTAACATTTTTTTTTATTTTTAGTTTTATTTCACTTGTCTTACCTTTCTCCGGAACTAAGCTAACTAGAGATGTGAAACTTGAACTAGCAGCAAAGTATAAGTTACACTTCCCTAATTTATTATAGTTCTGTAAATATTAAAGAAGTACCTATTTATAATTTGAAAAAAATACCTATGCTTTGCAATAATTATGATTTTGTCCTATTAAAACTAAATATAAACGCATCAACTGTAGGTACTACATAGGAGTGCAATAATGTTAAGCAAATCATTTGAATGCACTTTTCAAATTGAAAGCTGGTGCTTGAACTTAGGTAATATTTAGAACTGAATAGAACGAAAAAATAGAATTTTCATTTATTGAAATTTAAGTAAACCTTTCGACCTTCCTGTTAATTATAATAGGTCCTAATTGCAGCCTATGGACGTTTGCAACACCAGAGGCGCTACACTCGAGCTGCCGACCCTGTTGAACCCTTCTGAGACCCCCTTGAAGAACCCCATGTAGGCATTTAGAGACCTGAGGCAGGGAGATCATTCAACAATCTAAGCGTGATCATTTACGATATTTCTTTTTCACGCCTACTAAAATTTCTTTAAACAACCACCAAAATCACATTGCTAAACTATTTTGTCAGGCGCATCACTTTTGGCAGTCGGTCGGCGGGTCGGTACACCTACACACTGGTGGCTAAAGAAATCCTACAAAATGTGAAAGTTCACGAACATGTTTTGACGTTTGCAACTCAATCACGCTCTAATGGCTTAAGAATCTGGCTGAAATTCAGTACAGCTGCAGAATATAGCCTAGAATATGTTCCCAATGAGAACAGATTTCCAGGGATAAGATTAGATGATATGATGAGATAAGTTTAGATGATGAAGATGGTTATAGTCCGTTCATAGTTATTTTACCTCTAACCTAAGAGATTGTTTTCTGTGTGTTGGTATTGCAATAAACTCTTTCTGTGTATTGATATTGCAGTAAACTTGCCCTATGGGTGCCAGTTTAAGACATTTTGCTGCTGGAGAATAAAGATGTAACCGTTAGTACTAACAGTAATTTTTTTATTATGTAAATATACTAAATATCCAATATACATAGCTTTACTGAACACGTGGTTCTGTTACTGTACGATTATACTTAAGTGTAATTTTTATTGATGATGGATATAAAAAAAACTAAATTCCATCACTAAGGAGGGCGAAGTTGCTGCTTCCACATCTCACATAATTTCCAGGCCCGAAAAAACGGCAGCGAAAGAAGAAAATAAGTTTCGACTTAAGGTATGGAGTACATGGGAGAAACAAAAACTTAGTGGTACTAATGGTAACACGAAAACAAGGAAGCCAACCTCACAGATAGAGGTATAATTAACTCTGAATGGGCTATACCAGACCTCAGGCTAGATTAGGTTGCTCTGCGAAGTCCAGGTGCAAATTGTGGTTTTGGCTCCCGAAAATCTTTATCAAACTTTATCTTGCCTAGTGATAATAATAGTAGTAGGTAGGTATTTTGTTACACGTGCTGACCTTTAAACAATGGTGATTCAGAATTTTATCTTCATAATCTATAGGTTGTAATATTATAAAACCGGTCAAGTGCGAGTTGAACTCGCCTATGAAGGCTTCCGTAGCAGCAAGTAACATAATATAAAAGTTCTTGTAGTTCGTTGTAACTTTGATTGATGTTTTAACACGTTCGCCGAGGTAGTGATTTTTCTCGGCGAAAATTGCGGTTTATGACGTATTAAAAAAAAATCTACCTACTAGATCTCGTTCAAACCAATTTTCGTTGGTAGTTTTTATGGCAATGTACATCATATATTTTTTTTTGATTTATCATTCTCTTAGTTTAGAAGTTAGAGGGGGGGGGGCTCATTTTTCCACTTTGAAAGTGTTTCTTGCGCAAACTATTCACTTTAGAAAAAAATGATATATATCCTATAGATACCCCACACGTATGGGTTTGATGAAAAAAAAAATTGAGTTTCAGTTCTGAGTTGCTATGGACCCCCAAAATTAACTGCTTTTTTTCTAGTTTTATATATATAAAAATCTTGATGCGGTCCACAATATACATCTACCTACCAATTTTCAATAGCAGGCCTTATATTAGATTATAGAGATTATAGAGAAAAGTGACTGTGACATACGGACGGACAGACAGACAGACTTGACAAATCTATAAGGGTTCCGTTTTTACCATTTGGCTACGGAACCCTAAAAAGGAAAGATTTTATTGTTTGCTTGCTTGTGTTGAATAGGCTACAAAACTACCGAATCGATTTAGGTATACCTACATTTTTCTCTGTTGGGAGCTACACTATCCACTGGTGACATTGTGATTATGATTTTATGACATTAGAAAGTTACTCTAAGGGATCAAATTATTGTAAAGGAACGTAGACTCTAAAGATTATCATTACTACAACATAGCCATGATAAATGTGAACAAATCTAGCGAATTTCCATGCATTATTGTAACCTTACGTGAGGCCGGGGCGGCAGTAGCCAAAATCTGTCGGGAATTCTGGGACATCCTTCCGAGCTTACCCGGGCAGAAAGCAGAAATAGGGCCTCGTGTGATTTTGGTCCCTGTATTCCAATAAGAGTCCGGCATAGCATCCACGGCAGATTTCCGCACGTGAAAAATCAATATGCTTCTGCTTCTGTACATGGAAGATAAATAAGAAAAAATATTATAGGGGGGCTTTATGAACGCCATAAAACCCAAAACAATGATTTTTAGAATTTATGTCTGTTTGTCTGATATCTGTTTGTCTGTGCACGCTAATCTCAGTAACTGCTTAACCGATTGCAATGCGATTTTCTTTATTGTGTTGAGGTTTGCTCCACTTAAAATTTAGTGTGTATTTCATGTCAATCAGTTTATAAATAAAAAAGTTATATCACTTTCAAGAATCTTACATCTTACATAGACATATGAATCTGAAAATGGGTACTTAAATCTAAACTGGCGTGTTGGCTTAATCATAAAAGAGCTTAAAGATTACGGCTATTTTAAAACTCAGGTTTGGTTCGTGGTACTTATGTCACAGGCAAAACTGTGAGTACAGCTAGTATGTATTAAAAAGCCTCGTATTGAAATGACGTTCGTATCGGCCTTTCGACGTTTCAATGCGTGTACGTCAGTGGCTTTTATGACGATCATGTGACGTACTTATGTCTTTTATAATCGAGGATTAATATCGTACACGCATATCCTGATATTATGTTATCTAATGATATAACTAAACAGTCGAAGGTTTACTTCTATTTCAATAAATGAAAATTCTATTTTTTCGTCGTTGAAAACAGATTTTTTTACAAATTCATCAAAAGGTTCTTCAGAAGAGGTCTTAGAAGGTTCTTGCAGGGTCGGCAGCGAGAGTAGCGCCTCCGGTGTTGCAAATGTCCATAGGCTGCGCCTGCGGAGACCACTAGTAGATACTACATATAGTGGGCCGAATTATTAAATATCCATAAGTACCTAATACCTACTTCCTATATTAGCATTGGTTGCCAAATGAAAAGTCCTCAAAAATTCTGCGGTCGCCTGCACATCAAAAGCTTTTTGCTCAATTGTACTTCAACAAGCAAATAACTCGGTAGCCATTAGTCGCAATTTATTAGCAATTAACTAATCGATGTACGCGGAACAATTGACCGTCTGCCGGGTTCTGAGCTCCTGGTGAATGTCACCGGTCACGTGTCCATGTACCTATATTGCTATGTACCGAATAAAACTGGCCAATGACAACAGACCTTGCATAAAAAATAAGGTTATGTTTTTTTTGTAGCACAAAGATAGCAAAAAATGTCTTGTACGGGGATTTTATTTACTTAGTGAAACAAGTTGCTGGGTTACCATCTGCCGGGTTCTGAGGTCCTGGTGTATGTCACTGGGCACGTGTCCATGTGTATTGCTATGTACGGAATAAAACTGGTCAACGGCCTCAAAATAAGGTTCCGGTACTGGTAAAGAACAAATGAAGTCAAAAATATCTTCCAGGGGATGTTTATGTATGAAACTGCTTCAAGGCTGCACCAGCTAAATCGTGAACAACTGACTCACAGTCGTAAGCTGATAACTTACACCTCTTTAAAAATTGTCAGTCAACTTGAACAACCTTTGTGCATATAGGTAGTGGGGTCCAATAATAAAGTCGACGTCCACCACATTCAGCCCTAAGTATCATTCACTCACTACTTACTGACACATCGATCAAAGTGTGCAGTAACTTTGATGTCACTGAGAAAAGATCAAAATCATTTCTTACAATGCGCGCTTTGAAAATCGACCACGTTTAGAAGCTCATAGCTAGGCAATGATTGGAGATAGATACAAAGTTCAAAAGACAAAGTTGTAGAGAATTTCATAAGCTTTTATTATGTTGTATAGCACAATTTCGTACAAAGCACCGTCTTCAAGAAGTAAGCAAAAAACGAGACCTTCTTTGTGCTACCCCCCCCCACTTGCAGGAGAAACTGGCTTGAGTCTTAAATATCTGAGCAGGGCTCCATCACATATATTATAGGTACTTCTATCTATACTAATATAAAGAGGAAAGATTTGTTTTTTTTGTTGTTTGTTTGTATCGAATAGGCTCCGGAACTACTGGACCGATTTGAAAAATTCTTTCACTGTTGTGAAGCTACACTCTTTGCGGTGAACATAGGCTATATTTTATTCCAGTATTCCCACGGGAACGGGAACTACGCAGGTGAAACCGCGTGACGTCCGCTAGTAAGTAATATTTCAACATAAACATACAAGATGATGTTGTCTACAGGTGTAAATACTTGAGCGACAGACCGTACAAGACCTTTGCGTAACAATTCAACCATGACTCTGATCTGGTGGTTGATATTACACACGCGTCAATGTGAACATTGGAAGGGGTTTTGTTCTAAGTGATACATTTTTTTGTGTCCGTGTAAATCTGTATGAGGTGCCATGTATTAAGTGATCACCAAAATGGATTAATAAACTAATAATATTTATTATGTAAATGTATGCGAACATTGGAGGGTCCTTTGTTCTTAATGATTTGTGAACTAGGTACGTGACTGAAATGAGATGAGACATACGTATGTATTTACAAAAAAAAGTAGATATATACATACATACATAGGTATAGTCACGACTTTATCCTCGAAGGCGTAGGCAGAGGCATAGTATAAGCCCACATCTAACATTACAGTTTTATGTCCCACGTAATTGGTGGTGAGTCTATTGCCGTGTTGAAATGGATAAGTGCAGGCTGTGACGACCGGGTTGAAATTTTTCGAGCCACCCATTACGCCTTCAACTAGGCTTGGTCGATTGTCATAAAGAAAGAGAAGAGAAGCTCGAAATGAAACCCGACTGTCTGTAAGACAACCGGGTTCCATTTCAAGTTTTCCTTCTCTAAGCAATGGATTGTATTGCGAAAGTGTTCCATTAGTCGCCTCTTACGACACCCTCGTGATGAAATGGGGTGGCTATATTTTGTACCATTTCCTTTTATTTTATTACCACTAAGGTCGCAGACAAGCAAAAGGACCGGTGGTCACCGCAGCTTATGAACGTTTGCAACACCGGAGGCGCCAAACTCGCGCTGCCGACCGATTTAAATAAAATAAAAGGTAATTTTTGCACGTATCAATTTCGTGTTTAATGATTTGAACTCTTGAAACTTTTTTAGTGAGAAATACTCAAAGGACTTATAAAACCTTTAACAAATAATCCGAACTTTACGTCGACGACTTAATTATTTAATTAACCTAATCAATAGATAAATTAGTCTGACAAGAATATACATAATAAATATGACGATTATGGGCACTGTGGGGGATCCTCAACTTGCCGACGCAATATTGTGCAATTTCAGGGCACATCTCTTTCCATCTCCAAAAGTATAGGGATCCTTGGTGTTGACATCTCCAGTGACGTTCGGTTCCGTAGTCATTTGGAGGACAAGGCTAAGCTGGCGATGGCGTCCAAGAAGCTAGGTGTGCTCAACAGGGCGCGGCGGTACTTCACTGCGGCGCAAACACTGCTTCTCTATAAGTCGCAAGTGCGGCCGCACATGGAGTACTGCTGTCACCTCTGGGCGGGGGCACCTGAATATCAGATTCGTCCATTTGACTCGGTGCAAAGACGTGCTGTGAGAGTTGTCAACGATCCTATACTTACAGGTGGTGTGGAACCTCTTCGCGACAGGAGAGACTTTGCCTTCTTATGCGTGTTCTACCGCCTTTACAATGGTATGCGCTTTGAGGAATTGTTTGATATAATGCCCACGGCTACGTTCTAACATCGCACCGCTCGCCACAGACAGGGAGTTCATCCTCACACTCTGCGTCCGGAGCGTTCCAGTACGGTTAGATCCGATAGGGGGTTTCTTCCACGCACGCTTAGGTTGTGGAATGATCTCTCTGCCTCGGTGATCCTGAACGCCTACAGTATGGGGTTCTTTAAAAGGGGTCTTAGAAGGTTTTTACAGGGTCAGCAGCGCGAGTGTGGCGCCTCTAGTGTTGCAAACGTTCAGAGGCTGCGGTGACCACCAGTCCTTCTGGTGGGCCGTATGCTTGTCTGCCACCTTAGTGGTATAAAAAATATTATTAAATACTCCCTAACAGAAATCACCAGATAGACGGGTGGTCACCGCAGCCTTTTTTAGTTAGTACGGCAGTTTTTGTTGCAGTGATCACGAGGCGAGAGGGTTTCTAGGTAGTTAGTATTCTTAGGGTATGTACTAGGACTAGGTACATGTTTAATTGTGTAAATGTGCTTTAGGAAAATTTCCACCCTTTTACTATAGTTCTGTGCAGTGATAGACTTGATCCACGTACCAGTTCTGTTCAGTGTTCTAGGTTCTATATGCCTTTCGAGGACTTACCCGGAGCTCCCGGCTGTAGCAGCTGTAGGGACACGTGTCGTTTTAGTAGGTAAGAGTTCGGCATAGCATTCAAGAAGGACTTCCACATGTAAAAGAAGTAAACCTACCAATCATATTAGCATTTTGAAAGAAGAGAACCGATTAAACAGAATTGAACTAGATAGTAGGTAAACTAGTATTATGTGTTAAACTAAAAGAATATATCTATGACATACCAATCACCACGTGGCATTCGTCATATCCACAAAAGGTGACTAGACTGTAAGATATGTCGTACAGCTGTCTCAATCACTGATAAAGAAGAGTATTAATTTGATAACGAGTTGTCACTACCGCCAATAATGGTGACCTTGAATTGATACATTATTAACTATTGGTTTGAAAAGATTATTTTAATTTGAAAAGATTAGAGTTCATTCGACTCGTGTTAATATCCAAAAGACGGGTCTATTATGTTTGACCGAAAAGAAATTGCCCGTTTCACATAATTTCATTTGCCGAATTATTACTTCGCATAAAAATCTCTTCACAAATAATTGTAACGCAAACGTTATGTTTGGGTAGTAAACGTTTAAACAATAATTTATTTACCAACTATATAGTACTTTTACCAATTATTATTTAGTCAAATGTTTCAATTTGAAAAACATTATTTTACCCAGTATAAAATAGGAAATATTTCATAACCATACATTACCATAACATTAAGAAATGATAGTTAGAAAATTAATTATAATTATCATTTCTTTTCAGTCAATTGTTTAGCCAATGACCAAAATTATTAACTTCCGAAGTCACACCATCGAAATTGATGTTGGTGTTAAATGATAAAAAAAAAATAACCACGAAGACTATTAAGGGAGCTCCGCATTAGCCTTCGTGGTTCTTCCGGGAGCCTTCTAACCTAACCTATCCAAGTCGGGGCGCGCAGTATACAGACTTGGAACATGGAAATGAAAAAGTGCGTATTAAAATTATTCCAAACATTGCATTGGTATAATAAAAGGTTGCCAAACTTTTTTTGGATAGTGAAATTTTGGCAAAATCTTTTCGGTCAAACGACAGGCACCAAGGGACAGTTCGGAGTTCCGTATATCGCCGGCCGCAGGACTAACGACCTCCGAACTTTTTACAGAAGCAGGCCAGTTGTGTCTTTTCACCTCTCACCCAGAAGTGCATACATTTTCATGATAGCAAGAAAAATGTATGCATTTCCTGACAGAAGCTGTATCATTTGTAGAGCCACATTTGTAAAAAAAACTGACGGCCGATGGAGCAAAAGAATTCTAGAGTAGTGACCGCGACTCGGTAAACGTAGGGTAGGACGTCCACCTGCCAGATAGACTGCTACCTTTAGCAGGTCGTCGACCTGGTAAAGGTCGCAGGCTGGGACTGGATGCGAAAGGGACAGGACTTAGTACTGTGCAGTGAACTGGGAGAGGCCTACGTCCAGCAGTGGACTGCTATAGGCTGAGTTGGTTACAGAAGCAGGCCAAAGACGACGGCGGCGGCGTGGCGTGACGCATTCATGCCACGCCACACGCACCAATAAGCAGGACTACTCCCGAACCAATCTCCCAAAGATGGAGATTGGTTCGGGAGTGTTAGGTGAGACCGCGGTAGTACCTGGTCAATGTCTATCGGGAATCCCGGGACAGCTTTCCTAGGGTTTACCCTTGGCTCCCAACCATAGGCAGTAGTACGGCACGTGTGACTTTAATCGGTGAGTCATAGCATCCATAACAGATTTTCACACGTACAAAAGAGAAATGTAGGTACCTAATGCTACTACACAACTAATATTTACGCATTTCACATTTTAAATAACTGCTAAAATCTGGTATTGTACGCCTATCTCATCTGTAAATCAATTCTCCACATAATAGACTGCGCAATAGGTATAGATAAAAACGAGATAAAGCCTCGCCTATTTCAAAGAGATCTTTGTTCTGATCTTTATTTACGCAGCAGATTGATTTTCTTTATGACTCATGCATAACAGAGATAAAATAGTTCCCTTTTGCAGAATTAAAAAAAACCCCGAGCACAGGCGGAGTTCTATATAAAAGTGGTCGCCCCGGCGTCTTTTGGTCCCCGGTCATGAATGCCTATAGTCTTGGGTAACGACAAGTCTGCGATCCCCTCGCCGCAAATATGAGGGCGTAGAAAAGCATCTTTTTCCCAAAATGATCACACTTTTCACATAATTCACCAAAAGCTTTTGAAGCAGCGGGCGATCTTTAACAATATAACCTTAAAACTTTTAAACCGTGAAAGATTACACCGGAAAACAGTAGTTTTGTTTTATGAAGTTTCTTACATAATTTTGTGTGATTTGTCACGCTGATTCCAAATCTGTAGTCAGTTTTGCTTTAGCAGCTCTAGTTTTTGTAATATAAACATATTGCATTTTTATCCAGAAATACCTCAATTTTAGAATTTAATAATATCTTGTTATTACTTTACAAGAAAAAACTTTCTTCTATGTGCTTTTCTTGCATGAGTAAAAACATCAGTCTTGTTTTGAATGCTCCAGCAGTAATCAGCTATCTTATTTGCATTCCAATGACCCTGGTGTCGCTCTTCCACAGTGGGAATATCCTGATGAAAGTATTCTCCTTCATGGTCTATTACAAATCTAAATATATTAGGTACCTTGAACCAGGTCAGTAGTGGACAAACAGACGGACAAACAATTTAGTACGGAGCCACAATTGCACAGTTCCTACGGAGGGTCGCTGTCTTATGAATTGAATTATTTATCGTCTTGTACAATATCGGTAGTACAACTGATCTAATTTTGGAAGTTCTTGGTGTACCGAGTTCATTGAATAATAAGAGTCAACAAGGTGATAAATAACATTATTCATCGCTGTGTATATACTTCCTCGTGTTCAGGAAACTAATAAATATAATATTTTATTACATATCTATATATTTACATTATTACTATACAAACTAAACCTAAATAAGGTCGCCCGTGGCATTATGCCCTAAAGATTAGCAGCATTCCCCCTTTGAATAGCAATACCTACTATTCGCTGAGCGAGAAAACTGCCAGCCCTTGGGTCACCAGTTGACTCCACAGGGCGCTTTTTCAAATTCTTGAAAAATATTTGCGCATTGGGACCCCATGGAATTAGGGTCTCGACACCGACTGAACGAAAACGATACGATGAGTCGAGACCCTTATATTTTTTAATTTTAATATTTTCAGCCGCTTCCGCTGCGGCGCTGGCTTTTAATTTTATTTTAGGAAGATGGGACGGGCCAGAGTGTCAACTCAAGTTGCATCCCAGACCAGCACCCGACCCATCTCCCACGGTATTAAAGTTATACCATCCGGTCTCTTGCCATCGGCCCTGAAAACGCCAAATAATACTTTTGAACATTCTAACACAACGGAATACGATCCTTTTGCGAAATACACGAGTCACTTTGTTACCAGTAGAGATTTGTTTCTTCGAACGAGTAACGCTCGTGATACTAGATGAGAATAAAAACTCGCATCGAGTAGCACTGTTACTCGATGTGACGATTTTTTCCGATCCAGTCACACTACAAGACCCAGTGATACTAGATGAGAATAAAATGTCAACGACGGGTCTCACTGTTACTCGTTGCGAGTTTTTTTCTGTGACCCGTTTAAGGGTGACTTGTTGAGAGTAATCCAAATTTTGCTAGTGCTACGGGATCTAGACAACTGATACACATTCTCATATTATTGGTACCTACCTAATATGTTTCTAAATATATACCATTACACATGGAAAACACGCAAACTCCTAAACAAACAAGTTTTGCGGATGGCACAAATATCTAATATATAAAATTCTCGTGTCACAGTTTTCGTTGCCATACTCCTCCGAAACGGCTTGACCGATTCTCATGAAATTTTGTGAGCATATTGAGTAGGTCTGAGAATCGGCCAACATCTATTTTTCATACCCCTAAGTGACCGGGAACAACATTCCACGCGGGCGGCAGCTAGTAGTATATAATAATAGATTCGATCCGGGAATCGAATTCGGAATCTCAGCACGGCAGGTGATACACTTACCTCTACGCCACCGAGGCATGATTTTCGTAATTTATAATAGCTGTTTCATTCACTAAATAGAAAATATCGAACCAAGAAAGTAAATCCACTAATCTCTTGTCCAAACTATAAATAACATTTTACATTGTTAATACATATTACACTAATATATTACACTAATCAAATAAATTAATTTATCAGTGATCTTTTTATAAAACCATTTTGTTTTTACTAAAGATTTTTTTTTGTGAGTCACGCATTGAAACATAACCAGGCCACGATTCTACACGTTTAAACTCCTACACAGTAACAAGTCTTTTAATATTATTTTATCTCTATACATTGTGTCAAAATCATAACTTGATTTGTTGCCCGGGTTTCGTTTATATTGGCTATAATAATGAGCAGCTGTAATTTAACTTTTAGCCCCTCTCTATAAACTAGAGTGCAGAGGGGCTTATGGCGAGACTTTGTCTGTAGTCTGTGACTCTGTTGCATTAAACTACGTCACTAGGCCACGTGGATCATCTGTTCAAAGTTTGAAATAAAACAAAAATAACAACGTCAATCGGATTGAACTTCCCTTTCACAATAAACGTGTTAGAGAGGGGCAGTCTGGTGGAACGATCTCCCGGCTTTCTTCTTTAATTTTTTGGTTTCTGAGAGCAACTACAATTTGACGACCAAAATCTCATCCCTTGCTCAGCAGATGCCCCATAAGCTGCCGAGCTTGATGTCAATGAATCAGTGAAATCTGCAAATGTCAGTTCACTGCTGGACGAGTCTCTCCCAATTTATGCCACAACGCATCCAGTCTTTACTAATCTAAAATAAATAAAATTGGAGTGTCTGTTTGTAATATTAAAATAACCGCTTTCTACTACATGCATATGAATGTATATACGTTACACATACCAAAATATATATTTTTAAAAATTTTGTCTGTCTGTCTGTCTGTTTGTTCCGGCTAATCTCTGAAACGGCTGGACCGATTTGGACGGGACTTTCACTGGCAGATAGCTTATGTAATAAGGAGTAACTTAGGTCACTTTTATCTCGGGAATAAGTTCCCACGGGAAGCGGGAACGGGAACAAATTTCACGCGGCGAAAGCTGCGGGCATCAGCTAGGGGTTTACCACTGTTGACCGAAATTCATTTGATCGTTTGACGTGTGACCGAAAAAACATTAGGTAATTCTACTTTTGATCGAATGAACAATTGACCAAAAGAGTTTTTATCGAACAAACATTTGGTATTTTTACTACTGATCGAATGAACGTTTGGTCGAAAAACAGTTGACTCAAGAATATTTTAACAAACAAAAGCGAAATAAGTAGAATTCGGTACTGGCACTCGCCGGCCGCTGCCGCGGCACGCTCGCTTCGCTCGCTCGGCTCGTGCGTTGTGGTCGCAGTTCTAACCTAACCTAACCTAGCCATTTTGATACAGCCTCTGTTAAAATATTCTTTTAGTCAACCGTTTTTCGACCAAACGTTCATTCGATCAGTAGTAAAAATACCAAATGTTTGTTCGATAAAAACTTTTTTGGTCAATTGTTCATTCGATCAGTAGCAAAATAGCATAATGTTTTTTCGGTCACACGTCAAATGATCAAATGAATTTCGGTCAACAGTGGTAAACCGATCAGCTAGTCATCAATAAAAATTTGGCTATGGCATTTCACTGCTGCATGTGCCTTTTCCAAATCCCACCACAACACAGTCCTGCGCCTTCTGCATCCAGTCCTTCTCTGATCTTATCTAGTTTGTCGGTCACCTGCCAATATTTACTGGTGCCCTTTAAACGTCAAACGAGCAAAAATATTAATGAAAAATACATTATCATAATCCGATCTGTACGCGTCTGATTATGTTAATTAGATAATCTTATCTAATAATTACATCTCTAATAATTACCAATTCATTCCGGCTTGGACAAAAAATATCTTAACGATACGTCATAATTATTAATATTTCAATAGTTACTTGATCTTAATTCGACATGAAGTGTTTCGGTATTAATAATGACTGCCCGCGGCAGTGCTTGAAATAGAATGTGCCTCATGATAATTATCTCTAGTTTCTCATCTATAATGTACACCAAACTGCCCTAAAAATTCAAACCCTTCACTCCTTAAAAAAAGTTGCCTGTAAGAGATTGCCTTGTGCGATAAGGCCGCCAATAAGTATATTTTTAACCTACTCAAATGTTATTCCTGGTGTACAATAAAGAGTTTTTTTATTTTCTTTTACTACTGTCTATGTGCCAAAATTTGCCAAAATTGGGACGTAATGTTAGATTCTGAGTAGGTGGACTACGCGGAGTAGGTGAAAATTAATCATCTTTAGCTACAATATAGGGTGAAGTCCCCGGTTGAACGCTCACTTCTATAAGTAGTTGCTGGTTTTTGTAAATATCTCATAATAGTACAGAATAATACAGATCAAACACTTCAATATTTTTTTGTTATATATAGCAAGAAAAAAAGCGTGAGCATTATTACAGCTAAAGCAAGCAAGGCGCTTTAAAGCTTCGCTATGATTCTCTTTTATTATTTAATTCAATTTGCCATTCAGATAAGGTATTCCACAAGAAAATATAAAAAGAAATCTGACCCCGGCTATAAATACACTACAAGAGATTCGCAAATCATTACAAGATAAAATCGAACACTAATTTTGGTTTGTTATTGAAATAAAAAAATAGAATCGACCTCCGGTCAGGGACACGACAGATTGCAAAACGTGTGTGTGAATAAGTACTGGCAACACTGGAGCCGTAACGTAAACATTACGTATGTGAATTTTTAGGATTTAAAATTATAAATAACAAACCTTTTATAGCAAAAAAGTGATAAATATAAAGATTAACTACGGAAAATAAGTTGTAAGTAATATTAAAAGCATACACAAGACGACAACGTAATGAAAAGCGATTAATGTCAGAAGCCATAAAAAAAAGTATTTCAGTACAAAATTGTTAAAAAGTAAGTAAAAATAGCTGCGAGTTTACGGTTACTAGTGAAAAGTGATCCTTTAACTTCATGAAAACGAACAAGAACTGTAAAAACTTATGAAAAATATTCTGTTAAAATTCCAATTTTTCAAACTTACAATTTGTTAATTTGAGAGTAGGGTAGGTACCATACCAAGTGAAAAATTAATTAAATTTTGTATTTATTTGCATTTAACTTTGTTATCAGACTATCATTCATTGCAAAATTGATATAAATTGAATAAACATTTTAAATAGATTGTGTATTGAACTGCTTAATTGGTTTTCAAATACAATTGAATCTACACAAGTACTTAATACTTATACAAATTAAGAATTTTGTTCATATATTCCCTTTTTTTGAGTAGGTAAATATTGTAAAGTATTATAAATTACTTGTCCATTACTCTAAGTGACACTACATTCTTCACTGATATAAATTATTTTCAAAGGGCAATATAAATAAAAATGATGACCCGCAGTGCTGTAACCCGTGACTTGCAACAAAAGTTCAATCTCACCATTAAGGAACTTGAAATTTGCAAAAATCTTAATAAGCAGTTGTTGGAAGAACGGGACGACAGTGAAAAAGAAATATTAAATGTCATTGAGAAAAATACCCAACTCAAACAAGAGTTGGCTGAGCTACATTCACAGGTAATGGAGCTCACACTACAGCGGAATCATCTTCAGGAAACGGTGGTAGGTCTGGAAGAGTGCAGCAACACCCATGAGAGAGCCTTAAAGCGTATCAGCATTCTGGAATGTGAGCTAAGTGATGTTCATAACTCCATCACTCACAGGGAGACTCTCAAATCAGCTGATCAGGTTGCCCTCTCCCACAGTCTGTATGATGAGCTGATGAGTGTAAAGTCAGATCGTATTAATATTGACCAGCCCATGACCTCAGATATTATAGATCTCTCGACACCCGATACTTCTAATAATATTACTTTAGCATCTAACAACACCATTAGATTAGTTAGTACTAGCAGGAATAAATTAAAAAAATATATAAAGCTCAATAAATTTATTGTTAAATCACAGAAACAAATCAAAAAGTTTAAAATAGGTGCGAATAAATATCTTAGGACTTGTAAATCAAATTATCAGCTACAACAAGTAGTAGAAACTAGTAGAAAACAATTAACCATTCAAACAGAGCAGTATGAGACTGATATACTTCAATTGCAGTCAGAAATCATACATTTAAATAAGTCTTTAGAGTCAATAACATTAAAGTACAAAATATCACAAAAAGAAATTGGAGAGTATATTGAGGCACTAAATAGCTTGGTTGAGTCTTGTCACAGCAATGAACAAAGGTTCCATTCACTTGAGAAATTATATAATCAATCACCAGCCTGTGAAGAATCTCTGCCACATTCTTCCTTGCCCATAACATCCCAGACTGAGTCAACGCTTCCAGGGGTTCACTTAGCGGGCAGTATGGATGAACATGCTATACAATTAAACTTAACTTCCTCTGCTGACCCTGTAACAAAGGTTTCAGAAATTGTAAATACTGGAAAGATAGTTGTATATTGTGATGAAATCGGCCAGAACTTAGGTTACCACTTAGTTCAACATATGAGTAGTTCAGTCATAATTAATTCATTTCCTGGGGCCACCTACTCTCAAATAGTTAGTAAAGTATTGACTAGTACACACTGCCCACAATCAACAATAGTTATATTTATTGGCAGGAGAGACTATGTAAATATA
This sequence comes from Miltochrista miniata, assembly GCA_933228765.1. Lineage (NCBI taxonomy): Eukaryota > Metazoa > Arthropoda > Insecta > Lepidoptera > Erebidae > Miltochrista > Miltochrista miniata. The sequence continues at coordinate 4,080,237 of OW121769.1, forward strand.
AACACTATTAATAATTTCCATGAAAAGTTGTCAAAATTGTCAGTCAAACAGGTAATATTGTCTACATTACCATATAGTAAATCTTTCTCACGTAATGAGAACAATACTCGATACAAAATAAACAGAAAATTATACAAGTTGACTAATAATAGTAGAAATTTTGAATTATTCGACTGTAATCTTGTATTACGTGAATCTTTTTTGACTATAAATAGATACTTACTATCTAAGTTCTTAAGACGACAGGTAGCGATATTGCTATCAAATCTTTTATTGAATCAAGCCAAACTTTTGGCTTCTAATAAAACTGCTCGTATTGAGTATAATTTTAATAATAGTGTTGACATACTAGGTTGGGAAGGCGTCCCAAACAAGTCAAAAAACTAGGTTATATGACAACAGATAAAAAATCTGGCCATGGCTACAGGTCTTTTGAGACCATTGAGCCTACCACAAATAATGTTTTAAAAAGTAATAATTCTGAGTGCTGTAATAACAATATATCTAGTAGCTCAAACATAGCACACAATAGTATTGAAGTCTTATCCAACAAGCAGACAAATATCCAGAATAGTAAGACAACAAAATGTTTCTCTGGCAAGCTAACACCTTGTTATACTAAAAATAAAGAAATTATAAAATGTATTAACCTGGTCCATCAAAACATTCAAGGTTTGGATGGGAAGGAGCTGGAATTGGAATTGTTTATGAATTCCAGCAGAATTGACATTGTATGTTTAAATGAGCACTGGCTAAGAAGCCATGAATTCACTTACAGCTTTAATAATCATAAGGTTGCAAGCTCGTTCAACAGGAAAAATTATATACGAGGTGGCTCGTCAATATTGGTTAGTAAATTATTAAAATTTAAAGATAGATGTGATGTTGTTAGTCTATCCGTTGAACGGGTTGTAGAAATTTCATGTGTTGAATTGGAGCGATTCATTGTATTAAATATGTATAAACCTCCGTGCGCCCCTTTTGATGTTTCTTTGGAGATTATGGAGTGCGCTCTAAATAAAGTTTATAATAGCCATAAAACTGTTATTGTATGTGGAGACCTTAACATAGATATTTTGGTGAAAACTTCAGAAAGTTTGGACCTTCTGAATCTATTTAAATCATTTAATTTATATAACAATTTTATGGAACCAACCAGAATAACGGCCACAACTGCAAAATGCATTGATAACATATATAGTAGTGAGAAATCCATACATAAATCTATTATCAAAAAAGTTCGCTCAGATCACACAGGGCAGTTTGTCTCATTCTGCATTTCTGAAAAAGTCCAAAACAGACAAGTAAATATGATAACATTCAGTGAAAGCCGTATACAAAATTTCAAATGTAATATTACACAAAAGGTACAGTTGTTGCCCTATCACGGTAGTTCGAATCACTTGTATAACTCATTAGTCAACTTGATTAATGGTGAGTTCAGTGCAATTTTCACACCTAAGCGCCGATCTTTTAATAAACGTTTCTCCATGAGTGAGTGGGCAACTCCTGGAATTTATAAAAGCCGTAACAAACTGTATGAACTATATGAAGAGAAGTCCTATAACCACAATCCGCAATTTCAAGAATTTGTAAAAAAATATTCAAAAACATTCAGACAAGCCTGTCTTAGAGCGAAATCTATTTATTTAAAAAATAAAATCAAATGCTCAAATAATATTATTAAAGAAACTTGGAATGTCATAAACATTGAAACTGGTAAATCTAAAATACGTTGTAATGATTTTCATTTAAAAATAGATAATTTTGATATTGAAGAGGACTTGGAAGTTGCGACTGAATTTGAAAAATATTTTTCTAACATTCCAGTTTCTATTACCAGAAGTCTCTCTTCTTGCTCTGCTTCTGCCGAACAAATTCTAAAACTTGGCGTAGACGAATGCGGCACAGACTTTGAATTCTCAGCTGTCAGTCCTATAGATGTTTTAAAAACTTTTAAAGAAATTAATATGAAAACCACTAAAGATTTATGGGGTCTATCTGTCAAAACTGTTGCTCATATTATAACTGTAATAGCCCCGCATCTGGCAACTGTGTTCAATAGCTGTGTCGAGACTGGTGTGTTTCCTGACTTGATGAAACATAGTAAAGTCATACCTTTATTTAAGGCGGGAAATAGTGAGGATCCCTCGAACTTTCGACCTGTTTCCATATTACCTACACTTAGTAAAATTTTTGAAAAGCTAATGCTTAAACAGTTGCTCAGTCACTTTAATAAACATAATTTACTACACAGGAAACAGTTCGGGTTCACAAAGGGTTGTTCAACAGTGGATGCGGGAGTTGCTTTACTTAAGAGTATTTACACGGCTTGGGAGGATTCGCAGGATGCACTGGGTGTGTTTTGCGATTTGTCTAAGGCCTTCGATTGTGTTCACCACGAAACTCTGATCAAAAAGTTGCGCCACTATGGTGTCAGGAATAGAGCTCTCGACCTCATGACTTCTTATTTGAGCAATAGAATTCAGAGGGTTGAAGTAAACGGTATACGATCTCCAGGGACTCCAGTTGTGATGGGTGTCCCGCAGGGTTCAATCCTTGGTCCATTTCTCTTTTTAATATACATAAATGATTTACCTTATTATGTTAGGGATGAACATGAGATTGTTCTGTTCGCGGATGATACTTCTCTGACATTTAAAATTAATAGACAGTTAATAGATTATGACGATGTTAACAGTGCACTTTCAAAAGTTGTTTATTGGTTTAGCGTTAATAACCTTCTTTTAAATGATAAAAAAACTAAAGTAATAAAGTTTTCGACACCTAATGTGAGACAGGTGGCGACCAATGTACAACTGAATGGATCCGGACTGGACTCTGTGGAGACTACAGTATTTTTAGGCATTACAATTGACTCGAAGTTGCACTGGGGCCCGCATATAGAAAAATTGTCAGGTAAATTAAGTTCTGCTGCATATGCAGTTAAAACAATTAGACGGCTCACTGATGTTGAAATGGCTAGAATAGTCTATTTCAGTTATTTCCATAGTGTTATGTCATACGGAATTCTTCTCTGGGGAGATTCAGCGGACATTAATAACATATTTATATTACAAAAGAGAGCTGTGAGAGCAATATACCAGCTAGGTCCTAGAGTTTCTCTAAGAGAAAAATTCAAAGAAATTAATATTCTAACTGTTATATCACAATACATATATGAAAATTTAATTTATGTGCATAAAAATAAGGACCAATTTCTAAAAAAATGTGATATACACAATGTAAATACCAGGCATAAAGATAATCTTGTTTTACATGCTACTCGTCTACACAGTATAAGCAGTTCTTTTGTCGGACAATGTATAAAGTTTTATAATAAACTTCCCAAAGAAACTAGATTATTGTCAATAAACAAATTCAAAGCTACCATTAAAGCCAAATTATGTAGCAAGGCATATTATACAATTCAAGACTATATAGATGATAAAAATGCGTGGGTTTAAGGCGCTCCAAGTCAACACACAAAAAAAAATATGTACCTACCTAGACGAATTTTGTTTAAAAAAGGATATTGCTTAATGAAAACTCGCGTGTACAAATCTCATCACACAAATCATTCAACAATTACACCTCTGTAGTTGTTGAATGATTTGTAATTACCTACTGGATGTTAAAAGAGTGGCTGGAGTTTTATTGCCAGGTTCTTTTTTTCTCCAGCTCTACCTATTGCTTTGCGAATCTGGCAGTAAATGTAAATGTAGAAGCAATCATTTGGACGTTCATAAGCGTTACATTGTGACCTATATGAATAAAGATTTTTTCATTTTCATTTTCAGTACGTAAGAAAAGTAGTATTATAATATTCTGCTGACTTAAAAAAAAAATATTAAGCTTGGTGGTGTGCCGAGAGAGTCTCACGCAGATAACACTTCAACCAAACCCAAAAAAGCAAGACAGCACCCGAATCCTTATTTATAAACAGACAGGCCAAGCTTAGATTATAGTTAGAGTTTATAATCTAGGAGGCTAAGTTAGCAATTGGCGAGTTGGAGTCTGAAATCTAAGAGGCTGATCAGTCTCACTTGCAAGCGGTGCGCTTACTATTTAATGTATGAGGTCATGGCGAAGCGAAAGAAAAACTAAAAACAAATCCCTGTAAAATTCCGTGTGGCCAGCGTACAGTCAATCGTTCCACCATAATGATTGAGAAACAACTTGATAACAACAACCATAGGCCGTTGGGCGTTACGTGAGGTTTTTAGTCGGTAGGAGTCCGGCATAACATCCATGAGGATTTTCTCTCACGTAAAAAAAAAATGATTGAAAAAAGCCTACGGACTGCAGTGGACTGAAATAATAAAAGGATGAAAGGAACCAAACGTCTCTTTAGCTCCACAGATCTTTGCACGTCTTGAAACGAACCATTTGTTCATAATATGAGTTCATTGAATTTCTTGCCAGTTCTTCTCAGGTGGGTCGCGTTGTGAACTGGTGGTAGAGTATTTTGGTTTATATTCTGGACATTTTACAAGTGCATCTGTATCATGCCCAAGTAAAATAAATAATATATTTTTGATTGGTAACATGCATATTGTTCATATATATATAGAACACACAAGGAACCTTTCATCTTTATACTTTGAGCACCTTCTCTATCTTATCTCTGCACCACCCAAAGGTTGACTGGTAGATTATGCCCTTGGCATTGAGTCCGCCTTTGTACATATTTTTGTGCAGAAAGTTCAAATAAAAAAAAAGAAGTTGGACTTGAAATAGGAACAGCTCCGTAAACTTGACTAAAATACCTCTAACTTATAGAAAGGGAAAATGTGCTATTACAAGGAAAACCGTCAAGATGACTATATGTAGTTAAAATGAATACCTAGAAGTACTATATTTACTAATTATTCAGAATAGCTATTGTGTGTTAGGACAATAAGTTATACGTGAATAACTGACACATTAGCAATGTACCTATAAATATTGTTGGACATTCTCACACAACATCATCTAGCCCCAACTAATCTATAACCTTGTGCTATGGGATCTAGACGACTGATAGACATACTCATATATTTCTAAATACACACACAATTATATACATAGAAAACACCCAAACTATGAAGGGCATCCATGTAATAATATGAATTTTTAATTTATTTTAATTTAATAATACTTACTAACCATTAATTTTAAGAACTAAACTAACCATATTTTAAATTTAATTTGTACACCATGTTAAATGGTAGGACATAGCGCACTGATTGTATTTTGATATTAAGTTCCTTTGTAACACCTATGTACCACAAAATAATACAATAAATAAATAAACTCCAAAACAAACGTTTTGTAGATCATACAAATATTTGGAGCGAGCCAGGAATCAAAGCCAAGAATCGAAGATATGGGATGGAGAGTCAGAGGAAGGCAAAAGAAAAGATAGATGGGTTGTGTAAAGAATGATATGAATGCGAAAGGAACGCATGAACAAAGAAAAAGTCTTATTGCGCTGACCCCAAATAAATCAAGACTGCTTCGGTGGCGCATTCAGTGGAGTAACCGCCTGCCGCGCTGAGGTCCTGGGTTCGATTCCTGGGTCGGCCTAAATGTTTGTGTGATTCACAAATGTTTGTTTCGGAGTTTGGGTGTAAAATTATGTATGTTTTAGAAATATATAAGTAAGTCTATCAGTCGTCTAAATCCCATACCACAAGCTTGTATTGCTTAATTTGGGCTAGATGACGTTGTGCGAAAATTTCCACAAATATTTATTTATTTAAATATTGAGACAAGGGTAAGAGAAGACGATAAGGGAATTGGTAAACACACAAATAATGATGATAATAAACGGACGTATCACACCTCGTAAACAGATCATGAACCACAAATCAACGTCAAAGAACACTTAACTCTAAAACAAACATAAAAAGTCTTGTCAAAGAAAAAAATATAGTCTGCTAATATTAGCACTTTAGACATTGGAATTATTCAAATGAAATCGTGAGCGTGACCTCCCATTAGTCGTGAGAGCTTGAACAAACAACGCTAACGATGCTTATACGTTGTTGACACCTGAACAATTCGCTGTTGCTCACACCACGCCCTTATAGATTTCAGTTCGATTTTGTGTTACTATTTAAACTCACAATTTTGTCACTGGTCGATTCCGTATGTTTCAATTTCTTATCAAACGAAATTATGCACAGCTGAAAAATCATAGAGCATCGCGATCTATGACGTTTGTAGGGAGGGGAGGCGCACTACTGAAATTTTCCCATCTGTCAAAGCAGAATAAAAAAAAAGGCTCAACAAAGACTAGCAGCATTTCCCCTTTGAATAGCAAAACCGATTCGCTGAGTGAGAAAACTGTCAGAGACTAGCAGCATTCTCCCTTTGAATAGCAATACCTATTCGCTGAATGAGAAAACTGCCAGAGTATAATTGTCTTTTGAGTAATTGTTTTAATTTTTGTGTAAGTTCCTTAGCGACAGCAATTACTTTTGTAGTGGTGTTTAGGAATACGATTTCCCCCCGCAACATATGGCAGACAAACAGTTATAGAGCAAACATGCTATGTCTACTCCCTTGTACTTACTGGTCGCGTTGCTCTGCGACAAAAATATTTATTGAATTGTTATTTATTATTTTATAGTAATACCTGTTAAAAGATTTCGGATTATAAATGTTAATGATCACGGAGACTTGATTTAGTGATTGTTTTTATTACTGAACTGTTTGACAAAATAAATCTAATCAATTATAGCTCGTGGCTCCATAGACTCAGTGATTTGTTAGTGATCACATTTTTGTAAATTAATCACACTTTGATAATGCTATTTGTTCAATTAAGGGTGTATTCTGTCTGCATTTGATTCGGATTGTAAAGACTGTCAGTCTTTGATGTTTACTTTTCTCTCGACTTTTCTATAAGTACTAAAGTTTGTTTCGCATGAAACTTTCAGTCTTACAAACGACCACAGTTCATGTTTGTAGGTGGAAAATGTATGAGAAATAATATTTTGCATTTTTCGAATTCCGTTTTCCATCAACCTGTTCTTAACTGAGCGGCACCCTTTATGTTATTCCAGATTATGATCTATCCCTGTACTATATTACAGCTAGATCTGTTCAACCGTTAGAGTGTGAAAGTGAAACAAACGTCCTAATAATTTTTAATACTTTTTTAAATTTTGGAAGTGTAGATGTCGGAACATCTACACTTACAAAATTTCGCATTTTTTATACTAGTAAGATCCTTTTGAATATAGGTAAATCAAAGTCCAGTAAAGTTGTTTACGGTCACTGATTCGCGAAAGATTATACCTCTTGTAGTACTATCATGTTGACAACGTGGTCTAAAAACGTACCTTTATCAACAGTTTGACGTCAAATAAAGCTAAAGGTTAATTCTATTTTGAAGTTTAAAATTAGTTCAATAGTAGGGGCAAGTTACCTTATCGATGTAACACGGCCGAATAAAAACAGACAAACACATATTTGAATATCTTTGAAACAAATGACCACCACAATTGGTCGCTTTACCATCTTTAGTGAATGGGTTTGAAGCGCGTAGATTTAGTCCCATTATGATAACCTGTGAGACAGACGTACATATATTTTCTACTGTCAATAAACGTATCGAAAAGGTATATAGGGAACGAAAGATATATATCAGAAAATATGGTGTTATGCGGTAAAAAAAATAATGTATTAAATTTTTTCGTCAACATTTCATATTTTAAAATAAAGACAGTGAATTTAACAGTAAATAAAAAATAGTATAAGAAGTTGTGATTTAAAAATATTGAAAAAGAAAACTGTAAATACTAAAAATTAAGAAAACAAAGACTAACAACAAATTTTCACAAAAACAATCACCGAATAAGTTTTATTTTTTGCAAACGCGATGTTTTTTAAGAAAAATACTCAATAACAAATATCAAATGCAAAATGTTTTTATTGAAGTGTGATTTTAAGTACACAGACCTTAATATAGTGTTGAGGTGATTATGACGTGGACTAAAGAGTTGGACGAGGCGACGGTGCTTGCCACCAGGAGTGGCTACTGGCATGTGGTGCTGTTCTATCTGCTGTGCGGTGTAGCAGCCATACCTACATCCTTACTAGTATTTGCACAGGTTAGTGAGTATTTTGATAAAGCTTGGATTTTTTTTGTCAGACAAGCATGCATCTGGCGAAAGTGGTTACCATAACCTAAGGAAGTTACTAACACAGGATGTATAGATAAATAAACAAAATGTTGGTCTAGCTGCTCACTTTTGACTTATTTTCAAGTGCAATGGTTCTAGAACAGTGTCTTCACATACTATGTTGGATGCCGGAAGCATTAGCTGCTTACTAATTTTACATACATACACATTGTCGTCTTCTTTGATTGCTCCCTATCACTCGTCACCCCATCATACATTCCTTTCACATTCATATAACTTTTTACACAATCCTTCCATCTATTCACCTTCTTCATCTATTTTACCTTCCTCTGACTCTCTATCCCATATCATTCAAATTCATCTTTATTCGTTACATGGCTTTCATTCCTTTTCTTTACATATCTTTTTTTTTTCTTTTTTTTTAAATAAAAAGGACTTTATCTCTGAGCGATTACATCGTCCCGTAAAGACAACCGACAAAATTAAAATCAATAAGTGAACATATACCAACTAAAATAATAAACTAGGAATCGCTTAAGCCTAAATTAACTAATTCGCTTTACATATCCATACTAAGACAAACGGTTTACTCTTTTTTTTCTAGTGCTATAGTTCTAGGACAGTCTTTCTAGGAAAGTTGTTTGCTTAACGCGATAATTGGGTTTGAAATTTCAACATCTGCCTCTCCAACATGGCAACAGCGTTAGCAACTCTAGCGATGTCCGTTGACTGTGGTTACCACTTTTAACTTGCTGGGCTGGTTGAACGTCAGCCTACTCAGAAAAAAAATGACTTACTATCTAAGCTTTACACTGCAATATGATGGATCAAATTAACCTAACGAAATTTGTTTTCCTGTGTGCTGTACCTACTTGAATTTTCTGTGTCACGCTGATAAATCGGGTGAGTACAGGGTTTTGCTTGCAGAACTTAAATTTAAAATAGTCAAAACGCACTTCTCTAGAACGAGTAAAAACAATATCGATATTTCTTGAAATAAATTTAAATTCTTTGACAGTATAAATGAATATTAGATTTTTAGTCAAATGAAGCGTAAGAAACCCGTTAGCACAACGAACACAGGCATAACCGGCGAGAGTTTTGAATTATAACCCGGATGTAAATAGACAGCACAATCATAAATATCATTGTTATTATTATAATAGTTATTGGTATGGTGTGTGGTTGGGCTTGTTCTTGTATGTTAATAGTCGGTCTTAGGCTTTCCCGAGGGCCCTGATCATAGGCAGTGGTAGAACACCGAGTGGTTTTAGTTGATAAGAGTCCGGGATAGCATCCATGATAAATTTATACACGTAAAAATATTAATTTTTCGTTATAATTAAAAGTAGGTAAATAAATTAAAAATTTCTCTACGAATCAACTTGGAAATTATACAAATATATTTCTAAACTGAGCATTAAAGTTGAAAAACATGTTGTGAAATTAGACGGTGATAATCAATTATGAGTACATGATGTCCCTCACTAGATCCAGGACGAATGTAATGAGCGTAATCCTTCTGTACGGGATAATTTATCGGTACATCCATTGATATTGTCATCTCATCTCTCAGCCATTTGACTTTTCTTCTTGAGCATTAGTCTTCTCCAAAGATCTTCGCAATCAACAAGCCTAACTCGTCCAAGAGACCTTATTCTTAGCATTCCGTGAATGCTCCTTGCGGGCGCCGGGTTCATAGCATGGTACAGGGGGGAACACCCTGACGGCGGCATCTGGGACTTGCGACCCATTTAAATAGTTTTAGGGTGGCCAACTTACTATGCGCATAAACGCTCACCTCCACCGTCAGCAATGTTCCCACCCCTGCCCAACCAGATTTGGTAAGATCCTATCAATGCCGCTTTGGATATTCGTTTTAGTAAAGAGCTTACTAAAGCTCTTGGCAGTCCAAGGTCTTCAAATAAATTATACAGGGATTTAGCTGGAATTCCCCTTGCTCCTACTTCTACGGCATAGAGTTTCACCACATAGCCATTTTTGGTTAACTCATTGGTCGAGTCAAGGTATTTATTTATCTTCATGGCGTGGACCTTCGGTATATTGGTCTCCCACAGCACCGTGAGCTCCGTTTCTGATACGTGTCTGCGAGTATGGTCCAATCGGCGGCAGCCATTAAAATTGAGCATGGCTCCCCATGGCATGGGCATGGCTACAAAATTCGCCTAGAAAAAGCCATTCATTCTTCATCAGGCTCCCGCAACTTCGTGAAGTCGTCATTTAGTTCACCTTGTGTAAGGCTTCACAGTGCTTTCTGATACACGGCCGCCACTCGGGAAAATTAGGACCCAATAGGCCATTAATTTTATCCTATATCATAAGTATCATTCCAATCATTGAATGAAGCTATTTGTGAAAATATTTACGTTTTATTCTAGCTGTCATCAAGGTTCACACAAATAATTTAATACTGTTAGCATTATACTGATTTAGATTACCTGTCTTTCTGTAACTTGCCAGCTTAGCAGTATGCAAACTAATTAGTTTTGGGGACTGTTATGTTGGTATTAGTATACATACTTGTATATACATACATGACACGGAAAAGGTTAATCTAAGAAACGACTAGATAGCCACTATGTTTTAAATCATGCAAATGTCTATGGATTACGATATCTATTCCAAGAAGGACATTACCAAATATGCCAGTAAAGGCTTACATTTACTAATGTAAAAAAATAATATTGATATTCGTATCAGACAAAATGATTAAATACAATCCCATTGTAAAAGTATCGAATGAATTAAAAATTTCTCGTAAATTAATCGATTCGAATTGTGAGTTATAGTACGGAAATCCATTGATAGTAAAACGATAATAAATTTGTGGAGATTTCGATTTGATCGACATGAGTACGCCGAAGTCGACTTCTAACAGTTTGTCCATTGTTCTCTTGCCTAATAATTCTCTTTTGTTAGTATTACTTTTATTATACTACTAGCTGATGCGCGCGGCTTCGCCCGCGTGAAGTTTGGTTCCTATTCCCGCTTCCCGTGGGAACATTTTCCGGGGATAAAAAGGAATAAATGTGTTATTCCAGACCATAAGCTATCTCTGTACCAAATTTCAGCCCAATCTGTTCAGCCGTTAGAGCGTGATTGAGTAACAAACATCCAAACATCCAAACATCTTCACAAACTTTCACATTTATAATATTAGTAGGATTCCCACCCATTTTCTCCATACCTTCGAATCAAATGGGCATCTCATTCTCTATCTTACTCACTGCATCTTCTGTTATACCACAATGTTCCCTTAGTACATTGTTCCTTTCTATATCTATGAACATCGGTCCAGTTATGCATCGCAAACTTCTCATTTTCTCCACATGAATTTTTCTTTCACGATTAACTGTAGCCTTCTTTGTCTTTTTCAACATTATCTGATTGCTCATAAAGGTGTAAATTGTTCCTGAAAAACTCTACCTTCAATATCATAGTTACCAACTCTTTAAACAATGTATTATATGTATATATATATATATATATATATATATATATATATATATATATTTTTTGTTGTGTCATGTATTTATTAATTAGTGTTATCAATTTTGGAGTTTCTATTGTATTAGAACTATTGTATTGCTAACGTGAGCAATAAATTGAATTATAGTGTTGCCTACAAAGTTGTGGTAGGTACAATATTTAACCTTCGCCTTTAAGACCCATTGTATTTTCTAACCCAAGAACACAAACTTCTTCGGTTTCATTCTTTTTCTGTGTGTCTTGTTTACATTCACATTCATTTCTCTACTTTCAAGTGCATCATGCGTAATGTTTACCATCTACTGCAATTTTTCCACCGATGATGCTAGTATTACCTGAACATGAGCTTATAATAGGCATTTGACGGCCAGTTCATTCATTCACTCCTATTTTATTGAATGAGTCATCTTATTGTTTAAATACACCGCAAAAACATTATTCCAATACTTAATAAATCATCCTTCCTTGGAACATCGCAATAAAAGTGTCTTGTTACATTGCTAAAATTAATAGTTATTACTTTAGGTATTTTATCGGCATCTTTTATAATAATAACTGAGCCTTGTTTCACGAATTACATAATTAATATTTTTATAACATGAAAATACCAACCAATAAAAAATATTTGTTCATTCACATTTTTTTTGGTAGCTATATATTAATACAGATAAGCTAAACTTATTTTCACTAGCCAACACTGTTATCTATTAAATGTGGTGAAAATATTGTTTATTTTATTTTAAAGGAAGAAAATCTTTAGTTAAACGAGATGATCACACGGATCACATCTGGCGGGTAGGGATTTTACTGAGGACAGAGTGTGTTGACTTTATTGCAAAATAAACATTTACATTCACTGTGAGAACTCTATGTATTGCAGTATCGAAGGGGTTCGCCTATTCTATGCAAGGAGGCACTAGACGTTAAAGAGCCTGTTTTGTCATTGTTATCAAGGAACACCACTGGATCTACCATTAGACAGGAATTCGTTTTCTAATCTTTAGCAGCAAAGTTGAATGACTTCTAACTTAGAAGTAAATCAAAACATCTAATTACATGTTTTATTTTATTTTATTTAAGCCTTTATTAATCCATGACTCAACCTACAACATAGTTCAAATAATATAATTTTAATTACATGCAATAAAATTTAAATTTCATTAATTAATTATATAGTATTAATTATTATTTATTAGTATTATCATTTTTCGAAACAATTAAGCATTTAATAAATTCAGGTCTAATCACGGTCCCTATCTTGGGTATAGGCCTCCTCCAACTGTTTCCACCTTTCTCTGTTTTGTGCTACTTGCATCCAATCGTCACCGGTGACTCTTCGTATATCATCGGCCCAACGATCCCTGGGTCTACCTCTAGACCTCCTTCCTTCTGGGCCGGTCCATGTCGATACTTGAGTTGACCATCTCTCCTCTCTTGTGCGTGCCATGTGTCCCGCCCATCTCCACTTTAACCGTTGCGCATGTTTACCCGCGTCTATTATGTTGGTCTTTTTTCTAATATTGATGCTCTTTTGTTTTTCAAGCAGTTTGATTCCCATCATGCTTCTCTCCATAGCACGTTGGCAGGATTGAATTTTACTTTTTATAGCGTTGTTATATATCCAGGTCTGAGCCCCATATGTCAGGCACGGCAACAAACACGAATCCATGACCCTTTTTTTCAGTTTAATGGGAAGTTTTGATTTCATTATTTCTTTGAAGCTCCAGTATTTTCTCCATGTTAAATTTATTCTTCTGTCTAGTTCGTCTAAATGTCGAGTACTTTGGAAAGAGATTTGTTTTCCCAGGTAAACATAGCTTTCAACGTATTCCAATTGTGTATTATTTATTGTTATGGGGCTTTGTATACTGTTTGTTGCCACCTTTGTCTTTGAGGTATTTAGCTGTAGGCCAACTCTACCACTTGCAGTGCATAGGTCTTTTAGCATTTGTTCAAGTTGGTTTGGCGTTGATGAAAAGAGGACTATGTCATCGGCGAACCGTAGATTACTCAAATATTTTCCATTTATTTTTATTCCCTTAGATTCCCAATTTAACGCTATCATTATGTTTTGTAGAACTGCTATGAAGAGCTTTGGTGAGAGTGGGTCACCCTGTTTTACACCTCTACGTATATTAAATTTTTGCCCCAATCTGTCCAGTTTTACACGACTTGTGCTTTTACTGTAAACATCTTTAATTATGTTTATATAGGTGTTAGGTATATCTTGACTTTGCAGTGCCTGCCATATACTCTCGTGCGTAATTGAATCGAACGCTTTTGCGTAGTCTACGTAGGCAATGTAGAGCGGATTTTTATATTCCTGATACTTTTCAACCACTTGATCGAGAGTATAAATATGGTCGATGGTAGAGAAGCCCGACCGGAAGCCTGCTTGTTCCTTTGTTTGATGTTTCTCTATGAACGGCTGCAATCTCTTTTCTATACATAGAGCAAAGAGTTTGTACATAGTTGGAAGTAGACTGATTGGGCGGTAGTTATTAATATCTTTTGGGTCTCCTTTTTTATACAAGAGAATAATTCTTGATTCTGCCCAGTTATGAGGAATTTTCTGTGTTTCCAGTATTTTATTAAATAATGTGACTAGTGGCGTAACAAGTATATTCTTGCCAATTTTTAGGGCTTCATTGGGTATGTTGTCAAATCCTGGACTTTTTTCGTTTTTCAATAGTTCTACGTTTTTCAATATTTCATAAGCATCAAACTGAGTGACTTCTAAATTTGAACAAGGAAATTTATTTGAATTTTCCTTAGATCTTTGCTCGGTAATAAGCTGTTTATCATCATAAAGATTTTGGTAGAAGTCTGTGGCTACCCTTATTAGGTCTTTTCTTGTCTGTGCTCCACTTGTTGCCTTGTTTGATTTTAAGGAATGTATCCATGCCTTCTCTGTATTTAATTTTTTAAATGCTTTCTTTTGACTACCTGTTTTTTCAAGACTTTTTTCAATTACTTGCAATCTATGCCTCTCAAAATCTTTTCTCAGTGATTTATTTGTACTTTTATAGAGTGTAGTGAGCTTTTTTCTTTCTTCCTTGGTTCTTCTTGGCTTATTTTGTAAATCTATGCGATTTTTAATCATTTCTTTTGTTTCTTTAGATAGTATTTCTTTAATGGGTTTCATTTTATTGCAATTGTCTACACTATGTCGTATGCTTGACTCTATTTTGTAGTAGAAAGACTCTATGTCGTCATTGCTTTCCCAGCGAATCGTTTCTAGTTTTGCTTTGAGAGTTGATAAATATGTGGCTTTGTTCTCTGCGCTTGAAAGACTAGGCCGAGTAGTGTTAAAGGATGACCGGCTTCTTGGTGTTTTGCTTAGCTGGATTGTTGCTCTGACAAGTCGGTGGTCGCTAGAAAATGTGCTGTTGTTCAGAATCTCTATGTTCGTGAATAGTCTAGGACAGGAGCACAAAATATAGTCAATTTGGTATTTACGTTCCTTGTCGGGCGTAATCCATGTCCATAAGTTTTTTGTTTTCTTCTTAAATATTGTGTTTATTATGGTAAAATGATTTTTAATAGCATATTTTACGAGTCTGTCTCCTCGGTCGTTTCTTTTTCCATACCAAAATTTTCCCATTACAGTGTCTTCTCCGACCTTTCGTTGCCCAATTCTCGCATTAAAATCGCCAATAAGTATTTCTCTACCACTAGTAAGTTTTCTTGCTTCCACTATTTTATCGTAAAAATTATCAATTTCTGTATCAGTGGCTTCCCTAGTTGGGGCGTATACCTGTATTAAGGATAGTTTGGTTTTATCGAATTGTAGATTCAACAGGCAGACTCGTTCCGATATTCCTACGTAGCTTTCAATGTTATATTTATATTTCTTTTTAATTAGGAAACCAACACCATAAAGCCCTTTTGTTTCTCCTGTATAACAAAATATGTAGTTTTCGTCCTCGATTATATCATTACCAAGTCTTCTTATCTCTGACAGCCCTATGATGTCATGCTTGATATTGGTAAGTGAGTGTTTTAATAATACCATTGCTTCTGGTGATATTAGGGTTCTGACATTATATGTACAAATGTATAATTGTTGACATGTTGGAGGGTGGTAGTCTTCATCTCCCACGGTGACCAGCCGGGTTGGGAGTGTTGGAGGGGGTAGGGTTCGTTGCTATGGGTTATTTTTGCTGAGGTACTGAAGCATGTTTGTTTTATTTTTCTTTGTGGGTTGTTTGTTCGTAACTTTCTCGCTTTCTTCTCTCAAGTCGTAGGTGATGCGAGACTCTATTGTTTTTGAAGTTGTTGCTATTGGTGTAAGTGACGAAGACAGCGGTACTGTGCCCGGGGAACGCTGTTTTGGTGAGTATGAGGACTCTCTCTTTCTTTTTTCTCGATTAGACTCGCTTTGCTCCTTAATAATCAGTTGGTCGTGCTTAATGTAGGCAATGTTTCCCTTTTTTCTTTCACTTTCCAATTTTGGTAGCAGTTTTCTCCTGGCTTCTAGTACGTCTTTGCTGTAGTCGTCTTTTATATATATTCCTTTTGGTAGTCTCCTTTTATTTCTCATAAGCTCTACTTTTCTCCAGCTGTTAGTGAATGATATCAAAATTGGTCTTACTTGAGAACCCTTCTTTCCGATTCTAAATGCTTTGTTTATTTCATATTCTTGAAGTTCAATGTCGAAAATAGATTTAATTTTCATTTTTATGAATTGCACCAACCTCTTTTCTTCTTTTTCATCTTCTTGTATTCCATATAATACTAAGTTGTTCTTTCTTTCGTTAGTTTCCAAAAATTTAACTTTTTCCTTTAGCCATACTATTTCACTTTTCAGCTGTCTATTTTCTTCAGTAAGACTTTTGAATCTATCGTCTATTTGTAGCATCACGTTAGTTGTTACCGATTCTGTTATTGTTTTTGTCTGTGCATCCATTTGTTCCTGAATTTTTTGTAACAACAACTGCATTTGGCTATCCATTGCTCTTGGTTAAAATTTTATGTTTTCGTAGTATTTTATTATTTATTTTATAAATTCAAATTAGATTTTCAATTTATTTTATAATTGTGTTCAATATAAACATAAATAATCTTAAATTATAATAATATATTTCAATTATTGTGTTCATGCATTTGTTTACATACGTGTGCTGTCCTCTCTCAAAAACAACTTTTTTCATTTATTTTCTCCTATTTTTGCATTTCGAATAGTTTCCTGGTCTTTCCTTACCTCGTTCTTTTTTATTTTTTATCACACACAAAATGGTTATCACTTTTCCATAAAGTAGGTATCAGTTGCTTGCAATATATTACTCGCATCTAATCTTGCACAAAATGGTTTATTTCTACTATTCTTTTAATTTATAATATAGCTATTGGATTAATCTTTCAATTTCAAATACTTTCACAAAACACTGTTCACTTATTATATTTTAAAATGATTACAATCTACGAGCTGATGTTTACATTGACGAACTTCAGTCTACCCACCCACATTTATGAACCGATTGACATGAAACAAACACTAAATGTTAAGTGAAGCAAACCGCAACGCAATTAAGAACACCGCATCGCAATCGGTTGAGAGGTTGCTGAGATTAGCGTGCACAAACGTACTACCCGTTCGCTCTAACTTTGCCGCTGGCGTAGAGGCGTATACCCGAATTTTTAATTACACGAAGTTAGTTACGATTAGTTCACCTTGTGTAAGGCTTCACAGTGCTTTCTGATACACGGCCGCCACTCGGGAAAATTAGGACCCAATAGGCCATTAATTTTATCCTATATCATAAGTATCATTCCAATCATTGAATGAAGCTATTTGTGAAAATATTTACGTTTTATTCTAGCTGTCATCAAGGTTCACACAAATAATTTAATACTGTTAGCATTATACTGATTTAGATTACCTGTCTTTCTGTAACTTGCCAGCTTAGCAGTATGCAAACTAATTAGTTTTGGGGACTGTTATGTTGGTATTAGTATACATACTTGTATATACATACATGACACGGAAAAGGTTAATCTAAGAAACGACTAGATAGCCACTATGTTTTAAATCATGCAAATGTCTATGGATTACGATATCTATTCCAAGAAGGACATTACCAAATATGCCAGTAAAGGCTTACATTTACTAATGTAAAAAAATAATATTGATATTCGTATCAGACAAAATGATTAAATACAATCCCATTGTAAAAGTATCGAATGAATTAAAAATTTCTCGTAAATTAATCGATTCGAATTGTGAGTTATAGTACGGAAATCCATTGATAGTAAAACGATAATAAATTTGTGGAGATTTCGATTTGATCGACATGAGTACGCCGAAGTCGACTTCTAACAGTTTGTCCATTGTTCTCTTGCCTAATAATTCTCTTTTGTTAGTATTACTTTTATTATACTACTAGCTGATGCGCGCGGCTTCGCCCGCGTGAAGTTTGGTTCCTATTCCCGCTTCCCGTGGGAACATTTTCCGGGGATAAAAAGGAATAAATGTGTTATTCCAGACCATAAGCTATCTCTGTACCAAATTTCAGCCCAATCTGTTCAGCCGTTAGAGCGTGATTGAGTAACAAACATCCAAACATCCAAACATCTTCACAAACTTTCACATTTATAATATTAGTAGGATTCCCACCCATTTTCTCCATACCTTCGAATCAAATGGGCATCTCATTCTCTATCTTACTCACTGCATCTTCTGTTATACCACAATGTTCCCTTAGTACATTGTTCCTTTCTATATCTATGAACATCGGTCCAGTTATGCATCGCAAACTTCTCATTTTCTCCACATGAATTTTTCTTTCACGATTAACTGTAGCCTTCTTTGTCTTTTTCAACATTATCTGATTGCTCATAAAGGTGTAAATTGTTCCTGAAAAACTCTACCTTCAATATCATAGTTACCAACTCTTTAAACAATGTATTATATGTATATATATATATATATATATATATATATATATATATATATATATATATATTTTTTGTTGTGTCATGTATTTATTAATTAGTGTTATCAATTTTGGAGTTTCTATTGTATTAGAACTATTGTATTGCTAACGTGAGCAATAAATTGAATTATAGTGTTGCCTACAAAGTTGTGGTAGGTACAATATTTAACCTTCGCCTTTAAGACCCATTGTATTTTCTAACCCAAGAACACAAACTTCTTCGGTTTCATTCTTTTTCTGTGTGTCTTGTTTACATTCACATTCATTTCTCTACTTTCAAGTGCATCATGCGTAATGTTTACCATCTACTGCAATTTTTCCACCGATGATGCTAGTATTACCTGAACATGAGCTTATAATAGGCATTTGACGGCCAGTTCATTCATTCACTCCTATTTTATTGAATGAGTCATCTTATTGTTTAAATACACCGCAAAAACATTATTCCAATACTTAATAAATCATCCTTCCTTGGAACATCGCAATAAAAGTGTCTTGTTACATTGCTAAAATTAATAGTTATTACTTTAGGTATTTTATCGGCATCTTTTATAATAATAACTGAGCCTTGTTTCACGAATTACATAATTAATATTTTTATAACATGAAAATACCAACCAATAAAAAATATTTGTTCATTCACATTTTTTTTGGTAGCTATATATTAATACAGATAAGCTAAACTTATTTTCACTAGCCAACACTGTTATCTATTAAATGTGGTGAAAATATTGTTTATTTT
Organism: Miltochrista miniata; assembly: GCA_933228765.1. Classification (NCBI taxonomy): domain Eukaryota; kingdom Metazoa; phylum Arthropoda; class Insecta; order Lepidoptera; family Erebidae; genus Miltochrista; species Miltochrista miniata. The sequence goes on from OW121769.1 coordinate 4,099,559, forward strand.
ATTTTAAAGGAAGAAAATCTTTAGTTAAACGAGATGATCACACGGATCACATCTGGCGGGTAGGGATTTTACTGAGGACAGAGTGTGTTGACTTTATTGCAAAATAAACATTTACATTCACTGTGAGAACTCTATGTATTGCAGTATCGAAGGGGTTCGCCTATTCTATGCAAGGAGGCACTAGACGTTAAAGAGCCTGTTTTGTCATTGTTATCAAGGAACACCACTGGATCTACCATTAGACAGGAATTCGTTTTCTAATCTTTAGCAGCAAAGTTGAATGACTTCTAACTTAGAAGTAAATCAAAACATCTAATTACATGTAGTATGATGATACTAAAGTAATAACAGTTATTGATAAGTATTAAAACAATAGTAAATATTCAGAGATAAAATCTATTAATAGATGAACTACTTCATTTCTACGACTCTATACCTACGATAAAAGATGGTTGTGTAAGTGTTTGTCACATTAATCTCCGCTACTCCATTTGCAATACAGTCACCTTTTCATAAACGATAATATTTATCTCTTAATGTGAATTTCGTATAAAATCCTTATTATTAATAGATCTCTACGTCGTAAAAGGAAAGAACTGTCTTTTTATTATATTTCTATCTACAGTACCCAGTTTTAGCTGGCTGAGGTCCATCAGATTGTTCGTATTTAAATTCACTTCAGAAGAAAATGAAGGAGCTCCTTAAGTTTCTATTTTAGTATTATTAGTAAACTTTAGTGATACTTACTTTTTAATGTTAGTAACACAGATAGTACTCTCTTCTCCCCTCCTGGGAAATATTCTTGAAAAATCGATTCACATTTATCGAAATGTGCCGCCCACCTGATGGTAGGTCATGTCGACATCTAGCGATTTGAGTGCCACTGTCACGTATGAAGAACCACCTACCTATGGCTTACTACTAAAATGAAATCCTTTTAGTCTTGACTTTAAAAGCTATTGAGGTAGTAACAGCCAATTTGTTTTGAATATAAATCTCAGCTGTATTATATTACATCAAAAATAAGATTATATTACATCACAATTCGTCATCATTCAATAGTTGCTATGATGATAGATGCACTGTTCTTTAAATTAGTCTAATTAGTTCTAGGAGTCTAGTCTGCTGACTTGAAACTATATTCTTCCAGGAAACATCTTTTTTTATCTATATATGCTTGTATTATAATGATTAAGACACTAATCTTTTGTTTTCAAGCGTTTTGTTTCAATATTATCTTCATTGAAGTTTAAATTTATCATAAATTAAAACTTCAATGAAGATTTATTGAACGACGTAACATTGATAAAACATCATCAATAAATCTAAGATTTACTCGAAGAAACACTATCGTCAAGTGATCCTTGATAACACGATTAGTTTCACTGAGTCCACTGACATACATACCTCACAAACAGTAGGTAATTCATTATCATACGGTGTCACCGATAACCAATACAAATTAGGTGCGCATGGACTGAATACTAGATAGAATAATAGATTTGCTTTGCGCCTTTTTACTACTGATCATATACCGTCAATATCTTCATTACCATAATCTCAGTCTATTGACGGCCACTGCTTGTCATATTCCCCACGAACGTCACAATCTTCAAGGTAGAGACGCGTAACTTCTATGGTGTCATCAATCCTCCTTGTGGAAGGCCATGGGATGCTTAGTAGAATCCACGAAGCGTTTTTTGATATTGCCGGTCGAGAACCTATCTGTCCCATACGGCCATTTGAATTTCAACTGTGCAATTTTGTATCAAACTTTTGAAATAAAAAAGTTTTTTTCTCAAATGCGTTTCGCAAAATTTTGACACAAAGACATGTTTTTCTGATAAAATTATTGTTTAGAAATTATCTAAATCAGTCAAATCAGCCTACCACTAATCAGGCAGCCCACTGCTGGACGTAGGCCTCTCTCAATTTACGCCACAACACACGGTCCTGTGCCTTCCACATTCAGTCCCAGCCTGCGACCTTTAACAGGTAGTCGGTCCATCTGGCGGGTGAAATTATCTAACTTTTTGAAATCATAAAGAACATAAAAAAAATCAATACCAAAATCTTTATTCTTTTTCAGGTCTTCACAAATGCTACTCCAGCACATTGGTGTGCTCCACCGCAAGAGTTGGAGAATCTCAACCTTCCAGATGACGTCATTCTTTCACTTACAATACCTGCACATTCAGGGGCATATGAAAGTTGTAGTGCATATGACATCGATTCAATAGAGCTGCGTGATGCGTTGAAGGATTATGTTGAGGAAAGGTATGTATGATTTATTATTATAAACTAAAACGGCGCAGCGGTGGTGGAGTGACGTGAAAGCTTCACGGATCTCTAAAAAAAGTGGTATAATAATCAAACTCAAACTCAAAAAAACATTTATTTCGCAAAATTCTAATACATAGGCACTTGCGACACGTCCATGAATTCAAATCAAAGTAGTACCGCCAGTTCGGACCGCGATCCGCTTGAGAAGAACTAGCAAGAAACTAGGCGGGCTTTTCTTTTTGTGCTCTATTTAGAACAATTTAAACTAAAAGTCACAAATTATTGCTTGAGAATGCAACCTCCAAAGACCTAGATTTGCATCCGAGATGATAGGCGAGGCTACGCGAAGCTTAGCGGGACTCTCAGCCGTATGGTTTTGGTTGATAGGAGTCTAGCATAGAATCCATGAGAATTTCCTTTTGTAAAAAGAGTATAATATTATAGACTTTCGCTGCCCTAAGTAATGCCAGTAAAACTATTATTCAAATCAAATCAAATCATTTATAACTTAAATGAAGCGTGCAAATGTTTAAAGTATTACAATATTATAATGCAAAAATTACAGAGAGAAAAAAAAATACATACAAAACAATTATTGGCGAGATTGATACTTTATTAATACTCTTAATAATTTATATTTCAATAAGTATTATCATGTCAGGAAATTTATAACGTCAGAATTAAAAGGGAATAAAATATGTATCAGAATGTCAAATGAATCAAATAAGTCCTTGATGTCAGGTAGTTAAGGTCACTAATAAATTAGAGTATTATTAAAATCACAAAAAATGTTCACATTAAAATACATTATAATGTTATTTATTTATTATTTGCCCTCTCGACACATTTGCAAGCTTCACTTCACGTGGCAGAAACATGATAGTCGTTAATGACAGTTGGTTTGATAATTTTCATCAGCAGGTAACCATAATTATAATTATATGCATTTTAAGGCTCACAGTTATGTTACCGTTTTTCATCTCAAGAAGAGCTATCTCATCGAGTCCTCAGTGTGTTCATTTACTTAAACTAGAAGACTAAATAAGAAATCGTGAAGAAGAAGTCGTGTTTAGGTGTGAGATGCCACGACATTTTTTTTCTTTTTAACGATTCTATTTTTTAATAAGAATGACATTACTCTTTGTTATTAACCGCTAAAGACTGATCACTTAAAACACCTACCTACCTAAATTGAAGAGTGAGATGACACTAATTAAAACTTCATACTTAAGGAATTAACAAGACACAATCATGACAACTAGATGTATTTAAAAGCTCTTTAATCTTCATAGAAGTAGTAACAACATGTGATCATAATAGTTTTTATTTATTTAACGAGCCATTTATAGCATCATCTATCAAAATGTTGACAAAAAATTCACCACATTCAATACCGAGACTTTTAAGCTCTTCGTTTTATAAACTCCTAACGGATGCCACGTGGTATCGCCCGCGTAGATTCTATTACCGCTTCCCAAAAGTGAAATTTATTTTCACAATTTGAAAATAGGAAGCTACACTATCATATATTTTGTCCAGTGTTGTTTGTGTTGCGTCCAGTGGTTTTGGAGCCTATTCGATGCAAACAAACAAATCAACAATCAAATCTTTCGTTTTTATAATATTAAGTACAGACTGCGATGACCAACTAATTAACACCTCTCAGTAATGTTGTTTGGTTGTATATTATTCTATTGAATAGCTCTATTTATGGACTAACTTTATGGACAAATCCTTTTCCGTTCAAGCAGTTCGGTTATGGAATGCGCTGCCAGTATCTATTAAACGTGCGCAAAGTCTAGCAATTTTTAAGACCCTTTAGTCCGGTACGAGAAAGTTATGAAGTTCCTGTAATTCTAAAGTTGGTTTTTTTTTACAGTGTGTGAGGTAGGTATATATAATGCTACTGTAGCGTTTTCTAACAGATCTGAGGTCGGGGCTAGGTATAGTTTAGGTATTTGTACGTCAATTCTATAACTGAAAGGATATTGAATTAGAGATAAAAATCTTTGCGCTATGGTGTTAAGCTAATAATTGCCGATATATATTTACATTTTCTAACAATTTCACCCACGGGTTTACCCGTAAATTACAAGAAATGATTTTTAGGGCCTAGCTCAGTGACAAAAATATCACAGTCTATAAAACAAACGTATTGTAAAGTGGAATTCATAAATAAATGCACGAAACGAAATTCTAACAAATTACTCCACGTACTTTTTTGTTTTCATTAATCTTATCTTTTATAATCGATTACTGCTTAAATAAAATATTAGAGATATTAGAGTTTGTTGCTACTGTTCCTTAAATATCTAACAAGAATAATACAAAAAATTCTAACACATTAGTCAGTGAATTAAAAAATAAAAAGAGTTTTCTATAAAATATTATCCCCGCAGTCTGCGCGGGTAGGGAGGGGGTTCGCAGTGCCAGTCGCTAGGATCAAGTATAACCCAGTAGTCGTATCGTCTAAGTAGGTATCGTATTGTTGCGCGCCGCCCGTTTCTTTTCACGCCGCACACTGTTACAATTTTGTACACTTTGTTAGTAGAATTTAAAAAATATGCGATGAAACTATTATAAGAACCAGTAAAATTTTATGCAAACTATTTACATAATAAATTGTTTGTTATTTGTTTGTTTTTATAATGACGTTGCAGTGGTGTAACTAATTAACTGCTAGGCGCAGCTTGTGGCGCAGCGGTCAGGTGACCACAAATATTTTAACTTTCTAGTAATAAAACTGTCAAGTGCGACTGGGACTCACGCACTAAGGGTTCCGTACAAAATTGACGACTTTAAAAACTATTACTATCTATCCCACTGGAAAACTGACATCAACGGTATCTTCCCATTCGCCTACCTACACATAGATTGCTACCAGGTGGCAATTGGGAATAAAATTCCCATTTGCCATCAAGTGCGTATTGGGAATTTATTGCCCCCACTTTAACTCTGCGTTGTTGTTTGATTTTCCGATTTTCCTTTCCACTTGAGACGGTCATTATGCGTGAAAAATAGGTTTTATGATAACAGAAGATACTTACCTGGTTAAACTTTTTTGCGGCGTGGTGTTTTATATTTAACAGTCCAGTCTTGATTCTTTCGAATTATTATTATAATAAACAATTTTTTAAAACTAGTTGTCATCTGACTATGCTATGCTTGGGAAAATTTCAGGGATAACTTGTCTACTAATGCCGAAATTGGACTACTCCTAGTATCAAGTATCTCTTAAGTATAGTGTCTCTTAGCCCGACTTTATTTTACTGTTGAGACGCTGGAAAGGCAAACTGCATTAACAGCCAATTTGGTCGAATATGAGTTATATATATCGTTAGAATCGCCTGATTTTTCTCCTTCGAATGGTCTAGGTAACGATTTAATCTGAGCACTTTGGTGGTCGTTCAGACTCCGGTGATTTTCGATATTTTAGTATATTTTTGTGTTTTAAATCCACACAATTTTTGATTTTGGTTCATAAAGCGCCCATGACAGCAGCTAAATACTGATAAGTCATTTAGCCTGCACATGATTTAAAAAATCATTATTTTAAAACATTTAGCCATTCCATTTTTAGAAATTTTCACGGCTTAAAACATTTTAGTGGTTGGTAATTATTATAGAATTTCAAAATAAGTCAATTTACTGGTCAATAAATTTTAGTTTATTGTCGTATAAAGCCTTTTACCTTCCTTCTAATTGTAAAAATTAGGACGTTAAACCAATTTTGTCGATGGCCCTTACTAATAAATTGGTCAATAACACAATTTTACCTGAATTTATTTTGATGTGTTTAGAGCACATAAGCTACTCTGCTTAATTCAAAATTCATTTTATTAGTGTGATAAAACCACCAAAAAAGAAAGACAAATATAAAACACTGGCGATTAGACTATACGTCAAGGTCGTCGTTTGCAGTTAGACCGCGGCTGTTAGCTAAGAGCCAAACGTTCTGTGGGTACTTCAGCCACCTATACGGTATAAAACTGTGAGACTACACCCATTGTCACTAGTCATAATTGACTAGTGACAACGGGTGTCATCTTCCACGATTATAACGAATGCTAATTTCTGGACATTTGCGAAGGCGAATATCTGCAGCCGATATTTGCACAACTCGATATTTGTACTTATTGAATTCCAAATTTGCGTCACTTCACTTCACACGTTACAAAAATTGATTAAATTATAAAAGTATATTTATTAGTATTGCAGCTAACGGGATATTTTCCATGTGTTATTGAGAATATTTGATATTTCGGCATATGGTCAGTATGTGCATCTTTATCACAAACGGTCCACTGAATCTGTTCATAAATACCATAGATATGTTCAAAGAAAAATAGCAAACAATATAAAGATAAGAAGAAATAAACACATTCAAAGACGAATACAGAAATGAAAGTAGATTGCGGACGTTCTTCGTGGGGCTAAAAAGCAGCCACACGCAGCAAGACCTATAAGACGTTTTTAAGGTTAACATCTGCAAACATAGCGTAGCGTCTTACGATCTGGTTAATATACAAAACCGCAATCATTAAAGTAGAACACCTACGATGCAATATTCAGTCTTTCTAGCCCTGCAAAACAGCCGGACCAAATGGCGCAAGGAGGCGCTGGAGCGGGGCCACAGGCCTGCGTCTCGAGAAATCGAGGCTCAGCGGTCCCACCTCCACCAGGAAACCATGGAGACCTGGAAGGTGCGACTTGAGCAACCGAAGGGGGATTCGCCGCAATCGCGGCGGTCAGACCGGTCATGGACAAGTTGCTGGAGAAGAGCCATGGTGCTCTCTCCTGCCGGTTGTCACAGATACTTACCGGCCACGGGAGCTTCGGTAAGTATCTGTGGCGAATACACCGGAAAACCACGGCTGAGTGCCAGCACTGCAAGGAGCGCAGCGAGGACACAGCGCTTTACACATTGGTGGAATGCACGGTGTGGGCGCAATAGCGCCAGGTCCTCGTGGCAGGTCTGGACGTGGACACTCTCTTGCTGGAGACGATGGTACGAGCCATGATCTCCAGCGGGAGTAAGTGGGACTGCGCTGCCTCTTTGCTTGCTCACCGTCCTTACAGAAGCAGGCCCTAGACGACGGCGTGATGTGAGGGATTCATGCACGCCACCAAAGATGCGGGATAGCACTCAAACCCCCCGCCCCCTAAATGAGGCCGCAGTGGTAGCCGTAGATTTGTTGGGAGTCCTGGGGTATCCTTTCGAGGGCTTACCCGGGGCTCCCAACCGTAGGCTGTTAGGCATAATACCAAAGCAGTTCGCGTTAGGGTACTTCTTTGACGTCAAGGAATCTTCAATTCTCCGGTATTAATAGAAACTACCCTAAACTGCGAAAAAAGTGACAAAGACATAAAAATGGGTGAAAGAGAAAATGCTGAGACACCGGCTGATGGAGTCAGAGATGGCAGCCGTAACTTGCATGATACACGTGAGTAAGGGAGAATACCTATCGCTACTTATGTGATGTCTGGTAATAAGATGAATAATAATGAAATTAAGAGGATGCTCATAATAATATACACATAGGTATATTCCGACTTTGGGGAACTCTTTGTTCTCTCTGAAGAAGGCTCTGGCACAATGTGTAAAGCAAAGAGACGAACCTAAATTAAGATAATGCAAAGCAGTGCTGAACCAGAGAGACTGAACAACAACGCTCTGGAAGTGGTCCAAATAATAAAAGAAATGGTGTCAATGTGTGAAATCACCGCAATCACTGAGAGCGCGCAAATAATTTACTGCCGAACAAACTCGGGAAAGGCAACCATATACAGCGACAGTGAAGTGGCATTGAAATTTAAGTAAGAAAATAATAACATCAGCAATCGTGAAGGAATATAGAAAGTCACTTGACATGTTGGAGAAAAAGACCGAAGTATACGTACATAGATTGGGTACCTGAAACCTAGGGAATTTCGGGTGACGAAACAGTAGATAATCTAGCCCCAGAGGGACCAGATGAATGCTTGGTTGAACCTAAGACTGAACTTCCCATCGCTCATAAAATCACCAAGGGCGTTATCAGCAGGAGCATAATGACAACGAGAAGTTTAATCTTAGATTGAGATTTTCAACGGGAATGAGATAGTCAAAGCTAACAAGAGGAAATATGAGGCTAGTTAACGAGATAATTATAGGACATTGTAGCCTGAATAGTACTTGACAGTACTGGTTAAGAGTGATGGATTACCCCTCACGACCGATATGCTCCTGCTGGAGACCAGTCTCAACTTATGGCTGAGTATAAAATAATTTCAATTAGCAGATCTCAGATTATGGGTACGACAAGAAAAAACCAAGAAAATTTCCAGTATCTGGATGGGTCAGATAGTACGATCCTGTTAATAAACGAGAATTTGACCAGACGCCGTGAAAACTACTGGAATACTCATACTCATCTTTAGGGGAAGTCTGGGGAAACCGATTGTGTGGTGTTACACGCACAAAATAAAGCTTTTCCATTTTAATAACAGGGATTCATTTCAGAATCGTGTAGTTTTATTTTAATGATAATTCATAAAGTTACGCTCTTGATTTTTAAGAAAAATCAGTATACAAATATAATGTAATTTGAAGATTATTTTACCGATCACTTCCATAAGTCATTCATATTGGAAGATAATACTGAAAGTCTAGGAGTGACTTAACGTTTAATGCCGGATAAGATAATCTGGCTGTCATCGTTTGACTTGATTCAGCCCGATAAAACATTTTACTTTGATGTGAAACTATGCTGAACAGAATATAAAACATTTATCTAGTTCGTTTTATACAGCTATTTGATCATTCAAACGTCTTTAGCGAACCGCAATGAGGATGTTACAGTAACTTAAGTCATTTTTACCTTACCAAAATTATGTTGTGCATTGTATTAACTCCAATATATTAGGAAGGAGGATACATACATTTTTTAATTTATATACATTTCATAGTAAACATTATTTTATAATAACCATTCTGATTTACAATGGGATTACTCAAGTGGTTAATTAGTTATGATTTTTTTTGCAAAATATGAAACTTTAAATGCCTCTCCTGAACAATTCATATAATGGTCGTTAATGCAATTAGCCTTTCCAGCGTCGATATCGCTACTATACGTGCCAATTTGAAGAACTGAGATCGTAAAGGAATTAGTAAACAATAGACTAACATTATCATTTCATTGTGCAGTCTCAAGTGGAATCGGAATCGATCGATCGAATAATAATAACCGACGAGAGACCGTCGACTGCGCATGCATACCACGGCTGCGCGCCGCCGCGTCGATGTCTCTCGCGCCGTTTTGAATTATGTTCGCGCCAATTTAAAGTTTTTGTTATTATATTACATATTTCTTGACTAATGTGTTAGAATTTTTTGTATTATGCTTGTTAGATATTTAAGGAACAGTAGCGACAAACTCTAATATCTCTAATATTTTATTTAAGCAGTAATCGATTATAAAAGATAAGATTAAGAGGACGTATGACGCCAAATAGACTATTATCTTGATCTAGATCTCAGGACTCCTGAGGTCTAATGAACTAACATTACAACACAAGCAACTTCAGTTTATGAACTAAAGATCTACTAGCCTGAAAACACGATTACTAAAAAAAACCTCGAAACTTTTAATTTTTGAAAACACCTCGTTTTAGTTAAACTTTAGGCTGGATCTCTATAATTATCTAATAATTGGATATTATTTTTAATGTATAAGAAAGACAATACTAAAAACTTCATTTACACTAGTCGGTTTTTTTAATATTTATAATAGTTTTCTTTTTATCTGTAATTATCTGTTTTTTAGCTTTCATATCATTTCGCTAAACGCGCTCCAAACCTTCTCTCTCTTTCTTTCCTCGCGAAATCTGTATGCGCTATCCTTTACCGATTACGTTTAGTCTGGCTGCGCGCCTTGTAGGAAGCGAACCTATGCCCGATTGCGTCACACAAAGTGCAATTTACGACATCGATAGATCGATAAAAAAACTTTTGAATTTCTGAAGTGAGTAGTATCGTATAATTTTAATTATTAAAAATTTGTAAATATATGTGTATAAAGTCTTAATTTGTGTAAATAATAAGTGTAACTAATTATAAGTTGTAAATATGAAGACCAAAAAATTTACTAAAAAGGAATATAAAAAACATTTACGAGAATTCGCTCATAAAATGAGAGAAAGAAAAAGGTAAGAACCATTTTGACTGTCTACTATTCGGTACAAATCTTCTTCTTTTTTTTATACCACCAAGGTGGCAGACAAGCATACTTCATCTTAGCTTCTTGACAGTGGCTTGTGGAAACTGGGGTGTTACTTTTTGAAACTAGGTCGGTATGATTTGGCATATTATTATCTCTTCAATATTGTTGCCACCTAGGATTATCTAAGTTCTCAACGGATGGCGTAACGGAATGCCTGTATCAGGACCTCGTCCGTTGGTCAGCACCTGCATTGCTTTCAAGCGACGTCTGCTTCGGTCCCGAAGATCTTCATGCGGCCCAGAGATGCTTTTATTGGCTGCCAGGAGCATCTAGGAATTTAATTTTTATCCCCATTGGCAAAGTTGAGAGCGAGAGACTGCTGTTTTTCCTCCCCAAGCCCGATAGGTTGCCTATATTATTGCCATGTCAGTTGGTCAGCGGTGCACTTATGTTGGTTGGCAGTTTACGGAAAGACTTTTCTCACAAGGTACCTACCTACAAAATAAATAATTGAAATGGACGCTTTATAGGAACAAAACTGTCATAGAAAACCCAGAAGCCGCCACTACTAGCAGTGCGGACGATTCGGTGCCGGAAGTATTATGTACGGAACATAAAACAATGGAGTCGGCTAATTCAAGTATAAATTTGAAGTCAGTGTAAGTATTTTAATGACAATTTTACATCAATTTAATTAGAAGAGAGGTAGTGAGGTAACTTTAATGGGTATTGTGATAATAAATTCTAGTGAAGTTATACTTATTAATAAGAAGTGTCTTATTTTATTACAGGGAAACGGGAACAAGTACCGGACAGTTGGACATAATAAGTAACTTACTAAGTGGAATAGAGTCATTGCAATCTTCATCTTATGACTTAGGAAATGAGTAAGTAAAATCAAATTTAAAAATCCTATCTATATCACAAACTTTTGAAATTTTATGTAATTTATTCGGGGGGGGGGGTGCCTTCAAATTAGAGGCGCGAAGAAGCGCCGCAGTGACATGTGACCGTTGGTGGGCGGGGTCCCCCGACCTTACGCCCACGGTCAAGAAACAATCGGGGGCGCGCAGTGACTCCTCACCGCGGCGCCCCCGTACTGCACGGCAGAGCGGGAGCATTATCGGTTACTCCCGCTCCCCCGCACAGTGCACCTCCCGCTTTGCAGCCATCGCGACTCAGCACGCCTGACTGCCGACCATGGAATACACCATGACCAGCAGTGACAGGCCACTACTGTTGCTGTACGGAGCGGCCGCACGAACGGAACGGCCACACGGGCGGAACCAGCCCACCGCACTGGCAGCCCGCACACACGCAGCAGCTGGTCAAACACTGCCGCGCTACGTAACTGCCGCACAGGTGGACTGCCGTACAGGCGAAATAAGCCGCACAGGCGGTACAGCCGCACAGGCGGTACAGCCGCACATGCGGCCGCTGCCACACAGCAAACTTGCTCCAACCGGCCGCAGCCGGGAGCGAACCTCACTATCGTTGCGACGCTTCCACCGGGTATCCGGGAGCTGTCGCAACCCCGCGGCCCTTGAAGGCCCGCCATACCACGACCCCCTCGTGCAATGGGGTCAACTCCGTCAAACGACGGCCGAAAAACGGTCCCAATTCTTCTACCGGCCAGAAAGCAGGGAGCATTGGGGCGTCCGCCATAGTAAACATCCATTAGTAAACCATCGTGATGTATAAGTTATGACCTTTCATTGATACCCAACACGGGTATATTTTAACACATTCAATTTTAAAACGGCTTAACCGATTTTTATAAGACATAGCTAAGAACACTCTCCCCTAACCCATTTTTCGAACAAAAGAAACAGAATCAAAATCAGTTCATCCGTTTGGGAGCTACGATGCCACAGACAGACTTACGAACACACACACACGTCAAACTTATAATACCCTTTCGGGTTTCCGTTCGGGGGTTAAAAATTACCGATGATATTTTCAAAACAAATTTATTTATGTTTTACAAATCTTTGTTTTCAGATTCACAGAAAAGGAAAATCATTTTATTGAAGGTGCTAATGAAAGAAGAATTGTAGATTTACAATATTTTCTAGATCAACTGAAAGAAATCAGCGCTCACTCCAAAGCATTTGGTTGTGGGCTAAGTAATTTAGAATTGACAGGAGAAAAAAGATATGGCTTAATTTCAAAATTGTCATTTAAGTGCAATATGTGCAATCTTAAATTATTTATTAATACATCAGAACCTAAACCTAAAGAAAATTTAAATTTAAACACGGCTCTTGTATCGGGCGCTATCTCTACTGGAGTAGGCTACACACAATTACAAGAAGTGTTTGCGTCAATAAATATTCCATTTTTATCAGAGCGATTGTATAAGAAAACAGATGAAAAAGTAAGTGAAGAGTGGGAAAAAGTAGCCACATTGAAAATGGAAGCAGCTGCTGCTCGTGAAAAACAATGTGCCCTTGAAGAAGGCAGAGTTAATGCCGACGGCATCCCAATTATAGATGTGATTGTAGATGGTTGCTGGGCAAAGAGAACATATAAGAAAAATTATTCTTCGTTGTCAGGTGCAGCGGCTATTATTGGCAAAAAATTTGGGGAAGTTTTGTATCTTGGGGTAAAAAATAAATATTGTTGTGTGTGTGCACGTGCTGATAATATTAAAACGACTCCTAAAGAACACAAATGTTTTAAAAATTTCTCTGGATCATCCTGTAATATGGAATCTGAAATTTTAGTTGAGGGATTTAGAGAGTCATTAAATATGTACGGGATAATCTATGGTAAAATGGTAGCTGATGGTGATGCATCTACATATTTAAAAATTTTAAAAGCCCGACCATATTCTAATTATACAGTGGAAAAGATAGAGTGCAGAAATCATCTCCTTCGAAACTTATGTAATAAGTTACACGCTCTTATTAAAGATACAAAATACGCACTGCAGCACCGAAAATACATAAGCACACAGCGAATTTTGGCCATTAGAAAAGTTATTTGCTTATCCATAAAGCACATTAAAAATACAAATGTTGGTCGCCCACAGCATAACCAATTCGTATAATCATGCTTTTGGATGCCACGCCAATTGCGAAGATTTTTACTGTAACAGTAAAAGAAATAGTGAGGATGTAACATTAATTATTAAAAATACGGCCCTAGAAAACAAAATAAAGTTAATTATTGGTTACACAGCGGCTAATTCCCGCAGTCTGATTGAAGATGTGGACAGCAATCGCTGTGAACAGTTTAACGCCATAATCGCGAAATGTGTCGGTGGTAAACGAATAAATTTTTGTCTTAGACGATCTTATCAGGCCAGATGTTCTGCAGCAGTGGTCTCATTTAATACAAAAAGACCTTTGTATAATATACAAAAATCAATGCTGGGTGTGAGTCCACATTCGAAATCGAAACTCCTCGAAATAAAAAAAATAAAGAATAGAAGGATCAATGTTCGTCGTAAAAAAAATATTTTCAATAAAAAAGATAACCGGTTCACCAATGAAAATTATGGTGCAAATTGTCAGAAACCTGATTTGTCTAGAGACGATTTAGATAGATTGAAAGAAACCTTTTTGAAAAACTTGGAGAAGAGCGATGAAGAAATAAAATACATTGAAAGAGAGACAATTCTACAATCCGAAAGTAGCAAATGGTTGGAAATGCGAAGAAACTTGATTACAGCTTCAAATTTTGGGAAAATTTTAAATAAGAAATCTGCAACATCAGCCAATTTGGTAAAGTCATTACTTTATAAAAAGGATTTGTCTGAAGTTGCTGCAATCAAGCATGGCAAAGTTAATGAAAAATCTGCCCTCAGGCAATTAGAGGAGCAGGAAAATATTAAAATACTGCCATGTGGTCTTTTTATTCACAAACAGTATCCATTTTTGGGAGCATCACCTGACGGTATAGTTGACGAGGATCTGCTTGTAGAAATAAAATGTCCTATATCAGCCTTCCGAACCACCTTTGAAGATGCTGTAAAAAATAAAAAGATACCATTCTGGAAATATAAAAACGGGGAATTCGTCGTCAATGAAAAACACCAATGGTTTTGGCAGATCCAAGGACAATTAAATATTAGTAATCGGAAAGAATGTTTATTTGCTGTCTGGTCAGGTGAAAATCGCCCCATAAAAATAGAACGAATTACACGAAACCAGGTATTATGGAAAGATTTCATGGTTCCCAAACTCAAGTCTTTTTACCACGATTGTATACTGCCTGAATTGTTGGATCCTAGACATTCACGAAACATGCCACTAAGAGACGTTGACGCGGTTATTAAAAACAGCTGCAGTGCAGTGAAAAGAAAGAGCAATTCTAAATCACCTGATTCCAGAACAAAAAAGCAATGTAACAAAAAGACTTTTGAAAATATGCAATTCACATAAGCCACATTAATCCCACGGGACCTAAAAGACATATAAACGTGTCAGACTTGAACTGACTAAAGCCATTTCTAATTCTTCATAGATTTATCAACAGTCTGTTGATGAATCCATTAAATTTAAAACTGTTAATGATTTTAATAAATAAAAATATTCTAGAAATTTATTTTGTTTTTCTTTTCATGATAAACGAAATTGAAGGCATTATACACGGCCCCATTCCAAGAGTATCACTTGGTTCCACGTAATTTGTTGAAGTGAACAGAGGGAGACTATGGAAACCTGCTTAGACCTGACCTTCAACATGGCTCAATGATGACTTGACTCCTGAATGCTGAGATGGATTAATAACAAAACTTTCAGCCATCACGGGCCCAACCTGTAAACCGATTCTCGACCTAGCGACTCGAAAGCTTAAATATGAAAATTTACTGGTGAAATGTCTTTTATCTTATAATTTGTCAAATATGATAAAGAACAATGGCAGTCTCCCTTACTAGCAATTGTTTGACATAAAAGATGAGCGCACATAAGTGAAAAATATGTTAAACGTTTCAGTTTCGCTAGTAGATTCCATAAATGAATTCATTTTCCATCGAGAAAGCCGGAAAATAAAGATATTGTGTTTAGATTGTTAGGTTATGTTGCCGTATAGTCCCGCCATACTTACCTATACATACCTAATGTTCAAACACTATGGTGACTAAAATAACCGACTGGAGTGTTTCTCGATGGTCATTTTAGTAGGTACATACAGGAGTAGGGTATAGATTTGTTGTCAATATGATCGTGAGTCATGTCATGAAGGAAAAATAGAACCACAATGTTTTCATTTCTTTTAGTTCACATAAATTACACTTCGCATCGGCGCAATATGTTCACACATATAATGCAATTAAACACATAAAATGAGCATAGGCCTCGATTGTCTCCCACGATCTCCCATTATCGAAGAACAACAAATCCAATTCACAAATAAGCAGTCCAGTAGGGAATAGCACAAAGTCATTCAAAAGCTATATCAAGAGTCCGTTGGGCACACAATAGTCACTCGAGGAAATAATCGGAGTCCATAAAACAGTCCAGGGTCAGAATTATTAAAGACTAGCTGATGCCCGCAGCTTCGCCCGCGTAAAATTTGGTACCATTCCCGCTTCCCGTATTTATCCCCTTGGGGGTAGAATTTATCAAAATCCTTTCTTAGCGGATGCCTACGTCATAACATCTGCCTGCATGCCAAATTTCAGCTCGATCCGTCCAGTGGCTGTGCGTTGATAGATCACTATAATTGAAGTGTCATAAAGTGTGCATTGCGAAATTGTTCCTTATAAAGCTCCTCACAATTTATAAGTAAGTATAAAATGGTCAATTTTAAATAAAAAGATACTAGGTACCTAAAACTAAAAACCGAGTAGAACTATTCACGATCTATTAAAATAAAGAAATGAATATCTACTCCATTCTATTCACTGTTCGCCAGTGCATTGTGATGCGCACCTACTTGCGTTACTTGCGTAATCTGTCACCGAACGACTCAGCGCGGCGCGGCGCCGCGTGAGTAAGGCGCGCGATCTGTAGCAGAGGGGCGCAGGGGCGGCGGGGCTAAATCATGCGATTTCATTAGGGTCAGGCAAGCTCTTAATGAAAACAAAAAAGTATGTGGAGTAATTTGTTAGAATTTAGTTTCGTGCATTTATTTATGAATTCCACGTTACAATACGTTTGTTTTATAGACTGTAATATTTTTGTCACTGAGCTAGGCCCTAAAAATCATTTCTTGTAATTTACGGGTAAACCCGTGGGTGAAATTGTTAGAAAATGTAAATATATATCGGCAATTATTAGCTTAACACCATAGCGCAAAGATTTTTATCTCTAATTCAATATCTTATCAGTTATAGAATTGACGTACAAATACCTAAACTATAGCTAGCCCCGACCTCAGATCTGTTAGAAAACGCTACAGTAGCATTATATAATATATACCTACCTCACACACTGTAAAAAAACCAACTTTAGAATTATAGGAACTTATGAACCTTAAAACACTTAGTTTTACTGGACTACTTGTAAATAATCACTATTTGAGAGACATCGGCTATGTCTAGTACTTGTTTTCTGCTTGACGGTTTTTTATGGATATGTATGTATATATGTTTGTATGTATGTAGGTATGTATGTATGTATGACATGTAAGTATCTGTTTGTATATATTTATATATTTAGGTATGTATGTATCTGGATGTGTATTTCTGTAAAACACACATTTGAAATGTAATATTTATCTATTTACCAAAGTGCACTCAATTGTAGCACCATTCTGCCCTAAATGTTTGCTTATAACTAAATCTCCATGCTAGGTTGCCTGTAAGAAATTGCCTCTGTGCGATAAGGCCGCCAATTGTAAAACCATCTAAGTTTAAGTTTACCTAAGTTTACAAAATGTATTTTGGTGTTACAATAAAGTATAACTAACTAACTAACTAACTAACTATTTCTTCCTAAACTCTTTACATTTTAGACTTGCTTGGTGGTTCCTTGTCAGATTTGACTGTTGTAAGTTTCTTGCTAGTTCTTCACAGGCGTGTCGCGTTGTGATCTGGTAGTACTACCTTTATTGTGGGTTTTGATGTTTTAAAAGTGCTTACTTAATGCACTACATTATGTCAATTATTTAATGTCTTTTTGAATTTGATTTTGATTGATATTTCCGTCATGTTGTCTTTTTAAAACTTTCATTGGCATCAGGGCTTTTCAGGGTTTTTGCAGCTGCTTGTAATTCTTCTATGTCATTTGTATAAGTTCTGATTAGTGGAGTTAAAGAAAAGGAACGAGAGAGAAATAACACTCTTCTAAGAAGTCGGTTCATTTAGAAAGTTAGCTACTTAACATATTTTTGTGACATGCAACATGACAAGACTAGTATTGCCATAAAAAATATATTAGGGGTTCTTTAAAAATACGGGTACATTTTTAGTAATTTAACCTTAATGGGTAATGATTACTACTCTAGACTGGATATTAGTAGGCGATTTTATGCTACTAAAGTAATCGAAAAGATGGAATCACGAATCTTAGTCCTCTATGTACCTAAAACACAAATGAGTCGAAGTCGCGTTTATCTGATGGACATAATTTGCTGCACTAGAAGTATCAAATACAAGAATTTCATAGTAAAATACACTGGTTTTTAATAAATAAAATAAAATATTACATTTCTGCAGAAAGCTATAAATGACGAAGGCCTTCGCACTATTTGCTAAACAATCGATTAGGGCAGAAAAGCGGGAGTGCGAACGGCTTTATGCCGTTTTCCGACTCATAGTTTATCTCTATCTTTAATAAACTTTATTTGGAGTTATATGATGTAATAGGATAATAATTTGTAATTCAAAAACTTTGAATAGATATTGGTTGTTCACGTTATACTCACCGGTTTGTCTATAATATGATTTATTAACAACAACAGGCAGTTATGAAGCTTGTTTCAGTTATGCATTTGTCATTCTATGACCAATTGTTTGATAGGTCTTAATCAAACCTATTGTGATGTGACAGCAGTCCTGATTATGATTGGCATGGATATTATACAGAAACTAAGTACCTATACCGTTATCTAACTTATTCTTAAGCAAATATTGAAAGGTGCGTTTAGGTTTATTATTAGGTATTATTCCTTCATTCTTCAAGTTTCTGTCAAGTTTAAATGGTTTTTGTTTAATATGCTAATCAATCTAATATTAACTAAAATTGCAAGTTCTGGTTTAAAATTAGTGGATTTTGTACACTTTTATACATTTTTATAATCTAAAATACTAGATAGTGGCCACTACGCTTGAAGAAGCATAATAAGACAAATGTTTTTTGTCGTTAGAGGTTTCCAAGTTTCTTTTGTAAATAATGTCTTCTTATTTTACTGTACTTATCGGGAAGGTTTCTTTTATTACATAATTGTTTTTATTCATATCTCAATAGTACTGGTAGGCACTGATCGTTAGAGGTGAGATCTAGTTGAGTCATTATAGTCAACACAAATGATACAATCAATTTGAACACATAAATATTTTTTACTGACTACGAGCACTTAGGTAGTTTACTATGAAAACAATATTGGTTTTTACGTATATTGTTTGAACTAAAGAAGTCAATAGTGCCAAATGAATTTCACTGACAGTTTAAAGTGGAAATAATATTTCGTGTTTGTCATGGCATAAGGAGTTAGGTATATTATTTTAAGTGTATCTTATAAGCTTTGCGCTCAGTAAGACTACTTCGTAGTCTGCCTAACTCGCGTTACGTCTAATATAATAAGGTCGGTCTTAATTTTATTGCCATTTTGTTTTTATATCTTTTATTTCAATGTATTCTTTATTGAAAATTATTGGCATCACGAGTATGACAATAATTACATCATTATCATTCCAGCGCTAGCGAAATTTTCACATTCGTAGTCTTGATGAAATGCTTTGAATTGAATGAAATAAGGGAGACTTGGACCACAGATAATACATTATAATAGATACTATCTCATATCAATCATAAACCACAGGACAATCTTAGCGGTAGGCACTTATAATGCGAAATGGAAGACCCCAGGTTCAAATGCATGGACATAAAAATCTGATGACGATAATGGTTTTCGTTAACCACGATAGGGTTTTTTTTTTTTTTTTTTTACGTGAGGGAAAATCCTCATGGATGTTATGCCGGACTCCTACCGACTAAAAAACCTCACGTAACGCCCAACAGCCTATGCTTGAGAGCCCCGGGTAAGCCCTCGGGAGGATGTCCCAGGACTCCCAACAGACCTACAGCCGCCACTGCGGCCTCGCCCAGGGGGAGGTTCGGGTACTAGCCGCGTCTTTGGGGGGTTTCGGGTGTGATCCCGCTTCTAAGGGGGGGAGGGGGGAGCGTGCGTGAGTTTCTCACGTCACGCTGCCGTCATGGGCCTGCTTCTGTAAGGACGGTGAGCGACCCTCTCACCGTCCCCAGACCCCCGGTCATGGAGGCCGATAGTCCTCGGCGAAGACACGTCGGCGGCGCCCAGGCCGCCGACTGCGGAACTCGGGTGGGAGAGTTCTCTCCCGTACCCGCCCCGCCGCCTCCTTCACGAGCATGATCTGCTCGCAGAAAGAGGCGGCGCAGTCCCACTTACTCCCGCTGGAGAGCATGGCTTGCACCATGGTCTCGAGCAAGAGAGTGTCCACGTCCAGACCCACTACGAGGACCTGGCGCTGTTGCGCCCACGCCGTGCACTCCACTAGCGTATGAAGCGCTGTGTCATCGCTGCGGTCCTCGCAGTGCTGACATTCAGCCGTGGTTTCCCGGTGTCTTCGCCACAGATACCTACCGAAGCTACTGTGCCCGGTAAGTATCTGCGACAACCGGTAGGAGAGAGCACCGTGTCTTCTCTCCAGCCACTCGTCCATGACCGGTCTGACGGCCGCGATTGTGGCGAATCCCCCCTTTGGTTGCTCAAGTCGCACCTTCCATGTCTCCACGGTTTCCGTGTGGAGCAAGGACCGCTGGGCCTCGATTTCTCGAGACGCAGGCCTTTGACCCCGCTCCAGCGCCTCCTTGCGCCATCTGAACAGTGACGCAAGGGCTCTCGCTTCCAGGTCCCATGGAGGGGTTCCGGCTAGGAGACATGCCGCCTCACCGGAGACCGTGCGGTATCCTCTTATCACCCTGATGGCCATCGCTCTCTGCGGGCTCAGCAATTTAGCCACATTGCTGGCCGTCAGGGTCTCTGCCCAAACGGGTGCCCCGTATAGGGCCATGCTTCGCACGATCCCCAGGTACAGTCTCCTGTAGGGAGCGTTGGGTCCCCTTATGTTGGGCATCAGCCGCGCGAGTGCGGCTGATGCTCCCCTAAGTTTTGGGACCAAACTTCGGAAGTGATGTCCGAAGTTCCACCGGCCATCGAGTACGAGCCCTAGATACTTCATTGAGGGCTCGATGCCGATGCTGACGCCCCCCACCTGTAGGCTGGATCCCGCAGGTGGCCCCATCCGAGGTCTGTGGAAGCACAGAGCCTCAGATTTATGAAGTGCGACCTCGAGACCCAGCCGCCGAATCCGACCCACGACTTGAGCAACCCTTGCCGTGGCCTTTAGTGCTGCGTCACGGTGCGTTGCTCCCCGCGCCGTAACGAGGGTGTCGTCGGCGTAACACGTTACGCTGACCCCTCTAAGCAACGGACCCCGCAGCACCCAATCGTAACCGATGTTCCACAGGAGTGGTCCTAATACCGATCCCTGTGGAACACCGCACGACACATCACGCCGACCCGGCCCTAGCCAGCTCGGGTAAGTAATGGCCCTCTCGGAGAGATAGGCCCCGACAATTCGACGGAGGTAGGGAGGCACTCCATGGTAAATAAGCGCCTCCCTAACGCAGCTCCAGGGCAAGGTGTTGAAGGCGTTGGCGATGTCAAGAGACACCGCCATCACCACCTCACCCCGTGAGACTGCTTCCTCCGTCAGGCCTCTAATGCGCATGATCGCGTCCACAGTGGAGCGCCCCTGACGGAAGCCAAACTGGCTATCCGCCAGATCAGGCCCCACACGTGTTAGGTGCCCGACGAGGCGTTGTGCAATAATGCGCTCAAAGAGCTTGCACACCTCGTCGAGCAACACGATCGGCCGGTACCCTGATGGGGAGTTTGCCGGCCGCCCCGCCTTTCGAATCAAGACCAGTTTCCCTGTCTTCCAGGCTTTGGGAAACTGGCCTTTTTCGAGGCATGCGCTGAAAAGACCTATAAGTCGAGGCCCAAGCTCCTCGAGAGCCAGGACCCACGCTCGGCCTGGAATGCCGTCGGGTCCAGGGGCGGTGTTTCTGCGGGATTTAAGCCGCAGGACAGCCGCCCCTAACTCACCCTCGGTGACTGCGGGCACGTCGTTCTCGCTGCCTTCCGCGTTGTGCGCCTGAGACGGAGCCATGCGCGGAGGAATGTGTTCCTCCGCTCTCGACGGGAACAAGGAGTCCAGGACCCCTTCCAGCCGCTCCGGCTGGAGACTCTGGGTCAGTGGGGGCTCCTTCGGGCGTAATTTTCCCCTTACCATAAGGTACGGGCGCCCCCACGGGTTCCGCTCCAGAGTCTCCATCAGCTCTTCGCGGCCCAACTTTTTGGACCGCTTGATGGCCATCTGGAGGGCCCTCTTGGCCTCCTTGTACCCATCGTAGAGCTCCGTCTCTCGGGCTGCCGCATCGTCTGGGCGGCGACGCCTCCGGCGGAACCTGGTGTACCGGCGTCGTGCGGTAACGCACTCCGCGCGCAACTGCGCGATTTCCGGC
Organism: Miltochrista miniata; assembly: GCA_933228765.1. Taxonomy (NCBI): domain Eukaryota; kingdom Metazoa; phylum Arthropoda; class Insecta; order Lepidoptera; family Erebidae; genus Miltochrista; species Miltochrista miniata. The sequence continues at coordinate 4,121,727 of OW121769.1, forward strand.
GTCCACCAGTACACGTGTTTCCTCGCCGGTCTGGGCCTAGCCCTGGGCATCGCCGCATCGCAGATGTGCGACATGGCTCTCCCAAACCACTCCACTTCGGCATCAACATCGGCAAGCCTATCCGCTGTCGGAATCCAGGCCTGCACGATGGCCGCCTCCAGGAGAGCCTCCCGATCAAGGCGATGGAGTGCCCAACGCGGTTCCGAGGGATTCGCGATTGCTGGTGGCAGGTTAAGTGGAGGGGAGACGTCGAACCGAATATATCGGTGATCTGACGACGTCTCCTCCTCCTCCACCACACGCCATCCCTGGACACGGCGGGCAAGCTCAGGGGTCGCAAACGAGACGTCTATGACCGAGCTGAGCCCCCGCCGCGTCCAGGTTGCGACATTCCCCCGATTCAGGATGATTAGGCCACGTGTAGTGACCCAGTCCTCCAGTATCCTCCCCCTATCTCTGGTTTCCCGGGAGCCCCAAGCCTGCGACCAGGCATTGAAGTCTCCCAGGACCAAGACAGGGCGAGGTCGGCATGCAGCGAGAACGACGTCCAGCTCAGGGAGCCATAGCTCAAACTGATGCTGGTCGAGGCTCGGCGTGATGTAAACGGCCACGACCGCCACACCCTCATATTCCGCCGCGACGCAACCCGGGCCCCTAGCGATAAGCGCTAGGCGCGAGTCGTCCGCGCCGGTACCCCCAAAGACAGTCGCCAGGCCGTCCAAATCCACCGGGCTTCCCGGGTGCACCCAGTACGGCTCGGCGACAACGGCGACATTGATGGACCACTGCCTGATGCTCTGGTACAGAAGGTCCTGAGCACCAGAGCAGTGGTTCAGGTTCACCTGCAGGATGCGGATATGGGTGCCCATTAATGAACATCCATCTCCCCACCCTGCCGCGAACGTGGACCCTCAGCCACCCGTGCGGACGGACGGGGCTTCGGCCTTGAGGCAGCGCAGGCCTTGCTGCCCGCCCGGTGGTCGGCCTCCTTGCCCTCCGCTACGCACTTGAAACAGCGTGGCGGAGCGCCACAGGCAAGGGCCGTGTGACCGGGCTGGCTACAGCGGAAGCACCGGTCACCCACGGTGACTTCCGCCGTACACTGCACTCCTACATGCCCCACGACCAGGCACCTAAAGCACCTGGCTTCGCGGGGCTGCAGGAGATGCACCTGCGCCCTCAGGAAGCCCCCAATAAGGAGGCTCCGTCCATCCGCCACTTTCTGAGCCGCCGCGACGGGGCAGCTTACGACTGCCGACCCGTGACCGGTGGGGCCAAAGCGAATTTCGCTTGATCTGATCTGATCACGAGGGCAGCCGCTCGCCTCCACGACGGCAGAGATTATCTCCTCCGTCGTGGCCGCGTCATCCAGTCCCGAAATGCGCAGACTCGCGCATTTGTTGGGTCTGGTGACGCGGACGTCGCCCGTGTCCAGCGACGCCCTCAGCTTTGCCGCTAGGGCATCAGCTTTGGGGCCGCTGGTGGCGCCAGAGACCTCGAGGAGGCGTGCTCCGGTCGCGCACCGGTCTCCGGTGCACCTTGCACCGGAGACCTCCCTTAATCTCGAGGGCCTTGAGGTCGACTGAGGCTTTCGCCTGCCTCAGTACCTCGGCGTACCCCACGCCCTTCGCCTTGCCTTCTGTCGTCACCGTGATGACGACAGCAGTGGAGCTAGGAGCGCGGAGCCTCTTTGGCGCCTTCGCCGCGGCGGCCTTTGCCGCTGTTGCGGCAACTTTTGCTGCCTTCTTGGCGGCTTTTGCCGCCTTTTTGGCGGCCTTAGCCGCCTTCTTTTTTGCTCCCGCCACCTCCCAAGCCCCCTCTCTGGAGGGAGTCAGGGGTGCAGCGGGAGCGCTGGCTCTGCTGGGGGAGGCGGGGTTGTCACCTCCACCAGGCGCCGTCTTCTTGGGGGCGGAGGGGGCGGAGGGGGCGGAGACCTTCCGCCGGGGACCGGGAGCCCCACTGGGTGCAGTCGTCGTCGCGTACGACGTGACGACGGGTGCCGCCAGCGGCGGGCGGTATGCCCGGTCCTCGAGGACACCGAGGTGTCGTTCGATGGTCTCCAGCAGCTGGACCATCGTTGGTGTCGCCTTAGGTGGTGCACGTGGAGCGGGAGTTCTCACACCCCGAGCCTCCCCGGCCCCCTGGACCAGCTGCGTTAGCTTGCCGATCTCCTCCCGCATCAGCTCTTGCTGCTTGCGGAAATCGGCAAGCTCCTTCTCCAGGCTCGCAACCCGAGCCCGGAGCTTCCCCTCCTCGTTGGAGACGCTCCTTTCCAGGAGCTCCTCCAACGCCTTAGTGGCACCTGTGACGGCTTCCGTCACTACCTTCTTCTTACCCGCGACATTCTTGGCGCCTTTCATAGCGTCAAGAATCCGGGCAAGAGCTGCAAGGAGCTCACGCGCTTCAGGGACGTCTTTGTTCCTGCCGCTAGATAGTGGTGGAACACGCCCAGGCGGTTTCGTTGCCCTTCCCACAAGTTCGGGTTCCTTACCTCTCCCTGAAGTGGTGGCTTGTATCTTGGCCGGCAGGTCATCCTCGCTAGATGATACCGTTCCCGGCCGTCGGAACAGGCTTTGGCCAGTTCCAGTGGGTCGTGGCCTCTTCCTCCTAGTCTGGATACCAATCTCCTCGTTCTCGGTATCCATGCTGAGGATCGACTCCGCGTCAGTATCGGCGGGTGCAACCTCCACCTCAGTTTGTGGGGTGGTGTTCTGCCGCGGTAGCGATACTCGCACCTCCCTCGTAGGTTCAGGAACCGAAGTACTCGACCTTATTTCCCGTTTTTCCTGTTCAAGGTCATTAGGCAAGTCTGCGTCCAGATTGAGTAAGCCGAAGTTGTTTTCGTTTTCCGCTCCGATTGTATAAATAATATTTTTTTCCATATTTAATCCCACGAGTAGAGACGATTAAATATCAACTCCCTGGGTGACGCTCATTCCAGGAAGCGGGATATATACTGTAGGGTGCTCCAGGTGCCCTACAGGCCTTTACGACTTTGCTCTCGGGTTTTATAGACTGTCCTTGTCTCGGGCCGGCCAATTAAGGCAAGCCCTCCGGCCCCTAGGGCCATCGCGTACCAACTGGTGCCATCAGTTGGATAGTTGCAATAACACTAGGGGTTACGGAACGCGAGGAGGGTGGCTGGTCCTCCCCAACTCCGACGCTGGCACAAATGCCTGTAGGTCCCTGCGTGAGCAGAGGGCCTACACGCCCTGCGGTTTCTCCGCTCAGTACGCTCTGCTTATCAGAGCGTAGGCGGAGCAGCCCGAAGTAGCCTTTACGGCTCCCTCCTTGGTGGACTATTGGCCATGGGCGACGACGTGCGCCTCGCATAAAACGCACGTCGTCGTCTACGTTACCAGGGTGTACCACGTGGAGGTTGTCCTACCCAACACCCCAATAGGGTAAATGACTTCTCATCAACCACGATAGGGTTAATGAGAACAAAACCAAAGCATTGGTGAAGTTTATAAAGTACAATAAAGTTCTTATCTTTACGAATGATTCTATGGCTGACTATTGCGACTAAAACCACACGGTGCCTTAGCCTTGCCTACGGTTGCGAGCACAGAAATCAGAAAAAAGCTTTTTTCTGATATCTGTGGTTGCGAGCCTCTGGTAAGCCCTCGGAAGGATGTTCATATTTTATCAATACCAAGATTGGTCAAAACTACCACCGATTGGCGCCACTACGCAATGAGACTGTACATTAAATTCTGGTATTATTTTATTTCACAGTACAGTGGCAGTCAGAGAAGGTGACGCCATTCGCGCTTTGAGGATATTACATCTGCTTCCAGTTAGCAGCGAATCCGGAAGAAAAGATCTTGTAAGTAGAACATAAAGTAGTGTTGATATGTTGTGGACGAACGATACAAAAATGAACAATCTGCAGACTTGACCTAATGTGTAAATTTTTCATTCATTTGATACGTTTATTGTACTGCTCGGAGTTAGCACTATGGTTGTAAATTAGCTTCTTTCTTTAGTTGGAGCTAGTTGCGACGGTATAAGTGTAGCTCTTATCAATAACATGACACATTCTACTAAAAGGTCGCAGAAGTAACTGCAAATTCGATGCACTACTAACTTAGCATACGCTTTGTTGTTTGATGTGTCAAATTCCACATTTGTCAAAATAAGAAGTAATGTATAAGTATGAAGAATAATAAAATTCTTAGTCCCGGATGAAAATTATGCATTTGAGAATTTTTGGTAACTTAAGTTGTTAGTCACTTGAATATTATTAAAATAATATAATATTCAGGGACCTTTCACACAACGCTATCTGATCCCAAAGTAAGCTAGGAATAACCTGCTTGTGTTATGGGTATCAGACCACGGATACTTATATACTTTTAAATACATACATATTATACATAGAAACACCCAGCCTCTTAAGACAAACATTTATGGGTCACACAAATATTTGCCTCCGGTGGGAATCGAACCCACGACCTTCAGCGCCGCAGGCGGTATCACTACCGACTGCGCCACAGAGGCAGTCTAACTGAATATTACCTTTATACATTTCAGATCGAAAATATTACAAATGCAGTCCTATCAGTGCGAAAAAATACCACGTCTCCATGTAAAAACGGGTGGAGATTTAGCAAAGAACAGTACAAAAGGACATACGTCACTGAAGTAAGTGTGTTGCAAGTTTGTTTTTATTAATACGTTCAATAGATTCTAATGTTGTGATATATTTATGCTTTCATACGACAAAAATATCACAAAGTACAAAAGCTAATTGAGAGTGAGATAACTCCAGAAAATAATTATAAATAAAAGAGAGCGCTTTTCCGGAGACTCAGTGTTCTGTAAACGATCACTGCAGTAAGCAACATTTACTATGGTCAATCATGGATAGGTGACAATCACGTGACCACTTTGTGACATTTATTTGCGAGCGTTTCCGTGCTTCTGAAGGCACGTTAAGCTGTTGGTTCCGTTTGTCAGTATATGGCAGTCGTACCAAGTTGAAGGCCTCTATGAGCGGCTTTTTTTTTTTTTTTTTTTTTTAACGTGAGGGAAAATCCTCGTAGTATGCTATGCCGGACTCTTACCGACTAAAAAACCTCACGTAACGCCCAACAGCCTATGGTTGAGAGCCCCGGGTAAGCCCTCAGGAAGGATGTCCCGTGACTCCCAACAGACCTACGGCCGCCAGTGCGGCCTCGCCCAGGGGGTGGTTCGGGTGTAATCCCGCGTCTATGGGGGGTTTCGGGTGTGACCCCGCTTCTAAGGGGGGGGCGTGCGTGAGTGCTCACGTCACGCTGCCGTCATGAGCCTGCTTCTGTAAGGACGGTGAGCGGCCCTCTCACCGTCCTCAGACCCCCTGTCATGGAGGCCGATAGTCCTCGTCGAAGACACGTCGGCGGCGCCCAGGGCGCCGACTGCGGAACTCGGGTGGGAGAGTTCTCTCTCGCACCCGGCCCGCCGCCTCCTTGGCGAGCATGACCTGCTCGCAGAAAGAGGCGGCGCAGTCCCACTTACTCCCGCTGGAGAGCATGGCTCGCACCATGGCCTCAAGCGAGAGAGTGTCCACGCCCAGACCCACTACTAGGACCTGTCGCTGTTGTGCCCACGCCGTGCACTCCACCAGCGTGTGGAGCGCCGTGTCATCGCTGCGGTCCTCGCAGTGCTGACACTCCCTCTATGAGCGGCTTAAACAATTTCAACAGCAGGCAGTAACAATCTACGCCTGTCCATTTCAACATAGCAATACAGCTCACCACCTGTTACGTAACTAAATCTAAAAAGCGAAATGTGAGCATGTAATAATGAAATGCCTTTGCCTCCCACTTCGGGGATAAAGGCGTATGACAGGCATTTGCGTAAGTTTATGACTACCTACCCTAAATTCATGAACATGTTTTAAATATTTTTCTTTATTATTTTTAGTTCAACTTGGTCTGCGACAATGATTGGCTGCCGAGAATCAGTAACACGCTCTTTTGGGTTGGATCTATAGTCGGCAATCTATTCTTCGGATGGATGTCTGATAAGTATGTTATTTGATTTTGTGTTAAGAATATTTATGTTTGAAATTCTTCCTTACATTTTTTTAAACATTTGAAATCAATCAAATATGGTAATGGCGGAAGGTGAATTTTAAAAAGATGGATATCGGAGTGAAAGTTTTCTAACTTAAACAGTATTGTATTAGTAAGCTGATAAATTTCGGAAACTATGACTTGTTGTTGACTGCGATGCTATGTCCAATCTGCTTTACTGCATCAATCTGCCGAGCACGACGGTACTACACTTTGTTTTGAATTGTTTTTCTCTTTGCCATGTGCTCATCTGGCAGTCAGCAGGTAACTACACTCCTTGAAGGTTTTAATTATTCCCCTGTGGCATTTTGTACTTCGTTTACTTAAATTTATTTTTGAAACAGTTTTTGTCTCATTCATTATTATTTACTTTTCTCTTCCAGATATGGTCGCCGTCCCACAATACTACTAATGATCTTCTTAGAGGTGCCTCTTCCTATTGCTGCAGCCTTTGCTACATCTTACTGGGTTTATGTTGGGTTATTTTTGGTTGCTGGTTTATTTTTTCCGGCTTTATATCAGCAGCCTTTTATATTGGCATTGGAGCTGATGCCACCAGGGCAGCGAAATAATACTGGTACGAAATTCAAAACATTTTTAAATTAAATTTAATAATGTTACTATTCCATATGACGACAATTTCGAGAAAGCAGAAATAGACAAACAAACTATAAAATTGGAACTTGGCCTATAAACCAAGTGAACATGTGAACATTATGGAATATAGACTTATATCGATGTAATATCTGTGCATGGATTAATAGCCAAGAAATAAGACCTATTGGTATTCCGAGGCTCACGTAAAGCAGTTTAGTCAGGGACTTGATTCAGACGTTATTTCTTAACATTTATCTATTTTTATACTTTATATTTGTGGACAATCTCGTACAACATCATCTATACCAAATTAAGCTAATATAAGCTTGTGCTATGGGATCTATACGACTGATAGACATTACTTTCATATTTGTAAATACATACATATTGTACATAGAAAACAGCCAAACTCCGAAACAAACACTTGTGGATCACACAAATATTGCGCGTCTGTGGGAGATTCCCTTTCCGAATTGATTTTGAATAAGAATATTTGAAAACGGTGACTGCGTAATTGTTACGTGTTACGATAAAATACTTACTATTTGGCTAAACAACGCATAAACCCCATTCTTATGTAATTTTATCTTGCTAATAATCTAATACACAATGGTCCCATTTTAATTGACTCTTAAAACATTTCCCTAATAAAAATTAATGAAATTTCAGGGATCGTCGTGGGAATGTTGTTTGCGACGGGCATGTGTATTCTTTCATTGCTGGCGTATCTTGTACAAGACTCGTATCATTTAGCCTTACTTACAAGTTTACCATTTATATTATTGTATGGGTGAGTACACATTGTATTTAGTTTTTTACTCTACTGAGGTGGCAGACAAGCCCACTTAATGGCTATTTAATGTAGCCTATGAAAGTTTTTTTTTCACACGCGAAGGGCGCTGCCGACCCGGGTGCAGGTTGTGACAACTCACAGTTGAAAATTTGCAAGCCGCCCATAAGGCCTTCAACTCGAGTTAATGACAGTCATATTACCGACAACCGGGACTAACGGCTTACCGTGCCTTCCGAAGCACGGAAACGTTCGGAAAGAAAACGTTACAAAGCGGCTACTCGTCCATGACAGTAAATATTGCTTACTGCAGTGATAGTTTATTCATCATAGCTTTATAGTAGACTAGCGGACATCACGCGGTTTCACCTGCGTAGTTCCCGTTCCCGTGGGAAGACGGGAACAAAATATAGCCTATGTTCACCGCAAAGAGTGTAACTTTCCAACAGTAAAAGAAATTTTTAAATCGGTCTAGTAGTTCCGGAGCCTATTCGTTACAAACAAACAAAAAAAAAACAAATCTTTCCTCTTTATAATATTAGTATAGATGACAACACAAGGTATATCAGTAACTTAGAGCATTTGAGATTTATAAGTGACACTTATAAAGTACCGAGGATCCTGGGACAACCTTCCGAGGGCTTACCTGAATCTCCCGGCCGTAGACAGTTGTAATACAACGTGCGGTTTTAGTTGGTAGGATTCTGGCATAGCATCTATGCCATATGGCATAGCATCATAGCATACACACGTAAGAAAAACACATAAAGTAGCAGCAGTAGTTAGTTGTAGTAGTTAAAATACTATTGATATAGAAACTTAAAAGATATTGGAGAGTAATAAAACTGTTTATTGTTTACAGATATTATTGGATAATACCAGAATCACCAAGATGGCTTGTTGGCAGAGGTCGCATAGCTGATGCTGAGAAAGTATTTAGGAATCTCGCTAGGAAAAACGGCATTACTTTGCCAAAAGGATTTTTATTGAATATACATGTAAGTTCGTCAGAAGCCTCTCTAGAATTTGAATTTACTTGTTTTTGTGTTGATGTGATGTTTAATTAGTGCAATCACATCAGCCTATGACAGTTCACAGCTGGACGTAGGCCTCTCCCACATAACGTTACAATTCACGGTCCTGCGCCTTCCGCATCCAATCACTCCGTGTTTAATTAAGGCAAATTAATAAAAATATTTTTTACCCTCAATTTGAAAATCAAGCCAGCCCATTAGCTCTACACAACACTCTCCCAACATTCTTCTGCCTCTGTGGCGCAGTCGGTAGTGATACCGCCTGCGGCGCTGGAGGTCGTGGGTTCGATTCCCACCGGAGACAAATATTTGTGTGACCCATAAATGTTTGTCTCAAGAGTCTGGGTGTTTCTATGTATAATATGTATGTATTTAAAAGTATATAAGTATTAATATCCGCGGTCTGATACCCATAACACAAGCAGGTTTATTCCTAGCTTACTTTGGGATCAGATAGCGTTGTAAAAAAAAAAAAAAAAATTCGTCATAACACACGTGTGATATTTTTGGGGAAGATTGTCCCCATTGTAACACTCTGGTCTAAAATGTCATGTCTGATAGTATTTATTACTAGCTGACCCTCGCAACTTCGTTTACGTCACATAAGGTTTGCGAAAGGACAGGTACTTCTTCATCATACTCATCAAGCAGCGTGTATGAAACGGCCCTGTTTGCTTAATTATAAAAGAGCTTTAAGATTAGATTTATTCTAAAACAATTCAGTCCCCGCCTTCGGCGCGGACTGAATTATTTTACAATAGCCTTAATCATTAAGCTCTTTTATGATTAAGTCAACACGCCCGTTTAGAGTTACCCTCACATTCAAAGGAATCCTTGAATTCTAGATTTTGAAAAAGTTGAGATGTCTCTAATTCCTGAACTACAAAACTTTCAACATTGACACTTGTGTGAAACATTTCCTAAAGTATTCCCTTAATAACACTGAAAAAATTGGAATCGGACAATGCATTGAGCAGTTACAACTAAAAAACCGTTTTGTCTTTCATCCCCTCTCCCAAAGGAACCGCGCAAAATATGGGGATCAAAAGTATCCACGAACCTTCCTCGGACTATTAGCTCAGTACCAACGTTCATTCGAATCGGTTCAGTAGTTTCAGCGTGATACTTATTTGGGATACAGACAGACAGACATGAAAATTTTAAATTACATATTCGGGTTCAGTATCGATCAGAGAATGCCCTACAATTAAAATTTTCAAAATATCTGCCATGTACAGACTCTCGACCCTCAACAGTTTTATTATATGTATAAATGAATGTAGCATTATAATATATAACAATAAATAACAGTAGCATTTCTCTCTTGATCACAATGACAATTACATCATAAAATACTGAATTGATTTATTTTTATCACTAATTGCAGAAGAAAGTAAAAGAAGAAGAAAGCGCAGAAGAAGAATTAGCAGCATTTGCCAGAGCAAATGGTAATATATCTGGCTACACAGAACTACCTGCTAAAGATAATCTCGTTGACAGAAGAATAAGTAATATGCTTACATTCAAACCTGACGTTACAAATGTATCGGAAGTAGGTAAATCTAGCAAAGAGAATATAGAAAAGATGATAGCCTTAGAAGTAGCAGAAATTGTACATAAAAAGTCAAAAATTAAACCAGAAGATGAGGAGGTCAGAGAGCAAAATGTAACAGAAGAGACTAGATTACATTCACAACACGAGCAAAAAGCAACACAAACAGAAGGGTCAAAGTCTACAGGTAGCACTTTAAGAAGAAAGTCTTTACAATTAATAAATAAATTGTTTATTCAAGAAGACGAAGAAGATGATATTATAGAAAATAAAAAAATGGATGATCAGAATTCAGAAGGAGATTGTAAAGCTTCACTACTAGATATATTTCGGTACCCGAACATAAGAAAAAAGTTCTTCTTATTAACTTTTGACTGGATTGCTCTTGGAGTTGTCTATAATAGTTTAGGCTATAATACTCCCAACTTGGGTGTGAATGATTACTTGGCATTCTTTATTGGTAAGTAAAATTTTTACTTCCACGTTGTAGCGTTCTTTGTGTTGATGACTTCCACATTATAACATTCTTTGTGATTTGATTGACCTCTTGGTCCAATGGTGAGTGTGCCTGACTACAGATTCGGAGGTCGTTGGTTCCATTCTCACCCAGAATAAATCCGTTTGTGTGATGAGCTCATTATTTTGTTTTATATCTGGGTGTAATTTATGTATAATATGTATGTATTTACAAATAGGCCGTAGGCTGCAAGACAAGACGCATGACTGTCACGCCTGGTCGTACCTGGTACAAAGGATAGCTGGTCGCTATCCAGCGCGGCAACGCTGCTAGTGTATTGGGCACCTTTGCGCCGGGTATGATCGGAGGTGGAATGTTCAGTAGGCAATAGTTTACATAGTAGTTCAGTTATTTAACCTATTTATTTTAATTTCATTTTATTTTCATGTATGTGTTTTTATTTGATTATTGGAATAGTAAATAATGAATATATTTTAGAAATATATGAGTATGTTTATCAGTGGTCTAGATCCTATAGTACAAGCAGATAAATATGGACTATTGTTTTTTATTTTATTTATTTTGTATCGAGTCATTGAATAATAGATTTTTTCACTTATCTATTTATTATTTATTTATGACTTATTTCAATTTAAATTTAAGGTGGCGCAGTCGAAATACCTTCATATTTCTTCGCCTGGCGCTGTATGGAGCGGTACGGTCGGCGATGGGTGCTTTGTATCTTCACATGTATTGGTGGGGTTGCCTTTATCAGCTGTATACTGGTGCCTGACTGTAAGAAATTTTCTTTATCATAAATATCTTATCTGTTTTGATTGAAAAGTGGGGTAGTGAATGAAAATAATATCGTTTATTTTCTCGCCACAATACAAGTTTTATAAGTAGTACATTTTTGAACATTATTCAAATTAAATATACTGTGGGAGACTGGTGCCTAAGCTAGGTTCAACACCTGTATTTCAGGTCACCAGGTCTCCACCTTTGACATGCTATTGTATTCAAGTTTGTGATGATGATCAGATAATTCTACATTCTATAATAATTATAATCTATTTTATTTTATTAATGGTTAGTATGTATGTGTAAAGTGTAGTGTGTGCGCGAGTGTGTGTGTGTGTGTGTGCGTGCGTGTGTGTAGCGCGCGCGCGTGTGTGTGTGTGTGTGTGTGTGTGTGTGTGTGTGTGTGTGTGTGTGTGTGTGATATCTAAGTTAGTATAGCCAATATATTTTCAGTATCATCGTAACTAAACGCCTTTAGCCAACTTGTTACTTTCATTTTGCATTTGATTTTTGTGAGTTCGTAAATAGGAAGTATTCTGTTAATTTTCTTGTATAAATAAGGACCCAAGTGACAGAAGTAATGCTTAGAGTATTTTGTTTTGAGCCGCAGCTGACTCCTATTTACAGGGTTATACCGTCTTCTGCCGCGGACTATTGCAGGATCGTATTTCAGGAGGCCATGCTGCATCAAGATTGTCTGCTGGATAAATAACTGGCGCACTGTTAGAACTTTTGCCTTATTGTATAAAAGGGTAGTTGGGTATAAGAATGGTAAGCCCATGGACACTTTCAATACTGCTCTCTGTGCCCTCTCTAGTTCAATGAGAGTGGTGCGTGGTGCTCCACCCCAGGATGTGATGCAGTAAGTAAGCAGAGACTGTGCTAGGGCAAAATATACAGACGTCCTTAATCCATCATCAGCTACTGATCTTAGGGTCTTAAAGACGTATATCAGCTTACGCATTCTGCCACTAAGAGTGTGTATGTGATCGTGAAATCGGAGGCAACTGTCCACTAGTACCCCTAGTATTTTACTGTGTCGGCTTTGTGCAAGTCTACGCAGGAGCAGGTACTATTATGAGGCTCGGGACATGAGTGCGCAACAATCGAGCACGGAGTGATAGGGTGTAATGAAGTTTTAATTGCAAATGTGACATAGCTGGTTTTAGCCGCATTCAAAGTTAGCAAATTATTACGCAACCAATTTGATACTTGTTAAAGCCCGACTGTGCATGTTCACTAACATCACTCCACGTAGTGTCACTGAATAGAAGAGCAGTGTCATCCGCAAAAGAAATTATTTTACCCTTTGGTAGGGTCAGCGTGAATGAAAAAATTGTACTGAAATGAATAACATCTCATGAATATTTTTAAATGAACTTTTGTATTATGTACTATGATAGTATTCGTTCTCGTTTTTGAGTTAAATATTACCTGCTATTCAATGTTATAAAACTGATAAATAATAAGATGTGTCTTTTGTTGCAGCCTGGCCTTGGATTACCGTATCCCTATCCATGTTGGGCAGACTGTTTACTGCGTCATCTTTTGCGGTATTTTATGTGCTGATAGGAGAGATATTACCTACAGTTCTGAGAGCACAAGCCATGGGTGCTTCGTCAGTTATAGCCGGCATAGGGTTACTTGGTGTTCCTTATATTGTGCATTTAGTAAGTATTTTTTTAATTCTACACAGTTTGCTATGACCAGTCTTCTCTATTTTTATACCACTTAGGTGGCTACAAGCATACGCCCCACCAGAAGGATCGGTGGTCGCCGCAGCCTATGAACGTTTGCAATATCAGAGGCGCCACACTCGCGCTCCCAATCCTGTAAAAACCTTCTAAGGTCCCTTTTGAAGAACTCCATACTGTGCAATACCAATGTGTGGTATAAATCATTATATTTTTATTTGCAGGCTATTTACTCCAAAGCCTTACCTTTGGCGATAATGGGCGTATTAAGCATACTGGGTGGTATTACTGCTCTTTTTCTACCTGAAACTTTAAACCAACCCTTGCCACAGACTCTAGGAGATGGAGAAATGTTCGGGAGGGATTTCAACAAATTTAGTTGCTTTCAAAGACGAAGTGATAATGCTTAAAATATAAATGGGAAATGATTTCGAATGTTGATATTACTGGTATGCACTTATAAAGTCAAAAAAAAAATAAACATGAAATCGGTTTGAACCAGGAAATGCTAATTATTTAGTTGACTATAGAACATACTCGAATTCTGTATTCACATAGTGTTTCATTGTATCTTCAAATTCGTCAATTCAAAGAAAAAAGTTCAGTCTGTCATACCCAGAGGGACCCATTTCCAAATCAACAGAGCATTATACTTACGCAAAAAACCTTTAAAACAAATTTAAAAAAACTTATCAAGCAAAGGTTTTATAGAATCAATAACTATTGCTGACCTAACTGAAGCAGATGAGTTCTGGAGCGGAGACTGTAATTGATCAAACGTCTATGCTATGAATAGAAGTCAGTGCTATTAATTTGAAGATTTTTGACAATAACTTCAATACTTCAATTTTGAATGAATTGATGTTATCTCTCACATCAATTCATTCAAAATTGAAGTAAACTAATTGAAAAAGAAGGATCATAGGAGTTCAAAAAGAATTTTGTAAAATACACGAATTATGTACCTACTTTTGTAAGCTAAGCAATTCGATGTAACTCTTGCCTTAATAGTTGTCACAGTGAGTCAGCCTCAGTTAGCACACGATTTGGGAGAGGTAATGCAGAATGATGACGTAGTTTAAATTTAGTCGATAGTCTGGCCCCTCAACAGGGCTGGAAATTCCTTACACTGGTAAAATACCTAAAAGCATTCCACTAAAAATATAATTTTTAAAAATCTCTTGCCTTATAAATGTAAGATACGAATATTTCATAAATTATGAGTTAAATATGGAATAAAGTAAAATAGTTTCTTAAGAAGTTTCCATGCTAGTTTTACAAAACTTTGTAAATATTACGTAGGTAGTTGATATAATACTGTAAATAATAAATAAGTTTTTTAGGAACGTTTATTTACTTTAGATCCATTATTCTTGACATCGTACCTCACCTCACATATTATTCTCAGTGGTTTTTTTTGTACGAAAAACGTTTACAAATGAAATGTCACCCATCCGAGGACTAGCCATATCGAAAAATGACTATACTGCAGTGATTGTTTTCAGAACACTAAGCCAAGGGGCTACGAGACGTAGTAATATTAATATAGTAATAAGTAACATCATAGATATATATCTATATATATAAAAATCAATGCCACTTTTCGTTGTAATTTTATAACTCAAGAACGGGCTTACCTTTTTTTTTTTTTTTTTTTTTAACACACACACACACATACTCACGCCTTTATCCCCGAAGGGGTAGGCAGAAGCCTATACCGGCCCACATTTCACCGTGTACAATTCGGTCCCACGTAACAGGTGGTGAGCCCATCGCCGTGTTGAAATGGACCGCCGCCGTCAGAGCCTCGTCCGTTGTTCAGCAGGTGCACGAGCTTGCACGTGAGGTTGACTTGGGCCCGGAGGTGTTGGTAGGGCCCCACTACACCACTTTTTTTTTAACGTGAGGGAAAATCCTCGTAGGATGCTATGCCGGACTCTTACCGACTAAAAAACCTCACGTAACGCCCAACAGCCTATGGTTGAGAGCCCCGGGTAAGCCCTCAGGAAGGATGTCCCGTGACTCCCAACAGACCTACGGCCGCCAATGCGGCCTCGCCCAGGGGGTGGTTCGGGTGCAATCCCGCGTCTATGGGGGGTTTCGGGTGTGACCCCGCTTCTAAGGGGGGGCGTGCGTGAGTGCTCACGTCACGCTGCCGTCATGGGCCTGCTTCTGTAAGGACGGTGAGCGGCCCTCTCACCGTCCTCAGACCCCCGGTCATGGAGGCCGATAGTCCTCGGCGAAGACACGTCGGCGGCGCCCAGGGCGCCGACTGCGGAACTCGGGTGGGAGAGTTCTCTCCCGCACCCGGCCCGCCGCCTCCTTCGCGAGCATGACCTGCTCGCAGAAAGAGGCGGCGCAGTCCCACTTACTCCCGCTGGAGAGCATGGCTCGCACCATGGCCTCAAGCGAGAGAGTGTCCACGCCCAGACCCACTACGAGGACCTGTCGCTGTTGTGCCCACGCCGTGCACTCCACCAGCGTGTGGAGCGCCGTGTCATCGCTGCGGTCCTCGCAGTGCTGACATTCGGCCGTGGTTTCCCGGTGTTTTCGCCACAGATACCTACCGAAGCTACCGTGCCCGGCAAGCATCTGTGTCAACCGGTAGGAGAGAGCACCGTGTCTTCTCTCCAGCCACTCGTCCATGACCGGTCTGACGGCCGCGATTGTGGCGAATCCCCCCTTTGGTTGCTCAAGTCGCATCTTCCATGTCTCCAGGGTTTCCTGGTGGAGCAAGGTCCGCTGGGCCTCGATTTCTCGAGACGCAGGCCTTTGGCCCCGCTCCAGCGCCTCCTTGCGCCATCTGAACAGTGACGCAAGGGCTCTCGCTTCCAGGTCCCATGGAGGGGTCCCAGCTAGGAGACATGCCGCCTCACCGGAGATCGTGCGGTATCCTCTTATCACCCTGACGGCCATCACTCTCTGCGGGCTCATCAGTCTAGCCTCATTGCTGGCCGTCAGGGTCTCCGCCCATACGGGAGCTCCGTACAGGGCCATGCTTCGCACGATCCCAAGGTACAGCCTCCTGTAGGGAGCGTTGGGTCCCCTGATGTTGGGCATCAGCCGCGCGAGTGCGGCCGATGCTCCCCTCAGTTTTGGGACCAAACTTCGGAAGTGATGTCCGAAGTTCCACCGGCCATCGAGTACGAGCCCCAGGTACTTCATCGAGGGCTCGATGCCGATGCTGACGCCCCCCACCTGTAGGCTGGATCCCGCAGGTGGCCCCATCCGAGGTCCGTGGAAGCACAGAGCCTCGGATTTGTGAAGGGCGACCTCAAGACCCAGCCGCCGAATCCGACCCACGACCTGAGCAACCCCTGCCGTGGCCTTAAGTGCTGCGGCACGGTGCGTTGCTCCCCGCGCCGTAACGAGGGTGTCGTCGGCGTAACATGTTACGCCGACCCCTCTGAGCAACGGACCACGCAGCACCCAGTCGTAACCAATGTTCCACAGGAGCGGCCCTAAAACCGATCCCTGTGGAGAACGGGCTTACCTATCCAAACCAAATGTTTAGGCTTTGTTTGGACTATTTAGTAGATGGTTTATGTGAAGTTTGCACAAAATCGGTCGAGCGGTTCTTCATTTATCACGCAAACGAAGTTGCGTGGGTCAGCTAGTATTACATATATAAATAAGTAATATCATAGATAATAAATAATATAGGTAGTACCTAACTGTAGTGAAGATGGCGTCGTGTATAACCCGAATAACACAAGTAAGTACTTTATTTAATTTGATATTTGTAATAAGCAATACATTTCAAAGAAAAGCTACTTGTAACAACACCACCACGTAGTTGGTAATTATCTGAAGGAGGTACAGAGGTAAAGCCACATGTATGTAGAACAAACCACACGCCGACATCTTGCTGAATGATGAACGGTTCAACTGAATCACGTTCTCACAAAAATTTATTAGACCATCTGTAACATGAGAAAAAAAATCGGTTGTCTGTAAAGTCGGTTTACTGACGATGGTTGAACGTGACAACGTCATAGGAAAATAAAAATAAAAATAAAAATAACATTACAAAACAAAAAGAAATATAAAACTCATCAATTGTTTATAGCCCATCTGTTGACAACATTACTAAAATAAATGGAACGCCTCAGAGCGAGGCAGAGCGAGGTAACGCGAGCGAGGAAGGTTACGATGAATTGCGTCATCTTTTATCGTTCATGCAGCCGGCTCCATCGAATTATAAAACGTTGTCACGTCAAAAACACATCAATTGATAACAGTGCCATCTGTTGAAAACATTAGTAAAATAAATGGAACGCCTCAGAGCGAGGCAGGGCGAGGTAACGCGAGGGAGGTAACGACATATTGCGTCATCTTTTTTCGTTCGTGCAGCCGGCTCCATCGAATTATAAGACGTTGTCACGTCAAAAAAAGATCATAATTGACTACACCTTTATTAGTGTACTTGATAGTACAGGGTGTATCGTATAGTGATCCAACAGTCGGGGTGTGATAGAACAAGTGGCCAACTAGGTGAATTGTAGTATGTTATAGTTGGACACTTATACTATCACACCCTGACCGTTGGAATAATCGTATTTACGACACATCCTGTACAATAGCGAGTGTGTACCTATATTGAACCAACTTTACGACATCTAATGCCTGAGAACCACTAAATACATCAGACCTTGCAACTTTGAGGGAGACTCTACGTGTTTGGAAAGTAAACCAGCTAGTAGCGTCAGCTATGATTGGTTAGGGTTAATAAATTCATACATAGTCAAGTCTTTATCTCTGAAGGGGTAAGCAAAAGGTATAGTGTACGCCAACATTTCTCCTTTTTTGTCCCACATAGGTGGTGAGCTTATTGCCGTGTTGAAGTGGTCATGATAGATTGTTATGACTCACTACTGACCACGCGACACTTTCAAGCAGCCGACCACGCGCTACTTTTACCACTTTCAAATTGCCGCAATGGGAAACGGCCCTTACGGTTCCAATCTTTAAATCATTTTGTAGAGTTGAATAAAATTCTGGTTTAATTTAAAAGCAGACCCCAGGTTGCACTTTCTTGGTCCATTGACATCGGAATAGTTGATGATGTGGTTTGGGATTTAGTTTTCCTAAATCTACATCTACATATTTATATAAAAATCAATGCCACTTTTCGTTGTAATTTTATAACTCAAGAACGGGCTCACCTATCCAAACCAAATGTTTAGGCTTTGTTCGGACTATTTATTAGATGGTTTATGTGAAGTTTGCACATAATCGGTCGAGCGGTTCTTCATTTATCACGCAAACGAAGTTGCGCGGGTCAGCTAGTAATTTATAGGAGAAACTTTTAAAATTATAAAACAAATATTACTGTACACTAAATATAAGTTATAAATTGGAACATAAATTTAGAAATTAAACATCCCTTAAAACGAATTATATTCACTCTAGGTACCTGGACATTGGACATTCTTCACGCGATCAATTAATGCAGCTTCAGAATTTTCTACCGAAATGTAAAATTTCTCACAGTACAGACACTGAAGGAATATTAACAGGAAATCCTTAGTGCACCAGGAGAATACAAAAATGGTCTCCGGTGTTACGGCCTGTAAAATAAAATAAATAAATAACAAATATTGGTGGACATGCACACTCTACGTCATCAGTCTAGCCCAAATTAAGCTGATATAAGCTTGTGCTATGGGACCTAGACGACTACAAACACACAACAATACAAACACAAACATTACTTTAGATAGAAAACACACAAATTCCGGAACAATTGCACTTGCAACACCTGATGTACCTGTGTGTTACAATGGTGTTGTCGGCTCTGAAAAAATGTTATATGACCACTTTTGAAGATACACAATAGACGTTCAAAATAATAAACAGTGGCGTTCCATAATTCAAGCAAACGCGAAAGAAAACTCATATTGAAGCTTGTCGTATACGAGCTCTCGGGAAATCACACGCAAGTATGTAGAGGATAGTGGTTAATCCTCATAGATCGCTTTATACGACTTTGACTGCCTCTGTGGCGTAGTCGGCAGTGATACCGCCTGCGGCACTGGAGGTCCTGGGTTCGATTCCTGGGTCAGTCTAAGTATTTGTGTGATCCACAAATTTTTGGTTAGGAGTTTGGGTGTTTTCTATGTACAGTCAAGAGCAATAATATGTATACATTACAATTAGATATATATGATTTAATATCTAAATAGAACCTTAGACAAAAAGAATACTGAACTGAAAAAAAAATGTGTGCTCAAAATTGCATAGGTTTATATTGATATTTTGCTGGCACCGACTCTCAAAAAATTTTTTTAATAATTTGATGTTGTAAATCCCTACTAATATTATAAATGAGAAAGTACCTCTGTCTGTCTGTCTGTTACGCTTTCACGCTTAAACGGGTGGAGTGATTGAGATGAAATTTGCAATAGGGATAGTTTGAGGCCCTGGGAAGGACATAGGCTACCATTTAACCGACAGCGCAAAATGGTGGTTATGATTTTACGCGATAACGGCTTCTACGCGGTCGAAGCCGCGGGGAACAGCTAGTATTTGATAAATACAAAAATCGTCATATGTGTACCTATAATGTTTGAGGAGTTCCCTCAAGTCCTTATAAACTTTTATTTCACGAGGAGAGCTCCGCTTATGGACTACCCACGCTGGCGAGGCATGGTCTCGTGTGAGGGGCGCCTGGGAATACTCACGAAACTCCTTGACACCTTTCTGCCTCTGTGACGGTGTTCTGTGATCTGTCTAATGCACCAAAACACTGAAGTCCTCATAAAGCTACCCATCAGGACAATATTTTGAAAAAAAATAATACCAATCTGGAAATATATCCTTTATTCCGGTTTATTCCGGTCTGTAAATGTCGGAGTTATAAGGTAACAAACATTAAAAAAAAACCTCCTCTTTTTTTGGAGTCTGTTAAAACACATTCGGGTTTGCGATACCAAACAACCCGTGCAAAGGTTTCAGATCGATTAACTAAAACTAATATTATAATACGGTACTTTAAAGAAAACAAACAAACAAACTTTGTCATTTAAATACACATATATAAGTCCCACAAATTATAATAAAGAATTTTTCTGAGAAAATAGATCGGTGATATTCGTATGGTTCGCGAAGGTGCCAAACCTACAGACATGAACTTTAGCATGCATTCGTTTCTCACAATTTTAAAGAATTTGTTTGTATACAGAGTTATGAAATTTTAGTTGTATACTTATTATTGGTGGAGTGTGTATATATATTTATGATGTGAACCCGTGGTTACAATTTTATGCTCTTCACGTTGAGCTCTTCGTTTTGGAGCCGAAGGTGTTTACATATTTTAGGAGCCTTGACAATGTTTACATATTATTGCTCGTGACTGTATAATATGTATGTATTTAGACATATATAACTAAGTATGTTTATCAGTCGTCTAGATCCCATAGCACAAGCTCATATTAGCTTAATTTGGGCTAGAGGATGTGTGAAGGTCCCCAAATATGAATTTATTTATACGTTTCAGTTTTCCTGATGACGACCAGAGGTCCATATACAAGGCAATATTTTTCATATGATGAAACATAAAATGATTTGTATGTTTTACATACATACATACATATGGTCACGCCTTTATCTCCGAAGGGGTAGGCAGAGGTATATTGCATGCCCACATTTCACCTTTTTTTAATTTGTCTCACGTAATAGGTGGTGAGTCGTATTGCCGTGTTAAGAGATGGACAGGCGCAGGTTGTGACTGCCTACTTTTCAAACCGCCTGAAAATGCCTTCAACTTGGTTTAACAACTGCCATTTTACTGGCGACCGGGACCAACGGCTTAACGTGCCTTCCGAAGCACGGAAATGCTCAAATAAATGTCACAAAATTGGTGCCATCCAAGATGGTCGCCCATCCAAGGACTGGCCATAGTGAAAGGGGGGCCACGAGAGCTTTGTATGTTTTGTATTTCAAAATATAAAAGTTGTATATTTTATATAATGAAACATACAATTTGACGTGCACACTCAGTGCTGTTTTCGTGATTAGCGTGAAGGAGTGAGTTTCAAAGTCAACAGCTTGGGAAGTGAAAGAACTAGTATTTAAACTAGAACTGTAAGACGACGAATAAATATTTAGAGAAATGTAAGGGATTCACAGGCTTACTCACGTGAACTTCAGAATAAACTGGTTGTTTCAAGAGCTGAAGAAGTACTTGTATGTAGCACAAGCTTCGATAAAAACAGTTTGCAGTTTGAAACAGAACCTGTAACAAATATTATTAAAATTAAGTTATTTCAAGTCTTGTTCAGGTAAGTAGTATCCATATTATTTTTTGAGTGTAATAATTCTTACTAAATTGCTGTTTATAATTTTATACAGTTTATATGCTTCAAATACTTCTTTATAGACCTTGAACATGTTGGTACAACATTCATTAACATTGTGATCATCTAAATTAATTTTTAAGATACTTTCACACAACTCATTTAGAATCTTGTTTAACAAAATTATGACACGAATAGAATAAACTAAGTTAACATCAAAAGTAATGAATGCAAAATCGACCATAAAGCCAATCGGATCAAAATTATTACGAATGTGGTAGTAGAACAATATCATAGAAACATTTACAATGACAATACTTAAAACTGAAATCCAGTTATAAATTACAGAACTGCGTAAATATTTCTTCATGTCTATGACTTGGCAGATATTTTGAATGGTGATGATAAATTTGACATTTAAGTAGCGGTTTTTTATGTTACGAATAAGTAAGAAAGTAAAACCGCCGTAAATGAATATAGAAATGTAAATAAAAAATATTGTTAGCGTCGTTGCATCATCTACTCCTGTTACATTTTTTATATCAGAAGTGACTATTTGATATAAACACAAAGTTACCACAGATATCACAATAGAATATGATACAATATAGTAAATAGTTCCTTTTGGAGTTACAAAATTATTTTCAAGATTGTATTTTGAACTAAAAAATATATTTTGCATAAAATTCAGCGGGTAGAACATTTTTTGGATATCTTTGTTAATATTATTGCTGTGCAAAAATTCTTTCGAACTATAATTTGGCCTCATTGTTGGTTTCTCCCAGAACATGATTAAGCACCTAAATAGTGTATTATTTGATGTTGTTTTGTGACACCATGTGAAACTTTTAGTAAGATATCAATACAATTGCGTGTAGTTAAATATCGTGGAATTGGGTCAACTACTATTATATCCAGAGAAATTAAGTTATTTATTCAAACACGTGACAATAGTTATAATTTTCGATTATTGTATTTCCATACGGTTGCTTTTGTTAAAGTTAAATTCTTCACTGTTACGGCTACTTCATAATTTAAACTACTATTGATACATATAATTATATATGTGATTTGTAAAACACTAATAACCTGCAAGGAATAGATAACTGTGTCTGCCGAGAGCCCTGGGACATCCTTCCGATGGCTTACCCGGCACTCCCGGCCGTAGACAGTTGTAAGACATAGTGTGGTATTAATCGG
Organism: Miltochrista miniata; assembly: GCA_933228765.1. Classification (NCBI taxonomy): domain Eukaryota; kingdom Metazoa; phylum Arthropoda; class Insecta; order Lepidoptera; family Erebidae; genus Miltochrista; species Miltochrista miniata. The sequence goes on from OW121769.1 coordinate 4,144,208, forward strand.
TTGGAGTCCGGCATAGCATCCACGCGTAAAAAAAGGACTAGATAGCTATCATCGTTAACATTTGTTCTACGATTTTTGATTGTTTTTTCTAAGCTAAGTATTGTCATATTTTTTTTTTATATACTACTTTGGTGGCAGACAAGCCACACAAGACAAGACAAGACATATATTGAACTCTCAGCTAGATTTGCTTCAGAAAACTTTTGGTATCTCTTTTTCGGCGTGTACATTTATGTACTGCATGCGTCTATAGACTATCACTATCTCTCATTCATTTTAGGACTGTTTTGTAATGATCTTAATCGCTGTATAACAGCTAAAATCGACTTCCACAATTTCCTTTCCAAAGTTTTTGAGCGTCTTGTACACACACAAATCAGATACCGTTGTAAATATAGCCTCTTAAAATTCCTTTTATTCCGGTTTCCGTCCTGGCCATAGTACTGCAACAGCATTGGTCAATATTACAGATGACTTCAGATCTGGTATGGAAGATGGAAAGTTAACAATCCTTGCATTACTAGATTTTAGTAATGCTTTTAACACTGTTGATTTTGATGTACTGCTTCATGTCTTGCGCTCTATTAACATATCTCCAACAGTGGTTGATTGGCTTCAAAGTCACTTGTGTGGTCGTCGACAACGTGTATGTATTGAAAATATTTTTTCTGATTGGTGTAATACTGTTGCTGTTATATACACTGGCATAATACACATTGACCTGTATCCTGTAAAGACAACCTCTTTTCTCAAGTATTGAAGGTACAGGCGCAGAACTTGTGGGAACGTTCACCTTTACTAGTGTCATACTTATTGCACCGTGGAGAAACAAATATAAGGTCAGTCACCGTAAACTTTCCTTGCTTAAATTTTAGCATGGGAGCTAAAAACTAGAAGTCAATAAAAGTTTACACAACATTAGTTTGAGAATAACTAATTACTAATTGGCGTAGAAAGACAACAATATTAGAAACCTACGATGTCATTAAAACTATCGTTTGACTTTATCAAACGATAGTTTTAATGACTTCGTAAGTCATCACACATACGTAATTAATTACTAATTATAACTAAAATAATACATTCAAGTACAACTTTCTCTATTTGTTGAACACATGTCGTATATGCCAAGGTTGTTATGCCGTCAAGGTCGTTAGCAATATCCCAAGCCAATGGGACCATTTCTATTTACCCTATCATTATTTACAGTATCATAATATTATATTCATCTTAAGGTCACTAGCATCTGTCGTGAAGTGGATACCTATCTACTCATATACTGGCAAAGTAATCACAAAAATTAGAGATAGTACAGATGGAAATCTCATGTATGTACTTTTTTTTACACCTACCCTCTGCTACGCACACTCGCGCACTAATCAGCAGGTATCGAAAACTCGCCTGACCTCATGTCTATGAACTCAGTGAGTGGTGTCTATGTGTGCGTACTATCTCTAAGTTGTGGTAATAATAAGCCTAAGTAATGTGACAAAAGTAATTAAGCAAATGACATTAATTTCTGAATTGGTTTCAATTTTCCATTACGGCTGGAGACACAAACTAAATATAATGAAATTGAATTGGGTGTGAGTATAAAATAATAAAATTACATAAAATGCATAAAAAAATATACAATTTGAAACAAATGCGGACGTCAAATAAGTTAACATTAAAAATGATTTGAGAATGCATCGAAATTAAGTTGTAATAATAAAATACTATACAGATACTAAAATGACGAAGACTTTGCATAAGGATATTTTAAAAATGTTATATCCCTTGTATATACTGCTCAATATATTTTTATCTTCAAAATATATGATTAAGAAGGACAGTATAACGTCTATGCCAATGAAAGATAGGATGATGAAGTTGATATTTTTCTCAGTGTTTTCTATATTATGTAACTTTTATACAATATATGGTGATAACAATATAGCCTTGAGCAAATTTAGGGAATTGCACGTCCAGCTCGTTGCGATATTAACGCATTTATTTCGCTGCTTTAAACTTATTGTTATTTGTGTTTTGAATATAATATACAGTCAAGATCATGTTCGACTTATATTGAAAATTGAAGAAATCTATATACATGATTGTTGGAATAAGGAACAGATTCGATATATGCTTTGTTGGAATTGGATCACAGTAGGTATTAAGTATAACATGTTTCCGTTTATTTTCATCTATTTCTTTTTACATTACAGTAGGATACGTGAATTACGTATCATATTTAATAAATGTTTTAATCATAGGATTAGATATAAATGTGATTTACGCAATTTTTGTCATGAAGATATTGAAGAAATTACTCATTAATTTCAACAATAGTATTTTTAGAAGTTGTGAACAATATAGCAAGGAGCATTGCGAAAAGCTCCTAGAAACGTATAAAACTATTTTGGAAGCATACACTTTATTTCAAAAGGTGTTTGATGTTTTGGTAAGATTTATTATAACATCTCACATTTACTATTAGTTTTAAAAGGTATTTTTATATAATTGAGAGATTTAAAAGTTAGTGTCTTTTACAGATTCCATTTTTATTTTACAGATATGTTTACATGCTTCAAGCACCCTTTTTTCAGCATTACAAAATTTCCAAATGTTACTAGAAGTCATACTATCTAGCCATAAACTTTCTTTGAGCTCAGTAAGTATTTATCTATAGTTCTATATACTTGCTATAATATTATAAAGAGGAAAGATTTGCACATTATGGACTTTTTGCTTAATCACTTGTACTTTTCCACTATTTGCTGAATAAAAATAGTGGAGAAGTACAAGTGATTAAGCAAAAAGTGCATAATGTGTTACAAGAAATTCCACCAAGTGCCAACAATCAAGAGTATAAATGATAGGAAAGATTTGATTGTTTGTTTGCATCGAATAGGCTCCGGAACTACTGGACCGATTTGAAAAATTCTTTCATTGTTCTCTTCGCGGTGAACATAGGTTATATTTCATTCCCGTATTCCCACGGGAACGGAAGCTACGCGGGTGAAACCGCGTGACATCCGCTAGTAGTTTTATAAATTTAGTAAAAGAACGATACTGTCTTATAATGTTCTCCCATATTCATTAGCTGACCGGTATAGCCTCACGACATTATGTCATGCTAATCACGGCAGTATGCACGGTATATTGCCGTACTAATTGCCATCTAGTTTACTTTTGACAATGCCATGAGGTAGGTAAACAGTACCTGTCTGGTATATTAATTAGTATTGTGAAACAGTTACAGTCAAGAACTGTTTTTTTTTAAAAGTGCAGCAAGTTCTATCAAGTGCCATCAACCAAAAGTATAAAAATATAGTATTATTTGTTTAGCTACCATTTTTCTAATTCATATCATTTTATTTCTAGAACGATCTTATTATTTTGACAGTCTTTATTGTCTTGGAACCAATAAAAGATGTTTTGTTAGAGATAATGCTATGTATAAACTGTGAGCATTTCTACATCGCTATTGAAAATATGAGAGTTGAGTGTGTAAGACAGATAGTGGACTCAGAAGGTAAGTTGCAACACATTTTCATAGGTTTATGATATAAACTAGCTGAGCCCGCAACTTCGTTTACGTCACATAAGGTGTATGAAAGGAAAGGTATTTCTTCATCAGAGTCATCAAGCAGCATCTGAAACTGCCCTGTTTGCTAAATCATAAAAGAGCTGAATGATCATTAAGCTCTTTTATGATTAAGCCAACACGCCAGTTTAGGTTCACTCACATTCAAAGAAACCCCTACAATTAAAATTTTCAAAATATATGATTCTTAAAAGTGTTATAACTCTTTTATTTCTAAACCGATTTACATAAAACAAACGCTAAATGTTAACTGGAGCAAACCTCAACACAATAAAAACCGCATTGCAATCGGTTGAGCGGTTACTGAGATTAGCGTGCACAACCGTACAGACAAACAGATATACAGACATACAGACATACAGACAAACAGACAAAAATTCTAAAAATCATTGTTTTGGGTTCTATTGCGTTCATAAAGCCCCCCCTATAATATTTTTTCTTATTTATCTATTTATTTATTTATTTAATATTTATGCACACAAATAACAACAATAAAAGAATTAACATTAAAAGAAAAGAAGAGTAGGTACAACGGTACTGCTTATTTCTAAAATAGAAATTTCTTCCAGCAGTCCGACGAGAGGAAAGCGTGAAGAATTATATTAAAATATGAGGTAGAAGTGTGAAAGGAATCGGGATTATATAAAGTGCACACACACAAACTTATTTTATTACTATATACATACTCATATACACAATGAGACATATACATACATACATACATACTACATATACACATATATATACCTACACATTATACATATCTATGAACTTATCCATCTAAATGATTATAATGACCAAAAATGTAAGAAATAACCAAAATTTAAACACAACGATCATAGAACATTGGAAAGGTAGTGCGAACGAACTTTCTTTTTAAACACTGTTATTTATTTTGAATTTTGTATATTAGGGGGAAGAGAATTCCATAATCTAGCTGCATGGACAGAAAAGGAATATGAGTAGAAGTCGGATTTATGGGCAGAAAATCTAAGAGTAAAGCGTAGATGAGACCTACAAGGAGCATCAGGATCACGCCTAAAGGAAAACCGATCCTTGAGGTAGGAAGGTGTAGCAGGATTGTAAAGGATGTTATAGAGAAGACAAAGTATGTGAGTGTTCCTGTGAAGACGGATAGGGAGCCACTTGAGTTCCTGACGAAAATGGGAAACATGATCATATTTTTTGAGATTAAATATGAAACGGATGCATAAGTTTTGAAGTCTCTCAAGCTTATTTAATAGCTCCTCGGTGGCATCTAAATAGCAAGCATCAGCGTAGTCTATAATGGGACGAATGAGAGTCTGAGCCAGAAGAATCTTAGTTTTTAAGGGTAAAAAACTCTGGAGGCACTTCAGAGTGTGGAAAGTGAAATGAACCTTCCTGCTGACTTCATTAATTTGAGGACTCCAGGAAAGATTGGTATCCATTAGTACTCCTAAATTCTTAACTTTATCTAGATATGATATTTGAGTTCCGTTAAGAAGGACAGGAGGCATTGTGTTCATATCTAATTTGTCGCGCATGTACTTGCTCCCAATAACGATTGCCTGCGACTTTCGAGGATTAATGCACAACCCCACCGACCTAGCCCAAGCACCAACACGTTCTAAGTCCTGGTTCATATTAGATATGCCAGATAGGCTATCCGAAGCCGCAAAATGATGGTACAGCTGCAAGTCGTCTGCGTAGAGGTGAAAATTGCCAGAGATAAAACCCGTTACAGAGTTGATGAAAATTGAAAATAAAAGAGGAGAGAGAACACCACCCTGAGGAACGCCTGCAGCGAGCTGACACCAGTCCGAAGACTTTTCATCAAAACGCACACACTGTGAACGACCTCGAAGATAGGAATCAAACCATGAAATGGCGGAAGGAGATATATTTACTGACTTCAGCATACCAATTAATATGTCAAAATCGACAGAGTTAAATGCACTGCTGAAGTCTAGTAATACTAACAATGTAAGTTCCTTCCTTTCCATCGCCCAGCGAATGTCATCCGTTACTTTAATTAGGGCAGAAACTGTACTATGCCCTGTACGGAATCCGGATTGGTAGGAACTTAGAAGATTGTTGGAAGTTAGAAATAAAGATAGTTCTTTATTTCTAACTTCCAACAATATATCTCCTTCCGCCATTTCATGGTTTGATTCCTATCTTCGAGGTCGTTCGCAGTGTGTGCGTTTTGATGAAAAGTATATAGTTTATAAAGATAGTTCTTTATTTCTAACTTCCAACAATCTTCTAAGTTCCTACCAATCCGGATTCCGTACAGGGCATAGTACAGTTTCTAAGCAACTATGCTTATGAACAATATGCTCGAGAACTTTTGAAAGGAAGGGGAGAATAGAAATAGGCCGGAAATCAGTCATTACACTAGGATTGGACGATTTGGCCAAGGGAATCACATAGGCGAGCTTCCAGGCATTAGGAAAGGTACTTGAGAAAAGAGAATAATTGAAAATATGAGTCAACACAGGTAGTAATACCGAAAGTATTGGAGTGATCATCATTGAGCATATGCTATCATTGCCGGCAGCAGAAGAAGTAATAGAAATAAGAGATTTCCGGACCTCGTTTACAGATACCGAATTGAAGTTGAAAGGTAAAATCTGTGGTACTGGTGCAGCCGTAAAAGCCTGCAAGGTTGCGACTTTAGTTGCAGCATCCAGAGTGACAGGTGGATTTGAAAAATGGCTGTTCAATGCACCTATGTCCACATCATTAATTTTCGTCACAGCCGGCTTGCCTATGCCAACCGACTTGAGAAATCTCCAGGATACGGAAGAGTTACGGCCTTCGAGAGATTTATGGAAATGGTGTCTCTTTGCGTCCCTACACATTCGGCTGCAGCGGTTACGCAACGATTTATACGCAGTCAGGTTGCCCTCCGAAGGATTACTCCTAAAACGCCTTTTGGCTCTATCCCTTCGTGCCATAAAGCTTTTAATCGTGGCACTCAGCCAAGGAGCTGGATTGCGCTTAACTTTAACTCGTTTAATTGGAGCATGCCGATCAAATAGCTCAACTACTTTGGAACTGAGATAATCTACCATATCGTTGATATCAGTGGAACCGTATATTATGGACCAATCCATATCATCAGCATCACATCACAATGCCTCCAGGTCTATTCCCCTAAAATTGCGAAGGTAGCGAAATTGTGCCTCGCGCTTAGGCGAGCGGAGACAGTAAGAAAGATATAAGAGATCATGGTATGAAAAGGGAGCACATAGCTGGCCATGGGTGCTGGCAACACCGGATGAAGGAACTATAATGAGGTCAATAAGAGTAGATTTACAATTAGGAAAGTGGTGAGTGGCAGAGAGAGGTAAGGCACAAAGATTGTAAGAAGATAGAAGTGCCAACAGCTTACGGGACCTGTTGTCGTTCCTCAGCAAGCATGTGTTGAAGTCACCCATTAAAACTACGTGATCATAAGAAGGGGTCAAGTTTGTTAATATAGTATCGAAGGAATCAAAATAATCAATGCTCTGATGCGGACTGTAAAATACTCCAAGTAACACTTTGGTATGCACTAAAGATATCTCCAGAAACAGATGTTCAGCTGATGGAGTGGCAAGAGAAGTGGATAAGCTAACTAACTTATACGGTATAGTAGCACGGAGATACACTGCCACCCCACCACACTCCTTACTAGTTCTGTCATTCCGTATCAAATTGAAACCAGGAAGTAGAAAGCTAGTAGAAGGCAAGGATGGTTTCAAAAAGGACTCCGAGATCAGTACAGCGTCCAAAGAAGAGTTGCTAAATGATGCCAGAACGTCGGAATAGTGACCAGAAACACTCTGAGCGTTAATATGTACCACATTGAAATTTTTGGGATAGAAGCTAAATATGGAGGAAAGTTGGTCATGTAAGGTAACAGCTGGGGTATTATCGTTCGCACTAATAAAACTGTCCGTTGCAGAAGTACAGGAGAAAAAACTGTCATTCAACATATTTGTGGTCATATTATAAAGCAAATATGTATATATATATACAAAATATGAATACAATAAAAAGATATATACAATATAAATTACAATACCTTTCAAACTACTAATACATGGCGAAACCCACCGACTCACTACGCCGTACATTACACTTCAAATATCATGTGTACATACACGTCGATGCACACACAAATGCAAAGAAATCACGCACACTGAAGTAACTTTCATTCATATTTAACGTACATGACAACCGCAAGGCATGACCGTGTCGGGAGCGCACAACCAAAAATAATAATAGATTATAATATTAGGTGCTTACACATCAAATTGGCGTTTTTCGTACTGGCCACTTTAATTACGATTTTCTCCTCTTTGGTAAGGAATTCCAAATTCAAATTTTCCCAGCTATTTACTCATGTATTTATCCTTCGATGATCGTCATTCATTTGTTTTTTTCTTCTGTTTTTTTCTGTTTGCGTCACTCATTTTACAAAATGGAAAACTTAAAATATCGCATTATTTACGAGTACGAGTTCCGCCGTGGCACTAGTGCTGCGGAAACGACTAGAAGGGTGAATGATGTGTATGGCGGTCATGTTGCAAAAGAAAACACAGTTCGTTTTTGGTTCCAACGTTTTCGTTCAGGAAATGTCGACCTGCAAAACAAGCCCCGTGGACGGCCTGAGACTCAAGTTGATAATGAAGTATTGAAGGCTATTGTGGAAGCGAATCCATCGCAAACCACGTCCGAGTTAGCTGCAGGCTGCGGTGTTAGTGATAAAACTGTTTTAATTCACTTGAAGCAAATTGGGAAGATTAAAAAGCTTGAAAGGTGGGTACCTCACGAATTGACTGAAGCAAACCGGCAAAAGCGCGTCGACTGCTGCGTTACATTACTGAATCGGCACAATAATGAAGGTATTTTAAACCGAATCATTACCTGTGACGAAAAATGGATTCTTTACGATAATCGAAAGCGCTCAGCGCAATGGTTGGATCCTGGCCAGCCAGCTAAATCCTGCCCCAAGCGAAAATTAACCCCAAAAAAGTTACTTGTAAGCGTTTGGTGGACTAGTGCCGGTATTGTTCATTACAGTTTTCTCAAATCTGGCCAGACTATTACGGCTGATGTCTATTGTCAGCAATTGCAAACCATGATGGAAAAGCTAGCGGCTAAACAACCTAGGCTGGTCAATCGCTCCACGCCACTGCTGCTTCACGACAACGCTAGACCACACACTGCACAACAGACGGCTACCAAATTAGAAGAGCTTCAATTGGAATGTCTAAAACATCCTCCGTACTCCCCGGAACTTGCTCCAACAGATTACCATTTTTTTCGAAATTTGGACAACTTCTTGCAAGGGAAAAAATTCAACTCTGATGGGGCAGTCCAAATCGCCTTCACAGATTTTATTGATTCCCGTCCGACTGGTTTTTTTAGTAAAGGGATCAATGAACTACCTATGAGATGGCAAAAATGCATAGAAAACAATGGTTCATACTTTGATTAATTAAATATATTATATTTAAAAATATTCGACTCTTCATTTACATAAAATAATAAAAAGAAAAAAAAATGAAGGAACGCAGTTGTCAGATTTGACACTGTCATGTCACTGTCACCGCTGTCACAGGTCACAGCTACCGGTCAACTCTATTTACTTGTGAGGTTGTGAGATCATTTTGTTTGTTACAAATATTAAGGTACAAAGACAAAAGTTGTGCCCTAACAGTAAAAAGTGAAAGTTTAAAAGTGAAATGAAATAAAACAGCAAGTAAACTAACGACATGAAGTACCTACATATGTGTGTCTATTCAAGTTACAACTGCACATACAAGATCACTCCAACGATCTACTTACGACGCCGACTTGACTTGCCAGTTTTCACTGCTTTAGGCGTTGGTATCCTTGAAGTATGAGCAACGTCACGCAGCACCGACTCCTGAGGCACAGCAGCATCGTGGGGAAACTGGGAAATGACAGCGTCAAGTTCGGCCTTACTCTCTATTTTACGGCGGGCCTTGTCAGGAGTAATAATGACTATTTTTCCATCTGCCGACCAGCAGTTTTTGATGCCAAAGTATTGCCGGGCTGCCATAAAGACTTGGTGTCTCGTCTTAGTTAGAAACTCCGAGACAGTAATACCAGAACCCTTGAGTGATACCTTGCTATCCCAGACCATAAGACGCTTCTACACCCCATGAAACCGCACAAGTACAGGTCTAGCCTTATTAGTCGCACCGCCAAGTCTGTGACAGACCTTGATGCTTTGTGGACTGACCTCGGACAACTTCATTTTAGATGAGATGATGTTATGGATAGAGTTGTGCAGATTTTCATTTGGCTCTTCCGGTACACCGTGGAACAACAGGACCTTTCTCCGCATGACTGTTTCATGCCTGTCCAAGCCCAATGTGAGCAGATCAAGTTGTGACTTTATCTTAGTGAATGCTTGCCAAACAAAAGTTTTAAAACTAGTGTACTCACGAATGAGCGATGTCAGGTCACCTGGAATAGTGCTGGCTCCAGAGGTTAACTTATCCAGTTTTTGGTCGTATTCGTGCATTCTGGAGCTGAATAATTGCGCCAGCTCTTCCATACCCTCAGCAGCTTTCATGTCCATTGCGATAGTGAAATAAGGACTGAGTGGAACTGTGAGAATCCGGTTAGGAATACTGGACAGTGAGTGCAGGTGGGTTTTATGCTAATTTTACTCGAAGCACATTAGATTAACTGATAATTTAAAAAAAAATATCAAATTAATATCAGCAGCAAATATTTTGCGTGTGTATTTCGCGACTACCCGCGAATATCTTCCATGTACAGACAGCGACCTGTTACGATTTTATTATATGTATTGATATATTGCGGAACCCGAAAGGTTTATTGCTATTTTAGGCCCTCCCTATAAAATAGAGTGCAGAGAGTTATATGTCGAGACTTTGTCTGTAGTCTGTGACTCTGTTGCATTAAACTACGTCACTAGGTCACGTGGATCATCTGTTCAAAGTTTGTAATAAAACGAAAATGACAATGTCATTCGGATTAAACTTTCACAATAAACGTGTTAGAGAGGGGCAGTCTAGTGAGAATGATCTCACGGCTTTCTTGTTTATATTACGCCCGCCAGAATCTATCCACATACAGACCTCTTATGACTTTTCTTATATTAACTAGTGGCCATTAACCATGCGGTTATTCTTCCGAGGGCTTACCCGGGAATCCTGGCCTTAGACACACGGCCAGGCATCGTGCGGTTTTAGTCGGTAGAAGTCCGGCATGACAACCATGAGGAATTACAGATGAAACTGGGTAACTGGGTACCTGGGTATACGTTTTTAAAAACTTTTCCTGGGTAACTGTAGGCTTCCAAATGAAATAAAAAGTATGCCCTTAATTAAGTTCAGAAAGTGTATAAAAAGTAAATTGTACTGCAAGGGCTACTATACAGTTGACGATTATTTGATTGATAAGGAAGCCTGGAAATGATCTGCTTGCTCTACTGGTGGAGTTTTAGTTTATAGTACTTTTGTAAATATGTAGTGCACAAAAAGAATAGCCCGCCGAGTTTCTTGCCAGGTCTTCGAGAGTTTGAGTTTGAAAAAAAAAGTGGTCATTAACTGCGCTTGTCTATTTCAACACAGCAAAAGGGTCACCACCTATTTCTTGAAACAAAAACTATAGAGTGAGATGTGGGCGTGTGTATGTATGTCTGTAAAAAGTACTAGTGGTACTTTCCACACCAGGTAAATCCATACTAAAGCGTCATATCTATCCAGTGATTTGTGACCCAAGAGAAGGTAGAAATTTCAATACCATTGTTTACAGTAATAATAAAAATTACTTTTCAGACAGGGAAAAATTATATAAGAAAGTAATACATCTGAATCGCCATTCGTTTAAGAAGATAAGTGTATGTGGATTGTTCTACTTAGATGCAACATTACCTTTTGGTCTCAGTAGTCTGGTGACTAACTATATCATTGTATTATTACAATTTGGTTTAGTATAATTCACTCTAAATACCTATATGTATATCTTGTCATGTATGTCATGAAATGTATTTGTCGTACATTTATTTATAATTTTATTATTAATAAAAAAATATTTGTATAAGTACAAGTTTTCGTGTATAGAATTATTTATTTATTTCATACTAATTACCCGACCGTCATGAATAATGGTATGACTCTCATTCTCCAATTTTTTACGATTATCCTCTTTTTGGTGCCATTTTATTCGGAACCTATATTTATAATTAATATGTATTACAATTGCAATTGGAGAATTGTTTTTAGTGTAATCACTAAAAATGACTGAAATAAATTGGAAACTAAATCTCTAATTTTACTATTTAAACAATAAAATTGTTATGTGAATGTATCCCTACCTGCTCATATTTAAGCAGGTCCGTCAGAGGCGCTGGAGCGGGGTCACCCGGCCTGCATCTCGAGATCTCGAGGCTCGGCGGACCCAGATCACCCAGGAAACTGTGGAGACCTGGAAGGTGCGACTCGAGCAACCAAAGGGGGGATTCGCCGCGGTCAGAGCGGTCATGGACGAGTGGCTGGAGAGGAGCCACGGTGCTCTCTCCTACCGGTTGTCACAGATACTTACCGGGCACGGTTGCTTCGGTAGGTATCTGTGGCGAAGACACCGGGAAACCACGGCCAAATGTCAGCGCTGCGAGGACCGCAGCGATGACACAGCGCTCCACACGCTGGTAGAGTGCACGGCGTGGGCGCAACAGCGCCAGGTCCTCGTGGCAGATTTGGATGTAGACACTCTCTCGCTGGACACCATGGTGCGAGACATGATCTCCAGCGGAAGTAAGTGGGACTGCGCTGCCTCTTGCTGCGAGCAGGTCATGCTCGTGAAAGAGGCGACGCGGAGGGAACGGGAGAGAACTCTCCCGTCCGAGTTCCACAGTCGGCGGCGGGGCCGCCGCCGACGTTTCATCGCCCAAGACTATCGGCCTTCATGACCGGGGGCCTGAGGATGGTAAATGGACTTCTTACCGTCCATACAGAAGCAGTGGCGCAGTGGAAGCCCGTAGGAGGCCGGCATAGCATCCAGACTAGATTTTCCCTCACGTTAAAAAAAAAGCAGGTCCGTCAGACGTTGTTCTGCGTAAACATCGATGACATACCAATAACAGGCCACCTTCTATATCCAATTGTATGTTCAAACCATCCAGAAGCTCATTGAAACATACACTTCCCATGAGAACGTATTCATAGGACAATGAATAAGTAAGACTATATGCTATTCCAGATTATAAATCCATACCTGTTCCAAATTTCGGCCAGATCCGTTAAGGCGTTAGAGCGTAATTGAGTAAAAAAAACCTTCACAAAGTTTCACATTCATAATATTGTAGAATAGGTTTGCCGATGACATTGTCATAGTAGCGGAGATGCTGGAACAGTTAGGCGCAATGCTGCACAGCCTAAAGGAAGCGTCTCGACGTATTAGTCTCAGTGTGAACTTGGATAAAACCAAGGTCATATTCAATGAACACATCACACCGAGACTAATCTACGTCGAAAGATCGAGGCTGGAGGTTGTCCAAGATTATACCTACCATGGGCAGGTTATCACCAAAAACCGCAAAAAAGAACCAGGACAAGGAAATCGCCAGTAGGATCCGGCTGGTCTGGGCGGCATTCAGCAAATTACGTTGAGTTTTCAATTCGCCTGTACCGCAATGCCTGAAGACGAAAGTCAACAACCAGTGCGTTCACCCGTTATGACTTATTGTGCCTTGACGAGCACTCTAACGGTGGAGTTGGTCAGCGCCCTTAAGATCTTGTAGCGAGCTATAGAACGAGCTATGCTTGGAGTGTCTTTGAGGGATAAACTTCAAAATGAGGTCATCCGGCAAAGAACAAAAGTGGTCAACAAAGCTCGCAGAATAAGCACTTTAAAGTGGCAATGGGCCGGCCACATCAGTAGAACAATCGACGGCCGATGGAGTAAGCGAGTTCTGGAGTAGAGACCGAGACTTGACAAACGTAGCGTAGAACGTTCACCCGCCAGATGGACCGACGATCTGGAAAAGGTTGCAGGCTGGGACTGGATGCAAATGGCACGGGACCGTGTGTTGTGGAGTAAATTGGGAGAGGCCTATGTCCAGGAGTGGACTGCCAAAGGCTGATTTTATTGATTGAGTAGAATATTATTCATAAAGATGACATCCAACAGATATATTTATATGGAATAATATACTATGTGAGATGGAGATGGTACCGTACTTGACTGAATGATACTTGCGTATTTTAGTAATATTATTTGTAGATCCTACTAAGTACGTTCTAATTGTTGACGCTCTAATGACTGAACGAATCTGGATGGATTTTGGTGCAGGAATAGATTATATAGTTTGGAATAACACATTGGCTTTTTTATTCCGATAATAGTGTTCCTGCAACGAGCATCAGATAATATTCTAATAAAATTTACTTGGACGTATTGCATTGAATCCTGCACGCTACCCGTCCACAACGATTGGACGCAAAGAATGCGATGCTTGTTGGGTGCCGGGTGGCTCTAACGATCTTTGGCCTTTAATAATAATAATATGACAAAAGTACCTATTTGCTTAATAACTTACATTTCAACAGTAATTTTCGTATTGGTTTCAATTTACTGCTATGAGATATTATTGAATTGAGTGTAAGGATATTTTAATGTTATCACTTGTACGTAAACAATATAGGCACTCTTCCATTTGATTAAAATTTTCACGTTATGTATGGGTCCAAAACAAATACTACGTCTATTGTTGTACTTAGAGAATCAACAGATACTCCAATGCCCAAACCATTGCATAAAGATATTATAAAAATGTTGCATCCCTTATATCTAATATTAAATATTTTTTTGTCATCAAAATATGTTATATATAAGAACAGTATCATACCTATGTCACTGAAATTTAGGATACTAAATTTGATATTTTTCTTATTTTTTTCTTTACTGTGTTGTTATCATATAATAATTGGAGATATGTATGTCTGGATGAATAAATTTATTGAAATTGACATTTACAACATTACGATATTAACAATATTGTTTCGCTGGTTTAACCTTATTGTTATTTGTGTTTTAAATATAATATACAGTCAAGATCATGTTCGATTAATATTAAAACTGGAACATATCTATAAAACTAATCAATGGAATAGGGAGCATATTCAATATTCATTTTTGTGGAATTGGGTCACATTATTAATGATTATATGTTTCCACTTAGTTTCATTTATTTCTCATTTCATTACAATAGAGTATGTGGATTACATAACATATTTGATGAATATTTTGATAATTGGATTAGACATAAATTTGATGTACGCAATTTTCGTTATGATGATATTGAAGAAATTGCTCATCAATTTCAACAAAAGTGTCTTCACGAGTTGTGAACAATTTACTAAGGAGCATTGTAAAAAATTACTCGAAATATATGGATATATTTTGGAGGCATACAATTTGTATCAAAAGGTTTTTGATATTTTGGTATGACCTGTTTCAATTATCATATTTTACGTAATGATGTAAGATGTAAAAAGTTTTTAAATAATTAACTGCTAACTTTAAATTTGATGATAAAGATTATACAACATTGACAACAAGAATTTATTTTTAAAAATACAGCCTATGGGGGTCACGTTTTTAAAGTTTTCGTATCGAATTTTGACCCGAATTTCGCCTGTAATACTTATTTAATTTTTTTTATTTTCTTTATTTATTTTACAGATATGTTTACATTCCACAAATACACTTCTATCAGCATTACATAATTTTCAAGTACTACTAAAACTTAATCAATTTAGCTATAAACTTTATCTAAGCAACGTAAGTATTGATAGTTCTATAAATTTGTATTTGTATTTATTATTATAACCAACATTTTTCTAATTTTAAACGAACTATTTTAGATTGATCTAATTCAATTGACTGTTTTCATTGTGTTGAAACCAATAAAAGATGTTCTGTTAGTGATAATGCTATGTATAAACTGTGAGGACTTCTACATAGCTATTGAAAATATAAGGGATGAGTGTGTAAGACAAATAGTTAATTCTGTAGGTAAGTTGATAAATATTTGTTTTGATATTATGTTCTACTAGCTGAACCTCACAATTTCATTTACGTCACGTAAGGCCTATCAAAGGAAAGGTATTTTTTCATCAGACTTAAAAGAGCTTAATGATGACTATTGTAACATAATTCAGCCGTGTTTCTTGTTGTTTATTTTATTTTTTTACGGGTAGAAATTCCCCGTAAATTCTATGCAAGACTCTTACCGACTAAAACCACACGGTTCCTTACCAACTGCCTACGGCGGATAGCCCCTGCTAAATCCTCGAAAGGATGTCTATCCATTTCTTTGCGAACGTGAGAGTAGAAAAAAAAATCATGATGATAATACTAGTAAAAATAATTATTTTTCAGACAGCGAAAAGTAATACAAGAAAGTGATACATCTTAACCGCCATTCGTTTAAGAAGATTAGTGTATGTGGCTTGTTCTACTTAGATGCAACTTTACCTTTTGGTCTCAGTAGTCTGGTGACTAACTATATCATTATGTTATTACAATTTGCTTTTGTATAGTTGAGTCTAAATTAAAATTACCTAGGTACTGTGAAAATTGAATAAATAGTTTTAGTGTATTGGATTATTAATTTAATCACACCACATTTACATGACTGGCATGAGTTTTTATTTACCTACTTAAACTTCATTTGCAATGTACATTGGCGGACTTAATGCCATAAGCATTTCCTACCAGTCAACCATAGAGGACGCAGAGACAAACAAAGTAGGCACATTATCTTGTTTCTACAAGCAGCAGAGAAAATTAAGACTTTATCAAATATATACATAACAAGATACCCAAATAATAAGCAAACAACCCATTAATATATATATATATATATATACATACATACATACATACATATACTCACGCCTTTATCCCCGAAGGGGTAGGCAGAGGCCTATACCGGCCCACATTTCACCGTGTACAATTCGGTCCCACGTAACAGGTGGTGAGCCCATCGCCGTGTTGAAATGGACCGCCGACGTCAGAGCCTCGTCCGTTTTTCAGCAGGTGCACGAGCTTGCACGTGAGGTTGACTTGGGCCCGGAGGTGTTGGTAGGGCCCCACTACACCCTTATATATATATATATATATATATATATATATATATATATATATATACATATATATATATATATATATATATATATATATATATATATATATATATATATATATATATATATATATATATATATATTCCTAACACATTCTACAAATCTAATTATTCATAAATTGTAAAATAAATGATATGTATATACATATATACATAAGTATTGTATTTATATATATGTAAATGTCATAATTATAGTAATGACACAAGAAAAGAGGAAAATATGTAAAGAAAATATCGATTAATTAGTAAATAAATGTAAGTATGGTAATGGATGCCTAACTACTCGCTTAGTAACAAATAGTATTGTAATAAAAGTAATTAATCATGCGACAGTAATTTGTGAATTGTTTTTAGGTTTATTAACTGATACAAATTAAGTATAATGCAATTAAATTATACATATAATGGTTTATATATATACAATTAAATTCAAATAATTAATTAAGGGAATAATAAAATCATCTTCTAAGTGAATAATAATATAAATAATATGGAATTTCACTCAATTTTATTAGTCAAATGGATCAAAACGTAAAGCATGATTAGAAAACGAATAGAAATAGACCCTGTTATTGTAATAAAACAATCAACAGATATTCTAATGACAAAGACATTGCATAGAGATATTTTAAAAATGTTGCATCCCATATATCTAATATCAAACATGTTTTTATTATCAAAGTATGTGTTAAAGAAAGGCAGTATTACCCCTATGCCAATGAAGTCAAGGATACTAAATTTGATATTTTTCTTATTATTTTTTGCCTCATGTGGTTATCACGTAATATTTGATGAGATACATGTCTCCATCAGCAAATTCAATGGTTTGAACATTTACAACCTTGCGATAGTAACAAATTTATACCGCTGCTTCAACCTTATTGTTCTTTGTGTTTTGAATATAATATACAGTCAAGATCATGTTAGCCTTATATTGAAACTGGATTATATCTATAACCTTGATCACTGGAATAAGGAATATGTTAAATATTCAGTATTTTGGGACTGGATCACAGTATTACTGATGATATGTTTCCATTTAGCTTCATCTATTTCTTATTATATCACAATGGAGTACGTGGACTTTATAACATATCTAGTTAATCTTTTGATCATTGGATTAGATATAAGTTTAATGTACGCAATTTCCGTTATGACGCTATTGAAGAAATTGCTAATCAATTTCAACAAAAGCATTTTCACAAGTTGTGAACAATTTAGCAAGGAGCGTTGTGATAAATTACTGGAAACGTATGAAACTATTTTGGAAGCATACAATTTATTTCAAAAGGTTTTTGGTATTATGGTAAGACTTGTATTTGATGTTATTTTTGGCTTCTTCAATTCGATCCCTAAGATCTAATATCCTATAACGGAATTCCGTTCGGTGAGCAGCCCGCCTGGGGCAGTACCTCCACCCTGCAGAAGACCGCGGTAATAGTAACCTTGCTTCGTGCTGGGTTATGTTCTCCGTCGGTTAGCAGGGTTCCAGTGCTCATTGGGGTGACTTTGTGCCGGTGGCGGTGAGACCAGAGGCTCATCTGTCTCTATTGGCTGGCATAGGCGCGGAATATTGGTACGGCGGTCAGGGAGACCCGGTGAAACGGTTGACCGCTGAACGCCCGCAGGCTGTACGGGACCCGAACCTGGGGATTACGTAATCTCCGCCCCAGGAGGCTGAACCAGCAGCCTGTGCAAAGTCCCTGGTGCTGTGGTCGTGCCGGAGGAGGATATCGGAGTGGACGCGGCTACTGCATTGGGGGGGGGACCGGGGGCCCTTCCGTACGCCGTGCCAATCTACCGCTCTACCTGTGCCAGCCTTTGGGGAATTGGAGCCTCGCTTAGTCTCTTGCGTCACCGACACACAGGCACCCCCTACCTTCTATTTATCCCCTTTCCAATTTCAAATATCATCATGGCAAAAGGTCAAATAAGAAAAAAGGTTTCCACAGCGGCTTCGTCGTCGTCCACACTAAATGTCGACTTTTGTAACATCAGAGGAATGCACTCTAACATCAATGTGATCCACCGCCACCTGGAATCTGCGAGGCCGAACTTATTTTTCCTGACGGAGACTAAGATATCTTGCCCGAAGGATACATCTTACTTGATGTACCCTGGCTATAAGCTGGAGGCTAATTTCTGGCTAAGGCTTCTTCTGGCTAAATTAAAGGCTAATATATATATGCATGTTCGTACGGGAGGATATCTGCTGTCGCCGTCTCAGTGACCTGGAAGACAGGGACCTGTCTACATTATGGGCGCGCGTGGATCATGGGGGCCACACTCGGATCTACGCGTGCATTTACAGGTCCCATAGCGGTGATATGGAGACAGTTCGCCTTTTTGACCACCTGCAACAGTCGACCGACAAGGCTATTGAGCGGTATCCCTCCGCGGAGATAGTGATTTTGGGGGACTTTAATGGTCACCATATTGACTGGTTGGGTTCCGTGCACACTAACTTTGCGGGGAAAGCTGCTCACAACTTTGCCCGGACCTACGGTTTCTCCCAACTGGTAAAATCTCATACGAGAATACCAGATAGGGAGAACGAGCAGAGTGCATTGCAGGACCTTCTGCTGACTACGCGGCCTGACGGATACACCACATCAGTGGATGCACCACTTGGTTCATCGGACCACTGCCTCGTTCGGTCGCGAGTGCCTCTCGCAAGGCCTGAACCACCTCGGCCCAAGGAGTGGCGACATGTGTGGCACTACAAGTCAGCAGACTGGGATGGACTTCGAGAGTTCTTTGCATCGTACCCGTGGAGGCGGCTTTGCTTCACTTCAGAAGATTTGGACTCCTGCGCTGCAGCAGTAGCTGAGGGGATCTTGGCGGGCATGGAATGTTATATTCCTAACCGCTGGATCCCGGCAGGAGCTAGGAAACGACCGTGGTTTAATCGGCTTTGTAGAGAAACTAGGATGTTGAAAGAAACTGCCTACAGAGCTTGGACCACGGCTCGCGCTAACTCAGATCCTAGCATCTCTGAAGTGAAACGCAAACTGAATGCTGCCTCAAGGGCCAGTAAAAGAGCGGTTGCCAGGGCTAAGTTCGATTTCGTCGGCAGAATTGGTCAGCGACTAGCCGGCTACCCTTCTGGAAGTCGTGAATTCTGGTCGCTTGCCAAAGCTGCCGAGGGAAACTTTTGTCGGTCGGGATTACCACCTCTACATAGACTGGATGGTAGTCTGGCCCAGAGTGCCAAGGAGAAGGCCGACCTTTTGGGTTCTCTCTTTGCCTCCAACTCGACTATGAACGATGGCGGTGCGCTGCCGCCTGGTATTCCTTGGTGTGGCACTTCAATGCCAGAAATTAAATTCAAGCAACGGGACGTCAGGCGGGAGCTTCAATCCCTAGATATTCATAAGTCGAGTGGGCCGGACGGCATTCCCGCGGTGGTACTTAAGCGGTGTGGTCCGGAGTTGTGTCCGGTGCTTACACGTCTTTTCACGCTTTCATACTCCATGAAGCAAGTCCCGGCGTCGTGGAAGATCGCGCACGTGCATCCTGTGCCCAAGAAGGGTGACAGGACCGACCCTGCCAATTATAGGCCTATAGCCGTCACCTCCCTTTTATCTAAGGTGATGGAGCGTGTAATTAATACACAGCTCCTGAGGTACCTTGAGGAACATGACCTGCTCAGTGACCGGCAGTACGGTTTCCGTCACGGTCGCTCGACGGGCGATCTTCTTGTGTACCTCACACACCGCTGGGCGGCGGCTATCGAGAGTAAGGGTGAGGCTCTAGCAGTGAGCCTCGACATCTCGAAAGCATTTGACCGGGTCTGGCACCTTGGTCTTCTTACTAAACTGCCCTCCTATGGACTGCCCGAGAGTTTATGCGGATGCGTGTCCAGCTTTCTGGCCGGTAGAAGCATCAGGGCCGTCGTTGACGGCAGCTGTTCTGACTGCATGGCCATAAACGCTGGTGTACCACAAGGCTCAGTGTTGTCCCCTACTTTGTTTCTGCTGCATATCAATGACATGTTGTCTATTGACGGCATTCATTGTTATGCGGACGACAGTACGGGTGACACTTATTACACGGGCCGTCCCGGTATCTCTCGGGTTGCAGTGGAAGAAAGTCGTGAACAACTTGTGTCTGAAGTCGAGGCTACTCTCACCAGAGTGTCCGATTGGGGTCGACAAAATCTTGTCCAATTCAACCCCACCAAGACACAAGTTTGTGTTTTCACCGCAAAAAAGACCCCATTCACTGTGGCGCCACAATTTCAGGGCACATCTCTCACCATCTCTGAAAGTATAGGGATCCTTGGTGTTGACATCTCCAGTGATGTGCAGTTCCGCAGTCACTTGGAGGGCAAGGCCAAGCTGGCGTCCAGGAAGCTCGGAGTGCTCAGAAGGGCGCGGCGGTACTTCACTGCGGCGCAAGCACTGCTTCTCTATAAGTCGCAATTGCGTCCGCATATGGAGTACTGCTGTCACCTCTGGGCGGGGGCACCCGAATACCAGCTTCGTCCATTCGACTCGGTGCAAAGGCGAGCTATGAGAGTTGTCAACGATCCCATACTTGCAGGTGGTGTGGAACCTCTTAGTGACAGAAGAGACTTTGCATCTCTGTGTGTGTTCTACCGCCTGTACAACGGTTTGTGCTCTGAAGAATTGTTTGATATGATGCCTACGGCTACATTCTATCATCGCACCGCTCGCCATAGACAGGGTATTCATCCTCATACGTTGCGTCCTGAGCGCTCGAGCACGGTGAGATCTAATAGAGGCTTTCTTCCGCGTACGCTTAGGTTGTGGAATGATCTCCCTGCTTCGGTTTTCCCAAACGCCTACAGTATGGGGTTCTTCAAAAGGGGACTTAGAAGGATTTTAAAGGGTCGGCAGCGCGATTGTGGCGCCTCTGGTGTTGCAAACGTCCATAGGCTGCGGTGACCACCGGCACATCTGGTGGGGCCGTATGCTTGTCTGCCACTCTAGTGGTATAAAAAAAAAAAAAAATTGTAAGAGCTTATTTAATTATTATTTTTCATTAAATAATAATTATGGTTATAAATTTTTATTAATTAAATAATGCAAATGGCGAAATAAAATTCCGTCATTGGAATTACAATATTAATATTGTTGTCACACTCTATTTTCATACATTTCTATGGATATATGATTTTAAACTAACATGGTCATTACTATTTTACTAATATTATAAATGCGAATGTTTGTGAGTGTGGATGTTTGTTACTCTTAACGCTCGAACGGCTGAACGGATCTGGTTGAAATTTGGGGACAGGGATACATTATAGTCTGGAATAACACATAGGCTACTTTTTATCCCGGGAATAAGTTCCCACGGGAAGTGAAAACTTACGCGAGCGAAGCTGCGGGCATCAGCTAGTACACTATATAACTGTTAACGGGATATTTACCATGTACTGTTTCATCGAGTTTCCGATATTTCATCCGTTATCTTGGCGCTTGCAACAGTGTCGAAATTTTGGAAACTCGATGAAACAGTACAGTCAACGTTCATGAGTGTGTTAGCACCTTAAGGATTATAATGGCTTGTCCGGTTAAACGCGTACCTATCTATGTGTGTCATGTTTTAACTCATACTTTTGTATGTCATACAGTATCAATACGAGAAAACATGAATGTGTGTGATGCGAAACAAAGATAACGTTATGCTTGCCTTTTCATACTATTATGTTCGAAGTATGCACTGCACTGAAGCTATATAAGGTGATGCCAAAATTTGTGATTCTACGTAAGGCAGCGCGTAGCTAAGTCGGTAACGGGGCTACTACGGATAGTGTTGAAATTGGATGTTCTGGGTTCGGATCTTATTTTAACCTCTTTTTGTTTTGTTTTCATTAACTTTTAGGAACAAGTTAACGGAATTAGAAATAATTATTTACAAATAGAAAAATGCTATACTTAGGTAATTAACAATAGATCATAAATAAAACAAAAGCTTTCAGAAAATGTTTATTTCAATTTTGAAATTAACATAATCATCCAATGTTAATTTGTGGCTATAATATTTTTATACATAAATATACTTTTTTATAATTAATATTGCTTATTGAGGTTATAGCTTAATTATTCATTTTCTCGTGGAAAAGAGGATTGAAACTTAACCTCAACCATACAGTCTTATACTAATTACAGGCCAGCACGTCCCTTGATAGGCTCAGTAGTCTCAATAGGCTCAACTGAAATTAATTAATAAAAATATTTAAACAGAATAGCTTAGCGCGGACTAAGTAGAAATAACTTTTATATATATAAAAGCCTAAATTTTATATTATTAATATTTTGTGTGACCTCCGTTATTCTCAATACAACTCAGAAGACGTCTACGCATGGAGGCCACAATATTTGCACAGATATCTGTGCCACGTAAACTGTCCCACAACTGCATGGAGTGGGTCTTGAGCCGCTCGGGACATCTTTCATCCTGTGCTACCCATCTTTGCACCATCAAACCCCATATATTTTCAATCGGGTTCAAATCAGGGGATCGTGCTGGCCAAGGAATAACTTTAATGTCCGGATGTTGACTAAACCATTCACGAACTATGGCAGCTCGATGGATAGGACAATTATCGTGCACAAAACTTATATCATTAACACCTGGATAGACATTTCGCACTGTGGGTAACATTATATCTTCTAGCACGTCCACATAATTTGCACTATTTGCACGCGTAGATATAAATTCTAATTCGCCCGGCCCTTGCGCACTAATCCACCCCCACATATTTACACTTATTCTACCAGATTCAGTGTTCGGTACTATATTGTTTTCACACCAACGAGTGTTGTCCTTACGCCACAAATGTAATCTTCCTTTTCGAGATGATTTAAACGTTTTTTCATCACAAAATATTGTTGTTTCCCAGTTAAAGTCTAAATACTCTCGTGCAAAACGTAACCGCTCCTGTTTATGCCTTTGAGTCAAAAAAGGTTTTATCGCTGGCTTTCGGTGATGTAAACCTTCAGCATGAAGTGCACGGCGAACTGTGAGTAATGACGTATGAAACTCATCGGCAAAACGTTTGGTTGGTATAAAACCATTTGTTTCATATTCCGCTACCATATAACGTCGCTGAGCCCTGTTAATAATAGCAGGTCTTCCACTTCTTCTCCGGCTCTGCAAGTTGCCCTCTTCTCGAAATCGTTTCACCCAACGACTCACGGTATTCCTCTAAAAAACAACAACTATATTACACAATTGCAACCAATGAACAAAATTGCATTACAACAATATTAATTAATTAATTAACTTACAGATAAGCCCGTCTCGTTAGAAATTTGAGATATATTCAAACCATTCGAATATAGGGCCACAATATTAGCTTTTGCTTCAATACTTATATTCGACATATTGATTTATTATAGAAGAAATCTAATCGCAATAGTAGTAATAAACACGAACAGTCGTAACTGATTTCACCAACCAACAACTTCACTCACTGCAAATAAATCCATTTAATTTCAAATCCACCCTCTAAAATTTTTCGTTAAGTTTATAATTCTACTTAAGAAACATTTTTATATTCGTGTCAACATTTAAATCATAACTGTTAAATATAAAAACACAAAAAGTTAATAAGTTCAAATATCAGGTTCTGAACCATCCACCCGACCATTATCATTCGTCAGCCCGCACCTTAAACCACTAAGCCACAGAGCCGCTTACGTATAAAAGTGAGATTAACAATATCTATCAACGAGTGAACAATGTGTTAACTCAAGTTAACAACAGCTAGATCGATTTTCGAATGTCATACGTTGATCCAGATAAGACATCTAGCGGCTATAAGAGTAAATGCAGTTTATCATAATTCAAAACTAATATCTAGATGGCGCTGCACTCATTCTCGCATATCTCATACCGTGATCTGATTGGCCGCCACAGTTAATGTGTGTGAATTGTCGTCAAAGAATAAAGTCATAATAGTGCTGACGTGTGTGTGTGAGAGTAAGTGTGAATCGTCTTCGAAGAATAAGGTCATAAGTACGACTAGTGTTGACGCGCTATACTTTCGTCAAATTGCTATCGGACTTATGAACGCTACTGTACATGGTAAATAATTCTATAGATTCTGAATATTATTTTACAGGTATGTTTACATTCCACAAATACACTTTTTTCGGCGTTAGACAATTTTCAAACGCTACTAGAAGCTATACAATCTAGCTATAAACTATCTCTGAGCTACGTAAGTAATGTCAATACTATAAAATGAAGCTTATTTTTTATACCACTGAGTTGGCAGAAAAGTTTACGGCCCCTCCTGATGGAATATGGTCAACGTAGCCAATGGACGTTGGCAACACCAGAAGCGCTACGCTCATGCTGCTTCCGTGCAAGAAGCTTCTAAGACCCCTTCTGAAGAACTACATGCAGTAGGCGTTTGGCAACACCACAGAACAGTTTTAGCTTTTCTGTGGGGAACACCGATTTATTAATTTACTAGCGGACGTCACGCAGTTTCAGCCGCTTCAGCTTCAGTTTCCGTGGGACCATGGGAATAATGATAGCTCTATGTTCACCGGGGATAGTGTAGCCTACTAATAGTGTAAGAATTTTTCAAATCGGTCAAGTAGTTTCGGAGCCTATTCGATGCAAACAAACAAATCTTTCCTCTTTATAAAAATAGTATGGAAAATACATTTTTCAATTTTTTTTTAGCATGATCTAATTGTCATGTCCGTATTTATCGTGTCAGAACCAATAAAAGATGTTCTGTTAGTGATAACGCTGTGTATACACTGTGAAGACTTCTACATAGCTAGTGTGTTCGACAGTTAATGAATTCAGGAGGTAAGTTGGGGCATTTGGTTTGTTAGAGGTATAGGTAGGTATTTACAGTCGGCTAGTAGAGATACAGTCTTGTAACTCCGCGCATATGGCGGTCACGTTCACTCACATTGTTACATACTCTGAAAAAAGATGTACAGCTTGCACCAAATAACTTTGCCTTAATGAAGTTCGTTCGTTCGCGCCAATAATAGGTATTATCCAATAAACTACTGCTGGAGCGGGACGGGCGCCCCTTCCGTCTCATAATTGCGGCGCGAAAACGAACGAACTTCATAGACGCGAAGTTATTGGTGCAAGCTGTTTTAATTTAGCATGGCAAACAATTTCCAGGTACACTTAGTATCTGGAAATTGTTTAGGATTACATTTTCAGGTTGCAATAAATATTTCTATGCTGCACTGATATTTGTATAATAATACCATAAAAGGTTTTCCCTTTGAAATATTTATTTTATTTATTATGTGAAGTTATACATAGAACATAGCTTATGTCAAATTTAAATTGTGCCGCCCCTAACCGCTTCGAGAATAAAGTCCGTTATACACCGAAGCGAAAAGAAGAGGAAATGTGTATTTAAGATTTTATTATTTAATATTAATATTTCCACATCTCGGAGAGGTAATATGAAAATACTGAAATTTGATTGGCGTCTGGCCACGATCTCAAGTACTAGTCGGGAGCGTAATTTGTGATATTAAAATATTTATTATATTATTTATAATAATACATTAAAATGTTGGTATTATTATTTTTTCAGAAAATAAAAAAATATACAAGAAAATAATACATCTGAATCGTCGTTTGTTTAAGAAGATGAGTGTTTGCGGCTTATTTTATTTAGATGCAACATTACCTTTTGGTCTCACTACTCTAGTGACTAACTATATCATTGTATTATTACAATTTGCTTTTTTATAATGTAGTTACTTTACTACAGGTACTATTGTATTGTTTGAATAAATTGAATACAAACGCGATATACTTAGGAAAGATTAAACATGACTGTATGAAGAAACAAGTATTTAATTTTTTTCAGGCCTTAACATTACTTTTATTTAAAACAATAATTATAAATAATGTTCATGCCTAACGTTCTTAAGTGTCACAAGTTACGATGCGAAAAGAACTAATAGAGTATTATAAGCCTAAAGCTTAAGATTTTACAGTGTTGTAGTGACTAGTGCGGAAATTTTGTCTGCTGTCATGATCCATGAAAGTTTGAAAACTAGAAAGCTGAAATTTTCACAGATGGTGCTTACTAATAATATAAAAAAAGATAGGGATGCTCCTATACAACAAATATTTTTTTGCTACGGCATTTGATTAGCGACGTAGGGCGTTGAGAATCCGACTTCTTTTTCATTCCTATTTGAGGCGACTACTTTGATATTGGTTTTGATCATAAAAAAAAAAATGTTACAAAAATGCAATTTGTAGCATAACAACTACGTAATTTGTAACTATTTCCAGTAAATATAGTGGCATCGCAGCGTGAACATAAAATAAACCACTTGCTGACATTTTGCTGAAGGAAGAATGGTTTAGCTGAATGATATTCTCGCATAGACTTATTTGACTCTCTGTAAAAAGGCAATTTTCAAATAAATATATATATATAAATGTCATAAGCATAATTAAAGAATATAAATTAAGTGATCATAGCTCCGCTAACTTAGTTTTTACAAACGTAAACGACTGACTCCCATCAGACCTACTGCTAACACTGCGGCCTCACCTAGCTCAAGGTTATGTAGATGTGGATATTTACCAAAATATTTTTTTTTGAAAGAAGCCCACTAGATACCTATGTTGTACACAGCACGGCATCTAACTAAGGTTTTGGAGTGAGCAGAGCACTTTTTGAAGTAAGTAGAGAACTTTTTTGTGCCTCTAAGGGTCCGTTCACACAGACCGGCTCGGAGAGGAGAGCAGATTCTTATCCTAATAAAAACAGAGTTTTTAGAATAGAATAGAATAGAATAGAATATGCTTTATTGTACACTAATTAACAATATACATGTATATGGAATACAGAGTTTAAAATGTACAATGGGCGGCCTTATCGCTAAGTGCGATTTCTTCCAGGCAACCTTTGGATGGTGTAACGTTGTGAAACAACGGGTGCAAATAGGGGTTTAACATTAGGGGTTTAAAATGAAAACTTACGTCAACATATGAAAGCGCCATCTACCGAGTAAGTGTCGCAACGACGGAAGCCATAGTCATATAGGCGGTCTTGACGATTGAGTAGTTTCGAGTGGTGCCACTAGAGGCGCTATTTCATTAATATATAAAGCGTTGCGTCAAAGGCAGGAGCACCGCCAGATTAATATTTAAAATAGCTCACGGACGTATAAGTGTCATTGGAAATTGTGAGAAATACAAAAGTTTGAAAATCATCGTTTATATCATCGTAAATATCATCGTAAATATTTGTCAAGTATAAGGAGCAAATAGCTCTAGACAGAAGACCCCATCATTGGGTGAGTTAAATTAATTATTATAAATCTAGATTTTTTAAACAGTGAAAATTAACGGCTGTTGGTCAACCCTGTTATGGGAGGGTAGATTACAGGGGTGTGAAAAAAAGGTCTCTGTAAACTTAATATATAGACAAACATTGTAAGGCAACCGACTCCTAAATGGTTTAACCGGGGTCGGCTGTCTTAGCAATGGGCGGGAAAAAAGGGTTCCAGCTAACCCGTCTTCTGGAGCATTCCAGGGTCCACCCTACGGGCGACAAGTGTTCGTCCACCCTACGGGTTCAAGAGATCCACCTTACGGGTTGTGAAAGTACACCCTTCGGGTTCTACGAGAGAAGCAATCCACCCTGCGGGTTGAGAACACCGTGCCAGCCAAAGTTGTGGACGGCACGGCTACGTCACGGACTGCCTCAGACTTCAGAACCACCAAGATAAGTCGAACCCTGCGAAGGCCTTCGGAAACCGTAATTGCTGCCCGAAATTACCACGACCCCGAGTTCTTTCCTTATATTTAAATAAATTATTACTTTCAAATTCTAAACGTCACCTCTTCTCATTTCTCTCTTCTTCCTGAAAGCCATCAGCATTTCAGTGGCGCCCATATCGTGGTTTCGGGTAGCGAGAAAGCGATTTCCGACGGGAGTCGGGAAGTCATAATTATAAGATTATTCAATTTGTGTAAAATAGCCTTAAGAGTGCCCGTTAGCGGGGTAGTTTCCCTCCAAATTATTACAACTACCCAGGAATTTGGCTCTCCTGACCTCTGCTGCCAACTTGTTCTTTCCGGCTTATTTTGTGTGTTTTATTAGTTATTTTAGTCAGATTTCGGCATAAACTCAAGAACAAGGCAAAATTTGAATTTTTCTCAACGTAAATTGTAATTTTTCCAAATTTTAACGGTCCCCAAATTTATTTTTCACACCCTCTATAGGTATTTATTTTATGGTGGAATTTTTTTTAATGAAATTTAAAGTAAAAGTTTTTTTTTTTCAATTTTAAATAGTACTTTGTCAAAGTCTGAAGTAAAACTTCTAATTTGAAACGCTTACATTAATTTTCGTAAGTGAATTGTATTGCCTATATTCATCGTAAAAAGTAGTCACAGTAAATCACCACCACAAATTTTAATTTTTACGGCGTCAAACCGCCTCAATTTGTGTATTATTTTGTTGTATTTCCTATATGTGAATTTACAGCGAGACCAACAGCCGATAATCACACTTCTGGGTAACAATCCCTATTGAAATTTCACTCTAGTAAAACGGTAGAACAAAGATTTTACGAATTTCACTTCACGTAAATTATAAAAGATTTATAATTGTTTCACTTTTCGAATTACGTAGAATTCTGATACACTGAAATAAAACTGTAAGTAAAAACATTCCAAACGTAGATCACGCAGTGAAAACATTCTTGCCATAACAATTGTAAACTTATAACTTTGATTCGGGTTATGAATAAACAACGGCAGATGTTGCTTTCATAACGTTTACGAGTAAGTTGAATTACTAGCTCGATAGTAGAAAAAAAATTTTTTTTCCATATAAACTGTGGGTGGAAGTGAATAAAATACACTCCGGACACCAACAGTCTCATACAAAATAGTTCCAGAAGCGTCCAAGTACGAATCGGCTTTTCAAACAATTCGAAATATTCAAGGGTTCCGTAGTGGTGAGGAACAATTTACATAAAAGGTTGGTTACTACTATATAGTTTATTTCAAGAACCGTCCAAGTGCGTACCGTCTTTGACACAGTTCATAATAATTAATGGTTCCGTAGTAGTAAGGAACGATTAAAGAAAAAATTAGTGGTACGAGTTACAATACAATTAACTCTTAGTACGTTCGTGGGAATAGTTACATTTTAATAAAAATATTATTAACGTCAAAAATTATATTAATCGATTACGGTCAAACATTTAGCTAACTTCATCAACCCATCATCATACACCTCACTTTCACTACTTACTGCTTCGGATTAGATTACATTCAAACACAGACAGACAGACAGACAAGAATATCTAGTAGGGTCCAAATTATTATTTGAGTGAAGGAACACTAAAAGGTAATATTTCCAAACTTAAGATTTCCTAAAGCAAATACTAAGTTTTATAAAGGTTCAATTTAAAATTTAGTTCAACGAACCCTAAAAAGTAGAATTTATCTTTCGTTATTCTGCGGGTGTATCGAAAAATACTCACATTCCTTAACATTCAAGAACGTAAACAGATAACGTTAAAGGCCGTAACACACTGCGCTAAGATGCGTATGCGAATAGTTTATGGAGTACATCAGTACAGTTACACAATAGTGTTTTTGATAATTATTTTTTGGGAAAATATAAGGGTGTTAGCACACCGTCATATAATTTTAGTACTTAGGTGGCACATATAGGTACCACAATTCATGTCATGTTACACGCATACATGTTATCATACGGAAGTTTCACAACTACAATTACATAATAATTAAGTAGTATATAGTCATCACATATTCATCACAATTATCTTCACACACTATTCCAAACACTCAATAAGCAGTTTTTTTTTTTAATTTTTCTTGTTTGTTTACATAGTGACACTTGCATTTCATGGTGTGTGACTCCCAAAGGCGGAAGTAGGAGGCAAACTGGTTACAGGCGAGTCACTTTCGTAGATTAGAGAGAGTGACTCAAATGTCCTAAGTTTTGTTCCCGACCAAAGCTGACGGGTTATCATATGGCATGGAATGTAGTGTGACACTGGCCTTAGATGCAACGATGAATAACACGTTTGCATCAACATGATTACGTCAACATTAGACGCGCAAGCAAAACAAAACTTACACAAGGGAGATTTCATACGTACATACATACATATCATTTATTTAAACACGCAGATACATTTTACACTGACATGGTGGCAAACAAGGGCACCATATTTTTAGATATTTGGCATAATGGCCAAAGATCATTTATCTTAGTTATTTATTAGGGTTGACATAATAGTCATAGTCAACATTCTTCTGCTAAGATTGCGAATAAGCACTTAGCTTTTGTTATTGCTACTAAGATTGCAAATAAGCACTTAGTTTTTTTTATGTTATTTTGTTAAAGGGCTAAATAGCCTAGCAATTAGATAGGGACACTACACATTACACACGACTTTCAAGTAACTACACATGACAAAGTGACAAACACATGCCGTGTTCGTCATGGGGACATAGGGGTTAATTAGCATCACGGAGGATTCTGCAAGTAAATTATTTTCTATCACTTTTCTGTTTCTTGGTATAGTTGGGAGTTTTCTGTTAGTTGGAAGCATGAGTCTATCCCTAACAGAGTTCGTCGTTTACTGTTAGTTGGCAGCATGGTCTTGCCCTAACAGAATTATGTTGTAGGTTACTGTTACGAGGAAGCATGAAGCTTACCCGAACAGATTTATGGTGTAGGTTTAGTACTGCTACGAGGAAGCATGAGGCTTACCCGAACAGAAATATGGTGGACTGTTATTTGGCAGCATTTGTCTTGCCCTAACAGTCGTAGGTGTAGATCACCGTTATCTTTATTTTCGTCATATGGCTACTCCTACCACTCGGAAGCTAGAGGCTTGCCCTGGGGGATAGTCCATCCTATGAGTCGGAAGTGTTACACGAGCCCTAGTAGGATGTTCTTCTCTGGGACGGTTGTATAAAT
This sequence comes from Miltochrista miniata, assembly GCA_933228765.1. Classification (NCBI taxonomy): domain Eukaryota; kingdom Metazoa; phylum Arthropoda; class Insecta; order Lepidoptera; family Erebidae; genus Miltochrista; species Miltochrista miniata. The sequence continues at coordinate 4,175,942 of OW121769.1, forward strand.
CCCAGCCTTCAGCAAAAAGCCTTATTATACACACCCCACTTTCAGGCGGTGCGTATTACCTGAACCTTCAACCCAAAGCCTCAAATACGTCTTTTCTCTTTCTGTCCTATAAGATCCTTCAGAATCACCTAAATACATCCTGCGAGTTGGTTTCATTAAGGTTAAGGCCGACTCTTCGCTACACCCAGCATCACCTCATTCACACAGCACACTAACATACACACACACACATAGACGAGTAGTAGGTCTTAAGTTAGGGGCGTTCGAGGACGAACGCAGCATTTGACGTGTTAGGGTACGTCAAACGCTCACCGGGGAGGGGGAGTATGTAACGTTGTGAAACAACGGGTGCAAATAGGGGTTTAACATTAGGGGTTTAAAATGAAAACTTACGTCAACATATGAAAGCGCCATCTACCGAGTAAGTGTCGCAACGACGGAAGCCATAGTCATATAGGCGGTCTTGACGATTGAGTAGTTTCGAGTGGTGCCACTAGAGGCGCTATTTCATTAATATATAAAGCGTTGCGTCAAAGGCAGGAGCACCGCCAGATTAATATTTAAAATAGCTCACGGACGTATAAGTGTCATTGGAAATTGTGAGAAATACAAAAGTTTGAAAATCATCGTTTATATCATCGTAAATATCATCGTAAATATTTGTCAAGTATAAGGAGCAAATAGCTCTAGACAGAAGACCCCATCATTGGGTGAGTTAAATTAATTATTGTAAATCTAGATTTTTTAAACAGTGAAAATTAACGGCTGTTGGTCAACCCTGTTATGGGAGGGTAGATTACAGGGGTGTGAAAAAAAGGTCTCTGTAAACTTAATATATAGACAAACATTGTAAGGCAACCGACTCCTAAATGGTTTAACCGGGGTCGGCTGTCTTAGCAATGGGCGGGAAAAAAGGGTTCCAGCTAACCCGTCTTCTGGAACATTCCAGGGTCCACCCTACGGGCGACAAGTGTTCGTCCACCCTACGGGTTCAAGAGATCCACCTTACGGGTTGTGAAAGTACACCCTTCGGGTTCTACGAGAGAAGCAATCCACCCTGCGGGTTGAGAACACCGTGCCAGCCAAAGTTGTGGACGGCACGGCTACGTCACGGACTGCCTCAGACTTCAGAACCACCAAGATAAGTCGAACCCTGCGAAGGCCTTCGGAAACCGTAATTGCTGCCCGAAATTACCACGACCCCGAGTTCTTTCCTTATATTTAAATAAATTATTACTTTCAAATTCTAAACGTCACCTCTTCTCATTTCTCTCTTCTTCCTGAAAGCCATCAGCATTTCAATGGATATGAGTGTAAGAGATCAAGTTTATAACTGGGCAGATATTTTATTAGTGTTTTAATAGAAAGAAGGTACCTATTAGGTACTATAAAATACGTGGTACATTGAATGAATACAAAGTACAATTACAATAGCTAGTTATATACAGGGTGAATTTTTCAAAAGGGATTGGATGGCCAAGTCCGAAACTATAAGGAATAGCGAAAAATGCTCAAAGGAGTCACGAGCCCGATTTTGATAAACCTTAAAACCTCATCATTAGAAATTTGAAAAACCAATAATCCTAGGCGGGAATCGAACCCATTGATTTTGAAAAAAAAAACACATCCTATATTATTACACCATACGATAGTGTTGCTATTAAGGACTTTATTCTGGGAAGTAATGACATACGGCAAACTAAAGGAAAGTGCTCATCTTTAACAAAATACAATTTATTTTTCTTACGTTAACTGATTAATTGTTCATTGTTTTCAATACATAGCTGGATTCGAGACCTAAAGGATCGTACTGCATTCAAAATTATTGATTCCGTTTAGAATATTCTCCAAAGAATCATTCTGAGCATGATTTAAAACATGGAATAGTTACGATCTATTCTGGGATTTTGAACGAAACTAATTTTGATACAAAATTTAGGTACATGAAATATGAATTCTATTAAAATTTCAAACATTCCTTAAATTTGCCGTATATCATTACTTAGCAGAATTTGATCCTTATCAGCGACATTATCGTATGGTATAATAATAAAGGGTGTGTTTTATTTTTCAAAATCAATAGGTTCGATTCCCAGCTATGATTATTGGTTTTTCAAAAATCTAATGATGAGGTTTTAAGTTTTATCAAAATCGGGCTCGTGACTCCTTAGAGCACTTTTAGCTATTCCTTATAGTTTAGGATTTGGCCATCCAAGCCCTTTTCAAAAATTCACCCTGTATAATAAGAATGTGTAAATACATACAAACAAATACACAAATATACATAAATAAACACATATACAAATATATACGGTAAAGGACTTGCCATAAAAAGAAGTCGCGTGCCTAGGTATTGCCAATGCCAAAGTTTCTGATGACCTCAAAGTTCTCAAATGTGTGTCATTAAGGAACATAAAACGTTCTTTTAAATAATTGGGACTAGCGGGATTGAAGAGGATGCTATATAGCAAACAAAGAATGTGAGTATTCCGTCGAAGTCGAATTGGGAGCCACTTGAGTTTGTTGCGAAATTCGAAAGTTTTTAGTATTTGAAGTAAGGTTTATTTTTGCATGTGCACTGCCTTTGTCATTAAGAATGCTTGAACGCGCTTGGTGTGAAATAATAAGAGGAGCTGACCGGCTCCAATCGCGTACTTTTCTTGTTCGCGCATCCGTTCGGCTCCGATTTCATGCTCTTTCTTACTCGCGCAGCTGATCGACTCCGATTGCGTGCGCGCCGCCCTACGCCGACCGCCATTTTGATAGCACAATTTGAACAGAACATTTGTGTGTACTTATACGAAAACATGACTGATGAAAATTTAATATATTTCTTCATCGGAGCAATCTAAAAGCATGTTCCGAAAAGCACACGTTAACACCGAAAACAAAACTTAGGCTGCGTGGAATACTGGTACTGCCTTTGTAGTGAATCCACCCGGCTGCGAGCGTATCCGACCGGCTGCGAGTGCGTCCAACCGGCTGCGAGGGCATCCGACCGGCTCCGAGCGCATCCGACCGGCTCCGAGCGCATCCGCTTTCAGATCGCTGCCAGCCGGTCTATGTGAAATAGCTGGCAGCTCCGCTCCGACCAACTCCGAGCGTTTACGATCCGGTCTGTGTGAAAGAAAAGTGCGCGCCGATGCTCTCCGAGCCGGTCTGTGTGAACGGACCCTAAGTGTACGATGCGCGAACTTACGCCCTCTACTCCAAAACCTTGCCAAGTAAGATGCCATGCACTGTACCTACTTACAGTGCACGGCATCTTACTTCTATCTAACTTGGCATGGCAGAACCTTGCCAAATTAGATGCCGTGCACTGTAACTGTGGTTCAAAATATGCCATGGCAAAGGGTGGGGTTATTAGTTACCTGGACAATGAATATTTTTTAAACGCTGAATACACGCTGTTTCGGTGTCCTCGACAGAAATATAAAACTTTTCACATTGCAGACATTGAAGAAATACTAAAATCATATCTTTCATGCACCGCAGAGTTATGTATGCACTGGCTGTTGATATCAGCTGTAAATTAAATAATAATAAGACGGATACTGTTTAATAAAAAATAAAAATAACATGGAAAGGGCGTTAGTAGTATGTCCATACATACAAATAGTCACGCCTTTATGCCCTTAAGTGGTAGGCAGAGGCATAGTATACGCTCATATTTCAACTTATTTTATTATGTCCCACGTACTAGTTGGTGAGCCCATTGACGTGTTGAAATTGACAGGCGCCGACCTGCGCCTGTCAATTTCAACACGTCAATGAGCTCGTTGTTGTATGTAAATCGCTTAAAAACTAAACACATTTTTACTAATAAAAGTTATTGTAAGTCACTCTATTAAATAACTATTTCAATGAAATTTTTCAAAAACTAGTACGAAACGATTTGGACTTAAATTATCTCACCAAGATGGCGACGCTATCAAAATACTGTTTATATAAATACTCACATCGATGTCAATAAGTGCTGGCTGTTTTAAAATTTGAATAGTGTATTGTATATAACATAAAATTCTACAAGCAGCATTTGCGGTTTGGAAGAATACCTGTAAAATATATATGTAATTGAATCAGAATATACCATACGTAAATGTGGTTGTTACTTATTTTACAATAATATATGTATAATAAATTTCTTACCAAAATATTAAACATTTTTTTGTATAATGCATACGCCTTCAATAAATTATTATAAACGGTGTACATTTTTTTACAATAGAAATCATTTTCTTCATCAAAACTCATGTTCAAAATCTTTTTATTCCAAGTAATGAGCAATTTTTTCAACAATATTATGACACGAATAGAATAAACAAAATGGATATCAAAACTAATGAATGCAAAGTCACACAAAAAGTCAACAATATCAAAACTTTGACTGACATGGTAATACAAGGCTAGTATAAAAACATTTATGCCAATAGTGCCCAAAATTGATAGCCAGTTCCAAACGATAAAACTAGGAACTTCATCTTTCCAATCAAGTCTTCTGTAAACGTTTTGGACAGTTAGGATAAATTCCACATAAATATGGCGATTCATAATATTATAAACCAATAAAAAAGCGAAACCACCGTAATTAAATACAAAAAGATAAACAAAAAAAGCTATTATCGTAACATCATCTATTGCGATTCCATTATCTTCATCGGAAGTTAATAGTTGATGAACAGATAATGTAAGTATAGAAAATACAAATACAAATGATATAACAGAATAAAACTTTCCTTTTGGAGTTACGATATTATCGTGGAGATCATATTTTGAACTAAAAAAAATATTTTCCATAACATTCAAAAAGTGAAATATTTGTTGAACATCTTCGCCAACATAATTGCTAATTAAATAATTTGGTTCATTTCGGTTTGGTATAATTTCAAAGTCTTCACGGAACATTTTATAAATATAATTTGTGCTGTGTTTCATATGTATAATACTGTAATTTTGTATATTGCTTATTAGAGGAAGTGTTCCTTGGTACGATGATATCAATTAAATAAATTGGTAACGATTTTATGATGAACCTTACTTTCTATTAATTTTGTTAGCCTAATGATAATACTATCAATTTTATATTCTATGACACTATCCGTATTAAACGGGTTGACAGATCTAATAGAATTAAAACAAAATTATCAGAAAATACATAAAAATAAAGAATTAATTACTGCAAGTTTATGGGTTCAGTTAAACGAATTGTTTATAGAGTTAAAGGTCGTAGAAACCGGCCAAGTGCGAGTCGTTCACGCGCACTTAGACTAACTACGCTAAAAATTGCGTTTGATGTATGGGAGCCCCCTTTTTAATCGTGAAAAAAACTATTCCGAGCTCCTACCGACTAAAAATCACACGTATCCTACCTAACAGCCAACGGTTGAGAGACCCGGGTAAGCCTTCGGAAGGATGGATGTCCCCAGAAGCCCCCTAAGATTGGATGATATTTTTCTGTTGCAGCTATAACAAAAAAATACTAAAATCAGAAAAAAGGGGGTCTAAGGGGGCTCCCATAATCCCCTCTTTTTTACAACCCATACAACAAACTGCCGACTGTCGACTGCCTCTGTGGCGCAGTCGGTAGTGATACCGCCTGCGGTGCTGGAGGTCGTGGGTTCGATTCCCACCGGAGACAAATATTTGTGACCTATAAATGTTCGACTCAAGAGTCTTGGTGTTTCTATGTATGATATATGTATGTATTTAAAAGTATATAAGTATTAATAACCGTGGTCTGATACCCATAACACAAGCAGGTTATTCCTGGCTTACTTTGGGATCAGATAGCGTTGTGTGAAATGTCCGTGAAAAAAAAAAAAAACAAACGTGATTTTAGACGTTTTTTGTTACGGAGCGTTTCGTGCGCGAGTCCAACTTACACTTGGCCAGTTTTTTATTGGATGCAACTGTTGTGTTTTGTTAGAAGCAACCTTAAAACTGCTCAGGACTTTTTATCACTTGAGTAGGTCTTAATTGAACCACAAACATCGGTTAATAAAAAAAACAGTTTTATAAAATTCCGGAATTTTTTTAATGACGGTTACACTTTTACAAAAATGCAACTTGTAGCATTACAATCACGTAGTTTGCGATCATTTCTATTAAATAAAGCGGCATCGCAGCGTGAACATAGAATAAACCACTTGCAGACATTTTGCTGAAGGAAGAACGGTTTAGCTGAATGATATTCTCGCATAAACTGATTTGACTCTCTGTGAAAAGAAAATTTTCAAATATGGTTTACGCATAATACATTTTTAGGGTCGGCAGCGCGAGTGAGGCGCCTCTGGTGTTGCAAGCGTCCATAGGCTGCGGTGACCATAGGTACATCTGGTGGGCCGTTATGCTTGTCTGCCACCTTAGTGGTATTCTTAAAGCGCTCGTGGCCCCGCGGACTCAGTGTTCTGTAAACGATCACTGCAGTAAGCAACATTTACTGTGGCCGGATATGGATGGGTGACCACCACGTGGACCACTTTGTGACATTTATTTACGAGCGTTTCCGTGCTTCGGAAGGCACGATAAGCCGTTGGTCCCGGTTGTCAGTAAAATGACAGTCGTTAAGCCAAGTTGAAGGCCTTACGGGCGGCTTGAAAAATTTCAACTGTGGGTCGTCACAGCCTGCACCAGGGTCGGCAGCGCGTGTGTAGCGCCTCTGGTGTTGCAAACGTCTATAGGCTACGGTTACCAACCTTCCGGTGGGCCGTAAGCTTGTCTGCCACCTAAGTAGTATAAAAAAAAAAAGAAAAATTAAAAAACATCAAAGAATATGAATGAAGTGATCCCACGCACTCCGTTTATACATAGGTAAACGCCTTTTTTTAACGTGAGGAAAATTCTAAATGAATGCTATGCTAAAACGTATCCTACCTTACGTACAAACGTAGCCTACGGTTGGGTGCCCCGGGTAAGCCCTCGAAATGAAACCGCAGGACTCCCAACAGAAGTACAGCTACCACTGCGGCCTCACCTAAATTGCTATAGCGCGTCTTTTGGGGGTCAGGGTGTTATCCCGCTCCTTAGGCGGGGCGTGAGTGAATCCCTCACGTCACGCTGTCGTCTAGGGCCTGCTTCTGTAAGTACGGTGAGCAGCCCCCTCACCGTCCTCAAGAGTCATGGAGGCCGATACTCTTGAGCCGTCCGATAGGAGAGGTATACTCTCACATGTTAACATACCGACTGTCATGTTCCTGGCCAGCAATACCAAGAAAAAAGCTTTTCGTGCCTTCCAAAAAACGCGGATGTTCTTAAATGGAAATGCACAAAACAGTTACCTATTTCTGAGCCAGCTCTAGCTGATATATCTATCGCAATTATAGAGGTTTGGAGTATCTATTTCTTCTATAATAATAAAAAAGTAATAAATATTTGTAGACATTCTTCCACAACATCATCTATCCTAAATTGGGCTAATATAAGCTTGTGCTATGAAATCTAGACGACTGAAAAACATACTTCCTTATTTCTAAATACAAACATGTTATAATTAAATAACACTCAGACCAATGATATTATAATATAAAAAGAGGCAGATATGTTATTAGAGCGCGCATGGTGAAGACGCGAAAACGTCCGAATTCGGACATTATCGTATTTAGTACATGTCTTGCAAACGCCAAGTTATTACGTGTATAAGAGCATAATAAAATTGCAACAAAAATGCCATCTTGTGGTTTTAAAAAGTGTACAAATTACGACACTAAAATTAATAAACACAAGGGATATGTGATAGGTATGATTGACTGCTGGATCAGATTTGAGGAGTCAGTTACAATTTTTTTTTTCACGGACATTTCACACAACGCTATCTGATCCCAAAGTAAGCTAGGAATAACTTGCTTGTGTTATGGGTATCAGACCACGGATATTAATACTTATATACTTTTTAAATACATACATATTATACATAGAAACACCCAGACTCTTGAGACAAACATTTATGGATCACACAAATATTTGTCTCCGGTGGGAATCGAAACTACGACCTCCAGCGCCGCAGGTGGTATCACTTTCGACTGCTCCACAGAGGCAGTCGACTATGAACATAACATATGTAGATTTATCAGATATTATAAAATATTAGACAAATGGTATGTACATTAAAGCGTAATAACTATTTACAAAATAAATAAATATGTTGTATATAATATCATTGACCCAGACCTTTGAGTTGTTATTACGCAGTAATAATAACGCAATGACCCAGACACAGAACAAATCAATGTGCTCATTAGACGAAAAGATTTGTCCTGCGGGGAGTAGAACCCACGACCTGCGAATCCGTAGTCAGGCACTAACCATGGGACCACGAAGTCAGTCATAAACGTGTTATGCAGTTCTATATACGTATTATGTATAAAATCCCTACTACTATGTGCATGCATGACTCAAAGCGCTAAACAATTTGGCTCTTGTTCCTGGAAACGAGGGTACACACCAAAAAAAAAAATTGGAAAGAATCCCTCTAGATAGGTTGTAACTGTGGTTCAAAATATGTCACAGCAAAGGGTGGGGTTTTTAGTTACCTGGACAATGAATATTTTTTAAACGCTGAATACACGCTGTTTCGGTGTCCTCGACGGAAATATAAAACTTTTCACATTGCAGACATTGAAGAAATATTAAAGTCATATCTTTCATGCACCGCAGAATTACGAATGCGCTGGCTGTTGATATAAGCTGTAAATTGACATAATAATAATATGTACGAACCATTACATTTATTTTATATATTTATATCCCGCCAACAGTTAAACACTGAAACATTTTTTGTATAATGAAACAGTTACAAAAAGCTTCCGACTAAGAGCGGATGCGAATTTCATAAAAAAATAGAGATGTAGATAATTGTAAGCATTTAAAGCTTGGGTTTCATTAGGTCTTACCTAAGAGGTAGAATACAGAGAGTGGTTATAAATGGTAAACAGTCACATGGTTCTGCTTACACAATCGGGGTGCCTCAGGGTTCAATTCTGGGACCTTATCTATTTTTAGTGTCATTTTATGATCTCCCTCACCTTATAAGAGACGATCACGAGGTATGTAGTTTTGTTTGCTGATGACGCATCTTTAATATTTAAAGTTGAACGCGAACTACGCGAACTTGACGAAGTAAACAATGCCCTCTCTAGGGTAGTCCACTGGTTTAACGCAAATAATTTAGTGTTAAATGAAACTAAAACAAAATGTATTAGATTCCGTTTGCCAAATGTTAGGCTGGTTATCACCAGTATTAGGATTAGAGATGATCAAGTAGAATTGGTCGATGAAACTGTCTTTCTGGGCATAAAGTTAGACTCCAACTTGCAGTAGGGGCCTCATATCTAGAAAGTCTCGGGCAGACTGAGCTCTGCAGCCTATGCCGTTAAAAAGATCTGACAACTGATAGACATAAGGACAGCGCGTCTTGTCTACTTTAGCTATTTCCGCAGTGTCATGACCTATGGTATACCTACTATTATTGTGGGGTAATGCTGCCGACATCGAATGTATCTTTGTGTTGCAGAAAAGAGCTGTCCGTGCTATCTACGGTATGGGGTTTCGGGAGTCATTAAGAGAAAAGTTAAGAAATATCAACATCCTTACTGTGTATTTACAGTATGAAAATTTATTATATACTCATAAACAGTAAATTTATTAAAATAGTGATATCCGTAACCTAAACTTAAGATATAAGAATGAATTAGATATCACTAGATTTAGGCTTCATAAAATAAGCAATTCTTTTGGGAGCAATTGTTTCGAATGTAAAATACATTGCCGAAAGCCATAACAGGTTTGTCAATGAATAAATTTAGAAAACTTATACAATGTAAATTGTGCCAGAAAGCTTATTATAGCAATAAAGACTACCTAGAAGATAAGGCTGCCTGGCAGTGAGTGACACGAATTGCTCCTTTCTACAAAAAAAACTGTATTAGATTCTAAGATAAATTTTGGGAGGGACCGGCCTGGGTTTCTTGGGGTGTACTTTTCAGTCTGTAGCATTTCCGAACTCTCAGTAGAGTCACAAAAAATTTGACAAACCTAAATTTTATTTATTTTAAAGGGATTAAATTTTAACTACAACCTCTTACAGGCAGGCATAGCATGCAAAATTAACATAATGTTAAAAAAATATGTTATTTTTAGACTATCGCGCGAAATACTTTTACTTACATACACCGACGTTTCGGTTGCGGTTGGACTGTCGTGTATGTCGTCGTCGTTTTTATGTAAAAACGTCGGTGTGTGTAAGTAAAAGTAATTCGAACGAAGTCCCGAGTTCTATAGGTATAATGTTATATACTTAACCTAACGCATCTATTTTCTAAATGTTTAAATCCAAAAATACAAAATAAAATAATAAGTTTATGTAGAAAGTGTAAATTCACGGCTCTGCTTAACCTCAAGTTTATCACCTATCACTCCCATATACACATAATAATATTGAAGTATATGGATACTGTTTAATATAAAATTATCATGGAAAGAGCGTGAGTAGTATGTAAATCGCTTAAAAAATTAACACATTTTTTGGAATAAAAAATATTGGAAGTCCATGAAAATTTAAAGAAATAAGTAAAAAATAATTTGGGCTTAAATTACCTAACCAAGATGGTGAAGCTATCAAACATTGTGTGCATTTAATACTCACTTCGATGTCAAGATTTGTAGGCTGTTTTAAACTTTGAATAATAAATTGTATGTAACATAAAGTTCTACAAGCAGCATTTGCGGTTTGGAAGAATACCTGTAAAATATCTATGTAAATTAATCAGAATATATACCTAATGGTGGTTGTTACGCGATTTACGATATATAATAATTTTCTTACCAAAACATTAAACATTTTTTTGTATAATGCATACGCTTTCAATATATTATTATATTCGGTGTAAATATTTTTACAACAGAGATCATTTTCTTCATCAAAACTCATGTTCAAAATCTTTTTATTCCAGGTAATGAGTAATTTTCTCAACAATATTATGATACGAATAGAATAAACCAAATGAATATCAAAACTAATGAATGCAAAGTCACACAAAAAGTTAACAATATCAAAACTTTGACTGACATAGTAATACAAGACAAGCATGATAACATTTATGATAATGGTGCCCAAAACTGATAGCCAGTTCCAAACGATGAAACTAGGAACTTGATCTTTCCAATCGAGGCTTTTGTAGATGTTTTGCATAGTAATGATGAATTCCACATTATCATGGCAATATCATAGTTGGCATAACTTCCATCGAGAACGGTCGTATCGATAGCGCGCGCGCATGATTAGTGTTTTGTTGACACAGCACAACGCCGTCGTCGCGGTGCGCGTCATACGCTTACCGGGTCATCGACATGACCTAGTTACAGTGTTTTATAATGTTTACTTTGTTTGGTGCAATTTAATTACCGAACATGTCTAAAAAGCAAATAACAATAAAAACCGAGCTTGAAAGACAACTGTATGATTATTACATACAGGAAAAGCAAGAAAATGAAGGCCTACAACAGGTAATTCTAGACCTTAAGGAACAGGTCCAAAGCCTCCAAGGACAACTTCAGGTTCTACAGGGAGAACTGCAATGTTTCAAGGAGCGTGAAAAAAATGTGCCTACCGAGGTAAGTTCGAAAATAAGTTTTTCGCAGCCAAAATCCAACGAGCCCGTTGAGTATTGCACGGATGAGGAGGAGCTAGCGAAAGAAACTGAGTGGATTAGGGTAAAGAGTAGGAAGAAACGGAAGTTAAATGCTTCCCTCTCGCCACCACACGCCAGCACAAGTCCCCAGCAAGAACAGGGGCCCACTCAAAATGCAATTATTGCAAAAAAAGTCCCACTTCCACCGCCAATTATTGTGGACAACATTTTGAACTATCAATTATTTTATGATAGTTTAATTCAAACCCAATCAATACAATCCTTCACTGCAAAAATGCTTAGTGGGGATTGTGTCAAAATAAATTGCAAAAATGAAGACTCTTATAGGTCAGTCACTACATTACTAAGTGAGAAGAACTACCGCTGGCACTCTTATGAAGATAAGCAGTCCAGGCCGATAAGAGTAATCGTTAAGAGATTACACTCTTCGTGTCAACCCGACCGAATCAAAAATGATTTGGAGTCACAGGGATTCCAAGTAGAAAATGTTATAAACAAGTTAAGCTGGCGAAATAAAGAGCCTTTAAACATGTTTATATTATCATTTAACAATTCGGAAAATATTAACAATATATATGCCATTAACTATATATTAGGTTGCAAGGTTGAAATACACCCAATTAAAAACTCACAGCTTATCCCTCAGTGCAAGAGGTGCCAAGCTTACGGGCACACACAAAAATATTGCTCAAAAGAGCCAAGGTGTGTTAAATGCACAGGCAAGCATCTCACAGCTGACTGTACGAAACCCGCCGAAGAAAAACCTAAATGTATTCATTGTGGCTCCCCTCACCCAGCCAATTACAGAGGGTGCGTCGTAGCTAAGGAAATGCAAAAGTTAAAGAATAAAACCCTAAATAAAAAGGCGATCGCACAACAGCCTATCCCTAAGAACAACTCTAATGTTCAGGCAACTAGGAAAAGTGCCAATCCAATGCCCCCCGCAACCACTAGTATACTGACTACAAACAAAGCTTCCTATGCGCATGTAAGCAAGAAATCATTACAGCCATCGAGCATAGAAGACAAGCTTAGTCAAATTTTAAAATATATATCCTCATTCGATCGAAGACTAGATAAACTAGAATCCAGCGTTAAAATAGCTGCCCCACAAAACAACCATGAATAACAGTCTCAAAATTATGGCATGGAACTCTAATGGATTACTTCAACACCAAAATGAGTTGCAGTTAGTCTTAGATACAGAAAGCATTGACGTGTGCTTGATATCTGAAACGCACTTCACTAAACAGTCTCACATTAAATTTAGAGGATACAAAATATATAACTCACTCCACCCGGACAATACTGCTAGAGGAGGTAGCGCGGTTATTATCAAGAAAAATTTTATCCACTATGAATATAATAGATATGAAGCACCTCACATGCAATCCATGGCGGTATCTATCGAAACTAAATTCGGCCCTGTGGTCGTCGCTTCTATTTACTGTCCCCCAAGGCACAAAATAGTAACAGAACAATATAAGCATCTCTTTGACCTCCTCGGATCCAGGTTCATACTGGGAGGTGATTTTAATGCTAAGAATAAGTACTGGGGGTCCAGGTTAACTACGACAAAAGGAAGACAACTACTAAGTGCGATTAAAGAGATGCGGTGTGAAACAATAAGTACAGGAAAACCAACGTACTGGCCAACTGATAGGAATAAAGTACCTGACCTTATAGACTTCTTCGTATTTAAAAATATATCAAGTAATTTTTTATGTATTGAGGAAAACAGTCAAATGAACTCGGATCATTCTCCGATAGTATTAAGATTAAGTAATAAAATTTTACTCAGAAATTCCCATTTGACACTATCAAATAAGCATACAGACTGGGAAAGCTTTAGATTAGAATTAGAAAAAACTATAGATTTAAATGTGCCCTTAAAATTACACAATCTCGACTTAGAAACTAATAAGTTGACCGTGAATATTCAGCAATGTGCATGGAATAATTCGCCATCACTAAGAGCCAAGTACAAGGGTAACACTTATCCCAAGGAAATAATTACATTACTAACAGAAAAAAGGAAGCAGAGAAAAAGATGGCAACAGACCAGATATCCCAAAGACAAAACTTTACTTAATAATATTAGCAAAATCTTAAAGAAAAAAATTCAACAGTTTAACGATGAATGCTTAAGGAATAATTTACAGCAGCTAACTGGTGACCACACAACAGATTACTCCCTATGGAAAGTGACCAAGAAACTCAAAAGGCCAGTGACACAAATTCCTCCTATTCGGGACGACAATGGAAAATGGGCAATAAGCAACGAGCAAAAAGCACACAGATTTGCACAGCACCTTGCAAAAAATTTTCAACCATACAGACACCAGACAGAAAACCTCACGTGTCTCAACGTATTAGAGGATCAAAGAATTAAACTCGTCACGCCAAAGGAAGTGATGAAAGAAATTAAAAATAACATTAGCTCTAAAAAATCGCCAGGATATGATCTGATCACAGGGGAAATTTTAAAACAATTGCCACTGAAAGCCATCATTAAAATCACAAAGATTATTAATGCCATCTTTGTGTTAAAATATGTACCCGAGGCATGGAAGGTCGCTGAAGTCATCATGATCGCTAAACCTGGCAAGCCACCTCATGAAGCAACTTCATACCGGCCTATTTCCTTGCTGCCTATGATCTCTAAGCTTTTTGAAAAGCTCTTATTAAAGCGGTTGAAACCAATTATTAGCAAGAATAGTTTAATACCAAACCACCAATTTGGATTTCGAGAAAACCATTCTACTATAGACCAGGTTCATAGGATAACGAATAACATTGAGAAAGCTTTAGAAGGTAAAAAAGTTTGTAGTACAGTATTCTTAGATGTAGCACAAGCTTTCGACAAAGTCTGGCACGAAGGACTAATATATAAACTAAAAAAAACGCTGCCAAAAGCTTTTTCAGATATATTAACATCTTACGTCACCAACAGAGCATTCAGAATACGACAAGAAGATGCGTATTCTGAGCTTAACACAATTGAAGCAGGGGTACCACAAGGGAGTGTATTAGGTCCAATTCTCTACCTGCTATACACCTACGATATACCAGAAACACAACAAAATACAATCGCTACTTTTGCTGACGACACTGCCATTATGGCTACAGGGTCGAGCCACAAAGAAGCCGTTAGGAAAGTTCAAGCGGCTGTTACGAAAATTTATGACTGGGCACATAAATGGCAAATAAAGTTAAATGAATCAAAGTCCTTACACATTGACTTCTCAAATAAAAAACATGAGTACCATCCCATATTTATAAATGGCCTACAAGTGCCACACGCAAACACAGCAAAATATCTGGGCATGACGCTTGATGCCAAACTTCGGTGGAAAGCTCACGTTAAAAAGAAAAGGCAAGAGCTGGACTTTCGATACAAAAGTATGCATTGGTTACTAGGCAGAAACTCTGGTCTGTCAATTCATAATAAGCTACTAATATATAAGCTTACATTGATGCCTATCTGGAAGTACGGTATACAACTCTGGGGCTGTACTAAACCAACCAACGTAGACATAATACAGCGATACCAAAACAAAATACTAAGGGCAATCGTCAATGCGCCTTGGTACGTACGAAATGACGACCTCCACCGTGATCTCAACATGGATACTGTCTACCAAACCATACAGAAGTCTGCTGCAGCCCACGAACGCAGACTCCTACACCATGTGAATATCGAAGCGATCCAATTGCTTGATACCACGGACATAGTGAGACGATTAAAACGAACTAAGCCTTTTGAATTAGTGTAGTGAACAAATATTAGTGATAGTGCTATAATATAGAACACGTGAACAAAGTGTTTTCATACTTAACAGACTCTAAGAAAGTGCAATGAACAAGAATCTTAGTTTAAAAACAGTATACCTAGTAAATTAAGTTAGATGTAAATTACTTATTAGCCATAAACTTATATAACGGCTAGATTGTAATTAATTATTAAGAACATTGTTCTTAATAAAAAAGAAAAAAAAAAAATGGCAATATATAATATTTTGAACCATAAAAAAAGCTAAACCACCGTAATAAAATACAAAAAGATAAACAATAAAAGCTATTGTCGTAACATCATCTGCTGCGATTCCATTACCTTCACCGGAAGTTAACAGTTGATGAACACATAATGTAAGTATAGTAATTACAAATACAAATGATAAAACAGAATACAACTTTCCTTTTGGAGTTACGATATTATCGTGGAGATCATATTTTGAACTAAAAAAAATATTTTCCACAACATTCAAAGCGTGAAATATTTTTCGAACATCTTCGTCAACGTAATTGCTAATTAAATAATTTGGTTCATTTCGGTTTGGTATAATTTCAAAGTCTTCACGGAACATTTTATAAATATAATTTGTGCTGTGTTTCATATGTATAACGGTAATTTTGTATATCGCTAATTAGAGTAAGTGTTCCTACGTTGATATCAATTAAATAAATTACCATGTTATGATGAACCTTACTTTCTATTAGTGTTGTCGGCCTAATGTAAATACCATAAATATTATATTTTTAACACTTTTCATGTTAGACTGATAAATCTAATATAATTAAAACAAAGCTATTAGAAAGTACCAAATAAAAATAATCAAATATATTTAATGAAAAAATTCAATATCTACTGCAAATTTATATGCTCAGTTATACGAATGTTTATAGAGTAAAAGGTCGTAAAAACCCGCCAAGTGCGAGTTATTCTCAAGCACTAACGTTTTCGTACGCCAAAAAAACTATTAATATTAAGTTTGATATATGGGATACCCCTTTTTTACGTGTAGAAATCTTCATGGATTTCATGCCGGACTTCTACCGACTAAAACCACATAATGCACTGCCATATTCCTATGGCCCGGAGTCCCGCGTATGCCCTCGGAAGGATAATCCCGGGACGAATATGAAATGGAAGCCTCCTAAGTATTTCCTATACAAAATACAGCAACAAAAACTAAATTTTGTTGCTGTAGCGGCAACAGAAATACATCATCTGTCAAAATTTAGCTGCCTAGCTATCACGGTTCATGCGATGAACAGACAAACAACGAAGTCTCAGTTATATAGTTCCATTTTATCAGTTTGGGGGGTATGGAACTCCAAAAAGTATATTCTCGATTAAATGGAAGTGTAGTAATGTGTTTCAGACGTTTGCCGTATCAGAGCTATAAAATTCGAGCCCGTAGGTACATACCTTTTAGACTTATTTTGAATCAATTCTTCTTGTGAAAGTAAAAGCAGGATTGTTTTCAAATCCACATTGAAGAAAGGGATCCATTTTCATTGTATGCAAGGAGCAGCTGTGTTTTGATTTTTTAGCAGTGTTGGAGGCAACCTTGAAGTTGCCTTGGACACTTTTATCACCTGGGCAGGGCTTGATTGGGACCCAAAATAATATCGATAAAAATAAGCAATTGTAAAATTCTGTGAAAATTTCAATGATGGTAACAATTTTACAAAAATGCAACTTGTAGCATTACAACCACGTAGTTTGTGATCATTTCCAGTAAATAAAGAGGCATCGTAGCGTGTATGTAAAATAAACCACTTGCTGACATTTTGCTGAATGCAGAACGATTTAGCTGAATTATATCCTCACATAAACTGCTTTGACTTCCTGTAAAAAAAAATAATACGCTTCTCAAAAAATAATAGATACCTAAGTAAATTTCCCATATCATGTATAAATGCCCAAATATAAGTGTGTACATTTATATAGTAAGTAAATTGGACTCGTATACCAATAAAGAAACAATATTAAATATGTATTTATAAAAGCAAAACGTCTATGGTGAAGATCACTTGTAGTTAAACAGCGTACGAATTCAGAACCTCCTCCTTTTTTAAAGTCGGTTAAAAATGGTCGGGCTGCCCATCGTATTGTTTACTGTACTTAGTATTTAATTACAGATTAAAATTAAAATATCTTAAATTCTCTAATAGAATACCTATTTCAGTTATTGAAGTATACATGCCTGGACAATGATTATTTTTTAAACGTTGAATGCACGCAGTTTCGGCATCCTCGACAGTGATGTAAAAATTTTCACATTGCAGACATTGAAGAGCTACTAAAAATATATCTTTCAAGCACCACAGAATTACAAACGTGGTGGCCGGTGCTATAAACTGTAAACGTAAACAATTTAATATCAATAAGTATCATTGAATTTAAACCAATTACACAAAAGTGCGAAAACGAAAAAATGAGAGCTGTTTTGGTTTTTGAATGTGATCCTTATGTTTTTGGGTGTGCTGAATCCGAAAATGACTTCCGTTTTGTCCTAGCAGGTCACGTTTTTGAACAATGTAGGTAACTTTAATTTATATGTAGAACAAAGTGGGATTTTTGCTACCAAGAATGGGTGAGCTGATTTAATTTTCGTTATTTTTGATTTTTTGAGTTGATTGACTCCACCCAGAATAGAAAATAAGTAATAAACTAGGAATTCCTAAAAAAAAGAAATTTTATGGTGACTCTAGCCGACACGCGCTACTTAATTTACGTTTTTTGCTACATCGCATGACAAATCTTTATTTTTTTGCGATTTATTATTAAATTACAAATGTTTTTTACATATAAACCTTTCTCTTAAATTCCTCTATCTACTGCTGAAAATTGCAATCAGATCTGTCGAGTACTTAAAAAGATATAAGTGACCAAACGGGCGGATGTAATTTAATTTTTACTATGTAAAGACGAAGTTCGCCGGTTCACTATTTAAAGACAAAATACTTTTTTTGTAATTTATTCCATCTCCTTCTCGTAAACTCTTTATCCTTGCTGTTCAATCATATCTCCGACTATTATTTATATATTTATGTACTGGAAAGGGATCGAGTAGGGAATAAAGAAAGTTTGCCTTTTCTTATTAGTCAACCTATGCTAGCTAGCTTAGCTTGAAATGCTATTCAAACCTTAAAATTACTTTTATTAGTCCATCTTCCATTATTTTTTTGAAAAGTAATTATAATTATGACCTGAATACATTAAAAAAACAGGATTCCAAAAGAAAAATACCTCTCATTATTATGGCTGTAACTTAGCCTAAAATCGCCTTTTTTTTATAAAAAAAAATGCATTTTGTAAAGAATTATCTTTATTAACCTTAAACACAAATTACATAGTTATTCCTTATTTCTATTTAAATTACTGTACATTAGTATTACATTTTTTTTTTTACAATATTCACTAGAAGAAAGGACTTTACCTATCAACCCCACACTAGGGCGAGCCTGTCTCGTGGAGTTTTTATGTGGTATTACCAGTTTGATGTTAAAATTACAGATTAGCTCTAACTTGATTTCATGTTACATACCTATATAGTAATTTTTTTTCAAATTAACTTATTGAATTACATAAAAATTGCTTGTAACATTAGATTATATTATTGTATTAAATAAATTATTAAATTAAATTGTTAGTCATATGATTTATACAATAAAAAAAGAGAACATCGAATAATTATAGCTACAGTTATAGTCAGCTGCTTAATATTTACGTGCGTTTCGTGGGTTGTGCATTTACTGTACGTTGATGATATGTGTGTGTTTGTGTATGTATGTGTATGTGTTCGGGTAGTGAAGAGTGTGTGGATGTATGAGTACAAGCATGTGTTGCAATCTAAGAGAGT
The DNA here is from genome assembly GCA_933228765.1 of Miltochrista miniata. Taxonomy (NCBI): domain Eukaryota; kingdom Metazoa; phylum Arthropoda; class Insecta; order Lepidoptera; family Erebidae; genus Miltochrista; species Miltochrista miniata. The sequence continues at coordinate 4,195,239 of OW121769.1, forward strand.
ACCTTGAGAAGATTTTCAGATTCAAAATACGACTGTGGTAGGAGCCATTTGCGGACCATGGTTTTGACTTCACTTGTTCTAGATCATTTTATGTTAAACACTTTTGCTACCTTGTTATACATATAAATTGGCTTAAATTCTTGCATCTTCTGTGCAAACTTAGTTTTGGTTATGACTGGAGGACACCTAAAAACCCTACGCTCCAAGAGTCGAGGATATTCAGATGACTGTATAACAATCCTGTGTTGCTTTATGACCAGTTTTTGGATGTATAACTGTCGCACGTTCAGTGTTGAAGCCTCCGTGTACAGATTTTCGGTGGGGAACCAAAATGGTTTTCTGAACATAACCTTCAAAACCGATCTTTGCGCTCGCTCAACGAGTAGCATGGCAGAAGTGTCGACTCCACCCCACACTGTCAGGCAGTAGCTCAGTATGGACTCACACAACGCCGTGTATACCAGTCGCAGTATCCTTATGTCGGCTGAGCTACGTAACAGCTTCATAATGTAAATCAGCTGTCTGGCACGTTTTGCAACTAATTCTATATGGGGCCTGAAACAGAGTCTACTATCAATTATAACACCCAGATATCTGATATTCTCCACCATTTGGATCGATCTGCAGGTACAGACTCGAGGGTCACAGCCTGCCGAGTGAATCTTAATTGTGTAGGATTGTGCAGGCGCTGATGCCTTAGTTTTGTAAAAGCATATGTAGTTCGTTTTACCAGTATTTAATGAAAGCAAGTTATAGTCCAACCAATGTTTCAGCCTCTCCAAAGTACTCTGTGCCTTTTCATGTACAGATGCCCAAGAATCACCATGGAACAGAATGGCAGTGTCGTCTGCATAGCAAATGGTTTCCGCTTTTGGTGCAATCGTTCTATGGATATCATTCATGTAGATTACAAACAGCGTTGGACCCAGAACACTTCCCTGCGGAACCCCAAAAGTAATGCCTGCTTGAGCGCTGACATAATCTGATACCTTCACACACTGCCGTCTGTTAGTTAAATACGTCTCAAACCATTTCAGTGGCAATCCTCTTACACCAACAAATTCCAGTTTTTTAAGTAGAATTGGAATTGACACTGTGTCAAACGCCTTCGTGAGGTCAACAAAGACTCCCAGACACTTTTTACCGTTATCCAAGTATGCTGTCACCAGTTTGGTAAGGAGACTCACTGCATCTTCTGTAGATTTTCCGCGTCGGAAGCCAAACTGATTCTCAGATATAAGTTCGTGAGCTTCAAGGTAGGACATAAGGCGTTTATTTACGATTTTTTCTAGAATTTTAGAAAATGTTCCTAATAGTGATATAGGTCTGTAGTTCTCAGGGACTTGTTTGGGACCGTTTTTATGTATAGGCGTAACTTGAGCTTCTTTCCATTTGTCAGGAAACACACCCGAGCTCAGACTTAGATTAATAATGTGAGTTAGTGGTCCTACAATTTCCTTTTGGATTCCTTTGATTAATCGCGGTGAGAGATTGTCTATTCCGGGTGCGCTATCACTTTTCAGATTGGAAATGAATGTATTCACTTCACAAACATCAGTTGGTTGCATGAAGAAAGTGGTGGCAGCTCGCTCTCCTAATTTATGTTTTTGTGCTACAGTTTCTTGGGTTTCGTCTAAGGAGATCAGAATTTGGATTGCAAGTTTTTTTACCAACAGTGGAAAAGTATTCGTTGGTGTCATCAACAGACGCCTGCGGGGTGGATAAAAGAAACCTGACGTGCTGGAATTTTTGGAGTATTCTTTTCGTGTTCAGAACACCTTTGCACATATAAATCAGTTATAAACATCCAGACAGCTTTTTTGACGCAGACCTGTGTTATCTATCTATACATATAATAAATCTGTTGAGGGTCGAGAGTCTGTACATGGAAAATATTGAAAAAAAAAAAATTCTAGGGCGTTTTCTAATCGATACTGAAGCCGAAAACGTTATTTAAATTTGTCATGTCTGTCTGTCTGTCTGTCTGTATCCCGAATAAGTATCACGCCGAAACAACTGCATCGATTTGAATGAAACTTGGTATAATCTGAGCCTTACGTAAAAGCCTCGTTTTAGAATAGCCTTAATCTTTAAGCTCTTTTATGATTAAGCAAACAGGGCCGTTTCAAACAGTACTTGACGAGTCTGATGAAGAATTACCTCTCTTTTAGTGCACATTATGTGACGTAAACGAAGTTGCGAGGGTCAGCTAGTACTTATAATAAAACTGTTGAGAGTCGAGAGTCTGTACATGGAAGATATTTTGAAAATTTTTATTGTAGGGCGTTCTCTAATCGATTCTGAAGCCGAAAATATAGTTTAAAATTTTCATGTCTGTCTGTCTGTCTGTATCCCGAATAAGTATCACGCCGAAACTACTGCATCGATTTGAATGAAACTTGGTACAATCTGAGCCTATGATCCGAGGAAGGTTCTAGGATACTTTTGATCTCGATATTTTGCGCGGTTCCTTTGGGAGAGGGAATGAAAAACAAAATGGTTTTGTAGTTGTAACTTCTCAATGCGTGGTCTGATTCCAATTTTTTTTTTATGTGTTATAAAGTGTGTACTTTAAGGATTGTTTTACACAAGTGTCAATGTTGAGGGTTTTGTAGTTCAGGAATTAGAAATATCTCAACTTTCTCAAAACCTATAATTCGAGGGTTCCTTTGAATGTGACGGTAAATCTAAACGGGCGTGTTGGCTTAATCATAAAAGAGCTTAATGATTAAGGCTATTGTAAAATAATTCAGTCCGCGCCGAAGGCCGGGACTGAATTGTTTTAGAATAGACTTAATCTTTAAGCTCTTTTATGATTAAGCAAACAGGGCCGTTTCACAAGCTGCTTGATGAGTCTGATGAAGAAGTGCCTCTCCTTTCGCAATCCTAATGTGACGTAAACGAAGTTGCGAGGGTCAGCTAGTCTATGAATAAAATAGTAAAAGCAAAAAAAGGAGTGATTTAATTTTTTTACATAGTATACGACATCTATGTGGGCAGATGGACCGACGATCTAGAAAATTATTTTCTCAAGGTTTTTTCATAAGAGGGACCGGACTGAGTTTCTTGGGGTGTTCTTCTCAGTCTGTAGCATTTCCGAACCCCCGGTAGAGTCACAAAAATTTTGACAAACCTAATTTTTTTTTTAAATTTCAAAGGGAATAAATTTTATTTTATTTTCTCAAAATATTTTTTTGAGAATGCGTTCAGGTAATGAAACTGACCAAGTTTACTAAAGAAATATTGTAGTACACAATACAAGTCACTACTATAATAGATATTCACTTCGTAAATAATTATAAAAAAAATGTTGAGTGAAAAACCAAATGAAGTATGAGTCGTTGAATATGTGTATATACTTACATCGAAATCAGGATTTGTTGGCAGTTTTAAAATTCGAATAAGAATTTGTATGTAGCATAAAGTTCTACAAGCCGCATTTGCAGTTTGGAACAAAACCTGCAAAATATGAAACTATGAAATCATAAAATAGATAGCTATGATTATTCCTTGATTTATAAAATATATAATTCTTACCAAAACATTAAACATTCTTTTGTATAATGTATACGCCTTTAATATATTATCATACATGGTGTACATATGTGTGCAACAAAAATCATTTTCTTTATCAAAACTCATGTTTAAAATATTTATATTCCAGGTATTAAGCAATTTTCTCAATAATATTATAACACGAATGGAATAAACTAAGTGAATATCGAAACTAATGAATGCAAAGTCACAAATGAAGTCAAAAATATCAAAACTTTGACTGACGTAGGAATAGAAAACTAGCATGAAGACATTTATGCCAATAGTACTTAAAACAGATAACCAGTTCCAAATGATGAAACTAGGAACTTGATCTTTCCAATCGAGACCTTTATAGATACTTTGGATAGTAATGATGAATTCCACATTTGTATGACGACGTATAATGTTATGAAGAAATAACAAAGTGAAACCACCGTAATAAAAGACAAAAAGGTAAATAAAAAACGAGGTTAAGGCAACATCGTCGATTGCAATTCCATCACCTTTATTAGATGTATATATTTCATATGCACATAATGTAAGTAAAGAAATCACAAATAAAAATGATAATACGGAATACAACTTTCCTTTTGGAGTTACAATATCATTTCGCAGGTTATATTTTGAACTAAGAAAAATATTTTCCATAAGATTCAAAGCGTAGAATATCTTTTGAACATCTTTATCAATATGATTGCTTTCCAAATAAACTGTTGGATTATGGCTTGGTATAATTTCAAAGTCTTCGTGTAGCATTTTTTTGAACGGACTTGCACGGTATTTTATATGTATGTAACTGTAGTTTTGTACACTGCTAATAAAGAGTAAAGTGTCTTGTCATTGATTTCAATTAGATAAATTACGATGATATGGTGAACCTTTATTTCTATTAGTGTTTATCGATATAATGAAAATGCTATCAATACACTTTAGATTATACCATATTTATGATAATTAATAGTATAATCAAAAGTACATTACTGATGCAGAGTAAAATGGTAATAAATGCAGCTATAATTACGAGTAAAATTTTGTGACCACGTACGATATAGAACTCAGATTTTAAAAACCTTTTCAAATTAAAGGCCGAGTTACATAAATTATCTCAATAATGTTCAAGTATTAGTCTTGATTACATCGAGTTTATTTACATAACAAAGTCAGATATTCATGATAGTGGCGGAAGCGACAACTTTTTGGACTTCACAAAATACTCCCATTTTAATAAAAGGCAAAGCCTTGCTTATAAAATTACTAAATGATATCCGCGGCATTACTTACTTGGAATTATGTTCCTGTTTTCAATCATATCCCATGGAAACTTATTCTGACAAAAAGCTATCAATACATTCTTGATTATACCTGTTCCAAATTTCAGCCATACCCGTTCAGCCGTATTAGCTAAATGGTCCAAGGATATTAGCGAGTGAAACAGTAACAAACATCCATCCATCCATACTTAGAAAGGTATTAATTACAATGAAACACTCAACCAATTAACTCAAGTATTTCCAATCAGTAATGTATTCATTACTCTAGGAAATACAATTACTTGAAATTGAACTCAATAATAAATAGGCTTTTATAACCATTCGTCACCCGACAACATTTCTAAAAAATATGATTCTGTAGTACAATTTAAATTTATTGTTGATCTTCTGCTTCGATATTAAATCTGCACATGTTAATATTTTCAATATGCAATACGAAAATAATTATTCTGTTCAGAGTATATCAGAAATTTGTGATACATACGAAAAACATTCATTGAACAAAGATATTCAATCAGTGTTGTTTCCTTTAAATTTTATGCAAACTATATTTTTTAATCCCAGGTATATCACGAAGCACGGTATCATATATCGTAATAATATCTTCATAAATATATTTTCCTTCTGTGGTACTGTATTGATTATATTTCCATTCCTATATGGTGCTAATTATACTTTTTTAAATAGTTTTGTTCATTTCAACTTAACCGTAATTATCAGTATATTGAACAGTTTTATTTACTCCTTTGGTTTTGTCTTAAATTTTATCATAAGCTGCAAATACTCTGAGAGATTTGTAAACTTTACAAAGAGTTTGCAGAATGTCCATATCATGCTCAATGACAGTAAAGGATTAAAACATTTAAAAATAATTAACTGGATTAGTATGTTTATTGGAAGTTCGTATTATTTCAATGCATTGGTTTTAACCGTATTTTACTATGCTATTCCTTTTCATATATTTTTTGGATGTTTTATTTTAACTTCTTTTGACCAAAACGTAATTTGTGCTATTAGATTAATAGCACTGTTAAAACATAAAATATCTTTATGGCACTTACAAAATTTGAATTCTCCAAACGTACATTACAATGAAGAATACTGTCGTTCTATGTTTGATGCTTACGTTAATATAATGAAATGTTATGGAATAAATAACGAGTCTTTGGGGTATTTTGTAAGTTATAAAACTTTAATAACTCACTACCATTATTAACAAAATTAAATGACGAAATGCTAACCTTATATAAATATTTAATTCCAGATACTATTTTATACAACTTATTCATTGTTTGACGCATTAATGTTTGTCCAAATTTGGATAGATATATGCAAAATGTTTATATCTAATGAGACTCAGGTAATACAGTTTTGAACCTTGCCTAATATAATCTGTTCTATGGAAGGCCTGCTAAGCCTTTTCGTCACGGTTGCCGGTAACATGGCAGCCGTTAATCTAAGTTGAAAGTCTTATAAGTTGCTTTTAAAATTCAGCAGTTGATAGCCACAATTAATGGGACAAAATAAAGAAAAAGATAAAATTTTGGCCTAAAATACTTCTCAGTTTACTCCTACGGGGAGAAAAGCCTAACCAAGCATTGTATGTCTATTTACTACTGATACTGTCGTAGTTGCTTTTATTATTTACTTTAATATACCTAAAGGATCATAAACATCTCATCTTTCCAGGTGGATACATTAATACAGGCATCTTTACTATTTATGGACACTTTTAAAAATCTCATTCTCTTATCCGTATTGAGTATATACTGTGAGCAGTTTTATGTAACTGTAGAAAAATGTCAAGAGTCATGTTTCATAGCTTTGAAGAAAGCTTGTTCAGGTATTTTGAAGTGTATTTGATTTAAAGTGTATGTGTGTACTGAGAGCCCAATTTATTTTTGCGGATTTTTGCAGTTTAACTAACAATAGTGCTTAGTAAAAGTTGAGGAAATATTTGTAAAACGAATGTCAGAGTTTGTAAAGACATAATTCCAAAGCTATATCGCCTTAAGTGGGTCCCTCAGTTCACACACCTATGCTCCCAAATATAGATAAAGATTGAGTTCACTAACAAGTTTTGATTATAGACCTTTAGTAAAACATGAATAAACATCTACACAACATTTAGAAACATAATTTGAATATATAATAAAAAATTACAAACGTCTTTCTGTGGTCCCTGAGGGACCACATATATTTATCACATAATTAATAGATTATAACATGAACATTAAATATACATAAGCCAATCTTTAGTAAGAATTACAAGGAAAATTTTAAAACTAAAGAAAGATCACAAATAGTAGTAAATATTGAAAACTTTACGTTTTTGTTGGTGGGCCTCAGTTCACACACTATGCAAATGCTAATTGTTCGAAATATAATTAAATACAACAATTACAAAAATGTGGAGCCCTTCAGTGCTTAGTAAATTTTTTATATTATCGATCTGTATTTATCTTGTCACTGGTGTTTCATTTATTTGTGTTATTTTAACATTTTTATTGATTTTCATACTAAGACAGGTATAGGGTGTCCACACTTTAAGAAAAGCACTGTTTCTTTATTTTTTAGGTCATTTATTACTTATCAGAATATTGTATAAGTGATAGGTTATAATGGGTGTCTCAGTAAGAGTGCACTTTTTAAATTTAGTGTTTTTTTTTAGTGCATGTGGCAACTCTGAGATTTGGCAGCTTACACTTTTATTTGTTCCGATTAATAAAAAGGAGTGGATTTCGAAAGAACATGCAAAGCTAACTAGCTACTACGAACAATTTTCAGTCGAGAAGTGCACCTAATGTGTGAACCATTTGAAGAGTTGTCAAAAAAATGAAGAAACTGGGTTGGTAATGGACAGTAAGACTCCTGTACGTCCGTTGTGTGCGAACGGCATGTGGTTTCAGCAAGGCGGCGCAGCGCCACCTGCTACACCGCGCATGAAACAATCCATTTATTGTAGCAACGATTGCCGGAAAAAAATATCTCAATAAATTCTGATGTAAACTGGCCACCAAGATCATGCGATTTAACGCTGTGCGATTTTTTTCTTTGAGGTTTTCTCTAATCGCAGGTTAGGCGAATAAACCAGAAACAATGCCTAAGCTCAAATTCGAGATCCAACGAGTCATCGGTGCGTTACAGCCTCATCTCTGTGAAAAAGTCATGAAAAATTTCATGAATAGAGTAATGGCCTGCCATCAGAGCCGTGGAGGCCATATGACGGATATTTTGTTCCATACTTAATCGGAACATGTCTTTTTGACAATTCAATAAAAAATCACAACTCTCTCAAAAAAATATGTTTTTTATATTAAAATGAAAAAGTGCACTCTTACTGAGACACCCTTTATTATTAACTAGCGGACGTCACGCGATTTCACCCGCGTAGTTCCCGTTCCCGTGGGAATACGAGAATAAAATATAACCTATGTTCACCGCAAAGAGTGTAGCTTTCCAACAGTGAAAGAATTTTTCAAATCAGTCTAGTAGTTCCGGAGCCTATTCGTTACAAACAAACAAACAAAAAAACAAATCTTTCCTCTGTAGCATTTATTTTCTGTAGATGCAGCACTCAGCGTGTGAAAGCAGCCTAATCGATTTATCTTTTTTTAATCGGTTGTCAGTGGTGACATTTCTGCTGTCAGAATGACAGGATGTCATAAGGATCGGTGACGAATCGTTTTTGCATTCAATGAAAGCAGGTTTTGCATGAAATTCGAGACGATTCCACGTTAGAGAGGGGATAAAGCCCTGATACAAAGTTCCAAGTCTCTTTTTACCATCGGCTAAGGACGAGGGAAATTGAAATTACTCTGAGTGGCACGCCTCAATTTTTCTTTGGAGGTTGTAAGTTGCAACCTGAGGACCTGTTAAGGAATTAGTCTGAGTTTTACTTATTCTCCTCGGAAGGAGTTGGACTCTGTGTCAACCAATACCCAGATTCTGGTAAGTTTCAATTAACTATTTGCAAAGCGGGTCGATTGTCGTCTTTCGCGCAGTCAGTCAGTATCTTAATTTGTCGTTTCTTTCATGACAGGGTTTTTTAGTACGGGGAAAAGTGGGTCAGCCGCTGTTCTGAGCCACACCCGAGAACACGTGGACCACACGAGCGAGGTCATTAAGAGAGAAGCCTGCCAATTTCACCTGAACTCTCAGCTCACAATGCAGGCCAGTACTCGTCACCCTTATATGCGTGTAGCCTAGCCGCCTAAGTCACCACTCACGCTGATTTAGTTTAGTGCTGTACAATTAGTACGTAACCCGTAATTCTTCTTATGTATGTCTGTGCTTTCTGTATCTATGTAATCTCATTGTCTCTGTAGTGTACTGTGTTATATAAATATATGTATGTACACCCTACCTGGCTATTTTCGTCAGAGCCCTGGCCTACCCTTGCACGCACACTGGAATCTCTGTAGTAAGGCGCCCTGGGAAAGAGTTCTCTGCATAGCTACCTCGCGCTAGTTGGTGAGTAACACTGAATATCTTTGTGTTATACCTCTTTATAATATTAGTTATTAATAAGCTTCAATCGTAATACATATCCCACCAAAAACATTCTGTAAAAAACGAGCCAAGTCTCGATGGAGCTGCTTGTTTATCTCTAAAAAGTAATGAAATCTCGAAGTCGTGCCAAGTTTAAGGTTCCTTACTGTGATTTCTTTATTATTATAGTTAATTTTGTGTGACTTGGCCATTGAAGGGTACAAAACCAGGTGCTCCATGACACCATTGCAAAAAACTAGCCAAGCAGCTCTATCGAGACTTGGCTAGTTTTTTACATATTTTTTTTGGTGGGATTTCACTTCTTTTAGGCAAACTTCATTTTCATAATCAGTCTAACGCGATACTTGGAAGTGCGATGTCGGTTCTCAAAAATGTTAATAGATGTAGAAAAATTTATTGTATTTATAAGCCCGTATACGGAGATATTATTTGGGACTTTGAAATTGTGGTTTGCCTAAACCGCACTGAGCGGCAACAGAACTGCACGTCACGACAGGCCGCGACACTTGTGGTCAGTTGATCAACTTAGGCGCGCGGTTCTGCTGCAGTCGGCTGCAGTGCAGTTCCGTTGACGCTTAGTGCGTGTTGTGTCATATAATTTAATATAAATAATATTTTGACGCGCCGTATCGTGCAGTTCCGCTCAGTGCGGTCTTACCTTTATAACGGAATAAAAGACTAACACAAGACAAGACATGGTACAAATTCAAAAAGCTGTATATAAAGAAACTCGTATAATGAGGTTTCAAGTTTCTAAATTAAGTTTATAAATTAAGTTTATTAAGTGCTCGGACTGCAGAGATATAATGTGGGTAACAACTGTCCTGGCTGCTTGATTTTTTGTGGAATGAATTACAGAAGGCTTTGAATTTACCTTATCCCCGTCCTTTTCCTACCTCGACCCTTTCCTAACCACCAATCCTATTCCTACCTCATCTTCTTCCCATCCTTTCTCCGCCAAGCCAACGTTGCCGTGCGTATGTGCTGCGTGACTAGGGGCGAGCCTAGTATTAGCGTGCCAATTGCCCTGGGGCCGGGCGACCCCAGAAGAAGGCTAGCCTTACTTAGACATGCGGGGCTCTGTCTGGGTGGACTTTATTTTCCCTTGCTTTTCGTGGGAACGCAATGGACAAAACCAAAAACAAAATTCGAAATGGCGGAGATGTGGTTCGCAACCCATCACGTCTCGTTTCCCATCGAGGCGAAAAGTGGACTTGGGATAGCCACTTTGCTACGTTAAATGTAAGAGGAGGTATGATAGACAAAATTGAGGAAGTATGCAAGATGATGAAAGAGAGACGACTCGATATTCTGTGCGTGAATGAGACAAAGAGGAAAGGATGTGACACCACCACACATGGACCCTACGCTGCCTACTGGTCGGGTGTGCCTAAAACCAGTAAAGCGTGTCAGGGCGTTGGTGTATTACTGTCTGCGAGAATGAATGAATGTGTCACAGAATATGAATGTGTAAGCCCAAGACTCCTTTGTTTGAGGCTGAAGGTTGGCCTTACCCGCATCTTTGTTTTAGGAGTATATGCTCCACAAGATGCGCGGTGGTGCCGATCTTTACGAGACCAAAGTGAGAGGCAGGCATTTTGGGAGAGCATGAGTGATGTTTTGAGTAAGTGCAAACAAAATGAGAGGATAGTAATGTTAGGCGATTTTAATGGGTGGGTTGGAGTCAAGCGTGATGGGTATGAAAGAGTATTGGGAAAGTTTGGTGATGAGCGAGTGAATAAAAATGGAGAAAGTTGCTTGAAGTATGTTTGGAGAAGAATCTTGTGGTGACTAACACCATGTTTCACCACAAAGATATCCACTTGATTACGAGACAAGAAGGAAGTAAGAGGAGCATGATTGACTTTGTGATTGTTGACGCAAGGATGAGAAAGAAAGTACTAGACACTCGAGCCTACCGCGGTGCTGGGATTGACACAGACCACTTCTTGGTTGTCAGCCGAGTAAGAGGTCTGTTTCAGCGGTGGAGGCACCGTGTGCGTGAACCTGTTAGTGTACTAGAACGCATAAAAGTTGAGAATTTGCAAGAGATAGGTATGAAAGAGGAATTTGTGAGCAAACTAAGCAAAAAGTTTGATAATTTAGATGAAGTATGTGAGATTGAAGAATTATGGAAGCCGATTAAGGAAGGACTCGTGGAAGTTGCGATTGAAGTGTGTGGTGTGAGCAAGAGAAGCCAAGGATGTAAGTTAAAAAGAATGACCGCGGAAGTTCTGAAAGCGTTGTCTGAGAAGAAGAAAGCATGGTTGGACTGCCTGGCCACAAAGGCCAATCAAAGAATGCAGAAGGCAACGGATGAGGATGTACGAATGGCCAACGATGAGTATAAAAGGTATAAGCGTGTGGCAAAAGAGGTGTTAGTAAGAAAGAAGGAGAATGATAGAGATGAATTTGATAAAAGGTTATCTGGTGACTTCCAACAGAATATAAAATTCTTTTGGAAGTCCATAAAAGCGGTGAGGAGTCCACAGACCACATCACCGCTTAATAAGATCAGAAACCAGGATGGAAGTTTTGTGGGAGGAGAAGAGTGTGTGCTAAAAATATGGAAGGAGTATTTTGAAAGTCTATTTGATAAAGAGGATACGCAAGTGCAAACTCATTTTTGTGAAATGAATGAAATTGGCAATGAAAACGACATTAGTATGGAAGAAATAATGGAAGCATTAAATAGTATGAAACTAGGCAAGGCTGCTGGGATTGATAGGGTTTCCGTTGAGATGCTGAAAGCAGGACGTGGCGTGGTGATTGACCAGCTGTACCGCCTTTTTAATCTGTGCTGGAGGAGTGGCAGCGTACCAAAAGAATGGTCCAAAGCCGTCATTGTGCCGCTGTACAAAGGAAAAGGGTCGCAGCAAGAGTGCAAAAATTACCGCGGCATAAGCCTGCTCAGCATCGTCGGTAAACTGTATGCGAAAGTGTTGATAAAAAGAGTGATGAATGAAAGTGAAGGAAAAATGTGGGATGTTCAAGCAGGATTTATGAAAGGAAGGGGATGCACGGATCAGGTCTTCTCCTTACGACGCATAGCAGAAAAAGTTTTGGCGAAAAGCCAAAAGGTATATTGCGTATTCGTAGATCTGGAGAAGGCCTATGACAAAGTGGTGAGGAATGAACTATGGTCAACATTGTCTTTGTACGGAATGAGCAGCAGCTTGATACGAGCACTGAAATCTCTTTATGAGGGCTCGAGTGCTTGTGTCAGGATCAACGGAGCTTGCACGGACTTCTTTAACATAGAAAGGGGTGTGAGACAGGGTTGTGTAGCGTCGGCTGTTTAACCTGTACATGGACAGTTGTTTGAAAGAATTGCAAGAGAGTGCGTGTGGTATAAAACTGAACGAGCTGTCCAGCAAATGCCTCCTATATGCTGACGATCAGGTGATCTTAGCTGCATCGGCGGAGGAGTTGCAGTTGATGGTTAATATTATGCATGAGGCGCTGAAAGGTAGAGGAATGAAAGTGAATGTAAGTAAGACTAAAGTAATGGTTTTTGAAAGAGAGAAATGTATGACGAATTGCCCTATTATTATCGAAGGGCAAAGAGTGGAACAGGTGAAAGAATTTGTATACCTGGGTTCAAAATTTACGAGGGATGGAAAGTGTGACCAGGATATTGAGAGAAGAGTTTTGGCAGGAAACCAAGTGAATGGGGCGATGCATACCTTTATGAGCAGTCAAAACGTGTCTAAGAAGGCAAGAGTGGCTGTGCATAGGGGTGTGCTTATCCCCACACTTATGTATGGTAGTGAAAGTTGGGTGTGGCAGAAGAAACATGAAAGTAAAATTAATGCAGTGGAAATGAGAAGTCTGCGAAGTATAGCTGGAGTGAAATTGATGGACAAAGTAAGAAATAGCGTGATTAGAAAACAATGTGGTATAACTGAAGATGTAGTGACAAAGATAGAAAAAGGGATGCTTAGATGGTTTGGACATGTTGAGAGGATGGATGAAAATAGACTGACTAAACAGATCTATAAGGCGAGAATGAATGGGCAAGCTGGTAGGGGTCATCCTCGGCGTACGCATGGTAACCAAATTGATGACCTGCTGGAAAAAGGCCAGGTCAAGAGCACCCTTAACCGGCGAGCGTGTATGAAAGCACTTATGAAAGTAGAAGAAGCGAAAGTGGTATGCCAGGATCGTAGCAAGTGGAAAGCCATAGTCTCTGCCTACCCCGATGGGAAACAGGCGTGATGATATGTATGTATGTAAGTTTCTAAATTACACATATTCTTCAACAGTAACTGAGCGATATATTCTGGGACATTTATTTTTCACACAACGCTATCTGATCCCAAAGTAAGCTAGGAATAACCTGCTTGTGTTATGGGTATCAGACACTTATCATACATAGAAACAGCCAGACTCTCGAGAGATACATTAATGGATCACACAATTTTTTGTCTCCGGTGGGAATCGAACCGAAAATCGTGATCTGCAGTCGCACATTTCGACCTCTAGACCAACGAGGCAGTCTATATCACGACTAGCAACAAGCTGACAGTTTTACGTCCGCAAATTAATAACAATTCTAAACTACCCACATTCAACAACAACTGTTCTCCGTTTATAAATAAAAGTTCTAAACTACCAACATTCAACAACTGTTCATCTTTATCTCACACTTTACGACTATGCAAGAACTTTGAAACTCAATGTATGTAGGTAATGGTTCTTGAAACAATATTATCTCTTGACTGCATGGACACCCTACTAGTATGGAAAACCTAATTTGTACATTTCTGGTTAAAGACCAACAAAACCAGTGACAAGATAAATACAGATCGATAATATAAAAAAATTACTAAGCACTGAAAGGCTCCACATTTACGTAATTGTTGTATTTAATTATATTTCGAACAATTAGCATTTGCATAGTGTGTGAACTAAGGCCCACCAACAAAAACGTAAAGTTTTCAATATTCACTACTATTTGTGATCTTTCTTTAGTTTTAAAATTTTCCTTGTAATTTTTACTAAAGATTGGCTTATGTATATTTAATGTTCATATTATAATCTATTAATTATGTGATAAATATATGTGGTCCCTCAGGGACCACAGAAAGACGTTTGTAATTTTTTATTATATATTCAAATTATGTTTCTAAATGTTGTGTAGATGTTTATTCATGTTTTACTAAAGGTCTATAATCAAAACTTGTTAGTGAACTCAATCTTTATCTAGATTTGGGAGCATAGGTGTGTGAACTGAGGGACCCACTTAAGGCGATATAGCTTTGGAATTATGTCTTTACAAACTCTAACATTCGTTTTACAATTATTTCCTCAACTTTTACACTATTGTTAGTTAAACTGCAAAAATCCGCAAAAATAAAATTGGGCTCTCAGTACACACATACACGAAGGTTTTTAAACTCACACGACATGTGCTGTTCAGTTTAGGTGTAGGGTCTTATATGAAACTTTGCTCTCCTCTCGATGTTTAAGTTATATGGCTATAGCCGTGGTCACGAATAGACTGGGGGAAAGCGATTTTTAATATGTATTTCATTAACTTTATTATCATTGTAAATAATTACCGCCTCATGCTCACTTTCTTTATTCCTTAAAAACAACACGCTGACATGAATCTATTACACTATCATATATTTTATTTCTTGCAGGTCATCATAGAAGATTATGTAAGGATGTAACAAAATACCACAAAGTAGAATTTTCGAAAATCGACGTTTGTGGTTTATTTTACTTGGATGCTTTACTCCCATTGAATCTGCTAGAATTGATAACTAGCTACACGATTGTTCTTCTGCAGTTTGCTTTTCTTTCATAGTTTTTAAGTTATAATTATTATTAAAGCGTAAATTGAAATGTCACTCTGGTGTTTTTTTTGGTCTTCTCTCGTTTTCCATGAATTCATTAGCACTAATATTGTTTGCCATAATATTGTTTGTTTTTTAAACCACCCAGAAGTAGGAGCCCCGCGATGCGGGGCTCCGTTGAGCTTAGTTAGTAGACGCCATTATGAGGTTTAGTTTTAGGTTCAATTGTGAATAAAAAATCTGTGTCGTATAAATTATTTTTATTTATATTATGGTGAATAAAAGTTTATGGAAAATGGCATTATTGAAAACAAAAATTATGGCAAATACATTTATGGATTTGAATTTATTACGACACTTGATCGATTATGACCAATGGAATTAGTGAAAGTCATTTTATGTCATTTCACGATTATGGCAACTGAAGCGTTATTTCTAATAAAATTATGGCAAATATCAGTATGGCATAAGAAATTATGGCATTTTAAATTATGGCAAACATTAGTAAACCGTTTTTTTTTTAATTTTGCTCGCCAGAACGACGCTGCTTAGCATGCTTCCCATACCGCTTAGCATACCCCTGTGGTGCCCTGGAATTAATCTACTTAAAATAAGAAGCCTGACCACCACAGACAACCTGTATACGTTGCCCGTGCAGAATGGTGGCCATCCAGCAGCATAATTGTTCAGGGGGTACTCCATAATAAGCTTGGAAAGAAATGACGCATGCCATCGGTGAAATTCTGCGTGATGTCTCAATTACGCTTTTAAAAAAACTTTGTTGGTACCTATACGTACAATATCTTAAGGCATAGAATTAAGTGACACCCAGTATTTAGTATTTTTAATGTTTCATAAAACTTACAGAAAAGCACATTGTAATAACACGATAGTGTAGTTAGTGAAAAGAACAAATAGTTGCAGAGGCAACGTGGCGTCCACAGAGAACAGCCAATAAACACGTATCTTGCTGAATTCAGATCTGTGCAATCGCTGGACATTTCTACATAGTTTTTTGTCAGCATCTGTAAAGTAATATTATACTTTGGCGTCATTCGATCAATCGCAGTAATACTTCTGCAAACTCGTACAATTGATCTTTATTTTAATATTATAGGCAAAGAATAGATTATTGTCTATAATATGTAGCACACAGACTACTTTTTATCCCGGGAATAAGTTTCCATCTGAAGCGGGAACTGGTACAAAATATAAAACATTATAAGTATCAAACTACCTGAGTAATTTGAAGTCATAATTAAAATACATGATTCTTGAACATTTTGCATAGCTGTATAAAAATTCTCGTAGTGAAGGCTCAAAACAATTTGATACGCAAATGTTTTTAGCCACCAACCGAATAAACACAGCACTGTCACTAATGCGTAGAACTAAAACAATAGAAATTTAAAAGAGGGGTTAGTACCATATGTAAAATTAAATTACCCGCGTGGTAATACTGGTAATACTAGATCGCTTTGTAGTACCCAACACAGGGATTTTGCTTACTCGTGGTACGAATTATAGTACGAAGGGCATGGAATGATTTAACAACAGTCGATGAAGAAATTAGATGAAAAGAACTAGGAAAGTAAGTCAATTAGCATCAAATTAAAAAGATAAGATTTCAGTCATCAGATTGAAAAGAGGAGATTGGTACACAGCCAGGACTGACTTTATATCTTTACTTTTATATATTTATAGTCACGCCTTTATCCCCAAAGTGGTAGGAATAGGAATTTAATTAATTGTAATTTAGGGTTTTTTTTCCTGCTACGTAAAGTGACATTAGCATGATTTGGGTCTTTTTCATGTCCGGACAATAAATACTATTACTCCTACTACTACTACGATGGTCAGATGATCTAAAGAAGGTCGCGGAAGTCTAATCAATGCCAGCGGCACCAGACCAATGTTAGGGCCGCAGATCGCCCTAACACACACACAGAATTCTATGCCCAGCAGCGGGCGCCACATCGGCTATGATCACGAGAATAACTTGTAGTAATATTATTGCTACTGAAGAAATTACTTACAAAATAAGCCTCCTGCTTTATGTACTTAAATAGTTCAATCCAGAACTGAACATATACCAATGAATGCAAAAAGAATTCCATTGTTTGGAAAAATATCTGTAAGAATAAAATATTCTAGAATAACAATTGAGTGTTTTTTTTTTAAATAAGACTTTTAGGAAAAAATTTGAGCACTTCGCTTAACCCCCTTGTCATTATTTTACAATTTCTACAAGCTCAGTGACAAACAATATAATTTGTGGCAATGTTTAATCAATTATTATCTTATTCTTCAGGTCTCCTATTGATTTTTGTGCAGTGCTAGTGTATAAGACTTACACATTTTATGTTTGTTTAGAGTTCGAATATTATTTATGTGTTAATGTATTTCTTCATATATGTTCGTCTGTGCTGCATTTTATGGTACATAGTTGTTTGCAGGATTTTTAGCCTTTATTGTTCTTACAAGTGTAATTATATTAAAGCCTAATTCAAAACTTACCACATGTTGGAAACACTCTTTGTGCACCTGGTAGCAATTCAAAATGTTAACATAAGCTTTTAACATTTGACTATAGTATAAATAATTTTTATCATTCTTCACACTTACAACCTGATTATTCCATAAAATAACGCTGTTTTTTAATAATTTGAGTAGTCTGACAGCATAAACCATATTCATATCCAAATAGCATAACATAAAGGTACGCAATAATATATCAAATGGGGTACCGTCGAAACACTTGTACAAGATGATGATGAGAAGGACGTATATGAAAAATACAACACTAACGCAGATCCAATTTCCGATAGTAAGAACCTTCAACTGTCTAGTGTCTGAGATATATCTATTGAATTCTTGAATACTTAAAACAAATTCGATGTTTTTCTTTGTCATGGTATAATCAGAGAAGCAGTGCAAGCAAAGTGCACTAGTATGCATAAATAAATCGGAAGCGAAGGAAGTTTTACTGTAACCAAGATGTATAACGCCTTCAATGCGATATAAATACAAGAAAATCAATAGAATTGTACTGAGAAGTGATAAAAAAGTCATCAAACGATTACTTTGAGATATAAAATTGTCTTTAATCAAATATTTAAAGTGAAAAAATATCATCTGAGATAAATTCAAAGGAAATAATAGTGATTGCATATCTTTATCTATTCTATATTTTGAGAATTTACTTTTATTTAAATATGATGACGACATTTTGCTGTCATTTGCATTTTAAGTTGATCACTATCATTGATGTGAAACTAGAACCACTAAATAACAATCAAGAAGTATAATTACTAAACTAAACATTACCTTCAAAGTTTGTTATAACATTGATGAGTAATGGATTGTTTTCGAGCGTAGATACACTAGTTCAAACCAGCGGTTTCTCTTTCACAACTCTTACTTTAGTAAGGTATTAAAATAAATAGCATATTTTTGTAATTTTATCAATAGATTTCCAAATGTTGCAGTTTATTCTACTTTATTTAGTATTCTAATAATTATATTTAGCTCTCATGTAGTCTGGAACATTGGTTTCAGACCAGGCTTCTCGCGACTTAAAAAATGATTCTTTATGGAATACCAAATGAGACTTTTTAATCAAAAAGTCTCATTTGGTATTTAGCTCTCATGGAGTCTGGAACATTGGTTTCAGACCAGGCTTAACGTGACTTAAAAAAATGATTCTTTATGGAATACCAAATGAGACTTTTTGATTAAAAAGTCGAATAATTATTAGAATATACTAAATGAAATAGAATAAACTGTACATTTGGAAGGGAATTAAAAGAAAAAGTAAAGTATAATGCACTACCTAATTTTGGTAGGTATCTATGGCGAAGACACCGGGAAACCACGGCCGACTGCCAGCACTGCGAGGACCGCAGCGATGACATAACGCTCCATACGCTGGTGGAGTGCACGGCGTGGGCGCAACAGCGCTAAGTTCTCGTGGTGGGTCTGGACGTAAATACTCTCTCGCTCGAGACCATGGTACGAGCCATGATCTCCAGCGGGAGTAAGTGGGATTGCACCGCTTCTATCTGAGAGCCGGTCATGCTCGTGAAAGAGGCGGCGGGGCGGGTACAGGAGAGAACTCTCCCACCCGACTTCCGCAGTCAGCGGCCTGGGCGCCGCCGACGTGTGTTCGCCAAAGACTATCGACCTCCATGACCGGGGGCCTGAGGACGGTGAGACGGTTGCTCACCGTCCTTACGGCAGCGTGACGTGAAGGATTCACGAATGGATCGGGGAGCGTGCGGCAGCGTGACGTGAAGGATTCACGAACGGATAGAAGCGGGATCATAGCCAAAATCCACCCTCTAGGCGAGGCCGCAGTGGTAGCCGGGGCTCTGCCACCAAAAAAAAAGTATGTAACGTTGTCAAACAATCATTAATTAAATTAGTTAATTCAAATAGAAAATAGGGCAAAGGACCATGATTAAAAAAGCGCCATCTACCGAGCAGGTGTCGCAACGACAGAATATTTAGTTTCAGAGGCGCTATTCGGGAGTATATAAAGCGTTGCACAAGTGCGTTAGCGACTGCCAGTTTAATATTTAAAATCGCTGGCGCACGTGGAAGGTTATCGATTGATATAGTGAGACGCAGACATAAAAGTCGTCATATTGAAAATTAAATAATCTTCATTAAGTATAAGGTGGAAATAGCTCCAAACTCCATACATAAGAAAACCCCAGACCGGGTATCGTATTAACTAAATTTGTTAAATTTTAGGTAGAGATAATTTCTATGGAATTAAGTAGTAGCATTTTTTTTTACGTGAAGGAAAATCCATCATGGATGCTATGCCGGACTCCTACCGACTAAAACACTTCACGTAACGCCTAACAGCCTTAAACGCCGATGGCTTCAGGTATTTGTAGCAAGAGATAAATAACAAGAAAGTGACAGTTAAAATTTAAAATTGCGATTTATTGACAAGAAAAAAACTCAGGGTCGCTGGGGATGTTCAAGTAGCAAGTAATTGGCGATTTCCGTTGGTTTCCGCTGGGTCCCGACTATCTTTGGGGGAAGCGATGGCCCTCTCGAAGATTCCCGACGGTCCTTCGATCCATTCTGAAGAATCTTGCTGCGCGTTATATTTAAGAGGTCATGGTCTATCTTTAACGATACATAGAGTCTGGTAAACTGGTAAAACAGCAAACACTGGCATTTTTTTCCATAGTATCAGTGTCTAATGTAGAACACTCCTCCAATGAAAAGTTGGATTATGAATTTAAAAAGATGCAAAAAGATATATGCTGTGGCGATAACCAGAAGAAACCTGTCGAGCAGTGAACTACAATAAGTTAAGTTTGTTATAAATAAAAATGTAAATGTGCTTTTCGCAGTAAATGCAGACTTTGTTTCTTTAATAAAATATGAAGCACTCTATTTTAGAGGGCATTTGAATACTTTCTAAAAGCTTTATCTAATTAATCAGTCATCAACTGCTAAGCTATATTATAAAGTGTTTTGAGTATAATCTACAAGTACTATTGCTATGGTACATACAAATTTAGTTAGAATTTTATATTCAGTAATTCATTTAAATATTATGAAGCCATCAAAGATGAAAACAAATGATCAAAGCTGTTCAGTGACAATAACGTCAAATAATTCGGTGGATAAAGATATCCAATCAATGCTTTGGCCATTGAACGTAATGCAGTCCGTGTGTTTCGGTTCCAAGTACACCATCAAAAATAACTTAATATGTCCGAAAACTCATTTGTCAAATATTGTGATACTGTGTGGAACTTTATATTTTATTTCCGTATCACTATTCAGGCTGATCACTACATATTTCGATGAATATTTAAGACAGTACATAGCTTTTATGTATTTCACCGCATGTTACGATTTTTGCTTTTATTTTATCGGATATTGTCTGAATTGTTTTTTAAGTATTATTCAAGATAAGAAAAATATTAAATTTGTTTTGAGTGTGCAAGACGTTCATAGATTTTTTCGTAGCAAAAAATGTATAAAACATCATACCCAAGGAAATCGAGCGTGCGTTTTATTTCTTTTTGTAAACTATTTTTTTGGAGGTGGTATTCTCTTTGTGTATTATTCAGATATACCAGCAAATATTGTTATAACCAGCATAAATTTAATATGTTTTGACGTAAACATAATTTACGCAATAAGGTGTATGTCATTATTGAATAATTTTGTAAATTTATGGAATCAAGAGTTATTAAACCCTCAATTAACGACTGAGTTTACAGTGAAAGACTACTATAAACGAATGTTTCGTTGCTATATTGATATATTGAATTGTTATAATACTTGTAAAGTCACTTGCATGTATTTTGTAAGTAACCCAATCATGAATGTTATCAAGTTCTACCTATTATTAAATTAGATCTTCAATATTACTTTATTTTTAGGTTTTGTACTACGTCCTTGAATTTTTTGGTCATGCATTGATTCATGTACAGATGTTGATAGAAATCTCAAAAATATTCGAATCTATAGTAAGTATTTAAAATTTTATTAAACGGTATAACACCTAACTAGCTCTTCAATATTCAAACTTGGTTTTACAATTACAGACACTAACATTGAAATCAACTTGGTTGGTACTCTTGTGGCTAATGAAGACATTTATGCTGCTAGCAGTAATGTGCATGAGCTTTGAAAAATTCTATCTTGCTATGCAAAACATTCAAAATTCCTGCGCATTTATACTTAAAACAAATCACACAGGTATTATGTACGTGTATAATGAAAGTAATAATATTAGGAATAAGAATTTGAATTTCACATCCATTTTATCTAAATAATATATTTAAAAATAATGTAGTTTAATTTTTATAAAAATTGGTCATACATTTTTACAATATTGCGCCGTTGAAATAACAATTAAAATCACTATTGCCAATATTATAATTCTATTAACTACACTTATTATATTTATTTTATGTTTCTTTCGGCAAATGATAGTTATTCTTTAAATCTGCTTACGACTAATGCCTCTTCTAAAGATCTCCATATTTAACCCCGTAAAAATAGAACGTTTAACTTGTATATCTGTTTATCTGTGTGTACCATGTACGAGACTATGTTGGACCTACTTATTTTTCCAGGTTACCATCTGTTAATAGCAGCGTAGACATCAAAAGACACAAAGGAAGACACTGTGCTTTTGCCTATTCTCTACTTTAACTCCTTTTGCACTTCTCTCCATTCTATTTCAACAAATTAATAGTTTATTTGCCGATTGTTCTGTCAATCCCCATCATACACCATGCTGATTAATGTAGAACATACATAGCAGGAAGCAAACATTATACATTTTCGTTTATTCATTCATCAACATTTCTTCTTTCTTCATTACTTCCCAAAGTAACCAATCGTTTCGAAGTATCCTTCTGTCTACTTCTTTTTTCATGCAGTCTTCGCTAGATTTTAACTGTCTCTATTCTTGCAGTCTATCTAAATAAATAAAATTCAATAAAGAAGTACGTGTAAAATAAAGATATATTTTTTTTTGCAGAGAACGAAAAAAGGTTGTCCAAAAACGTACAACGAGTATATCGATCATCGTTCAAGAAGATGTCCGCATGTGGATTGTTCTACATCGATGGCGGATTACCATTATCTCTCTTGGGTTTCATAACCAACTACATAGTTGTTTTGCTTCAGTTTGCATTTCTGTAAAGTATTTATTTACAAAATATATGGTTAAAGTACTCAAGGTATCTATTTTCTATGAACACTTTTAAATAAAGCGCTTAGTAATATACTAAATAGTTCTACTTAGATATTTTTTGGACAAAAAAATCGAGATACTTGAATAATGAAACAATTTGAAAGTATTTCCCATTTGAATAAGCTTTAGTATCGTCAATTGGATTAAAGCTGTAAAAGAAAGTCATACTGACAAAAATTTAATGAAAACTTTAATAGAGCGTATTATCATTGTTTTAAACCCCCGACAAAAAGCGAGGGATGTCATAAGTTTGACCTGTGGAAATGTGTATGTATGTTATTTATTATTTATTTATAAAACTAAAATTCAAATTATCATATTAGAGCGCAGGCCGCTTCTCACGCCATGCGCCACGCTGCGCTGAATGACATCATTCGCCGTGCTCTTGCCACCGCCGATATGCCTGCGCTTCTAAAGCCAAACGGCGTTTTCAGGGACGATGGCAAGAGACCTGATGGTATAACTTTAATACAGTGGGAGATGGATCGGGTGCTTTTTTTTACGTGTGGATATTGTACATGGATGCTGTGCCGGACTCCTACCGACTAAAACTACACGTTGCCTTACAACTACGGCCGGGAGTCCCGGATAAGTCCTCGGAAGGATGTCCCAGGGTTCTCGGCAGACTTTGGCGAACGCTTTAACCTCGCCTATGGGGTTGGTTTGGGTGTCAACCCGCTACTTGGGGAAGGGGGGGGGGGTGGAGTTGGGTACTGACCCACCACCATCATCACTATGAGGGCAAAGAGATATTCGCCATCGTCTTGGCATGCTTCTGTTAGAACGGCGAGCAACCAGCTCACCGTTCTCAGGCCCCCGGTCATGGAGGTCCGTGATCTTGGGCGTATAGCAGCCTGCGACGACCTCGCCGCCGACTGCGAAACTCGGGATGGGGATTTCTTTCCCGTTCCCTCCCCGCCACCTCTTTTTGAAGCACAACTTGCTCGCAAAAAGATGCAGCGGCATCCCACTTGCTTCCGCTAGAGACCATAGCTTTCACCATGGTCTTCAGCATGAGAACGTCGACGTCCAGGCCTGAAATGAGGTCTCGGCGCTGTATCGCCCATGCTGAGTACTCCACCAGAGTATGCAGCGCCGTGTCCTCGCTGCAGTCACCGCAGAGCTGACACTCGGATGTTACCTCCCAATGTATGCGCCACAGATATTTACCGAAACACCCGTGTCCGGTAAGTATCTGTGACACTCGATAGGTGAGGCTACCATGGCGTCTTTCCATGGTTCGGGTGCTGGTCTGGGATGCAACTTGTGTTGACACTCTGACCCCGTCCCATCTTTCTAGAACAAAATTATAAGCCAGCGCAGCAGCGGAAGCTGCTGAAAATAATAAATACTAGCTGACCCTCGCAACTTCGTTTACGTCCCATAATGTGCACGAAAGGAGAGGTAATTCTTCATCAGACCCGTCAAGCACCGTGTTTGCTTAATCATAAAAGAGCTTAAAAACTAAGGCTATTCTAAAACAATTCCGTCCGCGCCGAAGGCGAATTATTTTACAACAGCCTTAATAATTAAGCTCTTTTATGATTAAGTCAACACGCCCGTTTAGATTTACCCTCTCATTCAAAGGAACTCTTGAATTCTAGGTTTGGCGAAAGTTCAGATGCCTCTAATTTCTGAACTACAAACCCCTCAATCTTGAAACTTGGGTCGAAAAATTCTTAAAGTACTCCCTTCCCAATACTAAAAAAACATTTGAAATCACATCACGTGTTGAGAAATTACAACTGAAAAACCATTTTATATTTCATCCCCTCTTCCGCAGGAACCGCTCAAAACTTCGGGATCAAAAGGAACCCAAAACTTTCCTCGGACTATAAGCTCGGAATGTACCAAGCATCATTCAAATCGGTTCAGCAGTTTTGGCGTGATACTTATTCGGGATACAGACAGACAGACATGAAAAGTTTAAATTACTTTAGAAAACGCCCTGCAACCAAAATTTTCAAAATATCTTCCATGTACAGACTCTCGACCCTCTACAGTTTTATTATAAGTATAGATTAGGGTCGACTCAGCGAATAGGTATTGCTATTCAAAGGGGGATTGCTGCTAGTTTTTTGGGCATAATGCCACGAGGGCCTTATTTAGATTTAGTTTAGATAGTAATAATGTGATTATATAAATATGTAATAATTATACATTTTTATTTTCGTGCATGCATGAAAAGAAAAATGAAAGTTCAAGAAGCAAGTGAGGTGTGTATGGACCGTGCCGTGTGGCGCTCGGTTCTTTCTGCCTACCCCGCAAGGGATTTGGCGTGAAGATAGTAGTAGTAGTAATTGTTTCTCTGTAATTTTTAACAAATAATGTACTTCATAAGTTATTTATTAAAATATTGTTTGTTTGTGCGTCTGTCTGTGACATCGTAGCTGCCCAACGGAGGATGTACTAAAATCTCCGGTTTTATGTATTGGAAGCTGAAGTATTAAGTAGTTTGCGGGATATCCAACTCTTCAGAAAATTGCAGCATATAAATATCATGTTTGGGCTTATTAGAACAGTGTCGGCATCGGGGTTTTTAAATTTACAAATCATTTCTAATTTATCCATTTGATAGATATAAATTGTATAGAGCCCGTATACTATGCGGTGCAGCAATAAAGATAAATATTATAAACTAGCGGATTCGCCCGCGTGAAATTTGGTTCCCGTTCCCGCTTCCCGTGGGAACATTTTCCCGGGATAAAAAGTAGCCTATGTGTTATTCCAGATTATACTCTATACCTGTACCAAATTTCAGCCAGATCCATTCAGCCGTTAGAGCGTGATTGAGTAACAAACATCCAAACATTCAAACATCTTCACAAACTTTCACATTTATAATACACTCGAGAGCAATGAATCCGGGTCACTTAAAGAATCCTAAAAATCTCGGAAACTAAAAATGCTAGGTTAATGCAATAAATTGTATTTAATAGACAATGTAATACTCCTTAAATGAAGGTATTAAAACTTCTTAGTTATTGTAAAGTTATATCATAAAAAAATCAAATTTGAAAAAGGGCCACTTTCGAAGATGGAACTACGAAATTACAGCATTTGGTGTTGCTTTTGTTTGTAATCTGTCATTTATGTGGGTACATAAACCATGTTGATAGTGCTCTATATTCATTAATCAAGCTGAAATTATGTCGCTTACGCCTGAAGAATGCATCAGAATACTTACAATGCTGGAAACCGGCCGGAGTCAGCGCGATACAGCCAGGAGTGTCGGTGTGTCGCTGTCAACAGTACAAAGAGTTCTCCGACGTTACGAAGAAACTGGTTCTAACCTACGCAGACCAGGAACGGGCAGAACCAGGTGTACCACAGCACGAGAAGACCGATACTTGGTGAACACCATGCTTCGAAATCGCTTTCTCACAGGAACTGAACTCACCAATCAGTTTCGACGCCTCGGAGGAAGTAACCCAAGTGCATGGACAGTAAGACGTCGGCTTGCTGAATCTAACTTAAAACCCCTTAGACCTGCAAACGGCCCTAAACTGGAGCGTGGGCATCGTATTTCGAGACTAAGGTATGCCCAGAGCCACGTAAATTGGAGTATTGAAGATTGGTCAAAAGTTATGTTCTCCGACGAATCAAAATTTATGCTCTACAAGCACGATGGAAGACACAGAGTGTATCGAAGACCAGGGGAAAGATTCAAGCAAGCATGCATCGAAGAAAAAGTAGCCTACGGTGGTAGGTCTGTACTTGTGTGGGCCGGAATTTCTTCAGAAAGTCGCACAGAGCTGGTGATCATAGAAAACGGCTCTTTAACTAGAGTAAGATATGTGGAAGAAATCCTCAATGATCACGTTGGTCCATTTATGGTCAATTTAGGTGAGGATGCTATATTTATGCATGACAATGCCCGACCTCATACAGGTAGGATTGTGAATGACTACCTTCAAGAGATGAACATTACTCGTATGGAGTGGCCAGCGCGCAGCCCGGATATCAACCCGATCGAGCATGCTTGGGACGAGCTAGGCAGATGCGTAAAACAACGAAACCCTCCCCCAATCACGCTTCGTGAGCTCAAAATTGCTCTCACAGAGGAATGGGAGAATATTCCCCAAAATCGTATAAGGAACTTGGTGTACAGCATGCCAAACCGCGTAAACGCAGTAATGGAAGCACGAGGAGGCAATACGAAGTATTAAAATTCAAGAAAATCGTAATAAAGTTCAAAAATTTCATGTTTCCTATTATTGTTTTAAGGAGAGATCGGCAGTTTTTTCTTTATGTAATTTTGTGTTAATAAAATGTATGGTGACTCATATTTTTTTTTACTTTCATTTAAGGAGTATTACATTGTCTATTAAATACAATTTATTGCATTAACCTATCATTTTTAGTTTCCGAGATTTTTAACATTCTTTAAGTGACCCGGATTCATTGCTCTCGAGTGTATTAGTAGGAAGTAGGATGACATTTCTCGGTACCACTTTTTATTTCGACCTATTCTCTAGGGTCTAGGGAATATGTCGAAGAGGATTGGAAATAACAAATGCGACGAAATCGATCATAATCAAGCAAAATGTGTCCCTTTTTCAATTTCATTTAAAAACAAGATTGGAGCAATATAAAATAGACACTCCTCTTTAGTCAATTAAAAGAGATGGCTGTCTCTAAATGAAATTGCTTTAAGATAAACCGGAAAAAGCCATTCAAAGTACTGGATGCAGAAGAAGTACGTTCGTGTACTATGATGAAACTTGGAAAAAGCCTGTGCAGAGTAATAGTAAATGCGTTTTATGCTATATATGCATACATCATTCCAATACTATTTTTAAAATTCATTCCAATAATTGAATATGAAGCACTCCATGTTATTACTAATAGTATCTAAAAGCTCTTTTTAATTAAACAGTTACTCTAAGATATAATTTCTTAAGTGTTTTGAGTATAAACTGTAAATGTGATCGTTGTGGTAATTCTGTAGTTTAAAGTTTACATTATTTAAATATGAAGTTAGCAAAGATCACACCGAATAATAAAAACTGTTTTTAAAAAAATGACGTCATACAAATTAGTGGACAAAGATATCGAATCTATGTTTAGGCCGTTGAACGTCATGCAGTCCATGTGTTTCTGTACCAAGTACACCATCAAAAATAATTTAATATTTCCGAAATCTCTTTTGTCAAATTTTGTGACATTGTGCGGAACTTTATACTTTATTATTCCATTACTGTGCAGACTAATAACTACATATTTTGATGAATATGTAAGACATCATAATATAACTTTTATCTATTATGTCGCGTGCTACGATTTTTGCTTTTATTTTATAGGATATTTTCTCAATTATTTTTTAAGTATTATACAAGACAAGAAAAATATCAAATTCCTTTTGAGGGTGCAAGACGTTCGTAGATTTTTTCGTAACAAAAAATGTATGAAACTCCATACCCAAGGAAACCGAGCTTGTGTTTTATTATTTTTTGTAAGCTATTTTATCGGAGGTGGTATTCTCTTTGTAAATTATACAGATATGCCACTATATATTATTCTAACGAGCTTAAATTTATTATGTTTTGACGCTAACGTAATTTATGCAATAAGGTGTATGACATTATTGAATAATTTAGTAGATTTATGGAGTCATGAGTTATTACACTCTCAATTAAAGACAAAGTTTACAGCGAATGATTACTATAAACGAATGTTTCATTGTTATGTTGATATATTGAATTGTTATAATATTTTTCAAGTCACTAACATGTATTTTGTAAGTATATCAATAATGAATGTTATGCAGTTCTGACTATTACTAAATTTATTCTTCAATATAACTTTATTTTTAGGTTCTATACTATGTACTTGAATTTTTTACTCATGCATTGATTCATGTACAGATGTTGATAGAAATTACAAAGCTATTTGAATCTTTGGTATGTATTTTCAATTTATTAAGCGGTACAACACTTAATTAGCTCTTCAATATTAAAACCTTGATTTGATAATTACAGGCACTGACATGGAAATCAACTTCGTTGGTACTGTTGTGGCTTATGAAGACATATTTGCTACTAGCAGCTATGTGCGCGAGCTGTGAAAAGTTCTATCTTGCTATGCAAAACATTCAAGATTCCTGTGCATTTAAACTTAAAACAAATTACACAGGTATTGTGTACGTGTATATGTCTGTAATAATATTACGAACAAGTATTTAAATAGGTATACCAGCACAATACCAGAAATCATAATGCCTTTACTTAAAATGTATGAGCCCAAAATACCCGAAATCGAAATATCAATATTCAAAAAGCCAAGTATTTATAATATAAATAATTTAAAATTCCATACGGTCGAATAACCGAAAATTAATTTACTATATACTTAATCCTAAAATATTTCAACACAAAATACTTTTTTTTGCGTGAAATAAATCCTACATAGGTGCCTATATCTGTGAATGGTTTACACCCCGACTCAGAGTACCCCGACTCGGATAGGTTAGGTTAGAAGGCTAAGGCGGGAGCGAAGCGGATCGGAGCTCCCGACCCAGCCTTCGTGGTTTTTTTTGTTTTTTCGTTAGCCCACTGTAGTACTTTTGTAGCTCTGCATCAAAGTGTTCATTCACTTGAGTCGTTCAAGCAATCAACATACACCTCGCCTTCGTCGGATTATTTATCGGCAAGACGCCGTAAATTAATCGATTTACTAAAATATATACGTTAAATAATACATTTCAACTGCCGTTTATTATTTTCCGAGAGTGGATCAACTACCTAGAAAATTGATCAACTTACGAGTCTAGTTATTTTCCAGTGACATAGGTACACACAAAGTTGTATAATTATTGTTCCTTAAATTTTGGTCTTATTATAGGTAATTATGTGTTACATTTTACGCACTTATAACAGCGACACATTGTATTCTATTTTTGGTATTGTAATTTAAGGATAATTGAAAATTTGAATTTTGAATTCTGATATAATAATTATATGTATTTTGAATTTAGACATTGTACGACAAGGTGTACTGAATTAAGGTATTTTAAATGTTAAGTTATTTCGAATTCGGGTATTTTGGGCTAATGCATTTTAAGTAAAGGCATTCTGATTTCTGGTATTTTGATATATAACCATTTAAACACCACTGTGGAGAAAAGATTGGGAATGTTCCTCCAAAACACAAAGGGAGGATCCTCCGACCAGGCTAGGTGATCGCGCCTGGCGGGTCGAAGCTCAACGGTTGTTGTTGAACTGTTGGTTATATCATTCGTCGCCGTGAGAACTCTGATATTGCGATGCAGGATTTATCTTAATCTTCGTTGTGAGAACTTTCATGTCGCGATGTAGGAATTCAGTGGATCTTCGCTATGTGGCGGTCGCCACTTCACTCCCCTCCGAGCCCGAAGGTCAATTGCGAGTATCAGTCTGTTGTCTTAGGGTCAGTTCACACAGACCGGCTCGGAGAGCATCGGCGCGCACTTTTCTTTTCACACAGACCGGATCGGATACGCTCGGAGTTGGCCGGAGAGGAGCCGCTAACTATTTCACACAGACCGGCTGAAAGCAGATCGCTCGGAGCCGGTCGGATGCGCTCGCAGCCGGTCGGATGCGCTCGCAGCCGGTCGGATGCATTGAGTGCATCGATTCACTACAAAGGCAGTACCAGTATTCCAAGTTTTGTTTTCGGTGTTAACGGGTGCTTTTCGGAACATGGTTTTAGACAGCTCCAATGAAGAAATATATTAATTTTTCATCAGTCATGTTTTCGTATAAGTGCACACAACTGTTCTGCTCAAATTGTGCTATCAAAATGGCGGTCGGCGTGGGGAGGCGCGCACGCAATCGGAGCCGATCGGCTGCGCGAGCGGGAAAGAGCACGCAATCGGAGCCGATCGGCTGCGCGAGCTAGAAAGAGCATGAAATCGGAGCCGAACGGCTGCGCGAACGAGAAAAGTACGCGATCGGAGCCGATCAGCTCCTCTTATTATTTCACACCAAGCGCGTTCAAGCATTCTCAATGACAAAAGCAGTGCACATGCAAAAATAAACCTTACTTCAAATAGTAAAAACTCTGTTTTGAACGTGATAAGAATCTGCTCTCCTCTCCGAGCCGGTCTGTGTGAACGGACCCTTAGTCTGTTGTGAGTTGCGCCAGTGCCAGATCGTGTGGTACCATTTACTTTGACTACATTTGACTGCCTCTGTGGCGCGGTGGGTAGTGATACCGCCTGCGGCGCTCGAGGCTGTGGGTTCGATTCCCACCGGCGACAAATATTTGTGTGACCCATAAATGTTTGTCTCAAGAGTCTGGGTATTAAGTATATGAGAATGCATTTACCCTATTGCATAACAATTTTATATGGGATTTCCAATTTAAGCTAATGACTACATTTAGGCCCAAAAACTTAGCTACATCCATTGCTCTGATTTTTTTATTAAAACAGATGTTCATAATAGACATTTTGTTAACCCTATTTCGAAATGTCATTTGATCTGTATTGTTAATATTAATAATTAAGTGATTACATGTTAACCACAGAATTGTACTTCATAATGTCAAGTTCACGTCAGATTCCATACTGTTCTTTATTTTTTCCAGTAAACACAGTTTTATTGTACTATCGTCCGCAAATAGAACCGTCTTATAATGGGTTACTTTAGGCAAGTTATTTTCATAAGAAGAGTAATTGACCAAGAACACTGCCCTGTGACCCATTGTTACGTTTCTCTTATTTAAAGTATAATTATTCAGTAACATTTTTTGTCTTTTCACACAGCCTATTTATTTTGTGACATGTGTTCTATTGGTTAAATAGGAATTGATTAAGGAGAACACATTAATTCTTCTGACTCCGTAGGCATACAATTTTTTTGCAATATTATAATTATGGTCAACGTAGACAAAAGCCCTTGAAAATCCGATACACTATAAGAATGTTATTGGTGGAGTGTTTTCGAAACAATACTACCGTGTGCTTTCATCCTCACAGCATTTTCAAGTAACCTAGATAGTTTTTTCATGCAGTCTTCGTTAGAATTATAGTTTCTCAAGTAAATACAGATTGATACATGCGGACTATCTAAAACCAAAAATTGAATAGAGAAGTACGTGTAAAATAAAGGTAAAATTTTATTTGCAGAGAACGAAAGAAGGTTGTCCAAAAACGTACAACGAGTATATCGATCATCGTTCAAGAAGATGTCCGCATGTGGATTATTCTACATCGATGGCGCATTACCATTATCTCTCTTGGGTTTCATAACCAACTACACAGTTATTTTGCTTCAGTTTGCATTTCTATAAAGTGTTTATTCTATAAAATATATAGTTATAGCAGTCAAAGAATCTATTTTCTATGAAAAATTAAATTGGATGCTATTAACATAATAAATAGTTCTAGATACCTGAATGGTGGAATAATGTGAAAGTATTAACCAAATTTGATGAAACTTTAGTATCGTCAATTGGAATAAAGCTGTAACCGAAAGTCATACTGACAAAAAATTGGAAATATAGTATTTGTCCATAAACTTTACTAAAGTGTTTTATCATTGTTTTTGTCTGTCTGTGTCTGTCTGTGGCATCGTAACTGTTCAACAGATGGATCTATTTTGATGTTCGTATTTGTACGAAAGCCAATGTGGCGGGAATGGTTTTTAACTATAAATTTTGAATATCATCAGCTCAATTCCTGAGTGATGCAGGGATTTTACTTAACTTCTCAGGTTATTTTAATTGAAAATGTTGTAAATTACGCGTTTGATATTCCCACGACATGGTAACCTGTACCTTACTATGTAACTGAAGCATTAAGAAATCTGCGGGATTCCCAACTCCTCAAAAATTATGTTATATAAATACTATGTTTGGGCTTATTAAAACAGTCTTGGGATCGGAGATTTCTCATTTACAAATTAACACTAGTTTTTCTAATATATGTAATTGTTGAGACCTTATTCTTTGCATTCCATGGGTATACTACGCCAAATCGAATGCCAAATAATCGAACGTTCAAAATATCGAACGTTCAAAATATCGAAGATTACAATATCAATGTTCGATATATTAAACGTTCGATATTTTGAACGTTCGATTTTTTGGATGTTCGATTATTTGGCATTCGATTTGGCGTAGTATACCCGCATTCCATGAATTCTCCCTACAGGCGCCGGGTCCAAAGCGTAGCACAGGGGGGAACACTCTGGGACTTGCGACCCATTTGAGTAAGTTTAGGGTGGCCACCTTACTATGCGCATAAACGATCACCTTCCACCGTCAGCAATGTTGCCTCCCCTGCCCAACCAGATTCGGTAAGATCCTATCAATGCCGCTTTGGATATTGAAGCTCTTGGTAATCCAAGGCTTTAAATAAATTATGCAGGGATTCAGCTGTAATTCCCATTGGTTCTACTTCTACAGCATAGTGTTTTACCACATAGCCATTTTTGGTTAACTCCTTGGTCAAGTCAAAGTTTTAATTTGTCTTCATGGCGTGGTTCTTAGGTATGTTGGTCTCCCACGGCACCGTGAGCTCCACGAGCACTGCACGCCTATGTATCCTCGAAAACAGGAAAATGTTGGGTCTGGGTGGCGAGGCACATACATCCTCCGGGATTTAGTAGTGCTTTTCATACGTGTCTGCGAGTATGGTCCAATCAGCGGCAGCTATCAAAACTAAGTATGGCTTTTGAGGTTCTTTCTTTGAACAGCTTTTCTTAATAAACGCAATGTTATTCCTTTTGTTTGTGGTTATTCCCTTTATCACTCTAGCTACCGCCAAACTGACAGTCTCACGTATGATTTCCATGGCGGCGTGAGTAATGACCCCGGTCTAATAGCGTCCTACAACCCACCAGCAGGTGACTAGCAGTTTCAATTGCTTCTTCACATGTTTTATATGTGGCTTTCCCCCACCTGACCAGATTACTTTGGTCGGGGAGTGTCAACGGAAACGCATTCAGATAGAATTTAAGCAAAGCCGGCGACCAGTCGTACAACAGAGACGCCCCTGCAAGGCCATGGGAATACAACATTCGCCTAGAGTATTTATTAGTGTCATTTCTTGCTACTACTTTTTATTCTGATCTATTCTTTAAGGTCTATGAATAATATTATGTAGAAGAGGATTGGAAATAAGAAATGCAACCTAAAACCAAGAACAATGTGGCATTTTATCAATTTCATCAATATATATATACCTATATATTATGTATACATATAATAAAATCGTAATAGGTCGCTGTCTGTACATGGAAGATAAATAAAAAAAAATATTATAGGGAGGCTTTATGAACGCAATAGAACCCATAACAATGATTTTTAGAATTTTTGTCTGTTTGTCTGTATGTCTGTATATCTGTTTGTCTGTACGTTTGTGCATGCTAATCTCAGTAACCGCTTAACCGATTGCAATGCGGTTTTCTTAATTGTGTTAAGGTTTGCCCCACTTAACATTTAGTGTTTATTTCATGTCAATCGGCTTATAAATAAAAAAGTTATATCACTTTAAAGAATCATACATAGACTTATGAATCTAAAAATGGGTAAATCTAAACTGGCGTGTTGGCTTAATCATAGAAGAGTTTAATGATTTAGGCTATTTTACAACAATTCAGTCCGTGCCGAAGTCGTGGACTGAATTGTTGTAGAATAGACTTAATCTGTAAACTCTTTTATGATTAAGCAAACAGGGCAGTTTCAGACGCTGCTTGATGACTCTGATGAAGAAATACCTTTCCTTTCATACACCTTATGTGACGTAAACGAAGTTGCGGGCTCAGCTAGTTTAGAAATAAGACTGGAGCAATAAAATAGACAGAGGCTAAACTAAACAGCTATAGTAAAATAAAGTACTGAATGCAGAAGAAGTAGGTCCGTGTACTATTACGAAACTTGGAAAAAATCTATGCATAGGTAGTAAAAGTAAATGCGTTTTAAGTCATTCTGATAAAGTACGAAGCACTCTATGTTATTACTAATAATATCTAAGAGCTCTGTTTAACTAAATAGTCATTACTAAGATATAATTTGTTGTCAAACGTGATATTGTGTGGAACTTTATACTTCATTTTCGCATTACTATTCAGACTGATAACTGCATACTTCGATGAATATTTAAGACAGCATTTAGCTGTTGTATATTACGTCACATGTTACGATTTTTGCTTTTATTTAATGGGATATTGTCTGAATTGTTTTTTAAGTACTACACAAGACAAGAAACATATCAAATTCGTTTTAAGGGTTCAAGACGTTCGTAGATTTTTTCGTAGCAAAAAATGTATGAGACTCCTTACCCAAGGAAACCGAGCGTGTGTTTTATTATTTTTTGTAAACTATTTTATCGGAGGTGGTATACTCTTTATTTATTATGCAGATATGCCAATAAATCTTATTATAACTAGCTTTAATTTAATTTGTTTAGACGCTGATAATATATACGCCATAAGGTGTATGACGTTTATGAATAATTTAGTAGATTTATGGAATCAAGAGTTATTACACCCTCAATTAAAGACGGATTTTACAGAGAAAGATTACTATAAACGTACGTTTCATTGTTATATTGAAATATTGAGTGGTTATAATTCTTTTAAAGACACTTACACGTATTTTGTAAGTGATTCACTTATGAATGTTATAAAGTTCTGCCTATTATTCAATTTCTTCTTCAATATAAATTTATTTTTAGGTTCTGTACTATGTACTTGAATTTTCTACTCATGCATTGATCAATGTACAGATGTTGATAGAAATTTCAAAGCAAGAATCTATGGTTAGTTTTTGAAACAATTATATATTTATAAAGTGGTTTATAATCGTTTACAAGTTCTTTAATATTCAAACTTGGTTTTACATTTACAGACACTGACATGGAAAACAGCTTTGTTGCTACTGTTGTGGCTTATGAAGACATTTATACTGTTAGCAGTTATGTGCACGAGCTGTGAAAAATACTATCTTGCCATGCAAAACATTCAAAATTCCTGCGCATTTGTACTAAAAAATGATCACACAGGTGATTGGTAAATTTATATATTATATAGAAGTATAAGAAAATAAATTGGTTATTACTTTAGTACAATACAAGCTAATTTCCGCGGTTCTACCCGCAGGATGTCGTCTATCGCGACCGAAAGAAAAATGATCTATGCCATGTTTGGTTTTATAAAACACAGCAGCATTGTCGGATTTTAAATACTTATTATTAAGTAATTATTAAATCGCTATTATTATATGCACTGTTCATCCATGCTCACAATGTTTGTATGCATTATTGAATTGTTTTGCTTTTGTTTTCTTCAGCTCTCTTTTTTTAACTCCAATTGCAGTTCTCTCGATTCTGTTTTTACAAAAAAAAATTGTTGCTGATTATTTTGTCAATGTTCATACCTGAGCAATGTAGAATACATAGTAAAAGCATAGTAGAATACACATAATATACCTTCGGTTTTTTCTTTCGTTCTTACTTTCCAAAGCGACGAGGATCGTTCTCAGCTATTCTTTTGTCTTGTGTTTTCATGCAGTCTTCGTCAGATATTAACTATTGGAACTAGATATATTCGTTTCAACTATCAAAATCAATGCGAATACCTACTATTCATTAAAATGGGTCGTGTAAAAAATAAGATACAATTTTTTTTACAGAAAACCAAAAAAGATTATGCAAGAACGTACAACGAGTATATCGATCATCGTTCAAAAAGATGTCCGCATGTGGATTGTTCTATATCGATGCCGCATTACCATTACTACTCTTGGGTTTCATAACCAACTACACAGTGGTTTTGCTTCAATTTGCATTTCTAAAAGTATTTATTTTACGAAATTATATAGTTACTAGCTGACCCGCAAGATGTTGTCCTGCCATAACTATGAATATGAAAATCGGTATCCCGAGCTCTGAGTTCCCGGACCTATGTTCCCATTCCTGGTTTCCTGATCCCTGTTCCTGGTTTCGAGCTCCGAGTTTCCGGTAACCGATTATCATTTCCCAGTCCGTCTTTCTGTTCCCAGTTCCCATTTTGGTGCTTCGAGTTCCAAGACCCGATCCGAAATCGTAATAGAAATCAATGTTTTGTAAAGTTCGAGCCAGTTACAGTTATTGCAAAGGTTCTAATTTTCCAAGCAAGTTTCCTAATTTTTTTTCCATTAGAACCTTCTCCTGACAATACCTTTTTTTTTCGTTATTTTATTTTTCGATCTGCAATCAGCCCCTCAGTTTTAATTAGATTTTCCGATATGTGCTTGGAGAGTGCACATCCTCTGATGTGGCCTCTCATATCTTCGCTACTTTTTATTTTTAAATTAATTCTAGTCGCATTCTTTTCAGTCGATATAAGGAGTTATACAGTTACCCAGGAAAGAATTACTGGCTTTTTTCAGTCTACACTGATGACCAGCAAGGTTATCTTTATGTCTGGTATTTACACTGTGTATATCGCTTAACTTAACAAAACTAGATCGGACTTTTTGCACATACATGAGAATTTTCAAAAAATATATTGTGATGCTACAGTCAGAATATTTACTTCTTTGAATTTTTCGCGCAATGAGACCCTTGGACCTAATCTATATATGGCTCTTATGGCCCGTTTTTGTAAAACAAAAGTTGTATGTATGGATGTATGTAATATTATTCCTGCCTCTGTGGCGCAGTTGGTAGTGATACCGCCTGCGGCGCTGGAGGTCGTGGGTTCGATTCCCACCGGAGACAAATATTTGTGTGACCCATAAATGTTTGTCTCAAGAGTCTGGGTGTTTTTATGTATAATATGTATGTATTTAAAAGTATATAAGTATTAATATCCGCGGTCTGATACCCATAACACAAGCAGGTTTTTCCTAGCTTACTTTGGGATCAGATAGCGTTGTGTGAGATGTCCGTGAATATTTATTATTTATTATTATTACATACATCCACACATACATACAGTCACGCTTTTTTTCCTACTTTTAGACAGAGACTACAGTTTTCCACATAAATTAGTATTAATTTTGTTATAAACAAGTAACTACAATTTTTTTTAACCACTAGAGTGGCAGACAAGCATACGGCCCCACCAGATGTACCAGTGGTCACCTCAGCCTATGGACGTTTGCAACACCAGAGGCGCAACAATCGCGCTGCCGACTCTGTAAAAACCTTCTAACCCCCCTTTTGAAGAACCCCATACTGTAGGCGTTTGGGAAAACCGAAGCAGGGAGATCATTCCACAACCTAAGCGTACGCGGAAGAAAGCCTCTATTAGATCTCACCGTGCTGAAGTGCTCAGGGCGAAACGTGTGAGGATAAACACCCTTTCTATGGCGAGCGGTGCGATGATAGAATGTAGCCGTAGGCATCATATCAAACAATTCTTCAGAGCACAAACCGTGGTACAGGCGGTAGAACACATACAGAGAAGCAAAGTCTCTCCTGTCACTAAGAGGTTCCACACCGCCTGCAAGTATGGGATCGTTGACAACTCTCATACCTCGCCTTTGCACCGAGTCAAATGGACGAAGCTGGTATTCGGGTGCTCCCGCCCAGAGGTGACAGTAGTAGTCCATATGCGGATGCACTTGCGACTTATAGAGAAGCAGTGCTTGCGCCGCGGTAAAGTACCGCCGCGCCATACTGAGCACTCCGAGCTTCCTGGACGCCAGCTTGGTCTTGCCCTCCAAGTGTCTGCGGAACTGCACATCACTGGAGATGTCAACACCAAGGATCCTTATACGTTCAGAGATGTGCCGTGAAATTGTGGCGCCACAGTAAATAGGGTCTTTTTTGCGGTGAAAACACAAACTTGAGTATTGGTAGGGTCAAATTGGACAAGATTTTGTCGACCCCAATCGGACACTCTAGTGAGAGTAGCCTTGACTTCAGACACAAGTAGTTCACAATTTTTTTCCCTTGCAAACCGAGAGATACTGGGACGGCCCGTGTAATAAGTGTCACCCGTACTGTCATCCGCATAACAATGAATACCGTCAATAGAAAACATGTCATTGATATGCAGCAGAAACAAATTAGGGGACAACACTGAGCCTTGTGCTACTCCAGCGTTTATAGCCATGCAGTCAGAACAGCTGCCGTCAACAACGGCCCTGATGCTTCTATCGGCCAGAAAGCTGGACACCCATCCGCATAAACTCTCGGGCAGTCCATATGAGGGCAATTTACGAAATTGCCCTCCTAAAGAAGAAGAAGACCACGGTGCCAGACCCGGTCAAAGGCTTTCGGGATGTCGAGGCTCACTGCTAGAGCCTCGCCCTTACTCTCGATAGCCGCCACCCAGCGGTGTGTGAGGTACACAAGAAGATCGCCCGTCGAGCGACCGTGACGGAAACCGTAATGCCGATCACTGAGCAGGTCTATTCCTTAAGGTATCTCTGGAGCTGTGCAATAATTACACGCTCCATCACCTTAGATAAAAAGGAGGTGACGGTTATAGGTCTATAATTGATCGAATCGGGTCGGTCCTGTCACCCTTCTTGGGCACAGGATGCACGTGCGCGATCTTTCACGACGCCGGGACTTGTTTAATGGAGTATGAAAGCGTGAAAAGACGTGTAAGTACCGGACACAACTCCGGACCACACCGTTTAAGTACCACCGCGAGAATGCCGTCCGGCCCACTCGACTTATGAATATGAATATATAGGGATTGAAGCTCCCGCCTGACGTCCCGTTGCTTGAGTTTAATTTCTGGCATGGAAGTGCCACACCAAGGAATACCAGGTGGAAGCGCACCTCCATCGTTCATGGTAGAGTCGGAGGCAAAGAAAGACCCCAAAAGGTCGGCTTTCTCCTTGGCACTCTGGGCCAGACTACCATCCAGTCTATGTAGAGGTGGTAATCGCGACCGACAAGTTTCCCTCGGCAGCTTTGGCGAACGACCAGAATTCACGACTTCCAGAAGGGTAGCCAGCTAGTAGCTCAACAATTCTGCCGACGAAATCGATGTTAGCCCTGGCAACCGCTCTTTTACTGGCCCTCAAAGCGGCATTCAGTTTGCGTTTCACTTCAGAGATGCTAGGATCTGAGTTAGCGCGAGCCGTGGTCCGAGCTCTGTAGGCAGTTTCTTTCAAGAGACCGTATTCTTAGCATTCCATGGATTCTCCGTGCGGGCGCCGGGTCCATAGCGTGGCACAGGGGGGAACACCCCGACGGCGTTTGGGATTTGCGACCCATTCGAGTAGGTTTAGGGTGGCCACCTTACTATGCTCATAAACGATCACCTTCCACCGTCAACAATGTTCCCCCCCCTGCCCAACCAGATTTGGTAAGATCCTATCAATGCCGCTTTGGATACTCATTTTAGTAAAGAGCTTACTGAAGCTCTTGGCAATCCAAGGTCCTTAAATAAATTATACAGGGATTTAGCTGGAATTCCCCTTGCTCCTACTTCTACGGCATAGAGTTTAACCACAGCCATTTTTGGTTAACTCATTGGTCAAGTCAAAGTATTTATTTGTCTTCATTGCGTGGTCCTTCGGTATGTTGGTCTCCCACGGCACCGTCAGCTCCACGAGCACCGTACGCCTGTGTATCCTCGAAAACAGGAATATGTCGGGTCTGGATGACGAGGCACATACATCCTCCGGGATTTTGTAGTGTTTTTCATACGTGTCTGAGTGTATAGTCCAATCGGCGGCAGCCATCAAAATTGAGTATGGCTTTTGAGGTACTTTCTTTGAACAGCCTTCCTTTACAAACGCAATGTCATTTCTTTTGTTTGTGGTTAATCCCTTTTTCGCTCTCGCTACCGCCAAACTGACAACCTCACGTATGATTTCCAATACCCTGTCGTGTCGGCGTGAGTAATGACCCCGGTCTAGTAACGTCCTACAACCTACCAGCAGGTGCCTAGCAGTTCCAATTGCTTCTCCACATGCATTACATGTTTTCCTAGTTTCCTAGTTTCTCTACAAAGCCGATTAAACCACGGTCGTTTCCTAGCTTCTGCCGTGATCGAGCGGTTAGGAATATAACATTCCATGCCCGCCAAGATCCCGTGTATCCGTCGGGCCGCGTAGTCAGCAGAAGGTCCAGCAATGCACTTTGCTCATACTTCCTATCTGGTATTCTCGTATGAGATTTAACCAGTTGGGAGAAACCGTAGGTCAGGGCAAATTAATTGAGCAGCTTTCCCCGCAAAGTAAGTGCGCACGGAACCCATCCAGTCAACATGGTGACCATTAAAGTCCCCCAAAATTACTATCTCCGCGGAAGGATACCAACAACAATAGCCGATTGTTGCAGGTGGTCAAAAAGGCGAACTGTCTCCGTATCACCGCTATGGGATCTATTAATGCACGCGTAGAACCGAGTGTGGCCCCCGTGACACACGCATGCCCATAATGTAGACAGGTCCCTCCCGTACGAACAAGCATACCCCAGCTTGATGCCTGAAATTAGCCTTAAGCTTATAGCCAGGGTACATCAAGTAAGATGTATTCTTCGGGCAAGATATCTTAGTCTCCGTCAGGAAAAAAAGTTTGGCCTCGCAGATTCCAGGTGGCGGTTTATGTACAAAAAGTAATAATAACCCATCAAAAACATAAGTGTGAAGTGAGAGCCAAGTTCAATATTATGATATATGCCTTGGTTGTGGACTTCAACGAAAAAAGAAGTGAGATCAAAATGGGTGCCAATATAATTGTCAGTCCTGAAATTTATTTATAACAACATAAAATATTATTTCTTCTTATAACTTAGGATAATATATTGTAGCCTAAGTTCTGGCTTGGCCAGTTTTCATATACGAATTATATTATAGCCTTTGCAAGTTCTAAACCTGTCAGTTGTCGGTTCTTATTTTATTATTCCGAAAATATGGCTTGCTGGCAGAAACTAGCCATCGAACATAATGATTCCTATATTAGAAGTAG
Organism: Miltochrista miniata; assembly: GCA_933228765.1. Classification (NCBI taxonomy): domain Eukaryota; kingdom Metazoa; phylum Arthropoda; class Insecta; order Lepidoptera; family Erebidae; genus Miltochrista; species Miltochrista miniata. The sequence goes on from OW121769.1 coordinate 4,236,950, forward strand.
CCAAGTCAGACGTTAGACTACAATATTTTATCCTAATTTATAAGAAGAAATAATATTTTACGTTGTTATAAATCAATTTCAGGGCTGGCAATTGAACTTGGCACCCATTTAGATCTCACTTCTTTTGTTTTTGAAGTCAACTACTAAGGCATATATCATAATACTAAATGATGCTCGCGGTTTCGCCCGCGTGAATTTCAGTACCAGATCTCGCTTCCCGTGGGAACATTTTCCCGGGATGAAATTTTATTCCATGTAGCCTATATGTTATTCCAGACTATACTCCTCTGCACCAAATTTCAGCCCAACGTTCAGCCGTCAGACCGTGATTGAATAACAAAAATCCAAACATCTAAACATCCAAACATCTTCACGAACTTTTACATTTATAATATTAGTAGTATTGAACTTGGCTCTCACTTCACATTAATGTTTTTGATGGGGAAGTTAAACGGAAAAAGACCAATCAAACCAAAAGTACTGGATGCAGACGAAGCAGGTGCGTTGACTATGACGGAAATTGAAAAAAACCTATGCACAGTAAAAGTAAATGCGTTGTACATTATAAATGCATACATTACTCCGATAATAAAATACGAAGCACTCTATGTTATTACGAATAGTATCTAAGAACTCTGTTTAATTAAACAGTCATCACTAAGATATAATTTCTTAAGTGTTTGAGTATAAACTATAGGTGTGATCGTTATGGTACTTTTGTATGTAGTTTAAAGTTTACATTGTTAAATATGAAGTTGACACAGATCACACCGAATAATAAAAACAGTTTTGTAAAAATGACGTTAAACAAATTAGTGGACAAAGATATCCAATCCATGTTTTGGCCCTTGAACGTCATGCAGTCAATGTGTTTTTGCCAAAAATACACCATCAAAAATAATTTAATATATCCAAAAACTCTTATGTCAAATTTTGTGACATTGTGTGGAACTTTATACTTCATTTCCGCATTACTATTTAGGCTGATAACTACATATTTCGATGAATATTTAAGAAAGTATTTAGCTTTTATATATTACGTCACGTACTACGATTTTTGCTTTCATTTAATAGGATATTGTCTGAATTGTTTTTAAGTATTATACAAGACAACAAAAATATCACATTCGTTTTGACTGTGCAAGACGTTTGTAGATTTTTTCGAAGCAAAAAATTGATAAAACTCCATACCCAAGGAAACCGAGCTTGTGTTATATTGTTATTTGTAAACTATTTTATCGGGGGTGGTATTCTCTTTATATATTATGCAGATATGCCAATAAATATTATTATAACGAGCTTGAATTTAATATGTTTTGATGCTAACAATTTATACGCCATAAGGTGTGTGACGTTATTGAATAATTTAGTAGATTTGTGGAGCCAAGAATTACTAAACCCTAGAATAAATACCGAGCTTACAGTAAAGCGTTACTACAAACAAATGTTTCATTGTTATATTGATATGGTTGTAGCATTTATTTTCTATAGATGCAGTATTTAGGATGTGAAAGCAGCCTTATCGAGTTATCTTTTTTTAATCGGTTGTCAGTGGTGACATTTCTGCTGTCAGAATGACAGGATGTCATAAGTTCGGTGACGAAGCGTTTCGCATTTAAAGGAACGGGTTTTTGTTAAGATTTTTCGTGAAAGACAGGACTTTTGACCGAGACCTGCTTTGGGGTAGTTGGAGGTCCTTTGGCTTTTGCTCTGAGACTGTGCCGCGAATCAGTTTTTCGCTCAAGCGCGATTATTTGTTACCTCGCGTGGCCTAACGGGCTGTGATTGGGTTGCTGCATTGCATCTTGCTACATTTTACCCAGAAAACTGGGTTTTCTACTACGGGGCTAGTTGCCGGATAAGATATTTGGTGCCGCACCTATAAGTTAGTGGGCTGCACGTGGTACGACAACGTGGAAGTGCGGACTACACGAGCTTCTCATGTGAGAGGTATCTGCCGTCATCACCTGGCAGTAACAACAGGCAGTCACTCTCACTCAGCTCACTCTGCAGGCCAGTAAATCCACTATTTATGTGTAGCTTAGTAGCATAAGTACCTAAGCACTGACTATACTTCTGTGTACCTGTGATATTTGTGTCTATCAGTGAATAAGCTCTCTGTGTGTCTCTGTGTATCTCTGTGTTATATAAATATATGTGTGTACACCCTACCTGACTGTTTTCGTCAGAGCCCTGGCCTACCCTTGCACGCACACTGGAATCTCTGTAGTAAGGCGCCCTGGGAAAGAGTTCTCTGCATAGCTACCTCGCGCTAGTTGGTGAGTAACACTGATCATCACTGTGTTATAACATTGGCGCCCAACGTGGGGCAAATCTCTGGGTCTACTCTGCGGTAGCCTCAGTCTAGTGTGTGTGCATAGGTGGTTACCTCTGGCGAAACCATCCTGGTGAATCGTCCGAGACGCTCCAGGACGTTAATTGGTGGTGCTAACAGCTAAGCACAAAATTATCCCTTTCGTCTTCTTCCAGCTACCTACATCTTTGGTTGGAAAAGACACAAAATTCTAAATTCTAAAATTTAAAAATAGCTGTGATTTTGGAAAAACTTTTTGATTTTATTTGGAATACCCACTTCTTTTCTTATTGTGTTTTTTTTCTTCTTTATGTTCTTTTTTTATGGTGCACACATATATTTATTATATTATTAGTGTAGATTAATATATAATATATATGATCCTATAGCTTTACCTTGTAAGGTAAACTTAGTGAATCTCTCTGTGTTAACTTAGTGAATTTCTCTGTGTAACTTAAAACTTTTTTATAAGGTGTGTACATACCTTGTAATTTTGAATGTTAACCTGAACAGTGTTATCAGAAAATTTAGAAACTTTTCTCTCTTAGCCTTAATCTTTGTTAAATTCTAAAAGTTCAATTTGAAACATAATTACCTAACTTAGTGCACTTTGTTGTAACTCAATTTACATTTTTACTTTGTAATTGATCCCTATCTGTGCCATTTTATCTTTATAATTGTTGTAAGTAAATTTTTACATAATGGCACAGAGGAAAAAATATATTAATTATTTAAGAAAGGATGAACTTGCTAACGAGCTGTCCCACATGGGTATTTCAGTGGAACCGGAAACGACAGTGTCTGGCCTTCGGAGTGAGCTAAGAACGGCACACCGACTCGTCCGTCGAGGTAGCATCAAAGCGAGTGCCCCGGTACCCGCTGATGCATCGGCTGAGCTCTCGACCTGTCTTCCAAAGGTCTCCGAGTTGGAGGAGGCTATTCAGTCAGGTGAGTTTTTGGCCAATAATAATAGTCGTCTTAGGGTGTATATCAGGGCCAACTACTTATTGAGTAGGTTAGCTCGTTGTGGTCTGGATTGCCCCGACCTGGTGGATATTCGTGGTAGGCTAGTGAAGATCATCGCTAGGGCTGAACCCAGTAGTGATTCTGAATCCGAAGGTTCGGATGATGATGGTGATGATCCTTCGGGTCGTGACCAGGTGGAATATACTTCACCAGTAGTGAGAGAGGACCGCTCGGTGCGAGCTAGTTCAAGTAGGAATAGTTCTACATGTAACATAGTGTATAAAGAACGTCCCCTTAACTTATGTTCATTTAACTTAAAATATGATGGTTCTACTTGTGTACGTGTGTTTTTAGAGAGATTAGAGGAACTTAGATGTGCTCGGGAGGTTACTAAGCCTAGACTCCTTATGGCTTTCTCCGACCTGTTGGATGGACCGGCTTTGTCTTGGTTCCGTACAAACAAAGCTAACTTCATCTCATATGAGGATCTTATTAGTGAGCTTAGAGATACCTTCGATATTCCTGATTATGATTACCGCCTCAGGAACGAGATAAGACAGCGTACACAAGCCCGCTCTGAGTCCTTGGTTAACTATATATGTACAATGCAAGCCATGTTCTCAAGGTTGTCATGTAAGATGCCCAGTGAGGAACAGCTGGACATTCTCATGCACAACATTAGACCTGACTACATGAAGGAACTGGCCTTGCATGATGTCAACTCTGTAGATGACTTGAGACGTTTGGGTAAGCGCTTGGAGCTTGCGCGTACTAGGGCAGACGCTTTCCATGAGCCTGCTCTTGACAAGTTTGAGATTACATCTGACTTACACCAGCATAAGAACAAAGGTGTACAGAAGCCCACCAAGCAGGTGTCTGCAGTGGAGACGCCGACTACCTCCCACGAACGCAAATGCTTTCGTTGTGGCGGGGGCGGTCACTCTGCATACAGCTGCACACAGTCAAGGGAGCTGGTGTGTTTCCGGTGTGGTCTCAAAGGAGTCAAGACCCCAGACTGCTCACAATGTGCTGGCAAGCCAAAAAACGCGTAGGCCAGGGCCTTGTTAGGAACTCTATGCACTACTCTGTGTCTGAGTCTATTTCTGATAAGGTCCTGTTTCCTAAACGGGATAGTGACATTAGACCGTATCTAGTTGTTAAGGTTTTAAATTTAAATGTCTTAGGCCTTCTAGATTCCGGTGCCTCCTGCTCTATACTAGGTAAGGGAGCGCACCGCATCTTCTTGGAACTGGGTTTTGATCTTGTGAGTATCAATCCTACTTTTCGTATTACAACTGCAGACAGCACTCACTTGCAATGTCTGGGTTGTATCTCTTTGCCAATTGAGTACAATTCGGTTATCCGAGTTGTCAAGTTCTATGTTGTCCCAGGTATAACCACCTCCATGATATTTGGAGTGGATTTCTGGCAACAATTTAAGTTGAGTGATAAGTTAATTTTACAAAATATTAGTCTTGATAGCTTTAGTGATAATAATCCTATAGAGTCTGTGTCCCTTAACGGTGGCCTCGAGGATTACAACAACTTGACTGCTAAACAAAGGTGTGTAATCAACGGGGTCATTGAGAAATTTGACTCATTGAACACTGATAAGGTGGGCTTAGGTCGGACCTCACTTGTACATCATGTCATTGACACTGGTGACAGCAAGCCGATAAAGCAGCGTTACTATCCGCTCTCTCCCCTTAAGCAGAAGGCCCTGGAAGCCGAGCTGGACCGAATGCTGGAGATGGGAGTAGTGTCCCCGTCTCAGTCCGCCTGGAACTCTCCAGTGGTCATGGTGGAGAAGGCGAACGGCGACCTCAGATTGTGCTTGGACTCTCGCAAGCTGAACTCTGTGTCAAAGAGTGACGCCTACCCCTTACCCTATATCAATCAAATCTTGGACCACCTTAATAATGCTAAGTATTTAACTTCTGTAGATTTGAGTGCGGCTTACTGGCAGATTCCATTCGACTCACCCCAGTCTGCTGAGAAGACTGCTTTTACGGTTCCCCGGAGAGGATTATTCCAATACAATTCGATGTGCTTCGGTCTTGTCGGAGCCAGTGCCACGATGCAACGCCTCATGGACCGTCTGTTTGGTCCCGAGTTCGACAACAAGGTATTTGCGTTTCAGGATGACATAGTCTGTGTGTCCAGCACCTTTGAGGAGCATGTAGAGCTCTTACATAGAGTCTATCAGCAACTCAAGGATGCTGGCCTAACTATTAACATGAAAAAATCCCATTTTTGTCGGAGTGAACTCAAATACCTGGGGTATTATGTGGACAAACATGGCTTACGGACAGACCCGGGTAAAGTTGAGGTTATCCTCAACTATCCTACCCCTTCTAACCCTAAGGAGGTTAAGAGATTTCTGGGAATGGCCGGCTGGTATCGTCGCTTTGTTAACAACTTCTCGAAGATTAGTAAACCTCTGTGCAAACTCACTTCTGCGAACCTTAAGTTCGAATGGACCCCTGAGGCTGAACAGTCCTTTAACCTGCTAAAGTCAGCCTTGGTTTCTGCCCCTATATTAAAAATGCCTAACTTTGAGATGCCCTTCCGCATTCTTAGTGACGCGTCAGCTTACTCAGTTGCTGCTGTACTGACACAAACTCACGATGGTGTTGAGCACCCTATCGCCTACTGTAGCCGTTCTCTCAACAAGAACGAGGTGAACTACAGCACAACTGAGCGAGAACTTCTGGCCGTGATTTTCGCTTTGGAACAATTTCGACAGTACGTCGAAGGCCAAAAATGTACGGTCGTCACGGATCATTCATCTCTTCTGTGGTTCCATAAGCTAAAAAATCCCACGGGTCGTCTAGCACGTTGGAGCATGAGGCTCAGTCAATTCGATTTTGACATAGAGCATCGAAAAGGTAAAGACCACGTTGTACCTGATGCTCTGTCTCGTATCAAAATTGATTCCCTCGATGCAGTACCCACTAAAGACCCGTGGTATGACCACACCATGAATAGTGTTCGGAAGAACCCTAGGAAGTCACCAAATTATGACATTCGTGACAACCTTCTATATAGGTTAACTAAAAATAAATATTCTTTGACTTCAGACTTTGACTGGAAGCTGGTGGTACCTCAGGAGGATCGCTTGCCCCTGCTCTCTAAGTACCACGATGACACACTTAGTGCCCATGGTGGCGTTTGGAAGACGCATAAAAGGTTAGCCCTAAATTATTACTGGCCCAAGATGTACGAGGACGTCAAAGAATATGTTGGGAATTGCGAAACATGCAAGCAGTACAAACCCGTAAATACGTCTCGTCCCGGCCTAATGGGTAGCCCGAAGCGGGTTTCGAAGCCATTCGAAGCTATCTCTGTCGATCTGCTTGGTCCCTTTCCCACTTCGAGCAATAGAAACGTACACCTGATCGTGGTCTCCGACTACTTTAGCAAATACGTCATGTTGTGCCCTGTTCGGGTTGCCACAGGCGCTGTAGTCGCGAGGTTCATAGAGAAGAGTGTGTTTCTCGTGCACGGAGTCTGCAAGACTATTTACATGGATAATGGCCCTCAGTTTGTGAGTAAGCCATTTAAGGATCTGTTGGCTAAATACAATGTACCTAATATATATTATAACCCTAGGTATCATGCCCAAACTAATCAGGCGGAACGAGCTATTCGCAATGTGGTTCAAGCGATCTCATGTTATGTGAAGTCACAACACAAGTCTTGGGATCAGTTCTTGGTTGAGATACAGTGTGCTTTAAACACTGCAGTTAACGAAGCAACTCGTTTCACCCCTTACTTTTTGGTACATGGTAGGGAATTTATTGGGGATGGAGTGCTGTACAGGCAGACAGATATCGCGTGCCATCCTACTTCAGTCTCTGTAGACGATCCATCAGCCTTCGGTGTCAAGCTGAGAGAAATACAACGCATTTACGACCAGGTGAGGAAACATTTGAACGTTGCCCACCAGCGTAATGAAAAGTATTACAACCTCAGAAAAAGGCATGTAGAGCTGAAAGTGGGACAGATAGTTTACAAACGCACGTTCTACCTGTCCAACAAGGCCAAGAATTTTACTGCTAAGCTAGCTCCTAAGTTCCTTAAATGTGTGGTGACTGCTAAACGATCCCCTTTAGTATATAGGCTGTCAGATCTGGACGGTAAGGATCTTGGGGAGTACCATATCAAGGACATCCTGAAGTATCAGGAGGAGCAGTCTCCAATACCGAACGTAACTACATAGCACTGTTTCTCTAGTTTATTAAACCAGTGCTATGTGATCATTATGTAAGACTATTTTAATCTTTTGTTTGTATTTCTATATGTGTACGTGACTTTAAATTGTCACGTTGTAGTTTCTTCTATGCACCGCACCGAGCGTTTTTCTCTCATTCGCTTCTTAGTACTCTACATTATCCTGAGAGCTTGGGTAGTGTTAGGGTATCGGCAGTGAGTAAAGGGAGCATACGTTTTCTATGAAGGGCATTAGACTCTAGTTACTTAGCCTAACCGGTACACGAGTCAGTGTCTAGTTAGGTACATAGGAGGATCTTTCTTTGGTATTGTAATGGTCGTAGTCAGCTGGTGTTTGAAGGACCTAGCTGGTTGTCTTTGTTTATTAGTCAGTACTTTTCTGTTTTCTTTATTGTGTATTTCCAGCGTGTCATATCCGCAGGAAATACTATTAAAGGGGGGGTGGTTGTAGCATTTATTTTCTATAGATGCAGTATTTAGGATGTGAAAGCAGCCTTATCGAGTTATCTTTTTTTAATCGGTTGTCAGTGGTGACATTTCTGCTGTCAGAATGACAGGATGTCATAAGTTCGGTGACGAAGCGTTTCGCATTTAAAGGAACGGGTTTTTGTTAAGATTTTTCGTGAAAGACAGGACTTTTGACCGAGACCTGCTTTGGGGTAGTTGGAGGTCCTTTGGCTTTTGCTCTGAGACTGTGCCGCGAATCAGTTTTTCGCTCAAGCGCGATTATTTGTTACCTCGCGTGGCCTAACGGGCTGTGATTGGGTTGCTGCATTGCATCTTGCTACATTTTACCCAGAAAACTGGGTTTTCTACTACGGGGCTAGTTGCCGGATAAGATATTTGGTGCCGCACCTATAAGTTAGTGGGCTGCACGTGGTACGACAACGTGGAAGTGCGGACTACACGAGCTTCTCATGTGAGAGGTATCTGCCGTCATCACCTGGCAGTAACAACAGGCAGTCACTCTCACTCAGCTCACTCTGCAGGCCAGTAAATCCACTACTTATGTGTAGCTTAGTAGCATAAGTACCTAAGCACTGACTATACTTCTGTGTACCTGTGATATTTGTGTCTATCAGTGAATAAGCTCTCTGTGTGTCTCTGTGTATCTCTGTGTTATATAAATATATGTGTGTACACCCTACCTGACTGTTTTCGTCAGAGCCCTGGCCTACCCTTGCACGCACACTGGAATCTCTGTAGTAAGGCGCCCTGGGAAAGAGTTCTCTGCATAGCTACCTCGCGCTAGTTGGTGAGTAACACTGATCATCACTGTGTTATATATTGAATTGTTGTAATACTTTTAAAGTCACTTTCATGTATTTTGTAAGTAACTCAATTATATAGATAAAAAGATTTTATTATTTAATGTGATCTTCAATAAAACTTTATTTTTAGGTTCTGTACTATATCCTTGAATTTTTATCTCATGCTTTGCTGAATGTACAGATGTTGATAGAAATTTTTAAGCTATTTGAATCTGTGGTTAGTATTGAAACTATTAAATGATTATAAAGTGGTTTATAATCGTTTAAAAGTTCTTGAATATTTAAACTTGATTTGACATTATTTTACAGACACTAACATGGAAATCAACTTGGTTAGTACTGTTGTGGCTTATGAAGACATTTATGCTGCTAGTAGTTATGTGCACGAGCTGTGAAAAATTCTATCTTGCTATGGAAAACATTCAAAATTCCTGCGCATTTGTACTCAAAACTGATCACACAGGTGACTGGTAAATTTATATAAAAGTCATACTTATAGAATTCGGGACTTCACGCGAAATACTTTGTTACTTACATTTACCGACGTTTCGAGCACGTTGCAGCGCCCGTGGTTGGACACATTGTTTCCTACACATTAAGTATAACTTTATCCACGTCAGTGCATTACCACGAACTCCATAGCGTTCTATTAATTACTTGGGTCATTAGATTGAAACAAGCTGATGTAACTCCAATTGCACTTCTCTCCATTCTATTTTGACAAAAAATATTATTTGCTGATTGTTTTGTCAATGTTCATACCTGAGTAATATAGAATACATAGTAAAATACACATATAAAATACCTTGGTTTTTTTCTTTCATCAAAATTTCTTTATTTTTCGTCACGTCCCAAAGCGACGAATATCGTTTTCAATATCGTCTTGTTTTTTCATGCAGACTTCTTTAGATATTAACTATCTCAAGTAGATATATTAGGTTCAACTATCAAAATAAATGCGAATACCTACCATTTAAAAAATGGGTCGTGTAAAAAAAAAGATACAATTTTATTTACAGAAAACCAAAAAAGATTATGCAAGAATGTACAACGAGTATATCGATCATCGTTCAAAAAGAAGTCCGCATGTGGATTGTTCTACATCGATGCCGCATTACCATTACTGCTCTTGGGTTTTGTAACCAACTACACAGTGGTTTTGCTTCAATTTGCATTTATATAAAGTATATATTTTACGAAATTATATAGTTACAGTATTAAAGGTATCAATTTTGTATAATACTTTTAAATAAGACAATACCAATAAAAACAAAAGCACTGGATGCAGACGAAGCAAGTACGTGTGCTATAACGAAAATTGGTAAAAGCCCATGTACAGTAAAAGCAAAAGTGCGATTTATGCCATAAATGCATACATCACTCCGATAATAAAATACGAAGCACTCTATGTTATTACTAATAGTATCTAATAGCTGTTTTTATTAAACACTCATTACCAAAATATAATTAATAAAGTGTTTTCGGTATAAACTGTAAATGAGATCGTTGCGGTACTTCGGTAGTTTAAAGTTTACATTAGTTAAAAAATTAAATGAATGAAATATCTCACCGAATAATAAAAACTGTTCTGTAAAAATAACGTCAAATAAATTTGTTGACAAAGAAATCCAATGCATGCTTTGGCCGTTGAACGTTATGTAGTCCGTGTGTTTTTGCCCCAAGTACACCATCAAAAATCATTCCGCCAGGTGGCGCTGTTATGTAAACACGGAACTTTAGTGTCTCATCAAACTTTTTTGTTTTTAATATTTATAAGTGATAAAAAGTAGTTCAAAACAAATTAGAAAGCCAAACAGTGCTCAACCGTAAAATAATGATATTAACCATCAGTAAAGTGGATATTTTAGTGCAAGAAACTTGAAAATATAAAGTGTACCATAAATCCAAAGAAACAACAAATAAAAGACTCAAACTACGACGGAAAGTGTAAGAACGCTCAAAAAAATTAACGTCTAGTTTTAATAAGTTAGAAAAAAGCAGAAATAAGTGTAATATAAACATAGAAGCATTTCTAAGAAATACGTTAAGAAAATTTTTGTTTTGAATTATTCGTGTCAAAAGCTGTTTCACATGAAGTGACAAATGACAGCGCCATCTATTATGATCGATAGGCAAACCAATAATAAACAATCGAGTCCTGTCAGTTAAGAAGAAAAACAAACAAAAAGCGCCATCTATACGTGATAGCCTAATACGTTACTAATAAGAAGCACTCAACACAACTCTTAAAGAAGCTGTATAGAGGGCGTTACTTGTATATTACGAGTGATATATCTGATAAGTCACAATATCAACAATGGATATTGATACCAGCAATGTAACAGTAAGACGGCAGCTATTTGGAAATCAAGGGACACAAACAATGACTCGCAGTAGGACTGTTTCCCTGGACTCCTCACCTGAGGGACTTTTCACCAAGAGTTTAGACTTGTCAACGACTATTAAACAAGATGTAGTAGAAGAGCTGAAAAATGAAATTGAAGGATTGCGTGCATGTCTGGACACGACACAAAGCGAACTAGAAAATATAATTATAGAAAATAACACCTTAAAAAACAAATAATTCAGCTGAGTCAGGAGATTGTTTTGCTAAAACAAATATGCAGGAGTCCTCAACTTTCGACGAGAAAGAACCGATACAAATCTCGGATCGGGGAATGCAGCTCCATGGACAGCATGAAAAAACAGCTTAGCGACAACATGCACACATTAACACCACAACCCTGTTTGCTCACTGAACCAGATTATCCTCACCAGAGCGCTGAAGATTTGGAGAGTACAGCTTCAAAACTCACTCTTCACTCGTCAACTAAGTTAAAGCCTCTAAATGACATACATACATACATACATACATATGGGCACGCCTTTATCCCCGAAGGGGTAGGCAGAGGCATATTATATGCCCACATTTCACCTTAATTATAATAATTAATAAATTCTAAATGACACAACTGCCATATCAAGAAACCGAATAAATAGAAAAACAACTACTAACAAAGATACACGAGCTGTCACGATAGAACAGCCCCTGGATAAACGAACACCTGCTAAGAGTCCTAATAGAGCTTACAGAACGTGAGAAGATAAGATATACACTATGGCAGACAAATACCAACTATCAGCTACGAGAAGGAGAGTGGTAATTCTTGCGGACGAGCAAGGACGTGGTCTCAGCAAAGTATAACAAGTTTTTCTAGGCCCTGAGTTCACAGTGATCGCGTATGTAAAAACCAATGGCCGATTAGGGAACGTATTGGACAGTTTAAATTCATTTATATCCACTTTGACTAAGCAAGATTATGTTATTGTGATAGGAGAAAGCCATGACACAAATCCTTATGAATTTGAGAATAGTTTATGACATGTACAAATATAATTATTAATGAAGTCCACGCAAATAAAAATTTGCGGGAAAGTAAATTGAATAACACAATAAAATTTATATGTAACCGCCAAAAAAATGTAACATTTCTTGACTTGAACTACTCCCAATATAAATGACAAATCGAACTTTACATTACATTTGGCTAGATCATTATTGAAAGAAGTTCTTCGAATGTACTATTATAATAAAAAGGAACAATATAATCGAAATTTATTGCACGTAACATTTAATAAACAATACACTGAAAAGTCGACTCAAACTGACACATCCTGTAGCCTAACAGATTGTAGTGAAACTAAGACTTACACTGAAAATGTAAAAAATTCCAACCTCAAAGAAATCCCTTGTGAGCTGGACGGTCCTATTTTGAGTAATAATAATCTTTTTCGTTGATAACTACCTAACAGTTGTTCACCTAAATATAGATGGATTACATAGCAAGGCAGACATGTTTCATAATTTCATAATTCATTTATTCTTAACAAAATAAATTTGTGTAGAATATCATAAATAATAAGTACCTAACATTACATACAAATTTTTTAAATGTACACCTTGCAATTTTATATATAATTTTAAACAATCTAGCGATAAAATGTCGACAAATTGCCAATTTCTTGATACTTTAAATCAACGATACTCAAACTTTTTTTTATGTGGGCCACAAATACGTTTCAGCCATGGGGTTGCGGGCCACAAGCCGGAGGGGGGGGGGATTATTTAGGTATTAATTAAAATTTCATATTTTTTTACGATAAATTAACTTTTATTAATGAAAGAAAAAAAATACAAAGTTGTTTCATATTGTTTTAGTGCGATTTTTGATATTGTGAACACATTCTTAAAACTTAATCAAAATCTGGCTTAACGCTGCCTGCTAATCTTAGAACATCATCGAGATGAGAATCTGATAGTTTATTTCTGTCACGTTTTTCGTGTACTTCATTTTTGAAAAAGACGATTCACACACGTGCGTAGAACCAAAGAATTTTAGTTTTTATGATTAGAAGACAATCCAGATATTATTTTATATAGGGTAGTTTTATAATTTGTTATCGTGCAATCACAGATTACTAATAATAATGCTGCGTTCCGATTTACGCCAAAATCATTCGGTGCCCATTTTTTTATGAGTACGAAATTATGGGCCAACAATAAAGGCCCGGCGCCGGCGGGCCAACAATAAAGGCTGGGCGGGCCAATTGTGGCCCGCGGGCCACCGTTTGAGTATAGCGGCTTTAAATCTATCAATAAAATAATAACATGTCAAGGCATACATTTTTTTTTTTTTTTTTTTTTTTTGATTTTTGTGGTTAAATAAGTTTATTCATTCATAAACAATAATAATAAAATGAATTAAAACTAATATCATCACACTATTAGGGTTATACAAAAAACATATAAAATTTTAACTACTTAAAATAAAAACTAACTAACTATCTATCAATATACAAATTGGGTCCCTTCGGTAAGGTACCTATGACGCAGGCAGCATTCCCACGCTGAATAGCTATGGAAATCCTTTGCGCTAAATAGCTACCTGCGTGGGGATCACGCGTTTCTTCCCTCAGACGCTTACTCAGTGCCGTGAAAAGACCCTGTGCACCGCGACCCCATGGACCCAGTGTCTCGACACCAAATGGAACGAATTCATATTGGGCACCGAGACAACTGTACTTGCCGATCTTTAACCAGCTCTTTTGCTAGTAGCCGGGAGGTAGGACGCCGCAAGAGTGTCGGTGCAAGTGGCATCCCACACTAACGCACGTCCCATTCTCCAGGGTACTAAAGTCATCCCGTCGGGTCGCTTACCATCATCGCGTATAATTTGGGGTTCTAAAACCGCGGGAATATGAACGGTGATAAGTGCCCGTCTCAGGATGTCATTAAGAGCGGCGTGACGGGAAAAACGGCCAGCGGAAAATGAACAAACAAGTCCATGGAGTCCTAGGCAGCACACATGAGCTCCACACGATACACACGAGTGTTCAACACACAGCTCTGCACCCAACCGGAGACCGACCGCTATGCGGAGTGTAGTGGGGTCAATAAAAGTACCGGTATTGGGAGAGGGATATGCATGCAGCCAGTATCCAGACTCGGGTCGAGAAACTGCCAAAAGTCTGGCTCGATTGATGCCTGATGAGTTTTCAATGATTTCATTGAGAAGAAAAGAAGAAGCCATAGAGTCCCAGGCCCTTTGTTTTTTGGGTGTGGAGGGTAAATTTAGACTTGGTCCAGCTAGCCAAGCGTTCAAGGCTTCGTCCAGACTCGAAACCTCACAGTTTGAGACTATAGAAGCCTTTAAGACTTTACCTGTGAGGTCACGAGTACTGAATATTGAAGACAAGAAAGCCGGTAAAGCTACACTAGAAAGTTTTCGGGTACCCAATCCACCGAACCTAATAGGTAAGGAAGCTTGAGTCCATGGAACATTTGGCATACATGGAACATTTCATAATAATAAATACAACAAAAAAGAAATGTCGAAAAAAGAATTGATAAAAACTGTCAAAAAGTTAAACAATATAAATAAAATAGAAATCATAAAGTAAATGTCAGAAAACATACAATAGAACATAACAAAATATTAATTCACAAAAAAATACATCAATTATTCAAGAACAATTTACTTTAGTGTCCCCATTAGAATGATTTGTCATTTATAAAAGCATCAATACTGTAGTAACATTTTTCCAACAATAAATTACGCAATTTACTTTTGAACTTGTTTACACTGTATATTGTCCTTAATTCTACAGGTAGCTTATTATACAGTGTTATGGATTGTACCCCAGAAAATGCTTAACGACATTCAATCTCGGCACTAAAGTGACTGGTAGAGCTTTCCTGCGGGTTGCCTCTCTTATCTTCCTTTCATCTATTGTTTCAATTTTACATATATTTTTAACTAGCTGAGGCGCGCGGCTTCGCCCGCGTGAATTTTGGTCCCCGTTCCCGCTTCCCGTGGGAACATTTTCCCGGGATAAAAAGTAGCCTATGTGTTATTCCGGACTATACTCTATCCCTGTACCAAATTTAAGCCAGATCCATTCAGTCGTTAGAGCGTGATTGAGTAACAAACATCCAAACATCTTCACAAACTTTCACATTTATAATATTAGTAGGAAGTAGGAAGTAGGATTAAACCTGTTAGTAACACTAATAGGTACAAACATGGCACCGTCAAGATTTTCAGTCGAATAAAGTGGTCCTTGCAGTTTGTTTGATTTGAACCATTGTCCTAATAGCCCTTTTTTGCATTATAAAAGCAGCATTTATATTGTTTTGATAGCTATTACCCCAAAGCTTAATGCTGTACCTAAGTTTAGATTCGATCATGGCAAAATAGACTGGACGAATTTGCGCAAGAGTAAGGTCATATCGTAGACTTTTTACTGCATAGCAAGCGCTACTTAGCGAATTTGTTAAGGCTGTTATTTCATCATGCCATGCTAATAGATTGTCTATCTGTACACCCAGGAATTTATAGCAGTCCAGTCTGTATATTTAGGTAGTCATTTTGCCTAGCAGTAGTTTTAAATAACATACATTTGGTCTTGTTAGTATTTAAAAGTAAATTATTTGATGAAAACCAGTTTACAAGGATAGACATTAAGTTGTTTGTATTGTTTTCTAGGTCAGCAATACTGTCACCAGCTATAACTGCACTAGTATCGTCCGCATATATTACAAGATTAATATCGGGCATGACATGTTCTTTATAGTTTGGTAAATCATTCATAAATATGACGAAGAAAATTGGTCCCAAAATAGAGCCCTGTGGAACGCCCCGTTTCATTAATGCTATCTTTGATTTATAAGTATTTTCTTCATTTTCTCTATTTGCCTTGATTTCAACATATTGCCTTCTGTTTTGTAAATACGATTTAAATAACTTTAAAACATGTCCTCTAATCCCGTAATATTCTAACTTTGCTAATAGTATGCCATGTTCTACCAAATCAAAAGCCGAACTCAAGTCCAGAAATAACCCAGCAACCTTTTTTAATATCGTTTATTTTCTTAACTACGTTTCCAACAAGTGAGTCAATTGCATCAACTGTACTAAGGCCTTGTTGGTAACCAAACTGATTACGATTTATAAGACTATATAAATGTAAATGTCTAATCAGTCTTGCTTTAATAATCTTTTCGAACACTTTGGATAGTGCTGGTAACAATGAGATGGGTCTGTAATTGTTAGGGTCTGTCTTGAGCCCTTTCTTAAATACTGGTCTTGCCAACTTAAATTGATCCGGAAAGATACCTTGATTCACACAGTCGTTCAAGATATAAGCTATAGGGTCTGCCAGTACGTCAATATTTGATTTTAGCACAGTCAATGGTAATTCATCGTACCCATGCGAGCTTTTGTTATCCATTTTAATAATTATTTTCGATATTTCGCTAGCAGTAACTTGTTCAAAGACCATACAATCTTCGACCCTATCTGTGCTATTAGTCAAGTAATTAATTGTTAATGGTAGCGTTAAATAGATTGAGCACTAAAAATGAAATTGAGAATATTGATATCCTATGCAAAACTGAGCATAATATGACAAATGGAGACGAATTATACTCTGTGATGCCGGGGTATAAACTGGTATCTTACTTTTTAAGAAACAACCGTCGTGGAGGCTCATGTATCGACACCAGAAGTATCAATTAACGTAAGGGACATTTTGGCGAAAATGCGTTATATATATCATTGGATTCAGAATTTCGAGCTCTATCGATTGGTATACTCAAAATGTGTCTATCGTTAAAAAATGTCCCTTACAGTACAAATTTTAGGTCTGTCTAAAACGATCTGTAACGAAAAAATTGATTTAAGGGCCATTTAGATTTTATTCTTCTCAGACAAGTAAAGTAACTCATCATACAAAATAATTTTGACCCTTACCTTAGACCTCAAATTGGTAATTTTATACAACATGTCCCTTACCTTAACTCATTTTTCGAGCCTTTTAGGGGTAATTTATATACATTACTACTTATCTGACATAATTTCTGCAATTTTGTATTTTTCGTGTGAAAATCTAAATGTTTTCTTGATTCCACCGATCGGTGTATGGGCGGCGACCCCGGGTAACCCCTCGGAAGGAAGTTTCAAGGCCCCGTGTAGACGAGCTCATCACCGCGGCTCAGCACTCAGCTAGAATGGTGCTAACACTGCTAATCCGCGTTTTGAAGGATCTGTTGTTATGCTGTTTTGGGCCTACTTATGTATGGACATCGTGCATCTTCGGTCGGGTCGCCCCGATTGCAGCAGTTCCCCCCTTGGTTGCACAGTCTGCACCTTCCATGTATCCATGAGTTCCTGATAGTGTGCATTGTGTTCCCCTATGTTGGTCAACCACCGCGAGAGTGCAGTCGTTGCCCGTCCTCAGTTTTGAATCATGTTTCGGAAATGGTATTCGAAGTTCAACCAACCAACAAGTATATAAAGTATCTTGGAGTCGTACTCGATAGCGATCGAGTACGACTCCAAGATACTTTATAGAGGGCTAGATATTGACGCTAATTCCCCCTACTTGTATGCTGGATTCCGTGGATGACTCCTCCAGAGGTCCGTGAAAACACACCCCTTACCTTAGCCGGTAGCTTATTCATGTCATGAAGAGATAAGCCTCGATACTCTGACGGAAGTAGAAAAGCACTCCATAATGATAAATGAGTGCCTATCTAACGCAGCTTTAGGGAAAGGGGTTGAAAGCTATGGCGATGTCAACAGACACCGCCCTTACCAACTATCCCGCAATATCGCTTCCTCTGTCAGACCCCAGACACGAATGATCGCGTCCACGATGGAGCGCCCCCAACGGAAACTAAACTGTCTATCCATCAAATCTGGCACCACTCGTGTAAAGTGCCCAACAAGGCGCTCTGCAATAATATACTACACCCTGACCTTTTTCGAGCTATGCTTAGCGCATCAGCATCAGAGCCCTATCAGCCAAGACCAAATTCTTCGAGAGCCATCAGGACGCATGCATGACTTGGAATGCCGTCGGATTCGGGGTTGGTGCTTTTTTTAAGTCGCAGCACAGGTGCCCCCTAACACGCTCTTGGTGACTTCAGGCACATCGTTGTAACAGTAATCCCCGGCCAGTGCCTGAGACGGAGCCATACGGAGCAATATGTCTCTTAACTCCTGATGGAAAATGGAATGGACTAAGACCCTCTCTAGCTGGGTTAGTCGTGGCATCTTAGTACGAAAACTTTTGTTTTTATCTTTTAATTTTCATTCATACCAATATTAATTATGCAAAAAATATTTCCCTGTAGTAAAAATACCACAACGTAATTTTTCAGGTCTACAGCAAATATTAAAATCAGAAAGATAATAATATTTAAGGGGGCACCCTTACAACAAACGTGATATTTTACTGTTGTTTGGTACTAAATCCTCCGTGCGTGAGTCCGACTCGCACTTGGCCGGTTTTTTAAAATTCTTTTCGGTAACCTTCAGTACCAAGTTACATCAAATATCATCATAAGTCTTAAAGTGAAGTCCTTTACAATACATTTGCATGTGATTTTCTATAGTCTCTTGCTACTTACATTTTTGTCATTTGTTTATACATAAAATATCAGTAACGTAAGGTACAACTAAACATATTTTTTTAATGTAACGGACACGCTATTTTGGAAACCAGTAGACATTCCTAAATCTTGAGTTTATAGCATGAAAGAAGAAGAAATTCTAAGAAACTTCACCCTTGACATAATTAAAATCGAACCAGACAGTAAAATGTTACAGACAGATTTATATAAATAAAATCGTTTTTTGGCTCTCCTGAAAAACCATGTTTTGTCCCTTACATTAATTGATACTTCTGGTGTCGGTATATTGGTAAAGCGTGAGCACCGGTGTAAATCTTTAGATGAAATTAATAAAATGTCCATTGTAAACTACTGTGAGTGTACTGGAATTGAAATGATAGACCACCAACTATATATCATATGTATCTATAGATCACCGAAAAAACTACGGACATCACTAAATATATTTTTTCTTATTATGAGTAGAATTTTAAGCACATTAGTAAGCACAGGTAAACACAAAATTATTATATGTGGTGACTTTAATATTGACGTTTCGAAACAATCAAAACACGTTAAAGAATTTAAAGAACTAATATTTAGTTATAACTTTAAATTTCAATTTAATAAACCCACGCGCTTTGCAAGTCAGACATGTATCGACAACTTTATCCATAACTAGCTGACCCGCGCAACTTCGTTTGCGTCACATGAGAGTGAGCTATGTATGGTATTAATATTTCGAGTAGGTATTATAATGTTTCCCGTTGAATTTACCCCCGTCGCGCTTATTATAGTCGCGTCGCGTCGCTTGTATTCATTATGGCGCATCACATGAGAGTGAGAAGGATGTGACTTTAACACCTCTTGTTAAAGTGATATAATGTTTCCGGTCGCTTTTACTTCCACCCATCCGTTTTCCGGTATGGAACTCATCGTGTGCGAGTCCGACTCGCACTTGGCCGGTTTTTATCGTTCAGTTGACTGGCTGCCACTGCAGACCAAATTTACTCCCGTCACGTCGCTCATACTTTAAAACTTAAAAAGAGGGTTATTGTAAGTGAACCTTAAAAGATAGGCATAATATGCTGTCAAGGACTTTTTTTCATAACTTTTTAAGAGAAACAATTTTGTAGTAAACAATTTTTACGTAACTTTAACTATTTATGCAGCGTCAGCAATGGAAGCTCTCAAAAGAAAGAAATAATCCCCGTTCTCGAAACATTATTCATGGCTGCACCGCTCCTATTCGTCTTAGCGTGATGTTATATCGCCATTAGCCAGCCTAAATAAATGGACTATTAAACTGTAAAATAATTTTCGAAATGCAACCAGTAGTTTCTGAGATCCTAGTACAAACAAACTCTTCAGTTTCATTATATCGTGAGCGAACCTTAATAGATAGACAAATTAGGTTATTGTGAGCGAACCTTATAAGATAGACATATACTGTCGCGGATTTTTTTTAGAACTTTTTGAGAGGAACAATTTCGTAATACACAATTTTTACCTAACTGTAACCATTTACTCAGCGTACGCCTCGGAAGCTCTCAGACGGTAAAAAATATTCCCCGTTTTCAAAACATTCTTGATTGCTGCTCCGCTCCTATTGGTTTTAGCGTGATGTTATATAGCCTAAATGGACTATCAAACTGTAAAAGAATTTTTGAAATCCAACCAGTAGTTCCTGAGATCCTAGCGTTCAAACAAACAAACAAACAAACAAACTCTTCAGCTTTATAATATTTGTATGGATATTCCCAGATGTAACGGCGAGATCATTGAACTTGCGCTATCAGACCACACTGCTCAACTGTTACAGTGTCCTGTAAAAAAGAAAAAACTCTTAACACACTGGTTCGTATTCAAACGCTGTTTCAATAAGACCAACACAGCCGTATTTGTCAAACATTTGAACCAGCTGTCTTTTCACGATGTTCACACCGCCAAAGACGCCAATGTAGCATTTAACTGTTTTGACGAGATATTTAAAGTACTCTATGAATTATCGTTTCCAATCAAGAAAATTCGTTGCAATGGTAGTAACAATTAATGTAAATGGATGTCTAAGGGCATAAAAATCTGCAGCAAACGTAAGCGTGACCTCCTCTGGAAGTACAGAATGCACCCTATAAAAGAAAATAAAATTAATTTCTAGACCTATGCCAAACGTTTCAAAAAAATTATAAACCTAACAAAAAAGTCACTAAATAATTACTATATTAACTCGGCTGTAAATAAGTGTAAAGCGACATGGAATGTTATAAATAATAATAAGTGTAGTTATCCAAATGAAGGCGTTACTCTATTAAAAATTCAGGGGGAGATAATTAATAACCCTCAAAGAATTGCAAATGCACTTAACGACCATTTCGTTAACATTGCAAATATAAACAATAATAATAAAAACAATATACCCAGCTCGCGTCTCACACAAATCTCAAACTACAGCAAGTCAGTTTTTATGCGTCCTACTAGTCCAAATGATATTATTGATATCATACATAGTTTAAAAAATACGAAGCAGCAATGGGTAATTATGGTGTTAATACACGAATAATAAAGGAAGTGGCAGGTATAATTGCTACTCCCATAAGCTTCATAATAAATTTGTGCATAGAACAAGGCATCTACGCCAATAATTTGAAAATCACAGTAGTTAAACCGGTCCATAAAAAGGAGAGCAAACTACTTGTAAATAATTATCGCCCGATTGCACTACTATCCATTTTTTCAAAAATATTTGAAACTGTTATATATAAGTGTTTGTATAATTTCTTTGTACAAAATAACCTATTCACTAATTGCCAGTATGGGTTTAGAAAAAACAAATCAATAAACAAAGCCATATACAATTTTCTACACGAAGTAATGATAAATATGGATAAAAGAGCACCAGTAGTGGCTCTATATATGGATATTTCAAAAGCTTTTGATTGCGTTAGTCATGAAATCCTATTGCAAAAAATGTACACGTACGGAATCAGAGGTAACGTTCATAAACTTATTAAATCATACTTAAGTGACAGAAAGCAGTTCACAGAAGTTAAGATGCTATCTAAGGATAACAGGACCGAAATATCATACAAATCTGAAATGAAAAATATATGTGCTGGTGTCCCTCAAGGGAGCGTGTTGGGAGCGCTTTTCTTCCTCATTTATATAAATGACATGCCCAATATATCAGACAAAAAAATGACCCTATTCGCTGACGATAGCACGGTGCTATTTACTGGTAATAGTTTAGATAATATTGAATTTGACATTAATCTATTTCTAACTACTATAATTGAATGGCTTGGTAAAAATGCGCTAACAATCAATCTAGAGAAGACAAAAGTTATGAGCTTCAGACAGAGATTGTCAGCGAGACCCCTTCACGTCTCCTACACTGAAGCAGATATTGAGGAGATTAACATGACAAAATTTTTAGGTGTATATATTGACAACAGAGTTAACTGGAAATCTCACATTGAAGTGGTCTGCAAGAAACTTTAGATAGATAGATAGATAGATAATTCTTTATTGTACACCGATATAGTTACAAAAGAAATAATCTATTAGAAGCTATTAGTTAACATAAAAACTCTACAGACAGCTTATCATGGTTATGTCGCATCGACTTTGCGATATGGTATAATGTTCTGGGGTAACTCTATAGAAAGAGAGAAAGTTTTTATAGCTCAAAAGCGTTGCCTTAGAAGCATGTGTAATTTACGCCCAACCAACTCTTGTAAACCACATTTTGTTAGGTTAAGTATACTGACGATGCCCGCTTTATATGTATACTAGCTGTTACCCGCGACTTCGTCCGCGTGGAAATTATGTTATAAGCAAAGTTTGAACCGTATTCTATCGAGCCTCTAGGATAAGTCGTAACCAAAATATGGGAACAAATTTAGGACATCCTCCAACTTACCCGGGGAGCTATGCGCTAGATGTATTTTTTTAACGTGAGGAAAATCCCACATGAATGTATTATGACTCCTACTGACTAAGAACCACACGTATCCTACCTAAACAGCCTACGGTTGGGTGCCCGGGTAAGCCCTCTAAAGGATACCCCAGGACTGCGCTATATGGATAGGAAGAGACCTCATGGTTTTAGTGGGTCCAAGGCCGGTATGACGTACGTGTTTATTAATTAACCCCTTTAATAATAAAAAGAGTAAGTAGTATGGTGAAGCACGAACACGAAACGTTTGTTAGATTAGGGCCACAGACTGAAAACTTTAAGTATAACCGGAAGATTTAAGACGATAACACTAACGCTAACGGTAGCCAGTAAATGGCAGTCGTTAAACCAAGTTGAAGGCCTTATAGATTTAATAATTTTCAAAAGTAGGCAGTATCTACGCCTGTCCATTTCAACACGGCAATACGGTTCACCACCTATTACGTTACGTGGGACGAATTATAAAAAGGTGAACATATAATATGCCTCGATACCCCTTTGGGGATAAAGGCCTGACCGTATGCATGTAGGTACTTATTATGTTTAAGGTGACTTAGGGTGCCATCACACGGACTGAATCGCAGCGACTGCGCGCAGTCGATATATTCAACTGCATGCAGTTATATGTTCGACTGCATACAGTTAAGATATCAACTGCACGCAGTCGGCTGCAGTCGTACCGTCAACTTCGCGCAGTTCGACACGACTGTAGCGAACTGCGCGACGTTGACGGTACGACTGTATGCAGTTGATATTGACTTCACACGACTGCAGCCGACTGCGTGCAGTTGATATCATAACTGTATGAAGTCGAACATAAAACTGCATGCAGTTAAATATATCGACTGCGCGCAGTCGCTGCGATGCAGTCCGTGTGATTGCAGCCTTAATTTATGTACCTATGTCACTGTAGCCAAAGCTCAACATTTTCCAGTAAAGTTGTATTTTTAAGAGTGTTCATTATAAACTACGTTTGTGTGGCGTGTTGGCTTAATCATAATAGAGCTTAATGGTTAAGGCTATTGTAAAATAATTCTATACTGACTTATTGCGAGGGTCAGCTAGTTTAATTTTAATTTTTCATGTCTGTCTATATCCCGAATAAGTATCACGCCGAAACTACTAATTCGATTTAAATGAAATTTGGTACAATCTGAGCTTATGATCCGAAGAAGGTTCTAGGGTAATTTTGATCCCGATATTTTGCGCGGTTCCTTTGGGAGAGGGGATGAAAGACCAATGGTTCATTAGTTGTAACTTCTCAATGCGTGGTCCGATTACATTTTTTTTCAGTTTCATAAAGAGAGTACGTAAACAATTGTTTCCCAAAAGTTTCCATGTTTAGGGTTTTGTAGTTCAGAAATTAGAAACATCTCAATTTTCGCAAAACCTAGAATTCAAGAGTCCCTTTGAAAGGGTAAATCTAAACTGGCGTGTTGGCTTAATCATAAAAGAGCTTAATGATTAAGGCTATTGTAAAATAATTCAGTCCGCGCCGAAGGCGTGGACTGAATTGTTTTAGAATAGACTTAAACTTTAAGCTCTTTTTTGATTAAGCAAACAGGGCAGTTTCACACGCTGCTTAATGAGTCTGATGGAGAAATACCTCTTCCCTCATAGATCTAGAGGGTCGAGAGTCTGTACATGGAAGTTAATTTGAAAATTTTAATTGTAGGGCATTCTCTACCGAGGACTATCGAGCTCTATCGGGGTCAGAGGACGGTGAAAGAGTCGCTCACCGTCCTTACAGAAGCAGGCCCATGACGGCAGCGTGACGTGAGGAACTCTTTTCTTTAGAAGCGGGATCACACCCGAAACCCCCCAAAGACGCAGGATTGCACTCGAACCACCCCTGGGCGAGGCCGCAGTGGCGGCCGTAGGTCTGTTGGGAGTCCTGGTATATCCTTCCGTGGGCTTACCCGGGGCTTACAACCATAGGCTGTTGGACGTTACATGAGGTTTTTTGGTCGGTAGGAGTCCGGCATAACATCCATTAGGATTTTCCCTCACGTAAAAAAAAGGGCAGTCTCTAATCGAAACTGAACCCGAAAATGTAATTTGAATTTTTCATGTCAGTCTGTCTGTCTGAATCCCTAATAAGTATCACGCCGAAACTACTGATTCGATTTAAATGAAATTTAATATAATCTGAGCTTATGATCCGAGGAAGGTTCTGGGATACTTTTGATCCCGATATTTTGTGCGATTCCTTTGGGAGAGGGGATGAAAGACAGGATTGTTTCACACAAGTTTCAATGTTGAGGGTTTTGTAGTTCAGGAATTAGAGACATCTCAACTTTCGCAAAACCTAGAATTCAAGGATGCGTGAGTTCCTCACGTCACGCTGCCGTCATGGGCCTGCTTCTGTAAGGACGGTGAGCGACTCTTTCACCGTCCTCTGACCCCGATAGAGCTCGATAGTCCTCGGTAGAGAATGCCCTACAATTAAAATTTTCAAATTAACTTCCATGTACAGACTCTCGACCCTCTAGATCGATTTGAATAAAACTTGGTACAATCAGAGCTTATAATCCGAGGAAGCCTCTAGGATACTTTTGATCTCGATATTTTGCGCGGTTCCTTTAGGAGAGGGGATGAAAGACGAAACGGTTTTTTTAGTTCTACTTCTAACTTATCAGTGCGTGGTCCGATTCCAATTATTTTTTTCAGTTTTATAAAGGGAATACTCTAGGGAATGTTTCACATAAGTTTCAATGTTGAAGGTTTTGTAGTTCAGGAATTAGAGACATCTCAACTTTCGCAAAACCTATAATTCAAAGATCCCTTTGAATGTGAATCTAAATGTGAAGGTAAATCTAAACTAAATGATTAAGGCTATTGTAAAATAATTCACTGAATTGTTTTGAAATAGACTTAATCTTAAGCTCTTTTATGTTTAAGCAAACAGGGCAGTTTCATACGCTGATTAATGAGTCTGATGAAGAAATACCTCTCCTTTCATACACTATAATATATGTGACGTAAACGATGTTGCGAGGGTCAGCTCGTAGGTACCTATATAAAATATAATTTCATTGACTGCCGCTGCGGCGTAGTCGGTGTAGTGATACCGCCTGCCGCACTGAAGGTCCTGGGTTCGATTTCTGATTTGGTCCAATTTATTTGTTTGATCAACAAATGTTTCTATCGGAGTTGGGGTGTTTTCTATGTATAATATGTATGTATTTAGAAATATATAAGTATGTATAACAGTCGTCTGGATATCATAGCAAACACAGGAATAAATTTTTCTCTATCGGGCTTCCAAGATATTTAGCGTGATAATATGTAGCCGGTGTGTAAAACCGATCTCTGACTAATATTCCTGCAACGCTTTTGCGCAATCAATCCCCATACTTACATATTTCATTGCCCTCTGCCTAGTCCCTAGGATATGTAGCGTGATAATATGTAGCCTATTTAAAGATCCTACCTCTAGATTACTATTCAAGTAAAAGATTAATTAAAATTATTCAGTAGTATCTGTATTTTGCCAAAATATACAAACAGATTTTCATTGTTGTCTGCCGAGCTCCTAAAATATTTAGCGTAATAATATGTTGTCTTGGTGTAAAACCTATCTCTTACTAATATTCCTGCTACGCTTTAGTTGAATCAATCCACCGGTTTACACATTTCATTGCTCTCTGCTTAGCCCCTAGGATATGTAGCGTGATAATATATCGCCTATTTTAAGGCCCTACCCCTAAGTAATATTTGTGCAAAATTTGAACCAAATCTGTTCAGTACTTTTCGAGATCCTTCCGGACAAAGCAAAGCAAACAGACAAACAGACAAACAGACAAACAGACAAAAAAATTTCTGACTATATTTTTGGGTTCGGTATCTTACGTAGAACACCTAGCGAGTATTTTTTTTTTAATATTTCCAATGTACAGTTTTGGCTTTTCTATCATTTTATTATATGTATAGATACGAAACTGCTGTTTTCGTCGAATCCAATCTCGAATTGTTTGAGTTTCGCACAAGAGAGCGCCATAAACAAACTTAAGCTCTTAAAAAGCTCGACCAAACTGTTGCATGATAGTATTTTTTGCACAGCCCAACACATATTTAATAAAATCCCGATTCATATTAGAAATGAAAGTAAAATAAAATCTTTTAAGAAACTGCTGCATGAACTAATAGCTAAATGCTACTACTCGGTTCAACAATATTTAGACGACAAGATATAAAGTAATAAATATTATAGGATATAACCACAGGCAAGTAATTTATTATGTATAATTTTTGTAAGTTAGGGTTCTTCTCCAGTATCCTGTATAATGGTTTATGCGTACTATAGTTTTTACTTTCTTTTGAAAGTCGGGCGTACTTCATAAAATTTAAAATAATAATTGTAAATAAGGATTAGACATCTGGATCATTATAATGAAATCAAGATTTACTTGTAACTAAGGTATGACATTCAAATTGTAATCATGGTAAAAATATGACATTTTAATTTATAAGTTTATTATGTGAAAGAAATAATATGATACTCATTCTAATCTGTAAATAAGTGTAATTTTTAAATATTGTATTATTTTTTAACGTTGTTGTGTTATTGTTGTTAAATATTGTATGTGGAAATGACAGAACATGGCCGAGCATGAAAATCTTGTATAGCACCATCAATTTGTACCCATGTTGCACAATAAAGTATTTGAAGTTTGAAAAATAACAAGTACACCATCTATCTATACATATAATAAAATGATAGAAAAGTCAAAACTGTACATTAGAAATATTACAAATAAAAATACTCGATGGGTGTTCAACATAAGATATCGAAGCCGAAAATGTAGTTATAAAAATTTTTGTCTGTTTGTCTGTTTGTCGGTTTGTCTGTTTGTCTGTTTGTCTGTTTGCTTTGCTTTGTCCGGAAGGATCTCGAAAAGTACTCAGTAGATTTGATTCAAATTTTGCACAAATATTGACTAGGGGTAGGGTCTTCAAATAGGCTATATATTATCACGCTACATATCCTAGGGGCTAAGCAGAGAGCAATCAAATTGGCATTATAACATAATTATCACGCGTACGAAGTCGCGGGCAACAGCTAGTCAAAAATAATTTAAAATATCCAAAAAGTCTTATGTCAAATTTTGTGACATTATGTGGAACTTTATGCATCAGCATACTTTGATAATTATATGAGACAGCATATCGTTTTTATATTTCTTACGTGCTAAGAACGTGTTACGAATTTTCCTTTTTTTATAGGCTATTGTATGAATTGCTTTCTGAGTTTTATTCAAGACCAGAAAAATATCAATTTTGTTTTGAGTGTTCAAGACATTCATAGATTTTTTCGTAGCAAAAATGTATAAAACACCATACTCAAGGAAATTGGACTTGGGTTTCGTTCCTTTTCGTAACTTACTGTTTTGGAGGTGGTATCTCTTCAAATTTTACGGGAATTTGCCGACGAATACTATAATTACTAGTATAATGTTAATATGTTTTGATACTAACATAATTTACTCTATGTGCTGTATGACTTTGTTAAAGAATTTTGTTGATTTATGAAATCAAGAATTATTAAACCCTCAATTGAAGGGTCTAATTCGAGAAGGGGTTAACTGACTAATCGTAAGTTTGTAGAAAATGGGCTCTAAAGTTTGGTGGGTTTATTTTGATGTAAGCATCGAAAATCGTTCTAAAAAAGGTTGGGTAAACTTTTAAATAATAACTTTTAGTGCGTATTATATAATTATATACAAAAATGGAGCTAAAATATATTGTATTCTGTAAATATTTGATGATTTTTACTTAAACCCACATTTCACGTGGATAATTATGCACTTCGTGAGTATAAAAAGAATTTAATGTTAAACAAACCGTTTTTCCTCTACTATATTACGGATTTAGTCCCCTTTGAAATTTGATTATTGGAAATTAACCCATTATTGTGTTTTATAACTGCCACTATTGCAAGTCTTTTACTTCACGACAGAGGTCGGGGATCGATTACCGCAATAGAAAAGTATTTTTGTGTACATATGTTTGTCTTGTTCTGGATGTTTTTGTTGTAAATATATATTTAGATAAAAAGTATTAAGCTCTGTTTACCTGTTGATACTACCCATTAACAAGGTTTGCTTAGTATGGGAAAAGTTTCCGATGTGTGAATGTGTGAGATTATTACAATGATTAACAAGTATACAAATAAAACTATATAAATAAACATTTATTTTTTAACCAAAATAAAATCGACTTCATGATAAACTAGAAAGCCTCGAGATCAGTCTCACCAATTTCCCCTCTCTAACACGTTAATTGTGAAACTCTGAACAGATGATCCTAATGACGTAGTTTAATGAAACAGACACACAGATTACAGACAAAGTATGGACGTGAGCCCCTCTGCACTCTATTTTATGGAGAGGGGCTAAAACTTAAAAATAAAATTGACTTAGCATAAAATAATGTCTTTTGATTTATCAGATTTTATTAAATATCATATTGAAGTTGACGCCAAGAAAACCCATAGGTTTAGATAGGTACCGTCAATGGCACAGACTTTATATCAATAGGATCATAGAATAAAATCTGAACAATCAAAAGACATATTACATTGTGCTAAGTAAGCTTTATCTGTAACTTTTTGTTTCAAGTCATTTTTTATTTTAGTTAATGAATTTTTATTTCATCACTTTAAGTGACAGGTAGACTGAAAAATCTATCTATCTAGGTGTAAAGTTCTCATCAATACAAATTAACCAAGCCCAAACTCAAAGAACTTGCTGATACACAGCAGTTACCTTGTGTTTGGCCTTGATTAATTTGTTAAGTAAGAAAGTTAAGGAATTCCCTCGACTGTCTTTCGTCTCCATCATCAGATCGACTCCGGTCCTTGATTAAATTGTAATACTTTAAAGCACTTAATTAAAAAGTTAATAAACGCACTAGTTGTCTTTACAATTTTCAGTGGTTGCCCTCGATTTCTCCTGGATTTCATCATAAGATCCTGACCTGGTAAAAATGGGAACACCATAAAAGTGGGAACTATTAAACGAAAAAAGAAATTTTTTGAAATTCGTCTATGATTGAGGGAAATATTGTAGATACATCTAATAATACATACAGTTAAATTGAGAACCTTCTTCTTCTTTTAAATCGTTTAATAAATTTTGTTGAATTTCCCTAAAATATTATAATTCCATAACTGAACATCGTGTGATGCATCCAAGCCATGATAGCCATTAACAACGGCGCTACACTAACAGTAGTTTTTACACAACTGCTCTAGGTATATTTATGGGCCTTTCAGTTAAGTCTGCTATCAGTAGTTTCCATCAATCTTGCAGTACTGTATCCCAACTCCTAACCGTTACGGAGTTCTGTAGCTTCATCATCAGCATCATATGTTGACATCCTGAAGTGAATACCTGAGTCAGACATGATTTTGTAACAAGCACCATACGATCATACAATTTTTGGTGGTTACCCTCGATTTCCCTGGTAACCATAGAACCACCTCAGAAGTGAACACCATCCAAAAAACACAATTTTGAAATCCGTCTATAATTGACGAAAATATCGGTGAATATACGTTAAAAAATACATACAGATAAATTGAGAACCTCCTCTTTTTTCGAGTCGGTTAAAAAGGGTTTATATAATAAACCCTTTTTAGCGTTGTCTAGTTAATCAACACTGAATATTTTTATGTTGTAAAGTTAGTGCAAAAATGATTTAAGTTACCTTACTCCTGTCTTGAAACAATTCACATAGCTCATTAGATATGTTTGTGAACGTTAGAACAGCTTATAATATGTTAAATCCTTTT
Source organism: Miltochrista miniata (assembly GCA_933228765.1). Lineage (NCBI taxonomy): Eukaryota > Metazoa > Arthropoda > Insecta > Lepidoptera > Erebidae > Miltochrista > Miltochrista miniata. The sequence continues at coordinate 4,267,439 of OW121769.1, forward strand.
TTTATTTAAAAAAAGTAGTATTATGTATTTCTTGGTAAGTTTACAAGCATTAAATCCTTTTTGAATTAGCGGACTTCAAATCTTTGGTCAGTTAAACCCTTTTTAGACTGAGTATATCGAGATACGTAAAGAATTTCGCTTTTCTGTTAATGCCACAAGGTAGATAATTTTACTACGAATCCAACGGTACCCATAAGTCGTTTTGCGTAAAAACGTCAGTTAACCCCTTCTCGAATTAAACCCTTCAATTAAAGAAAGAGCTCACAACGAAAGATTACTATAAGCGGATGTTTCATTATTGTGTTGATATATTAAATTGTTATAATACTTTTAAAGTCACTTACTACCCGTTCGCTTTAACTTTGCCGCTGGCGTAGAGACGTATACCCGAATTGTTAATTAAACGAAGTAAATTCATGCATTGATTCATGTACAAATGTTGATCGAAGTTTCAAAGACATTTCAATCTATGGTTAGTATCTTAAAGAACTAAGTATAGAAATTAAAAAATATAATTGTCTGGTATTAAACGTAATCCTAAAATTTCAGGAAATAACATCGAAATCAACTTGGTTGGTACTCTTGTGGCTTATGAAGACATTTGTGCTACTAGCCGTTATGTGCACGAGCTGTGAAAAATTCTATCTTGCTATGCAAGACATTCAAGAATCCTGTGCATTTATACTTAAAACCTATTATACAGGTACAAAATAGTTAAAGTTTGAAAAGAATTTTGCGAAAACATTTTACAGACATTGGTTATTACTTTATACATAACTAGCTGTTACCCGCGACTTCATCCGCGTGGAAATTATGTTATAAGCAAAGTTTGAACCGTATTCTATCGAGCCTCTAGGATAAGTCGTAACCAAAATATGGGAACAAATTTAGGACATCCTCCAACTTACCCGGGGAGCTATGCGCTAGATGTATTTTTTTAACGTGAGGAAAATCCCACATGAATGTATTATGACTCCTACTGACTAAGAACCACACGTATCCTACCTAACAGCCTACGGTTGGGTGCCCGGGTAAGCCCTCTAAAGGATACCCCAGGACTGCGCTATATGGATAGGAAGAGACCTCATGGTTTTAGTGGGTCCAAGGCCGGTATGACGTACGTGTTTATTAATTAACCCCTTTAATAATAAAAAGAGTAAGTAGTATGGTGAAGCACGAACACGAAACGTTTGTTAGATTAGGGCCACAGACTGAAAACTTTAAGTATAACCGGAAGATTTAAGACGATAACACTAACGCTAACGGTAGCCAGTAAATGGCAGTCGTTAAACCAAGTTGAAGGCCTTATAGATTTAATAATTTTCAAAAGTAGGCAGTATCTACGCCTGTCCATTTCAACACGGCAATACGGTTCACCACCTATTACGTTACGTGGGACGAATTATAAAAAGGTGAACATATAATATGCCTCGATACCCCTTTGGGGATAAAGCCCTGACCGTATGCATGTAGGTACTTATTATGTTTAAGGTGACTTAGGGTGCCATCACACGGACTGAATCGCAGCGACTGCGCGCAGTCGATATATTCAACTGCATGCAGTTATATGTTCGACTGCATACAGTTAAGATATCAACTGCACGCAGTCGGCTGCAGTCGTACCGTCAACTTCGCGCAGTTCGACACGACTGTAGCGAACTGCGCGACGTTGACGGTACGACTGTATGCAGTTGATATTGACTTCACACGACTGCAGCCGACTGCGTGCAGTTGATATCATAACTGTATGAAGTCGAACATAAAACTGCATGCAGTTAAATATATCGACTGCGCGCAGTCGCTGCGATGCAGTCCGTGTGATTGCAGCCTTAATTTATGTACCTATGTCACTGTAGCCAAAGCTCAACATTTTCCAGTAAAGTTGTATTTTTAAGAGTGTTCATTATAAACTACGTTTGTGTGGCGTGTTGGCTTAATCATAATAGAGCTTAATGGTTAAGGCTATTGTAAAATAATTCTATACTGACTTATTGCGAGGGTCAGCTAGTTTAATTTTAATTTTTCATGTCTGTCTATATCCCGAATAAGTATCACGCCGAAACTACTAATTCGATTTAAATGAAATTTGGTACAATCTGAGCTTATGATCCGAAGAAGGTTCTAGGGTAATTTTGATCCCGATATTTTGCGCGGTTCCTTTGGGAGAGGGGATGAAAGACCAATGGTTCATTAGTTGTAACTTCTCAATGCGTGGTCCGATTACATTTTTTTTCAGTTTCATAAAGAGAGTACGTAAACAATTGTTTCCCAAAAGTTTCCATGTTTAGGGTTTTGTAGTTCAGAAATTAGAAACATCTCAATTTTCGCAAAACCTAGAATTCAAGAGTCCCTTTGAAAGGGTAAATCTAAACTGGCGTGTTGGCTTAATCATAAAAGAGCTTAATGATTAAGGCTATTGTAAAATAATTCAGTCCGCGCCGAAGGCGTGGACTGAATTGTTTTAGAATAGACTTAAACTTTAAGCTCTTTTTTGATTAAGCAAACAGGGCAGTTTCACACGCTGCTTAATGAGTCTGATGGAGAAATACCTCTTCCCTCATAGATCTAGAGGGTCGAGAGTCTGTACATGGAAGTTAATTTGAAAATTTTAATTGTAGGGCATTCTCTACCGAGGACTATCGAGCTCTATCGGGGTCAGAGGACGGTGAAAGAGTCGCTCACCGTCCTTACAGAAGCAGGCCCATGACGGCAGCGTGACGTGAGGAACTCTTTTCTTTAGAAGCGGGATCACACCCGAAACCCCCCAAAGACGCAGGATTGCACTCGAACCACCCCTGGGCGAGGCCGCAGTGGCGGCCGTAGGTCTGTTGGGAGTCCTGGTATATCCTTCCGTGGGCTTACCCGGGGCTTACAACCATAGGCTGTTGGACGTTACATGAGGTTTTTTGGTCGGTAGGAGTCCGGCATAACATCCATTAGGATTTTCCCTCACGTAAAAAAAAGGGCAGTCTCTAATCGAAACTGAACCCGAAAATGTAATTTGAATTTTTCATGTCAGTCTGTCTGTCTGAATCCCTAATAAGTATCACGCCGAAACTACTGATTCGATTTAAATGAAATTTAATATAATCTGAGCTTATGATCCGAGGAAGGTTCTGGGATACTTTTGATCCCGATATTTTGTGCGATTCCTTTGGGAGAGGGGATGAAAGACAGGATTGTTTCACACAAGTTTCAATGTTGAGGGTTTTGTAGTTCAGGAATTAGAGACATCTCAACTTTCGCAAAACCTAGAATTCAAGGATGCGTGAGTTCCTCACGTCACGCTGCCGTCATGGGCCTGCTTCTGTAAGGACGGTGAGCGACTCTTTCACCGTCCTCTGACCCCGATAGAGCTCGATAGTCCTCGGTAGAGAATGCCCTACAATTAAAATTTTCAAATTAACTTCCATGTACAGACTCTCGACCCTCTAGATCGATTTGAATAAAACTTGGTACAATCAGAGCTTATAATCCGAGGAAGCCTCTAGGATACTTTTGATCTCGATATTTTGCGCGGTTCCTTTAGGAGAGGGGATGAAAGACGAAACGGTTTTTTTAGTTCTACTTCTAACTTATCAGTGCGTGGTCCGATTCCAATTATTTTTTTCAGTTTTATAAAGGGAATACTCTAGGGAATGTTTCACATAAGTTTCAATGTTGAAGGTTTTGTAGTTCAGGAATTAGAGACATCTCAACTTTCGCAAAACCTATAATTCAAAGATCCCTTTGAATGTGAATCTAAATGTGAAGGTAAATCTAAACTAAATGATTAAGGCTATTGTAAAATAATTCACTGAATTGTTTTGAAATAGACTTAATCTTAAGCTCTTTTATGTTTAAGCAAACAGGGCAGTTTCATACGCTGATTAATGAGTCTGATGAAGAAATACCTCTCCTTTCATACACTATAATATATGTGACGTAAACGATGTTGCGAGGGTCAGCTCGTAGGTACCTATATAAAATATAATTTCATTGACTGCCGCTGCGGCGTAGTCGGTGTAGTGATACCGCCTGCCGCACTGAAGGTCCTGGGTTCGATTTCTGATTTGGTCCAATTTATTTGTTTGATCAACAAATGTTTCTATCGGAGTTGGGGTGTTTTCTATGTATAATATGTATGTATTTAGAAATATATAAGTATGTATAACAGTCGTCTGGATATCATAGCAAACACAGGAATAAATTTTTCTCTATCGGGCTTCCAAGATATTTAGCGTGATAATATGTAGCCGGTGTGTAAAACCGATCTCTGACTAATATTCCTGCAACGCTTTTGCGCAATCAATCCCCATACTTTGTTGTAAATATCAAAATATGGATACTACTAGCGCCATCTATTGTATGTTATGGTGAACTAATGTGTGTAATGTCATATGTGTTGGTTTTTCAATAAACTTTCTTCCATTCCTTTGCGTTGGTTGATCACAGTTAGCACGTTGTTTAATTTTTATTAGGTTATGGACCCAGATTCCACAATAGGGCAGTTTTCAGTTAGTTAACAGTGTGATTACGTATAACTACAGATTAGATTTTGCCAAGAGTGAGATTAGTTTAAAAAAAAAAAAACTTGTAAATTGATCGTGCGTGACCCGCGGCCATCATGGCGTCTTCTAGTACAAACTATTTAATTAGCGTACCGAAGCTAAAAGGGCGTGAGAACTTTAGTGAATGGTGTTTTGCGGCAGAAAACTTTCTCATATTAGAAGGAATGGTTGGGTGCATCAAACCAAAACTCGGTGAGCCCCCAGCAGCTGCAGATGACGCCAAGACTAAAGCAAAGTTAGTTTTAACCATCGACCCGGCTCTTTACGTGCACATAAAAAGCGTCAGAACATCGAAGGAATTGTGGGATAAATTGAAGATGTTGTTTGATGACTCTGGATTCACAAGGAAAATAAGTCTCCTGAGAAATCTTATATCTATTCGATTAGAAAATTGCACATCGATGACGTCGTATGTAACACAAATTGTTGAAGCTAGTCAGAAGCTACAAGGAACAGGTTTTGGTATTAACGATGAGTGGATCGGTTCTATCATGTTGGCTGGATTAACAGAAAAGTATATGCCCATGATAATGGCCATTGAACATTCCGGCATGTCAATTACCACGGACGCCATTAAAGGGAAGTTGATGGACATGGAACCGGAAAATAGTGAGGTGAGTGTCAATAATGCATTTGGATGTTTCCGGAATAAACCGAATCATCGTTCAATACATCCTATGAACAGAAAGTCCATTCAATCAATTCAATCTATGGTCGGTAAAGATGGCGGATATGCAAGTTCCCAAATGACAACATCCGGCAAAGGAAAACAAAACGTCAAGTGTTACGGATGTAAACAATATGGCCACTACATTAATCAGTGCACAAATAATAAAAAATCTTCAAAAAATTTGCAAGATTTAGAGAAGAAATCTAAAACAACAAATGCGTTTAGTGCTGTATTTCTGAATGGAACATTTGACAAAGGTGATTGGTATGTGGATTCAGGTGCCAGTTCACATATTACGAGTAACTTAAATTGGATGAAGGATATTAGTTACTCTGGCTTTACCAATGAAATCATGATTGCCAATCAAAGTAAAATTCCAGTGGAATGTTGTGGGAACGTGAATATAATCACGTCAAATGCCGAAAATAATTACAATATATTAGTTGAAAAAGTTTTGTGTGTGCCTCAGTTAGCGACGAACTTGTTGTCAGTGAGCCAATTATTGAAACAAGGCAACAAGGTTTGTTTCACAAACGAAGGTTGTAAAATATTGAATAAAGAGGACATTATAGTAGCTACTGCATCACTTGTCAATGGCGTATATAAGTTAAATATAGTAACATGCCTGGTGGCGACAGTAGTTGAGTCCCCAGTGGTTTGGCATCGTCGATTGGGACACGCAAGTAGTTTCAACATTAATAAAATGCAAAGTGCAGTGGAGGGATTTCGCTTGTCAGAGATAGCCAACATCAGCAAGTCGAACTGTACTGTATGTTGTGAAGGCAAGCAAAGCCGCTTACCTTTTCCTCATGAAGGTAATAGAAGTACGGAGCACTTAGGTGTAGTACACTGTGATATTTGTGGTCCAATGGAAAATATATCGCTTGGTGGATCAAAATATTTTATCATTTTTGTTGATGATTATAGTCGTATGACACATGTTTATTTTTTAAAAAGTAAAGCCGATTCTTTGCAGAGTTTTATAGATTATAAAGCACAAGTTGAGACATTATTGTCAAAAAGAATCAAAATTCTAAGAAGCGATAACGGCACAGAATTTTGTAACATGAAATTTGAAAATTATTTGATGAAATATGGAATACGTCATCAAAAAACTAACCCTTATACACCTGAACAAAATGGATTGTGCGAGAGGATGAACCGTACAATAATAGAGAAAGCTAGATGTCTCCTATTTGATGCCAAACTGGGTAAGGAGTTCTGGGGAGAAGCGGTTAATACCGCTGTCTATTTACAAAACAGGATAACAAAGCCTGGATTGCAGAACCGCACTCCATATGAGGTATGGACAGGGTCTAAGCCAGACCTCAGTCATTTAAGAATTTTTGGTAGTATTGTTATGAAGCACATTCCAAAAGAAAAAAGACAGAAATGGGATAAGAAGTCGGAACAATGTATACTTGTCGGCTATCCCGAGAATGTAAAAGGTTATCGTATATATAACCCTGTAACTCGCACCATCTCAACAAGTCGAGATGTAATATTTATAAAGGAAAGATGTGAAGAGAATATAATTGAAATAAAAGAAAAAGACAATGGATGCAAAGAATTATCATCTTCAATGGACTCATCCGACACCAACAAAGACGATTCATTTACCTCAGTGGAAAATTCTGATGACATGGATGAAACTTATGTACCATCACTGGAGGAAGAGAAATCCTGTGAAAGCGAAGAGAAAATCATAGCACAATCATTACCTAAGAGGCACAGACAACCACCTGAGAGATATGGTTATATGGTCACAGGAGGATGTCAGAAACCATTCAGTGATGAATTGACATTGGAAGAGGCACTAGAAGGACCAGAAAAGGAACACTGGGAAAAGGCCATCCAGGAGGAGCTGAAAAGCTTTGAAGACAACAAGGCATGGAACATTGTTGACATTCCTGCAAGTGGAAACATAGTAAAGTGTAAGTGGGTGTTAAAAAAGAAGTGTGACTCTGAAAACAATGTGCGCTTTCGAGCCAGACTTGTGGCTAAAGGTTGTTCTCAAAGATATGGTGTGGACTATAGTGACACTTTTTCTCCTGTGGTACGACACACCACACTTAGACTATTATTTGCATTGTCTGTGCAGTTGGATTTGCAAGTGACTCATCTTGATGTAAAAACAGCCTTCTTGAATGGAGATCTGTCTGAGACTATATACATGCAAAAACCTATAGGCTATGTGTGTAAAGATGATAAAAAGATACTTAAATTAAACAAGGCTATATATGGTCTCAAACAGGCTTCTCGAGAATGGAATAGGAAGGTTGATGCTTGTATGTTAGCTGCTGGTTACATAAAATCTGAAATAGAACCATGTTTATATATAAAAATAGTTGGCAACAGTAAGACTTTTGTAACACTGTATGTTGATGATTTTTTTGTTTTTTCAAACGACTGTACTGAAATGTGTCATCTTAAAGGCATGCTAAGTAAAAATTTTGAGTTGAAAGACTTAGGTATTGTAAAGGAATGCCTGGGAATGTCTGTTAGATTTAATAGGGAAAATAATACTGTTACCTTAAGTCAAGAAAAGTATATTGACAAATTGTTGTCAAAATTTAATATGACAGATTGTAAGACAATTAATACTCCAATGGAGATTAATTTAAAAAGTAAAAGGGAAGAGAATTGTAATAGTCAAAATCCCTATCAGGAACTCATCGGTAGTCTGATGTACTTAGTTGTTCTTACAAGACCTGATATAGCTTTTGCAGTATCGTATTTGAGCCAGTATAATATTTGTAATACTGAAGAACAGTGGCTGTATGCCAAAAGAGTGTTAAGATATTTGAAGAAAACGAAAACCTTAGGTTTGAAATATTGTAATAATAATAATATTAACATTGAAGGATTTGTAGATGCAGATTGGAGCAATGATGTTAATGATAGAAGATCCTACTCAGGATTTTGTTATATGTTATCAGGGTCAGTAATATCTTGGAGTTGTAGCAAACAGAAATGTATAGCACTTTCCAGTACCGAAGCCGAATATGTATCTATTTCAGAGGCTTGCAAAGAAGCAGTATATCTGAGAAACTTGCAATATGAAATAACACAGAAATTGTATAGAGTTCTTATTTATAATGATAGTATGAGTGCGCAAAAATTGTTACTTAATCCTGTATTTCATAATAAAACTAAGCATATTGATGTCAGGTATCACCATTGTAGAGAGCTGGTGAACGAGAACATAGTTACTATTGAATATTTGTGTACATCTGATATGCCTGCAGACCTACTCACGAAGAGCTTGGGTTCTGTAAAGCATTATAAACACTTAAATACTTTGGGTATGGTTAATGTTTAATTAAACTTATTTTTTTCTTGCTTTTTTGGTGAGTATCCTTCTTTTGAGTGGGAGTGTTGTAAATATCAAAATATGGATACTACTAGCGCCATCTATTGTATGTTATGGTGAACTAATGTGTGTAATGTCATATGTGTTGGTTTTTCAATAAACTTTCTTCCATTCCTTTGCGTTGGTTGATCACAGTTAGCACGTTGTTTAATTTTTATTATACTTACATATTTCATTGCCCTCTGCCTAGTCCCTAGGATATGTAGCGTGATAATATGTAGCCTATTTAAAGATCCTACCTCTAGATTACTATTCAAGTAAAAGATTAATTAAAATTATTCAGTAGTATCTGTATTTTGCAAAAATATACAAACAGATTTTCATTGTTGTCTGCCGAGCTCCTAAAATATTTAGCGTAATAATATGTTGTCTTGGTGTAAAACCTATCTCTTACTAATATTCCTGCTACGCTTTAGTTGAATCAATCCACCGGTTTACACATTTCATTGCTCTCTGCTTAGCCCCTAGGATATGTAGCGTGATAATATATCGCCTATTTTAAGGCCCTACCCCTAAGTAATATTTGTGCAAAATTTGAACCAAATCTGTTCAGTACTTTTCGAGATCCTTCCGGACAAAGCAAAGCAAACAGACAAACAGACAAACAGACAAACAGACAAAAAAATTTCTGACTATATTTTTGGGTTCGGTATCTTACGTAGAACACCTAGCGAGTATTTTTTTTTTAATATTTCCAATGTACAGTTTTGGCTTTTCTATCATTTTATTATATGTATAGATAGATAATTGCAGAATCAATGCCACCATGTTTTAAAATGGTGCCATTGATTCTGATAATATTGTAGTGATATAAATATCTAAGATATTATCGACGAGTTCAATAAGAAGGATCTGTAAAATTGCATCTTATTTCATTTGCAGAGAACCAAAAAAGATTGTGCAAGAACGTACAACGAATACATCGATCATCGTTCAAGAAGATGACCGCATGTGGATTGATTTATGTCGAGGCTGCATTACCATTATCTCTCTTGGGTTTCATGACCAACTACACAGTTGTTTTGCTTCAGTTTGCATTTCTATAAAGTATTGAATTTAGAAAAGTATATTTTTGTCAAGAAATCCATCAGAATAATCTTGAATAAGACCCAGAAAAGTGGCACTGGGTTCGTAAATCAGTTAAAATATCTCTAAAATAATGCCGTTTTAATAAACTTAGCAGCAAACATTCGTTTCGTTGTCATTTTTCAAATTTATTCATTTTTGTTTGCTTCAACAAACAATGTGTTTTATTATTGTTATAAAGTTACCTACTACCAGTTCGCTCTAACTTTGCCGCTGGCGTAGAGGCGTATACCCAAATATTTAATTACACGAAGTAAATTGACAGTAGCTAATGTCACTTCGTCATAGAAAATAAGCAACATTGTATGAAGAAGTGACATTAGTTGCTGTCAATTTACTTCGTCTAATTAAAAATTCGACTTTAGTATGGAGCTGAGCGGCAAAGTTAGAGCGAACGAGCAGTATTTACCTGTATTGTGTGTATGGCAAGACCAAGACCAGTTTTCTTATCAATAGACTTTATATGAAAGACTATAATAATATGGGCAAAATTACTACAACAAAGGTATTGTAGTGACCGCCACATAGCGAAAATCAATAGAAGTCCTGCATCGCGATATCAGAGTTCTCGCGGCGATGATGATCCTTTTGTGTAATGGAGAAATATCTCATCCCTTCCTCCAATGCGTCATTATCCAAAAGTGTGGGGCAAATTATGCCTTAGAACATAATCACTGTTGGCGCATTTAATTTGTTGTGACTGTAAAATACAGCTAAACAAAATTTACTCTTAAAGAGCTTAAAGAGGCTGAATAATTCAAAAATAATACTTGAATGAATCACAAAAGCTATGTAAACGTTTATAAAAGTGGATTTGGGCACAAATTATAAGGAGAGTAGCCTTAAAACCCCCATATAGTTGCGTTTTTAGCAGCTATTTCTCCTTATACATACATACATACATATGGTCACGCCTTTATCCCCGAAGGGGTAGGCTGAGGCATATTATATGCCCACATTTCACCGTTTGTATAATTTGTCCCACGTAATAGGTGGTGAGCCGTATTGCCGTGTTTAAATGGACAGGCGCAGGTTGTGACTGCCTGCTGTTGAAATAAAGCCTTCAACTTAGCTTAACGACTGCCATTTTACTGGCAACCGGGACCAACGGCTTAACGTGCCTTCCGAAGCACGGAAACGCTCAAATAAATGTCACAAAGTGATCACATGGATGGTCACCCATCCATGGACCGGCCATAGTGAAAGTTGCTTACTGCAGTGATCGTTTACAGAACACTGAGTCCGCGGGGCCACGAGCGCTTCAGCTCCTTATACGTGCTTTCTTATGGCGACGAAAACGAGAGTTACATTTATACTAGCAACAAAAAGGCCCGTTTAAAGTCAATGCATTTTTAAGTGTCATATTAAACACTTTATAATGTTTTGTATATTTGCCCTAATTACGCACTCAGATATAGTGTAAACAGTGTGGGAATTCAAATGCATGGTGAAATATGATACGCAGTGTCCATATTTTCAACGCGCCCTTAAATTGAAGGTGTTTAGTGCTACAAATGTTTTTTATTTAATTTGTCATACATTTTAGAAGTGTATTATATGAACAAAGGCATTTGCACCTCTGTTACAAGGAGTTTATGCGATTGAAAGCTCTGTAATGGCAACCAATAGACACAAATTAATCATGCTTTGGCCATTTTATATATTGTTAGGGTTTCTTTCTCACAAGTAAAATCTCGTAGATTGTAAAATATTTAGATTATTTTTTCTTTGCCCGCAAACTTTTTTACATCAACAAATTTTCAATATACTTATCACATGAGGATCATAGAATTGGACTTATTATAGTTTAAGAAAAAATGTTTAAGTTGGAACTAGGATCATAGAAGTTTGCTTAATCACTAATTTTGCGTAGGTAATAGATTTACCTAGTTTAGTAGCTTCCACATAATCAAATCTCCTCCCGAAACTACGACGCTTTAATCTATGTGTCATCCACTTCCTACCCGGTCTGTGTTGCTAACTGCACCGTAATTACCGTAAAAACACCGTAATCAGCAAGGATCTACCACCTACCGCAGGATTATAATTACGGTAGCAAATTACACCATAATACCCAATCAAGACCGTGGTTTATTAAATCTTGTCAATCAATTATCTACTAACTTCATTCATTAATTTTAGCGGATTTGAAAATTTATGTTCATCACGTAAGGGTATTTTCGTTTTATTTTCCGACAACACTGTTTTATGCGTTGGTAAAACCCCGAAAAGCGCGGCACTAACTTGAAAATATTATCCAAACGAATTCGGTGGACCTGTATTTGAATTTCGATGTTGAAAATATTATTCTAACGAATTTGGTGGACCTGTATTTGAATTTCGATCAATAAGTACTTAGATCTTTTTAGTTAACCTACCTAGCTTATTTGTCCCTTAATCGAAATTGAATAACATTTCATTCATGTCCAGTACCAACTTCTGTGATGCATACGTCTACTTTATTTGTTTTGAGCAATGTACGCGCATTTAATGGCATTTTGTATGGTATTACATTATGTAATCAATCAAATCAGCCTATCTCAGTCCACTGCTGGACGTAGGCCTCTCCCAAATCACGCCACAACACACGGTCCTGCGCCTTCCGCATCCAGCCAGTCCCTGCGACCTTTTTCAGGTCATCGGTCCATCTAGCTAATAGGGACCAATCTACGTTGAAGGATCGAGGCTTGAGGTTGTCCAGGAATATACCTACCTTGGGCAAGAAATCACACTAGGCAACAACCTGGAAAAGGAAATAGCCAGAAGGATCCGCTTGGGCTGTGCAGCGTTCAGCAAACTACGTCGGGTTTTCGATTCACCTATTCCGCAATGCCTGAAGACAAGGGTCTATAACCAGTGCGTTCTACCAGTTATGACCTACGGTGCCGAGACGTGGACACTCACAGAGAAGCTAGTCCGGGCCCTTAAGGTTGCCCAGCGCGCAATAGAACGAGCTATGCTTGGGGTGTCTCTGAGGGATAAAATCCGGAACGATGTTATCCGTCAGAGAACTAGAGTGGTCGACATAGCTCGCAGAGTATGCAGTTTGAAGTGGCAGTGGGCTGGTCATGTCTGTAGGAGAACCGATGGTAGGTGGAGCAAACGAGTTCTGGAGTGGAGACCGCGGCTTGGTACGCGTGGGGTAGGACGACCTCCCGCTAGATTACATTATGTACCTAATATTTTTAATAAATAACCTTAAGCTAAATGAGAAATATTGAATTTCACTGCCCAGTTTCTGATATCGTTACAAATATCAATTTTCTCCTCTTCATTTAATAATTCGTCTCCATCACTATCACTATCGCTGTAATTAAAGTTTTCAAAAATGCTTTCCTGTTCTATAAAATTATTGTCTGCGGAACCACCGGACGATTCTTGTATACCGTTTGGCAAACTTTTAGCATTGAAGAAGTAGAATTAATGGGTGTAATGCTTCCAACCATGTTATCGTATGCTTTTTTCACTCTTCTTCTATAACCACCACTCCTCTTAAACATTTTCTACTCCTTGAAATTCATTTTTTAAAGTGAATTTGCTAATCGCCTGCACTTTCAAAATGGCCACGTTAAGCATTTAAAACGTGGCTATATAACAACATTAAGAACAGCAGTTCTATAATTAATATATATATAAGATAATAAATCGCTTTCATTCTCTTAAGGTTTATTTAATTACTATAAAATGGGAAGACACATGCTTTTATTGTTTTAAGGGTTATTTAAAACGCTATTGTTTGTTTGTTGCATAGATATGGTAAAACACGCTTCTATAAATTACAAAACGTTATAATAGCTCCCTACACTGCTGTTATAAATATAAATGATGATATAAAAACCTTTATATAGCTTAAAATGTTATACAGCTAAAAAGCGATATGATTAGAAGAGAGATATTTTGAATCCTTATTGTAGCCATATTAATTGGGTTTATAAACGTTTAATCAGCTTTATTATAAGAATGGCCGTAATATTAGCCAAATGTTTTTATAATACGCCGATATAAGGCACACTAGCATTATCAACACTCTTTTATAATAACTATAACACTTAGAGCGTTATAGAATGAATTTTATAAGTAAATTTTGTTTGTTGGGAGTAATGTAATGTAGTTTAGTGGTATGCCAGGATCGAAGCAAGTGGAAAGCCATAGTCTCTGCCTACCCAGATGGGAGACAGGTGTTATGATATGTATGTATTTATGTAAAATACAGTACTACCGAATAAAGTAAATAGAGTTATAATGAATGTTATATTGGTCCCTAAACTGCTCCATGTACTGCTGTAATATAATGGACATTAGACGCTCTGTCATTTGGCCTTATAGGAAGCCGATGTACATCTATGGACAGACTTAGCATTGACTACCATTATTATTGGGGATTATTATATTCAGGATATTCTGCGATCTCTCTAAGGCTTTCGATTGCGTTAATCATTACTTTCATAACACTCTATTACGAAAACCAGCTCGTTACGGTATCAGACTCTGCACGGGACCCTGTTTCCTCATATCTTGATAATCAAATACATTATAATTTTATTATGTTGATGTTCATGATAATCGGTCCTTTAGAGCATCTGTACCTATGGATGTGCCGTTAGAATCTATTTTAATACCGTTTTTATTTTTAATTTACATTAAAGATTTACCATTCTATATACAGAACTTAAGCAACATTGTTCCATTTGCTGGACAGTTTCACACGCTACTAACTACTCTCCTATCATACACTTTTCTCTCGCTCTCTCTTTTATGTGACGCAAACGAATTTGCGAGATTCAGCTAATTAGTAATACCACTATTAGTAACAATAGTACTATAATAGGTGGCATCACTATGGCGCATTTAGTGTAAATCGATTAGAATACAGGTAGAATCCACACCACAAATCTCAATTTAGGATATGTGACACGCCACGGTGTCACATGTTAGACGCCATTATGTGTCTTAGTGACAGTTGGTGGTGGCTTGTTCGCTTTATGTAAAATGAGAAAGAAAGTAGGTCTCAGATCCTGTGCTGCAAATTATTGACTACTCTTTTGAAATTATATACTCACAATCGTATATCCTTACACAAATGGTATGAAGTGTTACTTACTAAGATTTTCATTACGTGTTATAGTTTCAATGACCATTATTCATTTCTGACAAACTCGTGAATTATAGTTACTTTTTCAATACAATTATGTTTATCTTGATTAAATCTCAATAATTTATAAGTACAATTATTAAAATGGTAGATAGGTGCAATAAAAGCATTACTAATGTATACGATATAGAATACGATAATTTGACTTTTTATTAAATTGTGTAAATTGATTTATTGGCTAGTTTCATTGAAGACGCTGAAGTTGCGATCACAATAATAAAATTAATCCCTTCTCAGAAATGCTGCCAATAACTCCAACTTTACCGAAAAACCATTTATCGGATGAAATTATTAGAATGTTTTATCCCACAAATTTCATTTTGACTTTTTTACTCTCAGCCAAATACACTATTAGTGATAAATGTATTACTCCATCAGGAAATAAATATAATTTGACAGTATATATCTTTAATATATTAGTGATTATAGCAAAAGCTCATTATGTACTAGGCACCGATAGTATGAAAATGATATCACCTAAAAATGAAAATTTCTTAAAGATAATTTTTACTTTTCACTTTCTTTATTATTGTTTTCGTATAATTATTCTTTGCATAACAAATTATACTACATCTTGTTCGAATATATTATTAGTATTAAAAGTTCAGGAAGTTCATCATAGTATATGTAAAAATGCAGATGATATTGACAATGCTTGGAGATGGAATTGTATTTTTGTTATAGTAGCTTGTGTACCAATAGTACTTACACTACTAATATTGGTTGCTCCACAATATTACAATTTACCTGACATTATAAGTGGTATCTTATTTGTTAGTATTGATATCAATTATGTTTATTCCATACGTGTTATAATTTTATTGAAAATATATATTGATAAATGGAATAGTTATGTTACGAAGACGGATACTAAGCGAAATGATGTAGGATATTATAATGAAACATTAGAAATTTATAAAAATATTTTAACCACTTTCAAACTAGTCAAGGAAGCTTTTCAGCTATCGGTAAATTTTGATGAATATTTTCATTTACGTTCTGAAATACTCAGCTGTTTTATTAACCACTGTGTTTGTATACTTTTAACAGAGTCTCCTTTGGGCGCTAACTACTTTCATACTTACGTTGAGCTACCTCATACTAGTTTTAGGAATATATCAATTTAAGATGGTTGAGGTAAGTAATAACATTCTTACATAGTTTGGCACTATACTACATTTATTATTCAGTTTAATATTCTGATGTTGTAAGTAATCGGAAAAAGGTGTGCTTATTTCTAGATTAAAGTATCTTTCAGTAGACTACTGATAAAATACATATTAGAGAGTACTGATAATAACTGATAACGTAGCACTCTGTCAATAAGCTTGTCTCCTGATTAAAGTTAATATAAATGATAATAAACTTTATCTAGGAATTAAATGTTAGCACTCTCTTTACTTTGACTATAGGCCGAAGCTTTCATTCATATAAGTTTTAGGTTAATAATATTATTAAAATAAACTCGTATGAATAATAGCTTCAGGTTATAACCAAGATATTTTTTTGGCATTTCAGATAGACAATACCACAGCATCATGGGTATCAGTAGTGTGGACGATAAAGGACTTATTTTTACAATCAATGCTGTGCCTATCTTGCGAAAAGTTGTACATGGCTGTAGAAGAAACATCTATAACATGTATTATTCGATTAACGAATGTTGATCGTCCCGGTAGGATCAAATTTATGTTTTTATCGTGCCGTGCCTCAAAATGAAATAAATTTATTCTCCGATTTTTTCTAATTTTGCGGATACCTGAAAATGGAATCCTTAAACATAGGATCACTTTGTTGTTTGTCCGTCTTTAAGTCTTGAAATAAAGATAGGGGGACGAACGGACGGGTGTATGCTTGTAACTCTCGACGGACAAGTCCCATTGGTACTATCTTGTTATATTTATTTGTAAAATTGAGCAATAGCTAATTCATTCGGTAACGGCAATGATTTTGGGAATAGAAGGCTAACGATTAAACAACAGCACTATTTGTTGTCATCATGAATCCCTTCTCTATAATTCTCATGTTTGTATAATTTTGTGATAACGTTGAAAGAGGATGCCGCCTGATGGAAAGCCTTAACGATATTTAGCGATTAGGGGCCACTCTCACAGCCCACAAGTCTATAGATAGTGGTCCTCAAGTTGGCGGCCCTATGATGTGTCTCTTCACGCTGCGCTTGAAGAACCCCGCGTTGTAAGAGATATAATTAAATAAATTGAATTTTGAATATAACTAGAAAATGTTAAATATTATTTCCCAGCCAATCAGAAACGATTTTATAAGAACGTCATTCGATATAATCGAGTATCACATTGTAAGATGACGGCCTGCGGACTGTTCAAGATCGATGCTACTTTAACTCTACTTTTTATTGCAAACCTCACCAACTACATCATAGTAATATTACAGTTCATCATTTTGTGAAGAATAAACATATTCATCATATTTATTGCTTTTTTTTATAAATATTCACGGACATTTTCACACAACACTATTCTGATCCCAATGTAAGCTAGGAAAAACCTGCTTGTGTTATGGGTATCAGACCACGGTGTTCAAGCCCATAATTAGTTAAAGGCATTTGATATCGTTTATTTACCCAACAGTATTGTCTGCATCGCGCTATTGTTTATTTACATAACAATAAAGTTAATCACAATTTAATATTGTCTGCATCGCGATATTGTTTGTTTACACAACAATATTGTCTGAATCACGATAGTGTTTATTTACTTGACAATATTGTTAATCACATTATAATATTGTCTGAATCACGATATGGTTTGTTTACACGACAATATTGTCTGAATCGCGATTTTGTTTATTTACACGACAATATTGTGTGAATCGCGATATTGAAATTTTTATGTATATATTTTTTTATTATTATATTTTTTTATTTTTATGTATATAAGTCAGCAATTTAAGGGGACTGATTGACAAAGTTTGCGAAAAAGAGGTGCAAATGAAGACATTCTTCTCGGTATTAGTATACGAAAATTGATAGCCGAAAGTAGATTTAAAATCTAAAAGATGTGTGTCAAAAGATGGTTTTATCAAAAATTGTGTATTTATTATAAACTAGCTGACCCGCGCAACTTCGTTTGCGTAATGAATGAAGGACCGCTCGACCGATTTTGTGCAAACTTCACATAAACCATCAACTAAATAGTCCAAACAAAACCTAAACATTTGGTTTGGATAGGTGAGCTCGTTCTTGAGTTATAAATTACAACGAAAAGTGGTATGGTTTTTTATATAGATAGATTTGTTGTTATGCCGGCAACAAAAAAATCGGTGTCAAATTCATAATGCATAACATATGAGCCAAGTAAATTTATTTATTAAATGCATTTCTTAATTCAATGGCTAAACTACTACTTGACACAACTTCTTTTCTAAGCAATTGACATCGTAACTTAGTTGCTTCTTCAGGTAGTCCCAGCCTACGACGCGACGTTTAAACAAACCGAACTACTGTAGGCTTTGTCCTCCTAATACAGATGGTCCAACCAAGACCTGGTAACGTAATAACAATGTAAATTTCATCAGCTGAGCGTTCATGTTCATTGTAATGGCTCTTTTCAGTCCTGTCGAATGTAGTCTTCGTAGAGGCCATTCCTGTATTTTACAAAGACTTAGTGAGTCTGTTTCCTGACAGAATGCAGTCAGCACTATATGTAGAATAAAGTTCATGCCTTCCATGATCAGTCTGCTGACAATATTTGTCGTAAGGATTGAGCGTAGATGGTAACATGCGGTGTTATTTTATTCACCAGTGGATACTACCTGAAGCGTGGTCTTTCATTTTTTTTGGCAAGCCATCTTAGCTTTTCTTCTCACAAATGTATTTTTGTCACACAAAACTTCCGTAGGTATATTTGGTTATTTGGTTAATATTATACCAAAATAGCGCTTTTTATTTAACTTTATGGCTTTGTAGTAAAATCATCTCTTTGAAGTCTGAAGTAAAACCATATCCCTAACATAAATGACAACGCATTCACAAATTATGTGTCAAAATAAAAAGTAATTTAAGTATAAAATAAGAGTATTTAAGGAGTATTGATATCAACTCCGGAGAAAATCGACCCCAAAATAATTTACATTCCCTTTTTAGCTCGTTATAGCATAAATTTCAATAAAATACGAAACACGTCTTCAATAAATTATGTTAATAATGCTATATGCCAAATTTTAAGTAGATCGGACCAAGGAATCACGTATCCCATACAAACTTTACCCTCCTTTTTTATACCTTTGGAGGTGGAATTTGCAAAAATGTTAAAATTACTTTTTTCAAATTGTAACAAACAACGCTCATGCTTAGTTTCATCATCGTATCATTAACCGTTTAAGCAATAATTGATTATAACTTTGGGTCTAGGTATCGAAACGCAAAATTAAGTTTGCTTTGAATTCTATATACTTTTCCGGAATAAAAAGTACCCAGTGTGGTGCCCAGGCTATTAAAGAATAATTATACTAAGTTTCATCGTAATCGAACCGGTAGTTTTTGCGTGATGCCTGAACAAACAGACAGACAGACAGACAGACAGACAGACAGACAGACAGACAAACAAAAAAATTTTTAATCACATTTTTGGGTTCGGTGTCGGTCTAGTAACAGCCCCTGCTATTTATTTTTTTGATATTTTGAATGTACAGAATTTTCACTTCTACAGATTTATTATAAGTATAGATAATTAGTAAAACATCATTGAAATAGCCCATATTTTTTTAGAAGAAGCTGTTTTATGACATCTATTTATTAATGAATGATAAAAAAAAATATATCAGAGACTAAAGAAAACATAGACCTCTAAAATGTTTTTCTTAAATTTTGAATTAGTATAAGTTTTAACTAATTATAACTAATAATGTATTTAAAGAATACATCACATTGCTTGCTTCCCCAGAGCAGCCAGTGTACCGCCGAGTGCAGACCTCTCTGCACCGGTGCTCGGGCCGCTAGTACGGTTTTGTTCTGCGTTGACTCCTTTTCAACCGCACCTGCGCCCGGTAGTGACTCCGGAATAACACGACGTGCCGCCTGGCTTTGGTTCCCGGTCTGCCACCAGCGGCAAGCTCCGGGGATCGGGTTGGGTGGTATCGGCGTGCCGGGGCCACAACCTAGGCCGCACCTCACGGTACACCTCTCCGTGACACCGCGCATTATCATCAATGGAGCGAAAGCGGCACTACCCGCCGCCACGACGTGCTACCCGGCCACGGGTGTTCACGAGGTCGGCTGTCCCCGCGTTATTTAACGCAGCGGTGAAAGCCGCCAACCTGACACCCGTGCCCGTGCCCCGGCTCAACATCATCGCGGGGCCAGCGACCGGTGCCGGGGAGGAGATGTTTGTCGCCAGCTCGGTGACACGCACACCCTCCCCGTTACCGGACACACCCTCCACCAGTCGGGACCCACGACTCAACCGCCCCAAGTCAGGGCCCTCAACCCTCGCCCCGAAGCCAGCCACAAGGCGTACCCCACCATCAGACGCCCCAATGGAGATCAGCTACTCACGGATGACGTTTGAGGAGCTGGCCGCGATCAACGAGGCTAAGCAACTCGCGCCATCCGCCACGAGTTCTACGACTTCACCGACGCCCCGCCCCCGGAAAACGTTCGCTGAGACTACGGCGGCGAACGAGGCGAAGAAGCCGGCGACGGTCGCAACCGGAGCGACCACGCCTCCACAACCACCCACACCAGCTGCTGCCCCGGCCGTCCAAGACCGGAGAACCCGATACCCCCACTCGTCGTGGAGGTATTGCCTGACTGGCCGACGCACTTCAGGGAACTGAAGAGAGCGCTCGGCCACGCACCCAACGTGCGCCCCTTTGGCAGGGGGGTCAGGTTCTTACCTAAATCCGACACGGAGTATCGGGTGATCCAGACTTACCTCACTCGGCTGGAGAGAGAGAGAGCGGAATCTCGTGGTTCAGCTACTCCCTACCAGCCGAACGGAACCTGAAGATAGCCATCAGGGGCCTCCCGGCCAACACCAACCCGCAAGACGTGGAGGAGGAGCTGCGCGAGCTCGGGTACATCCCGGAGCACGTGCGCACCATCCCCGCACGCCCCGGACGTCCAGGATGCCTGATGTTCGCGCAGCTGCAGCGGACGTCATCCACCATCCCGGGCATATATGAGGTGCAGGAGCTCCTCTGTATGCCCGGAATCAAGATTGAGGCCTGGCGTGGACGCAAGGGCCCGGCGCAGTGTCACCGGTGCCAGCAGTTCCGCCATTCCTCGCACAACTGCCACAGGCCCCAGGCTTGTGTGCGTTGTGGCGAGGGACACGCCGCCAGGGACTGCCCGCGTCCCCTTGCAGAGAAGCCCACCTGCGCAAACTGCGCGGGTGACCACACGGCGAACAACGCCAACTGCCACGTGTTCCGCAAGGAGACGCGGAACAAGCGCGCCGGTACCACTGCACGTACCGTCGCCCACGCCACCCTTACAACCACCGAGGCCAACGCCCCCGGCTCGCTCATGGCTGCCGCAAACCAGCCACAGCAGCAGCCGGGTGCCAAACGACGGAGGAAGCGCCGCGGACGTCGCGGGCGCAAGCCTGCCAAGGCGCCTGAGGAGGCTCCCCCTGTCGCCTCACAACCTGCGCCACCCGCGGCCGCCGCCCCCGCAAGGGGGAAGGCGGTGCGCGTGGCCCAGCCCCAGCCCACCGGACAACTTTATACCGTCATCAGCGCCCTACAACAGGTGCTGCTGATGGCGCTCGAGGAGGGGAGGGACCCCATCCCTCTCGTCACAAGGTGCATGTTGGAGCTCTGCAACTCGTTTGCATGAGCACAACATGCGCCCACCCGGTCTGCCCACGTCTACTACTCCACGTCGAGTAGTTAAGACTGTGGGCAGGCCCACCCGGACTCGACCGCTCCCCGTCGCTGGCTGATGAGCGCTCACTGGCGTCAAAGCCCAGTGAGCCCGACCTCGCTGTGCGACGGGTTGAAGCCCCCGGACTGGAGACGTCGCGGTGGCCGCCGGCCGCCCTACGTGCAAGCGTGGCCGCGCCGCAGCGACGCCCGTCCACCTCGGACCTTCACGGACGCCTAGCGTCCACCCCCGTGACCCGTCTGTAGTCGCAGGCGGCGTTGCGACCACTAGGAGAGGCAGAAAGCCTACATTAGTTACCCCGGGACCCCAACGGGTCCGCGTGGATGTCTTGAGACGACTTGCTTCCCCACGCTCGCCCGAAAATCTAGTGCGGGGGGAGTCGTGTTGCTAGACGGACGGACGTGTGTCGCTCTAGTCTGCAAAATATTCTCGTAAAATGTTATATTTTCATTCATGTACAGTGTAATGCGTGTAACAGAGCCCGAGTTACACAATGCATACTGCATTACATGAGAATATAATGCATTATTGAACTTATTTTATGTGTGCTAATATTGTAAGCGGTACTTAATCATTTCAAAATAAATAAATGAAGAAATATTTGTGGACATTTCCACATAACTTATGCTATTAGAACTTTGTGCTACAACTGATGAAAATACTTATATTACAGTTATTATTAACACACTGCTCTTTTTGAGACACTGCTTTTAACCGTCAATTTTTTCAGCTTATTACGTCTTCGGGCGATGTAGGCACCATCTACCGGCAACTTGGTTAAGGTAATAAAGTGAAAGAATTGACGGTCGAGAGCAGTGTCTCGTTGGTTCAATGGTGAGGCCGTCTGGTCCGGCAAACCAGAAGACGCAGGTTCGAATCCTGCTCGGGACCAAAAATTGTATACAATTATTTGCTAGACAAGTAAGTCTGGAAATGATCTGCTGGCCCTGTTGGATTCTCAAACAATTTGTTATGATTTTTTAAGTCTATATTATATACAGTACGCAGAGCACTAAAAAGAATAGCCTGCCGAGTTTCTTGCTAGTCTATATCTATACATAATAATAAAACCGTTGAGGGTCGAGAGTCTGAACATGTTAGCTATTTAAAAAAAAAGTACGCGTTCTCTAATCGATACCTACTTAAGCCAAAATGAAACTTAAAATTTTCATGTCCGTCTGTATTCCGAATACGTATCACGCCGAAACTACTGATTTGAATGAAAATTGATCCGAGGAAGTTCAGGAGTTAGAGACATCTCAACTTCTCAAAACCTAGATTTCAACAGTTCCTTTGAATGTGGGGGTAAATCTAAACCTGCGTGTTGGCTTTATCATATAAAAGCTTAATGATTAAGTCCAGTGTTAAATATTTCGTCTGGACTGAAATTAATCATTTTAGAATAGATTCTAAAACAATTCAGTCCACGCCCTCGACGTGTAAGTTCTTTTATGATAAAGCAAACAGGGCAGTTTCACTCACCGCTTGCTGAGTCTGATGAAAAAATACCTACCCTTTCAAGCGTCGTAAACGAAGTTGTGAGGGTCAGCTAGTTACATATATACATAAATATGGTCACGCCTTAATCCCCGAAGGGGTAGGCAGAGGCATATTATTATGTCCCCACATTTCACCTTTTTAGAATTTGTCCCACGTAATAGGTGGTGAACTGTATTACCGTGTTGAGATAGACAGGCGCAGGTTGTGACTGCCTGCTGTTGAAATTATCCAAGCCGCCAAAAAGGCCTTCAACTTGGCTTAACGACTGCTATTTTACGGGCAACCAAGACCAACGGCTTAACGTGCCTTCCGAAACACGGAAACGACGCTCAAATAACTGTCACAAAGTGGTCACATAGATGGTCACCCATCCAAGGACTGGCCATAGTGAATGAGCTTACTACAGTGATCGTTTACAGAATACTGAGTCCGCGGTGCCACGAGCGCTTCTTATTTATACATAACTAGCTGAGCCACGCAACTGTGTTTACGACTATTTTTGTTTGTCTGTATAAAAAGAAATGAAATTTAGTTCCAAAAGTAACAAAAATTTTAAGCGAGTGGAAGACCCCTCTTGTCTGGATTTGTAATAATTTAAGTACAAAACAATGACAGTCGTTAAGCCAAGTTGAAGGCCTTATGGGCGGCTTGAAAAATTTCAACTGTGGGTCGTCACAACCTGCGCCCGGGTCGGCAGCGCGTGTGTAGCGCCTCTGGTGTTGCAAAACGTCTATAGGCTACGGTTACCAACCTTCTGGTGGGCCGTAAGCTTGTCTGCCACCTAAGTAGTATAATAAAAAAATTAATATAGTATGAACATTCGTCTTTGTGAATTCGTCACATTTAATTTTTACGTAATAATCAATCACATTTTTGCAGTGTATTTTTACTACACTTAAAAACAAAGGAAAATTGAAATACAAATGTTCCTTTGTTTTTTAATTTACTTTTCGCCTCTATCTATAAAATAGAGTGCAGAGGAGCTTATGGCGAGACTTTGTCTGTAGTCTGTGACTCTGTTGCATTAAACTACGTCACTAGGTCATGTGGATCATCTATTCAAAGTTTGAAATAAAACAAAAATGACAACGTCAATCGGATTGAACTCTCACAATAAACGTTTTAGAAAGGGGCAGTCGGGTGAGACTGTCTCACAGCTTCTTGTTTATTTGGTGAAGCGAGGAACGCATTTCCGCTACTATTTTTCTTCTTCTTCGGTAGTTCTTTTACTCTGATGTCTCTGTAGTTGCGCTACTCTATGTTGGCTTGCATATTGCCTTAATTAATTAATTCAAGTACTCTCTCAGATTGTTTTATTTCAATCTCGTGGCGCGTACACACGGATATTAATGCTTATATACTTTTAAATACATACTTATCATACATGGAAACACCGAGACCCTCGAGACAAAGATTTTAATAGTCTTTGTATTATTTATTAATATTTATTGATGTTATTTCAAGGAATAATAAAGCAGACAAACAGTCTTTGCATTTCTGTGGACTGTTAAATAATTATGTATAATTTGTGTGGTGTGTGCGTGCGTGTAGTCGTGTGTCCTCACTATTTGGTCGCGTCATTGTAACTCCGAAACGGCTTAGAGGATCCTTGCTGTAAAGATAGTAAGGACGGTGAGCAGCCCCCTCACCATCCTCAGCATAGCTTTCTAAAAGCATAAAAGTATCAAACTATAATGAAAAAAATATGTAAAATAATTAAAAGGCGGCTTAGGGGTGGTCCAAGGGCCGCCCCGCCACACCTTAACCTACTTTGACACAATATAATATAGGAAGTCGCTCGTGGCCCCGCGGACTCAGTGTTCTGTAAACGATCACTGCAGTAAGCAACTTTCACTATGGCCGGTCCATGGATGGGTGACCATCCATGTGATCACTTTGTGACATTTATTTGAGCGTTTCCGTGCTTCGGAAGGCACGTTAAGCCGTTGGTCCCGGTTGCCAGTAAAATGGCAGTCGTTAAGCTAAGTTGAAGGCTTTATTTCAACAGCAGGCAGTCACAACCTGCGTCTGTCCATTTAAACACGGCAATACGGCTCACCACCTATTACGTGGGACAAATTGTACGAAGGTGAAATGTGGGCATATAATATGCCTCTGCCTACCCCTTCGGGGATAAAGGCGTGACCATATGTATGTATGTATGTATAATATAGGAAATACTGGTATATACTATTAGGCGACTGTACCCTATGCCTAAAAACATTGTGCTAATTATAACTATGCATATTTATGCATAGTTATAATTAGCACAAAAGGACATTTTGAGAAAAGGACAAAAAAAAACAAAACAAAACGTGTTTTATTCCACAAACGGTGACACTGTAAATATCTTAAAGTTAATTAGGATAAGTACCTATAATTACACAGAAAAAACACTGTCACCTTAGTGCAGAATTAGGCCCCCTCTCAGCTTATTGCTGCCTTTTTTTTTTGTTTAACGTGAGGGAAAATCCTCATAGGATGTTATGCCGGACTCTTACCGGCTAAAAAACCTCATGCCACGCCTAACAGCCTATGGTTGAGAGCCCCGGGTAAGCCCTCAGGAAGGATGTCCCGTGACTCCCAACGAGACGGTGAGCGGCCCTCTCACCGTCCTCAGACCCCCGGTCATGGAGGCCGATAGTCCTCGGCGAAGACACGTCGGCGGCGCCCAGGGCGCCGACTGCGGAACTCGAGTGGGAGAGTTCTCTCCCGCACCCGGCCCGCCGCCTCCTTCGCGAGCATGACCTGTTCGCAGAAAGAGGCGGCGCAGTGCCACTTACTCCCGCTGGAGAGCATGGCTCGCACCATGGCCTCGAGCGAGAGAGTGTCCACGCCCAGACCTACTACGAGGACCTGGCGCTGTTGTGCCCACGCCGTGCACTCCACCAGAGTGTGGAGCGCCGTGTCATCGCTGCGGTCCTCGCTGTGCTGACACTCGGCCGTGGTTTCCCGGTGTTTTCGCCACAGATACCTACCGAAGCTACCGTGCCCGGCAAGTATCTGTGTCAACCGGTAGGAGAGAGCACCGTGTCTTCTCTCCAGCCACTCGTCCATGACCGGTCTGACGGCCGCGATTGTGGCGAATCCCCCCTTTGGTTGCTCAAGTCGCACCTTCCATGTCTCCATGGTTTCCTGGTGGAGCAGGGTCCGCTGGGCCTCGATTTCTCGAGACGCAGGCCTTTGGCCCCGCTCCAGCGCCTCCTTGCGCCATCTGAACAGTGACGCAAGGGCTCTCGCTTCCAGGTCCCATGGAGGGGTCCCGGCTAGGAGACATGCCGCCTCACCGGAGATCGTGCGGTATCCTCTTATCACCCTGACGGCCATCACTCTCTGCGGGCTCAGCAGTCTAGCCTCATTGCTGGCCGTCAGGGTCTCCGCCCATACGGGAGCCCCGTACAAGGCCATGCTTCGCACGATCCCCAGGTACAGTCTCCTGTAGGGAACGTTACGCCGACCCCTCTGAGCAACGGACCACGCAGCACCCAGTCGTAACCGATGTTCCATAGGAGCGGCCCTAAAACCGAACCCTGTGGAACACCGCACGACACATCTCGCCGACCCGGCCCTAGCCAGCTCGGGTAAGTTATGGCTCTCTCGGAGAGATAAGCCCCGACAATTCGACGGAGGTAGGGAGGCACTCCATGATAGATAAGCGCCTCCCTGACGCAGCTCCAGGGCAAGGTGTTGAATGCGTTGGCGATGTCGAGAGACACCGCCACCACCACCTTACCCTGTGAGACTGCTTCCTCCGTCAGGCCTCTAATGCGCATGATCGCGTCCACGGTGGAGCGTCCCTGACGGAAGCCAAACTGGCTATCCGCCAGAGCAGGCCCCACGCGTGTGAGATGCCCGACGAGGCGATGTGCAATAACACGCTCAAAGAGCTTGCACACCTCGTCGAGCAACACGATCGGCCGGTACCCTGATGGGGAATTTTCCGGCCGCCCCGCCTTTCGAATTAAGACCAGTTTCCCGGTCTTCCAGACCTTGGGAAACTGGCCTTTCTCGAGGCATGCGCTGAAGAGCCCAATTAGTCGAGGCCCAAGCTCCTCGAGAGCCAGGACCCACGCTCGGCCTGGAATGCCGTCGGGTCCAGGGGCGGTGTTTTTGCGGGATTTAAGCCGCAGAACAGCCGCCCCTAACTCACCCTCGGTGACTACGGGCACGTCGTTCTCGCTGCCTTCCGCGTTGGGTGCCTGAGACAGAGCCATGCGCGGAGAAATGTGTTCCTCCGCTCTCGACGGGAACAAGGAGTCCAGGACCTCTTCCAGCCGCTCCGTCTGGAGACTCTGAGTCAGTGGGGGTGCCTTAGGGCGTAATTTGCCCCTTACCATAAGGTACGGGCGCCCCCACGGGTTCCGCTCCAGAGTCTCCATCAGCTCATCGCGGCCCAACTTTTTGGACCGCTTGATGGCCGTCTGGAGGGCCCTCTTGGCCTCCTTGTACCCATCGTAAAGCTCCGTCTCTCGGGCTGCCGCATCGTCTGGGCGGCGACGCCTCCGGCGGAATCTGGTGTACCGGCGGCGCGCGGTAACGCACTCCGCGCGCAACTGCGCGATTTCCGGCGTCCACCAGTACACCTGCTTCCTCGCCGGTCTGGGCCTAGCCCTGGGCATCGCCACATCGCAGATGCGCGACATGGCTCTCCCGAACCACTCCACTTCGGCATCAACATCGGCAAGCCTGTCCGCTGTCGGAATCCAGGCCTGCACGATGGCCGCCTCCAGGAGAGCCTCCCGATCCAGGCGATGAAGTGCCCAACGCGGTTCCGGGGGATTCGCAATTGTTGGCGGCAGGTTAGGTGGAGGGGAGACGTCGAACCGAATATATCGGTGATCTGACGACGTCTCCTCCTCCTCCACCACGCGCCATCCCTGGACACGGCGGGCGAGCTCAGGGGTCGCAAACGAAACGTCTATGACCGAGCTGAGCCCCCGCCGCGTCCAGGTTGCGACATTCCCCCGGTTCAGGACGACTAGGCCACGTGTAGTGACCCAGTCCTCCAGTATCCTCCCCCTGCCTCTGGTTTCCCGGGAGCCCCAAGCCTGCGACCAGGCATTGAAGTCACCCAGGACCAGGACAGGGCGAGGCCGGCATGCAGCGAGAACGACGTCCAGCTCAGGGAGCCATAGCTCAAACTGATGCTGGTCGAGGCTCGGCGAGATGTAAACGGCCACGACAGCCACACCCTCATATTCCGCCGCGACGCAACCCGGGCCCCTAGCAATAAGCGCTAGGCGCGAGTCGTCCGCGCCGGTCCCCCCAAAGATGGTCGCCAGGCCGTCCAGATCCACCGGGCTTCCCGGGTGAACCCAGTACGGCTCGGCGACGACTACAATATTAATGGACCACTGCCTGATGCTCTGGTACAGAAGGTCCTGAGCACCAGTGCAGTGGTTCAGATTCACCTGCAGGATGCGGATATGGGTGTCCATTAATGGACGTCCATATCCGCACCCTGCCGCGAACGTGCACCCACACCCTCACCCCCCGTGCGGACGGACGGGGCTTCGGCCTTGAGGCAGCGCAGGTCTTACTGCCCGCCCGGTGGTTTGCCTCTTTGCCCTCCGCCACGCATTTAAAACAGCGTCGCGGAGCGTCACAGGCAAGGGCCGTGTGACCGGGCTGACTACAGCGGAAGCACCGGTCGCCCACTGTGACTTCCGCCGTACACTGCACTCCTACATGCCCCACGACCAGGCACCTATAGCACCTGTCTTCGCGGGGCTGCAGGAGATGCACCTGCGCCCTCAGGAAGCCTCCAATAAGGAGGCTCCGTCCGTCCGCCACTTTCTGGGCCGCCGCAACGGGACAGCTCACGACCGCCGACCCGTGACCAGTGGGGCCAAAGCGGATTTCGCCTGACCTCACCTGATCACGGGGGCAGCCACTCGCCTCCACGCCGCGTCATCCAGACCCGAAATGCGCAGACTCGCGCATTTGTTTGGTCTGGTGACGCGGACGTCGCCCGTGTCCAGCGACGCCCTCAGCTTTGCCGCTAGGGCATCAGCCTTGGGGTCGCTGGTGGCGCCAGAGACCTCGAGGAGGCGTGCTCCGGTGCGCGTCACCTTGCACCGGAGACCTCCCTCAATCTCGAGGGCCTTGAGGTCGACTGAGGCTTTCGCCTGCCTCAGTACCTCGGCGTACCCCACGCCCTTCGCCTTGCCCTCTGTCGTCACCGTGATGAGGACGGCAGTGGAGCGAGGAGCGCGGAGCCTCTTTGGCGCCTTCGCCGCGGCGGCCTTTGCCGCTTTGGCAGCCTCTTTAGCCGCCTTCTTGGCAGCCTTTGCTGCCTTTTTGGCGGCCTCAGCCGCCTTCTTCTTTGCTCCCGCCACCTCCCAGATCCCCTCTCTAGAGGGAGTCTGGAGTGCAGCGGGAGCGCTGGCTGTGCTAGGGGAGGCGGGGTTGCCACCTCCACCAGGTGCCGTCTTCTTCTTGGGGGCGGAGGCCTTCCGCTGGAGACCGGGAGCCCCACTGGGTGGCAAGTGAGGCACACCCTTGGGCCTGTAGGACTGTGGTGACCCCTCACATATACCACCTGGGATGAACCCTGGCGGGGGTCGACATGACGGATCATGCCAAGCGATTCCCCGGACACTGTCCGGGTGCGCTCCTGGGTAGTTTCTTTCGAAGAATTTGCCTCAGTCATGTTGTTTTTTGCGTTTATAGTCCGCCGACTTTTTGGGGTGGGAGTGGGGAAGTTGGGAGAGGATGTGAGGATGGGAATGGTTGGAAGGTGGGAGTGACGCCCTAGGCACTGAGTTCCCCCCAGCGATGCAACAAATAGCCGGGCGTCAGAGCGTGAGTTTCGGGGTAATTTTTTAAAGAGGTTTTCTTCCTCGCGGTTCCAGAGAGCCACCGTGCCCGTCTGTTGCCAGACGGGGTTACGACTCGGCCGAACGATGGTTCCTATGGAACCGTGTACTTCGCCACTGATCACTCAGTGGCGAAGTACTCGTCGCCCTGGGAGTGCTCCACTAAGTACGCTCTGCATAACAGAGCGCATGTGGAGAACTCCAGACCGGCCATAAAGGCCCCCCCTCCTTGGTGGACTATTGGCCGTGGGCGACGACGTGCGCCTCAGGCGAAGTCCACATCGTCGTCCACGTTACCAGGATGCACCACGTGGAGGTTGTCCTACCCAGCACCCCAGCTTATTGCTGCCTCACTGTTAACGTGATGACAGCACTGATTTTCAGAGGAGGCCATTGGGGACATGGTGACGACAGTCTAAATAAACTTCTTACTAATACACAAGAATAACACTGACACCTACACTAAACTAATCACTAAAAATACGTTTAGGTACATATGCATTGAAATTTCGATGGATTAAATGAAATTTCCGAGATCCGTATAATACATTTGGCCATGCGGCTGAACAGACCAAAACTCGTTCGCCTCAACAAGTGAACTAAACAAATATTACACTCAAAATATGAAAAAGAAACGTCACGCGTCAAAGTCACAAAACACTCAAAACAGTAGTTTTGTATTCTCTTTGCAAAAACCATAGATTTAGAATTTTTCGCTACTCTCAATAGATATACAAAGCGTGCGAGCGAGACCTCATTATCCATAGCACTTAGCTCGAGAGGAAAAGAGAAAGCAAATTGTGTACTCTATATGTCAGTATTTTGAATCGCTGAGCCCGCTGGGATCCTATGGCGGCTCTATGTTATTCATAATATCTAATAATCTGTAGTGATCTTACGATTAAAATAGAAAATTTTATATTTTCAACAATATTGTCGTGTTTAGTGTGTGAATAGGATATTACAAAACGCAATTATACGAAGAAAGACTCGTTTAACAGGTCATTTGTGACTTCGTTCATTCCATTTTTGACGTACATATTTTGCCAAATTGGATTTAAAATTTCACTGAAAGTTCAACTCATAACGTAGATTATGCATTTTCCTTCATAAATAACACAATATTTAATGTGTAAATGCAATTTTGGAGGATATATAAGGCAGAAATAGAAAGGGCTGTTTACAGTAAAATAGTCATGGGTAGGTATCGATAAGGATGTCGATAGTTCATCATAGTAACATTGCTACAAACAATATTTAATGTGTAAATGCAATTTTGGAGGATATATAAGGCAGAAATAGAAAGGGCTGTTTACAGTAAAATAGTCATGGGTAGGTATCGATAAGGATGTCGATAGTTCATCATAGTAACATTGCTACAAACATTATTTTCATCTGGAATTGTTTGTAGCAATGTTACTATGATGAACTATCGACATCCTTATCGATACCTACCCATGACTATTTTACTGTAAACAGCCCTTTCTATTTCTGCCTTATATATCCTCCAAAATTGCATTTACACATTTTCATTATATTTTTATCTGGATTTAATTTATTATAAATATGATTGATTTTTACTCGAACTTTGTTATTTAACCTTTTTTTTAGGGTTTTGTGCCAATTTTAATATAATATTTCCAAAATTTGTGATCCATTTTGAGTTGAATTTTTATAATACAAGGCGCAGATTAGCCTCTGCGTCGAATACTGTTCTCACCTTTGGGATGACTGTGCGAGGTACTTACTGGACGCGCTTGGCGCTATGCAGAGACGTGTTATCCGATTTCAATTATAGGTTGTCCTAAGATGACGGTAAGCCTCGAGCCGTTAGCGCAGCAAAGAACCATAGCGTCCCTGGCTGCCTTCTACTGAATGTATCACGGCGAATGTTCTGAAGAGCTCTTCAACCTGATCCCACCATCTCCTTTCCGATTCCGAACAACACGTCGGGCAGAGGTGCCACTCATATATAGCGGAGAGAATCTTCGCCAGAACTGAGCGTTTCAAAAGATCGTTCCTCTGTCGAACTACAAAATCCTGGAACGACCTGCCCGCACATGTGTTTCCCTCATTTTACAATCCCGGGTTCTACAAGCGGAGCGTGAAGAGGCACATCATAGGGTCGCCAACTTGAGGACTACTGTCAGAAGTCTTGTGTGCTGTAAGCATGGCCCCCATTCGCTAGATGCGCCACGGCTTTCCATTAGTTTCCATCAGTGGCGACGTCAATTTGGCGAGGTTAATATATTTAAAAAAATCTACGAGTAATATCTTTTATTGTTACTAGGGTTCAATAATAAATGAGTTTCTAGGTTTCGTATTACGATAAGAGTTGGATTTTTAGTAAAATTTCAAATTTAATTGGCAAAATATATATGTAAGGCAACAATGCAATGTACGATGCCATAAATTACATGTTAAAAGTGTATTTTCACATTCACACACTGAATCAAAATTCGTAAAATCACTACAGAATTTCTATTATTACGAGTTACCCCATATAATCCCATTTTTACTTTTTCATAGTCGATTACATTCAAATTAACAATTTATTCCCCAAAACAAGAAGTTGGAGATGAAACTTCTAAGCACTTTGTGTGCTTAGAAGTTTCATTTCCATTCCATCCATTTATACAGATACTTTTATTGATAACATAGGTGTGACCATTCAACAACACTATTTAACCCACACATAGATCTTTCATTTTTGGTCTCGTCTTCAGTTTGACACTGTTCATCTTGTACATTCTAAATCTATGGCAAAAACAGTTTTGTTACTAGCATGATCATGCTTCCGCGATCAATAATAATTTAAAAAACACGGGCATTTTCAAAATAACTTAATTAAACTCTTGTATTAGCTATACTTATAATGATCCAACCCCTAGCTCAGGCATGCACCCACGAAAAGTGACCGCAAAATCGCTCCCTAACACAAGATACCTGCAGGACAAAAACAAATGCTCGAGCGCAACCAAATAATGAGAATCACATTTTGGGAAAAGGACATTTTGAGAAAGGACATTTCGAGAAATGGACGTTATGAAATGAGACGTTTGAGCCGAGCTTATAATGCTATTAGTCGTATCGATGATGTTTTAGTAATTGTAATAACTACCTATGATCTACTGACTAATATTCTAATACCAGCAATTATAAAAAGTACAGGTTTATTATTTTAGATCAAAGATACGTTATATTTAAGTTTAATAATGATTGAATGGAAACTCAAATCAATATTATGTAATGCAATGAAGTTATTGCTTTAAGTACATTATTCATTCTATAAAGAGAAACACGAGATTTCGTACATTTTGTAATAAACCCAATTTATTAAAAGTTTTATTTATAAATCAGCAATGCTACCTCTTTTTCTTGATAACTATTTGACAGACGATATTGTTGGAATGTTTTATCCAATGAATTTAATTTTGTCTGTTTTGCTCTCCGCCAAGTATACTATTCGAGATAACTTTATAACTCCAACTGGAACATATTATAAGAAAATAGTTAATTTGGCTGTTTTACTTGTAATTATGGCAAAAGGCTACAACTTATATGCGGAAGATACTATGAATAACCAAAATGGAGCTTTTTTGAGAATTACTTTCTTCTTCCATTTTATATACTACAGCATTAGTATCGCTACTTATTGCATTTACAATGAAGTTAAAACACAAAATAATATTTTACTTGTAATAATTATTCAGAAAATCCATAATACCATGCCTAAAACTAAGGATTTCCTCAATACCGGTATTTGGAATTGGTTTTTCTGTATGATGATTATCGGTTTTTCTATTCTGATTTTGGCAATCTATTTCACGATGCCGAATGCTAGTTTTATAGAGACTTTTGGTAGTTATTTGTATGTTAGCTTAGAAATCAATCACATTTACTCCATTCGTGTTGTTATATTGTTGAAAGAATACCTTAGAGAGTGGAGCCATCATGTTATGAAAACGTTTAATGAATGTGAGGATAAGAAATACAGCGAGAAAATGTTAGAATCATACAAGAATATTTTGAAAGTCTTCAACCTTTTCAAGAGTTGTTTCCAGTTATATGTAAGTTTTGTGTAATGAAGATAAACTTGGCTGTTCATAATAACAACGGTTAGAAAGCCATCATTTATTTTATGTATAATGCCATTTTTTTTTCTTTTTCTCCTAATTCATGGCTCTTCGTATATCAGCGATTCTGCCAATCTCCAGTAGGAAAATATGTACAAATAAAATTCGTAAAAAAATGGCGATACGCCAGTCTCAAGTTTTCGATTTTCCAATCCAATATGCCAATTGTAGTAGTTAGTTAATTTATTAACTGAATTTAGTGACCTTTTTATTGCATTTGGGCAATCTCGCCAAAATGGAGAATATAGTTCCACTTCTAGACTTATTTGCCAAGCTGTTAAACTTATAATCTACTGATCGTTTTGTGTCTATTTTAATAAATTATGCTTTCTTAACAGACAACTGGCTGGCTTTTCTCCAGTTTCGTTTTTACTTTGAGTTACATTTCCATTCTTCTGAAACTGCAGCAGTATAGAATAGCAGACGTAAGTAACTAGAATATTTTACAAGCTTTTGTTTTGTTTCACCTGTGTGTGAAGTTTTATTTTTTACAGTTTCAAGGAACTTTTAATTTCTTTTTGATTGTACTTGTTGTAATACATTACAAACGCCATCATTTGTACTATTTCAATACTTTAATTTTAATTTTCACAGTACATGCCTAATCTATGGCACTATAGATACTACAGCATTATCAAAGGCCTAAACTGACAATGCTTTAGGTAAAGTGAACAATTCTTATGGTACTTGGATTTGTCCTGAATGTTCCTGTGTTTCGAAGCGCGGATGCGACAATAGTTTGGCACCGGCTGTTTCTTCAAAGAACACAGGCGACTCTAACGTTACCCTCCGTAAAAAACTGCCTACCGATCGTTTTGAGCCCATTTTGCGCGATAAAGAGTCCAGTCTTGTGCCCGAAATTTGTAGCTTACGACAAGAAATATCAACACTGAGAGATCAGCTTTCCAAAGCGATGTCTACTATAACAAGCTATGACACTAAACTTCAAGTCTACATAACTGAAGTCATAACACTAAGGGAAAGGTTAAATCAGTATGAGGTTTCTAAGAACACTCCAGTAGATAATATTTGTGACAGCCAGGCCTGTACTAATGTTCCTATCCTGACGGTGTCAGAGTCCGCGGGACCAAGCACAGAGTCCTTGGGACCAAGCAGGACCAAAAACAATTCAAGAAAACGGGCTAATACTACCGAGGTCCAAACCCGGTTCCTGAGTTCACCTCTAGCAATAGAACCAGATAAATCCAGTGCCACAGCCAGCGTAATCTCTGATACCAATGGGGTGGCATCAATCCGGGACCAACCCCTGTCCGACGATCATCAACCTTGGACCGAAGTTAAGCGTAAACAAAGGAAACCGGTCTCATTATGTGGAACTGCAGGCCCTACAGTAACATCTTTAAAAGCTGTCGAAGCACGCAAGTACTTGCATCTGTGGAACATGGCATCAAGTGCTGTCGAAGTCCGTGAGTACCTTAGTAAAATATGTACCGTAGGCGAATGTGTTATTGATGAACTTAACCCTAGGGGAAGCTATAAATCCTATAAAATAGGTGTTCCAATAGCATTCTATGATGCCTGTCTCTCGGCGGATATTTGGCCTGTCAACGCTAAGATAAAAGCCTGGATTAATTACAAAGTACCTTTAGGCCCCCGAAAATCAACATCTAACAGTCAGCCCTTTCGTGAAACAGCTAAATCAACAATATAAGTGCAGTATTAAGATTTTTTACCAGAATACCAACGGGTTAAAGACAAAATTAAGAACTTGGCGTAATAGTCTATCAGCGTTAGAACACAATTTAGTTGTTATCACAGAAAGTTTTCTTGACAGTTCTATTGAAGATTCTGAACTCTCTCACGGCGATTGGAATGTAATGCGTCGCGACAGGAGAACAATATGCGGTGGAGTTTTACTTGCCTCACGGCCACCTTTATCGCTACAACGGCGATCCGACCTGGAAACAGACACAGGGGAGGATATGTGGGCTAGTTTTTCCTGGAATGGTCGCCCCTTCTTCGTGTGCGTGATATATCTGTGTCCCACTGCAAGCGATGGGGAATATATGAACTGGTTTTGTAAAGTGGAAAGTGTCATTACTCGCCTGAAAGGCACGGTAATAATCATAGGCGATTTAAATCTTTATAGTGCATCGACTAATATTGTAAACTATTATTCATATTTTCTGTCCTACTGTCAGCTCTCTGAACATAACGCAGTTCTTAATAGTCGGGGAGTGATTCTTGATGTGGTCTTAATTCGAAACGGTACTGGTGACAGCGAGGTTACTGTCTCACCTACAGAAGGCGCAGTTCCCCCCGACAGACACCACCCCCCATTGGATATCCAGGTAAGAGTCTGCGGAGCACGTCATTGTTTTTTTTTTTTTTTTTTTTTTTTATACCACCAAGGTGGCAGACAAGCACACGGCCCACCAGAAGAACCGGTGGTCACCGCAGCCTATGAACGTTTGCAACACCAGAGGCGCCACACTCGCGCTGCCGACCCTGTAAAAACCTTCTTAGACCCCTTTTGAAGAACCCCATACTGTAGGCGTTTGGGAAAACCGAAGCAGGAAGATCATTCCACAACCTAAGCGTGCGCGGAAGAAAACCCCTACCGGATCTAACCGTGCTCAAACGCTCCGGACGTAGGGTGTGAGGATGAAATCCCTGTCTATGGCGAGCGGTGCGATGATAGAAGGTAGCCGTGGGCATCATGTCAAACAATTCCTCGGAGCACATACCATTGTACAGGCGGTAGAACACGCATAAGGAGGCATAGTCTCTCCTGTCGCGAAGAGGTTCCACACCATCTGTCAGTATAGGATCGTTGACAACTCTCACAGCTCGCCTCTGCACCGAGTCAAATGGGCGAAGCTGATATTCAGGTGCCCCCGCCCAGAGGTGACAGCAGTACTCCATGTGTGGCCGCACTTGCGACTTATAGAGAAGCAGTGTTTGCGCCGCAGTAAAGTACCGCCGCGCCCTGTTGAGCACACCGAGCTTCTTGGACGCCAGCCTGGCCTTGTCCTCCAAATGACTGCGGAACTGAACGTCACTGGAGATGTCAACACCAAGGATCCCTATACTTTTAGAGATGGAAAGAGATGTGCCCTGGAATCGTGGCGCTACAGTAATTGGGGCTTTCTTAGCGGAAGAAACACGCCTGTGTCTTGGAGGGATTGAACTGGACAAGGTTTTGTCTACCCCAATCGGACACTCTAGTAAGAGTAGCCTCGATTTCAGACACAAGCTGTTCACGACTTTCCTCCACTGCGTCCCGAGAGATACCGGGACGGCCTGTGTAACAAGTGTCCCCTGTACTGTCGTCTGCATAACAATGAATGCCGTCAATAGACAACATGTCATTGATATGCAGCAGAAACAGGGTAGGGGACAACACTGAGCCTTGCGGTACTCCAGCGTTTATGGCCATGCAGTCAGAACAGCTGCCATCGACAACAGCCCTGATGCTTCTATCGGCCAAAAAGCTGGACACCCATCCGCAAAATCTCTCGGTCAGTCCGTAGGAGGGCAATTTTTTAAGAAGACCACGGTGCCAGACCCGGTCAAAGGCTTTAGAAATGTCGAGGCTCACTGCTAGAGCCTCGCCCTTACTCTCGATAGCCGTCGCCCATCGGTGTGTGAGGCACACGAGAAGATCGCCCGTCGAGCGACCGTGACGGAAACCGTACTGCCGGTCACTGAGCAGGTCGTTTTCCTCAAGGTACCTCAGGAGCTGTGTATTAATTACACGCTCCATCACCTTAGATAATAGTGAGGTGACGGCTATAGGCCTGTAATTGGCCGGGTCGGTCCTATCACCCTTCTTGGGCACAGGATGCACATACGCGATCTTCCACGACGCCGGGACTTGTCGCATGGAATAAGAAAGCGAGAAAAGACGTGTAAGTACCGGACACAACTCTGGACCACACTGCTTAAGTACTACCGCGGGTATACCGTCTGGCCCACTCGACTTATGAACGTCCAGAGAACGAAGCTCCCGTCGGACGTCCCGCTGCGTAAATTTAACTTCCGGCATGGAAGTTCCACACCACGGAACGTCCGGCGGCACAGCACCCCCGTCGCTCATGGTCGAGTTAGAGGCAAAGAGAGAACCCAAAAGGTCGGCCTTCTCCCTGGCACTCTGGGCCAGACTACCGTCGGGTTTAAGCAAAGGTGGTAAACCTGACTGACAGAAGTTTCCCTCGGCAGCTTTGGCAAGCGACCAGAATTCACGACTCCCTGAAGTGTGTCCTGAACTCCATTGTGACTTGATACAGCCTAGTAATATTGAAACCTCGCGGGACTGGAATTTTAGGAAATGTGACTACACTCAACTGTGCGACTTGCTATCAGCAGTCGTGTGGAATGACGTGCTGCTGGCAAACGATGTAAACTCTGCTTGTCAACTGTTTTATAACATTATTTACAACATCTTTGATAGCTGTATGCCGAAAAAACGGCGAAATTCTCGAGGAGATAGGCGCTATCCTGTCTGGTTCAACGCTGATATTATTCGGGATATCAAATACAAAAACAAACTTCATTCCCTATGGAAGCGCTCGAATAGTAGTGAAAAATATTTAGAGTTTTCGTTACTCCGAGCCAACCTAAAGTCTCGCATTGCCACCGCGTACAATGACCACATTCAAATTATTGAACGTAACATCAAAAAATGTCCTCGCGATTTTTGGCAGCATATATCCGGCCTCAGATCAAAGGGAGGTTTCGAGCCCCGAATCTCCTATAAAGGCTCGACTTTCTCTGGTCCGGAGGCTGCGGAGGCGTTTGCACAATATTTTTCCAGTGTTTTTCTGCAAGAACCGCCGCAATTAGATATTGATAACAATGCAATTAATCTCCAAGGAAGCGCGAATTTTGAATGTTTCAATATTGTTGATTTTACGCAAAAGGACGTAATTTTTGGAATAAATAAACTAAAAATGAGTAGCTCTCTTGGACCGGACGGTATACCACCTTTTATTTTGAAAAACTGTAAAAAGTCACTCAGTGTTCCGCTCTGTCATATGTTCAATTTATGTCTCAAAACTGGTGTCTATCCAGAGCAATGGAAGCAGTCTAGAGTAACACCAATACCGAAAAGCTCTAGCAAGTTATTAGTAGAAGAATATCGTCCTATAGCTATCCTGTGCTCTCCAGCAAAAATACTTGAGAGTATACTTCACAAATATATTTACAGTCATGTAAATAAATACTTACGAAATGAACAACATGGTTTCAGAAGTGGACGCTCCGTTGATACAAATTTGCTATCATTGGTGGAATGCATCTCAAGTAGCCTGGATCGGGGACTCCAAGTGGATGTTCTTTATTTTGATTTTCAAAAGGCCTTCGACAGAGTCAACAACGACATACTACTTGCGAAGCTCTCTGCCCTAGGTATTGCTCCAAGTTTGCTCAGGCTAATTGCTGACTACCTGCGAAATCGGCAACAGTATGTCAGGCTTGGCCTGTACGAATCCCGACCGTACCACACGCGATCCGGCGTTAGTCAGGGATCAATACTTGGACCATTACTCTTTTTACTAATGGTAAATGATCTCCCCAACGTAATCAATCACGCTAGGAGCTTGTTATACGCAGATGATTTAAAGATCTTTTCTGAGATCAGATCGGAAGCGGATTGTCAAGCAATACAGCGTGATGTTGATGCCATTCATCTGTGGAGTGTCGTCAATAAGTTGGAATTCAACCCCAAAAAATGTTCCATCATGACTTTTGGGCGTATGCGGCAGCCGATCATTTTTGATTACAAACTTAATGGCGATCCTATCAGTAGACTTAATATGGTCAGGGACCTTGGTGTTATATTTGATCCTGGACTTACATTCCACGAGCATATTTCCACTTTGGCAAAGGAATCATACAGACGGCTGGGCTTCATTCTTAGGAATGCCCGTGATTTCCGCGACAATCACGCAGTTAAACTTTTATATAACGCACTCGTTCGCAGCAAGCTGGAAACTAGCTCTAGTGTCTGGAACACACATGAAGTTACGTATGCTCTTCCATTAGAAAAGGTTCAAAAAACTTTCTTGAGGTTCCTATATAAACGCCAGTACGGCTATTACCCTTATTTGTACCCAACTTTTTTCCTACTAGGTTGTCTAGGTTACAACTCTCTGGAAGTTCACCGCATTTGGCACCAGCTAATGATTGCCATCAAAATAATTCGCGACAAGATTGATGCTCCCGATCTACGTGAAGTGCTCTGCAGACTCTTTGTCCCGAATCAATACACGCGTAGTCGTAAGCACAGGCTGTTCGACGTATCTTTTTCCCGGACACAGTCGCGAGCGCAATCACCACTGCCGCGTATACTTACTGCATTCAACGCCCTTCTCGAGAAGTACCCTAGCTGTGACTTATTTGCCGACACAATACCCAAATTATTATTAGTTTGTCTTCATTTTAGTGAATTTTACGTTCATTTATAATTTATTTATATATATATATTTTTTTTTCTATTCTTTTGTCATATTTACCATTGTACTTGTGCTGCTATTTGTATTTTTTTTTTATTCTCTTTTTATTGAAATGTTTTGTTTTTTTTTATTTTTATTGTATAACTAGCTGAGCCCGCAACTTCGTTTACGTCACATAAGGTGTATGAAAGGAAAGGTATTTCTTCATCAGAGTCATCAAGCAGCGTCTGAAACTGCCCTGTTTGCTTAATCATAAAAGAGCTTAATGATTAAGTCTATTTTAAAACAATTCAGTCCACGCCTTCGGCGCGGACTGAGTTGTTTAAAAATAGTCTTAATCATTAAGCTCTTTTATGATTAAGCCAACACGCCAGTTTAGGTTCACTCGCATTCAAAGAAACCCCTACAATTAAAATTTTCAAAATATCTGATTCTTAAAAGTGTTATAACTCTTTTATTTCTAAACCGATTTACATAAAACAAACGTTAAATGTTAACTGGAGCAAACCTCAACACAATAAAAAAAACCGCATTGCAATCGGTTAAGCGGTTACTGAGATTAGCGTGCACAACCGTACAGACAAACAGATATACAGACATACAGACATACAGACATACAGACAAACAGACAAAAATTCTAAAAATCATTGTTTTGGGTTCTATTGCGTTCATAAAGCCCCCCTATAATATTTTTTCTTATTTATCTTCCATGTACAGACAGCGACCTGTTACGATTTTATTATATGTATTGATTGATTGATTGATTGATTGAGCTGCTGTATAGAATTTGTATGTGTATGTTTCAGTGTTATTCTTAATTAATGTAATTGGTCTTAGGCCGTGTTAATTAATAAATAAATAAATGATAAATGATAATAAACGAAACTGGTCAGGTACTATGAAAATTAAAATTATAGTAGTGAAAAAGTACAAGTGATTGTGTTTTTAATAATGTATACTGTTAATTTTATTTAAATTAGTTACTTGGCCACTATTATTTTTAGAGTAAAAACGCAATTGCAAGTATAGTATCTATAATATGGATGGCAAAGAATCTTTGTCTGCAAATAACTCTTTGCGTGTGCTGTGAGAGCTTTTATGCGGCTGTAGAAGACGCAACGATGACAT
This sequence comes from Miltochrista miniata, assembly GCA_933228765.1. Classification (NCBI taxonomy): domain Eukaryota; kingdom Metazoa; phylum Arthropoda; class Insecta; order Lepidoptera; family Erebidae; genus Miltochrista; species Miltochrista miniata. Next base: position 4,309,133 of record OW121769.1, read on the forward strand.
GTTTTGAATGCCTGAAGAAACCTGAATGTACTGGTATGATTTAACTTGACTATGTTCTACTTGGCTGCGGGTTTTCAATTCATTAATACCGCAATGCCTGAAACCGAAAGTGTGTTCTATAAGTTCACTGTACCACCGAGGAATCAAAGTATAAATGCATAGTTCGTGCCAATGGATTTTTCTCCCATCGATAAACAGTAGGTAATTAATTTTATCTAATGTTCGACAGAAGGAAAATCCATGTGGAAGATAAGCACACTTTTGCACTATAAGCGATTTAAGAAAAAGGTGAAACGCGGTTACATTGATGTAATACTCTATGTCCAATTATATAGGTTTTAAAATCTTTTCAGTCGTTTTATTTTAGTGTTTTATTTTTCAGAGAACCAGAAAATTCTGTGCAAGAGCGTTCTGCGTCTTAACCGAGGATCATATTATAAGATGACAGCGTCTGGACTGTTTGATATCGATGCCACTTTACCTTTATCGTTTATGGGAAGTCTCACCAATTATATAATAGCATTATTGCAGTTAACCTTCTTATAGAATGAAAATAAACATTCAAGGATCTGAATTTTCTCTTACTACCCTATTTTTAATGTGAGAATGAGAAAAATCCAACATGGATGCTATGCCGGACTCTTACCTGCTAAAAACCACACGTTCCCTACCTAATGCCTACGGTTGAGAGCCCCGGGTAAACCCTCGGAAGAATGACCCCAGGATTCCCAACAGATCTTGGCTACCACTGCTGCGTCACCTAGGGGGGTTTGGATGCTATCCCGCGTCTTTGGGGGGTTGTTCGGGTGTTATGCCGCTTCTTCTATCATGTCACGTTGTCCCATTGGGCCTGCTTTTGCAAGAATGGTCAGCAGCCCCCACACTGTCCTCAAGCCCCCGGTCATGGAAACCGATGGTCTGGGGCAAAGATAAGTCTGCGGCGAGAGCGCCGCAGACTGCGGAACTCGGGTTGGAGAGTTCTCTGCCGCTCCCTCCCGCCGCCTTTTTCACGTGCATGACCTGCTCGCAGAAAGACGCAGCGGTGTGCGACTTACTCCCACTGGAGATCGTAGTTCGCATCATGGTCTCCAGCGAGACAATATCCACGAGGACCTGGCGCTGTTGCGCTCACGCTGTGCACTCCACCAATGGTGGAGCGCTGTGTCCTCGCTGCGTTTTTTGCAGTGCTAGCACTCAGCCGTGGTTTCCCTGGGTATTCGCTACAGATACTTACCGAAAATCCTGTGCCCGGTAAGATCTGTGACAACCGGTTTCTCATGTAACAACCGGTATTCTCTTACTAACTAGACCGGATGAAATAGATTTGCAATATTATTATAGTATATTTATAGTAACTAGGGAAAACAAATTGAAGATTATTTAATAGATTTATCGGCGGTTTCAAAAGTCAACAGGTTTGTAATTCCAACCTTCGCCTGTCCAATATAACACGTAAATAGGCTCACCATCTATTACTTAGGAATAAAACTAATGTCAAAATGTAAGTAAATAATATGCCTCTGTCAACCTCTTCAGGTATAAAGGCGTCACTGTTGTATGTATTAGAAACAATAACTCTGAAAGTATTCGCCTGTTTTATCACATAACTAGCTGTGCCCCCCTGGCTTTGCCCGGGATTTACTTCGATAAACTTAATAAATGTCCTATTTATTCTAATAGGGCTGGAATATAGGTAGATGATTAAGTGTTTCCCAAGTTTACACCCGTCGGGGTAGATTTTCGAAAAATCCTTAAAAACGTATTCATTTACTTTTCTTTAGAAGAAAGTGTGCGGAATTTGAAGTAGCTGTGTTTGAAAATGTAGGAGTTCCCGTACAAACTTCCATTCCCTGTTTTACCCTTATAAAGGATTTTTTTCAAATCCCTGATACACGTGTCTGAAAACACGTGTCTGTAATTTCACGCTGCTATCGTTAAAAATAGTGAAGTTCCATACAACCTCCTATTCCTTATTTTGTCACCTTAATGGTAGAATTTCCAAAAAGCTTTTGTTATCGTTAGCCTACTATATAACGGTAACTTACCCTAAAATTTCAGTTTGGGCTAGGCGCTGATTAGATAATCAGCGCAGCGGCGCAGATAAGCAGCGCCAGCAAATAAATAAAAAAAAAATACAGATATATATTTTATTTTTATTTATATAATAATATAATATTTTATTATATTACCCTAGACTAGGTTACCATGTAATTTTATAATTAATGATATACGAGTATTATGCATTTCGGGATTTTACAGAAATAACTCGTATTATGAATTGTTGTCAAATCCCGAGTATTGATGTACATGGGATAATATTATAGTTTTCAGCCATGGATAAGCTTTTATGGCTCAGTTTGGGGTTTTGTAACGGTAGTATCAACTTGTTTGCTACATGGCATTAAGCCAGCATTCCAACAGATGAGATGACTACATGACCCACCAAGAACGACGAAGGTGTAATACAATTTGGTAACCCTCATCAAGGCATTGAATTACAACTTGGAAAAAAGAATTTTGAATTACAAAAAATAAGAAAGCGGAGTAGTACTCATAATATGTGGACGAATCGTTCAACTTCAATAACAGCTGGAGCAGGAGTTTCATGCTGTCGAAGTAAAATCTTGTCGTAGAAGGATTTGTCGAAATTCAGTTTGGGAGTCGGCCACTTAGGGGTCCGAGGGGGGTATCACCGTGCAGCTGTGAAAAGCCCCCCAAGTAACCCAGCCTCGGTTGGGTTGCGTTCGGGGTTCAGCAGCTGCACAGCCGGGCCCAAGGCGATGTTTGATGCAGCAGGGGGGGAATGAATTATTACCTACTGTTTGAATTGCATGCCTATAATGGTGAAATATGGCGAAACTGAACCTACCTACTGCCTTAACAACTATGTAACCCATATTTGCACATATTTAATGAATAAATGAATAAATAAACTTCCGTCTCACCACACAGTCTTATATGAAGCTAGGCCTTGTCACTCACTGCTGCAGCAAATGTCACTCCGTCTTCACGTCTCCCTCATCCCAAAAATATCATGGCAGCGAAAAAAAGAAAAAAAGGTGGCCACAGTGGCCGCTGCAAGTAATCCCAGATTCGAGGTGGAGTTCGCTAACATCCGCGGACTCCATGCAAACCTTAACGTCGTCCATCACCATCTAGAGACGGCACGGCCAGCTGTGATGTTCCTAACGGAGACGCAAATACGCCGCCCTGCCGACCAGTCGTACTTATAATATTACCCTGGCGATATCATCGAGGAACAATTTCGAGATAAAGCCGGGGTGTGCGCGTTCGTTAGGGCGGATGTTTGCTGTCACCGGCTGCGCTGCCTTGAGAACCCTTTCTTCTCCGTCCTTTGGCTGCATGTAGATCACGGCTCCATGAGTCAGATCTACGTGTGTGTCTATCGCCCCCACACAGGGAGAGCTGAGATAACAAGGCTGTTTCAGCACCTCAGCGAGGGGGCTGACGACGCGCAGGTGCGGTTCCCGAACGCTGAGTTGGTTTTTCTGGGGGACTTCAACGGTCACCACACTGAGTGGCTGGGGTCCCGCGGGACTGATCCAGCAGGACGGGCCGCCCACGCGTTTGCTCTCTCCCATGGTCTGACCCAAGTAGTGCGCGAAATTACGCGCATACCGGACAGGTCAGACCATGAACCCGCCTTGCTGGACTTAATGCTGACGAGTTGCCCAGCACAGTACAGTGTGTCGGTTAGCGCCCCGCTGGGTCGATCCGACCACTGTGTTGTGCGTGCCCGCCTGCAGGTGTCATCTCCTGCAAGGGCAGTAGAGGTGATGCGGCGATTGTGGCACTACTCGTCAGCAGACTGGGACGGACTACGAGAATACTATTCAGCCGTCCCGTGGAGTCAGCACTGCTTTGCGGGGAGGGCTTCATCGGAAAGCGCCTCTGCGGTTGCTGGTGAGATAACGTTAGGTATGGAATACTATATTCCATACACTGATGTCGCCAGCATCCGCTAAGCCCGCCCCTGGTTCGGCCGTGAGTGCGCCGTAGCTGTTCAACAAAAACAGGCGGCTTACCGCGCCTGGATCAGGGCTCGGGCTGTGAGCGCTTCGAATGTGGCCCGCCTCAAAACAGCGTACAACAAAGCCTCTAGGTCCTGTAAGAGAGCCTTCAAGAGAGCGGACACACAGCGCGTCACGCGGCTTGGTCAGGAGCTCAGGTCTGACCTGTCCGGTATGCGTGTAACATCCGACGGGCTGGATACTGGCAACTGGCCAAAGCCATGCAGGCCAACTTTTGCAAGCCCTCGCTGCCGCCGCTGCGCTATCCTGACGGATCACTGGCTCACAAGGCCCAAGAGAAAGCAGAAATGCTGGCCAATCTCTTTGCGGCTAATTCCTGGGTGTGGTTTCCTGGGTTCCGACTGTGGAACCACGATGCCGGATATTGTAATCCGGCAGTACGATGTGCGAGCGATGCTACGGTCACTCGACACGCGGAAAGCTAGTGGTCCTGATGGCATCCCGGCAGTGGTGCTGAAGAATTGTGCAGCTGATTTATTTCCAACGCTAACACGTCTGTATCGCCTTTCCTATTCGTCGGGAGAGGTGCCGGAGGCTTGGAAGGAGGCGAACGTCCAGCCGATCCCCAAGAACGGGGATCGGTAGGATCCGGCCAACTATCGCCCCATAGCCGTAACCACCGTCATCTGCAAGGTGTTCGAGCTAATCATCAACAAACAGCTCATGCGCTATCTGGAGAATCACTCGTTAATTAACGATCGCCAATATGGCTTTAGGCCGAAACTATCAACGGGTGACCTCCTAGCGTACATAACGCACACCTGGGGTGAGGCTATGGAGAGGCACGGCGAATCTCTGGCTCTTTCCAAGCTGCAAGCATATGGTTTATCGCCTCTGTTTTCCCGCTGGTTGGCCAGCTTCCTGCACGGGTGACGTATACGGGTTCTCTGTGATGGTCAGGCTTCCTGTTTTATTGCAGGTAAATGCCGGGATACCATGTGGCGTAAATCATAGATTTGCTGTAATTAGTTTATTAGGCGCTATTAAGCGTAGGTATAATGGTTATACTTAGGTCGGTATAAGGGGTGTGTCCTTAATAGTGTCAAAGTAGGGATAGTGATGGAAGGAGATATGGTGGGATTTAAGCTATATATAGGCGTGCGCAATGGTAAAACAAAAAATCAGGAACTAACTAAATTTTTTAATTTACTTCATACTGTCGAAGAAATTTTACATCAAAGTAAATTATTCTATAAAATATATTTCCACTGAAATAATCAGTGAGTGGCTTAATAGCCCAAGTATTTAACAAAATTTTTATATTTGTGAAAACGGAAGCTCTGGTAAGCATCAACTTCATCAATTTTATTAAGTAAATTAATTGTGGGTAATTTTTATAAAAAAAAAGTATATTTTAAGTAAATTTATTTTATCAGGCAGGCGTTTGTGAAATTTAGAAAAGGGGGTAATGTTCTTTGTATATTAAATGTTTTAAAATGGGGTTAAAAATAATAGTAAGGGAAAGTTTAGGGAAATCTATGGTTGAAGAGGGTGTATATAAAATATATTGTTTGTTCTTTTCAGAATGAGCTTCCAAGTTTATATTTAAAAAAATCCCCTGCTTATACCCGTAAGCAACTAATATTGAAAATATAGGAGTAATTATCTATTGTTACGTCATATTATTCCTGAAGGAAGGAAATCCCATCCCTGAAGGAAGAATTCGGATGAGTACCTAGTTTTTAAGATAGATTTAAATTTATTTTGTGAAATCGCAATAAAGGCAGTTATATATGTAATCGTTGCGTTATTGACTTCAGGACAAATTATATACCCTTACCTAAACTACTGAACCGCCTGGGAACTCCTGGGATCACTCTGGACTTCCTAGAAGCGTGTCATGGCGCCCGAACTTAAGTAATTGTCCTGGTAGTTGATAACGTGTGATTAATATCTACAGACTTGTTAGGTCTAGTGACCCGTAATTAAAATTTACAGTTTAATTTGTTGCCCGCTAGCAGGTAGCCTCCCCCGAAATTAGTGCTACCTCAAGGATTAGACGCCCTTGGCCTATGCTAGTCTGGATGCCCGAATTTTGAACTTTTTGTTTGCATTTAACATTTTTTGGCTAAACGGGTATTCCGAAATTTGAAAATTTGCTAACATCATTTTTATTAACGTAGCTTGTCCCCAAATTTAATTACAGTTATTTTATTTGAAACTGTAATAGTAGAATATCTTTTATTATATAATTGTTGGCTTATAGTCATATTCATATTTTGTATTGTTCATCATAAGGAAAAAATTGTACCCTCATTGTTTTTAATATTCCTTGTAATAAATTTAACGCAAAAAATATACCCACATTAATAAAATTGTTACGAACCTTCTTGTAGAAGTAAAATTGTTGTTAATGTTTTAAAGATATCAAATGCAAACCAGTCACGGTAGGTTTTGTTTTATATAATTTGTGTATTGTTTCAGGAAAATCTGAATGATATTGTAGTTCTATGTGAATAGAGAAAGTGATTTGTGTCTTAATAATTGTGAGCGATTCGGTGCTTACCAGAGCCGTTTAATATGAATATTATTAAAATTAGGTATTTCTTGCTAAGTAAAAATCAATTAACTTGTGAAGTAGTTATTCGCGGTTATGAGCCGGTTTCTACAGTAATAGTAGGGGGTTCTTTAAAAAGGGTCGTAAAATGGTTTTACAGGGTCGGCAGCATGAGTTTGTCGCCTATGGTGAGGCAAATGTTCATAGGCTGCGGTAACCGCCAGTCCTTCTGGTGGGCCGTATGCTTGTCTGCCACCTTCATAAAATTATGTCTTTTCTAGATCGATAGCCACCGTAGTAATATAATTTGTTGGGATAGGTAACAAATATTCATCATTAAAATCATTCCAATAATGCTGTATAACAGTTAGTAATACGAATATTCCAACTTAATAATTACAAAGAATAATTAATTATAATCCTCATAAAATAATTCAATAATTTAACATTGTAGCTAAAAATAGTCAAAGTAAATCGTAGTATCATTTTTTTTTCTCCTAAGTATGGGTAGTTGTGAATATCATGTGAATATCGTTAGGGTTTTTACAGACTGCATTTCATCATGCTATCATAATTCCATAAGCGTAAGGACAGGATACGGTTTTGATGAATAATGTTGAGATTTAGTGTAAAATAAAGCTAAATTCTCTTGTATATAAGAATTGCGTCATCATGTGATTGTATTGATGACACAAGTGTGCATGGGTATTTTATGAGCGTGAAATGTATGAGGATGTATGAATGTATGAAAGGTATGAATATGAGAGTATGAAAGGCACATTATTCAAAGGAATGGGTGAGTCCGGTGAGTTATGAAAGTTGAAATAGCCAGTAGGTAACTTTGCATACAAATAAACTGCATCGCTAAAAAAAAAAAAAATTTTTTTTCCCCTATTCTGAAACAAAATTAACGTCATTTTATTTTTAGATTTTTATCAAGTTAAATTGAAGTAAGTAAGACAAGAATAACAATGTCAGGTCAGTTATTTAAAAATGAACGTTAAATTACTTTAGGATGTTGTCGCGGACAGTCAAACATACACGAGAAATTTAAGTCAGTGTGTAAGAGACCTTATGAATAATTGTGAAAATTTATGAGGGTACCTCGAAATATTGTTAAGCTTGAGGTCACATTGTGAATTCATTGTCATGTTATGTGAAAGTTGTGTACGTGCCGTGAATTTATAAAATTACAAAGTATTAAGAATTACAAAGTTATGAAAGTTTTATGCACATGCATTATGTTAATAGTGATGCATACGTTTTGAAAACGTTATTACATATTGGATTTGGATTTCAGTGAAATGTTAAGGTTGGTAAATGTGATTTTTTTTTCTGGGTTGTTTGTATATTTTTGGTTAGAATTCTGGTAGGATGATTCTGTAGGTGTATTCAGTGCTATATTTCGGTTTCTTGGTTTTTTTGTAGTAAATACTGTCACTCGGAAGCGGTAAGCTTGCCCTCGCAGATTTACGTGGTACTGTAGGAAGCTCTTAAAGGCTTGCTTATCATATGCAAATATATTGCATTCAGTTATATAGACATATACAATGTTATTACATCGTTGTATATGTTGTTATATAAATTTTCTTCTCTGAGACGGTTATAGAAATCTCAGTCTTCAATTTAAGCCATATTCTATATTACATTCAGGCGGTTCGTATTACCTGGATTTCTTAATATTAAGCCTTAAATACGTCTTTTCTTCTATCTATCTTGTGAACACCATCAGAGTTACTCTATTGGAATATTTAAATTATTTATTTTTGGGAGACATTATCTAAGTAATACAGTTGTTATAGATTGATTGTTATATACTAATTCAATCTTTTTAAATTGAATTAGTGTTCTTAAATTTTGTCTATAGGGACAAAATTTTCTCTTGGGGAGGGGATATTGTGGCGTAAATCATAGATTTGCTGTAATTAGTTTATTAGGCGCTATTAAGCGTAGGTATAATGGTTATACTTAGGTCGGTATAAGGGGTGTGTCCTTAATTGTGTCAAAGTAGGGATAGTGATGGAAGGAGATATGGTGGGATGTAAGCTATATATAGGCGTGCGCAATGGTAAAACAAAAAATCAGGAACTAACTAAATTTTTTAATTTACTTCATACTGTCGAAGAAATTTTACATCAAAGTAAATTATTCTATAAAATATATTTCCACTGAAATAATCAGTGAGTGGCTTAATAGCCCAAGTATTTAACTAAATTTTTATATTTGTGAAAACGGAAGCTCTGGTAAGCATCAACTTCATCAATTTTATTAAGTAAATTAATTGTGGGTAATTTTTATAAAAAAAAAGTATATTTTAAGTAAATTTATTTTATCAGGCAGGCGTTTGTGAAATTTAGAAAAGGGGGTAATGTTCTTTGTATATTAAATGTTTTAAAATGGTGTTAAAAATAATAGTAAGGGAAAGTTTAGGGAAATCTATGGTTGAAGAGGGTGTATATAAAATATATTGTTTGTTCTTTTCAGAATGAGCTTCCAAGTTTATATTTAAAAAAATCCCCTGCTTATACCCGTAAGCAACTAATATTGAAAATATAGGAGTAATTATCTATTGTTACGTCATATTATTCCTGAAGGAAGGAAATCCCATCCCTGAAGGAAGAATTCGGATGAGTACCTAGTTTTTAAGATAGATTTAAATTTATTTTGTGAAATCGCAATAAAGGCAGTTATATATGTAATCGTTGCGTTATTGACTTCAGGACAAATTATATACCCTTACCTAAACTACTGAACCGCCTGGGAACTCCTGGGATCACTCTGGACTTCCTAGAAGCGTGTCAACCACAGGGATCGGTATTGTCCCCAACTCTCTTTCGTCTGCATATTAATGACATGCTGTCCCTTGGGTGCATTCATTGCTATGCGTATCATAGTACTCTGCATGTGAGCTATTCTGGCCGTCCAGCGGAGGGGCGAGGCGATGTGCAGGAGAAGAGAAGGCAACTCGTGGCGGATCTCAGAAAAACACAGGCGTGTGTGTTTACAGCTAAGAAGTCCCCATTACTACCCCTACCCTCCCTTCAGAGCATTACGGTTCCACTAAAAGACAACCTGGAGATCCTTGGTATAGACGTCCGGCGTGAACTCAATCACAAAAACTACATAGCGAGTTGTATTGGGCTGGCCTCGCGGAAACTCGGAGTCCTAAATAAGGTGAGACGTTACTTCACGCCACATCAGAGATGCTTACTGTACAAGTCGCAGATTCGTCCCTTTGGGATGACTCCGCGAGGTACTTGCTGGACGTGCTTGACGCTATGCAGAGACGTGCTGTCCGAATAATTGGTTGTCCTGAGGTGATGGGAGGCCTCGAACCTTTGGCTCAGCGAAGAACTATAGCGTCCTTGGCTGCCTTCTACCGAATGTATCACGGCGAATGTTCTGAAGAGCTCTTCAACCTGATCCTACAATCTCCTTTCCGATCCCGAACAACGCGTGCCGGGCAGAGATGCCACTCATACACAGTGGAGAGAAACTTCGCCAGAACCGAGCGTTTCAAAAGATCGTTCCTCTTTCGAACTATAAAAACTTGGAACGACCTGCCCGCACACGTGTTTCCCTCATACGACAATCCCGGGTTCTTTAGGACATGCGTGAAGCGGCACATCACAGGGCCGCCAACTTGAGGACCACTGTAAGAAGTGGCCCCCAATCGCTAGATGCGCCACGGCTTTCCATTAGGCAGGTGGCGACGTCAATTTGGCGAGCTGAATATAAAAAAAAATGATAACAAATTTATCAATCACGCATAGACAAAATTCATCAATTTGCTAATAACAGCTATCATATAAGCATAGTTTTATCTATTTTCGATCAAATCGATGCTCTTTATTAGATTAGTTACTCATTTTTTAAGTTTGATGATGATTGACATTTTCTTAGATTATTTCATATTGTTTAATTTCTCTATGTTATGAAGAGACATACAAAATTGTGGTTCTTTATTCATGTACAGTCAGCTGCAGAGTAAAGTATACAGATAAATACGTAAAGATTATGGCCAACGTGACGAGTGCGTCACGTGGTCATTGCCCCGCGCAGCTCCCTTCCCCGCTGTCTCCACCTACCCATGTATCTATTATTTCAAATATTATGCACTTTGCATGTTTTTAAATTATGGTATGTTTCCGGCATCAGGTCGAACCATAATATGCCAACAATAACTTACAAAAAGAACCTATTGAGCCGGTGAATATACGAACCCGCATACTCAGGCACCGGCCATCTAATAGAAAGCGCCTTATACGACTAGGCTATTGAAACAGTTAACAACAATGGTGAAATTTCTGATAGCTTTATTCATTTCATCTAACGGAGTTAATAACGACCGTATCGCATAGATTTTAAGGTTTAAAATCTATTACAAATACGTATGATAATAGTTTTATTTATAACTAGCTGATGCCCGCAGCTTCGCCCGCGTAAAATTTGTTACCGCGGGAAGTTATTCCCGGGATAAAAGGTAGCCTATGTGTTATTCCAGACTATAATGTATCTCTGTACCAAATTTCAGCCCGATCCGTTCAGCGGTTTGAGCGTGAAAGAGTAACAAACATCCACACTCACAAACTTTCGCATTTATAATATTAGTAAGATTTCACTAGAATACTTCTATTTGTTATACTGTAATTGAGGGTAACTTCATTATTACATTGTAAATCGTCATCGTTACGTCCATGTATGATATACTTACTCATTGTAATATTATTCAATTTGCTAAATTTTGAACCTGTGGTTTATTATTTACTGATAGTATGATTATAATCAACAACTTTTTAAAGACTTAACTATTGATATCTGAATATGAAACAAGAATAACGAAAATGGTGCGATATATGGGTATAACCGGTAAGATTTACGTTATACACGATACTTTAACTTTTGTTTTATTTTTGTGTATTTCAAATATTATTATTTTTTTTACAGAGAAAAACTTTTCATAGTTGAATAATAATGTGCATAGAGATATCAAGCAAGCGGGGGTGTAAGATGTGATCATAAAGGCACTAAATTATATAAAGATAAATTGAGCAGACGTTTAACGCTAAAAACGGATTGATTTGAAATTATGCAAGAGATTAACACTAGGTAAATAAAACTCTCACTAAAATTGTGTTCCGATTATTATTTTTGTCATTGACTGTTTATAATATTGCATCAAATTTTAAAAGTTTGAATGTTTTAGGTTTCTGGGGATGAATGTCTTCAATGACTGACCAGTTGACCGCATCAGCAGCAAATCTAGAAGGTTAAATTTACGTGATTTAGGATAATTCTTTGTAGCATTTGTCTCGATTCGTGTATAACTGGCTGGAGGTTCAAGAAAACATAACAGTGTTTGACCGGCCGGCTTAAAGTTGAGACGAAAATCATATAGAAAACTGGTGGGGTCCGATGCTTTTTAACTAGGTCACCAGTGATCAAAAATAATTAATCTTTATTATTATCATTTCAGTTACACTTGTTTTAAAAGTCTCAAGTATGTTAACGATACACCATCAGACCTCACAATTTTTTTTAATGTTGGTTGTGTTAAATGGGTTAGCATTTGTGTGATAAAAGAGAAAGATATATATTGCCATACGGTAATAGTTTGGCATGTTGGTTCTTTCTCTCTGATTCACAAGCACAAAATGATAATATTGATACTTTTATTCACAACTTTAAACGGAAGAATATTGTATGTTTAAAGGAATATAGAATTTTATCAAATATTATATATTCTAAGCCTAACCCCAAATATTATATATTCTAAGCGGTATCTATTTTGTGTTTTGTTATAATATATATAATAAACTTAGTTTATAGGTAAATTTTGTAAACGTAATTTAATAAAGACTGATGCAATACTGTATACTCAATCTATATTTTCCATTAATGCTATGAAATAAAACATTATTTTCATGAAAACTAATTATTTTAATAGCCCGTAATCCACTTAAACATTTAATGTCATAAATAAATCTTGGCGAGAGGTGATCGATGAAATTTAAAAAATAAAAGCAAAAAGAATTGCTCCCACGAAGATTCGAACTCGGGCCTACTGATTTGGTTAGGCAACTGTTTTAACCATTAGACCACCACATCAATTGGATGCAGATTCGAAAAACTTAAACACTTTGCTTGGCGAGAGGTGATCGATGAAATTTAAAAATAAAAGCAAAAAGAATCGCTCCCACGAAGATTCTAACTCGGGCCTACTGATTTGGTTACGCAACTGTTTTAACCATTTGTTTACGACAATACCAGGTTGCCGTGATCTAGTGGTCGACTAGTTGACCTTGATGGGAGATAGAAGCGTTGGTACATAAATGAAACACCTACTACTCTGAACTGATGAAAATAATCGACAAATTTTATTATAACAAGTAATTCCTATATATTACCAACACTGTAAACCAACTAAGTGAGATGTAGAAAGTGACACAGCGCCATCTATCGGCTAACGACACAATCTTACTATGTACTAAGTTACCTTTATAAACATACTTGCTTAGACTTTCACAACGGTCGTGAACATACTGCCCACCAAAGGACGTTATTGACAGAACGTTCTTTCGAAAAGTTTATGTAACTAGACTATAATAAACAAAAAATAAAAATGATAACGATAACAAATTGGACTAATAAAACAAAGTAGAAAAATAAAAATAGGTACTTAACAACAATTAACATAATAAGCAACAACGTTAAAAATATTTAGTAACAACATTCAATATATTTAACAACACATATTTACAAATATAGGAACTAATTTACCCAATTATTCCGTTTACTTATGTTCAATGGGCAAAATGCAAAGCTTATTTGTTGGCCTTTTGATAACTGAAGATTTTGTACGTAATGTAACCACACGCGTGACGTTATCATCTCCAGGGTGCTTTTCTACTATACGACCCAAAAGCCAACGACTAGGGGGTAAATCATCTTCCTTTATGAGGACTATATCTCCTATATTAGGTTCAGGAACTGTGGAAGACCATTTATATCTATGCATTAAATTGCATAAATATTCTTGATACCAACGTCTCCAAAATGACTGAAGCATCCTCTGAACATATTGCCAACGTGTTAAAGATGTCACATTCGAATTTTCATAATTCTGAGGCTCTGGTATTGCTACGATTGGTTCGCCAATCAGAAAATGACCCGGGGTTAATGGCATACACTCTCCAGGATCTTCCAAATTCAAAACACTCATAGGTCTTGAATTAAGACATGCTTCTACTTGACAGAGAAGTGTCGCCAACTCCTCGTAGGTAAGCGTTGACTCTCCAAGAACCCTTTTCAGGTGAAATTTGGTGCATTTCACCCCTGATTCCCATAATCCCCCAAAATTTGGGGAGTGGGGGGGAATAAAGTGCCACTCTGTATTATTTGCCTCTAAGTGCTTGGCTATAGCGACCTGATTCACCGCTAACTGGTGCAATTCTTTGGAGGCGCCTACAAATGTGGTACCATTATCGCTATACAACTTAGAGCAATGTCCTCTTCTTGATATGAAGCGTCTAAAAGCCGCCAAAAATGCCTGCGAGCTCAGGTCACTTACTACTTCGAGGTGTAAGGCCCGAGTTGCCATGCATACAAATAGAGCAATGTAGCCCTTATGGACATGGTGTCCGCGACCCTTCGTTGTTCTTATCTTAATAGGGCCAGCGTAATCTACACCACTGTGCAAGAAAGGCCTAGCCGGTGTACATCGCACGGATGGAAGATCACCCATTTTTTGAGCGTGGATAGTAGCTCTTTGTTTGGCACATATCACACATCTTCGAACGTGCTGTTTCACCAAATTGCGCACACCAATTATCCAGTATGCTCGTCTTAAATAGTTCAGCATTACCTGAAGACCTCCATGCAGAGTCCTAAGATGCGCGTCAGCTACTATTAGGTTCGTGAGATGAGCTTTGGCTGGCAACACAACCGGATGTTTCGTATTCTCATCCAACAATGATTTTTCTAGTCTGCCTTGTACCCGAATAGTTCCCTTCTGGTCGAGATATGGACTGAGTGACTTCAGTTTACTCGACTTCATTTGTAAAAATCCTTTACTCTGTAATTGCAGGTATTCTTCGGTAAATATGTCTTTTTGTGTTTTCTTTATACAACACTGTAATGCCATAGTCATTTCCTTAGCTTGTAAATATTCTGTACCATTTTTACCTTTATTTAAAAAACGACGACAATATGCAAATACTCTAAGCATTCTGGGTAAAGAAGAGAATCTTTCAAATATGTCAGAATTGTCTGGCATAACGACCACATGCGACTTAATGCATTGCTCTAGCTCTATGTTTGTGTTCTTTGGCTTTTGGTATTTGGTTATTGGGTTTTCATTTAAGAATTTCGGCCCATTAAACCACAATGAATTGTCGATCAATGAACTTGGTAATACTCCTCTTGAAGCACAATCTGCCGGGTTTTCTGTAGTGGATACGTGAAACCACTGAGAATATTGCAATGAGGTCAGTATTTCCGAAGTTCGATTTGCGACGAACGTTTTCCATCTACTTGGGTGGCTATTTAACCAAGCTAGAACAATGGTTGAATCTGTCCAAGCCTTAATATTACTAGTAGGTATTTTCAACACCTCAGCTGTTTCTACCAATAACTTTGCAAGAAGGACTGCTCCGCACAATTCCAAACGTGGAATGCTGACTTGCTTTATAGGAGCCACCCTGGATCTAGCAACAACCAGTGCAACCTTGACCCTGCCTCCTTCGTCGATCATGCGTAAGTATACGACTGCTGCGTAGGCTGTTTTGGACGCATCACAGAATCCGTGAAGTTCCTTTTTATCCTTGCAGTTCAAGCCAAGCCAACGTGGAATAGTGATCCTGCTAAGGAGTGACAACTCTTCTCGGTAAGTCCTCCATTCTTGTACTAGTTCTATGCTTAATTTATCATCCCAAGAGATGCCTGTAACCCATAACTTTTGGATAAACATTTTAGCTAAGATCACCGTCGGAGCTAACCAACCGAGCGGGTCGAATAACCGAGCTATGTCTGAAATTATTAGCCTTTTTGTTACAGGTGCATTGGTGAACGGTGGAAGATTCACTTTGTACTGGAAGGAGTCCCGAGTGCGATCCCAGGTAAGTCCTAATATTTTAACTATACTATCACTAGTAATTTTAATTTCCTTTTCTTCTAAATTCCTTACCTGGTTGTTCTTATAATTTTCATCTTGCTTGTATATTTTCCCATTGATCTCTTTAGTTTCCGTAGAACGTATGCTTTCTAAAAATTCCTGACTATTACTATTCCACTTTTGCAATACAAAACAACCCTTGCCCAGTAGTTCTGTCATTTCCTTATGTATAGCTATGCCCTCTTCTACGCTATAGCATCCGGTCATTAAATCATCCATATAAAAGCTATTCAATACTTTATCGACTGCACTGGGATAATTTTTACCTTCATCAAACGCAATTTGATGCAATGTTCTGATTGCTAGGTATGGTGCGGGAGCGGTGCCAAAAGTTATCGTTTGCAACTCGTAATCCTTAAGTTCTGTTTCAGAATTCTCTCGCCACAGAATGCGTTGATAGCCGGTGTCCTCATCCGCTACCCTTATCTGCCGATACATTTTCACGATATCCGCGGCAATACCAATCGGGTAAATTCTCCATTTCAGGATAATGTTACGCAAATCAGCTTGCAGGGATGGCCCAATCATAAGTGTATCGTTTAAGGAAATGCCATCTCTATACCTTTCCGATGCATTGAATACAACCCTTACCTTAGTGGTAGATTTGTCGTTACGTATCACTGCATGGTGGGGTAAGTAAGCTGTTCTTGTTTTGCTATCATTCTCCTTGACTTGCTTCATGTGACCTAATTCTAAATATTCGTTAATTACTTGCGTGTACTGATCTTTAAGTTCTTTATTCCTTTCAAAACGTTTTTCTAATGACTTAAACCTAATTGCAGCAATAGAACGAGAATCCACAAACTTGGGATCCTTAACGCGAAACGGTAATTTTACTACGTACCTCCCATCTTCTTTCCTACAGGTAGTGGAGCTATACAGTTCTTCACAGGTTTGTTCTTCTGGGGTAAGCATCTTTGAACTATTAAACTGCTCTTCTATTTCCCAGAATCTTTTAAGCAGGTCGTCCTCTTTGACCTGTGCATGCATCACGGTAATACTACCGTTGATACCCTCTGAACTACTACTCGGTCTATTTACTGTTCCAGATAACACCCATCCCAAATTAGTATCCTGGGCGATAAGTGTACCAGATGGACTTCTCTTTACTCCTGCTTTTATGATGCTACTATAGACATCGGCACCCAATAGGATGTCAATTTTATTGGGTTTATTGAACTGTGGGTCAGCTAACTGGAGCGCCGCTAGGTGGCTCCACTCGTGACTAACTTTATTGATTGTCTGCTCAGGTAAGTAGGACGTGATTTTTCGTAATACGTAAGCTGTCACCTTTAATTTAAAGGATGGATCTATCCGTGACTGAACACTTAAATCGACTACGTATTTAGCAAGCGTAGATCTATTACCCAATCCCGAAACAACCCCCTGAATAGGTATTTTAATCAATCTTAGGTATTGGACCGTGGCTTCCGTGATAAAACAGGCTTGCGAGCCTTGGTCAAGCAACGCTCTAACTAACAGGCTTTCACCTGTCCTAGACTCGGCATGTATTAGTGCAGTAGCTAATAAAACCTGTCGTGGAGCGATAGAGACGCAAGAGACTATCTGATTAGTATTAACCGTAGAGTTAGTACTAACAGCTGCCAAATTGACTGTAGCCGTAGTTTCCTTTGTGGGCCCCTCACCTAAATGTAGTAAAGTGTGATGCCTTCTATCGCATAATTTGCATGTTGTTTGCTTTTTACAGTTATGAGCGCTATGGTTACCACCTAAACAATTGAAGCACATCTTCTGATTCACAGCGAATTCCCTTCTAGCTTCGACAGCTTGCTTCGCAAATTTCTTACAGAAACAAAGCTTGTGTGTTTCATTACAATATTCACAACTCATGCCTTTAGAGTTCGTAGCTACCATGGCCTTTGGTACCTGAAAACCAGCGCGCGACTGAACCCTTTGTGGTTCTATACGTTCGAGAGCCCGAAAACGATTTTCTAAAAACGTGGCAAAATGTTCGTATGTAGGTAACTCGTTACTATCGTGACTATTAGCAGACAACTCCCACTGTTTCCGGGTTTCAGGATCTAGCTTAAAGGATACGATATGGATGATGATAACGTCCCATGTAGTCACATCAATGTTCAAATTTCCAAGTGCACTTAGACAATCGTTTGTGGTGTCAAGCAATTCCTTGATACCCATTGCCGATTCCGCAGACATACGTTTCTGACCGAAAAGTCGCTTTAAAATACAATTCGAAATATATTTTTTATTACTATAACGCTTCTCAAGATTAGCCCAACATTGATCATAATTTAATTCTGATATTTCCTTATGTCTAACAAATTGCTCAGCTTCACCTTTAAGGTGTAGCTTTAAATAATGCATTTTTTGAACCTTATCTAAACTAGAATTCTTATCTATAAGTGATATAAACAAATCGCGAAAAGTGGTCCATTCGTCATATTTACCGCTGAAAGTTGGGATAACTATCTTAGGCAGCTTAGCTGCTGAACTCTTAGACGAATGAACTGCTTCGGAAATATCAGACCTAGTTTCCTTCTTAGCTTTAGATTTATTCAACAAAGTTTTAATCAAAGACTTATAACTAATAAATGTGTCCTCAGTCGATTCATACATACTGAGAAGTGACAAATCATCAATATCTTTATAATTTTCATACAACTTTCGGTGGTTTTCTTTATACAGAGCCCAGTCAGTTTCTAAAGATTCTAGCCTAGCTTCCAGATATTCTACCGTAAGCCTATCTTTGGGACTCTTTTTAAAGTTAGTTAAACCCTTTTGAATAATTGTTTGAGTGTTATTCAACACTTTAAGTAAACCTTCCATTTTATGTTTGTTTTACAAATACTAAAAATTTTACAAGTGTTTGAGAAATTAATTTACTACTGACTAAAATCGGGCATAGGCTCCGCGTTCCCTCGTTTTTTCTAAAACTATTCTAAGTCTAACATGCACACATAATAATACTAAACTAATAAACTTAAAATTATAATGTCTTTATGATTTCTTTAAAATATTTTCTATGTTAAAGTTCTTCAGTAGACTTTGGCACTTATGTAGATGATTTTTACTAAGTTTCGATTCTTGTGGAAATAAAAGTCAAATTTGCTTGATTACCTCACTGCACTGAATACTAGTATAAGAATTCAAAAGTACTTACAGTTTGCACTGACTCACTTATCACCAGCCGCGATTTATCTTCAAGATACCGGTGGCGTCCTCTAGTGAACGGGTTGTACTGCCGCAATTGCTGCTTACTCGCTCCTCCAACTGCACCCCTCAGGTGTCGCTGTTGTAGCTGAACTCGTAGCTGGCCTCGTAGCTGAACTCGTAGGTGAACTCGTAGCTGATTTCTTGATCTTCCCGTAGCGCCTCAGACGTAGCTGATGCGGGTTCCGTGTACCTTTCCGCAGCGATCCACTGCGAGTACTACGGGGGGAGCGAACTAACCACAGTTTGTTCGCCAAAAATACGCGATCCGGCTCGAAGGACCAAATGTTTACGACAATACCAGGTTGCCGTGATCTAGTGGTCGACTAGTTGACCTTGATGGGAGATAGAAGCGTTGGTACATAAATGAAACACCTACTACTCTGAACTGATGAAAATAATCGACAAATTTTATTATAACAAGTAATTCCTATATATTACCAACACTGTAAACCAACTAAGTGAGATGTAGAAAGTGACACAGCGCCATCTATCGGCTAACGACACAATCTTACTATGTACTAAGTTACCTTTATAAACATACTTGCTTAGACTTTCACAACGGTCGTGAACACCATTAGACCACCACATCAATTAAATGCAGGATCGAAAAACTTAAACACTTTGAATTGAAAAAAGAATGTGTATCCTTTTCTCTGAAGCTGACTGTACATGAACCTATTTACACAATATAGTTTTTGAAAGTAAAATGTTGAGAGTAGCAATGATATCAGGCCCTCTTTTACTTGATAACTACATATCAGATGATATTGTTATTATCTTTTATCCAATGAATTTGATTTTATCGATGTTACTCTCTGCCAAATTTACAATTCGAGATAACTTTATTACTCCAACTGGTGCTAGATATAAAGCAATACTTTATTTGGTTGTCTCGTTAATAATTTTAGCAAAAGGAATTTTTACACATTATATAAAGATATTTTAAATCCATTAAAAACTCACGCTGAAACTTTTCTTAGAATTACTTTCATTGTGCATTATATTTACTAAACTTTCAGTCTTTGCACATATTGTATATTTAATGAAACTAAGACTCAAACTAGTATTTTACTAGTACTTGTTATTCAGAAAATTCATAATAGTATGCCTCTGTCTTCGCCGGAACACTCGTATACTCTGTCTTCTTTATAATACCCTGTACAACTCCAATTCACCTTCCTATCTAAGGGATCGATTCTCCTTCATGCGTGATCCTAATGTTTCCTGTAGATCGCATCTACGCTCTACCCTTAAATGTCCTAGACACAAATCAGATTGCTACACAAATTCCTTTACAGTTCATGCGGCTAGACTGTGGAATTCCCTTCCGCCTAACATACGAGATTCTAAGTCAATATCTATCTTTAAAAAAAAAGTTCGTTTACACTAACTCTCCTCTATCGTGTAATCTTTACTTTTTTTTCTATATAGGTAAGTATTTTGGTCATTTCAAACTAATTTTCTCATGCTTATTTATTTGTTTTAGAATAGGAATATTATTTAAATTTATAATATTTATATATGTATATTTATGTGTATAATATATAATTATGTATTGAGTATTTATGTATACGGGATCTATTATATTGGTTTGTGTATGTTTACTATATTCTGGACTGAGTTTATTATCACACTTATATCTTTAACATACTTCTTTCTTCAAACTGTTCTTTCGCCGGACTGCTGGGAGAAATTTCTTTTTAGAAATAAGCAGTACCATTGTACTTTTTTCCCTTTGTTTTGTATTACCTGTGTAAACATTATGTGTACATAAATTTTAAATAAATAAAATAAATACGTATATTTGTGTGGTGCGTGCGGTCGTGTGTCCGCACTATTTGGTCACGTCATTGTAACTCCGAAACGGCTAAGAGGGTCCTTGCGGTAAAGATAGTAAGGGCGGTGAGCAGCCCCTCACCGTCCTCGGGCCCCCGGACATGGCCCCGGTCATGGCCCCGGTCATGGAGGCCGATAGTACTCGGCGAAGACACATCGGCGGCACTCTCGCCAACTGCGTAACTCGGGTGGGAGAGTTCTCTCACGCTCCCTACCCACGGCCTCTTTGACGAGCACGACCTGCTCAGGCAGCGCAGTCCTGCTGGAGGTCATGGCTCGCACCATGGTCTCCAGCGAGAGAGTGTCCACGTCCAAACCTGCTGCGGGTGTAAATTGCTTAACGTGCTCTACTAATGGCATAAACGCAGGAGAGTGAACAACTCCTCGACGGTCTGTGAGCCGAGCTTATAATGCTATTAGTCTTATCGATGATGCTTTAATAATTTTAATAACTACCTATCATCTACTGACTAATGTTTTAATACCAGTAATTATAAAAAAGTAAGTATTATTATTTTTGATCAAAGATACTTAATATTTAAATTTGATTGTGATTGAATGGAAACTCAAATCAATATTATGTAATGGAATGAAGTTATTGCTTTGAGTACATTATTCATTTGATAAAAAGAAACACGAGATTTCGTACATTTCTTAATAAACTAAATTTATTAAAAGTGTAATATATAAATCAGCAACGGTACCTCTTTTTCTTAATAACTATTTGACAGACGATATTGTTAGAATCTTTTATCCAATTAATTTAATTTTGTCTGTTTTGCTCTCCGCCAAATATACTATTCGAGACAACTTTATAACTCCAACTGGAACATATTATAAGATAACAGTTAATTTGGCTGTTTTACTTGTAATTATGGCAAAAGGCTACAACATATATGCGGAAGATACCATTTTTTTTTTTTTTTTTTTTAACGTGAGGGAAAATCCTCGTAGGATGCTATGCCGGACTCTTACCGACTAAAAAACCTCACGTAACGCCCAACAGCCTATGGTTGAGAGCCCCGGGTAAGCCCTCAGGAAGGATGTCCCGTGACTCCCAACAGACCTACGGCCGCCAATGCGGCCTCGCCCAGGGGGTGGTTCGGGTGCAATCCCGCGTCTATGGGGGATTTCGGGTGTGACCCCGCTTCTAAGGGGGTGCGTTCGTGATTGCTCACGTCACGCTGCCGTCATGGGCCTGCTTCTGTAAGGACGGTGAGCGGCCCTCTCACCGTCCTCAGACCCCCGGTCATGGAGGCCGATAGTCCTCGGCGAAGACACGTCGGCGGCGCCCAGGGCGCCGACTGCGGAACTCGGGTGGGAGAGTTCTCTCCCGCACCCGGCCCGCCGCCTCCTTCGCGAGCATGACCTGCTCGCAGAAAGAGGCGGCGCAGTCCCACTTACTCCCGCCGGAGAGCATGGCTCGCACCATGGCCTCAAGCGAGAGAGTGTCCACGCCCAGACCCACTACGAGGACCTGTCGCTGTTGTGCCCACGCCGTGCACTCCACCAGCGTGTGGAGCGCCGTGTCATCGCTGCGGTCCTCGCAGTGCTGACACTCGGCCGTGGTTTCCCGGTGTTTTCGCCACAGATACCTACCGAAGCTACCGTGCCCGGCAAGCATCTGTGTCAACCGGTAGGAGAGAGCACCGTGTCTTCTCTCCAGCCACTCGTCCATGACCGGTCTGACGGCCGCGATTGTGGCAAATCCCCCCTTTGGTTGCTCAAGTCGCACCTTCCATGTCTCCACGGTTTCCTGGTGGAGCAGGGTCCGCTGGGCCTCGATTTCTCGAGACGCAGGCCTTCGGCCCCGCTCCAGCGCCTCCTTGCGCCATCTGAACAGTGACGCAAGGGCTCTCGCTTCCAGGTCCCATGGAGGGGTCCCGGCTAGGAGACATGCCGCCTCACCGGAGATCGTGCGGTATCCTCTTATCACCCTGACGGCCATCACTCTCTGCGGGCTCAGCAGTCTAGCCTCATTGCTGGCCGTCAGGGTCTCCGCCCATACGGGAGCCCCGTACAGAGCCATGCTTCGCACGATCCCCAGGTACAGCCTCCTGTAGGGAGCGTTGGGTCCCCTGATGTTGGGCATCAACCGCGCGAGTGCGGCCGATGCTCCCCTCAGTTTTGGGACCAAACTTCGGAAGTGATGTCCGAAGTTCCACCGGCCATCGAGTACGAGCCCCAGATATTTCATCGAGGGCTCGATGCCGATGCTGACGCCCCCTACCTGTAGGCTGGATCCCGCAGGTGGCCCCATCCGAGGTCCGTGGAAACACAGAGCCTCGGATTTGTGAAGGGCGACCTCGAGACCCAGCCGCCGAATCCGACCCACGACCTGAGCAACCCCTGCCGTGGCCTTAAGTGCTGCGGCACGGTGCGTTGCTCCCCGCGCCGTAACAAGGGTGTCGTCGGCGTAACACGTTACGCCGACCCCTCTGAGCAACGGACCACGCAGCACCCAGTCGTAACCGATGTTCCACAGGAGCGGCCCTAAAACCGATCCCTGTGGAACACCGCACGACACATCTCGCTGACCCGGCCCTAGCCAGCTCGGGTAAGTTATGGCTCTCTCGGAGAGATAAGCCCCGACAATTCGACGGAGGTAGGGAGGCACTCCATGATAGATAAGCGCCTCCCTGACGCAGCTCCAGGGCAAGGTGTTGAATGCGTTGGCGATGTCGAGAGACACCGCCACCACCACCTCACCCTGTGAGACTGCTTCCTCCGTCAGGCCTCTAATGCGCATGATCGCGTCCACGGTGGAGCGTCCCTGACGGAAGCCAAACTGGCTATCCGCCAGATCAGGCCCCACGCGTGTGAGGTGCCCGACGAGGCGTTGTGCAATAATGCGCTCAAAGAGCTTGCACACCTCGTCGAGCAACACGATCGGCCGGTACCCTGATGGGGAATTTGCCGGCCGCCCCGCCTTTCGAATCAAGACCAGTTTCCCTGTCTTCCAGACCTTGGGAAACTGGCCTTTCTCGAGGCATGCGCTAAAGAGCCCAATTAGTCGAGGCCCAAGCTCTTCGAGAGCCAGGACCCACGCTCGGCCTGGAATGCCGTCGGGTCCAGGGGCGGTGTTTCTGCGGGATTTAAGCCGCAGTACAGCCGCCCCAAACTCACCCTCGGTGACTACGGGCACGTCGTTCTCGCTGCCTTCCGCGTTGGGCGCCTGAGACGGAGCCATGCGCGGAGAAATATGTTCCTCCGCTCTCGACGGGAACAAGGAGTCCAGGACCTCCTCCAGCTGCTCCGGCTGGAGACTCTGAGTCAGTGGGGGCGCCTTAGGGCGTAATTTGCCCCTTACCATAAGGTACGGGCGCCCCCACGGGTTCCGCTCCAGAGTCTCCATCAGCTCATCGCGGCCCAACTTTTTGGACCGCTTGATGGCCGTCTGGAGGGTCCTCTTGGCTTCCTTGTACCCATCA
The DNA here is from genome assembly GCA_933228765.1 of Miltochrista miniata. Lineage (NCBI taxonomy): Eukaryota > Metazoa > Arthropoda > Insecta > Lepidoptera > Erebidae > Miltochrista > Miltochrista miniata. Next base: position 4,333,316 of record OW121769.1, read on the forward strand.
TAAAGCTCCGTCTCTCGGGCTGCCGCATCGTCTGGGCGGCGACGCCTCCGGCGGAATCTGGTGTACCGGCGGCGCGCGGTAACGCAATCCACGCGCAACTGCGCGATTTCCGGCGTCCACCAGTACACCTGCTTCCTCGCCGGTCTGGGCCTAGCCCTGGGCATCGCCGCATCGCAGATGTGCGACATGGCTCTCCCGAACCACTCCACTTCGGCATCAACATCGGCAGGTCCGTCCGCTGTCGGAATCCAGGCCTGCACGATGGCCGCCTCCAGGAGAGCCTCCCGATCCAGGCGATGGAGTGTCCAACGCGGTTCCGGGGGATTCGCGATTGTTGGCGGCAGGTTAGGTGGAGGGGAGACGTCGAACCGAATATATCGGTGATCTGACGACGTCTCCTCCTCCTCCACCACGCGCCATCCCTGGACACGGCGGGCGAGCTCAGGGGTCGCAAACGAAACGTCTATGACCGAGCTGAGCCCCCGCCGCGTCCAGGTTGCGACATTCCCCCGGTTCAGGATGGCTAGGCCACGTGTAGTGACCCAGTCCTCCAGTATCCTCCCCCTGCCTCTGGTTTCCCGGGAGCCCCAAGCCTGCGACCAGGCATTGAAGTCTCCCAGGACCAGGACAGGGCGAGGCCGGCATGCAGCGAGAACGACGTCCAGCTCAGGGAGCCATAGCTCAAACTGATGCTGGTCGAGGCTCGGCGAGATGTAAACGGCCACGACAGCCACACCCTCGTATTCCGCCGCGACACAACCCGGGCCTCTGGCGATGACCGCCAGGCGCGAGTCGTCCGCGCCGGTCCCCCCAAAAATGGTCGCTACGCCGTCCAGATCCACCGGGCTTCCCGGGTGAACCCAGTACGGCTCGGCGACGACGACGATGTTAATGGACCACTGCCTGATGCTCTGGTACAGAAGGTCCTGAGCACCAGTGCAGTGGTTCAGATTCACCTGCAGGATGCGGATATGGGTGTCCATTAATGGACGTCCATATCCGCACCCTGCCGCGAACGTGCATCCACACCCTCACCCCTCCGTGCGGACGGACGGGGCTTCGGCCTTGAGGCAGCGCAGGTCTTACTGCCCGCCCGGTGGTTTGCCTCCTTGCCCTCCGCCACGCATTTAAAACAGCGTGGCGGAGCGTCACAGGCAAGGGCCGTGTGACCGGGCTGACCACAGCGGAAGCACCGATCGCCCACGGTGACTTCCGCCGTACACTGCACTCCTACATGCCCCACGACCAGGCACCTATAGCACCTGTCTTCGCGGGGCTGCAGGAGATGCACCTGCGCCCTCAGGAAGCCTCCAATAAGGAGGCTCCGTCCGTCCGCCACTTTCTGGGCCGCCGCGACGGGACAGCTCACGACCGCCGACCCGTGACCAGTGGGGCCAAAGCGGATTTCGCCTGACCTCACCTGATCACGGGGGCAGCCACTCGCCTCCACGACGGCGGAGATTATCTCCTCCGTCGTGGCCGCATCATCCAGACCTGAAATGCGCATACTCGCGCATTTGTTTGGTCTGGTGACGCGGACGTCGCCCGTGTCCAGCGACTCCCTCAGCTTTGCCGCTAGGGCATCCGCTTTAGGGCCGCTGGTGGCGCCAGAGACCTCGAGGAGGCGTGCTCCGGTGCGCGTCACCTTGCACCGGAGACCTCCCTCAATCTCGAGGGCCTTGAGGTCGACTGAGGCTTTCGCCTGCCTCAGGACCTCGGCGTACCCCACGCCCTTCGCTTTGCCCTCTGTCGTCACCGTGATGACGACGGCAGTGGAGCGAGGAGCGCGGAGCCTCTTTGGCGCCTTCGCCGCGGCGGCCTTTGCCGCTTTTGCGGCGGCTTTTGCCGCCTTCCTGGCGGCCTTCGCCGCCTTTCTGGCAGCCTTCGCCGCCTTCTTCTTTGCTCCCGCCACCTCACAGACCCCCTCTCGCGAGGGAATCTGGGGTGCAGTGGGAGCGATGGCTGTGCTGGGGGAGGTGGGGTTGCCACTCCCCCCCTTTGCCGTCTTCCGGGTAGCGGTCGCGGCGGAGGCCATTTTCTTGGGACCAGATGCACCACTTGGTGTAGCCGTCGTCGCGTATGACGTGACGACGGGTGCCGCCAGCGGCGGGCGGTATGCCCGGTCCTCCAGGACGCCGAGGCGTCTCTCAATGGCCTCCAGCAGCTGGACCATTGTAGGTGTCGCTTTGGGTGGTGCACGGGGAGCGGGGGTTTTCACACCCCGGGCCTCCCCGGTCCCCTGGACCAGCTGCGTGAGCTTGTCGATCTCCTCCCGCATCAGCTGTTGTTGGTTGCGGGAATCGGCAAGCTCCTTCTCCAGGCTCGCGACCCGAGCCCGGAGCTTATCCTCCTCGCTGGAGACGCTCCTTTCTAGGAGCTCCTCCAGCGCTTTGGCGGCGCCTGAGACCGCGTCCGCCACGAGTCTCTTCTTTCCCGCAATGTTTTTCTGGCCTTTTACGGCGCCAGAAATGCGGGAAAGAGCCGCCAAGATGTTCACCGCCGCCGGCACCTCCGTGACCTTCCCGCTTGGCAGCGGGGGCACAATTGCCGGCGGCTCTGCTGCTGCTCTGCTACCTTTCGCTCTGTAGAGGTCGGCTTTCCGACCTCTACCCGCGGTTGTAGCTGCTACCTTCCTAGGAAGGTCTTCCTCACTTGTTGATGTTTCCTCCTCACCAGGCCGGCGGAACAGGCCTTTGCCTGGTCCGCTCGACCTGGGTCTTTTCCTTGCTACGTCGGCATGGTTGCAATCGGCGAGGTTGCCCTCGGTTTCGGTGCCCATGTCGACCGCCGACTCCATCTCCGAGCCAGCACGGGTTGACGCGACCTCCGCGTCACTGGGGGTGGTTTTAAGGCACACCCCTGGGCCTAAACTATGGTGACCCCTCCCATATACCACCAGGGATGAACCCTGGCGGGGGTCGCCATGCCGAGACATGGCAAGCGATTCCCCGGACACTGTCCGGGTGCGCTCCTGGGTAGTTACAACTGTAGTAATTTCCTCCATAGTAAGTTTTGCGGTTTTGCGTCCGCCGACGTAAGGGTGGGAGTGGGGAAGTTGGGAGAGGATGTGAGGATGGGAAGGGTGGGAAGGTGGGAGTGACGCCCTAGGCACTGAGTTCCCCCCCGCGATGCAACAAATAGCCGGGCGTCAGAGCGTGAGTTTCGGGGTAATTTTTTAAAGAGGTTTTCTTCCTCGCAACTCCAGAGAGCCACCGTGCCCGTCTGTTGCCAGACGGGGTTACGGCTCGGCCGAACGATGGTTCCTATGGAACCGTGTACTTCGCCACTGATCACTCAGTGGCGAAGTACTCGTCGCCCTGGGAGTGCTCCACTAAGTACGCTCTGCATAACAGAGCGCATGTGGAGAACTCCAAACCGGCCATAAAGGCCCCCCCTCCTTGGTGGACTATTGGCCGTGGGCGACGACGTGCGCCTCAGGCGAAGTCCACATCGTCGTCCACGTTACCAGGATGCACCACGTGGAGGTTGTCCTACCCAGCACCCCTGCGGAAGATACCATGAAAAACCAAAATGGAGCTTTTTTGAGTATTACTTTCTTCTTTCATTTTATATACTACAGCATTAGTATCGCTACTTATTGCATTTACAATGAAGTTAAAACACAAAATAATATTTTACTGGTAATAATTATTCAGAAAATCCATAATACCATGCCTAAAACTAAGGATTTTCTGAATACCGGTATTTGGAATTGGTTTTTCTGTATGATGATTATTGGTTTTTCTATTCTGATTATATCAATGTATTTCACGATGCCGAATGCCAATTTTATAGAAATTTTGGGTAGTTATTTATATGTTAGCTTTGAAATCAATCACATTTACTCTATTCGTGTTGTTATATTGTTGAAAGAATACCTTAGAGAGTGGAGTCATCATGTTATGAAAACATTTAATGAATGCGAGCATAAGAAATATAGCGAACAAATGTTAGAATCATACAAGAATATTTTGAAAGTCTTCAACCTTTTCAAGAGTTGTTTCCAGTTATATGTAAGTTTTGTGTAATGAATATAAACTTGGCTGTTCATAATAACAACGGTTAGAAAGACTTTTTTTTTTCTTTTTCTCCTAATTCATGGGTCTTCGTATATCAACAATTTTGCCAATCTCCAGTAAGAAAATATGTACAAATAAAATTCGTAAAAAATGGCGATATGCCAGTCTCAGGTTTTCGATTTTCCAATCCATTATGCCAATTGTAGTAGTTAATTTATTAACTGAATTTAGTGACCTTTTATTGCATTTGGATAATCTCGCCAAAATGAAGAATATAGTTCCACTTCTAGACTTATTTGCCAAGCTGTTAAACTTATAATCTACTGATCGTTTTGTGTCTATTTTTAATTAATTATGCTTTCTTAACAGACAACTGGCTGGCTTTTCTCCAGTTTCGTTTTTACTTTGAGTTACATTTCCATTCTTCTGAAACTGCAGCAGTATTAGAATAGCAGAAGTAAGTAACTGGAATATTTTACAAGCTTTTGTTTTGTTTCACCTGTGTGTGAAGTTTGATTTTTTACAGTTCAAGGAACTTTTAATTTCTTTTTGATGGTACATTAAAATTTGTGAGCTCCTAGTAATTAATATTAAAATAATAGTAATATTACTAATTACGATTTGATTTAAGTTTAATTTTGTTGCCAAACTCACCTCTACTCGCCACAAGATTAAGTTTCCTGTTTATAATCATCACAACAAGAGATTCAACACAACAAAAAAATGGACAGCAGATTTGAGAAAAATCTTGAGAAACTGGAAGGTATGTTCACAAGTGGTCTTCGTAATCATGAGGATAGATTGCAGAAGGCACTGGACTCCACAGGCCCAATCCATACAGACATTGATGCTCTCTCCCGGGACTTCATGGAGTTTAAATCGTTTGTTATGGAATCGCTGGGGCACTTGAAAACTCAAGCCCAACTTCTGTCACTCGGTATGGACCGTATTGAGATGTCAATGCGCAAGAAGGTTCTGCTGATTCACGGCATTCCTGAAAAGCCGAATGAAAAGTTACATAACACTTTTCATAGTTTATTAACCGACAAAATGAAGTTGCCCGATGTGGATACTAACATAGTTGAAGAGTGTCATCGCCTGGGATCGAGTCAGGAAAAAGCACGTCCCATCGTCATTAGGTTCCATGACATGGAGTACCGCCACTTAGTCTGGGATCACAAAACTTCGCTTAAAGGAACTGGTTACACCCTTTCCGAGTTTCTCACAAGGAGCAGGCACAGGGTCTTCACTGCAGCACGCAAGCATTTTCATATGAAAAACGTTTGGACTGCTGGAGGTGTTATAAATGTAATAAGTCCAGACAAAAAGCGCCATAAAATTGAGTCTGCTTCGGATTTGGCGGCTTTGGTAACAAAGTATCCCAGTTCATCCACCAGTGACGGCCCTGGGGAGCTTACAGCCGCTTCTGCGATTGCGACTACATCGAAGATGGGTCATAGTGCGACTTCTAACCCCAACTCTGATTCCAGAACCACGAGGAGCCGACGTCGTTAATGTGTCGTAGTTGTGTTAAAACTTGTTGTGTTCACCATACTTGGCCGTGTTATTGCACTTGTGAGCGTCACAACAATTGGACGGTATGATTTTACATACTTTATTACAGTTACCCAGCAGTACATGTTATTTATTACTTTTTAACCGGTTAAGTTTCACTTTTATAAACGCTTTTACTTTTCACTACAAACTAACTAGTCAAATATAAAACTTCACACTGACAGCTAAGCATCAAACTGTCACTGTCATTGTAAAAGACGGAAAAAAAAAGTATAGTGTGTTAGCATAATATGTACAGTTTGAGTCTTTTTAGTTGTGATTTCTTGTAATGTTCCTTATTTTGACACTGTGCCTTCAGTATGTTCTGTTTTTCTTTTCATATGAATTTCTTGTGTAAATATTTTTTGCTATGTGTGCGAGTGGGTGGGCTTGGTATTTGGTTATAAATAGTCTACTTTTTACTTTATTATTGTGTAGTATATTTATTGCTTATTATTTGTACTTTATTCTTTATTTATTATTATTATTATATTTATATAAGTAATATTTTAATATATTTATCATTTTAAGTTATGGATAACTGTTCTATATCAAGTGATAATAGCTTTCACTCTTGCTCTCTTTCAGATTTAAGCTTTGTTAGTGCTGGCGATGGCGATGATGGTTCTGCAGCCCTTACTTTGCATGATCAGCTCTTCTCTATTTTTACCAGATATCCCAAAAATTTTAACATAGTTCACATTAATGCTCAGAGTATTCCATACCATTATTCTGATCTTCTGGCATCCTTTAGCAGTGACCAAATTGACGCTGTAATGGTCTCTGAAACATTTTTAAAGCCTTCTCATTCTACGAGGCTTTTTGGAATTCCTGGATTTGTACTTGTACGTAATGACAGGACGGACAAACGTTGTGGAGGAGTGGCTATATATTTGCGTGAAGATATTCCGTTTAAAATATTATGTACCTCTCAGTCGAGTTATACTCACTCAGCGGAATATATCTTTTTAGAGGTAACAGTACAGCATATCAAAGTGTTGCTCGGGGTTTTTTATAGTCCTGATCTCCACGTAAACTACTTCCACTCTCTTGACACCTTACTTAGCGATTTAAGTCCTTCCTATAGTCAAGTAGTCATTTTAGGGGATTTTAATACTTGCTTGGTCAATGATGATAGCCGTAGCCACTCTTTGCAATCTCTTGTATCTTCATTTAATCTTCACCTTCTACCTTTATCTGTTACGCATCATTGTCCAAACCGTCGCCCTCATCTTCTAGATTTAATTATTGTCTCCTCCCCTGATCTTGTTGCCACTCATGGACAACTTACTGCCTCCTTCTCACACCACGACTTACTCTATCTATCCCTGTCTATGCGCCCCCCTAAGTCTAAGTCACAATTTTCTGTTTTTCGCAATTTTAAAGGTATTGCACTTGAGGATTTGAGGCGAGATGCAGAGGCCATTGATTGGTCATGTGTTGTTGAACGTAATAACTTAGACGAAAAAGTACAAGACTTCAACAATATCTTAACGGCATTGTACGATCAGCATGCACCTAAGCGCCGCGTGAAATGGAAACGGATACCTGCACCCTGGATTACCACGGAGATCAAAGATGCTATGGCTATAAGAGATAAGGCCAATAGGATGTATAGACGTAATCCAACAGACATTAACTTCACTAAGTTTAAATCCTGGCGTAACCGTTGTAATCGTCTGTGTAGAGATGCTAAACGCCGCCACTTTCATAAATCTCTTGACACCCGTGACTCCTCCAAGATATGGAAGTTTCTTAAATCTAACGGTATTGGGAAGTCACCCGTTATTGATTGTCATGACATTGACTTAAGTGCTCTTAACAAGCACTTTTCACTTCCTCCTATATCTCTTGACTCGCTTGTTAAGTCAAGCACCCTAGTTAATCTCTCTCTACTGCCTCTTCCACAATGCCCCACATTTACTTTCAAAAATGTTGATGAACATGAAGTCAAAAGATCCCTCTTAACGATTACTTCTTCTGCGATTGGTAACGATCAGTTATGTTCAAAAATGTTTACTCCCATACTTCCTAGCGTGATCCCTATCCTCACTCATATATTTAATTTCTCCTTGAACTCTGGTTGTTTTCCCAGTGCTTGGAAACAAGCACTTATTATTCCATTACCTAAAACTACAAGTCCTACACTTCTGTCCCAGTTTCGTCCTATATCCATTCTTCCATTTCTCTCTAAAGTCCTTGAACATTTAGTACATCGACAATTATCTAATTACCTGTTGCAGAATAATCTCCTTAACCCCTTGCAGTCCGGTTTTCGGCCGGGTCACAGTACAGTAACGGCACTTCTGAAGGTAACCGATGATGTTCGTCAGGCCATGGAGAATAAATCTCTCACTCTACTAGTACTGCTAGATTTTAGTAGTGCATTCAACTCCGTGGATTTTGATGTCCTTCTAGGTATTCTCAAATCCCTTAATCTCTCTACGGAAGCTGTGGCCTGGTTTGACTCATATCTTCGGGGGCGCTCGCAGTGTGTTTGCCTTAACGAGTCAGTCTCGGAATGGCGTAGTCTCATTGCTGGCGTGCCTCAAGGTGGCGTACTTTCTCCTTTACTATTTTCCGTTTTCATCAACTCCGCTGTTCGAGTTATTTCTTCCAACTTCCATCTCTACGCTGACGATTTGCAGCTTTATCGTCATTTTACGTTGAACGAATGTAGAAGCGCCATTGCAGGTATGAATCGCGACCTGAGTGCTATTGGTGAGTGGGCTAGGTCATTTGGACTTCAAATTAACCCTAAAAAGTCTCAGGCGATGGTTATTGGTAGCAGGCAAATGCGATCAGGACTGGATATGGCCTTACTACCGTCTCTCCTGCTTGATGGTGTACCTATTTCGTATACCGAGACGGCTAAAAATCTTGGCGTTATTATGAATGGCAATTTGACCTGGGATGAACCCGTCGGGGAGGTTAGCAAAAAGGTTTATTACACATTCCATACCCTCAAATATCAAATCTCTCTGGCTCAGTCACTAATACAACCAATTATTGACTACGCAGACTCCTGCTACTTGGATGCTACTGAGGAGCTTTTAAATAAACTTGAGCGACTGCAAAATTTATGCATTCGATTTATTTTCAATCTACGCAAGTATGATCATGTCTCAGAATTTCGCAAGAAACTCAAGTGGCTCCCAATCCGACTTCGTAGGAATACTCGAATATTATGTGTTTTGTTTAATATCCTTCACAACCGCCTTTGTCCTTCCTACCTGCGAGAACGTTTTTCTTACATGCGTGGGCCTGACGCTCTTTGTAGGTCACACCTTAAATATCTTCTTACTATTCCTCGCCATAAATCTGAATTCTACTCTTACTCTTTCAATGTTCATGCGGTAAGGCTGTGGAACGCTCTCCCGCCGAAAATACAATCTTGCCAATCTGTCTCACTCTTTAAAAAGAAACTGAAAGAACATTACCTCTCCTCTTTGCCGTAACTATCTGAACTTAAGTATATCTAAATGGGATATGTATGTATGTAAGTATGTATGTATGTATGTATGTATGTATGTATGTATGTATATGTGTATACTGTACCTATGTATTTATTATAGTGAACGTATGTATGTGAATGTATGTGCCTATGTTTGTATATATGTATAGTTTAACAATTTATATGTATTTGAGTATGTATACTATTATTTTATTTAGGGTCCTTAACTTGCACACACTTATTAATCTGTATCCTATTTTTAACATCTCCTCTTACGGGCCTACTGGAAGAGATTTCTGTAGAAATAAGTAGGCCCTTGTACAATGCTGTTTTCTTTATTATGTTTTTCTCTTTTTTTTTGTAATTTGTGTGTACATAAACTAATAATAAATAAATAAATAAATAAAAAACACCATCACTTGTACTATTCCAATACTTTAATTTTAATTTTCAAAGTACATGCCTGATCTATGGCACTATAGATACTACAGCATTATCAAAGGCCTAAACTGATAATGCTTTAGGTAAAGTGGAACTGGTCAGGTACTGTGAAAATTAAAATTAAAGTAGTGGAAAAGTACAAGTGATTGTGTTTTTAATAATGTATGCTGTTAATTTTATTTAAATTAATTACTTGGCCACTATTATTTTTAGAGTAAAAACGCAATTGCAAGTATAGTATCTATAATATGGATGGCAAAGGATCTTTGTCTGCAAATAACTCTTTGCGTGTCCTGTGAGAGCTTTTATGCGGCTGTAGAAGACGCAACGATGACATGTTTTGAATGCCTGAAGAAACCTGAATGTACAGGTATGATTTAACTTGACTATGTTCTACTTCGCTGCGGGTTTTCAATTCATTAATACCGCAGTGCCTGAAGACGAAAGTGTGTTCTATAAGTTCACTGTACCACCGAGGAATCAAAGTATAAATGCATAGTTCGTGCCAATGGATTTTCCTCCCATCGATAAACAGTAGGTAATTAATTTTATCGAATGTTCGACAGAAGGAAAATCCATGTGGAAGATAATTCGCTATGAGCGATTTAAGAAAAAGGTGAAACGCGGTTACACTGATGTAATACTCTATGTCCAATTATATAGGTTTTAAAATCTTTTCAGTCGTTTTATTTTAGTGTTTTATTTTTCAGAGAACCAGAAAATTCTGTGCAAGAGCGTTCTGCGTCTTAACCGAGGATCATATTATAAGATGACAGCGTCTGGACTGTTTGATATCGATGCCACTTTACCTTTGTCGTTTATTGGAAGTCTCACCAATTATATAATAGCATTATTGCAGTTAACCTTCTTATAGAGCGGGAATAAACATTCAAGGATGTGAATTTTCTCTTACTACCCTTTTTTAATGTGAGAAAAATCCAACATGGATGCTATGCCGGACTCTTACCGGCTAGAAACCACTCGTTCCCTACCTAATGTCTACGGTTGAGAGCCCCGGGTAAACCCTCGGAAGGACGACCCCAGGATTCCCAACTGATCTTGGCTACCAATGCTGCGTCACCTAGGGGGGTTCAGGTGCTATCCTGCGTATTTGGGGGGTTGTTTGGGTGTTATACCGCTTCTTCTATCACGTCACGTTGTCGTATTGGGCCTGCTTCTGTAGGGATGGTAAGCAGCCCCCACACTGTCCTCAAGCCCCCGGTCATGGAAACCGATGGTCTGGGGCAAAGATAGTCGGCGCTCTCGCCGCAGACTGCGGAACTCGGGTGGGATAGTTCTCTCCCGCTCCCTCCGGCCACCTCTTACACGAGCATGACCTGCTCGCAGAAAGACGCAGCGGTGTGCAACTTACTCCCACGGGAGATCATGGTTCGCATCATGGTCTCCAGCGAGAGAATATCCACGAGGACCTGGTGCTGTTGCGCTCACGCTGTGCACTCCACCAATGGTGGAGCGCTGTGTCCTCACTGCGTTTTTTGCAGTGCTGGCACTCAGTCATGGTTTCCCGGTGTATTCGCCACAGATACTTACCGAAGCTCCCGTGTAAGATCTGTGACAACCGGTTTCTCATGTAACAACCGGTATTCTCAGTATATTTATAGTACTTAGGGAAAACAAATTCAAGATTATTTAGTACATATATCGGCGGTTTTAAAAGTCAACAGGTTTGTAATTCCAACCTTCGCCTGTCCAATTTAACACGTTAATAGGCTCACCATCTATTACTTGGGAATAAAACTAATGGCAAAATGTAAGCAAATAATATGCCTCTGTCAACCTCTTCATCACTGTTGTATGTATTAGAAACAATAACTCTGAAAGTATTCGCCTGTTTTATCACATAACTAGCAATGCCCCCCGGCTTTGCCCGGGATTTACTTCGATAAACTTAACAAATGTCCTATTTATCCCATTAGGGCTGGAATATAGGTAGATGATAAAGAGTTTCCCAAGTTTACAACCATCGGGGTAGACTCTCGAAAAATCCTTAAAAACGTATTCATTTAGGTTGATTGAAGTTCCATACAACCTCCTATTCCTTATTTTGTCACCTTGATGGTAGAATTGATGGGAGAAGCGCTCGTGGCCCCGCGGACTCAGTGTTCTGTAAACGATCACTGCAGTAAGCAACTTTCACTATGGCCGGTCCATGGATGGGTGACCATCCATGTGATCACTTTGTGACATTTATTTGAGCGTTTCCGTGCTTCGGAAGGCACGTTAAGCCGTTGGTCCCGGTTGCCAGTAAAATGGCAGTCGTTAAGCTAAGTTGAAGGCTTTATTTCAACAGCAGGCAGTCACAACCTGCGCCTGTCCATTTAAACACGGCAATACGGCTCATCACCTATTACGTAGGACAAATTATACAAAAAGGTGAAATGTGGGCATATAATATGCCTCTGCCTACCCCTTTGTTATCGTTAGTCGTTATCGTCTGCGGCGCAGATAAGCAGCGCCAGCAAATAATTTTTTTTTTTTAAATTACACGGTAATCTAGTCTAGGGTAATATAATAAAATATATATTATTATATAAAAAAATATAAAATATATCTGTAATTATTACAGATATATTTTTATATAAATATATTATTATATAAAAAAATAAATATATATTATATAATAATATATATTTTATTGGGATGCGGGGTCCTACTAACATCTTAAGGACCCCAATGAGTCGGATCCTCCTCGTGGTGCATCCTGGGCAACGGAGTAGCGACCACTCCCCTTCCTCTGTGGGGGAGTTGTGCTACTCTGGCTAATTCCGGCCGAGGCGGGAGTAACCCACCTGTGGGTTGCTCGGTGGTGTGTGTTGCTGCCGGCCGTGCCGTTATTCACGGCCGGCAGCAGCAATGATGGGTCGCCGTCGCATCGCCACCTTTGCTGGCGAGACGATGGCTGCAAAGTGGCAGAGGCACTGCGTGGGGGGCGGGAGTTTGGGTAAATGCTCCCGCCCTGCCATGCAGTTCGGGCTGTCGGCCGTGAATAATGGCGCGATCGGCGGCAAAGCGGGAGGTGCACTTTGCGGGTGAGCGTGAGTAACGGATAATGCTCCCGCTCTGCCGTGCAGTTCGGGGACGCCACGGTGAGGAGTCACTGCGCGCCCCCGATTGTTTCTTGACCGTGGGCGTAAGGTCGGGGGACCCCGCCCACCAACGGTCACATGGCGGTGGGCACCTTTCCCGTGTTCCGGGGGTGCCCATTAGCGCACGCCTGCGCCAGCCGCTCTCTGTCTCCTCTATTACAGAGGGGTGCTCGAGAGCGGTGCAAGCGTGGTCTTCAGCTCCTCAGGGAGCTTTGGGGAGCCGCCCATCTGGCTCCCCCGAGGAGAGCCCCGAAGAAACGGGGCGCCCCTAGCCGGGTCGACGTGAATAATCTTTTGATATCCCTCGGCCCGGCTAAAGGGTGCGGAGGAACACCGCGGGGTTTAGTGGGTAGGACGGTCCATTCCGGACCGGGCCGGGAGTCCCACACACCATCCCAGCTGCCCCCGCAGCTGGGATGAAGGCGCGTAAATGCGTTCCCCGCGTCAAAAAAAAAAAAAAATTACATTACCCTAGACTAGATTAGCAGTGCGCAGGCCAAGTTCCAGCAACAGGCCGAGCGCATGCCGTACTCTATTTACACGAACCGCTTCGACCCACTTTTGACCCCCCTGTAGCTCAGTGCCTATTGCAAGTACAGAAATAAAATTGTACGTACGTATTCATATACTAGTACTTAGGCAGTGTACCAAATTTCGTAGATGTAGCTTCAGTAGATCCTGGAATATGACCCTGTGAATATAGCTAATTTTGGCACTGACTGACTCACTCACCTACCGGTCATCAAACCTCTAGGCCACTTCCAATTGTCCTAGCGTTATGAACTTTGGCACACAGATCGGGTGGTATAAGTAGATTAACGAAAAATTGAGAAATTTAAGAAATCGGTCAAGTGTGAGTTGGAAAAGGGTTACAAAATTTGTATGGGACCACAGGATTCCTTGGTCGGATCTTCTTCAAATTTTGCATAAATCATCTCTAACATAATTGATAGAAGATGTGTTTCGCATTTTATTGAAATTCATTCCAGAACATGGCTAAAAAGGGGTAACAATTGTTTTCTTCGGGGGGATTTGATTTGAATTTGTATCAATACTTCTTAGTGATGAGAGGACTCTTTTCATTTAATTTACTTTTTCTATTTACACATGTCATGTTAAAAAACTCAATCAGATTTGAGAAAGATGTTGTCAATGTTTTGATTAATGTCAATCAAATACTCTATATACATACAAATTATGGAAAAGTCAAAACTGCACATTGAATATTTTTATTCATATTTGTGAAATATTTGGATCAAATCCGTCCAGTACTTTAGAGATCAGCAAGCATTCTAAAGGATGACTCACGCTATACCGTGCCGGGTACGAGCCGAGTGTCGGCCGTAGCACGGTCACCGAGCCGGTTGCGTTCACGACTGCTCGGGCAAGGCTCGGCGGCACTGTATTCATTCAACGAGCCGTGGCCGAGCCGAGACGGGACCGAGTTGTTTCCGAGCGTTTTCCGTAGTTCGGCCGTCACTCAGTTGCCGCTCGGTTTAACGCATAGATTTTGCGCGAAAAATTCTAAATCTATGGTTTAAAGTGAGTTTGTTCATAAAAAATATAATATATATAATATTAGTTGACCTTGCTGCGGCCGGCACTCGGCTCGGACCCGGCCCGCTGTAGCGTGGGTTATCCTTTTATTCTAAACACTAGCTGACCCCGCAACTTCGTTTACGTCACATAAGGTGTATGAAAGGAGAGGTATTTCTTCATCAAACTCATCAAGCAGCGTGTGAAACTGCCCTGTTTGGTTAATCATAAAACAGCTTAATGATTAAGACATTTTAAAACACTTCAGTCTGCGCCGAAGGAGTGGACTGAATTGTTTTAAAATTTACACTCTCATTCAAAGAAACCGCTACAATATAAATTTTAAACATTTCTGATTCTTAAAAGTGTTATAACTTTTTTTATTTATAAACCGATTGACATGAAATAAACGTTAAATGTTAAGTGAAGCAAACCTCAACACAATAAAAAAAACCGCATTGCAATCGGTTAGCGGTTACTGAGATTAGCGTGCACAACCGTACAGACCAACAGACATACAGACAAATAGACAAAAATGCTAAAAATAATTGTTTTGGGTTGTATTGCGTTCATAAAGCCCCCGTATAATATTTTTTCTTATTTATCTTCCATGTACAGACAGCGACCTGTTACGATTTTATTATATGTATTGATGATTGATAAGCTATATAATAATATTAATGTAATGACATTATTATACATTTATATATAATCACACTAAATAACCTTGGGGGTAAGCAGAAGGCTAAAAAACTATGTAAATTGGGGATTAATCTATTGAATTGATTTAACTGAAAATTTTGCACGAATTAAGAAGTATGTAAGCTTTAAACGTGGACTTCATATTATAACGCTTGTGTTGGCTTAATCGAAAATCGAATTTCTTATAAAAATATTTATGAATCGGTGATACAATGAGAATACGATGAGGAGGGGGGGGGGGGGGAGACGGGGAGGGGGTATAAAATAATGTCATGTATACATAATGCACACTTTAAAGCTTATTAAAGAAAAAATGGGTACGATTTCTTGAAGAAAAGTATTGAAATCCCACCAAAAACATCCCTGTTGAAAAGGAGGCCAAGTTCCTGAGGGCTAATTGTTCGCCTAAAAAAGGGTTGAAATCCAATCTAATGCCAAGTTTAAATGCACTTAAAATCGATCATAATCATCTTCATCAACAGCCTAATCCACTGGTAAACATTTGCCATTCCCAAGACTCGCCACCACACTCAGACCTCCGCCTTTCGAATCCAGCCACTACCCACCACCGCATTCACGTCAACGGTCCATCTGGCCGAAATTCACTTTACCATACACCCAACTTAAAATATGGTGTAGTTGTGAAAATACGTAGGTACCTACTTGGTTAAAAATATCTAAAATAATGATACTTCTAAATTTAAACTTGGCAGGTTTTCGTGCAGTACGTAACACTGGATTAATTGTGTAATTAAATTTATTATATCTATACTAATATTATAAAGAAGTAAAGTTTGTGTGTTTGTTAAATTGTAAGGGGTAATCTCGAGATCTACTGAACCGATTTTAAAAATTCTTACACCAATAGAAATGTGTGTGAAAGTATTTTGTATACTGCCTCCTGGGAAGAAAACTTCTTGTCACGTAGATAATTGTCCAAATCACAAAAAAATGGTAGTCCGTTGGACCAAGGTCTAACGAATATGGAGGAATGGTTTCTAAGCGCAGTTCCTGTAGGGTTAAAATGGTTTCTTGTGCTGTATGAGGTCTTGCGTTGTCATGGAGCCATAATGGTGAAGATCGATTCATGAGTCGGGGCTGCTACTGCTAGTTTTACCAACATTGTACGGAGTTCGGCACAATAGACATCTGCCGTTATTGCTTGACCAGATCGGAGAAAACCATAGTGAATAACACCATGCTGAGACCACTAAACAGTTACCATTACCTTTTTATTGGTAAGTTTCGCTTTAGGACACTGTTGTGGCGTTTGACCTGGGATCAGCTATTGCATTTTTCTTTTACGGTTATCTTAAAGAATCCACTTTTCATCACATGTCACAATTCGATCCAATATTCCTTCATTTCTGTACCGATTCAACAAGGCAACACAAGTTTCAACGCGCGTTTCTTTCTGCAGATCGGTCAAATCGTGAGGCACCCATTTTTCGTATTTTTTTATTTTATTGATTTGATGCAAATGAGTCAATATTGTGGGTAAGGTAACGTTAAACCATGCCGCTAATTCCTGGGTAGTTTGACTAGGATCGGATTCCACCATCTCTCTTAATTCATTGTTATTCACCTGTGTGGGCGGTCTTCCTTGTGGCTCGTTCTTCAAGTCGAAGTTACCTTCACGACAGCGTTTAAACCAAAATCGCACGGTGCGTTCATTAGTAGACCCCTCTCCAAACGCAACATTGATATTGCGGGCTGTTTCTGCCGCGTTACTTCCGCGTCGGAACTCGTATTCAAAAATTACTCGAATTTTCGCAGTATCCATCTTTCTTGTCTAAGTTGAATATCAAAAACAATTGAAAGTCGATATTCAAATGTTTCACATTTTTTAAAAGAAGAACATCACAGAAACTATGTTAAAAAAGTTTCATTCGAAAACCTCAAACCACGAAGATTCCATGTCAATTCAAAGAACCTATTGCAATAAAACAGCAATTTCATACTTAGACCCCTAATAATATAGTTTTCAGCCATGGATAAGCTTTTATGTCTCAATTTGGGGTTTCGTAACGGTAGTATCAACTGGTTTGCTACATGGCATTAAGCCAGCATTCCAACAGATGAGATCTTTGACCACATGACCCACCAAGAACGACGAAGGTGTAATACGATTTGGTAACCCTCGTCAAGCATTGAATTACAACTGCGTAGCCAATTTTTATAACAAAAACACTACTAAAACCAAGAAAACTCAGAAAGAAAAAAAAAGATCTTTTTTTATTAGATGCCCCATTTATGGAGGAAGGTTATAATTTGTGTGGCGTGGTTGGATGGATGGATGGTGGATGGATAAAATCAAACACATTATTTTAGAACTAAAAAGACTTCTAACATTATTTTGAAAACTAATAAAGTGGCATAAGGTGTAACGGGAGGTCAAAGTAGGTATGCCAAGAGCAAAGTCAGGGGCATAGTTAGTGTGAGCTAGTTCTAAAATAATGTGTTTATGGTAATCCAACCACATTATCATTTAACAGTGCTGTAGCAAATGACGAGGCTGTTTTAATGGTTATGATAACAATTATATTAATCACTCATAGAAAAAATTCATCAATTTGCTAATAACAGCTATCACACAAGTATCGTTTTATCTATTTTCGATCAAATGTTGTAACTAATCTGATAAATTGTATCGTTAAACAATTTATCAGATTAGTAACAAATTTTTTAAGTTTGATGATGATTGACATTTTCTTAGATTATTTCATATTGTTTAATTTTTTTATGTTATGAAGAGACATACAAAATTGTGGTTCTTTATTCATGTACATGTACCTATTTACACAATATAGTTTTTGAAAGTAAAATGTTGAGAGTAGCAATGATATCAGGGCCTCTTTTACTTGATAACTATTATAGATTTCATTTAATAATATATTTACATAAATTTACAAGGTTATTAAATATTAAATTAACTATGTACAGAGTAAAATAAAGAACAGAAAAAAAGGAAAATAACTACAACAAAATAAAAATAAGGGGGGAAAATACTTATCTATACAAAACTGACAATGCCCCGTCTAGGTGTCGAAGAATTCCTCCCCATCACCGTCAAATGGTAAGGTTCCCATAAGACTGGCCGCATTACCGCGTTGAATAGCTATGCTTATTCGCTGAGCGAAGAAGAGGCCAGCCCTATGGTCACGAGAAGAGTCGATCAAACGCTTTGCGATGTCTCTGTAAAGCATATGTGCACTTGGACCCCACGAGCCCAATGTCTCGACCCCAAACGGCTCAAAAATATAATTTCCTATCAAATTATTATATTTGCGCCGTTTGAGTGTCTCGGCAGATGCAGCAGCAGCACAGGCGCAGGTCGCCGTGCTAGGAAGATGAGAAGGGGCCAGGGTATCCACACAAGTAGCGTCCCAAACTAAAGACCTTCCCATCTTCCAAGGCACCAATGACATACCGTCCGGCCTCTTGCCATCGTCGCGAGCCAAACCATTAGGTTCTAGCACGGCTGGAACGCCGGCGGTGACAAGAGCTCGGCGGATAATATCATTGATGTATGCATGGCGGGACCTGCGACCAGCACTCCTGCTGCAAGACAGGCCGTGATGCCCAAGGCTGTTGACTGCTTCTCCACATTGACAACAATGAGGAGAAACGCAGGGAGCACCTAAACGAAGACAGGCAGCAATTCTGAATGTAATATCGTCCAACATAGTACCTATGTTGGGCGACGGAAGAGCCTGAAGCCAGACACCTGATTCCCATTCTCCCACAGCCAATAGGCGAGCACGTTCTGCAACATTCGAACACGTGTTCAATAACTGTTTCCTTACTTCGTTGCAGAGCGGCCTATCCCATTGCCTCTGGGAGCATGGATGTGTGGGCAAAACAGTATCCGGGCAAGACATTTTCCAAGCATTAATGGCTTCAATCTTGCCTGGCACTTCAGAATTAACCAGTGTAGGAATTAGGATTTTCCTGGTTAATTCATCAGTGCCATGGACTGAAGACAAAAATGCTGGTAAACTGATGTCGGAAATTTTGCGTACGCCGAGGCCGCCCAAACGTATCGGTAAAGACGCTTGGAGCCACGCCCGGTCGTCCAAATTTGCATTCAAAATTTTACAAAGCGTGGTATGAATAATATTGTCAATTTTTTCCAAAAGTGTTTTATGTTTAAAAAATTGAGATGAACGGAGAGCATGAGTTAATTTTGGGACGAAAAGACAATACCGAATGATAGTAAATGCTGAATGTATATTAATTTGAAAGAGTCGATCCGAAACTTCACAAAAATTTTGAATTTTTTCTTCAATAAAGGAATCATAGGCATCTTCTAGAATAGGAGACCCCAGGAGGCGTAGAGAATGTCTTTCAAGAATTTTAATATTTGGTGCCAAATTATGAAATTTTCTTATAGTAGAAACACTGTCAATATTATCATTAACAAATAATTCACATTTTGTAGGATTTAGTTCCAAACCAATGGTTGTAAATTTATCTTTTATTAAATCAAAATCTTTAATTACTGTATCAACATCCCCTCCCAGAGTGCCGTCATCTAGGTACCAGATGTTAAATTTCGAATTTAGTTGGCTAATTATTGGGTGAATTGATAAACTGAAAATGAGTGGCCCGAGAGGGTCACCTTGTTGACAACCCACTGCAGAATCTAAAATGTTGTCCTTATACAGTAATTTAGAAGGGTGTCGGTAACACTGCCAAAGAAAACTGAAAATTTTGGGAGTTTCTAATTTGGCCTGTGTCAACAAGGTGTCCCTATTTACTGAATTAAAGGCGTTCTTCAAGTCAACCTTAAGAACAACCTCTCCCTTACCGCAGCCAAGGTAAGTAGACAGGGCATGTATGGCAGCCTCACAACCCCCTTTTGACCCAAAACCGAGCTGTAGGGGTTGAAATCTGCTAGAAAGTTCTTCTTTATAGAACTGACAGCAAATTTTGGCTACCATACGCCTGAAAGTACAGCCAACGGCAATGGGACGAATTCCACCATCTTTCTTACGGAGAGCACAGAGATTGGCACCATAAAGTATGTCGATGGTACCTTCGTCCACATTACCAGATAACATCAAATTAGCCAAACCTGTTAGCTCCTTCAGAAGCGTTTCGCCAGCCTCTCCAGCGGCCGGACTCAACAAATCTTTTAAATGTTGAGGAGTCAAGCCGTCGAGGCCGCCAGCAGAACCACTTCGGAAGGAGTTAACAGCTGTCATTACTTCTTTGGCTGAAACAGTCAAAATATCAGCGTCGGAATTTGGAGGATCGGGAAAGGACAGGTCGTCCTTTGGCGCGGGATGCTTGCTCCTCAGATCTGCAAGAGTATCTGGAGAGCAAGGCGCCACCACGTCGCTACTAAATAATAACCTGGATGCTCCTCTGATGTCACCTTCTCTTAATTTGGATTCTACATAATGATAAAGTGAATTATTATGAAAAGCTGTAAATTTTGGGTCTAAAATAGAAGAAGAATTGCAGTTATCTTTTATTTGGGATGTTAAACTTTTATTACTTGCCTGATTTTTTGAAATATGTAGAATCCTGTAAGAAAAGGTAAGTAATTGCTCCCAAGCGTAGGTGGAATTCTCCCGAACTACAAGACCAATACAGTGGGCCAGGTTTTGAGCCACTGCTGGTCTTGCACCACGGGGTATTTTTTTTAAGACCGGAACAGAATTTTTCAATTTAGATATGGTTTGCCAAAAAGGAATTTGTACACGTTGGGCCTCCAGCGTTGAAGAGATGCTAGAAAGTACATTTTGTGACTTATGCACTTTCCCAAAATGCACTTTCAAACCTCTCTGACCCTTAAAAATTATTGATAACTACATATCAGATGATATTGTTAATATCTTTTATCCAATGAATTTGATTTCATCGATGTTACACTCTGCCAAATTTACAATTCGAGATAACTTTATTACTCTAACTGGTGCTAGCTATAAAGCAATACTTTATTTGGTTGTCTCGTTGATAATTGTAGCAAAAGGAATTTACACATTATATGAAGATATTTTAAATCCATTAAAAACTCACGCTGAAACTTTTCTTAGAATTACTTTCATTGTGCATTATATTTACTACACTTTCAGTTTTTGCACATTTTTTTTTTATACCACTAAGGTGGCAGACAAGCATACGGCCCACCAGAAGGACTGGTGGTAACCGCAGCTTATGAACGTTTGCAACACCAGAGGCGCCACACTCGCGCTGCCGACCCTGTAAAAACCTTCTTAGACCCCTTTTGAAGAACCCCATACTGTAGGCGTTTGGGAAAACCGAGGCAGGAAGATCATTCCACAACCTAAGCGTGCGCGGAAGAAATCCCCTATCGGATCTAACCGTGCTCGAACGCTCCGGACGTAGGATGTGAGGATGAAATCCCAGTCTATGGCGAGCGGTGCGATGATAGAACGTAGCTGTGGGCATCATGTCAAACAATTCCTCAGAGCACATACCATTGTACAGGCGGTAGAACACGCATAAGGAGGCAAAGTCTCTCCTGTCGCAAAGAGGTTCAACACCACCTGTCAGTAAAGGATCGTTGACAACTCTCACAGCTCGCCTCTGCACCGAGTCAAATGGACGAAGCTGATATGCAGGTGCCCCCGCCCAGAGGTGACAGCAGTACTCCAAGTACGGCCGCACTTGCGACTTATAGAGAAGCAGCGTTTGCGCCGCAGTGAAGTACTGCCGCGCCCTGTTGAGCACACCGAGCTTCTTGGACGCTAGCTTGGCCTTGTCCTCCAAATGACTGCGGAACTGAACGTCACTGGAGATGTCAACACCAAGGATCCCCATACTTTTAGAGATGGAAAGAGATGTGCCCTTGAATTGTGGCGCTACAGTAATTGGGGCTTTCTTAGCGGTGAAGAAACACGCCCTTGTCTTGGAGGGGTTGAACTGGACAAGATTTTGTCTACCTCAATCGGACACTCTAGTAAGAGTAGCCTCGATTTCGGACACAAGCTGTTCACGACTTTCTTCCACTGCGTCCCGAGAGATACCGTGGCGGCCTGTGTAACAAGTGTCTCCCGTACTGTCGTCTGCATAACAATGAATGCCGTCAATAGACAACATGTCATTGATATGCAGCAGAAACAGAGTAGGGGACAACGCTGACCCTTGCGGTACTCCAGCGTTAATGGCCATGCAGTCAGAACAGCTGCCGTCGACAACAGCCCTGATGCTTCTACCGGCCAAAAAGCTGGACACCCATCCGAATAATCTCTCGGCCAGTCCATAGGAGGGCAAATTATTAAGAAGACCACGGTGCCAGACCCGGTCAAAGGCTTTAGAAATGTCGTGGCTCACTGCTAGAGCCTCGCCGTCCATCGGTGTGTGAGGCACACGAGAAGATCGCCCGTCGAGCGACCGTGACGGAAACCGTACTGCCGGTCACTGAGCAGGTCGTTTTCCTCAAGGTACCTCAGGAGCTGTGTATTAATTACACGCTCCATCACCTTAGACAATAGGGAAGTGACGGCTATAGGCCTGTAATTGGCCGGGTCGGTCCTGTCACCCTTCTTGGGCACAGGATGCACATATGCGATCTTCCACGACGCCGGGACTTGTCGCATGGAATATGAAAGCGTGAAAAGACGTGTAAGTACCGGACACAACTCTGGACCACACTGCTTAAGTACCACCGCGGGTATACCGTCCGGCCCACTCGACTTATGAACGTCCAGAGAACGAAGCTCCCGTCGGACGTCCCACTGCGTGAATTTAACTTCCGGCATGGAAGTTCCACACCACGGAACGTCCGGCGGCACAGCATCCCTGTCGCTCATGGTCGAGTTAGCGGCAAAGAGAAAACCCAAAAGGTCGGCCTTCTCCCCGGCACTCTGGGCCAGACTACCGTCGGGTTTAAGCAAAGGTGGTAAACCTGACTGACAGAAGTTTCCCTCGGCAGCTTTGCTAGCCTCTCACCAATTCTGCCGACGAAATCGAATTTAGCCCTGACAATTGCTCTCTTGCTGGCCCTCGAGGCGGCATTTAATTTGCGTTTCACCTCAGAGATGTTTGGATCTGAATTTGCACGAGCCGTGGTCCAGGCTCTGTAGGCAGATTCTTTCAGCATCAAAGCTTCTCTGCAGAGCCGATTGAACGACGGTCGCTTTTTTGCTCCTACAGGGATCCAGCGGTTGGGAATGTAGCACTCCATGCCCTCCAAGACTTGTAAGGCAGCAAATAGATCTTTAGGATTCATAATCAGGGTGGCATCCCAATTCAATAATATACTTGCGTTAAAGATTCTATACAACGCGTATGTAAGAAGCAGGCTGGAATATAACGTCATAGTCTGGAGCCCCTATGAAAAAACATACGCCCTAGTGGTGGAGAGAGTGCAGCGCAAGTTCGCCAGGTACCTCTACAAGCGCTTGTATGGATATTATCCTTTTTTGTATCCCTCCCTATTCGTCGCCGGGATGGTAGGTCTGGAAACTCTAGAGCTGAGGAGAAATTTCCTTCATATAATCCATTATTACATGCTGTTGAACAATAAGGTAGATAACCCTTCCGTCAAAGAATGCATACGTTTTTATGTCCCAGACAGTTATATGCGTGCCACTGGGCGTCGACAGCATCGTCTTTTCGTAACGCCACCGACGTGGTGCTTGCCTCAAGCCGCCACTTGTCCCACTTCAAGGGCGGTAGAATTAATTAATAGTCTGCTGCGATCGAATCCAGATATAGATATGTTCTTTGGAAATATAAACCAAATGGTAAGAAACGTTATAACGTTCTTGAATACCTGCACCCTCTTAACCAAAGGCTATGATTAGGTTCTGCCGGTGAGTGGCCTCTCAGTGTAATGAATGTCGGAATGTTAAAAATGTTAATGTTAATATTGATTTATGTATAAAAATTGTGACTATTATGAATTGAAAAGTTATGATTATTATGAATATAAGTAATATGATTATTAAAAATACTAGAATTGGAATTAATGTAAATGTGTGGTAATTATTAATTATTAATGTAACTATTGAAATTATTAAGATGTAAATATTGAGAGTGGTAAAATGTAATTATTAAAATATGAATCTTGACATTATATAAATATGTAAGTGTGATTATTATAATTTTGTGTACAGTAAATAATATGTTAGTTAATATGTAGCATAACGTTATGAGCGCTTTGGTGTCTTTTCACTGTTAGCTTGTTTTGTTTGTAATATGATGATAAATAAATAAATAAATAAATAAATAAAGCCGCCTCCACGGGTTCGACGCCAAGAACTCCCGCAGTCCATCCCAGTCTGCTGACTTATACTGCCACACATGTCGCCACTCCTTGGGCAGAGGTGGTTCAGGCCTTGCGAGTGGCACATGCGCCCGAATGATACCGTGGTCCGACGATCCGAGCGTCTCAGTGGATACTGAGACGTTGTATCCATCCGGACGCGTTGTCAGCAGGAGGTCCAGCAATGCACTATGCTCGTTCTCCTTGTCTGGTATCCTCGTATGGGATTTAACCAGTTGGGAGAACCCATAGGTCAGGGCAAATTCGTGTGCAGCTTTCCCCGCAAAGTTGGTCGTCCGGGAGCCCAACCAGTCAACATGATGACCGTTGAAATCCCCCAGAACATATTGTATATTTAATGAAACAAAGACTCAAACTAGTATTTTACTATTACTTGTTATTCAGAAAATTCATAATAGTATGCCTTTGTCTTCGCCGGAACACTCGTATACTCTGTCTTCTTTATAATACCCTGTACAACCCCAATTCACCTTCCTATCTAAGGGATCGATTCTCCTTCATGCGTGATCCTAATGTTCCCTGTAGATCTCATCTACGCTCTATCCTTAAATGTCCTAGACACAAATCAAATTGCTACACAAATTCCTTTACAGTTCATGCCGCTAGACTGTGGAATTCCCTTCCGCCTAACATACGAGATTCTGAGTCAATATCTATCTTTAAAAAAAAAGTTCGTTAACACTAACTCTCCTCTATCGTGTAATCTTTACTTTCTTTTCTGTATAGGTAAGTATTTTGGTCGTCTCTTACTAATTTTTTCTTGCTTATTTATTTGTTTTAGAATAGGAATATTATATATATTTATAATGTGTATATATGTATATTTATGTGTATAATATATAATTATGTCTTGAGTATTTATGTATACGGGATCTATTATATTGGTTTGTGTATGTTTACTATATTCTGGACTGAGTTTATTATCACACTTCTACCTTTAACATACTTCTTTCTTAATAAAAAAAAATATATCATCAATACATATAATAAAATCGTAACAGGTCGCTGTCTGTACATGGAAGATAAATGAGAAAAAATATTATAGGGGGGCTTTATGAACGCAATAGAACCCAAAACAATGATTTTTAGAATTTTTGTCTGTTTGTCTGTATGTCTGTATGTCTGTATGTCTGTTTGTCTGTACGTTTGTGCACGCTAATCTCGGTAACCGCTTAACCGATTGCAATGCGGTTTTCTTTATTGCGTTAAGGTTTGCTCCGCCTAACATTTAGTGTTTATTTCATATCAATCAGTTTATAAATAAAAATGTTATATCACTTTAAAGAATCAATGAATCTAAAAATGGGTAAATCTAAACTGGCGTGTTGGCTTAATCATAAAAGAGCTTAATGATAAAGGCTATTGTAAAACAATTCAGTCACTGAATTGTTTTACAATAGACTGCAAACAGGGCAGTTTCACACGCTGCTTAATGAGTCTGATGAAGAAATACCTCTCCTTTCATACACCTTATGTGACGTAAACAAAGTTGCGGGTTCAGCTAGTTAAATGTTTATTGCAAAACTTCAGTACAGCTTTTTACCCATAACATTTCACCCACAAAATACAATTGACAGACCTTACGATTACTACAAACAATATAATACGACAAAAAAGCGAAAGCATTTAAAAACAATAAGCAGCGGACACGGCTTTATGGGCTCCCGACACGACCATGCCCTGCAACCGTCAACCACGTCAAACATGAATGGAAGTTGCTTCAGTGTGCTTGACTTCTTTGCATGTCTGTGTGCATCGACGTATATGTACACATGATATTTTACGTGACCGACAATCCGCCAACTGACCGTGTCGGGACCCCTTTACAGTCGCTGCAAATAACCTACTAAAGTCGAATTTCTAACCAGACGAAGCCAGGTGACAGCAGCCAATATCACCCCGTCACACAAATTATGAAACATCTTATGAAGAAGCGACACCAACCGCCGCCACCCGACCCCGCCCAATCAAAAACCCGACCCCATATTTTGGTTTCCGGACACGGTCCATAAAATTGTGTCAATGCTGAAATAATTATTTAAGGTTGCGCTAGTCGCCATTTCTTCCATACAATTTTCGGGAGGATACTACCCAACTGTTTGATACCCCACGTACAAAGTCAAACATTTTC
Organism: Miltochrista miniata; assembly: GCA_933228765.1. NCBI lineage: Eukaryota > Metazoa > Arthropoda > Insecta > Lepidoptera > Erebidae > Miltochrista > Miltochrista miniata. Next base: position 4,359,522 of record OW121769.1, read on the forward strand.
ATTCATCATAAACTTTGTCTGTACGGTTCAAAAAATGGAAATTAAAAAACTATTATTGAGATAGGAGCCATTAAAAATTCGATTCTTCTGCCAAATCCTTAGATAACTTTCTGTGTCAATAAACACTAAAAGGAGTATAAAAACTCAAAATTCATTTCTTAAAGAGTTTAGAAAACTTTATTTTAAGTTGATACATGAAGTACTTTTTTTCATAACACCCTTCCTACCAAAGGACCTTTGAATGAATGCATTATCGCAGCTTCTCGCTCTCACTATGCGATGTGAGGTGAAACAGCATGCTTATTTGGGCGAGTTCGAGCGACCGACTAGCGCCACCCCAATGAAAATAGCTTCCGTCGTCCGTAGCACACATTTATTGACGTCAAGTTATTGATGGTTATTTGACCGTGTCCGGAGCCCACACACATTATTATATCTGTTTCTCAACGCATACTCTATGGCGCCCGTTCTATTCACTCTGGTCTCTGAGTTGACCGACCTATTGACGTGGCACCATGTGCAGTCAAAAGCATTTGAGGGTTATAAAATATAAATATGAAACAAAATTACTGTTCGCTGAGCTTGCATTGGGCCGACATTCAGCAAAACTATGATAGCGATGTCATTGCATATCACAGCAACTGATTTTCAATGTCCGCCTCAAGAGGACACACCCAACGACGCGAGACAGCATGTAAGTCACTCATAGATTATATTTGACAGTAAAAACAATTTTATGTATCTTTGAATCAATCATCTAGATCCTATGGCACAAGCTTGACTTGGGCTAGATGATGTTGTGCGTGAATGTCCACAAATATCATTATTACCATTATTACACTACCAGATATTCGTCAACCAGATATTGATCACGCTCTCATTAATGCCAAATTAATTGAAACAAATTTACGCTCAGGTCAAGAGTCACGCTCATTCCGGGTCCCATACATCACAATATTCACAATGTACCTATCTACAACATAAAAAACAGAAATAACAAACATCAAACCAGAGCAACTGTTAAACCCTGCAGATATCAGGCACAATCATCCCGTCAAGGTAAGCATTTAACATACCTAAGTACATTTCTACCTAGTTTTAAACTTGTTATATCTATCCAAATATATGGAACGAAATAAGATGGCACCGTGTGGAACCCTTTGCACACACTGAATAACACCACTGGAACCTATCGGCCAACACCTCCTACACCATCACAACACTCATCAACCCCACACCTGACCAGCCCGGCACAGGCATAGAAAAGCAACCGAAATGCAGCGGTCACCCAGGTTAACCCTCCACGGACCCTACAATGCGGCAAGGCAAAACCGCCAAGTACAGAGCAATTAAAATGCTATGGCACAGCACAAGTAATGTTATTCAATGTGTGTTAAAAGAAAATACCAACAGAAAGAGAAATGTCACTAATATTATAAATGTGAAAGTCTTTATTATTATTCCCTTTATTTTAAAAAATGATTAACTTATTAAATTAAATTATTATTTTTATTATTATTTATTATTTTTATATTTTTAGTTTTGATTGCTGGTTCTCAACTACGGTCCAAAGTCCAAAACTGACTATGCCAAAATTCTGTACAGGGATAGTTTGAAGTGTATCAACATAATTTTACTCTGTATATGCTCCCAATAAGACTGCAAACCATGCAGGCAAAGCGCGAGCATCAACTATTACACAAAAAATTTTACACAAAATTATAACAAGTAGGTATACGAGTATAGCCTCCCAGTCCCATCTCTCTACTGTGCACTCCTCTGTTCAGATAACAAAAGGTTCTTGTATTTAACTTTAAAAGAATGTTTTGATTTTAGGTCCCTAAGTGGTGGCGGCAGGTCATTCCAAATCTTCATAGCTGAATATTTAAGGCAACCTCGAAACGATTTAGTCTTATGTTTAGGCACTGCTAAAATGCCTGTGGTTGATCTTATGGGATGACTGAAACGACTCTGCCTAAAAGTTAATTTTTCATAAAGGTAGGCCGGTTTTTTACTTTTTTAACACACCAAAAAGCAGACTGGCCAGGTGAGCCTTTCTCCGAGCCTCCATTTTCAACATATTATTGTTATTTAAAAACGGCGTGACATGCCCTCGCCTAGGAATACTAAAACAAAATCTAGCACAGGCATTTTGCATCATCTGAATCAGTTTTTTCGTTCTAGCCAATAAGCAACTTCTTCAAACTGTTCTTTCGCTGCTTGGAGAAATTTCTTTTTAGAAATAAGCAGTACCATTGTACTTTTTCCCCTTTGTTTTGTATTACCTGTGTAAACATTATGTGTACATAAATTTTAAATAAATAAAAGAAATAAGTATATTTGTGTGGTGCGTGCGTGCGTGTAGTCGTGTGTCCGCACTATTTGGTCGCGTCATTGTAACTCCGAAACGGCTTCGAGGGTCCTTGCGATAAAGATAGGAAGGGCGGTGAGCAGCCCCCTCTACGTTCTCAGGACCCCGGTCATAGAGGCCGATAGTCTTCGGCGAAGACACGTCGGCGGCACCCTCGCCAACTGCGTAACTCGGGTGGGAGAGTTCTCTCAAGCTCCCTACCCACGGCCTCTTTGACGAGCATGACCTGCTCAGGCAGCGCAGTCCCGCTGGACATCATGGCTCGCACCATGGTCTCCAGCGAGAGAGTGTCCACGTCCAGACCTGCAGCGGGTGTAATTTGCTTAACGTCCTCTACCAATGGCTTAAACGCAGGAGTGTGAACGACTCCTTGACGGTCTTTGAGCCGACCTTATAATGCTATTAGTCTTATCGATAGAATAGAATAGAATAAACTTTATTGTACACCAATTTAAAAACATACAGAAGAGAAAGATATCATTATTTTATAAATGTACAGAGGGCGGCCTTATCGCTAATAAGCAATCTCTTACAGGCAACCTTCGAAAATGTTTTAATAATTGTAATAACTACCTATGATCTACCGACTAATGTTCTAATACCAGTAATTGTAAAAAAAACTAAGTTTTATTATTTTAGATCAAAGATACGTAATATTTAAATTTGATTATGATTAATTGGAAACTCAAATCAATATTATGTACCTAATGCAATGAAGTTATTGCTTTGAGTACATTATTCATTTTATAAAAAGAAACAAGAGATTTCGTACATTTCGTAATAAACTCAATTTATGAAAAGTGTTATTTATAAATCAGCAATGCTACCTCTTTTTCTTGATAACTATTTGACAGACGATATTGTTGGAATGTTTTATCCAATGAATTTGATTTTATCAGTTTTGCTCTCCGCCAAATATACTATTCGAGACAACTTTATAACTCCAACTGGAACATATTATAAGATAACAGTTAATTTGGCTGTTTTACTTGTAATTATGGCAAAAGGCTACAACACATATGCGGAAGATACCATGAAAAACCAAAATGGAGCTTTTTTGAGTATTACTTTCTTCTTTCATTTTATATACTACAGCATTAGTATCGCTACTTATTGCATTTACAATGAAGTTAAAACACAAAATAATATTTTACTGGTAATAATTATTCAGAAAATCCATAATACCATGCCTAAAACTAAGGATTTTCTGAATACCGGTATTTGGAGTTGGTTTTTCTGTATGATGATTATCGGTTTTTCTATTCTGATTATATCAATGTATTTCACGATGCCGAATGCCAATTTTATAGAGATTTTGTGTAGTTATTTATACGTTAGCTTTGAAATCAATCACATTTACTCCATTCGTGTTGTTATATTGTTGAAAGAATACCTTAGAGAGTGGAGTCATCATGTTATGAAAACATTTAATGAATGCGAGGACAAGAAATATAGCGAACAAATGTTAGAATCATACAAGAATATTTTGAAAGTCTTCAACCTTTTCAAGAGTTGTTTCCAGTTATATGTAAGTTTTGTGTAATGAAGATAAACTTGGCTGTTCATAATAACAACGGTTAGAAAGACTTTTTTTTTCTTTTTATCCTAATTCATGGCTCTTCGTATATCAACAATTTTGCCAATCTCCAGTAAGAAAATATGTACAAATAAAATTCGTAAAAAAATGGCGATATGCCAGTCTCAAGTTTTCGATTTTCCAATCCATTATGCCAATTGTAGTAGTTAATTTATTAACTGAATTTAGTGACCTTTTATTGCATTTGGACAATCTCGCCAAAATTGAGAATATAGTTCCACTTCTAGACTTATTTGCCAAGCTGTTAAACTTATAATCTACTGATCGTTTTGTGTCTATTTTTAATAAATTATGCTTTCTTAACAGACAACTGGCTGGCTTTTCTCCAGTTTCGTTTTTACTTTGAGTTACATTTCCATTCTTCTGAAACTGCAGCAGTATAGAATAGCAGAAGTAAGTAACTGGAATATTTTACAAGCTTTTGTTTTGTTTCACCTGTGTGTGAAGTTTGATTTTTTACAGTTTCAAGGAACTTTTAATTTTTTTTTTATGGTACTTGTTGTAATACATTATTAAAAACACCATCACTTATACTATTCCAATACTTTAATTTTAATTTTCACAGTACATGCCTGATCTATGGCACTATAGATACTACAGCATTATCAAAGGCCTAAACTGATAATGCTTTAGGTAAAGTGGAACTGGTCAGGTACTGTGAAAATTAAAATTAAAGTAGTGGAAAAGTACAAGTGATTGTGTTTTTAATAATGTATACTGTTAATTTTATTTAAATTAATTACTATGCCACTATTATTTTTAGAGTAAAAACGCAATTGCAAGTATAGTATCTATAATATGGATGGCAAAAGATCTTTGTCTGCAAGTAACTCTTTGCGTGTCCTGTGAGAGCTTTTATGCGGCTGTAGAAGACGCAACGATGACATGTTTTGAATGCCTGAAGAAACCTGAATGTACTGGTATGATTTAACTTGACTATGTTCTACTTCGCTGCGGGTTTTCAATTCATTAATACCGCAATGCCTGAAGACGAAAGTGTGTTCTATAAGTTCACTGTACCACCGAGGAATCAAAGTATATGTCGCCACACCGAGAATTACTAATTAAAATCTATTTGATTATAAATAGATTAAAACCATTACAATGAGCAACTTTACTGATACCTTACTATTTTGTGATATAAGGTTCGAATAGAAATAGTTGTAGAATTTATTAACACTGATTTGTATAACTTGATGTAGTGTTGAACTAATTAGGTTACCTAAGTGTTATGTGACTATGTAGGTTCGTAAGAACCTACAATAAAAACTATTGTTAAATTCTTATTGACAATTATTACGAATATTGTCGACATTTAAAAATGTTTTTAATCAAAACAGGATTTTTGTTATTCCTATAGTTCCGGCAATGTTCATTTTACTGAGAATGAATTAATCTTTGTATTTTAACGATTTCATTCAATTTAACAGTTTGTTTGACTAATTAAATTAATAACTTTATTTCTCAAAAATAAATTGAACCACATTTCTTTGATTTAAAAAGAAAACATTAAATATCAAGCCACGTGTTTTGTGAGAACAATTTGAATGGCGGGGATTTATAAATAGACAGTGGTTGTGGCCGAGGGCTCACTTTTCTGCTGGAATTTTGAGAGAAAACATTGTGAGTAGATTCTATGTTGGTTTTAATTTGGAATAAAAATTATGTTGTGTTGTAATAACCTACTGGAAGTTAAAAAAGTGGCCGGAGTTTTATTGCCAGGTTCTTTTTTCTCCAGCTCTACCTATTGCGTTGCGAATCTGGCAGTAAATGTAGATTGTGATTTACATGAATAAATATTTTTCATTTCATTTCATTTTATTTCATTGGTGTTCCATTTGCTTGTTTTTATTACTGTGTTTCTGAAATAAATACCGCCTAAGTATTTATTTCACTGTTATTTAACTAGATATCCATCTATAAGTGTAATAAAGCATAAAGCAGACCCGATGACCTACTCCAGGTCAGCGGGCCTGCGCTTTTTAAAAACAGCTGCCGCATGTCTACTCCGACATATAAATGCATAGTTCGTGCCAATGGATTTTCCTCCCATCGATAAACAGTAGGTAATTAATTTTATCGAATGTTCGACAGAAGGAAAATCCATGTGGAAGATAATTCGCTATGAGCGATTTAAGAAAAAGGTGAAACGCGGTTACACTGATGTAATACTCTATGTCCAATTATATAGGATTTAAAATCTTTTTAGTCGTTTTATTTTAGTGTTTTATTTTTCAGAGAACCAGAAAATTCTGTGCAAGAGCGTTTTGCGTCTTAACCGAGGATCATATTATAAGATGACAGCGTCTGGACTGTTTGATATCGATGCCACTTTACCTTTGTCGTTTATTGGAAGTCTCACCAATTATATAATAGCATTATTGCAGTTAACCTTCTTATAGAGCTGAAATAAACATTTTATGATGTGAATTTTCTCTTACTCTACCCTTTTTTAATGTGAGAAAAATCCAACATGGATGCTATGCCGGACTCTTACCGGCTAAAAACCACTCGTTTCCTACCTTATGCCCACGGTTGAGAGCCCCGGGTAAACCCTCGGAAGGATGACCCCAGGCCAACAAACATTTTAGTCGTATAAGTGAAACTTACACGACTCAATGTTCTATAAACGTCGTATTGAAGTCATTTTTGGTTCTAATACGACTTAGCGCCTCGTCATCCTATTACAACTTGTAGTCGTATAAAGACGTCGTAGGAACGTCTCTGCGACTGTTTCTTATGACCATTATACGACGTTTAGTCGAAAACCCGATGATGTCGTCTTACTAACGTCTATACGACCTTTTCACCAAACTGAATCGTATTAGAGTCGCAAGAACTACTTTTACGCGATGATCGTAATATACACATATAAATTGCACTCTTACACGACTTTTAGTCAATTTGAACACTATTATACTACCATTAAGTGACTGAATGTCGTATAGCTGTAGAGTGTGTCCAATAGTATAACATCGAATATTTCTGCACGAATAGTTAAGTATGTAGCATTTATTTTTTGTGTAGCAATCTGGTACTCGGGCTTGACAATGTGTAAAGCCGCCCTTAATCAATTCATCGCTGGTTTTGTGATCTGTGGTTTTGCTTTGACACAAGTGACAAGTTTTGTCTGTGGCACGGCCCGATGATTTTGCATTAAAAGGAACAGGTTTTGTTAAGATTTTTCGTGAAAGACGGGACTTTGACCGAAACCTGCTTTGGGGGAGTTGGAGGTCCTTTGGCTTTTGCTCTGAGACTGTGCCGCGAATCAGATTTTCGCTCAAGCGCGATTATTTGTTACCTCGCATAACCTAACAGGCTGTGATTGGGTTGCTGCATTACATCTTACTACATTTTACCCAGAAAACTGGTGAGTCACTTCTTCTTTTGCAAAGCGGGTCGATTGTCGTCTGTCGCGCAGCCAAGATCTTGATTTGTCGTTTCTTTCATGACAGGGTTTTTTACTACGGGAAAAGCGGCCGTCCACGGTTGGCAGAGCCACACCCAAAGACACGTGGACTGCACGAGCGAGGTGTTTTGAGAGGAACCAGCCGCCTCCACGTGGCACGCTCGTGCTGTGCTGCTCTCAACTTACTCAAGGCCAGTAATTGTCACCCAATTATAAGTGTAGTTAGCTGCTTACCCGTTCTACCTGCTCACGCGGCAGTGGTCTATTGAGTAATATTAGTACCTAAGCCCTGACTTTACTTCTGTGTACCTGTGATATTTGTGTCTATCAGTGAATAAGCTCTCTGTGTGTCTCTGTGTATCTCTGTGTACTTAGTAAATATATGTGTGTACACCCTATTGGCTGTTTTCGTCAGAGCCCTGGCCTCCCTTGCGCACCCACTGGAAACACTGTAAGAAGGCGCCCTGGGAAAGAGTTCTCTGCATAGCTACCTCGCGCTAGTTGGTGAGTAACATCATTGGGTTACAAGTACTTTTAATAAAACTGAAGGTAATTCCGTACAAAATTAAATTTTGAACTTAAGAGAGAGTTTCTTGCAAAATCAAAGCGCAGAAAGCGGATCTAGTTGTCTTTTTGTTTCCAAAGGATCCACGCACACTTTTAAATTGTCAAAAAACAAATATCACTCCAGTGCCAATAACTACCAGAATCAACTTCGCTAAAATTGGTTTAACAAAATTTCGACAATATACCAATAGTACAGTCATTCAGTATTTTTACTTGGAAAGTTTTCCGGGAGTTTTGAAAATTGGTAATTTTATAGATTTTGATAAAATATGCTCTTTCCAAATTTCAACTTTGCCACCTCGTATGTTTGCCGCTCGCGCCGCCATATTGAAAAAATGGCACCCAAAAGCAGTTTTTTGATAATAACTCCTTTCCGACGCATTTTACAGGAAAAACTTTTTACACAAAATAAAAGTAGAGGAAATTTCCTACAATTTATGTCATAAATTTCCTGCCTTTTCTTTCCTAAAATCAATAGTTTTGGCGTACGAGCGCTGTAAACCATTATACATCCACACCAACGTGTAATATTTACTTTAAAACGCTCATATTGTGATTCGTAAGTTATAAAAAATATACGAAGGTTAAATAGTAGTGGAATATTGGGCATTCTGTCCCACTTTAAGTTCGCATCGTCGCTATCGCTCCTTGCTCACGTGGGACAGATCGCCCAATATTCCACATTTTAAAAATGTAACCTAACCAAACATTTTTATAAAAAATAATTTATAAAATAAAACTTGCTGAAGCAAATCACCATCTCAACCTATCGCTGTCCACTGCTGAACATAGACCTCTTTAAATGATTTCCAGCCAGACCGGTTCATTGCCACCTGCATCCAATGAGACCCAGCAATTTTCACCAGGTCGTTGGTCCAGCTGGTAGGTGACCGTCCCACACCGCGCCTGCCGGTGCGCGGCTTGAGTGGACAAGGATCTTTTTGCCCCATCGACCGTCCGATCTTCGCGCTATGTGGCTGGCCCATTGCCACTTCAGCTAACTAATCCTGCGAGCTATGTTAGCAACATTAGTTCTTCTACGGATGTCCTCATTCCTGATTCGATCACGTAGAGAAATGCTAAGCATAGCCCTCTCCATAGTTCGCTGCGCGACTTTGAGCCGTCTGAAAAGACCTTTTGTGATGCACCACATCTCAGAACCATAAGTCATCACGGGTAATACACATTGGTTGTACACCTTTGTTTTAAGACACTGAGGCTGAAGCAAATAGGTATCTTTTATGTTTCAACATACGTCAAACGTAAACACATCACTCATATCAAATTTCTCAGTTTTAGTTAATTTAATTGTTGAATATTATATTACTTTCCGTTTCCGCTTAAACATTTCAACAACAAGATTTTTGTGAAATCATCCATTCATCATATTTTATGTCTAATTAATTTTATGTGATCGAATTCTTTTCCTGTTTAAATTGGATATAATGTTATCGGACTCTTTTCCTGTTTGAATTGCATATAATGTTACATTCATAATAAATAATTTTCAACATACCTAGTATAAAAAATGCAACTGCTGATATTTCAAATAACAGCTTTTGACTAAACGTGTAAGAATATATAATTATATGATACAAATGCTTACATGTGTTTTCAAATTAACAAGACAGCTAGCGTCATCTAATGGTCAGGGGAGTAAATGTTTCAACAAGTGTGTCCAATATCTGTTAGATGGCGCTGTGCCTCTCTCATTATTGTTTTTCAGCGTCTAAAATATTACATATAAATAAAATAAAAGTGTGTGTGTGTGTGTGTGTGTGTGTGTGTGTGTACTTAATTTTAAACAACAGCTTTTGACTAAACGTGTAAGAATAAATATATGATACAAATGCTTACATGTGTTTTCAAATTAACAAGACAGCTAACGTCATCTATCGGTCAGGGGAGTAAGCGTTTTAACAAGTGTGTCCAATATTCGTTAGATGGCGCTGTGCTCAATCTCAAAAATAATTTTAATTGTTTTTCAGCGTCTAAAATATTACATATAAATAAAATAAAAGTGTGTGTGTACTTCATTTTAAACAACAGCTTTTGACTAAACGTGTAAGAATAAATATATGATACAAATGCTTACATGTGTTTTCAAATTAACAAGACAGCTAACGTCATCTATCGGTCAGGGGAGTAAGCGTTTTAACAAGTGTGTCCAATATTCGTTAGATGGCGCTGTGCTCAATCTCAAAAATAATTTTAATTGTTTTTCAGCGTCTAAAATATTACATATAAATAAAATAAAAGTGTGTGTGTACTTCATTTTAAACAACAGCTTTTGACTAAACGTGTAAGAATAAATATATGATACAAATGCTTACATGTGTTTTCAAATTAACAAGACAGCTAACGTCATCTATCGGTCAGGGGAGTAAGCGTTTTAACAAGTGTGTCCAATATTCGTTAGATGGCGCTGTGCTCAATCTCAAAAATAATTTTAATTGTTTTTCAGCGTCTAAAATATTACATATAAATAAAATAAAAGTGTGTGTGTACTTCATTTTAAACAACAGCTTTTGACTAAACGTGTAAGAATAAATATATGATACAAATGCTTACATGTGTTTTCAAATTAACAAGACAGCTAACGTCATCTATCGGTCAGGGGAGTAAGCGTTTTAACAAGTGTGTCCAATATTCGTTAGATGGCGCTGTGCTCAATCTCAAAAATAATTTTAATTGTTTTTCAGCGTCTAAAATATTACATATAAATAAAATAAAAGTGTGTGTGTACTTCATTTTAAACAACAGCTTTTGACTAAACGTGTAAGAATAAATATATGTTACAAATGCTTACATGTGTTTTCAAATTAACAAGACAGCTAACGTCATCTATCGGTCAGGGGAGTAATCGTTTCAACAAGTGGAAACGAAGCATCTAAAATTCCTCGAAGTGGTAGGCACAGGCATACCAACCAACATAATAGGTGCTGAATTCATCGCTAAGATCTCAAACAAATTTCTGGATTCGAAACCATGACTTTGGTTGACAGATAGTTGGTGTAATAATGTATAATATTAGACTACTTTTATCCTGAGAATATATTTCACCGGTAAAATATCAGCCACGGACGCCCACTAGTACCAGTTATAAAAGACTTAAATTGATTAGGTTTGTTTAAAATATGATTCATGATCAATCGGGCGTAAGCAACATAAATATAATGATACACTTGCAAATATATTTTATTAAGGTTCAATTTGTAGTGAGGTAAATTATTGCTGAATCGAGATTTTATTTGTATAAAACTCGGAATTTTTGAATGAAAAATCACATTCGAACCAGTATCTCACAAGTGACAAGTGACAAGTGACAAGAAATAACCAGATTTCTATCATGTGAGTAAGTTCTTCTTTTAATAGTAGAAATGCTCAGCTATGGACCTAGTTTTTGTCTGCTAGCTGTGTTCATTTTCATCTTCTCTTCATCTTAGTGCATTCTCAGTAGCTACCAAACCCTACTGGGATTTGGAGCCTGGGGTCCAGTTTTATTTGGTTGCTAGAGCAGCTATTGTTTGACTTTTGATTTTCAACATTGATGGTAGCGATTGCTGTCTAACATCCCAACCCCCTAGGAATGCCTTTATCGTTCCCTCATCCGTTAGTCAACAGGTGCACCGCTTAAAGGTGAGGACGCTTGGACCTCATGCACCCATTTTCATATCCTATCTATTCCTCATGATGTTGTTCAGTTACGAACCCGGTTTTTGTCTGTCGGCTGTGTTAACTTTCATGTCCTATCTATTCCTGATGTACTGAAAATCTGAGAATATTTTATTTATGATTTGATTGTATCTAAACAGGTCTGATTCGGAGTTTGAAACGTGTTCTGTAGTGGAGTCTGTTGCACCAAAGAAACGTAAGCCGGTGGAGAAAAAGCAAAAACAATCGAAGATCCTCACTTCACCTCCGTTGGAGTCAGACAGCGTTCGACGAAAAAGAAATTCATCTGACCTTAAAACCACACAGAGGTAGGTTTCACTATGTTCTTTTTTTATACTACTAAGGTGACAGACAAGCTTACGACCCACCTGATGGTAAGTGCTCACCGCAGTTTATAGATGATTGTAACACCGGAGGCGCTACACCCACGCTGCTGACTCTGAACGCCGTATTGCCATGTTGAAATGGATAGGCGCAGGTTGTGACTACCTGCTATTGAAAATTTTCAAGGCGCTCAGAAAAGCATTCAACATGGCTTAACGACTGCCATTTTACTGACAACCGGGACCAACGGCTTAACGTGCCTTCCGAAGTACGGAAACGCTCGCACAAAGAATTGATACAAATTGCTCACCCATCGAGGACCAGCCACAGCGAAACTTGCTAACCACAGTGATCGTGTACAGAACACTGAGACCGCGGGGCCACGAGCGCTTCAAAACTTCAACTTTTTTCAACTAAGTTTGTGTTTTGATTGTTAACATTCATACTTAGTATACTTTGATCCCAAGTTCTTAGTCACTTTGATTCAGTACGTTTATAATTAACACTTTGTTTCTTTTACAGAAAAAATAAACCAAACTTCCTGAATATTTTGCGGTCCGAAGAAGCCAGTTGCAGTGAACCAGAACGACGTGAACTAACTTCCAGTTTCTCGAGCCGTGTTGCAACGGGAACGTCCCGTCGCTCCAAGAAGACGGGAGGAGGGTATGTGATTGATTTTAAACTGTATAAAACTAATGACTACATATCACACGCCGCTGATGTGCGCTATAGGACTGCCCTTGTGACTGTAAAACTACAGTGTGACGAGTCCTCACTATCTTGGGAGTCACTTCAAGAGTTTCTAGGACTCGCATTTAAAGAATTTCAAGACACTGAACCAGTGCATTATTCTGATAAGATTTTTATAAAGTAGTTTTATTCTCTATTTTTTATAAATTAAGCTATAGACTGAAAAAGTTTCGTATGTATTCGGTTTATAAATTGGGTTATATATAATAATAATAATAATAATAACGCCTTTTTGTACTACGTGTAACACATCCGAGGAGGGTATGTGATTGATTTTAAAATGTATAAAACTAACGACTACATATCTGTGGTGACTGTAAAACTACAGTGTGACGAGTCCTTACTATCTTGGGAGTCACTTCAAGAGTTTCTAGGACTCGCATTTAAAGAATTTCAAGACACTGAACCAGTGCATTATTCTGATAAGATTTTTATAAAGTAGTTTTATTCTCTATTTTTTATAAATTGAGCTATAGACTGAAAAAGTTTCGTATGTATTCGGTTTATAAATTGGGTTATATATAATAATAATAATAATGCCTTTTTGTACTGCGTGTAACACATCCGTACCCAGTAAATCATGGATAGGACATTTACGAAGTAGTTTGCATAGGAAAAGTACTCATACAATAAAACATAGTGATGGAGTAGAAATCGTAAACTCAGCGTTTCGCAATCGTATATTAACATATAAAATATTGTCTTGCGATGAACTTCAGGGAGCGTCAGTAGAATCTTTTTTTTTAAATATTCGTAACCAATTAAAATCTCTTCTAATCGAATTTCTTGCTAAGCATAATTGTGTTAAGGTAAACTTTGAGTATTTTGGTACATTTTTAAAATTCAAAGATAATTCCCAAGAAGTGAAATCTTTTGGAACCAAAAATAAAATATTGTATTCTAATTTTGATTTCGAAAAATTTTATATTGAAACAGTTAATTATTTAAAAACAAATATTGAAGAGTTTGAAGGTCGTGATAGTGGTTGGACATTTATAAACCATTTGTATGTTGAGATGAATCTCAATAAATACCAACCACTTGGTGGGTCGAGTCAATTCATAAAAATTTCGCAACTTAAGTAAGTACATAACAATGTGCATTACATCATTCTTAAGACATGTTTGAACATGTTCGTCATAGTGAACGATGACACTTGCAAACTTGTAGGGAGTATCTCGTTACAACTTATTGCAAAATAAACTAAATCAACAGGTCAGAACTTGAATTAATACGTAGTACAGTGTATGTGTCACTAGCGGGTCATGTTTCTATTTAATTCACCTATTACTCATAATTACATTCAGTTTCATACTTGTTCTCTTTACATTCACACAAAGCAGTCTTTTAATTAATAATGTTGAAGCAACAGCAGTGCATCTCTGAACCTCAAACCAGTTACTTTGCTACAAGGAATAGGAGGATTCCAAAATACGTAATTAAAATAGATGTATTAGAAGCTGAAGATACATCAGATAACGAAGTAGAAATACATACAAGAGTGAAAACCCAATATATTGTTTACGATCAGTGGGATGAAATATATTATAAAACAGAGAAATTACTGAGCCAAATATTTAAAACGTTAGAAGATCGTGGCAGAGGAGGACGAGGCCAACCAGATATACCTCAACATTAATACATTATAAATAATGGCAGATGCATATGGTGACGGTATTGTTCAATACGCTCAAGACCCCTTTGACTTCTCACATATTTTACCTCTTTCTCCTACGCAAGTTGAACCAAAAAGAAGAAAACCAACTATTTGTAGAAAATCTAAAAAGACAGCTCATAAATCTTTTGTAATCAGCAACCAACCAAAAGGATTCAAGTTAATTCAGATAAAGATCTTGGACATCACCAACGACAAAGACAAACCTTCGTTGCCGTTTTGTGAAGATAGTGACAGTGTGATACTTAGTGCTCAATACGTAGTTCATGATACAGTTGATGAAATCATGGACATGGCTGAAGGTATTATTAAGAAAATATCTAAGAAAATTCATGGTGATAGCTTATCATTTTAACTAATGTGTTTTTAGTTTTAAGTAAGTTATACATCACCTTAATACTTAGAGATGTACTGCTGACGCTTCAACATTTTGTACGCGTCATTTTTTATCATTGTGTTAGGTTTAAGATCAATGTAATTTTTTGAGACATTAAATAAATGGTATTATGATTAATTTTTTTTTTCATTTCAATTTCGACTTGGGTAGGAAATAGTATGAAAAACAAACACAGTATAGTAATAAAACATTTATTCGGTTTATTAAACTTATGAAATACAAAAATTATTTTCTAAACACCATTGTTTAATACACAATACATTCCTTAAAGCACAATAGTTCTTATGAGCAAAACAATTATACAAAAATAGGTATTTACAGTAAAGATCACTAAGAGTCTTTAAGTTAGGAATACTTTTATTTTTACATATGTCGGAAACATTATTATGACCACATAGCTCTTGAACCCAATTAATTTTCTCACTACCTTTAACAAGAACGTTTTTTTCCTTCAAATAGGGTTTGATTATTCTAGAAAATTCTCTGTAGTCTATATATCCTTCGCTCCAGCGGTAACCTCTATTCCTTTCAATCCACCAAATGTGTCTTCTTTCTTCATCAGTTAGCGAGGATAACGGGTAAGGAGGTTTTATTAAGAATATATGAGTATGTTCCAACGTAGCTACAGCTAATTCTTTGACTATAAAGTTATTATAACGATCTTTAAAACCCTGAACATCTACTATAATAGTATTTTTGTTCATGATATCTTTCTGACGACGCTACTTAACGGCTTATACTCGATTATACAGTCGTTCAATATAAGACAATATGCTGAAGTTTGATCTGGTATATCAATATCACTTTCAATTTCCACTCTAACATCCACAACAGGACCTGATTTAAGATTATCTGGTTGTCTAGAACAATCTACTACAAATAACGGAGCAATATTTTTAAATTGTTTCTCATTTAATAATGGCTCGGCGCGACGTCCATAATACGACTGTTGAAATCTAGTATATTGTTCATATATTAAAGCAATTCGATTATTCGAGAAACTTGAATTCAAATTTTCATAAGGGAAGTAGGTTGAATTTAGGTATACTCTAACATCACGAACATCACAGTGATCAAACTTAGACATATCCAATTTAGAATTATTTTTTCTATTTGTTTGCAGACCAATAATAACAAATCTTGGTTTCTCTATTTGCGACGATGTTTTTATGGACCAAGTATGCTTAGTAGTTTTTGGTAAAGCCGGATATTCATATAAATCCCAATTCCTAAATATCATCTGGAGTGGTCGATCTTTTTCTAACAGTTTTAACATATTTATTTTTTCCCTATCGGACACTTTGACATGTGGTACACGCCATATTATTTTATTTATAATAATATCTTCTACAGTTTCACCATCGTTAAGTTTTAGGGCGTTCAGATTAGTATTACTTCGTAACAATATTAATTCATGTTTGCTGTTTATCACTACTTTCTTGAAATCTTCTGCAAAACCAAGAATGTTACAGAGGGGTATAGAAGCAGAAAAGCTTCCCCCATTTGCACTATTTATGCCTTCGATATTCCATCCCCAAGCATTAGATGCTTTAGCCTCGTTTTCGTTCATTGATATTAATGATTTCATTGTGGTAGTTATACCAGCGTTTTTTATTTTATCTATTTCCACTCCATTTATCTCATACCTTATATCTTGAAACAAATAAAGTAGACTATTGTTTGTGAAATGAACGTTACTGACTCTTTCCTTCGAATTTCCACCCTTGTTTACAACAACAGTTCCTTCCAAAAACAAAGTGCTTGCTGATGGTAATATATACAAGTCTTGTTGATTAATAGGTATCCTGATTTCATCGCTTCTATTGAAACTTGTTACGTAAGGCTTGTAAGAGTGAAATTCAATTCCTTCCACAGCGTTGTTGTATGCAGGAGTGGACAAAACATCTAGTATATTCATTTCAACAAACCGATCGCTTTAAGAAATGCTTTATTATTGTTATTCAATTTTATAACCCTTTTGGACCGAGCTCTTATTGGTTTGATAGTTTTAGTAGAACTGTTATTTTTAGTTGGATGTACCACATATTTATTATAATCTATCATTGTTTTCTTCTGATATGTAGATACAACTGCACTTCTTCACCTCGCAAATTTATTAAGTTATTATTTATATCCAACAACCTTATCTGTATGCAGCTTATATTGGTTTGATTTATTGGAAAGTAGATTGCGTTTTTCGGAATTTCTATAATCCTGTATCCAGGTGGAACATTAAGTGCAAATTCGTGTAAGATGTGACTGGATTGACCGTTTATATAGGAACCGCTAACTATGTCACATTCAATCCTTATGACAGTCGTTGGCAAAATGTTTACTGGAAACTCTGATACATGATATTTATTTGCTTCTAAGATCTGCTTTTTAAATCCCAATAAACTTCCAAATGTATCTTCTTTAGTAAAATCTATAGTTGATGTACAAAATAACACAGTTTTTAAGGTGTTGTTATTACAATTGAGTGTTATAGATGCATCTTTTATCTCAGTTTTTAAATAGTCACTAATATCTTGTAATTCATAGGTTCCTTCAGGTATCTCAATAACATTTTTAGAACCATAGTATAATTTATTGTTTGTATTATCAAAATTTGGAATAGAATTATATGTAGAGAAATGTAATAATGCACATTCATACTCCTCAGCTAATGGCAACGTGTCTGGATAATAGGTAGATAATACCGATGAGTTTCCAGTTATCGATAAGGTGAGTGACATCTTGCAAATGATGGAAATGAAAGAGTGGTATAAGATTTATAGTATTTTTATTTAAAGTATTATAATTATAATAAAGATTTATAGTATTTAATCCAAAAAGTTTGCAAATAACTTAAACACATATGTCCACAAACTATTGTGTTAAATTGTTGATATCTATCATAGTTATAATGAACATCACAGTTCTTAAAATATAGCATTAACTCTCTTGGCGGTTTTAAATCACCATAGCTATCAAAATATTCACAATAATTGTTTATTTTAACATAAGCTACCCAATGCGTTCCATCATTTCTCGAATTATCTAGGTTAACTATAGCACATTCAATTCGTTTAGGTGTTTTTGGTAACTGATCCTTCATATAAACTCCTCGAAAATGTGGAATACAATGACCATACTTCTGAATATCGATATTAGTTAAAGCGCGATTAGGTAGCTGATCAATTAGTTTTTTGATGGATTTATAAACAATCCCTGACCTTGCTTATGCGGTTTAATGTATAGACCTTTACCTATTGCTATAGCCTCCATAGTTTTATTATGACGTTCAGTTTCTTGTAATTTTTTCTGACCGTGTTTATAATCATTCACAGTTTTTGCAATACCAGCTGCACCACCAGCTAATGCTCCTAAAGCAGATAAACCAGCAAAAATTGGGATTAAAGGTAGAATGCCTCCAGTTTTTGGTATAGGTATCATTCGAGGTACTCGAACTTTTGGAATGCATGGAACTAATTTTCGGGCAACCATATAAGCCATATTTATTAATGACTTATCATCTTTAGGTGAGAGTTTTTTGATTTTTCTTTTTATTTTTTTAACAAAGTTATAAAAGGTCTTAACACCAGCACCAGACTTCAATTTAGCTTTCATAACTTTGTTTACTATCCACGAACTAATCTTTTCCCCTGTTCGAGCATCTTTTGCTTTAAGTCTTTGCTTAGCCATATCTAAAAGACGTAAGTCGGCTTTTTGACGGTTAGGCAAGTCTGTGTAGTTTGCGTATGCAATATCGTGATGCATACAAGCTTCGTCTAACTTATTTACACCTTTATCACCACGTAGTAATCGTTTCGAAAGCTTTGTTCCTGGTCCACAATAGTTATAACCAGGTATGTGTAGTTCGAATGGTAAATGATTAATGATATTGTTTATTAGTCCACCACCTTGCATCGTCCAAAGAATAATGAATATACTTTAAAATTACATATCACTTATATAATTAACTCATTCCACTATTGCAGTATTATCAATCCAACTATTCTCTTTGTTATTCAAACCCAACCATTTTACAAACAGTTTGTTTCCTTTCTTTTTTAATACCTTTTCTATCAAATAGACACCAGGACAGGACGACTTTTGAAGCTCTTGTTCGTAAAAAGTTCCTAATATGACTTGTTTTTGATTATCTTCGATGCGATATGTTATTGGTATAGTGTTATTTATCTTTTTTATAGTAAATAATTCTGTTGACCAGTTAGGAGTGTATCCTTTCTCGAATATATGTTTGTACTTGCTAATTCGAACTTTGTCACCAATTTTAAACTTTGGACGACATTTTTGGACTACCTTTATCATGGAATTCGTAATATTATTTTTAATGTTAGTTTCATTAAACTTATTGACATTAACAGGTGCAAATTTAATAGTACGATGTTTTGTGTTATTATATGTCTTCACAATACCGTTCAAGCCACCATCTATCCACTTATAGTGTCCGTTCAAGCTAAAGTATTTGTACAATTTATTTTTAATAGTTTTAATAACTCGTTCTACAATTGAAGCCTTTTTGGTTGAAAATGTAGAGTAGTGATTAATATTATAGTTCTGTAAAAGCTTTTGAAATGTAGAATTATAGAACTCAGTACCCATATCAGTTTGCAGATGATTTGGTATCCTGTGATTAGAAGAAAGTATTTTTTCAAATGCAAGAGAGACATCATGTTTGGATTTAGTTTTTAATGGTTCCACCCAAACGTACTTGGAGAAGCAGTCGATAACTATTAAAATATAGTTATATCCTTTATTAAAGGTTTTTAGGTTTTGCATATCAGCTAAATCTGCTTGCCACAAATCATCAATACCTTTTAAAATTACAGATCGTCGAGGAAAATTTTTTCGTGCTGCTTTATGTATTTCATTGACGATTTGTTGTTTCGTCATTTTAACAAACTTTAAGGGCTATGTTTTTCGATCTTTTAATATAGATTGAATTGCGTCTTGAACTAGTTTATCAACTGCTTTTCTTGTGTAAAATTTGCTTTCCAAATGAGTGTCTATCTCAGACATTATTGTTTTTAAAGCTTTCTCTATGTGGTTTTGAACACTATTTGGAATAGAACTTTGCAATTTTCGTAAGTCACGGATTAGTACACCTTTCAATTCATCTACATATGCTTTATTTACTGCATCATCTGCGTCTTGAGGAGGTTTAACACCTTTTAGCCTCGATGTCTTCAAGTCATAATCTCCATAATCAGATTTTATTAATGCGTTATCATTAAAATCAAGTATTTCTGATATCCGCATTCGCTTATGAATATAATGTCCAAATTTGTCTACATTCATATTAAAGGTGTATTATGTTGAACGGTATATAGTAAAATGACACACATATAACATTAGTAGATCTATTTATTTAATGATTTTGCTTTCACGTAGTTCTTCAATGATAGATATTATTTCATTGTCTAGTCCTGTGTTCCCAGCATCTCGAGAAGCAATTAATAACTTTAATCTATCAACCAATTCATTGGGATCATCCCAATATACAAAATCTGTGTTTTTTTTCCACATTTTTGTTGAAGGTAATCCTTTTCCTACTTTCTGTCTACAACTTGGACTTCTACTTTCTTGATCGAAAAGTGGTTTAATAACTTGCAAATATTTTTGTCCTTTATTACTTTTAATTGGTTTTTTTGAATCGAAATCACGACGATGTGCATTCGTTACAAGTAACATTGTCTTATAATTTTGCTTGTCACAGTCATTAACCAAGCTCAGATCAATGTCTTTTTTTAACAGTAACTCTCGCAACCCAGGTGTACTTTCGTATTTGTGTCCGGCTACAGTAATAACTTTATCCCCAATAGTTATGTTAGAGGAACCCAACATTAGCTTTCCACGTTCATTTCTTATACCAAATGGAACATCTGATAGTACTTGTGAAGATAACGACCAAGATGATGCATCTGGATTAGTACCGACTAATGACTGAAATGAAGAGTCCGATGAGGGTTCCGATTCGTTACTAGCAATACTGCTATCATCTGTTTCTTTCATATCTTGGTCTTGCGGTTCATTGGGTTCTACTTTTTCCTCCTTTTTTGTTAGAGCTAAGTGGTTATTAGTGTTGGCTATTAAATTGAGAGATTCTGTGACAGGTTTAAAAACTGTATCAAGAGCATGCTTATTATTATCTTCAAAATCCTTCATTTTACGTATTTTTTTCTTGACAGCTTGTGTCGCATCAACAATTTGTTTTTTCAATGATTTATCCATTATGTAAAATAGGTGGTAATCGAATAAGAATCAATTAAAGAATAACAATAAACAGACTGCAGTCTACTTAAATATTCAAATTTCATCTAATAATACAAATGTGTCAAACGTTTTTCTATAGCAACCATTGTTTTTAGAACAATCTTTATTAATTACCACATAATCAAAAGGTTCTTTCCATATTAAGGAACACATTTCTCGAAATTTCAACCATGTCATATCGGTGTTAACATGTTCTTCATAAACATGTTTCAAATTAACTTCATCTTGCTTAAAAAGCACAATTAGGTTAGCATTATCTCTTACAAGTTGTTTAGGTATTTTGGTATAAGTTTGATTTAAATAAAAACTATCAATCAATTTATGTCTTCCCATGGCAAAATAATCACGTATATTACTTTGATTTTCACATGCTACATCATCAAAAATAATCACAGAATTTGGTTTTGCATCTGAAACTTTTAAAACGTCATCATTTGTCTGATATTTATGAAGAGTGATACCTGGTACTCGTTGTAAAACCTTTTCTAAAAAGATGTACTTTGGTTGATGTAGAGTTTTAGAGTATACATAAACATTTTTAAATGTCAAGCCATTTTCATGCAATAGAAGACCAATTAATAAATTAGTTTTTCCACAATTTGATGGTCCACAAATGATGCAACGTACAGTATTCGGTAATAATTCTCCATGACGTAATTTGTTTTTTGTCAAATCGTCACAGATTGTATTGACCTGTAACGATTGTCTTTGTTTAACGAATTTCATGTTTGCTATGCAATACTGATGGACTCATAATGAAAAGATGAATTTATAACATAAATATTTATAACTACAAGTAGTCGAACCCAACTGGATACAGAAAACGTTGTGGGTTATAAATGGTAAGTAATGAACATGGAGGGAGCTTCAGCAATTTTTATTTTTTAAATTATTTTTTATAAAAATGTTAGGTTAGGTTACATTTTTAAAATGTGGAATATTGGGCGATCTGTCCCACGTGAGCAAGGAGCGATAGCGACGATGCGAACTTAAAGTGGGACAGAATGCCCAATATTCCACTACTTTAAATATTGTTCGATAGCATGAAAACCTAGCTAACTGGGCGGCAAAGTTAAAATTTGGAAAGAGCATATCAAAATCTATAAAATTGTCAATTTTCAAAACTCCCGGAAAACTTTACAGGCAACCTCAATTTTTCGACCAAATGACTGTACTACAAAGAGCTGTTAAAAATATTAGGACTATAACAGACGTGGATACGGCTAAAATAGTTTATTTCAGCTATTTTCATAGTACATATTATGAACTACAGAATTCTCCTCTGGAGTAATTCCGCGAATTTAAATACAATATTTATACTGTGCCCAAAATATCTTTTCCGAAATGACCATTAAATCACTGTATCTATTTACATATTAAAAAAAGAGACAAAGAGATATTTCAAGGTCCATTTCTGATTCGACTCATATTGGTATAGGTAAGGTAACTAGAGTTTGTTTATGTAGAATCGGGTACCTCTTAATGTACATCTCCATGGAAGTAATAATGTAAATAAAATAGTGACGTAGGTAATATTGGTTGGTTTTAAATATTATAAATTTAAAAAATGACAATCAAAAGTTTTAATTATCACATACCTTAGTATTAGGTAACAACAATTAACAGAAAACATTTAGTCTTAACTTAATCAAATAGTTTCTCTTAGGATCATAGCTTGCGACTAGATATAATTATTAAAAATTGGGTTTTGTCAGTAATTTTGTAGGTACAATATTCACATTCATCTTCGAAGTAATGATCGGACATGGCAAAATATGCGCAGCGTGGGCACCAGAAAAAATCTAAATGTATCTATCATCTTTAACATTCTCGTTAGTCACTATAAAATGTGTAGGCTCGGTGGGTCACTATTTATCAAAATCCGCAACTAAAACAGCGTATAAAGTGTGTGAATATTCATGGCCTTCTCAAATACATAGGTACCTATTATGTATCAATTTCGAAAAATCTGTCATGGTTAAATACTTATCAACGTCCATTAAATCGCATATCATTTTTACTATCAGCTGACTATACCTACCAATAGATAAAATTAAAAATTTTCTCGTTGAACCCTAATTTTGTTAATATGGCTGCTAATTGCACATAAAGATAACTGCACAGAATGAAAAGTCGTTTTGTAGTCGTATTATGATTGTGGTCGCGTCTTTAAGTCGTATAATAGTCGTCGTAACTTTTAGCACGTGCGTTAAAAATATAGTGAGAAATATTGTTTAATTTTCAGTATTTGTAAGGCGCGTTCGCTATACCAAGAAAACTAGCGCATATTACTCGATAACATTAATTCCCCAATAGATTAATGTGCTTGAACATGCGTTACGAATATATAACACATTGACAATAAATAAATATGGATAACTTATAACTGTAGTAGCTTTGACAACTCTAATTTATAATGTCGTCACTCTTCACTGTTATGAGCACAACAAAATTCAATAAATTTGCACTGTCATTCGACAAAGTGTCGTAAAACAGTGGTACTATACACCATAATGCAGCAAAAAATGAATTTCACTACATCTATGCGAACGAGGCGACGTAACAACGACGTTTTAGCGACCAGCTTATAGAACCAAAAGTTAGATTCGGCACGTTGTGGCGACTTCAAAAATGTTTGTTGGGAGATTCCCAACAGATCTTGGCTACAATACAATACAAATATTCTTTATTGTACACCATAAACTTATAATAAAATTACAGTATTTTTATCTTATATTATCCACTGCTCGGTCACCTAGGGGGGTTCAGATGCTATCCTCATCTTTGGGGGGTTGTTCGGGTGTTATCCCGCTCCTTCTATCACGTCACATTGTCGTATTGGGCCTGCTTCTGTAGGGACGGTGAGCAACCCCCACACTGTCCTCAAGCCCCCGGTCATGGAAACCGATGGTCTGGGGCAAAGATAGTCGGCGCTCTCGCCGCAGACTGCGGAACTCGGGTGGGATAGTTCTCTCCCGATCCCTCCCGCCTTACACGAGCATGACCTGCCCGCGGAAAGACGCTGCGGTGTGCAACTTACTCCCACTGGAGATCATGGTTCGCATCATGGTCTCCAGCGAGAGAATATCCACGAGGACCTGGCGCTGTTGCGCTCACGCTGTGCACTCCACCAATGGTGGAGCGCTGTGTCCTCGCTGCATTTTTTGCAGTGCTGGCACTCAGCCGTGGTTTCCCGGTGTATTCGCTACAGATACTTACCGAAGCTCCTGTGTCCGGTAAAATCTGTGTCTCATGTAACAACCGGTATTCTCTTACTAACTAGACCGGATGAAATAGATTTGCAATATTATTATAGTATACTAGGATCCTCTTCCCCCGGACCGCTGCAGTGTAAAGACGTGCTTATAAAATCGTATTTTGTTTATTTAAATAATATAATAAATTAATTTGACCACAATTAAATCCAGTACAAAAATAGGAGTGCATAAATTGTAGAGAGAGTGTTATTGCTGTAAACAAAATATCAGAAAACCGCCTTGATCTTCTGCTGTCCTGGTACACACAAGTCAACCGCACAATCGCAAGGTACCAATACTTGTTGTTTTGTTTCATCATATCTGCAATCTGCAACTGTGTGTGTGTGCAACATACTCAAAACCACATAGCGAATACCCTCTCAGTGCTCGTGAGCTCCTAGTACATCGAGGCAGATCCGAAAGTTCAGAGGGGCTGCAACTTAGTGGGCGTGTCCTCGAAATCGCATAGTGACTACCTTTCTCATTACCTATTAGCTCCTAGTACATCGAATCAAATCCGTAGATTGTTGCTCCCACTATTTTTGAAGAAAGTGTAATTATCTCGTACCATCTCAGTACTTGTGTGATCCTAGTACATCGAGTCTTACCAGCACTATCTTGGAGGACAAATAAACCTTCGTGTGCTACTGTTGACTGCGAACTCCTACTTTCTCGGTATTCATAGGGTCCTGGTACATTGAAACTATCTCGTGGTCTGTAACTGCCATTATCTTTGCAGTAATCGAAATTTATATAGACCCGAACGTCTGCTGTTTTATTAACTCCTGGTAGCTGATCAGTTGGTAAAATGGAAGACACTGGTAATAAGTCGCTCTCAGAGTCAAATATTTACAACAAAGCGGATTATCATACCCCACCCAGTTCCTATGTGTCAAACCGAAATAAAAGGCCAAGAGAGAATGACCTAGAATCCGATCTGAGTGCATTTAAAGATGAGATAAAGACGATGATTTCAAAGTTAATGAAAACCGAGCTGAATAAGATACATCCCACTCTAATAGAAATTAAAAACACAAATACCAGTATTGAAAACTCTATTTCTTTTCTATCCTCACAAAATGAGGAGTTGAAAAAGAAGCTGGAGCGTTTAGAAGGTCAGTCAAAAAAGGACAGCGACTACATCATGTTACTGGAAGAAAAAATTGAAGATCTTCAGCGAGGGAGTCGAAAATCCAGTATTGAAATAAAAAATGTTCCAAAATCTGCTAAGGAATCTAAAGAAGACTTGATAAAAATGGCTATAACTTTGTCTAGCGCTGTCGATTGCAAAATTGAAAGAAGTCAAATAAGTGACATCTACAGAGTACAAAATAAGCGTAACACCAATAAAAATAACCCGATTATTCTCGAATTCTCTACTACATTGCTGAAAACTGACTTTGTGAACTCTGTGAAACAGTTTAACAGATCTAATCAAAACAAAAAACTCTCAGCGAGACATATCGGCAACTTAAAGGACGAATATACACCTATATACGTGACAGAACACCTCACTATGAAAGGTTCTCGCTTACACTATCTTGCTCGAGATGTAGCTAAGTCGAAAAATTATAAATTTTGCTGGACATCATTTGGTAGAATCTATCTTAAAAAGGATGATTCATCAGCTACTATACTTGTACATAGCGAGTCTCAATTAAATAATTTAATGCAACTTAAATGACTTTATAGCGTCACTCTTCATTCTTTAGAGTTTAATGGCAAACGTGTTCCTTACTTATGGATGAAACAGATTTACAACTCTCACAAAATATTTTATACTAGATTAAGTTGTAACTTTAATATTGTTAAATTTCTTAAATGGAATAGCATTTCAGATCTTTTGTTACGTTCAAATTGTAATGTGCTACTGGTACATATAAGAAACAGGCATACTTATGACACATACTCGCATTGTTTACTATACTTCTATCTTTTATTTTTGTATGTTACGGGAGCACAATGTGCTATGACTATATCGTATACACAAACTCTCAAAATTACAACACCTACACAACTGTTTACACCATCATCGTTATGTGTAAGTACCATCGTTATTTACATCCTACTACTGCAGCCCTCACAGTCCATATCACGCGAAACGTACGAACAATACTCAAGCAGCGACGACTACTTATTCTATTTATTATATTTAAGCAGCGACGACCACTTATTATACTTGTCAAAAAATGGATAGTACACTTCAAACTCTAAATGACATAGACACCACAGAAATGGCTAAAGTTTATGAATGCTCCTTGGGACACTTTTGCAAACAAGTACAGAGGGGTAAAAATGATTTTTCTATCATATTGCAAAATATTAGAAGTGTGTACGGAAACTTTGACGACTTTATCCTAAATTTATCACGCCTAAAATCCGATGTTGATATGATTGTTTTCACTGAAAGTAGATTAAGATCGCACAAACCAATACCTCAATTAATTAACTATACAGCTCATATAACTACTAACCATATAAATAGCGCCGACGGTGTTGTGGCTTACCTTAAAAGCACATACTCTGCCACTGTACAAGAAGTACAACTAACTCACGCCTCTTGTCTACAAATTGATATATCAAGTGATCTTATTGTTCTCGCTATATACAGATCCCCATCACACTCTAACTCGGACGACTTCACAAATTCTCTAAGCCAGCACCTTAGCCGAATCAATTCAAATAAATCTATTATAATTACAGGCGACATAAACATAAACATTATACACAGACAAACGGAATTATCACATGAACGAAACAACAGGCTTAACTATTTAAATATGCTAGCAATGCACGGACTTCTTCCTGGTCACTGTCTTCCCACCAGGGACAAAAGTTGTCTAGACCACTTTAACTTAAAACTAAACAATAAATATAAATCCCCAACCATTGTTATTATCAGTACAACTGTTACAGATCATAATATGATCTATTTAAAGATAACTAAACAGACTTCCACTGATAACGCCATTATAAAATCCAAATCAATTATTAATTATGACCTAGCCCTCAACAATCTTAAAGTTTGCAATCTATCAGAGTTTTACAGTATAACAGACCCAAATACCCTTACGTATAGTTTAATTGACACGCTCCAATCCTGTCTAAAAAGTGCAACAACTATTACTACCATCCCCCACAAAATGAGATTAGTCAAACCCTGGATGTCACGTGGCTTACTGCGCTGCATACTTAATCGTAACAACATGCAAAAGAGGCTAAGACAAGACCCGTTCAACGAGGTGTTGAAAATCACTTACAAAAGATACCGCAATTTTTGTAATAGCATAATTAAAAAACAAAAACGTAAGTATGACAGAGATTTGCTAACCAAATCGCAAAAAAACCCGAAGAAGCTTTGGAATACAGTAAACAACATAACTCAGCGAAGACCACCAAATTCAAAAAGCTCTCATTTGTTAACACTAAAAAAATCACCTCAGGATTCTGTGGATACAATAAACAGATATTTTGCTAATATGGGAAGTCTTCTGGCAAATGATATATTGTCATCAAACACGGCTCAAAATATTTCCCCGAAATTTACACGAATACCTCCTCTGTATTCTTTTGTGTTGTTAAAAACTGATCCTCAAGAGGTTGACACTGTAATACTCTCATTAAAAAACAATAGTGCACCGGGATGGGATCAGATTCCAGTAGGCTTTCTAAAGATTGCTCACATCATAGTTTCACCTATAATCTCCTATTTAACAAACCTTTGCTTTGAACAAGGAATCTTTCCAACTGCTCTAAAACAAGCGCTTATAACGTCGGTATACAAAAACGGAGATAGACAGGACCCATCTAATTACCGGCCTATATCGGTACTCACATCACTCTCGAAAATACTAGAGAAACTTATTAATATACGATTATTAAGATACTTAACAAGTCAAAGGATCATCTCATCATCACAATTTGGATTTAGACAGGGGCTGTCTACCGAGGATGCAGTTTTGTCTCTTGCCACTACTGTGACGGAGAAGGTTGACAGTGGGAAGAAGTGTATGGCTGTCTTTCTAGACGTCAAGAAAGCATTTGACACTGTGTCTGTTTCTATTCTTCTATCTAGACTTGAGGAATTGGGAATAAGAGGTTCACCCCTGGAATTGTTTAAAGAGTATCTCACAAATCGGCGACAACAGGTCAAA
Source organism: Miltochrista miniata (assembly GCA_933228765.1). Taxonomy (NCBI): domain Eukaryota; kingdom Metazoa; phylum Arthropoda; class Insecta; order Lepidoptera; family Erebidae; genus Miltochrista; species Miltochrista miniata. The sequence goes on from OW121769.1 coordinate 4,387,977, forward strand.
ATAGAGGGGTTCATCAGCACAGAGGAAACGGTCTCTTACGGAGTGGGTCAAGGGAGTGTTTTGGGTCCAACACTCTTTCTTATTTATATAGATAGCCTTTGCAATCTGAAAATAAGGGGTGGTCGAGTTCTTTCATATGCAGATGACACGGTTATTATTTTTGCTGCAAGTTCATGGGGGACTGTACAGCCTTTAGCAGAGGAAGGCCTTGGGAAAGTAGCATCATGGCTTCAACAAAATCTCCTCACTTTAAACACTTCAAAAACAAATTATATCTGTTTTTCTAAATACGATATTTCCGACCCTTCTAAAGCATTTAAAATAAAAAATCATAGCTGTAACTTAAAAAGCGCTGATTGTGCATGCGACGAAATATCCAAGGTCGAGTCCACCAAATACCTTGGTGTAATGCTAGACCAACGTCTATCGTGGCACTTACATATCGAGCTAATAATGACCAGGACTAGAAAACTAATTTGGATATTTAAAATAATGCGTCACATAGCTTCTCGAGAAATTTTGCTACAAATTTACTCTGCCCTAGTAAAATCCGTCATAGCTTACTGTTTACCAGCCTGGGGTGGAGCAACGAAATGTAAATTTCTGGATCTGGAAAAAGCTCAGCGGTCATTACTCAAAGTCATGTTATTTAAACCTTATAGGTTCCCTACGGAGGAGCTGTATCAGTGTGCTGAAGTTTTATCAGTGCGAAAGCTATATCTCCTTCTTCTTATAATTAAAAAACATAAATCTCTTCCATATGACTCTGCAAAAGAGAAAAGAAGAAGAAAACACTTTGTAACTCAACCAGTTGCAGTCAAATCAAAATTTGCATCACGACAGTACCCGAGACAGTCATCTTTTCTTTATAATTTAATTAATAAGGAGCTACATATATATCCTCTAAGACTAAGACAATGTAAAAACACTTTAACAGAATGGTTGAGAACATTGAATTATGAGCAAGTGGAAAACTTAATACAGTAGACAGGTTATCATATCGCTAATTTTTTTGTTTTTTGTTTTTTTTTTTTTTTTTTCTGTTGTTTAAGGACACACACACGCACACACGCACACACACACACACACACACACACACACACAAACACACTATTACATGTCATATGGTATGCGTGTCATGTTTATTGCTAGTATATGTTATTGCATGTTTAGTATTGGCTAATTAATGATTGTTTACTTTTCTCTTTTTATTTTTAAGTGTTTAGTAAAGATAACACGAACACTGTAGGTACTTAGTTATAAGAGGTCTGTAAGAGGAGCGGGATCTCCTGATACAAGCATAAATTTGCTTAAAAGGAGATCTCCAAAATCTTTGTAGTATGTACTTATAAGAAACTGGAAATAAACATTTTTATTTTTTTTTTTATTTTTTTTTTTTTTAGCTGATGCCCGCGGCTCCGCCCGCGTGGAATGTTATTCCCGGTCACAGGGGTATGAAAAATAGATGTTGGCCGATTCTCAGACCTACTCAATATGCTCACAAAATTTCATGAGAATCGGTCAAGCCGTTTCGGAGGAGTATGGCAACGAAAACTGTGACACGAGAATTTTATATATTAGATTTATAGTAACTAGGGGAAACAAATTGAAGATTATTTAATTTCAGGGTAGATTTTCGAAAAATCCTTAAAAACGTATTCATTTACTTTTATTTAGAAGAAAGTGTGCGGAATTTGAAGTTCTGTGTTTGAAAATGTAGGAGTTCCCGTACAAACTTCCATTCCCTGTTTTACCCCTATAATGACTTTTTTTTTCAAATCCCTGATACACGTGTCTGAAAACACGTGTCTGTAATTTCACGCTGCTATCGTTAAAATGGTGAAGTTCCATATAACCTCCTATTCCTTATTTTGTCACCTTAATGGTAGAATTTCCAAAAAGCCTTTGTTATCGTTAGCCTACTATATAACGGTAGCTTACCCTAAAATTTCGGCCTAGTATCAGTAGTCCGATTAAATAGTCCGATGATCGAACTACTGAGACTTTTCCGGCTCAGTAGTCCGATGATGCAGATGATTCCGAATCCGAAGAATTCCGAAGAGAGATCGCCGAAAACTCAAGTGGTTACCTATCCGCCTTCGCCGGAATGCTCATATCCTATTCATATTGTATAGTATTCTTTTCAACCCTGTCACTCCGCCATACCTTAAGAGACGCTTTAATTTTCTAAATGTCTCCCACTCTACAAACTTGCGTTCATCGAGAAATTTGAGATTGAAGATGCCAGGTCACTCCACTAATTTTGTGAACAACTCGTTTACTGTACAGGCTGTTCGCTTGTGGAATTCGCTGCCAGTGACAATTCGACATGCAAAGTCGCTGCACACATTCAAAACATTAGTTAGGAGCTACTATCTACGTGTCAATGACTGCATATAACTTATAAGTACATCTCCTCTATTATCATAAGTATGTTATAATAAATATTCTTGTATTTATTTGTATTGATATGTATTATTATAATTTATACATTGTAGTTAAAATACGTATCTATGTATTTGTATGTTCGTGTACGTATGTATGTACATGTGTATGTATGTATGTACTCAATTATTTTAATTTAGATGTAATTTATTTATACTGCACCCCAAACTGCCCTAAATATTTCCCACCCTCCGGTTTCCATCCAAAGGTTGCCTCTAAAAGATTGCCTTGTGCGATAAGGCCGCCAATTGTTATACCAACCACTTTACTATTAATTTGTCTGATGTATTTCCTGGTGTGCAATAAAGAGTATTTGTATTTGTATTTGTATGATTATAGATCATCGGACTACTGAGTCTTTTAGTCCGATTCGACATTCCGGAATACGAAATGGATGCAGTAGTATTACATTTGTTTTGCATATTTATTTTTTCCAACATGCTAAATGTAAAGCAATTTTATACAATAATAGGTACTTTTTCTACTTTACTTTTTTTTTCTTTTTCTTTTTTTTTCTTTTTCTTTTTTTATTCTTTTTTTTTTCTTGCTTTATATTTAGCATGTTGGAAAAAATAAATATGCAAAACAAATGTTAATACTACTGCATCCATTTCTTATTTCGGAATTTCGAATCGGACTAAAAGACTCAGTAGTCCGATGATTTATAATAATCTGCATCATCGGACTACTGAGCCGGAAAAGTCTCAGTAGTTCGATCATCGGACTATTCAATCGGACTACTGATACTAGGGGAAAATTTCAGTTTGGGCTAGGCTCTGATTAGATAATCAGCGCAGCGGCGCAGATAAGCAGCGCCAGCAAATAAATAAAAAAAAAAATATATTTTTTATTTTTTTACATACATACATACATATGGACACGCCTTTATCCCCGAAGGGATAGGCAGAGGCATATTATATGCCCACATTTCACCTTTTTGTATAATTTGTCCCACGTAATAGGTGGTGAGCCGTATTGCCGTGTTTAAATGGACAGGCGCAGGTTGTGACTGCCTGCTGTTGAAATAAAGTCTTCAACTTGACTTAACGACTGCCATTTTACTGGCAACCGGGACCAACGGCTTAACGTGCCTTCCGAAGCACGGAAACGCTCGAATAAATGTCACAAAGTAATCACATGGATGGTCACCCATCCATGGACCGGCCATAGTGAAAGTTGCTTACTCCAGTGATCGTTTATAGAACACTGAGTCCGCGGGGCCACGAGCGCTTCATTATTTTTTATTTTTTATTTTTTACTAGCAGATGCGCGCGGCTTCGCCCGCGTGAAATTTGTCTCCCGTTCCCGCATCCCGTGGGAACATTTTCCCGGGATAAAAAGTAGCCTATGTGTTATTCCAGACTATACTCTATCCCTGTACCAAGTTTCAGCCAGATCCATTCAGCCGTTAGAGCGTGATTGAGTAACAAACATCCAAACATCCAAACATCTTCACAAACTTTCACATTTATAATATTAGTAGGAGGTAGGATAGTAGGATATATTAATATATATTTTATTATATTACCCTAGACTAGATTACCATGTAATTTTATTATTAATGATATACGAGTATTATGCATTTCGAGATTTTACAGAAATAACTTGTATTATGAATTGTTGTCAAATCCTGAGTATTGATGTACATGGGATAATATTATAGTTCGCCATGGATAAGCTTTTATTGCTCAGTTTGGGGATTCGTAACGGTAGTATCAACTTGTTTGCTACATGGCATTAAGCAAGCATTCCAACAGACGAGATCTTTGACCACATGACCCACCAAGAACGACGAAGGTGTAATACAATTTGGTAACCCTCGTCAAAGCACTGAATTACAACCGCGTAGCCAATTTAAAAAAAAAAAAAACTACTAACACTAAGAAAACTCAGAAAGAAAGAAAAGAAAAAGAGCTTTTTATATTAGACGCCCCATTTATGGAGGAAGGTTAGGCTAATTATTATTATTCCGCTTCTATCTAAGAAAGTGGAGTAGTACTCATAATATGTGAGGAGCAACTTGACAAGCTTGAGCGTCTTCAAAATGTTTGCATTAGATTTATATTTGGCCTACGCAAATATGATCACGTGTCTGAATTCAGAACAGAGCTCAAGTGGCTCCAAATTCGCCTTCGACGGAATACTCACATACTATCTTTACTATACAGTATATTGTTCAATCCTCGTACTCCCCCATATCTCAAAGAACGTTTCAAGTTCCTTCATGCCACACATTCAAAATTATTAAGGTCATCAGAGAATTTGCAACTGCGAATGCCACAGCATTCCACAAAATTCATGGATAAGTCATTCATGGTGCAAGCAGTTCGCTTGTGGAATGCTCTGCCAGTATCAATAAGACGGGCCCAATCTTTTGTGTCTTTTAAGAAGCTACTAAAAGATCACTTTTTGTCCTTCCCGAATTAGTGATGAATATGGTACTATTGTAATAACTCCTGTCTATATGTGTTTTCTGTTAATGATTGCACTCGTAGTTTCGGTGTGAATGAGTTGTTACAGCATAGGTATTTAATTACGTATTTTGTGCTGAACGGTATCTATGTGTTAATAAAACGGTATCTATAGTAAGTATTTGTATTTGTGTTAATATTGTACTGATTGTGTATGTCTATAGTATAAGTAGGTATATTGTTATTGTTGGTACAATTATTGTGTATTTTAGGTTTATTGTGCACTGCCTTTATTTATTCAACGATTTCTATCCATGCAAAGGTTGCCTGGAAGAAATCGCTTTTAGCGATAAGGCCGCCTATTGTACATTCGATGTTATGAATTTCTTTTTAAAATGTAATCTTTTTATGGTGTACAATAAAGAATATTTATTTATTTATGTGGACGAATCGTTCAACTTCTATAACATTATTTTGAAAACTAATAAAGGTGCATAAGGTGTAACGGGATTTCAAAGTAGGTATATAGGCATGGTAATCCAACCACATTATCATTTATCAATGTTGTTTCGATCTAAAATGTTGTCGAAATTGAGTCGTATCGGAGTTTCATGCTGTCGAAGTAAAATCTTGTCGTAGAAGGATTTGTCGAAATTCAGTTTGGGAGTCGGCCACTTAGGGCTCTCATGTGGGTGCCAGGTGGTACAAAGTGTTGGTCCGGGGAGGGTACCACCGTGCAGCTGTGAAAAGCCCCCCAAGTAACCCAGCCTCGGTTGGGTTGCGTTCGGGGTTCAGCAGCTGCACAGCCGGGCCCAAAGCGATGTTTGATGCAGCAGGGGGGGGACCAGTAGGCGCAAAGCGAATTCTAGTGTGGCTGACTGGGGTCGACCCGCCGGCCAGGGAGACCCGTAGAAACGGTTTTGCCGCTGGCCGCCATAGTATAGGGGCCCAACTGGAACTAACCACCTTGGGAGGCTGGCCCACCAGGGGCGATGTGGTTCGTCATGCTGGATGGTGACCGGACTGGGTCTCGGCGGCCACACTCGGGGAGGTACGGGGGCCCTTCCGTCCGGTGGGTCGACTTCATAGTATTCAATAGGTATTGTAGTAGTTACAATACCTATTGAATACTAAAATGATGTTTAAACTAAATAAACTGTAAAGATTAAGATATTATTTAATATTTTTACGTAGTGACATTATTTTGATAATTTAAAGAATTATTACCTAATGCATGCCTATAATGGTGAAATATTATTATATTTTTTATTTATTATATGTATATGATATGGTGAAACTGAACCTACCTACTGCCTTAACAACTATTTAACCCATATTTGCACATATTTAATGAATAAATGAATAAATAAACTTCCGTCTCACTACACAGTCATAGATGAAGCTAGGCCTACGCCTTGTCACTCACTCCTGCAGCAAATGTTGCTCCGTCTTCACGTCTCCCTCATCCCAAAAATATCATGGCAGCGCAAAAAAGAAAAAAGTTACCACAGTGGCCGCTGCAACTAATCCCAGATTCGAGGCGGAGTTCGCTAACATCCGCGGACTCCATGCCAACATCAACGTCGTCCATCACCATCTAGAGACGGCACGGCCAGCTGTGATGTTCCTAACGTAGACGCAAATACGCCGCCCTGCCGACCAGTCGTACTTATATTACCCTGGCGATATCATCGAGGAACAATTTCGAGATAAAGCCGGGGTGTGCGCGTTCGTTAGGGCGGATGTTTGCTGTCACCGGCTGCGCTGCCTTGAGAACCCTTCCTTCTCCGTCCTTTGGCTGCATGTAGATCACGGCTCCATGAGTCAGATCTACGTGTGTGTCTATCGCCCCCACACAGGGACAGCTGAGATAACAAGGCTGTTTCAGCACCTCAGCGAGGGGGCTGACGACGCGCTGGTGCGGTTCCCGAACGCTGAGTTGGTTTTCCGGCCAACTATCGCCCCATAGCCATAACCACCGTCATCTGCAAGGTGTTAGAGCTAATCATCAATAAACAGCTCATGCGCTATCTGGAGAATAACTCGTTAATTAACGATCGCCAATATGGCTTTAGGCCGAAATGATCAACGGGTGACCTCCTAGCGTACATAACGCACACCTGGGGTGAGGCTATGGAGAGGCACGGCGAATCTCTGGCTATTAGCCTAGACATTGCTAAAGCCTTTGATAGGGTTTGGCATGCGTCGCTTCTTTCCAAGCTGCAAGCATATGGTTTATCGCCTCATTTGTGCCGCTGGTTGGCCAGCTTCCTGCACGGGTGACGTATACGGGTTCTCTGTGATGGTCAGGCTTTCTGTTTTTTTGCAGGTAAATGCCGGGGAACTACAGGGATCGGTATTGTCCCCAACTCTCTTTCTTCTGTATATCAATGACATGCTGTCCCTTGGGTGCATTCATTGCTATGCGGATGATAGTACTCTGCATGGGAGCTATTCTGGCCGTCCAGCTGAGGGGCGAGGCGACGTGGAGGAGAAGAGAAGGCAACTCGTGGCGGATCTCGACCGGGACCTGGGTCACATTGCCCAATGGGGTTCAGACAACCTGGTCGAGTTCAATGCCAGAAAAACACAGGCGTGTGCGTTTACAGCTAAGAAGTCCCCTTTACTACCCCTACCCTCTCTTCAGAGCATTACGGTTCCACTAAAAGACAACCTGGAGATCCTCGGTATAGACGTCCGGCGTGAGCTCAATCACAAAAACTACATATCGAGTTGTATTGGGCTGGCCTCGCGGAAACTCGGAGTCCTAAATAAGGTGAGACGGTACTTCACGCCACGATACGAGTCGCAGATTCGTCCCTTTGAGATGACTCCGCGAGGTACTTGCTGGACGCGCTTGAAAACCGAGCGTTTAAAAAGATAAAAACTTGGAACGACCTGCCCGCACACGTGTTTTCCCGGGTTCTTTAAGAGGAGCGTGAAGAGGCACATCACAGGGCCGCCAACTTGAGGACCACTGTAAGAAGTGGCCCCCAATCGCTAGATGCGCCATGGCTTTCCATCAGGCTGGTGGCGACGTCAATTTGGCGAGCTGAATATAAAAAAAATTATAACAATTATATTAATCACGAATAGACAAAATTCATCAATTTGCTAATAACAGCTATCACATAAGCATAGTTTTATCTATTTTCGATCAAATCGATGCTCTTTATTAGATTAGTTACTCATTTTTTAAGTTTGATGATGATTGACATTTTCTTAGATTATTTCATATAGTTTAATTTCTTTATGTTATGAAGAGACATACAAAATTGTGGTTCTTTATTCATGTACATGTACCTTTTTACACAATATGGTTTTTGAAAGTAAAATGTTGAGAGTAGCAATGATATCAGGGCCTCTTTTACTTGATAACTACATAACAGATGATATTGTTAATATCTTTTATCCAATGAATTTGATTTTATCGATGTTACTTTCTGCCAAATTTACAATTCGAGATAACTTTATTACTCCAACTGGTGCTAGCTATAAAGCAATACTTTATTTGGTTGTCTCGTTAATAATTTTATCAAAAGGAATTTACACATTATATGAAGATATTTTCAATCCATTAAAAACTCACGCTGAAACTTTTCTTAGAATTACTTTCATTGTGCATTATATTTACTACACTTTCAGTCTTTGTACATATTGTATATTCAATGAAACTAAGTCTCAAACTAGTATTTTACTAGTACTTGTTATTCAGAAAATTCATAATAGTATGCCTCAAAGTATGAAAAATATGTACTCTATTAGTATTTGGAATTGTATTTTCTATACCATGGCCTTGGCTTTTGTGATTTTAATATTTTTTGCTTATTGCACAATGCCCCATTCTAGTCTATTAGATGTTTTTGCTAGTTACGTGTATATTAGCTTTGAAATAAATTATATTTATTCCATTCGTGTTGTTATCTTGCTGAGAAAATATCTCGGTGAATGGAATCGGCATATTGTGGAGAATTTTAATGAGTGTGAAAATAAGGAATATTGTGAACAGATGCTTGAATTATACAAGAACATTTTAAAGGCATTCAAGCTTTATAAAGACAGTTTCCAATTGTTTGTACGTTTTAAGTAGTTAAATAGATAAGTTAAGCTATCATCATCATTAGGTTTTTTACATTTATATTTTTTTACAGATTACTTTGTGGACCGCCTCTACTTTTATCTTCACTTTAAGTTACCTTTCCGTTCTTTTAAAAACTCAACAGTTCAAAATGACCTTCGTAAGTAATTTTTGAAAACTTGTGTTCTAAAATATAACAAATGACGTTTGCGTGGTAGACAAGTTAACAATTATTTAACATTTTTGCATCGTACATTTTAGATGTGGGACCAAAATACGAAGTGGCACTATTGCCAACACAAAAATTGTATTACATTGTATAACATTTTTACCGATAATTTTGAAAAAAACTGGCATGCAACGACGCATAATTCACACAATATACCTCTTCAGTATATTTTTGTATGGATGCTAGAAATAGTCATAAGTACACCAAGCATAATTCAATATTAAACCTTTGTCTTCCTTTTAAAACACTTTCAATATACTATAATTTATGTTTCAGAACAACAACATTATTGTGGCCATCATGTCTGTGATGTGGATGGGGAAAGACTTTGTATTGCAAATAATACTGTGCGAATCTTGTGAAAAATTTTATATAGCCGTAGAAGAGGCAGCGACGATATGTTTTGAGTATCTGAAGAAGCCGAAATGTACTGGTTGGTATGAATTCGTTTTACTATTAAGTTGACATCAATGTTCTTCTGTGGCGCAGTTGACTGCCTCTGTGGCGCAGTCGGTAGTGATACCGCCTGCGGCGCTGGAGGTCGTGGGTTCGATTCCCACCGGAGACAAATATTTGTGTGACCCATAAATGTTTGTCTCAAGAGTCTGGGTGTTTCTATGTATAATATATATTAGATATATTTACTTATATACTTTTAAATACATACGTATTTAAAAGTATATAAGTAAATATATCCGTAGTCTGATACCCATAACACAAGCAGGTTATTCCTAGCTTACTTTGAGATCTGACAGCATTGTGTGAAGTGTCCGAGAATATTTAATAAAAAAAAAATTAATAAAAAAAAAATGTTCTTCGCAATTGTAGAATCGATCAAAAGTGTGTTGGCGCTCTAAACTCCAGATCTGTTTAACGCGTGTACTGTAATTTATCATCGTATGCATATTTTTACGCCTGGAAATAAATTGCCTACCACCGTGGCCTCGCCTCTTATTTCTTTTCACTAATAGGGAATAGCTACATCAACATTTTAAAAGAAGTGTAATTTTTTTTCAGGCCATCAGAAACTTCTATGTAAAAGTGTTTTACGATTGAATCGAGCAACATATTACAAAATGAATGCTTCTGGATTGTTTAATATTGATGCAACTTTGCCCCTATTGTTTATGGGAAGTCTCACCAATTATATAATAGCAATGTTACAGTTCATATTTTTGTAAAGTGGAGATTGATATGGACATATATAAATTACCGTCAACCCATGTTGGTAATTGTAACGAATATTGAAAAGTAAATTTTAAGTTTATAACGTTTAGTGCTGTTTATATAAAAGACAAAGTGCTCATTAATTGAGAAATGTTACGTATATCTGATTACATAGAACAATTGTGATTAAAGTTGAAGTAAAGGTTTTTTAGTCGACTATGAATCATGACGCATATTATCATGAATGCGGTCATTAATAAAGTCTACGAAACATTAATACAATATTTATTCTTAACCAACAACAAATGTTACATTTACAGTTCTACATATAAAATAACCCTACTAAGGCCTTCACTAAGTAAAGGGTGCTCACGTAGCAGACCTCCTCTTCGGATAATAGTTTTGGAAAATAGTATGAGCAGTGCAAAGTGGTGCAGACACGTGATCACTGGTTTGTCATACTATCTTGAAAGCGCGCGGACACCCGCCGCGGGCGCACGCTTCACTTAACGAAGGCTCTTAAACTAAATTCTTCATTTTAAACACTTATAAAAGGTGGTGCCTACTTCTTTAAATTAGCTAAAAAATGCAAACTGGATGAGTACCACCGTATAATTAGTAAGTAAACCCATCAAACACATGGGTAATACAGCATCTATGTTGAATAAGCCACAGGGAGCCATCTTGCTGAATGATGATCTATATGCACGGTGCACGTTTTTCGACAGCTGTTGACGTTCATCTGTATATAAAAGCTTATATTAGTAACATTGACAGAACCTAAGCTTTTCTGCTAAGGCAGAAAAGCTTAGGTTCTGACAATGTTCTGTCAAACTTGGCAGGTCTTTTTTATACCTAAGGTAAGCCTTAGGTATAAAAAAGACCTGCCAAGTGCGAGTCAAATTTGGAGTTATTTTTACTCTTTTGGTTACGATACCCTAAAAACTAGACATGCCTCATTCCTAAAAGTTAGGAGAAAAAATAGCTATACGCCCACACTTTACCATTAACTTATTTTTGTCCCACGTGTTATGGAGGGACAAGTTCAAGCCATGCCGAAAAAAAACAGACTCAAGTTTCAACTACCTGCTGTTGAAATTACATAAGGCATTTTGCTTTGGATTCATGATTTTCATGTCACTGAAACAGGAACCAACACCTTAACGTACCTTCTGAAGCATGAAAACGGAATTTATTAACAATCAACCTCATAATAAACCAGATGATGCCCAACCCCATGGAATTCTAATTCCGCATCCTGTCAAAATTATAGAATAAGAGCATATTTTCATTAATCTTAAATCTTTACATTTATGACCAGAATCATACATATAAAAAAAAACATTACTTGAGCTGTTAGTTTTAAAAATAAGTATGCAGGCGTTTAGACTATTTTCCAGCGCTATATAAAATTTTTCACAGGACACACATAATAACGCTTGTAGCACTAAAGTTTTTATAAGCCACATGAAGACCAACGATGCTGAGTGCCATATAGCCTGTAAAAAATACAAATCTATTTCAAAATTTGCGATCTACTTTATCTATACTAATATTATCAAGAGAAAAGCTCTGATTGTTTGTTTACTCAGAAACTCAGGCTCAGAAACTGCTAAACAGATTTGAAAAATTCTTTCACTGTTGGAAAGCTATGCTATCCTCAGGTGGCAAAGGCTTTTATAAAGACACTGAGAAAACACTGAAAATTAAAAACAAATATAAAAAGGAAGGATTGAATAACAAAACTAGAGTCTTGCTAGTATATTGAAAAGGATTTTATTTATTTAGATCACAATTACACTTTGACAATTATTTCCTACCTACCTACATGGAAATTGTTGTCATTGTATATGCGTTCAAAGTTTAATTATGATCTAAATAAGAAAATATCCTTTGAGAATGCCGAAAAGCGAAACCGGTTAAGTATTACAATAATAAATGTTGTGGAACAGTACAAGTGCAGTTTTTCAATATGTATAGCAAGTTCCATCAAGTGCCATCAATTAGCAGTATCAATAAATATAATTCAAGTAAATACTAACCTCTGCGTTTGTAATACCCATTTCCATAACTTCTATGACTAATTGTATGTAAATGATTGCATGAGAAAATAAATCAACTGTATAAAAAAGGACCTGCAAAATATCGAAAAACACTGATCTTAAATAATATTATTAATAAAAAAAAATTTTACATACCAAAACCCAATGGGAGGCAGGCGTGATGATATTACCAAAACAAATGTTGTTAATATCATCACGCCTGCTTCCCATCGGGGTAGGCAGAGCCTAAGGCTACTCCACTAAGTCCACTGGCACTTGCTATGATCCTGGTATACTACTTTCGCTTTTTTTACTTTCGTGCTTTCATACACGCTCGCCAGTTGAGGGTACTCTTGACCTGGCCTTTTTCCAACAGGTCTTTGATTTGGTCATCATGTGTACGCCAAGGTCGACTCCTACCAGTATGCCTATTCATTCTCGCCATATAAATCTGTTTAATCAGTCAATTTTCATCCATCCTCGCAATATGTCCGAACCATCTAAGCATACCTTTTTTTTATCGTCGTCAATACATCTTCAGTTATACCACATTGTTTTCTAATCACGCTATTCCTTTCTTTGTTCATCAATTTCACTCCAGCTATACTTCGCAGACTTCTTATTTTGACTGCGGTAATTTTACTTTTATACTTCTTCTGCCACTAATGAACAATAAGTACTTTAACGTTTATAAAAACAGCAATACTTACAAAATACTTAATTGTTGTTTTGAAAATATTATAAGCACTCAATATATAAATAAAACTCTGGAACAATTGTTTATAGTAATTGTTCCTGTCAGGCATTAAATGAGCGTTTGATATTGCATCGTTCCACAGACAAACCATATCTTTCAGAAAAATGTTACATCTTATTGCATAAATAATATTAGCATCAAAACAAATCAGCAATATACTAATCAAAACACCATGTATTGGAGTATTTGAATAAAAGGTAATCAAAAAAGTATTTACTAACAAGTACATTCCAAATATAGTCAAGACAGAAACCCAGTTCCCTACCGTAAATAATTGCACTTGCTTTTTACAATTGAAAAATTTGTAGATATCTTGAATTGTCAAAACAAAGTTTATGTTATTCTTACATTGATTAATGCAAATATAGCAATTCATAATATATCCAATGAAATAAATGCTGAAGTCAAAATAGGCAATCATGTAAATGAATTTCATTTGCCGCATGATAATATCATCAAAATAGAATTTTATCAAACGGTACATAAACACAGAAATGCAGCAGAAAGTTCCACATACTGATATGATTATAGTAAATCGATTGTTTGGAAATATAAAATTATATTTGATGCTGTACTTCGGATATAAACATAATGATTGCATTATATTTAGAGGCCGAAGCATCGATTGGATGTTTTTGTCTACTGAATTACGTAACATTATTTTAACGTAGTATTTTTGATTGTCTTATGCTATTGACGTCACATGTAGGCCCTGTTTTATTGGTTGTCTATAATAATGTTATAGATTGATAAACATAAATGAAGTAACCTAACACCGTCTCTAATATCATGAAATTCATTTATTGTAGTTATTTAATCTCTTTGGAACTCAATTACCACCAAGGTGTTATTATAATACTAAATAAATTACTTTCCTGTAATTCAATTGGTTAATTGTTTTTAAAATTAGCGAGAGTTACTATCATTGCGAAATAATTTCATTTACATAAGAGGATATTTAGGTTCTGCGTTATTGGTTCCGTAACTTTAAAAGAATGTTTCAATTTATTATGAACTAGCAGACGTTACGCGGTTTCACCCGCGTAGTTCCCGTTCCCGTGGGAATACGGGAATAAAATATAGCCTATGTTCACCGCAAAGAGTGTAGCTTCCCAACAGTGAAAGAATTTTTCAAATCGGTCCATTAGTTCCGGAGCCTATTCGTTACAAACAAACAAAAAAACAAATCTTTCCTCTTTATAATATTAGTATAGATAACTTTTTACATTCTAAGAGTTTTGATACAGCAATTAAATTACTATTTTATTAATTTACAGCCTTCGTCGTTTGACTATGGTGTGCTGGATACCGGATATATTATAATTAATGATAATGGCAAACATTTACCAACACTTAACTTAATTAAATCAATAATATTACGTTCATCATAGCTTAAAAACACGTTGACTGTGACTTGTGTAAGAGCAACTATTTATTATCTTATTCGTAATGTATAATATGGAAATAAAACGCAGAGAAATAATATACAGTGCAAATTTTTTAGATCGAGATTTTCAAAAAGTGTTACTACCTGTGCAAATTGTACAACACATGTTTTTCTTAGCAAAATTTAACATAAAAGCTAACTGTATTAAACCAAATGGTATTTTATATAATTTTATTTCACTGATAGGTACTATGTTTTTTATGTTCTTAAATTTACATAATGGTAGAGGTGAAAATATTTATCATAATATTTTTAACGAATTTTTAAACCTTAGTTTTATTTTAAATTATTCATCTTATGCTATAGCGTACATTTTGTTTTATATTCATAACATCTTCCATACAAAGAAATATGTTAAAATGATAGTAATTATTCAAAAAGCTTTAAGAGTTGTTCGTTACAATAACTACAAAAAGGTCAAATTCGAGAACTGGTCTTACATAATTCGACATTCAGGAGCTTACATTGTATTCATACTTTTGAAACGAGATATGTCTGTTACAATTTACTTTTTTTCTTTAGTATACTTTGATACATATGTTACGTTTGCTGTTTTTCTAAGTAAATTATTAAGAGGTGCATTAAGATCATGGATATCGGAGATCGAGTATCAAACTAAATCTGGTTTAACGGTAAACGAAGAGGAGACAAGAAACTGGATCATATTATTTAAAGTATATACTGATTTGATGCAAACGTTCTCTATATTCAAAGAACTATTTCATCTTCCGGTAAAGGCTTACTTATTTGTTTAAATTGCTGTTAAATTTATTTTGGTACTAATGTGTATTTTGTTTCAGATGCTTTTTACATTATGTAATACATTTTTTCTTACATTGCTAAATGTCAAAACGTTTCTTGTACTTGACAATATTGAATTAACCGAAGGCAAAGATAAGGTTTGTATTCGTGTTGTGATCTAGTCCAGTATTGCCTGTGATCAACGCGTTCATATAAATGACATTTTGTTGACACCAAATATTAGACGTCACATAATACAATTTTATTATTTTTGAAATATTAGATTTTGTTTTGATGTGGTCGCCGTCGTTGCGTTCAAACATTACGAAAACTACTTGAAAATTTCACTATGCAGTTTTATGTTAGTAAATTGATTATCTTTTCATTTTAGGTTGAAGGATTTGGAAGTTATGAATTATTCTTCCGTATGTTTACTCTGTATTGGGTTTTGAAAAATTTGGTGCTCATTACATTATTTTGTTTTAATTGTGAGAAGATATATAAGATTATTGAAGACGTCAACGAAACATGCTATCATTTATTAATGACCAATCAAAATTTGGGTAAGACATAAAATATTAAGAAATTCCAAGATAATGCTCGTCCGTTACCCGTGAGGGCGTAGTATCAGTAATATGGTCTCTTTTTTTTCGAAAGCCTAAAAGCGGAGGAATAAACTTTAAATAATGATGCAATCTCTTTCAGTTGGAAGTAAGAGACTTTGCAAGAATGTTCTTCGTCTGAATCACGCAACATTTCAGAAGATGAAAGCAGCGAGCCTTATTGTAATAGATTTATCTCTACCTCAGAAACTAGCAAGGCAAATAGCCCACTACATTATTATATTATTACAGTTTGCTTTAACTCATTAAACATAGAGATCTAAAATAGTATTAGTAACTTTTTATACCAACTTAGTTTATTACATCTAGAAAACAATAATTTTAAGTTTAGGACTTTATTAATTATTTTTATTAAAAACGCTTGCGCTTGTGACCCCGCTGACTCCTACAGTATTCTGTAAACGCTCACTGCAGTAAGCAATAATTATATTATGGCATATAGTAAAAATATGTTGATATGGCTGGTCCTTTGTGATATTTTATGTTGCGAGCATTTTCGTACTTCGGAAGGCGCGTAAAGCCGTTAGACTCTTAAAATCATACTACCAAGTAGCGTTATCTTCTATCAGCGGTGAGTTAGTTTGGCAATACAACAGTATTTACCTAACTAACACGGTATTTCGCTGTGGGATATGCAGATGACATAGTTGTCATGATCAATGGTAGATTTCCGGAAATTGTCTCGGAACTTCTGCAACAGGCTTTGAAGGATGTGGAGGAATGGTGTGCTGAAAATCATCTAACCATAAAACCCAGCAAAACTACAATTCTTCCTTTTACAAGAAAGAAGAGGTTGAGCAAATTAAAGAAATTGCTTTTATTTGACACAGAGTTAGAATGGTCCACCAACGTGAAATACCTTGGTATGACCTTAGACAAGGAGCTCACATGGAATCTGCATGCCAAGAAGGTGACAGAAAAAGCCATGAGAGCCTTCAATATGTGTAGATCGGCGTATGGCAAAACCTGGGGCCTGAAGCCCAAGGTACTGTACTTCATTTACACCACTATGGTTCGCCCAATTTTAACCTACGGCAGTGTTGTATGGTGGACAAGAACCAAACTAACATCGTGCGTGGAAGAATTGGGCAAACTACAGAGGATGGCCACTATGGCTATCACAGGAGCGTTAAAGTCCACGCCTACAAAGACGTTAGAAATAATACTAAACTTAACCCCTCTTCACATCTTCATACAACAGGAGGCGATCAAAACCTTATACAGACTAAAAACGGCAGGCTTTTAACTGCAATAGGCCAACAACGCGGCATACAAAAATGGAGCTTAATGATGAGATTCAAAGGAAGATGCATATGATTAGCGACGCTATGCCGTGCATAAAAATCTTCAAAAGAAACTTCAAAATACATGTCCCCACAAGGGAAGACTGGAAGCAGGAACTGCGCTCACCAGATGCAGACTGCCTCATCTGGTACACAGACGGTTCAAAAACGGAATCTGGTACAGGAGCAGGTATTTACTCAGAATCTTCACAACTTTGGAGCAGCCTGGGTCAGTACACCACGGTCTTCCAGGCCGAGATGTATGCCATCATAGCATGCGCAGAGGAAAATCTGAAAAGGAGTGTAGAGAACAAGACCATCTACATTCTTAGCGACAGTCAAGCGTCACTAAAGGCCTTAAATTCCTACAAGGTCAACTCAAAACTTGTCCTGAATGCGGTGAAAACCCTAAACAAACTGGGCCGCAGGAACAAGCTGCGACTGTTCTGGGTCCCAGGCCATGTAGGAATAAAAGGAAATGAGAAGGCCGATGAGCTAGCTAGGACAGGATCGGCAAATGCCATGCTTGAACCTGAACCATGTATCGGCCTACCAGCATGTACATTCATAAAGGCCGCTAAGGATTACGCTGATAATAAACACATGCAAGAGTGGGATATCAGTCAAGGGTTACTACATTCGAAGAAATTCATAAGTAGCAGAACCAATGAGGCTTCTAAATTTATATTGAATAATGGAAGAAGCAAAGCTCGAGCTGTGGTTGGTGCCCTTACAGGGCATTACGGAACCAACGACATGCTTTTTAAAATGAAGATCACTTCAAATAACGACTGCAGAGCCTGCGGTGATGTCAAGGAAACTATGGAGCACATCCTGTGCGAATGCGACGTCTTAGCAGCGAAGCGTATGAGCCTCCTTGGGAATGCTTATCCCAAACCGGAAGAATACAGGTTTCTTCCTCTTAGTGGGATCACCGCGCTAATAGACCACTTCTTCAAAGAGTAAGAAACATTAAGGTAGGGGTTAACACAAAAGATCCCACTGGGTCGAAGTGTTGCTGACTTCGTCAGCCCCCGATGTAAGATAAGATAACTAACACGGTAAATAAAAATAAAATACTTTGTTAATATTTATAAAACATAGTTTTATACTGTTTTGATACAAATAAAAGAAATAGAGTTCATGCGACTGTCGATTTTTCTAATTTCTTTTCCTCCTTCGTTTTCAAGTCTTCATAGATCTCCTCTAATCCTCTGAATTTGGTTTCTGGCACCACCAGCCACGTGTATAATGCCATCGCCAGACAAACGCCTCCAAAAATATAAAAGGTAACATAAATTCCTATCAAACTTATTATTGGTTTGAAGAATAGCATTTGTACGAAAGCAGAAGATGATGAGAGGGCCATAGCAGTCGCCATTACTGTGGCACGGTACTGAAACAGAAAGACAAGATTAGTGTTAGTAAGCTATAAGTGCTAATGCGATTAGCTTCAACCCTTTTGAATGTCTAGTTTTATAGTAATGTACACACAAATATTGTTGGATATATGTGTGTACATTTGACTGCCTCTATGGCGCAGTCGGTAGAGATACCGCCTGCGGCGCTGCAGGTTGTGGGTTCGATTCCCACCGGAGACAAATATTTGTGTGACCCATAAATGTGTGTCTCAAGAGTCTGGGTGTTTCTATGTAAAATATGTATGTATTTAAAAAGTATATTAGTATTAATAGCCGTGGTCTGATACCCATAATACAAGCAGGTTATTCCTAGCTTACTTTGGGATCAGATACCGTTGTGTGAAATGTCCGTGAATATTTATTTATTTATTTATTATAATTTAACGGTATGCTAAATTTTGTCAGGATGTCTGGATGTTTGTTACTCTGTCAGCTGTACGGATCTTTCTGTAATTAGATATTATGGAATAACACATAGGCTTTTTATCTTGGGACTTTCAATTGAGAGTTTTGAGATACAATAAAAAAAATGAAAGCGATAAAGATGAAAATTTGCTTACCTTGAAAGAAAATATTTCACTGGCAATGATCACGGACATAGGATTTAGACCAAAGGCATCACAGAAAATAGACAAGCAAAGTGTTGTGATAGGGATCCAGCCTGGAGCATGATAATTGTACATGTGACCTAAGAACCACGTTCCAAGGCCCACCATACTCAGACCTGATACAAGTGATGTTACCAACAGAAGAAACTGTGGAAAGAAAACAATATTAAAATATGGGTACGATGAATATAAATCAAAATACATTATACATTTACGCATAATATACTTTTAGGAACCGTAGTCATAGTCAGTCTCAGCTATAATAATGCTACTACACCTAATGCTCCAAATAATATATCCCACTAACAATCATATTTAAACGCAAATAATGCATGCATAACAATTATAGAAACCTCCGACAGTAATCCAAAATAATAATAAGTAAACTAAAAATACTTCTATTGAAACTACAACACGTCGTTGCGTCGTTTGCCATTTAGGTAAAGGACATTTTGCTGAGCTGTGATCCCTTTTGGTACAATGTCAGTGTTATCTACCTAACTTGTGAACTGAAAACCTAAACCTGTAATATTGTGGCATTTTACCAAATAAAAGATTTTTCTATTCTATTCTATTCTATTCTAACACGAATTCAAATAAAAATAGAGTGTGACATAATCTGTCCAATCGTTTATCCAGTTTTGACAGTGGCCTGAGAATAAAAATAACAACGAAAATAAAAAAATAACAATGTGTTAAATCGATTGAAATTTCTTTATAAACAAAGTTGATTGTTATATTAAATCGAATGGGAACGCATTATACGAACTATAGTAATTGGTAATCGAGCTGTCAAAAGTAAAATAAACGGTTGGAGAGACAAGTAAATGAAGATTTATCACCTTTCTGCCCGCATTTTCCACGACACTAAAAGTTAAACTTGATCCAACCACTTGAACGGCTCCCAGCAACATAGCTTGTTGGTTTGGACTCAGCACTATACCACCAGTACTACCTTCTGAGGACTTAGTAAATATCTCTCCGGCAAAGTTCATAACTGGTATAGCACCACAAAATTCTCTTGCCACAGCAATTGCTACAGCTATCTTAAGGGCCCTGGTAAGTATTTTGTCTGATACTGAAAAAAAAAACGTAATTAATTACACATAATTCATTTCATTGTATTCAAAACTATTTTGCTGACGTAAGAGAGAAAAAAGACATTTAATATATTTTAATGTTATTATATCAATGCATCTTCAGCATACTTCATGATGATAACTCGATAAATATTTGCAAAAATTTGTTTAAAACACTTACAAATTGCTTTCAATGCAAAATTCTTATTTTCATCATCGTTTTCTTGTTCTTTTTTCATTTGGTTCAGTTCATTTACTATAGCTAAGTCTTCTACATTCCTGCATCTGAGCCATGCTAGTGCTTGTCCAGCTTTCTACAATAATATCCAAAAACATTTATACTAAAAAAGGATTGTTAATCTCAGTCAGTAAAATGACAAGTGCAACTGTCACTGATACAAAAAAGGGTGACCCGCTACAATAGTGATGTTTGGCAATCAATAGACTTAGACATTTTCGTCGTTCTTAATAACAATAAATAATAAATTCTATGCTATCATGCTAAAAATGACAATACGAATGTTATTTTACTGACTGAAATGAATAATCATAGTTTACTGTTTTTTAAGAACAATCAGTCACAGTCGACCTCAACTAGGTTGAGACTAGAACCTGCGTCTTCTCGCATACCGTGCCACCTAAACCACTTTTTTTTTTTTGACGAGTGAAATGCCTTTGGCCGCCGTCATCCCAACGACGGGGGTAGCTGGGACGGTGTGTGGGGCTCACCGATCCCGAAAATGGGACCGTAATACTCACTAAACCCCGCGGTGTTCCTACTCACCCTATAGCCGGGCGAAGGATATGAAGAATTCATTACAACGTCGACCCGGCAAGGGGTGCTCCGTAGAGCTCCTCGGGGGAATCAGATGGTCGGCTCCCCCGGAGGCGCCTTAACCACTTGACCACCGAAACCTACTCGGAACCAACCAAATTTTTCACCTTATATACGTCTTGGGACAACGTAGAAACCAATTCCTTTTTCATATTTAAAAATTTATAATCAGTTAGCATACTTATTGCTTTTCAAAAATTATCTTTAGGTTGGGATTAGGCTCAGAGAACGATGATGACTAAATGTATTTTAAATACTAAAGTGTTTAAATCGGCGAAAACAATAATGGAAAAGTCAATAGATATTTTTATTATTCTAAACTACATACCTGTAAATCACCTTTCTTCATAAGGTATGACGGAGATTCTGGCATCAATATAAATATTACTATATGTATTGTTGGCAGTGATAAACAAACCCATAGAACAGTGCGGTAGCTTAAAATATCACCAATTATATACAAAAATAAGTTTCCAGTTGTGTGATAGAGGACTAACTGAAAAAAATATTAAGAGCATTATGACATGAATAAATTATAATCCGTTTATAGTAATGTTTGGTCTCGCACAGATTTAACCCATTCAATGATATTTCACAGAGTAATAAAGTTAAGGATTTTTTTGAGATAGCCTGAGTAACCGACGTTGTTTAAAAAAATATTAATGCTATTATCCCTAAGCAAATTCTTCAAAAACTTATTCAGAGTGGCGGGGCCACCAATTTAGAGATATTGACGTAATTTCTAAACTTCAGACCTTTGTCCACAGCTCCTCCTGTCTTGCCGCGCCTATTAGTTGTCAGGGTTTTTAGCACGACGATACCCTCGTTACGGCGCGTGGAGCAACGCACCGAGAAGCAGCCCTAAAGGCCACGGCAGGGGTTGCTCAAGTCGTGGGGCGAATACGACGGCTGGGTCTAGAGGTGGCCCTTTACAAATCCGAAGCCCTGTGCTTCCACGGGCCTCGGAAGGGGCCGCCGACAGGATCCAGCATACATGTAGGGGGCGTTAGCATCGGCATCGAGCCCTCAATGAAGTACCTGGGGCTTGTACTCGATAGCCGATGGAACTTCGGACACCACTTCCGAAGTTTGGTCCCAAAGCTGAGAGGGGCAACAGCTGCACTTTCGCGGTTGTTGCCCAACATAAGGGGACCCAACGCTCCGTGCAGAAGACTATACCTCGGGATCGTGCGGTGTATGGCCCTATACGGGGCGCCTATATGGGCGGAGACCCTGACGGCCCGCAATGTGGCTAGACTACATAGCCCGCTGAAGGCAATGGCCATCAGGGTGATTAGAGGGTACCGCACGATCTCTGTCGAGGCGGCATGTCTCCTAGCTGGGACCCCTCCATGGGACCTGGAAGCGAAAGCCCTTGCGTCGCTTTATCAGTGGCGCAAGGAGGCGCTGGAGCGGAACCACAGGCCTGAGTCTCGGGAAATCGAGGCCCAGCGATCCCTGCTCCACCAGGAGCTGATGGAAACATGGAAGGTACGACTTGAGCAACCAAAATGGGGGCTCACCACTATTGAGGCGGTGAAGCCGGTCATGGATCAGTGGCTGGAGAGACGCCATGGTAGCCTCACTTATCGGGTGTCACAGATACTTACCGGACACGGGTGTTTCGGTAAGTATCTGTGGCGCATACATAGGGAGGTAACACCCGAGTGTCAGCACTGCGGTGACTGCAGCGAGGGCACGGCGCTGCATACTCTGGTGGAGTGCTCAGCATGGGCGCTACAGCGCCGAGACCTCGTTGCAGGCCTGTGCGTTGACGTTCTCACACTGGAGACCATGGTAAAAGCTATGGTCTCTAGCGGAAGCAAGTGGGATGCCGCTGCTTCTTTTTGCGAGCAAGTTATGCTTCAAAAAGATGTGGCGGGAAGGGACCGGGAGACAAATCTCCCTCCCGAGTTCCGCAGTCGGCGGCGAGGTCGTCGCAGGCTGCTATACGCCCAAGACTACCGACCTCCATGACCGGGGGCCTGAGAACGGTGAGCTGGCTGCTAAATCACGCGAATAATAAATTGTTGCGATTTGCATACAAGTGTGTTTTGATAGATTTTGAAGGAATTTAACAGCTTATGTCAGACACTTTATGTGATAACGTGCAAGTATTTGAATAAGGTGACAATAACGAATTCGTTTATTTACTTTCTGATAGGAAGTACTAGAGCGCACAAAGTATGCTTAATTTATCTCAAAGGAGCAGTAAAATGAAATACTATGATGTTCTATTAGATAATATTGTATTAAATTCTTTTGATACAAAATTGATTTGTATCGTTAGTTAACGAGCGAATTCTCATTCTATCCCCTCTACAAGAATTTGTTTATTCTAAACGTACCCGTATATCAACTGGTACCAACCCTACCCCTTTTTAAGGAACAATATAGTTAAAATGTATATGGCATAGAAGTGCATATAAAACTACTTTTAATGAATCACCGTTGTATTCGATAGCCAGCCGAGCCTCTAGTAACATGTAGGTATGTAATGTAACACAATAATAATGGTTTCTTTCAACACTTACGAGTGATCCTAGCAATCCTCGAACAGAATTTTCGCTAATTTCCTTGGTATACATGGGGCATGTTACATAACATCCTGCACTCACAACACCAGCTAGACCTCTTGCAAGAATAAATGCCCAAGTCTCCATTGATGACAATTTTATGACCCAGCAACCCTAAAAACAAAAACAAAATCTAAAATAACTTGGGCGCTTTATCCTTGTAAATACAAACATGATCAAATTAAAGTTATTCAATGTACTAGAACTAGAAAGTTGAATTAAAAGTATCTGTTTTGGCTTCTGGACAATGTGAATCTTGTGTGATTTCATAGAAGACCGTCATCTCAATCTGTCATCTCATTGGTGCCCTATGTAAGGATGCCTTTTTCACGACTTAGCTCGTTAGTAAACAGGAACGCCAGCTTGTGTGTGAAGCTTTTGGAGATGGTAGTGTCCTCCCATAATAATTTTAAATAATGGTTATAGACCCAATAGACATTCTTGTGGTATACCTGATTTAATTGTGTAGTATGTAGATCATGTTACTAGAACAACCACTCATTTTAAACATTTTTTTGTATTTGCAAACGTTCTAATTATTCAAAGACTTGATGAAAAATAACTTACAAGTCCCATGAATGATATTAAAAACATCGTCTTCTTTCTTCCGAACTTGTCAGCGAACATTGCCAAAAAAATCGTTGAAGGCACACATGTTAGATAAGTCATAGCTCCCATCACTGATACCTGTAAATATGTAAAGATGTGAATTTTATATACTTACATACAAGATGATATCAAGACTCATATAGCATGTAATTTTCACATAACATGGAAACTTATTTCGGGAATAAAAAACTATGTTTTATTCCGAAAAATAAAATAAAACCTGTGCGTTATTCCAAACTGTTATCTATTTCTGTGTCAAATTCAGCCAGATCCGTACAGACGTTAGAGCGTGATAGAGTAACAAGCAACCAATCATCTTTACGTCATCTGAATAAACTTTCATATCATCAATCAATCAATATCAATCAATACATATAATAAAATCGTAACGGGTCGCTGTCTGTACATGGAAGATAAATAAGAAAAAATATTATAGGGGGGCTTTATGAACGCAATAGAACCCAAAACAATGATTTTTAGAATTTTTGTCTGTTTGTCTGTATGTCTGTATGTCTGTATATCTGTTTGTCTGTACGGTTGTGCACGCTAATCTCAGTAACCGCTCAACCGATTGCAATGCGGTTTTATTTATTGTGTTGAGGTTTTCTCCAGTTAACATTTAGCGTTTGTTTTATGTAAATCGGTTTAGAAATAAAAGAGTTATAACACTTTTAAGAATCAGATATTTTGAAAATTTTAATTGTAGGGGTTTCTTTGAATGTGAGTGAACCTAAACTGGCGTGTTGGCTTAATCATAAAAAAGCTTAATGATTAAGACTATTTCTAAACAATTTAGTCCGCGCCGAAGGCGTGGACTGAATTGCAAACAGGGCAGTTTCAGACGCTGCTTGATGACTCTGATGAAGAAATACCTTTCCTTTCATACACCTTATGTGACGTAAACGAAGTTGCGGGCTCAGCTAGTTAATAATATCAGTAGAATTCCAACACATTTTCGAGAAAATGTGTTCTAAATTATGTGCAGGATTCATAATAAACTTTGGATACCTCATATTCGGTTAATGGAGGCTGTCTAGGTGAATCTTTTGATTGCAATAACAATGTCATTGGTGACATCCATCCAATACTAGCACCGTATGCAAAACCAGGTAAGTTTACTGAAAAAGATCGTGTAAATTGTAAAATTAATAATATATTATGTAGCAAATTGTCACTGTACAACTTACTTATGTATCAGAGTGATAAGCAGAAAAATAAAACGTTTTTTCAAAATCGTAAAGAAAAATTTGATGAAATTCGATAAAACATAATATGAAAATCATAGTGTTATAAGTAGCGTGAAGAAAGAAGCAGAATAGCACCCGAAACCACTCAAGAAGTGCGATGACACCCAAAACGTAAGGAAAAGTCTGCTGGTAGACAAAGCCTTTTGTTAGCCTTGGGGTTATCCTTTCGAGGGTATACCCGAGACTCCCGGCCATATTATGTAGATGGTAGACCACCGTGTGGTTTTAGTTGGTAGAAGTTCGACATAACATCCATGAAGATTTTCACATGAGAAGAAAAAAGCACGCGTTCGATTGATACTATACCACACTAATAGGTAATACTCAAACTTACTTAAAATCAGAAATACTTACTTAACAAGGCACATATTACTTGATTTACTTTGCTCCCTTCTCTGAACCATAAGCAATATTTCTTCATGATTTAAAGAACTTCTTGTCCGTTCCTCTTGATTAATCAATTTTGATCTTCACTGCTTCAACTACATCAATATTGTGTCATGTGCCTATTTTATTTAAATTGACTTTTTCAATTGTATTATTTACTAAGATTGTATTGTGTTAGCTATTTTAATGTTATGTTATGATTTTTCTGCCATCACAATTTACATGAAAGATGAATAAATGTTATTTAATTTAAACTCAGTTAAATTTACATCGTAAGTAAGTTTTCCAACGCATATCAAAAACTATAATGCTCGAATATTTCAACTACTGTGGCGGTGAGATCTCATAATTATCAGTATTTAAATATTTGTCGAGTAGTATTTTATCAATGTTATGTCTTTTACTGAGACTGAGACTATTGACAATCACAAAAGTGATAAAATCTATATCACTTCGCATAGGCATGAACTGATATTTAAATAACCCTAAGGTATAAAATTGGAACACCTACATTTAAAAGAACCTTAAACAAATATTTAAAATCTTTCTTAAAATAGAACTCCTACTATTCGTTCTAGGTTCCATGATTCTGTGAACCTTAATCCCATCAAAAACATAAAATGTTAAATAAGAGCCAATTTTTCAATATTAATGAATATACTTCACTACTATTGACTTCACTGACAAGAGAATTAAAATCTATGGATACCTACCGTTGCCAAGATAGGTAGAAATGTAACTATTTCACTTGGATCTATACAACAAATATATAATAAATAATAATAATAATAAATTAATAAATATTCACGGACATTTTACACAACGCTATCTGATCCTAAAGTAAGCTAGGAATAACCTGCTTGTGTTATGAGTATTAGAAATATAAGAGAAATATGGTTACTTAAATATGATTACTATCTGCTAGCTCTATCAGGCTTCTTGTAATTATTAATATATTTATTTATCTTAATTTTTGTATGTATATTATATAAGTATATGCTATAAATGATGTGGATTTATAGATGCTATTTTGTATTTCTCATCTTTTGTTATACTTATTTTTAGAGTATAATGACGCCAAGGACTACCGGTTTTGGTCCTACCAACATATTTCCATCCAAAGGTTGCCTGGCAGAAATTGCTTTTAGCGATAAGGCCGCCCATTGTATTGCTATTTTACATCAAATTTCTATATTGTAATACTATCTTGGCGTACAATAAAGTACACAATAAATAAATAAATATGAATTTTGGCGATTTAGGTTACTAGTGTTTTATCAGGCTGGTAGTAATTATTAATATCAATGTTGCTGATAAGCAAACGTAGTTATTTCTAATAATTAAACAATCTAAAATAATTAAATAATCGAACTATTAATTCCGAAAAGGACTGACAACTACTTGGTTTCTGTCTTCCTGAACAAACTACCTGATGAAATACAGAAACATAATACCTAAATAAATAAAGCATCAATTGCAATAAAATGCATAAAGTCCATTTGACTTAATACATAGTTTACTAGGTTTGTTTATAAAGACATCTACTCTCTGTAAATCGAAAAAAAAAATGAATTTTTAATAAAAAAATATTTAGTTATCATTTTAAAAACTTTTATGTAGGCAGTTCCGATATCCGACTGATCAGTAATTTCCATAATATGCCTACATAATTAACCTTCATCTTACTATCCTACTAATATTATAAATATGAGTTTGTGAAGATATTTGGGTGTTTGTTACTCAATCACTGTCCAAGGCTCAATTTTGACAAATAGGCTCCTTTTTACTATCATGGGAATCGAGAACGGAGACCAAATTTCACGCGGTTAGTGCCATCGAGTACAAACTAAATCGCAGTCAGTCACATTCTTTTATCCACACCAAGATTTCCACGTATTAACTTAAAAAATTGTTTGACAAATAATACAACATACATTGTTTGCTTTTTATTGTTTTTAGATAACACATTTTGTACATAAAGGATAAGTCATGTGCACATAATGTTACAACATACTATAGCAAACAGTTTATTTTATTTATATGTGATCTAAATAAGTATTACTTGTGTGGTAGCATGGAATGCGCAGATGATTTGAACATGTGGAGAGAATGGATGGAAATAGGCTGACGGAACAGGCAAACCGGTAGGGCTCGACCTCGGCATACTCATGTCGATCCAATCCTTAATCTTCTGAGAAAAGGCCAGGTCAAGAGTACCCTTCTTAACCGAAGAGCATTATATCAAGACACTTATGAAAGTTGAAGAAGGGAAAGTTGTTTGTAAGTGGAAAGTCATAGCCTCTGCCTACCCCGTTGGGAGACAGGCGTGATGTTATGTATGTAAGGTAGCGCAGTGATATACGTAATTCGGTCTATTACAAGTACTATAACAGGATTTTTTCAGACAAAGAACGGTCAGGATTTCGTGCTTGCAGTTGTTTTATTACATTGATAATTTCGGGGGTACATCGAAAACTCCAGATGCATAGCGGACTTTCCATCCTACATGCATCAGTCGCCTCGGGAACACGATAGGTGTAACCTTATCGAAACATCGAGGAACAGAAAGATACCGAAACCTTTTATTCATAATAAAATATAGTTCCGCGCCAAATCCCGTTCTTTACAAAATTAAAGGTCAGTTTATTGTTCTTCGTGTTGTATTATGTTTCAGAATATTCACAAAGGTGGCATTATGACCACATCGGTCAATCTATTTAAAGTTATACAACACAAAGAACGCAAAACTGACCGCTTGAAAGCTTGAGGCGTCTGAGTGTATTTCATCTCATAATGTATTTTTAACGAGTAACACATCAAAGTTTATTTCAAAAATGCAAACTGCAGTAGCATTATAATATAGTTTGCTATAAGACTCGCAAGATTTTGTGGCAAAGATGCGTCTATGGTGAAAAATTCACATGCAGTCATTTTACTAAATCTTGTACGATTCAGACGCAGCACATTCTTCAACAGTTTTTTACAGCAAACTGAAAACAAATGAAATTTAATTAATCATGGCAGAATACCTAAAAATTATTTGATAATATTTTTTAAGTATTCTCTCTCTCGATATATTATTTATACTGTTGGTTGATGGCACTTGGTAGAACTTGCTGCACATATTGAATAACACCACTTGTACTGTTCCACAACATTCATTAAATGCTGGTAAACTCTAAAATATTCGAGTACCTACAGTGAAAATTGTTTAGTTTAAATGTATTTACATGACGTAGTGGTCATCATGTTAGTTTTTTTTTTTTTTTTGTGTCTTTGAGAATGCTGAGAGGTGAAACCGGTCAGGTGTAATGTAATTAAATGTTGTGGAACAGTACAAGTGGTGTTATTTAATATATTCTGATATAGGTCATAAACATCATCAGTATTACATTTTTGCCGGATTCATAAAACAATTTACAAGTAAATTATCAGTATAAAACTGATGCTACTGTTTTCTTTAGACACAAGTAGAGTTTACCAGTTACACTATCTACCAAGTCTTATTAAAATTTCTCCAGTTTTTTGCTGAGATAGCCTAAATCCTCCTATCAAAAAATGTTCCGTATACATTTTGTGAAGAGCCCTTCGTTTAGAGTTACATCTGTTTGTAACTCTTTAAACACTTTAATTACTTTACCTGTACTTTGGCTGTCTGTTAACAAATAACAGCACGTGGTATTTACTGTTTCAACTGCCTCATAAAATCTTTCACAACGTCCACAAAATTCATTAATAAGAAGCATATTCTTGAAAAACCAAATCACTATAACCACGATTATTGATATAAATAGGCTATGGTGCTGCAAAAAAGAGTAAAATATTAAATTACTTAAGTTAAAGATTTGTACAGCCATAAAGTATTCCACATTTTGAAAGCGCTCTTTGTTAGATCTTAGTATAGACAAATGTTCACTTGGTGTTACCGAACAAACGTTGTATGACCGCGTACTTGTATTCACGTTGAAACCTAAGCATGTCAATTTATAGTTGTGACAAACATTGATTAATAAATTCGGTGATCAATCAAAATAACGTCTATAGGCTACGGTTACCAACCTTCCGGTGGGCCGTAAGCTTGTCTGCCACCTAAGTAGTATAAAAAAAAAAAAAAAATATCAGTGAGTCATTTTATTTGGTAATCTCCCTCAATACGTATACTGGTTATCTACTCCTACATAGGTGACAACTCCTAAAGATTTACAACACAGTGGACTACGACACTTGTCTATGTAACAAGGGCATAATGAAGCTTCCAAATCGGTTCTGTAGTTTGCTTGCTTCCTAAATCGCATTGGTCTCCACCTGTATGATAGATGTAAGCCCAGGTGTAATAAATATTATATTTTTATTACACCTGGGCTCTATTATTCTATTCAATGCAAACACACAAACAATCTAATCTTTCCTCTTTATAATATTAATAGAGATATAGAAATCACGTTCAACCTGTTGAAATATTTGCACTCAGTAAATAAATACTTACCGAAATGTCTTCTTTCAAAGCTTCTGATGTCATAATTTGAATAAAAACTTGAACATACAGTAATGTGTGAACAAATAAATCAGCCACTTGGAATAACATCTGAAATATTTAAGTTAATATAATATGGTTACCTGACACAAGTGGGCAAGCTCATTTTGTCCTTACTTACCCCTGAAGCAAAAACTATTTTATAATTATTATATGCTTCCATCAAATATGTATAAGCGTTGTACAGTTCCTTTCCTGTTACAAACTCTTTATTAAATGCTAAAGATCTTTCTGCGCGGTACTCAACTTCAGACAACCATTTGAACATTCCATCTCTAAGCAATTGAATGAGAGATGACCCATATGTAATATTTACTTCAAAATAAACCAAGGAAAAAAAGTAAATTGCAATGGAAAAGTTTCCTTTGAAAATAAAAAATAGACTGTAGATTCCAGCGTGTCTTAGAACGTAGACCCAGTTTAGAATTGTGAATCTTTTGTAGTTGTCATATTTAATGATTCTGAAGGCCTTTTGAATTTCCAAAATAATTCTGACATGTTTATTTGACGTCTTGACATTAACGATGTAACCGATGATAAAAGCAGATATGTACATTAAAGAGTTAACGAAGGTAATAATTTTGAATTTTTGCCAGATATTCCAATCACCGTAATATCTGAAGACAATAACATGGAGATTGCAAAATAAAAGGATCATGGTGCCAATAAACGCGAGAATGTGATTATTCATTTTATTACGAATGATACAGTTGTGCTCAATTGAAAACTTGGACAAGAAAAACATGTATTGCATACACTGTATGGGGTACAATATTTTTTTAAATTGACTGTCTAAGTACCAGTCATACTGTGGTAATTTATGTATTTTTAAATTCATCCTGTCACTAATAGGAAATGGCATTTTATTCAAATACACAAAATGAAAGAAAATGCGTTTCACATATTTTTCATCTCTTCTGTTTTTAGTAAAAATTTAATTGCAATTATATTTTTTTTACAAATAATCACGTAAATAAATGTAATTCAAATAATCTCAAGAGCTTATTGCTGACTTTGTTACATAAAATGTTATGCTCTATATTAACAAATTATGAGACATTGCATTAAATTATTAATTCTTCAGTAGTACAAGATAACATCAACAAACACATTTTTATTTGAGCGGAATTAAAGCAAATGATAAAACAGTATTTGATGTTACTTTTGTAAATTGTATTGATCGATTAACCTTGCTCTTAGACAAACAATATTATTTTTTAGGCCTAATTATAATCCTCTCAGAAAAAAAAACGTCTTCATATACATAATACTAAGTAGGTACAAACTGCAGAAAAGTCTCATAAAAAGTTATTATATCGTATCTTCTCCAGTATGATTTTATTTTGCAGCGATACACCTACTTTTAAGGGATACATAATTTGATGATGTTAATTCGACTGAACTCTGATCTCTCTGTAGATTATTTAAATGAAAGGTGTATTGTGATATGAGAAAACTATAATCCAGGCTCTGAAATGAAGGATTTTTTTCTAACTCATATAATAATAATAATGATTTATTTGCCTTAAATAGGGTACATATAACATGATATTGAGTTTTACATAGCCCAGGCCCATTTAGCCATATATTAGGTATAGCATGCAAACTTAAACTTAAGGCTAGGTACATAATATTTAGGTTTTCACATTACGTTATAATATTATCCATGTCATTATGTCTAATAGTGCATTATTTTATTAGTTTTTATACAATGTCAAATATTCAATATAAAATGTCCTTCAATTACCAATTACAAAACAAATTTATACTGTAATACATTACGAATTCTATACATACATTGCACAATTATTAGGTCACACTTATTTCATTAATACTGGTTGAATTTATAGTCGTTCTGGACCCGAGAGGGGGTTACTCGGAATCAATAATGGAACCATTTCGGAGTGTCAAAACAGCTGTGCAGGTTATAATAAAAAAATGACTTCTATGTGATCTTTATCACTCGTTCGAGTTGAAACATTAGTAGCGCTTCGATTATTCATTGAACTTTTCAATGAATGAAACTCCGAAACCCATAGGTACCTACGCCGCGGCGCGTGTCTCCATGTGATCAGTTCATTGGCCGAATGCATCGTTTCGATAATAATAGGTACAATTAGATAATAATAAAGGACTCCAATTTCTCCTTCATACTTTACGCGGGCTTAGGACCGTCGGAAATACTTTAATATTGTTCTATTTTACGGTGAATTAATAAGGTTTATGTAATAATAATGAAAATAAACACGAACAAATAGGGAGTATTTCCGGCGTATTTAAAAAATTGGAGCTATTTACAAAATAATCAACTTAAATACCTAGACCTACCTATTCACAGTTTATTTACACTTCCCTGTACCTTAGCAACTGCTCAAAATGGAGTCCAGAACGTTCGATACACAAACGGGCACGTTTTAGGCTATTGTCTTTTAGTTTATTCAATGTGTCTCTGTCACTTTTCACTATTTCAAAGGCGTCCACTATCGCACTGCGTAATTCATCACGAGATTCGTACTCTCGAGTGTAAACTAATCGTTTTATTTCCGACCACAAATAAAAGTCGATCGCGACGACAATACTGCGCGCGAGTTATAGTCGAACTGCGCGCCGCGGTCGCCGGTCGGCGGCGCGGTCGGCCGAGCGTATTTACCTACCTACAAGACGTAACTAGTCGAGTACCTACCGACGTTACTTGGCAACGAGTCCACGTGGACCGATGCGTTTATGCGTTGTGATTGGTCGAATTTTCCCGGCGCGGTGACTCTTCTTACTGATTGGAACGTTAGACATTGAATGAAAAATTGTATAGTGGAATTCAACAGATGTAAATAATATAGTAAACAAAGCAATTGGATCTTGACTGCTCCATAATTACTTACATTTAATTATCAATCCTGATCATAGTCGTTTCAAGGAACTCTAGTTAGATTTATGCGGACATTTCGCCACTAATAAACCTTTAGATTATAGAATAATTTCATGAAAAATACTCGGATGGTAAAAATTTAAGACTGTCATTTTGCTTGTCATTAAATTATTTTTTCTCAGACTGGTTTGTCTTATAATAATAATAATAATAATAGCTCAGAGCTCAGAACGACCAACATTTAACTCCATTAAATCTTCATGACATTACGGAACAGAAAAATGAAAAAATCACAGATGATAAAACTAGGCTGACAGAATGGACCCAGAAAGTATTACACGGAAGACATCGCCAAGACTTGTGCCAACCAAATGTCGATAAAGTAGCGTCGAACGCATGGCTACAACGAGGTGAGCTCTTCCCAGAAACTGAAGGTTTTATGATTGCCATACAAGATCAGGTAATCGAAACTAAAAACTACAGAAAATACATAATTAAAAATTTAGCTAACGACACATGCCGAAAATGCAATAGTTCACCTGAGACCATACAACACATTACAGGAGCCTGCAAAGCAATAGTGCAAACTGATTACAAACACAGACACGATCAAGTTGCCAACATTATCCATCAAAAACTAGCACACCAATATAAACTTATAGACACCATTACACCGTATTACAAATACAAGCCACAAACAGTTTTAGAAAATGCCTCCGTGAAGTTATATTTTGACCGGGCAATCTTAACGGATAAAACCGTACACTATAATAGACCAGACATCACTGTTATTGACAAATCATCAAAAGTTGGCTACTTAATCGATATAGCCGTACCTAACACCCATAATCTGCAGAAAACAATCGCCGAAAAGCTATCAAAATACACAGAACTTAAAGACGAAATAACACGTCTATGGCATCTAGAAAAAGTAGTAATAGTCCCAATAGTACTATCCACAACAGGAGTAATACCAAAACAACTTCACACTTCTCTCACTACACTGAAACTATCACCAAATACATACAATCTTTTACAAAAGGCTGCAATATTAAACACGTGTAGAATAGTACGAAAATTTTTACAATTCGAAACAGACACAACACACGCTATATCTTGTAATCCTCACAATACGTTATCATTAGCTCAAACAAACAGAATTTCCACTGGTGAACACTTGGCTTAGGCCCGTGTCACTAGTTATCCGGTTCAACCGAGGAATCCAAAGGAAAAACAATAATAATAAGAAGGCGTTCGATTCTGTACCTCATACGTGGCTCTTAAGGGTGCTGGAGTTGTATAAAGTTGATACAACTCTATGCACCTTTTTACAGTCATGTATGAGGCAATGGAGGACCCTTCTTACATATCCAGGATGTGGGGGGTTCTGCGGTGACGATGAGCCGATTAGGATTAAGCGGGGCATCTTCCAAGGTGACAGTTTGAGTCCTCTTTGGTTTTGCTTAGCACTGAACCCTCTTAGTACTCTACTAGAGAGTTCAGGGCTAGGTTACAGATTACGGGGAGGAGGTCAGGTTATATCTCACTTACTTTTCATGGACGACTTAAAGCTATTTGCCACAACAAATTCTCATTTGATTGATTTACTAAAGGTTACTGAGAACTTTAGTAATTCAATCAAAATGGAATTTGGTGTGGATAAATGTGCAGTTATGCATGTTAAGCGAGGACGGATAGTGGAATCGGAAGGTATTCAGCTTTCTGATTCCATTCATCTGACATCACTCCTCGTATCTGACACCTATAAGTACTTGGGTATGTCACAAGCGTTGGGCATCAATGAAGCTGACATGAAACAGTCGTTGCGAGAACGTTTCCTGAGTCGTCTGAGAAAAGTATTGAATAGTCTTTTATCGGGCGGCAACAAGGTGCGTGCTTTTAACGGCTGGGTCATGCCACTCTTGATGTACTCCTTTGGCATACTCAAGTGGACTCAAACTGAACTAGATGCCTTAGACAGGAGAGTTCGTACACTATTGACATCATATCGAATGCATCATCCGCGTTCATCGGTGATGAGGATGTACATCCCGCGGAAATGTGGCGGCCGAGGCTTCTTGAATGCCAAAACCCTACATAACCGCGAGGTGTGCAACCTTAGAGAATATTTTCTCCACATGAATGCGGATGTGCATCGGGATGTTGTCAAAGTGGATACTGGACTCACCCCGCTTGCCTTGGCGAAAGAGAACTGGCGCAAACCTGTAATACTGGGTGTTGATGACCGGCAGGAGATATGGAAGGGCAAGGAGCTCCACGGTAGGTTTTATAAGGCTCTGCATGGATCTCATGTAGACCTTATAGCCTCTGTGGCCTGGCTACGATTCGGTGATCTCTTTGGAGAAACCGAGGGTTTTGTCTGTGCAATTGCAGATGAAGTTATCATGACGAACAACTACCGGAAATATATACTGAGGGATGGTACGACTGATGTATGTCGAGCGTGTCATCTTCCTGGCGAGTCCCTCAGGCATATTATTTCTGGTTGTTCTCGTCTTGCTAACGGCGAGTACTTGCACAGGCACAACCTAGTAGCCAGGATCATCCATCAGCAACTTGCTCTGAAGTATTACCTGGTGGATATCGAGGTTCCATATTACAGGTATGTAGCTGAGCCAGTTCTTGAAAATGGTCATATCACATTGTACTGGGATCGATCTATTATCACAGACAGGACTGTTGTAGCCAACAAGCCTGATATTGTGGTAATAGATCGATCTGAGCGGCGAGCAATGATTGTTGATATCACAATCCCCCATGACGAGAATCTCGTGAAGGCTGAGAGCGACAAAAAAATAAAATATGTGCACTTAGCTCGCGAGATTGTCGACATGTGGGAAGTCGATACGGCAATCATTGTTCCAATAGTCATTTCCGCTAACGGTCTTATAGCTAAGAGCCTCGACCAACACCTTCAGAGGCTCGCGTTGGGCAACTGGATCAAGGGCGTGATGCAAAAAGCAGTGTTACTGGACACGGCACGCATTGTGCGGAGGTTCCTCTCTCTGGAGCCCTGACCACCGGTAGCTTGGTCCCTGTACCCGATGCCGGTGGGATACTATATTTTATATTTTTAAATGTATTTTTTTTATAACTATATTTAAAAATGTATTATATAAGTTATTTTATTGAATAAAGAGCATAATAATAATAATATTTATTTATTTGTAAAGAATGTAGGTTGTTACAATTTGGTGTTTATACAATTCTTAAAGTTTCCTTGTACATTCTGCCAATTAGGCATACAAATATTTAGTTAACATTTCGGTTATCTAATCGCCTATAATCAAGTATTACATAACAAAAACACAAATGAAGGCTAAAGAAAAGCTGGCTAGAGCGTAGTATCATCCAGAAACTCTGTTATGGAGTAATAACATTTATGCAATAGGAATTTAGTGAGATTCCCTTTGAAAGCCACAAGAGGCTGTTCCCTCCACATTCCTGGAATTTTATTATAAATTACAGGAGCCATGCCAAAAACGCTTTTCTTGAGTAGTGCAGTGTGAAATGACCCAGTGCTTAACAGACCGTGATATTGTGTTCTCATAGGTACTGTTCTAAAACGGGTGTCTTCCCGGGTGTTAAAAAGATTCTGGTAGTTTTTGACAAAAAGTGCAATCTCAAGAATATAAAGACAGGGGAACGTTAACAAATTCTGTGACTTAAAAATAGGTACGCAGCTATCTGTGACTCTTAAGTTGAACATGGACCTTATGCATCGTTTTTGGGATTTGAAAATGGCCTCTCTTTCACTACAGTTGCCCCAAAATATGATCCCAAACCTCAACGTAGAAATAACGAGACCATGATAAGCTACTAATACAGTTTTGATATTCACTTTGTTCCGTAAATTATACAGTATATAGGCATATCTGTTCAGTTTCCTACAAATATCGTCAGCCTGGGCCTTCCAAGTCAGTTGTGAGTCAATTAATATACCTAAAAATTTTGTAGTTTCCACCCTTTCTACTACTTCGTTATTGTAAGCTATATTCAATGTCTTAGGGTATCGTCTTTGATAAAAATGCATTATATTAGTTTTATTAAGATTAATTATTAGATTATTATTTGTCAACCAGTTTATCATAATTTTAATTGTATTGTTAATGTCCGTTTCATAATTTACTTTAGTCCTGCATTTAATTAAAGCTGTACTGTCGTCCGCGAATAAAACCATAGGCTGATTGATTTGACGAGGGAAGTCATTTATATAGAGCAAGAACAATAGAGGTCCAAGCACACTGCCCTGTGGGACTCCGAATTTAATAATTCTAGACGTAGACATAATATACTTACGTTCACATTTTGTTCTTGAGCAAATATTAATGATCTCCGTGACTTGATTTCTACCATGCAAGTAGGACTTTATTAAATTCAGTGCGTTTCCTCTAATGCCATATGCAGCTAATTTGTCCAAAAGTACTTCATGTTTTACAAAATCAAAAGCACTTGTCATGTCTGTAAATATAGCACTTATGGGGACTCGAGTATCCATGTTTGACATGACTATGTTCAATAAGTTAAAAACTGCTAAATTGATGTTTTTATTTTTCCTAAAACCATATTATTCATCGCAAAGTAAATTGTATTTTGTCACAAATGTATATATAGAATCATAAATATGTCTCTCAATTATTTTAGAAAAAATTGAAATTAAGGCAATCGGACGATAGTTGCTCATTTCGTCTCTGCTGTTTTTCTTATGCACAGGTTTCACAACTACCTTTTTTAAGCAATCAGGGAATATACCAGCTGATACGCTTACATTTATAATGTGAGATAATGGACCGGCAATACAATCAGAACAGTATTTTACAACTTTCGTTGAAATGCCATCGTAGCCGAAACTTTTTTTATTTTTTAGAGTCTTAATCATTCTTTGTACATCCTGTGGGACAACTGGAGCTATAAACAGTGAGTTAGGACTGTGCCCAATACTCTTAAGGCAACCTGAAAGCGAACCACATGGCATATCTGTAACTTTATCAATGTAGTAGTCATTGAACAATTCGGCTATCTCCTTGGGATCTCTTGTTGTCGAATTTGGTGTTTTGATATGTGTAATGGGCACTGGGGTCGACTTACATCTATTTATTATTTGCCACGCAGTCTTCGACTTATTTTTAGAATTAATTATTAGATGGTTATTTTGAGCTTTCTGGGTTAGGTTAATAATTTTTTTAAATCGTTGTGAATATCTCAGAAAGTTCATTTTATTTTCTGCGTTGGGCTTTAATCGCTTTAACCAGAGTAAACGACGCTGTTTTTTACTGCAGATGCGAATACCACGAGATACCCACTTGATAGCTTTTTCTGATCTAACTGTGATGGTTTTTAAAGGAAAACACAATTTATATAGAAGGTGAAACAACTCCATAAAAGCGTCATAAGCGATGTTAGGATCTTCGGTGTCATAAACCTCTGAAAAGCTTAAACACCGCAGGTAACTATTAAATCTGTTTAAGTTTTCGATAGATATATCACTAATAGTTTTGCGCCATGATTTTAATTGATATGGCTTTTTCGATTTAAATCCCAAGATTTGAGCAGTGTGGTCTGAAAGAGCTAGGTCTATTACTTCGGCGTTCGTTTTATATACCAAATTATGTGCGAAATTATCAATACAAGTTCCACTACTGGGTCTCGTGATTTGATTGACTTGTAATTTTAAGTTATAGCTCAATAGAAAGTACTCGAATTCGACAGCAAGTTTAGTTCCTTTTAACCTATCTATATTAAAGTCACCACATAAAATTATTTTATTTTTATTATTGTTACAGACTTTCTTCAGAATCATATCTAATTGCTTATAAAAAATGTCAATATTGCTAGTATATGGAGTTCTATAAACACAGAGGATAATAATGCTCTGCTCTGTCAATTTTAGGGCACAACATTCAAAACTCCCTGATACAGAGCATTTAGCAATGTCCAACAATTCAGTGTATGCCAGACCACTCTTAGTTAAGATGCATGCTCCACCTCGATTGTCATGTTTTCTCGAAAAGCATGCTGCTAGCCTGTAATTAGGTATTAGTAACAAACTTTCATCACCACACATCATGAAATGCTCCGTTACACACAACACGTCAATATTTATATGTCTATTAATTAAAAGTTCCTGTATATGTACCGTAAGTCTATCTGATTTATTCACGAGACCGGCAATATTAATATGCATAATGTGTATTTGATTATGAACGAAAAAAGTCTGAGTTATGGGACATTACAGATGCCTCTAAATCGACCTTGGGGATTTCCCCTGTTGACTTATCCCGATTAAAGTTGAAAGCTATACTACGTTCCACCCTGTACATAATATCCCTCATTCCACGGTTATTTAGCCTTCCACTGGTCTTAAGAAACTTAGTACAATCATCAGTAAGGCCTAAATTAGAGTCTAACAGAGTTGCATATTTGTGTGTTTGAATATCAAGATACAAAAGATTATTAAACAATTCTACCCTACCGTTATACAATACAGAGTAATAGCTATGGATGTAAGTTGGCGCACAGAGTACAAAATTAGTGTGCTGTATTTTCTCTAGTGCAATTCTTATATCTACAATCAAATCGTGATAGTTCTTCGATTTTTTGAAGTCTTCTTCTCCAATCAATATAATGCAATGGTCGTCCTTTGTATAGTCCACTAATTTTTTATGTAAGTTATGTAGAAGGTGAATCAGACCACACCGAGGTGAGACATAATGACAGATGGCGCAGCTCTCGAAGATACTTTTCGCTATGTTCAGCACCTTGTTATAGTTATTCGAGCTTATAATACACAACTTTTTCACGTTCGGTTGGGTTTTAGCAGCTATTCGTTGATCAACTTGTACCGCGGGTTGACGATGAACTGTTGTGGGGGCTTCAATTATTGATAAACAAGAGCCATTGCTGAGTCTTTTCTGATGATTTGTTTTTATTCTCTTGCATGGAGTTGACATTTCATTCGGTGAATCGAAGTTATCAGTTAGTTTACTTGTAGCTTTTTTAAGAATATCATGCTTGGCAGTCAATTCACTGATGGTTTTCTTTAGGTCACTGTTCTCAATTGATAAATTATTTATTTCTACGTGAGCCGAATGCAATTCCGAGGTAAGTTGTTCTATTTGCTCTTTTAGTTCCAGTATGTTTACGTTGTTGTTAGCCGATAAGTCGGGTAGGCTACTTGTGGTGCCATCTAGTTTGGAGCTGGTGTTGCTACTTTCATCACAATTGTTTTCACTTACTTCAGACATGGAAGCGCGTTTCTTTCTAAATGTTATATTCTCAAAGAAATTCATTTTATTTCTTAATATAAAATTAATCAAACAAAAAGTCAATTTCGGCCCGCCCGGATTTGAAGGCTAGTCTTCGCCGCTTAAATTACTCGGCACATAAACCACTGGACCAGATGAACCAACAATCTGAAGTTGAAATTGATCTTCGTTATCTAGTATTGATGTCGTATGTCAAAACTTGCAAATCTAGTTTGTCATGTTCGTGTGCTTTCATTGGTCGATAGTGCTTGTCACCAAAGTTGAATAAAATTAACGAACTAACACTTATTACACTTTGATTTCTTTCGTATTAGTGATTGTTAGTAGTCACAATACACTTACTAATTAGTTGTTTTGAATTGTGAATGAATTATTTTTGGTTTACTGTTGGTTATTTAGCACAATTAGTTAATTAGAACTTCTTTTATAGTATTGCACTGAAGTATTTTTAGAACTTATTTTTGTTGTTATTTCACAAGTCCAAGGTCGGATAACAATATCACTTGCAGTTTGTGGCTGGAATAATACTGTCACATAACTTTTGCCACTATTATCAAACTTTTTCTTGACTTAAAAAATATTATACACAGAGTGTTCAAGATCTATAGATCATTTTAGTTCATTTTTTGCCGATAGATGGAGTTGTACCATTTTCTAGATCACGGTATGGTTTCGTTACCAATACTATGTTATAAGTTCATTTTTTTTTATTAAAATTGTCTTTAGCTGAGAGATCAAAATACAGTGGTTTCATTTTAATCCTCTAGTATTTACCAGCAGTTCAAATAGTTACGCTCGTCGTAAACATTGGTCCTTGCGGAACCGGATCAGCATAAAGTCCATTTTTGCAAGTTCAACGGTCTTGGCAGATCGTACTCCTAGTACTGCAGTGGATCGCTGCAACAAAGTACCAGGATAGCAACGCCACCTTGCGTGTTGGAGTGTCAACACGGTGTTGCAGATCATCACCTACAGAGGGCGCCACCAGTAGCAGCAAACATTGGAAGCAACTTAAGTTGGAGCATTACCTAAGGAAACATCCCGGAACTGGAGAGGCGACTTCGACGCAGTTTGTCGTATAGAGGGCGCCACCAGTAAGATAACAAAAACTTTATTAAAGTGAAGTGCAATCGTGAGTACAATTATTGTATCATATTCAAGCAACTTTTATCAAAGTGAATTAACTTTATTAAGGAAATTAAAAACTTAGAAAATTTGCGAAGATTTTATTGAAGAACATCATTTCAAAAGACTTTGATATTTTATAGTGTTTAAATTTAAGAACTTAGAATTTGTGCATGTTAGTTAAGGACTTAGTACGATTTATAGAAAACGGGGGAACGAGGAGTCTATGCCCGATTTCTGCCGATAATAAACGTTCCAAAACACTTGTAAAATTTTTACCAATTTCTTGGACTTAGAAAAATTTTAGTCATTTATCTTCAAAGTATTTTTTTTATTTAAAGTAGCTGTTGTTTATAATAACATTGTTAGCTGAAATGGAAGGCTTACTTACAGTGTTAACAGAGCTTCAAGGCGTAATTAAAAGAGGGTTAGATAATTTTAAGAAAAGTCCTAAAGACAGATTGACAAGAGATTACATTGAAACACGTCAAGAATTATTAGAAAATGATTTTGCTTTATTTAAAGTTAAATACACAACAATTTATGAACAGTATGCATTAGAAGATAAAG
Source organism: Miltochrista miniata (assembly GCA_933228765.1). Taxonomy (NCBI): domain Eukaryota; kingdom Metazoa; phylum Arthropoda; class Insecta; order Lepidoptera; family Erebidae; genus Miltochrista; species Miltochrista miniata. Next base: position 4,430,343 of record OW121769.1, read on the forward strand.
CGAATGTTACAAAGTTAAATAATTTGTATGACGTGACAGAGGATACCTATATCACTTACAAATGTTTGATTAAATCAAAACTCAATCAATTTAGTTCTTCAAAAGAATCGTCCAAAGATAATAGTGGTGCATCTAAGTCTTATAATTTAGTTAAATTGCCTAAAATTTCTATTCCAAAATTCAGTGGCAAATACTCTGAATGGACGACTTTTCGTGACTTGTTCGTATCTCTTGTGCATAACGATCAGAGTTTAGATAACGTGCAAAAAATGCACTATTTAAAGACTCATCTCATCGGAGAAGCGGAGCAATTGGTGAGACAGACACCAATAACTGAGGCTAATTATGTTCAGTGCTGGTCTAAATTGGAAAAAAGGTACAATAACAAAAAGTACCTTGTTAATACTATTATGAAACGTCTGTTTAGTCAAAAGCGTATGCACACTGAGTCAGCAAATTCCTTAAAGGAAATGTTAGATACGACAACTGATTGTCTCAGTGCATTTAGTAATTTAGGCGTAGATGTGTCCACTTGGGATATCATTATCATACATATGGTTACCTTTAAACTCGATTCAGAAACGCGGAAACAGTGGGAATTACATGTTAGTAATCAGGAGTCGGATGAATTGCCTACGTTTAAACAATTCTCCACTTTCATAGAAGGTAGGTTTCGTGCTTTTGAGAACATAGAGTCAAAACGGGTTTTGGCTCATCAGGCCAATAGTTCACATGTTCCAAAGGCATTGTTAGCCACTAGTTCAAGCAGCATTCGTTGCGAATACTGTTCAGAAGGGCACAAATTATGTTTCTGCAAATCATTTGCCAAACAATCGGTTATTAACAGGCGCGATTTTGTGGCAAAACACCGTATTTGCTACAATTGTTTGGGCGGTAATCACACCGTAGCCAACTGTCAAAAGCAAACCTTTTGCAAAGTGTGCCGTAAACGTCACCACTCATTATTACATTTGGGTGAGTCTGTCTCTGTGAGTCCAGGAAACAGCGCTGAAGCTAAACAGCCTGTTGATGACACTAGTGCTTCAACTAGTACATCGCAGGTGGTCGCATGTTTCTCAAAAACTAACCGTATGCCTAGGCAGGTTTTACTAGCTACAGCACTAGTGAAAGCCGAGTCCAAATCAGGCAGCTATCAGGTAGTGAGAGCTTTAATTGATCAAGGCTCTCAGGCGTGTTTTATAACGGAGGCCACTGTTCAATATTTACGATTGCCAAAGATACCGGTACAAGGAATCATATCAGGTTTAGGTAAGAACACGTCCATAGCTAGGTACAGAGTGGATTTAAAGATTCAGTCCAGAGTAGATCACACTTTTGAACTTAATTTAAACGCGTACGTTCTTAATAAAATTACATCTATCTTACCTGAACAGTGCGTTGATAGGAGTACGCTAGAGTGGGCTGATTTGAGAACCCTAAATCTAGCTGATCCCCAATTCGATAAACCCAATCGAATCGACGTTCTACTAGGGGCTGACGTTTATAGCTGCATCCTGAAGGAGTCCATAAAAAAGAGTCCATCCCGTACGTTAGTAGCGCAGAGCACAGCATTAGGTTGGATCCTATCTGGTGCAGTGAATATGGCAGCTAGTTCAAAGGACTCTAAACTAAATATTTCAGTAATGCATGCACAGTTCAAGGAAGATGAATTACTCAAGAAATTTTGGGAAATTGAGGAACAGCCAAGCAATGTAAAAAAGCCACTCAGCCCTGAGGAACAGCGGTGTGAAGAAGTTTACAAGGTCACTACTAAAAGGAAAGAAAATGGAAAAAATGTAGTACACTTACCTTTCAAGGGCGAAGACCCCCAGTGTCAAGGAGGTAACTCTCGCGCCATTGCTGAAAGCAGATTTAGAGCATTAGAAAGAAGATTATTAAGAAATATAGATCTAAAGGAAAAATATACAAATGTAATGAATGAATACTTACAACTGGGTCATATGAAGCCTGTAAAGAAAAATGATAAAAAGAAAGATATAGCGGTGTACTTACCTCACCATGCCGTAGTTAGGGACGACAAAACTACGACCAAGGTAAGAGTCGTATTTAATGCATCTGAAAGGAACGCCAAAGGGATTTCGTTAAATGACACTCTAATGATAGGACCGACGCTGCAAGCGGATTTAAGACATACCGTCTCACGATGGAGAGTGCATCCCATCGGATTAGTAGCAGACATTATTAAAATGTACAGGCAGGTATGTATAGCTGATGAACACACAATGTTTCATAGAGTACTTTGGCGCGATGATCCTGCAAAGGAGATACAGGATTATGAGCTGACCACGGTGACCTTTGGAACAGCATCAGCGCCATATCAAGCTGTGAGAACTCTACATCAAGTTGCATACGATGAAGGCAAACCATACCCACTGGCAGCAGACAAGGTCTTGAATAGCTTCTACATGGACGATTTGATGACTGGATGTTCTAATGTAGAAGAGGGAGTAGAAATATTTAAACAAATTACAGAATTATTACATAAAGGAGGCTTTGAGTTACAGAAGTGGAATAGTAACAATCAAGAAATATTAGATGTTATTAATTCAAGTTCAAGTTCAACTATGGAAAAGGAAGGTCAATCGAAATTAGTACAACCACCCATAGAAGAATACAAGGAAAAGGACAAAGGGAAAATTAGGGCAACGAAGGACAATAAGGAAAATAGAGCAACATTTGTAGGACAAGAGGATGGAGAAGGAATAGACATTAAAACAGATAGCACAATGAAAATTCTAGGTCTTACCTGGAACCGCAACCAAGACTGCTTTCAATACACATTGAACCTCCCACCTATGAAAACGGCACCTGTAACAAAAAGAGTTATAATATCAGACATTGCGCGCTTGTTTGACCCACTGGGATGGTTAGCACCCAGTGTGGTGACAGCAAAAATATTCATACAAAAGTTATGGCTCGCCGGAGTAGGCTGGGACGAGCAGTTGACAAACGAATTAGTAACAGAATGGGTTACTTACCGTGAAGAGCTATCACTCCTTACAGGAGTTCAGATTCCTCGCTGGCTTGGCACGACGTCTGGCGATGATCTTGAGCTTCATGGGTTTTGTGATGCCTCGAAAGCAGCATATTCCGCCGTCGTTTACTTGCGGAAAATAGACGTCGCTGGCAATGTCACTGTATCGTTGGTAGTCGCTAGATCCCGTGTAGCTCCAATAAAACAAATCAGCATACCTCGATTGGAGTTATCTGGTGCGGTATTACTGTCGAGACTCCTGATAGAAACCGGAGAAGTTCTAAATATCGCCAAGGATAAGATGAAAGCATGGACAGATTCAACGGTGGTACTAGCTTGGCTCAGTACTCATCCGAGTAAATGGAAAACATTTATAGCTAACCGTACCTCGGAGATTCTCTCCGAGATGGAGTCCTCTCAATGGTATCATGTATCAACCACACAAAACCCTGCAGATTGCGCATCTAGGGGTGTATTTCCCAGCGTGTTAATAAAAACGTCATTGTGGTTTACTGGACCACAATTTTTAAAAGAACGAAATATTATTTACAAAAGGCCAAAAGATTTACAAATTAATTTAGAACAGTCAATCAAATCACATGTAGCTACTTTACCAGATACTTATGACATTTTTGAGAAATTTTCGACTTTAAAACGGCTGTTAAGAGTTATAGCATATTGTCGAAGATTTTTAAAATTAGACACAAAGAAGGAACTATATCTACAAAACAAGGAATTAGAAGAGGCATTAGAATGTTGCATAAAAACTACTCAAAGGCAAACATTTATAGACGAAATAACTCAATTAGAAAAAGGCGGTTGCATTAGCTCAAAAACAAGTAAAATAAAATCATTATGTCCCTACCTTGATGAAAAAGGTATTATGAGAGTTCAAGGCAGACTGGAAAAGGCGCCATTGGATGAGCAGACAAAGCATCCAATAGTGCTGCCCAATAATACGCATTTTACGTACCTTCTCGTTACAGATGCTCACCATAAAACGTTGCACGGAGGTCCGCAACTAATGATAAATTATTTAAGAACAGCCTACTGGATCATCGGTGTGAGAAACTTGGTAAAGCGATGCGTTCGGCAGTGTATTATATGTGCTAGACAACGGGCTAATATAAAGAACCCGATGATGGGCTCGCTTCCATCAATCAGATGTTCCCCAGCTAGACCATTCTTGCATAGCGGAGTCGACTATGCAGGCCCTGTTAGCATAAGAACGACAAAAGGTCGTGGACACAAGTCCCACAAGGGGTACATATGCATATTTGTGTGTATGTCCACTCGCGCAATACACCTGGAAGTGGTGAGCGACATGAGCTCGCAAGCGTTCTTAGCCGCTTTCAGGAGACTTGTGTCAAGACGAGGTCACTGTAGCAAATTGTTTAGCGACAATGGCACCACATTTGTAGGTGCCGCTCGAGAACTGAAAGAAATAGTTAAAGTCCAACCATCCATTGTTGAACATTTAGAGGCAAACGGCACGGAATGGCACTTTATTTGTCCTCACGCCCCAAATTTTGGGGGTTTGTGGGAAGCAGGCGTGAAATCGACCAAATTCCACCTTAGGCGGGTAATAGGAGAGTCCACTCTAACGTACGAGGAACTCAGTACCTTTTTGGCCCAAGTGGAGGCCTGTTTAAACTCACGCCCTATAAGTACGATCAATTTAGACGACCCTGGTGAGCCAATGCCCTTGACTCCAGGTCATTTTTTGATTGGAGAGCCCATTCTTACCGTACCTGATTGCAATCATGAAAGTTCCACTATAAGTTCTTTAACTCGATGGCAATTCATTCAGCGTATGCTTCAATCTTTTTGGAAAAGATGGTCTCAGGAGTATCTAATGAATTTGATGAATCGATACAAATGGTCATCAAAAACTCCCGAGCCAAAGGTCGGCGACATAGTTCTTATTAAAGAAGACGACTTGCCGCCAAGTCGTTGGTTATTGGGACGTATTTTAGAAAAACACCCAGGTCACGATAATGTTACTCGAGTGGTCACTTTGCGCACAAAGTCATCCACAATTAAAAGGCCAATCAATAAACTATGTATTTTACCGGTAGAAGGTCAATAGATATATTACAATCTCGTTTTTACAAGCATCGTTTCATATTTACCTTGTTATGTTTAGTTTTAAGTATATACTACTTGTTAATCAATTTATTTACTGTTAATCAACTTTTACATTTATATACAACACTTTTACATTCGTTGCATGTTATTGTTTACTTAGTTAATAATCTGAGTTGAATCTCGATTATGGTTTATCAGAATTGTTAAGTCTATATTCTTGTTTACAATATATTTTAAATGAGATCAACACTGAGCTATTTACATGATTTACGATATTGTTTTGAAGGACATTCTGGCACTATATGTCCTTAGTGGGCGGTGTGTTCAAGATCTATAGATCATTTTAGTTCATTTTTTGCCGATAGATGGAGTTGTACCATTTTCTAGATCACGGTATGGTTTCGTTACCAATACTATGTTATAAGTTCATTTTTTTTTATTAAAATTGTCTTTAGCTGAGAGATCAAAATACAGTGGTTTCATTTTAATCCTACTAGTATTTACCAGCAGTTCAAATAGTTACGCTCGTCGTAAACACAGAGCTAATGTTTACGTGACGGCAGCGCCATCTTTGCCATAGTGTTGTAAATCTGTTGTACTGGCCAATTGATTTTAAAAGGAGGTCATTGTTTTATCAATCTGTCAGTTCGAAAAAATGTACTTACTTTAATAATATAACTTATTGACCCAGAGAGCGACGAGTGCGAGTCTTTGCCTCTTTCACACGTACCGGTTGCCGGGTGCCGGGTACCCGGGTGTATGGCCGTGTAATATAGCTTTCACACGTAACGGCGTGATTTGCCCGGCAACCGCTTGCATTCGCCGCCGGTTACCCGGCACTGGCTACCCGGCAACCGGTACGTGTGAAAAGGCACTTTGAGTTTGGGTCTTCGATTCTACAGTACCTATAGACGATTTTGCTTTCGTCCGTATGTGTGTGTGCATGTCAGTTTCGGTCTAGAAGACGCATTTGTTAACCAATTTTCTCCAAACTTGGCACACATGTTCTTTGATTTAAAATCATTGATCTACGAAAAGATAAAAATACAACTTTTGTCGAAAGTTTTTTTAATAAGGCAAATAAGGGAGAAAAAGGGCCCCGTTATACAGGGTTATTTGTAATTAACTAGCATCCTCGCAGGGGCAGATATCTGATATCATAAGTAACAAAGTTTGTTTTACGACTTTTAATAATTCCTTAAACATTGCTTTCATACAAAAAATAATAATAATTTAGTTTTGCGTCTAATTGTTATTAACTTTATGCCGTAGTTTACGCGCATCGTAAAATTAAGTAAACAAACTCGTATCATCAATTCATGCAATGTAGTCAATGCACGGATAGGAGGCGGGGACGCGGGGCGACGCGACGCAGCGCTAGCGCCTTTGTCCTCGACCCATTTCTTTTTGCAAGCCGCCAGTCGGTCGCTAGATGCGCACGCGTCACAGGTGTGCGTCACTTGTCCTTGTGTGCCACTATTTTTCGTATTACCGTGTTGCGTCGATCTTATTATCACCATGCCTTATCAATATTCCAATGTGGAATACACGGAAATGGTAAGGATGCTTGCTAGGTGCGATGATAATGTGGCGGAAGCCTGCCGCCAATATGCAGCCAGGTTTCCAAATCTACCTACACCGAGCCGGGCAACGATGTTATCCGCCACACAGCGATTACGCGATTACGGACAGTTCCGGCCCGGGTTCAGTGATGGTGGACGTCCACCGAGGCGCTCAGTACGGGAACAAAAAAGAATACTGGAGTTCTTTGAGGATAATCCCGCCGCTAGTACCAATGACGCCGCGCTACAGTTTAATGTATCGCAGGCCTTCGCGTGGAGTGTCATTAACAACGAAGGCAAATATCCATTCCATCTTCACCGTGTCCAGGAACTCACCGACCCAGACAAACCTGCGCGTGTGGATTTTTGCAGTTGGTTGCTGGCTGAACGTCCTAAAGTTCTGTGGACTGAAGAAGCCACCTTTGGTAGAGTGGGAATATTCAATACCCACAACGATTATTTGTGGTGTTATGAAAATCCTCACGAACCCAGACCACATAATTTTCAACACCGTTTCAGTGTAAATGTTTGGGCGGGAATAATAAATACCACATTACTGGGCCCCGTTTTACAAATCTACCTACCAATCTTTGTTTAGACATTAAAACATGATTGTTATAAAAATAGTTACTTCGATGATAAGTGTAGGTAGATACCTTTCGTCTTTAGCATCTTTTTGTTTTTTTAAAGCAGCCAGTTCTAAGCCTGGTTAAGTATGAAGGGATTGTGGACTTAGTGTAAATACCTAGTTAATTGCTACACGCAACAAACCACGCGAGCAATTAATAAACTGGCGAAGAAAGTACCTAGGTACCTCTTAGTAGGTATTATTCGGTAGCGAAAGCGCGCGCGAACGTGCGTGCGTCGACCTTCAGTTTATGAATGAAACATAGACTTAATAGTGCCGCGATAAAACAATAAAAACTTGAAAACTTATTAATAAGTAATGTATTCAGTTTTATTAATAGTCGGTGATCCAACGGTGTTACTTATGATGTCTGCTACCTACCCCTGGAAGGCTGCTAGTTAATTACAAATAACCCTGTATATGATGGGATCATAAGGGATATAATTCCTCACAGGTTGTTTTTTCCTGGGCGCTCGCGAGGTCTACTCTTCGCAAAAGTACTTGTATTAAATTGGGACTAACTAAGTATTTGTGCGACCCAGAAATCGTCAGAAGGATCCGGTTAGGCTTAGTACCGTGTGGAGGAGTAAGTTTAAAGAGGCTAACGTCCATCAGTGAACTGCCAAAAAGATAATCTATTGTTTCGAACGCCATAAACATTTAAATATGAATAAAAAGAAAAGAAACAATGATTCTTTAGGGTAGACTGGGTACGGTTGACGGTGGATGGTTAAAATATTCAGTCATTTTTTACACAACGCTATCTGATCCCAAAGTAAGCTAGGAATGACCTGCTTGAGTTATGGGTGTCCGACCACGAATATTAATACGACCTTTGATAATGCTATTATAGCGAAATATGTCAGGTGTTTTTAAAATTAAAATAAAAGTGGAATAGTACAAGTGAATTTTCGTTATGTATTAAAACAAGTTTCATCAAGTGCCAACAATCAAAAGTATAACGGATATTATTTGTAACTTATTTTTTTGTAAATACATATTTATGATACATATAAACAACCAGACTCTTAGGGTCTTTAGTCGTTTCGCACCGTGAGCGGTTCGAACCGCGGTATGAATTGCCAAAGAGCTCTTTTTAAATTAGTCGTTTCGCACCGCGTTTCGAGTCGCCCAAGAACTTTTGGTAATGGGTTGATTCGGACCACAGTATACGGAACATTTAACTTTTTGGATAGGTGAAGTCGGACAGAAAAGATATGTAGTTTTTATTGGTCATTCCTTACATTACATTCAAGTACACACAAGTTAATTATGTTGATCAAACTGACTGTACCTATATGAAACATGATTTTTACATCGCAAAAGTCCGTGAATATATTTATTTATTTATTATTTATTTATTTATCTACACATTTTATCATCCCTAAACTAATATATTATTGTACATAAATATTTATACTATTAAATTTTCTAAAAGTTTATTTTTTTTAAAGATCCTTTAATTAAATTAATATAAAAAGTTATTGCACATAATATATATAGATATACCGAATTACATGATTTGATGAACTTGGCGATTGATTAACCGAAGTAAATGAATGTACGGTGAACTAGATATATCTCAATGATTACTTACATAATTAGAATCAGTTTAGTTACAACACTATGATCATAGACAACTTCTGTCAAAACATGACATGTTTACATGATTGCTGAGCTGTCCAGAAAAAGACTATAGTAGAAAATCGTAGTAAACGTATTTCGTGAAATTTAAAGGAATAACCAGGTGTTCTCGTTTTGATTTTGGCAAACGATGTAGATTTTGACATTTTCGTAATTTTTTATTGTTGATTTTCAAATTGACAGTGCCGATCGGTTCTGTTATCGAAACTGGGCCTAAACCTTTCCGTTCCAAAACGACTATAAATTCAACCAGTATAGTCACAATGTAAACAAAATTTAATAGCCTGAATTATAAAACTTGCAGGGGTTTTTCTTCAGAAATTCTTCAATCGAATAATAACATTCCTCTACTAACCACTGTCGTAGCAGTACATAGTTTAGTGATTCAATTAACCTAGAAAAGCAAACTGCAACAACACAACAATGTAACTGGTTACTAGTCCCAACAACGACAGTATTAGTACAGAGTCAATATAAAACAAGTCGCACGCAGTCATCTTCTTAAATGATGATCGATACAGGCGAAGTATGTTCTTGTACAATTTGTGATTTTCATCTGTAAGTACAAAGTTAGAACAGTAAAATATTGGCAATCGCCTTTTCTCATCAATGTGAAAATTAAATACATTGAATATTAGTCATTGATATCAGAGAATAGCTCGATATTTGGCTCTGGCCTATACACTATAATAACAATAGATAGAAGACATAGAAGAGAATTCGCGGCGAGAACTGAACGCAATTCCTGAAACAGCGTTTAAAAAATGTTTTGATGAATGGATTTTTTGAAGGAGTGATAAAATTAATTTGAATGAATAACAAAGATTTTGTGTATTATTGATCTTTTCCCGGTACTTTCTTGGCAGAGTAGTAGGTACTCTAAAATGGATGGAGTTTACAATATAGTAAAAAGAATCTGCAAATTTTTGCTGTTCTGTAGCTTAGTTGGCCCCAATCATTGTTTTAGTTTAGGCAAATGTTATGGTACCAACCAAGGTAATCCATCAGAACCAAGTAGACATTTTTACTTTAACTAAATCCATATTATAATTATCTCGGCAATAGAATCAAATGCAATAGGATTTGTAAAGGTTTATGCGTATTTGGAATAATATACGCCTCTAAGCCATTTTACATCGAACATCACTGTATTTACTATTATTACCTACTTGGAAAGAATACAAAATTGTAGCAAAGCAAAATGATCTTACCTGAGCGTTTCGCCTTCAAAATCATAACACATGATTCCTGAGACAGTTCCACAGCCATGTAAAATTTTTCACAATTGTAACTCAGCATTACTTGCAAAAAATATATCTTGAATATCCAGAATACTACAAAGAAGGTGGAGAAACGTTTTGAGTTGATGAGCTGAAAAGAAAATATATGTGCTTAACATTTTGTATGTTTTTATTATTTTATTATGATTAGTGTGACATGGGTGACTACAAAGATTAACATGATTCTGGTTGTCCAAGTCTCCCAGTGGCTTACACAATTCTTAATCTATTATATAAATTTTATCAATAGCATCACATAATTACAATTCGGCCGGACTGAAAACCCAAGTTAGCTTTACTAGAAAACGGTACAACTGCTGACTAACTCAAATACCTTTATTTCTTTTCTTTACTTTTTTCCGTGTAATATGCTATGATACTACTGATATTAAGGCTCATGTCATAGAAATGATGGATAGCTTCAGACTTTTTAAATTTTACCTCAGCAGCATTGGAGTGTAGTTGTCCATATTCAAGAAATATGTTAATATAAACCAATGTATGAAAGAAACATTCTGTTGAGTTGAATAGACTCTGTAATCGAAAAGTTACATTTAAATTAAGTATCATCAGGATATTTCATTATTTACGAATAAAACGGCTAATAAATCACAACACAGTAATGAGTTAAACTTCTGGTGGACTCTAATATTGTAGAGCCACAAAATTATAAATTGAATAATGTAAATATAATATTGGTACATGCAGTGAATATTCTCAAAATACTTTTGGTGAAAGTGTCCATCAGATTTTGGCTCAATAAACACAAGGGCACAGTCAAAGGATTTCAGCTAATCCATATACAAAAAATGTAGATTATTATTGTTCATGTATTACATTTGAAATAGAGTACTTTTAGTTTGTGTAATGATAACATCTCACCGTGAATTTAAAACTTTCACAGTACTGTTGATAGCATTTCATCATATTTACGTAGGCTTCAAACATAGGTTTACTGTTATCTCTATAACTACACGGGTAAAGCGAGCGTGAATTCCATAAATACATCTTTTGTCTCAACAATATTATTATTCTGATTGCATATATCATGTTATAATCAAAAGCAGAGGCAATCACGAAAATTAATAAAGAGTGCCAGTTAACTGTCGGAAATTGCCAAAAAATCATACAAATAACACATAAGTGAAGCCATGAGGCTACAATAATACTTAACCAGTTCCAAACAATAAACTCTTTAAATGCTTTGTCATCATTTAAATAGTTATGAACTTTCTGCACAGTTGTCACAAATGAAACATATTTTTTTGAATAGCAACAACTTCCAATAAAACTAATAATGCAACCTATAGAGTTGATGGTAACATCAAAAAGAATAGAATAATAAAAAGTGTTGCTAAATTGTCTTATGTTTGAAATATAAGCGTGATAGCCGTGGCTTAAAAACGTAAAGATAAATAGTGAAGTTCCACAGAAGGAAAATATCTTGATGTATATGTTATTGGGATGTATTATGTCATGCTTGATATAACACTTTTTTTTTTTTTTTTTTTTTTTTTTTATGAGGTAACACAAATGTCATCTCATAACAATTACAATCTAGCCTTGAGGCTAATAAGTAATTTAGATTTCACTTATTTTACTAAAGCTTACAGAGTAAAGAATGTGTCCATCGGCACTTTTCTTATTGTCTCTAATTATAATAGAAAGTCACTTTGTTCTTGTGTTCTTCAAGTATAGCACTCACTGCACTACTTTACACTAATTTCACTAAACTAGATCAAAAGGCTTAGTCCTTTTCAGTCTCCTTAAAATGTCCGTGGTGTCAAGAAGCTGAATTGCCTCGACATTCACATGTTTTAGAAGTCTTTGTTCGTGAGCTTCGGCATATTTTTTTATAACCTTTATAACAAGGTCCACTCCTAAGTCCCGGTGGATATCCTTATTCCTAATGTACCAGGGAGCATTTATAATACTCCGAAGTACTTTATTTTGGAATCTTTGAATTATCTCAACATTGGTGCGTTTTGTACAGCCCCAAAGCTGAATACCATATGCCCATACAGGCATAAGTACTTGTTTGTACAGAAGTACCTTGTTGTACACTGATAATGTTGAATGTCTGCCGAGTAGCCAGTACATTTTCTTGAAGCGTAAATCTAACTCCTGGCGTTTCTTTTTGACGTGTGCCTTCCAGCGTAGTTTTGCGTCAAGCGTCATACCCAGGTATTTTGCCGTATTTTCATATGGTACTATTTTACCGTTAATGTTTACCGGTGTATAGTTAGGTTTTTTGTTTGTGAAGTCTATGTGAGTCGATTTGGACTCATTTAGTTGAATTCTCCATTTTTTTGTCCAAGCAGTGATGGTGTTGACGGCCGATTGAAGTTTCTCAATGGCTTTTTTGTGAGTGGCACCTGTTGCCATGATGGCTGTGTCATCTGCGAAGGTTGCAATAACATTGTTTTTTATATCTGGAATATCGCAGGTGTACAATAGGTACAAGATAGGGCCAAGTACACTTCCCTGTGGTACTCCAGCTTTTATTTGTTTGAGACTAGAATAAGCTTCTTCTTGTCTTACTCTGAATGTTCTCTCTGTTAGGTATGATTCTAAAATATCTGCAAATTGTTTTGGTAGCAGTTTCCTGAGCTTATGAATAAGGCCTCTATGCCACACCTTATCAAATGCCTGTGCTATGTCTAGGAATACTGTAGAACAGACTTTTTTTTCCTCTAGTGCTTTTTCAATGACGTTGGTGATTCTGTGAACTTGGTCTATCGTGGAGTGTTTTTCTCTAAAGCCAAATTGATAATTGGGAATTAGTTTTCTTTCTTCTATTATAGGCTTAAGACGTCTCAGAAGAAGCTTTTCAAATAGTTTTGAAATGATTGGCAGCAGTGATATTGGTCTGTATGATGATACATTTTGAGGAGATTTTCCTGGTTTGGGGATCATTATAACTTCAGCAACTTTCCAGATACTAGGCACATGTTTTAGCCGGAATGTGGCGTTTATAAGGGTTGTAAGTTTAACTATGGCTTTACGAGGAAGGTTTTGAAGGACTTCGCCAGTGATAAGATCATATCCGGGCGATTTCTTTTTAGCCAAGTTTTTGATAATATTATTGACTTCTTTTGGAGTAACTAGTTTTATTTCCAAGTAATCATGGCAAATGACATCGGATGTTATGTTATCAGAGCTTCCCTCGTCGTTAGTTCGAAATATTTGTTGTAGGTGTTCTGCAAATATAGTTGCTTTCTGCTCATTACTCCTGGCCCAGTTGCCATCTATTTTTTTTATGGGCGAGGCATGAACAATAGGCTTTTTTAAACTTTTAGTGACTTTCCATAGTGAATATTCGGTTTTTTCACTATTTGTTAATTGACTAAGGTAGTCTTTTGTTGCATCATCATGATAGTTTTGTATCGCTTTACTCAATCTTTTTGTAAGTCTGTTCAATATTGTTTTGTCAGGCGGATATCTAGATTTTTGCCATTTTTGTCTCTGAATTCTCTTAATGGCAATGAGATTTCTTATTTCTACTGGATATCTGTGGCTTGCAACTTTTGTTTTTAAGACTGGAGTATTTTGCCAGCTGCAGTTTTGAATGTCGGTCACAAATTTTGACACTTCTTTATCTAATTGCTGTTTATTTTTTAAAGGTACTTTGAGATCAATAATGTTGTCTAAATCAAATTTGAAACTCTCCCAGTCAGTGTTTTTATTTACCAACATTGGATTGCTTTTTTTTTTAATTACTGTCTCGCTTAAGGTTAATATAATAGGGGAATGATCGGAATTCATATCCAGTCCTTCTTGTATATTGAGAAATGTGACTGATAGGTTCTTGTAAATAAAGAAGTCGATCAGATCTGGAGTTCTTTGCTTATCTGTAGGCCAGTAAGTGGGTTTTCCTGTTGAAATTGCATTGCACTTGATTTCTCTCATAGCACTTAGCAGTTCCTTTCCTTTACTGTTGGTTAATCGGGATCCCCAATATGTATTTTTTGCGTTGAAGTCACCTCCTAATATAAATGTGTTACCAAGAATTTTAAGTAGGTTTCTGTACTGCTCTATTTTCAGAGCATGCTTTGGTGGGCAGTATATAGCTGCTATGGTAATTTGATGAAATTTAGTTTGGACCCTTACGGCTACAGTTTGTATGAATTCTTCTTCATATGTATGTTCTAGGTAATGGTAGATGTTCTCTTTTATTATGACGGTGCTTCCCCCTCTCGCAGTGTTGACAGGATGCAGTGCATGATATATTTTATAGCCAGTAATATGGATATATGATTCTTTAGTGAAGTGAGACTCGGAAATGAGGCAAACATCAATTTCTTCTGTGGCAAGAACAGCCTGCAACTCGTTTCGATGTTTTAGGAGTCCGTTTGCATTCCATGCCATAATTTTTAGTGTGTTCTTCATTTTTGCGTTATATAAGGTAGTTTGGTAGCACTACTTTCTAGGTTCTTCAACCTTTGATCAAAAGAAGTTAAAATATTTAATATTTTGTTTATATTTTCGCTCGTGTCGGAGTCTCCTGACATGAGAGGCTGCGGACCATGTACCAGTGGTTGTGGCGGTTGCTGCTGCTCTTTCATCATTTGGGCATAAGTCACATTATTTTGAGTAAAACGTAATGCCTGTTTTTTTTTACTACTAGGGACCTGAACGATAGCTGTAGTTACTTTTTTTTTAATTGCTTTATTTTTTAGTTCTTGCAATTCTCTTGCTACCATGCACCCTCTGTAGTTTGCCGGGTGTGGCTGACCACAGTGTACACATTTGGGTTTTTCTGCTATTGATTTAGTGCAGTCTTTGGTCAGATGTTTACCAATACATTTCACACATCTAGGTTCCTTGGAACAATATTTCTGTGTATGGCCATATGCTTGGCATCTTTTACACTGAGGTATTAGTTTGGATGATTTTAAAGGCTGCACTTCAACCTTACAGCCTAGTATAGTCTTAATACCATAGATCTGATTTATGTTTTCGTCTTTTTCAAAGGAAAGCATAAACATATTTAGAGGTTCCTTAGTCCTCCAACTTAATTTGTTTATGGCTTCCTGGATTTTAAAGCCTTTGGAATCCAGATCTTCCACTATTCTAATTGGCAAACAAGAAGAGGGTAAATTTTTAACGATGACCCTAATCGGCCTATCTTGTTTGTTCTCATACGAGTGCCATAGGCAATTATTTTGTAATAATAAATTAGTAATTGCCCTGTAGGAGTCTTCGTCCCTGGCATTTACTTTGACGGTGTTCCCACTCATCATTTTCACCATGAAGGAGTCCTTATTTGAGCATGTCAATAAAAGGTCATAGAACTTCTGGTAGTTTTTAATGTCTTCTACTATGACTGGAGGGGGTGGGGATGCCTTTTTTGCTTTTGGTTTCTCAGGTTCTACACTAACCTGAGATTCAATAGCGCTTACTCCTTGCGATGGAGGAGATAGTGAGGTGTTCAACTTCCTCTTCTTCCTACTTTTCACACGAACCCACTCAGTTTCCCTGGCAAGTTCCTCTTCGTCAGTCTGATATTCGACAGTTTTCTGGGGCTCATTATTTGCAGAATGTTCCGTCTGAACAGTTACATTCCTTTGTTCCTGAATTACTTTCAGCTGTTGTTGCAATGATTCGATTTGGCTACTGAGGTCTTTCACTAGCTGTTGCAGTTCTAGACGCTCATTTTGTTCCTCTTTGTACCGGGAGTACAATTGATGTTCGAGTTCAGTTTTGAGAACTACTTTGTTTGGAGTTGTCATGATTAAATTCAAGTTATAATTATAAAACTATAACTTACCGCAAATCCGCACAATTATGCATGATTCACTTACGACTGTATGTAGGTCATCGCGACGGCCGTGACGGCAGTGCACGTTTGAGTAGGCTGCTGCGTCAGCACTTGTACACGAGCGCGCACTTATGCAAGAAAGTGTGTGACTCGACCGTTCTCGCTAGAAGTCGATCGACCACTGATCTTGATGTATATGTTATTGGGATGTATTATGTCATGCTTGATATAACACTTAGGATTAAAGTAAATGGTTTGCATTAAGTTGAAAGGCATAAGCATGTACTGAATATCTTGCTGAACTAAGTTATGAGACTTAGAGATTTCACATTGAACAAATGTTTCGCTGTACAAAAAATTAATCATTGTTATCATTGAAATTACTGTAAAAGAAAATACAAGCTATAATAATGACTATAGAAGTATGTAAATGTAATAATGTTAACATTAATTCATTTTCCAACACGTATGACTTGAATGATTATGAAGGCGGTTAGGAGCGTAATTGAAAACCTCACGCCAAGGATCTTGTTAATTAAATTACAAGAACCTACCTATACTTTACGTGATTAATAGACCTGGACAAATAATATAGGTAATTAAACTATATTATTATTATGCTTTGTCTTGCTTCCTCTCTGCGACAATATTAATTTATAAAACTACTTAATACAGAAATCGTGACAAAGAGTTTTGTTACTAATTTTTATCGATTTTTTCTGAAAGCAGTACACACTAGTGAAGAGGTAGCAGACAGGGACTTGATAAAAATTCTCCCATCAGAGTTCCGCAGTATGTGGCAAGAGCTCCACTGACTTGTTATCGCTCAACACTATCGGCCTGTTTGACCAGGTCCTGAGCGACGAAAGCTAAGTCATTACAGAGAAAAGCCACCTCCTAGGATGGTGGAATAAACACCTGAAGTCAAAGGCGAGGCAGCGGTAGTAGAGTTGGAACCATCATCGCTACCTTAGATCAATGAAGATGAAGACTTCTGTGGCCTTGACAAGCATCTTAAATTTTAATCAATTATGAACAAATTAATGTGATGAATATAGTAGTACCATTTACATTTGCTTTATACTTAAAGTTTGTTTTATAAGTATTGAATATTATGTACTGATTAATTTATTAGAAAGCTTAGTTTCTCTTTGAAATTGTGTTTTCATTTGACAATGTTATTTTTGGTTGATGATCAAATTTACACAAAATATTATAATAGAATACTAAAGCTACAGCTATGTGGTCAACAGAACGTTTGCTTGAAAACTATTTAACCGATGATATCGTAAATATATTTTTTCCATTGAATTTAGTTTTGTCTGTTTTATTTTCGGCTAAATATACCATAAGAGATAATTTCATAACACCAATAAAAAGGAGATACACCATAGTAACTTATTTTGTTATGATAAGCGTTGTTATAGCAAAAATTTGTGACATTATATCTAAAAACCGTTGGGGACTAATTGCACATCATAATTTAATTTTCATTCCGACTATATTTACTTTACAATTAATGTATTATACTATTTCCCTCAGTACTCTTTACATTTTTAATGTAACTAAAACTCAAGTTAATATTGTACTTGTTCTTAGAATTCAGAAAATTCAGAACAGTTTCTGCAAAAGAAGAAACCGTAATGGTTCATGTGTTAAGAATTGGGTTTTGTATTTGTTAATTTCTGTACAAGTTTTCATGTTAGGATTTAGTTACTTTGCGACTTCATTTAGTAATTTGACCAACGTTTTTGGCGAGTATCTATATTTTAGCTTTGACATCAACTATGTGTATTCCATCCGTGTTATAAGGTTATTAAATGAATATCTCATTGAGTGGAACAATTGTGTCTTCGACGTTGATGATAAAAATATTGAACAATATAAGAAAATGTTCAAAATATATCGTAACATTTTGAAATCATTTAACTTATTTAAGGACGCATTTCAAGCACTGGTAATTATATATTCAATTTAGTTCTTATTTTTACTTAATACATAATAATGTACAGCACATATATGATGCATTACACAGTGTATTTTATAAATTAAAATTAGATTTTCTTTCAGACATTCATGTGGATATTATATACGTTCTCTTCCAGTTTGAGTTATATTGCAATTGCTCTGGAAGTCAATCATCTAAAAATAAGTAAGGTACGCTTTACATCCATTTAAATACTAGTATAACTGTATAAGTAGTTTCAGTTACTCAGAAGCTTATATTATTATATTAGCTTAGCTTATTACCTTAATTTGGACTAGATGCCGTTGTGTGAGAATTTACAATTTTTATTGTTTATTAAGTCCGCGTCCGTCGTTGTTAAGCTTAATTTATTTTTATACTACGGTGGCGAATCAGCTTATGGTCCACTGAATGTCTGCCAAAACACGGAAACGCTCTCAAATAATTATCACATAGTGGTTACCCATCTAAAAGTCGCCAAAGTATTATGTTGGTTACTGCAGTGATCGTTTTAAAAACACTGAGTCAGCGGGGCCATGTGAGTATAGTAACTATTTGTATCGTAATTAGCAAAACAAATAGTAAGTAGAACATGGTTTGAACTATTTCGATAACTGGTAGTTTGATTTTACTAATTTGTTATAATTACTTATACAATTTCAGCATATTACCGCTGAAGCATACTTAGCAATTATTATGTGGGTTGTAAAGGCTTTAATATTACAAGTGATATTGTGTGTGTCATGTGAGAAATTTGACATAGCAATAGAAGAAACAAGATCTGTATGTTTTCAGCAAATGAAGAAGGTTAATTGTTCAGGTAGGTACTAAAACGTTATAAAATAATACCTATTTGTTTGATTTCTTTCTAAAAATGGCTACCGATGAATGAAACTCCGTGCCGTGCAATCTTGAGGAAGTTGTTATGTAGGTAAAGTGCGTTACTCTTCCTCAAAGGTTCGATTCCTCATTCTTATGTTAAGATTAGTTGAGCTTATCTTTTACTTTTCGTATTAAACGAGTTTTGACATGTGGGATTATTCCCAAACCTTGAAAACCTTGAAAATTTTATTATGCGTTAGAATTGGTGAATTGACGGTGTGTCGTGGATTCCTCTCCCTCCTGTCCTTTATTATTGTTCTAAGAAAAAGTATGTTGTCCAAGTTCGTAAATTAGTCTTGAACCACTGGAAAATGTATCATGGGCTGATCAGGCTGCTTGTATAACTTGCTTACCTTTGCTTTTATTAATTTTTCAGAATCTATGAAACGGCTCTGTAAGAAAGTCATTCAGTATAATCAGGCATCATACTGTAAGATGACCGCTTGTGGACTATTTGACGTTGATGCAATATTGCCATTAGCTGTCTTAGGAACACTTACAAACTATATTATAGTACTATTGCAGTTTGCCTTGCTGACATAGATCTATGATGCTACCAAGTACTTTGATGAATTAAAAAAAAATGTAAATAATAAAACAATGAAACTATTAATAACGCCATTTTTTACTTCATTTTAACTTGATCATGTTTTTAGAAGATTGCCCAGTAGCGGAATAGCAACGCTTTTTATTTTAGTATTATATCAAGTAATCCCTGATGGATATGATCCCTATACTGGACTCATACCGACTAAAACTATAATTATTACTTCCACTATTATGTTATATTCTAGATCTAACTCTTACACCATATTTCTGCCAGATTCGTTTAACCATTACTGCTTGAAAAAGTCACAAATATTCAAATCAGAAATTTTCTCATGTATAATTGTAAATAGATTTACATAAAACGTAAGTCAGTCAGCCATTTTCAGGCACTCAAGACAGTGAAATTGCCATAGATTCAGAATGTTTGGCTTTCTAAATCTATTGAAATTGCCCAAGGTATTTTAGTATTATCCTCGAACTAAGTTGCCATGGGACGGGAGTGGAACATCATTCCACGGAGCCAGAGTGACAGCCGCCATCTAGAAGGCAATAATAATGCCTACCGAGTTTTTTATACTTTGTTTCGGGTAGAATGTCATTGTTGGTATTCTTTTTTAATCACCGACAAAAACGACACGACTTTAACAAATTATACACCACAAATTTTTAATGTTAATAATAATATGTCGGTAAAAACAAACACACCCCTCGTTTTAGTTACATATATAATAAAATCACAAACTAAAAAAAAACAAACCGATTTAATTTAAATTACAAACTAAAAATATTTTGGGTCGACCCCAGGACTTCGTTCTCACGTAAGTTGGTTAGAAAAATTACTATAATTAATTGACTTGCAAAGTCTGACGATATAGTCGGACATGAATTGTGGCAGTTTATTTTGTTTCAATGACATCCAATGTGTTACGTCTGTAATAACGCAAGTGGATGTATTTTAGTTGTGTATAATCAAATTAGTATCAACGGGTCTAATGGATCAACCTGTTCCTTAACTTGCTTCCTCTTTTTAAATTAGAAAGTATGTCACCACAAGACTTCTTTCTAGATAATTTTTTATGTGACGAAATTGTAAAAACTTTTTATATTATGAACTTGATATTGTCTATTTTGATTGCTGCCAAATACGTAATCAAAGATAATTTTATTACTGCAACTAGTAAAAAATATAATTTTATAGTGTATTTCGTCATGACATGTGTGATTTTAGTGAAAATTTACGCTTTTATTGTGGATATTTCAGTAAATCAAAAGGAACTTACTGCTGTTATCTCTATTTTTCACTTTATTTATTACTGTGCTAGTATCAATGCGCTACATATTCTTAACATAACAAACACACAAACAAATCCCAGAATGTACTTCCAAGCCAGCCTAATCCAATCACGAGGGTCGATTTTCCATCCGTCACCTCCGAAATTCCCTTTTGGCACACTTTAAGTAATATGAAAAATTCTGTTCCAGTTTTAAAAAGAATTCCTCGTGGCGCTAGGCCCACTGTTGCTTGTAGTTTGGCAAGTTGCATGGGTCTTGTCGTTCGCGAGAACTCTGTAACGGCCTGGGAGCAATTGCTCACTTTCCCTTACAGAATACTTCATGTTAAAAAAACTGAATTAACACATAGAACTTTAACAGCCCATTTAAAACATAATTGCAATAGCCATAATTCAAGTTTTAATTTTAATTCAATAACACCTTTCTCACATAATAATGTAGTAAACCAATATAAGTACATCGAAAATAAAGTAAGGGGAGGTGACATAAGGGGAGCGTCGAGGTTGCTTTTTAGTAGTGATGTGGTGGCGTCTTATTCTGCAGACACGCTCGCGAGTCTGCAGAGTAAACATCCACCACCATCGGATGACCTCTCCTTTCCTGAGCCACCCAATGATGACATTGAGTGTCTCAGTGTCACTACCAAGGACGTTCTTGCGGCCGTTTGCTCCTTCCGCAGTGGATCTGCTGGCGGTCTTGACGGTCTGACACCACAACACCTTAAAGACTTGTTGTGTCAGAGCGCAGGTGAAGCTGGCGACCGTCTGCTGAAGGAGCTAACGGCACTAATAAATTTAATGCTCTCCGGCAATGTGGACGATGGCATCATCGAAATCTTGTATGGGGCTCATTTGTGTGCCTTGCGCAAGAAAGATGGTGGCATTCGTCCCATTGCCGTAGGAAGCACTTTGCGACGCTTAGTAGCAAAAGTTTGTTGCAAATATTATGTTTCAGAACTTTCTGAAAAATTTCAGCCGCACCAACTAGGCTTCGGCTCCAAAGGAGGCTGCGAGGCAGCGTTGCACGCTCTTTCTACGTACCTTGGCAGTGGTGAAGGTGAAGTCATCCTGAAGGTTGACCTGAGGAACGCCTTCAATTCATTAAACAGGGATACCTTGTTGACCCAAGCAAAATTAGAAACCCCTAAAATTTTTAAGTTCCTATGGCAATGTTACAGATTCCCTTCAAAATTAGTGTATAAAGACCACCTTTTAAAATCAGCTGTTGGATGTCAGCAAGGTGATCCACTGGGGCCTGTCATCTTTTCACTCGCTATTCATCCCATTATTCAAGAACTAAATTCAAAATTTAACATATGGTACCTAGACGACGGGACTCTTGGAGGCGATGTAAATACAGTTTTACAAGACTTAGATTTTATTATCAATAAATTTAATTCCATTGGTCTTCAACTAAATCCGAATAAATGTGAACTGTTTGTAACTGAAAAGACAGACAGACTTTCGACAATAGACAAATTCAATTCTTTGGCACCAAACATTAAAATTTTAGATAGTACATCATTTCGCCTCTTGGGTTCCCCGGTTTTAGAAGAAGGTTTTCAACCTTTTTTAGAAGAAAAGCTTCAAAATTTCGATAATATTTCTGATCGTTTCCTCAAAATTAGTGTTCATTCGGCTTTCACTATTCTACGGTTTTGTCTTTTTGCCCCAAAATTTACTCATGCACTTCGGTCATCACCTTTTTGGAAACATTTGCCACTTTTGGAAAACGTAGATAACACTATTCAGTTCACTTTATGCAAAATTTTAAATGTAGCCTTGAACGACCGGGCCTGGCTCCAAGCGTCCCTTCCAGTTCGCTTGGGGGGGCTCGGTGTTCGCAAAATTTCTGACATCAGCCTACCGGCGTTTTTGTCGTCAGTTTACGGCACTGAAGAGTTAACCAGGAAAATCTTAAGAAACACACTAGTTAATTCTGATGTGTCGTGTAAGACTGACGCCATAAATGCCTGGAAGATGGCCTGCCCCAATACTGTTTTGCCCGTTATCCTATCCTCTCAGAGACTATGGGATGTGCCGCTCTGTAACTTGGTAAGGCTTAGTCTAATCAATACTTCTTCCAATGTTGCAGAACGTGCGCGTTTGTTAGCTGTGGGAGAGTGGGAGTCGGGCTTGTGGGTTCAAGCGCTTCCATCGCCCAACATAGGTACTATGTTGGATGATACTACGTTTCGCCTTGCCACTTGTCTCCGTCTGGGTGCGCCGTGTGTTTCTCCGCATCATTGCCACTGCGGAGAAGTAGTCGACAGCCTTGGACGCCATGGCCTCTCGTGCAGCAGAAGCGCAGGCCGTATATCACGTCACGCCAACCTTAACGACATAATCCGTCGCGCTCTTGTCACCGCTGGCATACCAGCAGTACGAGAACCTAACGGGCTGGTGCGTGACGATGGCAAGAGACCTGACGGTATGTCGTTGCTGCCTTGGAAGATGGGTCGGCCTTTGGTGTGGGACGCCACTTGCGTCGACACCCTTGCGCCATCACATCTTCCAAGCACAGCGGGTTGTGCGGGGGCCGCTGCCGCTTCTGCAGAAAACCTCAAACGGCGAAAATATAGTAATCTAATTGGTGATTATGTGTTTGAGCCGTTTGGGGTTGAGACGTTAGGCCCTTGGGGTCCAAGTGCCCGCTTCTTTTTTAAAGACTTGTCCAAGCGGCTAGTCGACACTTCGCGGGACCAGAAGGCTGGCTATTTCCTTGCACAAAGGATTAGCATTGCCATTCAACGTGGCAATGCTGCCAGCCTTCTGGGAACGTTTCCAGTTGGCGATGATTCGGAGGAATTCTACGACGCATGTATGTAATTATGTATGTATGTATGTATTATATATTATGAATTAGTTTTTTTTGCTTTTATTTTTAATTTAAGGTAAGATAGATTCAATTTTTATTTATTATTATTGTACAAAACATAATCTTTAAAATAGAATAAAAAATATTTTATCTTGGTCTCACAAACAAATATCCTTTTTGTGTTGAGAATTCAAACAGTTCATTACAGTTTAAGTAAGAGTAGAAGCATTGATCGTGCTTTTCTTTGGGACTGCCTAATTTGCTTAATAATTTTTGGTAACTTATTTATGTTTGCGTTTAGTTACATCATGACGTCCTATATTTATTTCTCTGATATTTTGGGAGGATTAGTTTACATCAGTTTTGACATTAATTACATTTATTCTATTCGTGTTACGCATTTATTGAAAAATTATCTCAACGAATGGAAAACACGTTTTTTAAGTACACGTTCCAAGCTAGAGGAATTGTCAGGAAACGATGATAGCTATGAACTTTTTTTGAACATATATTACGATATTTTGTATTCATTCAAATTATTTAAGGATGCCTTTCAATCATTCGTAAGTACATTACGTACAGTTCAGAACTTAGCATTATAATTATTCTCTATCTGTAAGAATAATTCTTATTTTATTTACAGATGCTATTGTGGATTTCATATGCATTTACGTTTTCGTTGAGCTATGTTGAAATTGCTTTGGAATCGTATAACCCTAAAGTGAACAATGTAAGTAATTTGGAAGTTTTTGGTCACTCTGTATCATTACTTATTTTTATAGTTTAATTAGAATCGTCATTCCTATAATACAGTTTAAAATTTGTAGGATTTCATTTCTGTATACACCTTGATATGATCTTGCAATATTAACTAGTTTAGAAGATTACTACTTTTTCGAAGATTACAACGTAAACATTACGTATTAGTAATTATTATTAATATCCTTGGTGCCTGAGACATAATCTGAACAGCATGCCAAAGTTTCATCTATTTTTGTCATGTCTTTTATGAAAGATAATTTTAGTGTTACCTTAAAAAACTATTTATATGTTTTGTTTTATATTAAGCTCGCCAAATTGACGTCGCCACTGATGGAAAGTCGTGGCGCATCTAGCGATTGTGAGCCACTCTTTCAGTCTGTAAGACTTTGGACAGTGGTCCTCAATTGGCAGCCCTCTTCACGCTCCGCTCGAAGAACCCGGGATTGTAAGATGAGGGAAACACGTGTGCCGGCAGGTCGTTCTAGGTTTTTATAGTTCGACAGAGGAACGATCATTTAAAACGCTCAGATTTGGCAAAGAGTATGATTTCATCTTTCATCGCTGACACTTAAGATTATGTGGATAAAAAAGAATATGACATGCATACAAGATCCAACGCTCCTTAGCAGTTGTGAAAAAACCACACATCTCCAAGTTTTTACATTATATTTGTATTATATTTCCAGCAACACAAGAAGAGGCAATAAAGTTCTTCATAACATAAAGATAATATAATGAATGTGTTTATGGATTTCAGAAAGTTCACGCTGGTGCAACATGGACTATTATACTGTGGTTTATGAAGATTTTATTGCAACTAATTCCTTTATGTCTATCATTTGAGAATTTTTATATAGCCGTAGAAGACATGACTGTGATGTGCCTAAAGCGGCTTAAAAAAGTAAATTGTCCAGGTATAACACTAGAAGTGACTATTGTATTGTCTCGTACTCCAAGGAAAGAAAATATTATGCATTTGTATAATGTAGCAGTGGCTTACTTTACATTTTCACATAAGCAGCTGTATTGAATCTCCTTGTCTGCAAATTGACTTAAAAACTATCTTACTGCTGAAAGACAGGATTACGACCTGTTCGTGTTTTTTTAAAACACTCATAAACTCACGGAATCTTCTTTATTTTGGGTTTAAACTCAGAGTTCTTATTTCGATTAGCAGAATGCTCATAAATAAAAATTAGAGACTAAAAGATTATCATGAAAAAAGAGATGATAGATTAAGTCGCCAATGGCTTTTTACTTTATTTAGTACTGTACAAACTAGCAATGGAACAAAACAGTAACTTTGAACAATAAAAATTCTTACAGAAATAAGCAATACCACTGAAATCAGTAAATACACATCCATCGGAATCAATGAATTTGATTGAATGATTCCAATGGATTTAAGAAAAAAATTCAGCTCGTCATTCATTCATCAGAATTGTCATTTTTCAGATGGTGAGAAGCGCATATGTAAGAATATCATTCGATACAATCGATCATCGTACAGCAAGATGACTGCCTGTGGACTGTTCAGCATAGATGCAGTCTTACTTATATCTATAATAGCTAACATTACGAATTATCTTATTGTTTTATTACAATTTGCATTATTGTAATATTTGTGTTATTTTTTAGCTTTTTTACGAATCTTACTAATATTATAAATGCGAAAGTTTGTGAGTGTGGATGTTTGTTACTCTTTCACGCTCAAACCGCTGAACGGATCGGGCTGAAATTTGGTACAGAGATACATTATAGTCTGGAATAACACATAGGCTACCTTTTATCCCGGGAATAACTTCCCGCGGTAACAAATTTTACGCGGGCGAAGCTGCGGGCATCAGCTAGTATTAAAATATACATAGAAAAAAAATGACAATACTACTACTAGTGACATCTCTTAGAATTATCTAAAAACTTGGACAGTTTAATTCCCACCAATTTGATTACACGATCCAAGTAAATTGGAAATCTGTCGGATAAGCACCTTTCATGGCTTTTCCATATTTTTAGTTTTTTCATTATTACATATCTATATGTTTATGACACTGTTGCATAATAAGGGTTCTTATAACACGAGTGTGTTTTAAAAAAACGAGCCGTAGGCGAGTTTTTTTATAGTATCACACGAGTGTTATAAGACCAAGTTATGTACAGTGTCATACACTACTTTATCTTTTTTTTTTTTTTTTTTTTTTTTTTTATACCACTAAGGTGGCAGACAAGCACACGGCCCACCAGAAGGACCGGTGGTCACCGCAGCCTATGAACGTTTGCAACACCAGAGGCGCCACACTCGCGCTGCCGACCCTGTAAAAACCTTCTTAGACCCCTTTTGAAGAACCCCATACTGTAGGCGTTTGGGAAAACCGAGGCAGGAAGATCATTCCACAACCAAAGCGTGCGCGGAAGAAAACCCCTACCGGATCTAACCGTGCTCTAACGCTCCGGACGTAGGGTGTGAGAATGAAATCCCTGTCTATGGCGAGCGGTGCGATGATAGAAGGTAGCCGTGGGCATCATGTCAAACAATTCCTCGGAGCACATACCATTGTACAGGCGGTAGAACACGCATAAGGAGGCATAGTCTCTCCTGTCGCGAAGAGGTTCCACACCACCTGTCAGTATAGGATCGTTGACAACTCTCACAGCTCGCCTCTGCACCGAGTCAAATGGGCGAAGCTGATATTCAGGAGCCCCCGCCCAGAGGTGACGGCAGTACTCCATGTGTGGCCGCACTTGCGACTTATAGAGAAGCAGTGTTTGCGCCGCAGTAAAGTACCGCCGCGCCCTGTTGAGCACACCGAGCTTCTTGGACGCCAGCCTGGCCTTGTCCTCCAAATGACTGCGGAACTGAACGTCACTGGAGATGTCAACACCAAGGATCCCTATACTTTTAGAGATGGAAAGAGATGTGCCCTGGAATCGTGGCGCTACAGTAATTGGGGCTTTCTTAGCGGTGAAGAAACACGCCTGTGTCTTGGAGGGATTGAACTGGACAAGGTTTTGTCTACCCCAATCGGACACTCTAGTAAGAGTAGCCTCGATTTCAGACACAAGCTGTTCACGACTTTCTTCCACTGCGTCCCGAGAGTCTACTCTCATACTATAATACCTGATTTCATTTTGTTGTGATATAAAGGTGCTCCCTCACCGGGAGCATTCGCGCGTAATGTAACGTTACGAGTCGAGAATTACAGCCGGTGAGCGCGCCTTGTAATGATACAATGTGTATCGTTTTGATACAACTTGTAACATCAGTGCGCTTTTTTTATTGCGGCTGGCCGGCTGCACACTGGTCCGTATTTAAAATAGGTGGACATACGATCTAAGATGTCAAATGCTTTTGGGAAAAAAATAGTAGTACGAGTACGCATTTCTGGTTAATTTTGCAATCCAATATGGCCGCCGCGCCACCGTTGTAAAATTTCATGTTGGATACCGTATAAGGGGTTTTTTGGTATGCTGAGTTCGAATTTCGGGTTAATTTAGAGATCCAATATGGCCGCCGCGCCGTTTTCACAAAATTTCATGATGGGTATCGTTTAAGGGGTTCTTTGGTAGGCTGAGTACGAATTTAGGGTCAATTTTGCAATACAAGATGGCCGCCGCGCCATCGTTGTAAAATTTCATGTTGATACCGTATAAGGGGTTTTTTTGGTATGCTGAGTACGAATTTCGGGTTAATTTAGAGATCCAATATGGCCGCCGCGCCGTTATCACAATATTTCATGATGGGTATCCGGCTGCCCCATATCAAAACCTAGCAAGTGCTCAAAGCAAAATTTTACAGGAGAGCGCTAAAACGTAAATTGGGCTAGCCGTAGAACATTATTTACATAAACGATTTAAAAATGGTTTTATGATATAAAATAAATATAGACGATAATTATAATATTAAAATATTATGATATTTGTGTATATTGCATATTTTATACTCCTTACTAACTTTGATAATGACTCGACAATCAGTTCGCTCTTGTAGAAACCAGTAATTAACCTAGTAAGAGCACTTGCTAAGTTTTAATGTGGTTTATTGAATATTGTAGATAATAGGTCTTCTAATAAGAATTCTAGTAAGTCGGGTAGGTGTATTAAAAATCAGCTTAGTGAAAATAACTATAGATTTATTTATAAAGGAATTTAGCAGGTATCTAATTGTCCATCAATTGTTAGATCGACAGATAAGTCATTGACTGGTAATTCATTCCAGAAGGTCTTTCTGGATTCTGGCATGAGATTTACAAGCTTGGTAATAATTTCTTGTTTTTTTTCACGTTTTATGCCCCTTGGGATGTTGTTGCTAGCGGGAGGGAGCTTGCAGTTAAATTTTTTCATTAGAAAATCTAACTCCACCAGCGGTTCATTAAAACTGAAACATAAATTATTATTAATTAACTTAAATATTATTATATTTTCTACGTTGGTAATACTTGATATTAGGTACAGCAATAGCATACCAACTTAAAATAGGTAATATTAAAATAATTTTGATATTAAACCTTATTGTATAAAATAAATTTCTTGACCCAGCGACCATTTTAACTTGTACTACTGAGTTTAAATTAAATTCTTTTAATGGTTCATTCAGACGGGCAGCTCTCTTTTTCTTTGGCCATTCAAATTTTTTTTTTACTTCTATAACTTTAACGTTCTTTCTCGACTTCATCATTATATCTTTAAAATCCTGAAAATCAAATACGTTTTTTTGTCTCTTCATTTTCATTTCAATATTGCCATGTACAGCATCCGCAGACATATGAGTATTTGGTCAAATAATTAATCGTCACCGATGCAAGGCTATTAGAAGGATTATTTACTATCATGGTCATTGCAGTATATATGGTCCAATTTTTATTCTGCGCTGTGCAGTTATCTGCCCACAGATGCAAGTGTTGCATATCCCTGTTACGTTCTATAAAAGCATATATGGCATTTACAATATCACTCGCCTCTCGCCCCGCTATTGCTTCATGCCAAAGCACACAAGTTGAACTATCATCAGATTTCTTTTCAATGGGAGCAAATGTCAAATTAAAAGTAATCAACCGACTCATAAAAAATGCATCTTTTATGTCTGGCATTTCTGGTAAAATAATTACCTTTTGCAAGTCCATTGACATAAATTTAATTGTATTTGAATTTTTCCCATCCAATCTGTATCTTTGAATAGAAGAATCAACTTTCGTTCTATGATCTTCGTATTTATCTTTCATGTCTTTGGGCATTAAAGTGGCATCATCGTACTTCTTTAATTCTTCTTCATACAATACACAATCTACACATCTATCACCTTTAGGCATGTGAAAAGATATTTTTAATTCTTTTATTTTTTGCCTGTATAGTTCTCTACCACATGTGAAGTTAGGATTGCGTTGTTTAAAATCAGTGTACATTTGTTGCAACGTTAAATGCCTTGGCAAATATTTTGTGAACGGCGCATTATGCCGGCGGTAATGGCTTACTGTTGGCTGAAAACTCATTATGTGATTCATTATTACGCTTCCATCTATTTTTTTTCTATTTCCACCCCTGTATTCTTTCGTAACTGACCCATACAACCTTCCTTTTTTTACCGCTTTACTAAGTTCTGTTATTACTCCATCAGTTTTATGTCCCAGAGTAGCCAAAAAGAACTTTTTACAGATTGAAGTTAGTACTCCATCACAATTTGGCAAATAGAAATAACGACTTTCGTTTTTAAAAAAAGTTTCATTACCGTTTGAGGCTTGAACTTTTCGTCGCTTTATTCTTGATATTTTTATGCACTTGTTAAGAAAGCTACGCCTGGATGAATAAGTTTGGTTCCAATATTCTTCCCAAATATTTTTCCTACTTTCAAGAGAAAACGTCGCACATTGCCTTTTACATTTACTGTCGCAACTATTTTCAATCATAGGATGCTTTGCTTTAAGTTTCTCTTGAGAACCTTGTAAGGATTGCAGCTGTAAAGTTACTGAAATATTACGGTCTGGTATTTGTTCATCATAAATGTACACTGGGCCTGGGTAAGCGGCTACAAAATTTGCTTTAAATTGGTCGTTTTGAGATAAATTTAACGAAGAAGTCATACAGTTGTCACGAAGACTAGTTATAGGTTCACTCTCGGACACCGACGTATCTTTATCAGATTCGTTCTCTTCTGATAATATAAAATTCGGATCTTCAATCGAGTCGTCTAAATCACTAATAGTTATAAATTTTCGAGTGTCATCTAATAAATCAGTGTTAGAAGCTGCAGTGTTATAGTGCGCAAAAGAAGTGGATGGTGCATTTAGTTCAAGCGAGCATTCATTAGTAGGTAAACTGAAGCAAACAAACAAAATCAGCACACATAGAATAAATAAATATGAGTTGCAGTTTTAGACTAAATAAGTACTAGATGCTATAACTAAGAGCTAATTGCATCACAATTAGTTCATATGTATCGCATCTCGTAACTAATATCGACTTGTGTAGGTAGGTATACAACATTATTCCATGTAAACACAAAAGCACTCTTTAAAAATCAAACCTAGGCATAGCTCGAAGACAGCCATGAAATAGGTTGTCCTAGGTTATTCAACATTCTTAATTTACATACCTAGTCAAAGAAACAAAAAAAAATTACAAACTTACCACTCATTTGTCTCAGCAGCACTGTCTTCTGCATTACTGTTCATGTTAACTGCAGCCATTATTATTTTTGATCGATGAAATCGTAAGCTATTCATTTTGGTATAATAATAATTACAAATTACTCAAAATTTGATTGTGTGGACGTTGATCGTAATGAAACACAGCGCTGCATTAAGCAACAAAGTACCTAACATCTATCAAGTCGGCACGCGATCTGAGCGTGTCGTAACTTGCTGGCCTCGCCGCGCACTATCCCCTCTATTCACTGTTTGTTGACCATTTCATAAACCTAGCAAGACGCATCGACCACTTAAAAACCTAGCAAGTCTCAGGGACTTGCTAGGTTTCATAATGGTCAGAGCGACATACTAGGTTTGTAAATGGTTACGGGATTATGGATGGTGTACTTACTAGGTTATGAGTATTCCAATCCCTGGTTATTTGTAAGATTTTCACTCTGATATTTTTTTATTTTGTAGGGACTTACTAGTTGATAAAGATTATGTTATAAAAACATTTTCTAAAAAAATGTCCCTTGCTAGGTTTTGATATGGGGCAGCCGTATCGTTTAAGGGGTTTTTTGATATGCTGAGTACGAATTTCGGGTCAATTTAGAGATCCAATATGGCCGCCACGCCGTTATCACAAAATTTTATGATGGGTATCGTTTAAGGGGGTTTTTGGTATGCCGAGTACGAATTTCGGGTTAATTTAGAGAACCAATATGGCCGCCGCGCCGTTTTCACAAAATTTCATGATGGGTATCGTTTAAGGGGTTTTTTGGTAGGCTGAGTACGAATTTAGGGTCAATTTTGCAATACAAGATGGCCGCCGCGCCACCGTTGTAAAATTTCATGTTGATACCGTATAAGGGGTTTTTTGGTATGCTGAGTACGAATTTCGGGTTAATTTAGAGATCCAATATGGCCGCCGCGCCGTTATCACAAAATTTCATGATGGGTATCGTTTAAGGGGCTTTTTGATATGCTGAGTACGAATTTCGGGTCAATTTAGATGGGTATCGTTTAAGGGTTGTTTTGGTATGCTGAGTATGAATTTCAGGTTAATTTAAAGATTCGAATATGGCCGCCGCGCCGTTATCACAAAATTTCATAATGGGTATCGTTTAAGGGGATTTTTGGTATGCTGAGTACGAATCTTAGGTCAATTTTGCAATCCAAGATGGCCGCCTTACACCGTTGTAAAATTTCATGCTGTATATCGTATGAGGGGTTTTTTGGTATACTGAGTACGAATTTCAGGTTAACGTTTGCCATCCAAAATGGCCGCTGTGCCACTGTTGTGAAATTTCATGTTGTATATCGTTTATGGGGTTTTTTGGTATGCCAAATACGAATTTCAGGTAAATTTTGCAATCCAATATGGCTGCCTCGCCACCGTTGAAAAATTTCATGTAGCATATCGTATAAATGGAATTTTGATATGCTGAGTACGAATTTAGGGTTAATTTTGCAAAATTATCTTGAAATTCGTACTCAACATACCAAAAAACCCCTTAAACGATACCCATCATGAAATTTTGTGATAGTGGCGTGGCGGCCATTTTGGATTGCAAAATTATCATAAATTTCGTATTTAGCATACCAAAAAACCCCTTTAACGATACCCATCATGAAATTTTGTGATTTTGGGGCGGCGGCCATATTGGATCTCTAAATTAACCCGAAATTCGTACTCAGCATACCAAAAAGCCCCTTAAACGATACCCATCATGAAATTTTGTGATTTCGGCGCGGCGGCCATATTGGATCTCTAAATTAACCCGAAATTCGTACTCAGCATACCAAAAAACCCCTTAAACGATACCCATCATGAAATTTTGTGATAGTGGCGCGGCGGCCATTTTGGATTGCAAAATTGAAGGGTCTAATTCGAGAAGGGGTTAACTGACTAATCGTAATTTTGTAGAAAATGGGCTCCAAAGTTTCATGGGTTTATTTTGATGTTAAGCATCGAAAATCGTTATAAAAAAGGTTGGTTAAACTTTTAAATGATAACTTTCATTGTGTATTATATAATTAAATAAAAAAATAGAGCTAAAATATATAGTATACAGTAAATATGTGATGATTTTCACTTAAACCTAAAATGCGCGTGAATAATGATGCACTTCGTGAGTATAAAAACGATTTAATGTGAAACAAACCGTTTTTCCTATAATATATTACGGATTTAGTCCTTTTGTAAATTACATTATTGGAAATTAACCTATTATTGTGTTTTATTAATGCACTATTGCTAGCCTTTTACTTCACGACAGAGGTCGCGGATCGATTTCCGCAATAGAAAAGTATTTTTGTGTACATGGATGTTTGTCTTGTTCTGGGTGTTTCTTTGTATCTTAAATATGTATTTATGTACAAATAAGTATTAAGCTTTGTTCACCCATTGTCTACTACCCATGAACAAGTTTTGCTTAGTATGGGAAAAGTTTGTGTGGTTGTGTATGAATGTGTTAGATTATTATAGTGATTAAAAAGTATAGGTACAAATAAAACTATATACACATTTATAATATTTCTATTTAACAAAAATAAAACCGACTTCAAACAAAAACTTAAAAATAAAATTTACTTAGCACAAAGTAGTCTTTTGATTTATCAGACAGTTTTATAAAATACCATATTGAAGTCGGTGCCAAGTAAACCCGTAGGTTTAGGTAGGTACTATTAATGGCACTGACTTCATATCAATATCAATAGAATATAGAATAGTTTTTGTTAAAAGTTGGTTTTAATTTTGCTAAAAATATTATTTCATTACTTTAAGTGACAGTTGGACTGAAAAATCTATCCATTTAGGTGTAAAGTTCTCATCCATACAAATTAATCAAGCCCAAACACAAGGTAACTGCTGTAATCAGCACTAGTTGTCCCTACAATTTTCAGTGGTTGCTCTTGATTTCTCCTGGATTCCATCATCAGACCTGGTGAAAATGGGACCACCTCAAAAGTTGACACCATCAAACGAAGAAAGAATTTTAGAAATCCGTCTTTAATATAATAATTCCATAACTGAGCCATGATAGGCCGTTAACAACGCCGCTACACTAACAGTAGTTTTTACACAACTGCTCTAGGTATACTTCTGGGCCGTACAGTTAAGTCTGCTATCAGTAGGTTCCATCGACCTTCTAGTACTGTGTCCCAACTCCTAATTATTAAGGAGTTCTTTAGCTTCATCATCAGCACAAGAGCAACAGACGTTGTTTCCAGCATACCTCAGAAGCATCACGTTAGCCCTACATACTACTAAGTAGTTTCCATCGACCAATTGCAGACGGTCTCCCAACTTCTAACCGTTAAGGAGTTCTATAGCTTCATCATCAGCACAGAAGCATCATATGTTGACAACTGAAGTGAATACCTGAGTCAGATATGATTACATAACAAAAGCACAACATACAATTTTTTAATTTATTTGCCCTCGTTTTCTGATGGATCCCATCATCATTATCTTGACCTTTTGAAAATGGAATGAATTTTTGAAATACATTTATAATTCATGGAAATATCGGTGAACATACATAAAAAACATACAGACGAGTTGAGAACCTGCTCCTTTTTTGGAGCCTGTTAAAAAGGGTTTATTATCGCTTAAAATTCTTTGTTTAGGCGATAATAAACCCTTTTTAGTGTTCTGACACTGAATATTTTATGTGGTAAAATTAGTGCAAAAAGGATTTAAATTACCTTAATCCCGTCTTGAAACAATTCATTTAGCTCATTAGATGTGTTTGTGAACGTTAAAACGGCTTTATCTTATGTTAACTCCTTTTTTATTTGAAAAAAGTAGAAATATGTATTTTTTGGTAAGTTTACAGGCATTAAATCCTTTTTGAATTAGCGGACTTCATATCCTATGTCAGTTAAACCCTTTTTAGATTGAATATATCGAGATACGTAAAGAATTTCGCTTTTCTGTTAATGTCATAAGGTAGATAATTTTACTACGAATCCAACGGTACCCATAACTCGTTTTGCGTAAAAATGTCAGTTAACCCCTTCTCGAATTAAACCCTTCAATTATCATGTAATCACCTACAGAGATAGATTATAGTCTGAAATGATACAAGTTTTATTCTGGGAATAAGTTCCCATGAGACGCGAAAAAGAGAACAAAATTTCACGCAGGCGAAGCTGCGGGCATCAGCTAGTCTATAATAAATGTTACATTACACGCGAATGCTCGAGTCAGTCAGGGAGGTAGCATCGTAACGTAATGCTCGAGTCGAATCTATAAATGTTACATTACACGCGAACGCTCGTCGGTCAGGGAGGTCGCATCGTAACGCAATGCTCGAGTCGAATCTAATTTGTTACATTACAGGCGAATGCTCCCGGTGAGGGAGCACCTTCATAGTTGCTCCTTGATTTCGCCGGTAACAGGTTCATGGTCATGTTTGACGCAGTTTCCAGAATGTCTGGTGGTATACAATTACCACCATCCTCGCTTTAAGACATGTTTTTACACAAAAACTAATTTATTTTACAAACAAAACCAAATTTTGTTTAATTTAAATGTAAAATGTTGGCGCCAAGGCGCAAACATCGATTGCGCATGCGTGTTTCTTTTTTTTTTAGGCTGCGGAGATCATAGATTTAGGATTTTTCGCTACTCTGGAGACACAATTTTTTTTTAAGTAGAGGTTCAAACTTCTTTTTCAGCTGGAGATTGTTTATGGTGTATCGTAATGATTAAAAAGTTTTATTATGATATAGGTGTCCATACAAGACCTGTATCGTAATAAAACTTTTTTTTTGGCCTGTGCGTAATGTTTGTCATAAGAGTATTGATTTCAATTTTATAATCTTTGTATTATAGTATCAGAGTAGATAAATGTATTTACATTCCTACTATCTATACTAAACCTAAATAAGTTATAGTTAGTTTTATTACTCTAATTCTTTTTACATATTCCAAAAGTAATAGTTTAGGTAGATATTTGAATTTTTTTATACATTTGACTGATATTTGGTACCAGAATATAATTATATTTTTTGTCAGAATCTGTACACACGCTGTATTCCTAGAATAAATTCCCATGTGATGTGGTAAAGGGTCAAATTTCCGTAAGCCGGTGGAACTATCTCACATATTCATGAAATTAAAAGTACCTATTACTACAAGAAATACAATTGGTGTTAACGTAAAAAATATTATCGTGTAAAAGAATTCTATCATTCTACCGAAGATCAATCAAAATAAAAAAGATAAATCTCAGGATCCTTAACGAGGCTTCAGATCCTACAAAAGAGGACGTTGATAGCTGCGACACAGATTCATTACTATTGCGGCTGTCATCTTATTTAAATTGTTTCTTTTTTTTTCTTTTTTTTATATTCAGCACGCCAAATTGACGTCGCCACCAGCCTGATGGAAAGCCGTGGCGCATCTAGCGATTGGGGACCACTTTTGACAGTGGTCCTCAAGTTGGCGGCCCTGTGATGTGCCTCTTCACGCTCTTCTTAAAGAACCCGCGATTGTAAGATGAGGGAAAAACGTGGGCGGGCAGGTCGTTCCAAGTTTTTACAGTTCGACGGTGGAACGATCTTTTGAAACGCTCAGTTCTGGCGACGATTCTCTCCACGGTGTATAAGTGGCATCTCTGCCCGGCACGCGTCGTTCGGGATCGGAAATGAGAGGGAGGGATCAGGTTGAAGAGCTCTTCAGAACATTCGCCGTGATACATTCGGTAGAAAGCAGCTAAGGACGCTATGGTTCTTCGCTGCGCTAACGGTTCGAGTCCTCCCGTCACCTCAGGACAACCAATTATTCGGATAGCACGTCCCTGCATAGCGTCAAGCGCGTCTGGTAAGTATTTCGCAGAGTCATCCCAAAGGTGAGAACAGTACTCGACGCAGGGACGAATTAGCGTCTTGCAGAGTAAACATCTCTGATGTGGCGTGAAGTACCGCCTCACCTTATTTAGGACTTCAAGTTTACGCGAGGCCAGCCCAATACAACTCTCTATGTAGTTTTTGTGATTGAGCTCACGTCAGACGTCTATACCGAGGATCTCCAGGTTGTCCTTTAGTGGAACCGTAATGCTCTGAAGAGAGGGTAGAGGAAGGAATGGGGACTTCTTAGCTGTAAACGCACACGCCTGTGTTTTTATGGCATTGTACTCGACCAGGTTGTCTGAACACCATTGGGCAATGTGACCCAGGTCCCGGTCGAGATCCGCCACGAGTTGCCGTCTCTTCTCCTCCACGTCACCACGCCTCTCCGCTGGACGGCCAGAATAGCTCCCATGTAGCGTACTATCATCCGCATAATAATGAATGCACCAAAGGGACAGCATGTCATTATTATGCAGAAGAAAGAGAGTTGCGGACAATACCGAGCCCTGGGGTACTCCGGCATTTACCTGCAAATTCTGTAGTGCATAATGTGTTTAAGAGTAAATCCTACTTCCTACTTCCTACTAATATATAAATGTGAAAGTTTGTGAAGATGTTTGGATATTTAGATGTTTGGATGTTTGTTACTCAATCACGCTCTAACGGCTAAATGGATCTGGCTGAAATTTGTTACAGAGATGGAGTATAGTCCGAAATAACACATAGGCTACTTTTTGTCCCAGGAAAATATTCCCACGGGAAACGGGAACGGGAACCAAATTTCACACGGGCGAAGGCGCGCGCATTCGCTAGTCAAAGAATAAACAAATAAAAAAATATCCGAATATCCATAAAAAAATAGACTTCAACTTCGAAGGGTGATTGATGATTATTACTCCAAGCGAACCAAGTCATGTACTTATATTTTAAGAAATAACCATAATGAAATAACCATAATGATGGACATGAATTGTGACAGTTCATTTTGTTTCTACGTGACATTAAGTGTATTGCATTTGTGTATAACAAAATTACTTTATATTTGATTAAATTTTTGTTGTATTAGGAAATTTGATGAATCTATTCATTCCTTAACATTCTAAATCATTGTTTACATAATTATGCCAGCAGGAGACATTTTTCTTGATAATAGCTTATCAGACGATAATGTTAACACTTTTAATGCAATGAACTTGACTCTGTTCATTTTGTGTCCATTTCGATTGCTCGGCCAATATGTCGTAGAAAAAAGAAACTTATGTCAGCATTTCGAAGGAATTCGTAGAAAACGAACAGTGAAAACCGCAAATTCGAAGAGTCAATATTTAGAAAGTTATAAGGGTTTAACCGTGGCCGCGCAGTCCGCATGAATTCAACTGCGCGGCCACCAGTTCTCTTGAACGGAGCTACGTACAAGTCTAATTCTTTTTGCTAATCACTGATACGATTTCGAAGAAAATGTAGATTATAAAAATAAAGCCCTACTATTTGAACTTCACGACATACGGCACTCCAAAGTTATGGCCGCGCAGTCCGCATAAAGCGAACCGTGCGGCCACCAGTTCTCATTAACGGAGCATTGTAGAAGTCTAATTCTTTTTGCTAATCACTGATACGATTTCGAAGAAAAAGTAGATTTGAAAAATATAGCCCTAAAGTTTGAACTTCTCGTTCTACAGCACTTACGTAAGGGCGAACCGCGCGGCCACGTGTTTCTTAAAGTGGAGCTTAAACAGAATTTGGTAGAGGTCTCATTATTTTTGCTAATCATTGATACGATTTCGAAGAATATGTAGATATCATGAATGAAGTTCTAATGCTTGAAAATCACGAGTTACAGAACTTAAACCCTGTAACTCGAGTTAAAAGAAGGGTGACCATGATTTACGTTGCGTCGACGAGATATTCCCAAAAAAAAAATTGAACCGAATTCATACAAATCCTTTAAAATATTTACCTAGCACAAAGTTATTATTTTGATTTACCAGATTATATTCAATATCATATTGAAGTCGGCGCCAAGTAAACCCATAGGTATAGGTAGGTAGGTATTATTAATGGCAACAACTTCCATATTAAATTGAATAAAATCTGATAAATCAAAATACATATCACTATGTGCTAGGTATATTTTATTTTTAAGGATTTGTATGAAGTCGGTTCTATTGTTTAATTATTGTTTTATTATTATTTTAAGTGACGGGTAGACCGATAAGTATATCTATCTAGGTGTAAAGTTCTCATCAACACAAATCAATCAAGCCGAAACACAAGGTAACTGCTGTAAATCGTTAAGAAATTCCCTCAACTGTCTTTCGGTTCCATCATCATATCGACTCCAGACCTTTATTAAATTGTAGTAGGTATACTTACTTATTAAAGCACTTAATCAAAAAGTTAGCAAATGCACTAGTTGTCCCAACAATTTTCGGTGGTTGCCCTCGATTTCTCCTGGATCCCAGCATCAGATCTTGATACCCTGGATATGGGACCACCTCAGAAGTAACCTCATTCAAACAAAAAAAATCAAAATCGGCGCCGCTATCGCGTAATACTTATACATAAAAAAAACATAGCGTACGAATTGAGAACCTCCTCTTTTTTGAAGTCGGTTAATAAGACTTTTTAATGTCACGTATATTGCTATACTTTTAATCGTAAAAAGCAAATAGTTGTAGTCCCTTGGTTTGAATTTGAATAGAGAAGTTTACTTCTAGGATATAAATAAATAAATATTCACGGACATCTCACACAACGCTATCTGATCTCAAAGTAAGCTAGGAATAACCTGCTTGTGTTATGGGTATCCACGATCCACCACGGATATTAATACTTATATACTTTTAAATACATACATATTATACATAGATACACCCAGACTCTTGAGACAAACATTTATGGGTCACACAAATATTTGTCTCCGATGGGAATCGAACCCACGACCTCCAGCGCCGCAGGCGGTATCTCTACCGACTGTGCCACAGAGGCAGTCAAAGATAAGAAGATAAGAAAAAAACACTCATCGATTGATTTATATTTCAGTAAATGGTGATGATCACAATATAGGTACATATTGTTATATAATGGGTAAGGTAAGGTAAGGCCGTTAGCGCAGCGAAGAACTATTGCGTCTTTGGCTGCATTCTACCGTATCTTTCACGGTGAGTGTTCTGAACTCTTCAACCTAATCCCGCCCACTCCTTCCCGAACAACGCCTGCTGGACAGAGGTGCCACTCTTACTTCGCTACAACTGAACGATTCAAAAGATCGTTTCTCTGTCGTACCATAAAAACTGGAACGGCCTGCCAGCGCACGTGTTTCCCTTCTCTTACCATCCTGGGTTCTTCAAGCGGAGCGTGAAGAGGCACATCATAGGGCCGCCAACTTGGGGGCCGCTTTCTATAGTCTTGCAGACTGGGACGGTGGTCCCCAATCGCTAGATGTTGCTGTGACTTTCCATCGGACGGCGGCATCATTTTGGCGAGCCGAATATAAAAAAAACATGAAGAGTTAAAGTGCAAGGTGATTTATCACTGACCTCAGCTCTGGCACCGACATTTACCTACTTAAATGTTAAAAATAGCTAATAATACCGGAAATGTAAATAAGCCAGATAAATAAAGCTTCTTTCACAACTATTACAATAAAACAAATGATATTTAAATAGATAAAACATATTAATACTTACTATAAGCTATACTTGATACAGACATTCTAAAATAACTGTAAAATTTCTGGTCACAGGTTTCAACGCCTCATATTTTCTAGTGAAATGATTCCCATCACTATTCATAATTGAAAGATATGGGTGCACCCAGTACTGTCTTTTTACATATTTTTTTCAACTTCTCTCTCTTTTTATAACAACAGAAGCAGAATACGTTTTGTGCGGTACTTAACAACAACGAGACTCTATTTATCTTGTATTTAGTGAAGAATGTACCAAAAATTTACAAGGCACAGCGACGCGAGCCATGATCTCCAGCGGGAGTAAGTGGGACTGCGCCGCCTCTTTCTGCGAGCAAGTCATGCTCGTGAAGGAGGCGGCGGGCCGGGTGCGGGAGAGAGCTCTCCCACCCGAGTTCCGCAGTCGGCGGCCGGGGCGCCGCCGACGTGTCTTCGCCGAGGACTATCGGCCTCCATGACCGGGGGTCTGAGGACGGTGAGAGGGTCGCTAACCGTTCTTACAGAAGCAGGCCCATGACGGCAGCCTGACGTGAGCAACTCACGCACGCCCCCCCCTTAGAAGCGGGATCACATCCGAAACCCCCCCAAAGACGCGGAATAGCACCCGAACCACCCCCTGGGCGAGGCCGCAGTGGCGGCCGTAGGTCTGTTGGGAGTCCTGGGACATCCTTCCGAGGGCTTCCCCGGGGCTCCCAACCATAGGCTGTTGGGCGTAACGTGAGGTTTTTTAGTCGGTAAGAGCATAACATCCTATGAGAATTTTCCCTCACGTTAAAAAAAAAAGTCCTCTATAAAAGATTCTGCAACAGTTAGCTTATTGCCAACATTAATACATCCAAAATCCTAATCACAGAGTACTTAATACTACGTTCGGTACGTACGGTCCTAATAACCATAATATCATCCGACGGCTGTTATTATGTTATATGAAATTTCATAATAATAACATAACACTCCGTTCGCTTTTTCAATCTCTTCCGCGCAAAGGGTTACTCATCAGACAGCCAAATTCTTACCGCCCGACGCGTGGAATCTGTATGAGTTTCAAAAAAAGAACTGTCATTCACGCGCGTTGCATTGCACTACCACAGAGGCTGCGCGCCGAAAAAAAAAAGATTAAAGCGAATTCGAATTCCCGCTATTTTTCTTCGATATTATTTTTGCAAATTGTTTTATCATGGGTGTAGATAAAGTCTTGTATGCAATTGTATAATTAGGTATTAAAACACTCATGTGATACTATTATCTATCACACTCATCTTCGCTTCGTATGATAAACCCACATTCATGTTTTAATAGCCTATAGTCTGGAATAACACATAGGCTACGTTACATCTCGGGAAAATATTCTCATGGGAAGCTGGAACGGGTACCAAATTCACGCGGGCGAAGCCGCGAGCATCAGCTAGTGATTTATAAAAAAACCTTAAGATACGTTATCAACACTGGAAAATGGCAACACGTAAAGGTTATGGAAGGAAAAAAGAAAAAGGCTTTGCAAAAGTTCTATTAGCAATGTTTTAAATTCTGTTGTTAAAGAAAACTCGCAAAAAACATACCTTCTTGTATCTTCAGATGATGCACAAACTACACAGTAATTGCCAAATATAGAAACGTGTGTAAATACAACAGAAATAATTATTATTATTTATTTTCCGGAATGCTAAAATGGCGTTTAGCAAGGAAAATGTACTCTGTATTCTGTGGTGGTTTGGCGCGACCCACAATTTTATAAAATCTACTAGCAAAATAAAATATTAAGTAGTACAAAATCTCCCCAACATCCCCTATGTTGGGGAGATTTTGTACTACTTAATATTTTATTTTGCTAGTAGATTTTATTTAATTTAATTATGTTTCTATAAATAAAAAGTAAAACAAAATAATAATATATTAAGATTATTAAAATGATTGAAATTAAAAATATTTTGATTACTTATTATGTACTGAATTATTACTTATTAAATAGATGTTTCTTTATGGTATTGTTATAGTTTGATTTTATGACTTAAATTACGCCAGTAATTACTAATCCGATAAACAGCACTAACATTTTATAAATTTAATTATTACTTTTTACCCGTAAACACATTAAGTAGGTAATCATATGTCTCAGTAAGTGAAATTCAAGTTTCCTTTTTACTCCACGTTCCTCTGATATTGACTTTTTTCTTTCGCCAGCAAATATGTTTACTTCATGCATGCTACTACAGATAATTTATAGAATTCTTTTTTCAAATTTATAAAAGTTTATTTGTTTTTTAAAGTCGCGATGTCGATGTGTATAGCTATGATACGTCCTTGTTTTCGACCATTTTTAATTGCTGATTTAATTTCAAATGCTTTAGTTTTACGTAAATTGAATCTAAATACCACTATTCAAGTAATATAAACTTTGCGTTTAACCTATAACGTTGGTAGTCTGGACAATAACAATATCAAGTAAGGTATTTCCGCAATACTAATATTTTTTACCCAATATTTAAGTTGGTAGGTAATGAGGTACTGTATGGTGTTTTTACGTATAGTACTTAATTAACGTAATGTAATCGAAAGTCAATACTTTACTTATATGTACCTACTTACTTTACTTTTTTTATAAACGACATTTTAATACCTACATTTATAGAAGAATACTCCTAGTTAGTAAATAACACCTTATATAAATAAGTACGGAAAATGCTCAGAATAGTTGTGGACCGCTTCATCTTAGAAAAAGTTACAAATGCCATCAGGCGAATTATCGTCCCGTCCATTTGTCTTCTTTGGGTTGGGCAGTTCGTTATCGTCGTGGTGATTTGCTAAGGTTTGTTTCCTTTTGGTGGTTGCTGTGGTTGGGATTGTTGAACTGTGGGAGTGAGGAGGTCCTGCACCAAAAACCAATATTAAATGTAGTGGAATATCTATTTCACACAGCGCCATGTAGAATGAATGATTGCCAATCGCCAGCAAATATGTTTTCTTTTTAATAAACCTATTTTACTTAAAAGCTTACAAGCACATTTTCGTAAGACTAATTCGAATCACTAATTCTCAATTGAATTGAATTGGAATTCAATTGAAACAATCAGTAGCTCTTTTTACAAGAAAAGCTACTTGCTATATAAATATATTTACACTATGATATTAAAATAGTAAAAAGCCTGGATTCACACACTATAAATCTTGGTCACCCTATTTTTTCCTTCGATTATGGGTTTTAAGTTCTATACGTCATTTAGTTCTTAATTTGAGGCTTTATTCATACTGTCTACATATTCTTCGAAATGGTATCTGTAATTAGCAAAAAGAATGGGACTTCTACTAAGCTCCGTTTAAGCTCCATTTAAGAAAACCCGTGGCCGTGCGGTTCGCATTGTGCGGACTGCGCGGCCATAACTTTGGAGTGCCGTATGTTGTGAAGTTCAAATAGTAGGGCTTTATTTTTATAATCTACATTTTCTTCGAAATCGTGTCAGTGATTAGCAAAAAGAATTAGACTTGTACGTAGCTCCGTTCAAGAGAACTGGTGGCCGCGCAGTTGAATTCATGCGGACTGCGCGGCCACGGTTAAACCCTTATAACTTTCTAAATATTGACTCTTCGAATTTGTGGTTGCCACTGTTCGTTTTCTACGAATTCCTTCGAAATGCTGACATAAGTTTCTTTTTTCTACGACATATTGGCCGAGCAATCGAAATGGACACTTCATTTTGCTTCCTGCCAAATGTACAAATAGAGATAATTTCACTCCTACTGATAAAAAATACAATATTTTCGTGTATTCAGTCATGGCATTTGTAGTAATAGTAAATTTCTACTCCTTTATTTATGTTTATACTACAATTAATCAAAAAGAACTTGTTGCAGTTATCTCTATTTTTCATATTGTTTTTTATTGTGCTAGCATAAATGCACTCTATATCTATAACATAACAAACACTCAAAAAAATATTCTACTTATGTTGAAAATCCAAAAAGTTCACAATAGTATTTTGAAGAGAAAAAGCATTGATCGTGCTTTGATTTGGAACTGTTTTATTTGTCTAATCATTTTTGTGAACATATTCCTTTCTATATTTGGTTACATCATGGCCTCTTATGTTCGTTTATCGGATATTTTTGGTGCTATGTTTTATATCAGTTTTGAAATTCATTACATTTATTCCATGCGTGTTACAATTTTACTAAAACATTATCTCTTTGGATGGAAAACACGCTTT
Organism: Miltochrista miniata; assembly: GCA_933228765.1. Lineage (NCBI taxonomy): Eukaryota > Metazoa > Arthropoda > Insecta > Lepidoptera > Erebidae > Miltochrista > Miltochrista miniata. The sequence continues at coordinate 4,474,945 of OW121769.1, forward strand.
TTAAGAACAAGTTATAAGTTAAGAAACGATGAGCACTATGAATATTTTTATGATATCGACCTATGCAAAGAATAAAGTTATATGTGCAAAATCACGACTTTCCAGGAGAGCGATTTGAAGTTTGTCGTGGACAAAATTCAGTTTAACTTTTTTATCTATTAACCTAGAGTACTGAATCTTTTAAGATATACATGGGACTACATAAGGTAATATTTTCTATATAAATAGATAATTTTAAACTAATATTTCTGAACTTAGCAGTATATAAGCGTACATGTGACGTTTTACTGTGGAGGTCTCAAGGTTATACGTGCATTTATTACTTTATTTTAGGGAAAAGTGCAAGTGTCATGTGTAAATATAACTTTATTTTTTTAAATTTAGTTTTTTCTGCAGTTACATGTGTAGTAAAGGTTTGCAACTCATTAATAAAACTATCTATTTATGGTCGATTAATTATTGAATATCACCCCTTGAGTCTAATTATTATTTATAATACAGTATATAACACAGTGCCATAGTTGTTATAATTATTGTCTAAAAAAGTCAACATTGGTACTTAACAGTGGTATCTTTAGCATAGATAAATAATATATCATTATTAAACAGAAGACTGTACCTGGGGATCGTGTGAAGTATGGCCCTATACGGGGCCCCCCTATGGGCGGAGACCCTGACTGTCATCAATGTGACTAGATTGCTGAGCACACAGAGGGCGATGGCCGTCAGGGTGATAAGGGGATACCGCACGATCTCAGTTGAGGCGGCATGTCTCCTAGCCGGGACCCCTCCGTGGGACCTGGAAGCGAGAGCCCTTGCGTCTCTATTTAAATGGCGCAAGGAGGCGCTAGAGCGGGGTCAAAAGCCTGCGTCTCGAGAAATTGAGGCCCAGCGGTCCCAGCTCCACCAGGAAACCGTGGAGATATGGAGGTACGACTTGAGCAACCAAAGGGGGGATTCGCCACAATCGCGGCCGTCAGACCGGTCATGGACGAGTGGCTGGAGGGGAGACACGGTGCTCTCTCCTACCGGTTGTCACAGATAATTACGGGACACGGTAGCTTCGGTAAGTATCTGTGGCGAAGACACCGGGAAACCACGGCCGAGTGTCAGCACTGCGAGGACCGCAGCAATGACACAGCGCTCCACACGCTGGTGGAGTGCACGGCGCGGGCGTTGGCGCAACAGTGCCAGGTCTAATTCCGTCCTCCAACAGGGACAAACACCTAAAGCATGAAGCGGGAGTACGGTGACTCTGTTTTTCAAGAAAGGTAATAAGACTAAAGACCCATCTCACTCCTGAGCCATATTTACAAGTCGTTCGCGAGAGTAGTCACAAACCGCCTCGCCGGAAAGCTCAACGATTTTCAGCCAAAGGAGCAAGCCGGGTTTCCGGGTTTACCGTTGACCACATACATACTGTTCGGCAGATTGTTCAGAAGACAAATGAGTACAATCAGCCGCTGTGTATGGCTTTTGTGGACTACGAGAAGGCTGTCGACTCAGTCGAAACCTGGGCAGTCCCTGAACTCTGCAGCGATGTCGTGTCGACTGGCGATATATCGAGGTACTTAGATGTGTGTAACGACACCGCAACAATGACCATCCAGCTGAAAACTTTAAAACCGACTCCATAGAACTGCGTCGAGGTGTAAGACAAGGTGATGTTATATCGCCTAAGCTCTTCACCAACGCGATTGAGGACATATTCAAGACGCTGCCGCTGGATTGGGATGGGTTGGGTGTCAACATCAACGGCGGGCGCATCTCGCAACTTCGGTTTGCTGACGACATCGTTATAGTAGTGGAGACGCTGGAACAATTACGCAGAATTCTGCACAAGCGTTCAGTAAACTGCGTCGAGTTTTCGTTTCGCCTATACCGCAATGCCTGAAGACGATAGTCTACAACCAGTGCGTTCTACCGGTTATGACTTACGGTGCCGAGACGTGGACACTTACGGTGGGGTTGGTACATGCCCTTAAGGTCGCGCAGCGAGCTATGGAACGACCTATGCTTGGAGTGTCTCTGAGGGATAATCTTCGGAATGAGGTTATTCGACAGAGAACTAGAGTGGTCGACATAGCTCTCAGAATAAGCACTTTAAAGTGGCAGTGGGACTGGATTCGTAAGGCACAGGACCGTGTGTTGTGGCGTAGATTGGGAGAGGCCTACGTCCAGGAGTGGACTGCCATAGGCTGATATTTTGATTGATTGATTGATGTAGTACTAAAAACAAATAGCTTCCCGTACGTCGGGCATCTCTTGAAAAATGTTTTCAGCTCCTTGTGGTAACGGTGACTCCATTAACGCATTTTTGGTTTTTAACGATATTCTCTGAAATAGAAATCAGAAAAAGAAATATGCATTACTAGCTAACCGGGCAAATATTTCGGAGAACTTTGGCTACAAACACTGGCATGAAAATTTTATTAAGTCTAGGTACTTAATAAAATTTTTTACATTACCTAAACTTTAAACAAAAAATAACGGTGTCAATGGTCATTAATAGCTGTTTATAAGTAGCTAATATTGAAATTAACCCATTTAGACCGATAATAATTTTCGTAGAAGTTTTGTATTTTTTTAACGAAAGCTTACTAAAAGACACCTAAAAAACCTAAAAAAAATATTTAAAAAAATATCTTACAAAAGGGGGAGCACAGGGGGGGCGTACCATATATGGTACAGTAGGACTATAGGTATGCAAAAATACTTGATTTTTACCAAAGAATTCTTTTTACATTTTTGTGTGATACATCATAAAACATTCTACGTGGACTCCAATATTGCACTTGACACACCTTGTAGGTAGGACATTGCTTATGACATTGTTCACACCTGGTTCTTTTGTCCTGCTTAGCAACATAGTGCTCCTTGCCGTCATATCGCGAAACAGATGTTATTGACTAAGACCTGGTTTTTCACGCTGCTTGTTACAGTCGATGATTGTGATTGCGATACGACGTCGAAAGTTTAGCAAGTTCATGTGCCCGCCAATATGTCTATAAAGCAACCAAGCATTCTCACAGACATATCAATGCAGTGAAGAATCAGAGGCATGTACCACTTTTTCCCTCGAATGCTGATTCGCAGTGAAGATATGTTCTGGTCTGATAAATCCACACCCCCAATGTTTTTGTTCTATTACTGAATGAGATGCAGTTGAGAAACAAGACAAGTATCTTCTTTTTCTGTATTTTATCGGATTCTTTCAAGAGGAACTTGACACATTTGGTTGCCAAGTCATAGGTTTAGGTTGTAAGTCTCGTTTTATCCAGTTATACTTCTAGATGCGCTTTTGCAATGGTTCTTGAGACTCACGAGGCTCTTCTGACTCTTGAGAACGGATAAGAGCGGCAACTTCCGCTGGTGCTCATAGCAAACTTGGTGGTAAATTATTTATCTCTACGACATCCTCTTCACCAGAGTCTTCAACAGTCAGTTCATCATTTGGGGTATCAGGTGGAAATAAAAAAATATCAACATCTTGCCCCTGATAGTAAGCATCATCATCTTCCTCAAGAATTGTAGCAATATCGTGAAGTGGCAATGATCTAGAACAATAAAAAGCAAAGATCTGTATAAGTACAGTTTATGTTACATTTTGCTTACAAATAAACCTACTGTACCATATACGGTACACCTAATTGAGGATTGAATAAACCTAACTAAAATAACCTAGGTCTAAGATTTTTATAGTCATAGCACCTATTGTACTCTAAGCTTCATAAAAATACTAATAAATAATCTAGTTCATAATAAATAATGTGGAACTCACCTTCTTGAAGATATTTTAAAATATTTTTTTCGTTTCTGCCAGCAAATGTCGATAAAAACTCAAAATTACATACACTTAACTTTTTCATATCATAACAAATGTAAAACTGATACACTGAACTAATTGTTTTAACTAAACAAAATACTAATATACCCACATTAACGTCACAATAATTATTCAAAGTTACTGTACCATATGAGGTACGGTAGGTTTATATGGGTTAAATAATTTTGTCTCATTTTTCATACTAAATTTTAGTTGCAAAAAGGTTATATCTTAATATTGATCCAAGAATAAAGTAGCATCTACATATAGAACTCATATTTTAGATGTGAATTCCGCCGAATTAAGTTACTTGTGCATATATTACCCGATATTTTTACGTAATCTACAAAGAATAAAGTAGTGTCGGATGATATGAATGAATTTTCAGGAGTTATATAATATTTGATTTAATGGTTTATACGATAAAAAACAGATATTGCACTCATTACTTGACATATTTTCAATGAAGCTGATCTTCCATAGAATATGGGTGTATATAGGTGTTCTAAACCTATATACACCTGTATTCTATGGAAGAGCTGCGTTTATTCAAGTTATTTGCATTTAAAATATTATTTCATGATAAAATTGCCAATTAAAGTTAACAAAATTATTTAATTTGTCATACATGGCAAAATAAACATAAAACATTTACTCATCTGAAGTAATATTCATTGATTCTTCATTATTTATCACGATAGAATTTTTTGCTGTTGTATGATTTAGTACTTTCTGCTTAGTAAAAAGATTTAACATATGTTTAGACCGAGTGTTTTTCATAATGGCCACCTAAATTACTAATAATTATATAAACTAGACTTATTTATAATTACTACGGCGTTGTACGCTCGAGCGAACGACCTTACGAAGAATATTAGCACGTGTGTTGATGTGACCTGGTGAGAGGGTGGCGGACGCGGAGCTCCCGACGGTAAACAATGGTACCTGTGCGTATAAGTCCTTACACGTTGGAACAATAAATTACATGTAACCTTATTCAATTGATATCTTCGTAACTAGTCAAGTTTTTAAACTTTTGATTATACTAGTGTATAAAATAGGATAATCTAACACTATTTACACAAAAAAACACTTTTGCTGTTTTAGTCACATATAACTTTATTCTTTGCATAGGTCGATATATATCATCATATTTTAAGTTCATTTAAATTATTTACGGATTCGTTCCAATTTTTCGTAAGTTTTTTTTTATATAATATAAGTCTTAAACAACACTAATATTATTATTTAATGAATAATTTTTATGTAAAGGTAGTTAATTAACAGGTATTAATGTGGACCATATATACTTTCACGTATGGTTTGAGTTATGTTGAAATTGCATTGGAATCGCATAACCTTAAAGTGAATAATGTAAGTATTTTGGATTTCAATAAAGTCGTAGGACCTTGTTTTACCATACAACCTTTACCATTATTGTCAATAGGCTTGTGTCCTAAATTTCAAAAATCGTTTATTTTTGTAGCTTTATATCTAAATGATCACAATAATGTAATATTTTGATGTAAAACAATCATTTACATAGTTTATTTTGTGATTTAAAAAATGAATTTCAATTTGTATCGAAAACGCTCATGGCGCCTTGTGTGACGTCACTTGATGCCAAACAAAAGTAGTAGTAGTTTTATTTATCCATTTTCGGATAGGCAAAGGCAATTTGAGCCATTCAGCCAAGTCTTGTATATTTATTATCTCTTCATTTTGCTTTAAAAAGTCACAGTCCCCGTCCTCTAAGTCCAGTCAAAGTCAAGTACATCATCCCTAAGTCAATGTCAGTCTTCCTTCAGAAAAGCGGTGGATAAATTTCTGAAAGTTTCTTTGGATTTTTTGTCACTGCAAAGTTGCGATTCACTGCGTTTTATCACTTCCCAACACTAGTGCACGTTGTCAAACGTTTATGTTTAAGAATCCACCATTGACACACACAAAACACTCGAAAATACACTAATTTTGCAAATTTACAAAACGATGCGATACGATTCCTTCCAGTTCCCGCCAAAGAATCTCGCCAAACCTTAGATCATCTAACCACAGGATGCGCCTTACTTAAGCATTGTTTTCTGCCATTGCACATGACCATTTGGTCTTTTGGCTTTATAAAAAGCCTGTACATCAGTACATCATTTTATATGATTAAACTAGTACATTTCATTGTAGTTGACTGTACAATAACAATTAACACACAACAGCCATTACGCGTTTGTCGATTAATACATTTTTAAATGCAATGAAATTTTATATGTCTTTGTGTTTCCCCCTTCACTTGTATGAAAACTGGCAGAATATTTTTGTATGCGGTGGTTCGCAAAGGCTAGTCCCGTGTTATATGGTCTAAGCGCCAAACAAAACAAAAAGAAAATGTGTATTTTTTTATGAGTCCTTTCAATGATTTGTTTTGAGATTAAAAGTTATACTAGGTACAAAAAAGAAACGTTTAGGGGTTTTAATCGATATTTAGGGGAATCTGGGGAATTTGAAGTTGGTTTTTAGAGGAACATTCGGTAGGAATTGGCATCACTTTGGCATATGGTCTTAGTAACCAAAGCCAGTATAAATTAATTGAAAAAAAAATTGCCATTGACATCACTGTTTGACAGGTGTTTGACAGTGTTATGTTAGCGTTCGTCTGCTTTCCTTATTAATTTAAAATGAATCCGTCGTATTACAAGTGCTGCGTAGTGCCTGAATGTAGTAGTACAAGTATTACAACTCCGAGTAAATTATTTATTTATACATGTACCTACCACGCAACAACAAACTTAAGAGACGGTGGTTAAAACTTGCAATAAGGTCTGATGCAGACACTATCAGCAATGTCGATGATGTATGTTAGCTGTTGAAATCTATTGTATTTTATGACACAAGATAACACGACTTGTGACACAAGACACGAGATGTCAAGACTCGAGACTGCCAGAGTGCGTCAAACGTCAAAAAGCAAACTGTGACGTCACACCATCTGATAGAGGTGTTTGATATCACGTGACTGATTGCCTATTTTTTCCAATCTTATTTTCTAAAAATAATAGTATTCCTTAATTTGTGCACCAATTTATATTACTTTTTGTTATTTATATATCGGACATAGTCGTTAGAAACACACATCAATCAGATTTATTCATAGTGGACGCAAGCCTAAGGTACAGTTTTTTTATATTTAGTTTGCCAAAATGATGCTGCCACTTAATGGAAAGCAAAGACATCTAGCGATTGGGGGCCACTGTCACAGTCTGTAAGACTGTAGACAGTAGTCCTCTAGTTGGCGACCTATGTGCCTCTTCACACTCCGCTTGAAGAACCCAGGGTTGTAAGAGGAGGGAAACAGGTGGGCTGGCAGCTAATTCCAGGTTTTTATGGTTTGACAGAGAAGCGATCTTTTCAATCATTCAATTCTAGCGAAAATTCTTTCAACTGTGTGATGAGATCACCCGTAGATCGTTTCGGCCTACAGCCATATTAACGACTAGCTGAGCCCGCAACTTCGTTTACGTCACATAAGGTGTATGAAAGGAAAGGTATTTCTTTATCAGAGTCATCAAGCAGCGTCTGAAACTGCCCTGTTTGCTTAATCATAAAAGAGCTTAATGATTAAGTCTATTTTAAAACAATTCAGTCCACGCCTTCGGCGCGGACTGAATTGTTTAAAAATAGTCTTAATCATTAAGCTCTTTTATGATTAAGCCAACACGCCAGTTTAGGTTCACTCACATTCAAAGAAACCCCTACAATTAAAATTTTCAAAATATCTGATTCTTAAAAGTGTTATAACTCTTTTATTTCTAAACTGATTTACATAAAACAAACGCTAAATGTTAACTGGAGCAAACCTCAACACAATAAAAAAAACCGCATTGCAATCGGTTGAGCGGTTACTGAGATTAGCGTGCACAACCGTACAGACAAACAGATATACAGACATACAGACATACAGACAAACAGACAAAAATTCTAAAAATCATTGTTTTGGGTTCTATTGCGTTCATAAAGCCCCCCTATAATATTTTTTCTTATTTATCTTCCATGTACAGACAGCGACCTGTTACGATTTTATTATATGTATTGATCATTAATTAGCGAGTGATCCTCCAGGTAGCGCATGAGCTGCTTGTTAATTATTAGCTCGAACATCTTGCAGATGACGGTGGTTACGGCTATGGTATTTAGGTCTTAGATTAGAATGGCACTTCCATTGTTCTTCCACTATTTTCATTTAAGGTTCTTCCTCTGGACTCTGGTAGCTATGTCAATAAAGATAAGATATATCTAGATATCGCTAAGAAGTATGTCAGGATTTTATGTAATACTAGCGAACGTCACGCGGTTTCACCCACGTAGTTCCCGTTCCCGTAGGAATACGGGAATAAAATATAGCCTATGTTCACTGCAAAGAGTGTAGCTTTCCAACAGTGAAAGAAATTTTCAAATCGGTCCGGTAGTTCCGGAGTCTATTCGTTACAAATAAACAAACAAAAAACAAAAAGACAAATCTTTCCTCTTTATAATATTAGTAGGTATAGACTAGGGTTCCTAAGCCAAATTAAACAGGTATACATTTTTTTTATACCACTCAAGTGGCAGACAAGCTCGCTGCCCCATCAGATGTACCGGTGGTCACCGTGGCCTATGGACGTTTGCAAAACCAGAGGCGTCACACTCGCGCTGCCTACCCTTTAAAAACCTTCTAAGACGCCTTTTCAAGAACCCCATACTGATATTAAAGATGACATAGAGGATAACAAGATTAATTTACAAGATTTTACAAGATTTTCGTAAGATCAGGTGGAGTAAAACCACCATTACAAAGTAGTTAATAGAATAGAAAAGAATAGAATAGAAGAAAATTTATTGCACACCAATGTTAAAAGTCATATTTATCATATATGATCATTTACTTTTTTGCCATTTAATTTTAATGTTTCATTTCTAGCAACAAGAAATGTGCCAATGAATTACTTCCTACACTATTAATACGAGTGGTTATGGATTTCAGAATATGCACTCGGGAGCAACATGGACTGTTATTTTCTGGTTTATTAAGGGTTTAGTGCAATTCATTTCTTTATGTCTATCATTTGAGAACTTTTACATAGCTGTGGAAGACACGACTGTAATGTGCCTACAGCGTTTGAAGAAAATAAAATGTCCAGGTATCAAATTTAATTAAAAAATCACTATTAGTATTGTCTTGTTCCCCATTAAAAGAAAATATTTTTTTTTACTTGTAGCAGGGACTTACCACACATCGCCAGCTGTATATAATCTGCCATTATCACAGACATTGACTGTTAAACCTGCGACTTGTACAACTTGTATTATATAAGCTGACTAGCTGATGCCCGCAGTTTCGCCCGCGTAAAATTTGTTCCCGTTCCCGCTTACCGTATTTTATCCCCTTGGGGATAGAATTTATATTTATATATATATATATATATATTTATATATATAGATGATAATGAACTGTTGGGAGTCCTGGGACATCCTTCCGAGGGCATACCCGGGGCTCCCAACCATACTGTTTAACTGTAACAAACGGGGCTGTTGGGCGTTACGTGAGGTTTTTTAGTCGGTAGGAGTCCGGCATAGCATGCATGATGGATCTTCCCTCACGTTAAAAAAAAAGCTGATGATGATGAAGATGTTAATTAAAATGTGCGTGAACTAATAAAAAATAATTAACGTTTAATTATTTTTTTACATTAATTATTAAATTAAGGTGTTAATTAATTATATCAATTGTAATTATTATAGAAATAGAATAGATATAGAAATAGAAAAACCTTTTATTTGGTAAAATGCCACATATTTACAGTTTTGCAAGTTCACAAGTTTGGCAGATAACACTGACATTGTTCCAAAAGGGACCACAGCTCAGCAAAATGTCGCTTACCTAAATGGCAAACGACGCTGATTTTCAGCTGCAACCCATTGACAAATAATCACTAACACTAAATAACAATAATAGTACCCGACGTAAATACGATAACATACTATTATTTATAACAAACAACATAGTCATATTTACACTATAAGTATTTACATAAACAAATAACATAATGTAGATACATAATATAGCAGATTAAAACAAATATTAATTATAAATAAGCAGTAATATGTAATAAATAAATATATATATACATACCTATATATATTTTACTCATACAACAATACCTCACAATTCAACTGTATAGCTAATAATTATGGTTGTGCAATGGAGCCTATAGCGCCGTGCCAGGGATTCGGTGGTTTTCAGTTGCTTTCTGATGCTGCAGCAGTATATTAAAAACTGCATTTCTAAATGATAAGAACGAACATTTTTTCCTAATTGGCGGGGGGTATTATTCCAGCATTTAGTAGCTGCATAAAGAAAACCACCACGAAAAGCCGTTGTCCTATGCCATGGGATAGCCAAATGCTTAGGCCGCCGGCCGACACGCTCTGACCACTTTAGCTTATCATATAGATATTGTGGCATATTATTATTTATTACCCCAAACAAAAGCGCGGCTAGATGTAGCTTGCGACGAGCGTTCATTTTGAGCATTATATTCATTTTGAGCGTTCATATTGATATTAATTAATGAATTATTAAGTAATTAGTCATTATTATTAATAACTAATTAATTAAATTTAAATATTATTTGTGCATGAATCAGCATGCAAAAAGAGATAATAATTACCGAAGACGATCCTTTAAAAATGTCATTTCTTTCAGATGGTGAGAAGCGCTTATGTAAGAATATTATTCGGTATAATCGAACATCGTACAGCAAGATGACTGCCTGTGGACTGTTCGATATAGATGCAGTCTTACTAACATCTATAATAGCAAACATTACGAATTATCTTATTGTTTTATTACAATTCGCTTTATTATAAAACATGAAGATTTAATTACCTATGTATAGTTTGTGATAAGTTCATTACGTTCAACGTTTCAATTCCGTGAATTACAACTATTATTCAGGGCGTACCAAAACCGGAGTAAGACTATACTAGAGAATAACTTGTACATACTGAAGTAGTCTACTTCAGTATGGTTACCATAGTTACGTCTGCTTCAGAATGGTTACCATAGTTACGTTGTGCTTTTGGAAAATTAATTTACTTTTATTATGTACAAGTTATTCTATTCTTACTCTGGTTTTGGTCTAATCCGCCCTTTTAAAGGAATAATGTTTGAATACCTTGTCAGAATATTTATGGAATATTTAGAAAGAATAATAAGAAGTTTTATTTCATTACAGCCGATAAATTTTCAAAATGTGTATAGTCTTTTTCTGCAGTCTGTCGCAACTACGTACAAGCAAAAAAATGTACGGAAATTGATCAAATTCTAATGGCAACTATATGTGTCTCACTCAATTACTCTATCTGCCTCGCTCGTTCCGTGAGGAAATGTCATCTGTCTGTCACTGTGGATGTCAAGTTGTTATTCGTTATTTTCAATTTATTTTTCTCTGAGAGATATTATTGAAATAATTCAGATAATAGCTTATTTTTGCTATCAATTCGTTCTCTATATTATATTCTCTTGTGTTTGTTCTACATAGTTTATCGAATTATGCATTATAAAAAGTGTGAAATATGGGGTTTATAATCTGGAAGAAAAGACGGCACAAAACGGTTTATCATGGCCAGATTTCCTATGGATGAGTTTCGGTGAGTAGTATATTATTAAATCTATCAATGGTTCATAGGTCATATGGGTGAAAACAATGAAAATTATATATTGTATAATCGTTAGGAAAATAGTGTGGTAGTAGTTTTGCAATTACTTATATATCGATGTTATATTTTTAGTTGTAAGGAATGGGTGAAGAAAACAGGAAACGAGGATTTAGCATATATACCCATAGAGAAACTCCACCAGTTAAAATTTGTTTGCGGAAAACAATTAATAAAACAATAAATAAATAAACAATAAATTTTGCGCAAAATAATCACCATCACCATAACAAAAGGTTGGTGCCACTTCAGAAATCATGGCTACATATCTATAACTCGTACGATAAAAAATATTAAAAATAACACAAAAATATTGTAATTATCTCATTATTTTGTTTCAGCTAATTACTGTACTTTAGTGATTAAAGACGAAGGCAATAATGAAGCAAGCGTCCTAATATTTGGTAATTAAAAAGGGTCATTATGATACACAGTCAGAAGTCAGAATCAGAAATAAGGCGCTGAAATTACAAATATTGTTTTTTTAAATAAATATAATAATATTTTGTGAACTTATCATTTCACCACCAAAACTGACCCAAATTATTTTTAAAGAAGTAAAGATCACTGCATTTATCGATATCGATAAATATAGTATACATCACTATTTTTCTCTTATGTTGGCAACTGTATGTGTTACAGTTGTTAGATTGGCTACTGTCAATTGATCATGGTTTGACATTTCGTAAGACTATTTCGCACTATGGAAGTCCCGTCTCTTCTTACGTAGTACCTATTGTATTCTCTTTGTTTTTCTGGACAGCTCAGCAATCATGTAAACATGTCATGTTTTGACAGAAGTTGTCTATGATCATAGTGTTGTAACTAAACTGATTCTAATTATGTAAGTAATCATTGAGTTACATGTAGTTCACCGTACAGTCATTTACTTCGGTTAATATTTTAACCATCCACCGTCAACCGTACCCAGTCTACCCTAAAGAATCATTATTTCTTTTCTTTTCATTCATATTTAAATGTTTATGGCGTTCGTAACAATAGATTATCTTTTTGGCAGTTCACTGATGGACGTTAGCCTCTTTAAACTTACTCCTCCACACGGTACTAAGCCTAACCGGATCCTTCTGACGATTTCTGGGTCGCACAAATACTTAGTTAGTCCCAATTTAATACAAGTACTTCTGCGAAGAGTAGACCTCGCGAGCGCCCAGGAAAAAACAACCTGTGAGGAATTATATCCCTTATGATCCCATCATATATAACGGGGCCCTTTTTCTCCCTTATTTTCCGCCCTATTAAAAAAACTTTCGACAAAAGTTGTATGTTTATCTTTTCGTAGATCAATGATTTTAAATCAAAGGACATGTGTGCCAAGTTTGGAGAAAATTGGTTAACAAATGCGTCTTCTAGAACCGAAACCGAAACTGACATGCACACACACATACGGACGAAAGCAAAATCGTCTATACTGTAGAATCGAAGATCCAAACTCAAAGTGCCTTTTCACACGTACCGGTTGCCGGGTAGCCGGTGCCGGGTAACCGGCGGCGAATGCAAGCGGTTGCCGGGCAAATCACGCCGTTACGTGTGAAAGCTATAGTACACGGCCATACACCCGGGTACACGGCACCCGGCAACCGGTACGTGTGAAAGGGGCAAACACTCGCACTCGTCGCTCTCTGGGTCAATAAGTTATATTATTAAAGTAAGTACATTTTTTCGAACTGACAGATTGATAAAACAATGACCTCCTTTTAAAATCAATTGGCCAGTACAACAGTTTTACAACACTATGGCAAAGCCAAACAAGTCTGAGAAAAAATAATTTAATGACAAGCAAAAATGACAGTCTTAAATTTTTACCTCTTACGTATTATTGTATTCTCTTTGTTTTTACCATCCGAGTATCTTTCATGAAATTATTCTATAATCTAAAGGTTTATTAGTGTCGAAATGTCCGCATAAATCTAACTAGAGTTCCTTGAAACGACTATGATCAGGATTGATAATTAAATGTAAGTAATTATGGAGCAGTCAAGATCCAATTGCTTTGTTTACTATATTATTTACATCTGTTGAATTCCACTTTAGCAAGTTCGATGAAGTGCCATCAATCAACAGTATCAATTTATGATAGTTTTTTTTTAAACCGTGATTGACTGTCCTATCAAAAGTAGGTTTTTTTTAACGTGAGGGAAAATTCTCATGGATGCTATGCCGGACTCCTACCGACTAAAAAACCTCACGTAACGCCCAACAGCGTATGGTTGGAAGCCCCGGGTAAGCCCCCGGAAGGATGTCCCAGGATTATCACCCTGTCGCTCATCGCCCTCTGTAGGTTCAGCAATCTAGCCATTTTGATGGCTGTCAGGGTTTCCACCCAAACTGGGGCCGCGTATAGGGCCATATTTCGCACGATCCCCAGGTACAGTCTCTTGTAGGGAGCGTTGGGTCCCCTGATGTTGCCCTCCCCTCAGTTTTGGGACCAAACTTCGGAAGTGATGACCGAAGTTCCACCGGCCATCGAGTACGAGTCCCCAGATACTTCATTGAGGGCTCGATGCCGATGCTGACGCCCCCTACCTGTACCCGCAGGTAGCCCCCTTTGAGGTCCGTGGAAGCACAGAGCCTCGGATTTGTGGAGGGTGACCTCGAGACCCAGCCGCCGTATCCAACCCACGACTTGAGCAACCACTGCCGTGGCCCTTAGTGCTGCGTCTCGGTGCGTTGCCGCCCGTGCCATAACGAGGGTGTCGTCAGGGTAACACGTTACGCTGACCCCTCTGAGCAACGGTCCACGCAGCACCCAGTCGTAACCGATGTTCCACAGGTGTTATCAGCACACTTACCATCATTTGTGTATCGAGTGTTTCCGATATTTTGACACCATTGCAAGTGAAATCGTCTCGGAGGAACTACCTTACAACAAAACTATCGGAAACACTCATTAACATACGGTAAATATTCTGGTACCCTCTGATACTAATCATCGTACATTTCAAACAGCTGGATCGATATTTTATTATGCGATAGAATTCCACAAAAAGAAAACTCTTTACAAAGTTTGTAGGGAGTCTATAAATCTTCATCCTGAGAATATACTAACATTATGGCGTACTTCTCTTTTTTTTCGACCTTTTATCGTGAGGAAAATCCTACATGGATGCTATGCCAGACTCCAACCGACTAAAAACTACACGTTTCCTACCAAAGGAAGCCCTCGGAAGAATGACCTCAGGATTCCCAACAGACCTACGGCTCCTTTGGGTGCTATCCCAAAGCTTTGGGGGGTTATTCGGATGTTGTCCTGCTTCTTGCGGGGTGCGGGAAGGGAGGTCTGCGGGAATCCCTTACTCCACGCTGTCGTCTAGGACCTGCTTCTGTAAGAACGGTGAGCAGCTCCCTAACTGTCCCCAAGCCCCCGGTTATGGAGACCGAGGAAACATTCTTTATAATTTCCACATTAAAATATTAGTCGGATCAGATAAATAAAACAGTTTATATATCTGTCATTAATTCTGTAATGTTCAATCCAAAAACGCAAACTGTAGTAAAGCTATTGTATATGAAGCCAATACTTGACAAAAGTTCATGAATAGACTCACATCAACTGTGAAAATTCCATATGGTTTCAGTTTATGAAACTCTTTACTTAATAATCGATTTATGTTTTTCCATGTGGTTTTAGTTGCATCTAAAATGTAAGAATATTGTTACATATTTAAATAAGCCGCGTTTCCACTAGGCTACAAATGACGCCCAACATGTTGCACAACAAGTTGAAAGTTGAAAGTCAGCGCGGAACTTTTGTTGAACCACGTTGTCTGTCTACGCATCTACTACTTCGTCAGTCGTCGACAACATGTCGCCAGAGGAACTTGTGTTAATTTCAGCTGCAGTGGTTATAATTTTATCGAAAAATCAATCAAAAAGGAAAAAGCCACGGTGGTGGGTTAGAAAATAAAGACAATGCATTCAGTGATCTCCGTGTGGTTCGTTACACCACACTACAGGTATGCTTCAAGCTGTAATCCTCACCTTTGAAATCTCAATGAAAACTAATTTTGCCAACGCCAAAAAATAGTCGTGAAATAGTCGTAAATAGTCGTACATGTAAAAAAAATAGTCGTATTATAGTTTCGGCGTTATAGCCATAGGTTAGTGAGGATTATGGCTTGAACGTCAAGCTGTAATCCTCACCTCTGGTGCAAGCAAACGGTTAATGCTATCGAATTGGTTTAAGTTCCAAAAAATAGTCGTAAAAAAGTCGTAAAGACCTGCCAAATCTCAGAAATAGTCCATAAGCGGTTTCCGAGATGTGAAGGTACCCTGGTGAGGATTATGGCTTGAGCCTTTGAAAACTTCAAATTTCTCCGGAACGCCTGCGAGTTTGGGTTCAAAGTTTGTGCCAAAAAATAGTCGTGAAATAGTCGTAAGAAGCTATAATAAATTTGAGTTGATTTAATGTGAAAATAAAAACTTTTTATTTTCCCTACATTTCTATTGATGTACAGTCGTGTACAAAATTTGTAACTTCCAATGATACTAGAGGAAGTCACGCGGTTTTTTCCGCGTAGTTCCCGTTCCCATGGGTATGCGGGAATAAAATAAAGCCTATGTTTACCGGGAAGAGTGTAGCTTCCGAACAGTGAAAGAATTTTTCAAATCGGTGAAGCAGTTTCGGACCCTATTCGATGCAAACAAACAAACAATCAAATCTTCTCTCGTTATAATATTGGTACAGAATTAGGTTATTGGGAAATATTCCGCTTAATATAATAATATTTCCTTGAATGAGACGTTTTCCATACCAGCAGTTATAATTAAACAAAAAACAAACATTTATGATTTGTATCCTTATTTATTACAACCGAAAGCTTGCAAATACGTACATTTGTTTAAATCTCTCTGTATGTTTATAACACAGCAATTAGTTTTGATCACAATTGTCATAGTCAGTTCAATATCTGTTGGCGTTTCTAGAAAAGTTCTAGATGGCGCTGGTAGGTTGAGTCACAGATTAATAAATAGCTACTACGTAACAGATACATTGCTCCCATACAAAAGACAACTGCTGGTATGGAAAACGTCTCATTCAAAGAAATATTATTATATTAAGCGGAATATTTCCCAATAACCTAATTCTGTACCAATATTATAACGAGAGAAGATTTGATTGTTTGTTTGTTTGCATCGAATAGGCTCCGAAACTACTTCACCGATTTGAAAAATTCTTTCACTGTTGGGAAGCTACACTCTTTCCGGTAAACATAGGCTTTATTTTATTCCCGCATACCCATGGGAACGGGAACTACGTCGATAAAACCGCGTGCCTTCTTCTAGTATCATTGGAAGTTACAAATTTTGTACACGACTGTACATCAATAGAAATGTAGGGAAAATAAAAAGTTTTTATTTTCACATTAAATCAACTCAAATTTATTATAGCTTCTTACGACTATTTCACGACTATTTTTTGGCACAAACTTTGAACCGAAACTCGCAGGCGTTCCGGAGAAATTTGAAGTTTTCAAAGGTTCAAGCCATAATCCTCACCAGGGTACCTTCATATCTCGGAAACCGCTTATGGACTATTTCTGAGATTTGGCAGGTCTTTACGACTATTTTACGACTATTTTTTGGAACCTAAACCAATTCGATAGCATTAGCCGTTTGCTTGCACCAGAGGTGAGGATTACAGCTTGACGTTCAAGCCATAATCCTCACTAACCTATAGCTATAACGCCGAAACTATAAAACGACTATTTTTTTTACATGTACGACTATTTACGACTATTTCACGACTATTTTTTGGCGTTGTCAAAATTCGTTTTCATTGAGATTTCAAAGGTGAGGATTACAGCTTGAAGCACACCACTACAGACATTGTTGCGCGACACATCTCCACTCGACAAGAATTGATGCTCAACTAACGATGCACTTTAAACAAACAACAAGCCGCGCGTCATGTTGCGCGCGAGCTTGCAACGTTGCGCACTGTTGTGCAGAGTTGCCTAGTGGAAACGCGGCTTAAACTTACAACTAACGATACTTTTATAAAATTCTTACCATCTTCAAGCATTTTTGATAAAGCAAGTTTTTTTGCTCTTTCAAATTCGGAGTACAAAATTTCACAAGCTATACAAAAGCTGAAGTCCACGGTACACACTTTAAATACCCAAATGGCAACAACCGCTACGTGGCTAACCAATTCCTTATCCTAGAAATGAAATAGGTATTAAAATTACTTCAGTGCGTGATGGTTACTCGTGAGTTAGCAGTGTACCTACCTATATATTAAGTATCCTGGGGATATCCTTCCGAGGGCTTACCCGGGGCTCCCAACGGTAGGCAGAAGGTAGGAAACGTGTTGGTTTTTAGTAAGTAAGAGTTCAATACGTATGAGGGATTTTCCTCAATAAAAAAAAAATACAACAATAGTACTCACAAAAGTTGAGCTGGACCAAATAATCACATACTGTACATAAGCCAAGACATGTGTGAATGTAGCCATAAAGTGACACAGTATCTGAAAATGACATTACTTAATTTTAACATTATTTCATCAGCACACGATCTAAGAAATACCTTAGAAGAAAAAAAACCCAGTGGAAGATGGGACACTCGTCCTCATGGACTACACAAATCAGACTCTAATAGCAACTATGATAATTAGATTCCAATATGAAAAAGTAATAGAAATGTCCTATTAGTGAAAGGAAAGGCTTATACATTTGACAGAGTTGACTTTGAAGAGGTGAGTTTGATTTAGTAAATACTATCTAATAAAGATAATACAGTATTAAACGAAAGAATAAAAGAAAATTGCGATACAAAATAATATTGCTGGGATTGCATATCTTACTAACAATCATTTCGCTGCACTTCTTCAAATGGTTCCAGGCTTCGATGACTGATTTCATTAATTCAAAAACTTCTTTTAACATAATATCTCTATTTTGTGTTTCATTCTCACTACTGTGTATAAATTTCAGTTGTTTTGCCCAATTAATCCATTTTAGGACCATATGGCATAAAATAAATACTATGAGAGTAGAATATATAACTTCTATATGAAATATTAACGATACCGCTATAAAGAGAGCTCTTATGTAGTTCCAGTCTGAATCTGAGTTTAGTTTATACAGTATTATGACGAAATAATATAAAACATATAATGAACAAAAAGTCCGTGATACTAATTTCGTAAACTTCATCTCTTTTCCAATGTGAAGTTTGTTAAAGAGATCTTCAAGAATAGCAAGTAAATTTACACTTTCTCGGCTGGTGTACACATTTGAAAATGTAACAATGACTATATCGAAAAAAAATTTAGAAATATGATATTGTACGTTATAAGATATTGTGCCGAGCCATGGGCATATTTGAGGTCTTGTATATTTAGGTATAATAAAGACATCATTATGCAATTTAGTAATATACTACATACTATATTCGTTAAAGAAACCGGTTCCACCCAGTTGTTGCGAATATTATATTTTCGAGAACACATGACAGTATTGATGTAATAAAATGGAAGAAAAATTGTTAGATAATCTTTGTCTATCAGAATTCTTTTATTGTGTCGAACCATTTTTGAAATGGAACACAATATTCAAATATTGTGTTTCATTTCTCCATTATTTGTAACAGGTATGTAAGTAATAATATTAGTGGTGTTATCATTTACAATTAATTTTACTAAGTGTTCAACTACTTCCGTAATACACCTAAGGTAAGTAATTCGATACAGCCTTTAAATTAATCGATTAGTAGAGAACTTTATGTCTGTTAGGAAATATATAATTATGTTACTTATAGAGGTCAACGCAGCCCGTGGACGTATGCAATACCAGAAATACTACATTCTTGCTGCCAAATCTGGAAAAATCTTCTAAGACTACTTTAGAGAAATACCAGACTGTATTACGTTTGGTAAAACCAAGCCTCTATTTTAATTTAAGCGTATACAGAATAAAGCTCATATATACAGAGATTCCGTCACTTGTAACTATAGTCACATTGGAATAGGATAAAGAGTTCTAAACTTAGGTCGCCAAAATAATCGGTGCGCTTGATTAAAGGCAATCACAATATCTAACCATTGCAGTAACAGTTTTAGGGGGGCTTTATGAACGCAATAGAACCCAAAACAGTGAGAGAAAATCCTCATGGATGTTATGCCGGACTTCTACCGACTAAAAAACCTCACGTAACGCCAAACAGCCTATGGTTGGTAGCCCTGGGGAAGCCCTCGAAAGGATGTCCCAGGACTCCCAACAGACCTTAGGCCGCCACTGCGGCCTCGCCCAGGGGGTGGTACGGGTGCTATCCCGCGTCTTTGGGGGTTTCGGGTGTGGTCCCGCTTCTAAGCCCCCCCCCCCCCCCCCCTTAGAAGCGGGACCGCGTGCGCGGGTTGCTCACTTCACGCTGCCGTCATGGGCCTGCTTCTGTAAGGACGGTGAGTGGCCCTCTCACCGTCCTCAGACCCCCGGTCATGGAGGCCGATAGTCCTCGGCGAAGACACGTCGGCGGCGCCCAGGCCGCCGACTGCGGAACTCGGGTGGGAGAGTTCTCTCCCTTACCCGCCCTGCCACCTCTTTCACGAGCATGACCTGCTCGCATAAAGAGGCGGCGCAGTCCCACTTACTCCCGCTGGAGAGCATGGCTCGCACCATGGTCTCGAGCGAGAGAGTGTCCACGCCCAGACCCACTACGAGGACCTGGTGCTGTTGAGCCCACGCCGTGCACTCCACCAGCGTGTGGAGCGCCGTTTTATCGCTGTGGTCCTCGCAGTGCTGACACTCGGCCGTGGTTTCCCGGAGTTTTCGCCACAGATACCTACCGAAGCTACCGTGGCCGGCAAGCATTTGTGTCAACCGGCAGGAGAGAGCACCGTATTTCCTCTCCAGCCACTCATCCATGACCGGTCTGACGACCGCGATTGTGGCGAATCCCCCCTTTGGTTGCTCAAGTCGCACCTTCCATGTCTCCACGGTTTCCTGGTGGAGCAGGGACCGCTAGGCCTCGATTTCTCGATAAGCAGGCCTTTGGCCCCGCTCCAGCGCCTCCTTGCGCCATCTGAGACATTGCGTTAATACGACCTAAAAAAACCCAAAGGGGCAGAGTTTATGCCCACATTTTCACTTTGTAGTTTTTTTTCTTTTTTACGTGAGAAAAAATCCTCATGGATGTTATGCCAGACTCCTACCGACTAAAAAACCTCACATAACGCCCAGCAGCCTATGGTCGTGAGCCCAGGGTATGCCCTCGGAAGGATGTCCCAGGACTCCCAACAGACCTACGGCCGCCACTGCGCCTCGCCCAGGGGGTGGTCCGGGTGCTATCTCGCGTCTTTGGGGGGTTTCGGATGTGATCCCGCTTCTAAGGGGGGACGTGCGTGAGTTTCTCACGTTTCGCTGCCGTCATGGGCCTGCTTCTGTAAGGACGGTGAGCGACCCTCTCACCGTCCTCAGACCCCCGGTCATGGAGGCCAATAGTCCTCGGCGAAGACACGTCGGCGGTGCCCAGGCCGCCGGCTGCGGAACTCGGGTGGGAGAGTTCTCTCCCGTACCCGCCCCACCACCTCCTTCACAAGCATGACCTGCTTGCAGAAAGGGGCGGTTTTTTTTGTTACATAATAATTAAATTTGATGGTGACCCTATTGCTATGTTGAAATGGTCAGGCGCAGACTGTAAAGACTCACTGTTGAAATTTCAAACCGCCTATGGTCTTTAAATTGGTTTAACGACTGCCGTGTTACAAAAAACCGAGACCAGCGGCGTTTTTTAACGTGAGGGAAGTCCTACATGTATGCTATGCCGTACTCCTACTGACTAAAAACCATACGTATTTTACCTAACTATCTACGGTTGGGAGTGACGCGGGTAAGCCTTCGAAAGGATACCCCAGGACGGCGGACTGAGAGGAACGGCTTAAACGTGCTTTTGAAGCGCGGAAACGCTCGCAAATGAAAAAATCACAACGCGATTCCGTGGTGGTAACCCAACCATGAACCGGCCATATTAAAATAAAAAGTAGCTTAATGCAGTGATCGTTTTTTTTTTTTTTTTTTCTCTGTGTTTATCTGCAATCAGTAGACAACTATAAGCAGATGGGTTGTATGATGGTGGCAGGTCGAGTGCATCCTCCAGTGAGGACTGCTACTCCTCATGAACTAGTCTGATCTGTCCGACTAGATGATGTCCTTTCTTTTAAGTCTCCTTCGGTAGCTCCGCGCAACAAGACGGGTCGCAAGTACATTCGGATGGTTTTCCAGTCTCCTTTGGTATTTCTGTCTGGAGACCTCGATTTCTGCTCTAACTGTGTTCACTTTTAGGTTCGTGTGGATTTCAGAGTTGTTAACAAACCAAGGGACGTGTGCTATTGCTCTTAATATAGCGTTTTGTGCTCTTTGCAGTATTGTGATGTTGGAGTTAGCAGCACTGCCCCAGAGCTCTAGGCCGTACATCCATGTAGGTTTCAGTATGGAGTTATAGATTAATAACTTGTTATCTATTGAAAGCTTGCTATTTCGTCCCAGCATCCAGAAGAGATTCCTATGTCTTATATTTAGCTGCTCTCTTTTCGTTTTGATGTGTTGGTTCCAAGTCAGGCGACGATCCAGGTGGAGGCCCAGATACCTTACACTGTCTTGATGAGGCAGAATTTCATTTTGAAGGTGCACAGGAGGACAATTTTCTTTTCGTAGTGTGAAGGTTACCTGGACCTACTTTGTTGTGCTTGCTTTAATCTTCCATTTTTGAAGCCATTTTGCAATGGCGTCGAGTCCCAGTTGTAGTTGCTTTGTGGCTATATCTGGGTGTCTATTACTAGCCATTATTGCCGTATCATCGGCATATGTTGGAATCATGACTCCATCCACCTGTGGAAGATCGGAAGTGTACAGGGTGTACAGTGTCGGTCCCAACACCGAACCCTGAGGTACTCCCGCTCTAATTTGGTAAAATTTTGATGTCTTGTCAGATACCTTAACCTGGAAGATTCTCTCGGTGAGATAAGATTTCAGCAAGTTATAGTAGCTGTGTGGTAGTGAAGTCCGGATCTTATAGAGTATACCGTCATGCCAGACCCTGTCAAAAGCCTGCTGGATGTCCAGGAACGCAGACGAGTAGTACTCCTTTTCTTCTAGGGATTTTCTTATCTGTTCGACCACTCTATGCACTTGCTCTACGGTTGAGTGCTGTTGCCTGAAGCCGAATTGGTGGTGAGGGATGACATTATTATGCTCCAGTATCGGTACAATGCGGTTAAGGATCAGTTTCTCCCAAACCTTCGACAGGATGGGCAAAAGACTGATGGGCCTGTATGAGGCAGTCTGACTCGCTGGTTTTCCCGCTTTATGTAACATCAGGATTTCTGACACCTTCCAAAGATCCGGGAAGTACTGGACTCTAAGTATTCCGTTATACAACATGGTCAAAAAAACTATTGCTTTCTTCGGAAGCTGTCTCAAAACTTCCTTAGTAATCAGGTCGTATCCTGGAGCTTTTCTGTCCTAAAGGTCCTGAATAGATCTCCAAACCTCTCGCACTGTGACCGTAGTCGGCGGCAGCGACATTTGTAAAGGCTGAGCAAGGGCAGATTCTACTTCTGTTTCTGCATCTGTGTCACTAACGATGTTCGGTGTGAACGCGTTTGAGAGATGTTCTGCGAATAGATCCGCCTTTTCCTGAGGTGTGCGGGCCCAGCCACCATCGCATCTCAGCGGAGACTTTGCCATTTGTGGTCTGTCATATGTCTTGGTGAATTTCCATAGTGAGTAGTCTGTGGCCGCAGTGGGTGTAAGAGATGCCAGTTGAGCCTCCAGAGTCATATTGTTCCAAGCACTCAGCATTCCTCTCAGAAGCGACACTTGCCTGTTGAATATTGTTTTATCAGACGCAAGTCTGCTTAATTGCCAGACCCGGCGTAGCCTTCGTCTCTCCAAGACTGCTTTTCTTATTTCTAGAGGGTAGTTTTGTATCCGCTCTTTGGAATCAATTAAAGGTGTACTGCGCCAGCAAGCGTCCTGGATGAGATTTGTCAGATATTTAGTAGCGGTGTCAATGTCATCAGATGTCTTAAGAGCAATCTTTAATTTGATGTTCTCCTCTATATATTCTCTGAATGAGAGCCAGTCTGTTTTTTTGTTATATAGTCTTGATGGACCTTCGTGTTCTATTATCTTCGTACTCAAGGTGAGCAGTACCGGTGAGTGATCCGAAGAACTGTCATAACAAGGCTCACATTTAACATAGTGTGAAGAGAATCCCTTAATAATGAAAAAGTCAATCAGGTCTGGTAATTTTGTGGTGTCTGATGGAAAATGTGTGGGTTCACATGTCGATGCAGTGACTAAGTTATTCGCATCAAGGCTTAGTTTTAACTGTCTGCCCCTGGTGTTCGTTAGTCTAGATCCCCAGTAAGTATTCTTGGAATTCCAGTCCCCGCCCACCAGAAATCGATTCCCCAGTGTCTCAAAGAACCCCGTAAACATCTCCTGGGATATCTTGTGTCTAGGTGGACAGTATATAGAAGAAATATTGAAAAAGCCATTACTATCCTCAATTGCTATTGTTGTAGCTTGGATTTGACAGGTTCTATACTCTGGCATCGCATGGTGCTTCAATGATTTTTTGACAATGATGGCAGTACCAGCGTGTCCTGTCCCATCCGGGTGTAGGGTGATATAGCACTCGTAGTTTTTGAGTTTGATATTTGTGGTCGTCGTACAGTGAGCTTCAGATATCAACAACACGTCTAAATTATGTTGAATCATAAGGGATTGTGCATCGTGTTGGTTAGGGGTCAATCCATTGATGTTCCATGCTGCCATGCGAATTGCAGTCATTTTGTGAGTTTGTCGACAAGGCGTGTTATGAGCGTCATAAGGGTACTCATCTGTTGTAAGATTACGTCAAATTTAGCAGTTTGTTCAGTCAAAATCTGTACCAAGTTTAAAGAAGGTGGAAGATTTGTTTCTTGAACTGGTTCGGTTCTGTTCTGTGCGATGTCTGAGTATTTCTTTTGTGTTTTACCTTCAGAGCTTTCAGATGTCTTAGCAATAGTTTGTCTGTTCATTGTTTTTTCGATTGAAGGTTGGAAGTGTTGAGCTTGATAGCTTCTACCTGTCAGATGAACTGGCTTGGAGCGCCTCGACTGGATTTCCCTGTATACCTCGCACCCCTTGAAGTTGGCTGGGTGTGGTCCGTTGCACAGAGCACATTGGGCAGGTGTAGTGCGATCTCGTTTTTTGCATTCTGAAGTTTTGTGGGACTGTCCACATTTTACGCAACGATAGGGGCGCATACAGTAATTTTTTGAGTGTTCACATTGCTGGCATCTTTGACACTGCACTATTGAGGTACGCTTCTTTGGATCCTCGATGATAATAGACTGGTGGTATATATACTTGAGTTCTTTCACTGCCTTATTGTTTGGTCCAGGTGCAAGATTGACAAAGAACGTAGAAGTAGGTTTTTTGTCAGGTCCGAATTTTGCGTTGATTATTTCTCCTGAGACTGTGTTTCCCGTAGCTTCAATGTCTTTCTTGATCTCGGATATTGGAGTAGTTGGATGGAGATTTCGTATTACTACTCTAAAGCACCTCTGATCTTTCCTGTTAAAAGTATGACCAATCAATCCATTCTCCCGAGCCACTTTAATGATATTTTTGTAGGCTTCGATGTTTAAGCTGCTTATCCTCAGTTGGCTGCGGTTTACGATTTTAAAAGTAAACTTGTCTTTCTCAACCACTGACTTAAGCAGTTCAGTGAGTTTGTTGAGGTCCTCTACACCATACAACACAATTGGTGGCGGTTTAGAGGGTCTTCGATCTTTGGTTGTTACACCTGTTTCAGTGTGATCTATTGCTAGGCCTGTAAAGCTATTTGAAGTTTTTACTACTTCAGGAGAGAAATTGTTTGAGATTTTCTTCCTTTTCGGATTCCTGCTTACAGGAACTCTTTGCCAGCTTGGAGGGCTGATCTCTGTTGACTCAACCTCAGTATCAACAGTCAAGGGTTGTTCGCCAGTAGTGGGTAGACTTCCTGTATGAGTGCTACCTCCCGGAGAAGATGTCTTCTGTCTTGTAAACAAGCCTGGATGGAAGGCCTGCTGGACGAGCTTCTTACTGCTACTGCTGCTGCTGCCAGGCATATTTACCAACACAGAGGCCTGGTCGCCCACCCCTGTGCGGTCTTCGGTAACAAATTTCACACACGCAGGCCTTGGGTGGCCCCAGGCTACCTGCGTGCGCCGGGGGTTAGCCGGTTCGCATGACATAGCACTCTCATTATTCGACATTTTCATATTAAAAAGGGGTTTTGGGAGTTTACTCATAGTACTTTCCCAAGGCACTACGACCACGCTATTAGAGAGGATTTAGTCTCTCTTGGCTAGTGGCAGCCAGAGAACAGGTTAATTAACCGCCGCCCGATGCTCGGCGTTGTTGCTCTATAATACCAACTTTTTCTTTTATTGTTATGGCGCATGCATTTTTTTTTAAATTTTTTTTTTGTTTTTACTAATATTTTTTTTTTTTGTATTTTTTTTTTTTTGTGGGTATATGTGTTATTGCAACGGAGAAACAATTTTTGTTATAAGTGCAGACATTCCCTAGTCTTCCTGCATCAGGTCTTTTTGGGATCATTTACTTCCCAAGGCCACTGTAGCCTCTTCCAGCCAGTTTCCCAGCAGGGTGTATGGTTATCCCGCCATTGCTCGGTCGCCAGAGCCTCGTCTGTTATCTAGCAGGGAGCACCACGGCGTGGTATTTGCCACGTCGCCGCCATCCGGCGCGTGCAGGTGAGGTTGACATTTGGGCTGGTCGGATGTTATGACCATTCTCCCCTCGCTCCCCAATGCCAATGCAGTGATCGTGTCCGTCGAAATCCTATTTTCCATCCTGAGTTATCTTACGTTAAAAAGAATCTGTAATATAAACCATAGTATATACACAAAGAGACGGTTTTATCGCCGATAGGCTGTGCAGAGAAATAATTATACGCCACATTTCATGATTAGTTAAACCATAACGTATTATTAGAAAATTCTAGATCCCGGGATACGGGAGTAGAGCCATGAAATATCAGCTATAAGGATTTTACGTCAAAAATAAAACAACAACTGCAAAATATTTATTTATTATAGGAAAACAAATTGTAATATAACAATTGTATAATTAGCCAACAATTCTAACAGTTTTAGTGGAAGTAAAGCATCAACATAAAACAGACTGCATACAACGATTTTATCGAATGTATGTTTGTGAAAATTCTGGACTTTTTTGAATAATTTTGTATGAGGGCCTGAAATCATAACAAAAGAATTTAAAGCTGCGTCATTCAAATTCCTTTCTTATTGAATTTTACTCACCTACATACCTTTTTCACATTTTACCCTTCTAAGAAATTGTCCCACGTAATAGGTGGTGAGCCGTATTGCCGTGTTGAGATGGACAGGCGCACGTTGTGACTGCCTGCTGTTGAAAGTTTTCAAGCCGCCTATAAAGGCCTTCAACTTGACTTAACGGTTGCCATTTTACTGGCAACCGGGGCCAACGTCTTAACGTGCCTTTCGAAGCACGGAAACGCAAAAATAAATGTCACAAAGTGGTCATCCATCCAAGGACTGGCCATAGTGAAAATTATCAATCACCATTTAATTTTTGTTGAAGATAATAAGACTTTGTCTGTAACGTTCCGTACGAAAAAAGGAAAAATATCATGGTGTTGGTACGGAAGCCCTCCCAATTATTTTTTCATATTGGTTGTCATAGCAACAGGCGGCAGCTTTTTAACTACGTACCCACTAATGTTGTTATATTATTATAGCGGCAACGGAACAGTAGTTACAGTGCACGGCATCTAACTTGACAATGTTCTGGAATAGTGGGGTAACTTCGCGCATCGTACAATTAGCGTCAAAAAAAGTGCTACACTCACTTCAAAAAGTGCTCCACTCCTTCCAAAACCTAGCCAAGTTAGATGCCGGGCACTTGCATCGTTTTTTTAAATGTCAACTGTCTAGCTATCGCGGTTCATGAGATACAACCTGACAACAGAATTAGACGGACAGTACCCTTGGTATTCGAACCCAACCAAGGCAAGGGGAATAATAAAATCTTCGAAGTACCTGTACTGTGACACCTAAGCGCATATAATTCTTGAGAAGTTTCCACAGCCATATAAAACTTCTCGCTATGAAAACTTAAGCTGATAATCAGAATAATATTCTTAACTATCCACGAATACACGTAGGTGGTTTCAATAAAAAAGATAAACTGAAAGTAAACGATATAAATTAGTCGCCTTTAGTGAGGATATCGCAATGGATGTCGCATTAGACTTGAACCTCCTAAAACCAGACGGTTCCAGCTAAGGATGTCTCAGGTCCACGAAGTTTGACTATCACTGAGCTGCCTGTCCTACGGCGAGCTGGGATGGGATAATTTACTACATTTTTGGTTACTTTGGTGTTATCAGTTATCAAGGTTTGTGTGTTGTGTGTGAGGCGTGCATGCAACTCACACTTCAAATGAGCCTCGAAAAAACACACACAATAGTTACAACTTTACCGACAAACCGACTTTACAGACAACCGAATTTTAGGTCTGGTAAAGTCGACAAAGTAACCATTTCCGAAGTTTTTAAAACTATAGCGTTGAAAAGTTTCAGTTTTCCAATGAGTGTAAGCATTATACATTATTTTGGATTCTTCCATAAAAATATTTTTAATGTAAACTAAACTGCTTTTAAATCAACCAATCATATCTGCCTATGCCAGTCCATTGCTGGAAGTTCAGGTCTCTTTCTATTTACGCCACAACACACGGCTCTATGTCTTCCGCATCCAGTCCTTAGCCAATGACCTTTTCTAGGTCATCGGTCCATCTGGCGAGTGATCCCTACCCTATGTTTGGCCAGTCGCCGTCGCCACTCTAGAACTCATTTGCTCCATCAGCTGTCAGTTCTTCTGCAGATGTGGCCAGTCAACTGCCATTTTAGTCAAACACCATATTCATTTTAACGACGAGAAAAGGTAGGTCATGTAACTCTTCAGACCTACTCCTATCAGAAATATCATTTTTATAGATTTAGTTTCAAAACCATCTCTTCTTCATGGCGTGTTAGGAGGCAATTCCTT
Source organism: Miltochrista miniata (assembly GCA_933228765.1). Taxonomy (NCBI): domain Eukaryota; kingdom Metazoa; phylum Arthropoda; class Insecta; order Lepidoptera; family Erebidae; genus Miltochrista; species Miltochrista miniata. The sequence goes on from OW121769.1 coordinate 4,503,627, forward strand.
CGTTTTCCCTTCTTTATTAACGTGTTGCCCTTACCACCCGGGGCTCCTCCAGTGGAGCGTGAAGAGGCATATCATCATAGGGCTGCCAACTTGAGGACCATAAGGGTTAATAGTCTCGAAGACTGTAAAAGTGGCCCCCAATCGCTAGATTGAAGACAATACATTACGGCTTTCCATCGGACGGGTGGCAATATGCAGATAGCTAAATAAAAGAAACTAGTAACATTAGAACAGATTGTGATTGAAGAGAAACGCGTCTTTTGGTCTTAAAAGAATATTGATAAAAGCACGGCTTTATCTGAGAACCTACTGTTCCAGGTGGCGGCCGAGGGCGACAACAATTTACCCGTTATTTCCGAAGCCCACAAAGCCTCCTTGCCTGCCTGGTGCATCGTGTCATCGGATGGCCTAACGGCAATCGTGGTGGCTGGCATGGCACCCCCCCCTATCTCGAGTTAACTTTTAAAATTGTATTTACCTCTCCATGTATATTGAACAATGCTTGACTCATATCAGTCCAGGTCTGAATGTACATTAATGCATTAAACAAACAGTTTGTCACATGAAAAACAATCTGTAAGTTAAGAACGGTAATGTTGTACTTAATTATTATATTAATAAATCAAACTTACTGAACTGAACATGCTGAATGTGTTTTCTTTGATATTCTTGCTACTGCTCTTTTTACTTAAAAAATGTTATTTTTTAAATAATTAAATCCAGACGGTGACTTAACTAAAGGTGTGTAAATTTCGATTGTAAAAATAAACAAGTTGTTATTTTTTTTTTGGACTATGTTACAGTTTTCTTAAAAATCACCCAAAAACTCATTACTTCACAGTAAATTTGAAAAAGTAAAATCAAACAAAGATTCTTTCACATTACCTGAGTAAACTCAGGTCACATTGCAAGTAGAATGAAAATCAATGATGATATGCTTTAATCATTAAAATTTAAACAATTCGTTGATCATTATTAGACGGATTGTACCTTGCTGAGTAAATTATGATGTTTAAACTGAACGTCTTTAGCCATCACTTAGCCAGTACAGTCTTTACATTAACAATACTCTACTTACCATATGCTGAAACGTTTCAATGAACAACTTATAGCATTGCATAATATTGACGTATATCTGGAACATTTTTATGTCATCATCTTCATCGATACTCACAATTTGTAACTCGGCACACTTTAGATTCCAAATAGTAATCTTGTGTTTCAATAATACGATCAATCTAGTAGCGTATATTATAGTCACATCAAACGAAGCGACACAGATAGAACTAATTACTAATTTTAAGGGAACTTTAAATTCGTAGTACCAAAAACTGAAGCAAATGGTGCCTATATAAAACCCAAAACATGTTGTTACACTCATCCAGTTACCGACAGTAATGTTATTAAAAATAATTTCGTCGTTAAGATACTCGTGAATAGTCTGCAATGTCTTGACAAAGTCAATATTAATCTTTGAATGACTACAACAATTGATAAAATTTACGAAAAACCCAATGCAAAATAAAAGGAATTCAGTCAAAACAGAGTAGTAATAACTGTTGGGAACCATATTTTTGTCCCAAAGAATCCAAAAATTTATGCAAATATAAGACAATGTAGCCCCTAAACACGTACATTTTATAAAAATATTATTAGGGTAAATTGTGTTATTTCTGATATAGTACTTCGGATGACAGAAAATGTTTTGTGCAATGTTTAGAGGCAGAAGCATTGCTTGGACATCTTCATTAACAATATTATTGGATTCAGTGGACCCACTTCCATATCTATATAGAAATCCTGCCTCATATGTTATAAACATAACTATTTCATTCAATTTTAGATTTAATTTTATTGTAAACTTTCTTTTGACAACTTTGACTATATGAAACTGGAAAATAATGATTTAATCTGAGTTGTTTTATACTTAATTGTGTTATTATGTTTATTACCAACGTAACGGTTTGATCATTTCAATCAACATAAGTGAATCATATAAAATTATCACTTTACTTAATCAAATGTAATGTTTAATTAAATTGTAGATGAATTGTATTTATTTTTTACTTTCTTTACACTATGTACTGCTATGTAAACTACTTATAATGCATACAGCTACTGGAGTGATAAAAGTAGTTATAACAATTTACGATTCTCCAGAAAAAAAACCTGAAACAAGTCGGTTCAGAAATATGCGACTTTTTTTTTAGTATTTGTTCAGGAGATACAGCCTCACGACAGACAGGTAGCTGGACAAACAGACACACGAACAGCGGCATCTGAGCAATAATGCCCCGATTTTACCCCTTTGGGTAGTACGGAGCTATCTTTCTCTTAATTAATCTTCTTCAAATTTAATAAATAAATCCGCAGAAATCTTAACCTATACATAAACATTATTTTTATTTATTTAATCATTAACAATATACATTGTGTTTGATTTTTGATGTCTATCTATACGTAAATTATACAAATCATCACTATAATTACAAATTATTGAAAAAACGAACAACAAACAAAAAGAACAAGTAATATAAATCATAATGTCAAGTAGATTTATAAGAATGTCGCAATAAAAACAAAAGCAAAAATCTCTTCTATTATAAAATCGTAAAAATAGCGGTGACGGTACTATCAAGACAAATTTAAAAAAATAATTGTAATCGACTAATTTAGGGCTTCTGAGTCCAAATCTATAATTTTATTTTCTTCGTGTCTGTTTGTTTATTTGTTTTGGGTTGGAGCAAAATTCAGTAGCTTGATCATAAGTGTACTATTAGGATTTTGTAGGTATTTTTTCAACTTATATATCGCTGTATGTTTCATCAAAATCGTTTCAGCGTAAATGATAATACAGCTTGACCTATGTTTTACTAGAAGCCCTATACGTTAGACAGGTCGAAGTAGTTTGGTTAAGTGTTAAAATGACCACGCAAACAAAGTCGCGGGCAAAGCTAGTTAATAATATAGGTAACCATAGTCAGAAATAAATTGCAATGTCACTTAAACATTAATAGGAAACACTTTTTTGAGAAAGTAGGCACAAACAATTAATTATGTTAATTTAACAATGTCAGAGATTTGCAGGTGTAGAAGCCAATCAGCAGTTTTTATTAAAATACCATCTGTCACAGAATAATATACATTAATTAAACGTCAAAACAAACAAAATAATCACCTTTTTAACGATAGATGACATAAATTTGTTACAATTACTGTGAACATAAATTTTTACTTTACATTATGAAAGGAGGATGGGCATATTGGGACCACCCTCCAATATCAACATGATATATACCGTTAGATAGTTCTTTTCAATTGGAACAACAATTCTTATTACAGCTTTGTTGTTACTGCTGTCCGATTGGAGTGATGAAGCTTTTAAATATTTGAGAAAAATACTAATATAAATACTAATGTTTAATGTTTTTACACATATCCCCACACTGTAATAACTTATTCTAATCATTATTTAAATCATATTGATTTTTTAAATCATATAAAACGCAAGGTTGATGCACTCTTATACAATTATGTAGAAAGTACACTGAAAGCTAATCAAATAGAAAATTTCTCATCGATAACCGAAGACCAAATAATTATACTAGCCTTAGAAACATATCAATTGAAACTGGCGCGAAGTTATTGCAGCGAGCATCTTTAAACTCAATAGAAACGAATAGGGAGAATCGGTTAGACGATCTACTTGATTATGGCATACACGAAAATGTCTTGTCAGGCAAAGGATATAACTATTGCTACATTTTAATAAACAGCGACCAAAATGTAAACAGCAATAGTATAATAGAACATTATTGCACATGCCTATCAGGACGACAAACGATGGGCACATGTGCAAATATAATATCAATTATTTGGTATTTAGGATATGCAATTCATGCACGATTTAATGCACCAGCAACATTTTTAAACGATGTTATTATAGATCACCCATGAGACCAATTAAATAATTCTTATGTGCTATTATTTTCCCTGTTCAAAAATGTTTTCTTTAACCTTTATGTCTATAAAGTTTGTGATATAAATAATTGTTTATTATTTTTCTTAAGCAATAATAAGCTTGATAACTTCAAACGGACAGCAGTAACAACAAAGCTATCATAATGATTTTATTGTTCCAATTGAAAAGACCTATGCAACGACATGGTCCCAAGTTCCATACATTTTTGCCCAGCCTCCTAGTTATATTCGTCACGTATCGTACCTAACACAATATTACCGCCATATAGAGTGGCAGTGGAACATTAGAAAACGATTTCTTTTTAATGTAGTAGAAACTCGAACACTTTGTTTCATGACATTGAGAATCTTCCACAATACCGTATTAATCTGTATTTCAATAATATTTTACATAATCAAAGTTTATACCTTACAATTTCTAATAGTAAAATTAAGAACCTACGAAAATATCATTTTATAACTTTCTTCACAAACAGTTCTTGTATAGCATAAACAGGCAATCCTTTAGTCTCGGGTAGACAGTAGTAGAAGTAAACAAAAGAAACGAAACACGCCACAGAAAATATATAGAACGCAACCGCATATCCAAATGCTTGTATGATGATACTAAAAAGAAACGTGCAGATAAACGAACAGATACATCCCCATTGACTTGATATCATCAACATTTTGCTTTTGACCTGAAATGATAAAAGAAGTATAGTTTTTACAACTTCATAGAATTACTATTATTAGAGTTAACGGGATATTTACCATGTACTATTGAGTATTTCCGATATTTTGGCGCTGTTGCAATATCATAGAATTAGTCTCGATATTTTTACATCTGAATTGCCAGATATAGAGACCTTATTCTTAGCATTCCATGAATTCTCCGTGCGGGCGCCACCCGGGTCCATAGCATGACACATGGGGAAAACCCCAACGGCGTCTGGGGCTTGCGACCCATTTGATTAGGTTTAGGGTGGCCACCTTCCTATGCGCATAAACACTCACCATCCACCGTCAGCAATGTTCCCTCCCCTGCCCAACCAGATATGGTAAGATCCTATCAATGCCGCTTGGGATATTCGTTTTAGTATAGAGCTTACGGAAGTTCTTAGCAATCCAAGGTCTATAAATAGATTATACAGGGATTCAGGTGGAATTCCCCGCATAATAATTCTACTGCATAAAGTTTAACCTCATAGCCATTATTATTAGAGTTAACGGGAGGAACTGAAGTATAGGCGGTTGAAAGGGAAAGTCTCAGCACATAAGTATAATAAGTAAGTATTCACGGACATCTCACACAACGCTATCTGATCCCAAAGTAAGCTAGGAATAACCTGCTTGTGTTATGGGTATCAGATCACATATATCGATCTACCCTTACCCTACCCTAATCCTATATATATGTGCTGAGACTTTCGCTTTCATCCGCCTATACTTCAGTTTCTCCGTGATCATGGTGCTTGCAACAGCGCCGAAATATCGGAAATACTCAATAGTACATGGTAAATATCCCGTTAACTCTAATAATAGTGTTAGTGACCATGAAAGTTTAAATAAATCATAGCCATTTTTGGTCAAGTCAAAGTATTTGTTTATCTTCATGGCGTGGTCCTTAGGTATTGTTGGTCTCCCACGGTACCGTGAGCTCCACGAGTACTGCACGCCTATCTATTCTCGAAAACAGGAATATGTCAGGTCTGGATGGCGAGGCACATACATCCTCCGGGATTTTTTAGTGTTGTTTTTACGTGTCTGCGAGTATGGTCCAATCGGCGACAGTCATCAAAACTGAGTATGGCTTTTGTTATACTTTCTTTTTAACAGCCTTCCTGTGTAAACGCAACGTCATTTCTTTTGTTTGTGGTTAATCCCTTTTTTACTCTAGCTACCGCCAAGCTGACAGCCTGACATATGATTTCCAATACCCTATCATGTCGGCGTGACTAATGACCCCGGTCTAATAGCGTCCTACATCCCATCAGCAGGTGCCTAGAAGTTCCAATTGCTTCCCCACATGCATTACATGCTTTATCTTTGGCTTTCCCCCACCTGACCAGATTATTTTGGTCGAGGAGTGAGAGAAACGCATTCATATAGAATCTAAGCAAAGCCGGCGACCAGTCGTATAACAAGGTACGCTACTGCAAGACCATGGGATCGCCTAGAGTAAGTCATTCGTTCTGTATCTCTAGGTTCATCGCGTGCACCTTATAGGCGTCATTCGCATCCTGTTCCAGAAAAGATTTTGTGGAATCTGCCTAAAGGCGCTCAGAGATTATGCATACGCACAGATACGCTGCCGCCGTAATGCCTCCAAAACAGGCAAACCCTATAAATAATGTATATTTAATATAATATACATCTATACTATAAATCTATAATAATAACTTGTGTCAGTTTAATTTTCGACAGCCTCCGTAGCACAGTAATTTAGGCTCATTGTTATATTTCTCTGCTAAATTTTGTTTACTTTAGTTATAATTTTGTTTGCCGATGATAGAAGTGTATTTTTTCCATAAAGACAATGTTGATACAATGAAAAATTAAATTATTTACTAGAATCTTTAAGGAATTTAACTGACTGTGAATACATACATACACATACATATGGTCACGCCGTTATCCCCGAAGGGGTAGGCAGAGGCATATTATATGCCCACATTTCACCTTTGTATAATTTGTCCCACGTAATAGGTGGTGAGCCGTATTGCCGTGTTTAAATGGACAGGCGCAGGTTGTGACTGCCTGCTGTTGAAAAAAAGCCTTCAACTTAGCTTAACGACTGCCATTTTACTGGCAACCGGGACCAACGGCTTAACGTGCCTTCCGAAGCACGGAAACGCTCAAAATAAATATCACAAAGTGATCACATGAATGGTCACCCATCCATGGACCGGCCATAGTGAAAGTTGCTTACTGCAGTGATCGTTTACAGAACACTGAGTCCGCGGGGCCACGAGCGCTTCTGACTGTGAATATAATAATAAATGGATGTAACTTAGTAGTTGACTGACCTGTGGAAGATATAGCTCAGCTGGGACCACATAAACTAAAGTTCCTGAGCCAAAAGTATAAGATACGCCAAAAACGTATATGAAAAGTATTATTGTCCAACTTGGGAACCACTCTGCTACTATCTGAGTTCCAAGAAACAGCAAACAGACACTGCATATAAAACTCGAATATAGTTGAAAAGGCTGTAAGAATACAAATAAAATTAATGATTTCACATTTATTATAATGTAATAAACGCAAATGCCTATAGCATAAGGTACTTCAAAAGGGGATTTATGAGGTTTTGCAGGTTCGGCAGCGCGAGTATGAAACCCTATAGTATTGCAATCGTCAGTTAATCTTGAAATTAACCACTTTTAACGGGGCTTACATTCGCAGAAAGCTGATAATGTTATTTAAAATAAATTCAAAGTATGCCAAGGCGAAGATAGAAGCTAAATAAATATCAAGCATACTTACTCTTCTTCCTACTGCATCTACCATATAAGCTACTACCACATTAGCAATTAACATTATAAGCCCGAATATTACACTGCAGAGATTTGGAGAGACAACATCTCCTAGTACGGCAGTAAATATAGGCTCTATGTAAACCTGCACACTTGGCATACCCTGGAATTGAGCACTAGTCTCTATTGCCATGATTACGTAGAATTGATGACGTATTATAGGAGTCGTTTCTGAAATTAATTATGAATCAATAAATATTGTAGAACTATATTACACAACGTCATCTAGCCCAAATTAAGTTAGTATAAGCTTGTGCTATGCGATCTAGACAAATGATAAACATACTTTTATATGAAGTTGATAACTTTGTTCTGAAACTTGAGCTACACAGAGACAAGGGTTATGATATGTCAAAGGAAGGATGAGCAAATTAGAAATGGACTATAATAGAAGGTAATTGAAATTGTAAATATTGGTAATATAGATTATTTGAGAGTTTGGCCGCCTCTGTGGCACGGGTGGGCACGGTCAAAATTTGTCTGTATCCCAAGTAAGGTGATAGAATATTAAGTAGATATGTTAATGACAGATTTTTTTTTGATTAAAATGTGTAACAACATTCAGATAGAAACTTTTAGATGAAAGTGTGACTTGAGTGTTTTTATTTCTAAAAGTTTACAGGTGAATCGAAATTATAATATAATGTAAATACTCCAATTAAAACCAAGCTTTCACCTACTGAAGAGCTGCCAACAAGATTTTCCTCTGGTGTTTACTATTGGTTTTACTTGTTTGACTTCACGCGTTAAAGACTCAGCATCTGTTAAAGGAACAAATTATTTACTTAGCAGCGGGCTCAGTGTTCTGTAAACCATCCATACATTCAGCAACTATTGCTGTGGCATATAAAGTTTCACCTGTTGCAAAGGGGCTTCACACCGCCTACGTGCCTCTAAGTGTAGAATTACTGACTCTTTAATGACACGCCTTTGAATGGAGTTTACAATACTGATATTTACATGCTGCAGCCATGTGCGGCCGTACTTGCTTATTATGAGATATTTGTACTTTTTATCCTTTTTTTATGAATCTTACTAATATTATGAAGGCGAAAGTTTGTGAGTGTGGATGTTTGTAACTCTTTCACGCTGTAACGGCTCAATGGATCTGGCTGAAACACAGGATCAGGGATAAATTATAGGTTGGAATAACACATAGGCCACTTTTTATCCCCGGAATAAGTTCCCACAGGAAGCAGACAACAAATTATACGCGGGTGAAGCTGCGGGCATCAGCTAGTTTCTTTTTTAATGTCATCAAATTTACCTTGATTATCTGTGTCGAGAATGCGTCGAATATTGTTTATTTCTGCCGCTACCTCTTTAGATGTATAACTTGTTTGCCGATAAAACGATAAAGATTTTGCTGCGTCCTAAAATAGTATAATTTTGTCGTTTTTTATATGTCATTTTTATTGTCATTTATAATACGAACATTTAAGCAACTATGAGAGTAATATCATTATATTACGACTTTAAAAAGATAAGCTTCACAATTTTGTCCTTTACGTTTTGTTCGACCCAAGATTTGACAAGGTGATGTGAGGAGATTGGCATGCAATGGGACCACTGCTGCCCAGGAGACAAACTTTCCTACCCAAATCCTGATAATAATACACATACGGTACAAAAACACAATCTTGTCGTCGTACATATAAAAAAAATATTTAAGGCAATTGATAATTGTCTAGATCCCAAAGCACATTTTGTCAACCCGGGTTTCGAATTTTAGACTTCAGCACATCAGATGTATACTCATACCACTGCGCCACAAAAGCAGCTAATATTAAATGATATTCTTACGCATAATTGGATGCTGATAAGCAATAATGTGTCAACCCACAAACAGTCAAATTCATAGGTTTTGATATATTTTAATAAAACTTCACGTATTTTACAATCTGCAAAAGTGTTTCAGGGTCCATAAAACATACAAGTACGAGAAAAATGGATTTATATCATAAAACAAATCGAAAATCACATATACCACATTCGTCAATAATGCTTTAAGTTACTTAACATAGTCGAAATTCAAAGTAGTGACATGTATCATCACGAAAAATATGTTATGAGCTTATGAGACTTGACACTGTGTTACTAAAATATAATTCAGCGATTCTGCGCTGCGCCAAACAACGAGCTCATAATAAATAATTAAGTTCTTAATTTATATACCCATTATAAGTGATTGACTTATTGTAACTTTTGTCACTTAACTGATTATTGCTAAACACAACGCAATACCGTATGTCGTACTATGCAGCTTAACACGTTGTTGCTAAACAATGAAAGCTCTCTTAACAATGCATAAAGTACAGTTTATGGTGCTTGACATATTATTACCGAATATTGACGAACTTTTTATGAGAAATACGAGTATGTTAAGGTATGATGTTGTATTGAAAAATCCTTTTTATTCGTAGATCTGATAATATAGTCCCACTAAAAAATGTTTATCTATGTTGTTGTGGAAAGATGTCACCGCCAAGATAAAGTAGATCTTTTTTCCGGAAGTTAAATTCACTAAGCGGGATTTTTAACGGAGCTTTAACCCCTTGACGTTCATAAGTCGAGCCCACACGGTATACCCGCGATGGTACTCAAGCAGTGTGGTCCGGAGTTGTGTCCGGTACTTACACGTCTTTTCACGCTTTCATATTCCATGAAAGTAGTCCCGACATCATGGAAGATCGTGCACGTGCATCCTGTGCCCAAGAAGGGTGACAAGACCGATGGGGATAATTACAGCCCTAATAGCCATCACCTCGTGTGAGATGTGTATTAATAGTATGCTCCCACTTTTATTAAAAGTGATGGAGCATGTAATTAATACACATATCCTGATGTAAGTTTGAAGAACACGACCAGCTAACGATTTAAGTCATGGTCGCTCGACTGGCGATTTTCATGTGTACCTCACCTCACACACAGCTTGGCGACGGCTATCGAGAATAAGGGTGAGGTCCTAGTTGTGAGCCTCGACATCTCTAAGGCCTTCAACCGGGTCTGGCACAGTGGCCTTCTTACGCAATTGTCCTTCAATGAACTGCCCCAGGGTTTCGCGGATGGGTGTCCAGTATCTTCGCCGATAGAAGTATGAGGACTGTCGTCGACAGGAGCTGTTCTGACTGCATGGTATAAGGCTCGGTGATGTCGACCACTCTGTTTTTGCTGCATATCAATGATATTCGGTCTTGTGACAACATTTATTGCTATGCAAATGATAGTACGGTTAATACTTATTATACGGGTCGTTCCGATATTCCTCGCTGCGCAGTGGTTGTGAACAACTTGTATTTAAATTTTCGGTTACTCTCATAGAAATATAGCCGCAATTTCAGACAAAAACACCTACCAAGACTCAAGTTTGTGTATTCACTGATAAGAAAACCCCATTTACTGGGGCGCTGTAATTTCCTGGCACATCTCTTTCCACCTCCAATAGTATAAAGATCCTTGGTGTTGACATCTCCGACTCAAGATTGTGTATTCACTGTTAAGAAAACCCCATTTACTCTGGCGCTGTAATTTCTTGGCACATCTCTTTCCACCTCCAATAGTATAAGGATCCTTGGTGTTGACATTTCCAGTGACATTCAGTTCCGCAGCCATTTGGAGGACAATTCACAAGCTGGTGTCCAAGAAGCCTGGGGTGGTCAGTAGGACGCAGCGGTACCTATTTCAGTGTGGCACAAATGCTGTCTTTGGGCTGGGGCACCTGAATATCAGCTTCGTCCATTCGACTCGGTGCAAAGGCGAGACATGGTAGTTGTCGACGATTCTATACTTATAGGAGAGGCAATAACTTCTTGTGCGTATTCTACAGTCTGTACAACGGTTTGTGCACTGGGGCATTGTTTGATATGATGTACCTTCCATCATCGCACCGCTCACCACGGACAGGGTGTTCATCCTCACGCTGCGTCCGGAGCGTTTGATCACGGTAAGGTCCGCTTAAAACTTTGTTCCATGCACGTGGAATGATCTTCCTGAGTCGGTTTTCCGAAACGCCTATAGCATGGAGTTCTTCAAAGGGGGTCTTAGAAGGTTCTTGCAGGGTAGGCAGGTCGAGTGTCGCGCCTCTGATGACCACTTTCCATTAGGTGTGAGCGTAACCTTGTATGCCACCTTAATCAATCAATATCAATACATATAATAAAATCGTAACAGGTCGCTGTCTGTACATGGAAGATAAATAAGAAAAAATATTATAGGGGAGCTTTATGAACGCAATAGAACCCAAAACAATGATTTTTAGAATTTTTGTCTGTTTGTCTGTATGTCTGTATATCTGTATATCTGTTTGTCTGTACGGTTGTGCACGCTAATCTCAGTAACCGCTCAACCGATTGCAATGCGGTTTTTTTATTGTGTTGAGGTTTGCTCCAGTTAACATTTAGGGTTTGTTTTATGTAAATCGGTTTAGAAATGAAAGAGTTATAACACTTTTAAGAATCAGATATTTTAAAAATTTTAATTGTAGGGGTTTCTTTGAATGTGAGTGAACCTAAACTGGCTCTTTTATGATTAAGCAAACAGGGCAGTTTCAGACGCTGCTTGATGACTCTGATGAAGAAATACCTTTCCTTTCATACACCTTATGTGACGTAAACGAAGTTGCGGGCTCAGCTAGTATAGTATAAATATTTAAAAAAATACTTTTTATTTACGTCTATTGATGAAAGAAAACTGCTGTTTCTAAATCAATAATATTATAATAAACGATCTAAATACATAATATTTTGAAATATAATAATTATGTTGCAAAAATATGTAGATATGTAATATGATTCTGAGGACAAGAAAAATATATTTCTCGTAAGAAGAAGAAAAATGGATACTAAATTATGTTTATTGTTACACTAGATTGATGACTTAGTAATAAACTTTAGGTTTCTTATATTTTTCATATTATTAAAGTGTAAATTCGCGTTCACATAAAACTATTTGATAAACTATTTAAGTGATTACATGTGTTTATCAATATTCCTTTATGTTCCTCAACATACTTTTATTGTCATTCGATCTTGGTACCGGCATTTAGCAAAACAGTGTTATGTTCCTTAATTTAATGTTTCGATTATTACAGCGTGTTCTATATTTTACAATATGCAGTAATCCCCTTTTTTCGGAAGAATATACTAGCCTGCTGTCTTTTTATAATCGCAATCTTTTTCAAATCCATTTTTCTTTTAAATAAACAGAGAAAAGAATAATAGATACATATTTCTCTTAACAAACTATTTAAGAATTGGTTTAACTTCTTAAGACGCCATTTTCTCAAAACTAGGTTCATGAGGGTTAACACATTATTGTTTATCAGCATCCAATTATAAATAAACTCACCACTTCTTTCCCTTCCATCATAAGTCGCACAGGAGATTCTTTTAACACTACAATCACGCACAAACCAACCACTGCCGATAAGAGATTGCAGTATACCATCATTTGATAATCTAAAATACCACCAAGTAAATATGATACCACAAACCCTGAACTATATGCTAGGCTAGAACAAGCTGTTAAAAGTCCCCTGATGGAATCTTGAGCGATTTCGCTAATGTATATCGAGACCATTAAAAAAATTCCATATCCGAACCCTATAGCTAATACGGCCATGAGAACGACTTCCACTTGGTTAGTAACGGCTATTACTGTCCACCCAATCTGAAATTGAAAATAAAATAAGGGATGAAATCTGTATTATTTGAGGTAAAATCGACGCTAGTAGCTATCCAAAACATGGGACTTGTAGAATGTTATCTGTGTATCTAGCCGTCCGTTTTAAATTTTCTACTCGATAAGGAGTTGGATTTTAAATTTTAGACATGCAGAAGGTTTTTGATTCTGATTATATATGTTACAATAACATAAGTACAGAAAAATCATTTAGAATCCTGTCAGCAAAGTAAGATATCAGATGTCATCTAGCCGTTATGAGTAGATTTTTTAAATTTAGCATTCCAAAATCATAAAGCCAACTCTGCTCGTCTACAAGCCTATTAACAATGGTCTTAAAGCCGTTGGATTAATGAATTGCCTCTCCACGTTCCACATGATGAGCTTGTACTTGTAAGAAGGTTCTAATATCTTGGTCATAATGATGTTCAATTGTTAAAGCTAGTGATTACAAAAGGCTTTACCAAAGTAATATGAAATAAGTCAGCCTCACTTGCAAATAGTGCATTTGTTAAAAGACGAAGATAATGTTATCCTGAAGCAACACCTTGTAAACAACCCGTCTGCGAGCAATGTGTCACAGATGTTGGGAATTTCGTTTTTTGAGTTTCGGCCTATTTAACTTTTATGGAATACAACCCTAGACAAATGTAACTTTATAGTTAAAAACGAGTAAAGTCTAGTATTATCTCTATGATAGGTAGATTAGATTGATATTTTGACTGAATTGTGTAAGTAGAATAAATGATAAGTATTGTATACTTACAACAGTAAATACGGCTGTTAGAATCACAGTACGTTTAAGTCCTAACTTGCCCAAAACGAACACGATCAATAATGGCTGAGTTACCATTAAAGCGAATAGCGGAAAACTGCTTATGAAAGCTATTTCGATATCAGTCATGGGCCGATTCAATGTTGTGTTTTCTGACTTGAATAGAAGCATCGTAGACGATGGCCAAGCCGTTGACATACCCACGTTTAGGTAGGAAACACTTACTGTAAAATGAGAAATATTTTACTGTGGTAATGTAGGTATATGAAATAATTCATATTATGTTTACATTCATAATGAGTACTGCAAATATTGAAATGCATTGCCTGAGTCTTTCTTACTGGATAGCTCGATATAACTCTACAGTTTTAAGGTGTAAAGTGAACAGTGAAGTTTCTATTGGAAAAAGTAGCCAAACGTGAGCTTAACCTAAATAAAAAAGTTAACAATTATTCATTTGGGAGTAAAATCTAATTTATGACTAATCATTTGGATATAACCCCTATAGTTCAGGGACCTATCCCAGAAAAAGGAGGACGATAAAAAGGAGATTCAAATGAAATCATTATTATTTGCATGAGCAGGTAAACAAAAAACCTGCGCACGGAGTGTTCCGTATCAAAAAACGCCAATAAATTAATAATATTTTTTTTTCTCAATTTTGTTACTTTTTGTTATAGAAGCAACAGAAATACATCATTTGCTCTTTATCTATCACGGCTCTTGAGATACAGCCTCGTGACGGGAACACAAAAAAAAACGATTTATGTAATTCCAAATTTCAAAATTACGAAAAATTTCATTAGTACGAATAAATACAAGTCCGTACTGTTATTTTCCCGAAAAAAACATTTTGTGAATTTCAAATTTCCAAACATTCATTGTTAAAATTATAACTTTCTACGTAAAAGAAAGTTAAAGGTTGCCTGGAAGAAATTGCATTTAGCGATAAGGCCGCCCGTTGTACATTTTTAAAACATGTTTTCCGTATGTCATGTAATTCTAAATTGGTGTACAATAAAGAATATTTCTATTCTATTCTATTTCTAAAGTTAAAATTGATATTTTGCAGATATTTATAAATAAATAATGTAAATTGAATATTATATAAACACCTTGTAAAACTGCCTTTTACAATGCGCATTGAGGCGCTCGTAGCCCCGCTTAGTCAGTGTTCTGTAAACGATAACTGTTAGTAAGCAACTTTCGATAGGGCTGCAACGTATACATGACTCCAAGTGCAAGTAAGCAGACATGCAAGCATGCATGTATACAGCATGCAAGAGGACATGAATGCAGGCATTCATTTCCACTCTTGCGTGACGAGATGAGAGTGACGAGACAAACTGGTTACCGCAATCGAGGAATGTACTTCCTCCTCGCTTTCAACTGGTATCTCAAAGCACACAGGGGGTCGCAGTTCTAACTTAACCTAACCTCTTCTTTACTCCGTCTCTCCCGGTAATGACAACAGCGAGTTAGACAAATAATCTATTTAATAACAAAATCATTCAGTGTACTTTTTTAGTTATAAAACTCTGCAAGATATCAATTTGAACTTTAACATATTTTTGTAAAAGTTGTAATTTCAACAATAAATTTGCTATTTTATGAGCCATAATATCGTCAAAGCTTAGCACAAGTACCGAAACCAGCTACGAAATGGCGGTGTAACAAATGTTACAAAAGCAATTGACTGTCACTATGGAATTTACACAAAACAATTAAAATATTACACTCATAATTCTTTGTGGATGTATAAGCGTACCCCTTTTTGAGCCCGCTTTGACAGAAGGGAGAGTATCAGTCAGTCAGTCAATGCCTCCCTTCCCAAAAAACAAGAAAAATGTTTATTATCTAAATTGATCTATTGACCAAAATATATGTCAATTTTTGAAAACTTCCGAGAGATGTAATGGACGGAAAGCAGCTCGGATAGAATTATGACATAATTTAATACTCACAAAATACTGTTGCTATCACTTGAACCAAAACACCCATTTTTATAATAGTTTTGATCGTGTAAATTCGCCCTCAGGTTTTTATTTTAAAGTATTTATTGATTATTCAGAAGATTTTACAACTGCAACACACTAGTCACGTATATTTTTTATGACTAGTCGTCAATATGTTAGCTAAGACACGACTATGCACCTGTATTCATCAATTTCTAATAAAACCTATTTAAATAAAGTGACGGAAAAACAGGTTTTTGACCAAAAAATGTTTAGAACCACTTTTATTTCTAGTTTAATAATATGCATCGAAACAGAAGTGTATTCGGTTGATGCAATTAATCAGTTTTCCCATCGGCGAGAAAATGATCAACTAGGTATTATATAAAGTGTCCCAAAACTAACTGTTCAAACTTCGACACGTGACGTGGCATCAGTCAAGAAACATTACAAAAATGAAGAAAAAATAATCACATGAATACTTTAAGCGTAATTCCGTTTTAAAGGTCCTGTAAATTTTCATTTTCACAATTTCTATCGCAACTGAGCGGCAGCAGAAAGTGACGACGACAGTCAAGTGGGTGCTCCGTGGCATGTTTTGCCTCGCCGACCATGTTGCCTCCAATTGCCGCGGTAATAAACGTATGCATAATGTGCGTCAAAAACATATTTTAAAAAAATATTTGATTTCCGATGCTAAGTCAGCTCATGAAATTAGACTAGTCAATTTTGGAACACCCAATAGGCTTAGACCTCTTAGACGAAAACTTAGGCAGTTGCCTATTGGTACGCAAAGATAGGCAACAGAAATATCTGTAGAAGAAACGATGGTAGGTGGAGTAAACGAGTTCTGGAGTGGAGACCGCGACTTGGTACAAAAACCTGAAAAAGGTCGCTTCAAAGACGAGCCTGGAACGTTAATCCGAACTCGTTTGTTCGAATAATCTGTTGACAGAATCATTTTTGGCAGGCGTCTCTTTTCAAAGAAAGCACGGTTGTCAGAAATCACTACTCGTAAAAAGCACGGTTCGCCGAAGAATCCTTCCATAGAAAGCACTGTTGGCAGAAATTACTATTCGTAGAAAGCACGGTTCGCTGAAGTATTGGTTGATAGAGTCATTGTTGCACAGATGTCATGGTGGTTCGAAAGCACTGTAGGCAGAAACCTTTGTACATAGATAGCACGGTTCGCCGAATTAATTGTTAATAGAATCGTTATTTATAGAAGCCTTGGTTTATAGAAAACGTGATTGGCAGAAACCTCTGTAAATAGATAAAACTTCATTCCGAAAGCTTTTTTGATAGAAGCCACTTTTTACAGATACATCGAGTCACAGAAAGCTCGTTACAAAGAATAATCTAATAACTTTGGTTGTTTTAAGCTTTCCTCAATCTTAAGTCCCTTTCTTGCCCTCGATACTATCGTTGGGGTAGAACCACAGGTAAAAAAAATATCCGAGGGACTATCACGCTATCCAGCAGTACTTTACGAACCCTTTGCTTTCTGTGATCCGATGTATCTGGAAAAAGTGGTTTCTATCAAAAAAGCTTTCGGAATGAAGTTTTATCTATGAACAAAGGTTTCTGCCAACCGCGCTTTCTATAGACCAAGGCTTCTATGAATAATGATTCTATCAAAAATTAATTCGGCGAACCGTGCTATCTATGTACAGAGGTTTCTGCCTACAGTGCTTTCGAACAACCATGACATCTGTGCAACAATGATTCTATTAACCAATACTTCGGCGAACCGTGCTTTCTACGAATAGTGATTTCTGCCAACCGTGCTTTCTATGGAAGGATTCTTCGGCAAACCGTGCTTTCTACGAGTAGTGATTTCTGCCAACCGTGCTTTCTATGAAAGGAGACGTCTGCCAAAAATGATTCTATCAACAGATTATTCGAACAAACGAGTTTCGGATTAACGTTCCAGGCTCCGCAAGGGACTGGCTGGATGCGGAAGGTGCAAGACCGTATGTTGCGGAGAGGCCGACGTCCAGCGGTGGACTGCTATAGGCTCATTTGATTGATTGATTGATACACCGTCGCCTCAGTGCTTATTTGTCCTATGTGCCATCGGTCACATTTAGCAGTAGAAGCGTTTTTCCTTTATTTTTATTTAAAAAGGTTTAGTTTCTGGCTTTGAGGGTATTTCCTAATCGTGTGCTACTTACAAATTGATTAAATTAAATTTTCATCTGTAGATGCCAACTAATAATACCTTATTTCACTGATTTACGTGGAGATAGAACAAAGATGCACAAGTTTAATTACGAATACGGACTAAGAACATTATCGCATTATAGATAGGATAAAGAGACTCATTTATTTTTGCGTGCTTATTTGTGCTATCTCCCAGATTTTCCAAGCAGGATGGTGCATATTTCACCATAATAGTCATACATAACAAACACAAACGGGTTTAACTTGTAAGTTGATAATGTTTTGTTTTTTTTGTTATTATTATGACAGGAGTTGGAAAATAGAAGACACTTTATATATATTAATTACTCTTCCTCTTCGTTATATTTATAAATTACATTTGGTCGTCTTAGTTCTTTACATAAGTACGGAGGGACCCAGAAAACACAAAGTCAAAAGTGAAGAAATCGGAACTAAAATTTCCTAATTCGAAACACTTTTGCTTTGTGAATATTGATTGGACTTACTAACATAACATTTTAAAATTTTATAGAAATTTACTAACACAGCAATATTACGCAAGTAAAAAAAATTCAGTAAAAAAGCAATACATCGATTAGGGCGCCTTCGCACGCTCAATGCTGCATCTACAGAAAAGAAATGCTACAATACATACTCGTATTTAGGTACAGGTCGAATTGATTTCCCGCTTATTTGAAGGCTGATAAAAAAACATCATCGTGTTTCAAATTCTAAACTGATTCGAGTGTAATTTAATAAGTACTTGCTGCTCAGTTTGCAGCCGCGTCTCATCTCAATACATAGTTTTTCATAACCTGTTTTTGTCATTATGTAGTATTTGTCTGAACCAATTTGACGATGAAAATGCAACAATTTATAAGATTTTGAAATGATTTTCGTGAGTGACTGAAAGATTCTCGTAGTAAAATGGCGCATAAAGCGTCGCGGGCTGTAATTGGTCGCTTGGGTCATAGAACACTCAAGCACTCAACATCTCTTCCGATGTAGTATATATGCATGCACATGTAACACGTGCACAAATAAAATTCAAATAATTTTTTGGTTGTTTTTGTAGTAAAAGTCTTAATTTTTCTTCGACTATGACAGGAGTAAAATTTTTGTCCTAAAAATGCTGCATTTAAAGTCCATTTTGGAAATTTTGGTCGATAGAACAAATAAGCACTGAAGCGACGACACATAGGCAACTCCCTACGCTTTTGTCCAAGCGATTTGGCATAACAACCACCACTGCAGCACTGTTCCTAGTAGATTATATACTTTTTTATTTAATTATTATTACACAAATGGACAGAGTTGTTGCACTCTAAACATCTGATCCGCATACTTTTAATAATTAAAAATACTTACTTAAAAGTGATTACAATAGTTACAAAGTGTTTTGATTATGACAGTGAACTGTGTAGATCCAATAATACTAATAAATGTTATTTAATACATATACCTATACATATAACATGAAAATAAACTAAAAGTGAACAAACTTGAAATCAGATACAAAATTCCCACATATCAGGCAGTTAAAAAAAATCAACTTATTTCTCGTCGTCGAATTCAAAGATTTCAAGATTGAATGCAATTCGCTTAATTAGATATGTTATCAAAGTGGTGAAACTGCAATTTATAAAGTATTTTTCAAGCTAAATGATACAAGTAATTAATAATTATTGGTATTATTGCCACCTATGGTTCAGTAGTCGATCTGCCTTAAGAAATAAATAACAACAAAAAGAAAGTGAACCTTTACTTTATTAAGTAAATCTTTTGTAAATTGGAGGAACTTACAATCCTGATACAAAATTTGGCAAAAAAAAAATTATTGCCACTCATACACAGTGGCCAGTCACACACGCGAGAACTGAGCGTTTCAAAGATCGTTCCTCTGTCGAACTATAAAAACTTGGAACAACCTGCCCGCACACGTTTTTCCCTCATCTTACAATCCCGGGTTCTTTAAGAGGAGCGTGAAGAGGCACATCACGGGGCCGCCAACTTGAGGACCACTATCAAAAGTGGCCCCCAATCGCTAGATGCGCCAAGGCTTTCCATCAGGCTGGTGGCGACGTCAATTTGGCGTGCTGAATGTAAAAAAAAATTAAAGAACTGCTAAATGAGTTACGTGACATGAAAGAAAGGATACCTCAATCTATAAATTAAAATAGCTTTTATCATAGTTATAATGAGTCAATGGATCCAAGTGGACGGAAGGCAATATTCCGATGTGCTGCATTGTTGTACAGTCTCCACAAATTTGGGAACCATAGGTACTTTTTATTGCTGTTCATTTCGACGCAACCGGTCTTTTGTTCGCTTATCGCTTATGCATTTATTATGTTCGCTATCGCAACATTACACATTATTTATTTTAGATTAGAAGCGCTTTTTGCTTAATCAGGCGGACACACTTTTGTTTTAAGAATTTTAATTTTTGTTTTACCCAATACTTCTTCTTCTGCCGTGGAATTTGTGCACCTATCAAAGCTTGGAGGTTAGAAGAAATCTGGTGATGATTAAATCCTTCTTTCGTCTAATCCGTGGTCATGTTTATAACCTCTCACTCCTACAGTATGTTTCAATTAGTGTTCCACTACCGGTCAGACGCTTTTTATTGACCAATACTACTGTATCTCTAGCGACCAGCCCGTTGCCGCGTTATACCTTGCATTGACACACATCAACAATATTCTGCTAATGCCCGTTTCCTATACCTAATCAACAAACCGTTATTGTCCAAAAACTACCATTCGTTTTTGGAATACTAATAGCGAACCGTAAATCATGTCTCTATAAAGTTTTGGGTCATCTACTTGCTACACCCAAAACCCCCCAAAGACGCGGGATAGCACCCAAACCACCCACTAGGCGAGGCCGCAGTCTGTTGGGAGTCCTTGGACATCCTTCCGAGGGCTTACCCGGGGCTCATAACCATAGGCTGTTGGGCGTTATGTGAGGTTTTTTAGTCGTTAGGAGTCCGACAGAGCATCCATGAGGATGTACCCTCACGTTAAAAAAAAGCGCATAGTTCATAGTCAAGTTCTTGAAATTCACCTACGATTTTTACGAGTTTGTTTACACCGTAATCGTGAGGATGCGCATAGAATAAAAACAGAAAATATTCAACCAATACATTACATTATTTTTTTTCTGTAGGAAAAAAATATGAAACGAATTACCATTAGTGGTATAACCAGATAAAGTTCTTTATGATGGTAACTCTCTAGTCCTGACAGGTTGCCGGTGTTTTACAAATGACCATACGTAGTTATCCCCAAAAGGGGAGGCAGAGACAATACATAATTGGCTCACATTTCACCACATTTTTAGACTTTGGTTCTCGTCGTAGGTGGTAAGCCGTATCGTCGTGTTGACGACAGGCGCAGGCTGTGATTGCCTTCTGTTGAAATTTTCCTATTATTTAAGGCGTAACTAAATCAACTCTTCAAAATTCGTCATTATCACAGGGTATCAGTAGGCAAATAATTTCCTGCAAACTTCGTCACGTAATAAAAGGGAGTCGTAAAAAATTCAACCAAGAAAGAAATTTAGAAATAGTATGAACACTAAAAGTGTTTTAAAGATCGTGCTAATTTTCAGTAGAAAAATAATTAACAAAACTATTTAGGGTTCCGTACCGAAAGGGTAAAAAACGGGACCCTATTTATGAGATAACGCCGCCACCGTCCGCCTGCCATGTGTATACTTATAGTGTCGGCATCCATTAAGAAAGGGATTTTCAAAATTCTACCTTAAATGGAAATAGATGGTAATAGTTTATTGAAACATATCACGGAATAGGTCAAGGAGCACAGCTGGTAAGTAATAAAAATTAGGGTCGACGGCGCGTGTGTGGCGCCTCCGGTGTTGCAAACATTCATAGGCTACGCTGACTACCAGTAGTTTTGGTGGGTCGTATGCTTGGCTGCCACCTTAGTGATAAAAAAAGGCATAAATAAAAAAAATCATGAAATTTGTCAGAATATTTGTGTAAGAACGTTAGGAATCACATACTGAATGTAATCAAGGTACTTAGTAAACCACAATTGAGTCCATATATATCTTGATCTATTTAATCTTTATTTCAATAAAATCTATTGACTCTATCACAAATAATATACCATACAATTGCTTACAGTAAAACTACAAACCTAAAAAATATCATTTTATCACTTTCTTTGCAAACTTTTCTTGTATGGCATAAATAGGTAATCCTTTTGTCTCCGGCAAGCAATAGTAGAAGTAAAGGAAAGCAGCGAAACACGCCACGGAAAATATGTAGAAAATAAGCGCATATCCAAATGCTTGTATGAGGATACTAAAGAGAAACATGCAGATAAACGAACAGACCCATCCCCATTGACTTGACACCATCAACAGTTTACTTTTCACCTGAAATGATACAAATAGTATTTTTAATAAAGCAATAATTTGGCTTCTCCTGGCGGAGAAGCCAGTAGTATAAAAAAATTTCAAAAGCCTACTTTAATAAATCAGAAAGTGGAAAATTTTGTATTTTTTTTTGTGTGTGTTTTTAATGAATAAACTCAAAAACTACTAGTTTTATATAAAAAATAGTATTGAAAGGATATAGGTACTAACTCGTAATAGGTTGTGAAATATCGTTCAAACTACGAGTTTACTTGCCAAATGTTAGGCTTGTTAACACCAGTATTAGGATTAGGGATGATCAAGTAGAATTGGTCGATGAAACTGTCTTTCTGGGCATAAAGTTAGACTCCAACTTGCAGTGGGGGCCTCATATCGAGAAAGTCTCGGGCAGACTGAGCTCTGCAGCCTATGCCATTAAATAGATCCGACAACTGACATACATTAGAACAGCGCGTCTTGTCTACTTTAGCTATTTCCACAGTGTCATGACCTATGGCATAGTATTATGGGGTAACGCTGCTGACATCGAATGTATCTTTGTGTTGCAGAAAAGGGCTGTCCGGGCTATCTATGGTATGGGGTTTCGGGAGTCATTAAGAGAAAAGTTTAAGGATATCAACATCCTTACTGTGTATTCACAGTACATATATGAAAACTTATTATTTACTCATAAAAATAACTGTAAATTTATTAAAAATAGTGATATCCATAACCTAAACTTAAGAAATAAGAATAAATTGGCTGTACCTAGATTTAGGCTTAATAAAATAAGCAATTCTTTTGCGGGCAATTGTATTCGAATGTACAATACATTGCCGACAGCCGTAACAGGTTTGTCAGTTAATAAATTTAAAAATCTAATAAAACTTAAATTGTGCCAGAAAGCTTAATAGCATTATAGACTTTCTAGAAGACAAGGCTGCCTGGCAGTGACACGAATTGCTCCTTTCTACATAAAAAAACTGTATTAGATACTAAGATACTAGAAGAGAAGGGACCGGACTAAGTTTCTTGGAGTGTTCTTCTCAGTCTGTAGCATTTCCGAACCCCCGGTAGAGTCACAAAAATTTTGACAAACCTAATTTTTTTTTTAAATTTCAAAGGGAATAAATTTTATTTTATTTTATTTTATTTTATTTTATTTTGACAATGAGCTAAAATCTTTAAGAAATAGTCGCAAAAAAACCCTAATAATTCAGAGAAAATAGAAAAGGAATCCCTTAATCTTTCTTGAGCATCAAATTGAAAATGATCAGATGATTACAAAGAGAATTAGATTTTTATGTAAAATAAAATAAGGAATTAAGTACGAGATTTGAGTTAGAAACGAAATTTTTACACAAAAAAAGGAACAACATTACAGTTCTTAATACAAGCTCAGGTCAGCTTTCTTTACTGCAAGTGGTAACCCTGCTAATTAACGCTAGAGGTCATGAGAAAGAGAAGGAAAATGGGAATGTAACAAACACAGAGATGTTTGGCTTGGGTTTGTTCCATTTATTGCGCTTGGCCGGTATTTTTTATTACGTGTATTTGTGGAAGCATAAACACACGTAATAAAAATACCGGTCAAGTGTGAGTCGGACTCGAGCACAGAGGGTTCCGTACAAAAAAACGGAAAAAATCACCTTTGATGTATAGATTACCCCTTAATCCCCAAGCCCTTTTTGTCTGATTTTAGTAATTGTTGTCATAGCGGCAACAGAAATACATCCTCTGTGAAAATTTCAGCTCTCTAGCTATCACCGTTCCTGAGATATAGCCTCGTGACGGATAGACAGACCGACAGAGGAACGGCAAAGTCGAATGAATAAAGTCCCGTTTTTACCCATTAGGTACGGAACCCTAAAAATAACGAGCATACGTTCAGCAGTACAGTATGATATCACTGATTTGATAATACCTAAGTAGTTAGTAGTCAACTTACCTGTGGTAAATATATCTCAGCTGAGACCACAAATGCAACTGTTCCTGAGCCAAACGTATAAGAAACTCCAAATACGTAAATGAAAAGTATTATTGTCCAACTTGGGAACCAATCCGTTACTATCTGAGTTCCTAGGAATAGGAAACAGATACTGCACACTAGACACGAAGATAGCTGAAGAGGCTGTAGAGACATAAATTAATGATAAATCTCAGGTATTATAATAAAAAATAAATTTCACAATATAAGGCGTCCCTAAATTGACTCGTCAAACTTCATGAGATGACTTGGCGTCGGAAATAGAACACAAAATGAATATTTAATAAACCGGCCAAGTGCGTGTCGGAATCGCGCACGGAGGGTTCCGTACCAAAAAACAACAAAAAGTCTCATTTGTTGCATGGGAGCCTCCTATTTTTTTATTTAACGTGAGAGAAAATCTTTCATGGATGCTATGCCGAACTCCTACCTAAAACCTCACATAACGCCAACAGCCAACGATTGGGAGCCCCGGGTTTGCCCTCGGAAGGATGTCCTAGTAAATGTCCATTTTGTCTTAATTGTTTATTTTTTATGAAAATATTCTGTGAGTATTTCAAACGTCTTCTGGTTGCCCTTATTACCTAATAACAGTACATATTTATTATAAAACAAGTATTGCTCTATGGTGTTTGTTAACCATAGAGCAACGCTCGCCTTTGGACAGTTCGCGTTGCTCTATGTTGATCCTCTACGGTAGTACAGTATGTATTTTCAAAAGAGTTTGAGAACTCTATGTTTAATTTCTTTTTCAGAATTAGTCCATTGAAATGTTACATGAGCTTTGCATTTATTAGAGGACGCAATTTTATTTGTGGGACATGTGTGGGGGGTCAATAGAAGCTTAACCTCAAGTTTGTGGGGTCGCCAACCTTGTCCCCCGGCCGCCATCTTGAAAAGAGTGGGGGAAAAAACACTTTTTTCGCAATATTTCGGAAACTATGAGACTGACAAAAAAATTGTAGAGGCATAATTTGTAGCATATTGTTTTGCCTACAAATGTGTATATAACTTAACAAAAAATTTAAAAAAAAAAAATTAAAATTTTTATAAAAATGTTCTTTTTTGCTCTATATAACTTTATTTATACATTTTACAAAAAAAAATACCTTAGACTAATCTTGTAAATGATCTTTTAAGAGAAATTAAAAAAAAAAACGCCCTCAAAAGATCATCTACAAGATTGGTCTGAGGTAATTTTTTTGTAAAATATATATAAAAAAACGCCACAGAGCAAAAAATATTTTTTTTATAATTTTATTTCCAATTTTTTGTTCATTACTTCTTTAATTTTTAATTTAGGGCAAAAATTTGTTTAACATATTTGTAGGCAAAACAATTTGCTACAAATTATGACTTCACAATTTTTTTGTAAGACTCATAGTTTCCGAGATATTGGGAAAAAGGTGTTTTCACCCCTTTTTAAGATTGTGGCCGGGGGACAAGGGTGCCGACCCCACAAACTTTAGGTTAAGCTTCTATTGAACCCCCACATGTCCCAAAAATAAAATTGCGTCCTCTAAGAAATGCAATATTCGGTCTTTAAATTGTAACATTTCAATGGACTAAATATGGATGACATTTGAATGATGACGTGACATTATGAACACGATACTTTCTACAACATCGGTGCATGTAATTGAATTGT
The DNA here is from genome assembly GCA_933228765.1 of Miltochrista miniata. NCBI lineage: Eukaryota > Metazoa > Arthropoda > Insecta > Lepidoptera > Erebidae > Miltochrista > Miltochrista miniata. Next base: position 4,529,716 of record OW121769.1, read on the forward strand.
GTGTTTGTACGTAAATTGTTTACACTGGAGAAAAATCTAAAATACCGGCAGGCTGATTACGTATAAAACAGCGATCATCGATAATCGCGCAATCATTGCGCAATCATCGCACGATTTATCGCTGGTGGCGGAAAAAAATTGTATTACGTTAAATGCTATAGCGAATCGTCTGCTAATCGCTACGTCGCACTTATCGCTACGAAACTAGCGCCATAAACAATTACGTGGCGATCACTGAAAACTGGGAACTGTCACATCTGTTGGGCATTTCATTAGTGTATGTGTGTGCTGAGAGACCACTTTTATTTTTAGTTGCAGTTTAACTAACAATAGTGCATAGTAAAATTTGCGAAAATATTTGTAAAGCTTTTTTTTTTTTTTTTTTTTTTTAACGTGAGGGAAAATCCTCGTAGGATGCTATGCCGGACTCTTACCGACTAAAAAACCTCACGTAACGCCCAACAGCCTATGGTTGAGAGCCCCGGGTAAGCCCTCAGGGAGGATGTCCCGTGACTCCCAACAGACCTACGGCCGCCAATGCGGCCTCGCCCAGGGGGTGGTTCGGGTGCAATCCCGGATTTCGGGTGTGACCCCGCTTCTAAGGGGGGGAGCGTGCGTAAGTGCTCACGTCACGCTGCCGTCATGGGCCTGCTTCTGTAAGGACGGTGAGCGGCCCTCTCACCGTCCTCAGACCCCCGGTCATGGAGGCCGATAGTCCTCGGCGAAGACACGTCGGCGGCGCCCAGGGCGCCGACTGCGGAACTCGGGTGGGAGAGTTCTCTCCCGCACCCAGCCCGCCGCCTCCTTCGCGAGCATGACCTGCTCGCAGAAAGAGGCGGCGCAGTCCCACTTACTCCCGCTGGAGAGCATGGCTCGCACCATGGCCTCAAGCGAGAGAGTGTCCACGCCCAGACCCACTACGAGGACCTGTCGCTGTTGTGCCCACGCCGTGCACTCCACCAGCGTGTGGAGCGCCGTGTCATCGCTGCGGTCCTCGCAGTGCTGACATTCGGCCGTGGTTTCCCGGTGTTTTCGCCACAGATACCTACCGAAGCTACCGTGCCCGGCAAGCATCTGTGTCAACCGGTAGGAGAGAGCACCGTGTCTTCTCTCCAGCCACTCGTCCATGACCGGTCTGACGGCCGCGATTGTGGCGAATCCCCCCTTTGGTTGCTTAAGTCGCATCTTCCATGTCTCCAGGGTTTCCTGGTGGAGCAGGGTCCGCTGGGCCTCGATTTCTCGAGACGCAGGCCTTTGGCCCCGTTCCAGCGCCTCCTTGCGCCATCTGAACAGTGACGCAAGGGCTCTCGCTTCCAGGTCCCATGGAGGGGTCCCGGCTAGGAGACATGCCGCCTCACCGGAGATCGTGCGGTATCCTCTTATCACCCTGACTCTCTGCCTGCCATCACTCTCTGCGGGCTCATCAGTCTAGCCTCATTGCTGGCCGTCAGGGTCTCCGCCCATACGGGAGCCCCGTACAGGGCCATGCTTCGCACGATCCCAAGGTACAGCCTCCTGTAGGGAGCGTTGGGTCCCCTGATGTTGGGCATCAGCCGCGCGAGTGCGGCCGATGCCCCCCTCAGTTTTGGGACCAAACTTCGGAAATGATGTCCGAAGTTCCACCGGCCATCGAGTACGAGCCCCAGATACTTCATCGAGGGCTCGATGCCGATGCTGACGCCCCCCACCTGTAGGCTGGATCCCGCAGGTCGTCCCATCCGAGGTCCGTGGAAGCACAGAGCCTCGGATTTGTGAAGGGCGACCTCAAGACCCAGCCGCCGAATCCGACCCACGACCTGAGCAACCCCTGCCGTGGCCTTAAGTGCTGCGGCACGGTACGTTGCTCCCCGCGCCGTAACGAGGGTGTCGTCGGCGTAACATGTTACGCCGACCCCTCTGAGCAACGGACCACGCAGCACCCAGTCGTAACCGATGTTCCACAGGAGCGGCCCTAAAACCGATCCCTGTGGAACACCGCACGACACATCTCGCCGACCCGGCCCTAGCCAGCTCGGGTAAGTTATGGCTCTCTCGGAGAGATAAGCCCCGACAATTCGACGGAGGTAGGGAGGCACTCCATGATAGATAAGCGCCTCCCTGACGCAGCTCCAGGGCAAGGTGTTGAATGCGTTGGCGATGTCGAGAGACACCGCCACCACCACCTCACCCTGTGAGACTGCTTCCTCCGTCAGGCCTCTAATGCGCATGATCGCGTCCACGGTGGAGCGTCCCTGACGGAAGCCAAACTGGCTATCCGCCAGATCAGGCCCCACGCGTGTGAGGTGCCCGACGAGGCGTTGTGCAATAATGCGCTCAAAGAGCTTGCACACCTCGTCGAGCAACACGATCGGCCGGTACCCTGATGGGGAATTTGCCGGCCGCCCCGCCTTTCGAATCAAGACCAGTTTCCCTGTCTTCCAGACCTTGGGAAACTGGCCTTTCTCGAGGCATGCGCTAAAGAGCCCAATTAGTCGAGGCCCAAGCTCTTCGAGAGCCAGGACCCACGCTTGGCCTGGAACGCCGTCGGGTCCAGGGGCGGTGTTTCTGCGGGATTTAAGCCGCAGTACAGCCGCCCCTAACTCACCCTCGGTGACTACGGGCACCTCGTTCTCGCTGCCTTCCGCGTTGGGCGCCTGAGACGGAGCCATGCGCGGAGAAATGTGTTCCTCCGCTCTCGACGGGAACAAGGAGTCCAGGACCTCCTCCAGCCGCTCCGGCTGGAGACTCTGAGTCAGTGGGGGCGCCTTAGGGCGTAATTTGCCCCTTACCATAAGGTACGGGCGCCCCCACGGGTTCCGCTCCAGAGTCTCCATCAGCTCATCGCGGCCCAGCTTTTTGGACCGCTTGATGGCCGTTTGGAGGGCCCTCTTGGCTTCCTTGTACCCATCATAAAGCTCCGTCTCTCGGGCTGCCGCATCGTCTGGGCGGCGACGCCTCCGGCGGAATCTGGTGTACCGGCGGCGCGCGGTAACGCACTCCGCGCGCAACTGCGCGATTTCCGGCGTCCACCAGTACACCTGCTTCCTCGCCGGTCTGGGCCTAGCCCTGGGCATTGCCGCATCGCAGATGTGCGACATGGCTCTCCCGAACCACTCCACTTCGGCATCAACATCGGCAGGCCCGTCCGCTGTCGGAATCCAGGCCTGCACGATGGCCGCCTCCAGGAGAGTATATTTGTAAAGCTTTGTGATCGGTTAGAAAGCGCGTCCGAACACGTGCTCGCAGCACTATTGTTAGTTAAACTGCAAAAATCCGCAAAAAATGGAAGTAGTCTCTCGGTACACACATACACTAATAAAATATCGAAATCGCTGCCTGGAGGTTGTCAAAAACGATACGTAATACGAAATTATCGCCAGATCGCTGCCGCAGTATAGCAGAAATGCACTTTTTAATTTACTGATTGTCCTACAGACGCAGCACCGTCGCTAGTTGGCTATGGCAAAACGATCGTTGATACGTAATACGAAACAGTCAACAAACAGCGATTATCACGCGATTTCCGCGAGATTATCGCTATCGCTTGCCTATTGTAACATACGTAATAAGCCTGCGGCTCTTTGTTTACTATTTCCTATGAAATTGCTATCTTTTAAATATTACACCTATCTAAAGTAATCTGCTGAAAGCGTGGTTCACTTTTTAAAGAAAAAATGTTTACGATGAAAGTCAAAAAATAAGTTAGTATGTGACCCGTGTAATGTTCAATCATGGCGACAAAAATTACTTTTGTTGCGCAATATTTGACTGTGCTATACCTTCTAAAGTGTTCATTTAATTTGCATGGTGCAAAGGAAAGAAATGATCTTGATGACATTTTCAAGCCAACTAACGTATTTTAATTGGAATAGATACCTTATATTCTAATATAAGATAAAATGACCAAAAAACACGTTTGTTGTATGGGAGCCCCCCGCAAATGTTATAATGTTTTTGTTTTTAGTATTTGTCGTTATAGCGGCAACAAAAAACACATAATCTGTGAAAGTTTCAACTCTCTAGCTATCACCGTTCATGAGATATAGCCTCCTGACGGACAGACAGACAGACAGACAGACAGACAGACAGACAGACGGACAGCGAAGTCTCATGAATAGGGTCCCGTTCTTTACCCTTTGGGTACGGAACCCTAAAAAGGAGTGTACCTAATTTTTTAAATAAAAAAAATGTCGCACATTATTGTGCATAATGTGCATTATTTGGTACCGCGGCAATTCTAAGTAACATGGTCGGCGTGGCAAAACAAACCACGGAGCACCCGGCTGGCTGTCGTTGCGGCTATCTGCTGGCGCGCAGTAGCGTTAGAAAGGGTGTTAATGAAAATTTACAGGACCTTTGAAAAAGATTAACGGTTAAAGTGTTCATGTGGTTTTTCTTCTATTTTTGTAATGTTTTATGACTGATTCCACGTCGCGTGAAAAACTTTGAACAGTCAGTTTTAAGACGCCTAATATTAATTTAAAACATACTTACTCTTCTTCCTACAGTATCTACGATATAAGCTGCAATTACACCAGCAACTAGCATTATAAGTCCGAATATTACACTGCATAAATTGGGAGAGACAATATATCCTAGTGTGGCAGTAAATATAGGCTCTACGAACACCTGTACAATTGGCATACCCTGGAATTGACAACTGGTCTCTATAGCCATGATTAAGTAGAACTGATGCCGTATTGCAGGAGTCGTTTCTGAAAATGAAAAGTTTTTGTTAATGGTGAAAGTTGAATGGAAAAAGTAAGGAATCTCGACTTGAAGTAGAAAAGAAAGGTAGGTTCGTTTCGAAGTTTTAAAGATAAATTCATAAAATCAATTTAGATAAACTATGGCTAAAATTTTGATAAGAACCACTTACAAAGAAAAGTTTACAATAGTAAGCAAATCTCCTACAAGAGTTCATCCTAAAATGGCTAAAGTGGGATATCTATTCAGAACAGTTATTATAGTTACATTAAAAATCAAACCCGATACAAACAACAATAAAATGACTTACTGAATAGCTGCCAACAAGATTTTTCTTTCGTTGTTATTACTGGTTTTATTTGTGCCACTTCACAAGTTAAAGACTCAGCGTCTGGTATAAAAATAAAAGAGTCAAAGTTTATAACTTATTTAGCACCCCTTCAAAGATTTGATCAACTGGTTTTTTTTTCCTCGTGGTCAAATCAGTTTGACAAAATAGTTAGTCCACCTCCTGGGAATGTTTGAACATGAACTTTATGTTAAATTTAATGAAATATTAGTTATTGTCGGCTTTGAGCAAGACCTGCGTCTTCTGGCAAACTGGGGTCGTGCAATAGGACTTTCCGGTGACTCCGGCTCATCGTAGGTCAACCGGAGTCACCGGATGTATTTACACAATAGTCAGTGCTAATGTCAATAACTTCCTTTTATTGGTCTCGAAGTTAGAAAGTGCGACTGCGGATCACAATGTCGTGGATTTGATACTCACAACGGAACAGAAATTTATGTGATTCATAAATATTTGTCTAATGAGTCCGGGTGTTTTTTTAGCATAATTGGTCATTCAAGTGTTTATTTAGCAATCATATTAGCCTATGGCAGTTTACTGCTCAACGTAGGCCTCTCCCAAATTTCTCCGCCATACACGGTCCTGCGCCTTCCACATTCAGTCAGTCCCTGCGATCTTTTTCAGGTCGTCGGTCTATATGGCGGGGGGTCGTCCTACCCCTCGTGTACCAAGTCGCGGTCTCACCGACCATCGGTTCTCCTACAGATGTGGCCAGTTCACTGCCACTATTAAACGCATACTCTGCGAGCTATGTCGACCAATCTGGTTCTCTGACGGATAGCATTGTTTCATATTTTATCCCTCAGAGACACTTCAAGCATAGCTCGTTCCATTGCTCGCTGTGCAACTTTAAGTTTACAGAGACGTGGACACTTACAGCTAGTCCATACTAGCTTCACTGTAAGTGTCCACGTCTCTGTAGTTAATCTAGCAGATTAACATAATAATATCAATACAAGGAACCCCATGATTGTGCGTCAAGTACTTCATGACGAATCTGCAATAGAAAATCACACGCAGGTGGAGTTATGCACAGATTTGTTCTTTCCAACATGTTTCCAACTAAACTAATTACTTTTATCTTCTTCCAATTTACCTCCATTATCTGTGTTGAGAAGGCGTCGAATATTGTTTATTTCTTCCATTACCTCTTTAGATGTGCTACTTGTTTGTCGATAAAACGCTAAAGAATTAGCTGCTTCCTGAAACATCGTAATTGTTCATAATGAATTTTATTTATTTCTATGCACAAGCTATTGCAACGTCCATATTCGTGACATCATGTCTTACAATAAAATGTATTGATACGATCATGAAAGCAAATAATGAGATTTTATGTCATCTTAGGCTTCTTTAAAAGTGGAGCTTCTATATTTGTCCAGTATTTATTTTTAGTAATTTAAATTATTATGAGGAAAGTAATCTGAGGTAATATGGATGAAACTTTCAATCACATAATGTGTATAGTGTTTACTTATCCTCAAAATAATATCAAACGGTTTCTAGGACGATTCAGTAACTTTGAAAATTAGATTAGATCATCATAAATTCTTTGATATCAGCTGCCAATTTTCAACATTTTGTCTGTTTCAATCGGCGCTAGGTCTGCTATGTAACTTCTAATCTCAACTATTAAGTATGTTAAATAATAAGAGAATGTTCTAAAGCAGAAGTGCACAATTAAGCACGGAGTGGTTTTCATACATTCATAAAGGGTTCCGTACCAAAAAACAGGAAAAATTACGTTTGTTGTATGGACGCCCCCCTCCCCTTAATACTCCTTTTTTTATGATTTTAGTATTGGTTGTTATAGCGGCAACAGAAATATATATCATTTGTGAAAAGTCATCTAAATTAAATTTGTACAGTCAACTACAAAGAGATGTACTAGTTTAATCTTACAAATTAATGTATCGTCGTACATTCGACTCGCAGGGATACATCATTTTGTAAGATTAAAGTAATACATCTCTTTGTAGTTGACTGTACCTAGTGAAACAAATCAACTCACCTCCTCTCGGCCTTTTATCAAAAGTCTCGTCGGAGATTCTTTTAACACTACGATCAAGCACAAACCAACCACAGCTAACGAGAGATTACAGTACACCATCTGCTGATACTCTAAGATACCTCCAAGTAAATATGAAGTCACAAATCCTAAACTATATGACAGGCTAGGACAAGCTGTCAAAAGTCCCCTGATGGAATCTTGAGCAATTTCACTGATATACATTGAAACTATTATAGAAGCTCCATATCCCAATCCAATTACTACAACGGCCATGAGAACGACTTCAACTTGGTTAGTTGAGGCTATTATTGTCCATCCAATCTGAAATTGGGAAAAAACAAAATGAAAAATACTTGCAGATGTCAAATATACAATTTTGTTTGTCTATATCTATCCGAGAGCCATAATATTTTTTGCAAAGACCAATCAATGGACTGTGAAATACGTAGGTAATTATATAGATAGAATAAACGAAAAGTATACTTACTACAATAAATAGAGCCGTTAGAATCGCAGCTCGCTTAAGTCCCAACTTGTCCAAAATACACAAGATTAATAATGGCTGAGCTACCATTATTCCAAATAGCGGCAAACTGTTCAACAGAGCTATTTCGACATCAGTCATCGGCCGATTTAATGTTGTATTTTCCGATTTGAACAGAAGCATTGTAGACGATGGCCAAGCCGTGGATATACTCAAGTTCAGATAGGAAAAACATACTGTAAAGTTATAAGATTTTTACTGTGGTATTAATAAAAGCAACGCTATAGTGTTGCAAATATCCATAGGCTACGGGGTCACTTTCGATCAGGAGGTTTTACTGACACTTTAGTTGTAACGTAAAACATAAAAATATTGCCAATTGTATTCATATTTTCTATTTGGGAGCAAAACACAATTTACATATGTTATCTGTTGTGTAAACCCTCTAGCTCAGTATTCTGTAAGCAATTCCTGCGTTAAGCATCTAAATGTAGGTACACGAAATTAATAAAAAACCAAAGAATAAAAAATAAATGTAATTAGAATAAAATGAAATGAATGAAAACACTGATCTGATTCAAAATCATTGTTTTCATTCTTTGAATGAAAAAAAAATATTTGAATGAAGAATGAAATGAACAAATTCATACTCACGAAACACCGTGGCTATCACTTGAACTAGAACACCCATTTTGTACTGTTTCGATGGTATAGAGGAAACGTTTGTAAATTATGGTGCTTTAAACTATTATTTCACAGTATAATGTGGCCTTTCTTGATTCTTATGTAGAAGAAAATCAAAATTTCACAAGACTAGTGTATAATAGGACTGGTCCACTACAGATTGGCTACCATTCTCCCAAGCACCTACATAATCAAATACCTAAAAATACAATTATAATTAAATGACGAAAAAACTGGCTTTCAATAACGAGAAATAGATTGTTTTAAACCAGTTTTCTGGTTCTTTTTCTTGATATTGTGCTCGTCAAAATAATGCCGCTCGCTTTGTGAAAAGCCATGACACCATCCATCGATCACAGTATAAGAGACTATTGAAAGTGGTCTTCAAGTTGACGGCCCTATGATGTGCCTCTTCACGCTCCGCTTGAAGACCCTGGGGTTGTAAGAGCAGGAAAACACGTGCACTGACAGGTAGTTCCAGGTCGACAGAGAAACGTTCTTTTGAATCACTCAGTTCTGGCAAAAATTCTCTCCACTGTGTGAGAGTGGCACATCTGCTCGGCACGCGTTGTTTGGGATCAAAAACAAGAGCATGGAATTAGATTGAAGAGCTCCTCAAATCACTCACCGTGATAGATTTTTTAGAATGCTGACAAAAACTCAAAAGTTGACTCGATGTTCTCAGTCAAATCTGAAGAATATTGTCAATTGGTAAAAGGCTCTACAAACTAGCTTCTGAAAATTATAAATACATTTCTCTTGAACTATAACTTATCATAATCATGTAAGCCGAAGATGCGAGCTGCTGAGCATAAGTCTCCCTGAAACATCACCAACCGTTTTTGTGGCTTGCGTGTATTTTATCGATACTCTATACTAATATTATAAAGAGGAAAGATTTGTTTTTTGTTTGTAACGAATAGGCTCTGAAATTACTAGACCGATTTAAAAAAATATTTCACTGTTGGGAAGCTACACCCTTTGCGGTGAACAAAGGCTATATTTTATTCCCGTATCCCCACGGGAACGGGAACTACGCGGGTGAAACCGCGTGACGTCCGCTAGTACTTTATATCTTTATATAAATTATCTACAAATTTGTGTGGTGAGATTATTCTGAGAGACTAGTTCTCAGCATTCCATGGGTTCACCGTGAAGGCGCCGGGTCCATCGCTTTTTACATACAGAGGCAAACACTGTGGGGGTATCTGGGACCTGCGATCCATTTGAGTAGGTTTAGGGTGGCCACCTTAAGATGCGTCAAAGCTTACCTTCCATCGTTCACAATGTACCTCCGAGGCTCCGACTGCCTAAGCAGATTTGGTAAGATCCTATCAATGCCGCTTTAGATATTAATTTTGTTAATAACTTTTTTATGGGTTATACATAGCTATGCTAAGATGGTATATACTAGCAAAATTATTCAAACACTCGTAGATTTATACACTAACAAGTTTTACACCTAACCTAATCAGCGATAGAAAATGCACTACGTTTGATGTCATTGCCGTGTGTAGAATGCTGATTACGCGAAACGTGATTTATGTAAAGTGCAAGTTAGGGTGCGTTTTCACTAAACCGGAGCTGGATTTACTGAGCGGAGCGGAGAAAAACAGAAGTGAAATGGGGAAAGTGTTTCCATTGAAGAGGAGTGGTTATTTTTTATACACTTTATTGTACGCCAAGATAGTATTACAGAATAGAAATTTGAAGCAGAATAGCAATATAATGGGCAACCGTATCGCTTAAAGCAATTTCTGCAAGGCAACCTTTTAGTAATTTATTTATTAACCAGATTATTTAAGCAGACCAAAGCTGGGTTCAATCCTGTTCGATCAGTCGAATTCAATCTCTAGGACAGATGATATGCGATATTTGTCGGCGAAGAAAAGAGTATCGCCATCGTATTATACACCTTTCTACAAGACGAAGTTTTGATATCTCGTGAACTAGAACAGATTGCCGGAGATTGTTTGGATACAAAAAGAAAACATAGATTCGACCCTAATATTTTTTTTTATAATACTAAGGTGGCAGACAAGCCCACCAAAAGGACCGGTGGTCACCGCAGCCTATGAACGTTTGCAACACCAGAGGCGCCACACTCGCGCTGCCGATCCTGTAAAAACCTTCTAAGACCCTTTTTGAAGAACCCCATACTGTAGGCGTTTGAGAAAACCGAGGCAGGGAGGTCATTCCACAACCTAAGCGTGCGCGGAAGAAAACACCTATAGGATCTAACCGTGCTAGAACGCTCCGGACGCAGAGTGTGAGGATGAACTCCCTGTCTGTGGTGAGCGGTGCGATGATAGAACGTAGCCGTGGGCATCATATTAAACAATTCCTCAGAGCACATACCATTGTACAGGCGGTAGAACACGCATAAGGTGGCAAAGTCTCTCCTGTCGCGAAGAGCCACCACCTGTAAGTAAAGGATCGTTGAAAACTCTCACAGCTCGTCTTTACACCGAGTCAAATGGACGAAGCTGATATTCAGGTGCTCCCACCCAGAGGTGACAGCAGTACTCCATATGCGTCTTTCCGATCCCGAACAACGCGTGCCGGGCAGAGATGCCACTCATACACAGTGCAGAGAATCTTTGCCAGAACTGAGCGTTTCAAAAGATCGTTTTTCTGTCGAACTATAAAAACTTGGAACGACCTGCCCGCACGTAACGTGTTTCCCTCATCTAACAATCCCGGGTTCTTTAAAAGGAGCGTGAAGTGGCCCCCAATCGCTAAATGCGCCACGGCTTTCCATCAGGCTGGTGGCGATGTCAATTTGGCGAGCTGAATAAAAAAAAATGTTAGGTCTTCTACAGCACCGTAAGCTCCACGAGCACTGCATGCCTATGTATCCTCGGAAACAGGAATATGTCGGGTCTGGATGGCGAGGCACATCTATACATATAAATAAAATTGGAGTGTCTGTTTGTAATATTAAAATAACCGCTTTCTACTACATGCATATAAATGTAAATACGGTACACAGCTTACGAAAATATATATTTTTAAAATGTTTGTATGTCTGTCTGTTACTTCGTCCGCGTGAAACGTAATAAAAAAAAATGTTTATTTTGTTTTTTTTAAATAATAGTAATTAATTAAAAAAAACTAAATTAATTAATGAGAATAATAATTAATTTAGTTTTTAATTCAAAAGAATTTTTCTTAATTAAAAGTAGCCTAAGTTACTCCTTATTACATAAGCTATCTGCCAGTAAAACTTCCGTCCAAATCGGTCCAGCCGTTATATGTATAGTTATATCCTCCGGATTTTGTAGTGTTTATCATACGTGTCTGCGAGTATGGTCTAATCGGCGCAGCCATCATAACTGAGTACGAGGTACCTACTTTTTTTAAACAGCCTTCCTATATAAACTCAATGTCATCCAATAGCTACCGTCAAACGGACAGTCTCACGTATGATTTCCAATGTCCCTATTATGTCGGCGTGAGGGATGACCCCAGTCTAATTGCGTCCTACAACCCACCAGCATGTGCCTAGCAGTTCCAATTGCTTCTCCACATGCATTAAATGTTTTATCTGTGGCTTTCTCCCACCTACCAGATTGCTTTGGTCGAGGAGAGTCAACTGAAACGCATTCATATAGAATCTAAGCAAAGCCGGCGACCAGTCGTATAACAAGGTACGCCACTGCAAGACCATGGGAATACAAAATTCGCTTAGAGTAAGTCATTCGTTCTGTATCTCTAGGTTCATCGCGTGCACCTTATAGGCATCATTTGCATCCTGTTCCATAAAAGATTTTGTGGAATCTGCCTAAGGCAGTTGTCCCACCGCCGACGAGAAAACGAGTAAATATCGAATATTTTCTCGCTCAAGAAATAGATATACATTCCGTGTAAACAAAAGAGATGCATATACAAATAGTTGATCGCTGACTGTTCACACTGCCCCGGCGAGCACTCGCTTTACTAGTTTGTCGCTGAGCGACAAGAGCTATGAAAGATAACACTCGCTCAGCGATACTCGCTAAGCGAATAGAACACGCTGAGAGAGCAACCACGACCAACAAGCGAGTGATGCGAGTAATCGCTCGTTTCACTCACAGACTCGCTTATAGCCGAGCTACACAACACTATCGGAACTACGCACTCGCTCCCCGCGGCTCGCCAACTCGTTTCTAATTCTAGCTCTACTCGTTACTCGTTCATCGTTGCCGGTGAGACAACTGCCTAAAGGCGTTTAGAGATTATGCATACGCACAGATACGCTGCCGCCGTAACACCTCCAAAATAGGCAAACCCTATAAATAATGTATACATAATATACAGTCTTCTGGGAACGTTTCCAGTGAACGATGATGTGGAGGAATACTACGACGCATGTATCTACATACATGCGTAGTAGTATGTATAATACAATTCTTAGTTCTTTTTTAAATTGTTTGTTTTAGCCTTTTGTTGATATTTTATAATAGTTGTAAATAAATTATAATATAAGTTGTATATAATATATGTCGCAGAACCAAGATAATTAATGACTCTAATTTTACTAAAACGCCATTTCTTATCAATTTTGGAAACGTCAATCAGTTCGCTTGAGTGAGGTCGATACAGAGGGTGACGTTGTCAGCCTGACATATGTCAGTTGTTTATGTGTGTGTTGTGTCATGTTGGAGAGGGGATGTGCGCTGTGCGGAGCGCACAGACCGGACACTTTCGAACGAGACGTGGTAGAGAATAGTCGCTTTTGGAAAAGGGGCTCGTTGGTGAACGGTCACCTTTCTGTATCGAACTTACTGCGTTTCCATCCGTTTTAATCCGAGTGGTTAACTGTGATTTTTAAGTTTAATGTTTGTAAGTGAGTAAATTAATACCAGTACTACAAGATTGTAACCTTATTTCGTGCCTACAACATGCTGATAGCGGCTCCCGACAACGAATTGACCCACGCGGTCCGTCCTGAATCCGACATCAGAAGCGGGATGCAACCAAATTGTCCCGCGTGGCGATAGAAAGTGTGCATTATAAGGCGATACAAAAGCGGAAAATGGAGTTTTCTGTAGAAGCAGCAGTACGATGGTTGTTTCTGTCACAGAAAATACAGTGCACGCACTTTCTGGATGCCTACTTAAACTTTGGTGAGCAGTTTCATGTTTATTTCTATTCTGGTGTCAAATATTTGCTTGTTGAAGAATCTATTCCTTGTAAATGTAATAGTTAACGACTATATAAGATACTGTGATATAAGACTGTGACTCTGACAGGCTACTATTTGCGATAAGAGATTATGATTCGCCGTGACAAAATTATAACATGGCATTATACTTCATCAGGCAAATTAGGACTTGGAAAATAGCGAATAATTGGGACATGTAATGCGACTATTGACTGTGATTATGACCATAACTTGTGACAGAGGGATGTTACTTCATCAGAAACCGGAATTCTTTAAACTCATTTTTATTGTTAGTGTACAAACCTGATATCATAGAGGCCTATCCCCAGCAACAAACAGCCATATGCTGATTTGATTTATTGAATCGTATAACCAAAAAGGAAAGAGTGGTTGTAACGCGGTGCTAGTTTGCCACCATTCTCAAGTTCTTGTGAAGGTCCATAGTTATAAAAATTGAAATACATTATGACTTGCTTCAGTTACATTTATTGCTAACAGATAGTGTACAAATTATTTTGACGTGATTTGAACCCAAGACGACTAGTTCCAGGTCGAGTAGCGCTGGCGTCCACGACGACTGCTGGGAACCGCGACGCATGCCGCTGCGCGCTACTCGCACCAGTCTACGCAACGCGTGCCGGTGGGCGCTACTCGCCCCAGTCTACATACGTGGCACACGCTGGAGTGCACTACTCGCGCCTGTCTACGCGACGCACGCCGCTGTGCGCTACTCGCGCCTGTCTACGCGACGCGCGCCGCTGTGCGCTACTTGCGCCTGTCTACGCGACGCGCGCCGCTGTGCGCTACTCGCGCCTGTCTACGCGACGCGCGCCGCTGTGCGCTACTTGCTCCTGTCTAAGCGACGCGCAGCACTGTGCGCTACTCGCGCCGGTCTACTGGGCGCGCGCTACTGTACGCCCCAGTAGCTATACGCGTTGTTCTTTATACGCGACGCTCGCTGCTGGTGTGCGTGACGTGCATTAATGGTGAATGCTGTGACGTCGCACACTTTACTACCCTCACTGACACTTGGGGAAATTATTAAGTTGTGGTCAGGTAGGGCCGAGCTTACGAAAGGTAAAATTTTCACCTATTCTTTCAAAAGTCTTATGGGTCTGATGATTTCTAGTATACTTCTTTCGTCTAATCCGTGGTCATGTTTATAACCTCTCACTCCTACAGTATGTTTCAATTAGTGTTCCACTACCGGTCCGACGCTTTTTATTGTCCAATACTACTGTATTTCTTGCGACCAGCCCGTTGCCGCGTTGTACCTTGCATTGACACACTTCAACAATATTCTGCTAATGCCCGATTCCTATACCTAATCAACTAACCGTTATTGTCCAAAAGCTACCATTCGTTTGGAATACTAATAACGAACCGTAAATCATGCTTCTAAAGGGTTTTGGGTCATCTACCTGCTACACCCGAAACCCCCCAAAGACGCGGGATAGCACCCGAACCACCCTCTAGGCGAGGCCGCAGTGGCGGCCGTGGGTCTGTTGGGAGTCCTTGGACATCCTTCCGAGGGCTTACCCGGGGCTACTAACTTTAGGCTGTTGGGCGTTACGTGAGGTTTTTTAGTCGTTAGGAGTCCGGCATAGCATCCATGAGGATTTTCCCTGACGTTAAAAAAAAAGCGCATAGTTCATAGTCAAGCTCTTGAAAATTGCACCCCGGCGGCCGTGCCCCACCCCATTCACCTACGATTTTTACGAGTTTGTTTTCATCGTAATCTTGAGGATGCGCATAGAATAAAAACACAGAAAAGATTCAACCAATACATTACATTAATTTTTTTCGGTATGATAAAAATTTGAAACGAATTACCATTAGTTAAGGTTCTTACATAATATAAACATAAAAACTCTTTATTGCACACCAGGAAATACACTTGAGTGCCTTAGTTTTAACTTATGGTATAACAATTGGTGGCCTTATCGCACAAGGCAATCTCTTATAGGCAACCTAGAATGGAGTCTGTAATGAGAATAATGAAGGGCAGTTTGATGCACATTATGACATAATTCTAAATCTAAAATAAAGCATGAAATTAATATATTTATAAAAATATATATATAATACAATTAGGTACATACATACAAATAGATATATATTCCATATATACATGTATATTTACATAAATATGATTGCTATAATAACATATTTATTATAATTATAATAATAAATACTAAAATAAGTAATTTAGGAGATATGCTAGTTATATATGTAGTCATTGGCACGGAGATAATAATTTCAAACAAATGCTTTGAAACTATGTGACGATTGCGCTAGTCGGATCGATACTGGCAGTGTATTCCACAATCGGACCGCTTGGACAGTGAACGACATGTCCATAAATTAATAATGTGGCCAGGCATTTTTAACCTTAAGGGGTTAGAAAGAATACTATGTAATATGGATGGGATATGAGGATTCCGGCGAAGGCTGATAGGTAACCACTTGAGTCTTTTGCGATATTCAGAGACGTGATCATATTTGCGTAATCCAAATGTGAATCTAATACAGTAATTCTGGAGTCTCTCAAGTTTATTTAGTTGGTCTTCAGTGAGATCTAGATAGCTGACATTGGCATAATCAAGGATAGGAAATAGAAGTGATTGAACAAGCGCAATTTTAGTCGTAATTGGCAGAAAATTTCTCAGACTGCGCATGGACCCCGATGCAGCAAATATTTTGCGTCTTAGCTCCTGCAATTGAGGACCCCAAGACAAACAAGAGTCTATTAGTACGCCTAGATTTTTAACAGTGATCCTGTAAGCTATATCAGTTCCATTACATTCAACTTTTGGAGTCATCGTCCAATCAATCCTAGAAGTCATCCAGGGGCTGCCAATTATTATGGCCTGAGTCTTGGTCGGATTTACCCTCACTCCGTAAGAATTACTCCGTCTGCAAATGATGTCCATGTCTGCATTGATATTGCCAATAGCTACACTCATGGTATCCAGTGAAACTTGGGAATAAATTTGGAGGTCATCTGCGTATAGGTGGTAGGAAGAAGATAAGTCCTTAGTGATGGAGTTAATAAAAACTGTGAAAGTAAAGGAGACAATAATAATAATAATAAATATTCACGGACATTTCACACAACGCTATCTGATCCCAAAGTAAGCTAGGAATAACCTGCTTGTGTTATGGGTATCAGACCACGGATATTAATACTTATATACTTTTTAAATACATACATACTATACATAGAAACACCCAGACTCTTGAGACAAACATTTATGGGTCACACAAATATTTGTCTCCGGTGGGAATCGAACCCACGACCTCCAGCGGCGCAGGCGGTATCACTACCGACTGCGCCACAGAGGCAGTCGAAGACAAAACGCCACCCATTCTTCCCAAACGTTCTTTATGATGGTAGCTCTCTAGTCCTGACAGGTTGCTGGTGTTTTACAAACGATCCTGTATACGCAGTTATGCCCAAAAGGGTAGGCAGAGACAATACATAATAGGCTCACATTTCACCACAATTTTAGACTTTGGTTCTCGTAGTAGGTGATAAGCCATATTGCCGTGTTGAAATCGACAGGCGCAGGCTGTGATTGTCTGCTGTTGAAATTTTCCTATTATTTATGGCGTAACTAATTCAAATCTTCAAAATTCGTCATTATCACAGGGTATCAGTAGGCAAATAATTTCCTGCAAACTTCGTCACGTAATAAAAGGGAGTCGTAAAAAATTCAACCAAGAAAGAAATTTAGAAATAGTATGAACACTAAAAGTGTTTTAAAGATCGTGATTGATTGACTCTATCACAAATAATATACCATAAAATTGCTTACAGTAAAACTACAAACCTAAAAAATATCATTTTATCACTTTCTTTGCAAACTTTTCTTGTATGGCATAAATAGGTAATCCTTTTGTCTCCGGCAAGCAATAGTAGAAGTAAAGGAAAGCAGCGAAGCACGCCACGGAAAATATGTAGAAAATAAGCGCATATCCAAATGCTTGTATGAGGATACTAAAGAGAAACATGCAGATACACGAACAGACCCATCCCCATTGGGTTGACACCATCAACAGTTTACTCTTCACCTGAAATGATACAAATAGTATTTTTAATAAAGCAATAATTTGGCTTCTCCTGGCGGAGAAGCCAGTAGTATAAAAAAATTTCAAAAGCCTACTTTAATAAATCAGAAAGTGGAAAATTTTGTATTTTTTTTTGTGTGTGTATATGTTTGTAATGAATAAACTCAAAAACTACTAGTTTTATATAAAAAATAGTATTGAAAGGATATAGGTACTAACTCGTAATAGGTTGTGAAATATCGTTCAAACTACGAGTTTACTTGCCAAATGTTAGGCTTGTTAACACCAGTATTAGGATTAGGGATGATCAAGTAGAATTGGTCGATGAAACTGTCTTTCTGGGCATAAAGTTAGACTCCAACTTGCAGTGGGGGCCTCATATCGAGAAAGTCTCGGGCAGACTGAGCTCTGCAGCCTATGCCATTAAAAAGATCCGACAACTGACATACATTAGAACAGCGCGTCTTGTCTACTTTAGCTATTTCCACAGTGTCATGACCTATGGCATACTATTATGGGGTAACGCTGATGACATCGAATGTATCTTTGTGTTGCAGAAAAGGGCTGTCCGGGCTATCTATGGTATGGGGTTTCGGGAGTCATTAAGAGAAAAGTTTAAGGATATCAACATCCTTACTGTGTATTCACAGTACATATATGAAAACTTATTATATACTCATAAAAATAACAGTAAATTTATTAAAAATAGTGATATCCATAACCTAAACTTAAGAAATAAGAATAAATTGGCTGTACCTAGATTTAGGCTTAATAAAATAAGCAATTCTTTTGCGGGCAATTGTATTCGAATGTACAATACATTGCCGACAGCCGTAACAGGTTTGTCAGTTAATAAATTTAAAAATCTAATAAAACTTAAATTGTGCCAGAAAGCTTATCCTCTTCAGACCCTTGGTACACATTTGTGAAATTTAAATAAATACCTCTTTTACTACTAACGACATCTCAAAACTAGACGGAATACTTATTTATTCGTGCTCTTACCTTATTAGTTCAAAAAGAAACCGTAATTAAGTAGCAGGAGTGGTTACAATTTGCCGAATTTTGAATTTGAATTCAAAAGTGTACAGTTTTTTTCACGAACACCGCGCGGGAGCATTTTAATTGAGGTAAAATATTTCAGATTTATTAATTCACTGTTTTTTTTGTGAAATATGGTTAACGACATATTGTATTTTATTGTTCTAGTAAAATTTAATCATAAAACTGTATTTTCGTAGAAAAAATTACTCTTCTTTTCAAAGTACACTTATGTGTACTTCAGTATGTAACAAGAGGCTTTATCCTAGTTTGCAAAAAGTTTGGAACTATTTATTTAGCTCGATCTTAGATCATCTAACCACAGGATGCGCCTTACTTAAGCATGTTTTTCTGCCATTGCACATGACCATTTGGTCTTTTGGCTTTATGAAAAGCCTGTACATCAGTACATCATTTTATATGATTAAACTAGTACATTACATTGTAGTTGACTGTACAATAACAATTAACACACAACAGCCATTACGCGTTTGTCGATTAATACATTTTTAAATGCAATGAAATTTTATATGTCTTTGTGTTTCCCCCTTCACTTGTATGAAAACTGGCAGAATATTTTTGTATGCGGTGGTTCGCAAAGGCTAGTCCCGTGTTATATGGTCTAAGAGCTCGATAGATCATGGATGACCGATGTATCGATGAGGCACTTAATGCTAGAGATCGCGATTATTCGGGTGACGAAGATGAGCTCGATTACCTTCCTCAGGAAGACACTGAATCCTCATCGTCGGAGCCGGAAGAGGAGTCTCAAGATTCTCAAGAAGAAGTCATCTCATGTCAATTCTGGCTGAGCAAAGATATGAATCTTCATGGTCCTAATATAGGTGATGATGTACTTAACCAAGGAGATTCAAGCACCAATAGTCTGTTTTAATTTTTTGAATATGTTGATTTCGAATTCTGGAAACTCGTGGCTGACCCAACAAACCTCTATTCTGCTCGGTCACGAGATCTGAGATCTGTTTGCACCAATTACATAGTAAATGATTAAAGATATACGGGCAAACAGGTCATCATGGAAACTCTAAAGTACCCTCAGGCAAGGTTCTACTGAAGCAGGGAACTCTGCGTGCCCATAATAAAAGATACAATGACTTGGGGTCAGTTTTTCGAACTCAGAAACCATCTGCACTTAGTGGATAATACGGAACCACGAACTGCTGCCGATAAACTGTGGAAGATACGTCCCCTTCTCAATAATATCCTGCGTAAATGCCACAGTTTACCCCGTTCATTGCACATGTTTATCGATGACCAAATGATATCTTTTTCTGGTAGTTGTGAATATCGGCAGTACGTACCTTCAAAGCCCAACCCTTTTGGACTTAAAAAAAATATTTTAGCTGTAAGAGACTGTTTAGTGTTAGACTTTGAGATCTACGTGGAATCAAACACAATACCTCAAGAATATATGGATATAGAGACTCAAGGACAGGCTAGGACTCTTGCAGTACAGGCTAGATTAGAGGCCACTACGATTGAAATTTAAGGGTGGGACTGTTGAAAGAAATTTTGCATCTAGATCCAGTATTAGCAGGCGAGATGTTGAGCAACCGACTTCTTCAAATACTGTAGAAGAAGAACCACCAAAAAAGAAACATCGAGCAATAATTCTACTGCCCAATATTGCAGTAAGGTTGAATGTGGTCAGTCATCTTCCACGCTTCACGGAGGACAAAATTTGCATTGAAATGCCGCCATCCACAATGCTCCTCAAGATGCCGTACCATGTGCACAAAGTGGCAAGAATATTTTTGCGTTACTAGAAATAATTGTTTTGATTTCACACCCAAAAATAGGGTCAAAAAAATTAGTCCTAGGTAAGTCCTCAAGTGCACATAATATGTGTACCTGTTTTTTCTAAATAAATAGGTAATAATTAGATTTTTTTTTTTACCTACACTTTTTATTTTACCCCTAACCGATCAGAAAATAACATCAAAAGAAAATTATTTTAAATTTATAAAGCTCAGGTCTGAAGAGGTTATTATAGCATTATAGACTTTCTAGAAGACAAGGCTGCCTGGCAGTGACACGAATTGCTCCTTTCTACATAAAAAAACTGTATTAGATACTAAGATACTAGAAGAGAAGGGACCGGACTGAGTTTCTTGGAGTGTTCTTCTCAGTCTGTAGCATTTCCGAACCCCCGGTAGAGTCACAAAAATTTTGACAAACCTAATTTTTTTTTTTAAATTTCAAAGGGAATAAATTTTATTTTATTTTATTTTATTTTATTTTGGCAATGAGCTAAAATCTTTAAGAAATGTTCGCAAAAAAACCCTAATAATTCAGAGAAAATAGAAAAGGAATCCCTTAATCTTTCTTGAGCATCAAATTGAAAATGATCAGATGATTACAAAGAGAATTAGATTTTTATGTAAAATAAAATAAGGAATTAAGTACGAGATTTGAGTTAGAAACGAAATTTTTACACAAAAAAAGGAACAACATTACAGTTCTTAATACAAGCTCAGGTCAGCTTTCTTTACTGCAAGTGGTAACCCTGCTAATTAACGCTAGAGGTCATGAGAAAGAGAAGGAAAATTGGAATGGAACAAACACAGAGGTGTTTGGCTTGGGTTTGTTCCATTTATTGCGCTTGGCCGGTATTTTTTATTACGTGTATTTGTGGAAACATAAACACACGTAATAAAAATACCGGTCAAGTGTGAGTCGGACTCGAGCACAGAGGGTTCCGTACCCAAAAACGGAAAAAATCACCTTGGATATATAGATTACCCCTTAATCCCCCCGCCCTTTTTGTCTAATTTTTGTAATTGTTGTTATAGCGGCAACAGAAATACATCCTCTGTGAAAATTTCAGCTCTCTAGCTATCACCGTTCCTGAGATATAGCCTCGTGACGGATAGACAGACCGACAGAGGAACGGCAAAGTCGAATGAATAAAGTCCCGTTTTTATTATTCCGTTAATCCATCCCAAAAAATCCACCCAATGGGGTGGATAACCGGAATTACATGTTATGGTATGTCCGGAATTCCACCCAAGGGGTGGATTTCCGGATCTATTCATGATAAATAAAAAAGATCAAAAAAAAAACAAAAGAAGATCGAAAAAACAAATGAAGATCGGCAAAACAAATGAAGATCGTCTAAACAAATGACGGTCGAAAAAACAAATGAAGATCGGCAGAACAAATGAAGATCGTCGAAACAAATGACGATCGAATAAACCAATGACGATCGAAAAAACCAATGAAGATCGGCAAAACAAATAAAGATCGTCAGAACAAATGACGGTCAAATAAACAAATGACGATCGGAAAACAAATGAAGATTGGCAAATAATCTAGCTGCGTTTGCCATCGAAAAAAATAGGTGCCAGCAATTCTCGATCTTATGAACATGCATAATATTTATTTATTTTTTACATAGTCATGATCAGTGATGTCTGTTAACGCCTAAAAGAACATTTTTAGAGAAGTGTCATTAAGGTCGAGATTTGCTTGCACCTATTTTTTTGAATGGCACACGTATCTAGATTACAAAAAATGGCTGCAAGTAATTTTTGACCCTCAAAAATCAACAAGACTGAAAGCTCAAAAGTCAGAACTCAGAACTCAAAACCCAAATCTCAAAGCTCATACATCTTAGGCTCATAGGTCTTTTGTTTTATTAAGTTGCAAATTTTTTATCGGTTTTCATTTGTTTTTCGATCATCATTTATTATGATGATCTTCATTTGTTTTTCGATCGTCATTTGTTTATCTGACCGTCATTTGTTTTGTCGATCTTCATTTGTTTTGTCAATATTCATTTGTTTATCCGACCATCATTTGTTTTGTCGATCTTCAATTGTTTTGTCAATCTTCATTTGTTTATCCGACCATCATTTGTTTTGTCAATCTTCATTTGTTTATCCGACCATCATTTGTTTTGTCGATCTTCATTTGTTTTTGCGATCGTCATTTGTTTATTCGACAGTCATTTATTTTGTCGATCTTGATTTGTTTATCCGACTGTCATTTGTTTTGTCAATCTTCATTTGTTTTGTCAATCTTCATTTGTTTATCCGACCATCATTTGTTTTGCCGATCTTCATTTGTTTTCTCGATCGTCATTTGTTTATCCAACCTGCATTTGTTTGGACGATCTTCATGTTTTTTTTTCGATTCATTTGTTTTGTTGATCTCGATGTGTTTTGTCCATCTTCGAAATCCACCCATTTCATGTGTGGATTAACGGACTAATTGGATTAACAAGATATAATTCCGGAAATCCACCCCTTGGGTGGATTTTCGTGGGTGGATTATCGGACTATTTTGATTAATAATATATCATTCCGGAAATCCACCCAAGGGGTGGATTTTCATGGGTGGATTAACGGACTAAACCGTTTTTACCCATTAGGTACGGAACCCTAAAAATAAGGAGCATACGTTCAGCAGTACAGTATGATATCACTGATTTGATAATACCTCCGCTATTGACCGCGTGCAACCCGGGTTGCCAAGCGCCCGGTCGGTCGATTGCTTTGGCAACCATGGCGGCACAAATTTTTCCCTTGGTTCTCCTCGCACAGTTTCGATATCTATGGCTGTATGGCTCGCGGGTCTAAGTCTTTCTGTATAAATTATTGTGTAGAATTGGTTATGGTACGGAATGAGATAGCTTGCCGAGTGAATGTAATGAAAAAAAAAGTTGAAATCACGATTTGATTGCTGTCATTATTTATTGCTTCTTTGACGCCGTTCATAGAAAGTATTATTGTGATTAAGTGTTGAATATTTTCGTTTATTCTGTTTCAAATATTGTTGTTTTGCATTTAAAAGTATCCTGTTATGTTGTTTAACAGCTGTGATAAATATTTTCAGTGTAATTTGAAGTTAATTTGTTAAATTTGATAAAATAACACGCGAAGGTCACCATTATTTTTTGTTGTTGTTTTTGTTGTGCAGTGCTCGTATTTAACCGATATTTGTTGAGATTTTGTCAATAGAAACTATATTTTTTTGTTAAAATACCATTTAACATTTAACATATGAATAATTTATGTGAAAATCAATAATAAAAATGGGGAGTTTTTTTTTTAATAATTCAAGATTACATAGCCTCGATATCCCCAAAATAAATAAAAAAATAAACAAATAAATAGGCAGTAATATTTTATTTTATTTTCGGAGATTTTATATCTACAGATTATTATTTTTTTGGTGAAAGTGAATTGTTGATGTGTATATTTTGTAAATAAAATAATTTATGTCAGAAAACTGTTTTTTTTTTTAAATTACATGGTAAAATCTGAGAGTACTCCTTCATTTTCCCCATCCTAATTTTCAGCCAAATATCATAAATCCATTACACATGGGGTGTTCTCGGATTTAGTGTAATTATTTTCGTCAGTTATCCAGCATGATGAAACAGTAAGTATTTCTGTAGTACGACTTCTGTAAAAGAAATAAGGACATATTGTGTGAAGCTCGGCGTGCAGCCGCCCCGTTCCCACCACTAGCGTGCGGACGGCGGCGGGCCAGTCTCGCGCGTTCCGATGCGCCGTCCGGCGATTTAGCGGGTAGTCAACTTACCTGTGGTAAATATATCTCGGCTGAGACCACAAACGCAACTGTTCCTGAGCCAAACGTATAAGAAACTCCAAATACGTAAATGAAAAGTATTATTGTCCAACTTGGGAACCA
Organism: Miltochrista miniata; assembly: GCA_933228765.1. NCBI lineage: Eukaryota > Metazoa > Arthropoda > Insecta > Lepidoptera > Erebidae > Miltochrista > Miltochrista miniata. Next base: position 4,553,867 of record OW121769.1, read on the forward strand.
ATCCGTTACTATCTGAGTTCCTAGGAATAGGAAACAGATACTGCACACTAGACACGAAGATAGCTGAAGAGGCTGTAGAGACAAAAATTAGTGATAAATCTCAGATATTATAATAAAAAATAAATTTCACAATATAAGGCGTCCCTAAATTGACTCGTCAAACTTCATGAGATGACTTGGCGTCGGAAATAGAACACAAAATGACTATTTATTCAAACGGAGTGTACCTAATTTTTTAAATAAAAAAAATACATACATACATATGGTCACGCCTTTATCCCCGAAGGGGTAGGCAGAGGCATTAAATGCTCACATTTCACCTTTGTATAATTTGTCCCACGTAATAGGTGGTGAGACGTATTGCCGTGTTTAAATGGACAGGCGCAGGTAGTGACTGCCTGCTGTTGAAATAAAGCCTTCAACTGAGCTTAACGACTGCCATTTTACTGGCAACCGGGACCAACGGCTTAAAGTGCCTTCCGAAGCACGGAAACGGTCAAATAAATGTCACAAAGTGATCACATGGATGGTCACCCATCCATGGACCGGCCATAATGAAAGTTGCTTACTGCAGTGATCGTTTACATAACACTGAGTCCGCGGGGCCACGAAAAATGTCGCACATTATTGTGCCTAATGTGCATTATTTGGTACCGCGGCAATTCTTAGTAACATGGTCGGCGTGGCAAAACAAACCACGAAACACCCGTCTGGCTGTCGTTGCGGCTATCTGCTGGCGCGCAGTAGCGTTAGAAAGGGTGTTAATGAAAATTTACAGGACCTTTGAAAAAGATTAACGGTTAAAGTGTTCATGTGGTTTTTCTTCTATTTTTGTAATGTTTTATGACTGATTCCACGTCGCGTGAAAAACTTTGAACAGTCAGTTTTAAGATGCCTAATATTAATTTAAAACATACTTACTCTTCTTCCTACAGTATCTACCATATAAGCTGCAATTACACCAGCAACTAGCATTATAAGACCGAATATTACACTGCATAGATTGGGAGAGACAACATCTCCTAGTGTGGCAGTAAATATAGGCTCTATGTACACCTGTAAAATTGGCATACCCTGGAATTGATAACTGGTCTCTATAGCCATGATTAAGTAGAACTGATGCCGTATTGCAGGAGTCGTTTCTGAAAATGAAAAGTTTTTGTTAATGGTGAAAGGTGAATGGAAAAAGTAAGGAATCTCGACTTGAAGTAGAACAGAAAGGTATGTTCGTTTCGAAGTTTTAAAGATAAATTCATAAAATCAATTTAGATAAACTATGGCTAAAATTTTGATAAGAACCACTTACAAAGAAAAGTTTACAATAGTAAGCAAATCTCCTACAAGAGTTCATCCTAAAATGGCTAAAGTGGGATATCTATTCAGAACAGTTATTATAGTTACATTAAAAATCAAACCCGATACAAACAACAATAAAATGACTTACTGAATAGCTGCCAACAAGATTTTTCTTTCGTTGTTATTACTGGTTTTATTTGTGCCACTTCACAAGTTAAAGACTCAGCGTCTGGTATAAAAATAAAAGAGTCAAAGTTTATAACTTATTTAGCACCCCTTCAAAGATTTGATCAACTGGTTTTTTTTTCCTCGTGGTCAAATCAGTTTGACAAAATAGTTAGTCCACCTCCTGGGAATGTTTGAACATGAACTTTATGTTAAATTTAATGTAATATTAGTTATTGTCGGCTTTGAGAAAGACCTGCGTCTTCTGACAAACTGGGGTTGTGCAATGGGACTTTCCGGTGACTCCGGTTCATCGTAGGTCAACCGGAGTCACCGGATGTATCTACACAATAGTCAGTGCTAATGTCAATAACTTCCTATTATTGGTCTCGAAGTTAGAAAGTGCGACTGCGGATCACAATGTCGTGGATTTGATACCCACAACGGGACAGAAATTTATGTGATTCATAAATATTTGTCTAAAGAGTCCGGGTGTTTTTTTAGCATATTGGCCATTCAAGTTTTTATTTAGCAATTATATTAGCCTATGGCAGTTTACTGCTCAACGTAGACCTCTCCCAAATTTCTCCGCCATGCACGGTCCTGCGCCTTCCACATGCAGTCAGTCCCTGTGATCTTTTTCAGGTCGTCGGTCTATATGGCGGGGGGTCGTCCTACCCCTCGTGTACCAAGTCGCGGTCTCACCGACCATCGGTTCTCCTACAGATGTGGCCAGTCCACTGCCACTTCTAAACGCATACTCTGCAAGCTATGTCGACCAATCTGGTTCTCTGACGGATAACATTGTTCCATATTTTATCCCTCAGAGACACTTCAAGCATTGCTCGTTCCATTGCTCGCTGTGCAATTTTAAGGGCATGGACTAGCTTCACTGTAAGTGTCCACGTCTTTGTAGTTAATCTCGCAGATTAACATAATAATATCAATACAAGGAACCCCATGATTGTGCGTCAAGTACCTACTTCATGACGAATCTGCAATAGTAAATCACACGCAGGTGGAGTTATGCACAGATTTGTTCTTTCCAACATGTTTCCAACTAAACTAATTACTTTTATCTTCTTCCAATTTACCTCCATTATCTGTGTTGAGAAGGCGTCGAATATTGTTTATTTCTTCCATTACCTCTTTAGATGTGCTACTTGTTTGTCGATAAAACGCTAAAGAATTAGCTGCTTCCTGAAACATCGTAATTGTTTATAATAAATCTTATTTATTTCTATGCACAAGCTAGTATTGCAACGTTCATATTCGTGACATCATGTCTTACAATAAAATGTATTGATACGATCATGAAAGCAAATAATGAGATTTGATGAGGCTTCTTTAAAAGTGGAGCTTCTATATTTGTCCAGTATTTATTTTTAGTAATTTGAATTATTATGAGGAAAATAATCTGAGATAATATGGATGAAACTTTCAATCACATAATGTGTTTAGTGTTTACTTATCCTCAAAATAATATCAAACGGTTTCAAGGACGATTCAGAAACTTAGAAAATTAGATTAGATCATCATAAATCCTTTGATTTCAGCTGCCAATTTTCAACATTTTGTCTGTTTAAATCGGCACTAGGTCTGCTATGTAACTTCTACTATTAAGTATCTATACTACATATTATTATAATAAAATGATAGAAATGTCAAAACTGTACATTAGAAATATTTAAAAAAAAATACTCGCTGGGTGTTCAACATAAGATACCGAAGCCGAAAATGTAGTTAGAAATTTTTTTATCTGTTTGTCGGTGTGTCTGTTTGTCTGTTTGCTTTGCTTTGTCCGGAAGGATCTCGAAAAGTACTCAATAGATTTGATTCAAATTTTGCACAAATATTAACTAGGGGTAGGGTCTTCAAATAGGCTATATATTATCACGCTACATATCCTAGGGGCTAAGCAGAGAGCAATCAAATTGGCATTATAACATAATTTTCACGCGTACGAAGTCGCGGGCAACAGCTAGTATCAAATAATAAGATAATGTTTTAAAGCAGAAGTGCACAATTAAGCACGGAGTGGTCTTCATACATTCATAAAGGGTTCCGTACAAAAAAAACAGGAAAAATTACGTTTGTTGTATGGAAGCCCCCCTCCCCTCAATACTCCTTTTTTATGATTTTAGTATTGGGTGTTATAGCGGCAACAGAAATATATATCATCTGTGAAAAGTCATCTAAATTAAATTTGTACAGTCAACTACAAAGAGATGTACTAGTTTAATCTTACAAAATGATGTATCGTCGTACATTCGACTCGCAGGGATACATCATTTTGTTACATTAAACTAAGGCATGTATTTAAATCGATATCTGTTTATTCCCTTTTTCCGAACAAAATATTTCAAAGTTAAACCAAAAATACTGACTTGCACACTAATTATGCACACTACGTAAACCAAATTCATTATACTGTTTAATGGTATTTGCAGAACTATTTTACTGAACGAATAACTATTATCAGAATATAAAAATCATTGTTCAACAAAAATATTAAAACTTTTTTAAGGAAATCTATCACCTAATTTACTTTTAGGAACATCGTTTATTCTAAGTAAAACCTCAATTTAATCAGTCACCTCTACAAAATTAAATTTTATTGATCAAATAAATAAAAATCTTACCTAACCTAACCTATTCCGTTATAAGATAGTACTATTTAGAGTGCAAGTTAGTATTTTTGATATTCAATTCGTATTTCTGTTTCACAAATCATATAATTATTCGATGTACGAACCACATTTTTGGTGTGAATTCGATTAAAAAGGTCATCTCGTTCCGAGTAATATTTAAGTTTTTTAAGTAGGACATGTTTAGTTAATCAATCGGTTTTTTTGCACAGCATTTAATTTTCTGGTTTGCATTCAGTAAATTAGTGGAGTTAGCTAGTGTGCAGAAAAATTAAACAGAGGTGCATTTAAAAATATCCCTTAACCCTAGAACCGTACCCCAAACTGAAAAAAAAAAAAATATTGGCTATAACTTTTTGTTTTAAAACGGATCTTTTCGCACCTCCGCGTATTTACGGGGGGCGGGGGATCGTGTCGAAGCATCGGCCGGGCGCGAGTCCTGTTAGCGTGCGATCGTGGCAAGCCTGAGTGGAATGCTACAGCACCCCTGGGTATGCATCTACAAAATGCATGCACAAATAAGTATTGGCTGTATTTTAAAAAAGCACGACCTTCTAGTGCTCCATCCTCTTCAGATTCAAAATCTGGTAGATGTTCCTTTTGTCCCAGGTCAAAAAACCGTAAATCAAGCACTCGATGTGAAAAATGTAAAAAAATTATATGTTTAGAGCACCAATAGAAGATTTGCCAAAACTGTTAATATATGTTTAGTAATTTTTTGTTTAATTGTGTAACATGAGGCTGAAATAAGTGCCATAAAAGTCTATGTATGTTGATTATATTATTAAATGTATATTCTTATGAAAAAAATGTTTTCTTTAACGGGGTACACTAGTACCCCTGGGTACTGTTATTTAAAGTCTATGAAGGGTACGGTTCTAGGGTTAAACTAATACATCTCTTTGTAGTTGACTGTACCTAGTGAAACAAATCAACTCACCTCCTCTCGGCCTTTTATCAAAAGTCTCGTCGGAGATTCTTTTAGCACTACGATCAAGCACAAACTAACCACAGCTAACGAAAGATTACAGTACACCATCTGCTGATACTCTAAAATACCTCCAAGCAAATATGATGTCACAAATCCTAAACTATATGCAAGGCTAGGACAAGCTGACAAATGTCCCCTGATGGAATCTTGAGCGATTTCACTGATATACATCGGAACTAATATAAAAGCTCCATATCCCAATCCAATTACTAAAACGGCCATGAGAACGACTTCAACTTGGTTAGTGGAGGCTATTATTGTCCATCCAATCTGAAATTGGGAAAAAACAAAATGAAAAAAAAAAAAAAGCAGGTGTCAAATATACAATTTTGTTTGTCTACATCTATCCGAGTGTCATAATATTTTTTGCAAATACCAATCAATGGACTGGGAAATACGTAAGTAATTATATAGGTAGAATAAACGAAAAGTATACTTACTACAATAAATAGAGCCGTTAGAATCGCAGCTCGCTTAAGTCCCAACTTGTCCAAAATACACAAGATTAATAATGGCTGAGCTACCATTATTCCAAATAGCGGCAAACTGTTCAACAGAGCTATTTCGACATCAGTCATCGGCCGATTTAATGTTGTGTTTTCCGATTTGAACAGAAGCATTGTAGACGATGGCCAAGCCGTGGATATACTCACGTTCAGATAGGAAAAACATACTGTAAAGTTATAAGATTTTTACTGTGGTATTAATAAAAGCAACGCTATAGTGTTGCAAATATCCATAGGCTAAGGGATCACTTTCGATCAGGGGGTTTGTCTGCCACTTTAGTTGTACCGTAAAACATAAAAATATTGCCAATTGTATTCATATTTTCCATTTGGGAGCAAAACACAATTTACATAATATATGTTATCTGTTGTGTAAACCCTCTAGCTCAGTATTCTGTAAGCAATTCCTGCGTTAAGCATCTAAATGTAGGTACACGAAATGAATAAAAAAAAAGTGAATAAAAAATAATTGAAATTAAAATAAAATGAAATGAATGAAAACACTGATCTGATTAAAAATCATTGTTTTCATTCTTTGAATGAAAAAAAAATGATTGGAATGAAGAATGAAATGAACAAATTCATACTCACGAAACACCGTAGCTATCACTTGAACTAGAACACCCATTTTGTACAGTTTCGATGGTATAGAGGAAACGTTTGTAAATTATGGTGCTTTAAACTATTATTTCACAGTATAATGTGGCCTTTCTTGATTCTTATGTAGAAGAAAATCACAATTTCACAAGACTAGTGTATAATAGGACTGGTCCACTACAGATTGGCTACCATTCTCCCAAGCACCTACGAAATCAAATACCTAAAAATACAATTATAATTAAATGACGAAAAAACTGGCTTTCAATAACGAGAAATAGATTGTTTAAAACCAGTTTTCTGGATCTTTTTCTTGATATTGTGCTCGTCAAAATAATGCCGCTTGCTTTGTGAAAAGCCATGACGACGCCTATCGATCACAGTCTACGAGACTATTGAAAGTAGTCTTCAAGTTGACGGCCCTATGATGTGCCTCTTCACGCTCCGCTTGAAAAACCTAGGGTTGTAAGAGCAGGGAAACACGTGCACTGGCAGGTAGTTCCAGGTCGACGGAGAAACGTTCTTTTGAATCACTCAGTTCTGGCAAAAATTCTCTCCACTGTGTGAGAGTGGCACATATTGGCACGCGTTGTTCGGGATCAAAAACGACAGCATGGAATTAGATTGAAGAGCTCCTCAAATCACTCACCGTGATAGAGTTTGTAGAATGCAGACAAAAACTCAAAAGTTGACTCGATGTTCTCAGTTAAAATCTGAACAATATTGTCAATTGGTCAAAGGCTCTACAAACTAGCTTTTGAAAACTTTAAATACATTTCCCTTGAACTATAACTTATCATCATCATGTAAGCCGAAGATGCGAGCATAAGTCTCCCTGAAACATCGCCAAACGTTTTTGTTGCTTGCGTGTATATTATACTTTATATAAATCTATTACCTACAAATTTGTGTGAGGTGAGATTTTTCTGAGAGACCGTTTCTCAGCATTCCATGGATTCGCAGTGCAGGCGCCGGGTCCATAGCTTTTTAGAAACACTGTAGGGGTATCTGGGACCTGCGATCCATTTGAGTAGGTTTAGGACGGCCACCTTAAGATGTGTCAAAGCTTACCTTCCATCGTTCACAATGTACCTCCGACTGCCTAAGCAGATTTGGTAAGATCGTATCAATGCAGCCTTGGATATTCGTTTTTTCAATAACTTTTTTATGGTATACTAGCACATACATCTACTTGTATATATTCTACACTTTACACAAACAGGTTTTACACCTAAACTAATCAGCAATGGAAAATGCGCTATGTTTGATTTCATTTGCCGTGTGTAAAATGCTGATTACGCGGAACGTGATTTATGTAAAGTGCATGTTAGGGTGCGTTTTCACTGAACCGGAGCTGGATTTACTGAGTGGAACGGAAAAAAAACAGAAGTGAAATGGGGAAAGTGTTTCCATTGAAGCGGAGTGGTTATTTATTTATTTATTATACACTTTATTTTACGCCAAGATTTTACGCTTAATAGAAATTTGAATAGAATAGCAATATAATGGGCAACCTTATCGCTTAAAGCAATTTCTGCAAGGCAACTATTTAGTAATTTATTTATTAACCAGATTATTTAAGCAGACCAAAGCTGACTTCAATCTTGTTCGATCAGTCGAATTCAATCTCTAGGACAGATGATATGCCATATTTGTCGGCGCAGAAAAGAGTATCGCTTGTACACCTTTCTACAAGACGAAGTTTTGATTTCACGTGAACTAGAACAGATTGCCGGAGATTGTTTGGATACAAAAAGAAAACATAGGTTCGACCCTAATAATAACCCTTTGTTCACTAAAATCCATTAAAAATATCCATCATGGATTTTTGTGGACATATCATGTCCACTTTAATACCTTAAAGTATTTTTTTTATGAAAAATGGATATCCTACTTCCTACTAATATTATAAATGTGAAAGTTTGTGAAGATGTTTGGATGTTTGTTACTCAATCACGCTCTAACGGCTGAATGGATCTTGCTGAAATTTGGTACAGGGATAGATCAAAGTCTGGAATAACACATAGGCTTTTTATCCCGGGAAAATGTTCCCACGCGAAGCGGATCAGCTAGTGGATAATAAATACCATTCTGAACGAAAGTTACCTTGTATTATTTTTTTTTTCAAAATTTCATTTTAAATAGCCAGCTTTCAGGGTAATTATTTAAATACACCGTGAGCTGGTCTCCAGTGCGTTACTCTGTACTCCACCATGTTCTGCGTCAGTGGAAACGTACTCTAAAATCTACACGAGTATTATGACTATTCATAAACAGTCGTAGTTTCTCAGCAAAATAAGAACGCTCAATTTAGAACGCAGCATTTATTACTGAACTAGCTGATGCTCGCGGCTTCGCCCGCGTAAAATTTGGTTCCCATTCCTACTTCCCATGGGAATATGTATCCGAGATGAAATATAGCCTATGTGTTATCTATCTATACATATAATAAAACTGTAGAGGGTCGGGAGTCTGTACATGGAGGATACTTTGAAAATTTTAATTGGAGGGCGTTCTCTAATCGATACCGAAGCCGAAAATGTAATTTAAACTTTTCATGTCTGTCTGTCTGTCTGTCTGTATCCCGAATAAGTATCACGCTGAAACTACGGAACCGATTTGAATAATACTTGGTACATTTCGAGGTTATACTCCGAGGAAGGTTCTAGGATACTTTTGATCCCGAAGTTTTGCGCGGTTTCTGCGGGAGAGGGGACAATAGATAAAATGGTTTTTCAGTTGTAATTTCTCAATTCGTGATGTGATTTCAAATATTTTTTTAGTATTGGAAAGGGAGTACTTTAAGGATTGTTCCACCCAAGTTTCAAGGTTGAGGGCTTTGTAGTTCAGAAATTAGAGGCATCTCAACTTACGTCAAACCTAGAATTCAAGGGTTTTTTTTTTTTTTTTTTGTTTAACGTGAGGGAAAATCCTCATAGGATGTCATGCCGGACTCTTACCGACTAAAAAACCTCACGCCACGCCTAACAGCCTATGGTTGGGAGCCCCGGGTAAGCCCTCAGGAAGGATGTCCCGTGACTCCCAACAGACATACGGCCGCCGCTGCGGCCTCGCCCAGGGGGTGGTTCGGGTGTAATCCCGCGTCTATGGGGGGTTTCGGGTGTGACCCCGCTTCTAAGGGGGGGCATGCGTGAGTTGCTCACGTCACGCTGCCGTCATGGGCCTGCTTCTGTAAGGACGGTGAGCGGCCCTCTCACCGTCCTCAGACCCCCGGTCATGGAGGCCGATAGTCTTCAGCGAAGACACGTCGGCGGCGCCCAGGGCGCCGACTGCGGAACTCGGGTGGGAGAGTTCTCTCCCGTACCCGGCCCGCCGCCTCCTTCGCGAGCATAACCTGCTCGCAGAAAGAGGCGGCGCAGTCCCACTTACTCCCGCTGGAGAGCATGGCTCGCACCATGGACTCGAGCGAGAGAGTGTCCACGCCCAGACCCACTACGAGGACCTGTCGCTGTTGTGCCCACGCCGTGCACTCCACCAGCGTGTGGAGCGCTGTGTCATCGCTGCGGTCCTCGCAGTGCTGACACTCGGCTAGAATTCAAGGGTTACTTTGAATGAGAGGGTAAATCTAAATGGGCGTGTTGGCTAAATCATAAGAGCTTAATTATTAAGGCTGTTGTAAAATAATTCTGTCCGCGCCAAAGGCGTGGACTGAATTGTTTTAGAATAGCCTTAATCTTTAAGCTCTTTTATGATAAAGCCAACACGCCAGTTTAGATTTACCCTCACATTCAAAGGAATCCTTGAATTCTAGGTTTTGCGAAAGTTGAGATGTCTCTAACTTCTGAACTACATATTTCTTAACATTGAAACTTGTGTGAAAAATCCCTAAATTTTGGAATCGGGCCACGCATTGAGAAGTTACAACTAAAAACCCTTTTTGTCTTTCATCCCCTCTCCCAAAGGAACCGCGAAAATATCCGGATCAAAAGTATCTTAGAACCTTTCTCGAATTATAAGCTCGGAATGAACCATGTTTCATTCGAATCGATTCAGTAGTTTCAGCGTGATACTTATTCGGGATACAGACAGACAGATAGACAGACAGACAGACATGAAAGATTTAAATTACATTTTCGGCATCAGTATCGATTAGAGAACGCCCTACAATTAAAATTTTCAAAATATCTTCCATGTACAGACTCTCGACCCTCAGCAGTTTTATATGTATAGACTAGCTGATCCTCGCAACTTCGTTTACGTCACATAATGTGTACGAAAAGAGAGGTAAGTCTTAATCAGACTCGTCAAGCACCGTATGAAACGGCCCTGTTTGCTTAATCATAAAAGAGCTTAAAGATTAAGGCTATTCTAAAATGCGCCGAAGGCGTGGACTGAACAGGGTAGTTTCATCGTTCCCATAAGCCTGTTGAAAAAATACATGTCCTTTCAAACACCTTATGTAGCGTAATCGAAGTTGCGAGGGTCCTAGTCTATACATATAATAAAACTGCAGAGGGTCGAGAGTCTGTACATGGAAGATATTTTGAAAATTTTAATTGTAGGGCATTCTCTAATCGATACTGAAGCCAAAAATGTAATTTAAATTTTTCATGTCTGTCTGTCTGTCTGCATCCCGAATAAGTATCACGCCGAAACTACTGAATCGATTTGAATGATACTTGGCACAATCTTAGCTTATGATCCGAGAAAGGTTCTAGGATACTTTTGATCCCGATATTTTGCGCGGTTCCTGCGGGAGAGAGGATGAAAGACAAAATGGTTTTTTAACTATAATTTCTCAACGCGTCATCTGATTTAAAACATTCTTTTATTGTTGGAAAGGGAGTACTTTAGGGATTGTTCCCCACAGGTTTTAATATTAAGGGGTTATGTACTTCAGAAATTAGAGACCTTTAAACTTTTGCGAAACCTATAATTCAAGGGTTTCTTTGAATGTAAGGGTAATTCTAAACGGGCGTGTTGGCTTAATCATAAAAGAGCTTAATGATTAAGGCTATTGTAAAATTATTCAGTCTGCGCCGAAGGCGTGGACTGAATGGTTTTAGAATAGACTTAATGTTAAGCTCTTTTATGATTAAGCAAACAGGGCCGTTTCACACTCTGCTTGATGAGTCTGATGAAGAAGTACCTCTCCTCTCGCAAACCATATGTGACGTAAATGAAGTTGCGAGGGTCAGCTAGTTTATAATATTAGGGTATATTTGTATATTTTGGTACCCGGGACCCCCGTTTTTACACTATATGCGGAATTGTAATAAAAAAGCAAAATATACATTTGTTAAAATATTAAACCACTAGCGGACGTCACGCGGTTTCACCCGCGTAGTTCCCGTTCCCTAGGGAATACGGGAATAAAATATAGCCTATGTTCACCGCAAAGAGTGTAGCTTCCCAACAGTGAAAGAATTTTTCAAATCAGTCCAGTAGTTCCAGAGCCTATTCGTTACAAACAAACAAACAAACAAACAAACAAACAAAAAAACAAATCATTCCTCTTTATAATATTAGTATAGATAATTATGTGATTATAACATTTGAAAGTGAGTTACATTAATTCAATCAAAAAACTTGTTATAAGCTGGTATATCAACATTATTTAATTCCACAAATATCACATAAAATACCATAATCTTGCATTTAAAATGGTTATGGTACTGGTTAGACTATAATGTGAGTCAGATAAAAGAATACTAATATCTATAGGTACCTACTATTACATATTATTTGAAAAGTAGTCGTGACTGTACAATAGAGACATAAAAAAAGAATACTTGATTTTAAAATAACGATACTGAACACAAAAATATTTCTATTTGAATATTAGCCTGTTTGTTTTCGATGGACGCAAAAACTACTAGATGGATTTTGACGCGGTTTTTTCAAAACAAGTAGTATTATATACAATACTAGCTGACCCGCGCAACTTCGTTTGCGCCACATAAGAGAGAGTAAGAGAGTATTACCTGTTCCCGTCGCATTTACTCCCGTCGCGTTGCGTTTACTCCCGTAGCGTCTCGTCGTTAATATTCAATACTACGTGAGAGAGAGAGAGAGAGAGAGAGAGAAAGAGAGAGATTTCTCGTCGCGTGTATTCCCGTCGCATTATTTTTAAGAAATATTATAAAGAGGAATGATTTGTTTTTTTGTTTGTTTGTTTGTTTGTTTGTTTGTTTGTAACGAATAGGCTCTGGAACTACTTGACTGATTTGAAAAATTCTTTCACTGTTGGGAAGCTACACTCTTTGCGGTGAACATAGGCTATATTTTATTCCCGTATTCCCTAGGGAACGGGAACTACGCGGGTGAAACCGCGTGACGTCCGCTAGTGGTTTAATATTTTAACAAATGTATATTTTGCTTTTTTATTACAATTCCGCATATAGTGTAAAAACGGGGGTCCCGGGTACCAAAATATACAAATATACCCTAATATTATAAACTAGCTGACCCTCGCAACTTCGTTTACGTCACATATGGTTTGCGAGAGGAGAGGTACTTCTTCATCAGACTCATCAAGCAGAGTGTGAAACGGCCCTGTTTTATTAAGCAATAATCATAAAAGAGCTTAACATTAAGTCTATTCTAAAACCATTCAGTCCACGCCTTCGGCGCAGACTGAATAATTTTACAATAGCCCAAAAAGGATGATTTGTTTTTAAAATCACTGAAAAGGTATGCAATTCTATTTTGTTTATACTACGAAGGTGGGAAGAAGAATTGCATACCTTTTCAGTGATTTTAAAAACAAATCATCCCATGAAGATATTATTTAGTAGTGGTAAACTATTAAGTAAATTGTACGACTAATTTGGTAAAATATAAGATGGTAACATAAAATGAATATAAAAATAGAAAAGAGAGAAATATATCACACAACAACACAGCAGCATTAATTTCCCTAACTGCCAGTGCTTACTAGTTGATAAGCACATAAGTAATTAATGTATCTAAATTGCATTCAGATAGTCAAATTCGTTACAAACTAGATGGCGAATGCAGTTTCACCCGCGTGCAAATTTTGTTCCCGTTTTCCCTTCCCATGTGAACCCCGGTATTATTCCCGAGAAAAAAGTAGCATATATATTATTCCAGGCTGTAATATCTCCCTGTACTAAATTTCAGCCGGATTTGTGCAGCTGTTAGAGCGTGAAGGAGTCACAAACATTCATACGACACATCCTTACAAACGCATTTAGAAATCAAGCAAGAAGTAAGGTGAATGCAAATAACTATAAACATCTATGTGCTGTACATACATCAGCTTGTACATATAATTAACGAAACTGGAATAAAGTTGTCTTTTTTATGTTGTGTGATAAAAATCATGCCCTCCGGACACTAGGATCCCATGATGCCGCTCCCACTGAAGAATTAATATTTTTACTAGCTTTTGCCCACGACTACGTCCGCGTGGTAGTCGAAATCAGATAAGGTTAATACTAAATGATATTAGGATTTAAGCAAATAAATTAAGATCAGGAAGGTGTTTTAAATGCCCGTCACCCATTTCTCAAAAAAATGGGATCTTAGATCCTCCAAGGCCCTAAAAAAGCGGAGTAAAAGATAAAAATTCATTTTACATTATCTATACTAACATTATAAAGAGGAAAGATTTGTTTTTTTTTTTCGTTTTTTTTGTTTGTTTGTTTGTTTGTTTGTAACGAATAGGCTCCGGAACTACTGGATCGATTTGAAAAATTCTTTCACTGTTGGAAAGCTACACTCTTTGCGGTGAACATAGGCTATATTTTATTCCCGTATTCCCACGGGAACGGGAACTACGCGGGTAAAACCGCGTGACGACCGCTAGTGTAAATATAAAGATTACCGATTGCGCTAAAAAATTTTAATACCGATATTTTTTTAATATTTAGCTCGCCAAATTGACCTCGCCACAAGCCTGATGTAAAGCCGTGGCGCATCTAGCGATTGGGGGCCACTTCTGACAGTGGTCCTCAAGTTGGCGGCCCTGTGATGTGCCTCTTCACGCTCCTCTTGAAGAACCCGGGATTGTAAGACCAGGGAAACATGTGTGCGGGCAGGTCGTTTCATGATTTTATAGATCGACAGAGGAAAGATCTTTTGAAATACTCAGTTCTGGCGAAGATTCTCTCCACTGTGTATGAGTGGCTATACCCAAACCGATCCTTCAAAAGCAGGATTAATTTCAATGTCAATTTCATTTATTTTGACAGATAGTTCAATCTATTAGTGTTAGTATTTTCTTATGCTACGTTAGTTATTATATTATTATCTTAAAATTAGTCCAAATCTAATGATTTAAATCCAGCTCGGCTTTTCTGTAGGTATACGTATAACCTTGCTCGTGAATCTGTGTTTGTAGATTTAATATAAATATTGATTAAGTGTATTATACCCATTGCTATTTTTAATGACAAATCATTCAAAAAGATCATAATAAATTTTGTTCTTTTTGAATTAAAAGTCATGAAAAATATTTTGCAACCCCCTTTTCACATTTAGGGGCTACAGTATTAAAAAAATGGCTGCACAGCACAGATCTGGCTGAAATTTTGAACTGGGATGAATATAGCCTGGAATACCTAGCTACTTTTTATTCCTGCAATACTTTTGCAGGAATAAAAGTTGGTGAAACCATGTACACCATATTCTAGGCATTCATCATTGATACTCTTCCGGTAAATAATAATTAATGAATCCACTTTACAGCAAATTAATTAAATAATAGAATTTAACGTTGTAAGTCAATAATACATAGAGTACGCATCCACAAAAAGTATTTTAATATAACGAACACTTGTATCGTCCATTAATATTAATTGAAAAGTACCCGTCTCTTGATATACATAACAAATAAACTTTAAAACACTACAATATGCAGGACATAAATAGAAAACGAAACCAATCTATAATAAGACACAATAGTGATATATATATACAAAAATACTTGAATAAAGAAATTCAGTCAATGCTTTTACCGCTGAATCTAATACAGACGATATTATTCAATCCCAAATATTATACAAAACACGACAGTATTTATTCCAACAATATCTACATTACCATATATTCACTGAGTGGAACTTTTGTTCTTATATTCCCATTTATATATCGAATATTTTATTACTGTGGAGAAATCAACTTGATCTTCTATATCACTATAATCGATAGTTTTATCTACTGCATTGGGTTCATCATAAATTTTGCTGTTTGTTATAGATTTTCCAAGTCTTTTGTAGAATTGATCGAAGTTCTTCAAAATGTCCACCGGATTTTAAATGACTACTTTGAAACCAAAACGTTTAAAGCACGTAATTGGTTAAGTGTTATTGTATTATGCGCTTGGTATAGTTTGAATTTAGCACTTTCACTTTATGATTTACAAAGCAGCAAAGGAGGTCACTACTATAACACATTCGGAGGATTATTTCTAGCAATATTTGATCAAAATATGGTTTATGCCATAAGAATAATCTTATTGTTGAAGCAAAAGATGACATTGTGGAAATTAAAAACTTTACATTCCAAAGAAGTGGATCAAAATGAAGAACATTGCACGGCAATGTTTGAAGTGTACCTAAATATAATGAAATGCTATCAACTGTATAACATCTGCTTTCAATATCTTGTAAGTGCTAAATATTTCCCGTATAACTCATCTTACTTATAACTTGTCTTTATAGTTGTTAATATTTTTGTTTAAACAATTTGTTATTTAGCTTGTCCAGCCAAGGGTACACAGGAAAACAAGGGGTCCCACATTATTTTTTACTGCTGAGTATTATGCAAATGAGCGGATTGTTATTATTATGTACTGAGCTGACCCGCGTAACTTCGTTTGCGTCACATAAGAGAGACAGAGAGAAATACAAAAGAGAGGTGTGATATTAAAATGGCATGTTCCCGTCGCATTTACTCCCGTCGCCTTTACTCCCGTGTTTGAAACATTTTTTATTGCTGCTCAGCTCCTATTTGTTCTAGCGTGAGATTATATAGCCAATAGCCATCCTCAATAAAAGGACTACCGAACTTTAAAAGAATTTTTGAAATCCAACCAGTCGTCTCTGACATCCTAGCGTTCGAACAAATAAACAAACTCTTCAGCTTTATAATATTATACGTTATAAAATGGTCTATTATCAATTTCAGATTTTATTTTATTCCGCATATACGTTGTTTGACACGCTAGTTTACATTCATATATGGATTGAGGCATTTAAGACAGTCACAGTTTCAGAAATGCAGGTAAATAAAAACAATTCAATTGCAAAAAAGTTGTAGGTACCTGTGGAAAGAATGGGAAAGGATAAAGAATAACATTGCATTATGAAGAAAACTACTAACTCACTACTCAATCACTTTACCAATTACCCGCGTAGCTCCCGTTCCCGTGCGAATATGCTAGCAAAATATAGCCTATGTTTAAAGGGTATCCCCTTTAGTGTAGCTTCCTAACAGTGAAATAGTTTTTAAATCGGTTTAGCAGTTTCGGAGCCTCTTCGATGCAAACAAACAATAAAATTTTTCCTCTTTATAATATTAGTATAGATCACCTTATTACTCTCTTTCTACACGATATGGTCAAATTGTAAAACATTCACAAGAACCGTCCCTATACAAAAAAGAACTACTAAATTTATCAGACCTAGGCTCCTTAAAAAATCGAGTAAATAGTTTTCTAAGTGTGGGAATTCTGAAATAAATAATACCTACTTTTCTCCTAAGTAACATAACAAAGTGTTGTGTTACTTCAGAGAAAGTTACTTCTCAGTCTGTTTGAGAAAATAAAATACAGGTTTATTATAATTACTTAATGATTTTTATTGTTACTTGTAAATAAATAATTCCGAGGTTATATGTTTTAAAACTCTTTCAGACTAAAAATTATATACAAGTAGTATTAATGTACGTCAGATTGTCAAAAAATTTAATTCTGCTCGTATCGTTGAGTTTATTTTGCGAAAGTTTTTACATAATTGTGGAACAGTGTCAAGAATCATGTTCTATTGTTTTGAGGACATGCCGTTCAGGTATTATCTTATTAATTTACTTTATAAATTTTAATTCTAAATTTAGCAATAAGTCAGATAACCTCAATTCTAAACTAATAGTTTAGAATTGAGGTTATCTGACTTAGGTTGTCTGACAGAGAACTAGAGTAGTCAACATAGCTCGCAGAATGATCACATTAAAGTGTCAGCGGGCTAGCCACGTCAGCAGAAGAACCGATGGCCGATGGAGCAGACAGATACTTTTGAAACGTGGGGTAGTACGTCGACCCGTCAGATGGACCGACGATCTGGAAAAGGTCGCAGGCTGGGACTGGATGCGGAAGGTGCACGACCGTGTGTTGTGGCGTAAATTGCGAGAGGTCTACGTCCAGTAGTGGACTGCCACAACTGGATTAGATTGATTGAAATATATAAGTTTGTGTTAAACTGAAACAACCGTGTTATGACTTTCACTAAGTTTATATACATTGATAATTATTATGGAGAGAAATGGTTTGTATTTTGTGTATCTAATATACATAATTATGATCACGCCTTTCATCCCCGCAGAGGCATATTATATGCCCAGATTTCAATTTACGTAATAGGTGGTGAGCCGTATTGCCGTGTTGATATAGAGGGGCACAGGTGGTGACTGCCTGCTTTTGAAATTTTCCAAGCCGCTCATTATGGCCTTCAACTTGGCTTAACGACTGCCATTTTACTGGCGAACGGGACCAACGGCTTAATGTGCCTTCCGAAACACAGAAGCGCTCGAAAATAAATTTTACAAAGTGATGTGAAAACCTAATATGATGATCACCCATCCATCATGACCGGCCATAGTAAATGTTGCTTACTACTGTGATCGTTTACAGAACACTGAGTCCGCGGGGCCACGAGCGCTTCAGGTATGTAATATGTAATTGATAAACCCGAAAAGTATTGTACCGATTCCTAAAATTATTATGCCTTTATAAAGTAACATTATTAGGGAGTAATATGAGCTTAATATTTTATTCGTATATTTTTTCTTTCTAGCAAAGTCCATTTTATTTATTTCTGTTCTACTAATTTGACTAATAAACTGATTTAGTAAATTTGACTGATAAGTTCAAGTCAGTGATCTTAATTATAACACTTTACGTATTACTTTTGCATTTCAGAAAATCAAAGAAAACTATGCAGAGATATTCAGAATTATCATAAGCGAACTTTCAGTAAAATCAATGCATGTGGCCTATTTTATGTAGACGCTTTATTTCCTCTGAATTTTATAGAAATACTTACTAACTACACAATCGTTCTTCTACAATTTGCTTTTTTGTAATATATATATTTTTATGTCGAATTTAAAAATAAATGTTTTGAAAATAAAAGATATACAGTCTCGTTTTTTAGGGTTTCGTAGCCAAATATTCGAATAACCGGAACCCTTATAGATTCGTCATGTCTGTTTGTCTGTCTGTCTGTCTGTCTGTCTGTCTGTCCGTTCGTGTGTCACAGCCACTTTTCTCCGAAACTATAAGGTCTATGCTTTTGAAACTTGGTAACTAGATGTATTCAGTGAACCGCAATAAGATTCTTATATAAAACTAGAAAAAAAGCAGTAAATTTTGGTAGTCCCCATACTCAGAACTGAAACTCTTTTTTTTTTTTTTATTAAGCCCATACGTGTGGGGTATTTATAGATAGGTCTTTAAAAATGCTATTGAGGTACCTGAAATATTTTTTTTCTAAAGTGAATAGTTTGAGCAAGAGACACTTCCAAAGTCGAACAATGTGTCGTCCCCCCCCTCTAACTTCTAAACTAAGAGAATGATAAATCTAAAAAAAAATATATGATGTACATTGCCATAGAAACTACCAACGAAAATTAGTTTGACCGAGATAGAGCTGGTAGTTTTTTTTTAATACGTCATAAACCGCAATTTTCGGTTACAAAAATCACTACCACTGCGAACTTGTTAGACCATTAATCAAAGTTACAACGAACTATAAGAACTTTTCTATTATGTTACTTGCTGCAACGAAACCCTTCATGAGCGAGTCCAACTGGCACTTGGCGGGTTTTTTTATATTTATACATTATATGGCTTGAAGCTGCATAACTTCCACCGCATTCAGCAAGTACTTCGTGAAGTCATCCTGGAGGTGAGAGCTGTATTCGACGCAGCTAAATTCTACCTAATTACTATTCCTCTTTTTTTTTTCTAAATTATAATATGAATAAAATTAGTTTGCATTGGTGAACCTCACTCAATATATCGTTTTATGACCGTTTGCAAAAACACTGCTTCATGTATAGCGGGTACTACTACTCTATCAAGAAAGTACCGGGAAAAGATCAATAATACACAAAATGTTTGTTATTCATTCAAATTTATTTTATTACTTTCAAAGATGCTTTTTCAGTAACGATACACTTACGCCAGTAAATAATCCATACACCAAAAAAAAATGAAACACTGTTTCCGGAATTGAGTTCAGTTTTTGCCACGAATTCTATTTGAATTTGAAACCATAAACAAACTATCCATTCCCGATAATTTTTTGACTGAATGTTTAACAAAACAAAACGCCACGAGGATACTAGCAAAAAAAAATTAGAATTTTTTGCTACTCTCAATAGATACACATAGCGTGCGAGCGAGACCTCATTTACCAGTACACATAGCTCGAGAGGAAAAGAGATAGCAACTTGTGTACTCTTAATTTATCACCCTAGCACCCGTGGTGATAATATGTCATTCATATTTTACAATGTTCTGTAGTGATCTTACGAATAAAATGGAAAATTTAATATTTTCTACGATGGTGTCGAGTTCAGTGTGTGAATTTGATATTAAATAACATATATTATATAGATATTCATATATAGATATTCATATATTCATTTTCACACATAGATATTTCTTTTTTGGTTTCGTTTTCTATCTGACACTGTTTATCTTGTACATTCTAAATCTATGCGTTTACCATTATTGTTCTTGTGTTTTGCGCATATATTATTAAAAGCTATCCTACTTAATTGGGGGATTAGCAGAATCATTGAGGATCAAGACTGTTACTATTCTTTCAAAAATATCTATTACATTATTACATTACATTACAGATAAATAAAATTGGAGTGTCTGTTTGTAATATTAAAATTACCGCTTTCTACTACATACATATGAATGTATATACGGTACACATACAAAACTATATATTTTTAAAATTTTTGTCTGTCTGTCCGTTTTTTCCGGCTAATCTCTGGAACGGCTGGACCGATTTGGACGGGACTTTCACTGACAGATAGCTTATGTAATAAGGAGTAACGTAGGCTACTTTTATTTTAGAAAAATTCTTTTACTTTAGAAAAAAATGCCAATAACAAAAAAAAAAAATATTTTTTATTACATTCCACGCGGATGAAGTCGCGGGTACAGCTAGTAATAGATATAATTATTTTGTGGACAATCTCACACAATGTCTTTTAGCCCAAATTAAGCTATTACGAGTTTTAGCTTGCTATGGGATCTAGACGACGACTGGTTGAAATCCTTATAAATTTTAAAATACACACAATTAGTATTATGGATAGAAAATATCCAAACTCCGATACAAACATTTGTACTAGGAACTCGGCGTGACAGGCGGTTACACTACCGAATGTGCCACCTAGGCAGTAAATTGACAATGATTAAAGTTTTTTGGTAGGTTATAATATCTGCCTCCGTTGGGAGTCCTGGGACATCCTTCCGAGAGCTTTCCCGGGGCTCTCAACTATAGGCTGTTGGGCGTTACGTGAGGTTTTTTAATCGGTAGGAGTCCGTCATAGCATCCATGAGGATATTCCTTGACGTTAAAAAAAAAAGTTATAATATCTACATATTTCAGCGCAGTCGTTTTATGTTTCGAATCGAGTTTTATTTTATTACCCCTGTACAGTCGTTACCTTAGTGGTAACAGACTGTATGCTCACTATTATATAGTAAGAACCTACTAAACCCTAACGTGCCTAGTTACCCTGAAACCCTATTTCTACCATATAACGTGATTTGAACCCTAACGTACCTATCAAGTCCCTACTGAACCCTAAAGTACCTAATACCCTAAAGCTCTAACCTATCATATACCTAGTGTGAAGAATAGAGACATAAATAGATAATTCAAGATGTCTGCACTATGCGACCTAAGGTAGCAGACGAATGGTAGATGGGATGCACAAGATGCGGAGAGATTACTCACTGCCAGTCGCACAGACACACGACTGATAAAAGATGGCTAAAGGTGTCTTTGCCACATTAAGGGGTTGGAAGGGTAATGGCAACCCCAAACGAACACAACATTTTACATAAAGATGATTTATGCAACTTCAAGACTCAGAACATAAAAGTTTGTTAATTATTTAATTTGTAAAATTATCCAAATGTTAATTGTGTTCCTATGTTTTTGTAATAAAGAATGATTCTCATTCAATAGTCCAATTTCATTCATAATGGTTCAAATGTTTAACATCTCAAGAATCATAACAAAACTTTTGCAAATAGAGTTATACTGGCAATTAATAGAAGCATCAAATGTTTCCTATGATGCATAATTTAAACCCACGATAAATCATTTTTACAGTAGTTACCGACGAGATTTTGTGCATAAGGATTACAGGTACCTTTTGCATGGCAGTAACAACACGAATATCGATTGTAAACAGACTATTTATTATAATATCGGTATTTAAAAATTTACATTATAGATTTATAAAGATACTACCAATGCTACACTTGGCAACAGAAATCTCTAAGAAGATTACTCTTTTATTTCCTTATGATAAGAATGAGGCCAAAACTACAGCGACAGTTGTTTTGACATCATCATTCTAAAATCACACATTTTTGTTCGATGCGGGAGTTAATGACAGTCTTGAATCATTCCAAGGTACCACGGTACGATAGGTACCACCATTCATATCGTAAATGATATACATCACTTTTGCTTTATCGATTCGTGAACAATCTTCGGCTGTTTTATTTATTGACGATAACAAAAATATATCTGCACTCATTATTGGGATCAAGATGTCAATAAGATGTTACAGTGCGCACACAGTCATACGTTGTATTTTACATACACTTCAGCGCAACACAAGAAAATTACTTATAGTGATCAATATTTCTAATATGAATCAGTTCATTTCTTTATGAACTGAAAGCCAGCAGACATTGCTGGAAATTCTCTGAAGAGTACCTACAAAGATATTACTGCAAATTGTTGCGATATAAGGATTTGTAATGTGATGATTTGGTATTTTTATGAGTGAATCAAATTATGGACAAACATTAACCATGAAAAGATACTTCTGTTTTCGGGAAGGGAGTAAAATAAATCAGATACTATGTGCTTTATTGAGTAAGTATATTTTTTTAAATGCACGTATTAGTTTTAGTAACTCATTTTGTTTGTGAAATATCAGATGTTTGTCTTGTAGATTAAATAAGGTTTCCAAGATTCTTTTGCCATCTGATTTGTTTTAACTTAGTCGTCTTTTAAATCTGTGCCACATATTTCAGTTTATCGATTAAAGGATCAATAAAATTATTGTTTCTTTTCAGTAAATATGCCAGCCTTTGTATATGGTGCCAGTATAGGATGGATGTCTCCCATGACTTTACTGTTACAATCAGAGAATTCTCCAAAAGAAAAGCCTCTTACAGATTTTGAGGTAGATATGAAATTTATAATGTGTTTATATTCTCTTCTCGATTATCAGAAGTTTATTCCCAATATAAAAAGTTTAAAATTTACCAAAAAAGCAGTTTCATCAAAGCAGGTTTTATCAAAAATTTCCTCAAACATTGTAATAACGAGGTTCTCAATGATTCAATGTTTACTAACTGTTTTTTACTGTTGTTTAGTAAACGAATACATATAGTTTAATAGCCAAATTGTCCTACAGTTTTAGTCATTTATAAGAATTGTCAAATCAAATTTTTAAGCCTGCTCTCTACCTTGGTTAGCTACTAAAATCGAGAATTTATAAAAAAAAGGATTTATGAAAAGACTTCTAAAAAAATTTAAGCTGCTCAAGTAAAATTATATTTATAGCATTAACTTCAAAATTAACTATTGTAGTCAATGAAATACTTTGTTTTTTCTGCAGGTATCATGTATGGCAGCCATCGCTTATGTAATTTCATTTCCTGCTAACTTCTTTATGGCAATGTTAGGTGATAAGATAGGACGGAAAAATTCTTTGCTTTTCTTATCAGCAGCAGGTTTTGTAAGTAGCATGTGTATTATAATTATGTTTCATGATTACTTCATCGATTCATCATAGCCTAAAATTCAATTTCCCTTGAAACCAGGGAACCTCATTGATTGGAATAAATTCAAGGTGATTCCTATCAAGAAATCATAAAACTTAATTTTTTGACAATATTGAAAGCAATTGCTGTTTCTCCTCGAACATTTATCGATTGCATCTACATCAATATCAATCAATTTCTAGATGACGCTCGCAGATTCATTATGGAATTCGGTTCCCATTTCTGCTTCCAATGAAAATATATATCCACGATAAAAACCCATATGTCATTTCAGAAAATAATCTACCACTGTACCAATTTTTTGTCAGATCCGTTCAGCGGTTAGAGCGTAAAAAAGTAACAAACATCTGCACGTCTACATTCACAAATTCTCGCATTTACAAGTATACTATTAAGGAGATACCCAAACTAATTATTAAGTTCTGTTGGGAGTCTTGGGACATCCTTCCGAGGGCTTACCCGGGGCTCCCAGCCATAAACTGTTGGGTGTTACGTTAGGTTTTTTAGCCGGTAGGAGTCCGGCATAGCAATTATAAAGGATTTTCCTTCACGTTAAAAAAAAGGTTATTTATTAATTTTTCAGTGTTGCTGGGGCATCAAATTAATGTCAATGCAATTTTCGGCTTTCATGTCAGCACGAGCATTGGTCGGTATTATGATGGCCGGATCATATGTTATATGTCCTCTGTACACTAAAGAAATCAGTGAAGATAGTATCAGAGGAATGCTAGGGTTTCTGGTAAGACAATTAAATTGTAATTTTTTTTTTGTTCATTGAGCTCAGCGAATTGATGTCGCTAACCTGATGGAAAGCCGTGGCGCATCTAGCGATTAGGGGCCGCTCTCACAGTCTGTAAGACTTATCCTCAAGTTGGCGGCCCTGAGATGTGCCTCTTCACGCTCCGCTTGAAGAACCCGGGATTGTAAGATGAGGGAAACACGTGTGCGGGAGGTCATTCCATGCTTTTATAGTTTGACAGAGCAACGTTTCTTTGAACCCTTACGTTGTAAATGATTATTGATTTAATCATCAAACCTTAGCCATTTAA
This sequence comes from Miltochrista miniata, assembly GCA_933228765.1. Lineage (NCBI taxonomy): Eukaryota > Metazoa > Arthropoda > Insecta > Lepidoptera > Erebidae > Miltochrista > Miltochrista miniata. The sequence continues at coordinate 4,578,382 of OW121769.1, forward strand.
TGGGTGACCGTTTTTTTTTTTATTTTACGTTCATAACATAGTTCCGATGACTCGTAAAGTTGTTAGTATTGGGCAGTAACATGGTAGTCACTATAGTTAAGTACTCGTATAAGGTCCTATTAACAAAAGTTATCTGCCTGGGATGTCTATCTAAGAGAAAATCAAATAATACCAGACCCCGCGATTGTGAACAAAGTCTAATCTAGGCCCTGGGGTTTCCTTTCAAGGGAGTACCTGGCGAATAGTAGACCGTAGATAGATGAAAGGGCACCAGGTGGTTTTAGTCAGTTGGAGTCATAGCATCAATGGAAATTTCAATACGTAGAATAAAAGGACTGTCAATCTACTATTTACGTTTTTACTCTTCTTTTACATTCAAGACAACCGTTTTTTACAGGTTATTATTTTTCACACTACTGGGAACTTATTCTTATACGTCATTGGCGACATACTGAGTTATCGTACAATTCTATGGGTTTGTTTAGCTTTCCCAGCCGTACATTTGGTACTTTTTATGATGATGCCAGAATCTCCATCTTATCTTGTGAAAAGAGGTGATATGGAGGTATAGTACATATTCTTTTGATATTTAATTTTTAAGTATGTTAATTAGTTGTCCTAAATTTCACATTACATTGGACAGTAAAAAAAATCTTATAACATTTATATTATTTATTATTTTCGTAGTTTCTTAACAGAAACCCTTAAGATGATCCAGACATATTTATTTACATATACAGTATAAGAATATACAGGGTGTGGCGTAAATAGTGGTCCAACGTAAAGGGTGTGACATAACAGGTAGTCAACTACAACATACTACAATTTTGTCCGGTTTTGCCCAAGGGTTGCAGAAAAAAAGAACTTTTTATGAAATTCACCCCATTTTTTATAAATTTGGCTGTAGTTTGAAGAAAAATCGTTAGTTTTGAATTTTGATTTCTGTTTATTAAAGCCTAATACATTAGCTAACAAACAATAATATAGTTTGTTTATTTCCATTTCAAACTTGGAAAAAAAAGATAAATTTATCTCAATTTTACCTCAAGTTTTAAAGTATCACTAAAATACAAATGCATTTTTAAAAAAATAAATGTACTGCACTGTTGCTACCCATTATTTCAAAAATATGCCCGTCTAATACCGATTTCGAAATGGTATCACACTAACAAATATTATTTTTTAAAAGCTGGATATTTCATTTTCATTACAAACTGAAATTTTAATTTCATAGTAGGGAATCAAACTGTTTATAACCACATGGTCTCTACTTATCCGTCTATTGTCGGGCGCCTCGGAAAACTACTCGGAAGGATGTTACAGGATTCCTGACAGACTTTGGTCAACACCTTGGTCCCACTAAGGGTCTGCGGTGTCCTTCCGATTCTTTTTTTTTTTTTTTTTTCTGCAACCCTTGGGCAAAACCGGACAAAATTGTAGTATGTTGTAGTTGACTACCTGTTATGTCACACCCTTTACGTTGGACCACTATTTACGCCACACCCTGTATAAAGGTTTTGGTCTTGGCTTTTGAATAACATAGAGATCCGCGATTTGATAATTTCAAAGAGCAAATAACCACAACCTGCGCCTGACCATTTCAATATGGCAATAGGCTCATCTGTAACGAAGGACAAAGTGCGAGTGGTGAAATTTAATGTGGGCTTATGGTATACTTCTGCCTATTTATTTAGGAATATAGACGTAACATAAATGTATGTTTACGAGCTAACCTAGACTTTGCTTGATGTTTCAATTAACTTGATTGTGATGAATTGCTTACTTATAACATGAACGTCAATGTTTTAAAATTAGTATCTCTAACTACTATCATAATATTTACACTTTGTTTTACAAATCTTTTAACACATATTGCGTCTTTTTTGAAATATTTGCTGTTTAAGGAAGCAGCCAGGTGTTTAGCTTGGCTAAGATGCAGAAAAGAAGATGATATTATAATCCTCAATGAAGTGATACAAATAAAAAGGGAGCAAAATAAAGATCAGGAGAAAAATAAATTTGTATTCAAAACTATATGTAAGTATCTACGCTCACGCTATGTATGAGACATAAAAAAATATATGGTAAAACTTTAGAAGGTAATTTCTAATCTGATGACATAGTGACACCACCCGTAGTGATCTATTATATAGAATTAGATTCTTCCTTTCCATATATGCAGCTTATTATTACTTAAAACTAAAATATAAATCGGTTACTACATTTACTGTATTTTTCTTTTGTTTGTGAAATTCACTAAACTACGATTATTAATTCGAGTCAGTAAAATGACATTTTCAGTGTTGCGTGTTTTTTGTCACAAATAAATAGTGATGTGGTTAAATCGAGTTTTACAATTAAGTCAACTACAAGTTAGTCGAGATTATATTTTTTTATCCAATATCAAACAGTAATTAAATATTACATAAAACCACCTATACCGTATTTCAACTCATTCAAATAATGCAGTAAACAAACAATTTGGATCTCGATTGCTTCATAATTATTTCAATCAATCAATCAAATGAGCCTATCGCAGTCCACTGCTGGACGTAGGCCTCTCCTAATTTACGCCACAGTCCACGTTCCTGCGCCTTACGCATCCAGTCCCAGCCTGCGACCTTTACCAGGTAGTCGGTCCATCTAGCGGGTGGACGTCTCAGCACCGTATGTCATAACGGGTAGAACGCACTGGTTGTAGACTTTGGCCTTCAGGCATTGCGGTAAAGGCGAATTGAAGACTCGGCGCAGTTTGCGAAATGGTGCCCAGCCCAACCGTATCCTTCTGGCGATTTCCTTGTACAGGTTCCCTTTCCCCAGTGTAATAACCTGCCCAAGGTAAGTATACTCCTGGACGACCTCTAGCCTCGATCCCTCGACGTATATTGGCTCCGGCGTAACGTGGGTATTAAACATGACCTTGGTTTTTTCAAAGTTCATGCCGAGACCAACACGTCGAGACGCTCCGTTCAGGCTATGCAGCATATTATTAAATAACTAGCTGATCCTCGCAACTTCGTTTACGTCATATAAGGTTTATTTAAAAAGAGGTATTTCTTCATCAGACCCCTAGGAGCGCGTGAAACTGCCCTGCTTGCTTAATCAGAAAAGAACTTAAAGATTCAGTCTATTCTAAAACAATTCAGTCCCCGCCTTCGGCATGGACTAAATTATTTTACAATACCCTTAACCTTTAAGTTCTTTTGTGACTAAGCAAACACGCCAGTTTAGAATGACCCTTACATTTAAAGAAACCCATGAATTATAGGTTTAGCAAAAGTTGAAATGTCTCTAATTGCTGAAGTACATAACCCTCAATATTGAAACTTGTGGGGAACAATCCCGTTTTACCACTAAAAAAATATATTTAATACGCGTTGAGAATTTATAGTTGAAAACCTATTTTGTCTTTCATCCCCTCTCCCACAGGAACCGGGCAAAATATCGGGATCAAAAGTATCCTAGAACCTTCCTCGGATCATAAGCTAAGATTGTGCCAAGTATCATTCAAATCGATTCAGTAGTTTCGGCGTGATACTTATTCGGGATACAGACAGACAGACAGATAGACAGACAGACAGACATCTGCCTCTGTGGCGCAGTCGGCAGTGATACCGCTTGCGGCGCAGGTCGTGGGTTCGATTCCCACCGGAGACAAATATTTGTGTGACCCATAAATGTTTGTCTCAAGAGTCGGGGTGTTTCAATATATCTATCTATACATATAATAAAACTGTTGAGGGTCGAGAGTCTGTACATGGAAGTTATTTTGAAAATTTTAATAGTACTGTGTTCTCGAATCGATACTGAAGCCGAAAATGTAATCAAAAATTTTCATGTCTGTCTGTCTGTCTGTCTGTCTTTCTGTCTGTCTGTCTGTATCCCGAATAAGTATTACGCTGAAACTACTGAAGGGATTTGAATAAAACTTCGTATAATCTGTTCTTATGATCCGAGGACGGTTTTAGGATACTTTTGATCCCGATATTTTGAGCAGTTCCTTTGGGAGAGGGGATAAAAGACAAAATGGCTTATTAGCTGTTGCTTCTCATTGCGTGATTAGATTCCAAATTTTTTTCACTGTCATAAATCTATCTATACATATAATAAAACTGTTGAGGGTCGAGAGTCTGTACATGGAAGTTATTTTGAAAATTTTAATAGTACTGTGTTCTCGAATCGATACTGAAGCCGAAAATGTAATCAAAAATTTTCATGTCTGTCTGTCTGTCTGTCTGTCTTTCTGTCTGTCTGTCTGTATCCCGAATAAGTATTACGCTGAAACTACTGAAGGGATTTGAATAAAACTTCGTATAATCTGTTCTTATGATCCGAGGACGGTTTTAGGATACTTTTGATCCCGATATTTTGAGCAGTTCCTTTGGGAGAGGGGATAAAAGACAAAATGGCTTATTAGCTGTTGCTTCTCATTGCGTGATTAGATTCCAAATTTTTTTCACTGTCATAAATCTATCTATACATATAATAAAACTGTTGAGGGTCGAGAGTCTGTACATGGAAGTTATTTTGAAAATTTTAATAGTACTGTGTTCTCGAATCGATACTGAAGCCGAAAATGTAATCAAAAATTTTCATGTCTGTCTGTCTGTCTTTCTGTCTGTCTGTCTGTATCCCGAATAAGTATCACGCTGAAACTACTGAAGGGATTTTAATAAAACTTCGTATAATCTGTTCTTATGATCCGAGGACGGTTTTAGGATACTTTTGATCCCGATATTTTGAGCAGTTCCTTTGGGAGAGGGGATAAAAGACAAAATGGCTTATTAGCTGTTGCTTCTCATTGCGTGATTAGATTCCAAATTTTTTTCACTGTCATAAAGAAAGTGCTTTAAGGATTGTTTCACATAAGTTTCAATGTTGAAAGCTCTGTAGTTCAGGAATTAGAGACATCTCAACTTTCGCAAAACCTAGAATTCAAGGGTTCTTTTGAATGTGAGGGTAAATCTAAACGGGCGTGTTGGCTTAATTGTATAAGAGCTTAATGATTCAGGCTATTGTAAAACAAGCGCCGAAGGCGTGGACTGAATTGTTCTAGAATAGACTTAATCTTCTTAAGCCGAAAATGAGATTTAAGTTTTTCATGTCTGTCTGTCTGTCTGTCTGTCTGTATCCCGAATAAGTATCACGCAGAAACTACTGAACCGATTTAAATGATACTTGGTACACTTGAAGCTTATAGTCCGAGGAAGGGTCTAGGATACTTTTGATCCCAAAGTTTTGCGCGGTTCCTGCGGGAGAGGGTATGAAAGATAAAATGGTTTTTCAGTTGTAATTTCTCAACGCGTGATGCGATTCCAAAAATTTTTTCAGTGTTATAAAGGGAGTACTTTAAGGATTGTTTCACACAAGTTTTAATGTTGAGGGTTTTGTAGTTCAGGAATTAAACGCATCTCAACTTTCGCAAAACCTAGAATTCAAGGGTTTCTTTGAATGTGAGGGTAATTCTAAACGGGCGTGTTGGCTTAATCATAAAAGAGCTTAATGATTAAGACTATTGTAATATAATTCAGCGGACTGAATTGTTTTAGAATAGCCTTAATCTTTAAGCTCTTTTATGATTAAGCAAACACGGCCGTTTCACACGCTGCTTGATGAGTCTGATGAAGAAGTCCCTCTCCATTCACAAACCTTATGTGACGTAAACGAAGTTGCGAGGGTCAGCTAGTGTATAATATGTATGTATTTAAAAGTATTGTATAAGTATTAATATCCGCGGTCTGATACCCATAACACAAGCAGGTTATTCCTAGCTTACTTTGGGATCAGATAGCGTTGTGTGAAATGCCGGTGAATATTTATTTATTTATTGTATTTATTTAATGTCTAAAATGTCTAAGTCTATTGATTGCCGAACATCACTATTGTAGCGGGTCACCCTTTTCTGTATCAGTGACAGTTGCACTTGTCATTTTACTGACTGAGATTAATAATCCGACTTTACTTTTTGTGTCCATCACTCCGTAGGCTTGATCCAATCAAACCCATATGGTTTGAATTCCCGGACCCTGACCAGCCCTAGTCACCTAAATCTCTTTGTCTCCCATTATTGATAGCTGCTGTACGAGTATATACTTAGTTTAATTTTATAATTACAGTCACGGACAAAATTATTTTCCGAGCCTTCAGGATAGCTCTAGTTGTCACTTTGGCACGAGAGTTTTGCGGTGCTATTCCTGTATTAAACTTTGCTGGCGAGATATTCACAGAAGCTTCAAAAGGATCTGGTCTTAAGCTGGCCCCAAACCAACAAGCTATGATGTTAGGAGCGGTCCAGGTCGTTGGTTCAGTTTCCGGGTTCAGCATTGTAGAGAAAACAGGTAGAAAGGTAAATAACTTGAATTTTTTATCTATAATTTATTTAGCTCACAAAAATTACCCTGCCCGATGCCCACCTAATGGAAAGCAATTTATCGAAGTCCGGTCCACTCTTAGAGTCTACAAGGCAGTAGGAGGGACATACATGAACCAGTAGGGTGTTTCAAGCAATTTTAGTTCGACAGAGAAACGATCTTTTGAATTGTTCTGTTCTGGCAAAATTTTTTGCCTGCATGTGTGTTTTTATGGAATAATAATGTAAATAAGGGATTAGGTTAAAGAGCTCTTTAGAACACGCATCGTGATAAATTGGATGGAATGCAGCCAGAGACCCATTTACATTCCACCATTTTTAAATTTCACCACTTGTTTAATATACTTTCTTTGTTTACAGCCCCTGTTCTTTACAACGGCTCTCATATCGGGGTTGAGTATGTGTGCGCTAGCGTCTTGGTTCGTGGCACGAGACTACGACTTCAGTGGAGCAAATTGGTTACCAATAACCACTTTATGCTTATGCATCTATTGTGATTCCTGTGGTCTTCAACCTATTTCTGTCATCATAATCGGAGAAATGTTCTCATTTAAGGTATCGAGTCTTATTTTATATCTTACGCACATACATACAATCACGCAGTTCTCAAGGGCGTAGGTGGATTATTATGTAAAACACATAAACGTATTTGTAGGTCTTATTTATGAGAGGGCAAGCATATTGCCGACACTGAGAATAACTTTGCATTTACAATTATTAGTAAAGCATACGGATCATCTGATTTAAAACCCAGCTTAAATGATAAGAAAGTTTGCAGTACCAGAGACGTTATCTCACGCAGCTGGAAATATTGGCGTGTTGAAAGGGACAAGAGTAAGATATTTACTTATTCAAAACTTTAAGGTCTTCAGTAATATAAAAAATCACTACATAACGTTAAAACATTCATTTTCATTTATTAAGCAAATTTTGTTTTACAATTTCAGTATCGTGGAACCGTGATGGCAATTGTGTGTTCTTGTGCATCAGTTGCTGTTGTGTTACAAATGCTGCTGTTTAAATTGATTGCAAATAGCATTGGATTCTATGTAAGTTTTTACTGCTTTGGTGTGGTATGTCTACTCTCCGCAGTTTATGCAATCGTAGTAATACCAGAAACCAAAATGAGAAGCTTGGATGAAATTTATGACGACCTAAAAACAAAATCGGAAAAAAGAGCTGAAGCTGAAAAAGTAACTGAAGAAAGGAGAGTAGAGACTTTATGTTGAAATAAAATAAAGGTAATGTTTCAAAAAGATAGAATAGAATAGAATAGAAAACACTTTTTTGTACATACACCATATTGAAAATTACAGAAATGAATCTGAAATGTATTACTGATTGACACACACAGTGACAAAATACAACTTTTTGATACACTTGGCTTTTTCACCTCAACAGCCAGAAGATTGTCAACCTGTCATGAATTTAATGGGCTGTAATTATACAATTTATCATTATATATTGAGTTTCAGTGATCTTGTACCTTTTAGAAGCTTATTTATGTCTATTTTAGCTCATTATGAGTAAAGTCACATTATACATTTAGAAATGTTGAATTTGCCGGCCTCTGTGGCGCAACGCGTGTCGGTAATGATTCCGCCTGCGGCGCTGGACGTGTCGTGGGTTCGATTCCCACCGGAGACAAATATTTGTGTGAGCCATAAATGTTTGTCTCAAGAGTCTGGGTGTTTCTATGTATAATATATGTAAGTATTTAAAAATATATAAGTATTAATACTGGTCTGATACCCATAACACAAGCAAGTTTTTCCTAGCTTACTTTGGGAACAGTTAGCGTTGTGTGAAATGTTTGTGAATATATATTTATTTATTTATTATTTGTAATGTCCTAAAATATAAATCCAGCATCCTCAATATGGTAAGGTTGTGTTGTTCTTGAATGAAAACCCTAATTTTTAACTCCCGACGGAAACCCGGAAGGGGTGTTATAAGTTTGACGTGTGTGTGGGTGTGTGTGTGTGTGTGTGTGTGTGTGTGTAAGTCTGTCTGTGGCATCGTAGCTCCCAAACGGATGAACCGATTTTGATTCTGTTTCTTTTGTTTGAAAGATGGGTTAGGGGAGAGTGTTCTTAGCTATGTTTTATAAAAATCGGTTGAGCCATTTCAAAGCTATGAGGGGTGAAAGTGGTGATGAAAAATTTAATGTGTTCAAATATACCCGTGTTGAGTATCAAATGAAAGGTCATATCTTATACATCACGATACCGCAAGTTTTATGAAAATCGATTAAGCCATTCGAAAGATATGAGGAGTGGAATGTATTGCTAATTCTGTTACCACACTCCGCGCAATTCGCATTAGCTCTGAATAATTGTTGATAGAGTATTCGTCATTGTTGACATTTAAAACCCCTATAAAAAGCAAAAAATAAAAAATTAAATTAAAAATTTAAAAAACCCCCGACTCACAAAAAAAGAACAATAAAAAACCAGTAAAAAGTAAAAAAAATAACTATTATATTATGACCTATCTACCCTAAGTATTGAACCTGTATTATTATTATAGGTAGCTATATTATTTACCTATTCATATTTTTAACTAACAGTTTGTCTCGTCGGGGACCGCTCACCTAATCATAACCTAACCGTACGTCTGTCTCTATTTAGGTATAGAGCGGTCCCCCCGACGAGACCTAGGACTTAGGGTAAATAGGTCATAATATAATAGTATTTTTTTTACTTTTTACAGGTTTTTTATTGTTCTTTTTTTTTTAAAGCCAGTTGTCATTTGCGAATTCCTGTTGAACCTCTCTCTTCAAAGGTCAAAGACTTATTTGTACACCTGCATATTTTTTAATCTTCTGTAAGGGTTAATAAACAGTTTTTGTTAAAAAATATAGTAAACTATTACATAATATATATTTACATTATTACTATCTATACTAAACCTAAACAAGGCCCCCGTGGCATTCCCCCTTTGAATAGCAATATCTATTCGCTGAGAAAGAAAACTGCCAGCCCTCGGGTCACCAAGGACTGGCAGATAAATTCAAATCATTCTACATAGTAAGATTTGCCAAATAAACTTCACTGATCAGTTATAGTGTTCATCACATTGAACAATTTTGATAACCGAATTACTGCCATCAGTAAAGGACAAGTGATTTGTCAGCGTGAAATACAGCAATAGCTTTTAGATGACTTTCAAAACTTAGGCTTAAGCTTACTATCGGAAGTCCTGGGTTAACTCTCAAAAGTTTTACCCCAGGTGTGACATCCACAATACAAATCAGAGGTTTCAGTAATATTTTCATCATTTGAACATGTATAGTATGATAACCTTGACCCAGTCACACTGTGCTTCTTTGAATTAATTTGATTATAAAAACAATATAACTAATGATTCCGAACAGGAAAATGAAGAACACTTTGTAGTATTACTTAAGTTAAATACTCAGAAACACATTGTAACAGTGCCATAACTTATATTGTGGCTTTAAATTATAAAAATGAGTAATTATGTTACAGAAGATATGCAGTCAATGCTGCGTCCATTAAATTTAATACATAATGTTATATTTTTACCTAAATATAATATTAAAAACAACTACATTACTCCGAACAACCTGAAATCGGTACTGATATCAATAATTGTAGCGCAAATGTTAACAATTTTGTTCATTTTTCGTAGTTATGTTATTTCACTAGACCGTACTTTTGATCCACTATCTTATCACTTTCGTATTTTTGTTAGTCTATCAGAAACAATCATTTACTGTGTAGTATTTCTTATAAATTGCATTATAGTATCCACACAAACTAATAATCATGTTGATTTTGTGTTGACCATTCAAGAAGTGCACGTTATTTTGGAAGAGAAATTGAAACATTATACTATATGGAATTGGATTAGTGTTATCATTATACTTCTTGCAAATATAGCGTTAATTGCTGTCGTAAGTTCATGCTCTGAAAGGGTAAATGATGTTATTGTGGTAAATATAGGATTTTTATTGATTATAAACGATATGAATGTAGTATACGCAGTAAGATTAATGAGGCTTTTGGAATTGAAAGTTAACGTTTGGAATAAGACAATACTGAATACAGAGATAGTTCGTAATAAACATCTATGTCGCAAGTTATTTGACGCTTACAGTCAAATCATAAAATGCTACCATATTTATAAAAATGCTTTTCAGATTTTGGTAAGTAGAAATGTGATTTTTTTTGTCTAACTAAAATCTCTACAATGATAAATATCACCAGAATCTTTTCATTTTCAGTTCTTATACTCTCTTGTGGATATTTTTTTACATGCACTACTATACGTCGAATTAGTTATAATAGCTATAAAGACTAGTGAAAGTTTTTCATTAAAAGTAAGTATTATTAAAGGAAATTTAATAAAATTTGTAAGAACAAATCTTTCTCATCATTATATCACAGCGATGAGAAGGAAAGGTGTCAGAAAGTGTGGTGGAGGAGTTTGAAAGACCTAAGTTCATTAGTGAACTTTGATATCTTCAATTTGTGAAATTTTTATTTCAATACTTGATTATTCGGTACCCGTTCCCGCGTCCCCTGGGAGCATATTCCCGAAATGAAAGTAGTCTATGTGTTATTCCAGACTATAAGCTATCTCTGTACCAAATTTTAGCTCAATCCGTTGAGCCATTAGAGCGTGATTGAGTAACAAACATCTTCACAAACTTTCATATTTATAATATTATAGTAGGATTCAAAGAATGTTCAATGAAATAATGTCAATAAATTAATTGTAGACGAGTTGCATAAAAAAGTTCAGTTCAGAATACGATTAATCAAAAATATTAAAAAAGAGTTAACATTTCTCTGATTTCAATAATAACTAGATATATTCCTTAAGTACCAATTGAAAGTACAATGCCCATAGGATTATGCAAATGTTAGGTTGTCGACTTTTTTCCCGTCACAACTCTTGGGTATACGCAGGTATAAACAAGTAAATCGATACAGTAACTTACAGCGATCTGGTTAATGAATTAAAGTTAATTAAAATTTAAAAAAAATCAAAGTTAATATAAAGATTATTTCATTGAATCCACCATTGATTATTTCATTGATGACCAGTGAAATGTATTTTTTAAGCTATTGCATAGCTTCTATCGCGGGCCTTGAGCGTGGAGACCGAATCCAGAAATTCTGTCACGAAAATAACCTAACGCTCTCGGCTACCTTCGGCCACGCTCGCCACGTTCGTGTATCTCGCACTTCATATACCAACGTGTACACGTGAGCGTTTGCATAACGTGTACCTATGTATATGAAGTGAAGTAGGGTGAAGTGGGGTGGGCTGAGGTGTGTAGGGTGGGGTGAGGTGAAGTGGGGTGTGGTGAGGTGAATTGGTGTGAGGTGGGGTGGGGTGAGGTTAGGTGGGGTGGACTTTTGGCCTTTGGGACTTTTGGCCTTTTGGACTTTTGAACTTTTGGACTTTTGGACTTTTGGCCTGTTGGGCTTTTGGACTTTTTGACTTTTGGACTTTGGTTTTTTGGACTTTTGGACTTTAGTTTTTTGGACTTTTGGACTCTCGACTTTGGACTTTGTACTTTGGGCTTTTGGACTTTTGGCCTTTTGGACTTTTGGACATTTGGACTTTTGGACTTTGTACTTTGGACTTTGGACTTTGGACTTTGGACTTTGGACTTTGGACTTTGGACTTTGGACTTTGGACTTTGGACTTTGGACTTTGGACTTTGGACTTTGGACTTTGGACTTTGGACTTTGGAATTTGGACTTTGGACTTTGGACTTTGGACTTTGGACTTTGGACTTTGGACTTTGAACTTTGGACTTTGGACTTTGGACTTTGGACTTTGGACTTTGGACTTTGGACTTTGGACTTTGGACTTTGGACTTTGGACTTTGGACTTTGGACTTTGGACTTTGGACTTTGGACTTTGGACTTTTGATCCTGCTTTTTGATGGCAAGTCCAAAAGTCCCAAATGTCCCAAAGGTCCCAAAGGTTCCAAAATCCAAAAGTCCAAAAGTACAAAAGTACAAAAGTACAAAAATCCAAAAGTCCAAAAGTCCCGAAATTCCCGAAAGTCCTAAAAGTCCCAAAAGTCCCTAAAGTCCAAAAAGTCCAGAAGTCCCAAAGGTCCCAACGGTCCTAAGAGTCCCAAAGGTCCCAAAGGTCCCAAAGGTCCCAAAGGTCCCAAAGGTCCCAAAAGTCCCAAAAGTCCAAAGTTCAAAAGTCCAAAAGTCCAAAAGTCCAAAATTCCAAAAGTCCAAAAGTCCAAAAGTCCAAAAGTCCAAAAGTTCAAAGATCCAAAAGTCCAAAAGTCCAAAAGTCCCAAAAGTCCCAAAAGTCCCAAAAGCCCCAAAAGTCCAAAAGTCCCAAATGTTCAAAAAGTCCCAAATGTCCCAAAGGTCCCAAAGGTCCCAAAAGTCCAAAAGTCCAAAAGTACAAAAGTACAAAAGTACAAAAATCCAAAAGTCCAAAAGCCCAAAAGTCCAAAAGTCCAAAAGCCCAAAAGTCCAAAAGTCCAAAAGTCCAAAAGGCCAAAAGGCCAAAAGTCCAAAAGTCCAAAAGTCCAAAAGTCCAAAAGGCCAAAAGGCCAAAAGTCCAAAAGTCCAAAAGTTCAATAGTCCAAAAGGCCAAAAGTCGAAAAGTCCAAAAGTTCAAAAGTCCAAAAGTCCAAAAGTCGAAAAGTCCAAATGTACAAAAGTACAAAAGTACAAAAGTCCAAAAGTCCAAAAGTACAAATGTCCAAAAGTCTAGAAGTCCAAAAGCCCAAATGTCCAAAAGTCTAGAAGTCCAAAAGCCCAAATGTCCACAGTCAAGTAGGTACTTGGTACTTTACTTTGTTGAACATAGGCCTTAAAATATTCTATTGCCCCTCGGGGTTTAGGGGATACGCGTTACTTCTCATGAAGCTAACGTAATACCCTGAGGGCACAGTGTTTGGCTTCTTCAATTCGATCCCTAAGATCTAATATCCTAGGGATTAACGAAGGAGCCTACATTAGGAGGAAGGGCATAACGGAATTCCGTTCGGTGAGCAGCCCGCCTGGGGCAGTACCTCCACCCTGCAGAAGACCGCGGTAATAGTAACCTTGCTTCGTGCTGGGTTATGTTCTCCGTCGGTTAGCAGGGTTCCAGTGCTCATTGGGGTGACTTTGTGCCGGTGGCGGTGAGACCAGAGGCTCATCTGTCTCCATTGGCTGGCATAGGCGCGGAATATTGGTACGACGGTCAGGGAGACCCGGTGAAACGGTTGCCCGCTGACCGCCCGCAGGCTGTACGGGACCCGAACCTGGGGATTACGTAATCTCCGCCCCAGGAGGCTGAACCAGCAGCCTGTGTAAAGTCCCTGGTGCTGTGGTCGTGCCGGAGGAGGATACCGGAGTGGACGCGGCCACTGCATTGGGGGGGGACCGGGGGCCCTTCCGTACGCCGTGCCAATCTACCGCACTACCTGTGCCTGCCTTTGGGGAATTGGAGCCTCGCTTAGTCTATTGCGTCACCGACACACAGGCACCCCCTACCTTCTTTTTATCCCCTTTCAACAACAATCATGGCAAAAGGTCACAAAAGAAAAAAAGTTTCCACAGCGGCTTCGTCGTCGTCCACACTAAATGTGGACTTCTGCAACATCAGAGGAATGCACTCAAACATCAACGAGATCCACCGCCACCTGGAATCTGCGAGGCCGAACTTATTTTTCCTGACGGAGACTAAGATATCTTGCCCGAACGATACATCTTACTTGATGTACCCTGGCTATAGCTGGAGGCTAATTTCAGGCGTCAAGCTGGGGTATGCATGTTCGTGCGGGAGGATATCTGCTGTCGCCGTCTCAGTGACCTGGAAGACAGGGACCTGTCTACATTATGGGCGCGCGTGGATCATGGGGGCCACACTCGGGTCTACGCGTGCATTTACAGGTCCCATAGCGGTGATACGGAGACAGTTCGCCTTTTTGACCACCTGCAACAATCGACCGACAAGGCTATTGAGCGGTATCCCTCCGCGGAGATAGTGATTTTGGGGGACTTTAATGGTCACCATATTGACTGGTTGGGTTCCGTGCACACTAACTTTGCGGGGAAAGCTGCTCACGACTTTGCCCTGACCTACGGTTTCTCCCAACTGGTAAAATCTCATACGAGAATACCAGATAGGGAGAACGAGCAGAGTGCATTGCTGGACCTTCTGCTGACTACGCGGCCTGACGGATACACCACATCAGTGGATGCGCCACTTGGTTCATGGGACCACTGCCTCGTTCGGTCGCGAGTGCCTCTCGCAAGGCCTGAACCACCTCGGCCCAAGGAGTGGCGACATGTGTGGCACTACAAGTCAGCAGACTGGGATGGACTTCGAGAGTTCTTTGCGTCGTACCCGTGGAGGCGGCTTTGCTTCACTTCAGATGATTTGAACTCCTGCGCTGCAGCAGTAGCTGAGGGGATCTTGGCGGGTATGGAATGTTATATTCCTAACCGCTGGATCCCGGCAGGAGCTAGGAAACGACCGTGGTTTAATCGGCTTTGTAGAGAAACTAGGATGTTGAAAGAAACTGCCTACAGAGCTTGGACCACGGCTCGCGCTAACTCAGATCCTAGCATCTCTGAAGTGAAACGCAAACTGAATGCCGCCTCGAGGGCCAGTAAAAGAGCGGTTGCCAGGGCAAAGTTTGATTTCGTCGGCAGAATTGGTCAGCGACTAGCCGGCTACCCTTCTGGAAGTCGTGAATGCTGGTCGCTCGCCAAAGCTGCCGAGGGAAACTTTTCGGGATTACCACCTCTACATAGACTGGATGGTAGTCTGGCCCAGAGTGCCAAGGAGAAGGCTGACCTTTTGGGTTCTCTCTTTGCCTCCAACTCGACCATGAACGATGGAGGTGCGCTTCCGCCTGGTATCCCTTGGTGTGGCACTTCCATGCCAGAAATTAAATTCAAGCAACGGGACGTCAGGCGGGAGCTTCAATCCCTAGATATTCATAAGTCGAGTGGGCCGGACGGCATTCCCGCGGTGGTACTTAAGCGGTGTGGTCCGGAGTTGTGTCCGGTACTTACACATCTTTTCACGCTTTCATACTCCATGAAGCAAGTCCCGGCGTCGTGGAAGATCGCGTACGTGCATCCTGTGCCCAAGAAGGGTGACAGGACCGACCCGGCCAATTATAGGCCTATAGCCGTCACCTCCCTTTTATCTAAGGTGATGGAGCGTGTAATTAATACACAGCTCCTGAGGTACCTTGAGGAACATGACCTGCTCAGTGACCGGCAGTACGGTTTCCGTCACGGTCGCTCGACGGGCGATCTTCTTGTGTACCTCACACACCGCTGGGCGGCGGCTATCGAGAGTAAGGGTGAGGCTCTAGCAGTGAGCCTCGACATCTCGAAAGCCTTTGACCGGGTCTGGCACCGTGGTCTTCTGACGAAATTGCCCTCCTATGGACTGCCCGAGAGTTTATGCGGATGGGTGTCCAGCTTTCTGGCCGGCAGAAGCATCAGGGCCGTCGTCGACGGTAGCTGTTCTGACTGCATGGCCATAAACGCTGGAGTACCACAAGGCTCAGTGTTGTCCCCTACTTTGTTTCTGCTGCATATCAATGACATGTTGTCTATTGACGGCATTCATTGTTATGCGGACGACAGTACGGGCGACACTTATTACACGGGCCGTCCCGGTATCTCTCGGGATGCAGTGGAAGAAAGTCGTGAACAACTTGTGTCTGAAGTCGAGGCTACTCTCACTAGAGTGTCCGATTGGGGTCGACAAAATCTTGTCCAATTCAACCCTACCAAGACACAAGTTTGTGTTTTCACCGCAAAAAAGACCACATTCACTGTGGCGCCACAATTTCAGGGCACATCTCTCACCATCTCTGAAAGTATAGGGATCCTTGGTGTTGACATCTCCAGTGATGTGCAGTTCCGCAGTCACTTGGAGGGCAAGGCCAAGCTGGCGTCCAGGAAGCTCGGAGTGCTCAGAAGGGCGCGGCGGTACTTTACTGCGGCGCAAGCACTGCTTCTCTATAAGTCGCAAGTGCGTCCGCATATGGAGTACTGCTGTCACCTCTGGGCGGGGGCACCCGAATACCAGCTTCGTTCATTTGACTCGGTGCAAAGGCGAGCTATGAGAGTTGTCAACGATCCCATACTTGCAGGTAGTGTGGAACCTCTTTGTGACAGGAGAGACTTTGCTTCTCTATGTGTGTTCTACCGCCTGTACAACGGTTTGTGGTCTGAAGAATTGTTTGATATGATGCCTACGGCTACATTCTATCATCGCACCGCTCGCCATAGACAGGGTGTTCATCCTCACACGTTGCGTCCTGAGCGCTCGAGCACGGTGAGATCTAATAGAGGCTTTCTTCCGCGTACGCTTAGGTTGTGGAATGATCTCCCTGCTTCGGTTTTCCCGGACGCCTACAGTATGGGGTTCTTCAAAAGGGGACTAAGAAGGTTTTTAAAGAGTCGGCAGCGCGCTTGTGGCGCCTCTGGTGTTGCAAACGTCCATAGGCTGCGGTGACCACCGGTACATCTGGGGGGGGGGCCGTATGCTTGTCTGCCACTCTAGTGGTATAAAAAAAAAAAAAAAAAAATCATATATAGAAATAATTATACTATCATAGTTGATAAAAAATGCTATTTAATAGCTTTACCGCGGCAGTCCCCGAGTGCCACACGTCTTTTTCTTTTTTAATTGTTGATTACCTACTTAATCATAATTCTGCACTGTTTTTTTTTAAGGCAACCCATCTGCAATAATTTATTGACATATTTCATTGAATATAAAATAATTTTCGCTCGTGGCCCCGCGGACTCAGTGTTTTGTAAACGATCACTGCAGTAAGCAACTTTCTCTATGGCCGGTCCATGGATGGGTGACCATCCATGTGATCACTTTGTGACATTTATTTGAGCGTTTCCGTGCTTCGGAAGGCACGATAAGCCGTTGGTCCCGGTTGCCAGTAAAATGGCAGTCGTTAATCTAAGTTGAGGGCTTTATTTCAACAGCAGGCAGTCACAACCTGCGCCTGTCCATTTAAACACGAACGGCTCATCACCTATTACGTGGGACAAAATTATACAAAGGTGAAATGTGGGCATATAATATGCCTCTGCCTACCCCTTCGGGGATAAAAGGCGTGACCATATGTATGTATGTACCTACGTATAAAATAATTTTCATCCATTAACATTAACAAGCTCGGTGAAGATCTTTCATAACGGGATCATAGACCAATACTTTTAACCTAACTTGCATAATGATGTATTCAGAAAAAAAATACAACATAATAAGTTATGAAAACTATATTTCCAGGTTGAAAATGCTTTTAGAGGATTAATGACTATCACATGGATCGTAAAAAATTTAGTCATCGTTATAGCGTTGCCCTTACAATGCGCTTCCTTCTATGATACTATCCGTGAAGGACAAGATATTTGTAATTTTATTACGTGTTTTAATCTTTCAGGTTGTAGCATTTATTTTCTATAGATGCAGTATTCAGGATGTGAAAGCAGCTTAATCGAGTTATCTTTTTTTAATCGGTTGTCAGTGGTGACATTTCTGCTGTCAGAATGACAGGATGTCATAAGTTCGAGGACGAATCGATTTCGCATTTAAAGGAACAGGTTTTTGTTAAGATTTTTCGTGAAAGACCGGACTTTGACCGAGACCTGCTTTGGGGTAGTTGGAGGTCCTTTGGCTTATGCTCTGAGACTGTGCCGCGAATCAGTTTTTCGCTCAAGCGCGATTATTTGTTGCCTCGCATGGTCTAGCGGGCTGTGATTGGGTTGCTGCATTGCATCTTACTACATTTTACCCAGAAAACTGGTGAGTCACTTCTTCTTTTGCAAAGCGGGTCGATTGTCGTCTGTCGCGCAGCCAAGATCTTAATTTGTCGTTTCTTTCATGACAGGGTTTTTTACTACGGGGAAAAGCGGCCCGTCCGCGGTTAGCAAAAACCACACCCAATGACACGTGGACTACATGAGCGAGGTGTTTTGAGAGGGACCAGCCGCCTCCACGTGGCATTCTCGGGCTGTGCTGTTCTCATCTTAACTCAAGGCCAGTAATTGTCACCCTATTACAGTGTAGTTAGCTGCTTACCCGTGTTACCTGCTCACGCGGCAGTGGTCTATTTAGTAGCATAAGTACCTAAGCACTGACTATACTTCTGTGTACATGTGATATTTGTGTCTATCAGTGAATAAGCTCTCTGTGTGTCTCTGTGTATCTCTGTGTTATATAAATATATGTGTGTACACCCTACCTGACTGTTTTCGTCAGAGCCCTGGCCTACCCTTGCACGCACACTGGAATCTCTGTAGTAAGGCGCCCTGGGAAAGAGTTCTCTGCATAGCTACCTCGCGCTAGTTGGTGAGTAACACTGATCATCACTGTGTTATAAGGTAACCTTTGAAATTTATTTTTTAATATTTAGCTCGCCAAAGTGACAACACTGATCTCATGGACAGCCAAGTACCTAGAACCGACGGCATTGCGTGTTTTTGTTTAATATTTAGCTCCCCAAATTGACGTCGCCAGCCTGATGGAAAGCCGTGGCTCCTCTAGCGATTGTGGTGACCCCCAATCGGACTGTGACAGTCCGTAAAATTTCTGACAATGATCCTCAAGTTGGCGGCCCTGTGATGTTCCTCTTCACGCTCCTCTTGAAGAACCCGGGATTGTAAGATGAGGGATACACGTGTGCGGGCAGGTCGTTCCAGGTTTTTATAGTTCGACAGAGGAACGATCTTTTGAAACGCTCAGTTCTGGCGAAGATTTTTTCCACTGTGTATGAGTAGCATCTCTGCCCGGCACGCGTTGTTCAGGATCGGAAAGGAGAGGGTGGGATCAGGTTGAATGAGTTTTCCTAAGCATCATCTTGAAAATGTTGCAAATGCAGCTTTGCTCAACAGAAGGTCCGTTAGAATACGATCAGCGTAGTCTAACTTGGAGTTTCAAGCGCTTCTACTCATAAAAAATGTGTCGAAAAGCGCTTAAAGTGAATAACTAATTTATAAATTTAGAATATGGAAAGAGAATTGGTTTTGAGCAAAATTCAAACCTGCGTTTTCTCACATACCGTGTTGACGCCTTAACCACCCGGCCACCGAAACCTACTCGGAACCAACCAAATTTTCCACCTTACATAGTCTAAGTGCGACGTAGCCATCTACCGGCACTTTTTAGAAAAGATAAGGCGTCGGCACTTAATGCGAGAAGACGCAGGTTCGAATCCCGCTCGAAACCTATTCTTTTTCATATTTAAAATTTATGATAAGTTAGCATAATATTGTTTTTCAAAAAAATATTCTAACGACTAGTTTATAGTCTTGTATGTTTCATGTTAAATTCAAAATGACTTTCTTAAATTATTTTTATAAATTATTTTCCTTAGTTGAAGAGAAGAGACTTTTCAAAAACGTCCGAAGAATTTACAAAGCAATGTTCAGTGAGATGACAATTTATGGTTTATTTTATGTAGATGCTATGCTACCAGTACAATTATTAGGATTAATAACGCAATATATAATTGTTCTTTTACAGTTTACTTTATTGTAAGTTTTTAATATTATAATTCTTTTTAAGATGTTAGTTTTATTTTCAATATATACCCATCTGATTGAAAGTGGTTTAAGTACGCTACTATGTTCTTCATTAGGGCAGTCAGATGTATCGAGAGGTTCTGGCCTTAATAAGAAGTGATACTCAAGCATCCATGTTGTTTTATATCGAGTAGCGGATGTCACGCGGTTGCATCCGTAAAGGTCCCGTTCCCGTGGAAATACGGGAATAAAATATAGCACATGTTACCCAGGGATAAGTGTAGTTTTCCAACAGTGAGAGAATTTTTCAAATCGGTTCAGTAGTTTCGGAGTCTATCAATGCAAACAAACAATCAAACCTTTCCATTTTCATAATATTAGTATAGATGCTCCCCAAACGAAACCTTTGGGTTAGAACCAAACTGCTAGACGCATTCATATTATATCGCGCTCATATACAGAATTGCTGACATGCCATCGTTTATACTTACAGTCTCCAGAGTGGTTACAGTAGCGAAATAGACATTTGCAACACCAGAGATTAGGTACACCAGCGTGACAGCGTGACGCGAGGAATTCACGCACGCCACGTCCTTACAAAAAGCGGGGTAATAAAACCCGAACAACCCCCCAAATAATGGCGGTTGGGAGTCCTGGGATCATCCTTCCGAGAGCTTACGCGGGGGGTATCAACCGTAGTCTGTTAGGTAAGGACGTGTGGTTTTTAGTCGGTGGGAGACCGGCATGGATGCTATCCCTGCAGGACTTTCGTCACGTTAAAGAAACATAATAAGGTACACCAGCGCTGACGTGTCCGTGTCAAATTTTTTAAGACTTTAAAGAGGAATTCCATTATTTATATAAAATTAGTAAAAATGAATCAAATAAAATCAAGGTAAATCACATAACACCAACTAAAAAGCTATGAGATCAAACTTAATATTGGTATTCAACTAAAATTAAATCATAAGAATAAAATAAAAGTAAAATATATTTATTCATATAGGTTACAAAATACAATTGAATAACACCACTTATATTGTTTCACAACATTTATTTACTTTATACCTGACCTTACAAAATAATACATAAGGACGTCAAAATTATTTTACAGTCAGATTTATAACGCAAAAGGTAGAGTCGAAGAGAAAAGGAACCTGGCAATAAAACTCACAGCCTTTTAAACTGCCTGTTGGTGTATTTTATGAAGCACGCCAAATTGACACCACCTCTTGATGGAAAGCCATGGTGATATCTAGCGATTGGGGACAACTCTCGCTGTTTATAAGTCTTCTGACAGTAGTCCTCGACAAGGTGGTAAAATGTTCATCTTCACGCTCCGCTATAAGAACCCGAGGTCATAATATGAGGAAGACGAATAAATATGAGTTATCAATGCACGTAGCGTTGATAAGTCATATTCATAGTGAATTTTTTAAATGCAATAGGTAAGTTATTAAAATAATTATACCTACTGTTACCGATATTCGTAATTTGTATAAACGGAAGCTTATAATATAATACAATGCTACGAGACCATAGTCAAAACATTACCTATCAATTCAATTTAGGTAAAGGCACCATCTATTTGGATCATATAAAATTTGATCATTTTTGACTCTAAATTAATTTACAAAATTAATTAATTAATTAAGTAAGAAATATTATGAGACGTCGCGGCACTGTGTATTCGTTTCGTTACAATGAGAAACTTGAAAAAAATCTATACACTACTCTCGAGTGATGACTTTGAGGATAAAATACCTAGAAAAAATAGAGTATCGAGTGAAATAACATCAATGCTTTGGCCATTGAATTTGATGCAAAATATTACGTTTTGTCCTAAATATAGTTTAAAAAAAAATTACATCAAACCCAGCAACTCTCGATCAATTTTCTTATCTATATTTTCGTTGCAAGTAATCATAGCTATATTCATTTATCGTGGTTATACCTTTTCATTGGATCAACGTAACTTAGAATATTTAGGCAAGTACAATATTTTCGTGTTCGCTGCTGAAACAATATTTTATTGCTTAGGATTTATTATTAATACATTTGTGTCTGTCACACAAACAAAAAATAATATTGATTTTGTGTTAACATTTCAAGAAATACACATTATCTTTAATGAAAATTACAAAAAATACACTCTTTGGAATTGGATAAGTACTAGTTTTCTTTTAATTTTCTTGGCAATCTTCTTTGTATCAGGTTACATTCAATTACATAATGGTGATAATTTAATGTATTGGACTGGTATTTTATTGATAAATTGTGATATAAATATTTTATATGCCCTTGGTTTATTGAAACTTTTGAAAGGAAAAGTCGACCTTTGGAATGTACTAATTTTGGACCCTGAAATTATTCACGATGAATATACATGCAGAACTTTATTCAAAGCGTATCAACTGATATTAAAATGTTATAATATCTTCAAAAAAACATTTCAACTTCTGGTAAGTAATATAAAAATTTATTTAATTAAATATTTCAGCCGTTTGGTGTCGAGATATTGGGTTCGTAGGGCCCAAGTGCGCGTGCACTATATAAAGATATAGCAAAGCGTCTAGTCGATGCTTCTCGTGTCCATAAATAAGGCTGGCCTCTTTCTCGCTCAGAGAATAATGCCCGCTTTCCACTGCGAGCGAGTCGGACCCATTACGGACTCCGCTATACTCGTAACGATGATTTTCGATACATGTCATGTCCGCTTTGGTGGAAGGACATGTATGTCGTTATGAGTCGTCGTCGTCGTCGTCGTTACGAGTATAGCGGAGTCCGTAATGGGTCCGACTTGCTCGCAGTGTAAGGCGGGCATAAGCATTATCATCCAACGTAGCAAAGCGAGTTGATTGCGATGGGGAGTAATTCTTTGACACCTAGATAGAGTTACGAAAGTCGTGCACAGTGCATTTTCTCAGCTTTTGTCCTTCCCTCCCCCCCTTTTCCTGTAAATATTTTATTTTAATCTAGTTCATTATATTTATTTGGATTTTTACTTTTAAATAAAGATACAATTCTATACAGAGACGGGCACCTAGTAAGTCTGTATGTTATAGTTAAATATATTTCTGGAATTCAAATTATTATCAATTATTACCAATGATGTCCAACATATTACACGTGGAATAAAAATCAGAACAAGTCTGTAAACCGTATTCTATCGTTTTGATAAACGCACTGTACTTGCCACAGAGGACTAAACCAGTAGGTTTAGGCGTATATTGATGGAAAAGCAAAATGACAGATTCGCAGAATGCCAAATGTTGGCACTTAATCGCAAATGGTCAGAAACGCAAAAAAACAGATTTGCAAAATGACAGAATCGCAAAAATAACCACGAAGACTAAGGCGGGAGTTCTGCTCCGTTTTGCTCCCGCCTTAGCCTTCTAACCTAACCTATTCGAGTCGGGGTACTTGAGTCCGGGTGTTAAACATTCACTTATTATGGTTAAAACCTCGACTGTGATAGGTTAGGTTAGAAGGCTAAGGCGGGAGCGAAGCGGAGTGGAGCACCCGCATTAGCCTTCGTGGTTATTTTTATAAAACAGAAAATAAATTAAGTACAACACGTACACACACTGTCATTCTGAGAATCTGTCATTCTGCGAATCTGACATTCTGCAAATCTGTCATGCTGCGAATCTGTCATTCTGTGAATCTGCCATTTTGCGACACCTGGCATTATGCGTTTCTGTCAATTCGCTAATCTGTCAGCTTGCGTTTTTGTCGTTCGTCAAGTTTGCGTTGTCACCGTTCAACTTTAAATATTAAAGATGTGTCATCAGCAAACAAAACTACCTCGTGATCGTCTCTTATAAAGTAAGGGGGATCATTTATGTGCACTAAAAATAGAAAAGGTCCCAAAATTGAACACTGAGGCACCCCCATTGTTACAGCAGAACCATGTGACTGTTTACCATTTATAACTACTGTCTGTACTCTAACTCTTAGGTAGAACTAATGAAATCCAAGGCCGTCCCCCGGATCCCATAATGATTAAGATTTTGAATTAAAGTCTGATGCTGAACGCAACCGAAGGCCTTAGATAAGTCACAGAATCTTCTAAATATATATAACTCAAAGGTGACTGACTGACTGACATAGTGATCTATCAACGCACAGCCCAAACCACTGGACGGATCGGGCTGAAATTTGGCATGCAGGTAGATGTTATGACGTAGGCATCCGCTAAGAAAGGATTTTGATAATTCTACCCCCAAGGGGATAAAATACGGGAAGCGGGAACGTGAACAAATTTAACGCGGGCGAAGCTGCGGGCATTAGCTAGTACACCATAAGCATCATACGACTTCTACCAGGCCTCATAAATTATATACACTCTAATAATTTGATTCCAGCATCCGTGATGGACCGACCGCGCGTGAAACCGAATTGTTTAGTATGGAATAGTTTATTTGTATTTAAATGATTTTGCATTTGATTATGCATTAACTTTTCAAAGATTTTACTAAACGTGGGTAGTACAGAAATAGGACGAAAATTGGACGGATCTGAGGTGCCACAGAGGAGTTAATTTACTAAACTTTATTAAGTCAGGAGACACACCACTATCAACACAATTATTAAATATTATTGATAGTTCAGAGGCAACCATTTCAATTAAAGAATTATCTTATTGTACAGAAATGCCCCAGAGGTCAGCCATTTTCCTAATATTTAAAGATTTTAAAGTTTTTATGACAGTGTGTAAACTATTTTACTGAATTTGAATATTTCATTACAGCAAGGAACATGCATTTTTTGTACTCATCTGTCTTAGACAACGATTGTCAAAACATGACATGTTTACATTATTGCCAGATCGGGCAGGATTGGACTATAGTAAACTATTTTAAGAGAAATTAATGATTTATTATACTGTAACCAATTCTATAACATTATCATTTATACTTTCCAATGTTGGCACTTGAAGGAACTTGTTCTGATACATGATGGAAACAAATACATGTACTTACTTATATTCTTCAATTTAATTCTTGTTCAACAAAATTTAGCCGGTTTCGCTTTAGTATAGTTAAGTTGTATATACCTACGACATTTCATTTTTTTTTTCAGATTTTGTACCATGTTGTAGATGTCTTCTTTCATACTTTGGTTTATGTCAAAATAATTATAGACTACTTTAATAATAATGATATTATGTTCATTGATGTAAGTTTAACCACTTTATAATATTACCTTAGACCTTTTCTAAACTAGATTGCTTGGGATATAATCTATTTTTAATTCTATAGAATCAATTTAGTGGTCCCGGCGCTTTTCACATCGCCTTAATTTTTTAATTATTCTGTTTTTATTTTATTTTATAAAAATATGATCCAGCCAACCAGTTCTGCAGATTTAGTGTTGAAATCAACCAGTTTTATGTATGTTGTTAGATATCGGAGCGAACTGAATTGGTTTAGAATAGACTTAATCTTTAAGCTCTTTTTTGATAAAGCAAACAGGGCAGTTTCACACGCCCCATGAGTCTGATGAAGAAATACTTCTCTTTTCATGAATCTTTTTCTGGTTTTTTTTTATGTGACATAAACGAAGTCACGGAAGTCAGCTAGTTAGATTATATATTTTAACGTTTATTTTTAGCAGGTAATACAATTTTATTTTTCCATAAACTTTCCCTTCTTAACGCCTTATCCTAGAAATTAGATCAGCAGATACACCATCACTAACAGGTAATTTTGCCACGAGCCTGAAAATTTCTGTAGGCTTTTCAAAATAATATGTGTTTTAGGATGAAAGTGTATCAAGAATAACGTTTGTCAGCTTCTGGGTAGCAAAGAACCTGTTATTACCAATATCACTGCCTTTACAATGCGTTTCGTTTTACGATGCTGTCAGTAAAGGACAAGACATTTGCAGAAGCTCTTCATACTTACCTATTTCAGGTAATTATTCTTAAAATACTTTGACTGTTATTCATGCTTATCTGAATATTAATGTTTTAAATTGACTTCCACAGTTGAGGAGAGAAGATTATTTAAAAATGTCCAAAGATTACATGACGCGATGTTTAGTAAAATGTCGCCATGCGGTTTATTTTGCATTGACGCCGGGCTACCAGTGCAGATTTTGGAGCTACTTACTCAATATATTGTTGTGTTATTACAATTTGCTTTATTATAAAATTTTAATTTATATTGTAGTTTAGTAAATACCCTTAATACCCTTGTTTCGAGCCACAGGACTTATAACAGAATTATATTTGAACAAGGCGATAACGAGAGATGTTTTTAAAAGGCAGTTAGTTTGCTTACTAAATCAAACATTAAATGTGTATAAATTTTCGTTTTCGCGGGACTCTTGCTTCTTTTAGAAAACTGGGCCAGACGCCTTATAAATATTTAGGCAAAATAAATCTCATTGCGTCCACCTAAGAAACAGTATTTTACTGCATAGGATTTCTTATTAACTAGCGTTTCCCTGCCAGGCTCCGCTGTAACTTTTTGTAGTGGTGCTATGAGAAATGAGTACGGAAACACAGGATAGGTAGGTACTTACTCACCTTTCAAAAAGTCTAGTTATGAATGAAAACAGAGCCGAAGCCAAAACTGAAACCAAAATCAAGCATTCTGCCGTTTCCCTTAAGCTTTTTTGTTTTATATAATCCAATTCACACCGGGAAAGTTTCACTTGAAAAAAAAAAGAATAATTCTATTCTGTGACCAATGTTTAGTTTTTAAATAATAATGCGCGAGCATCGAAAAAAAATACTTCAAAATACGAGTTAATGCAAAACATTAGTAACCTAACCTCTAACTCGGAATGCAAGGAGGCCATTATCGATCTTCATTTTTAAAAAATACAGCGATGAAACTAATATTATATAGGCTGTTAATAATATTTTGTTCTATAGCCAGCTCATTAAAATAAAATAAAATACGCAAAGTGCCCTCTATAGGAAAAATCACTTTTAAAAGATGTTTGATTCTTGTCGCTGGGATAATAAAAGTGTAAAACGTAGCCTAAAAGTATCTTAGAACCCTGTAGTACATCGTGTAAATTTTTGAGCTCAATCCATTCAGTACATTTTGAGTTTTTAAAGCGTACGCATCCGCATACAACATTTTTATATTTATAGATACTGTTGTGTCTGCCACACCAAACAGAAATAATATCGATTTGGTACTCTTCACCAGAGTATATAATATATGTATATATATATAATTATTTTACTATGTCTTCACGCTACGGTTAAAGGACCTGGGGTTGTAAGACGAGGGAAATACGGGCGTTGACAAGTCGTATCCCGTAGTGTATTTTTGAAATGCAATAGTTAGTTGTATTTAATTATTAAAATAAAACTTTTTTAGGTTGATGGCACATGGTGGAACTTGCTGCACATATTAAAAAACACCACTTGTACTGTTCCACAACATTTATTTACATTACACCTGACCGGTTTCGCCTCTCGGCATTGTCAAAGGTACAAAAAAAACTAACTTGATGACCACTACATCATGTAAATACATCTAAACTCTACTTTTAATGTATTTAAATCATAAATCTTTTTTCTTTCGCCTCAATTTTTTTTACTCCGTCAATAGTTATACAGTATAATGCCGTATGTCAGCGTACAGGAATAACATAAGTATTAATCTAAACAACTAACTTTTATTAGCGTTAATGAAGTTCTTAACTTGGTAGGTACTGATAGACAGTCAGGTAAAAAAGAAAAAAACCAGACAAGTGCGTGTCGGACTCACCCACCGAGGGTTCCGTACATCCATCTGTACTTCCAATCCTACATTGATGCTATGCCGGACTCTTACCGACTAAAAACTCTCACGTATCCCGCCTAACAGCCTACGGTTGGCAGCCCCGGGTAAGCCCTCGGAAGGATACTGCAGGACTCCCAACAGACCTACGGCTACCACGGCGCGGCCTCACCTAGGGCGGGGTTCGGGTGCTATCCCGCTTCTCAGGGGGGTGAAGCCGTGCTTGAATCCCTCACGTCACGCTGGCGTCTAGTGCCTGCTTCTGTAAGGACGATGAGCTGCCCCGTCACCGTCCTCGGGCCTACGGTAATGTAGGCCGGTAGGCTTGGGTGAAGACACGTCTGCGGCTTTCCCCCGGAGATTGCGAAACTTGAGTGGGAGAGTTCTCTCCCGCTGCCTCTTTCACGAGCATGACCTGCTCGCAGAAAGAAGCACTGGTGTTCCACTTACTCCTGCTGGAGATCATGGATCGCACCATGGTCTCCAGCTAAAGAGTGTGCACGTTCAGAACTGAGACGAGGACATGGCGGTGTTGAACCGACGCCCTGCATTCCACCAATGTGTGGAGCGCTGTGTCCTTGCTGCGCTCCTCGCAGTGCTGTCGGAAACTTTCTTAAGAATTCCGATTTTCTTGGGAGTGTCGAAGTACACGTTTTTGACGATTAATTTAGAAGTTTGATTTTCTTACAGCTTATAAGGACCATTATACCTTTATGCTATTAGTTTCAACTTGATACCTTCACGTTTTTACAAAAAAAAAGGGTCTAGACAGACAGGGCGAACGGACAACAAAGTGATCCTATTAGGGTTCCGTTTTTTCCTTTGAAGTACGGAAAACTAAAAACCTAAAATGATGCGAAAATATCTGATGATAAAATAACACAGGTCTGCAATGGTTTTCCTCTTTGAAATCTGAGTAACATTTTCTATAGTTTCTGATGTGCTGATTACGAGAAAAATAATAAAAAAAATCCTACACGTCAGGATTTTTTGATATTGAATATTTAAGATTTTGCTTCATAATGTCTGAGCGCCTACCTTTTGAAATTTATAAAACGTCATTAAATTACTTAATTTTATTTTTATTGCATTTAATTAGTGTGAGGGGACATAGAAATTCATGCAAATCAGTAATTTGGTAATTACTACATAAAAAGTATAAGTAATTCGCCTTAACCATGTTAAAATCGGGTAATTTTGACTTAATTTTGTAATAAAATCAAAAAAATTACCTAGTAGTAATATTAGATACATATTTTTGTAAATATTATCAGAAAAGGGTGTAATAAAGATAAACCAAAGGGTATTTGTATAAGTACCCACACTGATTTAGAGAATTAACAGTTGTATCTTGAAACATGAACTTTAAAATGTCATTGCGAACTTGTTTAAATTCTACGAATTGTTTTTGTAATATCTCCCGGAATTTTATGGTGATAAAACAATGAAACAGCATTACAGAGTTAGTGAAAAATATTTACAAAAGTTATTTTGGACACGAATTAAGTAACCAAGACAAAACTTCGACACCTCATAAACTTTGTTCGACTTGTTTATTACAATTTCGCAAGTATTTAAAAGGCCAGAAAAATAGCTTCAAAATCGTTACACCATCGTTGCTATGAAGAGAGGCTAAAGACCACGATAAAGATGGCTACTTTTGTTGTTGTGACATAACTAGATACAATTCTAAAATAAAAGGGACATAAACAAGCACTAAACTTCATTTCCTAAATTCGCACATTGATTACTTCCCAGAAAATATAGGAGCCGTTAGCAAAGAACAAGGCGAAAGATTTTAGCAAGATTTGAAAGAGCTTGAAGTCTGAAATCGTGGAAGATGGAATACTAGCATGATGGCGGACTATTGTTGTTTATTGAAGCGCGACGATCCAAACCGGAAATTTAAGCGAAAATCGCACAACCGAAGGTTCCAGGAAAAAAGAACTAGGTTCCACAAATAAAATTTAGGTGTAATTTAGACTAGTAACAAGTTATTATTATATTTTAGTCGTTTTATAAGTTAAAGGTTATGTACTTTTTTAAATATATATTTTTTTTGAGAAAACGTGGGTCTTTTTTTCTATTTTCTATCGGTGCCTTTTTCGAAAAATCTGGAGGTGATGGAGAAAATCTAAGTACATATTCGTAATCAGCGCACCAAAATACCCTAGGATCAGCTATCAAATTCCAGAGAGGAAGTTATGACCCTCATTTTGCAGGCCTGTGATTAACTTACACTTTCGTCGTGGTTTTATAAAACTATACTAAACTTTTTATTCTAATTTATTAATGACCCTTCTAGTCGCTTAACTAACAAACCTACTGTTACTCATAATTTCTATAAATGGAAGCTAATTAAACAAAGTTATAGGTACCTAAAGCCTAGTCAAAACATTTACCTATCAATTCAATTTCGATTACACACATTGCACCATCTATTTGGATCATATAAAAGTATATTTTGATCATTTATTACCTCCAAATTATATTACCAAGATTAATTTACAAAACTAATTTACTAATTTAGTAAGAAATATTATTGGACGTTACGGCACTGTGTATTCGTTTCGTTACAATGAGAAACTTGAAAAAAATCAATACACTATTCACAAGTGATGACTTTGATGATAAAATACTTAGAAATAATAGAGTAGCAAGTGCAATAACATCAACACTTTGGCCATTGAATTTGATACAAAATATTACATTTTGTCCTAAATATAGTTTGAAAAACAATTACGTCAAACCCAGCAACTCTCGATCAATTTTCTTATCTATATTTTCGTTGCAAGTATTCATAGCTATATTCATATATCGCGGTTATATATTTTCGTTTGATCAAAGTAACATAAAATATTTAGGCAAGTACCTTATCATGGCGTGCGTTGCTGAAACAGTATTTTATTGCATAGGATTTATTATTAATACGTTTGTGTCCGTCACGCAAACAAAAAATAATATCGATTTTGTGTTAACTTTTCAAGAAATACACATTATCTTTCATGAAAATTACAAAAAATACACTCTTTGGAATTGGATCACCACTAGTGTTCTTTCAGTTTTCTTGGCAATCTTCTTTTTATCAGGGTTTATTCAAATAAAAAACAGTGATAATTCAATGTATTGGACTGTTATTTTATTGATAAATTGTGACATAAATATTTTATATGCTCTTGGTTTAATAAAACTTTTGAAGGGAAAAGTCGACCTTTGGAATGTTCTAATTTTGGACCCTGAAATTATTCGCGATGAATATACATGCAGAACTTTATTCAAGGCGTATCAACTGATATTAAAATGTTATAATATCTTCAAAAAAACATTTCAACTTCTGGTAAGTAATATAATATTTGATTTAATTATATATTTGAACCGTTTGGTGTCGAGACACTGGTTTCGTGGGGCCCAAGTGCGCGTGCGCTATATAAAGTTATAGCAAAGCGTCTAGTCGATGCTTCTCGTGACCATAAAAAAGGCTGACCTGTTTCTCGTCCAGAGAATAAGCATTGCCATCCAACGTGGCAATGCCGCCAGCCTTATGGAAACCTTACCAGTTGATTACGATGTAGATATTCTATTACACCTAGCTACACTTGATTACGACAGTAATGCACATTGTTTTTTCTCAATTTTTGTCCCCGGTAAAAAGTAGGGGGACCTTTTTGTCCTGTAAATATTTTATTTTAATCTAGTTCATGTATTTTGATTGTTACGTGTAAATAAATATACAATTATATAAAGAAACGGGCACCTAGTAAGTCTAACGCATTCTATCGATTTGCTAAACACACTGTTATTTGCTTAGCATTTGGACCGCTTTTCAACGTTACAAGTGAGCCGTCAAACAAATCCTATTCTTTCCTGCTCCAACATATTTATAGTAAACTAATTTAAGGGAAATTCATTATTTATTATAGTGTGACCAATTCTGTGGCATATCAATAATACTCTCGAATTTTGGCACTTGATGCAACTTGTTCTATAGTTTTTTTTTACTTAAGGAAAATCCTACAAGTATGCTATGCCGGACTCCTTACGACTAGAAACCACACGTATCCTATCTAACAGCGTATGGTTTGGATCTCCGCGTAGCCCTCGGAAGGACGTTCCCAGGACTCCCAAGAGGCCTACGGCTACCACTGCAGACCCACCTAGTTTCGGGTGCTATCTCGCGTCTTTGGTGGTTGTTCGGGTGTGATCGCGCTTCGTGGAGGGAAGCTTGTTCTAATACATGATGGAAACAAATATTTATACTGATATTCTACAATTTAAATATAATTCTACAAAACCTGGCCGGTCTCGTCATTATAAATTTATTCTTTTCAGATATTGTACCATGTAGTAGATGCCTTCTTTCATACTCTGGTTTATGTCAAAATGATTATAGACTACTTTAATAATAATGATAATATTATGTTCAGTGATGTAAGTATAACCACTTCATTATCTATACTTATAATAAAACTGTAGAGGGTCGGGAGTCTGTACATGGAAGATATTTTGAAAATTTTAAGTGTAGGGCGTTCTCTAATCGATACTGAAGCCGAAAATGTAATTTAAAATTTTCATGTCTGTCTGTCTGTCTGTCTGTCTGTCTGTATCCCGACTAAGTATCACGCCAAAACTACTGAACCGATTTGAATGATACTTTGTACGATCTAAGCTTACAGTCCGAGGAAGGTTCTTAGATACTTTTGATCCCGATATTTTGCGCGGTTCCTTCAGGAGAGGGGATGAAAGGTAAAATAAGTTTTTAGCTATAATTTCTCACTGCGTGGTTCGATTTCAAATATTTGTTTGGTGTCTGAAAGGGAGTACTTTAAGCATTATTCCATACAATTTTCAATATTGAGGGTTATGTAGTTCAGAAATTAGGGGCATCTCAACTTTCGGTAAATCAAGAATTCAACGTTTCATTTTAAAGTGAGTTTAAACGGGCGTGTTGGCTTAATCATAAAAGAGCTTAATGATTAAGGCTATTGTAAAATAATTCAGTCTGCGCCGAAGGCGTGGACTGAATTGTTTTAGAATCGACTTAATCTTTAAGCTCTTTTATGATTAAGCAAACAGGGCCGTTTCACACGCTGCTTGATGAGTCTCATGAAGAAGTACCCCTCCATTCGTACACCTTATGTGACGTAAACGAAGTTGCGAGGGTCAGCTAGTCTAATAATAAATGCTTTATTGTACACCAAAGATTATAAATAATAACAAACTAATATAATTATGAATTCTAAGGTACAATGGGTGGCTTTATTGCTAGAAGCAACTTTATGTTTTTTATTGCGATATTAGATATCGGCGCAGACTGAATACTGTTTAAGAATATATAACTGTTTTAGAATAGACTTAATCGTTAAGCTCTTTTATTATTAAGCAAACATGGGCAGTTTCACACGCTCCTATGATGAAGCAGTACTAGTAGTCTGATGATGAAATACATGTTTTTCTCATTCATTCTTTTATGTGGCATTATACGTTTTGACGCGACTATGCCGCTCACCACTTATTAAGTCCTATACTAATATTATAATAAAGAGGAAGGATAAAGAAAATAGGAGATTTGATTGTGTGTTTGTTTGCATCGACTAGGCTCAGGAACCACTGGAACGATTTGAAAAATTCTTTCACTGTTGGGAAGCTATACTCTTTGCGGTGAACATAGGCTATATTTTATTACCGTATTCCCACGGCAACAGGAACTACGTGGGTGAAACCGCGTGACATGCGCTAGTGGGATATAAAACTATAAGGTGAAATGTGGGCGCATACTATGCCTCTGTCTACCTCTTTGGGGATAAAAGGCGTGATCATTATGTATGTACTGCACGTTTTGAAAATGCAGGTAATATACATAATACTTTTATAAACCTTATGATTCTTCTTATGTTTTCATTTATCGATCTTTATTTTGTTTTATTCAAAAAATATGTATAGGGAAAAAATAATACAGGATTAAAATGGTAACATCCGTTATCGTAGTGACAGTTCTCCCTCGTGGTCTCAGTAGTGGTTCAGAATAGTAGGTCCACGAGAAAACACCGGGTGTACGGATTTTGTCACGAGCCTGAAGCTTTCTGAAGGGCTCCTCAAAATAATATGTGTTTTAGGATGGAAGTGTATCTAGAATAACGTTGGTCAGCTTCTGGGTCACAAAGAATGTGTTATTACAAATATGTCTGCCTATACAATGCGCTTCGTTCTACACCGCAGTCAGCAAAGGACAAGACATTTGCAGAGGCTCTTCATACTTACATAATTCAGGTAATTATCCTAAAAAAAATACTTTGACTGTTATACATGCTTATCTGAACATTAATATTTTAAAATTGGCTTCCACAGTTGAGGAGAGAAGATTATTCAAAAATGTCCGAAGACTGCATGACGCGACGTTTAGTAAAATGTCTCCATGCGGTATATTTTGCATTGACGCCGGGCTACCAGTGCAGATTTTAGAGTTGCTCACTCAATATATTATTGTGTTATTACAATTTGCTTTATTGTAATACTAGATGATGGTCACAACTTTGCCCACGTGTAATTCAGTTACCGTCCCTTGGGAACATAATTATTCCTGGTATGAAAAGTAGCCTTTGTGCTATTTCAGACTGTAAATAACCCCGGTACCAAATTCCAGCCCCATTTGTTCAGCCGTTTGAGCGTTATTGGGTTACAAACAACTTCACAAACTTTGACATTTCTAATATATATTACTAATATAGTATATTATTATATTAGTTCGATAGTAGTATTTTAAACAAGAAAATTGATTTTCGACAACATTGCCTTATTTAAATTAAAATATTATAATACCTTATTATGCATTTTCATGGTCGATATGTCACTTTTTTTATTATATTCGTTACTTGTAATAACTACTTTTTACCGAATACGCCTCTTAATTTCAACAATATGTCTACCTATTAGGTACAGAATAATGTCGGGTATATAAATAAACGTGTGTTAAACTACATTATATATTCTATGACTAAGGTGGCGGCAAGCACAGTGCCTGCCGCCACCTTAACCATAGAATATAATAACACGACCTAGGCGCAACAGTGCCAGATCCTAGTGGCAGATTAGGACGTGGAGACTCTCTCGCTGGAGACCATAGTGCAAGTCATGATCTCCAGCGGGAGTAAGTGGGACTCCGCTGCCTCTTTATCTGAGCAGGTCATGCTCGTGAAAGAGACCGCGGCAGGGAGAGAGCGGAAGAGATCTCTCCCACACGAGTTTCCCAGTCTGCGGAAAACAAACAGGTGGCGGCAAGCAAATGACCTACCCGGTCAAGAGTGACCACCAGGAGTATAAATACTTTCACCGCTGACCATTGTGTTGTTCAAACGTACTTGTACAACTTGTGTGTAACGTGCAGCTACAATTTGAAGCGGACGTTCATATCTTCATACGTATT
This sequence comes from Miltochrista miniata, assembly GCA_933228765.1. Taxonomy (NCBI): domain Eukaryota; kingdom Metazoa; phylum Arthropoda; class Insecta; order Lepidoptera; family Erebidae; genus Miltochrista; species Miltochrista miniata. The sequence continues at coordinate 4,613,434 of OW121769.1, forward strand.
CAACATGGTTATGACATTATAATATTTGAATTTTCCGATACATAAAGAAACCCAGATTAAAAACCGTCATCCTTATTCAAAAATCGGTTTAACAGATGGCACGCATACCAACTGGCATAAGCTGGTGGAACCCTGTCTTACGAAGCACAAAAATGCTCCAGATGCTTGACGCAGTAATCTTTTACTGAACAAACAAAGTTATAGATTAAAGTATAAATTATTACGGTTCAATTCAATATTCTCTAATTGAATTTGGATGGCACGTAACACTATTTATTTTGATCATCCACTTAGCATCATTAAATTATCAAAACTATTTTACAAATTGAATAGATAAATTAAGTAAGCATTACTATTAAACGCTACCACTTTAGGTTCGTTTCTTACAATGAGAAACTTAAAAAAAGTCAATACATTACACACGAGTAACGACTTTAATGATAAAATACTTAGAAATAATAGAGTATCAAATGCAATCACGTCTATGCTTTGGCCATTGAATTTGATTCAAAATATTACATTTTGTCCAAAGTATAGCTTAAAAAATAATTACATCGAACACAGCACCTCTCGATCAATTTTTATATCTATATTTGCGTTACAGGTATTTGTAGCTTTATACTTATACCGCGGGTTTGTGTTTTGGTTTGATGAAAGTAACATTGAATATTTAGGCAAGTTCAATCTCATTGCCTCCACCTATGAAACAGTATTTTATTGCATAGGATTTATTATTAATACTGTTGTGTCTGTCACACAAATCAAAAATAATATCGAGTTAGTGTTAACTATTCAAGAAATTCACATTATTTTTAGTGAAAATTACAAACAATATAAGCTGTGGAATTGGATGAGCACTGGCGTTCTTATTATTTTCTATTTGATCTTTCTCGTGGCGGGTTATACACTTTTCAGTTACAACAGTATTTCAATGTTCTGGACTGCCATTATATTGATAAATTACGATATAAATATTTTATATGCTCTTGGTTTAATGAAACTTTTGCAAGGAAAAATCGTCCTTTGGAATATTTTGATTTCGGACTCTGAAATTGTTCACGATGAATACACGTGCAGGACTTTATTCAAGGCGTATCAACTGATACTAAAATGTTATGATATCTACAAGAGAACCTTTCAAGTTCTGGTAAGGCTGTGTTATGTGTGTGTGTGTGTGGTATGTCTCAGTCGGTGTATATCCTAAATGAGTAAGTGAAATTCATTTTCTGTGTATCACATCTTTAAACTTTTTTTTTTCAGATTTTGTACTATGTTGTAGACACTTTCTTCCATTCTTTAGTGTACGTTAAAATAATTATACACTACTTAAAATATCGTGATAAATATAATGATGATTTGTTCAGACCTGTAAGTATGAAAGCTCAATTTATTCGTTTCATTTATTACAATTTTTCTGCACAAAACATTTTTTATTTTGTACATAGCAGATGGACCTGACATTATAATTATGAGTCTGCTTTGGGAGACGCAAAAATAAGTTACAGTAGATGCTACAAGGATTGTTTTCAATTTTGCGCTATAATACTAAATACTTATAACACCAAATGTATAGTATTTTATATTACAAGAACTGCAATCACACAGGACAAAAAATCTCTGACATTCTGAATAATAGAACTTGCAACTTGTACTTTTATGAGATGAAATATTAGCTGACATAAATAATATCGACTATGCTAGAATAAATATATTTATGTCAATAAAGATCTTAATCTTTATGTCAAACATAGTCGAGTAAAAGAAAATTTGAAGTATTTGAAATTAAATACTGTCTTTATTTACACTATTTGAAATTTAGGCATCAAAAGTCATTCTCATTTCACTTGTTGAAGAAATTTTGTTTTTAATTATCCTTCTATTGGCATAACGGTATGGGTACCATACGATGGGTCTATCATTTTCAGATGCGACTGGCTGGGACCCTAAAGGTCTTAGATGGGCTCCATTAATATTGTACTCAATAATCAATCAATTTAGCCTATAACAGCTCACTGCTGTTGTAGGCCTCTCCCAGTTTACACCACAGTATGCGGTCCTGTGCCTTCCGCATCCAGTCTCAGCCTGCGACCTGACCAGCTCGTTGGTCCATCTGGCGGGTGGCTTACCAAGTCGCGGTCTCTAGTCTAGAACTCGTTTGCTCCATTGGCCAAAAATAACTGTAGTTAACTGTACTCGCAGTGATTAATTTTATTTTAGTTTTACCATTTGGGTAAATTTCAACAAGTGATGATTTTTTTTATATTATCGGTGCTCTTAAAGTTTACCACCGATAATTATAATATAAAAATTGAAATCTCAGTACTTGAAAAGGCCACCACATTTTTCTGCACAAAACATTTTTTATTTTGTACATAGCAGATGGACCTGACATTATAATTATGAGTCTGCTTTGGGAGACGCAAAAATAAGTTACAGTAGATGCTACAAGGATTGTTTTCAATTTTGCGCTATAATACTAAATACTTATAACACCAAATGTATAGTATTTTATATTACAAGAACTGCAATCACACAGGACAAAAAATCTCTGACATTCTGAATAATAGAACTTGCAACTTGTACTTTTATGAGATGAAATATTAGCTGACATAAATAATATCGACTATGCTAGAATAAATATATTTATGTCAATAAAGATCTTAATCTTTATGTCAAACATAGTCGAGTAAAAGAAAATTTGAAGTATTTGAAATTAAATACTGTCTTTATTTACACTATTTGAAATTTAGGCATCAAAAGTCATTCTCATTTCACTTGTTGAAGAAATTTTGTTTTTAATTATCCTTCTATTGGCATAACGGTATGGGTACCATACGATGGGTCTATCATTTTCAGATGCGACTGGCTGGGACCCTAAAGGTCTTAGATGGGCTCCATTAATATTGTACTCAATAATCAATCAATTTAGCCTATAACAGCTCACTGCTGTTGTAGGCCTCTCCCAGTTTACACCACAGTATGCGGTCCTGTGCCTTCCGCATCCAGTCTCAGCCTGCGACCTGACCAGCTCGTTGGTCCATCTGGCGGGTGGCTTACCAAGTCGCGGTCTCTAGTCTAGAACTCGTTTGCTCCATTGGCCAAAAATAACTGTAGTTAACTGTACTCGCAGTGATTAATTTTATTTTAGTTTTACCATTTGGGTAAATTTCAACAAGTGATGATTTTTTTTATATTATCGGTGCTCTTAAAGTTTACCACCGATAATTATAATATAAAAATTGAAATCTCAGTACTTGAAAAGGCCACCGATGGCACCGATAATAGAACACCGAGAATATAAAGCACACACTTTTAAAAAGTATATAAGTATTAATATCAGTGGTCTGATACCCATAACACAAGCAGGTTATTCCTAGCTTACTTTGGGATCAGATAGCGCTGTGTGAAATGTCCGTGAATATTTATTTTTATTTAATACTAGCTGAGCCCGCAACTTCGTTTACGTCACATAAGGTGTATGAAAGGAAAGGTATTTCTTCATCAGAGTCATCAAGCAGCGTCTGAAACAGCCCTGTTTGCTTAATCATAAAAGAGCTTAATGATTAAGTAATTGTTTAAAAATAGTCTTAATCATTAAGCTCTTTTATGATTAAGCCAACACGCCAGTTTAGGTTCACTCACATTCAAAGAAACCCCTACAATTAAAATTTTACAAATATCTGATTCTTAAAAGTGTTATAACTCTTTTATTTCTAAACCGATTTACATAAAACAAACGCTAAATGTTAACTGGAGCAATCCTCAACACAATAAAAAAAACCGCATTGCAATCGGTTGAGCGGTTACTGAGATTAGCGTGCACAACCGTACAGACAAACAGATATACAGACATACAGACATACAGACAAACAGACAAAAATTCTAAAAATCATTGTTTTGGGTTCTATTGCGTTCATAAAGTCCCCCTATAATATTTTTTCTTATTTATCTTCCATGTACAGACAGCGACCTGTTACGATTTTATTATATGTATTGATTACTTTGGGGCGCCGATTAAGGAACATTTCGTGGGACAAGTACGTTAGTGCCTCTCAGCAAAAATAATGGTTAGATAAACAATAAAAAATGCTATTTATTAATTAAGCAACTAGTACCGTATGAAGTGGAATAGATTTGAAACTTAATTTACTTATACTTTTCCACATAAAAGCATTTTTGTTGTTGAAAAAAGTAGTGGGACAGCACCGATAATGGAAAATTTGGAGTTTATCAATTTATTTCTACCTTTAAATATAGTCCTATTTAAATAATATTTTTGACTCAACCCAATTAACTATCTACTGATTACTAAAAAAATAATTCAAAGCTTCTTATAATCAAATACAAATTTCAGCGAAGACCAAAAAAAAGTCGTCTGGGGAAATCACCCATTTAAATTAAAAAATGTTTTAGGATGAAAGTGCCTCAAGAATAACGATGGTAAGCTTATGGGTATTAAAGAATTTGTTATTACAAATATCACTGCCTGTACAATGCAATTCGTTCTATGATGCTGTCAGCAAAGGACAAGATATTTGCAGAAGCACTTCGTACTTACATATTTCAGGTAATTGTCCTAAAAATACTTTGACTTTTATTCATCTCTAGACCATACTTCCAAAGGATATAAACGGAACCCTATTACTGAGGATTCACCGTCCGTTTGTCTGTCTGCTAACAGGCTTTATCTCATAAACTGTGATCAGTTTATGATGATAAAGCCTGGACTAGAAAGTTGAATTTCCACATTTGTTTTTTTCTATTGCCGTTATAACAATAAATACTACATCAAAAAAAAAATGTACACAAAGTGAGACTGCGTTGTCGGTCTCTGTCTGTCTGTATGTCTGTCACGAGGCTGTATCTCTGTAACCGTGATGGCTAGAGAGCGGAAATTTTCACAGATAATGTATTTCTGTTGCGGCTGTAACAACAAATACTAAAATAAGAAAAAGGGGAATAAAGGGGCCTCCAATACAACAAATATGATTTTTTTCTGTTTTTTGGTACGTAACCCTCTGTGTGCTAGTTCGACTCGCACTTGGCTGGTAATAGTAGTTTTCGATATAAGTGTGGGATTTCTGTTATTACAACGAGTTACGACAGGTGTTGACCCGAGCCGAAGGCGAGGGTAGACAGTCGGAACGAGTTTAAATAACAGTCCCACACGTTGTATTGAACAACTATTTTTAATACAGTTGCGAAAAAATTAAGCAATTTTATAAAATAATAAAAACACAATAAACCTGAATATTCAAAATGGCGCCAACCGTATAAGAATATATACCTTTCTAAGCAGAGACTATGGCAGTGCACTTCATACAGACAACTTTTTTTTAAATTTATAAATTTAATTTGGCGGATACTAATATTAATTTATGCTTAAATTTCAGTTAAAATTACTTTTAATCTGATATTGAAACAAGTTAGTATCTTTTTTTAGAAATATTTGCATGAATCACAGACATTATTTTGACAATTGGGAAAGAAAACGCACGAGTGCGGGAATGGTAAAGAAAAAGCACGGGTGCGTAATAGCCCACATCCCGAACGCTAAACGTCCCTGTAATAAGCCACTTTTTGAGCAACTGTATTAAAAAAAATATTTTTAACGTTGCATTCCACAGTTGAAGAGCGAAGATTGTATAAAAATGTTCAAAGACTTCATGACGCGACGTTTAGTAAAATGTCTGCATGTGGCATATTTTGCATTGACGCCGGGCTACCAGTACAAATTTTGGAGTTGCTTACTCAATATATTGTTGTATTAATACAATTCGCTCTATTATAAGATTTTAAAAAAAGCAATTTTATTTTTGATATTTTACCTTTATTACCTTTGTGAGTTAATGTGTGTTGTCTAATGTGTCTGCCTATGTGGTATAGTCGGTACATAGTGATAACACCTGCGGTGCTCGAGGTCCAGAGTTCAATTCCTGGGTCAGTCCAAATATTTGTGTGATCCACAAATTTTTGTTTCGGAGTTTGGGTGTTTTCTATGTATAATTATGTATGTGTATAGAAATATATAATTTTTCTACCAGTCGTCTAGATTCTATAGCACAGGCTTATTAGCTTAATTTGGACTATATGATTTTGTATGTGAATGTCCACAAATGAATATTTTTTTTTTTTTTTTTTTTTATATTTAGCTCGCCAAATTGACGTCGCCACCGATGGATAGCCGTGGCGCATCTTGCGATTGGGGGCCACTTCTTACAGCGGTCCTCAAGTTGGCGGCCCTGTGATGTGCCTCTTCACGCTCCTCTTAAAGAACCCGGGGTTGTAAGATGAGGGAAACACGTGTGCGGGCAGGTCGTTCCAAGTTTTTATAGTTCGACAGAGGAACGATCTTTTGAAACGCTCGGTTCTGGCGAAGATTCTCTCCACTGTGTATGAGTGGCATCTCTGCCCGGCACGCGTTGTTCGGGATCGGAAAGGTGATGGTGGGATCAGATTGAAGAGCTCTTCAGAACATTCGCCGTGATACATTCGGTAGAAGGCAGCCAAGGACGCTACGGTTCTTCGCTGCGCCAACGGTTCGAGGCCTCCCGTCACCTCATGACAACCAATTATTCGGACAGCACGTCTCTGCATAGCGTCAAGTGCGTCCAACAAGTACCTCGCGGAGTCATCCCAGAGGTGAGAACAGTACTCGACGCAGGGACGAATCTGCGTCTTGTACAGCAAACATCTCTGATGTGGCGTGAAGTACCGTTTAAAGATTAATGTCGACAGTTGTTGAAATTACGTGTCACAAGAATAATAACAAAATAATATTTGAACTAGGCGAAAACTAGATCTAAAGCACGAGATCAAAGACGTACAAGGTGAAATAATTAGTCAGCTCGGTCCAGTTGTTAGTAGCAGGCCCTAGACGACAGCGTGACGTGAGACAATCACGCACGCCTCGAACAAGCGGGATAACACCCGAACAACCCCCTAAACACGCAGGATAGCACCCGAACCCCCCTCTAGGTGACGATGCAGTGGTAGCCGTAGGTATACGTGTGGTTTTTTAGTAGGTAGGAGTCTGGCAGAGCATCTATGTAAAACGGCTGCTATTTTCGGCCTGATATTCAAGTAAATCTAAATTCTTTGTCTTATAGATATATGTAGCTTGTTTTTTAACACGCTTTTATTAGCTTCACTTGTAACTATGTATGTAAGAAAATCTTGCAATTTTAATTTGATCCACTTCCCGTTCTTTGATCAGGCTGAAATTTTGCACACGCTCTGAGTTCTGATGACAATACATGACTAGCTAAAAAACGTCATTACAAATCCAATATGGCCGCCTCACCAAAATGGCGGACTGGCTGTTGGAAATCCACCCTCATGATATGGGTATCGAATGAAAGAGTTTGCTGTCAGGAATACGAAAAAAATAGTCACGTGACTTAAATCCAAGATGGCGGACAGGCTATTTGAAATGCACCTCCATGATATGGGTATCAAATGAAAGGGTTTACTGTTAGGAATACGAAAAAAATTGTTAGGTGACTTAAATCCAACATGGCGGACATTCAAGATGCCGTATTGGCTATTTGAAATGCACCCCCATGATATGGGTATAAAATAAAAGGGTTTGAAGCGTGTTTTTTAGTTTTTTAAACTATTTTACAATTATTAGTATTATATGTACTTATGAAGACCATGATAATAATGAAACGAATCTGTTCACAGACATTTTATAATGTTTCCAATTGTACTGGCAAAATGAATCATATTGCTCTATAGTCCTAATAGATTGATCAAACTCGGTCGTCAGTGAGAATACAAACAAGGAAATGTTTTAGATACAGTGTTGAAAGTAATTTTTTTTTAAATAAGTTCAAAATGAAGAAAAGGTATTACTTCATATTTGAGGATGGCAGTCGAGTCAATCAGATTATATGTGCGATACTCAGTAAGTATGTTTTAATAATCGTTTATGCGAAATAGATGTCTGAATTCAGGATGTCTGTGTATGTTTGTTACTCTTGCAAGCATAGATTATAGTCTTGAAGAACACAGGCATTTTATTCCGGAAATAAGGTCTCATGGAGAGCTGAAATGGAGGCTAAATTCCATGTGGGCAAAGCCACGGGCGCTATTTAGTGCATCATAATTCTTTATAATGCACCTAATATAGTCCGCTTATTGACTATACCTATGTATAGCAAGTTTATAAAGAGGAAAGATTTGGTTGTTCGTTTGTATGTTTGTTTGTATAGAATAGGTTCCGAAACTACTGAAAAGATTTGAAAAACTCTTTCACTTTTGGAAAACTACGCTATCCCCGAGTTAGAAAGGCTATATTTTATTCCCCTGTTTCCACAGGAACGGGAGCTAAGCGGGTAAAACCACTGATGTCGTATATAATATACTTATTAGTAAAATGAATTCGCTTCTGCCGTCTTTGTTTTTGAGAAGATCAACGCGGTTAGAATGCAGTTTTCAGCAATGGAAAGTGATTCAAGAGTCATGTAATACATAGTACATACTACTCTCTTTCGAAGAACTTAAAATCTCACTTGCTCAAACATTGATACAGCCCATTATTGATTATGCGGACTCCTGCTACTTGGATGCTACTGAGGAGCTTTTAAACAAACTTGAGAGACTGCAAAATTTATGCATTCGGTTTATTTTTAATCTTCGTAAGTATGATCATGTCTCGGAATTTCGTTCGAAACTCAAGTGGCTCCCGATCCGACTTCGGAGGAATACTCGGATATTGTGTGTCCTATTCAATATCTTGCACAATCCTTTATATCCTACCTACTTACGTGAGCGTTTCTCTTTTATGCGTACACCTCATGCTCTTTGTAGAACACATCTTAAAAATCGCCTTACATTCCCTTCTCACAAAACTGGTTTTTACTCTTACTCCTTCACTGTTCACGGGGCAAGGCTATGGGATTCTCTCCCACCGGAGATAAGAACTTGTAAAACTGTTTCACTCTTCAAGAAGAAAGTGAAAGATCATTACCTGTTATCATTAACATAACATTTTATACCTAGAGATATTTATGACATTTCTCTGTAATTAAGTATATTTAGATAGTATAATATTATATATCGACGGTAAAAAGGAAAAACACTTTAAGCGACACTTTGGTCGAAAATGAGTTATATACATATTCGTAATCAGCGAATTTTTCCGCGTCGATTGGTCTTGGTTTCGTAGCGATCTGACCACTTTGGTGTCGCTTCAAGTAATGGCACTTTTGGGCTTATTTTTTTCAGACGCTAAATGAAGTGACACAAAATTGTAGTGACTTTGGTCAAATTACCGCTTAAAGTACCAACTTCATAGTAAGATTGTTATTTGATGTGTTTTTCCTTTTCTATTACGGATATCCTAAGTCACTAAAATCGTTTTTCTCCGTCATAAGAAAAGGGGTGTAAAGCACTACAGGTGTTTTGGCTCACTCTTGTATCACTAGTGTCTAGTTGTTACATTCGTTTTTCCTTGCTTCTATTGTATCTGTAAGATGGAGTTAATGTGTTTTGCCTCCACGATCATTATGTCATATTATGGATTTTAGTATTTTTTGCAATTGCAGAGTGAATCGATAGTGTCGGTTAAAGTAACACCATCAATTTTCTTACAGAAATTCTTAAATTAACCGACATCGTCTTTTATTCCCATAACGTCGGTTCATTTAATTTCGTCGACTACCTAAATAAAGACGATGGTCCCTTAAAGTAAACATTGTTTTCAAAATTGTTTACTTAAGTTAAGTATTCAAAACTATTCATATCGCTACATGCAATGTATTTTTGACCCTTTTGTGGAAGTTACGTAACCAATATAAGGAAGTGACACGTGACGTGGCGCTTCATTCACCGGTGAACCATCGTTTTTCGTCGAACTCGTCACGTTTCGGCGCTCTGCAAACAGCGGCCAAAGAGAGTGCACGTGTTCGTAAATTGTAAGTACCTAAAAATGTTTCTTTACAGCGTAGAGATCCGAAGACAGGGTGAGGACACGCTAACCCTTGCGTCAGGCGACCTGTTCCACTTTCGAGAGGGTGACGGAAGGAGCCCTTCCGATGGCGGTGTCAGTTTTATGGTAAAACAGGACCTCGTTGGCAGCGTTATGGAAGTCGATAGTGTTTCGGCTCGGGTAGCTTTCCTCATACTCAAGCTCACCGACAGGTACTCAGGATCCAAGTGTATGCCCGATCTTGAAGAGCACTGCCGAAGCAGTGTAAGAGGACATAGCCAAAGCACTACACGCCGACTTCAACGCCAAAACAAGAACGCGGCGAAACGAAAATCGGTCCTTTTGGCCTCGGGCGCAGAAATGACCGGGGGCACATGCTTGTCAACTTTTATCGACACCCAGGGGCTCTTCTTGATAAACTTCTTTAAGAAGAAGCCCCACAGGAAGTGGACTTGGCGAAGCCCCGACAAGGCCACTAGAAACGAGACAGACTTTTTCATAACGACAGGAGGTGTATTTTAGAGATGTATCAGGTTTGATACTGGTAGTGATCACCGACTTGTCCGAGCATCTTTAAATTTAGACTTCCGCGCCAATAGGGCCTGGATGATGAAGCCTACCCTCCGACCTACTGCGCTCCAGATGGCTGTCGGATCGGTTTGGGAGGTTCCAATTGGAACTTCAAAATCGTTTCGATTTGCTGGAAACCACTGACTGCGCTGCAGCAAATTTCCCGAAAATTATTGCCCGAGAAAGGCAAAAAGAGGTGTTCGAATCTCTCGCTCGACACTCACGAACTTATGAAGATCAGACGGGAAACGCCACTTACGCCAGCATCTTCGTTAGAACTGAGAAACATGAACGTCAAAATTCGAGAGCTGGTAAGACGCGACCTCAGACGCTACAACACCCCTGTCATCAAGGACGTAATTGAACAGAACAGGGGCACCAAGGTCTTTGTCCAGCACCTCAGAAGACCTCGTCTAACGAAACTTAAAACAGCGAGTGACAATACCATGACCTCAAGGTTCGAGATTCTTGAGAAAATTGAGTACTTTTACACAGACCTCTATGCATCACGGACACAAAAGACCCACAGGCCCAAGCAAGAATGACCACAGAGCCCCGTTAACACGTCACTATACGGAGGATATACCGGACACCGACCAGGGCAAGGTCAGGACGGCTCTCAACTGAAACCTAACAAATCTCCTGAAGAGGACGGAATTACGACTGAGCTTCTTAAAGCTGGCGGGACTCCAGTTCTCAAAGAGCTGACGAGTCTCTTTAATTCCGTCCTCCAACAGGGACAAACACCTCAAGCGTGGAGTCCCGCTCGCGGTGACTCTGTTTTTCAAAAACGGTGACAAGACCTTGTTTAAGAATTACAGACCCATCTCACTCCTGAGCCATGTTTACAAGTTGTTCTCGAGAGCAGTCACAAACCACCTCGCCGGAAAACTCGACGAGTTTCATCCTAAGGAGCAAGCCCGGTTTTGTAAAGGCTTTTGTACCGTAGACCACATCTATACTGTTAGGTAGATTGTGCAGAAGACAAACGAGTACAATCAGCCGCTGTGTATTGCTTTCTTGGACTACGAGAAGGCCTTCGACTCTATCGAAACCTGGGCCGTCCCGGATGTTCTGCAACTGTGTCGTATTCATTGATTGGCGATATTATATATTGAGATATTGAGGTGTTTGTATGATACCGCTACCATGTCCGTCCATTTGGAGGATAAGAGGATCAATCCTATAGCACTGCGTAGAGGTGTAAGATAGGGCAATGTAATATCCCAGAAACTCTTCACCAATGTGCTTCAGGACGTCTTTAAGTCGCTGATTTGGGATGGGTGGGGCGTGATTATAAACAGTGAACGCATCTCACACCTTCGGTTTGACAACGACAACGTCATAGTTGACGAAACGCTGGTACAGTTGGGCGGGATGCTGCATAGTCTAAGCGAAGAACCCATAAACATCTACCTTGGGCAGGTTATAACACTTGAAACGAGTAACTTGGATTAAGAAAGTCAGAAGGTTTCGCTTGGGCTGGGCAGCATTTAACAAACTGCGTTAGGTTTTCTAAACGCCGATACCGCAATGCCTGAAGACGAAAGTTTTCAACCTGTGCGTTCTACCCTTAGAGTAAATATTAGAAGGTACCTTCTAATATTATACTCTAAGGTTCTACCAGTTATGACCTACGGTGCCGAGACGTGGACACTCACAGTGGGGCTAGTCCATGCACTTAAAGTTGCGCAAAGAGCGATGGAACGAGGTATGCTTGGGGTGTCTCTGAGGGATAAGATCCGAAACGATGTTATCCGTCAGGGAACAAGATTGGTCGACATAACTTGCAGAGTATGCGCTTTGAAGTGGCAGTGGGCAGGCCACATCTGTTGAAGAACTGATGGCCGATGGAGCAAGCGAGTTCTTGAGTGGAGACCGTGACTTGGTAAACGTGGGGTAAAACAACCCCCTTGCCAGATACAGCGACGACCTAAAGAAGGTTGCAGGCATTGACAGGATACGCAAAGTGCAGGACCGTGTGTTGTGACGAAATTCGGGAGAGGCTGTAGAAGAACTGATGGCCGATGGAGCAAGCGAGTTCTTGAGTGGAGACCGTGACTTGGTAAACGTGGGGTAAAACAACCCCCTGCCAGATAGAGCGACGACCTAAAGAAGGTTGCAGGCATTGACAGGATACGCAAAGTGCAGGACCGTGTGTTGTGACGAAATTCGGGAGAGGCCTATGTCCAGCAGTGAACTGCTATAGGCTAAATGGTTTGATTAATTGATTGAAAGCGTAGAGATTTCCTTATTTAAATCACCTAGTAATTATTCATACTTATGGAACTTGGGACATCACACGAAATACATTTACTTACATTTTCACACCGACGTTTCGAGCACGTTGCAGCGCCCGTGGTCGCGGTTTGACTGTGAGTCCAACCGCGACCCAATGAATTTCGTGGGAAGTCCAGAGTTCTATAAGTACGAGTGTAAAAAACCGCAATAGTTTACAAATAACACCTAGTAATTGGTTAAGTTCTAAATAAGTAGGCATATTTATTATCCTGGGACATCCTTCCGAGGGTTTACCCGGTGCTCCCGACCATAGACTGTTGGGCGTTACGTGAAGTTTTTAAGTCGGTAGGAGTCCGGCATACTATCGATGAAGGATTTTCCCTCACGTCAAAAAAAAGGTATATTTATTATTGAATTGCGTGATCTTTTGAAATAGTTATTTCTGTTATTTTGCGACATTTATAATACCTACTATGTGTAGGTCGGTCCTTGGCAAGTCTCAGGTGCGTTTTTGCTGCAGATACTTGTTAGGTACATCATAGAAATCGAAATTTAATTATGAGTGCATTCATAACCTCAGCAAATTGAAACTGGGTATAAATAAAGTACTTATTGCTTATTTTAGATGCTTTTTTCTCTTTTAACTATTTTCTAAAAAGAAAATTTGTGTTTTGTCCCTAGAATGGGTTTTGTTTGTGCAATACTGTAAACCAGTAAGCTTTTAAAACAATAAAGATACTATCTTAATTATTTTCTCCTTACGTTCTTGGTTTTATTTTGGTATTTATCAGTAGCATAGGAGGGATTACAGTTAAAAAATCATAATGTAATGATAATTGACTAGTGGTTATTGGGTTTTTCCTTTGATTAATATTTTATGGTTTTGTTGGAAAACTTGTTTTTCCACGTCCTTGTATCTTAGGCTGCATGGCGCTTCAGTTGTTTTTCCTCCAAGCTAGATCACCCATTGCTGGTCACTTAATGTGTTTTTCCTTGCGTTTGTCAAGATACTGGTGCTGTGGTTAATGCGTTTTTCCTTGCGCAGTATTTAATGAAAAAAACTGAAGCGACACATAACTCCTCTTATAATGCTTAGGGATTTTTTTAAAGTTTAATGAAAGAAAGTACTTAAAAAATTAAGAAACGGGTTTTTCGCTGGTTTTTCTAACTCCAAATTAGAATTTTTTTTGAATTTTTTTCGATAAAAAAATTAACTTTGATTGGCTCTCCTGTAAAATTCGAAAAATGTCGCTTCAAGTGTTTTTTCTTTTTACCGTCGATATTATGTTTTTTTTTTGCAATATGTATGTATTTATGTATGTATGCTATTTAAGGTTTATGTATGTTTATTATTCTGCACACACTTATTTACTTTGTCTCTCATTCACATCTCCTTTCTCAGGCCTACTGGAAGAGATTTTATTAGAAATAAGTAGTGCCTTGTACAATATTACTTAAGATTTCTTTTGTTTTTAATTGTGTGTACAAAACCAGTAAATAAAATAAATAAATAAATAAGAACTTTATTTCAATAATCATGGAGGCAGGAAGTTCTGAGCGTATTGCAGTGTGCGACGGCCTCGCCGCAATTCAATTTAGTACAACGAATTAGGTATTTGAGTGTAAACGAAGACGTTTAAATAATTTGTTGTTCTTGACTGAATTGTTAGCAAGAGCCTTATTATAGTCTGGCCATAACTGCTGTGCACTCCATGTTGTCGATGATTATGATCTTGGAGTTATCAGAAGAAATATTCATCAGTTTTAAAAATGTAAACTGATATCGTAACATTATTCCGACGTGTATTAATCACTCATGCTCTTTTTTCCCCGGCTCCCACCGCGCCGCGCATACCTCAGAGAGTGCACAGCAGTTTTGGCCAGACTATAATAGAATAACACTAAGTTTACTTTTTATCGCTGAAATACGATCCCATAAGATCCAAAAACGGGATCAGATATCTACACGGGCAAAGTCACGGGCTCTATCTAGTAGTAACCGTCTATCTTCATTGCCTTTGATGTAGCAATACACAACTAGTTCATTGGCGTTTTTATTGATTGTATGAACAAGTAGTGTTTATTGACATCAATGTACTCAGTGTACTCAGCGGACTAATTAATTTTATACAGTCAATTGGATTCTTTGGATTCTGGTACACCGTGCCCTATTTTCGGCTGCCTTACTAATGTTATAAAAGTTCCTGAGTATTATGGAAGTGAAAACGTTTGATCGGCCTCCAGGACCGGGGGCCTGACGACGGTGAGTTGGCCGCTCGCCGTCTTTACAGAAGCAGGCCCTAGACGGCAGCATGACGTGAAGAATTCACGCAGCCCTCTCCCCTCCTTAGAAGCGGGATCACACCCGAAACCCCGCAAAGACGCGGGATAGCACCCGAACCACCCCCTAGGCGAGGCCGCAGCGGCGGCCGTGGGTCTGTCGTGAGTCCTGGGACATACTTCCGAGGGCTTACCCGGGGCTCCCAACCATAGGCTGTTGGGCGTTACGTGAGGTTTTTTAGTCGGTAGGAGTCCGGCATAGCATCCATAAGGATTTTTCCTTTCGGACCATTAGGTTGAATTTTCAAAATGTTAAAAAAAATGTGAAGACGTTTGAATGTTTATTACTCTTTTACGGTCTAACGGCTTCATAGATCTGGCAAAAATTTGGTAAAGGGATAGTCTTTAGTGACACGTGATCTACTTTTTATCCCAGGAATAAGTTCCATAGGATGTGGCCACAGCAATAGAACTCCAACAGGCGCTATTTAGTTTAAGTTAGCCAAGATCAACATCAGAGGCATGCGCCCGAACATCAACGCAGTCCACCACCATCTTTAAACGGCGAAGCCGACCCTTTTTTTCTTGACGGAGACGCAGATCTCATGCCCGAAAGATACATCCGACTTAATGTACCTTGGCTACAAGCTGGAGTACAACTTCAGGAAGAAAGCCGGGGTGTGTATGTTAAATATTTGGACTTAGCTCGCGATATTGTTGACATGTGGGAGGTGGAATCAGCAGTCATTGTTCCGATAGTTGTTACAGTGAACGGACTTATAGCCAAGAGCCTCGACCAACATCTTATGAGGCTCTCGTTAGGTAGCTGGGTCAAGGGCTAGATCCAGAAAGCAGTACTCCTCGATACGGCACATATTGTGAGGAGGTGTCTCTCTCTGGAGTCCTAACCACCGGTATCTTGGTCCCTGTATCCGATGCCGGTGGGCTGCTATTTTATATCTTTTTAAATAGATTTTTTTTGTAATATTTTAGATGTATTTAAAAAAGTATTTAATATGTGTTTAATGGTAATAAAGGAGATAATAATAATAACAGACATTATTTGGGGGATGTTCGGGTTTTATTACCCCGCTTTTTGTTAGGGCGTACCGTGCGTGAATTCCTCACGTCACGCTGTCACTCTGGTGTACCTAATCTCTGGTGTTGCAAATATCTATTACGCTACTGTAACCACTCTGGAGACTGTAAGTATAAACGATGGTATGTCAGCAATTCTGTATATGAACGCGATTTAATATGAATGCGTCTAACACTTTGGCTCAGTTTGGGGAGCATCTATACTAATATTATGAAAAAGGAAAGGTTCTATTGTTTGTTTGCATTGAATAGACTCCGAAACTACTGAACCGATTTGAAAAATTCTTTCACTATTGGAAAACTACACTTATCCCCGGGTAAGATATGCTATATTTTATTCCCGTATTTCCACGGAAACGGAAGCTATACGGATGCAACCGCGTGACGTCCGCTACTCGATATCCAGAACCTCTCGATACATCTGACTGCCCAAATGAAGAACATAGTAGCGTACTTAAACCACTTTCAATCAGATGGGTATACAGGGTGAATTTTTCAAAAGGGATTGGATGGCCAAATCCGAAACTATAAGGAATAGCGAAAAATGCTGAAAGGAGTCACGAGCCCGATTTTGATGAAACTTAAAACCTCATCATTAGATTTTTGAAAAACCAATAATCCTAGCCGAGAATCGAATCCATTGATTTTAATAAAAAAAACACACCCTTTATTATTACACCATACTATAGTGTTGCTATTAAGGATCATATTCTGGACAGTAATGACATACGGCAAACTAAAAGAAAGAGCACATCTTTAACAAAATACATTTTATTTGTCTTACGGTAACTGATTAATTGTTCTAAATCTTTTCAATACATAGCTGGATTCGAGATCTCAAGGATCGTACTGCATTCAATATTTCAATATTATTGATTCCGTTTAGAATATTCTCCAAAAAATCATTCTGAGCATAACTTAAAACACGGAATAGTTACGATCTTTTTTGGAATTTCGAACGAAACAAATTATGATACAAAATTTAGGTACATGAAATATGAATTTTATTAAAATTTCAGATTTTCCTTAAATTGGCGTATATCATTATTTCGCAGAATTTGATCCTTAACAGCGACTCTATCGTATGGTGTAATAATAAAGGATGTGTTTTTTTTTTCAAAATCAACGAGTTCGATTCCTAGCTAGGATTATGGGTTTTTAAAAAATCTAATGATGAGGTTTTAAGTTTCATCAAAATCGGGCTCGTGACTCCTTTCAGCATTTTTCGCTATTCCTTATAGTTTCGGATTTGGCCATTCAAGCCCTTTTCAAAAATTCATCCTGTATATTGAAAAAAAACTTGTATCTTAAAAAAAATATAATATTAAAAGCTTACAATAAAGTAAACTGTAAAAGAACAATTATATATTGCGTTATTAATCCTAATAGTCGTACTGGTAGCATAGCATCTACATAAAATAAACCATAAATTGTCATCTCACTGAACATTGCTTTGTAAATTCTTCGGACGTTTTTGAAAAGTCTCTTCTCTTCAACTAAGAAAAATAATTTATAAAAATAAGTTAAGTAAATCATTTTGAATTTAACATGAAACATAACAAGACTATAAATTAGTCATTAGGATATTTTTTTTAAAAACAATATAGTGCTAATCATAAATTTTAAATTTAGAAAAAGAATTGGTTTCGAGCAGGATTCGAATCTGCGTCTTCTCGCATGCCGTGCAGACACCTTAACCTTTATAAAAAGTGCCGGTAGATGGTGCCCACATTGCCCAAGACGTATATAAGGTGGAAAATTTGGTTGGTTTCGAGTAGGTTTCGGTGGCTGGTGGTGAAGACGTCTACACGGTAGGTGCGAATCCTGCTCAAAACAAATCCTTTTTTCATATTTTAAATTTATAAACTAGTCAATCACTTTAAGCGCTTCGACTCATTTTTTTATGAGTAGAAGCGCTTGAAACTCCAAGTTAGACTACGCTGATCGTTATCTAGCGGACCTTCTGTTGAGCAAAGCTGTATTTGCAACATTTTCAAGATGATGCTTTGGAAAACTCATTCAACCTGATCACGCCCTCTCCTTTCCGATCCCGAACACCGCGTGCCGGGCAGAGATGCCACTCATACACAGTGGAGAAAATCTTCGCCAGAACTGAGCGTTTCAAAAGATAGTTCTTCTGTCGAACTATAAAAACCTGGAACGACCTGGCCGCACACGTGTATCCCTCATCTTACAATCCCGGGTTCTTCAAGAGGAGCGTGAAGAGGCACATCACAGAGTCGCCAACTTGAGGACCACGGTCAGAAGTCTTACGGACTGTCACAGTCCGATTGGAGGTCACTCTCAGAGTGACCCCCAATCGCTAGAGGCGCCACGACTTTCCATCAGGCTGACGACGTCCATTTGGCGAGCTAAATATAAAAAAAAACAGCAATGCCGTCGGTTCTGGGTACTTGGCCGTCCATGAGATCGGTGTTGTCACTTTGACGAGCTAAATATTAAAAAATAAATTTCAAAGGTTACCTGAAAGATTAAAACACGTAATAAAATTACAAATATCTTGTCCTTCACGGATAGTATCATAGAAGGAAGCGCATTGTAAGGGCAACGCTATAACGATGACTAAATTTTTTACGATCCATGTGACAGTCATTAATCCTCTATAAGCATTTTCAACCTGGAAATATAGTTTTCATAACTTATTATGTTGTATTTTTTTTCTGAATTCATTATGCAAGTTAGGTTAAAAGTATTGGTCTATGATCCCGTTATGAAAGATCTTCACCGAGCTTAACGGATGAAAATTATTTTATACATAGGTACATACATACATATGGTCACGCCTTTTATCCCCGAAGGGGTAGGCAGAGGCTTATTATATGCCCACATTTCACCTTTGTATAATTTTGTCCCACGTAATAGGTGGTGAGCCGTCCGTGTTTAAATGGACAGGCGTAGGTTGTGACTGCCTGCTGTGGAAATAAAGCCCTCAACTAAGCTTAACGACTGCCATTTTACTGGCAACCGAGACCAACGGCTTATCGTGCCTTCCAAAGCACGGAAACGCTCAAATAAATGTCACAAAGTGATCACATGAATGGTCACTGGTCACCCATCCATGGACCGGCCATAGTGAAAGTTGCTTACTGCAGTGATCGTTTACAGAACACTGAGTCTGCGGGGCCACGAGCGAATTTTTTTTATATTCAATGAAATATGTCAATAAATTAATTGCAGATGGGTTGCCTTAAAAAAAATCAGGCCAGAATTATGATTAAGTATGTAATCAAAAATTAAAAAAAAATACATTTTACTGGTCATCAATGAAATAATCAATGGTGGATTTAATGAAATAATCTTTATATTTTAACTAACTTTTATTCATTAACCAGATCGCTGTAAGTTACTGTATCTATTTACTTGTTTATACCTGAGTATACCCAACAGTTGTGACGGGAAAAAAGTCGACAACCTAACATTTGCATAATCCTATGGGCATTGTACTTTCAATTCGTACTTAAGAAATGTCTCTAGTTATTATTGAAATCAGAGAAATGTTAACTTTTTTTTTAATTTTTGATTAATCGTATTCTGAACTGAACTTTTTTAGGCAACTCATCTACAATTAATTTATTGACATTATTTCATTGAATATTCATTGAATCCTACTAATATTATAAATATGAAAGTTTGTGAAGATGTTTGTTATTCAATCACGCTCTAATGGCTCAACGGATTGAGCTAAAATTTGGTACAGAGATAGCTTATAGTCTGGAATAACAAATAGACTACTTTCATCTCGGGAATATGCTCCCAGGGGAAGCGGGAACGGGTACCGAATAATCTAGTATTGAAATAAAATTTTCACAAATTGAAGATATCAAAGTTCACTAATGAACGTAGGTCTCTCAAACTCCTCCACCACACTTTCTCACACCTTTCCTTCTCATCGCTGTGATATTGATGACAAAGATTTGTTCTTACATATTATTATATTTTCTTTAATAATACTTACTTTTGATGAAAAACTTTCACTAGTCTTTATAGCGATTATAACTAATTCGACGTATAGTAGTGCATGTAAAAAAATATCCACAAGAGAGTATAAGAACTGAAAATGAAAAGATTTTGGGGATATTTATCATTGTAGAGATTTTAGTTTGACTAAAAAAAATCACATTCATACTTACCAAAATCTGAAAAGTATTTTTATAAATATGGTAGCATTTTATGATTTGACTGTAAGAGTCAAATAACTTGCGACATATATGTTTATTACGAACTATCTCTGTATTCAGTATTGTCTTATTCCAAACGTTAACTTTCAATTCCAAAAGCCTCATTAATCTTACTGCGTATACTACATTCATGTCGTTTATTATCAATAAAAATCCTATATTTACCACAATAACATCATTTACCCTTTCAGAGCATGAACTTACGACAGCAATTAACGCTATATTTGCAAGAAGTATAATGATAACACTAATCCAATTCCATATAGTATAATGTTTCAATTTCTCTTCCAAAATAACGTGCACTTCTTGAATGATCAACACAAAATCAACATGATTATTAGTTTGTGTGGCTACTATAATGCAATTTATAAGAAATACTACACAATAAATGATTGTTTCTGAGAAACTAACAAAAACACGAAAGTGATAAGATAGTGGATCAAAAGTACGGTCTAGTGAAATAACATAACTACGAAAAATGAATAAAATTGTTAATATTTGCGCTACAATTATTGATATCAGTACCGACTTCAGGTTGTTTGGAGTAATGTAGTTGTTTTTAATATTATATTTAGGTAAAAATATAACATTATGTATTAAATTTAATGGACGCAGCATTGACTGCATATCTTCTGTAACATAATTACTCATTTTTATAATTTAAAGCCACAATATAAGTTATGGCACTGTTACAATGTGTTTCTGAGTATTTAACTTAAGTAATACTACAAAGTGTTCTTCATTTTCCTGTTCGAAATCATTAGTTATATTGTTTTTATAATCAAATTAATTCAAAGGAGCACAGTGTGACTGGGTCAAGGTTATTACACTATACATGTTCAAGTGATGAAAATATCACTGAAACCTCTGATTTGTATCGTGGATGTCACACCTGGGGTAAAAATATGGAAAGATAACCCCTGGGTTATCTTTCCATATTTTTACCCCAAAATAAAATATAAATACCCAAAACAAAATAGAAGTCCTGACTTCCAATCGTAAGCAGTGGTAGCGCACTGTGTGGTTTTAAAAGTCATTTAAAAGCTATTGCTGTATTTTCCGCTAACGCTGGGCTCCCGGACCACCGACTTTGCGGGAAAAGCTGCTCACGAATTTGCCTTGACCTATGGGTTCTCTCAGCTGGTTAAATCCCATACAAGGATACCAGACAAGAAGAACGAGCATAGTGCATTTCTGGACCTCCTGCTGACAACGCGTCCGGACGGATACAGTGTTTCAGTGGATGCTCCGCTAGGATCGTCGGACCACTGTGTTGTTCGGAGGCATGTGCCTCTCGCAAGGCCTGAACCACCTCGGCCCAAGGAGTGGCGACATGTGTGGCACTACAAGTCAGCAGACTGGGATGGACTGCGAGAGTTCTATGCGTTGTACCCGTGGTGGCGGCTTTGTTTTGCCCTTGAGAGGATCTGGATTCTTGTGCTGTAGCAGTCGCTGAGGGGATCTTGGAGGGTATGGAATGCTACATTCCCAACCGCTGGATCCCTGTAGGTGCAAAAAAGCGACCGTGGTTCAATCGGCTCTGCAGAGAAGCTCTAATGCAGAAAGAATCTGCCTACAGAGCTTGGACCACGGCTCGTGCAAATTCAGATCCAAACATCTCTGAGGTGAAACGCAAATTAAATGCCGCCTCGAGGTCCAGTAAAAGAGCTATTGTCAGGGCCAAGTTCGATTTCGTCGGCAGAATTGGCGAACGGCTAGCAGGCTACCCTTCAGGAAGTCGTGAATTTTGGTCGCTTGCCAAAGCTGCCGAGGGAAACTTCTGTCGGTCAGGTTTACCACCCTTGCTTAAACCTGACGGTAGTTTGGCCCAGAGTGTGGTGTGAAGTGTGGACGCCGATGCCGCTGTGGATACCTTTCTGTTTCTCTTTCGTTTAGCCAAGTTTTTTTTTTAATAAAGGGGAATTAAGAAGGTTGAGGGGAGCCTGTGTGTGCTGGCGCAGGAGACTAAGCGAGGCTCCAACTCACCAGAGGTAGACAAAGGTAATGCGGAAGATTGGCACGGCGTACGGAAGCCCCCCCCCCCCCCCAATGCAGTGGCCGCGTCCACTCCGGTATCCTGCTCCGGCACGACCACAGCACCAGGGACTTTACACAGGCTGCTGGTTCAGCCTCCTGTGGCGGAGATTAAGTGATCCCCAGGTTCGGGTCCCGTACAGCCTGCGGGCGGTCAGCGGTCAACCGTTTCACCGGGTCTCCCTGACCGCCGTACCAATACTCCGCGCCTCTATCCGCCAATGGAGACAGATAAGCCTCTGGTCTCACCGTCACCGGCACAAAGTCGCCCTAATGAGCTCTGGATCCCTGCTAACCGACGGAGAACATAACCAAACCGGAGTCAGGTTACTATTACCGCGGTCTTCTGCAGGGCGGAGGTACTGCCCCAGGCGGGCTGCTCAACGAACGGAGTACCGTTATGTCCTTCCTCCTAATGTAGGCTTTTTCGTTAATCCCTAGGATATTGAATCTTAGGGATCTGATTGAAGAAGCCACTACTGTACCCTCAGGGTGTAACGTTAGCTCCATGAGAAGTAACGCATGTCCCCTAAACCCCGAGGGGTAAAAAATATTTATAAAAACTGAAAGTTTCTCTGAGTATTTTCTCTAGCATAATGAAGAACAACTTTAAGTTACGGAGTGTAGTAGCAGTTCAGTGTACTTAAAGTTGCTGCAAACAATGTTTTGACTCCAAATTACTGTATAATCTCACAAACCTGTTCAACTCCTCTCATTAGATAGCCATCTACTAGATGATATGCTAGAGTAGGGTAATATACACCTTAGTATATATTTTGTACATACATAAAGTCACGCCTTTATTCCCGAAAGGGTCGACAGAGGCATAGTATACGCCCACATTTTACCTTATAGTTTTTTGTCCCACGCAATAGGTGGTAAGTCTACTGCCGTGTTGAAATGGACAAGCATCGGTCGTGACCACCCGCAGTTGAAATTTTTAAGCAGCCCACTTTCACTTTTGTAACTTTGAACCACCACAGCATTCTGCTTCACTTCTACCGAGCCACAGAATTTGCCAGAGGCTAAGTTACTGTGACTTCGACAATCGAAACTAAAAATAACTATAGCACTAAAATAACACAACATCAAAGATTATTTTACTATCGATTATTAAATAATCAACTTTACTATAAAAGCCTATAAAAATACCAGTTTAGGAAATTTAATTCATAAATAGGTTACTTTAATGTTGCCGTTATAAAAGCTTAGATTGTTAACGCACAAAATTTTACGCACATTCTTGCTTTGGTACTCATAAATCATAACATTTTAAAATTCTTGTTTGTCATTAGTTGTAGTCGAGTGAATAAAACGTTTTTCTGTCTCATTTTCACTTTTGCCTCTTGGTCTAGTAGTTGGGTTAGGTTAGGTTAGGACTTTGGTTTCAGAGGTTCTATTACCACATCTCTCCCCCTCTTTCTCTCCCTCTCTCTCTCTCTTTATATGATAAGCACATAGGTTTTTTCTGTGTCTGGTCGGCCAACATCTTCTATCAAGTACAAGCCCCTAGGTACTTCATCGAAGGCTCAATGCTGATTCTTACGCCTCCTAGTTGTATTCTGGACCACGTGAGCGGTCCTTCCAGAGTTCGTGAAAGTACAGAGCCACGGCGCCATCTTCCCAGAAAAACGAACCGTGCATTACCGAATCTTAGCCAATGTTCCACAGGAGCGGACTTTGGACCAATCCCTGTGAAACAGCACACAATCTCTTTCACCGCCCCGGCACAGCCAGCTCTGGTAAGCCATGACCCTCTTGGACAAGTGTATCTCAAGCAATACGATGTAGGTAAAAAGACGCTTCATGATAATTGAGTGCCTCCCTAATTCAGCTCGAGGGCAAGGTGCTGAAGGCGTTAGGAATGTCAAGAGACACCGCCATCACCACCTCGTCTCTTGATATCGCTTCCTACGAGAGACTCCAGCAATGACACCCTCAAATGTTGTTTTTTTTTATATTTGTGGACATTCACACACAACATCATCTAGCCCAAATTAAGCTAATATAAACTGGTGCTATGAGATCTAGACTATTGATATACATACTTATATGTTTCTAAAAAATACATAGTATAGATAGAAAACACCTAAACTCCGAAACAAACATTTGTGGATCACACAAATATTTAGGCCGACTCAGGAATCAAACCCAGGACCTCCAGCGCCGCGGGCGGTATCGCTACCGATTACGCCACAGAGGCAGCCGCTGCCGACATCGAATCTATCTTTGTGTTGCAGAAAAGGGCTGTCCGGGCTATCTATGGTATGGGGATTCGGATGTCATTAAGAGAAAAGTTTAAGGATATCAACATACTTACTGTGTATTCACAGTACATATATGAAAACTTATTATATACTCATAAAAATAACAGTAAATTTATTAAAAATAGTGATCCATAATCTAAACTTAAGAAATAAGAATAAATTGGCTGTACCTAGATTTAGGCTTAATAAAATAAAAATAGGTAAAAAAACTTTTTAAGTTAAACGGTTTTATGTTAAACATACATTGCAATGTTTAAGATAAATGTACTAAAAACCAAAAAATAATAAAATAGATACAGTCGTGGGAATTATAAACATATGCATAGACTAGACTAAAATAAAACCGTGGGGCACGTCAATTGTCTACAATCGTTGATTAAAATGTTTATTTTGTAATGTTACACTATAATTACGCAGTTGTTCAACCGATAACGATGGGCGTGTGATAAGTACGGCTAGAATGTGGAAACAAGCTAGCAAGCTCGATTATAAGCGAGTTTTCGCGGTTTCATAGTGGTGAGCGAGTAGTACTTTTATCATATGTTTTGTCGATTAAAGACAAACTACGAGCAGTGAAACGATTCCTCGCCAGCCAGCAGTGTGAATGTCCAACGATAAACTAGTTGAAACATTTCTTTTATTTACATGGAGTGTATAACTATTGGAATTTCCATGAGCAAGAAAATAGTGAGTAATTTCCTCACCGTCTGCGGGCCAACTGCCTAACGACGAATTAAACGATTCTTCTATCGCACATTAAGTCGATAATTTGTAGACAATTGACGTGCCCCACGGTTTTATTTTAGTCTAGTCTATGCATATGTTTATAATTCCCACGACTGTATCTATTTTATTATTTTTTGGTTTTTAGTACATTTATCTTAAACATTGCAATGTATGTTTAACATAAAACCGTTTAACTTAAAAAGTTTTTTTACCTATTTTTATTTTCTAGTTTTTAGTTTTTATTTCGCATTCTGTTTAATTCTTTTAGTGCTTCATTATTGCAAGGTTTCTTGCCCGTTAGTTTATTGCAGTCCAACTTCTCTATACATAGTCCCTGC
Organism: Miltochrista miniata; assembly: GCA_933228765.1. Lineage (NCBI taxonomy): Eukaryota > Metazoa > Arthropoda > Insecta > Lepidoptera > Erebidae > Miltochrista > Miltochrista miniata. The sequence goes on from OW121769.1 coordinate 4,639,121, forward strand.
AAAGATCTTACTCTACTAAGAGCCACGTAGGCTTGACCTTCTTCAAACAGTTTCGCACCTAAGTATACGACTGCGTGATCCACAGTGCTGCCCTGCATTTTATGTATTGTAGAAGCCCATGATAGTATTAAAGGCAACATTCTCCTTTCAGCCGTCCCGTAATTGTACTTAGCTGGAAACTGTATAGCTTTCGGGTGTATAAGATGTACTCCGTCTCTTGCGAAATCAATACGGATGGAAGGTACATCTGTTGCATACATCTGAGTTCGACGAAATTGAGGCCAAACGATTTCGTTGATGTAGCCTATAGCGCCATTTACTAATCCCTTTGAAACGTCAATATTGGACCGTAGCATGACTTTTGCCCCCACAAATATTTCCAGTTCCGCTGGTAAACCCCCAGTTTTGTTGATATCAGCTGGTATTATAGTAGCTATATCCATATTGTCTGCATGTCGTGTAGCGTGTACTAGCTGATCCTGCGCTTTTATTTTGTAAATGCGAGCACCATTATTTCTGTACAAATTCAATACAGCGGAGTTGTGGTCGTTAACTTGTTGATTTGTGGGGTATACCCTTAACGCTTTGTCTATTGCAAACTCATCACTCGTGTCTTGAAGAAGTCTTCCCATTAAAATACTAAAATGTTGGGTTGTTAGCTCACCGACTCTCAAAGCATTCAAAATATCAATAAAAGTCTGGTCACCTTGCTGACGCATATTTTCAGTTAATTCACACAGCGTGAATAAACGCCAGAGATGTGTAGCTGGTTGAAGATGTTCTGGCTGTTTGAAAACAGGTGTTCCTGATCGTTTTATAGGAGGCAGTTGTAAAAGATCACCGAAAAGTAATACGTTTACTCCTCCAAAAAACTCATTTTCACAGTTCTTAATTTGCCTTAATCGAGCGTCCATCATGCATAACATTTGATAAGACACCATGGAAATCTCGTCGACAATCAAAAATTCTGTCTGATGCCATTGTTGCCTCATTATTCGCAAATAGTTTCCGGACAGTGGTGACATACCTGTTATGCGACCGTCTTTCTGTACAGGCAATTTTAAAGTACTGTGTATCGTAGCTCCATTTATTAATCTAGCTGCAACTCCTGTTAGTGAGCAGACTTTAACCGCATCCTTTGCGTAGCACCTATTAATTTGGTCTCGTAATAACTTTAATAGAAAAGTCTTGCCCACACCAGCTCCTCCTGTAAAGAATATTTTTAAACGTTCTTCAGCACCTGACATTTGATTTTGTATGGACTGGGTAACTAATGTAAAAATTTCCTTTTGTCCTGCATTCATAGACTGCTTAGCCTGTAAGAACTGGTCTTCATTCATTGAACTTCTTCTTCATGGTCTAGTTCCATCGGCTCTGCGTGTTCCAGTATCTGAAATGCGTGTACTTGCGCGAATGCATTTTCAAGCTGCCTGTCACGTTCACGATATATTTCCAAGTAGGCGTTTGTTTGTCTTAAACTTTCTTCGTTGGCGAGAAACGCATCTCTGGCACTATTAAATTCTCCTAAAAGTTCGGCCTCATTGCGATACGGCATATGCTGGATTAGTAAACTGTAATAATATGACTCTGGATCAGAAGCTACTACGAAGTTAGGTACCCGTACTACAGCTGGCGTGTTTCTAATAGTCATTTTGGTGTTGTCTGTTAAAGTTATAAGACGCCTTCTTGTTGTTTGCTCGTGCGGTGCATAAGCATCGGTATCGATGCTCTCTTCATTTATAACTGGCGGTTTTGTGTAGTGTGGCTCAAATAACATCGCAAATTCTATGAGACACATATTGTTAAAATCATAGTTGGGGTGCTCTGCTGGTCGCTTTTCATATCGTTCGAAAATATTGGCACAATATCCTGCTGCTTGACCAGCTTCATTAAACTTCAACACTTTATACCTTTGTTCCGCTTTACGAGTATTGACAAAAATTGTTTTTCTCGAGCTGTCACGCATACTCAAATGGCATAGCCTGAATACGCATTCGCAGGCTGAAACTTGACGTTCTCTTAATATGCGCATGCATATTTTAAACTGCTTACGCGAGACGTCAGTTTCTTCTCTTCTAATTTGTTGAATAGCTCGAGATATTTCACCATCTAGGTTTGTAGGTTCTGATTTTGACACGTATTTAGCGATGTAATACGCAATCGACTCATTTGTACCACACGGTTGTATATCCATATTGGCTTTCCACATTTTTAGCAAAGCAGGACTGTAATTATTTACCCAACCATCTTCACTTTTTCTTTTCAGAACGCAAATGCGACCACCGTTGTAGATGAATTCGTTAGATGAAGGATCAATAACATGTGTCTCTAAGCATTCCGAGCGTGGAAAGTTGAAACGACAAACAGAATTATTTTTCGTGCAGGTACTAGTGTGTCGATGTATTTGACAATTTTTAACTAATTCATATAGTTCTGAAGTTTCTGGAGGAATGGCAGTACTACAGACTGAATCAATGCGAGCTATTCCTTCAGGTGTCGCAACAGACGGGTGCTCTTTGATCCAAACAACCATATGCAAATGAGGACTTCCTCTGTTCTGAAACTCGATTCGCCACCAATGATCTTTAACTTTACCGCCAAATATTTCAGTATCAGTTTTAATAAACTGCATTAGCGCATTAACACGTACCATAAAATGTCTACTCACAACAACTGGATACATCTCGATGAGTCTCTGAGTTTCCTGAATATCTATGTCATCTGGGTCAATGTGCTGTTTACCATCACTAACAAGGAGACCTCTTTTCATATCCTTCCAGTGAAGATCATTGCAGCTCAATGTAACAAAATAAGTGGGAGGTCCTAAACATCTGATTTGTGCTATAAGATCACTAAGAGCACTACGCCAATAAGCAGCGGAACCTCTTAGATTTTTTAAATATAAGTGCAGGTCTTCCACTCGATTACCGTTTTCACCTTCAACTTTTCTTGCACAAGCTGCAATGGTTGATTTAACTCGATAGTACTCAAACATTGATAGAGCATAGAATAGGTAATCGTTGCGCTGAAATCTAACATCAGCACCTAATAAACGAAATTGATAGTAATCCAAAGGACTTATATTTACGGGCCGTTGTTCTTTCAAACCATTTTTACCATACGGGAAAAGCTGATACCATGCGAACTCTTCTGCTTTTAACTCATAAGCTTCATTCACAATATTATTATTCGTCTTTCTTCTGATTTCGTTTACATTTTCAGATACCTCTAGCTCATCTTCAACATCAGGTTGGACGCTATCAATAGGCAACATTACAGATGTTTGTATAGGTATAGTTTCAGATCTCAGATTCGAAAGCGGTTGTTGTACTTGTACATCCTGATGAGTGATGGCATCTTCCTGTTGCTGTACTTGAACACCCTGACGAGTGATAATATTTTCCCTCAAATGTACGTCTACGCGTGTAAGGGTGTACGCAATATTACGGGATCCGAGGCATCTTTTACAGATGCGGCACAGTTCTTGTAAGTTGTCACATTCTATAATGGTTTTCCTTTTGGGCCACAAGAATGGGAGTCAGCAAAATAGTATTTGTCTTCACCGCAAAATACGCTAACAGATTTATTTGACGCTGTCAATATTCCTGAAGAATGACTATCAAATAATCTATTTAAAGCTGTATGTAATGTAATGCCGATATTATTAGTATTTACAGAATCTTGGAGACTCCCGAATAAAAGAGTGTCTTCATCATATTCTATAGAAAATCGGCATTCATACATTTTTAAATTTTGCCTGACGATATGAAAGTTTCGTATCTCTAAATATCCTGTTTCATCCAGTTCAGTAGGATCAAGCTGGGTACGAATCCAGCAATATAAGGAGTCACCCGCTAACATATTAGCATTCAGAATATTGACGTCCCATTGATTAGGGCTTAGGATTGCAACTCGGACAATGTTCGCCAACGACATAGCACTACATTGTACACCAGCATATCGCGAAGTAAAGACGTTGTAGTCACCTTGATGCCATGAAGCTCGAATAATTCTTGCAACATGATTAATTGGAATGAATGCACTTCGAATTTCATTTTCATTCCTTTCGGACCCTTCATCTTCAGACAATTCGGGCACACTAAGTCGTACTAACTCCTGGTCACTAATTTGGGCATTGTCGTCAATACGTACATCTTTGTAAAGCGGGTTATTTCTGATTAACCATCTTAAAGCACTATAGACTTTTTCGCGACATATTGTGAATTCCCTGGTGATGTTCAAATTTTCTAATCGTTCGGTTACTACAATAATGCCTACCTGGCTTGCAGATCTTGGTAGCATACTAGGCAGTCTTTCACTGACTTCAAAGATATCTTGGGCAAATAAAACTGCCTGTCCGCGAAAACCGTACTGCCCATAGAGGCCACTAAATTTCACGATTTTAACAAAGGGAATAATTCTGCACAGCAAACGTTGTTCCGCCTGTGTCAAAGTTTGAATAACGTCTGGTATAGAACCTGGATCCAGATTATTCCAGTAAGCTTTTGGTGGTGCTGTTCTTTTATTACTAGTAACATGTGTTTGACAGCGGGAACATAATAACAATGATATTTTCGAAGTTAACTCCACAGGTAAGTATGTTAATGCAGCAGCGTTGTACCGAACTGTACGAACTTGATTAGGATAACAACGTTTGGTACAAATATCACAAACATGTATACAAATTGTGTTAATAGCATTCTCGAATGCCTGCAGATTATTAGCTCTGCATTGCTGGGTACGCTCTCGTTGTTTATTCCTAACCTCGTATCGCGATGTTCAGGCGTTTCTGAACCCAACTGCTGTCTTTGTCTTTTACGGCTTTGCAATAATCTAACTTCATATTCTTCAGGCGTTTCTGACGCTACCATCTGTGGATATTTCTCCCGTTGTTTTGTTAACCTGGCTTCATATTCTTCAGGCGTTTCTGACGCTATCATCTGTGTGTATCGCTCCCGTTGTTTTGTTAACCTGGCTTCATATTCTTCAGGCGTTTCTGACGCTATCATCTGTGTGTATCGCTCACGTTGCTTTGTTAACCTGGCTTCATATTCTTCAGGCGTTTCTGACACCGTCGTTTGTGTATATCGCTGACGTTGCTTTTTTAACCTGGCCTCATATTGCTCAGGTGTTTTTGACGCTAATTGTTCCCGTCGTTTCTTTAATCGACTATTTTTATCACCTTCACTTTCTTTAGCTCGTTTTGCTTTATACTTTTCTTTCGCTTTTTGAAGCCTTCGTTTACGTTGTGTTGCAGTTTCTGTTTTATTTGTGTTTGTATATTTTATATTTTTTTTTACCATTTTGTTCCCACGAGTAATGGACGTTCCCATGGGAAGTAAAATTTCACGCTGACGTAGCCGCGAGCGCCATCTACCCCATACATAGGTACTATATACGTGTCATAAAAGTCACAACAATACCATAAATGCACATTTCAAAGAATGTCTATTATTACCATAAAAATTGTTAAAATAGTTTCTAAGTAGGTAAGAAGAAACCTATTGTTTTATTTTTTAACTAGCTCATTATATTTTTTTTTACCATTTTGTTCCCACGAGTAATGAACATTTAAACGGTCGACCCCCCCAGAGGTCCAATAAAGGGGCAAGGCTATGTACAACAAGATGCGCCTGAGTCTTGAGGGGAAAACGCTAACGACATATCATTTTTATCCACCCTAATGCCATACAGTTCTCGGCGCGTTTTAACCTTTCACCTTAACTTGGGTGGTTTACCGCTAACGACGTATAATTTTTAGCCACCCTAACGAAACACAGTCCTCAACACGATACAAAATCTTGACTTGGGTGGTGGATTCAGGCTGGATTAATCAGATACCTAAATTACAGATTCAATTTCTAAATTTAAATCTTATTATTATACGCCATTTAGTGGCTGCGCCCATCTTAAATATTGAGGTTGTATGGTGCATTGTATTCTTCTTGTCAAGCCCTTTTATTTGATACCCATATTGGTGGGATTGTTAAAAAATTGTTATCAGCCATTTGGTAGCGGCAGCCATCTTAGATTTCAATTTTGCATAGTAAATTGTATTCTACTTGTTGAGACCTTTCATTTGATACCCATGTTGATGGGATTGATAGAACCTAAGTTATCCGCCATTTTTTAAAGGCCGCCATCTTGGATTTCAATTTTTTATAGTATATTGTATTCTGCTTGTTGAGACCTTTCATTTGATACTCATATTGATAAAACCTACTTTAGCCGCCATTTTGTAGCGGCCGCCATCTTGGATTTCAATTTTTTATATTATATTGTATTCTGCTTGTTGAGCCCTTTCATTTGATACCCATATTTATGTGATTAATAATAAATAAATTATCCGCCATTTTGTAGCGGCGGCCATCTTGAATTTATAAAGATAATGAATAAACATAATTGTATTGTCATCAAAATCCAAAGTGTATACAAAATTTCAGATTAATCGGTTGACAGGAAGAGGGTGAAATTTGAATTACTAAATTTGACCCAAGAATAAATAAATAAAACAAACGGGGTGAGCTAAATAAAACCGTTTAATAAGCAATTCTTTTGCGGGCAATTGTATTCGAATGAACAATACATTGCCGACAGCCATAACAGGTTTGTCAGTTAATAAATTTAAAAAACTAATAAAACTTAAATTGTGCCAGAAAGCTTATTATAGCATTAAAGACTTTCTAGAAGACAAGGCTGCCTGGCAGTGACACGAATTGCTCCTTTCTACATAAAAAAAAAAACTGTATTAGATACTAAGATACTAGCAGAGAAGGGACCAGACTGAGTTTCTTGGGGTGTTCTTCTCAGTCTGTAGTATTTCCAAACCCCCGGTAGTCACAAAAATTTTGACAAAACTAAATAATTTTTTTAAAAATTTCAAAGGGAATAAATTTTATTTTATTTTATTTTATTTTATTTTATTTTATTTTATTTTATTTTATTTTATTTTATTTTATTTTATTTTATTTTATTTATTTTATGCAGTCGAAAAAAATGTACAGATCGGCCGGTATCCGGACGAGTCCACTGACCGCCCCGCCCCGCCTTTTGGATCAGAACCACATAAATTCACCGTTCTCAACACCTTGGGAAACTAAACTTTTTTGGGGCCCCTAAGAAGCGAGATAACACACGAAAGACGCGGGATAGCACCCGAACCGGCGATGCCATAGTGGTAGCCGTAGGTCTGTTGGTATGTAGATTGTCTTCTTTTTTGAGATTACGATGAGATGGGATGGTCCTATCCGTCGTCACTTTAAACACTTTCAAATTATTCCCAAGTCTACACATGTCATTATTATTGTTAAATCCGATATCTGAAAATAGCTAAAGCTGGAGCGACTGGTATGGTAAGTTAAAACTTGAGTATACTACGCAATCGGCTGATGATAATTTCACTAATGATTATACGTATAACGATATTTTTATCTAAGAAATTAATTGATGTTAAAGACTTGTATGAAGATAAAGTATCGCTCACGTGCGTTTGGATCACATTGCTACTCGTATTATTATTTTTATTTACCCTAAATACATACCGGTTTTTTTAACGTGAGGGAAAATCCTCATGGATACTAAGCCGGACTCCTTCCGACTAAAAGAAGACAATCTACATACAAAGTACGCTTGGGTTATGCAATACCTTATTATCTGTATTATAACTATCTCTTGATCATATGCCAGCATATGCAGTAGGATAGGCTAGTCCACAAAAAATTACTGGCCTCCGTGCTTAATCACAATAAGCTGCAAGTGCCGATATAGAATAAGTGCAAAAGAGGCTAACTGGTGTCTAAGATGAGAGGCCTATTTCCAGCCTCTAGACAAAATTGTGATAGTGTGTTTAGACCCACATATAAATAAGTATTTTTTTTTTAAAGATTCACAGGTTCATGGTATTGATAAATACGTAATATAATATGTACTACCCATTCGCTCTAACTTTGCCGCTGGCGTAGAGGCGTATACCCGAATTGTTAATTAGACGAAGTAAATTGACAGTAGCTAATGTCACTTCGTCATAGAAAATAACCAACATTGTATGAAGAAGTGACATTAGTTGCAATCAATTTACTTCGTCTAATTAAAAATTCGACTTTAGTATGGAGCAGAGCGGCAAAGTTAGAGCGAACGAGCAGTACGTGTAAATTGTAAAATGCTGTATGGATTTTCAATTTAACTGTTCATAACTTTACTAATATTTTTCAGTAAACATACCAGTGTTCGTTTATGGGACTGCTATCGGCTGGATGTCCCCAATGACGCTACTGCTACAATCAGATGAATCCCCCAGAGACGAGCCACTTACTGATAATGAAGTAAGTAGACACCTCTTTCTGCCCCAAGTGAATATAACACATGGCTGCACATATTGCAAGTTTATGAATATATACATTTATTGTTAAAAATTACAGAGAAACATAATTATTACATAGCTATATTTACATTATTACTATCTAAACTAAACCTAAATAAGGCCCCCGTGGCATTGTGCCCAAAAGACTAGCAGCATTCCCCCTTTGAATAGCAATGCCTATTCGTAGAGCGAGAAAACTGCCAGCCCTTGGGTCACCAGTTGACTCCACAAGGCGCTTTTTCAAATTCTTGAAAAATTTTTGCGCATTGGGACCCCATGGACCTAGGGTCTCGACACCGACTGGACAAAAACGATACGATGAGTCGAGACCCTTATATTTATTAATTTTAATATTTTCAGCCGCTTCCGCTGCTGCACTGGCTTTTAATTTTGTTTTAGGAAGATGGGACGGGGCTAGAGTGTCAACACAAGTTGCATCCCACACCAGGACCCGACCCATCTCCCACGGTATCAAAGTTATACCATCCGGTCTCTTGCCATCGTCCCTGAAAACGCCGTTTGGCTCTAAGAGCGCAGGCACATTGGCGGTGGCAAGAGCACGGCGGATGATGTCATTCAGCGCAGCGTGGCGTGAGAAGCGGCCTGCGCTCTTTAAACATGAAAGACCATGATGCCCCAAAGTGTCAACGTTAAAACCGCAGGGGCATCGATGTGGAGCGCAAAGCGTGACGCCAAGTCTCAAACCAACTGAAATTCTTAGGATGTCCGGTTCCAAAAAAGTTCCGGTGTTGGCTGTAGGGAAAGCTTTCAACCAATCACCGGATTCCTTTCTACTGAGCGCTAATAATCTGGCCCGATCTGGGCCTAAGCTACAGGCTGCCGTACGGGCGGAAATAGCCGCACAGGCGGAACAGCCGCATATGCGACCACTGCCGCACAGCACCTCGCTCAAACCGGCCGCAGCTGGGAGCAAACCGCGAAATAACAACACCGCGAGCCTTGAAGGCCCGCCATACTAGGACCCCCTCGTGCAATGGGGTCAACTCCGGCAAATGATGGCCAGTTAGCAAGTTATTATGTCGATATTGGATGTTAAAATAGCTATGATTTTTATAGAATCGAATATTTAGGTGAGGCATATAATAATAGAAAACACAAAGTATTTTATAATCTAGAATGTTGAAAACAAAGTTTTGTGACGAGGTAAAAAGTAACTCCGAGCTCTGAAATTAGAACTTCAAAGCAAGTGGGAAATTGAAACGTGATAGGGCACCGTGACTAGTTTTAGTCGGTATGAGTATAGCATTGATTTCTATGAGAATTTCAACACATAAAAAAGATAATGGCTACCATAATTATGCGAATGGGAAGTAAGAATAACTCTAAACGTGACAATTTCTAATTTGAAGATATTTGTAGTATCATACTAGTTTCATTATATTGTTTTTTTTTGTTGACGCGGGGAATGCGTTTAGGTACCGTCATCCCAGCTACGGGGGTATGGGACGGTGTGTGGGACTCACCGGTCCCGGAATAAGGGACCGTCCTACCCACTAAACCCCGCGGTGTTCCTCCTCACCCTATAGCCGGGCCGAGGGATATGAAAATTAGATTCTACGTCGGCCCGGCTAGGGATGCCCCGTAGGGTTGGGGCTCTCCTCGGGGGACCAGATGGTCGACCCCCCAGAGCTCCCTAAGGAGCTGAAGAAAACAAGCCCGCATCGCACCACTCTCGAGCGCCCTTCTGCAAGCAGAGGGGGTAGAGAGCGGCCGAGCGGGCGGGCACTAAGGGCACCTCCGGAACACGGGGAGGTGCCTTCCGCCATATGGCCGTCAATAGGCGGGGTCCCCCGACTTTAAGCCCACGGCCAACAAGTATTCAGGGGGGGCGCACAGTGACTCCTTACCGCGGCGCCCCCGAACTGCACGGCGAAGCGGAAGTATTTTCCGTTACTCCCGCTCCCCTGCGCAGTGCGCCTCCCGCCGAATCGATGGCGACTTGGCACGCCTGACTGCCGACCATGACTTGCACTACGATCAGCAGTGACAGGCCCCTACTGATGCTGTACGGAGCGGCCGCACAGGCGGAAGGGCCGCACAGTCGGAACAGCCGCACAGACGGACCAGACGTACAGGCGGAGCAGGAGCCCACACGCAGCAGCCACCCAAGCCGCCGCGTACCGAGGGGCTCAACTGCAGCATATGCGACCACTGCCGCACAGCACCTCGCTCAAACCGGCCGCAGCCGGGAGCAAACCGCGAAATAACAACACCGCGAGCCTTGAAGGCCCGCCATACTAGGACCCCCTCGTGCAATGGGGTGAACTCCGGCGAATGGCCAGAACCGCCGCATATGCGCGGTAATACCATGGGCCTAGCAGGCCCACCGAACTTCGACCCCCTCGTGCTATGGGGTCAGCTTGCCAAGATGTGGAAGGATGGCACACCCCTACTACTGCTGTATGGAGTGGCCGCACAGGCGAACGGGCTGCACAGGCGCAACAGCCGCACAGACGGACCAGCCGTACAGGCGAGCAGGAGCCCACACGCAGCACCCAAGCGGCCGCGTGCCGAGGGGCTCAACTGCCGCACAGACAGGCTGCCGTACAGGCGGAAACAGCCGCACAGGCAGAACACCCGCACATGCGGCCACTGACATACAGCATATTCGCTCTAAGCGGCCGCAGCCGGGAGCAAACCACGCAGATTCACAAAAACGTGGGCCTTGAAGGCTCGCCATACTACGACCCCCTCGTGCAATGGGGTCGGCTTCGGTCGGAAAGACCAACGAACGGTAGCGCTTCTACTGGCCGTAGCCGGGAGCGGACGTCACAATTGTCATTGTTTTTTTTTTCTGGCATCTCTACCGTAGGCAGAGGCGTATCTACGACAGTTTTATTACCACTAATAACATAATAAATCTTGCCACTTGGGCTATGTTTGCTCCTCTATTACTATAACTTTTCCTTCCACCCTTACATTATTTTAACACTATAAACACTCTCCTCTTATCTTTCACTCTACAATTTCTATCTGTCATTCTTCGCCTTGCATTTTTATCTTCATTCTTTCACATTCGATATTTCTTTCGCGTTTCATACTTTCATACAGTGGGAGGAGGGATATTTATTTCTTTCTATTTCTTATATCTTATATACATATATACCTACTCAGACATACTATATACATGAATACAATAATAAATAAATAATGCAAACTTAACACCCTTTTACATACATAAGTATGTATTATACCTACATAAACTACTCTACTTTTACAATAACAGTTTCAGTTTATAATATATTTACTTTATTTTAATTGCTTATGTCATACATATACACTGAGATTCACGTACTTAAAATTTAAATATTAAGTTTAAGGGCCCCATACATATTATATTTTTTTTTTTTTTTTTTTTCTATAACTCTATATATAAGTTCTCCACGCATGTATATAAGTACAAATTTTAATAAACACTAATACATATCTACTACAATAACAATTTCTTACATTAGATGACACAGCATATTTACAGGCCAGAAATCCTCTCTTTGCTTCTTTATATTGCTTTGCGTCAATATGAAAGCATATTGCTTAAGCAATCTTATCCTATGTTCTATTCCTGTTGTTCACTATCTTTATAATTTTGACTGCATACCTAAGAAACTAGTCTCTGTGATGTTTTAATAGATTTGGTAGAGCTGGTACATCTATAGTCAAGCCGGTTTGAATTTCCAGATCCGTTCTGTCCGCGAGGTGGATAGGGCAGTCGGTCAGGAGATGGACGACCGTCTCCTCCACTCCAGGCTCGCAGGCACACGATGGGTCCTCCTTACACTTGAAACGAACCAAGTATCCGGAGAACCCACCGTGCCCCGTTAGTAGCTGGGTTGTGATGCCGGCGATTGTCATCTTGCGGACGATGCTGTACGCTTCCACTGCACATGGGAGAAAAAGTTTTGTTACGGAGGCCTTCTCGCCCTCTCTGTACCTCTTGTTCCATTCGTCCAGCGTCCCCTGACGTAGGAGACGCTTCACGAATGAAACCGGGTACAGACCGTAGTCCGGTGCCTTCTTCAACTTCAGAGCCGCTTCCTTTGCAAGTTCATCCGCTCGCTCGTTACCCTCCAATCCTGCGTGGGCCTTGACCCAGAATAAGGATATCTCCATACCCTGGGCCCTGCCAAGATGAATTGCGGCTCTGGCTTGCACTGCCAGGGGATGGAGGGCATGACGGTTTGTAACCGTCAAGAGAGCGGCTCTGCTGTCGCTGAAGACGCCGAACGTGGACGCGCCTCGCCTGAGGATCTCACTGGTCGCTTTGCATAGCGCCAGGAGTTCGGCCTGGTATACGGTGCAATGGGGCGAGAGAGCAAGTTTGAGGGCCTTGGTTTCGGTCTCCCTATTCCAAAATGATAGGGCAGCGCCGACTCGGCCCTCAATCTTGCTCCCATCCGTGAAGATGCGCACCTCAAAGTGGTTTGCATCCTCCAGCTGCCCCTCGTTTACCAGGCTGGTGAACCCCAAAGACGGTTGTCGGGGTATAGGTTCATCGGCTTACAGGGGCTTATATTGTGCTAGAGGTCCCCACAAACGGTCAAAATACCAAGAATAGGGAAAATACGGATACAAAAGCTACACTGCTATCTACACAATAAAACAGCTTTTCACTTTATGAGAATAATTTAATGTGTGATACAGTAATTGATCAATCATTATTCTGTTTTGGATTTCCGTTGGCTAGTTCTATATAGTTAAATACCGTTTTACGAAGAATACATATTTTAGAAGTTTAAAAGGTAATATTTATTTCTGAATTTCCAGGTATCGTGGATGGCATCTGTGGCGTATTTTGTATGTGTACCAGCTAACTTTTTGGTAGCACTGATGGGAGATAAGTTGGGCAGGAAAAATACAATGTTATTTTTGTCCATCACTGCAATCGTGAGTATTTTAAAAAGTTAATAGTCTATCTTCCTTAGACCATTTAGCTACTACGTAGCTGACAGTATCTCTGAAGAATTGAAATTAATAAAGCATTACCATGCATGTATCATCGAATTACATCATACTTTTCTACTCAACAATGTCATAAGAATTTGTGTGCAATTGGCTTTCAAACTCAGTAACAGATCTTTGTAGTACTGAGATCTTCATTATGCCTAACTGACTTAGAAAAGGCGTACGTGCCGATTAACAGGTGATGTTACGGCAGAAAGAAGGAAATTCTAAACAAAACTCTGTACCAACAGGTCTGACCAGCAACTTATAGAAGGGTGATTGACCTTATTGTACAACAATAAGGTCAACCACCCACCTAATTTTTAGGGTTTCATAGCCAAATGGCAAAAACGGACCCTTATAGATTCGTCATGTCTGTCTGTCTGTCTGTCTGTCTGTCTGTCTGTCTGTCTGTCCGTCCGTGTGTCACAGCCATTTTTCTCCGAAACTATAAAGCCTATGCTATTGAAATTTGGTAACTAGATGTATTCTGTGAACCGCATTAAGATTCTTATATAAAACTAGAAAAAAAATAGTAAATTTTGGGGGTCCCCATACTCAGAACTAAAACTCAAAAATTTTTTTTCATCAAACCCATACGTGTGGGGTATTTATAGATAGGTCCTCAAAAATGCTGTTGAGGTTCCTAACATCATTTTTTTCTAAAATTAATAGTTTGCGCAAGAGACACTTCCAAAGTGAAAAAATGTGTGTCCCCCCCCCTCTAACTTCTAAACTAAGAGAATGATAAAACTAAAAAAATTATATGATGTACATTGCCATAAAAACTACCAACGAAAATTGGTTCGAACGAGATAGAGCTGGTAGTTTTTTTTTTAATACGTCATAAACCGCAATTTTCTGTTAGAAAAATCACTACCACTGCGAACGTGTTAAAACATCAATCAAAGTTACAACGAACTATAAGAACTTTTATATTATGTTACTTGCTGCTACGAAACCCTTCATGGGCGAGTCCAACTCGCACTTGGCCGGTTTTTTTAGGCAGAGGCCCACGAGCTTTTAGAGTACTATAGACTGATTTCATTGATTTAACTTTGAATAGATTATATATTCAACAACATGTTTCTTTATAAACAGTATACTTAGTTACTAATTTACATTTCATATAACCGGCCAAGTGCGAATCGTACTCGCGAGGGTACCGTACCGAAAAAAGAAGTCGTGAGACGGTCTCACCCGACTGCCCCTCACGTTTATTATGAAAGTGAAAGATCAATCCGATTGAAGTTGTCATTTTTGTTTTATTTCAAACTTTGAACAGATGATCCACGTGATCTATTGACGTAATATAATGCAACAGAGTCACAGACTACAGACACAAGTCCCGCCATAAGCCCCTCTGCAATCTATCTTATAGAGTGGGGCTAAAACGGCATAAATAATTTTGTTGTGTGTGGCCTGATTTTTTTTTCTGATTTCAGATTTGTTGTAATAGCGGTAATATAAATACAATCAACTGTAAAAATTTCAACTCTAAGTATCTTTCACGGTTTTTAAGATACAGCTTCATACAGATAGATGGACAGCGAAGTCTCAGTAACATGGTCCCGTTTTTAGGGTTTCGTAGCCGAATGGCAAAAATGGAATCCTTATAGATTTGTCATGTCTGTCTGTCTATCTGTTCGTGTGTCACAGTCTCTTTTCTCTGAAATTATAAGGCCTATGCTGTTAAAACTTGGTAATTAGATGTATTCTATGAACCGCATCAAGATTTTTATATAATACTAGAAAAAATACAGTAAATTTGGGGGTTACCATACTCAGCACTGTCACTCAAAAAAATTTTTTACATCAAACCCATACGTGTATTTATAGATAGGTCTTTAAAAATGCTATTGAAGTTCTTAACATCAGTTTTTTCTTAAGTGAATAGTTTGCCCAGGAGACACTTCCAAAGTAGAAAAATGTCCCCCCCCTCTAACTTCTAAACTAAGAGAATGATAAATATAAAAAAAAATATGTGATGTACATTGCTATAAAAACAACCAACGAAAATTGGTTTGAACGAGATGTAGTAGGTAGTTTTTTTTAATACGACATAAACCGCAATTTTCGCCGAAATTCACTACCACTGCGAATGTGTTAAAACATCAATCAAAGTTACAACGACAAGAACTTTTATATATTATGTTACTTGTTGTTACGGAACCCTTCATGGGCGAGTTTAACTCGCACTTGGCCGGCTTTTTATCCTTTGGGTACGGGACCCTAAAAAGTATGACGGCTTTATTTATTTTTTCTTCCAGGTCAGTTGGACGATAAAATTATCGTCATTGAGCACATGGGCTTTTGTCTTAGCCCGTGGACTAGTTGGGATCATGATGTCTGGAGCTTATGTCACCTGTCCGTTATATACCAAAGAGATCAGTGAAGATGTTATTCGAGGAATGCTTGGCTGCATGGTATGTACCATTAGCTCAAAAATTTTGATCAAATCTTTCAATCATATCTTATGGGCTGGCGTCTTTCATATCAATTCTAATTATGTAAAGTATTTAGGTCACGGTCAACTTGGCTTGGCGGCATCCTACCTTACGTTTGCAGTGTTTCCATATCCGATATAAAATTTATCTGCTCCATCAATTATGAGTTCTTTGATATATTATGTGACTTGACCATTGCTACTTTATCATTTTTACTCTATATGCTTTATTAACCACTTTGATTCTGTGATGGATAATTGTCTTCTTCATGGAGCTGATCACCTAAAGAGGCTTTAAAACTACTTCTTCGCCTTAGCTTCTTTACTATCATATAATAAAAATTTGGAGCTCAAAATTCTGTGTTATGGGCTGCTAAAATGATTTGGCCTTCAATTTTCCTGTTTAACGCCTTGACTAGAACCTCAACCTGATCAGTAGGCTCACCACTAGCAGGTGAGATTGGGGTGTGTCCTGATAATGTTCTCGAAGCCCCAGAACATCTGTCCTGGGACATCCTATCGAAGGCTTACCCGGAGCTCCTGACCATAGGCTGTTGGGCGTTACGTGAGATTTTTTAGTCGGTAGGAGTCCGGCAAGCATCCAGGATGGATTTTCCCTCACGTTAAAAAGAATCCCCAGAACATCTGATATTTCTTTTTTCATTTAGGTCTGAAATAGCTATGTATCACCTCTATTTTTTTGAAATTGTAGATCTGTATGTGTCGAGCGATAAATAATTATATTTTTCAGGTCATCTTATTTCATACTATTGGAAATCTATTCCTATACATAATAGGGGATTATCTCAGTTATCACACAATACTGTGGATTTGTGTGATGTTTCCTACCATTCATTTTGTTTCGTTTGTTATGATGCCTGATTCTCCGTCGTACTTAGTGAAAAAGGGTAAGATTGAGGTAAAGAAAACTTTTAAATTTACTACCAATATAGAAAACGTTTAGTATACTTGCTCTGATTAATAATAATAATATTTGTAGACATTTTCACACAACGTCAACTAGCCCAAATTAAGCTAATATTAGCTATCTATAGATTTATTCTTAAGCTAACATTGAGACAATATTTGAATACCTAATCAATCGTAAAGATCACTCACATTTACTTGAAAACCTGTATGATTTATTGATTTTACTAACAGCATGTAAATCTAATGAGCAATTTTTTGTTAAAACTAATTTCAGATTTTGACTAGAATGTCAAAGTTAAAGTCAAAGTCAAAAAACATTTATTTCGCATAATCCTAATACATAGGCACTTGCGACACGTCAATGAATACAATGCAAATAGTACCACCAGTTCGGAACGCGGCCCGCTTGAGAAGAACTGGCAAGAAACTCGGCGGGCTATTCTCATATTTACAATAAGTAGATACTATAAACTAAAACTCCATCAGTAGAGCAAGCAGATCACTTCCAGGCTTCCTTATCAATCAAATAATCGTCAATTGTATAGTAGCCCCTGCAGCACAATTTACTTTTTATACACTTTTTAAACTTAATTAGGGGCATATAATTTTAATTTCGCTTGGAAGCCTGTTGTAAAAACGTATACAGTTACCCAGGAAAGAATTACTGACTTTGTTCAGTCTACAATGATAAACGGCAAGGTTGTTTTTATGTCTGGTGTTCACATTGTGTCTATCGCTTAACTTAGTAGAACTAGATAAATTTTTCTGAACACACATAAGATTTTCAAAAATATATTGTGATGCCACAGTCAGAATATTTAATTCTTTAAATTTTTCTCGCAGAGAGACCTTTAGACCTAATCTATATATGGCTCTTATGGCCCGTTTTTGTAAAACAAAAATTGTATTTATATCTGCGGCTTTGCCCCATAGTAGCATACCGTACGACATTATATTGTGGAAGTAACTGAAGTACACTATTCGCGCCGTTTCTACATCAGTCAAATGCCTAATCTTTTGGACAGCAAATGCTGCTGAACTTAATTTGCCAGCCAGTTTTTCAATATGTGGGCCCCACTGCAATCCAGAATCGATCGTCAACCCTAAGAACGCAGTAGATTTCATAAGTTCCAACTCTTGGCCATTAAGTTGCACATTGGTTTCTGCCTGTGTTACATTGGGCAAGGTAAATTTAATACATTTAGTTTTGTTTTCATTCTGGCTAAGATTATTAGTGTTAAACCAATGTACTACTTTTAGGATTGCATGGTTAACATCGTCATAGTCATCTAGTTGTCTTTTAATTTTGAAAATTAAGGAAGTGTCATCTGCAAACAAAACAATCCCGTTAGTGTCCCCTACGTAATAGGGTAGGTCATTAATATAAATTGAAAATAAATTAGTTGTATTATGATTATATAATTATAGACTCGTGTGGTGACGGGAAAAAGTAGAAAATGTCACCACCCCAATTCAACCCGAGGGTGTCGTAAGAGGGGACAAAGGGAACACTTTCGCATCGATACATTGCGCCGTGAAGTTAAAATTGAAATGTAACCCGGTTGTCAGTAAAATGACAGTCGATAAGCCAAGTTTAAAGACTTATACACAAAAAATAAGACAGTACAGATGGAAACCTCTTATTATTTTGTGCCTTATAGGGGGTTTGTAAAATTTCAACTGTGGGTTGTCACAACCTGCACCTGTCTATTTCAACACGGCAATAGGCTCATCACGCCACCACGTATGTAGTAGGATAAAACTATAAGGTGAAATGTGGGCGTATACTTTGCCTCTGTCTAGCCCTTCGGGGATAAAGGCGTGATTAACGTATTTTTCAGAAAGCAACAATGGCCATAGCCTGGCTGAGGTGCAGAGCAGAAGATGACGAAATTGTTTTAAGTGAACTAAAGGAACTTCAGAAACAGCAATTGAAAGATGATGAAAGCAGCAAATTTGTTTTTAAAGCTATTTGTGAGTATCTATATTAATTTTCTAAGATCATCATAATCCAAGCTCGTTTACTACATACAACAGTATCATCACCAGTAGCATAGAATCAATTCTATGACCAGTAGTATTTTTGTCAAAAATAAGTGCGAGTTGGGTGCACGGAGGGTTCCGTACCAAAAAACGACAATATAATTATCACGTTAGTTGTATGGTACCCCCCCTTAAGCCCCGTTTTTTTTTATGATTTTCGTATTTGCTATAGCGGCTGGATTTGAATGCAGTGCGAAGATAAGGATCAAATGTATTACTTTGGGAAATACTTACTATATAATAGCCGCTAGATTTAAATGCAGTGCAAAAATAAGAATCAAATGTATTACTTTGAGTAATTCTTACCTTAAAATAGTGCTAGATTTGAATGCAGTGCGAAAATAAGGATCAAATGTATTATTTTGGGAAATGCTTACTATTAAATAGTCGCTAAATTTGAATGCAGTGCGAAAATAAGGATCAAATGTATTACTTTGAGTAATGCTTACTATGTATTTAATAGTCGCTAGAATTGAATGTGGTGCGAAAATAAGGATCAAATGTATTACTTTGCGAAATGCATACAACATACTGTTAAGTTGTTTTTTACGTAATTGCTGTCGCATACTAGGTACCTATCTAGTTTCACGTAGCATTTAGCTCTCAGAAATATGATTGAGCAGAACAAAAATGACCTCGCATTTTAATTAACCTTATTGACTACAGTGACTTTTTTATGTTGTCGCATTGCTTCATTTGCTGCTGATCACTAGGTAGTCTAGACGTTATATTTCTTTCCTAGAATTTTTGCATTGCTAGATTTCTATAATATATTTTTAAGGGGTTTCAATGAATCGATACCGATGCCAATTATGTGATGTTCTGAAAAATCTAGGCCAGGAGTTCATTCCACAATTCAAGCGTATGTGCTCATAAGGAACTTTTCGTATTCGGGCATGATGTATCTACAAAAACCCCTTAGGAATTCTAAAAGATTTTAGAGGAAAAAGGGCTGTCTGTAAAGTCGATAACATTATAGGAAAGGTAACAGCTGAAAATAAAAACAACCTACATAACCTTTTGTTTGTTTTCGCCGAATTTTATATTATTCTCGGCCTGGATTTCGACTTACCGTATCATTTAAACTGGTTAACTTACAGTAAGACCACTTTCTCGAGCCCGCATTTAGGTACAACGATTAAGGTGGCACAAATCCATAATCAGTAAGGTTTGGTGAGATTAATGAAATATAAAATGAATACCATAACTTGCCTAAAAACTAGTGGTGTAGTCATCTTGACTGCTAATTGTAGTACACTAATAAATTGTAGTGACTGCTGTGCTGAGGAACCAGGTTTGATTCTCGGATTGAATCAAATATTTTTCTGATCCACACGTTTGCTTCAGAGTTTTGGTATTTTCTATGTATGTACAGACATACATAGAACTTGTCACGCCTCTATCCCCGAAGGGGTAGACCGAGGCATAATATACGCCAGTATTTCACCTAATAGTTTTTTATTTTCTATCAAGCTCGCTTAATTGACTTCGCCAGTCTGATGGAAAGTCTAAGTAACATCTAGCGATTGAGGACCACTGTCACAATCCGTAAAACTTTTGACAGTGGTGCTCTAGTTACCCGCCCTATGATGTGAAAGAAAGAAAGAAAGAAAGAAATAAATTTATTCCAGCGTATTATATTCATAACAAATTTTAATAGTACAAAAATATAAATACATAGTGCATGCACCCGAAAAGGCAGCCATCTCAGCATATGCTACATACCATTCATAGAAATGGTATGCAGCGCTGGTTTTCAGATGGTCCTTACTTATTACGACGCTTAGTGACATCACGCTCACCATTTTACCAATACAAATTTATTTTATACCTAAATTTTACATGCAAATCAAAATAAAAAAATAAAAATAAATAAAAATAAAATAAAATAATTTACAATATTTCTACTACTATTTCATTACTTTAACATTTCAATTTGTTCACATTAATTTCATTTATAACATTAAATGAAATTACTACAGTGAGTGCATTACATATTATACAAAACATTACATTATATAAAATAAAATAAAATAAAAACATTAATAAACAAATTACTTAGTATTTTAAACAAAAGTATTACATAAACATTGATTTTATCTTACTTTCATCATTAATAAATTAATACATTACCATTCATTTAAACATCAGCTATTGAGTGGGCCAAAAGCCAAAACATCAACGTACATAACAATAAAAACAAACAATACCAGAACCAAAACTGACAAGAGCAATATGCAAGAGTAACGTCACTGTCAACTTTTCAAGTTGTCAGATTTCGCTCCATGCTCGACTCAAATCAAAGTTCCAAGTTATTTTGAAACTCTGTCGAGTCGCACGCTGTCTGCTATGTAACTCTAAATTAACGGTGTTTTAGTTCCACACAATCTAACCTACCTAATTACAGATAACATTTATTGAACTTGAGATAGAGACCACATTGATACAATACAAAACCTGATAAAGAAACCGCCCGAGTGCTACAATCGTGTTTCAACTTTTAATGTGCCTCTTTGCGCTCCGCTTGAAGAATACGGGATTGTAAGATCAGTTTTTTTTTCAAGGAATAGGGTGGCGAGCATATTTCTGTGTTGGAAGGGATATGCGAAGGCTGTGACTGCTATGCTTCTGAGAATTGGGACCAGCGGCTTGATGTGCTTTTCGAAACAAGTAAATGCTCGCAAATGAAATCCAGGGACCAACCATAGTAAACGTTGCTTACTGCAGTGATCTATTCCAGATTTTTTTCCTATTTACATCCAGTGGAAATAATTGGGCTTACCCATTTGGGGACATGTACTGCACTACTTATTTATGTTGTGTTCTGTTCTTTTCCAGGGTCTGATAAAATTCTACTTAGAGCATTTAGAATAGCTCTCGTAATAACTTTAGCTCGTGAGCTCTGCGGTGCTATCCCAGTATTAAACTTTGCTGGAGAGATTTTTACAGCGGCTTCTCAAAACACGAACCTCGCACTGTCTCCAAATCAACAGGCTATGATGTTGGGATCTGTGCAAGTTGTTGGTTCAGTGTTGACGTTTGGGTTGGTAGAGAGACTTGGAAGGAAGGTATGTATTATGTCGCAGGATTATGACACAATGAGGTTTTCGGTCAAGAACCTTAGGTTAGATTATTTGATCAAAAACCTATTTGTATAACATTATTGGGAAATATAAATAAATAAATACAAAATAATTTATAGGATACAGAAGCATCACTATTTTCCTTGTATGTGCAATGAATCTTTAATTTTTTACAAGGAATTCTCGGACAAGGAAAAAATAATAATGCTCACTAAAGTGGCGTTATTTTAATAGGTAACATTTTACGTCTGTCAGTTTTATCTTCATAATGAGAATGAAGAATGAGAAAGTGAATGAATCGATAGGGACTTAAAAAAGTATTTTTTTTCCTTTCGTAAATTTAAATTTACGAAACAAATAAATCAAGGAGCAAAATATGACAAGTACATAATTTGATCGTCATATGATTGTGAAATTCAATTGTCAAATGTTACTTATTAAACTCCACTTTAAATTGAGCCTTCTCGCAAGTATTTAAAAAAAAATGCTTTATTGCGCGTCTGGCTATCTTGCTATCTAGGTACGTCTTTGGAATTATGATGGACACTTTTGCACACATTGCTATCCTAAATAAACCGACCAAGTGCGAGTTGGACTCGCCCATAAAGGGTTTCGTAGCAGCAAGTAACATAATATAATAGTTCTTATAGTTCGTTTTAA
Organism: Miltochrista miniata; assembly: GCA_933228765.1. Classification (NCBI taxonomy): domain Eukaryota; kingdom Metazoa; phylum Arthropoda; class Insecta; order Lepidoptera; family Erebidae; genus Miltochrista; species Miltochrista miniata. The sequence goes on from OW121769.1 coordinate 4,661,604, forward strand.
CTTTCATTGATGTTTTAACACGTTCGCAATGGTAGTGATTTTTCTAACCGAAAATTGTGGTTTATGACGTATTAAAAAAAAACTACCAGCTCTATCTCGTTCAAACTAATTTTCGTTGGTAGTTTATATGGCAATGTATATTATATATTTTTTTCAGATTTATAATTCTCTTAGTTTAGGAGTTAGAGGGGGGGGGACACACATTTTTCCACTTTGGAACAGTCCTCTGCGCAGACTATTCATTTAAGAAAAAAATGATGTAAGGAACCTCAATACCATTTTTGAAGACCTATCTATAGATACCCCACACGTATGGGTTTGATGAAAAAAAAAATTTTGAGTTTCACTTTTGAGTATGAGGACCCCCAAAATTTACCACTTTTTTTCTAGTTTTATATAAGAATCTTAATGCGGTTCACAGAATACATCTTGTTACCAAGTTTCAATAGCATAGGTCTTATAGTTTCGGAGAAAAATGGCTGTGACACACGGACGGACAGACAGACAGACAGACAGACAGACAGACAGACAGACATGACGAATCTATAAGGGTTCCGTTTTTGCCATTTGGCTACGAAACCCTAAAAAGACCTTAATATACATAAAAGGTTCCCTCGTATGTGCTTACCGATTATAATTACTACCCAATTGCTTCAGCCATATACCTATAGAAATCTGATAAAAATACTGATTTGCATACTACTTCTTTTCCCACCTTTTTTTTATCAATTTCATTATTCGTAAGAGTTTGAACATCAACTTCTTAATCATTGCTTTTCTAATGTTGCAGGTCCTATTGATTACAACGGCACTAATATCAGGATTAAGTATGTGTGTGCTTGCATCCTGGTTTTTGATGAGAGATAATGAAATACTGGCACCGTCGTGGCTGCCCATTCTCACTTTATGTGTGTGCATATTTTGTGATGCATTCGGTTTGCAGCCTATATCTGTGATTCTGAATGCGGAGCTGTTTTCATTCAAAGTAGGTTCTTATAAATAATCTAATATAATAAATGAAAGCGCTTACAGACTCGCGGACTCAGTGTTATATAAACGATCACTGCTATAACTATCTTTTGTTATTCTAGTTTTTTGATGGATGATCAGTTGATCACTTTATGACATTTTATTTTCAAGCCTTTCCGTGCTACGAAGGCACGTTTGTTTGTTGTTTCCTGTTGTTAATAACATAGCTGTGACAACCGCCACTTAACAAGAAGAAGAAAAACAATTTCAGTTCGACATTCAAACAATCCTGAATTACGATGTACAATGCACCCGCTGATGACTACATACAACAGTCCAACATCAACCATTTGGCTTCGGCCCGTCAGACTGATCACCTTGCCTGGTCGGAGGATCCTCCCTTTGTTGGAGGAACATCTCACTTACCCGTTTCTCCACATAGCCATTCTAGTTTTATATTAATTATTGATTAATAATTTGAATTGTATTTACTATGTTATTTATGATTTAATTGTACTCAGATATTATTTTACATTAACTTTGTTTGTATAGTTAAATTATCGTTCAATAATTTGCATAGTATTTAATATAAGTACGTACCTTTGTCTAGCACTGTGTAGTACTGTAGTAGACAGCAATCCAGACAAGCCCTAGTGGTTTATGGATTGCTTGTCGTTGTAAATTGCATGTTGTAAATTGAAATTAATAAAAAAAAAATCGTTAAGCCAAAACGAAGACCTGAAAAATAGGAATTGTCACAACCTACGCCTGTCATGCGGTGCGGTCCTGTCACTTTTAATTTTTTGACCTACGTATTAGGCGGTGGAGACTAAATGCCATGTTGGCAGGGACAGGCCCATGACCTAGAACCTGGTACCCGCTGTTAAAAATTTACAGGTCTAAAAATTGACAACGGCTTAATGCGCTTTCCGAAGCACAGGAACACTCGGAAATAAAATGTCACAAAGTGATTATACGGATTGCACCCATCAGATGACCAGCCACAGCGAAAGATGCTTTCTAACTTTGATCGCTTACAGAACACAGAGGACTACGAGCGTTTTAAATGATTAATAACACTATATTTATTTATAAATCAGACCGGTTTCGCCTCACGGCATTTTCACTCTTTACCTGGTATTCTCAACCTTTGAGAATACCATGAGGCGAATATTGTAGAACAGAACAAGTGACTATGCATTTTTATTATTCTTTCAGTATCGTGGTACAGTTTTGGCAGCAACCATGACTTCAGCAGCTGGTATGGCCTTCTTACAAATGTTGTTTTTTAAATCGGTTGTAAAATACATAGGAGCATATGCAGCTTTTTATTTCTTTGGAGCTGTATGTTTATTGACTGCGGCTTTCGCGATTGTGTCTATACCCGAAACTAAAGCAAGATCATTGGAACAGATCTATGATGATTTAAGAACGAAGAAGGAAAAACGATTAGAAGGTACGGATTGTTAGGGAAAGTGTAAATAAAATTACGATAAATAATGTTTATTTTTATTTTAATCTTCGGCCACACGCGCTCCGTTATTAATCACTGTGTTTTCTGCATTCCTGGTGAAGGCACTTAGTGAGTAGATGTCTGTTCCCGTCCTGTACCTCCTTACCTTGTATATCCCTGGTCACTGTAGGTATGTACCACGGCCTTCTGCATGTTGAAATAAACGCAAATAGTACAGACAGCCACCAACCTCAGAAATATTTGTAGTGCAAGACCTATTATTTAATGTTGAAGCGCTCGTGGCCGTGCAGACTCAGTGTTCTGTAATCGATCACCGTAGTGAGCAATATTTACTGTGGCCGGCCATGGATGAGTGACCATCTCGTGACCAGTTTGTGACATTTATTTGATAGCGTTTCCGTACTTCAAAAGGCACATTAAGCCGTTGGTCCCAGTTGACAGCAAAATGGCAGTTGTTAAGCCAAATTGACGGTCTTTACCTGCGCCTATCCATATCAACACGGCAATACGGCTCACTACCTATTACGTGGGACAAAAATCTAAAAGGTAAAATGTAGGCATAAAATGTGCCTCGGCCCACCCCTTCGCGGATAAAAAGCGTTATCATATGTATGTATGTTATTTACTGCCTCGGTGGCGCATTTGGTATAGTAACCCACTAGCGCTCTGAAGTCCTGGGTACGGTTCCCGGGTTGGTCCAAATATTTGTTTCGGAGTTTGGGTGTTTCTATGAAAATATATGTATGTATCTATATCGTCGCAACCTGCGCCCGCGTCAGCAGCTCGTGTATTGCGACTCTGCTGTTGCAAACGTCAACAGGCAACGGCAACCGATAACCAACTTCCATCCTACTAGCATAAAAAAGATAGTAATACAGAGTTACCGTGGTTACAAGCGCTTCGCAACTACTACGTCACATTATTATATTCAACGCTTTTAAGAATTGGTAAATATTGGCTTTTAGTTTAATGAATCGAGACTGGATCCTCTAACATTGTATGACATTTACAGCGCGTTCCCACTTGTCGGGTGTCGGATCCGTACTTTTATCGGAGGTTATAGTAGCAGAACATTATTTGCTATTCACACTTGTCGGAATTCGATTTATGTCGGTTGCGACAAGAAATGTCGGGTGCTTTGCCAGCCATCGTCGTCCAGAGATTCGTCTACTCTCACCTGTTCTGTTGAGTAGTTCTGTTAACAGAACTACTGGTATTTTTTTCCCATTAGTTCTGTCCACAGAACAATAATGGTAATGCAATTCCCACCTGTTTTGTTGGTAGAACTACAGGTAATTTTTATCTCTCTCGTCTATGATTAAGAATGGAGCTGTTAATAATAATAATAATAAATATTCTTTATTGTACACTATAAAAAAAGATTACATTTTGAGAAGAAATTCAGAACACACTGTTCACAATTTTCGGATGTCGGACCGTAACCCTCTTCCCGCAGCCTTCGTTACGTCAGTGCGTATGTTATTATTTTACCTTAGAAATATCGCTATCCTTTCTTCAGTACAAATGCACTCTCTAAATATAGTATTTTAATAGCTTATGCTAACTGATATTTGAGCCAATAGATGATTGAATGTAGTTATCGACGTTCTAAATTCTGTTATTGAGTTTTTAAATGCTCCCAAACTACTTAAATCTTTCTCTCAGGATAGGGTGCACCTATTTTTTTCTTTTCTCGTTTTCTTAAAATCACAACAAGAACTTTGTTGACATCCACAGTGCAGCGCCTCGCGTAAAGTGCTTAAAACAGGCTGCAGCTTCAACCGTGGCCGACAACCGATTATTATCATGTGAGTGTGAACAGAGGCGCCGACATTCGATTAATATACGGATCCGACACCCGAAAAATGGGAACGAGCACTTATTAAGGAAAATAAATAATTTCAACTAGAATTTCAAGGTCTCCTGATAAATTCCTAAAACCGGTCAAACGTGTTTTTTACAGGCTTTCTCATTAAAAGTTCTATAAGTAAAAACAACTTGAATCAAACAAAATAATATTAACTTTTATTGCTTCTGAGAATTTATAAGGAAGTTTAGACGTATATCCAAAAGGTGTGTAAAAATTTGAATAAAAATAACACACAAGATAAAAATAAATCTATAAGTTAAAAGTGTGATGCTTTTATAATTTAAAGGTGAAAGCGTGCTCGTGGCCAGCGGACTCAGTATTCTGTAAACAAATACTGCAGTAAGCAACTTTTGCTATGACCCATCCTTGGATAGATGACCACTTTGTGACATTTATTTGCGAGCGTTTCCGTGCTTCGGAAGGCATGTTACGCTGTTGGTCCAGATTATCAGTAACATCACAATCATTGAGCCAAATTGAAGGCGTCTTGAATAATTTCAATAGCAGGTCGTCACAACCATCGCTTGTTTATTTTAACAAGGCAATAGGCTCACCACTTATTACGTGGGACAAAAAACTCTAAGTGAAATGTATGCGTATGCCTATTATATATGTAAAAGGAGCCAAGTGAGTCATTTGACTCATTTTGACCCCATGACACCTATAAGGAAAACACAACAATAAAATTCTGTTAGCAACGTGGTCAACCTAACCAATTATTGCATCACGCATATTGGTAAAAAACTAAATGAACTTCGGTAAAAACAAACGAACGTACTCCTAACAAATCGGCATTTTGGCATCATAAAATTTGATACTGGTTAAACAACTTATTCGTCTCGTGTGTTTGCGTCATAATGTATAGCAGGTATTCATTTAGAAGTAAATTCTAACAGATATTACATACATCGATACAAGCCGTCGTACAGTGATTTCGTAACTCCATTCCGTAGGTAGTTGCACTCAAATGGAGGGACTAAAATGCTAAAATATGAAGCGTATAGGATTGTTTTTCTGATTTCATTGAAATAATAACGTCTATTGTAAGTTCTCATCATTCTGATAAATGATTATTAAGAGTGTTTTTCTGTCATACTGATACTAAATTGGGAAAATTTTAATTTTTGTTGTAGAAATAAACAGCCAAAATTTAGTCGATTCTTAAGAGTTCTTGTACTAATACTAGGTATCTATCTATCATTCTATTTATTTCTCGTAGCTATGCTGCTATAAACGCATGCCTATACCACAGGGTGGGCGGAAACTCCATACAAATGATTCGTTTTCAATTGGTCACTTACACTAAAAAACAAGTTATGTTTGTACAGAGCTTGAATGTGTGTGACTACTATGGATAAGCAAACGTTCCCTCAAAAAATCCTCCAACTATATGACAGCTGTGGCGGGGGTAGGGAAGCTTGCTCAGTGGGGGCAGAGAGTTGACTATATGTATGTAATACTATTATTTAATATCCTTGCCTATACTTAGCCGTTCAAGACTTATAACACTACACACTACACTATCTTCACGCCAAATTCCTTGCTGGGTAGGCAGAAAGAACCGAGCGCCACACGGCACGGTCCATACACACATCACTTGCTTCTTCAACTTTCATTTTTCTATTCATGCATGCATGTCGATTCCTTCGGCTTTTGACACCACCTTCAACTAACACACGATTAATTTGGTCGTAGTAGATAATGTCGTGGTGGCCTTCCCTGACTCCTACGTCCATCCACTTTCCCGTTGTATATCTGTTTTGCTATTCTTTCCTCTCCCATTCGCTCCACATGCCCGAACCATCGTAGCATGCCCTTTTTAACTTTAACACCGACACTCTCTTCCAGGCCAACCAAGACTTATACGATAAGGTTTATTCAATAAATACCCTATGTGGAACATAATATAGCAGTTTCTGCCCACTGTGCACAGTACGCGGATAGGGGCGATGTCAGCAAGATTCTTTTAATTATTTTTTTACTCGACTTCGCAAGTAAAAGGAGGGTAAGTAAGTAAGTAAGTAAAACTTTATTGTACACCAATAAAAAATTAACAATGAAAAAGAAATAACATAAAAAGAATGTACAAATGGCGGCCTTATCGCTAAAAGCAATTTCTTTCAGGCAACCTTTGAATGGACAAATAATATTGGTGAGTAATGGGTAGTTATTGGTTTAAAAATTAAGAAAAATAAAGACAAAAAACTATAAAAAGAGAGGAAAGTTTAACATTTTATTATTATGTATATTAACCTAAGTTACAAATACTCTAAATATATATTATACAAATACATACTTACATAGATACATACCATATATATTGATACACAGATACATACATATATACATATTGATAAAAATAAATATATAATTACAGATATATATATATTTATACATTACAATTTAGTATTATAATAAATAATATTTACAATTTAGTACTTGGATTTTTCTACAACCAAAATTGTATGAAAAAATAATAGGTATGTATTTAATATCACAACGATCACAACTTATTAAAGACCCAAATAATATGTTTTCACCATACCCTTGAAGACCTGCAATGTCTGGGCACGCCTAATAGACACCGGCAGAGCATTCCACAGTTTCGTCGCTTGCACAGTAAAAGATTTATCATAGAAATTTGTGGAATGTGCGGGGACTGCTAATTCTAAGGACTCCGATGACCTCAGGGTTCTCGAATGTGTTTCATGGAGGAACAAGAACCGTTCTTTTAAATAGACAGGAGTACAGGGATTAAACAACACGCTGTAGAGAAGCGAGAGAATGTGAGCATTCCGGCGAAGGCGAATTGGGAGCCACTTGAGCTTACGGCGATACTCGGATATGTGATCATATTTGCGTATACCAAATATGAATCTTATACATAAATTTTGGAGGCGCTCAAGTTTATTAAGTTGCTCCTCTGTGACATCGAGATAGCTAACGTCCGCATAGTCAAGTAAAGGAAGAAGAATGGTTTGTGCAAGCGCAATTTTGGTGGCAGTAGGCAGAAAATTACTCAATCTGCGCAAGGACCCCACTGATGCAAACATTTTTCGACTTATTTCACGCATTTGGGGAACCCAGCTTAATGTGTTATCAATTAATAAACCAAGATTTTTGACACAAGTATTTATAGGTAGCGTAACGCCGTTCAATTTAATGGTAGGGAGCTGCACCCAGTCTATTTTAGCAACCATCCGGGAGCTGCCAACAATAGCGACTTGCGTTTTTGATGGGTTTACATGTAGCCCATACTGTTTACTCCATTTGCAGATTTGTGCCAAGTCTTTATTAATAATTGAGATAGCCTCGTCCAGTTCATGTACCGGAGCCTGCATGTAAATTTGAAGATCATCTGCATAGAGGTGGTAGGATGAAAGTAATGATTTAGAGATAGAATTTATAAATATGGCGAAAAATAACGGAGAAAGAACGCCACCCTGTGGTACGCCAACAGATGTGTTACTCCAAGAAGAAAAAGATTCATCATAACGTACACGCTGTCGACGACCAATCAGGTAACTTTGAAACCAATCAATTGCCTTTGGAGATATGTTAAGAGAGCGTAATACTCCCAGTAGAATATGAAAATCCACCGTGTTGAACGCGTTGCTGAAATCCAGCAACGAGAGTACAGTAAGATTTCCATTCTCCATTCCAAGTCTAATGTCGTCTGTAACATTGATCAATGCACTAACCGTGCTATGCCCCGGTCGAAAACCAGACTGGAAAGGATCAAGGAGAAGGTTTTTGTTGAGGAATGAACTTAACTGACCATGTATGAGACGTTCTAAAACTTTTGACATGAAAGGTAAAATGGATATAGGACGATACTCGGAGAAGGAAGACGGGTTACTTTTTTTGGGCAGAGGGATAATCTGGGCTTCCTTCCAGGCATTTGGAAAAATTCCAGAACTAAGAGAGAAATTTAAAATGTGACATAGCACGGGAAGGACCTCGTCTAGTATAGGCTGGATCATGTTACGACTCAAACAGTCACTGCCAACAGCATTGGAATGGATAGACATAATACACCTCCTAACATCACAAGCAGACAGTTGATTAAAAAAGAACGGAGAATATGTAGGAGTTGGAAGTGATGAAAGATATTGTAAAGTGTTTGTTTTACTAGTTTGATCCATAATGGATGCTGAAGTAAAGTGTTGATTTAGTGACTCAATGTCTATTTTATTAGAAGTATGTTCCAACTTAGACTTACCGACCCCCAGTGTTTTAAGAAATTTCCATACTTTGGATGAGTCGCCGTTTTCGACTGAGTCATGAATATATTGGCGTTGAGCTTTTCTACACACCTTGCTGCAGAGATTTCGTATAGCAATATAGTTTTCTCGGTTACTAGGAGTAGATCGCAATTTAAACTTAGTCTTCGCTGCAGCTTTCCTAGTTATCAATTTTTTAATATCAGCTGTAAGCCAGGGCGCCGGCAGATGCCGTACCCTTACCGCATGGATTGGTGCATGTTTATCATATAAACTGATGAGTTTGTTAGTAAAAGCATCAACTTTCTCGTTTATGCACTCCGCTGCAACAAGTGAACTCCAGTCAATGTTTCCCGCATCCCTCCGAAGATCATCAATGTTCATACCACCAAAATTGCGTTGCATGAGAATTTTTGATTTAGGCTTAGGAGGACGAAGTTTATAAGACAGGAAGAGAAGGTCATGGTAGGAAAATTCGTCAGCATTACATTGCCCATGCTTAGCAACGAAGTCAACTGAGGAGACAAAGATTAGGTCAATAAGAGAAGGGCGGCAATTTGGAAAATGATGCGTGGTGCTTAAGGGTAATACAGACATGTTACAGGATTCAATTATATTGAGTAATTTGGAAGAGCGGGTATCATTTTTTAACAAACAAGTGTTAAAATCACCCATGATTATGGTGTGATTATATGAAGGGACAAGGCGTTCTAGAATATTCTCAAAAGAGGAAAAGAAGTTAATGTCTTCTGAGGGACAATAGTAGACACCCAGTAAAATTTTGGTAAAACCAAGTCCTATTTCTAAAAATATGTGCTCCCCAGCATTCTGTGGGGGTGGCTGTGTTGACAAATCTAAAATATGATAGGAAATTTCAGTACGTAAATAAATGGCAACACCTCCACAAGATGGATGTACGCGATCATTTCTGATTAAGTTAAAACCGGGCAGCAAGTATGGTCTCGTAGGATGTTTATCGGGTTTGAACCATGATTCAGACACAAGAATGGCATGAATATGTTTGCAGTCGAAGGTGGCTAGCATCTCAGAGATATGACCCGGAATACTTTGTGCATTCAAATGGACTACATTGAAATTCCTGGGGACATCGGAGAACCGGGACTTTAAAGTCTGTGCTAGGGAGGGTTGACTTACAATACCGTTGTTTGAGCCTATCATAATTAATAAATAAAATAATAAAAATATATATAAATAAAAATAATATTCAAACGTATGTAGGTATAAAGAATATATACAATATTATAAAAATATATTTTAAAAATCTCTTAAAAGCTTTATCTGCTATCTCTCTACTGATATTTGTCCAATCACCAGTTGTGTTAGCAGTACACAATTTGATTAACAATAAGTATCCACAATAATAAATAGTATTTTTATTTTTACGTCCAGGTCGATATATAAAATAGAGAAGAAGCCTAATAAATAAACACGTCATGTATGTAACTTACTACATTCCATTAAATTTGAACGCAGCACTTGCGGAGGCTATTGTCACATAGTTGTAATGTCAATGTCACATCACTGACAGACAGTCTGTTGCCGAATAGTGAGATACGTGAAAAAAGTATGTACTTCGTAAAAAATTCCTCCAACCATTTTTGTGATACTATTTTATAAATTTCTACGAGAAAGTTAATTATATAAACCTTAAAAACAAGTACAATACAAATATATATTAGATAATTCGAGCAATGTCAAAGAAAATGAGAGAGAATAGAGGAAAAACTAGATGACAGTACCTGGACGCATTCCACAACAAAAACAATAACTAGCAAGCCGCTCACTACTTCTTAGTATTCCCAGCACGTCGGGATTTTCCAGCAACTCTAGCAGATGGAGCGGGGCCAAGCGATTCCCAATTTAGCTTGTTCAGATCACCCATTGAAGCCACACGATGTCGTTCACCAGCAGGGTCAACAACCAAGACGTGACCCCCCTGTGTCCAGCATTTCGATACTCCGAAACGCTCCCGCGCAGCCATGAATACCTCATGCCTAGCTCGTGTGATGAACTCAGAGAGTGTAATACCAGAACCTTTAAACTTGGTTTTGGTAAACCAAATTCTGTCACGGACGGCAACAAGTTCCAGTTTCACCAGTATGGGTCTAGGCTTGTTACCTGAGGTCCGTCCAAGCCTGTGACTTCTCCTGATGTCATCAACAGTGAAGTTGTCTAGCTGGAGGTGATCGGTGATAACCTTCTCAACAACCCTGGATGTCTCTTCAGTCTTCTCCTCGGGGACCCCATGCAGCAACAACATCTTACGCCTGCTTCGCATCTCCTTGTTCTCCACCTCATGTGCCAATATTTCAATTTGTGACCGAAAAACCGTTAAGGTATTGACCACAAATGTCTTGAAGATAGCAAAGTCTGAAGCTAGGTTTGCCAAATTCGGTGCGCTGGTTTTTGTGTTCTTTTGAAGCTCCGTTTCAAAACTGGCTAATCGCTCCTCCAATCCAGCCATTGTAGAAGTGAAAGATTGTTTCATAGCTTCCATGTCGAAAAACTTGTTAGCTAGTGGTAAACTTGCGATAATCTTGTGATAAAGGATTTTTGAGAGGAGATAACACTTACTGGTATGTGGCTTTATGTTTGCATAAAAACTTATGTACTTTAACTGTTTAAAAATAGACTTTTATATTATTTATCAATTAAATTAATGAGAACTAAAAAAAAACTGTGTTACTTGTACAACTACCCACTTGTTTTGATGGTTACTCCATAGAGATATAGTATCCCAAGGCATCGCACTTTACATACTTTGATATGTATTCTCAAGTCATTGGCACAACAAACCTAGTAATTATCACATTGACATTATAAGGAAGTTTCCATATGTGAATATATATTAATGTTTGTTTAAATGGAAACACTATTTTACACAACAACATGTTTAAGAAAACACTTTCGCAAAACGATCCACTGCGTAGAGAAGAAAAACTAGAAATTAAAGCCGGTTGTCAATAAAATGACAAACGCTAAACCAAGTTGAAGGCTTTATGGGCGGCTTGAAAATTTTCAGCTGTAGGTAGTCAAACTGCGCCTGTCCATTTCAACACGGCAGTAGGACATATTTTTAAATATAAAATCCTATATCCGTTTATGGTTATCAAAAAAAAAGTTGCTAGTGTTTTCAGTTCTTAAAATTCTTAAGTTCACTTATTTGTACCCTGAAATCCCTAATTTCAATATAGCTCTTCAATTTGATACCTTTTTTTTAACGTGAGGGAAAATCCATCATGCCGGACTCCTACCGACTAAAAAACCTCACGTAACGCCCAGCAGCCCATGGTTGGGAGCCCCGGGTAAGCCCTCGGAAGGATGTCCCAGAACTCCCAACAGACCCACGGCCGGCACTGCAGCCTCGCCTAGGGGACAATTCGATGTTGATGATGATGAACCTACTCGATAAGGTAGGGAGCGAAAAATTTTTTTTGACAACACACTTTTTGCCGCCAAAAATGCGCTGTATATTTTTGTTCACATTTATTGTACCATAAAACACTCGGGAGATGAATACATACATTTAAGACCCCATTTAATGCAATCCGTCTAGCCGTGAGGCCTGTAGAGGGAAACAAAGAAAACTACATACATACATACATACGCGTGAGAAACATTACCCTCGCTGGCGCAGTCGGGTAAAAAGAAACATATTATAAAGTACCTCAGTCCTTATAAAACTTAAGAGAAATAAATCCATAAGTTCAGCTGATTTATAATAAGTCCAACACGGTATTGATTAAAATTAAAGTATTAGAATGTAGATTAAAGTAACGCTTTTAATGTCAAAATAAAGAGCATTTATTATGTTTTTTGTACTAAGATTTTACGGTATTTTTATTTCTGTTACCCCTTTAGGAGAAAAAGGACTTTTTGTGCTTGTTTCGCTTACTGTCCAAAAGTGAAAAATGGACTTAAGGATTTTACGAATTGGGACACCATATTATGACATTTCGTTTTCAATTTTTTTTTCATACAATCCTTGCTTGGTTGCAACTAACACATATAAAAAGAATAAGCGAATTTGGTTCAATCGTTCTGAAGTTAAAAAGCAATTAGTAGCTCTGTTTAGTTTTAAGAGTATATCAACTGGCTTTGTACCAAGATTCTGAATCGCGGTTTTAAGATTCTTGTGTGGGGTATATAGTCATGAATCGCTGTACCATGATTCTGGACCGCGCTATCAAGATTCTTGTGTAGTTTATATAGTCGCGAATGATTAAATCAAATTTGTTCTTCGCTTGAATACTGTGTTTCATTAAGCACCATATTCCTTCTTGCGATTTTTGGGACTGCGGTCCATTTGATCCATCGGCCGGATACTGATTACCAGTAATAAAATCACCGCCAGAGTATAAGTGTGTTCGTGTTAACATTGGTGGAAGGCACATTGATTGACAGCAGCAGCGCGCTACCAGAAGGCGCCTAAAGCAGCAATTTGTAATTATTGTATGACATGTCAAGATCATCGTACATCTCGTAACAGTGAAGTGACAGTGAAGTGACAGTGAATGAACAAGGTTTGGCAAAAATAACTGTGAGTACTTTGAACTATTTATTAACTCAGTGGTAGTGTTGAACTCTTAAGTAAATTAGATAGTTTTATTTCGTGACTTATTAATTTGATTATTATAGTGTAAACTTAGAGTAATTCAGTAGCGTAGTTTTAGGACTTAGAATACTTAAGCTAAAAGTGAAACTACGGGGAACCTATGCCCGATTTTCGTTTGGGTTCATAGTTTCCCAAACACTTGTAAAATTTTCATTTTTGTTCATTTACTTAGTTTATTTCTAGCACTTGTTAAGTTTCTGCTTTGACCAGGGACTTAGTTCATTTACAATACTAGTACAAATTTACGATTTTGATCATTTACTTGGTTTGGCTATTTCTAATTTATGTGATTAATTTTGCTTAACTTTGTTAACTCCACTAATCTTGTATAAATCTCATATACTTGTGCAGAGTACTTTGTAGTCGCTTTCCTGTTAGAATAGTTTTTTTATTTTAAAATTATGGAAACTTTAAGAAAACTGCAATTAGACACCAAGGCTATCATTGAAAAGGGTAGAAGTAATTTTAAGAAGTCACCTAAGGAAAGACTGACTGATTCCTTCGTAGACACGAGATTGGAGACATTGGAGAGTCAGTGGAATGAATTCGTGAAAACGCATCGTAAAATAATTGAAACTGCGAAGGAGGCAGATCTGAAAGACATCTATTTTTCTGCCGAAGTTTACGATAAAACTGAGGATATCTACACGATATACAAATCGGAATTAAAGGAGTTCAAGGTTAAACTTCAATCAAGCATTAATAAACAAGCCAAAGAGGAAACGCAGAACTGCAATGTCAAGCTACCCAAGATAAGCCTCCCCACATTTTCTGGGCAATACAACGAGTGGCAGACATTTCGCGACTTATTCTTATCGCTTATTGATAAAAACAAGCATATCGACGATGTCCAAAGGCTCCATTATTTGAAGGCTCATCTCTCCGGCGAGGCAGAACAACTACTGAGACATACTCCTGTAACAGCTTCCAATTACAAGGAATGCTGGTCTGTTTTGACAAGGTGTTATGATAATAAGAAGTATTTATCAAATTGCATCTTGAAACGACTTGTGAACCAACCACAAGTGAAGGAATCGTCAGCATCAGTCAAGGGTGCGTTAGACACCACAGTTGACTGTTTGCATGGCCTGCGCACGCTGGGAATCGATGTGGAGTCTTGGGACGTACTCGTTATATTTATCGTCAGTGTAAAATTAGATATCGAGTCACGCAAATTGTGGGAACAAGAAATCAGTTCTTCGGAGAGTTTACCTACCTTTCAACAGTTCAAGCAGTTCTTAGAGTGTAGATTTCGCTCTTTGGAGAATATAGATGATAAGTCCAATCAAAAAATTGTAACCATTAGTCATAATAATTCCGCTAAATCATTCCATATTGCTTCACAAACATGTGTTTTGTGTTCAGAAAGTCACAAGCTGTGTTATTGTACACAATTCTCTAAAATGACTGTAGATGATCGCCGTGAGTTTGTCCGAACCAATGGTTTGTGTTTTAATTGTTTAAATAAAAATCATACAGTTTTCTATTGCCGTCAATCCACTAGATGCCAACTCTGTAAAAAGAAACATCACACGCAACTTCATCCCAAACAAATCGAACAGTCGACAGAGTCAAATGATGACTCAGTAGACCAGACCGTCGTAGTTGCAGCTGCAGCTACTTCGAATCAAAGCGAGTGCACCAGAAATATTTGTCTCTTTGCAGATGTTCACAACCAGGGACTGCTAGCTACAACCTTGGTTAATGCGAAATCCAGGACAGGTACATCTATCGCTTTGCGAGCTCTAATAGATCAGGGCTCACAGGTCTCTTTCATTACAGAGACTGCAGTTAAGATGCTTGGCCTTAAAAAACACCTTCATACACCGACATAGTTAGGCTAGGCGATGATGAGGACTCGTCGATGCCCTCTAGATGGATAGTTCAATTCAATTTGCAATCACGCTTAGATCCCACTTTTAGTTTAGATGTCGATGCATATGTATTGAATAAACTGACTTCACGTCTGCCTGAACGTAAAATAGTTCAGGCACTTTCAACATTCTCGTCCGTAGAGCTAGCCGATCCAACTTTCCATACTCCTGGTAAAATTGACTTACTCTTAGGTACTCATGTGGTCGGCAAGGTCTTGTTGGACGGTTTGGTCAAGGGTCCACCGGGTACACCCGTAGCACAAAACACAAAACTTGGATGGATTCTCTCAGGTGAAATTCTGAATAAGCCATTGACGTCAAGGCCAGTGTGTTACCATGCTATAGCATCTAAAGACGAAAAACATGAATCGGATCAGTCTTTAACTCCTGCAATTTTTACTCCTGAACAACAATTGTTAAAATTTCCAGTAGCTAAACGCAGACTGATTTCCGACGTAGCTCAAATATTTGTCCCACTCGGTTGGTTTGCTCCTATTGTGACAATCGCTAAGATTCTCATTCAACGCTACGGTTATCAGGTGGACGACGAAATTACAGACAACCAACTGAAGGACAAATCCAATAACGAGAAAATTTACACAATTCTTGTACTTCTGATTTTCCAAGATGCGTTAATACAAACCACGGCAACGTAGTCAAATTGCAAGGATCAACGCAATGTTAGCAGATTAGAACGGTATTATTCATGTCAGTCGAGCGGCATGCACCTAAGGTGGCTCCAGTCAAGGTGGTCTCATTACCACGCTTGAAATTGTGTGGCGTAGTGCTACTCTCAAAACTTCTCATAGAAGTTTCAGACACTTTAGGTATTGTAAAATACACGCCTAAACTGACTCCTCAGTCATTCTTTCGTGTGACTGAGTAGCCATCCTAACCGATGGAATACGTTTGTTAGCTATAGTTGGCAATCAAGTAGTTGTCACACACTAGATCCTGATATAACGCGTCTTGTGGCATGCGTCTTTTAGAATTCGTAAAATTTCAACTTCTGGAAAACAGCTCGCTTAGGTCTTAAAAAGTATTAGTGAAGGAGGATAATTTACTTCTAGCGTGGTGAACTTATAATCTCAATGTTGACAGATAGATACACTGGCTCGGATAAATTCACACGGTTTGTTTTATTGCGCTTTAAGGGCTCGACTCCTGTCTGTCTGAATTAATTGTAGTAAGTAAGATTTTGTTTTATTAATTCTAGAAATAATAGGCACATTATTGTTATAAGCATAGTTTTAGTTTATTGAAATTCATTATACAGTCCATTAGCTCTGATACCGCTCTCTAGCTTGTCACTTGTGTAATAATTTAATTAAGGTGAGCGGCATTTTTTTAGTTATTTGAGGTATCAGCCATTATTTGTTTTTTTTTATGGCCATTCTGGCCATGGTGGGCGGAATGTTTAGTTTTAAGAGTATATCAACTGGCTTTGTACCAAGATTCTGAATCGCGGTATTAAGATTCTTGTGTGGGGTATATAGTCATGAATCGCTGTACCATGATTCTGGATCGCGCTATCAAGATTCTTGTGTAGTTTATATAGTCGCGAATGATTAAATCAAATTTGTTCCTCGCTTGAATACTGTGTTTCATTAAGCACCCTATTCCTTCTTGCGATTTTTGGGACTGCGGTCCAAGCTCTGTTAATGGGAAAAGCATAATATAATGATATAATTACTGAATATTTGTCGGATAAATTATAGGTTAGATTAAACAATAATTAAAATAAAAGTATTATTATTTTTGAAGTCGATAAAATATTGACTTTTACAGAATGACATTGACATTAACATTTAAATTAAATAAATAAATGAATTAATTAAAGAATGAGATAAACATTTTTTTATTTCTTATTATTATTGTATTGTTATTGATGAGATAAGTTAATAATCTCTACTATTATAAAATTGTAAAAATAGCTGTGACGGTACATTCAAGATAAATTTGAAAAAATAACTGTAATCGACTAAATTAGGACTTCTGAGTCCAAATATTTTTATTTTCTTCGTGTCAGTTTGTTTGTTTATTTGTTCAGGGTTGGAGCAAAATTCAGTTGATTTATCATAACTGTACTATTAGAACCTTGTAGGTATTTTTTTAACTTAAATAACGCCGTATGTTTAATTAAAATCGGTTCAGCGAAAATGATAATACAGCTTGACCTATGTTTTAATAGAAGACCTTTGCATTGGATAGGTCGAATTCGATTGGTTATTTGTTAAAATCACCTAGCGAACGAAGTCGTGGGCAGAAGCTAGTATATAAAATATAAAAATCAATGCCACTTTTCGTTGAAATTCTATAACTCAAGAACGGGCTCACCTAACCAAACCAAATACTTAGACTTTGTTCGGACTATATAGTAGATGGTTTATGTGAAGTTTGCACAAAATCGGTCGATCGGTTCTTTACGTATCACGAACGAAGTTGCGCAAGTCAGCTAGTATAGGATAAATTTGTGTAATTGTTGGAATCTGTAACATATTTAAATTAGGTATTATGATGTTTATTACCGTGTGATTCCATGATGTTATTTTTTTTATATTGTAAAATTGCACGCCCACGAGGCCGAATGAACCCGAAAAGGCGTATTTACATATTTGTGTGTGTGTTGCATTGAAGAAATGATTATGATTATGACTTTAATACTCTCAGAAAAACAAATGTCTTCCTCTGCGTTGACATTGTGTTTTACAACTGACATAATTCAACACTGCAAGCGTTAATAAATATTTTCCATCAAAACATGAATTTAACCGTATTGTACGTCTATACTAATATTATAAAGAGGAAAGGAGGATTGTTTTTTTGCTTGTTTATTTGTAACGAATTGGCTCTGAAAGTACTTGACCGAGTTGAAAAACTCTTTCACTGTTGGGAAGCTACACTCTTTGCAGTGAACATAGGCTATATTTTATTACCGTATTCCCCCGGAAACGTAAACTACGTGAGTAAAACCGCGTGAAGTTCGCTAATGTATAATATGCGTAAAAATGTTACAGACTTTTTTTTAATTTTATGTCCGCCCTCACTGACATTGCCAAATTTAGGGTTAAGCGACTGACATCAGACCTCTCAACCGCGTGAGGTCGCCTGCGTCTTTGTCTCTTCCGTTAGTCAGAAGGTGCACTGTGAGACTACCACCAAGTGATCAAATGTAGGGTTCCATACCTGAAGGGTAAAAAACGGGACCCTATTACGGCTAAAACTATCAAGAGTACAAAAAGTAAAAGAGGATAAATTCTTACATACATGATGGACAGTTAGGGTGCCTTCAAATTAGAAGCGCGAGGAAGCACCGCAGTGGCGCTACAGTGGCGCGCCAGACGCGCCGCCACCACTTTTCATACAATATTTAGAAGCGCCGTTGCAGCGCAACTGACGCGCCACAGACGCGCCACAACTGCGCTTCTAAAAATTGTATGAAAACTAGTGGTGGCGCGTCTAGCGCACCACTGCGGCGGGCGCTTCCTCGTGCCTCTAATTTGAAGGTGCCCTTACTTCGCTTGCGCGATAAATTTAAAGAATGCTAGGTAATAAATGCATAAATAGTTAATTTATTTAACAATTTTTGTGCACACATAGAGGAAAGATTTGTTTGTATGCATGTTTCCCTTGAATAGGCTCCGAAACTACTGAATCGATTTGAAAAATTATTTACTGTTAAAACGCTACACTATTCCGGAGTGACATAGGCTGTACTTTATTCCTATATATCCACGGAAATTGGAACTACGCGGGTAAAATAATTATGTAGTTAGGAGAAAGGAGTACAATTGCACTGTTTATTTCTTCATGAAATCTCTTTTAGCAGGTCATACATACATACATACATATGGTCACGCCTTTATCCCCGAAGGGGTAGGCAGAGGCATATTATATGCCCACATTTCACCTTTTATGTATAATTTGTCCCACGTAATAGGTGGTGAGCCGTATTGCCGTGTTTAAATGGACAGGCGCAGGTTGTGACTACCTGCTGTTGAAATAAAGCCTTCAACTTAGCTTAACGACTGCCATTTTACTGGTAACCGGGACCAACGACTTAACGTGCCTTCCGAAGCACGGAAACGCTCAAATAAATGTCACAAAGTGATCACATGGATGGTCACCCATCCATGGACCGGCCATAGTGAAAGTTGCTCACTGCAGTGATCGTTTACAGAACACTGAGTCCGCGGGGCCACGAGCGCTTCTTCGCTTTCGCTTAGCAGGTCAGAGGTAGGATAATGTACATTAGCGTGTCTCAATTAACGCGCACGAGTAGTAAATTGCTTAATGATTTTGATAGTCATTCTGGTTTAACTGCATTAAGAAATAATGGGCTAAATAAATATATTTAATTTTAATCGGAGTAACAATTATGTCGTAATATCATGAATAAACAGTTTTTAGTCAGTTCTCGGAGCTAAGTTGGTAACGCAAGTGAATCCGACTGCCATTTTAAGTTCTTGGGTTCGAATCCCGAGAAAGGAAACCTTATTGTGTAAATCACAAAATATTTGTATCGGAGTTTAGAAGTTATTGAAATATTTTTTTATCAGATGTTTAAATTTAATATCACAGGCTTAGTTGCTCTTGACACTGTAGCTGCTGCTCCCGCTACAGCCGAAACTCCCTCCACGGAAGTCTGGAAAGTAGTGGGAGACAAGAAAAAGGAGAAGGCCGCCAAGAAGGCAGCAAAGAAAGCTGCGAAAGCCGCCGCGAAGGCAGCACAGACAGCTGCGAAAGCCGCCGCGGCGCAGGCGCCAAAGAGGCTTCGCGCTCCACGCTCCACTGCCGTAGTCCTAACTGTGACGACGGAGGGAGTGGCAAAGGGCGTGCAGTACGCTGAGGTCTTGAGGCAGGCGAAGGCCTCTGTAGATCTCAAGGCCCTTGAGATTACAGGTGGGATTCGATGCAAGACAACCCGTACTGGAGCTCGCCTCCTTGAGATCTCTGGCGCCACCAGCGCTCCCAAGGCTGATGCCCTAGCGGCTAGGCTGAGGGCGACGCTGGATGCGGCTGACGTCCGTGTCACCAGGCCCAACAAATGCGCCAGTCTGCGTATCTCGGGTCTGGATGATGCGGCCACGACGGAGGAAGTAATTACCGCCGTTGTAGAGGTGAGCGGTTGTCCCCGTGACCAGGTGAGAGCTGGAGTAATCCGCTTTGGTCCTACCGGTCACGGGTCAGCCGTCGTCAGCTGCCCCGTCGCGGTGGCTCAAAGAATAGCTGATGGACGGAACCTCCTCATTGGGGGCTTCCTAAAAGCACAGGTGCACCTTCTGCAGCCACGTGAAACCAGGTGCTACAGGTGCCTGGTCGTAGGTCATGTGGGGGTGCAGTGCACAGCGGAAGTGACCGTAGGAAACCGGTGCTTCCGCTGTAGTCAGCCCGGTCACACGGCCCATGCCTGTGACGCCCCGCCACGCTGCTTTAAATGCGTGGCGGAGGGCAAGGAGGCTGACCACCGGGCGGGCAGCAAGGCCTGCGCAGCCTCAAGGCCAAAGCCCCGTCCGTCCGCACGTGGGGGGGAGGGTGCACAATCGCGGCAGGGTGCGGAAATGGACGTCCATTAATGGACACCCAAATCCGCATCCTGCAAGTGAATCTGAACCACTGCTCTGGTGCTCAGGACCTTCTGTACCAGAGCATCAGGCAGTGGTCCATTCATGTTGTAGTCGTCGCCGAGCCGTACTGGGTTCACCCGGGAAGCCCGGTGGATCTGGACGGCCTGGCGACTATCTTTGGGGGGACGGGCGCGGACGACTCGCGCCTAGCGGTCATCGCTAGAGGTCCGGGTTGTGTCGCGGCGGAATACGAGGGTGTGGCTGTCGTGGCCGTTTACATCTCGCCGAGCCTCGACCAGCATCAGTTTGAGCTATGGCTCTCTGAGCTGGACGTCGTTCTCGCTGCATGCCGGCCTCGCCCTGTCCTGGTCCTGGGAGACTTCAATGCCTGGTCGCAGGCTTGGGGCTCCCGGGAAACCAGAGATAGGGGGAGGATACTGGAGGACTGGGTCACTACGCGTGGCCTAGTCATCCTGAACCGGGGGAATGTCGCAACCTGGACGCGGCGGGGGCTCAGCTCGGTCATAGACGTTTCGTTTGCGACCCCTGAGCTCGCCCGCCGTGTCCAGGGATGGCGTGTGGTGGAGGAGGAGGAGACGTCGTCAGATCACCGATATATTCGGTTCGACGTCTCCCCTCCACCTAACCTGCCGCCAACAATTGCAAATCCCCCGGAACTGCGTTGGGCACTCCATCGCCTTGATCGGGAGGCTCTCCTGGAAGCGGCCATCGTGCAGTCCTGGATTCCGACAGCGGACAGGCCTGCCGATGTTGATACCGAGGTGGAGTGGTTCGGGAGAGCCATGTCGCACATCTGCGATGCTGCGATGCCTAGGGCAAGGCCCAGACCGGCGAGGAAACAGGTGTACTGGTGGACGCCGGAAATCGCGCAATTGCGCGTGGAGTGCGTTACCGCGCGCCGCCGGTACACCAGGTTCCGCCGGAGGCGTCGCCGCCCAGACGATGCGGCAGCCCGAGAGACGGAGCTCTACGATGGCTACAAGGAGGCCAAGAGGGCGCTCCAGACGGCCATCAAGCAGTCCAAAAAAATGGGCCGCGAAGAGCTGATGGAGACTCTGGAGCGGAACCCGTGGGGGCGCCCGTACCTTATGGTAAGAGGCAAATTACGCCCTAAGGCGCCCCCACTGACTCAGAGTCTCCAGCCGGAGCGGCTGGAGGAGGTCCTGGACTCCTTGTTCCCGTCGAGAGCGGAGGAACACGTTTCTCCGCGCATGGCTCCGTCTCAGGCGCCCAACGCGGAAAGCAGCGAGAACGACGTGCCCGTAGTCACCGAGGGTGAGTTAGGGGCGGCTGTACTGCGGCTTAAATCCCGCAGAAACACCGCCCCTGGACCCGACGGCATTCCAGGCCGAGCGTGGGTCCTGACTCTCGAGGAACTTGGGCCTCGACTAATAGGGCTCTTTAGCGCATGCCTCGAAAAAGGCCAGTTTCCCAAGGTCTGGAAGACCGGGAAACTGGTCTTGATTCGAAAACCGGGGCGGCCGGCAAATTCCCCTTCAGGGTACCGGCCGATCGTGTTGCTCGACGAGGTGTGCAAGCTGTTTGAGCGCATTATTGCACAACGCCTCGTCGGGCACCTAACACGCGTGGGGCCTGATCTGGCGGATAGCCAGTTTGGCTTCCGTCAGGGGCGCTCCACGGTGGACGCGATCATGCGCATTAGAGGCCTGACGGAGGAAGCAGTCTCTCAGGGTGAGGTGGTGGTGGCGGTGTCTCTTGACATCGCCAACGCCTTTAACACCCTGCCCTGGAGCTGCGTAAGGGAGGCGCTGATTTACCATGGAGTGCCTCCCTACCTCCGTCGTATTGTCGGGGCTTATCTCTCCGAGAGAGCCATAGCTTACCCGAGCTGGCTAGGGCCGGGTCGGCGAGATGTGTCGTGCGGTGTTCCACAGGGATCGGTATTAGGGCCGCTCCTGTGGAACATCGGTTACGACTGGGTGCTGCGTGGTCCGTTGCTCCGAGGGGTCAGCGTAACTTGTTACGCCGACGATACCCTCGTTACGGCGCTGGGAGCAACGCACCGTGACGCAGCACTAAAAGCCACGGCAGGGGTTGCTCAAGTCGTGGGTCGGATTTGGCGGCTGGGTCTCGAGGTCGCCCTTCACAAATCCGAGGCTCTGTGCTTCCACGGACCTCGGAAGGGGCCACCTGCGGGGTCCAGCCTGCGGGTAGGGGGCGTCAGCATCGGCATCGAGCCTTCGATGAAGTATCTGGGGCTCGTACTCGATGGCCGGTGGAACTTCGGACATCACTTCCGAAGTTTGGTCCCAAAACTGAGGGGGGCATCAGCCGCACTAGCGCGACTAATGGGGACAACATCAGGGGACCCAACGCTCCCTACAGAAGACTGTACCTGGCGATCGTGCGAAGTATGGCCCTATACGGGGCCCCCGTATGGGCGGAGACCCTGACGGCCAGCAATGTGGCTAAACTGCTGAGCCCGCAGAGGACGATGGCCATCCGGGTGATAAGGGGATACCGCACGATCTCCGGTGAGGCGGCATGTCTCCTAGCTGGGACCCCTCCATGGGACCTGGAAGCGAGAGCCCTTGCGTCGCTGTTTAGATGGCGCAAGGAGGCGCTCGAGCGGGGCCAAAGGCCTGAGTCTCGAGAAATCGAGGCCCAGCGATCCCTGCTCCACCAGGAAACCGTGGAGACATGGAAGGTACGACTTGAGCAACCAAAGGGGGGATTCGCCACAATCGCGGCCGTCAGACCGGTCATGGACGAGTGGCTGGAGAGGAGACACGGTGCTCTCTCCTACCGGTTGACACAGATACTTGCCGGGCACGGTAGCTTCGGTAGGTATCTGTGGCGAAAACACCGGGAAACCACGGCCGAATGTCAGCACTGCGAGGACCGCAGCGATGACACGGCGCTCCACACGCTGGTGGAGTGCACAGCGTGGGCGCAACAGCGCCAGGTCCTTGTGTTGGGTCTGGACGTAGACACTCTCTCGCTCGAGACCATGGTGCGAGCCATGCTCTCCAGCGGGAGTAAGTGGGACTGCGCCGCCTCTTTCTGCGAGCAGGTCATGCTCGTGAAAGAGGCGGCGGGGCGGGAACGGGAGAGAACTCTCCCACCCGAGTTCCGCAGTCGGCGGCTTGGGCGCCGCCGACGTGTCTTCGCCGAGGACTATCGGCCTCCATGACCGGGGGCCTGAGGACGGTGAGAGGGCGGCTCACCGTCCTTACAGAAGCAGGCCGATGACGGCAGCGTGACGTGAGGAACTCACGCACGCCTCCCCCCCTTAAAAGCGGGATCACACCCGAAACCCCCCCAAAGACGCGGGATTGCACCCGAACCACCCCCTGGGCGAGGCCGCAGTGGCGGCCGTGGGTCTGTTGTGTGTCCTGGGACATCCTTCCGAGGGCTTACCCGGGGCTCCCAACCATAGGCTGTTGGGCGTTACGTGAGGTTTTTTTTAGTCGGTAGGAGTCCGGCATAACATCCATGAGGATTTTCCCCCACGTTAAACAAAAAAAAAAAAAATCACAGGCTTAGTTTAGTTTCGGCTAGAGATGTAGCTGTTTAAATTATTGTAAAAAAAAGTATTCCACGTTTTTTTTATATCATTTTATACCTAGTAATTTTTTTTATAACTCTGTTGCTAGATCCAAAGAGATACATCAAAGGTAGTAAGTACAGTTAAGCAATATGCATTAATAGATTTGCAGTACGAAACGATTGCACTCGAATAATAAAATTGTCGTAAGTACATCACTATTTCTGCGACGCCGCTAAAGCTATTGTCTAGTCTAGAACATTCCAACTCAGTGTAAAAAACCGCTTAAAAATGCTGAAAAGCCCTTGGTGATTCGGGTCCATACCGAGTACAGTATAGAGTATATTATACAATAACCTTTGTATTGTAAAAGACACTAAAGATTCTTAAGTTTCATTACCTGAAAGAAGATAAAAACAAAAAAAAAAATAGATCACGCATAATTACATAAAACACATCAAACGTGATTTAAAGAATTTAACAAAACAATATCTACACATATTTAACTGACATTACCTAACGGTTTGGGCGTAGATGGGAAAGCCGAAAATTTATTTTACCGGTTATCCGTAGTCAATTAATATCCAACATGTTATCAACAAGTCATCTTCAGTCTATTCAAGCCTCTCGTTATAACTGCAAGCATCCCTACGAGTCACAGTATTAACGACAATATTATTCAAAAATTCAAAATGAATTCAAAAGTGGTTTAGTAAAGTATTTCAATACAATAGGTATTTAATACATAATTAATTGAGTAAAAGCAAACAAAAAATAAATTGAACAAAATGAAAATGAAAAATATATTTTTCCAAGATGGAAGCCGAATTAATCAAGTGATATGTGCCGTACTCAGTAAGTGCCTTTTTTATTTTTATTTATTTTACCAAATTTAAAACTTAGATTTTTTTGTTTTACATACTAGTAAATGGCGATGTACTATTTGGAATAATGATAGTTCTTACTATAGGACAATATTATGGATATCATTGAAAGGGAATTGATAGAAAAATAAATTTATAATTATTATTGTAAAAAAGCATGAGGTGTATTTTAAGATTTTGTTTTAACTATTGACGCTATGCACTCCACGCTTTTTTACAGTAATATACATTTATTTCTTATTTACACTATTCTTAATTCAAACATATTAATTTATTTTTTACTTTTTGTTGGTATTTTAGTTTTTGTGTATTTTAGTTCTTTTTTTATTTTTAATTTTCCATTATCAAACAAACAGGTGAACCTAATAAATGCGTTATAATAAGGTAAAATGGCAGAAATAGCAACAGATAACATATTTACATAAAAGTGCAAATGTACATTATAAAATTTACATAACAAGCATTTATTTTTATTGTGTTGTTCTAAAATAATTAGCGCAATAACAAAAAAATGGAATACAAATTTTTTAATGATTTTTAATATTTTGAAACTCGTGAACATGACTTTAGAGCTTAGATCATCTAACCACAGGATGCGCCTTACTTAAGCATTGTTTTCTGCCATTGCACATGACCATTTGGTCTTTTGGCTTTATGAAAAGCCTGTACATCAGTACATCATTTTATATGATTAAACTAGTACATTACATTGTAGTTGACTGTACAATTACAATTAACACACAACAGCCATTACGCGTTTGTCGATTAATACATTTTTAAATGCAATGAAATTTTAAATGTCTTTGTGTTTCCCCCTTCACTTGTATGAAAACTGGCAGAATATTTTTGTATGCGGTGGTTCGCAAAGGCTAGTCCCGTGTTATATGGTCTAAGCTTTAGAGAGCTTTTGTGAGTTTGTAGTTGTCGTATTCAAGTCGTATTTCTATACTATAATAATAGTATAGAAATACGACTTGAATAGGACAACTACAAACGCATTTATTAGGTTCACCTGTTTGTTTGATAATGGAAAATTAAAAATAAAAAAAGAACTAAAATACACAAAAACTAAAATACCAACAAAAAGTAAAAAATAAATTACTATGTTTGAATTAAGAATAGTGTAAATAAGAAATAAATGTATATTACTGTAAAAAAGCGTGGAGTGCATAGCGTCAATAGTTAAAACAAAATCTTAAAATACACCTCATGCTTTTTTACAATAATAATTATAAATTTATTTTTCTATCAATTCCCTTTCAATGATATCCATACTATTGTCCTATAGTAAGAACTATCATTATTCCAAATAGTACATCGCCATTTACTAGTATGTAAAATAAAAAAATCTAAGTTTTTATAATATAGTAAAATAATAAAAATAATATAATTGTAATAACAAATAACATTTTGGAAACACTTTCTTGAATACTATTTGGTATTCACCTGCGTAGCTCCCGTTCCTGTGGGCATACGGGTAAAATAAAAATCTATGTTCATGGGGGATAGTATAGCTTTCCATCAGTGAAAGAATTTTACAAATCAGCTTAGTAGTTTCGTAGCCTGTTCGTTGCTTCTTGAATCAAATCTTTCCTTTTTATTATTATAAAAAGGAAAGATTTGATTGCTTCTTTGCAACGAACAGGCTACGAAACTACTAAGCTGATTTGTAAAATTCCCACAGGAACGGGAGCTACGCTGGTGAATACCAAATAGTATTCAAGAAAGTGTTTCCAAAATGTTATTTATTATTACAATTATGTTATTTTTATTATTTTACTATATTATTTCTAATTACTTTTGTTAGAAATAATTTAGTCAACAGCGACAATTGATAAAAAGTTAGAAATTCTTATAAAAGGTACGAAAATTTGCGGTAGCGTTATTTGTTATTTGACTTTAACTTCCGTCACCCAATCAAACTTCGAGGAAAAATTTTATATTATTTCTACAAAAGCTGTTTTGTAGAATAATTTTTTTTTCTACAAAACAGCTTTTTTATATTAAAATAACGGTATTTTAATATTTAAAAGTTTAATATTAATTCTACAAAAACTTTTGTAAAATAACTTTTTTAAACCATTACGAACATTTAAGCGTACTACTTCTTTCTAAACGACAATATACTGAAATTATATTTAAGATGACGCTTATTTATTTAAATACAAGGAGTGTTAGTGAGGATAGAAAAAAAATGTAGGTCCTAAATTTATTCTATTTACTATTTTTGTTTTCAATGATGTATGCGTAAAAAAATTATAAATCCGGTACATAATATTCAAATTGAATCATATAGTACGGAATTTATACTATTATTGTCTGGAGCCCTCGGTGTCTTTCCAAAGACGTACTGCCTGGTAGTGATACGAATTGCTTCTTTCTACATGAAAAAAACTGTATTAGATTTATGGAAATTTTTTTGTGAAAAGCCGGACTGAGTTTCTTGAGGTGTTCTTCTCAGTCTGTAGCATTTCCAAACGCTCAGTAGAGTCACAACAATTATTGACAAATCTATTTTTTTTATAATTTTCAAAGGGGCTAAAATTTATTTTATTTTACTTTCGAGGGTCACCGACCGTGTTATTTTAGTTGGTGTTAGTCCGGCATGGCACTCATTACGATTTCCATACATACAAAATAAATCTATGCTATTAAAACATAATAGGGAAGTATTTGGGTTACGTTGGGCATAATTAAGGACCATCAATCAATCAATCAAATGAGTCTATGGTAGTCCACTGCTAGACGTAGGCCTCTTCCAATTTACGCCACAACATACGGCTACTTCAATGTGCTTTTTTTTTAATTTAGGAATATCATTCCGAGGGCTTACCCGGGGCTCCCAACCATAGGCTGTTGGGAGTTACGTGAGGTTTTTAGTCCTTAGGAGTCCGGCATAGCATCTATGAGGATTTTAAAGAAAAGGGTACTACCATATTTTTTTTATAATTGTTGTTTTTTTTTGTCTGTCTGTCCACGATGAAAATACACGCGATTTTTAAACAGCCGTCTATATAGATCTTGGTCAGACTAAAAATTTAAGTTTTTTTTAATAATCGGTTAAATAGAACTTTTTAATTAATGTTTGATTTTTATAATCCTGGGTACGATAATCGACATCCACGAGAGCGGAGCCGCTGGCAATAAATGTTATGTGTAAATATTTTTGAAGCCTTCTCTTTTTTCAAAATCGGTAAAAAAGGTTGCTGCTCGAACTAAACTACTTGGAATGTTGCTCCCTCGTCTGCCACCCGAGGGAACCTGTTCCCTGTGACTAAAATAGCTATCCTGTTCTAGCCTTAGACCATATAACACGGGACTAGCCTTTGCGAACCACCGCATACAAAAATATTCTGCCAGTTTTCATACAAGTGAAGAGGGAAACACAAAGACATATAAAATTTCATTGCATTTAACCTTTAAGTATGGACGTGAAATTTTTGTTACATAAATGTGGACGTGCGGTCTCGTAGACCGCTACCTTTAAATGCTGTATTCTATGTAGTTAGGAAGGTATTGTACCAGTTCTTATGTTTAATACCTTAAGGTGTTACTAAGTGCAAATAAAAGTTAAAATTTAAAACGGTATGTATCTATTTTGAACTAAAATGTAACCATGTAACAATTAAGGCCACTTTTCTGACTTTTTTTACGCGATCACTTTATGAAAAGATTATCTAAGAAAAATTACATTTTTACTCAGTTTGACTACTTTTATAAAAAAATACAAAGCATAAAGAATGTAAAAAAGTTAAAAATTACTTCTCATAACAAAACATAAAAATTTTGACAACCCCTCCACTAGTGCATATTTATTGCCAGTTTTTGCACAATGTCTTGGAGTATTGCATTTCGTCATCGAAAAGTTATTCCAAATATCAACCGTTAGGATCTTTCTTTTCATCCTGAGTAAGAAGCTGAATAGATGTGCTCAACAATTTATTATGGTGTGAAGTGCGTACTCGTCTGGAAGGTAATTCTGCAGTCAACTTATAGCGATTTTTACCATTGTAATACTGCTAGGACCGTAACTATGAAAATAGTTCATCTAATCGCAATATTTTACTCGTACTAGATGGAATTGATGATTTCAAAGTTCGTTTGAATGTAGATGTACTGAGGTTATTGATATCAAACATTTTATATTAAAAAATGTAGCACAAAAAAAATCACCATCAGCTCAAATTATCACACAATCGTAGACGTGCGGTCTCATGGACCGCTCCTAAAACTTAAAGCGTAATTACTTCCAAAATATGCATCTTGCGAAGCAACCTTCTTCCTCTACAGTCGTTTTCCCACTTAAACCGAAGCTACTGAAACGGACAGACGTGTGGGGTACGCGGAAAAAGAGGGGCACGTGATTCACAAACTGCTTGCGGCCTGTGAGACCGCACGTCCACAGTTAAAGGAAAAATGTATTAATCGACAAACGCGTAATGGCTGTTGTGTGTTAATTGTTATTGTACAGTCAACTACAATGAAATGTACTAGTTTAATCATATAAAATGATGTACTGATGTACAGGCTTTTTATAAAGCCAAAAGACCAAATGGTCATGTGCAATGGCAGAAAACAATGCTTAAGTAAGGCGCATCTTGTGGTTAGATGATCTAAGGTTCTAGCACAGACTAGACGCACTCAGTGATAAATAGAGCAATAAGTTATTATAAGCATTTTAAAAATAATAGAATAGACATTGTGTTTTATTGTACTACACACAAATTTAATATTGATATACAGGATGAATTTTTGAAAAGAGCTTGGATGGCCAGATCCGAAACTATAAGGAATAGCTAAAAATGCTCAAAGGAGTCACGAGACCGATTTTGATGAAACATAACACCTCATCATTAGATTTTTGAAAAACCAGTAATCCTAGCTAGGAATCGAACCCATTGATTATCTTTCAGAAGGTTAATAATTTTATTATATATTTTGTACAATTTACTAGAATTTAAATTTAAGGTTTTTTACCTATTATTATTCTGTAGTTAAGTAAGGCCTATGACTTCTAATTAATACTTAATTAATGTGAAATGAATGTGGGGAAACGGGTTTAAACTTCTTTTGTTATGATCATTAACGCCTTATTGAATTTGAAACCACGAGATTAACTAGAAGGTTGAATTTTACAATATTTCTAATGATATGATTTCCTTTAGTATCCTTTTCTATTACTTTGTACGCAAACAGGCAAACGTAAAAAGCTTTTATAAATAAAATCGTTTACAGCAATTTTATTGTGAATTACTGCAAAATTTTGACGGCCAAAGAATCTCTAGTATTCAAAAAATGTATGAATGACCTTTAGAACTCATCTGTTTTATGTAATAATAGATACCTAAATTTGATCTCAAATTTAGGTATCTATTATTACATAAAATTTGATTTCCTTTAGTATCCTTTTCTATTACTTTGTACGCAAACAGGCAAACGTAAAAAGCTTTTATAAATAAAATCGTTTACAGCAATTTTATTGTGAATTACTGCAAAATTTTGACGGCCAAAGAATCTCTAGTATTCAAAAAATGTATGAATGACCTTTAGAACTCATCTGTTTTATGTAATAATAGATACCTAAATTTGATCTCAAATTTCAGGTTTCCTAAATGTTAATTGATATAATATGCATAATTATCTATACCACTACATTTGTATTTAAATCGCTCGTGAAGCGCTCGTGGCCCCGCTGACTCAGTGTTCTGTAAACGATCACTGCAGTAAGCAACATTTACTATGGCCGGATATGGATGGGTGACCACCACGTGGACCACTTTATGACATTTATTTACGAGCGTTTCCGTGCTTCGGAAGGCACGATAAGCCGTTGGTCCCGGTTGTCAGTAAAATGACAGTCGTTAAGCCAAGTTGAAGGCCTTAAAGGCGGTTTGAAAAATTTCAACTGTGGGTCGTCACAACCTGCGCCCGGGTCGGCAGCGCGTGTGTAGCGCCTCTGGTGTTGCAAACGTCTATAGGCTACGGTTACCAACCTTCCGGTGGGCCGTAAGCTTGTCTGCCACCTAAGTAGTATAAAAAAAAAACTTGAGAGGTGTCAAAGGACACAAGGATGGAACGAAGTTCCTTTCGATTAATTAGTGAAGGAATTGTAATAAAATTTTATATTTTTAATTAATAATAATATTTTTTTATTATTAACCCCATTTTATTACCCCCCTTCCCCTCCCCTCCCCCCCCAAACCACCCTTCACCCCCCCCTCCGAATTCCCCCCCTCATCCCCCCCTCCCTCTCGGTCGGTACCTCTACCCTCCATACTATAGCAATAAGGAACTTTTATTACCCCCATTTTATAACCCCCCCCACCCCCCCCCACACCCCTTTTTTATTATTAACCCCATTTTATTACCCCCCCCCCTTCCCCCCTTTTTATTATTAACTCCATTTTATTACCCCCCCTCCCCCTTAATAATTATATTTTTTTTATTATTAACCCCTATTTTATTACCCCCCCCTTCTCGCCCCTCCCCCCTCCCCCATATTAAATCCCCCCCCCCGTATTACCCCCATATTAAAGGAGGGTAGAGGTACCTCTACCCTCCATACTATAGCAAAAACATATAAACGGCCGAATTGAGTAACCTCCTCCTTTTTTGAAGTCGGTTAAAAAAGTGTCGTTACAACTTTTCGTGAGAATTTTTTCCGTCTAGCCCCCTTTCACAACGCGCGATAAGGAACTTCGTTCCAAAAAATCAAAGGAGTAATATTTTAATCCACTGCAGGCATCATCCGATATTTTTAATAAACTTAAACCCTTCATTCCCAGTAGTTCCGCGGCAGTTGTTCCGCGACGGAACTAGTGAGACTTTTTGTCCCAATAGTTCCGTGGCGGAACTAGTGAGACTTTTTTTTCCCAGTAGTTCCGCACCACGGAACTACTGGGACATTTTTATTCTCAGTAGTTCCGTGGCGGAACTAGTGAGACTTTTCTATTCTCAGTAGTTCCGTAACGGAACTAGTGAGACTTTTCTATTCCCAATAGTTCCGTAGGGGAACTATCATGGATCTTTATGGACATTATATTATGTTCACTTTAATACCTTAAAGTACTTTTATTTTTTATGAATGTGGATCTTTAAAACATCCGAGTGGAAAAAGATCCATTATACGAAGAACATCTAGTTTAAAAGTATAAAGTAGTTGAATAATTTTCAAAACAAATAAAGATCTACAAAAACAAATGAAGATCGACAAAAGCAAATGAAGATCGCCGAAACAAATGAAGATCAGCAAAACAAATGACAGTTGGAAAAACAAATAACGATCGAAAAAACATTATGCAGATCAACAAAACAAAAGACTATAAGCAAGTTGATAAGGTCAAAAGTTTTTTGCAGCCATATTTTGTAAGCTAAATGCGATTACCACTAAAAAAAATAGGTGCAAGCAATTCTCGACCTTAATGGCACTTATTTAAAAAATGTGTTTATGTGTTTATAGACATCACAGATCACGAATATATAAAAAATAAATAGATATTATACATGCTCATAAGGTCGAAATTGGCTTGGACCCTTTTTTTGTAATCTAGATGCGATAACCATTCAAAAAAATAGCTGCGAGCAATTTTCGACCTTAATGACACTTCCCTAAAAATGTGCTTTTAGGCGTTTATAGACATCACAGATCACGAATATATGAAAAATAAATAAATATTATGCATTTTCATAAGGTCGAGAATTGCTTGCACCTATTTTTTTAGTGGTATTCGCATTTAGCTAACAAAATATTGCTGCAAGAAACTTTTGACCTTATCAACTTGCTTATAGTCTTTTGTTTTATTGATCTGCATGTTTTTTCGATCGTCATTTGTTTTTCCAACCGTCATTTGTTTTTCAAACCGTCATTTGTTTTGCTGATCTTCATTTGTTTCATTGATTTTCATTGCTTTTGTCGATCTTCGTTTGTTTCGTCAATCTTCATTTGTTTTGTCGATCTTCATTTGTTTTGTCAGTCTTCATTTGTTATACCGATCTTCATTTGTTTTGTCGATCTTCATTTTTTTTAATTGTATGAGAAAATAGCCGTAAGACACCATAGGGAACTAATGGGAACATAAAATATTCGTATGTACGAGATGCTTTCTCCCGCGGGACTACTGGGACTTGATTTATTAGTTTTTAATTTATGCTTTGTTCCGCGGAACTACTGGGAATGAATTTATTAGTATTTCATTTCTACTTTGTTCCGCGGAACTAATGGGAACTGAATTATTGATGCTTTGTTCCGCGGGACAACTGGGAAAAAAAGTCTCACTAGTTCCGCCACGGAACTACTTGAACGGAACAACTGGGAATAATCGACTTAAACACGTTGCCTAGTGACTTTTAATAGATAAATAAGTACCTATACTATTATTAATTAAATAAGTAACAGTGTTACAGGTATGTTAATTTAAAGAACAATTAGTTTGAGTCAGCCAGATAAATGAAAATAAATTATTGGACGATAATAGATAAGTGAACGAGTATTTTTTTAACGTGAGGGATAATCCTAATGGATGCTTTGCCGGACTCCTACCGACTAAAAAACCTCACGTTGCGCCCAACAGCCTATGGTTGGGAGTCCCGGGTAAGGCCTCGGAAGGATGTCCCAGGACTCCCAACATAAGTGAACGAGTTTTGGAGTACAAACTGGCAAACGTAATGGACACATTTTTTTTACGCGTGGAAAATCCGTCATGCATGATATGCCGGACCTACCGATTAAAAACCAACCCGTTTCCTACCTACTGCTTACCTAAAAATAAAAAAAAAACCATGAGTATTCCAACTCCTCAGACTAGACAAAAATTTTTGCCGACGTGGCTTCGCCGAGGACTATCGACCTCCATGACCGGGGGTCTGAGGACGGTGAGAGGGTCGCTCACCGTCTTTACAGAAGCAGGCCCATGACGGCAGCGTGACGTGAGCACCTCACGCATGCCACCCCTTAGAAGCGGGATAATACCCGAAACCCCCCAAAGACGCGGGATAGCACCCGAACTACCCCCTGGGTGAGGCCGCAGTGGCGGCCGTAGGTCTGTTGTGAGTCCCGAAACATCCTTCCGAGGGCTTACCAGGGGCTCCCAACCACAGGCTGTTGGGCGTTACGGGTTTTTTAGTCGGTAAGAAACCGGCATAACATCCTCTGAGGATTTTCTCTCACGTAAAAAAAAAAGACAAACATTATAGGATCACACAATTTTTGTCTCCGGTGGGAATCGAAACCCACGACTTCGTGATCCGCAGTCGCACATCACGATCTCTAGACCAACGAGGCCGATCAAATTCTGTACTTACTCGAATAAGTATGTACTTGAATAGTTATTGTACTTGGTATTCCATACCATTATTTTCCTCATTCAAAATTATCGGCGGCAAAAAATCTGCACAAATAATTTACTGCCAAGTCTATGAAAATCCCCGAGTAATGTGAAGCCTAGAGGAAAACGCACATAAGAAAATTTGACCATCGAAACCTTTTTTTTAACGTAAGGAAAATCCTACATGGATGCTATGCCGGACTTCTACCGACTAAAAACCACACGTATGCTAGCTAACAGCCTACGGTTGGGAGCCCCGGGTAAGTCCTCGAAAGGATACCCCATGGCCCATGTCACAGACTTTGTTCGCTCTCCGAGGGTTTGGGTTTTAACTAAGTAATACTCATCGAGGTAGGTACTTACTCGCAAATGAAAACTTGTTCAATAAGTTCGTTTAGTTCATAAAGGCAATTCAACAGCATTTGAATATAATAGAATAAACTTTATTTGTACACCAAGTTAGAAAACAAGTTTACAATAATTTTAACAATATGTTGTACAAAGGGCGGCCTTATCGCTATAAAGCAAGCGTAGAAGCAAGCAAGTGTAGAAATATTTAGCAACAGGTACAATATGTACAATAAATACTATAAACACTTTAATTACATAAACATACATACATGTATACATATAAACATACATACACATATACATATATACAAACATACATAGACAAAATACACTTATGAAGACGACAAAAATTGAATTGAGTTTGTTAATTTGTATTTATAATTGACAAGACGACCGGTGACGCCGGCGGCTCTGCCCGCGGTGAATTTAGTATCCGTCCCGGCTTCTTAAGGGATCCTGGGGACATACATCCGAAGGCTTTCCCGGGGGTCCCAACCGTAGGCAGTAGGTAGGAAACGTGTAGATTTTTAGTCGGTAAGAGTCCGGCATAGCATCCATGACCGATTTTCCACACGTTACATAAATTAATAAAAAAAGCTTCTTATGCAAACCAGCAGATGTGAGTTATTTCAGAGTATACTCGTAACGTATTCTTGAATTGAACGCCAGAACGGCCAGGCCACCCCAGATTGGGAGGAAGGCCGGGATAGTCAATTGTGGGAGTCTGCAAACCTCGAGATGAATTAGGGTGGTGGTGAATATATATATTTACTAGCGGTACCCTGCCACGCTTCGCTGTGACTTTTTTTATGGTGGTTTTATGTACCTATGAGAAATGAGTAACAATCTAAATGATGGGTACATTTAAAAAAAAATTGTGCGTGTATTATTGTACACACGTAAGAAGTGAAACTTCTTCATGACCTTATTTTTCGAAAGAAATATCATATATACAGGAGTTAGTAGTCCAAAAGTCCAATATTCCAGAAGTCCAAAATACCAAAGTCCAGAAGTCCAAAATACCAAAGCCCAGAAGTCCAAAACTACAAAGTCTAAAGTCTAAAATTCTAAAAGTCCAAAAGTTCAAAAGTCCAAAAGTCCAAAACTTGCCTAATCCACCTGCTAATGGTCGCGGTGAAGTTGGCATGGTAAGGCTTTCTTGTTGCCATGATTAACGTTTTTCGATTTCCTCTTAGACTTTTTGTAACATCCGTATAACATAAAGCAGTTTTTGCAGGACAGATAGCCAATATTTTCTTGAAAAAATGGTAATATCAAATTAGGTTAAGACCTGCCAGAAGCGGATAAGCTTTATTATTTGTGGACTTTTTATATTAATATTATCGAGATTAATGAAAATATTATATACACGAATAAGAGACGGTCTGAATCCTGAGCAGTGACAAGATCTATTTTTTGGTAAATAGTTCTAGACTAAGGGTCTCGTTGGGGAACTGATGAGAAAGATGACCCAAAACGATATTTAGATCTTTGGTCTTAATTTAAATATTCCCTTAAAAATCTTGTCACTATCTCATTTGTCCCCAGGTGGGGTACCAAAATGAGCGAAATTGCAGACCATATAGAATTAAGTGAGCTATATGATAGTCCTTCATCATACTTAGGTGTTAAGAATGATATGAACATGGACATTGAGTCCTGAAGAGGATCCGCATCATAGTCAATGCAAAAAATGATCCACTGATTTAAAGCTGACTCTTACTGTTTCCTTGTTTTGGTCGACAAGGACACTAACATTAAATCTAATGAGCAAGGAGGAATTCCTCTTCTAAGGAAGGCACTCCTGATAATATGGCGGCAATAAGTGTGAGACTTCTGTATAAGGGACGTGGAGCCCTGGCAGGAGATAACAATAAATCATATTGGGGTTCTAATATTAATTTTTCAAATATGATCATGGAGGTGAAAAAATGGGTAAAATGGTTGCGAAGGCCATTTCGGAACAATAACAATGCCTGTAGCCTTTTCACTCTTAATCTTTTGTAATACTCTGCTTACTAGTGTAAAAAGGGGGGAAAACCGTAAAAGTTTTTTTTTTTTTTTTGTTAACGTGAGGTAAAATCCACCATGAATGCTATGCCGGTCTCCTACCGACTTAAAACCTCACGTAACGCCCAACAGCCTATGGTTGGGAGCCCCGGGTAAGCTCTCGGAAGGATGTCCCAGGACAACTCTTAAGAGTGAAAGCCTCAATAGAATATTCATCTGGATCAGGAGCCATGACACATATTCCTTGCATTTGGCATTACATTTTTTCGCAAAAAAATCTATCTGTGGTTGACCAAGGTTCATAATAATTGTGTCTTGCTGTGTGACATAGCTCCCATTCAATTGTCGAGGTAGATCGTCTTTTGAGGTAATGTAAGATGCCTACACCCATATTTGTCTTCTCTAACACCACTGCCATAGCTCTCTCGCTAAGCCATTTAGATGTCGGAAGCGAGTACCACCCATCTCGTTAATATAAACTATGGCAGTCGTGTTGTTATCCTAAGTAAGACCTTGCAGCATCTTTAGTCCGATGTAAATGTCTTAGATCTATAAATACTGCCAGCAATACAAGGTAGTTAATGTGATGTTTTTGTCATCAACTGTCCAGTGACCGTGACTTCTGATATCATTACATGCCAAACCTCATCCAGAACCAGAAGCATCTGAGAATATCTCTAATCTAAAGTCAAATTGTTTAATTTTACAATAATTGTCTTTTATATGAGAGAACCACCAATCCTCGTCTAATTGAATTTCATTTGAAATAGTAAGAAAAGCATTGTAGTTTTCATCACTATTTTTTAGAGCTGTAGTTTTGTAGTTATGGATAACTTGACTTTAGTGTAGAGTCAACCACATTCTACAGCTATGCATGCCGCAATAAGCACGCCTAACAGTTGGGTGAATTCGAGTATTTTGAATCTACGTTTAGCCTTGACATTTTGTTAAGTTTTCTAGATAGATTCTATCTTATTCTGGAGAAGTGAAATGGTGTACTGGACAGAGTTCAATATGAAGCCTAGATATTGACAAATCTGTATAAGTATTATACAACATATTTCTCTGTTAATAATAAAAAACCAGGCTTTCTAAAATATTTTGAGTAGTGGATATATTTTTGAACACATTTCATAAGAATTCGCCAGGCAAAGAATATCGTCTAAATATATCGATGGTATTTTCTATGCTTTTTATCTACTGACAGTAAATCGTATGCATTTTTTGAGGCCATGAAACATTCTGAGGTCATAAGTGTTGCTACAAATCTTCTAATTTGAAATGAGTTGTGAAGATAAACTCGTTAAGGTTTTTGAGGTTCAGTATAAATCTCCACGACCCATCTGGTTTAGGGTATAGATATATGGTGAAAAATACTGGCCAGCAGCATGAGAGCATATTTCGACTGCACCTATTTGTCATCATCATCATGTTGAGTAAACTGATTATTTTATGGACCAGAGTTTGTACAGGAACCTTCATGAAAGGTATTGTATAGGTATTTATTTATTTATTGTATACCCTTTAATTCACCTATTATAGTAAGGTTAGCGGTAATAGCCGTCCATTAATTAGATTAAGTATACGCGTCTGTACCTGGTTCAACGGCGTTGATGAACCTGTCGGGGTGACGTAATGTTGCCTCGGTGGGGATCGCTTTGGTCGTGTCTGTGGCTTGGCCACAGGATACGTCGGACACTTCGACTTCACCTTCGACCCACTCGGTCTAATCATCTGTGATCGTTGTGGGCCCCGATAGTTTAAATGTAACCATTTTAGCTGGTTGTTACTCTGGGTAAGAGTATTTTTTTAGTTCCCGGTCAGGCTTTTTCACTGCCTTGACGGCATTTACTTTATCTTGAAGTTTATCACAGAACAAATACT
The DNA here is from genome assembly GCA_933228765.1 of Miltochrista miniata. Classification (NCBI taxonomy): domain Eukaryota; kingdom Metazoa; phylum Arthropoda; class Insecta; order Lepidoptera; family Erebidae; genus Miltochrista; species Miltochrista miniata. The sequence continues at coordinate 4,700,198 of OW121769.1, forward strand.
CAGATATGGGGGTCTGTTCCATCAGCTCTTTCATATCTTTGTTAAGACCTGGCAGTATTAGAGATCTGCGTGTGATAGAAATCACATGACAACCTCAATGAATCACTTAATGTTTCAATACGTTGCTCATCTTTTGTACGTATAATATCATTCAACACTCTCAATGGTAGTAATAGTTGCCGCTAACACAAGTTGTTGTTCTCCTATTCTCTTGTTACTCTTGATGCCACTCTTATTCATGGCAGCTGCCACTTCTCCATTGAGTTTCGGTGGAATCACGAGGCTACAGTTTGATGGGGGACTCTGTTTATCGATTTAAGTGGATTTTATTTCTGGACTGAGGCCACTTTGGAGTATGGCAGTCCATCGTCTGGCTACACCCTCATGTAAATCTATAGGATTACTTGCAGTGGGTGTACCATCTTAGCCTAATAGTACTTCAATAGAAGCCGGCAAGTATAGCTTCTGCTGTTCATCCCTGGGGTCTCAGGGGATACGGTCTCCCCAGCGGAAGACCTTGTTGTCACATCCCCCCCCCTTGTTCTCAGTCTGAATATTAAGCCTCGTTAAAATACCACGGTTACATGTGGCATTGATAAGGATGAGATGCAACGACGACAAGGCGTCTTGCCTTGTCGGCTTGCTGCGTGGGCTTCGTACATGGGGCGAGCGGCATCGCACACTTGTTAACCGACTTCTCGAGCGTGTCTGACCGGAGCGTGTTTCGCACTCGTCTTCTATAAAAATAGAAGATAATTTTCACTACTGCATCTAAATCCATGGCCAACCTCTCGTGAAAGCTCTAGGAAGTATTCGAAACACGCATCACAACGAAACAGTGTAATAGTCAAGTATTACTGTATTCACATAATTATAGTGATTTTGAGTACTGTATTTACATTATGGGGCTCTTCGGAGCGCGCTGATCCAGTCAGTGCGCCATAATGTTTCGCTTGATATTAACCCACCGGCTAACCTCTCGTGAAAGCTCATTTTGGGGTTATTGTGTAGAATACAACACACAAACATATCTTTCTGGTTAACCTCTCGTGAAAACTCTAGATATAATGTGCATGTAAGTTTCAGGTAGTATACATCTGATCCTGTTGCAATGCTGCTCCTGCTCCGATCCTGCTAAAAAACTTACCCGTAATTATGATGATTCCGCTTGTACATGCGTTCCTCCGATTCTCGTAAACGCTCACTTAGTTCACCTAATGCTTCGTTATGTATTTACTTTTTTTGTTTTCCCATTTTACAACGAAAAAACTTGAAAAACAATAATAAATAATTCTGAAACGTGAACAGCGCTCGGCACAAAAAAGTACAATGACATTGACAGATCCTAAGGCACAGAGGTGACGACGGACCATCGAGTAAAAATCTTTTACAGAAACTACGTTCTTCTTTTAAAAATTGTGGCAGCCAGTAGGTGCAGGGTGCAAACTACATAGTACAAAATGAGGACGAGATTACGAAACATAATTTTGAGCACAGTCGATTGAGTAAATTTTGAGTTTTTAATAGATACTTAAACGCACACAACATTTTTACATATATAGATTTAACATAATGTAAATAAGATTAAACGACTAAACATTTCTTAAATGTAGGTTCAGTGGGTTTATAAACCCATTTATGTTATTTTTTATCTTTTAAAAGTAAATCCGGTTCTACGTAAAATATTATATTATTACTATTTGAGGTATGTAGGTATAAATTCAAAAAATCGAAATTCACACATCTCAATTTCAACATCCTTGAGATATAAAATTATATAACACGACTTTTCATATTATTTATAGATTACAAGAATTAGATTAGATTGCTATTAAAGTCAAAAATTCAGCAAATAAATTATTGTTCTTTCAATCTCAACCTTCATGATATCATCTTTTACAGAATAAATAAATTATATTTTTATAATTTTCAGTTCAAGGTTTTTGAAAAAAAAAGAATAGTTTTGTTTTTCATTCAGTTAAATTTGGAAAAGAGAATGAACAATGATGAAAGAATTATCGTAGAAGGTTGTATTCTAATACTAACTTTCCATAGATTAAAGAACCACAGCAGTTTTAACTAATAATATCTGATTCTATTATATAAAAATAAGTCGGGTTTTCCTTCCTGACGCTATAACTCCAGAACGCACTAACCGATTTCCACGGTTTTGCATTCGTTGGAAAGGTCTCGGGCTCCGTGAGGTTTATAGCAAAGAAAATTCAGGAAAAATTTCAACAGGAAAGCGGGAATATCATTTTTCACATACAGCGCCATCGCGGGCGAAGCTGCGGGCATCAGCTAGTTACTAATATAAATTAATACCTATTAAGTACATAGTATGTCGATTATATATTATAAACTTTCTTGGTCCCAAAAAACAAAGGTAACTATAAGAGTTAACTAGACATTTACCGATAATTTAACACTAATGCCGTGGCCACATTAAAGAAAACGTCAATGCCCATCATCGCGATAAATATTGCGCTAATTATGGCGTTAATTCTTAACGTCACCATTTGAGTAGTGTGGCCGCTTCAACGTAATAATTCTAGCGTGAATGCCCATTCTTGGCGTTAAAATTGACGTTAAGTGTGACCGAATTAAATTTTACAAAAATACCTTAGCTCCTTAAAAATATACTGAAATGTATCTATATATAATACTGGCACAGAGAAAATATACCGATAAAAATACCGATTATCAAAACGTGTTTATTCTTTAATTTACTACCTTGTTTTTATAAAAGAAGAACCTAGAATTTACATTTAACATTTTATTTGAAGGATTGAATTCAACGTCCTTCACCTGCATCACGCTTCGTAAAAAAAATTACCGAATGTTATTACAACAAACCCTACAAAGAAAAAAATCTTTGCGATGAGGAATTGGGTTTTTATTTTTTCAGGTCCTTAGCGAGCTCCGGGGGAACCTCCCATCTTGCTCCCCCGAGGAGAGCCGCCGAACCATAGTAGACCGAACGGTTCTCGACGGGAATAATCTTTGGAAATTGGCTTTTTCCCGGCTTTCCGGATTCCCGGCTATAGGGAGGAGGAATACCACCAGGTTTAATGGGTAGGATGGCCCCGTTCCGGGACCGGGAGCCCCACACCCAGCTGTTTTACATGATAATTTTGCAATCCAATATGGCCGCCGCGCCGAAATCACAAAATTTCATGATGGGTATCGTTTAAGAGGGTTTTTGGTATGCTGAGTACGAATTTCGGGTTAATTTAGAGATCCAATATAACCGCCGCGCCGAAATCACAAAATTTCATGATGGGTATCGTTTAAGAGGTTTTTTGGTATGCTGAATACGAATTTCGGGTTAATTTAGAGATCCAATATGGCCGCCGCGCCGTTATCACTAAATTTCATGATGGGTATCGTTTAAGGGGTTTTTTGATATGCTGAGTACGAATTTCGGGTCAATTTAGAGATCCAATATGGCCGCCGCGCCGTTATCACAAAATTTCATGATGGGTAACGTTTAAGGGGTTTTTTGGTAGGCTGAGTACGAATTTAAGGTCAATTTTGCAATCCAAGATGGCCGCCTTACACCTTTGTAAAATTTCATGCTGTATATCGTATGAGGGGTTTTTTGGTATGCTGAGTACGAATTTCAGGTTAACGTTTGCCATCCAAAATGGCCGCCGTGCCACTGTTGTGAAATTTCATGTTGTATATAGTTTATGGGGTTTTTTGGTATGCCAAATTCGAATTTTAGGTAAATTTTGCTATCCAATATGGCTGCCTCGCCACCGTTGTAAAATTTCATGTAGCATATCGTATAAATGGAATTTTGATATGCTGAGTACGAATTTAGGGTTAATTTTGCAAAATTATCTTGAAATTCGTACTCAGCATACCGAAGAACCCCTTAAACGATACCCATCATGAAATTTTGTGATTTCGGCGCGGCGGCCATATTGGATTGCAAAATTATCATGTAGTCACACAGAGATAGATTATAGTCTGAAATGATACAAGTTTTATCCCGGGAATAAGTTCCCATGAGACGCGGAGAAGAGAACAAAATTTCACGCAGGCGAAGCTGCGGGCATCAGCTAGTCTATAATAAATGTTACATTACACGCGAATGCTCGTGTCGGTCAGGGAGGTAGCATCGTAACGTAATGCTCGAGTCGAATCTATAAATGTTACATTACACGCGAACGCTCGTCGGTCAGGGAGGCAGGCCGTAACGTAATGCTCAAAGTCGAATCTAATTTGTTACATTACAGGCGAATGCTCCCGGTGAGGGAGCACCTTTACCCTAACCTTTTATTCAAAATATACCCAAAAATACTGACTTTTACTAATATACCCATTAATATACTGATATCGAAGAAAGTCAATAAAATATACCGAAAAGGTATTAAAATACTGAAAACGGTCACACTCTCACGGTGCGCACTGACACACGTAGTGTGGCCGCTTCAACGTAAAAATTCTCGCGTTAATCTCTTTGATGTGCCGCCACTTGAGCTATCGCCTAACGTCAAACGGCAATGTGAATGCCGTTGTCGAATTATCGCGATAATTCGGTGGCTACACTAACGTTTAACGTTCATCAACGCCATTATTAATGGCATTTCCCCTTAGTGTGGCCCGAAGATAACAAAAGATAAATGTATTTGTCAAAACATTGTGCTTCACAATTCGACATGCTCTGTCAATATAAAGGTGCAAATTTAAACAAGACGTGAGATCTATACTTAATATTATAAAGAGGAAAGATTTGTTTTTTTGTTTGTTTGTTTGTAACGAATAGGCTCCGGAACTACTGGACCGATTTAAAAAATTCTTTCACTGTTGGAAAGCTACACTCTTTGCGGTGAACATGGGCTTATTCTCGTATTCTCACAGGAACGGGAACTACGCGGGTGAAACCGCGTGATGTCCACTAGTCTATGCTAATATTATAAAGAAGTAAAGTTTGTGTGTTTGTTAAATTGTAAGGAGTAATCTCGGGATCTATTGAACCGATTTTAAAAATTCTTTCACCAATAGAAAGCTACGTTATTGTAGAGTGTCATAGGCTATACAGCATCACGCTACAACGAATAGGAGCGGAGCAGTAATAGTAAATGTTTCAAAAACGGGGGAAAAGTTATTCCTTTTGAGAGCTTCGTTGCGTGTACTGCGTAAATATTTATAGTTATGGATTGAATATTAACGAGGAGACGCTACGGGAGTAAACGCAACGTGAAGGGAGTAAATGCGACGGGAGCAGGTTATACTCTCTCTTATGTGGCGCAAACGAAGTTGCGCGGGTCAGCTAGTTATTTATATTTTTATTCTAAGAATCACCACCAACATTATCATGATTGTTAATCATAATCAAACTTAGTAGAGGAAGCGTTTGTACTAGCTTTTTTTTTGATTAATATTAATAACCTCTCTTAGATTGTAACGAAATCTACAATAATCAACCCTCCCATTGTATTCTGAGGCTTTATTATCTATATACAAATAAATAAAATTGGAGTGTCTGTTTGTAATATTAAAATAACCACTTTCTACTACATGCATATAAATGTATATACGGTACACATACCAAAATATATATTTTTAAAATTTTTGTCTGTCTGTCTGTCTGTCTGTTTGTTCCGGCTAATCTCAGGAACGGCTGGACTGATTAGGACGGGACTTTCACTGGCAGATAGCTTATATAATAAGGAGTAACTTAGGCTTTTTTTTTTTTGTTTAACGTGAGGGAAAATCCTCATAGGATGTTATGCCGGACTCTTACCGACTAAAAAACCTCACGCCACGCCTAACAGCCTATGGTTGAGAGCCCCGGGTAAGCCCTCAGGAAGGATGTCCCGTGACTCCCAACAGACCTACGGCCGCCAATGCGGCCTCGCCCAGGGGGTGGTTCGGGTGCAATCCCGCGTCTATGGGGGGTTTCGGGGGTGACCCCGCGGCCCTCTCACCGTCCTCAGACCCCCGGTCATGGAGGCCGATAGTCCTCGGCGAAGACACGTCGGCGGCGCCCAGGGCGCCGACTGCGGAACTCGGGTGGGAGAGTTCTCTCCCGCACCCGGCCCGCCGCCTCCTTCGCAAGCATGACCTGCTCGCAGAAAGAGGCGGCGCAGTCCCACTTACTCCCGCTGGAGAGCATGGCTCGCACCATGGCCTCGAGCGAGAGAGTGTCCACGCCCAGACCCACTACGAGGACCTGTCGCTGTTGTGCCCACGCCGTACACTCCACCAGAGTGTGGAGCGCCGTGTCATCGCTGCGGTCCTCGCAGTGCTGACACTCGGCCGTGGTTTCCCGGTGTTTTCGCCACAGATACCTACCGAAGCTACCGTGCCCGGCAAGTATCTGTGTCAACCGGTAGGAGAGAGCACCGTGTCTTCTCTCCAGCCACTCGTCCATGACCGGTCTGACGGCCGCGATTGTGGCCAATCCCCCCTTTGGTTGCTCAAGTCGCACCTTCCAAGTCTCCATGGTTTCCTGGTGGAGCAGGGTCCGCTGGGCCTCGATTTAGGAGTAACTTAGGCTATTTTTAGTTTAAATAAAATCTTTTATTTTAGTAAAAAATGACAAAAACAAAAAAAGAAAACTAAATAAACTACTTTTTTTATTACATTCCACGCGGACGAAGCCGCGGGCACAGCTAGTAATGAATAATATTGAGGTCTTTCACCACAAAAATCATTTACCATTCATATCATTAAAATTAGGGAAAGCCAGTTCTTGATTATCAAATGTATAGTTAGTTATTTAACCAATACAGATAACGATCAAACTACTGTCTTTGTTATAATTATATTCACTACTAGCTTTTGCCTGCGACTTTGTTCGCGAGGTGATTTTAAGTAATAACCAATCGACTTTGACCTGTTCAATACATAGAGCTTCTAGCTTAACATTAAAGTAACACTAAAGAAGTATGATCATTTCCGCTGAACCGATTTTGATGAAACATACAGCAATATTTAAGTTGCAAAATACCTACGAAATCCTAATGATCAAGCTACTAAATGTTGCTTCAACCCCGAATACTCAACCAGACACGAAGAAAAAAGATATCATAGATTTGGACTCAGAAGCCCAAAATTAGTCAATTACAGTTATTTTTTAAATTTATCTTGAATGTACCGTCACAACTATTTTTACAATTGTATAATAGTAGAGAAAAGAAGAGACTAGATAATGCTCGCAAATTCGCTGACCACATTTGCTTTCCTTGGGAACATATTAATATTCCCAGGATGAAAGTAGGTGTTATTTCAGACTATATTATTGTATTCCGGTACCACACTTTCGTTCATCGTTAAAGCGTGATTGAGTAACAAGCTTCTAAACACATTCTCAAACTTTCACCTTCATAAAATTAATAAGATTAACTGCCTCAAAATCTTCATCGATTAATAATTTTATTTTGTTTTTTTCCTTGACAGTAAATTTACCAGTGTTCGTGTATGGCGGTGCTATTGGTTGGATGTCGCCTATGACATTGTTATTACAATCAGATAACTCTCCTAGAGATACACCGTTAACTGACACAGAGGTAGGTATTCTTTCTATATTGCCCTTTTAACCTACTTCAATAGAATTCAAAATTCTCTGTTCATTGGTTTCTGTATCTAATGTATGGCCAACGACAATTTCATTTTTAAATTGGGAACGTCTTAAACATCGATATACACCAGTCGGAAAAAGTGTAACGTTTCACTTGACCTAAGTGTGCAAGCAAGAGCGGTGAACTAGCAATAGAGATGTACGATCAGCTTGTGAATCATCTACTTCTCTTCCACTCCATTGCATCGGCCGATAAAGCTTGTTGCCCAAATGCCCTATCACAGTATCACAAAAAATTATCATCTGTAAATAGACTTCACAGATGACTCCTTTTTTATCAGAATCTATGCCAACATTTCTCTAAGTTTTTTTATACCAAATATGTTTGAACACAAAGGTGCTGCCTTACAGGCTAACAAGCATGCTGCCCACCAGATGTTATGGACGTTTGCGACACTGGAGGCGCTACACTTGCGCTGTTGACCTTCTTAGACCCCATTTGAAGAACGCTGTAGGCGTTAGGGAAAACCGATGCAGGGAAATCATTCCACAATCTTAGTGCGCGCGGAGGAAAGCCTTTATCTGGTCATGATCCTAAAAGGACAATATTTGACATACCTCATATTTTTACTTCACAGGTATCCTGGATGGCGTGTTCCGCTTACATAGTGAGCGTTCCTGCGAACTTTGTGGTTGCTCTACTTGGAGACAAGATTGGAAGAAAGTATACCTTAATACTTATATCAGTGGTAGCTGCTGTGAGTTTTAATTTAATTTATTTTGGTATTTAAAAATCATTCATATTCAGCCCTCTTATTTCTGGCTCCGGTGTGATGAGAGATCATGAGATTCAACCTGGAAAAGTAAGTTCTATACTGGGGTAAAACGTGAAAATGCTGCCAACGAAATTGATCATGTACATATATTATCACTACGTAATACAATTGTTATTATCTTTGATATTAAGTAGAAATAAAGATAACCGAACATAATAGTATTCATACAGATAGATAACTCCCTGCCCCTCACTGAGCAACCTTCCCCAACTCCGCCACAGGTGTCATTTTAGTTGCAAGGTATCTTGGCGGAACGTTTGCTTAACCTTAGTGGTCACATACACATTCAAGCTCTGTACAAACATAACGTGGTTTAAGATAAGTGATGTAATTGAAAATAAAACATTTGTATGGAATTTCCTCCCTGTGGTAGTAGCTAAATAGTCTAAACATAGTTGTCAATAAATTTAAAACAAAAGATTTTTTATAATAATCCATTCTCTGCTCATTTTCACCAATAACATTTTTGGCCTCTTCACTTATTTCATTTAACGGTATTATTGAAAGTTGACCCGGGTCTGTGTCACATTAAAATTCATGTTCTTAAATTCTTAGGGAAATAACATTCGATTTAATATTATGTAACCACAATATAGCTCTTTTGGTGTCGTTGGTAGTACAATATTTTTTGTTAGAGTAAGTGGACGGGTCCATTAGGCTGATTATGCAATAAGTACTTAAAATTACAGGCCATGTAAAAACAAAATACGGGGTATTAGATCGCTTTATGTCAACACATAAAAAATATAATTTAACCCGCCAGTACTCGCGCCTTGGTTTGAGATGAACAGTCGCACTAGGGTGGAAAAGACCCAAATTTTTAAACGTTTAGGATTACTTGTAAATTAAATAGAAAGAGAACACTAAAATCGACTTAATAATAACATTTTTTTTGTTGTTTAGAGAGTAAAAGTAACTTACTTAATAAAAATCAAGATATCACTAAATTTAACTTTTTACCACATAGAATTAGGAAAAATCACTTTTTCTGTGTTATATAATATGGAAACATTAATATTCATTTGTATTAGTTCTCCAGTGACATTGAGGAGTGTTATAAGTTAAACCTGTGTATCTGTCTATCGGTCTGTAATATCATAGCTCCCGAACAGATGGACCAATTGTGATGTGGATTTGTCGTTCGAAAACCGATGTGTTTGTAGGAATCTCATTAAAACCCATGGACATTGCCTAAAGAAAATCTGTAAGCTCAGAGAATTCATTGTCCCCAGAAGTTCATTTTTGCCTTTTAAAAATTTTGGTATTGCATGGTCATAAAATCGGTGTCGCGCCTTGACCTGGAAAAATACGGTTACACATTACGTCGCGCATGGGTCAAAAGGACCCATTTTCACTTTACGCGTCCATACTGTTAAACCCTGGGTGGAAACCAGCTGAGACTGGGTATTCAAACAGCCTAATATTCTACTTAAAGGTACTTAGCGTGACGATCGAATGAACTAATTCAAAAACACTAAAACAAAACCTACGGGGTCTTTTCAAACCATGCCGACTACTTGCGGGTTAATAAAAAAAAATTGTTTATGAAAAACAATGGCATTAATAAACTCATTGATATCAAAAACAATACCACTGTTGAACACACTCAATTGTGATAACTGGCAGTTTGAAAGAAGTGACCTTGCATTTTATTGCCAGGTTCTCTTCTGACCTATTAAGTTGCGAATTTGGCCAGAAGCCAGAACTATGTTAATGGGTGTACGTTGTTTTATAGCTAATAGTTTTATAGAATACTAGCTGACCCGCGCAACTTCGTATGCGTGATAAATGAAGAACCGCTCGACCGATTTTGTGCAAACTTCACATAAACCATCTACTAAATAGTCCGAGCCAAGCCTTAATATTTGGTTTAGATAGGTGACCCCGTTCTTGAAAAGTGGCATTGATTTTTATATATTTAGATTGTTTCACATAATTTTTTCTCATATTTTCGTTTCGTAGAATAATCAATTACACAGAATACTTACTTTGAAGATATTTAAACAAACAAACATTTTCTGGGAAACTAAATTCTATGTAATTTCTTTCTGCAAAACAAGGGGCTCCCTATGTTAATATACAGGCAAAAAAAATCAAATTCTTTTGTGTCACTTTGTAACTACTAAAGAATGGACAAAGTAATGAAAATACACACTAGGGTTGATGAATTACTTTTCTACTAAAATTATTTATGGCACTTGGATATTTATTTTCATATCATAGTAGAACTGTATGTCAAAGCTCAGCTTGAAATGTCATATTTGGTTGTAAATTTTTTGATGCAATAAGAAGCTTATAATAGGTATATTTTTTTATTTTATTTCCAGATTTGCTGGATCTTGAAACTATCATCTTTGACTGCATGGGCCCTTATCTTAGCCCGTGGATTAGTCGGTATTATGGTTGCAGGCGCCTATGTCACTTGTCCTCTATACACTAAGGAGATTAGTGATGATGACATCCGGGGGATTCTCGGGTGCATGGTATGTCATTTTAAAATTATAAAGCCTGATTTTATTATTCATGTCTAATAGTCGCTACTATAAGACATGAACAATAAAATCAGGTTTTATAATTTCGTTGTTACTGAAGGTGGATTTTTTATGTTTCGATATTGTATTCTCATTTCCCTTTCCCCAAAACATCTTAATGTTACTCTGTAAATATGTTTTGGTCGAATAAAACAAATTACAAAGACATTTTTTTAGAAATTTTACATTTTGAAACACGCTTCAGACCCAAGATATTGTGCACCCATTCTCTTAGCAGAACTATATTGCATTGGCTTGTTTCACTTATCGTTCAGTAAGCGCCTATAAAATTGTGTATGTCATATAATCATTATGAATGTATAAGTATGTCATACACTGTATGACATGCTTATACAAATTTCCTGTACTTGCAAGTTCAGGACAAACCTAGACCGCCTAATCACAAATAAAATTCCCTTTCAGATAATAGTATTCCAAACTCTCGGCAACTTGTTCCTATACATCATTGGCGATTCTTTAAGATATCACACAGTTCTCATGATTTGTGTGACGTTGCCTGTTCTTCACATAATCATGTTTATGGCGATGCCTGAGTCTCCGTCATACCTGGTGAAGAAAGGGGAATATGAGGTAGGTCAGAAGTTGTTATTACTTCAAGACAGGTAACAATGTTTTTAGGGTCCTTAGGATCCTTATTCATGAGACTTTGCCGTCTGTCTGCCTATCTGTCTGTCAGTCTGACTGTCTGTCTAGAGAGTAGAGAGCGGAAATTTTCAGAGATGATGTATTTATGTGGCCGCTATAACAAAAAATACTGAAATCAGAAAAGAAAGGGGGATTAAGGGAACTTTTCACCTGTTTTTGGTACTGAACCCTCCGTGCGAAGTTCGACTCACACTTAGTTAGTTTTGTTTGTTCTACACTGTCCCGTCATTTCATCAAACCGTTAGTAAAATGCTTTTGACATCAGATTTTTTTCAACATTGTTTTGGTCGTTTATTCACATTGCACCTATTATAATTGTTTGAAGAAAAGTTAGGCTCAGGAGGTCCTCACTGACGAATGAAATAAAAATTAAATTTTAGTATTATTGTTCAAAGAAGGTTTTGACTATAATAATTTGAACCTGAATTTTTCATTACAGAAAGCAGGTAAAGTTATAGCTTGGCTCAAATGCAGGACAGAAGATGATCCGATTGTGAAAAACGAAATTGAAAATCTCAAAAAAGAGCAATTGAAAGATGACGAAAGTAGCAAACATATTTTTAAAGCTATTTGTAAGTATTTTAATTTTTTTTCGGTTTAGTAATAAAATATGAAATTAAATAAGTACCTACCTAATAAAAACATTTCATATAAAACGGTTTTGTAATAGTTGGAGATTGTATAAAGTTATAATTTATTCATAGAACTATAAATAAAAGTATAAATGTGTATACTGCAGTACAATTTTCTTATATTGTAAGTAAGTAAGTAAAACTTTATTGTACATCAATAAGATTTAGCAAACAAAAAAAAAATAATATAATAAAGAATGTACAAAAATACAAATATGTGATCGATACTTAGGTTAGCTTTGGTAACTGAATGAAGAGATGAGTTGAGAATGGACTCATACTTAGGTTAGCTTTGGTTCTCCAGCGAAGAATTTCGTTTCTTTTTATACCACTCAGGTGGCAGACAAACGAGTGGGCCTAACGAGTTGCATTGGTAGTCACCGTAGCCTGTGGACGTTTGCTACACCAGAGGCGCTACATTCATGCTACCGAACCTTTAAAAACCTTCTAAGACCCCTCTTGAAGAACCCCATACTGTAGGGTTTTGGAATTATTTCTCGAAATCAGTTAGTCAGTCATGACTAATAGAACGCACTGCTTATAGTGTTTCAGGCACTGTGATGGGACAAAGAAAGTTTGTGGCAAATGTTCCGTTATCAGTAGGTTGGACTAGCTTTTGCCTCGAAGATGAACTCCAAGAACCCATAGATGTATAGACACCAATGCATTATTTCGATAACTATATTTTATTACTACGGAAAAAGTTCTTTTTCTCTTTTTTGTTAACAAACGGGAGAACAATCCTACAGGGATGCTTTGCCTGACTCCTACCGACTAAAAACCACACGTATCCTACCTAACAGCATACGGTTGGGAGCCCCGGGTAAGCCCTCGGAAGGATACCCCAGGACTCCCAACTGACCTACGGCTACCACTGCGGCCTCGCCTAGGAAGTTCTTTATCCTGTTAGCAAATAACTAAATTACAATCTCTTTTGTTACAGTTACAGATAAGTTACTATTCAGAGCTTTCAAAATAGCGATGATAGTAGTACTGTGCCGTGAAATCTGTGGTGCCATCCCAGTACTGAACTTTGCTGGAGCGATTTTCACTACAGCATCGGAAAATACTTCACTCGTGCTAACTCCTAATCAACAAGCAATGATGTTAGGAGCTGTGCAAGTTATTGGATCAGTCATGACTTTTGGATTAGTAGAGAGAGTTGGAAGAAAGGTAAGTTAACAAAGAATAGGTAATGTAAGAAAAGAGTAGTTAAATATCCCAGTTGTGGGCGGCTTTTCTAACTACCGTGCGGCTGAATTTCGACGTCTTCCATGAAGTGACTGCCATTTGACCTCCACAACCAATATTGACGCGATACCAAAATTCAAAAGGCAAACTGACTGTTCTTGTCTATACAATACTTTGACGTCAGGCATCGCTTTGCAATACGGCATTATCTCTATCTTTGTATCAATAGAGCTTCTTGGAAGCCTTCATTTCACAATATTTACTGACTTTTTCGTGTTTCTCATTACAGATTCTTCTGATTGTCACATCACTGATATCTGGCCTAAGTATGTGCGTACTAGCATCCTGGTTTTTGATGAAAGACTATGGCGTGATAGCGCCGGCATGGCTTCCCGTCGCTACTCTTTGTTTATGCATCTTTTGTGATGCATTCGGCTTGCAGCCCATATCGGTGGTCATCAGCGCGGAATTGTTTTCATACAAGGTAAGTTATATTTTTATCGTTTGGCAAAGTAAATGTCCTACTCAATACTTCCGGGATCCAAGCGACCTTGCCTGATAGTGATGCACCTGCTTCGACAAAACAACTATTGAGGCACCAATGAGAATTGGTAGGTGAAACAGCAGTTGCTCCTAACAATACAGAAGATAGAACCAAATCATAGCAGGTGCTTTCAACGATTAATAAAATCTCCAAAGTGGTTTGGTTAGCAACTTAAAATACGCCAAGATGAAAGCTGAAGGACGGATCTTTTGGCTTTTTGCATCTTTATTCTTCTACTTTTATTAATAAGATTGGTTTATGTAGAATAAAAAGTTTTAATTTCTTTTAAGAAATGAGTATTACGTTAATATTAAAGTTTCCGTAGGAAAGGGGTAACATTAGGATTCTCTGTCTATCGGTCACCATGCTATATCTCATGAACCGATAAAGCTAGACAGTTGAAATTTTCATAGATGATGTATTGTATTTATGTTGCAACTATTAGCAACAAATACTAAAAAAGAAAGATAAATTTAATAGGGGGCTCCTATTCAATAAACATGATTGTTGGCATATTTTGGTACGGAACCCTCCGGTTTATATCCTTATTGCCGTGTTGACATAGCAGGCCTTTAAATTTGTTTAGCGATTATCATTTTACTGACAACCGGGTTTCATTTCGAGTTTTTCTTCTCTACGCAATGAATCGTTTTGCGAAAGTGTCTTGATGACTATATTTTATCTCTGTATTCCCATGGGAACGGGAACTATGCGGATGAAACCGTGTGACATTTGCTATCCATCAATCAATACCTACATACAATAAAATCGTAACAAGTCGCTGTTTGTAGATGGAAGATAAATAATAAAAAATATTATAGGGTTGGCTTTGTGAACGCCATAGAACCCAAACCAATGATTTTTAGAATTTCTGTCTGTTTATCTGTATATTATCTATATGTCTGTATATCTGTTTGTCTGTACGTATGTGCACGCTAATCTCAGTAACCGCTTAACCGATTGGAATGCGGTTTTCTTTATTGTGTTAAGGTTTGCTCCACTTAATATTTAGTGTTTATTTCATGTCACTCGGTTTATAAATAAAAAAGTTATAACACTTTTAAGAAAATTTTAATTGTAGGGGTTTCTTTGAATGTGAGGGTAAATCTTAACTGGCGTGTTGTCTTAATCATTAAAGAGCTTAACAATTAAGACTGTTTTATAATAGACTTAATCTTTAAGCTCTTTTATGATTAAGCAAACAGGGCAGTTTAACAAGCTGATGAAGAAATACCTCTCCTATCATACACCTTATGTGACGTAAATGAAGTTGCGAGGTCAGCTAGTTATACATATATGTCTTGACAAACAATATTAGGTATTTTAGTTATGCTATTTGAGAAGACGCGATAACCGGATACTGACCTTGACAAGTCCTAAATCACATTAATTATTGGGGCTATGAGTGTCTGGCACGGTCAATGCCATTAAAAAAAAACATACGTCACCAATTAAACTGTGCGTCTCTCGATAAATGGTCTATGTGCAAGAAATAAATTTTGTATAAGGAAAAAGAAAAATAAAGAAGGAAAATGGTTTATTTTCAACACTACATTAAGAATGCCCCGCGGATTCGGTGTTCCGTAAACGATCACTGCCGTAAACTACTTTTATTATAGCTGGTTCTTGGATGGGTAACCAAAACGTGACCACTTTGTGATTTTTAATTTGCGAGCGTTTCCGTGCTTTAAAAGACACGTTAAGCCGTTGGTCCTGGTTGTCAGTTAAATAGCAGTCGTCAAGCCAAATTCAAGGCCGTATGAACGTTGCTTGACTTACTCCCGCTGGAGATCATGGCACCATGGTCTTCAGCGAGAGAATGTCCACGTCCAGACCTGCCACGAGGACCTGGCGCTGTTGCGCCAACGCCGTGCCCACCTATGTGTGGAGCGCTGAGTCCTCGCTGCGCTCCTCGCAGTGCTGGCACTTAGCCGCGGTTATCCTGTGTATTCGCCACAGATACTTACCGCAGCTCTCGTGCCCGGTAAGCATCTGTGACAACCGGTAGGAGAGAGCGCCGTGGCTCCTCTCCAGCCACTTGTCGATGACCAAAGGGCCAAGGCAAAGGGAGATACCACACCAGAAACTCTACTCTACTGCAAGAACCTTCAAAGACGTCATTTGAAAAACCTCACACTGTAACGATTCTTACTTCAGATTCACAGACAATTAGTTACTTTTAGTTGCTAACCAGATTATTACATTACACCAATAATCAAATGACATTATTCAAGATCGTGATGTAAGATAAAAAACAAGAATCCCACCAAATCACTTGTACCGGTTTTACTTGCATGTACTCGTAAAACCAGTCTTAACAAGTTACGCACTTGTAAATATTATTTTAAAACGCAGCTCTTTGAATATTCATTTTCTTTCTAAATAGTAATGAGGTGGAAAGTACGAATATAGTCCATCTTCTGGACGCCCTGGGACGTACTTCCGAGGGCTTACCCAGCATAGCTAAATTTGTGCATCGGCTGGTTCACTAAGATTTCACAGAAAAATTAATGCACAGATAGTTAAACTTATAACACTCCTCCGTACCTCGATCTTGGTTAAAAATCACATCAGTAATGGAATAGCAAAAGCCAATACAGCTATCCAGTAGTTTTTTACGTGTGGAAATCCTACATAGATGCTATGCTTACCGACTAAAAACCACACGTATCCCGCCTAACAGCCTACGGTTAGAAGCCCCGGGTAAGTCCTCAAAGGAGTACCCCAGGAGCGTACGGGGAGACAAACATTGATACGAGAAGTCTCAGATCCCGTTTTTACCCATTAGATACGAAACACTAAAAAAATGGAGCAATAAAATAAATAAATAAATAAAATTGACATGTTTGTATTTCCTTGACATTGAGCATGACCAGATAGCCTAAATAACTAACGTGATTTGGGTCTCAGACGTTCAGTGGCCGGTTAAAAAAAATCCTCAACTTGCTTGACTGGTTGTCCTAAACCAGATTTTCAATAGTTTCCTCACTGTTGATAGAGGCGTAATGAAACCTTACTGAACCTATTTTAACATAATTTTGCCATCATTAGACAGTCGATTTATCATGATTTTGTCTGGAATAATACATGGCATTTTTTTTTTGAAATAATGTTCGTGGGATGCGAAGTAATACTGCAGAGTGGCGTTGTTCGATACGTTTATACCTAACTTAATTTATTATTTATTTTCCTCTTTTACAGTACCGAGGCACAGTTTTGGCGGCCGTGGTGGCTGCATCAGCGTTCGCAGACATCTTCCAAATGTTCTTCTTTAAACCTGCGGCGACACTCATTGGACTACATGCCTCTTTTTACTTCTTCGGAGCTGTATGTTTGTTTATCAGCATTTATACACTTTTGGTGATACCCGAAACTAAAACGAGAACCGTGGAAGAGATTTATGAAGATTTGAAGACGAAGAAAGAAAAAATGTATGAGGGTACTAAATTATAAAAGAAATTGTTTTTAACTTTCATAGGCACATTAGGGAGCCCGAATACGTACAACTTTTAGTCGATCATAAACAAAAAAATATTGTTAAGAGTACATACAAATTTTTTGATCAACTTTAAGGTAACCGGATATTTGCCGTTTTATATTGAGTATTTCGTTAATATCCTATTCACTCTAATAAGTAGGTACTAATATAGAACTGTTGTTTTGTAAGCTCTTGTAAAAGAAAACCAAAACCGACTTCAAAACGAATAAAAGGTTTGTTAAACTTGGAAATTTCGATAAAATGTTTAAAGAAACTGTAAAATTTGACGTGTAAACAATTTGCGTAATGATCGCGTTAAAATTGAAAATCTCCATATTTTTGAAGTCGGTTAGTATATTTATTAACTTTAAGTACTTTATTAAGTAAGAATGATTATTTTTATTATTTTCATACTGTAAGAATTTGCTAGTCACGCGGTTACTCCTCATACAATAGTTTTAAGAATTTGAAAACGATGACAATTCATTAGATGATATCTGCAAGCCTAGAATCTTGTAATTTTAAGTTTAAACATTATTGTAATTGTAAATAGTATAAAGCTCAATATTTTAAATTTCTAACTATATTAATTGTCTAATAATTAAGGTGCATTTAGATTTACTTTTCGTAAGTACAATATTAGTTTTAGTATTATATAATGTTTGTATTGAGGAGTAAAATAAATACAATATAAAACAGAATTAAGTGTTTATTAAATTTATAGTTATTAGTTCCTTATACACTAAAATGTCTTCGTCAAAATACAATCAGCTGTCAGCAACGTACTTTCGTTTTTAGGGTTTCGTAGCCAAATGGCAAAAACGGAACCCTTATAGATTCGTCATGTCTGTCTGTCTGTCTGTCCGTCCGTGTGTCACAGCCACTTTTCTCCGAAACTATAAGGCCTATGCTATTGAAACTTGGTAACTAGATGTATTCTGTGAACCGCATTAAGATTCTTATATAAAACTAGAAAAAACGCAGTAATCTTTGGGGGTCCCCATACTCAGAACTGAAACTCTAAATTTTTTTTTCATCAGACCCATACGTGTGGGGTATCTATAGATAGGTCTTCCAAAATGCTGTTGAGGTTTTTAACATCATTTTTTTCTAAAGTGAATAGTTTGCGCAAGAGACACTTCCAAAGTGGAAAAATGTGTGTCCCCCCCCCCCCCCCCTCTAACTTCTAAACTAAGAAAATGATAAATCTAAAAAGAATATATGATGAACATTGCCATAAAAACTACCAACCAAAATTGGTTTGAACGAGATAGAGCTGGTAGTTTTTTTTTAAACCGCAATTTTCGGTTAGAAAAATCACTAACGCTGCGAACGTGTTAAAACATCAATCAAAGTTACAACGAACGACAAGAACTTTGATATTATGTTACTTGCTGCTACGAAACCCTTCATGGGCGAGTCCAACTCGCACTTGGCCGGTTTTTTAATTTTTTTTACGGGATCGACCTTTTTGGGCAAGTTTTTTTTTCTTGGAAGGTTGGAGACAAATGCCCACCTGATGGTTTGTTGTCACCGTAGTCTATGTGGGCTCTAGACCCTCACTGCCGACCCTGTAAGGACCTCCTTAGTTTTTCCTGAAAAACTGAGGTAGGGAGAACCTGCTGGAACACCTCTCAAGTAGAGGACTACTCATACTCTTCGGCGTATTTATATCCTTTTCTTACTTCTTGAAACATCTGAGGCGAGTGGTGCTATAATAGACAGTAGGTAGCTGTGGGCATCATAATTAAACAGTTCCTCAGAGCACCTACCATTGTATAGGCGTTACATAACGCATAAGGAGGCGAAGTCTCTCCGGTCGCTAAGGGGTTCATCGCCACCTGTAACTAGAAGATCGTTCATACTCGTATCTCAACTGCCTCGTTGGCAGAGAGGTCGACATGTGTGACTGTGGATTACAAGGCCGTGCACTCCGAGCTCCTTGGGCGCCAGTTTGACTTTGTCGTTCGAAAGACTACGGTACTGAACTTCACTGGAGAATAATATCGACCGCAGCTATAAAAAAAGTTGGAACTACAATTCGGCGATTTTCGTTTTATTGCACCAAAAGTATAATCAATCAATTAAACTATTTCTCCTTAAAAGGAGAAAAAAGCAGTAGTGTCTTTTAGGAGAAAAAGTTTGATTGATTATCAAACATTTTCCATAATAACAGTTAGTCTATAACTGTACCGCACAACTTCGTTTACGTTTTATAACGGAGGGGGCGGGGACAGGAGAGAGAATGAGATGGAGTGTGATTTATCATAAAAGATCCGTATTGTCAGTTTTGTGAATCGTTTACAAGATTAATAAATTTCTATCATTCCGAGCCGAGAGCTTACCCGGGACTCCCAACTTCAAGCGGTAGGGACCAGGAGGTGGAGAACGTAAGCATTTTAGTGGGTAAGAGTCCGGCAAAGCATACATGGCGGATTTTCCTCACGTCAAAAAAGGATTAACAATTTCCAGGAAGCTTTAACTTTCTTACAATTGCGTAAAAGTCTAAAAGGATGTTTTTAAAATGCAAATGTAACTGGTTTTCGTCAAGGTCATGCAAACCAGATATTATTATGTATTAAAAATTTGCAGTTGTGTACAACTGATTACCTGCATCATTTTTCTTGTGTTATTTTTTCCTTAATGATGTCTTAATCTATATATATAAAAATGTTGTGTGCGTTTGTGTATCTATTAAAAACTCAAAATTTACTGAATCGATTGAGCTCAAAATTGGACACGATATACAATAGGATTCAGAGATGGTTTTAGGCTACTTTCTACACTTTTATCATAACAGCAATAAGAATAAAATAGCTTTAAAAAGTGATATTACCAATAGATGGCGTTGGTCGTTGTATTTTTAATTATATTCTGCCAGCTTCAGAACAAAATTATTATAAACAACCTATTTAGAAGGTACCTACCAGATTGATGTTTTTTAAGAGAAGTTTGATTGCGGCCTCCTTGCATTCAGAATAATAAAAGAGAGTACGCACCTAATAAAGAGGTCAGATATGTTTTGCATGTTATTTTTGAACTTTTTGGACATTCGGAATTTTGGAGTTTTGGACTTTTGGAATTTTGGAGTTTTGGAGTATTGGAGTGTTGGAGTTATGGAGTTTTGGACTTTTAGAATTTTGAGTTTTGGACTTTTAGAATTTTAGACTTTATGACTTTGGAGGTTATGGCCTTTTGGACTTTGGACTATTGGACTTTTGGACTTTTAGACTTTTGGACTTTTGTACTTTTGGACTTTTCGAGTTTTGGGCGTTTGACATTTTGGACTTTTGGAGTTGGAGTTTTAGAGGAGTTTTTGAGTTTTTTAGTTTTGGAGTTTTGGAGTTTTGGAGTTATGGAGCTTTGGAGTTTTGGAGTTTTTTAGTTTTGGAGTTTTGGAGTTTTGGAGTTTTGGAGCTTTGGAGTTTTGGAGTTTTGGAGTTTGGAGTTTTGGAGTTTTGGAGTTTTGGAGCTTTGGAGCTCTGGAGTTTTGGAGTTTTGGAGTTTGGAGTTTTGGAGTTTTGGAGTTTTGGAGTTTTGGAGTTTTGGAGTTTTGGAGTTTTGGAGTTTTGGAGTTTTGGAGTTTTGGAGTTTTGGAGTTTTGGAGTTTTGGAGTTATGGAGTTTTGGAGTTTTGGAGTTTTGGAGTTTTGGAGTTTTGGAGTTTTGGAGCTTTGGAGCTTTGGAGTTTTGGAGTTTTGGAGTTTGGAGTTTTGGAGTTTTGGAGTTTTGGAGTTTTGGAGTTTTGGAGTTTTGGAGTTTTGGAGTTTTGGAGTTTTGGAGTTTTGGAGTTATGGAGTTTTGGAGTTTTGGAGTTTTGGAGTTTTGGAGTTTTGGAGTTTTAGAGTTTTGGAGTTTTGGAGTTTTGGAGTTTTGGAGTTTTGGAGTTTTGGAGTTTTGGAGTTTTGGAGTTTTGGAGTTTTGGAGTTTTGGAGTTTTGGAGTTTTGGAGTTCTGGAGTTTTGGAGTTTCGGAGTTTTGGAGTTTTGGACTTTGGACTTTGGAATTTTGAACTTTTGTACTTTTGCACTTTGGACTTTTGGAGTTTTGTAGTTTTGGAGTTTTAGAGTTTTAGAGTTTTGGAGTTTTGGAGTTTTGGAGTTTTGGAGTTTTGGAGTTTTGGAGTTTTGGAGTTTTGGAGTTTTGGAGTTTTGGAGTTTTGGAGTTTTGGAGTTTTGGAGTTTTGGAGTTTTGGAGTTTTGGAGTTTTGGAGTTTTGGAGTTTGGAGTTTTGGAGTTTTGGAGTTTTGGAGTTTTGGAGTTTTGGAGTTTTGGAGTTTTGGAGTTTTGAAGTTTTGGAGTTTTGGAGTTTTGTTTTGGAGTTTTGGAGTTTTGGAGTTTTGGAGTTTTGGAGTTTTGGAGTTTTGGAGTTTTGGAGTTTTGGAGTTTTGGAGTTATGGAGTTTTGGAGTTTTGGAGTTTTGGAGTTTTCGAGTTATGGAGTTTTGGAGTTTTGGAGTTTTGGAGTTTTGGAGTTTTTGAGTTTTGTAGTTTTGGAGTTTTGGAGTTTTGAAGTTTTGGAGTTTTAGAGTTTTAGACTTTTAGAGTTTTAGAGTTTTAGAGTTTTAGAGTTTTAGAGTTTTGGAGTTTTGGAGTTTTGGAATTTTGAAGTTTTGGAGTTTTGGAGTTTTGTAGTTTTGGAGTTTTAGACTTTGGACTTTGGAATTTTGAACTTTTGTACTTTGGTCTTTTGAACTTTTGTACTTTTGGACTTTTGGAGTTTTGGAGTTTTGGACTTTTGGAATTTTGGAGTTTTGTAGTTTTGGAGTTTTGAACTTTTAGAATTTTAGACTTTCAGACTTTGTAGTTTTGGACTTTTGGACCTTGGACTTTGGACTTCTGGACTTTTGGACTATTGGACTTTTGGACTATTGGACTTTTGGACTTTTTGACTTTTTGACTTTTTGACTTTGGACTTTTGAACTTTTGAACTTTTGGACTACTAACTCCTATGTATATTTCATGATATTTCTTTCGAAAAATAAGGTCATGAAGAAGTTTCACTTCTTGCGTGTGTACAATAGTACACGCACACATTTTTTTTTAAATGTACCTATCATTTAGTTTGTTACTCATTTCTCATAGGTACATAAAACCACCATAAAAAAGTCACAGCGAAGCGTGGCAGGGTACCGCTTGTTAATGTTATAAAGAGGAAAGATTAGATTCTTAGTTTGTTTGCATCGAATAGGCTCCAAAACTACTGGACCGATTTGAATAATCCTTGCATTGTTAGGAAGCTATATTATCCCCGGGTGACATAGGCTATATTTTATTCCCTTGTTCTTACGGGAACGGGAGCTACGCGGGTGAAACCGCGTGACGTTTGCTAGGTTTTACTTCCAGCAGATAAGCTTGGGTGCTTGTTCCAAGCACTGACAAAAATAAAAGACATGTTTTTGAATTTTGATAAGTATGAAACGAGTTTAGTTTTATGGTCTAAGTCTAAACCTATAATTATGTAATAATATTATCTATTAGACATAATAGAATCTATGTCTTATGTTGTACATAGGTTAGAATTTGCATAAATTATGATGAATTATGGAGCTTTATTCATGTTTCTTTAAATTTTAGGATTTCGTACCCAAAGGGTAAAAACGAAAAAAATCATGAACCTTCGCCATCTGTCTGTCCGTCACGAGGTTTTATCTCATGAACCGTGATAGCTAGAGAGCTGAAATTTTCGCAGATGATGTATTTCTGTTGCCACTATAACAACAAATACCTGATTTTAGTATTTATAATATAAGGGGGATTAAGGGGGTCTTAAGTACAAAGAACTTGATTTTTGTAAACTATATTTTTTACTGACGAGTTAAATATAAAATAAAAATTAAGAGTTTTTATTGAATGAGTGAGCGTAGCGAACGAGAGACGCAGTTTTGTCAGTATGGACAATTTTGCTTTGGAGCGTGAGAATCAATCAGACTTTTCTATCAGACAGGTCATGTTATCTGCCTGATAGCTAAGTCCTGTACGTACCGGGTCCTTTACAGATAATTATGCGACACATATAATAGGTGCCTCACATAATTTTTTGGATTGGTTTCTGGTTGTTCGCGAGGTCTACTCTTCGCAGAGGTACTAGTTAATTATACAATACCTTCTCTTTCCACAAATGTTTTTTTGGGAAGGATGACTCACGCTAGACCGTGCCAGGTCCGAGCCGAGGCGGGACCGAGTTGTTCCCGAGATTTGCCGTTGTCTGTTGCTCGGCCGTCACTTGGTTGCCGCTCGGTGTAGCATGAGTGTGTTCACCCAAATATGTAAAATTAGTTGACCGTGCCGGGTCCGAGCTACGGCCGACACTCGGGCTGGGGCCCGGCACGGTGTAGTGTGAGTCATCCTTAAGTATGTTTATCAGTCGTCTAGATCCCATATCACAAGCTTAAATTAGCGCGCTTTCGTGTTGCTCTATGTTATTATCAAATAAGTACGCCGAAAAAGGTTTCTAACCTTTATGGTAATGATACCATGGTGTCACTTTGTGTCAAGATTACATGCGGTTGACATCCTAGTGACATTACATTATCAATCAACAGTCACTGCTATCAAAACTTGAAGGCGTTCAATATGAAATAATCAAATATTAATAATAAGTTGCAATCACAAAAGTAATGAGAATAATAATAAAATAACATTAATGAAACCTTTATACCTAAATAAAATTGATAGTTCGAGGTATTTTTTTGTTTACGATTGATGATTTATGCCCTAATCTGAGAAAGTTTTTCAGTGTGAGTTACCACACAATACCTAAATCTCTTACATAAATGTTATGTTTTCAGCCTAAACTAATAACAGGAGAATAATCTCACATTGCATTTGATGTTTTTAATTTGGATTTTACTTTACGTGGCACAAGTTTGTAAGTATGAGTTTGCAAATAGTTTCTGAAGTACTCATAATTATTGCGTTATTTATACTGTTGATTGATGGCACTTCGTGAAACTTGCTGTACAAATTAAAAACGACACTAAACTTGTACTGTTCCAATTTTATCATTATAAATCTGGCCCGTTTCACCTCATGGCATTTTCAAAAGTCTATATGAAAGGACAAGTTGGTACTGTCTCGAAAACACTAACAATACGACAAAGTGGTACTCATAGGATGATGGGAGTCCACTTTCAGCCCTTGGGAGGACGTAGCCAAGACTCCCGGCCGTAGGCGGAGGGTTTTAATCGGTCGGATTTCTACTTGTCGTAAAAGGGGTTCACCTAGGAGTCTGCAATTGAATCCAACATCACCTGCTGGTGGATACGTGTAGGCGCCTGAATTGTGTTGGAAATATTCGAGTAGTTTAATCCTAAAAAAAAAATGTCAAAATACAGTGGTTGCAACCAATAAAATTACAGGAGTAAAACCATTTTAAAGTCTAAGGTTCATTGAATCTGTTCATCACCAGGCTGTATTTTATAACCCGTGACAGTTCGTGAAAATTTTCACCGGTGATTTATCTCTATTGTGGCTACAACAAAATATATACCAAAGTCAAAAAAATAGGGTGGTGCTCATAGAACAAACTTTATTATCCTATGGCGTTAGGTAATACCTGTACCTTCATAATAACAATTTGATTTCAGTAGCCATACTTTTTACTCACGATGCTCTCAAATTGGACACGTACACAGAATTTGTGTGGAAATTCAAGCTTTTAGCGGACGAGATGACACTGTCGTTCAAACCATGCACCTACCCCATGGAGCTAGCCAAAAACTTTTGTTCGGAGAAATTGAAACTAAATAGAGGTATTCGAAATTAAAACTGTATTCCTTATTAAATAAGAAGGTTCTCTGGAGCGCGTGCGTACCGCCTCTTGTACCTATTGCAAAAGTCCACAAGCTACTGTGCCCAAACTGCATAAAATAAGGACGAGATTACGAAACATAATTAGCAAGACTCACAATCGCCAACATGCAAAATATTAATTGCATTTCTGGACCTTTTTCCAAACTGTAGGTACCTTAATTTAATTTGTTTCACAGGCGCCACCTAACAATAAACTAGAAGCTTCTTCAGTATGACCTTTGCACCAAACGTGAACTTGTAGTTGAAGAACCATTTTTTTTTAAATTTGTTAAATAAAAATCAGAATTTGTAAAATATTTTTATTGGTTTGTTATTAAAAATTGGCAATACACTGTAGAATATGAATGTAGATTATTGAAATGTGTTATTAATACTTTTATACACGTTTCTGAATTATATTTATTACATTTACGTTAGGTGCTACTAGGGTTAGATTTCACTAATTACTTAATGCGATTTAGAAAAACAGATTTATTTAAAGAATACAATGTGTAAAACACATGAATCACCATTTCAAATACAAATGTTATTTTCGTCCGACATTTAAAACTTGAGAATTAATTTTGAAAATCAATTAATACCTATGCTAAATCACAAATTAAATGTGAAAAATTTTGTGCGTCCAGCAGGACTCGAGCCGGTTCTGGTTAGCCGGACCAGACGCCGTAACGGTTTTTGAAGGATTAGGGCGTCTGGCCCGGTAAATCAGAATATGCTACATGATTTTTCATTTTCACATTAAGGTATACCATAGTTCCTACACATACATTTAACCAAATGCTGAAGCCTTATTTAAGCCTCACATCAGGTTCGGGCGAGGCTCGATAGCTAGCGGTTGACAGGAGGTGTTTCCTCCAGATTTGGACTGAGATAGAAGCAGATACACTTCAACTTAAAAAAAAATCCACATTAAAAAATCAAGACATGAATACTTTGAAATTTCTAGAGATTTCTCTCTCTATTTAGCAGAACCGATTCAAATGTCAAACAAAAATATGTAGTCAATTTAAATGAATTACTAAAAGGTATTTACTTTTATGTATGAACACTTTTAATTTAAAAATCTTATTGTCATAATTATTTAAATAATAAGTCTTCATGTTAAATGCATCAATTCTTATGAAAAAAACAAGTTATTAGAAAATTCACTAATTATTTACAAAAATAAATTCTTATGCTACTACAGTAAAATAAATAGAATAAATAAACAGTCAATAATAATTCTAAAATCACTATATTTACCTAAAAGGGGGTTTAGTTTGCTAATAGGTGTTATTATTTTGAGAATATTTTTTGTACTAATCCTATTTAATAAATGACCGTAAAATCATCATTAGAATAATCAACACTGAAAAGTATTTAAAAAAAAATCATCGATTTTTCTTTAAACTATGAAAATAAATAAATAGGTACGTACTTAATGTATATTGATTATTGGAAGACGAAAATTGGTCTCTTATTGTTACTTTAAAGTATCTTTTACTTATACAAAGTTGGCACTAATAGTGGGAATCACTTCCCAGGAGTACGATTATGGGAAGAAAGCGATACATCGATATGACTATCATTCGATTATTTATCGATATAAGTAGTTCTTAGGTTCCTCTGCAATAGGATCTGTGCATGTGCCGAGGTGTTTCATTTGTACTAGGCTCCTGTAAAAAAAACAAAATTATTGTCATTAGCAACTTGACTGACTGCGTTACTTTACCTATTCCCATGGGAAGAGAACTTTGTGTGAAAACCAAATATCACGTAGGAACAGTCGTATAATGTCCTCCAGTCCCCAGTTTTTTTTGTGGTCCCATCAATTTGTGCTACTAATGAGACCTTGAGGTAGAACTGTTTCTCGGCGCTTCGGCAGTAATTTTATGTTATAGAGTAGGTACATACATATATTAAAACTAGGACAGCAATGTCACAAAATCTGCAGAGGTTGTAGCATTTATTTTCTATAGATGCAGTATTTAGGATGTGAAAGCAGCCTTATCGAGTTATCTTTTTTTAATCGGTTGTCAGTGGTGACATTTCTGCTGTCAGAATGACAGGATGTCATAAGTTCGGTGACGAAGCGTTTCGCATTTAAAGGAACAGGTTTTTGTTAAGATTTTTCGTGAAAGACGGGACTTTGACCGAGACCTGCTTTGGGGTAGTTGGAGGTCCTTTGGCTTATGCTCGGAGACTGTGCCGCGAATCAGTTTTTCGCTCAAGCGCGATTATTTGTTACCTCGCGTGGCCTAACGGGCTGTGATTGAGTTGCTGCATTGCATCTTGCTACATTTTACCCAGAAAACTGGTGAGTCACTTCTTCTTTTGCAAAGCGGGTCGATTGTCGTCTGTCGCGCAGCCAAGATCTTAATTTGTCGTTTCTTTCATGACAGGGTTTTTTACTACGGGGCTAGTTGCCGGATGAGATATTTGGTGCCGCACCTATAAGTTAGTGGGCTGCACGTGGTACGACAACTTGGAAGTGCGGACTACACGAGCTTCTCATGTGAGAGGTATCTGCCGTCATCACCTGGCAGTAACAACAGGCAGTCACTCTCACTCAGCTCACTCTGCAGGCCAGTAAATCCACTACTTATGTGTAGCTTAGTAGCATAAGTACCTAAGCACTGACTATACTTCTGTGTACCTGTGATATTTGTGTCTATCAGTGAATAAGCTCTCTGTGTGTCTCTGTGTATCTCTGTGTTATATAAATATATGTGTGTACACCCTACCTGACTGTTTTCGTCAGAGCCCTGGCCTACCCTTGCACGCACACTGGAATCTCTGTAGTAAGGCGCCCTGGGAAAGAGTTCTCTGCATAGCTACCTCGCGCTAGTTGGTGAGTAACACTGATCATCACTGTGTTATAAGGTACCTACTTACATTAGTCACACCTTTATTCCGGAAAGGGTAGGCAGAGGCATTCAATATACCCACATTCACCTTATACATTTTCTATTTCACGTGGTGATGGTGGTACGCCTATTGCCCAGTTTAAATGGACAGGCGCAGGTTGTAATGACCCGCTGACGAATTTTTTCAAGAAGCTCATAAGGCCTTCGACTTTGCTTAACGATTACCATATTACTTACAAAGGGATCAGACGGTTTAACATGCCTTCCGAAGTATATACACTCGGAAGTGCAGTAAAGCACCACCAGTAACTACTATAGTGTTACGGGAAAGTAAAATTTACTTCACTCTACTGGTAGTGTCCAGCGGTAGTGCCATGGTAAAGAAAGAGAAAATGTTAGTCTATGCAGATGTGATTCCGAGTACCAGCCACAAGGTCTTCATAAGGCCTCATAAGGCCTTCGACTTTGCTTAACGACTACCATATTACTGACAAAGGGATCAAACGATTTAACGTGCGTTCCGAAGTATACAGAGTGAATTTTTCAAAAGGGATTGGATGGCCAAATCCGAAACTATAAAGAATAGCGAAAAATGCTCAAAGGAGTCACGAGCCCGGTTTTGATGAAACTTAAAACCTCATCATTAGATTTTTGAAAAACCAATAATTGAAAAGTAAAGCACACCCTATACACTCGTATACACTCTGAATACACTCGTATATAGGTACCTGTAGGTATACACTCGGAAGTGCAGTGAAATACCACCAGTGTTATAGTGTCACGGGAAAGTTACCGGTAAGTGGAAAGAAAGCTACTGGTAGTGCCTAGCGGTAGTGCCATGGTAAAGAAAGAAAAAAATATTTTAGTCTATGCGGATGTGCTTCCGAAGACCAGCCATACCGAAAGTCACTTACTGCAGTGATCGTTCAAGTGATCTTCCAAACAAACTATACTAAACATTCTTTATTCTTTAGCATAGATGACGACTTTTTGAATCCATGAACTCACCTAGATCGACAGTTCTCCATCTCTAAGAAACACTTATTCGAGTAGGTCTTGAAATCAGTACCGCACACAGGGTCGTACTCCGGAGGGCAAACGCGAGCACAGCCGGAGTATTGGAAGCGAGCCAGACATCGCTTCAATGGTACCACGAACACGTGCTTGCTGTAAACACATAATAGTTGCTAAGTGTGGGATTTTTGGAAATTAAAAGGTTATAATTATCTATAAACGACAAAATGCGAATAGGTTTTGCGTACGCACATTCCGCAGCAATCAACAGCAAAAGAATTAGGTTTGTTTCATTGGAGCCCACTTTAAATACTTGTTACTTTTTTCTGTTTTTATTATTTGCTGTTATTGTTGCAAAAGAAATACATCATCTGTGAAATTTTCAACTCTCTTACTATCACGGTTCCTGAGATACAGTGTGGAGACAGGCAGACGGACAGCGAAGTCTCAATAATAGGGTCCCGTTTTTATTCTTGAGTAGGTACGGAACCTTAAAACATTACTCAAAGGAGAGCTAAAGTGTTGAGTTATGAGCAACCTAACAAGATTCGAAGTACTCGTATTGTCGAAAGTTTATAAAACAGTCCTCTGTTCCCCAATATTCATTCCATTCAAAAATGTCTAGTTTCTTACTTAACTACTTGATTTTCTTTGACAATACCAATATCTCTCCTACTCCTTCAATCCAAACGCAATAATTATCCTCTCCTGCTATGCGTATTTTGTAAGTAGATTTCCATCAGTACATTATTGTTTTGTGTTGTTAAATCGTGTGTCATGTGAAACATGTTGTGAATGTTTCATAAACCGATATTTAGCTGCGCCAACATAGTAGGTCGTCATTCAATTTTTAAATAACTAGTCCAACCTGGCAAGGTGCAAGTTGGACTTGAATATTCTTGAAGTAGTGTAGAGTAGTAGTTATGACTACAGACTTTATAAAATTTCATAGCTCCATAAAAGTGTACCTTTTTTATAATCTTACCCGCAATTCTCCTTCTTCATGATACACTCGTTCTTATAGAACCGGTTGTCGGACCCACACACAAAGGCGGGCGTATCTGGACATTCTTCATCACACAGCGCGGTAGTACGACAGTGGGCGGCTGCTACAGGCACCACGTGTTGGCCACAAGTCTCCATGCGCAGCTCACATTCGGATCTAAAATTGCAAAAATATTTTATTTGAACTCAATAAATAGGTATAATCGGACATTCTCACACAACGTGTCTAATCTAGCCCAAATAATTATAAGTTTGCGTTATTTGATCTAGACAACTGATACAACAATACGCAGAAGACATTCAAAACTAGAGATAAACATTTATTGATCATAAAAGTAATATAATTTGACTCAGGAATCGAACTTGGGACCTGTGTAAACAAAAAATTTGGAACGACCTGCCCGACCAACACCACCGTAATACACGTTTCCTCCTTTTACAAACCCAGGTTTTTCAATTGGAGCATCTAGGGCCATTAACTCGAGGGCCACTAGTATCAACAATAGTCTTGCAGACTGTGCGTATGGCCACCAATCGCTAAATGTCACCATTGCCTTCCCTCTCGCGGGAGGCATCATTTTAGCAAACTAAATATATTAAAAAGAAAAAACATCTGTGTGCTTACTTATAAACGTTGCCATCAGAACCGCAGACAGGCTGTTCCACTACGTTCTCGCAAGTGTCGGGGCAGTCTTCTTTGAATCTTGGCAGTAGCGTGCAGTTGCCGAAGTGTGCTAGTTGTATTCCTTTCCTGTAAATTTATACAACTATTGTTACAGAAAGCAGGTAGGTACATATCTGTGTTCTATACTCTAAATTGAAAATGCATAGAGCGAGCTAAGATTTAACCAAAAGTATTGCAAGTTGAGACTGTGCATATTGTGGGCCTTTGCGCTCAGTAGGACTACTTCGCAGTATGCCTAACTCGCGTTACGTCTAAATGTCATTTACAATTCGCGGTTTAGCCTAAGTAACTGTATGCCTAAAAAGCTGTTGGTCTATTTCGTAAATGGACCATATGCCTAAAACACTTGAATCAGCATTACATGGATGATTTTGTGATTCGTTGTCATTTAGGTATACACCTATATGGACAGTTTGGTTTTATATTGAAAAAAATCAGTTCCATGTTATTAGTAGTTTCGTGACTCAATTCTGTGATTGAACTACTGGACATCCCAGTAGTTTCTTCTACAATAGGTATATCTGAATTAGGCTGAATTGATCTGGCTGAAATATTGTGCAGGGATAGCCAGAAATAACATACAGACTACAAAAACACAGGGTCGGCAGCGCGAGCTTAGCACCTCGCTCTGGTGTTGCAAAAGTCCATACAATGCGGTGACCACTTTCCACGAGGTGGACCGTGAACTTGTCTGACGTTTAAAAAAAATATAGGCCTGAGTTAAGAGCTTAGGGACTAAATCTCAGTAGGTCTAGTTCTTATTTGACCTATATAGCTCTTGACCCACATCGAATTAGCGTTATACCTACTTCTGCTTTTGACTAGTCATAACGCTAGTTAGGCGTACTGCGAATAGTCTTACCGAGCGCAAAGGATTGTGGGGACCACCCCACAATATGCAGAATTATAGACCAATGCTTAAACTGACTATATTATTTCTTTTAACTAAGCTATAACTTCCTGGTTTTTGTCCTATTAGTCCTATCAATAACTAACATAGGCACGTAACGTTTACCAAACAAAGAAATTAAGCCAAGAAAGCAAAAAATGCTAAACTGCGTAAACTCTGTAAAAGTGAATGCGTGGCGTTCAATGAGAAATCACGCATCACGTGTGAACATAAAAACGCTTAGTTTTTACCCGAACTGCCGAAGACAGGAGGGTAATGTTTTTTGAGATGATGTATGTATGTATTTTAGAATATAAAAAACCCGACTGCCAAGTAAACATATACCATGCTTTCATGGTTTCACTTTCTTGTTCGATCTGTATTTAGTTTCATAATCCGAGTACTAAGCATTGAAAATAAGTCATACTCACAAGCAAGTGGCCACCTTCAAGAAGCAAGGGTTGTTGTAAACCTTCTGGTCCGTGCCGCACACGGGGTCGAAGTCTGCCGGACACTTCACTTTCATGCAGCGGTTCATTTTGCCCCGGCACTTCTCCATGTCTACTTTCTTCACCATCTTGCGGTTGCTCATACTACTGTTGATGGGATGAGAAATTGATTAGTATGATGGTTTTCATCAAAGAGACCTTTATTTTACGTGTGGACTTAACTTTCATCAAAGAGATATTTCAGAAATGACCCACGACACTACTGATCAGCAGTGCAGAAGAGAAGAAATTTCACTGCCGGTAGTGTGGCTTAGCAATGCGGTAGAAGGCAGAGAAGCTTTGGAATTCGTACAATCATTGTTAATACAATGATTGTACAATTTTCACAGCTTCAAAGCGTATGCTATTTATCTCTGCCTTAATCCATGTATTACATTCTAAAAATAAAATCACACAAGGGAACTTTAAGAAGGTTAACCTTTTTTTA
The DNA here is from genome assembly GCA_933228765.1 of Miltochrista miniata. Classification (NCBI taxonomy): domain Eukaryota; kingdom Metazoa; phylum Arthropoda; class Insecta; order Lepidoptera; family Erebidae; genus Miltochrista; species Miltochrista miniata. The sequence continues at coordinate 4,732,796 of OW121769.1, forward strand.
TATACCACTAAGGTGGCAAACAAGCATACGGCCCCCCAGAAGGACTGGCGGTCATCGCCGCCTATGAACGTTTGCAACACCAGAGGCGCCACACTCGCGCTGCCGACCCTGTAAAAACCTTCTAAGACACCTTTTAAAGAACCCCATACTGTAGGCATTTGGGAAAACCGAAACAGGGAGATCATTCAACGACCACGCGTGGGTTTGTTGGGAGATCTGGGACATCCTTCCGAGGGCTTCCCCGGGGCTCACAACCACAGGCTGTTGGGCGTGACGTGAGGTTTTTTAGTTGGTAGGAGTCCGGCATAACGTCCATGAGGATTTTCCCTTACGTTGAACAGAAAAAAAAACCCCTATAAGATGTAACCGTGCTGGAACGTTCCGGACTTAGGGTGTGAGGATGAACTCCCTGTCTGTAGCGAGCGGTGCTATGATAGAACGTAACATACATTATTATCTCTAGTAGCATTCGGTAGCACATAATATTATAAGTCGTAATGAGCGAGTCATCAGCGAGTTCCAAAATAAAGGCTTATCATCTGGTAATCAGATGGGATATCGAATACCATATAGGTACCATACTGTTACAATATTTCCAAGGCTCTTGTTACAATATTTCTATTCGATCTTCATTTTTCATTTATTCATTTATTCATTAACAATAGTACGAGTACATTGTGTTTGAAATAAAATTACACATTAACTTGAATAAAAACAATCAACCTACATAACATTTATAAAAAAAAGTTTAAAGATGGTGAGATGAGCCTAATCGTGCCATATAATCTTTAATATATATAACAAAGACGGGTTTGTTACAACACTTATAACTCAAGAACGGCCGTACCGATTTGGCTGAAAATTGGTGGGAAGGTAGCTTAGAACCAGGAGACGAACATAGGGTACTTTTTATCCCGTTTGACCTCGCTTTTTTTTTTTCGCTTTTTTTGGTTGATTCACTATTCGGCTGGCGACGTACACCGGTAGTCCACATCCTATGCATGAATATGCGCAATTTCTACAATAATGCGACGGGAAACATCTATCGTTAACGAAATTATTCTGACGGGAGTAAATGCGACGGGAACGGGTGATTTACTCTCTTATGTGACGCATACGAAGTTGCGCGGGTCAGCTAGTTATACCTATATAATTATTTAGGTCTCATAATATTAGCAATAATAAATAGTAATGAAATAAATCCACTGATATGATTCAGTCTACTCACCCGCAGTTAAGCATTTTCATCTCACACTCGTTCCTGTAAACCATTTCATCAGAGCCACACACCAGTTTCTCCTTTTGGCCGACACAATCCTTAGGGCATGCTTCACCGCCTGAAGTTCTCTCTTGAGATACGCAGAAGGCCATGGGTACTTCAAAAACATGTTTGCTGAAATTAAATATTTTAAAATGTAAATAAGGCTTCGTGTATTTTCTCGCAGTAATTACCTAGTTCTATGTGGATTATTGCATGGAAGGTATTGTAGCCACGTTGCTGCGCTGAGCATCTTGTGCTGTGGCGGGTATTGAGATGGGTGATCACGCTGATAACTGGTCCTCTAAATGATCTCTGTGTTAAGCATCCTAGGTTATGCGTGGTTCTCAGATGGATGGCCACCTGTGACATTTGCAGCTATGAGCCTTTCTGTGCTATGGTGGACACCTTAACGTCGTTGGTCTTGGTTACCGGTAACATGGCAGTCGTCATGCCAAGTTACATACATACATATGGTCACGCCTTTATCCCTAAAGGGGTAGCCAGAGGCATATTATATGCCCACATTTCACCTTTTGTATAATTTGTCCCACGTAATAGGTGGTGAGCCGTATTGCCGTGTTTAAATGGACAGGCGCAGGTTGTGACTGCCTGCTGTTGAAATAAAGCCTTCAACTTAGCTTAACGACTGCCATTTTACTGGCAACCGGGACCAACGGCTTAACGTGCCTTCCGAAGCACGGAAACGCTCAAACAAATGTCACAAAGTGATCACATGGATGGTCACCCATCCAAGGACCGGTCATAGTGAAAGTTGCTTACTTCAGTGATCGTTTACGGAACACTGAGTCCGCGGGGCCACGAGCGCTTCTTCGTTCATGCCAAGTTGAAGGCCTTATTGGCGAATTGAAAAATTTAAATCACAAACTGCGCCTGCCTATTTTAACATAGCAATTGGCCTACGTGCAAAATAAAAAATTGTAAAATGTTTGCAGCTCCTACATACAAAACGCTTGTCTACCTATGTGTATGTGGTGTAGACAGTCCTGTAGCGGATTGACGATGGCATAAAAATCGTGTAGGGTGCAGGTGCAGGGGATGCCATCGTACCTACTTGCTTCATTTGATTCCTTTCGAAAAAAATCCAAGTTTTTACCTGAAACAATCAGGGCTGTTTCTTTTGTTTTATTGCCATTCTTGCCGATTCTGGTGCATGGGAGCCGTAGCAATGGAAGTGACGTGGGAACCGCACTTTAGAAATAGGCTTTTGTCATTTTGTAAGACAATTTGTGCAGCAAAAGTTGTAGCAAATGAAGTATACTTACCCACAGTTACTGGCTTTCATTCGACAAGCGTTGGCATACAGTTTGCCGTCAGACCCGCATGTCGGCCTAGCAACACGCCAGCACGACTCGCGGCAATGTCTTGTAGTCTGGCAGTGCTTTTTGTTGGTTCGTACTACGCCTTGTCTGAAAAATTCATGAATGTAAGTAAATGTATTATAATGCAAATTGGGGTCGATCCGAAGCTTATTTATTAGCACCTATTAATAAACCTTCTTGATATCCCATTTTAGTTCTTGAGTTTATCATGAACAAACAGAAAGACACGGTGGTTTACAATGTGTAAGAAGAATGAACACGGTAGGTACTAGATCACGCTTGCTCTTAAATGAGAGAGAATCAAAAACTTTAGCCACTTTTGTAACAGTTGAAAATGGCATCAGAGCCATTGGGAGTACTATTGTGAGCAGGCAAGATAGGTCTCTGCATCTTAACCGTCACCTTGCCTTGCCACTAATATCGTGCATCCCATGGTGCACCGTGAGACTCCTTGCTATCAGTCCATTGACCGAGACACCTATAACGATTTTTTCTATAGGTTCCGCGCTCCATATATGTCGGTAGTATATCTGAATTATGTAAAAGAACATCTATTTATATATAACATTTCGATCCACGGTATGATAAAAAAATATAAATTCCTGATAATCTAAAAACCTGGAGTACTTACCCGCAAGTCAGCAGCTTCATTTGACACGTGCTCTTGTACACGTTTCCATCAGAACCACAGATCGGTCCGTCTAGAGGAGCCTGGGAGCAGTCCACGGGGCAATTCTCTCGATGAGCACTGATGTTATTGCAAGCTCCTAAATGAGAGAGACTGATTCCAACCCTGAAAATATATGAAGTTTTAGCATTAGTTTGTTTATCTTCTAATATATAAAATTCTCGTGTCACAGTTTTCGTTGCCATACTCCTCCGAAACGGCTTGACCGATTCTTATGAAATTTTGTGAGCATATTGAGTAGGTCTGAGAATCGGCCAACATCTATTTTTCATACCCCTGTGACCGGGAATAACATTCCACGCGGGCGGAGCCGCGGGCATCAGCTAGTTACTAAATAAAGATATTGATAAGTTTTGATGAGATGAACAGAATTTTAAGTTTTCGCTACTATGAATCAGTAGTAGAGAAAAACTAATTTAAAAGAGTAATGAGATCAGTTCAACCTACGAATTCATAAAAAAATATCTTTGAAGAGTCAAAACTCGGACTTCTTAAGAACCTTCTCGTCTACAGACTGCTGTAGACGAGAAACAGAACCGTGAAAAGATGGCGAAACCTCTTGGTTTTGCTAGCATGCCCTCCCTAAGAAAATACGCCTCGAGATATTATGATACGTCTTCTTTACACAGATCTCACTAGACAACTTTTAATAATGTGAGCAAATTCCCATGAAAGTCATGCCGGACTTGATCGAACTGACTAAACAAACGCCATATCCCAGTAGTTCCACTGTCTAGTACCATGATGGAGTCTCTCTCTAAGCGTCTAGCCCTGGGCACTCTGAAGAACTCTTCGAAAGGATGTCCCAAATTCTGAACAGCTGCTTTAGTGAATTTAGACACCGGTAATGACAAAATATCAATTTTTTGTATCTCACCTGCAAATTTCAACCTGAAGCATGCACCTATTGAGGTAAGTTCTGCCGTTGCTGCCACAGACGGGATCCGTCTCTGAGGTGCATCGATGATCGCACTTGGAGCCTTGGGCACGTGAGCAGGATGTCTGGTCTGGAGCTAGTCGTACACCTGGAATGGGAGAGCGACAATTGGGTGAACTACTGTGTCGGCGAGAACATTCTTACAGCTTCTATAAAAATGTCGGTGTAAAAAAAAATAAAAGAGTATCATTTCGATTCGATATTATCAGTACCCATGATACATAAAAGTTGATAGGTGATATAGGTACGTACGAAAAGTACGCCATGTTTTATACAAAAATCGTCAAATCCCTAAACATAGCGAGCAGTAGGGAACGACAGTGCCTCTGTTGTTGCAAACGCCCGTTGGATTCGAAAACCACCTTTCTATCAGGTGAGCTTGCTTTTCTTGCACCTCAGCGGTATAAAAAAAACTGAACCTACCTCGGTTTTCCCAAACGCCTACAGTATGGGGTTCTTCAAAAGGGGTCTTAGGATTTTACAGGGTCGCCAGCGGGAGTGAAGCGCCTCTGATGTTGCACCCATCCATAAGCTTCAGTGACTACCGGTACATCTGGTGGGCCGTATGCTTGATTCTCACCTCAGATTGATATAAAAAAGTAAGCTTACCTTTTCCACAAGTCTTCTTCCTCATTTCACACAGTGAAGGGTATATGTATCCGTCGGTGGCACAAACTGGTTCACTCTGTAGAGATGGTCCGCAGATCCTAGGACACGTAGCGTCTCTTGCTCCATCGCACCATGACGCAGCTGTGAATAAAAGAAAAGGTGATGGTTATGATCAAGTTCAAGAAAAAAAAAATCGAGTGAATTGGCGGTTTTGAGAGGATTTTAAAATGTGGGGACTGGTCTTTTCCATAGATTTAGATTTTTTCGCTAGTCTTTTCCATAGATTTAGATTTTTTCAATGGTCTTTCCCTTTCCATGTTTGCCATAGAGTCACAAAAATTTTAAACTATTGATTATGATCTTTGACAATTTAGAAAATGTCAAAGCGCCTAGTCAAAAGTTTAATGCAATAGCTTAAAATTTTGCAAACAATTAATTTGATATAAGAATAATGTTTAGTTGCAGAGGAGGATGTTCGATCAGGAGGGTCGTATGTTAGTCTACTTATTATTGGTTCTGGGTTTCGCCAACGTAGGATTCAGTTCCCTATCCAGCAATTCCCGTTAACATAAAGTCTACTCGTATGTGTTATTCCAAACTACCTGAATCTATCCCTGTTAGACAGATTCGTTCAGTCGTTAGAGCATGATAGAGTAACAAACATTCAAACATCCATACTCAAAAGTTCCACTTGTAATAAATTTTAAAGGAGTAAATTTTAAAAAATCTGTTGAGGTATCCTAAGAGCATTTCTCATTGGAATCATAATGTCTCACTCCAACTCGAGACACAAACAAAAGAATTAAAGCTCGCAAATAAATAAAGCGTAGACTAAAACATGCAATTTAATCTCTTCCAAAGGAAATTAATAAAAGCACCGTCTATCCAAAGTATGGAACAAAATGGTAATAACTCTCAACTAGCGGTTGAAACATAAAGGAAAATACAGGGCCGTTGAAATACCGTAGATAGCGCAACTAAACTGAATCTCGACAGTACAACACACGGATAAGCCTTTGTGAATAAAATACAAGGTGCAGACTACAGTAGGCCCTAAGGCGAGCGGAGATAACCAGGATCATTGTAGATTTGCTTGTATTTTTGCCGAACACCCGAATTGTCGTCGTAGCTTGCAGAATGGTAAAAGCTTTGAGAGACAATGGGTTGGTCACAACATTCAAATTTTGAATTTTCTGGACTGCTGAGTCCTACCAACACCTTCGGGTCCCCAATGGTGTGGATTCTCCGCGTTTCGCATACTGAACAGCGGAGTGGCAGCTACTCCCATTCCTCTGTAGGGGAGTTGTGCTTCTGCGGGTAATTCCAGTGGAGATGAGAGAAATCCACCTATGGGTTGCTCGCTCGTGTGTGTTGCTGTCGACAGCAGAATTCCTTGGCCGCCCTCGCGTCGCCTCGTTTGCTAGACGATGGCGGCAAAGCGGAAGGGCTTTCCTATTTTGGGTTTGGGAGTCCCACACACAGTCTCAGCTGCCCTCACGGCTGGAATGACGACGCGGAAATGAGTTTCCGCGTCTACAAAAAGAAACCTTAAATTTTCTAAATCAGTCTTTTCCAGAAAGTACGACAAGCCCAGTTTGAGATATTTTGTAAACCAACCACGATTCCGTTTACCTTGTAATATCACCTGGGTGCACAAACTACTGCGTTCGACAGTCTGTTATTATGATTCATAAGTTGGGTATCGAGCAGAGAAGAGGCACATTAGAAATTCTTCGGTCCGAGTAACATTATATCTCGCGAAGTCCCGGCGTAAAGGATGAGTGTGCAAAAAAAACAATAGTATAAAAATAAGCTATTTTGTTCACATTGAACCGGTCTAAAAGCGGGAAAGACCTTTCACGAAATGTGTTGCATATCAGCATATCCCATCCGCGGTTTTTAAAGCCCGTACCCCGAGAGTGAGAGAATAGCCTTCGGGCGCACCTCCGACTAGAGAAATCCATTAACACGAACCGCGTTTCTACACTTCAGTGCTATACATCTTTAACAGATAAAGGACACTAGAAAAATATTCAAAGCATTCCTGAAAGACATTTTATCAGATTACTGTGTACGCTTTGCAAAGGTTTGTTAAGTGTTAAATCCAAGAATTGTATCGGTTGGACGTTTCCTGTTTAATAATGGTTGGTTACATTATTATTATAACAAGGCACGTGCCCCTATTTAGAATGAAAATGCCAGAAAAATGTTATTGTTCAATTTCAGCAGACTCAGTGGTCTAATGATCATAGTGTGACTGGTTATCACGAAATTGGATTGCCAACACAAGACAAAACTTTATTGATCTTTAAATATTTAGTATAAGTGGGTAAGTATGTTTTTTGAAGTGATGAAAATTATAAATATTAATAACTAGTTGAACCCGCAACTTCGTTTACGTCACATAAGGTGTATGAAAGGAGAGGTATTTCTTCAGCAGACTCATCAACCAGCGTGTGATACTGCCCTGTTTGCTTAATCATAAAAGAGCTTAAAGATTAAGTCTATTCTAAATCAATTCGGACTGGTTTGTTTTAAAATAGCCTTAATCATTAAGCTCTTTTATGATTAAGCCAACACGCCAGTTTAGATTTACCCATTTTTAGATTCATTATGTCTATGTACGATTCTTTAAAGTGATATAACTTTTTTATTTATAAACTGATTGACATGAAATAAACACTAAATGTTAAGTGGAGCAAACCTCGACACAATAAAGAAAACCGCATTGCAATCGATTAAGCGGTTACTGAGATTAGCGTGCACAACCGTACAGACAAACAGACAAAAATTCTAAGATTCATTGTTTTGGGTTCTATTGCGTTCTTAAAGCTCCCCTATAATATTTTTTCTTATTTATCTTCCATGTACAGACAGCGACTTATTACGATTTTATTATATGTATTGATCATTGTCTAGTACCCATCAGGTTAAGCCTTTACTTTGGGATCAAATGGCGCTGTATTATAAAGTGTTCGAAATTTAATAAATTGTAAAAAAATACTCGTAATTATTTATTTTTGATCTTGATTTTAAAGAATAGTCTAATTTTTTATGTAGCATAAAAATGTATACAACTAAAAATAACCACTTACAGACGCCCTTGAGCCCTCGATATGGGTCACATCCGTATTGAGGCTGCAAGTTGAATAGTTGCAGCTGCAGTCTAAGGGTCGAATTGGGGTCAAGTTCTCACTATTGAACTAGATACTGCTAGACAGATCTCAAAATATAACCAGTTTGTAGAACACTGCATTTTGTAATCGTTTCAGTGGTTTCATTGGAGTGATTGAAAGTTTTTCATGTTGTAGGCAAACGACCCTGACCCTTATGCCGGCAAAATTAATAAGCCGCTTTGTAGCAAAATATATTGCACACTTTATTTTCATATTCACGGACATTTCACACAACGCTATCTGATCCCAAAGTAAGCTAGGAATAACCTGCTTATGTTATGAGTATCAGACTACAATATTAATACTTATATACTTTTTAATACATACATATTATACATAGGAACACCCAGACTCTTGAGACAAACATTTATGGGTCACACAAATATTTGTCTCCTCTGGGAATCAAACCCACGACCTCCAGCACCGCAGGCGGTATCACTACCGACCGCGCCACACACACTTGACCTTTGATTTAAAGTCCTATGTCCCCTAGATGGAGCAGAGGACGTCCGATTCTCCTCCTCGTTCGATCTTAGGCTTCATCGTTTTATGTTTCATCTCACTCCAGGTTCTTCCGACGTTTTTCGCCTTTCACACAATGTATATTGCATACAAATTTATCAATAATACAATCCGTTCAAATTAAGGACATTTCAGACTATATTTCTGTACAATATTTCAGTCAGATCCGTTCAGCCGTTACAGCGTGAAAGAGTAACAAACATCCACGATCACAAACTCTCGCAGTTATTATGATAGTAAAGACATTTGCTCTGTTTTTACCCTTTTCTGAAAATAACTACGCATTTACTAACGATCTAATTTGTTTGATACCATTTTTATACCTACTGTCTGAAAACACAGGCCCTTTATTTTTCTAAGTTAATTTAATTTACTGTAATTGTACCTACATGCCTTTTATTTTTATAAAAGGCATGTTATAAATAATGTTCTATAGAGCACAATAACTCGTAGGAAGAACAATAATAATTACCCAACACAGCACTAGTTTAATTATTTTAACAATAAAAGTTACTTGAGTTAGTTGCGCTGTAAAGCTAAACGTTTTTAAGTTAACTCTGAGCTTTGTGATCCTGACTGTATGCAGTTTATTAAAATAGTTAAGTATAAATATCTTGCAGTTAATGCCGTTCATAAATTTAAAACATGTGTTTCTATAGTTCTTAAATAATATTCTAATAATATTGCAAGAGATGGAAAGTGTGACAACGATATTGAAAGAAGAGTTTTGGCAGGAAACCAAGTGAGTGAGTGAGCCATTCACACCTTTATGAGCAGTCAGAACGTGTCTAAAAAGGCAAGGATGGCTGTACATAGAGGAGTGCTTGTCCCTACACTTATGCATGGTAGTGAAAGTTGGGTGTGGCAGGAGAAGCATGAAAGTAAAATTAATGCAGTGGAAATGAGAAGTTTGCAAAGTATAGCTGGAGTGACATTGAGGGATAAAGTAAAGAATAGTGTGATAAGGGAACATTGCGGTATGACAGAAGATGTAGTGACTAAGATAGAGAAAGGGATGCTCAGATGGTTTGGACATGTGGAGAGAATGGATGGAAATAGGCTGACGAAACAGATTTATGAAGCGAGAGTGAATGAGCAAACTGGTAGGGGTCGACCTCGGCATACTCATGTCGATCAAATCAATAATCTTCTGAGAAAAGGCCAGGTCAAGAGTACCCTTAACCGAAGAGCATGTATGAAGACACTTATGAAAGTTGAAGAAGCGAAAGTTGTTTGCCAGATTCGTAGCAAGTAGAAAGTCATAGTCTCTGCCTACCCCGTTGGGAGACAGGCGTGATGTTATGTATGTATGTATGTCTAAGAATATAAACACCGTCCCTAAAAGTATCGCCTGAAGATGGATGTAAGAGATTCGTATAATGAAAAAAAATTTAAAGAATTCTTTGCAATATCACTTCATTCTTTTGCTATACTTCTATACCTGTGTAGACACGGTAAAAAATGAACACTTATTCATGAGACTTCGCAATCCGTCTGTCTGTCCGTCACGAGGCTGTATCTCAGAAACTGTAATAGCTAGAGAGCTAAAATTTTGATATTATGGTTCTGTTGCCGTTATAACAGCAAATCAGAAAATAGGGGAGATTAAGGGAGGCTTGGATACAACAAACTTGATTTTTTACTGTTTTTCGTACGAAACACTCTGTGCGCGAGTTTGACTCGCACTTGGCCGTTTTATTTACGTCTGGAAATCCCTAACGAATGCTATGCCGGACTATTGCCGACTTTTTTTTTTTTTTTTTTTTTTTGTTTAACGTGAGTGAAAATCCTCATAGGATGTCATGCCGGACTCTTACCGACTAAAAAACCTCACGCCACGCCTAACAGCCTATGGTTGGGAGCCCCGGGTAAGCCCTCAGGAAGGATGTCCCGTGACTCCCAACAGACATACGGCCGCCGCTGCGGCCTCGCCCAGGGGGTGGTTCGGGTGTAATCCCGCGTCTATGGGGGGTTTCGGGTGTGACCCCGCTTCTAAGGGGGGGCGTGCGTGAGTTGCTCACGTCACGCTGCCGTCATGGGCCTGCTTCTGTAAGGACGGTGAGCGGCCCTCTCACCGTCCTCAGACCCCCGGTCATGGAGGCCGATAGTCTTCAGCGAAGACACGTCGGCGGCGCCCAGGGCGCCGACTGCGGAACTCGGGTGGGAGAGTTCTCTCCCGTACCCGGCCCGCCGCCTCCTTCGCGAGCATAACCTGCTCGCAGAAAGAGGCGGCGCAGTCCCACTTACTCCCGCTGGAGAGCATGGCTCGCACCATGGACTCGAGCGAGAGAGTGTCCACGCCCAGACCCACTACGAGGACCTGTCGCTGTTGTGCCCACGCCGTGCACTCCACCAGCGTGTGGAGCGCTGTGTCATCGCTGCGGTCCTCGCAGTGCTGACACTCGGCCGTGGTTTCCCGGTGTTTTCGCCACAGATACCTACCGAAGCTACCGTGCCCGGCAAGCATCTGTGTCAACCGGTAGGAGAGAGCACCGTGTCTTCTCTCCAGCCACTCGTCCATGACCGGTCTGACGGCCGCGATTGTGGCGAATCCCCCCTTTGGTTGCTCAAGTCGCACCTTCCATGTCTCCACGGTTTCCTGGTGGAGCAGGGTCCGCTGGGCCTCGATTTCTCGAGACGCAGGCCTTTGGCCCCGCTCCAGCGCCTCCTTGCGCCATCTGAACAGTGACGCAAGGGCTCTCGCTTCCAGGTCCCATGGAGGGGTCCCGGCTAGGAGACATGCCGCCTCACCGGAGATCGTGCGGTATCCTCTTATCACCCTGACGGCCATCATTCTCTGCGGGCTCAGCAGTCTAGCCTCATTGCTGGCCGTCAGGGTTTCCGCCCATACGGGAGCCCCGTACAGGGCCATGCTTCGCACGATCCCCAGGTACAGCCTCCTGTAGGGAGCGTTGGGTCCCCTGAGGTTGGGCATCAGCCGCGCGAGTGCGGCCGATGCTCCCCTCAGTTTTGGGACCAAACTTCGGAAGTGATGTCCGAAGTTCCACCGGCCATCGAGTACGAGCCCCAGATACTTCATCGAGGGCTCGATGCCGATGCTGACGCCCCCTACCTGTAGGCTGGATCCCGCAGGTGGCCCCATCCGAGGTCCGTGGAAGCACAGAGCCTCGGATTTGTGAAGGGCGACCTCGAGACCCAGCCGCCGAATCCGACCCACGACCTGAGCAACCCCTGCCGTGGCCTTAAGTGCTGCGGCACGGTGCGTTGCTCCCCGCGCCGTAACGAGGGTGTCGTCGGCGTAACGTTACGCCGACCCCTCTGAGCAACGGACCATGCAGCACCCAGTCGTAACCGATGTTCCACAGGAGCGGCCCTAAAACCGATCCCTGTGGAACACCGCACGACACATCTCGCCGACCCGGCCCTAGCCAGCTCGGGTAAGTTATGGCTCTCTCGGAGAGATAAGCCCCGACAATTCGACGGAGGTAGGGAGGCACTCCATGATAGATAAGCGCCTCCCTGACGCAGCTCCAGGGCAAGGTGTTGAATGCGTTGGCGATGTCGAGAGACACCGCCACCACCACCTCACCCTGTGAGACTGCTTCCTCCGTCAGGCCTCTAATGCGCATGATCGCGTCCACGGTGGAGCGTCCCTGACGGAAGCCAAACTGGCTATCCGCCAGATCAGGCCCCACGCGTGTGAGGTGCCCGACGAGGCGTTGTGCAATAATGCGCTCAAAGAGCTTGCACACCTCGTCGAGCAACACGATCGGCCGGTACCCTGATGGGGAATTTGCCGGCCGCCCCGCCTTTCGAATCAAGACCAGTTTCCCTGTCTTCCAGACCTTGGGAAACTGGCCTTTCTCGAGGCATGCGCTAAAGAGCCCAATTAGTCGAGGCCCAAGCTCTTCGAGAGCCAGGACCCACGCTCGGCCTGGAATGCCGTCGGGTCCAGGGGCGGTGTTTCTGCGGGATTTAAGCCGCAGTACAGCCGCCCCTAACTCACCCTCGGTGACTACGGGCACGTCGTTCTCGCTGCCTTCCGCGTTGGGCGCCTGAGACGGAGCCATGCGCGGAGAAATATGTTCCTCCGCTCTTGACGGGAACAAGGAGTCCAGGACCTCCTCCAACCGCTCCGGCTGGAGACTCTGTGTCAGTGGGGGCGCCTTAGGGCGTAATTTGCCCCTTACCATAAGGTACGGGCGCCCCCACGGGTTCCGCTCCAGAGTCTCCATCAGCTCATCGCGGCCCAGCTTTTTGGACCGCTTGATGGCCGTCTGGAGGGCCCTCTTGGCCTCCTTGTACCCATCGTTGAGCTCCGTCTCTCGGGCTGCCGCATCGTCTGGGCGGCGACGCCTCCGGCGGAACCTGGTGTACCGGCGGCGCGCGGTAACGCACTCCGCGCGCAACTGCGCGATTTCCGGCGTCCACCAGTACACCTGTTTCCTCGCCGGCCTGGGCCTAGCCCTGGGCATCGCCGCATCGCAGATGTGCGACATAGCTCTCCCGAACCACTCCACCGCGGTATCAACATCGGCAGGCCTGTCCGCTGACGGAATCCAGGCCTGCACGATGGCCGCCTCCAGGAGAGCCTCCCGATCAAGGCGATGAAGTGCCCAACGCGGTTCCGGGGGATTCGCGATTGCTGGCGGCAGGTTTGGTGGAGGGGAGACGTCGAACCGAATATATCGGTGATCTGACAACGTCTCCTCCTCCTCCACCACGCGCCATCCCTGGACACGGCGGGCGAGCTCAGGGGTCGCAAACGAGACGTCTATGACCGAGCTGAGCCCCCGCCGCGTCCAGGTTGCGACATTCCCCCGGTTCAGGATGACTAGGCCACGTGTTGTGACCCAGTCCTCCAGACGTCCATTTCCGCACCCTGCCGCGGGCGTGCCACCTCACTCTCAGCCCCCCCGTGCGGACGGACGGGGCCTCGGCCTTGAGGCAGCGCAGGACTTGCTGCCAGCCCGGTGGTCGGCCTCCTTGCCCTCCGCCACGCATTTATAACACCGCGGCGGGGCGTCACAGGCAAGGGCCTTGTGACCGGGCTGACTACAGCGGAAGCACCGGTCGCCTACGGTGACTTCCGCCGCACACTGCACCCCCACATGCCCCACGACCAGGCACCTATAGCACCTGGCTTCGCGGGGCTGCAGGAGATGCACCTGCGCCCTCAAGAAGCCCCCAATAAGGAGGCTTCGTCCGTCCGCCACTTTCTGGGCCGCCGCGACGGGGCAGCTCACGACTGCCGACCCGTGACCGGTGGGGCCAAAGCGGATTTCGCCTGACCTCACCTGATCACGGGGACAGCCGCTCGCCCCCACGACGGCGGAGATAAGCTCGTCCGTCGTGGCCGCGTCATCCAGACCCGAAATGCGCAGGGCGGCGCATTTGTTGGGTCTGGTCACGCAGACGTCGCCCGCATTCAGCGACTCCCGCAGCTTCGCCGCTAAGGCATCCGCTTTGGGGCCGCTGGTGGCGCCGGAGACCTCGAGGAGGCGTGCTCCGGTGCGCGTCACCTTGCACCGGAGACCTCCCTCTATCTCGAGGGCCTTGAGGTCGACTGAGGCTTTCGCCTGCCTCAGGACCTCGGCGTACCCCACGCCCTTCGCCTTGCCCTCCGTCGTCACCGTAATGACGACGGCAGTGGAGCGGGGAGCGCGGAGCCTCTTCGGCGCCTTCGTCGCGGCGGCCTTTGCCGCCTTTGCCGCTTTAGCGGCGACCTTTGACGCCTTCTTGGCGGCCTTCGCCGCCTTTTTGGCGGCCTTATTGGCCTTCTTCTTGGCTCCTACCACCTCCCAGACCCCCTCGTTCGAGGTAGTCTGGGGTGCAGCAGGAGCGCTGGCTGTTGGGGAAGCGGGGTTGCCACTTCCCACAGGTGCCGTCTTCTTGGGGGCAGAGGGGGCGGAGGCCCTCGGCTTGGGACCAGTCCCGTTGGGTGCAGCCGTCGTCGCGTATGACGCGCCGACGGGAGCCGCCAACGGTGGGCGGTATGCCCGGTCCTCCAGGACGCCGAGGCGTCGCTCGATGGCCTCCAGCAGCTGGACCATCGAAGGTGTCGTCTTGGGTGGTGCACGGGGAGCGGGGGTTTTTACACCCCGAGCTTCCCCGGCCCCCTGGACCAGCTGCGTCAGCTTGTCAACCTCCTCCCGCATCAGCTGCTGCTGCTTACGGGAGTCGGCAAGCTCCGCCTCCAGGCCCGCAACCCGAGCCCGGAGCTTCCCCTCCTCCTTGGAGACACTCCTCTCGAGGAGCTCCTCCAACGCTTTGGCGGCGCCTGTGACCGCGTCCGCCACAACCTTCTTTTTCCCGGCCACATTCTTGGCACCCTTTACGGCGCCAGAAATGCGGGCAAGAGCCGCCATGATTTCTTTAGCCGCCGGCACCTCCGTGACCTTCCCGCTTGGCAGCGGGGGCACAATCGCCGGCGGCTCTGCTGCTACTCTACCCCCTTTCGCTCTGTAGAGGTCGGTTTTCCGACCTCTACCCGCGGTGGTAGCCACAACCTTCCGAGGGAGGTCCTCCTCACTCGTGGATGTTTCTGACCCAGGCCTACGGAACAGGCTTTCGCCGCTCGACCTGGGTCTCTTCCTTTTAACGTCGGCATGGTTACCCTCGATGGCACCCTCGGTTTCGGTACCCATGTCGACCGCCGACTCCATCTCCGAGCCAGCACGGGTTGACGCGACCTCCGCGTCACTGGGGGTGGTTTTAAGGCACACCCCTGGGCCTAAACTATGGTGACCCCTCCCATATACCACCAGGGATGAACCCTGGCGGGGGTCGCCATGCCGAGACATGGCAAGCGATTCCCCGGACACTGTCCGGGTGCGCTCCTGGGTAGTAACTTGCGTTGTAATTTCGTCCATAGTGATTTTTTGCGTTTTGCGTCCGCCGACGTAAGGGTGGGAGTGGGGAAGTTGGGAGAGGATGTGAGGATGGGAAGGGTGGGAAGGTGGGAGTGACGCCCTAGGCACTGAGTTCCCCCCAGCGATACATCAAATTGCCGGGCGTCAGAGCGTGAGATTTGGGGTAATTTTTTAAAGAGGTTTTCTTCCTCGCAACTCCAAAGAGCCACCGTGCCCGTCTGTTGCCAGACGGGGTTACGGCTCGGCCGAACGATGGTTCCTATGGAACCGTGTACTTCGCCACTGATCACTCAGTGGCGAAGTACTCGTCGCCCTGGGAGTTCTCCACTAAGTACGCTCTGCATAACAGAGCGCATGTGGAGAACTCCAAACCGGCCATAAAGGCCCCCCCTCCTTGGTGGACTATTGGCCGTGGGCGACGACGTGCGCCTCAGGTGAAGTCCACATCGTCGTCCACGTTACCAGGATGCACCACGTGGAGGTTGTCCTACCCAGCACCCCGGACTATTGCCGACTAAAAGTATGGTTTTAGGCAGCAATAGTCTGGTATAGCATTCACTAGGGATCTAGGCATTAGGAAACCCGAACGATGTCTCGGGATTATAAGGTCTACATTGACAATGTATTTTCAACGTTCCGAAACACATGCGTTTTTGAGAGTGTAAAAAAATTAAATTTAAAATTTAAAAAACCCCCGACTCACAAAAATAGACCAATAAAAACCTGTAAAAAGTAAAAAAATAACTTTTATAATATGACCTATCTTCCCTAAGTATTGAACCTTTATTATTATTAAAGGTAGCTATATTATTTACGTATTCATATTTTTAACTAACAGTTTGTCTCGTCGGGGGGACCGCTCTATACCTAAACAGACACAGACGTACGATTAGGTTATGATTAGGTGAGCGGTCCCCGACGAGACAAACTGTTAGTTAAAAATATGAATACACACCCCGTCCGGGTTTCCGTCGGGGGTTAAAAAAGCTTTCAATCTAAGTGTGAACTCCAAATTTTGTTTGAAGCGCGCATGTACATACTATACATACATACATACATATGGTCACGTCCCTATCCCCGAAGGGGTAGGTAGAGGCATGTTATATGCCCAAATTTCACCTTTGTATAATTTGTCCCACGTAATAGGTGGTGAGCCTTATTGCCGTGTTTAAATGGACAGGCGCAGGTTGTGACTGCCTGCTGTTGAAATAAAGCCTTCAACTTAGCTTAACGACTGCCATTTTACTGGCAACCGAGACCAACGGCTTAACGTGCCTTCCGAAGCACGGAAACGCTCAAATAAATGTCACAAAGTGATCACATGGACGGTCACCCATCCATGGACCGGCCATAGTGAAACTTGCTTACTGCAGTGATCGTTTACAGAACACTGAGTCCGCGGGGCCACGAGCGCTTCCTAGCGCATAATATACAATACGGATAAATTTCCCGCGTAGATAAGCTTTACACTGAAGAGATAAACATCCCATCTGAAATCAGGATAAAAGACTGCGAATTAGAATTAAACCCCATTATTTTAGATATCATCTATTTTCCTTGTTATTAGGCTAAGAAATAAATAATATTGTACAAGTTATTAAACTGAACTTAAATTACTATATTTATGTGAAACTCATAAAACTTGACTAACAATTCAAAGATTAATATTACAGATGCTATAAAAATTGAGATCAGTAATTATATTAAACAAAGACTTTAATAAAACCTTTTTATAATTTACTGTCTAGTTTCTGTCAGCAATTACAATGCCTTTTATAGTCCTGTCGTTTAGCTGGCATATTCTAATTGGTTCATATAACACAGAAAATATAGACTATTAAAATATTATAGATCATCCTGATTGGTGGTTTCATTTGTAATTTTATTCTTAGAAATATTTCATCGAGCTTTTTATAATTTTATGGGCACTAATTTTATTCCGTAAGAATAGGTTTGGATTTTTTATAAGTTAGCATGTGATTTCAGATTGACAATATTTATAGCTGCGACTAATGAACCAGTTCGGCACAGAATAACTCTACTCTTGCTAGCCAGCTCTAACTCGACTCTAGACTATAAAAATATATATCAATACATCAATCAATCAAATCAGGAGAGACCTACCATGGTGTTATCACTTAGAACTGAGCATTGAATTATAATGTAACCAACTTACGTAGGTTCTCAACGTTGCAGTTACATTGAGAATTGTCATGATATTCAATTTCGTTTCATTATAACGTATGAGTTTCCTGCAACACGTGGTAGGTGACGCTGTACGCAATATAAAATAATCTATCATTTTAGTTAAAAATTCATAACTAGATGGCGTTGTGCCTTTTTTTAAATCGCGGTATGGTTTCGTTACATAGGGTCATTTATGTAAGATTACTTTTCTGTACGTAGTGTAATTTTTTCTTCTTACGGATTATGTGACTTATTTTTCTTAAAGATAAAGATTAAAGTTAAGTTAAATTTACTGTTACGGTCGATTCTTATTTCAAGGCCACGCAGTCGAAAAGTTTCCTGCAATAACTGTTACGTGCCGCTGGTGTCGTCAATCAGTCGAGTGACGTCTCTATCTCATAATATGCAAATGTACTCTGTGAGACCTACGTCCAACGCTGAACTACCGTCAGATCACTGCTGGACGTAGGCCTCGCCCAATTCACGCCCCCTTAGGCCGCCAACGAACCAAGTAACCAGTGTTGTACGAAGAATAATTATTCTTCTTACTACGCCACCACACGCTTGAGTCCTGGGACATCCTTCCTAGGGCTTACCCGGGGCTCCCAACCTCTTGGGCGTTACGTGAGGTTTTTAGTCGGTAGGAGTCCAGCATAGTCCACCGGAGACAAATATTTGTGTGACCCATAAATGTTTGTCTCAAGAGTCTGGGTGTTTCTATGTAGAATATTATGTATTTACAAGTATATAAGTATTTATATCCGTGGTCTGATACCCATAAGACAAGCGGTTATTCCTAGCTTACTTTGGGATCAGATAGCGTTGTGTGAGATGTCCGTGAATATTTATTTATTTATTTATTTATAGCATCCATGATGGATTTTCCCTCACGTTAAAAAAAAGAAGAAAAAAACGCCTCCATACGCGGTCCAGTTATATTGTGAGAGAAGTATTAGAGATAATTCCAAAATTCAATTTAGGATATCCAATAATTTTCTTCAATCACAGTGCTATAAAAGGCCTATCCCAATTGAATGAATGGAAATCAATCCGTGTGATTTATATGCCCATGCGGTTGACAGATTTTGGTTGACAAGCAATTATTCTGCCCAATTTATTTTATGAAAGGTTTATAAATCATCCTTTACAATGTGAAGCGCCAATTTTTCAGTTGGAATTGTTTTGTTGACCTATATTTGGTGAGTACTATAGCTTTTGTACATTATCTATATATATAAAAATCAATGCCACTTTTCGTTGTAATTTTATAACTCTAGATCGGGCTCACCTATCCAAACCAAATGTTTAGGCTTTGTTCGGACTATTTAGTAGATGGTTTATGTGAAGTTTGCACAAAATCGGTCGAGCGGTTCTTGATTTATCACGCAAACGAAGTTGCGCGGGTCAGCTAGTAGTATAATATTTTTGTAGGTACGTTGTATAGGGCTATGCCACATTTTACTGAAAGAAGACATTATTTTAATTTTAAAAACTATTTTACTGCCTTGATAGATTGAATCGGGAATCGTACCTAACCACTTTTATTTTTACCCACTACACTAGAATAAAAAATAATACACTGTTGATTTATCACACCAATAGAAAGGCTACATCATAAGAATTTTATTTTGGTAATAACATTAGTGTCAGAAATAAAAGGAGGACCATGAATTTTAATATTTGATGTAAAATTTTGTTTAGAAAAATGAAAAGTTGACATTACAGTAAAAGCTGACATTGCCGTAAAGACATATAACTGACAATATCAAAATAACCTATTTCAAAATAAAATAAATGTACTCACATAGACAAGACTCAAAACCAACCCCTGTACTAACCCATCGGACCAGCGTGGTACTGTGAGACCAAATACCTTACTCTACGAAGCAGGCTGGTGTTTTTTTTATCATGAGGGAAAATACTCATGGATGCTATTCCGGACTCCTACCGACTAAAAAATCTCACGTAACGCCCAACAGCCTATGTTTGGGAGCCCCGGGTAAGCCCTCGGAAGAATGTCCCAGGACAAGCAAACTGGTGTTGCGCTGTGGCGTAACTTGAGGGAGGCCTACGTCCAGCACTGGACTGCCATAGACTGATTTGATTGATGATTGATTGAAACAAAATTAAGTTGCTAGACTTGCCAGAAATATTTCGAAAAGTCAATACGCACATTTATGATAATATAATTTCTATCAAAGCTTTTATTTGTCACAAAAAAATTACGACTGGCATTAATGGCTTGTCATCTAAATGCCATAAAATTTTAATGAGTGAGAGCTTTTTGTCGGCTAATTTGTTTTAAGATTTTATTTTATTGCTTTGTCGGCAAAATCTATACCTACTTATAATAAAATTGTAGTGTGTCAAAAAACTGAACGTCGAAGATTATTATAAGAAACTAGCTGACCCGCGCAACTTCGTTTGCGTGATAAATAAAGAACCGCTCGACCGATTTTGTGCAAACTTCACATAAACCATCTACTACATAGTCCCAACAAACCCTAAACATTTGGTTCGGATAGGTGAACCCGTTCTTGAGTTATATAATAACAACGAAAAGTGGCATTGATTTTTATATATATAGATTTAATTGTAGGGCATTCTATTTCCATCCTGAAGGCGAAAATTTAATTTGAAGGAAGAAATTGTCTGTTTTCCAGTTTGCATCACGTTGATACTACTGAATCTATTTTAAATGTTACTTGGCATAATCAGAGCTTATAGTTTGAGGTATTCTTCGCAGTTCCTTTGGGAGAGGAGATGAAATAGAAAATTGATTATTTACCTATGTAGTTGTAATTTCTCAAAACGTGACCTGATTTCAATATTTTTTTTTTGCTGTTATACAGGGAGTATGTACTTTAAGGGATTATCCATACAATTTGAACATAGAATTAAAGACATCTTATACTTCGCTATACCTAGAATTCAATGGTTCCTTTGAATTTAAAGTTTATTGTAAGCTGGCGTGTTTGCTTAATCATAAAAGAACTTTAAGAGTCCTGGGACATCCTTCCGAGGGCGTACCCGGGGCTCCCAACCTTAGGCTGTTGGACGTTACCTAAGGTGTATTAGTCGGTAGGAGTCCAGCATAGCATCCATATCGATTTTCCCAAACGTTAAAAAACATCATAAAAGAGCTTATAGAAAGTCTATTGTGAAATAAAGCAGACTAAATTATTTTACTTTATTATTGCGACTAACTTTATTATTTAAGTACTTAATTGTTTCAGTGATAATTTTATTGAAATGTATGATTGAATTATTTCCTACTAAAGAACTGCGTCATTTTCAATTAGGTATTTCCAGTTTTTGACCCATATAATACCCACTTCACTGCCTCGTTGGTCCAGAGATCGAAATGTGCGACTGCGGATTACGAGATCATGGGTTCGATTCTCACCGGAGACAAAAACTTGTGTCATTCATAAATGTATGTCTGCAGAGTCTGGGTGTTCCTATGTATGATAAGTATGTACCTATTTAAAACAAGCAAGTTATATCTAGCTTACTTTGGGATCAGATAGCGTTGTGTAAAAATGTCCGTGAAATTAATTTACTCACAGATATTGGTCATCCAATAGATATTTCTTACTAAATAAATAAATAAATATTCACGGACATTTCACACAACGCTATCTGATCCCAAAGTAAGCTAGGAATAACCTGCTTGTGTTATGGGTATCAGACCACTGATATTAATACTTATATACTTTTAAATACATACATATTTTACATAGAAACACCCAGACTCTTGAGACAAACATTTATGGGTCACACAAATATTTGTCTCCGGTGGGAATCGAACCCATGACCTCCAGCACCGCAGGCGGTATCACTACTAAGAATTGATCAAATCCAGTGTAATAACAGTTATAGGCCTTAGGTCGTATCATTAAACCAGTTCTATCGCTGAGATAGTTCTATTTTCGTCCCGGTCTATAAATAACTGAGGATATGACGGATTGACTGACTGACACATTGGTATTCAGTCAGAACTAGTTTCTCATTTAGGTTACGTTTTCCTTATGTTAATGGGTTTAAAGTTATTCTCTGGATTAAGTTTAAAAAACCGGTCAAGTGCGAGTCAGACGCTCGCACGTAGGGTTCCGTACCAAGAAACGGTAAAAAAATCACGTTTGTTGTATTGAAGCTCCCCCGTAAATTTTATTGTTTTTCTGATTTTAGTATTATTTTGCTGTCGTAGTGTCATTAGGTTCCTTGTGGCGATGGGGTCCCGTGTTGCGACGGCTAAGAGTACAAAATGTCGTCACCCTAATACATCCTGAGGGTGTCGTAAGAGGCGACTAAGTGAACACTTTCGCAAAAAGATCCAATGCGTAGAGACGGAAAACTCGAAATGAAACCCGGTTGTCAGTAAAATGAAATCGTTAAGCCAAGTTGATGGCCTTATGGGCGGCTTGAAAATTTTCAACTGCAGGTTGCGGCGACCTGCGCCTGTTCATTTCAACGCGGCAATAGGTTAGATGACATGTGGGCGTATACTATGCCTCTGTCTAACCCTTCGGGGGTAAAGGAGTGATTATATGTATGTATGTAGTGTCAATAGAAATACAATCATGTATGTAGTGTCAATAGAAATACATCATCGGTAAAATTTCAGCACAGACAGATAGACAGGCAGATAGTCAGACAGACAGACGAACGGCGAATTTTCATGAATAAGGTCCCATTTTTACCCTTTGGTTACGGAGCCCTAAAAATTATTACTTTTTCTAATTCCAATTTTCAAAAATTTTAATCGTATTCCAAAATCTTACATAGGTACATTTAACTTCTCAACTATCGCGTTCAATACTAAAGACGGAAGGTTACGTTGCCTATGTACTCATAAGTAGATATGAAACTTCTTTGTTGTATGGTTTCAGCGAGGTCGGCTTGCGACTCCAACCGGTGTAACCTGGTCGAAATGTCAAGCGGTACAAAAAAGAAAAAAAGAATTTTATTTCCAAAGTCTACCTACTTCCAATCCGGTCAGGAGCATTGTTTTTGATAGGCTAAGGTCCCGATTAACTATAGCAAAGTATAGGCGTACTAACTCCAAAAATAGTTTATTGTATTGTTTTGTATCCAAATAATGCCAATCTATATTTACTAATATAAGACCATATAATGAAGTTGTAGAGGCAACTCTCCCTATATCTACAGAAACGAATTTAAAAGATATTTAGGTTTAATTAATAACCAGTAATATAAAAAAACAGCCAAGTGCGAGTAGAACGCGCACAGAGCATTCCGTACCAAAAAACGGCAAATAATCACGTTTGATGTATGGGAGCCTTTCCTAATCCCCCCTTCTTTTTAATATATTTTCCCGACACTTGTTTGTGAGAATCGACAGATGGAAGAAGCGATTAATTCGTTTTGAGAGAGAGTTCTCCAGAGAACTTGTTGTGACGGTTTCGATATTATGCAGCTAGATGCGCTATATTGCTCAGCTCTACGCTGCGCCATTAGCTCAAGGCTTCTTGTCTATTTCCAGGCATATCTGTAAAATTTCAAAGAGTACTCTTTGCTCTTCGTGTGTTATTTCAATAGACAAAAGGTTCACCATTATAGCTTCCCATGCAGTCAGGTTTTAAAAAAGGATGATTCCAAAATAAAATTACTTTCAAAAAAAATTATTATACCCGATTACTTAGGTACATACTTTCTCTAATGAGATGGGTAGATATCGTTTAGTGTGCCATCGTACGTGCTGCTTACAAGGAAAGTCGGTAACAAATATATGACTAAACTATAGATAAAATATTTAAAGCAATTAGTATGCCGACTTTTTTATAATATTTTAATATGAAGTGAAAAAGACAACTTGGCCCATAAGGGATTTGAACCCACAACCATTGCCTAAACCAGGGCAATGCTCTAACCAATTGAGCTAATAGGACCGTAATGAATCAAGCTGGAGAGTCAAGTACACACATCAACACCGTCTAGGGATATTTTAAATTTTCTCAATTTTCAGAAGATCTGTTAGGAATAATATGCAACAATGTTATATTCTTAGGAAGCCCATTTTTCAGACTATATTTTAAAATAAAATAAAAATATATTTTCGACTTATATAAAATTTTATTAAAATGAAAACAAAAAGTAAAAAAATGGTGCAACTAAAGATGAATGTGTCATTTAAAAAATTAAAAAATAAGTAATTTCTTTTCAATTTTTTGCACTGATAGGAAAAATCAGTAGTCAGTAAAACCACCTATGACGTTAACCACGGTCCTGCAACGGTTTTTTATGCTTTGAATTAAGTTATCAAAGTCTCGCTGCGGGATATTGTCCCAAGTTCTGCTAAGATGCAAAAAAGTTGCTCTTCAGTCGCAATGTCTGCAGGAAAATTCTTATATGCCCTTCTTTGGAGCTTTCTTCCCACGCATGCTCGATGAGGTTTAAATCAGGCGATTGTGCCGGCCAGGGTAAAACCGACACGTCATGGTCCTGCAGCCAGCTGAGGGGCAAGTGCGAGTTTTTGCGTGAGCTTGTCGACATTCACGGCTCACCAATTCGTTTGGAATCGAGACCCCGCCACCTAGCTGTAAACGCGGGAACTTGTCTCGATCCCATACAAATCGGTGATAACGCGCTCGTTCGTGAATGTCGACAGGCGCTCACCGAAACTCGCACTTGTCCCTCTGGTCACCGCTCGCGCTGTGTGCTGACGGGCGTTGTCATGCATGAGAGTAAATTCTTGACTCATTTGAAGTCGATGAGGGTAAACAATGGGTACAAGCACCTGGTCGCGGTATTTTTCAGCGGTCATGGTGTTTCTAATCCAAACGAGGTCCGGTCTTCCACCAAAACAAATTCCCGCCCAAACCATAATTGTCCCGCCCTTGTATGGATGGCCTACCTGGGGGTGTAGCAGACGACTCTCACGACCAGGAACTCGCCAAACGCGTACTCTTCGTGAATCGGGATGAAAACCGAATCGGGACTCATCGGTAAACAGTACTATAGACCACTGGTTATCTTCCCAAAGCAAATGTTCACGAGCCCACTCTAATCTTCGTCCACGATTTCCTCTGCGTAGTGCTGGAGTACGAAGTGGCCTGCGAGCATGAAGGTTGGCTTCATGCAATCTCCTCCTCACAGTTTGGTCACTGACAAGCAACTGGTGTTCTGACAGGAGCCGTTGAACCAACTGCACGGCTGTAACGTTTGGCTGCATTCTCGCGGCAACTTGTAAAAATCGGTCTTGTCGTTGGGTGGTTATGCATCTCCCGCCACGGTGTCTTTCAGTCACTTCCCCGGTTGCACGATAACGTGATCACAATCTTGAAATAACGTTTTGCCTGGTTCCAATCTCCTCAGCAATACTCCACTGAGTAGCCCCAGCTTGGAGCATGCCTACTGCCCTTAGCATTTCTTCTCTAGTTAAATGGCGTCGCTGCATGACTTACACAATGAAATAAATTCGTAATTAATCAATAACTAGCTTTAAAACTTCAACTGGACAAAACAAATACCAATTAACTATCGTCGGTAAAATTAAAATTTCGAACTTCTCTATACTAATGCCGCGCAAATCCTTTGTTTTAATTTCTTTTTTTTAATTTCAAATTTGGAATCATTCAAATATACCTACAAAATAAGATTCAATCAAAAGTTTTTGAAATCGGCCAGTATTTTTGAGATGCAGAACTTTTTGAAAAAATATCCCTAGACGGTGTTGATGTGTGTATAAGGTTGAGAATTTCAGCTAGCTCAATTGGTTAGAGCATTGCCCTGGATATGGCAAAGGTTGTGGGTTCAAATCCCGTATGGGCCAAGTTGTCTTTTTTCAGTTTAAGTATATTAAAATATCATGACAACACTATTGATAAATTTTTCCTCGAACCCCTGATAGTTTGTTTTACATATTCAGCCAGTATCTGTATCTTAATTGGTTGTACTCGTACATAAGTACGATTGCTTTAAGTTTCTTTTAGCTACTAGCGGACGCCACACGGTTTTGCCCGCGTGATTCTCGTTCCCGTAAGAGTATGGAAATAAAATTTAGCCTAAGTCATTCGGAAATAGTGTATCTTCCCAATAGTTTCACACCTGAAACCCCCCCGAAGACGCGGGTTGGCACCCGAACCACCCCCTGGGCGAGGCTGCAGAGGCCGCTGTAGGTCTGTTGGGAGTCCTGGGACATCCTTCCGAGGGCTTACCCGGGGCTCACAACCATAGGCTGTTGGGCGTTACATGAGGTTTTTTTAGTCGGTAGGAGTCCGGCATAACATCCATGAGGACTTTCCCTCACGTAAAAAAAAAAATCTTCCCAATAGTGAAAGAAGTTTTCAAATCGGTTCGGTAGTTTCGGAGCCTGTTCAGTGCAAACAAATAAACAATAAATTCTTTCTTCTTTATAACATTATTAAAGAATAGAATAAAAACGTAACGAATTAAAAAAAACCTGCTTTAGAAGTAAATTTGCAATAAAATAATTAACGTCGTAAAGTTTCATTCATCATTAGTTCTATGTGAAAAAGCTTGCTAAAACTTTTTATTACTACTATCTGTACTTTTACTTTAATTGGCAATAAAATCTACAACAAAAGAACTCTGAAGAACACGATTTGCCTTTCGAGTTTCTTGTAAAAATAAATAATTAAAGATAATTATACACTGGACTCTCTTATATTTCGAAAAGACTCTACTATAAAATGGGACCTATCGATAGCTCGCGTAGCAATCAGAAAGATCATTATAAACAAGCCACACTTAACTATAAAAAGAACAACCATTATGTATTGACACTTTCCTCATTAAAGTTCTTGATTAATTGGACGTCTTTTTTACAGCGAAATCACCCAATTTGATTTGACCCATCTTCAACTCGGTTCTCTTGTTAAAATAAGTTCTATACATATTTGATGTGTACCAAATATTACCAATATCACATGATCCGTGTTTTAGCGACAAATTTAGTTAAAGATATATCTTTTTACGCTTGGCATAGTTACTTGCATAAAACACATCTAGTTAAAGTAGATCCCATGCGATTACTGCCGTGTTAGTGAGAGCAGTGGTTATCAACATTTTATTCGCCGACAACCCGCTTAAACTATATCAGGAGATAGTGGTAAAATGTACTGAATAATGAGTGTGTCGCTTAGGATCATTTATGCCATGTAGGGTTAGCACGGAATTTCTATCAAAATAATTCTAACTAATTAATAAACTGATATTTTTGTTTCTGTATATGTACATATTTGTATGTTTGTATTTTATAATGCTCGGGTCATCTTAAAATTAATCCTACTTTTTTTAAAGATAAGGTTAGAAACACATCTCGTTTCTGCAAAACATTGGTACACACATACATACATATAGTCACGCTTTTATCCCCGAAGAGGTAGGTAGAGGCATAGTTTACCCCCACATTTCACCTTATAGTTTTATGTCCCACGTAATAGGTGGTGAGCCTATTGCCGTGTTGAAATTGACAGGCGCAGGTCGCCGCAACGTTCTACCTTGGTATAAAGTTTTGTTATTTAAAAAGCAAACCAAAGCCAAAGCTAATTCTGCTAATGTTATAAAATGAAAGTTTATGAAAATGTTTGGATTATTTTACTGTTAATATTATACACGGTAACAAACTGTCTCCATAAAATAGAACCAATGCTTCAGGTACCTACATCTTCAACCCTAGCCTACATTGCAAGAATAAAAACCATGAAACATGTTCCTAGAATAAAATCAAACTCAACAGAACCTCATACTTTCCATTTTGGAAAAGTTCCAAATATGTATAATATTTGGCACAACCCTACCTTATCGTCATGCGGCGCGCAACCCGTGGGCGAATACAAACTTCGCTTAAATTCAAACCTATGTGCGCTTTAAATGTGATGCACGCGTGCAAGGTGAAAGACCCCGGTATTGTGCGCAAAAATAGGAATTTACGCTATTCATGTTTTTAAACTCGATTTTAACCTTTTAGGGTACCGCACTCAATGGGTAAAAACGGAACTCGATTATTGAGACTTCGCTATCTCCACAGGCTGTATCAAGAACCGTGATAGTTAGAATTGAAATTATCACTGATGATGTATTTCTGTTGCTGATGTAACAACAAATACTAAAAACAGTAAATCCGACCTACATTTGGACGGTTTTTTAGGGTTCCGTAGCCAAATGCAAAAACGGAACCCTTATAGATTCGTCATGTCTGTCTGTCTGTCCGTCCGTATGTCACAGCCACTTTTCTCCGAAACTATAAGGCCTGCGCTATTGAAACTTGGTAACTAGATGTATTCTGTGAACCACATCAAGATTTTTATATAAAACTAGTAAAAAAGCAGTTAATTTTGGGGGTCCCCATACTAAGAACTGAAACTCATAATTTTTTTTTAATCAAACCCACACATGTGGTGTATCTATAGATAGGTCTTCAAAAATGCTATTGAGGTTCCTGACATTATTTTTTTCTGAAGTGAATAGTTTGCGCAGGGACACTTCCAAAGTGGAAAAATGTGTGTCCCCCTCCCTCTAACTTCTAAACTAAGGGAATGATAAATCTAAAAAAAAATATATGATGAACAATGCCATAAAATCTACCAATGAAAATTGGTTTGAACGTGATCAAGCTGGTAGTTTTTTCGTAATACGCCATAAACCGCAATTTTCGCCTATAAAAATCACTACCACTGCGAACGTGTTAAAACATCAATGAAAGTTACAACGAACTACAAGAACTTTTTTACTATGTTACTTGCTGCTACGGAACCCTTCATGGGCGAGTCCAACTCGCACTTGGCCGGTTTTTTTTATATTTGTACAGTCTTTCATTCTGTCCTTGACTATGGTAAGTGCAATTCGGTCGTAAATTCGGGGTAAACGGGGTTTCAGGGTATCGTTATAAATTATTGATATTATACGCTACTGGACTATAATCTTGACTATTATGGCACTGGTAAGTACATCACACAAGTTCTCCATCTCCGAAACCTAACTATTGATTTCTAAAATTCATTTTACAGAAAGTGTGAAAAGTATCGACTTTAATTTATAAAATGCAAACATTGAATGCTTTGACAAGATTGTTAAAGAGAAATCGTCTGAAATGTATGCGAACGTTATTCATGTCTACAAAAGCAGCTTTCATGGAAGTCCGTGTTAAAAATCAATAAACACATTTTCGAAAAGCATTGAAAGCTATCAATAGCTTCCTTAGATACTCACCTTTTGAAATTTCTAATACTTTCAGTGTTAAATTCCTAATTTCACCAATCAATTTTGTAGCTACTGCATCTAAGTGACATACAAACATACTTCTCTATTTGTTTTTCACAATAATAATCTTTACAACCGCAGCACTTTCTACACTTTGTACGATTTACAACGCATGTACGGAGATTCTAATAAAACGTAGTCTACCTATTGCATTCATGTATTTGCATAAAGACCGTTTGTTGAACGTGATACTATGTTAACTTTGTAGCATTTATTTTCTATAGATGCAGTATTTAGGATGTGAAAGCAGCCTTATCGAGTTATCTTTTTTTAATCGGTTGTCAGTGGTGACATTTCTGCTGTCAGAATGACAGGATGTCATAAGTTCGGTGACGAAGCGTTTCGCATTTAAAGGAACGGGGTTTGTTAAGATTTTTCGTGAAAGACAGGACTTTTGACCGAGACCTGCTTTGGGGTAGTTGGAGGTCCTTTGGCTTTTGCTCTGAGACTGTGCCGCGAATCAGTTTTTCGCTCAAGCGCGATTATTTGTTACCTCGCGTGGCCTAACGGGCTGTGATTGGGTTGCTGCATTGCATCTTGCTACATTTTACCCAGAAAACTGGTGAGTCACTTCTTCTTTTGCAAAGCGGGTCGATTGTCGTCTGTCGCGCAGCCAAGATCTTAATTTGTCGTTTCTTTCATGACAGGGTTTTTTACTACGGGGCTAGTTGCCGGATGAGATATTTGGTGCCGCACCTATAAGTTAGTGGGCTGCACGTGGTACGACAACGTGGAAGTGCGGACTACACGAGCTTCTCATGTGAGAGGTATCTGCCGTCATCACCTGGCAGTAACAACAGGCAGTCACTCTCACTCTGCAGGCCAGTAAATCCACTACTTATGTGTAGCTTAGTAGCATAAGTACCTAAGCACTGACTATACTTCTGTGTACCTGTGATATTTGTGTCTATCAGTGAATAAGCTCTCTGTGTGTCTCTGTGTATCTCTGTGTTATATAAATATATGTGTGTACACCCTACCTGACTGTTTTCGTCAGAGCCCTGGCCTACCCTTGCACGCACACTGGAATCTCTGTAGTAAGGCGCCCTGGGAAAGAGTTCTCTGCATAGCTACCTCGCGCTAGTTGGTGAGTAACACTGATCATCACTGTGTTATAAATTGGCTCCCAACGTAGTGGCAAATCTCTGGGTCTACTCTGCGGTAGCCTCAGTCTAGTGTGTGTGCATAGGTGGTTACCTCTGGCGAAACCATCCTGGTGAATCGTCCGAGACGCTCCAGGACGTTAATTGGTGGTGCTAGCAGCTAAGCACAAAACCTTCCCTTTCGTCTTCTTCCAGCTTCCTACATCTTTGGCTGGAAAAGACACAAAATTCTAAATTCTAAAATTTAAAAATAGCTGTGATTTTGGAAAAACTTTTTGATTTTATTTGGAATACCCACTTCTTTTCTTATTGTGTTTTTTTTCTTCTTTATGTTCTTTTTTTTATGGTGCACACATATATTTATTATATTATTAGTGTAGATTAATATATAATATATATTATCCTATAGTTTCACCTTGTAAGGTAAACTTAGTGAATCTCTCTGTGTTAACTTAGTGAATTTCTCTGTGTAACTTAAAACTTTTTTATAAGGTGTGTACATACCTTGTAATTTTGAATGTTAACCTGAACTGTGTTATCAGAAAATTTAGAAACTTTTCTCTCTTAATATACCCTTAATCTTTGTTAAATTCTAAAAGTCAATTTGAAACATAATTACCTAACTTAGTACACTTTGTTGTAACTCAATTTACATTTTTACTTTGTAATTGATCCCTACCTGTGCCATTTTATCTTTATAATTGTTGTAAGTAAATTTTTACATAATGGCACAGATGAAAAAACATATTAATTATTTAAGAAAGGATGAACTTGCTAACGAGCTGTCCCACATGGGTATTTCAGTGGAACCGGAAACGACAGTGTCTGGCCTTCGGAGTGAGCTAAGAGCGGCACACCGACTCGTCCGTCGAGGTAGCATCAAAGCGAGTGCTCCGGTACCCGCTGATGCATCGGCTGAGCTCTCGATCTGCCTCCCGAAGGTGTCCGAGCTGGAGGAGGCTATTCAGTCAGGTGACATCTTCATTAATAAGGGTAGTCGTCTTAGGGTGTCCCTCAGGGCCAACTACTTATTGAGTAGGTTAGCTCGTTGTGGTCTGGATTGCCCCGACCTGGTGGATATTCGTGGTAGGCTAGTGAAGATCATCGCTAGGGCTGAACCCAGTAGTGATTCTGAATCCGAAGGTTCGGATGATGATGGTGATGATCCTTCGGGTCGTGACCAGGTGGAATATACTTCACCAGTAGTGAGAGAGGACCGCTCGGTGCGAGCTAGTTCAAGTAGGAATAGTTCTACATGTAACATAGTGTATAAAGAACGTCCCCTTAACTTATGTTCATTTAACTTAAAATATGATGGTTCTACTTGTGTACGTGTGTTTTTAGAGAGATTAGAGGAACTTAGATGTGCTCGGGAGGTTACTAAGCCTAGACTCCTTATGGCTTTCTCCGACCTGTTGGATGGACCGGCTTTGTCTTGGTTCCGTACAAACAAAGCTAACTTCATCTCATATGAGGATCTTATTAGTGAGCTTAGAGATACCTTCGATATTCCTGATTATGATTACCGCCTCAGGAACGAGATAAGACAGCGTACACAAGCCCGCTCTGAGTCCTTGGTTAACTATATATGTACAATGCAAGCCATGTTCTCAAGGTTGTCATGTAAGATGCCCAGTGAGGAACAGCTGGACATTCTCATGCACAACATTAGACCTGACTACATGAAGGAACTGGCCTTGCATGATGTCAACTCTGTAGATGACTTGAGACGTTTGGGTAAGCGCTTGGAGCTTGCGCGTACTAGGGCAGACGCTTTCCATGAGCCTGCTCTTGACAAGTTTGAGATTACATCTGACTTACACCAGCTTAAGAACAAAGGTGTACAAAAGCCCGCTAAGCAGGTGTCTGCAGTGGAGACGCCGGTTACCCCCCACGATCGCAAATGCTTTCGTTGCGGCGGGGGCGGTCACACTGCATACAGCTGCACACAGTCAAGGGAGCTGGTGTGTTTCCGGTGTGGTCTCAAAGGAGTCAAGACCCCAGACTGCTCACACTGTACTAGCAAGTCAAAAAACGCGTAGGCCAGGGCCTTATTAGGAACTCTGTGCATTACTCTGTATCTGAGTCTATTTCTGATAAGGTCCTGTTTCCTAAACGGGATAGTGACATTAGACCGTATCTAGTTGTTAAGGTTTTAAATTTAAATGTCTTAGGCCTTCTAGATTCCGGTGCCTCCTGCTCTATACTAGGTAAGGGAGCGCACCGCATCTTCTTGGAACTGGGTTTTGATCTTGTGAGTATCAATCCTACTTTTCGTATTACAACTGCAGACAGCACTCACTTGCAATGTCTGGGTTGTATCTCTTTGCCAATTGAGTACAATTCGGTTATCCGAGTTGTCAAGTTCTATGTTGTCCCAGGTATAACCACCTCCATGATATTTGGAGTGGATTTCTGGCAACAATTTAAGTTAAGTGATAAGTTAATTTTACAAAATATTAGTCTTGATAGCTTTAGTGATAATAATCCTATAGAGTCTGTGTCCCTTAACGGTGGCCTCGAGGATTACGACAACCTGACAACTAAACAAAGGTGTGTAATCAACGAGGTCATTGAAAAGTTCGACTCGTTGAACACTGATAAGGTGGGTTTAGGTCGGACCTCACTTGTGCACCATGTCATTGACACTGGTGACAGCAAGCCGATCAAGCAGCGTTATTATCCGCTCTCTCCCCTTAAGCAGAAGGCCCTGGAAGCCGAGCTGGACCGAATGCTGGAGATGGGAGTAGTGTCCCCATCTCAGTCCGCCTGGAACTCTCCAGTGGTCATGGTGGAGAAGGCGAACGGCGACCTCAGATTGTGCTTGGACTCTCGCAAGCTGAACTCTGTGTCTAAGAGTGACGCCTACCCCTTACCCTATATCAATCAAATCTTAGACCATCTTAATAATGCTAAGTATTTAACCTCTGTAGATCTGAGTGCGGCCTACTGGCAGATTCCATTCGACTCACTCCAGTCTGCTGAGAAGACTGCTTTTACGGTTCCCCGGAGAGGATTGTTCCATTACAATTCCATGTGCTTCGGTCTTGTCGGTGCCAGTGCCACGATGCAACGCCTCATGGACCGTCTGTTTGGTCCCGAGTTCGACAACAAGGTATTTGCGTTTCAGGATGACATAGTCTGTGTGTCCAGCACCTTTGAGGAGCATGTAGAGCTCTTACATAGAGTCTATCAGCAACTCAAGGATGCTGGCCTAACTATTAATATGAAAAAATCCCACTTTTGTCGGAGTGAACTCAAATACCTGGGGTATTATGTGGACAAACATGGCTTACGGACAGACCCGGGTAAAGTTGAGGTTATCCTCAACTATCCCACCCCTTCTAACCCTAAGGAGGTTAAGAGATTTCTGGGAATGGCCGGCTGGTATCGTCGCTTTGTTAACAACTTCTCGAAGATTAGTAAACCTCTGTGCAAACTCACTTCTACGAACCTTAAGTTCGAATGGACCCCTGAGGCTGAACAGTCCTTTAACCTGCTAAAGTCAGCCTTGGTTTCTGCCCCTATATTAAAAATGCCTAACTTTGAGATGCCCTTCCGCATTCTTAGTGACGCGTCAGCTTACTCAGTTGCTGCTGTACTGACACAAACTCACGATGGTGTTGAGCACCCTATCGCCTACTGTAGCCGTTCTCTCAACAAGAACGAGGTGAACTACAGCACAACTGAGCGAGAACTTCTGGCCGTGATTTTCGCTTTGGAACAATTTCGACAGTACGTCGAAGGCCAAAAATGTACGGTCGTCACGGATCATTCATCTCTTCTGTGGTTCCATAAGCTAAAAAATCCCACGGGTCGTCTAGCACGTTGGAGCATGAGGCTCAGTCAATTCGATTTTGACATAGAGCATCGAAAAGGTAAAGACCACGTTGTACCTGATGCTCTGTCTCGTATCAAAATTGATTCCCTCGATGCAGTACCCACTAAAGACCCGTGGTATGACCACACCATGAATAGTGTTCGGAAGAACCCTAGGAAGTCACCAAATTATGACATTCGTGACAACCTTCTATATAGGTTAACTAAAAATAAATATTCTTTGACTTCAGACTTTGACTGGAAGCTGGTGGTACCTCAGGAGGATCGCTTGCCCCTGCTCTCTAAGTACCACGATGACACACTTAGTGCCCATGGTGGCGTTTGGAAGACGCATAAAAGGTTAGCCCTAAATTATTACTGGCCCAAGATGTACGAGGACGTCAAAGAATATGTTGGGAATTGCGAAACATGCAAGCAGTACAAACCCGTAAATACGTCTAGTCCCGGCCTAATGGGTAGCCCGAAGCGGGTTTCGAAGCCATTCGAAGCTATCTCTGTCGATCTGCTTGGTCCCTTTCCCACTTCGAGCAATAGAAACGTACACCTGATCGTGGTCTCCGACTACTTTAGCAAATACGTCATGTTGTGCCCTGTTCGGGTTGCCACAGGCGCTGTAGTCGCGAGGTTCATAGAGAAGAGTGTGTTTCTCGTGCACGGAGTCTGCAAGACTATTTACATGGATAATGGCCCTCAGTTTGTGAGTAAGCCATTTAAGGATCTGTTGGCTAAATACAATGTACCTAATATATATTATAACCCTAGGTATCATGCCCAAACTAATCAGGCGGAACGAGCTATTCGCAATGTGGTTCAAGCGATCTCATGCTATGTGAAGTCACAACACAAGTCTTGGGATCAGTTCTTGGTTGAGATACAGTGTGCTTTAAACACTGCAGTTAACGAAGCAACTCGTTTCACCCCTTACTTTTTGGTACATGGTAGGGAATTTATTGGGGATGGAGTGCTGTACAGGCAGACAGATATCGCGTGCCATCCTACTTCAGTCTCTGTAGACGATCCATCAGCCTTCGGTGTCAAGCTGAGAGAAATACAACGCATTTACGACCAGGTGAGGAAACATTTGAACGTTGCCCACCAGCGTAATGAAAAGTATTACAACCTCAGAAAAAGGCATGTAGAGCTGAAAGTGGGACAGATAGTTTACAAACGCACGTTCTACCTGTCCAACAAGGCCAAGAATTTTACTGCTAAGCTAGCTCCTAAGTTCCTTAAATGTGTGGTGACTGCTAAACGATCCCCTTTAGTATATAGGCTGTCAGATCTGGACGGTAAGGATCTTGGGGAGTACCATATCAAGGACATCCTGAAGTATCAGGAGGAGCAGTCTCCAATACCTAACGTAACTACATAGCACTGTTTCTCTAGTTTATTAAACCAGTGCTATGTGATCATTATGTAAGACTATTTTAATCTTTTGTTTGTATTTCTATATGTGTACGTGACTTTAAATTGTCACGTTGTAGTTTCTTCTATGCACCGCACCGAGCGTTTTTCTCTCATTCGCTTCTTAGTACTCTACATTATCCTGAGAGCTTGGGTAGTGTTAGGGTATCGGCAGTGAGTAAAGGGAGCATTCGTTTTCTATGAAGGGCATTAGACTCTAGTTACTTAGCCTAACCGGTACACGAGTCAGTGTCTAGTTAGGTACATAGGAGGATCTTTCTTTGGTATTGTAATGGTCGTAGTCAGCTGGTGTTTGAAGGACCTAGCTGGTTGTCTTTGTTTATTAGTCAGTACTTTTCTGTTTTCTTTATTGTGTATTTCCAGCGTGTCATATCCGCAGGAAATACTATTAAAGGGGGGGTGGTTGTAGCATTTATTTTCTATAGATGCAGTATTTAGGATGTGAAAGCAGCCTTATCGAGTTATCTTTTTTTAATCGGTTGTCAGTGGTGACATTTCTGCTGTCAGAATGACAGGATGTCATAAGTTCGGTGACGAAGCGTTTCGCATTTAAAGGAACGGGGTTTGTTAAGATTTTTCGTGAAAGACAGGACTTTTGACCGAGACCTGCTTTGGGGTAGTTGGAGGTCCTTTGGCTTTTGCTCTGAGACTGTGCCGCGAATCAGTTTTTCGCTCAAGCGCGATTATTTGTTACCTCGCGTGGCCTAACGGGCTGTGATTGGGTTGCTGCATTGCATCTTGCTACATTTTACCCAGAAAACTGGTGAGTCACTTCTTCTTTTGCAAAGCGGGTCGATTGTCGTCTGTCGCGCAGCCAAGATCTTAATTTGTCGTTTCTTTCATGACAGGGTTTTTTACTACGGGGCTAGTTGCCGGATGAGATATTTGGTGCCGCACCTATAAGTTAGTGGGCTGCACGTGGTACGACAACGTGGAAGTGCGGACTACACGAGCTTCTCATGTGAGAGGTATCTGCCGTCAGCACCTGGCAGTAACAACAGGCAGTCACTCTCACTCTGCAGGCCAGTAAATCCACTACTTATGTGTAGCTTAGTAGCATAAGTACCTAAGCACTGACTATACTTCTGTGTACCTGTGATATTTGTGTCTATCAGTGAATAAGCTCTCTGTGTGTCTCTGTGTATCTCTGTGTTATATAAATATATGTGTGTACACCCTACCTGACTGTTTTCGTCAGAGCCCTGGCCTACCCTTGCACGCACACTGGAATCTCTGTAGTAAGGCGCCCTGGGAAAGAGTTCTCTGCATAGCTACCTCGCGCTAGTTGGTGAGTAACACTGATCATCACTGTGTTATAACTTAATATTGCTCTTTGTTTGTTGAAATTACACTTTGAAGAAAAAAGAAAGTAAAATTGACATCGGCTGTGTATGTCTATTTAATAGATTACTTTATTTCATCTAATTTGACTAATACCACTTGATCGGCAAGAAATTTTACAGAACATAGGTGATGATCATGAAGGGTCTTTAGGTGCATGACTGATTGAAATTAAAAATAATCGTCAGACACAAGACCTTAAGAAGATAAGACCCTGATTCCCTTTTACCTGTAAATATCTGTTTTAACATACAATTAAATTTTTTGTTGAAGAATGTCTCGAATTCGGTGATTATTGAAAAATCCGCATTGTCACATAGGATGGCAAAGATTATTCTCTGTGTGAGAAACAGGTCAGCCTAGAAATCACGAAAGTTTTAATTTTTGCTTTCAAGGAGTCTCTGTGGCAGAAATTCAAAGATGACAGGAATTAAAGTCAAATAAACCAAACTAATTTTATGATTTTTATAAGGGCATCTCTAAACTCGTTTCATACATTGTAAAGTTTTCCTGTTCTACATCAATCATTACGAATGAATCTGCTTCGTTGGAAGCAGCTGAAGCGACTTACTCTTCAATCTACAGAAGTTTATTATTATTCGTTATAATACTCGAGACTCATGTCAACATATTCATCATAAAAGTGAAACTGCCTTTTCAGCATGCATCTCGCCAACTTGATACGAGATTACAATCACGATAGCAATTACCATTGACTGCATCGTGAATAATTATATGTCCTTGTGCATTTCACTCTTACCGGGTACACTCGATAAACTTTCTAAGCGCCTCACTTGAAAGCTTTATCACCTAGATATTGAGGAGATAATGTAGTACAGATATTTGTTGTTTTAAGCCTATATTTAGTGAGTTTATATTTGAGTGGAAATGCTTACGAGTCCAGAGTTCAGCATAACAATGCTGGACTCTAAATTACTAAAGTCACACACGGTCCCTAGATATTCGTCTTCAAGCAAGTAATAGAAAATATTCCCAGTATCCCCAGCTTAACATTGCTGGGATCCTGGGACGTCCTTCTGAAGGTAACATAGTGTTTTAGATTTATTTATGAACATAAGTTTCGTTCTACTTTTCCTTGTACAAAGATCGTACTAAAATTCATCAAAATTTGATCGTTAGTTCTGAGTTTTCTAGGGTTTACTAAGATTTTTAGCACCAAAACCGGCTTAATCTTACCGGCAACAGAGGAAGCTAAGACGCCATTGCGGGTTTGGAGGATAGTCCATCAATGTCGAAAATGACATCATATATTACACATTGCGTTCTTTATAATATGGGATGAAATAATGTAGAGGCATGAACTGAATGATACGGGTGAATGTTAATGAATTTGATGACTAATAAGAGTGGTGCTTTGTTTGCCGTATGTTGTATATCATGCCTAAATTGTTATTATTTAGTAACTCAATACTATAACAAGCTTCATAATCATGTTTTATCCCAATATAATAAGTATTTATTTCAATACAAACAAACGGAATCGTTAGAGTTTGGATTTTCAGTCATGTTTTCAAGCTATTTCATATAAAGGTAAATAAACATTCAGTTGCTTGAGCTTAGAAAACACGAATTTCCGAAAAACGTAACATCACAATAATACAGTATGTTACGAGTATAATGCTACAGGCAAGATTTTTCTGTATTATAGATATATTGTTAGTAGGTGCAGAATTCCTTAAAATAATTGTACATTTTTGGTCGATCTTGATAATTTACTTCAAGAAAAATTTGTGAAATTCCCATTGTATCTAATAGCTAATTTTATTGGTCAACTTTTAGAAAAATTTAGAGAAATTTACACACACAGCGATGTTCAAAGTTTATCAGGAATCTTAAATCACCTTGTACATATACGTTCCTGGTAGATGTTTACACAAAATTGTCTTTACTGAGAAAACGTTTGTGAATCTGGAGCGTACGGTATATCCAGTCCATGATACGATCTCTTTTACTCTCATGCTATCCTCCTCTACAAAGTTATGGAATGTCGGTATTTCGTTTCATCAGCTGTTTGAATGAGTGCATTGGCCATGATTGATACATGAAGATCCTGTTTTTGTATTTGAGTAACGATGTACCTTGTTATTTTACTTTAGGAGCCGTCTTGCATTTAATCAGTGAATGCGGGTTTAAGTTATGGTTGAATTTTAAAGTATGTGGCTTCTTTATTGTTGGTTCTACTAAAGAAACATAAATAGTCACATAAACCTGTAACTTGCTATTTTATGCTTTTGATGAAATTATGTCATTTCCTCTAGTTGAAGCTTTTTCGAACGAACGTTCTTTAATGCAGCATAAGGGTTGTGCCATTTAGTAAAAATCGTATTTCTTTATATGACGAAAATTTGGTGATTTGTTAAGACTAATCCTTTGTATTTTGTTTTAATTGCTTTCATATTATTTAAATGTACCTAAATGTAGATTTTTTTACGCAATTGATTACGCAAGCCTTTATAAATCAGTTGTAGAGCACTAGTCTCATAAACAAGGGGTCGTGAGTTCAAACCCCATTGAAGGCAAAGAGGTTTGAATAATTATATTATTATTACAATGTACAGTAACTTTTTGTTCGATACTTTTATTATTAAAAATTTATATCATTGTCATAGAATCGTTGACAGGGAACATAATTGTTGGGGTTTCTGACTGATTTTTTCTTTACTTACAGTTTTACAGACAATTTATTTGTAAAACATATAATTTGTCTGGCTATTACAATTTTCAACAGACAATATATATGAACTGTTTATGGTCATACGTCGCCAAACAATTCCCACGGCTGTAAGGCCGTATACTAGCATTATCATCCCATTATCACTTTTAATAACTTATTTATGCAGTAGTTAGCTTTATGAACTTGAAAAATTCAATGTAATTCTGTTTTATGCAGCTAACTTAATTCTGTGAATTAAGTTTATAGCTGTAAGAATGAAAACTGGATTATTTTGACTCATCTGTTATTTCAAGGTGATTGCAAGGAGCAAGAGTCGACGATTCAATTTGTACTCTGTGCTAAAGTTTACAATAAATGGACTAGATACGCGGAAGCCAAGTTCAATAAAAGAACTGAGATGTTACAGCATAAATAAAATACTGGATCTTATTTGTAATTCTAAATCTTTTTATGATGATGATATCAATGACCACATCGAACTTTAAAATTGATTAAAACAATTTATGCCCCGTGTGGCGACGGGGTCCCGTGTAGCACCGGGTATACAAAATGTCGCCACCCTTATACATCCCGAGGGTGTCGTAAGAGGCTACTAAGGGACAATTTCGCAAAAAGATCCATTGCGTAGAGAAGGGAAACTCGAAATGAAACCCGGTTGTCAGTAAAATGACAATCGTTAAGCCAAGTTGAAGACCCTAAGGGCGCGGCGGCGGCTTGAAAAATTTCAACTGTGGGTCGCGGCGACCTGCGCCTGTCCATTTCAACACGACAATAGGCTCACCACCTGTTACATGGGACATAAAACTAGACGGTGAAATTTGGGCGTATACTATGCCTCTGCCTACCCCTTCGGGGATAAAGGCGTGACTACATGTATGTATGCATGTAAATAATTTAAGAACATCGATTTTTCAAATTAGTGATTGTGATCAGTGACTGCATGAAGCACCTGCCCATCAAGACGCCTGCAGCACCGAGCTCCACAGGCTGCCTCCTGGGATTGGATCCAACGCAAGTAACGTCACCAGCACTGTAGTCATCGATACCCTCCACTCATACTGGAGCATTTGGCTAACGTTGCTCAACAGCTGTTCAGGGTCGAAGAGCGAGTCATCCCTTCCAGTACGTGCGAGTGTTTGCTATTTAGCCTATTAAGCCACATTCGACGGCTAAGTCATCAGCAGTAATTTAGCGATGTATAGGACCGATCGATGAGCATAATAGTGGGCGAATGCTACTAGTCTGACTCTAATGTTATCAAGGTAGATAGTCTAATTGATCATTGCTACGTGAAGCTATTAGTTACCACTTCAGTCGAATAGAGAACCTTCTGATTAATTGCAAGGCGGTTGAAAACATTAAACCAATTAGACATATTTATGACATAAACCAACTCAAGTCATAAATAAACGATGTTAAGAGCCTACCAGACGCCAAATTGTTAAAAGAAGATAGAAGGTATACATTTTAGCGTGCAAGAAAGAGAGTGATGCGATCGGTTCTTGTGCGCTTTTAACGAAATAAATTAATTATAAAAAAACTATAACCAATATGAAAAAAAATGCTTTAGTGCAAATGAAGATTTTGCTATTGTCTTTCTTATAAATATTTTATATTATAAAAACCACTTATAACATACGAGATCTAGCTTAAAATTTCACGAAATCGAGGTATTTTCAACACAAAAATCTATCGAGGATTTTATCAGTAATCGTGTTTCGAGCTTAGAGTGTTTTTAGTTCATGAACTGAAGTTGTCTGTGTTCAAATTTTGATTCAGCAGACCTCACGAGTCCTGAGATCTAGATCAAAGTAATAGTCTATTTGGCGTCATATGGACTCTTAAACACGGATGAACAACCGATGTTGTTGTAGATTGATGGTCATAACCGATGACTTTCCATCTCTCTGCTGACACGTATTAATTAATGTGCGCCAACTACTTATGTAGGCTGGACTATTTACTTTCTTTTATCATTCAATATTATGTTTGTGGTAATATTTTCTGGAAGTGATCACTCAATTCCATCAATGAGAGCTCAGTTTCCTTACACCATCCCTTTTAGCGTTAAAAAAATCGATTGGCAATATTCATTTTACTAATACATTTCCAAGAAAGGTGCCAGCTCTTATTCAAATTTGTAATTATCATTCGATTAATAAATCAACCTACGACTTTATAATGTTCTACAAATAAATGTATTTAAATCAATTAGGTAGGTAATTAAAAGTTCTACAAAACAATATTAATCTATTAGTTAATTCCGTTACTTAGACTACTTTATACAAATGCAAATATATTTTAATTAATGGGCGTTTTACTAATTATTTTAATTAACTTTATTTTCTAGTGTATAATTATTTGGACGTACTATTGATTTATAGTGGCAACTTAAGCCGCCTATAATTTTAATCTGTGATTTTACTTATGGGATCACATTTTGCAGTGACTACTCAACTACTTGGGCAACAAATCGCTGTTCATGTCATATTTTTTCATCTCGTGTAGGTCTATACCTAGTGCAATCTTTCTGTCCTAATAAATACAACCTTATCTAAGTCTATTGCCGCTCCCTTTTAGGCATAAACTCCTCCAAATACCGTTAAATGTTCAGTCTTGTGTGCAACTGTTCAGACTGCTGGACCTTTGTTAAGTCGTTCGTTTATCTTTCAGAAGGCAAAACCTACCTACACTGCGTATGTGCCTTTACTATGATTGCTACCGTTTTCAGCCCCCTTAGACAAGTGGCACAAGCGCAAATTGCAGAAACTATAGAATAACCAATCACACCCAAGCTCGAGATCCCGCCGCGGCGCACGATTCGTACGCCTGCGACGAGCTGGGATGTGATTGGTCGACCTATTGTGTTCCTTTCTTCTGCGATTTACGTTTGTGCCACTTGTCTAAGGGGGCTGAACTAGTGGAAACTAAGGGATTTGGGACTACTAGCTCAAAATCATTCTTTGGCATCTCTTTGGTATCGGAGTCGTCATGCCAATAATAGTTTATTTTTGCAGCGGCAGAACAAAACGCTTTTAGACACGTAGTCAACGGTTGAACGATACAATAATACTCCTACTAGTTAATATCACGAAAACAAAACCTGGAAATCATCAAAGTACTGCTCCGGTGGGCAGTCCATAAATTATAACTTTATCAAAAGAGATATGCAAATTTCTTTAAAGTGACAACATAATTAGTTTAAAGCGTGTTGATATCATTAATAATGTATTCAGTTAATATCAAGAAATGAATAATGCATTAGTAGAATTAATGAGAATAAAATTAGCGAATGCTTTTAATAATTTAATCTCAGATCGCATTTATGCCTAACTTGATTTCTTTTTTTGTCTAAGACTAATGTGTAAGAAAGTTATTTTTTCATTAGGTGCTTACAAGATGATGGAAGAAGATAAGAACGTTTTTGCATAGATATGAACAATGTGTGAGTTCCATTTATGAGGAACAAGCTTCGAGTGAAATTGTTAGCATGGTCAGTTAGTGTTAGCAAAATTATGATTTGATGGAAGTTTTAAATATGATTAGGTATGATTTTACAATAGATTCGAGCAATCCTGAACACTTTACAATCTTACAATCCCGTGTTCTTCAAGAAGAGCGTGAAGAGGGCCGCCAACTTATGGACCTCTCAGAATGTCGGAAGTCTTATGGACTGTGAGAGTGGCCCCCAATCACTAGATGCGCCATGGCATTCCATCAGGCTGGTGGCGACAGACGTCAATTTGGCGAGTTAAATATAAAAAAAAAAAACATTTTTACTCTCCCGACGAGAAAATGCACAATCTAAAATAGTACCTACCTATACGCTTTTATATTAGATCAGACTAAGACAAAATGACCACAGACAGTCTGTGTTTGCCTTGTTGTTCATAAGTGAAGAGACAGTTGATAAGTAATTATTTATGCAATTAAAATCTCAGTGACAAATTAAGTTCGACATCGATATACATTTTAATCATGGCGCCAGCATTTCCTTATCCAATTATCGAACTAATAACGCATAAATTACTTTCACATGTCAGTTTTTCTGTTATGTCAAGCGGCATGTCATTAATGACAGTTTTATCAGGTGTATGATAGAAATTATGAATTCATCTTAGTATGTTTATTGGCTGGTTAGAACACTGCACTGTAACACGTTTCAATAATACTTACAGAGTGTGTTGGGAGTCCTAGGGTTATTTTACCAAAGACAAATACAGACCTCCCAGCGAGGCATCTTTTATATTAAAAATCCATTTTTGGCTATTATTTTCCGTCTACTTACGCAGAGAAAAAACGTTTTCATTTGCACCTCTTTTTCATCTCGTCATTTTCTAAACCAATCCCCTTCATCTGCGTTTTGACTTAAATATTTAAACCTATACAGGTTGTTGTTTTTAAGTCTGTT
Organism: Miltochrista miniata; assembly: GCA_933228765.1. NCBI lineage: Eukaryota > Metazoa > Arthropoda > Insecta > Lepidoptera > Erebidae > Miltochrista > Miltochrista miniata. The sequence continues at coordinate 4,776,411 of OW121769.1, forward strand.
TTAGTTACGATCAGTTTTGAGATGTGGTGACTATTTCATTTTGAAAGATTTTTATAAACGGACTCAAAATTTTAATAGTAGTTGGGCACAATCTGCCTTTAAACGTCTCAACACCTCAATAGACTCACCACCATGGGAATAATTTAAGTGATTAAATGTAGGCTACATCATCGATATACAAAATACCTTTTGTTTGTATTTCGATGAGGCTACATTCTTCCCGGATAAAAACGCGTGACTATATATGTTTACTTTTTTATAATACCACAAGGTGGCAGACAAGCATACGGCCCAACAGAAGGACTGGTGGTCATCGCAGCCTATAAACGTTTGCAACACCAGAGGCTCGCGCTGCCAATCCTGTAAAAACCTTCTGAGACCCCTTTTGAATAACCCCATACTGTAGGCGTTACATATAGAAAATATTCAAACTCTGAACTGGCAACTGACTGAAGTACCTACCTAGGTATGAGAAGGAGGAAAGACAAAACCATTTCCTGTGTCATTTTGGTTACTATTTGCTCGGAATCTGTAAAGCTAAGTCATTAGATGTGTGGTCAACAAGTCCATAAAAACAGTCATTAGGTAGATGGTTTTTATAGTGTCGGCAAATGTTCAAAGGATACGGTAGCCTTTTACTTTCAGATAACCAACATACTTGTATGCCATCTTTGGTTGCATATAAAAACTGTCCAAGTGAGAATCGGACTAGCGAACGCAGGGTTCTGGACTAAAAAGCTGCAAAAATATCACATTATTTTGTTCTATGGTAGGTCCATTGCCAGCGGACCCTGCTCCACCAGGAAACCGTGGAGACACGGAAGGTGCGACTTGAGCAACCAAAGAGGGGATACGCCACAAACCGGTCATGGACGAGTGGCTGGAGACACGGTGCTCTCTCCTACCGGTTGTCGCAGATACTTATCGGGCACGGTAGCTTCGTTAGGTATCTGTGGCGAAGACACCGGGAAACCACGGCAGGGTGTCAGCACTGCGAGGACCGCAGCGATGACACAGCGCTTAGCACGCTGGTGGAGTGCACGGCGTGGGTGCAACAGCGCCAGGTCCACGTAGTGGGTCTGGACTTGGACACTCTCTCGCTCGAGACCACGGTGCGAGCCATGATCTCCAGCAGGAGTAAGTGGGACTGCGTCGCTTCTTTCTGCGAGCAGGTCATGCCCGTGAAGGAGACGGCGGGGCAGGAACGGGAGAGAACTCTTCCACCTGAGTTTCTGTATTTAGTATTTTTTGTGATAGTGACAATAGAAATAATTCATTTGCGACAATTTAAATGGTCTAGATAAGTCTTAGTAACATGGTTCCATTTTTACTCTTTGTGTACGGAACCCTAAAAACAACCAAAGATAATGTAAATAGTTTTGGAACGCTCTATGAAAGTAACGCGGTACGTCCGGCGATTACTTGTTGGCACAATTAGAAAACCTGTTTTAGTATGTTATTGATTCTGCTCCAGATTTTACGCTATGTGTTTTTTACGGTGAGAAAGTGACGTAAACAAATTTACGATGTTAGATCGCGTGATAAGCGTAAGCAGTATGTGTGCCATGTGAAAATTATGAACAGAAACGTTTTGCCCATGGGCTTACGAGGCTCTATACCTAGATTTTCTTCTTTCAAGTTTTACTTTATTGAACGCCGGTCAAGTGCGAGTCGGACTCGTGCACGGAGTGTTCCAACCTAAAAAGTGGCAAAAATTACGTTTGTGGCATGAGAGCCTTAATCTTGTTTTCTGTATTAGTTGTTATAGCGGCAACAGAAATACATCAACCTGGTGATAGAAAGACGGACAATGGAGTCTTACTAATGTTACTGTTGTGTACGAAACACTGAAAACAGTACTTAATAAAGTTCTATCTTCATATAAAAACGTTTTCAGTTTTACTGCTACGTTCTTAAGCCGTTTGTAAACCAAGTTATAATGCTTACGAACTGTTTACATTTAAATGTTACTTAAATAAAGAGCGTCTATGTTAAGTCACTCTTAGGATTTGGTAGTGTTTGGTGTGTTTTTTAAATAAATACAGAGACAGCTATATAGCATGTATTTACAGTATATTCCTGTGTAAAACAAAGGGTAAGATCGTAAGCCCTTGAAAGAATATCCCAGGATTCCCGCCAGTTTCACAAAGATGGCTTGATGGCAAAATCATAAGAAAAGAGATTTATTCTCAACACTTCATGTATTTGCCTTACGGGCCCCGAATCTGGGTCAAGGTCAGTTTCGCACACAGTTTGGCACACAATGTTGCCCCCTCTTTTTTTAACCTGAAGAAAATCCTACATGGACGTTATTCCGCACTCCTACCGACTGAAAACCTCACGTATCCTACCTAACAGCCCACGTTGGGAGCCCCGGGTAAGCCCTCGAAAGGATACCCCAGGATTCCCAACAGGATGTTGCCCCTCTGCCTGGCCAGATTTGATAAGTGTCTTTTTTCATTTCATTTAAATTTGTTGAGATACAAATTCAGAAATAATATGTAAAATATTCAGTTAACCGATTAAGAAGTCCCAATAACTAAAGAGTTCACGTCAATAAACAACAAGATTTATGTGAAATGCCATTAAAACTGTATTTTGTTGTCACCGACAGTTACGAGCCATGAAGTGTGATAAAAGATAAAAATCACACAAGTACTTAAACTTTTTCTTATTTTTCTCGGTAGCTGTTGCGGTGTACTGACGTATTTTCCTTCCGTTATGTTTCGACTTAAAAAATGACACATTCCGAAATTATTTAAAGGTTTTGGGCTAATCCAGGAATGAAAAACCAGCCAAGTGCGAGTCGGACTCGCGCTCAGAGAGTTCCGTAACAAAAAACGGCAAAATATCGGTAAGCTAACTGTTAAATGTATATCTACGCGGAAAAGATCCGAAATCTATAATGTGTAATAAACTCATCACAATATTACGTGGGACAAAAATATAAACGGGGAAAAACATGTGTAAAGTGTGCCTCTGCCTACCCCTTTGGACATAAAAGACTCTATTATGTATGTGTGTAAAATAATGATCAACCCTGGTTCAGATGGATCAGGAAAAACGTAACAACAACACGATTGACCGATATCGTAAAATCCAATTTAAAAGTTTTTGAATGGATTTGCAGTATTATATTATTAATTTTATAACCGAACAAGTACTGAAATTAAAATGACTAACAACATAAGTCATTATGTTGTAAAACTATAAATAACTGGTTACAAATACATATTTAATAACATACACGCAAGAACACACCGTGTTTCATTTTGTACCATAACTTTTTAATTACTAAATAAAACGGCCTGTATATAAAAATGTACCGCTAAGGTTTATTTGCGTTGCAAAAAATGTAAGACCAGTGTAACACGGGTGTCGTGTGCGTGAGTGCATGCAGGTGTGTGTAATTGCAATGGAGTAATGTCTGAATAAAATCATCCTGTAAGATTTATTTTTAAGTATACGATATTTAATAAAGGAAAAACACAATTACATTTAACCATAGAGTAAGTAGATTAAAAATCAACCTAGCGCCGCCGTGACGGCAGAAAAACGTATTATACAAGAGAGTTTAGATGCCTCTAAGAGTGTTAATGCCGGTTTGTATTCTACCACTTGTTTACCCATGGTGTATAGAAAAAGTTTGCGAAAGAAGACCAAAAAGTCGCATTCTCCTACATCATGACAACGCTTTTACACACACGGCCAACAAAACAAAGTAATTTTTAGCTTCCGAAAAAGTACAACTCGTCACCCATTCTGCGCATAGTTCTAAGCATCCTTTGATGAGAGGTTTCACTTTTGCCAACTCCGAAGAGGCAGTAAAAGCGTTCAATTAGCACGTAGAAAACATGCCTGCAGATTTGTTTTTTAAAAAATGTTTCGATCGCATGAAAAAATGTTTAAAATGTAAAGGTGAGTATTTTGAAAAGCAATAAAAATAATATTTTGGTTATAACATGTTGTTTTTTTAAGTTACGCGAAACTTATAGTGTGACCTACGTATTATATTAAATTTATACAAGTTTAAATCAAAAACACAGAAATTTGCGTATAAAAAGTAAAACATACCTGCCATAGGCGTAAAACTACATGAGTCAACCATATAAATAATTTCTAGGAATGATAAAGAAATACAAAGTGTCACATTAACGGCTGTTGACATGCGCGCACGCGTCATCGATCACGAGATAGTCATCGATCACGAGATAGATCGTTGATCTAATGATGAATAGCATTAGTGCCATAATGAATAGTGAAACATTTAATTATGTGTTAATTGGCATTGATGATACCGATACGTTGATGTATTCAAATAACACACATCAATTCGTTATATAGTTTTTTTTATATCGCTGAGGTGACAGATGAGCAAATGATCCACCTGATTGAAAGTTTTGATGATGTTTAAATTGTTGCAGGTATTTGCAATATCAGAAAATCAGAAGAAAGAACTCTATTTTGAGGTAGCTTTATCGGGTGTCCAGGTGACCTGGCTAGACTTAATTTGATTTCATCACCAGGCAATGTCTACATCAGCGACTTTGTCGCTCTTGCCACTTCATGAGTCATATTAACCAACTTGAAAACTGCTTCGAATGTTTGAGAATTAAATCCTATCAAATAGTAAATGTCTTAATTCCAATTAGAACTTGAATTATAGCCAGCAGTATTAGTAATGGATTTACCAGAAGTATTACATATTTTTATGCAAATGATGTGCGAATTAAACCGTTTTTAACCTGAACACATTATTTATCATCATCAGTATCAACTATCAAAGATTTTCCCGTTTTTTTCATTGACTTCCTCTCAATGACAAATTATATTTGAAATTGCTTCATTTAAAGATTTAAACAGTTCATTGGACATCCGGTACACTTATAAACTAAAACATTTATTTGCAATATACTATCTTATAAAATCATCAATTTATATCAAAGATTTACTAATAATGTTATTTAGATTAATACTATGTTGCTCACATCAATAAAATTTGCATTAACGGTTTAGCATCAATTACTTAAAAATAATACAGCTACATTATACATTCACTCACATTTATTGAATCCATTTCTATTAATGAAGTCGAAATAAAATAAACTATCAGTGTCGAATATAGTGTTGAAGTTCGTGTTGGATTCGCCAATAATGATCAAAATCATTTTATATATTACATTTTTAACGAATTTCATATACACAAAGTCTTTTCCTTTTATCTTTACGTCAATTTTAGATTCTTTTTTATTTCAACAATTTAATAATACTTTCGAAAACGATATTTTTATTATGTAAGGACATAAACTGTTTCCGTAAATGCTTTTATGTTCGGTTTAAATCCGATAAGAGATATTTTAGCAATTTATTAGGTACTTTATTGCATATTCGATTCATTAATGAATGTTTGTGAAAAATTTGTTATTTAATTTTAAATTAACACCCGTTGACATTTTGGAGAAGAAATTTGGAATGTAGCTGATAAGGTGGTGGACGGAGGTGACAAGAAACTGATAAAATTAGTAATTTTGAATAAAATTTAATTATAATTTAGTATAATTTCGCATTTGACAATTATTACTAGGCGGACGTTACATGATATTTCAAAACTGCCTTCATAATATTAATAACATTAGAAAACTACTTTGAAGGTAAATTATTATCGTATGAATATTTTTTTTATTTTTTTAATTAATAAAAAATGCAGAGTTTAAAATCGGAATGGTTTTTTTACATTTTGTTATCTATTATTGTTTTGATTATATCTGTGTAAAGATACACACACTTGTATACAATTTGAAGCCTCATAGTCAAATAAAAACCAAAATAATGGAAATAAGGAAATTCACTTACCGATAATTAAAACTGCAATAACAGCTAATATATGTGTTTTGGCCTCCATTTTGTTATTTTCACTTGAACACAATTTACACTTTTAGTTTTTACGTTCAGTAATATTTATATTACATGCACTGTGCACTAAAGTCAGTCGTCCATTGTGTTGAAATCTGTAACAAGTAAAAGATTATATTTATATGAATACTTTATCTTTTTAAGGTTTCATACCAAAAGAGTAAAAACGGTCCTAATCTTTTATTGAGACTTCGCTGTCTGTGACCATATTGTCTATACTACTATAGAGGAAAGATTTGATTGTTTGTTTGTATCAAATAGGCTCCGTACTACTGGACCGATTTGAAACATTATTTCACTGTTGGGAAGCTACACTCTTCCCGGTAAACATAGGCTATACTTTATTCCTCTATTCCCACGGGAACGGGAGCTACGTGGGTGAAACCGCGTGGCGTCCTCTTGTATCATATAGCCCGTGATAGTTAGACAGGCAAAATTTTCACAGTTGATATAATTTATTTCTGATGCCACTGTAACAACAAATAAAAAATTATGGGGGTTCTTTTACAACAAACGCGAAATAAGATGGTCGGATCGAGGCCCTATAGAGATTAGCGGGATATACGATCAACTGTATAATGAATATTGCCAGCTTAACACCATCAATATCCAGATTATATAAAACGCTTAAGAAGAATTTAGAGTTCACTTTGTATGGTATTATGAAAAAAAATACTTTTTACTATATTTTAACATAAGTCTGCGTGTTTAACATACTCATTATGCCTTGATGGCTTATTCGATAAGTTGTAGTTTTTTTCTTGGAATTCGTCCCACATTATTCGTATTCCGTATAAAAATAATATACTCTAATTACACTCTTTATCTTAATTTAGAAAATCTAGTATCTGGCTAGCTGATCCATGTTCAATATAACTTTTACCTTTTTTGTTACTTTGACTTTCTTTTAAATTACTTCTACTTAAGATTTACGATACACTCTTTAACTAACACTCAAAGACAAGATAAGATGAGATAAGATATGACTAATTGTATAGAAGTAAAACAAAATGAAGGACACAAAGTGAAACTAGTCTTTAGGCAGAGTTGATTTACGAACAGAATAACGATATACTTTTACTGAGTCAACGCGTGCATTTGATGTTTTACTAAGTCGAATGTCTTAGGTCTCTGCAAACAATCGCCTATTTACCCTTAGCAAATCTCTTTGTTAGAGATAGGCTTATGTAGAACTTGCGTTTTGAAGTATACTTATAACAAGCTTTCTCATGAAGAAACTAAGTTCAGGGAAGCTTAGATAGATGGACGTTATTCGGTAGTTGTATTTATTTTCTTTGATGTCAAGTCAATTTGCTTTCACAATTCTGATAGCTACTGAAAGTAAAGTTCATTATCAAATACCAGAAGTGTTTAAGTAAAAATTTTGATAGATTCAAAAGTAGGATTTAGGGTAAAGTTATTAACCTTATATAAGGTTACTTTACATAGAGTGAAATTGAAAATAACAAAATTGAAAGTAATTAAGTTTTAAATCTAGATGTAAAATGCAGCCTAAATTGTATATTGGGAAGTTATGAACGTTAAAAGATTACTGATGATTTGAGTTCAAAGAGAGTAGTAGTTTTTATTATTTACCTTCCAGATAATTAAAGCTTATTTCCTATTGTATAGTTTTAATAGTTATTTCACTGTTTTAGTGCATTCTTGTTCGTTACCTTCCCAGTTCAAAACAAAATATAAAACTAGTTCTCCAGCCAAGAATCAAACATACTTTAAAACTCATATCACATATCCCAAGATACAGAAATAAATTGAAGCGCTCGTGGCCCCGCAGACTCGGTGTTCTGTAAACGATCACTGCAGTAAGCAACTTTCACTATGGCCGGTCCATGGATGGGTGACCATCCATGTGATCACTTTGTGACATTTATTTGAGCGTTTCCGTGCCTCGGAAGGCACGTTAAGCCGTTGGTCCCGGTTGCCAGTAAAATGGCAGTCGTTAAGCTAAGTTGAAGGCTTTATTTCAACAGCACGCAGTCACAACCTGCGCCTGTCCATTTAAACACGGCAATACGGATCACCACCTATTACGTAGGACAAATTATACAAAAAGGTGAAATGTGGGCATATAATATGCCTCTGCCGATCCCTTCTGGGATAAAGGCGTGACCATATGTATTTATATATGTACAGAAATAAACCAAAACAACATTGTAGTGTTTTAATCCCACAACCGTTACATTGACTAAACAATATCCCTGAAAACAATTATTTATGCATTCGTCTTTAGACCTTTCAAGATTAAACGGGAACTTTCTAGTAACTGACCGTGCCCTTTCAATGGAGAATTCACGATTGTGCTTTATATTAAATGCCGTTTTGTACACTGTTTCAAAGCTCTGGTACTTTACCATTGGCTTACTTTCCCCGCTTACAAAGCCGCTAAATGTATTCTTGGTATTCAAAGGTCGCATAAACGCGTTATAAAGAGTAACATTGTCGCGAATAGAAATAACATTTATGGGTAACCATTGTTGTGTTGCTACTTACTTGCCTTTTAGAGTTTTGTTGCCTTCATTGTTTGGTGAATTTAGCTTAAGTTCAGATTATTGAGTAGGTTTATTAGTATTTTGTTTTACAATGTATATTGGGTGTTAGGTTTTTGGTGCAGCATGTCAATGTTCAATTGAAGTTTTATTGATATTTTCTATGGTATAATATTGTTAGAGTTCTGTTTGGCTTACACAGAATAACTGTAAAATATTTCAATATTTTAATCAAAATATTAAAATTTGAAACAAATAGGTAAGTTTCTTAACGAATCCTAATGAAATTCTACTGAATTTCCTTTTTACAGATCCAGTGCACAACATTTTTTTAATATAGATTGTCTGTATATCTTGTTGTGTTTGTTTAACTCAGTTTTAAATTTCTCAGCATCGCTTTGTTTGTCTCTTTTCCTATGGTTGACTGGTAGAGAATTCCTATGGCATCAAGTACGCCTATGAACATTGTGAATGAAGTTTAAATAAATAAATATCCCCACTATTCTAAAGTCACTATTAGTTGGAAGCCAGTTCGTCCGCAATATCTATGAAGAAGGCCTACTTAGCATTCATAACGTATTTTTTATATATAAATTATATAAAATTTTGAACACGATGGAACATTACCACTTCATATTTGACACCATTCAATCAAGCTTCTCTCATTCTAAAAAAGGCTGAACTACTGTTTCAAATAGTCATAAGTTCCAGTACGACCACAAGCTTTTTTGCAATTTCAGTCAATAGCTTTGTAAATCGGTTATGAGTACAATAACTTTACAAAGTAAACAATGTACAGTGGGCCATCTGTGATTTGAGGTCAGCGACTGATGCCGTAATGCTTACGGTAACGGCATAAAGGCCTTGACATTGCCTATAATGGTCTATCTATTGGTGACACTGTAGATGTGTGTCTAGATAGTCTTGGCATTGTGGCATTTGGTGTCTTTGATAAGAACAATCATTTATTCTCACAGATTCATAAATCACTTCTTCATTAACATAATATCCACAAGTAACATTTTTTTAAGCGTGACTCTGCGTAGTTTATCATAGCATATCAATGTACTTACTTCTAGAAGAGGAATGATGATGATCACACTTTCATCATTAATTTCTGGAAAACCTTCCTTCTAAATAGCTATGGGGATCTTACAAAGACCCTAGTCCAACCCGTAAAAATCGTTCTGGTCACAAACGGGCACTGAAGTAAATGAAATAAAGCCTGACCATGTCAATGACGCTGACTCTGGTTAGTAAATACAAAAGGAAATGTGTCGCAAATAGTAAAAAAATTAATAAAAAGTAGAGCTAAAAGTTTTATAATCACAGAAACCGATAAGGGTGAGAATAGATGGAACCGCAAAAGGAGGAATGTGAAACCCTGAATGTTAAAAATTTGTTGACAAATTAATAAATGTATATCTACATTTAGAACTTAAACAAAAACAGAGCTTTACACTAAAACAAATAAAAGTGACCACTAAACCAAAACTATAATTTCTATTAAACGCAAAAATGCAATTTCATATTTATATTAACAGCAGGTTTTCAATTCTTAAATGTGCAATTAATTATTTATAAAGAAGAAACTTTAACGATTCTCGCGCACTTACATTGTGACAAGGTTTCTAAATATTACCTGATTACATGTACATACTTCATAATTTTAACATTTAATTATGTTACTTAGCATTAATGCACCTACAAACTTTCATTAGTTTTCCCTTGAATGAGCACTAAGCTATCATAAAATCAAATAGGTCGCTGCTTAGCCAGCCTTGAGTCCGCATGACCTCTGACCCGGAAGAGTGCAACGAAAGTAGTGCCATGCAGAATACTTTGAAAACTTTCTCGCACTTCTCGTCTCCTAGTACATTAAAGACACATTTCAAACGGTTTATGAACAATTTCGCAAGCTCTATAATTGGTTAAGTTGAACAATCGGTTTTTTACGGTGATTTTCTTAATGACAGTATGGCCGTCAAGAACAAATACTTATAATTCTTGATGTGTGTTGTGAATTATAGTACCGTTTTCATTATTGCTGTGTAACAGATTTATATATAAAAAATGATCGCGTGTCTGTACCGTATTGTTTAACAAAATGTAATATCTTTATAATAATGAGATGCTACATTTATGCAAGTTTTTGTTACATAAAACAACACTACTTATCTGCACGTGCTACATCTATATTCTTCTTTGATGTGATAAATTATGCTGGTACATTGAAGGGTATTACGTTACAGAGGGTAAACGCTTAGAAAGCAGCTTTATGTTCGTAACATTGAACATGAAAATTTGGCTTTTTTTTTGTTTAACGTGAGGGAAAATCCTCATGGATGTTATGCCGGACTCCTACCGACTAAAAAACCTCACGTAACACCCAACAGGTGCCCAACCTATGGTTGGGAGCCCCGGGGAAGCCCTCGGAAAGATGTCCCAGGACTCTCAACAGAATAGATCTACCTCGCCTGGAGTTGAAAATTTGGCTAGAACCTTTAATACTTATTGATATTGGAAAATGACAAAAATAATGACAAAAATTTTGTACACTTTTAATTTCGGGAATAAATTTCGAAAGAAAATGGGAATGGGAAAAGAACTAAACGCGGGTGGAGCCAGTTTCATCAGATACATAATTATAGATTTTTCAAGTGAAGTAAAGTGCGAGAGCTTATAACACTAAGATGATCAGTGTTACTCACCAACTAGCGCGAGGTAGCTATGCAGAGAACTCTTTCCCAGGGCGCCTTACTACAGAGATTCCAGTGTGCGTGCAAGGGTAGGCCAGGGCTCTGACGAAAACAGTCAGGTAGGGTGTACACACATATATTTATATAACACAGAGATACACAGAGACACACAGAGAGCTTATTCACTGATAGACACAAATATCACAGGTACACAGAAGTATAGTCAGTGCTTAGGTACTTATGCTACTAAGCTACACATAAGTAGTGGATTTACTGGCCTGCAGAGTGAGCTGAGTGAGAGTGACTGCCTGTTGTTACTGCCAGGTGATGACGGCAGATACCTCTCACATGAGAAGCTCGTGTAGTCCGCACTTCCACGTTGTCGTACCACGTGCAGCCCACTAACTTATAGGTGCGGCACCAAATATCTCATCCGGCAACTAGCCCCGTAGTAAAAAACCCTGTCATGAAAGAAACGACAAATTAAGATCTTGGCTGCGCGACAGACGACAATCGACCCGCTTTGCAAAAGAAGAAGTGACTCACCAGTTTTCTGGGTAAAATGTAGCAAGATGCAATGCAGCAACCCAATCACAGCCCGTTAGGCCACGCGAGGTAACAAATAATCGCGCTTGAGCGAAAAACTGATTCGCGGCACAGTCTCAGAGCAAAAGCCAAAGGACCTCCAACTACCCCAAAGCAGGTCTCGGTCAAAAGTCCAGTCTTTCACGAAAAATCTTAACCAAAACCCGTTCCTTTAAATGCGAAACGCTTCGTCACCGAACTTATGACATCCTGTCATTCTGACAGCAGAAATGTCACCACTGACAACCGATTAAAAAAAGATAACTCGATAAGGCTGCTTTCACATCCTAAATACTGCATCTATAGAAAATAAATGCTACAACCACTCCCCCTTTAATAGTATTTCCTGCGGATATGACACGCTGGAAATACACAATAAAGAAAACAGAAAAGTACTGACTAATAAACAAAGACAACCAGCTAGGTCCTTCAAACACCAGCTGACTACGACCATTACAATACCAAAGAAAGATCCTCCTATGTACCTAACTAGACACTGACTCGTGTACCGGTTAGGCTAAGTAATTAGAGTCTAATGCCCTTCATAGAAAACGAATGCTCCCTTTACTCACTGCCGATACCCTAACACTACCCAAGCTCTCAGGATAATGTAGAGTACTAAGAAGCGAATGAGAGAAAAACGCTCGGTGCGGTGCATAGAAGAAACTACAACGTGACAATTTAAAGTCACGTACACATATAGAAATACAAACAAAAGATTAAAATAGTCTTACATAATGATCACATAGCACTGGTTTAATAAACTAGAGAAACAGTGCTATGTAGTTACGTTAGGTATTGGAGACTGCTCCTCCTGATACTTCAGGATGTCCTTGATATGGTACTCCCCAAGATCCTTACCGTCCAGATCTGACAGCCTATATACTAAAGGGGATCGTTTAGCAGTCACCACACATTTAAGGAACTTAGGAGCTAGCTTAGAAGTAAAATTCTTGGCCTTGTTGGACAGGTAGAACGTGCGTTTGTAAACTATCTGTCCCACTTTCAGCTCTACATGCCTTTTTCTGAGGTTGTAATACTTTTCATTACGCTGGTGGGCAACGTTCAAATGTTTCCTCACCTGGTCGTAAATGCGTTGTATTTCTCTCAGCTTGACACCGAAGGCCGATGGATCGTCTACAGAGACTGAAGTAGGATGGCACGCGATATCTGTCTGCCTGTATAACACTCCATCCCCAATAAATTCCCTACCATGTACCAAGAAGTAAGGGGTGAAACGAGTTGCTTCGTTAACTGCAGTGTTTAAAGCACACTGTATCTCAACCAAGAACTGATCCCAAGACTTGTGTTGCGACTTCACATAGCATGAGATCGCTTGAACAACATTACGAATAGCTCGTTCCGCCTGATTAGTTTGGGCATGATACCTAGGGTTATAATATATATTAGGTACATTGTATTTAGCCAACAGATCCTTAAATGGCTTACTCACAAACTGAGGGCCATTATCCATGTAAATAGTCTTGCAGACTCCGTGCACGAGAAACACACTCTTCTCTATGAACCTCGCGACTACAGCGCCTGTGGCAACCCGAACAGGGCACAACATGACGTATTTGCTAAAGTAGTCGGAGACCACGATCAGGTGTACGTTTCTATTGCTCGAAGTGGGAAAGGGACCAAGCAGATCGACAGAGATAGCTTCGAATGGCTTCGAAACCCGCTTCGGGCTACCCATTAGGCCGGGACGAGACGTATTTACGGGTTTGTACTGCTTGCATGTTTCGCAATTCCCAACATATTCTTTGACGTCCTCGTACATCTTGGGCCAGTAATAATTTAGGGCTAACCTTTTATGCGTCTTCCAAACGCCACCATGGGCACTAAGTGTGTCATCGTGGTACTTAGAGAGCAGGGGCAAGCGATCCTCCTGAGGTACCACCAGCTTCCAGTCAAAGTCTGAAGTCAAAGAATATTTATTTTTAGTTAACCTATATAGAAGGTTGTCACGAATGTCATAATTTGGTGACTTCCTAGGGTTCTTCCGAACACTATTCATGGTGTGGTCATACCACGGGTCTTTAGTGGGTACTGCATCGAGGGAATCAATTTTGATACGAGACAGAGCATCAGGTACAACGTGGTCTTTACCTTTTCGATGCTCTATGTCAAAATCGAATTGACTGAGCCTCATGCTCCAACGTGCTAGACGACCCGTGGGATTTTTTAGCTTATGGAACCACAGAAGAGATGAATGATCCGTGACGACCGTACATTTTTGGCCTTCGACGTACTGTCGAAATTGTTCCAAAGCGAAAATCACGGCCAGAAGTTCTCGCTCAGTTGTGCTGTAGTTCACCTCGTTCTTGTTGAGAGAACGGCTACAGTAGGCGATAGGGTGCTCAACACCATCGTGAGTTTGTGTCAGTACAGCAGCAACTGAGTAAGCTGACGCGTCACTAAGAATGCGGAAGGGCATCTCAAAGTTAGGCATTTTTAATATAGGGGCAGAAACCAAGGCTGACTTTAGCAGGTTAAAGGACTGTTCAGCCTCAGGGGTCCATTCGAACTTAAGGTTCGTAGAAGTGAGTTTGCACAGAGGTTTACTAATCTTCGAGAAGTTGTTAACAAAGCGACGATACCAGCCGGCCATTCCCAGAAATCTCTTAACCTCCTTAGGGTTAGAAGGGGTGGGATAGTTGAGGATAACCTCAACTTTACCCGGGTCTGTCCGTAAGCCATGTTTGTCCACATAATACCCCAGGTATTTGAGTTCACTCCGACAAAAGTGGGATTTTTTCATATTAATAGTTAGGCCAGCATCCTTGAGTTGCTGATAGACTCTATGTAAGAGCTCTACATGCTCCTCAAAGGTGCTGGACACACAGACTATGTCATCCTGAAACGCAAATACCTTGTTGTCGAACTCGGGACCAAACAGACGGTCCATGAGGCGTTGCATCGTGGCACTGGCACCGACAAGACCGAAGCACATGGAATTGTAATGGAACAATCCTCTCCGGGGAACCGTAAAAGCAGTCTTCTCAGCAGACTGGAGTGAGTCGAATGGAATCTGCCAGTAGGCCGCACTCAGATCTACAGAGGTTAAATACTTAGCATTATTAAGATGGTCTAAGATTTGATTGATATAGGGTAAGGGGTAGGCGTCACTCTTAGACACAGAGTTCAGCTTGCGAGAGTCCAAGCACAATCTGAGGTCGCCGTTCGCCTTCTCCACCATGACCACTGGAGAGTTCCAGGCGGACTGAGACGGGGACACTACTCCCATCTCCAGCATTCGGTCCAGCTCGGCTTCCAGGGCCTTCTGCTTAAGGGGAGAGAGCGGATAATAACGCTGCTTGATCGGCTTGCTGTCACCAGTGTCAATGACATGGTGCACAAGTGAGGTCCGACCTAAACCCACCTTATCAGTGTTCAACGAGTCGAACTTTTCAATGACCTCGTTGATTACACACCTTTGTTTAGTTGTCAGGTTGTCGTAATCCTCGAGGCCACCGTTAAGGGACACAGACTCTATAGGATTATTATCACTAAAGCTATCAAGACTAATATTTTGTAAAATTAACTTATCACTTAACTTAAATTGTTGCCAGAAATCCACTCCAAATATCATGGAGGTGGTTATACCTGGGACAACATAGAACTTGACAACTCGGATAACCGAATTGTACTCAATTGGCAAAGAGATACAACCCAGACATTGCAAGTGAGTGCTGTCTGCAGTTGTAATACGAAAAGTAGGATTGATACTCACAAGATCAAAACCCAGTTCCAAGAAGATGCGGTGCGCTCCCTTACCTAGTATAGAGCAGGAGGCACCGGAATCTAGAAGGCCTAAGACATTTAAATTTAAAACCTTAACAACTAGATACGGTCTAATGTCACTATCCCGTTTAGGAAACAGGACCTTATCAGAAATAGACTCAGATACAGAGTGATGCACAGAGTTCCTAATAAGGCCCTGGCCTACGCGTTTTTTGACTTGCTAGTACAGTGTGAGCAGTCTGGGGTCTTGACTCCTTTGAGACCACACCGGAAACACACCAGCTCCCTTGACTGTGTGCAGCTGTATGCAGTGTGACCGCCCCCGCCGCAACGAAAGCATTTGCGATCGTGGGGGGTAACCGGCGTCTCCACTGCAGACACCTGCTTAGCGGGCTTTTGTACACCTTTGTTCTTAAGCTGGTGTAAGTCAGATGTAATCTCAAACTTGTCAAGAGCAGGCTCATGGAAAGCGTCTGCCCTAGTACGCGCAAGCTCCAAGCGCTTACCCAAACGTCTCAAGTCATCTACAGAGTTGACATCATGCAAGGCCAGTTCCTTCATGTAGTCAGGTCTAATGTTGTGCATGAGAATGTCCAGCTGTTCCTCACTGGGCATCTTACATGACAACCTTGAGAACATGGCTTGCATTGTACATATATAGTTAACCAAGGACTCAGAGCGGGCTTGTGTACGCTGTCTTATCTCGTTCCTGAGGCGGTAATCATAATCAGGAATATCGAAGGTATCTCTAAGCTCACTAATAAGATCCTCATATGAGATGAAGTTAGCTTTGTTTGTACGGAACCAAGACAAAGCCGGTCCATCCAACAGGTCGGAGAAAGCCATAAGGAGTCTAGGCTTAGTAACCTCCCGAGCACATCTAAGTTCCTCTAATCTCTCTAAAAACACACGTACACAAGTAGAACCATCATATTTTAAGTTAAATGAACATAAGTTAAGGGGACGTTCTTTATACACTATGTTACATGTAGAACTATTCCTACTTGAACTAGCTCGCACCGAGCGGTCCTCTCTCACTACTGGTGAAGTATATTCCACCTGGTCACGACCCGAAGGATCATCACCATCATCATCCGAACCTTCGGATTCAGAATCACTACTGGGTTCAGCCCTAGCGATGATCTTCACTAGCCTACCACGAATATCCACCAGGTCGGGGCAATCCAGACCACAACGAGCTAACCTACTCAATAAGTAGTTGGCCCTGAGGGACACCCTAAGACGACTACCCTTATTAATGAAGATGTCACCTGACTGAATAGCCTCCTCCAGCTCGGACACCTTCGGGAGGCAGATCGAGAGCTCAGCCGATGCATCAGCGGGTACCGGAGCACTCGCTTTGATGCTACCTCGACGGACGAGTCGGTGTGCCGCTCTTAGCTCACTCCGAAGGCCAGACACTGTCGTTTCCGGTTCCACTGAAATACCCATGTGGGACAGCTCGTTAGCAAGTTCATCCTTTCTTAAATAATTAATATATTTTTTCATCTGTGCCATTATGTAAAAATTTACTTACAACAATTATAAAGATAAAATGGCACAGATAAGGATCAATTACAAAGTAAAAATGTAAATTGAGTTACAACAAAGTGTACTAAGTTAGGTAATTATGTTTCAAATTGACTTTTAGAATTTAACAAAGATTAAGGGTATACTAAGAGAGAAAAGTTTCTAAATTTTCTGATAACACAGTTCAGGTTAATAATTAAAATTACAAGGTATCAACATACCTTCAAAAAAAATTTATAATTACACAGAGTGAAATTCACTAAGTTAACACAGAGGTGAAGCTATAGAATAATATATGTAATATATTAATCTATGCTAATATAATATTACAATAAATATATGTGTGCACCATAAAAAAAGAACATAAAGAAGAAAAAAAACACAATAAGAAAAGAAGTGGGTATTCCAAATAAAATCAAAAAGTTTTTCCAAAATCACAGCTATTTTTAAATTTTAGAATTTAGAATTTTGTGTCTTTTCCAGCCAAGGATGTAGGGAGCTGGAAGAAGACGAAAGGGAAGGTTTTGTGCTTAGCTGCTAGCACCACCAATTAACGTCCTGGAGCGTCTCGGACGATTCCAGAATGGTTTCGCCAGAGATAACCACCTATGCACACACACTAGACTGAGGCTACCGCAGAGTAGACCCAGAGATTTGCCACTACGTTGGGAGCCAATTTATAACACTAAGATGATCAGTGTTACTCACCAACTAGCGCGAGGTAGCTATGCAGAGAACTCTTTCCCAGGGCGCCTTACTACAGAGATTCCAGTGTGCGTGCAAGGGTAGGCCAGGGCTCTGACGAAAACAGTCAGGTAGGGTGTACACACATATATTTATATAACACAGAGATACACAGAGACACACAGAGAGCTTATTCACTGATAGACACAAATATCACAGGTACACAGAAGTATAGTCAGTGCTTAGGTACTTATGCTACTAAGCTACACATAAGTAGTGGATTTACTGGCCTGCAGAGTGAGCTGAGTGAGAGTGACTGCCTGTTGTTACTGCCAGGTGATGACGGCAGATACCTCTCACATGAGAAGCTCGTGTAGTCCGCACTTCCACGTTGTCGTACCACGTGCAGCCCACTAACTTATAGGTGCGGCACCAAATATCTCATCCGGCAACTAGCCCCGTAGTAAAAAACCCTGTCATGAAAGAAACGACAAATTAAGATCTTGGCTGCGCGACAGACGACAATCGACCCGCTTTGCAAAAGAAGAAGTGACTCACCAGTTTTCTGGGTAAAATGTAGCAAGATGCAATGCAGCAACCCAATCACAGCCCGTTAGGCCACGCGAGGTAACAAATAATCGCGCTTGAGCGAAAAACTGATTCGCGGCACAGTCTCAGAGCAAAAGCCAAAGGACCTCCAACTACCCCAAAGCAGGTCTCGGTCAAAAGTCCAGTCTTTCACGAAAAATCTTAACCAAAACCCGTTCCTTTAAATGCGAAACGCTTCGTCACCGAACTTATGACATCCTGTCATTCTGACAGCAGAAATGTCACCACTGACAACCGATTAAAAAAAGATAACTCGATAAGGCTGCTTTCACATCCTAAATACTGCATCTATAGAAAATAAATGCTACAAGCTAATATTATATTATATCACTTGCGGACGTCACGCGTTTTCACCCGCGTAGTTCCCGTTCCCGCGGGGATACGGGAATAAAATATAGCCTATGTTCACCGCAAAGAGTGTAGCTTTCCAACAGTGAAAGAATTTTTCAAATCAGTCCAGTAGTTCCGGAGCCTATTCGTTACAAACAAAAAACAAAAAAACAAAAAAACAAAAAATCAAAAAAACAAATCTTTCTTCTTTATTAGTATAGACTAGCGGGCCTCGCACAGTTTCACCCGCATAGGTCCCGTTCCCGTTGAACTACGGGAATAAAATATAGCCTTTGTTACACGAGGACAGTGAAGCTTTCTAACAGTGAGATAATTTCTTAAAAAAGTTTCGGAGCCTATTTGATACAAACAAACAAACAATCTAATCTTTCCGCTTTATAATATAAGTATAGATTATATTTCATCCAGTAAATGCTTCACAACAAATAACTTATTTGCATGTGCATGATAGATGTCTGTATTGCTTTATGATGTCATTAATTATGATGGTACATTGAAAAATATAAAGTTACAGACGGAAAGGTTGTGAAAAGATATTGTTTGTTTAATCCTATGAAATTTAAGTTCAAAATATTTGCATAAAAAACTCAAGCTTTTGCTGAGGATTGCAGTAGATGGTATTATAATCATTACATGCAGTGTCAATAAACACCCATCTTGTAGGTAGGTATAAACCAGCTTTGTGAAATAAAACTAATCTAGCTGAACCAAAATAGCTAAATGGGAAAAACTTTTTACGGAGTACGGTATATTTTGCTGTCAATAAGATATTTAATGTTCAACAAAAAGTTAAACTACAAATTTTGAATGAATTTAACCTTGGTGTAGAAAAAAACTGTTTCTAAGCATGATATTATTGGGATGAGTTCTACTAGTTATGGTCACTTTAAAGTTTTAGTCAATGGCTAGCTAACTTTTTAATCTAAGCATAGCCAGAATTAACCCATTTGTGGTTGCTGTGCCAATTTTGGAACACTTAATAATTGAGGGTAGAAGTGAAAACTGTTGACGCTAAACTTTAAACGTTTGCAGTTTTAAGTAGTTAAAAATACCTTCAATGTATAAACGATACAAATATTGTGCTAATATTAGTGCTATTTTCGTACTTTCTTGTTGAACTTTACTCACAGGACGCACGGTGAGGTATGTACTATTTATTTCAATAATTTTTATGGTAAATATAATATACGTCACATTACTATTGATTATTTGTAGTTCAATGTATATTCAGTTATCCACAACATTTTGTAGTGACGAATAATTATAGTGAATGCTTTTGTGATATCCAAAACATTACTGTGCCAATTCGGGTACAGCGGCCACCTGTGTATTAATTTTTTCTTGTCTTTACAGTTTAAAAAATGAGTCGTAGGCGAAGATTTAGTGCTAGTAACAACTACTTGGGCTTAGAAGAAGCCATAAATTCCATAGAAGAAGATAGTGTTGATGGTTTGGAGTATGACTTGGCCATACTTCCCCCAGAACCCAGTGTTGTTATTGATGAAGAAGAGGGGTTTGATGATGAAAATCTACCAACTAACTTGCCAAATGATGTTCCGGGAAATATAGAGGTATTTATTCGCGAAGAAGGTGCTCTTTCTGATAGCAGTGATGACGAACCATTAGCCTCCAAGAGAGCTCGAATTAGATCCACTCTACCTCAAGCTGCTGGTGACCATTCGACAAACTTAACGGCTTCAATATCAACCAATCCTGTCTGGCGGCACGGCGTGGGCGCAACAGCGCCAAGTCCTCGTAGTGGGTCTGGGCGTGGACACTCTCTCGCTCGAGACCATGGTGCGAGCCATGCTCTCCAGCGGGAGTAAGTGGGTCTGCGCCGCCTCTTTCTGCAAGCAGGTCATGCTCGTGAAGGAGGCGGCGGGCCGGGTGCGGGAGAGAGCTCTCCCACCCGAGTTCCGCAGTCGGCGGCCTGGACGCCGCCGACGTATCTTCGCCGAGGACTATCGGCCACCGTGACCGGGGGAAAGTATTTCCATAGATGAATCCATGGTGAAGTATTACGGGCATCATTCGGCAAAACAATTTGTTGGAGGCATGCACGCTTCGGGTATAAAAATTGGGTTGCAGCAAGCTCCTCAGGATATTGTAACAGCTTCGATATTTATTGTGGTAAATCTACTGATTCAAGTACCGAGCCTTAGGGATCAACTACTGTTTCGACGAAGCATAGCCAGGTTCTACCTAAAACAATCGCCCAAAAGACAGTCTGCAGCTGCCCGTCATCCCACTTCTAACATAGAGGGACTACAACTTGATGGCGCCGATCACGTACCTGAAAGCTTCCGAAACCAGTACGCTGTGTTGTTTATAATAACAGAAGTCGATTGGGCTGCAAGAAATGCAAGAAAACTTTGTGCATTGAAAAACAGTGTTTTGAGAATTATCACTCCTAAGTGGCCGCTGTGCCAATTTGGGCACACCTCTTTAAAAGTTTCAAAAACATTATTTTTATTTATTTTTCTCTTTTTTTTCTATTCTTTGTATCCTCTTTCATAGTGAAATATAAAAATACATGTAAAAAACCTACTAGTTTTATTTTGACCATTAATGGGTTAATGTAATAATCAAGACTATAACTGTTAATTGGCACCCATTGTACACGAGGCCTGGATTAGTCAGGCCTCGTGGATAATGACATGGCTTGTTCAAGCCTAATGTCAAGCAAACTGTAGATTTTGCCAAGAAGCTGAAGACACGCAACGGTCTTATTTATATCGTCAGCTACTGGTGAACGAATTAAACAACTCAGATTTGAAACAGTTGAATGGTCAGTAGCTCAAATTATGCACGTAAATGCATTATAACGTAAGCATATACAAATATAGGAACTTAGTAAACTCCTAGAGGGTGTTACTGGACCACCGAATAAGTAAATAACATACTGAAATTCGCAATGCAGCTAGTAGGTACACATCTGGGGAAAGATCGCACTCTAGAGAAATTAAATTGAAAAAAAAAATGTACATGTACCTAATGTTTTTGAATAAAGTATACAACGCAGAACGTGGCTTGACTAATCCTTATATGCGTGACACATCAACACCACTGACCGCAAAGATGAATATAAAAATAAATGTTACTTTGAAAACAGAATCACATTAAATTTAATTTTTACTTACTTTTTCTTAACTTAAAGATACAAAAGCCTCAAACGTGAGCATGATTCCTTTATTATCATGTCATCCTAGTAACCTAAAATATTTGAGGAAAACCATTCCTTAACGGCACTTCATCATCACAATACCCTTTCTTCACACGTTACTAGAAAATATCGCCAAACGTCAAGAGAAGGCTAATTAGCTTTGTCTGAGGAGTCAAAACGGTTTCTGAGCAAAAAACAGTCTATTAACTGACTATTGTGCGACAAACTCGGTAATGGTTTCCGTAATAAATATTAAATAAGATTTGTTTAACGGTTATCTACGTTTTTATCTTTCAGTTTGGATGAAACCTGTTTTTTCGTTTGGATTTAGTTGGTGAGAACTATGTCAAATTGATTACGATTGGTTTGGCTGACTTTTGTTAGTTTTTATTAAAAACAAGATATATTTATCAAGTTTTTGGAAACTTATGAGTGAATAGTCTAAATCCTGCCATTTTAACACACGTTTTACAGGTGTCTTATCCCGCGGGAAGTTAGACAGCACTTCTAATCTAAGCAAACTCAAAAATGGTTGAAGCCATCAAGGGAAAGATTCAGAAATATTTATTTGTTCCGTGTTAAGGGTTGAAAACAGTCTATGATTTAACTTAACTTTTCCTGGGATATCCTACCGACCTGGGGTATCTTTCCGGGCTTACCCGGGGCTCCCAACCGCTGGCTGTTAGGCAGGATACGTGAGGTTTTTTAGTCGGTAGGAGTCTCTTTCAGAAATATTTTTTACCAAAAAAAATAAACATGATGAAAAGATAACATGATCAATCCTTCATCTTGGTAGTAAATTAGTCTGAACTACAATTTAAAGAAATTTATTATTATGCTTCATCAAAACCTAGCCAGCCTAAAGGCATAAGTCGAATACATGAAATTACTGTAAGCTTGGAAGACTAAGTTTATTACCAAAGTGCATGTAAAGATTATATGGACCATAATTGCGAAACGGTTTGAGATACTGTTACAGAAAATGCGACTAGGAAATTACGTCATTCCTAAGAGGATGGACCAAAATATGTCTATAAAAATAAAGATTACAGTTATAGTACACATAAAGTAAACATTTTAACGGTTTCAAACAAACACATGTTTCGTTACGGATGATGAATTCTGCAGATAGTAATATTCTTGGAATCGAAATTAATTTAATATCAGTTGAATAACTAGTCTTAATTAATGATCTAGAAAAAAAATCGGTGCAGAGTAATTCTAGTAACCATTTCGAGAAAAAATTGAGTAAAGTAAAACACAATAAATCAAAAACAAACTACCAAAAGTAGAACCAGTTGAGAAAAAATGACGATAGACAGTTTACAGAGTATCGTTAATTAAAAGCAGTCAATGAGGTGTTAACTGATGCTTTAACTGCTATAAAACATGCATTGCTCTTTAAAGATCTGACTTGACTATTTTAGTTATCGGATGCAGATATTGTTCTATAGCAGAGAAATGAATTATAAACGATGATTAGTATTTATTTATCTGACCTACATCAATGTCATTCTTAATATTTCTACACGAGTCTGACACACATTTTTGCATAATCAAAGTATCATTTGCATATTACCTAAGTAAAGTACATGTACTTACTGGAAAAACGTTATATCCATTATAAATACCGGTACACTTGATACGCCTTTAGTTTTATGATCTCTAAGTATTTTATATTCAAGTAAGCAAGGTTTACTTTGTAGCTCTGTGAATTCATCTTTGGATATTGTGAGATACTTACTGAATAAAGTATTGTCGTTTAGATTTATACTAGCTGCTGCCCGCGACTCCGCCCGCGTTGAATGTTGTTCCCGGTCACTTAGGGGTATGAAAAATAGATGTTGGCCGATTCTCAGACCTACTCAATAATGCTCACAAAATTTCATGAGAATCGGTCAAGCCGTTTCGGAGGAGTATGGCAACGAAAACTGTGACACGAGTATTATATATATTAGATAGGAGGAACGCCATATAAATTTAAACGACATATTTTATCCAGTAAGTTGTAAATATGGTAACTGCATTCTAGTTTAGGCTTTAGTTTGTCACAAACTTATTATAATTTTAATTGATTTAGAAAATAAGTTTTTACGTCATACAATGGCCAAACATAGTTATCTCTGAAATATACATTCTAACATCTATTTTTATACATTTATTATGTTTTTATACATTTATTATGTTTCACTTTGTAAATAGGTACACTAGGTAAATACAACCATTCCTGATTTAGCCATTTTTTCAATATCGTTCCATCATGCAAGTCCAGCGGCTCGTTCAAATTCTTTTTAAAAGTTTCCAATAGAACAACTAGTAAATCATTTCGAAAATACCTCAATTGACTTTCGATACTTTAACCCAGTTCACAAGATGGTGACTGCCATTAAATTATACCTATTTCCGTGGGATTGAGGATACCATTCTTAGATATATGATCTTCAAAATCTCTACATCTATTTTTAATGTACTTTTTCATTTTTCATTCATCCATGAGTCACATCTTGACGATAGATATCATTTCTCGTTGCTTCTTAAAGCATCTTTTTAAAACTATCCATGGTTTTAAAAAAAATTATTTTTAATAGTAATTTTTAACAGAAAATAAACAAAACTCTGTGTTCCGTAAACGATCACTGCAGTAAGCAATTTCCGCTATCGCTGGTCTTTGAATGGGTGACCACCAACTTGACCACTTTGTGACATTTCATTTACGAGCGTTTCCGTACTTCGAAAAGCTCGTTAAGACGATGGTCTCAGTTGTCAGTAACAGAGCATGTCATGCCAATTCATTTCATACCTATTACGTGAGATAAAACATGACACCTTGTATGTCAAAATCCGTCAAGCCGTTGAGGCTGTAGGGCGTGCAAGAAAGAAAATCAACGTTTTCATTTTAGCGCCAAAAGTCAGCCATTTTATTTTTTTTGAAATTTTCATGTTTCTGGTGTCACTCACACAATCACGACGAATCAAATGACACCTCGCAAGTCAAAATCCGTCAAGCCGTTCAGGCTGTAGGACGTGACAAAGAATTATACATACATACATACATTATCTCGAAAATCATTACCCTCCTGTCTTCGGCAATTCGGGTAAAAACTAAGTATGAGGTGAAACATGGGCATATGCTACACATCTCCCTACCCATTCGTGCATAAGGTGTGACTATCATTATGTATAGTAGTACAGTAATTGCTTTGTAAATAAACTCCTAGTTACTCAAAAACTGCTAACCAGATTTTACTTTTAAAAATGTACAAGATTTAATTATGGTAGTAGTTTTCGAACAATCACTTTTTTTATTAATATTCACGGACATTTCACACAACGCTATCTGATCCCAAAGTAAGCTAGGAATAACCTGTTTGTGTTATGGGTATCAGACCACGGATATTAATACTTATATACTTTTAAATACATACATTTTATACATAGAAACACCCAGACTCTTGAGACAAACATTTATGGGGCACACAAATATTTATCTCCGGTGGGAATCGAACCCACGACCTCCAGCGCCGCAGGCGGTATCACTGCCGACTGCGCCACAGAGGCACTAAAAGGCATATCACAAGCGTATTTCATGAGAGTGATCTCGTTGATTGTAAAGGCGGGTTTCCACCGCAATAGAGTAATGAGCGGGAGGTGGATTAGGAGCTCACCGGAATTGCGTTATTATTACTACGTAATAGAGAAACAGCTATCCTGAACAAAAAACCAACGCCTTTTATCACGAGTTAAAACTAAAGTTCACTGCAGCGATTAAACTACAAATTAGTCGTCTAATCGCATTGCGTGAATTCTTTTTTTTTCTCTTTTCATTAATGGGCCTGCTGAGTTCGCGGTGAAAACAGTTCTTAATACTACAAACACAAACGTTAAAGAGCTCGTCACGCTTCACAATAGATGAATTAATTACAATTATTCTCCAATCTTACGGCTAAGCTGTCTAGTTAGCTATAGGTAACGGTTTTGTGAGTCAACGGCATTGTTTAACTGAATTTCGACCGGTAAACTTAACTTGGTTGGTTGGTGATTGCCTATCAAATGTATTATTGGTAACCCAGTGTTACTATGATTAGTAAGTCCCTTTTTAGGGTTTCGTAGCCAAATGGCAAAAACGTAACCCTTATAGATTCGTCATGTCTGTCTGTCTGTCTGTCTGTCTGTCCGTCCGTGTGTCACAGTCATTTTTCTCCGAAACTATAAGGCCTATGCTATTGAAACTTAGTCACTAGATGTATTCTGTGAACCGCATTAAGATTCTTATATAAAACTAGAAAAATAGTAGTAAATTTTGGGGGTCCCCATACTCAGAACTGAAACTCAAAATTTTTTTTTTTATCAAACCCATACGTGTGGCATATCTGTAGATAGGTCTTTGAAAATGTTATTGAGGTTTCTAACATCATTTTTTTCTAAAATGAATAGTTTGCGCAAGAGACACTTCCAAAGTGGAAAAATGTGTGTCCCCCCCCCCTCTAACTTCTAAACTAAAAGAATGATAAATCTAAAAAAAATATATGATGTACACTGCCATTAAAACTACCAACGAAAATTGGTTTGAACGAGATAGAGCAGGTAGTTTTTTTTTAATTCTTTTAAGTTTTTCGATTTTTTTAATTCTTCATAAACCGCCGTTAGAAAAATCACTACCACTGCGAAAGTGTTAAAACATCAATCAAAGTTACAACGAACTATAAGAACTTTTATATTATGTTACTTGCTGCTACGAAACCCTTCATGGGCGAGTCCAACTCGTTTAACTGAATTTCGACCGGTAAACTTAACTTGGTTGGTTGGTGATTGCCTATCAAATGTATTATTGGTAACCCAGTGTTACTATGATTAGTAAGTCCCTTTTTAGGGTTTCGTAGCCAAATGGCAAAAACGTAACCCTTATAGATTCGTCATGTCTGTCTGTCTGTCTGTCTGTCTGTCCGTCCGTGTGTCACAGTCATTTTTCTCCGAAACTATAAGGCCTATGCTATTGAAACTTAGTCACTAGATGTATTCTGTGAACCGCATTAAGATTCTTATATAAAACTAGAAAAATAGTAGTAAATTTTGGGGGTCCCCATACTCAGAACTGAAACTCAAAATTTTTTTTTTTATCAAACCCATACGTGTGGCATATCTGTAGATAGGTCTTTGAAAATGTTATTGAGGTTTCTAACATCATTTTTTTCTAAAATGAATAGTTTGCGCAAGAGACACTTCCAAAGTGGAAAAATGTGTGTCCCCCCCCCCCCTCTAACTTCTAAACTAAAAGAATGATAAATCTAAAAAAAATATATGATGTACACTGCCATTAAAACTACCAACAAAAATTGGTTTGAACGAGATAGAGCAGGTAGTTTTTTTTTAATTCTTTTAAGTTTTTCGATTTTTTTAATTCTTCATAAACCGCCGTTAGAAAAATCACTACCACTGCGAAAGTGTTAAAACATCAATCAAAGTTACAACGAACTATAAGAACTTTTATATTATGTTACTTGCTGCTACGAAACCCTTCATGGGCGAGTCCAACTCGCACTTGGCCGGTTTTTGACAGATGATATTAAAGCAAAATAGAATCATAAACCTGACGAGGATTTTTTTTACATAATAAGGCTGAAGCAACATTTTAAAACCAAGGAAACCGAGTCTATGGTTTCATTGGTTTTAAAATTGTGTGGTTAGAAACCGCCTGCGGTAACCAAAAATGCGGCCTCAGTTTTACGATGTTCATGATTTTATTTTAAAGTCGAAGAAGTAAAATGTATCAAAACAGTGCAATATGATTTTTGCTAAATATCGTCTCATCAAATTTCAAAAGTAAAGTAGAACTAACCCACTATAAGTTTTACAAGCACATAGATTAGATTGAGAAGCTTTGAACATTAAAATTTAATACTAATGCGAAAAAGTATTGCAAATGTTATTAAAAACCACAAAATTCAGAGGCTGGCCCACTTAGATCTACCATAGATCTAAGCGAGGCATCGTAAAAAATCTTGTATGAAAAATGTCAAATATTCCCAAAAAATATGAATGATTCATACTTTATGGGAAAGTTTGACAAGTAATGGAGTTGTTAGATATTGAGTTTAATTTTTATAGACAAAAAATACTTAGATTCGTAAATCTTGACCCCTTTTTTTTTGTTTGACGTGAGGGAAAATCCTCATGGATGTTATACCGGACTCCTACCGACTAAAAAACCTCACGTAACGCCCAACAGCCTATGGTTGGGAGCCCCGGGTAAGCCCTTGGAAGGATGTCCCTGGACACCCCTATAAGGAGTTGCTTCTTTATACTAAATCTTAAAGTACTCTCAAAGTTGCCAAAAACAAAGTTGCGAAGAAAAAAAATTGTGAAGTAGTAATCCGAATTACAATATAGATATATATTAATTAATTATGCTTCGAATCACTACTTCACAAAATCCGTTCTCGTTCTAGGGTATTTTTTTTTATCTAAAGTGTATATTGTACAAAGAGCAATTTGTTTTTGGCAATTCTTCATTTAGATGAACCATACGAAAAACGAATCATTCCTTGTTTAATTTCCGCACATAATTACTTTGTGATAAAGCAATTGTAAATGGGAATCGACGTTTTTTTGTGAACAGAAACATTTGCCGCAAATCTGGTGTCCATTTTTTTTAATAAATGAATATTTGTGGACAATTTCACACAACATCATCTAATCCAAATTAAGCTAATATAAGCTTGTGCTATGGGATCTAGACGTAACTTATTAAAACAGGATGTGCATTAACATAAACTAATTTAGCATGACGGCAGCGTAAGGAGAGGGATTCACCCCCCTTAGAAGCGGGATCACACCTGAAACCCCTAAAAGACGCGGGATAGCACCCGAACCACCCCCTAGGCTACCGGCCGTGGGTCTGTTGGGAGTCCTGGGACATCCTTTCGAGGGCTTACCCGGAGCTACCAACCATAGGCTATTGGGCGTAAGGTCAGGTTTTTTAGTCGGTAGGAGTACGGCATAGCATGCATGAGGATTTTCCCTCACGTTTAAAAAAACAACATAAATCAATTCTTATTTTTACGTGTGAAAATTCTTCATAATAACAATCTCGACTCTTACCGACTAAAACCACACAACATACTTTTAACCTGAAAGTATAAAAAATACTTATGGCTGAATTTGAGAGTAAATATAATTTACTTCACGCTATTTAAGTTACGCTGGCTATATAGTGAGTAATATACATAGCAATAGGAATACAAAAATTGTTTCACTGAACTTGATTTCCTTACAAATTACAGAAACAACACAACTTTTTCGAAAGCAAGTTATTATAAGAATGCAAAGAGAAAAAAGAAAGCTAAGAACAAACTGAGTTCACAAACGTAGCACGAATTTTGACAGGTGTTAATTTAGCGCGATGTTTTTGATATAATCGGGCGTGTCCGCTGTCAAAATATTGATAAATTGGCGCTTTTGTTCATACAGTTGCTGTCAGTTATATACTTTATATGGGCTATTATAAAAATGGCAAAGTGCGAGTCGCACTGAGGGTTTTGTACAGAAAAAACGCAAAAGAAAGACATTTGTTGTTTGGGAGCCACCTTTTTTCTGATTTTAGGATTTGTTTTTATAGCAGCAACAGTTTTCCCTACATCATTTGTGAAAATTTTTGCTGTCTAGCTATGGTTCATGAGACGCGGTACGGGTGCCGTTTTCACCGGGTGGGTACGGAACCCTAAAAATGGTTTTATTAAATTTGCTTCTTTCTCGAAGTTATATTAGATTAGAATCTTTGATCATGATAATTGTATTTCCTATTCCACTTCTGTTTAGAATTATGGCTTACATTTATTTACTACGCAGACTAATTTTCACAATTTCACGTCAGTATTTTAAAAACGAGAAGTCATGTTTAAAATACATCATGCACCTAATACCGGCCGCATTTATCGCTATCAATAAGGCGTATTAAATTTTTAACTCTCAAAGTAATATTGGAAATAATTATATTTCATTTGTGGTATGACAAGGATGGATAAAATACGTAATGAGTAGGAATAAAAGAGCGGGTTTAAAAGTGGTACCTGTGACTGAAAGAATGAGAGAAAACCGTTTGTCTTGGTATGGGCTTGTAAAGAGAAGAGTGATGAATTTGAATGATGAGGGAGGGAAGGCCAGAGGAAGACTAAAGAGAAGATAGATGGATTGTGTAGTGAATGATGTGAATGTGAAAAGAGTGAATGAGAGATGTGAGACGACGAGTAATAGGAAAGAGGTACGAATGTAAGAAGGAAACTTACTTACTCAATAAATTGGAACAACAGTAGGTGAATGATGACTGAAAACCAGTGACATCTTAAATGACTAAAGGTTAAACGAGGAATTGTATGTTTAAGTGCCAATTAAAAACTGTATTTTTCGATGAATCAGCCCTTGTTGTAGAATGTAAGGTTTCAATCTGCGACTTCAAACTTAGGAGAGCTACGTTCATACAGGTTTATTCAAATAAGTACAGGTGGCAAATGAAAAGGACATTACGAACACATTTTATATCTTTATAAGAAGGATAATTTACTTCATTTGTTTACTTACGTAAATCTTTATTTATGCCAATAAAAAAATATGCCAATAATGTAGCTCTAAAATAATCAAGACAAAATGTATTTTTACTTTAATTTCTCACGGGCGTAAATAATATCAAATCCATTCAATAATCTCAAATCTTACTATTATTTTAACTATGACAGTTTGTGAGAATGTTTATTACGGTGTTACAGGGAAATTGTCTGGAATAACACGTAGGCAGCAGTAACGGGAACAAAACTGTAGAATTCATTTAAATTTAAATTAATTATCAAGCCAATCGTGAGGTATAATGATGGTCAAGTCAGTCAGCGATTATCTAAAAACAAAATAGTACCAGTGCTGCTTAAGTGCTTATGTAAATAGATATGAAATCTTTTTTGAGAGAGTACAGAGAAAAGGTGCAATTATAAATATATTTTATTTAAGGTTCACCAAACGCCTACATTACTGCACAAATATCTGGATTTGCTTCAACTTTAAAGGTTAAATATTATAAAACTAGATAGCCATTTAACTTAGAATATAAATGTACTCAATATAATCATAATAACAAATACACGTGTTTATTACCAACATTACGCTCATTTTACGAGGAGATGCAAGAATAGACATGTTTAAAACTTATTATTCATACAAAATAAATAAGTACTTTAGTAAAAGCTACGATTATACTTGGGACAATCAAAAGCACTGTTATTGCAATGATTAAAATGGAAGTAAAATGTGTTAAATATAAAGAAAAGCTTAAACTAACTGCAATTTGGTAATAAATACTACACCATAAATCATCATTCAACTACATTATCTACAATGACGATGCTAATTACGTTATTGATCAAGAACTGACAGAATAAGGCTAGCAGGCTCTGAAAGCTGTACATAATTAAACTAGACGCTTCAATCTTCGATAACTAGGAGGATCGTTTAAACTTCATTACAATACGTATTACTGGTGTTCGTTTAGCGTTCTTCTTTATACATACCGTTCATTTTGTTATTAGAGTTATTTTGACAGCTTTAGTTACAAGTGAAAGTAGTTTATAAAAGCACTTTCGGTTTCGAATCTGAGCGACATGTTAAGTTCGGATTAAATCATTTGAAGTGACTTTTTCCGTTTTCAATCGCTGTGACGAAGCTTTGATTTGCATGCGTTTCGTTGTTGCTTTGAATTAAGAAACAATTTGACAGTCGTTCAGATTTAGATTACGTTTATATCGATTGGACACGATAGTAAATTCTTTTCTTTTAGTTAAAACATTTATAAGACGTATCGATTTATCACATATTCATTGACTTTTGATTACTATGTTTTTATCTAAATGTTTGTCTTCAGAGTCTGGGTGTTTCTATGTATAATAAGTATGTATTTAAGATATATATGAGTATTGATATCCGTGGTCCCATAACACAAGCAGGATATTCCTAGCTTATTTTGGGATCAGATAGCGCTGTGTGAAAAAGTCCATTAATAAGTATAATCATCTATTTTGATTAATGTGAAAGTAAAGACGTTATATTATTCTGGATCATCGGATCATCTAATGCAGGGTTCAATGTTTAAGAATATATGTAAGTAAATAGTATTCATGTTCCAAATTCGAGCACAAATTTCAATCGTTATGATCATACATGAAACACCCGTAGCGGGGCGCTGACTCAGGGTTTTGTAAACGATCGCCGTAGTAAGCAACCTTCGCTATAACTGGCCCTCGGATGGGTGACTGCTTTCAGACATATCATTTCCGAGCATTTTCGTGCTTCGAAAGGCACGTTAAGAAAATGGTCTCGGCTGGTACTAGTTGAGCCACTTCCAACGCCTTAAGAAGGCTTGTAAATTTTCAATAGTAGGTCTTCACATGCGTCTTACCAATCCAACGCGGCAATAGGATCACTTCCTATTACTTGGGACAAAAATACCTACTTAGGTTCGGCAACGAGAGTATGGCGCATCTGGTGTTACAAACCGTCAAGTTGGTGACCACAGTTCAACAAGTGGAGCCGTAAGCTTGTCTGTCGCGTTAATGGGGTAAAAAAAAGGTGGAATGTGGTCGTACACTGTACCTCTACCTACCCCTTAGGGGATAAAAACGTCACTAATGTAAATGTATATATTACTGAAAATATAATTAATTATTCAAAACTAACCAAACAATGTGTAGTATCACCACAGAATGTTTTTTCCTTGAATTATAAGTCTCTACAAAGATACAATAATAGTCTATTCCAACTACTCATAAATAACTCTTCTATTCGAAGATCGTGGCAATGAAGAATAAAAACAAAAGATATTTTTCATTAAAGTCACATACCCTGGAGATTTATCTTTGAAAATCACCGATAAGTTCCTTCCCAACAATAGTGCCTATAAGACTAGATAGCAGTATCCACTTAAGCTAGACCCCTATCATCTCTCTCACGTTTGTAGATTTATTTGTGCTAGATGAAAATGTAAAGAAGCGTGAAGATCTTTTAGACTGGTTGGTTGATATAAATTGTTGGCAGATGCACGTAAGTATTGAAATACACCGCACCGTTTTTGTGCAAGTGCAATGAGAGACTTGGGTGTCGATATTATTTTCTTATAAGTATTTATGCGCATATTTCATTGCTGTTTCTGAAGCGAGCTATTAAATGTAGATATTGATTTAGCGTGGTGAATGGGTCAATGATTTTATTTTATTCATTTATTATGTTATATACCTGGCAAAGATAGTTTAAAACAGTATCTATTGTCCACGTCAAAAATAAAAATGGAAAGATTTATTATATTACCCTTACTCAATAGTTGGCGTTAACCTTGCGAGTGTCACTCTTTATGAATGACCCTACGAAACTAAATTAACTGAAAAGATAATATACATAATGTAATGTACCTATAAATTCAATACGGACGCAGCCGCGATCATTTTCTAGCTAGTCTATACTAATATTATACCTCACCACCCGGGCATGAACTGAAATGGGCCACCTGGAAGTCCCTAAATAGGTTGAGGTCCCAGGTCGGCTGCTGCAGGGCTAAATGGGTAAAATGGGGTTACCTGGACGCTGGGGGCGGAGGCTGTGATTGTGGTGCACTCGTGCAGTCGATGGACCATCTACTGTCATGTTCGTTGTGCCCCTACACCTGCCGAATTGCTGATCTAAACCAAGCAACGCAACGTGCAGTCGGTCTTGCCGAGTTTTGGGCTGGGCTTATTTAGCTTTTACTTTTTATTTTATTGTTGCCATTGACACCAAGAAGACTTATATTATAAAGAGGACCTATTTGATTGTTTTTTTTGTTTGCATCGAATAGGCGCCGAAACTACTAAACTGATTTGAGAATTATTTAACTGTTGGAAGGGTATACTATTACCGGTGAGCATAAGGCTATATTTCATTCCCGTATTCTCACTGGAACGGAAACTACGTTGGTGAAACCGCCTGACGTCCACTATTTTTAGATAAAGGATACATAGTAGATTTTGGTGGTTACGGTTCAAAGAGGCATTGTTCCATCAAATGTTGTCTGTTCAAAGGAAATTAACACTATAATTTTAACAATCGCTCCTGTATTTTCTGTTAATTACGGTCTTGATTTTTTTTCTTCCATATAGTAATGATAACACGAAACCTTGTGTAAAATTATGTACCAACCAAAATCAATTTACCAGACACTTTTCATAAATAAAGCTTTACAACCAGCCAAAAAACTTCATAACAAATTACGCAGAATACAAGCTTCCAGCTTTTAAACGAAAAAAAAGAAGGAAAAATTTTAATGAGTGTACCTTTTCGTGGAATCCTTATAATTCTTGTTATTTAAAAAATACGCTGCAATATTCGCACCGAAAGCGCACGTTCACGGTCTGGTACAACAATCATTGTCTCTGCCCGCTAGTATTGTTCGCCATTTTGTTCTGTTAGCCCTGTCATGCCTGCTATCATTATACTTTTATTCGAGAACGTAGATTACATTTCGCTTAGGTTTTAGTTAGGTTGGAATAATAGTGCTGTCTGCCCTTTCTTCTGTAATACTAGTTTCTGTTAATTAAACTTTTACATTGTTTAAGCAGTGGTTAGGTATATTACTGACTTATGGAGCTACCCGCTATGCTGAGCTACAAAAATGATATGAATACAAATAAAGGTAATTTAGAATGTCTTGAAGTAGAAGATGTTGAATTGGCTTTTTGGCTACTTTGAGAATTCTAAATATCATAATTATAAAATTTCAGAGACACAGGCTGTCATTAGTAGCAATATCGATGTATAAGAAGTTATTATGAACTGGTTAGCTGACAATAAAGATACCAGTAGAGACAAAAAATTGATTATAAGAGAAATATATTTTTTCGTTTAAAATGAAGAGCTGGAAGTATATTCTGCATAATTTGTTATGAAGTTTTTCGGTGGTTGTAAGGCTAAGTAAAGATTTAATTATGAAAAGTGTCTGGTAAATTGGTTTTGGTTTGTACTTAAATTTACACAAGCTTTCGTGTTATCAATCATTACTGTTCGAAGGTAAAAAATTAAGTCTGTAATTTACAAAAAATATAGCAGCAAGTGTTAAAATTACAGTGCTTTTTTTAAGGGGCAGCATTTGATGGAACCATGCCTCTTCTAACTGATAGATGTCAAAAATGAAACTCTAGATGATGGAGAGCAATATAACACTAATAAAATTATCGTACAAGAAATTTGGATAGTGTCCAGGATAAGAAATAAACACAACATTCTCGTACATTTTGTAAAATGCAGAAATATTCCAGTCCACGTCATAATTTCGAAATAATCTGGCCGACCTTCAAAATTCCGAACGCTCATTTCGCCGATGATAAATTCAACGAATGGTTGTATGGTCGACTGTTAAAACTCCGAATGGTCATTTCGCCGATGATCAGTTTTACGAATGATTGTATCGGGGTACTCTGAGTCGGGGTGTTAACCATTCACTTTCTTGTAAAATATATATGGTGTAGCATGAATGAAAGCAATCATTGTAAATTATTTATGGAATGAATAAAGATTTTTATTTATTTATTTTATTTATTTATTTTATTTATTTATTTTATTTATTTACTTATTATGGTTAACACCTCGACTCGGATAGGTTAGGTTAGAAGGCTAAGGCGGGAGCGAAGCGGAGCGGGAGCATCCGCCTTAGCCTTCGTGGTTATTTTTTTTTTATAACCATCTAACACCAACATCAATTTCATACAATCATTCGTAAAACTGATCATCGGCGAAATTACCATTCGGAGTTTTAACAGTCGACCATACAACCATTCGTTGAATTTATCATCGGCGAAATGAGCGTTCGGAATTTTGAGGGTCGGCCAGATTATTTCGAAATTATGACGTGGACTCGAAATATTCATAATCTAACGTTAATAAGCGCGTAACACCAACAGCTATTATGCGCCAACTAAGATAACACATTGTAACCTTAGTTGAAGCAACATGGTTGTAACCAAGAACATGATACTTAACGACACAGAACTATCTATTGCTAGTACAAAACCTGAAGACAACTCGATTGAAATGATAGTAGACAGTCATAATTCAATAGACTAACCAGATTGTAATTGATACAAATCGCTAATATGTTTCGTGATTTCTATTAATGTACTGTAAAATGTGGATGACGTAGTAATTATCTAGAAATACCCATTATCTAAAGCTAATAAGCAGAGCCATATTGCACCAACTAAGGTAACACATTGTAACCTAACTAGGAGCAACATGGTTGTAACTAACAACATGATACTTAACGACACAGAACTATCTATTACTAGTACAATAACCTGAAGACAACTCGATTAAAATGATAGTAGACAGTCACAATTCAATAGACTAACCAGATTGTAGTTGATACAAGTCGCTAATATGTTTCGTGATTTCTATTAATGTACTGTGAGATGTAGATGACGGAGTAATTCAATAACCCCTAAAGAGGCTCAATTGAGTACATGATCGTGAATTTTTATGCCGATTGTTATGATCAAGTAGGTTAGGAACATCGTAAGTTGACCCGTTAGTCTCAATAGTTTAGCACTACACAATAGGCTAGATTTTAACTAATACTGTAAAGCTAAAGAGTTAGTGTTTGTGTGAACGCTATTATCTTAAGAACTACTTTGGACGTTTAGGAAAAGGTTGGCGTTTAGGAAAAGAATATTATTTGTGAGTCGAGTAGAGAAAAAAGGAGCGAAGCAGCTATGAAAAATGTAAAAAAAACGAAATTTAT
Source organism: Miltochrista miniata (assembly GCA_933228765.1). Classification (NCBI taxonomy): domain Eukaryota; kingdom Metazoa; phylum Arthropoda; class Insecta; order Lepidoptera; family Erebidae; genus Miltochrista; species Miltochrista miniata. Next base: position 4,812,996 of record OW121769.1, read on the forward strand.
TCCCTTTTATAGCTCTAAATGCGACGAGAAACATGCTGCATGCGCAATAAAAGTAGCTTGAGTCAGCTATTTATCAATATTTCTATAGCAGATGGTATAATATTTTATTTATTTTCCTCAACATTTAAATACTTTGTTTACAAAATTAGCAAAAAGTAAAAGTTTTTAATAAGAAGAGGTACGAGGAATCGGTGCATAAAAGTTCTAAAATATTTTTTAGGGTTATTGTGTTAATTATGACTCTGTTATTAATTACTTTTTACGCTTGCAAAAGAAATAATTTTGTTGTTTTGACAAATCGTGCAATGAGCTTTACGTGTACTTAAAGCTGTAGGTTTGAAAATCCTACTCATATTTTTAATATTCTTATCTTACACAGCTTTAGTATCAAAATCTTTCTATATACATTATCATGCTTTGCATTAACCAACAGTTTTCGTGTCGGGCTTTTTACATTTTGTATGTATGCACTGTTATTGCATTGCTTTTATGCCAAAAGTACTAGCAGAATAATTCAGGCACAACTTAGCATTCCAACCACATTTTTGATACTGGAATACTGGGGCGGTGTGTCACAAGGATCTATACCAAAAATCCATAACACATTTGGTTGGTAAGCAGTCTACTTTATTTTTGCTCTAAACAAAAATTTCAAAAATGTAAATATTATTTTGTTACAATCTAATAATTTTTTGAATAATTATATTTTGTTTGTGCACAAATGAGGTTACAATTGTTTATGTGCTACTATCTAGAATAAGAATGTTAACGGAATTGTAAATATTGTATCAGTGAACGAAATAATTTTAGATACCTTAGCTATAAATTCTGAATAAACAATGGTTTAAAACAGACACAAGCTTGTTAGGATACAAACAATACTACTATAAATAATACATTACTGATTATACACAACACTACGAGCCAGTACATTGGGAACAGTGACCCTGCCGCTTCCATAATTGAATTCTAACAAAACTATCGAACCGATGGATCTGCTCGTTTACGGTATAACACTAACAGTAGTCTTATTTTAGATATTATCTTATATCTGTAGTAATTTTACGTAATTATAATTATTAATAAGCTGGAAAATAACAACAACCTCACACGTACCTTATTTTAAACTCATTACGACTTTTACTGAAGTTCCAAAGGAAAAATTACTTTTATCGTGTCTACTTGTCTAGTATTGTCGGAATCTGAACTTTAATATACAGTGTTGCAAAATGCAACAGTGACGGCATTTAAAAGATTATGTATGGTAACGAGACCCGCTTTGCAAGATAGTTCATTTACATATTTTGACAAATTTATGAAGGGTATTAAAATGTGTAAAGAAGAGTACGGAAAGCTAACAATAAGTTCAAAAGCAAAGGCCTGAAAACTTATACTACATCTAAGCACATGAATTAATTTGTTTGATTCTCTATTTTGTACAACCATCGTAACTTATTTTTAAATATTTTGATATTATGCTTTATTCCTAAATACCTACTTATTTAAAAATAAATAAAGCATATTTCAAATTCAAGCACTATAAAAAGTTAGGTACTAATATTAGTTTTTTTGACTAGAGCATTGGTTTCTCGGAATACAGGTTTTCATCTTTAATAAAAGGTGACACTAAACTGTTTCATTAACTTTGATTTCTTTTATATACATTAGGTAATATCCTCCAAACTGTAAACTGTTAGATATCTGTAGTGCCTTTGTATCAAAACATTTCCTACTTCCAATAGACAATTTGCGATGATATATTTTGTCAAGATAAGATTAGATTCAGCTAAGAAATAAATGATCTATCTAAATCAAATACAGGGACGTAATACAAAATCGTTCGTTCTCTGAGACAATCTCCGTTTATCTTTCAAAATACAACCATTAATTTTGTAGCAAGACTGGAAGATTTGCATACAGATGCCAATCTTGAACTATTTGTAGGTGCATTTGTCGGAAAAGCCAATATCAATTTCTTGAAACTATTAGTTAGATAGATCACCCACAGTATCTCATTATCCTTTATGAGCAAAGTTGTCAACTTGTCACACACGTGTAGGTTTAAAAACTTTTCACTGTCATCTTTATTTTGAATTCGCGTATCACTCAAGTAAAGTTATGAGCAAATTTTTAAAAATATGTAATTTTGAGTAACGGCACTTTTAGTGTTAATTTAAACTCCAAATACAAACTAGGAATTATTATGAGCTGCTTTCATGATTATGTTAAATATGATGCTAGAAAACTATGAACTAATTTAAGCAAAGTCTTCTGTATAATACAGTCGAGTACTTCTAATAAATGGAATACTATAGTAAAAAAATCATTGATGCTCTTTGTTTTCTTTATATTAATAGAACGTTCAATGTGTACAGTAAAGTTGTACAGTCAACTACAATTATAGCAAATCGTTATTTATATTGCTGATAATAACAGTAGTAAATAGTTCTCTGATCATAAAATCAAAGAAGTACATCATTCCCACATTAGCGCTTTAAAAACTAAGATAAATACAGTAACACTTCTAGTTTACGGTACCTGATGGGCTGACAACTATTAAAAAATATACGAGCAATTGCATTCGGTTAATAAACTCATTCATGAATATGCAATTTATCTGTGCTACGCTCTGTAGTTTCCTGTAGAACTTATCTAGGTACGTGTGTATTTAAATTTCACCGTTAGAAGCTTCATCTACTACATTGATGTGATTTAAATTTTTGATCGTGTTTATCAGTATCGTTATCTGAATTGCATGTTTTATATCTTTGCGTCATTCTTGAATGATATCGAGGCTTGGATTAATTTTGTTGAATTTTATTTTAATCAATCATGTGGTACTAAAAATTTGGTCAAGCATTTTTGGATACAAATTTATTTAATTAACAAATTCCTTAATTATATAACACACGTTTTTATATTGACCCTGTCTGTCTGAAAAAAGAAACCATTTTTCCAGACAGGGTCATTATACAATAGTGATATACAAGAATGCGTAAAAAGAGTTGCCATTGACTTTAAAGTCTGATTTTTGTATCCGGGTTTTAAACTAAGCCTCTAATAAGTTAGAGCTCTATATCAAGAGTCATTGAAAAATAATGCAAATATACGAAATTGACCCTGCCACATTTTTTCACGTGTGAAAATTCATCATGGATGCTATGCTAGACTCTTACTCCCCACTTTCTTTCCCCCACCTCATAGTCAAAAATATAGATGAAAAAAATTGTCACTTGATCAAAAACTGTTTTTTAGGAACAAAACCCTAGTTTAAAATTAAGTACCTGACGGCAGACAGGCGCACCAAAACAAAAACAACATCGAAATTTGAATTACACAAATTGAATCCAACAAAAAAAGGTGTGACTAGAGTTTCACTAGATGCTCCACATCCATTCAATTGATATCAATAAGTAGTTGAATTAATTCTTAACGAGCATCGAGAAATTACTTGGGAGTGACCCGACGGCCTCAATGACGCGATTAAGGCCATACATTGTGTTCATCTCAGGCGTCTTGTTGGTATACCGCATTATACGACTGATGATTTATGCTTTCTAGTTTTAATAGAATCTTCATCTTGAGCTTTGAAATTGACACTATTATATTCCTTATCCACATTACTCCTAAACTACATTTTTTTTTATTCTATATACGTTGTGATCTAAAATTATACAATTTTTCTTTCTTTCCGTTCTCTTATAAATTTCCCTTTCAACTTTTTATTCATTTGCTCATGCTCACTGACTTATGATTTTTACTATTTTATAAAAGTAGACTGCCTAATAACTTACGATCACGAGTCACGGGTTGGAATCTCGGCTTGGATCGGACTACGAATACTAATAATGACAGAGAATACTTAAGCATTAGACTTATTGCAAAAATATTGCAAGTAATATAAAAATGGTTTTTAATTGTAATTTATTTATTTATTTATTTATTTATTTATTTATTTTAGTATTACAAAAATAATCCTAATTAGGTATATCTTAATTAGACATGCCAAAAGTAGTACATTTAGTTATGCCAATTACCTATGTAGTTGCGTATGATTGCAGATCATATCAAATATACATGTACTTACCTACTTAGTACTTAATGTTACTTGTATTTCCCTAGACATTATTTCTATAAGGATGACAATTTGGCAAGAATGATCGTAATTACATTACCCTCTGTGCTAGTCAACAGACTGTGTTACAGCAGGGTAAGAATTCTCGCTTTAAGAATAAAAACTTTATCAAAATAGTAAAGACGGTTAATGCATTTTTGTTAAACAATGTCATCATGCAGTTGTGGGTACATCCATAACTATTCTCAATGACATAATTGACTTTAGCAGAAACAAAGTAGTATATCAAAAAATTAAAGATAAACCAAGTACTTATAACAATCTTAGACTTATCAAACTATTCTAAACGTTATAAATCCAATTGCAGTGACAGGCCTAAGCGTATAAACTTTAGCGTATAAAAAGTAGTATATTGAAAATTAAAGGATAAATTACAAGATCTAGTGTTAGAAACCTAGGTAAAAATCTTCCAGATGGACTATATTCAAGCTAATTTCGACAGTATATACTTCTGTGCAAAATCATAGTACCTATATTGATGTTAATTTTAGGCACACGGTAAATATATACATTAATTAGAAATAGTAAGTTATTATTTCCGAATTTACAGTGCACATACTCACACAGAACTGTTTTAAACTTAAATTACATTTTCATATCATTTCTTAATATATATGTTCACAGTAGAAATATATATGTTAATTAAATACATTAAGTAATTATTTTCAATATATATATGCATATGAACATACACTCAAAAAACAATAAATATACAAATATATATACTCGTATAAACTCACACAAACAGATTCATTTATATAAACATCTTGCTTTTTTAATACATAACTTTGTTTATATACACACATATATATACATATACATACACAGAGATTCTCCCAATACAAGCCACCCATCTATATATTTACATTTATTGTTTCCTCTGTCCGTTCGTAATCCAAACTACTAAGATACTCCCTCAGTACTCTCTTGCACACAAAACTCGTCATAACTTTTAATGGTTTAGCCTTACTAATTCGATTGTACAGCCGCGGAGCCAGAAAGTACGAAAAATGCTGTGCAAATTTAGTTTTGCACGATGGAACTACGTAGACCTCGTGTTTTCTTCTAGTGGATTTATTAGAACATGGCTGTCGAGTGTGTTGCTTTAGAACTATGTTTTCAATAAATAGCTGTCGAACCGTGAGAACTTTAAACTCTTTATATAGTTCTGATGTAGGATACTTAAATGGTTTCGAATTTATTACTTTTAAAATGCACCGCTGGGCTCTTTCAATTTTTAAGAATGTGCTTTTTCGTGCACCACCCCAGGCGGTGATGCCGTAGGTTATTATAGATTGGCATAAGGTTAAGTAAACCATCCTGTTAGTCTGTTGGTCTTTTAAGTTTCTAATTTTCTTGAATATTGTTATAAGTTTACGTATTCTCGATTTAAGGTTATTAATATGTACTTTCCAATTTAAATTTCTATCTATTTCGATGCCTAGGTATTTTGTACTATTGGTTGCTGATAAGATATAACAATCACAATCGCCTTCACTTGAAGAGTTATTAGTATCGCATGTATCTGTATGTGTCTTTAACATGAAATCAGCAGAGGGCTGTAAATCATTCTTTATACTAAAAGTAATGTAGTTTGTTTTACTTAGGTTTAATGTTAGTAAATTGTGGTCAAGCCAGTTTGTAATCTTTTGTAACCCTCTTTCAGCTGTTTTTTTAACTTCTTCCCACGACGTATCTTGAAATAAAATTACTGTATCGTCGGCATATGCAAAAATTCTTGATTTCGGTGATTCTATATTGCAAAGGTTATTTACATATATAAGAAATAGCGTAGGCCCCAGGACAGATCCCTGCGGCACACCGAAATTAACTTTTAGCTTTGTACTTAAAATATCTCCGATTTTTAATGTCTGTGTCCTCTCCGTTAGATAATCCTTAAAAAGATTCAGTGGTATACCTCTTATCCCTATCAACTCTAATTTACGAATTAACAGCGAAATTGATATTGTATCAAATGCCTTACTCAGATCTAAGAATACCCCAATACATTTTCTTTTTCTATCAAGATTCCTTGCTATATTAGTAATCAAATTTTCAAATGCATCAGAAGTAGATTTGTTCGATCTAAAACCATACTGATTTGGTGATAGGATATAATTAGTTTCTAAATAATTTATTAATCTTTTATTTATAATTTTTTCTAAAATTTTTCCTAAAGTTGGCAGTAGTGAAATCGGACGGTAGTTTGTAATGTTATCTTTCTCTCCCGATTTAAAAACCGGTATTACAATGGAGTGTTTAAAAACGGCGGGAAATTTGCCCTGGGACAGACACAAGTTAAATATGTGAGTGAGAGGTCCACAAAATACATTGGCAAACTTTTTTATAAATTGTGACGATACACCATCCCAGCCCGTAGAAGTCGTATTTTTACTAGACATAATGCTGTTGTAAACCTCTTGTTCATCTGTTTCCAGCATCATAAATGAATTCAGTGGACTATTATTGTATCTATATCTTTTAGCTATTTGTTCTTCTGTAAGTTTTAGTCTTTTCAAAATGTTGTTTGATAGCTTATCACCTACATTGATCAAGTAATCATTTGCGTAATTAACAGAGGCCTGTGGTGTTTCTTTGGTGTAAAGTAATTCCTGCGGTATCTTTGATTTATCTGATGTGTTCATGTTACATACATCCTTTATTACGTTCCATGTCTTTTTTATATCATTTTTACTTGCATGCAATTTATGTCTATCATGTTCATTTTTTAACTTATGGAGAAGATTGTTGCAATAGTTACGATAGCGTTTGTAGGTAACTTCTAAGTCTGTGTCATTTGGTGATTTTAAATGTCTTTTATGTAATGTGTCTCTGAATTTCATACAGCGTAATAGTCCGGGGGAAACCCAGGGTTGACGAATCTGCTGTCGGTTTGATACTGCTGTAACTACTGTGCTTTTGTCAACGACTTTAGATAAAATGTCTATGAAGAGTTCAGCCGCCGTATTAGCATCATTTATAGAAGTAACCTTTGCAAAACCGATTTCACTTATGAGGTTGTAGGCAATATCATAATTAATTTTTTTAAGTATTTTATTATGCTTATTGTATGTATTTTGATGCTGCAGTGGCACAATTAAATATAAACAACTGTGATCAGTCACCGATGACTTGCTGACCACCGTAACTATTTTAGAATTTGACTTTACAAAACAGTGATCAATACATCTACCTAAACGCGTAGGTAAGCGATGGCTTGGTAGAAAACAATGAGTTGCAAGCAAGTCAAGGTATTCTTCATATTTGGGATCATCGCTATTAATACCAATATTAATGTTAATATCTCCAGTTAAATATATTTCAGGTACACCTCTAAGATCAAGCAAGAGTTCGTCTAACGAATCCAGAAACTTAGCAACCATAGTTACAGATTTAATAGATGGTGATCTATATAAACAAACAATAGCTTTACTTTGGCCAATTTTTACCACTAAGCAATTTGCGTCGTCGACATTAGGCTCATATACTGTTATATTTGCCAAACTATTCTTTACGTACACAACTACCCCGCTGTTTTGGTTAATATGGTTTCGAGTGTAGTATGTGACATACTGGTCTATTTCTGGGATTGTATGTAGATTTGGTAATCTGCACTCTGTTAGAATAATAATGTCGTAACATACTTTACTTCCAGTCATAAAAACCCTAAACTCATCCAAATTCCTATTTATGCTTCTAATATTTTGTACAATTATCTTAAGTGATGACTTAGTGTCGAGCCTGTACTGCAAAAACGATTCTGGATCCTCAACCAAAAAGCAATCACCGACGCTGATATTATTATCAACGTCGGTGACAACATCATCCACACTCTTGGTCATGGTCGAAGAAATGAGATACAGATAGCGTGTAATTTGGTTGAGGATGACAGGCATCTAGATCTATGGGAGCACTAACTTTGTTAAAACTATATACTTGGATATAATGAACAGATGAGGTATCTATTTTTATATAGGATAAAGATGTGTCTATGGCATAAACTATGTATAAACTATTCATACAATACATACAACATTTAAATATGAATATGATATTGGGATAGCTATAAATATATGTTAATAAATAACAATGAATAGGATACAATATTATAGTTTGGCACAGAGTAATCAATTTAAAACTAGGAATATAACTGCAATTACAGCAACACAGCACAAAAATAGATTTCAAAAGAGCGACCAGTTTAATAAATAGTCATTGTTTGTTTAAATCCTGAATTTGGTTGATATTTCTAAGAACTATAGCAGGTTGACCCTCTTCTTTACGTAGCAGAATGTTACCACGCGACACCCAGCAGTATTTGTATCTTCCACTTTTTACAAGTTCTCGAGCAGCTACCAGCATTTTCTTTGCCATAGGTGTTAAACTTTCAGATATATAAACCCTCGAGTGTCCTTCACTAAACCCTAGCATTTCCGAGGTAAGTGGTCTTTCTTTGCTGTCATGATTATATTTTTTTGCAGATTTCAGGACGTCTTCACGGGTTTTTGTATCACAATACTCCACTATAATGGGACCATTTTGTTTGCCTTTCCTGTATGCCTTCGCCTTCATTGTTTCATCGGAGAGTGGTATATTCAGTACTTTATAAACGTTTTTGACAATTTCCATTACATCTTCATTTTCTTTTCGAGGGACATTTCTTATTTCCACAATATTCTTGAGGCTCTGCTTTTGCAACTCGTTTAGTTGATGCTCTAATTCATTTATACGTGTCATATCTGCTTCATATTTCGATTCAAGGGTCTGTACTTTGCACATAATTTCCTGATAACTGGTTGCATTCTGTTCTAGGAGTTTTATGATCTGCGAGTTGGATTCGAGTATTTGTCTATTTTGTTCCTTTATCCCCCCTATCTCAGTATTTATCAGCTGCTTAAACGATTCAACCAACTCTTTTTTCAGATCCATAAAAGTTTCTTGTTCAGGATTTTTTCGTTTTCGTATGTTGACATTTCTAATAATATTTTGATCGGGTGCTTCAAGTGACAGATCAGGTTGTGATGAGTATCTTAACGAGTATTCTAATGTCGGAGTCCGCTGCATTTTATCTGATTTACTTGCTTGTACTATACTGTATTGAGTCCTAATGGGTTCAAAGTCCAATTCTGCGTTGAATGCAAGTGTGTGGGGTAAGATGGTATTCTTCACAGTTTAAGTAGCACTTTATTTGGATTTTTCGGCACTTATTCACACACAAACTTAACGAATAATTATATTGCTCAATAGAGCGAAAGTCACTTATTGTATTTTTATAAGTTTTATGTGGTAATATGTACTTTTTGCACACTTTTTCGAATAAAATTATCGGAACTGTAGAATAACACAACCGCCTTTGTATTGACCGCGCGAGTTTTTTTCCATTCATCCAGAATTCTCATCCAAAAGGGGGAAGAAATGGGTTAAATTGTGAGACATTTTTACGAGATGGGTTTTTACGTCATGAAATGTCCTCTATCACATAAATGCAAATATTCCCTTCTATAGCATCAAAATCAAAACGTCTAATAAAGCTTGTGATCAAATAACAAGATTGACACATTATAACTGTCGCCGCACAAACGGCTACATTACTAGTGATTATTCATCACTTGACCTTTCATTATCGAATAAAGGATCATAATAACATTGAGAAGACATACAATGTACCAATTGTAGTTCAGTTGCACACCGTTAAACCAGCGGGTGATAGCTACGCCCAAGAATAAAATCCTCTTACGACTGTGTCAAGTTTTGACCCAAATGTACTTAACAATACTTGTTTTATTTTTTGTGGTGTAGATTGATGGGGCATTTTGAAGATGATTTTTGGTCCTCAAATCATTATAACGGATATTTTGTATCCTGGTTAGCAGTTATACAAAGGTTTATTATTAGCGTTTGTTGTAGCAATGTGATGTTAAAAAGCTTATTTTATTTTAAGTTTTGATTTGGAGTTCTACATCTTATTTATCTAAAAGCAAGTGAATTCAAACGTTCAAAATTAATATGCGAGAAATTTAAGGTGACGAAATTTTGGAAAAGCCCTCGTTGATTAGTGAACTGCCAGTGGCTGATTTGATTGATTGATGCGAGAAATATATCTTCAGGAAAGTTTGTCAAAATAAGTCCAGACGGTACTATGATCATTTTGTTTGTACTCACTAGATTTGCAAATAACAAACATTGGGAGGAAACACAGGTACCATGGTACTCCTTATTTCTAAACAGACTGGCTAGAGGAGAGCGTGAAAAATAGGAAAAGAAAAAGTAAAAGTGTGTAATTAAAACAAACAGGATAGTATTGAAGAAACACACATACAAAAAGGTAGAGGTAATGTATTAAATAGATAAATAATACATATATGTATAAATATTATAATAATAATAATAAAAATTAACACAATGAATAAATAATTTTACAATGTAGACAAATAGTCATAACGGACTTTCCTTTTAAAAGTAGTACTAATGGTTCTGTTGTCTCTGATAGCAGGTGAAAGAGAGTTTCACAATCTGACTGCATGCACTGAGAAGGAATAGGAGTAGAAATCGGGTTTAAGATTAAAGAGTTAGAGAATTGAGCGTAGATTTGAGCGACAGGGAGCATCAGGAGAGCGATCAAAAGGAAAACCGCTCCCTGAGATAATGAGAGGATAGATTGTAAAGGATATTGAAAAGGAGGCAGAGGATTCGAGCGTTCCGGAGAAGACAGATTGGGAATCACCTGAGTTCTTTGCGAAAGTGGGAAATATGATAAAATTTTCTAAAATAAAGATGGAACCTATTCATAAATTTTGCAACCTCTCAAGTTTGTCTAGTAGCTCCACGGTGGCGTCTACATAGCAAGCATCAGCGTAGTCAATAATGGGTTGAATAACATTTTGAGCAAGACCAATTTTTGATCTCAGGGGTAGGAGGGTTGAAGGCATTTCAAGGCAAATTAATTTTGCACTTCAGTTAGCTTTAGTAAGTAACTAGAAACTTGTTAACTTATGAAATTATCTATACCTATCTATAGACTGAACTGTATTTAAAAATTCTTAACTTTGTCTAACGTGAGGAAAATTCCACGGGGATGCTATGCCGGACTCCTTGTTGCTAAACCGGGGAACATTTTCAAACATTGTATTCTTGATACCGGTACGAATGAGTTAAATGTGCGGAGATTATAGTTTGTTATAGGCAAAGCCGTAGAGCACAGCTGATATAAAATAACACTAACTGCAAAGGAGTTGATAAAAAACCAGCCAAGTGTGAGTAGGACTCGCGCACGGTGGGTTGCGTACAAATAAAAGTGGTCCTGAGTTCCGTGTTTGTCTTTTTGAAGTACGGAACCCTAAAAACGGCAAAAATTCACGTTTACGTCGTATGAGAGCTCCCTTTAATATTAATATTTTTATTACATTAGTATTTGTTGGTATAGAGACAACAGAAATACATCTTCTCTGAAAGGTTTAGCTCTAACAAGGTTCCTGAGATACAGCCTAGACAGACAGACGGTTGTCTCGTTTTTGCCCCTTGGTTCCGGAACCCTAAAAAGACAATACTTTCTAACTAAAGTGTTATAAACTTATTCGTGGTTACTTTTAAGGTTAATTGGCGTATTCTTGGTTTGTTGTCATACATTACGTTCTTAATTAATAGAGAAACTTTGCGGTGGTCATTTTAAGTATAGAAATTTGAGTTTCATTACCAACATTGTAATCGCTGTCCTTTATGCAGGTAATAAATAATAGTTTATTTGACAAATTAGTACTTTAAACGGTCATATATTCTCACAATGATACATGAGTTCTTAATGAATAAGGTCTATTGAAGAACACAGCTTTCTGAATTTAGTTTCGCCGATTAGAATAGGTCAATACATAAATAGGTGCATAATTCCGCCTATATTCACAAAGGGGTAAGCAGAGATGACTTATACATACACTACTCAATAAAGATAGTAAATAGTAACTATTGGAAATGCAAAATTTTCAAATGAATACTTTTTGTCTACCATAATCTGGGAGTAAAAAAAAACTATGCACAGTTTTGAACGAGCAAAAGAATGTGGGACCTATTTTTAGTGAATTTAACGGCTTCAAAATAGGTTCTTTCAAAGGTCAAGCCTGAAGTTGTAAAAGGGTAGGGAAAGAAGTAATAAAAGATATAGGTGAAATAAGGATTAGTTGTTAAAGTAAGCACAAAGAAGTTAGACATTTACAAAATAGACGGAAACCATTTTCTTATTATTTTTTTAACGTGAGAAAAATCCTACAGAGATGCTATTCCGGACTTCTACCGACTAAAACCATACATAACCTACCTAACAGCCTACGGTTGGGAGCTCCGGATAAGCCCTCAAAAGGATACCCACATTACACTGACAGTAGGATATTTCCGCGGTGGTAGTGAAAATCTGCCGGCTATCCTGGAACATCCTTCCGAGAGCCTACCCGGGGCTCCCGGCCGAAGGCACGAAGTCCTCAGCCTTGCGTGGTATCGATAAGAGCCCGGTATAGAATCTATGTGAAATATAGACACGTGAAAAGGACTCTATAATTATTATGACTGTAAAACTTACTAAAACATAATATAAACATATTTTAACATTTTTGTCACAATAAAATTTCGCGAGAAGAGAATTGTGCTTACAGCGTTGATTTTTGGGAAAACTAATATATAATATTAATGTTTGTAAATCTCAATTCTGTATCTCTCAATTAATGCTTTATTTACTAACACAAAATCACCCTGTTTATTATAATACCGATTTAATCTAACACGAAATAGCTCGGAGATTTTAATTTAATCAGTTCAATGTACGTAGAGATATTGTAGGTGGCCGGTTATTATTTAAAATTATAATGGGTTGCCCAGGCGCAGGCTTATTGTACTGCTAACTGCACCCGTAGATTATACTTAATATGTAAATGCTGCAGCCTGTTATGTTATGATACCCTGGTAGTGAAATGGATAATGTTTTTCTCAAGATGACTGTTATTACTTTTAATTTGTATAATATATATAACTCTAAATAGGTATATAAAAAATGGAGTTGGTATTTTTTTACATTTTCTCAAAAAAACATTATTTTTCAAGCTTTTTACGATCTACGAGCATGTGGGGAGTGCAATATCGGTGGTACCGATTTACCCGGTATATGGGTATTACCGACAACCCGGTGCTAAAGTCTAATTATGTGTGAGGCCGCAGTGTTAGCCGTAAGTTTGTTGGGAGTCCTGGGGTATCATCCTTCCGAGGGCTTACCCGGGGCTCCCAACCGTAGACTGTTAGGCAAGATATGTGAGATTTTCTAGTCGGTAGGAGTCCGGCATAGCATCCATGCAGGATTTTCCCTCACGAAAAAAATCTAATTATGTGTAAGTTTATGCACCAGTTGATTGTCAAAAATGACTCTCTCAAATGTAAATAAAATTCAGTATTCTTTCAATAAAATTTGGGAGTAATCAGTGAGAATTTTGGACTCAAAGTCAAAGATCAAATACAATCGGGACACTGTTTTAATGATATGAGTTGATACTTCAATGTTTAAGTATATTTATAAATTGAATCATGTTATAAGACTATTTTACTACTAGCTGACGCCCACAGCATCGCCCGCGTCAAGTTTTGTTCCCGTTTCCGATTCCCGTGGGAACTTATTCCCGAGATAAAAAGTAGCCTTTGTGTTATTCCAGACTTATATCTACCCCTGTACCGAATTTCAGCTAGATCTGTTCAGCAGTTAGAGCGTGAAAGAGTAACAATCATCCACACTCACAAACATTTTTGCATTTATAATATTAGTAAGATTTGTAAGATTACTCTACATAATACATGTTGTACATTTTATTCCAATTCTATGAAAGAAAATTTTAAGTATAAGAACTATTTCACAAATAAGAGCATTGGTTTATCATTCTATATAAACACAGCAGAAATTACTTTCTATAAATAAGATGTAGGTAACAAGTGCGTATACAAAACACGTTTGTCTCTTGAAAATTAGGTCTGATTTCAACGGAAAGGGTAATTTACATTCATAGGACGTATTTGCGGATTTAGAACTGCCTTTACGTGACAGCTGCAATTCTTTTACCCAGTGCCAAATTTTTTTAAACTTTTCTTATGCATACGCAATGATGATCTTTTCTAGCGTTTTATAAAACATACAGTTTCTACACAAGTTAATTATATTGCAACATGCAAGGTATCATTATTTACGGAAGCTGTTTACGGGATAACTTAATTAGCTGTTCTGTAAAATTTATTATTAGTTTATTTTTTTATCAAAAAACTAAATTTCAAGCGGATTAAAAGAAGTGAACTTACTCAAAATTATTCCGAACTTTTGCTCCAACACACAAACACACCCAAAGTTTCAGTGAAATTCAAAATAAGAATGCAACGCGATCGTAACTGGAGAAACGTGGGAAACGTGCGGTCCCTTCCACAGACACGTCGTGACTGAGCCCGCATTTGCTTCACCACAAGCTAATATATCTTGTATACTAGTTTTCTTCGTCTTTCACTGGTTTGGCTGCGAGTCGTCGGCACCACTTTCTGGGTTAATGAGGAGCCTGACGGAGCCCGCGACGCCCGTTTTCTACGTTTTCGAATACGCATCGAATGTTGGATTGCAAGATTCAAACTCTAGGTTGCTATGCACTCCTAGTACCTGCGTGATAGGTTTTGGAAATATTGTCTTATTTTTTTGTGAAAACTTTCTTTTTTAGCATAAATATTTGTAAGAGCTTTATGTTTAGGTCAAGGCCAATCACTGGCGAATATTTAAAATGAAAAAAAAAATGTGCAAAAAATGTGCCGCTGCGGTTAAATTTCTTTCATTCTACAAAATATCTGTAGTCATCAGTTGGTTACAATGAGTTATTGTCATTTCTACTTAGTCATCTCCTTAACCTGATTAGTCTTAAATACATTGAGGTCACAAAATTAAAGTTGATATGACTGAATAAAATTCATTGATCTGGCGCTTGCGGTTTCCGTACCCAAATACCCAATACTCTATGATTAGTTATAAGTTTATAACGCATCATTAGTGTAATAATGACAGCAAAAACATTAGCTATGCAATGATCGTCGTCGTTGGCATCGCCAATTTTAGTTCAGATTACCTTTATTTACGTTGCTCAAAAATTTCAATTGGTAGGTTCCGAATCTAGTTATAAATAGCATAATTGCTTATTTTTTTTATACCACCAACGTAGTTGCTAAGTATAGCTCTACCTGATTGAGAGTAGTCACAGTAGCTCATAGATTTAGAATTTTTCTGTAGCTTATAGAGTAAGTGCTACACTCGAGCCCCGTGTGGAGAACGGGGTACCATTTTGCGACAGGTATGAGTACAAAATGTCATCACAACAATATGTCATATACCTACATTTCGAGGGTGTCGCAAGAGGCGACTAAGGGAACACTTTTGCAAAAGATCTATTGCGTAGAGAAGGATAACTTGATATGAAACCCGAAACAAAAGGCCTTTGTCATTTTACTGACAACCGCTATGGCTTGAAAAATATCAACTATGGGTCGCGGCGTCCAGCGCCTGTCCATTTCAACTCGGCAATGGGCTCACCACCTATTACGTGGGACATAGAACTACCTATAGGGTTAAGTGTGGGCGTATACTATATCTCTGCCTACCCCTTCAGGGATAAAGGCGTGACTATATATGTATGTATGTATGCTACACTCGAGCGGCCAAACAGATTCTGTACACACAGAGTAAATTTGCAACGTTACTGAGATTTCACTGTCCATTTTTTGTCTCATACAACAAACGGGATGTATTTGCCAATCTTCGATACGGAACCCCCGTGCTCAAGTCCGACTAGCATTTGACTGCTATTTTGAACGAAGCCATTCTGTAGACTTTCGAGTAAATGGAACGGTCAGCTCGTTTTACAATCTGAACCTAACCTTTATAAACACTAAACGCAACTTCAACTATTTCCTGTCAAGAGGTCTTGAGGATGCCTCATCTGAAGGCTCAATACCAACAATCTAGAGGTTAAAAGTACATTCTATATAGCCTTTTTTTTTTGTTTAACGTGAGGGAAAATCCTCATGGATGCTATGCCGGACTCCTACAGACTAAAAAACCTCACGTAACGCCCAACAGCCTATGGTTGGGAGCCCCGGGTAAGCCTTTGGAAGGATGTCCCAGGACTCCCAACAGACCCACGGCTGCCACTGCGGCCTCGCCCAGGGCGTGGTTCGGGTGCTATCCCGTGGCTTTGGGGGGTTTCGGGTGTGATCCCGCTTCTAAAGGGGGGAGGCGTGCGTGAGTTCCTCACGTCACGCTGCCGTCATCGGCCTGCTTCTGTAAGGAATTCTATATAGCCTACATCCTTTCCTTGAGGAGCTCGATTCGTCATTCCTCTGTTGTGTGATTTATGACCCGATTGACATGAAACAAACACTAAATGCTAAGTGAAGCAAGCCTGAACCCAATAAAGAAAACTGCATCGCAATCTGTTGAGCGGTTGCTGAGATTAGCGTGCACAAACGTACAGACAAACAGACAAAATTCTAAAAATCATTTTTTTGGGTTCTATTGCGTTCATAAAGCCCCCCTATAATATTTCTTCTTATTTATCTTCCATGTACAGACAGCGACCTGTTACGATTTTATTATACGTATTGATGATGATTTATTACCCTACCTTTGTTTTTTAGGGTTCCGTAGCCGAATGGCAAAAAACGGAACCCTTATAGATTCGTCATGTCTGTCTGTCCGTCCGTGTGTCACAGCCATTTTTCTCCGAAACTATAAGACCTATGCCATTGAAACTTGGTAAGTAGATGTATTCTGTGAACCGCATTAAGATTTTTATATAAAACTAGAAAAAAGCATAGTTGGCATAACTTCCATCGAGAACGGTCGTATCGATAGCGCGCGCGCATGATTAGTGTTTTGTTGACACAGCACAACGTCGTCGTCGCGGTGCGCGTCATACGCTTACCGGGTCATCGACATGACCTAGTTACAAGTTTATAATGTTTACTCTGTTTGGTGCAATTTAATTACCGAACATGTCTAAAAAGCAAATAACAATAAAAACCGAGCTTGAAAGACAACTGTATGATTATTACATACAGGAAAAGCAAGAAAATGAAGGCCTACAACAGGTTATTCTAGACCTTAAGGAACAGGTCCAAAGCCTCCAAGGACAACTTCAGGTTCTACAGGGAGAACTGGAATGTTTCAAGGAGCGTGAAAAAAATGTGCTTACCGAGGTAAGTTCCAAAATAAGTTTTTCGCAGCCAAAATCCAACGAGCCCGTTGAGTATTGCACGGATGAGGAGGAGCTAGCGAAAGAAACTGAGTGGATTAGGGTAAAGAGTAGGAAGAAACGGAAGTTAAATGCTTCCCTCTCGCCACCACACGCCAGCACAAGTCCCCAGCAAGAACAGGGGTACACTCAAAATGCAACCATTGCAAAAAAAGTCCCACTTCCACCGCCAATTATTGTGGACAACATTTTGAACTATCAATTATTTTATGATAGTTTAATTCAAACCCAATCAATACAATCCTTCACTGCAAAAATGCTTAGTGGGGATTGTGTCAAAATTAATTGCAAAAATGAAGACTCTTATAGGTCAGTCACTACATTACTAAGTGAGAAGAACTACCGCTGGCACTCTTATGAAGATAAGCAGTCCAGGCCGATAAGAGTAATCGTTAAGAGATTACACTCTTCGTGTCAACCCGACCGAATCAAAAATGATTTGGAGTCACAGGGATTCCAAGTAGAAAATGTTATAAATAAGTTAAGCTGGCGAAATAAAGAGCCTTTAAACATGTTTATATTATCATTTAAAAATTCAGAAAATATTAACAATATATATGCCATTAATTATATATTAGGTTGCAAGGTTGAAATACACCCAATTAAAAACTCTCAGCTTATCCCTCAGTGCAAGAGGTGCCAAGCTTACGGGCACACACAAAAATATTGCTCGAAAGAGCCAAGGTGTGTTAAATGCACAGGCAAGCATCTCACAGCTGACTGCACGAAACCCGCCGAAGAAAAACCTAAATGTATTCATTGTGGCTCCCCTCACCCAGCCAATTACAGAGGGTGCGTCGTAGCTAAGGAAATGCAAAAGTTAAAGAATAAAACCCTAAATAAAAAGGCGATCTCACAACAGCCTACCCCTAAGAACAACTCTAATGTTCAGGCAACTAGGAAAAGTGCCAATCCAATGCCCCCCGCAACCACTAGTATACTGACTACAAACAAAGCTTCCTATGCGCATGTAAGCAAGAAATCATTACAGCCATCGAGCATAGAAGACAAGCTTAGTCAAATTTTAAAATATATATCCTCATTCGATCGAAGACTAGATAAACTAGAATCCAGCGTTAAAATAGCTGCCCCACAAAACAACCATGAATAACAGTCTCAAAATTATGGCATGGAACTCTAATGGATTACTTCAACACCAAAATGAGTTGCAGTTAGTCTTAGATACAGAAAACATTGACGTGTGCTTGATATCTGAAACGCACTTCACTAAACAGTCTCACATTAAATTTAGAGGATACAAAATATACAACTCACTCCACCCGGACAATACTGCTAGAGGAGGTAGCGCGGTTATTATCAAGAAAAATTTTATCCACTATGAATATAATAGATATGAAGCACCTCACATGCAATCCATGGCGGTATCTATCGAAACTAAATTCGGCCCTGTGGTCGTCGCTTCTATTTACTGTCCCCCAAGGCACAAAATAGTAACAGAACAATATAAGCATCTCTTTGACCTCCTCGGATCCAGGTTCATACTGGGAGGTGATTTTAATGCTAAGAATAAGTACTGGGGGTCCAGGTTAACTACGACAAAAGGAAGACAGCTACTAAGTGCGATTAAAGAGATGCGGTGTGAAACAATAAGTACAGGAAAACCAACGTACTGGCCAACTGATAGGAATAAAGTACCTGACCTTATAGACTTCTTCGTATTTAAAAATATATCAAGTAATTTTTTATGTATTGAGGAAAACAGTCACATGAACTCGGATCATTCTCCGATAATATTAAGATTAAGTAATAAAATTTTACTCAGAAATTCCCATTTGACGCTATCAAATAAGCATACAGACTGGGAAAGCTTTAGATTAGAATTAGAAAAAACTATAGATTTAAATGTGCCCTTAAAATTACACAATCTCGACTTGGAAACTATTAAGTTGACCGTGAATATTCAGCAATGTGCATGGAATAATTCGCCATCACTAAGAGCCAAGTACAAGGGTAACACTTATCCCAAGGAAATAATAACATTACTAACAGAAAAAAGGAAGCAAAGAAAAAGATGGCAACAGACCAGATATCCTAAAGACAAAACTTTACTTAATAATATTAGCAAAATCTTAAAGAAAAAAATTCAACAGTTTAACGATGAATGCTTAAGGAATAATTTACAGCAGCTAACTGGTGACCACACAACAGATTACTCCCTATGGAAAGTGACCAAGAAACTCAAAAGGCCAGTAACACAAATTCCTCCTATTAGGGACGACAATGGAAAATGGGCAATAAGCAACGAGCAAAAAGCACACAGATTTGCACAGCACCTTGCAAAAAATTTTCAGCCATACAGACACCAGACAGAAAACCTCACGTGTCTCAACGTATTAGAGGATCAAAGAATTAAACTCGTCACGCCAAAGGAAGTGATGAAAGAAATTAAAAACAACATTAGCTCTAAAAAATCGCCAGGATATGATCTGATTACAGGGGAAATTTTAAAACAATTGCCACAGAAAGCCATCATTAAAATCACAAAGATTATTAATGCCATCTTTGTGTTAAAATATGTACCCGAGGCATGGAAGGTCGCTGAAGTCATCATGATCGCTAAACCTGGCAAGCCACCTCATGAAGCAACTTCATACCGACCTATTTCCTTGCTGCCTATGATCTCTAAGCTTTTTGAAAAGCTCTTTTTAAAGCGGTTGAAACCAATCATTAGCAAGAATAATTTAATACCAAACCACCAATTTGGATTTCGAGAAAACCACTCTACTATAGACCAGGTTCATAGGATAACGAATAACATTGAGAAAGCTTTAGAAGGTAAAAAAGTTTGTAGTACAGTATTCTTAGATGTAGCACAAGCTTTTGACAAAGTCTGGCACGAAGGACTAATATATAAACTAAAAAAAACGCTGCCAAAAGCTTTTTCAGACATATTAACATCTTACGTCACCAACAGAGCATTCAGAATACGACAAGAAGATGCGTATTCTGAGCTTAACACAATTGAAGCAGGGGTACCACAAGGGAGTGTATTAGGTCCAATTCTCTACCTGCTATACACCTACGATATACCAGAAACACAACAAAATACAATCGCTACTTTTGCTGACGACACTGCCATTATGGCTACAGGGTCGAGCCACAAAGAAGCCGTTAGGAAAGTTCAAGTGGCTGTTACGAAAATTTATGACTGGGCACATAAATGGCAAATAAAGTTAAATGAATCAAAGTCCTTACACATTGACTTCTCAAATAAAAAACATGAGTACCATCCCATATTTATAAATGGCCTGCAAGTGCCACACGCAAACACAGCAAAATATCTGGGCATGACGCTTGATGCCAAACTTCGGTGGAAAGCTCACGTTAAAAAGAAAAGGCAAGAGCTGGACTTTCGATACAAAAGTATGCATTGGTTACTAGGCAGAAACTCTAGTCTGTCAATTCATAATAAGCTACTAATATATAAGCTTACATTGATGCCTATCTGGAAGTACGGTATACAACTCTGGGGCTGTACTAAACCAACCAACGTAGACATAATACAGCGATATCAAAACAAAATACTAAGGGCAATCGTCAATGCGCCTTGGTACGTACGAAATGACGACCTCCACCGTGATCTCAACGTGGACACTGTCTACCAAACCATACAGAAGTCTGCTGCAGCCCACGAACGCAGACTCCTACACCATGTGAATATCGAAGCGATCCAATTGCTTGATACCACGGACATAGTGAGACGATTAAAACGAACTAAGCCTTTTGAATTAGTGTAGTGAACAAATATTAGTGATAGTGCTATAATATAGAACACGTGAACAAAGTGTTTTCATACTTAACAGACTCTAAGAAAGTGCAATGAACATTAATCTTAGTTTAAAAACAGTATACCTAGTAAATTAAGTTAGATGTAAATTACTTATTAGCCATAAACTTATATAACGGCTAGATTGTAATTAATTATTAAGAACGTTGTTCTTAATAAAAAAGAAAAAAAAAAAAAAAAAAAATTAAGATTTTTATATAAAACTAGAAAAAAGCAGTTAATTTTGGGGGTCCCCATACTCAGAACTGAAACTGAAATATTTTTTTACGTCAAACCCATACGTGTGGGGTATGTATAGATAGGTCTTCAAAAATGCTATTGAGGTTTCTGACATCATTTTTTTTCTAAACTGAATAGTTTGCGTAAGAGACACTTCCAAAGTGGAAAAATGTGTGTCCCCCCCCCCCCCTCTAACTTCTAAACAAAGAGAATAATATATCTAAAAAAAAATCATAATGTACATTGCCATAAAAACTACCAACGAAAATTGGTTTGAACGTGATCGAGTTGGTAGTTTTTTTGTTAATACGTCATAAACCGCATTTTTCGCCTGTAAAAATCAGTACCGTAAAACGAGGTGACATTGATTAATTTTCAACTTTAAAATTAAATAACTTTTTTCATTGAAGCATTGGATTTAAACAAAAAAATACAGTAATGACGATTCGTTATGTACTACATAAATCAGAAAAACAAAAAATAAAATCTTTTTTAATTCCTTAGAAAAAAAATAAAAACCTCACCATCAAAATTATATTATGAATGGGGTTATTTTGGGATGTGGTATTTTTTATATGCCATTGAAAAGACACCCCGATTAGCAACCAAAAACAAAAAGAAAAATAAAATTTGGACCGTTCACTTTCAAATTATGGCCTTTTGAACATTTTTGGGACTACTTTGAGTCAACGGGTAACTTTGATTGTTGAAAAACCAACGTTAAGTGAGCAGGCTGCAAAAAAAGGCTTTGACTTAATAAAACAAAATTAACTTAAAAATCAAATTTAATTGCCACACGTAGCCGCAGCATGTAATATAGCAGATTCCTCGGTTCGAGAACAGACAGGTTAAGCACCAAGAGTTCTCCAATGTAACCCTTTCAATTAAAGGGCCGCTCACCGTCCTTACAAAAGCAGGCCTATGACCCGAAACCCCCCGAAGACGCGGGATAGCACCCGGACCACCCCCTGGGCGAGGCCGCAGTGGCGGCCGTGGGTCTGTTGGGAGTTGGAGTCCTGGGACATCTTTCCGAGGGCTTACCCGGGGCTCCCAACGAGTTGGAGTCCTGGGACATCTTTCCGAGGGCTTACCCGGGGCTCCCAACTATAGGCTGTTGGGCGTCACGTGAGGTTTTTTAGTCTGTAGGAGTCCGGCATAACATCCAAGAGGATTTTCTCTCACGAAAAAAAAACCCTTTCTTTTCTTTATTTATTATAAAGTGTCCCATAGGTTATTTTATACAATTTAATAATAATAATATTTCTTCCTCCAAAACCTCTTCCGTGTATTTTTTGTAGGCGTGACTCCCTGCGGTCTTTTTATGAGCGCGAAACATCGTACAACTGAAACAAACAATCAAAAGGGGCTACTTAGATAACATGCCTATTATTCATATAGGTGAAAATTTAACAATCACTGGTGTGAAATTGATACCTATCAAAGTAGCCTCGCATATCCTCTCAATGTAGCCCCGGTCATCAAACGTGCTCATGCATACAAAAATGGCAGCGCAAACCCAATGTGTTCTTCATATTTTAAAATCTTAGCTAAATGCACAATAAAAATAACACAAAAGTTTTAACCAAATATATATACTTACGCCTGGGCAATTGAAGTTATCCAGGTGATTTTTTCTGATGATTTTTACACTCAACTTTAACATTAATATTTATTTAGACCTAACCACAAACCACACGTACGCTCTTCGAAAAAACATGGCCGATCTGTCAATCTGACCAATAGAATAAAAAGAATCCTTATTGCTTTACGTTATACGTAAATAATTGCTTTGAGAATAGAAATTTTCAAAAGTTGTCAAATCTTACTTCTTACTTCTTATCTTACTATATTATAAATGCGAAAGTTTGTGAGTGTGGATGTTTGTTACTCTTTCACGCTCAAACCGCTGAACGGATCGGGCTGAAATTTGGTACAGAGATACATTATGGTCTGGAATAACACATAGGCTACTTTTTATCCCGGGAATGATTAAGTTCCCGCGGGAAAAAAATTACGCAGGCGAAGCTGCGGGCATCAGCTAGTATATTATAAATGTGAAAGTTTGTGAGTGTGGATGTTTGTTACTCTTTCACGCTCGAACGGCTGAACAGGTTATTCTGAAATTTGGTACAAGGATTGATTATGGTCTGGAATAACACATAGGCTACTTTTTATCCCGGGAATAAGTTCCCACGGGAACCAATTTTTCGCGGGCGAAGCTGTGGGCATCGGCTAGTATAATTATACATTTAAAATTATATACAATTATACACTAAAAATTACAAAGAAATAGAAAATCTAAATAAAAAAAAAAATTACAATAACATTAGGTATAGATATTTTTGTAGTTTAAACTTAGGTACCTTTTTTTATTTTTAACGTGAGGGAAAATCCTCGTAGGATGCTATGCCGGACCCTTACCGACTAAAAAACCTCACGTAGCGCCCAACAGCCTATGGTTGAGAGCCCCGGGTAAGCCCTCAGGAAGGATGTCCCGTGACTCCCAACAGACCCACGGCCGCCAGTGCGGCCTCGCCCAGGGGGTGGTTCGGGTGCAATCCCGCGTCTATGGGGGGTTTCGGGTGTGACCCCGCTTCTAAGGGGGGGCGTGCGTGAGTTGCTCACGTCACGCTGCCGTCATGGGCCTGCTTCTGTAAGGACGGTGAGCGGCCCTCTCACCGTCCTCAGACCCCCGGTCATGGAGGCCGATAGTCCTCGGCGAAGACACGTCGGCGGCGCCCAGGGCGCCGACTGCGGAACTCGGGAGGGAGAGTTCTCTCCCGCACCCGGCCCGCCGCCTCCTTCGCGAGCATGACCTGCTCGCAGAAAGAGGCGGCGCAGTCCCACTTAAACTTAGGTACCTACATAATGTTTATTAATCTATTATATAAAAATAAGTCGGGTTTTCCTTCCTGACGCTATAACTTTAGAACGCACGAACCGATTTCCACGGTATTGCATTCGTTGAAAAGGTCTCGGGCTGCGTGAGGTTTATAGCAAAGAAAATTCAGCAAAATTTCACATACAGCGCCATCGCGGGCGAAGCTGCGGGCATCAGCTAGTATCCAATAAAAATTAAATTGTAATCAATATCCAATAAAAATAACAGTGAGATTGAGTAGGATGTTTTTCTCTTACTACTATTACCCATGATCCGTTCAGTGTTCAGCCGTTAGATTGTGAAGTATGCATCCGTACTTACAAACCTTCATTTATTATAGGTAATAAAATAATTAAGGGTGTAGGTAGTAGCCACATAAATTACATACATACATATAGTCACGCCTATATCCCCGAAGGGGTAGGCAGAGGTCATAGTATACACCCAAAATTCACCATATAGTTTTTTATCCCACGTAATACTGTTGCCATGTTGAAATGGACAGGCGCAGGTCGCCCTGACCCGCAGTTGAAAATTTTCAAGCCGCCCTGAAGGCTTTCAACTTGGCTTAAGGATTGTCATTTTACTGACAACCATGTTTGATTTCAAGTTTTCCTTCTCTACGCAACGGATCTTTTTGCGAAAGTGTTACTTAACGTGTTAGTCGCCTCTTACGACACTCTCGGGTTGTATTGGGGTGGCGATCTTTGTACTCTTACCCGTCGCAATACGGGACCTTGTCGCCACACGGGGCGACACATAAATTATCTTTATAGTAAACTAGCTGATGCCCGCGGCTCCGCCCGCGTGGAATGTTATTCCCGTTCCCGGTCAATGAAAAATAGATGTTGGCCGATTCTCAGACCTACTCAATATGCCCACAAAATTTCATGAGAATCGGTCAAGCCATTTCGGAGGAGTATGGCAACGAAAACTGTGACACGAGAATTTTATATATTAGATAAGTTTCTACCTACATAGGTAATCAATATAGGTATTAAGTTCATACTTGATAATCTCATTATTCCCTACTCGAGCGTAATAACTCGTTACGTAACCGAATTCAGCCGTTCAATGGAACTGACTCTTTAAACTGTGAACTGGATGTATATCGGCTTAAAGCTTAGGAGCTTAGGGTACACTAGGTATAGGTAGTCACTCGTATTAAACTACGCCTGGACAACTTGAACTACCGACTTAGACTATGCACAATATTACGTTTGGGTTTTATCCACACTTCATAGGGACTTTGGGTGCTACCCCGCTTCTTTGGGAGGTATTATCCGACTTCTTCGACGAGTGAAGAGACACAACACTGTCTTGACCAGCTTCAGTGAGAACGGCGAGCACCTCACCGTTCTCATGTCCTTTATCATGGAATATCGGCCTCCATGATAAAGGACACTTTAAACGTACAGCAGCCTGAAAAATAATTATTGTAATCACATTCCGGTGTGTTTACGGCCCACCGCGGCACCGTAAGGTTGGTTACCGTAGCCTATAGACTTTTGCAACACCAGAGGCGCTACACACGCGCTGCCGACCCTGGCGCAGGTTGTGACGACCCACAAATTGAAATTTTTCAAGCCCACCGCCCATAAGGCTTAACGATTGTCATTTTACTGACAAACGGGACCAATTGCTTAACGTGCCTTCCGAAGCACGGAAACGCTCGTAAATAAATGTCACAAAGTGGTCATGTGATGGTCATTCATCCGTGACCAGCCATAGTAAATGTTGCTTACTGCAATCTGTACTAATATTTTAAAGAAAAAAGATTTGTTTTTTTTTTATGGTTTTTTGTTTGTTTGTTTGTAACGAATAGGCTCCGGAACTACCGAACCGATTTGAAAAATTCTTTCACTGTTAGGAAGCTACACTCTTTGCGGTGAACATAGGCTATATTTTATTCCCGTATTCCCACGGGAACGGGAACTACGCGGGTGAAACCGCGTGACATCCGCTAGTAAATCTATAAACTTAGTCTTGAATAAAGAACAGAAATCTCATACTTCCATAATATTTCTTGTAAAATAAATATGGGTTACGGACGTAGATTGCAACGAAATTTTGAATTAAGCATGTGAAAGGGTGAGCCTGGGGGCACAGCTAGTAACATTATAGAACGACTAGCTGTTCCCCGCGGCTTTGTCCACGTAGAAGTCGTTATCGCGTAAAATCATTACCTTCTTTTGCGTAGTCGATTAAAAGTAGCCTATGTTCTTCCCATGGACTCAAACTATCTCTATACGGAATTTCACCAAAATCGCTTCAGCGGTTTAGGCGAGCGTAAGGGCTCGTTTAAGGAGAGGCGGGGCGTTGAGCTTCACGTGCGGCGGGGCTTGCCGCGGTACGTCGAGCGATTTGACCGTTTATAGTGAGGCGGCGCGTAAAGCGGGCCGCGTCGTGTCACGCGCAAACTCCCCGAAATGCATATACCCCGCACCTCTTCCTTGCCGCGTCCTTTGCGGCGTCACCCGCCGCTTCATCCGCCGCGTTCCCTCATTGCGAAACTGGCTGGTTTACCCGCCGCATCCTCCGCGGCATCGCCTGTCGCTTCATTTGCCGCGTTCGACGCGGCGCGGCGCCACACGTCGCTTGGGTAGCTACAACTCAAACAAACGCTTGCAAAAACGCTTCTCCTTGAACGCTCCAAACATTTCCATATGTTTGTGTTTCCGGCGGCCCGCTTCGCGGACCGCACCGCTCGACGCGCCGCGTCTTCTTGAACGAGCCCTTACAGACAGACAGACAGAGCTCCTTTCGCATTTATAATATTAGTAGGGATTACATGCTACATGCATGCATACATCTAGAGAAATACTTTCCCTATCATTACGTAAAGTTTAACATTCATCTACGCAACTGTTAACATTTGATAAACCCTCACGTTGGGTTTTACTACATAATGTATGCCTAGCACTTGCTTCGTTTATATGACGCTAAAGTTGTTGGAATCTACAGCGTTTAACAATTTCGCGGACAGTACGTGGGTCATTATCAGGCGGCTCATTATTTGGTTGACTTCGGTGTACAATTTTTTTTTTTCAACTGAAGTTTTACTTACATGAAATATCAAATCTAGTGTTAATTTAAAACATTTCAGTAGTTGAGGGAACTGTATAGACTGAATGGTTATGAAGGAATTTCACTTTTTTTTAATGGTGTCCACCGAAATCAACATGGATCGAAATCATTATGGATCACACAGATATTTGACTCTGGTGGGAATCGAACCCAAGACCTCGTTATTCGCAGTCGTACATTTCTACCTCCAGACCAACGAGGCAGTTGAAAAATGCAAATAAAAAAAATATTGATTGATTTCGGTGCTTTTAAATATTGATCTCCGTGCAAGTATTTCCACTAAAAAACACCGGAATCAAGGGCACTGAAATCAAAATATTTAGCAAAATCCTATATATTTTTAAAAGTAATCTGTATTATGAATACTTATGTTTTTTACTGAAATCTTATACATAAAAGACACACTTTTAATATAGCTTTACATTATTTGTTCAAATAATTGAGGATAAAATGGATGCACCGAAATCAATTTTAGGTGTATACCAAGCCACCAAAATGATTACGTACCTTAATAAAACAGTGGGGCGATGACACATAGACGTCTAGTCCGTACCATCGGTGCGGTGTAACTGACAGTTTGTATTATTCGAACAACTATTCTTACAGTCGCTACAGATACAGAGTAATGAACGAATCGGAGCGCGCCACTGAAGTCAATTCTGAACGTCGGACGTAAAGACAACCAGTTGTAACTTGTCTAGTAATGCCGATAATGGCTTAGTAATGTTATAAATAGAGTAAATAGTTATCAAGTTATTTGTGAATATATGCACATATAACACCTATATTGGAGAAAAAAGATAAAAAATAATTTTCGCTGCAATACGGGACCGGACGCGACACCGAGGTCAATATTTTCGTAGTTTTAATTTTTTTAAACTAACTTTTACGTAATTAATCTAAAAAAAACCACAGGCCCCCCCTACTATTTTTGACCGTACAATTTGTAGAAAAAAAATCATATTGATAAGTAATCTACAGGTATTGGTTTTCGACGCGGACTCGCCTATTTGAGCCGGCTGAGAATGACCGACGTCTAATTACGTGATTCAAGGAATACACAATGCGACACAACGCCTATTTACACTACGCGTAGTGGCAAAGAATTCCAAAATAAAATGAACGTAAATAGGCGTTGTGTCGCATTGTGTATTCCTTGAATCACGTAATTAGACGTACTGTCCGCGAAAGTGTTAATGAACAGACATACTTGGGAATGGCAAACTATCTATACTTCTATACTTAATATTATAAAGAGGAAAGATTTGTTTTTTTGTTTGTTCGTTTGTAACGAATAGGCTCCGGAACTACTTGACCGATTTGAAAAATTCTTTCACTGTTGGGAAGCTACACTCTTTGCGGTGAACATAGGCTATATTTTATTCCCGTATTCCCACGGGAACGGGAACTACGCGGGTGAAACTGCGTGACATCCGCTAGTAATATATACAGCAGTGGGTCACGAAGAGGCTATATAAAAATTACCGGGCTGCATCTGCAACATGTTTGGGAAGAGTATTCCCATTTGTTTAAAACCAGAATTTGGAAATCTTTTTTTTTAAGTACATGAAGTTGGAGAGAATTATTCATTACTGAATGAGGCTCGCAGCTTCGCCCGCGTGAAATTCGGTACCCGTTTCCGCTTCCGGTGGGAATATTTTCCCGGGATGAAAAGAAGCCTATGTGTTATTCCAGACTATAAGCTATTTCTGTACCAAATTACAGTTCAATCCGTTCAGTCGTTAGAGCGTGATTGAGTAACAAACATCCATACAAGTTTGTGAGTGTGGATGTTTGTTACTCTTTCACGCTCAAACTGCTGAACGGATCGGTCTGAAATTTGGTACAGAGATACATTATAGTCTGGAATAACATATAGGCTACTTTTAATCCCGGGAATAAGTTCCCACGGGAACAATTTTTACGCAGGCGAAGCTGCGGGCATCAGCTAGTTTATTATATTAGTAGGATTTTGTCTTTCTTAAATAGGTATATTATTATACTTAACGCTTGACTTGATCTTTCAAAGAAATTTTACTCTGTTAATCCTGTATTCACTAAGAGTATGAACTGAAAGTTCGTATGTGGGATTATCTGGTAACTGGAACACACAAATTAAATCACGGAGACTACGCATAAATCACGTTAGATCTGCAGGCACATTGCATGGCAAGTAGTGGTGCTAAGATTTGTATCTAGGCACTTCTAGTATTGATTTCTTGTTATTGATTTATGGATTGTATCAGCCTTGAATCTCTTTAATATCATAAATGTGATAGTTTGTAAAGATATTTGGATGTTTGTTACCTAAGACAACATAAAGGTAATGTGGTTTTAAACGATAGGAATCCGACATAATGTGGATCATAGATCTAAATCTATGATCCACAAGTAAGGTCAATAATATGGATCTCCAACTTATTTTACTTTTATTCAATGGTGACGGAAATTATAGCATACTTTAATGCAAAACTTAACTAAAACCTTTTTCGTTGTGATTTGAAGACTGAAGTGTTTGTACGAATAGTAAAGTTGATTTGAATCGAATACAGCGAAAACTAATTATACACCAACTACATTGTAACTAAATATTCCTCGACCGCTTCACAGGCAATGTCTGGGTTGAAATAAAGGTAAAATAATAGTTACTGATCCATCACACATTTAATATCAATCAAAAATCAATAACATAAAAATGAATAACAAACATTCAGACGAATTGAGAACCTCCTCATTTTTTAAAGTCGGCTAAAAAGGTAAAATATTCGGGCAAAATCTTACTAATCCTATTATAAATGCAAAAGTTTGTGAGTGTGGATGTTTGTTACTCTTTTACGCTCTAACGGCTGAACAGATCTGGCTGGAATTTGGTACAAGGAAAGGTTATAGTCTGAAATAACACATAGGGTACTTTTTATCCTGGGAATTAGTTCCCATAGGAAGCGGGAAACGGAAACAAAATTTCACGCGGCTGAAGCTGCGGGCATCAGCTAGTACTACATACGTAGGTATCTATATGTCTATGTCAGTATGTAATTTTATGTACCTATATGTTGACTGAATGCATTTTTATTTGTTGTATGTATCAGTGTATGTATGTAATTAGTATCAAAAAAGAATATTCATTTATTTTTGTTGATCATGGAATGACTACGAATAGACATTTGATAAACCCAAGATAAAACCCAAAGAGCGCCTTTCATCATTTTAATAGCAAATCTCTGTTGCTCTACAATTAAATTCGTTGTGGTGTGTTTTTTCTAGCGAATAAAACACACACATGAATAACCCTATTACATCCGTCACATTTATTGCCGAAAGTCACAATTAATTAAGTTATGTTCTCATCTTACAATTCGTGTTGCATAAAAATACTCTCTTTGTAGATATTTTATATTTTTTTACTTCTTTTAGTGTGTTCCCAGTTCCTCTATAACAAATTTACCAAAGTTTTTTTGTGTTTGTAAAGTGTACAATAGCTTGATAAAAATAAATTTTGCTTGCAGGGTATAAAACACACTTATTTAGTCCTATGTAGGTAAATAATAAACCATGATACATTATAATCAAAAAAATATTGACTATTTTACAATAACATCCTTCAACTATTATAACAGCAATACCTAAATCAAATCTCAAGGTGCAACTTAATCTACCTAACATTTTATTTGCACAACAACAACACATTTCATGTTTAAATTATCTATTAACAATGGTTTTTCGAAGATCTCTTTTTCAAAAACAAAGGCTGTATTTCTTCGACAGTCAACCCCTTGGTCTCCGGTAAGAAGAACACACAGAATATGGCAGTCAAGAGGCATATTCCACCAAAGATGTAGAAGACTGGTCCCCATCCAATAAGTTTTAGAGTAGGGTTGAAGATGAACAGCAATGTGAAGTTACAGGCCCAGATCCACTCGACAGCTACCATAGATAAGATACTTTTAACCTGGAAAAGAGACAGCTATTATTAAAATAATGTTTTTAATAGGGAAAATAGTGGGCGGTGAATGGTGCGATCTACATGTTCCTTAGTGCTTAGGTATTTGAAACATCAAAATCTTTTCTTTGCTCAACTTTACATTATTCAACAAATAGATTATTTATTTATTTTGCAGAAGTAGGTAAAAAGGTATTATAGTGCATAGGATTTTGTAAAAGAAATTCAAAAAAATAGTATTTGCATTAAATATTTTACCAAAATGTGGACTATTAAAACCAAATTTTGAATTGCTTTTAAGAATGTTCTAGCTCTCAACTCGGCTTATAACATTATAAGGTAACTTAGTCATAAGATAGACTTTAAGCCACGCTCACTACCGCCAGGAGCATATTAAGTTACGTATCCATCAAGGCACGGTTTAGTCCACAGTCAACCCCTGCTTTGTTGAACACGGACCCTTATTTTTAGCCTGTATTCAACCCCCAATGGAGAGCTAAACACAAGATTTTGAAATTTTACCCTTTACAGAGAGCCTGAAAAAGTACTAATGTTTCGTCAATATTCTAAAGCTCAGTAAACAATCTATTTAGACATAACAATAGATAGTATAAGAAACCATGTAACTGTCAACGTTCTATGACTATAAAATTCTTTTTTCTTTTATACATCCTGTGCAACTCAGCAATCTGTCGATGGACATTTAGCTGTTCTTTTCTCTGATCTTGTCCAGTAATGTGGGTTGAGCACTGAGAAGTTGTCCCTTGACAACACTCTTCATTTGTTGAATCTGTGCATAAGGTTTGGCACACTATTCCTCCTTAGTCTTGTGTATTGTACAATTTCAGAACCAGACAGACTGATAGCGATGTAATTTACATGACTTGACAATTTATTCTGATATTTATGGCTACGGGCAGTGACCTCCTCTTTTACAGAGTTGAGCCTCAAATCACGTAGAATGTACTTGTTGGGAAAACATTTTGGTATAGTAAAAATGAATCTCATGGCTTTTGTCCTTTCCAAGATTTCAATATTGCTGTTAGAGGCTGTTCCCTCATAGCTCTATTCCATAAGTTCAAACCGGCTTCAGTATGGTTTTGTAAACTGTAATTTTACTTTCATTAGTCAGCTGCGACTTTTTACCGATTAACCAGTGCATTGACCTCAGCCAAGTAAGCCTTCGATCTAAGTGCATGCCTAAGTATTTTGCAGCAACGTCATGTGAGATTTGTTCCCCATTCAGAACGACTGGTGGGCAATCGCCTTTTCTTAGGCCAAAGGTGATGTGGACTGATTTACCTTGATTGGCTTTTATTTTTCATGTTTTCAGTCATTCCTCTATCTGATTCAAGTGATTTTGGAGATTTTCCGATGCATGAATTTGGATTCTCGTTTACTGACATTATCGCAGTGTCATCAGCACATGTGGCAATGAGGATGTTGTTATTGGCTGGAATGACAGCAGTGAAAATAAGATACAATACAGGTCCAATTATGCTTCCCTGTGGAACTTGATTTCGAATAGTTCTGACGTGATGTCGTTGAGTTTGACTTCGAAGCATCTTTTATCAAGGTAACTTTTCATTATAGGAAAGAAGGAGTGGGGCAGATACTTTTTGATTTTATACAGAAGGCCTTCGTGCCAGACCGTGTCAAAGGCCTGGCTGATGTCTAAAAAGACAGCCGAGCAGTATTGCTTATTTTCCAGAACATTGTTAATAGTGTCTGCCAAATGCACCTGTTCAATGGTAACATGCTTTTGCCTGAATCCGAATTGATGTCCAGGCAGAGCGGTGGTTAAATAAGGTTGCACTCTACTCAGGAAAAATAAAATTATTATTAAAAAATATTACCTCAGGTAAAAATACTTCAGAAACAAACACCATCGGTATAGTCCCAGCTCCCAATGTAAACATAACGGGAAACATAAACATAAAGATCGCAGTTAACCATGCTGGTCCCCAGTGCAGATGCAATTGTGAGCCCAGTACTGCACAGCAAACAGCGGCTGCGAAGGACCCGTAAATCATCAGGGGCTGAAATAATGAAGAGTAAAGTAATGACTAAAATAATATTAATACCCGTCTTGGTGACAAATTTATGAAAATTTGAAGCCTAGACAGTTAGGCTTTTATTAATAATACCAAATTTCAAATATTTGGTATGTAAAATATGTCAGAAACGACTAGAAAGGTTCGCGTAATAATACACAGAGTGGTTGGGGCGGGAGCACCCAAAAATTCCGTAATATGTTTTTCCGAATTTCAATATTCCGATGTTCAAAATTCCGAAGATTATAATTCCTAAGAAACAAACCTCCGAATATTCAAAAGGACGATATTCATTTATCCGAAAGTCATAAGTACGAATTTTTATTTTTCCTAATTTCAATAGTACGAATAGTCAAAAGACCGGACTGTTATTTTCCCGAAAAACATTATTCAGAATTTCAAATATCCGAAAATTCACTGTTAACGTTTTTTTAATAAAGTACGGTCAAGTCTAACTACCGAAGATATTATTTCCCAGTGAGTGGAAGGCAAACGACAAAACAAAAAAAAATAACTACGATGGCTAAGGCCGGAGCTCCGCTCCGCTTCGCCTTAGCCTAAACCTATCCGATTCGAGGTGTTAACCATAATAAGTGAATGGTTAACACCCCGACTTAGAGTACCCCGACTCGGATAGGTTATGTTAGAAGGTTAAGGCGGGAGCTCCGCTCCACTTCGCTCCCGCCTTAGCCTTCGCGGTTATTTTTTTTTGTTTTGTCGTTTGCCTTCCACTCACTTGGAAATAATATTTTCGGTAGTTAGACTTGACCGTACTTTATTAAAAAACGGATGGAATCGGGAACATAAATAATCGTCTTTAATGATAAGTTTTCGGGTTTAAACGGTTAAAATGTGGAAACGACATTCACCCTCCGCATTTATGATATTTCGGATTTTTGATTACCGGTGTTCGTATTTATAATATGGCGGACTTTTAATGATTCGGAATTCAACGGTTCGGTTTCTTGAAATTTGGCATTCTGACAGTCGGAATTGTAAACATTCGGAATTTTAAAATTATGACTTTTAATAAAAAGGATTTATGAAACATCGGATTTTTGACCTTCGGGATTTCGAATCATTCGGACTTATGAAATTCGTGATTGTGACTTTCGGAATTAAGTTTTTCGTATTAATGTAGTGTACCCGGTTGGAGCACTAGTTTCTTTTGCTTTTCCACAATAACTTTGAAACAAAACTGCAAACACAGCTTTTCAATAAGTCACGAAGTGGTTTTTCAATCTATATTATATAAGTTCTTATAGAAGTGATAGATTGCCATACAAAATTATAACAAGTGAGCTTATCGACTCAATACTTCCGGTACATCTATATATATAAAAATCAATGCCACTTTTCGTTGTAATTTTATAACTTGAGAACGGGCTCACCTATTTAAATCAAATGTTTAGGCTTTGTTCGGACTATTTAGTAGATGGTTTATGTGAAGTTTGCACAAAATCGGTCGAGCGGTTCTTGATTTATCACGCAAACGAAGTTGCGCGGGTCAGCTATTAAATTATATTTTCATCATCTTTTTTCTTGCCTAGCACGAAAAGAATAATCATAATATCCACAGCTGCTGCTGTACGTAGAGTCTTTCCCATACATCTGTAGTTCTACATACATACATACATATGGTCACGCCTTTATCCCCGGAGGGGTAGGCAGAGGCATATTATATGCCCACATTTCACCTTTGTATAATTTGTCCCAAGTAGGTAATACGTGGTGAGCCGTATTGCCGTGTTTAAATGGACAGGTGCAGGTTGTGACTGCCTGCTGTTGAAATTAAGCCTTCAACTTAGCTTAACGACTGCCATTTTACTGGCAACCGGGACCAACGGCTTAACGTGCCTTCCGAAGCAGGGAAACGCTCAAATAAATGTCACAAAGTGATTACATGGATAGTCACCCATCCATGGACCGGCCATAGTGAAGTTGCTTACTGCAGTGATCGTTTACAGAACACTGAGTCCGCGGGGCCACGAGTGCTTCTCTCTCTCTCTCTCATAAAGAGGAAAGTTTTGTTTTTTGTTTTTTTGTTTGTTTGTAACGAATAGGCTCCGGAACTACTGGACCGATTTGAAAAATTATTTCACTGTTGGAAAGCTACACTCTTTGCGGTGACCATATATTTTATTCACGTATTCCCACGGGAACGGGAACTACGCGGGTAAAACCGCATGACGTCCGCTAGTACATAAATAAAGTCACGCCTTTATCCCCAAAGGGGTAGGCAGAGGCATATTAAACGCCCACATTTCATCTTAAAGTTTTATGTCCCACTCAATAGGTGGTGAGCCAGTTGCCGTGGTGAGCCTGTTGCCGTATTGTAATGGACAGGTGCAGGTCATGACATGAAATGACATGAAATTTTTAAAGCCTTCAAATTTGCATAATGACTGTCATTCTATTGACAACCGGATTTCATTTCAATTTTAATTCCAGTTTCATCATGATACACTCTCTTATGCCTTCTGTATTCACTACCAATTAACTTGTAGCATTATTAAAAGGACACTTATCTTAAATCTTCCAAGTATTGTACTCTCACTTCAAACTGCACTACTTAAGGTATTTATATTATAGACTCGCAAATATTTGAAAAAAAAAACTCACTCTCCTCCCAGCATTATCAGTCAAGTACGCTGCAATAGAAGACGCAACTGCTACACAAGATGCCATTATAATACTAGAAATGGCCGGTTTCATAGAAGGAATTGCCGCTTCGAATAGAGGTTCTGCATATACCAGAACAATTACTTGTCCTTGATATATACCTGCCGTGAACATCACCATAGTTATATACAGCGCACGGCGAGTAGATTTTGATTCTTCTGTAAAAACAAAAAATACGATATCAGATTTATGAACTTCAGCATAATACAAAAATACCTGATTAAAAGTGGTTGATGTAGCCGTTTCAATTATCAGAGACGCTACACTCGCGCCTAATAACCTTGTATCCCATTTTGGGGAACCCTGACGTTTAAGTACGACGCACATATTTATACATACTCGTAGAATAGTTTAGTGCTAATATGATATAGTCATAGAAAAGCTTAACACGAAATGAAATTTTAAACTAAAGAGTTGAATGTTTCGTTTCTCATGCTGTGTTACAATCGATCAAATCGGGTTAGCACAGTCCATTGCTGAAAGAATACTTGTAAAACCTCTCTAGCCAAACAAGCTGATAGTGTAAGATATCACATTAGCATAATAGCAACCCACTGCTGGACGCAGGGGTCACCCAATTTATGCCACTACATTAAATGTTCCTGCGTCTTCCGTGCCAATTCCCTGCCTACGACTTTTTCTAGGCTAGGTCGTTCGTTTATCTGTCGGGTTGGACGTCCTATCCCACGTCCACCAAGTCACAGACCCCATTCCAGAACTCATTTGCTCCATCGCCACCGGTCCTTCTACTGACGTGGCAAATTTGTCAATATTATTTCAACAGTAGTTTAGTGTACTGAATGAATTTTTACCTGCAATTATCTTGGGTTTGGGGCTTATATGACAGTTCATAGAATGATGATAACTATAGTAAAACAAAAGCCTTGTAAACGTAGGTAATTGGCAGAAACTTACTAATAAATTGCCAAAAAGATAATTTTGCGGCAGGTTCTACTTTTGCATCAGGGTTTAACTTTTGAAGCTCGCATGATGAATCTGGAATAGAAAATGGTCGATTATATTTTGACATCTCTATAACTTCTTACATGCATAAATATATAGTCACGGTTTTGTCCCGAGGGAGTAGGCAGATTACGCCCACATTTATTACCTTGACGTTTTTTAGCTACATAACTGATCGAAAGCCGTATTGAAATGGATAGGCGCAGGTGCGTTAAGTATTTCATTTTTCAAGTCAATAAGGTCTTCAACTTGGCTAACGACTGCCATGTTATTACAATCGGGGCCAACGGTTTTTATCGTGTTTTCCCAAGTACGAGACCGCTTGCAAATGAAAAGGCACAAAGTGGCCAACTGTTCAAGATAATTTCTCACTGTAGTGATCGTTTACAGAACACTGCGTCAGACCTACAGACGTTTCTCTATAATTTATGAAACTGAATGTCATTAAATTTACAGGATTTACAGTGGGCGCACACTAGGCGACAGTCGCGGCAACATGTCGTCGCGACATGACGCCTAGTGTGCGCCCACTGTTAAGTGTACCTAAATCTTACTTAATATTATAAATGCCAAAGTTTGTGAGTGTGGATGTTTGTTACTCTTTAACGCTCAAACCGCTGAACGGATCGGGCTGAAATTTGGTACAGAGATACATTATAGTCTGGAATAACACATAGGCTACTTTTTGTCCCGAGAATAAGTTCCCGCGGGAACAAATTTTACGCGGGCGAAGCTGCGGGCATCAGCTAGTAATTTATATTACTACTATTTCAGTAAACAAGAAATGTTTACTACCTTCAGTTAATTCTTTATTCAAAGTATTGTTTAAAAGGCGCTTCATTGTATTGACTTCTTCAATAATCTGTAGATCATCAGGTTTTAACTGTCTATAGAAACACAAGGATTGTATTGATTCCTGCAAAAACGGCAATTATGAATACTTTTTTTTCCCGAGATAAGATAGATACATAATAATAATATTCACGGACATTGCACACAACGCTATCTGATCCCAAAGTAAGCTAGAAATAACCTGCTTGTGTTATGGGTATCAGAATTAATACTAATAATTATACTTTTTAAATACATACATATTACACATAGAAACACCCAGATTCTTGAGACAATCATTTATGGGTCACACAAATATTTGTCTCCGGTGAGAATCGAACCCACGACCTCCAGCGCCGCAGGCGGTATCACTACCGACTACGCCACAGAGGTAGTCAATATTAAAAAGCCAGATGAAAATCACTACATAGTATAAAACAAAGTCGCTTTTTCTGTCCCTATGTCCCTTTGTATGCTTAAATCTTCAAAACTACGCAACGGATTTTGATGCGGTTTTTTTAAATAGATAGAGTGATTAAAGAGGAAGGTTTATATGTATAATAACATCCATTAAATAGTGGAGAAATACTGATATTTTTGAGGTTTCTAATGTGATGTCGTAAAAAATTACATTTTTTCCACTTACATTGCAAACGCAGGCTGAATCCTACGAGATTTATCAATATAATGTACTAAGTATTGTACACATTGTAAAGGTCTACAGAAAACTCCGCGATGGCATATCTCTATCTCTTATGGATATCCCACAATAACATTTTTATGTCATTTACTTTTTACGACAAAAATAATGGCTTATTTTCGAAGCAGTTTTAACCAATACAGCATTAATCCTTATCCGATTAAAAACCTTAATACATTGTTTATTTAATATAGATCTATATGGCCCTTTACAGCATATGATTTAAATGAATATTTTCCAAGATATTACAGATATAAAATTGCGGGACGTAGCGTTTGCGGCTGTACCGGCCGGCCGCACACTGGTCCGGATTTTAAAATAGGTGGGCATACAATCTAAGATATCAAATTTGTTTTGGATAGGAAATATAGTGCTAATTAACATTTAGTACTACAACTTTTCCATAAAATGACTCATTCATGCCTAAAAAATAAAGAAAATAAAAAATGTATGGGGGAAAATTTATTTGGTTCAATTTCTCAGTTCAGTAACAAAGTATAAAGGTCTCACCTTATATTTTGATAAGCAACTATGGTCTTTAATACAAAAACATAATTTTTTTCCGCGTATCCCTGCGGGTTTGGGATCCACTATGCTTTAAAGTTCACAGTTTTTCTGTACTTAGTGTATTTAGTATCAGCATTGCACCCGTGCGAAGCCGGGGCGGGTCGCTAGTTTACAATAAAATCTTACGAATATTGTACATGCAGAAGTTTCTGAGTATGGATGTATGATGTGGGGATGTGTGGATATTTGATTCTCTTTCACGTTCTAACTGCTGATAAGATCCAGCTGAAATTCCCGGGTTCTTAAAGAGGAGCGTGAAGAGGCACATTACAGGGTCGCCAACTTGAGCACCACTGTCAGAAGTGGCCCCCAATTGCTAGATGCGCCACGGCTTTCCATCAGGCTGGTGGCGACGTCAATTTGGCGAGCTAAATATAAAAAAAAATTGGTACAGGGATCTGTAGTTTTCAATAACGCATAGGCTACTTTTTATCTCTGGAATACGTTCTCGTGGGATGGGGCAATGCGATTAGAAATCTATCCTCTAGTTTGCTATAAACACTAAATACTCTTAGATATGAAGGATAAATGTCTTCAGTTATTCAATAACATATACAGTCACGAGCTTTAATTTGAAACCCACCCAAGGTTGAATATCGTGTAGCAAACTTACGCTATTTAGAGCTAATATATTAGACAGTATCAATGTCATAATGTTTACCATCGACAACTTTACGTTTCTAGGGGCAACCGTGCATGACAAACTGAAAACTGAATTTCGACCTTATTGTATTAAGAATGTTCTAACAACATTTAATGGAAATGGGTCCCAAATTAAAGCTCGTGACTGTACCTACTAAAACAAAAAGTAAGGTAAAAAGTAGATAATCACCTCCTCCCGTCCAACCCTCATCAAATAAATTGGAGTATCCTTCAGGAAGTACAGACAAACTACAGAAGCTACAGACAAAGAGAGGCCAAAATACAATCTAATAGTATATTCCACATAGCCTCCAATTAAATAAGAGACCACAAAGCCTAAGTTATTGAATGTCAAAATTCCAGCTGACATTGATCCTCGAATGGATTCTTGGCATATTTCACCGATGTAGTTTGCGGAGATTAAAATTCCAGAATAGCTCATTCCAGACATGAAAATAGCAGCTAAAACAGCTTCCACTCGATTACTGACGACTAAAATGGACCAAAATCCCTGAAAACACAGAATAAATGGTATATTAAATTATAACCTATAACATTAAACTACATAACCTCAAATTGATTCAAATTTTCGTTGGCGCGCTTTTTCCCCTTACTTTTATAATACATTGCGATGGTCTTGATAGCTTCCATGTTTGCGTGTGTTGCCAGCTCTCAGCATATTTGTTTACAGTTTTGTGTTTTATTCAATCTATCGAGCTACTTAGCTATAATGCTATCATGGAATGGTGTTACAATCAGAAAAATAGTGAGAAGGTCACTGGGTCAAGTCTGAACCAAGTGTATTTTTTAATGTCAATAAAAATACATAATAATGCAGACGAGATAGTATTGAAAAGCAATTAGTATCCTCACTATACTATTATTTTGATGTGGAAAACAATACAAACTCGAGCAGAATTGAAACCTGAGTCTACTTCCAATTCTTGGGATACGTCGCGTCACCCAAAAAGAGTGAAATATTTCATCAACTTTAAGCGTAACTCCATTTAAAGCTATCTCTCAGATTGAGAATAGACGTAGTTTAAAATTTGCTCGAAAGTGATTTTTACCGTTAAAATAATAGATACCTAGTAGACTTACCACTAAACACATAGCACCAGCGATACAGCACATTTTCCTTCCCCATCTGTCCAGTAAAAACCCTGCAGCCATAGTTCCTATGACTGCTCCACCAGAAGATAGACTTCCAAGCAGTGACAATTCTGTTGAAGTCATTGGTCTGTGTAGAGGAGTGTGTTCAGATTCAAAGAGCTTGATAGTAAAAGCAGGCCATGTGAATCCAATTCCTATGTTCATACATGTAGTGCATACTGGAAGAAAAATAGAAAATAATGAAGTATCTGACTGCCTCTGTGGCGCAGTCGGTAGTGATACCGCCTGCAGCGCTGGAGGTCGTGGGTTCAATTTCCACCGGAGACAAATATTTGTGTGACCCATAAATGTTTGTCTCAAGAGTGGGTGTTTCTATGTATAATTTGTGTGTATTTAAAAAGTAGGTATATAAGTATTAATATCCGTGGTCTGATACCCATAACTTGCAGGTTATTCCTAGCTTGCTTTGGGATCAGATAGCGTTGTGTGAAATGTCTGTGAAAAATTTTTTTTGAAGTAAAACTTCATTAGGCGCGACTAGGGAGGAACTCAGATTTTTTTTCTGACGGAAGTAACGCTTACTATTTGAATTTTGAATCAAAATTCGAATGAATAATATTAATATAACATTTGATGCCGTCAATGGCAAAGAAATTTTACTTCAATCGCGCGTAAAGCACACACTTTTTTTTTGTCTATTTCTTACCCATATAAATTGCCAGAAAAACACGGTCCACCTAATAGATACTGTTTACAGTAACCTATGGACGTTTGCAACATCAAAGGTTATAACTAGCGCTGCCAAGCCTACTAAAACCTTCAAATACTCATTTTGAAAAACTCTTATTTTTTTTAACGTGAGGGAAAATCCGCATAGATGCTATGCCGGACTCCTAACGACTAAAAAACCTCGCGTTTCACCCAACAGCCTATCGTAAGCCCTCGGAAGGATGTCCCAGGACTCCCAACAGACCCACGGCTGCCTCGCCTAGGGGATGGTTCGGGTGCTATACCGCGTCTTTAGGGGGTTTTGGGTGTGATCCCGCTTCTAAGGGGGGCGTTCGTGGGTGAATACCTAACGTCACGCTGCCGTCATGGGCCTGCTTCTGTAAGGACGGTGAGCAACCCTCTCACCGTCCTTTGAAGAAACCTTTACTGTAAACGGTCGGGACAATAGAGACATAAATTTAGCGGGTTAACACCCGAACCAACTCCCCAGACGCGGGATAGCACCCGAGGCGAGGATGATGTGTTCGTCAAAGTCTGCCGAGAGCCCTGGGACATCCTGCCGAGGGCTTACCTGGGACTCTTAGCCGTAGACAGTTGTAGAGCATCGTGTAGTTTTAGTCGGTAGGAGTCCGGCATAGCATCCTTGTAGGATTTCCACACGAAAAAATAAATAAACAAAGCTAACGAAAATCATATCAAACAAATCCTCTGAGCGCGAACCATTATACCAGCAAAAGAACACACATACGGAGGCGAAGTTGTCACTCCTAACGCAAAGATGCTCCAAACCACCGAGAAGTAGAGGATTGTTGATAATCTTCATGTCTTAGTGTCTTATCGAACGGACGAAACTGGTATCCTGCCATCCTACTTCCTACTAATATTATAAATGTGCAAGTTTGTGAAGATGTATGGATGTTCAGTTGTTCAATCACGCTCTAATGGATGAACAGCTTGGTCTGAAATTTGGCACAGAGATAGCTTTTGGTCTGGAATAACACATAGACTTTTGATCCCGGGAAAATGCTCCTACGGGAAGCGGAAACGTGTACCGAATCACACGCGGGCGAAGCCGCGATCTAGTTTCTTATAATTTAGAACACCGTTGTCTAGTATTCTTATATTTTTGCACATAGAATTCTGGCTCGCAGTTCCACATAAGCATTTATGAGCGAGTTTTTTTATTATAATATCTGTTCTGTTCTAACAAATTGAAAATAAATATTGCATCAGTGACAAAGAGTTTGAAACTATTTTAGTTAATTTCTCTAAAACACGACATATTTTATAAACATCTAAAGTGTAACGTAAATAAAATTGTACTTACTTATAGCAGTCCCAATAACTTGATATAATTGTCCCATTTTTTCTTGCAGCCTCTCAGTGACGATGTAGCCTGTTCAGCTTTCCAATGAATCTGAATCAGCAAAGAATGATATTCTGATAAATGTGTGTTATCAAGTCAATAATAGATTTTATTGTACTAGGCAAACAGAAACGAGATGATCCATCCATATAGTTACATAATGTCAAACTGAAACGCTTGGTTAAACAGATTAGTGTGATCTCTATCTTTTCCTTATTAGTAAAAACTTCAATATCGTGCAATAAGTGGAATCTTAATTTTAGGGTTCAGTGCTAAAAGGGTATTATGACTGCCTCTGTGGCGTAGTCGGTAGTGATACGACCTGCGGCGCTGGAGGTCCTGGGTCGGTCCAAATATTTGTGGAATCCACAAATTTTTATTTCGGAGTTTGGGTGTTTTCTATGTGTAATATGTACCTATGTATTTAGAAATATATAAGTATGTATATCAGTCGTCGAGATCCCATAGCACACGCTTATAATAGCTTAATTTGGGCTAGATGATGTTGTGTGTCAATGTCCACATATATTATTACTATTTTCGGACTATTCACTTCCTTTCCGATGATAAATATATTATATTGTTCTATG
The DNA here is from genome assembly GCA_933228765.1 of Miltochrista miniata. NCBI lineage: Eukaryota > Metazoa > Arthropoda > Insecta > Lepidoptera > Erebidae > Miltochrista > Miltochrista miniata. The sequence goes on from OW121769.1 coordinate 4,856,604, forward strand.
GTTGTCCTTGTTGAGACTAAATTGTCTGTCCGCCTCAGTCTATCTGTAATATCTGTAACTGTAGCTAGATATTTTATGTTTTCAGAGGATCAAAATATACGACTTATCGTTACGCCTTTTATCTCCTAAAGGGCTTTTAGATGTTGTCCCACGTAAATACCTAGGTGGTGAGCCGTATTACCTCTTGAAATTTTTCAAGCCACTAAAAATGCCTTCAACTTGACTTAACGACTGCCATTTTACTTTACACTGGGATCAACTGAACTCAAGCACGAAATTTATGATCTAAAAAATACACTTAACAAAAAATAAATACTAAAAACAAAATAATTTTAAGGGGGCTCTCATACAACAAACTTGATTTTAGTGTCATTCTTATAAAAAAATAACAAGTGTATCATGTTATTTTTTTAAAATTAAATGAAAATTGCTAAAAATAATGTACAATATCGTGATTATACTCTTACTTAACACTTCCCCGCTTATTGCCATGTCGAAATGGTCAGGCGCAGGTTGCGACGGACATATCAAAACAGTCATAAGACCTTCAACTTGACTTAACGACAGCCATTTTATTGACCTCATTACCAACAGCATTACGTGCCCTCCGAAGCACGGAAGCTCTTGCGAATAGTTTATAACAAAGTCACCATCCATTTGAGGAACCGTTAGGTACAGCGAAAGTTGCTGATGGCCGTGATTGGCTTGCTTATTCGACATCGACAAATCTTTAGGTGAGTCAAGGGATAGCAGCGTGCGCAAATCCTGGATTCTAGTACATTATATGGTTTTTATACCAATTATACTATACTATACTATCTTCACGCCAAATCCCTTGCGGAGTAGGCAGAAAGAACCGAGCGCGTGTGTGAGCGCCACACGGCACGGTCCATTCACACCTCACTTGCTTCTTCAACTTTCATTTTTCTTTTCATGCATGCACGTCGGTTCCTTGGGCTCTTGACACCACCTTCTGCTAACAAACGATTAATTTGGTCGTGCGAGGCGTGTCGTAGCCTTCCCCGACTGCTACATCATCCTTTATACCAATTGAGTAGATTTAAGAAAGAAGCTATCTGTAAAATACTGTTCTGTAGAGCAATATCTATTTTATGACAAGTTTTTATGAGGACTACTTAAACGAATTTATTTTGATATACCTAAATGTCCTACTAATATTATAAACTAGCTGATGCCCGCAGCTTCGCCTGCGTGAAATTTTGTTCCTAGACTATAACATATCTCTGTAGGCACCAAATTTTAGCTAGATCCGTGCAGCCGTTACAGCGTGAAAGAGTAACAAACATCCACACTCACAAACCTTCGCATTTACAATAATACCTAGTTAGATAGATTTCTGATTAACAAATTCATAACGCAAAATAATATGAGCTAAGTAAATTTATTTATTAAATACATTTCTTAATTCAATGGCTAAACTATTACTTGACACAACTTTTCTTCTAAGCCATTGACATCGTAACTTAGTTCCTTCTTCAGGTAGTCCCAGCCTACGACGTTTGGACAAACCGAACTACTGTAGGCTTTGTCCTCCTAATACAGGTGGTCCAACCAAGACCTGGTAACGTAATAACAATGTAAATTTCGTCAGCTGAGCGCTAATGTTCATTGTAATGGCTCTTTTCAGTCCTTTCGAATGTAGTCTACGTAGAGGCCATTCCCGTAATTTACAAAGACTGAGTCTCTTTCCTGACAGAATGCAGTCGGCACTATGTAGAATAAAGTTCATGCCTTCCATGACATGGAGCTTCCATGACCAGTCGCTTAGGGCAGCTGACAAACTTTGTCGTAAGGATTGAGCGTAGACGGCAACATGCGGTGTTATTTTATTGACCAGTTGATACTACCTGAAGCGTGGTCTTTCATTTTTCTGGCTAGCCATCTTAGAATTTTCTTCTTCTTTTCACAAATGTATTTTTGTAACACAAAATTTTAATAAATTAGCAATAATATTTCCATAAAGCATATTTGGTTAATATTATACCAATATAGCGCTTTTTATTTAACTTTATGGCTTTGTAAAATCATCTTTTTGAAGTTTGAAGTAAAACATAAATGAAAACGTCAATTGTATTGAACTTTCACAAATTATGTGTCAAAATAAAAAGTAATTTAAGTATAAAATAAGAGTATTTAAGAAGTATTTATATCAACTCCGGAGAAAATCACTCCCAAAATAATTTACATTCCCTTTTTAGCTCGTTATAGTGTAAATTTCAATAAAATACAAAACACGTCTTCCATCAATTATGTTGGTAATGCTATATGCCAAATTTTAAGTAGATCGGACCAAGGAATCACGTTGTCCCATACAAACTTTACCCTCCTTTTTTATACCTTTGGAGGTGGAATTTGCAAAAATGTTAAAATTACTTTTTTCAAATTGTAACAAACAACGCTTATGCTTAGTTTCATCATCGTACCATTAACTGTTTAAGCAATAATTGATAATAACTTTGAGTAAGTTTGGTTTGAATTCTATATACTTTTCCGGGATAAAAAGTACCCAGTGTGGTGCCCAGGCTATTAAAGAATAATTATACCAAGTTTCATCGTAATCGAACCGGTAGTTTTTGCGTGATGCCTGAACAAACAGACAGACAGACAGACAGACAGACAGACAGACAGACAAAAATTTTTTTAATCACATTTTTGGGTTCGGTGTCGGTCTAGTAACATCCCCTGCTATTTATTTTTTTGATATTTTGAATGTACAGAATTTTCACTTCTACAGATTTATTATAAGTATAGATATAGATGTGAAAGATTGTGAGTGCGGATGTGTGGATGTTTGTTACTTTTTCACGGTCGAACGGGTGAACGGATCTGGCTGAAATTTGATACAGGAATACATTATCACTGTACACTGTAGTTTGACTCGGCCGGATTTTAGAAATAAATGCCTACAGCCGCGCGGTACGTAAGCATGCGATAGGGCTGCCCACCTACAGCATTTTAATAATATGTGCCTACTTTGACTTTCTATTTAGTATTGCGATTGTAAATATGTACATACATACATTCATATAGTCACGCCTTTATCCCTGAAGGTGTAGGCAGAGGCATAGTATACGCCCACATTTTACCTTATAGTTTTACGTACGCGTAATAGATAGTGAGCCTAATGCAGTTGATTTTTTCCAATCCGCCCACAAGGCCTTCAATTTGTATTAAGGACTAGCTGTTGCCCGCGACTTCGTACGAGTGCAAATTGGTTTACTAATGTTTGCCATAATTTAAAATGCCATAATTTCATATGCCATACTGGTATTTGCCATAATTTCATTAGACATAACGCTTTAGTTGCCATAATCGTGAAATGACATAAAATGACTTTCACTAATTCCATTGGTCATAATCGATCAAGGGTCATAATAATTTAAATCCATAAATGTATTTGCCATAATTTTCGTTTTCAATAATGCCATTTTCCATAACTTTTATTCACCATAATATAAATAAAAATAATTTATACGACACAGATAATTTATTCACAATTAAACCTAAAACTAAACCTCATAATGGCGTCTACTAACTAAGCTCGACGGAGCCCCGCTTCGCGGGTCTCCTACTTCTGGGTGGTTTAAAAAAAACCACGAAGACTTAAGGCGGAAGCTCCGCTTCGCTTCGCTCCCGCCTTAGTCTTCTAACCTAACCTATCCGAGTCGGATTGCACTGACTCAGAGTGTTAACGATAATTAATTTCGACCTAACAATATTATGTATTATTTTCATAATTATAGCAAATTTTAATTATGTCAAGAGTCGATTATGAGATGTGTTACTTATGGAAACTAATTATTATGATTTATGTTGTTATAGAAAGTCATTTTATGGCAAATAAAGGTTATGACTGTTGAGTTGTTAAGGCAAACGTTATTAGTATAAATGATAATAGTGCAAGCAAATATTATGATCGGGGATTATTATGGCAAACAATATTAGTGCAAATGAATTTATGGGAAACGAGAGAAGACCGTGCAAATTATGTTATAATGCCGATTTCATTGCTCTCTGCTTAGCCCCTAGGATATGTAGCGTGATAATATATAGCCTATTTTAAGACCCTACTCCTAGCTAATATTTGTACAAAATTTTAACCAAATCCATTCAGTACTTTTCGAGATCCTTCCGGGCAAAGCAAAGCAAACAGTCAAACAGACAAACAGACAAACCGACAAACAGACAAAAAAAATTCATACTATATTTTCGGCTTCGGTATCTTATGTTGAACACCCAGCGAGTATTTTTTTTAAATATTTCCAATGTACAGTTTTGACTTTTCTATCATTTTATTATATGTATAGATTGTCGTTTTACTGACAACCGGCTTTCATTCCGAGTAAATATGTACCTTTTTATTTAAACAAAAAAATACTTCGTGAGTAATAAAATAATATCCCCGCAACGGCTGGCGGCGCGGGGCGGCGGCGTGGTGGCGCAGCGCCCGTTATCTACTAACGATTGAGTGAGACGGGTATAGAAATTTGAAAACGAGTTAGCGGCGTAGACAATAATAATCGGCTCATCACATGTTTCATCAGTGATAGAATCACGGAATTCTAGTCTTTATAATCATTGCGTTAAATTTTTGATTTACAAAATTAAAACTATTTTTCGATTTGAAAGTACTAGTCAGTCTCTAGTACACTAGTACTTTTCGTACATTGTCAAGTGGTGTTAAATTTTGGAAGTTCATATTTGTCTCTATGCGTGTAATAAAAATCAAAGGTAACAAAAATGCTGTAAATCAAAGTCATACGGTGCTAAGAGTACTGTAACATCGGTCATCCACAAAGAAATGAATACTCTTGAAACATACCTAAATCATTGCTCTCAATTAAATAACTACGAACTGACAACGGAACTAAATGTGCTACCTACACGTACTAGAGTTCCGAACTAGTTTTTTTTTTGGATATTGTACTATATTGGATCGCGATCGCACCGTTCACTGACTGAGCAAGCACAAGTCTAGTTTTAAACACAAACATACCTACTTCATGTAACTACCTAAGAAGCGCTCGTGGCCCCGCGGACTCAGTGTTCTGTAAACGATCACTGCAGTAAGCAGCTTTCACTATGGCCGGTCCATGGATGGGTGACCATCCATGTGATCAGTTTGTGACATTTATTTTGTGACATTTATTTGAGCGTTTCCGTGCTTCGGAAGGCACATTAAGCCGTTGGTCCCGGTTGCCAGTAAAATGGCAGACGTTAAGCTAAGTTGAAGGCTTTATTTCAACAGCAGGCAGTCACAACCTGCCCCTGTCTATTTAAACACGGCAATACGGCTCACCACCTATTACGTGGGACAAATTATACAAAGGTGAAATGTGGGCATATAATATGCCTCTGCCTACCCCTTCGGGGATAAAAACGTGACCATATGTATGTATGTAACTACCTAGTTCACTCGTGTCAATCACTTTGTTTAACTTTAGTCAACAACACTCGAGAGCAATGAATCCGGGTCACTTAAAGAATCCTAAAAATCTCGGAAACTAAAAATGCTAGGTTAATGCAATAAATTGTATTTAATAGACAATGTAATACTCCTTAAATGAAGGTATTAAAACTTCTTAGTTATTGTAAAGTTATATCATAAAAAAATCAAATTTGAAAAAGGGCCACTTTCGAAGATGGAACTACGAAATTACAGCTTTTGTTTGTAATCTGTCATTTATGTGGGTACATAAACCATGTTGATAGTGCTCTATATTCATTAATCAAGCTGAAATTATGTCGCTTACGCCTGAAGAATGCACCAGAATACTTACAATGCTGGAAACCGACCGGAGTCAGCGCGATACAGCCAGGACTGTCGGTGTGTCGCTATCAACAGTACAAAGAGTTCTCCGACGTTACGAAGAAACTGGTTCTAACCTACGCAGACCAGGAACGGGCAGAACCAGGTGTACCACAGCACGAGAAGACCGATACTTGGTGAACACCATGCTTCGAAATCGCTTTCTCACAGGAACTGAACTCACCAATCAGTTTCGACGCCTCGGAGGAAGTAACCCAAGTGCATGGACAGTAAGACGTCGGCTTGCTGAATCTAACTTAAAACCCCTTAGACCTGCAAACGGCCCTAAACTGGAGCGTGGGCATCGTATTTCGAGACTAAGGTATGCCCAGAGCCACGTAAATTGGAGTATTGAAGATTGGTCAAAAGTTATGTTCTCCGACGAATCAAAATTTATGCTCTACAAGCACGATGGAAGACACAGAGTGTATCGAAGACCAGGGGAAAGATTCAAGCAAGCATGCATCGAAGAAAAAGTAGCCTACGGTGGTGGGTCTGTACTTGTGTGGGCCGGAATTTCTTCTGAAAGTCGCACAGAGCTGGTGATCATAGAAAACGGCTCTTTAACTAGCGTAAGATATGTGGAAGAAATCCTCAATGATCACGTTGGTCCATTTATGGTCAATTTAGGTGAGGATGCTATATTTATGCATGACAATGCCCGACCTCATACAGGTAGGATTGTGAATGACTACCTTCAAGAGATGAACATTACTCGTATGGAGTGGCCAGCGCGCAGCCCGGATATCAACCCGATCGAGCATGCTTGGGACGAGCTAGGCAGATGCGTAAAACAACGAAACCCTCCCCCAATCACGCTTCGTGAGCTCAAAATTGCTCTCACAGAGGAATGGGAGAATATTCCCCAAAATCGTATAAGGAACTTGGTGTACAGCATGCCAAACCGCGTAAACGCAGTAATGGAAGCACGAGGAGGCAATACGAAGTATTAAAATTCAAGAAAATCGTAATAAAGTTCAAAAATTTCATGTTTCCTATTTTTGTTTTAAGGAGAGATCGGCAGTTTTTTCTTTATGTAATTTTGTGTTAATAAAATGTATGGTGACTCATATCTTTTTTACTTTCATTTTTTAAGGAGTATTACATTGTCTATTAAATACAATTTATTGCATTAACCTATCATTTTTAGTTTCCGAGATTTTTAACATTCTTTAAGTGACCCGGATTCATTGCTCTCGAGTGTAGTAGTATAGTACCTACCAATTAGTACTTAAGTAAAATCAATTTATAGTCTTACCTTTCGGAGTTTCCAGGTAATCTAAAAACGTTATCTCTGGGTGCGTTATTGACGAATTCATGCAACCAAAACAAGCACAATAGACTCTAGTTGTCATATTAAATATGTTTAGTAAATAAAACACGCGCGGTTACTATTTAAACAACGACACACCGTCCATTCGTCTACTCGGCACAATCGCGACTGCGGACGCCTCTTGCGTGCTGAAAGGCCTGCCGAAAACGAGAATCGTAGGTATATCTTACGCTTCGTCCGTTTGTAGGGAGCTACAATACTGGTTAAACAACAATTTTTTAATTTTCAATGGAATACATAATGTCATCTTTATTCGAGTTTCGTAAATAAATGAGTTAATTATAAAAGTATTAAATCTAAATAATCTAGTTAAATAAAATTGACTAAAATAATAAAATTACACTAAAATTCGCTTACTCAATATTAATATTCATTCAGCTTTCACAATTCTCCGGTTTTGTTTATTTGTACCAAAATTTACCAACATTCTCAGATCTTCTCAGTTTTGGAAATATAATGCACTTTTGGCAAGAATGGATGAAATTATATTAAGCACTTTAAGCAGAATTTTAAATGTGGCCTTGGATGACCGAGCGGCACTGCAAGCGACTCTACCGATTCGTTTGGGTGGCCTTGGCATTCGCAAAATTTCCGATATTAGTTTACCAGCGTTTCTGTCCTCGGTCCACAGTACGGAGGAACTAACTAGGAAAATTCTTGCACCTACACTAGTTAGTTCCGAAATACTGTGTAAGACCGAAGCTGTTAACGCTTGGAAAATTGCCTGTCCGAACTCCGAGTTGCCAAGGAACCTTTTCTCACAACGTCAGTGGGACGGGCCGCTTTGCAGTTTAGTGAGAATAACCTATTAAACTCCTGTACGACTCCTGCTGAGCGTGCCCGTTTACTGGCAGTGGGTGTGTGGGAATCGGGTCTTTGGCTACATGCTCTTCCGTCGTCTAACATAGGGACCATGTTAGACGATTCTACCTTTCGCATTGCTTCTTGCCTACGTTTAGGTGCGCCATGTGTTTCTCCGCACCAGTGCCATTGTGGAGTAGTCGTCGATCGCCTTGGACATCATGGCCTGTCTTGCAGCAGAAGCGTTGGACGAATACCACGGCACGCCATTATAAACGATATCATCCGTCGTGCTCTTGTCGCCGCCGGTCTGCCATCTAGACTTGAACCAAATGGCTTGGCACGTGACGACGGCAAGAGACCGGATGGTATGACATTAATGCCCTGGAAGATGGGAAAGTGTTTAGTGTGGGACGCCACGTGCGTCGACACTGTTGCGCCTTCTCATCTTTCAGGTACTGCTGGTTGTGCCGGTGCCGCCGCCGCTTCTGCTGAGACCCTTAAATGGCAAAAATATTTTAATCTCTCAGGAGATTATGTGTTTGAGCCGTTTGGGGTCGAAACCTTAGGGCCATGGGGTCCAAGCGCAAAAAAATTCTTTAGAGAGTTGGGAAAGCGTTTGTTCGACACTACTCGTGACCAGAAGGCTGGCTTCTATTTGGGGCAGAGATTAAGCATTGCCATTCAACGTGGCAATGCTGCCAGTCTTCTGGGAACGCTACCACAAGAGGACTGCGATGCGGAGAAATTTTATGATGCGTTTTAGTTTAGTAGTTTTCGTTTTAATTTTAATAATAGTGTTAGTGTAATTTTATTATTTTAGTCAATTTTATTAAACAACATATATATACTGTGACATTATAGTCTGGAATAACACATTGGCTACTTTTTATCCCGGGAATAAGTTCCCATGGGAAGCTGTAACTGGAAAGAGTTTTACACGGGCGATCTGTTGGCATCAGCTAGTCAACCAAAATTTATTATAGATTGCAATTTAATTAAGACAGCCTTCTGTAGCTAAAAATATTCAGAGGTGACATTCGTCAACTATAACCAGATATTAAAAAGTAAATATTTATAATAGGTAGATTAGGTAGCTGCTTCTGCGTAACAAAGGAGTAATATACAAGAAATGACACTAGAGATAATGAACATTTTTTTTGTATATTGGACATTTTTTACTTAGGTATAGACTTAAGTCTACTGAAACCATCGTCTCTACTTGCCTATGCGTCTAGCACCGCGCGCCGGGGCGCTCCTCCTCACTATTCTTCGCGACTGTCTCAGGTTTTAGGATTAAAAAAAAAAAATTGTGGACATTCTCACACAACATCATCTTGCTGAAATTAAGCTAATATTAGCTTATGCTAAGGTATCGAGACGACTGATTTACATACTTGTATAAATTTTATTTCTAAATATATATTGTGGATCACACAAATATTTGGACCGACCCGGGAATGGAGCCAAGGATCTCAGCGCGGAAAACGGTATCACTCCCAAATGTGCCACCGCACCGAGGCAGTAATTTTTGGCATAGGTTTTTAAATGTTGCTGTAGAAATAACTAGTTAAACATTGACTATTTATACTGTTGATTGATGGCACTTGGTGGAACTTGCTGCATAATTATATTATTGTTGGTGTGTTTTCGAGACAATACTACCTTGTCCTTCCATCTAGACCTTTGAAAATGATGTGAAGTGAAACCGTTCAGTCAATATTGTGGAACAGTGCAAGGTGTCGTTTTCAACATGTTAAACATTAACTGTTGCTTAAACACAATGCCATGTCCCCCTGTGAGTTACTGCTGATTTAATGACAAGGCTTTAGTCAGTAGGAGTCTAGCATCTATTTAGGATTTCCACACATAAAAAAAAATAATAATAGTATTTCATTGCATACTATGGTTTAAAGGCATAAAATTTAGCCCACTCTACATAACCCATCGTAATAACCATTTTAGGTGCTCCAACTTGCAATCATGCACCCATGTTCTGTGTCAAAAAATATTTACTTTATTTATTTATTTTTATAAGTACCTACATAGATTTCTTTGGTCAAGTCTTTTAACACAAATTAAACTGAATTCTACATGTGTAATTTGGGAGTCATTTATTGTTAAAAGTTATAGAGAAACATAATTATTACATCTATATTTACATTACTACTATATAAACAGCATTATGGATCCCATAGACCTAAGGTTTCGACACCGACTGGACAAAAACGATACGATGAGTCGAGACCCTTATATTAATTATTAATTTTAATATTAACAGCCGCTTCCGCTGCTGCGCTGGCTTTTAATTTTGTTTTAGGAAGATGGGACGGGGCCAGAGTGTCAACTCGAGTTGCATCCCAGACCGGCACCAGACCCATCTCCCACGGTATTAAAGTTATACCATCCGATCTCTTGCCATCGTCCCTGAAAACGCCGTTTGGTTCAGGAGCGCATACACATTGCGGGTGTCTGGAACACGAAATGTGTAATGTTGTGTAATTGTTACGTAAACGTCTGTGCATAGATGCAGAAATCTTAAGACAACTTTTTTTTTATCTAAATTGATATAATAACTCTTGTGGTTTTGTATCTACAGCAAATAATAGTCAGAGGTCTTGAAAGGTGTTTAGGGTTCCGTAAACAAAGGCTAAAAACAGCCCAATTCCTAAGACTCCGCCGTCCGTGTGTCTGTAATGAAGCTGTATCTCAAAAAACCGTGAAAAGTACACGGATGATGACATATTTCTGTTGCCGCTACAAAAACAAAATACTAAAATCAGGAAAAAAATTCAAACTGGCTCCCATACAAAAAACGTGATTTTGTTCTTGTCTTTGGTAAGAAACCCTACGTGCGGATCCGACTCGCAATTGATAATTTTTCTTAAATAAGTATCTTTTTAGTGAGAAACAACACATAATAGCATGCAACTCGCTCAAGTGTGTTGTTTCTCACTAAAAAGATCGCGCATGGAGCGTTCTGTAGCAAAAAAACCGGCCAAGTGCGAGTTGGACTCGCCCATGAAGGGTTTCGTAGCAGCAAGTAACATAATAGAAAAGTTCTTATAGTTCACATTATATTAGTTGCGGGTCTTTTTCGCGTAAACAATTTAAACTTCGCTTACCTCTCGACGTTTCGGCTATGTTACAATAGCCGTGGTCACGAGTAGACTGGGGAATGCAGCGGGCGTCATCCTCTTGTACCGTTGATCTTACAGGTACCCACATATTAGTTTATTAATAACAGTCATTAGGGTCGCGACACACTACACTCACGATATCCGAACGAACGTTAGGCGGTTTTTCGCGACACTTACACATCTTCACTACAGGGTTCCATGTGGACGAAAGTTTATATCCCCCCTCACGGTTGAAATTGTTGTGATGCTTCTTGATTTCAACCGCTTCACGAACAATCCTCGGGTAATATCGGCGTTCAGTGGACAAAACTCCCGGTGCATGCAACTCCATCCAGTGATTTGACCCCGATAGTAAGAGATGCTCCGCGATCGCTGATTTTTCGGTTTGGTGGTTCTTGACCGCTGCTATGTGCTCTCTCACTCGTTCTGCGATGGTTCGCTTCGTTTGACCGATATACGAGCCTCCACAGCTACAGTCCACCTTGTAAACACCCGGCGTCTGATAAGGAACGGTGTCCTTTGGTGTTCTCATTTGCTGCGAAACCTTTGCCATTGGGGTAAATATGGTGTTTATTGAAAAATTCTTCAAAATGGTACCAATTTTGTCCGTTACCCCCCTGACATACGGTAAGAACGCCGGCAGCCTGGCAACATCCGGTTGTTTTTCCCTACGCCCTCGGATAGGAGCGGCCCTCCTCACGCTGTACCCGTTTTCATGTAGCACCTTCCGTATGTGGGACAGTTCATCTTCTAAAAACTCGTGGTCACACAGAGCATGAGCCCTGTTAATTAGGGATGTCTCCACCGAACGTAGGTGACGGGGATGATGGTGTGACGCAGCGTGAAGGTACCTGTCTGTGTGCGTTGGTTTTCTGTACACCGTGTGCTTCAGGAGTCTATCCTCCCCCACCATGACCTTTACATCCAGAAACGGCAATGTCCTATCACTCTCCAACTCATAGGTGAACGTGAGATTAGGGTGCAATGCATTAAGGTGCTCAAGGAAACGTCCTACCCCCAGACCTTCGCCTTTCATTACGCAGAACACGTCGTCCACGTATCGTTTCCAAAGGCGTACCCCATGCGAGTCGTAATCAATAAGGGTTTCGACGTGCTCCATCCATATGTTCGCCATGACCGGAGCTATAGGACTTCCCATTGAGACCCCACCCATCTGCAGGTAATGTTCTCCTTGGTAAACCAAATAACTACCCTCCAAGCAGTTTCGCAGCAATGTCATGTACCCTTCCGACACACCGCCAACTCTGAGTTTTGTCCTTACAATTTCTGTACAATCCTTGACAGGAACATTGGTGAAAAGTGACTCCACATCAAAGCTGACCATTATGTCGGTCGGGTTGAGTCTTATACTGCCCAGGATTTCTACAAAATGCCTTGAGTCCCTCACGAATGACGTAGTCGTGCCCACCAATGGTTGCAGTACCGACGCCATATGTTTCGCCAATTTATACGATGGTGAGTCAATTTGACTTACAATTGGTCTTAGTGGGACACAGGCTTTATGTATTTTCGGTAGTCCGTAAAGTTTCGGTGACTGTACCACACTCGGTCTATGCAGATTCTCGAAGACGTCCTCCGCGAAAAGATCCTTGTTGTCCCTGATAACTGCCCTCACTCTCCTTGTTACCCTCGCAGTTGGATCATACGCCACCGGTTTATACACTTTCCTGTCATGTAAAATAGCGCGTATTTTGGAATCATAATCACTTGTGGACATTACTACGGTGGCATTACCTTTATCGGCCTTAAGAACGAAAATGTCACTATTGTTTCTCAAGTTCCTAAGTGCTGTACACTCTTCCTTCGTAATGTTGCTTTTGGGTAGTTTCGCTTTTCTCAACAAAATAGCCACGTCCTGCCGTAAGGCATCGGCATCATCTGTTTGTAGGACGTTTCCTTGAGCACCTTAATGCATTGCACCCTAATCTCACGTTCACCTATGATTTGGAGAGTGATAGGACATTGCCATTTCTGGATGTAAAGGTCATGGTGGGGGAGGATGGACTCCTGAAGCACACGGTGTACAGAAAACCAACGCACACAGACAGGTACCTTCACGCTGCGTCACACCATCATCCCCGTCACCTACGTTCGGTGGAGACATCCCTAATTAACAGGGCTCATGCTCTGTGTGACCACGAGTTTTTAGAAGATGAACTGTCCCACATACGGAAGGTGCTACATGAAAACGGGTACAGCGTGAGGAGGGCCGCTCCTATCCGAGGGCGTAGGGAAAAACAACCGGATGTTGCCAGGCTGCCGGCGTTCTTACCGTATGTCAGGGGGGTAACGGACAAAATTGGTACCATTTTGAAGAATTTTTCAATCAACACCATATTTACCCCAATGGCAAAGGTTTCGCAGCAAATGAGAACACCAAAGGACACCGTTCCTTATCAGACGCCGGGTGTTTACAAGGTGGACTGTAGCTGTGGAGGCTCGTATATCTGTCAAACGAAGCGAACCATCGCAGAACGAGTGAGAGAGCACATAGCAGCGGTCAAGAACCACCAAACCGAAAAATCAGCGATCGCGGAGCATCTCTTACTATCGGGCTCAAATCACTGGATGGAGTTGCATGCACCGGGAGTTTTGTCCACTGAACGCCGATATTACCCGAGGATTGTTCGTGAAGCGGTTGAAATCAAGAAGCATCACAACAATTTCAACCGTGAGGGGGGATATAAACTTTCGTCCACATGGAACCCTGTAGTGAAGATGTGTAAGTGTCGCGAAAAACCGCCTAACGTTCGTTCGGATATCGTGAGTGTAGTGTGTCGCGACCCTAATGACTGTTATTAATAAACTAATATGTGGGTACCTGTAAGATCAACGGTACAAGAGGATGACGCCCGCTGCATTCCCCAGTCTACTCGTGACCACGGCTATTGTAACATAGCCGAAACGTCGAGAGGTAAGCGAAGTTTAAATTGTTTACGCGAAAAAGACCCGCAACTAATATAATGTGTAGTGCAAGTCGTGTGAGTTTAAAAACATTATTAGCAAACCGATACGGGCCGGAGATTGCATTAAAAATACGACAGCTAGAATCGTTACGGAAGAAAAGAGTGCGTTTGGAGGCTTCACTAACATTTTTAGCCAAGTGTCGCGATAATAATTTAATACCCACGTGTGCGCGAATAAAGCCCCGAAGTGATATAGCACATTCCGGAGAGATTCTGCGGGGTGCGAGTGTTCGTCTCTTAAAGCAAATTATCCGTAACGGTTATTTTCAACTAAACAGTGTGCAGTGTAAATTGCTGGAGGTACATGGTGAGTGTGTTTCTGAGTTATCGTACAGTGATTTTGAATTATGTGATCGCATTACGTATCAGCAAGCGACCCGTGTTTTGAAACACACAATGGAAAACCACGGGAAAAAATTTGATAGATTGATGATGCGTAGTGGGAGACATTGTGTCGCTGAGAAGCGGGTTAATGAGGTCGTGAACCTGACGGAAACCACGCTTGATGATGCTACCTCTAGTGTTTTAGCAAAGGGGTTAAATTTTGCAACCACCCCCCGAAGGATACCTTATGAGACCATCATTGGCAGTGTGGAGGAAACAATAATCCGCAATAAGGTACCAACAGATGATGCCGATGCCTTACGGCAGGACGTGGCTATTTTGTTGAGAAAAGCGAAACTACCCAAAAGCAACATTACGAAGGAAGAGTGTACAGCACTTAGGAACTTGAGAAACAATAGTGACATTTTCGTTCTTAAGGCCGATAAAGGTAATGCCACCGTAGTAATGTCCACAAGTGATTATGATTCCAAAATACGCGCTATTTTACAAGACAGGAAAGTGTATAAACCGGTGGCGTATGATCCAACTGCGAGGGTAACAAGGAGAGTGAGGGCAGTTATCAGGGACAACAAGGATCTTTTCGCGGAGGACGTCTTCGAGAATCTGCATAGACCGAGTGTGGTACAGTCACCGAAACTTTACGGACTACCGAAAATACATAAAGCCTGTGTCCCACTAAGACCAATTGTAAGTCAAATTGACTCACCATCGTATAAATTGGCGAAACATATGGCGTCGGTACTGCAACCATTGGTGGGCACGACTACGTCATTCGTGAGGGACTCAAGGCATTTTGTAGAAATCCTGGGCAGTATAAGACTCAACCCGACCGACATAATGGTCAGCTTTGATGTGGAGTCACTTTTCACCAATGTTCCTGTCAAGGATTGTACAGAAATTGTAAGGACAAAACTCAGAGTTGGCGGTGTGTCGGAAGGGTACATGACATTGCTGCGAAACTGCTTGGAGGGTAGTTATTTGGTTTACCAAGGAGAACATTACCTGCAGATGGGTGGGGTCTCAATGGGAAGTCCTATAGCTCCGGTCATGGCGAACATATGGATGGAGCACGTCGAAACCCTTATTGATTACGACTCGCATGGGGTACGCCTTTGGAAACGATACGTGGACGACGTGTTCTGCGTAATGAAAGGCGAAGGTCTGGGGGTAGGACGTTTCCTTGAGCACCTTAATGCATTGCACCCTAATCTCACGTTCACCTATGAGTTGGAGAGTGATAGGACATTGCCGTTTCTGGATGTAAAGGTCATGGTGGGGGAGGATGGACTCCTGAAGCACACGGTGTACAGAAAACCAACGCACACAGACAGGTACCTTCACGCTGCGTCACACCATCATCCCCGTCACCTACGTTCGGTGGAGACATCCCTAATTAACAGGGCTCATGCTCTGTGTGACCACGAGTTTTTAGAAGATGAACTGTCCCACATACGGAAGGTGCTACATGAAAACGGGTACAGCGTGAGGAGGGCCGCTCCTATCCGAGGGCGTAGGGAAAAACAACCGGATGTTGCCAGGCTGCCGGCGTTCTTACCGTATGTCAGGGGGGTAACGGACAAAATTGGTACCATTTTGAAGAATTTTTCAATCAACACCATATTTACCCCAATGGCAAAGGTTTCGCAGCAAATGAGAACACCAAAGGACACCGTTCCTTATCAGACGCCGGGTGTTTACAAGGTGGACTGTAGCTGTGGAGGCTCGTATATCTGTCAAACGAAGCGAACCATCGCAGAACGAGTGAGAGAGCACATAGCAGCGGTCAAGAACCACCAAACCGAAAAATCAGCGATCGCGGAGCATCTCTTACTATCGGGATCAAATCACTGGATGGAGTTGCATGCACCGGGAGTTTTGTCCACTGAACGCCGATATTACCCGAGGATTGTTCGTGAAGCGGTTGAAATCAAGAAGCATCACAACAATTTCAACCGTGAGGGGGGATATAAACTTTCGTCCACATGGAACCCTGTAGTGAAGATGTGTAAGTGTCGCGAAAAACCGCCTAACGTTCGTTCGGATATCGTGAGTGTAGTGTGTCGCGACCCTAATGACTGTTATTAATAAACTAATATGTGGGTACCTGTAAGATCAACGGTACAAGAGGATGACGCCCGCTGCAATCCCCAGTCTACTCGTGACCACGGCTATTGTAACATAGCCGAAACGTCGAGAGGTAAGCGATGTTTAAATTGTTTACGCGAAAAAGACCCGCAACTACTGCTCGTTCGCTCTAACTTTGCCGCTCGGCTCCATACTAAAGTCGAATTTTTAATTAGACGAAATAAATTGACAGCAACTAATGTCACTTCTTCATACAATGTTGCGTATTTTCTATGACGATGTGTAGCTACTGTCAATTTACTTCGTGTAATTAAAAATTCGGGTATATGCCTCAACGCCAACGGCAAAGTTAGAGCGAACGGGTAGTAATATAATGTGTAGTGCAAGTCGTGTGAGTTTAAAAACATTCTTATAGTTCGTTGTAACTTTGATGGAACGTATTAAAAAAAACTACCAGCTCTATCTCGTTAAAACTAATTTTCGTTAATAGTATTTATGGCAATGAACATCATATATTCCTTTTTAGATTAACCATTGTCTTAGTTTAGAAGTTAGAGGGGGGGGGGGGGGTGCACAGGCCTTACAGTTTCGGGGAAAAGTGGCTGTGACACACGGACGGACAGACAGACAGACAGACAGACAAACAGACAGACATGACGAATCTATAAAGGTTCCGTTTTTGCCATTTGGCACGAAACCCTAAAAAGCAGAAGAATTTCATTTTTGTGTACGGGAGTCCTCATGCAAATCATATGAAAAAATTTCAACTGTGTAGCTATCACGGTTTATAATAAGACTAGCTGATGCCCGCAGCTTCACCCGCGTATAGTTTATTTCCGTTCCCGCTTCCGATGGGAACTTATTCCCAGGATAAAAAGTTTCAGCCAGATCCGTCCAGCCGATCGAGCGTGAAAGAGTAACAAACATCCACACTCACAAACTTTCGCATTTATAATATTAGTAAGATACTATATAGCATATTCTATTCTATTCTAAAATGTGTATCCACGTGGAATTATCTTTTAGAGCAACGACTCCTGTTAATTGTCGTTATCAAAAGGAGACTACTTTATTTGTTCGTAGATTTATCAGTAGATTTTATTTATACTTTATTAGTGCCTTACAATAGACACTGTAGTCTCTCAGATACTTTATTTAGCAGTAGAAACGTACCTAGGATACACGTGGTGGGAAAAAGTGGATAAAATGATTAATTCAAGCAAGTTATGGCAGACTTATGCTGCGTTTGCAAGTGAGAGTTTTAAAAAATAAAATAAATGTTGTTTATGTAACGTTACTCGATTTTAAAACAAGTATTGCATTTTGTTTGTCTTTAATGTTTATCTTGTTAAAATGACGTTACCCTTATAGACTGAAAGTATATAAGCTAAAAAATGAACTCAACGGTTACAGTCGAAACCCTCAATTTGACGTCCCTATGATATGCTTGATATAATTATTGAAGTTCAAAAAACATGTGCTGATAAAGTATTTCAAGTTCCTGTGCTACATCAGATAAAGATTTCAGACCTGAGGGTGGGATAAAGTTGAACAACTATTGCCATCAGCCGCTCTAGATATTTTGTTACTTCAGCACCATTTACTTCCTGGAGTCAACCTGCGGGTGCTAACAATATCAATAGAGGGACACAATCTGCGTCTTGTACTGCAGGGACTTCTGGTTCCGGGTGAACAATCACGTTACCATATTCAGGACTACTAGTTTTTTCGAAGCTAGCCAAATATAGTCTTCAATATAGATTTCATTGTTGAGCGCATGACCCACGTTTAACACAAGTTTACTAAACCGAGGATGTTGAAGTTGTTCTGTAACGGTACTTACTTTGCCTTACGAAGTAAGATTTCTATGCCAAAATCTCTCTTCCTCTAATTTGTATATTTTTATTTAAAACAAAAGGTTTTAATTGCTATATCTTTTAGACACATTGTTGAAATAATTGCCTTAACACCTATAATTTCATCTTCCAGGTGGTTTTGGCTGTTTTCTTTTGGGATCACTGACGGTCTGGTCCTCATGCGTGTCACCGTTGTACACTTCAAACTCTACAACACTGTTGACTGCACCAATGACTAAATTTGAAGATTCTTTGCTTGGTAGTATACCAGCGTTGGGATCTGTAGTGGGCACTATGTTTGCAGCTTCTGTACTAGATAAATATGGCAGGAGAAACGGTGGCATGCTGCTGAGTCTTCCATTCGTGGTACGTTTTATATTATGTAGTTAGCCATATTAGTTGAGTAATTAGGTAACTTATTATATTAAACTATCAAAATATTATGGATGAATACTTCGTCTACCTTTCGAATAACAGAAAGGTAGACAAAGTATTCATCCATAACTGAAGTCGTTTCATTAAACTCCCGACCTAATGGCATATTTTCCATAATAGTTAGAATATTTTACAATAGTTAACCAGGAAGTTCGTTACCATTTTTTTTATTATGCGTATATATGATGAGATTATATGCAAATTGCAGAAGATACACCCTGTTCGATAGTTCAGGGAAGCTTGTGGACTGCTTGTGGGGAGTTCTTGCAGGCACATAAGACGAAACCATTGTGTCGTCTTATGTGCCTGCATCACCCTATCTTTTGCAATTTGCATTTCATATTAATATTCTCAAAGACCCGTGCATGTTATGTATGTTTATCCGTCCCCATAATATAAGCCTGCCAAAAAAGCCGGTATCTGCCTAAAAAAAATCAAATCCTCAAGTAAACAGGGGTATTTCAACGTAATTATTTGCCATTATAATTCAGAATTTCATTGCCTAATTAATTAGGACGCTAAAGAATAATAATTATTTTACAGATATCATGGATCGTCATAGAAATCACATCGTCAATAAATATAATTCTACTTGCAAGATTTTTAGGAGGCGTTGCTGGTGGAAGTGCAGTAATATTTGCACCTATTCTAGTATCGGAAGTTGCCGAAGACAATATACGAGGATTCTTAGCTTCAGGTAATAGTTTTCTTAGCAAAAGTTTTACTATTTCTGTCGCTTTGGCCGGTTAGGAAACTGGAGTTTCGTAACTCAATCAATCAATCTAATCAGCCTATAGCAGTCCACTGCCGGACGTATGCCTTTCCCAGTCCACGCCACAGTACACGGTCCTGTGCCATTCCCATCCAGTCCATATGGTGGGTGGGCGTGCTACCCTAAAATTACCGAGTCGCGGTCTCTACTCTAGAACTCATTTGCTCCATCGGACGTATATTCTTCTACAGATGTGGCCCGCCCATTGCCACTTTTATGTGCTTATTCGGCAAGCTACGTTGATTACTCTGGTTCCCCGCCGAATATCCTCATTTTGGAGTTTATCCCTCAAAGATATTTCAAGCATGGCTCGTTTCATACTTGCTGTGCAACCTTGAGGGTACGGACTAACCCCACCGTAATTGTCCACGGCTCAGCACCGTAAGCCATAACTGGTAGGACGAACTAATTGTAGACTTTTGTCTTCAGGCATTGCGAATTGAAACTGTCTGTTTTTCTGTTGCAGCTTAACTGTCCAGTTAATGGGATTAGAATGGGAAACAGACCCTTAATGGGATTTCCTTGTCCAGGTTTCCAGTTTCAAGTAACTGGTTTTAATGAAAGTTTTTTTTAATACACCTACGTCACTGGTTTTCTTGAAGGACTTTGTATACTGCTATGTTACTGGTTTAAACAAGGTGGCATGTCTGGTGTCGCAAGGGGAAATATCTGTCCTCCTTAAAACCTCTTTTAACCAAACCCTATTTGTTCATATGGGACTCGAATGGGCTTTTGAAGAACAAGGGTAATGCTCAGAGTACCTTTATTATATTTATAATTGTTTGAGTAAGTTGAGAGATCATCTTGATACGGGGAATGCTGTTGAGGACCGTCATCCCAGCTGCGGGGGCAGCTGGAATCGTGTGTGGGGCTCCCGATCTCGTAAAGGGATCGTGCTACCCACTAAACCCCGCGGTGTTGCTCCTCATCCTATAGCCGTGCCAAAGGATATCCAAGATTATTCACGTCGACTCGGCCCGGGGCGCCCGGCACGCCTGTGGCTCTCCTCGGAGGAGCAAGATGGGTGGCTCCCCCAGAGCTCCCTAAGGAGCTGACAAAAACCCTAATCCGCATCGCACCGCTGTCGAACGGCTCTCTGCTTGCAGCGAGGTCAGAAGGCGGCCATGATGAACGCAGCCATGCGGCGCCCCCGGACGGAACGTCGAGGTTGGGAGCGTTTGACCAGCACGCTCCCGGACCTGCAATATCTCTCGCTTGGCCACCATCACCTCATTGGCAATAGAAGCGACAACGGCCCAGCACACTTATCTGCCGACCATGGCTCACACCACGGCCGGGAGCGTCAGGTCCCTCCCAACACTGTCCATGAGAGCAGCACGCAGCCCGTCCAACGCCGTACACACGGCAATATGTTCTGCCGTGTCTACGGCGTCACTTAGGCAGTTTTGCTTCACCAAGTACCTCCCACAGGTACTTGGCGAAGCAACCATGTCGTGTGAGGAGCCTGCTAAGTGAGGTGATACGTCGGCGCACCGTGTCACCTTTCCACCCAAGTCCGAAGAACAGGCCGGACAGCCCCCACGAGCCGAGCGCCCGCGGAGTGCAACTCCAAGAGATTCATCGGGAGCCAAATGTCTCCAGCGATCAATCTCCTCCGCGAGAGGGCGACCTCCAACTCTACGCACCGGGGCGCTTTTTTGAGGACTCCAGCCTCAAGATCCCAGGGGGGACTGCCACCCATGAGGCACGCCGCCTTGTAGGACAAAGATCATCTTGATTACCTTTATTATATTTATATTTGTTTGAGTAAGCTAAGTTGGGAGATCATCTTGATAATGAAACTAGACAGGTTTCCAAAATTATTTTTCCACATTCTATTAAACGCCACGCATAACACGTTGGTACAGTTCATTAGTTACTATCATATCTCCTAAGCTAAGAGCAATACTGAAAATGATTATTTTCTCTTTCTATTTTAGTTTCGACGTTTCAAAATACTTTGGGTATATTGTTGTCGTATATCATCGGCTTGTGTTTCTCATACAGGATTGTTATTAGGATAAACATTGCATTGAGTATAACTGGCATTGTCCTTATCATGTTTATGGAAGAAAGCCCAACTTACTTAATTAGAAAAGGGAGGCTCAAGGTTAGTGACAATTTTGAAATAAACTTTACTATGATTGCTGGTTTTGATGGTATCCTGAGATTAAGGGTCATTGCTATAACCGGTAGGGCTACCAATATTGCATCGTAAAACTTGAAATAACTGCATGTATTTTATTCCAAGGAGGCTAAAAAGGCTATTGCCCGATACCGAGGTGTACCGATGTCATCAATGATCGATCGATGTCGTCTCGAGGTAGACGAAATGTTGATGTCACAACAGCTAACTGTATTGGAAGCAAAACCTACAATTAGTAAGGGTAAGTAACTAAGAGTGAGACGGTTGTGTTAGTATATTTAAAATGTCTACGTCCTTCCCAAATAGTTTCATTTCAATTAGGAGAAAAAAATACATTTGAAATATTAAGCCGTATTAAAATCATGCAATAAAATCATAATAAATAAATAAATAAATATTCACGGACATTTCACACAACGCTATCTGATCCCAAAGTAAGCTAGGAATAACCTGCTTGTGTTATGGGTATCAGATCACGGATACTAATACTTAAATACTTTTAAATACATGCATATAATACATAGAAACACCCAGACACTTGAGACAAACATTTATGGGTCACACAAATATTTGTCTCCGGTGGGAATCGAACCCACGACCTCCAGCGCCGCAGGCGGTATCACTACCGACTGCGCCACAGAGGCTGTAATAAGTATAATATGAAATTTATCCTGACTAGGATTTTCTTAAATTGCTATGTATCTCAAAAGTCTATGTTTCCATGGCCCCTTAAATGGGCTAAGGCCTACGATTAACGTTGCATTTCAACTAATATTAACTGAAATTTATTCTTCGTAGCTGCCGAAGTTGAACAAGCGGAAAAATTGTATCACCAAGATTCACAACATGAAACTCAGAATATTTCGTCGTTTAAGTTACTATGTTGGTAAATTGCTTTCTTCTTTATTTGTTTTACTTACGTACAAAAAATGAAGCAAATAGCTTCATTTTTACCTATATACTTTTTATGGACTTTAATGTAATAATTTATGTTCTATACTTTCAGTTTTCGAGACTGCGTCACGGCGAGCATTTTTGGTTGTCAGCATACTTATGACGTTAATGGTATTACTTTAGTATATTTTCATGTACCTACTTACCTATTCATATCTCTACAGGTCTAACTTTATCAAATACAAAGGACTTTCTATTACAATCGAATAACTTCGAAATTCAAAGATGCTAAAATTATTCTGTATCATAATTCGAATACATAACTCGGTTGCAACTGCAGGTGATCTTTGAGTGCTTTTAATATGATTGCATTTTACTTTCAGACATTTATGGGTATGCTGCCAATTCAGGTGTATGCAAACGTTATATTTAGTGAAAGAGACCCAAATAGATCTGACTTGCATACGATAGTTTTTGCAGTTGTTCAACTTGGTGCTGGTTTGGTATCAGTGGTAGCGACTGATATGCTTGGCCGAAGAGTAAGTATTCTTGTCATATTCAGCTTGCCCACAACCCCAATATATCCCGAGGGTGTCGTGAGAGGTGACTTAGGGAACACTTTCGCAAAAACATCCATTGCGTGGAGAAGGAAAACTCGAAATGAAACCCGCACAATGGTTAAGGCAAATTTAGGGGCGGCTTGAACATTTTCAACTGCGGGTCGCGGCGACCTGCACCTGTCCATTTCAACACGGTAATAGGATAACCACCTATTACGTGGGACATTAAACTATACCTAAGTTGAAATGTAGGCGTAAACTAAGCCTCTGCCTACCCCTTCGTGGATAAAGGCGTGACTATATGTATGTATGTATTAGCTTGCCAGAATGACGTCACCCGCCTGATGGAAAGCCATGGTGACATCAAGTGATGGGAACCACTCTCATTGCCCTCTACTACTATTGTCAGTGGCCCTTTAAATTGATGGCCCAATAATGTGCCTCTTCACGATTGAAAACCTCGGGGCTGTAAGAGGTGCGAAACACGACCGTGAGCTCGTAGAACGATCCAAGTTTCTATGAATTGACAGACAAAATCTCATAACGAATTACTTGTTTCTGATGAAGAATTTCTCCACTACAGAGATGAGAGAGTGTTGCCGCTAGTGCTGTTAATAATCTTAGAAACTCAATTGTGTAAGTCTTTCAATAACCTATAATATTTCAGATGCTACAAATAGGATCTTCAGTCATAGTATCCATCTGCCTTGCTGCTTTAGGGTACATTACTCAGTATGATGTGGCTCCACTTGGCTTAATAGTTGTGCTCATGAATGTATATAATTTCTTCTACACTTTGGGAGCTGGATCTATACCTTATGTGCTTGTTGCTGAAGTATTTTCTCCTGAGGTATTATTTTTTATTTCATATCTGAATTTATATTTCTTCTATACCCGTCCCCGCTTACAAAGTAGCGAACATAATATATTCCCGTGATAAATACACTCGAGAGCAATGAATCCGGGTCACTTAAAGAATCCTAAAAATCTCGGAAACTAAAAATGCTAGGTTAATGCAATAAATTGTATTTAATAGACAATGTAATACTCCTTAAATGAAGGTATTAAAACTTCTTAGTTATTGTAAAGTTATATCATAAAAAAATCAAATTTGAAAAAGGGCCACTTTCGAAGATGGAACTACGAAATTACAGCATTTGGTGTTGCTTTTGTTTGTAATCTGTCATTTATGTGGGTACATAAACCATGTTGATAGTGCTCTATATTCATTAATCAAGCTGAAATTATGTCGCTTACGCCTGAAGAATGCACCAGAATACTTACAATGCTGGAAACCGGCCGGAGTCAGCGCGATACAGCCAGGACTGTCGGTGTGTCGCTGTCAACAGTACAAAGAGTTCTCCGACGTTACGAAGAAACTGGTTCTAACCTACGCAGACCAGGAACGGGCAGAACCAGGTGTACCACAGCACGAGAAGACCGATACTTGGTGAACACCATGCTTCGAAATCGCTTTCTCACAGGAACTGAACTCACCAATCAGTTTCGACGCCTCGGAGGAAGTAACCCAAGTGCATGGACAGTAAGACGTCGGCTTGCTGAATCTAACTTAAAACCCCTTAGACCTGCAAACGGCCCTAAACTGGAGCGTGGGCATCGTATTTCGAGACTAAGGTATGCCCAGAGCCACGTAAATTGGAGTATTGAAGATTGGTCAAAAGTTATGTTCTCCGACGAATCAAAATTTATGCTCTACAAGCACGATGGAAGACACAGAGTGTATCGAAGACCAGGGGAAAGATTCAAGCAAGCATGCATCGAAGAAAAAGTAGCCTACGGTGGTGGGTCTGTACTTGTGTGGGCCGGAATTTCTTCTGAAAGTCGCACGGAGCTGGTGATCATAGAAAACGGCTCTTTAACTAGCGTAAGATATGTGGAAGAAATCCTCAATGATCACGTTGGTCCATTTATGGTCAATTTAGGTGAGGATGCTATATTCATGCATGACAATGCCCGACCTCATACAGGTAGGATTGTGAATGACTACCTTCAAGAGATGAACATTACTCGTATGGAGTGGCCAGCGCGCAGCCCGGATATCAACCCGATCGAGCATGCTTGGGACGAGCTAGGCAGATGCGTAAAACAACGAAACCCTCCCCCAATCACGCTTCGTGAGCTCAAAATTGCTCTCACAGAGGAATGGGAGAATATTCCCCAAAATCGTATAAGGAACTTGGTGTACAGCATGCCAAACCGCGTAAACGCAGTAATGGAAGCACGAGGAGGCAATACGAAGTATTAAAATTCAAGAAAATCGTAATAAAGTTCAAAAATTTCATGTTTCCTATTTTTGTTTTAAGGAGAGATCGGCAGTTTTTTCTTTATGTAATTTTGTGTTAATAAAATGTATGGTGACTCATATTTTTTTTACTTTCATTTAAGGAGTATTACATTGTCTATTAAATACAATTTATTGCATTAACCTATCATTTTTAGTTTCCGAGATTTTTAACATTCTTTAAGTGACCCGGATTCATTGCTCTCGAGTGTATTTATTTATTTTACAACTTTGTACGCCAAGTAGATAAAATTATATGGTACATAAATACAGGGCAAGAAGATGCACAATGGGTGGCGTTATCGCTAAAAAGCAATTTCTACCAGGCAACCTTTGGATGGAGAAAGTAAATAATAGCCTATGTGTTATTTCAGACTATGACCTATTCTTGTACCAAGTTATAAGCCGATCCATATAGCCCTAAGAGCATGATTAAGGCCGGACTCGCCCAAAATCGGAGTATTGCCATACTAGAGAATTACTTGTTCTTGTTCTAAAAGTAAAAGTTTCCATTTTACCAACAACTAATAAGCACAACGTAAATAGTTAACTTACTAAAGTACCTAATCTACTTCAGTATGGTATTGAAATTTAATTTCAGAACTAGTATATAAGTTATGCTTTAGTTTAGTAGTAGTTAAAATCGGAGTAAGACTATTCTTACTCCAATTTTTTATTATAATCCGTCCCAAGTAACATAATTATTATCACAAAGGCAACTGTGACCCAGCCTGCAAACACTAAATAATAAAGAATATAACTAGGAAAAATTTTTAAGGTCTCCAAACAACTCTTAAAATGATGTCACGTGAGATTTAAAATAATGCATGCGAAGTTGTTTGTGAATAAGCTAGCCATAACAGTTACTGGCACTAAATATGTGAAGTGAATCTCATTTCCAATACTCTATAGATAGCCTTTTATTCATACCTATTCTATTCTTCTAATTCCCTTTATTTTTATTTTCAGGTCATAAATCTAGCTTCTATGCTAATCATTGAATGGGCGTGGTTCCTCAACTTCATCATTGTAGCAATATTTCCATACATCACTGATGTATTTGGAATTTATGGAGCTTTTTACGGGTTTGGTATTGTAAGCATAATCAATGCTATCTATAGTTATTATGCTCAACCAGAGACTGCTGGTCTTTCAAATAAGCAAATTAGAGATTTGTTTTCAAGAAGAAAGAAAAAATAAGGCGAAATGAAAACTTGAAGGGGATATAAAACGTCTGATGCTAGTTACGATAGATGCCTCCATGTAAAGATTTACCTACATCATACTTTGTTCTCTTTTTACAATTAATAGAAGGTAATAACCTATAAAAATGTGAGAATCAGATTGTCTATTGATTTTTATGCCCTTCTTTAGCGATAGCAGGAAGTAATGGATCTTCCAAGCAAGTCGGGTAGGGTTTCGATGGCTCGGCGGTTAAGCGTCTTGCACGGTATGCGAGAAGACTCAGGTTGGAATCCTGATCGAAACCGATTCTTTCTGCATATTTAAGACTAGCGGACGTCACGCGATTTCACCCGCGTAGTTCCCGTTCCCGTAAGAATACGGTAATAAAATATAGCCTATGTTCACCGCAAAGAGTGTAGCTTCCTAACTGTGAAAGAATTCCAAATCGGTCCAGTAGTTCCGGAGCCTATTCGTTACAAACAAACAAACAAAAAAAAACAAATCTTTCCTCTTTATAATATTAGTATAGACTAGTATAGATTTATGATTGAGTCAGCATACTGTTTGCATTTCAGAAATTGTTTCTTACTAGCTGGTCCTCGCGGCTTCGTCCACGTAGAAGTCTTTATCGTGTAAAATGATTACCCACTTTTTGCGTAGTCGGTTAAAAAGTAGTCAGTGATTCCAGGGATTCAAACTTTCTCTATACGAAATTTTATCGAAATCGCTTCAGCGGTTTAAACGTGAAAGCGTAACAGACAGACAGAGTTTTGGCATTCATAATATTAGTAGGGATAATAGGGATGCAGATGCCTTAGGTAATTTGTAGGTATGTAAAGTAACTTACGACTGTGGCCCAGCAAGCAAACACAAAATAATCGTAGAACTCGTAGAACAACAAATACTAGACGCATTAGCATTCACAGCACGGAACATAGAAGCACAGTCCACAGTGAAGGAAGGTTTGCGAATTTAGTCCTGTCACGTGACACATTACAAGTTCTTTACGTAGTGATACGAATACTGTGTCAATTGGAATTGTCCAGTGTACATAGGTTGCACGGCCGAGTGCGATTGTCACCACTCTGATCCAAAAAGTTCATACGAATATAATTGTCTTCAAAAGAGGTCTTAGAAGGTTTTTACAGGGTCGGCAGCGCGAGAGTGGCGCCTTTGGTGTTGTAAACGTTCATAGGCTGCGGTGACCACCGGTCCTTCTGGTGGGCCGTATGCTTGTCTGCCACCTTAACGGTATAAAAAAAAAGGTGTTTAATGAACTTGTTTCAAAGATTACACCTTTGTTGTTGTCAAATAATTTATAATCCTTTCTGGAAGTTTTAAAAAAGGAAGAAGTGGCCGTGAGTTTTATTGCCAGGTTCTTTTCTCTCTTGCGGATCTGGCTGTAATTTGTAAATGTAGAAACAATCATTTTGACGTTCATAAATGTAACTTTGTGACCTATATGAATAAAAAATCTGCTTCATTAAAAAGCATCCATGATGGATTTCCACACAAAATAAAAAAAAAATCAATGAGACATCTGCAATATTAAATTGCCAAGCGAAGTCACGTCGCAACCCTAGATTTAAATTTAAATTAATGTATCCGTATATTTCTATAGATATAGTTACTAGCCGCAGTCAATTGATAATCTGTCATAACGTAGGTGTTGCTAACCGTGGGAGGACACGAAGGCAGTGATCGATGTCTAACAAGAAATACATCTTCGTAGATAGTTTGTAAAAAGTAAGGGCTCGCGTGCTTGTATTGGAAAATAGTTCACCACTTTCACTTAGCGAATGGCAACAAAAGAAAAGCCTATGCTTTATTCCAGACTAGAATTCTATACCTGTACCAAATTCAAATTTCAGCCAGATCTGTTTTGATACATATTCAAACATTCAAACATCTTCACAAACTTTCACATTTATATTATTAGTAGGTGGTATTACACTGCGATATTCGTAGGGAGTGTCATAGTTTCCAGCTCTTTGAGTATACGTTTTATGGTAAACAAACCAAATACCATTGTTAACTAGATTGCCATTTGGTTCTGGGATGAACATGATGGGGAGATCGTTCCCGAGATCTTATCAGTCGTCACTCTCTCCACGTTCTCTTTTTCTGTTAGGATTACCACTTGTCTGAGTATCTCCGCAGTCTTGATCAGCAGTAAACAGATAGTTCAAGTTATCGGAACAGTACTGATTCCAGTTTCGGTCTGCTTAGACCAGCTTCACTCCACCGTGTTTACATTTATTACATTTTATTTGAAAGTCTGGTCAACTTTAGTCGGCTCCGCTAAATAAACATGAGAAATGTGGCAATTCTTCATTTCTCATTTTCAATTTTGAGTTGAGTTGAGATGATTAATATGAGAAATATTAAATGAAACATGATAATTGGCCCGCTCTGTTCGCGGTGAAAGTCGACATTTACACTGTTACCACTGTCGTGGAGATTTTGAGCATTCTGATTGACTCGGTCTTCTTCTTCTGCGCTCGTTTAGACTATGGATTGATCTCCTTTCCTCGGTTTTCCCAAACGCCTACAATATGGGGTTCTTCAAAGGGGTCTTAGAAGGTTATTACAGGGTCGGCAGTGCGAGTGTGACGCCTCTGGTGTTGCAAACGTTCATTGGCTGCGGTGACCATCAGTCCTTCTGGTGGGCTGTATGCTTGTCTACCACCTTAGTGGTATAAAAAAACAGAGCTCAGCGTCAATGGAAATATACCCTAGGGACCGAAATTATAGCACTTGCTTACACTGTGGATAAAAAAATGAGTCGCATTACACATGTACGTTTTAATATCTTAAATTATATATTTACCGGTGAATGACGTTAAACTAGATAATTCGTTATATTTGTTCGTAATAAAGATATAAAATACCTAGCAAGTAAATGATAAAAATAAGTATAATAGCTAAAGCCAGTGGTTCTGTCTGCTTGGCGAGATATAAATTATCCCGTTTCCTCTCATAAGCTCTATTCTATTATACTAACAATTTTTATCAGAATTGGTTTTGTGGTTAAAACGTGCAGTTGAAGACAAATAACTAGCATTTTCCGAGTACTACACCCAAAGAGCAAAAACGGGACCACAGATATCAGAAATGAGTTTTCTGATTTCAGTGAACGGGACCCTATCAAAGGACACGAGGTTGCATCTCTCAGGAACCCTAAAAGGTAGAGAGCTGAAATTTTCACAGATGATGATTGTATTTTTATTGCCACTGTAAAAAAAAATCCAAGAAAATGGCAGTCATTAAGCCAAGTTGAAGGCCTTTAATACGTCATAAGCCGCAATTTTCGTCTAGAAAAATCACTGCCACAGCGAACGTGTTAAAACATTAATCAAAGTTACAACGAACTACAATTTTTAGGGTTTCGTAGCCAAATGGCAAAAACGGAACCCTTATAGATTCGTCATGTCTGTCTGTCTGTTCGTCTGTCTGTCCGTCCGTGTGTCACAGCCACTTTTCTCCAAAACTATAAGACCTATGCTATTGAAACTTGGTAACTAGATGTATTCTGTGAACCGCATTAAGATTCTTAAACAAAACTAGAAAAAACGCAGTAAATTTTGGGGGTCTCCATACTCAGAACTGAAACTCAAATTTTTTTTTTTCATCAAACCCTTACGTGTTTGATGAAATTGATTGAAGACCTATCTATAGATAGGTCTTCAAAAATGCTATTGAGGTTTCTAACATCATTTTTTTCTAAGGTGAATAGTTTGCGCAAGAGACACTTCCAAAGTGGAAAAATGTGTCCCCCCACCCCCTCTAACTTCTAAACTAAGAGAATGATAAATCTAAAAAGAGTATATGATGTACATTACCATAAAAACTACCAACAAAAATTAGTTTGAACGAGATAGAGCTGGTAGTTTTTTTTAATACATCGTAAACCGCAATTTTCGGTTAGAAAAATCACTACCACTGCGAACGTGTTAAGACATCAATCAAAGTTACAACGAACGACAAGAACTTTTACAGTATGTTACTTGCTGCTACGAAACCCTTCACGGGCGAGTCCAACTCGCACTTGGCCGGTTTATTGTATATAATGTTACTTTCTGCTATGGAACCCTTCATGGACGAGTCCGACTTGCACTTGGCTGGATTTGTTTTATCTCTCGCTCGTCAAATTGATGTCTCCAGCCTGATGGAAAGCAATGGCGCTTCGAGCGATTGGGGGCCACTCTCACAGTCGGTACGACTTCTGACAGTGGATCTCAAGTTGGCGGCCCAGTCAGGCCTCCGTCACTCTCTACAAGTCGTTTTATAAGCACCTACTCCTAAGTATTATGACGCAGAACTAACGTGGCCGACCGGCAGAGGGCTGCCACACGCCAGACCGAGCGAAGTGCGCACAACCAATGTACATTTCCCGAGTAAAATAATATTTCGCTTTATTTAGTGTTGCTTTTTTTTCATCTTACTTCTTACTAATATTCTAAAATTAATTGCGAAAGTGTTTGAGTGCGGATGTGTAGATGTGTGAATGTTTGTTACTCTTTCACGCTCTAACGGCTCAACGGATCTGGCTGATATTTGATACAGGGATAGATTGTAGTCTGGAATAACACATAGGTTACTTTTTATCCTGGGAAAAAGTTCCCATTGGAAGCGGGAAAAGGAACAAACTTTTACGCGGGCTAAGCTGCGAGCATCAGCTAGTTATAATATAATTCTTATGTAAAGAAGAAGAAGTTATAAAATATTATTAAGTTTTTTTTTCAGACACTGTGTTTATTGTTTTTTGTAGTTATATGTATTTTTGTTACGTGCTTACAACCCTAATGTTGTCAACAGTTGTCACTCGATGACGCAATCATACGGTGTGCGCACGAATCTCGACTCTCGGAATACGTCGTAGAGCATGTTTTCCACTGTAGCGATATGTTATAGCTAATGTTTTTGAGGTTAAGTATGGGAGTGATGTATCTGTTACGTAGTAACTATTATTTAATCTGTGGCCCAGTGATGTGCCTGTTCACGCTCCGTTTGAAGATACCGGGATTGTAAGAGGAGTTAAGCACGTGCGCGGGCAGGTCGTTCCAAGCTTTTATAGTTCGACAGAGGAACGAGGAACTTTTGAATCGCTCATTTCTGGCGAAGATTCTTTCCACTGTGTAGGAGTGGCGCCTCATCCCGGCACGCGTTGCTCGGGATCGAAAAGGCTAACTAACTAACTAACTATCTTCACGCCAAATCCCTTGCGGGGTAGGCAGAAAGAACCGAGCGCCACACGGCACGGTTCATACACACCTCACTTGCTTAAGGCGAGGGTGGGATTAGGTTGAAGAGCTCTTCTGAACACTAGACGTGATACATTCAGTAGAATGTAGCTAAAGACCCTATGGTCCTCGAGATTTTCCGTCACGTCAGGAATATCAATGATTCGGATAGCTCGTCTCTGCATAGCGTCTAGCGCGATTAGTAAGTACCTCTTGGTATCATCCCACAAGTGATCAAATGCTTTAATAGAAACACAAAGATATTTTTTAACCAAGTGTAAATTTAATCTAACATGTAATCACATCATCACTTACGCTATCCAAAGATTATTATAGTTCTACTCGTATATACTTTGACCCCGTTTCTTTTTTGTGGTAAATAATACTTGAATTTCTTCAACGGTCAAGCCTTTTGTCTCAGGTTGATAGTAGTAAGAAAAGATGGCTGTCAAGAAGCATGCTATCCCAAATATGTAAAAGACTGGTCCCCAGCCGTAAGCAGTAATTATTGGGTAAAAAATAAAGAGACTAATAAAAATTGAAATCCATAATAATTCCATAATTATCATTGAGAGAATACCCTTAACCTGAAAAAAAAAAATTGATTATTTATAAATTTTAGCAGCGTAGGTAAACACGATGATTTCGGTCCCCCCTAATACAGACATTATTTGTTTAAGAGGAGGGTCCAATATACTGTATATTAATGTATGTATTAACGTAAACAAAATATTTTGTATATTTGTATTTGCATAACGTATAAGCCTACCCAGGCGTTGCCTTAAGCGTGTATGCGACTGCCATGGGGAGGGCCAGGGTTCGAATCCCGGGTGAAAATGGTTCAGAAATGTTTGGATGATTTTTATTTATTTATTTATTTAACAGTAAATACACACATTAAAATGCATGCAAGTAGAGTCTACTTATTTCTATTAGAAATCTCTTCCAGCAGGCCAGTGAGAGGACATTTTATATATTTTTTATCATTTATATCATCTGTTGTCTTAACTTTCACACTGTCAGACAACTCCATAAGCCCAAATTATGCTAATACAAGCTTGTGTTATCTTATCGTCGTATATCTATATACCATACACACATGACACATACACATAGCTTATACACAGCTTATATACATAGCTTGTGTCAACATCAGCAGATTAATGACGTTGTGTAATGGCTTTTTTTTTAACGTGATGAAAAATCCTCATGGATGCTGTGCCGGACTCCTACCGACTAAATCGGATGCTATTCCGCGTCTTTGGGGGGTTGTTCAGGGGTTATCCCGCTTCTTTGGGGGGCGTGAGTGAATCCCTCACGACACGCTGTCGTCTAGAGCCTGCTTCTGTAGGGACGGTGATCAGCTCTCTCCCCGCCCTCAGGCCCCCGGTCATGGAGGCCATTGTCTTTGGCGAAGACACGTTTGCGGCGCCTCCTATCACCGAAATCGGATGGGAGGGCTTCTAAATTCAAGCCCTAGACCTCAACAAGGGCATGCAACTACTTTTGCAAGTTCAAAACCACTTTTTAACTCGTGGACACCCTCATGGATACTATGCTGGATTCCAACCAGCTAAAACCTCACGGATACCTACAACCGTTCCTGGTTTCCCGCAGACTTTGGCTACCACTGCAGCTTCACCTACGGGTTTGAGTACCTACTATCCTGCTTCTTTGGAGGTTGGTTTGGGTGTTATTCCGCTTCTTACGGTGTAAGGAGCGCGTGAAACTCTCAGGTCACGCCGCCGTCTTAGACCTGTTATTAAAAATAAGCAATTTGACATACCTCTGGTAAAAACACTTCTGCCATAATAACTGTCGGCACAGTACCAGCTCCTATTGCGAACGTTACTGTGTATAAATACAAAAATGTGAGGAAAACCCAATCAGGTCCCCAGTGGAGCTGCAACTGAGTACCGAGAATTACACAAACGATGCCTGAGCAGAAAGATCCATACATCATAAGAGGCTGGAAGAAAAAATAAAGCATTACGTTCTCCTTTTTCGTCATAAACAACGCGTGCCAGGCATAGTTACCACTTCTAATACGAGGAGAGAATCTATGCCAGAACCACGTTGGACTTGAGTGCCATTATCTATAGTATTATGGACTGTGAGAGTGGTCCCCAATTTATTGGAAGTCACCATAGCTTTCCATCAGTTAAATAAATAAAAAAATTACCAAATGAGCCTATGGCAATCTAGTGCTGGACGCCTCTCCTAATTTATGCCGCAACGCAACACACAGTCCTTCGCCTTCCGCATCCAGTCCCAGCCTGTAGATGTCTGGATGTTTGTTACTCTTTCACGCATTAACGGCAGAACGGATCTGGCAGAATTTTGGCACAGGATTTTTTTTAACGTGAGGGAAAGTCCTCATGGATGCTATGCCGAACTCCTACCGAGTAAAAAAACCACACGTTACGCCCAACAGCCTATGGTTGGGAGTCCCGGGTAAGCCCTCGGAATGATGTCCCAGGAGTCCCAACAGACCTGCGGCTTATTGGCACAGGGTTATTGCGGTACGAAGTTCTTTACAGAGACTAAGTTGCCACGGAAAACAACGAAATAAAAAAAATACAAACGGGTTAATTTGCGAATACCATCTAGTAATTAATGAAATGCTTACCCTTCTGCCAGTCTTATCTGTCAAATAAGCGGCAGCCATAGAAGCTACAACAGCAACAGCCGCCATTATTGTGCTGCACATCTCTGGCGAAGTGCCAGGCAACTCCTGCGCAACCAGTGGTTGAATATACGCCTGGACTACCATCAAACCTTGTAAGATTGATGATACGAGTAGGACGAAGTTGACCACAAACGCTCGTCGGGATGATTGAGATTTTTCTGAGGAACAAAAAACACAATAGCTCTTTCACTATTACCTATATTTTTTGACAAAGTGTAAAAAAATGCTTCCATTGAACAAATTCACAATGATCGTAATGATGTCGTATAATTTAGTTCTCGTTCCCAGTTCCCATGGAATTCATATCTATACTAATATTATAAAGCTGAAGAGTTTGTTTGTTTGTTTGTATGGTTGAACGCTAGAATCTTAGGACCTACTGGTTGGATTTCAAAAATTATTTTAGGTACAGTTTGATAGTCCAAATGGACTGTGCGTGATGTTTATAGCCTATAGCCATCCTCAACAAATATTGAGGATGGCTATAGGCTATAAACATCACGCTAAGACGAATAAGGGCGAAGCAGCAATCAATAATGTTTCGAAAACGGGGAATATTTTTTACCGTCTGAGAGCTTCCGAGGCGTACGCTGCGTAAATAGTAAAAGATACGTAAAAATTCTGTATTACAATATTGTTTCCCTTAAAAAGTTCTAAAAAAAAGTCCGCTGCAGCACATGTCTAACTTTTAAGGTTCGCTCACAATAACCTAATTTGTCTGTTTCTTAAGGTTCGCTCACAATATTATAAAACTGAAGAGTTTGTTTGTCCTAGAATCTCTGAAACTACTGGTTGCATTTCGAAATTATTTTACAGTTTAATAGTTCATTAATTGAGGATGGCTAATGGCTATATAAAATCACGCTAATATGAATAGGAGCGGTGCAGTAATAAATAATGTTTCTAGAATGGGGAAAATTTCTTTCTTTTGAGATCTTCCACTGCGTACGAAAAGTACGTACTGAAAAGTTTGTATTACAAAAATGTTTCCCTTTAAAAGTTACAAATAAATGTCGTCAACAGCATATGCCTATCTTTTGAGGTTCACTTACAATAACCCCTTTAATAAGTTTGAAGTATGAGCGACGCGACGGAAGTAAACGTGGTCTGCAGTGGTAGCCAATCAACTGAACGATAAAAACCGGCCAAGTGCGAGTCGGACACACATGAGTTCCGCACCAAAAAAAGGACGGGTGGAAGTAAATGCAACGGGAAACATTATATCACTTTACATATTAATACCGCACCTCTCTCCTTCTCACTCTCATGTGATGCAAACGGAGTTGTGCGGGTCACCTCTAATGTATACTTAAGCGACGCGACGGCACTAGGCGCGACGAGAGTAAATGCGACGGAAAACATTATATTACTCAAAATATTAATACCTTACCTCTCTCTTTCTAACTCTCGTGTGCCGCAAACGAAGTTGCGCGGGTCAGCTAGTTCGGAAATAAAATTGTCCTAAACCAAACTAATATAAGTACCAAAAATTTTACCAGACCCATCCAGTTGATAGAGCATGACGGAGTAAGTAACAACCTCACATCTTGACACTCACACTCGTACTCAAAAACTTTTCTTTTAAAAAAACCTCTTTAGGATTGAGTCTTATCATAACTGTAACTTTTTATAGTATCATTGGTATAGATTAGGTAAGTACCAATGATAATATCAATGGCGCCTATAGGCGTCATCCGCATCTGATTGACTTTACTAACCTCGATAGGCGTTTACCGCAACGAATGGTTAAATCAAATAACTAGTTTTGAAAAACTGAGAAAGAAGCCATCTTCTATTGTTTCCAGAAACTACAAATAAAGCTATAGTACAGCTATATAACTGTAATAGATACATACTCATAAACTGCCAAAAAGACATTTTTTTTCCGGGATTGAGTTCTGGATTCAATTTTTCATTTTCAGGTGTAGACTCTGAAATAGAAAAAAATATGTCAGATCTACATTACATTGATACCTGTTTATATTTAAACGGGCTATAATGACTCATTATAGTTACATTCTATAGTAGTCTTGGACATATATGTCATTCAGGACCACGAGTTAAGTAACTACGTAAACTATTAGGCGTGGGACATAATATGAACAAAGAGGCGTCGGCCGGACGGGCGTGGGCGTGGCGCAGGTGAGGTGCGGGCACAGCACCTGAACGGCGCAGAACAGGCGTCGAACGGGTGCATAAATAGCGAGACGCGGGCGAACACATAGATGCATTTGTCATCGTAGTGTTCGATTTCACCACGAATAATGACGTCTTCTTCATCAGATGAAGAGGATCTGCTTTGATGCATTTAGCAATTTTATGAGAACAAAGAATCAAAAGATAAATGCGATACTCCCTGTGTGGCAAACAGGGGGCATATGTTGTTATTCATTTAGTTCAAAAAATTCAACTGGAAAATCTAATACACTATCCAGATCGTTTCCACGAAGTATATTATGATGTCGTCAGTGTTTTAATACAATTCTGTCCCAAGTAAGTGTCTAAGTGAACTTACATAACTTACCATACTCATTTAGTACTTGGGCAATCACTCACCAAATTTTATATTAAATTCTATGTCGTCACGCTATTTTGCATCTAAATTCGTTCTTGTGTTCACTACGTCATGCCGCTGCTAACAGCGGGTGTGCGAGAAGGGTGAATGAGGAAGCGGCGCGGTGCCCGCGCCACGCCCCCACCGCACATGCGCCTCGCCGTCTTTGTTTGGTTGGCGCCACACCTCTTCTATACATTTTGTACGAAATGTGACTGAAGGGGCGCCGCGCCGCAGTCCCAGTAATAAGGTCCCGTTTTTACATTTTACCATATCGTTACGGAACCCCAAAATAAACTAATTTTATACTTACCATTTAGATCTGGATTAAGGATGCGCTTAATGGTGTTAATTTCCTCGACGATTTCTTTATCAGTAACTTTCAGATGTCGGTAAAAAGCTATAGATTCTGTTGCTTCCTGTGAATATTTCAAATTTGAAAATGAAATAATGGCAATCAATCACAAACCAATCAAATCAGCCTATGGCAGCTCACTGCTGGACGTAGGCCATTCCCAATTTACGCAACGACACAGTCTTGCACCTTCCGCATTCAGTCCCAGCATGCGACCATTTCAAGGTCGTCGGTATATCCGGCGGGTAGACGTTCTACCCTAAGTTTGCCGAGTCGCGGTCTCCATTCACGAACTCGTATGCCCCTGCAGCCCACTGCCACTTTATTGTGCTCATTCTACGGGCTATGTTAACTACTCTGTGCTCTGGCGGATAACATTAGGTATCGAAAATTTATTGCAAAGCTATTCAAAAGTAAATCATAGATAACTTGCGGACGTTATACGGTTTCACCCACGTAGCTCCCGTTCCCGTGGGATTACGGGACTAAAATATAGCCTATGTTCACTGGTGATAGTGTAGCTTCTCAACAGTGAAAGAATTTTTCAAATCGGTTCGGTAGTTTCGGAGCCTATTCGATGCAAACAAACAATCAAATCTTTCTTCTTTATTATTATTAGTATATGATACACGTAGGCTGGGAAAATGGACGAAATGGGCAGCAGTTTTGCATGTTGTGTCTACCTTTAAGTATCTGTTACATTAAGACATGTTATCTGGATCACTGTATTAAACTAGTATTAATGTAAATAGTTGTTGGTGGACCTAAATAAATAAAAAAAAAAAACAAAACCGTTGGTCGGATCGTCCGCTCGGCGTTGGCATCCCTCATAAAAAAAAATAGTAATAATAGATATAGGTACCTTTTCTTTCCCAATCTGCAATAAGTAAGTAGGTGAATCCTTGATAAACATAATAGCGACAGTACTTCCAACCGTCATTGATAAACCCACGTACAATACTGTATCGTAAGACAGATAGCCAGCTAGTCCAAACAGCAATAACCCCCCAATACCATAGGAGGTCGTATTGATAGCTGTCATGGAACCACGAATTGATTCTTGAGTGATCTCGCTTATATAAACCGAGGCCACCAAAAATAATGAACTGCTCATACCCGATATAAATATACAAGTTAAAACGAGTTCCACTTGTTTAGAAATTACTAAAATAATCCAGAAAAGCTGAAAATAAAATGGTAATTAGTTATCAATAGATAGAAAGAAAGAAACACTGTTTATTTGGTAGCCTTTTTTTTAATGTGAGTGAAAATCCTTCATGGATGCTATGCCGGACTCCTACCGACTAAAAAAACCTCACGTAACGCCCAACAGCCTACGGTTGGAGCCTCGGGTAAGCCCTCGGAAGGATGTCCTAGGACGCCCTACAGACCTATGGCCGCCACTGCGGCCTCGCCTAGGGGGTGGTTCGGGTGCTAGTCCCTAGTAGCTAGTCTTTGGGGGGTTTCGGGTGTGATCCTGCATTTAAGAGGGGTATGCGTGAATCCCTCACGTCACGCTGCCGTCATGGGCCTACTTCTGTAAGGACGGTGAGCAACCCACTCACCGTCTTCAGGCACCCGGTGATGGAGGCCGATAGTCTTCGGCGAAAACGCGTTAGCGGCGCCCAAGCCGCCGACTGCGGAACTCGGGTGGGAAAGGTGGAAGAGTTCTCTCGCGTTCCCGCCCCACCCGCCGCATCTTTTACGAGCATGACCGGCTCACAGAAGGAGGCGGCGCAGACCCACTTACTCCCGCTGTAGATCGTGGCTCTTACCATGGTCTCGAGCGAGAGAGTGTCTACGTCCAGACCCACCACAAGGACCTGACGCTGTTGCGCTCACGCCGTGCACTCCACCAGCGTGTGGAGCGCTGTGTCATCGCTGCGGTCCTCGCAGTGCTGACACTTGGAGGTGATTTCCCGGTATCTTCGCCACAAATACTGACCGAAGCTACCGTGCCCGGTAAGTAGGTATCTGTGACAACCAGTAGGAGAGAGCACCGTGTCTACTATCCAGTCACTCGTCCATGACCGGTCTGACCGCCGCGATTGTGGGAAATCCCCCCTTTAGTTGCTCAAGTCACACCTTCCATGTCTCCTCGGTTTCCTGGTGGAGCTAGGACCACTGGGCCTCGATTTCTCGAGACCTTTACCCCCGCTCCAGCACCTCCTTGCACCATTTAAAAAGTGACGCAAGGGCTCTCGCCTTCAGGTCCCATGGAGGGATCCCAACTAGGAGACATGCCGCCTCACCTAAGATCGTGCGGTATCCCCTTATCACCCTGACGGCCATCGCCCTATGCGGGCTTAGCAATCTAGCCCCAGCAAACTAGCCCGTATGGTTCCATACTACGCACGATCCACAGGTACAGTCTCCTGTAGGGAGCGTTGAGTCCACCGCACTCGTGCGGCTGATGTATATTCATAACAATCACAACAATTCGGAACTTATTGAAAAATTCAATTATGTCCGAGTATCAAATTTGTTAATAGAGAGAATCCTTACCTCCTAGGGTCCCCTATATTGGAAGATGCAATTCCGGAATTAATAGCACAAAAAAAATCTAAATTTGAATTCAATGTAGATCGGCTTCTTAATATTAGTTCACATTACGCAATCACAATTCTAAAATTTTGTATGTTTGTTCCCAAATCTATTTATTTGCTTCGATGTTGTACTTTTTGGAAACTTAAAATTTTTTGATTTATTCGCTAATGAAATCTTCTTTGGAATCGATTCTCAATATACAACTGAGTGAACAATCTTGGTCACAGGCATCTATTCCCATTAAATATAGTGAACTAGGGATGCGCAAAATTTCTAGTGTGGCTTTGCCAGCCTTTTTGTCATCTGTACACGCCACGTCGAGTGTCGTAGGTAAAATTCTGACGAATTGTCTTACAAACTATGAGACGACTGGTCTTACAGATGCCAAGAATGCCAGCTTAGGCCCACATCGGGCCAGATTATTAGCGCTCAGTAGAAAGGAATCCAGAGATTGGCTGAAAGCTTTCCCTACAGTAAACACCGGAACATTTTTGGAACCGAACATCCTACAAATTTCAGTTGGTTTGAGACTTGGCGTCACGCTTTGCGCTCCACTTCGATGCCCCTGTGGTTTTAACTTTGGGGTCCATGGTCTTTCATGTTTAAAGAGCGCATGCCGCTTCTCATGCTACGATGCGGTGAATGACATCATTCGCCGTGCTCTTGCTACCGCCAATGTGCCTGCGCTATTAGAGCCAAACGGCGCGCGGGGCGTTTCAGGGACGATGGCAAGAGACCGGATGGTATAACTTTAATACCGTGGGAGATGGGTCGGGTGCTGGTCTGGGATGCAACTTGAAAGAAAGAAAGAAGAAAGAAAGAGAAGAAAGAAAGAAAGACAGACTCATCGTATCGTTTTTGTCCAGTCGTCGGTGTCCTTCTGTGAGCAGATCATGCGCAAAAATTTTTCAAGAATTTAAAAAAGCGCCTTGTGGAGTCAACTGGTGTCCCGAGAGCTGGCAATTTTCTCGCTCAGCGAATAGGTAAAGCTATTCAATGGGGAAATGCTGCTAGTCTTTGGGCACAATGCCACGGGGGCCTTATTTAGATAGTAACAGTGTAAATATATAGATATGTAATAATTATGTTTCTCTGTAATTTTTAACAATTAATCAGTACTTACCATTAAACTAAGCGAGCTAATAATAGAACAGTTCTTTCGTCCAAATTTATCAAGCATGAAGCCTACTATCAGAGTACTTATGACTGCACCAGCACTTCCCAGGTTGGCCAATAAAGATATTTCGGTCTCCGTCATGGGCCTACTTAGTGTGGTATTCTCCGAAGCAAATAGTAACATAGTGGATGCTGGCCATGTGAATATAAATCCCATGTTTATACATAATGTTGAAACTGTGAACGAATAAGAATGTTGTAAAGAAAACAGATTCGTATAATTGTAATCGATTGAACGTGAAAACTGCTGATCCGAAAAATAATTGCTCATCATTAGAAAACCAAGATTATCCAAATGTTACTCACACAATTCGTTGTGGTTATCATTGACTATTTTATGCCTTAGGATTGACTGATTGAAGGTGAGTGGAAAGTTCATCTTCCTTCCCAACTTTAATATCATTTTACAATTCCACCATGTCACGGCATGTGTGCCATTTCATTAGTGATGATAATTTATTGTTGATGAAACGAGTAAAATCTAAGCAAAACTCACAATTTAGGTCCTGAACATACTTTATTCTTTAACGAATCAAATAGTTGGGCAAGTGTAAGAAAATTTAACGGGAACTACACTGCAATAGGTTACTAGGATGCTTTTTCAAAAAAGATTTACTGCACTACGTTGTCATTATGCGTTTGATATCCACCAATCATATTCGTAGGTTCACATGTAACGTTGACATTTTGTAACGTCAAATTGTGTAACCGATGAATGTGATTGGTGGATATCAAACGCATCTATAGCAATGTAACGTAGCGCATCTCTATTGTTAACTGCACTTCGGTACTAAAACCTTGGTGGCGTTTATTTAAAGATTACTAGAAAATCCTTGGATATTGAGCATCATGTAGCAGGTTTTTAAGATGTAATCTCCAGTCTTGTATCAGAGCTGGCGGACACACTTTTAAAAAATTAACAGCTGAGATCAGACTGCTATTACATAACCATTTCATTACGTAATGCAACAACAAAGAACAAAATGGGCCATGTCTTTTATCGGGATTCGTGTTGCTCTATGGGTAAGAAATATTTCACTACACATTATTCCAAAATAAATGATGGAAACTACTTCCAATTTAGTAACAAATTTTCCAACATAAACTAATAAAAAACTCACTTATTAATGTGCTAATGACTTGGTACATTAGCCCCATTTTGAAGACTTTTGTTTTATTTTACAGACAACCGAAGATATTCTTTTTTGTTTCACTAATGGATAAGTTTATGCTAATATCATTTAGACAGACAGTTATCTCAACTGCAATAAAGTAATATTATGTTAGACAAACATTCTATATAGAAATAAATCAGGTAATGATATTTATTTAGCCTAAGATTTTTGAGGCGCTGAAGGTTGGGTCTTCATAGCTCTTTGTGGGAACTTTGTCAGTGAAAAAAACCGTAAACGTAGTAGTAATTGGTTTTCAAAATTGTAGTGACACTTCATCACAATGTAAGTTAATTCTTATGCGTGTTCTACTGTCTGTACAAGGAGTTGTGCTCTGAGAAATTGTTTGACATGATGCCCGTAGCTACGTTCCATCGTCGCACCGCTCGTCACAGACAAGATGCTCATCTACACATATTATATCCAGGATCCGCGCACGTTTTTATTGTGGAATGATTTCCCTGCCTACTCGGTTTGCCCAACTTCTTTACTATAGTGTTCTTCAAATTGGATCTTAGAATGTTTTAGGAGGTTTAGCAGTGTGAATGTAGCACTTGAGGCGGTTGCAAACGTCCATAAGCTAAGGTGACCTCTTTCCAACGGGTAGGCCGTATGCTAGCTTGTCTGTCACCATAGTGGTTATGATAGAAGTTATAAAAGCATTCGAGGCTTATACTTCTATAATTTGTACTTGTCTAAAAGACTCGTGTTGTTAAATAAAATATTAATAATTTGGGCATTCTCAATCGTAGTTAGTAGTACTAATGACCTCGGATTCGAATCCCGGGCCGAACGCACACATTTTTGCGTTACTCTGTGGGTTTTCTACGTATAATTTATTGATGTAATTAGAAAAGAATTATATAATTAGGTATGTTAGTTAGATATCTAAATCC
Source organism: Miltochrista miniata (assembly GCA_933228765.1). Classification (NCBI taxonomy): domain Eukaryota; kingdom Metazoa; phylum Arthropoda; class Insecta; order Lepidoptera; family Erebidae; genus Miltochrista; species Miltochrista miniata. The sequence continues at coordinate 4,899,907 of OW121769.1, forward strand.
TGTAGCACCAGCTTCTCTCAGTTTGGGCAATCTATGAGTCAGAGCGATGTGTGGTCGGTGCTATAATGGCGCTATAGTCTATCGACATGTGGGAAGCTTAGCCCTGATGGCATTCCGGCGGTCTTGCTGAAGAAATTTGTAGCCGAGTAGTCTCCAGCACTAACACTTCTCTACTGTACCGTCTTTCCTATATATCAGGAGAAGTTTCTAAGGCTAAAAAGGCAATCAGTCGAACCCGGCTAACAATTGCCTCATAGTTCAATTGCACAAATCCTAGAAAAGGTTTTAAATACACGTCTAATGAACTTCCTTGAAACAAAACTCATCAACTCAGACAATCAATTCGGCTTCCGCAAAAATAAATCAACAGAGGACGCAGCACTCTCCCTTTTTAATAAAGTAGTACACAGCCTGGATGGAGGTGAGAAGTGACTTGGGCTTTTTCTGGATCTTAGAAAGGCGTTTGATACCGTCTCCATCCCGATTCTTGTCTCCAAACTAGAAAAGGTGGGCGTGAGGGGTAGGGCTCTGGAGATTTTCCAGGATTACTTGACTAATAAAACCCAGGCAGTTAGACTAGGTGGTTTCACCAGCACCTATCAGAGAATTTAAATTAGTGTCTCTCAAGGGAGTATTCTGGGTTCTTCCTTATTCCTAGTTTATATCACCGACCTCTGTGAACTGAAATCGCTCAACGGCCAGGTCATCTCATATGGATACCGCTTTTTCTATCCATGGTCCAACCTGGGAGGATGTCAGAAAGAGCGCAAATGTTGCCCTGGGAGGAGCAATAGTTCGGCTGTCTCAAAACCTCTTAACGCTCAACACTCACAAAACGCACTGTGTAACCTTCGGACTCCAAGACCGTGTCCTTCTTCCTGACGACTCTTTCTTTGTCAAATGTCACACCTGCATTCGCCCTTCCTTCAACTGTGACTGCCCAACATTGTCTCGCGTTAACACCATTATAAACACTGACTATTCCTTGAAATGGGATTGCCACATCAACATACTAACGGCTCGGGTGAGAAAGCTAATCTAGGTCTTTAAGTTGCTGCGCAACACTGCCAATCTGGATACCCTTAGATTGACTTACTACGCACTATGTCAATCAATTACCGGATACTGCATTTCTTCTTAGGGTGGGGCAGCGAAGACCACAATCTTACCTCTTGAAAGAGCTCAGAGAGCTATGCTTAAGTTGATGACAAAAAAGAATTTCCGATATCCTACCATCAGTTTTTATATTGATACTGCAGTGCTGACAGTGAGATAATTATTTATACACTATGACTAGCTGACCCGCGCTACTTTGTTTGCATCACTTAAGAGAGAGTATATCACCCGTGCTCATCGAATTTACTCCCGTCGCGTTGCGTTTACTCCCGTAGTTTAGTTAGTAGTATGTTTGTGAACTGTTCATTTATTGGAATTTGTAATCTTAACTTTAAGGTATTGCATTCTCAAAAGACTCAATAACGTGTGACTGTAAATCAGCAAGTATATTATAATCGTTCAATTTCAAAATCTATGCTATCTTCTTAATCAGATCCCAGTTTTGTAATTAGCGTCTCAAAATATCTACTATAAGAACTTAGACTTTATAAGAAACCTATTTGCCAAATTTGGATTATTCTAGTAAGTGTTTAAGCATAGTGTGGATGTGGACCTATTGATAAATTATTCACCTCGAGGCGTAGTGTCGATAACCATACACGGCGAGCAGCTATAAATTTGCTCGTAACATTTATTTGTACTTGTAGTAACTTCTAGACGGAAGGTCCGATTTGAATGAAGTAAAAGGGAATTTACTTCTAGATATAATGATGAAACTATATATTTGGATAAGGGTTAATATCGTGATTCAAATTTCAGCTACTTTCGTTCCTGTTGTTGCAATAATTAAATTTGAGAACACAAAACCTGTTGTAGTGGAAAAACTATGACAGTTGCATACATTGCTTCGAAGACTTTTTTTGTAGACATTAAGAAGCCCTATAAACCTGTAGTACATTATTTTGCTATATCATCATTAGTTTTCGCAGTGCATGCCTAAAAAGTTCTCTATACTTTTTGTTACATATTTTCGATTTTCTTACGGATCTCTATTTTTTCAAATAAATTATTGCCTATGTTACTTCCAGATATTGTAACTCTCTATAAGTGAAAGCATTTTTGAAATCGGTTCAGTAGTTTCGGAGCCTACTTATTCGTCATAAACAAACAAATCTTTCCTCTTTATAATATTATATTAGTTTCACCCGCGTAGTTCCCGTTCCCGTGGGCATTAAAATATAGCCTATGTTCACCGCAAAGAGTGTAGCTGCCCAACAGTGAAAGAATTTTTCGAATCGGTCCAGTACTTCCGGAGCCTATTCGCTACAAACAAACAAAAAAAAAACAAATCTTTCCTCTATATAATATTAGTATAGATTAGTATAGATAAAATAATTACCAGAAAACACAGCTTTTTAACTTTTGAACCCAAGAAATTCTCCAGAAAACGTCGCGGTCGTATGTACAGGGTCTGCCCTCCACTCATTCACAGAACAACGATGTATATAAGGCATTACACGGTTATCAGCGGTGTATTATACAACGAAATTAACAGGATTTTAAATATTCCTAATTATATCCACTGACAAAAGTAAAGTTGAGAAAACTTTGAAAACTTGATTATACAGCCACTGAAGATCTTGTGAACAGAGTCAATTTGTGAAGATGCTGGCCGGAGAGGACAAGTTCAAAAAAACAGACAAAATATAAAACACGCCAAAAATCTATAACTTACTCTATACTGTATTTCAATAGCTTTGCGCAAAAAGGTAAACAAACACATTTGATCCTATATATCCATAGTTACTTGCAATTGAATATTCACCCTGATTATATTCCAGTATCCAGGAGACTTACAGTGTCCTTACAATCATTTCGACACCAAATAACTTCTTTATGACAGTTTATTTTCATTTAAAATACCTACTCAGGATAGTAAAATAAACCGGCCAAGTGCGAGTTGGACTCGCCCATGAAGGGTTTCTTAGCAGCAAGTAACATAATATAAAAGTTCTTATAGTTCGTTGTAACTTTGATTGATGTTTTAACACGTTCGCAGTGGTAGTGATTTTTCTAACCGAAAATTGCGGTTTATGACGTATTAAAAAAAAACTACCATCTCTATCTCATTCAAATCAATTTTCGTTGGTAGTTTTTATGGCAATGTACATAATATATTTTTTTTAGATTTATCACTTTCTTAGATTAGAAGTTAGAGGGGGGGGGCACTCATTTTTCGACTTCTGAAGTCCCTCTTGCGCAAACTATTCACTTTAGAAAAAAATGATGTTAGAAACCGCAACAGCATTTTGGAAGACCTACCTATAGATACCCCACACGTATGGGTTTGATGAAAATAAAAATTTTGAGTTTCAGTTCTGAGTATGGGGACCCCCAAAATTTACTGCTTTTATTCTAGTGTTATTTATGAATCTTAATGCGGTTTACAGAATACATTTAGTTACCAAGTTTCAATAGCATAGGCCGTATAGTTTCGGAGAAAAGTGGCTGTGACACACGGATGGACAGACAGACAGACAGACAGACATGACGAATCTATAAGGGTTCCGTTTTTGCCATTTGGCTATGAAACCTTAAAAATCAATGATTTGTCATACTATATTTTTATACTCATCTGTCTTAGACAACGATTGTCAAAACATGACATGTTTACATTATTGTCAGATTGGGTAGGATTGGACTATACCAATACCGTGATCCATTTTGTTTGTCACTGTTAGTTTAGATTCTATAAATAACGCTAGTGAAACTCATGCAATAGACACATTACCTACATTATCACAAACATCCACAATACAGCACACTCCACACATACAAAATACACTGAAAATGCACCAAATTACATAAATTTAAGCCTAGATACTTGCACTAATATGGTTTAGATAATTGCATAATAAGGTCAATTTCTTTTTTGTCACAGTTCATGATAATTATACAACCTCGTGACAGATAGACAGACGAACAGCCGAGTTTCATTAGTAGAGTCCCGCTTTAGCCCTTTTGGTACGGAACCCTAAAAAATGGCACATAAACAGAGTTCAGGCGTATAATGACAGAAACGCAAAATGACACTCAGTCATCTCTCTTTATTTGTCTTTCTATCGCTAACACACTCACAAATAGGCGCTTAGATTCACGCTCGAAAGCCATAATACAGTAAAAGATTTAAAGACTCAACCTTGTCAGATTAAGGTTTTTTTATTGTGTTTACAAAATGATTTGAAGGTACTGTATATCTCGACAATGTTGAATGTTTGATATTACGTATATTACGTTATATTCTTAAAACTGGCATATACTTGTAGCCCTTATAGCAGTTTTTTTAAGCCCTGAAGAAACCGAAGGGTGTGGTAAACTTTGTATACTTACTGTTACTTTGAAGTTATTTCCCCGACATTCAAGTAGTCTGCGGGATCTGGAGGAGTTTTCCGAGGAGTTGGGTACTCCTCTGAAATTATAAGAACAGACTCGGGATCGGGTTTTTTAAACTTAAAAATTATTAATATTAAGCTCGCCAAATTTACACCGCCCCCGCCTGATGGAAAGCCATGGCGGTAACTAGCGATTGGGGGTCATTCTTATAGTCCATATGACTCCTGACAGTGGTTCGCAAGTTGGCGGCCCATTGATGTGCCTCATCAGTCTCTGCGTGTGTGTGGTTTGTTTTAGATTCTCGTCTAATTATCCAAACAATAGCATAACGTTATTCGTAATGGATGAAATAAAATATGTAAATATGATGAGATAATATTTTTGCTTAGATAATAGACATATCACTTTATGGTGACATAGGTTTTACTAAGCCTTATAGTTTATTACATCTACAGTAAAAAGTATTTAAGATGAGTAATATTAAGAACGGATTAATTTTTATGCGATTTAACGTGTGAAAATAACCACGGATGTTATGTTGGAATTCAACTGACTAAGACCAGACGCCTACCTATTCGTCTAACTCTGAGCACCTCGGGTTTTATTATGACGAGCGGCATCACTTAGTGCTACTCTACTTGAATATACAAGCATCCGAAGATGGCATCCGCCGCGTGAGCTCACTTAGTGAAGGCCTTGAAAGCTAATTTATTTATTTCACGAAGGAATTACTATCTCAGGAAGAAAGGACTACCACAGGGAAGTGTCTTGGATCCAGCACTTTTTAACATCTATGCAAATGACCAGCCAATAACCCTGAGCACTAAACACTTTTTATACGCGGACGACCTAGCGTTGGCTGCTCAAACAGATAACTTCGAGGGGGCGGCATTATAGAGCCTAGACTAGTACTATAAGGAGAATGGGCTTCAACCCAACCCTTTAAAAACCCACTCGTGCGCTTTCCACTTGTGTAATCGGGAAGCAACCCGACCCCTTAAAATCTCGTGGCGAGGAGTCAAAAGCGAGCACTTCTCAAATCCGCGCTACCTCGGCGTTACCCTCGATCGCCCTCTAACATTTAAAACCAACTGCATCAACACTAGAGAAGTGAAAAATTCTAAATCTATGATCTGCACCAAACAAAAAGTGGCGAGCAGGAATAACCTGGTGCAAAGATTAATCTCCACGGCTTTGGGAGCAGCCCCACATGTTTTCAGGACAACCGGCCTCGCGTTCTCTTCTTCAGCGGGTGAATTCGCGTGCCCAGTGTGGCACCACTCTACGCAGTCGAAGGAGGTTGATACTGCCCTAAACGACACATGTTGAGGCTGCCTTAAGCCTACTCCCCTGAACAAACTGTATACACTTGCCGGCATCGCTCCACTTAGCGTACGGCGACAGGTTGCATGTGAGGTTGAGAAGGGAAAGCAGGAGACCGATGCGCGGCACCTGCTCTTTGGACTTGTAATACCAAGCTCCCGAATTAAAAGCAGAAGATTCCTCTAATGTACCACAGCTGTGGTGGATCAACCCGAAAGCGTTCGGGAACCAGAGGTGGATCACGGAAAATGCACCCCCTCCAGACAACATCCAGCCTGCTGAGAGCCTACCACCCGGGAATGAACTGAAATGGGAAATCCCTTAATAGGTTGAGGTCCCAGGTTGGCTGCTGTAGGGCGAACTGGGTAAGATGGGGTTACCTAGACCCGGGGGGCGGAGGCTGTGACTGTGGTGCACTCCTGCAGTCGATGGACCATCTACTGTAATGTTCGCTTTGCCCGTACAGCTGCGAAATTGCTGATCTAAACCAAGCGACGGAACGTGCAGTCAATCTTGCCGAGTTTTGGGCTGGGTTTATTTAGCTATTTAATTTTTCCTATTGTTGCCATTGACACGAAGAAGAAGAAGAAGAAGACGGAGGAAACAACCGTTTTATTCGCACGTCGGTTTTTCACTAGACATTGTGGACTTTTCAGAGTCCAAGAATATCCTACCGAGGGCTTACCCGGGCTCCCAGCCGTAGGCAGTTGGGCAGGATACGTGAGGTTTTTAGTCGGTAGGAGTCTGGCATAGCATCCACGAAGGATTTATCCTCACGTTAAAAAAAAAGACATTGTAAACTTAACTTTTAAAACGCATCAGCTAGTTGTTCGACAAAAACAAACGAAACCAAAATTATACAATACGATAACCTTGAAATGAAACTAAATAATGATTAAATACTTATTTATTTTATTTTAACTTAAAAACGATGTAAATATAATACACACACACAACGCACTCATCACAACCACTCGCGTTGTATACTTATAAACTATGAATCTTTAAATTATTTTAATTTAATATAACGATAATAACTCTTTTTTCCTAAATGAACTCCGTTTCTCTCTCTTTAAAAATAATGGCTGAATTTCTTCTACAGTCAGTCCCATCGTCTCCGGTAAGTAGAAAAATGAGAAGACTGATGTTAAGAAGCACATGACCGCAAATATGTAAAACACGATTCCCCAGCCGACGAAAATTATGTTGGTTGGACTAAATATGCAGAGAACGATGAATTTGCTGATCCAAATGAGTTCGACCACGACCATTGAGAGAATGCTTCTGACCTGAAACAATGTTATTTTATGTTAAAAAGTAGGTTCATCAATAGAAAAGTTATTAAAACCGGCTAAGTTGGAAGTGGGAGTCGGACTCGCATATCGAGAGTTCCGTACAAAATCGTTTGTTGTATGCCTGTGCTACTAGTAAATTTAGTCCGTGGCTTAAAGCTGTCTAGCTTATGCTTCATGAGATACGGCCTGGTGATAGACAGATGAACAACGGGGTCTTAATAATGAGGTCCCTTTGGAATCCTAAAAATACTACTGGTCTAACTAAATCCCACTCACCGCCGGTAGTGCCGGAGTGCTTACGTAAACTTTGCTCATCTCTCGCCGTTTCGGTTGCAAAGTAACAGCCATAGTCACGAGCAAACTAAGTACTAGGCGATGAAGAATTGTAAGAGGATGTGAGGAGTGAAGATAGTAGTGGTACAAAACAAAAAATGCATAACCAAATTAAATTCCACTCACCTCCGGCAAATACAGTTCAGACAAAAGCACCAGTGGCACGGTACAGGCACCGAGTGTGATGGTCACAGTGAACACGTAGATAAACACCAAGGTGATCCAGGTAGGGCCCCAGTAGAACTGCATCTGAGTACCGATTACGAGGCAGCAGATAGCTGAGCCGATTGAACCGTAGATCATAAGTGGCTGGAATAGAAGAAATCTGTTGTTAATCTATGAACACTAGTTGGCGCCAACACATTTTAATACGTGTCTATCTATTTATTTATTTATTTATTTTACACTTATTGTACGCCAAGTAAATAAAATTATGGTACTTAAATATAGTGCAAGAAGATGTACAATCGGCGGCCTTATCGCTAAAAAGCAATTTCTACCAGGCAACCTTTGGATGGAGAAAGTTGATTGAAGGTAACGAGTGGTAGTTCTTAGGCGTACTCTAAGATCGAATAAAGCTTTTTAATTATATAAACTAAAATTTCTGCATATTATAACACATACATATTTAAAATAAATACAGCAAATTGACTATCGTCTGCGCTCGTCTTATCCCTACTGGAAGTTTATTCCATAAGCGTATAGCCGTAACCGTGAACGATTTGTCATAGAACGTAGACGAGTGAGACGGCCTTAAAGCCTTTGACCGGGTCTGGCATCGAGGTCTTCTTACGAAATTGCCCTCATATGGACTACCCGAGAGATTATGCGGATGGGTGTCCAGCTTCTTGGCCGGTAGAAGCATCAGGGACGTCGTTGACGGCAGCTGTTCAGACTGCATGGCCATAAATGCTGGAGTACCGCAAGGCTCAGTGTTGTCCCCTACTCTGTTTCTGCTGCATATCAATGACATGTTGTCTATTGACGGCATTCATTGTTATGCGGACGACAGTACGGGGGACACTTGTTACACGGGCCGCCCCGGTATCTCTCGGGACACAGTGGAGGAAAACCTTGAACAGCTTGTGTCTGAAATCGAGGGTACTCTTGCTAGAGTGTCCGATTGGGGTGGACAAAATCTTGTCCAGACTCCGCTAAGCAAACCCCAATTACTGTGGCGCCGCAATTTCAGGGCACATCTCTTTCCATCTCCAAAAGTATAGGGATCCTTGGCGTTGACATCTCCATTGACGTTCAGTTCCGTAGTCATTTGGAGGACAAGGCTAAGCTGGCGTCCAAGAAGCTGGGTGTGCTCAACAGGGCGCGGCGGTACTTCACTGCGGCGCAAACACTGCTTCTCTATAAGTCGCAAGTGCGGCCGCATATGGAGTACTGCTGTCACCTCTGGGCGGGAGCACCTGAATATCAGCTTCGTCCATTTGACTCGGTGCAAAGACGAGCTGTAGGAGTTGTCAACGATCCTGTACTTACAGCTGGTGTGGAACCTCTTCGCGACAGGAGAGTCTTTGCCTCCTTATGCGTGTTCTACCGCCTGTACAATGGTATGTGCACTGAGGAATTGTTTGATATGATGCCCATGGCTACGTTCTATCATCGCACCGCTTGCCACCGACAGGGAGTTCATCCTCACACTCTGCGTCCAGTGCGTTCCAGCATGGTTAGATCCGATAGGTGTTTTCTTCCGCGCACGCTTAGGTTGTGGAATGACCTCCCTGCCTCGGTTTTCCCAAACACCTACAGTATGGGGTTCTTCAAAAGGGGTCTTAGAAGGTTTTTGCAGGGTCAACAGCGCGAGTGTGTCACCTCTGGTGTTGCAAACGTTCATAGGCTGCGGTGACCACCGGTCCTTCTGGTGGGCCGTATGCTTGTCTGCCACTTTAGTGGTATAAAAAAAAAAAGAAAAACGGCATCTTTAATATTAAGTTTTCTGATGACCTCAGACATTTCGAATGCATATTGTGGAGGAACTCGAGGCGTTCCTTTAAATAGGAAGGAGTTGAAGGGTTAAATAAGATACTGATACAGTTGTGAAAGAACGTGAGCATCCCGGCGAAGTCGTATTGATAACCACCTGCGTTCTGAATTGAGGAACATGTTCATATTTGCGTAAACCAAAAATGAACCGTATGCAAACATTTTGAAGACGCTCTAGTTTGTCTAACTGGTTTTCGGCAAGATCAGAATAGCTGACATCTGCATAATCGAGTATGGGTAACAGTAACGCGTTTGTAAGCGCAATTTTGGTGGTCATAGGCAGAAGGATTTGTAGCTTCCGTAATGAGCCCACCGATGCAAACATCTTACGGCTCAATTTTTGCATCTGTGTCTCCCATGATAACGTAGAGTCCAGGTATACTCCCAAGTTCTTAACCTTATCACTAATTGGCACAGTTTTACAGTTTGGCCTACTTCACAACAGGTCTTAGAAGGTTTTTACAGTATTGCAAACTACTTGCAAACCAGATCTATCAGTGGTCAACGTAACCTATGGAGGTTACGTTGACCACTGATAGATCTGGTAGGGCGTAGGCTTGTCTGCCACCTTAGTAGTATAACAAAAATATCTGTTCCAAATTTCATCCAGATCCGTTAAGCTGTTAGAGTATGGAAGAGTAAGAAACATCCACAGTCACAAATTTTCGATTTATAAAACTAGTAAGATAAAAGATCAACCAATCAATCAAATTATCCTATAGCAGTTCTCTACTGAATCTAGGACTTTCAAAGTACGCCACACAAAAATATGATGCGACGACCTAAAAAAAGTCGCAGAGAGCGACTGGATGTGGAAGGCGATGGACCGCGAATTATTAGCTTAGTTGAACGAAGCCTGAGGATCCATTTGCGGTTTACCGCGGCGGCTTCTAACCTCGAAATGTTAAATCATTGGCTTGATTTCATTGGTTTTGGCAGATTGAAGTTGGAATTTGACATTTTGAGGTTTTTTAGAAACTGCCGAACCGCAAATGCTGCCTCAGGGTAAATGGTGCTTTATAAAAAAATATCACAAAATACTTTAAAACTAAATGTTAAATACCCTTACCCGTCTTCCAGCTACATCAGTCATGTATGCACCAACAGCTCCAGCTATCACTGCTATCACAGCCAGCACAACGCTGCATATCACAGGTGAGGAGGTAGGTACGGCATCAGCCACAAGCGGTTGTATGTAAATCTGTATGACCACTAGGCCTTGGAAGTTTGATGCTATCATCAAAACTGAGTTTACAAGCAAAGCTCGGCGAGACGATTCAGATTTTTCTGTGAATGAGAAAAAAAAATTGAGATGGAAATAACACCTCATGATTAGGTTGTTTTATGAAACGGAGTTGACAGACTAACATTATGGTCCATCTGATGGAGCATAAGCAGGCTAAAGGAATACTGCAAGGAGCCTCGCTTATTGCTAAGAGTCAAGCAACTTGCTTAATGATTCTTGTGAACAGACGCATAACATACCATCACAGTGGCTTCACTGCGTGCGATGCGCATGTGCCTGGGTAGTACGATAGTCTGAAGTCTCCTAGCAATAAGTTAGGCTCCTTTATAGTGTGATCTTAGACTGGGTGTTTTATTAAATAACATAGCCCAGTGGTAGCGTTATGCAACACTATGATCCATCGACGATAAAAAGAGTATGAGTTCGTAGCCACAATATCCTTTTCGATCCCAAACAACGCGTCCTAAGCAGAGCTGCCACTCCTACATAGTGGAAAGAATCTTCGCCAGAACTGAGCGATTCAAAAGATTGTTTCTCTGCCGAACTATAAAAGTTTTCCATCCTCGTACAATCCCGGGTTGTTCAAGTGAAGCATGAAGAGACACACCACAGGGCCGCCAACTTGAGGATCACTGTTAGAAGTCCCACAGACTGTGAGAGTGGCCCTCAATCGCTAGATGCGGCATGACCTTCCATCAGGATGGCGACGTCAATTTGGCGAAGTTAATATAAAAGAAAGATTAAAATTTACATAAGTCTATGATGCAGCTTACTTACTCATAAACTGCCACACTGATAGTTTTTCAACAGGTTCTTCCATGGTGTTCAATTTTTGAGCTTCAGGATTCGATTCTGAAATAAATAACATACCTACTTATTAGTTTCTTAATGTTTTCGGTTTTTTTAATTTATTTATTAGTTTATGTACACAAAATTTACAATAAAAAGAGAAAACACATATAAAGAAAACAGCATACTACAAGGTTTATATGTTGTCACAGCACCACAAGAGTAATAATTTACTATTAGATATGTCACTTAATATTGAATTCATAGCAAGCAACCTACTCGGTATACAGTAATAAGATAAAACCAATTTCCAACATCTAATAAGATTTATTTTGGCAGTAAGGATATTGGATGCACTAAAATTTCTAACAATACTAGAAAAATAATTACTAATGTTTTTGTAATATACTTACCACTTACAACGGTGCTACATTCTCGTTTTAATGCATCAAGTTTTTCAATAACTTGTTTGTCATGCACCTTTAAGCACGTGTAAAAAGCTAAAGCTTTTGCTGCGTCCTGTAGAAAATAATAATTAATTTAATAATATTGTGGGTAATGTAAGCTTCTTGCAGGTGTGTCGGTGACAGCCCTGTTTTCGACTGTCTCGTTGGGCAGTCATCCATCAAGTAACACTCCGATGATGACCGTTTCCTTCTGTTTCTGGGTCACAACAAGCTTTCGGTGAGGAACACTGTCAAATGCTACGTCTCAAGAAAAGGCGTTGCGGAGCCCAACCATGACCTAGTCTATGCCATTATTATGTATTTGAAATACAAATATATATTTATTTTTCAACAAAGATTTGCTGGCCTACCCTTATTAAATTACTAGCGGCTGCTTACAGCTTCGCCTACGTGAAATTTGGTTCCCGTTCCCGCTTATCATGGAAACTTACTCCCAGGATGAAAAGTAGCCTATGTATTATTCCAGACCATAATCTACCACGGTACTAAACTTCAGCCTCATCCGTTCAGTTTTTAGAGATTGATTGAGTAACAAACATCCAAACATCTAAACATCCAAACATCTAAACATCCAAACATCTTTACAAACTTTCACATTTATAATAATATATTAGGATTTTTTAAAGTATTACCTTTGCCTTCCCATTTTGCAACAAATGTGTCGGAGAGTCCTTCATCAGCAAAACGGCAATCGTGCTACTAACAGTCATAATTACTCCAATGTATAATACAGTATCGTATGACAGACTTCCTCCAAGGCCAACTGCCAGCAAGCTGCCAATATTATTGCAAACCGCTAAACAAGCAGCCATAGAACCTCTAATAGACTCGTGGCAGATCTCACTGATGTAGACAGACGCTATAATGGGTAAGCATCCACTCATTCCGGAAAAAAACATACATGTTAGTACTACTTCAACGCGATTGCAGATGGATAATACCGCCCAGACTAACTGAAACATAAATAATTACATTTTCAAAATGTACTTTCATCTTCTGAAAAATTATAATAACAAGGGAGGGGTATAAAAGTTTCGCGATGATCCTTTGACTTTGTGTATAGTTTTATCTTCTTTTCTTATGACAAGAATGTTAAGATTGTCCTTCAGTGGAATTAGCTCATTTATAAAGAAGTAGTTTTAAGAATGGGATTTGTTTAGGTCTAAACGAATGCACAGCACATGCTTATTATTTCGATCGTAATGTAGGTAGTTACTTGTGTCAAAAGTTTTCTCAAATTTTTTACTCATATTCGAACATAAAGCATATTTAAATTAATACTTACAATTAATATCACAGTTGAAAGTATGGAACACTTTTTTCTTCCCAATAGATCCAACAAAAACCCTGCTATCAATGAACTTAGTAAGGCACCAAATGAAGATAGACTACCCAGTAAGGATATTTCAGTTTCCGTCAAAGGCCTGCTTAGTGTAGTGTTCTCAGAAGCAAATAACATTATGTTGGCTCCAGGCCATGAAAATGTTAGGCCTAAGTTCAAAGATGCTGTGCATACTGAAACAAATATAATGCAACAGATATTATTTTATACCAGCAGACATCAAGCCGTTTAACGAGATAAAATATAAAACGAGCACACGAGAATATAATAGCCTATGGTCACTGAGGATTAGTTTTAGAAAAATTTCAAATCGGTTTCAGTAATTTTGGAGCCTATTCGATGCAAACAAACACACAAACAAAAAGAAATATAATCTTTCCTCTTTAAACTATTAGTGTAGATTAAAATCGTCAAATTGACGCAGCCCTACTTATGGAAAATCATGGCGACAACTTGCGATCGGGTGCCAACCTCACAGTCGATAAGACTTCAGACATTAGTCCTCAAGTTGACGGCCCTGTGATTGAAAACCCCGAGCTTGTAGGAGGAGAGAAACAAGTACGTTTTAAGTTATTATGTTCGAACGAGAAACGATCATAAGTATCGTTTTTTTTTAATTAAGAATTTTCTCTTCGTCCTTCATGATCATAGGTACGGAGTCATCCGTCGTCATAGGAGGAAGGCCATCGCCAAGAGCATAGTGGCACAAATAAAAGGCAGAAGGTAATGGGTTTGATGATAAAGCTGATAGATGTACTAAAGATTTGATAACAAGGGTATTCTCGGCCTCCTAGATGAGGCCGCAGTGGGAGTCGTAGGCCTGCTGGGAATCCCGGGGTAACCTTCCGAGGGCTTACCCGGGACTCCCAACCGTAGGCTGTTAGGTAGGATACGTGTGGTTTTCAGTCGGTAGAACTCCAGCATAGCCTTCCTGTAGGATTTTCCCCACGTTAAAAAAAGGGTTTTCTCGGTTTCTCAGCTATATACATACATGGAAAAGCACGGTTGGTTTTAGTCGGGATATAGTGGTTAGGGATAGGAAAATGAGTATCGTGATCTTAAGGGACTCTGTCAACAGTCCTGTAGATTATTTAAGTGATCCTCAACTCACTAGATGACGAAATGGCTTTCTATCAAGCAGGTGGTGTGATAAAAATTCGATGAACATTGGTTCCTTAAAAATCTATGTTTTTTTTAAATATAAACTAGCTGACCCGCGCAACATCGTATGCGTCACATAAGAGAGTTTGTTTGTTTTTGTTTTTTAAGGGTCTTTATTAAACATAAAAGGTATACAAAGTAGTAATTACTAAGTATGTACAGTGTTTACTTACAATACTAAACATAGGTACTTACATACTTTATGCAGGCTTATTAGCGCCTTTGAAAGCTAGTTATATCCTTTTTTTTTCCGTTACTGTTGAGAACTGAACTTTATAATTCACATAGTGGTAAAATAAAATAACAAACTATTAGTGAACCTTTAGTGCTAGTTTCACTTTTCTACAGATAATTGTATACAGTATAACAATTAATTAACACTTTCAACGACGTGCAATTCTTTTTAAAACAAAAGTAAACATATTGCATGTTGGAGGTATATTGAGATTTTATATTTTTATTTTTATGAAACAACCTATCTTAAAAACGCAGCCAGTCTCACAGCAGTGAGCGAGCTACCTCACCTCCCGCTGGTATAAAGGTATGGACATTAGCGGGGAGTCTATCACTAACACAGTAGGTCATTTAAAATGGTCGTTATGACTCGCAGCTCGCAGCACTGTCGCGCGCTCAGTGGGGGAACAAATAATAGTGCTGGGACAAGCGGCAAGCGTCGTACCTATCGATATATGGTAGGTTTGAAATTGACAATTTGCAGATATTTGAGACCAAACTATTTTCATGTGTTTTAGTGGTCTTGTAAAACTTAATTGTTAAATTAATAACAAATGATTTTAGTAATGGCATATTTTTAGTTATATGTAGATTTTTAAGGTTAGTCTTAAACGGAGTGTTATATGCAATTTTGACTGCTTTATTTTGAATAGTTTGTAGAGAGTCATAGTTAGATGTACAAGTACTGCTCCATACAGGACAAGCGTATGTTAAACAAGGTCTAACAAGTGTGGTATAGATTTTAAATTTTGTTTGGGGGCTAAGGTTGCTTTTACGATTTAACACGGGACTTAAGGCACCTAGTGCTTGTGCACCTGTTACTCGTATTTTTGATACATGTTTCGTCCAGTTCAACTTGCAGTCCATAGTTAATCATAAGAGAGTAAATCACCCGTTCCCGTCGCATTTACTCCCATCAGAATAATTTCGTTAACGATAGATGTTTCCCGTCGCATTATTGTAGAAATTGCGCATATTTATGCATAGGACATGGACTACCGGTGTACGTCGCCAGCAGAATAGTGAATCGACGTCGACGACGACGATAGAAAGCGAGGTCAAACGGGATAAAAAGTATCCCATGTCCGTTTCCTGGTTCTAAGCTGCCTCCCCACCAATTTTCAGCCAAATCGGTAAGGCCGTTCTTGAGTTATAAATGTTGTAACAAACCCGTCTTTGTTTTATGTATTAAGATAAATATTTTTGGATAATCTTACACAACATCATCTAGCCCAAATTAAGCTAATATAAGCTTGTGCTATGGGAGCTAGACGACATGCTTATATATTTGTAAATACATACATATTATACATAGAAAACACCCAAACTCCGAAACAAACATTAATTTGTGGATCACACAAATATTTGGACCCACCCAGGGAATCGAACCCAGGACCTCCAGTGCGGCACGCGGTTACACTACCGACTGCGCCACAGCATGCTTCAATTAATTATGTGGCCATTTTTTTTGTTCTGTCTATGTACCTATGTAATTTTTATACGTAGAAAACGCCTAAACTCCGAAATATACTTAGGGATCACACAAATATTTGATTCTATCCGGGAATTGAACTCGTAGGCATATGTTGTTTTAGCCGGTGAGTCCGGCGTAGCATCACATATAGTCACTCTGTTATCCTCAAAGTAGTAGGCAGAAGTATTCTATACGTCCACAATTCACCTTCTGTTTTTGTACCAAGTAATAGGTGATGAACGTATTGCCGTGTATAAATGGACAGGCGCACATTTTACAGATGAGTTGGAACTACGAGCTATTTTTCTTTATTTTCGACATTAATCAATATTAAAATTCTAAGAAATCTATCTAATTTTAACTAAGTGGGAGGTTAAAAATAAAATACCTCTTTAATGCACTCCCAATTCTATGACTTGGAACTTGGAATAAAAATAATGAAGAAGTTATTTTACTAAAAATACTTACGAATAGCGGTAGCGATTATTTGGTTCCTCAAATTCATTTTATTGCTCATCACTTTCTAATATCAAATTACAAATTTTATGGTCTACCTATTACCTAATAAATACTAGAGAAAATATTATACTATTTGAAATACACATATTCATTGAAATTTTTACTTAAATAAGTATATTTCATTCACTGCACTCAGAATCACTACAGACACTATGACACTGGTTGTAAATTAAATAATACACTCGATAATTCTCTCCAAATTAAAACAACAAACTATCTAAGAAGTAAGTAATTGACTATCCTTATAATCAATGAATATATCTAATGGCATAATAATCATTAACTAATAATGTTTAATGAACTCGTAGACATGACAGTACAGTGCAAAAAGGAAAGGAGAAGAAATCCACGTGAGTTTTAAAATGCATAAAATTGATATTTCATGTTATATTTACCTTGAATTTATGCTTCATTGTATAGAAAAGTAGCCAGTATACTTTGTTCTGCTGCATTAATTATCAAAAAAAAAAAATTTAAAAAAAATTGTTTATAAAAATTATGCTGCATTTTGGTTTCTAAAACTTTTTATGATGTCTGTTTTATATCTTTCGACGTTTCAACTAAATTCCAAAAACCGTGATCATGAGCAGACTAGGGAAAGCAGTGAATGCCATCAGCACAATAATATGCAATTAGAAAGAGACAATTATCTAAAAATTAGATACTTACCTTGTACTTACCTAGTTTAACGCGAAGTTTTGTCCAGACAAACTTACAAACTTTGTGAAACTTCAAGTATGTATCTAATGTATAACACAGGACGTGTTTCCAGATTCCAATCGATCGTAAACCCTACTTTTAGAGTTAGACCTTTATTCTTATGTGTGAAAGTCTAGGTAAGGTTAAAACTGTGTAAAGAGACACTTCGTGTTTGGCTGTACGGCAATAAACCGAATACTTTCAGTTTTAGTCAAGAAGTAGAAATTTTGCGATGAGAAGTTCTGAGTTTCATTTCGATTGCTTCTTCGCCCACTACTCTTAGGCCGGGAGTCTCTTCTGATCGGTTTCTTCCACGTAGCTTTCGTCCTAGGAATACGGGAATAAAATATAACCTATGTTCACCGGGGATAGTGTAGCTTCCTAATAGTGAAAGATTTTTTCAAATCGGTTCATTAGTTTCTGAGCCAAATAAACAAACAATGAAATCTTTCCTCTTTATAATATTAGTATGGATCGTTCATTAAGTTTCAGACCATATAAACCAGAAAAAAATCATTCTGTTCTCTTTATGAAATCTGTGTTTCCAACGTATGGTCAACAACAAATCGGAAAGTCAAAACACGATCCGATAGAAGAGAACGCAATTCAAAGGACGAAGTATAATATATATAATACTCTGTGGATCAATTTTTAAATCGAATTGACGTCTGCCGTTCTTATGAGTGGCTGAATGCTAGCCAGGTAGTTTACTAAGGGCTGTGATTAAGTCGCGAGGTTTGAAATTGTTTTAGCAGCTTTCCCAACCCACGTCAGTTAAATTTTGAGCACCATTTGACTATTTTAGTTACGTATTCTAGTTACGTAATTTCCGCTATTTTAGTTACGTAATTTCCGCTGTCGCAATTCACACTACAAGTATTTAAGTATATTGATTTTTACAGGTTAAAGGTTCATATTTTCTTTCAATAGCATAATCCCTTAATAAATATACTTGTAGAATATTTTAATAACGAAAACCAGACTTAGTAACAACTAGCGCCATCTAGCACAGAATAGCTGCTTTATCATTACAAGAAGATTTACTTACGGTGATTTTGAGTTGATAGCAATGGCGACTGAAAACACTCATACATAGACACCTATTTTTTGGAGTAGGCTACCATTCTATAAGACACTACTTAATTACTAAGATAGGTATGTTAGTATTAGTAAAATTGAATAAAATTTATTGTCTAATGAAACTAAAAATCTTGCACGCGGGTATAAGATATGCTTATATAAGGTAAATAACTTGGTTGACCGTACTGTTCATATGGCACGTTAGAAGGAACCATTATGAAAAATTATATAATAACTACGATCAGGTTCAGTAATCTTAGTTTGGGATTTATTTGATTGAATGATTTGAATGTTGTCATGTTTCCGGTAAATTGTCAGTAGTCATTACATGGAATAATTTAAGTAAAATGTAATAATTTGAATAAATACTATAATGTTTCACATTTACAATTAGGTAAATTAATTAAGTTTATGAGTGATTCACAGATTTCACAGTAGTTGCCACTAGTACCTACTGCACGTTAGAGCGGAAAAATAAACAAAGATTCCAAGCAAATTATATTGGTGCAGTGTTAAGTAAATTCAATTTTTTATCAGTTCAATTCAAAATACATTAAAACCCGAAAGATATCTTGAAAAAAGTGTCAAAACCATAGATTTAGAATGTGGTCAAACCCCTGGCGAAGTTTACAGGTCTCGACGGTAATGTAAGAGAACAAAAGAAAATTTATTTTAAGTAAAAACTGGGACATGTTTGACATGGAAGGAATAAATGATAAAATTTTATTCTAAAACTGGAATCAATATATAAACGGGCGAGGAGGCTTTTTAATTGTCGGCGGGTCTGCCATGACAATAATAAGAATGCAAGCGTCAGCGTTTTTAAAATAAGGACCTGCGGAAAAAGATTTTTGTAAAGTCGCAGCAAACAAGTTGTATATGGTGTAGGCGCCGGTGATGGCACCTTCATGTTGTCGAAGCCCGAGACGTGGCTCTGCGTATCTACGGCAATGCCGCGGACGCCTGCTGTCAGTAGATACCTAATTGTCAGTGCAAATTCTTTTCAGTGTTTTTATTAGTTTTGTGTAAATATTTGTTTGATTTGATATAAGAGTAAGTTTATTTTTTTTCTATTTAATGTTGCAAGATTGCAATGATGGAGTGATTCTGAATGTAAATAGTCAACCTGCCTCGTCACTGAGTAACCTGGTTCGCTGTCCTAATTGCTCCCAAGCTCGATTTTTTAAGGGTCAGAGAGGTTTGAAAGTGCATTTTGGGAAAGTGCATAAGTCCCAAAATGTACTTTCTAGCATCTCTTCAACGCTGGAGGCCCAACGTGTACAAATTCCTTTTTGGCAAACCATATCTAAATTGAAAAATTCTGTTCCGGTCTTAAAAAAAATACCCCGTGGTGCAAGACCAGCAGTGGCTCAAAACCTGGCCCACTGTATTGGTCTTGTAGTACGGGAGAATTCCACCTACGCTTGGGAGCAATTACTTACCTTTTCTTACAGGATTCTACATATTTCAAAAAATCAGGCAAGTAATAAAAGTTTAACATCCCAAATAAAAGATAACTGCAATTCTTCTTCTATTTTAGACCCAAAATTTACAGCTTTTCATAATAATTCACTTTATCATTATGTAGAATCCAAATTAAGAGAAGGTGACATCAGAGGAGCATCCAGGTTATTATTTAGTAGCGACGTGGTGGCGCCTTGCTCTCCAGATACTCTTGCAGATCTGAGGAGCAAGCATCCCGCGCCAAAGGACGACCTGTCCTTTCCCGATCCTCCAAATTCCGACGCTGATTTTTTGACTGTTTCAGCCAAAGAAGTAATGACAGCTGTTAACTCCTTCCGAAGTGGTTCTGCTGGCGGCCTCGACGGCTTGACTCCTCAACATTTAAAAGATTTGTTGAGTCCGGCCGCTGGAGAGGCTGGCGAAACGCTTCTGAAGGAGCTAACAGGTTTGGCTAATTTGATGTTATCTGGTAATGTGGACGAAGGTACCATCGACATACTTTATGGTGCCAATCTCTGTGCTCTCCGTAAGAAAGATGGTGGAATTCGTCCCATTGCCGTTGGCTGTACGTTCAGGCGTATGGTAGCCAAAATTTGCTGTCAGTTCTATAAAGAAGAACTGGCTAGCAAATTTCAACCCCTACAGCTCGGTTTTGGGTCAAAAGGGGGTTGTGAGGCTGCCATACATGCCCTGTCTACTTACCTTGGCTGCGGTAAGGGAGAGGTTGTTCTTAAGGTTGACTTGAAGAACGCCTTTAATTCAGTAAATAGGGACACCTTGTTGACACAGGCCAAATTAGAAACTCCCAAAATTTTCAGTTTTCTTTGGCAGTGTTACCGACACCCTTCTAAATTACTATATAAGGACAACATTTTAGATTCTGCAGTGGGTTGTCAACAAGGTGACCCTCTCGGGCCACTCATTTTCAGTTTATCAATTCACCCAATAATTAGCCAACTAAATTCGAAATTTAACATCTGGTATCTAGATGACGGCACTCTGGGAGGGGATGTTGATACAGTAATTAAAGATTTTGATTTAATAAAAGATAAATTTACAACCATTGGTTTGGAACTAAATCCTACAAAATGTGAATTATTTGTTAATGATAATATTGACAGTGTTTCTACTATAAGAAAATTTCATAATTTGGCACCAAACATTAAAATTCTTGAAAGACATTCTCTACGCCTCCTGGGGTCTCCTATTCTAGAAGATGCCTATGATTCCTTTATTGAAGAAAAAATTCAAAATTTTTGTGAAGTTTCGGATCGACTCTTTCAAATTAATATACATTCAGCATTTACTATCATTCGGTATTGTCTTTTCGTCCCAAAATTAACTCATGCTCTCCGTTCATCTCAATTTTTTAAACATAAAACACTTTTGGAAAAAATTGACAATATTATTCATACCACGCTTTGTAAAATTTTGAATGCAAATTTGGACGACCGGGCGTGGCTCCAAGCGTCTTTACCGATACGTTTGGGCGGCCTCGGCGTACGCAAAATTTCCGACATCAGTTTACCAGCATTTTTGTCTTCAGTCCATGGCACTGATGAATTAACCAGGAAAATCCTAATTCCTACACTGGTTAATTCTGAAGTGCCAGGCAAGATTGAAGCCATTAATGCTTGGAAAATGTCTTGCCCGGATACTGTTTTGCCCACACATCCATGCTCCCAGAGGCAATGGGATAGGCCGCTCTGCAACGAAGTAAGGAAACAGTTATTGAACACGTGTTCGAATGTTGCAGAACGTGCTCGCCTATTGGCTGTGGGAGAATGGGAATCAGGTGTCTGGCTTCAGGCTCTTCCGTCGCCCAACATAGGTACTATGTTGGACGATATTACATTCAGAATTGCTGCCTGTCTTCGTTTAGGTGCTCCCTGCGTTTCTCCTCATTGTTGTCAATGTGGAGAAGCAGTCGACAGCCTTGGGCATCACGGCCTGTCTTGCAGCAGGAGTGCTGGTCGCAGGTCCCGCCATGCATACATCAATGATATTATCCGCCGGGCTCTTGTCACCGCCGGCGTTCCAGCCGTGCTAGAACCTAATGGTTTGGCTCGCGACGATGGCAAGAGGCCGGACGGTATGTCATTGGTGCCTTGGAAGATGGGAAGGTCTTTAGTTTGGGACGCTACTTGTGTGGATACCCTGGCCCCTTCTCATCTTCCTAGCACGGCGACCTGCGCCTGTGCTGCTGCTGCATCTGCCGAGACACTCAAACGGCGCAAATATAATAATTTGATAGGAAATTATATTTTTGAGCCGTTTGGGGTCGAGACGTTGGGCTCATGGGGTCCAAGTGCACATATGCTTTACAGAGACATCGCAAAGCGTTTGATCGACTCTTCTCGTGACCATAGGGCTGGCCTCTTCTTCGCTCAGCGAATAAGCATAGCTATACAACGCGGTAATGCGGCCAGCCTTATGGGAACCTTACCATTTGACGGTGATGGGGAGGAATTCTTCGACACCTAGACGGGGCATAGTCAGTTTTGTATAGATAAGTATTTTCCCCCCTTTTTTTTTATTTTGTTGTAGTTATTTTTCTTTTTTTCTGTTCTTTATTTTACTCTGTACATATTTAATTTAATCTGGATAAATTAACGATATTATATTAAGAAGGAATTGTCTATTGTTAGGTACTCGAAGAGTATGCTCAATAAATACTAAATAAAATTATATTTTATTTTGTATGTATTAAAATTGGTCTTTTCTCGTTTCCCATAAATTCATTTGCACTAATATTGTTTGCCATAATAATCCCCGATCATAATATTTAGTTTCCATAAGTAACACATCTCATAATCGACTCTTGACATAACTAAAATTATATTAGATGATACTTTGTTTGTATATGTCATAGTATCATTTTAAATTAAAATTTTAAAATATAATATTCAGTTTAGATTTGACCCTTGTGAACAGTGTAATGCTGTTTAGGGGCTAAAAATTATATGAGAGAGGCACGATGTTAGGCAGACCAGCTCAGTCGCTGAGCAGCCGTCTTAAGGGTACGTTCCTCAATAATAACTTATGTAATTTATCTGATCTGATGTGATGTGTAATATATGTGTTGAAATTAGCAGAGGTCTACGTCCAGCAGTGCTGGACTGCCATAGACCGATTTGATTGATTGTATTCAAGGTTATATAATACTGCCCATGGCTTGGTTTAAAAGATAATATATAAGTACTATTCAGCTGAACTATTTGTAAAGATATGACCCGTGTTGCTATTAATTGTAATGACGTGTACCAACTATTGATGAAATTAGATTATAGTAGAAATAGATGTATAGCAATTAATCTAAAGAATAGGATGTGACTTTGAAAAGAGTGGCCGTGAGATTTATTGCCAGGTTTTTTTTCATAGGCTCTAACTATTGCGAATCTGGCGGTAAATGTTGAATCGGAAATCTTGACGAGAATAAAGATATTGAATCGGAAATCTTTTCATTTCATAACTTGTTAGCTAATACCCTCCTTACAGAATATGCCTGTATTGATATACCTACCCTCTACGAGACGTATCTAACACGGGCGTAAACTTACTGGTAAATATTAATAAAACTATATTGACAATTAAGTAAATAACTATATTTTAAGCAAGATAAAATAATATACCTATAATTCCTTTAAATTAATGATAATATAATGGGTACCTACGAAACTAATAGATTTATCTATGGCCATTGGGTAATTAGTCATGGTTATTAAGATTACTACTTACATACTTTGACCTTTAAATTTACTTTGATATAAATAAGTAATCCTGATTAAAATATAATAAAAACCATAATCTTTTAGCAAAATAAGGCAAGCTGCTTGCAACTTGCAAAAAGTGTTCCAGATAGGTACAACATGCAAAACTATATTTTATAAAGTGGTATATTAAATATCATCACAAAACATTATACAGTATGAAAAAATTCATTGAAAAAATTCATTGAAATATTTGAATAAAATCGGCCAAGTGCGAGTTGGACTCGCGCACGGAGGGCTCCGAACCAAAAAACAACAAAAAAGCCTATTTGTTGCATGATAGCCCCCCCCCTTTTTTATTTGACGTGAGAGAAAATCCTTCATGGATGCTATTACGGACTCTTACCGACTAAAAAACCTCACGTAACGCCTAACAGCCTACGTTTGGGAGCCCCGGGTTAGCTTTTGGAAAGATGTCCCAGTAAATGCCCATTTTGTTTTAATTAGATTTTTTTTATGTAAATAGACTGCTCGATATTCTGTGAGTATTTTAAACGTCCAATGGTTGCCCAATATCATAATATCACTACATATTATAAAACAAGTATTGCTCTATGGTGTTTGTAAACCACAGAGCAACGCGCGCCTTAGACAGTTCGTGTTGCTCTATGTTGTTAACTATACGGTCATCCTCATATAGATCCTCTACGGTGGTTACAGTATGTATTTCTCTATGTTTAATTTCTTTTTCAGAATATTGATGACATTTGAATGATGGCATTATTAACACGATAAGTCTACAACATCGGTGCATCTAATTGAATTGTGTATTTGTACGTAAATTGTATAAACTGGAAAAAATTGAGAAATATGGGCTCTTTGTTTCCTATTTCCTATGAAATTGCTGTCTTTGAAATATAATAATTATCTAAAGTAATCTGCTGGAAGCGAAGTTTAACTTTTTAAAGAAAACATATTAACGATGAAAGTCGAAAAATAAATTAGTATGTGACCCGTTTAAGGTTCAATCATGGCGACACGAAATTAATTTCCTTCCGCAATATTTGTCTTCGCTATACTTCCTAAAGTATTCATTTAATTTGCGTGGTGTAAAGGGAAGAAATAATCTTGATTATATGTTTAAGCCAACTACCAACGTATTTAAATTGAGAAGGATACCTTATTACCTAATAGATAAAATGGCGAAAAAACACGTTTGTTGTATGGGAGCCCCCCTTTAATTTTATTATGTTTTTGTTTTTAGTATTTTTTGTTATAGCGGCAACAAAAACACATAATCTGTGAAAATTTCAACTTTCTAGCTATCACCATTCATGAGATACAGCCTCCTGATGGACATACTGACAGACAGACAGACAGATAGACGGACAGCGAAGTTTCATGAATAGGGTCCCGTTCTTTACCCTTTGGGTACGGAACCCTAAACATCACCGGCCTGAGCTGGGAGCCGAATCGGTGAGATGTGAAAAAAGAAATATCTTGCATTTTATAACACCAACCCAAAGGGACTAAATTAGCCATCATAAATAATAGGGGTACTTTTCCTCCAACCCGTTCTTTTATTTTTTCACCCTTTATACTTATAACTTATTTTTACCCGTGTCATCCAGATGAATTTTATTATTTCCGCTCATTTAAGGGACTTGGTTGATTTCATGTAAGTCTCTAGTTAAAGTTAAGTTGTTTAAAAAAATCTTTATTACTTTCTATAACTACAAAGCATAACACTTAATACTAATTATCACAATACAACAAAAATAATGTTATTTTCATTTTATCAGAATGAGTACTCAAAATCAGCAATATCTGTTTGATTCTCGGCGATAGCATCTTTAATTCGAGTACTAAGCTGTTTTTCGAAACTTATTCAAAACATTAGTTTCATCTAAGATACAACCTTCCTCCTTGTGTTCTTTAGAAATAATTCCTGTATAACATCCACGGGTAATTCCTTCGTCTCGGGTAAATAGAAAACTGTGTAAATTGCACCACCGAATCCAAGTATTGTGAATAAGTAGAAAAGTGAGGTGAATCCATAACTTTCAACCACAGGCGTAAATACGAGGGTTATAAGAAAATTCAAAGCGAATCCACTTGAAACGGTGATACTACCGCAGAACCCACGAACCTGTAAGCAAAAAAGAAATATACAAAACATTTTACTTGTGGTAATGACATCACTTATAGTTCGGTTGGTATTGAAGTTTGATTAAAACAGATGCCGTAACTATTTACATAGCGACAGCATACTTGTAGCATCCATCATTCTATATTTAGAAGTCCCAGTTACTTCCACCAAGATTTTACCAATGAAACCTCGCAGACACGAAGAAAACACTCAGCATCCTGTCATACTTCCTGGTAAATGTAAGTTATGTACAAGTAGCCTCAATCATGGGCTTGCAGACAGAAAATATTGATGCTAGTCAAGAATAAACATTAATTTTTAGCAAAAAAAAAATGTCGCGATTTAGACAGTATTCCTTAAACTACATAAATATGGGCTTGAATAGTTGTGTTGGTAGTATCAACAAAGATGGGGTTGTTTGAGTTGGCTTTATTAGATTAGAAGAGAAGGAAAAGAGGTCAAATTTCTATAGGATCACTATACACATCTTTGGATAACACAATGTTATAACACGACAAAAAAGCACAAAATTAGAATTTCACAAAACCATTTTGCACTCTTATGTTTCTTATCTTATCTAAATGTTTCTAATGAGAAATTTAAAAGCTATTAACTACTCATATCACAACGTCATTTAAATAAAATCATTTTCAAAGATAAAGAATTCATTCATTTTCTATCAATAATTTATACTAATATTATAAAGAGGAAAGATTTGATTGTTTATTTGTTTACATCGAATAGGCTCCAAAACTACTGAACCGATTTAATAAATTCTTTCACTATTGGAAGCTACACTATCTCTGGTAACCTAGGCTATATTTCACTCTCGTATTCCTACGGGAATATGCCTGATATCCACTAGTATTTAATAACTATGTAAATGTTGAAATTTATTAATAATAATAAAATACTTACTTCAGGTACAAATATCTCGCCAATTAATACGTAAGGTACAATTGCTATTCCCATATTGAAGACAAAATTGTAAACATATATCAGCAGCATCGTGAACCATTCCGGGGCCCAATTGAACTGAACCTGAGTTGCCAAGAGAAGTGTGCAGATAGAAGAAGCAGTGCAAGAGAAGATTGTCAATAGCTACAAAGAAAATAACAACTAAATTAATAAAGATTACAAAGAAGTTTAAAAGAACTTAAAAATAATATATTACGGCACTACTTGATTGATGACACTGATGAAAACGTGCAGTTATATTCATAGTAAAGTAAACGTATTAACTTCTTTTTAAACCCTTCCATCCATTAGTGGTAACGTAAAGACTATCTTTACCGTGTGCATAATGATAGGAGTGCAGCAGAGTAGGTATCTGTTTCATTTTCTAATTTTAAAGAAACAAAATAAATCTTAAAACTGAAAGGTTTTCCACTTAAACTAAATTGCTTGTCTTAGAAGTAGGATCAAACCGACAACTTTTAATTGTTACGGCAAATGCTTTAAATCATCCAAATATCTAAGAGGTGATCGTTAACATGGCGATTAAGATACAAATCTGTAACATTTTAACTTGAATATTCCCTTAAAATTTGATTACAGTTGTGAAGTAACTATCTACCAAATCACATAAGAGTTTAATTTTCAGTTCGATATGTGTAAAATGATATCTGTCATCAAACTTTTGATAGCTGTTGGCTCCTAGCTGTCGAATGTTGCAGTGTCAACCTGATTACTCTTAATCTTATTTCTTACTTATATTATACATTTCAAAGTTTTTAAATAAATAAATAAATAATAAAATCATTTTATTTTCAGACCATTAGTCCATAAATTAATTAAATTAAGCACATTAGTATTTTTAAATTACATTTGAGATCAATAATCATAAAATATCACAATAAATTAAATTAAGTACATTAGTAGGTAGGTATTATTAAATTACATTTGAGATTAATTATAAAAATTATTATACAATATGTCATTAAAATTCATTAATTGATTGATTAAATTACATACAAATACTTACATTATTTGAGATAATTGGTATGTTGTTATATTTCATTTGAGTATGTCAAAAACAGTCATCTTATTAATAATTTCATCCAAGCGTTCTGGAAGGGACAGTCCTGACGCGATGCTATCATCTTCAGAATGCTATTGCTACTCCCTCTGACACGAGCAAAAAGAGATGCTACTTTTTTCCTAATGACAGCGTGAAAGCCATCTGTGTGTAACTCAGCAAACATTCCTGATGCACTACAGTCTCGAGGAAGTTTCAACAGCATCCTGAAGATGTTTTTATACTGAACACGCAGGGCATTGGCAGACCGACAGGTATAGTTTATCCAAAGGGCACTTGAGTAAAACGATTGGCAGTATGCCTTGAAAAGAGTAACCTTCTTTTTAAAGATGATTAAATGTTGGTTATTCAATCACGCTATAGACATCCTTCCGTGGGCTTACCCGGGACTCCTGGCCGTCAACAATGGTCAGGCATCGTCTGATTTTAGCCGGTAGGAGTCAGACGTAAAAAAAAAATTAAAAAAGGCAGAACGTAAATGAATTAAGTATAGCTTCTCAAAAACTACTGACCTTTCTACCAATCCGATCTATAACTATAATGCACATTATAGTAGCTGCTATGAAGTCAATAGCCATCCAAATAGAACAAGCGTTGGGATCAAATGATGGTACAGCTTGTCTGAACAGCGTTTCAGCGTACACTTGCATTGGTAAATTGCCCATGAGAATCATTACAGCAATGAGGACTAGCGATGTAACGAACGCTCGTATCGATGAGGGAGACTGTTCTGGAAAAGAAAATTATGAAAAAAATTTTAAAAATATTGGAATGATACATTTGCTAAGCGACGTTACAAATTGAAAAGTTTTGACTGTTGTTATTCTTCGTATCAATGATTTATTGGACTGTTTGATTTTTTTAAAACAGTTTTGGCATAAAACTCTGCTATCTCAACCAAAAATAGTTTGATTTGTAGTAGTCCTGAAAGGTTTCAGGGTCGGATCAAATATTTCAAAATATGTTAGTAGGTTTATAAGCATAGATGGCGTTGTATATTATAATGTATATGATTAAGCCAACACGCCAGTTTAGATTTACCCATTTTTAGATTCATAAGTCTATGTATGATTCTTTAAAGTGCTATAACTTTTTTATTTATAATCCGATTGACATGAAATAAAAGCTAAATGTTAAGTGGAGCATTAATCTTAACACAATAAAGCGCATTGCAATTCGTTAAGCGGTTACTGAGATTAGCGTGCACAAATGTACTGACAGACAGATATACAGACATACAGACAAACAGACAAAAATTCTAAAATTCATAGTTTTGGATTCTATTGCGATCATAAAGCCCCCCTATATTATATTTACTTATTTATCTTCCATGTACAGACAACGACCTGTTACGATTTTATTGTATGTATTAATATTGATAATAAATCATTAGTGTGACTCTTGACATTCACAACATTACCAAGCCTTCCATGCCTAATGATCATATTGACTGCCTCGTTGGTCTAGAGGTCGAAATGTGCGACTGCGGATCACGAGGTCGTTCAATTCCCTCCGGAGACAAAAATTTATGTGATCCATAAATGTTTGTCGCAAGAGTCTGGGTGTTTCTATGAATTATAAGTATGTATTCAAAAGTATTTAAGTATTAATATCCGTGGTCTGATACCCATAAAACAAGCAGGTTATTCCTAGTTTACTTTGGGATCAGATAGCGTTGTGTGAAAATGTCCGTGAAAATTTTTTTTTATTCATATCTTACCCCGAAACTTTGTCCGTAGAAAAGTATTCTACAAAGCTCTCCAGATTATTTATCTATCTAAAGACCAAAATTCTTCTAAATTGGATATTCAAACATTCTAAGATCTGTGTGAATCATTATCGAGACTCAGATGCAAAATATTTTAATATTAAAATAACGACTTACTTAGATATTGCCATGGCGATAATTGTTGTGGTTTTTCGGTGGGCAGCAAATCTTTTGTCGCAGCAGAATCTGGTAAGAAACAAAAATATCTGTTAAATCTGCTTTTGGTCAGTAATAGGTACTTACCTGTTTTAATTATTTCTAGAAATTACAAGAATACACTCCACTGTATATTTGACTTTGGAAGAATTATTAGCCAATATACTATCTATATAGTAGAATCTTGCTTGTTTTTTTTTTGATTAATTAAAAATTTACTCTATTTTATCCCTTCTGACCCGTGGTACACCTATTTCGTCCACCTAGGTGGTCCACGATTAACTCGAGTCACGGTGGTCCACCTGGTGTTCCACGGTTAACTTTTCCCTTTATTAAAATTAAACTTTTCTATCTTCATTTTAATGCCACATCTTTCTTTTCGAAGTGACAGACAGATGCAAACTGTTGGTACGTCCACATTTCTCTACTTTTATTTTGTTTCATCCAATCATATTGCAACAGACTAGAGCCGAATATGCTTACTGCAGTAGATTTTTACAAACCAACATAGGACTTTCAACTAGTTTTAACATACCTACTCGTATTATCAACAGCAGCTATGACTCACTGTGGCAATTTTATTTTCTTTTTATAATTACGCATTTCTTGCCAAAGTGGTTGACATAAGCATACTATACGTCCACTTTTCACTGGTTTCATTTTATCACCATGTAGACTATCAGCCTTAGTAATAACGTATTGCAATAGGCTAAAGGCTACCTGAAGTGAAAACTTCTCAAAATGCCTGTAAGATCTTTTAATCTATGACTAGCTTACCTTCTTCTCCATGCCTGTTACAACTTTGATTGAGCTGCAGTTTGATGTTTTCAATCTCCATCTGGACTTCTTTCGATGTCAAACTCTTTTGTCTGTAGAAAGCTATCGATTCCACTGCAGCCTGTTATGGGCATTTAAAAAGTGATTAATAATCATTTTAATTTTTAAGCAGGTTTCATAATAAATCTAATGAATATAGAGGTACCAAAATATTCTATACATTCGTGCCGTGTAACTTTCTAAAAAGTGCCAGTAGATGGTACCTACGTTGCCCCAAGACGTATATAAGGTGGAAAATTTGGTTGGTTCCGAGTAGGTTTGGGTGGTACGTCGTCCACGGTATGCGAGAAGACCCAGGTTCGAATCCTACTCGAAATCAATGTTTTTACATTTTTTAAATTTATGATCAGTTAGCATACTAATTGATTTTGAAAAATTATCGTAATGATTGATATTACTTGTAATAATTATTTAAACACAGTTCAGTGTCGTGTCAATCCATTTCACTGGTATTATTAAAATGTAGTCTGTATCTACTCTATTATGCACAAATTACGCGTTAATACACGATCCCGCGCCAATCGCATCCAGTCTCCTGAGACCTTGAAGATTTATTATTATATGATTAGTTTCAGCAAATAATAATTTTATAATTGTAATTATAACCCGATGGAAATAAATAAGCTAGCCTTCTGCCCACTGCCCCCCTCGGATACCTTTACTTCTGAATTTCAACATCCACAACAACTAGATTACCTATCTTTACCGTTGATTGATGATGACACTTATTGGAACCTGCGGCACATACTGAATATCAGCACTTATTCTGTTCCACCATATAGTAGATATTCATCTAAGTTAAAGTAATTTAGATGAAAAAATGCCTTTGAAAACGCCATAAGACTAAACTGGTCAGGGTGTGATGTAAATAAATATTGTGGTACAGTAAAAGTAGTGTTAGACAAAATGTGCGCAATAACTTTTGAACACAAAATCTAATGAAGTAGGTATCAACACAAAAAATATCCACCAAAATTTCACTGCCCAATGAGTACTACAAAATTGAATAATATTTTAACTTTAAAAGCCATACCTTTTCATTCCCTCTTTGAAGCAAATAAACAGGCGAATCTTTAAGAAACGCTAACATCAGTAAATTCAGTATTGACGCTGCCAACTGTAGATATACTACTTGTGAGTATGTCAAGTATCCACCAACGGCATACGAAAACAGTACGCCAATGAAATAAATAGTGAGAAGTGTAGAACAGAGGGCGCCACGGATTGACGCGTGGGCAATCTCAGCCACGTATATGGCACTTGCTGCTTGGCCAGCAGCACCGCAACCAACGATGGTTACGGCACAGAGAATCCCGATGACTGAGTTTGTAGCGCATACTATAAGCCAGCCTATCTGAAATTAAAGATATTGCTTGAATTAGAGATATTGAAATTTATAGGTGATTAAAACAATAAAATACACAAAGCTTCTGAGATTTGGAAACTTCCCAAAGTAGGTGGAGATCATTAGATTAGCCCTCAGATTGGTGACCACTTTGTGAAGAATGCAATTATCATTTTAAAACACTGAATAAGCGGGGCTACAATGTACACCATATGTTACGTAAACAAAAATGTGAGGGTCAGCTAATAATAACTTACCACGAAAGGAATTCCAGTACATAGCATTGTATTTTTTGGTCCAATTTTACCCATCATCCAACCAACAACAGGTGTCAGAAATATAGAGCCTACATTCATGAAGCTGCCCAAAAGTGAAATATGGACAGAATTCATGGGTTCCGACAACACAGTCTCGTTGGAGACAAAGTTGACGACATTGTAGGATGGCCATGTGAACAGCAAACCAGATAAACACGCAAGGAAAGAAACTGAAAAGAAATAAAGAATAAATAAAATCAGTACATTTTTATTTATGTAGTTTACAAAGTAAAACTTACGAACGTCAACAAGAAGCCGTGAGACGGTCGCACCTGACTACCCCTCTCTAAAAAGTTTATTGTGAAAGTGAGTGAAGTTCAATCCGATTGACGTTGTCATTTTTGTTTTATCTCAAACTTTTAACAGATGATCCATTGTGACCTACTGACGTAGTTTAATGCAACAGAGTCACAGACTACAGACACAAGTCTCGCCATAAGCCCCTCTGCAATCTATTTTATAAGGAGGGGCTAAAATTGTTGCTCCCACAGCCTGTAAGAAAAGAACTGGGCAATGAAAACTCACGACTACTTATGTTTTGCGGGGCTTTTAAGCAACTTTCCGTGTACTGAGTTTCATACGTGACAAACTGAAACGCAATTTATGCGGTTGTAGTCGTTGTACGTAAAAACGACAATAAATTATTTATATTGAAACATTCACTTGTACTGTTCCACAACATTTATTATTGTAATACCTAACCGGTTTCGCCTTTCGGCATTCTCAAAGGCTATAATTACTTATTTAGATCATAATAATTATGATCTAAATAAGTAATTATAGCCTTTGAGAATGCCAAAATAATTGTCATTGTTTATGTGTTCGAAGTGTAACTATTACACTTCGAACACATAAACAATGACAATTATTTCAATGTAGGTATAAACGGTTAGGTTTTTCAATAATAAATGTTGTGGAACAGTACAAGTGAAGTTTTTCAATATGTGTAGCAAGTTCCATCAATCAACAGTATCAATAATAATAAGAAACTATTTACTAAAAAAATTCTTATTTTTCTCTTATTACTCGGAACTTCGCAAAGCCTATTTTACTCACTGGTTGACACAGATGCTTGCCGGGCACGGTAGCTTCGGTAGGTATCTGTGGCGAAAACACCGGGAAACCACGGCCGAGTGTCAGCACTGCGAGGACCGCAGCGATGACACGGCGCTACACACGCTGGTGGAGTGCGCGGCGTGGGCACAACAGCGCCAGGTCCTTGTAGTGGGTCTGGGCGTGGACACTCTCTCGCTCGAGGCCATGGTGAGAGCCATGCTCTCCAGCGGGAGTAAGTGGGACTGCGCCGCCTCTTTCTGCGAGCAGGTCATGCTTGCGAAGTAGGCGGCGGGCCGGGTGCGGGAGAGAACTCTCCCACCCGATTTCCGCAGTCGGCGCCTTGGGCGCCGCCGAGACGTGTCTTAGCCGAGGACTATCGGCCTCCATGACCGGGGGTCTGAGGACGGTGAGAGGGCCGCTCACCGTCCTTACAGAAGCAGGCCCGTGACGGCAGCGTGACGTGAGCAACTCACGCACCCCCCCCCTTAGAAGCGGGGTCACACCCGAAACCCCCCATAGACGCGGGATTGCACCCGAACCACCCCCTGGGCGAGGCCGCACTGGCGGCCGTAGGTCTGTTGGGAGTCACGGGACATCCTTCCTGAGGGCTTACCCGGGGCTCTCAACCATAGGCTGTTGGGCGTTACGTGAGGTTTTTTTAGTCGGTAAGAGTCCGGAATAGCATCCTACGAGGATTTTCCTTCACATCAAAAAAAAAAAAGCCTATTTTACTCATCTGTGATAGTTTTTCTATTGGTTGCGTTATGAAATGTCAACTGTTGTAAATTTTTAAATATCAATCGATCATGCATCTCATAGTATACGTAGTCATTTGGTACAAAAAAAACTGCGCTCTTTTAGCATTTCAGTAGAGTGACAGCCGAGCAACGGACAACGGCAAAGCTCGGAAACAACTCGGTCCCGCCTCGGCTCGGACCCGGCACGGTCTAGCGAGAGTGATGCTTAACAAAGGAACAATAAGCCAACATTTTTCGGGATTTCAAAATTCTTTTACAGCTTAACACGTTCGCTGACAGTAAGCACTTACCCTAATATCACAATATGACAGTAGAATTATCCATACTAAATTATAAACGCCCCACAACGTAGTGACATGTCGAACATATGTTCGTATATCTAAATGTGACACAACGTCTCTCGACGTAGTGACATGTTGAATATTTGTTCGTCTGTCTAAATGTGACACTACGTCTCTCGACGTTCACGTCTCTCGACGTAGTGACATGTTGAACATTATGTTCGTCTGTCTAAATGTGACACTACGGCTCCCAACGTTCACGTCTCTCGACGTAGTGACATGTTGAACATATGTTCGTCTGTCTAAATGTGACACTACGTCGAGAGACGTGAACGTCGATAGACGTAGTGACATTTTGAACATATGTTCGTCTGTCTAAATATGACACTACGGCTCCCGACGTTCACGCCTCTCGACGTAGTGACATGTCGAACATAAGTTACTCTGCCTAATTATGACACTACGTCCCTTGACGTCCTCATCTCTCGACGTAGTTTCATGTTGAACATATGTGCGTCTGCCTAAATGCGACACTATGTCGACAGAGGTCAAGTCTACTAAAGAGGGATAGTAAAAACTACTATTTGTAATCAATACATATAATAAAATCGTAACAGGTCGCTGTCTGTTTATGAACGCAATAGAACCCAAAACAATGATTTTTAGAATTTTTGTCTGTTTGTCTGTATGTCTGTATGTCTGTATGTCTGTATGTCTGTATATCTGTTTGTCTGTACGGTTGTGCACGCTAATCTCAGTAACCGCTCAACCGATTGCAATGCGGTTTTTTTTTATTGTGTTGAGGTTTGCTCCAGTTAACATTTAGCGTTTGTTTTATGTAAATCGGTTAAGAAATAAAAGAGTTATAACACTTTTAAGAATCAGATATTTTGAAAATTTTAATTGTAGGGGTTTCTTTGAATGTGAGTGAACCTAAACTGGCGTGTTGGCTTAATCATAAAAGAGCTTAATTACAATAGTTTTTAAACAATTGCAGAGCTTAATTACAATAGTTTTTAAACAATTCAGTCCACGCCTTCGGCGCGGACTGAATTGTTTAAAAATAGACCTAATCATTAAGCTCTTTTATGATTAAGCAAACAGGGCAGTTTCAGACGCTGCTTGATGACTCTGATGAAGAAATACCTTTCCTTTCATACACCTTATGTGACGTAAACGAAGTTGCGGGCTCAGCTAGTCAATTATATATTCTCAGAAACAATTCTCCAACATAACTACTATAATTTACTTATAAAAAAATCAACAAAACCTTAATTTTTATCACATAAAGCACGCCTCAATACTAAAATAAAGGTATTTCAAACATAAATGTACTTATTTTATGAGTATCTGTGTTATCAACTATAGTTTTGGTAAACAATCAAAATCATTCCTATGAGACTCTCTACTCTTTTTCTTGTTGTTCAGGGAGTTCGTGGTAATCTTGGAAACACTCAGGGCATAGCGGAGGGAGTCCCGGGCAACCAATGCACCTGTCCTGTAACTAGTTTCAACTCTCTTTTTGTTCTTGGAACACATTTTACACATCAGAAACGAATACTTCTTTTTCGCATTTTCAGGTGCAAGCTGGCGCTTAGGCCAGTGACCCCAAAACTTTCGTCCTTTATCTGGATCTACAATATTTATTTGCGGATTATTGAATTTTCTGTTGCTGTGTTTTTTCATAACAGAAGCTAAATCTTTGCCCTTACAATCTTCTGGCAAGCCTATTAAATTCTTTATCAACAGCTCCCGGTATACAGACAACTCATATTTAGGATTTTTCAGCACAATTTTTTTATATAAGTAATATGAGTTCCATACTGCGTTGTCTAATAGATGAAACAATACCTTTTTATACCAGCGTATGGTTTTTCTCGGCGAAGAGTAGTAGCTTATCATCTGGTCAGACCTATCTACCCCAGACATGTATTTATTATATGTTGTAACTTCAATAGGTTTTTTAGTCATTTTTCCGTATCTGTTTGCTGTTTCTATCATATTGGGGTGCTCCCTGGTGGTCAACATAATTACTGGTCTTTTGTCAAACCATTTACTGACATACACTTTATTTTTTCTTACCCAAACGTGCTCGCCTTTTTTTAGTTTTCTGTTCACCACTTCCTTTGGATTATCTTTTCTATTCACACGAAGGGTACCGTTTGTATGTGTTTTTAAATCTAGTAGTTTCTCGGAAAGAGTGACAGAATTATAATAGTTATCCATGAAGAGATGATGGCCCTTCAATAAAAATGGTCTCATTAATCGCATTACCAACCGTTCTAGTTTTTTACCGATTACATCTGATTCTGTGTTCTCATCTTTACCACTATACATTATTATATTCAGAACGTAACCGTCAGCCGTTGCCAAAACATAAAATTTTATGCCATATCTTGCCTTTTTGGACTTGATGTACTGGCGAAAGTGAAGTCTACCTCGATACAATAACAAGGATTCATCTAAACTAAGCTCTTTATCGGGTTTGTATATTTGTCTAAAGTTTAAAGTCAACATGTCTATAAATTTGTTAATCTTTTCTGCACCTTTAGCACTCAGCTCCGAACAACACATACACCGAAGTATTTGCTCATAACGTCGACTAGACATTGTATAAGAGAACACAGGGTGGTAATATAGTGGGTCATCATGAGTAAATAGTTTCTGTTGTTTGTGGCTGCGAATATGTTCATGTAATAATGAAAGTCCAAGAAACTTTTTCATTTCTGCAACTGTAGTATGGCGAAAATTTTGAGAGCGAGAGTATCGTGTTGATGGTTTGTTTGAATTGCACATAGCTGTACCATAATTATTGGTACACTGAACTAGATACTCAATTAATTCTTTGGGAAAAACATGATCAAAAACTTGCACAGCGCTAGTCTGAGAGCTAATCTCAAATTGTATGCCATGTGAATTCTGTATCGAATTAAAAAACAGGGATTTCGTATGTTGTATGTGTCCACGGCTGGTCTTCTGGTTCTGGGGATCTGTGCCGGTTTTGCACTCGAACTGGTTCTATATTATTATCATGTTGAGATGTAAGAAGGGATGGCGAGTGGCCTAATGGTTCTGTAATGGGCTCAGCATGTTCAGTAGATCTATCATCCTGCTCTGAATCGGAACATCTGTTCGAAATATCAGACTTACTTGAATCTGATGAAACGACGGGGCCTCCAGCCGAGTTACGACGAGGCCGGACAGGAAATATATCCTCTGATGAACTAGAGGCGCCGCCAGCTTCATCTATATGCTGTGGTTCATAGTTCGTGTCAGAGCCATAATCACCGTCATTGTCCTCGAAAGGATCGAGATCCTGTTCAGTTTCTGAATTTGATGACCAATCGTCGAATAAACGAATTCTTGGACGTTCCTTGGTTCTTTTTTTCAGACATCTACAATAATAAGAAATCACAAAGCAAATAAATAAATAATATATTTACGAAAATATTTGTGCTATAGGTACATAATAAATCATAAAACACGAAAGTTTTAAAGTTTATAGTAAAATGTTCATTGAGTTGAGGTAAATCGTAGGTACGTTTGTAAACTTGTCACCACTCAACTCCACTCAAATTTACCTGCACTCATGTGCATTCATTGTAAAACTGATTAAAGGAATAATAATAAGACTTTGACCGGTCTCACGATAAATGCACGTTATTTACTATAAATAACTAGTAAATTATGTGCATTCTTTACTAGAATAAGTATTATAGGATATTCTAAAATAGTATAAATGCACCATAATTATGATATAAAACAAATAAACACACAAAATCAAAATTCACTTACGTTTTGAGCGGCGTAAATACGTGGTAGCTCACAAAATGGCACTGGCCGCACTAATTGTTCCCGAAACTAAAGCGCGCGCTCACGCTTGTCGACGTAGTACTCGTGTACACGACGTACACACATACGCAAACAGTTCGCTGTTTGCGTATGTGTGCATGAGCGACTGAGAGAGCAATATAAAACTACCTACAAAATTCAAGTGTTACGACAGTAAGAGATATGGGTTGCTCACAATATGACAGTGAATACTCTTCTTTATACTACTTATATGGAAAATTGGCGTCGAGCGACGTAGTGTCGATACTCCTTAAAACAATAGTCCCGTCCTTCGACGTACTGTCATATTGCACCAATTTAAATTCCCGCCTTACGACGTACTGTCAGCGAACGTGTTAATAGTCTATTTTTTGAGGATAGCTGTAGGCTATATAACCTCACTCTAAAACGAATAGGAGCGGAGCAGCAATGAAAAATGTTTCAAAAACGGGGAGAAGTTATTTCTATTGAGAGCTTCCGTTGTAATCTATATGAGTGAAATTACAGGGTAACCTATTCATCTATCAACATTCAGCACAAACCCCTAATACTAGTTTGATTTTTTTTAAACGACCCTTATTGCTACCGATAAAAAAGGATTTTTGGAGATTTAACCATTATGGTAATATTTATTATAAGAGAGACCTTATTCTTAGCATTCCATGGATTCTCCGTGCGGGCGCCGGGTCCATGGCGTGGCACAGGGGGGAACACCCCGACGGCGTCTGGGACTTGCGACCCATTTGAGTAAGTTTAGGGTGGCCACCTTACTATGCGCATAAACGCTCACCTTCCAACGTCAGCAATGTTCGCTCCCTGCCCAAACAGATTTGGTAAGATCCTATCAATGCCGCTTTTGATATTCGTTTTAGTAAAGAGCTTACTGAAGCTCTTGACAATCCAAGGTCTTTCAATAAATTGTACAGGGATTTAGCTGGAATTCCCCTTGATCCTACTTCTGCAGCATAGTTTAACTACATAGCCATCTTTGGTAAACTCATTGGTCAAGTCAAAGTATTTATTTATCTTCATGGCGTGGTCCTTAGGTATGTTGGTCTCCCACGGCACCGTGAGCTCCACAAGCACTGCACGCCTATGTATTCTTGAAAACAGGAATACGTCAGGTCTGGATGGCTAGGCACATACATCCTCCGGGATTTCGTAGTGTTTTTCATACGTGTCTGCGAGTATGGTACTTATAATAATATCATGTATAATCTGTTCTGTCTCATTCTTTTAATCCTCAACATTATATATAGAGGACGGCACAGATTTGCGGAGAAAGCAGTGCATTACATTTGTAAACTTTAGCTAATACATTTAAAATGTTATCTTTTAAATACATTAAGATTTAGGTAAGACATTTGTTATAGTATTTCAATAAAACTGTGTAAATCTTACTGAATATTTTAAATGCGATAGTTTGTGAGTGTGCATGTTTGTTACTCTTTCACGCTCTAACGGGTGAAAGGATCTGGCTAAAATTTGGTACAGGAAAAGATTGTAGTCTGGAATAACACATAGGCTACTTTTTATCCCGGGAATAAGTTCCCATGGGATGGATTTAATTAGGTAAGGGCTGACTCACAATATGCCATTTTTGCTAAACTGTACCCCGACGGGAAACCTCTCTATTTTTCTCTCTCTATCACGTAAACGAAGTTGCGCGGGTCAGCTAGTAGTTTTATATATGTATTGTAAAACCTCTGTCTTTTTTTCTAATCTCTCAACTTCTAATAGCTCCTAAGAGAAAAGCGGTGATATTTTGGGGGCACTGCCGTACCATCCTTTACAGGAACTATTTCACCGCATTTTCTGGCCCCTATTTGAGAACCTCTGTATTAGGCTAGAATGCAGAAATTTTCGTCATCTAGTAAGCTATAATCACATTCTTAAAATCCGAAATTTCAAGTCTGTAGGTCATTTAGTTCCGAAGTTAAGCGAAAGCAAAGTTTCGCATTTATGACACTCACTCACTCATGATCATCAAAATAGAACTAGTACTTCCCATAAACTCACAGAGCTGAAATTTGGTACAGAGTTAGGGTTTAATGGCCACATAAAGCGAAAACTATAGAAACTAGAATAATCGAAGATCTGAAGTACCTGGTCACCCTGATTAGAAGACACAAGAGCCCAACCAAACTATTAGAGATCGACATAACGCCTTTACAAAAAATAATTCAACTTTGTGGGCCGCTTCATTTGATGTTAGAAATCGAAGGTCAGAAGTATCTGATGAAGAACCCTCAGCTGTATTCGAGATATGGTAATGCCCCCTTCACTTTAGCAACATGAAAAAAACGACTGTGATTGCAAAAATCCAGCGTAGTGGGACACATCTTCTAATTTAATCGAGCCTAAAGCATCCCACTGCTGGACTAATGCCTCCCCTTCTCTTTAATACGCATTATGAATAAATTTAAAGGAAAACTCTGAATAAGACTGGACTGGCTTTTATACTTACAAGCAGAGATGGGCGTCATATCGGATTATTAATCTGATTGCAAGTGTAAGGTTTCATTGTTTATGCCTGGATTTTTGCAATGGCAATGAAGGTAGTTGAATAATGAATGAGTGGGGAATGATTATAAATAGCGGCAACGCCATTTTGTGGGGGCAGTCGTAAACTACACGTTCGCTAGATACAAACGTAAAAGTGTAATTGGGCAAGCATTGTTGGCGGTGGAAGGTGAGCGTTTATGCGCATTGTAAGGTGGCCACCTCAAACCTACAATTTGAGTCGCAAGTCCCAGACACTGGTTGCAATGTTCTTCCTTGTGCCACGCGGTGTATAAGGATTATAGTTATAGTTACTAAGCTAAGTGAAATAAAGAAGAAGTGATGATATCTGTGTTTTCTTATGAAGTTTTACATCTCAGAAGTGGCACTGTGATCCACGCCATGTAAGTACACGCATAATTTTGTATGAAATGGTTACTTTGGTTAGCAGGATAAAACTATGTATCTGCCTTGCCATAACATGGGTTTGGTAAGAAGGATAGATATTGCTGGTTAAGATTTAATAATGAAGAATAGATAATTCTGGTTAAGGTTTAGTAAGGCGATAGATAGTACTGGTTAATTCAACTAGTACTTTTCATCTAACAGTATGCTGAGTTTTGCTAAGTGATGGGAAAATGGGCCGTTAGGTGTTACCTACATGGTAGCACAGATTTCACGGACATGAGGTCAAAGGATTTTCAAAGTAATTTCGATACTGGTTTGTGCGCGAGTGCACGTAGGCGAGGGTAGGTTTGAAATAGAAAGTAAACGGTACATACATGAGTTTGCGATTTGTACCTTGTTGTTTTAAGCTAGTAGTTTTAAAAAAAGAGTGTTGCTATTCTGTTAATAAAAGAAAAGTGGAATAAGTGGGTAGAAAAGAAATCTTGCAAGTTTAGTGGTTAGGTACACTGTGTTTAATGTGTAGATTCGGTATTTGAAGTTGAATACATTATCAAGTCATTTTATTGCGAATATTCAGATCGTTAATCGGTTCATGGATGGAGTTTCGTGTAGGTGTACCTACTTGTTTGGTGTTTCGTGCAAAAGTTAGGTTCTACAATTAACATTATCTCATTGCAATGCGCTGGTCGCGTAGTACCTAGGTACTCGGTTTAAGATTAGGTATACGAATATCAAGCGCCTAGCCCTAGTGTCGAGGATGAGTGTGAAACAAAACTTGGGTACTGCTTTGAGAGGCTAACAAATACGTCTAATAATGATATTGTGATTGATTAAAAGTAGGCATCCACCCTATTAAGGGAGACAAGTGCAGCTTTGCATATCTATGCGAAAAGTCGTACCAAGGTCTAGGGAGGCAGCCAGCCATGGTTAGAATCACAGTCTCAGCCCGGCGGATGGTGTTGCAGTCGGTATTTAGGTTGTTTATTGATGTAGACGAGGTTGACCAGGTCAACTAGAGTTTTCTAATTTTTCTAGCAAAGAGACAAAATTATGATTTGTGGGTTACATTTTATTGACCGAACGTGATTGGGATGTACTCCAGAATGCAATACTGGAATGACTGATGTTATCTGATCGTATTTCCTTAGAAAATTATAATGTAATTCATTAGGTTAGAAGATATCAGACCAAGTAGTGATTAGAGTTGTAACGTCGTTGGACGTTACCGGTTACCTGATGGTTAAATGGTTGCACAACGGGGGAGTTTTGTTTACCACCAGTGATACAA
Organism: Miltochrista miniata; assembly: GCA_933228765.1. Classification (NCBI taxonomy): domain Eukaryota; kingdom Metazoa; phylum Arthropoda; class Insecta; order Lepidoptera; family Erebidae; genus Miltochrista; species Miltochrista miniata. The sequence continues at coordinate 4,942,221 of OW121769.1, forward strand.
AATGTTGGGTATAGATATGAAATGTAGGTATGAGCCGTCACTTATTTCATGGACGGGATTTATCTGTTCAGGGAATGGTATGGCCACTGCCAGGCCGTACCCCACAACGTTTTTGCGGTAGACATGTACAGTTACTGGCTACCGATGTACTTTAACTCTAAATTATGTTAATTTTCATGTGACGAGTTCCGAAAAATGAACTGGAGAGCGCCGAGGTCTCGGCAACCTTCACCGTGAGCGGTTGTGCTGTGGCCGCTGTGGGTGCTCCATCGCCGGCGCAGTGGAAAAGCAGAGCGCGGGTTGACAGCGGCTTACGCGGGCGCTGCTGTGAACACAGCGTGCGCACGGGTGGCGGCGGCGTGATCACGAGCGGATCGCGTTGTGTCGGAGCTACGGGAGGAGTAGCGTCATTGAGCTGCTGGGTAGTTTGAAGATCGACGTGCTACGATGATGGATATTGAAAATTACAGGTCATGTAGTCTTTTTTTTTTTCATTAAGTAGATTATTCAGATGATGAAGTTCCTAGACTCTTTACCGTCTCAGCTATTAAGTTTCAGAAGATTTGTATTAGTTTGGAACAAATTTGTTTTCTACTAAAGGGATTATTGTGTTGAAACGTTTAAGAATAGACATAATGTTATCACGGATTACTTTGCGGAGCTTTTCGGTACAACAATTTCATCCCACATGATTGTTGCGATTGGAGCGTAGCTGTAACCATTGACTCACCGCACGTGGCGGAGGCTGTCAAAGGTTATGCCCGTTTTGGATAACATGTTAATTGCTGCTCTGTTTTCTGTTACTGAGGCGGGGCGTACGCACGGTAAATCCCTGGAATGTTGAAAAAAAGTCTCTCCTCATTCCCGAATTCAGGAGAAAAATGCTTGAAAGGATGAAAGAAAATGCGAAGGTTTATTATGACTGGGATGAAAATACAGCAACCCATTTAGTTAATGGATGGCATGAGGATGTCACTGTAGTCACTGTATGTATACAACATGAAACTTTGTATAGCGCAAACCTGAAAACACTTTGATCAGAATCAATAACATTATCCAATGGACCCGGTTTTAACCTATGTTAATTTTTTTCAAAACTTCACGAAAAAATTTAACGCATTCAACACTCTAATATCGTAAAGTGTATATGTATCATAAAATAATATCACTACGCGTGATCAAAAGCGATCCGCCACCAGCCGAACCCGTGCCCTCGACCAGCCACCCCCGGCCGCGCCCGTGCCACCTGTCAGTGACCAATAACATGAGCGCGACGTCATACGTGTCGCCGTTCCGCATCCCGTGTGTCGCTGTGCAAAATACGCGATCGTGTAACAACATGTCTTTTATTAACCGACTTCAAAAAAGGAGGAGGTTCTCAATTCGGACGCTATGTTTTTTTTTTTTTTGTATGTATGTTACGCGATAGCAGCGACAATTATGGATGGATTTTGAAATTTCTTTTTTTGTTTGAAAGAGGTTACTTCTGAGGTGGTCCCATATCCAGGATATCAGGATCTGATGCTGGGATCCAGGAGAAATCGAGGGCAACCACCGAAAATTGTAGGGACAACTAGTGCGTTTGTTAACTTTTTGATTAAGTGCTTTAATGTACTGAAATTTAATGAAGGTCTGGACTCGATCTGATGATGGAACCGAAAGACAGTCCAGGGAATTCCTTAACGATTTACAGCAGCTATCTTGTGTTTCGGCTTGATTAGTTTGTGTTTATGAGAACTTTACACCTAGATAGATATACTTTTCGGTCCACCCGTCACTTAAAATAAAAAAATAAAAATTTTAAATAAAAAAATAGAACCGACTTCATACAAATCTTTAAATATAAAATTTATCTAGCACATAGTAATATGTATTTTGATTTATCAGATTTTATTCAATATAATATTGAAGTTGGTGCCATTAATAATACCTACCTAAACCTATGGGTTTACTTGGCGCCGACTTCAATATGATTTTGAATAAAATCTGATAAATCAAAATACATATTACTATGTGCTAGGTAAATTTTATATTTTAAGATTTGTATGAAGTCGGTTCTATTTTTTTATTTAATTTTTTTTTATACTACTAAGGTGACTGAAAAGCTTACAGCATACTTTATCGTTGCTAACCTTAGCCTATGGACGTTTGGAACACCAGAGGCACAACACACGGGCTGCGATACCAATATCGAAAGGTAGAAGGTATTACCGAAGGTGACAAAGTGCAACGGGTGAACTTTAGTGAGTGGTGGCTAAAAAAATAACAGTGTAAGTGTTTTGTGTACTTTTAGCGTAGAGGATTTCATGATACCTACTGATAATGCAGCATATTGGCGCCATACTAATCCTCATTTACTCCGTCAGAACTCCTTCCGACACCGCTAGTCCATTAATGTGTGTGCAGGCATTATGAATAGACACGTAATCGTACTGACTACTACTCGTAAATGCCAGTATGTACATACTTACAGTTCTAGGGTTCCGTAATCAATAGGTAACAGCTAGAAAAAAAGATTTTTTATTCAGCCCTTGAACACATAGGTACCTACTTTCATAGGCTTTACAGCTTGATCCTTTTACTAAGACTCTAATGCTAGTGAACCATTCCGGAGAGGGTAAAAATGGGACCTTATTACTAAGACTCCACTGTCCCTCTGTCACCTAACTGTATCTCACTAACCAATATTATAGCTAGACAGTTGAAAATTTCACAGACAGTGTATTTCTGTTGCCGCTATAATAATAAATACCGGCCAAATGCGAAACGGACTCATGCACCGACGGTTCCGTACTAAAAATCGCGTGTGTCGTATGGTAATCCCGTTTAATCGCCCCCTTTTATCTGATTTTAGTATCTGTAACTAGCTCTAACTACCGCGGTTCCGATAGAGTCTTGTTACGGGCAGACAGACGGACAACGAAGTCTTACGAACTGGGTCCTGTTTTTACCCTTTGGGTACAGAACCCTAAAAACAGATCAAAATAACATTTAAGTGGGTTCCCATACAATAAACGTGATTTTTGCCGTATTTTGATACAGAAACTTACATGCGCGAGTCCGACTCGCACTTGGCCGGTTTCTGTCTTAAACACAGTTTCATAATTACCACTTATGAAAATGGTTTGTTAATGTTATTATCGATACCACACGAATAGTGACTAACTGCCTTGCGTATAATACCTACACCTACGCTGTTCGCGGAAAAAATAGTGCAATTATAAACAAAGGCTTATAACTTGGTCAGTTTTCGTTATTTTAATTTAATTTTTTTTATACGGTATTTTGAAGCGAAACTCTAGTTGGGGTGTCTGAGCTTTGCGTTATACAAAAGTTCACGTTGTATATATAATTATATACGTTGGATTGCGTACTACATTCAACTTTGAATACAATCTGGAAATGGACGGAGTGTTTGGAACAAGATTCCCAACACCACCGGCTGAACTCGTGGATAAACCTGTTCTCGTGGTTGACAATTTGATGGATGAGACTGAAACTTCACACGGATGCGAGATTTGATTTGACTTTGTTGCAACTCAAGGATTTCATCGCGTCCAGTGGCGTGTTACCCTCCTATGGATTAAAGCAACTTGCTGTAAATTGGTTACCTCGTGGCTCGTGGAAAATGGTTTCAAATGGTTACCACCTCCAATAAGCTGCATTACATTTGTTTCAAAAATACTAATTTCTACTCTGATAGAATCACGAAATAGTGAGTAGTTGAACCATAGATTTAGAATTTTTGCTAGTTTGAACAGGGGTTTTGACGGTTGTGTTAATTGGTTGGGTCTAAAGGTATCATGTCGATCAGTTATCGGGTTTGTCTGTTGTGTCGGGTATAATTATTTTAGACTGTGATATTAGTATTTATCACCTCGTAAAGGTAAAGAATAAAAAAAACAAATAATTTTGTTATTGCTAGTAAATTATACCCTCGAGGTTAGCGTACACATAAAGCAACATTTTAAGAGTTAATAATCTAGTTACTCGAGATGTTTTGGACGAGTACCTATATCCAAATTGATAAATTGATAACAATGTTTTTTTTGAATTTACATGGTTTTCTCTTTTGGTTTTTCTTTTGATTTCAGGTCAAGAAACGGTGTCACGTCTGACATGACTTGGCTGACATTAAACCACCCTGAGAAATGGATTGGCTTACAGATTCCTGGATGACAGATACGAGTTATAGCACAGATTACTAAATAGTTTGGTAATAGGCAGTTTAGTTAAGTTGCTTAAAATTATTTTCCTCAACGTCGTCGATAGATAGCGTTGTACGGTTTTGTGAACCGCGATATGGTTTCGTTCACACATTTGTGTAAATGTTTTGCGAGTGGTAGATGCAGTTCTTCTACAGTACATTTAGTTTGTGTTTAAATAGGCAGATATTCTATGGATATTGGTTAATTTTGAGCAATCTGTAGACGGGTTTCTAGATGATAATCGTTTTACGTATTTAGTGGTTATTAAGTCTATGTTAAGTGTGATAGAGTTAATGTGTTGTAATGTTACTCTTGGTTATAAAAGATATAATGGTTCCCGTTGTTAAAATTGATACCTGGTTACTACAAGTAGTTAAGCGAAAGTTAAATGGTTTATAGTTGCTTAGATTGATAGCAAGTTAGAATTTGCCATTGATCAGGTAGATAGTTTGTTATTGTTTAAACGAAAGTAAGTTCCTAATGTGCAGACAGTTTTTTATTGAAGCGAAAGTTAAGATTTCCCACTGGTCAGATAAATAGTTTGATATTGTTTAAAAGAAAGTCGAAAGGTTTTCCATTGTTCAAATAGATAGTTTATTGTTTAAGCGTAAGTTAAAAGAGATTTGCCACTATTCAGATACAGTTTGTTTTGCCACTGTTCAGATAGATAGTTTGTTATTATTTAAACGAAAGTTAGTTTCATATTGTTCAGATAGTTTATTATTTAAGCGAAAGTTTAAAGATTTCCCACTCTTCAGATAAATAGTTTGGTATTGTTTAAACGAAAGTCAAAAGGTTTTCCATTGTTCAGATAGATAGATTATTGTTTAAGCGAAAGTTAAAAGACTTCCCACTGTTCAGATATATAGTTTGGTATTGTTTAAACGAAAGTCAAAAGGTTTTCCATTGTTCAGACAGATAGTTTATTGTTTAACCGAATGTTAAAAGATTGTTCATTGTATCGGCTAAAGCTATAAGATTTTCCGGTGTTCAGATAGTTTGTTATTGTTTAAGCGAAAGTTAAAAGATTTCCCATTATTCAGGTATACTGTTGGTTACTATTTAAGTGAAAGTTAAGAGACTTGTTCAGGAATAAAGCCACTACTAGTAAGCGAAACTTGAAAGGACTTCCTATTGTTGAGATTGATGGCGATGACTTTTGACGATTGAAAGTGAAGAAAGTTCATTTCTTAATTGATGAAGTAACTTACATAGAAATTCTTGAAGAGAAAATATTTAAATCGTGATGGGGTATCTTTTACTACAGACTAACTGATGTTCTAGTTTGTAAATGTATTAGATATTATAAAGTTTCTGATATATGAAAGTTTCTGAAACTTTGTAAAATTGACTACTACTACTGAAAACTAGAACATGGTAAAAATGTATTTTTTTTATATATCATTGATAGATTGTATTGAGTTACATTGAATTGGTTAAATTGATCTAATTTATTTAGAAGGTTATCACCAGCTCAGTTGAATGTTAAATTTGTTTATCGATTTGCCATTGCATTAAATGGGTATTCTGTAACATGAATCTTGACGGGCAGAGTGTAAGGTTTCACCAGATGCGTGTATGGGGTCATACACGTCGTCAGGCTGGACGAGTGTAAGGTTTCGTTGTTTATGCCTGGATTTTTGCAATGGCAATGAAGGTAGTTGAATAATGAATGAGTGGGGAATGATTATAAATAGCGCCAAAGCCATTTTGTGGGGCTCAGTCGTAAACTACACATCGCTAGATACAAATGTAAAAGTGTAATTGGGCAATGGGGAGCATTGTTGGCGGTGGAAGGTGAGCGTTTATGCGCATTGTAAGGTGCCCACCTCAAACCTACAATTTGGGTCGCAAGTCCCAGACACTGGTTGCAATGTTCTTCCTTGTGCCACGCGGTGTATAAGGATTATAGTTATAGTTACTAAGCTAAGTGAAATAAAGAAGAAGTGATGATATCTGTGTTTTCTTATGAGGTTTTACAAAAGTAATTTATTACATGTAATCGGAATACATGTTATCCAATTACATTTCATCGAAACTACAAGTAATTGATTAACGATTATACTTTTGTAATCTGTAGTTTAGATTAACGATTACTTTTATTTATAATTGGCTTAATCTTTTTTTTTTTTTTTTTTTTTTTATGCCACTAAGGTGGCAGACAAGCATGCGGCCCACCAGAAGGACCGATCATCGACCTCTGGTTTACTTATTTAAAATGAGAGATCCATCTAGTAGGCTCCTTAAGTTTAGATTATTACTCGAGGAATACGACTATACTATAGAATATATTAAAGGTAGTGATAACGTGGTGGCAGACACGCTATCACGTATCATGTTAACATCGGATCAGCTGAGCGAAATGAATAAACAAGTTATGAATGTTATGACAAGAGCGCAAAGGCGTTTACTACAGGAACAAGAAAATAAAAACTCTGATGATAAGTCACAAACTTCTCAGAGCTCATTTGATTCTTGGATTGATCACCCGAAAATCGTTGAGCTTCTGAAAAAACCTAATAATATGACTGAAATTAGTATGACTAATAGGCGGAATATTACCAAATTAACTAATTTAGGAGTATGTCTAGGATATTATAGGTCATTTATTCATGCACCTTCGAAGTCGATAATATATGTGAACCCAGATATCCGATCATTACCTACGCGAGCCGAGTTAGTGAGGGATCTGAGTTTGCTGTGTGATAATAATAATATATTATTTAAAATGAACTAATGAAATAATGAAATAATAATTATTCATAACGGGATATTTTTAAATGCACATCTGTTTAATTTTTCTGCACACAACTCCACTAATTTACTGAATGCAAACCAGAATATTAAATGCTGTGCAAAGAAACCGATTGATTAACTAAACATGTCCTACTTAAAATCCTTAAATATTACTCAGAACGAGTTGACCTTTTAAATCGAATTCACACCAAAAAAGTGGTTTGTACATAGAATATAAAATTTGTAAAACAGAAATACGAATTGTATATCAAAAATAATAACTTGCACTCCAAATTGTACAATCTTATAACGGAATGGGTTAGGTTAGGTTAGACTTTTATTTTTTTGATCAATAAAATGTTATTTTGTAGAGGTGACTGATTAAATTGGGGTTTTATTTAGAACTAGCGGACGTCATGCGGTTTCACCCGCGTAGTTCTCGTTCCCGTGGGAATACGGAAATAAAATATAGCCTATGTTCACCGCAAAGAGTGTAGCTTTCCAACAGTGAAAGAATTTTTCAAATCGGTCCTGTAGTCCGGAACTACAGGACCGATTTGAAAATTGTAGTGGTGTAACGCGTAATAAACGACTGCGAAGGAGGGTAGATCGATATATGTGCTGAGACTTTCGCTTTCAACCGCCAGTACTTCAGTTCCTCCGTGATCATGGTGCTTGTAACAGCGCCGAAACATCGGCAACTCACAACAATACATGGTAAATATCCCGCTAACTTTAATACTAATAAGATTGGTTTTTTATTTTTTTGATTAATAAAATTTAATTTCGTAAAGATGACTAATTAAATTGGGTATTTAATTAGAAAAAGATATTCCTAAAAATAAATTAGATTATGGTTTTCCTCAAAAAAGTTTTAATATGTTTGTTAAGCAAAGGAATTTTTAGATATACCATGTTAATAATAGTGATTTGTTCAGTAAAATAGTTCTGCAAATACCATTAAACAGTATAATGAATTTGACTTATTAGTGCGCATAATTAGTGTGCAAGTCAGTATTTTTGGTTTAACTTTGTAATATTTTGTTCGAAAAAAGGGAATAAACAGATATCGATTTATATACATGCCTTTTGATAATAGTTATTCGTTCAATAAAACAGTTCTGCAAATACCATTAAACAGTATAGTGAATTTGATTTATTTAGTGTGCATAATTAGTGTGCAAGTCATTATTTTTGGTTTAACTTTGAAATATTTAGTTCAGAGAAAAGGAATATACAGACATCGATTTAAATACATGCAACTCATAACTAGCTTTTGCCCGCGATGACTTTTTCGGAATTGTCAGTAACGACTATAGTCCAATGTCCAATCCTACCCGATCTGACAATAATGTAAACATGTCATGAGAATCGTTAGTAAAAAATATAGTATGACGAATCATTGAACTTTTTACTATCCTGAGTAGGTATTTTAAATGAAAATTAACTGTCATATAGAAGTTATTTGGTGTTAAAATGATTGTAAGAACACTGTATGACTCCTGGATACTGCAATATGATCAGGGTGAATATTCAATTGCAAGTAACTATTGATATATAGGATCAAATGTGTTTGTTTACATTTTTGCGCAAAGCTATTGAAATACAGTATACCTACCTACATTTCTTCCTAGAAATTCATTCAACAGTTAACTACCTACTTTGAGGTTTTGCTGACTTAGTATCTAAAATATTTTACCCAGAAAAACACTTGTAGTCACGTGACGTCCGCTAGTATTCGATAAGATAAAAGTCTATCATCTCCCTGAAATAGAAATTGTCAATTCATATATTGTACTAACTTGAAAAAGCAGCCAAAACTTGGACCACAGCTCCTCTAAAAGTCACTTTATCACTCTCCATTCTGACTGGGTTTTACTTTACAACTGAATAGATACTTCAGTAACATATTTTATTAAAGTAATAAAATAATCTCTCATATTTACTTTCTTTATTCTAAATTACGTGTTGATATCAAACATTCCTGTTTGAAATCTACGCTTTTACAATTGTGCCATTATCTCTTGTTATAAAAGCCGCGGTTAGGCTTGTTTGAAATCTCTTAGATAATAACCAACAAACATGTTTTCCAAAGGGAATATAAGAGTAATGTTATTTCCGGGACCAAAAGTAAGCAAACTTGTAACTTTTCTCACGTTTTACAAGGGTAAAAGCTGAACCCTATTACTTAGACTCCACAGGTACATCTGTGCGTCTGTCTGCCACCAGTATGTAGACTTATTTCACGATTGTTTGTCTCTTTTGTCGCTATAACTACAAATACTTTAAACAGAAAAAAATATCTTTAGGTAGAGTTCCCATTCAAGAAACGTTTTTTTGAACGGAACTCTCTGCGAATCCGACTCGCTCTTGGCCGGTTTTAAATCTACAGCTGTCATTACCAAATAACCATATTATGTAACTGCACTAGTGATAGTTCCATGTTATCCATAGCTAAGTGGAATAAGGATGAACATAATTACATTCACCTTCAAAGTTTACTATGAATAGTTGAACTATTCATACTAAAACATTGTACAGATAGTTGAACTATTGCTAGAAATAAATAATAGTACAGTAAATATTATGTAGTTAGTTCCATCTATGTTTACTATCTAACACTGTTAGAGTAATCATATCCTGGATTACTATACGCTGGACGGGATGCGGGGTCCTACTAACATCTTAAGGACCCCAATGTGTCGGATCCTCCTCGTGGTGCATCCTGGGCAACGGAGTAGCGACCACTCCCCTTCCTCTGTGGGGGAGTTGTGCTACTCTGGCTAATTCCGGCCGAGGCGGGAGTAACCCACCTGTGGGTTGCTCGGTGGTGTGTGTTGCTGCCGGCCGTGCCGTTATTCACGGCCGGCAGCAGCAATGCTGGGTCGCCGTCGCTTCGCCACCTTTGCTGGCGAGACGATGGCGGCAAAGTGGGAGAGGCACTGCGTGGTGGCGGGAGTTTGCGTAAATGCTCCCGTCGTGCCATGCAGTTCGGGCTGCCGGCCGTGAATAACGGCGCGACCGGCGGCAACAGAGCTGGTCCGCTTTCACCTCGCCAGTTGACAAGATGATGGCGGCAAAGCAGGAGGTGCACTGTGCGGGGGAGCGGGAGTAACGGATAATGCTCCCGCTCTGCCGTGCAGTTCAGGGGCGCCGCGGCGAGGAGTCACTGCGCGCCCCTGATTGTTTCTTGACCGTGGGCGTAAGGTCGGGGGACCCCGCCCACCAACGGTCACATGGCGGTGGGCACCTTTCCCGTGTTCCGGGGGTGCCCATTAGCGCACGCCTGCGCCAGCCGCTCTCTGTCTCCTCTATTACAGAGGGGCGCTCGAGAGCGGTGCAGGCGTGGTCTTCTCCTTAGGGAGCTTTGGGGAGCCGCCCATCTGGCTCCCCCGAGGAGAGCCCCGAATACACGGGGCGCCCCTAGCCGGGTCGACGTGAATAATCTTTTGATATCCCTCGGCCCGGCTAAAGGGTGAGGAGGAACACCGCGGGGTTTAGTGGGTAGGACGGTCCATTCCGGACCGGGCCGGGAGTCCCACACACCATCCCAGCTGCCCCTGCAGCAGGGATGAAGGCGCGTAAAGGCGTTCCCCGCGTCAACAAAAAAAAAAAAAAAAAAACTATACGCTGGACGTAAGACTTTCTCAAGTTTATTTTTAAAGGATTTTGGCCTTACTCTTTGGCCTTTTTTCGGCATATGTAGGCAATAGAGTCAAAGGTTTGAAAATATTGAAGAACTGAAGAAGATTTCTAGATCGCATAAACAACATGTTTGACAAACGACTGGACAAATAATAATTTTTCATGCAAATCATTTTCTTTTCTACGTTTAAAAGTGACATAGAACTATCCCTTCCAAAACCGTAAGTCAGTCCATTATTTCGTTTAAAGTTAATGTAGGACAGACAGACATCTTTTCAAACTTATAGTTATAAGAATACAGCCAGTAGTACGAAAAGATTATCTGACTTAAAGTGGGGAAGTTACGTCAAACCAACTTAATGCAATATTGCGTATCATAATAGTATCATATTTGACAATCGTAATCTCTAAATGGCTGTGGAATAATCCTACATTCATTATCTTTATGATGTACTTTATGATGATAGAAAATATCTTCACATTATGAGATGACTGAAATTTGTACGAATATTAATAAAATTACTAGCTATTGCCCACCGGAATGAGAACAACGCCCACCGCCGCCATGGAGGCTATGCTGGGTCTCCCGCCGCTGCACATCTTCATAAAACAAGAAGCTGCGGCTACAGCCATTAGACTCAAAAGTCTAGGACTGTGGAAACCAAGCAAGGTAGCACATACAGAGATATACAAGAAGCTGGTGGATTCGGAACCACTAACTGAAGCAATCTGCGACACAATACCAAAGCAGTTTGTGTTCGACAAAAAGTACAAAATACAACTACAAGAGTGCCCCCAAGAGGGACTCAATATCAGGGAGTTGAGGATATTTACGGATGGATCCAAGACGAGGCTGGGTACCGGAGCGGGAACCTTCTCGGAGGACCTGAACATTAATATCGCAACACCTCTAGGCACCCACGGCACGGTATACCAGGCGGAGTGCATGGGTATAATCAAGGCGACTGAGGCCATCAAGGCCAGGACCGTACAGAATCAGTGTATCCGGATACTGACTGATAGCAGATCGGTCCTACAGTCGCTACAGAGTCACACAATAACATCGGGCCTTATCATGGAATGCCACATGGGTCTCATGGATATATGCACAAAGAATAATGTTACCCTACAATGGATAAAAGGACACAGTGGCTCACGAGGTAACGACGCAGCGGACGAGCTGGCAAGAAGTGTCTCTTCGCTGACAGCAATGGGCCCTGAACCTATTCTGCCTTTACCATCGGGATGGGTACGTAACCTGCTAAAACAACAAACAAGGAGCCATCACCAGGATCACTGGAGCGGTTTAGATACATGCAGACAAGCGAGAGAGGCACTGCCGACAATCAACACCAGAGTCTCTCGCAAAATTCTGCAACTAAACAGGACCAAGATAGGTATGATAACAGTTACAGTTACGGGTCACAGTCCACTAAACAAACATCTCTTTAATTTAGGTGTCACAGACAGTCCCCTTTGCAGAGCTTGTATGGAGACGGACGAAACTGCCAGTCACATTCTTATGGAATGCCCGGAACTGGCCAGATACAGGGCTAAACACTTCGGTACACCGAGGTCGCTCCAGGAAGTCGTCGGCAACGTGAAGAGTCTGCTAGACTTCCTGGAGGAACTGGGATGGCAGTAGCCATACCACAACCCCTCACGCAAAATAGGCGCAAAATTGACGTCGAGTTGCGGAAACCAGCCCGTGTAAACCTAGAACCTAGAACCTAGCTATTGCCCACGACTTCGTCCGTGAGATGATTTTAACTATTACCCAATAGACTTTGAAGTGTCTTATGTATAGGGCTTCTAGTAAAACATAGGTCAAACTGTGTAATTAATATTTCCACAGAACTGATTTTGATAAAACATACAGCAATGCTGAAGTTTTAAAAATGCCTACAAAATCCTAATAGCATAAATTATGATCATGCTTACTGTATTTTGCCCCAATCACAAACAATTAAATAAACCAACAGACACGAAGAAAAAATCATAGATTTGGACTCAGAAGCCCTAAGTTTGTCGCTTATTTTTTTATAAATTATCTTAAATGTAACCGTCACAGCTATTTTTACAATTTTATAATAGTACATTATTTATCTCGTCACTTCATCTTGTATTTTGTAGTTATAATTATCTTGTGGCATCTCTATTTGCAACTTTTTAACAAACCATTTTCGTAACGTAATGACATTTTGAAACGTCAGTTTACTGCATCTAATAAAAAGTTCAAGTATACGTAGGTCACACCACACTATAAGTTTTGCGTAACTTAAAAAAAACAACATGATATAACATGTTGTTTTTTAAGTTACTAAATATTGTTTTCGAAATACTCTCCTTTACTTTTTAACATCTTTTCATGCTACCGAACCATTTTTTAAATAAGGAGGACCACAGATCTGAAGCCATGTTTTTTAAGTGCTGATTGAACGCTATCGCTGTGATAGCGTTAAATCAGCTCTTCGGAGTCGGTAAAAGTGAAACCTCTCATCAAATCTTTGATTTTGCGGAAAATACGGAAATCACAGGGTGCTAGGTCAGGGCTTTGAGCAGGATGGGTGAAGAGTTGTACTTTTTCGGAAGCTAAAAATGACTTTGTTTTGTTGGCCGTGTGTGAAGAAACGTTGTCATGATGTAGGAGAACGCGCCGTTTGGTCGTCTTTCGCGAACTTTTTCTAACAAACTGGTTAAACAAACAACCACTCGACATTAACACTCTTTTGATCTTCAAGCGGAATTGTGCAGATGGGACCCGTAGCTGAGATAAAAAACGCGACCTCTCTCAAATTCAGCAAACTATCGCATCACGGTCATGGTGCTCAAAGAAGGTGCTTCTGTTTCAAAAGCATTTTGAATACGAGTAGCAGACGAGTCTTGCAGAGCGAGAGAACTTTTCTTCTTCGTTCTCAATGAGAAAATAGCAGTTGTAGCGGAAATTCCATCAATATGTACTGTAAAAGACTAATAAAAATAATCGTTGAAGGTCCCTAGTATGTCAAGCGGCGCTCGACAAAGATATTCAAAGTGCCAAAGTGGTTATCTGTCGCAGTATTCTTAACTGGTGGTCCACTGGGCCTCAATCATCCAGCACGGTTTTGTGCTAGTTTTTGGCCAAATGGGATAACACCCGAACCCACCAAGAAGTAGCATTAAACCCTAACTCTCGGCAGAGACCGCCACGGCGGTCAGAATCTGTGTCCGGAGCCTTTGAGTTCTGACTCCGACTCGGAGTCCTATCTTTCTGGAACTCCTTCCGAGGGCATGCCTGAGACTCCCGGCCATAAACAGATGGAATGGCACCGCATGCTCTAAGTAGGTAGGAAGCCGGCATGACATCCATGAGATAATTTCCAAACGTAAAAAATAATCCAGTGGTCCAGGATAGGGGTGCCGCTATGTAGCCAATAAATGGCATTACCAATCAGAACACAGTCATCAATACGCCTCTTCTCTAACGTGTTGTAATCATTGAATGTTATGTAAACGGCGTTGGTGTGCAGTAAAGCCTATTCTCTTCTATGTAAATGATAGTAATAGTTAACTATTTGGTTGTGTATTTCATATTAAATACTCACTCGAAAACGATGCTGCACATTGCACAGCGGCTCCTTTAAACGTCAATTTATCGTTGTTCATCGCAAACGGCCACACACTTCAACAGATCACTCAATACATGTTATTTTGACTACATTATAAACAAAACTATATATTGTGTGTATTCTCATCTCACAGATCCATTATTCTTTGTTTACGGGTTGATATGAAACCTATTATGATAGCAGAATTACTGCTTATCTGAACTACATTATGTAAATATATTAAGTATCAATTCCTGACATAATGTTATATTTAGCGTTTGATACAAGAAGTCCAACCAATTTAACCTACATTATAACACAGTCCTGCGTCTTCCACATTCAGTCTCTCCATAAGTATCTACAATCAGTGTCAATAATATAAACACGACCAGATAATTCAAAGACAATCTATATAAATAGCACCTGATCGAGGTCATCGGGACCCAAATCTTACCTGTAAATGGTACACCTGCTGATTACCGGAGTAGATCAAGACGAGGAAAAGAAAACCTCTACACAAAACTCTGTACTAAACCGTCTGATCAGCTTAGCCGATCAACCTCCTTCCCCTCTTCCCTCCCCACTTTGTGAGATACGTTGATCAATTTCAAGAATACACTTTACCCTTTTTTATTTATTTATTTTACTCTTTATTGTACGCCAGATAAATAACAATAATCTACATAAAATCTGAAAAAAAGAGGCAATACAATGGGCGGCCTTATCACTAAAAGTGATTTCTACCAGGCAACCTTTGGATGGAGAAATTAGTTTGAAGGTAATGAGTGGTAGTTGTTAGGCGTACTTCTAAATAAATAAACATTTTTACCTTAAAGATTCATATATAGACAGATACATACAAGCATAGATACATACATACAGCATAATATATATTAATATACATACTCAATACATACACACCTTTTTTTCCTTTATTAATCGTAAGCATAGGTACAAAAGATACGATACGTATAGTTAATGACATTATAAGCTAGCCACACATAAGGGACCAAAAGAAGATCATGTGGTTGTATGGTGAGCACAGACGAACCCGATGATCGGAGTCCATTACTTTTTTTTTTCAATTGTAGCCATTTTTAGGGTTTCGTAGCCAAATGGCAAAAACGGAACCCTTATAGATTCGTCAGGTCTGTCTGTCTGTCCGTCCGTGTGTCACAGCCATTTTTCTCCGAAACTATAAAGCCTATACTATTGAAACTTGGTAACTAGATGTATTCTGTTAACCGCATTAAGATTCTTATATAAAACTGGAAAAAAAGTAGTAAATTTTGGGGGTACCCATACTCAGAACTGAAACTCTAAAAATTTTTTTTTCATCGAACCTATAATCTATAGATAGGTCTTTAAAAATGCTTCTGAGGTTTCTAATATCATTTTTTCTAAAATGAATAGTTTGCGCAAGAGACACTTCCAAAGTGGAAAAATGTGTGTCCCCCCCCCCCCCCCTCTAACTTCGAAACTAAGAGAATTATAAATTTAAAAAAATATAAGTTATTTAATAATAAGTTTTTATGGCAATGTACATCAGTACATTGTCATAAAAACTACCAACGAAAATAAGTTCGAACGAGATAGAGCTGGTAGTTTTATTTCAATTCGTCATAAACCGCAATTTTCGGTTAGAAAAATCACTACCACTGCGAACGTGTTAAAACATCAATCAAAGTTACAACGAACTACAAGAACTTTTATATTATGTTACTTGCTGCTACGAAACCCTTCATGGGCAAGTCGGTTTTTTCATTTCTTAGTAAGTTTGAATTGAGGCTTTGTAAGTAATAGCTATAACTATTCATAAGTTAATCATCCTTTTATTTTGCATAATATTTGACGTGATACGACATAGCCCTCACTTCACACAACTGTCACAATATTATGTTATCTTTAATTTAATTAACATAAAATGAGAGCAGCAACAACTTTTTAAATTTTTACTTTCTTCTCAACCCAGACTTCTTTAAAAATTGCAGTTGAATGGTATCAACAGACAATCCTTTAGTTTCTGGCAAATAAAAATAAACATATAAAGCACCAGTAATACACCAGAAGCTAAATATGTAGAACATAGCGCCGAGACCCAGGCTCTCGACCAACGGATTGAAGAGGAACAGAGTAATGAAATTGAAGATCCACATAAAGGCGTAGAAGATAGTGTTACAGATGCTTCGAACCTGTAAGTAGAAACAAATTAGATTTGAGTCTGAATTTAGACTATCGACCTCCCTGACCCGAACCCGACCGGGTTGATGAAATGGTCTTAGATGGTTATAACGAAAGAATTTGCATTAAGAAGTGTAATATAATAAAACACGAAACAAGCTCCAAAGCTATGAGATATCACCCAAACCCATACGCTGAATCGGTAGAATTAGTCAATCTCTGCGGTGAATCTTAGAACATCTCACTTCACTATGTCATTAATGTCAATATTACTTAAGTGGAATAATATATCTAATAATGTTAAATAAATCTTCATCGAGCTTGATATTTTCCATGAATCAATTTGAAGCGCTCATGACCCAGCGTACTCAGTATTTTAGTAAACGATCACTGCAGTAAGCAACTTTGGCTTTGCTGGCCATAGCTAAAGTTGATTGCTGCAGTGATCATCCGTAGCTGGGTGTACTCTACACCCGTGAACAATTTTGACATTTATTTGCTACGTTAAGTCATTGGTCCCGTTTGGTAGTTTCAAGACAGATGATAAGACAAATTGAAGGCCTTATAGGCGGTAGGCTGTAAGCTTGTCTGGCACCTCAGTAGTATAAAAAAGCATCAATCAAAAAGCCTTATCGTTTAGTACTGAAAGAGTCTCATTTATCTTGGGAGAGTGATTGTTTTTACTGTGGCACTATGGGATACATTCAATCCAAGAAGTATTAATTACCTCAGGCAAGAACATCTCGGACGCTAATACAAAGGGAATTTGTCCACATCCAGTAGTATACACGAAGCCGTACAAGTATATGAGTATGACTGTTAGCCAGTGAGGTGCCCAATGTAACTGTAACTGTGTGCCCAATAAGCACATGCAGATTCCTGCTGCGGTTGAGGTGCAGATAAGAGTGGCCTATGAAAGATAAACAATAATTTATATTAATTTGTAATGTAGGTATTCGCATCATTTCGCGAACGGGACGATTTATGAAAACCTCACGATTTTTGCAGTTGGCCGTTTTAAGAACGGGACGTTTCCAGACTATTCGATAGGATAGGGACACTCTCTGAACTTGAACTTTTCTACTCAGTAGTCTGTATGATAAATTGCAGTGAATGTGTATTTGTTAAGCATCTTCAGGAAAAATTACTACTTTAAAAGTAGATAGTGAAGGCACTGAGACTACAAAAGAAAGCAGAATTAAATGCAGAAATGAAACGAAACGGAATGCAAGTTCGTGAATTGCCATTTGTGTAGGTAAGACTACTCCACACTATTATTCTACACCTTTGAGCTTTTTAGAGTTTAAAGCACTATAATAATGACAGTCATGCCTTGTGTTACACCCAAAGTTTTAAGTAATGCTATCTTATTTTTTAAATGAATGAAAAAAAGAACATGAAATATTTTGAGATATAAAGATCTACTTACCTTTCTACCATATTTATCAATGACAAATACACACGCAATGCTTGCAACCAAGAAATCAATGCCAACCAAAATGGCACACTGATTGGCTGATATCGATGGAACCGCTTCAGCAAATAATGGCTGAGCATATACTTGCAATATACCACCACCCATTAAGAGACTCAAGGCTGAGATGATCAGAGTCATCGCGAGAACACGTGTTGATGATTTTGATTTCACTGGAGAACAACAGTTATATAAAATTCATTTAATCATTTTTTGTTATAATTATTAGTAGGAAGAAATATAATATTTAATTATGTTTACTAAATAAAACTATTAAAACTAAATAATATTGACAATGCTTAATCTCTGCCTCAAATAGAAGTCAGCCTTCTGGTCACGAGTAGTGTCGAACAAAAGCTTTCCCAACTCTCTGAAAAAGATTTTAGCGCTTGGACCCATGGCCCCAAGGTTTCGACCCCGAACGGCTCAAACACGTAATTTAGAGAGAGATTACAATATTTTTGCCGTTTGAGGGTCTCAGCAGAAACGGCGGCGGCACCGGCACAACCAGCACTACCGAAAAGATGAGAAGGTGCAAGAGTGTCGACGCACGGGGCGTCCCACACGAAACACTTTCCCATCTTCCATGGCACTAAGGTTAAGGATTTAATCATTAAGGATTCTATCTATCAATCCCTAAAAGTTTACTAATCTGCTTCAAATTAAGTTCTTTGTTTATGAAACTTGGTAATAATGTTAACTTACAGAAAAATTGCCAGGCAGATATTTTTTTTCGTCTATGTCTACATCTAGTGTTTCTGTCATATTGTCTGATCTTTCTCCATCTGTAACAATGACAATTTGAAGTTTCTATTATACCAAAATTCACATACCTAGTATTATTTAAATTTGTTATGTTTGTAGCACAATGCTCTTATAGTCACTCTTAGCATGTTTATGAAATTAAGAAAGTAGAATCCTTGCTGTACTGTACCAAGCTTCAATGGAGTGATAGCTAACATTTGCTCACATCGCACTTTATTTATCTTTCCCTTATTTATGAGAAGCGAGGACTTTCCTTTTTTTTTTTTCATTATCGTTCATTGGTGGATTCCTAACATGTAACGCCTGATTCCATTAGTTTACTGATTTTGATTTCACAGAACTTATGAAGTTTAGTTAATGAACTAATTCAACAATTTTATTCTATTGTGTTGTCATTATGATACTAACCTTGGTCTGATTTTCTAAGCAATACATCCGTTTTCGAATTTATTGCCAGCTTTATCTTCGCTATTTCAGTTTCCACTTCTTTCGATTTGATAATCCTTTGTCGGTAGAATGCTAATGCCCTAGCTGCATCCTTAAAATAATATGATTGTTGTACAAATTGAGAATCCGAAGATTTTGATAATATTATGCATTTTATTTTCACTGTCTTGGAAATTTGGAATTTATAGATTGTTTGGACAAGCTCTTCGGTTACTATTTTTTTTTTGCTTTTGCCTATCAAAATGATTAAAGTGTATTTTTTTAACTTAGCGCTTTTTTGTAAAAATTAAAACAAACCCCCACTGTCGAATCTGTATTATTGATTAAAGATTATTCGAACCCAAGACTTTAGCAACAGTAGTCTCACACTACACCACAGAGGAATACTAAGGATAAACAAACTGACTTTACCTTCTCTTTACCAGTCATTACCAGAAACACTGGTGACTCCGGCAGAAGTGCGATCAAGAGTGTCGTTGTAGCTGATGTTATTAACTGAATCGTCACCACCGTCTTATATTTTAGGTATCCGCCCATTGTGTATGAAATTAATAGACCTGAAATCATATCAAGAAATAGTGAAGTGATTACTGAGGTTTCAGTGCTGACGTTTTAATAAAACGTAGTTTTAGACCTGAGTTGCTAAATTTTTTTAAAAATCTACGGCCATGAAATAGATGTATTTTGCACTCAATTTTTTTTGTAATCGCAGCCATGTATGTGTGCTCAGTGTATTGATGACTGTGTTACCGCGAGAAGGTGACTATTAGTAGAATTTTTATTTTACCAGCGCTTTTGTGCTTTGAATGACTTAGGTTAGGTAGCTTTAAAATTTGAAACTGCAGGTAGCCACACAACTTGCTCTTGTCCGTTTCAATACGGCAATAGAATCAAATTCACTACATAAAGTTATATAGCTGAACATCGAAAAACAAACATGAATTTAAGCACTAACCGACGATAAATCCGATAGATGTACTGGATATCATAGCACCTCTGATGGAAATGTGTGCAATCTCAGAAATGTAGACATTTGACACATATTGACCGGCAATACCAGCGCCGGATATCGCGACAGCGAGTAGGATCAGTTGAATGTTATTCGTCAGCGAAATTGTCACCCATGAGATCTAGAGAATAAAGATATTAAAAACTGTGATCTAGCAACGCAAGGGATAATAAAAATATTGTTTAATTATCTCAATTTTTAAATGGTTCTGGTAATTATGTAACCTAAAAACTAGTTTTGTGTCACTACATAACATTATGAGTTTCAGAAGGGTTTCAGAAGGATAATTTTACAGACACTTTGGGTATTATAGTTACACCTCATCCAAAAAATGATAATTCATGAATATCGATTATGAATGCACAGACTGTTCATGTGTTTTATAATATACTAGCGGACGTCACGCTGTTTCACCCGCACAACTCCCGTTCCCGTGGGAATACGAGAATAAAATATAGCCTATGTTCACAGCAAAGGGTGTAGCTTCCCAACCGTGAAAGAATTTTTCAAATCGTTCCAGTGGTTCCGGAGCCTATTTGTTACAAACAAACAAACAAAAAGAACAAATCTTTCCTCTTTATAATAAAGTCGTGACTGTGTACGTAAATGTATAACTAGCTGACCCCGCACCGCCTCTTTCTGCGAGCAGGTCATGCTCGCGAAGGCGGCGGCGGGCCGGGTGCGGGAGAGAACTCTCCCACCCGAGTTCCGCAGTCGGCGCCCTGGGCGCCGCCGACGTGTCTTCGCCGAGGACTATCGGCCTCCATGACCGGGGGTCTGAGGACGGTGAGAGGGCCGCTCACCGTCCTTACAGAAGCAGGCCCATGACGGCAGCGTGACGTGAGCAACTCACGCACGCCCCCCCTTAGAAGCGGGGTCACACCCGAAACCCCCATAGACGCGGGATTGCACCCGAAACACCCCCTGGGCGAGGCCACAGTGGCGGCCGTAGGTCTGTTGGGAGTCACGGGACATCCTTCCTGAGGGCTTACCCGGGACTCTCAACCATAGGCTGTTGGGCCTATGTTCACCGGGAAGAGTGTAGCTTCCCAACAATGAAAGATTTTTTTAAATCGGTCCTGTAGTTTCAGAGCCTATTCGATGCAAACAAGCAAACAATCAAATCTTTCCTCTTTATAATATTAGTATAGAAGAAGTAGCTGACCCTCGCAACTTCGTTTCCGTCACATAAGGTCTATGAAAGGGGAGGGATTTCTGCATCAGACTCCTAGTAGCGTTTGAAACTGCACTGTTTAACAGATTAAGTCCATTCTACTTGCAAAAAAATACGTTGAGTCGATTAAAAGATCTAAACTAACAGACATCGAAAGGGTTCCAATTTTTATGCTACAATAAATAATACGAGAAAATAATATAATTACTTACAACAAAAGGGAGACTAAAAAGTACAGTTCCATATTTTCTTCCAAGAGTGTCATAAGGGAAACCGCAGAGTGGTATGGCCAACAGTCCACCAAGGTTGGGTAAACCACCCAATAGTGAGATCTGCAGTGTTGACATTGGGATCCCCAATACAGTTTCATTAGATCTGAAGTTGGCTACATTGTTAGACGGCCATGCTACGACAAAACCAGTTTGTATTGCCAAACAACCAACTGAAAAGCACAGAGTGCACAATATACAGCACATTTTACAAAGTTTATAATAAATCACAAAGGTTTCAGCAGTACTTTAGCGAAACCTAATCTGTATTGTACGTCAAAAATATGTTATATAATCTGGCTAAATAGGGAATTTGTCTTGAAATAATATCTTTACTTGGAAACATGGAGCAGAGCGGCCCATACACTGATCTGTATTGTTAATAATACAGATCAGTGAGCCCATACAAGGGAGTCTAAACATAGTTTGTTTCTATTTGTTATGTTCTATTAGTAGTTTCTATTTTAAGCATGTGTTGACAAAGAGGAAAGACTTCATTTGGCTCTATTTGTGCTATGTCAGACTCCTACATATTAATACCCCCTCTTTCACCTGTTGACTGCCTCGATGGATTAGAGGTCGAAATATGCGACAGCAGTTCACGAGGGTTCGATTTCTACAGGAGCCAAAACTCAACCGCAAGCTGCACTGGTCCCCATACATTCTATATAGTTTTGTATTAGAATACATTCCAAACTCGGCAGCAGCGTCACGAGTGCACTCAGTACTGTCGCCTTGCCGCCGCGACAGCATAACAGCAATGCTGCTTGCAGTCGAGTTCGGACTCATACCTTTACGTTGCGTATAGAAATATCTATTTCAAACAATTATTTGATCAAATACTTACATATCGTAGCTGACATTATTTGAACCATAATCTCTGAAGTTTTCAGTTTATAGGCGTCCATCTTGTCCCGAATCTTTAGAAACTTTGTTCTTCAGGACAATGATAAAACAATAAAGTTCAAGAAATATTTCCTGTTGCGAAAGGATTATTCTTTCAGCAACTATCGCATACTTTGTTAATTTTATTGTCATCGTCATCCTCTGAGTCTTTTCTGAACCCTTAATTTGTTCATTTGTATAATTCTGTGAATAACTAATGGTAGTAATTTATGACTGTATCAAAACTAATGCAACTAACCCCATTAGGTACTGCTAGATATTTATAAATTCAATTAGAATGTCTTTCATAACATTCAAAAGTACAAATAATTTACACTGTATCATGCACTTATTTACAATTACAATAAATGTGTACTGCTGCTTCAAAACCATCAATCGCATGAAGTGGGCTAATAACCATTAAAATATACCTTTTTAGATAACAGTAATGTAATAAACCAGTATTCTTTGTTTATGAACAATAATGGTTATCAAGCGCACGCTCAATGCGGTCATTTCAGTTTTTAGCCTGTACATTTTCACTAGTTTTGTCTCACTTTTATATGTATTGTTTACATTTTTCCAACGATTTCTATTTTATTTAGTTGTTTTCATCTGCATTTCATCTGAGCGGTGTTTCTGGTAGGGTCTAAATCTTTACTTTAACTAAATACAAACACCTCTATTGCAAGGAGTATGCAGTGGTAAATTACAGTATTATTTTGAGTCAACTCAATAGTCGTTATAAGTACTTAACAAGTTAGTAATTCCACTGATAAAATAAATAAAAATAAACAAAAAAGGTATAAAATCAAACTATAATTTGATAACATTACAAATTATTCACATTCCACTTTCTGTCATTGTCGTCTTTTGAATCCGGATTTCTTTAAAAAGTCCACTTGAATCATATCTACGGATAACCCTTTAGTTTCAGGCAAATAGTAATAAACATAAACAGTTCCAGCCACACACATGAAACAAAAGATGTAGAACACAAAGCCGAGTCCCATTGATGCAACCAGTGGGTTGAAGATGAACAGCGTGATGAAACTGAAGATCCACACGAAAGAGTAACAGAAACTGTTACAGAGGCTGCGGACCTGGAAAGAGATCCTTGTGTAAATAAATTATGTTTTACTTTATTCTTTAAAGGAGGAATGTTAAAAGATGCTTTATACCCTATTGGGTATTCCCAATCGAGTAAAACCTTCAGAAACTGTTCCAATACTGGTAGGTAATAATATCCCGATGATGAATGTATAGGAGGGTTATGTTTTTGAAAAAAATGTTTTTTCAAGATTATACTTTATAAAATTCTCTCATAGTTACAGTAGTAAAATGTATTTTTAATGATCAATATTTGCATACAGTCAAAAATATTCGAGACAAAGTAAGAGACTATTAAGTCAAATAATTTTTTTAAACGATTTTTGGTTCAGAGTGTTGTCCTCGTTTGTGATAGTCAAAATATAATATAAGATCAACGAAATATATTCGGAAAAAAGAACAAAATAGAAAAATAAAAATAAAATTACCTCAGGCAAAAACACTTCAGATGCCAACACAAAAGGTATCACACCACAGCCAGCAGTAAACACGAAGCCATAAACGTATATAAGTACGACTGTAAGCCATTGAGGGGCCCAGTGGAACTGCAACTGTGTACCAAGAAGACCAGCACATAGCGCAGCCACTGTTGATGTGCTCATGAACGCAGACTGTTGATGAAGACATGAGAAATATTATTAAAAGTATGGACATTGCAGATTATCTTCTTTTAATAGGACCAGTTTTATATTTCTTGTTAGTTACTTTTGTTACATATTTTTTATTAAGTTTTTTGTTGTGGAATCCCCTGCAGATGTAACGAACCGACTAAAACCACACTATATGTCCCTATTCGTACATCACCGGTAGCTTCGGATAGCCTCTGTGGCGCTGTCGGTAGTGTAACCGCTTGCCGCGCGGAGGTCCTGGGTTTGATTCCTGGGTTAGTCCAAATATCTGTGTGATGCACAAATTATTGTTTCGGAGTTTGAGTGTTTTCTAATATATTAGCTTAATTTGGGTTAGATGATGTTGTGTGCGATTGTCTACAAATATTTATTACTAGCTGATGCCCGCAGCTTCGCCCGCGTAAAATTTGTTCCCGTTCCCGCTTCCCGTGGGAACTTACACCCGGGATAAAAAGTAGCCTATGTGTTATTGCAGGGTATAATATATATCTGTACCAAATTTCAGCCCGATCCGTTTAGCCGTTTGAGCGTGAAAGAGTAACAAACATCCACACCCACAAAATTTCGCATTAATAATATTAGTAAGATAGCGTCTCGAAAGAATGTTCCAAGATTATTTTGTTATATTTTTATTTTTTTATTTTTTTACGTGAGGGCAAATCCTTAGAGGATGTTATGCCGGACTCTTACCGACTAAAAAACCTCACGTAACGCCCAACAGCCTGTGGTTGGGAGCCCCGGGTAAGCCCTCGGAAGGATGTCCCGGGACTCACAACAGACCTACGGCCACTGCGGCCTCGCCCAGGGGGTGGTTCGGGTGCTATCCCGCGTCTTTGGGGGTTTCGGGTGCTATCCCGCTTCTAGGGGGGGGGGGGCATGCGTGAGTTGCTCACGTCACGCTGCCGTCATGGGTCTGCTTCTGTAAGGACGGTGGGCGACCCTCTCACCGTCCTCAGACCCCCGGTCATGGAGGCCGATAGTCCTCGGCGAAGGCACGTCGGCGGCGTCCAAGCCGCCGACTGCGGAACTCGGGTGGGAGAGCTCTCTCCCGCACCCGGCCCGCCGCCTCCTTATTTTGTTGTACTAATACGTGATTTTGATGAATGTACGTTCCAGTTACAAGAACATGAATTTCCATGTAAAAAATATGCATACATATTCTGTGCCAAAGTTGACTATAAAAGATCTAACCTTAGAAACATTTAACTCATGGGATGTTAAATGTCTCTAAGGCTGTTGTTGTTCTTCGATACAGTTTTTTTTTTTTTTTCTGTTATGCATCCTGCGATCGGCCTGCAAGCCCTTAGCAGATAGGTTGTGGGAGGTTTTGGCGGGAGAGAGTTGTCTTCGAGACAGTTAAAAATTTAAAATGTATCTAAGTGCGAGGCCGCATTTGCGTTTTTCCTCGGCGGTTTCTAACCTCAAAATGTCATCAAACTGTCAAAATCAATGAAATCAAGTCAATGTTTTGACATTTTGAGGTTAGAAACCGCCGCGATAATAGCAAGTGCGGCCTCGCCCTAATAGCCGTAATTTCATTAATAAAAAAAATGATACGAAAGTTCTCACCTTTCTTCCATATTTGTCTATTATAAACAGACACACAATACTCGCCACCAAAGAGTCCAAAGCCACAAAAATGGCACATTGGTTTGGTGACATCGATGGTACTGCTTCAGCGAACAATGGCTCAGCAAATACTTGTAGGACGCTACCTCCCATTGAAATTGTTAAAGCTGTGATAATTAGGGTCGTTGCCAGTACTCGTTTTGAAGACTTCGATTTCACTGGTGAAAAAAAATTACGTTAATCAGTAGGTTTTCTATTACACTATTAAAATCCTTCATGACTCTTACGGACGGAAGGATGTCCCAAAATGTAAGTGAAAAATATTTAAAATAGTTGCGAGTTGGTACGCTTTTTTTTAACGTGACGGAAAATCCATTATGGATGCTATGCCGGACTCCTACCAACTAAAAAACCTCACGTTACGCCCAACAGCCTATGGTTGGGAGCCCCGGGTAAGCCCTCGAGAGGATGTCCAAGGACTCCTAACCGAGTTTGTACGCATTTTGTCACAAAAATCCCCTATAGTGTTCCGCACACATAGGTAAGGTAAGAATGGGCCACTAAAGCAATTGAGCTGTTTGCTTGCCAGAAACAGTCTGGTGACTAACAGATAGTCACCATAGTAACCAGACTGTATTTTTTGAACTGCTAGAGCTGGACATTTGAAACTTTCACAGATTATCTATACTAATATTATAAAGAGGAAAGATTTATTTTTTTGTTTGTTTGTTTGTTTGTAACGAATAGGCTCCAGAACTACTGGACCAATTTGAAAATTTTTTTCACTGTTGGGAAGCTACACTCTTTGCGGTGAACATAGGCTATATTGTATTCCCGTATTCCCACGGGAACGGGAACTACGCGGGTGAAACCGCGTGACGTCCGCTAGTGTAAATATACATTATTTCTATTGTCGCTAAAGGGGCGATCACTAAAAACAGAAAATAAGGACACTCCCATACAAAAAAAAACTATTTTTTCCCGATTTCCGGTGAACCCTTTGTGTGAGAATTTGACTCGTAATAGGTCGGTTTTTATACCAAATTAAACTTACTCAAGAATCGCCAAGAAGAAATATTTTCAGTTTCATTATTTACATCTTGTTTTTCTAATAATTTATCTGCTGTTTCAGGATCTGTAAAAATAAATGTTTTTTTATGAAAAGTTAATAAGAAATTTCTATGCTGCTCTGCGTCCAACACCTGTTCTTATTTAAAAAAAATTAAAAAGTCTACACGTGAAACGATGATAAATCCTTATAAATCAAATGAATCAAATCAATTCGTAAATATCACAGTCCAATACTGGATGTAGGCTTCTCCCAAATAAGAGAGAATTTCTGGTAGTGAAATGAAACTTATAGTGGCGCACTGATCAGACGTGTTGGTATAGGGTTTTATTTCGAGTTTCTGCTCTCTTCACCTTCTCCGTAAGTCAGCTGGTGGACTACTAACTGGTCACTACCGTCACCATTAAGTCTTAGAGGTGACGGTAGTGAGAGTAGTTTGGGAATGAAAAACTGTGGATATCATCAAATCAGCCTATTCTCTTTATACTGTGCTATGGCAGTCCACTGCAGGACGCAGGCCTCACCCAATTTATGCCATTACACACGGTCCTGTGCCTTCCGTATGCAGTACCTGCCTGCATTTTTTTTGGCATCCTACCTTACGCGACCTACTTTACCGAATAGCCTAAATATTAATGCAAATATCAATGCAACGAAATTACTAACCTTGAACGATTTCTGGAAGCAATGCCTCTAGTTTTGGATTTATGGACAGTTTGATCTGCAAAATCTCAGCTTCCACTTCTTTTGATTTAACATCATAACGTCTGTAGAACGATAAGGACTTTGCTGCCTCCTGAAATAAAATGATTATAGTATTAGCAACTAGCGGACCCTCGCAACTTCGTTTAATTCACATTAGGTGTATGAAAGGAGAGGTATTTTTGATCAGACCCATGAAACAGCGTGTGAAATAAACTCAACAGTTTTATTATATAAATCCAATGCCTATTGTAAAAATCAGAAAGAGCGTGGTCTCCTAGCACAGATATCTTTATACTTAAAAGAAGGACTCCACAGTAACACACTTATTGTAGTAGTTTTATAAGATAAGAAATAATAAATTTATTATTTATTAAATTAAAATTTATAATATGATGAGTAGATGTGTAGACTAACTACACATTCTAAAACGTAACAATTCTTAAGGAATTAATAGGACAAAAGACGATATGGTAAAATGTGGGCTACACTATGCCTTACCCTAGCCCTTCCAGGATAAATAAGAGACTATATATATAAAGACCCAAATACCAAAATGAAATAACCTTAGTTACTTGGTGAATTGAGAGATAACGACACACTGTCTAATAAAGATGCTGAAAAAAGTTTTGGGTTCATAAAGTCGTTTTAAAGAAAATGAAATGAAAATTTAAATATTTCATGTAGGTCGCAAAATACCAACTAAGAATGTCATAATGATTCCTTCTAGATTTACTGCCAGTGTCACAAGGCTCTAGATAGATCTTACGAGGAAAGAAGCCTTCCGGTCGACTTTGTCTATTTCCTAACTAGACCACTTTCAAACTTGTCCACTTCCTAAATTGTCCAACGTTGTCCTTTTCCTGAATTGTTATTCCTCTATTCCTACTTCGTCTACTTCTTAGACAGTCTGTTATACTTAAATTTCCAGGAGTTTTTTCATAAAATATTCGGAAAATCATTATAGTTTAAGATCCAAACAGTATGGCGATAATATGATGTAATTATGACGAAGAAGCTTATGTACTTTATCTACGTTATATTCAAAATAGATTCATTACATACATGAATTACTATATTACGTTATTTGCGTTATAGTAATATAATTTTATAGTCCATGATAATAAGTGCCTACCTATTGCTTGCTTTGGTTTACTACTTAAGAAACCATAAAATGCTTATTTTTATCGTCACATACACAACGTAAGAAGCAAAAAACTAAATAATTACCTACATAAGTAGTGGCACTATCGTAACTATTTTATTTTTGATACGTACAATTTGCATGCAATTTACAAACGAAATGAATTGTTTTAGCAAGTGCAAACATGAGTTTAAGCATTTCAAATGGAACCTGTGTAATAGGAGCCATATTACCATGTTGAAATGGACAGGTGCAAATTGTGGCTACCTGATGCCTTTTCAGCCGTGTATACGGCCTTTAACGTTTTAATATTATCGACTGCCATTATTTAGAAAATTGGGGCTGATGATGAGTCGATTTGAATTTTGGGATGGAACAGTACTTTGTTGATGTTTATTTCAGAGTTTAAGTGATATCTATGTATAATATGTTGTTGTTTGTATTTAGAAACTTACTATACACTAATCATCAATACATATAATAAAATCGTAACATGTCGCTGTCTGTACATGGAAGATAAATAAGAAAATATACTATAGGGGATTTTATATTTATATTATGAACGCAATAGAACCCAAAAAGCAATGATTTTTAGAATTTTTGTCTGTTAATCTGTAGGTTTGTGCACGCGAATCTTAGTAACCACTTCACTGAGTGCAATGCGATTTTCTTTATTGTGTTTAGGGTAGCTCCAATTAATATTAATTGTTTATTTTAAGTCAATCGGTTTTTAAGTATAAAAGATATTTCACTTTAAAGAATCATAAACAGACATAATTATGAATCTAAAAATTGGTAAATCTAACCTGGCGTGTTGGCTTAATTATAAAAGAGCTAAATGATTAAGGCTATTTTAAGAATTATTTTAGAATACGTATACATATAAATATATATTCATATACGTACACAGTCACGACTTTATGTCCAAGGCGAAAGGCAGAGGCAAATTATACACCGTCACGATACTTATTTTTTTAAATATTTCGTTTTATTGCTTTGTCAAAAATATTTCAAATGCTGATTTAATAATAGTTTAACCGATGTTTTAATCAACTAATAAATAAAACAATTTACTAGTTACCTCATCTTTCCCAACCATAACCAGATACACTGGAGAGTCTGGTAGAAATGCAAACAGTAGGATTGTCAACACACACGTTATTAGGTGAATCAGCACTACGGTCATATATTGAAGATATCCACCCATCATGTATGAAATCAGAATACCTGAAAGTAAAGAAACACATTTAGCTTAAATTTATTTACATTTTTTTACGTGAGGGAATATCCTCGTAGATGTTATGCCGGACTCCTACCGACTAAAAAACCTCATGTAACACCCAACAGCCTACGGTTGGGAGCCCCAGGTAAGCCCTGGGAAGGATATCCCAGAACTTAATTATTTACAAACATAGAAATCGCACACAAACACAGAAATAGTGGCACTCTTAGATTGTGGCATGATGTCGATGGCTCGGTTTTCCCAAACACCCACAATATGGGGTTCTTAAAAAGGGGCTGAAGATTCTTGCAGGGTGTTGCATACGTCCATAAGCTACGGTGACCACTTTCCATCATGTGTGCCGTAAACTTGTCTGCCTCGTTAGTGGTATAAAATAAATAGTCACGTCGGTATCCCCGAAAAACAGAGACATACCACGCCCATACATAGATTTTGTCCACGTCAATAATTGCTATGTTGAAATGGACCGGCGAAGTTGACAGCCAGCAAAACACATCTATAACCTCCAAGCAGGCAGGACGGATCGAGGGATTCCATCATTTAAATGGATTTCTTTACTTCCTCTCTTTTATTATATCTTTCCAGCGGGATCATAGTTTATGAGAAAGATAAAAATCTACTTACCCACAATAAATCCACATGAAGTACTAGATATCATAGCTCCTCGTATAGAGACGTGTGATACCTCCGATATGTACACGTTCGAAATGTTTTGACCGGCAATCCCGGCTCCTGCTATCGTCACAGCAATTAGAATCAACGTGATGTTGTTCGTTAAGGCTATCATCACCCAGGAAATCTGGAAAAAGAAAGTAATTTTTATAAGTAACAGAACACAGCGCCATCTAGTCTAAATTACTTAATTTGGGCTGGATGGTATGACAATCTGAATCCACTCTTAAAACACAGAATACAAGCATTAATTTAAAAATTATGAATAAACTGATCCTTAAATTATTAACTAGTTTAATTAACCCATTCTGTAACTTTTGGAGAAGCTTGGTATCCAGCAGATACCGAAATGCGTCAGTCAGTTCCAGGTTACCATATCGTAGAAATACTTTCAAAGTAACAGTATAACATATTTTTGATTTTAATCTTCAAAGTTTATAGCAAAAACTAGTTCATGCACATCGGCCTTCGATAAAAAAAATCATTGGTCCATCCGTTGGGCCGTCGCCGTTGGCATCATAGGATGCCAGAAACAAACACACAGATACACATGTCAAACTTAAAAAATACACATATTTTTTAATGTACACATAAATAAACACAATGAAAGCATGATGACATTGAGTGACAAACATTTTCTAACACTTGTTGGATTTACTATCATTTAGCGATAGTAAATCCAACAAGTGTTAGAAAATGCTAAATGATATTAGCAATTCCAAAAACGAGGATGAGAGTTTAAGAAAATATTATTGTCCTTGCAGAAGAAAAGAAAAAGAAAGATGAAGAACTAAAAATATGAAGACTGTAAAATATTAATATTTAGCTGTAGAAATAAATGTCAATATTTAAGTAGTCATAAATCAATTCTTAATACTGCATCATATTATCGAGTTAAGCATTCAGTTTCACGCAGATAGTAGAACAAATAAATAAATAGAAGTAAAGGAAGTAATCAGCTACTTACAACAAAAGGCAAGCTAAGAAACATGGTTCCATATTTCCGTCCAAGCGTGTTGAAAGCCCATCCACAAACGGGCATAGCCACCAACCCTCCAAGGTTGGGTAGACCACCCAATAGCGAGATGTCCAATGATGACATGGGTTTCTCCAACACTGTATTGTTTGATAGGAAGTTGGCCACATTGTATGACGGCCATGCTATCACGAAGCCAGTTTGTACTGCCAAGGAACTAACTGAAAAGTTTAAAGAATTCTCGTTTTAACTATGTAACATAAGATTTGTTAGCCGTAGAAATCCTACAGTAATTATTTTCTAAAAATAAATTTATGTACTTCTTTTTTATATAAAAACGTATGTATTTACTACTAATGGGTATCTATGAATTTCATTATTCGTCCATTGTTGATACACGTAGAAAAATATGGGGTGACTTTAAAGTATTGTTTTGTTTATTAATGATTTGCTAAATCTATGACTTCAGTAAATCGAATTCTAAAATATTGCATCAAGCGTTAAATAAGCTTCGACAGCAAGAGGGATTTCAAAAGATTTTCGATTTATTTATAAACATATATTATAGTTCGTTTCCAAAATCTATTTAAAATTATTATAAATATTTACAGAAAGAATACTTCAAGAAAATACTCACAAACTATAGCTACTACTATTTGAATAAAAAGCGCTGAAGGTTTTAATTTATCCCCATCCATTTTCAGATCTTTAAATTTATTTATTCTATTACTACTACCTTTCTTGAACCTATCACTTTCATCAACTATATACTGTTTGATTCGCTCTTCAATACTATACCTAATCTAATTTTATCTCGTTCATTGTTTAACTTTAGTTTCTTTACACCAATGTCATTACATTTACAACTATTTGCTACTTTACTAATGCAAACAGCTGACGACAATAGAAATATTGTTATACTTGTGAATGATCTATTATCTTAAGATTCTTTGAACTTGTACTTATGCTCCTTGAGTTTGGTATATGACGAAAATATTCGTAACTCACACTTAAAACGGTAGTACGTTGTCTCTAAATGTTTCAACTGCCACAAATTTGTGATTTTTATTTCTACTATGGATTCAAGTGTCTATTAATTAATGTCTTGTATCATTAACTATTGATAATCATTATCATCCTCATTTAAATAACGATTACTTTGTGGTGTTGCAATTTTCCATTTTATTTTATTTTTGAATAATACATATTTGTGGACTATCTCACACAACATCATCTAGCCCAAACTAAACTACTATAAGCTTGTGCTATGGGATCTAGATGACTGATATATACATTGAAAACATCTAAACTCCGAAACAAATATTTGTGCATCACGCATATATTTAGACCGACCCAGGAATCGAACCCAGGACCTCCAGCGCAGCAGGTGGTTACACTACCGACTGCGCCGTTTTTAAATCATTGCTGAAATTTCAAAGCTGAAATTGCTGAAAAATAAAGAAATTGCATATGAACCAGTTTAAAAAAGAGCATAAATGTTGAATGAAGAAAAAGCGGTGGGCATTATAGTGAGAAATAATTTTGATGATTACTATATCTAAATATATATGATGCTGACTTATTTTTCATTATGAAAATTCACTTGTACTATTCCACTTTTATTTTAATTTAAAAATACCTGACCGGTTTCGCTTTTATAGCATTATCAAAGGTTCTTACACTAATTTTGACATAACGTAATGACGTTTTACAAACATTTGTGCATGTGGGTAAACAAAAATAAACATAAAAATTAAGCAGGGTTGTGGCTGTGAAGAATTTTCCCCCAAAATGGGGAAACCTTTGAACATTCAAATTCAAATCTAAATTAGCATTCAAAATAAATTACAATATAATTAAATGTCCAATAAAATTTAAATTACAATAAAATGTCAAATAAAATAAATTAAATTTCTAAATAATGTAATGTCCACGTAAATTCAATTTTCATGAAATGTCAATTGTATATTAAGTCACATAAATAAAATAAAATAACAAAAATGTCAAATAAATGTTATAAAATATAAAATCATAAAAATTAAATTAACAATTCGAAATAGCTATTACATAATTTTCAAGCGATCCTGTGGATGACACTACTGAAAATATTTTAATAATGGTGAATTATTTATGACTAACTGTTGATTTAACAAAATGTCTCGGTTACCCTTTAATAATTTATTAATTTCTAAGACCTCAAGAGCATTCAGTTTTCGACCTTTATCGCAAATATGTAAGGCCTTAAAGTCTAATTTTGGGTCAAAGGAATGGTTTTCCGTCAGCAGGTGTTCTGCAAAATTAGACTCGATCTTTTTTAGTCGCCAGCCACTTGCATGTTCCGCGACTCTTGTCTGGAAAGGCCTTCCTGTCTGTCCTATATATTTTTTATTGCACCCTGCACAAGTCAATGCATACACTCCACTCTTTTGTGCTACAGGAGTCTTATCGGCATTATTACAGAGGTGACGTTTTAAACTGTGGATGGTATAAAAAGCCGGTTTGACTCTGTCTAGTGGTCTAGAGCATTTATACGATACCCTGCCTATGTATGGTATGCGAGCCCACCTTTTCTTTTCGGTATCCATAGTAGTTATGTCGGCTTGGTATGCCAAGTTAAAGACCACTTTGGATCTTTTTCTGCTCACTATACCATCAACTAATTTGGAGGGATAACCATTATTGTTTGCTATTACCTTTATTGTGTCTAACTCTTTGTTGAACGAGTCCCTTGACATAGGAATGGATATGACTTATTTTTATTTATTTTTTTGTTTACGTGAAGGAAAATCCTCATGGATGTTATGCCGGACTCCTACCGACTAAAAAACCTCAGGCAACGCCCAACAGCCTGTGGTTGGGAGCCCCGGGGAAGCCTTCGGAAGGATGTCCCAGGACTCCCAACAGACCTACGGCCGCCACTGCGGCCTCGCCCAGGGGAAATAAACATACATTTTTAGGGCTCCGTATCCAGAGAGTAAAAATCGGGACCCTATTCATGAGACTTCGCTGTCCGTTTGTATGTCTGTCTGTCTGTCAGTCCACCACGAGGCTGTATCTCACGAACAGTGATAGCTAGAATGCTGAAATTTTCACAGATTATGTGTTTCTATTGGCGCAATAACAACAAATACTAAAACAGAAAAATAATAATAGTTATAGGGGGCTTCCATATAATGAACCTGATTTTTTGCCATTTTATATTTTATATTAATAACGACAACAAGTAGACGCTTGAAATGCTCACAGAACATCGAGATGTACAATTTCATAAAAATAAATAATTTTATTAAAATGAAATGGACATATAAGGGGGGCTCTCATACAACAAACACGATTCTTTTTCGTTTTTTGGTACGGAACCATCGGTGCGCGAGCCCGACTCGTACTTGGCCGGTTTCTTTTATTTATCACCCAAGACGTGGGAAATGGAAAAAAAATCAGATTCAGTGATACTTGGTAAGTAGCTTAGTTGGTTAAGCAGCTTTCCTGGTTAGAGAGCAGTTATGAAAAACATTCAGTTTATGATACACTAGCGGACGTTACGTGGTTTCACGCGCATAGCTCCCTTTCTCGTGGGAATACGGGAATAAAATATAGCCTATGTTCACCGGGAAGAGTGTAGCTTCCCAACAATGGAAGAATTTTTCAAATCGGTACAGCAGTTCCGGAGCCTATTCGATGCAAACAACAAACAATCAAATCTTTTCTCTTTATAATATAACTAGCTGACGTCACGTGGTTTCACCCGCGTAGTTCCCGTTCCCGTGGGAATACGGGAACAAAATGTAGCCTATGTTCACCGCAAAGAGTGTAGCTTCCCAACAGTGAAAGTATTTTTTAAATCGGTGCTGTTGTTCCGGAGCCTAATCGTTACAAACAAACAAACAAAAAAACAAAAAAACAAAAAAATCAGAAAGCAAATCTTTCCTCTTTATAATATTAGTATAGATAATGCATAGAAAATGCTCAAACTCCGAAACCAACATTTGCGAATCACACAAAATATTTATTTAAATGAATTAGGGTAGACTTCAAAATTTTCCAATGGAGTTTTTTAGCAGTAGTAGTAATGTAACCCATGCAATATAACAAACTCTGCATTATATTGCCATGGATTATAATATTAACTAATGAATACAGATAACATGTTTAAAATAAATGATGAAAAATTTATAAAAATTACATCACTAGATTCCGCGACTTTAGCATTTATAATATTAGTAGAGACTAGTGAGGTGGCATTGCTGCGATGCTTGTAGGTTCGAGTAGATGGAGAGAGAGAGAGATAGGACTGAGTGGACTGGAGTTCAATAGGGCCTCAATTTGCGTCAAACTCCTCGTACTTTAAGTGTGCGTTGCCTACGACGGCGACGCGCCGCAAATGATGTCTGCAGCTTCGGACCCCCGACTCCCAGATCCCAGCAAAATGACTTGCATACGGTGATAGGAATTCAAATTGGATGCTTTATAAATTTTCTTTAATAGCATCTGAACAGTCTAATTTCTCCCATTGTCTGAGAAAATAGTAGTCGGTTTACCACGGCGAGAAATAAGTCGTGTACGTGCCATTAGATAAGCCTCTGTTGACATGTCGCTGACCAGTTCAAGATGAACCGCATGCGTAGTAAAACATACGAATATGCATAAGTATGATTTAATAGTTTTCGCTCCCCTACCACTGCGATTTAATGTGAGGAAGGGCCCTGCGTAATCTACTCCATATTTTACGGCTACGTCCGCACAGGCAGGCGGCTTGCTTGGCGCCTAGAGCCTAGTGGCTTGCATCCTGGCTGCTTGCTAGGTTACACGGTGGCCGCACTGAAAAGTGGTTTGCATGGTGGGTCGCTAGGTGCCTTGGTCATTTGCTTAGCGGCACGTAGGTGAGATGTCACTTTCAAAAATAGCTTGACGACTTAACGACTGCCATTTTACTGGCAACCGGTACCAACGGCTTAACGTGCCTTCCAAAACACGGAAAAGCTCGCAAATAAATGTCACAAAGTGGTCACGAGACGGTCACCCATCCATGACCGGCCACAGTAAATGTTGCTTACTACAGTGATCGTTTACAGAACACTGAATTCGCGGGGTCACGAGCGCTTCACATTGGGTTCATGACATAAATAAGTCACGGTCAAGTCATGGGGAGTTTACTGGTTTGTATAAGCAATTGCGTAATTTTAAAAAACATACTTATCAGCCGCAGAACGGCTAGTCGTTACATTGAGGTAATTAAGTGAAACTCTAGATACATATTATTTCGATTTATGACATGATTAATATTTCGTCCATTCGTTTCTTCAAAAAAATTTTTAATAAAAAATTAAACCGACTTCAAACAAATCCTGAAAAATATTTACTTATCACAAAGTTATATGTATTTTGATTTATCAGGTTTTATTCAACATCATATTGAAGTCGGCGCCAAGTAAACCCATAGGTTTAGGTAGGTATTATTAATGGCACCAACTTCAATATTATATTGAGTAAAATCTGTCCCGTCACTTAAATGTTTTTTCAATATTTTAAGTGACGGATGGGCCAAAAATTATCTATCTTGGTGAAAAGTTCTCATTAATACAATTCAAATAAGCCCAAACACAAGGTAACTGCTGTAAATCGTTAAGAAATTCCATCGACTGTCTTTCGGTTCCATCATCAGATCGACTCCAGACCTTCATTGAATTGTAGTACATTAAAGCACTTATTTAAAAAGTTAAAAAATGCACTAGTTGTCCTCGATTTCTCCTGGATCCTATCATCAGATCCTGACCTGGTGAAAATGGTACCACCTCAGAAGTAAACCCTATTCACCAAAAGAAAAAAAAATAAATACGTCTATAATTGACGTAAATATCGGTAAACATACATAAAAAAAACATACAGACGAATTGAGAACCTCCTTCTTTTTTAAGTCGGAATAAATAGAAGTAACTGTGGTGCAGCATGTACCTAGTAGTATTTTATGTTGATGTCTTAAAAGTAGAAATGTGAAATGATGTTTGTTCGACAACAAAATGGGATGTTTCTTATCATAACTAAAATTTAAAGAATTAGATAGACGGCCAACTGCTCGAATTAATTTTCTATTATCGATAAATAAATTAAGTTTAGTTAAAATATATTTGTGTGTAATTGTGAATCTTGCAACAACACCTCATATTCCTCAAGATAAGATTCTCGCTGTAAAATGCGCGCGAGCAACAACACAGACCGACGCGATGATTTGTTACGTAAATTATGTACGAAACGAAGCACATAAGCGGCCTCCCGCTGCATATGAATGAACATGTGAGAATCTATAAAAGGAAAAAATGTTTGTCGTCACTTGACTGACTAATAGAAGTTTAACAGCATTACTTACATATTGAAAAACACCACTTAGTCTTGTACTGTTCTACAAAATTTCAAGCTCGTAACCCAACATGGTAGTGGTCCTATGCTAGCGATGTATTTCGCTAGCATCGACCACTACCAAGTTGTGACCATGATGTGGCATAAAGTAATGCGCGTTGCCATATGATGTTCTGTGACTCATATGACCTAATTTTACGTATTCGTGTATAAAATCTCTGTATACGAGTAGCTGTCGGTAAGTAGGATTGCGTTCTAAGCGTCGTCGTTCTGATGCTAAAAAAAAAGACGTGTGGCACTCGGGGACTGCCGCGGTATAGCTATTACATAGCATTTTTTATCAACTATGCTAGTATAATTATTTCTATATAAGAACACTAGCTGATGCCCGCAGCTTCGCCCGCGTAAAATTTGTTCCCGCGGGAAGTTATTCCCGGGATAAAAGGTAGCCTATGTGTTATTCCAGACTATAATGTATCTCTGTACCAAATTTCAGCGCGATCCGTTCAGCGGTTTGAGCGTGAAAGAGTAACAAACATCCACACTCACAAACTTTCGCATTTATAATATTAATAATATTATATACTCGTATATAAGTAAGATTTTAAGGCCTATGTTCAACAAAGTAAAGTACCAAGTACGTACTTGACTGTCGACATTTGGGCTTTCGGACTTTTGGACTGTTGGACTGTTGGACTTTTGGACTTTTGGACTGTTGGACTTTTGGACTATTGGACTATTGGACTATTGAACTTTTGGACTTTAGGACTTTTGGACTTTTGGACTTTTGGACTTTTGGACAGTTGGACTTTTAGACTGTTGGACTTTTGGACTTTTGGACTTTTGGACTTTTGGACTTTTGGACTTTTGTACTTTGGACTTTTGTACTTTTGTACTTTTGGACTTTTGGACTTTTGGACTTTTGGACTTTTGTACTTTTGGACTTTTGGACTTTGGTTTTTTGGACTTTTGGGCTTTTGGACTTTGGACTTTTTACTTTGGACTTTTGGACTTTTGGCCTTTTTGGACTTAAAAGTCGTCCCAAAAGTCCCAATAGTCCCAAAAGTTCCAAGAGTCCCAAAAGTCCCAAAAGTCCCAAAAGTCCCAAAAGACCCAAAAGTCCCAAAAGACCCAATACACGTATTGCAGGTACACGGCAAGGCTTGTTTTTTTTGTTGAATATACCTAAAAACTTTAAAATAATTATAAAATATCCTGGTGTTATCGGCTTTCTTCAGAGGTATCCATCCTCGATTCTTCAATCCTAACGTACAACAGTTACGCATAACCAGGATAGGATTGACGAATCGAACTCCTAGGGGAGGAAATTTGGATGTAGGAGAAGAAAAATATCCGTACCCTCCAGATTCTTATTTGCCTGCCTCGGTGGCATTCGGTAATATAACTGACTGTCACGCTGGGGTCCTGGGTTCGATTCCCGGGCAGGCCAAAAAATCGTGGGATATACCAATGTTTGTTTCGAAGATTTGATGTTTTCTAAGTATAATATGTATAAATAAATAGATAAATTCTTTATTGCCATTAATTGTGTACATACATGAAATTGAAATTCCCTGATACCTGCGCTAGTATAAACTGTGTTGCAGATATCAGTGTTCTCCCCTAAAATATTGATACTTGACAATATGTTTACACAAAACTTTTAAAATATTAAAATTGTTTCCTACTAACTTATAAACTTATAATAATTTTACATAGAGAAAACGATAAAATATGAAACAAAACCAATACAAAATCTTAAAGCATGCTTAGGCTTTCGTGTGTGTGCGTGCGTGTGTGTGTGTGTGTATGAGTGTCTGTGTGTATGTGTGTCCCTCTCTGTGTGTGTGTTTGTGTGTGTGTGTGTCTGTGGTGTTTGTGTGTCTGTGTGTGTGTGTTTGTGTGCGTGTGCGTGTGAGTGTGCGTGAGTATGTGTGAGTGTGTGTGTGAGTGTGTGTGTGTATGTGTGTGTGTGTGTGTGTGTGTGTGTGAGTGTGTGTGTGGGTGTGTGTGTGTGTGTG
Organism: Miltochrista miniata; assembly: GCA_933228765.1. Lineage (NCBI taxonomy): Eukaryota > Metazoa > Arthropoda > Insecta > Lepidoptera > Erebidae > Miltochrista > Miltochrista miniata. The sequence continues at coordinate 4,982,090 of OW121769.1, forward strand.
TTTGTTGCATGTATGTTTATGTGAGTTGATTTTTGAGTGTGTGTGTGGGTGTGTGTGTGTGCGTGTTGCATGTATGTTTATGTGAGTTGATTTTAAAGAACTTGTAGAAGGTCTTCCACAGATTCATATTCCATTGGTTTTAATCACTCAGTTACTGCCGTTTTAAATTCTCCGTATGTATGCATACTTAGAAATTATATGAGTATGTATAAAAAAGTTTTAATTAAATCGCAAAGAAAATGTCCAAAAGCCAAAGTACTTGAAGCAAAGTCGTTGATATACCTAATTAGAGATAATAGAAAAACCTCGCAGAACTTCAGAACAATACACACTCACACAGTACTGTTTTACGATTACCGATTATAATTATTTAAAGTTAAAGGTCATTTTTAAATAATTTATTATACTATTAAACTAATTGTTGTCAAACTGATTATGATTAAACCTCTTTTCATAATCAAAAAGCGAGTACAACCGTTAAACAACACTGCCAAAGACAAACAAGACTGAGAAAAAATAATTTAATGACAAGCAAGAATGACAGGTTTAAATTTTTATCATCGAAGTAGGTATTTTTCATGAAATTATTCTTTATTCTAAAGGTAAATTAGTGTCGAAATGGCTGCATAAATCTAACTATGGTTCCTTAAAACGAAAATGATCAGGATTGATATTTAAATGTAAGTAATTATGGAGAGTCGAGATCCAATCTGTTTGTTTACTACATTGTTTGAATCTGTTGAATTCCACTATATATGAAGTGCTCGATACACGAACGTAGCCGAAGGTAGCCGAGAGTGTGATTCGTTTTCGTGACAGAATTTCTGTATTCGGTCTCCACGCAAGGCCCGCGATAGAAGCTATGCAATAGCTTAAAACTTGTTCCGCTTGCAAATAAGATGCACCTAAAACGTCAGATGACTTCTTGAAAGGAATGCTCACGCAAAACCTTCCATCTGGTAGCCGCTTCGTTGTTTGCATGAAATGGTCCTCGCACTGACGCTCCTCCAAGCTGTGCGTGTCACCACGATAGTGGTTGGATAGTTCCTCTATTTAACAAAACATACTATATTTATATTATTATTATTACTAGCTGACCCGCGCAACTTCGTTTGCGTCTTATGAGAGAGAGAGAGAGGAATAGAGAAAGAGAGAGGTGTACTATTGTTATTGTGATAATTATCATGTTTCCCGTAATTTCCTCCCGTTGCGTTTACTCCCATCGGGACGCTACTATTTACTATGGGAACACCCAAAAATTCCGTATTGTGGTTTTCCGAATTTCAATATTCCGATGTTAAAATTCCGAAGATTATAATTACTAAGTAACAAAGCTCCGAATATTCAAAAGCACGATATTCATTTATCCGAAAGTTATAAGTACGAACTTTTATTTTTCCTAATTTCATTAGTACGAATAATCAAAAGTCCGTACTGTAATTTTCCCGAAAACCATTATTTCGAATTTCAAATTTCCGAAAATTCATTTTTAAAGGTACAACATTCTACCAAAAATAGGTTAAAGCCGCGGCAGCGGCCGGTGTATGCTATGACATACAAGTTGAAAGCTTGAAGGAAGGACATTCCTCGATAACAGTAACAGGCTTGTCTCGTCACTCTCACTTGTCACGCAATGGTTGAAAGCTATTGAATGCCTGCATGCATAGCCGCTTGCATGCTGTTTACATACATGCTAGCATTGCTAGCCTGTCTGCTTTCTTGCACATGGTTAAGGTCTCGTGTAATTTATAATCAGATAACTACGTTGCGGCCATAACGAAAGTTACTTAATGACAGTGATCGTCTATAGCCTTTGCGCTCGGTAAGCCTATTTCGCAGTAAGCCTAACTCGCGTTACGTCTAAATGTCATTTACAGTTCGCTTTTAGCCTAAGTAGCTGTATGCCTATAAAGCTGTTGGTCTATTTCGTATATGGACTATTTCGAGAAATACCTAAATCTCAGTTGGTCTACATCGCGTTATGCCTAAAACACTTGAATCAGCATTACATGAATGATTTTGTGATTCGTTGTCATTTAAGTATATATATACCTTAAATGGATAGTTTGGTTTTATAAGGAAAAAAAAACAGTTTCATATAAAAACATAGTTTCGTGACTCAATTTTGTGATTGAACTACTGGACGTCCCAGTAGTTTCTTCTACAATGTATTTCTGAATCAGGCTGAATAAATCTGGCTGAAATTTGGTGCAGGGATAGCCTGGAATAACATACAGACTACTTAAACTGGTGTTGCAAATGTCCACACAATGCGGTGACCATTATCCATTAGGTGGGCCGTAAACTTGTCTGCCGTTTTAGTAGTAAAAAATTATAGGCTCGAGTTAAGAGCTTAAGGACTAAATCTCAGTAGGTCTAGTTCTTATTTGACCTATATAGCTCTTGGCCTACATCGCAGTAGGTCTAATTCGCGTTGTGCCTACTTCTCCTTTTGACTAGTCATAACGCGAGTTAGGCGTACTGCGAAATAGGCTTACCGAGCGCAAAGGGTCTATAGAACACTGAGTAAGAGGGCTACGAGCGCTTCAATGCGCCTTGTATTTATGGTTCGTATTTATGATATTTCGGAATCTTGATATTCGGAGTTCGTATTTATAATATGTCGGATTTTTAATAATTCGGAATTAAATGGTTCGGTTTTTGAAATTCGGCATTCTGACAGTCAGAATTATTAACATTCAGAATTTTGAAATTCAGGCTTTTAGTAAATAGGATTTATGAAACATCGAATATTTGACTTTCGGGATTTCGAATCATTCGGAATTATAAAATTCGGGATTTTGAAATTCGCCATTGTGACTTTCGGAATTATTTTTTTCGTATTAATGTAGTGTACCCATTTATTATCTATCTGTAGAGGGTCGAAAATCTGTACAGGGAAGATATTTAGAAAAAATATTGGTAGGGCATTCTCTAATCGATGCTAAAGCCGAAAATGTTACTTAATTTTTTTTTGTCTGTCTTTGTCTCTGTACCTATGTATCCCGAATAAGTATCACGTCGAAACTACTGAATCAGTTTGAATGATACTTGGCACAATCTATTGTATTGTGTAGATTGTACTCTATTCTTTTACATGAGACTTTCACAACTTAATTCGTCATTTTTCATCACAGGCTTTTTTTTTTTTTTACGTGAGGGAAAAATCCTCGTAGGATGCTATGCCGGACTCTTATCGACTAAAAAACCTCACGTAACGCCCAACAGCCTATGGTTGAGAGCCCCGGGTAAGCCCTCAGGAAGGATGTCCCGTGACTCCCAACAAACCCACGGCCGCCACTGCGGCCTCGCCCAGGGGGTGGTTCGGGTGCAATCCCGCGTCTATGGGGGGTTTCGGGTGTGACCCCGCTTCTAAGGGGGGGGCGTGCGTGAGTTGCTCACGTCACGCAGCCGTCATGGGCCTGCTTCTGTAAGGACGGTGAGCGGCCCTCTCACCGTCCTCAGACCCCCGGTCATGGAGGCCGATAGTCCTCGGCGAAGACACGTCGGCGGCGCCCAGGGCGCCGACTGCGGAACTCGGGTGGGACCCATCACAGGCTCATCACAGAAACAGTTTCAACCAGTGCAATTCACACAAACTAAAGATCCCCTGATTCACAGAGATGCATGTTATCATGGGCCAACAACCTAAAGAAGCGACTCTGGAATGACATGTAGCGGAGGGGCCACACATCACGGTAAGTTTACATGGAATACAAATACAAATACAAAATTGTGCTTTTTTAAATTAGCGCCTGGTCTAAAAATGTGTGTGTGTTATTTGTAGGGTGATTGCAATCACTTATGTTGCAGGCGTCAGTGGGCCGAGAAAATGATATATATTATTCACCAAGAAACTAATTTGAACTTACTGGCGGTGGATATTAAGTTGAAATTAGTATTGTGGATGTGCATGAGCATTGAATGCAACCTACACTGACATGACAAGTACCCATGTTCAGCTGTAATTTCTCACCAAGTGGTCCTATTTAAAATAGTTTTTTTGGTGTTAAAAAGGAAGAAGTTTAACAATTGTTCCACACAAGTTTTAACATTAACAGACCTACGGCCGCCACTGCAGCCTCGCCTAGGGGGTGGTTCGGGTGCCATCCCGCGTCTTTGGGGGGTTTCAGGTGTGATCCCGCTCCTAAGGAGGGGCGTGCTTGAATCCCTCACGTAACGCTGCCGTCATGGGCCTGCTTCTGTAAGGACGGTGAGCAGCCCTCTTGCCGTCCTTAGGCCCCCGGTCACGGATGTCGATAGTCTTCGGCGAAGAACTTTTAAAAAATTAAAATTTTATTCAAGAGTTCCTTTAAATTCAACAACAACAAAGTTCCTTTAACAACGCGCCAGTTTAGATTTACAATCATATTATGATTGTAAATCTAAACTGGCGTGTTGGCTTAATCATAAAAGAGCTGAATGAATTTCTGCCTCTGTGGCGCGGTTGGTAGTGATACCGCCTGCAGCGCTGGAGGTCGTGGGTTCGATTCCCACCGGAGACAAATATTTGTGTGACCCATAAATGTTTGTCTCAAGAGTCTGGGTGTTTCTATGTATAATATGTATGTATATAAAAGTATATGGTTTACTAATGTTTGCCATAATTTAAAATGCCATAATTTTATATGCCATACTGGCATTTGCCATAATTTCATTAGAAATAACGCTTTAGTTGCCATAATCGTGAAATGACATAAAATGACTTTCACTAATTCTATTGGTCATAATCGATCAAGTGTCATAATAATTTAAATCCATAAATGTATTTGCCATAATTTTCGTTTTCAATAATGCCATTTTCCATAACTTTTATTCACCATAATATACTTCTGGGTGTTTTAAAAAAAAACCACGAGGACTAAGGCGGGAGCTCCGCTTCGCTTCGCTCCCGCCCTAGTCTTCTAACCTAACCTATCCGAGTCGGATTGCACTGAGTCAGGGTGTTAATAATAATTAATTTCGACCTAACAATATTTTGTATTATTTTTATAATGATATCAAATTTTGATTATGTCAAGAGTCGATTATGAGATTGGTACTTATGGAATGTAATTATTATAATAAATGTTATTATAGAAAGTAATTTTATGGCAAATAAAAGTTATCACTGTTGAGTTGTTAAGGCAAACGTTATTAGTATAAATGATAATAGTGCAAGTAAATATTATGATCGGGGATGATTATGGCAAACAATATTAGTGCAAATGAATTTATGGAAAACGAGAGAAGACCAAAGTATATAAGTATTAATATCCGTGGTCTGATACCCATAACACAAGCAGGTTATTTCTAGCTTTCTTTGGGATCAGATAGCGTTGTGTGAAATGTCCGTAAATATTTATTTATTTATTTAATATAGCTATTGTAAAACAATTCAGTCCACGCCTAAGGCAACACGCCAGAACTGTACTTTTTGCGGGTTCTATAATTTCAAATTAACGATTGTGAAAAGCAGGATCAAATAAAGTCAACAAAATTATAAAATTAACATTGCCCTGATACATAATTTAATGTGGTCTCATAGAAATACAAAGAAAGAGACAGTTTAAGTAGTTCAGCTCAATTGTAATCGACGGATTTGGGATGAAATTGAAATGTCGGATAATACATACATACATAAATATAGTCACGACTTTATCCCCGAAGGGGTAGGCATATAGTATACGCCCACGTTTTAACTTATAGCTGTATGTCCCATGAAATAGGTGGTGAGTCTATTGCCATTTGAGAATAAATAAAAAGAAAAGTTCCGTCGAAGACAATTAAAAAATACATTCAGGGCCTATAATTATTATGATTTATCCAAAACATGAATCAATAATGTTGAGCCGTATAAGAATTTTTTTATTGATGTAATTAATTGTATTTATCAATAATATTATTATACCAGTGATCGTATATCTTTTGTATGATATAAATCATTTAAAAAAATTGAATATTAATAAAATATTATTGAAACGAAGTATTTCTTAGAGGAAAATAGATTATTATGTATAATTTTTGTAAAATATTTTTTAGGTCACGTTAATAAAATATTTCTACCCCAACTGAATTGGGAAAAGGCTTATTGGATGATATTTAAAGATGACATTTCTCTTCCTGGTCGCTAATCATTTTTAGAAACTAAAACACATTGAGTAGTAACCTGTGCAGTTCTACAACACCTCATCTCTGAGACATACGTACAAACATTATTATAGTCAAACGTTTACCCTCGCAGAAGGCAGAGGGAGATAATATAGATCCAAATTTATATGATTGACCATCTGAGATTATAAAAGCATAATAGTAGATAACTATTAACATCAAAGGTAGCTGGCATCTTCAGGGTTAAAGACCTGCAAGTGGTGCACCTGCTCACAGTATTATATTTTTCTTTTAATTATCATCTTCGAAGATGGGTGGACAAAGCTATGTTGTAACTGGCTGGCCATATCCGTAGAACAATCTAAGGCTGTGGAGCAAACGATTTCCGGAGTGGAGTTTCAGTACGCGACTAGGTAGACGTGAGGTGAGATGATTCGCTAACGGCATGGAGAGGCAGGCTAGGAGGGACTAGATGCGAAAAACACAGGGCATGTATTGTGGCGTAAATTGAGGAGGCCTCTGTCCAGCAGTGGACTGCCATGTATCCTGATTTGAGAGTTATCGTTAAGCTAAGATACAGGAAGGTCAGGAAAGCTATTCATCCTTTAGAGGTGTTAGAGGGATTTCAAACTTTTATTTTTTGAATATTTTCTTTTTCAAATTGGCGCCTGGTCTAAAAAAGTGTGTGTTATTTGTACGATGATTGCAAACACTTATGTTGCAGGCGTCTGTGGGCCGAGGAAATGATAAATATTAATCACCGAAAAACTAATTTCAACTTACTGTTGTTGAATAGTAAGTAAAAATTGGAAAATTTAATTTATGTTGTGGATCATGAGTGTATTGAATGCAACCGAGACTGACATTACAAGTACCCATGTCATGTCAGTATACACAGGGTTGTATTCAATAGGTACTCGGGGTCCATAAATAAATACCATTACAATGAAGCGCTAAAAAGGATAAAGGTTATGTAAAAACGAGTAACTTGCTAAGTGTTCCGTAAAAACTCACGGCTCACGATATGTTCAGTCCTGAAATGGCTGACCACTTGTGGAACTTAATTTTTTCTTTTATGTTCAGGTTGCCAAATTGACGTCTCGCCACCAGCCTGATGGAAAGCCGTGGCGCATTTAGCGATTGGAGGCCACTTCTGACAGTGGTCTTCAGTTGGCGGCTCTGTGGACTCTCCTCTTGAAGAACCCGGGATTGTAAGATGAAGGAGTGCGGCATTACTTTGTGCAAAGTTAATTAGATTTTTAGGATTTGTTTGAAGTCGGTTTTATTTTTTATATTTTTTTTGATTCCTAGTTGCATATAATTATACCTTTGTTGCAACACATAAATAAAAACATCCAAATTTTTCAATTGAAAAAGTGAACTGTGTTGGCTGGAACTTGAACCAGCGCCGGCGCCGCGCCGCCTTCCCAGCCCAGAATATCGCAGTGATAGACTGTACCTTACGCCATCGCGCCACAATGCAACTGGAACCTTGTGATCTACTAATCGTGGCTGACGTCACGGCTACCCTGAGCTACGAACTGCAACGCCTACGACAAACCGCGACACTGCAATATCCTAGGATCCCTTTAAGAACGACCTTCACCGAGCTGGTTATTGGATGAAAAGTGTTTTATATTTAACTAAATATATCACTTATTAATTTGCAATAGGGTTGCCTAAAAATTTTCAGTCCAGAATATGATAAATTAAGAGTTAAAAAAAAATTTTAGATCTTAATCGGTTTGCTTAATAGATACATTCCATACCAATTGAAAGTATAACGCCCATAGAATATGCAAATGTTAGGTTGTTGATTTTTTTCTCGTCACAACTTTTATTACGCAGGTATAAACAGGTAAATCGATACTAATAATTGCAACGCCCTTTTTTTTTTTTTTTTTTACGTGTGGAAATCCTACATGGATGCTATGCCGGACTCCTACCGACTAGAACCACACGATGCCCTACAACTGTCTATGGCCGGGAGTCCCGGGTAAGCCCTCGGAAGGATGTCCCAGGGCTCTCGGCAGACTTTGGCGAACACTTCAACCTCGCCTATGGGGTTCGGGTGCTATCCCGCGTCTGGGTAGTTGGGTCGGGTGTTAACCCGCTACTAGGGGAAGGGGGGGGGGGATTTGGGTACTGTCGTCCCACCTCTATCACCACTATGAGGGGCAAAGAGATATTCGCCATCGTCTTGGCCTGCTTCTGTACGAACGGCGAGCAGGCAGCCTACCGTTCTCAGGCCCCCGGTCATGGAGGTCGGTAGTCTTGGGCGTATAGCAGCCTGCGACGACCCCGCCGCCGACTGCGGAACTCGGGAGGGAGATCCCTCTCACGGTCCCTCCCCGCCACCTCTTTTTGAAGCATAACTTGCTCGCAAAAAGATGCAGCGGCATCCCACTTCCTTCCGCTAGAGACCATAGCTTTCACCATGGTCTCGAAGTGTAAGAACGTCGACGCCCAGGCCCACAACGAGGTCTCGGCGCTGTAGCGCCCATGCTGAGCACTCCACCAGAGTATGCAGCGCCGTGTCCTCGCTGCAGTCACCGCAGTGCTGACACTCGGGTGTTACCTCCCTATGTATGCGCCACAGATACTTAGGACGAAACCCTTTCGGTCTCTTAGGTCCAGTTCCTATGTACGTCTAGCGTGTTTGTTACGACTATTTCTGCGAAAGTCTATTTATTTAAAAGTTCATTATTGCGAATGTCCATTTCTTTGTACGTCCATTTATTTGAACGTCCATTATACGACGATATTGCTGAAATTTAGATTCTATAATACTTAAATCTCAAATACTAATAATACTCAAATCAGTTTGACAAAATAGTTAGTCCACCTGGAAGAACCGTATTTATCTGAAATGAAACCCTTTGTCCACTAAAATCCATTAAAAAGATCCATCATGATCTTTGTGGATAACTTAAAGATTTTTTTTATGAAAAATGTATCTTTTAGGACATGCGAGTGGAAAAAAATCCATTATAGGTTGTGGTAAACGAAGAACATCTAAAAGTCAAAATGTATGAAGTAATTAAATAATTTTCAAAACAAATGAGGATCGGTAAAACAAATGAAGATCGATCAAACAAATGAAGATCAATGAAACAAATGAAGACCAACGCAACAAATGAATATCGACAAAGCAAATGAAAATCGGCAAAACAAATGAAGATCTAAAAAACAAATCAAGATCGATAAAACATCAGATCAATAAAACAAAAGACTATAAGCAAGTTGATAATGTCAAAAACCTCTCGCAGCCATATTTTGTAACCTAGATGCGTTTGCCATTCAAAAAAATAGGTGCAAGCAATTCTCAACCTTAATGACACTTATCTAAAAATGTGCCTTTAAGCGTTTATAGACATCACTGATCACGAATATTAAAAAAATAAATAGATATTATGCATGCACTCCAAAAAGCACATTTTTTTATATGTGTCATTAAGGTCGAGAATTGCTTGCACCTATTTTCTTGATTGGCAATCGCATTTAGATTACGAAATATGGCTGCGAGTAGTTTTGACCTTATCAACTTGCTTATAGTCGTTTGTTTTATTGATCTGCATAATATATATTTTATCGGTCTTCATTTGTTTTTTCGATCTTCATTTGTTTCGCCGACCTTCGTTTGTTTCGCCGATCTTCATTTGTTTTATCGATCTTCATTTGTTTTGGATCTTCATTTGTAAATAAACCCCTCCGGAGCAGAATGTACAAAACGCAAAAACATAGAATATTAAAGGACGTTCAACATTGCTAATAGATCTGCAAATGAAAAAAAAATCGCGTCCTAAGAGAGTGACGATCGGGAGAAGTGAATAAATTCGGAAATAAGCAGTTTCTGAAACTATACATTCACGGAATGGACATTCCAGAAAGATAGACCTTCACGGAAATGGACGTTTCTGAAGTCAGACATTGACGGAATGGACGTTCGAAGAAATAGACTTAAGAGTTAACTGGGCATGACAGGAACTGGACCTAAGAGACCGAAAGGAACCGAAACACCCGTGAATTGCAACGCCCTGGTTAATGAATTAAAGTTAATTAAAATATAGAGATTATTTAATTGCAGACACGGTAGTATAGGGTTGTCGCGAATTTGTCTGCGAAAAATCAGTCCTGAATTATGGTTGTCGATGTTAAAAGGGAAATATAGCTATGAATAAATCTCAGTGATTGTTGTGATTTCCACCTGCAAGTCAATAACAAACCTGACACCATTTAATTTATTATTTGGACCACTTCCAGAGCGTGGTTGTTCAGTGTCACTGGTTCAGCACTGCTTTGCATTATCTTAATTTAGTTTCGTCTCTTTACTTTTCACATCGTGCCAGAGTCTTCTGGGTATAATATTCCACATTACACTTCACAGAACAAAGAGCACCCCATCGTCGGAATATACTATGTGTATTATTATGTGAATCCTCATATTTTTATTATTATTCATCTTATTACCGGACACTACATAAGTGGCGATAGGCATAGTCCCTTACTCACGTGTTCCGTGCAAGTTACGGCTAGAATCTATGAATCCATCAGCCGGTGTCTCAGCATTTTATGAGTCACTCATTCTTATGGCCTTTGCATTTTTTTAGCATTTCAGGGTAGTTTCTATTAATTTCGGGGAGTTTCACTTGACTCTGTAGTTGCTACTTCAAAAGATTCCTTGACATCAAAGAAGTACCTCAACGCGAACTGCTTTCGTTTATTTGCTCCCTATTAAACATGCTATGCAGAGCAGTGTTTCCTCATATAACCTTCATTACATGCAATTTTTTTTTGAATGTAGCGAAGATTATCTCTTATCTATTACTTATACAAGTACCTCAACGCGAACTGCTTTCGTTTATTTGCTCCCACCGGAGACCATTATTTGTGTGACCCATAAATGTTTGTCTCAAGAGTCTGGGTGTTTCTATGTATAATATGTATGTATTTAAAAGTATATAAGTATTAATATCCGTGGTCTGATACCCATAACACAAGCAGGTTAATCCTAGCTTACTTTGGGATCAGATAGCGTTGTGTGAGATGTCCGTGAATATTAATTAATGTAATTAATGTTTAAACATGCCATGCAGAGCAGTGTTTCCTCATAAACCCTTCATTACATGCAATTTTTTTTGAATGTAGTGAAGATTATCTCTTATCTATTACTTATACTATTTAATCTAGTATTTTTTCTAGTCCTTAGCAGGGAGAAGAAGGGACATAATTATGCATCTAAAAGCCTTTGCTCTCTGGTATAATGGTTTCCCAGGTTTTTGAATGAAGGCTGGCGTTTACCTTTCTCTTTGTCTTCAAAACATATTTTTAGGGTTTCGTAGCCAAATGGCAAAAACGGAACCCTTATAGATTCGTCATGTCTGTCTGTCTGTCTGTCTGTCTGTCTGTCTGTCTGTCTGTCTGTCCGTCCGTGTGTCACAGTCACTTTTCTCCAAAACTATAAGGCCTATGCTATTGAAACTTGGTAACTAGATGTATTCTGTGAACCGCATTAAGATTCTTATCTAACACTAGAAAAAAAGCTGTCAATTTTGGGGGTCCCCATACTCAGAACTGAAACTCAATTTTTTTTTTTCATCAAACCCATACCTGTGTGGTATCTATAGATAGGTCTTCCAAAATGCTGCTGAGGTTTCTAACATCATTTTTTTCTAAAGTGAATAGTTTGCGCAAGAGGGACTTCCAAAGTCGAAAAATGAGTGTCCCCCCCCCCTCTAACTTCTAAACTAAGAGAGTGATAAATCTAAAAAAAATATATGATGTACATTGCCATAAAAACTACCAACGAAAATTGGTTTGAACGAGATAGAGCTGGTAGTTTTTTTTTAAATACGTCATAAACAGCAGTTTTCGGTTAGAAAAATCACTACTACTGCGAACGTGTTAAAACATCAATCAAAGTTACAACGAACTATAAGAACTTTTATATTATGTTACTAGCTGCTACGAAACCCTTCATGGGCGAGTCCAACTCGCACTTGGCCGGTTTTTTATTGTGCTAAATGATACGAGCTAGCTGGCTTTTTGCTGTCTCCAATATCTTAGAAAATATCTCATAATGGTCCGGCTGCCTTGAGCCGGACCATTATGAGATATTTGGGCTAGAAAGACTGGATATTCCATTGTAGGTGTTCTACTTTAATGTTAAACCTTAAAACGCGCCTTATAGGTCTTGCTGCGTGGGGCTGCTTTTTAGCCCCACAAAGAACGTACTCCATCTACTTTAATTTCTGGGGATACATACGTGGGATCAACAGTTCATAAGATCAACGATAAATATGTCGACGCCATGAGATCAGCAGTTTAAAATATCAATGGCTTACTATACCAATAAGTTAGGAGTTCAATTGTTCATTAGATCAACAGTTCGTTTCATCAACAGCTGACTACATCAATTGTTCATGTGATCAACATGATAAAAAAAAATCACAAAGGCTAAAGCGGGAGCGAGGCGGAGTGGAGCTAACCTAACCTATCCGAGTCGAGGTGTTAACCATAATAAGTGAATGGTTAACACCCCGACTCGGATAGGTTAGGTTAGAAGGCTAAGGTGGGAGCGAAGCGGAGCGGAGCTCCCGCCTTAGCCTTCGTGGTTATTATACGGCCGCTTATGTCGCGAAAAATATGTATTCCGACACTCTCAAGGGAATCAAAAGTAATGTATACCTAGGATGCTTTTCATTAAACTTAAACCATGAAATTTGACTGCCTTTGTGCGCTGAGAAAATACAGTAAACACTTGCAAACAGAATAATAATACAGTCACATTAGGAACCTCATTTGTTACATGTCGGTTAGAAATATTTTAATCTCATGTATTTAAACACTATAAATGCCACATCACCAACTAAATACTTAACACGTAGGTTATAAAGTGCTCTGTATACTAATCTTTAACAATAAAGATATATTTTTTCTTAGTCCGTAATATTTTAATCCTTATATTACAAATACATTTTCTGCAACATTACATTAGGCAAAGTCCATACTGAACTAAATTTAAGGAAAATCTTATGAGCGTCAGGCTATAACCCATAGCTAGATATATACAAAATTAACAGCAACAAGAAATTAATCAATAAGAAAACAAATAACCCTACTGCCAAGTAAACATACAACTGAATAGCTAAAAACGTGGGTCAAAAAATCCACCATTTTGATTTTCCAGAAATTGTAATATACTTACCTGGTGTCAATTACACAATCATGATAAATCGAATGACACCCCGCATGTCAAAATTCTTCAAGCCGTTCAGGCTGTAGGGCATGACAAAGAAATGGACATATATACATAATACTGTATTTCAATAACTTTGCGCAAAAATGTAAACAAACACATTTGATCCTATATATCCATAATTATTTGCAATTGAGTATTCACCCTGATTATATTCCAGTATCCAGGAGTCACACAGTGTTCTTACAATAATTTCGACACCAAATAACTTCTTTATGATAGTTTATTTTCATTTAAAATACCTAATCAGGATAGTAAAAAAATCAATGATGTGTCATACTATATTTTTCTACTCATCTGTCTTAGACAACGATTGTCAAAACATGACATGTTTACATTATTGCCAGATCGGGCAGGAATGGACTTATACATACATACATAGTCTCGAACAAGAAATCAATTATTATGAAAAGAAAAAACTCAATTGCAAAGTAAAAATACAACTGAAAAGCTAAAAATATTTTGTCGCCAAAAATCAGCCATTTTGATTTTATAGAAATTTTATTATACCTGGTGTCACTCACACAATCACTACGAATCAAATGACACCTAGCATGTCAAAATCCGTCAAGCCGTTCAGGCTGTAGAGCGTGACAAAGAAATGGACATATACAAACAAACATACATAGTCTCGAAAAACATTACCCTCCTTTCTTCGGCAGTCGGCTGAAAATAAATAAGGGGCTCCCATACAACAAGTGTAATTTATTGCCGTTTTCTGCAAACCAAATTTTAAATAGACTACCTAGGTGTACTTCTTGTACACATTATCTGACTAGAATTGGAATACTCTGTCATTACATTGATATAGTACAAGTTCCCTGAGTTGACTTCCTTAGTTCAAAAAATAACAGTTTTCATGCTGAAGATGATTTTGAAAAGCAATTAGTATGTTAACTCAATCACGAATGAAATGTGAAATAATGTTGGTCTTGATCAGGATTTGAACCTGCGTCTTCTAGTTTGTCGTACCGGACGCCCTAGCCGATATACCACCGAGAAACTACTCTCGAAGTCAACCTTTTTTTTTTTTACGTGAGGAAAAATCCTCAGAAGATGTTATGCCGGACTCTTACCGATCAAAAAACCTCACGCAACGCCCAACAGCCTGTGGTTGGGAACCCCGGGTAAGCCCTCGGAAGGATGTCCCGGGACTAACTCTAAGTCAACATTATTATATCTTGGAGCGATGTAGACATAGCCAGCTTTCATGCTTTCTGTAGTTCAGCTCAGTAGTTCAATGACGGCCGTCACTGTCATTTAACTATTGAACTGATACTGAATGTAGATAAAATTTTTACAGCAATAGCACTTCAGCTGGGAGTAAAACTCAAAATTATAAGGTTACCAGTGAAATATAAGCACATGTTTCCACGTCGCGCATTCCTCATCACCAACCAAATATTTGCACTGAGTTATAAAATCTTTCGTTTGTCTTAAATTCTTAATCTTTGACAATAAAGATATTCTACGTAATATTTATTTGCTAAAGTAATATTATTGCATTTCACGTGACAAGTGTCGGCAATTTTTATAACTTACCTGAAATATTTTTTTTTTACAAAAATTTTACCGACTTCAAACAAAACAAGTAAACCCATAGGTTTAGGTCGGTACTTTAAATAGCACCGACTTCGTTATTAATTTATTTTCTACACTTCCATAGTACATAATATTACTATTACTATTAAAAAAAAAATAATAAAAAAGAATCCGACTTCAAACTAAACTAAAGACTGAAAAATAAAATTTACTTAGCACAAAGTTAGTATATTCAGATTTATCAGATATCATGAAACATAATACAGAAATCGGTGCCCAGTAAAACTATGTAGGCTTAGATAGGAATAATTAATCTCTCTCATAGTCATATTGGCACCGACTTCAGTAGATATTATATTTAATGATATCTGATAAATCTGAATAATACTAACTTGGTGCTAAGTAAATTTTATTTTTCAGTTTTTAGTTTAGTTTGAAGTCGGTTTCTTTTTTGTTAAAATTTTTTTTTAACTATTTTTAGTGACGTGTAGACTGAAAATCTATCTATCTAGGTGCAAAGATCTCGACAGTACAAATTAATCAAGCCCAAACACAAGGTAACTGCTGTATATCGTTAGGGAAATCTCTCTAATGTCTTTCGTCTCCATCATCAGGTCGACTCCAGACCTTCATTAAGTTGTACTAGGTACTTTAAAGCCTTTAATAAAAAAAATTACAAATGCTCAAGATGTCCCTACAAATTTTAAAAGTTCCCTTTGATTTCTTCAGGATACCATCATCAGATCCAGACTTCCTTAAAATGGGACCACCTACCTAAAATAGATACATTTTTTAACGAATAAAAAAAAATTCAAATCGGTTCATAAACGACGAAGTTATGCGCGAACAAACATAAAAAAAAAAAATTTAAAAAGTCGAATTGAGTAACCTCCTCCTTTTTTGAAGTCGGTTAATAAAGAGGAAAGATTTGTTTTTTGTTTTTTGTTTGTTTGTTTGTAACGAATAGGCTCCGGAACTACTGGACCGATTTGAAAAATTCTTTCACTGTTGGAAAGCAACACTCTTTGTGGTGAACATAGACTATATTTTATTCCCAGATTCCTACGGAAACGGGAACTACGCGGGTGAAACCGCGTGACGTCCGCTAGTATTTAATAAAATCTGATAAATCAAAACACATATTACTGGGTGATATGTAAATTTTATTTTTAAGTTTTTATTTGAAGTCGGTTAAATTTTTGTAAAAAAAAATAATTCATTATGTTAAATCGGGTGGACTGAAAAATCTATCTATCTAGGTGTAAACCAATAACTCGACCGACCGACCGTTCACAATCGCGCAAGGTAGATAATAATCTTAAGATTTTTACAATGTTTTGACATTATATAGATAATGCACAGAATGCACACCGACTTAATCAGTAAATTGTGCAGACATCAACAAATATAAAACTGCAGTTGCAAGAAAAAGACGTACCGGTAAACCTGATATTGGTGATTTTTTACTGAAGTTAATATGTAGTATGTATTTCATATTGTTGATCTCTTTCACCAAGTCAAGTAAATAAATCAATAATGTCATGCTCAACATGCTACGACGACTGATTATACTTTAGTATTTTCATCTGTACTCATTTTTGTGTATAGCTATTATTGGCCTATTCTTTGTTAATGTGTTTAATTAACTCTTAAGTTAAAAAACTCTTAAGTTATTGTGTTTAATTTTAATGTTGCTGTTATCCGGAATAAATAATAAAAATCGGTTGTGTATAAAGTCGGTTTACTGACGATAGTTGAACGTGACAACTCAGCGTTAAATGGAACGCCTCAGAGCGAGGTAACGCCGCATACGTCACGTTTTTTCGTGCGTGCAGCCGGCTCCATCGAATTATAAGACGTCGAAAAAAATCGATGTCACGTCAAAAAAAAATTGGTTGTTTTAGAAATTACAAACAGTTTCAAACTGAGTTGGCTCGCCGTTATTACAGAAGCAGGTCAAGACGGCGCGGCGTGTCTCTTCACGCCTCTATAAAATAAGGATGGACAATGAATGAACTTGAATTTGATGCAGTTAGACCACCCTAAACCTTCTCAAATAGGTCGCAAGTTCCAGATTTTCACAGTGTTTTCCTCTGTATCACACTATGGACCCAGCGCAGTGATGAATACATGGAATGCTGAGCAAACGGTCTCATTATATAGAGTAGGAGTGCATTTTATATTGAAATTTCATTGACTGCCTCTGTGGCGCAGTGTGTGGTGATACCGCCTGCGCTGGAGGTCGTGGGTTCGATTCCCACCAGCGACAAATATTTGTGTGACCCATAAATATTTGTTTCAAGAGTCTGGGTGTTTCTATGTATAATATGTATGTATTTAAAAAGTATATAAGTATTAATATCCGTGGTCTGATACCCATAACACAAGCAGGTTATTCCTAGCTTACTTTGGGATCAGATAGCGTTGTGTGAAATGTCCGTGAACATTTATTTATTTATTTATCGACTTCTCTTGTTATTATTATGTCATGACCGATAATAAGTGATATATTATCTACAGGAGAATAAATTAACACATAATGCGAGCAACTAACAGCCAGGACAATATCTCTACTATAAAACACGTTCGAATTGTCTTTAGATAAAAAAATCCGACCAAGTGCAAGTTGAACTCGCCCATGAAGGGTTCCGTAGCAGCAAGTAACATAATATAAAAGTTCTTGTAGTTCGATGTAACTTTCATAGATGTTTTAACACCTTCGCAGTGGTAGTGATTTTTCTCCGCGAAAATTGCGGTTTTTGACGTATTAAAAAAAACTATCAACTCGATTTCGTTCAAACCAATTTTCATTAGTAGATTTTATGGCAAACATTATATATATTTTTTAGATTTATAATTCCCTTAGTTTAGAAGCTTAAGTTTTCCACTTTGGAAGTGTCTCTTGCGCAAACTATTCACTTTAGAAAAAAATTATGTCAGAAACCTCAATAGCATTTTTGCAGACCTATCTATAGATATGAGTATGATGAAAAAAAATTGTTGAGTTTCAGTTCTGAGTATGGAGAACCCCAAATTAACTGCTTTTTTCTAGTTTTATATAAAAATCTTAATGCGGTTTACAGAATACATCTACTAACCAAGTTTCAACAGCAGAGGCCTTATAGTTTCGGAGAAAAGTGGCTGTGACACACGGACGGACAGACAGACAGACATGACGAATCTACAAGGGTTCCGTTTTGCCATTTGGCTATGTAACCCTAAAAACAACCTTATCACACTCATCTCTTTGTGGTCATAAATAGGTACATTTAGTTCATCACAAGTGAGTGGCACAAAGTTCCATTATAATATTGAAGTGAGAAAAAGGCAGTAGGATAAACAGTTTATAATTGAAGAAAACTGTATTAAAAATTTAAAACATGGTCAATAAAAAATAAAAAAAAACAATTAAATAAAAAATAGATCTGTAGTCAAGTTCCTCTTGATTAAAAAAAAAAATCTTTAAAAATGGATGCGGATAAATTAAAAACTTCAGAGTTACTTATTCAAACTTTGTGTGCTGTAGTTAGTAGTAAGTATTTTGTCTTTACAGTTGAATTTTGCATGTCAGGCATTAATTAAGTGCATCTCATAAATAATAAAATTTGTAGATATTCACACACAACATCGTCTAGTCCAAATTAAGCTAATATAAGCTGGTGCTATGGGTACTATACGACTGATATACATACTTATATATTTCCAAATACATACATAGTATACATAAAAAACGCCCAAACTACGAAACAAACATTTGTGGATCACACAAATATTTGGACCGAGGACCGAACTGACGTTCCTTCCCCGTGACACCACCAAATTGTACCCCCAGTGGTGTCATGGGGAATCAACTCTTCCCCGTTGCACCACCGTGGTGTCACGGGGAATCGTATTTATCCCCGTGACACCACCAGTGGTACCAATGGGAATTAAGGTCTTCCCTCTGGCACTACCGACTAATAGTGATGGGAGTCTTGCGTGTTTAAACTCGGTAGAACTATCTTTACTGTTTAACTAATACTATAACTATTAAGTAGTCTGGTGCCATTTGATCTTTAATTGATAGTATTAACGCTAATAAAATATAGTAAAGTTGTCATGTCTGTCTGTCTGTCTGATTGGCGAAATTTAAAAAAAATACCTGGTCTATTTTATAGACATCAACTACGAGAATATCTACTGAACCAAAAAAAAATACTAAAATAGAATAATCATGGTTTCCGTGCGATCATAATTTTTTTGGTCTCGATATCTAATATTATTTTTTAATATGAAACCAGCCCTTTTTGTTTTTTCTTTTGTTTAACGTGAGGGAAAATCCTTCATGGATGCTATGCCTTACTTCTACCGACTAAAAAACCTCACGTAACGCCCAACAGTCCTCAACACTCGAAAGGATGTCCCAGGACTACCAACAGACCTACGACTACCACTGCGGCCTAGCCCTGGGGGTGGTTTGTGTGCTATCCCGCGTCTTTGGT
This sequence comes from Miltochrista miniata, assembly GCA_933228765.1. Classification (NCBI taxonomy): domain Eukaryota; kingdom Metazoa; phylum Arthropoda; class Insecta; order Lepidoptera; family Erebidae; genus Miltochrista; species Miltochrista miniata. The sequence continues at coordinate 5,001,461 of OW121769.1, forward strand.
GGGTTTTAGGGTGTGATCACGCTTCTTAGGGGGGGCGTGCGTGAATCACTCACGTCACGCTGCCGTCATGGGCCTGCTTCTAAAAGGACGCTGAGCAGCCCACTCACCGTCCTTAGGCCCCCGGTCATGGAGGCCGATAGCTTTCGGCGCGAAGACACGTCGGCGGCGCCCAGGCCGCTGACTGCGGAACTCGGGTGGGAGAGTTCTCTCAGCTCCCGCCCCGCCGCGCCGCTTCTTTCACGAGCATGACTGCTCGCAGAAAGAGGCATCACAGTCCCACTTACTCCTGCTGGAGACCATGGCTCCCACCATGGTCTCGAGGGAGAGAGTGTTCACGACCAGACCCACCACGAGGACCTGGCGCTGTTGCGTCTCCTGATGTTGGGCATCAACCGCGAGAGTGCGACTGATGCCCCCCTCAGTTTTGGGACCAAACTTCGGAAATGGTGTCCAAAGTTCCACCGGCTATCGAGTACGAGCCCCAGATACTTCATCGAGGGCTCGATGCCGATGCCGACGCCCCCTACCTGTAGGCTGGATCCTGCAGGTGACCCCTTCCGAGGTAATTGAAAGCACAGAGCCTCGGATTTGTGAAGGGCGACCTCGAGACCCAGCCGCCGTATCCGACCCACGACTTGAGCAAACCCTGCCGTGGCCTTTAGTGCTGCGTCTCGGTGCGTTGCTCCTCGCGCCGTAACGAGTGTGTCGTCGGCGTAACACGTTACGCCGACCCCTATGAGCAACGGACCTCGCAGCACCCAATCGTAACCGATGTTCCACAGAAGCGGCCCTAATACCGATTCCTGTGGAACACCGCACGACACATCTCGCCGACCCGGCCCCAGCCAGCTCGAGTAAGTTATGGCCCTCTCGGAAAGATCCCGACAATTCGACGGAGGTAGGGACGCACTTCATGGTAAATAAGCGCCTCTCTAATGTAGCTCCAGGGCAAGGTGTTGAAGGCGTTGGCGATGTCGAGAGACACCGCCACAACCACCTCACCCTGTGAAACCGCTTTCTTGGGTCTGAGATGCCTTACTATTCTGATTTTACTATGCTTTAGGTAACCGAGTGCGAGTGTGGTGCCTCTAGTGTTGCAAACGTTTATAGGCTGCGGTGACCACCGGTCCTTCTGGTGGGCCGTATGCTTGTCTGCCGCCTTAGTGGTATAAAAAAACCATACAAAAAATAACTTAATTTATTTCAGACTACTTCAAAGTTTTCCTAAATCCATTATACCTCTTAATTGTTGGTACTTGATGGACCTTGTTGTAATACGTTATGATAAAAGAGACCTTTAACAAAAAATGTAAAAATTATAATAAAAGTTGTGGAATAGTAGGTACAAGTAGGTACTTGTTTTTCATAATCTTTGTAAATCAATATTTTTTCTATTGTCTCTGGATGAGGATTCCAATATTTTATTTTATAGATCAGAAATGTGGGGCATCACTACAGTGGTGCCAGAGGGAAGACCTTAATTCCCATTGGTACCACTGGTGGTGTCACGGGCACTCACGGGGATAAATACGATTCCCCGTGACACCACGGTGGTGCAACGGGGTAGAGCTGATTCCCCATGACACCACTGGGGGTACAACTTGGTGGTGTCACGGGGAAGGAACGTCGTTTCGGCGTGGACTGATTTGTTTTAAAATAGACATAATCTTTAAGCTTTTTTATGATTAAGCAAACAGGGCAGTTTTACAAGCTGCTTGATGAGTCTGACGAAGAAATACTTCTCCTTTCATACACCTTATGTGACGTAAACGAAGTTGCGGGGTCAGCTAGTAAAAAATAAAATAAATTATAATAAAAATACGGGGTGTATGACTAATGCTATATATAGAGCAATGAATCCGGGTCACTTAAAGAATCCTAAAAATCTCGGAAACTAAAAATGCTAGGTTAATGCAATAAATTGTATTTAATAGACAATGTAATACTCCTTAAATGAAGGTATTAAAACTTCTTAGTTATTGTAAAGTTATATCATAAAAAAATCAAATTTGAAAAAGGGCCACTTTCGAAGATGGAACTACGAAATTACAGCATTTGGTGTTGCTTTTGTTTGTAATCTGTCATTTATGTGGGTACATAAACCATGTTGATAGTGCTCTATATTCATTAATCAAGCTGAAATTATGTCGCTTACGCCTGAAGAATGCACCAGAATACTTACAATGCTGGAAACCGGCCGGAGTCAGCGCGAGACAGCCAGGACTGTCGGTGTGTCGCTGTCAACAGTACAAAGAGTTCTCCGACGTTACGAAGAAACTGGTTCTAACCTACGCAGACCAGGAACGGGCAGAACCAGGTGTACCACAGCACGAGAAGACCGATACTTGGTGAACACCATGCTTCGAAATCGCTTTCTCACAGGAACTGAACTCACCAATCAGTTTCGACGCCTCGGAGGAAGTAACCCAAGTGCATGGACAGTAAGACGTCGGCTTGCTGAATCTAACTTAAACCCCTTAGACCTGCAAACGGCCCTAAACTGGAGCGTGGGCATCGTATTTCGAGACTAAGGTATGCCCAGAGCCACGTAAATTGGAGTATTGAAGATTGGTCAAAAGTTATGTTCTCCGACGAATCAAAATTTATGCTCTACAAGCACGATGGAAGACACAGAGTGTATCGAAGACCAGGGGAAAGATTCAAGCAAGCATGCATCGAAGAAAAAGTAGCCTACGGTGGTGGGTCTGTACTTGTGTGGGCCGGAATTTCTTCTGAAAGTCGCACAGAGCTGGTGATCATAGAAAACGGCTCTTTAACTAGCGTAAGATATGTGGAAGAAATCCTCAATGATCACGTTGGTCCATTTATGGTCAATTTAGGTGAGGATGCTATATTTATGCATGACAATGCCCGACCTCATACAGGTAGGATTGTGAATGACTACCTTCAAGAGATGAACATTACTCGTATGGAGTGGCCAGCGCGCAGCCCGGATATCAACCCGATCGAGCATGCTTGGGACGAGCTAGGCAGATGCGTAAAACAACGAAACCCTCCCCCAATCACGCTTCGTGAGCTCAAAATTGCTCTCACAGAGGAATGGGAGAATATTCCCCAAAATCGTATAAGGAACTTGGTGTACAGCATGCCAAACCGCGTAAACGCAGTAATGGAAGCACGAGGAGGCAATACGAAGTATTAAAATTCAAGAAAATCGTAATAAAGTTCAAAAATTTCATGTTTCCTATTTTTGTTTTAAGGAGAGATCGGCAGTTTTTTCTTTATGTAATTTTGTGTTAATAAAATGTATGGTGACTCATATTTTTTTTACTTTCATTTAAGGAGTATTACATTGTCTATTAAATACAATTTATTGCATTAACCTAGCATTTTTAGTTTCCGAGATTTTTAACATTCTTTAAGTGACCCGGATTCATTGCTCTCGAGTGTATATAGCATTAATCATACACCCCGTATGGTGACGGGACCCCGTGTGTAATTTAAAAAAACTTTTTCCTGTATTTTTCAGTAGGCACCTTAGGAATACAAACTGGCTTCGTGTACGCCTGGCCATCATTTAACATAGCTAACTTCCAGTCCAATGACACAGTGTTGGGGACTCCAATGTCTTTGATGCAAGTCTCCTTACTGGGAAGTTTGCCACAAGTTGGTGGATTATTGTCCATGCCTTTATGGGGCTGGGCTTTTGGGACGCTGGGAAGGAAATACGGTGCTACACTTGCTGGACTTCCTTATGTGGTAAATACTTGAGATTTTTATATAATTTGAGCTCAAAGTATATCTATCTAACTATCTACCTTCACGCCAAATCCCTTGCGGGGTAGGCAGAAAGAACCGAGCGCCACACGGCATGGTCCATACACACCTCACTTGCTTCTTCAACTTTCATGTTTCTTTTCATGCATGCACGTCGGTGCCTTCGGCTCTTGACACCACCTTCAACTAACACACTATTAGTTTGGTCGTAGTAGGTGTGTCTTGGTCTTCCCCTACGTCCATCCACTTTCGCGTTGTATATCTGTTTTGTCATTGTTTCATCTCCCATTCGTTTAGAGTAGACTGTATTATTCATATTAAAATATGTGTTTTATAGCACCCGTCCAAAGTGCTCAAGAAATAAAGTTATCGGATGCTACCGCACAATGGCGCACAAGACCGTAGTAAAACTTAATTTATGACCAATCCAAGGATTTATTTGTAAAACTATTGACTGATTTGTATAGCTAAAGGGTTAAAGAATTGTTTATGTAAACTACGAGAATTTTGCCCAGTACAGTAATTTAGAAATAATGATTAAGTTCGAACTCTTGTTAAACAAAGAAACTATTTGTAACAGATTTTTTTTGTTAAATCTAAATCCATGACATATGTTTTTTTTTGTTTTTATTAAGACAAATAATTGCTAGTCTTTCTATGTTATTTTTATCACCAACACAACTTGAAAAAAGGGCATTATTTTTAAATAAGAGCTGTGACAAGAACAATGGCGTTGACTCGCTAAACTTTCAACCACTTGTGATTTAAAATTGTGCCGACAGATGTGCTTCAAATCACACTTACAGTATTCCTTATCTAATGCACTTTACACATACCACAGTTTGACTCACGAAACGATGCCTAAAACATAAACAAAACCGTTAGTTGGACCGCAGACCTCTCGGTGGCCACAGCCACCAAAAGCTATATGAGCAAAATTCATTTTGTAGCCAAGGCCACCAAAAGCACGTGTGTGGTTAGTCTCGCTCTTGAACTTAATAAATGTGTGGATGTTCCTTTCTATCGGTAGAATATATGTCAATGGTGTCGCCATAATTGAACATTATACGGGTCACATACTTACTTATTTTTCGACCTTCATCGTAAATATTTTTTCTTTAAAGAGTGAACAACGCTTTCAGCAGATTACTTTAGGTAGGTGGAATATTTCAAAGACAGCAATTTCATAGGAAATAGTAAACAAAGAGCCCTTATTTTAGTTTTTACTCCAGTATAAACAATTTACGTACAAACACATAATTCAATTACATGTACTGATGTTGTAGACGTATCGTGTTTATAATGTCATCATGCAATTGTCATCAATATTCTGAAAAAAAAAATTAAACATAGAGTTGTCAAACTCTTTTAGAAATACTATATATATGTAATGTGTATTATATATATGGAGAAGCGCTCGTGGCCCCGCGGACTCAGTGTTCTGTAAACGATCACTGCAGTAAGCAACTTTCACTATGGCCGGTTCATGGATGGGTGACCATCCATGTGATCACTTTGTGACATTTATTAGAGCGTTTCCGTGCTTCGGAAGGCACGTTAAGCCGTTGGTCCCGGTTGCCAGTAAAATGGCAGTCGTTAAGCTAAGTTGAAGGCTTTATTTCAACAGCAGGCAGTCACAACCTGAGCCTGTCCATTTAAACACGGCTCACCACCTATTACGTGGGACAAATTATACAAAGGTGAAATGCGGGCATATTATATGCCTCTGCCTACCCCTTCGGGGATAAAGGCGTGACCTTATGTATGTATGTATGTGTGTATTATATATATTTTTTGGGCGTCGTCCAGTGCTCCGGGTATTCGCTGTCGCCCAGGTCTCCCAATATAGTTTGTGCCATATTCAGAATCCTGTCTTTGAGCGTCACCTTGGTACACTTGGCGACTAATACCATTGAATCGCCGGGTGGTGTTTTGAATACAAGTTTACCCTCCCTTGACTCTTCTTCATTCAAAGGCACAAAACCACTCCCGTGGCTGTAGGCAGCCATGTACGATCCCGATAATGTTTTCGTATACTACTAGAGATTTGTCATTGTCGTGCACCGCCGCCCCCGCCTCATCCAACAGTTCTCGCAGCACGGGTCTCTCATCTAACAAACGGACATCATCGAACGGAACATCTAACAGATTATTAGCCATCTTTTGCAGTTGGCCAGTTTTGGTTTTGAGCTATTTTTTGTTTAAAGTCTACGATTCACAAAAACTATTTTTGTACAATTTCAGATATCTTGGGTAATAATATCAGTGACAAACAACATCACATGGATCCTCATAGCCGCAGCAATAGCCGGGGCGGGAGTTGCCGGTCAAAACGTGTCAAATATTTACGTAGCAGAGATAGCACATGTTTCAATTAGGGGTGGTTTGACTTCGATAATGTCCAGCGGTTTTGTTGCTGGTTAGTACTAATCCTACGTCTTTCAAAATTTGTGAAGATGTTTAGATGTTTGGATGCTGCGTTTGCGGATAGGGCTGAAATTTAGTACGGAGATAGCTTATAGTGTGAAATAACACATAGGTTTATTATATACTTTTCATCCCGTGTACGAATATGTTCTTATGGGAAGCGGGAACGGGTACCGAATTTCACACGGGCGAAGCCGCGAGCATCTTCTAGTATTATAAATGTCAAAGTTTGTGAAGATGTTTGTTACTCAATCACGCTCTAAAGGCTGGACGTATGGGCCTGAAATATGGTATAGGGATAGATTATAGGTAGTCTAGAATAACATAATATTTAGGCAACTTTTTATTTCGGGTACCTATATAGTACCTATATTCCCACAGGAAGCGGGGACATCAGATAGTGTTTTATTCCTAGTTAATAGGAGAATGATAGACGGTTCTGTCAGAAACAATTTGAAACAAACCATAAAAACACAAACATTAATAAGTAAAAGAAAAGAGAGAGAGAGCTGGATACTATTACACATTTCAGTCATTTTACAATCAAGACGTTTTGATACATGAACTTTTTCAACCCTGACATTTTGCTAACATAGACGTTTTACAATCACGAGTTTCCAGTGGCGTAACTATAGGGTGGCAAGGGTGGCAAAATGCCACGGGCCCCGGACCTAAAGGGGTCCCGGCCCGAGAGCAAAATGAAAGAAAAAAAATCTACTATTTGGATGTTAGGGCCAGGGCCCACCAATATCCAGTGGCTCTCACACACAAGCGGCGCATCTGTATACGAAAGAGTATTAAAGAATGAGGTTCCAGCGCTTTGAGGTATATGATAATTTTATTATAGATGTGCCATGAATCGCTGCCGTTGTAGCCATAGCGAAACATTGTTGATGTAGTCCAGCAAAACCTCCTGAAAATTAAATAAAACTTCCTCTTTTCGCCTCGAAACTCATGGTTTCATTCATTCTTGATGACAATCACAACAATATTCAATTACTAATACATTAGCCAAGAGAGTGGTTCAATGAAAATAGCAGAAATAGTCACATTGTGACTAAAATCATAAATATCCTCTTTGTAATCGCGTCAGCGCCATCTAGCAGTAATAGTTTTGTAACTGAAATCGCAAAATTAAAATTTTAATTTCCTAGATAACTTTTTGTTGATGTAAATATACCCTAATACTATTAGGGTTCCGTACCCAAAGGGTAAGAACGGGACCCTATTCATGAGACTTCGCTGTCCGTCTGTCGGTCCGTCATGAAGATGTATCTCAGGAATCGTAACAGCATAAGATAACTTAAATTTAAACAGATGACGTATTTCTGTTGCCGCTATAACAACAAATACTAAAATCAGAATAATAATAATATTTAAGGGGAGCTCGCATACAAAACACGTTTTTGAGAACGGAACCCAGCGCTTGCGAGTTCGACTCGCACTTGGCCGATTTTTTCATATGTTTTTATAAAACTAAAGCCCTTTATTTTTAGGTTTCCGTACCCAAAGGGTTAAAAACGGGGCCCTACCTATGATATTCATGAGACTTATTTTTTTTTAACGTGAGATAAAGTCCTCATGGATGCTATGCCGGACTCCTACCGACTAAAAAACCTCACGTTACGCCCAACAGCCTATGGTTGGGAGCCCCGGGTAAGCCCTCGGAAGGATGTCCCAGGACTCACAATAGACCCACGGCCGCCGCTGTGGCCTCGCCGAGGGGGTGGTTCGTGTACTATCCCGCGTCTTTGGGTTTCGGGTGTGATCCCGCTTCTAAGAGGGGGGGGGGGGGGGGGGTGAATTCCTCACGTCACGCTGCCAGGAATAATAATTATATTTAAGGGGGCTACCATACAACAAATTTGATTCTTTACCGTTTTTTTATATAAGTATGTTTATTTTTTAGTCTAGATCCTATATCACTAGCTCCTTGGGGTCGTTGGAGCTGTATTATAAATATTTTCTTTATTCTTATTTTATTTTTAAGATTTTAATTTAAGGTGTTTTGTCTTACAGGTCTATTAATGGCGTATATCATGGGAGGACAGTTTCAATACATGACAATAATAATTATAAATCTAGTGACGTCAGTGCTGACGGTATTGGTGCTTTCTCTACTGCCAGAATCTCCTGTTTTCCTGGTACTAGTCGGGAAAGATGAGGTATTTTCTACTTCGCTACTATTACATAAATTATAAAGTTACTCGGTCTGTGTATCACTTTTACGTCAAAATCACTGAACTGATTAACTGTGGACCCCTTATCCCCCGTCAATCAAAAATTCTTCGGTATAAAATCAATAAATATTTTAAACAATTTATTTTGCAATTTTTAGTGCGTGCTAAAAGCGTGTTTTTTAGGTTTTTAACTATTTTTTTTTTATTGTAGCTAAAGAGCTGACATTTTCCCGGTTGATGTATTTCTGTTGCCGCTATAACAACAAAAGAATAAAATCAGAAGAATAATAATAATTAAGGGGCTCTCATTCAACAAACGTGTTTTTTTCCCCTTTTTTGTACGGAACCCTTCATGCGCGAGTATGACTCGCACTTGGCTGGATTTTTTTTTCAATAATGGGTCCAAATACTCATGACTTTTTTCTAGAACACATTTTTATAATCATTTCTGGTTTACTTTCAGGAAGCAGCAAAATCTATATCATTCTATCGGCGTCTGGATGTTAAATCGAGAGAAGTAGAAGCTGAGATTGTGAAGATAAGACAGACAATAAATCCGAAATTGGAGAAAATTCTTCATGAAGACGAACAAGGTAAGCTTTCGTAAGCTTCTGTAAACAATTTTCGACAAACCTTTACTGTGCTTGTTAAAATTAAATCAGGGAGTTCCATTCATAATATTATAGCGAGATAAAACGCCAACCGCACAGTCATCTATCAGCGAGCGTCGTGTCATATCTTTTAAACCCTGGACGCTATGCCGGACTCCTACCGACTAAAAACCACACGTATCTAACCTAACAGCCAACCCGGGTAAGCCCTTTGGAAGGATACCCCAGGACCCAGGACTCCCAACAGTCCTACGGCTACCACTGCGGCCTCCTGCAGTAGGGGTTTCGGATGTTATCCCGCTTCTTAGGGGGGGGGGGGGGGGAAGTTAATCGCTCACGTCACGCTATCGTCTAGTCACAGTCTAGTGCCTGCTTCTGTAAAGATGGTGAGCCCCCCCCCCCTTCCCCCCACCGTCCTCAGGTCCCCGGTCATGTAGGCCAGGCCGATGGTCTTGATAGTCCGATGGTTTTTAACCCTAAAAATAGGAGACTTTACGGGTTTTTAAAGTTTCAAGTGTTACCTATGTTGTTTCAAGTGTTACCTATGTTGTTTAAAGTGTTACCTATGTTGTGTATCCGATGGCTTGTCCGGGACTCCTAGACGTAGGAAGTTGTATTGGTATAATATTCATGAGGATTTCTCAGTTACAGTTATAATTTTGCAGTTACAGATCCTGAAACAGCAGAGAAAGAAGACAAACAGATGAGAGTTACTAGTGAAGAGGCACTCAACACATCAGAGTGGAAATTCTTACGTAAGTTACTTTCCTAACTAACTGACCCGGCGAACTTTGTTCCGCCCTATCAAGCTGACCCGAGATTTTTTTTTTAATTTTATTTGTTTGGATGCAAACCTTGCCCTGGCTAATAACCAACACAAATAAAAAATAATTAGTGAAATATATACATAAAGTGTCCTAAAACTGACTGTTCAAATTTCGTCACGTGACGTCGCATTAGTCAATAAAATAGGTATTTTGAACCCAAGTTACCTATCTGAATGGAAGCAAAAATAAGCTGTGAGGTTTCAAGCAAAACGAAAATTCCAAATCTTACTAGTACTCGTAATAGATATAAAAATGTGATAGTTTGTGAGTATGTATAGATGTTTGTAACTTTTTTACACTCTAAAGGCTAAACGGATCTGATTATATTTCGTACAGGGATACATTATCATTCTATTATAGGCTACTTTTCATCCCGGTAATTATGTCTGGATGGAATGGACTGCCTCTGTGGCGCAGTCGGTAGTGATACCGCTTGCGACGCTGGAGGTCGTGGGTTCGATTCCCACCGGAGACCAATATTATAAAATGTTTGTCTCAAGAGTCTGGGTGGTTTCTGTGAATAATATGTATGTATTTAAAAAGTATATAAGTATTAATATCCGTGGTCTGATACCCATAACACAAGCAGGTTATTCCTAGCTTACTTTGGGATCAGATAGCGTTGTGTGAAATGTCCGTAAATATTTATTTATTTATTAATTTTATGTATGGTAAGAGGGAACCGGAATCAAGTTCCGAATGGGCGAAGCCCGAAGCCATGTGCATCACAATTTCCTGAAAGAAATGTAAAAGAATTAAAAAGAGGTTACCAAAGTGTGAATTTATATTTATTTTATCAGACACTAGCACTTCGTACGCGTGAAAATTATGTTATAATGCCTATTAGATTGCCGTCTGCTACATATCCTAGGGGCTATCTTGGATATGTAGCGTGATAATATATAGCCTACTTGAAGACCCTACCCCTAGTTAATATTTGTGCAAAAATTTGAATCAAATGTATTTAGTACTTTTCGAGATCCTTCCGGACACAGCCACAGCAAAGCAAACAGACAAAAGATTTTCCAACTATATTTTCGGCTTCGGTATCTTATTTTGAACATCCAGCGAGTTTTTTTTTTATATTTCCAATGTACAGTTATGACTTAGCTATCATTTTATTATATGGTATAGATATCATATGCTTTGAAAAAAAATCCATCTTTTAATTTTCGATCTTTTCAGTGAAATCAAAATCATCTCAAACGATCCTCATAAGAGTTCTAGTCATAATCGCAGTCACCATCTTAATGGGCGGCGTTGTACTACAAGTTTATACGGAACCATTGTTTGCTGAAGCAGTACCATCTATGTCAGCCAATCAGTGCGCCATTTTTGTGGGCTTGGATACTCTGGTCGCCAGTGTTGTAATCATGTTGCTGGTAGACAGATGTGGCAGAAAGGTGAGGAAATGATATATTTTACCGTTCCCGTGGGAACAAGGGAATAAAATTATAGCCTTTATTACTCAGGGTGAATGTAGCTTTCCAGTAGTGAAAGAATTTTCGAAATCGGCACAGAAGTTTTTGATTTTATTCATTACAAACATACACACACACACACAAATACAAAATTCTCCTGTATACAATGTTAGTGTAGATTATAAAAAATATTAATACGGTGTAGATTGTTCTTTTATTTTCTGATGAAGCAGATCATCAATCATCATCATCAAAATCAGCTTATGGAAGCCTACGCCTGGATGTGGCCTCTCCCAATTTACGCCGCAATGTACGATCCTGAAGTTTGCGCATTCAGTCAATCCCTGCAACTTTTTCAGGTCGTTAGTCCATCTAGAAGCAAATAAATTATTAGAAATGAATAATAAAAATGCAGTGGCATTTACAATTTGCAATGTATTTAGGGAAGTACCTAGTTAGTTTACCCACAAAGCTTTCAATGTTCTAGGTCTATTTTAAAAATCGAAACAACACACCATAAAAAGAAATTAAATTATCTATTGCATAACAATATTACGAAAAGGAAAAAATTGTTTGTTTGTTGGTTTGTTTGAATTGAATGGGTTCCGATAGGGAACCGATTTGAAAAAGTCTTTCACTGTTGGGAAACTACATTATTCTTTTTTTTTTTTTTTAAATGGCAATGTACATCATATATTTTTTTAGATTTATCATTCTCTTAAGTAAAGCAATTTATTAGGTCATATTTACATACAAAGTCGATTCACACAACACATAGTCTTACGTTTAATTTAAAATTAAACCTAATCAATTTATTAACCCGTCTCTCATCGTATCTGGTGCAAATGTACCCATCACACAGGCGGCATTGCCTCGCTGGATAGCGATGGCTAACCTTTGCACCAGATACGAACCGGAACGGGAGTCACTTGTATTATCCCTCAACCGATGCCCCAATTCTTTAATTAGGTTCTTGGCGTCCGTACCCCAACTGCCCATCGTCTCAACAGCGAACGGGACAAAGAAATATTGTTTTGCTAAGACCGCATATTTAAACATTTTCTTTTGCGCTGCATCTTCAGCAGCAGCTGCTGGAGAACGGACGGTACGACTAAGGTGACTAGGAGCGACTGTACTTACGCACGTAGCATCCCACAGGAGGCATTTACCCTTTTTTCACGGCACCAGAGTCATACCGTCCGGTCTCTTGCCGTCTGCTCTACTGAGGCCCGGTGGCTCCAACATGCACGGGACATCAACCGATGTAAAGGCTCTTCGGATAATATCATTAAGAGCATGGTGACGCGGAAATCTACCTTTGCCCCTACGACAACTCAGCGCGTGGTGACCGTCCTCGTCCACCATGGAACCGCAGGTGCATCTATGGGCTTCACACACCCTGCAACCCAGGCGGAGAGCAACCGCCACCCGCAATGAATTGTCGTCCAAAAGTGTGCCCAAGTGAGGCGAAGGCAGCGCGTGCAACCATGCTCCCGATTCCGGTTGCGATACAGCCCGCAGCCTGGCCTGATCGGACACCGAGGCCCCCTCCATTAACTGCTCCCTAACAGTCCCGATGATGGCGTCATCCCAAACGCGTTGGATAGAGGGATTGGCAGGGCTCGACGCCGCAGAACTGCGGATAACCCAAGCTGCCTCGGCATCAGCTGCGAAGGGCACGGTCACCCCGCCACCATTAGAGTGAAGGATTGAAGTGACGAGGTCCGCTACCCCATGCGCAGACGCCAAGAAAGCCGGCAAACCCACATCCCGAGCACATCGCACTCCAATGCCTCCGTGACGTATCGGAAGACTTGCCTGTATCCACTGTGCCTCATTCAACGATACATTTATAATTGACTCAACAGTATGTCTTAAACTATCATCAAATGTTGCAACTTCCGCTGGATAGAGCCAAGTAGGTGCTGTTCGCAAAAGATATGTCATCCTCGGGAGGGCGAAGCAAGTGCGCAGTAATACTATCGCTAAATGAGATGAAAGAGCTTTGAGACGCTCTTGAGTGGTAAGAAGAAGTGTATTATGTGAGGAAAGAGCATCTGGCACACATCAGGAAAGATGGGAGACCCTAAAAGGGTGAAAGAGTGAGAGAAGATTTCCTTAAGGCCAGGCAACAGGGAAGTGTATTGTGGGAAACTACCGCGAGCTTCGGGACCGCATGGGTAAAATTCACATTTAGAGGGATTCACTTCCAGACTCAGGTCTCTAAAACGATGAATCAAAGTGTTCAGATCCTGGTATAGGTCTTCCGGTGAACCCCCAAGAGTCCCGTCGTCTAGATACCATAAATTCAGTGTAGATTTTAGCTCCGTGATGACTTTATGGATCGCCAAACTGAAAACAAGGGGTCCCAGCGGATCCCCCTGCTGTGCTCCCGCACAGCAGGGGGATCCGCTGGGATCTGGTCTGGATCTGGAGCTGAGATCCTGGTATACGTCTTCCGGTGAACCCCCAAGAGTCCCGTCGTCTAGATACCATAAATTCAGTGTAGATTTTAGCTCCGTGATGACTTTATGGATCGCCAAACTGAAAACAAGGGGTCCCAGCGGATCCGAATCCAGCGAATCCCCCTGCTGTGCTCCCGCACAGCAGGGGGATTCGCATAATTACTTCTCAAGTGGGAACTTGAGAAGTAATTAAACTGTTATTGAAGAAGAGATTAGAGGGATAATAGTATTAGTAGTTTTTTAAATAATGAATATTTGTGGACATTCTCACACAACATCATCTAGCACAAAAAGCTAGTATTCTTGGGTGCCTCATGGTATATGTAAAGAAACTACGTGAGTGAAACCACGTGACATCCGCAAGTAAACACACACATAATGTGGTTCATAAATCTCGTAACGCCCCTAGTTTTCCCTAATGATAAAAAAAAAAAATTATTGACAGACACTAATAATATTATTATTTTTCCAGTCTATATTAATATCAACATCAATGATAGCGGGCATATGCACAGCTCTCCTAGGCGTACAGCTACAACTACACTTTGCACCGCGCTGGTTTACCGTAGTCCTCATATACGTGTATGGTTTCATGTTCACTACTGGTGCTGCTACGGTTCCGTATATACTAGCATCGGAAGTGTTCTTACCTGAGGTAAGTTGATGAACGAACGTCTATGTTATATACTTATACATGTTAGCCTTCAACCGGTAATTTGTTATAAATTAAGAATTATGTTAGCTGTAAGTTTTCCCAAAATATGAAAATTAAATATAAGGAGAACTCGCTTATTATGTTTAATTCATTGCTGTAGTAGTGAATTTTGGATGCAACAGGAAATAAAACTCTTTAATCTAATCTTTTAATTTAAATCAAAACAGAAGAAAAGCAAATCTGCACCAAGCTTAAAATTATGTTAACAAATTATAACTAACATTTCGAAAAAAACAAAGAAATAAAAATAAGTCGGCTAATGATATTGTTGTAAGAAATTAAATTAATTACATAACGATGCCATATGTGTAAAGACTAATAGTGAATCAACTCTATTGTTAAATCGCAAAATACCTACAACGCTATCTCGACATAAAATATGCTAGGGTTGTCACAGAAATACTTCCGTTGATTAACTAAGGGTTTGTGTAATTGTAGGTAAGTAAATAAAATAGTAGGTACCATGTCACTATAATCTATCTATCTATATTAGGTTTATTTCTATTGTGAGCTTCCGTTGCGTACGCTGCGTAAATGGTTAACGTTTATCAAGGTTCGCTTACAATAACCTTTTAGTTACTAAAATATTAGCGACGCAATAGTCTTAAATGCGACGGAAAACATGATATTAATATTTTAATACAATTCCTCTCTCTTTCTATTATGTGTTGCGTCACTTAAGAGAAAGAGAGGGGTTTTATAAATAACGAAGTTTGTCTGGGTTAGGTCTAACGAATATAAGCGACGCGACGGGAGTATATGCGGCGGGGAACATTATATTTACCTAACATCATACCACACCTCTCTCTTTCTCTCTCTTGTGACGCAAACGAAGTTGTGTGGGTCAGCTAGTTAGTAATTTATATAAGTATCAACCTCACAGTTTAAATACCTAATGGTACCCAAATGACCACGTACCAATATCATATTATAAGATACCTACTAGCTGAGCAGAAAGACATTGGCCTGCCATAACCTGCGCCCGGGTCGGCAGCGCGTGTGTAGCGCCTCTGGTGTTACAAACGTCTATAGGCTACGGTTACCAACCTTCCGGTGGGCCGTAAGCTTGTCTGCCACCTAAGTAGTATAAAAAAAAAAAAAAAATAATAACTATGAATATGGAAATCGGTATCCCGAGTTCTGAGTTTCCGGTTTCGGATACCGAGTTCCTGGTTCCTGGTTTTCATTTCCCAGTTTGTTTTTCTGTTCCCGGTTCTCATTTTGGTGCTTAGAGTTCCAAGGCCCGATCCAAAATCGCAATAGCAACTTTGAACAGTTCGAGCCAGTTACAGTTAAATTGCAAATTTTCTATTTTTCACGCATTTTTATTAATTTTTTTTTCCATAAAAACCTTCTCCTGACAATAACAAACACAACTAAAAAAGAATAAGCAAAATCGGTCCAGCCATTCACGCGACATGTCGTGACCAAGGAAATATGGATTCATTTTTATATTTATAGATATTTTATATAATTAAGACTAACAAAATAAATCTAAGTTCCCAATCAGCTACAGTGTTTGTCTGAACAACTTTTTAAAATACCTTTCGTAATGATTTCGTACCTACATTTTGATGTCGACTTGATTTTTTATTTCTTAAAATAATTAAAATAACAATACGTCATTAATTCCGCGACGCGAGTATTAGTCTTTATTTATAAAGATTATCATATTATTATTGTATTACATCAATACTCAATACATATTATAAAATCGTAACAGGTCGCTGTCTGTACATGGAAGATAAATAAGAAAAAATATTATAGGGGGGCTTTATGAACGCAATAGAACCCAAAACAATGATTTTTAGAATTTTTGTCTGTTTGTCTGTATGTCTGTATATCTGTTTGTCTGTACGGTTGTAACCGCTCAACCGATTGCAATGCGGTTTTTTTTTATTGTGTTGAGGTTTGCTCCAGTTAACATTTAGCGTTTGTTTTATGTAAATCGGTTTAGAAATAAAAGAGTTATAACACTTTTAAGAATCAGATATTTTGAAAATTTTAATTGCAGGGGTTTCTTTGAATGTGAGTGAATCTAAACTGGCGTATTGGCTTAATCATAAAAGAGCTTAATGATTAAGACTATTTTTAAACTAGTTTTAAAATAGACTTAATCATTAAGCTTTTTTATGATTAAGCAAACAGGGCAGTTTCAGACGCTGCTTGATGACTCTGATGAAGAAATACCTTTCCTTTCATACACCTTATGTGACGTAAACGAAGTTGCGGGCTCAGCTAGTACTTAATAAGTACATTCTATTCAAATTTTGTATTTTCTATATGCGTCTTATAATTTGACACTCCGGAACGGGCGTACCACAAACTCCATACATTACCAGCGGGCGCACCTCAGGCATCGCGGTTAGGGGGGCGACCCCGCTCTCCGACATACCGCACCGCATTGTTGCTCCGCCAAACGGCCGAGTTGAACCACTGACGATGCATTGTAATAAATAAACTTAAATTCACATGCCATGAGATTGCGATTGCATTGATTATGTAATAGAAATAATAAATAACAACTAAATAGCTATAATAAACAACGAAGTAGGTATATTAATAAATTTAGTAGATAATTAAATTAAACTGTCGCAATTGGAAACTCAAAAAATCTTTTTATTTACAGGTCCGAAGCCTCTGCAATACCTTTTGCTACTCCTTCGTGTGGATCTTCAATTTCATTGCACTCATTATTTTTCATCCAATCGTCGAGTCTATTGGCCTCGGTCCAGTTTTCTATATCTTCTGTTTCATGTGTTTTGCGGGTTCCGTTTATATGTACTTTTATCTTCCCGAGACTAAGGGTGTGGCTGTAGACACTATTCAAGTTCTCTTCTTAAAGCAATCTGGATTTAGAAAAAGACAGTGAAATTATCGTAAAGATGGAAATTTATGCAATAAGAATAGTGTAAATAAATAAGTTAATTGTTAATACAATTTTGTAACATTATGCGTTTCTTTTCTTGTTATGCAAATTGAATCCAGAAGCTACAGTGCAGATGTGAGTTCTTTTCACCTAACCCACATTTAAGCTATATACGTTTGTGCAATGGGATAACTGACAAACATACTTAAATATTTCTAAATACATTACTACGTCATAGACTTCAGCATATAACTTTAAATATGCTGTGTAACAAAATTCAAGGATAAATAAAGAGTTTAAAAAACCGGCCAAGTGCAAGTTGGACTCGCCCATGAAGAGTTTCGTAGCAGCAAGTAACATAATATAAGAGTTCTTATAGTTCGTTGTAACTTTGATTGATGTTTTAACACAGTGTAGTGATTTTTCTATCCGAAAATTGCGGTTTAAGACGTATTAAAAAAAACTACCAGCTCTATCTCGTTCAAACTAATTTTCGTTGGTAGTTTTTATGGCAATGTACATCACATATTTTTTTAGATATATCATTCTCTTAGTTTAGAAGTTAGAGGGGGGGGGACACACATTTTTCCACTTTGGAAGTGTCTCTTGCGCAAACTATTCACTTTAGAAAAAAATTATGTTTGAAACCTCAATAGCATTTTTGAAGACCTATCTATAGATACCGAACATGTATGGATTTGATGAAAAAAAAAATTTTGAGTTTCAGTTCTGAGTATGGGGACCCCCAAAATTTACTGCTTTTTTTGTAGTTTTATTTAAGAATCTTAATGCGGTTTGCAGAATACATCTAGCTAGCAAGTTTCAATAGCATAGGCCTTATAGTTTCGGAGAAAAGTGACTGTGACACACGGACGGACAGAGAGACAGACAGACAGACATGACGAATCTATAAGGGTTCCGTTTTTGCCATTTGGCTACGAAACCCTAAAAATTGGAATGTCAAATAATTCTGAGTTTCGAAATACATCCAAACTATGTCACTTAGTTACACACAAATAATTTTTTAGACTTGAGTTTCGAACCCGAGACGAAAGATATTTGGTTGTTGCTGTATCTTTGAAAATAAAAGTTAAGGCTTAAAACCTCTGCAATATATGTATACCTAAAGGTAGAGAAATCTGATTAAGTAGAATCCTTTTTAGAGGTCCATGGCAAAGGGAAAATTTGGACTCTATTACAGAAACCGCGGTCTGTTTGTTCATTTTGTAAGGTTTCGTTGTTTATGCCTGGATTTTTGCAATGGCAATGAAGATAGTTGAATAATTAACGAGTGGGGAATGATTATAAATAGCGGCAACGCCATTTTGTGGGGCTCAGTCGTAAACTACACGTCGCTAGATACAAACGTAAAAGTGTAATTGGGCAATGGGGAGCAATTGTTTGCGGTGGAAGGTGAGCGTTTATGCGTATTGAAAGACGGCCGTCTCAAACCTGCTGTATGGGTCGCAAGCCCCAGACACTGTCGCAATGTTCTTCCTTGTGCCACGTGGTGTATAAGTTTTAATAATTGTATTTGTTATGTGAAAAATAAAGAAGGAGTGATGATATCTCTGTGTTTTCTTCTGAGGTTCTACATCTCAGAAGTGGCACTGTGATCCACGCCATGTAAGTACACGCATAATTTTGTATGAAATGCTTACTTTGGTTAGTAGGATAAACTATGTATCTGCCTTACCATAACATGGGTTTGGTAAGAAGGATGGATATTGCTGGTTAAGATTTAATAATGAAGGATAGATAATGCTGGTTAAGGTTTAGTAAGGCGATAGATATTGCTGGTTAATTCAATTAGTACTTTTCATCTAACAGTATGCTGAGTTTTGCTAAGTGATAGGAAAATGGGCCATTAGGTTTTACCTACATGGTAGCACAGATTTCATGGACATGAGATCAAAGGATTTTCAAAGTTATTTCGATACTGGTTTGTGCGCGAGTGCGCGTAGGCGAGGGTAGGTTTGAAAGAGGAAGTAAACGGTAGATACATGAGTTTGCGTTTTGTACCTTGTTGTTTTATGCTAGTAGTGAATATGCTGTGTTTTCTTCTGAGGTTCTACAATTTGTAGGCTGTAACTCATAAAGCACAATAACTCGCATTTTTTGTTCCGACGTCAGAAGTGAACTCAAGACTTAGCACGGCGATCTCATACACTTAATATACCTGCTGTGTATAGAGAGAGAGAGAGAGAGAGAGAGAGAGAGACAGAGCTTATGTGAAATACAGTTAAGATTTAGTAATAAAATTTCTAACCAAAATTACTTGATATACCTGATAGTGACAATGGTACCACCGTGACATAGAAGAGATAAAGTGTAAAGTGGGACTGAACTTTGAGACATGCCAGCATTGCAACTTAAACACATTACACTTGCACCAAAAAACTCTAAAGAAATGCTACTTCTTTGTACTACTAAGATGGCAGATAAGCATAGAGTTTCTAGACTAGAAAAAATGTAAAATTTGAATCAAATGTATGACTAGAAAGGAATAAGTTGTAACATGGTAAAGAAAACAGAAGACGTATGGAGAATAAAATTAGAACAGATAATAGCAGGCGCATTTCATTATTTTTATATCCGTAAGAGACTAAAAACAACACGTTCCCACGTTCCTCGGAAGGATGACTCCAGGATTTCCAACAGTCCAGGACTGCCAACAGCCGAGGACTCCCAACAGAGGGATACTCGATAGCTTAGTTGGTGAAGCAGTTTTTCTGGTTAGAGAGCAGTCATGGGTTTGAGTCCCGCTCGAGGTTGAAATCATTTGTGCATTTAGTTAATGCATACAAAACGCTCAAACTCCGAAACCAACATTTTGAGAATCAAAAAAAAAATATTTAAACGAACTAGGGTTGATTTCAAAATTTTTCAATGGATATTTTTAGCAGTAGTAGTAATGTAATACAAACAAATTTTGCATTATATTGCTTTCGCGTTTATAATATTAGTAGAGACTAGTAAGATTTAATATGGAACTCACAAACATGGGTTAAGCTCGGTTCCCATCGTAAGCTGAGTAGGTCCATTAATTAATCCGCTTGTTTTACAGAATAAGAAAACTAATTTAAATAGATAAATATTTGTGGACATCTCTCACAAAACCATCTAGCTCAAATTAAGCTGACATAAACTTGAGCTATGGGATCTTGATGACTGATAAACATATTTATATATTTCTAAATACATCCATTATTATAGAAAAATTACACCCAGACACAGAACAAATCAATGTGCTCATAACACAAAGTGATTTTTCCTGGATGGGAATTGAACCCACGACCTCCGAAACCGTAGTCAGGCACACTAAACACTGGACCACGAGGCCAGTCAAGCTTACAGTAAATTCCGTACTTGTTTTCCCGCCACCGCAACACAGCTTACTAGTGCGAGTTAAGTGAACTCATTAATAGGCCCGCTCAGCTCGCGATGGAAATAGTCATTTAGTACAGTAGCGCAGACACATTGCTTCACACATTGGTGGAGTACTCGGCGTGGGCGCGACAACGCCAGGTCCTTGTTCAGTCTGGACGTGGGCATTCTCTGGCTGGAGACAATGGTGCGAGTCAAGATCTCCAATCTTTCTATAAAAAACCTTTGCTTGCGATTAAGATAATTCTCCCTCCTTGGTCTCGCAGGCTTAGTCTTCATTTAAGACTCTCTCTCTAGTCGAGTCTCTGCCTGAGGGCGACTGCGCAGGGGGCTGTTTGCCGCAAAAGAAAAAGAGAGTAGACTGACGTGAGAGTTTCACTAATAGCACACCCAAGAAGCAGGATAACACCTGATCCCATCCCAAAGAAACAGATTTTCACCCAAAAAAAAAAGGAAAGCTGGGGATTCTATCCTTGCGAGGAGTTACCCGGGACTCCTGGCTATAGGCAGATTGTAGAGCACCATGTGAAATATCATTTGTATATATTTTATGAAAAGGATCTGTTTTCACAAAAGGGACAGAAGTAGCTCTATGGCGAATGACATAAGAATTTCCTACTATCAGTCACGTCCATACAGGTCGCCATAGCTCCAAAAATTTAAATGCATCCCCAATTTTAAACCTTTATGGGTAAAATTTCGAAAGATGACGTGTTCATTTACTTTGAACTAGTAAATGATGCTCACGGCTATGCCCACGTGGAATTCGGTAGACACCCGTTTCGTCTTTATAAAATAAAATAAAAAAATAAATAAATTCTCGCATAATAGCTAACAACACTGTCAAATTGTACATCTGCAGTCTGCGGCAGCGGCACCGCAGATGTGTCTTCGCCCAAGACTATCGGTCTCCATGACTGGGGACCAGTGGAGGTGAGGGGGCGGCTCACCGTCCTTACAGATAAACAGGTCTTACACGACAGCGTGACGTGAGAGATTCACGCACGCCCTCCCGCCCAAGAAGCACAATAACTCTTGAGCAACCCCCCAAAGACGCGGGACGCAGTGTTAGCCGTAGGTCTGTTGGGAGTCCTGGGGTATCCTTTCGAGGGCTTACCCGGGGCTCCCAACCGTAGACTGTTAGGTAGGATACGTGTGATTTTTGGTCGGTAGAAGTCCGGCATGGCATTCATGTAGGATTTTCCTCACGTTAAAAAAAAGCCTACTGCTACACATTTCAACAGAGCAATACAGTCTGCAGCTCGAGTATTATACTCATATTAATGGTGTTGCTATATTTTTTTTAGGGCGCCGCAGACTTGTCTTCGCCCAAGACTATCGGCCTCCATGACCGGGGACCTGTGACGCCTTCTGCTCACAAAGTTTCACGCACGCCACATGCCCTAAGAAAGGGTGATAACACCTGAACAAGTCCCCAAAGACGTGTTATAGCGCTGGAACCTCTTAGGTGGGGCCGCAGTGGTGGCCAAGGTCAGTTGGGAATTCTGGAGTCATCCTTGCAAGGGCTTACCCTGGGCTCCGAA
Organism: Miltochrista miniata; assembly: GCA_933228765.1. Lineage (NCBI taxonomy): Eukaryota > Metazoa > Arthropoda > Insecta > Lepidoptera > Erebidae > Miltochrista > Miltochrista miniata. The sequence continues at coordinate 5,023,645 of OW121769.1, forward strand.
CCGTAGGGAGTAGTAGGGAACGTGTTATTTTTAGTCTATTAAGGATATAAAAAAAATGCACCTGCTATTATCTTTTCTAATTTTATTTGTTTATTCTGTATTTTTTATTTCTATGGATACGTATTGTTTTCTACTTTACTATCTTACAACTTATTCCTTTCTAGTTATACATTTGATTCAAAATTTACATTATTTTTTCTAGTCTAGAGACAGTATGCTTATCTGTCGTCTTAGTAGTACAAAGAAGTAGCATTTCTTTTGAGTTCTTTGGTTTATTGAATGTGCAATGTGTTTAAGTTGCAATGCTGGCATGCTGTAAAGTCCAGTCCCACTTTGCACTTAAACTCTTCTATGTAAGGGTGGTACCATTGTCACTATCAGTCATATCAAGTAATTTTGGTTAGAAATCACGTAATTTTAACTGTATTTCACATAAGCTCTGTCTCTCACTCTCTCTCTTTCTCGATACCACAGTAGGAATACTAAGTGTATGTAAGCATATTAAATTTAAGCTTAGTTCAGTAATAGCTTTATTTATAAATCTTTGCGTACAAACCGCAGTATATCCTGATCAATTAAAAACAGCTTTAATTAGGCCTCTTTTTGAACAGGGAAGTCATATGGATTACTAGCTGATGCCCGCAGCTTCGCCCGCGTAAAATTTGTTCCCGCGGGAACTTATTCCCGGGATAAAAAGTAGCCTATGTGTTATTCCAGACTATTATGTATCTCTGTACCAAATTTCAGCACGATCCGTTCAGCGGTTTGAGCGTGAAAGAGTAACAAACATCCACACTCACAAACATTCGCATTTATAATATTAGTAAGATTCAAACTGTAGGCCTATTGCAATACTTTCTGTTATTAATAAAATTGTTGAAAAGTTCATAGTGGATCAGATCAGCACCTTTTTGGAATCATCAATCAAATCAGCCTATATGAGTCCACTGCTGAACGTAGGCCTCTCCCAAATCAGGCCACAACTCACGGTCCTGCGCCTTCCGCATCCAGCCAGTCCCTGCGACTTTTTTCAGGTCATCGGTCAATCTGGCGGGGGGTCGTCCCACCCCACGCGTACCAAGCCGCGGTCTCCACTCCAGAACTCGTTTGCTCCACCTAACATCCGCTCTCCTACAGATATGACCAGCCCACTGCCACATCAAACTGCATACTCTGCGAGCTATGTCGACCACTCCAGTTCTCTGACGGATAACTTCGTTCCGGATTTTATCCCTCAGAGACACCCCAAGCATAGCTCGTTCCATTGCGCGCTGGGCAACTTTAAGGGCTCGGACTAGCTTCTCTGTGAGTGTCCACGTCTCGGCACCGTAGGTCATAACTGGTAGAACGCACTGGTTATAGACTTTTTTCTTCAGGCATTGCGGAATAGGCGAATCGAAAACCCGACGTAGTTTTCTGAACGCTGCCCAGCCCAAGCGGATCCCTCTTACTATTTCCTTTTGCAGGTTGTTGCCCAGTGTGATATCTTGCCCAAGGTAGGTATATTCCTGGACAACCTCAAGCTTCGATCCTTCAACGTAGATTGGTCCCGGCATGACATTTTTATTAAACATGTCCTTGGTTTTATCCAAGTTCATGCCGAGGCCAACACGTCGAGACTCTCTACTTTTTGGAAACCTTTTTGGACCTTTTTGGAACAGCATAATAAAATGTCTAATTCTCAGCATGGTTTCCGGCGGCGGCGGGGCACGGACTCGGCTCTGGCACAGTTATCAGACGACATAAATAATTATTTAGACCAGTGGAAGCAGGTGGTGGTGATCTATATTGACTTCAAAAAGCATTTGAAACCCTGGAGCACCATCAGCTGCTTCAAGCTATGGAGGAGTGCGGGATTGCCGGGCCAATTAAGAGGTGGCTGCGAGCCTATCTTTCTAATAGAACACTAAAAACAAAGGTTAATGGGATAGTCGGTGTACCGGTACCGGTACGGGGTACCGGTTCCGTGTTCGGTCCTGTTGGATTTATTATGCACGTTAACAGTATATGTAATGTGGTACAGAACAGCCGTGTGACAGTGACAGACATGTATGCGGACGATACATGTCTGGTGTATGCGGATCACCACTTGGTTGATATTGAGTCGAGGGTGCAGTCTGATTTAACAAATGTCATTAAATGGTCACACGATAATGGTCTTGTAATTAACATAGGAAAAATTAAGTGTATACATATTCGATCACCTTATTTAAAGAATAAAGAGCGTCCACCCCGCATAGTAGGTCATACTTTTGAATGTCTGCATGGGTACCACAGCGACGCCAGCACCGGTGGTGGAATCATACAAAGATTTAGGAATGACAGTCGATAGCAAGTTTTCCTGGAAATCACACATAACAAAATTATGCGAAAAACTGAGATGTGCTTGTGACATTCCATCACCTCAGTTTTGCTTTAAACAGGGCTTCCATGTATGCTGTATTGTTATGCCCTGGTAGATTCGCTGATTTCCTATGGGCTGGCATGCTATGGGCGTACATTTAAAACTTACTTGGAGCAAGGAAAGCTGTTAAAAACAAGGCTTTTAAAATTATTAGTAGACAAACCCAAAATTTTGTTTTGTGAGTGTAAAGTATTGCCGGGGCATGAGAAGTTGGGCTGTTGGTGGCGCTGGGGCACTTTGAAGAGGACCAACATAAAAATAAAATAGTACGGGGGAGGTCTTAAAGAGCAGGTAAGCGTCAATTTGAAGTGCCTATGTTTAACAACTACTATGGTCGATAGTGCCAATAATTTTTAATAGCATACCAGATTCTGATGACAGGTATCACTCGAGAATAAGCTTCAAAGCGAGATTGGGGAAGTATCGTCTTGAAAATGTATTGGAGGACATTTGCTCAAATTATAATTAATGTAACTACTTACCAACATGGATTTGGCTTTGCTACTGTATTTTGTACTGTACTAATACTATGCAATAGGTATATGAAATAAAATGTGTATGATTATAAGGAAACCCTAAGATGTAATAAGTATGGAGACAAAGAAACCCTAAGAGGTAGTGCCTAATATGTTTGTTTGCAGAGAAACCCTAAGATGTAATAAATGATGTATATGTTTACCTATAGAGAAACTCTGAGATGTGGGTAATGTTATGGTAAAAAGGAGGAGGAGGAGGAGGAAGGATAAGGAGCTACGACTGCCAACATACTGCCCTGCAGTTTGGCAGTAGTTAAATATTTATGTATTTCGCTAAAAAAAATGTGAATAAACATTTTTTTTTCTTTCTATCTTAAATTTGGGTTAGATGAAATGAACTCTCATCTGCGCTGTAGCTTCTGGATTCAATTTGTTTAACAAGAAAAGAAACGCATAATGTTATAAAATCGTGTTATCTATTAACTTATTATATATTTACACTATTCTTATTCACCTATTACGTGGGACAAATTATACAAAGGTGAAATGAGAGCATATAATATGCCTCTGCCTACCTCTTCGGGGATAAAGGCGTGACCATATATTATGTATGTTTGTTTGTATTCTTATTGTATAATCTTCCATCTTTACGATAATTTCACTGTCTTTTTCTAAATCCAGTTTGCTTTAAGAAGAGAACTTGAATAGTGTCTACAGCCACGCCCTTAGTCTCGGGAAGATAAAAGTACATATAAGCCGAACCCGCAAAATCCATAAAACAAAAGATATAGAAAATTGAACCAAGGCCAATAGACTCGACGATTGGATGGAAAATAATGAGTGCAATGAAATTGAAGATCCACACGAAGGAGTAGCAAAAGGTATTGCAGAGGCTTCTGACCTGTAAATAAAAAGATTTTTTGAGTTTCCAATTGCGACAGCTTCATTTATTGTGATTAATGAATGATTATCTAAATTTACTAATAAACCTACTTCGTTGTTTATTATAGCAATTTTGTTGTTATTTATTATTTCTATTTTTTAATCCTTTGCGCTCGGTAAGACTAATTCGTAGTGTGCCTAACTCGCGTTACGTCTAAATGTCATTTACAATTCGCTTTCAGCCTAATTAGCTGTATGCCTATATAGCAGTTGGTCTAATTCGTATATGGACTACTTCAATGCAATCGCATTCTCATGGCATATGAAATTAAGTTTATTCATTACATTGCATCATGTAATTAATTAAATTTCTTACAAAATTATCTTTAGCAGACTTATTTCTAAATTTTTTGGTGCAGATTTGCTTTATTCAGTTTTTTTTTTAAATATCAGCACCGGAGATTCATTTCCGCTAGCATCCAAAATTCACTGCTGCAGCAATGAATTAAACATATACACAACATGAAATTTTGTATAGCGCAGACCTGAAAACACTTTGATCAGAATTAGTAACGTTATCCAATGGACCCGATTTCAACCTATGTTAATTTTTTTCAAAACTTCACGAAAAAAATTAACGCATTGAACACTCTAATAACGTAAAGTATGTATAAGTATCTATCATAAAATAATATCCCGATCCCGTGCCCTCGACCAGCCACCCCCAGCCGCGCCCCTGCGCCCGCGCCACCCGGGCTGGCCACCAGTCAGTGACCGATAACACGAGCGTGACGTCATACGTGTCGCCGTTCCGCATCCCGTGTCGCTGTGCAAAATACGCGATCGTGTAACAACATGTCTTTTATTATACTTTTTTATACTACTAAGGTGACAGAAAAGCTTACAGCATACTTGATCGTTGCTAACCTTAGCCTATGGACGTTTGAAACACCAGAGGCACGACACACGGGCTGCGATACCAATATCGAAAGGTAGAAGGAATTACCGAAGGTGACAAAGCGCAACGGGTGAACTTTAGTGAGTGGTGGCTAAGTGTTTTGTATAACTAAGTAAGTGTTTTGTGTACTTTTACGCGTAAAGGATTACATGATACTGATAATGCAGCCTATTGGCGCCAAACTAATCCTCATTTACCCCGTCAGAACTCCTTCCGACACCGCTTGTCCAATGAATAGTCACGTAATCGTATTGACTACTATTCGTAAATGTCAGTATGTACAAACTTGCAGTTCTAGGGTTCCGTAATCAATTGGTAACAGCTAGAAAGAAAGATTTTTTTATTCAGCCCTTGAACACATAGGTACCTACTTTCATAGGCTTTACAGCTTGATCCTTTTACTAAGACTCTAATGCTAGTGAACCTTAACATCGGAGAGGGTAAAAATGGGACCTTATTACTAAGACTCCACTGTCACTCTGTCACCTAACTGTATCTCACTAACCATTATTATAGCTAGACAGTTGAAATTTTCACAGACAGCGTATTTCTGTTGCCGCTATAATAATAAATACCGGCCAAATGCGAAACGGACTCACGCACAGACGGTTCCGTACTAAAAAATCGCTTGTGTCGTATGGGAATCCCGTTTAATCGCGCCCTTTTATCTGATTTTAGTATCTGTAACTAGCTCTAACTATCGCGGTTCCGATAGAGTCTTGTTACGGACAGACAGACGGATAACGAAGTCTTATGAACAGGTTCCTGTTTTTACCCTTTGGGTACAGAACCCTAAAAACAGATCAAAATAACATTTAAGTGGGCTCCCATACAATAAACGTGATTTTTGCCGTATTTTGGTACAGAACCCTACATGCGCGAGTCCGACTCGCACTTGGCCGGTTTCTATCTTAAACACACACACACACACTTATGAAAATGGTTTGTTAATGTTATTATCAATACCACACGAATAGTGACTAACTGCCTTGCGTATAATACCTACACCTACGCTGTTCGCGGAAAAAATAGTGCAATTGTAAACAAAGGCTTATAACTTGGTCAGTTTTCGTTAGTTTAATTTAATATTTTTTATACGGTATTTTGAAGCGAAACTCTAGTTGGGGTGTCTGAGGTTTGCGCTATACAAAAGTTCACGTTGTATAAGTGAGTGTAAATGTGATTCTAAATTCTTCTCTTCGAAATTCCGAGCTTAGTGGGCGTATGTGGGTGAAATGCGAGCATAAAACACAATTATCACTGTTTCACAATATTGTAATTGATTTAATTTTATGAAAATCACTTTCTACACTGAACTACACTGAAATATCCTTTACGTAAGGCAGAGCAGCGGATTCAAGGCACCGCTCTTACTTATTATAACCTCAACACGGTCCAACTTGACCGTCACCAAACTCAACATCCTCACAACAACAACTCAACTGTGTTCCTTCCAAGCAAGCAATGGCCGCCTAGACTCCGCTCAAATACGTCAAGTATTCTACTCTGTTTGATCGATACGTGAATGACAATTCAGCAAATTTAAAAAAATTGATAACGCTTGTAAATTATAAAAATAAATTGACTAGTATCAAAAAAATTAATGAACATTTCTAAAAGTAGTTAAAAGGCAGAAAAATTCAATATTGGGCGTTCTTCATGCAAACAGCCATCAACCAGACCTCGTAGCTTCCTCTGACATGCTTCCCCCGATATAAATGTTGTATATATATAGTACTAGCTGACCAGCGCAACTTCGTTTGCGTGATAAATGAAGAACCGGTTGACCGATTTTGTGCAAACTTCACATAAACCATCTACTAAACAGTCCGAACAAAGCCTAAACATTTCGTCTAGATAGGTGAGCCCGTTCTTGAGTTATAAAATTACAACGAAAAGTGGCATTGATTTTTATATATATAGATTAGGTATATATACTATAATCATAGACATTCGTTCATCAACTTACCTCAGGTAAGAATACTTCCGATGCCAGTATATACGGAATCATAGCAGCACCAGTAGTAAACATGAAACCATACACATAAATGAGGACCACGGTAAACCAGTGCGGTGCATAGTGTAGTTGTAGCTGTGCGCCAAGTAGAGCTGTGCAGATCCCCGCTATCATTGATGTTGATATTAACATAGACTGGAAAAATAATATTATAAGTGTCTGTCAATAATTTATTTTCTTTATCAGTAGGGAAAACTAGAAGGGAGAATTCGCCACAATCGCGGCCGTCAGACCGGTCATGGACGAGTGGCTGAAGAGAAGACACGGTAGTTTTACCGGTTGACACAGATGCTTGCCGGGCACGGTAGCTACAGTAGGTATCTGTGGCGAAAACACCGGGAAACCACGGCCGAGTATCAGCACTGCGAGGACCGCAGCGATGACACGGCGCTCCACACGCTGGTGGAGTGCAAGGCGTGGGCGCAACAGCGCCAAGTCCTCGTAGTGGGTCTGGACGTGGACACTCTCTCGCTCGAGTGCGAGCCATGCTCTCCTGCGGGAGTAAGTGGGACTGCGCCGCCTCCTTCTGCGAGCAGGTCATGCTCGTGAAGGAGGCGGTGGGACGGGTACGGGAGAGAACTCTCCCACCCGAGTTCCGCAGTCGGCGGCCTGGGCGCCGCCGACGTGTCTTCGCCGAGGACTATCCGCCACCATGACCGGGGGCCTGAGGACGGTGAGAGGGCGGCTCACCGTCCTTACAAAAGCAGGCCCATGACGGCAGCGTGACGTGAGCAATTCACGCACGCCCCCCCTCAGAAGCGGGATCACACCCGAACCACCCCCTGGGCGAGGCCGCAGTGGCGGCCCTGGGTCTGTTGGGAGTTCTGGGACATCCTTCCGAGGGCTTCCCCGGGGCTCCCAACCACAGGCTGTTGGGCGTGAAGTGAGGTTTTTTTTTAGTCGGTAGGAGTCCGCAATACATGAGGATTTTCCATCAAGTTAAACAAAAAAAAAAAGGGGCGTTCCGAGATTTATCAGTCAAATACCGTAAGGCACCCAAGAATATAGCTTAATTTGGGTTTGGGCTAGATGATGTTGTGTGAGAATGTCCACAAATATTTATTATTTAAAAAAAAGAATAGTGTAGTTTCGCAACAGTGAAATACCTTTTCAAGTCGGTTCAGTAGTTTCGGAACCCATTCAAATTATAAACATCCTTTTCAAAATATTAGTATGCAATAGATTAATTTAATTCATTTTATTGATGTGTTGTTTTGATTTTTAAAATAGGCCCGGAACATTCAAAGCTTTGTGGGTAGTTGCTACTTTCCTAAATATATTACAAATTATAAATGCCACTGCACTTTTAATATTCACTTATAATAATTTATTTTCTGCTAGATGGACCGACGACCTAAAAAAGGTTGCAGCATTGACTGGATGCGTAAACCTCATGTATTGTGGCGTAAATTGGGAGCGGCCACCTCCAGGAGTACAATTCCATAAGCTGATTTGATGATGATGATTGATGATCTGCTTCATCAGATAAGGAAAGAACAATCTACACCGTATTATTATTTTACTATCTACATCTAAACTAATATTATAAACAGGAAAATGTTCTATTTGTGTATGTGTGTGTGTGTGTGTGTATATTTGTAATGAATAAATTCAAAAACTACTGTTATGATTTCAAAAATTCTTCAAAAATTTCCTCACCTTTCTGCCACATTTGTCAACCAACAACATGCTTACAACACTGGCAACCAGATTATCCAAGCCCACAAAAATGGCACACTGATTGGCTGACATAGATGGTACTGCTTCAGCAAACAACGGTTCCGCATACACTTGTAGTACAATGCCTCCCATTAAGATGGTGACTGCGATTATGACTAGAATTCTTATGAGTATCGTTTGCGATGATTTTGATTTCACTGAAAAGAACAAAAAATAAAAGATGGATTTTGAATCAATGCATAAAAACGGGATAAATAAAAGGTAGCCTATAGTAAAATGATAATGTATCCCTGTATGAAATATGAGTTAGATCCGTTTAGCCTTTTAGAGCGTGAAATAGTAACAAACATCCATACATACTCACAAAATATCGCATTTAATTACCTTTTAATGTTTTACGAGTACCTAGTAAAATTTGGACTTTTCGTTTTGCTTGAAACCTCAAAGTTTATTTTTGCTTCCATTCACGAATCAGATAGATACCTAACTGAGTACAAAATACTTATTTTATATACCTATATAATAAAAATTAATCTGCAAAATGTATGTACGCTCATAACTGGAACAACTTCTTTTTTTGGGTTAGTTATAGCCAGGGAAAGATTTGTATCCAAAAAAAAAATATTATTGATATGGCGGAACAAAGTTCGCCGGGTCAGTTCGTTAGGAATATAACTTACTTAAGAATTTCCACTCTGATGTGTTGAGTGCATCTTCACTAGTAACTCTCACCTGTTCGTCTTCTATCAATTTATCTGCTGTTTCAGGATCTATAACTGCAAAATAATATCTGTATTTTAGAAAGCCTTATAGATATTATGCCAGACTCCTACCGGCCCAAACCACAGGGTGACTGACAACTTCCTACGGGTTCTCGGGTAAACAATTTTCGGCAAAAAGGCAGGATACCGGCGGCTGGGAGTCGCGGACAAGCCCACGGATACACAATAGTTTACACACTTTAAACTCACGAAACCCCTAATTTTAGTCAGGAGTTAAGAACTATCGAACTATCAAGACTATCAGCCACCTTGACCGAGGGCCTGAGGACGGTGAGGGGGCTTCTCACCGTCCTTACAGAAGCAGGCCTTATAAGACAGCGTGACATGAGGTATTCACGCAGCCACCCCCCCGCCCCCCTCAAGAAGTGGGATAGCACCCAAAACCCCCCTAGATGAGACCGCAGTGGTAGTCATACGTCCGGTTGGAGTCCTGGGGTATCCTTCCGAGGATCCGTCCAAGTAGGATTTTTGTCATGTTGAAAAACGGGGGTTTAAAAGAGATGAAACGACCCTCGCTGATAGATAGCCGGGTGGTTCCCATTTTATCTCGCTCTAAGATTATGAATGGGACTCCCTGATATAATTTTCACAAGCACAGTTAAGGTTTGTCGAAAATTGTTTACAACAGCTTACAATACGCAGAGTATAAATTAGTCTAATACATACTCTAAGTTACAATAGCTTACCTTGTTCTTCTTCATGAAGAATTTTCTCTAATTTCGGATTTATTGTCTTTCTTATCTTCACAATCTCAGCTTCTACTTCTTTCGATTTAACATCCAGCCGCCGATAGAATGATATAGATTTTGCTGCTTCCTGAAAGTAAAATAGAAATTATTAAATAAAATATGCTCTAGAAAAAAGTCATGAGTGACCTTGACCATGACCACGTTATTGAAAAAAAAACCGGCCAAGTGCGAGTCATATTTGCGCATGGAGGGTTCCATACTAGAAAAAAGGGGAATAAATCACTTTTGTTGAATGAGACCCCTTAAATTATTATTATTCTTCTGATTTTAGCATTCGTTGTTATAGCGGCAACAGAAATACATCATCTGTGAAAATTTCAGCTCTTTAGCCGTTACGGTTCCCGAAATACAGCCTCGTGACAGACAGACAGGCAGACGGACAGCGAAGTCTCATGAATAAGGTTCCGCTGTTAACCCTAAAAACGAAAATATTTTTATTTATGTAGGTCACAAAGTCACACTTACTGCCCAAAGTCACACTCATTTACTGCTCGAATCGCAAGGCTAATAGTATTCCTCTAGAGGCTGGTGATATATATCCCCTGCTTTCAACCAATCTTCTTGAAAAGAATTCTTGTAAAGAGGCACATCAAAGGTCCACCAACTTGAGGACCACTGTCAGAAGTCTTACGGATTGTGTGAGCAGCCCCAATCTCTAGATGCACCACGTCTTTCCATCAGGCTTTCGGCGACAATTTGGCGATAAAATATTTGTTGATAAATTTATACTGAGGAATTTTTTGATTGACGGGGGATGAGGGGTCCAATATTAAGCAGTTCAGTGATTTGGACATAAAAGTGCGACCGAGTTACTTTACAATTATTATAATAGTAGCGAAGTAAAAATACCTCATCTTTCCCGACTAGTACCAGGAAAACAGGAGATTCTGGCAGCAGAGAAATTACCAACACCGTGAGCACTGACGCCACTAGATTTATAATTATTATTGTCATGTATTGAAACTGTCCTCCCATGATATAAGCCAGTAATAGAGCTGTAAGACAAAGCACCTTAAATTAATATTTTTAAAGTAAAAAATAAATAAAGAAAATATTTATTACACAGCTCCATCGACTCCAAGGAGCTAGTGCTATAGGATCCAGACCAAAAAATATATACATTGCCGACAAACATTACATTCATTATTATAATATTAAGAGTCACACCTTTATCCCCGAATAAACCTACATTGTACGCCTCTACCTAGCGTATAGTAGGTTTTCCCCCACATTTTACCTTATAGTATTTTGTCAAACGCAATATGAACAGCACCTATATTGCCATGTTGAAACGGACCAGCGCTGGTTCTGGCAACGCACTGTTGAAAGTTTTCAAGCCTCCTAGATCAGAATGTAACCTTTTATCGCTTTGGTATTTTTAACAAGACATATTTTTCAATTATTAATTCCTATTTCAGTTTGTTTTAAAAGTTCTGTGCTATATTGTTATACACAAGATGTTCCATTGGCCACTGTACTACTGGTAACTTTTTCTTTATATTAAACTTGCCTAATTGACGCCACCCGTCCGCCTGTTTGAAAGCCATGGCGAATCTATCAAGAATCGAACGTGTTTCGTTAGTCGCCTCTTACGACACCCTCGGGATGTATTGGGTGGCGACATTTTGTACTTTTACCCGTCGCAATACGGGATCCCGTTGCCTCACGTTGGACCGTTGCAACACGGGCCACACGGGGTATACCCGGAATGATAAGTATATAATAAGCTTATGTGTTATTCCAGACTATAAGCTATCTCCGTACCAAATTTCAGCCCAATACGCCAACGTTACATACAATCATCTAAACATCTTCACAAATTTTCACATTTATAATATTAGGAGGACGTAGGATTAGTACTAACCAGCAACAAAACCGCTTGACATTATCGAAGTCAAACCACCCCTAATTGAAACATGTGCTATCTCTGCTACGTAAATATTTGACACGTTTTGACCGGCAACTCCCGCCCCGGCTATTGCTGCGGCTATGAGGATCCATGTGATGTTGTTTGTCATTGATATTATTACCCAAGAAATCTGAAATTGTAGAAAAATGGTTTTTGTGAACTGTAGACTTGAGACAAATATTAGCTCTAAACTAAAACCGGTCAACTGCGAATGATGTCTAAATAATCTCGTTTGTTAGATGTGAGACCCCTGTAAATATAAACTTTTTTATGTTTTTAGTTTTCCGTTGCCAAATGGAAAAAAACGGAACCCTTAAAAATTCATCACGTCTGTTTGTCTGTCCGCCCGTATGTCACAGTCACTTTTCTCCGAAAAAGAGTTCAGAATTGTGAGACAGTTTCCAGCCGGACGGTCTGTGAACAGCAGTGTCAGTTTTAGATCCGAAGATCGCTTCCATCTTGTATCTCCCTGGTGTCTCCTTGGTGAGTTTCAGTAAAATATGGTAACCTTATGGCAAATAGGGTCAAATAGTTATCTTAAACGATCAGGTGATCTGAATCCACAGCTAGAAGAGTCAGATCGTGCACTCTCCTGCCCGAACATAAGAGTAACAATGTTGCTGTGTGTCTACAGGTTGCGAAAGCATTGCTCTCATTCGCAGCATACGTACTTAAAAATCCATCTATGATATTTAAATCCTCTGGAAAATGAGCTAAGGTTGGTCCTGTAGCTGGTAAAGGGCTTATTGCACGTTCCCTAGTAAACTTAAGCCGTCTGTTCCGTGCTGTTTTGTACGTCTTCTTGGTAAATGGACGCCAGGCAGATTGTCACAATTGCATTTGATCTTCATTCCATTCTGTCAGATTTTGTGACCTCATTTCCACCACATTTTCACACTTCCAAGGTAATTTCTTGAACTTTTGGGGGTGGTAGGCCGGTTATTATGTCTATAAGATGCAGGTTTAGTTTCTCTATCGTGAACGGAGCTGCTAGTGCTCGAGCTTTCAGGTCTGGTCTCCGAGAAACTCGCTTCCATCTCGGAAGTACCACGAGGAATACTCCGGTCGCTGAGTTGAGGTGCTCTAGACTGTTCGGTATGAGGTAAGGTGGTGGAAAGAACCAAGCTAGAGGATAGTTCCAGTTGTTTTGGTCGAGTGTTACGTAATTCGTCACTACCTTTGCTCGTGCTGAAGCAAACAGATCTATCATTGTTACTCCGAACCTTTTAAATATTTAAGTCGTGCACCGAGGTAAGAGATGCCACTCGGGAGGAAGTCGGTGCATTTACAGGTGTTTTCCCGGCAAGTGTTGTATCTTTAAGTTTATCTAGTAGACGCAAAGAAGATGAAAAACTTGTCTTGTAAGTTTCATCAAGGTGGGCGATCGGTTTTGTTGTCGCATTGTACCAAAACATTTGATTTGGACATTTCTGGTCCGTTTTCTTCCAAGGCTTTCAGTATTGCGATCATTTCCTTTTAGTTGCAATGGAGGCCACATTCCTGATCTGTCCAACGTCATGACCATAACTGGCCATCGAATTGAACACCCCATGCAATGTTTGATGCGTCTGTGGTAAGGTAGTGAGACGGCGGAGCAAGATGATACGGGGAGCAACGTTGGCAATTGAGTAGCTACCACTCAAGATCGTCTCTTACTTCTGTTGAAAGAGTGTACGAGCTGGCAATGCTATTTTTCTGGATTCTGTTTAGAAACATAAGTGTTTCGAAAATTCAGTCTGCCCATGGGCACTGCGAAACTGGCAAAGTTGAATGTCTACACTAAGCTCTGGAGACTTTTCAAGGTTAGTAGAGATATTATTTTTTCGTGCGGTAAGGAACTCTCCTTTTGCCATGGATCCCATACGATACCCAGTTATACCAAGCTCTTGCACGGGCATGTTACGGATTGAAGCGCAACCGAACTAAGCATTTGAGGGATTGGCGAGCCACAAAATAGTCGTCTGGATAGAACAGCACTCAAATTCCCTCCTGCCTTAACGTTAGTGCTACCCAATTTTTCAGTGTCGCAAATGCTTTGGGTGGTGTACTGAGGCCAAATGGAAGACATGCTATTTGCAACAGCTTGCCTTTGTAGATTGTCTCCACTCTAGAACCCGTTTGCTCCATCGGCCGTCAGTTCTTCTGCAGATGTGCCCACTGCCACTTCAACGTGCTTGTTGTGCGAGCTATGTCAACCACTTTAGATCTCTGCCCGATAGTCTCATTTTGTAGTCCATCCCTCAGAGATAACCCAAGCATAGCCCTTTTTATATCCCGCTGTGCGACTTTTAGAGCATTGACTAACCTCACTGCACTAGACTCTATTGCGTTTGATAGATATGCTTATACCTATGTAAATTTCTTGGTTGACCGTGCTGGTTCGCGGTTTACAGCTTGGCATAAAAGAGTAGAAAATAGTGCTTTTGTGCTGTTTATATGGCAACCCATTAGAAAGAACCATTATTTATTGTACGGTAAACATTTTAATCTTCTGTATGCAGTTGGCAGTACTTTGTAACAATTTAGCCAACATGCAAAATAAAGTTCCGTTTCACGACAGTTTTTGAGAAACTGTGTAGTACTAATTAATTAATATTGTTTCATAGCATATAGATATAAAATTGTAGAATAATAATAAAATAAATATGATCAGGTTAAGAATAGTCTTTGTGAAAAGAAATAGTAATAGTGTGTTAATTAACTGTTTTGCTTTATTGATGTTTCCGGTAAATATCGATAGTTATTACATGGAGTAATGTATGTTAATAGTAGTTTATGACACTGTTGCATAATAAGGGTTCTTATAACACGAGTGTGTTTTAAAAAAACGAGCCGTAGGCGAGTTTTTTTATAGTATCACACGAGTGTTATAAGACCAAGTTATGTACAGTGTCATACACTACTTTATCTACTCTCATACTATAATACCTGATTTCATTTTGTTGTGATATATAGTTGCTCCTTGATTTCGCCGGTAACAGGTTCATGGTCATGTTTGACGCAGTTTCCAGAATGTCTGGTGGTGTACAATTACCACCATCCTCGCTTTAAGACATGTTTTTACACAAAAACTAATTTATTTTACAAACAAAACCAAACTTTGTTTAATTTAAATGTAAAATGTTGGCGCCAAGGCGCAAACATCGATTGCGCATGCGTGTTTCTTTTTTTTTTAGGCTGCGGAGACCATAGATTTAGGATTTTTCGCTACTCTGGAGACACAATTTTTTTTTAAAGTAGAGGTTCAAACTTCTTTTTCAGCTGGAGATTGTTTATGGTGTATCGTAATGATTAAAAAGTTTTATTATGATATAGGTGTCCATACAAGACCTGTATCGTAATAAAACTTTTTTTTTGGCCTGTGCGTAATGTTTGTCATAATAGTATTGATTTCAATTTTATAATCTTTGTATTATAGTATCAGAGTAGATAAATGTAATTACTGAATAGATACTATGATGTTTCACATTTATAATTAAATTAAGTTATTTTAGATGTTACTTTGTTAGAAAATGTCATTGCCTCATTCGATTCAATGTATTGGGATTTTATTTGACACTGTTTACAAGGGCAAACAGTGTAGTGATGTTTGGGCGCCAAAAGTATAATATAAAAGGGTATAATGTTAGGTCAGGACAGTCGAGTCGCTGAGCAGCCGTCTTAAGGGTACGTTTCTCATTAATAACTTATGTAATTTATCTGATCTGATGTGATGTGTAATATATGTGTTGAAATTAGCAGAGGTCTACGTCCAGCAGTGCTGAACTGCCATAGACCGATTTGATTGATTGTATTCAAGGTTATTTTATACTGCCCATGGCTTGGTTTAAAAGATAATGTATAGGTACTATCCTGCTGAACTATTTGTAAAGATATGACCCGTGTTGCTATTAATTGTAATGACGTGTACCAACTATTGATGGAATTGGATTATAGTAGAAATAGATGTATAGCAATTAATGTGACTTTGAAAAGAGTGGCCGTGAGTTTTATTGCCAGGTTCTTTCTCATAGGCTCTACCTATTGCGAATCTGGCGGTAAATGTAGAATTGGAAATCTTGACGAGAATAAAGATATTTTTATCTCATATTCATTTCTTTTCATTTCATAACTTGTTAGCTAATACCCTCCTAACAGAATATACCTCTGGCTATCCCTTCGGGGATAAAAGGCGTGACCGTATGTATTGAAATACCTACCCTCTACGAGACGAATCTAACATCAGAAGTGGGATACATTCCACCCTTGCTAATACATTGATTACAAGTTTCAGAATCGACGGATTTTGCTGCTGCCTTGGGACGTTCGCTGCTCTGATGGCGACGACGTGGTATTCTCGATCTTCGACCCGGCAATCAGTGGCAACAGTGGTATGATGTGTTTTTTTGTGATCATGTTGTGTGAATTCTTGTGTAATTTTGTGTAAGTTATACCAGTGAAAATTTTGATGTTAAAAATGAAGATATACCTACATATATTTTAAGCTTGTATTGAGTAGGTATAGCCAATAACGTTGCTGCAGGATTATGTCAGCTTTATTATCTACATTACTTCAACATGTAACTACTTAGGAACGTAGACTTGTTACGAAGAGGTTGAAAGAACGAAGAGGGAATTTTTTGTTTCTTCTTTCTTTCAAAATATACCTAATACCTTACCTACTGGCATCATATTCATGGTCTTCGTTTTGTTTTGGAAGCCTATTAGAGAGGCCATTTAGGCAAGACGAAGCTTGGCGCGTAAAATCTCTTAGGAGATACCATCACTGTTTGGGACTACCATCTGATTCTGTAGTCTAGTAGTAGATCAAAAGAATTTAGCAGTAGTCAAAGCTGTACTTTACGGCTACACCAAGAAGTACCTACGAACAATTGGAACGTTGCGTATCCACTCCACAGTATTGTACGTCCACGTAACTCTTATTCCTAGTACCTTACGTAATGAAATGTCAGTTTGGCCGAACGTTCTGTAGAAGATTCAAAAATCATTGATACGACAAAACAGAATTCTACTTTTCTCTCCCTTTCATTTATTCGTTGAGGTAATCTGTGGCCTGGACTCCATATAAACTCATCATTACTATCGGAATATGTTTTCAGAACTACCAATAACATGTAGGTAGTATATTAAACTCATAATTAATAAACTTAGAGGTCAATGTACCGAATATTAAATAGGGAAGTACCTACTAGCCGACGACGTTAGGCAGTTTCATCCGCGTTGTTTGCGTTCCCGTAGGAATACATGAATAAAATGTAGCCTATGAGCCTACTCGCTAGTTCTTTTATTGGTGAAAGAATTTAAAAAAAAATCGGTTCATTGGTTTCAGAATCTATATAATGCAAACAAAAACAACAAACTTTTCCATTGGGTAATATGAATAAGATACTAAATGCTTGTCTATGTTAGCAGGAATTCGTAAGTTGTATCACTACTTAGTACACAACACAAACAAAACTAGGCACTATTTCTTCATTTTACCATTATTTTCTCTTACGATTGTTCTTTGATCTAATTGGCGTATACGCTAGATAATTTTAAATACCAACTAGATTTCCATATCAAATCTTGATTTCCTTTCGTTAACTTTCTGTATACCTAGAAGGTACATTAGGTGGCATGAAATATTTCGTCAATATGCCGCTCTTGGAAAATGTAGGTACTACAAGATTTTTATCTTGTGACTCGGTATCGCGTTGAATGAACTATAGTAATAACTACCTACAAAAAATTTTTATTGTCTAGGTATACTGTTTTTGCTGTGAATACTAGTTACTAATAAATCGAAGAGTTACCTACTTATAATTACTGTATGTAGTGACAGATGATATTTCAGGGCAAAATAGACGCAGGAAAATAATAAAAGACAAAAGATTATTTGATTTGAGAAATAAGTAAGCAGGGTCATTACGTATGTTTCCGTACAATTATAGAAGTTGCCAAACTCATGATGCAAAATATATACTGTTATAAACCCCTTTCTAAAATGCATCATATCTGTTGATTTTAAATAGTTTACAATTGACTTTTAAAATAATAAGTGTAATAAATTATTTTTACGAAGTTTCTTTTTTATAAAATGATTAATAAATATTTTGCTACAATTACAATTATGCTGGACTTCATTTGTGAAACCGGATTCTTTCATTAACTTTAATTTTTATAGCGCTATGGCTTCTGCAAGTAGCCAAGGCGATGCAGTTATTACAGTTATGACATTAGTTGTTAAATTTAACTTTATGTCGGTATAACTGAAGCTTATATTCTAACTAGTGTTAAAAAAATAATTCACGACATTGTTGCAGTTCGTTTAGCTAGACAGACGTATAAAGGACCTAGACGCAAACCGGCGCACTGACCCTATACCTATCAGTTAAAAGTGAGTTGACCTAATTTTGTGTTCTGGCTCGTACCTATATTATTATTGAAAGAATACATTTGAAATATAAATAAACTTAAATAGTAATCAGAGTACAAATAGTAAGAAGATACTTTTAATAGTTGATATAGTTTCAGCATGTAAAGCATTTTTAAAAAAGTACATTGTTTTACTCTATACCTACAGCATAAAATAAAACAAGCCTGTGATAGATTCTCCCCGCAAAATGACTAGGTACATGACTGTGATAACCTTAAAGGCCCATAGCAAATAAACCTATACTCCATAATGATAGTTAACTCTGCGAGTTAGCTATAGGTTATATCTGAAACGTATTAATCGCTAAATATGGTTGAGGTATCAGTTTATTGATTTACCTAATTGAAGATAACATTTTTAATAAAAAGAAAAAAAAAACTTTGCTTATTAAGAAAAGGAATGTAATGGTAACGAAGAAAGTATTATATTTAAAAAAAGTAGTGACATATATTAAAAGGAAAAGGCCGCTAGTCGATAGTTTGATTGGTACTTGTACATCTCGCTGGTAGCGGGTGAACGGGACATATATGTCAAGTCATGGTAACTAATCAATATGTTTCTGCTGGTCGGTCAATTGTTTGGTGCAAGTCTGAATTACAAGCAGCGGGTGCAGGACTTGACACGTCTATGCAATTGACAAACATATGGGTTAGTAATTATGTTTCCGCTGGTCGGTCAATTGTTTGGTGCAAGTCCGTATCCAAGAGCAGCGGTTGGAAGGACATAACACGTCTATGCAATTGGCAAACATAAAAACAAAATAGAAAGAACGACATGACTATAACAGCATAACTAAGACTGTGCCTATGACTAAGACTAAGAATACTACTATTGTACAAAACGCTAGGCGAAATATAACATTAATTAATTAGATAATTTAACATTTAATTTAGTAGGTATTTTGATATTTAATTTATTTGTTTTAGATTTACTTGACATGGTTTGACATGATTTACTTTTTATGACAAATCGAAATGTTACATTGTATGCCATTTAATGGTGTGAACATTTTCAGAAGTCTAGAATTTTTTTAGGGTTAGCTTTGAAAACTGACAACCTTGTCTGTCAATCTACATTGAAATAATTGTTATTGTTTATGTGTTCGAAGTGTAATTATGATCTAAATAAGAAAATAGCCTTTGAGAATGCTGAAAGACGAAACCAGTTAGATATTACAATAATAAATGTTGTGGAACAGTACAAGTTAAGTTTTGCAATATATTATTATGAAATATAAAATCTGTTGGTCAGTCACTGCCCTGATGCTGAATATGGAAAGTCATATGTAGCTGGTGATACGAATAGCATATAGCATGACAATGCCAGTGAATAATGAAACAGTTAATTATATTTATGTATGATGATGATGTAAACTTAATAGCATATAACTTGTTTTTATTGTTTAATTTATACAATTTATTGGTTACATTAGGGCAACCCATAATTAGCTATACCTACTGAACTGAATATCATCATGTTATTTTTTAAACTTTTTTGGTTTTGACAATAAAAATGAATATATTTGTACTTCGAGAGCGAAGTACTTGTCAGTATGGCCGTGATAGATATGCTTATACCTATGTAAATTTCTTGGTTGACCGTGCTGGTTCGCGGTTTACAGCTTGGCATAAAAGAGTAGAAAATAGTGCTTTTGTGCTGTTTATATGGCAACCCATTAGAAAGAACCATTATTTATTGTACGGTAAACATTTTAATCTTCTGTATGCAGTTGGCAGTACTTTGTAACAATTTAGCCAACATGCAAAATAAAGTTCCGTTTCACGACAGTTTTTGAGAAACTGTGTAGTACTAATTAATTAATATTGTTTCATAGCATATAGATATAAAATTGTAGAATAATAATAAAATAAATATGATCAGGTTAAGAATAGTCTTTGTGAAAAGAAATAGTAATAGTGTGTTAATTAACTGTTTTGCTTTATTGATGTTTCCGGTAAATATCGATAGTTATTACATGGAGTAATGTATGTTAAATGTAATTACTGAATAGATACTATGATGTTTCACATTTATAATTAAATTAAGTTATTTTAGATGTTACTTTGTTAGAAAATGTCATTGCCTCATTCGATTCAATGTATTGGGATTTTATTTGACACTGTTTACAAGGGCAAACAGTGTAGTGATGTTTGGGCGCCAAAAGTATAATATAAAAGGGTATAATGTTAGGTCAGGACAGTCGAGTCGCTGAGCAGCCGTCTTAAGGGTACGTTTCTCATTAATAACTTATGTAATTTATCTGATCTGATGTGATGTGTAATATATGTGTTGAAATTAGCAGAGGTCTACGTCCAGCAGTGCTGAACTGCCATAGACCGATTTGATTGATTGTATTCAAGGTTATTTTATACTGCCCATGGCTTGGTTTAAAAGATAATGTATAGGTACTATCCTGCTGAACTATTTGTAAAGATATGACCCGTGTTGCTATTAATTGTAATGACGTGTACCAACTATTGATGGAATTGGATTATAGTAGAAATAGATGTATAGCAATTAATGTGACTTTGAAAAGAGTGGCCGTGAGTTTTATTGCCAGGTTCTTTCTCATAGGCTCTACCTATTGCGAATCTGGCGGTAAATGTAGAATTGGAAATCTTGACGAGAATAAAGATATTTTTATCTCATATTCATTTCTTTTCATTTCATAACTTGTTAGCTAATACCCTCCTAACAGAATATACCTCTGGCTATCCCTTCGGGGATAAAAGGCGTGACCGTATGTATTGATATACCTACCCTCTACGAGACGAATCTAACACGTTCATAAAGCCACCCTATAGAATTTGCTTATTTATCTTCCATGTTCAGACAGCGACCTGTTACAATTTTATTATATGTATTGATACTGATAAGTAGAATTTCAAAAGTACATTTAGCGTCAATTATATAAAAATCTCAAGTATTTACCACATAAGGAAGTCCAGCAAGTGTAGCACCATATTTCCTTCCCAGCGTCCCAAAAGCCCAACCCCATACAGGCATGGACAATAATCCACCAAGTTGCGGCAAACTTCCCAGTAAGGAAACTTGCATCAAAGACATTGGAGTCCCCAACACTGTGTCATTGGACTGGAAGTTGGCTATGTTGAATGATGGCCAGGCGTACACTAAGCCAGTTTGTATTCCTAAGGTGCCTACTGAAAAATACAGGGAAAAAAAATGTTGATATTACTAGTTTTATACACGTATAGTACACTTCTGCGTAACCCTTCTGGTAATAAGGCAGGATGACATAATAATGTTAGTAAAGTGACAATCGTTGTGCCAAGTTGAAGGCCTTATGAGCGGTTTGATGAATTATAACTGCGGGTCGTTACGACCTGCGTCTGTCTATTTCAACACGGCAATAGGCTCACCACCTATTACTTGGGACATAAAACTATAAGGTGAAATGTGGGCACATACTATACCTCTGCCTACCCCTTCGGGGATGTATGTACACAATCATCATAGTGTGTCGAAAATTGAGGTTACTAGCTAAGCCATTGTAGTAAGCTTTCGTGTCATCTAGCTTTTCACCCATTATTTTTCTGTCCCACGTAATCAGTGGTGAGCCTATTGTCGTGTTTATATGAACAGGTGCAGGTCGTGATGACCTGCAGGTGAG
Organism: Miltochrista miniata; assembly: GCA_933228765.1. NCBI lineage: Eukaryota > Metazoa > Arthropoda > Insecta > Lepidoptera > Erebidae > Miltochrista > Miltochrista miniata. The sequence continues at coordinate 5,045,551 of OW121769.1, forward strand.
ATTATTGAAGCCGCCCTTAAAGCCTTCAACTTGGCTGAACGATTGTCGTTGTACTACACTAACAAACGGGTTTCATATCGAGGCTTCCTTCTCTACGCAATGGATCGTTTTGCGAAAGTGTTCCCTTATAACACCCTCGGGATGAATTGGGGTGGCAACATTTTGTGCTTTTTCCTGTTGCCACACGGGGTCCCGTCACCACACCCGTCACAGCCTGAAGTCAGGACATGCACCAACCGTATCACTTTCAAAAATAAAGTACGCGAGCTTTACAATGTTTAGGAATTACATGCATACTATGTATGTATAAAGGTATGTATTTCCTAAACATTATTATATTATAACCACGATTGTCTCCCATCGGGGTAAGTAGAGACTATGACTTTTCACTTGCTACGATCCTAGCATTCAACTTTCGGATTCTTTTACTTTCACAACTGTTCATACACGCTTGCAGGTTAAGAGTACTCTTGACCTTGCCTTTTTCCAGAAGGTCTCTGATTTGAACGGCATGCGTACGCCGAGGTAGACCCCTACCAGTTTGCCTATTCATTCTCGCCTCATAAATCTGCTTTGTCAGTCTATCCTCATCCATTCTTTCCACGTATCCAAACCATCTAAGCATCCCTTTTCTATCTTAGTCACTTCATCTTCTGTTATACCACATTTTTTCCTTATCACGCTATTTCTTTCTTTGTCCATTAAAGTCACTCCAGCTGTACTTCGCAGACTTCTCATTTCCACTGCATTAATTTTGCTTTCATGCTTCTTCTGCCATACCCAACTTTCACTTCCATACATAAGTGCAGGTATGAGCACTCCCCCATGTACAGCCGACCTTGCCTTCTCAGACATGTTATGACTGCTCATAAAGGTGTACATAGTCCCATTTACTTGATTACCTGCCAAAATTCTTCGTCATACTTTCTTCTCTTTCAAAAACTTTCGTCTTGTTTACATTCACTTTCATTCCTCTACTTTTAAGCGCATTATTCATAATATTAACCATCAGCTGCAACACCTGCACTGATTATGCTAATATTACCTGATCATCAGCGTATAGGAGGCATTTGACGGTCAGATCATTCATTCTTAAACCATACATACTCTCTTGCAGTACTTTCAGACAACAAAGACCTGATCCGTACATCCCCTTCCTTTCACAAATCCTGCTTGAACATCCTACATTTTTCCTTCAGTTTCATTCATCGTTCTTTTTATCAACACTTTCGCGTACGATTTGCCAACGATGCTGAGCAAGCTTTACATGTTTTGGAAAGACTTTCTCTATTATATGATGTAAAATTATAATTGGTATTTGTACTTATATAACATTGTGTATATCTATAATGATTATATATTATTTTTGTAATGTATTTGTTAGTGTATATTTTTTATTTTTTTATTTTTAGCTTGCCAAATTGGCGTCGCCAGCCTGATGGAAAGCCGTGGCGCATCTAACGATTGGGGCCACTCTCACAGTCCGTAAGACTTCTGACATTGGTCCTCAAGTTAGCGGCCCTGTGATGTGCCTCTTCACGCTCCTCTTGAAGAACCCGGGATTGTAAGATGAGGGACACGTACCGGGCAGGTCGTTCCAGGTTTTAGTCCCTGTCAATAAAACAGATTGCAGAGGGGCTTATGGCGAGACTTGTGTCTGTAGTCTGTAACTCTGTTGCATTAATTGGGTTTTTCTATGTGTAATATGTATGTATTTAAAAAGTATTAATATCCGTGGTCTGATACTTTGGGATCAGATAGCGTTGTGTGAAAAGTCCGAGGATATTTATTATTGTTATTATTTATTAAATTACGTCGCTAGGTCACGTGGATCATCTGTTCAAAGTTTGAAATAAAACAAAAATGACAACGTCAATCGGCTTCTTGTTTATAGTTCGACAGAGGAACTATCTTTGTTATATGTAAGCATATGTGTCTGTATGTATGCGTATATATTTGTGAATATCCATAATATAAAAATGAATCGCAAAATGTGTTGGTAAGCGCATATCTTCAGGACGGGTGGACCGATTTCACTAATTCTTTTTTTGTTGTGTAAGGTATTGTCAGGAGAAGGTTCTTATGGAAGAAAAAATATTGTATTCCCACGGGAACGGGAACTACGCGGGTGAAACCGCGTGACGTCCTCTAGTATATTTATATAAGTTAGTTTATAGTAGGTATCGGAATTTAATCCATTGATGTATTTATGACTATAAAAAAATTATTTACAAGTAACAATAATATATTACAATATTATATCTATATATGTATGACAGTATCGTGATTGTGTGTTCGTTTGGTTTGGATCTGGCTGCACTTGTTCAAGTTGTTACTTGAATAAGTGTTGTGGGGGCTGGACAGGGGTGGCACGTGATCACACCTTTTACTTACGAAATTTCATAACATTCTTAAGCACCTACCTTAATTTATCTATATCTGCATCACCCTAAGGGAGACTGGAAGAAAATGCCTACGGCATTAAGTCCACCTTTGTACAAGTTTGTACAATTTCAATTTCAATTTCAATTTATTTGCTTTGTAAACATAGGTACAAAAGGTGTTACATATAATTAGTATTATCACTATGTTTTGCCATTAAAATAGCGTACAAATCTTATAAGCTATGTTAAAAAATTAGAATAAAATTAGCTAAGACACAATACATTAAAACGCACGATATAATTATCCTAGTAAACACTTTAATTAATAACTAGTCTAATTTAATCTAATTTATTTATTAACCTACTACCTACTATGTCAAATATATAATACAATAATAGGTTTATACGTATATCAAAATTACAATATTAATTATCATGTATGTCAACTTAATTATAATCATTCACTTTGGTACAATACTAGGTCTATAGAAATATCAAAATTTAAAACAATGTCAATAAATTTCTCGGGTCACATAATATTATTGTCTTGTAAATATTCTGTCACTGTGTAATAAGACTTTGATAAAAGAGTGATGTCAGCTTTTTCTTAAATACGTTTATGTCATAGGAGGTAAGAATTAATTTGGGTAATTTATTGTATATCTTTGGAGCCATGCCTAAAAAACTTTTCCCATAAAATACTTTTTTATGTGGCTTAATACAAATTTTATGTTTGTGTCGAACGCTACTTAATGTGTCAAATAGATGAAAATTGGATTTAACAAACATAATTACCTCGTATATATATAGGCATGGCAATGTTAATATACGCAATTTTGCGAACCATGTTTTGCAGCTCTCAGTGCTTTGCAAACCGCACATTGCCCGTACACACCTTTTTTGTGCTTTAAATATACTTTCTTTGTTTTTCGAGTTACCCCAAAAAAATCAAATAAAACATAAAGTTTTTAAATAAAGAAGTACTTAATGCCTGACATGCAAAATTCAACTGTAAAGAAAAGGTACTTACTAACTACAGCACACAAGCTTTGAATAAGGAACTCTGAAGTTTTTAATTTATCCGGTTGCATTTTGAAAGATCTTTTTTTTTTCAATCAACACCAACTTGAGACTACAGATTTATTTTTATTTGTTTTTTTATATTTTTCTTAGAACATGTTTCAAATTTTTAATACAAGTATTCTTGAATTTTAAACTGTTTATCCTACTGCCTTGTTCTCACTTCAGTAATATAATGGAACTTTGTGTCACTTACTCGTGAGTAACTAAATGTATTTATGACCACAAAGTGATGAGTGTGATAAGGTTGTTTATTATCTAAAAACACTTCGAACGTGTTTTATATTAGAATATTGTCCTAGCAGTTAGTTGCTCGCATAATGTGCAAATTATTCTACAGTAGTAACAATATATCACTTACTATCAGTCATGACATAATAATAACAAGAGACTCGGTTGGTCGATGAAATTCGTTGTTGCACTGCCTGTTGTTATCCTTATTTTATTGAGGCGTGAAGAGACACGCCGCGCCGCACCGTCTTGACCTGCTTCTGTAATAACGGTGAGCTAACCCGGTTTGAAACTGTTTCTAATTTCTAAAACAAACTAATAACAAATTATTCCTTAAAAATCGCCAATATCAGGTTTACCAGTATGTTTTTTTCCTGCAACTGCAGTTTTATATTTGTTAATATCTGCACAATTTACTGATCAAGACGGTGTGCATTCTATTAATATCTATGTAATGTTTTTTTTACATATTATATTATTTAGCTCGCCAAAATGATGCCGCCGCCTGTTGGAAAGTCACAGCGATATCTAGCGATTGGGGGCCACTGTCACAGTCTGTAAGACTATAGACAGTGGTCCTCAAGTTGGCGGCCCTATGATGTGCCTCTTCGCGTGCGCTGGCAGGTCGTTCCAGATTTTTATCGTTCAACAGAGAAACGATCTTTTGAATGGTTCAGTTCTAGCGAAGATTCTCTACACTGTGTCGGAATGACACCTCTGTCCAGCACACGTTGTTCGGCATCGGAAAGGAGAAGGCGGGATTAGGTTGACGAGTTCTTCAGAACACTCACCATGATAGATACGGTAGAATGCACCCAAAGATGTAATAGTTCTTCGCTGCGCCAATAGCTCCAAACGTTCCGTCACCTCAGAACAGTTGATAATGCGAATAGCACGCCACTGCATTGAGTCCAGAGCGTTAAGCAAGTACCTCACGGAATCGTCCCAAAGGTGAGAGCAGTATTCGACGCAAGGACGAATCTGCGTCTTGTTCAACAGACTCCTCTGGTGTGGCATAAGGAACCGCTTCACCATGTTTAGGACTCCTAGTGTTGTCGAGGCTAGCCCAATACATCGGTAAATATAATTTTTGTGATTGAGCTCGCACCGGACGTCTATGCCAAGGATGTCCAATGTCCAGCTTGTCCCCAAAAAAAACCGTCGTACTCTGAAGAGAGGGCAAGGGAAGAAAAGGGGTACTAGGGGCCCCACTACCTAACTACTACTACTAATATATCGTACACTATTGTAATATATACTACGCTACTATTATATTGACTAAATTTGATCGTAAGCTTAAGATGGCTTTTTCGAAGTCTAATATGCACACTTTTGGTTTGAATAATTTATCTTTTATTAAACTGCATGGTTGCATTTTTCATCTTGGACAGATGGAATTCTTTGCCACCACGTAGCTAGGCGTCTTTTTTCTTATGCAGGTATATTAAAAAACTAGCTGAGCCCGCAACTTTGTTTACGTCACATAAGGTGTATGAAAGGAAAGGTGTTTCTTCATCAGAGTCATCAAGCAGCGTCTGAAACTGCCCTGTTTGCTTAATCATAAAAGAGCTTAATGATTAAGCCAACACGCCAGTTTAGGTTCACTCACATTCAAAGAAACCCCTACAATTAAATTTTTTAAAATATCTGATTCTTAAAAGTGTTATAACTCTTTTATTTCTAAACCGATTTACATAAAACAAACGCTAAATGTTAACTGGAGCAAACTTCAACACAATAAAAAAAACCGCATTGCAATCGGTTGAGCACAACCGTACAGACAAACAGATATACAGACATACAGACATACAGACAAACAGACAAAAATTCTAAAAATCATTGTTTTGGGTTCTATTGCGTTCATAAAGCCCCCCTATAATATTTTTTCTTATTTATCTTCCATGTACAGACAGCGACCTGTTACGATTTTATTATATGTATTGATGACGTCACAACACAAACACTTAAAAGCTTGTACTGTCATATCAGAACATTGTAAGTTCACGACTTAGGTGACGTTACACCTACAAACAAATTTTACCATAGTACACGGGCAGCGACACCACGTCTATAAACGTTCCTGTTTGTTCGTGTGTCGGGCGAGCCAGTCGCGTAGTGTCTCAGTGAGGGGGAGGTTTCGTCCGCGCTCCCCGTGCATCTTCGCCGCGTCTGATGACTTTACAAGTTTTTAGTGGTAAGTAATAACTTTCTATAATATGTATAATATTATAAGTATTATGTATTGTATGTTCCGTGTGAGTGCCGGCGGACTAAAATAGCACTACCATACTTCCCGTGGCCGTGGGTATCGTAAGAGGCGATTATGGGAGAGTGAAAAGGTATTGACCCCTTGTAACCTAAAATGGTCTTCGTTTTATGTTGTAGATAATGTATTGTATGTACCTAATCATTGTAAGTTTTATTTCATAATCGGGTAAACTTATTTTAATTGTTACTATTCTTTGGAACACCTACTGTTGAACTAAGTATAAGATGTAAAAGAACTGACACCAAAAACTACATATTTTTTTATTCAAAAATGACCGAAGGGCAATGGGCTCACCCACTATTATTGGGGTCTAAATATGCTGGCCAAATCTGGGCGCGAGCTTATATTATGTAATTATTGATGTATACCTAGTTTTGTTATCGTATGGTTTCTGTTTGATTTATTTGTAGCTGGCTTCGAAGAAAAAATCGAAGATATCTCTGTTTAGAAGTGATGGTGATCACGATACATACTCTGATGTAGATAAGGAATATTGGTCAGATCATAATTATGAACCCACTGTAAATGAATCCAGCAGCAGCAGTGACTCTTGAGTCATATTTGACGTTCCTGAAAGACGAAGACAATATCGTCCAGACATTGAATCCGAGAGTGGTGAAGAGATAATAGCGAGGAGCACAAGAAGGAGCCGAGTGAAACAATTGGATCAGCACCTAGTAACGTCGACAGTGATGATGATTCTGAAGTTTATCATCAACACAAGTTCCATTTATTAAAAACTTTGATTTTCTTTACTTTGGTTTCATTTAATTTTTACTTACAAGCTGTAATGATTATGATCGTATGTCTACTGCTCACTCTGCTCAGTCGCACATTTACGTGCTGCCCTAACTAGACTGTAATTTTAATAGACATCCTGCGGTACGCCTATTTCGTGACACGTACATAGGCGTACTGACATATATGTACCATACTTATGATTTATGATGCATCAGTACGCTTATTTCGTTGTACGCACATAGGCGTACTGTCATTACGAATACGACAACTTATGTCCTAACGTGTCACAAAGTCTGTATACGAGGTATTAAATTATATGAAAAATTTTAGTGCTAAATTGAGTATTCTGATCAGTACCCAGTGTCCCTGAAAGTGTTAACTAAGTAGAGTTCGGTTCTGGCACTTGCCGGCCGCCGCCGCGGCACGCTCGCTTCGCTCGCTCGGCTCGTGCGTTATTGTCGCAGTTCTAACCTAACCTAACCAATTGTACAATACTTTCGGGATTTTGAACTTCGGTATATACCAAACGGTCGGTATTTTAATATTCGGCATTTTAGTATTAGGCGTTCCGTTTATAGATCTTATAAAATTCTGTATTTTGAATTTTCAGTATTTTAAACTTTCGGTATTTAGAACTTTCGATCATATAAACATTCGGGATTTTAATATTCGGCCCTACGAACGGAAGGGCTTATGAAATTCGGTATATTCAAATTCGGCATTCCCATACAACAAACTTGATATATTGTCGTTTTTTGGTGCGAAACCACACGTGCGGGTTCGACTCGCACTTGGCCGGTTTTTTTTAAATGTCACAATGGTACTGTGAATTATTTTTGGACATTTTTAAAAAAAACATCAATTTGCATTTACAGGTTCAAAACTTGGCTTCAATCGGTATTGTCGAATGAGTCTGGTTTCTCAACTTCGTCATCATAGCCGTCTTCCCATACATGAACGACTCGTTCAGGATACACGGTTCTTTCTATTTCTTCAGCCCTATTGCACTCTGTAACACCACAATTTCGTACTTTATAGTGCCGCAAACCAAAGGGCTTTCGAAGAATCAGATACAAGAGCATTAAACGCCGAGGAAGAAATATTGAAAGGTATTGCTTAATTTTTCTTAAATACATCTTTTGCTACTTATTTTTCTTCTAAATAAGCAGGACAGGTATCTTTGTCGTCTAGCAACGGGAATAAAAAACATCGGATTTATTTTTTCAGGCGACTTGGGCCCATAGTGTGTTAGTATTACAAGAAAAACTTAACCTATGTTAGTTTTTACACTTAGGGACAACATGGACAACACAACATTAAAAATAAATATGTAGTCCATTGAAATGTTACATGAGCTTTGCATTTATTAGAGGACGCAATTTTATTTTCGGGACATGTGTGGGGGGTCAATAGAAGCTTAACCTCAAGTTTGTGGGGTCGCCACCCCTGTCCCCCGGCCGCCATCTTGAAAAGAGGGGGGAAAAAAGACTTTTTTCGCAATATTTCGGAAACTATGAGTCTTACAAAAAAATTGAGGAGGCATAATTTGTAGCATATTGTTTTGCCTACAAATGTGTATAGTACTTAACAAAAAAATTTACAAAATTTTTAGAATTTTTTTATAAAAATTTTCTTTTTTGCTCTATAATTTTTTTTATACATTTTACAAAAAAATACCTCAGACTAATCTTGTAGACGATCTGTTAAGAGAAATTAAAAAAATAACGCCACAGAGCAAAAAAGAAATTTTTTATAATTTTATTTTCAATTTTTTGTTTATAACTTCTTTAATTTTTAATTTAGGGCCAAAATTTGTTTGACATATTTGTAGGCAAAACAATTTGCTACAAATTATGATCACAATTTTTTTGTAAGACCCATAGTTTCCGAGATATTGGAAAAAAAAGTGTTTTCACCCCTTTTTAAGATTGCGGCCGGGAGACAAGGGTGGTGACGCCACAAACTTGAGGTTAAGCTTCTATTGACCCCCCACACATGTCCCAAAAATAAAATTGCGTCCTCTAAGAAATGCAATATTCGGTCCTCAAATTGTAACATTTCAATGGACTAATGATTATTAAACCTCTTTTAATAGATTTATCAATCCTTATCTCTGACATGTAGCTTGATAAATCTATCCATTGTAGGCCCTCCTAACCTTTCAGAAAATACCCTTAGGATGCCGTTGCTACTTCCCCTCACTCTACGCATCACTGACGCCACCGTCTTGCGCATCATCTAAAAAAAATGTTTAATATTTATTCTGAGATAATGTTTGCAATGAAGTAAGAAATGCATCTTTGTATAGACGCTTTGCAACGCCGTAATTTTAAGACGTAAGTATTCATGTAAAATAGCCATAGTACAATGACCAGTATGTTATCTACGAACAAACATACCAAGTGCGTTTGCATGTGTGCAGTGCTGATAAGCGTCTACGAGCAGGGCATGCACATTTTAGGCAGAAAATAAAAGATGTTTCAGGACTGCGATTCACATAATACGATTTCAATTGCGTAGACGGCATTTAACTGGTGAAATGTGTTTATTAATAAGCTTTTATTAGGTCGTCGTGTATGTAACTAACAATGTAATGGAATCTAAGGATACTAATTTAACCATCTTCCAAGGATCGTAGCGTCATGAAAATTGGCAGATGTATGTAGTTCTGATGACAATACAATAATATGGTACTGTCAAACGGATATGATGATGGAGCCGGAAGATAGGCACAGAAAACAAGTGGTATCTAAGGTAGCTAATTTAACCAGCTTCCAAGGATCGTAGGGTCATGAAAATTGGCAGTTGTATGTAGTTCTGATGACAATACAATAATATGGTACTGTCAAACTGATATGATGATGGAGCCGGAAGATAGGCACTGAAACTTCGATGGAAAAAGTGGAATCTAAGGATACTAATTTAACCATCTTCCAAGGATTGTAGCGTCATGAAATTTGGCAGATGTATGTAGTTCTGATGACAATACAATAATATGGTACTGTCAAACTGATATGATGATGGAGCCGGAAGATAGGCACAGAAAACAAGTGGAATCTAAGGTAGCTAATTTAACCAGCTTCCAAGGATCTTAGGGTCATGAAAATTGGCAGCTGTATGTAGTTCTGATGACAATACAATAATATGGTACGGTCAAACTGATATGATGATGGAGCCGGAAGATAGGCACTGAAACTTCGATGGAAAAAGTGGAATATAAGGTAGCTAATTTAACAAGCTTCCAGGGATCGTAGCGTCATGAAAATTGGCAGCTGTATGTAGTTCTGATGACAATACAATAATATGGTACTGTCGAACTGATCTGATGATGGAGCCGGAAGATATGCACTGGAACTTCATGATGGAATATCGTATTATATCTGTTTTTGGATTCGTCAGAAAAGTCTTGTAATGAACTTTGACCAGGCTTAGGTTTCAAGGTTATAACAAACCTTTTTTTAATTGACTTGTAAAACTATGCAATGGAATCTCAGGTAACTAATTTAAGCATCTTCCAAGGATCGTAGCGTCATGAAAATTGGCAGATGTTTGTAGTTCTGATAACAATACAATAATATGGTGCTGTCAAACTGATCTGATGATGGAGTCGTAAGATATGAACTGTAACTTCATGATTGAACATCGTATCATAGCTGTGTTTGGATTTGTTAGAAAAGTCGTGTAATGAGCTCAGACCACGATTAGGGTTTAAGGTTATAACAAACCTGTTATATATTGAAGTTAATATTGAGTGTAAATATTGGCATAGGTACATGCAGAAAATGTTTATGTATTAGAGTAATAATGAAATATTTTCATATTAGTCGAACTCAGACAAGACACCATGAAATACAGAAATCCCTACTAATATAATAAATGCGAAAGTAACTCTGTCTGTCTGTCTGTTACGTATTCATGCCTAAACCACTAAACCGATTTTGATGAAATTTGTTATAAAGATAGTTTGAGTTTAAGAGAAGGACATAGGTTACTTTTTAACTGACTGCGCGAAAGGAGGGTAATGATTTTATGCGATAACGTCTTCTACGCGGATGAAGCCGCAGGGAACAGCTAGTTAAGGTATAAATGTTTTGACTAAAAAGTTTAAAATAAATAAATGGTTTAAAAAACCCTAGAAAAATACGGTTTTATAATGCACGAAAAAACCCAAAAATAAATTATGGGTCGTTCAAGTTGCCTCTATTTCTGGGCTGAAGTGTAAACTATGTGCTTTTAGTTATAATATTTGATTATAAAAGCGTGGGGTGCTAGAACAAGAAAGAGTTGTTTGTAAGCATATTCCTATTAATACTAACCCTTATATAATAAAAATCCTGGCGAAAGCTGCATGAGGTCGCACAAGTGCATAACGTTTATGCTGCCAAAAGGAACGCATTTTCTTTCAGGCAATTAAGTAGATACATGAGGGGAATACGTTAACAGTGGCAAAATGTAGAGTTCTTGTTCGAGAACGAGATATCTTTGGTTACCGTTAAAAACCCGCTTGGGGTTATATGCGTTTGTATTCCTATTACGTGATTACTACATATTGTACTAAATATCTCGGAATGCCGAAACTTTAAGGACCAACCAATGAATTATCTAATAGAGATCCGTAACGGTAATAGGTTTGCTCCTAGTACGCGGGCGTCACGAAAACCGGCAAAAGTGGGTGTTGAAAATGCGTAGACGTGATTAACTACTTTACTTTTCAAGTAAGTATGTTATGTATTTCAATTAAAGCCTATCATCGTTAATACATTTCCGAAATTTAAAATGATATTAATAATAGTAAAAGTCACAATAGATATATTAAAGCGTGACAGCGTAAATAAATAGTTTAAAAACACGAGAAAAACACGCTTTTATAAATGTGACCTTATCCTTAATCTGACAAGACTTCATGCAGCTTCCGCCAGGAAAGTCTTTCCTGTTCCAGCGCCCCACGCTTTTGCAATCAAATATTATAACTAAAAGCACATAGTTTACACTTCAGCCCAGAAATAGAGGCAACTTGAACGACCCATAATTTATTTTTGGGTTTTTTCGTGCATTATAAAAGCGTATTTTTCTAGGGTTTTTTAAACCATTTATTTATTTTTATACTAGTAATATCTATGCGCTTTTTGTTATAGCATGCTAGGGAAGAGTGTCTTCCCAAGCGTGCCCCAACATATCGCAAACGGGTAGGAAAGTAGTCTCGTCTATTGTATGTGCCCCGCTTGTAAATGCTCGTAGGCACTGCGCATAAATGCGTTCGGTGCGTTTGTTATAAGCTAACTTACTTTTCTCCTTTTACTATGGCCATAAGATTTCTGAAAACCTAAAGTATTAATAGAATAGTGTAGATTATGTTGTGAATCTTCGGAATGATTGTGGCTTATGATATGATTGTTTCTATAATGTTTAGAACAGTGAATAAATAGTACGTGTTTCTGATATCTTTTTAAATTCATTGTAAGCGTTTACGTTTTGTTGTTTTATTTGAATAGAATTTTTATCTATTTATATTTAAATACTCGTAGTTCCACTTCCGAAGAATAATGTGAGGTAAACTAGACTATATCAATAACTTAACATGTTAATTATTGATAAAGTCTAGTTAATAACATTATCAGTACTACCGGTACTGATAAAACAAGTCAAATGTCTATAAATCACCGTAATAAATTGCTTTCAAATAAAGCAACTTTTTTTTATTTATTTATTTCGTGAAGGAAAATCCTCATGAATGACTTCTACCGACTAAAAAAATTCACGAATGCCAACCCACTGCCTACTGTTGGGAGCCGCGGGTAAGCCCTTGGCAGGATGCCCCAGGACTCCCAACAGAAACCCCAAGACTCCCAACAGCGAGTCAGCCGTCTACTTGCTATCTGTCTGTTGCTATAAATTATTTCAACTTGGCATGACGACAATGTTAACATTTTGTGGCATCCGTTCGTCGTTGGCTCAAGGAAACGCTCAACTATCTGAAGTTAAGCGGTGTAAGCATCCAAAGCTTGCACCGCTTAAGTTTGACTTAATAATGAAAATACTCCTAAACTTAGCCAAAGACACTAAAATGTATGTACTAATGGTTGAGAGCCCCTCGGTAGGTATATGTGTATCAAGACACTGGGAAACCACGGTTGAGTGTCAGCACTGCGAGGACTGCAGCGATGACCCAGCGCTCCACACACTGGTGGAGTGCACGGCATGGGCGACACAGCGCCAGGTCCTCGTAGTAGGTCTGGGAGTGGACACTCTCTCGCTCGAGACCATGGTACGAGTCATGATCTCCAGCGGGAGTAAGTGGGTCTGCGCCGCCGCTTTCTGCGAGCAGGTCATGCTCGTGAAAGAGGCGGCGGGGCGGGAACAGGAGAGAACTCTCCCACCCGAGTTCCGCAGTCGGCGGCCCGGGCGCCGCCGACGTGTCTTCGCCGCGGACTATCGGCCTTCATGACCGGGAGCCTGAAGATGGTGAGAGGGTTGCTCACCGTCCTTACAGAGGCAGGCCCATGACGGCAGCGTGACGTGAGGGATTCACGCGCCCCCCTCCCCCCTCTTAGAAGCAGGATCACACCCGAAACCCCCCAAAGACGCGGGATTGCTCCCGAACCATCCTCTTGGCGGGACCGCAGTGGCGGCCGTGTGTCTGTTGGGAGTTCTGGGAAATCCTTCCGAGGGCTTACCCGGGGTTCCCAACCATAGGCTGTTGGGCGTTACGTGAAGTTTTTTAGTCGGTAGGAGTCCGGCATAGTATCCATGAGGATTTTCACCGCCCCGGATAAGCCTTCAGAAGAATGACCCCAGGATTCCGGATTCAGGACCCCAGGAGGAACTTAGGGAGTTCGGGTGCTATCCCGCGTCTTTGTGGCGTGGTTGTTTGGGTATTATAACTCTTCTTGGGGCGAGTGTTCACATCACGCTCTTGTCTAGAGGAGTCCCACTTACTCCCACTGGAGATCATGGCTCGCACCATGGTCTCCAGCGAGAGAGGACCTGACACTGTTGCGCCCACAACGTGTGGAGCGCTGTGTCGTCGCTGCGTTCCTCGCAGTGCTGGCACTCAATCTTGGTTTACCGGTGTATTCGCCACAGATAGTTACCAAACCTTCCGTGCCCGGTAAGCATCTGTGACAACCGGTAGAAGAGAGCGCCGTGGCTCCTCTCCAGTCATTCCTCCATGACCGGTCTGACCGCTCCGATTGTGGCGAACGGCATATATTAACTGTTGAAATGTGGTCGATAAAGATCGCTCTGGCTACCTCTTTAAGTAAAAGGCGTGACTACACATAAGTGTGTATGTATAATATATTTTATTACAGATAGTTTCCTCCTATTTATTTCTGTCACTGCATTTCACATAGGTTTTTTAAAAGTCTTTGAATAAACCGTGGAACCGAAACAATATTAGGTAGGTACTTTAAAAATGCATTGTTCCTTATTATCGATGTCAAAAATAACACTATGCGAACCTCTCAAAATGATTTTTTTTTGTTAAAGATTAATTTTTATGTTTATTTCTTCGCTGAAAGTGGCGAGACAGCTTAAGGTTGGTAGTTTTCTGAAGCTAAGATCGTTCAAAGTTGTTTTTATTTGGGAACTGGCAATAGAATCACGTCCTATTCATCATTTCTTCATCATCTGATTTAGCATCCATTGCTGTTTTACATAAATATTTTTTAGAATGAATATGCGCGATTTTAATCCAAGACCTCAGCACCTGAGCAGCATTTCCACATACAGGCACTGCACCACCAACGCAGTCGAAAAATCCACATAAATTATAGGAGCAACCTGTGAAAAATATGATGAAGAAGAAATCTATCCATACCATTAAAGCTATTCACACACACATTCAGAGAAAACAAGGTGATGTAACTTGGCTAGGTACTTAGATGTATTATGTGCTCTAATTTCAGATCCAGATATCATTAATGAAGCTACGCTTTGTGCAAGACTGCCTGTGTGACGCTCATTTCAGGGCTTAAATTCTTGTAACAAACGGCTGAGGTTGTTTATAATAAATAAACCTAAGTACGTGAAATGTAGGCGTGCAAATATGCTCAGCTAAATTGGAGATTGTAGTGCAATATTTAGATTTAAAAGCAATTTCAGGTACTAATGCTATACAATTTCGAGTGTAGAGGAAGAATAAGTTGTGCTGGGAATTTTCCGGACTCGAATCGACTAAACCACACGGTACTTATTAGTCCAGAACTGGGTGCCCCAGGTAAATAATAATAATAAATATAAAAATAAAATAAATAAATCCTCTATAAATCCGGTAGTACCACGGACCCGAAAAATTATAGACCGATAACTTGTTTGCCTACACATGTTTTGAGAGTTAAATTATCATCTCATTTAGAAAATAATTCTATATTGTCCAACTCTCAAAATGGATGTAGAAGCGGGTCACGTGGTACTAAAGAACTCCTTATTCTTGACATGGCCATTAATCAGCAGGTTTGTCGGAACCGGAGAAATCTGGAGACATGCTGGATTGATTACAAGAAAGCCTACGACTCCGTGCCACATACATGGCTGTTGAGGGTGCTAGAGTTGTACAAAGTTGATACAACTCTTCGCACCTTCTTGGAGGCATGTATGGGGCAATGGAGAACGGCTCTTGTTTATCCAGGATGTCGTCAGATTCTTGGGGATGGTGAACCTGTCAAGATTGAGAGGGGCATATTTCAGGGTGATAGTCTGAGTCCCTTATGGTTTTGTCTAGCACTGAACCCCCTCAGTACTTTACTGGAGGATTCAGGGCTAGGCTATCAGTTTCGGAGAGGAGGTCAAGTTGTTTCCCACCTTCTGTACATGGACGACTTGAAATTATTTGCCTGCACCGATTCCCACTTGATAGAGTTACTCAAGATCACTGAAACCTTTAGTAATTCTATCAAAATGGAATTTGGTGTAGATAAATGTGCAGTCATGCATGTAAAGAAGGGACGGATTGTGGAATCTGAAAGAGTAGAACTTTCAGATTTCACAAAACTTAAATCCCTCTCTGCGACTGAAACCTACAAATATCTTGGTATGTCGCAGGCATTAGGTATTGTTGAGGCAGGCATGATGACAAACGTTGATGGATCGTTTCTTCGGCCGTCTGAAAAAAGTACTGAGAAGTCTTGTATCAGGTGGTAACAAGGTACGCGCCATCAACGGTTAGGCCATGCCTGTCTTAGGATATTCCTTCGGCATACTGAGATGGACTCAGACTGAATTAGACACCTTGGATAGAAAAGTCCGTTCGTTGTTGACTGCAAACCGAATGCATCATCCACGTTCGTCTGTAATGAGGTTGTATATCCCACGGAAATGTGGCGGTCGTGGTTTTTTAAATATCAAGACGTTACACAACCGTGAAATATACAACCCTAGGGAATATTTCCTACATGCGGACGTGGGTATGCATCGAGATGTGGTAGCAATAGACAGCGGACTGACCCCTCTTTCTCTTGCCAAAGAGAACTGGCACAAACCAGCAATACTGTCTACTAATGATCGCAAGGAGATATGGCAGAGCAAAGAGCTGCATGGACGGTTTTATCGGGCCTTACATGGGCCCGATGTAGATTTACTAGCATCTATATCTTGGCTACGTTTTGGTGATCTGTTTGGAGAAACCGAAGGTTTTGTCTGTGCAATTACTGACGAAGTCGTCATGACGAATAACTATCGGAAATATATTTTGAGAGATGGTACGGTTGACATATGTCGGGCATGCCACCTACCGGGTGAATCTCTCAGACATATTATTTCTGGTTGTTCTCGTCTTGCCAACGGTGAGTATTTGCATAGACACAACCAAGTGGCCAGGATTGTCCATCAGCAACTTGCACTAAAATATAAACTTGTTGATTCAGAGGTACCGTATTACAGGTATGTGCCCGACCCAGTTCTAGAAAATGGCCGTGTCACATTGTATTGGGATTGATCTATTATCACTGACAGGACTATAGTGGCCAATAAGCCTGATACAGTGGTAATAGATCGATCAGAGCGCCTCGCAATAATCGTTGACATTACCGTCCCACATGACGAAAATCTCGTGAAAGCAGAAAAGGAAAAACAAATAAAGTATTTGGATTTGGCTCACGAAATTGTCGATATGTGGGATGTGGACTCGGCGATTATTGTTCCGATAGTCGTATCAGCACATGGTCTGATTGCCAAGAGCCTCGATCAACATCTGAAGAGGCTCGGGTTAGGTAGTTGGGTCAAGAGCCAGATGCAAAAGGCAGTTCTCCTAGACACGGCACGTATTGTGAGGAGGTTCCTGTCTCTGCAGCCCTAACCACCGGTAGCTTGGTGTACGTTACCCCAGCAAAAAAGTAGCTCCTAAACTGATTTGAGTGGAACCTATATTTAGAGCGTATTATGCCAATTATACATACATACATACATATGGTCACGCCTTTATCCCCGAAGGGGTAGGCAGAGGCATATTATATGCCCACATTTCACCTTTGTATAATTTGTCCCACGTAATAGGTGGTGAGCCGTATTGCCGTGTTTAAATGGACAGGCGCAGGTTGTGACTGCCTGCTGTTGAAATAAAGCCTTCAACTTAGCTTAACGACTGCCATTTTACTGGCAACCGGGACCAACGGCCTTCCGAAGCACGGAAACGCTCAAATAAATGTCACAAAGTGATCACATGGATGGTCACCCATCCATGGACCGGCCATAGTGAAAGTTGCTTACTGCAGTGATCGTTTACAGAACACTAAGTCCGCGGGGCCACGAGCGCTTCGCCAATTATGTGCGCCGAAAAAAAAATTTGTGTGTATTGACGTTGTGGAAAAAAAAGGAAAAAACGATTTCTGCTGGAGTAACGCCGTTCCAGCAGGAAAATTCTAAACGAATAATCTTAGAGAGAAATATTTTGCATGCACCGAGGGCTCATACTTTTACAAATATGTGCCCTTAAAATAAAATTTGTGCGTCTTAAGGTTTTCGTTATATTGAGTTTTTTGCTGGGGTAACGTTTTGTGAAATGCTGTATCTCGGAAACCACTACATGTGCGCCTCTAGAATAAACTTACACGAGTAGCTCTTAATTTGTGCGAATTTGTGTCATAATCAGATTCAGGAAAATGTGTATGGTTTTCAAGTAATCACGCTTTGTTGAAAATCTGAAAAAAACGTTGCACCACCTAAACGAGAACACCTACGAACTCGCTAAAAACTGTATTCGATCCTGTGTAACGTTGTGAAACAACAGGGGCAAATATTGATTAACATTAGGGGTTTAGAATCGAAAATTAGATCAACATATGAAAGCGCCATCTACCGAGTAAGTGTCGAAACGGCGGAAACCTTATTCGTATTTAAAAAGCGGGCTTGACGATTGAGTAGTTTCGAGTGGTGCCGCTAGAGGCGCTGTACAAAAATATAAAAACAACCGCGCGCAAATTTCAAAGCCCCATTACTCAAATAATCTAAATATAAGACACTGTGCGTAGGTGCATCAGAGTATAATTTCAAAGTGAAGAAATATAGTAAGGAGCCAAGTACTCCCAAAGTGATCAGCGATTTAGCTGCGAGCGTCAATAACCCCATCATTGGGTGAGTCAAATTAATTATAACGAATCTAGATTTTTAAAACAGTGAAAATTAACGGCTGTTGGTCAACCCTGTTATGGGAGGGTAGATTACAGGGGTGTGAAAAAAAGGTCTCTGTAAAATTAGTAGATAACCAAACATTGTAAGGCAACCGACTCTCAAATGGTTTAACGGGGATCGGCTGTCTTAGCAATGGGCGGGAAAAAGGGTTCCAGCTAACCCGTCTTCTGGAACATTCCAGGGTCCACCCTACGGGCGACAAGTGTTCGTCCACCCTACGGGTTCAAGAGATCCACCTTACGGGTTGTGAAAGTACACCCTTCGGGTTCTACGAGAGAAGCAATCCACCCTGCGGGTTGAGAACACCGTGCCAGCCAAAGTTGTGGACGGCACGGCTACGTCACGGACTGCCTCAGACTTCAGAACCACCAAGATAAGTCGAACCCTGCGAAGGCCTTCGGAAACCGTAATTGCTGCCCGAAATTACCACGACCCCGAGTTCTTTCCTTATATTTAAATAAATTATTACTTTCAAATTCTAAACGTCACCTCTTCTCATTTCTCTCTTCTTCCTGAAAGCCATCAGCTTTTCAGTGGCGCCCATATCGTGGTTTCGGGTAGCGAGAAAGCGATTTCCGACGGGAGTCGGGAAGTCATAATTATAAGATTATTCAATTTGTGTAAAATAGCCTTAAGAGTGCCCGTTAGCGGGGTAGTTTCCCTCCAAATTATTACAACTACCCAGGAATTTGGCTCTCCTGACCTCTGCTGCCAACTTGTTCTTTCCGGCTTATTTTGTGTGTTTCTTAGTGATTTTAGACAGATTTCGGCATAATCAAGAACAAGGCAAAATTTGAATATTTTTCTCAACGTAAATTGTAATTTTTCCAAATTTTAACGGTCCCCAATTTATTTTCACACCCTCAAATTGTATTTTATGGTGGAAGATTTTTTATTAAATTTAAAGTAAAAGTTTTTTTGTTTTGTTCCAATTTTAAATAGTACTTTGTCAAAGTCTGAAGTAAAACTTCTAATTTGAAACGCTTACATTAATTTTCGTAAGTGAATTGTATTGCCTATATTCATCGTAAAAAGTGGTCACAGTAAATCACCACCACAAATTTTATTTTTTACGGCGTCAAACCGCCTCAATTGGTGTATTATTTTGTTGTATTTCCTATATGTGAATTTACAGCGAGACCAACAGCCGATAATCACACTTCTGGGTAACAATCCCTATTGAAATTTCACTTTAGTAAAACGAAAGATTTTACGAATTTCACTTCACGTAAATTATAAAAGATTTATAATTGCTTCACTTTTCGAATTACGTCGAATTCTGATACACTGAAATACAACTGTAAGAAAAAACATTCTAAACGTAGATTACGCAGTGAAAACATTCTTGCCAAAAACAATTGTAAACTAATAACTTTGATTCGTGTTCTGAATAAACAACGGCAGATGTTGCTTTCATAACGTTTACGAGTAAGTTGAATTACTAGCTCGATAGTAGAAGAAATTTTTTTTTCCATATAAACTGTGGGTGGAAGTGAATAAAATACACTCCGGACACCAACAGTCTCATACAAAATATTTCCAGAAGCGTCCAAGTACGAATCGGTTTTTGCACAATTCGAAATATTCAAGGGTTCCGTAGTGGTGAGGAACAATTTACATAAAAGGTTGGTTACTACTATATAGTTCATTTCTAGAACCGTCCAAGTGCGAATCGTCTTTGACACAGTTCGTAATAATTAAGGGTTCCGTAGTAGTAAGGAACGATTTAAAGAAAAAAATAGTGGTACGAGTTAAAATACAATTAACTCTTAGTACGTTCGTGGGAATAGTTACATTTTAATAAAAATAATATTAACGTCAAAAATTATATTAATCGATTAAAACGGTCAAACATTTAGCTAACTTCATCAACCTATCATCATACACCTCACTTTCACTACTTACAGTTTCGGATTAGATTACATTTAAACACAGACAGACAGACAGACAATTATTTTCTAGAAGGGTCCAATCTATTAATTGAGTGAAGGAACCCTAAAAGGTGAGATTTCCAAACTTAAGTATTTCCAAAAGCAAATACTAAGTTTTATAAAGGTTCAATTTATAATTCGGTTCAACGAACCCTAAAACGAAGGAATTATTTTTCGTTATTCTGCGGGTGGGTCGAAAAATATTCACATTCCTCAATGTTACAAAGACGAATGCAGATAACGGTAAAGGCCGTAACACACTGCATTAGAACGCATGTGCGAATAGCGCATATAGTACATCAGTACAGGTACACAATAGTGTTGTTGATAATTAAACTTTTGAAAAATATAAGGGTGTTAGCACACCGTAATAGAATATTAATACTTGGGTGGCACATAATGTACCACATTTCTTCACATTGGACAACGAGGTACATTTTGATACGGAAGTTTCATAATTTCACTTACATACTAATTAGGTAGTATATACTCATCAAACATTCATCATAATCATCTTCACACACCATTCCTAACACTTCATAAGCAGTTTTTTTTTTTGTTTGTTTGTTTACATAGTGACACTTGAACTTCATGTTGTGACTCCCAAAGGCGGAAGTAGGAGTCAAACTGGTTACAGGCGAGTCACTTTCGTAGATTAGAGAGAGTGACTCAAATGTCCTAAGTTTTGTTCCCGACCAAAGCTGACGGGTTATCATATGGCATGGAATGTAGTGTGACACTGGCCTTAGATGCAACGATGAATAACACGTTTGCATCAACATGATTACGTCAACATTAGACGCGCAAGCAAAACAAAACTTACACAAGGGAGATTTCATACGTACATACATACATATCATTTATTTAAACACGCAGATACATTTTACACTGACATGGTGGCAAACAAGGGCACCATATTTTTAGATATTTGGCATAATGGCCAAAGATCATTTATCTTAGTTATTAATTAGGGTTGACATAATAGTCATAGTCAACATTCTTCTGCTAAGATTGCGAATAAGCACTTAGCTTTTGTTATTGCTACTAAGATTGCAAATAAGCACTTAGTTTTTTTATGTTATTTTGTTAAAGGGCTAAATAGCCTAGCAATTAGATAGGGACACTACACATCACACACGACTTTCAAGTAACTACACATGACAAAGTGACAAACACATGCCGTGTTCGTCATGGGGACATAGGGGTTAATTAGCATCACGGAGGATTCTGCAAGTAAATTATTTTCTATCACTTTTCTGTTTCTTGGTATAGTTGGGAGTTTTCTGTTAGTTGGAAGCATGAGTCTATCCCCAACAGAGTTCGTCGTTTACTGTTAGTTGGCAGCATGGTCTTGCCCTAACAGAATTATGTTGTAGGTTACTGTTACGAGGAAGCATGAAGCTTACCCGAACAGATTTATGGTGTAGGTTTAGTACTGTTACGAGGAAGCATGAGGCTTACCCGAACAGAATTATGGTGGACTGTTATTTGGCAGCATTTGTCTTGCCCTAACAGTCGTAGGTGTAGATCACCGTTATATTTATTTTCGTCATATGGCTACTCCTACCACTCGGAAGCTAGAGGCTTGCCCTGGGGGATAGTCCATCCTATGAGTCGGAAGTGTTACACGAGCCCTAGTAGGATGTTCTTCTCTGGGACGGTTGTATAAATCCCAGCCTTCAGCAAAAAGCCTTATTATACACACCCCACTTTCAGGCGGTGCGTATTACCTAAACCTTCAGCCCAAAGCCTCAAATACGTCTTTTCTCTTTCTGTCCTATAAGATCCTTCAGAATCACCTAAATACATCCTGCGAGTTGGTTTCATTAAGGTTAAGGCCGACTCTTCGCTACACCCAGCATCACCTCATTCACACAACACACTAACACACACACACACATAGACGAGTAGTAGGTATTATGTTAGGGGCGTTCGAGGACGAACGCAGCGTTTGACGCGTTAGGGTACGTCAAACGCTCACCGGGGAGGGGGAGTATGTAACGTTGTGAAACAACAGGGGCAAATATTGATTAACATTAGGGGTTTAGAATCGAAAATTAGATCAACATATGAAAGCGCCATCTACCGAGTAAGTGTCGAAACGGCGGAAACCTTATTCGTATTTAAAAAGCGGGCTTGACGATTGAGTAGTTTCGAGTGGTGCCGCTAGAGGCGCTGTACAAAAATATAAAAACAACCGCGCGCAAATTTCAAAGCCCCATTACTCAAATAATCTAAATATAAGACACTGTGCGTAGGTGCATCAGAGTATAATTTCAAAGTGAAGAAATATAGTAAGGAGCCAAGTACTCCCAAAGTGATCAGCGATTTAGCTGCGAGCGTCAATAACCCCATCATTGGGTGAGTCAAATTAATTATAACGAATCTAGATTTTTAAAACAGTGAAAATTAACGGCTGTTGGTCAACCCTGTTATGGGAGGGTAGATTACAGGGGTGTGAAAAAAAGGTCTCTGTAAAATTAGTAGATAACCAAACATTGTAAGGCAACCGACTCTCAAATGGTTTAACGGGGATCGGCTGTCTTAGCAATGGGCGGGAAAAAGGGTTCCAGCTAACCCGTCTTCTGGAACATTCCAGGGTCCACCCTACGGGCGACAAGTGTTCGTCCACCCTACGGGTTCAAGAGATCCACCTTACGGGTTGTGAAAGTACACCCTTCGGGTTCTACGAGAGAAGCAATTCACCCTGCGGGTTGAGAACACCGTGCCAGCCAAAGTTGTGGACGGCACGGCTACGTCACGGACTGCCTCAGACTTCAGAACCACCAAGATAAGTCGAACCCTGCGAAGGCCTTCGGAAACCGTAATTGCTGCCCGAAATTACCACGACCCCGAGTTCTTTCCTTATATTTAAATAAATTATTACTTTCAAATTCTAAACGTCACCTCTTCTCATTTCTCTCTTCTTCCTGAAAGCCATCAGCTTTTCACCTGCTCGACACTTACAGTGATCGTAAAAAGTTTCATAAGTGCACATGCATGCGTTAACGAATAATATTACTAAAACTCAAAAAAACGGCGACAAAACTTTGACATCAAAATACAAAGACTGGCTCAACGCAAGATAAGGAAGTATAAATAAAAATTTTGTGCGTATAATTAAATAATATATGGTGAAAATTCAGCGTGAAATATTTCGTATTTAAGAAGAAATAAACAAAAAACAAAACATACTAACAACGGATGGTTATCCGACTAAATTCGAATGACTACAAAAAAGCGACTGTTTAATACATATCGATGACCTTCTTAACTGAACGGATTATACCTAAAGTGTTGACCGAACAGTCGCGTTCAAAAGTTTGTAACCTAATTTTAGAGTTTAATTATGACCATATCAAATGATAGACCTTGTTGATATGTAATTATTTTTTTATTATTGACTCTTAAACTAATTATTGCATCAAATCACAGATCAAATTTCCTACCTATAAATATCAAAACAAAAATAAAATTATATTATTTATATACTATGTGTAGTCCTTATTAATTTAAATCACAGATCAGGTTTTCATTTAAGTATGAATTTACAAATAGCGAAGTCGCATAATCACAGAAAATCACAGTTTGGTATTAAATCTATCTACAGGGTAATTTTACCTGACTGCGCCAGAAGTAGGGTAATCTTTGTCGAGTGTGTGTACATATGGTTGGCGTTTTCTACAGCTTACATGGCTTGACGGATTTTAATAATCGAGGTGTCGTTAGATTCGTCTCAATTGAGATAGGTACAGTTTGTCTATAAAGTCGTGAAATGAATGTTTGAGGAACTAAAAATAGTTATGTGTGTGGCAACACTGGCAACAAGAAACATAAGTACGTCAGTTGTCAATGCTATCGTCGAATTTCGTTTACTTTCTCACGTAACTTTAATGTTTGGATTAAACTGCAACAAATTGAGACCAAACTACGCATAAAGGTTTGAGAAATGAGTAAAGAAAATCGGAGTGGTGCGCAGGAAGTGATTTTTAAAGTTTTCCAGTGATGTTTCGCGGAGTACCAATCTGGACAATTGTTGTGGGATTTTGAGGATGTTTATGAGCGAACAGCATCTTTGGTGGGTATGTAATCGTGTTATTGTTTGTTTTGATTCTGTCTGAAGTTACAAATTTACTGAATTTACGATTTGGAGACAAAAAAAGGCATTGTTTGCATATTTTTAGGTTAGAATCTTAAACTTACAATCTACCTATAATGTAAGTCAGTGGTTAGAACAACATGGTTTTTATAGTACGACCTACATTTTTGATACTCAGTTCAATCTGGTTTTCTACCAATTTTTATTTTGAATTAATTGCTTCATGTCAATAGTTTGTTTCCAATATGTAATTAATTTTCTTTTTTTACTCTTTTCAGGAAAATCAGAGAGTACAGTTAGGCGAATAGTTAACGAAGGTTTTAATAATGAAGGAAAGTTTGAAACTCCTGGTAAACACAGAAAAGGTCGGCAAAGAAAGAAATAGACGATTTTAATATTTGAGCACTGCGCCATAAAAAATCCTTGTCAGATGGGGGAAAGTTACAGATAAAACATGTAATTACATGATTGTGGCAAAGCAATTGGGACTGCTAGGCACCTGCTGGTGGGTTGTAAGACGCTATTAGACCGGGGCTTCTGGATCTGGTTCAATAACTTTATTCTGGATCTGATTCAATAAAACAGAAACAAAATTAAAAATGTATAATGTGTTTTATTTATTAACTCACTAGCTGATGCCCGCAGCTTCGCCCGTGTCGAATTTGTTCTCGTTCCCGCTTACCGTAGGAACTTATTCCCGGGATGAAAAGTAGCCTATGTGTTATTCCAGACTATAATGTATCTCTGTACCAAATTTCAGCCAGATCAGTTCAACTGTTTGAGCGTGAAAGAGTCTCACATCCACACTCATAAGCTTTCGCATTTATAATATTTGTATTGTTCCCGTTCCCGCTTCCCGTAAGAACTTATTCCCGGAATAAAAAGTAGCCATGGTTATTCCAGATTATAATGTATCCCTGTACCAAATTTCAGCCAGATCCCTTTAACCGTTCGAGCGTGTAAGAGTAATAAACATCCACACTCACAAACTGTCGCATTTATAATATTAGTAAGATTTTACTCGGAACGAACTCCTCGTATCAAAATTATTTTGGTCGTACTATATAGGGTTGCATACATGCATTCAGCAGCGCCCTCATTTAATTTCACGACTTTATAGACAAACTGTACCTACTGCATTAAGATACATAATGTTAAAAAATTACCCCCGCAGTTGAGTTTTTGTTTCATTATAATTTACTTGTTAAATCGTCAACCACCTCTCGCTGGCAGGTTCTATACATAATTCCCATCAATATTGGCATCTAAAATTAAAATGATATAAATATGTACCATGTGTAGTCCTTATTAATTTAAATCAAAGATCAGGTTTTCATTTCAGTTTTAAAATACAAATAGCGGAGTCGCATAATCACAGAAAATCACAATTTGGTAATTAAATCTATCTACAGGGCTATTTTACCCGACTGCGACAGAAGAAGGGTAAAGGTTCTGTTGACTTTAGGTACATTTACACCAAGCACAGTTCTCAAAACTGTACCTAACCTATATATGTTTACCATGGCTAGAACACTGTTATTATGAATGAATAAATAAATTAAGCAATACTTAAGTGTACAAAGTTTCTATATCATTTTTATATCTCTAATTTCATCTTTACCGTCAATGTATCTAAAAAATCCTTTCACATCGAAGCCTCAGGTCTACAGGAATGACAGCAGATTAGCAGATGTACTAGTTGACAGGTGAGTTTGGGTTGGACAGTTTGGCTTGGACAGGTTGGCTTGTGCTTTTAACACTGTTGGAAATGCATTCTGGACCCATAGGATAACCCGGGGGTGCCATGTTAACTTATGAGAAGGATTGTGCCACATCCAGGAATAATACATTCCGGACTCATGGTACCCTCCAAAAGATATCCCTGGGGTGTCATATAATCTTTGGAGGAGGGTCCATGGTACCCCTAGGATTCCGAACCCATGCCACAACCCCATGAGGTACCATTGTGGGTGCCATGTAAATATTGGAGAAAGATTTGTGGCTCCCTTAGGATTGGTCAATCCGGAATAATGGCAAATAAGATATCTCTGTCTCGATATGTAGGTCTTCTTTGCTAGCCCAAAAGGGGCTTATAAATCCAACAATTAATGCATTCCGGACCCATAGCACATCCCATAAGCTACCACTGCGGATGCCATGTGAACTTAGAAGGACCCGTGGCACTCCCCGAAACATTGTGACACGTAGGTAGCCCAAAAAGGTTATTTATACTGTTGATTGATAACACTTGGTGGAACCTGCTGCTCATATTGAATAACACCACTCATACTGTTCTACAACATTTATTTACTTTACAACTGACTGGTTTCGCCTTTCAGCATTCTCAAAGGTAAGGTTGTTATAACTTGATGACCACTATATCATGTTAAAAGGCTAAGGTGACATTATAAGTATCTTAGAGTATTTATTAGGTTTAGGTATATAATTATATACCTAATGTCACCTTAGCCTTTTGATTTCACAACTTTTATCATAATTTTAATAATACCTAACCGGTTTCGCTATTATAGCATGCTCAAAGGTCTCAAAGGACCTTTGAGAATGCTATAATAGCGAAACCGGTTAGGTATTATTAAAATTATAATAAAAATTGTGGAATAGTACAAGTGAGTGAGTTTTCATAATGTATAACAAGTTCCATCAAGTGCCAACAATCAAAATTATAAAGGTTACACTGTTCATTAATGAAAATACGAGTTTATCTGGACGTGTACGCTTCAAAAAGTTTCTATAGAGTTCCAAGTCTGCAATTTTGTCCAAAAGAACTTAAAAACACACTAATGACAATAAAAATGCTAAATTTAAACGTGAAATCTTAGTCCCCCCCTTACCAATCTAATAATTCACCAATTTGAACATAGAATTTCACATTATTAATAAATAATTATTCATGGATGTGGCCATTTTACGAATTTCCATACAAAACTGTCAATTCAGATGATTTACAATGAGATTCATTATGAGATTCTTCAAGACAATTTAGTGAATGACAATTTAGTGAAGAGAAACACTATAAGGTCCATAAAAGAAACGTACAATGTGGCCTTTTTAGGCCCACTGTTGTTATCGATAAACGCGTTGAGCTACAATATATGACTAAAAAATATGAATGGTCCCTTAAGGACTTTACTAAATGTTCTTTAACCATAGATAAGGTACTCAAAACATCAAATGATAACACTGAGCGCCTTAATTGTTTCCTAAATGACCACTCATGCAATATTAACTGCCCTAAAGCAATTGAGCCGGTGGAGGCTCAGGGCGAACCGGTTACCGCTGAGCCCCTAGCTCCCATTACCATGTGCTCACCCAGTACATCAGTGGATATATTGTGTGACAGTGTAAATAATAGTAATAGTTGTACTAAATTAATTGTATTTAGTGATGATATTGGTACCAATCTTAGTTCATTTTTAAAACAAAACTTAAATTCAAGTTATTACTCGGTTATTAATAATTGCTATCCGGGTGCTTCATTAAGTGATATTATGCAAAAGATAATAGAATATAAATTTGACGCTAACAGTAAAATAATAATTTTCTGTGCAAACAGGGGCAAAATTAGCAATGATGATTTGTCTCTATACATGAATTACATCTTAAACTTAAATGCCATACAAGTTGTAATGTTCACACTTCCATTTATAAAAGGTGTGCCAGATTCGGAAAATTCATTTAGATATAAGATGAATTTACGTTTAAACTTAATAAGTCAGTATAATAATAAATTTAATGTAATTGACTTTAATTCTGTATTTGACACAAATTTGTCACATAGCAAGTATAAAGTCTATAATAATCACAAGGGTAGGTATTGTCTACCCAATTATTATAAAAGACAAATAGCAAGTTTGCTATTCAGTTATTTTTACTCTTTAGCCAAAAACTTGGCTGACAAAACTGCTTTATTTGAGCAGAGTAGATGTAGGACTTTGGAATCTGTTCCAAGTAATTTAAATTAACTTCTGGGACAACAGAGGAATTACCCTCTAGCCAAAATTGTAAATTGATAGAGTTGAATTTAATTGCAAACCATAACTATATCGGAAACTGTCCTCCGAACAAAACTAAATTAAAAAATGTAAATTATATCAGCCTGGTGCATTATAATATTGCAACATTAACGCAGGTCAAAGAGTTTGAATTGGAGCTGTTCATGAGCTCAGAAAATATTGAAATTGTTTGTCTTACAGAGCATATGCGTAAGGAGTATGAGCTCATGTTCAGTTTCAGTAGTCACCGGGTTGGTAGTGCGTTCTGCAGGGTCAACACAACACGGGGGGGTTCGTTGATTTTATTAAATAAAAAATTAAAGTATAAGGAACGGAAAGATGTTGTGTCCCTCTCTGTAGAGTGTACAGTTGAAATATCATGCGTAGAATTGGAGCAATTCATAGTAGTATGCGTATATAAACCTGGAGTCTCACCCTTTTGTGAGTTTGAGGAAGTAATGGATAAAGTGCTATTTAAACTTGGAAAAACTAATAAACACCTAATAGTGTGCGGTGATTTTAATGTTAATATACTTATAAATACGCGTCAGACCAATGATATCTTAAATTTATTTAAATCACACAATCTCACTAACTTATTTTTAGAGCCTACTAGATATTGTGATACAACAGCTACTTGTCTGGACAATATATACAGTGATTTGTTGCCAGAAAGTAAGAGTATTATAAATAAGATAAAATCAGATCATACTGGGCAAATAGCATCTTTCAAGATCACAAGAGAAAAAGTTAAAAGACGTAAAATATTATGTAGACCAGTAACTGGTGACCGCTTGGAACGTATGCGAGTTGGACTTTGCAATAAACTTCCATTTTTAGACACTGGCTTAGATCCAAATGTAAGTTATAAGTTATTTTTTGATTCCTTTTACAATGAGTTCAACTCCATATTCAAGTCTAAGGAAGTCACAATCGGTGACAGGCCAGTCTTCAGTGAATGGGCCACTGAGGATATACATAAAGTAGATTAAAACTGTATGAACTATACTCAGAAAGACAGCTTAATAGAACAGATGAATTTCTAAATTATGTTAAAACTTATTCAAAAAAGTTTAAAGCAGACTGCTTAGCGGCCAAAAGAAAGTATATAAGTAATAAAATTATCAATAGTGTAGACAAAGTTAAATCTACTTGGAAAATAATTAACGCAGAAAGAGGCGAAGCAAAATCAAATGATAATAATTTTAAACTTAAAGTAAATGGTAACATAATTACAACAGATGCCGAAGTCGCTAACGAATTTGAACAATTTTTTCTCGTATTCCAGTAGATTTGACCAGAGCCCTAGGTTCTTCTACCCCAATAGCAGAATCCTTGTTGAAAGCAAATGTTCCTTGCTGTAGGGTCAAGTGTTCAACAATGAAACAGTGGTACACAATAAAACATAGTAATATTTCCAAAACGCGTCGTTGGCAGTTAGTGCAATATAACGCGTAAGGACACTCAATAGATACCACCGGCGTATCCCAGTTTGCGGCGGCACCGCGTGAGAAAAGACGCGTCTGCGGCTCATTTTTACTATTTTCGTCAAAAATTGAAGTATTTCTGGCTATCTTTAAAGATTTTTCATTATTTAATGGTTAGGAATATTATATTTTTTATGATTATCCTGCATTCTACATGTTTTGTAGATTATTTTGGCATATATCATTTGTTTCAAAGTTACAATTTTGTGAACATAAATTAAAAGTTAGTTAGATAAACCCTAGGTAGTCAACAATGAAACAGTTTAACAATGGACACAATGAAACACTGTTTTATTGTGTACCATCTTAAGATATCTATATAAAACTAGATTTTTATTAGTTGATATTGTGTAACCTTATCTATTAAAATTTGTTTTTATTTTAAGATGGCGCGTAACAAAGCTGTAAAAAGGACGAGGGCGTATTGCTTACCAAATGGCAAAAATTAACAATATTCGATATTCTGTTAGCTGGGAAAATGGCTGGAATCGGATGTTTACGGTCTTATAAATCAGGGCATGCAGAACTGTCATTAAAAAGCCTGAAACATGCAGCATGGCACGTCGTGCCACTGCATTTAAAGTAGAAACGGACTGCTCTTTCTTTAATAACTACCTACATTAAACAAAATTTGAATTAGGCACAGTTTATTTATGGTGTTTCATTGTTGAACATATGGTGTTTCATTGTGTACGCCTATATGGACACAATGACACAAATCCCATTTCTTAGTTTTTATTTCTTTGTCGATTCAAATCACTTTATTTAAAAAAATCTATAAATGACATTCGATACCCAATCATATTGACTACATGACTGTAAAATTATAGACTTCTATCAGCAAAAACATAAGATGTACGAGGTTATGAACTTTTAGTGTTTCATTGTTGAACACTTGACCCTAATGAAATATTCAAATTCAGTAAAATTAGTTTACACACTATCATAAAAACTTTTAAATCTTTAAATATTAAGAAAACGGCTGACCTCTGGGGAATTTCTGTACATTTAGTTAATTCGTTAATTGAAATGGTTGCTCCTGAATTATCAATAATATTTAATAATTGTGTTGATAGTGGTGTGTTTCCTGACTTAATGAAGTTTAGTAAAATAACTCCTCTGTTTAAATCGGGTAGCACCTCGGATCCGTCCAATTTTCGTCCTATTTCTGTACTACCCACGTTTAGTAAAATCTTTGAAAAGGTAATGCTTAATCAAATGCAAAATCATTTTAATACAAATAAACTATTCCATACTAAACAATTCGGTTTCACGCGCGGTCGGTCTACCACGGATGCTGGAATCAAATTATTAGAGTATATATATGAGGCCTGGGAGGAGTCGTATGATGCTTATGGTGTATTCTGCGACCTATCTAAGGCCTTCGATTGCGTCCAGCATCAGACTTTAATTAAAAAACTTGATCAATATGGGATCCAGGGGACGGCCTTGGATTTAATTAGTTCTTACCTAAGAGATAGAGTACAGAAAGTAGTTATAAATGGTAAACAGTCACATGGTTCTGCTGTAACAATGGGGGTGCCTCAGGGTTCAATTCTGGGACCTTTTCTATTTTTAGTGTACATAAATGATCTCCCTCACCTTATAAGAGACGATCACGAGGTAGTTTTGTTTGCTGATGACACATCTTTAATATTTAAAGTTGAACGTGGACAACGCGATCTTGACGAAGTAAACAATGCCCTCTCTAGGGTAGTCCACTGGTTTAACGCAAATAATTTATTGTTAAATGAAACTAAAACAAAATGTATTAGATTCACCTTGCCAAATGTTAGGCTCGTTAACACCAGTATTAAGATTAGGGATGATCAAGTAGAATTGGTTGATGAAACTGTCTTTCTGGGCATAAAGTTAGACTCCAACTTGCAGTGGGGGCCTCATATCGAGAAAGTCTCGGGCAGACTGAGCTCTGCAGCCTATGCCGTTAAAAAGATCCGACAACTGACAGACATTAGAACAGCGCGTCTTGTCTACTTTAGCTATTTTCACAGTGTCATGACCTATGGCATACTATTATGGGGTAACGCTGCCGACATCGAATCTATCTTTGTGTTGCAGAAAAGGGCTGTCCGGGCTATCTATGGTATGGTGATTCGGGAGTCATTAAGAGAAAAGTTTAAGGATATCAACATACTTACTGTGTATTCACAGTACATATATGAAAACTTATTATATACTCATAAAAATAACAGTAAATTTATTAAAAATAGTGATATCCATAATCTAAACTTAAGAAATAAGAATAAATTGGCTGTACCTAGATTTAGGCTTAATAAAATAAGCAATTCTTTTGCGGGCAATTGTATTCGAATGTACAATACATTGCCGACAGCCATAACAGGTTTGTCAGTTAATAAATTTAAAAAACTAATAAAACTTAAATTGTGCCAGAAAGCTTATTATAGCATTAAAGACTTTCTAGAAGACAAGGCTGCCTGGCAGTGACACGAATTGCTCCTTTCTACATTAAAAAAAACTGTATTAGATACTAAGATACTAGAAGAGTAGGGACCAGACTGAGTTTCTTGGGGTGTTCTTCTCAGTCTGTAGTATTTCCGAACCCCCGGTAGAGTCACAAAAATTTTGACAAACCTAAATAATTTTTTTAAAAATTTCAAAGGGAATAAATTTTATTTTATTTTATTTTTTTTATTTACGCATCTACACATACAACGCGCATCTCTAAACAGTGCAAGTGTGACAGAGAGCATGATGTGCGCTTTTTCTTTTGCATGTTTTATTACCTCCGCCTGCCACGTGCTGTTCTTTTGACTTTTTTTATAATGATGAATATGATATATTGATAGTATCGAACCTAGTGTTAATTACCTTTTTATTTATTAACTTACTTTTATTTAGTGTCTGCCTCTGTGGCGCAGTCGGTAGTAATATCGCCCGCGGCGCTGGAGGTCGTGGGTTCAATTCCCATCGGAGACAAATATTTGTGTGGCCCATAAATGTTTGTCTCAAGAGTCTGTGTGTTTCTATGTATATAATATGTATGTATTTAAAAGTATAATTATACCTAAGTATTAATATCCGTGGTCTGATACCCATAACACAAGCAGGTTATTCCTATTACTTTAGGATCAGATAGCGTTGTGTAAAATGTCCGTGAATATTTAAAAAAAAACTGTGTCTGTGACACAAGTATGTCACGTTTTTGCTTTTTTCTACCTACTCTTTTATAAGTAGTAGGTAGTATAAACTAATTTTAATGCAAATATAATATGGATGTACTTAATCAAGTGCAATTTCGCGTAAACCGCTGGTAAGAATATAATCCAAGAGCAAGTTTATTTAATTTAATAGTACTTTTCTACTTCACTGTACTCAGACACAATACGTTTCAAATTGTTCGAGAGTAAAATTAAGAAGGTCATCGATATGTATTAAACAGTCGCTTTTTTGTAGTCATTCGAATTTAGTCGGATAACCATCCGTTGTTAGTATGTTTTGTTTTTTGTTTATTTCTTCTTAAATACGAAATATTTTACGCTGAATTTTCACCATATATTATTTAATTATACGCACAAATTTTTTATTTATACTCCCTTATCTTGCGTTGAGCCAGTCTTTGCATTTTGATGTCAAAGTTTTGACGCCGTTTTTTTGAGTTTTAGTAATATTATTCGTTAACGCATGCATGTGCACTTATGAAACTTTTTACGATCACTGTAAGTGTCGAGCAGGATCGAATACAGTTTTTAGCGAGTTCGTAGGTGTTCTCGTTTAGGTGGTGCAACGTTTTTTTCAGATTTTCAACAAAGCGTGATTACTTGAAAACCATACACATTTTCCTGAATCTGATTATGACACAAATTCGCACAAATTAAGAGCTACTCGTGTAAGTTTATTCTAGAGGCGCACATGTAGTGGTTTCCGAGATACAGCATTTCACAAAACGTTACCCCATTAATAATTTGACTGCCTCTGTGGCGCAGTCGGTAGTGATACCGCCTGCGGCGCTGGAGGTCGTGGGTTCAATTCCCACCGGAGACTAATATTTGTGTGACCCATAAATGTTTGTCTCAAGAGTCTGGGTGTTTCTATGTATAATATGTATGTATTTAAAAGCATTTAAGTATTAATATCCGTCGTCTGATACCCATAACACAAGCAGGTTATTCCTAGCTTACAGTTTGTCTATAAAGTCGTGAAATTAAATGAGGGCGCTGCTGAATGCATGTAGCAACCCTATATAGTACGACCAAAATGATTTTGATACGAGGAGTTCGTTCCGAGTAAAATCTTACTAATATTATAAATGCGAAAGTTTGTGTGTGGATGTTTATTACTCTTTCACGCTCGAACGGTTAAAGGGTTCTGGCTGAAATTTGGTACAGGGATAAATTATAGTCTGTAATAACACATAGGCTACTTTTTATCCCGGGAAAAAGTTCCTACGGGAAGCGGGAACGGTAAACATACAAATATTATAATTGCGAAAGCTTGTGAGTGTGAATGAGTTACTCTTTCACGCTCGAACGGTTGAACGGATAGGGCTGAAGTTTGTTACAGGGATACATTATAGTCTGGAATAACACATAGGCTTAACTTTTCATCCCTGGAATAAGTTCCTACGGGAAGCGGGAACGAGAACAAATTTGACACGGGCGAAGCTGCAGTGAGTTAATAAATAAAACACATTATACATTTATAATTTTGTTTCTGTTTTATTGAACCAGATCCAGAATAAAGTTATTGAACCAGATCCAGAAGCCCCGGTTCAATAGCGTCTTATAACCCACCAGCAGGTGCCTAGTAGTCCCAATTGCTTCGCCACAATCAGGTAGTTACATGTTTTATCTGTGACTTTCCCCAATCTGACAAGGATTTTTTTGGCGCAGCGCACAAATATTAAAGTCGTCCATTTCTTTCTTTGCCGACCTTTTCTGTGTTTCCCAGGAGTTTCAAACTTTCCATCATTAATAAAACCTTCGTTAACTATCCGCCTAACTGTACTCTCTGATTTTCTTGAAAAGAGTAAAAAGAAATAATAATTAATTACTGAATGGAAACAAACTATTGACATGAAGAAATTATTTCAAAATAAAAAATTGGTAGAAAACCACTTTGAACTGAGTACCAACGTATCAAAAATGTAGATCGTTCTATAAAATAACCTACTAACAATGTTATTCTAACCTAAAAATATGCAACGTAGACAATTGCCTTTTTTGTCTCCAAATCGTAAATTCAGTAAATTTGTAACTATAGACAGATTCAAAACAAACAATAACACGATTACATACCCACCAAAGATGCTGTTCGCCCATAAACATCCTCCAAATCCCATAACAATTGCCCAGCTTGGTACTCCGCGAAACATCACCGGAAAACTTTAAAAATCACTTCCCGCGCTCCACTCCGATTTTCTTTACCTACTCATTTTTCAAACCTTTATGCGTAGTTTGGTTTCAATTTGTTGCAGTTTAGTCCATACAATAAAATTACATGAGAAGAAAACTATTCCACAAACGAAATTTGACGATAGCATTGACAACTGACGTACTTATGTTTCGTGTTGCCACACACATAATTATTGTTAGTTCCTCAATCATTCATTTCACGACTTTATAGACAAACTGTACTTTGGGATCAGATAGCGTTATGTGAAATGTCCGTGAATATTTATTTATTATTTAAATATTTGTGGATTTTTTTATACCACTAAGGTGGCAGACAAGCATGTGGCCCACTAGAAGGACCCGTGGTCACCGCAGCCTATGGACGCTTGCAACACCAGAGGCGCCACACTCGCGCTGCCCTCTTTGAAGAACCCCATACTGTAGGCGTTTGGGAAAACCGTGGCAGGGAGATCATTCCACAACCTAAGCGTGCGCGGAAGAAAACCCCTATCGGATCGAACCGTGCTGGAACGCTCCGGGCGCAGAGTGTGAGGATGAACTTCCTGTCTGTGGTGAGCGGTGCGATGATAGAACGTAGCCGTGGACATCATATCAAACAATTCCTCAGAGCAAATACCATTGTACAGGCGGTAAAACAAGACCACGGTGCCAGACCCGGTCAAAGGCCTTAGGTATGTCGAGGCTCACTGCTAGAGCCTCGCCCTTACTCTCGATAGCCGTCGCCGATCGGTGTGTGAGGCACACGAGAAGATCGCCCGATGAGCGACCGTTGTTAGCGGTGTGTTAATAACACGCTCCATCACCTTCGATAAAAGGAAGATGACGGCAATGGGCCTGTAGTTGGCCGGGTCGGTTCTGTCACCCTTCTTGGGCACAGGATGCACATACGCGATCTTCCACGACGCCGGGACTTGTCGCATGGAATGTGAAAGCGTGAAAAGACGTGTAAGTACCGGACACAACTCTGGACCACACTGCTTAAGTACCACTGCGGGTATACCATCCGGCCCACTCGACTTATGAATGTCCAGGGATCGTAGCTCACGTCGGACATTCCGCTGTGTAATTTAACTTCCGGCATGGAAGTTTCACACCACGGAATGCCCGGCGGCAAAGTACCCCCGTCACTCATGGTCGAGTCAAAGAGAAAACCCAAAAGGTCGGCTTTCTCCTTGGCGCTCTGGGCCAAACTACCGTCGGGTTTAAGTAAAGGTGATAAACCTAACCGACAGAAATTTCTCTCGGCAGCTTTGACAAGCGACCAGAATTCGCGACTCCCTGAAGGGTAGACTGCTAGCCGTTCACCAATTCTGCCGGCGAAATCGAACTTAGCCTTGACAATTACTCTTTTGCTGGACCTCGACGCGGCATTTAATTTTGTTTCACCTCAGAGATGTTTGGATCTGAATTTGCACGAGCCGTGGTCCAAGCTCTGTAGGCAGATTCTTACTGCATAAGTGCTTCTCTGCAGAACTGATGGTCCACGACCACGGTCGCTTTTTTGCACCTACAGGGATCCAGCGGTTTGGAATGTAGCACTCCAAGCCCTCCAAGATCCCCTCAGCGACCGCGGCCGCACAGGAATCCAGATCCTCTGAGGCAAAACAAAGCCGCCTCTACGGGTACGACGCGAAGAACTCTCGCAGTTCATCCCAGTCTGCTGACTTATAGTGCCACACATGTCGTCACTCCTTGGGCCGAGGTGGTTCAGGCCTTGCGAGAGGCACATGTGCCCGAACGAAACAGTGGTCCGACGATCTGAGCGGAGCATCCACTGACACGTTGTATCCGTCCGGATGCATTGTCAGCAGGAGATCCAGCAATGCACTATGCTCGTTCTTCTTATCTGGTATCCTCGTGTGGGATTTGACCAGTTGAGAGAACCCATAGGTCAGGGCAAATTCGTGAGCAGCTCTCCCCGCAAAGTTAGTGTGCCGCGAACCCAAACAGTCAATATGATGACCGTTGAAATCCCCCACCATTACTATCTCCGCGGAGGGATAATGCTCAACCACCTTGTCAGTCTATTGTTGCAGGTGGTCAAAAAGGCGAAATGTGTCCGTGTCACCACTGTGAGACCTGTCAACGCACGCGTAAATGACCCGTGATCAACGCGTGCCCATAACGTAGACAGGTCCCAGTCTTCGAGGCTTGTGAGACGGCGACAGCAGACATCATCCCGGACGTACCCTGAAATTGTAGTCCAGCTTGTAGCCAGGGTACAATAAGTAGAATGTATCTTTCGGACATGAAGATCTCGTCTCCGTTAAGAAAAAAAGGGTCGGCTTCGCAGTTTCAAGATGGTGGTGAACTACGTTGATGTTCGCGTGCATACCTCTGATGTTGCAAAAGTCCATTTGAAGTGTGAACGACGATGCCGCTGTGAATACCTTTTTATTTTTCCTTTTCTGAGTCATTGTTGTTAAAAAAGGGGGAATTAATAGAGTGAAGGGGACGCCACTGTGCCGGTGGCGCAGGAGACTAGGCGAGGTTCGAACTCACCGAAGGTAGACAGATGTAGTCGGTAGATTGGCACTGCGTACGGAAGGGCCGCCGGTCCCCCCCGATACAGTGGCCGCGTCCACTCCGGTATCCTCGTCCGGCACGGCCACAGCACCAGGGACTTTGCACAGCCTGCTGGTGCAGCCTCCTGGGGCGGAGATTAAGTAATCCCCAGTTTCGGTCAGGTTACTTTTACCGTGGTCTTCTGCAGGGTGGAGGTACTGCCCCAGGCGAGCTGCTCACCAATCGGAGTAACGTTGTGCCCTTCCTCCTAATGTAGGTTTTTTCGTTAATCCGATTTTGAATCTTAGGGATCAGATTGAAGACCGTTACACCCTGAGGGTGCACTGCTGCACCCTCAGGGTGTAACGTTAGCTTCATGAGAAGTAACGCATGTCCCCTAAACTCCGAGGGGTAAAATTCATTCTTACACAACATCATCTAGGCCAAATTAAGCTAGTAAATAATCTTGTGCTATGGGATTTAGACGACTGATAAACATACTTATATATTTGTAAATTCATACATTATTATACATAGCGCATAGCAAACACCTAAACTCCGAAATAAACATTAGTGGATCACACAAATATTCGGACCGACCCGGGAATCGAACCCAGGACCTCAACGCGGCAGGCGGTACTACCGAATGCGCCACCAAAGCAGTCGATACATAGCTTCTTTGAAGGATGTCCGGGATTGAGTGGATGTGATCTACACTTTTTAAACTGTCGGATTTCTTGGACTTCAGATCGCTGTAAGCTATCGGCGAGATGGGTGTGTGCTTACCAGTCTCGTACCGATTTCTGTTCTTATTATATTAAGCTCCGCAGATTAATGTCGCCACTGATAGAAAGCCGTTGTGCATCTAGCGATTGGGAGCCACTCTCACAGTCCGTAAGACTTCTGACAGTGGTCCTCAAGTTGGCGGCCCTGTGATGTGCCTCTTCAAGCTCCGCTTGCGGTTTTTCAAGCGGAGCTTGAAGAACCCGGGATCGTAAGAAGAGGAAAACACGTGTGCAGGCAGGTCGTTCCAAGTTTTTATAGCTCGACAGAGGAACGATTTTTTGAAACGCTCAGTTCTGACGATGATTCTCTCCACTGTGTATGAGTGGCATTTCTGCCCAGCACGCGTTGTTCGGGATCGGAAAAGGGAGGGTGGGATCAGGTTGAAAAGCTCTTCAGAACACTCACCGTGATACATTCGGTAGAAGGCAATCAAGGACGCTATGGTTCTTCGCTGCGCTAATGGCTCGAGGCCTTCAGTCACCTCAGGACAACCAATTTTTCAGATAGCATGTCTATGCATAGCATCAAGCGCGTCTAGTAAGTACCTCGAGGAGTCATCCCAAATGAGAGAACAGTATTAGACGCAAGGGCGAATCTGCGTCTTGTACAGCAAAACATCTCTGGTATTGCGGCGTGAAGTACCGCCTCACCTTATTTAAAAGTTAAAGCTTTTTAGATAGAGAGCTTATGAGATATGCAGTTAAGGTAAAGTGATAAAATTTCTAACCAAAATTACTTGATTTGCCTGATAGTGACAATGATACCACTTCCCTTTGGGCACGGGCCTCTAAAAAGGATTCTAATCTATCACATATTTACCTACCTATACATATTGGAGAGATTTAAAGCCTTTACTTTGATTTTAATATACAAAGATATCTACAAACTAACATCTTTCGCCTCAGGTTCGAAACTCAAGTCTATGTAATGATCTGCAAATATTAGTTACATAGTTTGGATGTATATCCAAACTGCGAATTATTTGCATGACGTTCTTATTTTTTTAAATCTTTATTTATTTTGAGTGTTTGATCCACGTGAATATGTCAACCCTATCGAACCTTGAGTCTTGTTACACAGCATAAAGTGATATGCTGAAGTCTATGAAATACCAATGCATTTAGAAATATCTAAGTATGTTTATCAAGCATTCCATATCACAAACTTATAAAACTTAAATTAGGCTTAAATGAAACGAAACTTTCATCTGCACTGCAGCTCCTAGATTAATTTTGCAAAACAAAAAAATAAAACGCATAATGTTACAAAATTGTATTAACTAAATACTTATTATTTATTTACACTGAAAATTTTTGAAGCGCTCGGGGCCCCGCGGACTCAGTGTTCTGTAAACGATCACTGCAGTAAGCAACATTTACTATGGCCGGATATGGATGGGTGACCACCACGTGGACCACTTTGTGACATTTATTTACGAGCGTTTCCGTGCTTCGGAAGGCACGATAAGCCGTTGGTCCCGGTTGTCAGTAAAATGACAGTCGTTAAGCCAAGTTGAAGGCCTTACGGGCGGCTTGAAAAATTTCAACTGTGGGTCGTCACAGCCTGCACCCGGGTCGGCAGCGCGTGTGTAGCGCCTCTGGTGTTGCAAACGTCTATAGGCTACGGTTACCAACCTTCCGGTGGGCCGTAAGCTTGTCTGCCACCTAAGTAGTATAAAAAAAAAAAAAAAAAAAAAAAAACTATCCTTATTGTATAATCACCCATCGTATCAATTATTTTAGTGTCTTTTTCTAAATTCAGATTGTTTTAAGAAGAGAACTTGAATAGTATCTACAGCCACACCCTTAGTCTCGGGAAGATAAAAGTACATATAGCCGGAACCCACAAAACACATGAAACAGAAGATATAAAAAACTGGACCAAGGCCGATAGACGCGACGATTGGATGGAAGATAATAAGGGCAATGAAATTGAAGATCCACAGGAAGGAGTAGCAAAAGGTATTGCAGAGACTTCGGACCTGAAATTAAAAATACATTGCTTGAGTTTCCAAATGTGGCCGTTTTTATATCCTACTAAATTGGGAACCGTTGCCCATGGATCTTTGCAACACCAGAAGCGCTGCCAAGCCAGGAGGTTGTGAGGACCCACTTTTAATTTTTTTAAGCCACCCATAAGAACTGTCATCGGACGATGCGTTCAGCGATATAGTCCTTTTTCAACAAATTAAAAAAAAAGAACTATCATGTTGAAAATGGTCAAACATATCTTCCAAAGAACGAGGACAAAAACGCTCGCAAATATATGATCGAAAGTGGTCACTTAGTGGTCACCCATCTGCGGACCGGCCACAGCCAATTGAATAACCCTTCCTTTATTAAACTACTAGCTGACCCTTGCAACTTCGTTTACGCCACATAATGTGCACAAAGGAGAGGTAATTCTTCATCAGACTCGTCAAGCACCGTGTGAAACGGCCCTGTTTGCTTAATCATAAAAGAGCTTAAAGATTTAGGCTTGAAACTTGGGTCGAGAAATTCTCAAAGTACTCCCTTTCCAATACTAAAAAAATATTTGAAATCGCATCACGCGTTGAGAAATTACAACTGAAAAACCATTTCATCTTTCATCCCCTCTCCCGCAGGAACCGCACAAAACTTCGGGATCAAAAGTATCCTAGAACCTTCCTCGGACTATAAGCTCGGAATGTACCAAGTATCATTCAAATCGGCTCATTAGTTTCGGCGGGGTACACTACATTAATACGAAAAACTTAATTCCGAAAGTCACAATCACGAATTTCATAATTCCGAATTTCATAAGTCCGAATGATTCGAAATCCCTAAGGTCAAAAATTCGATGTTTCATAAATCCTTTTTATTAAAAGTCATAATTTTAAAATTCCGAATGTTTATAATGATTTACCTATGTATACGATATAAATAAATGAATATGAATATGAAATACTATGTTTCTAGTGTTAAATGTTTCAGATTTATTTCTGATTTTTTTAAAACTCTCCTTGATTTTCTCTTTCATCTTGATCTTTATAAAATCTATCTTTTGCTCTTAGGGGATTGGGAGTAAGTCCGTTTATTTTTGTCCCTTAAGGGGCGGTTATAGCGCACAAGTAGGCATTTAGCGCTCCGCTCGCCCCGGGCGCGAGACACACCGCGCGCCGGCAGCGGCAGTGAACTCTCATGCCACAGTATATAGTATAGTAGAAAGAAACAGCATGCTAACTTTGTTTGACGTTGTAAATGCATCTAACTTTATTAAGTGTAGTGATTTATTAGAGTTTCGTAAATGAATGAGTTAATTATATATATTATTTTTTAACTAAAGAGTTTGTTTGTTTGTTTAGTTGTTTGAACTCTAGAGTCTAAGAGACTGCTAGTTGAATTTCAAAAGTTCCTTAACAGAATGTCCATTTTTCAAAAATACCAATATATATAACATCACGCTAAGGCGAATAAGAGCTGAGCAGCAACGAAACATTTTTCGAAAACTATGATATTTCATTTCTTTTGAGAGTTTCCGTTGCATACGTTTGCTAGATGGTTACAGTTGCGTAAAAATGTAAATTACATAATAGCTGGTCATAAAAATTTCTGAAGTTTTCTAAAGTTGGTATGCTAAGTATGAATCACGTACTAATTTTGCAATCCAATATGGCCGCCGCGCCGTAATCACACAATTTCATGATGGATATAGTTTAAGGGAATTCTTGGTATGCTAAGTATGAATCACATAATAATTTTGCAATCCAATATGGCCGCCGCGGTGTAATCACAATATTTCATGATGGGTATCGTTTAAGGGGTTTTTTGGTATACTGAGTCCGAATCACGTGATAATTTTGCAATTCAATATGGGCGCCGCGCTGTAATCACAAAATTTTATGATGGGTATCGTTTAACCATCGTGAATTTTTGCGATTACGGCGCGGCGGCCATATTGGATTGCAAAATTATCCCGTGATTCGTACTCAGCATACCGAAAAATCTCTTAAACGATACCCATCATGGAATTTTGCGATTAAGGCGCGGCGGCCATATTGGTTTTCAAAATTATCACGTGATTCGTACTCAGCATACCAAGAAACCCCTTAAACGATACCCATCATGAAATTTTGTGATCACGGCGTGGCAGCCATATTGGATTGCAAAATTATCACGTGATTCGTACTCAGCATTTCAAAAAACCCCATAAACGATACCCATCATGAAATTTTATGATTAGGGCGTGGTGTGCATATTGGATTGCAAAATTATCAAGTGATTCGTACTCAGCACACCAAAAAACCCCTTAAACGATACCCATCTTGAAACTTTGTGATTATGGCGCGGCGGCCATATTGGATTGTAAAATTATCACGTGATTCGTACTCAGCATTTCAAAAAACCCCATAAACGATACCCATCATGAAATTTTATGATTAGGGCGTGGTGTGCATATTGGATTGCAAAATTATCAAGTGATTCGTACTCAGCACACCAAAAAACCCCTTAAACGATACCCATCTTGAAACTTTGTGATTATGGCGCGGCGGCCATATTGGATTGTAAAATTATCACGTGATTCGTACTCAGCATACGAAAAACCCCTTAAACGATACCCATCATGAAATTGTGTGATAACGGCGCGGCGGCCATCTTGTATTGCAAAATTAGTCCGTGATTCGTACTCAGCATATCAAAAAACCCTTAAACGATACCCATCATAAAAAAATTGTGATTACGGCGCGGCGGCCATATTGGATTGCAAAATTATCACGTGATTAGTACTCAGCATACGAAAAAACCCCTTAAACGATACCCATCATCAAATTTTGTGATTACGGCGCAGCGGCCATATTGGATTGCAAAATTATCACGTACTTCGTACTCAGCATACCACAAAACCCCTTACACGATACCCATCATGAAATTTTGTGACTACGGCGTGGCCGCCATGTTGGATTGCAGAATTATCATGTAATTCGTAGACATTTTAATGCATTAGGTAGCTTTTTTTTTTTTTTTTTTTTTTTTTTACGTGAGGGAAAATCCTCATGGATGTTATGCCGGACTCCTACCGACTAAAAAACCTCACGTAACGCCCAACAGCCTATGGTTGAGAGCCCCGGGTAAGCCCTCGGGAGGATGTCCCAGGACTCCCAACAGACCTACAGCCGCCACTGCGGCCTCGCCCAGGGGGAGGTTCGGGTACTAGCCGCGTCTTTGGGGGGTTTCGGGTGTGATCCCGCTTCTAAGGGGGGGAGGGGGGAGC
Source organism: Miltochrista miniata (assembly GCA_933228765.1). Taxonomy (NCBI): domain Eukaryota; kingdom Metazoa; phylum Arthropoda; class Insecta; order Lepidoptera; family Erebidae; genus Miltochrista; species Miltochrista miniata. The sequence goes on from OW121769.1 coordinate 5,089,327, forward strand.
GTGCGTGAGTTTCTCACGTCACGCTGCCGTCATGGGCCTGCTTCTGTAAGGACGGTGAGCGACCCTCTCACCGTCCCCAGACCCCCGGTCATGGAGGCCGATAGTCCTCGGCGAAGACACGTCGGCGGCGCCCAGGCCGCCGACTGCGGAACTCGGGTGGGAGAGTTCTCTCCCGTACCCGCCCCGCCGCCTCCTTCACGAGCATGATCTGCTCGCAGAAAGAGGCGGCGCAGTCCCACTTACTCCCGCTGGAGAGCATGGCTTGCACCATGGTCTCGAGCGAGAGAGTGTCCACGTCCAGACCCACTACGAGGACCTGGCGCTGTTGCGCCCACGCCGTGCACTCCACTAGCGTATGAAGCGCTGTGTCATCGCTGCGGTCCTCGCAGTGCTGACATTCAGCCGTGGTTTCCCGGTGTCTTCGCCACAGATACCTACCGAAGCTACCGTGCCCGGTAAGTATCTGCGACAACCGGTAGGAGAGAGCACCGTGTCTTCTCTCCAGCCACTCGTCCATGACCGGTCTGACGGCCGCGATTGTGGCGAATCCCCCCTTTGGTTGCTCAAGTCGCACCTTCCATGTCTCCACGGTTTCCTGGTGGAGCAAGGACCGCTGGGCCTCGATTTCTCGAGACGCAGGCCTTTGACCCCGCTCCAGCGCCTCCTTGCGCCATCTGAACAGTGACGCAAGATGCATTAGGTAGCTGGTTACCATGACGTGAAAACACTTAAAAAGTAAAAGATCACCACATTTACCATGAGTCACGTATGGGAATTTTAGTGAAATCCCTTAATCACTCAGGAGTTAAGCTGATGGTCTTCAAAATGTAAAGCTAAGTACCATCACGGATACATTGACTTACGATCAAAAAACCGCATCGAAATCGATCCACCCCTTGGGCCGTGACGAATTCACAGGACGGAGTTGTTAATTATGAGAGTTCGTTAATTGAATTAATGAGTAACTAGTTACAATGCAATTAGATTGACGTGTGATTCCATTACTCAGTAATTAGTTACTGCTAGTACTCATTGTAATTAATTACTCAAGTAATCTGTTACAGAGTAATTGAATTAAGCATTACAAAGTAATTGTAATTTGTAAGGGTTAATCTAATTACATTTTGCCCATCACTGATATTTTTATACTGTGGCGCGATTTCAACGTTAGTTGGCATAAAAAATACGAAATAGTTGCGAAAAAAACTGACATAGGTCCTGCCTCCACAAGCGCTAGCGCGAGACTGATCGGCCGACAGCGGCGCAATTCTATTGCGTTTGGTAGATATTCGTACATGATAACTATGTAAATACTTGTGTATAGAAAAACGCTTAGAAAATGTGTATAAAAACTCAAAAGCTTTAATTGAGTGCAAAAAAAATATATAAAATGTTAATAGTTTAGCCACAGTATTGAAAAATCTTTTCTGAGAGAGGCAACTTTGGGATTTTTTTCTATCTAGTGAAATTTATTGGATCGTGTAACGGAACTGGAATATGTTTAGCTTATATCCTTAACTATTATATACAGGGTGAATTTTTCAAAAGGGATTGGATGGCCAAATCCGAAACTATAAGGAATAGCGAAAAATGCTTAAAGGAGTCACGAGCCCAATTTTGATGAAACTTAAAACCTCATCATTAGAATTTTGAAAAACCAATAATCCCAGCTGGGAATCGAACTCATTGATTTTGAGAAAAAAAAACACAACCTATATTATTACACCATACGATAGTGTTGCTATTAAGGATCATAATCTGGGAAGTAATGACATACGGCAAACTAAAGGAAAGTGCTCATCTTTAACAAAATACAATTTATTTTTCTTATGTTAACTGAATTTTTTTTACGTGAGGGAAAATCCTCCAAGGATGTTATGCCGGACTCTTACCGACAAAAAAACCTCACGTAACGCCCAACAGCCTGTGGTTAGGAGCCCCGGGTAAGCCCTCAGAAGGATGTCCCGGGACTCCCAACAGAGAGTTAATTGTTCAAAATGTAGACCATCGGCATACTCAAGTCGATAAAATCGATAATCTTCTGAGAAAAGGCCAGGTCAAGAGTACCCTTAACCGAAGAGCATGTATGAAGACACTTATGAAAGTTGAAGAAGCGAAAGTTGTTTGCCAGGATCGTAGCAAGTGGAAAGCCATAGTCTCTGCCTACCCCGTTGGGAAACAGGCGTGATGTTATGTATGTATGTATGTTTTCAATACATAGCTGGATTCGGGACCTCAAGGATCGTACTGCATTCAATATTATTGATTCCGTTTAGAATATTCTCCAAAGAATCATTCTGAGCATGATTTAAAACACGTAATAGTTACGATCTATTCTGGGATTTAAAATTTATATCTGGGAAAAAAATTATGATACAAAATTTAGGTACATGAAGTGCGAATTCTATTAAAATTCTAAACTTTCCTTAAATTTGCCGTATATCATTACTTCGCAGAATTTGATCCTTATCAGCGACACTATCGTATGGTGTAATAATAAAGGGTGTGTCTTTTTTTTTAAAATCAATAGGTTCGATTCCCGGCTAGGATTATTCCTAGCTGGGAATAGAACCCAATGATTTTGGAAAAAAAACACACCCTTTATTATTACACCATACGATAGTGTCACTGATAAGGATCAAATTCTGCGAAGTAATGATATACGGCAAATTTAAGGAAAGTTTGTAATTTTAATAGAAATCATATTTCATGTACCAAAATTTTGTATCATAATTTGTCTCGTTCGAAATCCCAGAATAGATCGTAACTATTTCGTGTTTTAAATCATGCTCAGAATGATTCTTTGCAGAATATTCTAAACGAAATCAATAATATTGAATGCAGTACGATCCTTGAGGTCTCGATTCCAGCTATGTATTGAAAACAATGGTCTACATTTTGAACAATTAATCAGTAACGTTAGAAAAATAAATTGTATTTTGTTAAAGATGAGCACTTTCCTTTAGTTTACCATATGTCATTACTTCACAGAATAAGATCCTTAATAGCAACACTATCGTATGGTGTAATAATATAGGGTGTGTTTTTTTTTCAAAATCAATAGGTTCGATTTCCAGCTAGGATTATTGGTTTTTCAAAAATCTAATGATGAGATTTTAAGTTTCATCAAAATCGGGCTCGTGACTTCTTTGAGCATTTTTCGTTATTCCTTATAGTTTCGGAGATGGCCATCCAATCCCTTTTGAAAAATTCAACCTGTATATATATATATATATATATATATATATATATCAGAATTAAAAACCCTTTACTTTTTGACTAGGATTGTTTCAAAAAACTCAAAATCTGACACACGCGGCCTTAATTTAACATAAACATTCATTTACTTACCTCAGGCAAAAATACTTCCGATGCCAGTACATACGGCACCAAACCAGCACCAGTAGTGAACATGAAACCATATACGTATATGAGGACCACTGTGATCCAATGCGGTGCATAGTGTAGTTGTAGCTGTGTGCCAAGTAGAGCTGTGCAGATGCCCGCTATCATTGATGTGGATATTAACAAATACTGGAAAAATAATAATATTATTAATGGTCAATAATTGATTTTCTTTATCAATAGGGAATTACATTACGAGATTTATCAACCACAATACGTAAATGTGTTGTAGCATTTATTTTCTATAGATGCAGTATTTAGGATGTGAAAGCAGCCTTATCGAGTTATCTTTTTTTAATCGGTTGTCAGTGGTGACATTTCTGCTGTCAGAATGACAGGATGTCATAAGTTCGGTGACGAAGCGTTTCGCATTTAAAGGAACGGGGTTTTGTTAAGATTTTTCGTGAAAGACAGGACTTTTGACCGAGACCTGCTTTGGGGTAGTTGGAGGTCCTTTGGCTTTTGCTCTGAGACTGTGCCGCGAATCAGTTTTTCGCTCAAGCGCGATTATTTGTTACCTCGCGTGGCCTAACGGGCTGTGATTGGGTTGCTGCATTGCATCTTGCTACATTTTACCCAGAAAACTGGTGAGTCACTTCTTCTTTTGCAAAGCGGGTCGATTGTCGTCTGTCGCGCAGCCAAGATCTTAATTTGTCGTTTCTTTCATGACAGGGTTTTTTACTACGGGGCTAGTTGCCAGATGAGATATTTGGTGCCGCACCTATAAGTTAGTGGGCTGCACGTGGTACGACAACGTGGAAGTGCGGACTACACGAGCTTCTCATGTGAGAGGTATCTGCCGTCATCACCTGGCAGTAACAACAGGCAGTCACTCTCACTCAGCTCACTCTGCAGGCCAGTAAATCCACTACTTATGTGTAGCTTAGTAGCATAAGTACCTAAGCACTGACTATACTTCTGTGTACCTGTGATATTTGTGTCTATCAGTGAATAAGCTCTCTGTGTGTCTCTGTGTATCTCTGTGTTATATAAATATATGTGTGTACACCCTATTGTCTGTTTTCGTGAGAGCCCTAGCCTACCCTTGCACACAGACTGGAAACTTAGAAATAAGGCGCCCTGGGAAAGAGTTCTCTGCATAGCTACCTCGCGCTAGTTGGTGAGTAACACTGATCATCACTGTGTTACAAATTGGCTCCCAACGTAGTGGCAAATCTCTGGGTCTACTCTGCGGTAGTCTCAGTCTGGTGTGTGTGCATAGGTGGTTATCTCTGGCGAAACCATTCTGGAATCGTCCGAGACGCTCCAGGACGTTAATTGGTGGTGCTAGCAGCTAAGCACAAAACCTTCCCTTTCGTCTTCTTCCAGCTTCCTACATCTTTGGCTGGAAAAGACACAAAATTCTAAATTCAAAAATTTAAAATAGCTGTGATTTTGGAAAAACTTTTTGATTTTATTTGGCATACCCACTTCTTTTCTTATTGTGTTTCTTTTCTTTGTTATGTTCCTTTTTATGGTGCACACATATATTTATTGTAATATTATATTAGCATAGATTAATATATTACATATATTATTCTATAGCTTCACCTCTGTGTTAACTTAGTGAATTTCACTCTGTGTAATTATAAATTTTTTTTTGAAGGTATGTTGATACCTTGTAATTTTAATTATTAACCTGAACTGTGTTATCAGAAAATTTAGAAACTTTTCTCTCTTAGTATACCCTTAATCTTTGTTAAATTCTAAAAGTCAATTTGAAACATAATTACCTAACTTAGTACACTTTGTTGTAACTCAATTTACATTTTTACTTTGTAATTGATCCCTATCTGTGCCATTTTATATTTATAATTGTTGTAAGTAAATTTTTACATAATGGCACAGGTGAAAAAATATATTAATTATTTAAGAAAGGATGAACTTGCTAACGAGCTGTCCCACATGGGTATTTCAGTGGAACCGGAAACGACAGTGTCTGGCCTTCGGAGTGAGCTAAGAACGGCACACCGACTCGTCCGTCGAGGTAGCATCAAAGCGAGTGCTCCGGTACCCGCTGATGCACCGGCTGAGCTCTCGATCTGCCTTCCAAGAGTCTCCGAGCTGGAGGAGGCTATTCAGTCAGGTGACATTTTCATTAATAAAGGTAGTCGTCTTAGGGTGTCCATCAGAGCCAACTACTTATTGAGTAGGTTAGCTCGTTGTGGTCTGGATTGCCCCGACCTGGTGGATATTCGTGGTAGGCTAGTGAAGATCATCGCTAGGGCTGAACCCAGTAGTGATTCTGAATCCGAAGGTTCGGATGATGATGGTGATGATCCTTCGGGTCGTGACCAGGTGGAATATACTTCACCAGTAGTGAGAGAGGACCGCTCGGTGCGAGCTAGTTCAAGTAGGAATAGTTCTACATGTAACATAGTGTATAAAGAACGTCCCCTTAACTTATGTTCATTTAACTTAAAATATGATGGTTCTACTTGTGTACGTGTGTTTTTAGAGAGATTAGAGGAACTTAGATGTGCTCGGGAGGTTACTAAGCCTAGACTCCTTATGGCTTTCTCCGACCTGTTGGATGGACCAGCTTTGTCTTGGTTCCGTACAAACAAAGCTAACTTCATCTCATATGAGGATCTTATTAGTGAGCTTAGAGATACCTTCGATATTCCTGATTATGATTACCGCCTCAGGAACGAGATAAGACAGCGTACACAAGCCCGCTCTGAGTCCTTGGTTAACTATATATGTACAATGCAAGCCATGTTCTCAAGGTTGTGATGTAAGATGCCCAGTGAGGAACAGCTGGACATTCTCATGCACAACATTAGACCTGTCTACATGAAGGAACTGGCCTTGCATGATGTCAACTCTGTAGATGACTTGAGACGTTTGGGTAAGCGCTTGGAGCTTGCGCGTACTAGGGCAGACGCTTTCCATGAGCCTGCTCTTGACAAGTTTGAGATTACATCTGACTTACACCAGCTTAAGAACAAAGGTGTACAAAAGCCCGCTAAGCAGGTGTCTGCAGTGGAGACGCCGGTTACCCCCCACGATCGCAAATGCTTTCGTTGCGGCGGGGGCGGTCACACTGCATACAGCTGCACACAGTCAAGGGAGCTGGTGTGTTTCCGGTGTGGTCTCAAAGGAGTCAAGACCCCAGACTGCTCACACTGTACTAGCAAGTCAAAAAACGCGTAGGCCAGGGCCTTATTAGGAACTCTGTGCATCACTCTGTATCTGAGTCTATTTCTGATAAGGTCCTGTTTCCTAAACGGGATAGTGACATTAGACCGTATCTAGTTGTTAAGGTTTTAAATTTAAATGTCTTAGGCCTTCTAGATTCCGGTGCCTCCTGCTCTATACTAGGTAAGGGAGCGCACCGCATCTTCTTGGAACTGGGTTTTGATCTTGTGAGTATCAATCCTACTTTTCGTATTACAACTGCAGACAGCACTCACTTGCAATGTCTGGGTTGTATCTCTTTGCCAATTGAGTACAATTCGGTTATCCGAGTTGTCAAGTTCTATGTTGTCCCAGGTATAACCACCTCCATGATATTTGGAGTGGATTTCTGGCAACAATTTAAGTTAAGTGATAAGTTAATTTTACAAAATATTAGTCTTGATAGCTTTAGTGATAATAATCCTATAGAGTCTGTGTCCCTTAACGGTGGCCTCGAGGATTACGACAACCTGACAACTAAACAAAGGTGTGTAATCAACGAGGTCATTGAAAAGTTCGACTCGTTGAACACTGATAAGGTGGGTTTAGGTCGGACCTCACTTGTGCACCATGTCATTGACACTGGTGACAGCAAGCTGATCAAGCAGCGTTATTATCCGCTCTCTCCCCTTAAGCAGAAGGCCCTGGAAGCCGAGCTGGACCGAATGCTGGAGATGGGAGTAGTGTCCCCGTCTCAGTCCGCCTGGAACTCTCCAGTGGTCATGGTGGAGAAGGCGAACGGCGACCTCAGATTGTGCTTGGACTCTCGCAAGCTGAACTCTGTGTCTAAGAGTGACGCCTACCCCTTACCCTATATCAATCAAATCTTAGACCATCTTAATAATGCTAAGTATTTAACCTCTGTAGATCTGAGTGCGGCCTACTGGCAGATTCCATTCGACTCACTCCAGTCTGCTGAGAAGACTGCTTTTACGGTTCCCCGGAGAGGATTGTTCCATTACAATTCCATGTGCTTCGGTCTTGTCGGTGCCAGTGCCACGATGCAACGCCTCATGGACCGTCTGTTTGGTCCCGAGTTCGACAACAAGGTATTTGCGTTTCAGGATGACATAGTCTGTGTGTCCAACACCTTTGAGGAGCATGTACAGCTCTTACATAGAGTCTATCAGCAACTCAAGGATGCTGGCCTAACTATTAATATGAAAAAATCCCACTTTTGTCGGAGTGAACTCAAATACCTGGGGTATTATGTGGACAAACATGGCTTACGGACAGACCCGGGTAAAGTTGAGCTTATCCTCAACTATCCCACCCCTTCTAACCCTAAGGAGGTTAAGAGATTTCTGGGAATGGCCGGCTGGTATCGTCGCTTTGTTAACAACTTCTCGAAGATTAGTAAACCTCTGTGCAAACTCGCTTCTACGAACCTTAAGTTCGAATGGACCCCTGAGGCTGAACAGTCCTTTAACCTGCTAAAGTCAGCCTTGGTTTCTGCCCCTATATTAAAAATGCCTAACTTTGAGATGCCCTTCCGCATTCTTAGTGACGCGTCAGCTTACTCAGTTGCTGCTGTACTGACACAAACTCACGATGGTGTTGAGCACCCTATCGCCTACTGTAGCCGTTCTCTCAACAAGAACGAGGTGAACTACAGCACAACTGAGCGAGAACTTCTGGCCGTGATTTTCGCTTTGGAACAATTTCGACAGTACGTCGAAGGCCAAAAATGTACGGTCGTCACGGATCATTCATCTCTTCTGTGGTTCCATAAGCTAAAAAATCCCACGGGTCGTCTAGCACGTTGGAGCATGAGGCTCAGTCAATTCGATTTTGACATAGAGCATCGAAAAGGTAAAGACCACGTTGTACCTGATGCTCTGTCTCGTATCAAAATTGATTCCCTCGATGCAGTACCCACTAAAGACCCGTGGTATGACCACACCATGAATAGTGTTCGGAAGAACCCTAGGAAGTCACCAAATTATGACATTCGTGACAACCTTCCATATAGGTTAACTAAAAATAAATATTCTTTGACTTCAGACTTTGACTGGAAGCTGGTGGTACCTCAGGAGGATCGCTTGCCCCTGCTCTCTAAGTACCACGATGACACACTTAGTGCCCATGGTGGCGTTTGGAAGACGCATAAAAGGTTAGCCCTAAATTATTACTGGCCCAAGATGTACGAGGACGTCAAAGAATATGTTGGGAATTGCGAAACATGCAAGCAGTACAAACCCGTAAATACGTCTCGTCCCGGCCTAATGGGTAGCCCGAAGCGGGTTTCGAAGCCATTCGAAGCTATCTCTGTCGATCTGCTTGGTCCCTTTCCCACTTCGAGCAATAGAAACGTACACCTGATCGTGGTCTCCGACTACTTTAGCAAATACGTCATGTTGTGCCCTGTTCGGGTTGCCACAGGCGCTGTAGTCGCGAGGTTCATAGAGAAGAGTGTGTTTCTCGTGCACGGAGTCTGCAAGACTATTTACATGGATAATGGCCCTCAGTTTGTGAGTAAGCCATTTAAGGATCTGTTGGCTAAATACAATGTACCTAATATATATTATAACCCTAGGTATCATGCCCAAACTAATCAGGCGGAACGAGCTATTCGCAATGTGGTTCAAGCGATCTCATGCTATGTGAAGTCACAACACAAGTCTTGGGATCAGTTCTTGGTTGAGATACAGTGTGCTTTAAATACTGCAGTTAACGAAGCAACTCGTTTCACCCCTTACTTTTTGGTACATGGTAGTGAAATTTATTGGGGATGGAGTGCTGTACAGGCAGACAGATATCGCGTGCCATCCTACTTCAGTCTCTGTAGACGATCCATCAGCCTTCGGTGTCAAGCTGAGAGAAATACAACGCATTTACGACCAGGTGAGGAAACATTTGAACGTTGCCCACCAGCGTAATGAAAAGTATTACAACCTCAGAAAAAGGCATGTAGAGCTGAAAGTGGGACAGATAGTTTACAAACGCACGTTCTACCTGTCCAACAAGGCCAAGAATTTTACTGCTAAGCTAGCTCCTAAGTTCCTTAAATGTGTGGTGACTGCTAAACGATCCCCTTTAGTATATAGGCTGTCAGATCTGGACGGTAAGGATCTTGGGGAGTACCATATCAAGGACATCCTGAAGTATCAGGAGGAGCAGTCTCCAATACCTAACGTAACTACATAGCACTGTTTCTCTAGTTTATTAAACCAGTGCTATGTGATCATTATGTAAGACTATTTTAATCTTTTGTTTGTATTTCTATATGTGTACGTGACTTTAAATTGTCACGTTGTAGTTTCTTCTATGCACCGCACCGAGCGTTTTTCTCTCATTCGCTTCTTAGTACTCTACATTATCCTGAGAGCTTGGGTAGTGTTAGGGTATCGGCAGTGAGTAAAGGGAGCATTCGTTTTCTATGAAGGGCATTAGACTCTAGTTACTTAGCCTAACCGGTACACGAGTCAGTGTCTAGTTAGGTACATAGGAGGATCTTTCTTTGGTATTGTAATGGTCGTAGTCAGCTGGTGTTTGAAGGACCTAGCTGGTTGTCTTTGTTTATTAGTCAGTACTTTTCTGTTTTCTTTATTGTGTATTTCCAGCGTGTCATATCCGCAGGAAATACTATTAAAGGGGGGGTGGTTGTAGCATTTATTTTCTATAGATGCAGTATTTAGGATGTGAAAGCAGCCTTATCGAGTTATCTTTTTTTAATCGGTTGTCAGTGGTGACATTTCTGCTGTCAGAATGACAGGATGTCATAAGTTCGGTGACGAAGCGTTTCGCATTTAAAGGAACGGGGTTTTGTTAAGATTTTTCGTGAAAGACAGGACTTTTGACCGAGACCTGCTTTGGGGTAGTTGGAGGTCCTTTGGCTTTTGCTCTGAGACTGTGCCGCGAATCAGTTTTTCGCTCAAGCGCGATTATTTGTTACCTCGCGTGGCCTAACGGGCTGTGATTGGGTTGCTGCATTGCATCTTGCTACATTTTACCCAGAAAACTGGTGAGTCACTTCTTCTTTTGCAAAGCGGGTCGATTGTCGTCTGTCGCGCAGCCAAGATCTTAATTTGTCGTTTCTTTCATGACAGGGTTTTTTACTACGGGGCTAGTTGCCAGATGAGATATTTGGTGCCGCACCTATAAGTTAGTGGGCTGCACGTGGTACGACAACGTGGAAGTGCGGACTACACGAGCTTCTCATGTGAGAGGTATCTGCCGTCATCACCTGGCAGTAACAACAGGCAGTCACTCTCACTCAGCTCACTCTGCAGGCCAGTAAATCCACTACTTATGTGTAGCTTAGTAGCATAAGTACCTAAGCACTGACTATACTTCTGTGTACCTGTGATATTTGTGTCTATCAGTGAATAAGCTCTCTGTGTGTCTCTGTGTATCTCTGTGTTATATAAATATATGTGTGTACACCCTATTGTCTGTTTTCGTGAGAGCCCTAGCCTACCCTTGCACACAGACTGGAAACTTAGAAATAAGGCGCCCTGGGAAAGAGTTCTCTGCATAGCTACCTCGCGCTAGTTGGTGAGTAACACTGATCATCACTGTGTTACAGTGTTTACTAGTGGATGTCACGCGATGTCACTCGCGTAGTTTCCTAAAATAGACCGTAAGACACAAGAATAGTGTAGCTTCCCAACAGTGAAAGACTATTTTAAATCGGTTCAGTAATATCAAAGCCGAAACAAACGAACAAATAATCAAATCTTTTCTTTTCATAATACCTATTAGTATGCCATAGATAATTTGATTCCTTTTAATGGTGCAGTTTAGATTTTTAATACAGAAGGACATTCAAAACTTTGTGGCTAAACTAGCAAGTTTCCTTAATATCCTACTTCAAATTATAAATGTCACTGCATTCATAATTTGCACTTTTAATAATTATTTTCTGCTAGATGGACCGACGACCTGAAAAAGGTTGCAGGGATTGTGTGGATGCGCAAAGCGCAGGACCGTGTATCGTGACGTAAATTGGGAGAGGCCTACTACGTCAAGGCGTCGACTTCTATAGATGATTTGATGACGATGAACCATAATCTGCTTCATCAGAAAAGAAAAGAACAATTTACACTGTATTATTATTTCCATTTCTTTATTTTCTCGATGACAGCTCGACGACAGCTCCTGTGAAAACCTGTACGAGCGTCCTTTTTACATTATGTATGCATTATTGAAGTGAAACTTCTTTATCGGCGTTGGAAAAAAATTTGCGTCACGTCACGTCACGATTTTTGGTTACGCGCCATCTTTGTTCTGTTCCCCACCACGGTGGATTCGAATTATGAGTACTTTACCCAGGGATAGCATGTCATTTAAGACTTTTAGGCTTTGGGACTTTGGGACTTTGGGACTTTGGGACTTTGGGACATTGGGACTTTGGGACTTTGGGACTTTGGGACTTTGGGACTTTGGGACTTTGGGACTTTGGGACTTTGGGACTTTGGGACTTTGGGACTTTGGGACTTTGGGACTTTGGGACTTTGGGACTTTGGGACTTTGGGACTTTGGGACTTTGGGACTTTGGGACTTTGGGACTTTGGGACTTTGGGACTTTGGGACTTTGGGACTTTGGACTTTGGGACTTTGGGACTTTGGGACTTTGGGACTTTGGGACTTTGGGACTTTGGGACTTTGGGACTTTGGGACTTTGGGACTTTGGGACTTTGGGACTTTGGGACTTTGGGACTTTGGGACTTTTGGACTTTTGGCCTTTGGGACTTTTGGACTTTTAGATGGGACCTTGGTACTTTGGGTCTTTGGGACTTTGGAACTTTGGGACTTTGGGACTTTGGGACTTTGGGACTTTGGGACTTTGGGACTTTGGGACTTTGGGACTTTGGGACTTTGGGACTTTGGGACTTTGGGACTTTGGGACTTTGGGACTTTGGGACTTTTGGACTTTTGGCCTTTGGGACTTTTGGACTTTTAGATGGGACCTTGGTACTTTGGGTCTTTGGGACTTTGGAACTTTGGGACTTTGGGACTTTTGGACTTTTGGACTTTGGGACTTTGGGACTTTGGGACTTTGGGACTTTGGGACTTTGGGACTTTGGGGCTTTGGGACTTTGGAACTTTGGGACCTTGAGACCTTGGGACTTTGGGACTTTGGGACTTTTGGACTTTTGGCCTTTTGGACTTTGGACTTTGGACTTTTGGACTTTTGGACTTTTGGACTTTTGAACTTTTGGACTTTTGGACTTTTGGACTTTTGGACTTTTGGACTTTTGGACTTTTGTACTTTTTGACTTAATTTAAGGTGAGGTGAAAATTAAGTTTATGAAGAAGTTTCACTTCTTACGTGTGTACATTAAGTACACGCAATTTTTTTTATAAAAAATTGACTTTTACGCAAGTATGTACAAAGTTATATAGTCCAATCCTGCCCGATCTGGCAATAATGTAAAGATGTCATGTTTTGACAATCGTTGTCTAAGACAGATGAGTAGAAAAATATAATATGACAAATCATTGAATTTTTTACTATCCTGAATAGGTAATTTAAATGAAAATAAACTATCATAAAGAAGTTATTTGTGGTCGAAATGATTGTAAGAACACTATATGACTCCTGGATACTAGAAAATAATCAGGGTGAATACTCAATTGCAAGTAACTACGGAAATATAGGATCAAAAGTGTTTGTTTACATTTTTGCGCAAAGCTATTAAAATACAGTATACCTGACTTTAAAAAACTGATAGTGATTGAGCTATCGATAAACATAACACGATAACAGATCCGATTTTTTTTACAAAATGTAAAAACTAAACTACTTACTGCCGGATACTTTTGTACTAATTTACTAACTAATATTAGGTCTTTACCTATGAAATTGCCGTTGTGTATGAAAAAAATTAAACTATTTTTTCATGTTATTTTTTAATTTTTATTAATCGAAGTAATCACCCATGCAGTCAATGCATCTTTGCCAACGCAGCGGCAGTTTGATGCCTTTCTTGAAGAAATCAGCTGGACGGGAGGCAACAAATTCTTCAAAGGCATTTTGTACTGCCTCTCGGGTATTGAATTTCTTTCCCGCCAAGAAGTTATCCAAATTTTGAAAAAAGTAGTAGTCTGTAGGCGCAATGTCTCGTGAGTATGGTGGATGGCTGAGAGCTTCCAACCCCAGTTCTTGCAGATTTGGAGATCGTCTGCTGTGCAGTATTAGGTCGCGCATTGTCGTGCAGAAACAGCGGAGACGAGCGATTGACCAATGCTGGTTGGAGATGTGCCGTGCCAGATTCTCCATCATTGTGTTCAGTTCCTCACAGTACACATCTGTAGTAATGCTCACCCCGTTTGGTAAAATGCTGTGCACCAAACATTGACCATCACTTTTCTAGGGGTAAGATTTCGTTTAGGCCATTGTTTAGGTGCTGAACCAGGATCCAACCAACTTGCTGAGCGCTTGAGGTTATCAAACAGAATCCATTTTTCATTGCAAGTAACAATTCGGTTCAAAATTCCTTTATCTGTTGAGCAATACAAGGCATGTCTCGCCGCGTATTTCACGCTGGCGATCATTGAGTTCGTGGGGCACCCATTTGTCAAGCTTTTCTACCTTGCCAATTTGACGCAAATGGACTAATATAGTTTTGACTCTAACGTTGAAAGCTGCTGCTAAGTCAACCGTATATTGTGTATCGTCGGTTTCCACAATCGCCTTTACTTCTTTATTTATTTATTTATTATTACTACATGCTTTTCACTATCCTCACAGGAAACCCCAATACAATAGTGAAGTTACAGATCAAACAACATTGAGTATTAAATCACATTAATTGAATAAATATTTTACATTGAATAAGTAAATTACAACATAGAATTTTCAATTGGATAAACGATTTCACACATACCTACTTATAAGATAAATTCACATTATAATTTTATTATTACTATAGAATAATCATAATAATCGATACTCAAATTGCAATATCGAACAACATCATAAATACAAAATGTCAAAAAAAAAGTCCATGTCAATATGAAAATGTCAAAAAAAGGCAAATCCTATTTATAACATAAATTCACATAATCAATTTTATTATTGCTATGGAGTAATCAGAATAATCGATAGTCAGATTTAAATTTCAAATGCCATTATAAATATAAAAATGTCAGAATAAAGGTCCATGTCAATATTAAAAATGTCAGGTAAAGGTACACCCTTTTTATAACATAAATTAGCATTACAATTTTATTATTACTATGAAATAATCAGAGTAATCGACAGTCAAATTTAAAATTTCAAACCACATAATAAGTATAAAATGTCAAATAATTAATCTTCATTGTTGATCAAAGTCTTCGGACGACCGCGAGGTTCATTTTTTCAGGTCCAAATTTCCAGACGGAAGAGAGCAGACCACCAACAGGCGGTGCGTTGGTTTGTAGTGTTAGCTCCGTAAACGTCGTTGATGTTGCGGGCCGCTTGTGCCGCGTTGCCGCCACGACGATACTTATATTCCATAATTACTCGAATTTTTAACGTATCCATGATGACGAATACCGTCACTAACTATCTAACTAACTATCTTCACGCCAAATCCCTTGCGGGGTAGGCAGAAAGAACCGAGCGCCACACTGCACGGTCCATACACTCCTCACTTGCTTCTTCAACTTTCATTTTTCTTTTCATGCATGCACGTCGGTTCCTTCGACTCTTGACACCACCTTCAACTAACACACGATTAATTTGGTGGTGGTAGGTGTGTCGTGGCCTTCCCCGACTCCTACGTCCATCCACTTTCGCGTTGTATATCTGTTTTATCATTCTTTCATCTCCCATTCGTTCCACATGCCCGAACCATCGTAGCATGCCCTTCCTTACTTTAACACCGACACTCTCTTTCAGACCAACTCTCTTTCTTACATCTTCATTCCGAACGCGATCTGCGAGCGTTACTCCGCAGATTTTGCGTAGCGCGCGCATCTCGACCGCGTTTATTCTACTTTCATGCGTTTCCTGCCATACCCAACTCTCGCGTCCATACGTTAGCGTAGGTATTAGCACCGCATTGTGTACTGCGAGCTGAGCCTTTTGACTTAAGGCCTTGGTACCTAAAAGTTTGCCTAACGCTCCATTCACACTATTGCCCGCAGTTACCCTCTTTTCTACATCAGCGGTGTACCGTCCATCCCTGCTAAATGCACATCCAAGATATACAAACTCATCCACCTGTTCCAGCACTACATCATTTACAGTTATCCTAGCATTCGTTCTGTCCTCTTCTCTTTCGAATACCATCACTTTCGTTTTAGTCGCGTTCAAATGTAAGCCTCTCATTAGACAATCATCTTTCATTGTTGTGACTAGTGACTGTAGTTCTGATGGATATTCGGCTATGAGCACGGCATCATCTGCATACAGCAAACAGTTCACAAGTAAGTCACCCATTCGCAATCCAACATTCATCGATATCGAATACCGTCAGACTAATCAATAAACAATTGACTACTTTTGGAAAATGAATTCCAACTTTTTTAAAAAAATAATAATTTGAAATTGAAATTCTTAGCCAAACAAATATTACTTTGATTTAAAATGGCCAGTACTGCAGAACGGCAATCTTCAAGTCTTGTAATGAAATATAATTAAGACCTATTATTATATTTCATTACAAGACCTTACACGTGTTAATCTTTGCTTGATAATGCCAACTTCTTTAAAATTTTCGCAGCGGTTATCAAAGTAGGTTTTGGTAGATACTTATAATGACAGGTAATCTTTATTTATTTATTTTTATCAAATCTGATGAATAGTCACTGTCACTCGATGAGCTCTCTCCAACATTTATTATAAATTCCTGTACTTCTATATTATCGAAAGCCTCATGAATTTCCCAATCCGAAGCTATAATGTTTTGGGTTCTTCTCAAGATTTTTTCCCAGTTTTCGGCAGTAACATCTGCGGATGTTACTGCCAAAAACTGGGAAAATATGCATTTTTTAAATAAATCTAACATTTTGTTTGTCATAAAAGGGGGAATGGTTATTGTTTCGAGTGGCGTGTCCTATGATTTGTGGCCATATTAGTTCCATAGAATTGTACTGGCAATGATATGATATTCGAGCAATATACAATATTCGATCGATATCATTACTTATTTGGTCACAACACTAAAACTATCAAATTAGAACTGTCATCGAGAAAATAAAGAAATGGAAATAGTATAATATTATCAACAGGAAAATTTTGTATTTTGTGTATACGCCGATTTCAAAAATTCTTTCACCACTGGTAAGCTACATTCACCTTGAGTAACATAGGTTATATATTATTCCCTTATTCCCACATGGACTAGTCCATGTGACCACTTTGTGACATTTATTTGAGCATTTCCGTGCTTCGGAAGGCACGTTAAGCTATTGGTCCCGGTTGCCAGTAAAATAGCAGTCGTTAAGCCAAGTTGAAGGCCCTTTTAGGCGGCTGGAAAAAATTTCAACAGCAGGCAGTCACAACCTGCGTCTGTCCATCTCAACACGGCAATAGCGCTCACCACCTATTACGTGGAACAATTCTAAAAAGGTGGAATGCGGGCATAATAATATGCCTCTGCCTACCCCTTCGGGGATAAAGGCGTGACCATATGTATGTATATTATTCCCACGGGAAAGGGAGCTACGCGGGTGAAACCGCGTGATGTCCTCTAATAAAACATAAAGTTTTCCTCACCTTTCTCCCACATCTGTCTACCATCAACATGCTTACAACACTGGCAACCAGAGTATCCAAGCCCACAAAAATGGCACACTGATTGGCTGACATAGATGGTACTGCTTCAGCAAACAATGGTTCCGTATACACTTGTAGTACAACGCCGCCCATTAAGGCGGTGACTGCGATTATGACTATAACTCTTATGAGGATCGTTTGAGACGATTTTGATTTCACTGAAAAGATAAAAAATTAAAAGATGGATTTTGTTTCAATGCTTATTTTATGTCTAATAAATATAAATTCACACTTTGGTAACCTCGTTTTAAAATTCTTTTCCAATTCTATCAGTAAATTATGATGCTCGTGGCTTCGTCTATTCGGAATTTGGTTCCCGTTTCCTCTTCCCATGAGAACATAGTAGCCTATTATAAAATGATAATGTATCCCTGTACCAAATATCTTCTATCAGCTAGATCCGATTGGCTGTTAGAGCGTGAAAGTATAACAAACACTCATACTCACAAGCATTCGTATTTTTATACCTATTACGAGAAGTAAGATTTGTAAATTTGGTTTTGCTTGAAACCTCACAGCTTAGTTTTGCTTCTATTCACGAATTAGATAAGTAAATGGGTACAAAATATATATTATTAGAAACAGAACTTACGCAAGAATTTCCACTGTGATGTGTTGAGTGTTTCTTCACCAGTAACTGCCAGCTGTTTGTCTTCTATCAATTTATCTGCTGTTTCAGGATCTGTAACTGCAAATATATACTCGTAGTTTCATTAGAAATATTACTAAATAGCCAACGTGAAATTTTGTTCCCGTTCTCGCTTACCGTAGGAACTGCTAAAGGATACAGTAAACCTCGAGTTCCTCGATGATTTTTTTGAGTTTGATAGCGGCCCAACGAGTTTTTTTTTCTATTTATTTAGCTCACCAAAATGATGCCGCCGTCCGATGGAAATTTACAGCGACATCTAGCGATTAGGGACCACCGTCCCAGTCTGTAAGACTGTAGAAAGCGGCCCTCAAGTTGGCGGCCCTATGATGTGCCTCTTTACGCTCCGCTTGAAGAACCCAGGATTGTAAGAGGAGGGAAACACGTGCGCTGGCAGGTCGTTTCAGGTTTTTATGGTTCGACTTAGAACGATCATTTGAATCGTTCAGTTCTAGCAAAGATTCTCTCCACTGTGTGGGAGTGGCACCCCTGTCCAGCACGAGTTGTTCGGGATCGGAAAGGAGAGGGTGGAATTAGTATCTAATTTGTACCATTTTATACAAACCTTTCGTCTTGATACTTTTAGCACCTGCTTTATCTTATCTCTGCATCACCCAAAGGTTGACTGGTAGAGAATGCCATTGGCATTAAGTCCGCCTTTGTACATGTTTTTGTGCAGAAAGTTTTAAATAAAATGAATAAAATAAATTAGGTTGAAGAGTTCTTTAGAACATTCACCGTGATAGATACGGTAGAATTCAACCAGATATTGCTCTTCTCGCTCAGCTTGAAGGAAGCGGGGTCGAAAATTGTTTAAAAGTGCTTACAATAGCTTACCTTGTTCTTCCTCATGAAGAATTTTCTCCGATTTCGGATTTATTGTCTGTCTTATCTTTGCAATCTCAGCTTCTACTTCTTTTGATTTCACATCCAAATGCCTATAGAATGCTATAGATTTTGCTGCTCTCTGAAAATGAACCAGACAATATTATTATGTCTCTCTTTCACACGGGTATCTTCTTTTTTTTTCTTACATAATAATCATAATCATAATCATTTATTCCATGCGAAACACAGGTAAATACAAATACATTATTCAGGTTGTTATGTGAAAACGCAGATCGCTGTGTTCGGCCTCGTTGGGCGTGCTTACAAAGGCATCCGGACTTTTGGTAGGCTTACACGGGGACACAGGTCCAATATGCAAAGGCCCTTTGAGACTTTTAATCTAAAAGGAAATGGGACCCCCATTGCTGTTTGCATTCACAACCGCCTTATGTAGAAGAACGGTAATGGACCATCTGCAATGCGAGCTAACTATTGTAAAATATGCTAACTACATAATGGGCTATTGTGATGGGTGTTAAAATGGTCAAACAGAAAGCGGCCCTCAAATTGGCGGCCCTATGTTGTGCCTCTTCACGCTCCGCTTGGAGAACCCAGGATTGTAAGAAAAGGTAAACACGTGCGCTGGCAGGTCGTTCCAGGTTTTTATGGTTCGACAAAGAAACGATCTTTTGAATCGTTGAGTTCTAAACGGACAATATTATTATAATTATTATATTATTTTTATAAAAATTAATTCTAAAAAAAATCATGAGCCAACCTTGCGCACGTTATTGAAAAAAAAAACTCGCGTGCGGATGGTTCCGTACAAAAAAGGGGAAAAATTGCGTTTGTGGTATGGGAGCCCCCTTAATTATAATTATTTTTCAGATTTTAGTATTTGTTGGTATAGTGGCAACAGAAATACATCATCTGTAAAAATTTCGACTCTCTAGCTATCACGGTTCCTGAGATAAGGCCTCGTGACAGATAGACATTTCGAGAGACTGTCATACAGGTAGGCGGATAGCGAAGTCTTATGAATAGGGTTATTCGTACAGGTCCCAAATATCCTTATTCATATAGGTACCAAAGTTAACACTTATGAACGCCAAGATTGTTGGTTTTATTTTCACTGCCCGATTCGGATGGCAATAGTACTCCTTTAGATGCTGGTGGGCATATATCTCCTTCTTTCAACCAATTTTCTTGAAATTTCGCATTAATATTTTTTGATTTATTTAGGAATTTTTGATTGATGGGGGAAATGGGGACCAAAGTCAGTTCAGATTTTTTTTTTATAAATATTGTTAGACATTCTCACACATTATCTAGACCAAACTAAGTTATTAGCTTGTACGATGGGATTTGAACGTATCGGTAACAGACACACCACTTTTCAATGTATTAGTAGCGACGTAGAAAATACCTCATCTTTCCCGACTAGTACCAGGAAAACAGGAGATTCTGGCAGTAGAGAAAGCACCAATACCGACAGCACTGACGTCACTAGATTTATAATTATTATTGTCATGTATTGAAACTGTCCTCCCATGATATACGCCATTAATAGACCTGTAAGATAAAACACATTAAATTAATATCTTAGTATAGATAAAATAAGAATAAAGAAAATATTTATTACATAGCTCCATCGACCCCAAGGAGCTAGTGCTATAGGATTTGGACTAAAAAATAATCATACTTATATATTTAATAAACTTTATTGAAATTCAGTGAACACTGATCTTCACACTAGATACCCTTTGTCGTGAAGACCAGTCTCTTTCGCTAGACACTAAGAGATTAGTTCACATATACTTTAACAAAATATAATTATAAGTACATAAGAAAAAACAAACAGATTACTTGACATATTTTTGACAAATTATAGATCTAAGCCTATATAAAAAAATTCCATGCCCATGTTTGTGTTTGGCTGTGTGAGTGTGGGTGTATGTGTGTGTGTGTGTGTGTGTGTTTGAGTATGTGAGTATGTAAGCATGTAAGGAGAGAAGATAATCAAGTATGTGTATGTTAGTTATTCTGTGTATGAGTCAAGGGAGAATTTCTTCAGTGTAGAACCGTAATCCAAGCCCAAGAGCCAATCTCTGATTCTCGGTGTGGTGTTATTAATTCAGTATTTAGTAATTCCAAACAAATTCAGTCTTTGATTTATCTTTGAATACAGGTATGGTCCCATCAAGTCATCTGCTTTCGTCCAGTTTACATGTAAGCCTGATGACCTTAATTATGGGAAATCCCCTAACTATTCAATAAAATTAATAACTATTCAATAAATTATTAATTTTGCTGATAATAGTTTTATTTCAACATTCAGTACTTATTGGGCAAATAAAATGAATATTTCTCTATCGGAGTAGTTCTCTGCTTTCGGTCCGCCAACTATACATCCTTTACAATGTTCTTAAACAGCACTCATTATTGGGCTATGATACCACAAAATTAGCCAAACGACGTGACTATAACGTCTGTAAAGTACCGTCCTGCTCTGCCTTTTCACAGAGATCTTTTTTATTTTTGGGTGGCTACTTATACAATAAAGTTAACAAGGCTCTCAATATATATCCAAAGACAAGGAATCGCGTGAAACAAGTTGTTTGTGAGTTTCTACATAATCTAGACTATAATGAAACGGAAAAGTTGCTAGAAGTACTAAAATAATTGCCTATACAACCACACTTTCAAACCACACAGATACACATAAACCTACACCAACACACACCACACACACACACACACACACACACACACACACACACACACACGCGCGCGCGCACACACTCACACACACATACACACAAACACACACGCACGCACGTGAACGTACGCACTCACGCTTAAATTTTAATTACCTTGCCTTTTATATTAACTGTTTTTATTCTTTTTATATTACCAGTTGTTTGCCTACTCCTTTGTTAATGCGCAATTATTGTACTGTCTCAGAGTAAGACACTTCGGTGGAATGGAAGCCTGGTTATCCATATCACAGGTTCTTTACCTAGTTTGGAAACCAGTCTCCCAGTTACCTTATATATGACAACAATGATGTTCATAAAATGCACACAATAATGTACATGGGAGAAAATAAATAAAATATTATTATTATCATTCCTCTTTATTAAATATAAACAACATATAAATTTACATTTTTAAATATACACATAAAAAATACATTTAAAAATATAAAAAAATAGTTTCCCACCGGCATCGGGTACAGGGACCAAGCTACCGGTGGTCAGGGCTCCAGAGACAGGAATCTCCTCACAATGACTGCCTCTGTGGCGCAGTCGGTAGTGATACCGCCTGCGGCGCTGGAGGTCGTGGGTTCGATTCCCACCGGAGACAAATATTTGTGTGACCCATAAATGTTTGTTTCAAGAGTCTGGGTGTTTCTATGTATAATATGTATGTATTTAAAAGTATATAAGTATTAATATCCGCGGTCTGATACCTATAACACAAGCAGGTTATTCCTAGCTTACTTTGGGATCAGATAGCGTTGTGTGAGATGTCCGTGAATATTTATTATTATTATTTAATGCGCGCCGTGCTCAGCAAAACCGCCTTTTGCATCAAGCCCTTGACCCAACTGCCTAAAGAGAGCCTCTTAAGATGTTGATCGAGGCTCTTGGCGATCAGACCGTGTGCTGATACGACTATCGGAACAATAATCGCTGAATCTACATCCCACATGTCGACAACCTCGTGAGCCAAGTCCAAATATTTTAATTGTTTATCTTTTTCTGCTTTCACGAGATTCTCGTCATGTGGAACTGTAATATCAACGATTATTGCGAGGCGCTCTGATCGATCTATTACCACTATATCAGGCTTATTGGCGACAATAGTCCTGTCAGTGATAATAGACCGATCCCAGTATAACGTGACACGACCATTCTCTAGAACTGGGTCGGGCACATACCTGTAATATGGTACCTCTAAATCTACAAGTTTATACTTTAGTGCAAGTTGCTGATGGACTATCCTGGCTACTTGGTTGTGTCTATGCAAATACTCGCCATTGGCAAGACGAGGACAACCAGAAATAATATGTCTAAGAGATTCACCCGGTAGGTGACATGCCCGACATAATATGTCAACCGTACCATCTCTCAAAATATATTTCCGATAGTTATTCGTCATGACAACTTCGTCTGTAATTGCACAGACAAAACCTTCAGTTTCTCCAAACAAATCACCGAAACGTAACCAAGATACAGATGTTAATAGATCTACATCGGGCCCGTGTAAGGCCCGATAAAATCGTCCATGCAGCTCTTTGCCCCGCCATATCTCCTTGCGATCATTAGTAGTCATTATTACTGGTTTGTGCCAGTTCTTTTTGGCAAGAGCAAGAGGGGTCAGTCCATTATCTATTACTACCACATCCCGATGCATACCCACGTCAGCATGAAGGAAATATTCCCTAAGGTTGTATACCTCACGATTGTGTAAGGTCTTGGCATTTAAAAAGCCACGACCTCCACGCTTTCGTGGGATATACAACCTCATTACAGACGAACGTGGGTGATGCATTCGGTTTATGGTCAACAGAGAACGGACTTTCCTATCCAGGGCGTCTAATTCAGTCTGAGTCCATCTAAGTATGCCGAAGGAATAGATTAAGATTGGCATGGCCCAACCGTTGATAGCCCGCACCTTGTTACCGCCCGATAAAAGACTTTTCAGTACTTTTTTCAGGCGGCCAAAGAAACGGTCCACCAACGTTTGTTTCATGCCAACCTCTGGAATACCTAATGCCTGCGACATACCCAGATACTTATAAGTTTCAGTCGCGGAGATGGATTTAAGTTTTGTGAAATCAGAAAGATGTACTCTTTCAGATTCCACAATTCGTCCCTTCTTTACATGCATGACAGCGCATTTATCTACACAAAATTCCATTTTGATAGAATTACTGAAAGCTTCTGTGACTTTTAGTAACTCTATCAAGTGGGAATCGGTGGAGGCAAATAATTTATTATTATTATTATTATAAAAAATATTATTATTATTTGGCCAAATACGAACATTGCAAAACTTGCCAAATGTACCGAATTCGAATATTCAGCCGAACATTCGGCGCATCTCTAAAGGCGCGTATCGACTTCGCGCGGCAATCCAACGAACATTGCCTCGCGCGGCGGCCGCGCATAATGGGTACTGAGCTGCCGCGCGCGACAACTCGAACATCGGCGCGCTCGAACGTGCCGCGCGACGAACCATTTTGTGTCGGTTTTTGACGGCGCGGCAAAGGAACGACAGTGCGTTGTGCGCGCGCAATTGGGACGGACCTGAGTACCTGACGACTACTCACGCATTTACGCAGCTAAAACATGGATAACGAGAAATGTCGTACTTTAATTAGATTATATTATATAGGTCTGGCACTAAACAATTTAAAATTTAGAAGCAGCAGCGGCACGTCGCCGGCTTGTTTGATACGTCCATGGTTGTCGCGCACAAAGTGAACGCTCGTTCATGGATCAGCTGCCGCGCGCGGCTGCCTCGCTATAATGATATTGTGCGCTAAAAATGGCTCGCGAACCAAAACACAGATTTGCCGCGGTCGATGATATTTTCGAAAAAAAATCTAAAATAAGTTAAACATTTCATTTTGACCGGATTCTCATGAGCATTAACGAACCTGGCTGGGTTCGTCAATGCAAACTTTGGAGCGCTGTAACAGCAAAAGATCATTTTTTCCTCAAAAGATCATCTACAAGATTGGTTTTGAGTAATTTTATGGTTTTTTTTTGTCCAGCGCGTCAAGCAAGTACCTCGCAGAGTCGTCCCAAAGGTGAGAGCAGTATTCGACGCAAGGACGTATCTGCGTCTTGTACAGCAGACACCTCTGGTTTGGCGTAAAGAACCGCTTCACCTTGTTTAGGACTCCTAGTTTTCTCGAGGCTGGCCCCATACATCGCTGAATATAGTATTTGTGATTGAGCTCGGGCCGGACGTCTATGCCAAGGATGTCCAGATTATCTCCAACTGGAATCGTCGTATACTGAAAAGAGGTTAAGGGTGGGAAAGGGGATTTTTTAGCTGTAAACGCACACGCCTGTGTTTTACGGGCAGTGAACTCAACCAGGTTCGAGGATCCCCATTGTGAAATGCGGTCCAGGTCCCCGTCGAGATCAGCCACAAGTTGCCATCTCCTTTCTTCAACATCAGTCCTCGTGGCCGCTGGACGGGCCGAGTACCTTTCGTGCAGAGTGCTGTCGTCTGCATAACAATGTATCCTCCCGAGGGACAGCATGTCATTGATATGCAGAAGAAAGAGGTTTGGGGACAACACAGACCCCTGTGGTACGCCGGCATTTACCTGCATAAGACAGGAAGCCTGACCATCACAGAGGACCCGTATCCATTGTCCGTGCAGAAAGCTAGCCTTCCAGCTGCACAATTGGGGCGGTAATCCATATGCCGGAAGCTTGGAAAGAAGCGACGCATGCCATACTCTATCGAAGGCTTTAGCGATATCGAGGCTTATAGCCAACGACTCACCGTGCCTCTCCATAGACACCCCAAACATGCGTGGCGTATGCCAGGAGGTCACCCGTGGATCGTTTTGTACAATGTATATAAAAAGTGATAGAGCTAAGAAGAAAATTTTTATAAAAAAATTGTTTTTAGCTTCTTTAATTTTTAATTTAGGGCAAAAAGTTATTTAAACATATACTATTTGTAGGCAAAACAATTTTCTACAATTTATGACTTTTCAGTTTTTTGTAAGATGCATAGTTACCGAGATATTGCGAAAAAAAAGCGTTTTCACCCCTTTTTTCAAGATGGCGGCCGGGGGACACGGGTGGCGACCCCACAAACTTGACGTTAAGCTTCTATTGACCCCTCACACATGTCCCAAAAATAAAATTGCGTCCTCTAAAAAAATGCAAAGCTCATGTAACATTTCAATGGACTAATGCATTTTAAGGTTTCGTATAATATCATTACAATATTTTCTGTAGGTTTTGTAGTGCTGTTGTATCCTGTTATCACTCTTATTCTCCTGCTTTTTAACTTCAGTGTATAACGAATCTCTCTTTCGTACACATTTCAGTAGATTCTTGGTCATCCATGGTTTTCGTATGGATTTAGAATTATTTGATAATATAACTTATTGGGAGTGTTTCCTTATACTTTGGGTCAGTTTATTTGTAAAATCATCTAATGCTCGTGTAACTTCGTTATGCTCAAGAATACTACTCCAATCTATATCCTACTCAATCAGATTAGTATAGTCAATCTTAACCTGTTGTTTTGTACTGCTACTGGTGCGCGTCTCGTGTATGATGTGCTGTCCTACCATCTTTTATGCTAACTCCCGAATATCAGCCCCTTGCACTGCCCAGTGGCTCAGCCACAAACCCGTCTGTCTTCATCCTCTGAATCGCGCGGTAGCCTAAGGATCCCAAAAGAATCCTATTCTATCCTTTCTGAATAAAGGTCATAGTGCCTTAAGTTTCAAAGTTTTTTTTAAAACTGTTTACAAAAATCCGTATAACAGCAACATCCAAACATCTAACCATCTTTACAAATTTTCACATTTATAATATTAGTAGGACGTAGGAATAGTACTAACCAGCATAAAATCCGTTGGATATTATCGAAGTCAAACCACCCCTAATTGAAACATGTGCTATCTCTGCTACGTAAATATTTGACACGTTTATACCGCCAACTCCCGCCCCGGCTATTGCTGCGGCTATGAGGATCCATGTGATGTTTTTTGTCACTGATATTATTACCCAAGAAATCTGAAATTGTAGAAAAATGGTTTCTGTGAATTATAGACTTTGAAAAAAAAATAGCTCAAAACTAAACAACGGCCGAAGAACTTCGAGACAAATAGCAAACTCTTTTGTAGGGAGTTCAAGAAGTCTCGAGGCTGTTCGTCAGTTTTCAGAATGGATAAGATAAAGAGTAAAACTGGGGACATTCTTGCGGACCCATTCGAGGTGTTAGATCGGTGGAATGAGTACTTTTAAGAAATAAATGAATATCTCCCGGATGCGGGCACTGCGAGGGAGACCGTGGCTGATCTTGCGGTGCAAGCATAAGCGGAGATGTAAGAAAGTCTGCGTGAATTGATAGGATATCTGCTGAAACGATCAAATTAGGTGGTCCTTACGTCCGGGACGCCTTCTGGTTTTTGAGCAATCTATGCTGGAAGACTGGGACAGTATAGCAGCCTGATGCAACTCCCATACAACGAAAAAATGTATGGAGTTTGAGCTCCTTAGTTTTTTTAAATCATATAAATATACCTATACATACTACGAAAAAGAATTTCTGCTCTATGCCGCAGTAACTCATTCTTTCATTCATTCATCTTTTGATAGTAATGGATTCCTTTTCTCTTTGTTGGTATAGGTATTTTATAATTTTGTAAAGTATTTATTAGTATATCGTGAGTAACAGTGTTTAATTGACATAATTGAAATGTTTAGAAATGAATCAACAATGAAGTGTGTTGAAAAAGTGCTAAATATGTGGTGAATAATCGGGAAGAAAAAGATGGTGAAAAGCAACTACTACACCACAGACACCAAATAACTGCATAATATCGTGTAGTAATATGCTATTGCTACAGGAAATTGGTGGTTATGTATTTTTTCTTGTTATTGATATATCATAGTCATAGGATAGGGATGTTCCACTGTTAGTCAAAAATCGATATTTTTCTTCAAGGTCTGATTAATTATCATAACTGTTCCTTTGTCTCCAACTTGGAGATAGGATACTATAAGAGTTAAATAACATATCAACACGTGCATGGAGACTCCAAGCACGTGATAATATGTTATGTAGCTTTTATAGTATCTTAACTCATACAAACTTGAGGTGATTAACTTCAGGTAGCTTAGGGATACCTTGTTGCAATTTCCTAATGATTAGGCGGCTTAGTTTCTGATGAAGATTATGATACAAAATTTTGTGATTTTGTTAATTCAGCACTGCAATGTTTTCAAGTGCATATAATTATGGATATCGATCTACCGTCCTTCGCAATTGTTTGTAACTCGTCACTCCAATCCTACAGGTTTCACGATCTCGTTCGAACCACACTCAAACTCAGACACACATCAGTGCATCACACAATTTGATGTCTCTGAGGTAGAGTGTGCTGAAATCTAATATTGACTTTATCTTCTTACATATGTGAGCTGTGGATACAAAATAATGGAATAGAGAACTTTTGTTGAACAGATATGGGAAACACTGATAGAAAATATGAATAGGCGGCAGAATACGCGATTGGAACGTTCACAAGACATTTTTTAAATAAAGAATTTTATTTGTCGTATTATTTTTTTAATTATTACCTAAAGTATATCCAGCATGTGCTTGACATAAAATCCAGGTGCAGTATACAGCCATTCTTATATTATAAGGATGATTGCACACCCCACCTAGGTTTTGTAGGATTGGGACCCAGGTCGAAAAAAAATATCGATATCGATATATTTTTGATTATTTCCCTCGATCCTGGGTCCCAACCCTACAAACAAGTTTGCAACCTAAGGGACCAAATGAAGTTTTTAACGTCTTTGTGTTGGTATTGATTCTGTGCGCAAACTTTTAAATGAATCAAAATGAAAGTATGGGAGTCCCGTCTCTTAAACGTAGTGTTACATTCTCTTTGAGTATAGTAGCTAAAGTGTATGGCAAAATTATTGAAAGGAGAATGAGGGTGAAATCTGACCGATTACTGTGGGAGGCGCAGTGTGGTTTCCGAAATGGAAGGGGATGTATGGACCAAGTTTTCTCGCTCTGCAACATTGTAGAGAAGCAGCTGGCTGTAGGCCGGAAGGTTTTTCTGCGGTTTTGTGAATATGGAGAAAGCATTTGACAGAGTTGTACGGATGGATCTCTGGGATATATTACCAGGATACGGGATTGATGGTGCGCTGCTTCGTGTCGTGCAGTTTACATATAATTATGTGGGTTGTATGGCATGTGTGCGGGTGGGCGGCAGCCTGTCTCCCTGGTTTGACGTCAACAATGGCGTCAGACAGGGTTGCGTGCTGTCGGCAAGGCTGTTTGTCCTGTACCTGGACGATTGTCTTTAGAGAGTAAGATCGATGAATGTCGGATTGCGAATGGGTGATTTACTTGTGAACTGTCTGCTGTATGCAGATGATGCCGTGCTCATAGCCGAATCGCCATCAGAACTACAGTCACTAGTCACAACGATGAAAGATTATTGTCCAATAAGAGGCTTATATTTGAACGCGAATAAAACGAAAGTGATGGTATTCGAAAGCGAAGAGGACAGAAAGAATGACGGGATAACTGTAAATTATGTAGTGCTGTAACTACAAGAACTTTTATATTATGTTACTTGCTGCTACGGAACCCTTCATGGGCGAGTCCGACTCGCACTTGGCCGGTTTTTTAGTTTACCTATGGAATCCTCATGAATGCTATGCCGGACTTCTATCGACTAAAACCACACGGTACCCATCCATCTGCCTACAGTCGGGCGTTTTAGATAGGCCTTAGCAGGATAACCCCAGGGCTCAAGTCGCAAGTACTTTTAGCTTAAATTATTTAAAAATCTCAAGTATTTACCACATAAGGTAGTCCAGCAAGTGTAGCACCATATTTCCTTCCCAGCGTCCCAAAAGCCCAGCCCCATATAGGCATGGACATTAATCCACCAAAATTGGGCAAACTTCCCAGTAAGGAGACTTGCATCAAAGACATTGGAGTCTCCAGCACTGTGTCATTGGACTGGAAGTTGGCTACGTTGAATGATGGCCAGGCGTACAAGAAGCCAGTTTGTAATCCTAAGGTGCCTACTGAAAAAATACAGAAAAAAAAGTTGATATTACTAGTTTTATACACGTATAGTACACTTCTGCCTTACCCTTCTGGTAATAAGACAGGATGACATAATGATGTTAGTAAAGTGACAATCGTTGCGCCAAGTTAAAGGCTTTATGAGCGGTTTGATGAATTAAAACGGCGGGTCGTTACGACCTGCGTCTGTCCATTTCAACACCGCAATATGCTCAACACCTATTACGTGGGACATAAAACTATAAGGTGAAATGTGGGCGAATACTATGCCTCTGCCTACCCCTTCGGGCATGTATTACACAATCATCATAGTGTGTCGAAAATTGAGGTTACTAGCTAAGCCATTGTAGAGCTTTCGTGTCATCTAGCTCTGGTTTAATTTACGTGCACCGACGACGCCGACGTTTTGATCACGACGCTGCAGGTAAGTTTTACTATTTGTATTATTACATACATACATATAGTCACGCTTTTATTCCCGAAGGGGTAGGCAGAGGCATAGCATACTCCCACATTTCACCTATTAGTTTGCTGTCCTACGTAATCGGTGGTGAGCCTATTGTTGCGTAGATATGGACATGCGCATATCGTGATGACCTGCAGGTGAAATGATTGAAGCCCGCCCTTAAGGCCTTCAATTTGGCGGAACGATTGTCGTTGTACGAACAAACGGGATTCATATCGAGGTTTCCTTCTCTATGCAATGGATCGTTTTGCGAAAGCATACGTGTAAAGACTAATAGTGGTTCAACTCGGCCGTTTAGCGGAGCAACGATGCGGTGCGGTATGTCGGAGAGCGGGGTCGCCCCCCTAACCGCGATGCCTGAGGTGCGCCCGCTGGTAATGTATTCAGCTTGAGGTACGCCCGTTCCGGAGTGTCAAAATAAGAGATGAACATCGAAAATACAAAACTTAAATAGAATGTACCTTGGTTTATAATAATAATATAATATGATGATGTTATATACTCTATAAATAAAGAATAACACTCGTCTCGCGGAAATAATCAATGATGTAGTGATATTTGATAACTATTTTGAGAAAGAAAAAATCAAATTGACATCAAAATGTAGGTACGAAATCATTACGAAAGGTATTTTAAAAAGTTGTTCAGACAAACACTGTAGCTGATTGTGAACTTAGATTTATTTCGTTAGTCTTAATTATATTAAATTTCTATAAATATAAAAATGAATCCATATTTCCTTGGTCACAACATGACGCGTGAACGACTGGACCGATTTCGCTTATTCTTTTTTAGTTGTGTTTGTTATTGTCAGCAAAAGGTTTTCATGGAAATATAATACTTAATAAAAATGCGTCAAAAAATAGAAAATTTGCAATTTAACTGTAACTGGCTCGAACTTATAACACATTGATGTTCAGTGTTACTCACCAACTAGCGCGAGGTAGCCATGCAGAGAACTCTTTCCCAGGGCGCCTTGCTACAGAGATTCCAGTGTGCGTGCAAAGGTAGGCTAGGGCTCTCACGAAAACAGCCAGGTAGGGTGTACACACATATATTTATATAACACACAGTTCACTACAGAGACAATGAGATAGAAAGCACAGACATACATAAGAACAGTTATACAAAAAAATAGTATAGGTTTAGGTACTAATAGTACAGCACTAAATTATTTCCCCGTGAGCAGGTGCTAGAAGTGAGGCAGTCACTTAAGCGGCTAGACTACACATATATATTAGGTGACAAGTACTGGCCTTCGAATCGAGATGAGAGCGACCCCGATCGTTGTCACAGCCAGGTGGAGTTGGCAGGCTCCACTCGAAATCACCTCGCTTGTGTGGTCCACGTGTTTTTGGGCGTGGTTCAGAACTGTGGCTGACTAACTTTCCCCGTACTAAAAAACCCTGTCACGAAAGAAACGACAAATTAAGATACTGGCTGCGCGAAAGACGACAATCGACCCGCTTTGCAAATAGTTAATTGAAACTTACCAGAATCTGGGTATTGGTTGACACAGAGTCCAACTCCTTCCGAGTAGAATAAGTAAAACTCAGTCTAATTCCTTAACAGGTCCTCAGGTTGCAACTTACAACCTCCAAAAAAAAAATTGAGGCGTGCCACTCAGAGTAATTTCAATTTCCCTCGTCCTTAGCCGATGGTAAAAGAGACTTGGAACTTTATATCAGGGCTTTATCCCCTCTCTAACGTGGAATCTACTCGAATTCCATACAAAAGCAACGCAAAGCACATTCCTGCTTTCATTGAATGCAAAAACGATTCGTCACCGATCCTTATGACATCCTGTCATTCTGACAGCAGAAATGTCACCACTGACAACCGATTAAAAAAAGATAGATTGATTAGGCTGCTTTCACACACTGAATGCTGCATCTATAGAAAATAAATGCTACAACCACCCCCCCCCCCCCCCTTAATGGTATTTCCTGCGGATTCGACACGCTGGAAATACACAATAAAGAAAACAGAAAATTACTGACTAATAAACTAAGACAACCAGCTAGGTAATTCAAACACCAGCTGACTACAACCATTACACTACCAAAGAGAGATCCTCCTATACACCTAACTAGACACTGACTCGTGTACCGGATAGGCTAAGTAACTAGAGTCTAATGCCCTCCATAGAAAACGAATGCTCCCTTTAAACGCTGACGATACCCTAACACTACCCAAGCTCTCAAGAAAATGTAGAGTACTGAGGAGCGAATGAGAGAAAAACGCTCGGTGCGGTGCATAGAAGAAACTACAACGTGACAATTTGAAGTCACGTACACACATAGAAATACAAACAAAAGATTAAAATAGTCTTACATAATGATCACACAGCACTGGTTTAATAAACTAGAGAAACAGTGCCATGTAGTTACGTTAGGTATTGGAGACGGCTCCTCGTGATACTTCAGGATGTCCTTTATATGGTACTCCCCAAGATCCCTACCGTCCAGATCTGACAGCCTATATACTAAAGGGGATCGTTTAGCAGTCACCACACATTTAAGGAACTTAGGGGCTAGCTTAGAAGTAAAGTTCTTGGCCTTGTTTGACAGGTAGAACGTGCGTTTGTAAACTATCTGTCCCACTTTCAGCTCCACATGCCTTTTTCTGAGGTTGTAATACTTTTCATTACGCTGGTGGGCAACATTTAAATGTTTCCTCACCTGGTCGTATATGCGTTGTATTTCTCTCAGCTTGACACCGAAGGCTGATGGATCGTCTACAGAGACTGAAGCAGGGTGGCACGCAATATCTGTCTGCCTGTATAGCACTCCATCTCCAATAAACTCCCTACCATGTACCAAAAAGTAAGGGGTGAAACGAGTTGCTTCGTTAACTGCATTGTTTAAAGCGCACTGTATCTCAACCAAGAATGAATCCCATGACTTGTGTTGTGACTTCACATAGTATGAGATCGCTTGAACAACATTACGAATAGCTCGTTCCGCCTGATTAGTTTGGGCATGATACCTAGGGTTATAATATATATTAGGTACATTGTATTTAGCTAACAGATCTTTAAATGGCTTACTCACAAACTGAGGACAATTATCCATGTAAATAGTCTTGCAGACTCCGTGCACGAGAAACACACTCTTCTCTATGAATCTCGCGACTACAGCGCCTGTGGCAACCCGAACAGGGCACAACATGACGTACTTGCTAAAGTAGTCGGAGACCACGATCAGGTGTACGTTTCTATTGCTCGAAGTGGGAAAGGGACCAAGCAGATCGACAGAGATAGCTTCGAATGGCTTCGAAACCCGCTTCGGGCTACCCATTAGGCCGGGACGAGACGTATTTACGGATTTGTACTGCTTGCATGTTTCGCAATTCCCAACATATTCTTTGACGTCCTCGTACATCTTGGGCCAGTAATAATTTAGGGCTAACCTATTATGCGTCTTCCAAACGCCACCATGGGCACTAAGTGTGTACTTCGAGAGCAGGGGCAAGCGATCCTCCCGAGGTACCACCAGCTTCCATTCAAAGTCTGAAGTCAAAGAATATTTATTTTTAGTTAACCTATATAGAAGGTTGTTACGAATGTCATAATTTGGTGACTTTCTAGGGTTCTTTCGAACACTATTCATGGTGTGGTCATACCACGGGTCTTTAGTGGGTACTGCATCGAGGGAATCAATCTTGATGCGTGACAGAGCATCAGGTACAACGTGGTCTTTACCTTTTCGATGCTCTATGTCAAAATCGAATTGACTGAGCCTCATGCTCCAACGTGCTAGACGACCCGTGGGATTTTTTAGTTTATGGAACCACAGAAGAGATGAACGATCCGTGACGACTGTACATTTTTGGCCTTCGACGTACTGTCGAAATTGTTCCAATGCGAAAATCACGGCCAGAAGTTCTCGTTCAGTTGTGCTGTAGTTCACCTCGTTCTTGTTGAGAGAACGGCTACAGTAGGCGATAGGGTGTTCAACACCATCGTGAGTTTGTGTCAGTACAGCAGCAACTGAGTAAGCTGACGCGTCACTAAGAATGCGGAAGGGCAACTCAAAGTTAGGCATTTTTAATATAGGGGCAGAAACCAAGGCTGACTTTAGCAGGTTAAAAGACTGTTCAGCCTCAGGGGTCCATTCGAACTTAAGGTTCGTAGAAGTCAGTTTGCACAGAGGTTAACTAATTTTAGAGAAGTTGTTAACAAAGCGACGATACCAGCCGGCCATTCCCAGAAATCTCTTAACCTCCTTAGGGTTAGAAGGGGTGGGATAGTTGAGGATAACCTCAACTTTACCCGGGTCTGTCCGTAGGCCATGTTTGTCCACATAATACCCCAGGTATTTGAGTTCACTCCGACAAAAGTGGGATTTTTTCATATTGATTGTTAGGCCAGCATCCTTGAGTTGCTGATAGACTCTATGTAAGAGCTCTACATGCTCCTCAAAGGTGCTGGACACACAGACTATGTCATCCTGAAACGCAAATACCTTGTTGTCGAACTCGGGACCAAACAGACGGTCCATGAGGCGTTGCATCGTGGCACTGGCCCCGACAAGACCGAAGCACATGGAATTGTAATGGAACAATCCTCTCCGGGGAACCGTAAAAGCAGTCTTCTCAGCAGACTGGAGTGAGTCGAATGGAATCTGCCAGTAGGCCGCACTCAGATCTACAGAGGTTAAATACTTAGCATTATTAAGATGGTCCAAGATTTGATTGATATAGGGTAAGGGGTAGGCGTCACTCTTAGACACAGAGTTCAGCTTGCGAGAGTCCAAGCACAATCTGAGGTCGCCGTTCGCCTTCTCCACCATGACCACTGGAGAGTTCCAGGCGGACTGAGACGGGGACACTACTCCCATCTGAAGCATTCGGTCCAGCTCGGCTTCCAGGGCCTTCTGCTTAATGGGAGAGAGCGGATAATAACGCTGCTTGATCGGCTTGCTGTCACCAGTGTCAATGACATGGTGCACAAGTGAGGTCCGACCTGAACCCACCTTATCAGTGTTCAACGAGTCGAATTTTTCAATGACCTCGTTGATTACACACCTTTGTTTAGTTGTCAGGTTGTCGTAATCCTCGAGGCCACCGTTAAGGGACACAGACTCTATAGGATTATTATCACTAAAGCTATCAAGACTAATATTTTGTAAAATTAACTTATCACTTAACTTAAATTGTTGCCAGAAATCCACACCAAATATCATGGAGGTGGTTATGCCTGGGACAACATAGAACTTGACAACTCGGACAACCGAATTGTACTCAATTGGCAAAGAGATACAACCCAGACATTGCAAGTGAGTGCTGTCTGCAGTTGTAATACGAAAAGTAGGATTGATACTCACAAGATCAAAACCCAGTTCCAAGAAGATGCGGTGCGCTCCCTTACCTAGTATAGAGCAGGAGGCACCGGAATCTAGAAGGCCTAAGACATTTAAGTTTAAAACCTTAACAACTAGATACGGTCTAATGTCACTATCCTGTTTAGAAAACAGGACCTTATCAGAAATAGACTCAGATACAGAGTAGTGCATAGAGTTCCTAACAAGGCCCTGGCCTACGCGTTTTTTGGCTTGCCAGCACATTGTGAGCAGTCTGGGGTCTTGACTCCTTTGAGACCACACCGGAAACACACCAGCTCCCTTGACTGTGTGCAGCTGTATGCAGAGTGACCGCCCCCGCCACAACGAAAGCATTTGAGTTCGTGGGAGGTAGTCGGCGTCTCCACTGCAGACACCTGCTTGGTGGGCTTCTGTACACCTTTGTTCTTATGCTGGTGTAAGTCCGACGAAATCTCAAACTTGTCAAGAGCAGGCTCACGGAAAGCGTCCGCCCTAGTACGCGCAAGCTCCAAGCGCTTACCCAAACGTCTCAGATCATCTATCGAGTTTACTTCATGCAAGGCCAGTTCTTTCATGAAGTCAGGTCGAATATTGTGCATGAGAATGTCCAGCTGCTCTTCACTGGGCATCTTACATGACAACCTTGAGAACATGGCTTGCATTGTACATATATAATTAACCATGGACTCAGAGCGGGCTTGTGTACGCTGTCTTATCTCATTCCTGAGGCGGTAATCATAATCAGGAATATCAAAGGTATCTCTAAGCTCACTAATAAGATCCTCATATGAGATGAAGTTAGCTTTGTTTGTACGGAACCAAGACAAAGCCGGTCCATCCAACAGGTCGGAGAAAGCCATAAGGAGTCTAGGCTTAGTAACCTCCCGAGCACATCTAAGTTCCTCTAATCTCTCTAAAAACACACGTACACAAGTAGAACCATCATATTTTAAATTACATGAACATAAGTTAAGGGGACGTTCTTTATACACTATGTTACATGTAGAACTATTCCTACTTGAACTAGCTCGCACCGAGCGGTCCTCTCTCGCTACTGGTGAAGTATATTCCACCTGGTCACGACACGAAGGATCATCACCATCATCCGAACCCTCGGATTCAGAATTACTACCGGGTTCAGCCCTAGCAATGATCTTCACTAGCCTACCACGAATTTCCACCAGGTCGGGGCAATCCAAACCACAACGCGCCAACCTAGTTAGCAGATAGTTTGCTCTGACCGTTATCCTTAAGCGACAATTATAATTGGCCAAAAACTCACCTGACTGAAGAGCCTCCTCCAACTCGGAGACCTTCGGAAGGCAGGTCGAGAGCTCAGCCGATGCATCAGCGGGTACCGGAGCACACGCTTTGATGCTTCCCCGACGGACAAGTCGGTGTGCCGTTCTCAGCTCACCCCGAAGACCAGTCACCGTCGCATCCGGTTCCACTGAAATTCCCATGTGGGACAGCTCGTTAGCAAGTTCATCTTTTCTTAAATAATTAATATATTTTTTCATCTATGCCATGATTTAAAAGTTTAAATACAACAGTTATAATAATGTAAGTGACACAGATGGGGTTCAATTACCAAGTAAAGAATATAAATTAAGTTTCACCAAGTGTATGATAACTAAGGTTTTAAATTAATATTTAGAATTTTAACAAAATTACAAGCTGATTAAAAGAGTTTAAAGTTTTAATAGTTTCTGAGAGGAAAGTTCAGGTTAATATTTAAATTGCAAGGTACCTACATACCTTCAAAAAAATTTATAATTACACAGAGTGAAATTCACTAAGTCAACGTTAACACAGAGAGATTTATTAAGTTTACCTTACTAGGTAAAGCTATAGAATAATATATAATAAATACATGTGTGCACCATAAAAAAAATAAAAAAAGAACATAAAAAAGAAAAGAAACACAATGAGAAAAGAAGTGGGTATGCCAAATAAAATCAAAAAGTTTTTCCAAAATCACAGCTATTTATAAATTTATAGGATTTAGAATTTTGTGTCTTTTCCAGCCAAAGATGTAGGTAGCTGGAAGAAGACGAAAGGGATAATTTTGTGCTTAGCTGTTAGCACCACCAATTAACGTCCTGGAGCGTCTCGGACGGGACACCAGGATGGTTTCGCCAGAGGTAACCACCTATGCACACACACTAGACTGAGGCTACCGCAGAGTAGACCCAGATATTTGCCACTACGTTGGGAGCCAATTTATAACACATTGATTTTCAGTGTTACTCACCAACTAGCGCGAGGTAGCCATGCAGAGAACTCTTTCCCAGGGTGCCTTGCTACAGAGATTCCAGTGTGCGTGCAAAGGTAGGCTAGGGCTCTCACGAAAACAGCCAGGTAGGGTGTACACACATATATTTATATAACACACAGTTCACTACAGAGACAATGAGATAGAAAGCATAGACATACATAAGAACAGTTATACTAAAAAATAGTATAGGTTTAGGTACTAATAGTACAGCACTAAATTATTTCCCCGTGAGCAGGTACTAGAAGTGAGGCAGTCACTTAAGCGGCTAGACTACACATATATATTAGGTGACAAGTACTGGCCTTCGAATCGAGCTGAGAGCGACCCCGTACGTTGTCACAGCCAGGTGGAGTTGGCAGGCTCCACTCGAAATCACCTCGCTTGTGTGGTCCACGTGTTTTTGGGCGTGGTTCAGAACTGTGGCTGACTAACTTTCCCCGTACTAAAAAACCCTGTCACGAAAGAAACGACAAATTAAGATACTGGCTGCGCGAAAGACGACAATCGACCCGCTTTACAAATAGTTAATTGAAACTTACCAGAATCTGGGTATTGGTTGACACAGAGTCGAACTCCTTCCGAGGAGAATAAGTAAAACTCAGTCTAATTACTTAACAGGTCCTCAGGTTGCAACTTACAACCTCCAAAGAAAAATTGAGGCGTGCCACTCAGAGTAATTTCAATTTCCCTCGTCCTTAGCCGATGGTAAAAGAGACTTGGAACTTTATATCAGGGCTTTATCCCCTCTCTAACGTGGAATCTACTCGAATGCCATGCGAAACCTGCTTTCATTGAATGCAAAAACGATTCGTCACCGATCCTTATGACATCCTGTCATTCTGACTGCAGAAATGTCACCACTGACTACCGATTAAAAAAAGATAGATCGATTAGGCTGCTTTCACACACTGAATGCTGCATCTATAGAAAATAAATGCTACAAACTGTTCAAGGAAATGGTTTCTATTGCAATTTTGGATCGGGTCTTGGAACTCGAAGCGTCAAAATGGGAACCGGGAACAGAAAAACGAACTGGGAAATGAAAACCAGTAACTGGGAACTCGGTACCAGTAACCGGGAACTCAGAACTCGGGATACCGATTTCCATATTCATAGTTATGGCAGGACAACGTCTGTCTGCTCAGCTAGTAGGTATCTTATAATTTGATATAGGTACGTAGTCGCGTGGGTACCATTAGGTACTAGAACTGTGTAAGGTTCAACATGATACATATATAAATTACTAACTAGCTGACCCGCACAACTTCGTTTGCGTTACAAGAGAGAGAAAGAGAGCGGTGTGGTATGATGTTAAGTAATTATAATGTACCCCGCCGCATATTTATACTCCCGTTATATTCGTTAGATCTAACCCAGGCAACTTCGTTATTTATAAAATACCCCTCTTTCTCTTTAGTGACGCAACACATAATAGAAAGAGAGAGGCGTTGTATTAATATATTAATATCATGTTTTCTGTCGCGTTTAAGTACGTTGCGTCGCTAATATTTTAGTAACTAAAATGTTATTGTAAGCGAACCTTGATAGACATACGCTGTTGAGGACTTTATTTTCGAACTTTATATAGGAACAATTTTGTACTTACCACACATTTTTACGTAACGTTAATCATTTATGCAGTGTACGCAACGGAAGCTCACAATAGAAATAAATCTAATAAAGATAGATAGATTATAGTGACATGAGTACCTACTATTTTATTTACTTACCTACAATTACACAAACCCTTAGTTAATCAACGAAAGTATTTTTGAGACAACCCTAGCATATTTTATGTCGAGATAGCGTAGTAGGTATTGTACGATTTAACAATGGAGTTGACTCACTATTAGTCTTTACACGTATGGCGAAAGTGTTCCCTTACGACACCCTGGGGTGGCGACATTTTGTACTTTTCCCGTTGCCACACGGGGTCCCATCACCAGACGGGGTGTATGATTAATGTCAGCCGGAAATCAGGACATGCACCAACCGTATCACTTTCGAAAATAAAGTACGCGAGCTTTACAATGTTTGGGAATTACATACATACCTACTATGTATGTATATATGAATTTCCTAAACATTATTATATTATAATCACGATTGTCTCTCATAGGAGTAATTAAAGACTATGACTTTCCACTTGCTACGATCCTGGCATTCAACTTTCGGATTCTTCTACTTTCACAACTGTTCATACACGCTCGCAGGTTTAGAGTATTCTTGACCTTGCCCTTTTCCAGAAGGTCTCTGATTTGAACGGCATGCGTACGTCGAGGTTGACCCCTACCAGTTTGTCCATTCATTCTCGCCTCATAAATCTGCTTTGTCAGTCTATCCTCATCCATTCTTTCGACGAGTCCAAACTATATAAGCATCCCTTTTCTATCTAAGTCACTTCATCTTCTGTTATACCACATTTTTTCCTTATCACGCTATTTCTTTTTTTTTTGTCCAGTCACTCCAGCTGTACTTCGCAGACTTCTCATTTCCACTGCATTAATTTTGCTTTCATGCTTCGTTTGCCATACCCAACTTTCACTACCCTACGTAAGTGCAAGTATGAGCACTCCCCCATGTACAGCCAACCTTGCCTTCTCAGACACGTTTTGACTACTCATAAAGTTGTACATAGCCCCATTTACTTGATTTCCTGCCGAAACTTTTCGCTTAATATCCTGGTCACACTTTCCATCCCTCCCGAATTTTGAACCCAAGTATACAAATTCTTTCACCTGTTCCACACTTTGCCCTTTAATGAATATGGAGCAATTCGTCATACTTTCTCAAATTCAGATGGCGCTGCCGTCACTGTAAACATCAGCTCTGTGTTTAAT
Organism: Miltochrista miniata; assembly: GCA_933228765.1. Taxonomy (NCBI): domain Eukaryota; kingdom Metazoa; phylum Arthropoda; class Insecta; order Lepidoptera; family Erebidae; genus Miltochrista; species Miltochrista miniata. Next base: position 5,129,841 of record OW121769.1, read on the forward strand.
AATTGTTTAAAAATAGTAAAATGGTCAATTTATCGGGAAAATTGATTGCTAAGTACGGTCTGTGTTCTAAAGTGCAAGTGACATTATTATCTCGATGAATGATTACCAAACTGTTAAGATAAAGTGCAATTAATATAGTTGGCACAATCGCCTTGACAAGGAAAACAAGAAAGTTTTACTTGAATTAAACTACAAAAGAAATGTTCCTGAAAGCAATATAGGCAGTGACTAGAGAATCAAAAAACATCCAAGTACTAAAATAAAGTGAATAAACAGTGTACTGATGCAGTTTTAGTTTTAAAAGGAACTTCGAAACAAGACTTTTGCATTCAAAATTTCTAAAATCTACACTACCGACATTATATAAATTAGCTGTGCTACGAAGCAGTCAGTAATTTCGTCTTAGACTGGTATGTTCAGCTGGTCTAGCGGTTCAGTGAGCGGCCTATAATACGAGTAAGCCTGAGTTCAAATCCCACATACTCATCATTCACTTTTTGAAATTGTTTCGGGGTTGAATATTGTTTTCCTACCTCAGCGATAGTAGTGTTGATAATTCACCCATGACGGCAGCGTGACGTGAGCACTCACGCACGCCCCCCCTTAGAAGCGGGGTCACACCCGAAACCCCCCATAGACGCGGGATTGCACCCGAACCACCCCCTGGGCGAGGCCGCATTGGCGGCCGTAGGTCTGTTGGGAGTCACGGGACATCCTTCCTGAGGGCTTACCCGGGGCTCTCAACCATAGGCTGTTGGGCGTTACGTGAGGTTTTTTAGTCGGTAAGAGTCCGGCATAGCATCCTACGAGGATTTTCCCTCACGTTAAAAAAAAAAAAAAAAAAAAAAAAAAGTGTTGATAATTCACTTCAAAAATGTCAATGCAACGTACCCCACCTAAGAATATTTCCATTGAACATAAAAAATCAGAATCGGATTTAAACTTAATCGAAGAAATACAGATTGTACACACAAACCGACACAAGCGCCCTCGCTCTGAACTACCCCGTTCACCAGGTGGGGAGTCCGCGGACCTCAAGAAAGAAATCATGGCTTTGTTAACGAGTTGGAAAACGGACTTGGATGCTAAATTAAACGAAATGAATGTCAAACAAAACTCGTTGATTTCGAAGCTATCCGCAGACATTTTAGATCTTAAAAAACAAACCACCAAAATAACGCAATCTAATGATGAAATAGCTCAATCTATGGCGTTCATAAATAAACAATATGAAGAAATAAAAGAAAATCTTAGCAGCTTACAGAAAGAGCGTGTGATTCATCAAAAATGCATTGAAAAATTGGAACGGAAAATCCAGGACCTGCAGTTTAAGTCCCGGGGCTCTAGTATCGAGATTAGAAATATACCCCATGCAAACAAGGAGACCAGCTCAGACCTAATAAATACAGTATGTAATATAGGCAACGTTGTGGGTACTAAAATCTCTCAACAGGATCTTCGTGACATATACCGATTGCCTGGCAAAGCTGGTATAACACGCCCAATCGTGGTGGAATTCCAAAAAGTTCAGATGAAAGAAAGTACTATATCAGCTGTTCGTGACTTAAATAACAGCAAGAAGACGGTGGAAGATAAATTAAATACTGAACAGTTGAACATAATGGGTAAACGTCAAGCAGTTTATTTAACAGAACACCTTCCTGCGAGTATCAAGAAACTATTTCACCAGGCTCGACAGTTTACAAAGGAACATGGCTACCGGTTTTGTTGGACTTCGGGTGGAAATGTATTTATTCGCAAGGCCCAAGGTGAAAAACAAATCCTCATTTCCTCAGAGCAGTGCCTTTTAAACCTGGCATCAACTCTGTGACTGACACAATCCTTAGTTTTTGAAATTGAACATATATTTTATATTCTACAAATAATTTTATTCCTTTTGTGCTATAGTCTATCATTATTGAAAATGTTGTGCATGTTAGGTAAATATAATTTTGTCTACTTTCGAAAGTCCTACGAGTTGAGGACTAACTTACACACGAATTTACTGATCATGTTACAAAATACGGTCAACAATATCACTCACAACAAAACAAGCCGCATTATTTACACATATTCACTGCATGGTGCTATCCATGCTTTTCATTGTACAACATACAAATAATATCTAAACTCACACACACACCTAAAGACTCTGCAGAATCTACACAGTTGCATACAGCCTATACTAACTATCCACAAAAATACATACATAGTGTAACCGTCACATATCTTCACAAAGTTGCCTGCCTGTTACTGGACAAGGATAGCTTTGCATCGAAGCAGGGCTCACGTGATCACGCGTTTAATGATTCTTGGTATACAAATGGCTAATATAATTAATTTAAATAGTGAACTCGACACACTTGAACTGGCACAGTCGTATATGTGTTCTCCAGAAAACTGCAGGCAATACACAAAAAATAGAAAATCATTTAACATATTTCACGCAAATACTCGCAGCATTAACAAAAACTTCGATGAGCTAAGAATAATCATCTCATCAACACATTTGAACTTCGATATCATACTACTTACGGAATGCTGGCTTGAGAAAGTAAATAACCTACCTATCTTGGACGGATATACGGCTCACCAAACAGAATTTAATCTAAACCAAAATGACGGCGTGGTTATGTACAGCAAAACACTGTTACGTTGTAAAATCCGTAAACCGCTATTTAGAGGAGGGACCTGTCTTGTTTGCGAAATAGACAACAGCATAAGTGTCGTGGCAGTGTATAGGTCACCCTCTTTATCGTCAAAAGATAACTATGAAAATTTCATAACTAGTTTAAGTGATGTCTACGGTTCTTTGAAATGTCACACTAATGTCCTAGTGGGCGACATAAATATTGATATAAGCCCAACAAGCGTACATCCCTATTGCGAAGATTATTTAACATTTAATGCCTCTTGCGGTTTTTTCCTACACACAAGTACCTTACAAGACAAGGCAAAACATGTCTCGACCACTTTTTCCTGAAATCCGAATTACCATCTACAACTTTGGTGTTAGACTCTCATACAACAGACCACTTGCCAATTATCTTATGTATCGACGCACCAATACCTCTAAAGCAAGATTACGCCAAAACACGAACGGATTACGCAAAAGTAAAATTAGAATTAGAAAATACAAATTTTTCAAATATTCTCAAAATGTCTGATGCGAACGATGCAGCTGAATCGCTGGTGACTATAGTTTCGCGTGTCGTAAACAATCACACACAGGTCTCAAATGTATCCAGAAAAAATAGGCTTCTAAAGCCATGGATGTCGCCAGGCTTGCTAAGGTGTATTAGGAATAGGAATAGGCTTCACATGAAGACAAAAAAGGAGCCAGGTAATATGATACTGAAGCTAACCTACAACCGTTATCGTAATTTTTGTAACAGCCTTTTGCGCAAATTAAAAATCTCCTACAACAAAAGTCAAATAGAAAAAGCCGGGACAGACACCAAAGCATTATGGAATGTCATTAAGGATATGACCAATACTCGCCGAAACAAGGAAAATTCCCAACAACTGTTGTCAATGGCCGCCGATCCAGTTGCGTCCGTCAATTGCATCAATAATTTTTTTGGGACTATTGGTAGCGATTTAGCAGAAAAAATAAAAATACAATCCGATGCTTTATCAATAAACGCACAAAACTACACTCCACCTACTCACTCCTCGCTATTGACCAGTCCCTCTGGGTCGCTGGTTCTATTGGGAATAAATGATACTGAAGTGGAAGGGATTATAAAGCAAATGTGCAATGGTTGTGCCACAGGTTGGGATAACATCTCCTCACATATACTACAACAATGCCACCATGTACTGACACCATCTATCACACACATTTGTAATCTCGCTATCAATACTGGAGTATTTCCCAACGCATTTAAAAAGTCCGTTATTCATCCAATCTACAAGAGCGGTGACAGAGACTGTGTCAACAACTATCGCCCTATATCAGTCTTATCCTCCCTGTCAAAAATTCTAGAAAGGATCTTGAATCGGGCACTAAAATCATTTCTAGACAAGTACAAAATCACAGCGAATAATCAATATGGTTTTCAAACAGGAATTTCAACGGAAGACGCCATAATGGACCTAACTAATGAAATAGTTGAAAATTTAGATAGAAAAAACAGATGTCTATGCATATTTCTCGACCTGACAAAAGCATTTGACACAGTCTCTGTACCCATTCTATTGGAAAAACTTGAAAAATCGGGAATACGTGGTAAAGCATACGAGATTTTTCAAGATTATCTGGCAAACAGAACGCAACGAGTTAAACTGGATAGGTACATAAGTGAAGAGGATACAGTTCGTTACGGTATCCCACAGGGCAGTATATTGGGTCCTACTCTTTTTCAAGTGTACATAAATGATCTCTGTAAAATGCAACTGCCCCACACCAGTATCTTCACTTATGCAGATGATACCGCAATTTTTGTTAGGGGGGCAGATTGGCAAACTGTTAAAGATAGAGCAGAGTTTTCACTACATAAAATAATGAAATGGATGACTAACAATCTATTAACCTTAAATCTCTCAAAAACGAAATACACCACCTACTCAATAAATAAAATAAATGATGCTCCTAGTGACTTCTCGCTGAAAGTTCACAACTGTCAGTCTGACCACGCATGTACATGTACTGCACTGACTCGATGCGATCATATGAAGTACTTAGGAGTATTGATAGATAATCGCCTCAAATGGGATAAACAGATAGATGTAGTGACAACTCGAGTACGTCGGCTTATTCACACCTTCAAATTGTTAAGAGATGCCGTACCACTGGATAAACTACAACAGGTGTATCTAGCCCTGTGTCAGTCAGTGATACAGTACTGCATACCGGTGTGGGGTGGTGCAGCAAAAACGTTGCTAATAAAACTAGAAAGGGCCCAGAGAGCGGTACTAAAGACAATGTTGAAAAAGCCTTTCAAATATCCAACAGTTCAACTGTACGTAGGTAGTAAACTTCTTACAGTGCGACAGCTATTTGTCATTAGAAAACACAAAGATGTACCTCCTGCTAACCCTAAAAGACGCTCGAGTGTTTCAGTATACCCTACCATTTCTTGTAGAACTTCATTTGCAAGAACGCAGCAACGCAGACTAAGCGGAAAGTTCTATAATGCAATAAATAAAAAAGTTAAAATAATTGGTCTCAATAGGCGCGAGATAAAAAGGACAGTTACTTTTTGGCTCAATAGACTGGACTATCGTGAAACTGAAGAACTGCTTACGTATGTAACATAATTTATTCAATATAAATTGATTTATCACACCAAACACGCTCACACGCACACACACACACACACACGCACACACACACACACACACACACACACACACACACACACACACACACACACACACACACACGCGTACGCCCGCGCAATATTGTTATTTGTAATTATTAATACGCAGCACTTTGTCATTAATAAGCACCACTGAACGCTGTTATCTAAAACACAGGCATCAGCCTAGTTTAGAGAGCAGAACTAGTATTATTGAGATACATTAAGACTGCAACTGCCTTGAAATTGAATTTAGAATTAAGACTCAAATGTAATACGTTTTTGGATAAATAAAGATTATTATTATTATTATTATTATTTCTTCTCTTTCAAAAACCATATCTTTCGTCTTGTTTACATTTACTTTCATTCCTCTACTTTTTAGCGCATTTTTCATAATATTAACCATCAGCTGCAACACCTGCACTGATGATGCTAATATCACCTGATCATCAGCATATAGGAGGCATTTTACGGTCAGTTCATTCATTTTTAAACCATACATAGTTCATTCACAGGATGTTTGTTTAGAACGCTTGACTAAGCGGACGTGTGATATGTTTATTTAGAAGTGTTATTGTAAATAAATATTTTTATTAATGTCAACATAATTACTCTCGCAGTGTGATTTATTGCCGACTTAAGTGAAACGCAAGTGTTTTTAAGTGGATCAAAGTATGAAGTAATTTAAATAAAAAGTGTTGAAAATCGGGTCTAGAAATGTCTAGTCCAGGTTTTCCTTTTGGCCGTAGCCAATTAGTTCACCGAAGCCCGCCATCGACACCAACTGCGGGGTTGGTGTCAAATCCAGTAGAAGAACAACCGCGGCCTACTTCGAATTATGAGCTACCTGAGGAAGTAGTACCGACTTCAGAGATCCAAAAATGGATGTCAAGCATCCAGTCCATTTTAAATGAGGTCGTCACTATAGTTACCGAGGGCAAAATGAACTCCGACCAAAAATTTCGTGTGACCAATTTGTGCCGAAAAGTGACATCTGGAACCTCGGAGATGGCTGTAATATACCAAGCCTTAAAGCAAAAGACCATTCAAGCCCACACCGTCATTCAGCACTTAGAAGAAAAGCAGAATTTGGCATCATCTCTTGAACAATTGAAAGAGGTTGTGGAATGTAAGATCAAAACTCCAGCAGACCCTTCATTTGCGGATATGATCAGAAAAGGCGCCGACAATTACATTCGTCCTAGCAATTTGAGCTCCGTCGCTATATATTCAATATACGCTATATATGGTGTAGTGGGGCCCTACCAACACCTCCGGGCCCAAGTCAACCTCACGTGCAAGCTCGTGCACCTGCTGAACAACGGACGAGGCTCTGACGTCGGCGGTCCATTTCAACACGGCGATGGGCTCACCACCTGTTACGTGGGACCGAATTGTACACGGTGAAATGTGGGCCGGTATAGGCCTCTGCCTACCCCTTCGGGGATACAGGCGTGAGTATATGTATGTATGTATATATTCAAGCGATAAGAACAAGACCAGTGAAGAAACAAAGACACTTGTCCAAAAGATAATCTCGCCGGAAGAACTCAAATTGCATGTGCGTGGGCTTAAGAAGGACAGAATCAAAAGGAGATATAGAAAAACTGAGAAACTCGGATAAATTTGCATCTTCAGGCCTTAACGTAGAAGTACCGGCTAAACGCCGTCCGAGAATCGCAGTGGTTGGTGTGCCCGTGGACTTGACCGAGAACGAAGTCTTTGAATCTATCTATGAACAGAATCTGGTCGAAAAGTTCCCGGGATCGTCCCGAGACGCTTTTTTAGCAGGCATCAAGTTGAGCCATAAATCCGGGAAAAAGAACCAACTCACGTGCAACTATATCCTAGAAGTACCTGCTAACGTCAGAAAGGCGCTCATAAATCAAGGCCGTATTTTTATACACTGGACATCTTGCCCAGTCAAAGACTTTACTATAGTTACAAGATTCTTCAACTGCCAACAGTATGGTCATGCAGCCAAATTTCGCCGAGAAACTAGCCCCACCTTTAACCACTGTGGGGAGCACGGACACTCCTTTAAAGAATGCAGTAATACAGCCGCTCCCGCCATCTGTGCAACTTGCAAGCGCTTTAAAAGAAAGTGTGATCATCGGACCGGGGACGCCACATGCCCAGCACGTCAGTTTGCAAGGAACAGGTATATCAACACGATCGATTATGAAGGCGCCTAGAAGCGCCACTTACTTCTTGTTAGATTAAGAACTTTTTACTTAGGCTTAACTTTATTTATTTTGTACACCATTATGACCGATCAACTTTTCGGTGATTTGAATAGATTTTCTGTGTCTGACGTTAAACAATGTACGGTTAAGGAGTGTAAATCATTTCTACCCAATACTCTTAAGTCTTTAACATTGATAACACAAAACATTCGCAGCATTAACCGAAACATGCATGGGTTTCAGGTCTTGTTACAACGACTAGACGTCAGCTGTGATGTTATCGTACTAACAGAGTGTAGGTTGTCGGAGACGACAGTCATACCTTCCCTTGATAATTATTTGGTTCACAAAACAGAGAGAAGTTTGAACCAAAATGATGGCCTAGTAGTTTATACTAGAAGTGATTTAGCTGTTACGGTAGAGGAACCGCAATTCGCAGCCTGTAATTGCTTAATTCTTAGAATAAGTGCTGATACGGTTATTTTAGCTGTATAAAGGCCACCCTCTCAAAGCATTGACATATTTTTAGAATCGTTAGACATTAACTTAAAAAGCTTATCATCTTATAAAACAATAATACTAATGGGGGACATAAATATTAACATTGTACCTGGGAAATCTGTTGATAAAGCAGATTCATACCTAGATACCTGTTCTTTCCACGGACTTCTACCAGCTCATAACTGCCCGACTTTCATAACTGGCTCATGCTTGGATCACTTTGTGATAAAAACAAACAAACCCGCACTAACTATGGTCACTAACTCCACAGTTACAGATCACCAGGCAGTTCTACTAACCCTACAGTTGGCAATACCTAGGAAAAAAATATACATACTCATGCTAGGATTAATATGAAACACCTTGAATCAGACATACGTAATATTCAGTTTGACCCCGTTTATAAGACTGACGATGCGAATATCACACTTAGTTATTTTATTAATTCGTTGCAAAGTGCTCTATGGAAAAATACGTACTCAACAGTTGTGACGAAAAAGTATATAAACACTAAGCCTTGGATTACACCCGGCCTCGTTCGCTGCAAAAGACACAGGGATATCTTGCACCAAAAATCAAAATCTGCACCTGAAAATTCTACACTCCTAATATCCTATAAAAGGTATAGAAATTTTTGTAACTCTCTGTTAAAGAAATTAAAAATCCAGTACGGAAAGGACGAGCTACAAAAGGCTGGCAATAATAATAAGATGATTTGGAAAGTAATAAAAAATAATACTTACAACTTAAAAAGCTGTCAGCCAGCGCTAGACTTATTAACAACAGACTCAACCCCCTCCGAAGCATTGAACAAAGCGAGCCAATATTTTGCCAACGTAGGTAAAAACCTTGCAGAAAGGGCGCTCACGTCCTGTGGCTCATCCACCCGACCCATGACTAAGTCATACTGTTCGCAACTGAAGTCTTTTGTTTTATTGGATACCGATCTAGAGAAAGTTTTAAGTATTATTAGTGGCCTAAGGAATGTATGTGCGGTTGGATGGGATAACATCTCTAATTCAATTCTCAAAAGATTTAAAGACTTTCTCGCACCTCCCCTGACGCACATCTTTCAGCTTTGTCTACAGAATGGCACTTTTCCAAAACTACTTTAAAAAGCTGTGATTATACCTATACTCAAGTCTGGAAGCCCAAAGGTCAATAATAACTACAGACCAATCTCATTACTAACAGGATTATCAAAAATATTAGAAAAAATAATAAACAATAGACTAGTAAAATATTTAGAAGATAAGAAACTGCTCTCACATAATCAATTTGGCTTCCGGCCTAAAAGATCGACTGACCAAGCGGTACATCAAGTGACTAACTATATAACAAGCACTCTGGACAAGGGCATGCACACCATTGGAATTTTTTTAGACCTCGCAAAAGCTTTTGATACTATTTCCTGTACTGCTCTATTGCGTAAGCTTGAGGTGCTTGGAATAAGGGGGACGCAACTAAAACTTTTTTCTGAATTCCTTAGGGATCGGTATCAGTGTGTGAAAATCGGGGAGTGGACAAGTGATGAAACAAAAAGCACCGGCTTTGGTTGTCCTCAAGGAAGCATATTATCACCTACTCTCTTTTTAATCTACATAAACGACCTTTGTAACCTAACACTCCAAAATGGAGCCATAATATCATATACCGATGACACCACGTTGCTTTTCTCAGCACAATCGCGCGAAGACGCTTTTAGTTTTGCGCAGAGTGGTTTCAATATTGTGTCCAAGTGGCTCCAAGAGAATTCACTAACCTTAAACATTGATAAGACCAAGTACATAGTATTTACATCACTTCTGATGTTTGGTCCCAAAACTGAGAGGAGCATCAGCCGCACTAGCGCGGCTGATGCCCAACATCAGGGGACCCAACGCTCCCTACAGGAGACTGTACCTGGGGATCGTGCGAAGCATGGCTCTATACGGAGCTCCTGTATGGGCGGAAACCCTGACGGCCAGCAATGTGGCTAGATTATTGAGCCCACAGAGAGCGATGGCCATCAGGGTGATAAGGGGATACCGCACGATCTCCGGTGAGGCGGCATGTCTCCTAGCCGGGACCCCTCCATGGGACCTGGAAGCGAGATCCCTTGCGTCACTGTTAAGATGGCGCAAGGAGGCGCTGGAGCGGGACCAAAGGCCCGCTTATCGAGAAATCGAGGCCCAGCGGTCCCTACTCCACCAGGAAACCGTGGAGATATGGAAGGTACGACTTGAGCAACCAAAGGGGGGATTCGCCACAATCGCGGCCGTCAGACCGGTCATGGACGAGTGGCTGGAGAGGAGACACGGTCCTACCGGTTGACACAGATGCTTGCCGGGCACGGAAGCTTCGGTAGGTATCTGTGGCGAAAACACCGGGAAACCACGGCCGAGTGTCAGCACTGCGAGGATCGCAGCGATGACATGGCGCTCCACACACTTGTGGAGTGCACGGCGTGGGCGCAACAGCGCCAGGTCCTCGTAGTAGGTCTGGGCGTGGACACTCTCTCACTCGAGACTATGGTGCGAGCCATGCTCTCCAGCGGGAGTAAGTGGGACTGCGCCGCCTCCTTCTGCGAGCAGGTCATGCTCGTGAAGGAGGCGGCGGGACGGGTACTGGAGAGAACTCTCCCACCCGAGTTCCACAGTCGGCGGCCTGGGCGCCGCCGACGTGTCTTCGCCGAGGACTATCGGCCACCATGACAGGGGGCCTGAGGACGGTGAGAGGGCGGCTCACCGTCCTTACAGAAGCAGGCCCATGACGGCAGCGTGACGTGAGCAACCCACGCACGCCCCCCTTAGAAGCGGGATCACACCCGAAACCCCCCATAGACGCGGGATAGCACCCGAACCACCCCCCGGGCGAGGCCACAGTGGCGGCCGTAGGTCTGTTGTGAGTCCCGGGACATCCTTCCGAGGGCTTACCCGGGACTCCCAACCACAGGCTGTTAGGCGTTACGTGAGGTTTTATAGTCGGTAAGAGTCCGGCATAGCATCCTCTGAGGATTTTCCCTCACGTAAAAAAAAAAAAAAGTACATAGTACATATTTAGAATGAGAAATATTAAAGACCAACCCACCGACCCCAGCCTTTACGCACACAGCTGTAGAAATTCTGATGACACTGCATGCACTTGCTCTACTTTAAGCGTGACTGACGATATAAAATATTTAGGTATTATTTTTGATTCTAATCTAAATTTCAGCAAACACATTCATTTTTTTTGCAGTAGAGTACGCAAGTTAATTTATATATTCAAAAATTTACGGAATATAGCCGAATATACACTTATAAAAAGGGTGTACTTGGCTTTGTGTCAGTCCATCCTAACATATTGCATAACGTCCTGGGGGGGGTACTGGTAAAACAGTCTTACTTCCTCTCGAACGTGCGCATAGAGCAGTCCTGAAGGTGGCAACCTTTCGACCCTTTTTATTCCCTACACATCAATTCTATACAGCATGTAATGTTCTTACGGTACGTCAATTATTCATACTTCACATAATACTAAAACAACACTCTAAACTTCCCTTCAGCACAATACCAGCAGACAGAAGAAGAAAGGACATAGTTTAGACTCTTAGAAACCCGACAAATCAATAAGACTCGCCAAACACAGCCCGAATAAGGATCGCCCGATCAAAGTCTATTTTAAAAGTGCAGTGACTGCTAAATACCTGTTACGTAATAAGGATAAAGTTCCAGACAACATACACATATACTCAGACCAAACTCCATCGCAAAGACAATACTTGCAGACGGTGAAAACGGATCTAAACAAACGTATAAAAGAGGGGGAACAAAATCTGACAATAAAGTACATAAAAGGTACGCCAAAAATCGTACCGAGTGCCACCACTCAAAAAAACTAATAACAGCCTCAACACAAAATGCAAATCAAGCTGAAAAAATAAATTATCACCACATTGTAAAATCGTACGAAGAGATCCCACGACAACCGTCATCAATAAGATTTTTCTATGCTAACCTACGTAGTATTCGGAAATCAGGCAAGTTTGATGAAATCAAGTGCCTAATAAAAGCTATTTCGATAACTACCCATATATTAATATTTACTGAAACATGGTTAACTTCGGAATCGGAAGCAAAACAATACCAATTACCCAACTACAAACATATATACAATTTAAGAAAACCAAAAAAGAAGAAGAAAAAGAAAAAGAAAAAAAATGAAGGTGGTGACGTCTCAATCTACATACACGACAGCTTGAAATACGATATTACGGAAGAGTTATGCGAAGATGGCAATCATTATTTATGGATACATATAGACAAACTTTCGTTAAATATTGGAGCTATTTATAAACCAGGAGTATCAAATGTTGACAACTTTTTAGAACGTTACTCTTTGCAATTAGAACAAAGACGAAGAACAGTAATAATCGGTGATTTTAACTTTAACCTTTTGGAGATGAACAGCAATGTCAAAAAATATGTAGACGAAATCAAGGGAACTGGATATGAAATAATAAACAAGATCGATGCAGCCTATAGTACCCGAAAAACAAGTACTACGAATACTATACTTGATCATGTATGCACAGATCTGAAATACCATACATTCAGTCTCACTATAATTGAGTCGTCCTTGTCTGATCACAAGCAGCTTTATCTGCAAATAGGCAGTATTGTACCCCAGATAAAAGAGAGTGTGAAATACAGGGCTTTAGATTACACCAAGTTATACAATAGCGCTTCTACAGCAGATTATAAAAATGAAATCAATGATTATTGTTATTTAGAAAATTTTATTTTGAAACAAATTGAGAAGAATAAATTTGAAAAGAAAAAAATCCTGAACCCGATACAAAAAGACTGGATAAACAGAAATATCATAGAGGCTATTAATTTGCGAAACCACCAATGGAAACAAACTAAATTAGAACCAAATAACGACCACCTACGAAAAATTTTTATTGAGGAGCGAAATAGAGTACAGAAACTTATCAGAACGTGCAAGGAAAACTATTACCTCAGTCTGTTCCATTACACCTACAATCAACCGAAGAAGATGTGGAACGTAATTAATAACCTTATAGCAATTGAACCAAAACAAAGCTGTGCACTTCCAAAACTTAGGTCAAACACAAGGCTAATCACATAAGGTAATTTAATTTGTAACCTATTCAACTCACACTTTTCGTCAATAGGGGCGGATCTAGCCGACAAAATACCCTTTACATATCATGACAGTGATGATACTGTTCTCCTCCAGGACCACACCTACACACTGAAAGCAAACTTTTGTGAATTCACACCATGCACCACAGACGAAATATCGAAAATCATAAACGACCTCGATTGTAACTCGAGCACCGGTCTGGACGGCATAAGTGTCAAAGCAATTAAATGCATAAAACCTGTGATCATTGAGAGTCTTACATTATGTCTTAATTTATGTTTAAGACATGGTACTTTCCTCGACAGTCTAAAGGTTGCGAGGGTCACCCCTCTTTACAAGTCCGGTAGTAGAACAGATCCTAGTAACTGCAGACCGGTGTCGGTTTTACCAGTGATATCTAAAATCTTCGAAATGGTTCTGCACAGTAGATTAAATGAGTATCTTACCGAAAATATTTTTTTGATTAATGAACAATATGGCTTTCGCCCCAAATCAAATACTCTTGCAGCAGCAGTTGACCTAATTACTAAAATAAAAACTCAAATTGATGAAAAAAATATAGCTGTAGGTATATTTATTGATCTAAAAAAAGCCTTTGACACCGTAAGTCACACCAAACTACTAAACAAACTACATAACATAGGTATCACAGGCACGGCTCTGAATATGTTCTCCTCATATTTAAAAAATAGAAAACAAGTCGTTAAAATAGATAACTTCACAAGCTCCATGAAAACGGTGTCTTATGGCTGTCCGCAAGGCTCGATTTTGAGTCCATTATTGTTTCTTATTTATATTAATAACATCAACAAGATTGGGCTGAAGGGTCACCTAACATTATACGGGGACGATACATGCCTCTTTTATTATGATAATTCCATACAAAACATTATAACTACCGCGCAAATTGACCTTAACTTACTGAATGAATGGCTAAAATACAATCTACTTACAATAAATACGTCTAAAACTGCATATATGATCTTCTCTGCCAAAAATAAACAGTTAGGAGACTACACACCACTTATTATCAATAACGAAATTATCAAACAATCGGAAGATGAAAAATACCTAGGACTGTTAATAGAAGACAAACTAACATGGAAGCTACACATTGATCACGTCAAAACTAAGCTAGTATCATTATTAGGAGCATTACGTAAAACAAAAAATTGTATCCCAAAAAAGGTAGGAACAATTATATACAACTCATTAGTTAAGTCTCATTTAGAATACTTAATCGAAATATGGGGTTCAGCTGCAAAAACAAACCTTATTCCTTTACAAAGAACACAGAATAAAGTTATTAAAACAATATTTCACTACAATTATTACACTCCAACGAACACTTTACACAAAAAAACTAATCTATTAAATCTAACACAACTGTACACATACAACACCTGCCTATTAATAAAAAAAATTACCACAAACTCACTACTATCGAATCTAGAAATAAGTAAAAAGGAAATCAAGCATAATTTAAGAAGCAGAAACAAGCTGCGGCTCAGAATTCCACGAACCAATTACGGCAACAAAACGATATTGTATGAGGGTGCACAGCTGTTCAATAGATTGCCAAACGATATCAAAATCTGCGACAACATTAATATCTTTAAAAACAAACTTCAAACATATGTTCATACATTGTAATAACTATAGATCGAACTAGACTAAGCTACTATCGAGAAAATTATGTTTAAGTAATTCTAGAATATTAATATCTAAGCATTAACTATGTAAGCTTCATAACTCACCAGAGGAAACTATATCTATTTGTAAACCAAATTGTTAATCTCATTTTAAGTGAACTATTGTTCTTATCTTACTAATATTATAAATGCGAATGTTTGTGAGTGTGGATATTTGTTACTCTTTCACGCTCGAACGGCTGAACGGATCTGGCTAAAATTTGGTACAGGGATACGTTATATATATAGTTCGTAGGTGTTCTCGTTTAGGTGGTGCAACGTTTTTTTCAGATTTTCAACAAAGCGTGATTACTTGAAAACCATACACATTTTCCTGAATCTGATTATGACACAAATTCGCACAAATTAAGAGCTACTCGTGTAAGTTTATTCTAGAGGCGCACATGTAGTGGTTTCCGAGATACAGCATTTCACAAAACGTTACCCCATTAATAATTTGACTGCCTCTGTGGCGCAGTCGGTAGTGATACCGCCTGCGGCGCTGGAGGTCGTGGGTTCAATTCCCACCGGAGACTAATATTTGTGTGACCCATAAATGTTTGTCTCAAGAGTCTGGGTGTTTCTATGTATAATATGTATGTATTTAAAAGCATTTAAGTATTAATATCCGTCGTCTGATACCCATAACACAAGCAGGTTATTCCTAGCTTACAGTTTGTCTATAAAGTCGTGAAATTAAATGAGGGCGCTGCTGAATGCATGTAGCAACCCTATATAGTACGACCAAAATGATTTTGATACGAGGAGTTCGTTCCGAGTAAAATCTTACTAATATTATAAATGCGAAAGTTTGTGTGTGGATGTTTATTACTCTTTCACGCTCGAACGGTTAAAGGGTTCTGGCTGAAATTTGGTACAGGGATAAATTATAGTCTGTAATAACACATAGGCTACTTTTTATCCCGGGAATAAGTTCCCACGGGAAGTGAAAATTTACGCGGGCGAAGCTGCGGGCATCAGCTAGTGAGAAATAAAGTTCTTTAACCTTAACGCTCTATTGATGTATACATATTATAAATTATTATGAAGAGGTATTGCAATGAAAAAGGTTACAAAGCTACTGCAATATACTTCTATAAACTACGTTGTAGGTTTTGTTTCCATCAGCAAAAATATGCAGATTTTCCGATTGTGAAACGCGTGAGCAGGCCACGTAGAGCTGACCGTGGGAAAAACATGGAGTTCTCAAATGTAAGCCTGCTATTTTTAAGGTTTGGCCTTGTGATTTGTTTATCGTCATTGCAAATGCAACCTTTAATGGGAACTGCAGCCGTTTAAAATGAAATGGTAAATTATTTGGTATGATTGGGATGCGTGGTATAAGCACATCGCTTCCCTTGGCTTCTCCAGTTAGGATTGTAGCCTTCACAATATGCCTTCCTAGTTCAGTGACTCGCAACCGAGTACCGTTGCATAATCTTGGTGCGTCCAAGTTACGCATTAACAATACGGGTACGCCTACTTTTAATTCCAACTCGTGAGATGGCACCCCAGACAACTTCAAAGAATTTAAGAACTCCACGGGATAGCTTGTCGTATCATCAGATGACATCACAGCGTCGATGGAGTTATATTTGAATGTTTCGCATGATAATTTTTCCAAGATTTTTTTATTTATTTTGGCAACAGTCTCGTTTTTTGGTGCCAGTATGGTTCTTTCACACAACCAATTTTCGTCCAGAATGTATTGCTGCAGATTCGGAAAAACTTGATCTATAAGTTCGTCCTCCGAATCAACAACATGACAAAATTGGTGTGTGAGGAGAACCATACCTTCTTGGTCGGTTTTAAGCGGCCTTCACCAATGTCTAGGAGATTTTGAGCATATGCTCCTGACTCAACATCGCTAAATAGTTGGACTCGCATGTTAGTGGTAAGATAACGCTTTTCAACTTTAGTCCACAGATATGATGCTTTCAGACATGCGTTTATTTCATCCGATGCAGTGCCTCTCTCGATAACAGGCAAGGTTTGTCTAAAATCCCCTGCTAGTAACACCACAACACCACCCATCAACTTCTGGTTGCCTTGAATGTCTTGTAGGCAGCGATCAAGCGCTTCGACGCCGCGTTTGTGTGACATAGTGCATTCGTCCCACACGATCAGCTTACACTGTTGCAACATGGCGCTACCGGCACTGTTCTTATTGATATTGCAGGTTGGGGTTTCTTCGGTTGCCAGATTGAGAGGTAATTTAAAAACCGAGTGTGCCGTTCGTCCACCGGTCAGAAATGTAGCAGCGATTCCAGAGGAAGCCACAGCTAATGCAACTTTACGTTCCTTGCGAATTTTCGCTAAAAGCAAATTAAGCAAATAAGTTTTGCCTGTCCCGCCCGGGGCATCTAGAAAAAAGAGACCGCCTTCACAAACGTCAACTCGTTGCAATATTTTGGTATAAATCTCTTTTTGCTCTGGGAGCAGGTGTGGCTCAGATTCGGCGACCTGAGCATCTAATAAAGCGGTGTCGTAGCTTAACTCTTTGATCAAATCGGTCGACAGGTCTCCTCTACGATGTGGTGTGGGCATACCAAAGTCAGACAATTTCTTTCCGGAAATGTTTATTATTTTGTCCTCTATAACTTTCAGTGCCTCATTAAAGCATAGGTCGTTGTTAACTTGATCCATACTTTCAAACCTGTGCAAGATATCCTCTGATAATGCAGTTCTATACTTATTCCACAGTTGAAGAGGATTGGATAGACCGCAAGTGCAAATTAATACTGCAAATAGTTCTCTTATTTGCGAAGGAGAGTGACACAGCACGGCCTCTTCCATTGTGGCATCCCAGTGGTTGTCATCTTCCAACATACCCAACTTCTCACACGTTTGTTGAAAAGTTTCAAGTTCTTGGCCTTCAACTGTTTTTAGATCCAAGAAGTTCGTGGGGCCCTTTATTACATTCAGCAGCATTCGCAAACAGTAACATTCGAAGTTACTAACGTACACTGTGTAAATACGCCCAAGAGCATCTCCTGCCTTCACACCTGGCCAGCCATCAACAGATGTTCCTTGCAACCGACGTTTCCATTCTTTTAATGACACATTCCATGTATAATAGCGAGGTACGTCGACATAAAGTAATGTTTTTGCAAATGCGTCATTTTGGCAAAGCATGAAAAATGCAGTTAGTGTTGTCTTAGGTGGTGAGGCCATTCTCTCTCTAAAATTGTTTTCAGTAAAGTATATCCGCTCACCATTAGGCAAATGTACCGCAAGATGAATGACTGTTGGATATCTTTCATGCAGAGGCAGGCCTAAGATCCGCCACGCTGCTTCGTTACTACTAATATATCGACCAGCTCGGAATGTTTTTACCTCATCTCTCTGGTCTATATTGAGATTCCCTTGTTGTCGGATGTTAAAAATAGCCTGATCGCTACCTTTGTTTATGTATTTGCAAATATATTTTATCGCTTGTACCGTATCGCAGAACTCTACATTTATATGGCAATTAAAAATTTTTGAGAGAAGAAGAGAATATGGCACGATCCAACTATTATTAACCAATATTTCTTGTATTCCACCTCGAATTTTTTGATTTATAGTACGTCCGCCATTTTCTGGTGCTCTACGCCTGTACAGAGGATATCCTTTGTCATTAGTTTGAGTTTCCTTTAAAAGCACCTTTGGATATTTTTTAACACATTTTCCTTCCTTCATGCAAGGTGATGAAGGGTTTAGTGCACCACAGGGACCGTGAATCATATTTTTGGTCACAGTATCATAGAGCATTCGATCATTTTCTGGATTTGGTATCTCCGCACATATGACTTCGTCAATATTGTTAGGGCGTAATTTTTCCATCAACCACAGCAGTAAGTGCACGTGAGGTAAACCTCTTTTTTGCCATTCGATAGAGTACATGAAACACTTCATATCACCGAATATTTTACCTTTCGTTAATAAAGCAACAAATTTTTGAACCTTTATTTTAAATACTCTGGCTGTTAAGTCATGTCGGTCCGTTGAATTTTGACCTGGAATAAGCTCTGTGGTAATTTCTGGCCAGGTGGGATTACATGTCATTGTAATGAACAGATCAGGTCTTCCGTAATTGCGCACATATGTGAAGGCATCTTGCGGGTATTCATGAAGATATCTCGGACTATTTACAAATGATGAAGGGAGAATTACTATTCGACCCAAGTTATTGGGATCTAGATCCGCATCATTCCTTATCGCATCTTGTAGGTGTATATAATTTTCGGCTCGCAGTTTTGTTTGGTTCAAGGCAATAAACCTTAAGCGCTCACTCTCCACTTTTACGTACATGTCCACCAAAAACTGATGAAGCAGAAGTCTGCATCGAAGCAATAAATTAAAATTGTTGCGACGTACCATTATATGATACGCATAAAAGTCATTGCAGGACACTTTTTTGTTTGGTATGGGTTGTTTCGTAACGGGGTTTGTCTGAGAAATGTCAAAACTATATCCCTCTTGTCCTTTCCAAAAAATTATCGGGTATTCAAGAGCGTCATAATATCTGTGAGTGTCCGGAACTCTAGTGATCCGGCCATCGTGCGCCTGAATAACGATGTCTCGAGACGCAGTTTGTTCACTACTAACTACTACGGCAGCTATTTCATTTGTTGTTGGGGCATTGAATCGCCTTACGTGTTCACCACGTGGTACACGATCTGGGTGTATCACAACCTTATAATTATCGCTAGTCACTCTGTCTTTAGCCATTTTTAAATTCATGTACTAAAATGTTGTGATCATGTAGCACTTGTTGTATTTTTTGAATTGTGTTTCTTTCCACACCTTGAACGTACTCAGAACGCCTATTAACTTGTGCTTCCTCGTCACCCATGAAATAAATTTGCAAAAATGTTGGTTGTGTACTCGTAGAAGGAATCAAAGAGCCAATTGTATGGTATATTTGTCCTTGGATAGTAAAAGTCGGGCAGAATCCAGGCATCGAAACAATGTTATCTGCCCCAAAAGATGTCATATGGAAGCATGTATTGTATTTTCGTATGTTTTTTAGGAAACGGCATGACTCATCTGTTCCATAAGAAAAAAGTTCTTTGAGGGGTTCAACTGGCTCGTCTACTGCAGGAAGACTTACTTTCCCTCCCGAACAACACATACCTGCAGCTTCCTCTTTCCATTTAAGAGCACCGCAAAATCTGCATTCTTTGTTCATCGCTTCTATTATTATAAACTTGTGGCTTTTGTAATCAAGAGTCTCGTCATATTCGAATGCAGCTTTCTCAAATACACTCCAGGTATTTCTTGTGAATGTTATACGTCGCTGTCGTGCTCTTTCTGCAACAGCGCGTCTGCGTGATTCAGCTTCCTCAACGTTTTCAGTAGCTCTTTGAGATGCCATGAACGTTGCATGTTGAAGACGCCGAGCGTGGGTCTGTTCTAGTGTCTCATTAGCTCGTTGAGATGCCATATTTTCAGCATTCTGTTGACGGCGATCTTGGGACTGTTCAGTTGTTTCAGCAGCCCGTTGAGATGGTAGATAAACAGCATGCTGTTGACGTCGCGCTTGGGACTGCTCTGGTGTATCAGCAGCTCTGTGAGCTGTTTCTCGCTCCGCCTGTTGCAGCCTTCGCAATTCGGCTTGTGGAAACGTCTCAATAAGTCTGGCTACCTTCATAGTTCGAGCTTTATTTGAGCTTTGGGAAAGATTTGACTTGCGATTTCGGGGCATAATTCTTAGCATGAACGTATATGCTTTACGTACCGATAGATGCTGATGCTTTGTGTGCCAAACTGACATTTATATTAATATCTATACACTATACATACAATAAAACTGTTGAGGGATGAGTCTGTACTTTTAAGATATTTTGAAAATTTTAATTGTAGGGTGTTCTCTCATCGATACTGAAGCCGAAAATGTAATTTTAATTTTTCAAGTCTGTCTGTCCGTCTGCATCCTGAATCAGTATCGCGCCGATTGAATTGATTTGAATGAAACTTGGTACAATCTGAGCTAATAATCCGAGGAAGGTTCTAGGATACTTTTGATCCCGATATTTAGTACGGTTCCTTTAGGAGAGGGGATGAAAGACAAAGTGATTTTTAGTTGAAATACCTCAACTTTAATAGACCTTATGTGACGTAAACGAAGATGCGAGGGTCAGCTAGTTAAAAGATAAAAGAGTACTTAGGTTTTTTCTTAACTACTTAAAAACAATTTTTACAATTTTTATGGTAATAATAGACAATACTGAAATGTACATTTATGGTATTGTTGTGACGTTTATGACATGTTTTAAGTACATAGGTATGGTTCAGAGATGGCGCTCGCGGCTACGTCAGCGTGAAATTTTATTTCCCACTTCCCATGGGAACTTTAAAAAGTAGCCTATGTGTTATTCCAGACTATAATGTATCCCTGTACCAAATTTCAGTCAGAACCGTTCAGCCGTTCGAGCGTGAAAGAGTAACAAACATCCACACTCACAAGCATTCACATTTATAATATTAAAAGTACGATTTAACAGATTATTGGATATACATATACACAACTAACCATAAATTCTGCAAAATTGCAGTAGCGGTATATCTGGGTAAACTTGACTATGAGGACACAGAAAGTATTCTACAAATATTGAGCTAACAAATATTTTAGTAATACGTAATTTTATTTTTATCTTAATTGTAAATAAGTAACTTTATTGTAATTATGTACCTAACCAAAAGGTAATTTTATTTTTCTAATTTCTTTTTGTTTGCAATAAAACTTCGTTTTAATTATAAGAACAACGTAATGTGATACAATAGATTAAATCGGCTAGTTAAGTGATAGTCTGAAACACAGGTTAGTTCCTAGTTCAGACAAGGTAACTTACAATCTCGGTAATAAGTGAAACTCTTTTGCAGTACTTATTTAAACATGCCCCTTTGTACTAAATTAAAACATAATGTTATTATTAGTTAGACCTTTAAATTTTGAATTGTATTGTATTTCTTTTATTATATTTATGCTTAATATGTAATAACTATGCGTACAATCTAATTTTTAATACCATTGTAAACGTAAGGTCTATATTTTACAACTATGTACAAAAGTATTTTAAATCTTTAAATAAATTATTAATTATTAAAAAAAAAATACATACTCTCTTGCAGTTCTTTCACACAACTGTCCATGTATAGGTTAAACAGTCACGGTGACGCTACACAACTCTGTCTCGCACCCTTTTCAATGTTAAAGAAGTCCGTGCAAGCGTCGTTGATCCTGACACAAGCACTAGAACCCTCATAGAGAGACCTCAGTGCCCCTATCAAGTTGCTGTTCACTCCAAACATGGACAATGTTGACCACAGTTCATTCCTCACCACGCTGTCATAGGCCTTTTCCAAGTCCACGAATATGCAATAGACCTTTTGACTTTTAGACAAAACTTTCTCAGCTACGCATCGTAAGGAAAAGACCCTGATCCGTACATCCCCTTCCTTTCACAAATCCTGCTTGAACATCCCACATTTTTCCTTCAGTTTCATTCATCACTCTTTTTATCAACACTTTCGCATACGATTTGCCGACGGTATTTGTACTTATATTATATTGTGTATATCTAATCTACATAATATAAAAATGTTGTGTGCGTTTAAGTATCTATTAAAACTCAAAATTTACTGAATCAACTGAGCTCAAAATTGGACACGATATACAAAAGGATTCAGAGATGGTTTTAGGCTACTTTAATACACTTTTATCATAACAGCAATAAGAATAAAATAGCTTTAAAAGTGATTTTACCAATAGATGGCGCTGGTCGTTTTTTTTAAATTATATTCAGCCAGTTTCAGAACAAAATATTATAAACAACCTATTTAGAAGGTACCTACCAGATTGATGATTTTTAAGAGAAGTTTGATTGCGGCCTCCTTGCATTCAGAATAATAAAAGAGAGTACTTACCTAATAAAGAGGTCAGATATGTTTTGCATGTTATTTTTGAACTTTTTGGCCATTCGGAATTTTGGAGTTTTGGACTTTAGACTTTTGGAATTTTGGGGTTTTTTGAAATTTTCGAGTTTTGGAGTTATGGAGTTTTGGACTTTTGAACTTTGGACTTTTGGAATTTTGGAGTTTTGGAGTTTTGGACTTTTGGACTTTGGACTTTGGACTTTGGACTTTGGACTTTGGACTTTTGGACTTTTAAACTATTGGACTATTGGACTTTTGAACTTTTGGACTTTTGTAGTTTTAGGCTTTTGACCTTTTGGACTTTTGGAGTTGGAGTTTTGGAGTTGTAGAGTTTTGGAGTTTTGGACTTTGGACTCTTGGAGCTTTAAACTTTTGGACTTTGGACTTTTGGACTTTTATACTTATGTAGTTTTGGACTTTTGGACTTTTGGAATTTTGGAGTTTTGGACTTTAGACTTTGGACTTTTGGAATTTTGAACTATTGGAGTTTTGGAGTTTTGGACTTTCCGACTTT
Organism: Miltochrista miniata; assembly: GCA_933228765.1. Taxonomy (NCBI): domain Eukaryota; kingdom Metazoa; phylum Arthropoda; class Insecta; order Lepidoptera; family Erebidae; genus Miltochrista; species Miltochrista miniata. The sequence goes on from OW121769.1 coordinate 5,153,092, forward strand.
GGAGTTTTGAACTTTTGGACTTTGGACTTTTGGACTATTGGACTATTGGACTTTGGACTTTCGAACTTTCGGACTTTTGGACTTTTGGACTTTTGGGCTTTTGGATTTTTGGACTTTTGGACTTTTGGGCTTTTAGAGTTTTGGGCTATTGACCTTTTGAACTTATGGAGTTTTGGAGTTTTGGAGTTTTGGAGTTTTGGAGTTTTGGGTTTTGGAGTTTTGGAGTTTTGGAGTTTTGTAGTTGTGGAGTTTTGGAGTTTTGGACTTTGGACTCTTGGAGCTTTGAACTTTTGGACTTTAGACTTTTGGACTTTTATACTTTTGGAGTTTTGGAGTTTTGAAGTTTTGAAGTTTTTTGAGTTTTGGAGTTTTGGAGTTTTGGAGTTTTGGAGCTTTGGAGTTTTGGAGTTTTGAAGTCTGGAGTTTTGGAGTTGTAGAGTTTTGGAGTTTTGGACTTTGGACTTTGGAGTTTTAGACTTTTGGACTTTTATACTTTTGGAGTTTTGGAGTTTTGGACTTTTGGAATTTTGGAGTTTTGGACTTTTGGAATTTTGGAGTTTTGGACTTTAGACTTTTGGAATTTTGGTCAAAGTCAAAAAGTCCAATAGTCCAAAAGTCCAAGACTCCAAAACTCCAAAATTCCTTTGGACTTTTGGACTATTGGACTTTTTGACTGTGGACTTTTCAACTTTTGAACTTTTGAACTTTTGGACTACTAACTCCTATGTATATTTCATGATATTTCTTTCGAAAAATAAGGTCATGAAGAAGTTTCACTTCTTACGTGTGTACAATAGTACACGCACACATTTTTTTTTTTAATTTTCCCATCATTTAGTTTGTTACTCATTTCTCATAGGTACATAGAACCATCATAAAAAAGTCACAGCGAAGCGTGGCAGGGTACCGCTAGTGATTATATATTTTTGTAATGTATTTATTAGTGTATATTTATATATTTTTTTTGTTTTTAGCTCGCCAAATTGACGTCGCCAGCCTGATGGAAAGCCGTGGCGCATCTATAGATTGGGGCCACTCTCACTGTCCGTAAGACTTTCGACAGTGGTCCTCAAGTTAGCGGCCGTGATGTGCCTCTTTACGCTCCTCTTAAAGAACCCGGGATTGTAAGATGAGGGAAACACGTGTGCGGGCAGGTCGTTCCAGGTTTTAGCCCCTCTCAATAAAACAGATTGCAGAGGGGCTTATGGCGAGACTTGTGTCTGTAGTCTGTAATTCTGTTTCATTAATTGGGTTTGTGAAAGTACAATACGATTGTGCCCCTCTAAACTTTTCCCCTCGGGGTTTCGGGGACATGCGTTACTTCTCATGGAGTTAACGTTACACCCTGAGGGTACAGTAGTGGCTTTTTCAGTCAGCTCCCTAAGATCCAATATCTTAGGGATTAACGAAAAAGCCCACATTAGGAGGAAGGGCCTAACGGTACTCCGTTCGTTGAGCAGCCCGCCTGGGGCAGTACCTCCGCCCTGCAGAAGACCGCGGTAATAGTAACCTGACTCCGGTCGGGTTATGTTCTCCGTCGGTTAGCAGGGATCCAGAGCTCATTGGGGTGACATTGTGCCGGTGACGGTGAGACCAGAGGCTTATCTGTCTCCATTGGCAGATCGAGGCGCGGAATATTGGTACGGCGATCAGGGAGACCCGGTGAAACGGTTGACCGCTGACCGCCCGCAGGCTGTACGGGACCCGAACCTGGGGATTACTTAATCTCCGCCCCAGGAGGCTGAACCAGCAGCCTGTGTAAAGTCCCTGGTGCTGTGGTCGTGCCGGAGGAGGATACCGGAGTGGACGCGGCTACTGCATCGTGGGGGGACCGGGGGCCCTTCCGTACGCCGTGCCAATCTACCGCACTACCTCTGTCTGCCTTCGGTGAGTTCGAGTCTCGCCTAGTCTCCTGCGCCACCGGCACAAAAGCGCCCCCTTCACCTTCTTAATTCCCCATATTTTTAAGAACTATGGCTACAAAGAGAAAGAAAAAGGATTCCACAGCGGCATCGTCGTCCACACTTCAAGTGGACTTTTGCAACATCAGAGGTATGCGCACGAACATCAACGTAGTCCACCACCATCTTGAAACTGCGAAGCCGACCCTTTTTTTCTTAACGGAGACGCAGATCTTACGTCCGGGCGATACATCTTGCTTAATGTACCCTGGCTACAAGCTTGAGTACCACTTTAGGCAGAAAGCCGGGGTATGTATTTACGTCCGGGATGATGTCTGCTGTCGTCGTCTTTCAAGCCTCGAAGACAGGGACCTGTCTACGTTATGGGCACGCTTGGATCACGGGGGCCACACTCGGATCTACGCGTGCGTGTATAGGTCTCACAGCGGTGGTAACACGGACACAGTTCGCCTTTTTGACCACCTGCAACAAGCGACTGACAAGGTGATTGAGCAGTATCCCTCCGCGGAGATAGTGATTCTGGGGGATTTCAACGGACATCATGTTGACTGGTTGGGCTCCCGGACCACAGGCTTTGCGGGGAAAGCTGCTCACGAATTTGCCCTGACCTATGGGTTCTCTCAACTGGTTAAATCCCACACAAGGATACCAGACAAGAAGAACGAGCATAGTGCATTGCTGGATCTCCTGCTGACAACGCGTCCGGACGGATACAGTGTTTCAGTGGATGCTCCACTCGGATCGTCGGACCACTGTGTCGTTCGGGCGCATGTGCCTCTCGCAAGGCCTGAACCACCTCGGCCCAAGGAGTGGCGACGTACCCATGGAGGCGGCTTTGTTTTGCCTCAGAGGATCTGGATTCTTGCGCTGCAGCAGTCGCTGCGGGGATCTTGGAGGGCATGGAATGTTACATTCCTAACCGTTGGATTCCTGTAGGAGCAAAAAAGCGACCGTGGTTCAATCGGCTCTGCAGAGAAACTTTGATGTTGAAAGAATCTGCTTACAGGGCTTGGACCACGGCTCGTGCAAATTCAGATCCAAACATCTCTGTGGTGAAACGCAAATTAAATGCCGCCTCGGGAGCCAGCAAAAGAGCAATTGTCAGGGCTAAGTTCGATTTCGTCGGCAGAATTGGTGAACGGCTAGCAGGCTACCCTTCAGGGAGTCGCGAATTCTGGTCGCTTGCCAAAGCTGCCGAGGGAAATTTCTGTCGGTCAGGTTTACCACCTTTACTTAAACCCGACGGTAATTTAGCCCAGAGCGCTAAGGAGAAAGCCGACCTTTTGGGTTTTCTCTTTGCCTCTAACTCGACCATGAGCGACGAGGGTGCTTTGCCGCCGGATATTCCGTGGTGTGGAACTTCCATGCCGGAAGTAAAATTTACACAGCGGAATGTCCGACGTGAACTTCGATCCCTGGACGTTCATAAGTCGAGTGGGCCGGATGGTATACCCGCGGTGGTACTGAAGCAGTGTGGTCCAGAGTTGTGTCCGGTACTTACACGACTTTTCACGCTTTCATATTCCAAGCAACAAGTCCCGGCGTCGTGGAAGATCGCGTATGTGCATCCTGTGCCCAAGAAGGGTGACAGGGCCGACCCGGCCAACTATAGGCCTATAGCCGTCACCTCCCTTTTATCTAAGGTGATGGAGCGTGTAATTAATACACAGCTCCTGAGGTACCTAGAGGAACACGACCTGCTCAGTGACCGGCAGTACGGTTACCGTCACGGTCGCTCGACGGGCGATCTTCTGGTGTGCCTCACACACCGATGGGCGACGGCTATCGAGAGTAAGGGCGAGGCTCTAGCAGTAAGCCTTGACATCTCTAAGGCCTTTGACCGGGTCTGGCACCGTGGTCTTCTTACGAAATTGACCTCATATGGACTGCCCGAGAGATTATGCGGATGGGTGTCTAGCTTCCTGGCCGGTAGAAGCATCAAGGCCGTCGTTGACGGCAGCTGTTCAGACTGCATGGCCATAAACGCTGGAGTACCGCAAGGCTCAGTGTTGTCCCCTACTCTGTTTCTGCTGCATATCAATGACATGTTGTCTATTGACGGCATTCATTGTTATGCGGACGACAGTACGGGAGACACTTGTTACACGGGCTGCCCCGGTATCTCTCGGGACACAGTGAAGGAAAATCGTGAACAGCTTGTGTCTGAAATCGAGGCTACTCTTACTAGAGTGTCCGATTGGGGTGGACAAAATCTTGTCCAGTTCAACCCTTCCAAGACACAAGCGTGTTTTTTCACCGCTAAGCAAACCCCAATTACTGTAGCGCCGCAATTTCAGGGCACATCTCTTTCCATCTCCAAAAGTATAGGGATCCTTGGCGTTGACATCTCCAGTGACGTTCGGTTCCGTAGCCATTTGGAGGACAAGGCTAAGCTGGCGTCCAAGAAGCTAGGTGTGCTCAACAGGGCGCGGCGGTACTTCACTGCTGCGCATACACTGCTTCTGTATAAGTCGCAAGTGCGGCCACACATGGAGTACTGCTGTCACCTTTGGGCGGGGGCACCTGAATATCAGCTTCGTCCATTTGACTCGGTGCAAAGACGTGCTGTAAGAGTTGTCAACGATCCTATACTTACAAGTGGTGTGGAACCTCTTCGCGACAGGAGAGACTTCGCCTCCTTATGCGTGTTCTACCGACTGTACAATGGTGTGTGCTCTGAGGAATTGTTTGATATGATGCCCACGGCTACGTTCTATCATCGCACCGCTCGCCACAGACAGGGAGTTCATCCTCACACTCTGCGTCCGGAGCGTTCCAGCACGGTTAGATCCGATAGGGGTTTTCTTCCGCGCACGCTTAGGTTGTGGAATGATCTCCCTGCCTCGGTTTTCCCAAACGCCTACAGTATGGGGTTCTTCAAAAGGGGTCTTAGAAGGTTTTTGCAGGGTCGGCAGCGCGAGTGTGGCGCCTCTGGTGTTGCAAACGTTCATAGGCTGCGGTGACCACCGGTCCTTCTGGTGGGCCGTATGCTTGTCTGCCACGTTAGTGGTATAAAAAAAAAAAAAAAAAAAAAAAAACTTTCACAATAAACGTTAGAGGGGCAGTCGGGTGAGACCGTCTCACGGCTTTATGTTTATAGTTTGACAGAAGAACGATCTTTGTTATATGTAAGCATATGGTGTCTAATATTTGTGAATTTATATTTATATAAGTTAGCATACAGTATCGGAATTTAATCCATTGATGTATTTATGACTATTTTTTTTATTTACAAGACAAGTAACAATAATATAAACCAATAACATATAACAATAATATATAACAATAGTATATCTATTTATGTATGACAGTATCGTAATTGTGTGTTCGTTTGGTTTGGATCTGGCTGCACTTGTTCAAGTTGTCACTTGAATGAGTGTTGTGGGGGCTGGACTGGGGTGGCACGTGATCACACATTTACTGACGAAATTTCATAACAACCTTAAGCACCTACCTTAATTTACCTATATCTGCATCACGCTAAAAGGAGACTGGAAGAAAATGCCTACGGCATTAAGTCCACCTTTGTACAAGTTTGTGCATAAAGTTTTTAAATAAAGATGTACTTCATGCCTGACATGCAAAATTGAACTGTAAAGAAAAGGTACTTACTAACTACAGCACACAAGCTTTGAATAAGGAACTCTGAAGTTTTTAATTTATCCGGTTGCATTTTGAAAGATCTTTTTTTTTCAATCAAGACCAACTTGAGACTACAGATTTATTCGCTATTTTTATTTGTTTTTTTTTTCTTAGACCATGTTTTAAATTTGTAATACAAGTATTCTTCAATTTTAAACTGTTTATCCTACTGCATTGTTCTCACTTCAGTAACATAATGGAACTTTGTGTCACTTACTCGTGAGTAACTAAATGTATTTATGACCACAAAGTGATGAGGTTGCTTATTATCTAAAAACACTTCGAACGTGTTTTATAGTAGAATATTGTCCTAGCAGTTAGTTGCTCGCATAATGCACAAATTATTCTCCAGTAGTAACAATATATCACTTACAGTCATGACATAATAATAACAAGAGACAACCGAGTCTCTTGTTATTATTATGTCATGACTGTAAGTGATATATTAGGTCGATGAAATTCGTTGTTGCACTTAGTTGTTATCCTTTTTATTGAGGCGTGAAGAGACACGCCGCGCCGCGCCGTCTTGACCTGCTTCTGTAATAACGGCGAGCTAAACCGGTTTGAAACGGTTTGTTATTTCTAAAACAAACTAATAACAAATTATTTCTTGTAACTGCAGTAAAAAATCGCCAATATCAGGTTTACCAGTATGTTTTTTTCTTGCAACTGCAGTTTTATATTTGTTGATATCTGCACAATTTACTGATTAAGTCGGTGTGCATTCTATTAATATCTATATAATGTTTTTTTTTACATAATATTTAGCTTGCCAAAATGATGCCGCCGCCAGATGGAAAGTCACAACGACATCTAGCGATTGGGGGCCACTGTCACAGTCTGTAAGACTATAGACAGTGGTCCTTAAGTTGGCGGCCCTATGATGTGCCTCTCTGTAAGAGGCACACCGCCTACAACCCACGATTGTAAGAGGAGGGAAACACGCGCTCTGTCAGGTCGTTCCAGATTTTTATCGTTCAACAGAGAAACGATCTTTTGAATCGTTCAATTCTAGGGAAGATTCTCTCCACTGTTTCGGAATGGCACCTCTGTCCAGCACGCGTTGTTCGGCATCGGAAAGGAGAGGGCGGGATTAGGTTGACGAGTTCTTCAGAACACTCACCATGATAGATACGGTAGATGAAGATGCAATAGTTCTTTGCTGCGCCAATGGCTCCAAACTTTCCGCCACCTCAGAGCAGTTGATAATGCGAATAGCACGCTACTCCATAGAGTCCAGAGCGTCAAGCAAGTACCTCGCGGAATCGTCCCAAAGTTGAGTAGTATTCGACGCAAGGACGAATCTGCGTCTTGTACAGCAGACACCTCTGGTGTGGCATAAAGAACCGCTTCACCATGTTTAGGACTTCTAGTGTTGTCGAGGCTAGCCCTATATATCGGTCAAAATAATTTTTGTGATTGAGCACTCGCCGGACGTCTATGTCAAGGAAGTCCAATGTCCAGCTTGTCCCCAAGAAAAATCGTCGTATTCTGAAGAGAGGGCAAGGGAAGGAAAGGGGTGCTAGGGACCCCAATATCTAACTACTACTACTAATATATTGTACACTATTGTAATATACACTAAGCTACTAGTATATTGACAAAATTTGATCGCAAGCTTAAGATGGCTTTTTCGAAGTCTAATATGCACACTTTGCCGCTGCGGCGGCACGCTCGCTTCACTCGCTCGGCTCGTGCTGGTCGCAGTTCTAACCTAACCTAACCAATTTATTTATTTATCTATTATCATTATCATAAACAATTGTTACATTCTGTTTGATAAACTTAGAATTAAAACTTAGAATGAAACAAAATAAGTACATAATCAAAAACATAACAATAATCAAGTAATAGTCATCAATAAATCGTCCATAAGAAGGCAAATTGCCGTCATGCTCCTTATGATTCTATACTAAAAACAGGCACAATTAATCAATAGGTAATGTCTTAAAATAATCAATATCATTCTGAATTAATACCAAAAAAAACCGTAATATACAAATAGTCAACATGGTAATTATATTATTCTAATAAAAAGTCACTTAAATTCATAATTCATTTAAAATCATCAAAAAGACTTATCTAATAAAAATTTCTTCAATTTACCCTTAAACCCCCGATGATACAATAATAGCTTTAGCTCACTAGGTAACTTATAAAATGATTTGAATGACATGTGACATGTGCCATGCCTTACTACGTTGAGGTGAAGTATACATTTAGTTTTAAAATCTTTCCTTCTTGTGCTTTCCCTGTAGTTGTCTTTCTTCATCGGTTTCATACTCGTGAACATATTTCAATTTTACAATTGTACAATACTTTCGGAATTTTGAACTTCGGTATACCAAACGGTCGGTATTTTAGCATTTTAGTATTAGGCGTTCCGTTTATAGGTCTTATAATATGATACTGTATTTTGAATTTTCGGTATTTTAAACTTCCGGTATTTAGAACTTTTGAAGATATAAACATTCGGGATTTTAACATTCGGCCTTCCGTTCGTAGGGCTTATGAAATTTGGTATGTATTTTCAAATTCGGCATTCCCACACAACAAATTTGATATATTGTCGTTTTTTGTTGCAAAACCACACGTGGCGGGTTCGACTCGCACTTAGCCATTTTTTTTTTAAATGTCATAACGGGACTATTATTTTTAAACATTTTTAAAATAATCATCAATTTGCATTTACAGCTTTAAACTTCGTCATCATAGCCGTCTTCCCATACATGAACTGTAACCACTTTATTAGTCTGTAAGTTACTCACCAACTTACTCAGAGGGAGCTTGCAGAGGACTCTTTCTCAGGGCGCCTTTCCTCAGAGTTCCCAGTGTGTGTGCAAGGGTAGGCTAGGGCTCTAACGAAAACAATACAGTAAGGTGTACACACATATATTTAGTAGGTTCACAGAGTTAGAGACAATAGGAAGAAGTTATACATTAATAGACATATATATAGACTAGTTATTGTAAGAGTAGATCCTATATCTATGCACTAGTAGGTACTACTTAAGCGATCTACGTAGGCGTGGGCAGGTACTACAGGTTATAACGGATGCCTTTACTTAAAATGCATTAGCCCAAAATACCCGAATTCAAAATAACTTAATATTCAAAATACCTTAATTCAGTACACCTTATCGTACAATGTCTAAATTGAAAATACAAATAATTATCATATCAGAATTCAAAAATCAAATTTTCAATTATCCTTAGATTACAATACCACAATAATAGAATACAATGTGTCACTGTCATAACTGCGTAAAATGTAACACATAATTACAGGAGAACCACGTTTATAAGTCGCATCGACAAAATTCGCCTGCTCAGAATAGAGCAAGCTAACGCCGATTAATTACGATTGCCAACGCTGTTGAAACACCGACTTTATTGCGTTGCATTAAGATTGAAAATGCAATAAATCCAGAGAGTAGTGCTGTCTCGCTCAATGTAGCTCATTGCTCCGCGATGCTGCGGGCATCGAACATGGCGCGCAGGCGGCAACCAATAACAAAGGGCCATGTTTGGCGCATCTATGCGGAGCGTTGTGATTGGTTAAGATATTTTCGCGCGTTTCGAATATGAGACTTCTGCGCAGGTACATCGGCGTAAACGTGGTACTCTACTTATAAACGTGGTACTACCGTACCTATACTAAGACCAAAATTTAAGGAACAAAATTATACAACTTTGTGTGTACCTATGTCACCGGATAATAACTAGACTCGTAAGTTGATCAATTTTCTAGGTAGTTGAGCAACTCTCGGAAAATAATAAACGGCAGTTGAAATGTATTATTTAACGTATATATTTTAGTAAATTGATTTATTTACGGCGTCTTGTCGATAAATAATCCGACGAAGGCGAGGTGTATGTTGATTGGTTGAACAACTCATCACACATCATTTCATTGAATATAAAATAATTTTCATCCATTAACCAGCTCGGTGAAGATCGTTCTTAACGGGATCTTAAACTAATAGTATTATTAGAACACTATTCTAATAATACTACAGGTTTTAAGAAATCTTATTTTGAATATTTTATAGTAAGTCTTCAGAATGATTGTGGCTTATGATAATTATGATGGTTTTTTATAAATTCATTGTAAGTGTTTACATTTTGTTGTTTTATTTTACTAGAATTATCTACGTACATTTAAATACTCGTAGTTCCACTCCTGAAGAATAATGTGAGGTAAACTAGACTATATCAATAACTTAACATGTTAATTATTGATAAAGTCTAGTTAATAACATTAAATTATCAGTAGTACCGGTACTGATAAAACAAGTCAAATGTCTATAAATCACCCCAATAAATTGCTTTCAAATAAAGCAACCTTATCTAAATCGAGTCGCCGTCTTTTTAGGGTTCCGTAGCGAAATGGCAAAAAACGGAACCCTTATTAGATTCGTCATGTCTGTCTGTCTGTCCGTCCGTATGTCACAGCCACTTTTCTCCGAAACTATAAGGCCTATGCTATTGAAACTTGGTAAGTAGATGTATTCTATGAACCGCATTAAGATTTTCATATAAAACTAAAAAAAAGCAGTAAATTTTGGGGGTCCCCATACTCAGAATAGATAGGTCTTCAAAAATGCTATTGAGGTTCCTACAAACATTTTTTTATAAAGTGAATAGTTTGCGCAAGAGACCCTTCAAAAGTGAAAAAATGTGAGTCCCCCCCCCCCCCCCCCTCTAACTTCTAAACTAAAAGAATGATATATCTAAAAAAATGTATAATGGACATTGCCATAATAACTACCAACGAAAATTGGTTTGAACGAGATCGAGCCGGTAGTTTTTTTTAATTAGTCATAAACCGCAAGTTTCGCCTAGAAAAATCACTACCTCAGCGAACGTGTTAAAACATCAATTAAAATTACAACGAACTACAAAAACTTTTATATTATGTTATTTGCTGCTACGGAACCCTTCATGGGCGAGTCCAACTCGCACTTCGCCGGTTTTTTTCTTTTTTTTTCGATAGGGAAAATCCTCATGGATCACTTCTACCGACTAAAAAACCTCACGAATTCTGCCTACTGTTGGGAGCCCCGGGTAAGCCCTTCGCAGGATGCCCCAGGACTCCCAACAGAAACCCCAAGACTCCCAACAGCGAGTCAGCCGTCCACTTGCTATCTGTTTGTTGCTATAAATTATTTCAACCTTCAACTTGGCATGACGACAATGTTAACATTTTGTGGCATCCGTTCGTCGTTGGCGCAAGGAAACGCTCAACTATCTGAAGTTAAGCGGTGTAAGCATCTAGCACCGCTACCTTTGACATTATAATGAAAAAAAAAACTCCTAAACTTAGCCACTAAAATGTACTAATGGTTGAGAGCCCCTCGGTAGGTATAAATAAATAATAATAATAAATATTCACGGACATTTCACACAACGCTATCTGATCCCAAAATAAGCTAGGAATAACCTGCTTGTGTTATGGGTATCAGACCACAGATATTAATACTTATATACTTATAAATACATACATAATATACATAGAAACACCCAGACTCTTGAGACAAACATTTATGGGTCACACAAATATTTGTCTCCGGTGGGAATCGAACCCACGACCTCCAGCGCCGCAGGCGGTATCACTACCGACTGCGCCACAGAGGTAAATGTGTTTTAAGACACCGGGAAACCACGGCTGAGTGACAGCACTGCGAGGACTGCAGCGATGACGCAGCGCTCCACACGCTGGTGGAGTGCACGGCATGGGCGCAACAGCGCCAGGTCTTCGTACTAGGTTTGGGAGTGGACACTCTCTCGCTCGAGACCATGGTACGAGTCATGATCTCCAGCGGGAGTAAGTGTATCTGCGTCGCCGCTTTCTGCGAGCAGGTCATGCTCGTGAAAGGGGCGGTGGGGCGGGAACGGGAGAGAACTCTCCCACCCGAGTTCCGCAGTCAGCGGCCTGGGCGCCGCCGCGCCGACGTGCCTTCGCCGAGCACTATCGGCCTCCATGACCGGGAGCCTGAGGATGGTGAGAGGGTTGCTCACCGTCCTTACAGTGGCAGGCCCATGACGGTAGCGTGACGTGAAGGATTCACGCACGCCCCCCCTTAGAAGCGGAATCCCACCCGAAACCCCCCAAAGACGCGAGATAGCACCCGAACCATTTCCTAGGCGAGGCCGCAGAGGCCGCAGAGGCGGCCGTGTGTCTGTTGGGAGTCCTGGTAAATCCTTCCGAGGGATTACCCGGGGCGCCCAACCATATGATAGGCAGTCGGGCGTTACGTGAGGTTTTTTAATCGGTAGGAGTCCGGCATAGCATCCATGAGAATATTCCCTCACGTTAAAAAAAATGGTTGAGAGCCCCGGATAAGCCCTCAGAAGAATGACCCCAGGATTCTGCGGCCTAACTTAGGGGTTTCGGGTGCTATCCCGCGTCTTTGGGTGGTTGTTTGGGTATTATTACTCTTCTTGGGGCGAGTGTTCACGAGAGTTCACGTCACTCTCTCGTCTAGAGCCTGTTTTTGTAAGGACGGTGAGCAGTCGCAGAAAGACGCATTGGTGTCCCACTTACTCCCACTGGAGATCATGGCTCGCACCATGGTCTGCACTGGCTGGCACTCAATCTTGGTTTCCCGGTGTATTCGCCACAGATAGTCACCAAACCTCCCTTGCCCGGTAAGCATCTGTGACAACCGGTGGAAGAGAGCGCCGTGGCTCCTCTCCAGCCATTCCTCCATGACCGGTCTGACCGCTCCGAATGTGGCGAATGGCATCATCACAGGCCAAAATATTAACTGTTGAAATGTGGTCGAAAGAGATCCCTCTGGCTACCTCTTTAAATAAAAGGCGTGACTGCACATAAGTGTGTATTTATGTATATATTTTATTACAGATAGTTTCCTAATCTCCTATTTATTTCTGACACTGCATTTCACACAGGTTTTTTAAAAGTCTTGAACAAATCGTGGAACCGAAACAATAATTAAGTACTTTAAAAATACATTGTTTCTTATTATCGATAGCAGAAATAACACTATGCGAGCCTCTTAAAGGTTTTTTTCGTTAAAGATTAATCTTTATGTTTACTTCTTAATTGAAAGTTGCGAGACAGCTTTAGGTTTATTGTTTTCTGAAGCTAAGATCGTTCAAAGTTGTTTTTATTTGGGAACTGGCAATATAGGATCACGTCCTATTCATCATTTCTTCATCATCTGATTTAGCATAATTAGCATCCATTGCGGTTGTACATAAAAATTTTTTAGAACGAATATGCGTGATTTTGATCGAAGACCTCAGCACCTGAGCAGCATTTCCACATACGGGCACTGCACCACCCAGGCAGTCAAAAATACACATAAATTATAGGAGCAACCAGTGAAAAATATGATGAAGAAGAAATCTATCTGTACCATCTAAGCTATTCACATTGTATCAGAGAAAACAAGGTGATGTAACTAGGCTAGGTACTTAGATATATTATGTGCTCTAATTTCAGATCCAGGTATCATTAAGCTACGCTTTGTGCAAGACTGCCTGTGTGACGCTCATTTCTGGGCTTAAATTCTTGTAACAAACGGCTGAGGTTGTCTATACTTATAATAAAACTGTTGAGGGTCGAGAGTCTGTACATGGAAGATATTTTGAAAATTTCAATTGTAGGGCGTTCTATAATCGATTCTGAAGCCGAATATGTAATTTAAAATTTTCATGTCTGTCTGTCTGTCTGTCTGTATCCCGAATAAGTATCACGCCGAAACTACTGAACCGATTTGAATGATACTTGGTACATTCCGAGCTTATAGTCTGAGGAAGGTTCTTGGATACTTTTGTTCCCGATATTTTGCGCGTTTCCTGCGGGAGAGGGGATGAAAGATAAAATGGTTTTTCAGCTGTAAGTTCTCACAGCGTAGTCCGATTTCAAATATTTTTTTAGTGTCAGAAAGGGAATGTTTTTAACATTGTGTCACACAAGTTTCATTATTGAGAGTTTCGTAGTTCAGAAATTAGAGACATCTCAACCTTTCGAATTTAAGGGTTTCTTTGAATGTGAGGGTAAATCTAAACTGGCGTGTTGGCTTAATCATAAAAGAGCTTAATGATTAAGGCTATTGTAAAACAATTCAGTCCGCTCCGAAGGCGTGGACTGAATTGTTTTAGAATGGATGGCATGGCAGTTTCATACGCTCCCTTGAGTCTGTTGAAAAAATACCTGTCCTTTCATACACCTTATGTGGCGTAAACGAAGTTGCGGGGGTCAGCTAGTTTATAATAAATAAACCTACGTGAAATGTAGGCGTGCAAATATGCTCAGCTAAATTGGAGATTGTATTGAAGTATTTAGATTTAAAAGCAATTTCAGGTACTAATGCTATGCAATTTCGAGTGTAGACGGAGAATAAGTTGTGCTGGGATTTTCCGGACTTGAATCCACTAAACCACACGGTACTTATTAGTCCAGAACTGGGTGCCCCAGGTAAATAATAATAATAAACATTTGTGATTTTTTTTTATACCACTAAGGTGGCAGACAAGCATGCGGCCCACTAGAAGGACAGGTGGTCACCGCAGCCTATGAACGCTTGCAACATCAGAGGCGCCACACTCGCGCTGCCCTCTTTGAAGAACCCCATACTGTAGGCGTTTGGGAAAACCGAGGCACGGAGATCATTCCACAACCTAAGCGTACCAGAGGTGACAGCAGTACTCCATGTGCGGCCGCACTTGCGACTTATAGAGAAGCAATGTTTGCGACGCAGTGAAGTACCACCGCGCCCTGTTGAGCACACCTAGCTTCTTGGACGCCAGCTTTTCCTTGTCCTACGAATGACTACGGAACTGAACATCACTGGAGATGTCAACGCCAAGAATCCCTATACTTTTGGAGATGGGAAGAGATGTGCCCTGAAATTGTGGCGCTACAGTAATTGGAGTTTTCTTAGTGGAGAAAAAACACGCTTGTGGCTTGGAAGGGTCGCATTGGACAAGATTTTGTCCACCCCAATCGGACACTCTAGTAAGAGTAGCCTTGATTTCAGACACAAGCTGTTCACGACTTTCTACCACTGCGTCCCGAGAGGTCAAAGGCTTTAGGGACGTCGAGGCTCACTGCTAGAGCCTCGCCCTTACTCTCGATAGCCGTCGCCGATCGGTGTATGAGGCACACGAGAAGATCGCTCGATGAGCGACCGTTGTTAGCAGTTGTTTAATAACACGCTCCATCACCTTCGATAAAAGGAAAGTGACGGCTATGGGCCTGTAGGTGGTCGGGTCGGTTCTGTCACCCTTCTTGGGCACAGGATGCACATACGCGATCTTCCACGACGCCGGGACTTGTCGCATGGAATGTAAAAGCGTGAAAAGACGTGTAAGTATCGGACACAACTCTGGACCACACTGCTTAAGTAGGTACCACCGCGGGTATACCATCCGGCCCACTCGACTTATGAATGTCCAGGAATCGTAGCTCACGTCGGACATTCCGCTGTGCAAATTGAACTTCCGGCATGGAAGTTCCACACCACGGAATGCCCGGCGGCAAAGTACCCCCGTCACTCATGGTCGAGTTAGGGGCAAAGAGAAAACCCAAAAGGTCGGCTTTCTCCTTGGCGCTCTGGGCCAAACTAACGTCGGGTTTGAGTAAAGGTGTTAAACCTGACCGACAGAAATTTCTCTCGGCAGCTTTGGCAAGCGACCAGAATTCGCGACTCCCTGAAGGGTAGACTGCTAGCCGTTCACCAATTCTGCCGGCGAAATCAAACTTAGCCCTGACAATTACTCTTTTACTGGACCTCGACGCGGCATTTAATTTTGTTTCACCTCAGAGATGTTTGGATCTGAATTTGCACGAGCCGTGGTCCTAGCTCTGTAGGCAGATTCTTTCTGCATAAGTGCTTCTCTGCAGAACTGATTGAACCACGGTCGCTTTTTTGCACCTACAGGGATCCAGCGGTTAGGAATGTAGCACTCCATGCCCTCCAAGATCCCCTCAGCGACCGCGGCAGCACAGGAATCCAGATCCTCTGAGGCATAACAAAGCCGCCTCTATGGGTACGACGCGAAGAACTCTCGCAGTCCATCCCAGTCTGCTGACTTATAGTGCCACACATGTCGTCACTCCTTGGGCCGAGGTGGTTCAGGCCTTGCGAGAGGCACATGTGCCCGAACGAAACAGTGGTCCGACGATCTGAGCGGAGCATCCACTGACACGTTGTATCCGTCCGGATGCATTGTCAGCAGGAGATCCAGCAATGCACTATGCTCGTTCTTCTTATCTGGTATCCTCGTGTGGGATTTGACCAGTTGAGAGAACCCATAGGTCAGGGCAAATTCGTGAGCAGCTCTCCCCGCAAAGTTGGTGTGCCGGGAACCCAAACAGTCAATATGATGACCGTTGAAATCCCCCACCATTACTATCTCCGCGGAGGGATACTGCTCAACCACCGTTGTCCTTATCACCACTGTGAGACCTGTCAACGCACGCGTAAATTCGAGTGTAGCCCCCGTAATCCACGCGTGCCCATAACGTAGACAGGTCCCTGTCTTCGAGGCTTGTGAGACGGCGACAGCAGACATCATCCCGGACGTACATACATACCCCGGCTTTCTGCCTGAAATTGTACTCGAGCTTGTAGCGAGGGTACAATAAGTAGGATGTATCTTTCGGACATGAGATCTGCGTCTCCGTTAAGACAAAAAGGGTCGGCTTCGCAGTTTCAAGATGGTGGTGAACTACGTTGATGTTCGCGTGCATACCTCTGATGTTGCAAAAGTCCATTTGAAGTGTGAACGACGATGCCGCTGTGAATACCTTTTTATTTTTCCTTTTCTGAGCCATTGTTGTTAAAAAAAGGGGAATTAATAGGGTGAAGGGGACGCCACTGTAGCAGTGGCGCAGGAGACTAGGTGAGGTTCGAACTCACTGAAGGTAGACAGAGGTAGTCGGTAGATTGGCACTGCGTACGGAAGGGCCGCCGGTCCCCCCCGATACAGTGGCCGCGTCCACTCCGGTATCCTCGTCCGGCACGGCCACATCACCAGGGACTTTGCACAGGCTGCTGGTTCAGCCTTATGGGGCGGAGATTAAGTAATCCCCAGTTCGGGTCCCGTACAGCCTGCGGGCGATCAGCGGTCAACCTTTTCACCGGGTCTCCCTGACCGCCGTACCAATATTCCGGGCCTCTATCTGCCAATGGAGACCCCCCCAATGAGCTCTGGATCCCTGCTAACCGACGGAGAACATAACCCAACCGGAGTCAGGTTACTATTACCGTGGTCTTCTGCAGGGTGGAGGTACTGCCCCAGGCGGGCTGCTCACCGATCGGAGTAACGTTGTGCCCTTCCCTCTAATGTAGGTTTTTTCGTTAATCCGATATTGAATCTTAGGGATCAGATTGAAGAAAGCACTGCTGCACCCTCAGGGTGTAACGTTAGCTTCATGAGAAGAAACGCATGTCCCCTAAACTCCGAGGGGTAAAATTCATTCTTACACAACATCATCTAGCCCAAATCTATATATATAAAAATCAATGCCACTTTTCGTTGTAATTTTATAACTCAAGAACGGGCCCACCTATCCAAACCAAATGTTTAGGCTTTGTTCGGGCTATTGAGTAGATGGTTTATGTGAAGTTTGCACAAAATCGGACGAGCGGTTCTTCATTTATCACGTAAACGAAGTTGCGCGGGTCAGCTAGTAAAGCTAGTAAATAATCTTGTGCTGTGGGATCTAGCCGACTGATAAACATACTTATATATTTGTAAATTCATACATTATTATACATAGCGCATAGCAAACACCTAAACTCCGAAATTAACATTAGTGGATCACACAAATATTTGGACCGCCCCGGGAATCGAACCCAGGACCTCAACGCGGCAGGCAGTACTACCGAATGCGCCACCAAAGCAGTCGAGTCGATACATAGCTTCTCTGAAGGATGTCCGGGATTATGTGGATGTGATCTACACTTTTTAAACTGTCGGATTTCTTGGACTTCAGATCGCTGTAACCTATCGGCGAGATGGGTGTGCTTACCAGTCTCGTACCGATTTCTGTTCTTATTATATTAAGCTTGGCAGATTGATGTCGCCACTGATAGAAAGCAGTGGTGCATCTAGCGATTGGGAGCCTCTCTCACAGTTCGTAAGACTTCTGACAGTGGTCCTCAAGTTGGCGGCCCTGTGATGTGCCTCTTCATGCTCCGCTTGAAGAACCCGGGATCGTAAGAAGAGGAAAACACGTGGGATTGCTTTAGAATCGTGCCAATCGAATTAAGGGGGGAGAGGGGTGGGTGTGGTTAGAGGGGAGGGGGGAGACCCCCCCCCAGCAACTCCCCCCCCTGCGGAAACGCTTAGTTTTTAAGTTATGAACATTTTCATAAACTAACCTAAGAGTATATTTTTGAAGGCTAAGTAAGTTTCTTATACCTACTCCCTAGCCCCCATTTACCTACTCCCCCACCCCTATGTGCCTACTCCCTAACCATTGTCAACCTAAGTGGGGCCTGGCCTGGATGCAATTTATTACCAACGAACCCCGAGTATCTGTCCCCACACGGGGTCCGTTGGGAATTGAAGATAATTTCATGTACAAGGGCTTGCCAAGTATGTGGGGTCCGTTGGGAAAAAAAAAATCCTTAGACACCCACTCTCCACCCTGCTAATAAAAAAAATTGCTTAGGTTGCTACAAAAAAAATAACCACGAAGGCTAATGCGGGAGCTCCGCTTCGCTCCGCTCCCGCCTTAGCCTTCTAACCTAATCTATCCAAGTCGGATTGCGCGAGGTGTATACTGCACTACATGGTGGTTGTACTAGGTAGGTATATCACTTTATTGTTTTTTATTAATTATTGCATTACTAAATAATACAAGTGCTAAAATATATTCAAATAGTAAAAAAATAGTAAAATTATTAAAATTAACTATATTTATAATGTAAAAAAATAATAATATAGCGTTTTATTACGCATTACTTAGTCCCGTTACCGGAAACTTTAAGGTTGTTTTTTTATCATTTATTGCAATTTTAAATAATACAGACGATAATATATATTCAAATAGTAAAATTATTAAAATAAACTATATTTATAGCGTTTAATTACGCATTTTTTCATTCCATTTCACGCAACTTTAAACAGCCCTAAAAAAAACCACGCATCTCCTCACTGGGGGAGGGGTATTTTTGAGAAGGGGAGACCCACCCCTATCCAACGCAACCCCTAAAAACCCTAAAATCGATTGGCACGATTCTAAAGCCATATTCATACTACAGATTCTAAAGCCAATCACGTGTGCGGGCAGGTCGTTCCAAGTTTTTATAGCTCCACAGAGAAACGATTTTTTGAAACGCTCAGTTCTGACGATGATTCTCTCCACTGTGTATGAGTGGCATCTCTGCCCAGCACGCGTTGTTCGGGATCGGAAAGGAGAGGGTGGGATCAGGTTGAAAAGCTCTTCAGAACACTCACTGTGATACATTCGGTAGAAGGCAATCAAGGACGCTATGGTTCTTCGCTGCGCTAATGGCTCGAGGCCTTCCGTCACCTCAGGACAACCACGTTCGGATAGCACGTCTATGCATAGCGTCAAGCGCGTCTAGTAAGTACCTCGAGGAGTCATCCCAAATGTGAGAACAGTATTCGACGCAAGGGCGAATCTGCGTCTTGTACAGCAAAACATCTCTGGTATGGCGGCGTGAAGTACCGCCTCACTTTATTTAAAAGTTAAAGCTTTTTAGAGAGAGAGCTTATGAGAAATGCAGTTAAGGTTAAGTGATAAAATTTCTAACCAAAATTACTTGATATGCATGATAGTGACAATGATACCACTTCCCTTTTGGGCACTTGCCTCTAAAAAGGATTCTAATCTATCACATATTTACCTACCTATACATATTGGAGAGATTTTAAGCCTTTACTTTGATTTTACTATACAAAGATATCTACAAACAAATATCTTTCGCCTCAGGTTCGAAACTCAAGTCTATGTCTAATCTGCAAATATTAGTTACTCCATGCTCCACCCACTAGCCGGCATCGCCCCACCAGCAACAAGACGAATCGCCGCATGCAGACTGGAGAAGGCGAAACAAGAGACGGTCTCCCAACACTGCCTATTCGGACACCAACCACCTAGAGCTCGCCTAAAGAGCCGTAAAAGCTTTATCCAAAAAACCATAGCCTCAAATGAACACCCTGTTGCGCTGAGAGTCTCGCTTTGGAAGGCGAAACTACCTCCACCTTCCGACTTTCTGCCTCCTCAGGAAAAGCTACCTCCTGGATGCGACCTCCGATGGCCGGTGTGGAGAGCTCTCAACCGCTTACGAACTATGGTCGGCCGGTCCAGACAAAACCTGTGCAGGTGGGGAATGCGAGATCCGGGCTTAGCCGCATGTGACTGCGGCGCCTCCGTGCAGTCCATGTCGCACTTACTCGCATGTCCCCTTTGTCCTACATCTTGCTCTAACGCCGACCTTATTAACGCCACCGACAGAGCAGTTGCGATGGCTGAGTTTTATGCCAAAATTGTTTAAAAAAAAGAGGAATCATTGACACGATAGAAGAAGAAGTTACATAGTTTGGATGTATATCCAAACTCCGAATTATTTGCATGACGTTCTAATTTTTAGGGTTTCGTAGCCAAATGGCAAAAACGGAACCCTTATAGATTCGTCATGTCTGTCTGTCTGTCTGTCCGTCTGTCTGTCCGTCCGTGTGTCACAGCCACTTTTCTCGGAAACTATAAGGCCTATGCTATTGAAACTTGGTAACTAGATGTATTCTGTGAACCGCATTAAGATTCTTATATAAAACTAAAAAAAAAGCAGTAAATTTTGGGGGTCCCCATACTCAGAACTGAAACTCATTTTTTTTTTCATCAAGGCTATACGTGTGGGCAAAAATGCTATTGAGGTTCCTAAAATCATTTTTTCCTTAAGTGAATAGTTTGCGCAAGAGACACTTCCAAAGTGGAAAAATGTGTCCCCCCCCCCTCTAACTTCTAAACTAAGATAATGATAAATCTAACAAAAATTTATATGATGTACATTGCCATAAAAACTACCAACGAAAATTGGTTTGAACGAGATAGAGCTGGTAGTTTTTTTTTAATACGTCATAAACCGCAATTTTCGGTTAGAAAAATCACTACCACTCTGCGAACGTGCAATAACATCAATCAAAGTTACAACTAACTATAAGAACTTTTATATTATGTTACTTGCTGCTCCGAAACCCTTCATGGGCGAGTCCAACTCGCACTTGGCCGGTTTTTTTTAAATCTTTATTTATATTGAGTTTTTGATCCACATGAATATGTCAACCCCATCGTACTTTGAGTCTGTGTGCATGAAGTGATATGCTGAAGTCTAGGACATACCAATGTATTTAGAAATATCTAAGTATGTTTATCAAGCATTCCATTTCACAAACTTAGAAAACTTAAATTAGGCTTAATAATGAAATGAAACTTTCATCTGCACTGAAGCTCCTAGATTAATTTTGCAAAATAAAAAAATAAAACGCATAATGTTACAAAATTGTATTAACTAAATACTTATTATTTATTTAACTATCCTTATTGTATAATCTTCCATCTTATCAATCATTTTATTGTCTTTTTCTAAATCCAGATTGCTTTAAGAAGAGAACTTGAATAGTATCTACAGCCACACCCTTAGTCTCGGGAAGATAAAAGTACATATAGCCGGAACCCGCAATACACATGAAACAGAAGATATAGAAAACTGGACCAAGGCCGACAGACTCTACGATTGGATGGAAGATAATAAGGGCAATGAAATTGAAGATCCACTCGAAGGAGTAGCAAAAGGTATTGCAGAGACTTCGGACCTGAAATTAAAAATACATTGCTTGAGTTTCCAAATGTGACCGTTTTTATATACTACTAAATTGGGTACCGTAGCCTATGGACGTTTGCAATACCAGAAGCGCTGCCAAGCCAGGCGGTTGCGAGGACCCACTGTTAAATTTTTCAAGCCGCCCATAAGAACTGTCATGGGACGATGTAATCGCTTAGCGATATATTCCTTTTTCAACAAATTTAAAAAGTAAAAAACAAGAACTATCATGTTGAAAATGGTCTAACATATCTTCCAAAGAACGAGGACAAAAACGCTCGCAAAACACCCAGTATATGATCGAAAGTGGTTACTTAGTGGTCACCGATCTACGGACCGGCCACAGCCAATTAAACTATTTCTATGTTATGTAATGTAATTTTTTTTTTATACCACTAAGGTGGCAGACAAGCATACGGCCCACCAGGAGGAATGGTGGTCACCGCAGCCTATGAACGTTTGCAACACCGGAGGCGCCACATTCGCGCTGCCGATCCTGTAAAACCCTTCTTAGACCCCTTTTGAAGAACCCCATAATGTAGGCGTTTGGGAAAACCGAGGCAGTTAGGTAATATCATAAAAGTATCCCTGTTTGCTGGTTGCCTGGTAGAAATCACTTTTAATGACAAGGCCGCCCATTGTCCCTTTTTCTGTTTTATGTACTCTATAGTTATTTATCTGGCGTACAGGAAACTGTAAATTAAGTAAATGAACACAAATGAATATATTCACGGCAAACGTAACATTTAAATCTGTTGTGGACTTAGTGCGCCTTCACACTAGCGTAGGCGTTCGATGGACGTATGCGCGGCGTATACGTCGCGTATACGTCGCGTATACGTCGCGCACGCCCGACGCTTGTTTAGCGTTCTCATGTGTTCCAGTGGAGACGCCGCGCCAACGCGGCGTATACGTCGCGCACGACCGACGCTTGTTCAGCGTACTCATGTGTTCCAGTGGAGACGCCGCGCCAACGTGGCGTATACGTCGCGTATACGTCGCGTTGGCGCCGAGCATACGTCCATCGTACGCCTACGCCGGAAAAACGCTAGTGTGAAGGCGCACGTAAGATCGGTCCTCTAATTCAACATCATCTGAGTTTCATTCCCGTTTGCATCCAATGCCCTTGTTTCGTCAAAAACATCATCTATTGGATTTACATCAAGAGCCTGAATTTGGCTATCTTTTATTATAAATTACTCACACATACTCACAAAAACACTTGTAAAATTATTTATCTATGTTTACGAAATAAATAAATGAATATGAAATACTATGTTTCTAGTGTTAAATGTTCCAGATTGATTTCTGATTTTTTTTAAACTCTCCTTGCCTTTCTCTTTCATCTTGATCTTTATTAAATCTATCTTTTTCTCTTAGGGGATTGCGAGTAAGTCCGTTTATTTTTGTCCCTTAATTAACATAAATATTCATCTACTTACCTCAGGCAAAAATACTTCCGATGCCAGTACATACGGCACCACAGCAGCACCAGTAGTGAACATGAAACCATACACGTATATGAGGATCACTGTGAACCAGTGCGGTGCATAGTGCAGTTGTAGCTGTGCGCCAAGTAGAGCTGTGCAGATGCCCGCTATCATTGATGTGGATATTAACACAGACTAGAAAAATGATAATATTATTAATGGTCAATAATTAATTATCTTTATCAATAGGGAAAACTCCCCTAGTTTTTTACATTACGAGATTTATCAACCACAATACGTAGATGTGTTTACTAGTGGATGTCACGCGATGTCACTCGCGTAGTTCCCTAAAATATACCGTAAGGCACAAGAATAGTGTAGCTTTCCAACAGTGAAAGACTATTTCAAATCGGTTCGGTAATATCAGAGCCGAATCAAACGAACAAATAATCAAATCTTATCTTTTCATAATATTAGTATGCAATAGACAATTTAATTCCTTTTAATGGTGCAGTTTAGATTTTTAATATAGACCTAGGACATTCAAAACTTTGTAGCTAAACTAGCAAGTTTCCTAAATATCCTACTTCAAATTATAAATGCCACTGCATTCATAATTTGCACTTTTAATAAATATTTTCTGCTACATACAATGATGAATGGAGCGTTAGGCAAATTTTAGGTACCAAGGTACAAAAGGCCCAGCTCGCAGTACACAATGCGGTGCTGATACCTACGCTAACGTATGGAAGCGAGAGTTGGGTATGGCAGGAAACGCATGAAAGTAGAATAAACGCGGTCGAGATGCGCGCGCTACGCAAAATCTGCGGAGTAACGCTCGCAGATCGCGTTCGGAATGAAGATGTAAGAAAGAGAGTTGGTCTGAAAGAGAGTGTCGGTGTTAAAGTAAGGAAGGGCATGCTACGATGGTTCGGGCGTGTGGAACGAATAGGAGATGAAAGAATGACAAAACAGATATACAACGCGAAAGTGGATGGACGTAGGAGTCGGGGAAGGCCACGACACACCTACCACGACCAAATTAATCGTGTGTTAGTTGAAAGTGGTGTCAAGAGCCGTAGGAACTGACGTGCATGCATGAAAAGAATAATGAAAGTTGAAGAAGCAAGTGAGGTGTGTATGGACCGTGCCGTGTGGCGCTCGGTTCTTTCTGCCTACCCCGCAAGGGATTTGGCGTGAAGATAGATAGATAGATTTTCTGCTAGATGGACCGACGACCTGAAAAAGGTTGCAGGGATTGTGTGGATGAGCAAAGCGCAGGACAGTGTATTGTGACGTAAATTGGGAGAAGCCTACGTCAAGGAGTGGACTTCTTTTGACTGATTTGATAACGATAAATCATAATCTGCTTCATCAGAAAAGAAAAGAACAATTTACACTGTATTATTATTTTATTATCTACACTAATATTATCAACAGGAAAATTTTGTATTTTGTGTGTACGTCGATTTAAAAAATTCTTTCGCGACTGGAAAGCTACATTCACCTTGAGTAACATAGGTTATATTTTATTTCCTTATTCCCACGGGATAAAATATAAAATTTCCTCACCTTTCTCCCATATCTGTCTACCATCAACATGCTTACAACACTGGCAACCAGAGTATCCAAGCCCACAAAAATAGTGCACTGATTGGCTGACATAGACGGTACCGCTTCTGCGAATAGAGGTTCCGTATACACTTGTAGTACAACGCCGCCCATTAAGGTGGTGACTGCGATTATGACTAGAACTCTTATGAGGATCGTTTGAGACGATTTTGATTTCACTGAAAAGATAAAAAATTAAAAGATGGATTTTGTTTCAATGCTTACTTTATGTCTGATAAATATAAATTCACACTTTGGTATCCTCGTTTTAAAATGCTTTTCCAATTTTATCAGTAAATTATAATGCTCGTGGCTTCGCCTATTTGGAATTTGGTTCCCGTTCCCTCTTCCCATGGGAACATAGTAGCCTATTTTAAAATGATAATGTATCTCTGTACCAAATATCTTCTATCAGCTAGATCCGATTAGCCGTCAAAGCATGAAAGTGTAACAAACAGTCATACTTACAAGCATTCGTATTTTTATACCTATTACGAGTAGTAAGATTTGTAAATTTGGTTTTGCTTGAGACCTCACAGCTTATTTTTGCTTCTATTCACGAATCAGATAGGTAAATGGGTACAAAATACTTATCTCATTAGGAATAGAACTTACGCAATAATTTCCACACTGATGTGTTGAGTGTCTCTTCACCAGTAACTGTCAGCTGTTTGTCTTCTATCAATTTATCTGCAGTGTCAGGATCTGTAACTGCAAATATATACTCGTAGTTTCATTAGAGATACAACTAAATAGATACAAATAAAAAGCGAAATTTTGTTTCCGTTCTCGCTTACCGTAGGAACTGCTAAAGGGCACAGTAAACCTCGAGTTTCTCGATGATTTTTTGAGTTTGAATTTGAGTTTGATAGCGGTTCAACGATTTTTTTTTTCTATTTATTTAGCTCGCCAACTGATGCCGCCGTCCGATGGAAAGTCACAGCGACATCTAGCGGTTAGGGACTACCGTCCCAGTCTGTAAGACTATAGAAGGCAGCCCTCAAGTTGGCTGCCCTACGATGTGCCTCTTCACGCTCCGCTTGAAGGACCCAGGATTGTAAGAGGAGGGAAACACGTGCGCTAGCAGGTTGTTCCAGGTTTTTATGGTTCGACAGAGAACGATCATTTGAATCGTTCAGATCTAGCGAAGATTCTCTCCACTGTGTGGGAGTGGCACTTCTGTCCAGCATGCGTTGTTCGGGATCGGAAAGGAGAGGGTTGAATTAGGTTGAACAGTTCTTTAGAACATTCACCGTGATAGATACGGTAGAATGCAGCCAGATATTGCTCTTCTCGCTCAGCTTGAAGAAAGCGGGGTCGATAATTGTTTAAAAGTGCTTACAACAGCTTACCTTGTTCTTTCTCATGAAGAATTTTCTCCAATTTTGGATTTATTGTCTGTCTTATCTTTGCAATCTCAGCTTCTACTTCTTTTGATTTCACATCCAAACGCCTATAGAATGCTATAGATTTTGCTGCTTTCTTAAAATAAAGCAGACAGTATTATAAAAAAAATGAGTTCTAGAAAAAAATCATGAGCTAACCTTGCGCACGTCATTGAAAAAAACCTCGTGCACGGAGGATTCCGTACGAAAAAAGGGGAAATTGCTTTTGTTGTATGGGAGCACAGTCGGTTAAAAATCAGAAAAATAATAATTTATTGTTATTATTTTTCTGATTTTTAACCGACTTAAAAAAGAAGGAGGCTCTCAATTCGTACGCTATGTTTTTTTGTACTTATGTATGTTACGCGATAGCGGCGCCAATTATACCGACCTTAACCTATGGGTTTACTTGGCGCCGACTTCAATATGATATTGAATAAAATCTGGTAAATCAAAATACATATAACTTCGTGCTAAGTAAAGGCGATCATTCAGATTGGGCTAATTTTTATTTTGCCGACCACTAATAAAAAAGTGCTTGATTTTGATAGAACACAACATTGTACGCATTTTTATCACTGCACCAAAGTTCTAAATCGATTCCTTGAGATTTTATTTAGTGGTAAATATTTAGTGTTAAGTGTGACTAGCGTAAACGTAAAACAGCCTTGTTTTTGTGTAAACTATTATAAAATAACTACTATTGCTCCAGTTATGGTAATCTAATTAGGATTTACGGTCTTTACGCCGTTTTTAAGATGCTGCTAGGCTAGGCTGGCTTTGGCGCCCAGGCGGTGCGCAGCGGCTTCTCCCGGGGAACGGGGCAGTGCGGATTTGCGTTGCAACCGGCCGCTTCGTGGCCGGGCTGCCCGCAACGGAAACGCGGGTGGCCATCAGTGATGAGCTTGGCTGCTGCGACCGGGCACTTGACCCACACCTTGCCTTCCTTTCCTGCCTCAGCCTCAGCGTCGCCGAGACCGTAGATGCGCAACTCATCGCACTTCTCAGGCCTGACACGTCGTCGCCGAGAGATTCTCGAAGCTTGGCCACCAATGCGTCCACCTTAGCGCCTCTCTCTTCTCCCGCCACCTCCAAAACACGTCCTCCAGTGGCCGCTGTGCGGAAACGTAGGCCGTCGATGCCGAGGCTTTTAAGGTCGATTGACCTCTCTGCCTCGGCAAGTTTTTGTGCGTAAGTCACGTCTCGCCCCTCCGCTTCAGCGTGATAACTACTGCTGCAATTCGCCGAGCGCGGAGATTCGGGGCGCCCTTCTTTCGGACAGGCCTCGCGGGCGCCTTAGCGGGCGCACTGGCGGGCGTTGGTTTCGTCTTCATCCGCTTTGTGACATTGTTCCACGCCCCGGGCAAGGGCTGAGACGTGCGGGCTGGTACTGAGGTTGAGGCCGCCTGGCGCTCTCTGCGCGTTGCCTCGGCCTAAAGCACCGCAGCGCTCCTCTTCTTTCTCTTGTCCTACTTCTTTTTTCAGTCGGTAGTGATACCGCCTGCGGCGCTGGAGGTCGAGGGTTCGATTCCCACCGGAGACAAATATTTGTGTGACCCATAAATGTGTGTCTCAAGAGTCTGGGTGTTTCTATGTATGATAAGTATGTATTTAAAAGTATATAAGTATTAATATCCATGGTCTGATACCCATAACACAAGCAGGTTATTCCTAGCTTACTTTGGGATCAGATAGCGTTGTGTGAAATGTCAGCGAATATTTATTTATTATTATTCTTCCCCTGATTTGGGGGAGAAGAAAGAAGACGCCGACGCAGCGGCCGCGACCGGCGCCATCATCTCCGACCCGACACAGACGTGGAGGGGACGGGATACAAAGGCGGCAGAGGCACCAGCAGCCTTGCGCTTAGAGTGCGTGGGCGCAGAAGTACCGACAGAAGGCCCTTTGAACGGCCGACAGATGTATCGCCGGGTGCTGGAGCAGCGGTTATGCTGGCAGCATTTCACCTCGGCTGTGTCCACCGCAAGGGGAGGACGCAGCCGAGGTGCAGGGAGCAGCCGATCCTCTATGCCGGCGTTGCGCGCGTCGATGAGGAACAGCACCTCTTCTCGCGACATCCCCGGTGACTACGATTGAGCGGCGCTCATCCAACGCCTCATTTCTTCCATTTCGGCCCGCATGGCCGTGATTCGTCTTCAGGCGGAGAACCTCATCATTACACGTGATGGAGGCCAACTCCCTCATGTGTTCCATTATGAACCCGGCGGCACTCCGCAGGCCCTGGACACTCTGGCCCTTCAAGCGGGATGATTTGAAGGCGCTCGCCTTGATTGCCTCCTTCTCCTCGACCGCATTCGACAGCTGCTCGGACCTGAGCATCGGAGCAGCTGCCGACGTCGACGCCTCGTTCAGCGTCGGGGATTCGCGGAGGAAGGAGAGTCACCTTTGCTCCCGCCACCGCCGACGCTCCTCCTCTTTGGCTTCAAATGTGGCCCGCGCGTGCTTTTTCTCCGAATGGAGCTCAAACTCACGCTCCTTAGCCGCAATGTAGCTGGCCCTGACTTGGGCTAGGCCAACATACTGCTCTGTAGTTCGAGGGTACAATGTAACTGAGACCTTTTTTTACATTCTGACTCGCAATTACGACAGAATATTGCAATAATTAAAATTTTTTTCACAAACTTTTGATGTTGAATATTATCTCTCAGAGTTGACTGAAATTGACGTCGCCACCAGCCTGATGAAAAGCCGTGGCGCATCTAGCGATTGGGGGCCACTTCTGACAGTGGTCCTCAATTTGGCGGCTCTGTGATGTGCCTCTTCACGCTCCTCTTTTTTTTTTGTTTTTTGTTTTGTTTTTTTTTTGTTTTCTTGTTTTTCCTTTTTGTTAGACATTCTCACACATCATCTAGCCCAAACTAAGTCATTAGCTTGTACTATGGGATTTGAACGTAGAGGTAACAGACAGACCACTTTTCAATTTATAAAATAGTAGCGACGTAGAAAATACCTCATCTTTCCCGACTAGTACCAGGAAAACAGGAGATTCTGGCAGTAGAGAAAGCACCAATACCGTCAGCACTGACGTCACTAGATTTATAATTATTATTGTCATGTAATGAAACTGTCCTCCCATGATATACGCCATTAATAGACCTGTAAGACAAAACTCCTTAAATTAATATCTTAAAAATAAAATAAGAATAAAGAAAATATTTACTACATAGCTCCATCGACCCCAAGGAACTAGTGCTATAGGATTTAGACTAAACAATAAACATACTTATAATATTTAATAAACTTTATTGAAATTCAGTGAACACTGATCTTCACACTATAAATACCCTGTGTCGTAAAGATACCAGTCTCTTTCGCTAGACACCAATAGATCAGTTCACATATCCTTTAACAAAATATAATTATAAGTATACTAGCTGACCCGCGCAACTTCGTTTGCGCCACATAAGAGAGAGTATTACCTGTTCCCGTCGCATTTACTCCCGTCGCGTTGCGTTTACTCCCGTAGCGTCTCATCGTTAATATTCAATACTACGTGACTAGAGAGAGAGAGGTTTCTCGTCGCGTGTATTCCCGTCGCATTATTTTTAAGAACAATTTCGTTTATGAAAGACGTATCCCGTGGCATTATTGTAGAAAAAATATGATTGCCATTAAAATGGTTATTGTGCACCAACCTAAAGATAGACACATGCTGTCGCGCAATTTTTTTATAACTTTTTTGAGAGAAACAATTTTGTAGTACAAATTTTTTACATAACTATAAATATTTACGCAGCACACGCAACGAAGCTCTCAAAAGGAATAACTTTTCCCCCGATTTTGAAACATTTACTATTACTGCTCCGCTCCTATTCGTTGTAGCGTGATGCTATATAGCCTATGACACTCCACAATAACGTAGCTTTCTATTGGTGAAACAGTTTTTAAAATCGGTTCAGTAGATCCTGAGATTACCCCTTACAATTTAACAAACACACAAACTTTACTTCTTTATAATATTAGTATAGAAGTGTAGATTTTACCTAAGAAGAAACAAGCAGATTACGTGACATATTTAGGACAAATTATAGATCTAAACCTATATAAAAAAATTCCATGCCCAAGTTTGTGTTTGGCTGTGTGAGTGTGTGTGTGTGTGTGGCGAGGAAACAGTTGTACTGGTGGACGCCGGAAATCGCGCAGTTGCGCGCGGAGTGCGTTACCGCGCGCCACCGGTACACCAGGATCCGCCGGAGGCGTCGCCGCCCAGACGATGCGGCAGCCCGAAAGACGGATCTCTACGATGGGTACAGGGAGACCAAGAGGGCCCTCCAGACGGCCATCAAGCGGTCCAAAAAGCTGGGCCGCGATGAGCTGATGGAGACTCTGGAGCGGAACCCGTAGGGGCGCCCGTACCTTATGGTAAGGGGCAAATTACGCCCTAAGGCGCCCCCACTGACTCAGAGTCTCCAGCCGGAGCGGCTGGAGGAGGTCCTGGACTCCTTGTTCCCGTCGAGACCGGAGGAACATATTTCTCCGCGCATGGCTCCGTCTCAGGCGCCCAACGCAGAAGGCAGCGAGAACGACGTGCCCGTAGTCACCGAGGGTGAGTTAGGGGCGGCTGTACTGCGGCTTAAATCCCGCAGAAACACCGCCCCTGGACCCGACGGCATTCCAGGCCGAGCGTGGGTCCTGGCTCTCGAAGAACTTGGGCCTCGACTAATTGGGCTCTTTAGCGCATGCCTCGAGAAAGGCCAGTTTCCCGAGGTCTGGAAGACAGGGAAACTGGTCTTGACTCGAAAGGCGGGGCGGCCGGCAAATTCCCCATCAGGGTACCGGCCGATCGTGTTGCTCGACGAGGTGTGCAAGCTCTTTGAGCGCATTATTGCACAACGCCTCGTCGGGCACCTCACACGCGTGGGGCCTGATCTAGCGGATAGCCAGTTTGGCTTCCGGGACGCTCCACCGTGGACGCGATCATGTGCATTAGAGGCCTGACGGAGGAAGCAGTCTCACAGGGTGAGGTGGTGGTGGCGGTGTCTCTCGACATCGCCAACGCATTCAACACCTTGCCCAGGAGCTGCGTCAAGGAGGCGCTTATCTATCATGGAGTGCCTCCCTACCTCCGTCGAATTGTCGGGGCTTATCTCCCCGAGAGAGCCATAACTTACCCGAGCTGGCTAGGGCCGGGTCGGCGAGATGTGTCGTGCGGTGTTCCACAGGGATCGGTTTTAGGGCCGCTCCTGTGGAACATCGGTTACGACTGGGTGCTGCGTGGTCCGTTGCTCAGAGGGGTCGGCGTAACGTGTTACGCCGACGACACCCTCGTTACGGCGCGGGGAGCAACGCACCGTGCCGCAGCACTTAAGGCCACGGAAGGGGTTACACAGGTCGTAGGTCGGATTCGGCGGCTGGGTCTCGAGGTCACCCTTCACAAATCCGAGGCTCTGTGCTTCCATGGACCTCGGATGGGGCCACCTGCGGGATCCAGCCTACAGGTAGGGGGCGTCAGCATCGGCATCGAGCCCTCGATGAAGTATCTGGGGCTCGTTCTCGATGGCCGGTGGAACTTCGGACATCACTTCCGAAGTTTGGTCCCAAAACTGAGGGGAGCATCGGCTGCACTCGCGCGGCTGATCAGGGGACCCGACACTCCCTACAGGAGGCTGTACATGGGGATCGTGCGAAGCATGGCCCTGTACGGGGCCCCCGTATGGGCGGAGAACCTGACGGCCAGCAATGAGACTAGACTGCTGAGCCCGCAGAGAGTGATGGCCGTCAGTGTGATAAGAGGGTACCGCACGATCTCCGGTGAGGCGGCATGTCTCCTAGCCGGGACCCCTCCATGGGACCTGAAAGCGAGAGCCCTTGCGTCACTGTTCAGATGGCACAAGGAGGCGCTGGAGCGGGGCCAAAGGCCTGCGTCTCGAGAAATCGAGGCCCAGCGGTCCCTGCTCCACCAGGAAACCGTGGAGACATGGAAGGTGCGACTTGAGCAACCAAAGGGGGGATTCGCCACAATCGCGGCCGTCAGACCGGTCATGGACGAGTGGCTGGAGAGAAGACACGGTGCTCTCTCCTACCGGTTGACACAGATGCTTGCCGGGCACGGTAGCTTCGGTAGGTATCTGTGGCGAAAACACCGGGAAACCACGGCCGAGTGTCAGCACTGCGAGGACCGCAGCGATGACACGGCGCTCCACACGCTGGTGGAGTGCACGGCTTGGGCACAACAGCGCCAGGTCCTCGTAGTGGGTCTGGGCGTGGACACTCTCTCGCTCGAGGCCATGGTGCAAGCCATGCTCTCCAGCGGGAGTAAGTGGGACTGCGCCGCCTCTTTCTGCGAGCAGGTCATGCTCGCGAAGGAGGCGGCGGGCCGGGTGCGGGAGAGTACTCTCCCACCCGAGTTCCGCAGTCGGCGCCCTGGGCGCCGCCGACGTGTCTTCGCCGAGGACTATCGGCCTTCATGGCCGGGGGTCTGAGGACCGTGAGAGGGCCGCTCACCGTCCTTACAGAAGCAGGCCCATGACGGCAGCGTGACGTGAGCAACTCACGCACGCCCCCCCTTAGAAGCGGGGTCACACCCGAAACCCCCCATAGACGCGGGATTGCACCCGAACCACCCCCTGGGCGAGGCCGCAGTGGCGTCCTTAGGTCTGTTGGGAGTCATGGGACATCCTTCCTGAGGGCTTACCCGGGGCTCTCAACCATAGGCTGTTGGGCGTTACGTGAGGTTTTTTAGTCGGTAAAAGTCCGGCATAGCATCCTACGAGGATTTTCCCTCACATCAAAAAAAAAAAAAAGCCGCATACATCGCTCAATATAGTATTTGTGATTGAGCTCGGGCTGGACGTCTATGCCAAGGATGTCCAGATTATCTCCAAGTGGAATCGTCGTCTGAAGAGAGGTTAAGGCCCTTCATGGTCAACTGAGCCCACATCCCATTTAGCCCGCGGGCTCAGTTGACCACGTTCGCTTTTTTTTGGGAGTAACTCAGCCCACTAACCAGCCAACTTGCCCTGCGGGCTCAGTTAACCACTTGCTACAACTATGGGTCTACTCAGCCCGTGGGCTCAGTTAACCACTTGGCACGGCTAAGGGTTTACCCAGCCCACATCCAGTGCGCGGACACACAGACCCCTGTGGTGCGCCGGCATTTACCTGCATAAGACAGGAAGCCTGACCATCACAGAGGACCCGTATCCATCGTCCGTGCAGAAAGCTGGCCTTCCAGCTGCACAATTGAGGCGGTAATCCATATGCCGGAAGCTTGGAAAGAAGCGACGCATGCCATACTCTATCGAAGGCTTTAGCGATATCGAGGCTTATAGCCAACGACTCACCATGCCCCTCCATAGACACCCCAAACATGCGTGGCGTATGCCAGGAGGTCACCCGTAGATCGTTTTGTACAATGTATATAAAAAGCGTATATAAAAGGAAGCGCTCGTGGCCCCGCGGACTCAGTGTTCTGTAAACGATCACTGCAGTAAGCAACTTTCACTATGGCCGGTCCATGGATGGATCACTTTGTGACATTTATTTGAGCGTTTCCGTGCTTCGGAAGGCACGTTAAGCCGTTGGTCCCGGTTGCCAGTAAAATGGCAGTCGTTAAGCTAAGTTGAAGGCTTTATTTCAACAGCAGGCAGTCACAACCTGCGCCTGTCCATTTAAACACGGCAATACGGCTCACCACCTATTACGTGGGACAAATCATACAAATGAAGCGCTCGTGGCCCCGCGGACTCAGTGTTCTGTAAACGATCACTGCAGTAAGCAACTTTCACTATGGCCGGTCCATGGATGGGTGACCATCCATGTGATCACTTTGTGACATTTATTTGAGCGTTTCCGTGCTTCGGAAGGCACGTTAAGCCGTTGGTCCCGGTTGCCAGTAAAATGGCAGTCGTTAAGCTAAGTTGAAGGCTTTATTTCAACAGCAGGCAGTCACAACCTGCGCCTGTCCATTTAAACACGGCAATACGGCTCACCACCTATTACGTGGGACAAATTATACAAAGGTGAAATGTGGGCATATAATATGCCTCTGCCTACCCCTTCGGGGATAAAAGGCGTGACTATATGTATGTATGTATGTAAATCATACAAAGGTGAAATGTGGGCATATAATATGACTCTGCCTACCCCTTCGGGGATAAAGGCGTGACCATATGTATGTATGTATATAAAAAGTTAAAGAGCTAAGAAGAAAATTTTTAAATAAAAAACTATTTTTTTTTTGTTTTTAGCTTCTGTAAGTTTTAATTTACGGCAAAAATTTATTTAAACATATTTGTAGGCAAAACAATTTGCTACAATTTATGACTTTTCAATTTTTTGTAAGATGCATAGTTTCCGAGATATTGCGAACAAAAGCGTTTTCACCCCTTTTTTTTTCAAGATGGCGGCTGGGGCTAGGGGTGGCGACCCCACAAACTTGAGGTTAAGCTTCTATTGACCCCTCACACATGTCCTAAAAATAAAATTGCGACCACTAAAAAAAGGCAAAGCTCATGTAACATTTCAATGGAACAATGCAATTTTAAGGTTTCGTATAACATTATTACAATAATTTCTGTAGGTTTTGTAGTGCTGTTGTATCCTGATAATCACTCTTATTCTCTATATATAACGAATATAACGAATCTCTCTTTCGTACACATTTCAGTAGATTCTTGGTCATTCATGGTTTTCGTATGGATTTAGAATTATTTATTATAACTTATTGAGAGTGTTTCCTTATACTTTCGGTCAGCTTATTTGTAAAATCATCTAATGCTTGTGTAACTTCGTTATGCTCAAGAATACTACTCCAATCTATATCCTTCTCAATCTCGTTCATCAGATTAGTATAGTCAATCTTAACCTGTTGTTTTGTACTGCTACTGGTGTGCGTCTCGTGTGTGATGTTTGGAAGGTTAATGCCTATTAATTACCACAGTGTCATGATCAGTCAATCTGCTTTTACAAACTACTACTCTCGTGCATTGCATAGTTTTTACCATAGCATGGTCGATGCAGGTCAGATCATGCGTTATGTATTGATGACCTGGGTTGCCATGATGACCGGTTGTATCAAGGTAGATTGCAGCTGCTTTTTAGGGTTCCGAGGGTCCCGTAGCCGAATGGCAAAAACGGAACCCTTATAGATTCGTCATGTCTGTCTGTCCGTCCGTGTGTCACAGCCATTTTTCTCCGAAACTATAAGGTCTATGCTGTTGAAACTTGGTAAGTAGATGTATTCTGTGAACTGCATTAAGATTTTTATATTTTTTTTTTTTTTTTTTTTTTTCTTTTTTATTAAGAACAATGTTCTTAATAACTAATTACAATCTAGCCGTTATATAAGTTTATGGCTAATAAGTAATTTACATCTAACTTAATTTACTAGGTATACTGTTTTTAAACTAAGATTAATGTTCATTGCACTTTCTTAGAGTCTGTTAAGTATGAAAACACTTTGTTCATGTGTTCTATATTATAGCACTATCACTAATATTTGTTCACTACACTAATTCAAAAGGCTTAGTTCGTTTTAATCGTCTCACTATGTCCGTGGTATCAAGCAATTGGATCGCTTCGATATTCACATGGTGTAGGAGTCTGCGTTCGTGGGCTGCAGCAGACTTCTGTATGGTTTGGTAGACAGTATCCACGTTGAGATCAAGGTGGAGGTCGTCATTTCGTACATACCAAGGCGCATTGACGATTGCCCTTAGTATTTTGTTTTGGTATCGCTGTATTATGTCTACGTTGGTTGGTTTAGTACAGCCCCAGAGTTGTATACCGTACTTCCAGATAGGCATCAATGTAAGCTTATATATTAGTAGCTTATTATGAATTGACAGACTAGAGTTCTGCCTAGTAACCAATGCATACTTTTGTATCTAAAGTCCAGCTCTTGCCTTTTCTTTTTAACGTGAGCTTTCCACCGAAGTTTGGCATCAAGCGTCATGCCCAGATATTTTGCTGTGTTTGCGTGTGGCACTTGTAGGCCATTTATAAATATGGGATGGTACTCATGTTTTTTATTTGAGAAGTCAATGTGTAAGGACTTTGATTCATTTAACTTTATTTGCCATTTATGTGCCCAGTCATAAATTTTCGTAACAGCCGCTTGAACTTTCCTAACGGCTTCTTTGTGGCTCGACCCTGTAGCCATAATGGCAGTGTCGTCAGCAAAAGTTGCGATTGTATTTTGTTGTGTTTCTGGTATATCGTAGGTGTATAGCAGGTAGAGAATTGGACCTAATACACTCCCTTGTGGTACCCCTGCTTCAATTGTGTTAAGCTCAGAATACGCATCTTCTTGTCGTATTCTGAATGCTCTGTTGGTGACGTAAGATGTTAATATGTCTGAAAAAGCTTTTGGCAGCGTTTTTTTTAGTTTATATATTAGTCCTTCGTGCCAGACTTTGTCGAAAGCTTGTGCTACATCTAAGAATACTGTACTACAAACTTTTTTACCTTCTAAAGCTTTCTCAATGTTATTCGTTATCCTATGAACCTGGTCTATAGTAGAGTGGTTTTCTCGAAATCCAAATTGGTGGTTTGGTATTAAATTATTCTTGCTAATAATTGGTTTCAACCGCTTTAATAAGAGCTTTTCAAAAAGCTTAGAGATCATAGGCAGCAAGGAAATAGGCCGGTATGAAGTTGCTTCATGAGGTGGCTTGCCAGGTTTAGCGATCATGATGACTTCAGCGACCTTCCATGCCTCGGGTACATATTTTAACACAAAGATGGCATTAATAATCTTTGT
Source organism: Miltochrista miniata (assembly GCA_933228765.1). Lineage (NCBI taxonomy): Eukaryota > Metazoa > Arthropoda > Insecta > Lepidoptera > Erebidae > Miltochrista > Miltochrista miniata. The sequence continues at coordinate 5,189,638 of OW121769.1, forward strand.
GATTTTAATGATGGCTTTCTGTGGTAATTGTTTTAAAATTTCCCCTGTGATCAGATCATATCCTGGCGATTTTTTAGAGCTAATGTTATTTTTAATTTCTTTCATCACTTCCTTTGGCGTGACGAGTTTAATTCTTTGATCCTCTAATTCTAATACGTTGAGACACGTGAGGTTTTCTGTCTGGTGTCTGTATGGTTGAAAACTTTTTGCAAGGTGCTGTGCAAATCTGTGTGCTTTTTGCTCGTTGCTTATTGCCCATTTTCCATTGTCGTCCCTAATAGGAGGAATTTGTGTCACTGGCCTTTTGAGTTTCTTGGTCACTTTCCATAGGGAGTAATCTGTTGTGTGGTCACCAGTTAGCTGCTGTAAATTATTCCTTAAGCATTCATCGTTAAACTGTTGAATTTTTTTCTTTAAGATTTTGCTAATATTATTAAGTAAAGTTTTGTCTTTGGGATATCTGGTCTGTTGCCATCTTTTTCTCTGCTTCCTTTTTTCTGTTAGTAATGTAATTATTTCCTTGGGATAAGTGTTACCCTTGTACTTGGCTCTTAGTGATGGCGAATTATTCCATGCACATTGCTGAATATTCACGGTCAACTTATTAGTTTCTAAGTCGAGATTGTGTAATTTTAAAGGCACATTTAAATCTATAGTTTTTTCTAATTCTAATCTAAAGCTTTCCCAGTCTGTATGCTTATTTGATAGTGTCAAATGGGAATTTCTGAGTAAAATTTTATTACTTAATCTTAATACTATCGGAGAATGATCCGAGTTCATGTGACTGTTTTCCTCAATACATAAAAAATTACTTGATATATTTTTAAATACGAAGAAGTCTATAAGGTCAGGTACTTTATTCCTATCAGTTGGCCAGTACGTTGGTTTTCCTGTACTTATTGTTTCACACCGCATCTCTTTAATCGCACTTAGTAGTTGTCTTCCTTTTGTCGTAGTTAACCTGGACCCCCAGTACTTATTCTTAGCATTAAAATCACCTCCCAGTATGAACCTGGATCCGAGGAGGTCAAAGAGATGCTTATATTGTTCTGTTACTATTTTGTGCCTTGGGGGACAGTAAATAGAAGCGACGACCACAGGGCCGAATTTAGTTTCGATAGATACCGCCATGGATTGCATGTGAGGTGCTTCATATCTATTATATTCATAGTGGATAATTTTTTTCTTGATAATAACCGCACTACCTCCTCTAGCAGTATTGTCCGGGTGGAGTGAGTTATATATTTTGTATCCTCTAAATTTAATGTGAGACTGTTTAGTGAAGTGCGTTTCAGATATCAAGCACACGTCAATGTTTTCTGTATCTAAGACTAACTGCAACTCATTTTGGTGTTGAAGTAATCCATTAGAGTTCCATGCCATAATTTTGAGACTGTTATTCATGGTTGTTTTGTGGGGCAGCTATTTTAACGCTGGATTCTAGTTTATCTAGTCTTCGATCGAATGAGGATATATATTTTAAATTTGACTAAGCTTGTCTTCTATGCTCGATTGCTGTAATGATTTCTTGCTTACATGCGCATAGGAAGCTTTGTTTGTAGTCAGTATACTAGTGGTTGCGGGGGGCATTGGATTGGCACTTTTCCTAGTTGCCTGAACATTAGAGTTGTTCTTAGGGGTAGGCTGTTGTGTGATCGCCTTTTTATTTAGGGTTTTATTCTTTAACTTTTGCATTTCCTTAGCTACGACGCACCCTCTGTAATTGGCTGGGTGAGGGGAGCCACAATGAATACATTTAGGTTTTTCTTCGGCGGGTTTCGTACAGTCAGCTGTGAGATGCTTGCCTGTGCATTTAACACACCTTGGCTCTTTTGAGCAATATTTTTGTGTGTGCCCGTAAGCTTGGCACCTCTTGCACTGAGGGATAAGCTGTGAGTTTTTAATTGGGTGTATTTCAACCTTGCAACCTAATATATAGTTAATGGCATATATATTGTTAATATTTTCCGAATTTTTAAATGATAATATAAACATGTTTAAAGGCTCTTTATTTCGCCAGCTTAACTTGTTTATAACATTTTCTACTTGGAATCCCTGTGACTCCAAATCATTTTTGATTCGGTCGGGTTGACACGAAGAGTGTAATCTCTTAACGATTACTCTTATCGGCCTGGACTGCTTATCTTCATAAGAGTGCCAGCGGTAGTTCTTCTCACTTAGTAATGTAGTGACTGACCTATAAGAGTCTTCATTTTTGCAATTAATTTTGACACAATCCCCACTAAGCATTTTTGCAGTGAAGGATTGTATTGATTGGGTTTGAATTAAACTATCATAAAATAATTGATAGTTCAAAATGTTGTCCACAATAATTGGCGGTGGAAGTGGGACTTTTTTTGCAATGGTTGCATTTTGAGTGGGCCCCTGTTCTTGCTGGGGACTTGTGCTGGCGTGTGGTGGCGAGAGGGAAGCATTTAACTTCCGTTTCTTCCTACTCTTTACCCTAATCCACTCAGTTTCTTTCGCTAGCTCCTCCTCATCCGTGCAATACTCAACGGGCTCGTTGGATTTTGGCTGCGAAAAACTTATTTTCGAACTTACCTCGGTAGGCACATTTTTTTCGCGCTCCTTGAAACATTGCAGTTCTCCCTGTAGAACCTGAAGTTGTCCTTGGAGGCTTTGGACCTGTTCCTTAAGGTCTAGAATTACCTGTTGTAGGCCTTCATTTTCTTGCTTTTCCTGTATGTAATAATCATACAGTTGTCTTTCAAGCTCGGTTTTTATAGTTATTTGCTTTTTAGACATGTTCGGTAATTAAATTGCACCAAACAAAGTAAACATTATAAAACACTGTAACTAGGTCATGTCGATGACCCGGTAAGCGTATGACGCGCACCGCGACGACGGCGTTGTGCTGTGTCAACAAAACACTAATCATGCGCGCGCGCTATCGATACGACCGTTCTCGATGGAAGTTATGCCAACTATGAGATTGGGCTGATGAGATTTTTATATAAAACTAGAAAAAAAGCAGTAAATTTTGGGGGCCATACTCGGAACTGAAACTCAAAAAAAAAATTCATCAAACCCATACGTGTGGGGTATCTATAGATAGGTCTTTAAAAATGCTATCGAGATTTCTAACATCGTTTTTTTGTAAAGTGAATAGTTTACGCAAGACACACTTTCAAAGTGGAAATGATGCATAGATCGATTTTCTTTCTGGACTCACTGCGGATGCAGCCATACTCTGTTTGAGAAGTAAAGTCAACATTTATTTGAGTAGACGATATAGACAAGCATTAATATATGTATTATATATTATACTGATTTCCAGATCTCAGCAGTGCCTTTGACTTTCTCGAACTAAATTTACATTTGCAACTATGTATGTCAGCACACTATTATCTATGTAACACCTTTCAGCTTTGAAGAAAACAGAATGTGCTAGCGATGAGTGCCGCTGACCTAATGATGCCTTTTGTATTCTAGTTTCTTACGTTTTGTGAAAGCCTTTAAATTCCTCGTTATTACAAGGTCACGTGGAGCATCATTCTGAATTTGTAGGGTATTATCTTAGTCCCTCAAGGCCATTTCCAGTTATATCGGATGCCAGGTCAGCATTTGGCCCTCAATGATGGCCCTGGCACATTCCAAAAGCTGATCCGTGTTTCCGGTCTTTAAGGTACACGCTGTTTTGTCTACTTAGACGGATGCCTGATGACGGATGACGGATGGATGATGATTTACCGGATGGGATTCCTCCTATCTTGTTGGTTAAGTGTGCCAGTACCATCTCGGTACCAGTGGCGTTATTATTCAATAAATCACTATCCGATTGTACTGTGCCATCCGTTTGGAAGGCGGCTTTTATTACCCCAATCCATAAGAAGGGTACTAAAACAGATGTTACTAATTACAGGCCGGTGTCTAAGTTGTGCATTCTAGCTAAAGTATTTGAAAAAATAATTTACAATCAATTATACGCAGCGTTAAAAAATAGTTTAAGTAATTTACAGCATGGATTTCTAAGGGGTCGCTCGACAACGTCTAATCTTGTACTCTTGAATGATTATATATCGGATGCCATGAGTAAATCTAAGCAAGTGGATGTCATTTACACGGATTATACGAAATGTTTTGACAGAATAGATCATAGTACACTGATTTCTAAACTAGAACACATTGGGATAAGAGGCGACTTACTCAGGTGGTTCTCTTCATATATAAAAAATCGTTCACAAGCAGTTGTAATTGAAAACTATATTTCTGGGTGGGTATTTGTACCCAGCGGGGTTCCCCAGGGATCCCTGTTAGGGCCTTTATTGTTCGTAGTCTATGTAAATGACATCGATAAATGCTTCCACCACTCACAATTGTTATGTTTCGCCGATGACATGAAAATTTTCACCTCTGTATCATCTCCAGCTGATATCGTCGCACTTCAGAGTGACTTAGTGCGGTTGGACGACTACTGTGCTAAGAATAAACTTGATTTGAATCCTGCCAAATGCTTTGTAGTTACTTATACTAGGAAGTTTAATATACTCACATCGGAATATTATCTGAAAGGGCACCAACTTCTTAGGTGTAGTAGTATGCGTGACCTAGGAGTGATTCATGATTCGAAACTCATATTTGATGATCACATCGAAAATATCATGAAAAAAGCCTCTCAAGCGCTGGGATTCGTCATGCGCACTTCAACAAATTTTAAGGAAGCTAAAACTTTTAAAATATTATATTGTACATTTGTACGTAGTATACTGGAATACGCCAGTCAGGTATGGAATCCCAGATATGATATATATATTTCACGTATAGAGAATATTCAGAAAAAGTTCATTAAGTATCTATGTTATCGGACTAAAACTAGATATAGTTCATCCGACTACCTTAAACTTTGTGCTAGATTTCATATTCTGCCACTAGAACTACGTCGCGAGATAGCCGATATCACGTACGTGATGGGCATATGGAATGGGTCGATTGATTGCTCTGAGATGTTATCCAAAATTAATTTTAATATTCCAGGTAAAGTAACAAGACACTATGTGCCTATTCAATTACCCTTAGTATCTACTAAGTATAGACAGAATGCATTTCTGTGGCGGGCGAGCAGTTCGTTGAATAAGCAGTATAGAAAGCTACAATTTGATGTTTTTGATTCAAAGACGGAGACGGTGAGACGACTACTCAGTAATGAATTTTTTTCGGCCCACAGGCCGTGATTGCGCTTTGTTAGCTTTATATTCTGAACAGTACTTTAAATTGTCAATGTAAACTTTTCCAAAAGTTTGTATAGAAATTAGCTTAGGGGCTTGTTGTCATTTTTAGTTTTAGTTTTAGATATTGATTAACAATACCTACTATTTTGTCTGTAAGTTTCAATGTTCTCAGACACTATATTATATCATGTGGTTTATACGTGGAGACCTGTAATTGGCTCTCTGATATTTATTATATAAGGCTATTGTGTGCTATTATAAGCTGTTGGTCTCCCAAAAATAAATAAATAAATAAATAAATAAATAAATAAATAAATAAACTCCCATGACCAAAGTTCCCAAATCCAAAGCTGTCTCATAAAAACCTCAAAGCTGTCTTTTTTTTCCTCTAACGTGAGGGAAAATCCTCATGAATGTTATGCCGGACTCCTACCGACCTTTGTTTAAATTCTACCCCAAAGTCTCCTCTTAAAGGGGAGGTGTTATATCCATACTATGCTAGCCTTAGTGCTGTCCTACCATCTTTTATGCTAACTCCCGATTATCAGCCCCTTGCACTGCCCAGTGGCTCAGCCACAAACCAGTCTGTCTTCATCCTCTGAATCGTGCGGTAGCCTAAGGATCCCAAAAGAATCCTATTCTATCCTTTCTGAATAAAGGTCATAGTGCCTCAAGTTTCAAAGTTTTTTTTAAACTATTTTCAGAACACCGTATAACAGCAACATCCCAACATTTAACCATCTTTACAAATTTTCACATTTTTAATATTAGTAGGACACAGGAATAGTACTAACCAGCATAAAATCCGTTGGATATTATCGAAGACAAACCACCCCTAATTGAAACATGTGCTATCTCTGCTACGTAAATATTTGACACGTTTATACCGGCAACTCCCGCCCCGGCTATTGCTGTGGCTATGAGGATCCATGTGATGTTTTTTGTCACTGATATTATTACCCAAGAAATCTGAAATTACAGAAAAATGGTTTTTGTGAATTGTAGACTTTTAAACAAAAAATAGCTCAAAACTAAACAACGGCCGAGGAACTTCGAGACAAATAGCAAACTCTTTTGGTCCCTCCAAAAGAGTTTGCTATTTGTCTCGAAGTTCCTCGGCCGTTTCAAGAAGTCTCGAGGCTGTTCGTCAGTTTTCAGAATGGATAAGATAAAGAGTAAATCTGGGGACATTCTTGCGGACCCATTCGAGGTGTAAGAGCGGTGGAATGAGTACTTTTGCGAAATGAATGAATATCTCCCGGATCTATCTATCTCACTGTGAGGGAGTCCGTGACTGATCTTGCGGTGCAAGCATCAAGCGGAGATGTTAGAAAGTCTGCGTGAATTGATAGGATATCTGCTGAAATGATCAAATTAGGTGGTGCTTACGTCCGGGACGCCTTCTGGTTTTTGAGCAATCTATGCTGGAAAACTGGAAGTGTCCCAATGGACTGGAGGCATGCTATCATCGCGCCCTTGTATAAAGGTAAGGGTTCGCGTATGGAGTGCGCCAACTATAGGGCCATCAGTTTGATCAGTATAGCAGCTAAAGTGTATGGCAAAATTATTGAAAGGAGAATGAGAGTGGAATCTGACGGATTACTGTAGGAGGCGCAGTGTGGTTTCCGAAATGGAAGGGGATGTATGGACCAAGTTTTCTCGCACTTCAACATTGTAGAGAAGCAGCTGGCTGTAGGCCGGAAGGTTTTTCTGCGGTTTTGTGGACATGGAGAAAGCATTTGACAGAGTTGTACGGAAAGATCTGTGGGTTATATTACCAGGATGCGGGATTGAAGGTGCGCTGCTTCGTGCCGTGCAGTCGACATATGTGGGTTGTACGGCATGTGTGCGGGTGGGAGGCAGCCTGTCTCCCTGGTTTGACATCAACAATGGCGTCAGACAGGGTTGCGTGCTGTCGGCCAGGCTGTTTCTCCTGTACATGGACGATTGCCTTAAGAGAATAAGATCGATGAATGTCGGATTGCGAATGGGTGACTAACTTGTGAACTGTTTGCTGTATGCAGATTATGCCGTGCTCATAGCTAAATCGCCATCAGAACTACAGTCACTAGTCACAACGATGAAAGATTATTGTCTAATGAGAGGCTTACGTTTGAACGCGAATAAAACGAAAGTGATGGTATTCGAAAGCGAAGAGGACAGAACGACTGACAGGAAAACTGTAAATTATGTAGTGCTGGAACTACAAGAACTTTTATATTATGCTACTTGCTGCTACGGAACCCTTCATGGGCGAGTCCGACTCGCACTTGGCCGGTTTTTTTTTTTACCTATGGAATCCTCATGGATGCTATGCCGGACTTCTATCGACTAAAACCACACGGTACCCATCCATCTGACTACGGTCAGGCGTTTTAGATAGGCCTTAGCAGGATAACCCCAGGACTTCAGTCGCAAGTACTTTCAGCTTAAATTATTTAAAAATCTCAAGTATTTACCACATAAGGAAGTCCAGCAAGTGTAGCACCATATTTCCTTCCCAGCGTCCCAAAAGCCCAGCCCCATATAGGCATGGACAATAATCCACCAACATTTGGCAAACTTCCCAGTAAGGAGACTTGCATCACAGACATTGGAGTCTCCAACACTGTGTCATTGGACTGGAAGTTGGCTATATTGCACGATGGCCAGGCGATCACGAAGCCAGTTTGTATTCCTAAGGTGCCTACTGAAAAATACAGGTAAAAAAATGTTGAAATTACTAGTTTTTATACACGTATAGTACACCTCTGCCTAACCCTTCTGGTAATAAGGCAGAAGTGACCAACGAAGTCCAATCTATGTTACTAGCTTCTTTACGGAAATCATCAAGATCCATGCCACAACAATTACACCGCAGAAGGATTATAGGCTTAGCCTTAGGAGGACGAATGTTGTAGGAAAGGTTTAGTAAGTCATGATACGAGAATTGGTGCGCCGAGTATTGCCCGTGCTTATTGACTTGAACAGGAGAAGAGACCATGATGAGATCTATAAGCGTTGGATTACAATTTGGGAAATGATGAGTTACATCGGTAGGTAGAATGAAAAGGTTACAAGATATTGAAATATTGAGAAGAGAGGAGGAACGGGAATCATTTTGAGTAGACAAGTATTAAAATCCCCAATGATTATGGAATGACTGTAAGAAGGTATGAGATTAACTAAAAGTGTTTCGAAGGAGGAAAAATAATTAATAGTCATTGACGTACAATAATAAACGCCGATTAGGAGCTTGGTTTGGTTGAGTTCAACTTCCAGAAACAGGTGTTAACCGGCATCAGAAGGTGGTGGTTGTTGTGACATACTTATGACTGCAAAAGATATATATATGACCGAAAGAACATCGCAACACCACCAGCACGAATCTTATTTTCCGTCCGATCGTTTCTAATATCTGTCCAATCGTTTCTGATGTGCTGAAACCCAGGAATGGAATATGGAGTGGAAGAATGACAAGTTTTTAGCCATGATTCAGAAACAAGGATAGGATGAATATTCTTACAGTCGAAGGCAGCCAGCATTTCAGGTTGATGTGCAGGTATACTTTGGGCGTTGATATGTACAACATTGAAATGCCGAGAAACATCAAAAAACGGAGACTTAAAGGCCCTTCGACAAGGACGGAACACTAACGAAACTGTCTTCAGAGCTACTTATTGAATAAAAGCTTTCAGTGTCACTGACGTTTTCAGATTTCATAATGCTAACATACCTTCCAATACTAATAAACATACCTAAAACAAACTATATACCCTGGTGAAGGCAAAGACTAACATAAAATGATCATTTCCTAGGATTGACACCTCGTCTGGTCTTCACAGTTGTTGGTTTCATAGGCGTGTGCGGCTTTTCTACATCAATGTCACCATATTTAGCAACTCGCCCTTACTGACAACTCGATGACAAACTCCTTAAATGAAGAATGTGAATAAAACCTTCTTTGGTCCAACAATGATTCACACCAAATTGTTGACGTGCAGCCATAAACGCCTGGTGGCGCTCCTTCGTCAGAAACTCGGATTGTGTGATGTCTGTGCCCTTAACACATTCCGGGACAGACCGCTTGTTGACGGTACCTCGGTATCTCGCTACGTGACAGTACGGCTAAGGGCGGTGAACTTCATTTCATTACATTTGGCAAACCGTCGATAGTCGTAGCTTTCCCATAATATATCTAGGAATCACGTGATTTAGTGTCACAACACGCAACTTCGATCGTTCGTATGTGTCACAGTAAACTCTTGTCGAGTTATTTTTCAACACACACATAGGTACATAGGGCTCATGTACCCAACAACATGTACACACCGCCGACAGCCGTAGACTACCGTACAAGTTTAAACGCGGCGTAGACTTAAAGACAAAAAATTACAAGTATACATAATACGGTAGTACGTTTATAAGGTAAACGCAGCTATTAACGACCCATCGAAAATTCGCAGGTATTACCGATCCATTCCATTAACCTGCAATTTTTACGTTACTGGAAGGGTTTATGCTAGAGATATTTGACGAAATACGCACATTTGTTCATTGAGTGTAGTAAATACTTACGTTAGTGTGCGTGGCATCGCGGGAAATAGACGAAATTCGATTTTTTCTGTGACGATAGTAAACTCGCCGATCGTGTGGTACAAGTCCTTGTTATTACAGTTAAGCAGATCAAAATTTATTTTAAGACTTTTTAAAGAAATGTATGAAACCTATGATTGTTCTGTATTATTGAATGTGTTAATTTAGGTGTGAGGTCTTACTTTCGTATAGTAGTTCATAAAATCGTAATAATTTAATATTATAAAACTTCACATTTTAATTGAGCGATAATACCTTCAATGATTTTAATGGTAGCAGCTATTGCCGACTCATGGGTCGGTGATTGCAATGTATATTAAATTTAGTTTTACCTCTTTCTCGTCGATATGAACACACCATTACCGATCTATACTATTTGGTCTAGTTTACTTATTTTTTCGTTTTATTTTGACTACGAATTACAACTTTTATCATTCATTGTTATTATAAAGAAACATTATAAAATTACTTTTTATTGCACAACAATGTGCGCATTAATTAATATTATTCACAAAATTATTTATTTGAAATCTCTGCTTCGTCTAGAAAAATCAAATAAATACATATAATCTACTTTTTATGAGTCGGCCATACAATTTCGTAACTGTGTATTATATCGACTACTACCGATCTACATGAATCGGTGATAGCAAGTACGGGAGGCTATTACCGATTCTACACAAATCCTGGTCGTTTTTGTAATATTACACTAGTTAATTAGATATATAAAATGTTAGCTTATTAACAAACAAACAATATTTTAAAGTAAAACACATAAAATCTCTTTTGCAACAATAATGTCATAGTCAAACAGCATGGACCAGAGTAACTAAGTGACTTTTCCTATGAAGTATATAGTATGAAAGATGTATAAAAGGTAGTATGAAAGGACTTAAAGCAAACCTACATGATTTTTGCAAAAGCACCATAATGTGTTTTTTTCTTTTCTGCCTATTACACTGTTCTTGTTGTTTACACTCGGTAATAGCTTCATAAAAATCGGTAAATAGCTTCATAGCCTTTCATATGGGTCGGTAATGCAAACCATGGACTTGTTCACTAAATTATTTTTTATTGTAAGAGTATTAGGTAATAAGGGCAATTTAGGGTTTTAAGTATAAACTAGACAGACTAGAGTTTCATATAAAAACAAAACATTGGGTGTGATGCCAATCACCATTCTTAATAATTGTCATCGATTTTAAAAATGTCTTAACAGGGTCGGTAATACCTGCGTTTACCTTAGATGGTATGATAAAATGTATGGGAATTTGTGGTGTCATATTCAAAACTTTGCAAAAAGTCGAGTGTCCCGGAATGTGTTAAGCTTGGTTTTTGCGTACCACAAACTATCGCGTACTGCAACATTCTCAAACTTGACCACAATAGGCCTAAGCTTATGCTCAGACGAAGGGCAGCCCATTCTATGACAGCGGCGAATATCGTCTGGTGCTATGGTCGACTGTAAATGCTCTTGGAGTTTTTTGATTAGCACATCTGGAGTTTTTTTCATTTTGTGTTTCTGGTATCCCATAAAAGAGCAGCATTTTTCTTCCGGATCTCATTTCCATTTGCATCTATTGTCCGGGACAATATAGCCACTTGCTGTTGGAGGTTGCTCATGATGTCAGAAACGACTTGAATAGTGTGAACTCCGTTGTCAAACTCACCAGTGATGATGCAGTGTGCGTCTTAGGTAGTTCAGTCTCAAACTCGGCCATTCGTTTGAACAAGGCCTCCTTCATTATGGCAATGGATTCCTGGACAGACTCTATTTCAAACTATGTTCACTGATGAAAAGGATTACACGAAGCTGACAGGTATGATTATTTTAGCAACTTAATGTCAACGTTAACTATAAATAATGAGTTTTGGTATTTTTAATTTAAATTTAAATATAGAGCAATTCAAATTGTGTGTTTACTCAACAACTACCCTTAATCTTCTCTTTACTACCATACATAAGTGTAGGGATGAGCACTCCCCCATGTACAGTCAACCTTGCCTTCTTAGACACGTTTTGACTGCTGATAAAGGTGTACATAGCCCCATTCACTTGATTTCCTGCCAAAACTCTTTGCTCAATATCCTGGTCACACTTTCCATCCCTCGCAAATTTTGAATCCAAGTATAAAAATAAGGCGGGCTACTCATGGTCGCCACACCCTTTTCAATGTGAAAGAAGTCCGTACAGGCCCCGTTGATCCTGATACAAGCACTAGAGCCCTCATAAAGAGACCTCGGTCCCCGTATCAAGTTACTGTTCACTCCATACATGGACAATGTTGACCACAGTTCATTCCTCACCTCTCTGTCATATGCCTTTTCCAAGTCCACGAATATGCAATAGACCTTTTGACTTTTAGCCAAAACTTTCTCAGCCACGCATCGTAAAGAAAAGGCCTGATCAGTACATCCCTGTGTTTTTTGTTTTCTTTCTTCTATGGTTCATAGTAAGTTGAAGTGTTGTAATGCATGCTGTGACACCTTAAAATGTTATGCATTAAATTTAATATACTACTGCTACTAGTAATACACTACTGTATAATTTAGATGTAAGTTCATAATGTAACAACTACTGGTTGTCTCAATAAATAAATAAATCCCCTTCCTTTCACAAATCCTGCTTGAACATCCCACATTTTTCCTTTAGTTTCATTCATCACTCTTTTTGTCAACACTATCGCATACAATTTGCCAACGATGCTGAGCAAGCTTTACATGTTTAGGAAAGACTTTCTCCATTCTATATGATGTAAATTTAAAAATGGTACCTATTTGTATTTATCTAATGATTATATATACATTGTGTTTATCTAATGATAATATATTATTTTTGTAATGTGTTTGTTAGTGTATGTTCTTACAGTTTTTTTTTATAAATTTAGCTCGCCATATTGACGTCGCCAGTCTGATGGAAAGCCGTGGCGAATCTAGCGATTGGGGGCACGTGATCACACCTTTTACAAAAAAAAAACATAACATTCTTAAGCACCTAGGTACCTTAACTTACCAATCTCTGCATCGCCCTGAGGGTGACTAGGATAAAAAGCCTACGGCATTAAGTCCACCTCGGTACTAATTTGTGCATAAAGTTTTTAAATAAATAAATAAATAATGGTACTATTTGTATATTTATTAGATGCATTTAATGCCTGACATGCAAAATTCAAATGTAAAGAAAAGGTACTTACTAACTACAGCACACAAGCTTTGAATAAGGAACTCTGAAGTTTTTAATTTATCCGGGTGCATTTTGAAAGATCTTTTTTTTTGAATAAAGACCAACTTGAGACTATAGATGTATTTTTATTTAATTGTTTTTTTTTATTTTTCTTAGACCATGTTTCAAATTTTTAATACAAGTATTCTTTTATTATAAACTGTTTTTCCTACTGCCCTGCACTTACTTCAGTAATATAGTGAAACTTTATGTCACACACTCGTGAGTAACTAAATTGTATTTATGACCACAAAGTGATGAGTGTGATAAGGTTGTTTATTGTCTAAAGAAAATTCGAACGTGTTTTATAGTAGAGATATTGTCCTGGCAGCTAGTTGCTCGCCTGATGTGCTAATTATTCTCCTGTAATAATAATATATCACTTACTATCAGTCATGACTTAATAATAACAAGAGACTCGGTCGGTCGATAAAAATACCCACTACTAGTTGTTATCCTTATTTTATTGAGGCGTGAAGAGACACGGCTCATTGCGTTTTTTGATACCTTTGCTCACTTTTTGTAGTTTAATGTGTTGCTATAAGTGAGGACACGTAATTGGCTGTCTGATTCTATAAATGTTTGACACTCTGGTAATATAAGCAGTAAGTTTTTTTTTTTTATATTCAGCTCGCCAAATTGACGTCGTCACCAGCCTGATGGAAAGCCGTGGCGCATCTAGCGATTGGGGGCCACTTCTGACAGTGGTCCTCAAGTTGGCGGCCCTGTGATGTGCCTCTTCACGCTCCTCTTAAAGAACCCGGGATTGTAAGATGAGGGAAAAACGTGTGCGGGCAGGTCATTCCAAGTTTTATAGTTCGACAGAGGAACGATCTTTTGAAACACTGGGTTCTGGCGAAGATTCTCTCTACTGTGTATGAGTGGCATCTCTGCCCAGCACGCGTTGTTCGGGATCGGAAAGGAGATGATAGGATCAGGTTGAAGAGCTCTTCAGAACATTCGCCGTGATACATTCGGTAGAAGGCAGCCAAGGACGCTATGGTCAATTATTCGGATAGCACGTCTCTGCATAGCGTCAAGCGCGTCTAGTAAGTACCTACCTCGCGAGGTCATCCCAAAGGTGAGAACAGTACTCGACGCGGGGATGAATCTGCGTCTTGTACAGTAAACATCTCTGTTGTGGCGTGAAGTACTGTCTCACCTTATTTAGGACTCCAAATTTCCGCGAGGCTAGCCCAATACAACTCTCTATGTAGTTTTTGTGATTGAGTCTATACCGAGGATCTCCAGGTTGTCCTTTAGTGGAACCGTAATGCTCTGAAGAGAGGGTAGGGGTAGGAATGGGGACTTCTTAGCTGTAAACGCACACGCCTGTTGTTTTCTGGTATTGAACTCGACCAGGTCGTCTGAACCCCATTGGGCAATGTGACCCAGGTCCCGATCGAGATCCACCACGAGTTGCCGTCTCTTTTCCTCCACGTCATCACGCCCCTCCACTGGACGGCCAGAATAGCTCCCATGCAGAGTACTATCATCAGTATAACAATGAATGTACCCAAGGGACAGCATGTCATTGATATGCAGAAGAAAGAGAGTTGGGGACAATACCGATCCCTGTGGTACTCCGACATTTACTTGCAAAAATCAGGAAGCCTGATCATCACAGAGAACCCGTATACGTCGCCCGTGCAGGAAGCTGGACATCCTCCATATCTTAAATTAAATAAATAAATAAAAAGTCTCTATAGTCTTTCGTAGGAATTAGGACCCGGAGTTTGAATATCTGCTACTGAAAAATTTGCAGTAGGTACCTAAACATTTTGAATCAGAAAAAAGATCGACGTGAACTAGTGAAAGATTGTGTGCCCACTTTATTTGTACCTGTAAGAATGACAGATTCTGTACCTGGATGTTGGTTACAATTAGTGAATAGAAATAAATGATTGATTAGTATACCACAAATTATTTTGTTGTTTACAGATTCAATTAAAAAAACAGAAAACCTTGTTCGTACGTAAATAGAGACATTTCGTCTCCGTTGATGGAGTCATTACCTGGTCCTTCAAATCAAGTACTTTCTCCAGGAAGACAAAAAAATGTTAACAAATATTCTAAACTTCAAATGTTCTTCAGGCACATTAAGCCGTTGGTCTCGGTTGCCATTCAAATGGCAGTCGTTAAGCCAAGTTAAAGGCCTATGTAGGCGGCTTGAAAATTCAACAGCAGGCAGTCACAACCTGCACCTGTCCATCTCAACACGGCAATACGGCTAATCAAATCTATTGAGCACTTTCCGAGATCCTTTCAGACAAAGTAAAGCAAACAGATATAAGATACCGAAGCCGAAAATTCTAACTATATTTTCGGCTTCGTTATCTTATGGCGAACACCCAGAGAGTTTTTTTTAACATTTCCAATGTTTTGACTTAAAGCAGGTTATTCCTAGCTTACTTTGGGATCAGATAGCGTTGTGTGAAGTGTCCGTGAATATTTATTTATTTATTTATTTTGACTTTTTTATCATTTTATTATTAAGTAACTAAAAATTTAAATATTAGGAACCAACGTGAAAATATTCATGTTAGGAGTTGATTTAATTTTCATCACATTTTAAAGATCAAGTTCGCTTTATCCCAAGTGTAAGTTTGTGAAGATGTTTAGATGTTTGATAGTCAAACATGGCTGAAATTTGATACATACATACATACATATGGTCACGCCTTTATCCCCGAAGGGGTAGGCAGAGGCATATTATAAGTCCACATTTCACCTTTGTATAATTTGTCCCACGTAATAGGTGGTGAGCCCGTATTTCCGTGAACCCGTATTGCCGTGTTTAAATAGACAGGCGCAGGTTGTGACTGCCTGCTGTTGAAATAAAGCCTTCAACTTAGCTTAACGACTGCCATTTTACTGGCACCCGGGACCAACGGCTTAACGTGCCTTCCGAAGCACGGAAACGCTCAAATAAATGTCACAAAGTGATCACATGGATGGTCACCCATCCATGGACCGGCCATAGTGAAATTTGCTTACTGCAGTGATCGTTTACAGAACACTGAGTCCGCAGGGCCACGAGCGCTTCAAATTTGATACATAGACGGTTTATAGCCTGGAATAAGATGTTAGGCACTTTTCATCCCTGGCTATAAAATGCTCCCATTGTGGCGGGAACGGGAACAGATTTCCACACGGATGAAGTGGCGGTCATCTGCTACTAATTAATATAAACTTATATTAAACACTCAACTAACACAAAACTGGTGTTTGACTTTCATAGATACTTACCCCTTTTCCTTTTTCAGAAAGCAACTACCTATTATTGATTTTTTATATACTTACTATCAAAATACTTATAAACGAGCTATCGAAATGCAGTACCATTTTCTAAGATAGTCTTTTTATTTATATTTTACGTGAGCAAAATCCTACATGGATGCTATGCCGGACTCCTACCGACTAAAAACCACACGTATCCTGCCCAACTGCTTACGGTTGGGAGACCCGAGTAAGCCTTTGGAAGAATACCCCCCGGACTCCCAACAGACCTTCGTCTACCACTGCTATCCCGCGTCTTTGGGATTTTTTCGGGTGTTATTCCGCTTCTTAGGAGTGGGGGGGGGGGGGGTGAATCCCTCACGTCACTGTCCTCAGGCCCCCGGGAGGCTGATAGTCTTGGGTTAAGAATTGGCTTAAGAATTTGCTTACTGCATTCATCGTTTACAGAACATTGAGTCCGCGGGGTCACGTATAAGATGAAGTCTATTATAATAATATTGTACAATAGACTTTATCTTTAAGCTCTTCAAAAACGCCACATTTTATTGACTGCCTCGTTGGTCTTAGAGGTGACACTGTTTATCACATTCTAAATCTATGGTCTGCACAGTCAGAAAGTGACACTGACGCATCACAAAGTCACAAACACTGTCACAAAGCATCAAACAATGTTAAAAAAATTAAATGCATGACAAGAATAGCTAGCTAGACTGTAGTGTAAAAGAGATAGAGACACATGTTCCATTCTTCGTTCTAACTTTTGTGTGTGGTTGGATTGCATAGAGCGACACAGATAAAATAAATTGTTCAATACATCTGATAGACCAGTGCAGATAGCTCTGAAAATGATGATAAATGTAAAAAAAATAGTAGTAGAATGAAACCTATTGCAAAAGGAACAGAATGTGACAAAAATAACAGGAAAAATAATTTACGGGCGATCTGAGGTCGGGAAGTGAAAAAAATGGGGGTTTTAAGGGGGGAAAAGGGGTTTTCTCGATTTCCGACAAAACTACTAGTCCTATGGAAAAAACTTTAATGGCAAAGTTGTAGAAAAAATTCTACAACTTTTGGATTTTCACTTTTGTGACATAACCTCAAAAAGTATGTCAAAAACTCAAAAATTCCAAATTTTGAGTTTTTGATTTTTTTCTTTTACAAAAATGTTCCCCTAATAATACCCCCCGGACTCCCAACTGACCTTCGTCTACCACTGCTATCCCGCGTCTTTGGGATTTTTTCGGGTGTTATTCCGCTTCTTAGGAGTGGGGGGAGGGGTGAATCCCTCACGTCACTGTCCTCAGGCCCCCGGGAGGCTGATAGTCTTGGGCGAAGAATTTGCTTACTGCAGTCATCGTTTACAGAACATTGAGTCCGCGGGGTCACGTATAAGATGAAGTCTATTATAATAATATTGTACAATAGACTTTATCTTTAAGCTCTTTAAAAACATACATACATACATACATACATACATACATACATATACTCACGCCTTTATCCCCGAAGGGGTAGGCAGAGGCCTATACCGGCCCACATTTCACCGTGTACAATTCGGTCCCACGTAACAGGTGGTGAGCCCATCGCCGTGTTGAAATGGACCGCCGCCGTCAGAGCCTCGTCCGTTATTCAGCAGGTGCACGAGCTTGCACGTGAGGTTGACTTGGGCCCCGAAGGTGTTGGTAGGGCCCCACTACACCCTTTAAAAACGCTACATTTTATCTTTAAAAACGCTACATTTTATTGACTGCCTCGATGGTCTTAGAGGTGACACTGTTTATCACATTCTAAATCTATGGTCTGCACAGTCAGAAAGTGACACTGACGCATCACAAAGTCACAAACACTGTCACAAAGCATCAAACAATGTTAAAAAAATTAAATGCATGACAAGAATAGCTAGCTAGACTGTAGTGTAAAAGAGATAGAGACACATGTTCCATTCTTCGTTCTAACTTTTGTGTGTGGTTGGATTGCATAGAGCGACACAGATAAAATAAATTGTTCAATACATCTGATAGACCAGTGCAGATAGCTCTGAAAATGATGTTAAATGTAAAAAAAATAGTAGTAGAATGAAACCTATTGCAAAAGGAAGAGAATGTGACAAAAATAACAGGAAAAATAATTTACGGGCGATCTGAGGTCGGGAAGTGAAAAATTGGGGGTTTTAACCTCCTGGGGTTCAAAGTGATAATACTAGGACAAAATCAGTTTGCAGTGACAGCCCAGTATTTAAACAGAGACTTGGAGTAATGACCCATTGTGATAGTACTAGAACAAAATATTTACTGCCACCTGGTATTTTTCTCCAACCGTAAATCCAAAAGTTGTAGAATTTTTTATTTCGTACAACTTTGCCATTAAAGTTTTTTCCATAGGACTAGTAGTTTCGTCGGAAATCGAGAAAACCCCTTTTACCCCCTTAAAACCCCCATTTTTTTCACTTTTCGGCCTCAGATCACCCGTAAATTATTTTTCCTGTTATTTTTGTAACATTCTCTTCCTTTTGCAATAGGTTTCATTCTTCTACTATTTTTTTATATTTTAAAAGCTGGTCTACTCACTGGTCTATGATACCCATAACACAAGCAGGTTATTCCTAGCTTACTTTGGGATCAGATAGCGTTGTGTGGAATGTCCGTGAATATTTATTTATTTTCATTTATTTATTTATTTAATTTACTGCGAGTTAGTTAACCTCATAGCATTTTGCAACTGTGCAAGACGTGGTCAGAGTTAAGAAGTTAATTATTTAACTCCGCGTTTACTTACTCTTCAGTCTGCTAAGACTATTTAATTATGATATATCGCAGCTGATTATAAAAAAATATTCTTTGGCTATGGATAAACTTTTAAACTCAACAACTCATAAGCTGACCGTTTTAGCTCTTTAGCAGATGAAACAGAAAGGGACTGCAGCCAACCCGAGCCTGGGCCGCTTCTTCTTCTTCTTCTCCTTTCGAGCTTCTTACCGCCCCCCTTGAGACCTTCACCACCCACTTGGGGGCGTTATCGCCCACTTTGGGAGATTCTGTGTCTTAGTGGATCTCTACATCACAAAACATTAACAGTGGGCCAGTACTCCTAGTTTTTTTCTTCGGAGTACCTGTACTGACCCAGTCGAAAAATTCATCCGGGTGAGTGTGGCCTCAACATCTGACCGAAGGGTACAACTCGCCTGCTTGCAAGGTTTCATGCGGGCGACATGTCGCCTAACCCCATGGGAGCGCTTGAAACTGCCCTATTTGCTTAATCATAAAAGAGCTTAAAGATTAAGTCCATTATTCATTTCCATAAGCTAACAGGCCAGTTTAGATTTAAAACCACATTCAAAGAAACCCTTGAATTTAGGCTTGGCGAAAGTTGAGATGTCTCTAATTTCTAAACTACAAAACCCTCAATTTGAAACTTGTGAAGAACAATACTTAAAGTACTCCCTTTCTAACATCAAAAAAATATTTGAAATCGGACCACGCGGTGAGAAATTACAGCTGTAAAACCATTTCAACTTTCATCCCCTCTCCCAAAGGAACCGCGCAAAATATCGGGATCAAAAGTCTCCTAGAACCTACCCCGGATCATAACCTCTGATTGAACCAGGTTTATTCAAATCGATTCAGTAGTTTCGGCGTGATAATTATTCAGGATACAGACCGACAGACAAAAAAATTTAAATTACATTTTTGGCTTCAGTATCGATAAGAGAACGCCCTACAATTAAATTTTTTTTAAATATATTCCATGTACAGACTCTCGACCCTCAACAGTTTTATTATATTTATAGAAATAGACTTAATCTTAATCCGACACGCCAGTCCAGATTTACCCTCACATTCAAAGGAACCCTTGAATTCTAGGTTTTACGAAAGTTGAGATGTCTCTAATTCCTGAACTACAAAATCCTCAACATTGAAACTTGTGTGAAACAATCTTTAAGAACTGAAAGAAATTTCGGAATCAGACCACGTATTGAGAAGTAAGAACTAAAAAAAACATTTTATCTTTCATCCCCTCTCTCAAGAGAACCGAGAAAAATATCGGGATCAAAAGTCTCCTAGAACCTTCCTCGGATTATAAGCTCTGATTGTACAAAGTTTCATTCAAATCGATTTGGAAGTTTCGGCGTGTTACTTATTCGGGATACAGACAGACAGACAGCATGAAAATTTTAAATTGCATTTTCAGCTTCAATATCGATTAGAGAACGCCTTACATTTTTTTTTTTAATATCTTCCATGTACAGACTCTCGACCCTCAACAATTTTATTGTATGTATAGATATTTAAATATGTTTATCAAGCATTCCATTTCACAAACTTATAAAGCTTCAATTAAGGTTAAATGAAACGAAACTTTCATCTGCACTGCAGCTTCTAGATTAATTTTTTGCAAAACAAAAAAATAAAACGCATATTATTAACAAATTGTATTAACTAAATACTTATTATTTATTTACACTATTCTTATTGTATAATCTTCCATCTTGTTAATCATTCTTTTTATTGTCTTTTTCTAAATCCAGATTGCTTTAAGAAGAGAATTTGAATAGTATCTACAGCCACACCCTTAGTCTCGGGAAGATAAAAGTACATATAGCCGGAACCCGCAAAACACATGAAACAGAAGATATAGAAAACTGGACCGAGGCCGACAGACTCGACAATAGGATGGAAGATAATAAGGGCAATGAAATTGAAGATCCACACGAAGGAGTAGCAAAAAGTATTGCAGAGACTTCGGACCTGAAATTAGAAATACATTGCTTGAGTTTCCAAATGTGACCGTTTTTATATACTACTAAATTGGGTACCGTAGCCTATGGACGTTTGCAACACCAGAAGCGCTGCCAAGCCAGGCGGTTGTGAGGACCCACTGTTAAATTTTTCAAGCCGCCCATAAGAACTGTCATGTTAAAAAATGGTTTAACATATCTTCTTCCAAAGAACGAGGACAAAAACGCTCCTAAGTATATGATCGAAAGTGGTTACTTAGTGGTCACCCATCTGCGGACCGGCCACAGCTAATTTAATAACCCTTCCTTTTTGACGTGAATACGTCTTTAAAATTACTTCCATAGGGACGCAATCCAAAGAAACGAATGATAACAAAATCGGGGGATACAGTTTAGTGTTGTAGCTACATATCTATCATCTCCATCCAAATTTCAGTTACACCATTGAATAGCTAAAGAATCAAAAAATTTATTACGCTAAGTAAGGACTGTAACACATCGCGCGCAGGGGAGATCAACGACGGTGCCAGTACATCTGCAGCTGGTACGGCTGGAATGGTTCGTTACGAGACGTATTCACGTTAAAACCAACGGCCCCATCCGTTTTTTAAACTACTTCTATGTTATGTAATGTAATTTAATTAGGTAATATCATAAAAGTATCCCTGTTTGCTGGTTGCCTGGTAGAAGTCACTTTTAATGACAAGGCCGCCCATTGCCCCTTTTTCTGTTTTATGTACTCTATAGTTATTTATCTGGCGTACAGGAAACTGTAAATTTAGTAAATGAACAAAAAATAATATATTCACGGCAAACGTAAACTTTTAAATCTGTTGTGGACTTAAGATCGGTCCTCTAATTCAACATCATCTGAGTTTCATTCCCGTTTGCATCCAAAGCCGTTGTTTCGTCAAAAACATCATCTCTTGGATTTACATCAAGAGCCTGAATTTAGCTTTCTTTTATTATAAATTACTCACACATACTCACAAAAAGACTTGTAAAATGATTTATCTATGTTTACGAAATAAATAAATGAATATGAAATCCTATGTTTCTAGTGTTAAATGTTTCAGATTGATTTCTGTTTTTTTTTAAACTCTTCTGGCCTTTCTCTTTCATCTTGATCTTTATTAAATCTATCTTTTTCTCTTAGGGGATTGGGAGTAAGTCCGTTTATTTTTGTCCCTTAATTAACATAAACATTCATCCTCTTACCTCAGGTAAAAATACTTCCGATGCCAGTACATACGGAACCATAGCAGCACCAGTAGTGTACATGAAACCATACACGTATATGAGGACCACTGTGAACCAGTGCGGTGCATAGTGTAGTTGTAGCTGTGCGCCAAGTAGAGCTGTGCAGATGCCCGCTATCATTGATGTGGATATTAACATAGACTGGAAAAATAATAATATTATTAATGGTCAATAATTGATTTTCTTTATCAATAGGGAAAACTCCCCTAGTTTTTTACATTACGAGATTAATCAACCACAATACGTAGATGAGTTTACTAGTGGATGTCACGCGATGTTACTCGCGTAGTTCCCTAAAATACACCGTAAGGCACAAGAATAGTGTAGCTTACCAACAGTGAAAGACTATTTCAAATCGGTTCGGTAATATCAGAGCCGAAACAAACGAACAAATAATGAAATCTTTTCTTTTCATAATATATAGTAGGTGCAATAAATAATTTAATTCCTTTTAATAGTGCAGTTTAGATTTTTAATACAGACCTAAGACATTCAAAACTTTGTAGCTAAACTAGCAAGTTTTCAAAAATCCTTCTTCAAATTATAAATGTCACTGCATTCATAATTTGCACTTTTAATAATTATTTTTTGCTAGATGGACCAACGACCTGTAAAAGGTTGCAGGGATTGTGTGGATGCGCAAAGCGCAGGACCGTGTATTGTGACGTAAATTGGGAGAGGCCTACTACGTCAAGGCGTGGACTTCTATAGATGATGAGATGACGATGAACCATAATCTGCTTCATCAGAAAAGAAAAGAACAATTCACATTGTATTATTATTTTATTATCTACACTAAAATTATCAACAGGAAAATTTTGTATTTTGTGTGTACGCAGATTTCAAAAAGTCTTTCACCACTGGAAAGCTACATTTACCTTGAGTAACATAGGTTATATTTTATTCCCTAATTCATACGGGAAATGGAGCTACGCGGGTGAAACCGCGTGATGTCCTCTAATAAAATATAAAGTTTTCCTCACCTTTCTCCCACATCTGTCTACCATCAACATGCTTACAACACTGGCAACCAGAGTATCCAAGCCCACAAAAATGGCACACTGATTGGCTGACATAGATGGTACTGCTTCAGCGAACAATGGTTCCGTATACACTTGTAGTACAACGCCGCCCATTAAGATGGTGACTGCGATTATAACTAGAACTCTTATGAGGATCGCTTGAGACGATTTTGATTTCACTGAAAAGATCAAAAATTAAAATATGGATTTTGTTTCAATGCTTATTTTATGTCTGATAAATATAGATTCACACTTTGGTAACCTCGTTTTAAAATTCTTTTCCAATTCTATCAGTAAATTATGATGCTCGTGGCTTCGCCTATTCGGAATTTGGTTCCCGTTCCCTATTCCCATGGGAACGTAGTAGCCTATTATAAAATAATAATGTATCCCTGTACCAAATATCTTCTATCAGCTAGATCCAATTAGCTGTTAGAGCGTGAAAGTGTAACAAACACTCATACTCACAAGCATTCGTATTTTTATACCTATTACGAGAAGTAAGATTTGTAAATTTGGTTATGCTTGAAACCTCACAGCTTATTTTTGCTTCCATTCACGAATCAGATAGGTAAACGGGTACAAAATACTTATATTATTAGGAATAGAACTTACGCAAGAATTTCCACTCTGATGTGTTGATTGTCTCTTCACCAGTAACTGCCAGCTGTTTGTCTACCATCAATTTATCTGCAGTTTCAGGATCTGTAACTGCAAATATATATTAGTAGTTTCATTAGAGATATTACTAAATGGGCAACGAAATTTTGTTCCCGTTCTCGCTTACCGTAGGAACTGCTAAAGGACACAGTAAATCTCGAGTTTCTCGATGATTTTTTGAGTTTGAATTTGAGTTTGATAGCGGCCCAACGATTTTTTTTTCTATTTGTTTAGCTCACCAAAATTATGCCGCCGTGCGATGAAAGTCACAGCGAGATCTAGCAATTGGGGGCCAACATCCCAGTCTGTAAGACTATAGAAAGCGGCCCTCAAGTTGGCAGCCCTATGATGTGCTTCTTCACGCTCCGCTTGAAGAACCCAGGATCGTAAGAGGAGGGAAACACGTGCGCTGGCTGGTCGTTCCAGGTTTCTATGGTTCGGCAGAGAAATGATCTTTTGAATCGTTCAGTTCTAGCGAAGATTCTCTCCACTGGGTGAGAGTGGCACCTCTGTCCATTACGTGTTGTTCGGGTTCGGAAAGGAGGGGGTGGGATTAGGTTGAAGAGTTCTTCAGAACACTCACCGTGATAGATACGGTAGAATGCACCCAGATATTGCTCTTGTCGCTCAGCTTGAAGAAAGCGGGGTTGAAATTGTTTAAAAGTGCTTACAAATATAGCTTACCTTGTTCTTCCTCATGAAGAATTTTCTCCAATTTCGGATTTATTGTCTGTCTTATCTTTGCAATCTCAGCTTCTACTTCTTTTGATTTCACATCCAAACGCCTATAGAATGCTATAGATTTTGCTGCTTTCTAAAAATAAAACAGACAATATTATAAAAATGACTTCTAGAAAAAAATCATGAGCTAACCTTGCGCACGTTATTGAAAAAAAATCTCGCGCACGGAAGGTTCCGTATAAAAAATAAAAGGGGAAAATTGCGTTTGTTGTATGGGAGCCCCCTTTTTATTATTATTCTGATTTTAGTATTTGCCGAAATTTTCACAGATGATGGTATTTCTGTTGCCGCTATAACTTATAGCGGCAACGCAGTCAGTTATCACGGTTCTTAAGATACGGCCTTGTGACAAACAGAAAGCCCGAGAGACAATCAGACAGACAGATAGGCGGATAGCGAAGTCTCATGAATAGGGTTCCGATACCCTTAAAATGAAAATATCCTTATTTTAGCCAGGGCCGCACTTGCGTTTTACCGCGGCGATTTCTAACATCAAAATGTCATCAAACTGTCAAAATCAATGAAATCAAGTCAAGGCTTGACATTTTGAGGTTAGAAACCTCAGATGCGGCCTCGCACAGGTCCCAAAGTTAACAGCTATGAACGCCAAAATTGTTGGTTTCATTTTTACTGCCAGATTCAGATGGCAATAGTACGCATTTAGATGCTGGTGGCATTATCTCTCCTTCTTTCAACCAATTTTGAGTTTAAAAACATGATTTATTTGTAATCAGGAATTTTCGATTGACAGGCGAAATGGGGACCAAAGGTAATCAGTTCAGTGATTTAGACGTAAAAGTGACAGACGGACCTAACTTTTCAAGTTATTTAATAGTAGCGAAGTAGAAAAATACCTCATCTTTCCCAACTAGTACCAGAAAAACAGGAGATTCTGGCAGTAGAGAAAGCACTAACACTGTCAGCACTGACGTCACTAGATTTATAATTATTATTGTCATGTATTGAAACTGTCCTCCCATGATATACGCCATTAATAAACCTGTAACGAAAAACATCTAAAATTAATAGGTTTTCGGTCATTTTATAAACAAGACTAGTTGACGTCACGCCCTTTCACACACGTTGTACCCGTTCCCGTGGGAATAGGGGAATAAATAACGTAGCTTTCCAGAATTTTGCAAATTGGTTACTAGTTTCGGAGCCTATTCAAACAAACAATCAAATCCTCTTTATAATATTTGTATAGATGTCAAATATATAAGAACGAGTCCTTATTTCAGTCTGCGTTGCAAGTTTTTTAGAGGGAAAATAGGGGGGTTTGGGTGCTATCCCACGTCTTTTTCGAGTGTTATCCCGCTTCTTAGGGGGGGGGGGGGGTCTGCGTGAATCCCTCACGTCACGCTGTCGTCTAGGGCCTGTTTTTGTAAGAACGTTGGGCAGCCCCTTCACCGTTCTCAGGCCCCCCGTCATGGTGGCCGATATTCTCGGGTAGGGGGAGAGTTCTCTTCCGCTCCCTACCAGCTGCCTCTTTCACGAGCATGACCTGCTCGCAGAAAGACGCAGCAAAGTCCCACTTACTCCCACTGGAGAACATGGCTCGCACTATGGTCTCGAGCGAGAGAGTGTCCACGTCCAGACCTGCCACGAGGACCTGGCGCTGTTGCGCTCACACCGTGCACTCCACCAATGTGTGGAGCGCTGTGTCCTCTCTGCGCTCCCCGCAGTGCTGGCACTCAGCCGTGGTAAGTATCTGTAACAACCGTTAGGAGAGAGCACCGTGTCTCCTCTCCAGCCACTCGTCCATGACCGGTCTGACCGCCACGATTGTGGCGAATCCCCCCTTTGGTTGCTCAAGTCGCACCTTTCACGCCTCCACGATTTCCTGGTGGGTCTGGAACGCCGAGCCTTGATTTCTCGAGACGAAGGCCTGTGGCCCCGCTCTAGCGCCTCCTTGCGCCATTCAAATAATAACGCAAGGGCTTTCGCTTTCAGGTCCCATGAAGGGTTCCCGGCTAGAAGGCGTTGCAGGTTCATAGAATTTTGAGGAAAATCTGTAAACCACCGGAAAAGGTTTCAGCAATCTTATTTATTTTTTACCGCAAGCTATTCCAGAGAGTATACAATGTATATTATACATGGTGTACTGCTAATTATATAGAATCGAACCCACATTAAGTTA
This sequence comes from Miltochrista miniata, assembly GCA_933228765.1. Classification (NCBI taxonomy): domain Eukaryota; kingdom Metazoa; phylum Arthropoda; class Insecta; order Lepidoptera; family Erebidae; genus Miltochrista; species Miltochrista miniata. Next base: position 5,216,423 of record OW121769.1, read on the forward strand.
GTATGACTATCGATAATCGACGAGACAAACAGACAGGTCATTCAATAATTAATATGAGCACAATTTCCACCAGTGTGGGAATACTCGTCAAACAGGTAGGTACATTAATAACGTGCAGTAGCTAGTTTGTAGGAGGCATGCCGATCAATCAACAATATGCAAATCGAAATGCATTACTTGAAGTGTCTGCATTGTATACGTGATTTAATCTAATCAGTATTATTTATTTTATCTTAATACTGCTCCTTGAAAATTAGTTTCATTTATTTTCACGATATCTAAAATTTACTAACAAGCTGGCATATTTTTGCACTTTATAAATCTCTATACATTGATGAAAACTGTGTGAAAATCTGTTAAGCAGTTTGTGAGTTTATGCATTTTAAACAGATATGCGCGGCGGCGTCTTTGTATTAGTATACGAGGATAATCCGTTACGGTAAATTGTTGCACCAGCCAGTTTTAAATGATACTTTTGCAATGCTATTATAATTATAGCTTATTCATTTCATGGCGGGAAATTGAAACAGGGCATGTGTGTTTAACGGCGGTATGCTGACAATTTCGTTATGTATCTAAAACATACCAGCTACTAGGTGTCGATGATATTATCTACTGGTATTTTTTTTTTGTGTATTGTCTAACATTGTTACATGTATTCTGTGTATTCGGCTTTTACGAAGTTCATTCCTAGCTTACTTTGGAATCAGATAGTTTTGTGTGGAAATTTTCGTAAGCATATATTTATTTTAATTAAATTACATATTTAAAATTATTATCATCCCCTAAGTGTTCGATATTTATCTATGCAATCTCCAGATAAGTCTGTCCGTAATGGTTTATTTATTTCGTGGTTTTCACTGCTGTTTGTTTTTTAACTATTCCACATACAATTTCTCCATATTCCTATATATATTTAGTTATTTATTTCTCTTTTGTAAATTTATTCTAAACTGTTCCTCTTTCTTGTCAATCAGTTAATCAATCAAATCAGCCTACTACTGGACGTAGGTAGGTCTCTCCCAACTTACGCCACTACGTTATTGTGAAATAAATTCTTGTATATTTACTAAAACTGTAGAGGGTTGAAAATCTGTACATCGGTATATGAAAGATATTTAGAAAATTTTAAATGGATGGCATTCTAACTATAAGTCATACATACTGAAGCCGAAAATTTCTAAACTGGTAATAAATAAAGAAACATACGAACCACCAACAAATCCAATAGCCGTTATCGAAGTCAAACCACCTCTGATAGAAACATGTGCTATCTCAGCAATGTAAATATTTGACACGTTTTGACCGGCAACTCCCGCCCCGGCTATTGCTGCGGCTATGAGGATCCATGTGATGTTGTTTGTCACTGATATTATTACCCAAGAAATCTGAAATTGAAGAAAATGGTATTTTTTATTGGAGACTTACAATAAATTATTAGTTAAAAATCGGTCAAGTGCGAGTCGGACTGCGCACGTAGGGCTCCGTACCAAAAAGCAGCAAAATTTACGTTTATTGTATGGGAGCCCCCCTTAATTATCATTGTTGTCCAGACGGCCATCAAGTGGTCCAATAAGTTGGGCCGCGAGGAGCTGATGGAGACTCTGGAGCGGAACCCGTGGGGGCGCCCGTACCTTATGGTAAGGGGCAAATTACGCCCTAAGGCGCCCCCACTGACCCAGAGTCTCCAGTCGAAGCAGCTGGAGGGGGTCCTGGACTCGTAGTTCCCATCAAGAGCGGAGGAACAGATTCCTTGTTCTTTATGGGAGATGACGCCTTTATCCCCGAAGGGGTAGGTAGAGGCTTAGTATACACCCACATTTCACGTTGTAGTTTTATGTCCCATGTAATATGTGGTGGTGGTGAGCCTATAGTCATGTTGAAATTTACCCTCAGTTGAAACTTTTCAAGCCTTCGACTTGACTTAACTTTGTCATTCTACTGACAACTTCGCCCGTGCCTTTGTCTGAGAATACTATAGTACTAGAATAGCACTCAATGTACTCCATTTATGCAATAAAGAATTTGTATTTCTATTTACCGACTTCTATTGTCGTTCTCGTATCCCATAGGAACTTCATTCAGCGATAAATGTGGCATGTGTGTCATTCTAAAATATATCTAATCTGTACCAAATGTCAGGCAGATCCGTTCATTCATTAAGAGCGTGAAACATCTTGATATCCATACATTTACACAAAGAAACTTTTTTCAATTAAGTGGCAGGTAAGATGCTGGGAGCTCTGGGACATCCTTCTGAGGGCTTACTCGGGACTCCTGGGCGTAGACATTTGTAGGTTATCGTGTGGTTTTAGTCGGTAAGAGTCCGGCATAGCATCCATGTAGGATTTCCACACGTAAAAAAGGCAGGTAAGGTGAATGATTAGTTTAAAAAGTATTTTAAACTTAAATTAAATAAAAATCTCACGTATTTACCACATAAGGAAGTCCAGCAAGTGTAGTACCATATTTCCTTCCCAACGTACCAAAAGCCCAGCCCCATATAGGCATAGACAATAATCCACCAACATTGGGCAAACTTCCCAGTAAGGAAACTTGCATCAAAGACATTGGAGTCCCCAACACTGTGTCATTGGACTGGAAGATGGCTATGTTGAATGATGGCCAGGCGAACACAAAGCCAGTTTGTATTCCTAAGGTGCCTACTGCAAAACAGGGGAAAAAAATGAAATTACTAGTTTTATACGTATAGTACACCTCTGCCTAACTCTTCTGGTAATAAGGCAGGATAGCATATCAATTGTGTGTGTCAGAAATTGAGCTAAGTTATTGTTTTATTATAGAGCTTTCGTATCATCAAGCTTTGACGCCGACGTTTTGAACAGGACACTGTAGGCGTTTGGCAAAACCGAGGTTAGGAGATCATTTCACAACATAAGTGTTTGCGAATGAAAGCCCCTATTGGACGTGTGAGGATGAGCACCCTGTCAGTGGCGAGCGGTGTGATGATAGAACGTAGCCGTAAGCATATATAATTGAGTACAATTCGGGGCACCAGATTATCAGCTTGGTCCATTTGACTCGGTGCAAATGCGAGCCCCGAGAGTTGTCAACGATCCCATCTTAGGTACAGGCGGTGTGGAGTCTCTTAGCAATAGGAGAGACTTCGCCCTCGTATGTGTGTTCTACCGCCTGTATAAAGGTTTGGTTACTGAAGAATTGTTTGATGTGGTGCCTATGGCTACGTTCTATCATCGCGCCGCTCGCCACAAACAGGGTGTTCATCCTCACACCTTGCGTCCGGAGTGTTTGAGCACGGTAAGGTCCAATGAGGGCTTTCATTCGCGAACACTTATGTTGTAAAATGATCTCCTAACCTCGGTTTTCCCAAAAGCCTACAGTATTTGGTTCTTCAAAAGGGGTCTTAGAAGATTTTTGCAGGGTCAGCAGCGCAGGTGTAGTGCCTCTGGTGTTGCAAACGTTCATAGGCTACGGTGACCACAGTCGATCAGGTGGTGCCGTAAGCTTTTGCCGCCTTAGTGGTATAAATAAATTGTGTAATTCATGGTACGGTATGTATAATTTATGAGAAGAGAAGACTTAAATGTTTGACATGCAAAATTTTACTGTAAAGAAAAGGTACTTACTAACTACAGCACACAAGCTTTGAATTAGGAACTCTGAAGTTTTTAATTTATCCGCGTCCATTTTGAAAGATTTATTTTTTTCTCAATCAAAAGCAACTTAAGACTACAGATCAATCAATCGACACTGTTTTAATGTAGTTGCTTTTTTTTTTTAGACTATGTTTCACATTTTTAATCCAGTATTCTTTAATTATAAACTGTTTTTCCTACTGACTTGTTCTCACTTCAATATTATAATGGAACTTTATGTCACTTGTGATGAACTAAATGTGTTTATGACCACAAAGTGATGAGTGTGATAAGGTTGTTTATTATCTAAAGACACTTCGAACGTGTTTTATAGTAGAGATATTGTCCTGGCAGTTAGTTGCTCGCATTATGTGTTAATTATTCTCCTGTAGTAATAATATATCACTTATTATCAGTTATGATAACAAAAGACCCGGTTGGCCTTTGAATTTTTAAAAAAAAATGCACTTATTTTTTTTTACGTGTGGGTAAATCATTCATAGATGCTATGCCGGACTCCTACCGACTAAAAAACCTCACGTTACGTCCAACAGCCTGCAGTTGGGAGCCCCGGGTAAGCCCTCGAAAGGATGTCCCAGGACTCGCAACAGAAAATGCACTTCTACTCTTGAGCGAGACAGTATTTATTATATCTAGGGGTTGCTAACTCCACACAGCTACATAATAGGGATTTCCGTTCTAGTGAATATTGCTAGTCACTTAATTCGAGGTGCAGAAGACCGTTTGTGCAGCATTCCATTTATTTAGCGCTGGCAGCAGGCGCTGGGTCCATAGCGTGGTACAGAGGGAAACACTGTGAGGGTGTCTGGGACTTGCGACTCTTTTAAGTAGGCTTAGGGTGGTTTAACTATATCAAATTCAAGTTCATTCGTTGTCGCACTTCTAGTTGATTTTCTTTGAGGTGTGAAGATACACGCCGCCGTCTTGACCTGCTTCTGTAATAACGGCGAGTCAACCCGGTTTGAAATTCTTTGCAATTTCAAAAACTACATATTAACAAATAATTCCTTGTAACTTTAGTTTAAAACTGCTAATATCAGGTTTACCGGTACATCTATAGATTGCAACTGCGGTTTTATATTTGTTGATATAATATATGCACAATTTACTGATCAAGTCGGTATGCATTCTATTAATATCTATATAATGTCATGGTAACATTGTAAACATCGGTATATTGAAATCTACCTAGCGCGATTGTGAACTATCGAGTAATTGTGATCGGTAGTCGTCTAAAAGATTATTTGATTACATAGAGCCACAGGGCGGATACTCCATACAAATGATTCGTATTAAATTCTATCATCGTACAGAGCTTGAATGTGTGTATGTGACCAATAAGGCTAAGCAAATTATACGCCACGACACCAGCCAACTATAATGACAGTTGTGGCGGGACTGGCGGGGGTGAGGAAGCTTGCTTAGTGAGGGGCAGGGAGTTGCCTATCTGTAATACTGTTATATTATGTATGATAGGGCAACGCTACCAGTACAATTTAAGGAGAGTAGTCATAGCATGTTTGCTCTATGCAATCTATCTGTCAAATGTTGCTGGGGAAATCGTATTCATATACACCACTACAAAAGTAATCTGTTGTCACTATGGAACTTAAACAAAACAATTAAAATAATACACTCAAAATTCTTATAATATGTGTGTAAATTAGTGTACCCCTTTGGGAGTCCGCTTTTTCAGTGGCGAAAGTCTCAGTATGGCGCCTCCCCTCCCGATAAAAGTCATAAATCGGGTTGCTCAATATTTGGTTAGGTTGGAACAGTGAACATTATCGGATGATCTAGATGCCCTATTAGTATAATTTTTAGGGTTCCGTACCCAAAGGGTAAAAAACGAGACACTATTCATGAGACTTCGCCTTACGTCTGTCTGTCTGTCGGTCCGTCACGAGGCTGTATCTCAGGAAGCGTGAAAGGTAAAGAGCTGAAATTTTCACTGATAACGTATTTTTGTTGCCACTGTAGCAATAAATAAAGAAATTAGAAAAAAGGGGGGAATTAAGGGGGCTTCCCATACAACAAACGTGATTTTTTTGCCGTACTCTCTGCACGCTGGTCCGACTCTTACTTGACCGGTTTTGTAGTTTTTCTCTTCGTTCACAATCTAACTGAAAATAATTCATCAAATTATAATCGTTTGACAGTTTATCATCTCATAAGGAAGATTACAAACCAACTGTTTTTACAATTTAACAGTGACATAAATGTATAATGTATTGTCATAATTTTATCACCCACGTTGCTGCTTCGATTATATAATTCACTCAAGAAACAACATCGTAACTTACATACATATACATACATACAAACATACATGGTCACGCCTTTACCCCGAAGGGGTAGGCAGGGGCATACTATATGGCCTCATTTCACCTTTTGTTTTTGACCAACGTAACAGGTGGTGAGCTAAGTCTGAAGTGATATTGCCGTGTTGATATGGACAGGCGAAGGTTGTGACCGCCCGCTGTTGTAATTTTTCAACCCGCCCATAAAGGCCTTCAACTTGGCTGCCATTTTACTGGCAACCGGGACCAACGGCCTGACGTGCCTTCCGAAGCATGGATACGCTCGTAAATAAATGTCACAAAGTGATCACGTGATGCTCACCCATCCCTAACCGGACACAGTAAATGTTGCTTACTACAGAGATCATTTACGTACTGAGTCCGCAGGACCACGAGCGCTGCAATACATATTATACACAATACATACATTAAATTTAGAACCTAATGCGTTCGTATGCGCGAACTGCGCAAAATCTGCGGAGTAACGCTCGCAGATCGCGTTCGGAATTAAGATGTAAGAAAGAGAGTTGGTCTGAAAGAGACTGTCGGTGTTAAAGTAAGGAAGGGCATGCTACGATGGTTCGGGAATGTGGAGCGAATGGGAGATGAAAGAATGGCAAAACAGATATACAACGCGAAAGTGGATGGACGTAGGAGTCCGGGAAGGCCACGACACACCTACCACGACCAAATTAATCGTGTGAGGTGGTGTCAAGAGCCGAAGGAACAGAGAAGCAAGTGAGGTATGTATGGACCGTGCCGTGTGGCGCCCGGTTCTTTCTGCCTACCCCGCAAGGGATTTGGCGTAAAGATAGTTTAGTATAAATTTATAACACACTTCGTCGTCGTCGGGGTTTAAGAAGAGCAATCTATCAAATTATCAATCTACTTTATATTTTAAGTAAGTTATAAAATACTGCTGACAGCTGTCACGTGAAATGAAATAATATTACTTTAGCAAATATTACGCAAAATATCTTTATTGTCCAGAATTAAGATGCACGGAAGATTTTATAACTCAGTGCAAATATTTGGTTGGTGATGTGGAATTCGCGACGTGGAAACGTGTGCTTTTATTTGACTGGTAACCTTATAGTTTTGAGTATTACCACAGGGCGGAAACTCCACACAAAAATGTTCGTTTTCACCCACACTAATATACACGTAATGTGAATGCTTGAATCAAGCTAGAATGTGTGTGTGAGTATGCTAGGGACACTAGCTATGGAAACAAAATAATAAGCTACAGAACGCAATCTCATGTATGTAGGTACTTATTTTCAAATCTACCCTCGGCTAAGCACAAATTAAACCAAAGCAATAAGTAATGTAATACGTAATGCAACGCAGTGACACTCTCCCAAGTACTAACACGGCAAGAGACACATCAATTTTGGCGGGGGGATGGGAAAGCTTACTCAGTGGGAGGCAGGGAGTTGCCGATCTGTATGTAATACTATTAAATTATCTTTGGTATTACTCCCAGTTACAGAGCGATTAGTACAAGGGGAGTAGACATAGCACGTTTGCTCTATACATATAATAATATCTGTCTGCCAAATGTTGCGGGAAGAAATCGAATTCGTATACACCACTACAAAAGCAATCGGCTGTCACTATGGAACTTACACAAAACTATATACTCATTATTTCATGTATGTTCCACGCATCTTACGTCGTACTAATATTATAAATGCGAAAGTTTGTGAGTGTGGATGTTTGTTACTCTTTCACGCTCGAACGGCTGAACGGATCTGGCTCAAAATTGGTACAGGGATACATTGTAGTCTGGAATACCACATAGGCTATTTTTTTGACGTGACAACGTCTTATAATTCGATGGAGCCGGCTGCACGAACGAAAAATGATGACGCGATACGTCATTACCTCGCTCTGAGGCGTTCCGTTTATTTTAGTAATGTTTTCAACAGATGGCACTATAATCAATTGATGTGTTTTTATACAGGGTGGAATTTAAAGACGGTAGTTGGAGGTAAAGTACCCTTAACATTGATAATAGCAAGTTTTGCTGAAAGGAAACATTCCTTTATTTTCAAAAGTAAGTAAAACTGCATTTAACGATTTTTGAAAAATCACCTGCTTGATCCGGGAATCGAACCTGGGAGATGTGAAAAAAACATTACGTATTGATACCAACCGAAAGAGTCTTTAATAAGGAACAATTTCTTTTAAGCACCATAGTATCTTAAATTAAGGAAAGATCCAGTAAAATATGTTTTTATTGTAAAGCTTACCTACTCACTATCCAAAGAAAAAGAAACAGTCTAATTGAGAACCGTCTACTGTTTTTGAAGTTGGTTGGTTTAGTGACTAGAACGAATATTTCCATTCGCAGAAACTAGAATACTTTTAGCCAATTAAAAAAAAAGGAGAAGCTTCTCAATGAATTAGACTGTTTTGTTTTCTTTAGATAGGTTTTTAGATAGATTTTTTATCTCGGAATAAGTTAGCTAGTAATGTTATTAATGCGAAAGTTTGTGAGTGTGGATGTTTGTAACTCTTTCACGCTCTAACGGCAGAACGGATCGGGCTGAAATTTGGTACCGTGCTTTCTACGAGTAGTGATTTCTGCCAACCGTGCTTTCTCTGAAAGGAGACGTCTGCCAAAAATTATTCTGTCAACAGATTATTCGAACAAACGAGTTTCGGATTAACGTTCCAGGCTCCCTTTCGGCCTTTATAATATTAATAAGATGCAACTTTTACGTGTGTGTATAAGCGTAATCCTTTCGGTGTGGACTTTGACAGAAGGTATAGTCTCCCCTTCCGATAAAAGACATAGACCGTGTTGTTCTATGACGTTCTACGGCGGCAGTAGGAACTTCTAGTTGCACTGGTACTCGTATCCCAGTCAGAAACTTATTTACATTAAGCGGCAGTTCAACAGTTTAGTGATAGTTTTCATTGAGAGGTAAGGAAGTCTTAATTCAGAAAACTTGTACTATATCGTGTAGGACGTATGAGTGGCGGCCCGCTTAAATTTGGTTTTTAGAAAACGAATAGAACATTAGCCCCTTATTTTTTTTTGTTAATATAAGTATCTACCTATTTGTTGTTATAGCGGCAACAGAAATACAATAAAATAAATATTTTTATTTGTATTTATTTTATTTTATTTGTGGACATTCATACACAACATCATTTCCCATCATTGCCCAAACTAATCTAATATAAGCTTGTGCTATGGGATCTAGACGACTGATAGACATACTTATTTTTTTCTAGACACTTACATAGAAAACACCCAAAATCCGAAAAAAATATTCGTAGATCACACAAATATTTGAACCGACCTAGGAATCGAACCCAGGACCTCCAGTGCCGCAGGCGGTATCTCTACCGACTACGCCACAGACCCCTAGTATCAGTAGTCCGATTAAATAGTCCGATGATCGAACTACTGAGACTTTTTCGACTCAGTAGTCCGATGATGCAGATGAATATAAATCATCGGACTTCTGAGTCTTTTAGTCCGATTCGACATTCCGGAATTCGAAATGGATGCAGTAGTTTTAACATTTGTTTTGCATATTTATTTTTTCCAACATGCTTATTTTGACATTCGACATTCCGAAATAAGAAATGGATGCAGTAGTATTAACATTTGTTTTGTATTTTTTTAACATGCTATTTTTTTATAAAATTGCTTAATATTTAGCATGTGGGAAAAAAATAATTTGCAAAACGAATGTTATACTACTGCATTCATTTCTTATTTCGTAATGTTGAATCGGACTAAAAGACTCAGTAGTCCGATGATTTATAATCATCTGCATCATCGGACTACTGAGCCGGAAAAGTCTCAGTAGTTCGATCATCGGACTATTTAATCGGACTACTGATACTAGGCCGCCGCACCCCGAGGCAGTCAAATACACAATTTGTGAACGTTTCCACTCTCTAGCTATCACGTTTCCGAGATACCTACGCCCTGATGCCCAAGAGATTCACCTCAAATTTATTTCAGTATGGCCTTTGCCTAATTTAATGTTGTCTATACTAATATTATTGAAGCGCTCGTGGCCCCGCGGACTCAGTGTTCTGTAAACGATCACTGCAGTAAGCAACTTTCACTATGGCCGGTCCATGGATGGGTGACCATCCATGTGATCACTTTGTGACATTTAATTGAGCGTTTCCGTGCTTCGGAAGGCACGTTATGCCGTTGGTCCCGGTTGCCAGTAAAATGGCAGTCGTTAAGCCAAGTTGAAGGCTTTATTTCAACAGCAGGCAGTGACTGCCTGCTGTTGAAATAAAGCCTGCGCCTGTCCATTTAAACACGGCAATACGGCTCACAACGTATTACGTGGGACAAATTATAAAAAGGTGAAATGTGGGCATATAATATGCCTCTGCCTACCCCTTCGGGGATAAAGGCGTGATGATGAACCTACTAATATTATAAAGAGGAAAGATTTGATTGTTTGTTTGTTTGCATCGAATAGGCTCCGGAACTATTGGACCGATGTGAATTTTTTTTTACTGTTGGCAAGCTGCACTCTTTGCGGTGAACATAGGCTATATTTTATTCCCGTATTCCCACGGGAACGGGAACTACGCGGGTGAAACCGCGTGACGTCCGCTAGTATAAAATATTTCAGTAATAAAAGGTTTTAAATATTACTGACTGAGAGAAAAATATATGTCTTTATTGTTAAAGATTAGAATATGCAGCAGTTTATAACCTACTTGTTAAATATTTAGTTGGTGATGTGGCATTTGTAGTGTTTAAATACACATGAGGATTAAAATATTTCTAACCGACATGTAACAAATGAGGTTTATAATTGTTATAGTCTGTATTAGCCCCTCTCTATAAAATAGAGTGCAGAGGGGCTTACGGCGAGACTTTGTCTGTAGCAGTGACTCAGTCGCATTAAACTACGTCACGTGGATCATCTGTTCAAAGTTTAAAATAAAACAAAAATGACAACGTCAATCGGATTGAACTTTCTCTTTCACAATAAACGTGTTAGAGAGGGGCAGTCTAGTGAGAACGATCTCACGGCTTTCTTGTTTTGATTTGCTCAGCGCATTTTACAACACCAAGGGACCATAAACTTGAATTTGGTGGTTTAAATTAACTCGATACCTCTTGCGTTTACGAGATAAAACGTCTAGACAGACAGACGGACGGACGGACGAATGAACAAGATGTGATCCTAATAGGGCTTCGTTTCTTTTTTGAGGTACAGAATCCAAAAACGCCTGTTGATTGAGTTGATTCAACGCAACTCAATCAATCAAAAAAATCAAAATTTACTCACGAAAGTCCACGAAACGACGGGGGATCTGGGTTTTGTCAACATCCTGAGGGAAATTTTAAATAATCGACGGTTTCAAATGCACCTGAACTCGTCGAAAAGTAGATGGCGGATCCAAAAAAACGGACTCCCACAAGGAAGTGTACTGCCTCCTGCTTTATTTAACATTTACACCAATGACCAGCCAAAAACTCCTGGCACTCAGCGTTTTGCCTATGCGGACGACCTTGCGCTTACGGCTCAGGCGCCAAGCTTCGAAGAGGTTGAAGCGTCTCTCACAACCGCTCTGAATACACTTGGTGACTTCTACAATGACAACGCCTTACGACCAAACCCGTCGAAGACACAATCTTGTGTATTTCACCTCCGAAATCGCGAAGCATCCAGAGCTCTTAAGCTGTCGTGGCAAGGCGTCAATATCGAGCATTGCTCAAATCCGCGCTACCTCAGTGTAACCCTGGACAGAGCGCTGACTTACCGAAGTCACTGCTTTAACACGAAGCAAAAAGTAGGGACCAGAAACAACCTACTGAGGCGTCTCGCTTCGGCTTCTTGGGGAGCGGCTCCCGACGTCCTCCGGACAACCGGTCTCTCACTGTCTTTCTCCGTGGGAGAGTACGCGTGCCCAGTGTGGCACCGTTCCGCCCATGCCAAACAAGTGGATGTGGCCTTAAATGACACATGTAGGATAATTACGGGCTGCCTCAGCCCTACCCCACTAAATATGCTGTACCTTCTGGCAGGTATAGCCCCACCAGATGTCCGGCGAGAAGTAGCTTGTGCAGTGGAGAAGAAAAAACAACAGACAGATCCCCGCCACCCACTGTACAACTACGTGACTCCTCCCGTCCGTTTAAAAAGCTGCCGGAGCTTCATAAGAACCACTCCTGCCATAGACAGCCCCCCACGGTGGGCAAGAGAGCAGACCTGGGCAGCCAAACACCCTGTCCCAGCAGGTTTCATCAGACCAAAAGAAAACCTGCCACCTGGTCATCATCTCCAGTGGCCAAATTGGAAGTCATTAAATCGCCTGCGGACTCAGGTTGGCCGTTGCAGGGAAAATTTGGCAAAATGGGGCTATATTGACATGTCTCAAGTGCCCTGCGATTGCGGGGCCCCATCCCAGTCCATGTCGTATTTGCTCTCTTGCCCACTGTGCCCTTCCACCTGCACTACCGAGGACCTGTGTAGGGCAACGGACAGCGCTGTGGCTGTGGCCAAGTATTGGGCCGACAAAATCTAACATGAAGCCAGAGTATCTAATATTAGCCATTGACTCGAAGAAGAAGAACGCAACTCAATCAACAGGCGTTTTTTGACCTTTGATTTTTTCAAGGGGGGAGAAAATCCATCATGGATGCTATGCCGGACTCCTACCGATTAAACAACCTCACGTCACGCCCAACAGCCTATGGTTGGGAGCCTCGGATAAGCCCTCGGAAGGATGTCCCAGGATTCCCAACAGACCACCTTCGATGATTTATTGTACTTTTTGAATATATTACTGAACCAATTAATCTGAATCAACTGTCAAATTTGGGCAAAATACTTCTTCTTCCCTAAATAAAGTAGGTACGCTCATCACTCTATGGAGATGCGGTTTTTTGATTGCTAAACCTTCGGCGAGGCACACAAGTAACAAAACATATTTATATGTATAGTTATGCTCTAATGCAGTTGGTACTGACTGCTTGAGACCTAACTTGGTCGTGCCTATTACGGATGTAATCCTTCCTATCTTAAGCCATGTCCTGAACTATTCCTTATCTTCCACTGCATTTCCAACGACGTGGAAGGAGGCGCAAATTATTCCCATTCCCAAAAAGCCTAACCCTACATTCTTTGCAGAGTATCGTCCCATAGCCATTTTACCTTTCCTTTCCAAAGTTCTGGAACGGCTTGTACACAGCCAACTAAGCTCATTCCTTAATAGAAACCTGATCCTTAATCTTTACCAATCTGGTTTTCGTCTGGGACATAGTACGGCCAGTGCACTGGTCAGCGTTACTGACGACATTAGACTGGGCATGGAAAATGGAAATCTTACTATCCTTACTTGATTTTAGCAATACTTTTAATACAGTAGATTTGCAAATCCTGCATGGCATACTGCGCTCGATTAACATATCTTCAACAGTAATTGATTGGTTTCGTAGTTACCTGTTAGGACGGCGTTAGCGTGTACGCGTTGAAGAATCACCTTCTTCTTGGTGCGACACGACTGTGGGCGTACCACAGGGTGGCGTTTTATCACCTTTACTTTTCTCTATTTTTATAAACTCCATTTTTAAATCTTTACTATCATCTTACCACCTTTATGCAGACGATCTACAGATATATATGCAAGCTCCTGCGCATGAAATTACCGAAGCCATATAAATAAACAACTCCGACTTACGGCGGATATGTAGGTGGAGTAAGCGGTATGGACTTAAAGTGAACCCCTCCAAAACTCTGGTGGCTGTTATCGGCAGTCCCAATTTATGTTGTCGCGTATAGATTGGACACAAATGCCTGATATCATGTTTAATGGTGTTGTGCTAACCATAAGCGAAACTGTCAAAAATCTGGACATTTTTAGTAATGACAAGCTATCATTGCGTCCCCAATTGCAGGAAGTCAGCCGGAAGCTGTTTTCTTCTACAGGATCCTTACGCCGACTAGGCAATTTCCTACCAAAGGCCACTAAAATTGCACTAGCTCAATCTCTCCTACTTCCTATGCTAGATTATGCAGATGTCAGCTATCTCGACCTTACTGAAGAGCAACTTGATAAGCTGGAGGGCCTACATAAGATTCATATTTGGTTTACGCAAATATGATCACATAACTGAATATCGCAACATGCTTCTGTGGCTTCCAATTCGCCTTCGTCGGAATACTCATATTCTTTCTACAATTTACAGTATACTGTTCAATCCACGTTCCCCGACTTATCTCAAAGAACGATTTATGTTCCTTAATTACACACATTCAAGATCCTTGATGCAGATGTTCCTTGATGCAGATGTCAGCTATCTCGACCTTACTGAAGAGCAACTTGATAAGCTGGAGCGCCTACTAAACTTCTGCATAAGATTCATATTTGGTTTATGCAAATATGATCACATAACTGAATATCGCAACATGCTTCTGTGGCTTCCAATTCGCCTTCGTCGGAATACTCATATTCTTTCTACACTTTACAGTATACTGTTCAATCCACGTTCCCCGACTTATCTCAAAGAACGATTTATGTTCCTTAAATACACACAGTCAAGATCCTTGAGGTCGTCGGAATCTTTAGAACTTGCAGTACCTACCCATTCGACCACTTTTTATAACAAATCATTTACTGTTCAGGCTGTGCGGTTATGGAATGCATTACCTATACTGATTAGACGGGCTCAGACTCTGGATATCTTTAAGCAAATGGTAAAACAACATTATTTGACTCTGTACTAAATTCCTTTCAATACCTACTCTAAATTGTTACAATGTCAAATAAGGTTATTGTCTTCACACTGAAATTGTTATTTGTTATATATAGATATATGTGTGTATGTACGTATGTATGTATGTATGTATGTATGTATGTATGTATCTACGTATGTATGTATGTTTGTAGGTTTGTATGTATGTATGTATGTAGTCTGTATGTATCGCTTAATCACTACACCTAAACAACCCATGTGTAATATAACCTATATCTGTTCTGTTCATACTAAGGTTGCCTGGAAGAAATTTAGCGATAAGGCCGCCCTTTGTACAATATCTTGTGTTATAATTTTGTAAATAGTTTTTAAAAAGGTGTACAAATAATGTTTTATTCTATTGTAATCTATTATGCCTTTTCTCTTATTATTAAGTTGGCAGTGGCATATTATATGCCTTCACTTCCACACTTGTAGTTGGTCCCACGTAATAGCTGAGCACGTAGAGCGTATTGCCGTATTGAAAGAGACAGGGGCCGATTGTTGTAGCTTTAATACCAGCTCAGCTGTCATACAACAAACGTGATTTTATAGTTTAGAAAAGTAACACGTTTTGCACGAGTCCGAATCGCACTTGGCTGCTTTTTTGTATTGGTGTGTATTCATATTTAAAACTAAATTTATAATTTTGTGGATCCTGTGCATTGAATAGGTACCTACCTACAACCCAGGCTGATATGACATGTGTGCTTGTCATGTCAGTCTCTGTTGCATTCAATACTCGGGATCCAAAATATAAATTAAATATTCTAATTTCAAGTTACTGTCTACTTCTAGTAAGTTCAAATTAGTTATTTGGTAATTATTATTGCCTCTGCAGGTACAGTAGCCTTTAGCTCGTTGACGCCTGCAACATAAGTGTTTGCAATTACCCTACAAATAATAGGTTCACATTTTTACACCAGGCGCCATTTTGATAAAGAAAACGTCCAAATATCCGGCTAATGGGAGTCAGACTAGCGCAACAAAGGTTCCGTACCAAAAAAACGGCAAAAAAAATACGTTTGTTGTATGGGAGCCCCCCTTAATCCGCCTTTTTTCTGATATTATGTATTGTTATAGCTGCAACAGAAATACATGATCTGTGAAAATTTTTGCCTTCTAGCTGTTACAGTTCCTGACATACAGCCTCATGACGGACAGAGAACTTAAAGAATGCTAACAAAAGTGTTATTTTCATTTCATATTTTTGTACTTAATTGTATAAGAAAATAAAGAGAGACCACGAATTCTCATGAATTTTGTCCCGTTTTTACCCTTTGGATACGGAACCCTTAATAATTATTATAATTCCCTCCTGTAATCTTATCTTAACGATAACTCTCATTAAATCAATATCAATGGCAATCCACAGCTGGACGTAGGCCTCTCTCAAGTTACGCCTCAATACATCCCCTGCGCCTTCATAATCTAGTACCTCCTCGCGACCCTCTCCAGATCGTTGGTAAATCGTCCTACCCCACGTCAACCTAGTCGTTCACTGAGTCTCCATTTCAGAACTCGTTTGCTCTATCGTCCTTCGGTTCTTTTACAGATAGGGCCAGTCAGTTACAACAGACCTTGGTTCTCCCATCAGTGAACAAGTGCACTACTCGCAGGACAAGTGTCCTAAACCCTGAAGATGACAATTGCCTTAGTTATTAAGACTTATCATTTTCTGTATGGTTCTTACTATCTCAGGTCGTTAAATGTGGACGGATGCTTTTATCATCTCAGATGCTGAAATGTAGTATGTAATAGTACTTATCTATGGCTCTGCTTTTCCTTGCGTGGGTAAATGTTTGACTATTATGTATGTTTGTATGTATGTCTCAGAGATGAGGTGTTGTAACGCTGTATAGGTTACCACTCAATGTGGTTATGCTTGAAAACAAGAACAGTCATCATCATCTACTAGCCATTTCCCAGCCCAGTTAGGATCGGCTTTCCAGTCTAACTGGTTAGAGTACCTCACTACGGATTCGGAGGTCGTGGGTTCGATTCCCACCCATGACAAATCTCTTTGCGTGATGAGCACATTGATCTGTTCTGTGTCTGGGTGTAATTCATCTACCTATATTATGTATGTGTTTAGAAATATATAAGTATATTTATCAGTTGTATAGATCCCATACCACAACCTTATATTAGCTTAATTTGGGCTAGATGGCATTGTGTGAGACTGTCCAAACAAATTTATTTAACTGCGACGCTGCTGAACTTCAATATTTTCTATGAAGCGACTGACCTCCACATCCGAAGTTCTGAACTTAGACTAGGTTATAGAGCCTTATGGACTAGGTTATATGTAGAAAGTATAGACTTGGAGCAGGTTAGAAGAAACGTCAACTGGGATTAAATAATAGCCACAAACTTTACTCAAAAGCTTTATTCTCAATCTTACACTAATATTTACAAATATTTTATTATCTTAATCTATAAATAACTTTACAAAAAATATACATAATAATCTTTTTTACATTATTTTATTTTCAATAACTAGTTACTTTTTCGGTAACAGTATTTGTTTTATAATTTACATTATACAAAATATATCATCACTGGTATAATAATATTATAAATATTATTGTTTTTAAATACAATTAATTACATCAATAATATAATTTTCTTATATGGCTAAACATTATTGATTCATGTTATGGATAAATTATAATTATAGGCACTCAGTGTATTTTATTTGTCTTTGTGGGAACATTTTTTATTTATTCTATTTCAATTTCATCCCAATTCCTCGATGACACTGAGTTCAATTACTTAAACTGTCTTACACGATTTGATCACATTGCACACTTTTGCAATGTTGCGGATTTTCTCAACCTGAACATTGTTTCTATTTATCTTTTAGCATCGACATTTTGTCAACAGAACATTCTTCAGATCAACGTTAAACATTTCCGTGTAAATTAGATAAATAAATGGAAGTAAAAGTAAGCCTGTGTAAACAGTGTAATTTAACTCAAAAATATCTTAACATTTTTTTTTCTGTATGATATTCTTTTCCAGACTAAAAAGATAAGAACTTTTCAAAAATATTAAAGGCATACTTCATAATCAACTATCATAGAATATAAGTAACATTTATATTCGAAGTTAGTATCGATTTATAAAAATAATTACCATAATACCTACACGCAGGACTTAAATCAAATCCAAGGTACCCAAATTACCATAACATGAACCTATAAACCCAAGGTAAATAATATTATACATCACTTTGAAATCTCTTTGAAAAGAAAAAGATGTCTAAGACCACTTAACATTATTTTGCCCGTAGAAAAGATTACGCATATTTTGCAGCTCGTGATTTCTGCCAACAGAAAGAGACTAGAACACTACTTAGTATTGAACCAAAAAGAACAAGTAAACCTCCCCATAAAGCAGCCGGAGGTGAAACACAGTAACCTGCTGGTTGCGGAAGATCCTCAGCAAACACAACTCTCAATCCTTTACCAATAATTGTCGATGGTTCTTCGATAGTCGTTCTATTTCCCAAATGGATAATGTCTCGCCTTCTCCTCTTTCTTGGTTCAATACTACCAGGATTTGGACAAACATCACAATCAGTTTTGCAGAGTTCAACCTCGCATTGGATAATCAAGTCCATTTCATCAGGGAATTTGAAAGCATTGAAGAAAGCAAACGCTATGACTGAAGCACCACTATTTCCTGTGTCTCTGGTCTTTTGGAAGGCGCCAAATATTTTTGGTTTTAATACACAACCATTACTATCAGTTAAAGGAACCACATTGCGGCTGTCTGCATCTCGAGCAATACATTCTCTCACAAAGATATCGAATCCTGCATCACCCATGACTGATACAACCAAAGTCATAGTCTCTCCAATCTTAATAAGACCGTTAGCTTCAGGAGCAAAAGGTCCTCTTCCAATTTGAATGTCTAACCTAGCCATTGCAGTGTCTCCACTGAAGTTACTTGTGATCTGGTTCAACATGCCTACACTAAGAGAAGACACTAGTTGCTTCTTTAGATTACCTTCCCATAGACATCTCACCCTTCGAATGTGATCCCATACTTCCTGAATACCAACTTCATTTTGTAGTACCAGTACATTTTCTAAATAAGCCTGGCCTTCATTTTCGAAATCACTAAAGAATCTCGTACCACATGTATTTAGACTGACAGTGAAAGAGTATTTAGTTTGCCCTGAGTTTTCTCTGACGTATACACAATTCGACTCGCTGTAATGATCTTGAGAGTAAATAATGCCATTGTACGGTTTGTTGAATTCAATGTTTATAGTCATCATTTCTTTGCCACAGTCTACACTGATCTCGTGAATATGGGGAGGGTGACGATCATCATTACCTTCAATTACGACATTTTGAGAACCGGTTGAAGAAGAACTAGAGCTGGTACTTTCTGGATTGTAAGCTGGTGGCGTAGGTTCTTGGGGTTTAATGGGTTGCTCGGGTTTACTTGGTAGATACGTGGGCTGAGATGGTTGGTAGTCAGGTTGTGATGGTGAAGGTTGATACGGAGGTTCAGATGGTGCGGAAGGCTGATAGCTGGGTTCAGATGGTTGATAACTAGGCGAGGATGGTTGAGATGGTTGATAGGTTGGTGAAGAAGGATAAGATGGTTGACTGGGTTCGTATTCAGGAGTGGATGGACTTGGTTGATAGGATGGCTTGGTGGGAGGTTTTGATGGTTCGTATGGTGGGCTCGATGATCCTTCGTTGTACGGAGGCAAAGGTTTGTTTCCAGATGGTGGATATCCGGTTGCCGGCGGCAGATAACTGTTTGAAGGTTCAAACGGTCTTGGTTTTTCAGGTTTTCCTCCGTAGTACTGGCGAGCTGCAATTGTACAAAACAAACAATTAGTGAAACGAATGCATAGCTTTTAGTAAAAGAATATCAAGCTGAGTGCTTGTGCTATGGTGTCGCTTGAAAGGTATTTGGTGCAATATAACATTATAAAACATTGATGACATTATATCCGAGTAAGGTCATTCAGAAGCAATAAGTTTTCAACAATGTTATTTTAGTATACTTTCCTACCTACCTAAAATGAATTGTATTATTATTATTCTAGACTTATTTTTTACTTTATACTACGAGTATGTTAGCACCTTTTCTGTTCTTCTGTTGGTACAGTCCTTGTATCCATTGCAGCAGGTTGCTCACCATTTCATCCACCTCTGCCTGCTTTTCTGGTTGGAGTGGCAGATCCGCTGGAAATTATACTCTTTTTCAGCAACCAGCAATTTGGTTACCGTCACCATTTCTACTACTACTACTACTCGACTACTATTAAACCATAGACCAAATAATTTTATTAAAATTAAATATTATTAAAAGTAAATATAATTGCCATAATTTGACGAGCTTTGGCTTTTTAACTACTTAGATGAGATAGATTACTTTTATTTTGATTCAAAGAAAATAATATTGGAGCACTGTTATTTCCAAAGAATAAATCTTTACTTTAAAAGAAAATTCAAATTTATTTAAGACAATCTAATCTAATAAATAGCAAAACCGATTGACTAGACATTGACGTCCAATCAAAACTACTGATGATAAAAACATAAAGTTTTCAAAATAGTTTTCTTTTGTGACGTCAACATCCACTAACAATGGTTTTCTTTTTTTCAAAATACAGTGACTAAGTCTTTCACAAACACGTCTTTCTAAGACACATCTAAGGCTTTTTTAAGGTGTAGAAACACCTTAAAAAGATGTGTCTTCACTTTTAGCAAACAAAAATCAAACGGTGTTTCCGTCCAAACCTTTAATATGGAACAGTTGTTTTCCACTTTTAGATTTCATTTAATTTTCGAAACTCGTCAACTATAACAATTCTTTACCCAAACTAAGTAAATCCTCTGTTAGTTGTATTACTTTCTACGTTAATAACATTTATTATTATTTATCCAACTACAATGTTACAATGCTTAAACTAAAACTACTTATACATAAATAGTTAAGAACCAATACTTAATGACCCACCAACATAAGCTTCTTTTAGCTGACATATCACTTAGTAGGGAAGCTGCTATTAAGCATATCCGGAGTACTTAAACTACTAGACGACTTAAATTAATAGTAGTTGCTAAGAATAATAATAATTAATAATAATTGGTTATTGGACGGGTTCAAATTCGTTTTAAAAATTTTAATAGAAATGGAATTGAAGAACTGTCTTAAAATATACAAATGTAAATATGCTCTAAAACACTGAATCACTTTGATAACAGTTTTCTTATTTGCTGATGGCTAAATTATGTTATCTTTTAAATTATGAACTTACTTCAATCAATTATTTCTAATTTAAGACAATGAAAATGTTAACAATAATAAATACATTATGTTAGTAATATTCACTGAGTATATCTTCTTCAATTTATATCCCTTTTTTAACCTAAGAGCCGATACCTACAAAATTAAATCAAAAAGAAAGAGAAATAACTAGAAAACGTGTTTAGTATACATGGTACTTAAAACAAAAGAAAAGGTTCATTTAAAAAATCCAGCATCTTCCTGCTCTGACTTAAAATTTTGAACTATTTATATAATATTTAATAAGAAAGAAAATTGTAATCCTACTATCCTCCTAAAATTATAAATATGAAAGTTTGTGAAGATGTTGGGATGTTTGGATGTTTGGATGTTTGTTGCTCAATCACGCTTACTCAACCAAATTTCACGCGGGCGAAGCCGCGCGCATCAGCTAGTAAATTATAAAATGACGGATTCAATATGTCACTAAAAGATAATATATGATATACAATACAAAGCTATTGTCTCGACTTGTTTATATACTTTTAAAACATGCACCAGAACCATAATTATAATTTTTATGATTAGAAGACAAAGAAACACTTAAACAAATAGGTATAAATAGGTAAGTATCTATAGTTATACATCATAAGCCTCCTAAGCCAAGATAAAGTTCTACGTAAGCAATTAAAATTAACAAAATAGACAGTAAATACGTATAAAGATGAGACAACACAACATTGAAGTAAGAAGTTAATCGGCAACATTATTATATAAAAACATATAGAATAATAAATAACAAAAGGGATATTTTTAAATGCACATCTATATATTTTTTCTGCACACTAGGTTTCTCCACTAATTAACTGAATGCAAACCAGAAAATTTAATGCTGTGCAAAAAAACCAATTGATAAACTAAACATGTCCTACTTAAAAAACTTAAATATTACTCAGATAGAGATAAACTTTTTAATCGAATTCACACCAAAAATGTGGTTCGTACATCGAATATATGATTTGTAAAACAGAAATTCGAATTGTATATCATAAATACTAACTTGCACTCTAAATTTTACAATCTTATAACGGAATAGGTTAGGTTAGGTTAGTTTTTTATTTTATTGATTAATAAAATTTAATTTTGTAAACATGAGTGATTAAATTGGGTTTTTAATTAGAATAAAAGATGTTCATAAAAGTAAATTAGGTGATAGTTTTCCTTAAAAAAGTTTTATTAAGTTTGTTGAGCTAAAGAATTTTTAGATATACGATTTTGATAATAGTGACCTGTTCAGTAAAATAGTTCTGCAAATACCATTACCACAGTATTTTGAATTGGATTTATTTAGTGTGCATAATTATTAATATTTAAAGCAATTAGTATGCAAACTTTTTCATAATAAAATATTGTGCATAATTAGCGTGCAAGTCAGTATTTTTGGTTTAACTTTGTAATATTTTGTGCGGAAAAAGGGAATAAACAGATATCGATTTAAATACATGCCATAACAAAAAATAACACAGCTTAATATTATTAGGCCTTACATTGGCAATACGTGCTCGTGCAGAGATTTGTTTCGAGGATGCCTACTCTATTTTTTTAAAACAGCAAAAATAATTTCATTAACATAAATTTTAAAAATACAGTTGTATCTTGAAAGCTAAAAATACAAATATTACATTTTTGTAGTCATGATGATGATCTTCTGATTGTTCAAATTTAGATCATCGTTCGGTTAATTTTGACTTTATTATGCGTAGTTTTTTTTTATCTAAAGAAAGAACACATACAAAGGTGCGTTGTGATTAAATATTCTCAAGCTTGTGTTAAGTAAGTGTTTCAGTTCAGTGTGAAACTGTGAAGGAAGAGTATATTGAAAGTTTTGCAAGCGTATTGATGAAGGATGACTTTGCTTGTAAAAATAACACCCTAACCTTAGTAAAATTGTAAATATTTCCTGTCAAATAATGAGATCTGCATGTCCCTGATACATACATGAATAATGTAGGGTGAAATTGTTTTATTTTTTTATCAATTAGTATTTGTCTGAACCTTGACACAATTTTGCAAGCATGGCTTTTAAATAAAATGTAAATGTAACAGTTTTATTTGCCACTGTCTATTTCACCGAGTGGTACTAAATAAAACTGGAGACCGTTAAGCAGATAGCATGCTCTAGCTACACCTTCAAGATAAGACCTTGATTATATGTTATTTTCGTAAATAAAGATGATGTTACGTTCAATAACTCTGTTTCAAGAAATAAAATGATTGATTGAATCAGAGCAACGCGGGAGGGGCGCGTTATTACTAAGCGCCAATTCTGTTCAAAATCAATACTAATGTTCCTACTATAAAATAGGTCAAAGACTGAAAAGGAGACAACCCTTATTTATGAGCAAAGCCTTCAAGACCGTGTGGCCTAATGGATAAGGCGTCGGACTTCGGATCCGAAGACTGCAGGTTCGAGTCCTGTCACGGTCGATGAAGAAATTTTTAGTTTTTTGTGCTTTTTCTCAAATTTGAAGAACATTTAGTTGGAACTTAGTAACAAGTTAATAGTTATTTTGACTACAAGATAAATAATCTATTCTTGGTAGGATGGACGATTGCGGCTTCAGGGCTGATCATTCTGAATTTTTTATAAATATGTATTATTTAAAGAGGGTTCTATTCTATCGGATGATTCTATCATATTATGTATTGTTTTCACGAGCGTTCCATCTTAACCCCTCAACACACACAAAAAATATATAGTAAATCGGTAATCGCAAACACCTATTTCCACCATCCTAAAAATGAAAAAAGATTTCCCATTTTCCAAAAAAAAAATTTTTTCCTAATTTTATTATTGTTTTCTTTTAATATTTATATTTGTTTTCTTTTAATGTTATTGTTTCCGTACAAAGATTTTATTTCTTACTTAGTAAAAATTGTTATAAGGGCGTGGAGATGTTGTACTTTCTAAATACATAACGAAATCAGTAACTTAGGTCATCTGAATTTGTCTACTCTGTGTTACAACTTGTTTATCAAAATAAGTTGCAAACGAATAAGCCTCGTTGGATTTTTTTTAAATTTACAAGCAAAGTCAAAATAATTTATATTATTTAAGAAGTGTCTACGTGTACTCTTTTTTTATTTGTCAATGATAAAATATATCTTAGGTTACCGTAAGATATAAACAGGATGTTTCTTTTTTATTTAAATATTTACTTAAGTACCCAGGCTATAAAGTTGGCGTGTAAAAATTACTGTTTGTACTGATTATAAATTACAAATATTGTAAACAAATAAGTTAGATATTATTTTATATATCAAATGAACCTTTGACAAATAAAAAGAGAGGGAAGGAGTATATTATGTGTTGTGTACGTACCAGCCTTGCGTTTTCTTGGTTCTGTAAAATACATTACAATTATTTAACACTTACAAATATAATAAACATGTAAGAAATTTAACATTTTCAGTAATCTTAAATTTATTAAATCAATCTAGTAATATCTACAACAAGCTGAAACTTTACGAAACAAATCAGATTTTTCTAAGATTTTATTAAATGATACTTTTTGCTAGATTGACATTACCAAATTTAAAATTACAATTTATTATATAAATGTATTTACATTATACATATTATAATTATTTCAAATCTGTACACAACCTAAAACTAAATATGATAAAATGCCAATTATTTTGTACACCATATACTCCAATAGCTACTTCAATTACCTAACACCTAAATATTTACAGATATATTTTTTAATGTTAGTAACTTAAATACACAAAAGTCATTTGTGTAATAAATGCTTTACACTAAACTAACTATACAGGGTGATCTATGGTTATTTTTTTTACTAATTACCTGAAACGTCGTTGTCTAGTGCTGAAATTAAATATTTAAAATTATGTTTCAGTAATGATACAGATTAGTCCTAAAATATACCTACTATAGAGCTTGTATTGCAACTTATTGCATCATTTGACTGCAATAAGGCCACATAGTGTAGAGTGAGAGTCTTAGCTTTTAGATTTTCAATGCCATCACTATTAGATTCTTATGCCCCTACAGAATTTTAAAAAATCTACAAAATAATATAATCTAGCAGTGTTAGTATTTTGCTAGCACTGTGGTTGCTAAAAAGTTAACTACCAAATATTATGCCCTTGATATTCATAATCTCTTACAAATATTCAAGTAAACTTATAAGTAACTAAGAAAACAGTCATACTGTAAACACAGTTTACTTTGACAGTCTAAAAAAAATATACTCTAAAGTAAAAAAAAAATCAGAAATATTGATAATCATTAAGGTATTTAAGCCTAAGACATGATGACACAGCAATGCAATACGATATAGTCATTATTTCATCATTGATTCGAATTTTATGGTCATCGAGCAAAATTATTATGACGATGACAGACAATCTTGGATAATTCCATTTATTTTATGCCATAGCAATAGCGGTATCGTCAGACAACTCGCCATTGTTCAGTTACATAATATAAGCCCAAAAGATTGACATTGTGTAGCCTTTCGTATACAATAAGTAACGATCGTCATTTACAGGAGGATTGAAATTTATTGTTGTGTGTTACATAATGAAGTTTTAATTTATTACGTATGACATCGATACACACTCTGTAAGCTATATATACGTTCAGACAACTATCCGCCATTTTTTGTAAGACTTTTTCAATCACTTTCAGCTTCAGGAATCATACAATTTACTATTCAGTTTTATTACACCCTGTATTATCAAGTTCTGCTACTGTAATTTTTATCGAGATTTTTAAAGCACTTTGTTTTCTATCTGTTCTTCATATTAATTTAGGTATTGTGCATGAAGACAATTTTTTACTAGACAAGGCGTGTTCCCCTATCCTTTGCCTCTGACCGTGTGGCTCGGACTACTGATACTAGGGGGTCGGTCGTTTGGGTAACTTAGCCAGTCAGAGCGTGAACCGGTAAGTAAAAAGTTTCAGTCTGGTGGAACGAAATTGTATGTGTAAACCTACATAATTCTAAACATGAAAGGCACAGAAGAAGTCATGCTATCATTATATTTTATAGTACTCAGTTTATTAGCAGTTTTACTGCGTTTCAAATGTTGAAATCGAAGGATTTTGACTACTAACAAAGGCATGTAAACATATCTGGCTTTTTGCGCTTTCCTCATTGCAGTTATTCAATAAATGCAGTGCGTATTTCCATAGCCATAAACAAAGTTATGTGTTTCAAAGCAACGTAAAGTAATCGTGCTGAATAGTGGTACTTTTGTGGTTTCTGACACGAGGTCTTGTATTTGATTACAGGTTGAAAAAAATTGCTGTAACTTTGGTCATACATTAATATTAAGATCACTTGTGATCGCAGTAATCAGTTGAGGGTTAAGTCTTTACATAAAATTCTTTTGCAATGGGCAAGTAAGCTACTTCAGATCTGTTTCAAGTAACTTCATAGATGCTCATTGTAAAAGAATTTTATATTAAGATTTAACCCTTCACTATAGCCAAGGCTCGTTTTTAACTTGAGTGACATTTAGTGGAATGTCCACACTTGAATCATGACCTTTTTATTGCAAGTCATAATGCTTTGGCGTTACATCACGGTCAAGAATCAAACAACAAGTCAGATCTCTAAAGTGACAAATGTTTTCAAACGTCATTCTCTATTCTAAAACTTCTATAGTATGTAAGATCAATGGGCAATAGAAAGCGATAGTTATCGCTTTCAATACATTGTATCATCTTAACGTTATTATTGTGATTTTACAGTACAGGGTGGAATAGTGCCAAGAAGCGGTGTAACACCAAAACTAACACCTTAAGAAGCGTGATTACACTCCGAACCCTTAAGTGAGGCAACTGTAGTAGCCAAAGCTTGTCGAGCATTTTGGGTCACCCTGTGGACACCGGTGTAGGGACCGTGTGGTTTTAGTCGGTTCAAGTTCCTGAATTGAGCCTGCTAAAAGGGACCTATTGAAAGGGACATGGGTTAGAGGTGTTTGCAACGTGTGGTATTCGAAGTTTGTGACGAGGGAAATCAGGTGATGAGGGCAAGTCTCAACTTACATTATAAATGAGAAATTAACTCTGTCTGTCTGTCCGTTACGCTTTCAACCCTAAACCACTGTGGCGATATAGATAAAATTTTGTATAGAGACAGTTTGAGTCTCTGGCAAGGACATAGGCTACTTTTGAAGCGACTACGCAAAAATAAGGTAATGATTTAACGCGATATCGACTTCTACGTGAACCAAGCCGCGGGGAACAGCTAGTAGTTTATAAGGTGCTGGTGCGGTAATCTAGTAAATTCTAGTAGGTGTGTAACTTCTTTACTTACGGAATCGAGAGGATCCTTCGGGATTTGCGCAGACGCTTGCCACCAGCACGCTTAGAGCCACCACAGCGCACACGCGCACCATCTGGAATAGAAGATATTATTGTTATAGAAAACACTTTTCAAATTCTATTAGTAAATTTTAATTACAGGCATGTCAAACGGCAAGAAATTCTGACTGATTCACAAGAATCTCTAACTTAATTCATGGTAAAACTGATTGTTGCAGTTTTGAGGGTTTTCAACCCAATTACTAATTACCACAAAGATGTCGCTGTCTGGCTGTCTGTTTGTCCAGGCCGTATCTCATAAACCGTATTTGTAGCTAAAATTTTCACAGATGGTGTATTGCAAATGTTGCCGCTATTACTTTAATAATTTATCATTTGTAGAAGAACTGATGGCCGATGGAGAAAGCGGTTCTGGAGTGGAGACCGCGACTTGGTAAACGTGGGGTGGGACGACCCCCTGTCAGTTGGACCGACGACCTAAAGAAGGTTGCAGCGATTGACTGGATGCGCAAAGCGCAGGACCGTGTATTGTGGCGAAATTTGGGAGAAGACTATGTCCAGCAGTGGACTGCTATAAGCTGAATTGATTGATTAATTGATTCATTACTTTAATAAAGGAGGAACTCGCATCAAAAAACGCGATTTTGTCTATTTTTGGTACGGAGCCCTCCATGTGCGACTCTAACACGCATTTGGCGTTTTAGCCCCTCTCTATAAAATAGAGTGCAGACGGGCTTATGGCGAGACTTTTTCTGTAGCTGTGACTCTGTTGCATTAAACTACGTCACTAGGTCACGTGGATCATCAGTTCAAAGTTTGAAATAAAACAAAAATGACAACGTCAATCGGATTGAACTTTCACTTTCACAATAAACGTGTTAGAGAGGGGCAGTCTGGTGAGAACGATCTCACGGCTTTCTTGTTAATTAATTTCGACACATGATTTAAACCCTAACCTCAGCGAAGCAGTTTCATATCATTTCCTCCAATTTTGTAATGCACCATCCCAATTCAGCTTATCTGACCTGATGGTCCAAATCATCTCACGTTAAGGTTTATTACGTAATTGTTCATTGTGTTGCCAGTTCGATTCCCATCTTATCACACAATAGAGTTATCTGTTCATTCGTAAATTGAGATGCAAGCGTTTGTGTACGTAATTAAAATTTGTTTTTCGTCTTATTAGGGGTTGTTAGTACATCGATACGTAAAATAAAATTTTCTAAATTGTTTGTTTTTCACTACATGCAAAAGAAAGTGGTACCTACCTACATAACAAAAAACTGTTCTCTAAATTTTTGTCTATCTGTTAATTTCGGCTTATCTCTTTCGGCTGAAGCGATTTTAACGGGACTTTCACCTGCAGATAGCTGACTTTAACTTTGGCTATTTCTATTTTAGCAAAAAATGTACAATTAACTACCTAAGACCAAGTAGGGGGCCTAGGTAGTTATTTAAAAAATTGTCATCGATGCTAGTGTCATAGAAGTCGTAAAGTCAAGTTAAAGGCTTTGCAGGTAGTTTGAACATTTTCAAACATGAAGTAACTACGGGATACAAACTGTGCCTGAATAAATACGCCACGTGATACAGAATGTTAATACTGCCCGTACGCTCTAAGTTGGCCGCTACCTTCCATGCTACGCCTATACACCAGCCTCTACGCCATCGCTAGAGGCAAACTTAGAGCGAACCGGTAGAAGTGATTGATGTATATGAGAGCACAGTCTTTGCCTACCCCTTCGACTATCCATGTAGCAGAAGCACGTTAGAGAAAACAAGCCTCGCGCACGGAGGGTTCCGTACCAAAAAAACTGATATCATCACGTTTGTTCTTAGATCATCTAACCACAGGATGCGCCTTACTTAAGCATTGTTTTCTGCCATTGCACATGACCATTTGGTCTTTTGACTTTATGAAAAGCCTGTACATCAGTACATCATTTTATATGATTAAACTAGTACATTACATTGTAGTTGACTGTACAATAACAAATAACACACAACAGCCATTACGCGTTTGTCGATTAATACATTTTTAATTGCAATGAAATTTTATATGTCTTTGTGTTTCCCCCTTCATTTGTATGAAAACTGGCAGAATATTTTTGTATGCGGTGGTTCGCAAAGGCTAGTCCCGTGTTATATGGTCTAAGCGTTTGTTGTATGGGAACCCCCCATAATAATTAGTATTTTTCTGATTTTAGTTGTAGTGGCAACGGAAATACTTTATCTCATGATGGAAAGATAGACTGACAGATGGACAGCAAAGTCTCATGAGTAGGGTCCCGATTTTATCCTTCGGGTACGGAACCCTAAAAACGTAATAGGGCAGCAATAATAAGGTAAGGAAGTAGGTATCTTTGACCTTTATCCCTTGCGAGAAGAAACAAGTTCCATAGTTTCCTAAAAGATGTGACAAAACTTGTTTTAAGGGTCCCGAACCCTTCACGGGACATCCTTCCTGAGGGCTTACCCGGGGCTCCCAACCACAGGCTGTTGGGCGTTACGTGAGGTTTTTTAGTCGGTAAGGAGAATAGCATCCTACGAGAATTTTCCCTCACCTCAAAAAAAAAAAAAGGGTCCCGAACCCAAAGGGTAGATAACCCTATTATTCAGACTTCGCCGTATTTCTGTTTGTCTGTACATAACCATGAGACGTGATAGCTGAAACTAGACAACAATAAATACTAAAAATGATACTTAATAAGTATTTAATTTCCTTACAAGATACGTAATTTTTTTGCCGTTTTTTGTGCTGAACGCTCCGTGCGCAGATCTGGCTCGCACTTGGCCAGTTTTTCATAAAAGATGTTGATGTATTATTATAGTAGGTACTACGGAAAATATCCGTACGACAGGCCAAAATATTTATGAATAGGAAACACGTGAATGATTGTCCATTGTTTTGTTTTGCTTTTTTTTAGGTCTTCGTTGACAGCTAGTGTAAATAAATATAACTAGTAGACGAGCGTTCAACACGCTGACGTTTCAAACGCTCGGCGCTCAGTAATACCTATTATTATCTTTGGAAACTCCAATATGATTATAAAGATTTTTTTTATATTAAGCTCGCCAAAACGACGTCGCCAGCCTGATGGAAAGCCGTGGCGCTTCTTGCGATTGGGGACCACTCTCACAGTCCGCAAGACTTCTGACAGTGTTCCTAAACTTGGCGAACCTGTGATGTGCCTCTTCACGCTCCGCTTGAAGAACCCGGGATTGCGAGATGAGGGAAACACGTGTGCGGGCAGGTCGTTCCAGGTTTTTATAGTTCGACAGAGGAACGATCTTTTGAAACGCTCGGTTCTGGCGAAGAGTGGAGAGACCACTGTGAATGAGTGGCACATCTGCCCGGCACGCGTTGTTCGGAATCGGAAAGTAGAGGGTGAGATCCAGTTCTAGAGCTCTTCAGAACACTTGCCATGATTCATTCGGTAGAAGGCAGCCAAAGACGCTATGGTTCTTCGCTGCAGTAACGGTTCGAGACCTCCCGTCACCTCAGGACAACCAAATATAAAACATATAAGATAACTTAACAAACACAACGCATCTTACACATGCCCACCAATACACGACTTCTAAGGATCATAATAATACTTAATGAGGTAAAAATATAATTATTATTTACATGATACATTGTTGTGTACTTATTGAAGTTTCGCAATTAATTTGTACCTATAAAGGATATTCCCATACGAAACCTATTGTATTAGCACTTAGTAAAACTGAACAACCTTGAGCAATAGATATCTATAAATAATCTAATAATCACACTGAAGGCTAATTGAATTTTAAGTACCGACTCATACACTTGTTGTTGTTATAAGTAATACTGCAAAATACATACAGTTCCGTTCGAGGCATCGAGAAGATGCATTCTACACACATTGGGCACTCCGAGGTATTCCACCGAACCTATCAATATTTTTGCAGGTGTCATTATTGTAACAATTTATTATTTCAGACTTTATTCCTCTTATGGTACCTATGAATCAGTCGTTAGAAATACTAGAAATGGCATGTTGTACACTTATAAAACGCAGTGTCACGCGTCTTCCCGCTTACAAAACGCTCGTTTACTACCAACATTACATAAAATATGAAGCATCACACTTATTACATCTTCTTACATAATTGTAACGTCTGTACCTATGCTATAATCGTCTGCTCCCTCTGACCTCAGCTTTTAGAAAGGGAAAAACGTTTTACTTCCATTCCAAGTGTTATTTTGGTCGTATTGTGAAAAGGTTAAAGGTCAAATATGTTATAATCGGTGTGTTATGTTATTACGGTAATATTTTGTTTTTTTTTATATTTGTTTAATGTTATTTACGTTTAAAGCTTATAAAATGGTGTTAAGAATTATTATAGGATGTTTATAAATTAAAATGTATAGTGTTAATAGGGTCATTCATTATAATAGATACTAAAAATTTTATATTTTTTAAATTTTATATTAAATTAAAAAGAAATATTTGTTTACAATTATTAAGAAGGTAATTCTAGGTATAAATTTAAAATTTAAGGATTTTAAATGAACACTTTGGGAAAAAAAGATAAATGTATAGTCTTAGTTTATAGTTACATGGGATCTAGACAATTTTACAAATAAGACAATTTTTTGTCTAATGGGTAGTTACTTAGGTCTATCTAGATCAACTATCCCAGCTTTGTCCTTTCTGGGACATCCTTCCGAGGGCTTCCCCGGGGCTCCCAACCACAGGCTGTTGGGCGTGACGTGAGGTTTTTTAGTCGGTAGGAGTCCGGCATAACATCCATGAGGATTTTCCCTCACGTTAAACAAAAAAAAACCCAGCTTTGTCCAATTACGACATTCTGGTACTTAGTATGATTTGATTGATT
The DNA here is from genome assembly GCA_933228765.1 of Miltochrista miniata. NCBI lineage: Eukaryota > Metazoa > Arthropoda > Insecta > Lepidoptera > Erebidae > Miltochrista > Miltochrista miniata. The sequence continues at coordinate 5,248,583 of OW121769.1, forward strand.
ATTGATTGTTTGAGATGATTGATAGGCTGATTTGATTGATTAGTTGAAAAGCTCCAGACAAATTGTATATGCGGCAGGTGGTATCACTACTGACTACGCCACAGAGGCAGTTGACTATAATATCAACATGCGACGATGACAAAGCCTACATAATAAGTTCAAAAATGGATAGAAAGGTACTGGTGACAATTCAACATGACATGACATTATCGTAGCGAATGAAATATAACACAAACATATTGAATATGGGATTCCAAATTTGTACAACAACTTAAATAGAATGAGTGAAATTGAGAGTTGTTACAATAGGTAGGGTACGTCACGATTTAAAGTGTTACATACTTCGACGTAATGTAAGAAACATGATTGGTTTACACGACTGCAGCTCACAAGGAAGAGAGCTATATCATTCTGACATGTGTAAATTCTGAATCATTATCTCAAATTTGCAGTAAAGATGTGGAAAATGCTAAAACCACTGTTAACTGTAGCAACATTTTTGCACACTAAAATGAAAACGCTCGTCTGATGAAATCAAAAGGAACGCCTTTGAAACGAGTTATATATTTACGAAGTTATAGATATTTACGAAGGTATAGATATTTACAAGTTGACAAAATAAAGATTAAAGACAAAGCATTAAAGGAAAATGCAAAATCCACTGTTAACTGTAGGAATACGGCAGTATATCTTTTTGCACACCAAAATGAAAAGGTTTGACTCTTGAAATCTGAAGGTAAACCTTTGAAACGAAGTTATATATTTACGAAGTAACCGATATTTACAAGTTGACAAATAAAGATAAGAGCAAAGTTAGTAATAAACCAACGCTGAAATTAAAGTAGGTCTTCTATAATTATGTTTTGCAACAAATAGGGGTAAAAATGGAAATGATGACAACTATGTGTACAAATATCATCATAAACTGTTTTTTATATTTCTAACCATTGAGCAAAAAAGGTAAATATATACCTATATTATGGTTGAATGAACTTTATACAATAGGATACCAAGTCTAAAACTAGCAGCTACAGTCGCAATTTGTAAGCTACTCAACACAGTACCTACTAAATTCATTCACAAATAAGTATGCCATCTGTGGTCTACGTAGATCTACGCACTAGCTTTTGACAATACCACCTCATCTGATCGACAATACCTACCGCAGAGACCTCCATCAACAAAATATCTTCCGCTTAAGTAACGTTCCAACAAATGGGATGAGTATTGCGCAAGTGACACAATTACCTATAAATACTTTTTGAGTTATGATGATTACGATTCTAGTATAAATGAACTATTATAGAGAAACCAAATCTACAGCAATATTAAAAAAAAAGTATTTTCTTATGTTTGTAATGAATAAACTCAAAAACTACTGCGCCGATCTCAAAAATTCCTTCACCATTGGAAAGCAACATTTATCCTGAGTAACATAGGTTATATTTCCTTCCCGTATTCTCACGGGAACGGGAGCTACGCAAGCGAAACCGCGTGACGTCCACTAGTGATTTACAAAAAGCTTATTCTTAGAGCCTATTTTACATAATTTTCTATTCTCTTCATTTAAGACTATGCAAACAAAATCACCGATCGAAATACATAAGTAATATTAATAACTGAGTAGTTTCTCTGAAAACTATAATCGCTACTTTAGATCTTACTTATTAAATGTTAGAACGTAAGTAGCAGTAATAAATAATCCTGTTTCTATAATAATAATATCTCAATATAAGCTGCTTTGGTAAGTTTTCCTGGGAGTTAAAGACTTAGGTGTCGATATGGATGTCGTCAAAATAAGAACACTGGTGGAGTTATTACATGCATATGGTCACGATGTTTTGTACGATAGGCTATGCACTCACATTTCACCACTTGAATTTAGTCCCACGTAATGTTAGTGGCATGTAACGTTGTGCAACAACGTATGAATAAATCAATTAAAATTAGTTAATTGAAAATGAAATTTAAGTCATAATAAATGAAAGCGCCATCTGCCGACAAATAGTCACATCAACACTAGCGCGGGTTAACTCGCGCTAGTGTTGATGTGACTATTTGTCGGCAGATTTATTCATACGTTGTTGCACAACGTTACAGGCATTCACGACAATTGGCAGGACAGCACGCCTTCCGAAGCACGAAACCTCTCGCCAATGGAAATGCAATAAACGGTCACCGATCTCCCGGCTGTCCATAACGCTAATGCTATGGACAGAAGCTTTTTTATGCTCGTCTGTATGTATTGACGTAACAACGTCTTATATTTCGATGCAGCCGGCTGCACGCACGAAAACACATGACGTATGCGGCGTTACCTCGCTCTGAGGCGTTCCATTTACGGCTAAGTTGTCACGTTCAACTATCGTCAGTGAACCGACTTTACAGACTATCGATTTTCTTTTTTTGTATGGAGCTGCTTTGCTGCTTAGTACTTAAGATGGCTATCCTAAGCACTTCAATACGATTATAGATTATCAGATTTCATTATTCAGTGAGTATCAATACGATATTTGACCTTGTAATAATGTACAAGCATCTTTTTAGAATACCTCACGCAATATTTTTAAGTTTCCTCACACTAATCATTATGCTGCATAGTGCATTAGCCGTGAACACCGTCCTTGCTGCAAATGACATATTTCGCAAGCTCCCGTATACTCAGAATATTTAGTTGTCCCTACTTTTCATGAATTAAGATCTTAGTAATGACCACGAATTAAGTATAATTTGACTATTACTCAATTCTTACCGATTATCTTCCGAGAGCATCGAAATTATAGTTTAAACTGGTACATGAATCAAAAGTCCATCATCAAACAAAAAAAGGAAAAACCGTTTGTTTCACATATGAAGAGCACATATATATTATGATTTTCTGTTCAGGCATTGTTTAAACTAAAGTCTTGTTGTAAAAGATTTTAACAATCTACCGAACTCATTGGATAAGTGCAAATGCGTTATTGATGCGATGTTGGCTGTAAAGTCAAAGCCTAGACTTACCTGTCATGCACAAATAATAAAAAGAAATGCCCATTGAAAAGGTTAATACTTTCGTCTTTCTTTGAAAAAAAATATCTTTTATAAGTAATAAGAAGTTTTTTTCTAATTATGGGAAAAGTTTAACCCGCCCCGCGTCGACTTCATCTTTTGGCTGCACACCGATCATGACTCTATGAGCCAAATCTACATGGGTATTTACCGTTTCTTCACAGGAGAAGTTGAGACGACAAAGTAATTTAAGAACTTTTGAGTAAGAGACCGCTGAACTGGTTACTACAATTAGAGGTCAAGTATTTTTGGTGTACAATAAAGATGTTCTACTAATTAAATAACTTATTGGCTTGGTTCAACTATAACTATAACTATAACGTTCCATATACATTACCACGCATATGCATTACATACACGCATAGGCAGGCAGGCTGCCTACCTCGAAGTCAGACTGTAAAATATGTATTATGTGAAAGCAAATGTTGTTAAACTAAATAAATCATGTAAATAGCACATAAGCAACTCTCTTTTCTAAAGCTCTACAAAAACTGGGAAGCTGGCGTTGCATTAGAATCTTCTAATACTACGGATGTCAAAAGTAAGTATACTGATCTGACAGGTCATTTGCGCGTGCGACTGTGACATAACACACACACATACGTACTGCCACACATTCCACTGCACAAGGAAGCGTGTGACCTCAGCTTTTTTAAAAATAGAACTGCTACTTTTTTTATATCCATCGTGGGATTCGGGCCTATTGTCAAATGACATAGTTCTAAATAAATGATTGTCTATTCTTAGTATTTCATCTCTCAGTAAAAACATTTATAGCAATCACGTTAAAAATAGATTCGATGGGTTATCTATTTATTCTCAAAGGAGTAGGTTGAGGCATAGTTTCTTTTTGTCCCAAGTAGTAGAGGGGGGTCTATTGCAGTGTGCAAATGGATAGGCGCAAGTTGAGACCACCCGCTGTTGAAATTTTTCAAGCCGCCCAATGTCCTAGAACTTGACTTAACGACTGCCATGTTGCAAAATCGGATTCGAAACTTCCTTTAGTAAGTTTTCTTCGCCTTTCGCAAAATACTGGGAATAGCAAAATACTCCACTCTGACTTTACTCTTATTTTATTACACTGTATCACGCACGCCGTCAAAATTTCAACTCAATTATATATTTAGAATTATCTCATAATAAAATCAACGTCTTAACTGGAAACATGTTCATATCTAGGTTAAAAGATCAGTATCAATGCTTCAAGACTAATTTATTAAAAACAAAAAGCAGACATAGACAGTAGAGTATTCACACGGAGAACGACATTATGCAAAATGGCGCGAAACTGCATTGTTTTATGTGAGGTTCAATTACGAAATGTAAATAAACTGTTTCGTTTAATGTGTGTTAATTATGGTGTTTATTTATCTGCATGCGTTGTTGGAGATAAGTTTTAACTAAGTAACTATAAATAGGTGTAGATTCTCTAATTGTACTTTTTTTATGCCTGCTACTCTTTCTGCGTGTCTTGCCGGAAATGTTTTCCGAATAATTTTTTTTTTTTTATTTTATGAGCAAATATTCAGTAAACATTGACTTTACGTAAAGGACTTTATGTACAGATTGGTAAAAATAATACCTTTACAGGTTTGTCCAAGTAACCGACACTCGTCAAACAATACACTTAACAAAAATTAAAATTAGCTGTAAGTGAGCAATTTTTTTTTATGTAGGTACGGGAAAATGTAAACAAAGCTGCCGAGTGCGGTTTTAAGTTTTACCAGTTTTTTATCAAACGTCTTCATCGAAGTAGAATAAAACCCAATCCCTCGGGAGAGACCGTGATGACGGGCAAAGTCTGTGACAGGGAACGTGGGGATATTCTTCCGAGGGCGTACCCTGGTCTCCCAGCCGTAGGCAGACCGAAGGCCGCCGTGTTGTTTTAGTCAGTAGGAGTCCAGCATAACATATACGAGGATAGTTGGATTCCAGTGGCCGTCACGCGTTTTCACCCGCGTAGTTCCCGTTCCCGTGGGAATACGGGACTTAAATATAGCCTCTATTCACCGAAAATAGTGTACCTTTTCAACAGTGAAAGATTTTCAAAATTGGTTTGTTAGCCTCAGAGCCTATTCGATGCAAACAAACAATTAAATCTTTCCTCTTTATAATTTTAGTATAGAGAAGATGTCTTCATCGGCAATGAAAAGTGCAACCTTCATTAGAGATCGGCTAAACCACAGTGACCTTCAACTTTGTACCTAATGTATGCAGAAGCACATCCCACACTTTAGCTATTGTGCAAATTCATCGAGAATGCTGATATCATTGTTTAAAACTACCTATTGACCCCCTTATTTGCGTAGGTATGTGTGCATTATCATTCTAACGGTTATGGGTACCTTTTTACATAAACAAAGCTGGACAAGTCAAAGAGATACAATATAGGCAGATATATATTATATGGTATACATCTGACTAATATCTACAAATACGTCGTTATACCTAATCCTTTCAAATCGTCACTCCTCCGAATATTTAATATAGTTGGAATAACCCTTTTTTTTTAACGTGAGGAAAATCCTACATGGATGGTATGCCGGACTTTTACCGACTAAAAACAACACGTATCCTACCTAACAGCCTACGGTTGGGAGCCCCGGGTAAGCCCTCGGAAGGATACCCCAGGACTCCCAACAGACCTACAGCCACCACTGCGACCTCACCTATGGGTGGGGGGTGGGGTTTGGGTACTACCCTCGTCTTTAGGGAATTGTTCGGGTGAGTTGGAATAACCCTTGACTGTTTGGCCTAGAACAGTAGGATTCAGTGTTTGCTATGGATTCTTATCCGTTTCCTACTTTAATATCGTTCTAAGATGGGTTTCCACTATTTATTTATTTAAAAAAAATTATGCACTTGTACACAGTTGGACTTAATTCCAAAGGTATTTTTTTTTCAGTCACTCTTTGGGTGATGCAGAGATAATTATGTGTAGGAAAGTGCTTAAGGTTGATAATTTTTGTATGTACCTATCTTTTTAGCGCCTGATTTCATTACGTATCGTATTAATATAATCAACTAAATTAAAGACCTCTAAAAACCGAAGATGGCTACGCAAGATCGCCACGTCAGAGAACTGTACCAGAGCCTGCCAACTACAACCGGTGTAAGATAAGTTCGAATCATCTGAAAGACAGATAGGGACAAAACGTCTCCAAGTCTCTCAGAAGAAACCCGAGGTGATAGAAACCTATCACTCTTACTTTCACGAACTAATGGACAAACTTTGCCGTCTTACTAATACAAAAAGCATACGGAATATAGTCAACATTGTTCACTTAATGCTAATAAAGCTGCTGTAATCAGAACAACAATAAAGTTCGAATTTCAAAATTGGAACGTAGGTTTTATGATCGTATACAGCCTACTTCAAAACTTTTCCGATCGTAAATTTGAACATTATAAAGTAGTACTTACAATCATATTCACCAACACTTTGAATGCTCAAGCCTATTGCGTGCAACCCAAATAACCCAACAATGCAATACAATGATGGTATCTTCGGTAAAAACTGTGAGAACACACGCCAGATTCATGATACACATTAACTTGATACAATAAGACATGTATTAATGAGTTCTGTATGCAAAAAGACGTTGTTCTCGTGAATGATTTGAGTTTAAGGAAAATGTATTCGGATTAGGGCAAAAGTGATTGAAGTAGGATTAGGGTTAATGTTTGTTGCATTCTCTTTTAGAACCTTTTTGGAGAGCAGCAGCAATATCTACTACCGTAATGTGAAAGAGGTTATGGTCACCTTATAGTAGTAGTTATACATTAATACTATCGGGAACGAGATGAGAATAGTTTCCGTGTAGTCAATTTATAGCTACACATTGGTAGAAAATTATAAGAGTAAATTGCTATAGTGCTTTCGAACGAGGACATGATATAGGATTTTTTTTTTCTTTTTTTTTAACGTGAGGGAAATGCTGTGCCGGACTCCTACCGACTATAAAACTTCACGTAACGCCCAACAGCCTACGGTTGGGAGCCCCGGGTAAGCCCTCGGAAGGATGTCCCAGGACTTTATGATATAGGTGCCAAAGGTATTGGAAGCTCCGAGGGCAGTAGTTTTAGACAATGAATAGTGGTATCGGAAAAGGTTCGAAGCCTCTTCCTTAATACGAGTAAAAACCACCATCATGAAAGTATCAAAACTTGGATGAACAAGGTTTTATTTCACAAAGGTCAAGATAATTCGATTTCAATCACAATTATCTTACAAAATATAGTAGCAAACACTTTCGAAACCGATATATTAGTATGTTTCGTATGAGTAACTCTAAGTGGCATTTGTATTTGCCCAACTATTTACTCAAAATGTTGACCCGCAAACTGACTCTTCAGAAGCTCAATGACGGAACGTTTGTTTACGAAACGGTTAAGTAATATTATTATCACGCTTAGGTCAACACCTTCGCTTGCTACCCACGGTTCCATTTATTAAATTTGAAATATAGGAATTGTTTACAACAAAAAAAAATGTTATGTCATCTTAAAACGTCAGAATTATTTTTAAATCTTGTTTTTTTTTTATTTCCGGTGCATCTTGGTAAGCGCAATGATATTTTTACATTAAAAATAGTTAATGCTGCATAATACCTAGATTCTAAGTTCTGTGGGAATCCCAAAGAATTTTGAATGGGTGGTTGAGTCTACAATATTTTCATGACCATACTGTGTCTAAGAACAAATCATTTTGCGCAAAAATATTTGAGCAATGAGTATCGTTCCTAATTTATTCATCTCAATAAAACAATACTATCATGAAACACGCATTAATATGCAACCTACATAACTAATGTTCTCAGTAAATCACTTCATTGCAATGTTACAATTATTATATCAAAAGTGTAATCACCAAATAAACTGCCTATTATACAGCCATAATCATATACCAAGTTTAACAGATGTCAGATAAAGAAAAACATTAACGTTATCTATGGAATAAAACCGTATTATTTATGGTTACAATGCTAGTCCATATTTGTTAGATCATTGTTCTTGTAATAAGCCAATTGTTTAAAATGAACGACTGAACATGTCTGAAGTGTTAATAACCATTGTGTAGGGTTAGGCAACTTAGCACAGATTTGATGTTTAGTTACATATGGCGGTAAATTACTTGGCGGGGTCTAGGATGTCAAACAATACGTGAACGACATAAGTACGCACCATAACCAAAGCCAGTTGTGAAAAAGTTGAAAAAAAACCATAGACTCATTATTACGAAAACTTTGAACCTAAACACTATACAAGCTGACGAGTTACATTATTCAATTTTATTTGTTGATACGACCGAATAAAGAAGGTATGTGGTAATGAACCTCATTTCATAATATATAATTTACTTGAAAGTCTTGAAACCCTGAACTTAGCCGTTTTTTGACTTTGTAAACAGGGTATTTTTTTAATAATTGTTATACAGGCGCTAGCTTCAGCCTTTCTGCCAGGAACAGTAGATTAACGTTCATAGGCTGCGGTGACCACCGGTCCATCTGGTGGGCCGTATGCTTGTCTGCCACCTTAGTGGTATAAAAAAAAAGTGTACCTTTATTACTGGCATGTAAATCCGCTACTTCACACACACACACACACTACGCTAATGAATGATTGCATACCTAATTATTAAAACTTTTTTAAAAACCTCTCTTACAGAATACAGGTTGCGTAGTAGCTAAAAGTCTAAGACAGTTATGATTGGCGGAAAATGAAAAGCTCCTTTCTTCAACCTACAAATTAACCAATCAACAAGAAGTATCGGTAATCTGATCCAATAACTGTCTGCTGCAACAGACGTGTACTCACGATTCGAAATTCGAAAATAACCGATTATTATTTGAAAAACGAACATCGTGTCTTGAAACACTATTCGATTTACGGATGAGCATTTCAGTGAGTGGACAGTAATCGATTAGTAATGTAGAAAATAATCGCCATACCGATGATTACAGTAAGAGCGCATAATCATATCTAATGCAAATTATGCGAAAGGAATTTTACTTAATGTAATTAAACTTTTTGTATAACAATAAGAAGAATAAGCCTGTGTTCACGAATGTATTATCAGCAAGGTATTCAAGAGAAAACTAAAAGTCCCGTTGTAAACGAAATAGAAATTGATAGACCAGTAAAAGTTTTGCGCGTATCTGTGTGGGGTTTATGTTCCCGAGGCGTACTCGGAATTCCCGGCAGTAGATAGATGGGGGGGCACCTTGTTAGTGGGTAGGTATCCGGCATAGTATTCATGACAAATTACACTAAAAAGAGATATATTCATGCATACCAACAGAAGCTCCCCATTCCGAAAATATTAGCTGGACTTTGTCTTCAAGATCTTTATGAAACTCAATTTTTTTTCTAGCATAGTATAACAACTGAGCGCAATCTGATTTAATTTAAAACAAACCATTTATTCGTGATAAAAAGCTCTAGTTTCAAAACTACACTTCTGATGATGTAAACAGATTTTATTTCCATTAGTCAAGAGTTTCGTCTACTATCTCTCAATTTAAGATAAGTACGGTGATCATAGTCATGATGATGAAAATTGTCAGCTTATCTGTGATCAAAATCATTGATGACATTTTAAAAAACAAACATCAAAAGTATCAATCTAGATAGAAACTCTTTGATTGGCGTGCGAACAATAAATTACGTAACACGAAATTCTTTATTTGAATTCGAAATTTAACGAAGCATTCCATAAAAAGTTCGATTTTTAAATCTATTGAAAGTTATGTTTTAATCTGTGAACAATTATTTTCTATACGGTTACGCGATTATGCAGTTATTCACTGCACAACATTCTTGAAGAATTATCATATAAACTTGCTACGTGGCGCGGCGGGACGATCGTGAGTAGTGAAAAGGAAAGTCATTATAGGTCCAAAGGTTATAGAAAGTCCTAAAACGGGTCCCAGATGGCAAGGTCTAGGTTATGGACGTTATAGGGATGGGCAAAACATAGCGTTGAGAGAACGACTAATTGACGTCTGTGGGAACCGGAATTTTCTTGTGTAAATTTATGTTTTGCGCATCATGCACAAGGCTATTTTAGAACAAGATGCTTGACGGGATTGAGGAGACAGCGTGTTTGTTTCGAGTTATAGTAACGACTTTCAATAGTTAGATATGATGTATTTAAATATAATTTTAGACTTTTAATTAGTGAAAAATCTTTCAACATTTAAAAGATATATTTTGCCAACGGTATGCAGCTTTAATTAGGTAATTTTAGAAGTTAAAAAAAGTCGAGCATCTCGAGAGCTTTCTGAGCGCACGCGCACGCTGCTGTGTGAAATATATACAAAGATAAATATCATGGTCGAATTGTTTCCTCTGGAGGAACACCTTCTGAAGAGGAAATATGCGGGGGAACCCACCTAATAGGTGAGCATATTCCCGTGATGACAACGATCAGAGTTTGGTTACAGCAGTTAATTTTTTCAAAGTACCCTGGCGTACCTACCGAAGCACAGAGACGAGTGCCACAAACGGTTACCTATCTTAGTACTGACCGCAGCGTAAATTGCTTAACACAGTTATCTTTTAAGTACAAATTGCTGATCAATTTACTACGGGCGCTTTTTTTTACATGATTACAATACTACACTCGAGAGCAATGAATCCGGGTCACTTAAAGAATGTTAAAAATCTCGGAAACTAAAAATGATAGGTTAATGCAATAATTTTTATTATTGCATTAACCTATCATTTTTAGTTTCCGAGATTTATAAGAATATTGGGGGGGATGTAGTGTGCCTTCACGAAGAGCGATACCTGTGCTCGGGCCCTCCCCGTAAGTAGCGGCGAAAGCGAAAACGCGAAACAAAACACTACCGATGAGTGCCGACAGGGCTAGGGCGTCCCCCCAAGGCGACGCGTACCGGTATGCCCCCGTCGGTACGACTGCATGCGCACGCGGCGAAGGGGGCCGCCACCCTTCACGCAGCGCCAACTCTGGCGGGATGCGAGGAGCCGAGTGCCGGATAGGCACGTGGAATGTGCGTGGTGGTATGGAAGGTAAGATGAATGAATTGATGGATGTAATGAAAGAGCGATGCCTGGATGTATTGTGTGTCACAGAGACTAAGCGGAAGGGGAGCGGCATCGACGATCTTCCTGGCGGAATAATTGCTTTGTGGTCCGGAGTGGACCAAGAGGATCATGCCAGTAAGGGAGTGGGTGTCTTGCTCTCCTCCCGTTTGGCCTCTGGAGTGAAAGATTATGGATTGGTAGGCCCAAGACTCCTGTGGGTACGTATAAAACTGGGGATCACGAGAGTTTTTTTGGTCGCAGCCTATGCTCCCGTCAGCTCGGCTAATCCCCAAGTGCTCGCGGAGTTCTGGGAATCCGTTAGGGACGTCCTCGATTTGGCTGACGGGAATGAAAAGTTGATCATGTGTGGTGATTTGAATGGATGGGTGGGGACCAAGCGAGATGGCTTCGATGCTGTCCTTGGTCCGTATGGAGATAAGAGATCGAATGATGCTGGTAAGTCAATCTTAGACGTATGCTTGGAACGAGACCTCCTTGTGGCGAACAGTTTATTCCGTCACAAAGATATCCACACGTATACATGGAGACGGAAGGAAGAAAAAAGTGTGATTGATTTGATTTTGATAGACAATCGTCTTCGACAGGCTATAAGGGATACAAGAGCCTACAGAGGCCCCACTCTTGAAACTGATCACTACCTGGTGGTAAGCCGGTTTGTTGGTCTTTTCAAGAAGTGGAGGCACTGGCGAGTGCGTGTCCCTTTCGGAGACTATGAAAGGATAAAGAGTGAAAAACTGGAAGATGAAAGCGTAAGGAGTATGTATGTTGGCTTAGTCAGTGAAAGGCTTGCAAACGCGAGCCTTTCCGACTTAGATGTGGATAAATGCTGGAATATTATGAAAGAAAGTATAGTGGATAGTGCAAAAGAAGCATGTGGGAGTGCAAAGAGACATGAACATTCGAAAGGTGATGCCTGGTGGGATGCAGAAGTTCAATCCTGCGTAGCAAGAAAGAAGAAAGCGTGGTTGGATTATGTCTCATCTTTGCAACTGAATGACAGTATGAAAGACACGAAGAAAGAAATTTACCGCCTCTGCAAGAATGAAGCCAAAGCTTTAGTGAAAGAGAAGCGTGAAAGGATAAATATGATTGCGGAAGAGAAGCTGACGAGGAACTTCGAGACGAATACCAAACTCTTTTGGAGGGAGGTCAAGAAGTCTCGGAGCTGTTCGTCAGTTTCCAGAATGGATAAGATAAAGAGTAAAGCTGGGGACATTCTTGCGGACCCCTTAGAGGTGTTAGAGCGGTGGAATGAGTACTTTGGAGAAATGTATGAATATCTCCCGGATGCGGGCACTGCGAGGGAGGCGATAACTGATCTTGCGGTGCAAGCATCAAGCGGAGATATTACTTTGGAAGAGATTGAATGGTCGATACGAAGCTTGAAAAATGGAAAGTCTGCGGGAATTGATAGGATATCTGCTGAAATGATCAAATTAGGTGGTCCTTGCGTCCGGGACGCCTTCTGGTCATTGAGCAATCTATGCTGGAAGACTGGAAGGGTCCCAATGGACTGGAGGCGTGCTATCGTCGTGCCCTTGTATAAAGGCAAGGGCTCACGTATGGAGTGCGCCAACTATAGGGCCATCAGTTTGATCAGTATAGCAGCTAAAGTGTATGGCAAAATTATTGAAAGGAGAATGAGGGTGGAATCTGACGGATTACTGTGGGAGGCGCAGGGTGGTTTCCGAAATGGAAGGGGATGTATGGACCAAGTTTTCTCGCTCCGCAACATTGTAGAGAAGCAGCTGGCTGTAGGCCGGAAGGTTTTCTGCGGTTTTGTGGACATGGAGAAAGCATTTGACAGAGTTGTACGGAAGGATCTCTGGGATATATTGCCAGGATACGGGATTGATGGTGCGCTGCTTCGTGCTGTGCAGTCTACATATGTGGGATGTACGGCATGTGTGCGGGTGGGCGGCAGCCTGTCTCCCTGGTTTGACGTCAACATTGGCGTCAGACAGGGTTGCGTGCTGTCGGCTCTGCTGTTTGTCCTGTACCTGGACGATTGTCTTAAGAGAGTAAGATCGATGAATGTTGGATTGCGAATGGGTGACTTACTTGTGAACTGTTTGCTGTATGCAGATGATGCCGTGCTCATAGCCGAATCGCCATCAGAACTACAGTCACTAGTCACAACGATGAAAGATGATTGTCTAATGAGAGGCTTACATTTGAACGCGACTAAAACGAAAGTGATGGTATTCGAAAGAGAAGAGGACAGAACGAATGCCAGGATAACTGTAAATGATGTAGTGCTGGAACAGGTGGATGAGTTTGTATATCTTGGATGTGCATTTAGCAGGGATGGACGGTACACCGCTGATGTAGAAAAGAGGGTAACTGCGGGAAATAGTGTGAATGGAGCGTTAGGCAAACTTTTAGGTACCAAGGCCTTAAGTCAAAAGGCCCAGCTCGCAGTACACAATGCGGTGCTGATACCTACGCTAACGTATGGAAGCGAGAGTTGGGTATGGCAGGAAACGCATGAAAGTAGAATAAACGCGGTCGAGATGCGCGCGCTACGCAAAATCTGCGGAGTAACGCTCGCAGATCGCGTTCGGAATGAAGATGTAAGAAAGAGAGTTGGTCTGAAAGAGAGTGTCGGTGTTAAAGTAAGGAAGGGCATGCTACGATGGTTCGGGCATGTGGAACGAATGGGAGATGAAAGAATGACAAAACAGATATACAACGCGAAAGTGGATGGACGTAGGAGTCGGGGAAGGCCACGACACACCTACCACGACCAAATTAATCATGTGTTAGTGGAGGGTGGTGTCAAGAGCCGTAGGAACCGACGTGCATGCATGAAAAGAAAAATGAAAGTTGAAGAGGCGAGTGAGGTGTGTATGGACCGTGCCGTGTGGCGCTCGGTTCTTTCTGCCTACCCCGCAAGGGATTTGGCGTGAAGATAGTATAGTATAGTATTAATGCAATAAATTGTATTTAATAGACAATGTAATACTCCATAAATGAAAGTAAAAAAAATATGAGTCACCATACATTTTATTAACACAAAATTACATAAAGAAAAAACTGCTGATCTCTCCTTAAAACAAAAATAGGAAACATGAAATTTTTGAACTTTATTACGATTTTCTTGAATTTTAATACTTCGTATTGCCTCCTCGTGCTTCCATTACTGCGTTTACGCGGTTTGGCATGCTGTACACCAAGTTCCTTATACGATTTTGGGGAATATTCTCCCATTCCTCTGTGAGAGCAATTTTGAGCTCACGAAGCGTGATTGGGGGAGGGTTTCGTTGTTTTACGCATCTGCCTAGCTCGTCCCAAGCATGCTCGATCGGGTTGATATCCGGGCTGCGCGCTGGCCACTCCATACGAGTAATGTTCATCTCTTGAAGGTAGTCATTCACAATCCTACCTGTATGAGGTCGGGCATTGTCATGCATAAATATAGCATCCTCACCTAAATTGACCATAAATGGACCAACGTGATCATTGAGGATTTCTTCCACATATCTTACGCTAGTTAAAGAGCCGTTTTCTATGATCACCAGCTCTGTGCGACTTTCAGAAGAAATTCCGGCCCACACAAGTACAGACCCACCACCGTAGGCTACTTTTTCTTCGATGCATGCTTGCTTGAATCTTTCCCCTGGTCTTCGATACACTCTGTGTCTTCCATCGTGCTTGTAGAGCATAAATTTTGATTCGTCGGAGAACATAACTTTTGACCAATCTTCAATACTCCAATTTACGTGGCTCTGGGCATACCTTAGTCTCGAAATACGATGCCCACGCTCCAGTTTAGGGCCGTTTGCAGGTCTAAGGGGTTTTAAGTTAGATTCAGCAAGCCGACGTCTTACTGTCCATGCACTTGGGTTACTTCCTCCGAGGCGTCGAAACTGATTGGTGAGTTCAGTTCCTGTGAGAAAGCGATTTCGAAGCATGGTGTTCACCAAGTATCGGTCTTCTCGTGCTGTGGTACACCTGGTTCTGCCCGTTCCTGGTCTGCGTAGGTTAGAACCAGTTTCTTCGTAACGTCGGAGAACTCTTTGTACTGTTGACAGCGACACACCGACAGTCCTGGCTGTATCGCGCTGACTCCGGCCGGTTTCCAGAATTGTAAGTATTCTGGTGCATTCTTCAGGGGTAAGCGACATAATTTCAGCTTGATTAATGAATATAGAGCACTATCAACATGGTTTATGTACCCACATAAATGACAGATTACAAACAAAAGCAACACCAAATGCTGTAATTTCGTAGTTCCATCTTCGAAAGTGGCCCTTTTTCAAATTTGATTTTTTTATGATATAACTTTACAATAACTAAGAAGTTTTAATACCTTCATTTAAGGAGTATTACATTGTCTATTAAATACAATTTATTGCATTAACCTAGCATTTTTAGTTTCCGAGATTTTTAGGATTCTTTAAGTGACCCGGATTCATTGCTCTCGAGTGTAAAATGACTATTAACCTTTTCGCCATTTTTATTGAGTAAGTACTTCATTGCATAATTATCTCTCCATATTAGTGCATCCATAAGATCTATTACTTGATTATTATGAAGTGCTTATGTCGTTATTGATAGTACTTTCGCAATGCGATAGGTCATAGATGTCAAATAATTATTGTGGAATGACAGATGAAGATGTTGCTTTGTTGCCATTAGATGCAATAGTATTGCAACTAGATATTATAATGAGGTCAAAATAGCAACTAAATTGTTCTCACTGTGTGAAGAGTAGGTATTTGAAAAAGATCATAATAAGTATTTGAACTGCTGATCTATCGCCTCGAGATCGCTTGATCTTAAATTCGTGAACATTACTAGATACAGTAGATGCGTACGAATAGCCTAATGAAAACTGCTAATTTATAATATGAATTTCTTTCCTTCAAAAATTACATTTCCTAGTTAAAGTTTATTTAATCGAGAATATAATATTATTAGAATACGACGATCAAATTATCAGAATACTATTAAATCTATAGTAGGTAATATTATAAAGAGGAAAGATTGATTGTTTGTTTGTTTGTATTGAATAAGCTTCGAAGCTACTGAATCTATTTGAAAAATTCTTTTACTGTTGGGTAGCAAAGCAACACTACCTCCGCATGACATAGGCTGTATGTTTTTCCCCGTATTCCCACAGGAATGGGAAATAATGTAGGTGAATCCGTGTGAAATCGACTAGTAGATGTATAAGAATATGATCTCTCCTTATTGCCAGAGACAGAAGTCTTCACAATAATCTTTACAACACGCAACTTGCAACGTATGCAACTCTATTCATAGACAAAATAAGCCGCCGTTTTGAGCGCGAAATTGCATCTAAAGGTACGTAAAAATTGCGCAAGATTCATGTCAACGTATAGATCGATGGTGCGGCTAAATTTTAAGATTCTATTATCTCGGTTAGAATGGTGAATAGATGATAATAATGATATTTTTATGTAATAGAGATTGATGTATTGTAAGTGAGGATGCAATTTCAGACAGGATTGTACAATTTTGGATTATGATTGCATATATTTTAGTACTTTTGTCAGGTGTAACATGTTATCTAAAGGTACTAATATTATAAAGAGGAAAGATTTTATTATTTGTTTGTATCGAATAAGCTCCGAAACTACTGGACCGATTTGAAAACTTTTTTTATGGTTGGGAAGCTACACTCTTCGCAGTAAACACAGGCTACCTATATTTTATTCCCGTATTCCCACAGAAACGAGAGCTACGCGGGCGAAACCGCGTGACGTCCTCTAGTATATTATAATAGGTATTATCTCTTTGCTGTCATTAGATTCTATTAATAAACAATCTTTGTGAATACGTTTATTTGTATTAATAAAATCACCTGTCAACGCCCAGCTGAAACCGTTTTATGTAAAAACTTGATTTTTTTAGTATTAGGCAGGCAATCACTTAAGAAAGGAATGTGTTAAATTCCATCCCTAAACAGGTAAAATAGAGGAAAGCACTTATAGAAAGTTTATGTACGTTATTTGTAATTTTGGGGAAAAAAACTAAAAGTATTTTTTTTGCTGTAAGACATCGGAATTATAAGAACTTAAAACATAAACCTCTTGGATTTTTGGTCCTGGCGTGACGTCATCATTGAACACGACCTTAGTTTTGCCGACATCAGCATATTGATATGCTTCCCTCTTCTAGCTATAACGATGACCGATAAGGTTTGTTTAGAAAAAGGAAAAATTACACATACATGTCGTACATATGCAATATATTTATATATTTTTTGAAGTTATACTTCTTTAGGCGCGTTATGAAAAAATGATGAGAGTGAAATTTTAAGATCTGTGACACAAAATTAACAGTATGAAGTTGTCTGCTTAACCGCTCATTAAGTCTCGAAAAAAAAGCTACCAACAAAATAGAAATTGAACCTCGATATAAGTCGCGCATGTTGGTACGCTCGTCACCTCTGATCACTGTTTTCATATTTATAATATTTTTTTTTTGTTTTTTTTTTAAAGAAGTATAACTTCTCACGCGGGTACATAAGTACACGCACCCATTTTTTTATTTTATTTGTATGCTTACTTAGTTCTCCCATGATCATGGCGTTTGCAATAGTGCCATAATATCGAAACCATATATCGTTTAAAAGACATGTAAAATGCCGTAAGCTTTAAAACTAATCTGCAGTAATGTAAGTAACTCACACGTAACTCTTGTTAGTAAGAAGGAACCTACATTAAAGTAAATGTTAAGAAGTCGTATAATCGTCTTCCGCATACAAGCTTTTATAGTATGTAGCTAAATGTCGCGTAGCTTAATTAAGAGCCTACCAGACGCCAAATTGTTAAAAGAAGATAGTAGATAATTATGCATTTTAGCGTACAAGAAAGAGAGAAATGCGATCGGTTTTTGTGCGCTTTTAACGAAATAAATTAATTATAAAAAAACTATAACCAATATGAAAAAAATGCTCTTGTGCAAATGAAGATTTTACAATTTGTCTTTCTTATAAATATTTTATATTATAAAAACAACTTATAATATGCGAGATCTAGCTTAAAATTTCACGAAATCAAGGTATTTTCAACACAAAAATCTATCGAGGATTTTATCAGTAATCGTGTTTCTAGCCTAGTGCGTTTTTAGTTCATGAACTGAAGTTGTCTGTGTTCAATTTTTAATTCAGCAGACCTTACGAGTCCTGAGATCTAGATCAAAGTAATAGTCTATTAGGACTCTTAAACGAAGACCAGGTATTAGATGTCAGCGCGGTCCAAGTCTATTTTGCCAATAGTGTCAGAACAGGAGGCCAATTCTCGGTGAAATGTCTTAGGTCTAAAGCTGTTTCTAAATGTGAGACAGATGACGTTTGATCAGTAAATTTTCGATTGTTCATTCATTTGGTATGGTTGAGAATCGTCACCCTAAATCGTAGCTAATTAAAAACTATCAAATTGTACCGTAGCCGACGCTTCAACATTTTATTATTCACTATAGGAATGATTCTGCCTTGTGTGGCGACGGGGTAAGAGTACAAATTAGCGCTGTAAGGGAACACTTTTGCAAAAAGATCCATTGCGTAGAGAAGGAAAACTCGAAACGAAACCCAATTGTTAGTAAAATGACACTCGTTAAGTCAAGTCCATTTCAACACGGCAATAGGCTCACCATCTTAGAGTATTTCTAATATATACCTACTCTAAGCTCACTATAAGGTGAAATGTGGCCGTATACTATGCCTCTGTCTACCCCTTCGGGGATAAAGGCATGGCTATATGTATGTATGTAGGAATTATTCGGACACTATTGAAATAGCAGATTTGGCCCCCAGTCAAGAGACAAAAGCGCTTTTTTTTCGCGGTAAGAATAGAACCTTCCACTCCTATTATCTGCAATTAATTTCAACTAGATATAATATAGCTAATAAAATAAGCCAACGACTAACAGCTAAAGTACTTTCAATTCAGGAACTCTTAAGACTTGGCCCAATTTTGGAAGTTTGTGTTTCATTCCATACATCAAAAATAGAAAATATTTTTTTCCAGGCGAACTATCACTTTTAGAAAATAACTCTCGTAATACCTAATTATTCATTATAGTAACGAGATCTATCGAATGGCATTATTGTTTAATTGGAATTCGAATAAAAATCTTAAGTAACTAAAAATAGCCGTTTCTACCGACTTGTGAGGCAGGCCGTATGCTTATTTGCCACCTTGATATAAAAACCAGTTTCTTCTGCTAGAAACAACCAGGTTCAATGACAAGATGAATATTCAAGTTACGTGAAAAAGTAGAAGTAATGTTAGTGACAAATTTTAAGTTAATTTATAGGTTGACAATGCACGACTGTCGAATTTGAATCACAATTTCTATGGTAATTGATCACCAAAACAAGCAAGAATCACAAGTTTAATAAGACTAGTCAGGTTTTCCACTATTTCCCTTAGATGTCCAGGCAACATAATGCCAATCTTACTAATATTATAAATGTGAAAGTTTGTGAGTGTGGATGTTTGTTACTCATTCACGCTCTAACGGCTGAACGGATCTGGCTAAAATTGGGTACAGCGATAGATTATGGTCTGGAATAACACATAGGCCAATATATTTTTATCCCGGGAATAAGTTCCCACGGGAAGCTGCGGGCGTCAGCTAGTATGTTATAATGTTATTATTCCGCGCGTAAAAAGAGCACTTTTACAAATACTAGTGTCATATTATCCTGATGCGCAAACGTCCTTAAGCAAAGACTTTTCATGAAGTTGGCAGTATACCTGTTTCGTAATTCTATTAAAAAAATCAAACGTTTAAAAAACACGGCATATCTCAACCATAGAGTACGCATACGTAACCTATAGAATTTAACCTATGTTGTGACAAGTCACGAGATTATTATCTGTGGCTCACATGCCAATTAACCCGTTAATGCAATCGCGATCGCATTCAAGTAATTGTTTTTGTTGAATTGCGTACAGAATAGACAGTATACTGACAACTATACAGTATCTTAGGTACAAGTAGTGTTTAAGCTGTTAATAAAATGACTAATGGATGTCACGCGGTTTCACCCGCATAGTTCACGTTCCCGTAGGAATACAGGTATATAATATAGCCTATGTTCACCGGGAATAACGTAGTTTTTTAACAGTAAAAAAATTTTTCAAATCGGTCAGAAGTTTCGGAGCCTATTCAATGCAAACAAACAATCAAATCTTCCCTCTATATAGTAAAACGATATAACCTATAAAGGTAGTATAAAAGAGTTCATTTTCGCAACATTAATATTTGATTCCAAGAAAGTCCAACTTAAAATATTAGTTTCATTTATAATAAAAATCGTTCCTCTACACAGAATAGTGGTAAGAAGATAAAATTTTACACGGTTTTTCTCTACACATTTAGAGATCCAATAGAATATTCTCTTTTTAGTACTTGGCGACATCCTCCTTATTAATTATGTATCTTGTAACTTTAGTGATTTTCAGAATTGAAAATATTAACCATTCGATAAAACAATAACAAAAAAAAAATTAGAGAGAGTGAGGTGGTTAGCATGTTTTTCAGTTACGATATTTATTTGCTACATGAGTTGACGTTCAAATTAGCTATATGTTTTGGTATGTTATGAAATTATGCAAGTAATACTTTAATATTTTATGTTTCACGAGCCGATGCCCGCAGCTTCGCCCGCGTAAAATTTGTTCCCGTTCCCGCTTCCCGTTATTTATCCCCTTGGGGGAAGGTTTTATCAAAATCCTTTCTTAGTGGATGCCTACGTCACACTCACAACATCTACCTGCATGCCAAACTTCAGCCTGATCCGTCCAGTGGTTTGGGTTGTGCGTTGATAAATATGTTAGTCAGTCAGTCACCTTTCAGCTATGTACTTTTAGATAGATTTTACAATTTGGAATTCTTTAACCCACAAATATTTGTAGTATATGTTATCAAGAAAGAGTTATGTTTTAAAAACAGTAGGTGCATTAGAATAATAATTGAAATTGATACTAATTGTAAAAATAATCATACTGTATTCTTAATTTTATCACCTGCAGGTGATAAAGCAAGCAACGGCGTTACATTACATGCTTTTTTTTTGTAACGTAAGGAAAATCCTACATGGATGCTATGCCGGACTCCTATCGATTAAAAACCACGCCTATCCTGCCTAACAGCCCATGGTTGGGAGCTCCGGGTAAGCCCTCGGAAGGATACCCCAGGACTTACATTATATGCTGAAAAAGCCAAGTTTCTTTCGGTATGGTTCAGTAGCATAGTTTATAAAGCGCTACCTTGGTTCAGACAAAGGTGCACGGGTTCAAGTCCCGTCTGAAGCTAATTGTCATTTATCACATTTTGAAAAAGTTGGCAAATTGCTTTAAAAATTTATTAATAGGTACTTTTAAGTATTACCAAATTTCTAGATAAGCTCCCCATATCTCTTTTAAATTTAATTGTGTGTAAGTGTATGAATGCCTCGGTGGCGCATTCGGTAGCGTAACGCATGCCATACCGAGGACCCGGCTTCGATTCCCGGGTCGTCCAATTATTTGTGTAATCCACAAATGTTTATTTCGGAAATTGGGATTTTTCTATCTATAATAATTTAAATATTTAGAAATATAGCGTCGCAGATCCCATAGCACAAGCTTTTATTAGCTTAATTTGGGCTAGATGATGTTGTGGATGAATGTCCACAAATATATATATATATAGTTATTTGTAGTGAAAATAGACAACCCGGTTCGGAGGGTGACCTAACCCTGTGACGTCTGTCTAACAAGGGTCACAGGTTGCTTTATTTACAATAAATAGATGCATTAACAAAATTTAGTTAACTAAAAAATCTATAAATAAAAAATACATTAATGTCACTGTTTATATTCAACTTTTAACGCTAGGTTTATAGGAAAAGTTTTTTTAGAACTAAGTACCCTACAAACAAAAACTAAAAAAGAATCAGTTAGGTAGGTAGTCTGTGATCATGGCGCTTGCAGTTCCGTAAAAATAATCTTAACAACTTAATACACTAAGATATCCAATATATAACAAAAATGTTGAAATATATTCCGTTAACTGTAATACTAATAAAAAAGAACTTTAAACTTGCGAGGAAAAGTAAGCTTTTTAATCCGCTCAGTTATGTATCAAGTCAAATCAGTTTCTATTTATAAAATGTCAAAACATCTCTTAACTTCCTCAAGTCAACGATTGATCATTAAAAAGTAGTGGATACATAATTACAGATAATTTTTGAAGCTCTTTTACTAATTTCATAAATTAAATTGAGGTATCTTTTATTTATATTTTATGATCATATTGTTTGATTAAATAAATATTTTTATTTATTTATTACTAAAAAATCGAATAAATAGTACAGTTAACACTTACCTTATTATTTTTCCTTTGACACACCGAAGCAAAAACTATAAAAAAGAAACGAAAATGATTAAAAAATATTCTAAATGTCACAACACAGCACTTTTTAAGAAAAAACTCACGTTCTAAATTATTAAGAAAAACGCCGCCAAAAACTTTGAAATTAGAATGCGAATGGAACCACAGAACAGAGGCGAATGTACGCGTGCGAACCATAGACCACGCTTATAACGTTCTCCCATACGTATGTTCCATTCCTTGAAGATCCCACATATTAACCTTTCACTTCGTAAGCACAGTTCAAGTTAAAGTGGATCTTCATTCCATTTAAAATTGACCTCAGCTTATGAACTTTCACTTACTCAACAGAGTTCAAGTTACATTTGGGGGTATCAAAAAGAATAATGGTATTCTGGGGGGCTTGCTAACAAATTAATGAATATTCGACAATTAGAATAAACATTACGTCGACACCGGGCTCCGCTTGCGTAAAACAACAATAAGAACATTGAAGGCTGTTTCTATTGAAATGTCTTTGAATTAGCGCTGAGGATTTCGCAGAGGTTTTCTGGCAATTATTTAGTGTCCTCCTAAATCTTATTGACATGTGAATTGTCTATGCTAGAATTTTATTTGTATGGTAATTAAAAACATTGGCTTTGTTTTTACGCCTAGATTCTTAAGCAGTAGAGAAATCCTATTTACTTTGTACTGACATAATACATAGTCATAATATTAGCTGGCTAAGCTCTGCATTTAATGCACCATTGGCGTTCTCAATAGTACTTCTTAGGCTTAGACGGAAATGTAGTGGTAAAATGTCATTTATCTCCAATTGAACATCGAACTGCAGATGTTTTAGTACCTTTTTTAACTTAAGGAAAATCCGTCGTGGATGCTATGCCGAACTCTTACTGACTAAAAACCAACCCGGGTAGCCCTCAGAAGGATATCATCGGGAATCCCAACAGACCTTGGCTACCACTGCGGCATCACCTAGGGAGTTCGGGCGCTTTTCCGCGACTTTGAAGGGTTGTTCAGGTGTTATCCCGCTTCTTAATGGCGCGTGGCGTGTGGGAAACTATAACCATAACGCTACGCTGTCACCTTGGGCCTGCTTCTGTAAAGGCGGTAAGCAGCCCCGTCAAACGTTCTGGCACCTACAACGAATGTCACTCAATATTTGATTCAAGTACCTATACACGAGATATAACAAGTGCTTTTGCCGAACTTTATTTATCAGTCAGCTGCAGAGAAAAGTACATATATACAGGGCAATATAAAATCTCATAAAAATAAATTAAAGATTTTCGGAGAAAATGCAATCCTTATTAGGTCAGCTCTGTACACCTATTTTATCTGCAGCTTAAACGCTTAATTTTTCAACCGATTATCCGAGGGTTAATAAAATCATACGGGAACTAAAAGGACCAAACAGGATTCGGCGGGAAACTTGCAGACAAGCGTTGCATTTCGATATAATAATTTTTCAAAACCAGTGTATTTTTCAATGTTTATGTAATTTATGGTTGATTTTAAACACAAAGGTTCGATAACGTGCAAAGTGTTGGAAAGTGATAAAGCGCAGTGAAACGCAAGTTTTTAGGTTTGTCAACAAATTCCAGAGCAAGCCCTAGTAAGGTACCACCGCCTTACTAGTGTAGAACTTAGTCCAAATTTGGACATAGGTACATGAATACGCTGCTGAAGAAGAATCTTAATATGAAAATGATTCATATTTTCACAATGAAATTTACTTGACTTTGGCATACTCTCAAGCCGAGAAAGTCCGAGGACAAGTAGAAAAAAAAAGGGCCATACGGATTGGCGCCAATAAAACGACAAGCTGACGCCACTCTGTTCTTATTTTTTCAAAACTAGTGTATTTTAGAGTAGGTACTTATGTGTAATCTATGGTGGATTCTTAAACATATTCACAAGTGTTGGAAAGTAATATACCTAACGCAGTGCAACGCGACGTTTTTTGACTGTCGACAAATTCCATAGCTAGCCCCAGGAAGGTACCGCCGCGCCGCTTCACTGAAGTAGAACTTGGACATGCATGCATGCGAAACTTGGACATGTATGAATATGCTGCTGTTTAGAAAAATCTCAACATGAAAAACATTCGTATTTTCGGCATAAAATTTACTTGTCGCATACTGTCATGCCGAAAAAGCCCAAGAATATGAAGAAAAATAAAAAGAACCATACAAATGTTTCGGTATAATGTGGTTCTAAACACTTCTATTGAAAGAATATGAATGCAATGGGATCCTGCCGAGATCTTCAGTCATGAATGCTTTACCAACTAAACCCAGAATTCCCGACTAATATTCTCATTACCCTAAATAATGAGAGAAAAGATTGTCATAAGGAAAGAAATACAAATATTCACCAATACGAATAATTAATATCCATTAACATAATTAATTTACAACATAGATGCGTATCAAATAATGAATCTTTCGTCAAATTTTTCATTTGTAGTAAGATGAATGTCGTTCCGTACTGATGCTTTTTGAGGCTTAAACCATTTCATCTGTTACTTAGAGCTTAGTAAAGTAGTCTTAAAGGACATCATTCATTTTGGACCAAAAACTGAAAGTGCCGGCCAGAAAAAGAAAATGTGATAGTCGCATAGAACACACAATTTCTAGCAAAAAATACTACTACATTAACCCTGTGCGTGCTATGGTTCTTTTGTTACATGCTTTTAAAATTCGTAAAAAATGTTATTTCCAAGGTGTCATTCTAATTGATATGAGCAGTTGAATAGTGATTTATTTTATTAATTATGTCTTTCAGCACACATATAAGCACACATACATATAATTATACCTGTTTCTCCGAAGGGTGAGGCAGAGGCATATTTTATGCCCAATTTTGATTTCTCGTTCCTACATAAAGGAGCATGTAAAATAAAGATAAAGAGTATTTTATTTCGACAGAGTCAAAGACCTTCTTGTAGTCCGCAAAAGCCATATACAGCGGCTGATTGTACTCGTTGGTTTTCTGTACAATCTGCCGTACAGTATGGTAGTGGTCCACGGTTCTGAAGCCTTTTCGAAATCCGGCTTGCTCCTTTGGCTGAAACTCCACCGCACTCCCGCTCCACGCTTCAGGTGTTTGTCCCTGTTGGAGGACGGAATTAAACAAACTCGTCAGCTCGTTGAGAACTGGAGCCCCCCCCCCCCCCGCCTTCAGTAGTTCAGTTGTAATTCCGTCCTCCCCAGAGGACTTGTTGTTTTTAAGTTGCCCGAGAGCCGCCCTCACCTCGCCCTGATCGATGTCCGGAATGTCCTCGCTATAGTGGCGCGATAGTGGGACTCGGTGGTCACAATCAGTAGGGTCCTACTCGTCGGCCTTTTTGTCCGTGATGCATACAGGTCTCTGTAAAAGCTCTTTATTTCCTCGAGAATCTCGAACCTTGAGGTCACAGTTCTGCCGTTCGCTGTCTTCAGTTACATCAGACGGGGTCTTCCAAGCTGTTGGGCAAATACTTTGGTACCCTTGTTCTGATCAATCGCTGCCTCGACGATGCTGGTGTTATAGCGTCTAAGGTCGCGTCGTATCGTATCAGCTTTCGGATTCTGAGATTTAGATCCCGCTGGTCTGACGAAGACGAGTGCGTAGATGGCGTTTCCCGTTTTATTCTCATAAGTTCGAAAGTCTCGGGCGAGAGCTTAGAGCACCTGTTATTGCTTTTTCCGGACAACAACCTTCGGGACACTTGCTGTAGCGTCCTGACCACATTGTCGGCCTTATCGTGAATATTGCCAGTGGTTTCCAGCAGATTAAAACGATTTTGAAGTTCTAACTGGAACCTCTCAGCCCTTGAGGCTAACTGGAGCGCGGTAGGTCGGAGAGTAGGCTTCATCATACGGGCCCTTTCAGCTCGGAAGTCCAAATTCAGAGATGCTTGTACAAGTCGGTGATCACCACCGGTATTAAACCTGTTATCCACAGAGACATCTCTAAATATAGACTTCCTGTCCGTCATGATGATGAAGTCTATCTCGTTCCTTGTGACCTTGTCGGGGCATCGCCAAGTCCATTTTCTGTGGGGCTTCTTCTTAAAGAAAGAGTTCATCACGAAAAGCCCCTGAGACTCAAGAAAACTGACAAGCATATGGCCCCGGTCTCTTCTGCGCCCTACACCAAAGGGGCCGATCTTCGTTTCGCCGCGTTCTTGTACTCCCACTTTGGCATTAAAGCCTCCCATCACAACGCTGTAGTGAGTCTTTCAGTACCATGTAGTGCTTTTGCTATGTCCTCGTACATGGTCTCAACTGCCCCGACAGTGCTTTTCGAGGTCGGAGCGTACACTTGTATCACCTTCAGGGTGTACCTGTTGGTGAGTCTCAGTATTAAGTACGCTACTCGAGGCGAAACACTGCTGATCTCCACAAAGCTGCTAACGAGGTCCTTTTTAACTATAAAGCCAATCCCGCCCTCGGAATAATGTCTTCCGTCACCTTCCCGAAAGTAAAACAGGTTGCCTGATGCAAGGGTTAGCGTGTCCTCCTCCTTTCTTCAGACCTCGCACAATACTGGGTGTGCCAGTTAATACGACCTGGTTCTACCTCGAGTTTGGTGAGCCGCACGTCCAGGCGCAGAGTAGTTCCATTAAACGTGGCCAGGGTCAGTTTTGTATGGCAGCCTCTAGTAACCCGGAGATTCTTAGCACCCCCCTCCCGCCGTCACTCCGACCGCTACCGTGATCGGGAACAGCGGGAGTGCCGGGAACTGGGGGCCGTTGTTTTGTTGTGTGTATCATAGGAGGATATTTGGCCTTACTGTATCACGCTGGCCAGACGGGTTGGTACAGGGTTTAGTTTCGAATTATCCTTTTCTGTGCGCCATGACCTCGTCCGTTTATCAGCAGGTGCACCACTCGCAGGTGACGCTGGCTTGGACACCGGGGCCCCATCGCACCCATCGGGCGTCGGGAGGTGGCGGGGTGATTTGCCAGGTACCTGTCGCTTGAGCCTAGGGGGCTGCGCGCGCGGCACCTTTGTCTAAGTTTTTTGCAACAAGTTTGGACTTGTTGTGAATCGTTAGGTACGTTTTGTTTCTGCGTAGGTACGTAGATAATTAGTAAAATGATAATTCTTTCTTATTACAATAGAATAACGTAAAAACAAATTACTATTCAAGTGATAAAATGTATCAAAATACATCATCAAAATAACATTCTTCTCGTATTTTAAAAGCATGTAACAACAAAACCATAGCACGCACAGGGTTAATGTAGTAGTATTTTTTGCTAGAAATTGTGTGTTCTATGCGAATATTACATTTTTTTTTTCTGGCCGGCACTTTCAGAATTGGCCCAAAAATGTATGAAACGTGAATGATCTCCTTTAAACGTTTATTTTTGACATTTTAAAAGCCAAAATGCCTTGAAATGGCACAAATATTTTTGTATGCTGACAACATCAATACATATGATAAAATCGTAACAGGTCGCTGTCTTATATTTAAATGGAAAAAAAAAAGTACATGAAAGATAAATTAGAAAAAATATTATAGGGGGGCCTTTATGAACGCAATAGAACCCAAAACCATGATTTTTTGAATTTTTGTCTGTTTGTCTGCATGTCTGTATATCTGTTTGTCTGTACGTTTGTGCACTCTAATCTCAGTAACCGCTTAACCGATTGCAATGCGGATTTTTTTATTGTGCTCAGGTTTACTCCACTTAACATTTAGTGTTTATTTCATGTCATTCGGTTTATAAATAAAAAAATATACACTTTTAAGAATGAAAAAAGATATTTTAAAAATTTTAATTGTAGGGATTTCTTTGAAGGTAACGATAAATCAAAACTGGCGTGTTGGCTTGATCATAAAAGAGCTTAAAGATTAAGACTATTTAAAAAAAATAGACTTAATCTTTAAGATCTTTTATGATTAAGCAAACAGGGCAGTTTCACACGCTGCTTGATGAGTCTAATGAAGAAATACCTCTCCTTTCATACATCTTATGTGACGTAAACGAAGTTGCGGGGTCAGCTAGTTGTTAATAAAATTTCAACGTGTCACTTGTCTTTGCATAAAAGAAGTCAATCTATGTTTGGAAGTCCTGGGGTATCCTTCCGAGGACTTGCCCGGGGCTTCCAACCGTAGGCTGTTAGACAGGATACGTGTGGTTTTTAGTCGGTAGGAGTCCGGCATAGCATTCATATGGGTTTAAAAAAAAAGTCAATCTATGTACATACTTACAACAATATAGGTACAAAACATAATGAGGCTTTGTAACAGGTTTCATCAATCATATTTACCTATGGCATTCCATTTCTGGACAGAAGCCTCTCCCAAATAACTCCCTTACTAATTTAGCTGCCCCTTCCGTCATATTTAAATATAAGGACTGCTGAAGTAAATTAGAATTTAGAAGAATTCAAGCCAGGTCTGACATTTTCTTTACTAATAACTAGCGGACGTCACGCGGTTTTACCCGCGTAGTTCCCGTTCCCGTGGGAATACGATAATAAAATATAGCCTATGTTCACCGCAAAGAGTGTAGCTTCCCAACAGTGAAAGAATTTTTTAAATCGGTCCAGTAGTTCCAGAGCCTATTCGTACAAACAAACAAATAAACAAATCTCTCCTCTTTATAATATTAGTATAGATATAAAGAGGAAAGATTTGATTGTCTGTTTGCATCGAAAAGACTCCGAAACCACTGAACCATGTTGAAAAATTATTTTACCGTTGGAAAGCTACACTACACTATCCCCGGTGAACATAGGCTATATCATAGACTTATTAAATTATATTGCGTTATAATTCTATGGGCTATATTTTATTCCCGTATTCCCACGGGAACGGGAGCTACGCGGGTAAAACCGCGTAACGTCCGCTAATTGGCTATAAAACATCACACTACAATGAATAAGAGTGAAGCAGCAATGTGAAATGTGACGCAAATAAAGTTGAGACGGTCAGCTGTGTTGGTGTACACGACCTAAACTTCACATATATACATCATCTCGTTCATCGTTCATCATCTCGTCTCCATTACCATAGATAAGAATCCTTCATCTCCACACTCGTTCAAATGAATTTTCATTTATTTTTATTTCAGTAAGTATTTATTTATTGTTTATGCACACACTATAGTTGTAAAAGAGACAGTAAGAAGAAAAATTGGTAGGTTCAATGGTATTGTTGGGAGTTCTGGGACATCCTTCCGAGGGCTTACCCAGGGCTCCCAACCACAGGCTGTTGGGCGTGACGTGAGGTTTTTTAGTCGGTAGGAGTCCGGCATAACATCCATGAGGATTGTCCCTAACGTTAAAAAAAAAAAAAAAAAAAACAGGTTCAATGGTATCAGTTGGGATAATGTAAGTACGTACTTTTCTACATATTGTATGTATGTATACTGGTTGAATTTATTGTCGTTCTGGAACGAAAAGGTTTAGGCACAGTTTCGATAACAGAACCGATCGGCACTGTCGACGCTGGGAACATTTTCGTAATTTTTTTTTGTTGATTTTTAAATTGACAGTGCCGATCGGTTCTGTTATCGAAACTGTGCCTTTTTTTTTTTTTTTTTTTTTAACGTGAGGGAAAATCCTCGTAGGATGCTATGCCGGACTCTTACCGACTAAAAAACCTCACGTAACGCCCAACAGCCTATGGTTGAGAGCCCCGGGTAAGCCCTCAGGAAGGATGTCCCGTGACTCCCAACAGACTTACGGCCGCCAATGCGGCCTCGCCCAGGGGGTGGTTCGGGTGCAATCCCGCGTCTATGGGGGATTTCGGGTGTGACCCCGCTTCTAAGGGGGGGCGTGCGTGAGTGCTCACGTCACGCTGCCGTCATGGGCCTGCTTCTGTAAGGACGGTGAGCGGCCCTCTCACCGTCCTCAGACCCCCGGTCATGGAGGCCGATAGTCCTCGGCGAAGACACGTCGGCGGCGCCCAGGCCGCCGACTGCGGAACTCGGGTGGGAGAGTTCTCTCCCGCACCCGGCCCGCCGCCTCCTTCGCGAGCATGACCTGCTCGCAGAAAGAGGCGGCGCAGTCCCACTTACTCCCGCTGGAGAGCATGGCTCGCACCATGGCCTCAAGCGAGAGAGTGTCCACGCCCAGACCCACTACGAGGACCTGTCGCTGTTGTGCCCACGCCGTGCACTCCACCAGCGTGTGGAGCGCCGTGTCATCGCTGCGGTCCTCGCAGTGCTGACATTCGGCCGTGGTTTCCCGGTGTTTTCGCCACAGATACCTACCCAAGCTACCGTGCCCGGCAAGCATCTGTGTCAACCGGTAGGAGAGAGCACCGTGTCTTCTCTCCAGCCACTCGTCCATGACCGGTCTGACGGCCGCGATTGTGGCGAATCCCCCCTTTGGTTGCTCAAGTCGCATCTTCCATGTCTCCAGGGTTTCCTGGTGGAGCAGGGTCCGCTGGGCCTCGATTTCTCGAGACGCAGGCCTTTGGCCCCGCTCCAGCGCCTCCTTGCGCCATCTGAACAGTGACGCAAGGGCTCTCGCTTCCAGGTCCCATGGAGGGGTCCCGGCTAGGAGACATGCCGCCTCACCGGAGATCGTGCGGTATCCTCTTATCACCCTGACGGCCATCACTCTCTGCGGGCTCATCAGTCTAGCCTCATTGCTGGCCGTCAGGGTCTCCGCCCATACGGGAGCCCCGTACAGGGCCATGCTTCGCACGATCCCAAGGTACAGCCTCCTGTAGGGAGCGTTGGGTCCCCTGATGTTGGGCATCAGCCGCGCGAGTGCGGCCGATGCTCCCCTCAGTTTTGGGACCAAACTTCGGAAATGATGTCCGAAGTTCCACCGGCCATCGAGTACGAGCCCCAGATACTTCATCGAGGGCTCGATGCCGATGCTGACGCCCCCCACCTGTAGGCTGGATCCCGCAGGTGGCCCCATCCGAGGTCCGTGGAAGCACAGAGCCTCGGATTTGTGAAGGGCGACATCGAAACTGTGCCTAAAACTTTCCGTTCCAGAACGACTATAAATTCAACCAGTATTTTAGATACGTAATTAGGATAGAAACATTAGCAAAAGTGTACCAGTCAACCTTGCAGATGACTAAATAGGTAATATCTTTGCAATTAAGATAATGGACTTTTTGGTTGATTAATATACTCTGTGACTTATGAAGACATACCTAAAATAGATTCTAGAAAAGTGATTTAGCTAGATCTAAAAAATGCGAAACTTCTTGGTACAACTATTTAAGTCGCATTTCATATAGTACCTATACATAAAGCGCTCGTGGCCCTGCGGTCTGTGTTCTGTAAATGATCACTGCAGTAAGCAACATTTAAAATGGCCGGATATGGATTGGTGACCCTGACCATCTATGTGACCACTTTGTGATATTTATTTTAGCGTTTCCATGCTTCCGTGCTGGAGCCTATTCGATGCAAACAAACAAAATAATCCAATCTTTCCTATTTATAATATTAGTACAGATATCAAACTTATGATCAAGAGCAATTGACGTAGCCGTCATTGATATATCCCAAGTGGCGATCATTTGGTGTCTATAGTCCAATCCTGCCCGATCTAGTAATAATGTAAACATGTCATGTTTTGACAATCGTTGTCTAAGACAGATGAGTAGAAAAATATAGTATGACAAATCATTGATTTTTTTACTATCCTGAGTAGGTATTTTAAATGAAAATAAACTATAAAAGAAGTTATTTGGTGTCGAAATGATTGTAAGAACACTGTATGACTCCTGTATACTGGAATATAATCAGGGTGAATACTCAATTGCAAGTAACTATGGATATATAGGATCAAATGTGTTTGTTTACATTTTTGCGCAAAGCTATTGAAATACAGTATATAAAGAACCAGCTTTACTATCATTACAGTATTGTGCTTTCATGGAAATTAATCATTGACATCGATACCTCACACAATTGCAAGTTAGGAACTCTTTCAATTGTTGGTTGAATGTAATTAAGAGTTGTGAGTAATCGCAATAACTACAATTATTGACGTACTCGTGGTTGCGGAAACCATCTCTCGAACATCGCGGGTGTTATTACTTCATACAAATTGTATGAATATTATCTGTTCTTGTATAGTTTGGCCTATTGTTACAACTCCTCCACTGCTGAGTGCTGATCAAAGCCTCTTTTTAGGGTTTCGTAGCCAAATGGCAAAAACGAAACCCTTATAGATTCGTCATGTCTGTCTGTCTGTCTGTCCGTCTGTCTGTCCGTCCGTGTGTCACAGTCACTTTTCTCCGAAACTATAAGGCCTATGCTATTGAAACTTAGTAACTAGATGTATCCTGTGAACCGCATTAAGATTCTTATATAAAACTAGAAAAAAAGCAGTAAATTTTGGGGGTCCCCATACTCAGAACTGAAACTCAAATTTTTTTTTTTCATCAAACCCATACGTGTGCGGTATCTATAGATAGGTCTTCAAAAATACTACTGAGGTTCCTAAAATCATTTTTTTCTAAAGTGAATAGTTTGCGCAAGAGACACTTCCAAAGTGGAAAAATGTGTGTCCCCCCCCCCCCCTCTGACTTCTAAACTAAGAGAATGATATATCTAAAAAAAAATATATGATGTACATTGCCACTAAAACTACCAACGAAAATTAGATTGAATGAGATAGAGCTGGTAGTTTTTTTTTAATAAGTCATAAACCGCAATTTTCGGTTAGAAAAATCACTACCACTGCGAACGTGTTAAAACATCAATAAAAGTTACAAGGAACTATAAGAACTTTTATATTCTGTTACTTGCTGCTACGAAACCCTTCATGGGCGAGTCCAACTCGAACTTGGCCGGTTTTTATTTTTTCTTACGTGAGGGAAAATCCTCGTGGATGATAGCATCCACAAGGATTTTCCTGTAACCAACCTCAAATACACTTACAACGCTCATCGCATCATGTAATTCGTGTTATTGTGTATATTATGCGTTCGACTTCTATACCGACTAATATTATAAATGCTGAATAGTTTGTTTGTTTGTTTGAACGCTAGGATCTCAGGAACTACTGGTTGGAATTCAAAAATTCTTCACGCTAAGGCGAGTGGGAGGGGAGCAGCGACGAAGAGTGTTTGGAAATCGGGGAAAATTTATTTCAATTGAGAGCTTTCTGTGCTTGCACTCCTCATGGATGATGGCATACATGAGGATTTTCCCTCATGAAAGAAAAAAAACCCATCAAAAGTTATACATATTATATAGATAGAAGTATCACAGGCATAGGCTTTCTAGAGTTCTAGACTTCTGCCGACTAAAAACCTCACGTATCCTGCCTAACAGCCTACGGTTGGAAGCCCCGGGTAAGCCCTCGGAAGGATACCCCAGGACTGATCAAAGCCTCTACTCATAAATTTTGGCAGGGTAAAAGGTATTTTATGTACAGTGCTGGTAAAACGGATTGGCACAGCATTCCGTTTGGAGTTTTCCTTCTCTTCCACCACTTAGTAAGTCACGTCAGTAAGTCTGCAGGTGAGGCTGGATTGGTTATTTCGGCATGGGGATCCCTTTCGTAAACATAATACAATAATATGTATTCAATACATATTTAAAATTTGTGTAATGTTTTTAGGCATTGTGTACAGTCGCCTAATAGTAAATATACCAGTATTTCCTATATTATATAATGTCAAAGTAGGTTTAAGTGCGGCGGGGGTGGCCCTTGGGATTAGATCAAGAATAACCTTGGGCCACCCCTAAGCCGTCTTTTAATTATTTTACATAAGTTTTTTATTACAGCTTGATTCTTTTATGCCTTTATAAAGCTATGCTTATAAATTTTATGCCTAAATATGATTAAGACATTTATGCTAAATTTGTTATGGATAACAAATTTATGCATAAATATCATTCATCTAAATTACCATATGCCAAAATATTTTATGGTTATTCTTTTTATGCAAATGGATAGTGAACCTTCGGCATGAAGTGTTTGGTGTCACCTCATTCCTTTTGCAGGGCCCTCGCCATAATCTAGTTATCCATCAAAAGCTGCATCCATTGCTGGTGTTGTTGGATTGGTAGGCCCTGCTATGCTGTTACAGTACCACCAGTTTTATAAGTTACACCGATGTACCTGCGCAGAACTCAATTTTTTGTGAGGCGCGAAAATATATCTACCAATCACAGCGCGCCACATATTCCCGCGAAAATACTCGCCTGCTATTGGCTGATGCGTACGCGCCATGTCTGGCTCGGCAGTCAGTCTGTCTAGACAGCGTTCATTGCTCTGTCGTACACTTGAGTGCAAAAAATCTTGTTATTTTCGGCCTTTAATTAGTAGCAATAAGCTCGAAATTGCTTTGCAATTTTCATTCGGTTTAATTCGTCAGTGGGATGAGCTATTCTGCGCAGCCGAATAAAGCCGATGCGACTTATAAACGTGGCAGTACTTACTGTACTACGATATGTTTAATTTTCAAAAAGCGAAAGAGTCGTTTCATTAATTTCAGAGATAACAAACATCTTTCCTCCTTATAATATTAGTGTAGATATTGCAACAATTTCTTTTCATTTTATTATCTGCATCCGGATCTTGTCACCTTTTGTCTCGACTGTTAAACTTATACTAATTTGTGTCATATTCTTAATTTGTTGTCAAATTGGTACCGTGAGAAGTGTTGTAGGAACTGTCTATATAGAATGTCGCCTACAGCAACCTGGCTGTTTTATGATAGTAGGTACTAGCTGACACGCGCAACTTCGCTTACATCAAATAGAGAGCGAAAAAGGAGAGGTGTGCTATTAATATCATGTTTCCCATCGCATTTACTCAACTCTTGTAGCTTCGCGTCGCTAATATTCATTATTTTAGAACGAATTGAGATGGTTATTGTGAGCGAACCTTAAAGTATAGACTTAATGGTGTCCTGGGACATCCTTCCGAGGGCTTACCCGGGGTTCCCAACCATAGGCTGTCGGGCGTTACGTTAAGTTTTTTAGTCGGTAGGAGTCCGGCATAGCATTCATGCGGATTTTCCCTCACATTAAACAAAAAGTATAGACTTATTGGCCTTGCGTATTTTCTAGAACCACTTACGAGGATCAATATTAAAAAAAATTTCAATAAAAAATAAAACCGACTTCAAGCAAATCCTGAAAAATAAAATTTAGTTAGCACATAGTAATATGTATTTTGATTTATCATATTTAATTCAATATCATATTGAAGTCGGCGCCAAGTAAACCCATAGTTTTATGTAGGTATTATATTGATGGCACCAACTTCAATATTATATTGAATTAAATATGATAAATCAAAATACATATTACTTTGTGCTAACTAAATTTTATTTTTCAGGATTTGCTTGAAGTCGGTTTTATTTTTTATTGAAAAATTTTTTTTCATCATTTTAAGTGACGGGTGAATCGAAAAATATATCTATCTAGCGTGAAAGTTCTCATCGATACAAATCAATCAAGCCCAAACACAAGGTAGCTGCTGTAAATCGTTAAGGAATTCCCTCGACTGTCTTTCGGTTCCATCATCAGATCGACTCCAGACATTCATTAAATTGTAGTACCTTTAAGCACTGAATTAAAAAGTTAACAAACGCACTAGTTGTCCCTACAATTTTCGGTAGTTGCCCTCGATTTCTCCTGAATCCCATCATCAGATT
Organism: Miltochrista miniata; assembly: GCA_933228765.1. NCBI lineage: Eukaryota > Metazoa > Arthropoda > Insecta > Lepidoptera > Erebidae > Miltochrista > Miltochrista miniata. The sequence goes on from OW121769.1 coordinate 5,284,652, forward strand.
CGGACCTGGTGAAATTGGGACCACCTCAGCAGTGAACTCTATCCAACAAAAAGCAGATTTGAAATTCGTCTATATTTAATGAAATATCGGTGAACATACATAAAACATTGAGAACTTCCTTTTTATTTAAGTCGGATCTATCAATCTAAGTGTAAAGTTCTCATCAATACAAATCAATCAAGCCCAAACACAAGGTAACTGCTGTATATTGTTAAGGAATGCCCTCGACTGTCTTTTGACTCTATCATCAGATCGACTCCAGACCTTCATTAAAATGTAGAACATTAAAGCACTTAATTAAAAAGTTAACAAGCGCACTAGTTGTCCCTACAATTTTAGGTGGTTGCCCTCGTGTTCTCCTAGATCCCATCATCACATCCTGACTTGGTGAAAATGGGACCACCTCAGAAGTAAACCCTATTCAACAAAAAAAGAAATTTTGAAATCCGTCTATAATTGACGGAAATATCGCTTAACATACATAAAAAAAATACATACAGACGAATTGAGAACCTCCTCCTTTTTTTGAAGTCGGTTAAAAATAGGTACCTATTACGCAACTTTAACCATTTACGCACTGTACGCAACGGAAGCTCTCAATAGAAATAAATTTTCCCCGTTTTCTAAACACTTTTTGTCTCTGCTCCTCTCCCACTCGCCTAAGCGTGAAGATTTTTTTAATGCATCCAGTGTTTCCTGAGATTCCAGCGTTCAAACAAACAAACAAACTCTTCAGCATTTATAATATTAGTCGGTATAGAAGTCGAACGCATAATATACACAATAACACGAATTACATAATGCGATGAGTGTTGTGTATTTGAGGTTGTGTACCGGAATGTTTCACTAGGTAATGTTTGGAGTTTTCATAGCTAGGGCTGCCACGCGTGCAGAGTATTGACACAAAATAATATAATAGTATTACCACAAATTAGAGATAGTACAGATGGAAACCTACATACTAAATTCGCTAAGGCTACGCACACATAGACAACTCATTCACAGACACGAGGTCAGGCGCTCCTCAATCGACTTTTCGATACTGATTTGTGCGCGAGTGTGTGTAGCAGAGGGTAGGTGTGAAAAAAAGTACATACATGAGTTTTCCATCTGTACTATCTCTAATTTGTGGTAGTACATACAGATAGGCAACTCCCTGCCCGTCACTGACCAAGCTTCCCCACCCGCACCAGAGCTGTCATTATAATTGGCGGGTGTCGTGAGGGAACATTTGCTTAACCTTATTGGTCACACGCACACATTCAGGCTCTGTACGATGACAGAATTGAAAACGAATCATTTGTATGGAGTTTGCGCCCTATGCTAGTGACAAAAAATAATAAGATAAAAAACGCAATCTCATATATGTCCTTTTTTTCACACCAACCCTCTGCTACGCACACTCGCACACAAATCAGTATCGAAAACTACTACGAAATGAAAATCGTTGACCTCGTGTCTGTGAACTCTGTGAGTGGTGTCTATGTGTGCATAGCCTCTGCAAATTTAGTATGTAGGTTTCCATCTGCACTATTTAATATGTGGTATTGACGTCATAACGCCTTTTATATCAATGTACGCTTGCTGTATAAAAAAAAATTATACAGGAAGACCCTCTGATTACTTACTCCATTCGAAATTGTGGATATTCTATACCTACACACGGATATTATAAAAAGTAAATAGATATGACATGTTACACAATAGCTCTGAAAGCTTTTTATATTGTTAGTCTCTAATTAGATTTTAATGATGTTTCACAAGTTAATTAAATTTTATATTTTTGACACTATATTCTGTTTTCCAACTGAAAACTAAACCTGCCACGTTCAAGACGGACTTGTGCAGGGAGGGTTCCGTACCAAAAAACGGCATGACCCTATTAATTCCTCTTTCCTAATTTCAGTATCTATTATTTTTTATAGCAACAACAAAAATACATCATCTGTAAAAAAATCAGCTCTCTAGCTATCACGGTTCTTGAGATACAGCCTCGTGACAGACAGACAGCCAAGTCTTAGTAACAGGGTCACATTTTTTTCAGTTGGTACTGAACCCTAACAAAGACCTGAAAAATAATAATGACTAATTTATTTCGCAAGTTTTTAAAAAATATTTTATTAGAAAAGGTGGCAGCCCTGGCAGCGCAATAAAGTATGTCATGCATATCTTCATCACAGTGTTAGCACAAAGTTGATTTATCTACGGAACCATCAATATTAACATTGCAAGTGATGATTCGTAAAAAAGTTTACGTACTAAGGAGATTTGTTGTAATCTATAGGTACATCCATAGATACTCATAGATATAAGTACATATACAATGAAATTAAAATGTATGTTTGTAATTCTCAATTAGGTAACAAATTTTCAGTTTATGCCTAAGAAAGTATTACACTGTATTTCCGTGAGAATAGTTTTTTTTTAATTTTTGTCTATCTTTCAGTCTGTTTAATCCGGCTAATCTCTGAAACAGATGTAGGTATGAACCTATTTTTAAAAGTTTCACTGACAGATGTCAAGTGAGTTGTCACTTGTCATGAACTTTGGAAAAAGAGACAGTCAAAACGGTACAATATAAAGTTTGTTGTATCTAAACGTAGCGTTACATTCTCTTTGGTTGTAGCCACAGAGTATATTGAATATATGTAGCGAAGTCTCATGAATAGGTTCCTGTTTTTTTACCCTTTAGATACAGAACCCTAAAATACGAGTTGACAACAAGATACGGACGAAACCAGGAGGCACAACTAGTTCCTCTTAAAATTTGTAGGAAAAAGTACCTAAAGTCGATAAAGGCAATTATGAAAGTTAACATAGAAAATGCAATTCAGGGCTTCATGTGTGTAAACTACGCGTACAAGAAAAGTTAAGGTAAGTTCGGAATGAGTTTCTTCTTTACCGTGCCTCAACTTAACGCGTACATGTAGCAGCGATGACAAGAGATAAATGCATTACATATTCATGTTTGATTTATTGACAAGGCAGATTTTAAGTATATTTGGATACAGTTTCCCATACGTAATTGTCATATGTACTTGAGCGAAAAGTGTTTTTTTGTGTCACGTACTAATCCGGTAATATAACAAACACAAACAGAAGTAATAGAAATTTCATAGTCATTGTTAACAATATTATTGCGTTTATTGAAACGATCGTGGCCGAGGACTCAGTGTTCTGTAAACGATCACTGCTGTAGGCGCTCTCTCACCGGTAGCATTCGCGTGTAATGTAACGTTACAGAGTCGAGCATTACAGTAGTGAGGGAGGAGAACCGAGCATTGCAATGCGCACCTTGTAATGATACAAGACGAGGTTACATCAGTGAAGGAGGAGAACCGAGCATTACAATGCGCGCCTTGTAATGATACAAGACGAGGTTACATCAGTGAAGGAGGAGAACCGAGCATTACAATGCGCACCTTGTAATGATACAAGACGAGGTTACATCAGTGAAGGAGGAGAACCGAGCATTACAATGCGCGCCTTGTAATGATACAAGACGAGGTTACATCAGTGAAGGAGGAGAACCGAGCATTACAATGCGCACCTTGTAATGATACAAGACGAGGTTACATCAGTGAAGGAGGAGAACCGAGCATTACAATGCGTATGCGTACCTTGTAATGATACAATGTGTACCGTTTTAATATAACTTGTAACATCAATGCGTTGACATTACGAAAAATCTATCTTCCCTCACCGGGAGCCTTCCCTCTTCCTACTCCTTCGGGGAAAAATGTGATCTTATGTTTGTATGTAGGTATGTTTTGAAACGTAATTTGTTTCAGTTTTAGCAGTCGTAAATAACTTCCTCTGTCTTTAAATATTGTCTTGGATAATGCAGGATAGAGAACTGTTGAAAATGAAAATTCTATTCCCTTAAACACCTCTTTGAGCACAGAGGGTCGGCTAAGGCTAAAGACACACTATAAGAGCTTACCCTTACTTTTAAAGTGTGGAAAATCCGTCACTTTTTTTTATATTTAGCTCGCCAAATTGAAGTACCTGGTGGAAAGCCGTGGCGCATCTAGCGATTGGGGGCCACTTCTGACAGTGGTCCTCAAGTTGACGGCCCTGTGATGTGCCTCTTTACGCTCCTCTTGAAGAACCCGGGATTGTAAGATGAGGGAATCACGGGTGCGGGCAGGTCGTTCCATGTTTTTATAGTTCGACAGAGGAACGATCTTTTGAAGATCTCTCATTTCTGGCAAAAATTCTCTCCACTGTGTGTGAGTGGCATCTTTGCCCGGCACGCGTTTTTCGGGATCGGAAAGGAGAGGGTGGGACATATTATGAAACATGCAATGTTGCCTTTTTTGGCCCGCAAGGACAGATATTACACATTCACAAATATAATCTGTGCAGTCCAAGCAAATACAATCTTTATTACAATTTCAAAGATGTCACGTTTGTTTGTTTGTTCATTAAACATGGATTTCATCAGTCGAATATCCTTGGATCACTATGACTTACTAGGTTCCCGTAAAATTCTCTTCCCGTTCGTTCCCGCTTCCCATTGGAACGTGTCTAGACTATGTGTTATTCCGGACGATAATCTACCCTTATGCCAAATTTCAGCCAGATCTGTTCAGCCGTTATAGCATGATTGAGTAACAAACTGTTTGATATGATGCCGAATTGTTTGATATGATGCCCACGGCTGCGTTCTATTATCGCACCGCTCGCTATAGACAGTGAGCTCATCCTCACACTTTACCTACGTCCGTCCGCAGCGTTCAAGCACAGTGAGATTTTAAAGGGGCTTTCTTCCGTGCAAGCTTAGATTATGGAATGATCACCCTGCCTCGGTTCTCTCAAGCGCCTACAAAATGGTGCTCTTCAAAAGGGGTATTAGAAGGTTTTTCCAGGGTCGGCAGCGCCTGTGGTACCTCTGGTGTTGCAAACGTTCATAGGCTGCGGTGACCACCAGTCCTTCTGGTAGGCCGTATGCTTGTCTGCCACCTTAGTGGTGTAAAAAAACATGCAAACATCTTCAAAAACATTCACATTTATAATTTAGTAGGAATTACGATAGTAGGATTTTGCTCAGTAGTTGTTTCCGAATTCTTCAGTGGAGATCGCGACTTGGCAAAGGTTGGGTAGGACGCCCTCCCGCCTGATGGACTGATGACCTAGAAAAGGTTGCAGACATTGATTGGACGTAGAAAGCGCAGGACCGTCTGTTGTGGCATAAATTGGGTGAGTTCAGCATTAGAATGTCATAGGCCGATTTAATTGATTGATTGATGCTGTTCAGACTACAGAAATTGTATTACTCCCTGGGTAACTCCTCCCAGGATTCTTGTCAGAATTTGGCTAAGGTTTGGGGGTGCTATCTCACTTCTTTCGAAGTAGTTAGGGTATTATCATATCGTATAGTATCATCGATAGTATCACGCTTCTTTTGGGATTGGCTTGGATCTTATTCCGCTTCTTGGTGCGTGATGCGTGAGGCGTGCATGAAACTCTCTCCTCCACGCTGCCTGTAAGGACTCCTAAACCTGCGTCTGTAAGGACAACGAACAGCCTACCTTCCACCCTAATGCCCCCGATATACACAATACATGCTTATGCAAAATTCTAGAACAGATGTAAATTTTTTCATTGCCCTATCTCTGATTCTTCTTCTTGGGATGCCATATTCCTTTCGGTCGGCGATCATCAAGGAAATTTGAACCTTAAATACATCAGCTCTGAAGAGAGAACGGGTGCTTTTATTGTACCACTGGCGTAGGTTTTTGAGCTAGGATATTCTTTTTCTACCAAGACTGCATTTTCACTGTACCTACCTTGCCCTGAATTATAATATGCAACAACTGGTATTTCGGATTTCTCATAATATCACTGCCGAAAATGGCATTAAGAACACTTAATAATCTGTCAAACCATTATAATACTTACCAATATCATTGCTAAAGACTTACTACCTACGCGATACTGTCATACATTCAAACAGCCGTATACAAATGCAGTATAAGTATTTATTCTTCGATTACCAAGTATATCTTCTCACAACTTTCGTTTGTCTACAAATTTTGAGGTTAAGTGTATTCTTACATCGGAGATTTTGGCACGCGACTGTTACACTGATATTAATACCCGTTCGCTCTAACTTTGCCGCTGGCGTAGAGGCTTTTTTTTATTTAACGTGAGGGAAAATCCCCTATGAATTTATGCCGGACTCCTACCAACAAAAAAAACTTACGTAAAGCCCAATTGACTACGGTTGGGAGCCCCGGGTTAGCCCTCGGAAGGATGTCCCAGGACTAACAACAGACCTACGGCTACCACTGCGACCTCGCCTAGGTGGCGTAGAGGCTGGTGTAAAGGCGAACGGCAAACTTAGAGCGAATGGGCAGTACGAGTATATTATCACAAGTGGACAAACATTGTGAATCCACCGATTATTATATTATTAGATCATTTATACATCCCTACTAATATTATAAATGCGAAAGTAGCTCTGTCTGTTATGTTTTCACGCCTAAACCGCTGAACTGATTTTGATGAAATTGGTATAGAGATAGTTTGGTTTCAAGGGAAGGACATTAGACTACTTTTTAGCTGACTGCGCAAAAGGAGGGTAATGATTTTACGCTATAACGACATCTCAGTGAACGAAGCCGCGGGTATCAGCTATAAAAATATAAATACTATTAATAATTAATATTATTTGCCATTGACGGATTTTTACGAGGTTTCTGGGACACCATGTAATGTACTAATAACAAAATAGTATTTCAATTATTAATAATTATTAATTAATCAATTAAGCTGCGTATCGACTATGCGCTCCAAGAGAACGAACATTGGCGCGCGCTCCAGCCGCGCAAAATGGATACCACTTGGAACGCGCGCCAATGTGTTCGTTGGAGCGCTCGAACGCGGAGCGGTCCGTTCCGAACGGGTGTCGGTTTTTTACCGCGCATCAGTCGCGGCGCGCGTAGGGATGCAATATCGTTTATAAAAAATATCGATATTGGAATATCGATATTTTTCAAAATAAAATATCGATATTGAAAGTATCGATGTTTATAAACGATATATCGATATTCATGAACGATATATCGATTTTTTGGCCGCTCTTGCTGTTTTCTTTAAAGAATCCTTGTTTATTTTACTTTTGTTCATAACTCCGCTTTTTTTTCAACCGATTGCCATGAAACAAAGCTCAGATTTAAACTTAATAAGATCTCTCTAGTAAAAAAACGCATAATCATCCATTCAGTAGTATTTGCGATCACCGCGAACAAACAGACATAAGGACCAACATACAAAAATGAATAAAAAAAATTGTGTGCAGTATCGTTCTAATAATATATTGTAATTCAAGTATTATTTTATAAATATTGCCGTTGTACAGATATACCCACTTTACAATTTAATAATTATACGAGTAATATAGACAGAAAACACTCAAACTTTGAAAAATGTATTTGGTCGATTGTCTTACCCGGGAATCGAACCCAAGTAAGACAATCGCCCAAATACCTCAGCGTAGCAGTCGCACGCACTATCACTTTGCCACCGTGGCAGTGGCAACCATACAGCCAAGTGTTAAGTTTATATTTTAATATTTCAATAGTTTTGGTAATTCAAATTAGATAGCCAATATCAATCAATCTATCAATCATATCTGAATGTAGACCTTTCCAAATTTACGCTACAATACACTTAAATAAATAACACATGAAATGAATTTCATCTTAACTCAGTTTCATTAACCTAAACCTAAGTGTCTTGGCCTTTATTTATTTTATTTATTCATTTCAAGACAAATACCCAAATCTATTACATAAAATATTCAATTTAATAAAATTTTTGATTGAGTTAATATCGCTCACGAAGAAATCATCTCACGCTCATGAATAAATCGTCGAAATTGGGTTTCAATATGGATATCAAAATATCGATATTTCGCTCATGAAGAACGATATATCGTCGATATTTTTGATAGCGATATCGATACCAATATATCGATACTTTTATCCGATATATCGATATTTTCAAAATATCGATATATCGTTTGCATCCCTAGGCGCGCGCGCCAATTGAGACGGACGCGTTGTATTTTTTTGTGTTCTTGCGCTCCTATTATGGATAACCAAAGTTGCCGTAAGTTAATACAATTGTATGGTACAAAAGATGTGCTATGGAATAGTAAAAGTAAATCGTATCACAATAAGTCGCTAAGAGAAGATGCTTGGAGAGAAATTAGTCATGAAATGGGAGTACCTATGCCGGAGCTAAAGAAAAAAATTTTTGTACTTCTATCATCGTACAGAAGAGAAAAGTGGAGAATATCTAAAAGTGAAATCACTGGCTCTGGTAATTATTTTATATAAAGATTAACATATTGTATTTGCATGGTAACTTTTCGGAGAAATTAACTAAACTAGGACTAACTAAACTTTGTTTAATGATGATTGTTAAATAAAAATTCACATCTTTACATTTAAAATTTATTTGTTGATTGTTGACAGGTCGGGACAGTATTTACGTTTCAAAATGGTTTGGATTTGAAGACTTCAACTTCATGCAAGACAAGTGTGCACCAAACATTACAATTACAACAGACACTTTGCAAGACAGTGGGAATAATGAGTCAAGCGATACGCAGGTAAATAATGTTACTAATAATTTTTAATATCGATTTTGCCAAGGTATTGCTCCATTGGTTGCAAAATGTTGAGCGAGATGTAAACGTATTTCCTTTGCATCATTCCCACTTCTACGTGGCGCATGAGTGAGAGGGAGAAATGATGAATGTTCACCCTCATTTCGCCAACTACCTGGTGTGATTCCAGTTTCTGTTTCCGTATCTAAAGATCCATGTGGTGTGTAATTCTGGCTAGACTTCTTTCGCAAAAAATTGTGCAAATGTATAACAGCTAAAACTACTTTTGTAGCTTTACTGGGTGATAATAACATAGGTTTCCTTAAAACCCTGAAAACCGAGCTTGCAATTCCGAAAGCATTTTCCACTACTCTACGCCCTCTTGATAGCCGATAGTTAAATATTCTTTCTAGAGATCCCCTCTCTGGCTCCCCTTGGAACGGTTTCATTGTGTATTCGTTTAGTGCAAATGCTTTGTCTGCCAGAATAACGTATGGAACTTTGAGGGTATATGGTACTTGAAGTATCGATGACAGAGGTATTTTCATGGACTTTTCTTCGAGTCTTTTGTATAATGAAGTGCGTTTAAAGATCCCCCCGTCCGAAAGTCTCCCCTGAGAACCAATGTCAACGTATCTAAAACAGTAGTCCGCATCTACGAGAGCGAACAGTACAATACTAAAAAAGTGTTTGTAGTTATAATATTCCGTGCCGCTGTTACCAGGTGCTTGTATCATTACGTGTTTTCCATCCATGGCACCTATAGCATGAGGAAAATCCCATTTTTCTTGAAATTCTTGAGCAATTTCCAACCATTCTTTCTCGGTAGTGGGAATCTGTAAAATTACAAATAGTTATAAAATACAATTAAAATTAAATGCACATTCATATTTCAGGCCTCTACATTACAAAATGAAGGCGAGTCTTCCCGAAAAAATTCAGAAGTGTGTAATACCCAAGAACAATGTAATGATACTGTTCAAAAAACTACAAAAAAGACCTCGAAGAAAAGGAAGCATGAAGATGACGACGATAAAATGTTGACAGAAGCGTTTAAAATATTAACGGAAACGTCTCAAGCTACTGATTCATATTTCAGTTACGGCCAGCATATTGCAAATGAATTGAGAAAGTATGACAGCCATACTCTAATATATGTCAAACAGGCAATAAATAATATTATTTTTGAAGCCGATTTAGGCAGATACAGTCAACATTATGGGTATAGCACACCACAAGAACCTCAAAATCTCTCAAATTCAAACAATGATTCTTTGGCCAGTACGTCAACTCAAGATAATTAAATTTATAAAGTTAAATAATTATTATAATACTTAATTAAGAACTATAATACAAATTAATATAAAATTGTGTTTTACTTACCTTTACCCAATCTTTTAAAACCTCACTGATAGCATCACAAACTTCAGGGACTATCCTAGATATAGACTGCTTTGAAACTCTAAACAGGTACTGCAAGCTAGTATACGAGTCTCCAGTAGCAAGAAATCTTAAAGTTATAGCAAGTCTTTCAGTCACCGTAATAGCTTCGCGAAAGCGGGTGTCAATTTTTTCCACCTTTGGCTCTATCAAGTTTCTCAAGTAATAGAAATCTTCTGTTGACATTCTTGTGAAGTTTTTTATTGTGTCTTCTACCACTTCGAACTGCATATCTCTGATAAGTGTCACTCCGTACTGCATTCTTTTTCGGTAGGTACAGCTCTTTCATCCACCAACGCACTTTTCGTTTCTCCTTTTTCTTCTTTATGATACTGTGAATAATTATAAAAGCGGCTGTTGCTCGTACACGACTGGTTTCCATGATGAATGGTCGCACACTGGAACAGTTGCCACGCGCGCCAGGAGCGCTTAGTTGATATACTTTAAAAATTTAGAACGCGTTCCGCGGAACGCACTCTCGGCGCGGTCGTTCATGGCGCGCGCTCCAGGAGCGCATAGTCGATACGCGGCTTAACAGTTATGTTCAATTTACATAATACTGAGGTAATATACACGCTTATGAAATAACATCGTTTGTAAGTTTTACGATACGGAGAATTGAACATTTACATACATACTTTAATAATAAACTGGCTAAGTACGAGTTAGACTTAGACACGAAGGGTTCCGTACTAAAAATTCACGTTTTTTTATGGATGTATACTCCGCCGGTATGGATACTCCGCTCATTTTATCTGTTTTTGAAGTAAAACTTCTTTAGGCGCGAGTAGGAAGTAACTCAGATTCTTTTTCTGACGGAAGTAACGCCTACTATTTGAATTTTGAATAGCGGAAAAGTAGTTTCCGCTATTCAAAATTCAAATAGTAGAAGTAGATTCAATATAAGATAGATTCAAATAGTAGATTCAAATAGTAGAAGTAGAGGAAAAGTAGTTTCCGCTATACAAAATTCGAATGAATGATATTAATATAACATTTGATGCCTGGTGTTAGAGCCTGGTGATAGACAGACGGACAGCGGAGTCTTAATAAAACAGTCCCGTTTATACCTTTTAGGTACGAAACCCTAAAAATGCATAATTTCGTTTTCTTGAGGTTGCGAGTTCGTAGGCCATTTGAACCATTAAATATGTTAAGCTACAAGTATTATACAGTTTGACTTTATTTGGAACTAGCTTTGCCCATGACACTCCTCACCCCCACAAGTCATGTGTAAAAACATAGTCTTATGAGTCACAGAACTAATGGGAACAAAAATTACCAGTAGTTCTGCCAACAGAACTACTCAACAGAACAGTTGATGGGAACAGTTTACGAAAGTCAGGTGTAAAGCATAGTCTTATAAGTCACAGAACTAATGGGACAAAAATTACCAGTAGTTCTGCCAGCAGAACTAGTCAACAGAACAGGTGGGAGTAGACGAATTAACCCATCTACTAATATTATAAAGAGGAAAAGTTTATGCGTTTGTATGTTAGGGATAATCCGATCTATCGTGGGTGCAACAGTGCCAGATCCTCATGACAGGTCTGGACGTGGACGTTCTCTCACTGCAGACCATGGTGCGAGCCATGATCTCCAGTGGGAGTAAGTGGAAAACCGCTGAGTCTTTCTGTGAGCAGGTCATGGTCATGCGGGAGCGCCACAGATTTGTCTTCGCCCAAGACTATCGGCCCCCTATGACTCCGCCGGTCATTACCTGATGGAGGTGAGGAGGCTGCTCACCGTCCTTACAGAAGCAGGCCCAAGATGACAGCGTGACGTGAGGGATTCACGCACGCCCCCCCCTAAGAAGCGGGATAACACCCGAATAACAACCCAAAGACGCGGGCAGCACCCGAAGCCCCACTAGGTGAGGCCGCAGTGGTACCCGTAGTTCTGTTGGGAGTCTTGGGGTAGGGGTAGGATGTTATGTAAGATACGTGTGGTTTTGAGACCGGCATAGCATCCCTGGGCACCGATTCTCGCTTCACACGATATGAATGCGTGGACGGAAATCGGCGGGTGACGCTTCGCCTGTCTCATATTTAGGAACGGCGAACATGAGACGGACGACGTTTCACCCGTAAATTTGTGTCCACGCATTCACGTCGTGTGGTCGAGAATCGGCGCCCTGTAGGATTTTCGTCACGTTAAAAAAAGCGATAATCTGATCTTTAGAATCAAACTCTAACTCAAAACTCAAACTCAAAAAAACATTTATTTCGCATAATCCTAATACATAGGCACTTGCGACACGTCAATGAATACAATGCAAATAGTACCACCAGTTCGGAACGCGGCCCGCTTGAGAAGAACTGGCAAGAAACTCGGCGGGTTATTCTTTTTGTGCACTACATATTTACAATAAGTAGATACTATGAACTAAAACTCCATCAGTAGAGCAAGCAGATCACTACCAGGCTTCCTTATCAATCAAATAATCGTCAATTGTATAGTAGCCCCTGCAGCACAATTTACTTTTTATGCACTTTTTAAACTTAATTAGGGGCATGCTTTTAATTTCGCTTGGAAGCCTGTTGTAAAAACGTATACAGTTACCCAGGAAAGAATTACTGACTTTGTTCAGTCTACAATGATAAACGGCAAGGTTGTTTTTATGTCTGGTGTTCACATTGTGTCTATCGCTTAACTTAGTAAAACTAGATAAATTTTTCTGAACATACATAAGATTTTCAAAAATATATTGAGATGCCACAGTCAGAATATTTATTTCTTTAAATTTTTCTCGCAGAGAGACCTTTGGACCTAATCTATATATGGCTCTTATGGCCCGTTTTTGTAAAACAAAAATTGTATTTATATCTGCGGCATTGCCCCATAGTAGCATACCGTACGACATTACACTGTGGAAGTAACTGAAGTACACTATTCGCGCTGTTTCTACATCAGTCAAATGCCTAATCTTTTGGACAGCAAATGCTGCTGAACTTAATCTGCCAGCCAGTTTTTCAATATGTGGGCCCCACTGCAATCCAGAATCGATCGTCAACCCTAAGAACGCAGTAGATTTCACAAGTTCCAACTCTTGGCCATTAAGTTGCACATTGGTTTCTGCCTGTGTTACATTGGGCAAGGTAAATTTAATACATTTAGTTTTGTTTTCATTCAGGCTAAGATTATTAGTGTTAAACCAATGTACTACTTTTAGGATTGCATTGTTAACATCGTCATAGTCATCTAGTTGTCTTTTAATTTTGAAAATTAAGGAAGTGTCATCTGCAAACAAAACAATCCCGTTAGTGTCCCCTACGTAATAGGGTAGGTCATTAATATAAATTAAAAATAAAAATGGTCCGAGTATCGAACCCTGCGGGACGCCCATAGTAACCACCGATCCCCCCGAACGTGTGCCACCGACATCCACCCTCTGAGTTCTATTGTTCAAATATGAAGTCAGAAGATCGAGAGCCTTGTTCCTTATCCCGTAGTGCTGTAGTTTCCTGATCAATGTCTCATGTTGGACGCAATCAAAAGCCTTAGACAAATCGCAAAACACGCCAAGCGCATCATGTTTATCTTCCCAGGCCTCATAAATACTCTTCAACAAATCTACACCAGCATCGGTCGTCGAACGTCCTTTAGTGAAGCCAAATTGTTTATTATGAAATAATTTGTGACTGTTAAAATAGGTCAGCATCTGCTCAAGTATTAATTTTTCAAAATCACTCTGTTCTGTCAAAGATTCTCTATAAAGTAGTCATTTTTTTTAACAACAAAATAGGTAGATGGTAGTCGTTAAGCCAAGTTGAAAGCCTATTTAAAAATTTCAACAACAGCAGTTAGCCATAAACGGTGCCTTTTCATTTCAACATGGCACCTATTACTTGAGGCAACTGGTGAAATGAGGATGAAAGGAAAGGGGGGAAAGCACCCTTTGGGGAAAAGGTTGAACTATGTGTGCGTGTGTTACCTACCCTTTTTAGAGTTCCATACCCAAAGCATAAAATACGGGATACTATTCATAAGACTTTGCTGTCCGTCTGTCTGTCTGCTACAGACCTGAAATTTTCACATATCGCACATCCATATCTAAAGAGCTGCAACTCAAAAATCGCATTTTTTGAGATAAGCACACCACCGCATTCTTTATCCGAATACCTATCCACCAATAAAACAGACTTAAAAATAAGTCCACTACTCGCTGCTAGATAGCACCAAGTGTCCCTTTAGTTACACGAGGGAGCCCCGCTCCCTTCCGCCAAAACAGAGACATCGCTAGTTGCGGCCTAAACTACAAGCGAATTACACGGGTCCATCGTAAACAAAAGGGAATTATTTTGAGTTCTATCTGTACAGTTGAAATTTCAAGCACTATTTATTTTGAGTTGCCGACTTTTAGACGACTTTTAGACGTTGAGTTGCTCAGTAAGTAACTACGCATCTTGAGTTAAACCCGTATAGCTGGCAGGGTAAGTAAAAGTTTTAAGTTTATTTAGAGTTCTTTCCATACTGTTGCTACATTTTTGAATTTGTAGTTGTGTCCGTTTAGTTGAGTCATATTTTAAAGCGTTATATTTCTTTAAAAAGCCATTTAATTGAAACATTTTTGCTATTGGCGGTTAAAATCTTGTAATCTTATTATAATTTCATTTTTATAACAAGAATTTCTATAGCATTTTACTCAATTACTGCCTTTTTTTTAGTTACGTCTCTTTAGTTGGATTTTGCCAAAATAATTTCGCAATATCGCTAATAACATCGAAAATGTTCTTTTGTTGACTCTTTTAATGCGATTTAATGCACAAGACCCTATTAATAAGTAATAAAAACATTTTATTACAGGTTAACAACGAAACGTGGTCAGTTTTTAGTCAATATGATAGAGGAAAGAGATAAAGAAAACTCTTCACCAATGCGCTGGAGGACGTCTTTAAGACGCTGGACTGGAAAGCATGGGCATCTCGCACCTTCGATTTGCCGGCGACATCGTCATAGTGGCGGAGACGCTGGAACAGTTTAGTGGAATGTTGCCCAGCCTAAACGTTGCGTCTCGACGTGTTGGTCTCGGCATGAACTTGGAGAAAACCGAGGCCATGTTTAATGAGCACGTCACGCCGCGCCAGGACCAATCTACGTCGAAGGATCGAGGCCTGAGGTTGTCCAGGAGTATACATATCTTAGGCACGTTATCACGTTAGACAAGGGCAATCTGGACAAGAAAATCGCTAGAAAGATCCGTTTGGGTTGAGCAGCGTTTTTTCAATGCGCCTATAGCACAGTGCGTGAAGACGAAAGTCTACAAACAACCAGTGCATCCTACCAGCTATGACATACGATGCCAAGACGTGGACACTTACGGTGGGGCTAGTTTATGCCCTTAAAGTTGCACAGCGAGCTATGGAACGAGCCATACTTGAAATATCTCTGAGAGATAAACTCCGAAGGTTTTTCGGCGGAGAGCCGGAGTGGTCGAAATAGCTCGCAGAATAAGCACATTAAAGTGGCATTGGGCTAGCCACATCTGTAGAAGAACCAACGACCGAATGGAGCAAACGCGCTACCAGAGACCGCGACCGCGACTCGGTAAATGTAGGGTAGGACGTCCACCCGCTAGATGGACTAATGACCTGGTAAAGATTGCAGGCTGGGACTGGATGCGAAAGGCTCAAGACCGGGTACTGTGGCGTGAACTGGGAGAGGCCTATATCCAGCACTGGACTACTATAGGCTGCTTGATTGATGATTTTTAGTACATATTTTAGATATCTACTTACAGTTTATTCTTAAATGTAAATGATTTTTGATGTGCATATAAAATTGTTTTCCACAAAAAGGAAGTTTTTTTTTTTTATTTAAAAGAAAAATATGTTTGTTGCTAAATATTTTATAATTAAAAGGTACAAAAGTGACTTTCATTAGTTGTTTTAACCACTATCAATAATATATTTACACTTACTGAAGTTAACTAATCTTTTCTTCCTCATTGATCATCCAATATACTCCTATTGCTGACCTCAGATCACTCTATTAAATTGGACTAATTAAAAATAACACATAAGGCTATTATGTTTTGAGTTTATAGTGTTTCGTCAAAAGAGAGTTAAGTACAAATTCAATTCACCTATATAGACTCAACTCAAAATAATATGACAAAACACACCTACCTTGTCAAGCAATAGGGCAATTACTCGAAAATTCCAATTTTCAGCCCCAAAACATTATTAAAATGAAGGAATCGTACAATTTTATTTAATCTTGCTGCGCACAGAAAACATAATTCTATACAGAACACTTCTACAGTGCATAGGGGTCGAGCAATCAGTTTTTTGCATTTTCCCAAAAAAGTGCTTTTTTGAGTTATGCTCTCTTTAGATCTAGGTGTGCGATATGATACATTTTCGTTGCCGCTATAGCAACTACATACTAAAATCAGAAAAAAACCCATACTACAAATAAAGTTTTTATATTCTTCTTCATCCATGTGTAAAGTCTTTATTTCATTATTATGTTTGCCAAGGGAAGCTGTGATATCGACTTCTTTATTTATTACTAGAGGACGTCACGCGGTTTCACCCGCGTAGTTCCCGTTCCCGTGGGAATACAATATTTTTTCTTCCATAAGAACCTTCTCCTGACAATACTTTACACAATAAAAAAGAATTAGTGAAATCGGTCCACCCGTTCTGAAGTTATGCGCTTACCAACACATTTTGCGATTCATTTTTATATATAAGAAGATTGGAAGTGACTGCCAACACCTTTGAGAACCTCCAAACTCCATTAACTACACCAACAATCCAGGACACCACGAGCAAGTGAGGTTGGATTGGCTTTTGTTGGTTTTGAAAGGTTCCTTACATATTTGTAAACTTCCAATATAAAGTAGTCTTCAATATCGTTTCAAAACTGACGCAAATGCCACTAAGGTGGCAGACGAGCATACTGTCCACCAGAGGTACCGTACGTGGTCATCGCAGCCTATGGAGGTTTGCAACACCAGAGACGCCGAGCTGCCGACCCTGTAAAAACCTTCTAAGACCCCTCTTGAAGAACCACATACTATAGGCGTTTGGGAAAACCGAGGCAGGGAGGTCTTCCACAACCTAAGCGTGCGCGGAAGAAAGCCCCTATCGGATCTAACCTTGCTCGAGCGCTCCTTATAGCCTGATTAAGATTAAGCGTTAAATTAAGCTCATTGAAAATCATAAAGATCAAAATAAACAAAAAAGTTCCGAGTTCAAAATTCCCTAGAGAGTGAAAGTAATCGACTAATTGTTTTATTACTCGACTGATTCGTTCCAATCGGCTCGACGGAACTAGGAGTACGAACTCGTTTCTAAAATCGACTAATTACTTACTATTTCTAAGGTTACGTATTGCCTCGAGTAGAAATTTTTGTAGTTTGGGTGAAATTTTTGTCGAATTCACAACATACTGCAAGGTCATGAACTCGTGACTCAATCATAGTAATTTTGACGTGTGCCTTTGGACTTTTTTTTTTTAATTAGAGACTCGGAGTCGGATACTTTTAGTTAGGTTTACAAGTAGTATACCTATGCCTACTTCGTTTCGTGATTTTTTGGAGACAGTCGATATAGTATCTGGGAACGGATTCATTACTAAACTTAATTCAGAATACTAACAAGAATTGTAAACGAAGAGAGTAGGTACCTACTTAGTAGAACTATACAAGAACAGCTGAAGTTTTCCTGAAAATCCTTCTAAAATTATACCTGACTAGATAATGCTCACGGCATCGCCCGCGTGAAATATAGTTCCCGATCCCGCTTAACGTGGGAACATTTTCCCGAGATAAAAAGCAGCCTTTATTTTATTCTCGACTATACTCTATCTCTGTATTAAATTTCAGTCAGATCCATTCAGCAGTTAAAGCGTGATTGAGTAACAAACATCAAAACATCCAAACATCTTCACAAACTTTCATATTTAAGTAGGATTTCAGTACCCAAACACATAATAACACTACATTTAGATTTTGATATTCTACTTATGTGCTCCAGAAACCATCAATGCGACTTGACAAGTTCCGTCATCATCTTTTTTGCCCACACACGTGCAAAAAAAGCACACAGACTTGAAGCTACATATGTACTTGAACCTTAGATCATCTAACCACAGGATGCGCCTTACTTAAGCATTGTTTTCTGCCATTGCACATGACCATTTGGTCTTTTGGCTTTATGAAAAGCCTGTACATCAGTACATCATTTTATATGATTAAACTAGTACATTACATTGTATTTGACTGTACAATAACAATTAACACACAACAGCCATAACGCGTTTGTCGATTAATACAATGCAATGAAATTTTATATGTCTTTGTGTTTCCCCCTTCACTTGTATGAAAACTGGCAGAATATTTTTGTATGCGGTGGTTCGCAAAGGCTAGTCCCGTGTTATATGGTCTAAGACTTGAACACGATCTGAAATTTATTGATGTCAAGATACTGATTGTCATTGATCGTCTCAGGGATCCGTAACTGTTATCAGGGGAATGATGCATGCACGGTTTTATACTTGGCATTAAAAAGCAGTTTTTACTGCCTCTATACGGTAGAAAATCTTAAGTAACACAACGAATTAACACGTTTATAGGAGAAGGACAAGTGGAAAATGTCAAGAGCGTGTCGCTAAGGGCAATTATGAAATTATAGTGTCAATGACATCTATTACAAATTTACTTTACCATGATAAAACTATGAACCTTATAGCCTGGTTTAGTAAGACCAAAACTAAGGATAAGTTTATATCTAGTACAGTTTTAGTATAGAGACCTTATTCTTAGCATTCCATGAATTCACCGTGCAGGCGCCGGGTCCATAGCGTGGCACAGGGGGGAACACCCCGACGGCGTCTGGGACTTGCGACCCATTTGAGTAGGTTTAGGGTGACCACCTTTCTATGCGAATGACGCTCACCTTCCACCTTCAGCAATGTTCCCTCCCCTGCCCAACCAGATTTGGCCGTCTATCAATGCCGCTTTGGAAATTCGTTTTAGTAATAATCGTTTACATTGTGGATGTTTGTTACTTGGTACAAGGATAGGTAATTGTCTGAAATTATACCGACATTGGCTACGTTTAATCCCGGGAATAACTCCCGTGGGAAGCGGGAACGGGAACAAAATATCACGCGGACTGAGCCCATTTAGTATTCAAATAACGCTACAATATTTAGTCGTGTGGTCGTCACACGGTTTCACCCGCGTAGCTCCCTTTGCCCCAGGAAATCCGGGACAAAAATATAGCCTATGTCACCCAGGGATAGTGTAGCTTTTCAACAGTTTTTTTTTTCAAATCGGTTCTGTAGTTTCGGAGCCTTTTCGACACAAACAAATAAACATTAAAATTTTTCCTCTTCATAATATCGTAGTAGATAAAATAAATGTTTTAGTAAGTACAAGGATAAACAAAATATTTATTCCGTAAATGCTGGCCTGTATGTACCCGTACCACATGAAACAAATGAGTATGTACGGAAATATCACAATAGCGACCTTTTGACATAATTCGCGCTGAGCACTGATCTGTGTTATAATACAGATCAGTGGTGCTGAGTCATTTGATAGTACCAGAGGAGCTACATTACCTACATCGAATGAGACAGTCGAAGATTTTCATCAAAGTAATGGACCCGAAGCGAACTAGCCAACTGGTCAAACTAACCAGAAGAAACATGAGGCTAGTCATAGAGATGTATACCACTAATCTAGTCTAATTAAAAATTCGACTTTAGTATGGAGCCGAGCGGCAAAGTTAGAGCGAACGAGCAGTACTTTCTTTCCTTGGTTCCTTTTTCTTAGGGTTTTCTGAACATCAATATTCAGGAAACCCCAAGAAAAAGGTAGGACTAAATATTGGCATTTAAAAGAAGTCTCTATTGGGCCTTTCCGAATATGAGAACGACGAACACAAAATGTAGAATAATAAATAAATAAATACTGTGGGACATTCTTACACAACGCCATCTGGCCCAAATAAAGCTGATAATTATAAGCTTTTGCTATAGGATCTAGACGACTGATAGACATACTTGTATATTTCTAAATACATACATATAATACGTAGAAAAACCCAAACACTGAAACAAACATTTGTGAATCACACAAACATTCGGCCCGACCCGGCAATCGAACCCAGGACCTCAGTGCGCCAGTCGGTTACCACTGAGACAGTCTTGTGTGATAATGAAGAACCTGTTTATTTATTTTTTTATTTATTTATTTACACTTTATTGTACGCCAGGTAAATAAAATTATAGTACACAATTAAATACAATCTATACCACTAAGGTGGCAGACAAGGAGACGGCCGACCAGAGGGACTGACGGTCACCGCAGCCTATGAACGTTTGCAACACCAGAGGCGCCACACTCGCGCTGCCGACCCTGTAAAACCTTCTAAAGACCCCTTTTGAAGAACCCTGTAGGCGTTTGGAAGAACCGAGCTTTTCAAATTTGGAATAACCGATTCTACTTGTTTTATCAAAAAAATCTACAAATGACGCTACAAGGAGCGCATATAATTATAATGAACTTGCATCAGATTACAAATAATGTAAGCTCGTTTGGCGGTTTTAAATCTTAATTATAAAAATATATTATTTTGCATTTGAATACAAAACATTTGCATTGTAAGACATTGCAATCTGACATTTGAACCGTTTAATGTTGTGTATGTTTTATTCTTTGATTTTTAATTACTTTATACTTTATTTAGATTCTAAAGCGACTTTTGCGGGGAATTTATGCAAGGGCAAATGTCTAAATTGGCTGGGCTATTTAAAAAAATATATTTAACCTTAAACTACCTATCTGTTCGAGCGATGATGGACATGGACACCAAGTAGAAAAGAAAATATAATTATCGACACTGTGAAAAACATAAGTACGTATATTATCAATATAGCCTATAGCAGTCCACTGCTGGACATGGCCTCTCCCAAACTTCGCCACAACCCACGGTCCTGCGCTTTGCGCATCCAGTCAATCCCTGCAACCTTCTTTAGATCGTCTCTCCATCTGACAGGGGGTCGTTCTACACCGCGTTTACCAAATCGCAGCCTCCACTCCAGAACTCGCTTGCTCCATTAGCCATCAGTTCTTCTACAGATGTGACCAGCCCACTGCCACTTCAAAACGCATAGGAACTCTGCGAGCTATGTCGACCACTCTTGTTCTCTGATAACATCGTTTCGGATCTTATCCCTCAGAGACGTCCCAAGCATAGCTCGCTCCATCGCTTGTTGCGCAACTTTAAGGGCATGAACTAACCCCACTGTGAATGTCCACATCTCGGCACCGTAGGTCATAACGCACTGGTTGAAGACTTTTGTTTTCAGACATTGCGGTATCGGCTTAATCCTTCTGGCTATTTCCTTATCCAGGTTACCCGTTTCAAGTGTGATAACCTGCCCAAAGTAGATGTATTCATGGACCACCTCAAGCCTTGATCCTTAAACGTAGATAGGTCCCGACACGATATGCTCATTGAACACGACCTTGGTTTTGTTCCAAGTTCATGCCGAGGCCAACACGTCGAGACTCTTCACCTAGACTATGCAGCATCCCGCTCAACTGTTCCAGCGTTTTCGCTACTATGACGATGTCGTCGGCCAACTGAAGGTGTGAGATACATTTATAGTTTATAATCACGCTCATTCTAACGACTTGAAGACGTCCTCAATCGCATTAGTGAAAGCTTAGGTGAAATAACATCTCCCAGTCTCACACCTCTGCGCAGCGCTATGGGATTGGTCTTCTAATCCTCCAACTGGACGGTCATCGTAGCGGTATCATACAAGCACCTCAACACCTCGATATATCGCCAATCAATACGACACCGGTGCAGAGCATCTGAGACTGCCCAGGTTTCGATAAAGTAGAATTCGTTCGGATATCGTGAGTGAAGTGTGTCGCGACCCTAATGACTGTTATTAATAAACTAATATGTGGGTACCTGTAAGATCAACGGTACAAGAGGATGACACCCGCTGCATTCCCCAGTCTACTC
Source organism: Miltochrista miniata (assembly GCA_933228765.1). NCBI lineage: Eukaryota > Metazoa > Arthropoda > Insecta > Lepidoptera > Erebidae > Miltochrista > Miltochrista miniata. The sequence goes on from OW121769.1 coordinate 5,306,711, forward strand.
GTGACCACGGCTATTGTAACATAGCCGAAACGTCGAGAGGTGAGCGAAGTTTGAATTGTTTACGCGAAAAAGACCCGCAACTAATATAATGTATAGTGCAAGTCGTGTGAGTTTAAAAACATTATTCCCCTACACTACTCGCGAAATTGAACGAAGTTGGACGAATACGATAGTGTAGAGGCACTTCGGTTTACTTCGTCAAAATTTTACTTTGTCTCGGGTGACTACGCCGACGAACTTCGTTCAACTTCGCGAGTAGTGTAGAGGAAGCATTAAAATCCTACTCATGTTTAGATGTTTGTTACTCAATTACGCTCTATTGGTAGAACGAATTGGGCTGAAATTTGGAACAGAGATAGCTTATAGTCTGGAATAACACATATGCTACCTTTGATTCCGGGAATATGTTCCCACGGGAAGCGGGAACAGGTACCGAATTTCACGCGGGCGAAGCCGCAAGCATCATCTAGTAGTTAATATAATAGATTCTTAATATAGATAGGTTTGGGTTAAAGCTAAAAGCCTTAACCTAACCTATCTGTGGCGATGATTCTTAAAATAGCTTATCTGTGGCGAGCAATGATGAATGCGATGCGATATCATAGATACGTGGAAATGACACAGCCTAAAATATCACGTGCATGTATAATTTAATTCAAGTTCAACTATTTAATAATTAAGGTCTGTCATCGCGTTGATTAAAAACTTCCGTTACATTGTTTCCATCGAGAATAACTTCCCTATAATCTAATTATGTAAGTACTACTGTAAGCTATAGGCAGGTAACAGAGTAGGTACCTACTACAGATAATACCGTCTACTCCCATCTGTGATACTGATAATACAAGAGTACATACCTACATTTTTTAACGTGCGGCTACATCTCTGTTTTATGCATAGTTACATACAAATAAAGCTAAAGTGTCAGTTTGTAATAAAAGCCCACCTGGTTTTATGAACGCAATAAAACCTATTTAAAGCTTAAAGAAAGTATATATACAAATCTTTAAGCTCTTTTATGATAAAGCAAAAACCACAGTTACGCGCAAACCCCTTTGCCCTGATATATACCCTGATATAATTATAAGCCCTGATAAATAAGTTCACTTTTCTCTCCCTCTCTTTCTCTAATGTGACATAAATATAATATTCCGCGGGTCAGCTTAGTTAAAGTTATATAAGCTTGACCAATGAATTTAACTATATAAAAATTTAAAGTGAGCACTACAAGAGCAAAAAATAAACAATTTTCTCATACATACTGGCCTGTACCACATAAATCAAATCAGTATGTCTGAAAAAATCACAGTACTACCCGTTCGCTCTAACTTTGAAGCTGGCGTAGAGGCGTATATCCGAATTGTTAATTAGACGAAGTAAATTGACAGTAGCTAATGTCACTTCGTCATAAAAAATACGCAACATTGTATGAAGAAGTGACATTAATTGCTGTCTATTTACTTCGTCTAATAAAAAAATCGACCTTAGTATGGAGCCGAGCGGCAACGTTAGAGCGAACGAGCAGTAGCAACCTTTTGACATGCACACAACCCGAACAAAACCCTGGCCATAGTAGTACTGTAGGAAAATCACCCTCCCAGATTTATTGATTGATTAATAGTACTTTTTACACCACTAAGGTTGCAAGCACATCGAAAGTGGTCACCGAAGTCTATGAACATTTGCAACACCAGAGGCATTACACTACAGACGTACAGAAGGTAGTTCAAGTGCTCTTCGTTAGGTAAAGTAGTGATCTCGAAACTGTCAAATCTAATGATTTAATTTTAATTTTAGGTTTATGGTGTTTCAACATACTTATTGATTCATTATCTACAAGCAACACTAACAAAGCCTTGATTAAAAGTTCACTATGGCTTACAAAGTTTGCATCACCAGATTCGCTACACAATCGCACTGCCGAGAACCTGTAAAAACATTCTAAGGTTTGTCTTGAGGAAGCCTAGTCTTTCGGAAAAATTAAGGCAGGGGGCTCATTTCACAATCTAATGGTATGCGAAAGGACACCACAACAAAGGAGACATTACCATGCATAATCTGGAGTGACAGAAGTAGCCGCGAGCATCATACGGTTTTTGCTGGGTCGACTTGAAAAACCCTAAGATGCTTCTTTGATTTGGGACAACTGAGGCAGAAAGTTCACTTCACAATCTAAGCGTACGCGATAAAAATTCTCCTATCGCATCTTGAAGTACACGAGCGCTCCGGACACAAGTGTGAAGATGAACAGAACACCCTTCTTAGTTTGTCCTAGGACATTCTTCCGAAGGCTTACCCGGGGCTCACAACTATAGGCTGTTGGGCGTAACGTGAGATTTATTTAGTCGGTAGGAGTCTGGCATAACATCCATGAGGATTTACCCTCTCCTAAAAAAAAATACCCTTCTTAGTTATTTAACGTATGGAAAATCCGTCATGAATGCTATGTTGAGCTCTTACCGACTAGACCCACACGTTCCCTACTGCAGAATACGGTTGGGAGCCCCGGATAAGCCCTTGGAAGGATGTCCCCAGGATTAGGACTGTAGCGAGCGCTGCAAATTGTAGTAAATCATGCTCGCAGATATAGCGCCTTCGTTTACTTTTGCCGGGTCGACTTAAAAAATCCTAAGATGCTTTTCGCGTTTAGAAAAAATGAGGTAACAAAGCGCGTTTCATAATCTAATCGTACTTGAATACAAGCCCTTATCGGACCTTACCATATACTAGTGGTCCCGACGCGTTGTTTAAGGGTGAACACCCTATCTGTGGCGAGCGGTGTGATAATAGAAAGAAGCCGTGGGCATCATAGACGGTTTTTATAATAATAATAATAATAATAATAGAGATATTTTATCAGCGTTACAAAAAAATATTTTTATAACATATATTTGTAAATTATTCAATACTAACATACTATTAAACGTTTATGAAGCAGAATAATGGAAAATTACAGAAAAAAACACATCAATAAACCAGAAATACAAATTTTACAGAAGGATGACATGACATACGTCATGTCAGTAAAAAATATGTAACAAAAATATGTAAATATGCTAACAAGAGCCAAAGCCAGGACACTACATGCACGATCAACATCACCGGACTCGTCGCACAACTCCGCCTCGCAACCTACGGAAACCATGCTACAGGAATCGACTGTTGCTGAGGCGTCGAGCTCATCGAGCGACGAGTACTTCTCCCCGCCGACGTCGCCAACACCTGTACGTCGGCAGGGGAGAGGCCGGCCACCGACCTGCTTGGGACCCCGAGGCCCACCGGCCTCGAATAGGGCCCCCGCTACCGGTGGTAATGTGCACCGCATGAGATGGACTTCATCTATGAATGAAAATGTCATGCGGGCATATTTTGCGGCTACAGAGGCAGGGACTAACTTCACTGCGTATCGTGTTCGCTTGCTGCCTTTGTTTCAGGCTCTTGAACCAACCGTCAACGTGTCGGCGCAGCGGCTGTCGGATCAAGTGCGGGTCATACAACGTAGTAATATGTTGGACGATGCCGTGCTTGAGAGGATTCGCTCAGAAGTACAGAGTAGCACTGCCATCCCTACTTCGTCACAACCTAGTATAAATAGTGAAACTACCAACGAATCACAACCTGTCGTACCCATTGACGAGGTAGTGGATGATATTGTTACAACAGTAAGTACACAGTATGACGATGAATTAAGGAGTTTTTTGGAGCGAGCTATTCAAGATTATAGATATTGTGATCCCATATGTCGTCCACGTATACCGCGTTTGCCTACGCATAAAAAGAACATGGCGCTAGTGAGTGCCCTAGACTCGGTTCTACCAAGTTATTTTAATACTTGTGAAGATATTAGTGATGCACACTCAATTCTGTATTGTGCGGCTGTAGCAGTGTGTCGAGTGGCTGGCGTTAAATTTCCTAAATTTGAGCCAGCTACTAGACCTAGCGCTGTTCCAGTCTGGCAATGCAGAATTGAGCGTCGCATTGCCGAGACTAGGGTACTTATTAGTAAGCTATGCTGCTTCAGGGCGGGTAATATTCGTCCCAGGGTGATGCGTTTTGTGACTCGTGCATTCGCGGGGACTGATATTAGTCCTCGCGAATACTCAGTACGAGTCACAGAACGTATAGACCACCTGAAGCAGAAAATTTATGCGTGGGCAAGCCGTATACGGCGGTACAAAAAACGAGTGGATCGCTATACTCAGAATCGCTCGTTCCAAAAAGATGAGAGATGGGTGTATAGAAGATGGGAGCAACCTGATTCAAGTATGACTGACATGTGCCTACCGAGTGCTGAAACCACAAGTACATTTTGGCGAGGCATTTGGTCGGTACCTGTTAGTCATACAGAGTGTGAGTGGATGCGGGATGTCAAGCTTTCATGTGAGCCAATACAGACTATGGAACCAGTCCTAATAACATCTAGTGACATTGCCAGTGCAGTTCGTTCGTTACCCAATTGGAAATCAACTGGGCCGGACGGACTGCACAACTTTTGGCTAAAATGGTTCCATAGCTCACATGATTGTTTGGCTTCTTGCTTTCAATCATCGCTTGAGTCTGGGTCGCTTCCATCTTTTATGACTTCGGGTATCACACACCTCCTCTACAAATCTGGTAGTACTACGGACCCTAAAAATTATAGACCAATAACCTGTTTACCTACGGTCTATAAGCTTCTTACATCTATTTTGAGAGTTAAGTTATCAACACATATTGAAAATAATTGTATTATGTCCAACTCTCAAAATGGATGTAGAAGCGGGTCACGTGGTACTAAAGAACTCCTTATTCTTGACATGGCCATTAATCAGCAGGTTCGTCGTAACCGGAGAAACCTTGCGACATGCTGGATTGATTACAAGAAAGCCTATGATTCAGTGCCACATACATGGCTGCTGAGGGTGCTAGAGTTGTATAAAGTTGATGCAACTTTTAGCACCTTCTTGAGGGCATGTATGGGGCAGTGGACAATGGCTCTTGTTTATCCAGGATGTCGTCAGGTTCTTGGGAATGGCGAGCCTGTCAGGATCAAGAGGGGTATATTTCAGGGTGACAGTCTGAGCCCCTTATGGTTTTGCCTGGCACTGAATCCTCTCAGTACATTACTGGAGGGGGTCAAGTTATTTCCCACCTTCTTTACATGGATGACTTAAAATTATTTGCCTCCACCGATTCCCACTTGATCGAGTTACTGAAAGTCACAGAAGCTTTCAGTAATTCTATCAAAATGGAATTTGGTGTAGATCACAGAGCATCGCGCGCCCTTAGACAGTTCGCGTTGCTCTATGGTGTAGATAAATGCGCAGTCATGCATGTAAAGAAGGGTCGGATTGTGGAATCTGAAAGAGTACAACTTTCAGATTTCACAAAACTTAAATCCCTTTCCGCAACTGAAACCTATAAATATCTAGGTATGTCGCAGGCATTAGGTATTACAGAGATAGGCATGAAACAAACGTTGATGGAACGTTTCTTTGGCCGCCTGAAAAAAGTGCTGAAAAGTCTTTTATCAGGCGGTAACAAGGTGCGGGCTATCAACGGTTGGGCCATGCCAATCTTAATCTATTCCTTCGGCATACTTAGATGGACTCAGACTGAATTAGACGCCCTGGATAGAAAAGTCCGTTCGCTATTGACCATAAACCGAATGCATCATCCACGTTCGTCTGTAATGAGGTTGTATATCCCACGAAAGTGTGGAGGTCGTGGCTTTTTAAATGCCAAGACCTTACACAATCGTGAGGTATACAACCTTAGGGAATATTTCCTTCATACTGACGTGGGTATGCATCGGGATGTGGTAGCAATAGATAATGGACTGACCCCTCTTGCTCTTGCCAAAGAGAACTGGCACAAACCAGTAATATTGACGACTAATGATCGCAAGGAGATATGGCAGGGCAAAGAGCTGCATGGACGATTTTATCGGGCCTTACATGGGCCCGATGTAGATTTTCTAGCTTCCGTATCCTGGCTACGTTTCGGAGATTTGTTCGGCGAAACTGAAGGTTTTGTTTGTGCTATTACAGACGAAGTTGTCATGACGAATAACTATCGGAAATATATTTTGAGAGACGGTACGGTTGACATATGTCGGGCATGTCACCTACCGGGTGAATCTCTCAGACATATTATTTCTGGTTGTCCTCGTCTTGCCAACGGCGAGTACTTGCATAGACACAACCAAGTGGCCAGGATTATCCATCAGCAACTTGCGCTAAAATATAAACTTGTAGATTCAGAGGTACCATATTACAGGTATGTGCCCGACCCAGTTCTAGAGAATGGTCGTGTCACGTTATACTGGGATCGGTCTATTATCACTGACAGGACTATTGTAGCCAATAAGCCTGATATAGTGGTAATAGATCGATCAGAGCGCCTCGCAGTAATCGTTGATATTACGGTTCCACATGACGAGAATCTCGTGAAAGCAGAAAAAGATAAACAGTTGAAATATTTGGACTTAGCTCACGAGGTTGTCGACATGTGGGATGTGGATTCAGCGATTATTGTTCCGATAGTCGTATCAGCACACGGTCTGATCGCCAAGAGCCTCGATCAACACCTTAAGAGGCTCGCGTTAGGCGGTTGGGTCAAGGGTTTGATGCAAAAGGCGGTTTTGTTGAGCACGGCACGAATTGTGAGGCGATTCCTGTCTCTGGAGCCCTGACCACCGGTAGCTTGGTCCCTGTACCCGATGCCGGTGGGATACTATTTTTTTATATTTTTAAATGTATTTTTATATGTATATTTAAAAATGTAAATTGATATGTAAATAATTAAATAAAGAGGAATAATAATAATATAGTGAGTTGGCGAGTCACCGTCTGCCAAAGTTTTAATATAATAATAGGTATATTGAAATGGCAGACGCTGTCTTCATCCATAGCCTAAGTTAACCAGACCATCTAACACCCATCACAATAGCCCATTACGTTGTTAGCATATTTTACAATAGTTAGCTCCCATTGCAGATGGTCCTTTACCGTTCTTGTACATAAGGCGGATGTGGATTGTTTGCAGTGGGGGTCCCATTTCCCTTTAGATTAAAAGTCTCAAAGGGCCTCTGCATGTTGGACCTGTGTCCCCGTGTAAGCCTACCAAAAGTCCGGGTGCCTTCGTAAGAAAAAAAAAGTAGATACCCGTGTGAAAGAGAGACATAATAATAATATATCTTTATTTGCTAGAACATTGTATAAAAGATGTTACAGTTACGCTTAAGATTAAGTACATCATGTTCTGCCTAAACTGGGCATGCAAACATTATTTTATTCAGCATAGATTTACTTCGTCATACATTATTATCGAATACATTAAAATAGATTTCTCAAATATAAATTTATAGCAATATCATTATAGGAATGCATCAAATGTCATTAATACCTTTTATTAGATTCCAGAAAGTCATTAACAGAATAAAAACTTTTTTCCAGAAGCCATTCCTTTAATGATTTTACAAACCTTCTATATACTAAAGATTTTATCTTTTTAGGTATGCGATTATATATATACGCGATTTTGCCGGGTCGACATAAAAAACCCTAAGATACTTTTAACGTTTCGTTAAACTGAGGTAGGGATCTTATTTTTAGAGTAAATCGTATAGACCTCATCGTATATGAGTGCTCTGGACGCTAAGTGGGAGGAAGGATGAACCCTCTGTCTCTGGCGACACGTGCGATGACAAAACTTAGCCATGGGTATCATACCTATCAAGTCTTAATAGCACGAACTAAACGTTTTGTAAAAAACATGACTTGTTCATTTAAGCGGAAGCAATTACCTACATATTTAAATGTTAATAAGTCATTTAATTCTAAAATTTATCATTTAATTTGTACAAAATTAATATCCTTACGTTGTGCAGTTGTGCTGCAAATTTCAAGATAATATTTAGACAACCTGCTTCCCACTATGAGATTTGTGACCACATCCTGATGTTACAAAATAAATAACCTATACTAAACATGGCGGGTCATGTGAATTAAAATAAATACAATTAGCGTATCGTCTAAAAATTTTAATTACATCATTAATTTAGTTAAGAAGCTAATTTTTTCCAAAATTTATAATGCAATTAAAATTTTATTAAATTATGTAAAAGACCGGGAATAACGTCGTTTAAATCCTAATTAAGCAATAACAATTACTTAAATAGGTACTGCAGAAGCTGAAGAACTACATTTTAAGTATACTAAGTAGTACTAGCCGTTTTTGGCGACTTCGTCCGTGTGAATTGTTGCCTTCCTGCAAACCGAAAATAGTTCTAGTAAGTAGTACTTCTGTTTTGTAATAGAACAGACATACACATTTACTTAGGTAGGTACTGTTCCTTTTGTGTGTGTAGAAATTATTTAGTTTTAGCCCCTCTCTATAAAATAGAGTGCAGAGGGGCTTATGGCGAGAATTTGTCTGTAGTCTGTAGCTCTGTTGCATTAAACTACGTCACTAGGTCACGTGGATCATCTGTTCAAAGTTTGAAATAAAACAAAAATGACAACGTCAATCGGATTGAACTTTTACTTTCACAATAAACGTGTTAGAGATAGAGAGGGGCAGTCTGGTGAGAACGATCTCGTGGATTTTTGTATTAATAAAGCAGCGTATTTTTTGGTGAAGCTTTTTAATACAGACAGAGGTGTCAATTTTTTGTTTAGAGGTGTAAGCGTAACATGTTACACCGACGACACCCTCGTAACGGCACGGTGCGAGGAGCAACGTACCGTGATGCAGTACTAAAGGACACGGCTAGGGTTACTAAAGTCTTGAGGTCACCCTTCCCGAATCCGAGGCTCTGTGCTTTCACGGACCTCGGAAGGGGCCACCTGCGGGATCCAGCCTACAGGTAGGGGACGTCAGCATGGAGCCCTCGATGAAGTATCTGCGTCTCCTACTCGATAGCAGGTGGAACTTCGGATACCACTTCCGAAGTTTGGTCCCAAAACTGAAGGGAGCATCAGCCCCACTCTTGCAGTTGATGTCCAACATCAGGGGACCCAACCCTTCCAGCAGGAGACTGTACCTCGGGATCGTGCGAAGCATGGCTCTATACGGGGCCTCCGTATGGGCGGAGACCCTAACGGCCAGCAATGCGGCTAGATTGCTTAGCCCGCAGAAGGCGATGGCTGTCAGAGTGTTTAAGGGGGGATATTGCACGATCTCAGTTAAGGCAGCATTTTTTCCTGGCCGGGCCCCTCCATGGGACCTGGAAGCGAGGCCTTTGCGTCACTATTTAAATGTTGCAAGGAGGCGCTGGAGCGGAGTCAGGGGCCTGCGTCTCGGGAAATCGAGGCCAGGAAACCGTGGAGACCTGAAAGGCGTGACTTGAGCAACCAAGGGAGTTAATCGCCACAACCGCGGCGGTCTGACCGGTCATGGACGAGTGGCTGGAGAGGAGCTACGGTGCTCTCTCCTACCGGTTGTCACAAATGCTTACCGGGCACCGGAGCTTCGGTAAGTATCTGTGGCGAATACACCGGGAAACCACACTGCGAGGAGCGTGCCTGGACACAGCTCCAAGCATTGGTGGAGTGCACGGCGTGGGCGCAACAGCGCCAGGTCCTCATGGCAGGTCTGGACGTGGACATTCTCTCGCTGGAGACCATGGTGCGAGCCATGATCTTCAGCTGGAGTAAGTGGGACCTTTTTCGTAAGCAGGTCATGTTCGTGAAGGCGGGGAGGGAGCGGGAGTGAACTCTCCCACCCGAATGTCTGCGGCGCTGTCTTCGCCCAAGACTATCGGCCTGCATGACCGGGGGCCTGAGGACGGTGAGGGGGCTGCTCACCGTCCTTTCAGAAGCAGGCGCTAGACGGCAGGGTGACGTAAGCGATTCACGCACGACCCCCCAAGAAGTGGGAAAACACCCGAACGATCCACCAAAGACGCGGTATAGCACCCGTATCCCCGCCCTACGCGAGGCCGCAGTTATAGCTGTAGGTCTGTTGGGAGTCCTGGGAGGGGTATCCTTCTGAGGGTTTATCCGGGGCTCCCAACCGTAGGCTGTTTGGTAGGATACGTGTGGTTTTTAGTCGGTATGAGTCCGGCATAGCATTGAGGTAGGATTTTCCTCACGTTAAAAAAAAAGATGTCGATGTTTTTATTTCCAGATAAATAGACATTTTGTGTGTCCGTCTAAATATATATCGTAAGAAGAAATTGAGTCATTCTTGAAAATCTACGTTGCTGATAATCCATTAATTCTAATTGTTTCATCCACTACTCTTGAATACGAATAATTTGACATTAGTTTTGTAACATAATTATCGTAACGTGTCGTAATCGTCCTTCATTCAAAATAATCCTTTATCTTTAGTATTTTTTTATCATCTTTTTAAATAGGTATGTAGATAATTAACGTGAATTTACCAAAATTTAGCAGCTTAGATTTAGCAAAATCCTAAGCTCTAAATTTATACAAATGTATAAAAAACACCTTACAAATACATTTTCGGGCAAAATCTAATTGACATCGGCGTGACAAAAGTGTCTAATGGTGTGTGGCCAACCGCATCTTTAAAGTACTGTCACTCGCAAAAATATAACATAATATAATTTAGGTAGGTACATTATAACAAATACATTATTGGTGATAGTGAGTTCGGACGCGTCATAAGGTGACCACCCTTAACCCTATATACTAAGTCCCTAACACCCCGAACATCATAGGATAGCACAGTATTCACCTATGTACTACGCTATGAACCAGACGTTTGCTCAGTGATTTCATGGGGTGCTAAAAGGTACCTTTTCGACTGCCACGGAAGATTCCTTAAGTTCCTTTTCCGCCGCCTTTTTGTGCACATTAATAACAGTCTCCAAAATAAATCATCCGAGTTCCATACCATTTCACTGGTTAACCGACACGGAAGTAATTTCCCATTTACTATAGGGGCGTAAGCGTAAGCTAAGACCGCTCCCATGAATCTCTTTGCAGAGTATCCAGCTGGTCCTGACGAGCTACATTTTGGCTCGCTTTATCGCCCACGAGAAGTTTCGCTTGGCAACCTAGCATCCTTCTAAAAGCTACTCCTCTTAAGTCTTTTAAGAACGAAGTTTACAATTCAGTCGGAAGCGTCTCACTATATTTATATAATCTATGACTATTTTATAATCGTCACCTCTCTCACCTTTGACATGTCGCGTGCCGTCATATTGATGATAAATAAATATACGTCTGTGCCTTAGACATCATAACGGATGATAGTAATTCCTGATCGATAATAATATAGTTATTCATCGTCAAGTTGATTATTAATTGATGTTACCAAACACTTGTAATATTATGCGAGTTGTATTATATAATACATGGTCATAACGTTATTTCACTTATGATAAATGTTTATTATGTAAATTATCACATTTTTATACGCGTGAAAGGACATTACCCTAGTACAGCTACTGTTTACTGCTGTGAGTAGTTTGGAATGGAACCGACTGAAACCACACAGTATATACTATTTCATGATAGTGTGTGACTAGGCCCGGGCCTAGACAGGTTCCTGGGACCTGATCAACATGTTGCACCTTACCACTATACGTTAACCAAGTTGAAGTTTGCACTTTCAAGCCAACTTGCCTACAAATATAATCATGGCGTATTCCTCGAAGGGGTAGGCAAAAGCAATAATGGCCCACATTACATCAATTATATTTTGCTCCTATGTAATCGATGGTGATGGCAGGCAATGTTGAAATCGGCAGGTTTCCTGCTGTGGAATTTTCAAGTCGCCCATAAGGCCTTCAACTTGACTCAAGAACTACCATGCTACTGGCACCAACAGCTTAACACTTGTCTTTCCAAGCACGGATACGTTGATGGTAAATAGAAATACCAAAAACTTAGGCGGTTTCTCTATAAGTCGCAAGTGCATTTATTAAACTACATCTACTATTTTCACCAAGTACCAAGTCAATTAGACTGACCTTGTGGTCCAATGGTTAGTGTGCCTGACTACGGATTCGGAGGTCGTGGATTCGATTCCCACATAGGACTAATCTCTTTATGTGATGAGCATATTGATTTTTTCTGTGTCTGTGTGTAATTTATCTAAAATATGTATTTATTTAGAAATATATAGTATAATATTTATGGACATTCACACACAACATCATCTAGCCCAAATTAAGCTAATAGAAGCTATGGGATCTAGACGACTGATATATATTTCTAAATACATACATATTATACATATAAAACACCCAAACTCCGAAACAAACATTTGTGGATCACACAAATATTTGGACCAGGACCTCCAGCACCGCAGGCGGTATCACTACCGACTACGCCACAGAGGCAGACGCTTTGTGTTATATTAATATCATTTATTCATGATCAAATGACGAATGATATATTAATATCATTCATTCCAATTTTGAAATAGTAAGCGTTACTTCCGTCAGAAAAAAAATCTGAGTTACTCCCTAGTCGCTTCTAAAGAAGTTTTACTTCAAAAATCTTTTCTAAAAACCTTCTCCTGACAATAACGGACATTATATCAAAATATTAACTACGACGAATGATGAGCAATGATAACAATTCATTAGACTTTTCTACTTGACAGTACTTTTGAACTTGCACATATCATTTTATACTAAGCTTAAGGTCAAAGATTACTATTATGAAGGTTAAAATGACCTCAACCTGTGTCATATTACCTAATTTGCATATAAAACGTTACAAAACAGTAGTAGGTAACGCCCTTTAAGGAAAAAAAACAAAGCTTTTACTTAATTAAACAGATTTGTAATTATCTACGGTTTTGTGTAATTTTTTTCTGACACCGACATTGGCCTTGACTTTTTTGATGTGTTGTTTATGATGTGATGATGACAAACAACAGAGCAAGCAACGCGACATTACACTAGCTGATGCCCGCAGCTTCGCCCACTTAATAGTTTGTTCCCGTTCCCGCTTTCGATGGGAACTTATTACCGGAATAAAAATTTGCCTATGTGTTATTTCAGACTTTAATGTATCCCTGTACCAAATTTCAGCCATATCCGTCCAGTCGTCAGAGCGGGAAAGAGTAACAAACATCCACAATCACAAACTTTCGCATTTATAATATTAGTAAGATACATACAGTCACGCCTTTATCCCCGAAGGAGTAGGCAGAGGCATAGTAGATGCCTACATTTCACTTTATAGTTTCATGTCCCACGTAATAGGTGGTGAGCCTATTGCCGTGTTGAAGTGGAAAGGCGCAGGTCGCCGTGACCCGCAGTTAAAAATTTTCAAGCCGCCCATAAGGCCTTAAACTTGGCCTAACGATTGTCATTTTACTGACAGCCGGGTTTCATTTCGAGTTTTCCTTAATTCCTTCTCTAGCATTAATATTTGGGATTATAATGAAAAACAAACTTATGCCATCAAAGAGCAAAGACTTGCAACTAAATTCTATATATTCTATATATACATATGACTGCCTCTGTGGCGTAGTCGGTAGATACCGTCTGCGGCGCTGTAGGTCGTGGGTTCGATTCCCACCGGAGACAAATATTTGTATGACCCATAAATGTTTGTCTCAAGAGTCTGGGTGTTTCTATGTATAATATATGTATGTATTTAAAAAGTATATAAGTATTAATATCCGTGGTCTGATACCCATAACACAAGCAGGTTATTCCTAGCTTACTTTGGGATCAAATAGCGTTGTGTGAGATGTCCGTGAATAATCATTTATTTATTCTACCGCAAAAAGTATAAGATTCATGTACTTAATAATACCTAGTCGGTTATTTTATTCAGTCATATGGGACTTTCTGTCTTAAGTTTTACGCAATTAGCAAAGTTAACAGTCCTGGGGTATCCTTCCGAAGGCTTACTCGGGGCTCCCAACCATTGGCTGTTAGATGGGATGCGTGTGGTATTTAGTCGGTAGGAGTCCGGCAAAGCATCTCTGTAGGAGTCTAAGACTGTTGGCTCGTGTCGGCTCGTTGGCTCGCCAAATGGATCAGGCCGTTCATGAAGACTTCTTATGACAACACTGCTGCAGTTTGTGATCTACGATTTATCAACATTACAGTAAGACTCATCACCTTCCTAAATTGGTTGGATGAAGCCTACGTTAGCCGTCTTTAGACTTTATCTGGTCTAACGTTCTAATCTTCAAATCAGCCTATGGCAGTCACTGCTGGACGTAGGCCTCTTTTTACGTCAAAATACACGGTCCTGGGCCTTCCGCATCTAGTCCCTGCCTGCGACCTTTTCGGGGTCGTCGGTCCATGTAGCGGGTGGGCGTCCCCATCTGCCTCTGTGGCGCAGTCGGTAGTGATACCGCCTGCGGCGCTGGAGGTCGTGGGTTCGATGCCCGGGTCGGTCCAAATATTTGTGTGATCCAAAAATGTGTGTTTTGGAGTTTAGGTGATTTCTATGTTTAAATTAGGAAGCAAAGGCTATGTGGACTCAGTGTTCTATTAGCTGGCTGGTTCTCGGATGGGTGACTACAAATTGAACACTTTGTATAATTTAATTGAGAAGGTTTCCGTGCTTTGTAAGATACGATAAGTTGCCCGGTTGCCAATAAAATGGCAGCCGTTAAGCTAAGTTGAAAGCCTTTATTTTATGGGTGGCTTGAAAACATTCAACAACGCAGCAGCGGGCAGTCACAACTTCCGTCGGTCCATTTCAACATGGCAATACGGCTCACCACCTTTTACGTGGGCCAAAATCTAAAGATGAAATATGGGCTTCATTATATCATCGCACCGCTCGCCACAGACTAGGTGTTCATCCTCACACGTTGCGTCCTGAGCGCTCGAGCATGGTGAGATCCGATCGAGGCTTCTTCCGCGTACGCTTAGATTGTGGAATGATCTCCCTGCCTCGATTTTCCCAAACGCCTAGAGTATGGGGTTCTTCAAAAGGGGTCTTATAAGGTTTTTACAGGGTCAGCAGCGTGATTGTGGCGCCTCTGGTGTTGCAAACGTCTATAGGCTGCGGTGACCACCGGTGATCTGGTGGGGCCGTATGCTTGTCTGCCATTTTAGTGGTTTAAAAAAAGTGGCACATAATATGTCTCTGCCTATCCCTTCGGGGATAAAAGATGTGACTAATATAATTATGTCTATCAGTCGTCTAGATCATATAGCACAAGCTTATATTAAGATTATTTTTTGAAAAGCAATTAGTATGCTAACTGATCATAAATTTTAAATATGGAAAAAGAATTGGTTTCGAGCCGGATTCGAACCTGCATCTTAGGCGATCCGTGCCGACGCGTTATCCACTCCGCCACCGAAACCTACTCGGAACCAACCAAATTTTTCCACCTTATTATTAAATTTAATTTATAAAGCAAGCAAAATAAGAGCAAAAATAAAAAACAATAAATAAACTAACTAATACTACCCGTTCGCTCTAACTTTGCCACTGGCGTAGAGGCGTATACCCGAATTGTTAATTAGACAAGGTAAATTGACAGTAGCTAATGTCACTTCTTCATAGAAAATAAGCAACATTTTATGAAGAAGTGACATTAGTTGCTGTCAATTTACTTCGTTTAATTAAAAATTCGACTTTAGTATGGAGCCGAGCGGCAAAGTTAGAGCGAACGAGCAGTAAATAAAAAAATTAAAAAAAAAGTTATGATCAAGCTTATATTAGCTAATTTTGGGCTGCATGTTGTTGGTCAGAATGTCCAATTTTTTTTTAATGTTGATGATAACTGTGATGCGCACACATCATGTTGCAACACTACACACGCATGTTAATCATTTTAGATGACCTCTAGTTCAACGATCTCACAATTCACGTGATTTCACACAAAAACAAACGTTTGACAATCATAATTAATTGAAGATTCTGTATTTCAAATGTATCTACAAAAAACCGACCAAGAGCAAGTCGGACCTACGCACAGAGGGTTCCTTACAAAAACAAAGGCAAATACCTATTTATATTTGTTGTATGGGAGCCATCGTTAATCATTCTTTTTTCTTTCTGTACTAGCTTTTGCCCGCGACTTCGTTCGCGAGGTGATTTGAACTCACAGATATCAGAAAAATCTGATTTGATTTCTGTTGATTTGATTTGATTGATTTGATTGATGAAAATCTGATTTGATTTCTGTTGATTTCTGTGTTTGAACTAATAACCAATAGACTTTGACCTGTCCAATGCATAGGGCTTCTATCTGTATTATCATTTCCGCTGAACCTATTTTGATGAAACATACCTACAGCAATATTTAAGACTTAAGCAGAAAAAATACCATACCAAAATCCTATGAGTACAATTATTATGATCAATTCGAGCAAATAAACAAAGAAAAAAATTATAGATTTGGACTCAAAAGTTCTAAATTAATCGATTACAGTTATTTTATACTCGTAAATGTATCTTGAATGTACCGTCACAACTATTTTTACAATTTTATATCTAATATTAGAGATTTTTTGTTACAGCGGCAACAGAAATACATTACCTATGAAAATCTCAGCTCTCTAGCTATCACGGTTCCTGAGATACAGCCTCGTGTCGGACAGACAGACAGGCTGACGGCGAAACTTCATAAATAGGGTCCCGTTTGTACCCTTTGGGTATGGAACCCTAAAAAGGGTTACCCAATACTGAACGCTACCTCTAAGAGTAATAAACCTATTAAGTTATTGTTTACACAAGATAATAATTGGATTTCATAAATCTGTACATTGAAGGCACGAACTTCCACTTATTAGTGTAGTGGTTATTGACCATGACTGCTAAGGCCGGGCTCGTGGGTCCAATTTTTACCTAAACGCTAATCGCCCAAGACTATTGGTCTCCACGACTGGAGGCCTGAGGACGGTGAAGGGGCTGCTCACTGTCCTTACAGAAGCAGGCCCAAGACGACAGCGTGACGTGAAAGATTCACGCACGTCACACTCCCCAAGAAGATAACACCCGAACAACCTCCCAAAGCGTCGGTATAGCACCCGAACCACCCTAGGTGAGGCCGCAGTGGTAGCCGAGGTCTGTTGGGAATCCTGGGATCATCCTTCCGAGGGTACCCGTGGTTCCCAACCATAGGTATTAGGAAGGAAACGTGTGTTTTTTTAGTAGCATCCATGTAGAATATTACTCACGTTAAAAAAACCCAAACGCTTAATCATGTTGCAATATGTGTATAATAAAACAGAGGTTATACTAGTTGTGGTCGTCGAGAGAATCTTCGCCAGAACTGAGTGATTCAATTGTGGCGAAGGTAAGTTCAAGATCGTTTCTCTTCAGAACTATTAAAAGTTAGAACTACCTGCCCGTGCACGAGTTTCCCTCATCTTACAATCCCGGGTTCTTCAAGCGGAGCGTGAATAACCCGCTGAGTTTCTTGCCAGATCTTCTCAGGTGGGTCGCTTTGTGAACTGGTGGTAGAGATTTTGTTTTATATTCTGAATGTTTTACAAGCGCATTTGTTTATTGCTAAGTGAAATAAAATATTATTTTGATTGATTTGATTTTGAGTGTTCCTTCTGGGAAAGTTTCCTGGTAGACTTTAGCTACCACCACGAACTCTACTAAGGGTTTGCATGATAACCCGCGTGTTGGGGCTAACTCGCTAGGTACCTTCATCTTGATCCCGTTTCTGTGAGGACGATGTTCTGTAGCATCGTCCTCAACAGAATCGTTCACCAAATTTGCTACTCTCCGCTTCGCTCCCACCTTAGACTTCGTGGTTATTTTTTTTTGTTTTGACGACGAGTTCTTAGTTGGTGAACGATTCTGTCATCGAATTAATCGTTCTGTCGGCGAAACGCTCGTAGTTGAAAGGTTCTGTCGGTGAACAACTCATAATCGAAACGTTCTGTCGGCGACTCGTCCGGCAGAGAAACGTCTGTCGGAGGTATGTTGAGGATGTTGTACACCCCCTGCCATCCTCCGACCTAAGAATACCTAACTATTAAGATTATGAAACCTTTTCGTTAAGGAGTGAACATTTTTGTAATAGGTACTAGCTACTTACATATTAACCAAATCTGTAGGCATGAATCTAATTATTAAATTTAATATCAAAGGACACTACTGAAGGCTGAATGATATAAGCAGGTATAATATTTACATAGCCATTTTATACAACAAGACTCGTATAAGAGCTAAGTAGGTGCAAATCTTCTTTAGAGGTCAGTTTTATAAATATCAAAGTGACCGCTCATTATATCGATATATTTAGAATTGTACTGACCTTAAGGAACTTTCAATAAACTCAATAGGTACTTTATAATTCCCAATAATTATATACAGATTATACACAATAATAAAAATTACCTGACCAGTGCCCTTCGATTTTCTCCCGTGTCATTCAAAGAGTCAGTTTCGACACAACGCATGACTTATTATTCCAAATCATGTTTGAATCGATAAATCAATAATCAATTCAGTTATAAATAAAAACTCTGATGACGCAACTTTAAGATATGTCTTAATTTACAAAGACTTTTGTTCGTATCTATAAGGGCCTTATGAGTAGGTACTCGTTAAGCCTATGGGCGGTTTGAAAATTTCAACAACAGGTAGTCACAACCTGCGCTGTTCATTTCAATAAGGCAATAAGACAAAATACAGACGATGAAATCTGGGCATATAGTAGGCTCAAGAAGGGATAAAGGGAAGGAAAATATAAGAATAAAGGAATAATGGCCAACGCTTAATTCATTATGCAGCAATTTTATCTGTGCATTCAAAATAAATGAATCCTTTGCCATACATTTTTTTCTAAGTTTATTCGAAGTCATGTAAACATGACAGGGCGGGAATGAAAATATTTTTATTATTGCGTTATTTAGTAAAAAAGTCACATGCGTCGTTGTTCTGTGGGCACCAAGGTGACGAATAATCTGATACGTCATTATTTTGCGGACAACCGTCACTTTTTAAGGGAATCCTTTTAAAATTTTGTGACGGATTTGGAGTAAGTAATGAAAAAAAGCTAATTTTGAAAACCTTTATTAACGAAATTATAAGTACCTACAAAACTGCTCAAAAAAACTGCATCAAATTTGCAATAATAACTGTTATTTTTTATATTAAGTTCGCAAATGGACGTCGCCAGCCTGATGGAAAGCCGTGGCACATCTAGCGATTGAGGGCCTCTCTCACAGTCCGTAAGACTTCTGACAGTGGTCCTCAAGTTGGCGGCTCTGTAATGTGCCTTTTCACGCTTCGCTTGAAGAACCCAGAATTGTATGATGAGAAAAACACGTGTGCGGGCAGGTCGTTCCAGGTTTCTATAGCATGACAGAGGAACGATTTTTTTGAAACGCTCAGTTCTGGCGAAGATTCTCTAAACTGTGTATGAGTGACGTCTCTGCCCGACACGCGTTGTTCGGGATCGGAAAGGAGAGGGTTAGATCAGGTTGAAGAGCTCTTCAGAAATTCGCCGTGATACATTCTGTATAAGGCAGCCAAGGAGGCTATGGTTCTCTGCTGCGCTAACGGCTCGAGACCTTCACCTCAGGATATGCAGAAGAAAGAGAGTTGGGGACAATACCGATCCCTGTGGTACTCCGGCATTTACCTGAAAAATACAGGAAGCCTGACCATTACAGAGAAACCGATAGACCATAATTATGCCGGCAGCTTGGAAAGAAGCAACGCATGCCATACTCTTTCAAAGGCTTTAGCGATGTCTACACCAATAGCCAGAGATTCACCGTGCCTCTCCATAGCCTTCTACCAAGTGTGCGTTATGTACGCTAGGAGGTCACCCGTTGATTTATTTGTAAAATTTGTCTATTATGTTTTATTCTCTTCGATATGTCCCACGTTTTACTACTTTTTTCGGTGGATTTTGCAATATGAAACCACTGTTTTGCCCTATTCCCTATTTCCCAATATTTTGTGAAAAGCTACTTGCGTTCTGATGTCGAAATAAGAGCAGCGCAATTTGATCTGCAGTGACATGGTGGGCCCATTATTTTTTCTCCTACAGTTTGACCTCGCTTTGTACAGTACGTTTTGCCTTTATTCTTAAGCTTCTTCAAAGGTTGCCTGGAAGAAATCGCACTTAGCGATTATACATTTTGAACCTTGTATTTTATATTCATGTAAATGTTAATTGGTGTACAATAAATCATATTCTATACTTCTTTCTTTTTACATCTCCTGATTCTTTCTGGTTTAGTGGTCGTTTCTTTCCCCTGTTTCTAATCAAAGTTATGGGTGCTGGAGATGGTTGATTAGAATCTGTACCAATAGCGTTCACTGATAGACATTCCAACGCATCTAGTTCATGTTGGAAGCAAAATGGATCATAACAATTAGCATGTACTATAGCAGTATTACAAGATGCACAGTCTGAATTATGTAACGACGTGACTGTGGGGTTCTTTTCTATAGACGGATGGCCTTACAGCAACCGATAATGTTAATGATTCATCTTGTTGGCTTTACGCTGTTAATCCTTTTATGATAATAACATTTCGTTCTGCTAATAACAAATAACGCGTCATTCCATACTTGCTGCAATGTTGGCTAGCTCAATTGTGTTTTGCTCCAGGTGGTAATGGCGACGAACATCGTTCAGCTGTAAAAATAAACATAATTAAAATAAAATTATAGAATAAGTTTTCTAGGAACCATTGTAACATTAAATAACCTAAAGTAATGTAATTATTTTGGCAAATTTATATAACATTTCTTAAAAATGAAATAGAATAAAGACGTATATTATAATATATACGACGAACATCGTCGGTTCAGTATATTCGTCCTCCGCTTATCCCTAAAAAAATGACGGTTTATAGCTTGCGTCTACTATATGTACATAAAACATCGACGTATTTTATTATGCGTCAACAAAAAATCATTTAATAAACGCAAACAATTTTAATGATGGATGAACTGAATGATGTTATTTTAAAAGTTAAAACGTAAATATTAAGCCACAAAAAAAACATTTTAATGTCCCAATGACAACGATGGATTTAACAAACCGCCGTTCTAAGACGTTAAAATTTATATTTACTTAAAAGAATTAAAAAATAACGTAATATTAAGTAAATTGTGACATAACTTACCCGTTGACAACTGTTCCTCCATTCGTCTTTTATCTGTTTCTGTACGAAACATAATTATTATTACAAAATTGTTCTTCAGTATTATTCCTAATAATATTATGATTACCTATTGTTTTTGAATAATGCTATTATTTGCTTTGACCTTTTTGTCGCCATAGTTTATATGGCATAAAAAATACTAATTTCTTACACAAAAAGTATTGTTTAAGAATTTTTTAAATATTTTTATAAATACACACAACAATGATTCCCGACCTTATCCTAGAACAACGACGGGAATGCCAATGCGTCGGGTGCGGAAAGGGTTCGGGGGGCAGGGGACAGCGACAGACAACGTCGCAAGTATCAATCCGTTATTGTTTTGTGTTAATTCATCAAAACCGTCAGTATTCAACTCTGTATTTTGTTAATTTGTAATTGAATTTAATAAAATGTTTTATTTTTTAATAAAGTAGTATATTTTAAGTTATTTGGAGTAAAAAAAGAAAATTTGTAAAAAATCAAAACCGTCTTTGTTCTACGACTGCGACGAAATGTAATAGCGAAGTGAAAACCACAGATATCAGAAAAGAGTTCTCACTCAACGTCTACCAATTATCGGTTTTCACCACAGGTTTTTTTTTTATTTCTGTGGTGGAAGCAGAGACTAATAAAATAACCTACAATAAGTAACACGTTGAGTAGGACCTCTTTTCTGATATCTGTGAGTAGGAAGACCTTCCGCCAGATGAACCGAAACGACGATCTGAAAATGGGCGCAGAATCACTGGATGCGTTTGGCACAGGGCCGTATGTTGTGGCGTAATTTGGGAGACACCTAGGTACGTCCAGCTGACCTAAAAAGACAACATTGGATGTTAATCTGATTATACGTTTGTTATTATTTCATTTCATTTTGATGCGTATTTTTTTCGAGCAGCAACGTCAATGTCATATTATGATTGGTTTATGAAATAAATTGCAGATAATTCGTTTAATAATTTTACCATTTTATGGTCTCTAAAGCAAATCTTGTACGAATTGTGAAAATGAATCAGATTTTTTAGCCCCTCAGTAGTGGACTGCCATAGGCTGATTTTAACTACGGGAGAGTTCAAATTCGACCCTCATTAGTCTGGGTTAAAAAAAGCTGCTATTATTGCATGTACTACATCCACATCTATGTAGAATCGTATCAAACATTATTAATCCTTGATCTAACCTTAGACAATTCAACTTTGTCATTGAGACTGTTTAGCAAAGTCATACAAAGTATTACAGCCGCTTCTTTACCTCTGCACAGTAGGAATAAAGTTACTAGGATAGCATACATTACATAACACTTGTCCTTCCTTACATAAACATTGTGATCAAACAAAGAAACCTTGAGCCTGTTCACACCTTCTAAACTCACATGTTCTCCTAGTAAGATTGCGACTTTATAAATAGTGTTTAACCTTTAAGTTGAATAGCTATAAATAGTTTATATAGGTACTCCAGTAGCCTAACTATACATTTGAGACCTGTGGCAAATTTCGTTGGAATGGGCCCCACTTAGAGAAAATCCTCGAGATGCAAGTTGTGAATCCCTGGGGACCAACTCAGCAGTTGTTAAAGCCCTAACGCTACCCCACTACGACAGTGCTTTTTCTTAGGTGTAGAAAATCCATCATGAATGCTATGCCGGGCTCTTACAGGCTAAAACACGTTCCCTACCTAGTGCCTACGGTTGGGAGCCCCGGGTCCTAGGAAGAATATCCTCAGTAAGTAATGCCTAAAACAGGACTGAGTAGTAGTAGTGACTAGTAGGTAGAGCCACAGTATAAATGTGGTAGAGCTTTACACAGCTGCACGATGATACCTTCCCCCCCCCCCCCCCCAGGACCAACCACGTGGATACCTAAATACGTCGGAGCCTTATCCGTTAGCTACCAGGTGTAGCGCTTGGGCCGCCTCCCTAAATATTGGTTACGTCCAAACCAAACACATTATGAAATTATAGATTTCTTTCTAAATTTTTTTCCTTATAACTAATGGAATCAGGCGTTACATTCCTCTAGTGACTAATTTGTCAACACGTGTTTCGCCTACACAAGCGGGATATTCAAGATTTCACGGATTGTTAAGCGGAGTAGTGCTAATTCCCAACAATCTGGCGGCGGGTACAGGTAATTTTTCCTATTCAACATCCAAAATTCCTTTCCTGAGGAGTTCGGTTCGTCATTCCTCCCATACAAATTAGTTGTGGTTATCCTTAACGGTTGTAAGTTAGGATTGACGAATCGAGGGTGTAAGGCGGGTTCCTCTTCCCCCCCCCCCCCCTCCCCTTCTCTTATTATCATTTTTTTAATTTTTGCGCATCGGGGCCTGTGACATTTTGCACCGCTGCTACCCTATGTTACATACGACACTGCTTTTTACGAACGAAACTTTCAATGGAGTAGTTTATAAGGAGGACGTAAGACTCGAATAACAATACGATGTTTCTGTTGGGAGCCCGGGGTCATCCTTCCAAGGGCTTACCCGGGGCTTCCAACCGTAGGCATTAGATAAGAGTCCGGGCATAGCATCCATGTAGGATTTTCCTCACGTTAAAAAAAGCATACTTACAAAGGATTTCCATACGTAAATATGGTAGGTATGTAGTTACATCACGATCGTTATGTTTTCTCCAACGTAAGGTCATCGACATTGAAATTATTTAAAACAAAGAAATCAATTTGATCACTTTCGCCTCACCTTGCCATTGACTTCAACCGAAGCTTACAAAAATCAACTCTGCGTTGGTTTAGCTCATAACAAGCAATTAGTGAAGCTCGCTGATTATTGACGGAATATCGTAAGAGTGAAAGTCCTCGGCAAGACCATGGAATGACTTTGCTTGAAGCCTGCATATAGCCTTCCTGAAGTGTTGTGACGTGAGAGATTCTAGCACGCCCCCCCCCCCGGAAGCGGGATCACACCCGAAACCCCTCTAAGAACGAAGCACCCCCTGGGCGAGGCCGTAGTAGTGGCCGTGGGTTTGTTGGGAGTCCTGGGACATCCTTCCGAGGGCTTACCCGGGGCTCCGAACCATAGGCTGCTGGGCGTTACGTGAGGTACTGGGCTTATCCTTCTGAAAGTAAGGTCACCGTGTGTTTTTGGTCGGTACAAGTCCGACATTGTATCCCCGAGGATTTCCACACTAAAAAATAAAGGAAATGTCTGTATAATATCTCGTGAGTTTCTTAAAAGGTGATCTTCTCGCTGGCCTTACAGAAGCAGGCCTAAGATAGCGGCATGATCTGAGAGTTTCGTGCACGCGGGTTTCCCCAAGAAGTGGCATAGCACCCAAACCAAACTATAAAGAAGCACAATAACATTCGAACCCTTAGGCAGGGCCTTTCGGGAACCCTGGGATCCTTCTGAGGAGGTTATGGAGATACATAGTGATCGTGTAATTTAAAAAAAATATCCTGAAAGTACATACGAGTTTCTTTGAAGCTTGGCTATCGCGAGTTGCTTTCTTTGTTTTATAAACCTTTGGACATAGAATTATAACGCAATGTTGTAAGTCAGTCTATGCAACGGAAATAGATATAATATAGACTTATAAACACCGTGCATTATGGGGTTCTACAAGTATGCAACGTTACAAGTCTATGCAACGGTGTTATAAGTCTATGCCTCTAAGTAGGTATGTTTCGTACTATATCCTAGGCCTGTATAATTATTTCAAACGCATTTGAAATCCAATTATACTTAGTTGTTGTTGTTTATCTACTTGATAAGTTACTAAACAACAAAACAGTTGAAAGATGGTATTTTTCTATCGTTGCGATATCTTGTTGTTGTTAACTTACAACCTCGATGAATCTGACCTTGATTGCGTTAGTTTTCACAATTAAATAACAATCACAAAAACACATATTACACTATTTATGTATACCATAGTTCGTAAAGTACCTATAGGTATACAAAAGATTAAAACACTTGCATATGGATTCATTTTCTTGCTATAAATGGGCATCAGTCTTTACATGGCTGTAGGTAATCCGTCCTAGAACGATGATTAAGGTCCCTTTTTTGCATTAAACTAATATTACTCTTTTTTGTATAAGAAATGAAGGACATTTATATACCGGGGTCTGAGAATGATTCGGAGCTGCTCACCGTCCTTACAGAAGCGACAGCGTGACGTAAAAGTTTTACGCTCCACACGACCCAAGAAGCGGGATAACACCCGAACTACCCCCAAAGACGCGGGATAGCACCCGAACCCCCTTTTTTTTTTAACGTGAGGGAAAATCCTCATGGATGTTATGACCGGACTCCTACCGACTAAAAAACCTCACGTAACGCCCAACAGCCTATGGTTGGGAGCCCCGGGTAAGCCCTCGGAAGGATATCCCAGGACTCCCAACAGACCCACGGCCGCCACCGCGGCCTCGCCCAGGGGGTGGTTCGGGTGCTATCCCGCGTCTTTGGGGGTTTCGGGTATGATCCCGCTTCTAAGGGGGGGCGTGCGTGAGTTCCTCACGTCACGCTGCCGTCATGGGCCTGCTCCTGTAAGGACGGTGTGCCGCCTTCTCACCGTCCTCAGGCCCCCGGTCATGGAGGCCGATAGTCCTCGGCGAAGACACGTCGGCGGCGCCCGAACCCCCTAGGTAAGACCGCAGTGGTAGCCAAGTTCTGTTGGGAATCCTGGGAGATATCCTTCTGAGGACTTACCCGGGGCTCCCAACCGTAGGCATTAGATAAGGAACGTGTGGTTTTAACCCGTAAAAGTCCATGACGGATCCTCACGTTACCTCACGTTTGTTTTTATTACATCATGATCATGGCATGATAAACATAAACTTACATGCTTTAAATCTTGTAAAGGCTTTTCGAGTAGGTGGGTGCTTCAGTGCCTCAGTCGCTAGAGCATTAAACAAACATTTAAGTACTGTTCTCACCTTTGGGATGACTCTGCGAGGTACTTACTAGACGCGCTTGACGCTATGCAGAGACGTGCTATCCGAATAATTGGTTGTCCTGAAGTGACGGGAGGCCTCGAACCGTTAGCGCAGCGAAGAACCATAGCGTCCTTGGCTGCTTTCTACCGAATGTATCACGGCGAATGTTCTGAAGAGCTCTTCAACCTGATCCCTCCCTCTCCTTTCCGATCCCGAACAACGCGTGCCGGGCAGAGATGCCACTCATACACAGTGGAGAGAATCGTCGCCAGAACTGAGCGTTTCAAAAGATCGTTCCTCTGTCGAACTGTAAAAACTTGGAACGACCTGCCCGCACACGTTTTTCCCTCATCTTACAATCCCGGGTACTATAATATGAGGAGCGTGAAGAGGCACATCGCAGGGCCGCCAACTTGAGGACCACTGTCTAAAGTGGCCCCCAATCGCTAGATGCGCCACGGCTTTCCATCAGGCTGGTGGCGACGTCAATTTGGCGTGCTGAGTATAAAAAAAAAACATCCACATATTCAGACATCAGCACTCATAAACTTTCGCGTCTATAATACTAAGATAGTCATTATAAGGGAGGGTCCCCTCCCTCCTCACCTGTTTCCTTCCATTGCTTATCTATATACCTATACCTACCTACACAGTAAGTATCTAAATATTCGGTCCATAAAAACATTCAATAATTAACAACAGTATTTCACTTTCTTAAACCGGAATTCAATTAACTCGATTAGAGTCATTGATTGGGCGTGATGTAATGTTATACCTTTTACATATATAAAATTGCTACTGACATACACATGAGCCATTTAAACCGATTTTGATAGAAGAATTTTTAAGTATCAGTTTCTCCTAAAGGAAAACTAAAACCGACTTCAAAAAATGTAAAAACCGGCCAAGTGCGAGTTGAACTCGCCCATGAAGGGTTTCGTAGCAGAAAGTAACATACCTAATATAAAAGTTCTTGTAGTTCGTTGTACCCACTTTCATACATACATACATACATACATAACATCACGCCTGTCTCCCAACGGGGTAGGCAGAGACTATGACTTTCCACTTGCTACGATTCTGGCAAACAACTTTCGCTTCTTCAACTTTCATAAGTGTCTTCATACATGCTCTTCGGTTAAGGGTACTCTTGACCAGGCCTTTTTTCAGAAGATTATCGATTTGATCGATATGAGTATGCCGAGGTCGACCCCTACCAGTTTGCTCATTCACTCTCGCTTCATAAATCTGTTTTGTCAGCCTATTTCCATCCATTCTCTCCACATGTCCAAACCATCTGAGCATCCCTTTCTCTATCTTAGTCACTACATCTTCTGTCATACCGCAATGTTCCCTTATGACACTATTCTTTACTTTATCCCTCAATGTCACTCCAGCTATACTTCGCAAACTTCTCATTTCCACTGCATTAATTTTATTTTCATGCTTCTCCTGCCACACCCAAGTTTCACTACCATGCATAAGTGTAGAGACAAGCACTCCTCTATGTACAGCCATCCTTGCCTTTTTAGACACGTTCTGACTGCTCATAAAGGTGTGAATGGCTCCATTCACTTGATTTCCTGCCAAAACTCTTCTTTCAATATCATTGTCACACTTTCCATCTCTTGCAAATTTTGAACCCAAATATACAAACTCTTTCACCTGTTCCACGCTCTTTCCTTCGATCGATATCGAGCAATCAGTCATACATTTATCTCTTTCAAAAACCATTACTTTTGTCTTGCTTACATTAACATTCATTCCTCTACTTTTAAGCGCATCGTTCATTATATTAACCATCAATTGCAACTCATCCGCCGATGATGCCAGTATTACCTGATCATCGGCATAAAGGAGGCATTTGACGGTTAGCTCCGGTATATTCCCCGGACTTATGTTATGGTGTATAGAGGCTATCACTACGCACCTGACAAAGATCTTCACGGGATGCATCGCGTTCAGGTACGTGCCAAAGTCATGGAGAGAAGTCAAAGTACTCTTCATACCTAAACCAGGTAAAAGTGACTACACTCATCCTAAGTCCTTTAGACCAATAAGCCTCACTTCATTCCTATTAAAGACTCTAGAGAGGCTATGCGAGAGAGAAATAAGGGAGAAAGTACTCCGACAAATACCAATGCACACAAAGCAGCACGCTTACTGCTCCGGAAAATCCACCGAATCAGCACTGCATGAGGTAGTATCGTACATAGAAGACTCCCTAGAGAGTAAATCATCAACACTGGGCGTCTTTATAGACATCGAAGGTGCCTTCGACAAGACGACCTTTGTAAGTATCGAAAGAGCCCTGCAAAAGCATAAAGTACACCCCACTGTGGTAAGTTGGATAGTGAAGATGCTACGACACAGGGCTATACAAATTACAGTGAACTCCACATCTAGAGGGATCGCAGCCAAAGGATGTCCGCAGGGGGGGGTTCTATCTCCGCTCCTGTGGAATCTCGTGGTGAACCAGCTCATAGATGTACTCAACAGAGAGAGATACTTCACTGTAGGTTACGCTGACGACCTCACCATACTGGTAAGTGGCAAGTTCCTAGGTACAATAACAAACCTGATGGACAACGCCTTGAGGATCGTCGAAAAATGGTGCATCAGACATGATCTCACGGTAAATCCGACGAAAACAGAAATGGTTCTGTTCACCAACAAACGCCAAATAGATGATCTGAAACTCCCACAGCTCTTTGGCACAAAACTTTCCTTAGTAAATGAAGTCAAGTACCTGGGGGTCACACTGGACAGCAAACTGCTATGGAATAAGCACCTCACACAAAAAATCAGTAAGGCCACCATTGCATTCTGGCAATGCAAACGAATGATCGGTAAGAAGTGGGGACTCTCACCGAAAATCATACATTGGCTCTACACCACAGTCATAAGACCACAGGTAACGTATGGCGCAATAGTTTGGTGGCCCAGGGCCGAACTAGCTTCAGCCATAGATAAAATGCAGCAGTTCCAGAGAGCGGCGTGTTGCGCCATCACGGGATGCTTTCGCAACACACCCACAGCAGCGATGGAGGCAATGCTCTGCTTACCGCCTCTGGACCTGTTCGTTCACCAGGAAGCGGCCGCCACGACACGACACGACTTCAGGCGTCAAAACAATGGACGCGCTCAAGGGTAGGTCATAGGCGCATACTAGAGGACGCAATAGAGTATGAACCTCTCGTGGAAGCCCCTAACGACAGGATACCGAAAACATACGTGTTTGACCGTAAGTACAATATATCGCTGGCAGAGTCCGCCAAGGACCACTCCGGTATAAGAGAACTCAGAGTGTACACGGATGGATCCAAAACAGACTACGGATCAGGAGCAGGCACCTACTCCCCGGAGCTTAACATACACTCATCAATACCTTTAGGGTCTCATTCGTCAATCTTCCAATGTGAGTGCATAGGTTTAATTAACGCCGCCAATGCAATCGACTCCAGGAAAATTGAGCACAACCACATCAGGCTCCTCTCCGATAGCGCAGCAGTGCTAAAAGCTCTGAAGAGCACCACAATCGACTCTGGGCTGGTGCTTCAATGCCACCAGGGGCTACAAAAGCTGGCCCTAACACACAAGGTAAGCCTTCAGTGGATAAAAGGTCACAGCGGATCGAGCGGCAATGATGCAGCTGACGAACTGGGCAGATTGGGTTCCAGCACCACACCGGTGGGACCAAGCCCGATTATACCAATACCATTCTACCAGGTAAGGGCATGGCTGAGACAACGCACGAAAGAGCGGCATGAAAAGAGATGGGCACAAACAGTAAGTTGCAGGCAATCAAGGGAAGCTCTACCGAGACCCAGGCCAAAACTAGCTAGAACGTTGCTACATCTGAATAAAGGTGATCTACGAACCATGGTAGGCACAATAACGGGTCATTGCACAGTAAATAAGCACTTGAATGTCTTAGGTATCACGGACAGCACGCTGTGCAGAGCGTGCCTGTTAAAAGAAGAAACCATAGCTCACGCAATCTTGGAGTGCGAGAGCCTGGTTACATACAGAGTCAACATACTTGGCAGCCCCATAACACTCCGGGAGGCGTGTGAGGACCCGAAGAGGATCCTGCGCTTCTGGTCGGAGCTGGGTTGGCTGGAGTGACAGCCAACGCTCACGTACAATGGGTCCACTGGCGGACCTAAGTGCGGAAAATGGGAGCCCAAGAAGACTGAAGACTGAAGACTGACGGTTAGCTCATTCATTTTTAATCCATACGCACACTCTTGTAGTTCTGTCAAGCAACTGTCCATGTATAGGTTGAACAGCCATGGTGACGCTACACAGCCTTGTCTCACACCTTTTTCGATGGGAAAAAAGTCTGTGCAAGCTCCATTGATCCTGACACAAGCACTGGAGCCCTCGTATAGAGATATCGAGGCTCGTATCAAGTTGCTGTTCACTCCATACATAGACAGTGTTGACCACAGTTCATTCCACTCTGTCATAGGCCTTTTCCAAGTCCACGAAGATGCAATAGACTTTTTGACGTTTTGCCAAAAAATTTTCAACTAGGCATCTTAATGAAAAGACCTGATCCGTGCATCCCATTCCTTTCATAAATCCTGCTTGTACATCCCACATTTTTCCTTCAGTTTCATTCATCACTCTTTTAATCAAAACTTTCGCATACAATTTGCCTACGACACTGAGCAAGCTTATGCCGCGGTAGTTTTTGCACTCTTGCTGTGATATAATTCTACTATGCTGTCAGAGTTTAGTTTAGTTTAGTTTAGTTAGTTTAGTTTAGTTAGTTCATTCTACTATGCTGTGACCCTTTACCTTTGTACAGTGGCACTATGACAGATTTGCACCATTCTTCTGGTACTCTGCCATTTCGCCAGCAAAGATTAAAAAGGCGGTATAGCTGGCAAGCTACCACGCCACGACCCGCTTTCAGCATCTCGACTTCATTGATGTTTTAACACGTTCTCAGTGGTAATGACTCTTCTCGGCGAAAATTGCGGTTTATGACGTATTAAATAAAAACTACCAACTCGATTTCGTTCAAACCAATTTTCGTTGGTAGATTTATATATTTTTTTAAGATTTATCATTCTCTTAGTTTAGAAGTGGGGGAGACACACATTTTTCCACTTTGGAAGTGTCTCTTGCGCAAACTATTTACTTTAAATAAAAATGATATTAGAAACCTCAATAGCATTTTTGAAGACCTATCTATAGATACCCCACACGTATGGGTTTAATGAAAAAAATATTTTTGAGTTTCAGTTCTGAGTATGGAGACCCCAAAAATTAACTGCTTTTTTTCTAGTTTTATATAAAAATCTTGATGCGGTTTACAGAATACATCTACTTACCAAGTTTTAACAGCATAGGCCTTATAGTTTCGAAGAAAAGTGGCTGTGACACACGGACGGACAGACAGACAGACAGACATGACGAATCTATAAGAGTTCCGTTTTTGCCATTTGGCTACAGAACCCTAAAAACCGTTTATCAAACCAAACCTAGAGGCAACGTTCCCTGTGTGAAAACAGGGTCAGTGAAAAACCATAGCGTCCTTGGCTACCTTCTACCGAATTTGTTACGGCGAGTGTTCTGAAGAGCTATCGCGGTCGGGTCGCGTTGTGAACTGGTGGTAGATTTTGATTTATATTCTGGACGTTTTACAAGAGCATCTGTAGGTATATGCCTATGTGAAATAAATTTCTTTTTCTTTCTTTCTTATCCCAACCTCTCCATTCCGATATCGAACAACTCGTGCCGGGCAGAGATGAACACATAGGTACACAGTGAAGAGAATCTTCGCCAGAACTAAGCGTTTCAAAAAATCGTTCCTCTGTCGAACTACCTATAAAAACCTGCAATAACCTTCTCCCACACGTGTTTCTCTCATCTTACAGACCCGGGTTTTTCAAGCGGAGCGTGAAGAACATCACAAGGCCGCCAACTTGAGGACCACTGTCAGAAATCTTACGGACTGTGAGAGTGGCCCCTAATCGCTAGATGCTCCATGGCTTTCCATCGGGCTGGCGACGTCAATTTGACGAGCTTAATATAAAAAAAATGTAAAATACACGCAACCTGCTAGGGCTTGGC
This sequence comes from Miltochrista miniata, assembly GCA_933228765.1. Classification (NCBI taxonomy): domain Eukaryota; kingdom Metazoa; phylum Arthropoda; class Insecta; order Lepidoptera; family Erebidae; genus Miltochrista; species Miltochrista miniata. The sequence goes on from OW121769.1 coordinate 5,338,709, forward strand.
TAACATCAGAAACAACATTATTTGTTCCACGACTATTGAATATTCGTTACCTACCTAACCCCCTATCCTGGGTCATTCTTCCCAGGGCTTACCCGAGGTTCCCGATGGTAGGCAGTGGTAGCGCAAATATTGTTTTAGTCCACGTTTGGTTTTCTACCATGAGGGATTTCCACATGCAAAAAAAAACTACTTCTACCAATTAAGCTGAAGAGTATGCCGCAATATCAAGTTCCCGGATCTGCTATACCGTTTGGGAGCTACACGTGTTTACACAACCACGCACGGAATGAGTACAAGAAGGAAGGGATTGCTGGGCATTCAGAAACCCTAGAAATAATAAATTAACGATGAAACTGTCGACTACTTGTGGAAGCCTATGTCCAGCAGTAGTTTGCTGAACTTGAACTTTTTCAAAGGTTAAAACAAATATTACCTACTGCACAAAATAATAATAGCTATACGAGTGCCTCTCAATAATAGTAATGTTTTCATCATTCGTCATTATAATTTCATTCAGTTACACGTTTCACTAAGTACCATCAAGTAATGGACGTACTTATATGTAGGTACTTAGGTTGATTTCATTGGTAGGTACCTACATAATTACATATTAGTACCTAACCTATTAGTATCACTATCAATATAGTAACATATATATCGGACTATAGAAAAGAATTATTAGCTAGCTAGATTAGGTATACACCTCTCTAGGTAGGAAAGTACTATCTACGTATTCAAATTATTTTGTGCTCAAACAACTTGAAGTTTTATTAATGCATCGCCTGTGAAAAAAATAATAGCAATATGTCTAGAAACGTTTTTATAAGAATGTTATTTCAATATTTAGGTACTTTTATAATTTACGCCCGTAAGTCCCCGCGTGATTCTTTGCTATTCCACTTTTCCCCTTTAGTGTTGAAATTTAGATAAGTCTATTGTAGTGGACGCCTCCATTAATAGTAGCATTAGCTTAACCTAAAACCTTAAATTTTTAAGGTTACGTTAAGCGTTGATATCTTAGTCACGGATGGACTTTTGTAATCCCATATAATTTTATAGGATATTGTGGCTATCACGTACAGATTCTGCCGATTCTGGCATACTGACTGTACCTATAAACGGTTGGCCATTGAAATTTGATAGAATTCATTTATTTTTAAAAAATAGCTATATTAGATTACAGTACTCTCTTTATAACGGTGTCAGCTTAGACCATATAACACGGGACTAGCCTTTGCGAACCACCGCATACAAAAATATTCTGCCAGTTTTCATACAAGTGAAGGGGGAAAAACAAAGACATATAAAATTTCATTGCATTTAAAAATGTATTAATCGACAAACGCGTAATGGCTGTTGTGTGTTAATTGTTATTGTACAGTCAACTACAATGTAATGTACTAGTTTAATCATATAAAATGATGTACTGATGTACAGGCTTTTCATAAAGCCAAAAGACCAAATGGTCATGTGCAATGGCAGAAAACAATGCTTAAGTAAGGCGCATCCTGTGGTTAGATGATCTAAGGTGTCAGGTCATCCGTTTACTCAGTTTTCTTGGGTTCAAGGTTTATTTTTTGTTTTTAAATACAGAAGTCTGTGACGGTACCTACTACAAAAATAAAGTCTTGGTAAAGGAATTCTTCCAAAAAGAACTGTTTCCGCCCGGGATCGAACCGGGGGCCTTCTGCGTGTTAGGCAGATGTGATAACCGCTACACCACGGAAACCGATACGAAAAACGTTGAAATTTTTGTTCCCTATACACATTGGATTATACATTTATGCCTCTCTATAAAATAGATTGCATGGAGAGACTTGTCTGTAGTCTGTGACTCTGAGAGTCACAGACTACAGACACACTCTGTTGCATTAAACTAGTCACTAGGTCACGTAGATCATCTGTTCAAAGTTTAAAATAAAACGAAAATGACGTCAATCAGATTGAACTTTCACTTTCACAATAAACGTTTTACAGAGGGGCAGTCGGGTGAGACCGTCTCACGGCTTCTAGTTTCTATTTTTGTGCATAGCTTATTCAAATGCTGCTTTCTTAAAGGCCTCGTAAACCAAAAATATATACATAATTCCAGAAAAAGCTTTATTTAAATAATATTGTAAATCTTAAGATTACATAAATAAGGATAATGTACAGCCGGATTACATTGTATAAGCTCAATATTATCATTTTCTTGAACAAAATTGTAAAGAAGTAAGTAGACAGATAAAATTTCAAAATTGGAATGCATTTGTCTATTTTTTTTAATCTGATCAGAATGATCAGCAACAGCCTTTCATAATAATATATTTTTATTCTATTTCATAAGTTTAGTACACTACATGGTACTAAAATGCAGACTTAGTACCATTATGCATTCTCTAAAAATCAACCTATTTGTAATATATTACCTATGGCCTCTCAATAGACCTGCTTGTTTTTCAGCCTTCATTACAAATTATGTGGAAGTGCCAAAAATACAACTTTTCTATTCTAAAGACACATAAAATTAACAGTCATGCCATGTTTCCACCCTACAGTCAGACAAAATTACATCAGTACAACAGTATTGTACTCTTTTTGAATTCATAATATCAAACTAAAAAGGGAATGGATGAACTAAGAGATGCAACCATTTCATTCACTTGTGCTACAATATTAAAAAGTTAGGCCATATTAATAATGCACAAGGCTGAACTAAGGTATTATAATCTCTGACCAATTCAACATAACTTTTTTTGACTATTCTAGAAAGGTAAGCAGCTGATATTTTTTTTTTTACGGTCGACACAGAAACTGCAATATCTTAATGAATAATTTTTATTTCTCATCTCCATGAACAATTCTAGAAAATGCGACGTAGCTCTCTTGTGTGTTCAAGTCGTGGTATCCAACAGGTCCAGCATCACAGTCCGCACAACTCAAATACTTGCAATTGGCTACTGTATGAGTAAAACCTATGTTTTCAAATGTAAACATTTGTGCCACATGGTAGAAATCAGTCACAGGTTCCGATTGTACCTCGCCTTCTTTCCGCGTGTCTTGCTCCATTAACGGCAGCGATTGTTCCTGTACGGAAAAGACATTTTGTTAAAGATATCTGTTCATTTTTGAAGACCACCAAAAATGATAGCAATGCCGCTAAAACAGTCACTATATCATTTAAATATAGCAAGGCACAAATTAGAAATTAAGAAACAATAAAATTCACCTGTAATTTAACATATTTAGCTGTATTTTTGTCTAATATCTTGGAGCCACAAAATTTGCACTTAATACTGAATTTATTTTTTCCAGTACCATCATCAAAGTAGTCTTTGAGCTCATTATCTTTAGTTTCTATTTCTGACATGTTTACTCGTTATTTATTTACTTATTCTTACAATTACAAAATTATGAAAAAACAAAAAGCCGCAACGGCAAAACGCTGCTGATTTATGAATATGATACTTTACTTTCAATCACTGTCAATGCTGTCAATTGCTGTCAACAGTCAAAGTAAATTTTTTTTTTTATTTTATTTATTGAAAGCTTTGGCAAACAAATTAAAAATGTGTCGTTCAGAGCAGAGCAGCAATTCCCAATTTTTTTTTTTTTTATATATTTTTGGAGGTCACTGACAGATGAGAAACTTAAGTGCAAAAAAATGTTTTCAGGTTGTTGCTCAGCAAGTGCGAGGCCGCATTTGCGTTTTTCCGCGGCGGTTTCTAACCTCAAAATGTCATGAACTGTCAAAATCAATCAAATCAAGTCAATGTTTTGACATTCTGAGGTTAGAAACCGCCGCGATAACCGCAAGTGCGGCCCTCCTATATATATTACTATACTCTTTGGTGCGGCCTCGTCCCACGAATGTTGGTAATAAATAAGTGAAAATGACGATGCCTAGTCTTTACACTCAATGGGCGCTTGCACACTGCACGATATCGTCGCGATATCGTCGCGATATCGTCACGATATCGTTCAACGCCTCAGCTTGTTATTCGGTTAGTAGCTTTGCGCCGGAAAGCGAGCGGGAACAGGAGAGAACTCTCCCACCCGAGTACCTAAGTCGGCGGCCTGGTCGCCGCAGACGTGTCTTCGCCGTAAACTATCAGCCTCCATGAACGGGGGCCTGACGACGGCGAGAGGGCTGCTCACCATCCTTACAAAAGCAGGCCTATGACGGCAGCATGACGTGAGGAGCTCACGCACGCCGGGGGGGGGGGCATAGAAGCGGGATCACACCCGAAACCCCCCAAAGACGAGGAATAGCACCCGAACCAACCCCCTAAGCGAGGCCGCAGTGGTGGTCGTTGTTCTGTTGGAAGTCCGGGGACATCCTTTCGAGGACTTATCCGGGGCTCCCAACCACATCGGCTGTCGGGCGTTACGTGAGGTTTTTTAGTCGGTAGGAGTCCGGCATAGCATTCATGATGGATTTTCCCTCACATTAAAAAAACGCGATACAATCCTAGCGTATTTAAAAAGATAAAAGAAGCTTATTGTTATAATTTTAAGAATAGCCGCAATAGTTTAAAGTACGCAAACAACTTTACCACTTCCACAGTCGCGACTGAACTGAGCTACCAGTCATGCTCCAGTAGTGTAGCGGGTCAGTAGCACGTCTGTGTGAGTGAGCGGTTTCGCACGTTGTTAAGAAGTCATGTGCACGAGGTGGGTGGTTAGGAACTTTTATTCCTAACTGACCAACCAGGTGGATAACTCAGGTGGTCGGTTGGGAACAGGGGGTTAGTTACCTTTGTATCTGTATATTGTGACCCCGATCTGTATCATCACTCACCCGATATCATCACGACAGAAATCTATCAGCAACGATATCGTGGCGATATCGTGACGATATCGTTGCAGTGTGAAAGCGTGTAGTAGTAATTGTATCAAAACACCACTCCTACGATATCGTGACGATATACTGTTACCGTGCAATGTGCAAGCGCCCATTCCCGGATCCGCCCGCCTCCTAATTAATGTCTAAAAATATAAAGACAAATACAATAAGATTCATAATTATTAACAATGATTATCTTGAAATAAACACCACTCCATTACTACACGTAGGAAAATTCAAAAGGTCAAATATGTTCTCTGGAAGAGGTCAGCCTCTGGACATCTTCATGAAAAAAACTAAGACTTGATGGATGACACTGACTGTTGACAGTCGACCGAACGACCGACAGCACACAGAAGACGGTGAATTGGAGGAAGCAGAAGTGTTTTAGATTAGATTTTCTATCACATTGAATACATTAAAATTATTGAATTCGGGAAAAATGAGTTCTGGATTTATAACAGAGTCTGAAATACTGGAAGCGAGGCGCAGAAGGCAAGAAGAATGGGAAAAAGTTCGTACTGAAGATCAACCTAAAGGTAGTTTATCGTGAATTTTGTTTTGAACACGCATCGTAGTTTAGTACTGATGAAAATCCCTTGTTTTGCTATCAAAGTCTTCATCCCATTTCAATCGTTTTGTAGTTAAGTTTCATTCGCGAACATTACTCTGATACCTCTAAAATTCTTATTTAACCATGCAGATTCTAGTCATCGTATCAACCAAAACTTTCTGTACATTTTCAGAAGCACCAGAAGAGCCCTACGATAACAGGCCCCTATACCAGCGCTTGGAGGAGCAGAGGGTGAGGAAAGAGGCTGAATATGAAGAGGCACATAAGCTCAGTATGTATTATTATCACCTTCATAATAAACCAACTTTTTAACGTTGTCTTCTGGGGCAATCCTGGTTCGACTTGAAATCTGTTGTTAAACATGATTCTGATAATGCTCAAATCAAAATCTGCTAATATAAACCCCAGTCACAGAGCAGAAACCCCAATTTGTTTACAATTCTGTCGCCTACACTAAAGACATGTTATGTTTGTACAGAGCTTGAATATGTGTGTGAGACCACTAAGGCTAAGCAAGCATTCCATCAAAATACCCTCTAACTATAATGAGAGCTGTGGCAGGTGTGGGGAAGCTTGCTTAGTGAAGGGCACGGAGTTACCTATTTGTATGTATTACTATTGCCCTAGAATTGGGTCTAGAACATTAATTTATTAGACTTCCCTTATTATCCTAACAGAAAATATGATCCGAGGGCTGGACGATGATGAAGTCGGTTTCCTGGATTTAGTTGAGAGAACAAAAGCAAAGGCAGCTCAACAGATATCTATTGAAGAGCAGCGGGAGATGCAGGAGTTCAGGTTAGTTTTATAGGCGCTGTCTTATAAATAATTAAAAAAATCAATTAGTATCCTTACTCAATCACAAATTTAAGTATGGAATGAAAAATAATCGGATTTGAACCTGCCTCGGCTTGCATACCATGTAAGATACTTTATTGGACGGTATTTAGGAAATAGGAAATGATGAGTCCTGGGTATCTGTGTATTAAGTACCTTACACTGCCTCTGTGGCGCGGTCAGTAGTGATACCGCCTGTGGCGCTGGAGGTCGTGGGTTCGATTCCCACCTGAGACAAATATTCGTGTGACCCATAAATGTTTGTCTCAAGAGTCTGGGTGTTTCTATGTATAAAAACTATGTATTTAAAAGTATTAATATCTGTGGTCTGATACCCATAACACAAGCAGGTTATTCCTAACTTGCTTTGGGATCAGATAGCATTGTGTGAAATGTCCGTGAATATTTATTTATTACACAGTTTGGGCTGCAAGTGACAGCCTGTCCCTGCTTTTGACATACATCAAATCTGCAACTAAGGTCTATACATACATTGTTCTGCCTTGTTCCCACAATTTGTTTAATTTTATACCCTTTCTCTTTGGATGTAATAATTTTTGTATAAAATTATTTGTCATCTGGTGCTTCCTCCTGGTTCTATCCAAAGCCCTAACTTTATAGCTGGGTGTCCACTTTTCTGCTGCCTATAAATTTTCTAGATCATCCTGTAATATGTCTCTCAGTCAGAGAGTTACAACTGTGAATATGTATTTTTCCAGGGAGCGAGTGTCAACGCTGGCTGAGAGCGAAGAGATGACGCGACTGCGGGCACAGCTAGCCCCCGCACGCACAGCTCAGCCAACTCCACAGGTGCAGACACAGAAGAATAAACTGCAAGGGGTGAGTCTTTCCTTTACTCTGAGCCAGCCCATTGCAATGCTTCTTTGACTATATCTCAACTCTCTGCATTTTTTTTTTTTTTTTTTTTTTTTTTTTTTTTTTTGTTATTTAATTTCCAACATGCGATCAGTCTCAGTTAGACCATAAGCAGTTGCGATAAAAGTAGTCTTTGGCGTGTCGGGCATGCCGGCCCACTGGTAGGCTGCCTCTTTGTTGCTTAGATGTTATCCCAGGTGTGAGATCTCTTTAGCCGTCTTGTGTTTATGGGATTAATCAGGCCCTGAGCCAGTCTGTTCTTGTGTTGTGTAATTCTTGTCTTATAGGTCTCTGTGCTTCGGACTATTTCCTCCCTTACAGTGAGGATGTTTAAGTATTTGTGAACTTCTTCAACCCTTGTGAACCATGGAGCACTTATTATTGATTTAAGCACGCCATTTTGGAACCTCTGCAAAATCTCAATATTCGATGCTTTCGCTGAACCCCAAACTTGAATGCCATAGGTCCAGATTGGCTTTAGTATCGCTTTGTGTATTAGAACTTGGTTTTCCACTGATAGACGTGATTTTCTGCCTAGAAGCCATTCCAGTGATCTAGATCTATGGTTAACTTCATCACGTTTTTTTTTGTATGTGTGTTTTCCATGTTTGTCTTCGGTCAAGGTGGAATCCAAGGTACTTTACTGATGTGCTGTGGGGTAGAACCTCTTGTCCGAACTTCACAGGTGGGCATATAATGCAGAGAGTTGTGATAAGTGTTGTTTTTTTTTTATACTATTCTACAAGCAAGCTTACGGCCACCCTAATGGTTAGTTACTGTAGTCTATGGACATTTGCAACTCCAGAGGCGCTACACATGTGCTGCCAACCAAGTTCAAGTTGCAGGTTGTCACGACCCGCTATGTTAACACTAACGTGGCTTGCAACAGCAACATACTACACGTACAACACTGAATGATGATGATGCTTTTAGTGATGCTCGTGCTCTGCCTACCCCTTCGGGGATAAAGGCGTGACTATATGTATGTAGGTCGTCTGACCTTAGAACACAGATAGTTATATCAAGTCACTGTTATCTAATCCACTAAAACAGTTATAATGTACCTTTAATTTGTCATAGATGGTGATAAGAAAACGCAAAGCAAGCGAGATGGACGGCGACAAAGATAAAACAGAGAAAGGCTCACCACCCGCTAAAGCAAATGGAGTTGTATCTAACAGGTAATAAAGTTCATATTATCCATTTTCGTGCTGATGAATGTGTGTGAGAGGGAGAGAGAGAGATAGAATACGTGACTGAAGAATTTATGCATGACTGTGTGTTTAAAGGTATGAGTCCGAAGTCCGAACTCGACCGCAAGCAGAACTGCGGTCGCTGCAGTGCCGCGACTGCACCACTGCACCACTGGTCCTCATACATTCTGTATAAATTTGTATTAGAATACATTCCGAACTCGGCAGCAGCGTCGCGAGTCGCGACTGCACTCAGTACTGTCGCCTTGCCGCCGCTACAGCAATGCTGCTTGCAGTCGAGTTTGGACTCATACCTGAAATAGTAGTTTTCGATACAAGTGTGGGATCTCTGTTATTACAACGAGTTACGACAGGTGTTGACCCGAGCCGAAGGCGAGGGTAGACAGTCGGAACGAGTTTAAATAACAGTCCCACACGTTGTAATGAACAACTATTTTTAATACAGTTGCGAAAAAATTAAGCAATTTAATAAAATAATAAATACACAATAAACCTGAATTAACAAAATGGCGCCAACCGTAGAAGAATATATACCTACCTAAGTAGAGACTATGGCAGTGCACTTCAAACAGCCAACTTTTTTTATTTTTATAAATTTAATTTGGACGATACATATATTAATTTATGTTTAAATTTTAATTAAAATTACTTTTAATCTGATATTGAAACTAGTTAGTGTCTTTTTTTGAAATATTTGCATGAATCACAGACATTATTTTGACAGTTGGGAAAGGAAACGCGCACTAGTGCGGGAAAGGTAAAGAAAAAGCACGAGTGTGTAATAGCCCACATTCCGAACGCTAAACGTCCCTGTAATACGCCACTTTTTGAGCAACTGTATTAAAAAGACCTTTTATCTGGAAGTGTCAAATCGGTTGAAGTGCTAAGATCGCGGTCCTGAGTTTTATTGTGTTTTAATAAGTAAAAGTGTTTCAATACCAAAAAAAAAACATTGTTAAAGTGCGGAACAATATTAGTGTTATCTCTGCATTAAAACTCAAAATAATTCAATATAAGTGCCATTTAATACTTCCGTGTAGTAAATAAAAGTTATACCTACCCACTTATTGTTGACATTCGAAGCAATTGAAATGAGCTCCAAGAAAAGTTCAAATTCTCAGCTGGGAAGTTGTGCTAAGTGCAGAAAACCGCCTAACGAGAAAAAGGCATCAGTAACATGCGACTCCTGCAGGATTTTGTTATGTGGCGATTGCCATGGCTTGTCGCCAACTGAGATACGGGTGATTGAGTTAAAGACAGTGGCACGTATCATGACTTTCCTGTGCAGTGACTGTAAATCAGCAATGTCGCAGCTGCCGCTAATAATGAAAGTGCGATACAAGAAATGTCAGAGAGAGACCATAGGGCATCAAACATTATTCTGTATGATGTGCCGGAATCATCAAGTGATGTGGCGGAGGTGAGGAAAGAACATGATCTTAAAGAATGTGTGGCTGTAATAAACACAATAACAAACAAAGTTAACTGCAATGGAATTAAAGTGTTTCGTCTCGGAGCCCCTAAGAACGGTGCAGGTGCTAGGCCTCGCCCATTAAAGTCTGTGTTAAAGACTAAGAGGGATGCACTCGAGGTCCTCCGCAACAGACGTAAATTGAGAGAGCCATCCAACATTACTGCCGACCAAACACCTCTGCAAAAGGAATATTTGAAGCACTTACGTGAGGAACTTAATCAACGCATGAATGAAGGAGAAACAGACATTACCATTAGATATGTGCGAGGATATCCAACAATTGTAAAAAACAGCGCCCAAAAAAACTAACCTATAAATTTCTGAAAAATATGAGCAACCCATTAACTTCAAACAAAACAAATTCACAGTTGTCATGTAAAAATATACTCCAAAAATCTGTACCACTTATTACAGTTTCAATATTGTACACAAATATACAATCTCTGCCTGCCAAGTTCGATTTGTTGGTATCTAGAGTGAATGATTTAAAGCCCACATTCATAATTGCCACAGAAACGTGGCTTAAGCCAGATATACCAGATACAATTATAAAAATACCAGTATATAGAAGGGATCGCTTAGGTAGACGCAGTGGAGGAGTAGCAATATATGCTGCTAGTGCAGTTGAGTCGGTGACAGTGAAACTTAGCGCTAACTATAACAAAGAACATGACACCATGGAATATCTGTGGCTCGATATCAAGGTGGGCAACTGTAAATTCTTATTGTGTGGATTGTATAGAGGACAAAATTCTACATTGGATCATGATAATAGTGTTTTGGAACACCTTAACCAAGTCTCTGAGAATAACACCACTGTGATAATGGGTGACTTCAATTACACTGGAGTGAGGTGGCCATTGGAGGACTGTGGATATCTCACGCCAGCAGAAAATAATTTCAGGCAGTGGTATGACAGTAGCATTCTTTTGCAACTTGTCGACAGACATACCAGGTTCAGAGCCGGCAATCAGCCTTCGTTTTTGGACCTAATACTTACAAATGATGAATCACTTTTAGCTAATGTTGAATACCATGCTCCTATAGGCATAAGTGACCATATCTGCTTATTATCCACAATACAACTACAAGTGCCGAATTGCCAACAAACCCTCCCCAGGACTAGACCAAACTTTCACAAGGCAGACTTCAACTTTATAAGGGAAAAATTGCATGCAACATTACCAGGAAGTATGAAGGACATATCATGTGAGAATCAATATGAAATATTTCAGAAAGCTGTCAATGAGACTATAGAATTATATGTTCCTAAGTCGACAGTTGGACAGCGCCTTGCCAATAAGCCATGGATCTCCAAAGAGACACTAAACCTTATAAAACATAAACTGGTGTTGTGGAATAGATATGTGCGCACTGGTTTCGATGAGCACTACAGTGAATATAGGAAATTAAATAACAGAATAACAAATTTAAACTGGAAAAACCGAACAGCATTTGAAAAAGACATATTACATGCAGGGCCTAAAAAGTTCTTTTCATATGTCAGGCAGCAGATCACTTCAAAAGTCAGTATCCCAACAGCACTGTGTAATAAGCAAGGCCAAACAGTGACGGAGCCAAGGGACATCGCGAATGTTTTTGCTGAGCAATTTGGAAGTGTCTTTCAACACGAACCACATGGCCAACTGCCAGTTCTGGATACATCACTACGTGTCGGGGACTCAATTGATGATATCCTATTTACCCAGGACAAGATAACTAAGACCATAACCAATATGAAAAATGATACTTCTTCGGGACCAGACGGTATACCGGTAGCGATCTTGAAGAACTGTAATCTCACAGACTACTTGTCAGTATTGATGCAGACTTCTTATGACACAGGCACATTGCCAGACCTATGGAGAAAAGCAGTGGTGACCCCCATATTTAAGAAAGGTAGCAAGCTTGATCCCTTGAACTATAGACCTATCAGCTTAACCAGCGTGGTGTGTAAGACTATGGAGAGGATCATAGTAAAACATATTAGAGAATTCTTGTCAGACCACCCGGTGATAGCACCTCAGCAGCACGGATTTTATCCACGGCGCTCCACTGTATCAAATTTGATTTCATCTCTATCAGTATGGGTTAAGAACTACAATAGCAGAGAACCTACCGATGTACTATACCTGGACTATGAAAAGGCCTTTGATAAAGTTCCCAAAAGAAGACTTCTACAGAAGCTGGAGTTTGTGGGACTGCGTGGGAAGCTGTTGACGTGGATTGAGGCCTTCCTAAGTCAAAGAACCCTGCAGGTGAGAATAGGAGAAGCTCTGTCAAATCCAGTGGAGATACACAGCGGAGTTCCACAGGGTTCCGTTTTAGGCCCGGTTCTATACATAATTTACACTTTTGACCATAGATTTAGAATGTACAAGATGAACAGTGTCAAACTGAAGACGAGATCAAAAATGAAAGATCTATGTGTGAGTTACATAGTGTTGTTGAATGGTCACACCTATGTTATCGATAAAAGTATCTGTATAAATGGATGGAATGGAAATGAAACTTCTAAGCACACAAAGTGCTTAGTAGTTTCATCTCCAACTTCTTGTTTTGGGGAATAAATTGTTAATTTGAATGTAATCGACTATGAGAAAGTAAAAATGGGATTTTATGGGGTAACTCGTAATATTTGAAATTCTGTAGTGATCTTACGATTTTAACAGGCAATTTATGGCATCGTACATTGCATTGTTGCCGTACATATATATTTTGCCAATTGAATTTGAAATTTTACTGAAAATCCAACTCTTATCGTAATACTAAACCTAGAAACTCATTTATTGAACCCTAGTAACAATAAAAGATATTACTCGTAGATTTTTTTAAATATATTAACATCGCCAAATTGACGTCGCCGCTGATGGAAACTAATGGAAAGCCGTGGCGCATCTAGCGAATGGGGGCCATGCTTACAGCACACAAGACTTGTGACAGTAGTCCTCAAGTTGGCGGCCCTATGATGTGCCTCGCTCCGCTTGTAGAACCCGGAATTGTAAAATGAGGGAAACACATGTGCGGGCAGGTCGTTCCAGGCTTTCATAGTTCGACAGAGGAACGATCTTTTGAAACGCTCAGTTCTGGCGAAGATTCTCTCCGCTATATATGAGTGGCACCTCTGCCCGACGTATTGTTCGGAATCTGAAAGGAGAAGGTGGGATCAGGTTGAAGAGCTCTTCAGAACATTCGCCGTGATACATTCGGTAGAAGGCAGCCAAGGACGCTATGGTTCTTTGCTGCGCTAACGGCTTGAGGCTTAACGTCATCTTAGGACAACCTATAATTCAAATCGGATAACACGTCTCTGCATAGCGCCAAGCGCGTCCAGTAAGTACCTCGCACAGTCATCCCAAAGGTGAGAACAGTATTCGACGCAGAGGCTAATCTGCGCCTTGCACAGCAAACATCCCGGTGTGGCGTGGAGTACCTTAAGTGAAGTAAAATTATAAAAAATCAACTGAAAATGGTTCACAAATTTTGGAAATATTATATTAAAATAGGCACAAAACCCTAAAAAAAGGTTAAATAACACAGTTCGAGTAAAAATCAATCATATTTATAATAAATTAAATCCAGATAAGTTTGTTTGTAGCAATGCCACTATAATGAACTATCGACATCCTTATCGATACCTACCCATGACTATTTTACTGTAAACAGCCCTTTTTATTTCTGCCTTATATATCCTCCAAAAATGCATTTACACATTAAATATTGTATTATGTATGAAGGAAAACGCATAATCTACGTTATGAGTTGGAGTTTCAGTGAAATTTCACATCCAATTTGGCAAAATATGAACGGCAAAAATGGAATGAACGAAGTCACAAATGACCTGTTAAACGAGTCTTTCTTCGTATCATTGCGTTTTGTAATATCCTATTCACACACTAAACACGACACTATTGTTGAAAATATAAAATTTTCTATTTTAATCGTAAGATCACTACAGATTATTGGATATTATGAATAACATAGAGCCGCCATAGGACCCCACAGGATTCAGCGATTCAAAATACTGACATATGAGTACACAATTTGCTTTCTCTTTTCCTCTCGAGCTAAGTGCTATGGATAATCAGGTCTCGCTCGCACGCTTTGTATATCTATTGAGAGTAGCGAAAAATCCTAAATCTATGCTTTTGACCTCCCGCATCGCCTAGAGTGCAATGTCAGCATCTTTGCGGATGACACCAAAATATTTGCCAACCCACTAATTGACTATGATCGACTGCAGAATGACCTGAATGTAATGGCAATTTGGTCCAGGGACTGGCTCATAAGTCTCAATGCGTCAAAATGTACGGTGCTTCATATAGGCAGTCGCAACCCTCATCTGCCATATAAATTGGGTGACTCATATCTTAGGGAGGTGAATGCGCAAGCAGACCTTGGCGTGACAATTACGGAGGACCTAAAATGGGAACAGCACATAACAACAATAACAAAAAAAGCCAGAAGTCTACATAATAAGAAAAGCCTTTGGAGCATTAACACCAGAAATGGTCCTTAAAATTTACAAGTCCTTTCTATGGCCAATCTTAGAGTACGCATTTCAAGTTTGGAACCCATATTTCGTTAAGGACATAGATCTTCTTAAGAGGGTGCAGCGTAGTTTCACCAGATCACCGCGTATAATGAGAGGCTTATCTTATGAGGAACGCCTGAAACTATTGAAGCTCACAACTTTGAAAGAACGTAGAGACCGTGGGGACCTAATAGAGACCTTTAAGATATTGAGTGGATTTTACAGCATAGAGGACTTGGATAAATTGTTCATACGCAATGAAAATGTTCACCTTAGGGGACATCACCTTAAGTTGTGCACCAGTCGTTCCAAAAATAATCCCCACAGGCACTTCTTTAGTAACCGGGTTGTCAGAGCTTGGAACAGGCTGCCAGAGACTGTGATCTCGGCACAAAATATCAATCAGTTTAAAAATAAATTAGATCGGTATCTATTAAGCTGCAAAGAGACAACCAGTAGGCACTAGCAGGATATAGGCACTATCAGTTGTTACAACTGCCTGCCTGATAAGATAATATAATATAATATAATATAATATAATATAATATAATATAATATAATAATAATAATAATCTACTCTGATACTATAATACAAAGATTAAAAAATTTAAATCAATACTTTTATGACAAACATTACGCACAGGCAAAAAAAAAAGTTTTATTACGATACAGGTCTTGTATGGACACCTATATCATAATATAACTTTTTAATCATTACGATACACCTATACAACCTCCAGCTGCAAAAAGAAGTTTGAACCTCTACTTTTAAAAAAAGTAGTGCGTCCGTAGCCTGAAAAAAAAAAGTAACAAGCATGCGCAATCGATGTTTGCGCCTTGGCGCCAACATTTTACATTTACATTGAACAAAGTTTGGTTTTGTTTGTAAAATAAATTAGTTTTTGTGTTAAAACTATATATATCACAAAATGAAATCAGGTATTATAGTATGAGAGTAGATAAAGTAGTGTATGACACTGTACATAACTTGGTCTTATAACACGAGTGTTATGAGAACCCATATTATGCAACAGTGTCTTAAACTACTATTTTAGGGTTCTGTACACAAAGGTTAAAAAATCCTATTAATTAGATTTTGCTATTCATCTGTCTGATTATCATGAGGCAATATCACACAAACCGTGATAGCTAGACGGCTGAAATTTTCACAGATTATGCGTTTTTGTTACTGCTATAACAACATACACTAAAAACAGAAAATAATATCAAGGTGTTTTTACCATTTCCATCCATCCAACAAGTGTTTTTTCTAGCATCTGTAATAGTATTATTACAACAGTCGTTCAAATCACGCTATATTTTACAGACTTTGTGAATCACTTTATTGCAATACATACATACATAACATCACGCCTGTTTCCTAACGGGGTAGGCAGAGACTATGGCTTACCACTTGCTACATTCCTGACGTATCACTTTCGCTTTTAAAGAGACTAAATAAACCTCTTTTGACAGCTCTCCAAAGAACGGTTCACTCCCTACGGAACCTGGGAAGGCAGCTACGATGCAGTGTCTGGGAGTGCTGCCCGGACTGGGACATTACGATACAGACTCCACATCAGATACAGATGATTCAAGTGATTTAGAATCAGTAAGTTTGACAATTTTTTTAGTATGTTTAAAACATAATTATGTTCTTTTATTATAACGAACTTGTTCAAGTCTCCTTACCTAGATTGTGTGTGGTTCCACACCCAAAGGGTGTAATTGTTGGTAAAAACAGAACCTTGCTGTCTGTCAGTCATGAGGATGTATCTCAGGAACCGTGAAAGCTAGAGAGCTCAAATTATCACAGATGATGTATTTCTATTGCCGCTATAACAACAAATACAAAAATAAAAAAATAGGGGCCTCCCATACAATAAACATGATTTTTGCCGTTATTTGGTAACGGATGCTCCCTGCGCTATACCGACTTGCACTTGGCCGGTTTTATAGTAAATTGTAAAACATTATTAGGTTTCTTTTGTGGAAATGCACTTGTTCAAGTCTCCATACATTTAAATTTTTCAATTCATTCATAAATTTATCTGAAAAGTCAACATCAAAAGTTACAATTTTTTTACAGGGTGGTAAATGCTGCAAGCGTGATATGCTGGGCAGAAGGGCAGAGGCAGACAAATCCAGGAAAGAGGCGGAAAAGAGCTAGACTCGCCATAGTACCCTGTATAGCCCTAAAATTTTGCTGTTAGTCGGAGAGCCAACTGAAACACTATACAACTTTCAAACTATAGCTCATATTGTAATATACTCTGTAAAATATAGCTTGATCTCTGTGACAGTTCTACAAACGTAAACAAGAATAGACTTGTCAACGGCATAAAGCTTTTGTGGTTGAAATGCAGAAGATGAGAACACAGAGGTGCAAACTGTAAATAACAACTTTATGCCTTTAAATTAAAGGTAATTTTTTTACGTTTATATTAACTGTCACAGAGATCAAGCTATATTTTACAGAGTTTAGAAGCAGGTCTGAGGAGAGGGATTTGAGGTATGCACTTGAATTGAAAATATTATAGGATTAAAATGTAAGTAATAAATAAATAAGTTTATATAAGCTTAGCTTAGTAACTTAGGTCCCATATCTAAGATATGATATAACATGGTTGTATATGTCTGTAATGTTCGTTAAATTCTTATTATAATCAAGTTGTGTAATGTTTCAGCTAGTTAGCTCCTAAACTATAATAATTATTATGTAATGTGATCTAATGTAAGTTATTGATAGTACATATTATTTAAAAATTTGCAGTGATTTTATTGAAAAGCCCGTTCTTGATACACACAGAAAATAATAAGCTACAGAACGCACTCTCATGTACTGCTCGTTCGCTCTAACTTTGCCGCTCGGCTCCATACTCGAATTTTTAATTAGACGAAGTAAATTGACAGCAACTGATGTCACTTCTTCATACAATGTTGCTTATATTTTCTATGACGAAGCGACATTAGCTACTGTCAATTTACTTCGTCTAATTAACAATTCGGGTATACGCCTCTACGCCAGCGGCAAAGTTAGAGCGAACGGGTAGTATGAAGTTTTCGTTTTTCAAACCTCCCCTCGACTACGCACACTCGCGCACAAACCAGTATTAAAATTACTTTGATAAATCCTTTGGCCTAACCCTGTGTGGCGACGAGGTCCCATGTTGCGACGGGTAAGAGTACAAAATCCATTGCGTAAAGGAAAACTCTAAATGAAACATGGTGGTCAGTAAAATGACAATCTTTAAGCAAAGTTGGAAGGCCTTTTATTTATTTTATTTTTTTTAACGTGAGGGAAAATCCTCATGGATGCTATGCCGGAGTCCTACTGACTAAAAAATCTCACGTAACGCCCAACAGCCTATGGTTGGGAGTCCCGGGTAAGCCGTCGGAAGGATGTCCCAGGACTCCCAACAGACCTACGGCCGCCACTGCGGCCTCGCCCAGGGGGCGGTTCGGGTGCTATCCCGCGTCTTTGGGGGGGTTTCGGGTGTGATCCCGCTTCTAAGGGGGGGCGTGCGTGAATCCCTCGAGTCACGCTGTCGTCTACGGCCTGCTTCAGTAAGGACGGTCAGCAGCCCTCTCACCGTCCCCCGGTCATGGAGGCTGATAGTAAAGTTGAAGGCCTTTTTCAACTGTGGGTCTTGGTGACTTGAACCTGTCCATTTCAACACGGCAATAGGCTCACCGCCTATAACGTCGGACATAAAACTATAAGGTGAAATGTGTGCGTATACTTTGCCTCTATCTTACCCCTTCGGGGATAATGGCTTGACTATATGTATGTAATCCTGTATGTAAACCTTGACCTGAGGGGCAAGTGCGAGTTACAGCGAGCGCCTGTCGACATTCATGGGTGAGCGCGTTATCACCGATTTGTATGGAATCGAGACAAGTTCCCGCGTTTACAGCTAGGTGGCGGCATCTCGATTCCATACGAATTGGCGCGCCGTGAATGTCGACAAGCTCACGCAAAAACTCGCACTTGCCCCTCTGGTGTGTGCGGAATCCAGTGAGCTGTGTCGATGTGTGCGTAACCTGAAATGCACTTTGTATGTAGATTTCCGTCTGTATATTATTATTTTGTAATCAGTTACAGACATTGTATACACATTGGAAAAAACCTTTTAGGTTAATAAAAAAATTAAACACGAGTCAGTTTTACTATTTAATATATAAATGACAATTATTATACCATAGGTACATACTTAAAATTATGTTGCTACTTAAACGCAGTTGAGATCTACCTACCTAATGAGATGACTTGTGGTCACCATATAATCAATTAATGTGACAATGGAGTTTTTGAGAGTGCTTTCATCGACTTAAGCCTACGGCCGCCATTGTGATTGCGGTTTCTAACCTCATAATGTAAAATTTTAACCTCAAAGAGACAAAAATCAATGATACTGTCTTTCGTTTCATAGATTTTGACATTTTGAGGTTAAAAACCGCAAATATGGCCTCAGCCTATGCCCAGTACCTACACAGGCGGCACGCCATCGCAAGGTAGTTTTTAGACGACGAATCAAAATATAGCTTATTGTGTGGTGACAAAGTTGAAATTTCAATGTACCTACATCCGTTAATATTGAAAAGCTCGTCGCTTATCTAACGGATTATATATATTCAAATTGTAAACTTATTAAATTCTAATATTGTAACTTCACTATTGCATTGGGATTTCCTGTAAGGATAGTGAAAAGGGTATACTTACTTAAATAAATAAATAAATAAAAAAAAACTTACAAAAACAAATATTACAAAATAGAATACCAATAGGGCATTAGGGCTTCGCGATTTAAGTGTCACTGTTCCAACCTAACCAAACCATCTTTTAGGTCATCATCTTTTACGGTTCACAATATCTTGACACCAGCGCCACCTACAGGGTCCAATTGTTTTCAAACCATCCAGGAACTCATTGAAATATACACAACATTCAGTTCATTTTACTCGTTTCTCGTACCACCGAAATGAGGGGACCACAGGCTAATATGTTGAACTCTGTATATTAGGTATATTTTTTGTGATATTTAAATACTGAATGCCACACTTTGATCAGATTTAGGACCGTGACCAGCAGTTTCGCATCTGATTGGCTCTCTGAGTGGGTTTTCATTGATTTTAATTCAGCTTCAAAAATCCACCGAAATGAGGGTAGTAAGGAGGAACAATAGCTATACACAGTATACATTTTGATGAAAGACTGAATTATTGCATATTGCAATATTGTTTACTAATGTTTGCCATAATTTAAAATGCCATAATTTCATATACCATACTGGTATTTGCCATAATTTCATTAGAAATAACACTTCAGTTGCCATAATCGTGAATTGACATAAAATGACTTTCACTAATTCCATTGGTCATAATTGATCAAGTGTCATATTAATTTAAATAAATTAATTTCGACCTAACAATATTATGTATTATTTTCATAATTTTATAAAATTTTGATTATGTCAAGAGTCGATTATGATATACAGGGTGAATTTTTGAAAAGGGCTTGGATGGCCAAATCCGCAACTATAAGGAATAGCGAAAAATGCTCAAAGGAGTCACGAGCCCGATTTTGATGAAACTTAAAACCTCATCATTAGATTTTTGAAAAACTCATAATCCTAGCTGGGAATCGAACCCATTGATTTTGAAAAAAAAAACACACCCTTTATTATTACACCATACGATAGGGTCGCTGTTAAGGATCAAATTCTGTGAAGTAATGATAAACGGCAAATTTTAGGAACTATTGGAATTTTAATAGAATTCATATTTCATGTACCTAAATTTTGTATCATAATTTGTTTCGTTCGAAATTCCAGAAAAGATCGTAAGTATTCCGAGTTTTAAATTACGCTGAGAATGATTCTTATTCTAAACGGAATTAATAACAGTGTAATATTGAATGCAGTACGATCCTTGAAATCTCGAATCCAGCTATGTATTGAAAACAATGATCTACGTTTTGAACAATTAATCAGTTAACATAAGAAAAAAAAATGTATTTTGTTAATGATGAGTTCTTTCCTTTAGTTTGCCGTATGTCATTACTTCCCAGAATAATATCCTTAATAGCAACACTATCGTATGGTGTAATAATATAGGGTGTGTATTTTTTTTCCAAATCAATGGGATCGATTCCTAGCTAGGATAATTGATTTTTAAAATATCTAATGATGAGGTTTTAAGTTTCATCAAAATCGGGCTCGTGACTCCTTTGAGCATTTTTCGCTATTCCTTATAGTTTCGGATTTGGCCATCCAATCCCTTTTGAAAAATTCATCCTGTATGTTGTTATAGAAAGTCATTTTACGGCAAATAAAAGTTATGACTGTTGAGTTGTTAAGGCAAACGTTATTAGTATAAATGATAATAGTGCAAGTAAATATTATGATCGGGGATGATTATGGCAAACAATATTAGTGCAAATGAATTTATGGAAAACGAGAGAAGACCTATTTTTGATGATATTTAAATACTGAATGCCACACTTTGATCAGACTTAATTAGGACCGTGACCAGCGGTTTCACACCTGATTGGCTCTCTGAGTTTTCATTGATTTTACTCTAGCTTCAAAAAGCCACCGAAATGAGGGTAGTAAGGAGGAACAATAAGGGGTATACCCGTATACACAGTATACATTTTATGAAAGTGTGAAATATTGCATGTCGTCATCAGTCCTGGCCGGCAGTACTTCCATCACAGCCTCAAATGCGATTTTCTTCCGCGGCGCCACATCTGATACGCTCTCGTCTGAAGAATCTTCTGTATTCGATTCTTGTGCTTGTACGACCTCTTTCGGCTCTTCAGTCTTCTTTCTACGGTTTCTGTGAGGAATCAAAGAATCTTAAGTGATTATTTTGGAAGTGGATCCACTTTAGGGACACTTATGATGCCGTTAATTTGAAAAAAAAAATGGATATCACAATCAACCCATTGCTTTTCTCATCAAAAACTCTTCAAACAATAGTTTGTTTTTCAAAAACACTTCAAACAATTTTTTTTTATATTCACGGACATTTCACACAACGCTATCTGATCCCAAAGTAAGCTAGGAATAACCTGCTTGTGTTATGGGTATCAGACCACGGATATTAATACTCATATACTTTTAAATACATACATATTATACATAGAAACACCCAGACTCTTGAGACAAACATTTATGGGTCACACAAATATTTGTCTCCGGTGGGAATCGAACCCACGACCTCCAGCGCCGCAGGCGGTATCACTACCGACTGCGCCACAGAGGCAGACAAACAATGTTTTGTTTTTGGTCGGCATGTTGATTCTCTGTAACCGATGAAGTGGCTTACCGAAGTCTCTTATATACGTAAATACAGACACGCCTTTTCACCGAAGCGGTAGGCAAAAACGTCCACCAAGTCCACAGTTTACCAGTTGTATTTTGTATAAGTAATACCCTGACGCCCTTAGCACACCTCCGCCGCGAAACCATGATAGCGGAACCGCAGTAATTCCGCCAAGTTCTGTCACATGTAGGAGGAGCGGAACACTAGCGAAACCGCCTGTTCTAATGCTTAGATTTAACTATCTTCTATCTCTTTCACCGCACGGTTTCGCCAATCTGCTCCTACGCCAGTCAAACCTCCGCGCTTCGGCCGCCTTGTTATTGTGGTGCCGCGTTGTCTACGCGCCGGTTTGTCAAAATTGACAGAAATACAGAGCGGAACGGCGAAACTAATATTTTTTCAGTAAATGGACGTGAAGTTCACGGAAAAACTACTTCAAGTCATCAGAAATAGACCCTTTATCATCCAGATAATAAAAATAAAATGATAAAATTGCGATAGCGTCACATCGACTAACTCGTGTCAGGTTCCGTTGCCCAGTTCCGCTGTTCAATCCACACTTGATCACAGCGGAATTCATTCCGCTGTTCTGGTTTCGCGGCGGAGGTGTGCTTAGGGCGTATATGACGTGTTGAAATAGACATGCCCCATTTCTTGCATACAATAACACATTAGCATACCTTTTAGGATAGGGTTGTTTCAAATGGAACGTGTTGTAGTGAAGTTTCATACTGTTGCTTTGTGTGAACCTCTTGTCGCACAGTGGACACGGGAATGGCTTTTCTCCAGTGTGAGTCTGGAAACAATGTCAACTTTTATTATATCAATCAGATCAAACAGATATAGGAATAAAAAAAAACTCGGATCGGAGAACAGCATAAAGCCGTTCAAACTTTGAATTGCTTGCAGTGGCGTACCCAATTCCGTTACGAATTTGGGATCCGGTTGACTGATTCAGTTGCTATGTATTTGGCAGATTTTTTTGATTATGTTTGAAACATCAAGATATATTCCATTAAATTTATCTAGTTATAGGTAATTTAACAGTAAATTTAATATTTTTGGCGACCCTAGAAGTTTATTATACCAATCTGATGAAGATTGTGTCCTTTGCTCTCGACGATATGTCGCGATATAATCAACTATCGCTTATCAGTTACGATCATAAAGTAAGTCGGGAGTTACCACCGCCACTCCTCAATCAATCAACTCAGCCTATAGCAGTCCACTGCTCTCCCAGTTCACGCCACAGTACGCGGTCCTGCGCCTTTCGCATCCAGTCCCAGCCCGCGACCTTTACCAGGTCGTTGGTCCATCCGGCGGGTGGACGTCCTACCCTACGTTTACCGAGTCGTGGTCTCCACTCTATAACTCCTTTGCTCCATCGGCCACTCCTAACACCTTTGAAATCAAAAATCATCGTGGCTTGATAGGTGGATGGGCCAGGCTCTGAACAAAAATTTCTGAATAAGCTAGAATGTAAAGCATTCGTTATGAGTGAAGTCAAACTTTCATGGTCACTGACACTAGTATTAAAGTTAGCGGGATATTTACCATGTATTGTTGAGAGTTTCCGATATTTCGGCGCTGTTGCAAGCACCATGATCACGGAGAAACTGAAGTACTGGCGGTTGAAAGCGAAAGTCTCAGCACATATATAATAACGCGTAATAAACGACTGCAAAGGAGGGTAGATCGATATATGTGCTGAGACCTTCGCTTTCAACCGCCAGTACTTCAGTTCCTCCGTGATCATGGTGCTTGCAACAGCGCTGAAATATCGGAAACTCTCAACAATACATGGTAAATATCCCGCTAACTTTAATACGAGTGAAGTCAAAACTCACCAGTATATGTCGTTTAAGGCTTATAGAGGCGGTGAACTCCTTGCCGCAAGTGTCACATTTGTACATCTTCTCTCCAGAGTGGATGTTCATATGAAGGGAAATGCTTCCTGGCTGCCGACATGAAGACAACATCCAATAGTTATTTTGTGATACAGGAGTGAAACTACACGTTCATAGGTTATGGTCGTTCAGTCGCAATATGTCCGGCGCGCTCAAATTGTCCAATTCTCACAACGTCCAATTCGCAAATTGTCCAATTCTCACAATGTCCATATATGAGAAAGGATATTTCGAGAAAAGGGCATTATGAGAAAGGACAATTTCGAGAAAAGGACATTTTTACTTCGAGATGAATCTCGCCTCGCAGAAGGTTGTCAATAACGCCTCCCGTAATCAAGCACAACTCCATTTTACGAACTGGACCAATTGCGAACTGGACCTATTGAGAATTGGACAGTTGGACATTTTGCGAATTGGACATATTGCGACTGAACGGTTATGGTGACTTGTACTTTGATCTGATGGGCTATTTAAATGCAAAATGAAAATAAACTAGTGAGCGTGTCTTAAATTTTACACCAATTTAAGACAAGCTCACCCCTATTAGAAAAGAACGCGCATTATGTATAGTACATCGGTTTAAAAACCTTCCTGAATGGCGCTGGATGTAGGTAAAGTATATGGAACTACTATTAGATGGTTTTCCATCAGACGTCCACATTCGTCGGTCGTACAATCTATACAAATAAATAAAATTGGAGTGTCTGTAATATTAAAATAACCGCTTTCTACTACATGCATATGAATGTATATACATACACATACCAAAATATATATTTTTAAAATTTTTGACTGTCTCTCTGTCTGTTTGTTCCGGCTAATCTCTGGAACGGCTGGACCGATTTGGACGGGACTTTCACTGGCAGATAGCTTATGTAATAAGAAGTATAAGCCACTTTTATCCCGGGAATAAGTTCCCACGGGAAGCACGAACGGGAACAAATTTTCACGCGGGCCAAGCTGCGGGCATCAGTTAGTTTGACAATATAAACGTTACAAGTGGTCCGACTATTTTGATTGCACATCTCAATAGCAATGCAGCATGTCACATGTCTAGAGGTAAAGCACTCATATTCTATGGAATATGATAAGAGTATACTGGGTGTAACAAAATTACCTCTCCAAATTTCATGAGATGACTTGGCATCGGAAATCAAATACAAATATTTAATAAAAAAGGGGGGTAAATTTTTTCATTCTTTTTTATTTATTTTTTGTCGCACATTAAGAATTCATTTTTTACCGCGGCAATTTGAGGTAACATGGTCGCCGTGGCAAAACAAACACGGAGCACCCGTCTGGCTGTCGTTGTCGCTTTCTACTGCTGCTCAGTAGCGATAGAAAGGGTGAAAATGAAAATTTATAGGACCTTTAAAACAGATTTACGGTTAAAGTATTCATGTGATTTATTTTTCTTCATTTTTGTAATGTTTCTTGACTGATGCCACGTCACGTGACGAAATTTGGAGAGTTTTGAGAGAATTTTGTTACACCCAATATAGAAAACGACATATTTTCTCTACATGTGTACTCACCGCAAGCGAGGCACCACACACCTCGCAGATGTATCGCTCCGAAGGCGGTTGGAAGCAAGTGCGCGGGTGCGCCTTTCGGTGGTGCTTCATGCACGCCGCTTGTGTCGAGAAGTGTTCGCCACACTGTCGTACAAATGCCTACGTCAATATATTTTTACAGGAAATCTTCTTAACAATTTAGGGGAAACTGGGGATACTAGATCCTTACGGGAGACTAGGTACAAGAGTTTTACAGAACTTGTATAAGCCATATTTAGTTTTATAGTGGCAATATCGATTGTATTTGGTACCCTATAACGTTTTATAGATGGCACATCTATCACATTTGACACTTTGGCAAACGGCGGGCGAGTAAGTAATTGTTGCGGCTTTATTTAAAATAGGACTTTTAAAAATGTGATTTCGAAAATCAATAAACAGACAAGACATTTTTTTATTTAATTCTTTAGTAATAGTATCATGTGAATCTAAATATGGTAGACTTGATTCCCCAGGATCAAGTCATCCAGACCGGGGGGATCAAATCTTACGTATATACGGGACACATGGTACGATTCCTTATTATTGATTTTAGTCAAATTACTACTAAATTTAGATATTCATATCTTTGGCTCTTACAGCAAATATAAGCAAATAAAGGGCAATGCCGAAATTAGGCCCTGATTGCCCATACTTGGCATTTAGCTGAAAAAATAAGTAATGAATTTGCATAATTTTTGACGCTATTCACGACTTGATAGAAGTTAGGATTTATTTCGTCAAAATAAAAAGTTATTCAAAAAATACACCGCCATTTGCAGCTGCTGGGTTGCCAGTCTTTTGTGAACTAATAGAATAGGTAGTATTTTTACAAAATACTCAGATTAAGTTTTTACTTAGATACTTTTTTCTTTTTTTTTATACCGCCAATGTGGCAGACAAGCATAACGTTTGTAACACCAGAGGTGCTACACTCGCGCTTCCAACCCTGTAAAAACCTTCTAAGACCCCTTTTGAAGATCCCCATACCGTTGAAGTTTGGAAAAACCGAGGCAGAAAGATCATTCCATAATTCCTTATCCGATCTTACCATGCTCGAACGCTCCGGATGGAAAGTGTGGGGATGAATCTGAGGCGGGTTACGTAAATATTTGTTTATTATAATTATTTATACTACTAAGAAATACAAGACAAGCATGCACCGTGACCTGATGGAAAGATCTTAATAAGAAAACGTATAGGTACATAGGATACTTATTTATGTATAAATCTAATTTTCTAAACGGTAAATAGTAAGTTTTATTGAATTTCACTGTATTATAATAATTATTATACACGTTAACGCTGAGCTTACAAAATATGGATATACTTGTTGCGACGATCGACAGTAGACATTTTATTTGTTTAAATAGCAACACTAAATTAAACTGACTTTAGTCCGTTCACAGTTTTATTACCTCTGACTGACAGCTTGTCAATAATTTCCTGTGCGTTGGCATAGCAGTAAAGTTCCCCAATGAGTGCCAGCCAACGACGTTTTACCGATTATAGTGGAGATTATAACATCCAACCGTTAGCACGAAGAGTTTTGTTTTTCATGTCATAATATACTTAACTTTACTAAAACAGTGCTCTTATAATTATACGATTGAATTTGAGATTTATTTATTTATTTACGTATACAAAATTAAAAAAACATTCACTACCATCACCAACGGAGGTGAAGTTGCTGCTTCCACAACGTTCCACATCTCAATTAATGGTCACACCCAAAAAAAAAACGATAGCAAAAGAAGAAAGTAAGTTTCGACTAAACGTTAGATAACATGGGAGAAACAAAAACTTATTGTGGTAACACAACAATCAAGATAGGCAACCTAAGTGCTAGAGGTAATATATCTTTGAATGGACTATATTAAAGTGAGCGACTGACAGTCACCCAGTGTTATGACATTGTCAAAATGGTACTGCATCATTGTACGTTTTTCTGTTTTTTTTTTATCAATCTATTATTCAATTTTGATCATGAATACTGACTTTAGGTGAATGAATAAATGTATGAAAGACAACAAATACATTATTAACTTGCTAAATGACTGCAGGAAGAGTTTCTGATAACTCTGAAGTGCTTGTGTAAGGGCACATTTATAAAAATTAAAAGTCTTGATATTTTGGAAACCCCAACTTATGCTTTAACTATTCTTTTATGAATAAATTATTTTTATTTACAAGCAATATATTGTACCCATTTTCATGATTGGGCACCCAGGGCCTAAAGTACTATGAAGACCTGGCATTGCCCTTTCACGTATTTTAGTACCAACGGTTTTTTAAACGGATATTCAATATAGAAATTAGGAATAAAAAACAAAAGGGGGGATCAAGTGTCCCCAGTTTCCTATACTGTATGTATTGAGCCGTGAGACAAAGCATAAACAAAGAAAACAGTAGTAGTGGAACTTTTTAAACCGAGTGGGGCGAAAAATGTGTTGTGATATGTCGTGTGTAATGTGTTGTTATACCACAGGGCGGAAACTCCATACAAAAATGTTCGTTTTCACCCACACAAATAGTGTCCATTTCGATTGCTCGGCCAATATGTCGTAGAAAAAAGAAACTTATGTCAGCATTTCGAAGGAATTCGTAGAAAACGAACAGTGAAAACCGCAAATTCGAAGAGTCAATATTTAGAAAGTTATAAGGGTTTAACCGTGGCCGCGCAGTCCGCATGAATTCAACTGCGCGGCCACCAGTTCTCTTGAACGGAGCTACGTACAAGTCTAATTCTTTTTGCTAATCACTGACACGATTTCGAAGAAAATGTAGATTATAAAAATAAAGCCCTACTATTTGAACTTCACAATATACGGCACTCCAAAGTTATGGCCGCGCAGTCCGCACAATGCGAACCGCGCGGCCACGGTTTTTCTTAAATGGAGCTTAAACGGAGCTTAGTAGAAGTCCCATTTTTTTTGCTAATTACAGATACCATTTCGAAGAATATGTAGACAGTATGTATAAAGCCTCAAATTAAGAACTAAATGACGTATAGAACTTAAAACCTATAATCGAAGGAAAAAATAGGGTGACCAAGATTTATAGTGTATGAATCCAGGCTTTTTACTATTTTAATATCATAGTGTAAATATATTTATATAGCAAGTAGCTTTTCTTGTAAAAAGAGCTACTGATTGTTTCAATTGAATTCCAATTCAATTCAATTGAGAATTAGTGATTCGAATTAGTCTTACGAAAATGTGCTTGTAAGCTTTTAAGTAAAATAGGTTTATTAAAAAGAAAACATATTTGCTGGCGATTGGCAATCATTCATTCTACATGGCGCTGTGTGAAATAGATATTCCACTACATTTAATATTGGTTTTTGGTGCAGGACCTCCTCACTCCCACAGTTCAACAATCCCAACCACAGCAACCACCAAAAGGAAACAAACCGAACTGCCCAACCCAAAGAAGACAAATGGACGGGACGATAATTCGCCTGATGGCATTTGTAACTTTTTCTAAGATGAAGCGGTCCACAACTATTCTGAGCATTTTCCGTACTTATTTATATAAGGTGTTATTTACTAACTAGAAATATTCTTCTATAAATGTAGGTATTAAAATGTCGTTTATAAAAAAGTAAAGTAAGTAGGTACATATAAGTAAAGTATTGACTTTCGATTACATTACATTAATTAAGTACTATACGTAAAAACACCTTACAGTACCTCATTACCTACCAACTTAAATATTGGGTAAAAAATATTAGTATTGCGGAAATACCTTACTTGATATTGTTATTGTCCAGACTACCAACGTTATAGGTTAAACGCGTGTTAATATAATGATAATTTTGACAACTCTAAATAGGGCACCCCATAGTGTCCAATCGTTAATGAATCTATTCGATTATCGATTGCGTAAAAATTAAATCGATAGTTACAAAAAAACGGTTTTTTATTATTTTGGGTAATTAGGTAAATATAATTGCAATATTATTGTTTGTATTATACTTAGCTAATCATATTACAAAAAAATACTGTGGATACCTACTTATTAACATTACTTGCATTTAAATAAATATACATGAATTCGATTTATCCGAATTATTTGTTTGTGATCGATTGTGCGGTATTGTTGGAATACGCTTCACTAGGATAAGTGGGCGGTACTCGTCTATGTGCTACGTTAATTTTTTGAAGTATACTTGACATAAACAAATCCGATACTTCATAGGCGTGAACTGTCAAAATTATCATCCTAGTTTTAACAGAGTGTAATATTATTATCTGTTATTTATCTGTCTGTGACAGAATTCATAAAAATAGGTAATAATCTTTTATGTTAAGATTTGAATATTATTACTTTTACTTTATTTTTCTCTTATTCGAAATGAAAAGTAGAGTGTTTAACACGGGCAAAAGAATCAATTCCGACTCGGAATATATATAAATATATATATTATATATATATACTATAGCCGGTCTAAATACCTCGGGAATTGATTCTTTCCACCCTGACCTCGGTTAAAAATCTACTATTTTATTTGTAATCTTACTATTACGAAAAAGAATTGTGAATTTTAAAATATGTGATTTATAGTTTATAGTAAGTATTAATATGTTTTATCTATTTAAATATCATTTGTTTTATTGTAATAGTTGTGAAAGAAGCTTTATTTATCGTGCTTATTTACATTTCCGGTATTATTAGCTATTTTTAACATTTAAGTAGGTGTAACGTTGTGAAACAACGGGTGCAAATAGGGGTTCAACGTTAGGGGTTTTAAAATGAAAACTTAGATTAATAAATGAAAGCGCCATCTACCGAGTTAGTGTCGCAACGACGGAAGCTATAGGCAGTGATACGGTCTTGACGATTGAGTAGTTTCGAGCGGTGCCACTAGAGGCGCTATTTCATTGATATATAAGGCATTGCGTCAATGCAGGAGGACCGCCAGATTAATATTTAAAATAGATCACGAACGTATCAGTGTAATTGGAAATTGTGAAAATCACATCAGTTTAAAAATAATCGTTTAGATCATCGCAAATATCCTCGTAAATATTTGTCAAGGATAAGGAGCAAATAGCTATAAATAGAAGACCCCATCATTGGGTGAGTTAAATTAATTATTATGATTCTAGATTTTAAAATAGTGAAAATTAACGGCTGTTGGTCGACCCTGTTATGGGAGGGTAGATTACAGGGGTGTGAAAAAAAAGGTCTCTGTAAACTTAGGATAGAACCAACCATTGTAAGGCAACCGACTCCCAAATGGTTTAACAGTGGTCGGCTGTCTTAGCAATGGGCGGGAAAAAGGGTTCCAGCTAACCCGTCATATGGAACATTCCAGGGTCCACCCTACGGGTTCAAGAAGTCCACCCTTCAGGTTCCACGAAGGAACATCCACCCTACGGGTTCAAGAAGTCCACCCTTCAGGTTCCACGAAGGAACATCCACCCTACGGGTTCAAGAAGTCCACCCTTCAGGTTCCACGAAGGAACATTCACCCTACGGGTCCAAGAAACCGTCTACCCTACGGGTTGGTAAAATCCACCCTTCGAGTTCTACGAGCGAACATCCGCCCTGCGGGTTGGGAATACCGTGCCGGCCGAAATCGTGGAAGACACGGCTACCTGGCGGACTGCATCGACATCCTGGAGCCACAAGATAAGTCGAACCCTGCGAAGGCCTTCGGAAACCGTACTTGCTGCCCGAAGTTGCCACACCCACGACCCCCAAGTGCTCAATTCTAATAAACTACTAATTATTTACATTTTAAATTCAATCTTTTCATTTCTCTCTCTCTTCCTGAAAGCCATCAGCTTTTCAGTGGCGCCCATATCGTGGTTTCGGGTAGCGAGAAAGCGATTTCCGACGGGAGTCGGGAGGTCATAATTATAAGATATTCAACTTGTGTAAAATAGTCTTAAGAGTGCCCGTTAGCGGGGTAGTTTCCCTCCAAATTATCATAACTACCCAGGAATTTGGCTCTCCTGACCTCTGCTGCCAACTTGTTCTTTCCGGCTTATTTTGTGTGTTTTTTTTGGTGATTTTAGACAGATTTCGGCATAAACAAGAACAAGGCAAAATTTGAATTTTTTTCTCAACGTAAATTGTAATTTTTCAAAATTTTAACGGTCCCCAATTTATTTTTCACACCCTCAGATATTAATTTTATGGTGGAATAATTTTAAGTAAATTTCAAGTAAAAGTTTTTTGTTTTGTTCCAATTTTAAATATTACTTTATTAAATTCTGAAGTAAAACTTCACATTTGAAACGCTTACATTAATATTAGTAAGTGATTTGTATTGCCTATATTCATCGTAAAAAGTAGTCACAGGATATCACCACCACAATTTTTATTTTTGTACGGCGTCAAACCGCCTCAATTTGTGTATTATTTTGTTGTATTTCCCATAATGGAATTTACAGCGAGACCAACAGCCGATAATCACACTTCTGGGTAACAATCCCTATTGAAATTTCACGCTAGTAAAACGTTAGAACAAAGATTTTACGAATTTCACTTCACGTAAATTATAAAAGATTCATAATTGATTCACTTTTCGAATTACGTCGAATTCTGATACACTGAAATACAACTGTAAGAAAAAACATTCCAAACGTAGATTACGCAGCGAAAACATTCTTGCCAAAAAACAATAGTAAACTATTAACTTTGATTCGGGTTCTAAATAAACAACGGCAGATGTTGCTTTCATAACGTTTACGAGTAAGTTGATTTACTAGCTCGATATTAGAAGAAATTTTTTTTTTCCATATAAACTGTGGGTGGAAGTGAATAAAATACACTCCGGACACCAACAGTCTGATACAGAATATTTCCAGAATCGTCCAAGTACGAATCGGTTTTCAACCAATTCGAAATATTCAAGGGTTCCGTAGTGGTAAGGAACAATCTACATAAAAAAGTTAGTTACTACGATACAGATTATTTCCAGAACCATCCAAGTGCGAATCGTTTTAACACAGTTCGAAATATTTAAGGGTTCCGTAGTAGTAAATAACTATTAAAAAAAAAATAGTTGGTACGAGTCAATATACAATTAACTCTTACCACGTTCGTGAAAATAGTTACATTTCAATAAAAATAATAGCAGCGTAGAAAATTGCATTATTCGTGCAAAACTGAAAAACATTTAGTAAATTTCGTCAACCCATCATCACACACTTCACTTTCATTACTCACTGCGTCGGATTAGATTACATTAAACACACAGACAGACAGACAGACAATTAATTTCTAGAAGGGTCCAATCTATTAATTGAGTGAAGGAACCCTAAAAGGAAACACTTCCAAACTTAAGTATTTCCTAAAGCAAATACTAAGTTTTATAAAGGTTCAATTTATAATTCGGTTCACCGAACCCTAAAAGTAGAATTTATTTTTTCGTTATTCTGCGGGTGTATCGAAAAATATTCACATTCCTTAACATTCAAGAACGTAAACAGACAACGATAAGGGCCGTCGTTCACTACAACAGAATTCGTTAGCGAATATAGCGAACATTCGTTGTTTACATGAAATTAACTTTTCATATAAAATAAGTAGCAGATAAATACACTATACATTGGTAAATAATCATCATCACTAAAGATTCCCGGCAATAGTAATTGAAATAGTCAGAACAATGGCATTCAAATCAAATTTCACATCACTTCCAAAGGCGGAACTTGCATATGAAGTTAAGATCCGGGGAGAGGAACCTGGTTCAACGGTGGCAGCCCTCAGGCAACAAATTAAAAAATTAAAGTTAACCACGGACGAAGAGGACTTACAGGTCTCCCCTTTGGATTTGGAGGAAGACTTAGTAGGGTTGTATTCCTCGCTGGCCGTGTTGGAGAGGAACGTGGCGTCCCTTCAGGACAAGTACAAACGGTCATTATTGGCGAGCTCCAAAGCCTTATGTGCTCACATGGAGTCTAGGTTTGCTAGAATCATTCCCCCAGAGGAGTCTGATCTAAAAGAAAGATACGACGACTTTCATCTCACTTTCAAAACTACATACAAGAGATTGAAAGCCATATCCGAAAGTTATTCGCATGCATCAAACACCAGCGAATTTGATGATGCGGACGAGAGCATTGCTGCCCCTACCAATGAGGCGCAGGAGGCAGACACCCTCGCGGACATTAAAGAGAAAGCAAATAGTAACAACCGGAAAGAGAGTCACTTTTCAGGCTTTCCCGTAAAATATGAGCGATGCTCTCTTACGGAACTTTCCAAATTTAGATACGACGGTAATTCGCAGGTACACTCATTCATTGAACGGGTGGAAGACTTTAAACAAGCCAGAGAAATCGACGACAAGAGATTGTTAACAGCAGCCTCTGAATTATTCACCGGCAACGCTAGCCATTGGTACCGCAGTAATCGCGATAAATTTGCGTGTTGGCAAGATCTAACGAATGCGCTAATACAGGATTTCGGAGTCAGTAACTACGAAAACCGGCTATGGCAGGAGATTCGACAACGCACTCAAGGAAACGGGGAAGGCATAGTAGTGTACCTGGCCATTATGGATGGAATGTTTGCTCGACTAAGCAACAAGGTGTCTGAAACGGAAAAGTTACACATTGTCTTAAACAATATCAGACCCGTCTACGACACCATCCTAGCAACCAATGGAAATATAGTCTCATTGGAACACAGAGGCGGAAAGGGCATTCATGGAATTAAAAGCACATTTAATAAAAAGCCCGGTACTAAAATGTCCAAAATACAACGAACCATTTCAGGTACATACAGACGCAAGCAACTTTGGCATTGGTGCCATGTTAACACAACTACACGAGGGAGTAGAACACCCAATAGCATACATGAGTCGATCACTGAGCGGGCCGGAAAAGAATTATAGTGTAACAGAACGAGAATGCTTGGCGGTGATAGCCGCATTAGAACATTGGAGATGCTACCTAGACAATGGTCACAAATTCACGGTGTACACTGACCATTCGGCACTAAAATGGTTCATTTCATTAAACAATCCAACCGGCCGATTAGCTCGTTGGGGCATACGTCAACTTCGAGTTAAAGCACAGGAAGGGCAAAGACAACATAATACCAGACGCATTGTCACGAGCTGTACCAGTATCTACCATATCCACGAAACAATGCAAAGTCACCGACAGCAAGGACGAATGGTTCATGAAAATATGCAACGGCGTGACTAGCTTACCGCAGGCATACCCCAACTTCAAAATAGAGAACGACGTACTATACAGACGAACTGACATAAAGGACTTTGTAAACAATGAGTTCGAGTGGAAAACGGTAGTACCACCCGAAGCGAGAGACGCAGTATTTCGAGAAAACCATGACTCACCTACAGCCGGACACTTCGGTATTTTTAAAACATACCATAAAATAAAGTTACGGTATTACTGGCCGGGGTTATATAAGGACACGGTAAGCTATGTGTCATCTTGTGAAAAGTGCAAAGCACACAAACATGACACTCAAGCATCCATCGGTAAAATGGGCCGTCCCAAACAGTGCTCTCGCCCGTTTCAGACAATTTCGACTGATCTAGTAGGACCCTTACCGGTCTCTAAAAAACAACACGTATACATTCTCGTCGTCACGTGTTGTTTCTCTAAATATTGTTTAATCTTCCCACTACGCAGAGCTACCGCAGAACCAATAGCCAAAATACTAGAGGACAATGTTTTCATGGTGCACGGCATACCACAAACGGTATTAATGGATAACGGTGTCCAATTCATAAGCAAAGAGTTGAACACATTATTTACGAAATATAAAATTCCCAACATCAATTTCACACCTAAATACACACCCCAAGTAAATACCGTAGAACGGTACAATAAAACTATAATGACAGCCATATCAATATTTACCAATAATGACCATCGATCATGGGACATACATATCCCAAAAATCCAATTTGCGATCAACAACTCGATCAACGCGTCCACCGGTTACACACCAGCATATTTGGTTCATGGTAGGGAATTGGTAACATGCGGGTCACATTACTTACAAAATGATGACCCAAGTGAACTTAACCTATTGCCTAGAAACATATACGCGGAGAACCTAGGATATCTCGCAGAGGTGTTCAACACAGTACAAGAGAACCTCTGGCGTAGCCATCTAAAGTACGCACACCATTACAACACGAGACACCGACACGCACAATTCGAAGTAGGCGACATAGTGTGGAAAAAATGCTATTTCCAAAGTGATAAAGACGCATACTTTTCTAAAAAACTGGCCCCCAAATTTATCAAATGTAGGGTCAAGGAAAAGTTATCAAATTTGGTCTATATATTGGAAGATATGACAGGAACAAACCTAGGAAGTTGGCACGTCAAAGACATAAAACAACATTCGGTATCGTCCATTGCATCGGTGAGACGAATAACATAAACATTCCTCAACTATGCGTGTACGAATGCAGATAACGGTAAAGGCCGTAACACACTGCGCGAAGACGCGTTTGATAATAGTTTATGGAGTACATCAGTACAGTTACACAATAGTATTTTTGATAATTATTTTTGGGAAAATATAAGGGTGTTAGCACACCGTAATAGAATAGTAATACTTGGGTGGCACATATAGGTACCACAATTCATGTCATGTTACACGCATACATGTTATCATACGGAAGTTTCACAATTACACTTACATAATAATTAGGTAGTAGATGGTCATCACATATTCATCACAATTATCTTCACACACAATTCCAAACACTTCATAAGCAGTTTTTTTTTTTTTTTTTGTTTGTTTGTTTACATAGTGACACTTGAACTTCATGTTGTGTGACTCCCAAAGGCGGAAGTAGGAGTCAAACTGGTTACAAAGGTCTTAAGTTTTGGTTCCCGACCAAAGCTGACGGGTTATTATATAGCATGGAAGGTAGTGTGACACTGGCCTTAGATGCAACGATGAATAACACGTTTGCATCAACATGATTACGTCAACATTAGACGCGCAAGCAAAACAAAACTTACACAAGGGAGATTTCATACGTACATACATACATATCATTTATTTAAACACGCAGATACATTTTACACTGACATGGTGGCAAACAAGGGCACCATATTTTTAGATATTTGGCATAATGGCCAAAGATCATTTATCTTAGTTATTTATTAGGGTTGACATAATAGTCATAGTCAACATTCTTCTGCTAAGATTGCGAATAAGCACTTAGCTTTTGTTATTGCTACTAAGATTGCAAATAAGCACTTAGTTTTTTTATGTTATTTTGTTAAAGGGCTAAATAGCCTAGCAATTAGATAGGGACACTACACATGACAAAGTGACAAACACATGCCGTGTTCGTCATGGGGACATAGGGGTTAATTAGCATCACGGAGGATTCTGCGAGTAAATTATTTCTATCACTCTTCTGTTTCTTGGTTTAGTTGGGAGTTTTCTGTTAGTTGGAAGCATGAGTCTATCCCTAACAGAGTTCGTCGTTTACTGTTAGTTGGCAGCATGGTCTTGCCCTAACAGAATTATGTTGTAGGTTACTGTTACGAGGAAGCATGAAGCTTACCCGAACAGATTTATGGTGTAGGTTTAGTACTGTTACGAGGAAGCATGAGGCTTACCCGAACAGAAATATGGTGGACTGTTATTTGGCAGCATTTGTCTTGCCCTAACAGTCGTAGGTGTAGATCACCGTTATCTTTATTTTCGTCATATGGCTACTCCTACCACTCGGAAGCTAGAGGCTTGCCCTGGGGGATAGTCCATCCTATGAGTCGGAAGTGATACACTAGCCCTAGTAGGATGTTCTTCTCTGGGACGGTTGTATAAATCCCAGCCTTCAGTAAAAAGCCTTATTATACACACCCCACTTTCAGGCGGTGCGTATTACCTGAACCTTCAACCCAAAGCCTCAAATACGTCTTTTCTCTTTCTGTCCCATAAGATCCTTCAGAATCACCTAAATACATCCTGCGAGTTGGTTTCATTAAAGTTAAGGCCGACTCTTCGCTACACCCAGCATCACCTCATTCACACAACACACTAACATACACACACACATAGACGAGTAGTAGGTAATATATTAGGGGCGTTCGAGGACGAACGCAGCGTTTGACGCGTTAGGGTACGTCAAACGCTCACTGGGGAGGGGGAGTATGTAACGTTGTGAAACAACGGGTGCAAATAGGGGTTCAACGTTAGGGGTTTTAAAATGAAAACTTAGATTAATAAATGAAAGCGCCATCTACCGAGTTAGTGTCGCAACGACGGAAGCTATAGGCAGTGATACGGTCTTGACGATTGAGTAGTTTCGAGCGGTGCCACTAGAGGCGCTATTTCATTGATATATAAGGCATTGCGTCAATGCAGGAGGACCGCCAGATTAATATTTAAAATAGATCACGAACGTATCAGTGTAATTGGAAATTGTGAAAATCACATCAGTTTAAAAATAATCGTTTAGATCATCGCAAATATCCTCGTAAATATTTGTCAAGGATAAGGAGCAAATAGCTATAAATAGAAGACCCCATCATTGGGTGAGTTAAATTAAGTAATTATGATTCTAGATTTTAAAATAGTGAAAATTAACGGCTGTTGGTCGACCCTGTTATGGGAGGGTAGATTACAGGGGTGTGAAAAAAAAGGTCTCTGTAAACTTAGGATAGAACCAACCATTGTAAGGCAACCGACTCCCAAATGGTTTAACAGTGGTCGGCTGTCTTAGCAATGGGCGGGAAAAAGGGTTCCAGCTAACCCGTCATATGGAACATTCCAGGGTCCACCCTACGGGTTCAAGAAGTCCACCCTTCAGGTTCCACGAAGGAACATCCACCCTACGGGTTCAAGAAGTCCACCCTTCAGGTTCCACGAAGGAACATCCACCCTACGGGTTCAAGAAGTCCACCCTTCAGGTTCCACGAAGGAACATTCACCCTACGGGTCCAAGAAACCGTCTACCCTACGGGTTGGTAAAATCCACCCTTCGAGTTCTACGAGCGAACATCCGCCCTGCGGGTTGGGAATACCGTGCCGGCCGAAATCGTGGAAGACACGGCTACCTGGCGGACTGCATCGACATCCTGGAGCCACAAGATAAGTCGAACCCTGCGAAGGCCTTCGGAAACCGTACTTGCTGCCCGAAGTTGCCACACCCACGACCCCCAAGTGCTCAATTCTAATAAACTACTAATTATTTACATTTTAAATTCAATCTTTTCATTTCTCTCTCTCTTCCTGAAAGCCATCAGCTTTTCATAGGTAAATGTCGGTGCCAGAGCTGAGGTCAGTGATAAATCACCTAGCACTTTAACTCTTCATGTTTTTTTTTACATTCGGCTCGCCAAAATGATGCCGCCGTCCGATGGAAAGTCACAGCAACATCTAGCGATTGGGGGCCACCGTCCCAGTCTGCAAGACTATAGAAAGCGGCCCCCAAGTTGGCGGCCCTATGATGTGCCTCTTCACGCTCCGCTTGAAGAACCCAGGATGGTAAGAGAAGGGAACACGTGCGCTGGCAGGCCGTTCCAGTTTTTATGGTACGACAGAGAAACGATCTTTTGAATCGTTCAGTTGTTGCGAAGTAAGAGTGGCACCTCTGTCCAGCAGGCGTTGTTCGGGAAGGAGTGGGCGGGATTAGGTTGAAGAGTTCAGAACACTCACCGTGAAAGATACGGTAGAATGCAGCCAAAGACGCAATAGTTCTTCGCTGCGCTAACGGCCTTACCTTACCTTACCCATTATATAACAATATGTACCTATATTGTGATCATCACCATTTACTGAAATATAAATCAATCGATGAGTGTTTTTTTTCTTATCTTCTTATCTTTGACTGCCTCTGTGGCACAGTCGGTAGAGATACCGCCTGCGGCGCTGGAGGTCGTGGGTTCGATTCCCACCGGAGACAAATATTTGTGTGACCCATAAATGTTTGTCTCAAGGGTCTGGGTGTATCTATGTATAATATGTATGTATTTAAAAGTATATAAGTATTAATATGCGTGGTGGATCGTGGATACCCATAACACAAGCAGGTTATTCCTAGCTTACTTTGAGATCAGATAGCGTTGTGTGAGATGTCCGTGAATATTTATTTATTTATAACCTAGAAGTAAACTTCTCTATTCAAATTCAAACCAAGGGACTACAACTATTTGCTTTTTACGATTAAAAGTATAGCAATATACGTGACATTAAAAAGTCTTATTAACCGACTTCAAAAAAGAGGAGGTTCTCAATTCGTACGCTATGTTTTTTTTATGTATAAGTATTACGCGATAGCGGCGCCGATTTTGATTTTTTTTGTTTGAATGAGGTTACTTCTGAGGTGGTCCCATATCCAGGGTATCAAGATCTGATGCTGGGATCCAGGAGAAATCGAGGGCAACCACCGAAAATTGTTGGGACTACTAGTGCGTTTGCTAACTTTTTAATTAAGTGCTTTAATAAGTAAGTATACCTACTACAATTTAATAAAGGTCTGGAGTCGATATGATGATGGAACCGAAAGACAGTTGAGGGAATTTCTTAACGATTTACAGCAGTTACCTTGTGTTTCGGCTTGATTGATTTGTGTTGATGAGAACTTTACATCTAGATAGATATACTTATCGGTCTACCCGTCACTTAAAATAATAATAAAAAAATAATTAAACAATAGAACCGACTTCATACAAATCCTTAAAAATAAAATATACCTAGCACATAGTGATATGTATTTTTATTTATCAGATTTTATTCAATTTAATATGGAAGTTGTTGCCATTAATAATACCTAACTACCTATACCTATGGGTTTACTTGGCGCCGACTTCAATATGATATTGAATAAAATCTGGTAAATCAAAATAATAACTTGGTGCTAGGTAAATATTTTAAAGGATTTGTATGAATTCGGTTCAATTTTTTTTTGGGAATATCTCGTCGACGCAACGTAAATCATGGTCACCCTTCTTTTAACTCGAGTTACAGGGTTTAAGTTCTATAACTCGTGATTTTCAAGCATTAGAACTTCATTCATGATATCTACATATTCTTCGAAATCGTATCAATGATTAGCAAAAATAATGAGACCTCTACCAAATTCTGTTTAAGCTCCACTTTAAGGAACACGTGGCCGCGCGGTTCGCCCTTACGTAAGTGCTGTAGAACGAGAAGTTCAAACTTTAGGGCTATATTTTTCAAATCTACTTTTTCTTCGAAATCGTATCAGTGATTAGCAAAAAGAATTAGACTTCTACAATGCTCCGTTAATGAGAACTGGTGGCCGCGCGGTTCGCTTTATGCGGACTGCGCGGCCATAACTTTGGAGTGCCGTATATTGTGAAGTTCAAATAGTAGGGCTTTATTTTTATAATCTACATTTTCTTCGAAATCGTGTCAGTGATTAGCAAAAAGAATTAGACTTGTACGTAGCTCCGTTCAAGAGAACTGGTGGCCGCGCAGTTGAATTCATGCGGACTGCGCGGCCACGGTTAAACCCTTATAACTTTCTAAATATTGACTCTTCGAATTTGCGGTTTTCACTGTTCGTTTTCTACGAATTCCTTCGAAATGCTGACATAAGTTTCTTTTTTCTACGACATATTGGCCGAGCAATCGAAATGGACACCACAAATATACACGTAATGTGAATGCTTGAATCAAGCTTGAATGTGTGTGTGAATATACTAGGGACACTAGCTATGGAAACAAAATAATAAGGAACAGAACGCAATCTCGTGTATGTAGGTACTTTTTAAACCTAATCAATAGCACAAAGTACGTAAGTAGTAATACGTAATGCAACGCAGTGACACTCTCTCAAGTACTAACACGGCAATAGACACATCAACTTTGGTGGGGGGATGGGGAAGCTTACTCAGTGGGAGGCAGGGAGTTGCCGATCTGTATGTAATACTATTATATTATCTTTGGTGATACACTACCGAATGCGCCTCCGAGGCAGTCAATATACGAATACTTTTTTTTTTAAATATATTTAGCTCGCCAAATTGACGTCGCCAGCCTGATGGAAAGCCATGGCGCCTATCGATTGAAGATCACTCTCACAGTCCGTAAGACTTCTGACAGTGGTCCTCAAGTTGGCGGCCCCAACATGTGCCTCTTCACACTCCTCTTGAAGAACCCGGGATTGTAAGATGTCAAAAAAGATTACTTACTTGATGACAAGTTGTAGGTATACTTCTGTGCTTCCGATCATTTCTTCTTCGTTTTCCCGCTTTTATATTGAAATGGATTTCATCGCCGTACCGTTTCTTGAAATTATTTGCATACTGAAAATATCAAAGAAATGACTGTTTGAATTGCTTTAAGAAGTTTTTTTTTTTGGATTATTCCCATTTACTCCAAAACAACCACAGTCAATGTTTAGCCGTGGACAGATTTTGGGAAAGAGGTTGTTTTTTTAAACACCATGAAATGAAAAATTTGAATATTTTAATAGAATAAGTTTACTTTGAAGAACGTTGTTTCTACATTTTTGGTCACTCTCAAAATTTCAACGCCTCTATAATCTATAAAAGTCCGATTTTTCACAACACTTAGTGCCTTTTCACACGTACCGGTTGCCGGGTAGCCGGTGCCGGGTAACCGGCGGTGAATGCAAGCGGTTGGCGGGCAAATCACGCTGGTACGTGTGAAAGCTATAGTACACGGCCATACACCCACCCTACCCGGCACCCGGCAACCGGTACTTGTGAAAAGGGGCTTATAAGTCGAGAATGGGTGGGCCGATTTTTTTGATATTTGATTCATTGGATTTATCTCTACCCCGAATAGAGGGATAAGCAAAATAAAAATACGAAAAAAAATATGACGGGACCAGTAGTCTATACTAATATTATAAAGAGGAGAGATTTGATTGTTTGTTTGCATCTTGGCTCCGAAACTTCGGAACCGATTTGAAAAATTCTTTCACTGTTAGAAAGCTACACTTTCCCCGGTGAACATGGCTATATTTTATTCCCGTATTCCCACGGGAACGGGAGCTACGCCGATGAAACCTCGAGACGTCCGCTAGTTTCTGATAAATCCCTAATGTACAAACCTTAACTTGTTGTTTTTTGCTGAGCAATTTCCTTAACGGTGACACCTTATCATTTGACTCGCTTCTGTAAAAGAACAAGAAAGCCGTGAGATCGTTCTCATCAGACTGCCCCTCTTTAACACGTTTATTGTGAAAGTTCAATCCGATTGACGTTGTCATTTTTGTTTTATTTCAAACTTTGAACAGATGATCCACGTGACCTTGTGATGTAGTTTAATGCGACAGAGTCACAGACTACAGACAAAGTCTCGACATAAGCCCCTGCACTCTATTTTATAGAGAGGGGCTGAAACAAGCATCTGGGATATCAGTAGCTACTTCTTGTTTAGTCGGCCTGTAAGAAGTTTTACAGACTGTAAGAGGGGCCGCGAATCGTCAAAGCTGGCGACGTCAATTTGGCGAGCTTAATATTTTAAAAAAGGCCTGTAAGAAGTAAATCTGACACATACATAGACTTTATTTAGACTTTATTTATTATTATGTTTCTCTGTAATTTTTAACAATAAATGCTTTATATGTATAGCTCGACAAACGAGAAAGATAGCGAGTTGTTTAGGCACTCTATCTTTAGTATCGACTATTACTGACAAATTATAAAACAGAAAGATATTTATTTGCAATAAATACATACATACATACATATGGTCACGCCTTTATCCCCGAAGGGGTAGGCAGAGGCATATTATATGCCCACATTTCACCTTTTTTTTAATAATTTGTCCCACGTAATAGGTGGTGAGCCATATTGCCGTGTTTAAATGGACAGGCGCAGGTTGTGACTGCCTGCTGTTGAAATAGGCTTCAACTTGACTTAACGACTGCCATTTTACTGACACCGGGACCAACGGCTTAACGTGCCTTCCGAAGCACGGAAACGCTCAAATGAATGTCACAAAGTGATCACATGGATGGTCACCCATCCATGGACCGGCCATAGTGAAAGTTGCTTACTGCAGTGATCGTTTACAGAACACTGAGTCCGCGGGGCCACGAGCGGTTTGCAATAAACTACTCAAATGTTCAAAATTTTATTAAGCTGCAAGAATAAATGTCATAAAATATTACGTTTTCATAAATCTGGGTATATAAGTATGGGTTAAATGAGTGCTACGGGGTTCGTATGGTAGGCCAAAAACGTGGCCTAAGGTTGATTTTCGTATGAACTACACGAAACAACAAGGTCGATATTCCCTTAAAATAATATTATGACAGCGACAGAGACTTTCGTCTGTCAAATTTGAAATGTCACAGTGAACAACCATTCGCCTCCTTTTTTTTTTTTAACGTGAGGGAAAATCCTCGTAGGATGCTATGCCAGACTCTTACCGACTAAAAAACCTCACGTAACGCCTAACAGCCTATGGTTGAGAGCCCCGGGTAAGCCCTCAGGAAGGATGTCCCGTGACTCCCAACATGAAAAGTCAACCCTATCGAAAATTTGATCTTACAGAAACTTGGACCAAAACTGATACAGCATTTTCTTTGCCGACGGTACATAATGCCAAGGTACTCACTTTTCGTCCTCTTCTTCCACATCTTTGGAGTTCACAGGGCTCTCGACATCACTGTGCAAGGCGGAATGGAACAGATGTTCTTGGTACGCCTTGCGCGTCTCGAAGCGAATGTCGCACCGTTTACAATACGTGTTTACGTCTTCATCGTCGTCAGGACTTTCCTGTAAATTGGATTTGTCACTGACATTTTTATTTCATCTGTCAAAGAAGAACTACTTCATGCAATATTAACAAACTTAACATTGTTATATTTGTTCGTACATTCGTACATAGTGAGTGTAGTGTGTCGCAACCCTAATGATAGTTGACGAACTTTATGTGGGTACCTGTATAACTCTCCTGTAAAATTGCAATAATTACAACTTTGCGACATATTATAAGCACATTCTCCCTGTACGTGCCGATATCGAATTAGTGCATCGTCGTCGTCTATCCACAGAGATCCGGCTCGAAGGACCACAATGTACGTAGCAATAGTAATCGTAAAGGAATTTTGGTTGAATGACTAAAGCAAGATAAGTACAAAAATGATACATTCTGTGTCTCTTTTGCTAAATGGTAGTGAGTACACCGAACGGAATGGTATGGTGGGTTGTGGCGAAATTTAGGAGAGGCCTATGTCCAGCAGTGGACTGCTATGGGCTAAAGTGATTGATTGATTGACTACTCTAAAACGCTGAATAACAGAGAATAAACATCTAGTTTGTGAATAAATCTGATATGCCACTTACGATTTCAACGATGACATGTTTGAGGTGCTTGTGCATATTCAACCCCACCTTGCTGACGAAGGAGGCGCCGCACAGCGTGCACACGTGAACACTGCGGTGCGTGCGCAAATGTGTGTAGTACGTCGATGAGTGCCTGTCGTGAAAGTTTTGTAAGTACGAGGGGTGGTCAAAAAGTAATAATAACTAACAAGTACCTATAAGAAAAAAAAGATTCTGGTTGAACCTAACCTAACTTAACATGTGTCACATCCCGCGCACATTGGCTCTCCTAAAATTCCTCTACAGCAGCCATCACCTCGTTTTCATCTTCACACTTCTTGTCCCTGAGTTGAACCTTGAGGCGAGGAGACAAATTAAAGAATCCGAACTCCGACCAGTCAAGGTGATCGTGCATCGCGGTTGATTGATGAAGCCCAACGGTTGATTTTGGACTGTTGTTTATATCATTCATAGCCACTAGAACTTTGTATTGCAGGACATCAACTGATTTTCGCATGTGGCGGTCGCCACATCGCTGTTCGTTTCTAAAGAAACAGAATCTTTTATTTGACTCTGCGCGATTTGTTTGTGTAGAATCAAATTGCGGCGG
The DNA here is from genome assembly GCA_933228765.1 of Miltochrista miniata. Lineage (NCBI taxonomy): Eukaryota > Metazoa > Arthropoda > Insecta > Lepidoptera > Erebidae > Miltochrista > Miltochrista miniata. Next base: position 5,383,677 of record OW121769.1, read on the forward strand.
GCTAGACCTGGAAAATAGGGTAAATGTTCGACTAATTCTACCTGTCGAACATTCACCCTCAAGAAGCAGTCTTTGATGTTTAGCCTGCTTCTCGAATGGCAGCCATCGCAACATCGGTTTTGTGAGCAGGACCCTTGTCTTGATGAAACAGGACTTTTGCTCGCAGTTTTCGTCCCGTAGATATTCTTTTATGACCTCTCCCAATCTTCTGATTTGGACAACGTATTAAGAGCCCGTTATAGTAGCTCTATTCTCCAGGTAATCACCAAGACGACTAGTCAGATATGGTTGATTACTGGCATTGGATTAGGATGCTGAGGACAGCACCCTAGAAAACCAACGTCATAACCTTGCCCGCCGAGCTCTCAACTTTGAACTTCTTTGGCGTCGATGATGATGGTTTTTTCCAAGTGATCGATTACTGTTTCGTCTCAAGAGATAGATTCAAGTTTCATTCATTCATAAATCGTTACAAAACAATTCTGTCAGCCTGGAACTTTGCAAGATAGGCTCTTGAAGTCAACTCGCTTTTCTTTTTGTCGGTTAACATTCTCAGTAACCAACGCGAGGAGACATTTATCATATTCGTTTTCCTGGTCAAGATACTTTGAATGCTGCCATGTAAGATCCCCGTGACCTCAGCAAAATTTTTGACGGGTATTCTTAGAACGATATAAAGGAGGGGAGGGAGAGGAACCCGCCTCTTGTCACCACGATTTGTCAATCATAACGTACAACAGTTAAGGATAACCACAACTAATTGTAAGGGAAGAATGACGTAGCAGCCATGCAGTCCTGAAGATGCCTCGTGTATAGGCGAAACCCTTGTCGACTTATTAGTCACGTTGTTAAGCGGAGTAGTTCTCATTATTAACAATCTGGAGGGTACAGATGATTTTTCTATCCAACATCCAAAATTCTTTTCCTGAGGAGTTTGGTATCTACCTACCCTCCTTTATTTTCGTCCTAGGATGGATTTTCGCCTAGTAACGCCTGATTCTATTAGTTATTGGTTACTCCTAGGTCTGCCAATAGCATTTCTTGGACATTTTTCACATTTACGTAGCTTACGACGTTCATCTGAGGATGTTCTACCCAGCTTTAACTCATGACACCACCATGCCACTGTAGAATACGGAAGAGCCGAGTGCCGTAATTTCTCCATCAAATCAGAGTATTTGTGTTTGATTGACATTTTTCTACTTGATCTCACTTCGTGTTTCTCCATTTACGTGTTGTTCCTCTGGCTGCTCGTATTCAAATGAATTTAGCGCCTCCAAATGACTGATACGATTTTTTGAGTGAGTATTGAAAAATCAAAGAAGTATATAGGTACATTTTTTTTTAATGTTTATCTTTGTTAGAAGAACCCGATTATCATTACTTTTTGGAATACTTAGATCTTTGTTACTCTCCCACGTTCTAACGGCTGAACGGGATCATTTACTTTTTCATCTTACAAGTATTAATATTTTACCAAACCAAAACTTACCTAAACTCTTCATCACAATAGGTGCACTTCTTAGTGACGCCACTGTGCCACTCTTCGTGCAGTATGGCTGTTTGTCTGTAACAAGCGAAAACTATGTTAGATTTTGTATTATGTATGGCGTAAGGACGCCCAAATTTATAAGTTTCGTTTTCCAATACTTACTCTAAAGGACACTCAAGACTGCAACGGAGGCACTTGAATCGTGTATAGTGTTGACTGATATGTTTCGTCACTTGACAAGGATGCTTGAAGCGATACTGGCAGAAGTGGCACACCTGTTCGCCAAGGCTCTGTAAAACAGAGTTAATAATAGGTATTACCTTTCAAACTTCTGCGTTGCATGACAAATAATTGTATAAACAGGTATCAATGTAGTGTGTACTAGCATAAAATAATAAGGTACAGAACGCAATCTCATGTATGTACATATTTTTCCAACCTACCCTCGGCTACGCACACTCGTGCACAAACCGGTATCGAAATTACTTTGAAAATCCTTTGACTTCGTGTCCATTTACTCCATGAGCAGTGTCTATGTGTACAAGTCCAAGCACACTTTTTATGTAGATTTCCTTCTGTACTTATTATTTAGTGGTACTAGTACGTGGATGGACAATGTGAGGGTAGATTTGGAGGATTCTACCTCGCAATAGGAGTGACACAGTTTCTATCAAATACTAAACACATGACAAAATGGTCATAACTTTATCAAATTCCATATCCCTCATAGGACCCCTGTAGCACGCCATTTTGCTGTCCGATTCAAAATAACGACCTTATAGCCCTGTACCTATTTAGTATTTGATTGATACAGAATTATGTCCGCGCCAGACGCCATATCAATATGCTTAGCACCTTAGAGAACATCCTGACTCCTATTGGGACACTAGATTATAACCGAGTATCAGTTTAAACCAGTCATATTTTGAAATGCGGCAAATTTATTATACTGCTCGTTCGCTCTAACTTTGCCGCTCGGCTCCATACTAAAGTCGAATTTTTAATTAGACGAAGTAAATTGACAGCAACTGATGTCACTTCTTCATACAATGTTGCGTATTTTCTATGACGAGGTGACATTAGCTACTGTCAATTTACTTCGTCTAATTAACAATTCGGGTATACGCCTCTACGCCAGCTGCAAAGTTAGAGCGAACGGGTAGTAATGCCCAAAGACAAAGTTTTTAAGAGCTCACAGACCCTTGGAGGCATACTTCATTAGGAAGAAAAACAATGAACCTACCTCAACAGAAAGAAAAACAATGAACCTACCTCAACATGTCTCAATTGAACATGTCTATCAAATATATCCTTTTTCTGAAACCATTTCAGACAGTGTTGACATTTAAACGGAGCTGCTATGAATTTTGGATCTTGAGCTCTCGCTTTAAATGATTCCGCAGCCTCCTCTTCAGTCAATATTGTGGTCTTCCAATGATTCTCATCTAATGATAAAGCTTTTCTTGAAAGCTTTATGTTACCTGACTGCGTGTCGCGTACGTGTTTGTTAGGTACATTTTTAGGTTTTTTAACAGACTTCTTTTTAGTTACACTTTTCTTTTTTTTGTTCTGTGATGTAGAATTGCTTTTGCTATCATCTTTAGATTTTAATTGTTTATCCTTCACATTCACTGTAACACCATCTGTTACGTTTTCTTTTATATCCTCCTTGTTGTTGCTAATATTGTTTTTAGTGTCACCATCGAAAGCACTTTCTTCATCAATGAGATCACCAATGGATTCTATATCTGATAGAGAGTTGTCATTCAGATAGCATACTTCTACTGGTTCCGCTTTCGGTAGAACTTGCTCTTGTTCATCAATTACTTCAGTAAATTCGCTGTTGTCTAAGTCAATAACCAAAGTATTAGTTGTGAGGTGTGTTATTAGCATGGCCTCATTGCGATCTATATTATTAATAGCTTCATAAGTAATCTGAAAAGCGTTTGACATTTCATTAGATATAAAATAACATTGGAAATTTCAATGTTATTACCAGACAATAATTTATTATCTTTTTGGAACGAAGTTCCTTATCGCGCGTTGTGAAAGGGGGCTAGACAGAAAAAATTCTCACGAAAAGTTGTAACGACACATTTTAACCGACTTCAAAAAAGGAGGAGGTTACTCAATTCGGCCGTTTATATGTTTTTGCTATAGTATGGAGGGTAGAGGTACCTCTACCCTTCCTTAATATGGGGGTAATATGGGGGGGGATTTAATATGGGGGAGGGGGGAGAAGGGGGGGAAAGGGGGAGGGGGGAAGGAGGGTGGGGGGATGGGGGTAGGGGGAGGGAGAAAGGTGGAGGGGGAGGGGGAGAAGGGGGGGAATAAAATAGGGGTTAATAATAATAAAAAAATATTATTAAGGGGGAAGGCGGGGGAGAGGGGGAGGGGGGGTAATAAAATGGGGTTAATAATAAAAAGGGGGCAAGGGGGGTAATAAAATGGGGTTAATAATAAAAAAAGGGGGGAAGGGGGGGGGGGTAATAAAATGGGGTTAATAATAAAAAAGGGGGGGGGGGTAATTAAATGGGGTAATAAAAGTTCCTTATTGCTATAGTATGGAGGGTAGAGGTACCCACCGAGAGGGGGGTGAGGGGGGAAGGGGGGAGGGGGGGAGGGGAAGGGGGGGGTAATAAAATGGGGGTTAATAATAAAAAAAATATTATTATTAATAAAAAAAAAAATATATTACAATTCCTTCACTAATTAATCGAAAGGAACTTGGTTCCATCCGGGTGTCCCTTGACACCTCTCAAGTTTTTTTTATTCATTGTCCTATGAATACCCTGTCTATCGTATCGCCAATTTGCGCCGGGCCAGTTTATAGATAATTTAAAATAGTTCTTTAAAATTAAAATAAGAACAAATGAGAGGAACGGGAACCTACTAAGGAACCATTGTATCAGAAGTCTGTCGGGAAAATAAAAAATACTACTGGCTATCATGTATATAACTTAATACGAAGAAACTCACCAATCCTCTATTCAATATATCCTTAAGTATCTTCTTACCAGTGAAGCATTTCTCTCTAAACTTATGGTACTTGCGTAGCTGTGCGGTACATTCGTAACAGAAGTAGAGTGGCAAGCCCTCATTGTCATCTACCTGTTTTAAAAATATTATCACATGTTTTGAGTTGTTTTGTGAGTTAAAAACTAAGTAAAGAACTTTTAATTTAAATTGTTATTATAATACACTACTAAACAGACAACATCATTATGATTTCAAAATTGCAGGTGTGATTAAAGATTAATTTATATATAGGCTGGGCCTTAGAGCTTCATGTCAGTGAAAAGCTTGATGTCCCCATACAGAAGTGTTGAGGGTTCTATCAGACGAATCAGTCTCGTGGACTATTAACAGATTTGAGGAAGTCGAATGGGTTTTATGGAGCCAACCCTTTTAGTTGTATAGTCACCAATCAGGTCAGGAGTCATACGTAAAAAAAATCCAGTAGCACTATTTACAAATAAACTTACTTTGAATGCCAATATTTCTTCGTAGTACAACTTTAATTGGTAAGCGTAATTGTACATCCTCGTGCCCGTTTGAAGACATATTCTGCATACCTTAACATCTGACATATTTATCAAGACTTTTATTTATCAGGATTTATTGTAATAACACATTAAATTACAAGGTAATTACTCTAAAAATACAAACAACGAACGAATAAACAACTTAATCTGACAGAAGCCATGTTTATCTCATTTCTCTGTCAATGCTGTGCTGTCATTAGTGTCATTAACATTAGTTTTTTTTTTTTTTTTTCTTCTTGTTCTTGGACTTTCTCGGTTTGAGAGTATGCCAAAGTCAAGTTTTCATTGTGAAAATATAAATCATTTTCATGTTATGATTCTTCTTAAGAGCAGCGTATTCATGTATGTCCAAGTTTGGACTAAGTTCTACTCTAGTAAGGCGGTGGTACCTTACTAGGGCTTGCTGTGGAATTGTTCGACAAACCTAAAAACTCGCGTTTCACTGCGCTTTATCACTTTCCAACACTTTTGCACGTTGTCGAACCTTTATGTTTAATAATCCACCATAGATTACACATAAACACTCAAAATTACACTAGTTTTGAAAAATTATTAAACAACAATGTAACGCTTGTCTGAAAGTTTCCCGCCGAAACTCCTAACATTAGTTAGTTGTCGTTGTTGTTTTGCTCCTCCAAAAGACAGGCGAAGGTATTTAAAACCATTCTGCCAACTCTTGTTTTATTCAACTGCTTATGTATTTTTTCCTCAGTCCTCGTCCTCCAAGTCGGGTCAAAGTCAAGTACAGCCCTAAGTCAAAGTCAGTCTTCTTTAGTAAAGTGGTGCGGTGGGACTACTAGACTTGTCTCTGGAGTTTGTCGAAGAGAGAGTCACGTCTTAATGCGTTTTATTTTATCACTTCTGCACGTTTTGTCCAACTTCATTAACATTAAAGCTGTCACTCACTGGGAAACTATTTTTTTTAAACATTTTCTTAGAGCTGTTTTGAGCTTGATTTTTTAGCTAAAAATATAATAATAATAATAATATAGCCTTTATTTCCGAAATGTTTACACTTACAATTTTTTTTTTTTTTTTTTTTACATATTTAGATGATTAACCTATGCTTATAATTTACAATATATAATTTACAATATATCCCTAATTTCGGTATGCCTTACGGCAAAGGCCTCCTCCAACACTTTCCATTGTTTCCTGTCTGCCGCCACTCTCAGCCAAAGGGGTCCCAAGGTCATTTTCAGCTCATCCTCCCATCTTCTTGCTTGTCGACCCTGACTCCTAGTGCCGTCCCTTGGGTACCAAACTGTTACCTGTGTGCTCCACTTTTTTTTTTGACAGCGGAGCATATGTCCAGTCCATCTCCATTTGAGTTGGTCTATACGTAAGAGTATGTCTGTTAATTTTGTTTTTTGCCTGATGTCTGTACTTCTAACTTTGTCTTTTAGTTTTAAACCCAACATACTTCTTTCCATGCTTCTCTGACATCTTGTTAGTTTATCCCTATGGTATTCCGTTAAAGCCCAGGTTTCACAGCCATATGTGATGCAGGGTAGAATACATGTGTCGAAAGTCTTTTTCTTGATCTTCCATCCCAGTTCTTTGCTTTTCATAATTTCTTTCAAGGCCCAATATTTATTCCAGCCAGACGCAATTCTTTTGTTTACTTCTTTCGACATTTGGTCATGTGGCGATATTATTTGACCGAGATACACATATTCTTCTACATAATCGAGTTTCTGTCCGTTGACGGTTATGTCTGCGGGTACTGAGTTAGTCATCATTTTAGTTTTGCTTATATTTATTTCTAAGCCTGCCTCTTTACTTCTGTCCACTAACGTTTTTATCATGGACTCCAGTATTTGTGGGTCTTCTTCCATTACAACTAAGTCGTCCGCAAATCTTAGATGACTTAACCGTGCTCCGTTTATGTTTAGCCCCAGGTGTCCCCACTTCAATTTCCTGAACATTTGTTCAAGCACTGCTGTGAACAGCTTTGGTGAGAGTGGGTCACCCTGCCTAACACCCCTGTTGATTGGAAAAACTTCCCCCGTAGATTCTAGCTTAATTCTAGCTTTACTTTCTTTATAAATATTTTTGATGATTTTGATGTACGCGCTATGGATTCCTTGCTCCTCCAGACCATGCCATACGGATTCGTGTTTGAGGCTATCAAAAGCCTTGGAGTAGTCTATAAAGCCCAGGTAAATAGTTTTGTTGTATTCATTGTATTTTTGTATAAGCTGTTTGACTGTATGTATATGATCGATAGTACTAAAGTCTTTCCGAAACCCTGCTTGTTCCACAGGTTGGTTTTCGTCGAGTGTAGTTGATATCCTGTCCAGAATTACTTTAGCAAAAACTTTGTACACATTTGAGATGAGAGAAATGGGTCTATAATTTCCTACATCATCTCTTGGGCCTTTCTTGTGTAGGAGAATTATGTGTGATTCTGCCCATTGACTTGGGATGCGGCCTGTGTATAGAGATTCATTAAAGATTTTTGCCAATATTGGGCTGAGCTCATCAATGTTCCCTCTCATTAGTTCATTTGTTATGCGGTCTGGACCAGGAGCTTTTTCCAACTTTTGACTTTTTATAGATTTCTCTACTTCCGATGATAATATTTTGGGTATAATTTCTGCATCATGGATACAATAGTTTTGTGTGTTTTGTTCTTCAGCAGAGAGTTGCACTTTAGGCTGACTTGGTTCCTTGTATAGTAGACGATAGTAGTTAGTTGCTATATCTTGGATTTTGGAGCGAGATGAAGTTGTATGGTTTTTGTCTTTTAACTTTGGTATCCATTCTTTACCCTTTTCACGTAGTTCCTTGAGCGCTTTTTTCGCACCTCCTGTTCTGCTGATGTGATTTTCTAGTGTCTTGATTCTTCTGATCCTCCTGTCTCGCCTCATATTTTCGCGAATCTGTTTGCTAAGGTTTGAAATTTCTTTTCGGTTTTCTTTCTTATCCAATTTTATTAAGTTTCTTCGTTCTTCTATTTGTTTTAAAGTTTCTTCGCTTAGATAAGATTCTTGAGATTTGTTTGTTTGTGTTCTTGCCTGTTCTTTAAGTTTGTTTTCTAACTTCTTATATTTTTCATTTAGGTCAATATCTGATGTAACTACTTCCATTAGATTTTCGTTACTGTTTGGTAAGTAGTTCGATGAAAGGACTTTCGGTCGAGGTTTCTTTTTACCTCTTTCATTGAGGCGGCTGCGTACCATGCGGTGGTTAGTATTAAAGTTTAAACTTTGCACTACACCCGTGTCGCTAAATTCTCTAGCCTTGTTGGTTGTAATGAAGTCTATTTCATTTCGGGTCTTACCGTCGGGAGACATCCAAGTCCATTTATTTTTGGGCTTTTTGCGGAACATTGAATTAAGAAGCGTCATATTTTTTTCAAGCAGGAATTCTACTAACTTTGCTCCATTTTTGCTTCTTTTTCCCTTTCCGTATTTCCCTATAATGTGTTCTTCACCAGGTAATCGAACACCGACCTGAGCATTGAAGTCACCCATAAGTACTACATTATTTTCGATATATTTTTCAGTAATTTCGCTTACTTTGTCGTAGAAATTGTCTCTATCAGATTTCGATGCGTTTTCTGTAGGCGAATAAACTTGAATGACTGTCCATTGTTTTGAGTAGTTTGGTAGATTTATATGGATGGCCGCTATTCTATCTGATATCCCTTCGAACCCAATAATATGACTTTTAAGCTCTAATTTTACCAAAAATCCTACTCCTCTCTGTCCGGAGATTTCGCCTTTATGGTACATAATATAGTTGCTTCTCTCTTCTATTCCTTCCCCTAACCTTCTCATCTCGCATAAGCCCAATATATCCCACTTGATGTTTTTGATTGCTAGTTCTAGCTCTTGCAGACTTTCTGGTGTACTCAAAGTGAGTGTGTTGAGTGTGCATAGATATAGACCGCTTCGTTTTCGTATACTTTTTTGTGTATTTGGTTTACTTGGCAGGTTTGTTGGAGGGTAGTGGTCAATTTCCCTCACGGTGACCAGCCGGCTTGAGGGATAGTTTATCGAAGTTGTTGCGGTTGAATTTGTTGTTATGTCTATGTGTTGGTTCCTGTTAGAGGGGCCCGTTACTTGTTTTTTGGCAGCTCTGACACCGAGGCGGATCTTCCGCGTGATACATATGAAAGGATGCTTGGTTTGATTACTTCTTTTGTTGAACTTTGGGATGTCTTAGCGTTTTCAGTTTTCTTCGTGCTTGGTCTTTTCTGAGATGGAGTGGTTGGAGATCCGGAAAACTCTCTCTTTCTTTTATCGCGGTTGGTGTTCTCTGACTTTTTCACAATAAGCTTATCATATTTAATAAACGCTATATTTCCATTTTCTCTTTCGGCTTCTACTCGTGGTTGAAGCTGTTTGCGTATTTCAAGAACTTCTTTAGGAAAGTCCTCCTTGACATATACATTTGTTGGGAGGTTACGCTTGTTTCTCAAAATATTTTGCTTCTTCCAAGTCGTAGTTAGGGATACTATCAAAGGGCGGTTTTTATCGGATCGCTTTCCAATTCTTCTGATGTTGATTATTTCCTGGGTATCTAATTGCGTCCCTGATTCCACTATAATTTCCCTTACGTGGTTGATTAACTCTATATCTGTCTTTCCAATTTCTCGGACACCGAAAAGAATCAAATTATTCCTGCGTTTTTCCTTTTCTAAGTACGATACTTTATTTTCTAAATTTGTGACTTTAATTTTGAGATTGTTATTTTCCTCAACTAGAATTTTCAACCTATCCTCCAAGGCTCCCATAACATTTTTCGTAATTTCCGTTGTAAGTGTTTTTGTTTGTTCGTTAAATTTTTCATTTATTTTTAATAAAAATATTTCCATTTGTTTTTCCATTTTAATACTGGGTAATTTAAAATACTTCAGTGGTAACACTTTTATATGGTGGTAGTAATTTAATTTGTTGTAATGGCAACACTTTAATTTCACTGTCAGTTTATTTGTTTGGCATTACTTGACCTTATAATCTTTGTGTTCTGTTTCAAGGTTAAATCAGTGATGGCTTAATTTGTTTGTGAAAGATTTGCACTTTTATTTAGTTATTACACTTAATTTTCCACTTGAACACTGTTCTACTTCTATTGATCGAAAACCAATGTGTTTAAAATGTTCTATTTGCCACTTTTTGCACTGGAAAAAGGTTATTCTTTACGGAACTCACTGAGGTACGTGTTTACACTTTATTTGCCGGAACCGGAACCCCATAGCTAAAAATAGAACCCTTGAAACATTCATGTCCAAGTTTATACAAAATTTTGCTGCAATAAAACGGTGGTATTGGACACTCGTGGCCCCGCTCAGTAAACGTTTACTGCAGTAAGAATGTTGTATTAGAAAGATCTTGGTCAGACTAAAAATCTAACGTTTCTTTTATAGCAATCGGTTAAGTGGAAGCGAAATTATGAACAAAAATCGAATAACGTTCGTTGTCTTTATTCAGGGCCGGCTTGTGCTGAAATTCTCAGAGGCCTTGTCACTAGATACCTAGGTAGGTATATACAGGTGAATTTTTGAAAAGGGCTTGGATGGCCAACTCCGAAACTATAAGGAATACCTAAAAATGCTCAAAGGAGTCACGAGCCCGATTTTGATAAAACTTAAAACCTCATCATTAGATTTTTGAAAAACCAGTAATCCTAGCTGGGAATCGAATCCATTGATTTTGAAAAAAAAAACACACCCTTTATTATTACACCATACGATAGTGTCGCTGATAAGGATCAAATTCTGCGAAGTAATGATCTACGGCAAATTTAAGGAATGTTTGGAATTTTAATAGAATTCATATTTCATGTGCCTAGTATCATAGTTTGTTTCGTTCAAAATCCCAGAATAGATCGTAACTATTCCGTGTTTTAAATCATGCTCAGAATGATTATTTTGAGAATATTCTAAACGGAATCAATAATATTGAATGCAGTACTATCTTTGAGGTCTCGAATCCAGCTATGTGTTGAAAACAATGGTCTAGATTTTGAAGTCAACGTAAGCAAAATAAATTGTATTTTGTTAAAAATGAGCACTTTCTTTTAATCTGCCGTATATCCTTACTTCCCAGAATAAGATCCTTAATAGCAATACTATCGTATGGTGAAATAATATAGGGTGTGTTTTTTTTTCATAATCAATGGGTTCGAATCACAGCTAGGATTATTGGTTTTTCAAAAATCTAATGTGAAGGTTTTCAGTTTCATCAAAATCGGGCTCGTGACTCCTTTGAGCATTTTTCGCTATTCCTTATAGTTTCGGATTTGGCCATCAAATCCCTTTTGAAAAATTCACCCTGTATACATGACGATAGTTACCTTTACCTATCTGGCATCCGTTCATTTCTTTATCGTTCTATTCCGTTCCCGTGGGAATACGGGAACAAAATATGTTCCCCTATGTTCACCGCAAAGAGTGTAGCTTCCCAGAATTTTTCAAATCGGTCCAGTAGTTCCAGAGCCTATTCGTTACAAATAAACAAACAAAAAAAAAACAAATCTTTCCTCTTTATAATATTAGTATAGATTCACTCATTACCTATATTGTTACAATTTGACGCTCACTCATTTTCATAAAACACATTGTTTTGTCGGGGGTTTAAAAATAAAACACACAAATTCATTTTTGATATCTAATAATAATCCACTTATTCAATATTTTTTAAATTAGATTAATGACAAAATTATCGTTTCATGTTTGAAAATTAGACAAAAGGCACAGTATGGCGTATAATCAATGTGGCAATGCAGTTTGCGAGCACCTTTATCACGCGTCGGATGAATGAGCATGGAATCTGGTACGCGAAGTTTTAAGATTAGCTTCATTTCAATCGTACAAATTGAATAATGTATTTAAACAACTCACGGGCCCGAAAGACGTGGTTCAGATTGAAAATTGATCACATACTGACCGCCACCTACCGGGAGCGATTGTATTTTTAATCGGTCCTGGTGTTTAGGAGTCAAGTCACAAAGTTTAGCAACGAGCCTGACTCTTTAGATAACTACGTGTAACTCTGTAGTATACTCGAAGCGAAGAAGACTTTGGTTCTCTCAGTGGACAATCATTAAAAGAACGTAAATGTGGAAACACTGTATAATGACATAACATGACAAGAGATTGAAATACTGAATCACATTATCAGTCCCGGCTAGCAGTACTTTGATCAGAATTGACTACGACTTTGTTATGCGCTTGCACGTCCGACTGGCTCTGGCGGTGGATATTCATTGATTTTACGCCAGCTTCACAGAAGTCACCAAAATGAGGGTACTGTGGGGGTATAATGGTTCGGTGAAACTGGAGTAAAATGAATAAACCCACTGATATCTTTGAAAGTTGGACTAATTGGGTACACATTTTAATAAGGAGTGAAATATTGCATGTCGTCATCAGTCCTGGCTGGCAGTACGTCCATCACAGAATCGACTGCAACTCTCTTCCGCGGCACCAAATCAGGTATGCTCTCGTCCGAAGATTCTTCTGTACTCGATTCTTCTGCTTCTACAATCTTTTTGGGTGTCTTTCTACGGTTTCTGTGACCAAATGAATTTTTATTCAACTAGTTGACCCAGGCAACTTCATTTACGTTACAACTAAGTTACAGCTATTCGATTTATTAAATCACTAGATGATGCTCGCGGCTTCGCCCGCGTGAAATTCGGTACCCTTTCCCGCTTCCCGTAGGAATTTTCCCGAGATGAGAAGTAGCCTATGTGTTAATCCAGACTATAAGCTATCTCTGCACCAAATTTAGGCCCAATCCATTCAGCCGTTACAGCGTGATTGAGTAACAAACATCCAAATAAATAAATAAATATTCACGGACACCTCACACAACGCTATCTGATCCCAAAGTAAGCTAGAAATAACCTGCTTGTGTTATGGGTATCAGACCACGGATATTAATACTTATATACTTTTAAATACATACATATTATACATAGAAACACCCAGACTCTTGAGACAAACATTTATGGGTTACACAAATATTTGTCTCCGGTGGGAATCGAACCCACGACCTCCAGCACCGCAGGCGGTATCACTACCAACTGCGCCACAGAGGCAGTCAAACATCTAAACATTCAAACATCTTCACAAACTTTCACATTTATAATATTAGTAGGACTATAAATTTGTATACCTCTTAGGATAAGGTTGTTTCAAATGGACCGTATTGTAGTGGAGTTTCATACTGTTGCTTTGTGTAAACCGCTTATCGCACAGTGGGCACGAGAATGGCTTCAATCCACTGTGAGTCTGCAAACAATGTTCGTATATATTAAACTAGTGGACGTCACGCGGTTTCACCCGCGTAACTCCCGTTCCCGTGGAAATACGGGAATGAAATATAGCCTATGTTACCATACATATGGTCATGTCTACGCTACGTTACCCGGGATAGTGTTGTTTTCCAAGAGTGAAAGAATTTTTCAAATCGGTTCAGTAGTTTCGGAGCTTATACGATGCAAACAAACAAACAATCAAATCTTTATAAAATTAGTACAGATGTAACGTTCTTTTATTTGTTTTCAATTTTCTTACCTACACTCATAAACACGTTGTCTTTACAAAGATTGAATGTGTGTGATCACAATAGGACCAGTAAAAGTACAAAACCTTAAAATTCAACTAACATTATTCAGCTTTTTTATTAAAACATATAAATATAGGTACTTGTACTTAACAGTCAACCAACCAATCAGTTATTTGAATATTTAAATTAAACATGCAATATAATGTAACTAGGGGGCGCCCCCGGCTTCTACTATAACTTATTCACCGGATATAAAAGTAGGCTCGCGTAGTGATTAAGTTCGGGTGAAGTCCCGAATTCTATAAATATGAGTGTTAAAAACCGCGATAGTTTAAAAATAACTTAGGCTATGTTAATACACAGTAATTATTTTTAAACTAGCATAAGTTATTTTTAAGCTTTTGTCTGGAATAACTTCAAGGTTATCCTTGTGCCAAATTTTACCCAGGTCCGTTCCGCCGTTAGAGCATGAAAGAGTAACTAACATTCATACTTACAAACCTTCGCATTTATAATATAAGTAAGGATAAGAAAAATAACTCACCCGTATTATATCCTTTGAGACTCTAATAGGCGTGGAAATGAGTGAAGTCAAAACTTACCAGTAAGTGTCGTTTGAGGCTTATAGAGGTGTAGAACGCCTTGCCGCAAGTCTCACATTTGTAAATCCTCTCTCCAGCGTGCCTTTGCATATGAAAGACCATGCTTCCCGGCTGTTGACATGAAAACCACATCAAATAACTATTTAGTGATACAGGAATGAAAGTATCCATAGGTTACGCTGAGAACTTTGATCTTATAGGCTATTTTACATACATACATATGGTCACGCCTTTATCCCCGAAGGGGTAGGCAGAGGCATATTATATGCCCACATTTCACCTTTTGTATAATTTGTCCCACGTAATAGGTGGTGAGCCGTATTGCCGTGTTTAAATGGACAGGCGCAGGTTGTGACTGCCTCTGTTGAAATAAAGCCTTCAACTTAGCTTAACGACTGCCATTTTACTGGCAACCGGGACCAACGGCTTAACGTGCCTTCCGAAGCACGGAAACGCTCAAATAAATGTCACAACGTGATCACATGAATGGTCACCCATCCATGGACCGGCCATAGTGAAAGTTGCTTACTGCAGTGATTGTTTACAGAAGACTGAGTCCGCGGGGCCACGAGCGCTTCTTCTAGGCTATTTTAACAGTATAAAAAAAAACGTTTTTAAATATTATTAGTCTTAGAATGATACAAATGGCCTAAAACCCTCCTCAAATAATGAAGGCGCCACAGTGCAGTTCGTATGGCCACAGTGCAGTTCGTATGGCCACAGTGCAGTTCGTATGGCCACGGTGCAGTTCGTATGGCAACCCGTAAAGAAAGGACCACCAGTTAGTATTCAGTTAACAAGAGACGTCAATAAAACCAATCGAATTGTATTATTTCATTGGTTGACAGATTTGGACAATACAAAAACAAGACAGCATGCAAAATACAAAACGCATTGATTTACAAAAATCCAAGATGCACAGTCACGAACAAAACTAGCACGCAAAAATGTATGTATAAAATGGTGCTAAGGTAAATAAAGTTGTTTTCATCCCTTCTGTTCGAAAAGTATCACTTTGCACTACTCTACCGGGGCGCAAAATAGCTCTTTTCTGTTCAGAGCTTTTTAGCGGACGGCAAAGTGATTTGAATTTGGAACTTCAAAAATTCATAAAAATCGAACGCAAATTGTATTGATTAGTTCCTCACTGTGCTCGGGATTCTATTCTAGAATCCTTCGCTTCGCTCGTGATTCAAATTAGCGCCCTCGCCGTAAAAATACTATTTTGCTCCCTTGTTATACAATCTACTATTATTTTATAGATACTTATTAATTCAAAAAACGAAGCATGACTTAAATTCATACTTACAAAAGCAGGCTTCTAAAAGAAATCAAATTAGAATCCATGTAGAATTTTTCAATGTAGAAATACATTGAAATTTTCTACAAAGAAAATCCGTTGAAGTAAGGAAAAGAGTGTTTAAGCACATTTTTATGCGGTCGTGTTTGAGGATCTGATTGTGGATCTTGGTTTTTTTTATGTCAATAACAAAACACCACACATTTCTAACACTTACCGCGAGCGAGAGGCCACATATCTCACAGATGCAGCGTTCTGAAGGTGCATACATGGGCATGCGCGGGTGTGTATCTCGATGGTGCTTCATAAACGCCGCTTGTGACCGGAAGTGTTCACCACACTATCACACAAAATTTATTATAAAATAGATAGAAAAATAGGTATTTAAACTTTCATGGTCACTAACACTATTATTAGAGTTAACGGGATATTTACCATGTCTTTTTGAGTATTTCCGATATTGTGTTGTGTGTCGCGACCGAGTTCCAGTGCGACTGTACAGTGAAAGTGAAACCAATAGTAGTGGTGTTGTACGACACAAACGAGTGCGAAGGAGGGTAGATCGATATATGTGCTAAGACTTTTACTTTCAACCGCCAATACTTCAGTTCCTCCGTGATCATGGCACTTGCAACAGCGCCGAAATATCGCAAATACTCAAAAAGACATGGTAAATATCCCGTTAACTCTAATAATAGATAGAAAAATGTTTGGTCACTGAAGGGGTTTTTATTTTACGTGTGGAAATCCTACATGGATGCCATGCCGGACTCCTACTGACTAAAACCACACGATGCGATCAGTTAGCTCATTTTACTGAATAGTAAAATTCCTTTTTTTTTAAAAAGATACAATTTTATTATTAGAATCGGTAGAATTATTGTTAAGGACAGAAGCTGGCTTCTGGCTGGAATCCTTTTCTAGACATTTTTTTGGAATAAAGTTGTAGATATTTCAGTTTTACGTGTTATTCTTTATTCTTACCCGTAGTTAAGTTGGACTGTATTAATATAGTTTTTGTAAATTTTATTCCATCAATCAAATCATTCTACAGCAACCACTACTGGACCTCATTTTGGTATTTGTTGTTATGGCGCGCTCGAGCACGGTGAGATCTAATAGAGGCTTTCTTCCGCGTACGCTTAGGTTGTGGAATGATCTCCCTGCTTCGGTTTTCTCAAATGCCTACAGTATGGGGTTCTTCAAAAGGGGACTTAGAAGGTTTTTACAGAGTCGTCAGCGCGATTGTGGCGCCTCTGGTGTTGCAAACGTCCATAGGCTGCGGTGACCACCGGTACATCTGGGGGGCCGTATGCTTGTCTGCCACTCTAGTGGTATAAAAAAAAAATTAAAAAAAAATGGCGGTGACAGGAATACATCTTCTGTGTATATTTCAAGTGTCTAGCTATTACAGTTCATGAGATACAGCCTGGTGACTGACAGACAGTGGAGTCTGTGTCATAAATTCCCATTTCAGCCCCTCTCTATAAAATAGATTGCAGAGGGGCTTATGGCGAGATTTGTGTCTGTAGTCTGTGACTCTGTTGCATTAAACTACGTTACTAAGTCACGTGGATCATCTGTTCAAAGTTTGAAATAAAACAGATCAATCGGATTGAACTTTCACTTTCACAATAAACGTTTTAGATATGGGAAGTCGGGTGAGACCGTCTCACGGCTTCTTAAGAATAAGAATAAGAATAAATATGCTTTATTGTACTTCTTGTTTACTCTTTGGGTACGGAACCCTAAAAATAAAAAAGGAAAGATGTTAGATACAAAAAATATTACTCACTTGGTGACAAGTCTTAGGTGTAACTCTACGTATTCTTCCAATGATATTTCGTTTTCTCTGAAAATGTAAAAAAAAATTGTCTGGTTTTTTTTGGAACAAGTGTCTTTACTCAAAACAACCAATTTCAATGATTGACTACCACCCAGTTTAGTAAAGTGGTTATTTTTTCGTGGTGTGATAAACTTTTTTCACAACTGTCTCTAAATGTAATGTACAGTGTACAGTCCACTGCAATGATATGTACTAGTTAAATCTTACAAAATGATCTATCCCTGCGAGTGCCATAATGAACTAACCAAAGATAGTGATGTTTATCTTTGGTTAGTTCATTATGGCACTCGCAGGAATAGATCATTTTGAAAGATTAAACTAGTACATTTCATTGTAGTCGACTTACCCATATTAAGGTAGTTGTGAAAAAACAAAAATACATACATATTATGGTCACGCCTTTATCCCCGAAGGGGTAGGCAGAGGCATATTATATGCCCACATTTCACCTTTGTATAATTTGTCCCACGTAATGTGGTGGTGAGCCGTATTGCCGTGTTTAAATGGACAGGCGCAGGTTGTGACCGCCTGCTGTTGAAATAAAGCCTTCAACTTAGCTTAACGACTGCCATTTTACTGGCAACCGGGACCCAACGGCTAAACGTGCCTTCCGAAGCACGGAAACGCTCAAATAGATGTCACAAAGTGATCGCATGGATGGTTACCCATCCATGGACCGGCCATAGTGAAAATTGCTTACTGCAGTGATCGTTTACAGAACACTGAGTCCTCGGGGCCGCGAGCGCTTCTCGAAAAAACAAAAATTCAAAATCAAATTAAAGACGACTAGTAGAATTGACATAACTCGGAAATGATCTTCGTCAATTTATGAAGTAGAAAATATAAGTAAGAATTCACAAAAGATACGCCACGCACAAAAATCTTTAAACGCCTTAATTTCCATTGAATCTACAAATGCACAAACCTTCCCTTGTCGTTCTTGGCTGGGCTCTTCCGTTAACGGTGAAATAATATCGGTTGTCTCCTTTCTGTAAAAGAAAACAACAATAATTGCATATTTCTACATTTCTTTCGTAAATAATATGTAACGTATTAACGATATCCCTTGTATTAAGCGACTTCATCAGTTTCGAACATGGAGCACAAGAAAATGAAAAATCTTTATTCATATAAGTCACAAAGTAACACCACAGGTCTAAGAAGGTTTTTACAGGGTCGGCAGCGCGAGTGTGGCGCCTCTGGTGTTGCAAACGTTCATAGGCTGCGGTGACCACCAGTCCTTCTGGTGGGCCGTATGCTTGTCTGCCACCTTAGTGGTATAAAAAAATTGCGTGTACTTAGTGTACACACGTAAGAAGTGAAACTTCTTCATAAACTTAATTTTCACCTCACCTTAAATTAAGTCAAAAAGTACAAAAGTACAAAAGTCCAAAAGTCCAAAAGTCCAAAAGTCCAAAAGTCCAAAAGTCCAAAAGTCCAAAAGTCCAAAAGTCCAAAAGTCCAAAGTCCAAAGTCCAAAAGTCCAAAAGGCCAAAAGTCCAAAAGTCCCAAAGTCCCAAGGTCTCAAGGTCCCAAAATCCCAAAGTCCCAAAGTCCCAAAGTCCCAAAGTCCCAAAGTCCCAAAGTCCCAAAGTCCCAAAGGCCCAAAGTCCCAAAGTCCCAAAGTCCCAAAGTCCCAAAGTCCCAAAGTCCCAAAGTCCCAAAGGCCAAAAGTCCAAAAGTCCCAAAGTCCCAAAGTCCCAAAGTTCCAAAGTCCCAAAGTCCCAAAGACCCAAAGTACCAAGGTCCCATCTAAAAGTCCAAAAGTCCCAAAGGCCAAAAGTCCAAAAGGCCAAAAGTCCAAAAGTCCAAAAGTCCCAAAGTCCCAAAGTCCCAAAGTCCCAAAGTCCCAAAGTCCCAAAGTCCCAAAGTCCCAAAGTCCCAAAGTCCCAAAGTCCCAAAGTCCCAAAGTCCCAAAGTCCCAAAGTCCCAAAGTCCCAAAGTCCCAAAGTCCCAAAGTCCCAAAGTCCCAAAGTACCAAAGTCCCAAAGTCCCAAAGTCCCAAAGTCCCAAAGTCCCAAAGTCCCAAAGTCCCAAAGTCCCAAAGTCCCAAAGTCCCAAAGTCCCAAAGTCCCAAAGTCCCAAAGTCCCAAAGTCCCAAAGTCCCAAAGTCCCAAAGTCCCAAAGTCCCAAAGTCCCAAAGTCCCAAAGTCCCAAAGTCCCAAAGTCTCAAAGTCCAAAAGTCCCAAAGACCCAAAGTACCAAGGTCCCATCCAAAAGTCCCAAAGACCCAAAGTACCAAGGTCCCATCCAAAAGTCCAAAAGCCTAAAAGTCCAAAAGTCCAAAAGTCCCAAAGTCCCAAAGTCCCAAAGTCCCAAAGTCCCAAAGTCCCAAAGTCCCAAAGTCCCAAAGTCCCAAAGTCCCAAAGTCCCAAAGTTCCAAGGTCCCAAAGACCCAAAGTACCAAGATCCCATCCAAAAGTCCAAAAGTCCCAAAGTCCCAAAGGCCAAAAGTCCAAAAGTCCCAAAGTTCCAAGGTCCCAAAGACCCAAAGTACCAAGATCCCATCCAAAAGTCCAAAAGTCCAAAAGTCCAAAAGTCCAAAAGTCCAAAAGTCCAAAAGTCCAAAAGTCCAAAAGTCCAAAAGTCCCAAAGTCCCAAAGCCCCAAAGACCCAAAGTACCAAGGTCCCATCCAAAAGTCCAAAAGTCCAAAAGTCCCAAAGTCCCAAAGTCCCAAAGTCCCAAAGTCCCAAAGTCCCAAAGTTCCAAAGTCCCAAAGACCCAAAGTACCAAGGTCCCATCCAAAAGTCCAAAAGTCCAAAAGTCCAAAAGTTCAAAAGTTCAAAAGTTCAAAAGTCCCAAAGTCTCAAAGTTCCAAAGTCCCAAAGACCCAAAGTACCAATGTCCCATCCAAAAGTCCAAAAGTCCAAAAGCCCAAAAGTCAAAAAGTCCAAAAACCCTTAAATGACATGCTATCACTGGATAAAGTACCTACTCTTAATTCGAATCCACCGTGGTGAGGAACAGAACAAAGATGGCGCGTAACCAAAAATCGTGACGTGACGTGACGCAAATTTTTTTCCAACGCCGATAAAGAAGTTTCACTTCAAAAAAAAACAGGGCGGAAACTATACAAAAATTATCGTTTTCACCCACACTAATATGCTTGAATGTTTGTGTGAGTATACTAGGGTCACTAGCTATGGAAGCAAAATAATAAGGAACAGAACGCAATCTCATGTATGTAGGTACTTTTTTTCAAATCTACCCTCGACTAAGCACAAATTAAACCAAATCATCATCATACGTAATGCAACGCAGTGACACTCTCTCAAGTACTAACACGGCAATAGACACATCAACTTTTGGCGGGGGGATAGGGAAGCTTACTCAGTGGGAGGCAGGGAGTTGCCGATCTGTATGTAATACTATTATATTATCTTTGGTAACACTTATGAACGTCAAAATGATTGCCTCCACTTTTATGATTCGCAACGCAATAGGTAGAGCCGGAGAGAAAAGAACCTGGCAATAGAAATTACGGCTCCTCTTTTTAACTTCCTGAATTACAAAACATTAAATAATTTCCTACATGATTTGGAAAGTGGCCCGATGGCGGTCAAAGAAAATTGCACATTAAAACAAAGTCAGCAATTGAAACGAAACAGCATTCGTAGCACAAAAGAGATGTATAAGGTCTATATACCACTTAAAACCAACAGACAGCTGTAAACCTTACTTCTCTGAGTTAAAGGTATTGACATTACCGTGTATTTACATTCTGGAAGTTCTGCTATTTGTTCGAAAAAATATGCATCTTTTTAAAAGATTAAACAGTAAGAGAAAATATTTAATTTTAAGCATACCTAAAAACAAGACCGCTTTAATGAATAGTAGTTTTGTATGTATGGCACCGCGAATTTACAATAAATTGCCAAAAAGAATTATGGAAATAGCAGAGCTGCATACATTTAAAAAGGAAATTAAGATTATTTTGCTAAGTAAATGTTACTACACCATAAACGATTATTTAAACGACAAATTATTAGAGTTTAAATAAATTTCTATCTTGGCGTTGACATTATAATTCATTAGATATAAATATATTATAAATTGACTAAATATGTTGCATGAAAATGATTATTAAGATACTTAAACATTGACATAATACCTAATATATAATGTGAAATGTTGTCATATTTTGTACATCTCATCTTAAAGGTAATTGCTACTTAATAACATACAATGTATTCTTGATTTCGTTGTTAATGTCTTATGATATGATTGCATGCCAATCTGGCTGAAATATGGTGATACCAAAATCATAAATTGTAATATCATTGTAACTACCCATATATCGCAATAAATGAAATTGAAATTGAATTGAATTGATAGATACAGTTACAACAAGTTACAGCTCACCTTTCGTCCTCTTCACCGTCACTGTGCAAGGCGGAATGGATCAGATGTTCCTCGTACGCCTCGTGCGTCTCGAAGCGAATGTTGCACCGTTTACAATATCGGGATTTTGCACTGTAGAAGTAAAATCTTGTCAGAAATAATTTGGAAATGTTATTGCTGAATATATTTTTTATTTAATGTGAAAAAAATTATCAGTCTCGAGCTGGACTCGTACTAGTAAATTCTGTACAGCCGGGTCAGACACTTAACCAATTAAGCTACCGAGCAATACTTGATACTCACGAATTTATCCACCTTATACGTCTTAGGGCGGCCGTACACGGACTACTTCAAGCAGTTGAGACCGACTGCTTGAAGCCGCGACCGCGTAGTGAACTATAGCAATTCATTAGCAGCCGTACACACGACTGCTCGAGCAGTTGCGACCGCTTCAAGCCGTCAACTGCATGATGAAATTCCATCGTGCCGTCGACGGCTCGCGAGCGGTCGTGAGGCATACACCGACATCGAGCCGTTGACTGCGCTAGAGCAGTCGACAGCACCGCATTATTCTTAATTTCAAAATTGGATGAACCCAAACCCGTCGCCGCCGTCCTCTCCGCTTGAGCAGAAGCAGCAAAAGCAGTGCTTTCTCGTCAGAATCCATGACTCGACTGCGGTAGAAAATCTTGACTGCTCGAGCGGTCCGTGTACGTCGCTCAGCCTTTAACTGCTCGAGCAGTCCGTGTACGGGCGGCCTTAGACCTCAAACTGGATGTCAGTGGCGACCATTCGAGAGCACAGCCCACGAGTACAAGAGAGTAGGCAATTTAGAACAAGCCGTACCGCACGCACGCACAATGCCGCTTTACTCTCTTATACTTGTGGTTGCACAAGCAAACGGCGCTCTCTGCGTTTGTTCGAAGTTGCCTACTCTCTTGTACTCTGGCGCTGCGTTCTCGTCGCAATTGTCGCCGTCAACTGCATGATGAAATTCTATCGTGCCGTCGACGGCTCGCGAGCGGTCGTGCGGCATACACCGACTGCTCGAGCCGTTGACTGCGCTAGAGCAGTCGACAGCTCCGCACTATTCTTAATTCCAAAATTGGATGAACCCAAACCCGTCGCCGCCGTCCTCTCTGCTTGAGCAGAAGCAGCAAAAGCAGTGCTTTCTCGTCAGAATCCATGACTCGACTGCGGTAGAAAATCTTGACTGCTCGAGCGGTTGGTAGCGACGGCTCGAGCAGTCAACAACCGACCGCTCGAGCAGTCGACGCCGACTGCTCGAGCGGTCCGTGTACGTCGCTCAGCCTTTAACTGCTCGAGCAGTCCGTGTACGGCCGGCCTTAGACCTCAAACTGGATGTCAGTGGCGACCATTCGAGAGCACAGCCCACGAGTACAAGAGAGTAGGCAATATAGGACAAGCCGTACCGCACGCACGCACAATGCCGCTTCTTATACTTGTGGTTACACAAGCAAACCGCGTTCGCTGCGTTTGATCGAAGTTGCCTCCTATCTTGTATTCTGGAGCTGCTTTCTCGCCGTAATTGCCGTCACCCCACCTCGCCACTGAACTCCAGTTTGATGTCAGGACGACGTACTTACGATTACAATGCCGGTATAACAAGCGCACCGCAATCTTCTACTTGTGGTTGCACAAGCAAACCGCGTTCGCTGCGTTTGATCGAAGTTGCCTACTATCTTGTATTCTGGAGCTGCTTTCTCGCCGTAATTGCCGTCACCCCACCTCGCCACTGAACTCCAGTTTGATGTCAGGGCGACGTACTTACGATTACAATGCCGGTATAACAAGCGCACCGCAATCTTCTACTTGTGGTTGCACAAGCAAACCGCGTTCGCTGCGTTTGATCGAAGTTGTCTACTATCTTGTATTCTGGAGCTGCTTTCTCGTCGCAATTGTCGTCACCCCACCTCGCCACTGAACTCCAGTTTGATGTCAGGGCGACGTACTTACGATTACAATGCCGGTAGATGTGACCTACATCGTACAACAATGTACTCACCTTTCGTCCTCTTCAACGTCAGCATCTTCGGCATCCCCCCCGCTCTCGTCGTCACTATGCAAGGCTGAATGTACCAGATGTTCTTTGTACGCCTTTTGCGTCTCGAAGCGAATATCGCACGGTTTACAATACAAGTTCACATCTTGATCGTCGTCCGGATTTTTCTGTAAATTGTTTCTTATTTTTTTTCGAAACTTCTTTACACATAAACAACAATCTATACATATAATAAAATGATAGAAAAGTCAAAACTGTACATTGGAAATATTACAATAAAAAATACTCGCTGGGTGTTCAACATTACCGAAGCCGAAAATATAGTTAGAAATTTTTTTGTCTGTTTGTCGGTTTGTCTGTTTGTCTGTTTGCTTTGCTTTGTCCGGAAGGATCTCGAAAAGTACTCAATAGATTTGATTCAAATTTTGCACAAATATTAACTAGGGGTAGGGTCTTGAAATAGGCTACAATACATATCCTAGGGGCTAAGCAGAGAGCAATCAAATTGGCATTATGACATAATTTTCATGCGTACGAAGACGCGGGCAACAGCTAGTAAATAAATAAAACTGCAGGTACTTACGACTTCTACGTTGATATGTTTTCTTTGACTGTGCAACCTCAGCCCCAGCTTGCTGACGAAAGAGATGCCGCACAGCGTGCACACATGAACGCTGCGATGCGTGCGCAGGTGTGTGTAGTACGTCGATAAGTGCCTGACAGCGATTTAAATAACTAGGTATATGAATATAAGAATTCCTTTGGCCATGGAGCCTAAGAAATAAGGAAGACTATCTCCCCCTAAAATATGTTGACGGTGATTGGGTCTCTGTAGGGGTCATACTCCATGAAACAAGTCCCGGCTTTGTGGAAGTCCGCGCACGTGCTTAGTGCCCATGTCCAAGGGTGATAGGAGAGTCACAAAAATTTTGACAAACCTAATTTTTTTTTTAAATTTCATAGGGAATAAATTTTATTTTATTTTATTTATTTATTTTATTTTATTTAAGAACCGACCCGAGGTTCACCTCACTTTTATCAAAGGTGATGGAGCTTGTTATTAATACACAGCTTCTGTGGTATCTTCAAGAACATGATCTGCTCAGTGTCTGGCAGTACGGTTCTGACTTCTGTCACAGAATATTTGAAATCGGATTAATAGTTTTTGAGTGTATTTATTACACACAAACATACATACACACACTCTTTATAATATCATCCTCTTTATAATATTAGTTTAGATTACTTAAATAAATTTAAAAATATATAACTTAAATAAATAAATTAGGTAAAAACTAAAAAATATTACCTGAACTCTTCAGCACAATATTTACACTTCTTAGTGATGCCATTGTGCCATTCGTCATGCATTACGGCTGTATTTCTATAACAAGGAAAAACTAGATTACATTTTGGTATGAAGTATTTACGCCCGTTACACAAAATAATAAGGCACAGAAGGCAATCTACATACAAAGTGCGCTCGAGCAACGGACACATTACGCACAGCTTACGGACAGGAGGCCAGAGGATTTTAATAGTAATTGCGATACTCGTTTGAGCGCGAGTGTGCGTAGTCGTAGCCGAAAGACGGTAAGAAAAGTAAAGTAGATACATGAGATTGTTTTCTGTACCTTATTATTTTGTGCCCGTACACCTGTTGGACCCGTGAGCTTGATGCAGTGGAAAAAGATTGCAAGGAAAAAATAATAAAAATTACGTGCTAGCTAACATGCAGTAGTGAACCTTCATAAAGTCGCTACACGGATGTAATCCAGCAGGAGGTGATTTGTAATAGTCCCGCGGGATCGAAAACCATGGCGACATCTAAAAATCGAGTTTCTCTCACAATCCTCAAGACTTCCAACAGTGGCCCTCAGATTGACAGCCCAATGATGGGCCTCTTCAAATTGAAGAACACGGGGTGGTAAGAAGAGGGAAACATTTGCACTGGCAGGTCAGTTTCTTCAAGGTTTTTATGGCCCAACTAATTAATGATCTTTTCAATCGCTCGTTCTGGCGAAGATTTTCTCCACTGTGTGAGAGCGGCACCTCTGGCCAACAAGCGTTGTTTGGGACCACCAGAGCTGTCTACATAGATGGCAATAAGTAAGGTCATAACTTTCCAATACTCACTCTAAAGGACACTCAAGACTGCAACGGAGGCACTTGAACCGAGTATAGTGTTGTACTATGTGTGCCGTCAAGTCACAAGGACGCTTGAAGCGATATTTGCAGAAGGGGCATAGATGTTTGCCTTGTTGCTGTAAAAGACAGTCATTAACATAGTTAATGTGCGAATAAAAAAACTGGCCAGATGCGAGTCGCACTCGCTCATAGAGGGATCCGTACCAAAAACGGCAAAAACATAACGTTTGTTGCATGGGAGCCATCCTTAGTCAACCCTTTTTTTCTGTTTTCATTAAAGTATTTGTCGATAAAGCGGCAACAGAAATATATCATCTGTGCAAATTTCAGCTCTCTAGCTATCACGGTTTTTGAGATACGTCCTCGTGACGGACAAACAGATAGACCCTAAAAGCATATTATAATATGTCTGCTACACAGTAACAGGTTTGGACTCTGGGTTACAACAGTTGTAACCCAGCGCCCAAACATGGTTGATGTTACATCTTGCCTTTTACATACAGCATCGTTCATCGTCATAAGGGATGGACCCGACTCCTATTAGGACAGTGAATTGCAAAAGCAGCTTTTAGCCTACTGAGAGAAACTTTAATTTGGTGATCTTATATTTTCGAAATTGGTGTGGGTGGCTACCATTTCAACTCGGAACTAGTGCCATCCACTTCTCAGCAAAAGCACCAGTTGCAGGTGAGGTAAGCTTGATACTCAGAGATATTGGTAAGGCCTTATTTCAGCCTCGCAGCCTTTGACTACACCAAGACACCTATTTGAACACAATTAATAAACCTACCTCAAGATGCTTCAATTTAACATGGCTATCAAATAAATCCTTTTTCATAAACCACTTCAGACATTCTGAACATTTAAATGGGGCTTTTATAAACTTTGGATCTTCAGCTCTCGCTTTAAATGCATCTGCAGCCTCCTCTTCATTCAATAATGAAACCTTCCAATGATTCTTGTCTAATGATAAAGCTCTTGTTGTAAGCATTTGTTTAGGCGGCTGCGCGTCCTTTTTACGTTGTTTCGGTGTATTCTTTGTCTTTTCTTTCTTTTTTTTAGATAAAGTACGCTTTTTAGTATCAGACTTCTTTTTATTTATACAAAGCTTATTCTTAGAGTCACTTTTACTTTCATCTTCAATTCTTTCTGTCTTCACATTTATTGATTCACCATCTGTTACATTTACTTTTGTATCTACTTTGTCGATTTTAACATTATTCATATTGTCAGCATCGATAGCACTTTCATCATCAATAAAATCACAAATATCTTCTCCATCTGATAGAGAGTTGTCATTTAGATAACACGCCTCTACTTCTGCTGGTTCCACTTTTGGGATATTTTCTTCTCGTTTATCAATTGCTTCAGTTAGGTTGCCTAAGGCAATAACCAAAGTATCAGTTCTGCGATTTGTTATGAGCATGGCCTTTTCGCGATCTATTCCGTTGATAGCTTCATAAGTAATCTGAAAAAATAAAGGTCTTCAACCATTTAATAAAATTCTGAACTTAAATAATAAAACTAAGTATCTACACGTGTAATGTAAAAGTTCAGTGAAAGCCACACGCACACACTAACTCACTCACACCGTACGCACGCACGGGCGCACCTCTTTTCTCAATAATTATCATGCAACCGTTAATAGCATTTTATATACATATAATACATGTATGTGTTATGAACTGTATAACTGCGGATTGCGTTGTCTTCTAAGATACAGGCTAATGTCTAGTTTGGAGGCCAGAGTTGTCATTTATTGCTTAGCTCTTTGCTTGGCGTAAGATATTTGTGTACTATTGTGTTCATATTTGGATTAAATGTGATTTATTATCATAAAAAAAAATTGAAATTGTGTTACAGATATAATTATAAATTAATGGGGCAAAAATAATTAATTATAATATTGGTAGTTGGAAGGGGTCGTGGTCGCGCGGACTCAGTGTTCTGTAAATGATCACTGCAGTAAGCAACTTACACTATGGACGGTCCTTGGATGGGTCACTTTGCAAGACACTTTAACAGTTTGGTTGACAGTTGTTAATGTTGCGCTAGTCAGTGGGCTCAACCTCAATCAAATAAGCATGCTGTTTCACCTAACATCGGTGAGTGAGAGCGGGGAGCAGCGATAATTCATTCATTGGAAGGTTCTTTGTTACAAAGGGTGTTTACACATGACATTGTTTAAAAATTAGGCGAAAGAATTAAATGTTTAATGGCTTCTATATTTTTTATTTCACATTTTTTTAACCATACAAAGTTTATGATAAGGCTTTACGATAAAATGTTTGACTTTGTATGTAGCATATTAAACAGTTGAGTAATTTCCTTCCGATGTTTGTATAGATACAATAGCGACTAGCGAAACCTTAAGTCAAGTTTAAGGCCTTATGAGCGCCTTGAACATTTCAACAGTGGGCTGTCACAACCTGCGTCTGGGTCGGCAGGGCGCGTGTAGCGCCTCTGGTGTGGCAAGCGTCCATAGGCTATCTATGGTAATCATCCACCAATCATCAACCAACCATGAGGTGGGCCCACCACCTAATGGTTGTTTGGTTTCTATAGCCTTAGTTGTATAAACAAAATAGTCAGCATGCTCGCAGGTCTTGGCAAAATCAAGAGACAAAATCGTTCAAACTCTTCCAAAGGATAAAAATATAGCAGAACTTGAGTCACGCCTCCAATTCCACAAGAAATTCATGGTGGGTTCGCAGACTGGTCGAGCGGGGTTGGGTAGTATCCGGGACGGCCTTGGTTTACTTGTTCGTATAAAAGTACGTAGTAACCATGCTATAATGCGTAGTAATGTATGAGTAGTAACTAGTAACATATTAACTGGTTGGGCTGACCCTAACCACGTCACAAGCAGAGCTAGGCACTCAAAATTCATGAACACGTGAGTTTCGGCCCGGCCGAAAGTTTCGGCCCGTTTTGGCCGAAACCGAAACTGTGGCCGAAACTCGATTTTTTGGCCGAAACGGAAAACTTCGGTCGGTCAATAATAAGTATGTATATCAGTCGTCTAGATCCCATAGTAGAAGCTTAAATTAGCTTAATTCGGGCTAGATGATGTGTGTGAATGTCCACAAATATTATAATTATAAACTATATAGGAAAAACATAAAAAAACTCACAGGTCCTCTATTCAATATCTTGTTAAGTATCTTCTTACCAGCGTAGCATTTCTCTCGAAACCTATGAAACTTGCGCAGCAGTGCGGCACACTCGTAACAGAAATAAGTGGGTAATCCCTCATTTTCTTTCACCTGTTTTAAAATATATCACACGTTAGAAATTGTTGTGTGAATTAAAACTTTAACTTATACTGTGATTAATAAACTAAAAAACATCATTATGATTTCAAAATTGCAGGTGTGATTAATGTTTAATTTTAGTTAGTAGGTTAGTTAGTTTTGGACGAAATGGGCAGCGGAACAGGCGGTTGAAACAAGCATCTGCTCGGCGTTGGCATCCCAAACAAGAAAATAATAATAATGTATAATTTAATTTTATAATCTTTGGCTGGGCCTTAGTGCTATGTATAGGTAAGTGATCTACATATAATTCAATGACAAAATCAGCACACCGTATGGGTTATCCAGGGAAAAAATATGTATAAATACTACTATTCTAATAAGCTATTATATAATACAGTAAAACCCGCTTAATACGATTTCTCAGGGACCCTACCAAAAACGCGTCTTAAGCGAGAAAGCGTATTATGCGGGATAGGGAAAATAAAACGTACTAATGTTATTATGTATTTTGTTCTAATTTTGGTACTGATTCCAGTCATTTGAAGCGTTAACATCAGTGATCTGTAACCTTTCAGCAATCTTACGTGCTTTCTCGCATATTATGGGGCCACTTATGGGCAGTTTTAAAGCTCGTACTTGATGAAGCCATTCCACTATTTTTTTTTTCAATTTATCATACTTTCCTACCTTTTGATTTTTTTTCTGCACACCTCCTAATCTGTATTTTTCTTTAAATTCTTCTCTATTCTTTAAAATGGTACGTAACGTTAAAACTGGTAAGTGAAACTCAGCAGCTAACTGAGTTTGATTTGTTGTTTGTGATTTTTTATCATTAACAATTTTTTCTTGAAGTGACAATGCCTTTTGCTTACTTGTAGTCATATTGTAACACAAACAAATGATGCACTATGTGTCAAGTCAAGAAATGTCGCGTTACTCGGCGGCCGGCGTATTAAACGGGATGACGAATCGTATTAAGCATTAAGAAATGTATGAAAATATGTCTCAAGTTGCAGGGACTGGCGTAAAGTGGCGTATTATGCGAGAAATCGTATTAAGCGTGATCATCTTAAACGGGTTCTACTGTATTTGATGTCCCCATACAGAAGTGTTAGTGGTTCTATCAGACAGAGAGTGTTCACACCGTCTAGCATTCGAGAGATCATTTCTTCTCAGTTTGTCACTTTCGCCTCATTAACGGCTGGACGAAATTTGTGTAGTATATTCTGCCCTGCTGCCTGAATGTATTCAATGTTCACGAAGAAAAATATCAGTCAGGCCTTCTGGTTAACAAATTTAGTTTAAATATCAATAATGAATGTTGCAGGTTTGAAGGTGTTATTAAAAAGCACAGGGCAATACATTAATATTTTCTGCAGGTAATAAATTCTTTAAAAATGGCAAAGGATGACCCAGTTACAGAAAGTAGGGAACTAAAATATTATATTTATTGTTTATGATTGTTTCACATTATGAAAGCACTATGTTAGATCTTGGTATTGTACAAATGAATGCTCTGGTGTTACCGACGTTGTACCTACAATTTCATTAATTAATAGACATAGATACCTAAGTTTGTGACTAGTTGTAACAAAACAGTGATTAATTAACTTTCTATCAGTTATTTTATTTGGTGATCTACACACACAGTTATAATAGATAGGTACCTCCCTATTTTGGTTCTCTACTGGTGACAACTCCTAAATGCTATTTTAATGACATAAAATATACCCAGTCCATATCTACATACTTTTAATTGTTCATTTTCTACTTCACGGTCTCCTCTCACCAGTCTCTTGGGAGATATTTCTTATAGAAATAAGCAACACTATTGCTGCTTTATGGTACCTACTGTTATTAATACATTCTGTGTAAAAATAAATAAATTTCTTATGGAGATTTTTAAAATAAATTGTCTTATTGACGGACCGCCAAATCTATAGATTACTCTGTCTGTATTATTATTTACAAATAAACTTACTCTGAATGCCATTATTTCTTTATAGTACAACTTTAATTGGTAAGTGTAATTGTACATCCTCGTGCTCGTTTGAATACATATTCTGCATACCTTAACATCTGACATATTTATTAAGATTTTTATGTATCAGGATAAATAAAAATAAGAGTTATTTACTGTAAAAATACAAACAACGAACGAAATAAACAAGTTTTCTGTCAAACAGAAGGCACAGAAGTCATGTTTTACATGATATGTCAGTCAATCACTGATCTCTGACAGAGACAGTGAGACAGCAGCAAAGCAATATTTACTTGTCAGTGTCAGTCCTGTCAATAAGAGTCTGTCAATGTCACTATCATGTTTTTCTTTTTCGATGGCGCAGTGGCTTTTAGGTCATCATCTTAACAGTGCATTCACAAGCTTGCCGTGCATTTTACATTAGTCTAAAAAAAAACTAACTATCTTCACGCCAAATCCCTTGCGGGGTAGGCAGAAAGAATAAATAAATAAATAAATAAATAAATAAATATTCACGGACATCTCACACAACGCTATCTGATCCCAAAGTAAGCTAGGAATAACCTGCTTGTGTTATGGGTATCAGACCACGGATATTAATACTTATATACTTTTAAATACATACATATTATACATAGAAACACCCAGACTCTTGAGACAAACATTTATAGGTCACACAAATATTTGTCTCCGGTGGGAATCGAACCCACGACCTCCAGCGCCGCAGGCGGTATCACTACCGACTGCGCCACAGAGGCAGTCAACCGAATGAAAGAACCGAGCGCCACACGACACGGTCCATACACACCTCACTTGCTTCTTCAACTTTCATTTTTCTTTTCATGCATGCACGTCGGTTCGACACCATCTTCAACTATAATTTGGTCGTGGTAGGTGTGTGGCTTTCCCCGACTCCTGCGTCCATCCACTTTCGCGTTGTATATCTGAGTACATAAGAGTCATAATTATTTATTCTTAATAAAATTATTATTTTAAGGAGTTTTTGTAACCAGACCGTTTCTTAGCCGTTATAGCGTGATTGAGTAACAAACATCCAAACATTATTTCACAAACCTTCACATTTTATGGTAACAGTAGGAGGCTAAAAGTAAAAAATTTACCAAGCCAAAGGGCGTAAAAATTAAACCGCAATAAAAAATTATGCTGTCATTTCATTTGTCATTCGCAGTGTAAATAAAAAAACCGATTGGTGTATTGAATGGGTTGTTTTTGTAATGTGTACATATAACCTTTTGTTTATTTTAGTAGTTATTGAATAATAATTTGGTCGTGTATCAATTGTATGCGCTTAGTTAAGTTTTGTGTATTGCTTGCAAAAATTACATATCCCAATGTCTGTTCTTAAAATTTGTCGCGTATGCCTGAGTAGTGATATTAAATTGTATGAGTATGATTGCTACAGTCTCAAGAATTACTACGAACAAGTCATAGGCTCAAAAGTAAGAATATAGTAGATTATATTTAGCTTAGTTTAGACGTTTAGTTACTGTTTTGTTTCAAGAAATAACAACCTAGCTACCGTCCATGGGTTGTTGACATATTTTTATGTTACTAAAGTTATCATTACCGTTTTATACTTCTTCCTATGAGGTATTACCATAAACTGGAGGCTTAATACCTTCAGTCTGTAGTTCGAAGCTCAAGTTCTATAAGTTTTTTTCAATGAATAATCTTAAAAAGAGATTTTTAAGTTATTTTATATCAAACATACTTACTTTTAATTGAATCCGTTTTTTATGATAATTAACAAGTCAGAATTGCGTCTAATATTAAATGAGAAAGTTTATAAAGGTGTTTGTTATTCAATCATGTCTAATGGCTAAATATATCTGGCTGAAATTTGACGCAGTGATAGATTATAGTCGGGAATAACACATAGGCTACTATTTATCCCTCGAATGTGTTCCCTTGCAATGTGTAAACAGAATTTCTGGAAAAGCAAGCTGTAGCCATCATTAAGTAATAACATAAAACAATAATATTAGTAATAATATCAAAATATACTTACAGGTAAATCTAAATGATGGCTTGCCGCAACACTTCTGCTATGAATGTGCTGCAATTCTATACAAATTTCACAAATTCAAAGAGAAATGCCGTAGCGGGCAGACAGCTCTTAAAGAACTTCAACACAACGGACCCGTGAGTTCATAAATAGCTTCTTAATGAAATAAAATATACTACCTGTTTGCGGTAAGTTTGCCAGTTGCCTCCCCTACTACGCCCAGCGGCGTGCGCCAGCAGTAAACTTAGCATGAACAGATACCTAGATATCTTTATTTATGTAGGTCACATAGTAACACTTTATTACTTTTACATTAACAGCCAGATTTGCAAGGCAGTGCCTGTAAGTGTAGAAAAGTGATAAGTTTTTATCAATTTTCTGGTTATACATCTATGTTAAACACCACTTTAAAACTATTAACATTATCGAAGAATGCAAATTCTTAAGTTATAGTTAAGAATTTTAGATAGAAAAAGCTTAAATAAAGTAGATATGATATACCTAATCAACATTGCAAGTAATCAATAGTGTATTTTATTAATAAGGTGGGAATTTTTCAGATCACCCTTAGGTCAGTTAGGCATGTAAGAAGAAAAACTACATGCTTACAATCATCACTCAATTTAATAACTGTAAACCATAAAGTAAAAACCTATCACATCAAATCAAAAGCAGAGCCGATTGGACTATTTGGAGCCGTAATTGATTTAGAAACTGCATCAGTAAGTGATAATGATCTTACAGATGTTGAAAGAGAAGATTCACTACCATTACTGGAACTAGTAAATGTTGACACTAAGATCAAAGCTCATGAGAAAGTAAAATTAGTTGATGTAGATAAAATTGAAGAATTCAAGGTTGAAAATGATGTAGAATTTTTTGATGAAAGAGAAATAATTGATGATGATAGTACAAGTATTGATGAACAAAAAGAATCTGTTGATAAGGAAAAGTCAAACAAAAATGAAGAAAAAGTATTTATTGATAAAGCAAAAGTTGAAAACAATGAAAACACGCTAAAACTAGAGCAACTATTTCATGAAGTTACTAATTTAGATAGTGAGGAAGATAACATCTTTGCTGATGATATAAAAAGCCCTTCTGATAATGACTTACTTATAGAAAGAGAACCTGTGGTAGTTGCTGTAAAAAAGAAAAAGAGTACAAAAGGCAGTAAAAGGAAAAAGAAAGGCAATGCTTCTGATCATGAAACTCCTAAAAAGGCAAAGAAGTTTGAAATTAGTAATAAGAAAAAGACTGAATTGGATCCTAAAAATTGGTTGAAAGTTACTTTGACTGAAGAGGAGGCCATAGAAGAATTTAAAGCTAGAGGAAAAAATAAATGGTATAATTCTGCCCCATATAAATGTAATAAGTGTGTTAAAGGATTTTCAAAAGAAGAAATGTTAAATAGGCACAATAAATTAAGGCACAATGAAGTAAGTTGTTCACTGTTGTATCTATTTAAATACCACTCAGACCTTAATTATCTATATGTACTTCTATACCGAGAAAAATATGAGGTAAGGTTTGATTTTTGTTTGTGAGTATGTTTGTTTGCACTGAATAGCCTCTAAAACTACTGAACAACGCGGGAGAAACCGTGTAACGGCCTGGCCACGGGGATCGGCGGTGCGAACGGTGATGTGGCGGGCGAGGCGACTAATCGCGCGGCATCGTTTGCAGGACACGGGGTAGTCGCGTTCGCCGCCGCGACCAGTTATTTGATCACGGGCCTAGTCGCCGCGACTGCCGCTCGACGCCTGTGCCGTTCGCTCGGTACATTACGCCGGTCGCATCGCCGTTCGCCGCGCCGCGTGACCTGCTCAGTACATTTCTATTCATTTGTTAGAGTCGCAAGATGCTTCGCCTTTCGCGCCTTGCGAATTTTTGCTATGGTGACTGTCCCGTGACCGGGCCGTAACATTGGCTAGTGTATTATATTTTAGTTACCTTACAGTTGTGATTTTATGTTAACGGATGCATGTACATTGACCAAAAAGGTGCAGCATTTACGACAGACTATCTGTGGCGCGTGGTTTGAAAATTCTGCAATGGCCCATGCGCGCCAAGCGGTCTCTTTATGTGTAGATTCAATTGCACAAAAGTCTGCGCTGCCTTAAGCTGAATGGCGTTTCAAATTGAAATATGACGCTCACAAAATCATTTTGTTTACAGTCTGCAGGTTCCATAGAATGTCGATTTTGCTACATGAGGTTCAAATGGGACTGTTATCTAAGAAAGCACATGAGACAGCATTATACTAAGTTCAAGTGTTTACGATGTGATCTAGTCTGTCCGTTGGAGTGAGTAATTTTTCATTTTCTTTATAATATCGCTATCAGTAATAATTTTTCAAAATCAAACATTACTTCGTTTTGCAAAATGGAATAATTTGTACTGCTCGTTCGCTCTAACTTTGCCGTTTGGCTCCATACTAAAGTCGAATTTTTAATTAGACGAAGTAAATTGACAGCAACTAATGTCACTTTTTCATACAATGTTGCTTATTTTCTATGACAAAGTGACATTAGCCTCTGTCAATTTACTTCCTGTAATTAAAAATTCGGGTATACGCCTCTACGCCAGCGGCAAAGTTAGAGCGAACGGGTAGTATATAGCGCGTCGAGTTGATATCCAGACATTGTAGATCACTCTCATAGTCCGTTAGAAAAGGTATTAACAACACCACTCAAAATTATGGGCTAGAGATATAATTTTTTACTTCCCACTCGACAATTCTACGCTTTTGAGAGGAGTGAAATATGCATGCCGACTGACGGACGAAACTGGTCTGAAGCTTTCAACACTTAATCATATACCTTTTACCCATCTTTTACTTCAATGGTATGGTAATTTGAATGAACCTTGGACACCATTGTTGTGACAATAACATGTTACACAATATGTACAATGTGCAGTGCATATCTGAAACTGGTTATAACTAGGAAACTATCTATACTTGAAGATGTCCTTCAAGGTAGTTTATTGGGTCCATTTTAGTTGTGGTAACTAACCTACTATCAAATTTATTAACAATTAGTAGATCAGGAACTCTGTTTCAATTTTGAAATTTATTACTGTAAATATTATTTTCTTTGAATAGCATCACTTGGATGAGGCGCCCGACATTTCTCTTACAATGATTCTCTTGTCTTTTATTTGACGATTCTCGAAAAAATATTAGGTAAGTACGGCTCCACCCACGTCGAATTTTCTTACCTCAGTCCATGAAAATGTATTCAAAGGATAAAAGTAGATTATGAGTTATACCAGACGGATCCATAAATTTTTGTGTGAAAGAGTAACAGCATCCATTCATACTAGTTTTCGCGATTACAATAGGAATATTTATCAGTTTACATTTACGATGAATTTTTGTACTTATTTACGTTACAATTTTGCGCCTTTTAAGTACATAATAGCCCAGTCATATTAGGGGTTTCACCTCGAATTAAAAAGAAATTGCTGTAAATTGGTATAAACCTTTGTTTTGTCGTTCTGTCGGCTATAACGCTTGATTCACCATTCTACACCACCCATTCTACTTCTCACTATGTTAATAGCAAGTCAGAATGCGAAACGTTTCCACCTTGTAGAATTTGAATGAGTTCTGGAGTGGAGGTACAGCCGACAGATCATAGGATTTTTCTCTTGATACTGTGGTGGAGGTCCCGGCTTGGTAAGCGTGGTTGGGGTGACCCCATGCCATTCGGACCGACTACCTGGAAAGTGGATGGACTGGATGCGGAAGGCGCAGGATCTTGTATTGAAGCGTAACTTGGGATGGGATAGGCCTACGTCCAGCAGTAGACTGATATAGGCATATTAGATTATAATTTTGAACATCGAGCCCACGACTTCCAAATACGTAGTCAGGTACTTTACCCACTAAATCAAGGGGCCAGTCATAAAAGGGATTTTGCTGTGTATTTTAAAATTGGAAGTAAGTTTATAGTTGTTCCTTTTCAGAACAACAGCCTTATTTCACGAGGAGTACCACAATGGTGTTACAAGAAAATGCGAACACTGCGATGAAGAATTCAAGTAAGTTAAGTGCTTTTATTTGTAGTTTAGGGGGATCCACCGTTAATACGCGTTCTGTTCGTGGTTGTCTTTACAATATAGTGGTGGGTTATAGATTTTTTCCTCTATATGTTGCCAGTGAAAACTTTGCTTTCTAAGTCAACTGGCTTGCCCCTTTATTATAGCATGGTATACCAATCAAACTATTAGCATAGTGTGGGTTAGTTTAACTCTAGATTTAAGTGCACATTAAGTCGGGTCACAGCCACAGCGCATCGCCAAATGCTAACTTAGTACATTAGTGACGGACTGAGGGCCCACTATGCCCGGGTGACCCGGACCACACTTGTGACCCGGCATAATGCTCGAACCTTAAAGCCGGGTTTCCACCGCGAGCTGGGAAGGGCCCATTAGTTATGCATAACTTGCAGCAGTAAACTGCATACTTGTTTTCCCATAAATAAAAGGTCGAGTTGAACGGACTGGACGCCCATTAACAATTAAACTCAATCTTTCAAAAATGAGGACACAAACAACATTTCTCATGTGTTTTTTTGAACTCTTTGTTGATAAAAAACAACACTCATTAATTTAAAATCAACCCATTCAGCTCACTGTTTCCCGCTCTTAAATCTGTCGTAGTGGAAACCGGCCTTTATACGTGTATGTATGTGTGTATGACAGACACCTGACGACGTACTACACGCACCTGCGCACGCACCGCAGCACGCACGTGTGCACGCTGTGCGGCGCCTCCTTCGTCAGCGGGCTCGGCCTCAGCATTCACAAGAAGATCAAACATGTCGGTGAGCCGGTGAGTACCCTCTTATAAACGTATGTATTGCGACTTTATGCGTGAATACGGAATGTATTGCGACTTTATGCGTGAATACGAAGACTTAGGCCATATGATACGTATACTCGCTCACTTACTCACTCACTTATGGGTCTCTTACACGTAATGATTACAGTGGCGAGACAGTGCCCTCAGCTCAATGATATTTAAGTAAAGATATGCTACCTTCATACAAAACAGCATTCAGTTATTGTTGAGTTATAATTTCACGTGCTTACCTATCGGTACCTAATAGATTTCATCTATGAATGCGATAGAGAATACAAAACATTTAAAACAGAGAGGGATAGCTATCTGTGTCGTTTTGCACACAGCAGCCGACCACAACACGACTTGTTTCGCTCGCAGCTATTAGCCGACTCAATGGAATTATAACAATTGTGTGACTTTGTCCGCAACAGTTTTTGAGCGGTAATGCGATATCTACCTCTTTTTTACTATAACATCATTGCCTCAGCTGAGTGTTCGGTACGTATGAACATTTTGACGAGTGACTCGGTCGAGCAGAGTGGCTAGAGAGTCATTAGAACTGCGATTTCTTTGCTAGGTTGAGTGCCCACTAGTTTTACTGTCTCGCCACAGTACTCGTTACGTGTAAGAGACTCATTACTCTTTCCTGAATAACCCGTGCGTTTACTACAATCACACTATCTTGTGAGATTATAAACTTTCGCGATTTTACTGTTAATGAATTAATTTTCAGTAAGATTGTACGAATTGTGGAACTAACGAAAAGAAATATTACAAAACAATACAAATAGCGCGTTTAGCGGCCACTGCCGCGGCCCGCTCGCTTCGATCCTTTGCGCTTAAATGGTCTTTATTCCAACCTAATCATCTTACCATCTTTTACAGTTCACAATATCTCGACAGATTACAATCTTGCTAGGTAGATAACTATCACAATAAAATAAGTCACTACAGAACGCAATCTCATATATGCACTTTCTTTTCAATCCTAAGTTGTGAGGCTGCACTCGCGCACAAACCAGTATCAAAATTATTTTGAAAATCCTATGACTTGGTGTCCGTGAATGCTGTGATCGGTGTCTATGTGTGTGTAGCCTGAACGCACTTTGTATGTAGATTGACTTCTGTGTCTTATTATTTTGTGTATCTTACGGTATACGTAAAATTAATAGAAAACGTATCATACAGGATGTACCACCGACCGCTCAAGGCGAAGCACAATACTGCAAGCGTTGCGACATTAAGTTCGAAACGCAGAAAGCGTACGACGAACATCTTGCACAGTCGACAAATCACGCCGATGGCATTCTGTGAGTTTGCTTGATTTAATATTATGACTCAAATCCATCGTTATGACCCCTAATTTTTATTTTTTAGGGTTCTATACTCAAAAGGTAAAAACGGAACTCGATTACTTAGAGTCTGCCGTACGTATGTCACTAGGATGATGGAATACTAGTGATGTATTTCTGTTGCCGCTATTTTTGAAGTAAAACTTCTTTAGGCGCGACTAGGGTGTAACTCAGATTTTTTTTCTGACGGAGGTAACGCTTACCATTCGAATTTTGAATAGCGGAAACGTAGTTCCCGCTAATCAAAATTCGAATGAATGATATTAATATAACATTTGATGCCGTCAATGGCAAAGAAGTTTTACTTCAATCGCGCGTAAAGGTACACGCACATACTTTTTTTTTTCGTGTGGAAATCCTACATGAATGCTATGCCGGACTCCTACCGACTAAAACCACACTGTAGTCCGGAAAACGATCACGGTTAGGGTAGCGTTGACGATATTCCCTGGCAGCAGCCCGGGCATTACCGTCACAAAAGCCATACAGGTAATGCATTTCTGCATACTCCCGTTGGGTGTATTCTCTCCTCGCAGCAGCCATCTGTCCACTTTTTTAGCCAATCCGTCCGATTCACACAGCACTGGTCACAGGTAGGCAATCTATCACAAGTCCGAAAAACAAAGCGTAGGTCAAAGGAAAGAAACTGATCACAAGTCGTCGTAAAACCGAGAAAAAGAACACGTGCGTACTCACAGGCAGGAAGCGAGTCACTAAAGAACACTAAACATTCTAAAAAAACATGCTCACGCGCATTCCCCCGGCCCCCGCCCCGGCCGCGCCGGCCCGGCCTTTGTTTCCTAGAAAAGATATCGCTACCTGATCTGACGGGTGAACCGGCCTTTTATTGACAAAGGATTAAATGGTTAGTGTAAAAGAGAGGCAGAGAGTCTTTGTCATTAATTGTATTAGTTCCAGTTTATTTTTAAATAAGCCTAATCGAGTTTTATGGTTGGGTTAACTTTGGCCTTGCTACGAATAATCGTACTAGAAAGATATTAGAGCCACTTGTAGCCATGTGTAATACCTTTTCAGAATCCCTATTAAATGCGCCAAAACTTGTAATACAGGGTCACTTTTCGGTAGAGTATTTTTTTTTCACAGTGGGGTCCGAAGTAAATAAAAAGTTATGATTTGAGAAAAACAAAAATCGTAAAACTTAATGTTATCTTCAACACAACCAATAAACAAACATAAATAGCATGTCTAACGCAAGGACTGATCAGTACCAATCTAGTGAAAATTATAAAAAAGATACAGGATGTAGATTTTTTCTAATTTTAATAAGAGTTAGTAAAAAAAAAGTCAATTTTCTCATAAAAACAAAATAAATTATAACTCTGCAGGGGTTGACCTTAAGAACCTCCCGTAGAACAACTTTTTGCAGCTGGTGACCCCATCTAACCCCTAGTTGCGTTTGATCCACCACTTTTGGGCCACCCTGTATAACCTACAGCTGTCTACGGTCGGGAGTCCCGGGTAAGCCCTCGAAAGGATGTCCCAGGCTCTGTTGCCGCTATAACAACAAATAAGAAGGTTCTAAAACAGAAAAAAATATTTTTTTGCTTTGGCTTCACAACTTAATAACGTTGCTGTTTAATTTACAGGAACCCAGAAGATCCAACTCGGCTGGGTTCCAATCCGAGGAAAGGCCGAATGAAAAAAATACATCGAATACCGACCGATTGTCACGTTGTAAGTACCTAATCGCTTTAAGGGGCCTGTCTGAGAAAATTACGAAAAAGAGATGCAAATTATTTTTTGTAGTACATAGACGGCAGTAGACGAAAATAGCCAAAAACTGATTTTTTAATCTGCAAGCTTGTATCAAAATATGTTTTGGTTAAAAGGCATCAGGGGTTCCCAAACTTATATGTATGCAGGTATGGTATTGCGATGTGTAGTACCATTTTGTGATACCATAATATTAAATTATTTATATTGTAAAATTGCATTCCCAACGAGGCCGAACACAGGGATCTGCTTTTTCACATAAGAACTGGAATAATGCATTTGTATTTACCTGTGTTTCGCATTGAATAAATGATTATGATTATTATAATTAACACGCCTCCCTACTGCTTAAAAGAATATGTCCACGCATTTCTTAAGATTGTTGTTGAGAAAATATACTGCTCGTTCGCTCTAACTTTGCCGCTCGGCTCCATACTAAAGTCGAATTTTTAATTAGACGAAGTAAATTGACAGCAACTAATGTCACTTCTTCATACAATGTTGCTTATTTTCTATGACGAAGTGACATTAGCTACTGTCAATTTACTTTGTCTAATCTATACTAATATTATAAAGAGGTAAAGTTTTTGTGTTTGTTAAATTGTAAGGGGTAATCTCGGAATCTACTGAACCGATTTAAAAAATTCTTTCCATAATAGAAAGCTACGTTATTGTGAAGTGTCATAGGCTATACCTATAGCATCACGCTACAATGAATAGGAGCGGAGCAATAATAGTAAATGTTTCAAAAACGGGGGAAACGTTATTCCTTTTGAGAGCTTCGTTGCGTGTGCTGCGTAAATATTTATAGTTAAGTAAAAAATATGTAGGTAGGTACTACAAAATTGTTTCTCTTAAAAAAGTTCAAAAAAAATTGCGCGATAGCATGTCTCTCTTTGGGTTTGTGCACAATAACCATTTCAATAGCAATCAATTTTTTTCTACAATAATGCCACGGGATACCTCTTTCATAAACGAAATTGTTCTTAAAAATAATGCGACGGAAATACACGCGACGAGAAACCTTTCTCTCTCTCTCTCTCTCTCTCTCTCTCTCACGTAGTATTGAATATTAACGACGAGACTCTACGGGAGTAAACGCAACGCGACGGGAGTAAATGCGACCGGAGCAGGTAATACTCTCTTATGTGGCGCAAACGAAGTTGCGCGGGTCAGCTAGTTAAAAAATCAGGTATACGCCTCTACGCCAGCGGCAAAGTTAGAGCGAACGGGTAGTACTTTGTATTTGCTTCGATAAGCGCCAATCTCGACGATTCGAACTAGGTAGTTTAAAAGGTAATTTTGTCGTACTTTACTGGCTAATTTCGTCCATCGGCCTATAGTTTACCTATTATGTAGGTATGTATTATTCCAGTGCGGCAAACAGTTCTCGACGCAAGCTGCCTACCGTAAGCACCATTTGGCCCTACATCCTCGCACTTCATTTTTCTCGCCCACAGAACGACAGATCTGCGAGGTTTGCGGCCTATCACTCGCGGTAAGTCTCTAAATGTACTCTTGTCCATTTCAATACGACGATAAGCTCAATTGTGTATACTAGTAATCATCAGCAGATTGGCGAAAAACTCTAGAAACAGAATTATATTTTACATGTTGGCGACATTGTCAAAAACGACACTCAATTCAATTCTATACTGTATTTCAATAGCTTACATTATATTAATACACATTTGATCCTATATATCCATAGTTACTTGCAATTGAGTATTCACCCTGATTATATTCCAGTATCCAGGAGTCATACAGTGTTCTTACAATCATTTTGACACAAAATAACTTCTTTATGACAGTTTATTTTCATTTAAAATACCTACTCAGGATTGTAAACATTTCAATGATTTGTCATACTATATTTTTCTACTCATCTGTCTTAGACAACGATTGTCAAAACATGACATGTTTACATTATTGCCAGATCGGGCAGGATTGGACTATAATCAATTTGACACTCATATCAATTATTCAATGAAGTACTGCAATTTGTAAAAATTTAATGAGGTTCCTAATAATATCAGGTTGCCATATAGAAAGCACAGTGGCGCCCCCATTATTTTTCTTTTAGCAAAGCTGTCGATAACCTTTAAAAATGCCGTAAAGCGAAACGTGCAGCAAGTTCCACCAACTGCCATCAATCAACAGTATAAATAATAGGCCTGCTACCTATTTTTCCAGTCATCTGATAGTTTTACCTGGAAAGTTTCTTGTAGTTTTGAACATACAAATTATTCTAGATTTCCACGTTGAGCGGCGAGCGGCAAAGATATCATGAGGCATAATATATTTGCCGCTCGCGCGTAATTTTTTATTATTTATTCACAAATATTTATGTTTTTCAGCCGGGCAGCGTAGCAAGTCACCTAAACATACACACCCGCGAAAGGGTGTTTCCATGCGACACTTGCGGCCGAGAGTTTGGAACCAAGACTGGCTTGAACACGCATCAATTGGTAAGTAGTTTGGTTTTTCTAGCTTAATCTTACCTTGATTATACCAGGGCAGAGAGAAAAACGTCCAAAAAAAGAGAGATGCACGTCCAAGAAGAGAAACAAACGTCCCAAGAAGTGGGACATTGCCATAATGCCTACCAACGAAAATTGGTTTGAACGAGATAGAGTTAGTAGTATTTTTTTAAAACGTCAAACCGTAATTTTTCGGTTAGAAAAATCACTACCACTGCGAACGTGTTAAACCATCAATCAAAGTTACATCGAACTACGAGAACTTTTATATTATATTACTTGCTGCTACGGAACCCTTCATGGGCGAGTCCAACTTGCACTTGGCCGGTTTTTTATATATTTTTATATTCAAACATACATCTCGTTCCTTCCATAATTTCTTTTTTGAAAAATATCCTTTTAGTGTGTCTCTAGACTCTCTACGTGTCAAAAGAAAACTGCTGTTCAAATTATATAAATTTAATACCACAAACTTATAAGGATATGTATTATATTTATTTAAGAGTAAATTAATAATAATTAATTTATTAATTTGACCACTCCCTCTCTCCCTCCCCTTTTTTATTGATAATTTTCTTTGTTTTTTTTTCTTGAACATAAATCTGTAAAATATAAGTAATTTTAATTTGACAATTTGTAAATATTCGTGTACATAATTATGTTGAAACAATAAGAGTAAAATAAAACGTAACAAGTAAATTTAGACCTCTATACTTAACTTTCAGACGCACACTTCAGAAAAGCCAGTGCAA
Organism: Miltochrista miniata; assembly: GCA_933228765.1. NCBI lineage: Eukaryota > Metazoa > Arthropoda > Insecta > Lepidoptera > Erebidae > Miltochrista > Miltochrista miniata. Next base: position 5,427,934 of record OW121769.1, read on the forward strand.
TGCACGCTGTGCGACAAACGCTTCAAGCAGATCGGCAGTATGAAGTTGCACTACAGGACCTTCCATCTCAAGCAGCCGTATCCTAAGAGGTATAGAAAATATGTATCAATACTAGCTGATACCCTTGACTTAAATTTTAAATATGGAAAAAGAATTGGTTTCGAGTAGGATTCGAACCTGCATCTTCTTGCATTCCGTGCAAGATGCTTAACCACTTAGCCACCGAAACCTACTCGGAACCAACCAAATTTTCCACCTTTTTATACGTCTTGGGGCGACGTAGGCGCCATCTACCGGTTCTTTTTTTAAAAGTATATGTATAATATGGAAAATTTATATACTTTAAAAAAAATGTAAATAAGGTGGAAAATTTGGTTGGTTCCGAGTAGGTTTCGGTGGCTACGTGGTTAAGCATCTTGCACGGAATGCGAGAAGATGCAGGTTCGAATCCGCCTCGAAATCAATTCTTTTTCCATATTTAAAATTTATGATCAGTTAGCATACTAATTGCTTTTCAAAAAATAATCTTACCCTTGACTTAGTTCAAAACGTAGCCTACAGCTTGGGAAACATATGAGAGAATATTGGAGGCGCCACTGTGCTCTTTATATGGCAACCCGATAGAAAGAACCTTTTATTTATTTTATCATAAAATCTATAGCAAGGCCGTGCCACTTTTTGCCTGACTCGGTTGGGGCACTGCCATGCCCACACATAAGTGACGATTTGGTAACATTTTGACTATATGTAGACTTTTTTGCCAAGCTTGCTATATGTTATTCCAAAAATCCAAACTATAAGTTTATCCCTGCACTACCGCTGTGTATGTGCGCTGGCAACCCCAGCAGTGTAAACAATAGTCCACAGGCACTGTGATGTATAAAATTTAATAACTCGCTAATTAATGCACAAATTTCCAAAGAAAAGTGATATAACTGCAGTACTTGATAACGGACAGGAACACAAAATACATTTGCCGGCAAACTGAGACGAGTGAGTAAACTTCATACCAAAATAACATCTAGTATCAACGGAGAATCCGTTGCACTTATTCAAAAATACACTTTCACTGTTTACTTTCAATTTCAACTCAAAGAAAATCTGTAAACTCAGCTTTTGTTTGTACGCAAAACCTACGCAACGTCATCTTTACGAAGACGGCTGTGAGTTGACAGAGAGACATTTGACGGGTGACATTTGCGTTTGGTTGTCGCGCACTGCATAATTAAGGATGCGTTCCTGATCACTGATTTACTTTTGTGTTGACTTAAACTTTAAGTTGGCCGAATATACTGCCGCGTCATTTATTGATTACCATTCCAATATGAACTTTTTTGAGAACATAACTCTCAGACGTAAGCGTACTACTTCGGAACCGAGTTGTCATGAGGAAACTGAAAATAATATGACGACTGCGCTAGATGGCACCACTAGTAGTTTACCTGATATTTCCGATGATGAGGACACAGATACGATAAAACTATTAAAAGATCGTAGTTTAAATAGTGCACACCACGAAATAGAAGTTCTTTCATTAGAGAATACCAGTCTTAGGCAGGAAATTGAGAACTTAAAAATGTCAACAGAAGCATTAAAAATGATCACACATACGCCTTTAAAACTAAAATCGGTGATGCCAAAAACTAAGCAAAGCCCCCAAACTTATAATAAGTTTGAACAAAAAATAGAACCAAAAAATGAGTCCGTACAAATTTGTGATATGACATTTAACGTACAAAACTTGGTCAAACCTGTGCAAATGAACATTGTATCAGATAAAACACAGTTACGAATGGACTCTTCTAATAATTTCACAAATGAAAAAAACAGGCATGTATACTTGTAAAAAAGGAACACAAGTTTAAAGATTTGCCTGAGATAAAAGATTTGTCGGTTCCAGGTCCTTTTGAATGTTGTGCTGTAGAATTAGTCGGACATAGTATTGTAATAGTATGTATTTATAGAGTACCTTTGACCCATAATTTAGATACATTTTTCGTAAACTTCAAACATTGTTAAAGTTGTTGGGCGCTAAAAAATATGAACACGTAGTTCTGGCAGGGGATTTCAATGTTAATACTTTAAAGCTAGATAAAGAATCTCGAAATTTCCAAAGTATCTTAATGAATTATAATATGGAATTAGCCCTAAACTAACCAACTAGACCGATTAGTGGGACCTGTTTGGATAATTTTGCATAAACTTCTCTAAACCGTGTAAGGCGGAAGTGTTGGAGTTTTCTTTATCGGATCATACGGCACAGGTTATGCGATTCCTTTCTAAGCGGATACCCATAATCAAAGTCTGGCGAAAACGCATTCGCTATATTTGTGATGACAGTATTAGAAGGTTTAGTAACTACCTTGGTGAATTTAATTTTTCTGACATGTATAATGAATCTGACCCTAATATAGCTTACGACTACTTTATCAATACTTTTACATATCTTTATGACAGTTGCTTTCCTATTAAAAATGTGACAAAAAAAATCTATAGAAAGCCTAATTGGATATCACGTGGGCTAAGGAAATGTAGTGTTAAAAAACGCCAACTACTATGGAGGTTCAGGAAAAACCGCTGTCATAGTGCAAAAATGGAATATAAAAATTATGCAAAACTGTTTAAAAAAATAATTCGGCTTACAAAGCTATCACAGAATAATTATAAAATTAAAAATTCTGCTAATAAATCGAAATCCACATGGAATATAATAAATAACTCAAGACACAATATACCTCGTGACACTATAGCTAAAATCAAAGTTGGTAATGATTATGTTGCAGACCCTCTCGAAATAGCCAATGCATTTAACGATTACTTCATTGACAGGATTAAGCCAATAGTGGATGGTGGTTGTAACGTAACCTCCAAAATAGTGGGCACACAAGGGTCTATTTTTATACCTCCTAGCATTCCAAATGACATTCAAAAAATTATTTATGGACTAAAAAACACAAATAGTGTAGGATATGATGACATCAGTACTCAGGTAGTAAAAGCAGTTAATTTACATATAAGTGGACATTTGAGTTACATATTGAATTTATGCATTATTAAAGGAACGTACCCTGATAAACTTAAAATTTCTGTGGTAAAGCCACTGTTCAAAAAAGAAAATAAGGAGCTAATGGAGTTCTATAGGCCAATCACACTAGTATCCATATTTTCAAAAATTTTTGAAAAGTATATTCACAGCAAGATTTACGCGTATTTAGAACGTCACAACCTTCTATGTCATGAACAAAAAGGATTCAGATCCAATAGGAACACGAACCTAGCTATATATGACTTTTATAAAACAATAATTAGCAATGTTGACAAAAGATCACCTGTATGTGCTATCTTTTGCGATATGACGCAGGCGTTTGACCACGTTGATCACTTGATATTGTTAAATAAAATTGAGTCATACGGAATCCGAGGCAACGCATTTGATCTGATAAAATCATACCTTTCTGATAGAACCCAATTTACGAGTATCTCAAAAATAAACATTAAAAATAAAAATGAGACGACATTATAGATCTAAATCACGAACAACTAACTTTGGGGTACCACAGGGGAGTGTGTTAGGGCCTCTCTTGTTCATACTGTATGTGAATGACTTACCTAAATATACCAAGCATCCAATGTCCCTGTTTGCAGACGATAGTACAGTATCCATACAATACCAAAATGCTGATATGTATCTTAGTGACATTAATAGTTGTTTAGCAACGATTATTGGATGGCTGCATAATAATAATTTGAAAATAAACCTTAATAAAACCCAAGTTATGCATTTTAGCCAAAGACCAAAAACACATAACCTTAATGTGGCTTATAATAATCTGAAAATACGAGAGGTATGCTCAACAAAATTTTTAGGTGTCACTATTGATCAAAAACTAAACTGGAAGCCACACGTGGAAGAAACAATTAAAAGAGTCAGCAGCTCTGCATACGCTTTATATAAGCTAGCCCCAATAGTTAATACGGATGCCCTGCTTACAGCGTACCATGGTCTCTCTGGGTCCATACTTCGTTATGGTCTAATTTTTTGGGGAAATTCGACTAACAGTGACTTTGTTTTTAAGGCTCAGAAACGATGTATTCGGGCCATGTTTACATTGCAGTCAACAGAAAGCTGTAAACCATACTTCGTAAAGTATAACATTCTGACACTTCCGTCGCTTTACATCCTCGAAGTGGCCTTGTTCGTTCGTAATAATCTCCACTTGTTCCGACATAACGCCGAAATTGTAAAACGCAACAGACGCAAGTTATTTAACAACGATAGGAAACTGTGTTTACATAGCTCAAAAACAACTCTTATGGCAAAAAGTTTACTATGTATTGCGCCAAAGGTTTATAATAAAATACCAGACGGTTTAAAAGAGTATAATATAAACCTATTTAAAACAAAGTTAAAAAAATTGTTAGTTACCAAATGTTACTATCAGTTAAAGGAATTTTTTGATGACAAAACTTTGAAACAATTGACATTTGATTAGATTAACCTTATTTTGATTTGATATGATTTGACATATTCATCAGTTGATGAATGACATTTTTAAACATTTTGTATGATTTTTTATTATTTTATTTATTTTTACCACATTTAACTTTATGTTCATAATTATAACTGTATTGACATTCACCTTGATCGTATGACATTCATTGTACTATCTTGACATTTTTTGAATTTAATAACAATATTATTAGTAACATATTATTTGCCTGATTTGCTGTAAAGATGTATTTATAACGATTATTTTTTTCTGTGTCTTGGATTGTTTAATTTTAATGCTAATGAAGTGACTGTAACATAAGATTTACATACCACACTAAAGTGGTAGAATGTACCTGGGGACCATTATTTTAATTATAAGACCTCAATTAATGTACCTACATTCTAGTAAATAAATGAATCTGAATCTGAATCTGAATACCGAATTTCACCCAGATTCGTTCAACCGTTGAGCTTGAAAGAGTAACAAATGTTTACAGACCTTTGTAATATTAGAAGCACGTGTCGACTTATCAGTCACGTTATTAAGTGGAATATGCCTCTGCCTTCCCCGTCGGGCACACAGGCGTGATTATATGTATGTATTTTAAGCGGAATAGTATTCATTATTAACCATCTAGAGGGTACAGGATTGACTAATAGAGGATGTGAGGCGGGTTCCTCTCCCTCCCGTCCTTTATTATCGTTCTAAGATGGATTTCCACCATGTAACGCTTGATTCCATTAGTTTTCTAATATTAGTAAAAATAGTTTTTATATGTATTCCAGGAACAGAAGAAAGAAAGTCGATGAAGTATCAAAACTGGAGGAGTACCCGCGCGAAGAGTCTGACGATAACATCACTCTCGACAGATGGCGTTCATAGATTCTTTTGTACATTTACTTGTATTGTTTGTAAAAATATAGCTTATTTCGGATGTATTGTAATAAACAATGGTCGGCAGCGTGAATGTAGCGCCTCTGGTGTTGCAAACGTCAATAAGCTACAGTGACTACAGTCGATTAGGTCAGGGGCCGTAAGCTTGTCTGCCGTCATAGTAGTATAAAAAAATAAAATTTGTGTAAATGAAATATTTGTCTCGAGCAGGACTCGAATCTGCGTGTTCTAACATTCCGGGCCAGACGCTTTATGCACTGGACCACCGAGACACTACTCTTAAGGTGGCGCTAGTTGGTCGCTCGAACTCGGCCAAATAAGCATGCTGTTTCACCTCACATCGCATGGTGAGAGCAAGAAGCTGCGATAATGCATTCAATCAAAGGTCCTTTGGCAGGAAACCTGTTATGAAAAAAGTACTTTATGTATCAACTTAGAATAAAGCTTTCTTAACTCTTTGAGAAATGAACGTTGTCGGAACGGACTTAGATTTTGAATTTTTATACTTCTTTTATTGTTTATTTACACAGAAACTTGTCTAAATGTTTGGCAGTAAAATCGAATTTCTAATGGCTTCTATCTCATTTCATAGTTTTTTAATCCCCATTTTTTGAACAAGGATAATATATAGAAGCAAAAATAGTAAAATATTTGACTTTGTGTTGCCACCAAATAGACTACGGTAACCAACCCTCAGGTGGGCCATAAGCTTGTCTACTACTTTAGTAGTATAATAGACATGTTCTCTTGTTAATGGAATGGGGCCCCTAGCTCAGGGGTCGGCAACCTTTTGAGTCGGGAGAGCCAAAAATGACGATTTTAAATTACAACATTTTTAAAGAGCCACAGAATCTTTCTTGATCCCACGATCCCCCCCCCCCCCCCCCGTAAGAAGTGGGATAGACTAGACTGCGGGGAAAGTCTGCTATAGAGACAAACCAAGTCTGTCGGAAGCTCTGAGAACATTCTTCGAAGGGCGTCTCCAGGACTTACGGCCATAGGCAGATGGTAAGTCACAGGCCACCCTGTGACTTACCACCTGCCTGTGGCCGTGTTTTGGAGAATTTCCACAATTAAAAAAATCTGAGTGATTATGTGGGATTCTCCCACTAAAACCCTGGGATGTTCCTTCTTGTCACTATTGTTGGGTCACAGGGAAGGCAAGCGTACAACAGCTACATGCAACAGTCTCGACTCTGGGGGTCTAAATATTACCCACCGAAACTTCAATGCCGCGACGCCTAAACACGAGGGGTGCGTCTTTGTGTCAGTCTCACGGCTGTCATAAAGCTTCCATCGTCGGCCACGCGTGCGAGGTTGGCATACTGGAAGTGTTAGGCCACCCCGCTCGGGCACCCGCAGCGCTTTTCTCATTGCCGTTGACGTCAAAACAACAGCCGAACCAATTTTCTTCACTCTCTAACATAGCGTAAACTATAATAGACAGCGACGCGACCGGGCCAATTTAGGACTCTTAGAGCGGTACGCTCGCCACTCCACGTGAGGTGGTAGTTATGTCAGTGCCGCTTTTCTACCCAGGACCTCAGAATAAATAAGATGTCAGAGACGAGCTCAATGCTTACCGCCGAACTCTAGCCTGGTGCGCCATTTATGAATGAGATCATTGCGCGCTTTAACACGCCAGCTTTCGATCTCTTCCGAAGATGGTTGTTTGCCATTTTGACGCACCAAAGCATTGGGCCGGTAGATTTCTGCCAGAACTGCGGCCTCTAGGTTCCGCGACGGACTGTCAGAATTAGACATGCCGTCTCTTATGATATTATATTCTCTGGGCTATGGCCCGCTGCGGACATCGCAGAAGAATCCTATTAGACAGAAAATGGTGCTCCATATAACGCTTTCAAGCGCAGCACACAACCATTAGGCGAGTTTGCTTGTTTAACTACTAGTTTTTTAGTAGTAGTGTTTTTTTTAGTTAGTTAGAGTTATAGTAGTAGTAGTAGCAGACTTTTGTGGTATTTTTGAAAATGAAAGGGTGATAATGTTCTTGAAAATTAATAATATGATAATTATGTATGCAACTAAAGAGCCGCAGGTCTACACCCAAAGAGCCGCATGCGGCTCGCGAGCCGCGCCTTACCGACCCCTGCCCTAGCTGGTTTAGTAATGGACCTTTTATAGGTTGTAAATACAATATACGAGTATATTATTATACAATTAAGTATCATGTATAGTATAAGTGAACAAAATATCATAAGTGTATAATTATAATTTGTATACTCAACCTTAGTGTATAAAAAATGTGTAGTAAAGTATAAATTGAAAAGTTGTGTTTATTTCTCACTAGTAGGTGCCCGCGGCTCCGCTACCGTGGATGTCTTTTCTAGTTCCCACATCCCATGGGAAGAAGTTTTAGACAGATCCGTACAGGCGTTAGGGCGTGAAAGAGTAAAAAACATCCGCACAACTATACATCCACACTCACATGGCGAATAACAAGAGATATCCTGCATCGCATGGGGTTCTTTAAAAGGGGTTAGAAGGTTTTTACAGGGTCGACAGCGCGAGTGTAGCGCCTCTGGTGTTGCAGACGTTCATAGGATACGGTGACCACCGGTACATTTGGTGAGCCGTAAGCTTGTCTGCTGCCCAACATCGCATCTCAAGAAGATATAAGTAGCTATAAGTGCAAGTCTATACTAATATTATAAAGAGGAAAGATTTGTTTTTTTGTTTGTAACGAATAGGCTCCGGAACTACTGGACTGATTTAAAAAATTCTTTCACTGTTGGAAAGCTGCTCTTTGCGGTGAACATAGGCTATATTTTATTCCTGTATTCCCACGGGAACGGGAACTACGCGGGTGAAACCACGTGACGTCCGCTAGTAATATTATAAAGAGGAAAGTTTTGTTTTTTTGTTTGTTTGTAACGAATAGGCTCCGGAACTACAGGATTTGAAAAATTCTTTCACTGTTGGAAAACTACACTCTGCGGTGAACATACATACATACATACATATGGTCACGCCTTTATCCCCGAAGGGGTAGGCAGAGGCATATTATACCTATGCCCACATTTCACCTTTTTGTATAATTTGTCCCACGTAATAGGTGATGAGCCGTATTGCCGTGTTTAAAATAGACAGGCGCAGGTTGTGACTGCCTGCTGTTGAAATAAAGCCTGCAACTTAGCTTAACGACTGCCATTTCACTGGCAACCGGGGCCAACGGCTTAACGTGCCTTCCGAAGCACGGAAACGCTCAAATAAATGTCACAAAGTGATCACATGGATGGTCACCCATCCATGGACCGGCCATAGTGAAAGTTGCTTACTGCAGTGATCGTTTACAGAACACTGAATCCGCGGGGCCACGAGCGCTTCTGCGGTGAACATAGGCTATATTTTATTCCTGTATTCCCACGGGAACGGGAACTACGCGGGTGAAACCGCGTGACGTCCGCTAGTGTCGTATATAAACCGTGATGGGCAGTTGAACATTCCTACATACAGATTTCTGTTGCCACTATACCAATAAATACGTGAAATTGAAAAAAAAAAAAAACTATCACGGTCAGTGCTGACTTACTCCCTATAGGTGTTTTTCTTTTCCCACGTGAGTGCTGATTCCCACGAACATGTGTGATGCAGCAACTACGCGGAAATTACCTTGGCAGTGCTGACTAACACACGGGCTGTGTAATATGAATCAATACGTCTGTGCTGATGTACCTACACATGTGTGTTGATGTTTTTTTACAGAAAATAGTTTTTCTATATTAATAAACTAGCTGACCCTCGCAACTTCGTTTACGTCACATAAAATGTACGAAAGAAGAGGTAATTCTTCATCAGACTCATCGAACACCGTGTGAAACGACCCTGTTGAAACTTTTGGTTCTCTGCCTTTTCGCAGAAAATAGTTTGTCCAATTATCACTTGCCAACTTTTTCGTTTCGAAGAATCGTTAGTTCGCGTAATCTACTCTAACTACTCTATTCTTTAGTTTTATTTCCCAACCTCACTGTATGTTTTGTCCACAGACGTATAAAGATACGTCTGTGGTTTTGTCTACTTTTTATTATGACACTTTTCAAAATGCCAACTTTCAAGTAGCCGAATGTTTTAGTTAGTGTAATATTCACTTAGTTGTTTATTGTTTACCAAACGTAATCTTTTTTAAAGCACCCAGAAAAAGTTATGTCAAACAATTTTATAAAATCGTTTGTCTTAACTTTTTCTGGGTGGTTTAAAAATAATAAGTACGAGTCGGGGTACTCAGAGTACCATAATGACGTTTTTTTTATATAAAAATTGTATTATTGTATCAATGTACGAAAAGGTACGAAACGTTATTCGTACAATAGTTGTTTGGCCTAGTGAAAGATATTGACAAATGATAAATCGCCCAAACGTTTGGTGTTATTATAATATTCAGCGAAATAAAAATTCTTCGAAATGAAACGTTGTCATACAAAAATTTGGTAATCGTGAGTTGTCAACGTTGGTTGGCAAGTGATAATCAGGCAAACAATTTTCGGCGAAAAGGCAAAATACCGGGACTTTTTTTTTCAAACATTTATTATAACATTATTCATCATAAATGGCAATATAAAAATGTCAGTAATTTTAGTTATTATTTCATACCTAAATGGCACTGTGCCTTTTATTTAAAGAAGTTATTCCTTATTAAAATAGGCGTGTTATATGTGTGTATAGTATTTTTCATTTGTATTCCCAAAATATTCATTTATTTAAGGCACACACGGTGTATGGGGTTCCAGCACTACCGTTTTGCTCAGGTTTAGCACACATAAGTGTGCCGCAGCCTCCGTGTCACTTCTATTTTACAGAACATGCGTGTATGCTGAAAACACACACAGTGTGAGTAACTCAGCATAGTGATTGCTTGGTCGAAATGTTCGGCAGCAGTCAACGTGTAGGGGATCCCATACAAAAACGTGACACTGCCGTTCTATTTAACCGACTTCAAAAAAGGAGGAGGTTCTCAATTCGGACCCTATTTTTGTTTGTTTGTATTTTACGCGATAGCGGCGCCAATTATGGATGGATTTTGATTTTTTTTTGGTTTGAAAGAGGCTACTTCTGAGGTTGTCCCATATCCAGGGTATCAGGATCTGATGCTAGGAATATAAATATACCTACCTCCTAAAAAGCCCCTGGATATCTTTATTCCCCCTAAATTTGGGGGGAACACCCCCTAGTTGGCATTACTGACTTGTATTTGGCAGTTTTATTTTTATTAAACATACTCCATTTCTTTGTGTTCAAAAATCGAGTCGAAAAGCATAGGTACGGGCTTATGCTGTCACTCCAATCAACTACAAACATTCGTGGCTCTCTGGAAAGCAACCACCAAACTGCAAGTCACCCACAAACACGAATAAATCACAATGAATGACTCGCAAATTGACGATAAAAATCCACGACAGAGTGGTCATGCTAGCTAACCGCTGTTGACCTATATTTCTATTAGGTAGGTACGTACCCAATGAATCAACGCTTTCCCAAAACAGCACTTCTCAAAATTTTTACATACATTGGTATAGTCACGCCTTTATCCCCGACTAGGGTACGAATGGGTAGGCAGAGGCATATTATATGCCCACATTTCAACTTTTTTAGAATTTGTCCCACGTAATAATAGGTGGAGAGCCGTATTGCCGTTTTGAGATGGACAAGCGCAGGTTGCGACTGCCTGCTGTTGAAATTTTTCAAACCGCCTAGAAAGGCCTTCAACTTGGCTTAACGACTGCCATTTTACTGGCAACCTTGACCAACGGCTTAACGTGATTTCCTAAGCACGGAAACGCCCAAATAAATGTCACAAAGTAGTCACATGGATGGTAACCCATTCAAGGACTGGCCATAGTGAAAGTTGCTTACTGCAGTGATCGTTTACAGAATACAGAGGCCGCGGGGCTACGAGCGCTTCAAAATTTTTGCTGCCTATCAAGTAAAAATACTTACATTACTGAAGTAACTTCTATTACACAAATACACGGTTATCCCGTGTATTTGTTTTTTTTTATATCTTTATTTTTTTTAAGGACAGGCAATCAAATTACATGATTATGTTAGCCCTATCATAACCTAATAGGAAAATGAGATGTTTCAATGGTTTGTCATTAAAGCATTTTTACTACATGGATCTGTAAATATACTATTAAAAAAACCTATATTCAGTCTGTTAACTTTTAAAGCCCCCATTAAAACCCCCCTTTCCCTCAAATACCGAGTACATTCCATCAATAAATGGTAAACATCTTCTGGAACACCACAATTCTAACAGTTTGGACTGGAGACTTTTTCATAAGGAATCCAAATTTATTAAGTGGAAATGTGCCGTGTTCTTAGTCTTTGAGCTATAACTATAAAATTTCTACTAGTTTGATTTTGCAAACCATGGAATACGAGAAAAGCGGGAGGTTCACACTGCATTGTTGTACCTATTTGTGTTTCGAATGCGTAGGTGAGACTGCGGTGGTAGCCAAGGCCTGCCATTAATTATGGAACATCTTTCCAAGGAATTACCCAGGAATTTCAGCCGTAGGCAGTTGTAGGGCGTGTGGTTCTAGCCCTTGGGAGTTCAGCATGACATCCATAAGGACTTTCATGAGGAGCACACGTAAAACAAGCCCATGTTCCCTCTTAAAACGATTAATGTATTTAATTCGCCCAAAACTATCGGTCTCCAAGACCGGGGGTCTGAGGACGGTGAGGGGGCTGCTCACAGTGCTCACCGTCCTTACAAAAGCAGACCCTAGACGGCAGCGTGACGTGAAAGAGTCATGCATGCCCCCCCAAGAAGCGGAATAACACCCGAACAACCCCCCAAAGAAGCGGGATAGCACCCGAGCCCTACCGCCCCCTAGGATAGGCTGCAGTGATAGCCGTGCGTCTGTTGGAAGTCCTGAGTTATCCTTCTGAGGGCTTGCCCGGGGCTCCCAACCGTAGCCTGCAGTGGCGCAGGGGGAAAATTTTTAAAAGGGAAGCCGAAAATTTAAAAAAAAATTTATCGGTCTTGCAGTTAGTAGCAAATAAACCTAGTTTAGTATTAGTAGATACCTACTGGATATACCCGCCTCTACGTACATGTAATGTTATTGCGATCCATTAGGTCATACCTCGATGTTCCGACTTTGCCACCTCCACTTATACACGACAATGTCTTACGTGCATGGTATAAGCAGATATGAAAAACCTACCAAATGCGAGGCGGACTCGCTCACAAAAAAACTACAAAAATCACGTTTGTTGTACGAGAGCCCCCTAAAATGTCTATTTTATTTTAATGAAATCATTTATATTTTATGAAAATATACAGCTCAATGTTTTGTGATCATTTCAAGCGGCTTCTTGTTGCCGTTAATAATATAAAAAATAAAATGGCAAAAAATTACGTTTGTTGTAAGAGAGACCCCCTTAAATATTATAATTTCTCTGTTTTTAGTATTTGTTGTTATAGCGGCAACAGAAACACAAAATTTGTGAAAATTTCAGCTCTCTAGCTATCACCGTTTTCATAAGATACAGCCTCGTGACGCGTGACGGTCCGTCGCGTCGGTCTGTAAGTCACTGACAGACAGACAGACGGACGGCTAAGTCTTATGAATAATATAGAGTCCCGTTTATTATCAACCATGTGTACAGACGGATATGGAACATGGAACCCTAATAAGGTAAAAAATATTTTTTTTTTAATTTTAAAGTTTCTTATTTCCTTTCCTCGCAATTTTCCCTGCCGATCTATCGCGGGAGGTAATAAGGTTTATAAAAACACAGTTCTAATGAACTGTACTTATTCTATGTAAAAATAATTCTTGAGTAGTCATAAGGTTGTAGAGACTCTCAACACCGACTTCTATAATGTTGGCTGGCGCCAATTAGATTTAGCTATGGTAATTAAAATGCCTCAACATTATCAATTCAATGAATAGGCGTCTCTAATGTTTTCAAGTAACAAAAAAAGATACTTATCCTCTCCTACTTCCACATTACCACACTACACTCCGTAAGCAATTTTTATTACTTGTCACTTACACTTTAATATAATTTAAATTCTAGTTTCATCCTACTATAAATGTGGAAGTTTGTGAAGATGTTTGGATGTTTAGATGTTTGGATGTTTGTTACTCAATCACGCTTTAACTGCCGAATGGATCTAGCTGAAATTTTGTAAAGAGATAGAGTAGGTATAGTCTGGAATAACACATAGGCTACTTTTTATCCCGGGAAAATGTTCCCACGGGAAGTGGGAACGGGAACCAAATTTCACGCGAGCAAAGCCGCGCGCATTAGCTAGTATTTATTTTAATTATTATTTATTAGATACAATAACACACAAGCAGCCGGCGAGTTTCCTGCAAAAACTGCTTGGCGCCGTTGATGTCGTCAATAAATCAAGTGACGTCTCTATCTCATAGTATACATATGTACTCTGTGGTTGCAGTTCCTGCAGAGCGCATGCGGAGAGAAATAAGCTATGTCGTTCCGGCTTTCACGCACGCACCTAGCGCCGCACTTTTCGCTAAGAGAGCGTGTTGCGTTAATTTATGGAACTACGCGAGTCATGTACTGTGTTATTATGAGTCTGTAAGCCGGATTATTTTCGCGCTCTTGTTCGCTCGAACGGTGTGGTTTACGAATATCGATTAATTTAGAGTAGGTGTTTGATATATTTTTAATGTTTTTGGTATATTTGATGAAACTTCGTATATTTGAGTGCATTTATAATCTAAGTAAAATGAATATTTGAGATCAATTTAGGAGTATTATTTAAAATTGATAAACGTTGCTGTCAGTTTTGAAAAGGGAAGCCTGCGGGAATCGGCTTGTATGGAGCCTTCGCTCCTGGTAGCCTGTTAGATAGGATACGTGTGGTCTTTAGTCGGTAGGAGTCCGGCATAGCATAGCATAGCATCCACGTTCCTCACGTTTAAAAAAAAGTACTTAATAGTAAAATATTGCACATATCTCTAATAAGAAAGTTCCGTGTGTTGACTGAATGTTACAACATGTTTGTGTTCACTAAGAGCTGATGTAAACGGCATCGTAAGAATGTGATGAGGCGTCAATTGACGTAAAACATGGCTTACGTTACCGCCACTTGATTTGAAGTGAAAATATTGGTTGAAAATACGCGGTTAGTTTGTTATGGCATGTTTTCGGTCGATTAATCCATCATCTATTTGTGCCGTGTGCCGATTTTACTCGACTGCGGCAAAGTCAACAGGTAGGGTACGTAATGTTTTTAGCTGTCACGTACTTAATATACGAGATGTAACACGCGGTTTTGCTTGCGTGGAATTCGAAGAAAGAATAATAGGTACATTTATTGTTAAAAATTACAGAGAAATATAATTATTACATATCTATATTTACATTATTACTATCTAAACTAAACCTAAATAAGGCCCCCGTGGCATTGTGCCCAAAAGACTAGCAGCATTCCCCCTTTGAATAGCAATGCCTATTCGTTGAGCGAGAAAACTGCCAGCCCTTGGGTCACCAGTTGACTCCACAAGGCGCTTTTTCAAATTCTTGAAAAATTTTTGCGCATTGGGACCCCATGGACCTAGGGTCTCGACACCGACTGGACAAAAACGATACGATGAGTCGAGACCCTTATATTTATTAATTTTAATATTTTCAGCCGCTTCCGCTGCTGCACTGGCTTTTAATTTTGTTTTAGGAAGATGGGACGGGGCTAGAGTGTCAACACAAGTTGCATCCCACACCAGGACCCGACCCATCTCCCACGGTATCAAAGTTATACCATCTGGTCTCTTGCCATCGTCCCTGAAAACGCCGTTTGGCTCTAAGAGCGCAGGCACATTGGCGGTGGCAAGAGCACGGCGGATGATGTCATTCAGCGCAGCGTGGCGTGAGAAGCGGCCTGCGCTCTTTAAACATGAAAGACCATGATGCCCCAAAGTGTCAACGTTATAACCGCAGGGGCAACGATGTGGACCGCAAAGCGTGACGCCAAGTCTCAAACCAACTGAAATTCTTAGGATGTCCGGTTCCACAAAAGTTCCGGTGTTGGCTATAGGGAAAGCTTTCAACCAATCACCGGATTCCTTTCTACTGAGCGCTAATAATCTGGCCCGATCCGGGCCTAAGCTAGCATTTAAAAAGGAGTCAAAGGTTAATTTTGACATAGCGTCGTCCCAGCTCCGTTGTAAATTTGGATGGGTGGGTAAATTTTGTCCCGGACAAGCCATTAACCAAGCATTCTTGGCATCTGTAAGGCCAGTCGTCTCATAGTCTGTAAGACAATTCGTCAGAATTTTACCTACGAGACTCGACGTGGCATGTACAGATGACAAAAAAGCTGGCAAAGCCACACTAGAAATTTTGCGGATCCCTAGCCCACTATATTTAATGGGAAGAGATGCCTGGGACCAAGATTGTTCGCTCAGTTGTATATTGAGAATTGATTCCAAAGAAGATTTGATTAACGAATCAATAGAAAATAAATGACTTTGATGTTTCCAAAAAGGACAACAGCGAAGCAAATAAATAGATTTGGGAACAAACATACAAAATTTCAGAATTGTGATTGCGTAATGTGAACTAATGTAGCCGATCTACATTGGATTCAAATTTTGAAATTTTTTGTGCTATTAACTCGGGAATAGCATCTTCAAATATAGGGGACCCTAGGAGGTAAAGATTCTCTCTGCTAACAATTTTAATATTCGGACATAGGGATTTGAATTTTTCAACGAGTTCCGAATTGATGTGATTATTATGAAAAAATAATTCACACTTATTAAAATTTAATTCCAAACCAATTAAATGAAATTTATTTTTAATTTCTATAAGATCTGACAGAACAGAAACTGCATTACCTCCAAGAGTCCCGTCATCTAAATACCAGACGTTAAATTTTGACTTTAAAATTTGAATGATGGGGTTAATGGCTAGGCTAAAAATGGCTGGTCCGAGGGGATCACCCTGCTGGCAACCGACTTCAGAAGAAAGTTCGTTGCATTTATACATTAATTTGGAAGGTTCGTGATAACAGTTAAGTAAATAGTTATAAATTTCAGGAACATTGCTTCTAATTTCTGACAGCAGTATGTCACGGTTTACCGAATTAAAAGCATTTTTGACATTAATTTTCAGCAAAACCTCACACTCACCTTTATTAAGGTAGGTGCGTAAGGCGTGGACCGCCGCCTCACACCCACCTTTGGTACCAAACCCTAATTGAGTCGGTTCAAATTTTTGTTGTAATTTTGACAAGATGTATCGGACAGAAATTTTGGATGCTAAACGCCTAAAAGTGGACCCAACAGCAATAGGACGGACTCCTCCGTCTTTTTTAGTGAGAGCAATGAGATTAGCTCCATAGATAACAGGAGCGATCTCAGGGTTAATTTCGAAGAATAAATAATGCCGGACTCCTACCGACTAAAAAACCTCACGTAACGCCCTACAGCCGATGGTTGGGAGCCCCGGGCAAGCCCTCGGAGGAACCCCCCCAAAGACGCGGGATAGCACCCGAACCACCGCCTAGGCGAGGCCGCAGTGGTAACTATAGGTCTGTTGGGAGTCCTGGGACATCCTTCCGAGGGCTTACCCGGGGCTCCCGACCGTAGGCTGTTGGGCGTTACGTGAGGTTTTTTAGTCGGTAGGAGTCCGACATAGTATCCTTGTAGGATTTTCTTCACATTATGAAAGGGCTTTTGCCCTTTTTGCAAGAAACCCTAAAATCGCTTTGCACAATAACGGTCTTAATCTGATAAAATACGTAACTATAATCGTGCCCTCTCCTAGTCATTTACGGCCGTAATCCAGTTTTCAATCAACGTTATACGTGTGAAACGACTGCGAATATATATCTCCAATGTTTTCTGAGGCCCTAGTACCGCCTGGAACTTGCTGATAACGCACTGAGGGTTGACAGTTAAATAGTTGAGAATATTTTTCCTAGGGCATTTGGGGGTTAAGTTTTAAGGATCGTCTAGCTAGATACTAAAACCACAAATGTCTATAGTAATAAATAATATTAAGGTGTCTATTTGTCCTGAGTCATTATTCCGAGGCTGCCGATCGTAGGCAGTAGGCAATCGTAGGTATAATTTATAATATAGGAAGAATATAATAATGTAGGAAGAATTATAGCTAGTTATAATTCACACACAACTATAAAAATTAACACACAACAGCCATTACGCGTTTGTCGATTAATCAGACATTTTTAAATGTAATGAAATTTTATATGTCTTTGTGTTTCCCCCTTCACCCGCTATGAAAACTGGCAGAATATTTTTGTATGCGGTGGGTCGCAAAGGCTAGTCCCGTGATATATGGTCTAAGGTCTATTGCCGTGTCAGTACTTGAGAGAGTGTCACTGCGTTGCATTACGTATTACTACCTATTGATGAGAAATAATACTCCAATGATCCTTTACATAGCTATTTATTCTTCTGTTCTTCGTATAATAATAGATACTACTCCTACATTCCACTTAATGGTATTACGAAATAATAATCCTATGATTGTACATTCTTTACATTTTTATTTTCACAATCTAACTAATACTTGCACAACTAAGTACTAACTATTAATTAATACAAATATTCTACTTTAACTAATTAGCACTTTACTGAACTCGATCAGGAAACAGAATGTGTTCTTTTTCCAGAATATTCACTTTTTATCGCCTCTCAACAAATCCCACCTCATACTGAACATTTTATGTCAAATCAACTACCCACTATTTTCGAATAATCAATAAATGTTTTATGTACAGGCTAATCATTCTACTATGAGGCGGTGTTGACATCACAAAAATAACTTATCACTACTTAAAACTGAATGGTTTTAGCAAAATCACAACATTCGGCCATCAGACAGCGTGCTATCTCCGGAGCACGCAGTAATCACAACATTCGGACCTGTATATTGAACTCAGGGCCGTCTTTATCCTATTGGAGGCCCTGGGCATATTAGGATAATGGGGCCCTATAACTTTGACAGGACACTATTTTCATAGAATATACAAAGAAAGTAGATAAACCATGTTAAACATTTATTTTTATTAACAACTAGCGGTTCCCTGCCACGCTTCGCTGTGTCTTTTTTTGTGGTCGTTTCATGTACCTATGAGAAATGAGTAACGTTTTCGAAACATTCTTGATTGCTGCTCCGCTCCTGTTCGTCTTAGCGTGATGTTGTATAGCCTATAGCCATCCTCGATAAATGGACTATCAAACTCAACAGAGTATACTGTCTGTCGCTTGTCAACAGATTTTTTCTTTTCATCTTCAAATGCGCATGCACAAAAAGGCATCGAGTTTTGTCATCAAATTTGTGTTTTGATGATTTTAAAGTATGAACAGTGTAGGGCCTAGCGGATGGAACACGTTTTGTCAGATCAGCCTTTATACTGTCTGGTTTAGTGTAGTCTTTACGACAAGATGTGTGAACCCTCAGCGACTTCAAATCCTTAAGTTGGGAGCTCTTTCGAGGTATTAAAGGATAGGGCAAGATTAAATGATAACTAAGCTATAGGTAATTGATTAATAAACATGGAAAATTGATTGACTTTAATTAAAAATGCCTATTTGTACTAATTTAGAATTACAATACAATTTTTTATTTAGTTATTACACTTTATTATTGTAATTTTAAACAGCTCATCGTATGCTAAACAACTCGAGTCCTTTAATAAAAACTTGCGACTAAGTTGTGAGTCTTTTAATAAAAGACTCGAGTCCATTTATATCCGAGTCGTATTATAACAACTGGAGTGCCCCAGATTAATAAAAAGACTTGAGTCGTATTTTTGGAGTAGTCTTGAAAATCGAGTCTAGTCCTAACTTAAGTGACTTAAAAGACTTGAGTTCTCACATCACTATTTTTTAGCAATAACAAAAACAATTAGCAATAGCACAAACAAATTTTAGTCCTTAAGTTGACCCCCCGGGGGGGGTCAACTTAAGGACCAAAATTTGCTTAATTAATTATAAATAAACAAAATACGATCTAAAAATTTAAATGTTCGAACAGTCAAGAACTACCGAAGAACTAATAATTAGAAAAAAAAAATCAAGTGGGGCCAAATTCACTGAGTGATGTATCGATGCAGTGAATCGATCCAGTACTACGCATCGATTTAAAAGATCGATGTTTTTCGCTGGAAAAATCGATTTTTCGATTAATCGATTTCAGGTCGCCATCCCTATAACAGACACGGATTGTACTTGCTGAGGTTGTTTTTCAAATTTTAAATTAATTAATATGTTTTTGGTACGTCTGATAATTAATACGCTTTTATTAGGTCGTCGTGTATGTAACTAACAATGTAATGGAATCTAAGGAAACTAATTTAACCATCTTCCAAGGATCGTAGCGTCATGAAAATTGGCAGCTGTATGTAGTTCTGATGACAAAACAATAATATGGTACTGTCGTACTGATCTAATGATGGGGCACTGAAACTTCATGATGGAGCCAATGGAATCTAAGGTACTTAGCTAGGTATATAATTTTATTAAAAAATCACAGAAAATCTTTACTGTGGTTTTTGAAGGCCGTCGTACGCCTAGGGACTAGGGTCTAGGACAGGGTTCGGCAACCTTTTGAGTCGGAAGAGCCAAAATGTTTTAATTATAAATTTCTAGATTCTTAAAGAGCCACAGAAATTTTTCGTTGTTCACACGTAGGTATTAGGTTACGTAACATTTGTACCTCCTCAGGTATATAGGCATGGTAATTTTTTTTTGTTTATTCAGGACAATCTTTAATGGATACCACACCGTACCTTAGCAAAGTGATTATGTGGGACTCCCCAAAATTAGTTTACCCATTAAAGTCCTGAAGTTTTCCTTCTTGTCGCTATTATTTTGTCAGAGGAAAGACAAGCGTTCTACTTCCGCAATCCAAATGGCGCTGCCTGCATCTGGTTCGATTTTGGGTGATCTTAATATTGGACAGCGACTCCTAAACACGAGGAGTGCACCTTAGTCGCACGTCTGGCATAAAGCTGCCGTAGCGCGCCGCGCCGTCATGACTGCCTCGGCAAAGGAAGCGACAGCGTAACAATTTTCGACGCTGTTCAACATAGCGGAAACTATGGTAGCGACAGCGAAGCAACTGAGCCTCTAGGGATTCTAGAGCGGCGTGCTCACTAGTTCACTCCGTATAAAAGGCCAGCGTATCCAGCACTTTATGCACGGCGCTGTTCTCGCAGTGACGGCACTTTGTCTCAGGCTCAATGTCTATTACATCCCCATGAGGAGCTTTGTGAAGTGGTATGTCGGAGCACCGTGCCGCCTTTTTACCTTCTGAGCTACAATATTGTCCATATTGTAGCTGTTTACAGCTAGGTTATTAAAGTAAAAAAAAATGCTAGTTAATCATTTTTGTTATCGATTCACGTTAAATGAGGGACTCCTTAAATCGCAGGTTCTTTGATCATTGTTAATCAGTTCAGAATAAAAGCAACGTAAATTTTTTTTTTAATAAAATACGCGGAATTTATTTAAAACTAGCTGACCCGCGCAACTTCGTTTGCGCCACATAAGAGAGAGTATTACCTGTTCCCGTCGCATTTACTCCCGTCGCGTTGCGTTTACTCCCGTAGCGTCTCGTCGTGAATATTCAATACTACGTGAGAGAGAGAGAGAGAGAGAGAGAGAGAGAGAGAGAGAGAGAGAGAGAGAGGGAGAGAGAGAAAGGTTTCTCGTCGCGTGTATTTCCGTCGCATTATTTTTAAGAACAATTTCTATCCCGTGGCATTATTGTAGAAAAAAATTGATTGCCATTAAAATGGTTATGTGCACCAACCCAAAGATAGACACATGCTATCGCGCAATATTTTAGAACTTTTTTAAGAGAAACCATTTTGTAGTACATATTTTTTACATTAACTATAAATATTTACGCAGCACACGCAACGAAGCTCTCAAAAGGAATAACATTTACCCCGTTTTTGAAACATTTACTATGACTGCTCCACTCCTATTCGCTGTAGCGTGATGCTATATAGCCTATGACACTCCACAATAACGTAGCTTTCTATTGGTGAAAGAACTTTTAAAATCGGTTCAGTAGATCCCGAGATTACCCCTTACAATTTAACAAATATACAAACACACAAACTTTACTTCTTTATAATATTAGTATAGATAGTATAGAAGATATATTAATTGTGTCAGGAACCAAAGAGCCGCAGCTTCAGACCCAAAGAGCCGCATGTGGCTCGCGAGCCGCGGCTTGCCGACCCCTGGTCTAGGACTAGGGTCTTTGTATTTGGTCTGAGGGGGCCCTTTCGATCGCGGGGCCCTGGGCAAGTGCCCATAGTGCCCAGTGGAAAAGACGGCCCTGATTGAACTAATCACATATTTTTATACATAACGTACGTAACAATAATACCTTTATGCGGCTTTTTATAATACGCTAAATCAAAATCTTAAAGTTTAATTAAACCTAAACCTTCTCTATATCTTCTATCTACTCTGTCTATAGTCTATAGGCATATAATATTAACTCAATCATTATTTATTTTGTAAAACTATAAGTGAGAACTTGAGTCTGGCGAAACGTCAAGAATACAAAACAAAGGCAACAAGTAACCAGTTCACAGAGCAGACCGCCTGCTGAAACTATTTACAAATGTAAAATCTAAAAAGTGATCTCTTTTTTAAAACCAAGCAGAGTCTGCAGATCACTTCCAGGTTTCATTTTCCAGCAAAAGAAATCATTACATGTGTCAGCAATTAGTGTAAAATATATTTAATAGTGGAATAAATCTAGTACAAGCGAGTGATTTTTCATAAAAAAAAACATTAGGTATCTAATATTACCATCATAATAATATTACTTAAATAATATTTGTACGTACGTACGTAACGTCTAGTTTCAGGCAACGTGATGAAGCCACAATATACCTATACCTTAACCCTAAGGACACATATAAATATAGTATTTAAGGCAGCTCTTGTGTGTTATATCAACATCTATCCTTACAGGTTTCCCTAATTCGATAGTGTTACAATGTGTTTATTATAGGTGACAATTTTAATCAATGAATTGTAACTTAGGTCATAAATACATCAATAGATTAAATTCCGATACTGTAAACTAACTTTAATAAATTGTCATGCAAATAATAATGACTTTAGATAATTATTTTAAATATTAATAAAAATCTCAGATGATAATAACAAAAATATTGGTGTCTTATAATGTAATAATAATTTCATTCGTGTAATAATGTCAATAATTAATAATTTCATATCATACTATAATAAATTGTGTCAAACGTTTGCAAACATAAATCTGAAATAGGTACGAATTATGTCAAATAATAATAATAATATAAAGTAATCATGGTATGCGCATAAAATGTGTCAATGCAAAATGTATAAGTATTCTTAAGTCAATCACTGAGATACTCTGATTAATCTAACCATACCAATACCTTCAAATTCGGTTGGTAGCCTGTCGCAAGAGCGTATACCTACCACTGTTTAACTGGGTAACTACCCATAAAGTGTCATTGACCTTATGCAGTCTACTATGATAACAAGAAAGACTTTTTTTTTTATGGTTGATGTACATGTTATAAATTCGCAAGATTTATTGGGAACTTTTTGGTAAGTAAAACCTTCCTATTTCACAAATACAGGATAAAAAACTAGACATATAATTATTAGACTACTTACTACTTACTTAGAAATAGTATGGTATTACTTTAGAAATGGTATTTGAATAAAAGAAACTGCAAGGTACGATACCTATATTTCTTGTGAGGTGCAGCCACAAGATTCTGATGAATTTCTTATTCTCATAATGTTATGTACC
The DNA here is from genome assembly GCA_933228765.1 of Miltochrista miniata. Taxonomy (NCBI): domain Eukaryota; kingdom Metazoa; phylum Arthropoda; class Insecta; order Lepidoptera; family Erebidae; genus Miltochrista; species Miltochrista miniata. The sequence continues at coordinate 5,451,126 of OW121769.1, forward strand.
TACTCTTTTTGCAGAGAGACTCTTGGACGTAATCTAAATTATAGAATATCGCTATTATGGACATTTTGTAAGTTACAAGATTAGGTACTCTGCAGGAGGATACAGGTTAAATTTGAATACACTGTTAAAGTAACTCAAATTTACAATCAGTTAATGCCTCATCTTTTGCAGAGCAAAAGCTGGTGAACTTAACCTTTAGCTAGTTTTAAATTGAATCAAATTATCTAAAATAAACTACTAGGAGCGGCTAACCCCACAAGTTCCAACTCTCGACCATTTAGTTAAGCATTGGTTTCTATGTGTTACAATAGTCACGGTAAATTTAAGACTTTAGAAGGTTTTCCTTTTCCATTTTTATCAGAATAAGAATATTAACGATATTTGTTAAAAATATGAAAAAGAAAACTCCTAGTCGAGTCGACTGGCAGACTGCAGTCATCTATCTAAACCAATGGGTATAACTATTTAAAGGGGAAATGCTGCCAGTCTTTGGGTACAATGTCATTATTTACATTTAGGTTAGTTTAGATAGTTATAATGTAAATAGATAATGTTACATTGGGATTATTTTGGTAAATAAATATGTAGCAAGTCTCATTCTGTCAGATACTACAATACTTTCTAGGCAGCAGTCCCACGATCTGATAAAATTCTACAAGAAACTCTGATAACGTAAGCTGTTCAGGGTTCTTTTTTTTCATTTTGCGAACCAGTCAACTTTTGTTAGAATATAGGATATACATTTAATTCTAGCCTTTACCTCTAACAAAATGGCCCTAAGTGGTCTAAGTGCATATATACTGTTAAAAGGCAGTTTTACCTTTTCTTCAGTCTTAGCGGAATTATAAATATTGCATTAGTAAACCAGTAAGACTGAATCTGTTCTAGCGTAACCATAATAAGCATCAGAATTATACTTAGTTTACTTGGTTCTAAAGTTCTTGGTCTTAGTATACTCATTTGACTGGACACTAGTCCATGTTGAAGCGGGCTTAAAAGAAATCAACAACCTGACGCTATTTGTGGTATTAAATCCCTCTTTGTCATAGTGGTACTACAGTATTAGGACTGCTGGTACGAAGTATGTTACAGCCGGTGTACAGCGTAAAATTAAGGCCTAATAGACACCTACGTACCCTTTTTTTTTGCTAACAGTTTACAGGGCGTTCTTGTAGTGTAGTTTGTCGACTGAAATACGCAACTAGTATAATCTGATAAACTAAACTAGTCAGAGAATACCACCTGGTGAACTGCAACCGTATGCACTTCGGTCAGGCTTCTGAAACTCGCCTACACCTACAGCAATAATTAACGCCCGAACGGAGACTTCTAAACCGCGTATGGCGCACGCAAAATGTTTTGATCTTTAGGTACTTAAATTTCTCTGTATATATATATTTTTTTTCGATTTGCAGGTATGTTTAGAAATACCTATAAGATAGCACAAAATAGTTATTACTCTCTAGCACTGACTTTAACCAAGATCAAGGAAGTAAAACTTGTGTACGTAGGTACTACTAAAAGTTATTCCGAGAATCAGTGTTTCAATCAGGATTATCTACATTAATATTATAAGAAGGAAAGATTCGATTGCCTGTATGGTTGTTTTTTTTGCGTTGAATAGTCTCCAAAACCACTGAATCAATTTGAAAAACTCTTCCACTACTGCGAAGGCACACCCTCCCCGAGTAACGTTCCCGTATCTCCACAGGAATGGGACTACGCAGGGAAAACCATGCGGCAACCGCTAGTAAGTATTGTCTTCGACCAGTAGAGGTCGTTCAACTAGGTCTTTTTACAAGGATCCAAGTGTAATATTTTGCTTAACTCATACAGTCCACTGCCGTTGTATAGCTCTTTCAATTAAAAAAAAAACGGTCTTTATAATAGATATTGCTAGCTGTCTCACAAAGTCTTTTCACAAAACGTCGAAATTAGATAAGAAATCCTAAAATTGTCTACCCATGTACATTGCACGGTATCTCCCGGGATATTTTGAACACCTGATATGATATACGATATGGTACAATTGGTCAAAAAGGTCAACGTCTATTACAATTAGAAATTATATTATATTCCCCAATAATAGAGTCCATGCCTAAAATGGTCGCCAGGGATTTTTTAATGTGCGCGACACACTAAAAACACGACGCGACTATGTGTAGATAGAATGTACTGCGTATGGTGGCGCATTGGATATTGATAGTGTGACTCTGGTCATAGAAAACAACACAAATTGATTCTACTCAACACGCGTTGCGTCGCGTTTTAACAATGTGTTTCCGCCTTAAACTTCCGACGTGTATTTGACACGGATAACTCTTGAGGAAACCCACACTATAACACATTATAGATTGTTATGAAGCTAAAAAGTTCAACTAATCCTCAGGCATATCAGATTTTTAAAACGTGATACATTATATATATAATTATAATTCCATAAATAATGCACTAGGAGTTCTTATCAATAAGGTACAACTAAAATAAGTTATAAATGACCACAATTCCTTGTCTGGAGGACTCGTGTCGCGGTTGCTCAAGGTCGTTAGCAATTATCCGAATCAAAGTCTTAATTTCACCTGTCGCTCGGCCCGATCCTCACCATTGCCTTCAGTATCGCCGCCACTGGTTAGATTCCGCCTTCTGGCAGTCACACGGCTCCGCCGCGCCGCACTGTATTCCGACACGACAGTTCACCTGTCTTTCTGCTTGGGCGTGAATCTTTCACTTCAGTCACCTGGAATTGTCATTTTAAACGCAGTTACTGCTCTTTCAAGCTAACAATTTCCCATCTATCATCTCATCTAAGGCGTTTATTACGTCCAAGGCGCTTATATCTCGCCTGCTTGGCGTCCCCAAAAAAAATCTCTATGCCTTACTATGCACACGGCTAGTTATGAAAAGGGTACAGTTTGTGCCGTAATCTTTCTTGAGCGATTCCGTGATTGGGAAAGCTCACTAAGCCGCTGGTATGGAATCTAAATAACACTATAGGCATAAACAAGGCTGGAGGTGTTAAGTAAATCGAAAAACATCAATACTGTTTCACATACGCTCCATTTACTATTGGGCAACAAAATTTGTTATGCATTCCTGTGTGTGTAATCTAAACGCTCCACACATACCAATCCAAGTAAGCCTAATGTCAGCCAAAATCATTGAAAAAACTTCTATATTGTTATGATCGCCACCATAATAGCAGCACAACAATATGACTGCATAAAGCACAGATGATAATATGAATCATTCTCACTATACTCGCCTGGTTGAAATTGACAGCACACCTATACGGTTGCATACTAGCTGCACACTAACACGGCTCCATGTAGCATCGCTTCATTACTAAACAGATCAATCTTAACATACTTACATGATTGTGCACTGGCAGTCTACTTACATAGCTTATAGAAATCATTTGCCGCACCTACATGATTGCACTTCAACAGCACACCTACATGGCTATGAAACTAACTCTCAACATACCTACATGGTTGCGCTTTTACAGCTCACCTACATGACTGCAGACAGCACTCCTGCACGACTATGGAAATAACTCACATCATACCTGCATGGTTGCGCTTCTGCAGCGCACCTACATGGCTGTAGACAGCACACCTGCACGGCTATGAAAATAAGTCACATCATACCTGCATGGTTGCGCTTCTACAGCACACCTACATGACAGCAGACAGCACACCTGCACGGCTAAGGAAATAACTCACATCATACCTGCATGGTTGCGCTTCTACAGCACACCTACATGACTGCAGACAGCACACCTGCACGGCTATGGCACTAACTCACATCATACCTGCATGGTTGCGCTTCTACAGCACACCTACATGGCTGTAAACAGCACACCTGCACGGCTATGGAAATAACTCACATCATACCTGCATGGTTGCGCTTCTACAGCACAACTACACGACTGTAGACAGCACACCTGCACGGCTATGGAAATAACTCACATCATACCTGCATGGTTGCGCTTCTACAGCACACCTACACGACTGTAGACAGCACACCTGCACGGCTATGGAAATAACTCACATCATACCTGCATGGTTGCGCTTCTGCAGCACACCTACATGACTGCAGACAGCACACCTGCACGGCTATGGCACTAACTCACATCATACCTGCATGGTTGCGCTTCTACAGCACACCTACATGACTGTAGACAGCACACCTGCACGGCTATGGAAATAACTCACATCATACCTGCATGGTTGCGCTTCTACAGCACACCTACACGACTGTAGACAGCACACCTGCACGGATATGGAAATAACTCACAAAATATCTGCATGGTTGTGCTTCCACAGCGCACCCACATGGCTGCAAACAGCACACATGCACGGCTAATGGAACTGAGTCTCAACATACCTGCATGGTTCCACCTTACAGCTCACCTGAATGGCTGCAAACAACACACCTTGCACGGCTATGGGACTAACACACATAATACCTGCATGGTTGAATAATCACTTGCAACGCTCAGGGTTGCACAGCAGCATTCATACTTAAATTAATAAAATAATGTCTAAATTTGTCATAGTACGTCTCGTTGATTGGAGATCCACGCACTAAATACAGTCTTTGCCCTTGAGAAGTCGTTAAGTATCTTAACCACATACTTTTAAAAATAAATAGCAAAGACTGCAAGTCTAGTCGGTCTTAACACAAAATATACATATTACACATAATAAAATTGATCTATGTAACTGCAATAAGAACGGTGCGTACCTATCGTATTTGGTCACATTTATTTGTCCTATGTAAAAATCGAATTAAAATGAAGTCCTAGCCCTTGAGAAGTGGCTATGTAACTTAAATATGTACCTACTTTTGTTTCAAGGTAACTAATAGGTAGGTACATATGGGCATAATGGCGGGTATTACCACAATAAAAATATAGCTCTAAGCAACTACAATAAAACGATAAGGACCTTCTTGTCACATTTCTGTGTTCGATCTAAAACAAATGTATTCACCGTTCCGGTGGAGAATATTTCCTAAAACCCTTACCGGAGTTAAATAAAAACGTAGTTAAATGGACACCGCAGCCAATAGAGTTATGTAACCCCAGTTTGCAGCAATTCGTTAAAGTCAAATACCTTCTTGACTACAGTAGAAGTTGCTACGAATATAATACACGCTAATAGGAATAATCACGAACCATGATTAGAATTCGAATAAACTTATACTTACAGTTTTAACTTGTCACGGCTTGGCTCGCAGGTTACCACTTCTGACTTGATGAGAAATAATACTCCAATGATCCTTTACATAGCTATTTATTCTTCTGTTCTTCGTATAATAATAGATACTACTCCTACATTCCACTTAATGGTATTACGAAATAATAATCCTATGATTGTAGATTCTTTACATTTTTATTTTCACAATCTAACTAATACTTGCACAACTAAGTACTAACTATTAATTAATACAAATATTCTACTTTAACTAATTAGCACTTTACTGAACTCGATCAGGAAACAGAATGTGTTCTTTTTCCAGAATATTCACTTTTTATCGCCTCTCAACAAATCCCACCTCATACTGAACATTTTATGTCAAATCAACTACCCACTATTTTCGAATAATCAATAAATGTTTTATGTACAGGCTAATCATTCTACTATGAGGCGGTGTTGACATCACAAAAATAACTTATCACTACTTAAAACTGAATGGTTTTAGCAAAATCACAACACTATGTACTTTATGCTATTATGGTTTAATTTGTGCTTAGCCGAGGGTAGGTTCGAAAAAAAAAGTACTACATACATGAGATTGCGTTCTGTTCCTTATTATTTTGTTTCCAGAACCTAGTATACACACAGATTCAAGCTTGATTCAAGCATTCATATTTCGTGTATATTTGTGTGAGTTTCCGCCCTGTGATAGAATCCTGAATTCAGGGCTACTAGCACTTCAAATACAGAGGAAAAAGACTAATAAACCCAAGGTTATACAGTTATACATACACGCACAAATGTCAGCCATAGCTAAGAAGTATTTAGGTTAACTGCAATAAATAGTTTTGAGGCACCCATAAAGTATTTCGCCCCTCGCAGTGACCTATATTTGTGTGCAAGTTTACCAACAGCTCTCATAAATTGTTTACTACGCGTGTTGAATAATACGAATCTACATTGAGGACTGTATTGACAAAGATATTATAAAGTACCTACTAGGTACAAAGTATTGAGTTAGATTTGCGAGGAGACCTGCCTGAATGAGGTGACTATTCTTCAAGCCGCTGCGCTGTCCGGACCAGGAATGTCTGATTTACCCCTACTTTTGTTATAAATTCGATAGTTTGTAGGTATGAACGATTTTTTAAATTTATTTTTCATTTTAACGTGAGGGAAAATCCATCATGAATGCTATGCCGGACTCCTACTGACTAAAAAACCTCACGTAACGCCCAACAGCCTATGGTTGGGAGCCCCGGGAAAGCCTTCGGAAGGATGTCATAGGACTCCCAACAGACCTACGGTCATCACTGCGGCCTCGACCAGGGGGCGGTTCGGGTACTATCCCGCGTCTTTGGGGGTTTCGAGTGTGATTGCGCTTCTAATGGGAGGCGTGCGTGAACTCCTCACGTCACGCTGCTGTCATGGGCCTGCTTCTGTAAGGACGGTGAGCAGCCCTTTCACCGTCCTCAGGCCCCCGGTCATGGACGCCGATAGTCTTCGGCGAAGACACGTCGGCGGCGCCCAGGCCGCAGTATAGGTATGAACGATTGTTAATCATTCATGCTCATAGCTAGAGACTGAATGGATCTGGTGAAACTTTTTTACAGGGATCGATTTTGAATCTAGAGTAACACACACTTAGGCTAGTTTTATCTCTGAAATACGCGCCACAAAGGCCACGCGATGCGGGAAGGGAACTGAAAACCACGGGGACAAATATCTTGTTCGTAATAATAAACTTTGCTATCAAATACCACGTTCATTCTATTTTCTTAGAAAGGACTACAAAATTTTCGTACAATAAGTATTTAATATTCTTTAGACGCGATTACATAGCCCAAAATTTCTCCACACTCGGTTCCAATTTTGAACTTCGTTTAAAAATTCATTCGTGTCTCAAATTGATGATAGTCTGCATCAGCCAAAGAAGCTATGGCAACAGCTGAAATCAAAAATCCTACCTAGCACTAAAAACAACAATGAAGTACCGACCTCCTGTGGAAGTGCGGACAGGCTCAATGAACACTTCTTGGATGTACCGGGTGATGAGAGAATATCTATATCTGATCTCACTTACTTTGAGTTCAACCGGTTTAGCCAAGATGGTTTTCAGTTGGAGCTTGTGAGTCAGGAGTGTGTGAGGAAAATCATAAAAGGTTTTAAGTCTAATGCTATGGGTGCAGATGAGATCTCTTTGGAAATGTTTCTGATGACCCTCCCTCAAACCCTTCCCGTAGTTACACACATCATAAATACATCCATTGCAACCTCAGTCTTTCCCAGTGCTTGGAAAACAGCAAAAGTTAGGCCCATACCCAAACTACAGCACCCGCTGAGTCCAAAAGACCTGCGTCCAATCAGTCTATTGTCATGCCTGTCGAAGATTTTGGAAAGAGTGGTTAGTGACCAACTCAGGGCATATCTAGAACGGACCAATATACTGCCGACTGTGCAGTCAGGCTTCCGGAGAGGTCATAGTACTGCAACGGCTCTCTTGGATGTTGTGGATGAGCTGCTGCAGGCAAGTGATGAGGGTATGGGTACGGTACTCACGTTACTTGACTATTCCCGGGCTTTCGATAGTATAAATATTTCACTTTTGCTGTCAAAACTTACTTTTTATGGTTGTTCAGCAGAGGTTGCAAAATGGTTTAACAGTTATCTCAGCAATCGATTCCAGTATGTACAAATAAGGGACAGCAATACCGGATACATAGTTGAATCTGCACACCGTCGGGTCACGAGGGGCGTGCCGCAGGGATCGATATTGGGCCCATTGCTGTTCATACTGTACACTGCTGATGTGGTCAATGTAATCAAGAATTCCAGGTTCCATCTATATGCTGATGACCTGCAACTTTATTTCTCTTTTCCACCAGAGGACTATGAGGTATCTGTAAACAAGATTAATGATGATTTGAGAAATATATCAGAATGGTCTAGAAGAAATGCTTTGGTGCTGAACCCTGGAAAATCAAAATTTATGGTGACTGGCACGAAGAAAATGGTGGAACGGATGAAGCAAGTACCATTGAACATTTGTATTGATGGATGTGGTGTGCAGCAGGTGTCAGAGGTGCGGAATCTTGGTGTTGTCTTTGATGAGGAATTACACTTTGAAACACATGTCTTGCAAGGAGTTCGGAACTGCTTTTTCAGGTTAAAGCTACTCTATAGGATACGACCATACATCAGTGTCAGCATCAGAATACTACTATGCGAGTCACTTATCCTATCCAAGCTCAACTATGCTGACACTGTGTATGGTGGCTGTCTTTTGAGACGTACAGAGAGGCTGATACAACGAGTGCAAAATTCCTGTGCAAGATTTTGTTTCCATATACCACCACGAGGGCATGTGACCCCCTTTCTTAATGAGGGTAACATGCTAAAGATGTCAGAGCGTAGGGACTTGCACCTCGCCACTTTGCTGTTTGGCTTGGTGCAAACACACAGACCTCTATATCTTTTCAATAAGCTGTCGTGGTCAAGGAATGTAAATAGGCATAATACACGTGCTTCTGCTTACCTCATGCTAATACCACGACACAAATTAACGAAGTACAGAGGAAGCTTCAAATTTATGGCAAATAGCTTATGGAACGTTTTACCACCACCACTCCGTGCCCTGAAGTCGATCCACTCTTTTAAAACTAAATATAAGGCTTACTTGCTGGAAAAGCAGAAAAGAGGTCTAACTCACCATGTGTATCACACGCGATAATGATACACAAGTATCATACAACGTGGCTTCATGTGTGTTTCTCCCTTGCATGTATGGTATTGTATTTGTTGGCACAGCTGCGCGGCAATACATCGATTTTTTAAAAATGTACTCGTACTAAATTGTTGTTGTTGACAGCAAAACCTGTAGGACCGGTTTCGTTATGTTTACATACCTAGTTGAAATAGTTTATTTAACGATATGAAAATATTAATTTATTAGTTTAGTGTTTGTGTTAAACGATACAAAATTGAAAATTTCCAATGTAATTAGTATATTTAATATTTATGAACTGTATTTAACAAAATATTGGAACTTACCGATTGATTTAAATGGCGTTTGTACACAGTTTTCAATGATGCTTTTCATACTTTTTATGTTTATGGCGCCAATTGAGTGGACGTCTTCTTGCAGCCGGTACATGTTGTAGAAATAGTCTGACAATATAATCAGATAAAACGGGGTCGAATTTGTTTTTTATGTAATCCAATACTTTGTAATGCTTTCACTCTCAAATACTTTCAATTTTCATTTTAGTTTAGTCTATTAGAAGGAAAGTGAAATAACATGTAAGCATAGATAAGATAGTGGTTAAGCCATAGATAAGTATGTAATTTTGTATTTGGTTTTTGGTTTCCGATGGTTAATGGGTTCCCAGCATAGATTTAAGTACGAAAAATTCTTTATCTGTGGTTCATAGTAATTGTATTTATTTCGGTCTGTGGCAGATCTATTTTGGCTTGGTTGCTGATCTCTCAGCAAAAGTACGGAGAGCACAGTGGCGCCTCCTTTATTTACTGCTATTCTTGCCAAATAAAATGTTCTTTTTTTCCTTTCTTTTTGTAACTGTACTGTTTTCGATTTTAATATGTTTGGATTGATAACTTATTGTACTTTTTGTTTTTTAATAAGTATTACTACTGCGCCTGTTCGCTACGTACGTGACGTCCCCTAAAGGCGTCATCTGAAAACCAGCGCTGCCTAACAGTATACGTACTGTTAGTGCAGCAATGCTGAGATGACGACCTTTTCGGGCACGCACAGTGTAATTTTTACTTGTTCATATGATTGTACCTTTGTTATTTTATTTGTGCGTGCCGAATAAAGCTTTTATTTATTTTATTTTTGTTATTTTTTTAATAATAATAAAACTAAAACTTCTCTAAGAAATACCTACTTATTTCAAAATTTGTTGCTACTAAGTAGTTAGGTACCTACTGAATACTGGCTTAGGCAGTGCTGGAATTTGATCAAAGTGACTAGGGTTGGCATCTAAAGCATTCGTCTTGTACGTGCCGTACAATCTTTGAGTCGTAAAGCTTGAGAACTGAATTATGTCGCAGGGTTCTAACTTCAAAGTAAAATTTATTTGTAACTAGCTGTTCCCCGTAGCTTCGTCCACGTAGAAGTCGTTATCGAGTAAAATCATTACTCTCCTTTTACGTAGTCAGGTTAAAAAGTAGCCTATGTCCTTCCCTTGGACTTAAGCTATCTCTATAGTAAATTTCATCAATATCGGTTCAGCGGTTTAGGCGTGAAAACGTAACAGACAGACAGAAAGATAGACAGACAGATAGACAGACAGACAGACCGAGTTACTTTCGCATTTATAATATTAGTAGGGATTAGGATAAATAATTGTTATTGTAAAATGAAATACTACCAAATGTTAATATAAGTTTTTTTGCGTACCTATGGATATCCCTCATGGATGCCATGCAGGACCCTTGCCGACCAAAATCACATGTTGTCCAACACTGCCAAGGGCCGGAGCCCGTGGTAAGCCCTCGAAAGGGTGTCCCAGGATATCCTGGGATACCGTATTTACTAGGTACTTAGAAGTATTCGAATTCTCAAAAAATAATCTCATACATTTTGTACGGATAGACAATTAAGGAACTAGAAATGTTATTTTGACAACCCTAGTTACAACAGTTCTCTTCACAAGATTATCCTTTTTGGAAAGTTGGAACTTTGTTATAAGGACTAGTTCTCAACCTAACAAGAATTTCGTCGGAGACTTGAATAGTGAGTTAATTGTGCTGTATGTCGTAAAAAAAGTTGGTATTTTATGATTTAGTTTATTGCGAAAAGTCTATTTCTAAAGGACATTTCAGAATTTAAATAACATGGCTTGTTTGAAGGAATGCTATCGTAATATCAGATTGTGAGCCACAAGCCGGAAAGACTGCTTCGTTCTGACTGTGTAGACTCTGTCACCGTATGCCGTGAACAAGGAGGAAGATACGCTCGCCATGTGCAGAGTATGAAAAGGGCAGCTCGTTGCACTTACGGGAAGTTGATGTGCAAGCTAACAGTGTTGGACCTTGTTGGACTACATTATTGTCGATGAACATAGGCTATATTCCCGTATTCCCACGGGAACGGGAGCTACGCGGATGAAACTGAAGAAATACAATCTTCCAAGATAAATCTAATGTTCTAACAATACCAAACGAACATTGTCGATGTAATTGCTTAATTAATCATTCTACAAGATGATATCGTGGACGGAACCCGCGTGTAAGTGACACTCGAATAATAACAGTCTACTCACTGAACGGTAATTACAATCAAGGCGAGTAAATAGTTTGTTCCAGCTTATATTTTGTGTTAGGAATTTGTAGCGATGCTGGGGAATCTAATGGTCGTCACACACGTTAAAGTATACTTGCGCAAGTCTAGGGATTGTACACATGAGATTGTCAGGGCTCTGTTCTTGTCGTATTGTATGTATTTTCATACAATCTCTCATTGCGATGGAATTCTTTTTTTACTTTGTTGATAACCTCTATGAACATGTAGAGACACGTTCACAAGTAAGGTTGTGTGGGGGTGTTTTTTTATATACTGAGTGTAACAAAATTACCTCTCCAAATTTCATGAGATGACTTGGCATCGAAAATCAAATACAAATATTTAATAAAAAAGGGGGGTAATTTTTTTAATTTTTTTTTAAATTTTTTTTTGTCGTACATTAAGAATTCATTTTTTACCGCGGCAATTCGAGGTAACATGGTCGCCGTGGCAAAACAAACACGGAGCACCCGTCTGGCTGTCGTTGTCGCTTTCTACTGCTGCTCAGTAGCGATAGAAAGGGTGAAATGAAAATTTATAGGACTTTTAAAACGGATTTACGGTTAAAGTATTCATGTGATTTTTTTTCTTCATTTTTGTAATGTTTCTTGACTGATGCCACGTCACGTGACGAAATTTGGAGAGTCAATTATGTTACACCCAATATATATTTAGCTCGCCAAAATGATGCTGCCGCCTGATGGAAAGCCATAATGACATCTAGCGCTTGGGGACCACTGTCACAGCAAGACTATACAAAACTATACAAGTTGTAGATCTACTGATCTAGTGGTCATCAAGTTGGCGACCCTATGATGTGTCTCTTCACGCTCCGCTTGAGGAACCAAGATTGTAAGAGGAGGGAAACACGTGGGTGTACAGCAAAGCAATACGTGCCACAACGATAGCATCGTCACCGCGATTTTCTAGCTCGTGTTGACGGCCCCTAGACTTGTGCAAGTGTACTTGTACGTGTGTGGCTCGCATAAGGTTCAGAACGTTGATATGAGACAACAAATAAATTACTTTACACAAGTAAATTGTTGGTGGTATTATCCTTACGCAAATGAAATTGGTTTGTATTTGTATGTTGTAGGGGAGATGTAATAGTCAAAGTTTTCGTCAGCTCAAAATCACCTTTAGTTAAACTTTGCGAAGTAACAACGAATTTTATTGCTTTAAAACATTTATAGTTACTACTAGCTGATTCCTGTGGCTTCGTCCCTGAGGGTATCATTACCCTCCTTTTGCGCCGTCATTTAAAAAGTGGCCTATGTCCTTCCCTTGGACCTAAACTATCTCTATACTAAATTTCATCAAAATCGGTTCAGATGTTTAAGCGTGAAATCGTAACAGACAGACAGAGTTACTTTTGCATTTATAATATTACTAGCTGTTCCCCGCGGCTTCGACCGCGTAGAAATCGTTATCGCGTAAAATCATGATATTCCTTTTGCGCAGTCGGTTAAAAAAAGTAGCCTATGTTCTTCCCAGGGCCTCGAACTATCCCTATACCAAATTTCATATCCATCACTCCAACCGTTTTGGCGTGAAAGTAACAGACAGACAGACAGAGTTACTTTCGCATCTATACATATAATAAAATGATAGCAAAGTCAAAACTGTACATTGGAAATATTTAAAAAAAAAACTCGCTGGGTGTTCAACATAAGATACCGAAGACGAAAATATAGTTAGAATTTTTTTTGTCTGTTTGTCTGTTTGTCGGTTTGTCTGTTTGTCTGTTTGCTTTGCTTTGTCCGTAAGGATCTCGAAAAGTACTTAATGGATTTGATTCAAATTTTGTACAAATATTAGCTAGGGGTAGGGTCTTAAAATAGGCTATATATTATCACGCTACATATCCTAGGGGCTAAGCAGAGACCAATCAAATTGGCATTATAACATAATTATCACGCGTACGAAGTCGCGGGCAACAGCTAGTTTATAATATAACTAGCGGACGTCACGCGGTTTCACCCGCGTAGTTCCCGTTCCTGTGGGAATACGGGAATAAAATATAGCCTATGTCCACCGCAAAGAGTGTAGCTTCCCAACAGTGAAAGAATTTTTCAAATCGGTCTAGTAGTTCCGGAGCCTATTCGTTACAAACAAACAAACAAAAAAACAAATCTTTCCTCTTTATAATATTAGTATTGATAGTAGGGATGCCATAAATTTGTGCTGTGAGTAGGTACGTCCGCTATATTTGGTCGTACCCCTACAACTCCCGAATGGCTTGGATGTAGATTGGAGTATCCTTACGTAGAAGATATATATTTTAGAAATGCAAAGCAATTTATATAGGTTTACTATAAATGACAAATCTGTTAGCGAACGTAAAATAAAACTTGCCTTATTTTACAGTGAAATATACCTACTATATAAAGAGGAAAGACTTGATTGTTTGATTTCATGGAATAGGCTCCGAAACTACTGACTAATTTAAAAAAAACTTTCACTGTTAGAAAGCTACACTTTCCGCGGGTAATATAGGCTTTATTTCTTTTCCGTATTCCCACGGGAACGGGAGCTACGCGGGTAAAACCGCGTGCCGTCCGCTAGCAATAAGCCTTTTTTTTTTTTTTTAACGTGAGGGAAAATCCTCGTAGGATGCTATGCCGGACTCTTACCGACTAAAAAACCTCACGTAACGCCCAACAGCCTATGGTTGAGAGCCCCGGGTAAGCCCTCAGGAAGGATGTCCCGTGACTCCCAACAGACCTACGGCCGCCAATGCGGCCTCGCCCAGGGGGTGGTTCGGGTGCAATCCCGCGTCTATGGGGGGTTTCGGGTGTGACCCCGCTTCTAAGGGGGGGCGTGCGTGAGTGCTCACGTCACGCTGCCGTCATGGGCCTGCTTCTGTAAGGACGGTGAGCGGCCCTCTCATCGTCCTCAGACCCCCGGTCATGGAGGCCGATAGTCCTCGGCGAAGACACGTTGGCGGCGCCCAGGGCGCCGACTGCGGAACTCGGGTGGGAGAGTTCTCTCCCGCACCCGGCCCGCCGCCTCCTTCGCGAGCTCACCGTCCTTACAGAAGCAGGCCCATGACGGCAGCGTGACGTGAGCACTCACGCACTAATAAACACCTAATAGTGTGCGGTGATTTTAATGTTAATATACTTGTAAATACACGTCAGACCAATGATATCTTAAATTTATTTAAATCACACAATCTCACTAACTTATTTTTAGAGCCTACTAGATATTGTGATACAACAGCTACTTGTCTGGACAATATATACAGTGATATGTTGCCAGAAAGTAAGAGTATTATAAATAAGATAAAATCAGATCATACTGGGCAAATAGCATCTTTCAAGATCACAAGAGAAAAAGTTAAAAAACGTAAAATATTATGTAGACCAGTAACTAGTGACCGCTTGGAACGTATGCGAGTTGGACTTTGCAATAAACTTCCATTTTTAGACACTGGCTTAGATTTAAATGTAATGTATAAGTTATTTTTTGATTCCTTTTACAATGAGTTCAACTCCATATTCAAGTCTAAGGAAGTCACAATCGGAGACAGGCCAGCCTTCAGTGAATGGGCCACTGAGGATATACATAAAAGTAGACAAAAACTGTATGAACTATACTCAGAAAGACAGCTTAATAGAACAGATGAATTTCTAAATTATGTTAAAACTTATTCAAAAAAGTTTAAAGCAGACTGCTTAGCGGCCAAAAGAAAGTATATAAGTAATAAAATTATCAATAGTGTAGACAAAGTTAAATCTACTTAGAAAATAATTAACGCAGAAAGAGGCCAAGCAAAATCAAATGGTAATAATTTTAAACTTAAAGTAAATGGTAACATCATTACAACAGATGCCGAAGTCGCTAACGAATTTGAACATTTTTTCTCTCGAATACCAGTAGATTTGACCAGAGGCCTAGGTTCTTCTACCCCAATAGCAGAATCCTTGTTAAAAGCAAATGTTCCTTGCTGTAATGAAATATTCAAATTCAGTAAAATTAGTATACACACTATCATAAAAACTTTTAAATCTTTAAATATTAAGAAAACGGCTGACCTCTGGGGAATTTCTGTACATTTCGATACCTCGGGGCTCAAAAGGCGTAACCGCCATTTTGGCGAAATTGAGTTTTTAATGCAGTCCTACTTATATTTTTCTCCTCTATCGATCTGTATATTTAAAGTCTTCCAATTCGCAAAAAAATGGTATTTACGACCCCATTTTTTGTAGGAAATAAAACAGATATTTTTAGTTTTTGTGTCGTAACAGCGACCACTGTTACTGTTTATAAACGCGAGGGTAGTAAACGACACCGTAGATGATACAAATGTTTTTACGCCTACCATTTTACATCATATTTTTTTTAGGTTTGGGTCGTAAGAGCAATTACTCCTAATGATCAATAAATTTGAGGGTAGTAAACGACATTACCTAGTAACATAATTGTGCTTACGCCCGAACATATCTATTTTTAAAGAATCAACTTGCTCGATACGCCCTTAAACATTACTGTACTCTAAAATAAAATGATATACGTCTAACAATTACATACATACATACATAACATCACGCCTGTTTCCCAACGGGGTAGGCAGAGACTATGGTTTTCCACTTGCCACGATCCTGACATATCACTTTCGCTTCTTCTACTTTCATAAGTGTTTTAATACATGCTCTCCGATTAAGGGTACTCTTGACCTGGCCTTTTTCAAAAGGTGTCCAATTTGGTCGACATAAGTGCGACGCGGTCGGCCCCTACCAGATAGTCTATTCACTCTCGCCTTATAAATCTCTTTTGTCAGTCTGTTTTCATTCATTCTCTCCACATGTCCGAACCATCTGAGCATCCCTTTTTCTATCTTAGTCACTACATCTTCTGTCAAGCCGCAATGTTCCCTAATCACACAATTTCTTTGTTTATCCACCAATGTCACTCCAGCTATGCTTCGCAAACTCCTCATTTCCACTGCATTAATTTTACTTTCATGCGTCTCCTGCAACACCCAGCTTTCACTTCCATACATAAGTGTAGGCACAAGCACTCCTCTATGTACAGCCATCCTTGCCTTTTTAGACACATCCTGACTGCTCATAAAGGCGTGAATGGCTCCATTCACTTGATTACCTGCCAAAACTCTTCGTTCAATATCATAGTCACACTTTCCATCTCTTACAAATTTTGACCCCAAGTACACAAACTCTTTTACCTGTTCTACTCTTTGCCCTTCGATGTAAATTGGGCAATTCGTTATATTTTCTTCTCTTTCAAAAACCATTACTTTCGTCTTTTCTACATTCACTTTCATACCTCTACTTTTAAGCGCATCATGCATTATGTTAACCATCAACTGCAACTCCTCCGCCGATGAAGCTAATATCACCTGATCGTTCGCGTATAGGAGGCATTTGATGGTCAGCTCTTTCATTTTCAAACCATACGCACACTCTTGCAGTTCTTTCAAGCAGCTGTCCATATACAGATTAAACAGACACGGCGATGCTACACAACCTTGCCTCACACCTTTTTCAATGTGAAAGAAGTCTGTGCAAGCTCCGTTTATCCTGACACAAGCACTGGAGTCTTCATACAGAGATTTCAGTGCTCGTATCAAGGTTCTGTTTACTCCATACTTGGACAGTGTTGTCCACATTTCATTCCTCACCACTCTATCATAGCCTTTTCCAAGTCTACAAAGATGCAGTAGACTTTTTGACGTTTTGCCAACACCTTTTCAGCTACGCATCGTAAGGAAAAGACCTGATCCGTGCACCCTTTTCGAAATCCTGCTTGCACATCCCACATTTTTCCTTCCGTTTCATTCATCACTCTTTTTATCAGCATTTTTGCATATAGTTTGCCTACGACACTGAGCAAGCTAATGCCGCGGTAGTTCTTGCACTCTTGCTGCGACCCTTTCCCTTTGTACAGCGGCACTATGACAGATTTACACCATTCCTCTGGTACTCTGCCACTTCGCCAGCAAAGGTTAAAAAGGCGGTACAGCTGGCAAGCTACCACGCCACGTCCCGCTTTCAGCATCTCGACAGAAATCCTATCAATTCCAGCAGCCTTTCCTAATTTCATACCATTCAACGCTTCCACAATTTCTTCCATACTTAAATCGCTTTCATCATCAACTTCATTCCATTCCAAGACATGGGTCTCTCCTTGTAAATCCTCTTTTTCAAACAAACTTTCAAGATATTCCTTCCATCTTTTTAGCACACATTCTTCTGCTCTCACTAAACTTCCCTCCCGATTTCTGATGTGTTTTATTTGTGATGTCTTTGAGCCCTCATTGATCTTATAGACTTCCAAAAGAATTTTATATTTTCTTGGAAGTTATCAGATAACCGGTTATGAAATACATTCCTATCATCCTCTCTCTTTCTTTCTATCACCTCTTTTGCGACATGCTTATACCTTTTATACTCATCCTTGGCCATTTTTACATCCTCATCCGTTGCCTTTTGCATTCTCTGATTGGCTTTTGCAGCCAGCCAGTTTAACCACGCTTTCTTCTTATCGGACAGAACCTTCAAAACTTCTGCAAACATTCTCTTTACCTGGCATCCTTGACTCCTCTTGCATACCCCGCATACTTCAACTGCCACTTCAACGAGTCCTTCCTTAATCGACTTCCATAATTTGTCCATTTCACATTCTTTAACTAAATTTTCAAACTTCCCGCTCAATTTACTCAAAAATTCTTCTTTCACGCTACTACCGTGGACCTAATGGTCCACTTTCATGAAATGTCTACTCAGTATCCCACTCGGTCTACTTTCCCTTAGGGTCCACTTTCCTGAAATTGACGGTTACAACCATCACTCATCATACATCCATTGATTTTTGGGGTGTAAACGCCCCAAACATAAAAATTTTCGGGACGTATAGGAATGCTATTTTCGTTGCTTTTAAATTTATTAGAAATATAATTATACAGTGACCTGCATCACAAAAATTTAAGACTTTTGGTTTTAGAATGGTTTATATAGGTCAAAAATCGAAAAAGTTATGGCAAAAAAAGAAATTTTATTTTTGTTTTTTTGCTCTCCTGTAAAATCGACTTTTGGCGCTTACGCCTTTTGAGCCCCGAGGTATCGATTTAGTTAATTCGTTAATTGAAATGGTTGCCCCTGAATTATCAATAATATTTAATAATTGTGTTGATAGTGGTGTGTTTCCTGACTTAATGAAGTTTAGTAAAATAACTTCTCTGTTTAAATCGGGTAGCACCTCGGATCCGTCCAATTTTCGTCCTATTTCTGTACTACCCACGTTTAGTAAAATCTTTGAAAAGGTAATGCTTAATCAAATGCAAAATCATTTTAATACAAATAAACTATTCCATACTAAACAATTCGGTTTCACGCGCGGTCGGTCTACCACGGATGCTGGAATTAAATTATTAGAGTGTATATATGAGGCCTGGGAGGAGTCGTATGATGCTTATGGTGTATTCTGCGACTTATCTAAGGCCTTTGATAGCGTCCAGCATCAGACTTTAATTCAAAAACTTGATCATTATGGGATCCAGGGGACGGCCTTGGATTTAATTAGTTCTTACCTAAGAGATAGAGTACAGAGAGTAGTTATAAATGGTAAACAGTCACATGGGTCTGCTGTAACAATGGGGGTGCCTCAGGGTTCAATTCTGGGACCTTTTCTATTTTTAGTGTACATAAATGATCTCCCTCACCTTATAAGAGACGATCACGAGGTAGTTTTGTTTGCTGATGACACATCTTTAATATTTAAAGTTGAACGTGGACAACGCAATTTTGACGAAGTAAACAATGCCCTCTCTAGGGTAGTCCACTGGTTTAACGCAAATAATTTATTGTTAAATGAAACTAAAACAAAATGTATTAGATTCACCTTGCCAAATGTTAGGCTCGTTAACACCAGTATTAGGATTAGGGATGATCAAGTAGAATTGGTCGATGAAACTGTCTTTCTGGGCATAAAGTTAGACTCCAACTTGCAGTGGGGGCCTCATATCGAGAAAGTCTCGGGCAGACTGAGCTCTGCAGCCTATGCCGTTAAAAAGATCCGACAACTGACAGACATTAGAACAGCGCGTCTTGTCTACTTTAGCTATTTCCACAGTGTCATGACCTATGGCATACTATTATGGGGTAACGCTGCCGACATCGAATGTATCTTTGTGTTGCAGAAAAGGGCTGTCCGGGCTATTTATGGTATGGGGTTTCGGGAGTCATTAAGAGAAAAGTTTAAGGATATCAACATCCTTACTGTGTATTCACAGTACATATATGAAAACTTATTATATACTCATAAAAATAATAGTAAATTTATTAAAAATAGTGATATCCATAACCTTAACTTAAGAAATAAGAATAAATTGGCTGTACCTAGATTTAGGCTTAATAAAATAAGCAATTCTTTTGCGGGCAATTGTATTCGAATGTACAGTCAACGTTCATGAGTGTGTTAGCACCTTAAGGATTATAATGGCTTGTCCGGTTAAACGCGTATCTATGTGTGTCATGTTTCAACTCATACTTTTGTATGTCATACAGTATCAATACGAGAAAACATCAATGTGTGTGATGCGAAACAAAGATAACATTATGCTTGCCTTTTCATACTATTATGTTCGAAGTATGCACTGCACTGAAGCTATATAAGGTGATGCCAAAATTTGTGATTCTACGTAAGGCAGCGCGTAGCTAAGTCGGTAACGGGGCTACTACGGATAGTGTTGAAATTGGATGTTCTGGGTTCGGATCTTATTTTAACCTCTTTTTGTTTTGTTTTCATTAAATTTTAGGAACAAGTTAACGGAATTAGAAATAATTATTTACAAATAGAAAAATGCTATACTTACTTAATTAACAATAGATCATAAATAAAACAAAAGCTTTCAGAAAATGTTTATTTCAATTTTGAAATTAAAATAATCATCCAATGTTAATTTGTGGTTATAATATTTTTATCCATAAATATACTTTTTTATAATTAATATTGCTTATTGAGGTTATAGCTTAATTATTCATTTTCTCGTGGAAAAGAGGATTGAAACTTAACCTCAACCATACAGTCTTATACTAATTACAGGCCAGCACGTCCCTTGATAGGCTCAGTAGTCTCAATAGGCTCAACTGAAATTAATTAACAAGCCAAGGAATAACTTTAATGTCCGGATGTTGACTAAGCCATTCACGAACTATGGTAGCTCGATGGATAGGACAATTATCGTGCACAAAACTTATATCATTAACACCTGGATAGACATTTCGCACTGTGGGTAACATTATATCTTCTAGCACGTCCACATAATTTGCACTATTTGCACGCGTAGATATAAATTCTAATTCACCCGGCCCTTGCGCACTAATCCACCCCCACATATTTACACTTATTCTACCTGATTCAGTGTTCGGTACTATATTGTTTTCACACCAACGAGTGTTGTCCTTACGCCACAAATGTAATCTTCCTTTTTGAGATGATTTAAACGTTTTTTCATCACAAAATATTGTTGTTTCCCAGTTAAAGTCTAAATACTCTCGTGCAAAACGTAACCGCTCCTGTTTATGCCTTTGAGTCAAAAAAGGTTTTATCGCTGGCTTTCGGTGATGTAAACCTTCAGCATGAAGTGCACGGCGAACGGTGAGTAATGACGTATGAAACTCATCGGCAAAACGTTTGGTTGGTATAAAACCATTTGTTTCATATTCCGCTACCATATAACGTCGCTGAGCCCTGTTAATAATAGCAGGTCTTCCACTTCTCCTCCGGCTCTGCAAGTTGCCCTCTTCTTGAAATCGTTTCACCCAACGACTTACGGTATTCCTCTAAAAAACAACAACTATATTACACAATTGCAACCAATGAACAAAATTGCATTACAACAATATTAATTAATTAATTAACTTACAGATAAGCCCGTCTCGTTAGAAATTTGAGACATATTCAAACCATTCGAATATAGGGCCACAATATTAGCTTTTGCTTCAATACTTATATTCGACATATTGATTTATTATAGAAGAAATCTAATCGCAATAGTAGTAATAAACACGAACAGTCGTAACTGATTTCACCAACCAACAACTTCACTCACTGCAAATAAATCCATTTAATTTCAAATCCACCCTCTAAAATTTTTCGTTAAGTTTATA
The DNA here is from genome assembly GCA_933228765.1 of Miltochrista miniata. Taxonomy (NCBI): domain Eukaryota; kingdom Metazoa; phylum Arthropoda; class Insecta; order Lepidoptera; family Erebidae; genus Miltochrista; species Miltochrista miniata. Next base: position 5,472,767 of record OW121769.1, read on the forward strand.
ATTCTACTTAAGAAACATTTTTATATTCGTGTCAACATTTAAATCATAACTGTTAAATATAAAAACACAAAAAGTTAATAGTTCAAATATCAGGTTCTGAACCATCCACCCGACCATTATCATTCGTCAGCCCACACCTTAAACCACTAAGCCACAGAGCCGCTTACGTATTATTGTGAAATTAACAATATCAATCAACGAGTGAACAATGTGTTAACTCAAGTTAACAACAGCTAGATCAATTTTCGAATGTCATACGTTGATCGAGATAAGACATCTAGCGGCTATAAGAGTAAATGTAGTTTATCATAATTCAAAACGAATATCTAGATGGCGCTGTACTCAATCTCGAAAAGTCATAATAGTGCTGACGTGTGTGTGTGAGAGTAAGTGTGAATTGTCTTCGAAGAATAAGGTCATAAGTACGACTAGTGATGACGCGCTATACTTTCGTCAAATTGCTATCGGACTTATGAACGCTACTGTACAATACATTGCCGACAGCCGTAACAGGTTTGTCAGTTAATAAATTTAAAAAACTAATAAAACTTAAATTGTGCCAGAAAGCTTATTATAGCATTAAAGACTTTCTAGAAGACAAGGCTGCCTGGCAGTGACACGAATTGCTCCTTTCTACATTAAAAAAAAAAAACTGTATTAGATACTAAGATGAATTAATAGGGACCGGACTGAGTTTCTTGGGGTGTTCTTCTCAGTCTGTAGCATTTCCGAACCCCCGGGGTGCTAGGTCGGGAAACCTCCTAGTGTGCTTGGTCCGGTTTTCTATCCCTTCGGGCTATATGCCCGGTGGGAGTGACAACTGGACTAAGACGGTGCACCCTGGAACATCGGCTAATGGGTGCGGTGTGCAGCCCTCATTAGTGGATGTACTAATATCCCGGCAAGCTGACCCCATGGCGAGGGGGTCGCAGTTCGGTGGGCCTGCTAGGCCCACGGTGTTGCGTTGCATCTGCAGCGCAACACAGCGTGGCGGACGCCCCAATGCTCCCGGCTTTCTGGCTGGTAGAAGCATTGGGACGGTTTTTCGGCCGTCATTTGACGGAGTTGCACGGTGGTGTGTGTTGCTGCCGGCCGCGAGTAACAGCGCGGCCGACAGCAGCAGTGCTTGGCTGGCATCGCTTCGCCACATTTGCTGACGAGGCGATGGCTGCAAAGTGAGAGGCACTGCACGGGAGGGGCGGGAGTTTGGGTAGATGCTTCCGCCCTATCGTGCAGTTCGGGGGCGCCGCGGTAGCCAGTCACTGCGCGCCCCGGATTGTTTCTTGACCGTGGGTGTAAGGTCGGGGGACCCCACCCACTAACGGTCACACGGCGGTGGGCACCTTCCCCGTGTTCCGGGGGCGCCCATTAGCGCACGCCTGCGCCAGCCGCTCTCTTTCTCCTCTATTACAGAGGGGCGCTCGAGAGCGGTGCAGGCGTGGTCTTTTCAGCTCCTTAGGGAGCTTTGGGGAGCCGCCCATCTGGCTCCCCCGAGGAGAGCCCCGAATTAACGGGGCGCCCCTAGCCGGGTCGACGTGAATAATCTTTTGATACCCCTCGGCCCGGCTAATGGGTGAGAAGGAACACCGCGGGGTTTAGTGGGTGGGACGGTCCATTCCGGACCGGGCCGGGAGTCCCACACACCATCCCAGCTGCCCCCGCAGCTGGGATGAAGGCGCATAAATGCGTTCCCCGCGTAAACAAAAAAAAAAAAAAATTTCCGAACCCCCGGTAGAGTCACAAAAATTTTGACAAACCTAAATAATTTTTTAAAAATTTCAAAGGGAATAAATTTTATTTTATTTTATTTATTTATTTTTATTTTGCATGACCTGCTCGCAGAAAGAGGCGGCGCAGTCCCACTTACTCCCGCTGGAGAGCATGGCTCGCACCATGGCCTCAAGCGAGAGAGTGTCCACGCCCAGACCCACTACGAGGACCTGTCGCTGTTGTGCCCACGCCGTGCACTCCACCAGCGTGTGGAGCGCCGTGTCATCGCTGCGGTCCTCGCAGTGCTGACACTCGGCCGTGGTTTCCCGGTGTTTTCGCCACAGATACCTACCGAAGCTACCGTGCCCGGCAAGCATCTGTGTCAACCGGTAGGAGAGAGCACCGTGTCTTCTCTCCAGCCACTCGTCCAACGCTAGTAATAAGCCTACGAACTGCTACAAGACTACGTCAAACGACGAAAGTATTTCACGTCACACTCACAGGGTTAAAATTATGAAGTTAGTTTGAGAGGAATCTTAGCTATGTGACTTTAGAACGGGGCTGTGCTTTCTATGGTACCTTGAGAATATTCACAAAAGGAGCTTTACTGAATTGGTTCTCCGAAACGCCTACAGTATGGGGTTCTTCAAAAGGGGTGAAAAATGAAAATATCTTTATTCATTTAGGTTTCAAAGTAACACTTATAAACGTCAAAATTTTTGCTTTTACATTTACCTTTACTGCCAGATTGGCAATGCAATAGGCAGAGCCTGTTAGGAAGGACCTGGCAAGAGAACTCACTCTTTTCTAATAGTCTTAGTACATTCGTTTGTCATGCAATAAAGATTAACAATGTTGTCTACACAAGCGACGTTTACAATCGCGCCTAAGAGTCTAAGAGTCTAAGAGTCTTAGAAGGTTTCTCTTTTTATATGTTAAGCTCGCTAAATTGACGCCGCCCGCCCGCCAGATGGAAAGCCATGGCGAGCCAGTGATGTCCTCACCTCAACCCGAGGTTGTGAGAGGAGGCAAAGAATCCGGGATTGTTGCAGTATCGGTAGTGCTCATGTGGCACAGTCTATGCTCTACGGCGACCTGTTTCGTTATGGGGCTGAAGTGTGCTATTTCGGACTAGTGTCATGCTCCCTCCACATTACTCGCGAAGTTCAACGAAGTTAGTCGGCGAAGTTGCCCGAGTCAAAGAAAATTTTTAACGAAGTAGGCCGAGGTGCCCCTCTACACTATCGTACTCGTCCAACTTCGTTCAACCTTGCAAGTAATGTGGAGGAAGCATCAGAAAAGAATAATAATCGTCTAGTCTCAGCTACGAAAACTGTCAAATTTTACCGTTGGCTACAAGTGCTACAACATCTATACTAATATTATAAAGAGGAAAGATTTAATTGTTTGTTTGCAAAAAGGCTCCGAAACTACTGGACCGATTTTAAAAATTCTTTCATTGCTGGGAAGCTACACTCTTCCTGGTGAACATAGATTTATTTTATTCCCGTATTTCCATGAAGGTGATATTTGGGCATATAATATGCCTCTGTCTACGCCTTCGGGGATAAAGGCGTGACCATATGTATATGTATCTTCACGGGAACGTTTGCCGGGAGCTACGCGGGTGAATTATTTGTAGGCGTTATTTATCATGAGCTACGGTTGACTTGAGGACTACTGTCGATATTCTTGTAGATTGTGATCCCCCCCCTCGCCCCCAGTCGCTAGATGATGGCATGGCTTTCTATCATGATGGTGGCATCATTTTGGCTAACTAAATATCTTACTATCTTACCTACTAATATTATAAATGCGAAAGTTTGTGAGTGTGGATGTTTGTTACTCTTTCACGCTCGAATGGCTGAAAGGATCTGGCTGAAATTTGGTACAGGAATAGATTGTAGTCTGGAATAACACATAGGCTACTTTTTATCCAGGGAATAAGTATAAAAGTTCCCATGGGAAGCGGGAAAATGGAAGCGAAAAAGTTTTCAATTAGGTAAGGACTGACTCACAATAACCATTTTTGCTAAACTCTACCCTCGACGGTAAATCTCCCTATTTCTCTCTCTCTCCGTCTCACGCAAACGAAGTTGCGCGGGTCAGTTAGTATAAAATAAAAGATTTCGATTCTGTTCTGACACTAATTGAAATAGCAGACCGTATGCTTGTCGGCCAATAAAAAAAAATTGCGTGTACTTAGTGTACACACGTAAGAAGTGAAACTTCTTCATAAACTTAATTTTCACCTCACCTTAAATTAAGTCAAAAAGTACAAAAGTACAAAAGTACAAAAGTCCAAAAGTCCAAAAGTCCAAAAGTCCAAAGTCCAAAGTCCAAAGTCCAAAAGTCCAAAAGGCCAAAAGTCCAAAAGTCCAAAAGTCCAAAAGTCCCAAAGTCCCAAAGTCCAAAAGTCCCAAAGTCCCAAAGTCCCAAAGTCTCAAAGTCCCAAAGTCCCAAAGTCCCAAAGTCCCAAAGTCCCAAAGTCCCAAAGTCCCAAAGTCCCAAAGTCCCAAAGTCCCAAAGTCCCAAAGTCCCAAAGTCCCAAAGTCCCAAAGTCCCAAAGTCCCAAAGTCCCAAAGTCCCAAAGTCCCAAAGTCCCAAAGTCCCAAAGTCCCAAAGTCCCAAAGTCCCAAAGTCCCAAAGTCCCAAAGTCCCAAAGTCCCAAAGTCCCAAAGTCCCAAAGTCCCAAAGTCCCAAAGTCCCAAAGTCCCAAAGTTCCAAAGTCCCAAAGTTCCAAAGTCCCAAAGTCCCAAAGTCCCAAAGTCCCAAAGTTCCAAAGTCCCAAAGTCCCAAAGTCCCAAAGTCCCAAAGTCCCAAAGTCCCAAAGTCCCAAAGTCCCAAAGTCCCAAAGTCCCAAAGTCCCAAAGTCCCAAAGTCCCAAAGTCCCAAAGTCCCAAAGTCCCAAAGTCCCAAAGTCCCAAAGTCCCAAAGTCCCAAAGTCCCAAAGTCCCAAAGTCCCAAAGTCCCAAAGTCCCAAAGTCCCAAAGTCCCAAAGTCCCAAAGTCCCAAAGTCCCAAAGTCCCAAAGTCCCAAAGTCCCAAAGTCTAAAAGTCCAAAAAGTCCAAAAGTCCAAAAGTCCAAAAGTCCAAAAGTCCAAAAGTCCAAAAGTCCAAAAGTCCAAAAGTCCAAAAGTCCAAAAGTCCAAAAGTCCAAAAGTCCCAAAGTCCCAAAGTCCCAAAGTTCCAAAGTCCCAAAGACCCAAAGTACCAAGGTCCCATCCAAAAGTCCAAAAGTCCAAAAGTTCAAAAGTTCAAAAGTTCAAAAGTTCAAAAGTTCAAAAGTTCAAAAGTCCCAAAGTCTCAAAGTTCCAAAGTTCCAAAGTCCCAAAGACCCAAAGTACCAATGTCCCATCCAAAAGTCCAAAAGTCCAAAAGTCCAAAAGCCCAAAAGCCCAAAAGTCCAAAAGTCCAAAAACCCTTAAATGACATGCTATCCCTGGATAAAGTACTCTTTATTCGAATCCACCGTGGTGGGGAACAGAACAAAGATGGCGCGTAACCAAAATCGTGACGTGACGTGACGCAAATTTTTTTCCAACGCCGATAAAGTTTCACTTAAAAAAATAGAAGATTTTCTTTAGTAAAGAAGTAGGTATATGCCTATACAAAGGATATGGTTCAATTCCAGCATGGCCCGATTCTTGATCATACGACTTGAATGCGTAGACGAATATTTACGAGTGAGATTTACTTTGTTTCATATTTTGCCGTTTCTAAAACTGAGACAGAAGTCGTTTCACCAGTAAATACTCGTCCACGCATTAACGTCGTATGAATCGAGAATGTGGCCGTACATCGAGTTCAATAGAAATCTTTTATATTATCTAAAACAAAGGTTCCTGTGACTTCCAAGAAACTGTCTAATGAACAATAGGTACCTAGTAAGCGACATCCGGGATGTATTATATTGCGTAAAACTTTCCTTTTATTCGCGGCATTATGCTCCAATTGAATGATAAATGAATAAGATAGTTTCTTTGTTTATTGTATTAGACATAATATTTGTTCTTATAAGATTTGTAATAAATAATAAATATATATTTTTATGGACCATCTTACACAACATCATCTAGCCCAAATTAAGCTATTATAAGCTTGTACCGTGGGATCTAGACGACTGATAGAAAACACCCAAACTCCGAATCAAACATTTGTGGATCACACAAATATTTGGACGAACCCAGGAATAGATCTCCTTCACGGCGCGGCGCGGTTACACTACCGACTGAGTCACAGAGGCAGTCAATCGAGCATCGCTGGACGTAGACCTCTCATATATCCTTGGAAATCCTTCCGAGGGTTTACCCGGGGCTGTCGACCGCTGGCATTGGTAGAGAACGTGTGGTTTTAGTCTGTAATAAGAGATTTTCACAAATGAAGAAATAAGTCCATCTCCAATTTTTTCTTTCTCATAACTCATAATGCACCACGCAGACTGGTAGTACCACGGCCAAGAAAGGGAACAAAACATCATGTAACCCGTTTAGGCTTTTGGGTTACCTGGGCGGTTTCTAATCTCAACTACCATGAAGCCATAATGGTTTCATTGGGTTTAAAATTTTGCTTATAGCTAAGTTGATGTACAGCGGAGGATTAAACAGAATTTTTCTGGTGGTGACGCTATCGCAAGAACTGAGAATTCAAATTTTTGATTCCGTTCCGAACAGATCAAAGTACGAGTATACATTATACATTATACATATACCTCTCAGTTAGAAATCGTTTATGGGTAATGCTTGCAATGCAAGCCTTTCCCAATGTCATTTTTAGCGTGTAAATCTTATTACTACCCGTTCGCTCTAACTTTGCCGCTGGCGTAGAGGCGTATACCCGAATTGTTAATTAGACGAAGTAAATTGACAGTAGCAATGTCACTTCGTCATAGAAAATAAGCAACATTGTATGAAGAAGAGACATTAGTTGCTGTCAATTTACTTCGTCTAATTAAAAATTCGACTTTAGTATGGAGCCGAGCGGCAAAGTTAGAGCGAACGAGCAGTAGCAGTACAATCTTTTTATCGTGAATTCTATACCGGTCTTTTACCGAGTAAAACCACACGGCACCGTTACATGCACGCAAGCAAAAGAAGATTTCAATATGAGCATTAACGTCTTTGATATGAGTCAAAAGCATTTTCGTATGTACCTACGGTGAAAAATATTTGCGAATAAATAAAATGGAATACTTTTATGATATTGTACCTAATATAAAGATTTGACGATGAAAGTAAACGAAATATTATTGAAAGTTAGACTTTATGAAGAATGGAATTCATGTAACGACATTTTGATGTATAGGTAACATTCCATATTGAATTTTGCTAACGTTTTTTATAAATCTTGACAAATGTGATTTTCTTGCATGGATTTTTTTATATTGTTTTATTATTTTTTCAGCTGTTGTTGATTGAGGAGAAAATAGAGACAAAGAGAGTTCATTGTAGCATTGAAAAATGCTCATAAATTATTTTTACACGAGTTGCTTAAGTGTATGTGTGTAAGTGTACCTGCTTGTGTTATGGGTACATTAGTGGTTAATATAAATAAGTTACCGTGGTGGGAATAGAACCCATGACTTCGTGATCAACACAAAAGAAAACCTGTATAAGCGCTTTAATCCCACCTTTTTTCTGATTTTAGTATTTGTGTTAAAGCGGCAACAGAAATACCTCATCTATGAAAATTTCAGCTCTCTAGCTATCACGGTTTCTGAGATACAAACTCAAGATGGACAGACTTACGGACAGAGAGACAGATCGAAAAGGTTCCCGTTTTTACGCTTTGTGTACGGAACCCTAAAAAATGATTTTAATTTCTGAGTTTCAAAAGATTTATTCAGAGAATTTCGAATTCACAAACAAATTAACTCTCCGATTTCATTATTAATGACTGGATACGTAAACATTGGAACTGTACACCAATTAAGGGGTCAATTAAAATCGACGTTAATCGAATTGGTAGCCCGTTACTTTACTTATTCTTCCATGTTACATAATATACATATAGTAACGCATTTATCCCCGAAAGGGTAGGCATAGGCATATTATATTACGCTGGACTAAAACTAAAAGGTGCAATGTGGTCGTATGCTACGCCTCTGCATACCTCTTCGGGGCTAAAAGCGTTACTGTATTATTTTGTATGTATGTATAAAAATCCCGGCACATGGGACAGCCTCGTGACTGACAGACAGAAAGACAGATGACCATGGATAGTCTCGTTTTTAATCTTTGAACACGGAACCCTTAAAACAGCCTACCTACGTCAAGTTCTAGAAATATGTAGGTACTAAAATGAATATCCAAAGCGGCATGGATAGGATCTTACAAAATCTGGTTGGGCAGGGAAAAGAATATTGCTGACGGTGGAAGGTGATCGTTTATGCGCATAGTACATAAGGTAAACCTACTTGAATGGGTCGCAAGTCCCAGACGCCGTCAGGGTGTTCCCCCCTGTGCCACGCTATGGACCCGGTGCCCGCACGGAGGATCCATGGAATGCTAAGAATAAGGTCTCTGCCTATAATAAAATTAATTATCTCATTTTCTTCTGCGGCTTGTAACGAGTGCAGGTCACGTGACACCCCTACACCACCCCGCGTCGCCATTATTCGCCACGTGGTGTAAGCGCAGCCGTTTGCAATGTGAACACGTTTCCAATTTCTCTGTAAAGATTGGTTTTCCTCATATATGGCATATGTGTTAAATTCTAGATCGTATCTAGACTTTAATCAGTGTAATTCTTAGATATAGTCATGCTTTTTTCCCGAAGGGGTAGACAGGGGCATGCTAAATCAAACACTCATATTTCTTCAGTTCTTTTTTGTTCAATGTCGAGCCTAAGGTTGTACTGAAATGGAAAGTGCCTTTTTTGTCTGTGGAAATTCTCATAAAAGCCATGACAGACTCCTACCGAATAAATTCATTCGAAGCCCTACCTTTTGCTTACGGCCGGGAGTCCTTAAAAAAGACTTTCTGAGTTCAGGACATGTTAAATGTTGACATGAGTGTTGACATTTTACAATGGCGCGAGTGCCTGCTTCTATAAATTTGACTAGTATCTTTGTACAACAATGAATGGTTGTCGCCATAGAGCAACGCGACCAGTACAAATGAAGCAGACATAGCATGTTTGCTCTTTACATAATTATGTGTCTGTGATAGGTATGTTGCAGGGGGAAATCGTGTTCATCTTACTTCTTACTAATATTATAAACGCGAAAGTATGTGAGAGTGGATGTTTATTACTCTTTCACGCTCAAACCGCTGAACGGATCAGGCTGAAATTTGGTACAGAGATACATTGTAGTCTGGAATAACACATAGGCTACTTTTTGTCCCGGGAATATGTTCCCGCGGGAACAAATTTTACGCTGGCGAAGCTGCTGGCATCAGGTAGTATAATATAACCCCCGCGCAACAAGTAGAATCTTACATGTGGAATCAAAGAAAATTACAGATTTTCAAATCTTTTGCTAACTCTATACTTGAAATCTGTAATTTTCCATTTCCTTTGACAAGGTGCCGGATTCTACTCGTTGCGCGATATACACCACACAAAAGCAATCGGCTGTCACTACGGAACTTACACAAAACAATGAAAACAATACACTCATAATATCAGACACACACATACATATTACGTAATCATATCGGAGCCCGCTTTGACGGAAGGGAAAATCTGAATATGGAGCCTCCCCTCCCTACAAAAGTCGATTGATCGTATTGCTCTATGATTGTCGCAGACTCGTATATTCTGCGTCACAGAACAACGCGACCAGTACTAGGGCAGTAGACATAGCATGTTTGCCCTGTACATATTTGTCTGTCATATTTTGCGGGTGGAATGGAAATCATATTAATTTACAGACATATATATGGTCACGCCTTTATCCCCGAAGGGGTAGGCAGAGGCATATTATATGCCCAAATTTCACCTATTTTATCATTTGTCCCACGTAATAGGTGGTGAGCCGTATTGCCGTGTTTAAATGGACAGGCGCAGGTTGTGATTGCCTGCTGTTGAAATAAAGTCTTCAACTTGACTTAACGACTGCCATTTTACTGGCAACCGGGACCAACGGCTTAACGTGCCTTCCGAAGCACGGAAACGCTCAAATAAATGTCACAAAGTGATCACATGGATGGTCATCCATCCATGGACCGGCCATAGTGAAAGTTGAAAGAAAGAAAGAAAGAAAGAAAGAAAATCATTTTTATTAGGCACACATAAAACTATATAAACAAGACAAGGAAAACAAATTACAATTTAAAAATAAAACAAAAAGAATTATTTGTGCGCCTAAAAGGCCACAGCTCAGCATAAATGCTGTAGGTTACCACAGCGCTGATTTTCAGCTGCAGCCCACTAGTTACTCACGGACATATGCCCGAAAAGCCCGTGTATGCAAAAGTACAATAAATATATATAAATAAAGTGACTTTTTGGAAACATCATCAATTACTCATTGTAATACATAACTTTAATATGCAAGATATTAAATATTAATAAATATTATATTCACTGCTACACAGCGCCATCCCAAATCAGTCAATATTTGCCTGTCTTATTGGCTCCACACACCCAATGAACACACTTAATATATTAGGTACAATAAATCTACACATATAGATAATTTAATTCACCCCCAGACACAAAACAAATCAATGTGCTCATCACACAAAGAGGTGAAAATCAAACCTACGGCCTCAAAATCCGTAGTCAGATCCTTTAATCACTAAATAAAACAAATAAATATACGACATGCTAACGTTAGGTGCTGGTTTTTTGCAACTCCAACAAAATAAATTTTAATTTAGCCTTTAAACTACTAACTGACCCTGTATTGCGCAGTGGCGGAGGGATATTATTCCAGCACTTGGTAGCATTGTACCGAAATCCACCTCTGAACGCAGTGGTTCTATGTCTAGGTATGCGTAATGGCAGCGAAATCTTTCTACCAGGGTACAAACGGTGTTCCTCCATCCAGACTAACTTATCATACAGGAACATTGGCTTATTTTTTCTTATTACACCGAATAGAAGCGTAGCCAAATGCAGCTCACGTCTAAATTTCATTTTTAAAATATTATTTTCTATCAAAAAAGGTGTAATATGACTGCGTCTAGGAATAACAAAACAATAACGAGCACAGGCATTTTGCACTTTTTGTATTAAATTAGATGTTTTGGCCAATAACCTGGGTCCATAAACCACGTCAAGATAATTAAATTTAGACAAAACAAGTGACTCACACAATTGTACACGTAAGTCCAAGCTAAGATAATCCCGTAGTTTGTACAGTAGCTTAAGACGATAGAAGCAGTTACGAACAATGTCAACAATGTGTTTTTCGAACCTTAATTCCCCATCCATAAATAAACCCAGATTACGAGCTTCATATGCACGTTCTATCAGACAGCCATTTATAGTAATATGTGGATTCAAATTGCCTATTTTTAAAATCTGGTTTCTGGAACCCAAAATCATAATTTTTGTCTTTGACGCATTTAGCAAAAGAGAATTATTTAATGCCCACTTATAAATATTATTTAAATCTGTATTAATTTTATTTTCTGCTGAAAGAGTTTCGTCTGGTTGAAAAGAAAAATATATTTGTACATCGTCAGCATAAATATGGAATTTACAATATTGTATTACATTGATTATGTCAGCACTAAAAAGAATAAACAAAATTGGCCCCAGGACGGAGCCCTGCGGGACGCCCCTATTTACATATTTTGGGTCTGAGTCATAAGTACTTCCATCCGCGCTATGTATTCTCACAAACTGTGAACGATACGTCAAATAAGAATTAAACCATTTTAAAGTTTGCTGGTCGAATCCATAATAAGTTAATTTTGACATTAACAATGAAATATTTAAAGCATCAAATGCCCTAGAAAAATCCAATAGTACTAATATTGTGCCATTTCCAGATGCAGTTGCTTACTGCAGTGGTCGTTTACAGAACACAGAGTCCGCGGGGCCACGAGCGCTTCTTTTATACCACTACAAAAACAATTTACACCACACAAAAGCAATCGGCTGTCACACTTATAATTTCAGACAATATGTGTGTGTATAAGCGTACACTTTTCAGAGTCCGCTTTGACAGAAGCGAAACTCTTAGCGCCTCCCCTCCCGGTGAACGTCATAAGTAGATCGTGTTGATCTATGTACTGCGTTTACTTAAGTACCATAATCGTTTTTGAAGCAAACGTTTACCTTGTTGTTCGCGAATTTGAGTGTATGTGTAATTAAGGCATTATTTGTGTTGATATGATTGTCAATATGGGCGAAAGCGATTTGTTTATTTTGTTGACAAAAGAGGGAGGGAAAAGCTTTATGGGGGTCTCACTTAAATTGTAACCCAGCTGGGTAGCTCTATATCAGCCATACTCAACCATTTTTTTATAAGGGCTACAATACGTTTCAGTCATAGGGTCGCAGGCTACAACTCATAATTATTTAGGTCTTAACTAAAACACAGTTCCAAATGAACTTACAATTTTTTTTAAATGAAAAAAGTGGTTACAAGTTTTTGTATGTTTTGATGTGATTTTTAATATCCAGGTATCACACTTTTTAAATCTCTCATAGATGCTATGCCGGACTCTTACCTACTCTTGCTTTGGCTACCATAGCGGCCGCTCCTAAGGGGTTTGAGTCTTTTCCCGCGTCTTGGGGGGGGGTTTCGGGTGTCATCCCGCTTCTTCGGGGGGGGGATGGTATGGTGTTCAGCTGAGAGCGACTATCAGAAGACACAATATACAAAATTGTGTTTACAAAATAATTATCTTGAAGTGGAATGTGTGTCGGAAATAAATATAAGCTTTTTTAGGGTTCCGTATCCAAAGGGTAACAACGATTACTAAGACTCCACTGTCCGTCTGTACATGCAAACATATAATCACGCCTTTATCTCCGAAGGGGTATTGTAATATTAGCTAGGTGAGTCTGTGATAGACGGTGAAAAAAGTAGCCATCTATAACGTGGTAGTATTTTCATATTCGCTAGGATAATTTGAACAGTCTGGTCGCCTTAGATTAGATATTCATAAAAATGACTGTACAAGGTGTGAGAAAGTTTTGCGTTAGCGAGATTCCATCTGGTATTATATAGAGCTGCTATACTCAAACTGTGGCCCACGGGCCAAATTTGGCCCGCCGAATGTCGGCGTGAATCGGAACCGAACCCCCCTAGGTGAGGCCGCAGTGGTAGCCGTATGTCTGTTGGGAGTCCTGGGACATCCTTACGAGGGCTTACCCAGGCCGCCCAACCTTAGGCTGTTGGGAATTACAAGAGGGTTTTTAGTCGGTAGGAGTCCGGCATAGCATCCATGCAGGATTTTACCTCACGTTAAAAAAGAAAGGCAATACTTAAACTTTTCCATGGTTATTTATATGCAATCACGCTACGCCCTAAGAATCAGAGCATGAAATAGTTTCCGATGACGTGCTCTGCTTATCAATAAACTGAAAAAAATGTTGCGAAACACTGAAAACAGCTTGATTTACAGCGAAAGATTTTTCTTCAATGGGGAGAACATTGCACGTTTGAGTGACAGGGTATTACTACGATAATTGGTACTGTCGTAGTTATTAGGCCCATATTATAAAGAGGAAAGATTTAATTAGTTATTTGTTTGTATTGAATAGGCTCCGACACTACCTACTGAACTGATTTGAAAAAAAAAAAGCTATAACTGTTTTGGGATAGCTTCCCAAAACAGTTATAGCTTTTTCCCCTGGGTGACATAAACTATATTTTATTTAAATTACTAGCTGATGCCCGCAGCTTCGCCAGCGTAAAATTTGTTCCCATTCTCGCTTCCCGTGGGAACTTATTCCCGGGATTAAAAGTAGCCCATGTGTTATTCCAGACTATAATGTACTCCTGTACCAAATTTCAGCCAGATCCGTTCAGCCGTTCGAGCGTGAAAGAGTAACAAACATTCACATTTATAATATTAATTGAGATGAATTGATGTGTAAACAAATTATACCCCTTGAGAACGATATCCTGTTACCCTTCCGAGGACTTACCCGCGTCTAGAGATGGGCGGAGGGAAAAAAACCCGATATTTATGCGGGAAAAAACCCAATAGATGGGAATTTTCATTATTTGACGATCCGAAAAATATAAACGTTATTTTATTATCTTTAGGACAAATGCAACGAAAAATAGGTACTTTGCGATGCGCACATACTTTGCGCCGATGCATCTAGGGCACTAGCTGTTGCCTGTTGTTCGAAATGTCAAAATGTGTAGCAGTATTCAGGAACTACAATAAAACCTAACTGTTATTATAGCAACAAAAAGATGATTTGTTGTTTATTTCATAAGATTCTTTCTGCGTATCGTGGCGGAATGTAACTTCATTGCAGATTAAATTTATATTGAATCTTTCAAGAATCTTTGACCAAAAAAACGAGCTGTACTAACTATTATTTAGTACACTTTACAAAAGTGCCCGCAGAGGCCGTCAGGGTGATGAGGGGTTTCCGCACAATCTCAGGTGATGCGGCATGTCTCCTAGCCGGAACCCCCCCGCCACGGAACTTGGAAGCGAGAGCCCTTGCGTCACTATTTAAATGGCGCAAGGAGGAGCTGGAGCTGGGTCAAAAGCCTGCGTCTCGAGAAATCTAGGCTCGACGGTCCCAAGTCTACCAGGAAACCGTGAAGACATGGAAGGTGCGACTTGAGCAACCAAAGGGGGGGATCCACCACAATCGCGGTGGTCAGACCGGTCATAGATGAGTGACTGGAGAGGAGACACGGTGCTCTCTCCTACAGGTTGTCACAGGTACTTCCAGTAAGTATTATAAGTATTATTCCCGTATCCCACGGGAGCTTCAGTAAGTATCTGTGGCAAATACAACGGGAAACCATGGCCGAGTGCCAGCACTGCGGGGAGCGCGGGAAACGCACTGGTAGAATACATAGCGTGGGCGCAATAGCGCCAGGTCCTCGATCGTGGCAGGTCTGGACTTGGACACTCTCTCGCTGGAGACCAGAGGGAGTAAGTAGGACTGCGCCGCCTCTTTCTGCCCCCCAAAGATGCGGGATAGCATTTTAGATCTTATCCCTCAGAAAGATTCCGAGCATAGCTTGTTCCATCACTCGTTGCGCATCCTTAAGGGCGTGAACTAGCCCCACTCCGAGTGTCCACGTTTTGGCAACGTAGGTCAAAATTGGTAGAACGCACTGGTTGAAGACTTTCGTCTTCACTCATTGCGGTAGCGGCGAGTAGAAAACTCGTGGCCGATCTCGACTGGGACCTGGGTCGCATTGCCCATAGGGCTCATACAACTTGGTCGACTACAATGCCAGAAAATCACAGGCGTGCGCGTTTATAGCTAAGAAGTCCCCGTTTCTACCCCTACCCTCTCTTCAGAACATTACTACACTAAAGGACAACCTGGAGATCTTAGGTAGGTCGTAGGAGGAGGAAGATAGACGTCCGGCGTGAGCTCAATCACAAAAACTACATAGAGAGTTGTGTTGGGCTCGGCTCGCGGAAACTAGGAGTCCTAAATAAGGTGAGGCGGTACTTCACGCCACATCAGAGATGTTAGCAGTACAAGACGCAGATTCGCCCCTGCGTCGAATACTGTTCTCATCATTGGGATGACTCCGCGAAGAACTTAGTTGACGCGCTTGACGCTATGCAGAGAGGCAGAGCCGTGCTATCCGAATTATTGTTTGTCCTCAGATGGTGGAGGATGGCGTTCGCGCGTGCGTAGTTTCGGATTACTTGTCGCTAAGAGCGGATGAATACACCCACAGAGACAGGCCTTTTATTTAATTTTCATTATCATTATATTTGATTAGATAGCACAGAATATTAAAACGTAACTATTTATTGAATTATTAACAAGCTATACTATTGATTGAAAACTGAGACGGTTTCACCCAACTTCCCCTCTGTGAAAGTTCACTCCGATTGACGTTGTTATTAGATATTGTTTTAGTTCAAACTTTGAACAGATGATCCACGTGACCTAGTGACGTAATATAATGCAAAAGAGTCACAGACTTCATACAAAGTCTCGCCATAAGCCCCTCTGCAATGTATTTTACAGAGAGGGGCTAAAATAAACAAAGTTAGATTATCTCTAACTAGTTAGTAATACTGAAATAGTGTGTACTAAATGATATATACATGTAACTATACATTACCTAGATGTTACATATGCTAAATATGAAAAAACCCAAATAAATTCCCAATCGGGTTTTTTCCCGGTTTTTTTCCCACATTTGGGTTTTTTCCGCGCAAATTCCCATCTCTACCCGCGTCCCCGCGACTCTCGACAGTAGAGAGTCGTAGGGTGCCGCGTGGTTTTACTTGGTAAAAGTTCGACAGTCATATCGAACGCTTTACCAGCTAAAACCAAAATCTACGAGGATATTGAAACTTAAAAAAAAACATTATTAAAGGTTGGCATTATTAGCATTTGTCCATTTGTCCTATATAGATTTTTGACAGAGGTACCTATATTCGTATAGTCAAACAAATTCAACAGACTCGTAGTAGTCGTAGTAGTAACCACGAAACAATAAGGTTAACTTTCCAATTTACTCCAATATTAAAGGAAATGACACATTTATCGTAGCACTATCACACAATATTTTTTTGCCATCCCTTTTTTATCATATTTCTTACATTTATGGGAGAGGGAGTCGAGGATGACATGACACTCCAATAAAAGTTTTACGATATAAGTTAGGACATTGTGCTGGGGACTGATGTAATTGCACCCATCCCTACTTCCCTACTAATATTATAAAAGCAAAAATAACTCTGTCTGTCTGTCTGTGTGTCTGTCTGTCTGTTATGCTTTCACGCCTTAACGGCTGGAGCGATTGGGATGAAATTTGGTTTAGAGATAGTTCTAGGCCCTGGGGAGGACATATATTCACCTTTTAACCGACTGCGCAAAAGAAGCCGCGGGTAGCAGCTAGTTTTTTTTTTATACCACTAAGGTGACAGACAAGCATACGGCCCACCAGTATTATCTAATATATAAAATTCTCGTGTCACAGTTCTCGTTGCCATACTCCTCCGAAACGGCTTGACCAATTCCATGAAATTTTGTGAGCATATTGAGTAGGTCTGAGAATCGGCCAACATCTATTTTTCATACCCCTAAGTGACCGGGAATAACATTCCACACGGGCGGAGCCGCGGGCATCAGCTAGTAGTATATAATATTATCTGTGGAACCACAGTAGTACCTAGTACTTGTAACTATAGAACAATGAAGTTATCACTCCCATTACTCCAATACGAAACGATATAATACATTTATCGTAGCACTATCACACAATATTTTTTTGCTATCCCTTTTTAGTCATATTTCTTACATTTATGGGAGAGGGAGTCGAGGATGACATGACACTCCAATAAAAGTTTTACGATATAAGTTAGGACATTGTGCTGGGGTCTGATGTAATGAGCTCTTTCATATAAAGCCTATTAATCAGCTGAGTGGGACGGGTTGGGTGACAAATGTATGTCCTCACTTGTAATTATCTTGGAGTGGAATGTAACCTGAGTGTGTCGGAAATAAATATAAGCTTTTAAAGGTTCTGTACCAAAAAGGATAAAAACGATAACTGAGACACCGCTGTCCGTCTGTCATAAGGCTGAATCTCATGAAACCGTAAAAGTTGGAGAGCTGAAATTTTTAGATACATACATTGGTCAAGCCTTTATCGCACTTAATAGATGGTGAGCCGTATTGCCGTGTTGAGATGGACAGGCGCAGATTGTGGCTGCCTGCTGTTAAAAATTTTTCAAGCCGCCTAAAAAGGCCGTCGGACTAACGGCTTAACGTGCTTTCCGAAGCATAGAAACGCTCAAATAAATGTCACAAAGTGGTCACATGGATGGTCACTCATCCAAGGACTGGCCATAGTGAAAGTTGCTTACTGCAGTGATCTTTTATAGAATACTGAGTCGACGGGGCCACGAGCGCTTCCATTTCAAAAAATGTTTACAGTTTATTTACCTATTTTAGTTGCCGCTATCTGTTATCTTAACTAATAAACTAGTGCACTAAATAATAAAAAAATCGTCTTGCCTGTATCTACTCTAAACTTTGGTGGACACAGACCAGTTTAAGTTGCTATCAATAAAATGAACTCATATACCTCGGTTTTAGGAAATCCTCATGGATGCTATGCTGGGCGGTACCAAGTCACTACATACATACATACATATAATCACGCCTTTATCCCCGAAGGGGTAGGCAGAGGCATAGTATACGCCCACATTCCACCTTATAGTTTTATGTCCCACGTAATAGGTGGTGAGCCTATTGCCGTGTTGAAATGGACAGGCGCAGGTCGCCGCGACCCGTAGTTGAAATTTTTCAAGCCGCCCATAAGGCCTTCAACTTGGCTTAACGATTGTCATTTTACTAACAACCGGGTTTCATTTCGAGTTTTCCTTCTCTACGCAATGGATCTTTTTGCGAAAGTGTTCCCTTAGTCGCCTCTTACGACACCCTCGGGATGTATTGGGGTGGCGACATTTTGTACTCTTACCCGTTGCAACACGGGACCCCGTCGCCACACGGGGTACCAAGTCACTAATGTAGAATAATTATAGAAAACAATAAACTAAGAAACAAACATTTTCTATCTCATTCACGATTCAAAATTGATACCTCAGCCAAATCATTTGCATAATTATATCAACCGCAGACTAATTATGCGTATAGTGTTTCTAGAGACATCTTGGCTAACTAGACCTTGAACATCCTCTAATTAAGAACTAGGCATACCTTCAGCGCTCTTTCATTAGGGCTGCCCCAAATTACAAGATCAATAGCGTTTGAACTTTTTGAAAGAAGCCACGCTTTCAATAGGGACAATCAAAAAATATAATTAAAAGGGAATTTTTGTTTTAGGCACCACGCCCGCCCGTCTGATGAGAAGCCTTGGCGACAACTAGCTAGCAGACGTAAAAATGGGACCCTGTTTTAACGCGAGGGAAAATTCATAATGGATTCTATACCGGACTCCTTCCGACTAAAAACCTCACGTAACGCCCAACTGCCTACGGTTGGGAGCCCCGGGTAAGTCCTCGGAAGGATGTCCGGTTATTAAGAATATCTCAACTACTGCCAACCCTCAGTGCGTTATCAGCAGGTCCCAGGCGGTACTAGGGCATAAGGAAACATTGGAGATATATTAGCAGTCGTTGCACACGTATAACGTTGATTGAAGACTGGATTATAGTCGTAAATAACGGGGAATGGCACGATTATAGTTAGGTATTTTATCAGTGTAAGAACGATATTGTTCTGAGTGTTTTAGGGTTCCGTACCCAAAAGGTAACTACGGTACCCTATTACTGAGACTTCACTGTCCGTCTGTGTGTCATTAGGTCGCATCTCATAAAACGTGATATCGTAGCCGTCAGATTTTTAGCCTGGATGCGCAAAGTGCAGGACGAAATTTGGTTGTGGCGAAATTTGGGAGAGGCCTATTTCGAGCAGTGGACTGCTATAAGCTGAATTGATTGATTGATTGATTTTAGAATCCGTTGAGCGCGAATCCGACTCGCACTTTTCAGGTTTTTTTATGTTATGGCTTTTCTAGATCTTCAGTATTCTCAATAGTGAGACTATTTAAGCAAGCAAGGGTGGAGATACCCTGTGGCATCCCCTTGATCACTATTGCTATTGCCCTAATCAAATTTTTTAACTAACATTTCCAGCGGAAGTAAGCTTCTTTTTCCGAGCAGGTCATGCTCGTGAAAGAGGGACTCTTACACAAATCCCGCAGTTTACGGCCAGGGAGCCGTGGAATTATTTTCGCTAAAGACTATCAGCCTCCATGACTAACAGGAAAACTTCGGGGGAGGGGAATACTAGCACCCGATTCATGTTCATCATCTTCGTCTAAAACGTTATTAGAATATGTTTATCTACCCAATTACAAGCAATGTTGATTTAATCGAAGTAATACTTGATTCCAGAATGTTATTTTTAATATTATGTGCATAATTTGGCAACCCTTGACCTTCGGCAAACCTTTGCTTTATTTGAGTTTAGAAGAGGTAGACATTCCAAAATCTTTCAATAAACGAATTTTATTGAATACGAGTACCTACGCTGGAATTTGCGATTAGGTAACATCGGTTACCTGAAAAGGGATTTATTTTGTCGAGGAAGAATTTCAAGCTTCTGGTAATATTAAACGCAGTATCATTTATTGAAATACGAGTAGGTATCGTCTCTACTATTGTGAAATTGTAAAAATACATCTGACGGTACATACAAAATATATATACAGGATGTTGATCTGCATTTGTGCATTACTTGCACACATGACTGTACTGCCTACACTCGTTGATATTTCGGGATAAAACGAGACACCTTTTTTTACTCTTTTTTTTTTCTGCTTAAATTCTTTTCTATTTGCTATGGGAACTCTACTGCTTATACTAAACCAATATTAAGTGAAAAAATGGGGCGGTAAAATTAAGTTCTTAATAATTATTAAATAAAATAAATTTAAAAAGCAACTCGTATGAATCGGTTCTAAATATTCTAATAATACTATTACCTACATAGGTACATTTTCACCGTTCATTCAAAACCGTTTCTTCTTTGCCTACAGTTTAGTAGGCACATACAAATGTGTAGGCATAGGCAAAGGAGGCCTGCGATGGCGGCGCAGCGCGTGTAAGTTACACCTTCAACCCCCGCGCAGGAGCGAGCGGCTCAGGCGGCGCCTTTGATCGGTGAATTTGAAATTTTGAATTAATTAGTCGCTCGCCCGCGTTCAGCGTGAGTATAACCGCACGCGCCGATATCTACGTACTTCCTCGACATGCACAAGGTCGTGGTACACAAGGCCTATCAGCTGATCGGCAAGAGCAGATTCTCAATTATTTTGAGGAAGAACCTCGAGCCAGTACGCGTGAAGCCGGTCGCCGTTTCGGTGTTCATCATACCACAGTGTGGAAGCTGCTGAATCGCGAACTAATGCATCCGTTCCATTTCCGACGTGTTCAAGAGTTGCATCCGCAGGACAATAACGCTCGGACAGTTTTTTGTCACTGGCTCCTTGAACATCAGGACGTGAACATTTTGTGGTCCGACGAATCATTGTTTACGCGCGTGGGCGTTTATAACGTCCACAATGAACATTGGTGGGCTCACCGACAACACAACCCACATGTTCTTATCTTATCTTACATCGGGGGCTGACGAAGTCAGCAACACTTCGACCCAGTGGGATCTTTTGTGTTAGCCCCTACCTTAATGTTTCTTACTCTTTGAAGAAGTGGTCTATTAACGCGGTGATCCCACTAAGAGGAAGAAACCTGTATTCTTCCGGTTTGGGATATGCATTCCCAAGGAGGCTCATACGCTTCGCTGCTAAGACGTCGCATTCGCACAGGATGTGCTCCATAGTTTCCTTGACATCACCGCAGGCTCTGCAGTCGTTATTTGAAGTGATCTTCATTTTAAAAAGCATGTCGTTGGTTCCGTAATGCCCTGTAAGGGCACCAACCACAGCTCGAGCTTTGCTTCTTCCATTATTCAATATAAATTTAGAAGCCTCATTGGTTCTGCTACTTATGAATTTCTTCGAATGTAGTAACCCTTGACTGATATCCCACTCTTGCATGTGTTTATTATCAGCGTAATCCTTAGCGGCCTTTATGAATGTACATGCTGGTAGGCCGATACATGGTTCAGGTTCAAGCATGGCATTTGCCGATCCTGTCCTAGCTAGCTCATCGGCCTTCTCATTTCCTTTTATTCCTACATGGCCTGGGACCCAGAGCAGTCGCAGCTTGTTCCTGCGGCCCAGTTTGTTTAGGGTTTTCACCGCATTCAGGACAAGTTTTGAGTTGACCTTGTAGGAATTTAAGGCCTTTAGTGACGCTTGACTGTCGCTAAGAATGTAGATGGTCTTGTTCTCTACACTCCTTTTCAGATTTTCCTCTGCGCATGCTATGATGGCATACATCTCGGCCTGGAAGACCGTGGTGTACTGACCCAGGCTGCTCCAAAGTTGTGAAGATTCTGAGTAAATACCTGCTCCTGTACCAGATTCCGTTTTTGAACCGTCTGTGTACCAGATGAGGCAGTCTGCATCTGGTGAGCGCAGTTCCTGCTTCCAGTCTTCCCTTGTGGGGACATGTATTTTGAAGCTTCTTTTGAAGATTTTTATGCACGGCATAGCGTCGCTAATCATATGCATCTTCCTTTGAATCTCATCATTAAGCTCCATTTTTGTATGCCGCGTTGTTGGCCTATTGCAGTTAAAAACGCCTGCCGTTTTTAGTCTGTATAAGGTTTTGATTGCCTCCTGTTGTATGAAGATGTGAAGAGGGGTTAAGTTTAGTATTATATCTAACGCCTTTGTAGGCGTGGACTTAAACGCTCCTGTGATAGCCATAGTGGCCATCCTCTGTAGTTTTCCCAATTCCTCCACGCACGATGTTAGTTTGGTTCTTGTCCACCATACAACACTGCCGTAGCTTAAAATTGGGCGAACCATAGTGGTGTAAATGAAGTACAGTACCTTGGGCTTCAGGCCCCAGGTTTTGCCATACGCCGATCTACACATATTGAAGGCTCTCATGGCTTTTTCTGTCACCTTCTTGGCATGCAGATTCCATGTGAGCTCCTTGTCTAAAGTCATACCAAGGTATTTCACGTTGGTGGACCATTCTAACTCTGTGTCAAATAAAAGCAATTTCTTTAGTTTGCTCAACCTCTTCTTTCTTGTAAAAGGAAGAATTGTAGTTTTGCTGGGATTTATGGTTAGATGATTTTCAGCACACCATTCCTCCACATCCTTCAAAGCCTGTTGCAGAAGTTCCGAGACAATTTCCGGAAATCTACCATTGATCATGACAACTATGTCATCTGCATATCCCACAGCGAAGCATGCCCCTCTATTCAGTTTGGTTAGGAGGGAGTCTGCTACCAGACACCACAGTGTGGGGGACAATACCCCTCCTTGAGGGCATCCCTTGGTCGTTGTGGCGTGAATTTCATCTCCTAATAGAGATGACCTTACTCTCCTGCCCCTCAGCATGAAGTCAATCCATTTGCAGAGGGTGGGGTCAATGCCGTGTTCTTTTGCGGCTTTCATAATCGATTCGAATGTTGTGCGGTCAAATGCTCCCTCAATGTCCAGAAACGCAGCCGCACAAATCTCTTGACCATCAATAGCATTCTCTGCTCTCTCGACTACATGGTGCAACGCAGTTTCGGTCGATTTTCCGGTTTGGTAGGCACATTGTAGCTTATGAAATGGTTTCTTTGTGAGAGGCCCATCCCTTATGTATTGATCTACCAATTTCTCCAGGGTTTTCAATAAGAAAGACGAGAGACTTATCGGACGAAACGACTTTGCCTCTTCATAGCTATCCTTCCCTGGTTTCGGAATGTAAGTTACCTTCACTTCCCTCCATATCTTTGGAATGAATCCAAAGGCTATGCAGGCCTTAAAAAGCCGCATCAAGTGCGGGCCTAGTATAGGAAGACCTTTTTGTAGTAGTATCGGGTATATGCCGTCCGGACCTGGTGATTTATATGGTTGAAAGTTTTTCAATACCCAACTGAGTTTTCTTTCTTCTACTACCTTCTTTGCAACATCCCAGTCTGCTTTCGTAGTTCGCATGTTTTGCTCTTCTACGGGCATGGGATCATCTGTGCCAGAATTATCATGAATCTTACAGTCCGGAAAATGTGTTTTCATCATGATCTTTAGGGTTTCTTTACCAGATTCAGTTAGTCTCCCTTCATGGGTTCTAACTGCATTAAGGGTATTACTTCTACTCACAGACATAGCCTTTACCAATCTTGAACTTTCAGGAACAGTATTGATGTCCTGGCAGTGAGATTGCCATGATTTCCTTCGTTCCTTGCGAACTGCCAGATTGTACTCGGTAAGCGCTCGGGAGTACTCTTTAAAACATCTCTTGGACTTAGCGTCGTTGAAGATGCGGCGAATTGCCTGTCTTTTCTTTTCTAAATCTGGCGTCCACCACGGAACCTTAGTTCCTTTCGCTTCTTTCTCTGGGCAGTTTGTGTACCATGCCGTTTTAATGGCTCTGTCAACCCGCTCAGCCTCAAGTTCAATGTCAACCGTAGAGTTCAATTTACCTTTAACTGATTCTAACTCGTTTTTTAGTTCCTTAGTGTACGCCTCCCAGTTAGTGTTCCTGGGATTTCTTCTCCGTACCCCTGGAAAGGAGTCCTCTGTATCGTATCTAAAACAGATATACCTGTGATCAGAACCACTAGCTTCGTCAGACACTCGCCAGTTAGTAATTCTCTTATAAGTATTATTAGTAGCTATAGTTACATCAATAACTTCCGAACGCCTAGCATCCACAAAGGTGGGAGCATTGCCTTTATTTAGTGTATGAAGTGAAGAGCTTACCAAATATTCGAAAAGTTCCTCCCCTCTATCATTGATGTCCGAGCTCCCCCAGGTGATGTGGTGGGCATTCGCATCGCAGCCCATCACTAACTCCAGGTTCTCCCGGCCGCAGAACTCGACAAGTTCCTTCATCTCCCTCATGTTAGTGGGTCTTTCTATCTTTGGGTAGGCGAGGTACACAGAGGCCAGCACAACTGCCCTCCGTCTTCGCCCTGCCCCCGTATAGACCTTGACTGCTGTAAGGTCCCTGGAACAAAGATCGTGTAAGGGCATAGCGTCTATGCCATTTCTGACATATACGCACGCCCTCACACCCTCATTAGTACAGTGGAAAATAGATCCCTCTCTACCTAAGCCTGAGACAACACCCGCAGAGCTTATATAAGGGTCCTGTATCAAGGCAATATCGAATTTATGTCCTTTAAGGTGACGTCCCAAGAGGGACATCGCCGCTTTACAGTGATGTAAGTTAATTTGTACACACCTTAGTCCCGCCATTTTTGTTCTTTGCAAATGGGGGGGTATCGGCAGTCTAGTGACTGTCGCCTGCGTCTACAGCCTCCTCCATAGTCTCCGTCTGCGAGAGTGGAGACGACAGGTTGAGGTCGTCCAAATCGCCCAACACATCATCGGTGCGATGAGAAGTGGCCGGTGAAGGGACTGGGTAGCCCCCGATGGTGTCCTGGTGTGACCCCGCGTCGCCGAGCAGCATCTGTGGAGCAAGTGGTGGAACTCCTGCCCCCCCACTGGCGCCGACCTTGTCATCGCTGTCTTCAAGGAGCTTGAAGTAGCCTTTGTCGACGCCAGCGTAGAGGCAGTAGTCCTTAGCTTTTATATAGTCTGCCGATATCCTGTCCATCAGGACAATCCTCCTGACACTGGCCGCCTCCACAATTGTGTCCACCACCTTCCAGTCTCCCGTCTTCAGTTCGGGGTTTAGGCGCTGTAACATCGAAAGAACGCTGGGCAGATCTGTGATCCAGACGTTCTTCGATTTCCACGCCATCTTCACCGGTTTGGGAAGATCTTTGGCGTTGACCACTTTAAGGGTAAGGCTGCCGATACTCCTCCCATCGATCCCGGCAAGCCAGTCTGCCGACCTCTGATCCTCGCAGAATACGTGGAGTGCTCCCGCGCTGACTGACCCGATGTTGAATCGAGGCAGAGGATCCGGGTGACCGACCATCATCTGCCAGAGGGCGCTGACAATCGGTCCGACGTCATCAGTGGTGACTTGTGAAGCCGGGAAGTTATCAGTGATGATCGCCATCCTGCATCCGTTGAGAGCGTCCCTGAACGATTTGTTCAGGTTCGGTCTCTTGGATGATTCGTCGGCCTTCTCATCACTGGACTCCCTGGCCCTTTTGACAGCAGTTAAGTCCCCTGCCCCCCCAGAAGTTGCCCCGACAGGTGCACTACGTTCCGAAAATGTCCTTGTCCGCCTTTCCAGTAGCATCTTGCGCCTGGCTGCCCCACTCAACCTTTTCGGTTTGGCATTTCGAAGCTCGCCTCCCGAAGCATTCGTCCCAACGGGTATGCTTGGCTGGTTGCCAGGCTGCCCGATGGTCCCCTGCCCGGTATGACTCACTTGAGTACGCCCCATGATATTGCGTTCGGTGACCCTCCCGCCAGATGACATAATGTCCTTTTTGACGCCCTTGCGGTCATCTTGTTTGGTTTTGTTGGCTTTTGTTGAATCCATAGCCGTACTGAAGTTATATTCACCGAGCATGGCTCCCCACCCGCCACGGAGTCCACAACATTGGGGATGTCTAAGAAGTAGACACCAGGGTTACCATGTCGGTATAGCATTCCAGAAGAGAGTGCCCACGAGACCGCACGGCACGAGATCAACGACGCCCAACAAGACGTCGAAAAATCGCGCGCCGCCGCCTGCGGACCCCTCCCTTCCAGAATACTCGCCTGGCGGCCGTCTGACCGGACGCCACAGCCGATTGATCGTGGTTGGCTAGTCCACGACCTCCCGTTTCGACAGAAATCCGGGCCAAAGTGGAGTGTTGTGGAGTCCAACGACTACCGCTGCGTTGGAAGCCACTCAGCCACCAGGATCCCGTCATCCTGCCTTACGGGTCTCCACGCACGGCACAAACACGCGGGTGACCTCCCCCCCTCCGCGCCCCATCCCCCCACCCTGATCTGACCCTCACATATCTTAGTGTGAGTCCCGCCACAGAGTACAGTCACTCATACCCTGTGGACAGATCAGGGTTTGTCGCGGGTGGCCTCCCCTTTACCCCCCATAGAAAAGAAAAACCCCCCCAATTTTGCCCACTGCCCCCCTATACCGACCCTCACATATTCTAGTGTGAGTCGTGCCACCTGGCACAGCCACTGATACCCTGTGGTCTTGCCGCCAGGAGATTTCTGTTGCATCTATTTCTGAGGGAATTAGATCAAAAACAGGTGGCACCACGTGAAGGATAATCTCTCTGGCTAGCCTTAGGGATCAACATGACCGTAGCACTCTCCCCTAAGACCGTTTAGCTTCCTAGGAGATCAGAAGGATCTCTCAGGAAGGCTCAAACTACAAGCTACACCTACAGCTAAGCAGTGAGAGGTTGCACAGCGTGTAAGCGGGGGGATCAGCACAACCCTGAAAGCATTAGTTTAAGCCTCACCCCTTAACCCACATGTTACTACGCGGGACTCGTTCCAGGTCCGGTTTAGTCTGAATGTGTGGGCTGGTATCATCGGTGATCATCTACTTGGCCCATATTTTATTGACGGTCGTTTGAACAGTGCTACATACTTGGTGCTACTCCGACATGTGGTTAATGAGATGCTCGATGACATTCCACTCGCATTTCATAGGGACTTGTACTTCCAACAGGACGGTGCGCCACCTCACTATGGACGCCAAGTGCGCGAATATTTAAGTGAAGTGTTTGGTACGCAGTGGATAGGCCGTGGTGGACCGGTAGCCTGGCCGCCGCGTTCACCCGACCTAACGCCCTTAGACTTTTATTTGTGGGGAGATATTAAAAGACTTGTTTACAATGAAGACATTGTGAGTGTTACACAATTACGTGAAAGAATTGTTTTGGCATTTGAACAAATAAAAACAAATGTGCTAGTGCTTCGCAGCTTAAAACGCAACTTAGTGCGCCGCGCCAATCTGTGCATAGACACTGGGGGTGAGCGAACAATTATTGCGTGTTACATGATTTTGTAAATAGGTATTTAAGCTTTGATTCTCAATTAATTCTGTAAATAAGTTGATTTAAAATTTTTAACTACGCCAGAAATGCTTCATTTCAGAATACTTTTCTCATACCTAATGTTTACTAACAGTACTTATTGTTTTTGTTTGCAATTGCATGATAAATAGCGTGTTTCTGCCGGTCCTAAGCCCTTGAAGTAGGAAGGAATCTTTTAAATCAACATAAACTCATCATCAAATCATTAATATCAAATCAAAAAAGTACATAAAGGTCACCGAACTTGTCAGCTGGAACTAAAAACTCATGAAACCTAATAACTAATGGCTCCTCTACACTGCCCGCAAAGTTCATAGGCGAAGTACTCTAGAAACTTTTTCTAAGTTCGAAAAAAGTGCGTCACTACACACTCAGTGGTGTCAGTAGCCTGCGCACGCACATTGCCGCCGTTTGTAATGAACAAAGAAATTTGTGTGGCAGAGTTTCCAGGAACAACATAATTTGCTCCTGACCACTGTTTGACGCTGTTATTGGATCACATACACCAAAGCACTAATTATAGCTTAAATCACGCGCCGGCAAAGCACCGGCACACACGATGTCGGCCAAGTAGTGTAGAGAGGTACTTCGTGAACGCACTTCCCGCATCTTTGGGCCCATTGACTGAGGCGCAAAAATCGACAGCAAATAAAGTCGCCTGAGGGGAGGTATAGTTTTTGACGAGGTAAGCCGAAGTGCCTCTTTACACTATCGTATTCATTTGACTTCGTTCAACTTCGCGGGCAGTGTAGAGGAGCCATGAGATGCGATACGTAGCCGCATTATCTAGGTACCTACTATTGTCTAGCTTTAAGCCCAGGCCACACCGCCAGCGGGCGGGCGAGCGAGCTAGGCGGGCGGGTGAAGTGAGATATTGAAGTTATGCAAACTACCCGACATTGCCGAACTAAACTATGGGGTTTACACCAAAAACTACATACGGAAGGGCGAACCGGGTAGTGCGGATGAGACTAGACACGTGGACACTGCTATTCGAATGACAAGCGACGACTAGTCTGAGTACCCGAAACGGGGAGGACGGTAGTTAAGCTAGCGAAGCGGGCGCGCCTAGCGACGAAAACGAGTAGCTTCGCTCGCATCAGCCACGTAGGTTATTCGGCAGCTCGCAGTGTGCCTAGCTCGCTCACCCGCCCGCTGGCAGTGTGACTTGCGCTTTAGCGTTGGCTCGGCGACGTAAACATTAAATACACGGGTGAAGATTTTTTCTTCGTAAATCATATTTCACTAAAAACAGGATTTTTGGGGTTTTGTTATCTACTGTGTTGCTGTGTTGCTTGCAATCGATAATACCTATAGTACTCTACGCACTGAAGGAGGCTTGTGCACGACCAAATCAACAGCTTGTATACACACATACATATGGTCACGCCTTTATCCCCGAAGGGGTAGACAGAGGCATATTACCACATTTCACCTTTTAGAATTTGTCCCTACGTAATAGGTGGTGAGCCGTATTGCCGTGTTGAAATGGACAGCGCAGGGTGTGACTGTTGAAATTTTTCAAGCCGCCTAATAAGGTCTTCAACTTGGCTTAACGACAGAATTTTACTGGCGACCGGGACCAATAGCTTTACGTGTAAATTTAGTAGCTTGATCATAATTGCACTATTAGGATTAGGTACGTATTTTTTCAACTTAAATATTGCTGTATGTTTCATCACAATTTATTTGTTTCATCGAAAATGATAATACAGCTTGACCTATCATCGAAAATGATAATACAGTTTTAATAGAAGCCATATGCATTGGACAGGTCAAAGTAGTTTGGTTATTCAAAATCATCTCGCAAACGAAGTTGCGGGCAAAAGCTAGTTATATTTAAACTAGATGACACTCGAAACTCCGCCCGCGTGATATTGTTCCCGGTCCTGCCTCCCGTGAGAACTTATTCTGGGAATAGAAAGTAGCCTATGTCCACTGCATGGGACCTGGAAGCGAGGGTCCTTGCTTTGTGTAAATGGAGCAAGCAGGTACTGGATCAGGGCCACAGGCCTACACCTAGATAAATAGAGGCTTAGCGGCCGTGGGGCCTAATTCTGGGAGTAAATAGTAGCCAAGTCTATGGGACCTGGAAGCGAGGGCCATTTGTGTTGTTTAAATTGCGCAAGGAGGTGCTTGAGCAAGACCACAGGCCTATAGTCCGAGAAATTGAGTGTCAGCGGCCCCAGCTTCACCAGAAACTCACAGCGAATGGCTTATTCCAGACTTGAGTCTATCTCTGTAACAAACTTTAGCCAGATCTGTTCAGCCGTTATTGCGTTAAAGAGAATCTAGATAATTCATCGTATTTATCATAATAGGAAGCTATAGTTATAATCATTCTTAATTCTCCATGTATGTGTACCTATGCTTAAGATTCTGTTCTCAATGCATTGTGCATTGAGAGCATATGTTTGAGAACATAATCTTATATTGTTGTACCGTGGAACCTCGTACTAAATTCTCTGGCCAGTGTGGCCATCTGTCATTTTTTAGGCTCATTTTATCTGTTGTTTTAGTCAAAACCGGTTCATTAGTTCCATAACAGACAGAGTTACTTACCTGTTAGTAGGGATATTAGAATGAAACGCGGGACAGCACCCAAGTTCCCCCTAGGCGAGGCCGCAGTGGTAGCCGTAGGTCTGTTGGGAGTCCTGGGACAACCTTCCGAGGGCTTACCCGGGACTCCCAACCGTAGGCTGTTGGGCGTTACGTGAGGTTTTTTAGTCGGTATGAGTCCGGCATAGCATCCATGAAAGATTTTCCCTCAAGTTAAAAAAATCCACTACTAGAAATAAACATAATTTAACTAATTTTCTTCAATTAAACGAATTAATAGTTACTTTGATTACATAAAACAGCTATGGTGTTCTGAATAATGAATGTTTACGCTCCCAATTGTTTATTGTAAGTCTACTAGTTGTTATTTTACACTCATAGGTATTTATAGTATTCGGGACTTCGCGCGAAATACTGATTACTTACATGCACTGATGCTTCAGACGCGTTGAGGCGTCCGTGGTCGGGACCTTGGGCCAAACACCATTTTTCATATTTCATGTTATAGATATGCCCACTTTTTACCTTTAAGATTTGTCCCACGTATTAGGTCGTGAGCCGTATTTCCGTGTTGAACTGGACATACGCAGATTGTGACTGCCTGCTGTTGAACTTTTTCAAGCCGCAAATTGAAGGCCTTTTTGGGGGCGTGCCCCCAAACTTCAACTTGGCTGCACTGCTGTAAGCAACTTTCACTATGGCCAGTCCTTAGATGGGTGACCAATGTGAACACCCATGTGACCACTTTGTGACATTTATTTATGCGTTTCCGTGCTTCGGAAGGCACGTTAAGCCGTTGGTCCCGGTTGCTAGTAAAATGATTTAATCTAGAGGTCAAAATAATTTTCGTTATTTTTTGCACTTCATATTTAACTTTATTAACACTTATGGCTGAATGTATCAAATATTTACATACCACATTAAAGTGGTAGAATGTACCTGGGACAATAATAATTATAAGACCACAAATATTGTAATACCTACATTCTAGTAAATAAATTAATCTGATTCTGAATCTGAATCTGAATGGCAGTCGTTAAGCCAAGTTGAAGGCCTTTTTAGGCTTGAAAAATTTCAACAGCAGGCAGTCATAACCTGCGCATGTCCATCTGAACACAGCAATACGGCTCACCAACTATTACTTGGGAAAAAATCTAAAAAGGTGAAAGTGGGCTTATAATATGCCTCTGCCTACCCCTTCGGGGATAAAGGCGTGACCAATGTACTTTTCAATCCCGTTCATAATTTCCCATTGAATTCCCGTAGGCGGCAAGCTTTATTTTTAGAACAAATCAATCATGTAATCGGTTACGGCGTACTTATAATTCCTTCATGAATATTTTAGCATAATTTAAACAAAAACCAAAGAAGATTTTTCCTCTAACTAATTAATCTTTAATTCATTTCAGCAGAATCCACTTAATCAGTGAAGGATTTTATTTATTTTCTGACGTGAACAAGCGGTTTTAAAATTATGAATTGACGGCGCCTATTACGTATACTCGTTCAATTATCGCCATGAGTAAATTTTCTATCGCATCTAGGGTAGTTTTTTTGGGTTCCGTACCAATATACATAATTTTTGTTTAAAAAAGGATATAATTTAGTGTCTTAAGGGCCCTACAGATAGGTATAGAGAAACATATAGTCATAAAAAGAGTTCCTGAAGTCCTGAGGTAAGTCCTGAATAACAAAGATTTAATACACAAAACAATATTAACGAGGCCTGTTATAAAAACTTGAGCCTCCTTTTATGATGAAAACAAGGGACCCTGTTGGATTCGTGCCAAGTGACGGCTTTGACCGAATGTATTCCAGGCTGATTGGTTTTTTTCTGCTACATTTTCCATAAAGTTATTGCGGAAAGTATCTACCTATATAAAATAAATTCGCAACGACAGTTATTTTATTGTTTTTGTACTTGTGGAAATCCTTCATGGATGCTATGCCGGACGGCGTACTCTTACCGACTAAAACTACATGGTTCCCTACCACTGCCTAGCACCAGGAGCCTCGGATAAGCCCTCGAAAGGATGTCCCACGATAATTGTATTGCTTACATCTTTTTTTACAGCTTCAAGGGACCATATACCTTACAAGCGACCCGCCCCGGCTTCGCACGGGTGCAATACTGATACTAAGTACAAATAATTACAGTATTTCTCCACTATTTAATGGATGTTATTATCCATATAAACCTTCCTCTTCAATCACTCTATTTATTAAAAAAGCGTTGCGTAGTTTTAAAGATGAAAGCATACATAGGGATATAGGGACAGAGAAAGCGACTTTGCTTTTTACTATGTAGTGATGCTGTTAATTTAAACTCGATACCTAGGCGTGAGCCTTTAAGAGATAAAGGGTCTTGACAGACAAATGGACGGCCGGACGAACGGATTGACGGATGGACGGACGGACAACAAAGTGATCCTATAGGGGTTCCGTTTTTTCCTTTTAGGTACGGACTCCTAAAAAAGGTTAGTAGCGTTGAAAAAATCATTGGAAACACGAATTAATCATAATCATTTATTCAATGCGACACGAATTGGTGTTCAACACGTAATAGGTGACTAAAGGAAAGGCATGATTAATGTTCGTGACTATACTTTGTGTAAGATTTGTAAAGATATTGAAAAATATGTTTTTTGAGATATTATCAGAATATTATTACTTTTTTACCGCAATCAATGAATTGATTCTTTATTAGATTTTATTATGTATAATGTATATTTATACATAATAAAATCTAATGGAGATTTTTTTTATATTTAAGTGACTTGACTTACTTGACTTATGGCCCTATACCTAGATGGGGCAGAGGGCGTCCACAGTGCATCGCTATCCCTGTCGGTCTTGTGCTTCGCGTTTTGTTTCGATCCATGTCTTCCCAATGCCTTCCGCCTCTGCAATGACACTCTGTCGCCATGTCTGTTTCGGACGGCCACGTTTGCGCTGTCCTTGGGGGTTCCAGTCTAGGGCTCACCATATATTTAAGTAGTTCACCAATATAACATTTATGGTCTTAATGATGGACAGAAGGACCGACGACCTGGAAAAGGCCGCAGGCAGGGACTAGATGCGAAAGGCGCAGGACCGTGTGTTGTGTTGTAAATTGGGAGAGGCCTGCGTCCAGCAGTGGACTGCTATAGGCTGATTTGATTGTTGATTTAAAAAGTTCAAACTCATATTTTTAACGTTTCTTCACATCATTCGCCGGCCTAGTGCGAGTCGAATTTGTGCACGGAGGGACTATGTTTTAAGTTTGACCACAGGGCGGAAACTCCATACAAAAATGTTCGTTTTCACACACACTAATATACACGTAATGTGAATGCTTGAATCAAGCTTGAATGTGTGTGTGAGTTTACTAGGGTAACTAGCGATCGATGGAAACAAAATAATAAGGAACAGAACGCAATCTCATGTATGTAGGTACTTTTTTTAAAATCTACCCTCGGCTAAGTAGAAATTAAACCAAAGCAATAGCACAAAGTACGTAGGTAATGCAACGCAGTGACACTCTCTTAAGTACTGACACGGCAATAGACTACATCAACTTTGGCGGGGGAATGGGGAAGCTTACTCAGTGGGAAGCAGGGAGTTGCTGATCTGTATGTAATACTATTATATTATCTTTGGTTTGACGAATTGCACTTTTTTGGGAAATAAAATTTGTTTTTCATATTAGCCTTATTTATTACTAGCTGATACCCACACTTTGCCCGCGTAGCATTTTGTTTCGTGCACTATGTGATCTATCCTTGATTCGTTCAGCCGTTAGGGCGAAAAAGAGTAACAAACATCTACATGTGAGTGTAGATGTTTAACTTTCACATTTATAATATTAGTAAGATTAAGATATCTCATGCAAATAAACTTGACTGCCTCTGTGGCGCGGTCGGTAGTGATACCGCCTGCGGCGCTGGAGGTCGTGGGTTCGATTCCCACCGGAGACAAATATTTGTGTGATCCATAAACGTTTGTCTCAAGAGTCTGGGTGTTTCTATGTATAATATGTATGTATTTAAAAGTATGTAAGTATTAATATCCGTGGTGTGATACCCATAACACAAGCAGGTCATTCCCAGCTTACTTTGGGATCAGATAGCGTTGTGTGAAATGTCCGTGAATATTTATTAAAAAAAAAAAAAAACACCTCTCGCTCTCTTTCCCTAAGTGCCTAAAGTTGCGCGAGTCAGCTAGAATTGAATTAAAGGAATTAATAATTAAGGGGCCTGGTTTAGAAAATGACAAAAAAGTGGTGCAGTTGAAATCATTATTTGTCGGCATACATAGACGATAAATAGCCAAAAGCACATTTTCAATCTACAAGACGTGTGTCAAAATATGCTTTTGTTATACATTGTATATTATTGCGCCTGTCCATTTCAACACGGCAATTGGCTCATCACCTGTTACGTGGGACATAGAACTATGTGTGCGTATACTATGCCTCTGCCTATCCCTTCGGGAATAAAGGAGTGACTATATGTATGTATGTATGTATATTATTTATACACAATATGTAAAATGATCAGAGAATTAGCCCCAAATTAAAAAAAAAAACTTAAATTTCTATTGACGTAAATAAATACATGAAAAAAAACATAAGTACTCCTATAGTTTGTTTTTTTTTTCGATATTGAATAATAGATATAAGTATATGAGTACATAAGTATGAGTTTTTATTTACTTAGTTACAACTAAAATCTAAATATATATAACTCAAAGGTGACTGACTGACTGACATAGTGATCTATCAACGCACAGCCCAAACCACTGAACCTATCGGGCTGAAATTTGGCATGCTGGTAGATGTTATGACGTAGGCATCCGCTAAGAAAGGATTTTCATAAATTCTACCCCCAAGGGGATAAAATACGGGAAGCGGGAACGGGAACAAATTTGCGGGCATCAGCTAGTAAGCTATAAAATACTAACTGTCCTAGCTTGGACGCGTGTTTTATAATGTCAAGGTCGTTAGCCCAAGCAACGGTACTGAGACATCCTTCCGAGGGCTTACCTGGGGCTCCCAACCATATGCTGTTGGGCGTTACGTGAGGTTTTTTAGTCGGTAGGAGTCCGGCATAACATCCTTGAGGATTTTCCCTCACGTTAAAAAACGACGAAAAACAAAAAAGAAAAAAAGATCAACGCAACGGCCTTAAATAAAACAGTCCTATGTAATCAGCACACCCTCACGTCTCCAGGTGTAGCGAGCTCTCATTAGTTTTCTCTTGTCTACTCTCATTAGCCAAGAAATGTCGCTGATATAGTTAATTATGGCAATAAGGGTTCGGTCAGACTGAGAGCGGTCAGACGTGAATAGTTCTCGAACTTTATTTATTTTATACTACTAAGGTGGCAGACAAGCATACGGCTCACCAGATGGACTGGTGGTCATCGCTGCCTATGGACGCTTGCAGCACCGGAGGCGCTACACTCACGCTGCCGACCCTGTAAAAACCTTCTAAGACCCCTTTTGAAGAACCCCATACTGTAGGCGTTTGGGCTCCGAACGCAAAGTGTGATGATGAATACCCTGTCTATGGCGAGCGGTGCGATGATAGAAAGTTACCGTGGGCATCATATCAAACAATTCTTTAGAGCACAAACCATTGTACAGACGGTAGAACACGTACTAGGAGGCAAAGTCTCTCCTGTCGCAAAGAGGTTCCACACCGCCTGCAAGCGTAGGATCGTGGACAACTCTCTTGCTGTTGAATGGTCTGGTATGACTACTGTTACTAGGTTTTGGGTTTCCGCACCCAAATGATAAAAACTAGACCCTATTACTGAAACTTCGCTGTCCGTTTGCGCGAGCGAACCATCCATGTGCGTCTGACTCGCACTTGGTCGGTTTTATTATCCTCATTCGACGTTGTTTCGGGGAAAAAAATGACAAGGAAGATGGAGACTAAAAGCTATAATAAAATTACTAGTATGTTGTGAGAGTCGTTTCTTTTAGCCTCCACCTTCCTTCCCATTTTTTCACCGAAACAGCACGTACCGCGAAAACGCGTGCATTCTGTTTTGACCGTTGCGTTGCCGTCGCGGTCAATACACCTCATGAGAGTATTTATCTACGTAACGCAATACAATGCTAAAAACACAAAACTAACTGCTTGAGTGCCTGAACGCCTAACCACTCTTTGTCTGAGGGTTTTATCAGAGAGAGGGTCATGCGTTCATGTGTTTAAGAGGTCACTTTTATCAGACTTAGAGAGGTCAGCCGGTCAGGCGTTCAGAACGTCACTATTGCTTTCTTTTGTGTTGTATAACTTTGAACAGCGGGTTTCGTAAGAACGCAAGACTCTTAAACGCCTGAACGCTCTCAGTCTGATAGAACCCTAACAGAACGCTAATGCGTTATGTAGGATTAGTCCTATACTTATGAATTATGGATGAAACCTAGTTAAACTGTGTGTGAGACTAGTTTGAGAAATGGAATGAACGTACTTGCTTGTAAGTAATGGATTTTTAGGTACTAAAGTTTTAAAAATGTTGAATACTAGCTGTTCCCCGCGGCTTCAACTGCGTAGAAGTCGTTATCGCGTAAAATCATAACCCTCCTTTTGAGCAGTTGGTTAAAAAGTAGCCTATGTCCTTCCCAAGGCCTCAAGCTATCCCTATACCAAATTTCATCTCAATCGCTTCAGCCGTTTAGGCGTGAAACCGCAACAGACAAACAGACAGAGTTTCTTTCGCATTTATAATATTAGTAGGGATGTATTTAGAAATATTTTTGATGTGAAACAGCTGTAGACGCTATACCAAAACTAGGTAGGTAGATGTTATATTGGAACTGGGATCTCTGAATTTGGGTTTTGTATTTTGGATCTTGTAGGCCTACTTGTTTCGACCGCCTCGTTTTTCTAGAGGTCGATATGTGCGACTGCGAATCAAGAGGTCGTGGGTTCGATTCCCACTGGAGACAAAAAAATTGTGTGGTTCATAAATGTTTGTCTTGAGGGTCTGGGTGTCTCTATGTATGATATGTATGTATTTAAAAGTATATATATGTAATAATATCCGTGGTCTGTTACCTATAACACGAGCACGTTATTCCCAGCATACTTTGGGATCAGATAGTGTGAAAATGTCCGTGAATATAATATTTATTTATTCCAGATTTAGACAAAATTATTTCGACATTTCACTACCAGGTATCCTGAGGCGGCTTATTTTTTTTTTCACATCGTTATTTAGCTAAAATGAAGCTATAATAAGCTTGCCTACTACTACTAGGCAAGAAGAACAATTTTATTCCTATCATCTTTGCTTTGAAATCATATAAGTATTGATTTATAAAATTCAATATAATCTTTTGTTTGTTTATCTCACAAAGGCGGACAGCGTGTACTAAACAAGCGGAAATGCGCCTGAAGCGAGGTTGTGTGTCGCGTCCTTTCGCAATGATATTAAAAGAAAATACACAAATCTCTAAATAGAAAGAAAGAAAGAAAGAAAAGAAAAGAAAGAAAATCATTTTTATTAAGCACACATAAAACTTAGTAATCTTAAAATATGGTAATAAAAACCAAAAGCAATTACAGTATAAAAATACATCATATATATAAACTAAAAAAAAAACAAAACAAATTTGTGTGCCTAAAAGGCCTCAGCTCAGCATAAATGCTGTAGTAGATTACCACAGCGCTGATTTTCAGCTGAAGCCCACTAGTTAGGTATTCACGGACATATGCCCGAGAAACCCATGTATACAGCAGTACATCAAGTAGTTATTCAAATATATAAATTAAGTTACTTGGTAATATCATACATATCACAGCAATACTTACATAATATAAATACATTACAGAGACATAATAAATATTAACAAATATTTTAGGTACATTTTTAGCCATTAAGCCCAAATATAGTCAATAATAGCTTGTCTCATGAGATATAAACAAATAATAGATTTACTTATTAAAAAAAAATCAGATTCACATTAATACATTTCTGCATCAATACATTTTTACTTATCTTTCGTGTATTGGATAGCTTTCCAAACTTTCAAGTTTTAATCTATCTACGCTCTCGTCCTGGGACATCCTTCCGAGGGCTTACCCGGGGCTCACAAGCATAGGCTGTTGGGCGTTACGTGAGGTTTTTTAGTCGGTAAATTGACACAATCCAAACAAAATGAAAGTATAGTCTTTTTCTGGACAGCTCAGCAATCATGTAAACATGTCATGTTTTGACAGAAGTTGTCTATGATCATAGTGTTGTAAC
Organism: Miltochrista miniata; assembly: GCA_933228765.1. NCBI lineage: Eukaryota > Metazoa > Arthropoda > Insecta > Lepidoptera > Erebidae > Miltochrista > Miltochrista miniata. The sequence continues at coordinate 5,510,926 of OW121769.1, forward strand.
TAAACTGATTCTAATTATGTAAGTAATCATTGAGTTATATATAGTTCACCGTACATTCATTTACTTCGGTTAATCAATCGCCAAATTCATCAAATCATGTAATTCGGTATATCTATATATATTATGTGCAATAACTTTTTATATTAATTTAATTAAAGGATCTTTAAAAAAAAAAGAAACTTTTAGAAAATTTAATAGTATAATAATTTATTTACAATAATATATTAGTTTAGGGATGATAAAATGTGTAGACGCCTCGTTGGCTGCTCGCCGTTCTTACAGAAGCAGACTAAGACATTTTGAGAGATTTCTAATGTGGGGTTTTTAAATCCAAAGAAAGGGAACTAGGCCATTATAATGACATGGTGACAGGTATATTCGAGCAAAGTAGTAAAAAATTATAGCTTTTTGAACAAGCGCAATAAAAGCACATTAGGTCACAAAATTTGATAAAAAAAGTTACGAAACAAAATACATAGGTATGCTGCCAATCTAGAAAGATACAGTGCACAGTTAAATATAACAGTCTACCCTAAAGAATCATTATTTCTTTTCTTTTTATTCATATTTAAATGTTTATGGCGTTCGAAACAATAGATTATCCAATCAGTCAATCAGTCAATTCAGTCCACGCCTTCGGCGCGGACTGAATTGTTTAAAAATAGTCTTAATCTCTCATTATTAAAAATAGTCTTAGTCACTCACATTCGAAGAAACCCCTACAATTAAAATTTTCAAAATATCTGATTCTTAAAAGTGTTATAACTCTTTTATTTCTAAACCGATTTACATAAAACAAACGCTAAATGTTAACTGGAGCAAACCTCAACACAATAAAAAAAACCGCATTGCAATCAGTTGAGCGGTTACTGAGATTAGCGTGCACAACCGTACAGACAAACAGATATACAGACAAAAATTCTAAAAATCATTGTTTTGGGTTCTATTGCGTTCATAAAGCGCCCCTATAATATTTTTTCTTATTTATCTTTCATGTACAGACAGCGATCTGTTACGATTTTATTATATGTATTGATATTGATGATCCCATCATATATAACGGGGCCCTTTTTCTCCCTTTTTTTCCGCCCTATTAAAAAAACTTTCGACAAAAGTTGTATTTTTATTTTTTCGTAGATCAATGATTTTAAATCAAAGAACATGTGTGCCAAGTTTGGAGAAAATTGGTTAACAAATGCGTCTTCTAGACCGAAACTGACATGCACACACACATACGGACGAAAGCAAAATCGTCTATACTGTAGAATCGAAGACCCAAACTCAAAGTGCCTTTTCACACGTACCGGTTGCCGGGTAGCCGGTGCCGGGTAACCGGCGGCGAATGCAAGCGGTTGCCGGGCAAATCACGCCGTTACGTGTGAAAGCTATAGTCTTAGATCATCTAACCACAGAATGCGCCTTACTTAAGCATTGTTTTCTGCCATTGCACATGACCATTTGGTCTTTTGGCTTTATAAAAAGCACTGTACATCAGTACATCATTTTATATGATTAAATAGTACATTTCATTGTAGTTGACTGTACAATAAAAATTAACACACAACAGCCATTACGCGTTTGTCGATTAATACATTTTTAAATGCAATGAAATTTTATATGTCTTTGTGTTTCCCCCTTCACTTGTATGAAAACTGGCAGAATATTTTTGAATGCGGTGGTTCGCAAAGGCTAGTCCCGTGATATATGGTCTAAGGCTATAGTACACGGCCATTCACCCGGGTACCCGGCACCCGGCAACCGGTACGTGTGAAAGGGGCAAAGACTCGCACTCGTCGCTCTCTGGGTCAATAAGTTATATTACTAAAGTAAGTACATTTTTTCGAACTGACAGATTTATAAAACAATGACCTCCTTTTAAAATCAATTGGCCAGTACAACAGTTTTACAACACTATGGCAAAGACAAACAAGTCTGAGAAAAAATAATTTAATGACAAGCAAAAATGACAGTCTTAAATTTTTACCATCCGAGTATTTTTCATGAAATTATTCTATAATCTAAAGATTTATTAGTGTCGAAATGTCCGCATAAATCTAACTAGAGTTCCTTGAAACGACTATGATCAGGATTGATAATTAAATGTAAGTAAATATGGAGCAGTCAAGATCCAATTGCTTTGTTTACTATATTATTTACATCTGTTGAATTCCACTATACCTACAAATTTCTTAAAATATGAAGCTTTGGAAAAGTATTCGCCTTAGCTTAAGGATTTTAAACTGCCGTTAACGAAGACTGCAAAAAAGTCCCCTCTGAAGAAACCAAACGGGTGCACTTTATTATTATTATATAGTAAGTAACATCACATTTGAACATATTGGTACATTATTTGTCTTTTTTGACTGGGGCTAATTATAAGCTCTTTGAGATCCAAATCTGAGAGCTTCCTTCCGAAAAACCGAAATGATAATAACTGACCGCACTGTAAGATGAAAAATGCATGATTTGACAACAACACTGAGTTGCCTGGGTTACGAGAGCTTCAATGTTGATGAGTGAAGAATTTTGGTAATGTAGGTATTTATGTAGAGTCCACGTCATAATTTCGAAATAATCTGGCCGACCCTCAAAATTCCGAACGCTCATTTCGCCGATGATAAATTCAACGAATGGTTGTATGGTCGACTGTTAAAACTCCGAATGGTCATTTCGCCGATGATCAGTTTTACGAATGATTGTATGAAATTGATGTTGGTGTTGGATGGTTATAAAAAAAAATAAAACCATAATAAGTGAATGGTTAACACCCCGACTCAGAGTACCCCGATACAATCATTCGTAAAACTGATCATGTGCGAAATGACCATTCGGAATTTTAACAGTCGACCATACAACCATTCCTTGAATTCATCATTGGCGAAATGAGCGTTCGGAATTTTGACGGTCGGCCAGATTATTTCGAAATTATGACGTGGACTGATTTATGTAAAGTCTTCTATGGTTCATATTATTTCAAAGTAAGTACTACTTTTTCTGCATGTGCTACATAAATGGTGTTTGAATTGCTGTGGGTAGATGCACCAGGCATACAAGGAAAACAATTTCATTTGTTACCTGAATATGAGCGATCAAACGGAGCGAAAATGACATTCAATATCGGTTTAAATGAAAGGTCACATGAGATTGCACCACAAAAACTGGTTGAAACGAACAGGTAAAAGAGTTTCAAATATCATTTGCCGATGATGTTTTCCATTTTGTTTTTATCAATAGGCGAAAATGACAGTTTGAGTTTTTCTTTGCTGACGTGATGATATTTAGGATAATAAGGTAAGTAAAAATGTTTTTACTTGCAGGACGTTAAGGAGCAGACTACCATAGGTTGATTTGATAGACTTTTACCTACTTGTTTTTTTCCTACTTCTCGTTCTTTTCTCGCCAGCCTGCTGGGAGATATTTCTTTTAGATATAGGCGGTAGGTACCAGGGATGGGATACCGAATGTTGTCGGTATTTTGAGCGCACATGAAAGGATGTTGACGTTGGCCTATCAGGATCAGCCGAAGCTCTATGTCCAGCAGTAGAACAGCTAATGCTCAGATTTGATTGATTGATGAAATATAACCCTATAGCTTGACTTTTTATTAGCTGCAGTAAAATGGCGTTTTAAAATGTAATTTTACTACTATTTTATACTAAAGCGACTACCAACAAAACGTCATTTCACTGCAGATAATAAAAAGTTCGACTTTAGATTAAGATTGCAATGTTCGACCTTGACAAATCCTAAGGCAATTCGAACGATTGCAGCGTACGCTTTTGCCGGATTTCATTCGATTCTAATAGATTATATTACTGTTATAAAATCTGAGGGGTTTTAAGAAAAGATCTATAGGTACGTAAAATTTTGTTCTAAAGACCTAGGTATATCTATTTTATGACAAGTTTTTATGAGAGTTAAATTCATTTATTTAGATAAAAAAAGTACATTACTTGTTAAGATTTTTGCAATATTTCTCATTTTTCGAGAGAGATTTCGATCGAACAAAGTATTCCTAATCGTCTTTTGATACGTTAAAAAAGCAAGGGTATCTAATAAATTACAATAATATAGTTTTATCAGATCAAATCGAAGAATATTTCCTAGTATAAAGTTCATCCCAAGATGAGTCTCTTTCGAACATACAAGCCTTAAAGTAATTTTGTCTACACTTTATAATGGATGGGTACCTACTAAATTGAGCCAACGCGGGTTAACCCAGCGCGGCAGCGCTTGGCCCAATACTATGTACAGTGGCGGTTGCCGGTATGTTGGGTTACCGAATGGTTTGACGTTGGCTAAGGAAGTTGGCGTTGGCTCATCAGCACCCGTAGCGTAAGATAAATCAACGAAAGCAATGCTGCAGGCGATTTAAAGTAAGAACTAGGTGAAATCTCATCTTACAAACACATTAACTCATGTTGTTCTTCGAACACTTCCAATAAACTCATGTGATTTGGAATATCAAAGCGAGTTCCTAAGAAAACAAATCACTATTTATCTTTACCAAGTGTTGAGGTTGGTTTCTAAGGCTCTTTGAGAATTCCGTAAGCTCAAAATTTGACTGCGTGGGTACTTGCATGAACTATTTACTTTGATAGAGTTCATGGTCTACTGTTATTTTTAGAATAACTGACTACTTAATAAGGTCGTGGGTACATATTAACAAGTTAACGATTACAAAGAAATTATTGTATCTATTATTTTTGAAATTATTGGATTAAAGAAATTATATAAGTTAGTAGGTATTTCCAACTAATATTATAAATGTGCAAGTTCATAAAGGTGGTTTTTTCCTTGAGATTTTTTTTCTACGTTTGGAAATTCTCGAAGAACGATGTGAACCATGTGGGCGAACCGCGAGCGTTCTACAGGAATAAAGACCTTTTTCATTCCTTCTATTCGAAAAGTATCACTTTGCACCACGATAACGGGGCGCAAAATAGCTATTTTCTGTTAAAAGCTTTTTAGCGGGCGGCAAAGTGATTTGAATTTTGAACTTGAAAATTTCATAGAAATCGATCGCCAATTTGGATGAATTACTGGCTGGTAAGTGTTGGCTGCACAGCGCGGTGACCTGAGCTAACTAAAAAAAAACTAAAGAGTGCCATTTATCTGTTCGTGTTCGTCATTATTAATGTTCTTGATGTAATCAAATCAGTAAAAATATTTTTTGTATTCTGCAAATATGTATAATAAGTTATGAAAGTGACAATCCATGAACTCTTGGAACAATAACTATGGAAGGTAACTACGTCGTACAAAACTTATTTTTTTTCTTATAGAAAGGGAATGAAAAGTAGAGTATATTACTCGAGGGCAAATTATTTTTCCCCCGGGCGGTGTACTTTGAATCCCTCACTGCGTCCAGGATTCTACGTTAGAATCCCTCGCTATGCTCAGGATTCTATTCTAGAATCCTTTGCTGCGCTCGTGATTTTAAAGTAGCGCCCTCGCCGTAAAAATACTATTTTGCCCCCTTGTTATACAATCTACTATTTCATTTCATTTCTGTCTAACGGGAACTTTCACTTTAGTGATAGAGGAAATGAATTGTGTAAACATACTCATCCCACTACGACGACGTGACCACATTGTGTTCCATTACAGTTTAAGTAAATAGAACTTGAGCGGAGAGTAGGTATAATACCTTCTTTAGAGTTTCGTGACGTCATTTGTCACAGAATAGTTTCAAAATCAATACATATATGTCGGAGTAGACATGCGGCAGCTGTTTTTAAAAAGCGCAGGCCCGCTGACCTGGAGTAGGTCATCGGGTCTGCTTTATGCTTTATTACACTTATAGATGGATATCTAGTTAAATAACAGTGAAATAAATACTTAGGCGGTATTTATTTCAGAAATACGGTAATAAAAACAAGCAAATGGAACACCAATGAAATAAAATGAAATTAAATGAAACATCTTTATTCATGTAAGTCACAATCTACATTTACTGCCAGATTCGCAACGCAATAGGTAGAGCTGGAGAAAAAAGAACCTGGCAATAAAACTCCGGCCACTCTTTTAACTTCCAGTAGGTTATTACAACATAATTTTTATTCCAACTTAAATTAAAACCAACATAGAATCTACTCACAATGTTTTCTCTCCAAATTCCAGCAGCAAAAGTGAGCCCTCGGCCACAACCACTGTCTATTTATAAATCCCCGCCACTCAAATTGTTCTCACAAAACACGTGGCTTGATATTTAATGTTTTCTTTTTAAATCAAAGAAATATGGTTCAATTTATTTTTGAGAAATAAAGTTATTAATTTAATTAGTCAAACAAACTGATAAATTGAATGAAATCGTTAAAATACAAAGATTAATTCATTCTCAGTAAAATGAACATTGCCGGAACTATAGGAATAACAAAAATCCTGTTTTGATTAAAAACATTTCTAAATGTCGACAATATTCGTAATAATTGTCAATAAGAATTTAACAATAGTTTTTATTGTAGGTTCTTACGAACCTACATAGTCACATAATACTTAGGTAACCTAATTAGTTCACCACTACATTAAGTTATACAAATCAGTGTTAATAAATTCTACAACTATTTCTATTCGAACCTTATATCACAAAATAGTAAGGTATCAGTAAAGTTGCTCATTGTAATGGTTTTAATCTATTTATAATCAAATAGATTTTAATTAGTAATTCTCGGTGTGGCGACACGGCCATACTGATCGGCGATGCGTGCTCTGCATCGTGTGTTAAGGTCTAGATCTGCAAAATAAATATTAAAAGCTGAGGCTTGGTAGTTCTACAGTACACGGAACCAGAAAAACTTGGTTAAGCAAATATAATTCCATTGGTCATAACCTTACATCGTGGTAGCATGTAGAGTGTCACCGCTCATAGTTAATGAAGACGGTGAGCTGGTTATGATGCGCTCACTGAATGCTACTACTGCTCGTTCCACATCAATCAATGAATCAAATCAGCCTATATCAGTCCACTGCTGGACGTAGGCCTCTCCCAAATGACGCCACAACACACGGTCCTGCGCACATGTAAATACATGGCAACAGTATTTTTTTTTTTATACACAGGTAAGGATTTGTAGGGGAGAGGTCGATGCTGTCAAAGACAGGGGCCCTAGGGGATGTTGGTAGGGTCGATGCTGTGCCCTCAGCGGTCTTGTACGCCTTGTTACACAGGGGACCATTATTCTTTCAGGATTGGGATATCCACTCGTAGTGGTTCTTACTGCTCATTCCACATGACAACAGTTTTTTTTTTTTTTTTTATACACGGGTAAGGATGATGTAGGGGAGAGGTCGGTGCTGTCAAAGACAGGGGCCCTAGGGGATGTTGGTAGGGTCGATGCTGTGCCCTCAGCGGTCTTGTACGCCTTGTTACACAGGGGACCATTATTCTTTCAGGATTGGGATATCCACTCGTAGTGGTTCTTACTGCTCATTCCACATGACAACAGTATTTTTTTTTTTTTTTTTTTTTTTTTTATATATACGGGTAAGGATATGTAGGGGAGAGGTCGATGCTGTCAAAGACAGGGGCCCTAGGGGATGTTGGTAAGGTCGATGCTGTGCCCTAAGCGGTCTTGTACGCCGTGTTACACAGGGGACCACTATTCTTTCAGGATTGGGATATCCACTTTTTGTGGCTTAATACAAATAATAAATAAATAATATGATTCAGGATAGGGATATTAGTGGCTTATTGGCGACTCCACGCCCCAATAGCATCTTTTCATTTAAATATTTTATTAGCTAATTTGGTGACTCCACGTCCCAATAGCATCATTTGTCTAATAATTCAGCTAGCATTTTAATACCGATTAGACTGAAGAAACTAAAATGAAAATACCTCACCAGATTTTTCAATTTGTGGTTTCTGAGAATCAAGTACTCGCTGGGTGCGGTGCCGTCCGCGTCAGCGCCAATGCGCCAGATGACCTAACCTAAGCTGTAGCTCACCACGAGGTTTTGGGCGCCCCGCTGTTGATTGTGGGGACCTTTAGCGCCCGTCTATGATGTCCTAATGCTTCCTTTAGAAGACAGCGGCCGTTGTCGAAAACGCTGTAAACTTAAACAAAGATGCCTCTGTAAAAACTATCATTTTTTTTTTTTTTTTTTTTTTGCACTTTTCCTGTCAAATCTCGCCTTATCTTTAGTAGATGTCTGTGTCGTTGTTGTACGTGCCGTTTAAGAAGTTTCAAACTAGGTACTTCAGTGGTTGACCAAATTAGGCAATTCCGCTGGTAAACAGTTTTGGCACTGAAATAAGAGGAGCTACGCCTGCAGTTTGGACTATCTGATGCCTGAAGTCTCGTAATCCCTTATCATGATAAGACTATTAGCCCTACTGATACCTGTGGCTACTATACAGGGACATCGTTTATAATCACTTGTTTTGGGGCTAGGAAGAGATGAAATACTTGTTTGGGCCACCAAGGTTCAATGCTTGCCTTTGTAGTTTGTATAGCGTAACAGAACTTACTTTGCATAGGAGTATTTATAAAGAGGGAATCCTACATGAATGCCATGCCGGACTCTTACCGACTAAAAACCACACGTTTCCTACCTAATGTGCCTACGGTTGGGAGCCCCGGGTAAGCTCTCGGAAGGATGACCCCAGGACTCCCGACAGACCTACAGTTACCACTGCTGCCTCACCTAGCGGTGGGGGAATATACATAGGAGTCTACTGTGAAGGTTACACGTTCCTGTTCATCTGAAGTGCCTGGCTTACGCGGTAAGTCGACGTGTAGGTATAGCTTCGAATGGCACTGTCGGTTTGCTAATAGAGCGCAAGTGAACTTGCGTTGATCTAAAGATTCGAGGTCCTGAAAACGATGCAATTGTCCTAATTTTAACGGTGAAAAAATCTTTACTAACGGTGCTAATTTTTTTCAAAATAGTAACTTCCATAATTTTATGAAGAGTCTTAAGGTATTAATTACTAAAGCTTCTTTGGAAAGATTTAGGTACAACAGTCAACCGTTGTGTACCTACCCAAGATTGGGTCTCGCTTTTCCGATACCTATCTTGACATTTTCTTGCAGATAACATCCCTGGACGGTCTCATCTCAATGGAAACCGTCTATGATAGCACGTTGTACGTCTCTACATCTCGACGTTGTTTACTGTTTATTCAGATGAATAATCATTAATCAAACTGTTATTCAAGACTTTGCCTGTTAAAGGTATTTCAGTTTAACAATATCGGCATGCTGCATCCGCTCGCCCTTCCTGTATTTATTTCAAATTCAAATTTTTGCGAATATACCATTATGGATGTGAGACAGCAAGTCTTCCTTGTGCTTCGAGGCTTAAAGCGCGTCGCAGTCGGGATACCGTATAATCATCTTGAAATGGCGTCCATACAAGTAATAGTTAAAACGTTTGACCGCTCGTACTACCACCAAAATCTCGAGTTCGCTCGAGTGATACTTATCTAGTTTCTACATCGCATCGGTCGTGTGCATACTAAAAAAAAGCCACTATGTGCTGCCGACCCCTATTGATTTGAATAAGGATTGACCCGAAGTCAAGGCCCAGCCAAGGAAACAATTCGCTAGGTTCTTTTCCTAGAAATATTCTATGCCATGCTTCATCATGAACATGGGTCCATTGCCACTTAGCGCCTTAGATAGTCACTTCATTAAGAGAAGCCACAGCAGGAGAGATATTTGGTATGAACGAGCGGGAGTATTCAGCGCGACAACTGAATAGACGAATTTGTTTAGCATTTGTCGGTACCAGAGTTTTTAGGCTTAACCTTTTTAGGGCTAGGACGCACTTGACCGTTCTGTACTAAATTTTTTTTGCATACTCAATTGACCGTTAACAGAAAAGGCATTATTATAAATAAATAATAAATAAATATTCACGGACATCTCACACATTATTCTATGAGGATTGGAAATCCTGGTTTACGGAATGATATTAAGACTAAGCTCAGATTAGTAAATAGTTACTGCTTTAATGACAGAGCTTGGAGAGAAAACCTATGGTATTTACCACAGATATCAGAAAAATATGTACTGATAACGTCATCTATACAAACCTATGCTATACTACCTTTGTGGTCATTGTCTGAACTAAAGAGGTAATTTTATTTTTCTGGGTGTTTTTAAGTCATCTTCGATATCAAGGTTACCTTATGCTATCTAATAAAAATAGATTTGAACCTACCAACACGTCTGAAGTAATAATCTTGTGAAATGTGACATTCAATTTCTACGTTAATTCTATTATCTAGAATCTAGACAGACTTAAGATGCTCGTAGAAACAACAGGAAACCTATGCCACCAAGTAATTTTGTTGACCACACGTTTTCGGTTTTCCGGCAAATTGTATGAGATTGACTCACGAATTAACAAGCACTTAACCCCGCTATCAAAGATGGTATTATTAATAACCTTACCTATCCTCACACGCATTGTGTTCAAGCTGGACTAGTTAAGAACAGAGTTCATATTATAGGTTATGTGCTTTTCGCGGCGATAGCAGGTACCAAATGTGTAAACGGCTTTTGATCAAAATGAATAAAATTCAAGTACCTACTATAAGTTTGTTCGTATAACCGTTGTGTTGGCCGGGTTATTGTTGCATGGGAACACAAGTTTCTTTCAACCGTACGTTTATCCGAATCTGTTGTAGTAGCTTTAAAACGTCACTCACGAGAGGTATGACCGGACTTACTACAAAAATTACAGTAAGAAGCGTTTCCACTATCAATGGAATATTTTAACAGTTTCGGTGGTGGTTGTGATCAATTCGCGTTTGAACGCTTACATAATATAGAAGAGGTAACATAACGTATCATCGCTGCTACTGCATCGCAATTTTGTAACCACTAAGCTGGCAGACTAGCTTATGGTGGCCCCACCGAGGACGCGGTAACTAGCCAGTTGTCAACCTATGTTAGCGCGGCCCTTCAGCAGTCTAGTTATTTTCATACGTATATCGTAGTCACTTGATAACATAGTTCGTTTGAAACAAACAAAAAAAAAAAAACAACATGATTACATCAATTGCAGTCGCCAACGCGACGTTACCGCCTAGGTCATATGAGGGTAGAAACACATCGGTACTTAATCATAACTTTCTTTTGTTGTTTCGACAGGCGATCACTCATACATTACTTCACTGTGATCATATTAAAATAAAATTCAGGTGGTACATTACCCCTTTGCTGTTGTAGCTGTGTGACGGTGCTGGTGGAAGACTTACTAGCACCAGGATCTCGCACAGCCGCGGAACACGCCGGCGCGCACGTAACCGCGTGCGGCGCGTTGGTAAACTGGTACACAATCTTCGTAGTAAAGATCCTGAAAAATAAATAGTCTCGCACAGTATTTTGTAGGTAGTGATCCCACTTCTGATGTCGGAGTAGACATGCGGCAGCTGTTTTTAAAAAGCGCAGGCCCGCTGACCTGGAGTAGGTCATCGGGTCTGCTTTATGCTTTATTACACTTATAGATGGATATCTAGTTAAATAACAGTGAAATAAATACTTAGGCGGTATTTATTTCAGAAATACGGTAATAAAAACAAGCAAATGGAACACCAATGAAATAAAATGAAATTAAATGAAACATCTTTATTCATGTAAGTCACAATCTACATTTACTGCCAGATTCGCAACGCAATAGGTAGAGCTGGAGAAAAAAGAACCTGGCAATAAAACTCCGGCCACTCTTTTAACTTCCAGTAGGTTATTACAACATAATTTTTATTCCAACTTAAATTAAAACCAACATAGAATCTACTCACAATGTTTTCTCTCCAAATTCCAGCAGCAAAAGTGAGCCCTCGGCCACAACCACTGTCTATTTATAAATCCCCGCCACTCAAATTGTTCTCACAAAACACGTGGCTTGATATTTAATGTTTTCTTTTTAAATCAAAGAAATATGGTTCAATTTATTTTTGAGAAATAAAGTTATTAATTTAATTAGTCAAACAAACTGATAAATTGAATGAAATCGTTAAAATACAAAGATTAATTCATTCTCAGTAAAATGAACATTGCCGGAACTATAGGAATAACAAAAATCCTGTTTTGATTAAAAACATTTTTAAATGTCGACAATATTCGTAATAATTGTCAATAAGAATTTAACAATAGTTTTTATTGTAGGTTCTTACGAACCTACATAGTCACATAATACTTAGGTAACCTAATTAGTTCACCACTACATTAAGTTATACAAATCAGTGTTAATAAATTCTACAACTATTTCTATTCGAACCTTATATCACAAAATAGTAAGGTATCAGTACAGTTGCTCATTGTAATGGTTTTAATCTATTTATAATCAAATAGATTTTAATTAGTAATTCTCGGTGTGGCGACATATATATATATATATATATATATATATATATATATATATATATATATATATATATATATATATATATATATATATATATGTAATAAAATTGTAACAGGTCGTTGTCTGTACATGGAAGATAAATAAGAAAAAATATTATAGGGGGGCTTTATGAACGCAAAAGAAACCAAAACAATGATTTTTAGAATTTTTGTCTGTTTCTCTGTATGTCTGTATATCTGTTTGTCTGTACGGTTGTGCACGCTAATCTCAGTAACCGCTCAACCTATTGCAATGCGGGTTTTTTTTATTGTGTTGAGGTTTGCTCCAGTTAACATTTAGCGTTTGTTTTATGTAAATCGGTTTAGAAATAAAAGAGTTATAACACTTTTAAGAATCAGACATTTTGAAAATTTTAATTGTAGGGGTTTCTTTGAATGTGAGTGAACCTAAACTTGTAGCATTTATTTTTTGTGTAGCAATCTGGTACTCGGGCTTGACAATGTGTAAAGCCGCCCTTTAATCAATTCATCGCTGGTTTTGTTATCTGTGGTTTTGCTGTGACACAAGTGACAAGTTTTGTCTGTGGCACGCCCGATGGATTTGCATTAAAGGAACAGGTTTTGTTAAGATTTTTGGTGAAAGACGGGACTTTGACCGAGACCTGCTTTGGGGTAGTTGGAGGTCCTTTGGCTTTTGCTCTGAGACTGTGCCGCGAATCAGTTTTTCGCTCAAGCGCGATTATTTGTTACCTCGCATAACCTAACAGGCTGTGATTGGGTTGCTGCATTACATCTTACTACATTTTACCCAGAAAACTGGTGAGTCACTTCTTCTTTTGCAAAGCGGGTCGATTGTCGTCTGTCGCGCAGCCAAGATCTTGATTTGTCGTTTCTTTCATGACAGGGTTTTTTACTACGGGGAAAAGTGGCCCGTCCGCGGTTAGCAAAAACCACACCCAATGACACGTGGACTACATGAGCGAGGTGTTTTGAGAGGGACCAGCCGCCTCCACGTGGCATTCTCGGGCTGTGCTGCTCTCAACTTACTCAAGGCCAGTAATTGTCACCCTATTACAAGTGTAGTTAGCTGCTTACCCGTTCTACCTGCTCACGCGGCAGTGGTCTATTGAGTGGAATTAGAACCTAAGCCCTGACTATATTTCTGTGTACCTGTGATATTTGTGTCTATCAGTGAATAAGCTCTCTGTGTGTCTCTGTGTATCTCTGTGTACTTAGTAAATATATGTGTGTACACCCTATTGTCTGTTTTCGTGAGAGCCCTAGCCTACCCTTGCACACAGACTGGAAACTTAGAAATAAGGCGCCCTGGGATAGAGTTCTCTGCATAGCTACCTCGCGCTAGTTGGTGAGTAACACTGATCATCTTAGTGTTACAAAATTGGCGCCCAACGTGGGGCAAATCTCTGGGTCTACTCTGCGGTAGTCTCAGTCTGGTGTGTGTGCATAGGTGGTTATCTCTGGCGAAACCATCCTGTAATATCGTCCGAGACGCTCCAGGACGTTAATTGGTGGTGCTAACAGCTAAGCACAAAATTATCCCTTTCGTCTTCTTCCAGCTACCTACATCTTTGGCTGGAAAAGACACTAAATTCTAAATTCAAAAATTTAAAATAGCTGTGATTTTGGAAAAACTTTTTGATTTTATTTGGCATACCCACTTCTTTTTCTTATTGTGTTTTTTCTTTTATGTTTCTTTTTTTCTTTTTTTATGGTGCACACACATATTTATTATATTATTAGTGTAGATTAATATATAATATATATTATTCTATAGCTTCACCTTGTAAGGTAAACTTAGTGAATCTCTCTGTGTTAACTTAGTGAATGTCTTAGTGAACTCTGTAATTGTAAACTTTGTTGAAGGTGTGTAGATACCTTGAAATTTAATTATTAACCTGAACTGTGTTATCAGAAAATTTAGAAACTTTTCTCTCTTAATATACCCTTAATCTTTGTTAAATTCTAAAAGTCAATTTGAAACATAATTACCTAACTTAGTACACTTTGTTGTAACTCAATTCACATTTTTACTTTGTAATTGATCCCTATCTGTGCCATTTTATCTTTATAATTGTTGTAAGTAAATTTTTACATAATGGCACAGATGAAAAAATATATTAATTATTTAAGAAAGGATGAACTTGCTAACGAGCTGTCCCACATGGGTATTTCAGTGGAACCGGAAACGACAGTGTCTGGCCTTCGGAGTGAGCTAAGAGCGGCACACCGACTCGTCCGTCGAGGTAGCATCAAAGCGAGTGCTCCGGTACCCGCTGATGCATCGGCTGAGCTCTCGATCTGCATTTCAAAAGTCTCCGAGCTGGAGGAGGCTATTCAGTCAGGTGACATCTTCATTAATAAGGGTAGTCGTCTTAGGGTGTCTATCAGAGCCAACTACTTATTGAGTAGGTTAGCTCGTTGTGGTCTGGATTGCCCCGACCTGGTGGATATTCGTGGTAGGCTAGTGAAGATCATCGCTAGGGCTGAACCCAGTAGTGATTCTGAATCCGAAGGTTCGGATGATGATGGTGAGGATCCTTCGGGTCGTGACCAGGTAGAATATACTTCACCAGTAGTCAGAGAGGACCGCTCGGTGCGAGCTAGTTCAAGTAGGAATAGTTCTACATGTAACATAGTATTTAAAATATGATGGTTCTACTTGTGTACGTGTGTTTTTAGAGAGATTAGAGGAACTTAGATGTGCTCGGGAGGTTACTAAGCCTAGACTCCTTATGGCTTTCTCCGACCTGTTGGATGGACCGGCTTTGTCTTGGTTCCGTACAAACAAAGCTAACTTCATCTCATATGAGGATCTTATTAGTGAGCTTAAAGATACCTTTGATATTCCTGATTATGATTACCGCCTCAGGAATGAGATAAGACAGCGTACACAAGCCCGCTCTGAGTCCTTGGTTAACTTTATATGTACAATGCAAGCCATGTTCTCAAGGTTGTCATGTAAGATGCCCAGTGAGGAACAGCTGGACATTCTCATGCACAACATTAGACCTGACTACATGAAGGAACTGGCCTTGCATGATGTCAACTCTGTAGATGACTTGAGACGTTTGGGTAAGCGCTTGGAGCTTGCGCGTACTAGGGCAGACGCTTTCCATGAGCCTGCTCTTGACAAGTTTGAAATTTCATCTGACTTACACCAGCTTAAGAACAAAGGTGTACAAAAGCCCGCTAAGCAGGTGTCTGCAGTGGAGACGCCGGTTACCCCCCACGATCGCAAATGCTTTCGTTGCGGCGGGGGCGGTCACACTGCATACAGCTGCACACAGTCAAGGGAGCTGGTGTGTTTCCGGTGTGGTCTCAAAGGAGTCAAGACCCCAGACTGCTCACACTGTACTAGCAAGTCAAAAAACGCGTAGGCCAGGGCCTTATTAGAAACTCTGTGCATTACTCTGTATCTGAGTCTATTTCTGATAAGGTCCTGTTTCCTAAACGGGATAGTGACATTAGACCGTATCTAGTTGTTAAGGTTTTAGATTTAAATGTCTTAGGCCTTCTAGATTCCGGTGCCTCCTGCTCTATACTAGGTAAGGGAGCGCACCGCATCTTCTTGGAACTGGGTTTTGATCTTGTGAGTATCAATCCTACTTTTCGTATTACAACTGCAGACAGCACTCACTTGCAATGTCTGGGTTGTATCTCTTTGCCAATTGAGTACAATTCGGTTATCCGAGTTGTCAAGTTCTATGTTGTCCCAGGAATAACCACCTCCATGATATTTGGTGTGGATTTCTGGCAACAATTTAAGTTAAGTGATAAATTAATTTTACAAAATATTAGCCTTGATAGTTATAGTGATAATAATCCTATAGAGTCTGTGTCCCTTAACGGTGGCCTCGAGGATTACGACAACCTGACAACTAAACAAAGGTGTGTAATCAACGAGGTCATTGAGAAATTCGACTCGTTGAACACTGATAAGGTGGGTTTAGGTCGGACCTCACTTGTGCACCATGTCATTGACACTGGTGACAGCAAGCCGATCAAGCAGCGTTATTATCCGCTCTCTCCCCTTAAGCAGAAGGCCCTGGAAGCCGAGCTGGACCGAATGCTGGAGATGGGAGTAGTGTCCCCGTCTCAGTCCGCCTGGAACTCTCCAGTGGTCATGGTGGAGAAGGCGAACGGCGACCTCAGATTGTGCTTGGACTCTCGCAAGCTGAACTCTGTGTCTAAGAGTGACGCCTACCCCTTACCCTATATCAATCAAATCTTGGACCATCTTAATAATGCTAAGTATTTAACCTCTGTAGATCTGAGTGCGGCCTACTGGCAGATTCCATTCGACTCACCCCAGTCTGCTGAGAAGACTGCTTTTACGGTTCCCCGGAGAGGATTATTCCAATACAATTCGATGTGCTTCGGTCTTGTCGGTGCCAGTGCCACGATGCAACGCCTCATGGACCGTCTGTTTGGTCCCGAGTTCGACAACAAGGTATTTGCGTTTCAGGATGACATAGTCTGTGTGTCCAGCACCTTTGAGGAGCATGCAGAGTTCTTACATAGAGTCTATCAGCAACTCAAGGATGCTGGCCTAACTATTAACATGAAAAAATCCCACTTTTGTCGGAGTGAACTCAAATACCTGGCGTATTATGTGGACAAACATGGCTTACGGACAGACCCGGGTAAAGTTGAGGTTATCCTCAACTATCCCACCCCTTCTAACCCTAAGGAGGTTAAGAGATTTCTGGGAATGGCCGGCTGGTATCGTCGCTTTGTTAACAACTTCTCGAAGATTAGTAAACCTCTGTGCAAACTGACTTCTACGAACCTTAAGTTCGAATGGACCCCTGAGGCTGAACAGTCCTTTAACCTGCTAAAGTCAGCCTTGGTTTCTGCCCCTATATTAAAAATGCCTAACTTTGAGATGCCCTTCCGCATTCTTAGTGACGCGTCAGCTTACTCAGTTGCTGCTGTACTGACACAAACTCACGATGGTGTTGAGCACCCTATCGCCTACTGTAGCCGTTCTCTTAACAAGAACGAGGTGAACTACAGCACAACTAAGCGAGAACTTTTGGCCGTGATTTTCGCCTTGGAACAATTTCGTCAGTACGTCGAAGGCCAAAAGTGTACGGTCGTCACGGATCATTCATCTCTTCTGTGGTTCCATAAACTGAAAAATCCCACGGGTCGTCTAGCACGTTGGAGTATGAGGCTCAGTCAATTCGACTTTGACATAGAGCATCGAAAAGGTAAAGACCACGTTGTACCTGATGCTCTGTCTCGTATCAAAATTGATTCCCTCGATGCAGTACCCACTAAAGACCCGTGGTATGACCACACCATGAATAGTGTTCGGAAGAACCCTAGGAAGTCACCAAATTATGACATTCGTGACAACCTTCTATATAGGTTAACTAAAAATAAATATTCTTTGACTTCAGACTTTGACTGGAAGCTGGTGGTACCTCAGGAGGATCGCTTGCCCCTGCTCTCTAAGTACCACGATGACACACTTAGTGCCCATGGTGGCGTTTGGAAGACACATAAAAGGTTAGCCCTAAATTATTACTGGCCCAAGATGTACGAGGACGTCAAAGAATATGTTGGGAATTGCGAAACATGCAAGCAGTACAAACCCGTAAATACGTCTCGTCCCGGCCTAATGGGTAGCCCGAAGCGGGTTTCGAAGCCATTCGAAGCTATCTCTGTCGATCTGCTTGGTCCCTTTCCCACTTCGAGCAATAGAAACGTACATCTGATCGTGGTCTCCGACTACTTTAGCAAATACGTCATGTTGTGCCCTGTTCGGGTTGCCACAGGCGCTGTAGTCGCGAGGTTCATAGAGAAGAGTGTGTTTCTCGTGCACGGAGTCTGCAAGACTATTTACATGGATAATGGCCCTCAGTTTGTGAGTAAGCCATTTAAAGATATGTTAGCTAAATACAATGTACCTAATATATATTATAACCCTAGGTATCATGCCCAAACTAATCAGGCGGAACGAGCTATTCGTAATGTTGTTCAAGCGATCTCATGCTATGTGAAGTCACAACACAAGTCATGGGATTCGTTCTTGGTTGAGATACAGTGCGCTTTAAACACTGCAGTTAACGAAGCAACTCGTTTCACCCCTTACTTCTTGGTACATGGTAGGGAGTTTATTGGAGATGGAGTGCTGTACAGGCAGACAGATATTGCGTGCCACCCTGCTTCGGTCTCTGTAGACGATCCATCAGCCTTCGGTGTCAAGCTGAGAGAAATACAACGCATATACGACCAGGTGAGGAAACATTTGAATGTTGCCCACCAGCGTAATGAAAAGTATTACAACCTCAGAAAAAGGCATGTAGAGCTGAAAGTGGGACAGATAGTTTACAAACGCACGTTCTACCTGTCAAACAAAGCCAAGAACTTTACTTCTAAGCTAGCCCCTAAGTTCCTTAAATGTGTGGTGACTGCTAAACGATCCCCTTTAGTATATAGGCTGTCAGATCTGGACGGTAGGGACCTTGGGGAGTACCATATCAAGGACATCCTGAAGTATCAGGAGGAGCCGTCTCCAATACCCAACGTCAGCAATGCTGTAACTACATAGCACTGTTTCTCTAGTTTATTAAGCCAGTGCTATGTGATCATTATGTAAGACTATTTTAATCTTTTGTTTGTATTTCTATGTGTGTACGTGACTTCAAATTGTCACGTTGTAGTTTCTTCTATGCACCGCACCGAGCGTTTTTCTCTCATTCGCTCCTCAGTACTCTACAATATCTTGAGAGCTTGGGTAGTGTTGGGGTATCGTCAGCGAGTAAAGGGAGCATTCGTTTTCTATGAAGGGCATTAGACTCTAGATACTTAGCCTGTCCGGTACATGAGTTAGTGTCTAGTTAGGTGTATGGGAGGATCTCTCTTTGGTAGTGTAATGGTTGTAGTCAGCTGGTGTTTGAATTACCTAGCTGGTTGTCTTAGTTATTAGTCAGTACTTTTCTGTTTTCTTTATTGTGTATTTCCAGCGTGTCATATCCGCAGGAAATACTATTAAGGGGGGGGTGGTTGTAGCATTTATTTTTTGTGTAGCAATCTGGTACTCGGGCTTGACAATGTGTAAAGCAGCCCTTTAATCAATTCATCGCTGGTTTTGTTATCTGTGGTTTTGCTGTGACACAAGTGACAAGTTTTGTCTGTGGCACGCCCGATGGATTTGCATTAAAGGAACAGGTTTTGTTAAGATTTTTGGTGAAAGACGGGACTTTGACCGAGACCTGCTTTGGGGTAGTTGGAGGTCCTTTGGCTTTTGCTCTGAGACTGTGCCGCGAATCAGTTTTTCGCTCAAGCGCGATTATTTGTTACCTCGCATAACCTAACA
The DNA here is from genome assembly GCA_933228765.1 of Miltochrista miniata. Lineage (NCBI taxonomy): Eukaryota > Metazoa > Arthropoda > Insecta > Lepidoptera > Erebidae > Miltochrista > Miltochrista miniata. The sequence continues at coordinate 5,530,594 of OW121769.1, forward strand.
GGCTGTGATTGGGTTGCTGCATTACATCTTACTACATTTTACCCAGAAAACTGGTGAGTCACTTCTTCTTTTGCAAAGCGGGTCGATTGTCGTCTGTCGCGCAGCCAAGATCTTGATTTGTCGTTTCTTTCATGACAGGGTTTTTTACTACGGGGAAAAGCGGCCCGTCCGCGGTTAGCAAAAACCACACCCAATGACACGTGGACTACATGAGCGAGGTGTTTTGAGAGGGACCAGCCGCCTCCACGTGGCATTCTCGGGCTGTGCTGCTCTCAACTTACTCAAGGCCAGTAATTGTCACCCTATTACAAGTGTAGTTAGCTGCTTACCCGTTCTACCTGCTCACGCGGCAGTGGTCTATTGAGTGGAATTAGAACCTAAGCCCTGACTATATTTCTGTGTACCTGTGATATTTGTGTCTATCAGTGAATAAGCTCTCTGTGTGTCTCTGTGTATCTCTGTGTACTTAGTAAATATATGTGTGTACACCCTATTGTCTGTTTTCGTGAGAGCCCTAGCCTACCCTTGCACACAGACTGGAAACTTAGAAATAAGGCGCACTGGGATAGAGTTCTCTGCATAGCTACCTCGCGCTAGTTGGTGAGTAACACTGATCATCTTAGTGTTACAAACTGGCGTGTTGGCTTAATCATTAAAGAGCTTAATGATTAAGACTATTTTTAAACAATTCAGTCCGCGCCTGACTGAATTGTTTAAAAATAGTCTTAATCATTAAGCTCTTTTATGATTAAGCAAACAGGACAGTTTCAGACGCTGCTTGATGACTCTGATGAAGAAATACCTTTCCTTTCATACACCTTATGTGACGTAAGCGAAGTTGCGGGCTCAGCTAGTACTAACTAAAACCGGTCAAATGCGAGTCGGTGTTGCTGAAAGGGTTCCGTACATTTATATATACTTACAACATTAGTCAACACGCAAAAAGATTATGTTTGTTGTATAGGAACCCGAGTTACCTGCTTATTATTTTGTTTTTAGTAGGTATTTGTTGTTAAAGTGGTAACAGAAATAAATCATTTACGAAATTTTTTATTCACGAGACAGCTTGATGACAAGACAGAAGAACGGATAACGGAGTCTCGATAATAGGGTCCATTCTAAAGGTCCCCTTTAATTAAGGAATAATAAAATAAAAAAAAAACCGAAGTTCGAGTCAGACTCGCGCTCAGAGGGTTCCGTACCAAAACAGCAAAAAATCACGTTTGTTGTATGGGAGCCCCTGTTAATCCCCCCTTTTCTGTGATTTTAGTATTTTTTGTAATAACGGCAACTGAAATACAGCATAAGTACAAATTTCAGCCCTCTAGCTATCACGGTTCCTGAAATATAGCCACATAAAGGACAAACAGACAGACCGAGAGCGAAGTCTCGATAATTGGGTTCCAATTTTACCCCCTCTCTATAAAATAGAGTGCAGAGGGGATTATGTCGAGACTCTATCGCATTAAACTACGTCACTGGGTCACGTGGATCATCTGTTCAAAGTTTGATGATAACGTCAATCTTATTGAACTTTTACAATAAACGTGTTAGAGAGGGGAAATCGGGTGAGAACGATCTCACGGCTTCTCGTTACCCTTTACATATGGATAGTACGAGAGCCCACGACCAAAACCATGTCTCATAGCAATACGGCAAAAACCCTATAAAATCGTTAGATTGTATGATTCTGAACCCGACTAGGTGTGTAGTAACGGTCGAAAGTGTAGCAACTGCGTGGGAGGCCATTGCTGCTGTGTCAAAAAAAAAAGGCAGTCGGTATTATAGTAATACGTCTGATAGTGAAAATGTACATAGATTTTACAATTGTATTACGAAAAAGTTTGTTTTCAGACATTTTGCGCGTAGCCTGAGCGCATTTTTGAAAATGTCAACAAATTTAGCCGACCTGTATCATAGCAATACAGATAAATTTTTTTTTACTTTTCGTATTGCTGCCATGATTACTAAAAACCTGTTTTCAGACACTTTAAGTGTAGCATATACTCCCAAAAACGAAAATAACGTTTCGGAGTCGCCTGGCCGACGCCTCTGTTAAATGTTTTTTTTTAACTTTACAGCCTTCATAGATATTCAAGAATCTCCCTTGTCTATTATATGTACTTTGACAGATGACAGACGTCATTACTTTTTTCTTTTGTAAAAGTTACTCAAAGTGTGCTTTTTGTTGCGGTTTCGGGTAAATTCTTTGTTAATTATCATCTAATAAATTCAGGGTCGCAACGTATTCATTGGTTTGTAACAGAGAATTCAAGATGCCTCAATACGATTTTTAAATGATATCTGATTATCGAAAAGTTGTCTGATAGAGAAGGTGCTACAAGGTGCTTAATTTGTCTGATATAAATTTTTTGCACATGTGGACAACTTATTTTATCATGTCCAACAAAGTTCAGTCATATTGCTAAGATACCGATCGGTAAAATTTGTTAACATTTTCAAAACGGTCTAAAAATTTAATGCGTTCACATTTCCGTCTGAAAATTGTTTTATTCGCATCAAATAACCAAAATTTACTAATAAAAAAGATTTTCAGACGTATTGCTACGAGACATTTTTTTTGTCTCATTTTTAATTTTTTAAAGTAATTTTACGGGTTTGCGCTACACCACTAACGTCTGAAAAATATGTTTCCGGTATCTCAGAACTATCATTCAACTACAGTCTGCAAATCAGACATATTGCTATGATGCAGTTTGGTAAAATTCTTTGACAATTTTGAAAATTCGGTCAGATCAAACGCTACGCGGAAAATGTCTGATATTGGTATTTTCGAGTTCAGGATAATCGTATCTATCGATTTAATGCGGTTTTGGCTGTATTGCTATGAGACAAAAATTTTGGTCGTGGGCTCTCGTACTAGGAATGATAAAGAACGTGAAACAAATTCAAAATTTCATGTTCAGAACACGGTGACTGTAATTCTCAGAATTATAAGTAAAAAGGTCTAAGTGTCTCAGCACACTATGCCGAATTTACGCGACCGAAGTTCAGCACAATTACGCCTGCAATGCTATTTGAATTACTGACGACACACTATGCCGAAATTACGTCGCGTCACAGCGTACAACGTAACTTCAGTCGTGCGTAACTCGGCGTAAGTTTAGCGGCAACTTATTCTGTGAGCATACAATTTACGCGACCGAAGTTCTGTTACATAACATACACGGTTAACATTACATAACACGACACGATGCCACGACAGCGCTCGAGAACACTGAATACACACAGAAAGTTGTGAAACTGAATTTCCGCCGCGTAAGTTCGGCACATATGGTGTGTCATATCAGCCGAATACGTTGGAACGTAAAACCAGCCGCCGAACTTCGGTCGCGTTAATTCGGCATAGTGTGTTTAGACACTAACAGTGCGATGACTCGAAAAAGGTTGTTATACCTACAGTAGGTAGTAAACGAAGATTCCTGTCACGTTTGACGTACTGAAACATAGAGTACAGGATAAACGCGTTGCTATTATCTACATTAGACCCTTATCTGGTTAGAGCACATCGCACTAGGATGTTCAACACCTGTTTGTGGGGCTGACGACAAAACAATTTATATAAATAACCGGCCAAGTGCGAGTTGGACTCGCCCATGAAGGGTTTTGTAGCAGCAAGTAACATAATATAAAAGTTCTCATAGTTCGTTGTAACTTTGATTGATGTTTTAACACGTTCGCAGTGGTAGTGATTTTTCTAACTGAAAATTGCAGTTTATGACGTATAAAAAAAAAAACTACCAGCTCTATCTCGTTCGAACTAATTTTCGTTGGTATTTTTTATGGCAATGTACATCATATCTTCTTTTTAGATTTATCATTCTCTTAGTTTGGAAGTTAGAGGGGGGGGGACACACATTTTTCCACTTTGGAAGTGTCTCTTGCGCAAACTATTCAGTTTAGAAAAAAATGATATTAGAAACCTCAATATCATTTTTGAAGACCTATCTATAGATACCCCACTCGTATGGTTTTGACGAAAAAAAAAATTTTGAGTTTCAGTTCTGAGTATGGGGACCCCCAAAATTTACTGCTTTTTTTCTAATTTTATATAAGAATCTTAATGCGGTTCAGAAAATACATCTAGTTACCAAGTTTCAATATCATAGGCCTTACAGTTTCGGAGAAAAGTGGCTGTGACACACGGACGGACAGACAGACAGACAGACAGACAGACAGACAGACAGACAGACATGACGAATCTATAAGGGTTCCGTTTTTGCCATTTGGCTACGAAACCCTAAAAAGACTCGTCTGTTTACGGCCGGGAGCCCCATGTAAGTCTTCGCAAGGAGAAACCCAGGACCCCTAAGGAGACTTAGACTGCCACCGCACTGTGGATAGGCATTGTACCTTTCAAATCAATTGAACTTATGATTTCAGAGACACCCTTGCATCACCTAAAAAGGGAGCTGATGATATTCAAACTTTATAGCTAAGAAAAAAGCGTTTCCGTGCTTTGAAAAGCACGTTAAGCCGCTGGTCCCGGCTGCCAGTAAAACGGCAGTTGTTAAGCCAAGTGAAGGCCTTTATGGGCGGCTTGAAAACAACTCAACAGCAGGCAGTCACAACCTGCGCCTGTCCATTTCAACACGGCAATACGGCTCACCATCAATAAGGGGGCCAAAAACTAAAAGATGAAATTTGGGCATATAATATGCCTCTGCCTACCACTTCAGCGTTAAAGGCGTGACCATATGTATGTATGTATAGCTAAGAACCATTATGATTATAATACGAGTATCCTCGAACAAATCAGTTGGCATCAAAATTGATGCAGCAACTGGCTCTGAAACATATCTCCGACTGACGTTTCTCTGACGTATGAGCCGCCGACAGAACATTTCGATTATGAGTTGTTCACCGACAGAACCTTTCAACTACGAACGTTTCGCCGACAGAACGATTAATTCAACCATAATAAGTGAATGGTTAACACCCCAATTCGGATAGGTTAGGTTAGAAGGCTAAGGCGGGAGCGAAGCGGAGTGGAGCTCCCGCCTTAGCCTTCGTGGTTATTTTTTTTGTTTTGTCGACAATTTCTTATTTCGTTAACGATCCTGTCGTCCATTTACTCATGAATTAATCGTTCTGTCGGAGAAACGTTCGTAGTTGAAAGGTTCTGTCGGTGAACAACTCATAATCAAAACGTTCTGTCGGCGGCTCATCCAGCAGAGAAACGTCTGTCGGAGGAGTCGGAGGTATGTTACAGAATCGCATCAAATAGGAATCTAAACTTTTCCTTCGGGGTTTAACAACCAAAATTTCAACCGCCAGAACAGCTGTTATACTGTATTCATAAATAACAACCTACAATATCAGCAGTCCAAGCATAATACAAAATTAAGAAAAAAACAATGTAATATTACAGTTTTTAAAAGACGTCGCCATATTTTTATACTTAAATGAAAGTGTAGGTGTAACTAAGTGAATTAATCTGACATGAAATAAAGTAAACCTTATACCTCATCCGAAAAGAACTTTATTCCCGCCTCGAAAGCGGCCTGTATTAAAAAGATAAACTTATTACGACACAATGGCCGGAGGGACAGTGTAATAATTTGATCACGTACGCTCTGTAATTTATCAGTAACACGAATAAAAGAAGCACAATGAGACTGTTGATTACATTTTTCGGAGCGAATCTTAATTAGTTTTAAAAATGGAAAACTTTTTTTCTTTTTAGGGTTTCGTAGCCAAACGGCAAAAAACGGAACCCTTATAGATACGTCATGTCTATAGATAGGTGTTTAAAAATGCTATTGAGGTTTCAAACATAATTTTTTTCTAAAGTGAATAGTTTGCTCAAGAGACACTTCCAAAGTGGAAAAATGTGTGTCCCCCCCCTCTAACTTCTAAACTAAGAAAATGATAAGTCTAAAAAGAATATATGATATACATTGCCATAAAAACTACCAACGAAAATTGGTTTGAACGAGATAGAGCTGGTAGTTTTTTTTAATACGTCATTAACCACAATTTTCGGTAAGAAAAATCACTACCATTGCGAACGTGTTAAAACATCAATCAAAGTTACAACGAACTATAAGAACTTTTATATTATGTTACTTGCTGCTACGAAACCCTTCATGGGCGAGTCCAACTCGCACTTGGCCGGTTTTTATTTTTTTGGATGACTACGGCTATGTAAACGTAAGGGTACCTGACGATAAGTTCATTATCTACAGTCTTTTTAGGGTTCCGTAGCCAAATGGCAAAATCGGAACCCTTATAGATTCGTCATGTCTGTCTGTCTGGCTGTCTGTCCGTCCGTGTATCACAGCCACTTTTCTCCGAAACTATAAGGCCTATGCTGTTGAAACTTGGTAAGTAGATGTATTCTGTGAACCGCATGAAGATTTTTATATAAAACTAGAAAAAAGCAGTTAATTTTGGGGGTCCCCATACTCATGTACGTATGGTGGACGATGCAGTTCGAAGGTGGGACGATGCAGCCCGTAAGGGGGACTCTGAAGTCCGGAGGGTCGATGATGCAGCCCGTAAGGGGGACTCTGAAGTCCGGAGGGTGGACCCTGGAATGTTCCATTGTGGGAATTAGTTTCTGCTTGTTTCTTCCAATATTCTCCCCAGAGACCAGTCGGCTCCCGTTCTGCGATGAGCAGCCCCGGAAGTCGAGAGGTCTCACAACCCTTGTTTTAAAACTATCATTAACAATTTATTTCTTTTTCACTACCACCCTCGGCAACCCCTATATTTTCTTGAGACCAGCATCCGTCAATTTTCACTTTTCACAATTACTTAGCTAACGTTATATTTAAATAAACTGACCCGGTCTGGGGTCTTCCTATTCGTATAATTTGGAGCTGTTTGCTCCTTACACGTAGCAATCAGAATTTAACTTTGTAATATGACGAATTATACTTTTGTGTCAAACTATATTAACTGATGGTTCCTTACGTGCGTCAGCGATTTTAAATATTAAACTGGCAGTCACTAACGCACCGTGCACTGCTCGAATAGCGCCTCTGGTGGCCTAATTCATAACTAACTCAAAAGTACGGCTCCTAGTACGACTATCAAACTAAATATTCTGTTGTTGCGACACCTACTCGGTAGATGGCGCTTTTTTAATCATGGTTTTTCTTATTTTATATTAGAATCAACTAATTGAATTAAACGTTGTTTGACAACGTTACAATGTGATGAGAGGCTTCAAACATAATTTTATCAATTACTAGCTGATGTCGCAACTTCGCTCACGTAAAATTGGTTCCAGTTCCCGTAGGCACTTATTCCTGGGATAATAAATAATAATAAATAAATAATAAATATTCACGGACATTTTACACAACGCTATCTGATCCCAAAGTAAGCTAGGAATAACCTGCTTGTGTTATGGGTGTCAGACCACGGATATTAATACTTATATACTTTTTAAATACATACATATTATACATAGAAACACCCAGACTCTTAAGTATAATAAATAAAAAGTAGTCTTTGTGTTATTCCAGACTATTATGTATGCCTGTACCAAATTTCAACCAGATCCGTTCAGTTATTAAAAGATTCCTGACATGCACTGTAAGCGATTAGAAAAAAAAAACAGTGGACGGCACGACGTAGGTATATTATAATTAGACCCGTCATGCACGAACATCACGGCTTTTAAAAACCGCATATCTTTTTTACATTCAGAAAAAAGAATTTCTATGAAATTATCTATGGTAGCATGTATGAAAAGTAAGGCAATTGCCTGACTTTTGTGTTGTCAGTTTTCAGTGTTCGTAACGTATCCATAGTTTTTATATCATTGTTGGAAGGTGTCTCTTCGTAGACTATATATATAGGGAAGCCCGGGCAAGACGCATAGTGCGGGTAAGAAGAATAAGCAAGTTTTCTAAATATTGGCCATAGATATCATTACTAATACTCGTCGCCGGTGTTCGGCACCTGTCGGCGACGCCATGACACATTTACCAAAACAATGCAAGCGCTCGTTTGTTGTCAAGAAGAAAAAAAAGAATTCGTGCTGTTTTGTTACGATTTCCAGAAAGGTATGTGCTTCAACTTTTTTATTAAGTAAATAGTGTATGATTATAACTTTTATTTGTTCAATAGTATATTTATTTATGTATAAATCGTGATTGTTTTTTTTTTCATAACCGTCAAATTAGAATTGAATTTGATACATTGATCTAATATTGATATCTGTGTTTGTGCCGTGCGTGGAGACCCGTAAGGCAGGATGACGGGATCTTGATGGCTGAGTGGCTTCCAACGCAGCGGTAGTCGTTGGACTCTACAACACTCCACTTTGGCCCGGATTTCTGTCGAAACGGGAGGTCGTGGACTAGCCAACCACGATCAATCGGCTGTGGCGTCCGGTCAGACGGCCGCCAGGCGAGTATTCTGGAAGGGAGGGGTCCGCAGGCGGCGGCGCGCGATTTTTCGACGTCTTGTTGGGCGTCGTTGATCTCGTGCCGTGCGGTCTCGTGGGCACTCTTTTCTGGAATGCTATACCGACATGGTAACCCTGGTGTCTACTTCTTAGACATCCCCAATGTTGTGGACTCCGTGGCGGGTGGGGAGCCATGCTCGGTGAATATAACTTCAATACGGCTATGGATTCAACAAAAGCCAACAAAACCAAACAAGATGACCGAAAGGGCGTCAAAAAGGACATTATGTCATCTGGCGGGAGGGTCACCGAACGCAATACCATGGGGCGTACTCAAGTGAGTCATACCGGACAGGGGACCATCGGGCAGCCTGGCAACCAGCCAAGCATACCCGTTGGAACGAATGCTTCGGGAGGCGAGCTTCGAAATGCCAAACCGAAAAGGTTGAGTGGGGCAGCCAGGCGCAAGATGCTACTGGAAAGGCGGACACGGACATTTTCGGAACGAAGTACACCTGTCGGGGCAACTTCTGGGGGGGCAGGGGACTTAACTGCTGTTAAAAGGGCCAGGGAGTCCAGTGATGATAAGGCCGACGAATCATCCAAGAGACCGAACCTGAACAAATCGTTCAGGGACGCTCTCAACGGATGCAGGATGGCGATCATCACTGATAACTTCCCGGCTTCACAAGTCACCACTGATGACGTCGGACCGATTGTCAGCGCCCTCTGGCAGATGATGGTCGGTCACCCGGATCCTCTGCCTCGATTCAACATCGGGTCAGTCAGCGCGGGAGCACTCCACGTTTTCTGCGAGGATCAGAGGTCGGCAGACTGGCTTACCGGGATCGCTGGGAGGAGTATCGGCAGCCTTACCCTTAAAGTGGTCAACGCCAAAGATCTTCCCAAACCGGTGAAGATGGCGTGGAAATTGAAGAACGTCTGGATCACAGATCTGCCCAGCGTTCTTTCGATGTTACAGCGCCTAAACCCCGAACTGAAGACGGGAGACTGGAAGGTGGTGGACACAATTGTGGAGGCGGCCAGTGTCAGGAGGATTGTCCTGATGGACAGGACATCGGCAGACTACATAAAATCCAAGGACTACTGCCTCTACGCTGGCGTCGATAAAGGCTACTTCAAGCTCCTTGAAGACAGCGATGACAAGGTCGGCGCCAGTGGGGGGGCAGGAGTTCCACCACTTGCTCCACAGATGCTGCTCGGCGACGCGGGGTCACACCAGGACACCATCGGGGGCTACCCAGTCCCTTCACCGGCCACTTCTCATCGCACCGATGATGTGTTGGGCGATTTGGACGACCTCAACCTGTCGTCTCCACTCTCGCAGACGGAGACTATGGAGGAGGCTGTAGACGCAGGCGACAGTCACTAGACTGCCGATACCCCCCCATTTGCAAAGAACAAAAAATGGCGGGACTAAGGTGTGTACAAATTAACTTACATCACTGTAAAGCGGCGATGTCCCTCTTGGGACGTCACCTTAAAGGATATAAATTCGATATTGCCTTGATACAGGACCCTTATATAAGCACTGCGGGTGTTGTCTCAGGCTTAGGTAGAGAGGGATCTATTTTCCACTGTACTAATGAGGGTGTGAGGGCGTGCGTATATGTCAGAAATGGCATAGACGCTATGCCCTTACACGATCTTTGTTCCAGGGACCTTACAGCAGTCAAGGTCTATACGGGGGCAGGGCGAAGACGGAGGGCGGTTGTGCTGGCCTCTGTGTACCTCGCCTACCCAAAGAAAGAAAGACCCACTAACATGAGGGAGATGAAGGAACTTGTCGAGTTCTGCGGCCGGGAGAACCTGGAGTTAGTGATGGGCTGCGATGCGAATGCCCACCACATCACCTGGGGGAGCTCGGACATCAATGATAGAGGGGAGGAACTTTTCGAATATTTGGTAAGCTCTTCACTTCATACACTAAATAAGGGCAATGCTCCCACCTTTGTGGATGCTAGGCGTTCGGAAGTTATTGATGTAACTATAGCTACTAATGGTATTTATAAGAGAATCACTAACTGGCGAGTGTCTGACGAAGCTAGGTTCCATTTGCGCTCGGTAAGACTAATTCGCAGTAGGCCTAACTCGCGTTATGACTAGTCAAAAGGAGAAGTAGGCATAACGCGAATTAGACCTACTGCGATGTAGGCCAACAGCTAAATAGGTCAAATAATAGGTAGACCTACTGAGATTTAGTCTTAAGCCTCTGAAGTTGGGGTAAATATTTACATGTGGCATCGTGGTCAGCCAGGTGGGCTGACCACGATGCCACATGTGATGGAAGGCGGTCACCGTATTTTAGGGACATTTGCAACGCCAGAGTGAGGTGATTTTTTACGCTTAATGTCCGCCGACGTAGGGGTGGGAGTGGGGATGAGGGAATGGATGTGAGGATGGGAAGGGTGGGAGTGACGCCCTAGGCACTGAGTTCCCCCCAGCGATGCATCCCATTGCCGGGCGTCAGAAAGCGTAATTTTTATAGAGGTTTTCTTCCTAGCAACTCCAAAGAGCCACCGTGCCCGTCTGTTGCCAGACGGGGTTACGGCTCGGCCGAACGATGGTCCTCATGCGACCGTTTACTTCGTCACTGATCGCTTAGCGGCGAAGTACTCGTCGCGTCGTCGCCCTGAGAGTTCTCCGCTAAGTACGCTCTGCATAACAGGGCGCATGCGGAGAACTACAAACCGGCCACAAAGGTTCCCCCTCCTTGGTGGATTACTGGCCATGGGCCATGGGCCCACGTCTTCGTCCACGTTACCAGTGGTCCTTCCCAGCACCCCTCCTTCCGAAGGCCTACCCGGGCTCCCAACCATAGGCTGTTGGACGTTACGTGAGGTTTTTTAGTCGGTAGGAGTCCAGCATAGCATCCATGATGGATTTTCCCTCACGTTAAAAAAAAGTATAGATAACATGAAACTGATATTATTCATTAAAAAGTCCAAATACCTTACAGCTGCATGACAACGATTTCATCTATGTACAAATTAAGAATTCAACTCAATTAATATTTTAGGCATAACGCGATGTAGACCAACTAAGATTTAGGTATATGCCGAAGTAGTCCATATACGAAATAGACCAACTGCTATTTAGGCATAAAGCTAATTAGGCTGAAAGCGAATTGTAAATGACATTTAGACGTAACGCGAGTTAGGTACACTACGAATTAGTCTTACCGAGCGCAAAGGAGCTAACTGGGAGGCGTACACTAAGGAACTAAAAAACGAGTTAGAATCAGTTAAAGGTAAATTGAACTCTACGGTTGACATTGAACTTGAGGCTGAGCGGGTTGACAGAGCCATTAAAACGGCATGGTACACAAACTGCCCAGAGAAAGAAGCGAAAGGAACTAAGGTTCCGTGGTGGACGCCAGATTTAGAAAAGAAAAGACAGGCAATTCGCCGCATCTTCAACGACGCTAAGTCCAAGAGATGTTTTAAAGAGTACTCCCGAGCGCTTACCGAGTACAATCTGGCAGTTCGCAAGGAACGAAGGAAATCATGGCAATCTCACTGCCAGGACATCAATACTGTTCCTGAAAGTTCAAGATTGGTAAAGGCTATGTCTGTGAGTAGAAGTAATACCCTAAATGCAGTTAGAACCCATGAAGGGAGACTAACTGAATCTGGTAAAGAAACCCTAAAGATCATGATGAAAACACATTTTCCGGACTGTAAGATTCATGATAATTCTGGCACAGATGATCCCATGCCCGAAGAAGAGCAAAACATGCGAACTACGAAAGCAGACTGGGATGTTGCAAAGAAGGTAGTAGAAGAAAGAAAACTCAGTTGGGTATTGAAAAACTTTCAACCGTATAAATCACCAGGTCCGGACGGCATATACCCGATACTACTACAAAAAGGTCTTCCTATACTAGGCCCGCACTTGATGCGGCTTTTTAAGGCCTGCATAGCCTTTGGATTCATTCCAAAGATATGGAGGGAAGTGAAGGTAACTTACATTCCGAAACCAGGGAAGGATAGCTATGAAGAGGCAAAGTCGTTTCGTCCGATAAGTCTCTCGTCTTTCTTATTAAAAACCCTGGAGAAATTGGTAGATCAATACATAAGGGATGGGCCTCTCACAAAGAAACCATTTCATAAGCTACAATGTGCCTACCAAACCGGAAAATCAACCGAAACTGCGTTGCACCATGTAGTCGAGAGAGCAGAGAATGCTATTGATGGACAAGAGATTTGTGCGGCTGCGTTTCTGGACATTGAGGGAGCATTTGACCGCACAACATTCGAATCGATTATGAAAGCCGCAAAAGAACACGGCATTGACCCCACCCTCTGCAAATGGATTGACTTCATGCTGAGGGGCAGGAGAGTAAGGTCATCTCTATTAGGAGATGAAATTCACGCCACAACGACCAAGGGATGCCCTCAAGGAGGGGTATTGTCCCCCACACTGTGGTGTCTGGTAGCAGACTCCCTCCTAACCAAACTGAATAGAGGGGCATGCTTCGCTGTGGGATATGCAGATGACATAGTTGTCATGATCAATGGTAGATTTCCGGAAATTGTCTCGGAACTTCTGCAACAGGCTTTGAAGGATGTGGAGGAATGGTGTGCTGAAAATCATCTAACCATAAATCCCAGCAAAACTACAACTCTTCTCTTCTTTACAAGAAAAAAGAGGTTGAGCAAATTAAAGAAATTGCTTTTATTTGACACAGAGTTAGAATGGTCCACCAACGTGAAATACCTTGGTATGACCTTAGACAAGGAGCTCACATGGAATCTGCATGCCAAGAAGGTGACAGAAAAAGCCATGAGAGCCTTCAATATGTGTAGATCGGCGTATGGCAAAACCTGGGGCCTGAAGCCCAAGGTACTGTACTTCATTTACACCACTATGGTTCGCCCAATTTTAACCTACGGCAGTGTTGTATGGTAGACAAGAACCAAACTAACATCGTGCGTGGAAGAATTGGGCAAACTACAGAGGGTGGCCACTATGGCTATCACAGGAGCGTTTAAGTCCACGCCTACAAAGGCGTTAGATATAATACTAAACTTAACCCCTCTTCACATCTTCATACAACAGGAGGCAATCAAAACCTTATACAGACTAAAAACGGCAGGCGCTTTTAACTGCAATAGGCCAACAACGCGGCATACAAAAATGGAGCTTAATGATGAGATTCAAAGGAAGATGCATATGATTAGCGACGCTATGCCGTGCATAAAAATCTTCAAAAGAAGCTTCAAAATACATGTCCCCACAAGGGAAGACTGGAAGCAGGAACTGCGCTCACCAGATGCAGACTGCCTCATCTGGTACACAGACGGTTCAAAAACGGAATCTGGTACAGGAGCAGGTATTTACTCAGAATCTTCACAACTTTGGAGCAGCCTGGGTCAGTACACCACGGTCTTCCAGGCCGAGATGTATGCCATCATAGCATGCGCAGAGGAAAATCTGAAAAGGAGTGTAGAGAACAAGACCATCTACATTCTTAGCGACAGTCAAGCGTCACTAAAGGCCTTAAATTCCTACAAGGTCAACTCAAAACTTGTCCTGAATGCGGTGAAAACCCTAAACAAGCTGGGCCGCAGGAACAAGCTGCGACTGCTCTGGGTCCCAGGCCATGTAGGAATAAAAGGAAATGAGAAGGCCGATGAGCTAGCTAGGACAGGATCGGCAAATGCCATGCTTGGACCTGAACCATGTATGGGCCTACCAGCATGTACATTCATAAAGGCCGCTAAGGATTACGCTGATAATAAACACATGCAAGAGTGGGATATCAGTCAAGGGTTACTACATTCGAAGAAATTCATAAGTAGCAGAACCAATGAGGCTTCTAAATTTATATTGAATAATGGAAGAAGCAAAGCTCGAGCTGTGGTTGGTGCCCTTACAGGGCATTACGGAACCAACGACATGCTTTTTAAAATGAAGATCACTTCAAATAACGACTGCAGAGCCTGCGGTGATGTCAAGGAAACTATGGAGCACATCCTGTGCGAATGCGACGTCTTAGCAGCGAAGCGTATGAGCCTCGTTGGGAATGCTTATCCCAAACCGGAAGAATACAGGTTTCTTCCTCTTAGTGGGATCACCGCGTTAATAGACCACTTCTTCAAAGAGTAAGAAATAATAAGGTAGGGGCTAACACAAAAGATCCCACTGGGTCGAAGTGTTGCTGACTTCGTCAGCCCCCGATGTAAGGTAAGATAATATTGATATCTTGGGCAAAACGAATATGGGCAAGACGGATACTTATTCGTTTTGCCCGTACTATTTCGGATACTGTTTCGTTTGAACTTTTATATCATAGACGTTCTTTTTTTTTCAGACTATGGTTTACAATTACAAAAGAAAGAGCGGGAGAGCATCCTGGTCAGAAAAATCGTTAGAGCAAGCGGTAAAATTCGTAAGAGAAGAAGGAAAATCTATAAACTCTGCATCAAAAACTTTTGGGATTCCATTTACTCCCTAGCATCGCCACTTAAAATCAGGAAGTATCTCGAAGAAATTGGGAAGGTATGTGCCTGTGTTTACAAAAGAACAAGAGGAGGATCTTTGTGAGTATCTCAAACAATTGGACAGTCTATTTTTTGGTCTGACTCGAACGGACTCGAACGCTCCTTCAACAATGACTGATCGTCCTCTCACTGAAATTGGATCTTTCATCGATGCTCCAACTACGATGACTGAATACGCATGCAACTCAGCATCGACTGCAGGGAACCACTCTCCCACAGAAATTTTATCAACACTGACGCCGGATCCCTCTTTAAATGAAATCTCTCTTCCTGAATGTCCGACAACTTTTCCTGACCCTACCCCTACTCTGGAGCAAGAACCGTCTACAACACTTTTACCTGATGCTACTATCTTGCAAAGACAGTTACCAGATTTGACCCGGGAACATGAATCATCACAAGCATCAACCTCATACCTTACAGCGTTGCAAATACGACCTATTCCAACAATGGCTGCTCCCAAAACAACGCGAAAAAATAAGAGGCAGAAATCAGAAATATTAACATCCGCTCCTGTCAAAGCTGAGCAAGCAGCGAAATATGAAAAGGCTAATAACAAAAAGACTAAAATATCGGTATTAGCTGATAGCAACAAAATTAAAAAGAGTACGAAGGATATTTTGGAAAAACCAGGTTCCAGCAAAACTAAGACGACGAATAAATCAATCAAAAATAAATTCAAAAATTCTAAACATGATTTTTTTTGTTTAGTGTGTGCAGACAAATATATTGAACCGCCAATCGAAGATTGGATAGAATGTAGCCAATGACGAAACTGGGCGCATGAAGACTGTACCTCATACACAGGTGTAGGTAGCTACTTCTGTGACGAATGTGATGACTGATTGTTAAACTTTTAAGTTATCCTCTTGGCCCTAGTGGCATATTCGTCTTACCCGACCCCTCTGGGCAAAAAGGATAATAGATATTTTTTGATACTAGTGATTTTAATAGAAGATGTTGTTTATGTTTATATTTTTTATATAGCTGTTTCCAAAGTTAATGAAACAAAGTACTAATTAAAAGTAAAAAGAGTTGTATTGATTACATTCTTGTATTTTATTTCATCACTTTCCCTTAACATATGCGTCATGCCCGGGCTTCCCCTATTCCTCCACCTACCTCTTCGGCATATACAAATAAATAATTAAAAGCATCACTAAATATATCTAAATCATCTCAGCCGCTAATAAAATGAACATACACCTACCTAAGTTTACTTAAAACGCAAATACAAAGGCTGGAGCAACAAACTCGCAATTTGATGACGTCATTCTCGTCCATTTGTCAAGAACCGGAATGAAAGGGGTGCGACAATTTAGTTCATTAATTTTTGTATGAATATAATTAATATTATAAACGACATTAATTTATTAAACTGTACCCGTCTTTTTAACAATAAATGTAGTTTTAATACTTTCCTGCAAGTATTAAACCTACATTTATTGTTAAAAATTACAGAGAAACATAATTATTGCATTTCTATATTTATATACTAGAGGACGTCACGCGGTTTCACCCGCGTAGTTCCCGTTCCCGTGGGAATACAATATTTTTTCTTCCATAAGAACCTTCTCCTGACAATACCTTACACAACAAAAAAAGAAATAGTGAAATCGGTCCACCCGTTCTGAAGTTATGCGCTTACCAACACATTTTGCGATTCATTTTTATATATAAGATTTACATTATTACTATCTAAACTAAACCCAAATAAGGCCCCCGTGGCATTGTGCCCGAAAGACTAGCAGCATTCCCCCTTTGAATAGCAATGCCTATTCGCTGAGTAAGAAAACTGCCAGCCCTTGGGTCACCCGTCGACTCCACAAGGCGCTTTATCAAATTCTTGAAAAATTTAAAACTAGTATTAAAACTACCTAACCATATTTGATAATATGGTTAGGTAGTTTTAATAGGTGTTAAGTTTCCCTCATTTAACCGCCTTTTTTCTTACGTGTGGAAATCCTACATGGATGCTATACCGGACTCCTACTGACTAAACCACACGATGTCCTACAACTGTCTACGGCCGGGAGTCCCGGGTAAGCCCTCGGAAGGATGTTCCAGGGTATATAACCCACTCGGTGTGAAAATTAGAACAATTCTTTTTAGTGGGTGCCTACATAGGGGAAGCTTACCTTTCTGCTGGGAATCCTGGGGTCATCCTTACGAAGGCTTACCCGGGGCTCCCAACCGTAAGCATGGTAGGAAACGTGTGGTTTTTAGTCGGTAGGAATCCGGCATAGCATCCATGTGGAATTTCCTCTCATTAAAAAAAGGCGAGGTTACCTTAAAAAAATAAAGTTGTAGGTCAAAGTCAAAGGTCTAAGGTCTAAAGATCAAAGATGTATAATACACCTCTCTGTATAATATACTCTTTTTGAGATATTAATATAATATCAGAAGAAGATTCATATAAATTTTGCACTTATGTATAACTCAATCGGATAGTTTGTCTGTACCTACATTAATTTAAATTCAAAGGGTGAATTCTGCTAGTCTTTTGGGTACAATGCCGTGGGGGCCATATTTAGGTTTAGTTTAAATAGTACCTAACAAATATGTTTCACTGTAGTTGTAAACAAATGTTTTCCTTCAAATTAATTTGCACTTTTGTATAACTTCAAACGGTTAGTTTATCTCTTCGTATAATCTTATGATCAATCGTCAACCTCCACCTTGAACATCGATACCGCACCAATATCGACGATGTGTCTATTTTTAAACGCCACTCAATCATTCGGACACATTTACGTGATTTCTAGGGTTCCGTACACTAAGAGTAAAAATGGAACCGTTTTACTGAGACTTCGCCGTTCGTTTGTACGTCATTAGGCTGTATCTCAGGAAACCTGATAGCTAGGATAGACAGTTGCTTTTTTACAGATAATGTATGTCTGTGGCCGTAATAACAACAAATACTAAAAGCAGACAAATAAATATTATATAGGTAAGAGGGCTCTCATACAAAAAACCGCAATGTTTTGGAGTTTTTTTTAACAAAACTCTCCAAAAAAGACATTTGTTTTAATTTGTCTAACACGCGTTGAACACATATTTTTATACAAAACGGGATTTCTGCTCCTTGACCCTTTCGACAATGGTTCTCTTTGTTTTGCCGATGTATGAGCTTCCACAACTGCAGTCAATTTTATAAACCCCTGGCGTTTGGAATGGAACTGTATCCTTGGGAGACCGTATCCGGACCGTGGCCGGAACATATAACGCTTTGATGGAGAATTTGTTTAATGCGGCTCCTATTTTATCCGTTGCCCCTCTTACGTGCGGTCTCCAAAAAAGAGTTTCTTGGGTTCCGTACTCGACGTGTAAAAACGTGCCCCTATAATTGAGACTTCTTTGTCTGTCTATTTTCTGTCCGTCACGAGGCTGTTTTCATTTCAGGCTTTTAGCTTTCATGGTTAATGAGGTCATTAACCATGAAAGCTAAAAGCCTGAAATTTTCACAAATTATGTATATTTGTTATCGCTCTAACAACAAATACTAATATCAGAAAAGAAGGAATATACTACAAATGTGTCTTTTAGGCTGTTTTTTGCAACGGAACCCTTCGTTTTCCACTCCGATTCGCACCTGGCCGGTTTTTTTAGGATAGTACGCGTTTAGCCTTGTATCAAAATAAAATGATAAATAGGCCATACCTTTCCCATCTCAAATCAACGTCTAATATGTTTTAGTCGAGTTCAATCTAAACATTACAGGAATAGTTTACGAGCGTGTGAAGAATTTGAAATATTAATCGCGCAATCTACCTTCACATCCATCTTGTTTGTGATTTAGCGGAAACATACGTAAAACTATAAAAAAATCTAG
This sequence comes from Miltochrista miniata, assembly GCA_933228765.1. Taxonomy (NCBI): domain Eukaryota; kingdom Metazoa; phylum Arthropoda; class Insecta; order Lepidoptera; family Erebidae; genus Miltochrista; species Miltochrista miniata. Next base: position 5,549,336 of record OW121769.1, read on the forward strand.
AAGGCGCCCACGGCTCCATATCTGTAACAAATTTTAGGGAGATCTATTCAGCTGTTACAGCGTGAAAAAGTTTCAAACAGATATTCTCTCTCTTGAAGGAACCGCTCAGAATATCGGAATTGAAAGTGTCCTAGACCCTTCCTCGGATCTTAAGCTCAGATTGTGCCAAGTATCATTCAAATTGATTCAGTTGTTTCGGCATGATAATTATTTGGGAAACAGACAGACATACAGACAGACATACAGACAGTCAATTTTATTTTATTCCGAATACGGAATGCAAACAGACTGAAAGACAAAAAAAAATACATTTTTGGCTTCAGAATCGATTAGAGAACGCCCTACAATATAAATTTTCAGAATATCACCCATGTTCAGACTCTCGAACCTCTGCAGTTTTATTATATATAGGTATAGATAGAAGATATTCAATCAAATCAGCCTATGGCAGTCCATTGTTGGACGTAGGCCTATTCCCTACTGTCCAGTTCAGTCCCTGCCTGCGACGATTTCCAGGTCCTCGATCCATCTGCAGGGTGGGCGTCTCTTCTTATTTTTGCCAGAACTCGTTAGCTACATTGACCATAGGTTCTTGTGCAGATTTGACCAGCCCAATGCCACCACCCTTATCATCTGCCGAACGACCTGGTTCCGGAGTTTATCCCCCAAAGACACCCTAAAGAAGATTGATATACAAAAAACAAAATTGTGTTATATTTCTATAGAAAAAGTTATCATATTAAGAGCAATGACGCCTTACCTTTATACGGTCCAATAATATCAACATGTATTTCCGCCAATTACTGTACAAAACGCACATTGTCTTTGAGGAAAATCCTCTCATTCTAGCGAATAAACAAATGGCCATTCTGTTTTTGTTGAATATAACTAATTATATACAATGTCCATTGCGTAAATTAATATTACGAAACATAAAATTATATTCAATCATTTAATATATAATCAATACATTACATCTTACTAATATTATAAATGCGAAAGTTTGTGAGTGTGGATGTTTGTTACTCTTTCACGCTCGAACGGCTAAACGGATCTGGCTGAAATTTGGTACAGAGATACATTATAGTCTGGAATAACACATAGGCTACTTTTTATTCCGGGAATAAGTACCTACGGGAAGCGGAATTATACGCGGGCGAAGCTGCGGGCATCAGCTAGTAAATTATACATTTACAATAAATTATATAATCATTTACTAGATGATGCTTGCAGTTTTACCTGCGTGGAATTCGGTGCCCGTTCCCGATTCCCATGAGAAAATATGTCGAATAAAAAGTAGCTTACTTATGGCACTTGATGGAACTTGCTACACATATTGAAAAACTTCACTTGTACTGTTCCACAATGTTTATTATTGTAACACCTAACCGGTTTCGCCTTACGACATTCTCAAAGGCTATTTACTTATTTAGCTCATAATACACTTCGAACACCTTATGTGAATACGTATTAATGTGAAAAAAATGCGAGGATATTTGGATGTTTGTTACTCAATCACGCTATAAAAACTAAACAGATCGGGCTGAAACTTGGTACAGAGATAGATCATAGTTTAAAATAACACATAGGCTTTTTATTTCGTTCCCATGGGAAGGGTGAGCTAAAAAGAAAAATAGTGTGTGCGTATAACCTTTACGTGCGTTTGAAGTAAAATTTCTTTGCCATTGACGGCATCAAATATTATAATACTATAAGTTTCTGCTATTCAAAATTCAAATAGTAAGCGTTATTTCCATCAGAAAAAAATCTGAGTTACCCCCAATGATGTTCTAGTAAAAAAGAGGTAAATATCGCATTAGCGCTCAAAAACTGTTGCGGACAAAGTCACACAATATTGTTGTAATTCCATTTAGTCTGCTAATAGCTGCGACTGGCTGCGAGCGAAACAAGCAGTGTTGTGGTCTGCTGCTGTGTGCAAAACAACACCGATAGCTATCCCTCTCTGTTTTAAACGTTTTGTATTCTCTATCGCATTCATAGATGAAATCTATTAGGTACCGATAGGTAAGCAGGTGAAATTGTAACTCAACAATAACTGAACGCTGTTTTGTATGAAGGTAGCATATCTTTACTTAAATATCATTGGTTACCCCTAGTCGCGCCTAAAGAAGTTTTACTTCAATATTACGCGAACGAAACCGCAGGCATTAGCTAGATAATAGTATTATTAGGATGTCAGTCAGTAATATAATCTGGTGCGGTGATCAATCATATTCGTTTGTGTTGGAACATTATCTGTTGTGGTACTGTTTAGGATAGATTATGACGCTCAATTTTAGGCGCCACTTGACGCCAAATGGGTGATTATGTCTATAACGAGTTGTCATATACGTCATGTACGGCAATTTATTGTTTTGTGATATGTACATGATTGGTTAACGCTAATTATTTATTACAGATGTGCGTACTATTGTAGCTTGCCTCTGACCACAGAGCAACGCGACCAATACAAGGGGAGGGCACATTGCATGTAAGTTTGCCATATACAAATATTATCTGTGTGTTATCATATTAATCACCACCACTACAAAAGCAATCGGCTGTCACTATGGAACTTCACAAAGAAATGAAAAGTTTAAAACATTAGGTACACTCATAATTTCAGACATACACTTAAATTTCTTATATATGTGTGTGTATAAGCGTAAACTTTTTTGAGTCTGCTTTGACAGAAAGGAAACTCTCAGTATGGCGCCTCCCGTCCCGGTGAACGTCATAGATCGTGTTGCTCTATGACTGTCACAAAATATAATACATCTGGAACATCCTTCCGAGGGCTAACCGGGTGCTCCCGACAGTGTTAGTGCCTTTTCACACGTACCGGTTGCCGGGTAGCCGGTACCGGGTACCCGGCGGTGAATGGAAGCGGTTGCCAAGCAAATCACGCCGGTACGTGTGAAAGCTATAGTACATGGCCATACACTTCGCCGCCTGCCGGATACCCGGCAACCGGTACGTGTGGAAAGGGGCGTAGGGTACGTGTGGTTTTAGTCAGTAAGAGTCCGGCAATAGCATCCATTAGCGATAAAAAAAATTGATGAAACTTTTCTCTTGTTGTAATTGGTAAACTCTAAAAATAATGAATCGATGTTAAAATTCTTTCGCCAATAGAAATTCAAGTTATTATAAAGTAACATTACACCATGTTGCTATCCAAGAAACTGGAGCAGTATTTATAAATGACAAAAATGATAGGTCATGTGTATCTCTCGCTGGAGACCATAGTGCGAGCCATGATCTCCAGCGCGTGATTAGTGGGATTAAGCTGCTTCTTTCTGTGAGCAGGTCATGTTTGTGAAAGAGACGGCGGAAAGGGAGCGGGAGAGAACTCTCCCACCCGAGTTTCGCAGTCGGCGGCGGGGGCCCCGCAGATGTGTCTTCGCTTAAGACTGTGTCTGAGGACCTGAGGTCCTTACAGAAGCAGGCCCTAGACGACAGTCTGACGTGAGGGATTCACGCACGCCCTCCAAGAAGCGGGATAACACCCGAACCCCCTCTAGGTGAGGCTGCAGTGGTAGCCGTAGGTCTGTAGGGAGTCCTGGGGTATCCTTCTGAGGGCTTACCCGGGGCTCCCAACTGTAGGCTGTTGGGCAGGATAAGTGTGGTTTTTGGACGGTAGGAGTCCGGCATAGCATCCATTTAGGATTTTCTTCACGTAAAAAAGAGATCATGTGTATTACCATACATTATCCATACATAACATACTGCTCGTTCGCTCTAACTTTGCCGCTCGGCTCCATACAAAAGTCGAATTTTTAATTAGACGAAGTAAATTGACAGCAACTAATGTCACTTCTTCATACAATGTTGCTTATTTTCTATGACAATTTACTTCGTCTAATTCACAATTCGGGTATACGCCTTTACGCCAGCGGCAAAGTTAGAGCGAACGGGTAGTACACTCGAGAGCAATGAATCCGGGTCACTTAAAGAATCCTAAAAATCTCGGAAACTAAAAATGCTAGGTTAATGCAATAAATTGTATTTAATAGACAATGTAATACTCCTTAAATGAAGGTATTAAAACTTCTTAGTTATTGTAAAGTTATATCATAAAAAAATCAAATTTGAAAAAGGGCCACTTTCGAAGATGGAACTACGAAATTACAGCATTTGGTGTTGCTTTTGTTTGTAATCTGTCATTTATGTGGGTACATAAACCATGTTGATAGTGCTCTATATTCATTAATCAAGCTGAAATTATGTCGCTTACGCCTGAAGAATGCACCAGAATACTTACAATGCTGGAAACCGGCCGGAGTCAGCGCGATACAGCCAGGACTGTCGGTGTGTCGCTGTCAACAGTACAAAGAGTTCTCCGACGTTACGAAGAAACTGGTTCTAACCTACGCAGACCAGGAACGGGCAGAACCAGGTGTACCACAGCACGAGAAGACCGATACTTGGTGAACACCATGCTTCGAAATCGCTTTCTCACAGGAACTGAACTCACCAATCAGTTTCGACGCCTCGGAGGAAGTAACCCAAGTGCATGGACAGTAAGACGTCGGCTTGCTGAATCTAACTTAAAACCCCTTAGACCTGCAAACGGCCCTAAACTGGAGCGTGGGCATCGTATTTCGAGACTAAGGTATGCCCAGAGCCACGTAAATTGGAGTATTGAAGATTGGTCAAAAGTTATGTTCTCCGACGAATCAAAATTTATGCTCTACAAGCACGATGGAAGACACAGAGTGTATCGAAGACCAGGGGAAAGATTCAAGCAAGCATGCATCGAAGAAAAAGTAGCCTACGGTGGTGGGTCTGTACTTGTGTGGGCCGGAATTTCTTCTGAAAGTCGCACAGAGCTGTTGATCATAGAAAACGGCTCTTTAACTAGCGTAAGATATGTGGAAGAAATCCTCAATGATCACGTTGGTCCATTTATGGTCAATTTAGGTGAGGATGCTATATTTATGCATGACAATGCCCGACCTCATACAGGTAGGATTGTGAATGACTACCTTCAAGAGATGAACATTACTCGTATGGAGTGGCCAGCGCGCAGCCCGGATATCAACCCGATCGAGCATGCTTGGGACGAGCTAGGCAGATGCGTAAAACAACGAAACCCTCCCCCAATCACGCTTCGTGAGCTCAAAATTGCTCTCACAGAGGAATGGGAGAATATTCCCCAAAATCGTATAAGGAACTTGGTGTACAGCATGCCAAACCGCGTAAACGCAGTAATGGAAGCACGAGGAGGCAATACGAAGTATTAAAATTCAAGAAAATCGTAATAAAGTTCAAAAATTTCATGTTTCCTATTTTTGTTTTAAGGAGAGATCGGCAGTTTTTTCTTTATGTAATTTTGTGTTAATAAAATGTATGGTGACTCATATTTTTTTTACTTTCATTTAAGGAGTATTACATTGTCTATTAAATACAATTTATTGCATTAACCTATCATTTTTAGTTTCCGAGATTTTTAACATTCTTTAAGTGACCCGGATTCATTGCTCTCGAGTGTATGTATGGATAATGTTGTGATGTTTGTTTGCATCGAATAGGCTCAGAAACTACTGGACCGATTTTAAAAATTCTTTTACTGTTGGAAAGCTACGCTGGCCTCGCAGCTATATTTAATTCCCGTATTTCCACGGGAACAGGATACGCGGGTAAAACCGCGTGACGTCCTCTAGCTATAAAAACGGAAGAGCTCATGGCTCTGCGGACTCAGGGTTCTGTAAACGGTCACCGCAGTAAGCTACTTTCATTATGGCCGGCTTTTGGATGTGTGACCACCACGTGAACACTTGGTGACATTTATTTGCGACCGTTTCCGTGCTTCAGAAGGCACGTTAAGCCGTTGGTCCCGGTTGTCAGCAAAATGGTAGTCGTTAAGTCAAGTTGAAGGCCTTATGGGCGGTTTGAAAAATTTCAACAGCAGGCAGCAGTCACAACCTGCGGCTGTCCATTTTAACACGGCAATGCGACTCACCTCCTATTACGCGAGGTAAATTCTAAATGGGTGAAATGTGGGCTTTTAATATGCCTCTGCCTACCCCATCGGGAATAAAGACATGTGGATAAATTCAGGCAAGAATGTTTTAAATGGGTGCTTGGGGCTGGTAGCACGTTACAGGCGTAGTCGTGGGTCACAGCTAGTTCTGAATAAATTATGATTTTTTTATGCAAAACCACTATATTAGTTTTATAGCTCATTTCACACGTACGAGGTGAACTTCGCGTGACTACTCGCCGGAAAACTATTAGTTTTTTTTCATTTTTACACGGAATGAACGACAAATGAATATTCAGATTGCGGTGTCAGTATAAATCAGGAATACATAAAATTGAAACTACTGACTCGCGTGTTTGTGCTTGTCAAATGTATAACCTATTTTTGTAAATAGTAAAAATGTTTTTTTTTTCTGTCTGAGTTATAGGCAGCAGAAAGCCGGTCAGATCGTCCACTCGGCGGTGCCAGCGGCGGCGTCCCCACAAGAGAATAATAATAATTGGCATGTGATGAGAAGGGATGGAAGCCATGTAACTAAAAGGCTTGAATTTAAATGTTGAGGGATCGAGAACCAGAGGGAGATTAAACAAAACCGGTCAAGTGCGAGTCGGAGTGTGACACAGAGGGTTCCCTACCGAAAAACGACAGACAAATCACGTTAGCGAGCCCCCCTCAATCCTCCCTTTTTTCTTATTTTAGTATTTGTTTCTACAGAAAGACACTATCGGTGAAAATTTCAGCTCTACAGCTATCGCGGTTCCTGAGATACAGCCTCGTGACGGACAAACAGACAGACGGACGGCGAAGTTTCATCAATATGATCTCGTTTTTACCCTTAGGTACGGAACCCTAAAAAATGTGTATTTACATAAAACATAAATTAAAAGGAAATGGACATTTAAGTGGGGCTCCCATACAACAAACGTGGCTTTTTGTCGTTTTTTGGTATGGAACCCTACGTGCATGAGTCCAACTCGCACTTGGCTGGTTTTATTATGTATGTAGGGGCTCGAGAACGTTAAGTCAGTGAAAAGTAAGCACACCCTGCGAGGTCGCGACAATAGCCAGTCGTTCTTTCGCGCTCACAGATTCAACTCGCATTGCACTTAGATTATCATGTACAGTACGGGGCCATAAAGAATGCACATCGGCAATCATCGCATTTCCGAATGCAAACGAATGCTCATTTCCATGTACATCAATTATTAGATTAGTCGTTTATCAGAATTTGAATTTAGCACTAAGTACTTTATTGTTGTTTTGTTTTGATTTCACGTGAAATATATAGAGCTGTTAAACACGATGTACCTATTTTTAATTATTGCTATATTCTTGTTAGGAAAAAATAATCTTCATAAATATATATTTTATATTATTAAATTAGTTTTAGGTATTAGTAATAGGTACTAATTTAATTTTATAGGGGTTTTAGCAGCTCTATATATATATTGGCTTAGATAAGCGACTGCACTCTCTCGCATTTGAACCATGACTGACAAAACCATGGTGTTATCACTTAGAACTGAGCATTGAATTATAATGTAACCAAGTTACGTAGGTTCTCAACGTCGCAGTTACATTGAGACTTGTCGTGATATTTAATTTAGTTTCATTATAACGTAAGAGTTTCCAGAAACACGTGGTAGTTGGCGCTGTACGCAATATTAAAAAATCTAATATTTTAGTTAAAAATTCACAACTAGATGGCGCTGTGCCTTTTTTTAAATCGCGGTATGGTTTCGTTACATAGGGTCATATAAGTAAGACTACTTTTCTGCCCAAGGTAGTTGATTATTATTTTTTACGATCTTAAAACTAATTTTTCTAAAAGATTCAAGTTTATTTAAATATATTTGTTACACTCGGTTTTATTTCATGGCCACGCAGTCAGAAAGTTTCTTGCAATAGCTGCTTGGCACCGCTGGTGTCGTCACTTAGTCGAGTGACGTCTCTATCTCATAATATACAAATGTACTCTGTGGACAAAACAAACGTCATGGTGTGTGCGACACAGATATCGCTATACGAAGTCGAAATTAGCCGATTGCCTCTTTCTAAAGCTCGATGTGCATTCTTTTTGGCCCTTTACTTGTAACGTGTTTCTAAATTGTGGCATTGAATAAACGTTATTTGATTGGGTTCTATAGTTTCAGTCAATGGCACATTCTGACTTCTGATAGACTAACCTACATAGTTCACTTAGAGGAGATAGTGGATCTAACAATGTATATAGATTCGTAATTTCAAAAACAGTCTATCCTCAGGACCGCAATTGAAAGCTGGAAAGGCGAAGACTACAATAAATACAAATAGAGCAGTTAATTAAGAAACCACATTGTTAGCGTAACGAACGACAAATTTCTATATTTATCAGAACAATATCTTTGTGTTCACTGTAAGATAAGGAAAATATTCTGCAGAAAATACTTTTCAAGCTTTTGAAGTGAACGAAATTTTGTGATATTTTCAGCAAACGTTAAGGTGAGAAATATTAGTAGCTACCAGAAAATTGATGTCTAAAGTGGCTTCATTTTAATAGGTAACATTTGACGTCTGTCAGTTTTATATCTTCATAATGAGAATGATGAATGAGAAAGTGAATGAATCGATACGTAATTGACAGATATGTGAATATTAAAAATCATCAGGCGAACCCCTGTCCCATTATTATTTTTTCTTTCGTTAATTTAAGGAGCAAAATAAGACAAGTACATAACCTTTAAACTTTTGATTAGTGGCTTGATGGAACTTGTTATAATACATTATGAAAACTCACTCACTTGTACTATTCTACAACTTTCATTCTGATTTTAAAAATACCTGACCGGTTTCGCTATTATAGCATTCTCAAAGGTGTTTACACCATGTTTACACTAACTTTTGGCATAAGAAATTATACTTTTTAACCAAGGTTATTTTTGTATACCCACATGCACCTTAAGGATTCTATTTTAGCAGTGAGTCTTGATATTTTTATAGACTGGCACTGTGGTCTAGGATCGAAATTGCCAGAGAGGCTTTGCTGATTTTAACCCAGCTCTATGTCCAATTAGCAAGAGCATTATAGAAGCATTAGGGTCGTCCTTGACGGTAGCTGCTCTGATTTATCTAATTATAGTCTATTGACGGCATTCATTGCTATGAGGACGACAGTATACAGGTGCATTTATTACATGGGTCGCACCTTGCTTCGCAGAGGAAGAAACTTGTGAACAACATGCGCCTTCAATCAAGGTTAATCTCGAATGTTGATGCTGGAATGATGTGTAACAAAAACACCAATTTAACCGCTATTCACCGTTAAGAAATTTCCGTTAGCTGAAGCACGAGAATTCCAGGGTAAACTTTCCATGTTAAAAAGCATCAGGTTCCTTTTTGAGACTTCCGATGACATTCAGTATCGTAGCACCGTAATACCAGTTTACTTAGGTTTCTTTTATCGCGGTCTTAGGTATCTTTTATAATGTTATTGCAGGGTCAGCAGCGAGAGCATAGCGGTTCTAATGTTCATATGCTACGATGACTACTTTCAAACAGGTGCTTGTTTGCCACCTCGGTTCTATTGTTAACAGATTCGCAAAGTAAGGGAGAAAACTCTTTTTCTTCAAATATTGACTTTCTCTTTATTATCGTATTCAAAACTACTATCTGCATCAAAAATTGCCTTTTCAGGCGGCACCAACATGCAAAAAAAATATGACCCTAGAGGAGCCCTAGAGGTCATACTTTTTTGCATGTTGGTGCCGCCTGAAAAAAATATGACCTCTAGACCGAAGACCCTGAAAATAGAAAAGAAGTTAGAGAAAACACATTTTAAAAATGTTCCCCTTAAATTTGTAAAAAAGAAGAATACTGGGCAAAGATTTCTATATTTACTTTTCTACTACATCGACAATGGGAAGAATACTGTACATGGTATGTAGTGGTTACTTTTCCTATATTTCGATAATGGGAAGTATACTGGACAACAAGTTATTAGGCATTGTAAATACTATAAAAAATACAGTAATACACTAAAAACATTATGAGTAGCTTATCTGTATATTATTTTTGATCTCTAAAAAAAATTCATAACAAGATGTAAAAAAATAAAAATATCAGTAACTTAATTGAGAGTCCACATGGCGAATCCTGCCACCGTCCATCTTGTCGTTAATGGTTGTGTTGCGTCAAAGTATATGAGCTGTCGATTTTTACACATATTCTTAGATATATCAGGGAGCTATACAGCGTTACAAACTCAAACTACACTGTATAGTTTTCAGTGTACATATTTGGGAATTATACTGGACAGCGTCGAATTAAGGGTTAAAGGTAACAAAATAATGTCAGGTCGAGACATTGACACATTTTTTTCTATTTATTTCTTAAGTAACCGTTAAGTAATAAAACTGGGTCCAACTTTTGGGTGTGTTTGTTTTTCACCAGTCTATATGGTTCATGAACCGTGATAGCTAAACAGTTGAAAATTTCACAGATGATGTATTTTTGTTTCTGCTATAACATCCATACTAATATTATAAAGCTGAAGAGTTTGTTTGTTTGAACGCTAGGATCTCAGAAACTACTGGTTGGATTTCGGAAATTCTTTTACAGTTTGATAGTCCATCTATTGAGGATGGCTATAGGCTATATGACATCACGCTAAGGCAAATAGGAGCGGAGCAGCAATCAAGAATGTTTCGAAAACGGGGAATATTTTTTACCGTCTGAGAGCTTTCGAAGCGTACGCTGCGTAAATGGTTAAAGTTACGTAAAAATTGTGTATTACAACATTGTTTCTCTTAAAAAGTTCTAAAAAAAAGTCCGCAACAGCATATGTCTATCTTTTTGCCTCTGTGGCGCAGTCGGTAGTGATACCGCCTGCGGCGCTGGAGGTCGTGGGTTCGATTCCCACCGGAGACAAATATTTGTGTGACCCATAAATGTTTGTCTCAAGAGTCTGGGTGTTTCTATGTATAATATGTATGTATTTAAAAAGTATATAAGTATTAATATCCGTGGTCTGATACCCATAACACAAGCAGGTTATTCCTAGCTTACTTTGGAATCAGATAGCGTTGTGTGAGATGTCCGTGAATTTTATTTTTAAGGTTCGCCAACAATAACCTAATTTGTCTCTCTCTCTTCTCTTAAGGGCCGCTCACAATATCTTAAAACCGGAGAGTTTGTTTGTGCTACGATCTCAGAAACTACTGGTTGCATTTCAAAAAATATTTTTCAACACCCTTGCTCATAAAGTGGTTTTTATCATATGGCTTTTACACTCATAAACCATTGTATTAAACATTTGTGCTTTTTTTTCTTTATCGCACTAGTAAATTAAGTTTGTACCTCGCTGAAAGATATTATTTATGCATTCTATTTGCTCTTAATTTAACTGGGTTATAGTTTTATTTTTAAATCTCGGGTAAAGTATTGACTTAGAGATACCTACGTTTCATTTCAACATTATGACTAAAAATAACACAATTTTTGTAAAAAGTAAGAAGTGTACCACCTTGAATATGATACATTTTCAACAACTTATTTACTTTAATTAATAATTCAACGTGAAACTAATTTATAAATACATAAAAAATAAATTTTGAACATTTAGCGCTTTGGCTGTTTAGCTCCAACTGCTAACATCCCGCGCGCAGAAAAAAAAATATCAGCGCGGAGCGCGCCTTTTTGACAAATTTTCCGTCTGTGACTCTGTGCTGTGAGGCGTGAGCATTGTTCATTTGAGTATGAATAATTATAAAATTTGTTGTTTTACTCGTAAGTGTGTTGAAAAACGTCGTATGACACTCGTGAGGTTTGGTCATTACACTCTCGGTTTCCTTGCAGCCCTCGCCTTCAGCTCGGGCTGTGCAATATCACCTCGAGTGTAATGACCAACATACCTCACTTGTATCATAAATAACTATTACAGTGTCATAGTCAATTTATTGAGAATGGTTAATGACAGTATAACATCACGTTAAGACGAATAGGGGCGGCGCAGCCATGAATAATGTTTTGAGAACGGGGAAAATTTCTTTCTTTTCAGAGCTTCTATTGCGTACACTGTGGAAATGGTTAAAGTTACGTAAAAATAGTGTACTATAAAATTGTTCCTCTTAAAAAGTTTAAAAAAAAAGTCCTGTACCGCATATGCCTATCTTTTACGGTTCGCTTACAATAACCCTCTTAGTAAGTTTTAAAATATGAGCGAGGCGACGACGGCAGTAAACGTGGTCTGCAGTGGTAGCCAGTCAAGTGAACGATAAAAACCGGTCAAGTGCGAGTCGGATCTGTACCATAAAAGGACGGGCGGAAGTAGATGCGACGGGAAACATCATATCACTTTACATATTAATACCACGCCTCTCTCCTTCTCACTCTCATGTGACGCTAGCGAAGTTGTGTGGGTCAGCTCTAATGAACATAAGTGACGGAGTAAATGCGACGGGAAATATTATATCACTAAATATTTATACTACACTTCTCTCTTTCTCACTCCCATGTGACGCAAACGAAATTGCGCGGGTCAGCTAGTCATTTATATATGTATACTAAAAACCGGAAAACTCTCACATTATTTTTGCCGTTTTTTGGTACGGAATCCTTAGTGCGTGAGTGCAACTCGCACTTGGCCGGTTTTTTATAGACACCGAATTATTGGAGGGGCCTTGAAATAATTTCACAAGTTTTGACAACCTGCATTGCGCGTAAAATCAAAATAAATTATGCAACGTCAAACCAATCATTCATTGGCTCTGTTCCAAGTTTCATTTCAATGGAAACCACAGCCAGAAGGCTTTCAAATAATGAAGTTTATAGAAATATGTATTTTTAGGGATCCGTACAATGTACGTCACGAACTAATTATATTTTTGGCAGAAGAAACGTGAAAATAAAATTAATGCAGTGGAAATGAGAATTCTACGAAGTATAGCTAGAGTGAAATTGATGGACAAAGAAAGGAATGGCATGATTAGAAAACAATGTGGTATAACTGAAGATGTAGTGACGTAGAAAAGGGATGCTTAAATGGTTCGGATACGTGAAGAGGATGGATGAAAATAGACTAACTAAACAGATTTATAAGGCGAGAATGAATGTGCAAATTGGTAGGGGTCGACCTCGGCGTACGCATAGCGATAAAATTAAAGACCTGTTGGAAAACACACTTGGTCAGTTTTTTAACGTTTGGCTCGCCAAATGAGGTCGTCCGCTTGATCGAAAACAATGGCGAAGTTTAGCCATTGTAAACTCATAGTTTCTAAATCCAGTTGTGCAGCTGCTAAACCCCAACGCAACCTACCTCGAGAACGACACATATTATACCTACATTCATTTATTAACGATTGGTAACAAGATTAGTCCAACGAAAATATGTACAAAGGCGTTTTATTCTGTTTTTAACATTGGCTCATCATATCAGGCATCTATCATAATCATAAAGTTCCATGTTTTTATTACATAATATTTTACTTTATGGCCTTATAATTCCATTCCTACAATATAGGCCTGAGAACCACCGCAATAAAGTTCCATATTAAACGATCTGCTTTAACGTCACGACTGTCAAACTAAAACCCCTTTTACCCTCCCAATAGTGCGCGTCCACGTCTGATATAATCATAGAGCAACGCAAACTGTAAAGGCGCGCGTTGCTCTGTGGATATAATAAATGACACCGATTTTTTAGGAGAAAACTAGGATGCAGGTATTTCAATAATGCAACTTACACGTTTTACAAACAAAAACCAGCCAAGTGCGAGTCGGACACACGCTCGGAGGGTACCGTACGAAAAAAAGAGTAGAAAATCCTGTTTGTTGTATGGGAACCCCCTTAATTCCTCTTGTATACAGCCTCCTGAGACACAGACAGTGAGACAGATAGACAGACAAACGGAAAGCGTAGACTCATGAATTGGGTCCTGTTTTTAGCCTCTGGGTACGGAACCCCAGAAAGTGGTTGAGAAATAAAACCGAAATAAGTCTATGCGATTATCTGTTCTACAAAAATCTGCATACTTTCGGTGAACGCCCTTGTGAAAAAATCGGAAACCGATTTCTTGCAGCAGAGAAATAAAATGTACTTATTGTTTTAACTTAAAGCACACGTTCTACAAAAAAAACTCTCGTAGGCGCGCACCTTAAATCACTTTCTGCAATAACAATTAAAACAATATGTAAAACAGTAGGTATAAATCTCGAGACGCGCTAAAAGATCGCGTTAGCTAGCTAAACAGGTCATTAATATGCATTTTAGGTAAAATATCACGCGCCATCCCTATTTACATACAAATTGACATCTGTCAACGGCACGTTTTGAGTGAAAAATAATGTTTTCGAGATTGTTATTAATAGCTGTCTTTGAGTAAACTGGCAAGGTTCTAAGGATATTATAGCTGAAGAGTTTGGTTTCAGGGTTGCGTACACGAGGGCTAAAACGGGACCCTATTGCTGAGATTTCGCTGTCTGTCTGTCCGTCCATCTGTCAATCACCAGGTCAATCAATCAAATTAGCCTATGGCAGTCCACTCCTGGACGTAGGCCTCTCCCAATTTACACCACAACACACGGTCCTACGCCTTTCGCATCCAGTCCCAGCCTACGACCTTTTCCAGACCGTCCGCGTCGGTCCATCTGGCAGGTGGACGTACTACGCTACGTTTGCCAAGTCGCGGTCTCCACTCCAGAACTCGCTAAAAACATGAGTTATTACTCCCTCAGCAGTTTTACTTCAATAAAATGTTTTTTGAAATCCAAGCCGTAATTACTGAGATATCAAACAAACACTCAGCTGATTATTATTTGTAGTATTAGTAGTTTTTTTTGAATGTTTGGAATGGAAGTTGAATGTCATGATTGCTATGACGGACTCTTACCGATTAAAACCACACGTACCCTGTCACAGCATATAAAGTCGGGAGTCCCAGGTAAGCCTTCGAATTGAGTCTCAGGATTTTTGACATAATAGTAGTACAGTTAAAGAAATTAATTTAATAACGTGTGAAAATCTAGTCTAGATAACTTATTACCAAGACTCTTGCCTGACCTGAAATTGTCTTGGCAACACGACAATTAGTTTTCCGAGAATCACTAAAGCTCAATCAGAATTCAACGTAGATAGAGTCTAGGGCCACACCGTCTCGGTTGAAGAAAAAGGGATGTCGGCGTAACTTTGATTATAATCAAGACGTTTGTATGGTTTCCATAGAGCGACGGATATTAATTCAACTTTTGCTCACTATTTTATGATTTAAGACAAAGTTACATTGTATGGGGCGCCATATATATTTCTAAAATGTAGAGATAATGTTTAACATAATTTAGTTTTTCTTCCATTCGGTGCCGAGACTTTAGGTCCGTGGGTCCCTATGCCGAACAATCTTATGTTGTTTTTGATTTTGAAAAAGCGCCTAGTTGTCTGGTGACCCAAGGGCTGACAGTTTTTTCTCTGAACGAATAGGCATTGCTATTTAAAGGAGGAATGCTGCCAGCCTTTTGGGCACAATGCCAATGGGGGTCTTAAATAGATTTATCCTACTAATATCCTACTAATATTATAAATGTGAAAGTTTGTGAAGATGTTTGGATGTTTGTTACTCAATCACGCTCTAACGGCTGAACGGATTGGCCTGAAATTTGGTACAGAGTTTAGCTTTATAGTCTGGAATAACACATAGGCTACTTTTTATAGCGGGAAAATGTTCCCACGGGAAGCGGGAACGGTAACCAAATTTCACGCGGGGGAAACCCCGCGCATGTATATGTGATAATTATGTATCATGATTCTACGTCGAAAAGACCTAAAAATATATTTTCAGCTCTTCAATTCCACTTTTCTATTTAACGAAAGTGTAGGTAAACCCTTTCACGATACGTATCAATGGCACCTCTTCAAAATACTGCCTTTACTATGCAAAATACGGCATAGCATTAAGAAAATAGGATTTCCTTTGGAGGCGCTGTTTTGAAATTATAATTTTAATTGGTTATAAATTCAAAGGGGTTATTTACTTTCAATATTGATGGGATCGTGATAGCTTGGTGAGGTTCTTTGACTGCAGGTAATAGATTTTGGTGATACATATCTTTCTACCCGTTCCCCGTGGCTTCGTCCACGTAGAAGTCGTTATCGCGTAAAATCATTACCCTAATTTTGCGAAGTCGTTTAAAAAGTAGCTTATGTCCTTCCCAAGGACTCAAAATATCTATATAGGTACGAAATTTAATTTACATAACGCGCTTTAACGGTTTAGGTGTGAAAGTGCTACAGACAGACGGACAGACAGATAGACAGAGGTACTTTCACATTTATAATATTAGTAGGGATTACAGCTAATAATACATACATATAATTACGACTATTAAACGTTCACATTTCACCTAATAAATTTTCCACATTGTGACAACAGGTAATCTTTCAATTCGCCCATAAGGTCTTGCCTTGTTTTTTTGGTTTTGAAAATTTGGCTAATCGACTGTCACATTACTGAAAATCGGGAACAAAGGCTTAACGTGCCTTCCAAAGCATGACCAATGTCTTAAATAGTCACGTAGTGGTTGTTCGGCGTTTCGAACAACGAACTAACAGACGAACTACCACCGGATGACCTAAAACCGGTTGCCGCGGCCACCATACTTCACTTGCCCTATCATTTCCATACAGTGAACATATATCGCTTAGTAATTTTACTAAAATACTAGCTGTCCCGCGCAACTTCGTTTGCGTGATAAATGAAGAACCGCTCGACCGATTTTGTGCAAACTTCACATAAACCATCTACTAAATAGTTCGAACAAAGCCTAAACATTTGGTTTGGATAGGTGAGCCCGTTCTTCAGTTATAAAATTACAACGAAAAGTGGCATTTATTTTTATATATATAGATTAAACGATGCCTATAATAGAATTGAATAGAATAATCTTTATTGCACACCAATACAAAAATATTCATGTAACGAGATTATAGGAGTAAAAATGTACAGGGGGCGGCCTTATCGCTAAAAAGCAATCTCTTACAGGCAACCTTTGGATGGAGATTTTTGTCAAGGATCATTATACAATACTTGCGGACGTCACGTGGTTTCACCCGCATAGTTCCCGTTCCCGTGGGAATACGGGAATAAAATATAGCTTTTGTTCGCTGCAAAGAGTATAGCTTTCCAACAGCGAAAGAATTTTTTAAATCGGTCCAGTGGTTCCGGAGCCTATTCGATACAAACAAAAAAACCAAAATTATTGATACTGTTGATTGATGGCACTTGATGGAACTTGCTACACATATTGAAAAACTTCACTTGTACTGTTCCACAACATTTATTATTGTAATACCTAACCGGTTTCGCCTTTCGGCATTCTCAAAGGCTATTTACTTATTTAGATCATAATTACACTCCGAACGCATAAACAAACAAAAAACAAAATAACAAATCTTTCCTCTTTATAATATTAGTATATCTAGATATAGATAATTGCAGGATTCAAAATATAATTGCAGGTCGTCTAGTTATTTTTATGTTCCCATTCCCAAAAGTGGCTTACTGCAGAAATCGTTTCTCAATTAACTAACTTCATATTTGTATTTTATTTCAATACTAGCTGTTGCCCGCGACTTCGTACGCGTGAAAATTATGTTATAGTGCCAATTTGATTGCTCTCTGCTTAGCCCCTAGGATATGTAGCGTGATAATATATAGCCTATTTGAAGACCCTACCCTTAGTTAATATTTGTGCAAAATTTGAATCAAATCTATCTAGTACTTTTCGAGATCCTTCCGGACAAAGCAAAGCAAACAGACAAACAGACAAACAGACAAAAATTTTTGTGACTATATTTTTGGGTTCGGTATCTTACATAGAACACCTAGCGAGCATTTTTTTTTAAATATTTCCAATGTACAGTTTTGGCTTTCCTATCATTTTATTATATGTATAGATAATAAAACGTGAAAAATAAAATAGTTCTCAATTTGATGTATCGAAGTCATCTGTAAGAAAGCAACCTGTATTTTAAGACTTTACCAAAACTAAATAAATAAAATACACTTTACCATTTTCCCCACATTTTCTCATAAGTGGAATCGTTAGACCTGCACTTTACTACAAAATATCGATATTTGAAGTACCAAAGACTTGCCACAGGCAGGCATTAAGCTGCAAGGCATTATTCGAGAAAACCTCTATTAGTTGACTCGAGGGTTCTCATTAAGGCACACTATCGATGCTCGATAGACCTCAGGCAAATTGTAAGGCCTCAAACTAAATGTCAGTTGCAAGCGGCGCGACAGCGGCAGCGGCACGGGCGCGACGAGCTGTGCCTAAACTTGACCTCAGTGGCCAGATAGCTCGTGTGACGACTACGAAGTGTTGTATGTATTTGGTGTCGGTTGTGGATACTTCTGTTTATATTATAGGAACTATAAAGTCCGATTTAGACCCACCTACAAATACATGCTGATTTGATTGATATGAAAGCAAAAATTGACCGACTAATCGATCAAGAACCTTGAAATTATTAGTGGCGTAGATGCGCACAAAGAAACGACTTTTTTCTACCACTACAGTGGTAGACAAGCTTACAGCACACCTGATGGTTGGCTGCTGTCGCCGGAGTTTAATTGCCAGGTTCTTTTTTCTCCTGCTCTACCTATGACGTTGCGAATCTGGCAGTAAATATAAATGCAGAAGCAATCATTTGGACGTTCATAAGCGTTACATTGTGACCTATATGAATAAAGATTTTTCATTTTTTTTCATTTGTAGCCTATAGACGTTTGCAATACCAGAGGCGCTGCTGCATGCCGACCCAGGCGCAGGTTGTGGCGACCCTCCGCTGCAAAGCTTTTCAGGCCACCCATAAGACGCTCAACTTTTCAACTGGGACTAACGGCCCGCTTGCCGCTGTCATCCAGTTTGAAGCCTAAATCGTAGCGTACTACACTGTACATTGGTCTACGAGATTAGCTACGGCGTAGCAAAGTGCTACGCTGCGAGCGTAGGTATTTTATGTTAATAAAATAACTAATTTGATGCCTGCGACCTCGTATGCGTAAATTAATCGTCATGTATTATAGACTTAATTTTTTTTTCTCACATGGGTTCTTTTCCGTATTTTTTATTGACACAGTTTTAAAAGCTCAGAAAATAAAACACTATTTCCATGATTATCTATCTATCTATCTATTATATATTTATTTAAAAATTGAGCTGGCTAAAGATGGTGCTGAACTATTGTATTTTGATGATTGTTATATATAATTAGCTACGATTCGGGATTTGAACCCTTCAAAATCACTTTTCACCCAGAAGAAGGCGTTATTTTGTTCATAAGTATAGATGTGTAGTTAAATAATTTGACATTTTGTAATTATAACTCTAGATTCGCTTGACAGATTTTACTAATTCTAGTCTTGAACATTTGCTAACAAATCATTTGATTTAGAGGCGGTTTGAAGTTTGTAGTGTTGTGACATTTATTACTGAGATTGTTATTCTCAATCAGACGTCTAAACAAACGTTTATTTGCCTTACTTGTGCTTATTTGAAACTAATCTCAAACGAGCTCTTAGGAACGAACTAATTGGCATTAAATACGATAAATTATTTCAATGTTATTACATTTATGAGATACTAAATGATGATCGCAGCATCGTCCGAGTAGAATTCTGTTCCCGTGCCGCTTCCCATGGGAACTTATTCCCGGGATAAAAAGAAGCCCATACGTCACTTCAGACAGACCACAGTCAGTCAGTTCAGCAAAATCCGTTCTTTTGGCGCTAATTAAACTATTGGTAAGATCTATTAGATAATTGAATTGCTCAAGTCATGCTTTGGTTCGTGTCCTTTTGAAATATCACAGACGTAGTTATTTCACTTTTAAAAATTTTTACTTACTTTAAAAGGCATATTGACTAACGGAACCCGATTACTATTAAAATACATACCTGCCTTTATCCCCATAATGGTAGGCAGAGGTTTAATATGCGCCCAAATTTCACAATATACTTTATGTCCCACGTAATAGGTGATGAGACGTGGTAGTCCATAAGTCAAGTTGAATGTCTATCTTTAGTTTCTGGGGATTATCCTGCCGAGGACTTACCCGGGGCTCCCAACCGTAGGCATAAGGTAGAGAACGTGGGGTTTTTACTCGATAAAAGTTCTTCATAGCATCCATAACAGATTTACCTCACAATAAAAAAAAGTAACAGGTAAAATGCGAGGCGGACTCGCACACAGAGGGTTCCGTACCAAAAAACGGCAATAAATTACGTTTTTGTATCCCCTCCCCCATTAATCCCCTCGTCCCCTCAGGATTTTTTGTTTTTAATATTTATTGCTATAGCGGCAACAGAAATACAATATCTGTGAAAATTTCGGCTCTCTAGCTATCACGGTTCCTGAGATATAACCTCGTGACGGACAGACAGACAGACGGACAGCGAAGTCTCATTAATAATAATAATTTTTATTTAATCTTTATTGACATAAATAGTTAAAACATGAATTTGATTCCCCTGGTCCCCAAACTAGTTGTACTACCCGTTCGCTCTAACTTTGCCGCTGGCGTAGAGGCGTATACCCGAATTGTTAATTAGACGAAGTAAATTGACAGTAGCTAATGTCACTTCGTCATAGAAAATACGCAACATTGTATGAAGAAGTGATATTAGTTGCTGTCAATTTACTTCTTCTTATTAAAAATTCGACTTTAGTATGGAGCCGAGCGGCAAAGTTAGAGCGAACGAGCAGTACACTATGTTTTGGGGAACAGCGCCTTAGCTGTGTGTCAGTGGTTTTTATGTCGATCTTGAATAATGGTAATGTGTGTGTGTGTGTGTTGTTTTGAATTTACCTATTACTAATAATGTTTTCTAGTTCCTCTTATGTTTTATTTTTAAGGTACCATTTTTACCCTTTGGGTACGTAACGCTAAAAAGGTCTTATTTTAGTTACGGGCTAGCTTAACCCTTCATGAACAAAGGTGACCAGTATAAAAACTCTACTTTATTCCTCATAGCGGGACTCAGGGCAGGTTTAATAAAATAATAACTTCTTATCTCACATAGCAGTGGAGTCTAAGTCCTGTTGTTGTTGTTAAATATGATTATACTGGACAGTTATGGCGGGGTTTACTTGGTTTCAGGGATGTTTTCTTTCATATATTAACCTGATTAATTTTGAGACTAAAAGTTTTTAAATTAATAATTATTATGGGTCATTTCCACACAACGCTTTTTTTTTTAACGTGAGGAAAATTCTACATGGATGCTATTGACTTCTACCGACTAAAAAATCTCACGAAACGCCCAACAGCCTATGGTTGGGACCCCCGGGTAAGCCCTCTGGGTGTTTTCTGTGTCTAATATGTATGCATTTAGAAATGTATAAGTATGTCTATCAGTCGTCTAGCTCCCATAGCACAAGCTAATATTAAGATTAATTGGGCTAGAATGCTAGATGATTTAATCATTTAATCATTTAATCATTTGCGAACATGGGTATAAACAAAGGTCTTAAAAATATACAATAATAGTATACAAGTATCTCCATATTCCACCAAAAGGCATGCAAAATTTGGGGGCACGGCAGTGCCCCCAAGCCAAGTCGAGCGCGAAGCAAACACTGCCGTACCATCCTTTACAGGAACCATTTCGCCGCATTTTCAGGCCCCTAGTAGAGAACCTCTGGATAAGACCAGAACGCAGAAATTTTCGTCATCTAGTAAGCTATAATCACATACTTAAAATCCAAAATTTCAAGTCTGCAGGTCATTTACTTCCGGAGTTAAGCGAAAGCAAAGTTTCGCATTTATGACACTCATTCACTCATGATCATCAAAATACAACTAGTAATTCCCATAAACTCAGAGAGCTGAAATTTGGTACAGAGTTAGGGTTTAATCACCACATAAAGGGAAAACTATAAAAACTAGGATAATCGAAGATACCTGGTGACCCTGATTAGAAAACACAAGACCCCAACCAAACTATTAGAGATCGACATACCGCCTTTACAAATAATATTCACTTGGTGGGCCGCTTTATTTGAAGTCAAAAATCGAAGGTCTGAAGTATCTGATGAAGAACCTTCAGCTGGTCTCAGGTGTATTAGAGATATGGTAATGCCCCCTTCTACTATTGGGACATAAAAAATCGACATCTGACACATCTTTTAATTTAATCTAGCCTATAGCATCCCACTGCTGGGCGAATGCCTCCCCTTCTGCTTTTAATCACTACATATTATAAAACAAAGTCCCCAGCCGCGTCTGTCCGTCTGTCTGTCTGTTTGTTCACGATAAACTTAAAAACCACTGCATAGAGTTTCAGGCTGAGATCACCAATCGAGAGAGTGGTTCTCGAGGAAGGTTTTCGTATATAATTTGTTGAGTTTTTCTTGACATTGACTAAAATATTACGACATTAGTTGGAGAGGTCAGAAAAAAATAAGGCGTCTGGGAGATTTTAACGAAAACGCTGCCTAAACCCTTCGAGGTATTACAAAATAATGTACCATGGAATTGTGTATCTTATATAGGCCTACAGAAAAGTCCGCGGCGGCATATGTTTATCTCTTAAGGATAACATACAATAACCATGTTCATTCTTTAAAAATTTAGCAATTATAAAGTGGTAATTGGAATGCTATTTACACCAAGAAAGTGTTAACCCATCTCAATTTAAATACAATAGTGGGCATGAAAATATAATGAAAATTATTTGTTTCCTTTACACCATGCAAATTAAATGAATACTTTAGGAGATATAGCAAATCAAAATAATGCGCAACGAAATTAATTTTGTGTCGCCATGATTGAACTGGGTCATACATTATACGGGTCACATACTAACTTATTCTTCTACTTTTATCGCAAATATTTTTTCGTTAAAAGTGAATAACGCTTACAGCAGATTACTTTAGGTAGGTGTAATATTTCAAAATAAGCAATTTTATAGAAAATAGTAAACAAAGAGCCTTTATTTTAGAATTTTCTTCAGTATTAGCCATTTACATACAAACATCGGCGTGTTACAATTTTATTACATGTATCAATGTAGTAGACGTAACGTGTATAAAATGACATCAATCAAATGTCATCAATATTCTGAAAAAGAAATTAAACATAGAGTTCACAAACTCTTTTGAAAATACATACTGTACCTACCTTAGAGGATCGTTATGAAAATAACATGATAGTAAACAACCACCACTAAGCAATACGCTTCTCCAGCGTGTAGCTGTGTTTCTCTGTGATAACCACCATGAGAGGTACCTTTGTTCGGGCTATCCATAGGAAATAGATGGCATAATGCTGAATACCGCAAAGAACAAGCGGCGTGGCATAGAATGGGGACTATCCTGATATCCTGAAGGATTTAGATGACGCCGATGACCTGTGCTTGCTGAGGCACTCACACGCCACAAATTAGAGATAGTACAGATGGAAACCTACATACTAAATTCGCTGAGACTACGCACACATAGACAACTCATTCACAGACACGAGGTCAGGCGGTCTCAACCGAATTTTCGATAGGTACTGATTTGTGCGCGAGTGTGTGTAGCAGAGGGTAGGTGTGACAAAAAAGTACATACAGGAGTTTTCCATCTGTACTATCTCCAATTTGGACACACGCCGTCATGCATGTCTACAGGACAACGTGCAAAATGAGACAGCGAATGGAAGGACTGAAAATAAAATCGACAGACGCAGAAGATGAGGTGTGGGGAGAAGAGTCTTTTTCTCTGCGCATTGGCACAGATGTCGAGCGCGTTCACTAATTCACGTAACTCGGGAGTGTCGTGTCGGAAACTGATGGGTTAGAAGAGTACATCATTTCGAGGCACGCCAAGGCAAGAGCACAAGAGCAAACTTCACACAGCTGCGCCCCGTATGGCAGTTGCGAAAATTGACTCGAAAAGTGAAACCCAAAACAAAGTCAACGTTAAAACTGTACTAATATACGGATGCAAGACATGGAAGGTCAATAAAGACATTTCGCACCAGCTACAAGTTCCAAGTTGACCTCTAACGGATCTTCGATATTATACGGGCCCGTTAAAATCACGAACGTAAGCCTATTGGAACGCTGCAGTGAGACCCCTGTCCACTAACAGATCAAACGTCGGAAGTTTAGCTGGATAAGACACACGCTGCAAAGGGACCATGATCAAATACCAAGGCAAGCCTTACTACTGAAAGAGCGGAGCAGCAATGTGAAATTTTTTGAAAACGGGAAAAATTTAATCGATATAAGAGTATCCGTTGCGCCTCTGCGTAAATGGTTAAAGTTACATAAAAATAATGTATTACAAAATTGAAAAGTTAAAAAGTTCTTAAACAAAAAACCTATTTTCGATCTATTCATTTCGTTCGATCACAGTTACCTTTTTATTAACATGAGGAAAATCCTACATGTATGCTATGCCGGACTCATACCGACTAAAAACACACGCATCCTGCTTAACAACCTATCGTTGGGAGCCCCGGGTAAGCGGAGCTACGGCTACCACTGCGGCCTCACCTGTGGGGATGCGGGAGCTATCCCGCGTCTTTGGGAGGTTTTCGATCACAGTAACGTTAATTATTTCTAAAATAATGAATAGTAGCAACGCGACGGAAGTAAACGCGACGGGAACAAATGGCGTGAAACATGATATCAAAATAACAATAGCACACCGCGCTCTTTCTCTCTCTCTCTCTCTCTTACGAAGTTGCGCGGGTCAGCTAGTACAAATATAAATAAAATTAAAGGAAAACTCTGGATAAGACTAGACTGGCTTTTAAACTTATACTTACAAGTTTACAAGAAGAAATAGTCGAATGATTATCTTTATTCTACTCGAAAATTACACAAATTAAATAAATAAATTACACTAAAATATTAATTTCGCTCAAAATTTGGTCAAAATATAACGGCATGAACGCGAATGGGCAATACAAAAAACAGTTGTACAAGAATCAGAACCGGAAAAAAAGAAAAGAAAGATCTGTAATAATAAAAAAACTACTCCTAAAAAGAAAAAAAACTGCGTCTAATAAGAAAGTCTAATAAAATAAATCAATATGCCCACGTTTCTACAAAAAGAAGTGAAATCCCACCAAAAACATTCTGTAAAAAACTAGCCAAGTCTCGTTAGAGCTACTTGTTTATCTCTAAAAAGTAATGAGATCTAGACAAAGTCGTGCCAAGTCTAAGGTTCCTTACTGCGATTTCTTTATTATTATAGTTAATGTTGTGTGACTTGGCCGTTGAAGGGTACACAAGGGTACAACACCAGGTGCTCCATGACACCATTGCACCAATCTGTCGCCAGAACCGCTACCCATTGACGATCGAAAATTGCCACTTGAAGAACGTTAATTCAATAACTAGTCAATTATTATTATTATAATCATTGATAGAAGTCCTTCTGTACGTCTATTTTATGTTAGATCGGTGGTCGATTTGCCGCTTCAAAAAGAAGAGAGCAGAAGTCAGCATTGTCAATGCTGAATGCATGTGTTGCCCAATCAATAACAGCCTAAAATGAGACACTAGCGTCTAATTACCAATACCAGTATGGGCTATTATCTCGCTTAACAAACATAGGTAGTTACAACAGATATAACATTACGTGTAAACATAATTGACTTGTACACACTCACGTATAAAGAATTTTCAACGGCCAAGTCACACAACATTAACTATAATAATAAAGAATCGCAGTAAGGAACCTTAGACTTGGCACGACTTTGTCTAGATCTCATTACTTTTTAGAGATAAACAAGTAGCTCTAACGAGACTTGGCTAGTTTTTTACAGAATGTTTTTGGTGGGATTATATTTACAATAATTAATATTTACAATTAATATAGGTGGTAACCTTACAAAAATATTAATCGTTAATGTAAAAATCAATACACACACGATGATGTTGTGTGAAAATGTCCACAAATATTTATTTTATTTTACTTTGGTTCTTACGTCATGTACTCCGAAATTAGATATCTTCTGGATGATTTTTTATCACGACAGTTGTATATTCTTACTTACCAGTGCGCCACCGATACAGTTAAGCTTATCAAAGTACATTACTAACTCTAATGGCTAATTTCTATTAATGGTTCTTCTGATAATATTCTAACGATGACTTTATTTTAATGTTAGTTAATTAAGACAATGGTGTCTATTCAGGTAGTACTTAGAACGACTTGGCCAAACGATTTTAAGCTCCTTTTTTACCCAACTTCAAATAACTTTAAGAGCTTCGTTCTTTCCGTAGGTTACGTTATGTTTAGTGAAGTAAAGTAGACGTCGCAAATGTGACGTCTCTATGATCGATCGGTTCTTTTTGTTCTGAACTAAATTAACGAAAACGGATGCATGAGTTTGGTTTACATCCTTGCTATTTACTAATGTATTTCCTGCCACTCCTAGCACCCCCTTATATAAGGCGATGTGCTTTTTTTTTTATACCTGTGGAAATCCTACATGGATGCTATGCCGGACTCCTACCGACTAAACCACACGATGCCCTACAACTGTCTAGGGCCGGGAGTCCCGGGTAAGCCCTCGGAAGGATGTCCCAGGGCTCTCGGCAGAAGGCGATGTCCTTTTTTTTTTTTTATTTATTGTTCAAGACATAACATAGAGTACTTAACATTATTGTTAAATTTAACTTAAACTACAAAGACCTCGCAGGGTCTATACGAGTATAATTGAGCCGTTTTTACATATTTATCTTTAATTAGTTTTTTTTTTATTTCTAAGTAATATATTTTTTTTTTTTAATTTTTAAATGAACAGGACTGGTTCCTATTGTAAGGTGTGCAAAATAATTATATAAAAATACAATATCACCACAGCATGCCTACCTGACAACCTGACTAGCCCTACGACAAGGTCTTGGGATCGGTTTACATTTTTGTTCCACTAGTCAGGCTGTAACATTCTAATACTAGGTACTATTATTAACAAACATATTCACAGTCATCTCATTGATACCAGTATATACCACCAGATGGTGATCAAACGATACCCTGAATGGAAATCACAACAAGTCAATGTGATTCTTTTCAGGGTTTATGTACTTATATTTATACAATATTCCTTTATTTTATGCTTTTCAGTTTTGGTAAAAAGTGAGTTTTTAATTTATGCTTAAATTTTTTAGGTATGTTTTTGTAAAGTATTTGTATGTCATCAGGTAGTTTGTTCAGGAAGACAGGAACCAAGTAGTTGTCAATCCTTTTTCCATAGAAATTATTAGTTTTAGGGAGTATGTATTTATTTTTGTGTACAATTGACCTCACATATTTTGGTCTCTTCTTCCTGACCAACCTTTCTGATATATTCATTTCTGTAAGAATACTAAATTCAATTTTGTCAAATACATTCATAACATTGCAATATTTAAATATTTCAACGTCATTACCTTTATGTTTTTCTTTAATGTGTTTAGGTACAATCATTTTTAATAAACGTAACTGGAGGCTGTATATATCATCTAGGTATGTTTTGTATGTTCTGCCATAGCTACTTATTCCATAACCAACAACCGAGTCAGCCAGGGCCATGTACAACATCCTTAGTACTTTAAATGGTAATTTGTATTTTAATACACTGAATTTACTTAATATAGATCTTAGTTTATTACATACGTGATATACATGTTGACCCCAGCAAAATCGTTTATCAATTATGAGCCCAATATACATATGTTTCTCTACGACTTCCAACTTTACACAATTACAATCATCAACCGACTTATGTAAGCAGCGGTGGGTGTGTGCTATGACTTCAGGTGCAGTGTTTGTTTTATTATGCGAGGAGTGAATGTGAACAATTTTTATTTTCTGTGCGTTTATTACTAAACCTACGTCATGCGCCCACATACACAACTGGTTGAAGTCAGCCTATCATACAATATATCAAACTGGAGCATATCGAAAGCCTTGCTGAAGTCTATAAATAATGCCAATACATGCTTTTTTTCATCTAAGTAAGCATTGACTTTGTTAGTAAATTTACTTAAAAGCTGAGTTGTGCTTTTATTTTTCTGGAAACCAAATTGATTCTTATTAATAATATTATTTGAAGCCAGAAAGTCACTGATTTCATTACCTAAGTACCTTTCTACAATTTTATCAACACAAGACAGTATAGTGATGGGACGATAATTGTTAAAATCATCCTTTTTCCCTTTTTTGAATATTGGTCTTATGACCCCAATCTTCAAGAGATCAGGATATATGGCAGTTTTTAGGCTACAGTTGATGAGGTGGGTTATGACAGGTACTAATTTATCTGTTAAGGATATAATATCTTTGGCTCTTATTCCATCATACCCTGGGCTTTTTTTTAAGTTTATATGTTTAATGATTTTACCAACCGTATCCTCATTTGCCCATTTGACTCTTTTTGACTTATCGGGTATTATTAGGTATGTAGTTGGGTCCGATTTAGGTTGGTCACAGAAGTTGCTAATGTTTTTAATATTATTATTAAATTCTATCCCAAATTTATTTGACAGAGCTTCCGCATCCATTTTAAATTTTTTTAATATTATATTATCAATACATTGTATAGTTTTACCAGTTAAATTATTTAATATACTCCAAATTTTTCTTGTGTTACCAAAATTTTGTGACACCTCTGTCGTGATTTTTTTATTCTTTAGATATTGTGTGTACTTATTAGTTTTATTTCTGTATCTATTATACAGCAATCTTTTTTCCACATTATATTTATCTTTTAGCCATATCATATACAGTTCATCACGCTTCTTACACATATATTTTAACCGCTCATTGGCCCAGGTACAGTTTTTCCTTTTACTGTTGCTAATTTTACAGGTGTACTTGCTTTTTTCATATACTTCGGCAAATTTGTTATAAATGAAATTTACAATCTTATTTGGGCAATTGTAATCTAAGGGTATAGTCCAGTCAATGTTACCTAGTTCACCATGTACTCTCTTATCATTCAACAAGGTTTTATATTGCATTTGAGAGTGAACACTATTTACAGTAAGTGCACCCGTGATCGCACAGCCGGTTATGTAATGGTCGGCCGGAGCACTTTTTACTACCACCGTTGAGTAATTGTAATGACTTATGCTTCGAATGAACACGTGATCGATACACGATTTCGTTATAATATCACCTTTTTTATTAATACGTGTGTATGAATTAACTCCACTCACAAACCCCAGACCGCATAGTGTGTCCATGTAGTGTTTTGCTATGGATGTATTCTTTTTTATATTGATATTCATATCCCCCACAACTACATGCTCCTGGCTGACAGGATAGCCGGACAATATGGAACTTAATTCCTTTATGAATCTTTGCTTTGAAGTGTCTGGAGGTCTATATATAACACTTAACCCTATTGTGTACCTAGCACTAAAAGTCAGCTCTCCAGTTATATATTCAAATTCTTTAACACTTTGTCATTTTTTCTTGTTAAAACATAATGACTTGTGCACATACAACATCACTCCTCCACCCTTCCTATCTGATCTTAACTCATGGTATAATTGATAATCGGGCAGTTCATACAATTGAACAATATCTTGTTTTAAATTAGCTTCAGTTATTAATATTAGGTGAACAGTATGCATACTATTTAATACTATTAACTCTAACTGACAGAAGTTTTTTTTAATTGAACTAATGTTTAAATGTAAAATAAACAAAGTATCTTTAGGGGTTTGGACCAGAGAAACAAAATCATTCCAAGATAGACAATCTAATTCTTTTATGCAGTTATCTATTGTGTCACTTGTATCCAACAGAACAATAAGGTTATGTTTACATTTTTATTTTGCATTTCAATTCAATTGAAGAAAGATTATAACCACAGAGTAAGGACAAATTACTTACACTTTCTTAAGGGATGACTTTAGCTTTTCAATGTCCATTAAAGTACGAATAGGGTATATTTTCTTTTCTTTATCATTTTTCTGACTAATATGTTGCCATACTTACACCATATGTAATCAAAGTTGCCCTTCAGTTCTTCCTTTGTTTTCCACAATAGAAAGGCAGTTGCCGGTGTTAAGCTCTCACGTAGATAAACCTTATCCAAGCCGCACTGTCCCATGCTTGAAGAAGACAATGTATGTTTCCTTGCAGATTCTATCCAAGCATCACGAGTTCCCTCCCGCAACACTACTGTGATAGCCGCCGGTCCTGTTTGTTTAGTTGATGTACGGATGGTTTTCTTCCTGTATGTTTTTACGATATCATCCAAATTTTGCTTAATGTTCGAAGCAATTTTCCTTGCGATTTCATTTGTATTTTCGTTCTCACATTCCTTGATGCCACATATTTCTAGTTGATTCGAAATTTTTGACTGTTCCAATTGATTGATCTTATTTTCAAGCAATTCGTTTGCAGATCACTACACCTATTTCCGAGTTCTTTCATAGTTGATTCGTATAATAGCATTTTACTCTTATATTCATCAATCTTGTCCGAATAATATTTCAGGGTACGTTGTAACTCATCTCTGATGATTTCGCCGACTTCGTCCCGTAGCTCACGCAACAATTGCTGTGGAATATTACCACGAAGAGTGCTCGGTGTTTCTATCTCCGCGTCAGAGGTTTCTTCCATATTTTCCGGCATAATGCACGATACTCGTTTCTGTTTACTGCCACTGACACAGGGTTTGCACTTCCAGTCTACCGATTCGGTGGAGTTTAACACAATCAGCTGTTCAGATGTAATTGAAGCGCATTTTGCATGGATCCACTTATTGCATTTTCCACATTGTAGTCCGGGAGACTTTTTATTTATTAGTTTTAAGCATTTATCACATTTCACCATTTTGTTAAAGAGAGTAATTCTCAAATAGAATACAATATGGTAATTCTGAGCAATTTCGTACTGACTGGTACTTCGACGAAGCAGCAATGGTAGACTAGATGAACGACAAACGAGACGCGAAAATATAATATCAATCGCTGTTGAAGATTGCATACGGGAACCATGAAACGCCTACTAGTTTTTAAATAGCAATAAGTTATAGTTTAGAGGTTTAGACTAATTGATATATTTTACGCACAGGATCTCCTGTTATGTATGACACTTGTGCTAAGTCATTAAAGGTCGAAGGATCACTTCCTTAAAATATTCCTCAACTTTTACTTAAATACTACCAAAGTCACTCCAGATCCCGAACATGGTCCTTCGAGCCGGATATAAAATATTAAGAAGAATTTGGCCATTATTTTGAGATAATCTCTTGGATAAATCGATATTGAGAAATTACTGAGGTCAAGTCAAGGTGATCAGTGCATTCATCAAGGACAAAGCAGTGATTTATTAAGTTAATTTAACCCATCACTCTTTAAAGGTAGTATTTAAGATTAATAAGTGGATTTAAAAGGTTAGTGTATCATTTTTGTTAATTTTTAACCGACTTCAGAAAGAAAGAGGTTATTTGTTCGACTAAGATTATTTTGTTAATTGTGTAATTGAAGGTCGTAGATAATCATTGTTACAAATTAATCATTTTCAATTTAATTTGGTTAATATTATGCTATATTTAAAATAATTGGCATAGTTAGCTTTAGCAAGCTACATCTATTAACTAATTAATTAAATTTGTAACAAAAGTTTTAACTTATTTTCTACGCTTACACTAAGACTTAGTCATTATTAATAACAAAAAATCAAATATATATGTACATTACATAAGTATATTTTACACTACTAAGGTGGCAGGCAAGCATACGGCCTAACTGATGGTTTTTTACAATAGCCTATGAACGTTTGCAACACCAATTAATTTGTAATTATTAGCATCATAGTGAACATTAAATAGTGTTAAATCATTATAAATTGTTATTGTAAGTATATCAAGGTATATTACAAGACATATTATTATTATACTGTACTTAAAACTTTAATTGAGTAATAGTCAGTGGGCAGTAAGCACTCAGTTACTTTGATTGTGAGTTCTAAAATTGTTTGGTAATTAGGTTATACATACAATCAAACATACATAGGTACTTATAATCACGCCTTTATCGTTAAAGGGTTAGGCAGAGGCATACTTACGCCTACATTTCACGATATTTAGTTTATATCTTTCAAAACTAAATTGATATTTTTGTGTTACAAGTTTGTTAAGCTTGCTATTGTATAAATTTCAGGATTACAAGTGCGTCTCCCACAATGGTTAATGAAAAAGAACTTATTAAAAAGAGAGGCAGTTTCAAGAGACGTTTAACTGCATTTTCAACCTATTTAAATTCTTTGGATGTTACTTCATTGACATCTATCGATGCCAGCGAATTGCAGATACGAATTGGTAAAGTGGAGACTTTGTACGAACATTATGATGAGGTACAGTTACAATTGGAGTGTAGTAGTGATTCTGGTGAGTTACAAATATCAGAATGTAATGAATTTGAATCCCTTTATTATAATTTACTCGCTAAGTCCAAAGATATATTAAATAAATTTAATAATGAACGAGAACAGTTTCAGTCAACTGGTAGTGAGAAGGGTTCACGTTCTGGTAATAATTGTAGGTTCGTCAAGTTGCCCACTATTCAACTACCGAAGTTTCGTGGTTCGTATGATTCGTGGCTTGAGTTTCATGATACCTTTGCAAGTCTCATTCATTCCAATGACGAGATGGATAGCATAAATAAGTTCCACTACTTAAGAACGTCATTGGAAGGTCCTGCGGCAGTAGTTATACAGGCTGTTGAGTTCTCAGCCAAGAATTATGAAGCAGCTTGGAGGCTTTTGTGTGATCGGTTCGACAATAAACGTTTGTTGTTACAAAATCACGTTACTGCCTTATTTAACATCGAGCCCATTACAAAGGAGTCCTCTGGCGCCTTGAAACGAACTATAGATAATGTTAATAAAAATATACGTGCCCTAGAATCATTAGGTGAGCCTGTCATGCACTGGGATACACTTTTAATATATATTGTCAGTAATAAATTAGATGTCAAAACCTATCGTGAGTGGGAGGAATTTAAGGGTCGTCTTGACAAAAATTCACCAGTTACATTCACACAATTCATCACTTTTATGCAAAATCGGGCAGACATGCTTGAGACCATTGAATTGTCACGTAACACTAGTCAGTCTAGTACACAATTAAAGTCAGTTTCCAAGGTCAAATCAATGGTATCCGTTCAACAAAACGATTCTACTTCGAATGAAAAATCATGTCCTAAATGTACTAGTGATCACGACTTAAGTAACTGTCACGAATTCCATTCCTTGTCCAATACTGAACGGCTACAAATATTGCCTAATTATAAGATTTGTTTCAATTGTTTTCGGAAGGGCCACTATGCTAACAAATGTAAGAAGCCTGGGTGCAAGATCTGCAAACGAAAACATAACTTCCTAATTCACAATTCTAATTATAAACAAAACAATAGCGAAGCGAAGACAAATCACTCCCCAGAGAGCGCGCAGCTAACCGGCGCGCGCGACGGCGATAAGGTGCCAGTTAGTTTATCAGCCAATATACAGGCGGCGCCAGCGTCGAGCGACGGCGATCAGCAGGTGCTCTTATCTACCGCTTTGGTCAAAATTCATGACGTACATAACAATGTGCATATAGCTCGCGCTGTGTTAGATAGTGGCAGTACGTCTTGTCTAATGACGAAAAGGTTTTGCAAACGATTGGGTTTGCGTACTGTTAGTGTAGATAAATTAATCATGGGGATAAATAATGCTACTTCACGCATAGGTGAAATGTGTACAGTATCGATGCACTCGTTAAATGATAGCTATACGGCCAAGCTTCGTTGTTTTATTTTGCCGTCAATAACTAATAATGTTCCATCACATAATTTAAACTTAAAAATATTATTATACCTTCTGAGCTTTGTCTTGCTGATCCCAAATTTTATTTAGAAAGTGCCGTTGATTTGATTATAGGCGCTGACATTTTTTGGGAATTAATTGGTACACAGCAAGTTAAGTTAGGTATTGGACAACCGATACTTCAAGAAACCAAACTTGGTTGGGTGGTTTCTGGCCCAGTAGGCAGCGGCTATGTATCGGCTCCATCAAAAATAATTCATTGTAATTATTCTTCTGTTAATGATGACATTCAGAACCTACTTTCCCGGTTTTGGCAGCTGGAAGAAGTGTGCCCTCAGTCGTCTATTTATTCCACAGAAGAAAAATTATGTGAAGAACATTTTATTAATAATACTACTCGTTTGAGTGATGGACGCTTTTGTGTAAAGCTCCCCTTAAAACAAAGTGCGACGGTTCTAGGTGATTCTTATCAGCGAGCAAAGAAATGTTTACTTTCTCTAGAACGCCGCAACTTAACTAAACCTAAGTTTAGTCAAATGTACTCGGACTTCATGGTGGAGTATGAAGCTTTAGGCCACATGACAGAGTGTGATCCAGGTAAAACCTCTTATTTTATTCCTCACCATGGCATCTTACGAGAGAGTAGCGTGACCACAAAGTTACGAGTTGTGTTTAATGCTAGTAGCCCTAGCACTTCTGGTCTGTCATTAAATGACATACAACTTGTTGGACCTACGGTACAGGACGACATTTTAGCCATTCTTCTCCGTTTTAGACAGCATAAATACATCCTGACTGCGGATGTGGAGAAGATGTACAGGCAGGTGCTCGTACATCCAGATGATAGGCATTTACAGCAGGTTGTATGGCGTAAGGATTCGTCTGATCCAATCAAGACGTACCAGCTAAACACTGTAACTTATGGCACTGCCAGTTCAGCCTATTTAGCCACTAGGTGCCTTCATCAATTAGGGCTTGAATGTGCAGACTCGACAATCAGCAACATTATTAAGTACGATTTCTACGTTGATGATTTGCTGACGGGTGCTAATGAAATATCTGACGCTTTACATATTCGCCAGGAAGTGACTTCTGTTTTAGCTTCAGCTGGTATGCACTTGCGGAAGTGGAAGTCTAATAACCGTCAGTTATTATCTGAGTGCGATGAGTCTGCTCTCAACTTAAATATTGGTGCCACCGAACCAAATAAGACTTTGGGTTTAGGTTGGTTACCAGCTTCTGATGTTTTATATTTTCCTGTAGGTAATTTAAATATGAAGGGAACTTCAAAGCGTGCTATTCTTTCTGTCATAGCACAGATATTTGATCCACTGGGATTACTAGGTCCCTGTGTCATTCTCATGAAAATATTATTGCAACAATTGTGGTTGGCCAAGGTTACGTGGGATGATCAGCTCTCGCCTGATATCTGCCACTCGTGGAAGATGAAGAAGATATTAGATACACTTCCAAATCTCAATCATTTGCAAATTGCACGACGTGTTATCTGTGATTCAAGCCAATCGATTGAGTTACACGTATTTACTGACGCGTCACAAAGTGCGTATGGAGCTTGCGTTTATGTTCGCAGCATTAATGTGAGAGGAGAAGTTTTTGTATCTCTTTTAATGGCGAAGAGCAGAGTTGCTCCTATTAAGCCCACCACTATACCTAGACTAGAACTTTGCGGTGCTTTAGTTGGGGCTCGACTTTGCGAGAAGGCTGTCAGTTCTTTGCGTGTTAGCATTAATAAAATTGTGTTTTGGACTGACTCCACAATCGTTTTAGGTTGGTTAAATATGTCACCTAACAAATTGCAGCCCTTTGTTCGTAACCGGGTTGCCGAAATATTAGAAAAAACATCGAATTCTGTCTGGAGGCACGTTCCCACTGATCAAAATCCTGCTGATCATATTTCACGCGGCATCAGTTTAGATAAAATTCAACAGCTGGACATTTGGTGGTCAGGACCTAATTATTTAAAATTAGATGCTTCTGAATGGCCTTTAAATCCAAATACAGTGCATGAATTACCCGAGACTCGCTCGGAATTAGTTTTAAGTGTAACAGTTAATGATAGTACTCTTATTGATTTCAACAGGTTTTCTAACTTTCTTAGATTAAAACGTACGACTGCTTACGTTCTCCGTTTTATTAACTCTTGTCGCAAACGTCATGTTACGACTAATTACCTGAGTGACACAGAGTTACAAAATGCATTAAAAATTATTATTAAAATTTCACAAATGCATTCATTTCCGGAGTATCAGTTACTGTTGAATCAAAAAAGTTTACCTAAAAAAAGTCAATTATTAAAATTTAATGTTTTTCTTGATGAAGATAAAATTATGCGTGTAGGAGGTCGATTAGGTAACTCAGACTTTCCTTACGATAAGAAATTTCCTATTAATATACAGTCCACTAATAGATTTACCACATTATTATTTGAATTTGAGCATAAAAGATTATTGCATGCAGGTCCGCAATTCTTGTTGGCTACTATCAGAGAAAATTACCACCGAATGGTGGTCGTAATTTGGCTAAGGCGTGTTTCCGAAAATGTGTACTTTGTTGTCGTATGAAAGGCAAAACTGTTGCCCCAATAATGGGCAATCTACCTAAAACCCGCCTTTCTTATGGATGTTTCCCTTTTAATGTTGTCGGCGTGGACTACGCGGGTCCATTCATTGCTGCTAGTCGTCAAGGTCGGAGCTGTAGACTTGTAAAGGTATACGTCGCGATTTTTATATGCTTTTCCACCAAGGCTGTTCATTTAGAATTGGTGGGTGACTTGACGAGTAATAGTTATTTGCTGGCATTACGTCGATTTATTTCACGTCGGGGAAAACCTTCTGATATTTTCTCCGACAACGGTACCTCATTGGTAGGGGCATGTAAATATTTATCTATTTTTTTAAAAACTAATTGCGATTCGTTGGCGGAGAGTGCTGCTAATGAAGAAGTTAAATTCCATTTTATTGCACTGGCTTGAAGTGCACCAAATTTTATTTATTGAGAGTGATGGGAAATTGTAATCTCACCTATGAAGAATTTTACACTGCATTGGTTCAGATTGAGGCCTTGTTAAATTCCCGGCCATTGACTCCACTGTCATCGGATCCAGAAGACTTGACGCCTCTAACTCCTGGCCATTTCCTCATCGGGCGAGCCCTCACCTCTATTCCCGCACCGGACTACACAAACGAACAGCATCACCGCTTATCTCGTTTCCAGCGAATAGAACAATTGCGACAACATTTCTGGACTCGTTGGAGTAAGGAATATGTTACAGAACTCCAGCATCGAGTAAAATGGCGCACAGGCTCAAGCGTTTTAACTATAGACAAGCTTGTTCTACTGAAGGACGTTAACCTTCCACCGCTGAGATGGAAACTTGGACGTGTCGTCGCTATTTACCCCGGCACTGATGGTGTTAGCCGAGTAGCAGATGTAAGAACTACAAATGGAGTTATTCGCCGTTCTTTTTCCCGTATTTGCCCTCTTCCTGATGATGAAGAATTGGGTTGAAATCCAAGTATTCCAGGTTTAGACTAATTGATATTTTTTACGCACAGGATCTCCTGTTATGTATGACACTTGTGCTAAGTCATTAAAGGTCGAAGGATCACTTCCTTAAAATATTCCTCAACTTTTACTTAAATACTACCAAAGTCACTCCAGATCCCGAACAATCGCTGTTGTTGTGTATTGTTGCCTACGTTGTCGCGCTGAAACGAGATTCGATATATATTGGTCGCTACATGTAGCATAGTGTCACGTCGTTACATGTCGGATTCCGTTAATAATTAAGTTATTAAGTTTCTAGGTATAGGGATTTCGGGGGGGGGGTGCTAATTGGTGACTGTTCTACCCTATAATTTAATTAGTTTGGTTTAGCTCAGACCGCTAAACGGATTTAGTTCAAATTTGACATATACTTGGATACTTAGTTATTAAGACGATAGGCATCTATGTTAACTCTCAAGTCGAAATAGTATCACTATAGGCTATAGGCTATAACTTTAAAAAGAGAACTCTTGCATGAAGGGTCCCGTTCCAATAAATGGTAACAAATCACGTTCGTCGTATGGAATCCAAGCCCGATTTAGTCCGTTAATCCACCCATGAAAATCCACCCCTTGGGTGGATTCCCGGAATTATAATATTATTAATCAAAATAGTCCGATAATCCACCCACGAAAATCCACCCAAGGGGTGGATATCCGGAGTTATATATTACTAATCCAATTAGTCCGTTAATCCACCCATGAAATGGGTGGATTTCGACGATGGTCAAAGCATATGGAGATCGACAAAAGATATGAATAAAAAAAAACAAATGAAGATCAAAAAACAAATGACGGTCGGATAAACAAATGAAGATTGACAAAACAAATGACAATCGGAAAAACAAATGAAGATCGTCAAAACAAATGACGGTCGGATAAACAAATGACGAACGAAAAACAAATGAAGACCGTCAAAGCAAATGAAGATTGTCAAAAAAACGACGGTAGGATAAACAAATGACGATCGAAAAAACAAATGAAGATCGACAAAACAAATGACAGTCGGATAAACAAATGAAGATCGACAAAATAAACGACGGTCAGATAAACAAATGACAATCAAAAAAACAAAAATGATATCGGCAAAATAAATGAAGATCGTAAACAAATGAAAACCGATAAATTATTATGCAGATCAATAAAACAAAAGAAAAGACTTAAGTATGAGCTTTCCTTTTAGTTTTAAGTTTTGGGTTTTGAGTTCTGAGTTCTGACTTCTGAGCTTTCAGCCTTGTTGATTTTTGGTGGTCAAAAATTACTTGCGGCCATATTTTGTTATTCTAGATGCGATTGCCATTCAAAAAAAGGTGCAAGCAAATCTCGACCTTAATGTTACTTCTCTAAATATGTTATTTTAGGCGATAACAGACATTACTGATCACGACTATGTAAAAAATAAATTAATATTGTGCATGTTAATAAGATCGAGAATTGCTTGCACCTATTTTTTTAGGATGTTTATCGCATCTTGATAAAAATGAAATGGGTGAAAGCAAATTTCGACATTATGAGCGCATTCATAATATCCCCCCCCCCCTAATCTATTTACTTTTTAACAACAAACAAGAGTAACAACGAGTTCTCATTTTGATTTCGGAAAACGATGTAGATTTTGACATTTTCGTAATTTCTTTTGTTGATTTTCAAATTGACACTTCCGATCGGTTCTGTACCTTTCCGTTCCAGAACGACTATAAATTCAACCAGTATATTCGTGATCAGTGATGTCTATAAGCACCTTTTTGGAGAAGCGTCATTAAGGTCTAGATTTGCTTGCACCTATTTTTGCAATGGCAATCGCAGCTGGATTATTTTCTTCTATTTTATATATTTATTTATTATATTCTGTTTTCTTTTTTTGATCTTCATTTGTTGTGCCGATCGTCATTTGTTGTGCCGATCGTCATTTGTTTTTTCGATCGTCATTTATTTATTCGACCGTCATTTGTTTAGACGATCTTCATTTATTTTGCCGATATTAATTTGTTTTTTTGATCGTCATTTGTTTATTCGACCGTCATTTGTTTATTCAACCGTTATTTGTTTTGACGATCATCGTTTGTTCTGCCGATCTTCATTTGTTTTTTCGATCGTCATTTGTTTATCCTACCGTCGTTTGTTTTGACGATCTTCATTTGTTTTGCCGATCTTCATTTGTTTTTCGATCGTCATTTGTTTATCTGACAGTCATTTGTTTTGACGTTCTTCATTTGTTTTCCGATCTTATTTTTGTTTTTTCGATCTTCATTTGTTTTGCCGATCTTCATTTGTTTTTCGATCGTCATTTGTTTATCCGACAGTCATTTGTTTTGACGTTCTTCATTTGTTTTGCCGATCTTATTTTTGTTTTTTCGATCTTCATTTGTTTTTTTGATCTTTTTTATTTATCATGAATAGATCCGGAAATCCACCCGAGGGGTGGAATTCCGGACATACCATAACATGTAATTCCGGTTATCCACCCCATGGGGTGGATTTTTTGGGGTGGATTAACGGAATAATCCCAACCAACACGAATCAATCAGTGATAATTTCAACTGTCAACACAGTTCACGAGACTGGTTACAGACATACTAGACATACTCAGCTCGACAGACTTACAGAGAAGTATCCCAAGTCGTCATCTTCTATGAATACGAACTTAAATTAGTGAACTGTGTCTTTTTGGTTATTTCTTTAGATAATAATTGTGTTTTCCAAGTTTTTAGTGCTTTTTCTCATGATATAACGTAATTTTAATATCTATATTTGGTTATGTTCATTAGAAGTGAAAAATGATAGTGTTTTAGGTTGGATTTGTAAACAAAGGGGAAGCAGATTAAATTTGTTTAGGACTGTCACTACTGTCAGACAGTGGTTGGTAATCTGACATCAGCCACTGATACTTTCATCAAAACTCGTAGGCAATGGCAATCGACCATACAGCCTGACTTAATTATGTTTTTATTTTGATCTTCATTTTGCTTCAGACTTACTATTAATGTCATGACTCATCCAACCTACCTATTGTTCCTTTTTAATTTTTAAGCTATTGCATAGCTTCTATCGCGGGCCTTGCGTGGAGACCGAATCCAGAAATTGTGTCACGAAAACGAGTCACACTCGGCTACCTTCGGCCACGTTCGTGTATCTAGTCTAGCAATTCATAATTTTTTTGTTTACGTCAATTATGAACTCTGCAGTCGTTATATATTATTATTTCCTTTATTTACAATTTTAAAACATATTAATTTAAATTTTTAAATACATTATATAAAAAAAAATATATTTAAAAATATAAAAAAATAGTGTCCCACCGGCATCGGGTACAGGGACCAAGCTACCGGTGGTTAGGGCTGCAGAGACAGGAACCTCCTCACAATACGTGCCGTGTCTAAGAGAACTGCCTTTTGCATCTGGCCCTTGACCCAACTACCTAACCCGAGCCTCTTAAGGTGTTGATCGAGGCTCTTGGCAATCAGACCATGTGCTGATATGACTATCGGAACAATAACCGCTGAATCCACATCCCACATGTCGACAATCTCGTGAGCCAAATCCAAATATTTTATTTGTTTTTCTTTTTCTGCTTTCACGAGATTTTCGTCATGTGGGACGGTAATATCAACGATTATTGCGAGGCGCTCTGATCGATCTATTACCACTATATCAGGCTTATTGGCTACAATAGTCCTGTCAGTGATAATAGACCGATCCCAATACAATGTGACATGACCATTTTCGAAAACTGGGTCGGGCACATACCTGTAATACGGTACCTCTGCATCCACAAGTTTATATTTTAGGGCAAGTTGCTGATGGACAATCCTGGCCACTTGGTTGTGTCTATGCAAATACTCACCGTTGGCAAGACGAGGACAACCAGAAATTATATGTCTGAGAGATTCACCCGGTCGGTGGCATGCCCGACATATGTCAACCGTACCATCTCTCAAAATATATTTCCGATAGTTATTCGTCATAACAACTTCGTCAGTAATTGCACAGACAAAACCTTCGGTTTCTCCAAAAAGATCACCAAAACGTAGCCAGGATACTGATGCTAGTAAATCTACATCGGACCCATGTAAGGCCCGATAAAATCGTCCATGCAGCTCTTTGCCCTGCCATATCTCCTTGCGATCATTAGTAGTTAGTATTGCTGGTTTGTGCCAGTTCTCTTTGGCAAGAGAAAGAGGGGTCAGTCCGTTGTCTATTGTTACCACATCCCGATGCATACCCACGTCCGCATGAAGGAAATATTCCCTAAGGTTGTATATCTCACGGTTGTGTAACGTCTTGATATTTAAAAAACCACGACCACCACATTTCCGTGGGATATACAACCTCATTACAGACGAACGCGGATGATGCATTCGGTTTGCTGTCAACAACGAACGGACTTTTCTATCCAGGGTGTCTAGTTCTGTCTGAGTCCATCTCAGTATGCCGAAGGAATATCCTAAGACAGGCATGGCCCAACCATTGATGGCGTATGATTATATATTTCAGATTCCACAATCCGTCCCTTCTTTACATGCATGACTGCACATTTATCTACACCAAATTCCATTTTGATAGAATTACTAAAGGTTTCAGTGATCTTGAGTAACTCTATCAAGTGGGAATTGGTGCAGGCAAATAATTTCAAGTCATCCATGTACAGAAGGTGGGAAACAACTTGACCTCCTCTCCGAAACTGATAGCCTAGCCCTGAATTCTCCAGTAAAGTACTGAGAGGATTCAGTGCTAGACAAAACCATATTATTATTATTATTATGTCAAATAATCCAAAAATTGATGCTTGTACCCAGGAATCGATCTTGCGCCTTCTGCGTACCGATCCGCGTCTTAACCACTCGACCAAAGTTGAATTAAGAGTGTTGGTCGAATTTAGAGTTCTTAATGTGAAATGACTATTTCGATGCTGTCAATTACATTAGTTGCTGTCAGTTTACTTCGTCTAAATAAAAATTCGACTATAGGTGTATAGGTATTCATCATCTATGTACAACAGTGAACTGTACTCGTATAATTTGTGTAAAAAGTGTTTTAAATATAAATAAACAAAGTGCATTTATTAATGTAGAAAGTCACGAAAAATAGTGAAAGAAAATGAGTGAGTACTCTATATACATACATTTTATTATTATTATCACCAATGCAGTATCATTTTTTGTTTTGTTAATTTATATATACTTAATACTGCTATAAAGATAACCAAACCCGGGAGTACGTTCCCATGGGAAGCGGGAAGAAAATTTCACGCTGACGTAGCCGCGAGCGCCATCTATCCCATACCTATGTACTTTAAACGTGTCATAAAAGTCACAACAATACCATACATGCATATTTCAAAGAATGTCTATTATTACCATAAAATTTGTAAAAATAGTTTTTAAGTAGAAAGAAGAAACCTATTGTTTTATCTTTTAACTAGCTGACCCTCGCAACTTTGTTTACGTCACACAAGGTCTATGAAATTAGAGGTATTTATTAATCATACTCATCAAGTAGCGTGTAAATCTGCCCTGTATGCTATATCAAAATAGAGCTTAATGGTTAAAACTATTCCTCAGTATAGAATTTTCCTCAGTATAAACAATTTACATACAAACACCGGCGTGTTCGAATTTTATTACATGTATCAATGTAGTAGACGTAACGTGTATAAAATGACATCAATCAAATGTCATCAATATTCTGAAAAAGAAATTAAAAATAGAGTTCACAAACTCTTTTGAAAATACATACTGTACCTACCTTAGAGGATCGTTATGAAGATAACAGGATAGTTAACAACCATCCATAGAAAATAGATGGTATAATGCTGAATACCGCAAAGAACAATCGGCGCGGCATAGAATGGGGCCTATACTGATATCCTGGAGGATATTAATGATGCCGATGTCCTGTGCCTGCTGAGGCACAGGACATCATGTCTGCATCATGTCTGCAGGACGTGCAGGATGTGATGTCCTGCAGACATGCATCCGTCATGCATGTCTGCAGGACAACGTGCAGGACAACGAGCAGGATGAGGCAGCGAATGGCTGGACTGAAATTAAAATCGACAGACGCAAGAGATGTGGTGGAGGCACTAATTCACGTACCTCGGGAGTGTCGTGTCAGAAACTGATGGAATAGAAGAGTACCCTACATCATTTCGAGTCTCGCCAAGGCCAGAATAACCTTTACACAGCTGCGCCCCGTAGGCAGTTGCGAAAATAGACACGAAGAGTGAAACTCAAAACAAAGTAAACGTTAAAACTGTACTGCTAACTGCTATACGGATGCGAGACATGGAAGGTCACTAAAGTAAAGACATTTCGCACCAGCTACCAGCTATAAGTCTTCGTCAAACGCTGCCTCCAATGGATCCTCGGTACATATGGGCTCGAGAACATCACGAACGTAAGACTATTGGAACGCTGCAGTGAGACCCCAACAGATCAAACGTCTCAAGTGTAGCTGCTGCGCTGGATTGGACACACGCTGCAAAGGGACCATGAATCACATCATACCAAGGCAAGCCTTACTGAAACTAC
This sequence comes from Miltochrista miniata, assembly GCA_933228765.1. Classification (NCBI taxonomy): domain Eukaryota; kingdom Metazoa; phylum Arthropoda; class Insecta; order Lepidoptera; family Erebidae; genus Miltochrista; species Miltochrista miniata. The sequence continues at coordinate 5,593,195 of OW121769.1, forward strand.
TGGTAGGCTTTCAAAAACTGTTCGATAGTAAGTAGGTACATTTATTGATAGTGGCTATAGGCTACATAACATAATGCGAAGATTAATAGGAGTGGTGCAGCAATGAGGAATGTTTCGAAAACGGAAAACATTTAATCGTTATAAGAGTATCCGTTGCGCCTCTGCGTAAATGGTTGAAGTTACATAAAAATAATTTATTACAAAATAATTGTTCTTCTTAAAAAGTTCTAAAACAAAATTCCAAAAGCCCAAATGTCCACAGTCAAGTAGGCACTTGGTACTTTACTTTGTTGAACATAGGCCTTAAAATCTTACTTCTTACTAATATTATAAATGCGAAAGTTTGTGAGTGTGGATGTTTGTTACTCTTTCACGCTCAAACCGCTGAACGGATCGGGCTGAAATTTGGTACGGAGATACATTATAGTCTGGAATAACACATAGGCTACCTTTTATCCCGGGAATAACTTCCCGCGGTAACAAATTTTACGCAGGCGAAGCTGCGGGCATCAGCTAGTATTCTTATATAGAAATAATTATACTAGCATAGTTGGTAAAAAATGCTATGTAATAGCTTTACCGCGGCAGTCCCCGAGTGCCACACGTCTCTTTTATTTTTTTTTCTTTTGTGAGAGTTTGCTGGCGGGTGGTGCAGAGATTGACAACTGCATCAATTTTAGTGTTGTTGTATACCGGTGGGTACATTTTTGTTTGTTTTGTTGTTGTTTACCTAGTACTAGTGGGTCCGTATTTATATTATATCTATTTATTATTTTATATTATTTATTTATTATTATATTAATGAGTAGCGTATCGGATGATAATTCTTTCTATTTTTCGGTCAACGATTCGGATTCATTTTCAGGGAATGCTAGCTTTTCCTCGGCAACGAATACACTAGGTGATATACTGAAAAACAAATTTGAGCAGGAACACGGCAGGTCACTCAACGTCTGTCATATAAATGCAGAAAGTATACCTTGGCATTATAGTGACCTGTTTGAAACGTTTGCTGACTCCAACGTCCATGCGATTTTGGTCTCCGAGACTTTTCTAAAGCCTCATCTTCACTCTACTTCATATCCACTTCCTGGTTTCATACTTATCCGAAATGACAGAATGGGCAAGGAGAGAGGGGGTGTGGCAATATATCTTCGAAGCGATTTTCCCTTTAAAATAATTGCTTCCTCTCCCTCTCAGTATTCTGCTACTGCAGAATTTCTCTTTCTGGAGGTATGGGTTAAAGGTGTCAAAATAGTACTCGGCGTGGTTTATTGTCCCCCTACTGTCAACTATTTCACTGATATCGAATCGGTTTTAGAATCTTTGGGGTCTGATTATGAGCATCACATCATCATGGGTGACTTTAATACTAACCTTCTTCCGAGCAGCTCACCTACGGTTCGAACCCGAGCTACTAAGCTTCGAAATATAATTGAATCTGCCAGTCTTCATGTGCTAACACTTCAGGCCACGCACCGTAATGTGGATGTGCCTGACACTTGGCTTGATTTAATACTCACTTCTTCTCCTTCTCTTGTTTCTTCACATGGTCAGTATCTTGCTCCAGCTTTCTCTCATCACGACCTTATATTTGTCTCATATAACCTCAAACCTCCTAAACATAAACCCAAAATACTGCACAAGCGTTGCTTTGGCCGGATGGACATTACTAAACTACGTGATGACGCATCTGTCATCACGTAGTTTAGTAATCCACTACTAGAAGCCGATACTATTGACGAGAAGGTTCTTGTATTTAATGAAACAGTTCATGGACTTTACGACATTCACGCTCCTGTTAGGAAAGTCAAGTTGAAGCGTCCATCAGCTCCGTGGATAACGGATTAGGTTCGTAAAGCTATGAGACGTAGAGACAAGGCGTTTCGAATATTCAAGAAATATCGTAAGGAATGTGATTGGAGCGCTTATAAAACTGCTAGGAATCGCTGTAACCAGATGATACGCAACGCCAAACGCCGACATATCTTGACTAACATTTCTTCCTCATCACCAGCTGATTATATGGAAGTTTCTCAGGTCATTGGGCATTGGTAGACCAAGGCAGATGGAGCTACCTGGGACACTTGAGTTGGATATCATTAATCGTCATTTCTCCACCTCATCTCAAATTGATGATCTAACCAAGCGTCATACGGTTAGCTTCGTGGCCGGTCTTGCCGGGCCCAATTTTAATCCATTTCAATTTTTCTGCAGTTACGTCGGGTGAAGTTAAAAGGATTATTATGACCATTACATCAAAAGCAGTAGGTTGCGATAACATAAGTCGTCGTATGATTACAACCATTCTTGACCAGCTCCTTCCTGCCATTTCCTACATTATTAACTTTTCCCTTGAGTCTGGTCAATTTCCTACCACTTGGCGTAAAGCCCACGTTATTCCTCTTCCCAAAATTTCCAATCCCTCCTTGCCTAGTCACTATCGCCCTATATCTATCCTCCCATTTTTATATGTTCATAGTCAGCTGACTAAATACGTACGGCTCAATAACATCCTGAATCCACTACAATCTGGTTTCAGGGCTGGCCACAGTACAACTACAGCTCTTTTAAAAGTAACAGGTGATATCAGGGGTGGAATGGAGAAGGGTGAAGTTACAGTGCTGGTCTTAGTAGACTTTTCAAACGCTTTTAACTGTGTCAATCACGATATCCTTTTATCTGTCCTCGCCCATCTGAAGATTTCATCTGACGTATTGGAATGGTTCTCATCTTATCTTCGGGGTCGTCAGCAGTCGGTTCGCGTTAATGAGACTTCATCGACTTGGTGCGACTTAGACGCTGGTGTTCCTCAAGGCGGTATACTCTCTCCTCTTCTGTTTTCTTTGTTTATTAACCTCATAACCCAAGACCTTCAGTGTGCGTATCATCTGTATGCAGACGATCTGCAGTTGTATAGTCAGGCAAGGGTGGAAAATCTTCCGGAAGCCATTGCTAAAATAAACATAGATCTCAATGCCATGGGCCACTGGTGTGAACGCTTTGGACTTACCATTAACCCAGACAAATGTCAAGGCATCATAATCGGAACTAGTCAAATGCTGAGTAGACTGGATGGGGTAGATTTGTCGTCAATAACTTACAACGCACGACCTATTCCAGTTACTCTAAAAGTAAAGAATCTGGGATTATACCTTGATGAAAACCTTAATAGGAAAGCACAAGTCACTAATGTATGTCAGAAGGTTACTGGTACGCTGCGTGCCTTTTATCGGCTAAAGAACTTTCTTCCTCCCAAAACCAAGGCAACGCTTGTTCAGACTCTTTTATTTCCCGTCATAGACTATGGTGATGTGTGCTATCTCGACCTGAATGCAGATCTACTCAATAAGCTCGATCGGCTTCTCAATAATTGCATTCGATTCGTTTATAATCTTCGAAAATACGATCATGTTTCGGTTTACCGTTCTGAATTGGGTTGGTTGCCTATACGTCAGCGTCGTAATTTACGTGCGTGCTCCTTTGTATTTGACATATCATCTTCAATTGCTTTGTTCAATTCATGATAAAAATTTACGCTCATCTAACAACCGCCTTCTTCTCTGTCCCTCTCACACTTCAAGTATGAGTCATTCATCTTTCCTAGTGCAATCAACCCTCCTCTGGAATGCACTTCCAGTGGAAGTCAGAACGTGCACAAACCGAAATACCTTTAAAAATAAAGTGCGCGAACTGTATACGAGTACCCCTTAGTAAAGCATTCTCATTTCAGTAACGAATCTTTAAACTAATAGTTATTATATATTAGTATATTGCATGATCGGTCGGGATCGGCTTGCGCCGCTCGACCAAATATTAAATATATAAATACCCTCTTCTAGTGTATAATGTGTAGTTTATAACATTAGAAAATGTATCTAATTAGTTAATATTATTTTATTATTATTGGTTAAAATATGATGTAAAATCTAGAATATCAGTGTGTGCTCAGTGTTGTGTGTAACATATTAGTCACTAGTGAACTACAGCGACAGTGAGAAGGTAGGATAATTTATGTTATACACTATATTTAAATAACTTAGGTACATACCTACTCACAATCTTATTGGTAATTACCAAGTTATATTAAGATTTTTGGGTTTCTGTATATGTTACTAGGCAAGCAAAGTACCTGTATTGTGTATTGTAATTATGATAGTTAGTAATAATATTATATCTATGTACCAAATTCATTATATATTTTACTGTAATTGTTATTGCAATATTATCTTACAGATGTAGTTCTACTTCTTACTTAGTATTAAATTAAAAAAAAAAATTCAAATTGTTGTAGAAAATTAGTTGAAATTGAAACTTAAATACTTAATAATATATTATCTAAGCAACAGATCGCAAATAGTTGCACTCAATATACCCATGAAATAGTGTGAGTAGGTACCCCTTGTGGGTACATCGTTTTCTTAACTGTAGAATACCTAGATAGTAAATTGTAAGCGTGATGCAATCTAGCTAACGCAAATAATAGTTTTTCCAAGTACTTACTTGTTGATAATCAAACTTAGGTACCTTCTTGCTTATATACTCTAAATAATTTATAAAGACGTTATAGTCTACACAAATTATGTTTTAAATAAGGTGGTTTATGCATAGTTATGTAAGATTATGTACAAACTAATGTAAATTTATTATTTAATAAAGAGATTTAAAAAAAAAAAAAATATAGTTATTATTTGTGTAATGTATTTATTATATGTGTATATATATATATATATTTATTACATATATATTTATATATGTATTTGTGTGTAGGTATATATATTTATTTTTATGTTAAATAATATATGTATACTTATTTATGTATGGTAAATGTTTAGGGGACACACTAACGAGGTGCTAAGTCAAACGATTAGAGATGTCTAAGTACGTTTATTGTCACACACGTCTATTCGCTAGTGCAACTCAAATGCGACTAGCTACAAGATGGCGGACTAGTGCCGCGGTCCCTACACTCATCCCCCCCTTTTTTAATAATTTTGATACATTTAAAATGGTAAAAAAAAGAAGGTTATACAATGTTACAAAATTAACAGTCTTAATCTAGTGGTCGCAGAGATCGCTCCGTTTTGTGCGATAATAACATCTTGCAATTTGCTTTGATTTTTGCCCATTATGTGGCTGTAGCGCTTGTATACACTGACAAATAATAGCTAATAATCATTGTTCTAAATAAAATACGTAATGCAACATGATTGCACAATAATACGGTGTCCACGTTGTGTGGACAAGTAGGGACATTTTTCTTAACCTATACTCATTCATACTATGTAATTAATGGTGACCGCCATGACGCCCGCTCTGCAATAATTAATTCAACAACACCGTAGTGATCGGCAGCGTCGCCATGACGGCGCCGGATATCCCTTTCATTCTTAAATCGCTACTCGCATGGCCCTTTCATACTTGTATAATAATTAGTACAATGTTTCAGTTACATAATGCATAATGTAAGTATTGTTCATGAATAGTCGGATGTGAGTCTATCAAACATTGTTACTTGTGTAACTAAGATTGTACTGATTTGAGCGTGTTGACTCATGGTCACCCTATCATTACTTACGAATTTGTAGTATATTAAAACATTGCGCATTGTACTTGGTACCGGATGCGAGTTGCTGACGGGGATCAAATGTCCGAGGTGTGTACATAGTTGAGTAGGTGAGTAAGTAAGTATGAATTGTGTTTTTTATAACTTACCTAAATCTGACGGGAAGTTTGACTTGTCTGCCAGCACGGGAGAACTTTGGAACTGGCGCCGTGTTCTGTGAGGAAGAGTTATTGATAACTTCCGGTTGGCTTGTGCTACCCGACGCCGGCGGCGTAGGTGCTGGCATAACTGGTGGCACAGTGGGTTCTGTGCTATTCATTAAGTATGCAGGTTTTAATCTATCTATAGAGATTTGACTTTGCCTGTTAGGTAACTGTACTGTAAACCATTTATCGTCCTTACTAACGACTTTGTAAGGCCCTTCGTACGGAGGCATGAGGGGTCTGCTTACCATATCGTTTCTTACGAATACGTGGGAGCACTTGGTCAGGTCAGGATGCACGAATATTGACCTAGTATTCGAATGGCTCTTAGTTGTGGGCCGTAGCTGTTTGATCACCCGCTGTAGCTGCTGTAGGTAAATATGCGTGTTGGTGCTTACCTCTGGTGAGTCTGTATAGAAATCTCCCGGGAGGCGGATACCTTGGCCATACACCAATTGTGCTGCGCTGATACCTGTGTCGCTGCGGATAGCTGCTCGAAGCCCTAAGAGAACTGAATGTAGCTCCTCTGACCACTCACTATGGTTTAACCTTGCCATGAGGGATGCCTTCATGCTACGATGCCATCGCTCTATCATGCCGTTACATTGCGGATGGTATGGCGTGGTTCTAGTTTTCTTAATGCCTAATAAAGTCATTAAATGCTTAAATAAATCACTTTCAAATTGACGGCCCTGGTCTGTAGTGATTTTTTTTGGGGTGCCAAAGCGGCAGATCCACCCTTCATAGATCACTTTTGAGACTACTTCCGCTGTAATGTTACACACCGGAAATGCTTGAGGCCATTTTATAAACCTATCGATTATAGTTATGAGATATCTATACCCTTGTTGGGTAGTAGGCAGAGGTCCTACTATGTCTATGTGAACGTGATCGAAACTGTGATGTATCCATAGTATAATATGTAGGTAGGTACATAATTGTCTTGTGAAGAATGACAGTTGGAAATATACCGTGCTACAGCAAACAGTGTTCTCATTACATCTGCGAATTCCCTATTCTCTCGTGATAGAACAGGATATTGACGACGAGGATAAACATATATAAGTGCAAAAGTTACAACCAGCTAAAATAAAAAACAAAAAGATGTCAATAGGCAAAATTGGTCCATTTGATGTGAAGACGGGGACGTGGTCATCTTATGTCGACCGGTTGAACATGTACTTTAAAGTGAACGACGTTGACAAGGAGAAACAATTACCGACACTAATTGCAGTGATGGGTGATGAAGCGTACGAAGTATTGGTCAACTTGGCAAGTCCGGCGGTACCCTCCACTCTCACGTACGATTCGGCGGTTACTTTATTACGTGAGTACCTACAACCGGCACCCTCTGCTTTAGCTGAAAGGTATCGCTTTAGACAAAGACGACAATTAGGGTGTGAAAGCATTTCAGTCTACGTAACCGAGTTGAAAAGATTGTCCAGGCACTGCAAATTTGAAGCGAACCTAAACGAAAATTTGAGGGATCAATTGGTTTGCGGAATTAAAAGTGACGTCACGAGGCAGAGATTGTTCGCAGAGAGTGACAGTTTTACGTTCGCACAAGCTGTGAAGCTCGCCACTTCGCTAGAGGCCGCAGAGAGGGACGCGGCGGCGGTGGAGGGCGGGGGAGCAGCGGAGCATACGAATTCCAACTCAACATCAGTACAGCCGCAGGCAGTGCATTTCCTTGCATCAAAGCGTGCGCGACGCGGCGGCACTACACAAATGCGCGGGCGTGGCCGGGGCGCAGCGCCCGCGGGGGCACCAGCGCGTGCGCCGCGGCTCGGTGCTGAGCAGCGCAGCGGCATGAGTACGGGCGGCGGCGGATCGGCCGGTTGCAGTGCGTGCGGAGCGCGAGACCATAACGAGGCACACTGTCGTTTCAAGCAGTATGTGTGCAGCAAGTGTCAGCGCACAGGGCACCTGCGGCGAGTTTGCCCGGAGTGGGCCACAGCTGGCACACGGAGTCGTCGTGAGCAAGTGCACGGCGCCGGCGGGACCCGAGGTTTTCATTTTGGGGAGGTCGGCTGTGGCACTGACGAGGAAGACGACGGAGATATAGAAGAGCACCTTCACCACTTGTGCCTAAACGATTATAACGCAGTGAGTATTCCAATTCTTATAGATCAAACCGTAATAAGAATGGAGATAGATACGGGCACGGCCATCTCATGTATCAGTAAAAGTACTTACGATAGGTATTTTTCTCATTTCGGCATTTTGAAGAACGAGACTGTTCTCAAATTTTATGACGGCACTAAAATCAAACCCTTGGGTATCATTAAGCCGAGAGTGTGTTACCAGGATCAGGAAAAAACTTTAGAACTTTTTGTTATTGAAGGGGGTACAACGTCCTTATTAGGTAGACAGTGGTTGGCCGAATTAAAAATTCAAGTCCCTAGTTTCAAATGCAACTATGTAAAAAATCAAATAACTTGTAAACCAACAGTAGATAATGTTATCTGTAAATTGCTCGACAGGTATAAAGAGCTGTTTAGCGGCGGGCTGGGGCGGTACACCGGCGAGCGGGCCACGCTCCGGGTCAGGGAGGGCGCGGTGCCCGTGTTCCACCGCGCGCGGCCGCTGCCGTACGCGCTGAGGGAGCGCGTGGATGCCGAGCTTGATAGCATGCTACGCGCCGGCGTCATCGAGCCCGTCGACTGCTCCGACTGGGCCTCTCCACTGGTACCCATCAACAAACCGGACGGTACGCTTAGGATATGTGCAGACTATAAAGCGACTCTTAACCCCGTTTTACTGATCGACCGCTATCCCTTACCTAAAATAGAGGATGTCCTTGTGGGGTTGAATGGAAATCAATTTTTTAGCAAAATTGATTTATCACAAGCGTATAACCAAGTGGTATTAGATGAATCAAAAAGGTACACAGTAATTAATACACATCGAGGTTTATTTTTGTATAATAGATTAGTTTATGGTTTGGCTTCAAGTGTAGGAATTTTTCAACGCATAATGACGAATCTATTGTGTAATATTCCGAATGTACAAGTCTTCTTGGACGATATTATTATTGGGGGTAAGACTAAAGCGGAACATTTGAAAGCGTTAGAAATGGTTTTTGAGCGTATATTACAAAACGGGCTTAAATTGAAACGTAGTAAATGTGTTTTCCTGTCGGAAGAAGTCACATACTTAGGGTTTGTTATTTCCAAAGAAGGTGTCAAAGCAGATGGATCTAAGATAGAAGCTATCCTGAAAATGCAAGCACCGCGTAATGTACCGGAACTACGATCGTTCTTGGGTATGGTGAATTTCTTTGCAAAATTTATTAGGAATTTTAATCCGTTATTAGTTCCGTTGTATAGGTTGTTGAGAAAAGGGGTAGATTGGGACTGGAACGCAGAGTGTAAACGGGCATTTCACGAAGTGAAACGTAGGTTAACCGATACCGAGGTGTTAGCTCACTACGATCCGACAAAACAGCTGATCGTGACGTGCGACGCGAGCGCTCAGGGAGTAGGCGCGGTACTCACACAGCCGTGCGGCGCGGGGGCCGAGCGCCCGGTCGCGTACGCCTCACGCACACTGACCGACGCCGAGCGGAACTATTCACAAATTCATCGCGAGGCCTTAGCTATTATATTTACAATGAAAAAATTTCATCAGTATTTGTATGGACGTCAGTTTACATTGCGTACCGATCATAAGCCGTTGGTTTCGATATTTGGACCAAACAAAGGCATACCTACGATGACAGCCAGCCGAATGCAACGCTGGGCTGTTATCTTATCAGCGTATAATTATGATATCGAGTATGTATCGACAAAAGATAATTGCGCCGATGGATTATCGCGTTTACCGATAAAATCAAATAAAGGGGGCGGGGCTTCCGCACCCGAACAAACATTCTTACACTTTGCTCAAGATGCGTTATTATTAGATTATAATGGGGTAAAAAAAGAAACCGCTAGAGACCCCATTCTGAGTAGGGTGTTAAGTTATATCCGCGACGGTTGGCCAGCCCAGTGTGAAATAGTCAACATGCAACCTTACTTCACTAGGAAGGCAGAGCTGTACGAGGAGCTAGGCTGCGTAATGTGGGGTCATAGGGTAGTAGTGCCGGTTAACTGTCAAGCCAAGGTGTTGGCATGTATTCACGAGCCGCACATGGGGATAGTGAAGTCGAAGGCGGTGGCTCGCAGCTACGTGTGGTGGCCCGGCCTCGATGAGGCGGTTGAGGCGACCTGTCGCGCGTGTCAAGTGTGCGCCGCACACGCTGACGCACCGCCCAAGCACGAGCCGCGTGTATGGCCGCGCCCTCAGCGTGCATGGTCCCGGCTGCACCTTGACTTCCTAGGCCCCATTTTTGGAAAAACATATTTGATCGTGATAGATGCTATGTCTAAGTGGATGGAAATATTTAGGGTTCCCAGTACAGCGGCCAGTAGTACCATTCATAGGCTTGACGAATTATGGAGTAGGATGGGGGTTCCTAAGCAGATAGTGACGGATAATGGTCCACCGTTTACGAGTAGGGAGTTCGAAACGTTCGTAAGTAAAGACGGAATCGAACACATATTCACCGCCCCGTATCATCCGGCATCGAACGGCGCTGCCGAAAATGCCGTCAAGATATTGAAACGCGTAATAAAGAAAGCAAACGCCGAAGGAAATTGTATCGACCGGTCCTTAAATACGTTCTTATTGCATTATCGAAACACGGAACACGCCACCACGGGAGAGAGCCCGGCGATGTTATTAATGGGTAGGCACCTACGTACACGTCTTGACGCGCTGAAGCCAGACAGAGAAGCTCACGTTAGGCGGGCACAGCAAAGACAGGTAGATTATGCCGGCGGTACTGACAGGAAGGTGGAAGTAGGAGAAGGAGTGTGGTATAGACAATACCTTAAAAACGAAAAGTGGGCTCCAGGTAATGTCTTAGAGTCTTTAGGTACAACTAACTATAGAGTAAGAGATAGCAGTGGTAATGTCATTCACAGGCACGTCGATCAGTTAAAACGAAGGTCTCGGAGTTCACTGGCTACGACGGGTACCAGCCTAGTACCCGAAAAGCCTCAGGAGAGCCCAGTGGAACAGTCGGGGGACGCGGTGGCACCGGAAGCGGAAGGGGTCCTAGGGGGTGCGAGATACCTAGTTCCGGGGAAACAGAGTTGGTCGCGGCATACCCGTATTCGAACCCCGGGGTCGATATTGGGTTGGCAGGAAAGGTTACTAGCTGCACGGAGACCCGGCTAACCGGTGTACCTCTTCAATCCCGCCCGATACGAAAGTGTCGCATAGTTAAACGAAAATTAGATGAATGATGTTATAAACTTACCATAGATAGGTACCTATACGTTATTTGTTATGTATTATGTACAAGCGTAACTTGTGTTGTAAGTTTTTCTAATGATGTTATGCATTCTTTAAGTTTGTATTAGAAACTTAATATAATATTACTTACTAGATATGTTGTATATAATAGGTATGTATAATTAATTGTAATGACAAAATATTATATGAACCGTCATAATATTGGGTGTAGGATTATAAAATTATCGTTCGCTTGGTTGTCGGACACCTGTTGGAGCGCGTCCCGGCCGAGTTTCGAAATCACTAGCTGGAATTTGCAGTCCTCGCCTTGCTTCTGAGGGGCTATCGTCGCCTCGAATTGGGCAAACCACAGCCTGGGTAATTCTGACCAGAACTGTGGGATTCGTGCCGCAATGGAAATGGTAGCTAAGCCGTCCTCGTTTTTCGCTGAGTGGGCGGGCGTGATGCTGGCGGGCGTAATTTGTTGCGTGTTCATTTTCACTAAATCACAGTTACTTTTATTATTCACGACTAAATTGTTCAGCACTCCTAAGTTTATTTGTTGCGTGTTCGTGAGTCGCGGGTCACCAGTTTAGGGGACACACTAACGAGGTGCTAAGTCAAACGATTAGAGATGTCTAAGTACGTTTATTGTCACACACGTCTATTCGCTAGTGCAACCCAAATGCGACTAGGTACAAGATGGCGGACTAGTGCCGCGGTCCCTACAAATGCAATAGATATGTTCATCGCAAATTGTCATATACTAACTTTGAGCACCTTCCTTAACTTACTCATCTCTGCATCACCCTAAGGTTGACTAGAAGAAAATGCCTATGGCATTAAGTCCACCTTTGTACAATTTTTGTGCATAAAGTTTTAAATAAATAAATAAAAAAAAACTAGACATAGAGAGTAATGGGGTGTCGTTTTTACCTTTTTTTTTTTTTTTTTTTATAGTCCAGCCACCATGGGTGGCCGGGTGTGTTCCTATCTATCCCCCGATATTGATAGTTCGGAGACCTTCTTACAGTTTCGTTTCATTCCAGTTCTCGCTTTCTCTATGTTCACAGTCTTTCCGCATACTTGATCTTTCTTTCATACATCTCTTTTACATTTCAGGTGGGATTGCCTGCTAGTCTTTTCTTCTAATTTTCTTTATTTATATATTTATATTCCTTATATCTATAGTAAACACAGGTAAATAACTTGCCCTTCACCATTCCTTCTTTTTCTTTTTTACATTTTACATTTTTTCCTTATCTAAACCTTATTCTATTACATTTTTTATTTTTATTTTCTTTTATTTTATTAATTCTCTTACAATTATCAACCTTAAGTGTTTTCCACTCTCGGTTGTTTCTGGTTTCTTATTTCTATTTGTTTTAATACATATTTTTCTTATCTTTCTACTATACTTTACACGCTATATTTTTATTCTATTTTTATGTTACCGGCAACATAATCACTCATTATGTTGCTGTAATATCTATTTAGTCTACTCTATTTCTTTCATTTATCTTCTTACAAATTTCAGTACAATAGCTTAAGAATTTGTCTCTATTTTTACTCGTTAGTATATTCTTAAAATTGTCTACCACGATACTCATGCCAATCTCCTGTTCAACGTCGTACCACAGCCTCGAGAAAATCGGGCATTCCGCCAGTAGGTGAGGGATGTTCTCCTCCGTTTCGGAATCACAGGCGCATGATGGGTCATCCTTGCACTTGAAACGATTCAAGTACTCGGAAAACCCACCATGCCCCGTCAGAACCTGCGTGGTGTGTTTCGTTGGAGTGAATTTCCTAATTATACTGTACGCGTCTACCGCGTTGGGGAAGAAGAGCTTTGTGATCGAGGCGGTTTCACCCGACTCATATCTCCGGTTCCATTCGGCAAGCGTGTCCATACGGATCTGACTCTTGGCGAATGAGACCGGACACAGGTCATAGTCCGGTGCTCGCCTCGATCCCAAAGCTGCCTCTTTGGCCAGTTGGTCGGCCCTCTCATTTCCCTCCATCCCCACGTGTGCCTTTATCCAGAACAAATCGACTGATTTGCCTGCCAGAATACAGTTTCTGATGTTGTTACGGGCTTCAACAGCGAGGGGATGGAGACAACTGGGATTTCCGACCGTCTGAAGCGCCGCGGTCGAGTCACTGAGCACCCCGAAGCTTTTCGTGCTGTGTTTTGTGATCATCCTCGTTGCCTCACATATGGCCAGGAGTTCCGCCTGATATACAGTACAGTAGGACGGCAGTCCAAGCTTGCGGGCCCTTGTTTCGGATCCGTCTTTCCACAAGGAAAGCGCGGCTCCGACCCTACCCGCAATCTTGCTGCCGTCGGTGTATATTTTTATATCACATTTGATCTGTGCTATCTGGTGTTCGTTTTCGACCTTAATGAACTCCAGGCGCATATGCTCGGCAGGATGAGGATTCTCAGCATATGAGGCCACTCGCTCGATCTCCCTGCCGACTAGGTCTGGTAGTTCTGCGCCTTTTCTAATTCTATATAGTAGAGCCGACTCTTTGACCCTGAGGTCAAGGGGAAGTATTCCGGCCAACACCAGAGCCGAGTCGTGGGAGACCGTGCGGTAAGCTCTACATATTTTTTGGGCGAAACTACGCTGAATGAATTTTAAACGCTTCTTGATGCCCAGCTTCCCGACCGCCGTCGCCGGCTCCCAAGCGGCAGCCGCGTACAATACAATTGGCTCCACGGTTGCTGTGTATATCGTGTGTATTATCTCAGGATGTAATCCCCAGCTCGCCTTCGCCGCCCTGGTCAGTTGCTTGTGGAGGCTCGTTACTCTTCTGCACACGCTCTCCACATGCGCATTGAATGTCAGTTTCCTATCAATGATGAGCCCGAGTAACTTGATCTCATCCGACATGCCTATGCTGACCCCGCCCATGCTAAGCCGTGGTGTGTCATAGGTCATCTTCCTGGTTATAACCATCGCACTCGTTTTGTGAGGTGCAAACCGTAATTTATTCCTATCACCCCACGTCTTAACATGCGCGAGCGCAGCGTTGGCTCGCCTCTCAATCTCCCCCCCGGTATCCCCGCAAAAGACCAGGACGACGTCGTCCGCAAAGGCCTGAGCATACTCGCCCCGTCTCTCCAGGCTGTGCAACAGCGGATCTAGGAGGAGATTCCAGAGAATCGGACCGCCGATAGAGCCCTGGACGCACCCCTTTCTTGTTCTCGTTTTTACCTTTGGATGCGGAACTCTAAAACGAAAGTCAAGAGTTAGCTTATTTTGAAAGAGAACACTGTACTAAGCCTTTATTGTGTAGGTTTATCCATTCATTCTTTTTTCACAAAGCTATAATACCTTTGAACTGTACATAATGACAGTACTTAATTTCAACAATGACTGGAGTAAGGTATGTTACTTGAGCCCAAATCATAGATAATTACATTTGTTGATGTCGTAGAAAACTTACTACGTAAAATTTGGACGGAAGACAACATTTCAACTTAAAGTTATTTTCGTATTTTTTTTATATTGAGCTTGCCAAATTGATGTCGCCAGCCTGATGGAAAGTCATGGCGCATCAAGCGATTAGGGGCCACTCTGACAGTCCGTAAGACTTCTGACAGTGGTCCTCAAGTTGACAGCCCCACGATGTGCCTCTTCACGCTCCACTTAAAGAACCCGGTGTTGTAAGATGAGGGAAACACGTGTGCGGACCGGTCGTTCTAAGTTTTTATAGTTCGACAGTGAAACGATTATGTAACAAGCCTACTGGCATATTTAAATGGACAGACGCAGTTTGTGACGACGATGCAGGCTTTTAACATGGTTTAACGACTGTCATTTTACTGACAACCGAAACCATCAGCTTAACCTGCCTTTCGAAGCACGGAAATGGTCGCAGATAAATTTCACAAATTGGTCACATGGTGATCATCTACCCAAGGACCGGGCGGCGCGGGCTACGAACGCTTGAAAATTCAAACTCATAATAAGATGTAGTACCCTCTGTTGGGAGTTCTGGAACATCCATCCGAGGGCTTACTCGGGGCTCCTAACCGTAGGCTGTTGGGCGTTACGTGAGGTTTTTTAGTCGGTAGGAGTCCGGCATAGCATCTACGAAGGATTTTCCCTCACGGTAAATAAAAAAATGTAGTAGTTAACTTTATTTAAGTCTTTCGACAACTAATAAAGGGGTCCAGACAAGTCACAATAGCTATTACAATTTGGACTTCAAAGTGTCAACTTTCAGTAATTGGTATACAACTAAGGAAGTTTCGCCTTACATTGTTAGTTCATTCAGAGTCAGGATAAAGATGCTATGGTGGATGAGATAATATTATATCAATTACGAGTAGGTATAATAGGGTTTCGGTGATTTTTATCATTTTTCTTTTTTATTTTTCTTGCCAAAGTCTCGCCTGGGCAAAAGTCATAATGTCTCTGACGCGTAGTTCGATACTTTAGCGGGTCTAAAGCCCCAGAATGGAAATAGGTAGGTACAGGTTGAAATTCTTCTCGAGCATGAGGGTCCAGTCACGTCGGCATGAGCGCAACAGCGACAGGTCCTTGTGGCAGGTCTGGACATGGACACTCTCTCGCTGGAGACCATGGTGCGAGCCATTTTGGCAACAGAGGGTCGTCACAACCAGCGCCTGGGTCGGCATGCAGCACTGGTATTGAAAACGTCTATAGGTTCAGCAGCCAACCATCAGTTGTGCTGTAAGCTTGTCTGCTACTTTAGTAGTAAAAAATCGTTTCTTTGTACACACCTACGCCACTCAAAATTTCAAGGTTCTAGATCGATCAGTCAGTCAGTTTTTGTTTTCATATCAATCAAATCAGCATGATTTGGCGGGTCTAAATCGGACTTTAATATAAGTCCTGCGCCGCCTCTCTCTGCGAGCAGGTCATGCTCGTGAAAGAGGCGGTGGGGCGGGAGCGTGAGAGCACTCTCCCACTCGTGTTCCGCAGTCGGCGGCCTAGGTGCCGCCGATGTGTCTTCCCCGAAGACTATCGGCCTCCATGACTGGGGTCCTGAGGACAGTGAGGGGCCTGCTCACCGTCCTTAGAGAAGAAGGCCTTAGATGACAGCGTGATGTGAGGGATTCACGCACTACTAACTACCCCCCTAAGAAGCGGGATAACACCCGAAAATCCCCCAAAGACGCGGGATAGCACCCGAACCCCACTCCCCTCCCCTATGTGCAGCTGCAGTGGTAGCCGTAGGTCTATTGGGGGTCCTGGAATATCCTTCCGAGGGCTTACCCGTGGCTTCCAACCGTAATCTGTTACGCAGGATCGTGAAGTTTTTTAGTCGGTAGAAGTCCGGCAAAGCATCCATTAGGCTTTTACCTCACGAAAACATAAAGAAAGATAAAGGGTCCAGTCTCGTTATTACTCTTTGGGTACGGAACCCTAAAAAGACGACAAAACCTACTAAAGCTATAAATTGAGTGTAAGGACCGACACAGAAAGTGATTTCTTCCACCCAATAAAAGTTGTTCAACGTACTGTCTGTGTAATTGCTACAAGTTTGTAAACTTTGATATTTTAGGCCACGACGTCTTAACTACCCAAGTTTAGTAACTACTGTGATATTTGAACAATAAAGACTTAGATGAAGAATTAAGTTAGATTAAGACCGATTTAATGTTATTGTTGAAATTACGTCCCAAAACAACTAACCAAATGAAAGCCCAAAGCGTTTTTTTTAACGTGAGGGACAATTCTCATGGATGCTATGCCGGACTCCTACCGACTAAAAAACCTCACGTAACGCCCAACAGCCTATGGTTAGAAGCCCCGGGTAAGCCCTCGGAGGGATGTCCCAGGACTCCTAACAGACCCACGGCCGCCACTGCGGCCTCGCCTTGGGGTTGGTTCGGGTGCTATCCCGCGTCTTTGGGGGGTTTCGGATGTGATCCCGCTTCAAAGGAGGGGGGTGTGCGTGAGTTTCTGACGTCACGCTGCCGTCATGGGCCTGCTTCTGTAAGGACGGCGAGCAGCCCTCGCACCGTCTATCACCCTGTAACCCTTTAACCAATTTAACTGAAATTTGGTACACATCATTGCCCATGGGCATCCTACTCCTGTCTATATCTTTAGTTGGAGTCTGCTCTTTATTTACTCAGTTAAATTGGTTCATTGGTTAAAGCGTGCTTGAGTCACAAACTTTAACATTTATAATGTTAGTAAGATCACATTATTCCATTTTCAATTGCATTAATTAAATTATCTAACATAATGTCATTAAAATGTCATTCTTAATAACGGTGTCATAATCTGGAACATTCGCTATCTTATTATAAGTTGGACTATCCTACTAAAAGTATAAATCTGAAAGATTGAAGATGTTTGGATGTTTGTTACTCAATCACGCTCTAATGGCTGAACGATTCTGGTTGAAATTTTTAACAAAAAACGATTATACTCTGGACTGACTCTGCTATTTATTTATTTGTTTTGTACACACAACTGAGAAAAAAATTTAATAACAAGGAATATTGTACAAGGCACTACTTTTTTTTTTCTTTAACGTGAGGGAAAATCCATCATGGATGCTATGCCGGACTCCTACCGACTAATAAACCTCACGTAACGCCTAGCAGTAGACGTAGTCTATGGTTGGGAGCCCCGGGTAAGCCCTCGGAAGGATGTCCCAGAATTCCCAATCCCAACAGACCTATGGCCATCATTGCGGCCTCGGGGGCGGTTCGGGTGCTATCCCGCGTCTTTGGGGGGTTTTGAGTGTGATCCCGCTTATAAGGGGGGGGGGGGGGAGGGCGTGCGTGAATCCCTCACGTCACGCTGTCGTCATGAGCCTGCTTCTGTAAGGCCGGTGAGCAGCCCTCTCACCGTCCTCAGGCCCCCTACAAGGCACTACTTAATCACTAGAGAAATCACTTCTAGTAGGCCTGAGAGAGGAAATGTGAAGTTGAAATAAAGTAAACAAGTGTGCGGGTTAATAGACTTTTATCATGACGGGAATCAATTCCCATGGAAAGCGGGAAAACGGGAAAAAAATTCTTGTCTAGTATCAAATATAATGTACCTATTACAAGTACTAACTTCAAGCATGCCGTTTGACCGAAAAGATTTTGTAATTTCACTACCCAAACATAATTATTACGGCAACCTTTTTATGCCAATGCAATGTTTGGAATAATTTTAGTACGCACATTTTCATTTCGTCAAATTTTTATTTGGCAGAATATTACAAAGGATAATATCATTATGGCATTTGGTCTTAAACCAAATGATTTATCACAGCAAACAATCTTTAGACAATAAACTTTTGGTCAAATGATTTTCTATGATAAAACACATAAAAGCTAAAGTAAGAATCTTTGGGAATTACTATAATGAAATTTTATGTTCATAATTATCATTAAATTACCAATTTTGATGGTGTAACTCCTAAACGGTTCCACCTAACCTTCCTAAGTCTTCGTGGTTATTTTTTTTATAACCATTCAACACCAACATCAATTTCGATGGTGTGACTCCGAAACTTAATAATTTTGTCATTATCTGAATAGAAATGGTAAATTTAAATTTGGTGATATGAAATATTTACCTTATTTTATCTTGCATAAAATATGTTTTTCCAACTGAAACATTTGGCTAAATATAAATTGGTAATAGTACTAGTTGTTAAATAAGTTATTGTTTGAATGTTCACTACCCAAGCATAACGTTCGCGTTACGATAATTTGTGCTCTTCACAAATATTATTTGCTAAGTAATAATTTGGCGAGTGCTGGGACATCCTTCCGAGGGCTTACCCGGGGCTCCCAACCATAGGCTGCTGGGCGTTACATGAGGTTTTTTAGTCGGTAGGAGTCCGGCATAACATCCATGAGGATTTTCCCTCACGTTTAACAAAAAAAAAATAAGTAATAATTTGGCAAGTGATAATTTGACAATTTCTTTTCGGTCCAACTACAGATAAAATAATATATTCTATGTCAAACATAGGAGACCCACCAACTTCATTTGAAATAATGAATGAAACCAACGTATAATTATTTTAACAAAACTAATTTACTGCAATCAAAGTGTTAATTGAGTTTTACTTTAAACTTGTTAAATGCAGGCGAGGAGAAATCTCGAGGGGCTTGCGAAATTCACTGCAGCTCTCCACAAAGTGCATAATTTAAATGGTACCTGGTAGGTATAAGGTATTTTAGATGGACTTCAGTGGAGAATAAATCTCACATTTTTGATCTGGACTACTTCTATAAATGTATTTAGAAATATTAAAACATGTTTATTCAATGTTTATGTTAAAAATGTTTATGCAATCACTGCCTCTGTGGCGTAGTCGGTAGAGATACCGCCTGCGGACCTGGAGGTCTTGGGTTCAATTCACAGGTTGCTCCAAATATTTGTGTGGACCACAAATATTTGTTTCGGAGTTTGGGTGTTTTCTATGTAAAATATGTATGTATTTAGAAATATATAAGTACCTATGTCTATCAGTTGTCTAGATCCCATAGCACAAGCTTATAGCTTAGTTTGGGCTAGATGATGTTGTGTGAGAAAGTTCAACAATATTTATTTATTTAGATTTGAACTATGTAGTTGGTGTTGTTTGAAAATTGCCCAAATAAATTCAATTGTGGATTGTCACAACCTGCACCCGGGTTGACAGCGCGTGTGTCGCGCTTCTGTTGCTGCCAACGTCCATAGGCATCGGTAACCAATCATTAGGTGAGTCGTAGGCTTGTTTGCCACCTCATACATGAATATGGTCACGCCTTTATCCACGAAGGGAAGGGAAAAAAGTGAAATGTGGTCATATAATGAGGCATATTATATGACCACATTTCCCTTTGCTTTTAGAATTTGTCCCACTTTAGAGGTGGTAAGCCGTATTTCCGTGTTGGGATAGACAAGCGCAGGTTGTGACTTAGATACTTATTTTATTTTTTATTTTTTTTTTTCGTAAATGACACATTCATCTTTAGTTGCACCATTTTTTTACTTTTAGTTTTCATAGTAATAAAATTTTATATAAGTCGATAACATATTTTTATTTTATTTTAATTTTTTTTTTATGAGATAACACATAATGATGATGCATGACTGCCTGTTGTTGAAATTTTTCGAGCCGCCGAAAAAGGTCTTCAACTTGGCTTCCTTCAACCGGGAACAATGGCTTAACGTGCCTTCCGAAGCACGGAAACGCTCAAATAAATATCAAAAAGTAGTCACATGAATGGGGTGTCCATTCATGTGAACACTTTGTGACATTTATTTGAGCGTTATCCAAGGACTGGCCACCTCAGTAATATAAAAAAAAGGAAAACATGTTCAATGGGGTTATTGGTGCACCTAATGAGTAACAGCCCGCTAGGTTTCTTGCCGGCCGCATTTATATCGGTGGTATTGTTTGGTGATCTTGAGGTTTAACAATTGCGTTAGGTATATTGAGTTTTGTTACAGGGGTGGTCATTATTTGGCTTTCTTGACGTTTTACAAATGAGTATGTATTTCAGTTTATGCCCCTCTCTATAAAATAGATTTCAGAGGGGCTTATGGCGAGACTTGTGTCTGTAGTCTGTGACTCTGTTACATTAAATTACGTCACTAGATCACGTGGATCATCTGTTCAAAGTTTGAAATAAAACAAAAATGACAACGTCAATCGGATTAAACTTTCACTTTCACAGGGGGGCAGTCGGATGAGACCGTCTCACGGCTTCTTGTTTTACGTGTAGAAATCGACATAGATTCTATGCCATACTCTTACCAACTAAAACTACACAATTGACTACCACTACCTCGGATATTTGAGTTAGAGCAATCAAATAGCAACTGGCACTCCTGTTTATATCTATGGAATGCTTTCACATTTACAATATTAAGTAGGACTCTCCAGCATAATAATCGCAAATTAAAATTAAGTACAAACTTGAGAGGTAATCTCGCAGCGTCATTACATTTAATGGAGTACTTACAGAGTGTTGCCTGTAGCCTGTTTGTCAACACGACACCCATGTCAAGGGGAGCCAAGTTATTATAATGAGGAGGAAAGTGTAGAAGGCTGGCAATACTAAGAGCGAAATGAGAATCGCGGAGTTTGGCCGGAAACTTATAGAACGCCTGATGCTTGGGTACTGTATTATCTATCTATATACATAAATAAAATTGGAGTGTCTGTTTGTAATATTAAAATAACTGCTTTTTACTACATGCATACGTACGTATATCCTATATACCTATGTAATGAAATGATCAAGTCAAATAAGCCTATATGATGTGATCAAGTCAAAACAGGCTAAAGCAATTCACTGTTGGACGTAGGCCTCTCCCAATTTCTCCACAATATGCGATCGCACCTTCAGCATTCAGTTCCGTTGCCTGCGACGTTTTCAGGTTGTTTTTACGTTAATAATGCGTACCTACTACGAATTGAATTGAATTGAATTACTGCTTAAGGCTGCTTATTCGGTTTTCAAATTACATACGATCGTAAGAAATCAGACCGTGCGTCACACACAGCCGTATAGTGCATATTTTTTGCAACAAAGTAGTTTGATACTTTTGTAACTTTTTCGAAACATAAGTGGTGCGGTTAAGGAAGAGGACTAGGTTTACACGGACTGGTTTCCGCAACGCAACGTCATTTATTGTGCCTATTTTGCGTGGGGGGTTGGTGTATGACTATTTTGCCATCCCAGTTCCTCCGGGAAGTCTTGCAGACTCTGTACGTTGCCGACGGCTTCCTGAAGCGATCTGGAGCAGGTTACGTACCCATCCAGATGGGAGGAGTAGGATTGGTTCAGGACCCATTGCTGTCAGCAAAGAGTCTCGTCTTGCCAGCTCGTCCGCCGCAGCGATATTACATCGTGAGCCACTGAGTCCTTTTATGCATTGTAGCGTGACATTTTTCTTTTCGAATATATCCATGAGGCCCATATGGCACTCCGTGGCAAGGCCAGATGTTGTCGTATGGCTCTGTAACGAATGAATAACGAGTTGAATGAATGCTCAGCCTGAGTTTGTGTTTTCGGAAAGCTGAGAGTCTTAAAGTTTACAGTGACCAGGTTATTTCTAGTCAAGTGTGCTCCATCTTCGACTTCATCGTCATTTGTCGATAGGTTAGAGGTTAAAAAAAGATATGATGAGAGATTGTATTATATTACTTACTTCACAAAATTCATATTTCAGGTGTAACAACACATGACCTCAGGACCCACAGTTCCAAATTAGTTGATTGTTGATTCGATTGTCCTTTTGTACCCACTTACCCTTCGTTAACCCTTGCAATTTGCTGAGGTCGCAATATAATCACCGTATGCGAGGGTATACCACAGGTGTATATTTCCGGTATACCGTCACAATACCAGAAATTATAATGCCTTAACTCAAAATATCGTAGCCCAAAATACCCGAAATCGAAATATCAATATTCAAAAGGCAAATATTTATAATATAAATAATTTAAAATGCCTTACGGTCGAATAACCGAAACCCAAAATATAAAATTATCAAATACCTTATCCTAAAATGTTCAAATACAAAATACCTTTTTTTTAACATGATTTAAATCCTACATGCATGCTATATACCTGTGAATGGTGGTTATTCTTTTTTGATTTTTCGTTAGCCCACTGTAGTACTTTTGTAACTCTGAATCAAAGTGTTTTAACATGAGGTAAATCCTACATGGATACTATGCCGGACTCCTACCGACTAAAAACCACACGTATCCTACATAACAGCCTACAGTTGGGAGCCCCGGGTAAGCCCTCAGAAGGATACCCAAGGACCAACAGACCTAGGGCTACAACTGCGACTTCACTTCGGGGTGGGGGGGGGGGGGGTGTAAATAAGTTAAAGCCAAATAACAAAACGTGTGAGTGACAGTGACAAATTGTATTCTATTTTAAGTATTTTAAATTAAGGGTATTTGAAAATTTGTATTTTGAATTCTGATATAATAATTATTTGTATTTTAAATTTAGACATTTTACGGTAAGGTGTACTGAAATAAGGTATTTTGAATGTTAAGGTATTTCGAATTCGGGTATTTTGGTCTAATGCATTTTAAGTAAAGGCATTTTGATTTCTGGTATTTTAATATATAACCATATTTCCTTATTACTAACTTAGCTTTTGGGAGTGACATATTTTTTTATACCACTAATGTGGCAAATAAGCATACGGCCCACCAGATGTAGGTACTGGTAGTCACATAGCCTATGGACGTTAGCAATACCAGAGACGCTACACTCGCGCTGTCGACCCTGTGAAAACCTTCTAAAACCCATTTTGAAGAACCCTGTACTATAGGCCTTTTTTGAAAACCGACGAAGTTCAAGTGAACGGGTTTCGTACCAAAATACGGCAAAAAAATCATGTTTTATGTGGGGGAGCCCCCCACCCTTAATTTTTTTTCTGTTTTTAGTTTAATTTTGTTTTCATGACCGAAACGTAAGATGTGATCATTATGAAAACACTAAAAAAGTAGGTACTAAAAGACGCTCTGGGCCACGTGCAATGTTGTTACCGTTCCCAACCCTATGGGAACTTGTTTCGGGAATATAAAGTAGCCTATAATGTATACCTACCTACTTGTGCCGAAATTTAGCCAGACCTGTTCAGCCGTTCGAGAGTGAAAGAGTAACAAATAATCACACTTCCTTTCATTCAATTAGACTGCCTCTGTGGCGCAGTCAGTAGTGATACCGTCTGCGGCGCTAGAGGTCGTGGGTTCGATTCCCACCGGAGACAAATATTTGTGTGACCCATAAATGTTTGTCTCAAGAGTCTGGGTGTTTCTATGTATAATATGTATGTATTTAAAAGTATATAAGTATTAATATCCGTGGTCTGATACCTATAACACAAGCAGGTTATTCCTAGCTTACTTTGGGATCAGATAGCGTTGTGTGAAATGTCCGTGAAGATTTATTTATTATTTACTTTCACAAGGTTTCTCATTTTTAAGGTTCCGTACCCAAAGGCTAAAAACAGGACTCTATTCATGAGACTTCGCTGTTAGTCTGTCTGTTTGTCCGTCACGAGGCTGTATCTTAGAAACCGTGATAGCTAGAGAGCTGAAATTTTCACAGATGCCATATTTCTGTTCCCACTATAATAACAAATGCTAAAATCAGAAAAAAAGGGTTATTAAAGGGGGCTTCCATAAATAAACTGGCCAAGTGCGAGTTGGACTCGCCCATGAAGGGTTTCGTAGCAGCAAGTAACATAATATAAAAGTTCTTATAGTTTGTTGTAACTTTGATTGATGTTTTAACACGTTCGCAGTGGTAGTGATTTTTCTAACCAAAATTGCGGTTTATGACGTATTAAATAAAAACTACAAGCTCTATCACGTTCGAACCAATTTTCGTTGGTAGTTTTTATGGCAATGTACATCATATATTTTTTTTAGATTTATCATACTCTTAGTTTAGAAGTTAGAGGGGGGGGGGACACACATTTTTCCACTTTGGAAGTGTCTCTTGCGCAAACTATTCATTTTAGAAAAAAATGATGTCAAAAAGCTCAATAGCATTTTTAAAGACCTATCTATAGATATCCCACAGGTATGGGTTTGATGAAAAAAAAAATATTGAGTTTCAGTTCTGAGTATGGGGACCCACAAAATTTACAACTTTTTTTCTAGTTTTATATAAGAATCTTAATGCGGTTCACAGAATACATCTAGTTACCAAGTTTCAATGGCACAGGCCTTATAGTTTCGGAGAAAAATGGCTGTGACACACGGACGGACAGACAGACAGACAGACAGACAGACAGACAGACAGACATGACGAATCTATAAGGGTTCCGTTTTTGCCATTTGGCTACGAAACCCTAAAAACGGGATTTTTTTCGTCTTTTTCACGGAACTCTCGGTGCGCGGGTCCGACTCGCACTTAGTTTGTTTTTAATATTGGTTAGAAATAAGATTGTTATATTTAAGTTGTATTTACCTACTACCTTACAATATAGTGAAACCTTACTTTGTAACTAGGCCGCGTATACTCTTCAACGAAAATATGAAACTTTCATAACTACTTTAGTTCAGCCCACTAACTTTATTACTTACGTAAAAATATCTAGTGTTATGACAAACTGTTGAATCTATAATAACACCTTATACCTCAATACGAAACGGCAATAGGGTCACAACCTAAAGTGGGACAAAAACTGTTAAGTGAAATGTGGGCGTATACTATACCTCTGCCTAGATATTAGGAGATAAAGGCGTGATTATATCTGTGGTGTGGTGAATAGGAAAAAACCTGCTAAGTGCGAGTTGGACTCGCCCATGACGGGTATATAAGGTTATAGTTCGTTGTAAGTGAGACGTTGAGAGTAATCACTTGATGTTTTAACACGTTCGCAGTGGTAGTGATTTTTCTAACCGAAAATTGCGGTTTATGACGTATTAAAAAAAACTACCAACTCTATCTCGTTCAAACCAATTTTCGTTGGTAGTTTTTAAAGCAATGTACAACATATTTTCTTTAGATTTATCATTCTCTAAGTTTAAAAGTTAGAGGGGACACACACACACATATTTTTGCACTTTGGAAGTGTCTCTTGCGCAAACTATGCACTTAAGAAAAAAATTGATGCTACTAACCTCAATAGCATTTTTGAAGACCTATCTATAGATACGCCACACGTAGCATAGGCCTTATAGTTTCGAAAAAGAGTGGCTGTGACATACGGACGGACAGACAGACAGACAGACATGACGAATCCATAAGGGTTCCGTTTTTGCTATTTGGCTACGGAACCCTAAAAAGGGGGTGAGTCAAGATTTTGCCTAAATTAGATATCTATTTACATATTTGGGATGAACATGACATATACTATCTAGCTAAACAAAATAAATTGCACTGCACAGGCCGGGCACATAAAGTAATCGTAGCCCGGGTAACTCAATGTTCTGATAACGATCATCGCGTTAAGCATTTTACACTAGATCTGGTTTTGAAATTGGTGACCGCTTTGTGGTATTTCAAAAAATTTGTGTAAAAACTCTCTGGAATAACTGTTGGGTAACAAATAATAATAGTAAATTATACGAGATAAGACAATCAGTTTTTGAAAAAAATAAAACTACCTGCAATAATAGGAAAGACCAGATAGTATTAAATAGGTTAAGAATAGGACACAGCAATGTAACTCACATCCACCTTATTACTATGGCCAATAAAAAAAAAATTGCGTGTACTTAGTGTAGCTACACACGTAAGAAGTGAAACTTCTTCATAAACTTAATTTTCACCTCACCTTAAATTAAGTCAAAAAGTACAAAAGTACAAAAGTCCAAAAGTCCAAAAGTCCGAAAGTCCAAAAGTCCAAAAGTCCAAAAGTCCAAAAGTCCAAAAGTCCAAAAGTCCAAAAGTCCAAAAGTCCAAAAGTCCAAAAGTCCAAAAGTCCAAAAGTCCAAAAGTCCAAAAGTCCAAAAGTCCAAAGTCCAAAGTCAAAAAGTCCAAAAGGCCAAAAGTCCAAAGTCCCAAAGTCCCACAGTCCCAAGGTTTCAAGGTCCCAAAGTCCCAAAGTCCCAAAGTCCCAAAGCCCCAAAGTCCCAAAGTCCCAAAGTCCCAAAGTCCCAAAGTCCCAAAGTCCCAAAGTCCCAAAGTCCCAAAGGTCAAAAGTCCAAAAGTCCCAAAGTCCCAAAGTCCCAAAGTCCCAAAGTCCCAAAGTCCCAAAGTCCCAAAGTCCCAAAGTTCCAAAGTCCCAAAGACCCAAAGTACCAAGGTCCCATCTAAAAGTCCAAAAGTCCCAAAGGCCAAAAGTCCAAAAGTCCCAAAGTCCCAAAGTCCCAAAGTCCCAAAGTCCCAAAGTCCCAAAGTCCCAAAGTCCCAAAGTCCCAAAGTCCCAAAGTCCCAAAGTCCCAAAGTCCCAAAGTCCCAAAGTCCCAAAGTTCCAAAGTCCCAAAGTCCCAAAGTCCCAAAGTCCCAAAGTCCCAACGTCCCAAAGTCCCAAAGTCCCAAAGTCCCAAAGTCCCAAAGTCCCAAAGTCCCAAAGTCCCAAAGTCCCAAAGTCCCAAAGTCTAAAAGTTTAAAAGTCTAAAAGTCCAAAACTCCAAAAGTCCAAAAGTCCAAAAGTCCCAAAGACCCAAAGTACCAAGGTCCCATCCAAAAGTCCAAAAGTCCCAAAGTCCCAAAGTCCCAAAGTCCCAAAGTCCCAAAGTCCCAAAGTCCCAAAGTCCCAAAGTCCCAAAGGCCCAAAGTCCCAAAGTCCCAAAGTCCCAAAGTTCCAAAGTCCCAAAGTCTAAAAGTCTAAAAGTCCAAAACTCCAAAAGTCCAAAGTCCCAAAGACCCAAAGTACCAAGGTCCCATCCAAAAGTCCAAAAGCCCAAAAGTCCAAAAGTCCCAAAGTCCCAAAGTCCCAAAGTTCCAAAGTTCCAAAGTTCCAAAGTCCCAAAGACCCAAAGTACCAAGATCCCATCCAAAAGTCCAAAAGTCCCAATGTCCCAAGGTCCCATCCAAAAGTCCCAAAGTCCCAAAGTCCCAAAGTCCCAAAGTCCCAAAGTCCCAAAGTCCCAAAGTCCCAAAGTCCCAAAGTCCCAAAGACCCAAAGTCCCAAGGTCCCATCCAAAAGTCCCAAAGTCCCAAAGTCCCAAAGTCCCAAAGTCCCAAAGTCCCAAAGACCCAAAGTACCAATGTCCAAAAGCCCAAAAGTCCAAAAGTCCAAAAACCCTTAAATGACATGCTATCCCTGGATAAAGTACTCTTAATTCGAATCCACCGTGGTGGGGAACAGAACAAAGATGGCGCGTAACCAAAAATCGTGACGTGACGTGACGCAAATTTTTTTCCAACGCCGATAAAGAAGTTTCACTTCAATAAATGTACAAGGTGTGACATGGACTTATCCATTAAACATTTACTTGTTGAATGTTCAATGTACAACACAGAAAGACTGATTGTTAACCTACCAAAATCTTTAAAAGAATGTTTATACCTTAAAACAGAAGTAACTATAGCATATCTAAAGCTAATTAATTACTATAAGTTGATATAATGTATATAAACAGAGGTCGCTAATGACCTAGATGTTTCAGCGACCTTAAATAAATAAATGAAAAAAAAAATCAGATCAGCCTATAGTAGTTCACTCTTGGGCGTAGGCCTCTCCCAAATTACGCAGCAATATACGGTCCTGCGCCTTCCGCTTTTCTTTTACGAGACTTTGCTTACATTCCTAAAATTATCTGAAAGACGAGAACTGTTTAAACATTCGAGGGCGTATTATTTCAAAACGCCTGCACCTAAATGTTGTCAAGTTTCTTTAGTTGTTGTTTTATAAGTATTACTGGCAAACACGCGCGACTCCGCCTACGTGAAAATTCTGTTGTAGCATAAATTTCTATAATCACTGTTTGTTTAGCGTGGGAACATGATGTTATACAAGAGTAAAGTTTTTTTAAACTCTGTTTGAAGAACGCGGGGTTATAAGAGAAGGGAAACACGTGCGTAGGCTGGTTTTAAGTTTTAATGGTTAGACAGAGAATAGATCTTTTGAATCTCTCGGTTCTGGCAAAGATCTTCACTGTTTGAGAGTAGCACCTCTACTTACGTATTTAAAAAAAAGCCATGATAGATTGGATAGAATGCAGGCAATGACGCTATGGTTCTTCACAGCGCCAACGGCTCAAGCCTTTTCGGTACCTATAAATACCTATAAAAAGGAATAGCTCGCCTGTGCAAATCGTCGAGCTACAGTAACCAGTTTTACAGCCCAGTGGCGTAAGAAGCCGTTGAACATGATCATGGATCGGTACGTCAAGAAATCGACGCAAACGTTCATGCCCAAAAAAAATCCAGGGCTACGAAATGGAGGCGTAAGCAGGATAGGAACAGCTTCCTCTTCTATTCTACTTTAAAGCGAAAATAGAATTGGTGAAACACTCTGTATGTACCTACCCACATTTTAGAGAACTGCGCTAAAGGATGAACGTAAAATTTCACACAGTTCAAGGTTATAATGTAAAGGAAGTAAATAAAGTATGAGTTTCTGTCGAATTTAGGCTACCATTAACCAATGGTAGCCTAAATTAGCAGTAGTAAGATATCGTTTTATACTGATAAATAATACATGGTATATTAAGTACTAGCGACACGCCCCGGCTTCGCACGGGTGCAATGCTGATGCTTAATACACTACAGAAAAACTGTGAACTTTTAAGCATTGTGGACCCCAAAACCCCAGAATACGAAGAAAATTTACATGTTGTCGTACGTCGACCATAGTTTCTTATATGAATAGGTGAGACTTAATACTTTGATACTGAACTGAGAAATTGAACCAAATAAATTTTCCCCCAAACATTTTTTATTTTCATTCCTTTTTAGGCATGAATGAGTCATTTTTTGGAAAAGTTGTAGTGCTAAATGTTAATTAGCACTATATTTCCTATTCATACGTAGACATCTTAGATCGTATGTCTCCCACCTATTTTAAAATCCGGACCAGTGTGCGGCCGGCCAGTACCGCCACAAATGCTGCGTCCCGCAATTTTTTAATCTGTAATATCTTCGAAAATATTCATTTAAATCATTATGCTGTAAAAGGCCATATACATTTATATTAAATAAACAATTTATTTAAGGTATTTAATTGGATAAGGATTCATTATGTATCGGTTAAAATCGCTTCTAAAATTAGCCATTATTTGTCGTAAGAAGTAAATGACAAAAATATGTTGTTGTGAGATATCTATAAGAGATAGACATACGGAGTTTTCTGTAGACCTTTTCAATGTGTACAAATACTTAGTACATTATTTTGATAAATCTCGTAGGGTTCAGCCTGTGTTTGCAATGTAAGCGGAAAAAATGTAATTATTTACGACATGACATTAGAAACCTCAAAAATAACCGTATTTCTCCACTATTTAATGGATGTTTTTATACATATAAACCTTCCTCTTTAATCACTCTATCTATTAAAACCGCATCAAAATCCGTTGCGTAGTTTTAAAGATTTAAGCATACAAAGGGACATAGGGACAGAAAAAGCGACTTTGTTTTATACTATGTAGTGATGTATATAAGTATAATGGGAAGCGCTCGTGGCTCCACGGACTCAGTGTTCTACGCTCACTGCAGTTAGCAACTTTCACTATGGCAGTAGTTATGCCAAGTTAAACGCCTTTTTAGGCGGCTTGAAAAATTTCAACAGCAGACAGTCACAACCTGCGCCTGTCCATCTCAACACGCCAATACGACTCACCACCTATTAAGTGGGTCAAATTCTAAAAAGGTGAAATGTGGGCATTATAATATGTCTCTGCCTACCCCTTCGGGGACAAAAGCGTGATGTATGTATGTATGTATATTAAGTAGTTGGTGTACTCCCACTAGAAACATATTATAACGAAAGAGATGTAACGTTATGATTTATGTCACAATATATTCGTAGTGTGGGTGTTACGAAGTGAGGAAGGCACTACCGGAAATTGGGCTGCCACTGTATATGTCGGAGTAGACATGCGGCAGCTGTTTTTAAAAAGCGCAGGCCCGCTGACCTGGAGTAGGTCATCGGGTCTGCTTTATGCTTTATTACACTTATAGATGGATATCTAGTTAAATAACAGTGAAATAAATACTTAGGCGGTATTTATTTCAGAAACACGGTAATAAAAACAAGCAAATGGAACACCAATGAAATAAAATGAAATTAAATGAAAAATCTTTATTCATGTAAGTCACAATCTACATTTACTGCCAGATTCGCAACGCAATAGGTAGAGCTGGAGAAAAAAGAACCTGGCAATAAAACTCCGGCCACTCTTTTAACTTCCAGTAGGTTATTACAACATAATTTTTATTCCAAATTAAAACCAACATAGAATCTACTCACAATGTTTTCTCTCCAAATTCCAGCAGCAAAGTGAGCCCTCGGCCACAATCACTGTCTATTTATAAATCCCCGCCACTCAAATTGTTCTCACAAAACACGTGGCTTGATATTTAATGTTTTCTTTTTAAATCAAAGAAATGTGGTTCAATTTATTTTTGAGAAATAAAGTTATTAATTTAATTAGTCAAACAAACTGTTAAATTGAATGAAATCGTTAAAATACAAAGATTAATTCATTCTCAGTAAAATGAACATTGCCGGAACTATAGGAATAACAAAAATCCTGTTTTGATTAAAAACATTTTTAAATGTCGACAATATTCGTAATAATTGTCAATAAGAATTTAACAATAGTTTTTATTGTAGGTTCTTACGAACCTACATAGTCACATAACACTTAGGTAACCTAATTAGTTCACCACTACATCAAGTTATACAAATCAGTGTTAATAAATTCTACAACTATTTCTATTCGAACCTTATATCACAAAATAGTAAGGTATCAGTAAAGTTGCTGATTGTAATGGTTTTAATCTATTTATAATCAAATAGATTTTAATTAGTAATTCTCGGTGTGGCGACATATATTATCGCAACGATAATGTTGAAACTAGTGATGTACTGCTCTTTCGCTCTAACTTTGCCGCTTGGCTCCATACTAAAGTCGAATTTTTAATTAGACGAAGTAAATTGACAGCAACTAATGTCACTTCTTCATACAATGTTGCGTATTTTCTATGACGAAGTGGCATTAGCTACTGTCAATTTACTTCGTCTAATTAACAATTCGGGTATACGCCTCTACGCCAGCGGCACTTGAGAGCGAACGGGTAGTACTACCGACTTAAGTTGATATTACTTAAATAAAGCATAAATTTGAGAGTAACATCAATGATTTTACATATCTTCAAAATACCGACCAAGTGCGAGTCGGACGTGCGCACATAGGGTTCCGTACTAATCAAAGGCAAAAAATCACGTTCGTTGTATGGGAGCCCCCCTTAATCCCACCTTTTTTCTGATTTTAGTATTTGTTGTTATAGCGGAAACAGAATTCTACCTACATCACCTGTGAAATTTTCAGGCCTCTGGCTATCACGGTTCCTGATATACAGCCTCATGACGGACAGACAGACAGACAGACAGACAGACGGACAGCAAAGTGTCATGAATAGGATCCAGTTTTTACGCTTTGGGTACGGAACCTTAGAAACTGTACAGCAAGTCGGACTCCAAAAATGAAGGGTTCCGTACCAAAAATACTATGTTGTATTTTACTGTTTACCTAATATGTTGTTGCCTCTATGGCAACAGAAATATTGCCATTGCAAAACTTGCTGTTATCAATATTAAGGGTACTTTACCTCCAACTACCGTCTTTAAATTACACCCTGTATCTATCTATCTATCTTCTAAATATATATAACTCAAAGGTGACTGACTGACTGACTGACATAGTGATCTATCAACGCACAGCCCAAACCACTGGACGGATCGGGCTGAAATTTGGCATGCAGGTAGATGTTATGACGTAGGCATCCGCTAAAAAAGGATTTTGATAAATTCTAGTGTCTAATATCAGCTAGTTATAAGTATGAAATATAAAGAGAACTATAATAATAAGAGAACTGTAATATGTCGGCTGTGATAGTACAAAGAGTCTAATAGCTAAAATGTGGGCATTTAATATGTCTCTGCCTACACCTGCAGGGATAAAAGGCGTGATCATACGTATATGTATGCTAGCTATCACAGTTCATAAAACAGCCTTGTTACAGACAGACAGACGGACAGTAGAGTCTCAGTTAGGGTCGTGTTATTACCCTTTGGGTACGGAACCCTACTAGGAAGGAACAGACTCTTTCTTAACGGCTTTATTTAGCAGTAGTGGGTGCTCTAGTATCTTATTGTCGGTCACCACAGATAAAATCAAATAATTCTTATACTATAACCAAAGATAATATAATAGTATTAAATACAGATCGGCAACTCCCTGTCGCGCCACAGCTGTCAGTACAGTTGACGTGCGCGATGACGGACAATTTGCTTACATTTTATTGATCACACGCACACATTCAAGCTGGAGTTTCCGCCCTTATAACCACAAAATACTAAGGAACAGAAAGCAATCTCAAGTATGTTCTTTTTGTTGAAAACCTACCCCGGCTACAGTCGCGCACAAACCAGTGTCAAAATTACTTTGAAAATACTTTGACCTCGTGTCCGTGAACTCCGTGAGCGGAGATTATGACAATGTGTGCGTAGCCCTAACGCACTTTGTATGTAGATTTACTTCTGTACATTATTATTTTGTGCTATGACCTAGATACCTTTGCATAATAAGGTGGGACTATATTTTCATAGTACAATAATGTATTGATTGATCTTGCCTTTTTTTTTTTTTTTTTTTTTTAAACGTGAGTGAAAATCCTCATGGATGTTATGCCGGACTCCTACCGACTAAAAAACCTCACGTAACGCCCAACAGCCTATGGTTGTGAGCCCCGGGTAAGCCCTCGGAAGGATATCCCAGTACTCCCAACAGACCTAGGGCCGCTACTGTGGCCTCGCCAAGGGGGTGGTTCGGGTGCTATCCCGCGTCTTTCGGGGGTTTCGGGTGTGATCCCGCTTCTAAGGGGGGGCGTACGTGAGTTCCTCACGTCACGCTGCCGTCATGGGCCTGCTTCTGTAAGGACGGTGAGCGGCCTTCTCATCGTTCTCAGACCCCCGGTCATGGAGGCCGATAGTCCTCGGCGAAGACACGTCGACGGCGCCCAGGCCGCCGACTGCGGAACTCAGGTGGGAGAGTTCTCTCCCGTACCCGCCCCGCCGCCTCCTTCACGAGCATGACCTGCTCGCAGAAAGAGGCGGCGCAATCCCATTTACTCCCGCTGGAGATCATGGCTCGCACCATGGGCTCGAGCGAGAGAGTGTCCACGTCCAGACCCACTACGAGGACCTGTCGCTGTTGCGCCCATGCTGTGCACTCCACCAGCGTGTGGAACGCCGTGTCATCACTGCGGTCCTCGCAGTGCTGACACTCGGCCGTGGTTTCCCGGTGTCTTCGCCACAGATACCTGCCGAAGCTACGGTGCCCGGTTAGTATCTGTGACAGCCGGTAGGAGAGTAAGATTTATTTATTTCATTTCATAATTACACATTACACAGTTTAAGGTTTACAGCTATTTGATAAGGCTACATTGTGTGTTTTTAGACAAATGTAATATGAGCCTCTGTAATCGAACTAGGCAATGCCTGTATTCCGACTATCAGCGCCCAACCCTCTTAACGTATAATAATTTATTATTTCACAAAAATTTGTACCTGTTAGAACAATAACTTTTCTTGGCACTTAAAACTACAAGACATAAAATAAACCCAACACCATATAATAAATGTGTGTGTGTGTGTGTGTGTGTGTGTGTGTGTGTGTGTGTGTGTGTGTGTGTGTGTGTGTGTGTGTGTGTGTGTGTGTGTGCGTGCCTACTTTCGTTTGTGTGCTTTCTATTTAGGAATAAACAGGAGTTGTTCGGTCTCTTCATAGGTTAACTTTTGTAAGTATGCAATTACTTTTCTTTTGCATTTCTCTCTAGTTAGTGGATAAATGTTGAGAATTTTATTTATTTTATTGTACAGAAACGGCCCAACAAAGTCGGAAAATTGTGTACTAAATTTGGTTTTGTAATTCACTGACCTCTCACATACCGCATATTTACGCCTCTTGTTAAATTGAGGATTATATGTTAATGTGCAATGTTTTTGGAGTATTATTCTCAGCATAAACAACTGCCTCACCGTTAGAACCTCACAAGTCTGGTATAGTGCCGCAGTGGGAAAAAGCCTTGGTTTATTGATACAAGTCTTAAGGACAGCTCTCTGGGCAATCTCAATGGATTTCATGGAAGTTCTATAAATACCACCCCATGAAGTAATGCAATACGTAAGGAGCGATTGACATAGTGCGTAATATATTTGTTTCATCACTGGTGGTTCAGTTATATGCCTCAATTTTTTAAATATGTAAATAAGCTTACGCACCCTGGCACACAGATGTTTGATGTGCTCTTTGAAATTAATGTTACTATCTATTGTGACTCCAAGGTATTTTACGGTGTTTACACGTTCTATCGGTGGACAATTACAGCTGCTGCTTTCTTCAATGCCACATTTGTGCGGTATAATGTTACGGTTCACACCGTATCCTGCAAAAGTTCTTATGCTGAAGCATATATATTTTGTTTTTTCTTCATTCAACGTTAATATATTGCTCTGTAGCCACCCTCTTACCTTACTAAAGCCTTGTTGGGCCGCTTTATACACTTCATCCCATGTATCAGCGGCAAAAACTAAGGCTGTGTCATCGGCGAAGGAAATGATCTCGCCTCGAGTAAGTTTCAGCCGTGTGAGTTCGTTCAGATATGTCAGGAACAGAGTAGGTCCTAGCACACTGCCCTGAGGTACCCCATGAGTTACCGGGAGGTATGTACTTTTATACCCGCCCACTCGAACACACTGAGATCTTCCAGTAAGGTAACTTTTCAAAAGAGAGTGTTGAGATCCTCTCACGCCGAGTTTCTCTATCTTGTCCAACAGGATGGAGACAGAAATCGTATCGAAGGCCTTTGCTAGGTCCAAAAACACTGTAATGCACTTTTTTCCCTTCGACAGATTACAGCTTAAGAAGCTTATCAGTCTGTCCACAGCGTCTCCAGTGCTTTTTCCTTGCCGAAAGCCATATTGATTTGTTGATATAAGTTTATTTGTCTCTAAATAATTTACAAGTCTAGTGTTAATAACTTTTTCTAAAATTTTTGAAATACTCGGTAAGATAGATATAGGTCTGTAATTGCTGATAGTATTTCTGTCTCCGCCCTTATATATAGGACAAACCTCGGTCCTTTTCAGACAATCCGGGAAAATTCCAGTTCTTAGACAGTCGTTGAATATTTTAACGAGTGGTGGCCCTAGGATATTTATGTGCTGTTTGAGAATACCGCAAGATATTCCATCCCATCCTGTCGCACTGCCTGTTTTTAATCCACTCACAATATTTTTGACTTCTTGCTCATCTGTATCTAGGAGGACCAATGAATTGAGTGTGCTTATGGTTTCTGGTTTCTGGTATTGCATGGATGAGTTCGAAGAAGGCTTATCTTTGTTATTTTTTTCATTAATTTTATCAGCTAGTGTGGCCCCGACATTTATAAAATGGGTGTTGACTTGGTGCAGTGAGTCTTCAGGTGATGACGATAACGATAAGAGTTCCTTAGGATGAGAAGTCTTTTTTGTAGTGTCTGTAATGGTCCTAATTACTTTCCATAACATTTTGTTATCTTTTTGAACCGTTCTTATTTGTTCTTTCTCATAGTCTACCTTTAACTTTCGTAGTAAGTTGTTGCAAAAATTTCTGTAACGTTTATAAGTTATAGTTAACGTTAAATTTCCAGGAGAACTTTTAGCTTTTTTATGTAGCTTGTCCCTATTTCGAATACACTTTAGTAAACCAGGTGTTATCCATGGCTTAATAATTCGTTTTCGGCGTGAAAGTGTAGAAACAGTAGTATTATTTTCTATTATGTTACATAGACATTTAATTACATAATTCATGCAAAAATTTGGATTATCTGAGGAGTAGATAGCGGTAAGATCTATTTTAGAGATATCCATCTGTACGCCATTAGAATTTAATTTAGTAAAAGATGTATTGGCATATTGCCGCACAGGTCTTATGTCCATACTCAACAAAACTGGATAATGATCCGTCAGTGTAGTTTGTGGCACAATAGTGATAGCTGGAAGACTTGTTTTCAAAAGAATATGATCCAAACAAGTACCACTACGACTTCGCGTAATGAAAGTGTGAGCAGGAAGAAGACCCCGCATAGCTGCCAAATTAAGGTAACACTCACCCTCCCCATCAATATTATCTGGGCATATTGTTATATTAATATCTCCTATGACCACTACATTTACGTATGAGGAGAGTGTGCGCAAAATCTCATCAAGGCCAGCGAGGAATGGTTCCAAATTTTTATATGATGGGGAACGGTATACCGCCACCATCGCTATTTCATTTCCCATGGTAATAATCAAACAATTACATTCAAAAAAGTTGGGTTCGGTCACATTTATGTTGAGGAAATCCCTGTAGTAGACTACTACACCATCGTTTTGTATGGGGTTTATCTGTGTCGCTATATGGGAGTACCCCGGCAAAATAGGTATACGAGGTGTGCCTCGAATTCGACATTCTGTTAGAATAAGAATGTCACACTCAGTTTTTAATCTGGTTAGTATAGCTTCTAGGCCAGGTAAGTTGCATGTTATGCTTCGTATATTTTGTGTCAAAATAAGAAGACGCTGTGATGGGAGTTCAGATGTAAGTATGTTATTACATTCTTCCAAGTTTGTTGTGTATGAGTGAGATACAGATATCTGATCAATGGCTTCACCAAATTTCACCATTTCACCAAAGAGCTCGGATTTAGGTATTTTTTTATGGATAATTTTTCACAGTGATAGTTATATAGGGATGAATAGTTACTTGAGATTAGATCCACCCGGTATTGCTCGTGCATAGAAAGGTGGGTAATTTTGTCTTTGTTGCATTTGGTTGAGAGTATGTGTAATATATAGGTTTTTATTCCTGTCTGTTTATTGAGTTTTTGTAAAAATGTATGCGATATGTGAATGTGCTGTGTGTATAAATAATAGACCGAGTCATGGTAATACAATGTGTGGCGCTTAATTGTGGTATGGGTGTATCTAATGTGTATATCTAAATCGAATACATGCTGCCTGTAGAAGCCATAGATAGGCCCCATCACTAATACATGAAATCGTTGTATAATAAATCTACTGGTACTAAATAATTTACAGTTAGTTTTCATTTTGCTCGTTGGTAGTCACTTCACCGCTATGGTTTTTCTCAGTTTGTCAAGGTCTCCTTGATTATTTATTCGAATGTGTGAAGAGTTTTCATCCTGCTTTATGTATACAATCCCATTCACTGTCCAACAAAATTTCACTTGGTGACTCTTTTGAAACTGCCTTGCCAAATAAAATAATTTTTGGGTTTTATTGGTCAAAGTTTCCGATATGTACAATGGTTTATGTTGGTATTCGCCATTTATATGTGTAGTATTCAATTTGTTACCTTTCTGCTTGGATTTGTTGAAGCTTTTGACTGAATTGAGAAGCTTTTCCTTCATCAGCACAGTAGTAAATTCCACTGTGACGGGGTTTGCATCATCCTTCAATTTTGTTCTATAAATATCCCTGATGGAGTTGCTGTCTATGGTTATATTCAATGTCTTGCCCAGCTGAACTACTTTATTTTGAAGAGATTCTTTTGTTTCTCCAGTTTGCTTGGGCATGTTTCGGATTTCAATGCCCGATCCACGAGTTTTGCGCTCCAGGGTTTCCAATTTCATCTCTAGTTCATTTATAGTAGCTTTATCGGATTGCTTTTCTTTTTCAAGAGCAGATATTCGCGATAAGAATTCATCATATTTTTGGGATATCAATTCAATGCTTGCCTTTAATTGACTGAATCGTTTTTCTTGTTGAACGGAGAACTCGATAAACATTTTTTTAATTGTTGCCAGTAGATCGGTATCTTCATCATCACATTTCCTCTTCTTCCGTCCTGCTATGTTGGCTAGTGAGCTGAGATCTGGCGCGGATTCACAATGTTGCAGAGGAGAACTACTCTTAGATGCTGTGGGTTTCTCAGGTATGCTCCGTGGGGTCCCAGACTTTTCTATCTTCGCCGCCGGTGACGCGGGTGGAGTACGCTTTAGCGGCATATTAATTTTATTATAAAATAATAAATTGAACTGGAACGTTTTCCGCAGTACTTTTTTTAGCTGTATGCTTTACTAGCGATGCGTGAAATGGAACGAACACCTCACTATACAATGACAGGAGGGTGGAGATTGCCTGTTGACAGTTGTTGTTTGTGGTCGCACACACGG
The DNA here is from genome assembly GCA_933228765.1 of Miltochrista miniata. Lineage (NCBI taxonomy): Eukaryota > Metazoa > Arthropoda > Insecta > Lepidoptera > Erebidae > Miltochrista > Miltochrista miniata. The sequence goes on from OW121769.1 coordinate 5,632,049, forward strand.
TACGTCAGTTCAGACAGTTGACATTTAGTTGTTTTGTAGAACGACTCACCAACTATATTCCTTTCGTATGTTGCTGTCTTTTTTGCGCATTGACCTCCAAGAACACTTTCTTACTTTATGTGCGCCTAGTACTCCTTTGACTTTAAATATTTATAATTTTTATTACATACACTATATTTTATTTATTTTACGTTTAAAACACAATGATCACTAATAGACGTGCACTCGCTCTCGCGGTCCGGAGGGAAGGGGGAGTGCACCGTGTCTCCTCTCCAGCCACTCGTCCATGACCGGTCTGACGGCCGCGATTGTGGCGAATCCCCCCTTTGGTTGCTCAAGTCGCACCTTCCATGTCTCCACGGTTTCCTGGTGGAGCAGGGACCGCTGGGCCTCGATTTCTCGAGACGCAGGCCTTTGGCCCCGCTCCAGCGCCTCCTTGCGCCATCTAAATAGTGACGCAAGGGCTCTCGCTTCCAGGTCCCATGGAGGGGTCCCGGCTAGGAGACATGCCGCCTCACCGGAGATCGTGCGGTATCCCCTTATCACCCTGACGGCCATTGTCCTCTGCGGGCTCAGCAGTCTGGCCACATTGCTGGCCGACAGGGTCTCCGCCCAAACAGGGGCCCCGTATAGGGCCATACTTCGCACGATCCCCAGGTATAGTCTCCTGTAGGGAGCGTTGGGTCCCCTGATGTTGGGCATCAGCCGCGCTAGTGCGGCTGATGCTCCCCTCAGTTTTGGGACCAAACTTCGGAAGTGATGTCCGAAGTTCCACCGGCCATCGAGTACGAGCCCCAGATACTTCATCAAAGACTCGATGCCGATGCTGACGCCCCCTACCTGTAGGCTGGATCCCGCAGGTGGCCCCTTCCGAGGTCCGTGGAAACACAGAGCCTCGGGTTTGTGAAGGGCCACCTCGAGACCCAGCCGCCGAATACGACCCACGACTTGAGCAACCCCTGCCGTGGCCTTTAGTGCTGCGTCGCGGTGCGTTGCTCCCCGCGCCGTAACGAGGGTGTCGTCAGCGTAGCAAGTTACGCCGACCCCTCGGAGCAACGGACCACGCAGCACCCAGTCGTAACCGATGTTCCACAGGAGCGGCCCTAATACCGATCCCTGTGGAACACCGCACGACACATCTCGCCGACCCGGCCCTAGCCAGCTCGGGTAAGTTATGGCCCTCTCGGAGAGATAGGCCCCGACAATTCGACGGAGGTAGGGAGGCACTCCATGGTAGATAAGCGCCTCCCTAACGCAGCTCCAGGGCAAGGTGTTGAAGGCGTTGGCGATGTCAAGAGACACCGCCACCACCACCTTACCCCGTGAGACTGCTTCCTCCGTCAGGCCTCTAATGCGCATGATCGCGTCCACGGTGGAGCGCCCCTGACGGAAGCCAAACTGGCTATCCGCCAGATCAGGCCCCACGCGTGTGAGGTGCCCGGCGAGGCGTTGTGCAATAATGCGCTCAAAGAGCTTGCACACCTCGTCGAGCAACACGATCGGCCGGTACCCTGATGGGGAGCTTGCCGGCCGCCCCGCCTTACGGATGATTGATCTTGCCTTCAATCATTTTTTGCACGCTGTTTCGGAGTTTCTCATAAATTTTTCCCATCATAAAAACTTTTTCTTTACAGTGAATATTTGAACGGAAAATTATTCGACTCAGTTCAATTGTTCTCAAGTTTTGCACTTAGCTGCACATTTCACACACAGCGATTAAGTTTTATTGTAAAGAGAATTTCTCACTTTCGTTTGTTTATTTTTACGAAACTTTGTATTTCATTGAATGCTTGTGACCTTTTGTATTTATTGTTCTGATTTAAGTGTTTGTTGTTATAGCGGAAACAGAAATTCATTTTAGAACTCGTAGGAGTCTCAGTAATAGGGTTCTATTTTATCCTTTGTGTATGGAACCCCAAAAAACGAAAAGCTTTCGATCAAAGATTTTTTCTACTATGGTTCGATCGTTCGATATAATTTAATTCATTTATTTTTAATTTCAGCCCCGCTCTATTAAATAGATTGCAGAAGGGCTTATGGCGAGACTTGTGTCTGTAGTCTGTGAGTCTGTTGCATTAAACTAGGTCACTAGGTCACGTGGATCATCTGTTCAAAGTTTAAAATAAAACAAAAAAGACAACGTCAATCGGATTGAACTTTTACTTTCCCAATCACGTTTTAGAGAGGGGCAGTCGGGTGAGACCGTCTCACGGCTTCTAGTTTCAAATTAATTTACATCATAATTCAGTTCTACAATACATACATACAGTCACACATTTATCCCCGAAACCCCCGGGGTAGGCAAAGGCATAGTACACGCCAACATTTCACCGTTTTATGTCCCACGTACTCCATGTACACCATGTAGAGGTACACCATGTAGGTGATGAGCCTATTGCCGTATAGAATGGACAGGCAATGAGTGAAGTTCTTCAAACAGATTATGAAAATGTTATTTTATAGTCAGTTCCCTCCTTCGCTGTTTGACACCACGAAATATTGACACCACGGTGTCAATCGCAGAAGAACGTTTTTTGAATTGGCTGTTTGGCACCACGGTGTCAATCGACGAATACCTTATATGGCTTTGTTGATTGACACCATGATGTAAAACAGCAAAGGACGGCTAATTGGCAATTTTATTAAGTAATCATGTCCAAAAGTGTTTAAACGATTTTTATCATCAATATGCATAATTTTCATTTACCACCATTTAATATCAATTAAGGTCAAAATACCTAGGGGGCGTCAGCATCGGCATCGAGCCCTCAATGAAGTATCTGGGGCTCGAACTCGATAGCCGGTGAAACTTCGGACATCACTTCCGAAGTTTGTTCCCAAAACTGAGGGGAGCATCAGCCGCACTCGCGCGGCTGATGCCCAACATCAGGGGACCCAACGCTCCCTACAGGAGACTGTACCTTTTTTTTTTTTTATACTACTTAGGTGACAGACAAGCTTACGGCCCACCGGAAGGTTGGTAACCGTAGCCTATAGACGTTTGCAACACCAGAGGTGCTACACACGCGCTGCCGACCCGGGCGCAGGTTGTGACGACCCACAGTTGAAATTTTTCAAGCCGCCCATAAGGCCTTCAACTTGGCTTAACGACTGTCATTTTACTGACAACCGGGACCAACGGCTTATCGTGCCTTCCGAAGCACGGAAACGCTCGTAAATAAATGTCACAAAGTGGTCCACGTGGTGGTCACCCATCCATATCCGGCCATAGTAAATGTTGCTTACTGCAGTGATCGTTTACAGAACACTGAGTCCGCGGGGCCACGAGAGTTCAAACCTGGGGATCGTGCGAAGCATGGCCCTATACGGGGCACCCGTATGGGCGGAGACCCTGACGGCCAGCAATGTGGCTAAATTGCTGAGCCCGCAGAGAGCGATGGCCGTCAGAGTGATAAGAGGATACCGCACGATCTCCAGTGCGGCGGCATGTCTCCTAGCCGGAACCCCTCCATGGGACCTGAAAGCGAGAGCCCTTGTGTCACTGTTCAGATGGCGCAAGGAGGCGCTGGAGCGGGGCCAAAGGCCTGCGTCTCGAGAAATCGAGGCCCAGCGGTCCTTGCTCCACCAGGAAATCGTGGAGACATGGAAGGTGCGACTTGAGCAACCAAAGGGGGGATTCTCCACAATCGCGGCCGTCAGACCGGTCATGGACGAGTGGCTGGAGAGAAGACACGGTGCTCTCTCCTACCGGTTGTCGCAGATACTTACCGGGCACGGTAGCTTTGGTAGGTATCTGTGGCGAAGACACCGGAAACCACGGCTGAATGTCAGCACTGCGAGGACCGCAGCGATGACACCGGCGGCCTGGACACCGCCGATGTGTCTTCGCCGAGGACTATCGGCCTCCATGACCGGGGGTCTGGGGACGGTGAGAGGGTCGCTCACCGTCCTTACAGAAGCAGGCCCATGACGTCAGCGTGACGTGAGAAACTCACGCACGCCCCCCCCCCCCCTTAGAAGCGGGATCACACCCGAAACCCCCCCCAAAGACGCGGCTAGCACCCGAACCTCCCCCTGGGCGAGGCCGTAGTGGCGGCTGTAGGTCTGTTGAGAGTCCTGGGACATCCTTCCGAGGGCTTACCCGGGGCTCCCAACCATAGGCTGTTGGGCGTTACGTGAGGTTTTTTAGTCGGTAGGAGTCCGGCATAACATCCATGAGGATTGATGTTGATGAGGAAAAAAAAAAGGTCAAAATACCTAAAAATAATGCAATCCGATTTGGATAGGTTTGTTCACTCCGCTCCGCTCCTTAGCCTTCGTGGTTACTTTTTTTATAAATTAATATAATAGTTTATACTACAAAACTAAAATAAAAATAAAAGTTAAAATAATATAACATAGTTAATACAATAAAAATTAAAATAAAAGTTTAAACTACAAAACTATTACTTTAATTTATGAAAAAAATAACCACGAAGGCTAAGGCGGGAGCACCGCTCCGCTCCGCTCCCGCCTTAGCCTTCTAACCTAACCTATCCAAATCGGATTGCATTATTTTTAGGTATTTTGACCTTAATTGATAGTAAATGTTGGTAAATGTAAATTATGCATATTGATGGTAAAATTTAAACACTTTTGGGCATGATTGTTATGTTATAATAAAAATGCCAATGAGCCATCCTTTGCTGTTTTACACCATGGTGTCAATCGACGAAAACAAAATAAGATATTCGCCGTTTGACACCACGGTCGCAAATTATCATGAAAATGGTCCCAAACAGCCAATTCAAAAAACGTTCTTCTGCGATTGACACCGTGGTGTCAATAATTCGTGGTGTCAAACAGCGAAGGACCCATATCTATTATATAAAAATAAGTCGGGTTTTCCTTCCTGACGATATAACTCCAGAACGCACGAACCGATTTCCACGGTTTTGCATTCGTTGGAAAGGTCTCGGGCTCCGTGAGGTTTATAGCAAAGAAAATTCAGGAAAAATTTCAACAGAAAAGCGGGAAAATCATTTTTCACATACAGCGCCATCGCGGGCGAAGCTGCGGGCATCAGCTAGTAGCTATTACAAATTAAATCTATACTTAATATTATAAAGAGGAAAGATTTGATTGTTTGTTTGTTTGCATGGAATAGGCTCAGGCAAATTCTTTCACTGTTGTAAAGCTACACTCGCCCCGGTGAATATAGGCTATATTTTATTCCCGTATTGCCATGGGAACTGGAGCTACGCGGGTGAAACCGCGTGACGTCCTCTAGTATTCTATAAAAACTGTAGAAGAAATTATTATTCTATCAAAACGTATAATTGTCTTCTTTAGCAGACTTGATGATCATCATGACCTTTGTAAGCAACAGTGTAATAAACGCCAAGCAATATTCATTCCATTTAAATCTTTATTACAGCCCATTTGCATGTAAATAGCTGTATTTTTACTGTGAAACATCCTACTCCAAGTAATACTTAAACGGCACGTGTTATTTATTCGAGAACATTTTAATCATTTTCAAATAGAATATTTTACTGTATGATTCTATTCAAATTCAGTAATGAAGAGATGTTTAATCATAAAACTTTCTTCATATAATACGAATAGAAATAAAATGTGTGACATATTCTCACCTATGAAGGTTTAACTGGTATAATAGTCAAGATTCAAAAGTCAATACCAGCGTAAGGACCAAAATTGCATGCACAAAATGATCATCAGATTGTTACTATGTGAGTGAACACATCTGCATGCAATATCTTTTGCTAATTGTATTTCCACTATTCCGTTAGGCAACGCCCCGGAGTCCTGGGTTGTCCCCAGGACTCCCAACGTAAGCCCCCTGCGTAGGCTCTCGGTAGGACATCCTTCCGAGGCTTACGCAGGGCTCTCAACTGTAGGCTGTTAGGTAGGGATATTAGGGGGTTTTTAGTCGGTAGGAGTCCGGCATAGCATCCCTGTAGAATTTTCCTCACGTGTAGCCGACTTAATTTATGAGTAGTTTTTCAAAATATTTTATTAATATGAGTAGTTTCTTTCAACGCTTTCTAGTCGTACGATCAAGAATGGACGCCGTGACATCACGGTAATAGGCTCGCTTTTTATCACGACCACACAACTGACCATACAAAAATTTTCCTTACATTGTTCGTTCCAACTGTCATTCCAACCTTTTTTATCATTGCTAGGATTCTTTTGTTATTGAATCTTACAGAGAAATTACTTTGAGTGCTTTACCGTGGCGAGAGGCTTTAGACAGTAATTTAGAAAGGATCTCAATCTTTAATAGAAAATCGACCCTATTTAGTGAAGCTTAAAGTCGTTTTAAGCCATTTAGGTGTCATTTGAGCGTGGTAATCAAATTTGTGGAGTGTAATATGATTTTAAACGTGTTCGAGAATATTCTTTTTTTGTCTTTGTACAAAGTTAAGAACTTATTCAAACAATTTGCATTTTTTATAACCTCTTTAGAAGAAGGAAAATTGACGCAATCAATATTGTCTAAAATTCGAAATGGTAATGATGTTTTGGTCGTAGTAGTAAAGTCGTCTGTAAAGTCTTAAAGGAATCTATAAAGAAAATATGGGCCGAGCGGAGTATTGATCAAATACACGAACATTTTATAATTCAGCGCTATCTGAGCCCAAAGCGAGGATTAGCTTGCTTGTGTTATGAGTACCCGGCAACGAATAGTAATCTTACTAATATTATAAATACGAAAGCTAGTGAGTGTTGACGTGTGAATGTGTATAGTCCAATCCTACCCGATCTCGCAATAATGTTAACATGTCATATTTTGACAATCGTTGTCCAAGACAGATGAGTAGAAAAATTTGAATCATTGAATTTTTTACTATCCTGAGTAGGTATTTTAAATGAAAATAAACTGTCATAAAGAAGTTATATGGTGCCGAAATGATTGTCAGAACACTGTATGACTCCTGAATACTGGAATATAATCAGGGTAAATATTCAATTGCAAGTAACTATGGATATATAGGATCAAATGTGTTTGTTTATATTTTTTTGCGCAAAGCTATTGAAATACAGTATAGATGTCTCGATGTTTGTAAGTTTTTCACGCTGTAACAACTCTGCGAATCTGGTGGTAAATTGGTACAAAAATAGATTATATTCTGGAGTAACACGTAGAATGCTATTTCAGGTATAAAAAGTTGCCTTATTCAAGACTATAATCTAACACTGTACCAAATTTGATTTAGATCCTTTCAGTTGTTAGAGCGTGAAATAGTAACAAATATCCAAATATGTAGACATCCACACATTTTCTTAATGTGAGGAAAATCTTACATGGGTTCTATGCCGGACTCTTACCAACTTAAAACCACACATTCCTTAACTACAGCCTACGGTTGGGAGCCCCGGGTAAGCCTTTCCGAAGGCTTGCCCCAGGATTCACACATTAGTAATAATAATAATAATAATAACTGGCAACCCCATCTTTGAGCTATGGTATATATTTTTATCAGCGTTACAAAAAAATATTTTTATAACATATATTTGTAAATAATTCAATACTAACATACTATTAAACGTTTATGAAGCAGAATAATGGAAAATTACAGAAAAAAACACATCAATAAACCAGAAATACAAATTTTACAGAAGGATGACATGACATACGTCATGTCAGTAAAAAATATGTAACAAAAATATGTAAATATGCTAACAAGAGCCAAAGCCAGGACACTACATGCACGATCAACATCACCGGGCTCGTCGCAAAGCTCCGCCTCGCAACCTACGGAAACCATGCTACAGGAATCGACTGTTGCTGAGGCGTCGAGCTCATCGAGCGACGAGTACTTCTCCCCGCCGACGTCGCCAACACCTGTACGTCGGCAGGGGAGAGGCCGGCCACCGACCTGCTTGTGACCCCGAGGCCCACCGGCCTCGAATAGGGCCCCCGCTGCCGGTGGTAATGTGCACCGCATGAGATGGACTTCATCTATGAATGAAAATGTCATGCGGGCATATTTTGCGGCTACAGAGGCAGGGACTAACCTCACTGCGTATCGTGTTCGCTTGCTGCCTTTGTTTCAGGCTCTTGAACCAACCGTCAACGTGTCGGCGCAGCGGCTGTCGGATCAAGTACGGGTCATACAACGTAGTAATATGTTGGACGATGCCGTGCTTGAGAGGATTCGCTCAGAAGTACAGAGTAGCACTGCCATCCCTACTTCATCACAACCTAGTATAAATAGTGAAACTACCAACGAATCACAACCTGTCGTACCCATTGACGAGGTAGTGGATGATATTGTTACAACAGTAAGTACACAGTATGACAATGAATTAAGGAGTTTTTTGGAGCGAGCTATTCAAGATTATAGATTTTGTGATCCCATATGTCGTCCACGTATACCGCGTTTGCCTACGCATAAAAAGAACATGGCGCTAGTGAGTGCCCTAGACTCGGTTCTACCAAGTTATTTTGATACTTGTGAAGATATTAGTGATGCACACTCAATTCTGTATTGTGCGGCTGTAGCAGTGTGTCGAGTGGCTGGCGTTAAATTTCCTAAATTTGAGCCAGCTACTAGACCTAGCGCTGTTCCAGTCTGGCAATGCAGAATTGAGCGTCGCATTGCCGAGACTAGGGTACTTATTAGTAAGCTATGCTGCTTCAGGGCGGGTAATATTCGTCCCAGGGTGATGCGTTTTGTGACTCGTGCATTCGCGGGGACTGATATTAGTCCTCGCGAATACTCAGTACGAGTCACAGAACGTATAGACCACCTGAAGCAGAAAATTTATGCGTGGGCAAGCCGTATACGGCGGTACAAAAAACGAGTGGATCGCTATACTCAGAATCGCTCGTTCCAAAAAGATGAGAGATGGGTGTATAGAAGATGGGAGCAACCTGATTCAAGTATGACTGACATGTGCCTACCGAGTGCTGAAACCACAAGTACATTTTGGCGAGGCATTTGGTCGGTACCTGTTAGTCATACAGAGTGTGAGTGGATGCGGGATGTCAAGCTTTCATGTGAGCCAATACAGACTATGGAACCAGTCCTAATAACATCTAGTGACATTGCCAGTGCGGTTCGTTCGTTACCCAATTGGAAATCAACTGGGCCGGACGGACTGCACAACTTTTGGCTAAAATGGTTCCATAGCTCACATGATTGTTTGGCATCTTGCTTTCAATCATCGCTTGAGTCTGGGTCGCTTCCATCTTTTATGACTTCGGGTATCACACACCTCCTCTACAAATCTGGTAGTACTACGGACCCTAAAAATTATAGACCAATAACCTGTTTACCTACCGTCTATAAGCTTCTTACATCTATTTTGAGAGTTAAGTTATCAACACATATTGAAAATAATTCTATTATGTCCAACTCTCAAAATGGATGTAGAAGCGGGTCACGTGGTACTAAAGAACTCCTTATTCTTGACATGGCCATTAATCAGCAGGTTCGTCGTAACCGGAGAAACCTTGCGACATGCTGGATTGATTACAAGAAAGCCTATGATTCAGTGCCACATACATGGCTGCTGAGGGTGCTAGAGTTGTATAAAGTTGATGCAACTCTTAGCACCTTCTTGAGGGCATGTATGGGGCAGTGGACAACGGCTCTTGTTTATCCAGGATGTCGTCAGGTTCTTGGGAATGGCGAGCCTGTCAGGATCAAGAGGGGTATATTTCAGGGTGACAGTCTGAGCCCCTTATGGTTTTGCCTGGCACTGAATCCTCTCAGTACATTACTGGAGGGTTCAGGATTAGGCTATCAGTTTCGGAGAGGAGGTCAAGTTGTTTCCCACCTTCTTTACATGGATGACTTAAAATTATTTGCCTCCACCGATTCCCACTTGATCGAGTTACTGAAAGTCACAGAAGCTTTCAGTAATTCTATCAAAATGGAATTTGGTGTAGATAAATGCGCAGTCATGCATGTAAAGAAGGGTCGAATTGTGGAATCTGAAAGAGTACAACTTTCAGATTTCACAAAACTTAAATCCCTTTCCGCAACTGAAACCTATAAATATCTAGGTATGTCGCAGGCATTAGGTATTACAGAGATAGGCATGAAACAAACGTTGATGGACCGTTTCTTTGGCCGCCTGAAAAAAGTGCTGAAAAGTCTTTTATCAGGCGGTAACAAGGTGCGGGCTATCAATGGTTGGGCCATGCCAATCTTAATCTATTCCTTCGGCATACTTAGATGGACTCAGACTGAATTAGACGCCCTGGATAGAAAAGTCCGTTCGCTATTGACCATAAACCGGATGCATCATCCACGTTCGTCTGTAATGAGGTTGTATATCCCACGAAAGTGTGGAGGTCGTGGCTTTTTAAATGCCAAGACCTTACACAATCGTGAGGTATACAACCTTAGGGAATATTTCCTTCATACTGACGTGGGTATGCATCGGGATGTGGTAGCAGTAGATAATGGACTGACCCCTCTTGCTCTTGCCAAAGAGAACTGGCACAAACCAGTAATATTGACGACTAATGATCGCAAGGAGATATGGCAGGGCAAAGAGCTGCATGGACGATTTTATCGGGCCTTACATGGACCCGATGTAGATTTTCTAGCTTCCGTATCCTGGCTACGTTTCGGAGATTTGTTCGGTGAAACTGAAGGTTTTGTTTGTGCTATTACAGACGAAGTTGTCATGACGAATAACTATCGGAAATATATTTTGAGAGACGGTACGGTTGACATATGTCGGGCATGTCACCTACCGGGTGAATCTCTCAGACATATTATTTCTGGTTGTCCTCGTCTTGCCAACGGCGAGTACTTGCATAGACACAACCAAGTGGCCAGGATTATCCATCAGCAACTTGCGCTAAAATATAAACTTGTAGATTCAGAAGTACCATATTACAGGTATGTGCCCGACCCAGTTCTAGAGAATGGTCGTGACACGTTATACTGGGATCGGTCTATTATCACTGACAGGACTATTGTAGCCAATAAGCCTGATATAGTGGTAATAGATCGATCAGAGCGCCTCGCAGTAATCGTTGATATTACGGTTCCACATGACGAGAATCTCGTGAAAGCAGAAAAAGATAAACAGTTGAAATATTTGGACTTAGCTCACGAGGTTGTCGACATGTGGGATGTGGATTCAGCGATTATTGTTCCGATAGTCGTATCAGCACACGGTCTGATCGCCAAGAGCCTCGATCGCCTTAAGAGGCTCGCGTTAGGCGGTTGGGTCAAGGGTTTGATGCAAAAGGCGGTTTTGTTGAGCACGGCACGAATTGTGAGGCGATTCCTGTCTCTGGAGCCCTGACCACCGGTAGCTTGGTCCCTGTACCCGATGCCGGTGGGATACTATTTTTTTATATTTTTAAATGTATTTTTTTATATGTATATTTAAAAATGTAAATTGATATGTAAATAATTAAATAAAGATGAATAATAATAATAATCTCGTGAAGGCTGAGATAGATAAACAAGCTAAGTATTTGAACTTAGCCCACGAGATGGTGGACATGTGGAGTATTGACTCAGCTATTATTGTACCGATAGTAATCTCTGTGCATGGACTAATAGCCAAAAGCCTCGACCAACACCTTAAGAGGCTTGCGGTGGGCAGTTGGGTCAAGGGCTTGATGCAGAAGGCAGTTCTTCTGAGCACGGCACGTATTGTGAGGAAGTTCCTGTCTCTGAAGTCCTAACCACCGGTAGCTTGGTCCCTGTACCCGATGCCGGTGGGACACTATTTTTTATATTTTTAAATGTACCTTTTTTTATACGTATATTTAAAAATGTAATTTATATGTTAATGTATTTAAATAAAGAGAAATAATAATAATAATTTATTTATTGCTTCTGTAAAATACATGACCATGACACATAAACTATTGACGTTCACAATGTAGTACACATTAATTTGTTGACCACTGGTACCCAAAGTAAGTTTTAACTTGTGGTATGGGTACCAGGGTTCTCAATATAAATTCAATTAAGTACAATACATCATGTGAAAGTGGAGTGTATCCTAGTCATTTACGTAATTAGTAAGAAAGTGCTTCATGTAGCTAAATATGGAATTCGAGCTATAAACTGTCAATTTGGGTTAAGAGAGCTACTTATTCAGATTTTTACGGTACAAAACGTTAGTGTGTCTATTAAAACTCTTTAAAATTTAAACGTCGTAGCAGTAAAATTTAACGCTCCACACAAAATTTTATTATTCTCAAATAAACTCGATTTTATAAAGTTATAAACTCGATTTTATAAAGTTGGACTTCTTTTTTAGTATTCACTCTGACAAGTACGATTTAACTTAAAAAGAAAAAAACACACTTTAACTCTGTTAAAGTTTATGTTTATAAACTACATGTTGTGTCGATCGACGATCGATCGATTGGTCTAATAACACAAAACGAACAACGTCGACTGATGTCATCAACCGGTAATCGATCGATTGGTTGGTCGAACAGTATCCGTCGATCAATTAAAGCTATTACACCAGTCGATCTTACCGACAAAAATCTAAGATTATGTCCCCAGGATGAACTATACGGGCAATAATAATAATATGCATTCGGGTAAAACAAATTTAATTACAAAAAAAATATTTTCAAAATACATTTTTTTATGTTCCAAAAGCTAAAACGAAATTGAAAATTGATATCAAATTTCTTGAACACTGTTAAATTTTTGCCGGTAGTACATTTTTTACTAAAGAGATTTTTATTCTGTACAAATTCCAGAATATTCGTATCATTATCCAATTGCCACTAGGAAAATCTATATTTTACTATCAGTTGCAAACGTCATAATTATTATATTGAAGTGATCCTTTAACCATGTCTCAATTTCCTTTTGTCTTACAAAAAAATCACCCATCTAAGTAAATAAATACCAGAAGAATGCGTGACATTTTGCATTTTGCAAATTTTTTTGCAGTGAATCTATCACACGTTTTATGTGAGATATTTACTTTAAACTACTTATTACAATTTAGCTTAAGAGCTAATAAGTAATTGTACTGTAACTTACACTTCTAAAATAGGTACGTACTATTCTATGTAGATAATCCAATGATTTATACATCTGATGGACCTTCCTGGGACATCCTTTCGAGGGCTAGCCCGGGGCTCCCAACCGTATACTGTTGGGCGTTACGTGAGGTTTTAATCGGTAGGAGTTCAGCATGAAGGATATTCCCACACGATAAAAAAAAAGAATGATAACCTTATACCTTACTCTTTGTACTTGTGTTCCAGACTGAAACGACTAATGTTGCTTCATAAAAGCATATTTTTACCTTCCCTATTATTATTACAAGACGCAACCCCCTCGGTCTCTTCGATTCGATTGACACCACAAAATTCCTTCACTCTGCGATAGCTTGTGGCGTCAGCATTTTTTACAACGCCATTTTCTAGTCAGATTGATTGCACAAAAGAGATTTGATATCTACCTTCGATGAATCGAAATTTGTTTTTGATGATTTTTTTAAATTTCGTTTTCCTTATTTCTTTTATTTCACTGTGAAAACCAATGTATTGATAAATATGTAGATTTAAATATTGTAAATAGCTTGCTGAACAAAATATGGGGGCTATAACTGTTCAGTTCAGCATGTGCCAGGCGGACAAACCTACACATTTTTTGTGTGTAGATAGATGGGAGAGTGTAGTAAACGTGGATGCGCAAACATTTTAACAGTGAAGTTTGATATCACTGTGTGGCGGTTAACATCGTATTCTGGTCTGTGAAGATAAATTCGCTCATCTTGTTGCAAATTCGCGGCAACTTTTCGATACCTTGTCATCACAACTTTTGAAGTATTCTCACCATTTCTCATCAAACTGCTAGAAAAGGTATTCGATATTCATATCCATGTTTCAATCAAATCAGCCTATGGCAGTTCACAGCTGGACGTAGGTAGTCCTCTTCCAATTTAAGCAACAACAAACAGTCTTGTGCCTTCCGCATCCAGTCCCAGTCTGCTACTTTTTCTAGGTCGTCGGTCCATTGGGCGGGTGGAATCAGAACCACGTTTAACCCAGTATAAATAAATTTATGCTTATAGCCCTACAGGGAGGATAAAACGATTCCTCCTCAAATACCTACGATATTTATACGAACGGAACGAATATCAGTTCTTTTGTCAATGGTTTACCTACACAAAAACCAGTACAGTACGAGAACAATGGCGGAACACAAACTTTTGTGCACCGCGCGTCGGATTCATAACGGAATGTAGACCGGCTGATGTTTAGAGAGTACGATGGAGAAGAATCCGGAACCATGTCAAAAAAATTTAAAAAAGTATATCGTTAGCAAAAATGTTCGAAAATCTGTCATTTTCGGTTTTCTTTAACAAGTTTCCGGATTCTACTCGTTGTGCGCGGATTAAACCCATATTAAGTAGGTACTATCTCCATCTAGAATGGTGGCCACGTCACAAGTTCATATAAAATGAAAGTATCCTGCTACCTTTCGTGCGCAGTATATGGGTGTGCTATCGATAGCACTGATACGTCCAAAGGCTCTCTTATTTCCGTCCCAAAAAACCGACAAAGTGCGAGTCAGATTCGCATACAGATGGTTCCGTACCTAAATAGGGGAAAGAAATCACGTTTCTTGAATGGTTATAGCAATCAATCAAATCAATCAGATAAACATTTCGCATAATCGTAATGCATAGGCACTTGCAGCACGTCAATGAATACAAAGCCAGACCCCTTAAATATAAAATTATTAAATGCTTCTCGCGGCTTCGCCCGCGTGAAATTAGGTACCCGTTCCCGCTTCCCGTGTGAATATTTTCCCAGGATGAAAAGTAGCCAATGTGTTATTCCAGACTATAAGCTATCTCTGTACCAAATTTCAGCCCAATTCATTCAGACGTCAGAGCGTGATTGAGTAATAAACATCCAAACATCTTCATTTTCTGTTGGGAGTCCTGGGACATCCTTCCGAGGGCTTACCCGGGGCTCCCAACCATAGGCTGTTGGGCGTTACGTAAGGTTTTTTAGTCGGTAGGAGTCCGGCATAGCATCCATGAGGATTTTCCCTCACGTTAAAAAGAAATCCAAACATCTTCACAAACTTTAACATTTATAATATTAGTAGGAAGTAGTATTTCTGTTTTTAAATAACATAACTTACTTACAGTTCATCAGCTACCGCCTGACAGACATACGTACAGAAGAGTCCCAGTAATGGGGTCCCGTTTTTTGCCTTTGGGTACGGAACCCCAAAAAAGGACGAGAAAGTCGACGGTGATTTTTCAAGTCTATTCGTCACTAAAGTCTATGGCACATAGATTAGTAGCGCTGAGTTTCAATGTAGGTATTTCCCAACAGATATTGTGACATCGATGAGATGCAGACAGTTATTAAGACGAATTGCAGAGAAAAATAGGAGAAGATATATATTTTTCCGTCTTGTTTGCTGAATCCGGAGGTTTGTCAAAGAAAATGGAAAATGATAGATTTCAAGTACCTATTGCGTTACCAAAAAGTTTCGAAAATCTGTCAGTTTCGATTTTCTTTGACGAGGTTCCGGATTATTCGTGTTTCGCGCGTATTATACAATACAGATATTCAATCTCGCCTGTATCCGTGAGGAGGTAAGCAGAAGCGAAGTACTCACCCATTGATAGTCCTGAAGTAACATTTTTTTTTCTTTTTTATTAAGAACAATGTTCTTAATAATTAATTACAATCTAGCCGTTATATAAGTTTATGGCTAATAAGTAATTTACATCTAACTTAATTTACTAGGTATACTGTTTTTAAACTAAGATTCATGTTCATTGCACTTTCTTAGAGTCTGTTAAGTATGAAAACACTTTGTTCACGTGTTCTATATTATAGCACTATCACTAATATTTGTTCACTACACTAATTCAAAAGGCTTAGTTCGTTTTAATCGTCTCACTATGTCCGTGGTATCAAGCAATTGGATCGCTTCGATATTCACATGGTGTAGGAGTCTGCGTTCGTGGGCTGCAGCAGACTTCTGTATGGTTTGGTAGACAGTATCCATGTTGAGATCACGGTGGAGGTCGTCATTTCGTACGTACCAAGGCGCATTGACGATTGCCCTTAGTATTTTGTTTTGGTATCGCTGTATTATGTCTACGTTGGTTTGTTTAGTACTGCCCCAGAGTTGTATACCGTACTTCCAGATAGGCATCAATGTAAGCTTATATATTAGTAGCTTATTATGAATTGACAGACTAGAGTTTCTGCCTAGTAACCAATGCATACTTTTGTATCGAAATTCCAGCTCTTGCCTTTTCTTTTTAACGTGAGCTTTCCACCGAAGTTTGGCATCAAGCGTCATGCCCAGATATTTTGCTGTGTTTGCGTGTGGCCTTGTAGGCCATTTATAAATATGGGATGGTACTCATGTTTTTTATTTGAGAAGTCAATGTGTAAGGACTTTGATTCATTTAACTTTATTTGCCATTTATGTGCCCAGTCATAAATTTTCGTAACAGCCGCTTGAACTTTCCTAACGGCTTCTTTGTGGCTCGACCCTGTAGCCATAATGGCGGTGTCGTCAGCAAAAGTAGCGATTGTATTTTGTTGTGTTTCTGGTATATCGTAGGTGTATAGCAGGTAGAGAATTGGACCTAATACACTCCCTTGTGGTACCCCTGCTTCAATTGTGTTAAGCTCAGAAGACGCATCTTCTTGTCGTATTCTGAATGCTCTGTTGGTGACGTAATATGTTAATATGTCTGAAAAAGCTTTTGGCAGCGTTTTTTTTAGTTTATATATTAGTCCTTCGTGCCAGACTTTGTCGAAAGCTTGTGCTACATCTAAGAATAGAATAGAATAGAATAGAATAGAATAAACTTTATTGTACACCAATAATACTGTACTACAAACTTTTTTACCTTCTAAAGCTTTCTCAATGTTATTCGTTATCCTATGAACCTGGTCTATAGTAGAATGGTTTTCTCGAAATCCAAATTGGTGGTTTGATATTAAACTATTCTTGCTAATAATTGGTTTCAACCGCTTTAATAAGAGCTTTTCAAAAAGCTTAGAGATCATAGGCAGCAAGGAAATAGGCCGGTATGAAGTTGCTTCATGAGGTGGCTCGCCAGATTTAGCGATCATGATGACTTCAGCGACCTTCCATGCCTCGGGTACATATTTTAACACAAAGATGGCATTAATAATCTTTGTGATTTTAATGATGGCTTTCTGTGGCAATTGTTTTAAAATTTCCCCTGTGATCAGATCATATCCTGGCGATTTTTTAGAGCTAATGTTATTTTTAATTTCTTTCATCACTTCCTTTGGCGTGACGAGTTTAATTCTTTGATCCTCTAATACGTTGAGACACGTGAGGTTTTCTGTCTGGTGTCTGTATGATTGAAAATTTTTTGCAAGGTGCTGTGCAAATCTGTGTGCTTTTTGCTCGTTGCTTATTGCCCATTTTCCATTGTCGTCCCTAATAGGAGGAATTTGTGTCACTGGCCTTTTGAGTTTCTTGGTCACTTTCCATAGGGAGTAATCTGTTGTGTGGTCACCAGTTAGCTGCTGTAAATTATTCCTTAAGCATTCATCGTTAAACTGTTGAATTTTTATCTTTAAGATTTTGCTAATATTATTAAGTAAAGTTTTGTCTTTGGGATATCTGGTCTGTTGCCATCTTTTTCTCTGCTTCCTTTTTTCTGTTAGTAATGTAATTATTTCCTTGGGATAAGTGTTACCCTTGTACTTGGCTCTTAGTGATGGCGAATTATTCCATGCACATTGCTGAATATTCACGGTCAACTTATTAGTTTCTAAGTCGAGATTGTGTAATTTTAAGGGCACATTTAAATCTATAGTTTTTTCTAATTCTAATCTAAAGCTTTCCCAGTCTGTATGCTTATTTGATAGTGTCAAATGGGAATTTCTGAGTAAAATTTTATTACTTAATCTTAATACTATCGGAGAATGATCCGAGTTCATTTGACTGTTTTCCTCAATACATAAAAAATTACTTGAAATATTTTTAAATACGAAGAAGTCTATAAGGTCAGGTACTTTATTCCTATCAGTTGGCCAGTACGTTGGTTTTCCTGTACTTATTGTTTCACACCGCATCTCTTTAATCGCACTTAGTAGTTGTCTTCCTTTTGTCGTAGTTAACCTGGACCCCCAGTACTTATTCTTAGCATTAAAATCACCTCCCGGTATGAACCTGGATCCGAGGAGGTCAAAGAGATGCTTATATTGTTCTGTTACTATTTTGTGCCTTGGGGGACAGTAAATAGAAGCGACGACCACAGGGCCGAATTTAGTTTCGATAGATACCGCCATGGATTGCATGTGAGGTGCTTCATATCTATTATATTCATAGTGGATAAAAATTTTCTTGATAATAACCGCGCTACCTCCTCTAGCAGTATTGTCCGGGTGGAGTGAGTTATATATTTTGTATCCTCTAAATTTAATGTGAGACTGTTTAGTGAAGTGCGTTTCAGATATCAAGCACACGTCAATGTTTTCTGTATCTAAGACTAACTGCAACTCATATTGGTGTTGAAGTAATCCATTAGAGTTCCATGCCATAATTTTGAGACTGTTATTCATGGTTGTTTTGTGGGGCAGCTATTTTAACGCTGGATTCTAGTTTATCTAGTCTTCGATCGAATGAGGATATATATTTTAAAATTTGACTAAGCTTGTCTTAAATGCTCGATGGCTGTAATGATTTCTTGCTTACATGCGCATAGGAAGCTTTGTTTGTAGTCAGTATACTAGTGGTTGCGGGGGGCATTGGATTGGCACTTTTCCTAGTTGCCTGAACATTAGAGTTGTTCTTTGGGATAGGCTGTTGTGCGATCGCCTTTTTATTTAGGGGTTTATTCTTTAACTTTTGCATTTCCTTAGCTACGACGCACCCTCTGTAATTGGCTGGGTGAGGGGAGCCACAATGAATACATTTAGGTTTTTCTTCGGCAGGTTTCGTACAGTCAGCTGTGAGATGCTTGCCTGTGCATTTAACACACCTTGGCTCTTTTGAGCAATATTTTTGTGTGTGCCCGTAAGCTTGGCACCTCTTGCACTGAGGGATAAGCTGTGAGTTTTTAATTGGGTGTATTTCAACCTTGCAACCTAATATATAGTTAATGGCATATATATTGTTAATATTTTCCGAATTGTTAAATGATAATATAAACATGTTTAAAGGCTCTTTATTTCGCCAGCTTAACTTGTTTATAACATTTTCTACTTGGAATCCATGTGACTCCAAATCATTTTTGATTCGGTCGGGTTGACACGAAGAGTGTAATCTCTTAACGATTACTCTTATCGGCCTGGACTGCTTATCTTCATAAGAGTGCCAGCGGTAGTTCTTCTCACTTAGTAATGTAGTGACTGACCTATAAGAGTCTTCATTTTTGCAATTTATTTTGACACAATTCCCACTAAGCATTTTTCCAGTGAAGGATTGTATTGATTGGGTTTGAATTAAACTATCATAAAATAATTGATAGTTCAAAATGTTGTCCACAATAATTGGCGGTGGAAGTGGGACTTTTTTGCAATGGTTGCATTTTGAGTGGGCCCCTGTTCTTGCTGGGGACTTGTGCTGGCGTGTGGTGGCGAGAGGGAAGCATTTAACTTCCGTTTCTTCCTACTCTTTACCCTAATCCACTCAGTTTCTTTCGCTAGCTCCTCCTCATCCGTGCAATACTCAACGGGCTCGTTGGATTTTGGCTGCGAAAAACTTATTTTCGAACTTACCTCGGTAGGCACATTTTTTTCACGCTCCTTGAAACATTGCAGTTCTCCCTGTAGAACCTGAAGTTGTCCTTGGAGGCTTTGGACCTGTTCCTTAAGGTCTAGAATTACCTGTTGTAGGCCTTCATTTTCTTGCTTTTCCTGTATGTAATAATCATACAGTTGTCTTTCAAGCTCGGTTTTTATTGTTATTTGCTTTTTAGACATGTTCGGTAATTAAATTGCACCAAACAAAGTAAACATTATAAAACACTGTAACTAGGTCATGTCGATGACCCGGTAAGCGTATGACGCGCACCGCGACGACGGCGTTGTGCTGTGTCAACAAAACACTAATCATGCGCGCGCGCTATCGATACGACCGTTCTCGATGGAAGTTATGCCAACTATGGGTTGCGGGAACGAGATTTACGTTCAGTAAATCCATTCAACTGGTTGAGCTGTATCACGGTCTCATCACATCACGGTTTCAATTTAAATAGAGTACACACAGGTATCCTGGGACATCCTTCCGAGGGCTTATCCGGGACTCCCAACCATAGGCTGTTGGGCGTTACGTGAGGTTTTTTTAGTCGGTAGGAGTCTATCATCCATGAGGATTTTCCCTCACGTTAAACAAAAAAAAAGTTCACACAGGCACAAGCAAATTACTTACTTTGCTTTTTACTAATAGCTTTTTTACATACATACATATAGTCACGCCTTTGTCCCCGAAGTGGTAGGCAGAAGCACATATACGCCCACATTTCACCTTATAGTTTTATGTCCCACGTAATAGGTGATGTCATTTTGTAATCTTTCCCATTTCCACACGGGCCCCATCGCAACACGGGGCTTTATAGGTCCTTTAAAAAGGGCCATTGACGCATACTGACACAGTGTTCAATACAGGTGAAATCATCTTGGCAAAATATTTAACAAGACAGGCTACCAATTTATCATCATCTGTGCGTTATTCCCGGTTACATCTGAAGACATCTTTCAGCTCAGGGTTTACTTTTCTGCTGCCAAGTTTCCATAGTTCGACTTCCGATTGTGATCCTAGCAGCAAGCATGTCACAAAGCTCCTGGCTGTCAACCTCCGTTTCACTTTATTAACCCAACCCAACACAGCATTACTCATTACTCACCAATATTATTTGTCCATTTAAAGGTTGCCTGAAAGAAATTGCTTTGAGCGATAAGACCGCCATTTGTACATTCTTTTTATGTTATTTCTTTTTCATTGTTAATTTTTTATTGGTGTACAATAAAGTTTTACTTACTTACTTACTTACTTACTTACTTACACAGCACTGCTCAAAACAGATGGGGTGTTCGTTCTCACACTTTGGGTTTGGAGCGCTCGTGCACCAGGAAACTTTCTTCCACGTACGCTTAGATCCTGGAATGAACTCCCTGCCTCAGTTTCCCGAATGCATATAGTATGGAAGATCCAGAAGGGGTCTTAGAGGGGTTTTGCAGGGTTGGCAGCGCGAGTGTAGCACTTCTGGCGTTGCAAACGTTCATAGGCTACGGTGATAGTTTCTCATCAGGTGGGTGGTATGCTGGGCTACCGCCCTCTTAAAAACCTCATATTATTAATTTTACAGTAATATTATATTGCACGCCTGATCAGATTTGAGTTTTATTCAGTGTTTTCTATTCATAAAAACCTTCCCCATCTTGTAACTTATAGCTGTGTTCAATTTGGGAACGACTGCAATATTTCAGCTTCACATTTTAAGCTAAACCAGATCTGTCGATCCTAAGTTTTCAAGTTTTACACTTATTTAGAAAGTAAAATTCATCATTCGCAGAAGGAAAAATAAATAACGCATTATGATCTGAAATTATTTATTTTGTACAAGAAGTTATCGTTTATTAGACTAGTTACAATATAAATTTATAGTACTGATCTTATATATTTATTACTAATAATAACGTCACATATAATAACTATTATGCTTATAAAATAAATACAATGTTTAATACATAATTAACATAGTTCGAATTTTTTCACTTATACAAATCACATTGTATTTACATTGACTAAAAATTGTACATAATTACAGTGCACGGCATCTAACTTAACAAGGTTTTGGAGTCAGTGGAGCACTTTTTTGTGCCTCTAAGTGTACAGCAAGCGGCATAGGTACTTCTTGAGCAACGATAAGCAACTTCGTATCTCTTTTCTTTTTATACCACCAACTATAAAGTTATTAGCTAACACAATAAAATGCCAATAATAAAAAATGCCTTTTTTCAATGACACAATATTTTTGCACGTAAGACAGTGTACATGCGCGCAAACTCTCCCACCACCTCACGCGATGCTCAAGTTGTTTGCCGAGTAAAGCACGACGCGCGAACTTACCCTCGCTACTCCAAAATCTTGCCAAGTAAGATGCCGTGCACTAAACCTATGATCAGAATTCTGCAGAGCTTTTCATGTAAGAGGGGTAGCAAAAACCAGTCCCCCCTTACAGATGGTGCCGCCTATTTTTTGATAGGCCAAACTCTGCCGTAGAAGGATGGTATGTAATTAAGAGTACTCGTAGGAATGCTCCATCGACTGGCATTTTACTGACAACCGGATTTAATTTCGAGCTTTCATCCCATACGCAATGTATCGTTATGCGAAAATGTTACCGTGCAAATGTGCCCTTGGGGTGGCGACATTTTGTACTCTTTCCCGTTACCACACGGGGCACGACATTATTACGACGAAAATAAATATCACAAAAAAGAATACTATCATTTTGATAGTCACTGTTCCGACCTCATCCATAACCATATTTTACGGCTCACAATACGTATCGACAATTTTCAATCTCGTTAGGCAGATTAGAATAAAAGGATTTTTACAATTTTACCGTAACATTTTTACATATATTGAGATTTGGTCAAGAATATCCTTATAGGTTCGAGTGGGTTATCAAGGGAAGTAGGGTTGGAAGTCATATTTCCTGTCTATGCCAAAGGGAAAGAGGGGTGTATCGACTTAAATTAACACAAGATAATAGCTTAGCTACCCATCTAGCTGAACTAATATTTAAGTTTACGGAAATATTAGAAATAATATTTTGTTAATATTTTTTAAAATAATATTTTATGCAACAAAATATACACAAAACTCCGCCAATACGTCACATCTCTAAGCGGAGCAAAATGAAATATTTCCACATTCATGTTGAGACGTTCTCGTATTAAATCGCCTTCTAATGAGAAAAAGAAAAATGACACAATTTTGTGAAAGAAACAGCACAGACGTTTTTAATTTAGGGTGGCTCAGCGAATTACCGTCTCGTGGATTATTCGCGACACAAATCACAATTAATGTTGGCGGGCGGATATGAATACAACTTGTAAATATTTTTGACGCAGTTGATACTTTTCGTCTTTTTAACGAAATTGCTTTTTTATACATTAAAAGAAACAATTATTGTTTTTAAATAATTAGATCATACATAATTTGCTGCCATGCAGTTCTGAAGATGCCTCGTGTGTGGGTGAAACACATGTTGACTTATTAATCATGTAATCTGGAGGGTACAGGTAATTTTCCTATCCAACATCTATAATTACTTTTCTGAGGAGTTCGGTTCGTCATTCCTCCCTTACAATAAGTTGTATGTAAGGAATGACGAATCGAGGGTGTGAGATGGGTTCCTCTCCCTCCCCTCCTTTATTATCGCCTATTCTAATTCCGTCATGTAACGCCTGATCATTAGTTATCCTAAATAATACATGTAACATCGAATAAATATTTTTTCTTCTTATTTTTCTCGGTTCTTTGTAGTGAACTACTTGGTTCTGATTACACAATTTGACTCCATTCTCTTTAGCCCTTAAACATGCTTTGACTCCGTAGTATTTATATTTTGAATACTAAGTATCCTTATTTTTAGATATTTCTAATATAATATTTATGTATTAACATTCTAATGACTTAAAATAATACTTTAATAGTTATGTACAATAGAAATGCAATATTCATATCTTTAGCTTTGGTCATATATTATAGATATTACATATACACAATTATACATTTTCTAAAGGAGTTTTAAGATTTTTGCGTGAACCATAGCATATAAATATAATATGTGTATTTTTTTTCATCGTAGATATGCCACTCATCTTCAAACCTCTTTAGTTGGTATAAACGTAGCATTTTTAACATGTTTTTTTTTATAAATAACTGAATTAAGCCCGTTTTATTGGGCTTGTTGGTAAATAAAATAATAGGAAATTTAAATCCCATCTGTTTCTGGACCATAATCCCATTTACAAGATTCAAATTAGAATCAATCTTACTTGTAGATTGTAAAATATAAGTTGCAATCACGAAGGAGATATTTTATCTTTGACCGGGTTGAGTACACAATTTCTTAAGGTTTTGTGAATCTTTACATAAAAAAGTCTGTATTAGTTTAATTGTATGCAGTTGGAAATTCAGCCGGGAATTGCACTAATTACAAAACTATGATATGTATGAAAAAATGTGTCAAAAATGTATAAAACGGCTCTTATTTGAAACGTTGTCTTCATGAAACTGTATTAAAATGATATTTTATGCACCTTGTTATCAAAGAGCACCTAAATAAAACAAAATAAATATTACTTTGGTCTATCGAACTACGCACCTAAACCAACAGTGCCAAAATGGTGAAAATTTAAGTAGAAAGTTTGTGGTTAAGTTGATTGGGTTAGTTTAAAGTCATACCGTACAATATTCGAGTTCATAAACCTAAACATGCCGTACCCGCCATGACAGTTTCTGAATGTATTTGTTATATTATTTATGGTTACTGTAATTATTTTCATAGGTATTAACGTAATTTAATATTAAAACATGATGTTGATTTTTAAAAATTAAATGTTGTGTAACTACATCACTCGATCCAGATCCCTTAAAGCAAATAATATTTCCTTTACCACACGTATAAATGTTTGTTGTAATCAATATTTGTTTTTACATCATCGTTTAGACTTTATATTAATAAATACACCTAATAAAAATAACGGTGCCATGTTTGACAAAATATATAAATATACTTTGATTTATTAGATGTTTTATCATAATAAAGGACAAAAGTTTTAGAGCAAAACAACATAGCAATGTGAGAGTTGAACAGTTTTAAATTCAATTACTTATTACAAGACGTTTTTGATGTTTAAAATAAAAATACAACTCAAGCGGCTCTTTATATCTCGTTGTATTGAGCGCAAGAGAATTCAATGAATGCAAACTGGTTTACTCACCCTAGAATACATCGCAAGGTTACGTAAGGAAAGTAATTTCGAGTAAGGTGACCTTGCTTTTCATATGAAGATGCGACTATAATATTACTACGACCGATAGTAACAAAGTATAAAGGTCAATTCATACTAGCGCATAGTCAAAACGAATCCAAGATTTCATGTTTTAAAGCAAAAATTGATTTTTTTTTTTTATTTAAATGCTCTAAAAAGAGATTGCCGCTGCAGCCAGAGTTTCTACCTCCATTGTCAAAGCGCCAATCCACAATGAGCAGTACGCCAATGTGTGAACAGCTGCACACCGCAAACGCAAACACTTTGGCCGAGACATTTAGAAGGCGATTCTAGCCATATTGGACGCGGCTGTCAACAACATGGAAACAAGGAAAGTTGAAGTTATATACCCATTTCAACTGTAGGGAGTCAAATACTACCCTTGTCCATGTCAATATTACAATAGGGTCACCACCTATTACGTGGAAAATAACGTAAAAACAGAACGTATAAAATGCTTCAACTTATCTCTTCAGGGGAAATAACTTCTGCAGCACCTACAGCTAAAAAAAACACTGCGTAAAAAATAACTACATTAGAGGTTAATTATGTACTGAATATAGAAATTCAATACAAAACAAATGTTATTTATATCGCAAAATGTTCTAAAAGGTATATTTAAGTAGTGTGCATACTAAACCGCCTCTTTCACGAGCATGACCTGCTCAGAAATGCTCGAACGGCTGACTGATTATGCAGAACAAAACGCATATAAATAAATAAATAAATATTCACGGACATCTCACACAACGCTATCTGATCCCAAAGTAAGCTAGGAATAACCTGCTTGTGTTATGGGTATCAGACCACGGATATTAATACTTATATACTTTTAAATACATACATATTATACATAGAAACACCCAGACTCTTGAGACAAACATTTATGGGTCACACAAATATTTGTCTCCGGTGGGAATCGAACCCACGACCTCCAGCGCCGCAGGCGGTATCACTACCGACTGCGCCACAGAGGCAGTCTAATTATAATAATATTATAATTAGACTGCCTCTGTGCAAAATATAGCAATTTTTCAAAATGAATTTCTTTCGGATTTGACACAATCGAGTCTCTACTATCTTAAATGTTTGTGATATAACTTCCTTCTCTCCAATAATATATTTCCAAAAATAGAATTAAATTTCACAGAATCTTGGTAAATATAAATTCGACCCGTATCAGATTTCGATTATCGGCTAGATAGTTCGGTCCTAATTCTATTTGTCAAAGATCCGGTTCTATAGTGTACCTATAGGTATTATTTGCAAAGGTATCTTCCGATCCTATAATCTTCTTAGCACCCCACCCCATCTCTACTGAATAGGGTTTGAGGACAAACTCTTCAATTCCTAATACAAGCAACCTGCTTTTCAATATAATGTATTAAGACTTTCCTCGGGGTCAGAAAAGGTTTTGGTATTATCTTTATCCTTCTACAAAAATAATGAAATGTAGCGGGTAGTTATGCCTCTGCCTACCCCTTACAGTACTTTGGTCGAGATAAAGGCGTACCTAACTATAATATTTTCTGTATCTTTATACTTTTTTTGAAGGAAAGGTAGAAAAGCTGAATAATTAACAATACTTAATACTTTTTGTTGTAGTACCTATTGTTTTTTTATACCGAGATGGCAGGCAAGCATAATATCCCACCTTACCTAAATTAACGTAAACGCACCTAATAACGACCCCTTAAAATCCGCGCTCATTACCGCCCTATTCAGAAAACTATCATTATAATGTGATGTGTTAAAGTTACACAAGTGGTTACTTTTGGAAAAATGTAGATATATTTGTATTGCAATTATTCATGTCTATTTTGGGTGCGTAACTCAATGATTTAAAGAATTATTGCCCATTTCTTCCGTGACTGCCGGCGATAGTGCATTTTCCATAGTGTGGCGTCTCCGATGACTTAAGTTCTCTTGCTTCTTTCTTAGCAGAATATTATATCCTAAAGCATTTTAATGCAACTTCTAGTTCTTTTTATGCATTTTGTATACTTTCAGGAACACAAATAATAATAAATTTTAATGAGATACTCTTTTATTTTGCTTAAAATTCAATATTAAAAATAGGCGGTAATAGGAACAAAAATCACAATTTTGTTCCTATTAACGACCCATGTCGCTGATAAGAACTTTTCGTATCTTTCGTGTGTCATGATTTTTGCTAAAATACGTCAATTAATAGGCAGGAGGCTATACTAATTCAGTTCCTTAATATGTTAACTTGCATTTGAGCTATTAACGCCATATTATTTTAGAGCCTTAGTAGCCTTAAAAGAAACTTTGCTCTTAAGTAAATATTTTGTTGACTAAAGGAGGTGTAATTTATAAATATTGTATTTTTATAGTTAAAATATCATTATTATTAAATATTTATAGCAACCACACTATTTAAAATCATACAAATGTACAAAAACCACATGTATTTACCCAATTCATACACATTACATTGGGTCGGTAATAGGTTATACGATTTCCTTTAATAATACCTATTACCGATCTACTTTTACATTTACAACGAACTCCGTAGTCGTTCGTCGTTCCTTATAGTCAGTTCCAAGTACAGCAAGGGATGCTGTACAAAAATTGTTAATTATATTTATAAATAAATGATAATAAAAAGAACTAAGAAGTTATCTCAATCTGCGTTAAAAACCGGCGACAGTCTTCTTTGCCTAAGATACTGAACGAGGTTGAAAGCTTCTATGAACAGTTAGGTACACACATTTCCTGTCCTGGTCCTGGGAGACTTCAATGCCTGGTCACAGGCTTGGGGCTCCCGGGAAATCAGAGACAGGGGGAGGATACTGGAGGATTGGGTCACAACTCGTGGCCTAGTCATCCTGAACCGGGGGAATGTCGCAACCTGGACGCGGCGGGGGCTCAGCTCGGTCATAGACGTTTCGTTTGCGACCCCTGAGCTCGCCCGCCGTGTCCAGGGATGGCGTGTGGTGGAGGAGGAGGAGACGTCGTCGGATCACCGATATATTCGGTTCGACGTCTCCCCTCCACCTAACCTGCCGCCAGCAATCGCGAATCCCCCGGAACCGCGTTGGGCACTCCATCGCCTTGATCGGGAGGCTCTCCTGGAGGCGGCCATCGTGCAGGCCTGGATTCCGACAGCGGACAGGCCTGTCGATGTTGATATCGAGGTGAAGTGGTTCGGGAGAGCCATGTCGCACATCTGCGATACGGCGATGCCCAGGGCTAGGCCCAGACCGGCGAGGAAACTGGTGTACTGGTGGA
This sequence comes from Miltochrista miniata, assembly GCA_933228765.1. NCBI lineage: Eukaryota > Metazoa > Arthropoda > Insecta > Lepidoptera > Erebidae > Miltochrista > Miltochrista miniata. Next base: position 5,660,268 of record OW121769.1, read on the forward strand.
CGTCGGAAATCGCGCAGTTGCGCGCGGATTGCGTTACCGCGCGCCGCCGGTACATCAGGTTCCGCCGGAGACATCGTCGCCCAGATGATGCGACAGCCCGAGAGACGGAGCTCTATGATGGGTACCGGGAGGCCAAAAGGGCCCTCCAGACGGCCATCAACCGGTCCAAAAAATTGAGCCGCGAAAAGCTGATGGAGACTCTGGAGCGAGACCCGTGGGGGCGCCCGTACCTTATGGTAAGGGGCAAATTACGCCCTAAGGCGCCCCCACTGACCCAGAGTCTCCAGCCGGAGCGGCTGGAGGGGGTCCTGGACTCCTTGTTCCCGTCGAGAGCGGAGGAACACATTCCTCCGCGCATGGCTCCGTCTCAGGCGCCCAACGCGGAAGGCAGCGAGAACGACGTGCCCGTGGTCACCGAGGGTGAGTTAGGGGCGGCTATACTGCGGCTTAAATCCCGCTGAAACACCGCCCCTGGACCCGACGGCATTCCAGGCCGGGCGTGGGTCCTGGCTCTCGAGGAGCTTGGGCCTCGACTAGTTGGGCTCTTTAGCGCATGCCTCGAGAAAGGCCAGTTTCCCAAGGTCTGGAAGACAGGAAAACTGGTCTTGATTCGAAAGGCGGGGCGGCCGGCAAACTCCCCATCAGGGTACCGGCCGATCGTGTTGCTCGACGAGGTGTGCAAGCACTTTGAGCGCATTATTGCACAACGCCTCGTCGGGCACCTCACACGCGTGGGGCCTGATCTGGCGGATAGCCAGTTTGGCTTCCGTCAGGGACGCTCCACCGTGGACGCGATCATGCGCATTAGAGGCCTGACGAAGGAAGCAGTCTCACAGGGTGAGGTGGTGGTGGCGGTGTCTCTCGACATCGCCAACGCATTCAACACCTTGCCCTGGAGCTGCGTCAGGGAGGCGCTTATCTATCATGGAGTGCCTCCCTACCTCCGTCGAATTGTCGGGGCTTATCTCTCCGAGAGAGCCATAACTTACCCGAGCTGGCTAGGGCCGGTCGGCGAGATGTGTCGTGCGGTGTTCCACAGGGATCGGTTTTAGGGTCGCTCCTGTGGAACATCGGTTACGACTGGGTGCTGCGTGGTCCGTTACTCAGAGGGGTCGGCGTAACGTGTTACGCCGACGACACCCTCGTTACGGCGCGGGGAGCAACGCACCGTGCCGCAGCACTTAAGGCCACGGCAGGGGTTGCTCAGGTCGTGGGTCGGATTCGGCGGCTGGGTCTCGAGGTCGCCCTTCACAAATCCGAGGCTCTGTGCTTCCACGGACCTCGGATGGGGCCACCTGCGGGATCCAGCCTACAGGTAGGGGGCGTCAGCATCGGCATCGAGCCCTCGATGAAGTATTTGGGGCTCGTACTCGATGGCCGGTGGAACTTCGGACGTCACTTCCGAAGTTTGGTCCCGAAACTGAGGGGAGCATCTGCCGCACTCGCGCGGCTGATGCCCAACATCAGGGGACCCAACGCTCCCTACAGGAGACTGTACCTGGGGATCGTGCGAAGCATGGCCCTTTACGGGGCTCCCGTATGGGCGGAGACCCTGACGGCCAGCAATGTGGCTAGACTGCTGAGCCCGCAGAGAGTTATGGCCGTCAGGGTGATAAGAGGATACCGCACGATTTCCGGTGAGGCGGCATGTCTCCTGGCCGGGACCCCTCCATGGGACCTGGAAGCGAGAGCCCTTGCGTCACTGTTCAGATGGCGTAAGGAGGCGCTGGAGCGGGGCCAAAGGCCTGCGTCTCGAGAAATCGAGGCCCAGCGGACCCTGCTCCACCAGGAAACCGGGGAGACATGGAAGGTGCGACTTGAGCAACCAAAGGGGGGATTCGCCACAATCGCGGCCGTCAGCCAAAAAAAAAAAAAAAGGTAGGTATACACATTTGCAAAGAAACCCGTTTAGTATCATGTTAAAGTCCAGAGATCCAGATCGACTCAGCACTTTACCGAAGATATCCCAAACGTCAGCCTGTGCGAGATTAGTATGGGCCTGAAGCAGCTTTAAAACAGCAAGGTACCAGGAGACGACGGAAATATACTGCAGAGCTTCTAATGGCAGGTGGCAAACCGGTTCTTAAGGACATACAGAAGTTATTGAACTCCGTCATACTCGAGTGTAAAAAGCCACAGGTATGGAACAGGAGTGTGGTGGTTCTCTTCTTCAAAAAGGGCGATAAAGCCTTATTGAAGAATTACAAACCATCTAAATTTTATAAATAGCTCAACATACCTACACGCGCATTTTTATTTAACTTTAACGGTTCCATTTATTTAGTGGTCGGTATTAGGTGTCTCATAAACGGTATTAGGCACACGCCCTATATTTTGGATCGGTAATAGGGACATGGCCCCTTTTTTCTTTTAATCCATATTTAATTTATTAAGTAATTTTTTATATACTGTATCTATACATGACTGAAAAGTACGATAGTTTCAGTACTTGAAAAACTATTTTTGTTGACGCCACATATTAAGAATGTGCTTATTTTTTGGACATTAATCTCAACGCCGCTTAAACTGGCGGTAATAGGTGCGTTTACGTTAGGTACCGTTGTCTATGCACGTTGCAACACTTCGTTTGGGGTCGAAATATGATTTTCACTCACGGAAACATGTATAACTATTCATTGGAGCAATTAAAGTTTCTAAAAATAATAATTTAACATATATCTGTGGTAAACGCTGTTGATGTCGCAGATATTCAAACTCATTGTTAGTTATTACCATTTATGTACCTTCTGTGATGTTGTTTGTTTACCCAAAAATATTTAAAAAAAGCATATTAAACATAAACAACATAAATTTTCATTCCCTTGGGAGTAACACGAACATTTGTTTGGTAACGTTTTTATATTGGGTTACAAACAGTCGGGTATTTAACTAAGACAAATAAGAAATACTCACGAAACCACTCGGGCAGTTAATTCTTAAATAAAATATACCACACAACAACTCCCTTGGGATGTAACAGGCGTTTTTACGAGGTCAAAAAGCTACCATAAATATTTAACGTGAGGGAAAATCCATCGTGGACGCAGTGCCGGTCTCCTACCGACTAAAAAACCTCACGTAACGCCCAACAGCCTGCAGTCCTGCCTCAGCAACATCCTGGTTGGGAGCCCCGGGTATGCCCTCGGAAGGATGTCCCAGGACTCCCAACAGAACCCCGCTACCACTGCGGCCTCGCCTAAGGGGTGGTTCGGGTGCTATCCCGCGTCTTTGGGGGTTTCGGGTGTGATCCCGCTTCTAGGGGTGGCGTGCGTGAATCTCTCACGTCACGCTGCCATCATCGGCATTCTGTAAGGACGGTAAGCAGCCCTCTCACCGTCCTCAGGCCCTTGGTCATGGAGGCCGATAGTCTTCTGCGAAGACACGTCGGCGGCACCCAAGCCGCCGACTGCGGAACTCGGGTGGGAGAGTCCTCTGCCGTTCCCGCCCTGCCGCCTCTTTCACGAGCATGACCTGCTCGCAGAAAGAGGCGGCGCAGTCCCACTTACTCCCGCTGGAGATCATGAATCGCACCATGGTCTCGAGTAGTAGTGTCCACGTCCCGTCCCACTACGAGGACCTGGCGCTGTTGCGCCCATGCCGTGCACTCTACTAGCGTGTGGAGCGCTGTGTCATCGCTGCGGTCAAAATGCTACCACAAATGAGACTGATAATTATTTGGTACCTACTCGTATATACCTGATCTCCTAGATCTGTCTGTCACGTCAAGCCCAAGGCAGCGGGATAACATTCGAACCAACCCCTAAAGACGCGGGATAGTACCCGAACCACCCCTTAGGCGAGGCCACAGTGGTAGCCAAAATCTGTCGGAAATTCTGGACATTCTTTCAAGGACTTGCCCGGGGCTTCTAGCCGTAGGCAGGAGTAGGACACCGTAAGGTTTTAATTGGTAAATTGCGGCATAGCAACCATGAGGACTTGCACACGTAAAACTTGACTGATTTTGAATTTTCGTTTCATTTCCATCTTTTAAAAAAAATTGTTAATTGATGAACAGTGACTCTAAAAAGGGGTTTTTGCTTGGAGTGTCTTTGAAAGATAACATTTGAAATAACGTTAAAGTGTGCAGAATCTTTAACAGAACTGATGGCCGATGGAGCAAACTAGTTCTGGAGTGAAAACCGCTACTTGGTACACAAGGGGTAGTTCCAGATGAAACGATTGACTATAAAAAGTTGACAGGCAGCGACTGGGTGCGGAGGGCCCAAGAACACGTTTGTGTTAAAGACTGTTATAAGCTTGTTTTATTGAATCCTCTACAAAAAAAAATACAAAATTTCAAGGGTCTGCTTTTAAATACTTTAAAAATGTGTATCCTTCAAATTCATTGTATTGTAAAGAATTCTTTTAACTTTGATCGTGCTAACTTAATTCTGAGTAAAGAGATAAAAATTCTCTTTGTCTTGAGACTGTGTAATAAATGTCGGTCAGATTATTATCCGCGAGATAAAAAGCTGCTCCAACTTATTTAAATTTCAAGTTAAGATGCCTGCTTTATTACATTCAAGACTATTTCCGGACATGATTTTTTTTAACGTGAGGGAAAATCCTTCATGGAGGCTATTCCGGACTCCTACCAGCTAAAAAAACCTCACGTAACGCCCAAAAGCCTACGGTTGGGAACCCCGGGTAAACCCCTGGGCCGGATGTCCCAGGACTCCCAGAGAAAAATCTATAGCATTCGATGGACGTATTTTCTGTATTCAAGATTTGCTCAAAAGTTTTATTAAATCTGTATTTTTAACCCCCGACGGAAACCCGAACGGGGTGTTATAAGTTTGACGTGTGTGTTGTGTTGATGTGTTTTTAACCCCCAACGGAAACCCGAACGGGGTGGTATAAGTTTTTAACCCCCGACGGAAACCCGAACGGGGTGTTATAAGTTTGACGTGTGTGTGGGTGTGTGTGTGTGTTTGTAAGTCTGTCTGTGGTATCGTAGCTCCCAAACGGATGAACCGATTTTGATTCTGTTTCTTTTGTTTGAAAGATGGGTTAGGGGAGAGTGTTCTTAGCTATCCTACTAATCCTACTAATATTATAAATGTGAAAGTTTGTTAAGATGTTTGGATGTTTGGATGTTTGTTACTCAATCACGCTCTAACGACTGAACGGATCTGACTGAAATTTGGTACAGAGATAGATTACCGTCTGGAATAACACATAGGCTACTTTTTATCCCTGGAACAGGTTCCCATGGGTTTCGGGAATGAGAACAAATTTTTCTGCTAGCGGCGCGGATTTCAGCATAAACTATTTATTAACAGATTAGTTTGAAAATAGGCATTAGGTAAACCGGTTCCTGTACTAACACATAGCATACTTTTGATCCCAGTAGTATATTCACTTGGGATGAATGTTTCAACTTTATCGTTATCAATTTCGCACGACTCAACGGCTCTGGCTAAAATTTGGTACACAGATAGATTACAGTCTGGAATAACACATAGGCTACTTTTTAACCCTGGAATATGTTCCAATGGGTTTGCAAAAACAGGAACAAAATTTCTTGCTGGCGGTGCAGTTATCAGCATAAACTATTAAACAGATAGCGATTAAAATTGGCACATAGGTCGATCAATTCCTTGATTAAAATATACGTACAGTAGGATGCTTTTCGTCTCCATAGTGTGTTCCCTTGGGATAGTTAGCATCACATGGGAACGTATTTCAAGGATGAAATGTTACAATGTGCAATTCCAGAGTATAGTCTATTCCTATTGTTAATTGTTAATTGAAATATACTTATATTGGCTTCTTTTCATCAGTGCAACTTGGTTATTCTCACGGACTCTGAATTTATTTGCAATCTGATTATTATTGTACCTAATTTGATTATTTGTTTTATTTTTAAATTTTGTTTTATTTTATTTCATAACATAATTTTGTTGTTTTTAAATATGCCAGGAACTAATTTATCTTAATCTTCTAAAAAAGCTCAAGCTATGAAGGTAGCTAGAAATCAGGAGACTTCCCCTAGTTGGGAGTTAAGGAGGATTGAGCAAGCTAGGCGTCAAGCGGCTCTCTGAGTAGCTAAAACACCGGAACAGGCGCATGATCGTCGTCAACATCATGTTGAATATTTAATCTCTGAACGGGCTGCTGAGATGCGGGAACAATTGCAAGCTCGGCGCGCGGAGCAAGCTGAGCGTCAAGCCAACATGAGGGGAGTCGAAACTCCGGGACATGCTAATCGTCGTCGTCCACAGCATGTTGAATATTTGACCTCCCAGCGGGCTGCTAAGGAGGTGGAACGATTGCAAGCTCTACGCGCGTAGCAAGCTGAGCGTCAAGCCAGTATGAGGGCAGCCGAAACGCTGGAGCCATCCAACTATCGGCGTCAACAACCCGTTGAATATTTAAACTTCCAGCGGGCAGCTGAATCCCTGGAACAATCGCGGGCTCGACGCGCAAAGCAAGCTGAGCGTCAAGCCATCCTGAGAGCAGCCGAAACACTTGAGCAAGGCAACCATCGGCGTCACCAGCATGTTGAATATTTAAGCTCCCAGCGGACGGCTGAGACGCCAGAACAATTGCAAGCTCGACGCCAACAGCACGCCAATTATGTTGCGTCACAGCAGGCAACAGAGACTGAGGCGGAAGCAGAAATGCGCAGACGTTCCGTTGCTCAAAGGGTGGCACTGCGCCGTCAAACATTCTCTTTAAATACGTAGGGCGTTTTAAAGAACGCTGCATTTGAGTACTTGAGGAGAGCAGATAAAAATAGACGCCTGTCTGAAGGCGTCGCCACTGTGGGCTAAGGTGCCAAAACTTCATCTTACGTGCAACATGCGTGTATAGCTGTTTAATGACCAAGAGTGTGGTACATATGCAAGTAAACTGCTGGAAATAGGCGAGGGCCGACTAAAAACTGATCCACATGGCAAATATCAGTTAACAAGTGAATTTTGCCATCCAGGAGCTAATTTTCAATGGTTTTCCAAATTTACAATCTAACTTAAAAAACGAAGATTGGTTGTGTGAAAGGGCAGTACTATCGCCAAGAAATGAGTGTGTAAATAAAATAAATAAAACAATATTAGCTGCGGTACTCGGAGAGTTAAAAATATACTCCTCCGTTGATACAACGATGACCAATTACGATAGTACTGCTCCGGTCGAGTTTCTAAATTCTTAAGAGTTAACTGGTGTTCCTTTCCACATATTAGAACTCAAGGTTGGGACCTCAGTTCTATTAATGCGTAACCTTGATTTACCAAAATTATGCAACGGTACGAGGCTGCGCATTAATGAGCTGGGGAGAAATATTATAAAAGCCACTGTTATTACTGGATCAACCAAAAGGAGACGTTGGAGACGTGCGTTTTAATTCCCCGCATTCCAATAATTCCCAACAATTTGCCATTCGAGTTCAAAAGGTTGCAATTTCCCCTAAAATTAGCTTTTACAATGACAACTAATAAATCACAGGGTCAAACATTGAAAGTGGCAGGAATTCACCTGGGCACTCCTTGCTTTTCACATGGTCAGCTATATCTTGGCTGTTCAAGAGTATCGAGTGCCCAAAACTTACATGTACTGGCTGAAAACGATAGATCGTATAATGTAGTCTACAGATCCGTTTTACCATAAACTTTCCCTATCTACTTTAGTTTGGACAACAAAAGTGAATTACACGTATTTTGCGGTGTTGTTGTTGTTTAAAGATATTCAGGCTTTGTACCCAATGAAATGCCTATTCCTCTTATTCAGAACTAGCTGATCCTCGCAACTGCGTTTACGCCTACTATAGTAAAAGTATGTACTACTAAAACTATACATACTTTTACTCTCCTTTTAATTGACGACCTGAAAATAAATAGGGCACAGGAACAGTCACTACAGTGGCAGGCTTAAGCCACTTTACTTATAATTAAGTGTTTTTTGCATGGACGCATCAGAAATCGAACAGTCTCATTATTCTGCAGCCTGAGGGAAACACCAAACATGTGGTTCACAAAGAGGTGTTAACAATTCCTTTCATTTTACCACCTATCTGTCTAATCTATTTTAACAAAATAACTGGTCAGCTCAGTCACCTATCAACACCTAACTAAAATTCTTGAACCCTGAGTCCTGATATGTTAATGGTCAAACAACCCCTATAATGTAAGGCTTCACTAGAAACCATTTAATCAAATTCTAGCCCTAATGGGATACACAGGATATAAAAGTTTATCGAAATGTATCCCGGGCGAAGCCGGGGGCCACAGCTAGTGTTTTATAAAAATCGGTTAAGCCATTTCAAAGATATGAGGGGTGAAAGTGGTGATCAAAAATTGAATGCGTTCAAATATACCCGTGTTAGGTATCAAATGAAAGGTCATAACTTATAGGTACATCACGATACCGTAAGTTTTATGAAAATCAGTTTTTCCATTCGAAAGATATGAGGAGTGGAATGTATTTCTAATTCTGTAACCATACTCCGCGCAATTCGCATTAGCTCTGAATAATTGTTGATAGACTATGCGTATGTTGATATTAAAAAACACCTTTAAAAAGCATGAAATAAAAAAAAATAATTAAAAATTTAAAAAACCCTCGGCTCACAAAAAAAGAACAATAAAAACCTGTAAAAAGTAAAAAAATAAGTATTAAATTATGGCATGTATTTAAATCGATATCTGTTTATTCCCTTTTTCTGAACAAAATATATCAAAGTTAAACCAAAAATACTGACTTGCACACTAATTATGCACACTAAATATACCAAATTCATTATACTGTTTAATGGTATTTGCAGAACTGTTTTACTGAACGAATAACTATTATCAGAATAGTATATCTATAAATTCCATTGTTCAACAAAAATATTAAAACTTTTTTAAGGAAATCTATCGCCTAATTTACTTTTAGGAACATCGTTTATTCTAAGTAAAACCTCAATTTAATCAGTCACCCCTACAAAATAAAATTTTATTGATCAAAAAAAATAAAAGTTTAACCTAACCTAACCTATTCCGTTATAAGATAGTACTATTTAGAGTGCAAGTTAGTATTTTTGATATGCAATTCGTATTTCTGTTTCACAAATCATATATTTGATGTACGAACCACATTTTTGGTGTGAATTCGATTAAAAAGGTCATCTCGTTCTGAGTAATATTTAAGTTTTTTAAGTAGGACATGTTTAGTTTATCAATTGGTTTTTTTGCACAGCATTTAATTTTCTGGTTTGCATTCAGTAAATTAGTGGAGTTACCTAGTGTGCAGAAAAATTAAACAGAGGTGCATTTAAAAATATCCCGTAAATTATGACCTATCTACCCTAAGTATTGAACCTTTATTATTATTATAGGTAGCTATATTATTTACGTATTCATATTTTTAACTAACAGTTTGTTTCGTCGGGGACCGCTCACCTAATCATAACCTAATCGTACGTCTGTATCGCAAGATCCTAACTGTAGATGTTTTGTGCGTACTCGTTGGTGCGGTCCCCCCGACCGACGAGACAAACTGTTAATTATATAAATATGTAAATAATATAGCTACCTATAATAATAATAAATGTTCAATACTTAGGGTAGATAGGTCATAATATAATAGTTAATTTTTAACTTTTTACAGGTTTTTATTGTTCTATTTTTGCGAGGCGGGGGTTTTTAAAATTTTTAATAATTGTACAAATGTGGTCTCGTTCAGACGGGCCTTTTATTTCCGGTACTTTTCTAATTTTGATCTAAATGAGGCCTTATGGCCGCATGCAGTTGCACTGCAGCTCTATCCTTAACAAACATAAATATTCAATCCTAATTTTATCGCTAAAATATTAAAGAATACATACACGTACGTTTGCATAACGTTTTCTTTAAAGGGGGAGGTAGAAGCTTACTTTTACAGTCACATTGCAGCAGTTGTCTGTTGCCTCACGTAATAGATAGATGGTTGGCCTATTCCTGTATTGAAGCTAACAGGTGCAGGTACCTCAGTCTAAAATTATACTGAACTTGAACGCTACAGTTTTGTTGCACTCTTTTTATGACCTAACACTGCAACAAATCCGATACGAATAACTGTGATCTGAAAACCACAAATATTCAAGTAGAAACGGAAAATTTGTTTTTTATCTGTGTAGGTCTTTTGGACTACAAACCAGCCCACCTGCAAGTGCTTCACCTGCGTTAGATATAACATCCATAAACTCCATTGGTCATAATGACAGACTAGGTAAATGGATAGGTCATGGCTAAGAGTGGCAAAATACTGTACAACAAGGAGGCACAGCAGAGCAGGTTAACAGGTCAGACGGCACACATCGTACCAATATTATAAATGCGAAAGTTTGTGAGTGTGGATGTGTGGATGTTTGTAACTCTTTCACGCTCTAACGGCTGAACGGATTCAACTGTAATTTGGTACAGGGATACATTATAGTCTGGAATAACACATAGGCTTTTTTTATCTCGAAAATAAATTTTACGCGGGCGAAGCTGCTGGCATCGGCTAGTTAAAAAAATGGTTAAAAAGAAAAATAACCACCAATAAAAGAGGGATCCCATGGTCCAAATTCAGATGGGGTTTGGAAGCAACTTCAATGCAGAAGAAGAAGGCTACATACTACATACTAACATTTATAAAACGTATCACAATACTAAAAAAGAAGATTCCAATAAATTGACTCCATTAAAACATTAAACTCAATAAATATTAACCTTTTTCTTCTGTTTCATTTGACAACTGTTCAAACTACGGTTAAACTTGAATTTGAAACCATTCTTTAAATCATCATCATTGTGATCTACAGATTTATCGACATGTCTGTAATCAGCATGATCACTATGTCTTTCGTCAATTTTACCATCTTTAAAACAATCATAGTGAGGTTTACAATCGATACTGTTAGTACTCCTAGCGATATAGATCTCTATGTCATCTCTGTTACGTATATCAGAAAGGATATCATTGCCTAGTTGTCAATCTCTACAACCATCAGCAGCTAAAGTGAATCTGGTAGCAGATTCGCTGATAGAATCATCCCTGATCTTCGGTCTCCGGTTACCATTCATTTGTTCGATGAAAGAAGTATTAGTATTCCTGATATAGTCTCTGTGAATGTTATGATTAGATGGGGACATATGAGTAAGTCGATAGCTAACATACGAATCGTTGCGTCGTACGACAGTTCTTGTGGTTCCAGCTCGGGAACTCCCGATTGGTGCAAAGGATGTTCCGTTTTGGTCGGCTGATGCTGCAGTGTGACAGCAGCAGAAGCATTTGAAGTAGGATCTGTGAAATTCTCTTCGGAATTTACCTGGAACAATACAGATTTTGAATTTATAGGTATATTTTCAATTGAGATTGTGCTATGTGCGTTAAAAATGTGATTTAAGATTTTTTTGATAGGTTTTGGGTGTGGTTGAGAAATTTTGTGAGAATGATGTGTTTGGGCGACGACGATTTTAATTGAGAAAATTGCCAATTTACTCCATAAGTTAGTTATAAATTCTTAGCTTTTTTATTTATCTAACACTGTTAGATGTAAGTAGGTAATAAACTGTTACATTCTAAGATAAATAAAATTTAAATAAAAATCATTTAATTTAGAAGTTAATCTCATTCATACTTTTAAGCGACTGCTGACCTAAGTACCTAATTATGGTTTTAATTTCAACTCGCACCTTTTCACGTTCTTGAGATAAAGGATCTTGACATACATACGGACGGACTGATGTACAGTACAGTCTAGAATTAGATGCTCAAGTCGAGCTCCAGCGTAAAGACTATTTAAAATAGTTTGCACATAATTCAACTATCAAGTTTCTTTTTATCAATTGTAGAAGATCGTTTCTCTATAAAAACTTGGAATGACCTACCCACGCACGTATTTCCCTAACAATCCCTGGTTGTTCAAGCGCAGCGTGAAGAACATTACAGGGCTGCCAACTTGAGGACTACTGTCAGAAGTTTTACGGACTGTGAAAGTAACCCTGCATCAAACCCGTATGGCTTTCCATAAGTTTGGAACCCTCAGTAGAGTCAGAACAATTTTGAGAAATGTCATTCTTTATTTTTATTTCGAAGAGAGTATTTTTAATTTTTAACCCCCGACGGAAACCCGGACGGGGTGTTATAAGTTTGACGTGTGTGTGTGTGTGTGTGTGTGTGTGTGTGTGTGTGTGTGTGTGTGTGTGTGTGTGTGTGTGTGTGTGTGTAAGTCTGTCTGTGGCATCGTAGCGCCCAAACGGATGAACCGATTTTGATTCTGTTTCTTTTGTTTGAAAGATGGGTTAGGGGAGAGTGTTCTTAGTTATGTTTTGTAAAAATCGGTTAAGCCATTTCAAAGATATGAGGGGTGAAAGTGGGGATGAAAAATTGAATGTGTTCAAATATACCCGTGTTGGGTATCAAATGAAAGGTTATAACTTATACATCACGATACTGTAAGTTTTATGAAAATCGGTTTAGCCATTCGAAAGATATGAGGAGTGGAATGTATTTTTAATTCTGTAACGACACTCCGCGCAATTCGCATTAACTCTGAATAATTGTTGATAGACTATACGTATGTTGATATTAAAACCCCTATAAAAAGCATGAAATAAAAATTTAAATTAAAAATTTAAAAAACCCCCGACTCACAAAAAAACAACAATAAAAAACCTGTAAAAAGTAAAAAATAACTATTATATTATGACCTATCTACCCTAAGTATTGAACCTTTATTATTATTATAGGTAGCGGTAGCTATATTATTTACGTATTCATATTTTTAACTAACAGTTTGTCTCGTCGGGGACCGCTCACCTAATCGTACGTCTGTCTCTATTTAGGTACAGAGCGGTCCCCCCGACGAGACCAACTGTTAGTTAAAAAAATATGAATACGTAAATAATATAGCTACCGCTACCTATAATAATAATAAAGGTTCAATACTTAGGGTAGATAGGTCATAATATAATAGTTATTTTTTACTTTTTACAGGTTTTTTATTGTTGTTTTTTTGTGAGTCGGGGGTTTTTTAAATTTAAATTTAATTTTTTTTATTTTCAGTCGAGCAGGGTCTTCTTGAAAAAAAAAAATGTAACGATATTTTTTGCTTACTGTATTTCCACCTATAGAGTGGACTGTATAAATGGAGTTCCGTTCTTCCGTATTCGTGTAAATCAACGTAGTTTTTATAAAATTGCAAATAATTATGTTTGGAGTTTATTTTTCTTGTTTAAAGGTATACCTTTAAACAAGAAAAATAACAGTAAAATATCCACTTCACATAAAAAAAAATAGTCTGTAGGTATATATATATATATACCTACAGACAATTTTTTTTAATGTGAAGTGGATATTTTACTGTTATTTGTTGATATAAAATGTAACTAATATTTATTATATACTAGCTGATGCGCGCGGCTTCGCCCGCGTGAAATTTCGTTCCCGTTCCCGCTTCCCGTGGGAACATTTTCTCGGGATAAAAAGTAGCCTATGTGTTATTCCAGACTATAAGCTATCTCAGTACCAAATTTCAGCCCAATCCGTTCAGCCGTTAGAGCGTGATTGAGTAACAAACATCCAAACATCCAAACATCCAAACATCTTCACAAACTTTCACATTTATAATATTAGTAGGATAGGATGCAAAAGCTTGAAAGCGTAAAAGTCTGGAAATCAGGATGTTTGTAACTCTTTCATTTTGGATGGAATTTGGTACAGGGATAGATCTAGATAGTCTGAAATAACATAATATAGGCTTTTTATCGTACACAACTAGCCTAATTTCGCTCCATTTAGTATTTATGATAAAAGCAATTTGTATGTTAGCGGGTGGCAAAACCGTAACCTCAAGGTTCTACAGATGTCTACATTATAAAATCTACCTGCATGCCAAATTTCAGCCCGATCCGCCCAGTGGTTTGGGCTGTGCGTTGATAGATCACTATGTCAGTCAGTCAGTCACCTTTGAGTTTTATATATTTAGATTGATAACATTGTCAAAAACGTCCACACGCGTTGTAAAACTAATTTGACAAGGAATAAAGAAAGTGATGTTTGTGAAGGGTAATGTGACATGACTTTGCACTTAACCGTAAAATAATAATATTTGTTTTATGAATTTTTTATACATATTGCATTGATGGTGTAATTTGCTTTGCTTTTAAGGGAACGTTTATAATAAAGTGATTTATTAAAAAGCGATTAAGTGCTTCGGAAGGCACGTAAAGTCATGGAAATCTGTTGCCAGTAATATGGCAGTTAAGTAAAATAAAGGTCTCATACAATATTGAATTTTTAAAGTCAGTAGTTTCATAGAATTAATATACTCTGTAAAATATAGCTTGATCTCTGTGACAGTTATGTTGACGTTAACAAAATTGACTTTTATTTCAAAGTCATAAAGTTGTTATCTACAGTTTGCACCTCTGTGTTCTTACTCTCTGTATTTCAATCGCAAAAGCTTTATGCCGTTGACATGAAGTCTATTGTTGTTTACGTTTGTTTAACTGTCACAGAGATCAAGCTATAATTTTACAGAGTAGGTTATACTTTATGCTTAGGCATTGGATGCGCCAGTACCGACGCATACATATTTTTTAGTTTATGTATTTAATGGTATTTATTATAATTATTATATGTCAACACTCACGCACTAAACGCATCTTACTTTTATGTATTGTCTATGGCAACACTATCCCGCCCGCTTCCTACATTCACTTTCCGCCATAGCTATTGGAAGATACGCACGCACCCGTCTCTTAACGCTCCGCTCCGCTATCGGCCGCTGTGATTACCCATCATATCGCGCTACATCGCTTATCATCAGCCACAGTCTCGAGAGTTACGGTTATAACTCCTGTGTGCATATTTCGCGGTCGTGAATCAAGACCCCGAACGCAAAGCTGGGAGCAGCGCCTACCTACCAACAAGAGTTCAAGGTAAGTGCACTTCCAAGTGTGGTCCTCCGTCCGGATATTCCATCTAACGCATTCTTTCTACTAATAATATTAATTACCTCTTTTCCTATTAAATTCACGCATACGCAGATATATATTTAGTATATTACTCATAAATACTCAACGCAAATATTATATTTAACGCCACCCGCACGCATTAGAAAAGTTAATTATCTTTTCACACCGCATATTTTATATTACTCATAAGTACTCATATTCTATAACGCATTTACGCTATTTATCATAATCATATTTACCTATATATAATCAACCCGCTGGCAGGTAGCGCCCCCCGAAATTATCGCTACCCAGGACTTGGACCATCCTGGCCATGTTAGTCCGGTTGTCCGATTCTAGGCAATCATTTTGATATTTTTTGGTAATTAGGAGTTTTGGCATAAAGTAAAACGGACAATCCAAAATTAACAATTTTCTCAACCGTCATAAATTTAACGTAGTTTTCCCCAATTTCATTACAATTTCATATTATCTTTCGAATTGTAATCGTAGATAAAACTCATATTTATACGTTAATTTTATACCCACATATATTTATTTTATTGTGACGGTACTGGGCAACGCAGCCGATACATAACGGTATTCAAACGATTAACAGCTGATTGTTAGGCAGACTCCATATTGGGTTTGTTCTCTGAATACTTTACCGCAAACAGCTGATTTAAGCAAACAGCTGATCGTTGTTCGAATTTTATACTTTTTCGCTGAATATTTCTATTACCTACCCACTTATATACATACTCGTATCTCGTATCAATTATATTATCATGGCTTCTAAAGACAAATCCCATAGTAAAAGTTCAGACGAAAGTCAGGTCATGATAAATTTTTTAGAATACAAAAAACAAAGTTTGTTTCACATAGTTCAAGAAGTGTACAACTTAAGTCTCAAGGTTACCGATGAAACAGTACGCATGATGTTTCTCGCTCAGGTTCAATCTATCGATAAAACCCGATCGGATTACATCGAAACTATCGATAAATTGTTAATTGAACAATTAAAAGATAATCCGCAGGTACAGCCGAGTTATAGTGTTTTTAATACATTTGATGAATTATACTGTTTCATAAAGCAAACGGAAACTACTCTGAGACAAGAACTCGACGATAAAAAGAAAAGTGATAATTTTAATATCAAATTACCCCCACTTAAACTCACAGGTTTCGATGGTACTTATGGTAAGTGGCCTATATTTTATGAAAATTTCTGTAGTGTGATACATACGAATACTCGTCTCACCAACGCCGAAAAGGTTCAATATTTGATAGGTTGCCTTTCGGGTAAGGCACTTACTGTTTGTTCAGGCATAGCTGCTACCGCACAAAATTACGATGTTATTTGGCAAGCCCTTCTGGCTAAATACCACGATACCAGGGTTCAGGCGTCGTGCTATTTAGAACAAATGTTACACCAGAAGCCAGGGCAATCGGCTGATCAGATCTTGGAGAACTTTTGTTCAGCTGAAGCAGCTCTGCAGCGTCTACCTATCACAAATTTATCAGATTTCATAATAACTCATTTAGCATTAAGCAAGTTTGATAAACCTATGCTTGAATTGTTTGAACAATCTCATAGACATTTGAGTGTACCTACATATAGTGACGTCAAAACATTTTTGACAGAACAAAGCAAACTCCAAACGCTCCGCTCACCATCACATTCCCAAAAAGGTGATTATCGCGCTCAGCGGAGTTCAACCGCCTCTCATTTAAATAAACCTAAGTCATTTTTTACGCAAACCCGCCCTACTAATTTGAAATCAGTCGATACTTCTAACATAAAAAATTGTATCGTATGTAACAATAATTCCGCTCACCCTTTGTTCAAATGTCAACATTTTATCCAAGAGACTGTTGAAACGCGAAATGAAATAGTTCGTAAACATTCCTTTTGTGTTAATTGTTTAGGTTTTCATCACGTGAGTGCTTGCAGATCTGTTAATAGGTGTTCGATTTGCAATCGGTCTCATCATAGTTTACTGTGTTATAAAAATAATTTGAACGCATCAAATTCAACAAGAAATCATGCTGCCGGCAACGCATCGAGGCAGGCAAACGCGTCTACTGCGCCGTCCGAGCATTCCATATCGACTCGTGCGTCATCGGCAGATGATCCGTCCCGCTCGCACTCGCGGGAGGCGCGGTCACATAGTGGCAATATCGCGTCGTTATCAGCTGTGATCCCTCCGCCGCGTAATTCAAACAGCGCGACCACGGTCTTGTTGCCGACTGCTTGTGTATATGCAAATTATAAATCGGATCGTATACGTTTGTTTTTGGACTCAGGGTCTATGAGTAACTTTATTACGAAGTCTTGTTGTGAGCGTTTGCACTTAACAATACTTAACGCTCCTTCTGTCATTAAAGGCATAGGTCAACTTGAAAGCCAATCTTATGGAATTACGCATTTCAAAATATATTCGCGATTTGATGCCCGCTGTTCTTATTCGGTTAGTGCACGGGTTATAGACACTATTACAGATTTTTTGCCTAACGTAGAAATTGATACAGCGGAATTAACCCATTTACAAAATTTACCTATGGCTGACGAACGATACTATACTCCGGGTGGTATAGATTGTTTGTTAGGTAATGAACTCTTCCCCATGATTTTAGGGTCACAAAAAATTACATCCCCAACCTCATCAGTAATCGCGATAGAAACCACGCTCGGATACGTCGCAATGGGAAAGGCGCATGCTTTACCTTATTCGCTAGTGGCAAACAAGCATCCCCGCGATCGCATGTCTCATTCCTCCGTGTCCGACAAGGCCTTCTTATGTCACACTCAAGATGTGTCTCTCGAACAATTAACGCAACGCTTTTGGGAGATAGAACAGGTGCCAGATAAGAAGCACATTAGCACGGACGACGCAGCATGTGAAAAGCTGTTCTCGTCTACGTACTCACGCGACGATACCGGTAGATATACGGTTAGTCTTCCCTTTAAATACCCTCCCAGTGAGCTAGGGCACTCGTACACAATCGCCAAACGCAGGTTTGTAAATTTAGAAAAAAAGTTAGACGCTTCTAACTTACGCAACGATTATAATGCCATTATTCAAACATATATTGATCAAGGTTATCTCACTAAAGTGTCAAATAGCTTTCTAGACTCTCAAGTTTATTATATGCCGCATCGGGCCGTTTATCGCCCTGACAAAGAAACCTCTAAAACGCGTGTGGTCTTAGACGCTGGGTGTAAAACCACGTCAGGTAAATCGCTTAACGATTTGCTTTATACGGGACCAATATTACAGAACAATATCTTTCATTTGCTTCTCAATTTGCGTATGTACCCGGTTGCTGTAACCGCGGACATAGAAAAAATGTATTTTCAAGTGAAACTTACTCAAGATCATCATACATATCAAAGAATATTATTTAGGTTCGATTCCAATTCTCCTATTGAAAGCTATCATTTCAACCGCGTTTGTTTTGGCGTCTCCAGCTCACCCTTCCTGGCAATGCGAGTCGTAAACCAGCTCGCGTCAGACTGTCGCGCTTTATATCCTCTGGCGGCTTACGAAGCTGACAATCACATGTATGTTGACGACTACGTTAGTTCCATAGAGAATGTAGATTTAGCTGAAGACACCTATAGGGAAATGGTCGCTATGTTTAAATCTGGAGGTTTTAACTTAACTAAGTGGATCTCTAATGACAATACCCTATTGTCACGTATCCCGTCAATTCATAAGAGCTGTCTCGCTGTCAAGTTTGATGAGGATCCTCATGTTGACACTAAGATCGTGGGTATGCAATGGCAACCTAACGATGACACCTTTAACTTTAAAATAGTGATCGACATGCCTTTAACATGCACTAAACGCTCGATCCTTTCCGTAACCGCGCGCTTGTTCGATCCGCTTGGAATCATCAGTCCAGTGGTCGCATACATGAAGTTGCTTATACAAGAATGTTGGAAATTACAACTGGACTGGGACGAGACGGTCCCGGGTTGCATTCTGTCTAAATGGAAACACTTTCATAGGGAGTTGTCGCGTTTATCTGAAATAAAAATACCGAGACATATAGGTTTAACATCCGCTCGTCGAATTACTCTAATAGGCTTCTCGGATGCCAGCCAGCAATGTTATGGTGCTGTTATCTATGTACGAATAGAAACGGCTGAGAACGGAAACGCTCTTAATGTGAATCTACTGACCGCTAAATCCAAAGTGTCAGATTCTAATAAAACGCTAGCGCGTTTAGAACTCTGCGCGGCGGTCTTACTCGCAAAATTAATTAATTCTGTGCGCACTGTTTTTAATAAGCGGTGTCAAATAAACAATATATTCGCATTCTCTGATTCTACGGTAACCCTTACCTGGATTCACTCTCCCGCTCATAAGTTTCAAACTTTTGTAGCTAATCGCATCGCTCAGGTAAATGAATATCTGCCTGCTTCCCATTGGTATCACGTTCGTGGGGTTGAAAATCCCGCCGATATAGTCTCGCGCCCTGTGACACCTAAAGGGTTAATAAATAACTATCTTTGGTTTCACGGGCCGAAATGGCTGTCCGCACCTATAAATGCATGGCCTGTGAAGGAATATAAAATCAATCATAACGAGAAGACAGAATTACCGGAAATTAAAATAGCTTCTCTCCATGCACATACCATACCTGTCTCCGATCACGTTCACATGATAGACGAACTTGCTGAGCGTTGCTCGAGTTGGGTAAAATTTATTCGTTCACTGGTTTATGTATTACGTTTCACTAAGATTCTCAAATCCCGCGGTATACTTTCTGTATACGATTTAGAATACGCAGAATATTATGCGGTTCGCTTCGATCAGTCTAAGTATTTTCAGGTAGAATTACAAGCACTTAAGGCTACTAAAATTTGTCCAAATCAGGCTATTTTAAAACTCAACCCTTTTCTTGACGAACAAGGGTTAATTAGAGTAGGTGGTCGACTTACTCATTCTCAACTAAATTACAATACAAAATATCCAATACTGCTATCACCTAAAGGACGTATAGTGTCGCTCTTAGTAGACCACTATCACACCGACAATTTACACACCGGTCCTGGACTAGTGTTAGCATTGACTCGCCAAAAGTATTGGATTCTTTCTGCACGAAATTTGATTCGCCAACGAGTACATAAATGTAATTTATGTTTTAAAGCTAGGCCTCGTTCTACAACTCCACCTATGGGTGATCTTCCATCCATTAGAGTTTCACAAGTAAAGTCGTTTGTGCATACCGCAGTTGATTACGCGGGACCCTTTTACGTAACTCACATAAGGCGTCGTGGAGTAAAAAGTCATAAAGCGTATATTTGCTTGTTCGTCTGTCTCACAACAAAGGCGCTCCATTTAGAGTTAGTAAGTGATCTTAGTACAGATTTATTTCTCGCTGCCTTTAAACGTTTTATCTCACGCAGGGGTCCTGTTTCAGTGTTGTACAGCGATGGAGGCACTAATTTCATAGGTGCGAAACGAAAATTGAACGAAATTTACACGCTTATACAGTCCACTAATTATAAAAATGATCTGAATAAATATCTAACTCAACATAAGATTCAGTTTCAGCACAGCCCACCTTTCGGGCCCAATTTTAATTCGTTGCCTGAAATTAATGTCAAATGTGTTAAGTCTCATTTATTTAAAGCTATCGGGAGTCAAATACTCACCTATGAAGAATTCAGTACAATATTGGTGCAAATTGAAGGCATTTTGAATAGCCGTCCGATTTGCATACTTTCTTCGGATCCATCGGATCCAACCCCCCTAACGCCTAATCATTTTCTTAATGTTACTCCGCTTAAATATTTACCCGCTGAACACATTGAACCCCTATTACCAGATAACAGACTCACCCGCTATCAATTATTAAATAGAATTGTTCAAAGTTACTGGACACGTTGGAGCAAAGAATATCTTACCTCTCTCCAACTTAGACATAAGTGGAATATGCCGTCCAAACCTGTGACGATAGGAACTGTAGTTGTTGTTAAGGATGACAATACGCATCCTTTATCGTGGCCACTCGCGGTTGTATCAGAGGTGTTTCCCGGGAAGGATGGTGTAATTAGAGTCGTCAGAATTAAGACTTCTTCTGGTGAATACATTCGTCCTGTAACTCGGCTTTGCCCGTTACCCACGCAATAACTCCTACGCTTTTGAATTATTTTTTAGTTCATAAGTTTTCATTCCTTTTATTTTTTTATTTTGTTTATTCAATGTAGAGGAAGAATCCTCTAAGCCCCCCGAAGTTGGATGCGCCAGTACCGACGCATACATATTTTTTAGTTTATGTATTTAATGGTATTTATTATAATTATTATATGTCAACACTCACGCACTAAACGCATCTTACTTTTATGTATTGTCTATGGCAACACTATCCCGCCCGCTTCCTACATTCACTTTCCGCCATAGCTATTGGAAGATACGCACGCACCCGTCTCTTAACGCTCCGCTCCGCTATCGGCCGCTGTGATTACCCATCATATCGCGCTACATCGCTTATCATCAGCCACAGTCTCGAGAGTTACGGTTATAACTCCTGTGTGCATATTTCGCGGTCGTGAATCAAGACCCCGAACGCAAAGCTGGGAGCAGCGCCTACCTACCAACAAGAGTTCAAGGTAAGTGCACTTCCAGGCATAAAGTATCGAATTTAATAAAAAAATTAAGAATTTTAAACGTGGTGTTTGGAGTTACGTAAAAAATAATTAGCTCAATTTTGTGACAATACTTGTACTTGTAAAGTTTTTGATGAACATTTATCGAGTTCTATAGACGTTTACCGCATCCAATTTCTTCGCTTAAGGCTCTAGTGCAAAGGGTAAGAACAGGACCTAATTACTGGTCCGTGTGTCTGTCTGTCAACAGGCTGTATCTCAAAAACCGTGATAGCCAGACAGTTGACATTTTCACATACATACATACATATGGTTACGCCTTTATCCCCGAAGGGGTAGGCAGAGACATATAATATGCCCACATTTCACCTTTTTAGAATTTGTCCCACGTAATAGGTAGTGAGCCGTATTGCCGTTTTGATATGGACAGGCGCAGGTTGTAACTGCCTGTTGTTGAAATTTTTCAAGCCGCCCATAAGGCAAGCCAAGTTTATTTACTGGCAACCGGGACCAACGGCTTAACGTGCCTTCCGAAGCACGGAAACGCTCAAATCAATATCACAAAGTGTTCATATGGATGGTCACCCATCCAAGGACTGGCCATAGTGAAAGTTGCTTACTACAGTGATCGTTTACAGAACACTGAATCCGCGGGGCCACGAGCGCTTCACGTTTCGACATTTTCACAGATAATGTATTTGTGCTCACTTTTGCCTTTCCAAGTGGCAATACTGCTAGCATTTTAGTCATCTTTGTAGTTAGCAATAAGCAAAACTTGATGCTTAAACCATCTTTAAGTCCTGGAACATCCTTCCGAGGGCTTACCCGGGGCTCCCAACCATAGGCTGTTGGGCGTTACGTGAGGTTCTTTAGTCGGAAGGAGTCCGGCATAGTACCCATGAAGGATTTTCCCTCACGTTAAAAAAAAGTCTTTTATCTAAATTTCCTCGCTCCTAGTAACGATAATTTCGCAGGCCTAAGTGGTTATAACGCTATCCAATATTAAGAGAACCACATCTAAAGCCATATCATAATCTTATAGTGTAATAAGGGAAAGGATGGTCATCAAAAGCCTACGGCAAACGGTCGCTCCTAATTTTGCCACGTCATTTAATACGGTCCTTATTCTTGAGTACTTTAATGAGCTATTATATACAGAAAAATATTTGTCACATACACTCGATAGCAATGAATCCGGGTCACTTAAAGAATCCTAAAAATCTCGGAAACTAAAAATGCTAGGTTAATGCAATAAATTGTATTTAATAGACAATGTAATACTCCTTAAATGAAGGTATTAAAACTTCTTAGTTATTGTAAAGTTATATCATAAAAAAATCAAATTAGAAAAAGGGCCACTTTCGAAGATGGAACTACGAAATTACAGCATTTGGTGTTGCTTTTGTTTGTAATCTGTCATTTATGTGGGTACATAAACCATGTTGATAGTGCTCTATATTCATTAATCAAGCTGAAATTATGTCGCTTACGCCTGAAGAATGCACCAGAATACTTACAATGCTGGAAACCGGCCGGAGTCAGCGCGATACAGCCAGGACTGTCGGTGTGTCGCTGTCAACAGTACAAAGAGTTCTCCGACGTTACGAAGAAACTGGTTCTAACCTACGCAGACCAGGAACGGGCAGAACCAGGTGTACCACAGCACGAGAAGACCGATACTTGGTGAACACCATGCTTCGAAATCGCTTTCTCACAGGAACTGAACTCACCAATCAGTTTCGACGCCTCGGAGGAAGTAACCCAAGTGCATGGACAGTAAGACGTCGGCTTGCTGAATCTAACTTAAAACCCCTTAGACCTGCAAACGGCCCTAAACTGGAGCGTGGGCATCGTATTTCGAGACTAAGGTATGCCCAGAGCCACGTAAATTGGAGTATTGAAGATTGGTCAAAAGTTATGTTCTCCGACGAATCAAAATTTATGCTCTACAAGCACGATGGAAGACACAGAGTGTATCGAAGACCAGGGGAAAGATTCAAGCAAGCATGCATCGAAGAAAAAGTAGCCTACGGTGGTGGGTCTGTACTTGTGTGGGCCGGAATTTCTTCTGAAAGTCGCACAGAGCTGGTGATCATAGAAAACGGCTCTTTAACTAGCGTAAGATATGTGGAAGAAATCCTCAATGATCACGTTGGTCCATTTATGGTCAATTTAGGTGAGGATGCTATATTTATGCATGACAATGCCCGACCTCATACAGGTAGGATTGTGAATGACTACCTTCAAGAGATAAACATTACTCGTATGGAGTGGCCAGCGCGCAGCCCGGATATCAACCCGATCGAGCATGCTTGGGACGAGCTAGGCAGATGCGTAAAACAACGAAACCCTCCCCCAATCACGCTTCGTGAGCTCAAAATTGCTCTCACAGAGGAATGGGAGAATATTCCCCAAAATCGTATAAGGAACTTGGTGTACAGCATGCCAAACCGCGTAAACGCAGTAATGGAAGCACGAGGAGGCAATACGAAGTATTAAAATTCAAGAAAATCGTAATAAAGTTCAAAAATTTCATGTTTCCTATTTTTGTTTTAAGGAGAGATCAGCAGTTTTTTCTTTATGTAATTTTGTGTTAATAAAATGTATGGTGACTCATATTTTTTTTACTTTCATTTAAGGAGTATTACATTGTCTATTAAATACAATTTATTGCATTAACCTATCATTTTTAGTTTCCGAGATTTTTAACATTCTTTAAGTGACCCGGATTCATTGCTCTCGAGTGTAGTTCGAACTGAAGATATTGTACTTTTTTTTAACTATGGGAAAATCCTTCGTGAATGCTATGCCGGACTCCTACCGACTAAAAAACTTCATGTAACGCCCAACAGCCTACGGTTGGCAGCCCCGGGTAAGCCCTCCGAAGCCGGGGCGGGTCGCTAGTTTAGTAATATTCATTATCTGAACCATTTACTCATAAACATATTTGTTTGTTGGGTACGTAGAAATAAATACGTATTTGTGCACTATCGGGAGGTCCCTGAAGCATTAGAATTTAATATTTGAAATCAAATAGAGAGTTACGTTGATATTTCTGAGTTTTTTTAGAGTTCCGTACCCAGCGATTAAAATGGGCCCCTACTACTAAAAAGACTTCGCTGTCCATCTGTCTGTTTGTCTGTCTTCGGGCTACATCTCAGGAACTGTAATAGATGAAATATTCACGGATGATGTATTATTATTGCCGCCATAATACAAAACAAGTGCAAGGTGCAAAGGCAAGCTGTGAGAGTTGTTAACGATCCTATACTGACAGGTAGTGTTGACCCTCTTCGCGACAGGAGAGACTTTGCCTTCTTATGCGTGTTCCACCGCCTGTACAATGGTATGTGCTCTGAGGAATTGTTTGACATGATGCCCACGGCTACGTTCTATCATCGCACCGCTCGCCATAGACAGGAAATTCATCCTCACACTCTACGTCCGCAGCGTTCGAGCACGGTTAGATCCGATAGGGGTTTTCTTCCGCGCACGCTTAGGTTGTGGAATGATCTTCCTGCCTCGGTTTTCCCAAACGCCTAAAGTATGGGGTTCTTCAAAAGGGGTCTAAGAAGATTTTTACAGGGTCGGCAGCGCGAGAGTGGCGCCTCTGGTGTTGCAAACGTTCATAGGCTGCGGAGTCCTTCTGGTGGGCCATATGCTTGTCTGCCACCTTAGTGATATAAAAAAAACAGATACTAAAATCAGAAATAAAGAAAAAGGCAGAAATAAAGAAAGGCTCCTATACAAAAAACTTAATTTTTGCCGTCTTTGATACAGAACCGAATGAGCGAGTCCGAATCGCACTTGGCCGATTTATTTTATATTTTAATATTATATTTAAGAGAAAGGATCTTTGTGTTTACTGCGAGTTATTATTGGTGATTCATCATTCTTTAGAAATACTTTTTACATTTTTGACAGATGAGCTTTTACAAAACATTGTACTTAAGACAAAATATCAAACATAATACAAAGTATCAAACAAAATACAAAATAATAACTAGATAATAATCAATATTCAGCACATTGTTGTTTGAAATTTCTTAAGATGAAACTGAAAAGGATTTAAGTCTTGCGCCTAGCGATGAACAGACTGTGACAGGCCTATTTGATTCATTCATGCCTATTAGTCACGCTTTCTGCAATCCATATAATTTTGTTAATAGAAGGCCACCGCAAAGAAAACTTTGATTTTAAATATTGCACATCAAGTCCCTCATTCTCTACAAAAATATCAAATATCCGAAAACATTTACTTAAAAGATATGTAGGGACATAATGTATAATATTTTATGATTGTTTATTCCACATTATGAAAGTGCTCTTTGTTAAATTTTTGTATAAACAAACGTTCACTTGATGTTACCGAACATTCGTTGTACTGTCGCGATACTGTAGAGACCTAAACTTTGTTAGAAACAGTGATTAATAAACATTCTCAGTGACTTATTTTATTCAGTGGGGAGATCACTACATATAGTTATGGGTTGTATAATCCTACATAGGTGACAACTCCTAAAGATACAAATAAAAATCAGGTTTGTAAATTCTGTGGGGCGAAACACATGTAGTGCGAGAGGAGCAATGCGACATAAATGCTGCAGGGCTTTTAAACTGTGATACAAAAAACATGTGATTAGTGTGCGCTAAGCTTTTTCGTGTATTGAAAAATTTCTAGTGCAAAGTGATATCATCCCACTGAGTGTGTTATATAAAGCGAAATCACTTTGCTGAGTGTGTCGTGTAAAGTCTTACTTTACTGAGCGTGTTGTGCAAAGTGATATCATCAGGTTAAGTGTACTGTGCAAAGTCATATCCATATCACGTCACTGAGTATGTTCGTGCGATTTCAACTCACTGGGTGTGTGCCGTGTAAAGTTATATCACCTCACTAAGTGTGTTGTGTAATGTAATATCTCCTCACTGAACGTGCTGTTTAACCTTATAACTTGACACAGCACGCTCTTTCTTTCACTGTTACGCACGTTATCACTTTGCAAAGCACACCCATAGACACGATAAGTCACGGCACTGAGCATGTTTTGCAAAGTGATATTACATCAATGAGCGTGCTTTTCAAAGTTATATCACACGACTGAGTATGCTGTGCGCAGTCATATTAGGTCACGCAGCGTGCTATGCAAAGTGATATAACCTCACTAAGCGTGATGTGCAAAATATTCAAAAACTGTTTACTGACCTGAAAAGCCTGGGAAGCCTGAAAGCAGAATGTTAGTGACGTATTTTTCATGTATAAAGCAAGATAAAAAAAATATAAATATAATAGGGAGAATAAGAAATAGCGGTAAAATAGTAAAACTCATAAACATGTAACCTAGGGTAACTATTGAAGAATGACCCCCTAGGTCATAGGGCAGTTGCACTAAGAATCTAAATTCCCATATCTTCCCTTTCTGACCTCTTTTTAAGGAAGAGTGTAAAGGAAAACTTAGCCCCTCTCGCGTTCTATCAATACTTTAATAAATTCACCCTTTACGGTTTCTATCATCACCAAAGTCCAGGTTGCATTCGCAGATAGCAAACCGATGTCCATTTCGATTATCTAAATACTATAGAAACTGTAATTTGGATATTTTGGCATTGTCCGAAGTGACTGCCCTTTGACCTCCCATCCTATATGTCAAGGGCCCCTGCACTAGAGCTTCCTCCAGAGTAGAGCATTGCATTCACTTGAAGGTGAAGTTTGCTCCTTATAGATCTTGGTGGGATTTCTTAACTCGCTAATAAATTCCTTCATAGTGAAAAAATACATCTTGCGCTTGTTTTAAACTGCCACGCGTTAAAAGTTTGTTGAATGAGAGCCCATGTCTTACCGTTTTTATATTTGTTGTCATAGCAGCAACAGTAATACATCATAATCAACACATATATAAAATCGCAACAGGTCGCTATCTGTACATTGAAGACATATAAGAAAAAAATATAGAGGGGCTTTATAAGCGCAATGGAACCCCAATCCATGATTTTTAGAATTTACGTCTGTTTATCTATACGTTTGTGCAGGCTAATCTCAGCGACTGCTGAACCGATTGCAATGCAGTTTTCTTTATTGCGTTATGGTTTGCTACACTTAACACTTAACATTTAGTGTTTGTTTTATGCTTAGACCATATAACACGGGACTAGCCTTTGCGAACCACCGCATACAAAAATATTCTGCCAGTTTTCATACAAGTGAAGGGGGAAACACAAAGACATATAAAATTTCATTGCATTTAAAAATGTATTAATCGGCAAACGCGTAATGGCTGTTGTGTGTTAATTGTTATTGTACAGTCAACTACAATGTAATGTACTAGTTTAATCATATAAAATGATGTACTGATGTACAGGCTTTTCATAAAGCCAAAAGACCAAATGGTCATGTGCAATGGCAGAAAACAATGCTTAAGTAAGGCGCATCCTGTGGTTAGATGATCTAAGGTTTTATGTCAATCGGTTTATAAATAAAGAAGTTATATCAATATAAAGAACTTGCAGCGTACGAAGTCGCAGGCAACAGAGTATGTAACTAATGCTAGTGTAGTTTAGTTCTTCAGCTATCCCTGTTTCGGAGATACAGCCTGGAGACATGTAAACAGACAGATCTCAGTAATTGACTCCTGTTTTTATCCTAAAAAACACATACATACATATGGTCACGCCTTAATCCCCGAAGGGGTAGGCAGAGGCATATTATTTGCCAACATTTCACCTTTTTTTTTAATTTGTCCCACGTAATAGGTGGTGAGCCGTGTTGAGCTGGACAGGCGCAGGTTGTGACTGCCTGCTGTTGAAATTTTTCAAGCTGCTTAAAAATGCCCAACGTGGCTTAGCGACTTTTAGCCATTTTACTGGCAACCGGGACCAACGTCTTAACGTGCATTCCGAATCACGGAAACGCTGAAATATATGTCACAAAGTGGTCACATGAATGATCACCCATCCAAGGACTGGCCATAGTGAAAGTTGCTCACTACAGTGATCGTTTACAGAACACTGACTCCGCAGGGCCACGAGTGCTTCCTTGAAAAAACCGGCAAATAAAAACAAACATGCATTTATAATCAAATTATGTATTAGCAACACTTGTTATAAACTATAATGTCGGGCAAAGAGAATTATAAAACTACATTTTCGTTTGACTTTGGACGTTCTGCCAACCTAACAAACTAAATTAATTTATACCAACAGCGAAGGTGGTGAAAATCAAAGGGTATACGGGCGCTCGGTAAATATTTGTTCATTAGATGTGCACTGAACCTGATTTGATTAAAACATTTAAACGTCGTACGTGAGTTTACCAAATGGAACATACCTATTTCAATAAAATGCACTTCTTATTCGTTATTAGCTTTTAAAATATAGTTTTACTAGCAGTTATAGTTGTACCTATGTATAATTTGAGTAAAATTATACATAGGTACAACTACGTACATTTGTACTAGTACGTCATCAAACATTTAGTAGAAGTTGTGTTATAGAATTGACAAAATTCGCAGCCCAGCAAGACGTGTACAAGAATTTTATTCGTGTTCTTTCTGGTATTTTATTTATCTATTATAGGTATATTCGTATACTTTGACTTTTAAGCATCTGCCGTTTTAGAATCACTAGAAAGGATATCAGATTCTGGGTGGTCCCTTGTAACCGTGCTAAAATCGTCAGGCCGATATTAGGCGCTTATAGCATCAATAAAACCGTATGAATACAGTGGTAAATACTTTTAGTGTTTGTCGAAAATGAAGAAATACATTCCATTGATAGTAAAAATTCAGAGTGGCTCGGCGGGCCAAACGTACACAACATCGTCGGCGCTATTTCATAAAATGTTTGTCAACAATAATTGTTGGCGCCAAACATGTAAATATTTATTTTGTCAAATCCATTTTCGGGTCAAATCACAGAAGCATGAGAGTAAATATTATTTGTCATTATGTTTATCAGCATATTTGAGTCTAATATGTTTTGAAGTTTGTAAATATTGCTAGAATATGGGACTATGATAAAATAAATGGGTTCTTTGGTCTCGTCTTTGTTGTAATGTTTGTATTTTGGCAACATCAGAACAAAGCTTTATATTATAGGGTCACCTTGAAAACATCTTTCAAATAAAAAATCGAAATCGGTTCATAAACTACGAAGTGATTGGCAAAAAACATAAAATAAATTTAGTAGTCGTGGCTTCGACCAAGTAATAATATAGACGGCCCATCCATACATTAGTTTTGAAGACATATTGAAAAACTTTACTTGTACTGTTCCACAACATTTATTATAGTAATACCTAACCGGTTTCGCCTTTCGGCATTCTCAAAGGCTATTTACTTTCTCTCTTCCATCTGAAATGTCTACGTTCTATCCTTCAGATCAAATGGCAAGATCGTGTCACAAATGCGGATGTTCTGCGTCGTGCGCAGACGCAAGGAATGGAGGCCCTACTGATGAGGGGACAGTTGCGATGGTGTGGTCATGTCCAGCGAATGGATGACAGCAGATTGCCGAAGAGTGTGTTCTACTCGGAACTCTCGAGTGGTAAACGTAGTTCTGGCGGGCAATACCTTCGTTACAAGGACGTGCTAAAGAGAAACCTTACTGCATGTGGGCTTTCTACAGAGGGATGGGAGGAGATTGCACAAGTAAGAACAGTTTGGCGCTCAAAAATTAATGAAGGCATAACGTCTTTTGAAAACACTCGACTATCTGAGTTGGACCTCAAGCGCCAAGTTCGCAAAAACCGACCGAAACCTTCCTACAACTACACCTACAGCAGCACCGGCCGGCTCTACTGCGTAACATGTGACCGAGTGTTCAAGACGAAGTTTGGATTTTCAAGCCACCTACGAGCACATGCCAGGAAATAGCCAGGGTCGCCGTCGTCGGAAACGATGCGGACGACGATGATGATGATGACTTTCTCTCTATTTGCTCTTAGTGAAGTTTTTCAATATGTGTAGCAAGTTCTATCAAGTGCCATCAATCAACAGTATCAAGTTTTGAAGACGTTAAAGTAAGCTCGTTCACTCGCTCGTCGCCGGTGTTCTTGTTCCAAAGGTGAAATACGTGTGGCAAGAAAATACATTTTACCCAAGATGCGTTCCTGTGCGTTCATAAAGTGTAAAAACACTACCCTAAATTCGCAAAATGAATCAGAAATTACTTTTCACTTGCTAGTACTAATTAATCATCTAGTAATGTATCTTATTTCAAAAATTTGAAGCTAATTGCAAGTAAAAGAGACAGACCATAAATAGATAATTAACATAGCAGCTGCTCACGCCGTCAGCTGAAAAGTACTAGCTATCTCTTTCTTTCACACGATGTTTTGTATTTCCTCTATATTTAAACGCAAAAATGTATGTGTGCATGTCATGTCGTTGCTGCAATATCTTTGTGTTTGAGCTAGTCTCACTTTTTGAGTTTGTAATGTGTGACGTGACGTGGGCCTGTCTATACCTACTATTACTTGGCCGAAGAGTTGTGGTATAAGATTTTATTTTTACAGCTATTGCGTACGTGCAATTAGCGTACACGGGGTCTTGTTAAACTAGTTAATTAATGTTAGTAATAGAATAACAAGAACTTCCTGAGTGATGCTGCGTTCCCGAGAAACTGGTAATAACGTGATTAAACCAATTACTGAAGATCATATTATATAGAATACATGTTCCTTCACACAAGGTTTAAACGCTATATTAGTGGTACGGATTAATCTGAACTTAGTAATAAATTGTGGATTGAAAGCGCACTTTCATAACTTGACTCACATTTTCTTTTGCATGCAACTTTGCTCGTGATTTTAACTAATAAACAAACAATTTTGACCTGCCTAACATAAAAGGACTTCTAGTAAATCATAGGTTAAGATGTTTTATCATTTCCGCAGACCCAATTTTGATAAAGCTTCTGCAATATTTAAGTTAAAAAAATACCTACAAAATTGTAACAGTACTACTATTATCAAGCCACTGAATTGTGCTCCAACCCGAACAAACAAACAAACAGACAATAAGAAAAAAAATCATAGATTTGGACTCAAAAGCCCTAAATTAGTCGATTACAGTTATTTTTTAACACGCTTTTATTAGCTTCACTTGTAACTATGTATGTAAGAAAATCTTGGAATGTTAATTTGACCCACTTCCCGTCCCTCGATCAAGCTGAACTTTTGCACACGCTCTGAGTTCTGATGACAATACATGACTAGCTAAAAACGTCATTACAAATCCAATATGGCGGCCTCCCCAAATGGCGGACTGGCTGTTTGAAATCCACCCCCATGATATGGGTATCGAATGAAAGGGTTTGCTGTCAGGAATACGAAAAAAAATAGTCACGTGACTTAAATCCAATATGGCGGACGTCCAAGATGGCGGACAGGCTATTTGAAATGCACCCCCATGATATGGGTATCAAATGAAAGGATTTGCTGTCAGGAATTCTAAAAAAATAGTCACGTGACTTAAATCCAACATGGCGGACTTCCAAGATGGCGGATTGCCTGATTGAAATGCACCCCCATGATATGGATATTAAATGAAAGGGTTTGCTGAATGGGATACGAAAAAAATAATCACGTAACCTAAATCCAAGCGTGCTTTTTAGTTCTTTAAACTATTATAATTATTTTAATATATCTTGATTGTACCGTCACAGCAATTTATTAATAGTAGAGATACTCTTTAAAAGACCTATACTACTATAAAGATAGGTCGCGGGAGCCTGCTGGATGCGGGCAGCACAAGACCAAACGTAATATCAATCCTTGGAGGAGGCCTTCGCTCAGCAGGGCGCGTCAAATCGATTGAGATGATGATGACACACTTTATTGCACGACAGCATAATAATATAAGTTAGTTAAACAAAATTGTTTAAATAGCAGTTTAATGGGCGTCCTTATTTCTTAAGAGTCCATTATGACACCAAATAGACTCTTACTTTGATCTAGATCTCAGGACTCGTGAGGTCTGCTGAATTAAAATTTGAACACAGACAACTTCAGTTCATGAATTAAAAACGCTCTAGGCTCGAAACACGATTACTGATAAAATCCTCGATAGATTTTTGTGTTAAGTTAGATATCGTATGTATAGGTTGTTTTTATAATATAAAATATTTATAAGAAAGACAAAAGTAAAATATTTATTTGCACTAGAGCAATTTTTTCATATTGGTTAAAGTTTTTTTATAATTAATTTATTTTGTTAAAAGCGCACAAAATCCGATCGCATCTCTCTCTTTCTTGCACGCTAAAATGTATAATTATCTTTTATCTTCTTTTAACAATTTGGCCTGCTCGGACTGCAGAGATTATTTTGAATGTTAACATCTGTCCTGGCTGTTGGAATTTCTTTGGTTGGATTACAGAATGGTTTTGGATCCTTTTTCTATCTCGTCCTTTCCTACCTTATTCATTTTCCTTCCCGCAAATCCCTTCCTACCCCATCCTCATCCCTTCCACTATCCGCCAAGCGAAGGTCGCCGTGCCGATGAGCTGCGTGGCTACGGGCAGCGTAGTCTTAAGCGTGCCTAATTGCCCTGGGTCCGGGCGAACCCAGAACAAGGCTAGCCTTACTTGAGCAAGCGGGGCTCTGTTCAGGTGGACAAATTAATTTCCCTAGCTTCTCGTGGGAACGCCATGGTATTAGTATTTAAAAACCAGAACGGCGGCGATGTGGTTCGCCACCCATCACTTCTCGTTTCCCATCGGGGCGAAAAGTGGACTGGGGTTAGCCACTTTGCTACATTAAATGTTAGAGGAGGAATGGATGATAAAATTGACGAGGTATGCAAGATGATGCAAGATAGGCAGCTTGATATTTTGTGTGTGAATGAGACAAAGCGGAAAGGATGCGACACTACGACACACGGAGCCTATACAGCCTACTGGTCAGGCGTAGCCAAAACCAGAACAGCGTGCCAGGGGGTCGGTGTACTACTTTCCGCGAGAATGAATGAGTGTGTGACAGAGTATGAATGTGTGAGCCCAAGACTCCTTTGGTTCAGACTGAAGGTAGGACTTACCCGCATCTTTGTTTAGGGAGTGTATGCTCCGCAGGATGCGCGGTGGCACCAGACTGCGAAAGACCAAAGCGAGAGGCATGCATTATGGGAGAGTATGAGTGATATTCTGGATAAAAGTAAACAAAACGAGAGGAAAGTAATGTTAGGTGATTTTAATGGTTGGGTGGGAGTGAAGCGTGATGGATACGAAAGTGTGCTGGGAAAGTTTGGTGATGAACGAGTGAATGAAAATGGAGAAAGTTGCTAGAAGTATGTTTGGAGAGGAATCTTGTGGTAACTAATACCATATTTAACCACAAAGATATCCACTTGTATACGAGAGAACAAAAAGACCAGAGAAGCATAATTGACTTTGTGATAGCAGACGCAAGACTGAGAAAGAAAGTGCTAGGCACCCGGGTATACCGCGGTGCCGGGATTGACACAGATCACTTCTTGGTTATCAGCCGAGTAAGAGGTCTGTTTCAGCGGTGGCGGCATCGTGTGCGTGAACCTGTTAGTGTACTAGAGCGCATAAAAGTAGAAAAGTTGCAAGAGATAAGCGTGAAAGAAGAATTTTTTAGTAAATTGAGCGGGAAGTTTGAAAATTTAGTTAAAGAATGTGAAATGGACAAATTATGGAAGTCGATTAAGGAAGGACTCGTTGAAGTGGCAGTTGAAGTATGCGGGGTATGCAAGAGGAGCCAAGGATGCCAGGTAAAGAGAATGTGTGCAGAAGTTTTGAAGGTTCTGTCCGATAAGAAGAAAGCGTGGTTAAACTGGCTGGCTGCGAAAGCCAATCAGAGAATGCAAAAGGCAACGGATGAGGATGTAAAAATGACCAAGGATGAGTATAAAAGGTATAAGCATGTCGCAAAAGAGGTGATAGAAAGAAAGAGAGAGGATGATAGGAATGTATTTCATAACCGGTTATCTGATAACTTCCAAGAAAATATGAAATTCTTTTGGAAGTCTATAAGATCAATGAGGGCTCAAAAGACTACATCACAACTAAAACACATCAGAAACCGTGAGGCAAGTTTAGTGAGAGGAGAAGAATGTGTGCTAGAAAGATGGAAGGAATATTTTGAAAGTTTGTTTGAAAAAGAGGATTTACAACGAGAGACCCATGCCTTGGAATGGAATGAAGTTGATGATGAAAGCGATTTAAGTATGGAAGAAATTGTGGAAGCGTTGAATGGTATGAAATTAGGAAAGGCTGCTGGAATTGATAGGATTTCTGTCGAGATGCTGAAAGCGGGACGTAGCATGGTAGCTTGCCAGCTGTACCGCCTTTTTAACCTTTGCTGGCGAAGTGGCAGAGTACCAGAGGAATGGTGTAAATCTGTCATAGTGCCGCTGTAAAAAGGGAAAGGGTCGCAGCAAGAGTTCAAGAACTACCGCGGCATTAGCTTGCTCAGTGTCGTAGGCAAACTATATGCAAAAGTGCTGATAAAAAGAGTGATGAGTGAAACGGAAGGGAAAATGTGGGATGTGCAAGCAGGATTTCGAAAAAGAAGGGGGTGCACGGATCAGGTCTTTTCCTTACGATGCGTAGCTGAAAAGGTGTTGGCAAAACGTCAAAAAGTCTACTTCATCTTTGTAGACTTGGAAAAGGCCTATGATAGAGTGGTGAGGAATGAAATGTGGACAACACTGTCCAGATATGGAGTAAACAGAACCTTGATACGAGCACTGAAATCTCTGTATGAAGACTCCAGTGCTTGTGTCAGGATAAACGGAGCTTGCACAGACTTCTTTCACATTGAAAAAGGTATGAGGCAAGGTTGTGTAGCATCACCGTGTCTGTTTAATCTGTATATGGACAGCTGCTTGAAAGAACTGCAAGAGTGTGCGTATGGTTTGAAAATGAAAGAGCTGACCATCAAATGCCTCCTATACGCGGACGATCAGGTGATATTAGCTTCATCGGCGGAGGAGTTGCAGTTGATGGTTAACATAATGCATGATGCGCTTAACCGTGCGCTTAACCGCGTATTCCCGTGTGTGTCGACGGCGTGAGCGATGAGAGAGAAATAGCTGATCTGTTCAGAGAGCATTTTACCGTCAAATCGCCGTTAGGACCTTCGCGGTGTTCAGTCAATGTTCGTAATGGTGAAAACGTAACGTTTTGTTGTACAGCTGGGGAGGTAAATACAATAATCAAATCAATGACTAGAGGTAAATCCCCCGGTTTTGATGGCTTGAGTATCGAACACCTATACTGCAGGTGTTCGATACTGCTGGGCCTCATTTACCGCGATTATTGGCTATATTAT
Organism: Miltochrista miniata; assembly: GCA_933228765.1. Lineage (NCBI taxonomy): Eukaryota > Metazoa > Arthropoda > Insecta > Lepidoptera > Erebidae > Miltochrista > Miltochrista miniata. Next base: position 5,696,078 of record OW121769.1, read on the forward strand.
TTAACATTTGTTTGAACCACTCGTATCTGCCTGAGGGGATGATTAAAACTGTAGTGGTACCTATAGTTAAGAATAAGACTGCGGATTTAGCGAATAGGAATAACTATAGACCCATCTCTCTTGCTACAGTTGTGTCGAAGGTGTTTGATGGCATGCTGAACTCGCAACTGACCCAACATCTTAAATTTCACGATAATCAGTTCGGATTTCGTGCCGGACTATCTACAGAAAGTGCAGTACTGTGTGTTAAGCATGCTATCAAATACTATACGACGCGACAAACTGCAGTCCATGCTTGCTTCCTGGATTACTCCAGGGCTTTTGACCTGGTTTCCTATGACACTCTCTGGAAAAAGATGGAAAGTACTGGCCTACCAGAAGAACTCATTAACATTTTTAAATACTGGTATGGAAACCAGGTCAATAGCGTCCGATGATCGGGAGCCATGTCACAACCGTACAGGTTGGAGTGCGGGGTGAGGCAGGGAGGTTTGACCTCGCCCACCTTATTTAACCTGTACATGAATGACCTGATTGTGGCACTTAGTAGCACCCGCCTCGGTTGTCACGTGGACGGTATTAATATGAACAATATTAGCTATGCCGATGACATGGTGCTACTGAGTGCATCAGTGTGTGGCATTAGGAAGCTGCTTTCCATTTGTGAAGCGTATGCTGAACTGCATGGATTAATATATAATCCAGCCAAAAGCGAGGTCATGGTCTTTGAGGCTAGATAGAGGTGGCGGTACAGTCAGCGTGTTTCCTAACGTTACGCTCAATGGTACCACATTGAGTAGGGTATCAAAATTTAAGTACTTAGGACATGTTCTGACCTCTGACCTCAGGGATAATGAGGACATAGAGAGGGAACGGAGGGCACTGTCAGTGAGGGCGAACATGATAGGGCGCAGGTTTGCACGTTGCTCGACAGAAGTCAAAATTACACTGTTTAAGTCATATTGTACATCATTTTACACGTGCAGCCTGTGGGCCGATTATACCCAAAAATCTTACAGTGCCCTCCGTGTTCAGTATAATAATGCATTCAGGGTGCTGATGGGGCTGCGGCGATTCTGTAGCGCATCAGGCATGTTTGCTGAACATCGCACAGACTGCTTTTACGCCACAATGCGTAAAAGATGCGCATCCCTGGTGCGCAGGGTGCGTGGCAGCGCCAACAGCATCCTGAGCATGATCTCTGATCGGCTAGACTGTAGGTACATGACTCATTGCTCTGCCATTTCTCATGGAATGGTGGAGAAATGATTACTCCCTTGTATTGTGTGTGGCGGTCTCCTTTTCCTGTTGGTATTTTGTAATTTAATCTTAATTTAATTTCTATGTATTTTTTAATTTTATTTGAATTAGTTTGATTATACTTGAAAAGAATAATTTTATACTTACAATTTATTTTTATTTTATTTGACTTGATTTAATTAGAATTCATTTTATTTTATTGGTTTTTATTTAATTTATTAGGATATTTTTATGCAATTTTATTTAATGCTATTTAGATTAGTATTTTGATTTTATTTTATTTACATATGCAATGTTATCTGATTTTAGTTTATGTGTAGGTATGTATTGTTTGTAATAGTGCAAATTTTATTTATATATACTTCTTGTTTTCGTGTTTTAATATTAATTATAATTGTATTATTATTTGTTGTGTGGGTGTTCTTGCCTGAAATAAATAAATAAATGAAATGCTTAAAAGTAGAGGTATGAAAGTGAATGTAGAAAAGACGAAAGTAATGGTTTTTGAAAGAGAAGAAAATATAACGAATTGCCCAATTTACATCGAAGGGCAAAGAGTAGAACAGGTAAAAGAGTTTGTGTACTTGGGGTCAAAATTTGTAAGAGATGGAAAGTGTGACTATGATATTGAACGAAGAGTTTTAGCAGGTAATCAAGTGAAGAGAGTGAGAGAGCCATTCACGCCTTTATGAGCAGTCAGGATGTGTCTAAAAAGGCAAGGATGGCTGTACATAGAGGAGTGCTTGTGCCTACACTTATGTATGGAAGTGAAAGCTGGGTGTTGCAGGAGACGCATGAAAGTAAAATTAATGCAGTGGAAATGAGAAGTTTGCGAAGCATAGCTGGAGTGACATTTCGTCATCTGTCAAACGGAGTGTAAACATTGCCTCTATTTAAATATTATCTTTTACAATAAGTTATGAGTGTTTATCATTTCAAATTGTGTTCAAAATATCTATTACCGTGCAACTCATATGTGACAATGTTATTTTGCAAGATTATTAACAATTATTAAAGATATAGTGATATAAAGTGATTATCAAACAATAACAATAAAGTCAATGTAAGCGATTCCAAAATCAAATTACTTACTACAAATATTACATTGAACAATAAAACAGTGTTGAGAACAATTATTACCAGTAAACAGTGCGAAAATCGGAAAAGAATTTGCAATAAGATTGTTGTTCGATACCTACATTTTGGTTTTTTTTCAAGTTGTGCGTAAATGTCAGTAGGCGATCACGAAATATCAATCACGTTATCAGTGCATACAAGCACTTATTGAAACAAATCGGCTATTTGACTAATGCTGTTAATTGCTCCCGTGGCTGGGTGGTTTACGGCTCGGGTAACTTGAAATCACGAGAGACGTCGTTTCAAAACCCACTTCGCCAAAACACTTTTTGTAAATTGTTTTAAAGTATTTTAATAAGTGGATTGAAATGGAAGATGAATATGTAAATATTAAGCAAAGAGGGCCGAACAAACATAATATAACAATCATCGACAGTGAATGTGAATTGGACTTGTCATTCCAAAGTCTACCGACTGCAAACGAAAACATTATTGGACTAAAAGATGAGATAAACAAACTAAAAATAGAACTACAGACGGCGAATAATGAAATAGATAACTTGAACATTGAAAATAATACCTTGAAACGTAAACTACAAACATGTGAAAATAAAATAAAATTATATAAATCGGTTGGAGTACGGGATAGTGGTAACAACATGAGCCCTGAGAGTTCACATAATAATATGAAGTTTTATTCACCACAATATCAACGAAGGTTTCGCACTTGTGTAACGAAAGCAGGCCATAACGTCATAAAATCGACTGCTATACCTAAATACAATTATGTAAAAAATACGGGGCAATCTGTCTCTAGCACGACGGCACAAAAAACAAGTTGTGTTGAAAACTCGCCTGAACCCCAGAATAAAAGTAAATTACGAATAAAGACTTTTACTACAGTCCCAACAACTATGGTGTCACAGAGGAGCGGTCAGGAAGTTGTCCATATTCAGGATCCTTCTGTGGCGTTCAATGAGGGATTTGATGGTAGCAAAAGAGACCTTCAAGCAAATGAAACTTTGCACAACGTTGATTCCAAAAACACCTATTCTTCATCGTGTAACCAGGAAAAGGAGCCGTGTCCTGATAATACAAAACCTAAAATTATAATCCTGGCAGACCAGTATGGGCGTGGTGTTCGAAAAATACTGCAGGATTGCGTTGGGGACTCGTACAGTGTAATTTCATTCATTAAACCAAATGCGCCAATGAAGGACATACTGGCGTCATTTGCATCTATGTGTAAGGATCTCAGCGGTGATGACTTTGTTGTGATAATGGCAGGCGCAAATGATAAAAATCCTTTGAATGTTATGACTTCTCTTTATGAAACTTTACAGAGCGCTAACAAGCTAAATGTCATAGTCTGCAAGGTTTATTACAATAAATACCTGAATGTAGAAAAATTAAATAGCATCTTAAAATTTATTTGTACAAATTGTAAGAACTCATCATTTCTCCCTCTAGACAATCATTATAACCTAATTAACCAATTTAATTTGTTGCAAGCCTGTCGTTTATTACATAGGCAAATATTACATTTAAGCTATAAGCATAAGCATTTTAAATATGTACTTCAATCTAGAAAGCTTAACGAAGAATTACCTTCATCTAAAAGTTTGAAAAATGCTAGTACGCAAACTGCATGCAGAAACAGTTCAGAGGAGGAAAGTAGTTTATCACAGCCAAATCCTGTATTAGAGTCACAGTTTTTTCTTGATTAATGGGAGGGATTCATTATTGTGCACACCTGACCTTCCATATTATAGTTATAGCTTTCTAAAAATCATCCATCAGAATGTATGTGGCATTACTAGTAAGAAATTGGAATATGAATTATATATACAGTCAATTGACAAAAAAATAGACTATTTATGTATTACAGAACATTTTTTGAATAGCGAGTCAGTAAAGGCATTTAGTTTAAGTAATTTTACTTTAGCCACATATAACACAAGAAGTAAGAAAAAACGTGGAGGTAGCCTTATTTTATGTGACAAGAATAGGGAGTTTGAAAACATTGAAGTTGTTAATAAATTATATAAATCTGAATACTTTGAAATATGTTGTGTAAGGGATGTGGAGACAGACCTTTATATATGCTGCTGTTACCGAAATCCATATGATACTAATTTTGAAGGTTTTGCGCAACAATTGGAAAAGCTTTTGACATATATGTTTCACAAGAGATGCATTATATGCGGTGATTTTAATGTTGATGTCCTTAAGGAATGTAGGACACTGTCTGAGTTCATATGTATTTTGAAGTGTTATAACTTTGCGTATCTGATAAATAGTATTACATTTATAAGAAATGATATCCTTTCATGTCTAGACAACTTTCTAACCAATTTGCCTGATGATTGTATAACGCAATGTACTGTGGATCATAATGGCCTTTCAGATGGGCATGGTGCAATTTTCTGCGATATGAAATTGGATAGAAGGAATACAAAACGTAACACTGCAAATCATTTAATTAAACGGAAAAAACGGGTTTTTAACAAAAAAAGTAAGTCCTTATTTACAATGGCGGTATCGAACAAAGAATGGAATGAATTAGGTATAAATAGTTTTTTGAGGGTCTTTACTACTATTTTTCGAGATTGCTACAAGAAAAAAATTGTAACAATTAGGCCAGAAAAAAGTCTTTCTATTAAATGGATTACTAGAGGCATTAAAGTCTCGAGTAAGATGAAAAGATTTCTCTCAACCCAGGCCCAAATTGAACCCAGTTTAAAAAAATATAAAACTCACTATATCCGTATATATAGAAGAGTTATTAAGCAAGCAAAAAAACTAGCCATTGAAAAACATCTGATTTCCGCAAAAAATATAAGCAAAGAGACTTGGAAGTTGGTCAATGAATACACCAATAGAAGGAGTCTACAATGTAAGAGGAATATTGTGTTGAATGTTGATAATAAAATTATAGATACTCCACGAGAGGTTGCAAACACATTAGCTGAAAATTTTGTATCCAAGATTAAGCCTGTAAAGAAAGACTCCGCGCTTGCGATAAATTATCTTGAAACGTCAACCGCCAAAGTGGACTCAGTTTTAACTTTTAGTCCTACAAGTCCCAGGGAAGTTACAAAAATGGTAGACCAAATGCGAAATACAACGGCATCCGGATACGATGATATACCAATTACTATTATAAAAGAGAATATCGATGTACTTGCATATCCGCTTTCATGTTTTTATAACAAGTGTTTAGAGGAGTCTATTTTCCCAGAACAAATGAAAATGGCTAAAGTGATTCCACTATTTAAAAAAGGTTCCAAAACTGATCCGAACAATTATAGACCAATTTCACTACTACCGACGTTGTCAAAATTGTTCGAAAGGATCATCAAAAGTAGACTCGTGTCTTATCTCAACTTTAAAAGAGTAATTAATAACAGGCAAATTGTTTACTTTGCACTGGTTGAGTCTAAGATAAGATATAGTATAATGTGTTGGGGCAATAGTTATGATTATAATATACAAAAAGCGTTTATCCTTCAAAAACGGGCTATTAGAACTATTGTACGAATTCCGCAGTGGGAGTCCTGCAAGGACCATTTTAAGAATTTAGGCATATTGACAATTCCCAGTCTGTATATCTTCACATTGTTAAGTTTCTTTTCAAAGTACATACAAGAATATGAAACACCAGATGAAAGGGAAATTAGAGAAAGAACACGACGAAAGGTTATAATGAATAAGATAGCACCTAAACTGGACATAGTGAAACATTGCGCCAGATATCAAAGTGTAGAACTATTTAACAGATTACCAGAGTATCTAAAGAACATAGTATATAGCAGATACAAGTTTAAAGCGCAATTGAAAGCCTTTTTGTTGGACAAATGTCTATACTCTATAGATGATCTTAAGGCGGAGGTATTTAGCCTGTAAAAGTCAAGATAAATTGTTTAAACGTAGTTAATTTAAATTTATAATGGAATTGAAATTTTTGACATTGGCAGATTTAATTTAAAAATATAATTCGATTTTGTATTGTGAATCGACTTTTGTTGACATAATCTTGGTAATTTTGCAATTATTGTTAAGGTTTATTTCTTTGTTTGACATCTCATCTTCTTTAAATTCTATATTAAAATCTATATTTTAATTTTCTGACATTTATTGTAATTGCTTGCTGTATAATTTTTATGTATAATTTTTATGTGCATGTAAATTGTCAATTTCAAACACAATTTGTGAATTGTTAATGAAAAATAAATGAAAAATGAAATGAAATGATGGATAAACAAAGAAATTGTGTGATTAGGGAACATTGCGGCTTGACAGAAGATGTAGTGACTAAGATAGAAAAAGGGATGCTCAGATGGTTCGGACATGTGGAGAGAATGAATGAAAAAAGACTGACAAAAGAGATTTATAAGGCGAGAATGCGAAGAATGCGACCGCGTCGCACTTATGTCGACCAAATTGGACACCTTTTAGAAAAAGGCCAGGTCAAGAGTACCCTTAATCGGAGAGCATGTATGAAAACACTTATGAAAGTAGAAGAAGCGAAAGTGATATGTCAGGATCGTGGCAAGTGGAAAACCATAGTCTCTGCCTACCCCGTTGGGAAACAGGCGTGATGTTATGTATGTATGTATGTATGTAACAATTTGGCGTCTGGCAGGCTCTTAAAGCAATTTCTACCAGTTAACCTGATGGAAAAAATACATTGTAGTAGGTACACAGTGACTGTTATATGGCGTAGTTACTTCTAATTCCAGTCCAGCTAAGAATAGTTGTAGCTACCTATGTGTTTATATTGATCTCATTATCTTGAAATTTAATGTGCCATGCATTCAACTGAAATAGCGATCTTGAGTAGGTAATCCTGACACCATCAAACTGTTTCGGTTCTTTAACCTGATCAAAATGTTTTTTTTCGGGTTCTGTACCGAAACGATATAACGGGACCTAGATTTTTTTTTCTCATGGGATGCGGGAACGAGAACAGAATTCCCACGTAGAAGTCGTTATCGCGAAAAAACATTACCCTCTTTCTGCGTGGTCGGTTAGAGAATAGTCTACGTCCATCCCAGGATCGCAAACTATCTCTATACGATATTTCATCTAAACCACTTCAGCGGTTTCAGGGTCGGCGTGAAAGCGTAACAACTTTAACTTGCATAACGATTCTCATTTTACTGACGACCAGGTTTCATTTCGAGTTTTACTTCTCTACGGATATAAATTGGGGTGGTGAAATTTTGTATTCTTTCCCGTCGCCACACGGGGCTGTCTCCCTCGCTATGTCGCTCGTTTATACTATTAGTAGGATTTAATGCCGCAAAGTTGATATTGTATTAACCCTACCCACCTAGCGTCGGTCACAGTGACTCCATTCGATATATTTTGTCAAATATTTCCGTTACTACGCGTGCCACAAGCCTGTGACTCTGTGTACTTTTTCCCCTCCCTCTCCAGTTTGAGATCTCATCTTAATTAAAAAACTTAAAATTTGTCAAAATATTTGTAAGTCAACTTTTAATAACGACAGTAAAAAGTAAAAGTGTTAATTTGAAGAGTTTATTAAAACAATTTGAATAAAAACAATTGAAAAATATAATGTAGTTTTGATTTACAGCAGTTTTTGAGCTTTTTACCTTCCTATTAGTATCTACTTATAGGCAAGCGGTGACCGACGTTAGGTGGATGTGTTACTAGAATACACGTTAGGTGGCTAAGGGTTAATATAACTTCAAATGATTTTTTTCTAGCAATGTGTAGACACGAGAAGCTCACACTTTACACTTGATATATCTCAATGCTATTGGATGTATTCAAGCAGTAATCACGATTGAGCAAATATGTTTGGCAAAGAAATTCGTCTGTGTTTGTTCAATTTTGTTGCTCTTTGATATCTGTTTGAACATTTCTGAGTAAATAAATTCAAAGTTACCTGTGACATAACGATTCCCTTCTATCTGAACGATTTAACTTACGATTATCTAAAGAGGTTAATTTCTTTTGATATGAATATTGTACCTTGTACCCGGAGCGGTAGGCAGAGGAAAATGATAGTATACGTCCATAAATTTCACCAATCACTTTTATTCCATGGTAGTGAGTCCCATAGCCAGGGCGGTTATGAATGCTGGCTGTTGAAATTTTTCAAGCCGCCTATGCAGCAAGCAGGCTTAGGCCAGGTGTTTCATTTTACATCCTCACAATTTTAATTGTCATGAATCAAGAAGAGATCTTAGGTGGTTACTTTATGTTATAAAGTAACAAAAACATATAATAGTTACTTCACTGGTTAAATCGAAAAGAAAACCCTATCGTTGAACAGCGATTAAAATAGCCGGGGTGAGGCTAAATAAACCATAGCGTGTAAAAGTCTAACTTATCTAACTGGGTAGAATAAACCCAAGGGTTATTCGAATTTGTGTTAACCCCAAAGGTCCAATATGCTCGTAACATAATTATTATTATAACGACTGACCATAAACGCGGTATAAAACCTCGTAATAACATAAGCACGGCTTTTGACCTCGTGGAAATGTTGGAGGTGCGTTCACCCTTATTTTATTTATTGTGTATTGTAAACTTTATGGTGGCGCTGCGACTGTTAATGGTCATGATAAGATATAGACGAAAAGGTATTTCTTCACTCATACTTATAGAATTCGGGACTTCACGCGAAACACATTTACTTACATTTTCACACCGACGTTTCGAGCACGTTGCAGCGCCCGTGGTCGCGGTTGGACTGTATTTCTTATTTCTTATATCATAGGTTATAATATTATTATGAGATGATGGGTGGAGAATGCAGAAATGTAACTGTAACTAAAAAAAAAACTAACGGACGCGATTTATCTCTCTGTTCTACTGAAATGCAAATATAAGACTAGGCTGTATGGCTGAAATTACCTTTGCCTTTCGGAAACTGGGTAAATAAAAATAAACAACTACTCTCTGTTCTTTTAATCAGTAAACATATTTATTTTTTGATATTTATTTTTATTTTATTTATTGTATATTGTAAACTTTATGGTGGCGGCGGTGCGACTGTTAATGGTCATGATAAGATATAGACGAAAAGGTTTTTTTTATTTTTGTTATAATATTTTTATTAGATGATGGATGGAGCATGGAGAAATGTAAGTAACAAGTAATAATGTTAGACATTATTATTAAGCTTGTGCTATGGGATCTAGACGACTGATAGACATACTTATTTATTTCTAAATACATTCTTATATAATACATAGAAATCACCGAAACTCCGAAACATACATTTTGTGGACCTCATAAATATTTGGACCGACCCGGGGGAATCGAACCTAGGACCTCAGCGCGGTAGTCCGGTTACAGGACAGACAGACATATTAAACATAGAATGTTTAATATGTCTGTATTTAGAAATAAATAAGTGTCTAAAAAAATACGTGAATCATTGACACGATAGAAGAAGAAGAAGTTGTCTAGATCCCATAGCACAAGCTTAGCTTAGTTTGGACTAGATGTTATTGTGTGAATGTCGAACAACAATATTTTGTTATATTTATTTATATCATCATGGGTGAAGTAGAACAATAATACAAGAGAACCATAAGGGAACCCATATCAATGTAGAGATTATGTTCAGGACGTTTTGTCAATAGCTGTCTCATAGTTAATTATTGACTAACAAAGCGTGTGCTTATTATACACTATAGGATATTAAGGAACCCTTATCCTTAATCGCTTTGTAGTGTAATAAGGATAAAAAGTAAAGGTAAGGTGAAGACACATTCATTGCCAAACTCAGGTCAACTGATCGTGAAAGAGACGGCGAAGAGGGAGCGGGAGAGAACTCTCCTACCCGAGTTCCGCAGTCTGCACCTCAGGCGCTGTAATCGTGTCTTCGCCCAAGACTATCGGCCTTCATGACTGGGGGCCTAAAGATGGCGAGGAGGCTGCTCAGTGCTGACCTTCTTTACAGAAGCAGGCTCCAGGCAGCGTGACTTGAGGGATTTACGCTCGCCACACCCCCTGAAGGAGCGGGATAGCACCCGAACAAAGTCCTAAAGACGCGGGATAGCAGCCACATGGTGAGGCCGCAGTGGTAGCCGTAGGTCTATTGGGAGTCCTGGAGTATCCTTCCGAGGGCTTACTCGGGGTTTCCAAGAAAACGTGTAAGAGTCCGTGCATCCATGTAGGATTTACCTCACGTTATGAAAAGAAACTCAAGTCTGCACTATTCTTTTTTTTTCTTTTTTTTTTTAACGTGAGGGAAAATCCTCATGGATGTTATGCCGGACTCCTACCGAATAAAAAACCTCACGTCACGCCCTATGCTCTATGCACTATGCTCTGTAAATCAAAACTGTTTTTTATGCTTGGACTGATGGATGGATAACCATTTTGTAATATTTTCATTGAAAATCCTTTTTGTGCTTTAGAAGGCACGTTAAGTCGTCTAATAGCCGATTGCAATATTAAGTATAGGAAAAACATGAAATTAGAAATAGGGGTTTTGGATTTTTACAAAATAATTTCGATGATATATATTTCTGCCAGGAGCAAACGAATTTTCGGATGGCGACAGTGACTTAGTAAGCATCCGTCAGATACACCGACCGAAGAAAAGGTCGTAGGCTGGAACTGGATACGGAAGGTACAGGACCAGTTGTGGCGTTAATTGGGAGTCGGCGTTGGTTGGTCTACGTTCAGCAGTGGACTGCCATAGACTAATTTGATTGGTTGATTGATATCTGCCAGGCGTCCCGTCACGGCACATATTATCTAATATATAAAATTCTCGTGTCACAGTTTTCGTTGCCATACTCCTCCGTAACGGCTTGACCGATTCTCATGAAATTTTGTGAGCATATTGAGTAGGTCTTAGAATCGGCCAACATCTATTTTTCATACTTCTGTGACCGGGAAAAACATTGCACGCGGGCGGAGCCGCGGGCGTCAGCTAGTTTTATATAAAATAGGTATATCATTCATATGAATGATATACCTATTTTATTGATGTCAATCTTTTAAAATTACGCAGTATTCACAGGTGTACATAATAATAAAATTGTAAACACAGGTAATCTTTGAAAAGAAATTGTCATATACGCTATGCTACTAAATTATATTACTATGTGCAACACAGGCGGCTCTCACGTTTTATCGGATCACTTAGTGTGTAATAGGCTTTATCAGGTTCTGTTCCACAATATATCGGCATAGGAAAACGAGAATTACAGTGCATGGCATCGAACTTGCCAAGGTTTTGGAGTAGAGGGGGTACTCTAAAAAACACAAAGTGCTCCTTCACTCCAAAAAGTGCTCCACTCAGTCCAAAACCTTGCCAAGTTATCAAATCAAATCAAATCAAATCTTTATTGTATCAACAAACATTTTACAGTAAAAAATATTGATCGGGGTCACCTTTTAAGCAAAATATGCCTGAAACAGGTGACCTCGCTCTTCCATAGCTGTGCAAATTACATAGTTTGGAACAATTTACAATTTACTTAGATGCCATGCACTGCAATATGGTATTATCTAGTAAATTTCTTAGTACTAACTATAGTATCAATGGTATATCAATCTGCCCAGTTTCTGTCAGTGCATAAATATAATTTCAGAATGATAAATAGAATGCGATCTATTTTGGTACTGAGTACCTAGTAAGTAGATTATGGTACGAGTATATCAACAACAACAACACAAAAAAGAGGTCCCACCAAGATGTTTTAGTCCTACTTACAATTCTATTGTATTACCTATATTTTGAATGAATGGTTAGAGAATAAAATAAATTTAATGATAAATAAAATTAAAAACGAATGAAATTTTATATTATAACTAATCGGCAAATAAAAATGCATTATTAGTTTGTAATATAATAGACTTGAACTCATTCCTAACTCAAGCAATGTAGCTTAGATGAAGGGGTTAGCAGAATACTATAAAAAGGTTTGAGAACAAGCACACACAAATATCATAAATTTTCACACATAGATCTAAAAAAACATTGATGAATGTGATAGAAAAAATATTAAAAGTAACAACTAATAGAAATAATCTCTCCCTATTCTTGAAAACCCAACCCGTTACAAACCCAGGTTCTTCAGGTGTAGCGAAAACAGGCACCATATTGGCCGCTAATTTGCCTCTGTCAACAATCTTAGAGACTGTGAGAGGTCCCAAAGACGCGGGATAGCACCCGAACCACCTCCTAGGCGAGGCCGCAGTGGCGGCCGTGGGTCTGTTGGGAGTCCTGGGACATCCTCCCGAGGGCTTACCCGGGGCTCACAACCATTGGTTGTTGGGCGTTACGTGAGGTGTTTTAGTCGGTAAGAGTCCGGCATAGCATCCATGAGGATTTTCCCTCACGTAAAAGGAAGAAAAGAAAAGGACTGTGAGGGTAATCACTTTTCATCAACCAGGCAGTGTCTTTGGCAAATTAAATGTCAATTTATCAATCAAATCAGCCGATAGCAGTCCACTGCTGGAAATAGGCCTCACCTTTACTCTACAACACACGGTTCTGCGCCTTCCACATCTAGTACTTGCCAGCGACCTTTTTCAGGTTTTTGGTCCATTTAGCGGGTATACAAACTTTTTTCGTTTCTTATACCACTTTCTTTTTTTTAGCGTGAGAGAAAACCCATCAGGGATGCTATGCCGGACCCTTACCAACTAAAAAACCTCACGTAACGCCCAATAGCCTACGGTTAGGAGCCCCGGGTAAGCCCTCGGAAGGATGTCCCAGGACTTGGGTATATTAAGTGGTTAAACTCCCACTAGAAACATCTCACTAAAGAGATGTAACGTTATGATTTGGCGGGTATACAAACTTTTTTCTTTTCTTTTACCACTAAGGCGGCAGACAAGCTTATGACCCCACCTGATGGACTCTGGTTACCGTAGCCGCTGCGCCGACCCTGCAAGAACCTTCTAAGACCCCTTTTAACGCACCCATATTGTAGACGTTTGGAAAAATCGAGGTTGGGAGATCATTGCACAGCCTATAAGCGTTTTTTTAAATAAAAAGAATATATAAAATAGCTGGATGAATACATACCACTCATGAAGTTGTATATCAGAGGGTTGACGGCTGAGTTGGCGTAGCACATGACGTGGCTGATGAGGGCGATGCAGGTCATCACATCGGTTTGTTGCACGTCGTAAGCCACTCTGTACAATAGAAAGAAATTGCATTAATACATTGTATTGAAATACTGAACCCAGTGTATACGTATTGAAATTCTTACGGATGCCATGATGGACTTCTAATCGTAAAACCACACAGTGCTCTACAGCCCTACAGTCAGAAGTCCCAGCCAAGTCCTTAGAAAGAACCTTAGAGACTCCGATCAAAGGTCGGAAAAAATATTTGTGGGATTCTCAAATCCCTCGGTTGTGTGCAGTTTGAAAGGTTATAGTGAAAACAACAACATATTTCTTCGGGCCTACCTCATTATTGTTACCAGCCAGTACTTCGAACAGGGTGCTTTATGCTTTGACAAATTTATTCAATATTTAGGCGGTATGAAGTTCTGCTAGTTATAATATAATAACTCCAACTAAAACGAATAAAGAAATTTCTAACATTCCTCATTTTTTTTTATAAAACGGATGAAGGCGTACATGACATCGCGACCGGCAAGGTCAAACCAAATATATTCCGTACAACTTGACTAATTTATATTCACACCACGTACGAACAAAATTAGGGAACTCTTGTTTCCAGAAAGTATTGTTACGGAACATTTATTCTAGAGCAAATAAGTCACCAAGTACCTAAAAACGTGTCCGGAAGTTAATGACTAAATTATTTATGGGTGTTACTTTAAATTTTAATTAAATGAATAATAATAATAAACAATAAATATTCACGGACATTTCTACACAACGTGTTGCGACGCTATCTGATCCCAAAGTAAGCTAGTAGTAATTTGCTTGTGTTATGGTTATCAGACCACGGATATTATTGCTTATATTCTTTTAAATACATACATATAATACGTAGAAACATTGACACAAATTCCCTCTAGACAAATTGGCAAATAAACCCCCGACGGACCCGCAGTCGATGATTTTCGATAAAGTTTTGAGCATTCTCACGTCCTCTACCCCAAATTAATCTCCCATGACGGCAGCCCCGTGGACTCACTGTTCTGTAACCGGTCATTGCAGTTAGCAACTTTCACTATAATCCGTATTTGGATGGGTGACCACCCTGTCTGTCTGTTTCCGTGCTTCAGAAGGCACGCTAAGCCTTTGGTTCCGGTTGTCAGTAATATGACAGTCGTAAAAACCAAGTTGAAGGCTTTATGGGTGGCTTGAAAATTTCAACAGTGTGGGTCGTCACAACCTACACCTGGGTCGGCAGTGCGTGTGTACCGATCTGGTGTTGCAAACGTCCATATAGGCACCAACGAACCAACCATAAATTAACATACATATGGTCACGCCTTTATCCCCAAAGGGGTAGGCAGAGGCATATTATATGCCCACATTTCACCTTTGTATAATTTGTCCCACGTAATAGGTGGTGAGCCGTATTGCCGTGTTTAAATGGACAGGTGCAGGTTGTGACTGCCTGCTGTTGAAATAAAGCCTTCAACTTAGCTTAACGATTGCCATTTTACTGGCAACCGGGATCAACGGCTTAACGTGCCTTCCGAAGCACGGAAACGCTCAAATAAATGTCACAAAATGATCACATGGATGGTCACCCATTCATGGACCGGCCATAGTGAAATTTGCTTACTGCTGTGATCGTTTACAGAACACTGAGTCCGCGAGGCCCCGAGCGCTTCAAACAAAGCACACCATAAATTAACGTATTTCAATATTTATTATTATCACATTAATTGTTGTCCCTTGATGAGAATCGAACCGAATTTAAAAAACACGAGGTTAAAAACCTCGTGATCAGCAGTCGCACTACCCGACATGAGCGACTTGGCAGTCAAAATATAGCTATTTTACAGCTGGCAACACTGTACAGTACGATTGATATCTATTGGCACGTAGCCACATCGGCATAGCGATTGCCAGTTCGTAAAATGTCACTCTACTAAGTAGTACGGCTGTCAGTGATATCCAAATGCCAAAAGATTCGTATCGTATTGGAGTAAACTAGTAAACTTGCATTCTAAAGTACCTCTTGTTTGCCATTAGTTTGTTATGGCAAAAAAACTGTGAGGTGAGAGATGTACTTTTATATCATGCCTCTATCTGCCTTTTCGGGTTAAAAGACGTGATTATTATTTGTATGTATGTCTGTCGAATGAATGCGTCATTCATAACTATTATAGAAAATAACAAATTTTCTGAAGATAAATACTTGGAATTTGAACAGTAGGTTCCTTCTGTTCTGAAAATATCATAACTAAGACACGTTCTTATTACTAACAAGAAAGCCGTGAGATCGTTCTCACCAGACTCTGTAACACGTTTATTGTGAAAGTGAAAGTTCAATCCGATTGACGTCATTTTTGTTCTATTTCAAACTTTGAACAGATGATCCACGTGACCTAGTGACGTAATTTAATGCAACAGAGTCACAGACTACAGACACAAGTCTCGCCATAAGCCCTTCTGCAATCTATTTTATAGAGAGGGGCTAAAACTGTAAAGTGGAAGGTGTACTTATAAATCATGTCTCTATCTGCCTTTTCGGGTTTAAATGCATGACTATATGCATGTCTGTCTTTCACAGGAATGCGTCATGTATACCTATACTATACTATACTATCTTCACGCCAAATCCCTTGCGGGGTAGGCAGAAAAATCCGAGCGCCACACGGCACGGTCCATACACACCTCACTTGCTTCTTCAACTTTCATTTTATCGCATTTTGACACCACCTTCAACTAACACACGATTTATTTGGTCAGTCATGTATACCTAATATTAAAAAGTTAATTTTCTAACTCATCAAGACCCAGCCGAAACTACGGAAGAGAAAAACATGAAATTCGGGCAGTAGGTTTCTTCTGTTCCGAAAGTATCACTTACTCAGACAGGTTTATATTACTCAAAAAATTAAAAAAAAATTGGTTCCACCAAAAAGGCTTTAGAACAAACCAACGTAATAGGTACTACAACTGATTTATTAAAACCCTCATACATACCCTTTACCCCGCTTTAGGCCATTTAAACACGGCAATACGGCTCACAACGTATTACGTGGGATAAATTATAAAAAGGTGAAATGTGGGTATATAATATGCCTCTGCCTACCCTTTCGGGGATAAAGGCGTGATGATGAACCTGAACCTCATACATAAAGGACGGTAAAATTACTGGGTCTCATTTTTCAAACGCTTTTCAGCAACATCCAAAAGAATTCGGATATATTTTTGTCCCGTAAGACGATTGTACGAGCTTCGAGTGTAGCTGTAAGCATAATGGCAAATCAATGTTCGCTAAACCCGCTATCAGAATAGAATATGTGGTGCTAAAGGTTCCTTCGTCGATTTGAGTGTGGATAAACGCTGCACTATTCCGGATATTTGGAATTTGAAGATTGTGACAATTTGCTTTTAGGGTTCCGTACCCAAAGGATAATAAAAACCGGCCAAGTGCTAGTTGGACTCGCCCATGAAGGGTTTCGTAGCAGCAAGTAACATAATATAAAAGTTCATATAGTTCGTTGCAACTTTGATTGATGTTTTAACACGTTCGCAGTGGTAGTGATTTTTCTAATCGAAAATTGCGGGCTATGACGTATTAAAAAAAACTACCAGCTCTATCTCGTTCAAACCAATTTTCGTTGGTAGATTTTATGGCAATGTACATCATATATTTTTTTAGATTCATGATTTTCTTAGTTTAGAAGTTAGAGGGGGGGGGGGGGGGACACATTTTTGCACTTTGGAAGTGTCTCTTGCGCAAACTATTCACTTTAGATAAAAATTTTAAACTTCAATAGTATTTTTAAAGACCTATCTTTAGATACCACACACGTATGATTTTGATGAAAAAAAAAATGAGTTTCTGTTCTGAGTTACCCCCAAAACTTACTGCTTTTTTTCTAGTTTTATATAACAATCTTAATGCGGTTCACAGATTACATCTAGTTACCAAGTTTCAATAGCACAGGCCTTATAGTTTCGGAGAAAAGTGGCTGTGACACACGGACGGACAGACAGACAGACAGACATGACGAATCTATAAGGGTTCCGTTTTTGCCATTTGGCTACGGAACCCTAAAAACGGTACTCTCTTACTTATACTTATCTGTCTGTCTGTCCGTCCTTGATGTATGCGTCCGGTAGACGATTAATGACTAGACATCAATCAATCTCAGATCGTATGAAAGTAGCTTCAAATGTGCTTTGTTTGCATGATCAATTGACTTGTCAAGTTATATTAATCGTCTCTTGGACGCATTATCGTTCAAATAGCTAAGTGCTAGAACGTTAACATTTAAGTATTTACGTGGATTTGAAGAAATTATAAGGGTTATGAAATGTGAACTATGGAACCCTAAGAACCGGCCAAGTGCGAGTTGGACTCGTGTACAGAGAGTGTTCTCAACATACAAGCAGTGTTACGAAATATGTTTCCTAAGTTGTGTTCTACTTTACAATCAACTATAGGTAAGAAGGTTAACAATATATTTTACCTATTACCTATGTGTTATTTTATTATCTGTTTTGTATATTTTATTATGTAATGTGCGCCATCAGCTACCTTTTTCTTTCCTGTTCTTCTTTTTCTATACCGAGGTTGTCTGGAAGAGATCGCTATTAGCGATAAGACCGCCCGTTGTACTTACATTTTTAGTTTTTAAGTCTTTTCTAAGAATACTGTATGTAATGGTGCAATAAAGAGTTATCTATCTTTCTATCTAATATCCTTTATCCTATGAGCACAACGTCTTAAAAGCAAAACGACCTTTAAGCAGTATGCGTATGCCCTAACTTTCTTGACACTCATAGCTTAAATTTCTCAAAATCAACTCACCTCAAAACCGAAAGCAGATGCACAGGAAAGTAGCACACAGCAAACATCACGACGACAGCTACCAGCATCTTGGCCGCCTTCCGTCGGGAGCGGAGCTGACCTTCGGTGGACGCGTTGGTGTGGATGGAGGGGGTGGCGCGACGGTTGGCGGCCAGCCCTAGGAACAGCGTCTTTCTTTGACTGTCTGAAGAAAATATATTTAGTAGAGTAATATATCCTAGGTATCAATCAATCAATACATATAATAAAATCGTAACAGGTCGCTGTCTGTACATAGAAGATAAATAAGAAAAAAATATTCTTTATATGTATACAGAGTGAATTTTTCAAAAGGGATTGGATGACCAAATCCGAAACTATAAGGAATAGCGAAAAATGCTCAAAGGAGTCACGAGCCCGATTTTGATGAAACTTAAAATCTCATCATTAGATTTTTGAAAAACCAATAATCCTAGCTAGGAATCGAACCCATTGATATCGAAAAAAAAACACACCCTATATTATTATACCATACGATAGTGTTGCTATTAAGGATCTTATTCTGGGAAGTAATGTCATACGGCAAACTAAAGGAAAGTGCTCATCTTTAACAAAATACAATTTATTTTCCTTACGTTAATTGACTAATTGTTCAAAATGTAGACCATTGTTTTCAATACATAGCTGGATTCGAGACCTCAAGGATCGTACTGCATTCAATATTAATAATATTATTGATTCCGTTTACAATATTCTCCAAAGAATCATTCTGAGCATGATTTAAAACACGGAATAGTTACGATTTATTCTGGGATTTCGAAGGAAACAAATTATGATACAAAATTTAGGTACATGAAATATGAATTCTATTAAAATTCCAAACTTTCCTTAAATTTGCCGTATATCATTACTTCGCAGAATTTGATCCTTATCAGCGACACTATCGTATGGTGTAATAATATAGGGTGTGTTTTTTTTTTCAAAACCAATGCGTTCGATTCCCAGCTAAGATTATTGGTTTTTCAAAATTCTAATGATGAGGTTTTATGTTTTATCAAAATCGGGCTCGTGACTCCTTTGAGCATTTTTGGCTATTCCTTATAGTTTCGGATTTGGCCATCCAAGCCCTTTTCAAAAATTCACCCTGTATACAGGGTGAATTTTGCGAAAAATGCTCAAAGGAGTCACGAGCCCGATTTTGATGAAACTGAAAACCTCATCATTAGATTTTTGAAAAATCAATAATCCTAGCTAGGAATCGAACCCATTGATTATGAAAAAAAAACACACCCTATATTATTTCACCATACGATAGTGTTGATATTAAGGATCTTATTCTGGGAAGTAATGACATACGGCAAACTAAAGGAAAGTGCTCATCTTTAACAAAATACAATTTATTTTGCTTACGTTGACTGATTAATTGTTCAAAATGTAGACCATTGTTTTCAATACATATAGCTGGATTCGAGACCTCAAAGATAGTCTGCATTCAATATTATTAATTCCGTTTAGAATATTCTCCAAATAATCATTCTGAGCATGATTTAAAACACGGTATAGTTACGATCTGTTCTGGGATTTTGAACGAAACAAACTATGATACAAAATTTAGGTACATGAAATATGAATTCTATTAAAATTCCAAACTTTCCTTAAATTTGCCGTATATCATTACTTCGCAGAATTTGATCCTTATCAGCGACACTATCATATGCTGTAATAATAAAGGGTGTGTTTTTTTTTATAAAATCAATGGGTTCGATTCTCAGCTAGGATTATTGGTTTTTCAAAAATCTAATGATGAGGTTTTAAGTTTTATCAAAATCGGGCTCGTGACTCCTTTGAGCATTTTTAGCTATTCCTTATAGTTTCGGAGTTGGCCATCCAAGCCCTTTTCAAAAATTCACCCTGTATAGGCTTTTATATAATAGGCTTTATGAACGAAATAGAACCCCAAACAATGATTTTTTGAATTTTTGTCTATTTGTCTGTATGTCTGTACATCTGTATATCTTTTTGTCTGTACGGTTGTGCACGCTAATCTCAGTAACCGCTTAACCGATTGCAATGCGGTTTTTTTTGTGTTGAAGTTGCCCCACTTAGCATTTAGCGTTTATTTCATGTCGATCGGTTTATAAATAAAAAAGTTATAACACTTTTAAGTATCAGATAAATTAAAAATTTTAATTGTAGGGGTTTCTTTGATTGTAAATACTATACTATACTATACTATACTATACTATCTTCACGCCAAATCCCTTGCGGGGTAGGCAGAAAGAACCGAGCGCCACACGATTGTAAATGTAAATCTAAACTGGCGTATTGCCTTAATCATAAAAGAGCTTAATGATTAAGACTATTTTAAAACAATTCAGCCCGCGTCGAAGGCGTGGACTGAATTGTTTGAAAATAGACTTAATCTTTAAGCTCTTTTATGATTAAGCAAACAGGGCAGTTTCACACGCTGCTTGATGAGTCTGATAAAGAAATACCTCTCCTTTACGTAAACGAAATTGCGGGGTCAGCTAGTCTATTATAAATGTGAATGTTTGTAAGTATCAATCAATCAATCAATTCAGCCTATAGCAGTCGACTGCTCTCCCTGTTCACGCCACTGTATACGGTTCTATGTCTTTCGCATTCAGTCCCTGCCTGCGACCTTTACCAGGTCGTCTCGGTCCATCTGGCGGGTGGACGTCCTACCCTACGTTTACCGAAATAAATACGTGGCCAAATACCCTCCCATATGAAACAGGCTTTGTAAGTATGGAAACATTTTTTTTAACGTGCGCAAAGTAAGGATGCTATGCCGGACTTCTACCGACTAAAAACTACACGTTTCCTACCTATTGCCTTCGGTTGGGAGCCCCGGGTAAGCCTTCGGAAGGATGATCTCAGGACTCCCAATAGACCAACGGTACTACTGCGGCCTGACATCTAGGGGGAGGGTTACTAAACTAAGCGATAGACACAATGTGAACACCAGACATAAAAACAACCTTGCCGTTTATCATTGTAGACTGACCAAAGTCAGTAATTCTTTCCTGGGTAACTGTATACGTTTTTACAACAGGCTTCCAAGCGAAATTAAAAGCATGCCCCTAATTAAGTCTAAAAAGTGTATAAAAAGTAAATTGTGCTGCAGGGGCTACTATACAGTTGACGATTATTTGATTGATAAGGAAGCCTGGAAGTGATCTGCTTGCTCTACTGATGGAGTTTTATTTTATAGTATCTACTTATTGTAAATATGTAGTGCACAAAAAGAATAGCTCGCCGAGTTTCTTGCCAGTTCTTCTCAAGCGGGCCGCGTTCCGAACTGGTGGTACTATTTGCATTGTATTCATTGACGTGTCGCAAGTGCCTATGTATTAGGATTATGCGAAATAAATGTTTTTTGACTTTGACTTAGGGGGGAGGGGGGGGGGGAGGGGGTTGTGGCTGGATGGATGTTTGTTTATCTTTGAAGCTCTAATGACTGAAGCGATTTGGCTGAAAATTGATATATTTATAATAAACGATGCTCGCGACTTCGCCCGCGTGAAATTCCGTGCCCGTTCACGCTTCCTGTGGGAACATATTCCCTGAATAAAAAGTAGCCTTTGTGATTTTCTAGACCAAATTTCAGCCCAATCCGTTCAGCCGTTAGAGCGTGATTGAATAACAAACATCCAAACATCTTCACAAACTTCACATCAATCAATCAATACATCAATACATATAATAAAATTGCTGTCTGTACATGGAAGATAAATAAGAAAAAATATTATAGAAGGCCTAATGACCGCCTCTTTCTGCGAGCAGGTCATGCTTGTGAAAGAGGCGGCGGGGCGAGAACTGGAGAGAACTCTCCCACCCGAGTTCCGCAGTCAGCGGCTTGGGCGGCGATGACGTGTCTTCACCGAGGACTATCGGCCTCCATGACCGGGGGCCTGAGGACGTGAGAGGGTTGCTCACCGTCCTTACAGAAGCAGGCCCATGACGGCAGTGTGACGTGAGAAACTCACACACCCCCCCCCCCCCCCTTAGAAGCGGGATCACACCCGAAACCCCCCAAAGACGCGGGATAGCACCCGAACCACCCCCTGGGCGAGGCCGCGTTGGCGGCCGTTGGTCTGTTGGGAGTCCTGGGACATCCTTCCGAGGGCTTACCCGGGGCTTCCGACCGTAGGCTGTTGGGCGTTACGTGAGGGTTTTTTTGTCGGTAGGAGTCCGGCATAACATCCATGACGATTTTCCCTCACGTAAAAACAAAAAAAAGGGGGTTTTATGAACGCAATAGAACCCAAAAAAATGATTTTTAGAATTTTCGTCTGTTTGTCTGTATATCTGTTTGTGTGTACGTTTGTGCACGCTAATCTCAGTAACTTCTTAACCGATTGCAATGCGTATTTCATGTCAATCAGTTTATAAATAAAAAAGTTATATCACTTTAAAGAATCATACATAGACTTGTGAATCTAAAAATGGGTAAATCTAAACTGGCGTGATGGCTTATCATAAAAGAGCTTAATCTTAACTTTTATGATTAAGCAAACAGGGCAGTTTTACACGCTGCTTGATAAGTCTGATGAAGAAATACGTCTCCTTTCATACACCTTATATGACGTAAACGAAGGTGCGGGGTCAGCTAGTTTATAATATTAGTAGGATTTTAAAATTACACATAGGCTACTTTTAACTCTGGAGTATGTTCCCATGGGAACAATGTAATCATTTCATTTGAGGATAATTTCATTAATAAATAAATAAAAAAATAGAACCGACTTCATACAAATCTTTAAATATAAAATTTACCTTGCACATAGTAATATGTATTTTGATTTATCAGATTTTATTCAATATCATATTGAAGTTGGCGCCAAGTAAACCCATAGGTTTAGGTAGGTATTATTTATGGCACCAACTTCAATATTATATTGAATAAAATCTGATAAATCAAAATACATATTACTATGTGCTAGGTAAATTTTATATTTAAAGATTTGTATGAAGTCGGTTCTATTTTTTTATTTAAAATTTATATTTTTTTATTTTAAGTGACGGGTGGACCGAAAAGTATATCATTCTAGGTGTAAAGTTCTCATAAACACAAACCAATCAAGTCGAAACACAAGATAGCTGCTGTAAATCGTTAAGGAATTCCCTCGACTGTCTTTCGGTTCCATCATCAGATCGAGTCCAGACCTTCATTAAATTTTAGTACATTAAAGTACTTAATCAAAAAGTTAACAAACGCACTAGTCGTCCCTACAATTTTCGGTGGTTGCCCTCGATTTCTCCTGGATCCCAGCATCAGATCCTGATACCCTGGATATGGGACCACCTCAGAAGTAACCTCTTTCAAACAAAAAAAAAATTTTCAAAATCCATCCATATTAGGCGCTGCTATCGCGTAACATACATACAAAAAAAAAACATAGCGTACGAATTGAGAACCTCCTCCTTTTTTGAAGTCGGTTAAAAATAGGACCAGCAGAAAAAAAGACCGTTTCCTCAGCATTTCATTAATTCACCGTGCGGGCACTGGGTATATAGCGTGGTACAGGGGGAATCACTGGAGGACTTGCGAGCCATGTGAGTAGGTTTAGGGTGGCCACCTTAAGACGCGTCAGCGTTCAACCTCCACCGTTCACGATGTTCCCCCCTCTGCCTAACCAGATTTGGTAAGATCCTATCAATGTCCCTTTGGATATTTGTTTTAGTACAGTTCAATTTTAAGAAAATGTGTCTTATAAGTAATCTTATTAAGATCGCTATACAAAATTTGTTTTACAAAAAACGGCTTTGATTACTTCTTAAGGGGAGTGGTTGACAAAGTTTGCGAAAAAGAGGTGCAAATAAAGACGTTCTTCTCGGTATTAGTATACGAAAAATGACAGCCAAAAGTAGATTTGAAATCTACAAGATGTGTTCCAGAGGATGGTTTCATCAGAAATTGTGTATTTATTATAAATAACTAGTAAAACATCACTGAAATAGCCCATATTTTTTTAGAAGAAGTCGTTGTATGACATCTATTAATGAATGATAATAAAATTTATATCAGAGACTAAAGAAAACATAGACCTCTAAAATGGTTTTCTTCAATTTTGAATTAGTATAAGTTTTAATTAATTATAACTAATAATGTATTCAAAGAATACATCACGTTGCTTGCTTCCCCGCGCTCGCCCAAAAATCTAGTGCGGGGGGAGTCGTGTTGCTAGACGGACGTGTGTCGCTCTGGTCTGCAAAATATTCTCGTAAAATGTTATATTTTCATTCATGTACAGAGTAATGCGTGCAACAGAGCCAGAGCCCGAGTTACACAATGCATGCTGCATTACATGAGAATTATAATGCATTTCAACTTATTTTTCGTATTGTTTTATTAAATTACTTCGAAAGGTAATCATGCTTATATTGTAAGCGGTACTTAATCATTTCAATATAAATAAATGAAGAAATATTTGTGGACATTCGCACACAACTTAAGCTAATATGACCTTGTGCTAAGGGATACTATAATATAAGTATTTTCATCAGTTGTCTACTGATGAAAATACTTATATTATAGTTATTATTAACACACTGCTTTTTTGAGACACTGCTCTCAACCTAAGCTGAAAGAATTGACTCTTTTAGCTTATTACGTCTTGTGGGTCGCCACAAGTAGGCACCATCTACCGGCAAATTGGTTAAGGTATAAAAGTGAATAAAGTGAGTGCCCGCCGAGTTTCTTGCTAGTCTATATCTATACATAATAATAAAACTGTTGAGGGTCGAGAGTCTGAATATGGAAGCTATTTAAAAAAAAAAGAACGCGTTCTGTAATCGATACCTACTTAAGCCAAAATGAAATTTAAAATTTTCATGTCCGTCTGTATTCCGAATACGTATCACGCCGAAACTACTGATTTGAATGAAAATTGATCCGAGGAAGTTCAGGAGTTAGAGACATCTCAACTTGTCTAAACCTAGAATTCAACCTAGGATTGCTTCACACAAGTTTCAGTGCTGAGGGTTTTGTAGTTCAGGAATTAGAGATATCTCAACTTTCTCAAAACCTATAATTCAAGGGTTCCTTGGAATGTGACGGTAAATCTAAACAGGCTTGTTGGCTTAATCATAAAAGAGCTTAATGATTAAGGCTGTAGTAAAATAATTCTGTCCGCGCCGAAGTCGGGGACTGAATTGTTTTAGAATAAACTTAATCTTTAAGCTCTTTTATGATAAAGCAAACAGGGCCGTTTCACACGCTGCTTGATGAGTCTGATGAAGAAGTGCCTCTCCTTTTGCAAACCTTATGTGACGTAAACGAAGTTGCGAGGGTCAGCTAGTTTTACAATATAAATTCGTTTATGATTAAGCAAACAGGGCAGTTTCACCCGCCGGTTGATGAGACTGATGAAGAAATACCTCATGTTTCATACACCTTAAGCGTCGTAAACGAAGTTGTGAGAGTCAGCTAGTTACATACATACATATGGTCACACCTTTATCCCAGAAGAGGTAGGCAGAGGCATATTATTATGTCTCCTCATTTCACCTTTTTAGAATCTGTCCCACGTAATAGGCGGTGAGCTGTATTGCCGTGTTGAGATAGACAGGCGCAGGTTGTATCTGCCTGCTGTTAAAATTAATCAAGCCGCCAAAAGGGCCTTCAACTTCGCTTAACGACTGCCATTTTACGGGCAACCAGGACCAACGGCTTAACGTGCCTTCCGAAACACGGAAACGACGCTCAAATAACTGTCTCAAAGTGGTCACAAGGATGGTCACCCATCCAAGGACTGGCCATAGTGAATGAGCTTACTACAGTGATCGCTTACAGAACACTAAGTCCGCGGTGCCACGAGCGCTTCTTATTTATACATAACTAGCTGACCCTCGCAACTGCGTTTACGTCTATTTTTGTTTGTTTGTAATAATAAAATGAAATGAAATTTTGTTCCAAAAGTAACAAAAATTTTAAGCGAGTGGAAGACCCCCCTTTCTGGATTTGTAATAATTTAAGTACAAAACAATGAATATATCTTATTCTTATATGTCTGTGGAATATATGAACATTTGTATTTGTGAATTCGTCACATTTAAGTTTTACGTAATGATCAATCACATTTTTTGCAGTGTATTTTACTACACTTAAAAACAAAGGAAAATTGAAATACAAACGTTCCTTTGTTTTTAATTTACTTTTCGCCTATCTCTATAAAATAGAGTGCAGAGGGGCTTATGGCGAGACTTTGTCTGTAGTCTGTGACTCTGTTGCATTAAACTTCGTCACTAGGTCACGTGGATCATCTGTTCAAAGTTTGAAATAAAACAAAAATGACAACGTCAATCGGATTGAACTCTCACAATAAACGTTTTAGAGAGGGGCAGTTGGGTGAGACCGTCTCACAGCTTTTTGTTTATTTGGTGAAGCGAGGAACGCATTTCCGCTACTATGTTTCTTCTTCTTCCGTGGTTCTTTTACTCTGATGTCTCTGTAGTTGCGCTACTCTATGTTAGCGAGTCATATCGCCCATTTGCTCAAGGTCGTTAGCCCTGGGTATGGCCTTAAGTCAGTTTTCTTGTATCTTATTATTTGAGTTTACGATGCTTGTTAGCCTGATACTAGGAGTCGAAAAAACATTGAGAGTAAAAGCTTTCTCCGTAACTTCAAAAAAATACTGGCCAAGTGTGAATTGGATTTGAATGGTTTTGTACCAAAAGAAGGCAAAGGACATCATTCATTTTGGACCAAAAACTGAAAGTGCCGGCCAGAAAACGAAAATGTAATATTCGCATAGAACATAGAATTTCTAGCAAAAAATGTTACTACATTAACCCTGTGCGCGCTACGGTTTTTTTGTTACATGCTTTTAAAATTCGTGAAAAATGTTATTTCGATGGAGTCATTCTAATTGATATGAACAGTTGAATAGTGATTTATTTTATTAATTATGTCTTTCAGCACACATATAAGCACTCTACATTGTACTCGTTTGTTTTCTGTTAACCTGTTAACTACAGAGACATCTCTAAATATACACTTCCTGTCCATCATGATGAAGTCTACCTCGTTCCTTGTGACCTTGACGGGGCATCGCCAAGTCCTTTTTCTGTGGGGCTTCTTCTTAAAGAAAGAGTTCATGAAGAAGAGCCCCTGAGACTCAAGAAAACTGAGAAGTATTAGGCCCCGGTCATTTCTGCGCCCCACACCAAAGGGGCCGATCTTCGTTTCGCCGCATTCTTGTACTCCCACTTTGGCATTGAAGTCCCCCATCACAACGCTGTAGTGAGTCCTGGCAGTACCATGTAGTGCTTTTGCCATGTCCTCGTACACGGTCTCAACTGCCTCGACAGCGCTTTTCGAGGTCGGGGCGTACACTTGTATCACCTTCAGGGTGTACCTGTTGGTGAGTCTCAGTATTAAGTACGCTACCCGAGGCGAAACACTGCTGATCTCCACAACGCTGCTAACTAAGTCCTTTTTCACCATAAAGCCGATCCCGCCCTCGGAAGAATGTCTTCCATCACCTTCCCGAAAGTAAAACAGGTCGCCTGATGCAAGGGTTAGCGTGTCCTTCCCCTTTCTTCGGACCTCTCACAATACTGGATGTGCCAGTTAATACGAGCTAGTTCTGCCTCGAGCTCGGTGAGCCGCTCGTCCCGGCTCAGAGTAGTTCCATTAAACGTAGCCAGGGTCAGTTTTGTATGGCAGCCTCCCGTAACCCGAAGATTCTTAGCACCCCCCCCCCCCCCGCCGTCACTACGACCGCTGCCGTGATCGGGAACTGGGGGCCGTTGTTTTGTTGTGTGCATCATAGGAGGATATTTGGCCTTACTGTATCACGCTGGGCGGGTAGACGTAGACTGTAGACTGTAGACGGGTTCGTACAGGGTTCAGTTTCGAATTTTCATTTTCTGAGCGCCATGACCTCGTCCGTTTATCAGCAGGTGCACCACTCGCAGGTGAGGCTGGCTTGGACCCCGGGGTTGGTGGTAGGGCCCCTTCGAACCCATCAGGCGTCGGGAGGTAGCGGGGTGATTTGCCAGGTACCTGTCGCTTGAGCCTGGGGGGCTGCGCGCGCGGCACCTTTGTCTAAGTTTTTTGAAAAGGTTTGGACTTGTTGTGAATCGTTAGGTACGTTTTGTCTGTGCGTAGGTACGTAGATAACTAGTAAAATGACAATTCTTTTTTATTACAATAGAATAACGTAAAAACAAATCACTATTCAAGTGATAAAATGCATCAAAATACGTCATCAAAATAACATTTTTCTCGTATTTTAAAAGCATGTAACAACAAAACCATAGCACGCACAGGGTTATTGTAGTAGTATTTTTTGCTAGAAATTGCGTGTTCTATGCGTATATTACATTTTTTTTTACTGGCCGGCACTTTCAGAATTGGCCCAAAAATGTATGAAACGTGAATGATCTCCTTTTGTTTCTTGTGTAAAAGCCTACCATAAAATACTTATATTTTTATGTTTTTAGTATAATGTTGTTATAGCGGCAACAGAAATACATCATCTGTGAAAATTTAAATTTTCTAGCTATTTCGGTTCATGAGATACAGCCTGGTGATAGACAGATAGACTCATCACATAAAGAGATTTGTCTTCGGTGGGAATCGAAATCACGACCTCCGAATCCACTGTCAGGTACTTTAATTACTAGACCAAGAAAACAGTCATATAGTATGCAATCCTATTAAAAGTAGGTAACTAGCTTTTGCCCGCGACTTCGTTCGCGAGGTGTTTCAAATATAATGATGATGCTGCTTTTACTCATGGCCCTTGTATCGCTTCTATATTAGAACTGAGCCCAATGTGAATGCGATATGCAAGGGCCGTAAGCATTTCTTTCAATGGAATTAACGAAATATTAGAAAAGTAGTTATTAGAGTTACCTAACTCTACTAATGTTCGTTCGCTCTAACTTTGCCGCTCGGCTCCATACTAAAGTCGAATTTTTAATTAGACGAAGTAAATTGACAGCACCTAATGTCACTTCTTCATACAATGTTGCTTATTTTCTATGACGAAGTGACATTAGCTACTGTCAATTTACTTCGTATAATTAACAATTCGGGTATACGCCTCTACGCCAGCGGCAAAGTTAGAGCGAACGGGTAGTAACTACTGTATTCGAGTAACCACGTCATACATTTTTATCGTTCTACGCTGCGCCAGCGACTCAAGGCTGCCTGTTACCTCTGGACAAACTATAACGCGAATGGTTTGTTTCTTCATATTATCTATAGCGGTGTATGTAATAAGGATTTGGTGGAGTCATCCCAAAGATGAGAACAGTATTCGACGCTGGGACGTACCGCTGCGCTGTCTTGGTCAGTAGACTCCTAAACAGCGACACGTCTGGCACCGCAATAATAATCGCCTTTCTGCAAGGCTTATCCAACAACTCTTACATTATGCTACGTAACTTACAGTTATTTGGTCCTTGTTGTGAAGAGCACAGAGTATGTGACTCTGTGTGTCCAGGAATGTTGTCTGACCTCCACAGCACCCTGACGATCTGGCAGTAAGCGATCATCATCAGCAGTAAGGGAAATCTGAAACAAAATATGTTAGTTAAAATATATTTTATTAACACCCATCCTCTCATTTGCGATCCCGAACAACGCATGTCGGACAGAGGTGCCACGCCACTGTCAAACCACAAATTAGAGATAGTACAGATGGAAATACTAAATTCGCTGAGGCTACGCACACATAGACAACTCATTCACAGACACGAGATCAGGCGGTCTCAACCGAATTTTCGATACTGATTTGTGCGCGAGTGTGTGTAGCAGAGGGTAGGTGTGAAAAAAAAGTACATACATGAGTTTCCATCGTCACACTGTGAAAAGAATCTCCTCAAGAAAAGAACGATTCAAAAGATCGTTTCCAAGTCGAACCATAGAAACCTGTGACGTTCTGCCAGCGAACGTGTTCATTCCCCTGATTCATATATGCGGAGCGTGATGAAGCATACTCGTATTCATTGGGTATCCAATTTGAGTCCAAGATGTTCAGAGTGAGTCATATAATGAAACTAGTGGACGTCATTCGTCGTTATTAGTATAGTTATGGTCTTTTACTTTCAATTTGGTCATACTTCTAATAGGTACCACTAGAGCACGAAACATGACACAAATCCCTCAGTAGCTAAATGGCTTAAGCTTCACATATAATATAGCCACTGTAGACATAAAACTAATGTCCACTTTTTAGGTTGCACACGTAGGTAAACCCCCGGATTCAATTGACTGCCCCACTGAACTTAAAACTGGACACCTCTATTCAATTAGGATTTGTCAAGGCTTTATTGAAACCAGCTCCATTTTCTATTAAATGAACGATCTAGAAATAGAAGCAGCTTATTAGATTTAAAGAACTCGACTCAGTACTGTAATAACGCTTCCTTTGGAGAACTTTTCTAGTAAGGAAAAGGTGTTATAATATTCTTTTATAAATGATTTCTAAATGACTCTGTGTGAATTGATTTGGATTTATAAATATTTTCTCGAGTACTGAAATGGTTGGTAGATTTGGAAGTCAGAAACCAGTCGTTTTGAAAGATGTTAAAAAATAACAACAGCTTTTAGAAGATATTCCCAAGTGTAGGTACACTTGGAAAGTAATGAGGATGACGCTATCATGAAGCGATTAAATCAATATTATGACAACTGATAAAAATACTGTGAAGCGCTCGTAGCCACGCTGACTCAGTGTTTTGTAAACGATCACTACAGTAAGCAACTTTAGTTATGTACGGTCCTTGGATGGGTGATCACTTTGTGACATATATTTGCAAGCATTCATGAAGATGACCGTAAGGAGATGACCGTTTTCAGTAAGACGACAGTCGTTAAGTCGTTAAGCCAAGTTTAATGTCTTATGGGCAACTTGAAATTTTTTAATAGTATATCGTGACTACAGTAATCAAACATCAGATGGGCTTTAAACTTGCCTGCCAATTTAGTATTATAAAAAATACAGTAAGTGATAAAATTAGTTTGATATTCCACAGCAAGAAAAATTAAAAGAGTCCTACGTCCAGTGGTATACCGTCGCATGCCGTATGCTGATTTCAATTGTGGCGACCGCCACTACGATAACTAAAGTTCTGCATCGCGATATGAAAGTTGTTGCAACGAAGATATAATAAATCCTGAATCACGATATCAGAATACATCAACCGTTGGGCTTCGGCCCGCCAGGCGCGATCACCTAGCTTGGCCGGAGGATCTTCCCTTTGTGTGTTGGAGGAACATTCTCAATCCTTCCTCCGCACAATGCTTTATATTTATAAGAGCACAATTATTTGGAGCACAAAAAAAAATACCCGTTGAGTTTCTTGCCAGTTCTTCTCAGGTGGGTCGCGTTGTGAACTGGTGGTACTTCTTTGGTTTATATAAGTGAAGTTCTACAAGTGCATCTGTATATGCCTTAGTAAAATAAATATGTTTTTGTTTGTTTTTATATGCTATTTAATACTCAAAGCGAAACGCGAAAAGGCATAGGTACTCACGTGTAAAGAAACAGTGCTTTGATGATATGCCACTTGAGGTCGCTCTCATCGGACCAGGTCGACGTGCACTGCATGAAGTACTGCACGTTGAAACGAAGCTGCATCTTACTCTGCACCTGTAGTACCACGAACTCTGGTACATCTGTTAAAGATAATAAAGAATAAAGCTTTGACAAGTAAATTAGTATATTCATTGTTAAAATTACAGTGTAACATAATTATTACATTTATATTATCATTATTACTATATTAACGAAACCTAAATATGGCCACCGTGGCATTGCGTCCAAAAGACTAGCAGCATTCCCCGTTTGAATTCGCTGAAAGAGAAAAGTGCCAGCACTTGGGTCACCAGTCGACTCTACTAGGCGCTTTTTCAAATTCTTAAAAAGTCTATGCGCATTGGGACCCCGTGTGCGAAGAAATCGATAGGATGACCCTTACACTTATTAATTTATATTTCTTCAGTCGCTTTCGCTGCTGCGCTGGCTTTTACTTTTGTATTAGGAAGATGGGACGGGGTCAAAGTGTCAACACAAGTTGCATCCAAGACTCATCGACTCATCTCCCACGGTACAAGTTTACAAGTTCCTTGATCTTTAAATGTGAAAGTTTGTAAGTGTGGATGTGTGAATGTTTGTTACTCTTTCACGCTCTAACGGCTGACCGGATCTGGCTGAAATTCGGTACAGGGTAGATATAGGTCTGGAATAACACATAGGCTACTTTTTATCCTGGGAATAAGTTCCCACGGGAAGCGGAATTGGGAACAAAACTTGACGCGGGCGGAGCAGCGGGCGTCAGCTAGTTTATCATAAATGTCCTAGGGACTCCCTTGTGAGAGGCCGCTTGTCAAAGTCTGTGTAGGAGGAGCCTTAGGGTTATTCTTCCGAGGGCGTACCCAAAACTCACAGCTGTAGTCAGATGGTAGGACAGTGTGATTATTGTCGTTAGGAGTCCGGCTATAATTCGGGATAGTTCCCGTGGGAATATGGAAATAAAATTTAGTCTATGGGATAGTGTAGCTTCCCAATAGTGAAAGAAATTCTCAAATTGGTTAAATAGTTTCGGAGCCTATTCAATGCAAACAAACATT
The DNA here is from genome assembly GCA_933228765.1 of Miltochrista miniata. Classification (NCBI taxonomy): domain Eukaryota; kingdom Metazoa; phylum Arthropoda; class Insecta; order Lepidoptera; family Erebidae; genus Miltochrista; species Miltochrista miniata. Next base: position 5,728,936 of record OW121769.1, read on the forward strand.
CAAACCTTCCTCTTTATATTATTAGTATAGTTAGAGATAAAGCCAATTGAAAGATTTCAGGATCGCTCCCTATAACTATATTTTCTTACCAATACGTTCAAAATGGGACGCGAATAGCGATATTAAAAGCTGTCTCAGGTGTGCAATAAAATAGGGTGTAAAAAAAGATATAAAAGTAACATTTGGGATTTATTCTTTGGCAATATTTGTTTCTTACAAACTATATGACGTGCTTACCAGACTACAATGATTTAGAAGCATTGCTTGCTATGATAAATTATTATTTTTGTGAAAGAAAAATCCTTATCAAATGTATGATATTTATCTTTGTAAGAAAAAGAAAGCTGATATAAATGAAATTAAATATGTTATTTATAGTATGTCTGAAGTTACAGTGTTTTTAAAGCTCTAGGGACACATAGCTTATACAATAGTTTTTTGTACCGATGCACATTGAAAAGCAATTCATAACAAGAAGCCGTGAGACAGTCTCACCCGACTGCCCCTCTCTAAAACGTTTATTGTGAAAGTGAAAGTTCAATCCGATTGACGTTGTCATTTTTGTTTTATTTCCAAAATTTAAACAGATGACCTAGTGATGTAGTTAAATGCAACAGAGTCACAGACTACAGACACAAGTCTCGCCATAAGCCCCTCTGCAATCTATTTTATAGAGAGGGGCTAAAACTAAAATATGTTGACTTTCGAAATTGGATATTTATTCATTAACAAAATAGCTATATGCACTTCTTTTGCATGCAAACTTTGTCACGCGGTGACCGTTTTGTTTGTTTTGGCTATCAAAAAGCAAAAGGCAAATGGGTATTTTCCTTACCCAAAAAATTTATGGCTCAAGAAGAAACTTATTTTTAGGGTTCCGTACCCAACAGGTAAAAAACGGGACACTATTCATGAGACTTCACTGTCCGTCTGTCTGTCCGTCACGAAGCTGTATCTCAAGAATCGTGATAGCTAGAGAGCTGAAATTTTCACATAATAATATGATGTATTTCTGTTGCCGCTATCTATATCTACATATAATAAAATGATAGAAAAGTCAAAACTGTACATTAGAAATATTTTAAAAAAATACTCACTGGGTGTTCTACGTCAGATACCGAACCCGAAAATATAGTGAGAAATTTTTTTGTCTGTTTGTCTGTTTGCTTTGCTTTGTCCGGAAGGATCTCGAAAAGTACTGAATAGATTTGGTTCAAATTTTGCACAAATATTAACTAGGGGCAGAGTCTTAAAATAGGCTATATATTATCACGCTACATATCCTAGGGGCTAAGCAGAGAGCAATCAAATTGGCGTTATAACATAATTTTCACGCGTACGAAATCGCGGGCAACAGCTAGTAACATTATTTTAATAACGCTGAAAATACTCACAGAACATCAAGCTGTATATTTTTATTAAATATAAATAACTAGCTGTTTCCCGCGACTTCGACCGCGTAGAAGTCTTTATCGCGTAAAATCATAACACCTTCTTTCGAGTAGTCGGTTAAAAAGTAGCCTATGTCCTTCCCAGGGCCTCGAACTATCTCTATACCAAATTTCATCTCAATCGCTCCAGCCGTTTAGGCGTGAAAGCGTAACAGACAGACAGACAGACAGATACTTTCGCATTTATAATATTAGTAGGGATTTTATTAAAATAAAATGGACATTTATGGGGGGGTCATCAATATCAATCAATACATATAATAAAATTGTAACTGTCTGTTTGTTTGTACGTTTTTGCACGCTAATCTTAGCAACCGCTCAACCGATTGCAGTGCGGTTTTCTTTATTGCGCTGCGGTTTGCTCCACTTAACATTTAGTGTTTATTTCATGTCAATCGGCTTATAAACAAAAAAGTTATATCAATCTAAAGAATCAAATATAAAATGCAGCGTACGAAGTAGCAGGCAACAGCTAGTATATAAATAAATATATAAGTAAATACAACAAACGTGATTTATTGCCTTTTTTTTTGTACGGAACCCTCTTTGCGTGAGTCCGACTCGGACTAGGCTGGATTATTTTCTATAAAAATCCTACTGTCCTACTTCCTATTGATTTCATGAAAGTTTGTGAAGATGTATTAATGTTTGTAAGTCAATCACGCTCTAAAGTTTGAACGGATTGGGCCAAAATTTGAACTGTTATATAAATTTTATATAGGCTACATTTTACTAGAAATAAGTTCCCACGGGAAGCGGGAACGGGTATCGAATACCAGGAGGGCGAAGCTGTTACTCAATCACGCTCGCACGCACGCGAAACTCGATACAGGGATAAAATATAGTCTGGCACAACAATTTACAAGAGTATATTACATAAAAGAATATTATAAAGAGGAAAGATTTGATTGTTTGTTTGTTTGTTTGCATCGAATAAGCTCCAGAACTACTGGACTGATTTGAAAAAATCTTTCACTGTTGGGAAGTTACACTCTTTGTGGTGAACATAGGCTATATTTTATTACCATATTCCCATATTCCCACGGTAACGGGAGCTAGTAATGAATATACTCAAAAACTACTGAATCGATTAGAAAAATTCTTTTCATTTCTCTTACTCGGAAAATAGTGTTTTCTTGATCTGACTATTGGGTGGAAAATGCTGTTTCCCTCCCTAGGGAGGGAAAAACTCATACAAATTACTTCCCACCCAAGGGCCGGAATGAACTTTAAAAATAGAACTGCTGACAGGTCAGCTGTGATAGTGAAGAGATTTGTGTAAAAAAAAAAAATGCCATGCGACTTTCCAAACAGCCACTGTGAACTTAGCGAAAATTTCTTCCGGCCCCATACACGTACAATAATATTGATCAATGTAGCAATAAATTGAACATATTATTGAGGTTTGAACAGACTATATTCGGATGGAAATAAATATTGAGTCAATATTGTACGTGTATGGGGCCAGCCGGAGTTCCATAATTAAAATTTAAAAAGTCGACATAATGTAGTTGTTATTATTTTATCTGTAACAGAATTCAAAACAATTGGTAATAATGTTTTATGGTAAGGTTTGAATCTTATTATAAGTTTTATTTTCCTCGTATTTGAAATGAAAAGTAGAGTGTTTAACTCGGGTAAAAGAATCAATTCCGACTCGGACTATAGCCGCCCTCGCTGCGCTCGGGCGTCTAAATACCTCGGGAATTGATTCTTTCCACCCTCGGTTAACAATCTACTATTCACTGTTTTAAAGTTACACTATTATAGGCTACTTTTATCCTTGAAAATGTTCCCACGGGTAGCAGGACTAGGAACCAAATTTCACGCGAGCGAATCTGCGCGCATCAGCTAGTTAGTAATACTTCTTTTCATTATTATTTTCCTAGAGTCCTAATTAATCATTCACTTATATCATTCACCTTGAATATGTAATCATTATTTGCGCCTTCTATAATTTTCTATTATCTCTGAAATCCCTTGGGATTGTAAGACAAGGGTATAAGATTATTTATTTATCCGGATGCCAGCGGTATTAAGGCTTAATAATAAATGAACCTCGTTTTAAACGGAAGTTCAAATGATCTATTATGCGTATAATGAGACGTCTGCAGTTACGCTCACGAAATTTGACATAACATGTTCTCTTGTTTATACAAATATTATAAAGAGGAAAGATTTAATAAAATTGTTTTTATTCCTTCTATTCGAAAAGTATCACTTTGCACCACGATAACGGGGCGCAAAATAGCTCTTTTCTGTTAAGAGCTTTTTAGCGGGCGGCAAAGTAATTTGAATTTGGAACTTGAAAATTTCATAGAAATCGAACGCAAATTGTATGAATTTTAAGGCTGGTAAGTGTTGGCTGCACAGCGCGGTGTCCTGAGCTAACTAAAAAAAAACTAAAGAGCGCGATTTATCTGTTCGTGTTCATCATTATTAATGTTTTTGTTATCAGTAAACTAAAAACAGCCTACGGTTGGGAGCTCCGGGTAAGCCCTCGGAAGGATGTCTCAGGACGAGGATGTCTCAGGACAAGCTTAACGTACCTTAAGTTAAGCCGATGGTTCCGGTTGTCAGTAATGTCATAGTCGTTAAGCCACGTTGATAGCCTCATGAGAACTTAAAGAATTCCAACAGTGTCTCGTCACAACCAAGGTCGGCAGCGCGTGTCGTTTCTGGTGTTACAAACGTCTATGGCTACGGTAACCAATCACCTGGTAAACCGTAAGCTTTTTAAAAATCTAAAAGGAGAAAACCTAACGGGTAAATCCGCAGCTTATACCTAAAGGTATGAGTCCGAACTCGACTGCAAGCAGCATTGCTGTCGCGGCGGCAAGGCAGGGCCGTCTTAAGGCTATATAGCGCCAGGGTGCGAAGCTCAGACTGCGCCCCCCCCCCCAGTTAACCAAAAAACCCAATATTTTTTTGATGTTTCACTCCTTTTTTCTAAGATTTGTAATCTATATATATAATGCTACTGCTCCACCTGCGTTAACATTAATGTTGATGTCCAACTCGATAATTAAGGCATTAAGAATGCGCTTTGGCTACATTGAGGTCACAACGGGTTTGCTAATGTTTGTCATAATTTAATATGCCATAATTTCATATGCCATACTGGTATTTGTCATAATTTCATTAGAAATAACGCTTCAGTTGCCATAATCGTGAAATGACATAAAATGACTTTCACTAATTCCATTGGTCATAATCGATCAAGTGTCATAATAATTTATGTAAATCAATAAATGTATTTGCCATAATTTTCGTTTTCAATAATGCCATTTTCCATAACTTTTATTCACCATAATACAAATAAAGATAATTTATACGACACAGATTTTTTATTCACAATTAAACCTAAAACTAAACCTCATAATGGCGTCTACTAACCAAGCTCGACGGAGCCCCGCTTTGGGATCTCCTACTTCTGGGTGGTTTAAAAAAGAACCACGAAGACTAAGGCGGGAGCTTCGCTTCGCTTCGCATCCGCCTTGGTCTTCTAACCTAACCTATCCGAGTCGGATTGCACTGAGTCGGGGTGTTAAGAATAATTAATTTCGACCTAACAATATTATGTATTATTTTCATAATTATATCAAATTTTGATTATGTCAAGAGTCGATTATGAGATGTGTTACTTATGGAAACTAATTATTATGATAATATGTTGTTATAGAAAGTCATTTTATGGCAAATAAAAGTTATCACGGTTGAGTTGTTAAGGCAAACATTATTACACAATATTATAATCGGGAATGATTATGGCAAACAATATTAGTGCAAATGAATTTATGGAAAACGAGAGAAGACCGTCACAACGCCGTTAGAGTGGATTAATTCAAGAAGTTACGCGTTAACACAAGATGGAGGTTGAACCTAATCACACAATGGGGGTTTAAGGGGACTAGTTTAGAAAAAGACGAAACCCCGCAAATGAAGGCGTTTTTTGTCTACCTATGCAAACAGAAAATAATAGCCAGAAATAGATTTTTAATCTTAAAAATCGGTGTCAAAATATGCTTTGGTTGTATATTTTATATTATTTATACATAATGTGTAAAGCAATCATAGAGTAAGCCCCAATTTTTTAGATGAATGCCCGCGAAATGAGATTGCGTTAACTGGCGTTAATGTAGCCAACATCGCTTAGCGCGCAAAACTACCTGCTAAAACCCTTTGATGTGTCGAAAAAAACCGACAGCCCGAGCTATCGCTTAACGTTTAATGCCATTACTAATGCCGTTTGTAATTTACCACGTTAAAACCTTGGCCACATCTACGTTGAAGTGCTATTATGGTGTTAATCGCGTTAAGATGCAGGTGGAGCAGTAGCATAAACGTGAATGTCCTGACTGACTGATAATCAACGCACATCCCAAACCGCTGGGACTAGTAAGTCCAAATTTGGCAAATAGGTTCCTTGTATGGTCTAGGGATCCACAAAGAAAGGATTTTTGGAAATTCCACCATTAAGGTGGCAAAAATGGAGGCCATTTCGCTTAAAGGGCGGGCGCCAGGCGCCTATGTCAAAGGGCGTATCAAACGTCTTTGGAATGGAGATATTGTCGTATGCGTCTATATTAATATTATAAAGAGGAAAGATTTGATTTGGTTCCGGAACTACTGGACCGATTTGAAAAATTCTTTCACTGTTGGGAAGCTACACTCTTTGCGGTGGTGGTAATTTAATATGGGTGATGCTGATGCCTTTATTTAAATGCATGTAGGTGATTATTTGACGTTAGTTTACGAAACAGGGGAATGTCGTTAATATTGTACTTATGAGTTAAAGTTTAATTAGGTAAGGAAATATCGAAATGTTTAGAGCTCGGCCTGCGCCCCCTCGGGCTCGGCGCCCGGGTGCGGCCGCGCCTCTGAACCCCCGGTTAAGACGGCCCTGCGGCAAGGCGACAGTGCCGCGCAGTACTGAGTGCAGTCGCGACGCTGCTGCCGACTTCGGAATGTATTCGAATACAAATCTATACAGAATGTATGGGGACCAGTGGTGCTGTCGCAGCACTGCAGCAACCGCAGTGCTGCCTGTGGTCGAGTTCGGACTCATACCTTAAGTCAGTTCAAAATAGAAATCAAATTAGATACTCACTGAACAGTAAAGACAGTAGCCATATGATGAGTATAGCGGTCTTGGCGCGGCCGGTGGTGGACTTGAACTTGAGCGGGAAGCAGATGGCGTACCAGCGGTCCACGGAGATGAACGTGAGGGTCAGCACTGACACCGTCACCGATACCGACTGGAACAAAGCATAAGTTATTAACCTTAATATCCTTCGTCCTGCTAACGACATAAACTAGGTGTAATATTGTTTCCTTTCCCACTTTCTATGAGAATTTCTTCCCGTTATATATAGTAGGTAGAATTATGTAGGTATTAGGTATTCCTGAGAAATAGTGATCAGCAGAACAACCAACGGCCAATGGAGCAAACGAGTTCTGGAGTGGAGATCACGACTTGGCAAACTTAGTGTTTATTTTTACGTGAGGGAAAATCCTCATGGATGTCATGCCGGACTCCTACCGACTAAAAAACCTCACGTAACGCCCAACAGCCTATGGTTGTGAGCCCAGGGTAAGCCCTCGGAAGGATGTCCCAGGACTCCCAACAGACCTACGGCCGCCACTGCGGCCTCGCCCAGGGGTGGTACGGGTGCTATTCCGCGTCTTTGGGGGGTTTCGGGTGTGATCCCGCTTCTAAGGGGGGGCGTGCGTGAGTTGCTCACGTCACGCTGCCGTCATGGGCCTGCTTCTGTAAGGACGGTGAGCGACCCTCTCACCGTCCTCAGACCCCCGGTCAGGAGGCCGATAGTCTGGCAACGTAGGGTAGGACGTGCACCCGGCAGATGCACCGACGATCTAGAAAAGGTTGCAGGCTGGGACTCGATGCGGAAGGAGCAGGACCGTGTCTTGTGGCGTAGATTGGCAGAGGCCTACGTCCAGGAGTGGACTACCATAGGCTGATTTCATTAATGTATTATTCCAGATCATAATCTATTCCTGTACTATGTTTCAAATAAATCCGTTCATATCTACACACCTAAACCACAAATTAGAGATAGTACAAATGGAAAACACATGTATGTACTTTTTTTCACACCTACACCTCTGCTACACACACTCGCGCACAAATTAGTATCGAAAACTCGGTTGAGACCGCCTGACCTCGTATCTGTGAATGAGTTGTCTATGTGTGCGTAGCCTCAGCGAATTTAGTATGTAGGTTTCCGTCTGTACTATCTCTAATTTGTGCTACACACCTAAACTAACTTTCGCATTTACAATATAAACCTATAGCTAAGATAATATATTACATACAGATTGGCAACTCCCTGCCTACCACCGAGTAAGCTTCCCCATCCCCTCACCAAAGTTGATGTGTCTATTGCCTTGTCAGTACTTAAGAGAGTGTCACTGCATTGCATTACGTATTACTACCTACGTACTTTGTGCTATTGCTTTGGTTTAATTTGTGCTTAGCCGAGGGTAGATTTGAAAAAAGTCACCTACATACATGAGATTGCGTTCTGTTCCTTATTATTTTGTTTCCATAGCTAGTGTCCCTAGTATATTGACACACACATTCAAGCTTGATTCAAGCATTCACATTACGTGTAGTGTGGGTGAAAACTAACATTTTTGTATGGAGTTTCCGCCCTGTGCCTATAGTCAACTTTCGTAGACTAAACGATCACTGCATTTTACGCTATGACTGATTCTGAGACAGATGATTATTTTTATGCATTTTTATTTTCACTTCTACCCACGTAATATGTGCCAAGGTTATTGCCGTATAATTGAATTGGGCAAAAGGCGTAGGTTGAAACTGCCTGCTGTTGAAATTTTCAAGCGTTCTTAATGGCTCAATGACTCTTTTGTGATTGGTATCCCAGACCTTAAGTGCCTTCCAAATCCAACTAAAATAATACATAATATAATCTCGCATTTATTCCTGAAAGGGTAGGTAGAGGTATACGACCACATTTCACCTTACAGTTTTATGTCCTACGTAATAGGTAGTGAGCCCATTGCCGTGTTGAAATAGACAGGCGCAGGTCGCCGCGACCCGCAGTTGAACTTTTTCAAGCCGCCCATAAGGCCTTCAACTAGGCTTAACGGTTGTCAATTTACTGACAACCGGGTTTCATTTTGAGCTTTTCTTTTCTACGCACTGGATCTTTTTGAGAAAGTGTTCCCTTAGTCGCCTCTTACGACACCCTCGGGAAGTATTGGGGTGGCGACATTTTGTACTCTTACCCGTCGCAACACGGGACCCCATCGCCACACGCTATACATTCATACAGACATACATATGGACACGCCTTATCCCCGAATTGGTAGGCAGAGGCATATTATATGCCCACATTTCACTAGCTTAGAATTTGTCCCACGTAATAGGTGGTAAGCCGTAATGCCGTGTTGAATTGGACAGGCGCAGGTTGTAACTGCCTGCTGTTAAAATTATTCAAGATGCTTAAAAAGGCCTTCAATTTTTCATTTTACTGACAACAGGGACTAACGGCTTAACGTGCCTTCCGTAGCACGAATACGCTTAAATAAATGTCACAAAGTGGTCACATGGACGGTCACCCATCCAAGGACTAGCCATAGTGAAAGTTGCTTACTGCAGTGATCGTTTACAGAACACTGAGTCCGCGGGGCCACGAGCGCTTCCTTATTTAGTTAATGACAAATGTATGAAATCGAAATCGAAATTGAAAACAGAATACCTTTCTATTACTTAAATTTATTTTCACGATGAAAAATATTTTCTTTTCAGAAGTCTACAATAAATATCTTATTTTATTGTAAGTTTGTTTACTTACCCTCCCGTTCTTTAAACAACTAAGCTTAAATTCAATTGTCCCTCAAAATATAGAGCAAATTTACGAAGGTCTGCAATAGTTATTTACATGGATACCTGCTTGCTACCAACTCTAGACTTGGCTGAATTTCATTTGTTTACCAAACAGTCACTTAAACTAAATAATAAATTTGCTGAACAGTGGTTTGAAAGCTTTTGAACGGCTTATTCGCCGATTGTCTTTATCGTTTTGCGATAAATGTATATTTTTTTTATTTTCGTGAGGGAATATCCTCATGGGTGTTATGCCGAACTCCTATCGACTAAAAAATCTCTCGTATGCTGCCTAACAGCCTACGGTTGGGAGCTCTGATCAAGCCCTCGGAAGAATACCCCAGGACTCGTAAATATCTACTGGTCCGAAAATGTGCCTTTGTGTGCTGATTTTCTCTTTCGCTAAAGTTACAAAGCGATGGCAACTTTAAGTATAGGTAACTGTATGCTGAGGGTGTCGTAAGAGGCGACTAAGAGAACAAACAAAACTCGAAATGAAACCCGGTTGTCGTTAAGCCTTATGGAAGGTCATATGGGTGGCTTAAAAAATTTCAACTGCGTTTCATCATGACCTTCGCCTGTCCATTTCAACATGGCAATAGGCTCACCACCTATAACGTGGGACATGAAACAATAAGGTGAAATGTGTGGTCGTATACTATGCCTCTGCCAACTCCTTTGCGGATAAAGAGTCTGAGTGTATGTATGCTGAACTGAGCGCTACCGCTAAAACACCTGCGTTCCAATTGCAAGTGCATCAAATATGACTTTTTTTTTTATTTCAACGCAGCTTTAGTTATGTCCTATCGCGACTTTTTGTGAATGAGACAAGACATTTTCAGACCAGTGGACACAGACATTTTGTGAAAAAGGCAATCTGCGAATAAGTTCGTTTTAAACTTTAAACTAGTATAGTCCGTTCACAGTTAATTTACCTCTGTCAGATCGTTTTCTGTGAGATGGTATTTCAGTAAAGTCCCCCTATGAGTAGAGATGGGCGGCGCGAAAAAAACCCAACGGGTAAATACCCAGGTATTTTCCCGTTTAGGTAAATACCGGGTATTTATGTGGGTAAAAACACAATGGACGGGTATTTATTTTTTAAGTAAAATCTTCTGAGGTTGCTTAGCATTCTTTTTACGGGAAGCAATCGCTCCTTCACGAGCATGACCTGAATCGCAGAAAGAGGCAGCGCAGTCCCACTTACTCCCGCTGGAGATTATGGCTCGCACCATGGTCTTCAGCGAGAGATCGTCCACGTCCAGACCTGCCACGAGGATCTGACCACACCGTGCACTCCACCAATGTGTAGAGCGCTGAATCCTCGCTGCGCTCCCCGCAGTGCTGGCACTGGGCCGTGGTTTCCCGGTGTATTCGCCACAGATACTTACTAAAGCTCCCGCGCCCAGTAAGTGTGACTCCTCTTCAACCACTCGTTCTCTTTATAGTTTTAAAGAGAAACTATCTTTTGAATCGCACAGTTCTGGAGAATATCATTGATATGCAGAAGAAACAACACTGATCCCTGTGGCACTTCGGCATTAGTCTGCAAAAAGCAGGAAGCCGTGTAATAGAGGAGCCGAAATATAGCCAAGATGCAAGACACAAGCGTGTTTTTTCACCGCTAAGAAAACCCCAATCACAGTAGCGCCGCAATTTCAGGACACATCTCTTTCCATCTCCAAAATTATAGGGATCCTTGGCGTTGACATCTCCAGTGACATTCAATTCCGCAGTCATTTGGAGGACTGGGCCAAGCTGGCGTCCAAAAAGTTCGGAGTGCTCAACAGGGCACGGTGGTACTTCAAAGCGGCGCAAACACTGATTCTTTATAAGTCGCAAGTGCAGCCGCATATGGAGTACTGCTATTACCTCTGGGCGGGGTACCTGAATATCAGCTTTGTTCATTTGACAGCTGTGAGAGTTGTCAACGATCCTATACTCACAGGTGGTGTAAAACCTCTTCGCCCCAAGAGAGACTTTGCCTTCTTATGCGTAATCTACCGCCCGTGCAAATGGTATGAGCTCTGAGGAATTTTTTGATATGATGCCGACGGCTACGTTCTATCATTGCACCGCTCGCCACAGACAGGAAGTTCATCCTCACACTTTACGTCCGGAGCGTTCGAGCACGGTTAGATCCGATAGGGGTTTTCTTAGCGCATGCTTAGGCTGTGAAATGATCTTCCTGCCTTGGTTTGCCCAAACTCCTTCAGTATCCGGGTTCTTCATAAGGGGTCTTAGAAGGTTTTTACAGGAACCTGGCTACCCAGATGTGTATTCTATCGGGCTGGAAAACTCGTCTGCAGTTGATCCAGCAGAGCTAGTACATTGTCTGGCCTGTCCTGTATCTGCGCAATTTCACGTACCATTTGTATCACGTCACGTATCATGAGAGAGAGGGAACGCGTGATGGCACGTTCCAGCTACTCAGAGTATGACCATTGAAATTATCAAGAAATACCAGCACAGCGTTCGCCGAGGTGTTGAAATAACCTAGTTACCTTAGCTTCGCCTGTGTGGAAAAGGTGGATGCAGTAGTGGATCCGGCTCATGGAGCCATGATCTACGTTTAACCAGAGGGCTCAGAAGGGGTTCTCCAGGCAGCGCAAACGATAACATCCGAAGCATCCGCCCTGACGAACGCACAAACCCCGACTTTATCTCGATATTGTTCCTCGATGACATAGCGCATATACATATACTTAGTCAGGGCAGCGTATTTGTTTCTCCTTCAGAAGCAACACGAAAGATGGCGTCGAGATTTGTATGGAGATCACGTATGTTCAGTTGGGAATGGGTGAAAACGAGACCACTAAGAATCCGCCCGGTATCCATCTATGTGTCTGTCACCAGGCTTGTGAACCGTGATAGCTAGAGAGCTGAAATTTTCAGAGATGATGTAGTTACTTTGCCGCTATAACAACAAATACTAAAAACATAAAATAAAGTAAATTTATATAAGTTAAATTGAAAATACCCGTATATTTTCCCAATCGGGAAAATACCCGGGAATTTACGCGGGTATTTACCCAGATTTGGGAAAATACAGCCAAAAAAATGGCGGCAAAAGAAGAAAATGAGTTTCGACTTAAGTGGGAGAAACAGAACCATATTATGGGGTCGCGGTGCACATGGTCGTGAAAAGACCATGTGCACCGCGAGTAGGCTCTGAGTAAGCGTCTGAGGGAAGAAACTCGTGATCCCCGCGCAAAGGCTTTCCATAGCTATTCAGCGTGGGAATGCTGCCTGCGTCATGGCACAGTATAAATATGTTGTTTAACCAGTATTGTAGCTCCCTACAAACGGACGAAGCGCAAGCTATACCTACGATTCTCGTTTTCGGCAGGCCTTTCAGCACGTAAGCAGCGTCCGCAGTCGCGATTGTGCCGAGCACAGAGTACATTTGTTTGTGCCGAGTAGACGAATGGACGGTGTGTCGTTTTTTAAATAGTAACCGCGCGTGTTTTATTTACTAAAACTATTTAATATGACAACTAGAGTCTATTGTGCTTGTTTTGGTTGCATGAATTCGTCAATAACGCACCCAGAGATAACGTTTTTTAGATTACCTATACTACTATGTTTGTGTTTAAAACTAGACTTGTGCTTGCTCAGTCAGTGAACGGTGCGATCCAATATAGTACAATATCCAAAAAAAAAGCTAGTTCAGAAATCTATTACGTGCAGGTAGTACATTTAGTTCCGTTGTCAGTTCGTAGTTATTTAATTGAGAGCAATGATTTAGGTATGTTTCAAGAGTATTCATTTCTTTGTGGATGACCGATGTTACAGTACACTTAGCACCGTATGACTTTGATTGACAGCATTTTTGTTACCTTTGATTTTTATTACACGCATAGGGACAAATTTGAACTTCCAAAATTTAACACAACTTGACAATGTACGAAAAGTACTAGTGTACTAGAGACTGACTAGTACTTTCAAATCGAAAAATAGTTTTAATTTTGTAAATCAAAAATTTAACACAATGATTATAAAGACTAGAATTCCGTGATTCTATCACTGACGAAACATGTGATGAGCCGATTATTATTGTCTACGCCGCTTACTCGTTTTCAAATTTCTATACCCGTTTCACTCAATCGTTAGTAGATAACGCCGCGCCGCCCCGCGCCGCCAGCCGTCCCACCCACACCGTCCCGCGGCGATCCGAAACATAATAAACATTTCTTTTCTCAAAAAAAGGATTTTGAACCACTCGTGGCCAGGCTCCCCGTCACTCGCTCAAGGCCGCGCGCGCTATACGCCTACCGCTTTGTTTAGCAAATCTTATATCAGATGTACGAACCACATTCTTGGTTTAAATTCGATAAAAAAAAAGGTGATCTCGTTTTGTGTAACATTTTAGTTTTTTAAGTAGTACATGTTTTAACTAAACTCAATTGGTTTTTTTGCACAACATTCAGATTTCTGGTATGCATTCCGTTAATTAGTGGAGTTACATAGTGTGCAGAAAAATTATATAGATGTGCATTTAAAAATATCCCATTTATAAGACCAATTTGTTAATAAATCACACATAAACATGGTTTTTAAATATAATCTAGCAATCAAAAGGTACATGCATTTTTATTGAGAAATTATTACTCACAAAGGATTTTTTTGTTTAAATAAAAAAGTACATATTTACTCGAAATGAAAGCTAGTTGTCAGTAAAACGACAATCCTTAATACAAACTGAAGGCCTTAGTGGCGGATTGAAAATTTTCAACTGCATTAGGCTCACTATCTATTACGCGGTACGTAAAGCTATAAGGTAAAATGTGGGCGTATACTATGCCTTTGCCTACACCTTCGGGGATAAAGGCGTGACTATATAAATGTATGTATGTACATATTTACAATCACAATATTAAATAGAAAGTCAAAGTAGGCACATATTATTAACATGCTATAGGTGGGCAGCCCTATCGCATGCTTACGTACCGCGCGGCTGTAGGCATTTATTTCTAAAATCCGGCCGAGTCAGACTACAGTATACAGTGGTCATGGGTACCTTACCGAAGGGACCCAATATGTATATTGATAGGTAATTAGTAAGTTTTATTTTAAGTAGTTATAATTTTATATGTTTCTTGTATAACCCTAATAGTGTGATGACATTAGTTTTAATTGATTTTATTATTACTGTTTATGAATGAATAAACTTATTTTAATACCATATATTATATACATAATGATAATGTAGGTACTTTTGGTAAAAGTTTATTTTTTGTTATTTTTTATTTCCTAATTAAAATAATGTTAAGAAGCTAGACATTAAATTTAGTTTATCGACTAAAATGTTACTAAGCTCCGTTTTTTCTTTTGAAATACGGAATCCTAACTACATTACAGTAACAGAAAAATAAAAATAAAATCAAATATTTTTTACTAAAGTTGTATGAAGATTGTGATATTTAGTACTACAAAGTTACCCTCAATGGGATTGCGTACTTTCAGTTTGAAGGCAAATTTTGAAAAGATTGATCTCCTTAATCTAACCGTCTCGAAACTTATGATAGTATAACATTTTCACTTGACTGTACGATTAGAAGTTCTGAGAAATTCGTAATTTACACGTTTTAAATTTCATAAGAAATTTCTCAAATAAACTTAAGAATTTCAATAATCCTTTGACGAGACAATCTTCTAGGGGTAACATCTTGATTAGAGACTGTCGTAGGTATTTGTAGAATCTAGAATTTGACATCAAATCAGTACTACCTAGTTTAAGTGTTGAATTTACTCTACTGAATAATATAATCAACTATGTTCGCGATCCTGTGTTAGGGTTACTACCCGACCCCCCTGCCGTAGGCAGTTTGTTGGGAATAGTGTGGTTTTAGTTCATACCGTCGTTGCGCCTGACAAGTTCCAGATATGATTTTTACAAGGTTTTGGCAAACTCAAAAAAACATGTTTTTTTAAAAAGTGTGTAAGTAATAAAAAATCTGTAAATGCAGTATTATGAACACTCATTTTTTTACAAATAAAGATAGACCTTTGAAATGCATTGTTGCATTTATTTGAAGATATAATTTTTTTTTCTGTAAATCTGCACATACCTGTTTTGGCACTGTGCTTGCAAATGATTTATGTGCCATTTTCATGCACATAAGGGATAATATTAACACCGTTTTCTCAAAAAATAGTCTATTATGTGATATTTCGGTATAAAACATTCAGTGTACTTCTTTCATTTTCACAATTATTGGTCGGTCTTTTTGTAATGTATAGATAAGTATTAATTAAAACTTCTGTCCTTAATCGTAAAATATTAATTAAAAGTATGTTAATATACCTAAAAGTCACAATACAAACTCCTCTATATAGTCCTTAATCCACTAACACGAGTCCAATGCAGAGTGCAGAACAAAATAGATGGAGCTTAAACTTTTGAATAATTACGTACGATCTTATGTCTGTAGAAATGGTGCTCAGTTTTATGCCTATTCTTAATTAGGTAATCAAATTCAGGCAGCAGTCAGTTCAATGCTGGACGTAGGCTTCGCCCAAAATTACGCCGGAACATACGGTCCTACGTCTTCCGCATTCAGACACTCTCTGTTACCTTTTCAGGCGGTCGAACCATCAGTCATCCATCAGTCACAACCAAATATGTACTCTAACTTGACTTAACGGCTACCATGTTACTGGGGGCCAGGTCTAACGGCTTTAAGTACATTACATACAGTATAGAAACGCTTAAAGCTTTTTAAATGCAGTTCTGGGGTATCCTTCCGAGGGCTTAACCGGGGCTCCCAGCCGTAACATGTTAGCTAGGATAAGTGTGGTTTTTAGTCGGTAGGAGTCTGGCATAGCATCCATGTAGGATTTTCCTCAAGTTAAAAAAAGACCTAGTGTGGTATTATAATGCCACGCGTTCATAGGTGGATATCGATCCCCAAAGAGGCGGGATAGTACCTACCCGAACGGGGTCCGGGAACTATCCCACGTTTTGAGTATCGATAGGTGAGTCTTACAAAGTTATCAAAAAATTAAAAACTTACAGCCGACTTTCCGATAGGTATTCATTTAACTTACTGCGTGACAAGGTGAAAAAAATGGAAGCTATCTGTTACAGGGACTACATTGAAAGGATTGAGACTGCGATCGCTGACAACCCTAAACTGTTTTGGTCACATGTTAAAAGTAAGAAAGGAGGCAGTATATATCCTGCATCAATGACTTACGCTGGACGGTCCAGTGATACTGGAGTAGGTATAAGTGAGCTATTTTCGGACTATTTTTCCGCAAACTTCTTGAGCGGCGCGCGTCGTGCCTCCTGGCCTCCAGATGATGGACTGTGTGGAAGTTTAGTTACTGATATTTCAGTTGTTGAAGTACGAAGGGAACGGGTCCTGGATTTGTTGAAGGGCCTCAACCTGTCCAAGTCAGCTGGACCTGATTCAATCCCAGCGGTATTTTTAACATCTTGTGCTGTTGAGCTATGTAGTCCCATTACTATATTGTTTCGCCGTTCTCTCAATGAAGGTATCGTGCCCTCCGTGTGGAAATCTGCTCTCGTCACTCCCATCCTCAAATGTGGGTCTAAAAGTGTTGTTATTAATTACAGACCTATTTCTAAATTATGTTTAATTGCCAAATTACTTGAGCGCACTATCTTCAATGTTCTTTATAATTCACTTAAATCCATATTCATCGATGAACAACACGGCTTCTTGAGGGGTAAATCCACTGCCACAAATCTGGTGACGCTTAATGAATTTTTAACCAGTAATATGGACAGGGGTAACCAGGTCGATGTGATTTATACTGATTACAGTAAAGCCTTTGATCGTATAGATCACGGAACGCTGCTGGTCAAGCTTTCTAACATTGGTGTCCGTGGTGGGTTGCTCAAGTGGTTTTCTTCTTATCTCTCTGACCGGTCTCAGTCAGTTGTGATGAACGGGTACTCATCATCGTGGCGTGGTATTCCATCTGGTGTTCCCCAAGGATCTCTCCTGGGACCTCTTTTGTTTCTCATTTTCATGAACGATATCAGTGTCTGTTTTAGGCACTCGACATTTTTACTTTTTGCGGACGATATGAAGGTTTTAGCAAAGGTTAACAGTATTACTGATGCTAACCTGGTACAAGAAGATCTTAAGCGACTCGCTGTGTACTGTCGTGCAAACTATCTGGACCTCAATGTCTCCAAATGCTTTACCATGAGCTTTACGCGGAAACAATTGGCATTTAATTTTGATTATGAAATCGATGGTAACAAATTAGAGAGGAGAACCATTGCTAGGGATCTTGGTGTTTTGCATGACTGTAAGCTCCTTTTTGACGAGCATGTAAGGCAGGTGGTTAGTAAGGCCTATAAAGCCCTAGGGTTTATTATCCGTTGTTCCGGTGACTTCAAAAATATGAAAACTATAAAGGTACTTTACTGCGCCTATGTAAGAAGTCACTTGGAATATTGTTCACAAATCTGGAACCCATCTTATGCATGCTACTCTAATGAAGTGGAGAAGATCCAGAAGAAATTTATTCGCTACCTAGGGTTTAAATTTAAATTGGATCATCTTGCGGATCTCACGTATGAACAGCGTTGTGTGAAGTTGCATTTATTACCGTTACGCGTGAGACGCAATATCTCTGATTTAACTTTCCTTGTACACATAGCCCAAGGCCGAACTGATTGCCCTAATCTGCTCAGGGATTTGAAATTAAGAGTACCGGGCAGAAGGCTACGTCATACCCCTCTTTTATATGTTGCACCATGTCACACTAACTACAGGAGAAACTGTTACTTGCACAGGGCTCTTTCAAGCTTTAATAAGCTTAATCATGACAGTAGATACGATCTATTTTTCTCAAATGTAAGGTCTATTAGATGTAGTCTAACCTTAGATTTTATTAAGAATGCTGTCACTATTTAATTTAACTGTACTCGAACTAACAACTGGTTCAACTTACTATTGTTAAATTGTTTACAAACCATATGTGGAAGCTTGTAATTGGCATATGTTTACATAATTGATTAACCATTTTATTATAGCCGTAAGCTCCCCAAATAATGTAAAATAAAATAAAATAAAATAAGTCTTTCAGGAATCCTGAGACATTTTTGAAGGGTTATCCGTGGCTCCCTGTCGTAGGCAGGGGCAGGGCGCCATGTAGTTTTAGTCGGTAAGAGTCCGGTATAGCATCCATGAGAATTTCTACATGTAAAACAAACTGTAAGTACGTATAAAAACTGTACAGAATTCGGACCGATGATAGTCCGGAATGGACCGACGCCGACGACCTGAAGAAGGTCGCAGCTAGTGACTGGATGCGGAAGGCGCAGGACCGTGTATTGTGGCGTAAATGGGGAGAGACCAACGTCCAGCAGTGGACTGCTATAGGCTGATTTGATATTTGATAGTCTGGAATAACACACAAGCTACTTCTTATTCCGGGAAACGTTCCCATGGGAAACGAGAGCGGGAACAGAATTTTATGCGGCCGAAATCGCAAGCACCATCTAGTTCAATAATAATAAAGGTCTGTCTCTCTTCACCTATCACATCACACGATAAAATCTTACGAAACTCCCATCAAATTGTTAAAAGGAAAAATTTGTTTGGTAATTGATTTCGTCATTCATCGATCAAATGGTTTGTTTTGATTTTCATGGCTTCTGTTATGTTTCATTTTCAAGTTCATTCATTATTCGTACTCTTGAGGAAGCCATATACATAAAATATAGTACGCCGCAATCAGAAGAAGTACCTAAGCAGAGCATTCCACATTTTTACTTCCAACTCATGCTTCCACTCTTTTTTTCGTAGACGGTTAAGATGTAGTAAAGTATTGTTTCTCTTTGTATACCTGTACCTGAACATACACATACATAGTACCTACATAGAAAATTTCTAGACATAACACCCTAAAAACACCCCAAAGTCGCGGGATGGCACCCGAACCCCCCCTTTTTTTTAACGTGAGGGAAATTCCATCATGTATGCCATGCCGGACTTCTACTGACTAAAAAACCTCACGTAACGCCCAACAGCCTACTGTTGGGCGTGATAAAGACGCGGGATAGCACCCGAACCATCCCCTAGGCCAGGGGTCGGCAAGGCGCGGCTCGCGAGCCGCATGCGGCTCTTTGGGTGTAGCTCTGCGGCTCTTTAGTTGCATACATAATTATCATATTATTCATTTTCAAGAATATTAACACCCTTACATTTTCAAAAATACCACAAAAGTGTTACTAGTAGTTTTACAAGCTAACTCGCCTAATGGTGGTGTGCTGCGCTTAAAAGCGTTATATGGAGCACCATTTTAATTCTAATAAGATTCTGCTGCGATGTCCGCAGCGGGCCATAGCCCAGAGAATATAATATATAAGAGACGGCATGTCTAATTCTGACAGTACGTCGCGGAATCTAGAGGCAGCAGTTCTGGCAGAGAAATCTACCGGCAAAAATGGCAAACAACCATCTTCGGAAGAGATTGACAGCTGGCGTGTTAGAGCGCGCAATGATCTCATTCATAAATGGCGTACCAGCCTAGAGCTCGGCGGTAAGCATTGAGCTCGTCTCTGCCATCTTATTTATTCTGAGGTCCTGGGTAGAAAAGCGGCACTGACATACCTACACCGTACCACACAGCTCCTCACGGGGCACGGATATTTTAGTAAATACCTGCATGATGTGGTAGGCATTGAGCCTGAGACAACGTACTCACTGCGAGGACGGCGCCGTGGATAAAGCGCTGCACACCCTCACTTTTTGTACGGAGTGGAGTGGCGAGCGTACTAAGAGTACTAAGAGACCTAAATTGGCCCGGTCGCGTCGCTGTCTATTATAGTTTACGCTATGTTAGACAGCGAAGAAAATTGTTTCGGCTGTTGTTTTGACGTCAACGGCAATGAGAAAAGCGCTGCAGGTGCCAGAGCGGGGTGGCCTAACACTTTCAGTATGCCAACCTCGCACGCGTGGCCGACGATGGAAGATTTATGACAGCCGTGAGACTGACTAAGACACACCCCTCGTGTTCAGGCGTCGCGGCAGTGAAGTTTCGGTGGGTAATATTTATAAGTAAGGGGGGGTAAGTAGACCCCTAGAGTCGAGTCTGTTGCAGGTAGCTGTTGTACGCTTGCCTTCCCTGTGACCCAACAATAGTGACAAGAAGGAACATCCCAGGGTTTTAGTGGGAGAATCCTACATAATCACTCAGATTTTATTAATTGTGGAAATTCTCCAAAACTACCTGTGACTTACCATCTGCCTATGGCCGTAAGTCCTGGAGACGCCCTTCGAAGAATGTTCTCAGAGCTTCCGACAGACTCGGTTTGTCTCTATAGCAGACTTTCGCCGCAGTCTACTCTATCCCACTTCTTGGGGGGGGGGGGGGGCATCGTGGGATCAAGAAAGATTTTGTGGCTCTTGACGCCCAACAGTAGGCTGTTGGGCGTTACGTGAGGGCGTGCGTGAATCTCTCACGTCACGCTGCCGTCATGGGCCTGCTTTTGTAAGGCCGGTTAGCAGCCCTCTTACCGATCATGGAGGCCGATAGTCTTCGGTGAAGACACGTCGGCGGCGTCGCGACCACCGATTGCGGAACTCGGGTGGGAGAGTTCTCTCCCGTTCCCACCCCGCCGCCGCTTTCACGAGTATGACCAACTGGCAGAAAGAGGCGGCGCAGTCCCACTTGCTCCCGCTGGAGATCATGGCTTGAACCATGATCTCGAGCGAGAGAGTGACAACCGGTAGGAGTGTCACCGTGTCTTCTCTCCAGCCACTCGTCCATGACCGATCTGACGGCCACAATTGTGGCGAATGCCCCCTTTAGTTGTTTATGTCGCACCTTCCATATCTCCACGGTTTCCTGGTGGAGCAGGGACCGCTGGGCCTCGATTTCTCGAGACGCAGGCCTTTGGCCCCACTCCAGCGCCTCCTTGCGCCATCTGAACAATGACACAAGGGCTCTCGCTTCCAGGTCCCAAGGAGGGGTGCCGGCTAGGAGAGATGCCGCCTCACCTGAGAGCGTGCGGTATCCCCTTATCACCCTGACGGCCATCGCTCTCTGTAAGCTCAGCTATCTAACAACATTGCTGGCCGTCAGGGTCTCCGCCCATACGGGGGCCCCGTATAGGGCCATTCTTCGCACGATCCCCAGGTACAGTCTCCTGTATTGAGCGTTGGGTCCCCTGATGTGTCCCCTTTGCATGCTTAAGGGCGAAATATGGCGATACTTTTATTCTTATATATTCATCTACTGTAACCTACCCATATTTATGCAAAGACTGAACAGAGTGCGGCTGATGCCCCTCTCAGTTTTGGGACCAAACTTCGGAAGTGAACCCGAACCCCTAGGTGAGGTCGCAGTGGTAGCCGTAGGTCGGGTTGGAGTTCTGGGGTTTCCTTCCGAGGGCTTACCCGTGGCTCCCAACTGTAGGCTGTTGGACGGAATATGTGAGGTTTTATTAGTCGGTAGAAGTCCAGCATAGCATCTGTCATTTAGTCAGTAGGATTTTCCCTTATGTAAAAAAAGAAAGAACTGCATAATAAATTATTATTTTTTGATCATATTCGTGAATTGCTTTTTAAATAGACAGGGGCAGGTTCAAATATATCAAAACGCCCTTCAACTTGGCCAACAGCTCATTATCATCATTATTCCATGTAACTGGCATCTGTAATCTACGGCTTCTTAAGCATCAATTTTTTTGAAATAGATCGTCTTTTCAGGATTTCCCCCGAATTGTTAGATATTTATAGAACAAAAAAATTTTCAATTAAAAATAAAACCGACTTCAAGCAAATCCTGAAAAATAAAATTTACTTAGCACAAAGTAATATGTATTTTGATTTTATCAGATTTTATTCAATATCATATTGAAGTCGGCGCCAAGTAAACCCATAGTTTTATGTAGGTATTATATTGATGGCACCAACTTCAATATTATATTGAATTAAATATGATGAATCAAAATACATATTACTTTGTGCTAAGTAAATTTTATTTTTCAGGATTTGCTTGAAGTCGGTTTTATTTTTTATTGAAAAATTTTTTTTCATCATTTTAAGTGACGGGTGAATCGAAAAATATATCTATCTAGGTGAAAGTTCTCATCGATACAAATCAATCAAGCCCAAACACAAGATAGCCGCTGTAAATCTTTAAGGAATTCCCTTGACTGTTTTTCGGTTCCATCATCAGATCGACTCCAGACATTCATTAAACTGTAGTACCTTTAAGCACTGAATTAAAAAGTTAACAAACGTACTAGTTGTCCCTACAATTTTCGGTGGTTGCCCTCGATTTCTCCTGAATCCCATCATCAGATTCTGACCTGGTGAAATTGGGACCACCTCAGCAGTGAACTCTATCCAACAAAAAGCAGATTTGAAATTCGTCTATAATTGACGAAATATCAGTGAACATACATAAAACATCGAGAACTTCTTTTTTTTTAAGTCGGATCTATCAATCTAAGTGTAAAGTTCTCATCAATACAAATCAATCAAACCCAAACACAAGGTAACTGCTGTAAATTGTTAAGGAATGCCCTCGACTGTCTTTCAACTCTATCATCAGATCGACTCCAGACCTTCATTAAAATGAAGAACATTAAAGCACTTAATTAAAAAGTTAACAAACGCACTAGTTGTCCCTACAATTTTCGGTGGTTTCCCTCGTTTTCTCCTGGATCCCATCATCACATCCTGACTTGGTGAAAATGGGACCACCTCAGAAGTAAACCCTATTCAACAAAAAAAGAAATTTTGAAATCCGTCTATAATTGACGGAAATATCGCTTGACATACATAAAAAAAAATACATACAGACGAATTGAGAACCTCCTCCTTTTTTTGAAGTCGGTTAAAAGTCGGTTAAAAAACTGACCGTTTACAGAACAATGTGCTAGCGGGCTACAAGTTCTTTAAGCTTTTAAGGACGGATAAAATTAGCTATTTGCAGATATATAGTAGTCTCTCAACCCTGAAGTAATTCTCTACATCCGCAACCCCCTTTTGCTTTTTGGTCGCTTTTCGATTTCAATCATTAAAAGTACGTTATTAGAATAAATCAATTTGAAACTCACCTGAAAGTACAGTACAATTCTGCACATTGCTGTCCCAAAGAACCACGTTTCCGTCACATCCCACAACACAGTCGGCGGCAAACATATCAATATCACCATAAAGTCCGCCACAGCAAGGTTCACAATGAAATAGTTCGTCACTGTTCGCATCGAGTGGTTTCTATACACTGCTATACACACTAACGCATTACCTATAAGTCCAATCACAAACACAATCGCATGAGTTGCTATCAACACCCATTCGTAAGGTTGTGGAAATATGTAATCATTCAACATTTCCAAATATTCTTCTTTTGTCATGTTACAGAAATCGCTATCTCCAACGCATGGTTCTTCTGTAAAATATTCTGTGCCATTTTCATCTCCTTCTCCGTTTATAAGTTTACCAAAAACTGTATCATTATTACTCTCTAGTTTATAGTTGAGATCTTTGTTCAGCGTTTCGTTATCTACAAGTCCATCAATTTCGAATATATTATCCGTTTTGTTATCAGATCTTTTTGGTTTGTGTTCTAAATTTGTAATGCTATCTAATTTTGTTATTGATATCGATGTGCTTGTGTAATTATCTGTATTACAAAAGCTGGATTTGCAGAGTAATAGCATTGTCAACGTTGAAATTAATGTTGTAGCCATCTTATCAAATTCATGTGGACATTATTAGAGCGTGGATCATTTCAGTCATCTGTTGCCGGATTTCTCGCCATCTGTAAAAGAAAAAAAGTTTTTAATCAACAAAGTTTTCTCATTATTATGTAATTTAAATTTGCAAAGTTATATAGAAGACAATTATTGAAACAAACTTGAAGAACGACAAATATTAAGAGTGTCACGCATTTTATGAAAAACTTGTAAAGTAATTTTCGACGCTTAGATTATAATGAGAATGATAACTTATACTATGTACTTAAAAAACTTAATGGTTTGATAGTAGCGAAAAATTCTAAATCTATGGGTTTGACGCGAAGATTAACGTTGATTTGACAGTCAATTTAGATAGGTTTATAATTATGTCTTCATTTAACATGTGCACAGTTTTTTCATTTCCTGTGATGGTTTTTTTTCTAAAATAAAAACAATAGTACAGTAGTGGAATATTGGGCATTCTGTCCCACTTTAAGTTCGCATCGTCGCTATCGCTCCTTGCTCACGTGGGACAGATCGCCCAATATTCCACATTTTAAAAATGTAACCTAACCTAACATAATTATAAAAAATAATTTAAAAAATAAAATTTGCTGAAGCTCCCTCCATGTTCATTACTTACCATTTATAACCCACAACGTTTTCTGTATCCAGTTGGGTTCGACTACTTGTAGTTATAAATATTTATGTTATAAATTCATCTTTTCATTATGAGTCCATCAGTATTGCATAGCAAACATGAAATTCGTTAAACAAAGACAATCGTTACAGGTCAATACAATCTGTGACGATTTGACAAAAAACAAATTACGTCATGGAGAATTATTACCGAATACTGTACGTTGCATCATTTGTGGACCATCAAATTGTGGAAAAACTAATTTATTAATTGGTCTTCTATTGCATGAAAATGGCTTGACATTTAAAAATGTTTATGTATATTCTAAAACTCTACATCAACCAAAGTACATCTTTTTAGAAAAGGTTTTACAACGAGTACCAGGTATCACTCTTCATAAATATCAGACAAATGATGACGTTTTAAAAGTTTCAGATGCAAAGCCAAATTCTGTGATTATTTTTGATGATGTAGCATGTGAAAATCAAAGTAATATGCGTGATTATTTTGCCATGGGAAGACATAAATTGATTGATAGTTTTTATTTAAATCAAACTTATACCAAAATACCTAAACAACTTGTAAGAGATAATGCTAACCTAATTGTGCTTTTTAAGCAAGATGAAGTTAATTTGAAACATGTTTATGAAGAACATGTTAACACCGATATGACATGGTTGAAATTTCGAGAAATGTGTTCCTTAATATGGAAAGAACCTTTTGATTATGTGGTAATTAATAAAGATTGTTCTAAAAACAATGGTTGCTATAGAAAAACGTTTGACACATTTGTATTATTGGATGAAATTTGAATATTTAAGTAGACTGCAGTCTGTTTATTGTTATTCTTTAATTGATTCTTATTCGATTACCACCTATTTTACATAATGGATAAATCATTGAAAAAACAAATTGTTGATGCGACACAAGCTGTCAAGAAAAAAATACGTAAAATGAAGGATTTTGAAGATAATAATAAGCATGCTCTTGATACAGTTTTTAAACCTGTCACAGAATCTCTCAATTTAATAGCCAACACTAATAACCACTTAGCTCTAACAAAAAAGGAGGAAAAAGTAGAACCCAAAGAACCGCAAGACCAAGATATGAAAGAAACAGATGATAGCAGTATTGCTAGTAACGAATCGGAACCCGCATCGGACTCTTCATTTCAGTCATTAGTCGGTACTAATCCAGATGCATCATCTTGGTCGTTATCTTCACAAGTACTATCAGATGTTCCATTTGGTATAAGAAATGAACGTGGAAAGCTAATGTTGGGTTCCTCTAACATAACTATTGGGGATAAAGTTATTACTGTAGCCGGACACAAATACGAAAGTACACCTGGGTTGCGAGAGTTACTGTTAAAAAAAGACATTGATCTGAGCTTGGTTAATGACTGTGACAAGCAAAATTATAAGACAATGTTACTTGTAACGAATGCACATCGTCGTGATTTCGATTCAAAAAAACCAATTAAAAGTAATAAAGGACAAAAATATTTGCAAGTTATTAAACCACTTTTCGATCAAGAAAGTAGAAGTCCAAGTTGTAGACAGAAAGTAGGAAAAGGATTACCTTCAACAAAAATGTGGAAAAAAAAACACAGATTTTGTATATTGGGATGATCCCAATGAATTGGTTGATAGATTAAAGTTATTAATTGCTTCTCGAGATGCCGGTAACACAGGACTAGACAATGAAATAATATCTATCATTGAAGAACTACGTGAAAGCAAAATCATTAAATAAATAGCTCTACTAATGTTATATGTGTGTCATTTTACTATATACCGTTCAACATAATACACCTTTAATATGAATGTAGACAAATTTGGACATTATATTCATAAGCGAATGCGGATATCAGAAATACTTGATTTTAATGATAACGCATTAATAAAATCTGATTATGGAGATTATGACTTGAAGACATCGAGGCTAAAAGGTGTTAAACCTCCTCAAGACGCAGATGATGCAGTAAATAAAGCATATGTAGATGAATTGAAAGGTGTAATAATCCATGACTTACGAAAATTGCAAAGTTCTATTCCAAATAGTGTTCAAAACCACATAGAGAAAGCTTTAAAAACAATAATGTCTGAGATAGACACTCATTTGGAAAGCAAATTTTACACAAGAAAAGCAGTTGATAAACTAGTTCAAGACGCAATTCAATCTATATTAAAAGATCGAAAAACATAGCTCTTAAAGTTTGTTAAAATGACGAAACAACAAATCGTCAATGAAATACATAAAGCAGCACGAAAAAATTTTCCTCGACGATCTGTAATTTTAAAAGGTATTGATGATTTGTGGCAAGCAGATTTAGCTGATATGCAAAACCTAAAAACCTTTAATAAAGGATATAACTATATTTTAATAGTTATCGACTGCTTCTCCAAGTACGTTTGGGTGGAACCATTAAAAACTAAATCCAAACATGATGTCTCTCTTGCATTTGAAAAAATACTTTCTTCTAATCACAGGATACCAAATCATCTGCAAACTGATATGGGTACTGAGTTCTATAATTCTACATTTCAAAAGCTTTTACAGAACTTTAATATTAATCACTACTCTACATTTTCAACCAAAAAGGCTTCAATTGTAGAACGAGTTATTAAAACTATTAAAAATAAATTGTACAAATACTTTAGCTTGAACGGACACTATAAGTGGATAGATGGTGGCTTGAACGGTATTGTGAAGACATATAATAACACAAAACATCGTACTATTAAATTTGCACCTGTTAATGTCAATAAGTTTAATGAAACTAACATTAAAAATAATATTACGAATTCCATGATAAAGGTAGTCCAAAAATATTGTCCAAAGTTTAAAATTGGTGACAAAGTTCGAATTAGCAAGTACAAACATATATATGAAAAAGGATACACTCCTAACTGGTCAACAGAATTATTTACTATAAAAAAGATAAATAACACTGTACCAATAACATATCGCATCGAAGATAATCAAAAACAAGTCATATTAGGAACTTTTTACGAACAAGAGCTTCAAAAGTCGTCCTGTCCTGGTGTCTATTTGATAGAAAAGGTATTAAAAAAGAAAGGAAACAAACTGTTTGTAAAATGGTTGGGTTTAAATAACAAAGAGAATAGTTGGATTGATAAGACTGCAATAGTGGAATGAGTTAATTATATAAGTGATATGTAATTTTAAAGTATATTCATTATTCTTTGGACGATGCAAGGTGGTGGACTAATAAACAATATCATTAATCATTTACCATTCGAACTACACATACCTGGTTATAACTATTGTGGACCAGGAACAAAGCTTTCGAAACGATTACTACGTGGTGATAAAGGTGTAAATAAGTTAGACGAAGCTTGTATGCATCACGATATTGCATATGCAAACTACACAGACTTGCCTAACCGTCAAAAAGCTGAATTACGTCTTATAGATATGGCTAAGCAAAGACTTAAAGCAAAAGATGCTCGAACAGGGGAAAAGATTAGTTCGTGGATAGTAAACAAAGTTATGAAAGCTAAATTGAAGTCTGGTGCTGGTGTTAAGACCTTTAATAACTTTGTTAAAAAAATAAAAAGGAAAATCAAAAAACTCTCACCTAAAGATGATAAGTCATTAATAAATATAGCTTATATGGTTGCCCGAAAATTAGTTCCATGCATTCCAAAAGTTCGAGTACCTCGAATGATACCTATACCAAAAACTGGAGGCATTCTACCTTTAATCCCAATTTTTGCTGGTTTATCTGCTTTAGGAGCATTAGCTGGTGGTGCAGCTGGTATTGCAAAAACTGTGAATGATTATAAACACGGTCAGAAAAAATTACAAGAAACTGAACGTCATAATAAAACTATGGAGGCTATAGCAATAGGTAAAGGTCTATACATTAAACCGCATAAGCAAGGTCAGGGATTGTTTATAAATCCATCAAAAAACTAATTGATCAGCTACCAAATCGCGCTTTAACTAATATCGATATTCAGAAGTATGGTCATTGTATTCCACATTTTCGAGGAGTTTATATGAAGGATCAGTTACCAAAAACACCTAAACGAATTGAATGTGCTATAGTTAACCTAGATAATTCGAGAAATGATGGAACGCATTGGGTAGCTTATGTTAAAATAAACAATTATTGTGAATATTTTGATAGCTATGGTGATTTAAAACCGCCAAGAGAATTAATGCTATATTTTAAGAACTGTGATGTTCATTATAACTATGATAGATATCAAAAATTTAACACAATAGTTTGTGGACATATGTGTTTAAGTTATTTGCAAACTTTTTGGATTAAATACTATAAATCTTTATTATAATTATAATACTTTAAATAAAAATACTATAAATCTTATACCACTCTTTCATTTCCATCATTTGCAAGATGTCACTCACCTTATCGATAACTGGAAACTCATCGGTATTATCTACCTATTATCCAGACACGTTGCCATTAGCTGAGGAGTATGAATGTGCATTATTACATTTCTCCACATATAATTCTATTCCAAATTTTGATAATACAAACAATAAATTATACTATGGTTCTAAAAATGTTATTGAGATACCTGAAGGAACTTATGAATTACAAGATATTAGTGACTATTTAAAAACTGAGATAAAAGATGCATCTATAAAACTCAATTGTAATAACAACACCTTAAAAACTGTGTTATTTTGCACATCAACTATAGATTTTACTAAAGATGATACATTTGGAAGTTTATTGGGATTTAAAAAGCAGATCTTAGAAGCAAATAAATATCATGTATCAGAGTTTCCAGTAAACATTTTGCCAACGACTGTCATAAGGATTGAATGTGACATAGTTAGCGGTTCCTATATAAACGGCCAATCCAGTCACATCTTACACGAATTTGCACTTAATGTTCCACCTGGATACAGGATTATAGAAATTCCGAAAAACGCAATCTACTTTCCAATAAATCAAACCAATATAAGCTGCATACAGATAAGGTTGTTGGATATAAATAATAACTTAATAAATTTGCGAGGTGAAGAAGTGCAGTTGTATCTACATATCAGAAGAAAACAATGATAGATTATAATAAATATGTGGTACATCCAACTAAAAATAACAGTTCTACTAAAACTATCAAACCAATAAGAGCTCGGTCCAAAAGGGTTATAAAATTGAATAACAATAATAAAGCATTTCTTAAAGCGATCGGTTTGTTGAAATGAATATACTAGATGTTTTGTCCACTTCTGCATACAACAACGCTGTGGAAGGAATTGAATTTCACTCTTACAAGCCTTACGTAACAAGTTTCAATAGAAGCGATGAAATCAGGATACCTATTAATCAACAAGACTTGTATATATTACCATCAGCAAGCACTTTGTTTTTGGAAGGAACTGTTGTTGTAAATAAGGCTGGAAATTCGAAGGAAATAGTCAGTAGCGTTCATTTCACAAACAATAGTCTACTTTACTTGTTTCAAGATATAAGGTATGAGATAAATGGAGTGGAAATAGATAAAATAAAAAACGCTGGTATAACTACCACAATGAAATCATTAATATCAATGAACGAAAACGAGGCTAAAGCATCTAATGCTTGGGGATGGAATATCGAAGGCATAAATAGTGCAAATGGGGGAAGCTTTTCTGCTTCTATACCCCTCTGTAACATTCTTGGTTTTGCAGAAGATTTCAAGAAAGTAGTGATAAACAGCAAACATGAATTAATATTGTTACGAAGTAATACTAATCTGAACGCCCTAAAACTTAACGATGGTGAAACTGTAGAAGATATTATTATAAATAAAATAATATGGCGTGTACCACATGTCAAAGTGTCCGATAGGGAAAAAATAAATATGTTAAAACTGTTAGAAAAAGATCGACCACTCCAGATGATATTTAGGAATTGGGATTTATATGAATATCCGGCTTTACCAAAAACTACTAAGCATACTTGGTCCATAAAAACATCGTCGCAAATAGAGAAACCAAGATTTGTTATTATTGGTCTGCAAACAAATAGAAAAAATAATTCTAAATTGGATATGTCTAAGTTTGATCACTGTGATGTTCGTGATGTTAGAGTATACCTAAATTCAACCTACTTCCCGTATGAAAATTTGAATTCAAGTTTCTCGAATAATCGAATTGCTTTAATATATGAACAATATACTAGATTTCAACAGTCGTATTATGGACGTCGCGCCGAGCCGTTATTAAATGAGAAACAATTTAAAAACATTGCTCCGTTATTTGTAGTAGATTGTTCTAGACAACCAGATAATCTTAAATCAGGTCCTGTTGTGGATGTTAGAGTGGAAATTGAAAGTGATATTGATATACCAGATCAAACTTCAGCATATTGTCTTATATTGAACGACTGTATAATCGAGTATAAGCCGTTAAGTAGCGTCGTGAGAAAGATATCATGAACAAAAATACTATTATAGTAGATGTTCAGGGTTTTAAAGATCGTTATAATAACTTTATAGTCAAAGAATTAGCTGTAGCTACATTGGAACATACTCATATATTCTTAATAAAACCTCCTTACCCGTTCTCCTCGCTAACTGATGAAGAAAGAAGACACATTTGGTGGATTGAAAGGAATAGAGGTTACCGCTGGAGCGAAGGATATATAGACTACAGAGAATTTTCTAGAATAATCAAACCCTATTTGAAGGAAAAAAAGGTTCTTGTTAAAGGTAGTGAGAAAATTAATTGGGTTCATGAGCTATGTGGTCATAATAATGTTTCTGACATATGTGAAAATAAAAGTATTCCTAACTTAAAGACTCTTAGTGATCTTTACTGTAAAGACCTATTTTTGTATAATTGTTTTGCTCATAAGAACTATTGTGCTTTAAGGAATGTATTGTGTATTAAACAATGGTGTTTAGAAAATAATTTTTGTATTTCATAAGTTTAATAAACCGAATAAATGTTTTATTACTATACTGTGTTTGTTTTTCATACTATTTCCTACCCAAGTCGAAATTGAAATGAAAAAAAAAAATTAATCATAATACCATTTATTTAATGTCTCAAAAAATTACATTGATCTTAAACCTAACACAATGATATAAAATGACGCGTACAAAATGTTGAAGCGTCAGCAGTACATCTCTAAGTATTAAGGTGATGTATAACTTACTTAAAACTAAAAACACATTAGTTAAAATGATAAGCTATCACCATGAATTTTCTTAGATATTTTCTTAATAATACCTTCAGCCATGTCCATGATTTCATCAACTGTATCATGAACTACGTATTGAGCACTAAGTATCACACTGTCACTATCTTCACAAAACGGCAACGAAGGTTTGTCTTTGTCGCTGGTGATGTCCAAGATCTTTATCTGAATTAGCTTGACTCCTTTTGGTTGGTTGCTGATTACAAAAGATTTATGAGCTGTCTTTTTAGATTTTCTACAAATAGTTGGTTTTCTTCTTTTTGGTTCAACTTGCGTAGGTGAAAGAGGTAAGATATGTGAGAAGTCAAAGGGGTCTTGAGCGTATTGAACAATACCGTCACCATATGCATCTGCCATTATTTATAATGTATTAATGTTGAGGTATATCTGGTTGGCCTCGTCCTCCTCTGCCACGATCTTCTAACGTTTTAAATATTTGGCTCAGTAATTTCTCTGTTTTATAATATATTTCATCCCACTGATCGTAAACAATATATTGGGTTTTCACTTTTGTATGTATTTCTACTTCGTTATCTGATGTATCTTCAGCTTCTAATACATCTATTTTAATTACGTATTTTGGAATCCTCCTATTCCTTGTAGCAAAGTAACTGGTTTGAGGTTCAGAGATGCACTGCTGTTGCTTCAACATTATTAATTAAAAGACTGCTTTGTGTGAATGTAAAGAGAACAGGTATGAAACTGAATGTAATTATGAGTAATAGGTGAATTAAATAGAAACATGACCCGCTAGTGACACATACACTGTACTACGTATTAATTCAAGTTCTGACCTGTTGATTTAGTTTATTTTGCAAAAAGTTGTAACGAGATACTCCCTACAAGTTTGCAAGTGTCATCGTTCACTATGACGAACATGTTCAAACATGTCTTAAGAATGATGTTAATGCACATTGTTATGTACTTACTTAAGTTGCGAAA
Source organism: Miltochrista miniata (assembly GCA_933228765.1). Lineage (NCBI taxonomy): Eukaryota > Metazoa > Arthropoda > Insecta > Lepidoptera > Erebidae > Miltochrista > Miltochrista miniata. The sequence continues at coordinate 5,761,714 of OW121769.1, forward strand.
TTTTTATGAATTGTAAACGTGTTGTAACGTGAATGATGATGCATATCATCAGGTGTTATGAGGTTGTGACTGTCGCTACCAAGGTCCCAGGTTTTGAAGATTTTTTTTCAGAATGTTCAATAGTCCACTACTACTAACCGTAGATATCCTATTTCACATTTCTAAGAAATTTTACTTCGAAGTATGTAACTTAAAACATCATAACATACATACATATACATATTTTCACACCTGTTTCCCATCAGGGTAGGCAGAGACTAAGGATTTCCACTTACTACGATCCTGACATACAAGTTTCATGGCGGGCATAGCCAGCGCGACAGCGGTTTCCCGCGACCGCGAATATCTCTCATGGTACATGATAGTAGGTATTGCAAATGTATTAGGAAATTAAAGAAAAAACAGAATACTATATTTATAATAATGCATTTATTCCAAATTTCTCAGTTTTACTTAGTTTAATTTCTTAAGATTAGGTACTTATAATAATACAAAACAGTATATAAATTTTACAGTTTTAGTTAGTTTAGTTGATTACAATAATTATAATTTGCGAATACTATGTAAAGACAGGATAGCACACCTAATTTTTGTTAAAAATTAAAAAATATCGGTATGACCCCATGCTCTTACTTGGTTTAATTTCTTAAGATTAGGTACTTATAATAATACAAAACTGCATATAAATTTTACAATTTTAGTTAGTTTAGTTGATTACAATAATTATAATTTGCGAATACTATGTGAAGACAGGATAGCACACCTTATTTTTGTTAAAAATTAAAAATATCGGTATGACCCCATGCTCGAGTTGAAATCTTATCTTTTGCAATAACTCGTTTATCATCATCACCAGACAGCGCAATTTTTGTTACAGCACATGTAAATAGCTCATGTTTTATTGACTTAAATAAAACATTTGTTTTATGAACAATTTCATTGTTGTAAAGTGTTTTTTTGTAATCGAAAACGTTAATGTCACGTACAACATTCTTTTTAATACCCTTGGCTTTTTTAATAGTGCTATCAATGGTTTTGATACAATATAACTTTGATCTCAACCCAACGAATTCGCTTATTATTTTACCACCCATTTCATCTTTAAATAAGCCTGGTATTTTTTTGTTCTGTATGGGTAAATTATACACATTATTTTTACAAAAATTGCTGGTGTCGAAGTAAGATAAAAAGTTATTTTTTATGTCTTCATAGAAATCATGGGTTTGTATATGATAAACAAAACTATCTGTGTCCGTGTAACACATCCGTATCCTATCCTTGTAAAAAGGTTGCATGACTGAATAGTGAAAGTCATACATATGACTTTTTGATAATTCTAGAACAGCAAATCCAATATATATTGGTTTGTTCAAAACTATTTGTTCAGGATTTAACTGCACCGCTACTAGATTTTTTGTGAAAACCGTTGCACTATGGAAATTTGGACGAGCAATAAGGTTTTGAGCGCATTTTCTTCGTTTAGTTATGTTTTCGATATCTTGCCACTGAGAAACTAAATGGACAGTAACCCTGTTTTCAGTATTTTCTAAAGTTTTTCCAAATACACTATTATTCAAGAGCTTAAAAAAGTCTTGTTCAAAAGTGGAAGAACTTTTTTGTCTCAGTTTGGTGTTTAAATCAATATATTGTTTTAAATATGGGCTTTGTAGAAAACTGATTATTCTATGAATCTTCTTCAATATCAACCCATGTTTCATACAAGTTTGTAAATGCACGTAATGTATGACATAATTAAATTTATCATATAAATTAGGTATTAGCTTAGAACTCTTTCCCCCGGGGGGTATAAATTTTTCGGAACAAAATGGTAAATCGTTGTGCAAGTTATGCAAATGCTTAGGGTATGCTATATCCACTTCCAAAATATAACCATAATCAGCATCAATTGCAATTTTAGTTATATCTAAATTATCAATTTCTTGTTGAGTGAGAAATTTGAAATTAGATAATGGTAAGTATTGACACATACTGTACCCATACAAATTATTACAATCTATATAAGAGATATAGGAATCAGGTTCCGAAGATTTGTAATTAGCTAAGTATGTGTTATTTGCTTTAGCATGCCTGTGAGAGCAGAGGCACACTCCTCCTCTTATACCACTTTGTAACATGCGTATCATAGACAAGTCATTAATTAGTTCCAATTCAACACCTGTTTTTAATAACATAGCATCGAAAGATAAACTGGGTGCAGTTAAATAAAAAGATGGATCTAAGTGATAATGTTGTTTGCATGTCTTTCTAAAATTTTCAAAAATATCTGCTAATAAAAGCACATCAGTTTTTAGATATAAATCCGTATATTCACCTAAACTAGTAATTCTAAATTTTGACCAAACTAAATTTGCATACCGGTAATCATCTTCAGAAACATTTTCATCATTAAGGGAACTATAAAAGTATTTTTTGGGAGGTAAAAAATTTTCATCATACCGTTTCCACGAATCCATATATTCATATGGATAAATACCTTTGCGAGTAAGTAGTTGGAATTCATCAGGAACAGGGAAGTGATTTTGTAAATGTTTAAACATTTCTGGTGTTAAAGTTTTACTTAATTTGTCTAAACTTGTACCCAAAAATTTAAATGAATCAAGAAAACGCATTTGAAAAAACTTATTATTTGAAACTGATACAAATTTCGTAAATGAGATATAGTTTTCTTTATTTTTAGGTATTATTTTTATTTCACCAGGGACGTCACCCAACGCTTTAATAAATAAATGACAATCATAACCAGCTAAGTTATGAAAAAAAATGATAACAAATGCGGGCATTTTATATTGCAAATTACAGAACGAATGCGCAGCTCCTCGATAACGACCGGTAAGATGACAATGATCGCGGACTTTGTCACAAAAAATAAAGTTTTGGCAGATATGACAACGTGTTGCATTTTCAAAATCACACCTGTCCTCCGAGGAAAATATCATTGCAGCAGGCGACTTAATTATATCATAAATTTTTTGTACGTCTTTAGTTATATAGTCAACAAAGCGCTTATCACAGTCTCTACCTCGATATGACACGTAACGATTATAACGAGGATCATCAGAGCATACAATATAATAACCAAAAGCAACCGGCACGTGTTGGTGGAATATATTCGTATTTTTACTAGAACAATTATTATTAGGCTCAGTATTTTTTTGTAACATCGATTCAAAATCTGCGTAAATACAAAAAGGCATAGTTTGTTTGCGTTCATAGTTTTTAAATTTAATTACTGAACCTTTATTTGGGAGGAGAGTTATTATACCTCCACATAAATGGTTGTTAAGTTCGTCAGCGGTATTGAAAAATATTAAACATAAATCACAAAGATGTAATCTGTTGTGATGAGATGTGACTTGACTTCTAAAAAGTCTAGAACAGTCTTTGATTAAACAATAATGAGAAGAGCTGTTATTTTCAAGAAACAGTAAATGAATAATTTTTCCTTTGTATTTTTTATCGATTTCAGATTTATACAAAGGACCTACAAAGGTTTTATGATTTTTTAAACCATAAATTATAAACTTAATACATGGATTGTTTCTTTCAAATGTTTTAATATCATTAAAGGTCACGGGAAAAGACATTCCCTTTAAATTAAATAATTCTCGAAAATTAGGATAAGAATGCGTTCTTTCAGGGTGTTTTTTAGTTGGATATAAAGCCGCTGTTACACACCATAAAAAACAATATCGATCTTTATTCATAATATTCAAACACGCTTTTTTAGCCTGAATTGATTTGGGTAAACTGATGAAACTCGACCCACCAAGTGGTTGGTATTTATTGAGATTCATCTCAACATACAAATGATTTATAAATGTCCAACCACTATCACGACCTTCAAACTCTTCAATATTTGTTTTTAAATAATTAACTGTTTCAATATAAAATTTTTCGAAATCAAAATTAGAATACAATATTTTATTTTTGGTGCCAAAAGATTTCACTTCTTAGGAATTATCTTTGAATTTTAAAAATGTACCAAAATACTCAAAGTTTACCTTAACACAATTATGCTTAGCAAGAAATTCGATTAGAAGAGATTTTAATTGGTCACGAATATTTAAAAAAAAGATTCTACTGACGCTCCCTGAAGTTCATCGCAAGACAATATTTTATATGTTAATATACGATTGCGAAACGCTGAGTTTACGATTTCTACTCCATCACTATGTTTTATTGTATGAGTACTTTTCCTATGCAAACTACTTCGTAAATGTCCTATCCATGATTTACTGGGTACGGATATGTTACACGCAGTACAAAAAGGCATTATTATTATTATTATAAATAACCCAATTTATAAACCGAATACATACGAAACTTTTTCAGTCTATAGCTCAATTTATAAAAAATAGAGAATAAAACTACTTTATAAAAATCTTATCAGAATAATGCACTGGTTCAGTGTCTTGAAATTCTTTAAATGCGAGTCCTAGAAACTCTTGAAGTGACTCCCAAGATAGTAAGGACTCGTCACACTGTAGTTTTACAGTCACCACAGATATGTAGTCGTTAGTTTTATACAGTTTAAAATCAATCACATACCCTCCTCGGATGTGTTACACGCAGTACAAAAAGGCGTTATTATTATTATTATTATATATAACCCAATTTATAAACCGAATACATACGAAACTTTTTCAGTCTATAGCTTAATTTATAAAAAATAGAGAATAAAACTACTTTATAAAAATCTTATCAGAATAATGCACTGGTTCAGTGTCTTGAAATTCTTTAAATGCGAGTCCTAGAAACTCTTGAAGTGACTCCCAAGATAGTGAGGACTCGTCACACTGTAGTTTTACAGTCACAAGGGCAGTCCTATAGCGCACATCAGCGGCGTGTGATATGTAGTCATTAGTTTTATACAGTTTAAAATCAATCACATACCCTCCTCCCGTCTTCTTGGAGCGACGGGACGTTCCCGTTGCAACACGGCTCGAGAAACTGGAAGTTAGTTCACGTCGTTCTGGTTCACTGCAACTGGCTTCTTCGGACCGCAAAATATTCAGGAAGTTTGGTTTATTTTTTCTGTAAAAGAAACAAAGTGTTAATTATAAACGTATTGAATCAAAGTGACTAAGAACTTGGGATCAAAGTATACTAAGTATGAATGTTAACAATCAAAACATAAACTTAGTTGAAAAAAGTTGAAGTTGTGAAGCGCTCGTGGCCCCGCGGTCTCAGTGTTCTGTACACGATCACTGTGGTAAGCAAGTTTCGCTGTGGCTGGTCCTCGATGGGTGAGCAATTTGTATCAATTCTTTGTGCGAGCGTTTCCGTACTTCGGAAGGCACGTTAAGCCGTTGGTCCCGGTTGTCAGTAAAATGGCAGTCGTTAAGCCATGTTGAATGCTTTTCTGAGCGCCTTGAAAATTTTCAATAGCAGGTAGTCACAACCTGCGCCTATCCATTCCAACATGGCAATACGGCGTTCAGAGTCGGCTGCGTGGGTGTAGCGCCTCCGGCGTTACAATCATCTATAAGCTGCGGTGAGCACTTACCATCAGGTGGGTCGTAAGCTTGTCTGTCACCTTAGTAGTATAAAAAAAGAACATAGTGAAACCTACCTCTGTGTGGTTTTAAGGTCAGATGAATTTCTTTTTCGTCGAACGCTGTCTGACTCCAACGGAGGTGAAGTGAGGATCTTCGATTGTTTTTGCTTTTTCTCCACCGGCTTACGTTTCTTTGGTGCAACAGACTCCACTACAGAACACGTTTCAAACTCCGAATCAGACCTGTTAAGATACAATCAAATCATAAATAAAATATTCTCAGATTTTCAGTACATCAGGAATAGATAGGACATGAAAGTTAACACAGCCGACAGACAAAAACCGGGTTCGTAACTGAACAACATCATGAGGAATAGATAGGATATGAAAATGGGTGCATGAGGTCCAAGCGTCCTCACCTTTAAGCGGTGCACCTGTTGACTAACGGATGAGGGAACGATAAAGGCATTCCTAGGGGGTTGGGATGTTAGACGGCAATCGCTCCCATCAATGTTGAAAATCAAAAGTCAAACAATAGCTGCTCTAGCAACCAAATAAAACTGGACCCCAGGCTCCAAATCCCAGTAGGGTTTGGTAGCTACTGAGAATGCACTAAGATAAAGAGAAGATGAAAATGAACACAGCTAGCAGACAAAAACTAGGTCCATAGCTGAGCATTTCTACTATTAAAAGAAGAACTTACTCACATGATAGAAATCTGGTTATTTCTTGTCACTTGTCACTTGTCACTTGTGAGATACTGGTTCGAATGTGATTTTTCATTCAAAAATTCCGAGTTTTATACAAATAAAATATCGATTCAGCAATAATTTACCTCACTACAAATTGAACCTTAATAAAATATATTTGCAAGTGTATCATTATATTTATGTTGCTTACGCCCGATTGATCATGAATCATATTTTAAACAAACCTAATCAATTTAAGTCTTTTTTAACTGGTACTAGTGGGCGTCCGTGGCTGATATTTTACTGGTGAAATATATTCTCAGGATAAAAGTAGTCTAATATTATACATTATTACACCAACTATCTGTCAACCAAAGTCATGGTTTCGAATCCAGAAATTTGTTTGAGATCTTAGCGATGAATTCAGCACCTATTATGTTGGTTGGTATGCCTGTGCCTACCTCTTCGAGGAATTTTAGATGCTTCGTTTCCACTTGTTGAAACGATTACTCCCCTGACCGATAGATGACGTTAGCTGTCTTGTTAATTTGAAAACACATGTAAGCATTTGTAACATATATTTATTCTTACACGTTTAGTCAAAAGCTGTTGTTTAAAATGAAGTACACACACACTTTTATTTTATTTATATGTAATATTTTAGACGCTGAAAAACAATTAAAATTATTTTTGAGATTGAGCACAGCGCCATCTAACGAATATTGGACACACTTGTTGAAACGATTACTCCCCTGACCGATAGATGACGTTAGCTGTCTTGTTAATTTGAAAACACATGTAAGCATTTGTAACATATATTTATTCTTACACGTTTAGTCAAAAGCTGTTGTTTAAAATTAAGTACACACACACTTTTATTTTATTTATATGTAATATTTTAGACGCTGAAAAACAATTAAAATTATTTTTGAGATTGAGCACAGCGCCATCTAACGGATATTGGACACACTTGTTAAAATGTTAACTCCCCTGACCGATAGATGGCGTTAGCTGTCTTGTTAATTTGAAAACACATGTAAGCATTTGTATCATATATTTATTCTTACACGTTTAGTCAAAAGCTGTTGTTTAAAATTAAGTAGACACACACACACACACACACACACTTTTATTTTATTTATATGTAATATTTTAGACGCTGAAAAACAATAAAAAATTTTTTGAGATTGAGCACAGCGCCATCTAACAGATATTGGACACACTTGTTGAAACGATTACTCCCCTGACCGATAGATGACGTTAGCTGTCTTGTTAATTTGAAAACACATGTAAGCATTTGTAACATATATTTATTCTTACACGTTTAGTCAAAAGCTGTTGTTTAAAATTAAGTACACATACACACACACACACACTTTTATTTTATTTATATGTAATATTTTAGACGCTGAAAAACAATAATTTTTTTTTTTGAGATTGAGCACAGCGCCATCTAACGGATATTGGACACACTTGTTAAAATGTTAACTCCCCTGACCGATAGATGACGTTAGCTGTCTTGTTAATTTGAAAACACATGTAAGCATTTGTATCATATATTTATTCTTACACGTTTAGTCAAAAGCTGTTGTTTAAAATTAAGTACACACACACACACACACACACACTTTTACTTTATTTATATGTAATATTTTAGACGCTGAAAAACAATAATGAGAGAGGCACAGCGCCATCTAACAGATATTGGACACACTTGTTGAAACATTTACTCCCCTGACCATTAGATGACGCTAGCTGTCTTGTTAATTTGAAAACACATGTAAGCATTTGTATCATATAATTATATATTCTTACACGTTTAGTCAAAAGCTGTTATTTGAAATATCAGCAGTTGCATTTTTTATACTAGGTATGTTTGGATGCGCCAGTACCGACGCATACATATTTTTTAGTTTAGGTATTTAATGGTATTTATTATAATTATTATATGTCAACACTCACGCACTAAACGCATCTTACTTTTATGTATTGTCTATGGCAACACTATCCCGCCCGCTTCCTACATTCACATTCCGCCATAGCTATTGGAAGATACGCACGCACCCGTCTCTTAACGCTCCGCTCCGCTATCGGCCGCTGTGATTACCCATCATATCGCGCTACATCGCTTATCATCAGCCACAGTCTCGAGAGTTACGGTTATAACTCCTGTGTGCATATTTCGCGGTCGTGAATCAAGACCCCGAACGCAAAGCTGGGAGCAGCGCCTACCTACCAACAAGAGTTCAAGGTAAGTGCATTTCCAAGTGTGGTCCTCCGTCCGGATATTCCATCTAACGCATTCTTTCTACTAATAATATTAATTACCTCTTTTCCTATTAAATTCACGCATACGCATATATATATTTAGTATATTACTCATAAATACTCAACGCAAATATTATATTTAACGCCACCCGCACGCATTAGAAAAGTTAATTATCTTTTCACACCGCATATTTTATATTACTCATAAGTACTCATATTCTATAACGCATTTACGCTATTTATCATAATCATATTTACCTATATATAATCAACCCGCTGGCAGGTAGCGCCCCCCGAAATTATCGCTACCCAGGACTTGGACCATCCTGGCCATGTTAGTCCGGTTGTCCGATTCTAGGCAATCATTTTGATATTTTTTGGTAATTAGGAGTTTTGGCATAAAGTAAAACGGACAATCCAAAATTAACAATTTTCTCAACCGTCATAAATTTAACGTAGTTTTCCCAATTTCATTACAATTTCATATTATCTTTCGAATTGTAATCGTAGATAAAACTCATATTTATACGTTAATTTTATACCCACATATATTTATTTTATTGTGACGGTACTGGGCAACGCAGCCGATACATAACGGTATTCAAACGATTAACAGCTGATTGTTACGCAGACTCCATATTGGGTTTGTTCTCTGAATACTTTATCGCAAACAGCTGATTTAAGCTAACAGCTGATCGTTGTTCGAATTTTATACTTTTTCGCTGAATATTTCTATTACCTACCCACTTATATACATACTCGTATCTCGTATCAATTATATTATCATGGCTTCTAAAGACAAATCCCATAGTAAAAGTTCAGACGAAAGTCAGGTCATGATAAATTTTTTAGAATACAAAAAACAAAGTTTGTTTCACATAGTTCAAGAAGTGTACAACTTAAGTCTCAAGGTTACCGATGAAACAGTACGCATGATGTTTCTCGCTCGGGTTCAATCTATCGATAAAACCCGATCGGATTACATCGAAACTATCGATAAATTGTTAATTGAACAATTAAAAGATAATCCGCAGGTACAGCCGAGTTATAGTGTTTTTAATACATTTGATGAATTATACTGTTTCATAAAGCAAACGGAAACTACTCTGAGACAAGAACTCGACGATAAAAAGAAAAGTGATAATTTTAATATCAAATTACCCCCACTTAAACTCACAGGTTTCGATGGTACTTATGGTAAGTGGCCTATATTTTATGAAAATTTCTGTAGTGTGATACATACGAATACTCGTCTCACCAACGCCGAAAAGGTTCAATATTTGATAGGTTGCCTTTCGGGTAAGGCACTTACTGTTTGTTCAGGCATAGCTGCTACCGCACACAATTACGATGTTATTTGGCAAGCCCTTCTGGCTAAATACCACGATACCAGGGTTCAGGCGTCGTGCTATTTAGAACAAATGTTACACCAGAAGCCAGGGCAATCGGCTGATCAGATCTTGGAGAACTTTTGTTCAGCTGAAGCAGCTCTGCAGCGTCTACCTATCACAAATTTATCAGATTTCATAATAACTCATTTAGCATTAAGCAAGTTTGATAAACCTATGCTTGAATTGTTTGAACAATCTCATAGACATTTGAGTGTACCTATTCAATTCAAACTTCAATTCAAACTTTATTTGCATCCATGTGTACACATACAGTTGTTAATTATAAGTAGAAGGTTTCAACATGAAGCCCTGTTTGGGCACAGCAATGATAGGTAAGGTTCTTATTGTTAAACATCATTACTCATTACTCTTTCAGAGTAGGTAGGTATTACTACAGATTAATAAATAGTTACTACATATTACTACTACGTGTTGCTACGTATTACTAGGTACTGGTATTACGTAATTAATACCTACCAATTCTTTAAAAATGTTATTTAATTACAAAATTATTATTAAAGTTACACAATTACAAAATTATTATAGGTATTCTGACAATTATGTATTTTGACTTAGGTACCTCCATATTTGTATTTCGAGATACAATATATAAAAAAATAAAAAAAAAAAAAATAAAATATATATAAAAAAAAAAAAATATTTTAGTTACCTATTAAAATATATTAAAGTTTGCGTATAATTTTATTACTTAGGTATACTTATATAAAATTTTAGAAGTCTATTTGAACAAAATAACAAAAATAGGAATAGGAATGAGTTTATATTTACCTGCTTACAATTACTTAACATATAGGTACTTACAAGTTTAATCTAAACCACTATCCAATTTCTTATCTCCTACATATAGTGACGTCAAAACATTTTTGACAGAACAAAGCAAACTCCAAACGCTCCGCTCACCATCACATTCCCAAAAAGGTGATTATCGCGCTCAGCGGAGTTCAACCGCCTCTCATTTAAATAAACCTAAGTCATTTTTTACGCAAACCCGCCCTACTAATTTGAAATCAGTCGATACTTCTAACATAAAAAATTGTATCGTATGTAACAATAATTCCGCTCACCCTTTGTTCAAATGTCAACATTTTATTCAAGAGACTGTTGAAACGCGAAATGAAATAGTTCGTAAACATTCCTTTTGTGTTAATTGTTTAGGTTTTCATCACGTGAGTGCTTGCAGATCTGTTAATAGGTGTTCGATTTGCAATCGGTCTCATCATAGTTTACTGTGTTATAAAAATAATTTGAACGCATCAAATTCAACAAGAAATCATGCTGCCGGCAACGCATCGAGGCAGGCAAACGCGTCTACTGCGCCGTCCGAGCATTCCATGTCGACTCATGCGTCATCGGCAGATGATCCGTCCCGCTCGCACTCGCGGGAGGCGCGGTCACATAGTGGCAATATCGCGTCGTTATCGGCTGTGATCCCTCCGCCGCGTAATTCAAGCAGCGCGACCACGGTTTTGTTGCCGACTGCTTGTGTATATGCAAATTATAAATCGGATCGTATACGTTTGTTTTTGGACTCAGGGTCTATGAGTAACTTTATTACGAAGTCTTGTTGTGAGCGTTTGCACTTAACCATACTTAACGCTCCTTCTGTCATTAAAGGCATAGGTCAACTTGAAAGCCAATCTTATGGAATTACGCATTTCAAAATATATTCGCGATTTGATGCCCGCTGTTCTTATTCGGTTAGTGCACGGGTTATAGACACTATTACAGATTTTTTGCCTAACGTGGAAATTGATACAGCGGAATTAACCCATTTACAAAATTTACCTATGGCTGACGAACGATACTATACTCCGGGTGGTATAGATTGTTTGTTAGGTAATGAACTCTTCCCCATGATTTTAGGGTCGCAAAAAATTACATCCCCAACCTCATCAGTAATCGCGATAGAAACCACGCTCGGATACGTCGCAATGGGAAAGGCGCATGCTTTACCTTATTCGCTAGTGGCAAACAAGCATCCCCGCGATCGCATGTCTCATTCCTCCGTGTCCGACAAGGCCTTCTTATGTCACACTCAAGATGTGTCTCTCGAACAATTAACGCAACGCTTTTGGGAGATAGAACAGGTGCCAGATAAGAAGCACATTAGCACGGACGACGCAGCATGTGAAAAGCTGTTCTCGTCTACGTACTCACGCGACGATACCGGTAGATATACGGTTAGTCTTCCCTTTAAATACCCTCCCAGTGAGCTAGGGCATTCGTACACAATCGCCAAACGCAGGTTTTTAAATTTAGAAAAAAAGTTAGACGCTTCTAACTTACGCAACGATTATAATGCCATTATTCAAACATATATTGATCAAGGTTATCTCACTAAAGTGTCAAATAGCTTTCTAGACTCTCAAGTTTATTATATGCCGCATCGGGCCGTTTATCGCCCTGACAAAGAAACCTCTAAAACGCGTGTGGTCTTAGACGCTGGGTGTAAAACCACGTCAGGTAAATCGCTTAACGATTTGCTTTATACGGGACCAATATTACAGAACAATATCTTTCATTTGCTTCTCAATTTGCGTATGTACCCGGTTGCTGTAACCGCGGACATAGAAAAAATGTATTTTCAAGTGAAACTTACTCAAGATCATCATACATATCAAAGAATATTATTTAGGTTCGATTCCAATTCTCCTATTGAAAGCTATCATTTCAACCGCGTTTGTTTTGGCGTCTCCAGCTCACCCTTCCTGGCAATGCGAGTCGTAAACCAGCTCGCGTCAGACTGTCGCGCTTTATATCCTCTGGCGGCTTACGAAGCTGACAATCACATGTATGTTGACGACTACGTTAGTTCCATAGAGAATGTAGATTTAGCTGAAGACACCTATAGGGAAATGGTCGCTATGTTTAAATCTGGAGGTTTTAACTTAACTAAGTGGATCTCTAATGACAATACCCTATTGTCACGTATCCCGTCAATTCATAAGAGCTGTCTCGCTGTCAAGTTTGATGAGGATCCTCATGTTGACACTAAGATCGTGGGTATGCAATGGCAACCTAACGATGACACCTTTAACTTTAAAATAGTGATCGACATGCCTTTAACATGCACTAAACGCTCGATCCTTTCCGTAACCGCGCGCTTGTTCGATCCGCTTGGAATCATCAGTCCAGTGGTCGCATACATGAAGTTGCTTATACAAGAATGTTGGAAATTACAACTGGACTGGGACGAGACGGTCCCGGGTTGCATTCTGTCTAAATGGAAACACTTTCATAGGGAGTTGTCGCGTTTATCTGAAATAAAAATACCGAGACATATAGGTTTAACATCCGCTCGTCGAATTACTCTAATAGGCTTCTCGGATGCCAGCCAGCAATGTTATGGTGCTGTTATCTATGTACGAATAGAAACGGCTGAGAACGGAAACGCTCTTAATGTGAATCTACTGACCGCTAAATCCAAAGTGTCAGATTCTAATAAAACGCTAGCGCGTTTAGAACTCTGCGCGGCGGTCTTACTCGCAAAATTAATTAATTCTGTGCGCACTGTTTTTAATAAGCGGTGTCAAATAAACAATATATTCGCATTCTCTGATTCTACGGTAACCCTTACCTGGATTCACTCTCCCGCTCATAAGTTTCAAACTTTTGTAGCTAATCGCATCGCTCAGGTAAATGAATATCTGCCTGCTTCCCATTGGTATCACGTTCGTGGGGTTGAAAATCCCGCCGATATAGTCTCGCGCCCTGTGACACCTAAAGGGTTAATAAATAACTATCTTTGGTTTCACGGGCCGAAATGGCTGTCCGCACCTATAAATGCATGGCCTATGAAGGAATATAAAATCAATCATAACGAGAAGACAGAATTACCGGAAATTAAAATAGCTTCTCTCCATGCACATACCATACCTGTCTCCGATCACGTTCACATGATAGACGAACTTGCCGAGCGTTGCTCGAGTTGGGTAAAATTTATTCGTTCACTGGTTTATGTATTACGTTTCACAAGGATTCTCAAATCCCGCGGTATACTTTCTGTATACGATTTAGAATACGCAGAATATTATGCGGTCCGCTTCGATCAGTCTAAGTATTTTCAGGTAGAATTACAAGCACTTAAGGCTACTAAAATTTGTCCAAATCAGGCTATTTTAAAACTCAACCCTTTTCTTGACGAACAAGGGTTAATTAGAGTAGGTGGTCGACTTACTCATTCTCAACTTAATTACAATACAAAATATCCAATACTGCTATCACCTAAAGGACGTATAGTGTCGCTCTTAGTAGACCACTATCACACCGACAATTTACACACCGGTCCTGGACTAGTGTTAGCATTGACTCGCCAAAAGTATTGGATTCTTTCTGCACGAAATTTGATTCGCCAACGAGTACATAAATGTAATTTATGTTTTAAAGCTAGGCCTCGTTCTACAACTCCACCTATGGGTGATCTTCCATCCATTAGAGTTTCACAAGTAAAGTCGTTTGTGCATACCGCAGTTGATTACGCGGGACCCTTTTACGTAACTCACATAAGGCGTCGTGGAGTAAAAAGTCATAAAGCGTATATTTGCTTGTTCGTCTGTCTCACAACAAAGGCGCTCCATTTAGAGTTAGTAAGTGATCTTAGTACAGATTTATTTCTCGCTGCCTTTAAACGTTTTATCTCACGCAGGGGTCCTGTTTCAGTGTTGTACAGCGATGGAGGCACTAATTTCATAGGTGCGAAACGAAAATTGAACGAAATTTACACGCTTATACAGTCCACTAATTATAAAAATGATCTGAATAAATATCTAACTCAACATAAGATTCAGTTTCAGCACAGCCCACCTTTCGGGCCCAATTTTAATTCGTTGCCTGAAATTAATGTCAAATGTGTTAAGTCTCATTTATTTAAAGCTATCGGGAGTCAAATACTCACCTATGAAGAATTCAGTACAATATTGGTGCAAATTGAAGGCATTTTGAATAGCCGTCCGATTTGCATACTTTCTTCGGATCCATCGGATCCAACCCCCCTAACGCCTAATCATTTTCTTAATGTTACTCCGCTTAAATATTTACCCGCTGAACACATTGAACCCCTATTACCAGATAACAGACTCACCCGCTATCAATTATTAAATAGAATTGTTCAAAGTTACTGGACACGTTGGAGCAAAGAATATCTTACCTCTCTCCAACTTAGACATAAGTGGAATATGCCGTCCAAACCTGTGACGATAGGAACTGTAGTTGTTGTTAAGGATGACAATACGCATCCTTTATCGTGGCCACTCGCGGTTGTATCAGAGGTGTTTCCCGGGAAGGATGGTGTAATTAGAGTCGTCAGAATTAAGACTTCTTCTGGTGAATACATTCGTCCTGTAACTCGGCTTTGCCCGTTACCCACGCAATAACTCCTACGCTTTTGAATTATTTTTTAGTTCATAAGTTTTCATTCCTTTTATTTTTTTATTTTTTTGTTTATTCAATGTAGAGGAAGAATCCTCTAAGCCCCCCGAAGTTGGATGCGCCAGTACCGACGCATACATATTTTTTAGTTTAGGTATTTAATGGTATTTATTATAATTATTATATGTCAACACTCACGCACTAAACGCATCTTACTTTTATGTATTGTCTATGGCAACACTATCCCGCCCGCTTCCTACATTCACATTCCGCCATAGCTATTGGAAGATACGCACGCACCCGTCTCTTAACGCTCCGCTCCGCTATCGGCCGCTGTGATTACCCATCATATCGCGCTACATCGCTTATCATCAGCCACAGTCTCGAGAGTTACGGTTATAACTCCTGTGTGCATATTTCGCGGTCGTGAATCAAGACCCCGAACGCAAAGCTGGGAGCAGCGCCTACCTACCAACAAGAGTTCAAGGTAAGTGCATTTCCAATGTTGAAAATTATTTATTATGAATGTAACATTATATGCAATTCAAACAGGAAAAGAGTCCGATAACATTATATCCAATTTAAACAGGAAAAGAATTCGATCACATAAAATTAATTAGACATAAAATATGATGAATGGATGATTTCACAAAAATGTTGTTGTTGAAATGTTTAAGCGGAAACGGAAAGTAATATAATATTCAACAATTAAATTAACTAAAACTGAGAAATTTGATATGAGTGATGTGTTTACGTTTGACGTATGTTGAAACATAAAAGATACCTATTTGCTTCAGCCTCAGTGTCTTAAAACAAAGGTGTACAACCAATGTGTATTACCCGTGATGACTTATGGTTCTGAGATGTGGTGCATCACAAAAGGTCTTTTCAGACGGCTCAAAGTCGCGCAGCGAACTATGGAGAGGGCTATGCTTAGCATTTCTCTACGTGATCGAATCAGGAATGAGGACATCCGTAGAAGAACTAATGTTGCTAACATAGCTCGCAGGATTAGTAAGCTGAAGTGGCAATGGGCCAGCCACATAGCGCGAAGATCGGACGGTCGATGGGGCAAGCCGCACACCGGCAGGCGCGGTGTGGGACGGTCACCTACCAGATGGACCAACGACCTGGTGAAAATTGCTGGGTCTCATTGGATGCAGGTGGCAATGAACCGGTCTGGCTGGAAATCATTTAAAGAGGTCTATGTTCAGCAGTGGACAGCGATAGGTTGAGATGGTGATTTGCTTCAGCAAGTTTTATTTTATAAATTATTTTTTATAAAAATGTTTGGTTAGGTTACATTTTTAAAATGTGGAATATTGGGCGATCTGTCCCACGTGAGCAAGGAGCGATAGCGACGATGCGAACTTAAAGTGGGACAGAATGCCCAATATTCCACTACTTAGTACCTAAACTATAAAAACGTATCCTAGAATCTATTCTGTTTTTTAAATCTTAAAAAAGAAATTGAAAATCCTTAAGGTGGCACACGAGTATAAAATTAAATAGATATTCACTCTCTGCACCTTCTACGTGTGACGATATTTTATTCTCATGAATAAACCCTCTTTATAGGAGCTACATGCTTAGGCTGCACCATTTTGTAGAGCTATTAACATAATCACGTCTTCTGGCAAGCGCTAGGATTGCAGTAAGTCTTTAAAAGAGAGTTTACAAATTACCTATCAGTTTTTGATAACTTTGCGAATATATTTTGTGTTTTAAAACTCCAATGTATATTTATTTTTTATGCTACAGAGTGGCAGTTTATCGAAAACGGTTGACATAGTTTTTGAACGTTTGCAACAGTAAGGTATCAATTCTCGATCATACGACTTGAAAGTGTCGACGTAAGTTTACTGATAAATAGAGAAATATATTTTGTCTCATGTTTAACGAATGCTAATAAAAATACAGTTACCAGTAAATTTCAAGTCGAAAATCGAGCTGGCAACTCTATTGCGTTGTCGAAGCCTGTTGAAATTTGTCAGCCCTCCTATACTTAACCACTTCCAAGTTTCTGGCAGTCATGATCAACGCCTTATCCAGCATTCCGAAACACGAAATCGTTCATAAATGGAAATGTCACGAAGTTGTCACTCATTTCAGGAACAGCTATGCGTTTACAGAACATTGAGTTAGCAGGTTACGATCGCTTCAAAGTGTACAAACTTGTATCTACACCTATGACTATATTACAGCATCAGCTAAACTTCAGACACATCAAACAACTTGCAAACTCTATGTACAAGTTGCGGTTGTACATTATTGAAGCCGCTGACAAGTTCAAAATGCTTTGAAACATTCCTATCTGTTTAATATTTGACTAGCTGTTCCCCGCGGCTTCGACCGCGTAGAAGTCGTTTATCGCATAAAATCATAACTCTCCTTTTGCGCAGTCGGTTAAAAGGAAGCCTATGCCCTTTCCAGGACTTCGAATTACCTCTATACCAAATTTCACCTCAATTGCTCCAGCCATTTAGGCGTGAAAGCGTAACAGACAGATAGACAGACAGACAGACAGATAGATAGACAGACAGACAGACAGAGTTACTTCCGTATTTATAATATTAGTAGGGATAGGGATATATTCGACTTTGCTTTGAGCTTATTTTTGGGTTCCGTACGTAAAGGGTAAAAATATGACCCTAGTACTTCGCTGTTCGTCTATATCTCATAAACTGTTATAGCTAGGTAGAGGAAATTTTCTCAGATGATGTGTGTTTCTGTTGCCGTTATATCAACAAATACTAAAAATAGATAAGAAAAAACAAGAAGTCGTGAGACGGTCTCACCCGACTGCCCCTCTTTAAAACGTGAAAGTGAAAGTTCAATCCGATTGACGTTGTCATTTTTGTTTTATTTCAAACTTTGATCAGATGATCCACGTGACCTAGTAACGTAGTTTAATGCAACAGAGTCACAGACTACAGACAAAAGTCTCGCCATAAGCCCCTCTGTAAACAATTTTATAGAGAGGGGCTAAAACTTGAAATTGAAGAGGCTCCCATACAGCAAATGTAATATTTTTGCCGTTTATTTTTGGTACGGAACCCTCAGTGCGTGAATCTGATTCGCATTTGACTGGTTTTTCTTTAGACAGTTCTATAGATATTAATACTGTTCGGTCTCCCGAAATAGATTCATGAATTATTTATCGATCAAGTTTAGGTGAAGGGTGCCTGTGAGCTCGTAAGTCAAACGGGTACACTTATAAACCCGCTCTTTTTGTACTGAAAAGCTTTCAAATTGAAGTATTTGCGATGATTTTTTGGAAATTAAATTTTCACAAACGTCTCAGTATGGGGTTCTTCGAAAGAGTTCTTATAAGGGTTTCGCGAAGTCAGCAGTGCGAGTGTAGCGCCTCTGGTGTTGAAATGTTTGTAGGCTATGGTGAGCACTTTCCAACAGGGCGGCTGTAAGCTTGTCTCAATAAAAAAAACAATAGGTAATGCCGTTGAATAAGTACTGCGTTAGCGAGGCGTTTTCTTGCTTCCAAAGTCTCGGTCGGCAACATTGTAGTTGTTTGTAAGGCTTAAAGCCGGCTACTCACATACCTGCCGCAGGGGCAATCTAGGGTGCATGGCGGTCGGGGCAATATCGGGAGTGTCTCTACACATTTGCCTGCCGTGCAGTATTCGAGAGTAGACAGAGCTTGAGAATGGTACCCGTATTATCGACAAATTAAAAGATTGGTGTAGCCTTGGCGAAAATATTGTTTTTATTTGTTTCTAAAATACAAGATTTTACCTCGTCAGGGTGCATGGTATCTACTCCCGTGCGAGATGGTGTAATAGTATCTTCCATAAAAGTAAAGAGATCGTAATACCATAGAGATGGCTTGTACACATCATCGCTGCCAGATCCAGTTTGTTTTGAAGAATTTACCTAAAAACGATAAAAACTGTAATAAAATACAAATTCGTACTGTAATTCCATATATGAATAAGGTTTTGAAAACGAGTTTAAACGTACCTTCTTAAACTCTTGCATAAAAGACGTACGCATATTTTCGAATTTTTTTTTGAAACATGTCATCTCGATGTTATTTTCCATTTCGT
Source organism: Miltochrista miniata (assembly GCA_933228765.1). Taxonomy (NCBI): domain Eukaryota; kingdom Metazoa; phylum Arthropoda; class Insecta; order Lepidoptera; family Erebidae; genus Miltochrista; species Miltochrista miniata. The sequence continues at coordinate 5,781,032 of OW121769.1, forward strand.
TAAATATTTCAAACATTAGGCCATACTGAGTAAATTAAAAATTAATACGTGTGCACTCCGTATGACAGATAACAACCAACTGACAAAAATTGCCCCAATCGCGCTACACACACGGCAACGGCAGGGGTGACATAGGGACCAAGGATGGTTTCGCGCTCCTGCAGCCCTGCAGCAGGGCCAATCTAGAAAATTGCCCCTACTTGCCTACACACAACAATTAAGGCGGCAATTTAGGGTCAACGTCATAGATTGCCCCTGCGGCAGGTATGTGAGTAGCCGGCTTTATATAAATTGGGTGTAACAAAATTTACTCTCCAAATTTCGTCACGTGACGTGGCGTCAGTCAAGAAACATTACAAAAATGAAGAAAAAAAATTCACATGAATACTTTAACCGTAAATCCGTTTTAAAGGTCCTATAAATTTTCATTTTCACCCTTTCTATCGCTACTGAGCGGCAGTAGAAAGCGACAACGACAGCCAGACGGGTGCTCCGTGTTTCTTTTGCCACGGCGACCATGTTACCTCGAATTGCCGCGATAAAAAACGAATTCTTAATGTGCGACAAAAAAAAAAAATAAACAAAAAAATTAACCCCCCTTTTTATTAAATATTTGTATTTGATTTCCGATGCCAAGTCATGTCATGAAATTTGGAGAGGTAATTTTGTTACACCCAGTATATTCGAAAGAGACTCATCTTGGGGTGAACTTACTTACTATGCTATGAAATATTGTTTGATTTGATCTGATAAAACTATATTATTGTAATTTATTCGATACTACCTATTGCTTTTTTAACTGTTCAAAATACGATTAGGAAACTTTGTTCTATCGAAATTGCTCTCGAAAAATGAGAAATACCTATTGAAAAATCTTAACAAGTAATATACTTTTTTAATTCAATTAAATTAGTTTATTCCTCATAGAAACTATTCATAAAATAGATATACCTAGGTCTTAAGAACAATATTCTACGGCTGAATTTTTTCTTAAAACCCTTAGATTTTAAGACAATATTAGAATGTATTAGAATCGAATGAAGACCGGCATTTTTTTTTAAAGTGAGGGAAAATCCTCATGCATGCTAAGCCGGGCTCCTATCGACTAAAAATCCTCACGTATCCTGCCTAACAGCCTACGGTTGGGAGCCCCGGTTAAGCCCTCGGAAGGATACCCCAGGACTCCCAATGGCTAAATGGGCTCGTACTATTTTAAACTTGTAACCTACCATCACTATACAACCTCATTTACAGCAAATAAAGAATATGTATCATATTTGACTATGTAAAAACCATGTGGCTCGTGTTCCTGCGGACTCAGTGTTCTGTAAACGATCACTGCAGTAAGCAACTTTCACTATGGCCAGTCCTTGGATGGGTGACCGTCCATGTGACCACTTTGTGACATTTATTTGAGCGTTTCCGTGCTTCGGAAGGCACGTAAAGCCGTCTGTTGGTCCCGGTTTTCTAGTAAAATGGCAGTCGTTAAGCCAAGTTGAAGGCCTTTTTAGGCGGCTTGAAAATTTCAACAGTGGGCAGTCACAACCTGCGCCAGTCCATCACAACACGGCAATACGGCTTACCACCTATTACGTGGGACAAATTCTATAGAAGGTGAAATATAAGCATATAACAATATGCCTCTGCCTACCCTTCGGGGATAAAGGCGTGACAATGTATGTATGTATGTAAAAATCCTGTAACTCTAATTGTTGTACTGTTCCCTTCCTTTCATAATGGTCATTTTATGAATCTGTTTATTAGTTAAGAATCTATGTTTAACTAGCTGACCCGCGCAACTTCGTTTGCGTAATAAATGAAGAACCGCTCGACCGATTTTGTGCAAACTTCACATAAACCATCTACTAAATAGTCCAAACAAAGCCTAAATATTTGGTTTGGATAGGTGAGCTCGTTCTTGAGTTATAAAATTACTTTTTTTACATATATATATGTGTAAAAATCCTTAAAATTGATTACATTCATCCAACCCAGAGTTTGTCTAAATAAACAAAAAATCCTGTAATAATTGTTTTAGTATTTTAGTAAATACTAGAGGACCTCACGCGGTTTCACCCACGTAGCTCCCGTTCCGTGGGAATACGGGAATATAATATAGCCTATGTTCACCCGGGCGAGCGTAGCTTCCCAACAGTGAAAGAATTTTTAAAATCAGTCCAGTAGTGTTCTGTTGGGAGTTCTGGGACATCCTTCCGAGGGCTTCCCCGGGGCTCCCAACCACAGGCTGTTGGGCGTAACGTGAGGTTCTTTTTAGTCGGTAGGAGTCCGGCATAACATCCATGAGGATTTTCCCTCACGTTAAACAAAAAAAAAATCAGTCCAGTAGGTTTGGAGCTTATTCGATGGAAACAAACAAACAAACATACAAACAAACAGACAATCAAATCTTTCCTCTTCATAATATTAGTATAGAAAAATGGAAGTACAATAAATAAAAGTAATATACAGGTTTTAGTGAATAAATACGACTAAAACATTGTTCAATTCATCAATTTCTTTTTTGATGAAATGAGATTAAATTTGTCTGGAAGCATTGACCTTCAGCGAATCAATTAATATTGAATTTTCTTTTAAGCAGCAATCACAAAAATCTTATGAAAGTTTAATACTGTTGGACAAAATTGTTTTTGTTTTTCTTCCAAAGTATTTAAAACAAGTTTGAAATGTTTATAAAGACCGTAATGACCGTGTAAAACAATACCGGTTTCAAGGATTTGTTTTAATTACAAGAAATTGTTTTTGGAAAACAATTCTCATTAACAAGAATTTAGTTTGAAATGTAATTTTCTTTTGCCTAGATAATACCTTTGACTACAAAACATCTGCTCAGTGATTTCAAGGAATTGTTTTGATTACAAGGAATTGATTTTGTCCTGTATCTCAATAAAATATCGTAATGAAAAAAAATGTCTGGAATTTATTTTCAGCTGACATATTTTTGACTATGAATTACGTACTTCACTAGTTTATAAAAATATAATTTTGAATGTTAAAAATTTGGGTTCCAATCCTGTAATCTCTTGGATAAAACCTTATACCCCCAGAGAGGCAATACATGTATTTAAGGGCAAAGTTGACACCCAATCCACGCTACAAAACAGGGTCCTGTGCCTTTCGCATCCAGTCCCAGCCTGCGACATTTTCCAGATCGTCAGTCCATCTGGCGGATATTTGAAAAAAAAAATAGATTTACCTATTTTATTTTCTACAGGCATATGTGAAAACATCTATTTGAAAAAAAATAGATTTACCTATTTTTAGGGTTTCGTAGCCAAATGGCAAAAACGGAACCCTTATAGATTCGTCATGTCTGTCTGTCTGTCTGTCTGTCTGTCTGTCTGTCTGTCAGTCCGTGTGTCACAGCCACTTTTCTCCGAAACTGTAAGGCCTATGATATTGAAACTTGGTAACTAGATGTATTTTGTGAACCGCATTAAGATTCTTATATAAAATTAGAAAAAAAGCAGTTAATTTTGGGGGTCCCCATTCTCAGAACTGAAACTCAAAATTTTTTTTTTCGTCAAAACCATACGAGTGGGGTATCTATAGATAGGTCTTCAAAAATGATATTGAGGTTTCTAATATCATTTTTTTCTAAACTGAATAGTTTGCGCAAGAGACACTTCCAAAGTGGAAAAATGTGTGTCCCCCCCCCCTCTAACTTCCAAACTAAGAGAATGATAAATCTAAAAAGAAGATATGATGTACATTGCCATAAAAACTACCAACGAAAATTAGTTCGAACGAGATAGAGCTGGTAGTTTTTTTTTATACGTCATAAACTGCAATTTTCAGTTAGAAAAATCACTACCACTGCGAACGTGTTAAAACATCAATCAAAGTTACAACGAACTATGAGAACTTTTATATTATGTTACTTGCTGCTACGAAACCCTTCATGGGCGAGTCCAACTCGCACTTGGCCGGTTATTTTTTCTACAGGCATATGTTTTTGCACTAAAATAAGACACCATATTGCGCGGATCACAGCAAAAAGAAATAAAAGTTGTATTAGCATAATATAATAAAAATAACCTGCGCCACAAACCGAGAAACACGTAACAATTAGAAGAAAACATAATTAGCTTACGCCGCGGTGTCTCAGACTCAGACCGAATACAATATCGGTGACAAAAATATCACTACGTAAGTACTATATTGTCTTTGATACCAGTGACTCTCACTCTCACACAATATTATGTTTCGTACAATCAATACCATGACAAAGAAATTGGTCTACATTTATGACTTTTGTATGATAAATAAAATGTACTTAGCGAAGGCCACGAGGGGCTCCGCAGGACAAGTTCTATAAGTTACTCTATACAAGTAGTTAAAGAGTTACTTATAATATACAATAATTTAAATATAATCATAATACACCAAAATACTTGGTAGACATTATAAAATACGAGTCGTGTGCAACAAAAATGACATAGCAATTTTCAAAAAGGACACATCTTTTATAATGTCTTCTAACGAGATGTGCTCTTTTTGAAATTTTAATTCAAATAATCCTGAATTCGCTATTTCATAGTTAAATTTGACCAATCAAACATTTTAATAAATCATGCTTTGTGCAATATTCACTATATTCATGTTGAGAAAATGTTATTTTTATGACAAAGAGTCGTTTCTTAATTGATTAAAAAAGTATCACTAGCTCTAGCCTAGCACATAAGTACGTTGGGAGTCCTGGGACATCCTTCCGAGGGCTTACCAGGGACGGGACTCCCAACTATAGGCTGTTGGGCGTAACGTGAGGTTTTTTAGTCGGTAGGAGTCATAACATCCATGAGCATATTCCCTCACGTTAAAAAAAGCACATAATTACAATATAAACGGTGTACAATTCACATTGAATTTTTCATTCTTCAGCCTTAAAGAAAAGGATGACGGAAGCTAAATCTATTCGGCCCTTATCACGAGAAGTTCTGTTGTAACTAAGTTACGTAAGTACAGACGCAGTCTGCCTGCTACAATAATGTAAGACAATTTATATTTAACCTTCAGAGGGTTGTTGGTACGAGTATAAATGTGGACACGAGTATTCAGTGTTTCTTTTTTCTACGATTGTTTTTATTTAAGTCTATTTGAGTTCCGTACCCAAAGCGTAGAAACGGGAACTTATTACTGAGATTTCGCTGTGTGTCTGTGTGTCTACCTGTCATGAGGCTGTATATCAGAAACCGTGATAGCTAGAGACCTGAAAATTTCACAGATGATGACTATTTATGTTGCCGTTATAACAACCAATACTAAAATCAGAAAAAAATTAATAAGTAAAGGTCTTAAAGGTACGCCCATACAACAAACGTGATATTTTTCCGTTTTTTGGTACTGAACCGCAAGTCCAACTCGCACTTGGCCGGTATTTTCTACGCTTCTATTATTTAACGTCTTTTTTGAAAATCCTCATTGATGCTATGCCGGACTCCTACCGACTAAAAACCTCACGTAACGCCCAACAGCCTATGCTTTTGAAACACCAAAAAATCAGTCATTTTGTGTCATTCAGAACATAATATTATTGTTATTAAGATATCGGTTTGGCAATCGGCGGCCTTATCACACAAAGGCAATTTCTAACAGGCTCTATTATGGGCATTTTCTTTATAAACCAATTTGTAGTTATCTAATGTACAGCAAATTCGAAAGCATAAATTTTAGGATAATTATTTACTTTTGAAGAATTGAAGTCAATCGTAAGCTTTTTTGAAAAATTATTTTATTAATTTATATTTCACGAAACTTGTTATTGGTGAATTTTCTCTTAACATTTAATGGAAATGAAAAACTGCCTGATCTACCAAACGAAATGCTTTGAACTTTAATTTTCAATTATTAGATTTGTAGACTTCTTGTAGATTCGTGTTAGTAGATTTGAAAGTAAGGAAGATTTTGTTTTTAAAACAATGATGTTATTATAATTTATTACCATCGCAGACAGAGTAAGTAATAGTTGCATGATAGATTATTTATTCTTTACTATAAGGTGCCCATGACTCCACCCGCGTGGAATTCTTTGTAATCCAAGAATAAAAAGCATTTTTTTGTTTAACGTGAGGGAAAATCCTCATGAATGTTATGCCGGACTCCTACCGACTAAAAACCCTCACGTAACGCCCAACAGCCTATGGTTGGGAGCCCCGGGTAAGCCCTCGGAAGGATGTCCCAGGACTCCCAACAGACCCACGCGGCCCAGGGGGTGGTTCGGGTGCTATCCCGCGTCTTTAGGGGGATTCGGTTGTGATCCCGCTTCTAAGGGGGGGCGTGCGTGAGTTCCTCACGTCACGCTGCCGTCATGGGCCTGCTTCTGTAAAGACGGTGAGCCGCCCTCTCACCGTCCTCAGGCCCCCGGTCATGGAGGCCGATAGTCCTCGGCGAATAAATAAAAAGTATATTTACTCCATGCTAGCCGACGTCACGTGGTTTCACCCGTGTAGTTCCCGTTTCTGTGGGAATATGGGAATAAAATATAGCCTATGTTATTCGGGGATAGTGTAGCTTCCCAACAGTGAAAGAAGTTTTCAAATCGGTTAAGTAGTTTTTGAGTATATTCATTACAAACATAGAAAAATCCAATTTTTTTTATAACATTAGTGTAATAAAATCTATGCCTGTACCAAATTTAAGCTATATCTGTTTAGCCTACTATTATTATTATATTTCCCGGATTAAAAACTAAATCACTGCAGCGGTTTAGACGTGAAATCGTACAAACAGACAAAGTTACGTTCACATTATTATAATATTAGTTGGAAATTTGTGTCAACCCAACCATCACATACACAAAAAAGTTTCGTGTCATATAAAACCTTAATACAGAGTTAATGTTCTTTTGGACTTTGATTAATGATAGCCTGAAAAAGGTTGGTTGGAGCGTGACAATATACATAGAAGAAGATGCATTACAGTAGATAGGTATCTATGTAGCAAGTGTGAAGGGCAACGCGCTTTATAGGTTTTATTTTTAATATTGCGGGATATTTTATTAAAGTGTCATCTGTTCCTAACTAATCTACATAATGCTTATGCTGGTGGCATCCCCAAAGAGAGCCTGGAACCTTTAGGACGCCCCTAGCCGGGTCGACGTGAGTAATTTTTTTGGATATCCTTCGACTTGGCTATGGGGTGAGGAGGAACATCGGGGGATTAATAGATAGGACTCCGAATAATTGGTTGTCCTGAGGTGACGGGAGGAATGTATCACGGCGAATGTTCTGAAGAGCTCTTCAACCTGATCCCACCCTCTCCTTTCCGATCCCGAACAACGCGTGCCGAGCAAAGATGCCACTCACACACAGTGGAGAGAATTTTCGCCAGAACTGAGCGTTTCGAAAGGTCGTTCCTCTGTCGAACTATAAAATCATGGAACGAGCTGCCCGCACACGTGTTTCCCTCATCTTATAATCCCGGGTTCTTCAAGAGGAGCGTGAAGAGGCACATCACAAGGCCGCCAACTTGAGGACCACTGTGGCCCCCAATCGCTAGATGCGCCACGGCTTTCCATCAGGCTGGTGGCGACGTCAATTTGGCGAGCTAAATGTGTGAGATCGAGAGTTCCAACGTTCCAGCTCGGCTATCCCGGATTCCGTTGCGTTAAGGCATTCCCCGCGTCAACCATTTCTAAATTGACACGTATTACTCGTAAATAGAAAACCCCCAAATCCGATACAAACATCTGCTAATCATACAAATATTTTTATTGCCCCGTGAGGCGACGGGATCCCGTGTTGCGACAGGTAAGAGTACAAAATGTGGCCACCCCAATGTATACCGAGGGTGTCGTATGACTAAGACTAAGGAAACACTTTCGCAAAAAGATCCATTGCGTAGAGAAGGAAAACTCGAAATGAAACCCGGTTGTCAGTAAAATGACAATCGTTAAGCCAAGTTGAAGGCCTTGTGGGCGGCTTGAAAAATTTCAACTGAGGGTCACGGCCACCTGCGTCTGTCCATTTCAACACGGCAATAGGCTCACCACCTATTACGGTGATAAACCTATAAGGTGAAATGTGGGCGTCTACTATGCCTCTGCCTACTCCTTTGGGGATAAAGGCGTGACTATATATATACAAATATTTAGCCCAACCTTAGATTTAAACCAGAGAACATTTCGCCACCGAGGTTCCGTAGCTCGTAGTTACTTCGAGAGAAACTTTTTTCTTCAAAGAGTACAATACGTAGTTTAACTAGGCTTAGGATAGGTAGTTAGCGTAAACTTTCCAAGTTTACGACTATCGCTCGTAAACTTAGAAAGCCTACTTATCTGTGATAGTTTTGCTCGTTCTTTTGTTATGGGAAACTGTTAAGTTACAGCTTGTAGCAAAGACTGGTCAAGTGCGAGGCGTATTCGCGTACGTAGGACTCCGTACCACGAAACGGCAAAACATCTCTTTTGTTATGTACCCCTTGAAATATTGTTTCTATCTAATTTTAGTATTTGTTGTTAAAGAAACACACCATCATTGAAATTTCAGACAGACACCAACGGTGCGGAGTTTCAGTTATAGAGTTCCTATTTTATCCTAAAATGTGTAAAAAGTTACCATGTATACAAAAAATGCTTCGTGTATTGTGAGCAGCTGCTATATTTCCTGAGATTTGTCGACGATCATGACCCCGGTAAATCGTAAATGTTTAAAAAATAATAATTAGTCACTGGTTTCATACAAAATATTTTGTAAAATTATTTACGAAGGTGAATTTAAACTCAACCTGTATTCCTGTTAGGATTACTTTGAATTATGGAATAGAATTAAATATATTGTTGTATAAATGACGCTTACAGAATAATAATGACAAATATATAAGCTTTGTACAAAATAATTATATTCACACATTCATCAAAATGAGTGTGTTCCGGCGATTACATACATATACACATGATACAGTAAAGCGAAAATTAAAACCGGCCAAGTGCGATTCGACTCGAGCACGGAGGGATCCGTACCAAAAAAAAGCTGAAAGAAATCACGTTTGCTGTATTTGACCCTAAAATACTTTTTTCTAGTAGTTTTAAGGGTTCCGTAGCCAAATGGCAAAAACGGAACCCTTATAGATTCGTCATGTCTGTCTGTCTGTCTGTCCGTCCGTGTGTCACAGCCACTTTTCTCCGAAACTATAAGACCTATGCTGTTAAAACTTGGTAAGAAGATGTATTTTGTGAACCGCATCAAGATTTTTGTATAAAACTAGAAAAAAATCTGTTAACTTTGGGGGTCCCCATACTTAGAACTGGAACTCAAAATCTACCAACGAAAATTGGTTCGAACGAAATCGAGTTGGTAGTTTTTTTTAGTACGTCATAAACCGCAATTTTTGCCGAGAAAAATCACTACTACTGCGAACGTGTTAAAACATCAATGAAAGTTACAACGAACTACAAGAACTTTTATATTATATTACTTGCTGCTACGGAACGAATTTTTGTTCTCATATCAGCAACAGAAATAAATCATCTCTAAAAAAATCAGCTCTCTAGCTATCACGGTTCCTGAGACACATCTCAGTAACAGGGTTCCTGTTTGTACCCTTTGGGTACTACTGAGGCCTATTTTTTTTTCTTTTTTTTGTGATGTACAAAGCTTGTTTAGGTACACTACAAAGAGTATAGTTGTAGTGTACCTAAACAAGTGGCATTCGTATAGCATAACTATCGAATTGTAATTTAGATGTGGGTGTTGGATACTTGACCTGGGCGGCGCAAATGTACGAAAATTCAGATCAAAGGTAGTGTGTCTTACTTTTAGAAACGGCTATACATTAGACAACCGACTTTAACGACTTACACTTAACTTAAAACGTAAACTTTTTTCTACGCTTTGTTAGTCGTGCCACACGACTAACAAAGCGTAGAAAAAAGTTTCCGTATTACGTTACATTGTGCCAAATAGTTTTAGGAATAAATATATTATGTTTACGAAAGGTATCCTATCCCTTCTAATTCATTTGCAATGTATTGACTGGTGTGGCGGTTAGTCTGTATTCAAACTTTTTAACCGACTTCAAAAAAAGGAGGAGGTTCTCAATTCATCTGTATGTATTTTTTTTTATGTATGTTAAGCGATATTTCCGTCAATTATAGACGGATTTCAAAATTTCTTTTTTTATTGAATAGGTTTTACTTCTGAGGTGGTCCCATTTTCACCTAGTCAGGATGTGATGATGGGATCCAGGAGAAAACGAGGGCAACCACCGAAAATTGTAGGGACAACTAGTGCGCTTGTTAGCTTTTTAATTAAGTGCTTTAATGTTCTACATTTTAATAAAGGTCTGGAGTCGATCTGATGATAGAGTCGAAAGACAGTCGAGGGCATTCCTTAACAATTTACAGCAGTTACCTTGTGTTTGGGCTTGATTGATTTGTATTGATGAGAACTTTACACTTAGATTGATAGATCCGACTTAAAAAAAATGGAAGTTCTCAATGTTTTATGTATGGTCACCGATATTTCGTCAATTATAGACGAATTTCAAATCTGCTTTTTGTTGGATAGAGTTCACTGCTGAGGTGGTCCCAATTTCACCAGATCAGAATCTGATGATGGGATTCAGGAGAAATCGAGGGCAACCACCGAAAATAGTAGGGACAACTAGTGCGTTTGTTAACTTTTTAATTCAGTGCTTAAAGGTACTACAATTTAATGAATGTCTGGAGTCGATCTGATGATGGAACCGAAAGACAGTCGAGGGAATTCCTCAATGATTTACAGCAGCTACCTTGTGTTTGGGCTTGAATGATTTGTATCGATGAGAACTTTCACCTAGATAGATATATTTTTCGATTCACCCGTCACTTAAAATGATGAAAAAAAATTTTTCAATAAAAAATAAAACCGACTTCAAGCAAATCCTGAAAAATAAAATTTACTTAGCACAAAGTAATATGTATTTTGATTTATCATATTTAACTCAATATAATATTGAAGTTGGTGCCATCAATATAATACCTACATAAAACTATGGGTTTACTTGGCGCCGACTTCAATATGATATTGAATTAAATATGATAAATCAAAATACATATTACTTTGTGCTAAGTAAATTTTATTTTTCAGGATTTGCTTGAAGTCGGTTTTATTTTTTATTGAAAAATTTTTTTACAAAGGCTGGTTGAGGTATTTAAATGACGCAATTAATGGTCATGTTGTTTTGTTGTTGTTATAATTTGATGTTGTAGGTTGGTACTTTGCGAAAAGACGAAAACACCTAAATTAAAATAACAAATAACCTCAAAGAAAAAGAAAAAAGATTCATTAGTCACTGTGCTGTTTAAAATTTCAAATGTTTGAGAGTATACTTATTTTACCAAATTATAAAAACCCAAATAAGATCCCCATCGGGAGGAATCTTATGGGTTTCAATTGGGTTTAAACTCAATTTGGGTTTCAACCCGGTTGATTGCCCATCACGACTCGTGCGATCGGCGGATCGGGTACGGCCAATCGACTTTTTTTTTTTTTTTGTTTAACGTGAGGGAAAATCCTCATAGGATGTTATGCCGGACTCTTACCGACTAAAAAACCTCACGCCACGCCTAACAGCCTATGGTTGAGAGCCCCGGGTAAGCCCTCAGGAAGGATGTCCCGTGACTCCCAACAGACCTACGGCCGCCAATGCGGCCTCGCCCAGGGAGTGGTTCGGGTGCAATCCCGCGTCTATGGGGGGTTTCGGGTGTGACCCCGCTTCTAAGGGGAGGGGGGCGTGCGTGAGTTGCTCACGTCACGCTGCCGTCATGGGCCTGCTTCTGTAAGGACGATGAGCGGCCCTCTCACCGTCCTCAGACCCCCAGTCATGGAGGCCGATAGTCCTCGGCGAAGACACGTCGGCGGCGCCCAGGGCGCCGACTGCGGAACTCGGGTGGGAGAGTTCTCTCCCGCACCCGGCCCGCTGCCTCCTTCGCGAGCATGACCTGCTCGCAGAAAGAGGCGGCGCAGTCCCACTTACTCCCGCTGGAGAGCATGGCTCGCACCATGGCCTCCAGCGAGAGAGTGTCCACGCCCAGACCCACTACGAGGACCTGGCGCTGTTGTGCCCACGCCGTGCACTCCACCAGAGTGTGGAGCGCCGTGTCATCGCTGCGGTCCTCGCAGTGCTGACACTCGGCCGTGGTTTCCCGGTGTTTTCGCCACAGATACCTACCGAAGCTACCGTGCCCGGCAAGCATCTGTGTCAACCGGTAGGAGAGAGCACCGTGTCTTCTCTCCAGCCACTCGTCCATGACCGGTCTGACGGCCGCGATTGTGGTTCGACGTTCCATGTCTCCACGGTTTCCTGGTGGAGCAGGGTCCGCTGGGCCTCGATTTCTCGAGACGCAGGCCTTTGGCCCCGCTCCAGCGCCTCCTTGCGCCATCTGAACAGTGACGCAAGGGCTCTCGCTTCCAGGTCCCATGGAGGGGTCCCGGCTAGGAGACATGCCGCCTCACCGGAGATCGTGCGGTATCCTCTTATCACCCTGACGGCCATCACTCTCTGCGGGCTCAGCAGTCGAGCCTCATTGCTGACAATTCGACGGAGGTAGGGAGGCACTCCATGATAGATAAGCGCCTCCCTGCCGCAGCTCCAGGGCAAGGTGTTGAATGCGTTGGCGATGTCGAGGGACACCGCCACCACCACCTCACCCTGTGAGACTGCTTCCTCCGTCAGGCCTCTAATGCGCATGATCGCGTCCACGGTGGAGCGTCCCTGACGGAAGCCAAACTGACTATCCGCTAGATCAGGCCCCACGCGTGTGAGGTGCCCGACGAGGCGTTGTGCAATAATGCGCTCAAAGAGCTTGCACACCTCGTCGAGCAACACGATCGGCCGGTACCCTGATGGGGAATTTGCCGGCCGCCCCGCCTTTCGAATCAAGACCAGTTTCCCTGTCTTCCAGACCTTGGGAAACTGGCCTTTTTCGAGGCATGCGCTATAAAGACCCATAAGTCGAGGCCCAAGCTCCTCGAGAGCCAGGACCCATGCACGGCCTGGAATGCCGTCGGGTCCAGGGGCGGTGTTTCTGCGGGATTTAAGCAGCAGGACAGCCGCCCCTAACTCACCCTCGGTGACTACGGGCACGTCGTTCTCGCTGTCTTCCGCGTTGGGCGCCTGAGACGGAACCATGCGCGGAGGAACGTGTTCCTCCGCTCTCGACGGGAACAAGGAGTCCAGGATCCCCTCCAGCCGCTCCGGTTGGAGACTCTGGGTTAGTGGGGGCGCCTTAGGGCGTAATTTGCCTCTTACCATGAGGTACGGGCGCCCCCACGGGTTCCGCTCCAGGGTCTCCATCAGCTCTTCGCGGCCCAATTTTTTGGACCGCTTGATGGCGGTCTGGAGGGCCCTCTTGGCCTCCTTGTACCCATCGTAGAGCTCCGTCTCTCGGGCTGCCGCATCGTCTGGGCGGCGACGCCTCCGGCGAAACCTGGTGTACCGGCGGCGCGCGGTAACGCAATCCGCGCGCAACTGCGCAATTTCCGGCGTCCACCAGTACACCTGTTTCCTCGCCGGTCTGGGCCTAGCCCTGGGCATCGCCGCATCGCAGATGTGCGACATGGCTCTCCCGAACCACTCCACCTCGGTATCAACATCGGCGGGCCTGTCCGCTGTCGTAATCCAGGACTGCACGATGGCCGCCTCCAGGAGAGCCTCCCGATCAAGGCGATGGAGTGCCCAACGCGGTTCCGGGGGATTCGCAATTGCTGGCGGCAGGTTAGGTGGAGGGGAGACGTCAAACCGAATATATCGGTGATCTGATGACGTCTCCTCCTCCTCCACCACGCGCCATCCCTGGACACGGCGGGCGATCTCAGGGGTCGCAAGCGAAACGTCTATGACCGAGCTGAGCCCCCGCCGCGTCCAGGTTGCGACATTCCCCCGGTTCAGGATGACTAGGCCACGTGTAGTGACCCAGTCCTCCAGTATCCTCCCCCTGTCTCTGGTTTCCCGGGAGCCCCAAGCCTGAGACCAGGCATTGAAGTCTCCCAAGACCAGGACAGGGCGAGGCCGGCATGCAGCGAGAACGACGTCCAGCTCAGGGAGCCATAGCTCAAACTGATGCTGGTCGAGGCTCGGCGAGATGTAAACGGCCACGACAGCCACACCCTCGTATTCCGCCGCGACACAACCCGGGCCTCTGGCGATGACCGCCAGGCGCGAGTCGTCCGTGCCGGTCACAGCCTCACCCCCCCGTGCGGACGGACGGGGCTTCGGCCTTGAGGCAGCGCAGGCTTTGCTGCCCGCCCGGTGGTCGGCCTCCTTGCCCTCCGCCACGCATTTATAACAGCGTGGCGGAGTGTCACAGGCAAGGGCCTTGTGACCGGGCTGACTACAGCGGAAGCACCGATCTCCTACGGTGACTTCCGCCGCACACTGCACCCCCACATGCCCCACGACCAGGCACCTAAAGCACCTGTCTTCGCGGGGCTGCAGGAGATGCACCTGTGCCCTCAGGAAGCCCCCAATTAGAAGGCTCCGTCCGTCCGAGACTTTTTGAGCCGCCGCGACGGGGCAGCTCACGACTGCCGAACCGTGACCGGTGGGGCCAAAGCGGATTTCGCCTGACCTCACCTGATCGCGCGGGCAGCCGCTCGCCTCCACGACGGCGGAGATTATCTCCTCCGTCGTGGCCGCGTCATCCAGACCCGAAATGCGCAGACTCGCGCATTTGTTGGGTCTGGTGACGCGGACGTCGCCCGTGTCCAGCGACGCCCTCAGCTTTGCCGCTAGGGCATCAGCTTTGGGGCCGCTGGTGGCGCCAGAGACCTCGAGGAGGCGTGCTCCGGTGCGCGTCACCTTGCACCGGAGACCTCCCTCAATGTCGAGGGCCTTGAGGTCGACTGAGGCTTTCGCCTGCCTCAGGACCTCGGCGTACCCCACGCCCTTCGCCTTGCCCTCTGCCGTCACCGTGATGACGACGGCAGTGGAGCGAGGAGCGCGGAGCCTCTTTGGCGCCTTCGCCGCGGCGGCCTTTGCCGCTTTTGCGGCGACCTTTGCCGTCTTCTTGGCGGCCTTCGCCGCCTTTCTGGCGGCCTTAGCCACCTTCTTCTTTGCTCCCGCCACCTCCCAAACCCCCTCTCTTGAGGGAGTCAGGGGTGCAACGGGAGCACTGGCTGTGCTGGTGGTGGGTGTAGGTTGCCACCTACACCAGGTGCCGTCTTCTTCTTGGGGGCGGAGGGGGCGGAGACCTTCTGCCGGGGACCAGGAGCCCCACTGGGTGCAGCCGTCGCCGCGTACGACGTGACGACGGGTGCCGCCAGCGGCGGGCGGTATGCCCGGTCCTCGAGGACGCCGAGGCGTCGTTCGATGGTCTCCAGCAGCTGGACCATCGTTGGTGTCGCCTTAGGAGATGCACGGGGAGCGGGGGTTTTCACACCCCGAGCCTCCCCGGCCCCCTGAACCAGCTGCGTTAGCTTGCCGATCTCCTCCCGCATCAGCTCTTGCTGCTTGCGGGAGTCGGCAAGCTCCTTCTCCAGGCTCGCAACCCGAGCCCGGAGCTTCCCCTCCTCGTTGGAGACGCTCCTCTCGAGGAGCTCCTCCAACGCCTTAGTAGCACCCGTGACGGCTTCCGTCACTACTTTTTTCTTGCCCGCTACATTTTTGGCGCCTTTAACGGCGCCAGAAATGCGGGCAAGAGCCGCCATAATCTCCTTCGCCGCCGGCACCTCCGTGATCCTTCCGCTTGGCTGCGGGGGCACAATCGCCGGCGGCTCTGCCACCCTCCCTCTCGCTCTGTAGAGGTCGGCTTTCCAACCTCTACCCGCGGTGGTGGCCACTACCTTCCTGGGAAGGTCCTCCTCGCTGCTCGATGTTGCAGACCCGGGCCGACGGAACAGACCTTTGCCTGGTCCGCTTGACCTAGGTCTCTTCCGACCCGCTTCTTCGGCATGGATACCGAGGGTATCCTCGGTCTCGGTACCCATATCAAGTGCCGACTCCATCTCGGAGCCGGCACGGGTTGACGCGACCTCCGCGTCACTGGGGGTGGTTTTTAGGCACACCCTTGGGCCTGTTGGACTGTGGTGACCCCTCCCATATACCACCTGGGATGAACCCTGGCGGGGGTCGACATGACGGATCATGCCAAGCGATTCCCCGGACACTGTCCGGGTGCGCTCCTGGGTAGTTTCCATTGAAGTATTTGCCTCAGTCATAATGTTGTTTTGCGTTTATAGTCCGCCGACTTTTTAAGGGTGGAAGTGGGGAAGTTGGGAGTTGACTTGAGGATGGGAAAGGGTGGGAAGGTAGGAGTGACGCCCTAGGCACTGAGTTCCCCCCAGCGATGCATCCCATTGCCGGGCGTCAGAGTGTAGAATTCGGGTAATTTTTTATAGAGGTTTTCTTCCTCGCAACTCCAAAGAGTCACCGTGCCCGTCTATTGCCAGACGGGGTTACGGCTCGGCCGAACGATGGTCCCCATGGGACCGTGTACTTCACCACTGATCGCTCAGTGGCGAAGTACTCGTCGCCCTGAGAGTTCTCCGCTAAGTAGGTACACTCTGCATACAGACTGCATGTGGAGAACTCCAAACCGGCCATAAAGGCTCCCCTTCCTTGGTGGACTATTGGCCGTGGGCGACGACGTGCGCCTCTCACGAAGCCCACATCGTCGTCCACGTTACCAGGATGCACCACGTGGAGGTTGTCCTACCCAGCACCCCTACGGCCAATCGACTTGATTCTCAATCATAACAACGTAATGCAAGGACGGAAATTTACTGGTGAAACGTCAAGTAGGTATCTCATTTAGAAAACACTAGATCTATGTCTAACCTTTAAATTGTTCGATAAAAAAGTTGGCGGCCTGAACGTTTTATTTCAAGATCGCACTAAGTGGTTATAATTTTAAAAATCCATTGTTTAGCAACAAAAATAGATTCGTGTCCAATCGAAGTACTAAATTCAAGAACAGCTGTTGCTTTTCATTAAGATGTAATGTCTGATACTAGGAATACTGCAATATTGTTCTTTTCATTGTTTGTTCAAATAACAAGAAACACTATCAGAACTATGTACCTAAGTGTTTTTTTGACTGTCGACATGTTTAGCACAAATAGTTCTGGGAAATAAAGGCCAAAAATTATCTAATTCCTACTTAAAAACTTAGATAGGTATGTCTATATTAATATTATAAAGAGGAAAGATTTGTTTTTTGTTTTATTGTTTGTTTGTTTGTAACGAATAGGCTCCGGAACTACCAGACCGATTTGAAAAATTCTTTCACTGTTGGGAAGCTACACTCTTTGCAGTGAACATAGGCTATATTTTATTCCCATATTCCCACGGGAACGGGAACTACGCGGGTGAAACCGCGTGACGTCCGCTAGTCGATAATATTTGTAAACGCTTTTCTGGAGTAGTATCAGAAATAACTGTGGATAATTCTCAAAATCTAGTTAAGTAAGTACAAGGTTGGTACAGCAGACGATGGAGGTGTTGAGGCTTCAAAAGGAGTACTTCTATAGCTTAATTTGGGGATCAAAGTCCCGTTCCTGTCAGTGATTTTTGTTCCCACTTTCTACCACAAATTCGACATCTGCATGGAGGTGTACATACATACATACATATAGTCACGTCTTTATCCCCGAAGGGGTAGGCAGAGGCATAGTATACGCCCACGCTTCACCTTACAGTTTTATGTCCCACGTAGTAGGTGGTGAGCGTACTGCCGTGTTGAAATGGACAGGAGCAGGACGCCGCGGCCTGCAGTTGAAATTTTTCAAACCACTCATAAGGCCTTCAACTTGGCTTAACAATTGTTATTTTACTGACAACCGAGTTTCATTACGAATTTTCCTTCTCTACGTAATGGATCTTTTTGCAAAAGTATTCCCTTAGTCGCCTCCTACGACACCCTCGGGATGTATTGGGGTGGCGACATCTTGTACTGTTACCCTTAGTAAAACGGACCCCGTCGTCACACGGTGGAGGTGTATCCACAGGAAAACCATTAAAAGTTTTGTGTACTGTGTACTGTGTAAAACGGTCTTAATCTTATGTTTTTGTCTCCTATATGAAGTCGGGTTTAAAAATTTCTAAAATAGTGAAAAGTTGTAACTGTAAACAGACTTTTCTTTTTACATGCAGAACTCGCTACGGGTTCTAGCGTATTTCGGAACTCGGGTGAGAGAGTTCTCCCCTGCTCCTTACCCGCCGCCGTCTCTTTAACGAGCTTATCCTACTCATAGAAAGAGGCACTGGCGCCGGCGCGTCCCACTTACTCCCGCTGGATATCATGGTTCGTACCATGGTCTCCAGCGAGAGAATGTCCACGTCCAGAACGTGGGGTACTGACTAGCCTGGCCATTGTCTGGTGGGTGAGTACCACGTTTAACATGTCAATCGGTGACAACCAGCCCGAACCACTGTTAATAGACCTATCTATCTCATATTCATAGCATTTCTATGACGTGACGTATATTGAACCCCGTGGGTACTGCGTGATCCGTAATGAACGAAATTTTACGGTTTATTTTGTCAAGTTAAACGAACCGTTTTATGGCGTTTGCTGTGTAATTCTAAACCACTTGTGACGTTTGTATGAGCTTGACTTAGTTTACGGTTGTTTGGTAAGGGCTGTTTGTTAAAACTGTATTAAGTGTATTGCTCCATTGTCTCTACGAGGTTATTTTATTTATAGAGTACCTACTTATGTGAAAGTATTTTTAGTACAAATTAGTTTTAACAACAATTAATTTTATTAGTATTTTCAATCATCAATCTGAGCCTAGCGCACTGCTGGACGTAGGCCTCTCCTAATTTTCGCTACAATGCACAGTCCCAGCCTGCGACCTTTAGCAGGTAGCTAGCGGGTGGACGTCCTACCCTATTAGTATTTCTAGTGACTACAATGTAGCGATACCTATGCAAAAATATTAAATCAAGTTACAGGTTTTACCACCACCTTTCTGTGGGGCACACTGCTGATGCAAATACCTATATTAGCTAATATCAAGCTGGGTTAATAAAATTCTAATAATTGTAAACCGTGTTCCAAATCTTTCAAATATTGGCATTCAGATGAGTTGTGCAATTCAAAACGGAAATTTGTAGTGATTGAGAATAACGTGGAAGATGAAAAAGCAATACATTCCAATTCCAATCTCCATTAACTGATGTTTTCAATGAACATCAGTCTCCCACTTCGCACCCGACCTATTTGATTGACGGAACCCATTAGTTTCTACATTGTTCCACTTCGTCACGTATACAAACTCATTCTAAACAGTTTAAAATATAACGTTCTGGAATATTTTAAATCTCCTATGACAGCACTCGATTTATAATTTTCTTTTTTTGTCGGCCATTATTGATTTTGTTTTCACGAGTCTGAACATATTTTTTAAATAACACGTCAGATGAGAATTGTTTGGTAAAGTGTTTTGATTGGAACGTTTAGTGCAAATGGAACAGGTGTTTTGATTGTTGTGAAATTGATGGGTTTTTGATCAAGGTTATACGTATTTTGATATGATTGTGTAAGATTATGAATACTTTTTATAGCTCGATTAAAATTGAGACGACGAAGCCTGTAGATAGACATATTATCATGCCGTACATGAACATTTCTGTGTTTCTACAGAATGCTCATAAAAATAAATGCCCACTGCTTCACACTCTATCATCGCTTCGCTCGCTACAGACAGAGTGTTCATCCTCACACTTTACGTCCGGAGCGTTCGAGCACGGTAAGATCCGATAGAGGCTTTCTTCCGCGCAAGTTTCGATTGTGGAATGATCTCCCTGCCTCGGTTTTCCCGAACGCCTACAGTATGGAGTTCTTCAAAAGGGGTCTTGGAAGGTTTTTACAGGGTCGGCAGCGCGATTGCGGCGCTTCTGGTGTTAAAAACATCTGAAGGCTACTGTGACCACCAGTCCTTCCGGAGGGCTGAACGCTTGTCTGCCAACTTGGTAGTATAAAAAAATAATGTAAAGAAGATCAGAAAACAAGGATTCCCTTATATATGTAGGTATATAATAATAATAATAATAAATAATAATATATAGTTATACCTTTATCCCTAAGGTTCGAAAAAAAATGTGTAGATTTACGAATATTAGTTTTTTAGTCTGAGCAGTTTCACTTTAAAAAAAGCTAATCTAAAATCGCTTCACAGCAGGTGACAAGCACCAAAGCTGTCAAATACAAAAATAACAAGAGAATAATTTCCGCACCACATGGTTTTACTCCGACGTCATCTAAAAGTCTTAAAACTGAAGTTTGATGACGTCATCACTTGGCACACGATCTACCGTTTCACTTGCGGTAGATATCATCCATTAGCTGGCTTTAAGAACAGTCATAAGACGTAATTAGGGAATGCAATCCCGCAACAGTATTGTAATCCCGGTATTTGCGGGACTGAGTGATCTCAGTCCCGCGGGATCCCGGTATTTGCGGGATCCCGCATATTTTTGAAAGTCATTGAGAAAAGAATAGAATTCTGTATCATACATCCATCTAGAACTGAAAAATAGTCACCCCTTAATCCCCGAAGAGGTAGGCAGAGGCATATTATATGCCCACATTTCACCTTTTAAGATTTCGTACCACGTAATATGTGATGAGCCGTATTGCCGTCTTGAAATGGAAAGGTGCAGGTTGCGACTGCTTGCTGTTGAAATTTTTAAGCTGGGCCTTCAACTTATATTAACTGCCATTTTACCGGCAAACGGTCACAACAGCTTAACGTGCCTTCCAAAGCACGGCAACGCTCAAATAAATGTCACAAGTGGTCACCCATCTAAGGACCGGCCATAGAAAGCTGTAGTGATCTTTTACAGAACACTGAGTTTGCAGGGCCACAAGGAAAAAAAAAATTACTTATGTATTGAGATTATTAAACGGATATACATCTAAGTAATAAAATACCTACTGCAAATTATTAGAAGCGCAAAAAACATAGCATGTCAAAATTCTTGTCTGCCAAACGACTCCTTACTTTACATGTCCGATAGCCAGCAAGCAATTTACGAGATAATTGAATAATTTTCTAACTGTTTATGGTACAAGAAAAGTCAAATATCCCTAATTTAATCACTAAAACAAATAAGTACGTTATTAGGTTATACTTATATTACGTCACAATTATAACTTTCTCAAACCGAATCAGTTTGCGCGCTTCCGCTTACAGAACAACACATGACGTTTTCCTTTGCACAGTCCCGCTAATCCCGCGGGATCCCGCACGATTTACGTGCGGGACTGATCCCGCAAAAATACTGCGGGATCCCGGTATTTCGGGATCCCGGTATCCCGGTATTGCATTCCCTAGACGTAATGTGTCAGTTTATTTTTAGATGAGGAATTTATTATCCGATAAAGTTGCGTGCTTTTATTTGCTTTCACCTGTACTAGTGTTTGTGTATTTCTACGTATATTAATATCCAAAAAGGGGTAGGCAGACGTATAGTATAATTATGCCCATATTTCACCTAATTGATTTTTTTATCAAACGTTACAGGTGCTGAATTGAAATGGACAGGCGCAGGTTGTGGCGTCTCACTTTAAAAAAAATCAAACTCTAATTGATGAGGTCATTATTTGGCACAAGTTCAGCCGTTTCACTAGCTGGCTTTAAGAACAGTCATATGACGCAATGTGGCAGTTTATTTTTACATCAGGTATTTATGATCCGATAAAGTTGCAACAAGCGTGTATTTGTACGTAATTAAACTTACACACGTACGTAATTACATAAATATAGTCACACCTTTATCCTCGACAGGGTAGGCAGAGGCGTAAGAATAAACCCAAATTTCACCTTATAGTTTTATGTGCAACGTGACAGACCCTTCTGTGTATGAACTCAGTGTTCTGTAAACGATCACTGCAGTTAACAACTTCTATTGTTGTTGGTCCTTGGATGTGTGATCACTTTATGACATTTATATTTTGCAAGCGTTTTTGGAAGGCACGATTAGCTGTTCTTGGTCCCTATTGCCAGTAAAATGGCAGTCGTTAATTAAGTTGAAGGGCTTATGAACAGCTTAAAAATTTTCAACTGCGGACAGTCAAATAGTATGTAGATAGACACACTCTGTCCTTGGCAGCCAGCTTGGAAAGTACTATAAACGAAAACAGAAAAAATACTAATTCATCAACCCTCATAAAAATGTCACACTTGAAATGTCCGACTTAATTATGTCAAAGTTTCTCACGCACACTCTGACTAACATGTTTATTTGGCGCAGGAACTGAAGGTTAGGCATATCGCGGCTCCACTTCGGGGTAGTGGGCGACTTTGTGTGGGACTCACGGTTCCGAGAGGATCCGTCCTACCTACTAAACCTCGCGGTGTTCCTCCTCACCTTAACCGGGTCGCAGGATGGGCTCTAAAAAAAAAAAAAAAATGGGCTAAATGGGCTCTAATGGTTCCGAGAGGAGCTATCCTAATACCCACTAGACCTCGCCGTGTTCCGCCTCACCTTAACCGGGTCGCAGGATATGCTGGTAAATAAATCACTGCGGCCTGGCAAAAGTCGCCCTGTTTCTTCAGGACTCTCCACGGGGGCCTGATGCGCTGCCCGCTAGAACTCCCTATACTCTGTTAAAATTTTATGCAAATAATTCGAATAAATAGAAATTAAGTACATTCATTTAAATGCAAGTAAAGTTAATAAGTAGGTACCTACAATATTTATTTGTAGGTAATATGATTAGTTAAGTATAATACAAACAATAATAATGCAATTATATTTACCTAAAATAATAAAAATGGTTTTTTTGTAACTATCGATTTAACATTTTACGCAATCGATAATCGAATAGATTCATTAACGATTGGACACTATGGGGTGCCCTACTAAGAGCTGTCAAAATTATCGACCTAATTTTAACAGAGTATAAGGAGCTGAAAAACAGTCCGCATCGTACCACTCTCGTATGTCCTTCTGTAAGCAGAGGCGGTAGAGAGTGGCCGAAAGGGGGGGGGGGGCTAAAACCTGTTTCGTGCTACTGACTGTCTAACATGTTAGTTAATAACACGGAAAGGACACTTTTCGAGATATTGCTTTTAATGTTTTCCGTTTATGTTGGGCCTTCGGACAGTAAAATTCATTCACAAAATGAGCACTATATAAACTGAAATATTACGACTAATCCCTATATACATTAGAAAGGCGAAAGTTACTCTGTCTGGTCTGTCTGTCTATCTGTCTGTTACGCTTTCACGCTTATACGGCTTATACGGCTGAAGCGCGGAACAGCTAGTATTTAATAATCATCAACATGAAAAGATTCTTTCTTTACGATAATAATTAATTTGTACGAAAAATGCGATCGTTTATCAATATACGGAAATTTTAGTACCTAGGTCTTTTATGAAGCTTTCAAAGCGCTTTGATTCCGTAGAAAAAACTATCGTCATTTTTCACGTTCGTGAAAGCGAGACCGTATTACCACAGGGCGGAAACTCCAGCTTGAATGTGTGCGTGTCACCAATAATGCTAAGCAAAAGTTCCCTCACGACACCCGCCAACTACAAAGACAGCTGTGGCGCGGCAGGGAGTTGCCGATCTGTATGTAATATTATTATATTATCTTTAGAATTAATGAGACTCCGCTGTCCGTTTGTCTGTCAACAAGTTCTCCGGTATATCTCATGAACTGTGATAGCTAGTAAAAAAATTCACTGATAATGTATTTCTGTAGCCGCTGAAAAACTGTTTGAGGGGGGCTCCAATCTATCAAAGGTATTTTTTTTTTGTATTTTGGTAAGAAAAATCCTAATCATAAATTTTTCCTTTTTGTTATACCACTGAGGTAGCAGACAAGTTATGGACCCTTCTCATGGACAAAGCCTATGAAAGTTTGCAACATCAGTGGCGGTACACTTACGCTTCCCACTCTATTTTCTAATTACATACATAAATACATATAATCACGCCTAATCCCCGAAGGAGTTGGCAGAAACATACGTACGCGCCCACATTTTCATCTTATAGTTTTATGTCCCACGTAAAAGGTGGTGAGTCTATTACCGTGATTAAATGGACAGGTGCAGGTCGACGTGACCCGTAGTTGAAATTTTTCAAGTCGCCCATAAGACTTTCAACTTGGTTTAACGACTGTCACTTTACTGACAACCGGGTTTCATTTCCAGTTTTCCTTCTCTACGCAATAGATCTTTTTGAGAAAGTGTTCTCTTACGACACCTTCGGGATGTTTAGGGGTGGCGACAATTTGTACTCTTACCCGTCGCAACACAGGACCCTGTCGCCACACGGGGCCTAATTACCTGTTCCTAATATAAAAGCGTTTCTATAAACTCAAATATGTCACAGCAAACGATTGTTATTTTCGAATTGCACAGATCTAGGCCCTAACCCAGTTAAATCGACACAAACTTTCGCCAACACAATGTGAAGTAATTGGACTTTGTGAACACTTAATTACAGATGTATGTTCTTTACCATACGAATTTAACTTTTCATCTACTTAGAATTGAAGTCAAATTCCGAAATTTGAGTATTTCGTAGTTAGTTTGGGCGTTAACTTGTATTTTGTTTGGTTTCAAACTAAGTCAATGGCACGACCATAGATTTAGAATTTTTCGCGACCTACATAAAAGCACTATTTACAAATCTTTCAAAGTTTCTAACCATAGGCTTACAGGTGAATTATATCATATTCTAATATTAATATTTTTATAAATAATACAACTTCATCTAGCCCAAATGAATTATAAATAAGCTTGTGCTTGGGATCTCGATAAATGATAAACATACTTATATATTTCTAAATACATACATACTATCACCCAGACACAGAACAAATCAATTTCGATCGCGACAGAGCATCAAACATTTACACTCCTGCGTCTGTCCATTTCAACACTTCAATAGGCTCATTACTAAACACGTGGGACCAAAAAATCTATACGATTAAAAGTGGGCATATATTGTGCCACTGCCTAACCCTACGGGTATAAAGGTGTGACTATTTTGTATTTTTATTATATAATTGTGGACACGCACACAACATCATCTATCCCAAATTAAACTACTGCTCGTTCGCTCTAACTTTGCCGCTCGGCTCCATACTAAAGTCGAATTTTTAATTAGACGAAGTAAATTGACAGCAACTAATGTCACTTTTTCGTACAATGTTGCGTATTTTCTATGACGAAGTGACATTAGCTACTGTCAATTTACTTCGTCTAGTTAACAATTCAGGTATACGCCTCTACGCCAGCGGCTAAGTTAGAGCGAACGGGTAGTAATATAAGCTTGTGCTATGGGATCTAGACGACTAATATACATAGGTATATATGTCTAAATATGTCGTAATTGTTAACTACTTTGGCGTACAATAAAGTATACAATAAATAAATAGATACATAGAAAACACCTAAATTCCGAAACAAACATTTGTGGATCACACAAATATTTGACCGACCCAGAAATCGAACTCAGGACTTCCAGCGCGGCAGGCGGTATCACTAATGACTACGCCACGTAGGCTGTCATGTATGTATACTGTAAACCGTTTAAAGCAATAATAAGTCTAAGCCTATGTCATCATCCAGATAAAAGAGTATACTAGTAAATTAATAAAATAAGATCCCCGTTTTATCTCGCTAAGGGATTTAAATAGGTACAGGGAAGATCTCATATCTATTTATTGGAATTTCAATTGACTGGTAAATATTATATGGATAGGATATCAAAGACATGGGTTCGATTTGATTTAAATAACGTTCTGATGTCGATATGAATATTCCTATGAATATTTTTTCGTATAAATCAGCTATTTCCCAAGAGAAATTATAATTATTATTGACGGAGAATCTTCTACTCGTAGGTTGCCAGGATAATATTAGTGTAGCAAAATTGAAATTTATGAATTTTTTCGTCATGAATGAAATACTTCTACGGTTTGAGCGTTAATTCTCAATTCCACATCTTACAGGTTGTATTCAAGTAAATCACTCCATGAAATGCCATTTTACGCTCCTTCTAGCATACTGGGGGTAAATGCTAGGGCAGAGAATAACTTTTTTAAATCTATTGGTTTGGGTTACGAAGATGACACTGCTTTATTGTATTTCTTTTACTTTAAACTCCGGCTTGCCACGCTACTGCATGGCTAGCTAAATACAACAATAATGAAGGTATATAATAGTAAAAAAATATATACAAGTATTTTTCTACAGCGCGCCTGAAAGTAACAGCGAATACTCTATTCTACCAAAAAAATATAATATATAATAATAGTACATATTACATAATTTTACTCAACTGATTTTATCTAACATACAGCAAAATTTTAAGTTTTTTTACCCGAAATTTGCTCATACCCCAAACAAACAGACACAAAGATCTAAGACACAAAAATCGTATTTTCGGTCTCGGAATTTAATACATTTTTGATTAGAGTTCCGTTATTGTAGTGTAGGTACTCTTACAAATGACACATCTGTATAGGTAAGTTATACTGTGTGGTTTCTCCCTATAATCTCGCTTTATTACCTAGTAAATATATCTACTTATTAACATTTTACAGTGTAGAAAGTAAGTCTTAGTCATGTATAAACGAGAGTCATCCATCAAATTTGATGTGCTGATACTCAGTATTAACATACACAAAAATCCTTTTGATTTAAACCGGAAACTCTCCATAGTGGAACTGTAATAGCTGATTCCATTTTCGATTGTAGTAAACACGCAAACTTGCTATTTTGTATACCTAATGTATGATAATTACACATAATCGCGTAAATAATTTTGATGCATGAGTTTATTCTATAACATGTGAATACATATTTACGGTTTCGCATAAACGAATATTTATTATTATAACGATATTATATGGCTTTATTTTTGAAAACGTCCATTTCGACAAGATTTGTAGCTACCCACACAAGAAATAAATAGTTCTTGAATGAAACGAAATCAAAAATAATGTGGAAAATGCATTTATTTCCACAGAGATTCTTCATAGTTTCTTTAAAACTCATATAGATGCCTTTTACGGATACTTAGATGACATGGTTTATGCATAGCAATATACGAAAGAGGACCGAGAATAGATCCCTGAGGGATACCCTAAGAAACACAAGCGATCCGGAGGATTACCTACGTAATACAATTTGAACTAATCATTTATTGTTGTATTCCTTTGCAAAAGAAGGGGTCCCATACGGCTATTACAAAATCAGATATTTGTGTCAATAGCTTACAAGATGTTTTTCATTTGTAACGAATTGAAATTGTTTCTTCAAAAAGATATTCAAGAGGTATATCTGTTTTATAGGTGGAGAAATCCTTCATGGATGCCATGCCGGACTTCTACAAACTAAAACCACATAGTGCCCTACCACTGCCCACGGCTAGGAGCCCCGGGTAAGCTCTAAGAGGCATTATATAAGCTAGCTTCACCACTTTCATAGCTATATCTTGGTTCAATGTAATGGGTGACGAATCATAGTACAGTATAGACGTAGACGACATAAAATAATAAGTAACAGAACGTAACCTCATGTACCCCCAAACTCCGAATATTCTATTAGCTTTCACTTGTATCACTGGTTAGCTAGAGAGATGAAATACTGTCCCGTGGAATTTTCCCCGTAATCGAATATCAATATTGTTGGTCGTGAAACTTTTAAAGTAAACTTAAAAGTATCAAGACTTCCAATAGAATTTTTTTGGTAAATATTTTTAACGCATTTTTTATTATACAAAAACATTTTTTATAGAAAATATCGAATAACAAAGACCTTTCCTCTTTTACAGTTAAAGCTTTTTTGCTTGATGATATTTTTCCTTGTTCCATTAATTCTTGGCACCTCGTAAAACTTTCTCGTATTTTAATCTTTGAGCCTTTTGAACGCAAGGATTTTGAAGTTATAAAAGAAACAGTTCAAGGAATAATATTGACGCTGGCCAATAAACGCCGAAGTCATTGAGTTTTTTTACGCACAAATTTTCAGAAAGAATTTGGTTTACGAATTCGTAATATTTTACGTGTTGTCCTTGAAATGGCATAAAGGCATTAATTGCTTATTTTTCTGCGGAAATCGTTAAGCAAATGACATGTTATGTCTAATGGTACCTATACAGGGTGTAACTTTCGGAGCGGTCAGTATGGGCAAGTCTGTATATATAAAACATACATACACACATAACATCTGTTCTTAGGAACCATGCCATCGATTTTATAAAGTAATAACAAATATAAAAAACGGAATTTAGGATAAATGAATTATTGTTTTGCAATGTATATTGTGCCCAATAGGAAAGGATTTTTCATAATTCTACTTCTAAATCGGGTGTTTAAAATTATTCGTCAAAGGCGAAGCTAGTCATCATTTTATAGTCAATCGTACTTATCTATACTAATATTAAAAAGAAGTAAAGTTTGTGTGTTTGTATATTTGTTAAATTGTAAGGGGTAATCTCGGGATCTACTGAAACGATTTTAAAAATTCTTTCACTAATAGAAAGCTACGTTATTGTGGAGTGTCATAGGCTTTATAGCATCACGCTACAATAAATAGGAGCGGAGCAGTAATAGTAAATGTTTCAAAAACGGGGCAAAAGTTATTCCTTTTGAGAGCTTCGTTGCGTGTGCTGCGTAAATATTTATAGTTATGTAAAAAATATGTACCTACTACAAAATTGTTTCTCTTAAAAGTTCCAAAAAAATTGCGCGATAGCATGTGGCTATCTTTGTGTTTTCTCTTTTTCTCTCTCACTTAGTTTTGAATATTAAGAGGACGTATGACGTTAAATAGACTATTATCTTGATTTAGATCTCAGGACTCCTGAGGTCTAATGAACTAACATTACAACACAAGCAACTTCAGTTCATGAACTAAAGATCTACTAGCCTGAAAACACGATTACTAAAAAAAACCTCGATACTTTTAATTTTTGAAAACATCTCGTTTTAGTTAAACTTTAGGCTGGATCTCTATAATTATCTATTATTTGGATATTATTTTTAATGTATAAGAAAGACAATACTAAAAACTTCATTTACACTAGTCGGTTTTTTTAATATTTATAATAGTTTTCTTTTTATCTGTAATTATCTGTTTTTTAGCTTTCATATCATTTCGCTAAACGCGCTCCAAACCTTCTCTCTCTTTCTTTCCTCGCGAAATCTGTATGCGCTATCCTTTACCGATTACGTTTAGTCTGGCTGCGCGCCTTGTAGGAAGCGGACCTATGCCCGATTGCGTCACACAATGCTCAATTACGACATCGATAGATCGATTAAAAAGCTTTTGAATTCTTAATTTGTGTAAATAATAAATGTCACTAATTATAAAAGTTATACATATAAAGACCAAAAAATGACTAAAAAGAAACCAATTTTCTTTGGTACATTATACAGGGTGGAATTTAAAGACGGTAGTTGGAGGGCAAGTACCCTTAATACTTATTGATAATGGCAAGTTTTGCTGAAAGAAAACATTCCTTTATTTTCAAAAGTAAGTAAAATTGCATTTAAAGGTTTTTGAAAAATCACATGTTTGCTAAATCAACTGCTTTTTTCTCGTTTTATACAAAACTCTTGATGCGGTTCACAGAATACATCTACTTACCAAGTTTCAACAGCATAGGCCTTATAGTTTCGGAGAAAAGTGGCTGTGACACACGGACGGACAGACATGCCAAATGGCAAAAACGGAACCCTTATAGATTCGTCATGTCTATGACGAATCTATAAGGGTTCCGTTTTTGCCATTTGGCTACGGAACCCTAAAAATGTCATACAAAACCCTGAAACCGCCACCCCCACTACGGGTATACTACGCCAAATCGAATGACAAATAATCGAACATCCAAATACTCGAACGTTCAAAATATGGAACGTTTAATTTATCGAACATTGATATTGTAATCTTCGATATTTTGAACGTTCGATTATTTGTCATTCGATTTGGCTTAGTATACCCGCCACTACTAGGAGTGCGAGCGAGTTGGTGCCGGAAGTAATTGCACGGGACATAAAACAATGGAGTCGGCTAATTCAAGTACAAATTTAAAGACAGTGTAAGTATTTTAAAAAATCTTTAAAATATAACACTGTCTTTAGGCTTTCGATTTAATAGTAGAAAATTGCCGGTGATATTTTCAAAACACATTTATTGTTTAAAAATACTTGTTGATTCACATAAAAGAATAATCATTTTATTGAAGGTACTAATGATGTAGCATTTATTTTCTATAGATGCAGTATTCAGGATGTGAAAGCAGCCTTATCTAGTTATCTTTTTTTAATCGGTTGTCAGTGGTGACATTTCTGCTGTCAGAATGACAGGATGTCATGAGGACGAGTGACGAATCGTTTTTGCATTGAATGAAAGCTGGTTTTAGATGAAAATTCGAGACGATTCCACGTGAGAGAGGGGATAAAGCCCTGATACAAGGTTCCGAGTCTCTTTTGACCATCGGCTAAGGACGAGGGATTGTTATTACTCTGAGTGGCACGCCTCAATTTTTCTTTGGAGGTTGTTAGTTGCAACATGAGGACCTGCTAAGGAATTAGTCTGAGTTAACTTATTCTCTTCGGAAGGAGTTGGACTCTGTGTCAACCTACACCCGGGATACCGGTAAGCGTCATTTCTTGTTTGCTAAGCGGTTCGAATTTCGTCGGTCGCGATGTCAGTTATTTCATTTGTCGTTTACTTGTCATAACAGGGTTTTTTTACTACGGGGAAAAGCGGCCCGTCCACGGTTGGCAGAGCCACACCCAATGACACGTGGACTACATGAGCGAGGTGTTTTGAGAGGGACCAGCCGCCTCCACGTGGCATTCTCGGGCTGTGCTGCTCTCAGCTTACTCAAGGCCAGTAATTGTCACCCTATTACAGTGTAGTTAGCTGCTTACCCGTTCTACCTGCTCACGCGGCAGTGGTCTATTAAGTGGAATTAGACTTTATTTCTGTGTACCTGTGATATTTGTGTCTATCAGTGAATAAGCTCTCTGTGTGTCTCTGTGTATCTCTGTGTACTTAGTAAATATATGTGTGTACACCCTATTGTCTGTTTTCGTCAGAGCCCTAGCCTACCCTTGCACACAGACTGGAAACTCAGAAATAAGGCGCCCTGGGATAAAGTTCTCTGCATAGCTACCTCACGCTAGTTGGTGAGTAACACAGAACATCTTTGGGTTACAATGAAAGAAAAATGAGTTTTTACTGAATGATGATGCTGTTGGGCGCAACAGCGCCAGGTCCTCGTGGTGGGTCTGGACGTGGACACTCTCTCGCTCGAGACCATGGTGCGAGCCATGCTCTCCAGCGGGAGTAAGTGGGACTGCGCCGCCTCTCTCTGCGAGAGTGTCTCAGCGTGACGTGAGAAGTTCACGCACGCCCTTAGAAGCGGGATCACACCCGAAACCCCCCAAAGACGCGGTAGCACCCGAACTTCCCCCTGGGCGAGGCCGCAATTGTGGCCGTAGGTCTATTAGAAGTCCTGGAACATCCTTCCGAGGGCTTACCCGGGGCTCCCAACCATAGGCTGTTGGGCGTTACGTGAGGTTTTTTAGTCGGTAGGAGTCCGACATAGCACTCATGATGGATTTTATCTCACGTTAAAAAAAATAGTATTATTAGTATCTTTTTCTGCATTCAGTCTTTTCAAGAGAGAGTTTTTTTGGTCGCAGCCTATGCTCCCGTCAGCTCGGCTAATCCCCAAGTGCTCGCGGAGTTCTGGGATTCCGTTAGAGACGTCCTCGATTTGGCTGACGGGAATGAAAAGTTGATCATGTGTGGTGATTTGAATGGATGGGTGGGGACCAAGCGAGATGGCTTCGATGCTGTCCTTGGTCCGTATGGAGATAAGAGAGCGAATGATGCTGGTAAGTCAATCTTAGACGTATGCTTGGAACGAGACCTCCTTGTGGCGAACAGTTTATTCCGTCACAAAGATATCCACACGTATACTTGGAGACGGAAGGAAGAAAAAAGTGTAATTGATTTGATTTTGATAGACAGTCGTCTCCGACATGCTATAAGGGATACAAGAGCCTATAGAGGCCCCACTCTTGAAACTGACCACTACCTGGTGGTAAGCCGGTTTGTTGGTCTTTTCAAGAAGTGGAGGCACTGGCGAGTGCGTGTCCCTTTCGGAGACTATGAAAGGATAAAGAGTGAAAAACTGGAAGATGAAAGCGTAAGGAGTATGTATGTAGGCTTAGTCAGTGAAAGGCTTGCAAACGCGAGCCATTCCGGCTTAGATGTGGATGAATGCTGGAATATTATGAAACAAAGTATAGTGGATAGTGCAAAAGAAGCATGTGGGAGTGCAAAGAGACATGAACATTCGAAAGGTGATGCCTGGTGGGATGCAGAAGTTCAATCCTGCGTAGCAAGAAAGAAGAAAGCGTGGTTGGATTATGTCTCATCTTTGCAACTGAATGACAGTATGAAAGACACGAAGAAAGAAATTTACCGCCTCTGCAAGAATGAAGCCAAAGCTTTAGTGAAAGAGAAGCGTGAAAGAATAAATATGATTGCGGAAGAGAAGCTGACGAGGAACTTCGAGACGAATACCAAACTCTTTTGGAGGGAGGTCAAGAAGTCTCGGAGCTGTTCGTCAGTTTCAAGAATGAATAAGATAAAAAGTAAAGCTGGGGACATTCTTGCGGACCCATTAGAGGTGTTAGAGCGGTGGAATGAGTACTTTGGAGAAATGTATGAATATCTCCCGGATGCGGGCACTGCGAGGGAGTCGATAACTGATCTTGCGGTGCAAGCATCAAGCAGAGATATTACTTTGGAAGAGATTGAATGGTCGATACGAAGCTTGAAAAATGGAAAGTCTGCGGGAATTGATAGGATATCTGCTGAAATGATCAAATTAGGTGGTCCTTGCGTCCGGGACGCCTTCTGGTCATTGAGCAATCTATGCTGGAAGACTGGAAGGGTCCCAATGGACTGGAGGCATGCTATCATCGTGCCCTTGTATAAAGGCAAGGGCTCACGTATAGAGTGCGCTAACTATAGGGCCATCAGTTTGATCAGTATAGCAGCTAAAGTGTATGGCAAAATTATTGAAAGGAGAATGAGGGTGGAATCTGACGAATTACTGTGGGAGGCCCAGGGTGGTTTCCGAAATGGAAGGGGATGTATGGACCAAGTTTTCTCGCTCCGCAACATTGTAGAGAAGCAGCTGTCTGTAGGCCGGAAGGTTTTCTGCGGTTTTGTGGACATGGAGAAAGCATTTGACAGAGTTGTACGGAAGGATCTCTGGGATATATTGCCAGGATACGGGATTGATGGTGCGCTGCTTCGTGCTGTGCAGTCTACATATGTGGGATGTACGGCATGTGTGCGGGTGGGCGGCAGCCTGTCTCCCTGGTTTGACGTCAACATTGGCGTCAGACAGGGCTGCGTGCTGTCGGCTCTGCTGTTTGTCCTGTACCTGGACGATTGTCTTAAGAGAGTAAGATCGATGAATGTTGGATTGCGAATGGGTGACGTACTTGTTAACTGTTTGCTGTATGCAGATGATGCCGTGCTCATAGCCGAATCGCCATCAGAACTATAGTCACTAGTCACAACGATGAAAGATGATTGTCTAATGAGAGGCTTACATTTGAACGCGACTAAAACGAAAGTGATGGTATTCGAAAGAGAAGAGGACAGAACGAATGCCAGGATAACTGTAAATGATGTAGTGCTGGAACAGGTGGATGAGTTTGTATATCTTGGATGTGCATTTAGCAGGGATGGACGGTACACCGCTGATGTAGAAAAGAGGGTAACTGCGGGCAATAGTGTGAATGGAGCGTTAGGCAAACTTTTAGGTACCAAGGGCTTAAGTCAAAAGGCCCAGCTCGCAGTACACAATGCGGTGCTGATACCTACGCTAACGTATGGAAGCGAGAGTTGGGTATGGCAGGAAACGCATGAAAGTAGAATAAACGCGGTCGAGATGCGCGCGCTACGCAAAATCTGCGGAGTAACGCTCGCAGATCGCGTTCGGAATGAAGATGTAAGAAAGAGAGTTGGTCTGAAAGAGAGTGTCGGTGTTAAAGTAAGGAAGGGCATGCTACGATGGTTCGGGCATGTGGAACGAATGGGAGATGAAAGAATGACAAAACAGATATACAACGCGAAAGTGGATGGACGTAGGAGTCGGGGAAGGCCACGACACACCTACCACGACCAAATTAATCGTGTGTTAGTTGAAGGTGGTGTCAAGAGCCGTAGGAACCGACGTGCATGCATGAAAAGAAAAATGAAAGTTGAAGAAGCAAGTGAGGTGTGTATGGACCGTGCCGTGTGGCGCTCGGTTCTTTCTGCCTACCCCGGAAGGGATTTGGCGTGAAGATAGATAGATAGACAGTCTTTTCAAGAAGTGGAGGCACTGGCGAGTGCGTGTCCCTCTCGGAGACTTTGAAAGGATAAAGAGTGGAAAACTGGAAGATGAAAGCGTAAGGAGTATGTATGTAGGGAAACACCCAAAATTTCCGAAATATGTTTTTCCGAATTTCAATATTCCGATGTTCAAAATTCCGAAGATTATAATTCCTAAGAAACAAAGCTCCGAATATTCAAAAGGACGATATTCATTTATCCGAAAGTCATAAGTACGAATTTTTATTTTTCCTAATTTCATTAGTACGAATAATCAAAAGACCGGACTGTTATTTTCCCGAAAAACATTATTCAGAATTTCAAATATCCGAAAATTCACTGTTTAAGGTTTTTTAATAAAGTACGGTCAAGTCTAACTACCGAAGATATTATTTCCAAGTGAGTGGAAGGCAAACGACAAAACAAAAAAAAATAACCACGAAGGCCGAAACTCCGCTCCGCTTCGCTTTCGCCTTAGCCTTCTAACCTAACCTATCCGAGTCGAGGTGTTAACCATAATAAGTGGATGGTTAGCACCCCGACTCAGAGTACCCCGACTCGGATAGGTTAGGTTAGAAGGCTAAGGCGGGAGCGAAGCGGAGCGGAGCTCCCGCCTTTGCCTTCGTGGTTATTTTTTTTTTGTTTTGTCGTTTGCCTTCCACTCACTTGAAAATAATATTTTCGGTAGTTAGACTTGACTATACCTTATTAAAAAAACGGGTGGAATCGGGAACATCAATAATCGTCTTTAATGATAAGTTTTCGGGTTAAAACAGGAACGGGTGGAAACGACATTCACCCTTCGTATTTATGATATTTCGGATTTTTGATAATCGGAGTTCGTATTTCTAATATGGCGGATTTTTAATGATTCGGAATTCAACGGTTCGGTTTCTTGAAATTCGGCATTCTGACAGTCGGAATTGTAAACATTCGGAATTTTAAAATTATGACTTTTAATAAAAAGGATTTATGAAACATCGAATTTTTGACTTTCGGGATTTCGAATCATTCGGACTTATGAAATTCGGAATTATGAAATTCGTGATTGTGACTTTCGGAATTAAGTTTTTCGTATTAATGTAGTGTACCCTGTATGTAGGCTTAGTCAGTGAAAGGCTTGCAAACTCGAGCCTTTCCAACTTAGATGTGGATGAATGCTGGAATATTATGAAAGAAAGTATAGTGGATAGTGCAAAAGAAGCATGTGGGAGTGCAAAGAGACATGAATATTCGAAAGGTGATGCCTGGTGGGATGCAGACGTTCAATCCTGCGTAGCAAGAAAGAAGAAAGCGTGTTTGGATTACGTCTCATCTCATCATCTTGCCAGGATTTGGGATTGATGGTGCGCTGCTTCGTGCCGTGTAGTCTACATATGTGGGATGTACGGCATGTGTGCGGGTGGGCGGCAGCCTGTCTCCCTGGTCTGACGTCAACATTGGCTTCAGAGAGGGTTGCGTGCTGTCAGCCCTGCTGTTTGTCCTGTACCTGGACGATTGTCTTAAGAGAGTAAGATCGATGAATGTTGGATTGCGAATAGGTGACTTACTTGTGAATGTGAACTGTTTGCTGTATGCAGATGATGCCGTGCTCATAGCCGAATCGCCATCAGAACTACAGTCTCTAGTCACAGCGATGAAAGATGATAGTCTAATGAGAGGCTTACATTTGAACGCGACTAAAATGAAAGTGATGGTATTCGAAAGAGAAGAGGACAGAACGAATGCCAGGATAACTGTAAATGATGTAGTGCTGGAACAGGTGGATAAGTTTGTATATCTTGAATGTGCATTAAGCAGGGATGGACGGTACACCACTGACGTAGAAAGGATGGTAACTGCGGGAAATAGAGTGAATGGAGCGTTAGGCAAACTTTTGGGTACCAAAACCCTAAGTCAAAAGGCACAGCTCGCAGTACACAGTGCGGTGCTGATACCTACGCTAATGTATGGAAGCGAGAGTTAGGTATGGCAGGAAACGCATGAAAGTAGAATAAACGCGGTCGAGATGTGTGCGCTACGCAAAATCTGCGGAGTAACGCTCGCAGATCGCGTTCGGAATGAAGATGTGAGAAAGAGAGTTGGTCTGGAAGAGAGTGTCGGTGTTAAAGTAAGGAAGGACATGCTACGATGGTTCGGGCATGTGGAACGAATGGGAGATGAAAGAATGACAAAACAGATATACAACGCGAAAGTGGATGGACGTAGGAGTCGGGGAAGGCCACGACACACCTACCACGACCAAATTAATCGTGTGTTAGTTGAAGGTGGTGTCAAGAGCCGAAGGAACCGACGTGCATGCATGAAAAGAAAAATGAAAGTTGAAGAAGCAAGTGAGGTGTGTATGGACCGTGCCATGTGGCGCTCGGTTCTTTCTGCCTACCCCGCAAGGGATTTGGCGTGAAGGTAGATAGATAGATAGTATCTTTTTCATCATTGTTCTTTTACAGTAAAAAATTCATTCTTCATAATTCGCCTTGATGCGGTGGTGCATTCGGTAGTATAACCGATGGCCGTGCTGAGGCCGTGGGGTCGGGCCGAATATTCGTGTGATCCACAAAATTATGTTTCGGAGTTTAGGTGCTCGATAGTCCGTTTTTTGAGGAAGGTTTATAACATTACACTTCAACGAATAGGAGCAACTATGAATAAAGTTTCGAAAACGGGAAAATTTATTCCTTTTGAGAGTATACGTTGCGTGCGCTAAGTAAATATAATTAAAGTTACATAAAAATTGTGAATTGCGAAATTGTTTATTTTAAAGTTCTATAAAAATTCTCCTCCTATTTTTATAAGTAGTATAATACGGTCAATTTTTTAAAAAATAAAACCATAAACCGAGTAAAACTATTCACACAAATATCTACTCCATTCTATTCATTGTTCGCCAGTGCGTTGTGCACCGCCCCTACTTGCGTTACTATCATAATCTGTCACCGGCTGACGCGGCGCCGCGTGAATGTGGCGCGCGATCTGTAGCAAAGGGGCGCGGGGGTGGCGGCAGTGAATCATGCGATTTGGTTAGGGTCAGGCAAGCTCTTAACGACGAGACGCTACGGGAGTAAACGCAACGCGACGGGAGTAAATGCGACGGGAACAGGTGACACTCTCTCTTATGTGGCGCAAACGAAGTTGCGCGGGTCAGCTAGTAATATTATAAATGTGAAAGTTTGTGAAGATGTTTGTTTTATTTTATTTTTTTATACCACTAAGGTGGCAGACAAGCTTACGGCCCACCAGAAGGACCGGTGGTCACCGCAGCCTATGAACGTTTGCAACACCAGAGGTGCCACACTCGCGCTGCCGACCCTGTAAAAACCTTCTAAGACCCCTTTTGAAGAACCCCATACTGTAGGCGTTTGGGAAAACCGAGGCAGGGAGGTCATTCCACAACCTAAGCGTGCGCGGAAGAAAACACCTATCGGATCTAACCGTGCTGGAACGCACCGGACGCAGAGTGTGAGGATGAACTCCCTGTCTGTGGCGAGTGCGATGATAGAACGTAGCCGTGGGCATCATATCAAACAATTCCTCAGAGCACATACCATTGTACAGGCGGTAGAACACGCATAAGGAGGCAAAGTCTCTCATGTCGCGAAGAGATTCCACACCAGCTGTAAGTACAGGATCGTTGACAATTCTTACAGCTCGCCTTTGCACCGAGTCAAATGGACGAAGCTGATATTCAGGTGCTCCCGCCCAGAGGTGACAGCAGTACTCCATATGCGGCCGCACTTGCGACTTATAGAGAAGCAGTGTTTGCGCCGCAGTGAAGTACCGCCGCGCCCTGTTGAGCACACCCAGCTTCTTGGACGCCAGCTTAGCCTTGTCCTCCAAATGACTACGGAACTGAACGTCA
Source organism: Miltochrista miniata (assembly GCA_933228765.1). Taxonomy (NCBI): domain Eukaryota; kingdom Metazoa; phylum Arthropoda; class Insecta; order Lepidoptera; family Erebidae; genus Miltochrista; species Miltochrista miniata. Next base: position 5,819,210 of record OW121769.1, read on the forward strand.
CTGGAGATGTCAACGCCAAGGATCCCTATACTTTTGGAGATGGAAAGAAATGTGCCCTGAAATTGCGGCGCTACAGTAATTGGGGTTTGCTTAGCGGTGAAAAAACAAGCTTGTGTCTTGGAGGGGTTGAACTGGACAAGATTTTGTCCACCCCAATCGGACACTCTAGTAAGAGTAGCCTCGATTTCAGACACAAGCTGTTCACGCTTTTCCTCCACTGTGTCCCGAGAGATACCGGGGCGGCCCGTGTAACAAGTGTCCCCCGTACTGTCGTCCGCATAACAATGAATGCCGTCAATAGACAACATGTCATTGATATGCAGCAGAAACAGAGTAGGGGACAACACTGAGCCTTGCGGTACTCCAGCGTTTATGGCCATGCAGTCTGAACAGCTGCCGTCAACGACGGCCCTGATGTTCTAACGGCCAAGAAGCTGGACACCATCGGCATTATCTCTCGGGTAGTCCATATGAGGGCAATTTCGTAAGAAGACCATGGTGCCAGACCCGGTCAAAGGCTTTAGAGATGTCGAGGCTCACTGCTAGAGCCTCACCCTTACTCTCGATAGCCGCCGCCCATCGGTGTGTTAGGTACACAAGAAGATCGCCCGTCGAGCGACCGTGACGGAAACCGTACTGCCCGTCGCTGAGCAGGTCGTGTTCCTCAAGGTACCCCAGGAGCTGTGTATTAATTACACGCTCCATCACCTTGGATAAAAGGGAGGTGACGGCTATAGGCCTGTAATTGGCCGGGTCGGTTCTGTCACCCTTCTTGGGTACAGGATGTACATACGCGATCTTCCACGACGCCGGGACTAGTTGCATAGAATAGGAAAGTGTGAAAAAAACGTGTAAGTACCGGACACAACTCTGGACCACAATGCTTAAGTACCACCGCGGGAAGGCCGTCTGGCCCACTCGACTTATGAACGTCCAGGGATTGAAGCTCCCGCCGGACATTCCGGTGTGTAAATTTAACTTCCGGCATGGAAGTGCCACAACTCGGAATGCCCGGCGGTAAAGCACCCCCGTCACTCATGGTCGAGTTAGAGGCAAAGAGATTACCCAAAAGGTCGGCTTTCTCCTTGGCACTCTGGGTCAAACTACCGTCGGGCTTAAGCAAGGGTGGTAATCCTGACCGACAGAAATTTCCCTCAGCAGCTTTGGCAAGCGACCAAAATTCACGCCTTCCTGAAGGGTAGCCTGCTAGCCGTTCGCCAATTCTGCCGACGAAATCGAACTTGGCCTTGACAATTGCTCTTTTACTGGACCTCGAGGCGGCATTTAATTTGCGTTTGACCTCAGGGATGTTTGGATCTGAATTTGCACGAGCCGTGGTTCAAGCTCTGTAGGCAGATTCTTTCTGCATTAGGGCTTCTCTGCAGAGCCGATTGAACCACGGTCGCTTTTTTGCATCTAGAGGGAACCAGCGGTTGGGAATGTAGCATTCCATACCCTCCAAGATCCCCTCAGCGACTGCTACAGCACAAGAATCCAGATCCTCTGAGGCAAAACAAAGCCGCCACCACGGGTACGACGCATAGAACTCTCGCAGTCCATCCCAGTCTGCTGACTTGTAGTGCCACACATGTCGCCACTCCTTGGGCCGAGGTGGTTCAGGCCTTGCGAGAGGCACATGCGTCAGAACGACACAGTGGTCCGACGATCCTAGCGGAGCATCCACTGAAACGTTGTATCCGTCTGGACACGTTGTCAGCAGGAGGTCCAGCAATGCACTATGCTCGTTCTCCCTGTCTGGTATCCTTGTATGGGATTTAACCAGCTGGGAGAACCCATAGGTCAAGGCAAATTCGTGAGCAGCTTTTCCCGCAAAGTCGGTGGTCCGGGAGCCCAACCAGTCAACATGATGACCGTTGAAATCTCCCAAAATCACCATCTCAGCGGAGGGACACTGCTCAATCACCCTGTCAGTCGATTGCTGCAGGTGGTCATAAAGGCGAACTGTGTCCGTATTACCGCTGTGAGACCTATACACGCACGCGTAGATCCGGGTGTAGCCCCCGTGATCCACGCGCGCCCATAACGTAGACAGGTCCCTGTCTTCGAGGCTTGTAAGACGGCGACAGCAGACATCATACCGGACGTACATACACACCCCGGCTTTCCGCCTGAAGTTGTACTCCAGCTTGTAGCCAGGGTACATTAAGTCAGATGTGTCTTTCGGGCATGAGATCTGCGTCTCCGTCAAGAAAAAAAGGGTCGGCTTCGCAGTTTCAAGATGGTGGTGGACTACGTTGATGTTCGCGCGCATGCCTCTGATGTTGCAAAAGTCCACTTGTAGTGTGGACGCCGATGCCGCTGTGGATACCTTTTTATTTTTCCTTTTTGCAGCCATGGTTGTTTTTTTGAAAAAGGGGAATTAAGAAGGTTGAGGGGGCGCCTGTGTGCCGTTGGCGCAAGAGACTAAGCGAGGCTCAAACTCACCAAAGGCAGACAAAGGTAATGCGGAAGATTGGCACGGCGTACGGAAGGGCCCCCGGTCCTCCCCCCCCAATGCAGTGGCCGCGTCCACTCCGGTATCCTCCTCCGGCACGACCACAGCACCAGGGACTTTACACAGGCTGCTGGTTCAGCCTCCTGGGGCGGAGATTAAGTGATCCCCAGGTTCGGGTCCCGTACAGCCTGCGGGCGGTCAAAATGATGTTTGGATGTTTGTTACTCAATCACGCTTTAACTGCCGAATGGAACTAGCTGAAATTTAGTAAAGAGATAGAGTATAGGCTGGAATAACACATAGGCTACTTTTTATCCCTGGAAAATGTTCCCACGGGAAGTGGGAACGGGAACCAAATTTCACGCGGGCGAAGCCGCGCGCATTAGCTAGTGTCTAATAATGAACCCACAACTTCAACCTCATACACCATTATTCAAATGATCTGCCTTCATCCGCCCAGACCTTGTAGAGCCTCAAATTAGTTCAACCCTTGTTTGAATGTGGTTTTTATGACAAAGCTATACAAAATTAAAACCGGTCAAGTGCTAGTCGGACTCAGATGGTTCTATACCAAAAATTGGCTAATAATCACGTTGGTTTTATGGGCGGCTCTTAAATTTTTTTTTTCTGATTTTCATTTTTGTTGTATAGAAATACATACCTGTCAAAATTTCAGCTCTCTAGCTATCGCGGTTCTTGAAATACAGCCTCGTGACGGACCGACTGACGATGAAGCCTCATGAATAGGGTCCCGCTTTTAGCCCCTCTCTATAAAATTGAGAGCAGAGGGGCTTATGTCGAGACTTTGTCTGTAGTCTGTGACTACGTCACTAGGTCATGTGGATCATCTGTTCAAAGTTTGAAATAAAACAAAAATGACAACATCAATCGGATTGAACTTTCACAATAAACGTGTTAGAGAGAGGCAGTTCAGTGAGTACGATCTCACGGCTTCTTATTACCCTTTGGGTACGGAACCCTGAAAATAGTTATTGCTTGCCTCAGCTTCGTTTTGTTTATTCAATATTACGGGCTAACAAAAGCTTTGCGCGATGAATCTAACTTTTCATAATTTATTCAGTACCAATGCAGAATAAGTTATTGTCGCCAGTAAATTATTTGAATGCAGTTTCTTTTCAGTGTATTTTCTTTATTATGGAAATGAAATGTATTTTTCTAGACCATAATTTGTTAAAGAAATTGCAACCAGTGGGGTGTTTGATTTGATTAGAACCTATTGTTACTTAGACATTGTTAATGACCTCGTTAATGATTACTTTTTTAAAAACAGTTCATTGTTAATGAACTATTTCCAAGAAAAACTGTATTCATTCTTCATCACATCTAAATCTATACTAATACTAGCTGACCCGCGCAACTTCGTTTGCGTGATAAATGAAAAACCGCTGGACCGATTTTGTGCAAACTTCACATGAACCATCTACTAAATAGTCTTAACAAAGCCTAAACTTTTGGTTTGGATAGGTGAGCCCGTTCTTTAGTTATAAAATTACAACGAAAAGTGGCATTGATTTTTATATATATCTATACTAATATTATAAAGAAGGAAAGTTTGTGTGTTTGTTAAATTGTAAGGGGTAATCTCGGGATCTACTAAACCGATTTTAAAAATTCTTTCACCAATAGCTACGTTATTGTGGAGTGTCATAGGCTATATAGCATCACGCTACAACGAATAGGAGCGGAGCAGTAACAGTAAATGTTTCAAAAACGAGGAAAAAGTTATTTCTTTTGAGAGCTTCGTTGCGTGTGCTGCGTACATATTTATAGTTAAGTAAAAAATATGTGCCACAAAATTGTTTCTCTTAAAGGTTCTAAAAAAATTGCGCGATAGCATTGTGTCTATCTTTGGGTTGGTGCACAATAACCATTTTAATGGCCATCAATTTTTTCTACAATAATGCCACGGCATATTTTTTTCATAAACGAAATTGTTCTTAAAAATAATGCGACGGGGATACACGCGAAGAGAAACCTTTTTTTCTCTCTCTCTTTTACGTAGTATTAAATATTAACGACGAGACACTACGGGTGTAAAAGCAACGCGACGGGAGTAAATGCGACGGGAACAGGTAATACTCTCTACTCTACTTATGTGGCGCAAACGAAGTTGCGCGGGTCAGCTAGTATAATATAACTCAAAGGTAGCTGACTGACTGACATAGTGATCTATCAACGCACAGCCCAAACCACTGGACGGATCGGGCTGAACTTTGGCATGCAATTTGTAGGCTTTATGACGTAGGCATCCGCTAAGAAAGGATCTTGATAAATTCTACCCCCAAGGGGGTAAAATACGGGAAGCGGGAACGGGAACGGGAAAAAATTTACGCGGGCGAAGTTGCGGGCATCAGCTAGTCACTTATATTATAACATCATGTAAGTCAAAAACTTTTCACTCTGATTTGAATGGAAATCATAGGCCTAAAACATTTTTTTTTATAGCACCAAGGTGGCGGACAAGCACACGGCCTACCTGATGTACAGTACAGTAACTGGTGGTCACCGCAGCCTACGGGCGTTTGCAACACCGGAGGCGCCACACTCGCGCTGCTGAGCCTGTAAAAACCTTCTTAGACCCCTTTTGAAGCTTGACAAAATATTCTTTTTTTAACCGACCCCAGTCACTCAAACGTAATTCATTCCATTTTATCCGTAGTCTTAACTTGAGCCTTTCTTATTGCAGTTGACGGATTTTTTTTTATCTCAGTATTACTTTAATGTTCTTCGAGTGGAACATCTAAATGGATTTCTTTGTTCGTGTCATCGCAAGAGGTACAATTTAGCTGTGGAAGATTTTTGTTGGTGTTTTGTTGTTCAAAATTTTCTATAACATAGTTTAAAGTTTCCATCGACGCACTGTCAGCCAAAAGTCTAGTCTACCCTAACACCTTACAGACCACGTTAATTGGTTATACGTCATGAAAACTTAGAGCAACACGATGGTCGTGGTCCACCCAGGTGAACCAATGAGGTGTACCATGGGTTGGGAGGGGATTTAAGACGTTCACCGGGAGGGGGGGCGCCATATTGAGAGTTTCCCTTCTGTCAAAGCGGACTTTAAAAAGTGTACGCATATACACACACATAATATATCTATCTTTATACAGAGTGGAATTTAAAGACAGTAGTTGGAGGTAAAGTACCCTTAATATTGAGAATGGCAAGTTTTGCTGAAAGGAAACATTCCTTTATTTTCAAAAGTAAATAAAACTGCATTTAAAGATTTCGAAAAAGCACCTGCTTGAGCCGGGAACCGAATCTAGATGTGAAAAAAAAATCCTGTATTTTATGATTTCTGGCTGACTGTACAGTACATAATAATTATATACCTAGGTAATTCTTATTATTCCTTTTTAAAATAAAATATTTAATTAAAGAAATTCCTTGTCTATTGTAATAACGGAATAGAAAAAAGTTAATAAGTCGAACTTTATTAATATAGCTTGATCCTTATTATCTACCCATACTCATGTATGAGATACGATGTTTTGACCTTACTACTACTACTAACTATATTCCTACTAAAGGTATTATAGTAAAATGTATGAGCGATTAACCACTCATACATTTTACTATAATACCTAATAGTAGGAATATAGTTAGTGTACCTAGTTGCAGTGAATTACGACTGTAACCCTATTCCTACTATTATTACGAATGTGAAATTTTATGAAGATGTTTGGATAATTGGCCATAGCGTCTTTGATCGCATTCTACAGAATCTATAAAGGTGAGTATTCTGAAGAGCTTTTCAACCTAATACCACTCTCTAGATGCCTGGATATTTGGATATTCTGATACTCGGGTATTGTATTTTACAATTTGGTTTAGGGATGGATAACAGTCTGGAATAACACAATTAGGCTTTGATTCCTGAAATGTTACAACGGGATGCGGGACGGGAACAGGCTTTTAGCGGGCATCATAAAGTCTTTTTATTAGCTTTTTTTTTGTGAATTTCGTTAGATGGAAGTTTTATTTGAAACACTTTACGATTTGTTTGCTCAATTTTATGATAAAATTTATTTTCACATGTATTTTAATTTACCTTTGACTGCACTACTTAATAATTTTAATCACTAATTGCTTGTATCCTGAAATTTCATAATTATTTAACAGGATACATTTTAATGAAATCTCTGTTCCAAGAAAACTCCTTTAATACTGAAATAAAATATTAATTGCGAAATTGATTTGGTAACTTGGTACAAAATGTTGTCCCTACTGGGTGTATTCCTCATCAGAGGTTGCTACGATTTATCTGATTTTTTTTTATAACTACTTAGGTGGCAGACAAGCTTTGGGTTGGTTACCGTAGCCTGTGGTCGTTTGCAACACCAGAGGCGCTACACACGCGCTGCCGACCCGGGCGCAGGTTGTGACGACCCATAGTTGAAATATTTCAAGCCGCCCATAAGGCCTTCAACTTGGCTTAATGACTGTCATTTTACTGAGAACCGGGACCAACGGCTTAACGTGCCTTTTGAAGCACGGAAACGCTCGTAAATAAATGTCACAAAGTGGTCACCCATCCATAACCTACATAGTCTAGTGACAAACGGACAACGGAGTCTTAATAAAAGGGTCTCATTTTTACGCATAACTTGTATGTGACTGTTGTAAAATACTATACCTACAGTAGGTATATTTCACTAATACCATACCACCAAAGACCTACTTATTACTCCACCTTACTCAGAAAACATCACGTAGGTATTTTCGTAATAATTGAAAAAAAGTACGTGTTTTTCCGTAGCACGTGACTTGTCACCCTATGTCGCAATGTGCTAATGGAAAATAATATTTTTTTACACTTTGATGTTTGATAAAAAATTACACATATTTATTCTATAAAGAGCAGGGACAGGAGTTTCCTAGTTACATTCATTTAACATTTTTAGTTATCACTTTGCTTCAGATGAGCGGCGTCATTTTATTGAGCTAAATACTTCGATCAAGGCAAAAAAATTTCAAAATACTTCGTATAAATCTCGCATACAAACAATTTTGGGAGGCCGACAATCGACAAATTTTTCCGAGAGCTTACCCGGGGCTCCCAACCGTAGGCAGTATGTAGGGAACGTGTGGTTCTTAGTCGGTAGAAGTCCAGCATAGCATCCATGTAGGATTTTCCTCACGTTTAAAAAGAAAATAGCGAATGACGCGGCGTCGTCGTATAGTTTTTTTTCATACATACATATAGTCATGCCTTTATCCCCCAAGGGGTAGGCAGAGGCATAATATACGCCTTCATTTCAGCTTATAGTTTTATGTTCCACGTAATACGTGTTGAAATGGACAGGCATAGGTCGCAGCGACCCTCAGTTGACATTTTTCAAGCCGCCCATAAGGATTTCAACTTGGCTTAACGATTGTCAATTTAGGTACTGACAACCGGGTTTCATTTCGAGTTTTCCTTACCTCTACGCAATGGATCTTTTGCAAAAGTGTTCCATTAGTCGCCTCTTACGACACCCTCGGGATGTATTGGGGTGGCGACATTTTGTACTCTTACCCGTCGCGTCACGGGACCCCGTCGCCACATGGGGTTGATTTTTCATTATCGATGATATCATTGATATCTTATAAATACATTTAGACACGTTTTGCAATAGAGCCCAAAGTGACTGCGCACACTGGTCACAGGTCATAACCGCAATACGTAGCCACCCGAAATTTGCTGTAGGTAGTTTTCATACATACTATAATAATGGACGGCACACGCTTGACGCCAGTGGCCACCACATACTACAGTCAAAAATATATAATGAAAACTAAGGAATATGTCTAAGATAACAATCTAATTAATTGTAGTGGTGGCGTTTTGTGTCTGCTAAGGCTTGCCACAGACGTTTTTATATTCTGTTTCCTGATCAGGAATCCTGATTCGGAAACCTTATTGCTTGGCTTTTATACAAAATGTTCGACAAGGCAATTAAATATTTCCGAATAGAATAGAAAAACCTAAACCGAACGAATCGGAAAATGAATGGGTACCTGATCAGGAAAACAAATCTGGAAACCGTACATGTTGGCAGCCCTAAGTCGATCGCAAAGGCGGTATTTCAACGAACACTCCGCGTGACGTCACATGATTTAAATCTGTCATTTTATCTAATTCATCAAGGGTTCTTAGAAAATGAAGATCTGGTAAAACATGTGGGTGTCAATGGGTGCCAAAACAGTGTCTAACGATTGAATCCAGACTTACTCTTAATAATAAAGTTTATGGAGAGTGATGAGTACTTATTAGCGCATGAAACTCGTCAGACATTGGACTGTGTAAACATGGCAGGCATCAGCAATTCTCTTTTACTGCGATACAATTTTTAGGGATCCGTATCCAAAAGGGAAAAGATGGAACCCTATGACAAGCGTCACCCTACCCTACCTTACTCTAGGCGAAGCCAGACATCCTTAAGAGGACTAACTCGGGACTCCCGTCGATAGACAGTTGTAAGGCATCGTGTGGTTTTATTCGATTGAAGTCCGGCATAGCATCCATGTAGGATTTCAACACGTATAAAGGACCTTATTACGGAGACCCGACTGTTAGTCAGTACGTCACCAGGCTAATAGCTCATGAACCGTGATAGCTAGACAGCTGAACTTTTGAGTGAGTGAGTTTCTTGCCAGTTCTTCTCAGGTGGGTCGCGTTGTGAACTGTTGGTAGAGTTTTTGTTTTATTTTCTGGACGTTTTACAAGCGGATCTGTATAATGCCTAATTAAAATAATTATATTTTGATTTTTGATTTTGATTTCACGCACGTTGTATTTCTGTACCCACTATAACAACAACTAAAAACAAATATTTAAGGGGGCTTACCCTACAACAAACGTGATTTTATTCGTGTTTTGGTACGGAACCCTTCATGCACGAGTTCGACTCACACTTGTCTGTTTTTTTTATGTTTCCGCGGAAATTTTGTAACTCCGTACCATCTGTGATGTGTATACTTTCAGATGTACTCTTAATGCTCTGACAAGGTAGTTTTCGTTTGTTAGAAAACAGCATAATGACGGTCTGGTATCAATCAGATTATTGTACCGAATCAATTAATACCTTGTTGTTGAAATATTTGAGAGAGAACCAATAACGGATATTTTTTAGAGAATCTGCGTGCTTACTGATTCATAATTTTTTTTATTTCGACTTTTTTTATATTTCTTTTAAAATTAAAATTGTATAATTTCATAAGCGGCTTCTGTAGAAGAACCGAGTACTTACCACAAGTCAATATGACCTTTATGTTAAGCGTATTAAGTTCAAATTGGGATGCTCAGTCACATTTTACTAGTCAAGGAGCCGTATTTCAGAAGGTTACTCTAGAAACGAGTTCTGTAGAACAAACATGTTCAGGAGTGGAGACAGCGATCTGGTAAACGAGTTGTAGGACGACACCGCGAGGCCTCTCCAGTTGGCCTGACGACCTGGAAAAGGTCGTACGGAGTGAGTGACTGGAACTGGATACGTTTGGCGCAAGATCCTGTGTTGTGGCGTAAATTTACGAATTATTCCCAGTATAATAAGTTCTAAGTATATCTTTTACAAGTTTTATTTAATACTAGCGGACGTCACGCAGTTTTATCCGCATAGCTCCTGTTCCCGCGGGCATATGGGAATAAAATATAGCCTATATTCACGACAAAGAGTGTGACTTCCTAACAGTGAAAGAAATTTTTAAATCGGTCCTGGTTGGGTTCTCAGGTGGTCGAGAAATAAAATGACGGTGGACTGTATAGGTTCGCTGATGTAATTAGAAAGCAGGAACAAGTACAATGTGCTGTATGTCGAGCGGTGGACCGGTGCGTAAGTAATGCTTGTCGGTAGTGCACTTGATGCGTGCCGATGATGTATTGAATGCGGTGCCCCCGCTCCTCTCCGCTCCGCCGCAGTAAGGGCACGGTGAGACGCGCGTAGGCAGAGCGATGTTGGGAATAGGTTCGATTCTCAACAGGTCCAGTAGTTCCGGAGCCTATTCGTTACAAACAAACAAACAAAAAACAAATCTTCCTCTTTATAATATTAGTATAGACTAGCGGATATCACGCGGTTTCACCCGCGTAGCTCCCGTTCCTGTGGAAATATGGGTATAAAGTACAGCCTATGATATTCAGGGTGAATGTAGCTTTCCAATAGTGAAAGAGTTTTAGAAATCGCAACCACACACACACACACACACACACACACACACACACACACACACACACACACACACACACACACACACACACACACACACACACACACACACGCACACACGCGCACACACACACACACACACACACACACATTTTTTTTCCTCTTCAAAATACTTGTGTACCCTACCCGTAATACCCCTTTAACCCCTTAATATCCTTAATTTTATTCGCCACATCTTATTTCGAATCCCAAAGGTCCCAGATGGTTTTAAACCAAAACCGATAAGTAAAAGAAATGTCTTTCCTAAAGTACGTTTAATTTATTCAATTTTATTGATTCAATTGAGGACACGGCATTTTGTATTGAAATGAAGATTCTTCGCTTATGTTTTTAGGGTTCCGTAATCCGGTTGCAAAGTCTTTTCTTGCTTCTTAGAGGCGTAGCAGGATAGTGATAGACTTGGTGTGTATTTATATCTACTTATATTAAAAAGAGGAAAGATTTGATTGTTTGTTTGTTTGCATGGAATAGGCTCCGTAACTACTGAACCGATTTGAAAAATTGAGCTACATTATCCCCGGTGAACATTGACTACATTTTATTCCCGTATTCCCACGGGAACGGGAGCTACGCGGGTGAAACCGCGTAACGTTCGCTAGCATTTCAATAACTACCTATACTTACACCAAACTTTATGCGAATACAACTTGATAATCCAAAAGGAAAATAGTATGACATGTATCTTTATAATTATTTGATGAGTCAGATAAAGATTTTTATGCTTCGATACCTACATCACCAATATTTTTTATTAGGACAGGGCTCTAATTATATTTTATTAATTTAGTCAATAACTTATTTACAAAACATAATTATACAAATTACTTAAAGGTACAACATGAACTCGTTCGAGTTTTACCGTTCACCAGTAAGGTATGTTGGGGTAAAATCGAAAAGAGGTGTGGCATGGCAGTTAATAAGCCATGTTAAAGTCTATTTCTATAATGCAATAGAAGCACCGCCTAAGCTGGCAATATCTGTAGAAGAACTGATGGCCGATGGAGCAAACAAGTTCTGGAGTAGATCGCGACTTGGTAAACGTAGGGTAGAATAACCCCTCGCCAGATAGACCTGAAAATTATTGCTGGATTTGGAAGAAACAGGATCATGTAATAAGGCGTTATCTGTGAGAGGTCTACGTCCAGCAGTGAACTGCCATAGACAGATTCGATTGATATGTATGTATGTACGAAATCACTAAAGACGAAACAAACAATAATTTCATACCGATACCATTACCGCATTTCAAAAATACTTTACAGCTATAATAATACGCTAATAAACTAGAGAGGGATCAATGGATCTAGAATTTGCATGCCAAAACTCCATTCACCAGAAATGAATACATCATAACTGTAGATATCAGGCAAATATAATGCGGGGAATAAGATTTTGAACTGATAAACAGAACGACTTAACTCTAGACACTTTTTCGGGAATTTCGACTGTATGCTTGAGTCATATTGTTGGTTTTTCAACGAAAAATCAAATAAGTTGGTACGTTCTTGATGATAGCGACTTTTCTCTTGATTATTTGTAGCATACGCGATATTATTTACGTTGCAATGTGAAAGGATTTGTAAGTAATATATAAATTTCGATACGAGAGTTTAATGCTTTTGATTCGTATATTATCATGTTTAGTTCAAGAAGATCGTAAATATGTAATGGTCTTGCTGTCTATAAATCTAGATCGTTACATACAGACGTGCGTGTGAATTGAAGATTAGAGACTTGAGGTAAGTGATTTCAAGTTTAGTGGCTAGACTATAATTGACGGCATTATTTGAACCCGCAATTTGCGCTTGAAATACTCCGTTTTCAAATTGTTGAAGATCTTATTTCTTCTCTATAATACCTACATAATTGCGTTCATCTATTCAAGCGTTTATCTTTGAAGAGGTAGACAAACTCTACGTTCACATTTTTCTAGTTGTTTTAGGCCCACATAAAAGGTGTTGAACCTTTTGTCGTGCTGAAATGGTTGCACAGGTTGTGACTACTCGCAATGAAATTTATGAAGCTTAATCATCCTTTTCGATGATATATGTATTGACAACCTCTGTGCCGCAGTCAGTAGTGTAACCGCCTGCCATACTGGAAGGTCCCTGATTCAATTCCTGGGTCGGTCCAAATATATTTGAGAGATCCACAAATGTTTGTTTCGGAGTACGAGTGTTTTCTATGTATAATAATGTAGGTATGTTTTTAGAAATATATAAGTATGTATATCAGTCGTCTAGATCCCACAGCACAAGCTTGCATAAGCTTAATTTGGGCTTGATCCAACGTTGTATGATGTTGTATGAGAATGTCCACAAATATTTTTATTTATTTATTTTAATACGTCTATCATCCATTTCGGTGATACGTCGATAATTTGGATGACGATTCGACTTGGCTTCTTCACTACCATGTTGGAACTCAGCCCCATCAGCGTTTTGCGTTACACGTCATTTAAAATGTATGGAAAATGTCGCCGCGAAGACGCCACTTTTTCTATCCTTCTGGCATTCGGGAATAACAGTTTACATACATAAAAAAACTCGCAAATGGAATTGTGACAAAGTGGTTATCTATGAGAAAGTTGTTTGACTCAATGCTACTTAGAATACGTATATTCTAAGTAGCACTGCGTCAAAAAATCTAACATTAAAAAAATAAGTTTAGATCATATCAATATTTGTCAATATTAGATTTTTTATTGCTTGACAAGTCTTGAGTACTTAAGTAAGTCTTGTCTGAAGGTGAAACACGTGTCGATTTAACGTCACGTTGAATGGAAGAATATTTTACAATATGACATGATATTACAATCTGGAGTAGGTACTTTTACCTCACCTCTTCTATATGCTTTTCTTTGAGAGTTTCATTAAAATAACTTAGCTACCCTTGATTTTTTTGTGTTGGGATTGTGAGTGAGTTATCCTCTTTACCTTTTTTTTAGTTAAGCACGAGTATATTCGCCATTTGCCTAAAAAAGCAAGTCCCTACAATCCGTCGTTGTTGTCTTTTTATAAGCAACTTTGATAGGGTAAACACAGAAATAGTAAGATTATTTCTATGGTAAACATAGTGTTCCCTTTTTTCCATCGGCCAAAAAACTAAATAAACAAGTACTATAGGACATACATAAAAGATACAATATTGAGAACGTTGCTGGTTGTAAAGGTACAGATAACATACTATTTCATATATAGAGGCCATCTACACACCTGCGAGAAAATATACGGCGATATATCTCAACCAGAGAGAGTCCGGATGGGCTAATATAGTCCCCATCCGGACTCTCTACGAGGCCACTGGAGGCTAAACGAGTGCGAGAGTGAGGATGGACGCCTCGCCTCGCCTTGCCTTCACTCGCCTCGCATCCTGGGCGCTCCGCTCCGTGTCGGTTTTTGGGACGGATTCAGAGGACGGGAGGGGGCGAGGCGAGGCATTCATCTGAATCATCCACACTCTCGCGCTCACTCAATTCTTTGTTAACCGTCCGTTATAAATCAAGAGAGTCGACAGCCTCCGGGAGGAGTCTCGCGGGAGTGTAGATGGCAGCACTCCTGTCGCCTCCACTCGTCAGGACCCATGTCGAGAGCCCCCAAGAGGCGCCTCGCGAGAGCCTGAATCGGGTATATGGAAGTTTGTGGCACTACAATAATATCGTCGCGATTCTCTCGCTCGTGTAGACGGTCCTTTAGCGTTTATTTTGTGGTTTATATGAGAAGCAAGTTATAGTTTTTAGACTAGATAATAAATAAGACTGTTCCTCTTTTATATTTTCATGATGAAAATGAAGTATTATTTAGTTTGTAATCGATAAACTCCGGAACTACTGAACCGATCAAAATTTATTAGCATGTCAAGTAATTCAGAAGTACGTACATATTATACTTACGAGTATTTATGCTTATCATAAAGAAAGCGAAGCAGCAACGTAAATGTCAACGAATCTGGTAGATTTTCAAATACCTTCGTAAGTGTAATATATATGTGTTTGTTCTTGTGTATGTCACAGAAAGCCGTGGGGCAAGACGGGGTAGGATTTATTGTGTGTGCAACAGCAGTTGCTAAGGTTTAAGGTTCAAATCTCGGGTTGAAATAAATATTTACGTAATTCTCTAATGATTGTTTCGGAGTTGAGATGTTTTATACGTATGTCACATACGTATTTAAAACTTATAATTTGGGTTACATGACTCAGAATATATCAGACTTGGTACTTATATAGTAGCGTGAAGATTTCTGTTTCTTTCACTTCCACTAGCAAGCAAGTTGAGTTCGTACATTCTTTGTGTTATATCTAGTGGTCAATATTCTTTCAAAAGAGGGTAGCCACTATGGTCATTTACATATTTACCCCAAACTAGCAGATTGCGGTTATTCATCAAAAATACGTTGGAAGTATTTCAAAGCACAGACTCCAGGTCAACCAACCCAATGGTTCTGTATAAAAGGCCTAACGATATTACATGAATCTCATGAGGAAACGTTTTCCAACTACCCTTGAGTGAAAGGATTTGTTTATTAATGAACGTATGGACGTTGAATAATGTTGTAGACTAGCTGTGGTCTCTGGCTTTTCCTGAGCATACTTAGAACACCACACGGTACACTCCGTGCCTCTATCCAAACTGTGCTCTTAATTAGTTTTAGAATACTGTATGGAAGTTGACCCTATTTGTTGAAATTTATGATTACTGCTCAATTTCCTTGAATAGTAGCATGATGCCAAGTAACCTAAGTTACTTCTTATAATATTAGCTGTCTGTCAATGAAAGTCCCTTTAAAATTAGTAAATCAGTTTCAGAGATTTGTCGAAAAAGGTAGAGAGTCATTATTTTTAAAATAGTTTTTAATATAAGTGCCGTAAAATACTTTGAAATGCAGAGAAAACACAAATAGACACTTCAGTTTTATTTATATGTATATGTAGAGACATACGAAATCTAAATTCAAAAGTTATGGATCATAATGGACCCCTGTAATTGACAATCACCACCACAACGTTAAGACCTTGTTAACAAGACCTTTTTGGATGAAAATGAATTAAGCGAATATTGACGGGTTAATTATATTATGGGTATAAATTCGGCTCTTAAGGCTCCCCCTGATAGATGAAGAAAGAATAATATTATACATGCATAATTATGGTCACGCCTTTATCCCCGAAAGAGTAGGCAGAGGCATATTATATGCCCATATTTCACCTTAGTAGAATTTGTCCCACGTAATAAATAGGTGGTGAGCCGTAATGCCGTATTGAGATGGACGGGCACAGGTTGTGACTGCCTGCTGTTAAAATTTCTCAAGCTGCCTAAGAAGGCCTTTAACTTGGCTTAACGACTGCCATTTTAGTGCCTTCCGAAGCACGGAAACGCTCAAATAATTGTCACAAAGTGGTCACATGAATGGTCACCCATCAAGGACTGGCCATAGTGAAAGATGCTTACTACAGTGATCGTATACAGAACACTGAGTTCGCGGGGAGAAAATAATATACATGTAACAGAAATAGTAGTTTTGGTAAGAGTAATAGTACTTTTCCTTTAGAGATGTGCTATACGACGTTGCTATGGATGCGTTGATATCCACCCTCTATCATCATCTCATACTGACTGGTCTCGTAGTCCAGTGGTTAGTGTACCTGACTACGGATTCGAAGGTCGGGGGTTTGATTGCCATCCAGGACAAATTTCTTTGTGTGATGAGCATGGATTTATTCTGTGTCTGGGTGTAATTTGGTTGACTGCCTCTGTGGGTTCGATTCCCACCGGAGACAAATATTTGTGTGACCCATAAATGTTTGTCTCAAGAGTCTGGGTGTTTCTATGTATAATATGTATGTATTTAAAAGTATATTATTATTAATAGCCGTGGTCTGATACCCATAACACAAGCAGGTTATTCCTAGCTTACTTTGGGATCAGATAGCGCTGTGTGAAATATCCGTGAATATTTATTTATTTATTTAAAAAAAAATATCAATAATATGTATGTATTTTAGAAATATATAAGTATGTCTATCAGTCGTCTAGATCCCATAGCACAAGCTTATAGCTTAGTTTGGGCTAGATGATGTTGTGTAAGAATGTCCAACAATATCTACGGAAAACATTGAACAATTTTGCATGGAACTAATTAATAACGAAAGTAATCTATTTTGTCACTGCCATAATATTAATTTCAAGCGAAAATCGTCCGTGTGGTTTCGTAACGTATGAAACTCAACCTCATCGTGGTAAACCACATTTTTGGCCAACTGTGCACACTGTGTGCTCTCTGTGTACAGTCAGCCAAAAATATGGTCCACATCATCAGTTTTAGTACTAGATCTATTTTTAAACGGCCTACAGGCGGTACCGAATCAAAATTCGAATTCCACGCGAATAGAAACGAAATGATTGAATTCGATTCAATCATAAATGGTGTACAACTGCTATGCTACCTGCTCCTTGGATCAAAAATCAACTTTAATAGGTGAACAATAGGTTCTGGTTTAGATTGACTGTAGTCTTGTGTACTAGATTGGCCCTTCCGTCCCGTATAAAGCAAATTGGCTTTGATGAAGTTTTGTATAGTATTTTAGATCTATCAAAAGATTTATATAGCTACTATCATTGCAGATATTTACAATGAACATAGTAAATATCCGAGACGATAGTATAATTATACATACATACACATGGTCACGCCTTTATCCCCATAGGGGTAGGCAGAGGAATATTATATGCCACATTTCACCTTTTTAGAATTTTTCCCACGTAATAGGTGGTGAGCCGTATATTGCCGTTTTGAGATGGATAGGCGCAGGCTGTGACTGCCTGCGGTTGAAAATTTTCAAGCCGCCTAAATAGGCCTTCAACTTGGCTTAACGACTGCCATTTTACTGGCAGCGGGGATCAATGACACGTGCCTTCATAGTATAAAATTATCCTTACGCTATAAATCTGTGGCAACCGTCACAAAAAAGATAAATTTATTGTGGAGACATTTAACTACCCATTCTTTTACAAATCAATCTATCTTTTGCCATAAGCAATGCTCCCAGCGTGTTTGGAATTAATGAATCACTTTCAAAGTTGCCAATACCCAGATTTATTCTTGACCATGAGTTACCAATATGAATCAAAATAGTAATTTCAATATCTAGCAAACACACACCGAAACTCATCTAAACAGCCAAAACAGATTTTCAGCAATCCTTAAGTCAAAATACATACAAATATGCTTGGCACGCCTTTATTTCCTGAAGGGGTAGGCAGAGGCATAGCGTACACCGTACAGCTTTCACCCCACGTAATAGGTAGTGTGCCTATTGCCATGTTGAAATTTACAGGCGCTGGCTGTGACGTCCCATCGTAAGGTTTTCAAGTCGATTTCGAGTTATTTGAATCATTTGTGTTGTAAAAAATAAATTACTGACCTCTGCTGTCACACAATCTGCAAACAGCGCAATCGGCGCGCGTCGTCTCTGAAACAAACAATATCTTTTTAATATCACGGCTCAGAATGGAATGCAGTAAAGCGCTCGTAGCCATAGCCCCATTTACGTACTCAATGTTCTGTAAAGGATCTTATGCTAAGGACGATTCTAAGATGTTTTCGTGTTTCAGATGGTACTTGAAGCCGTTGGTAACAGTTTCAAGTACCTAATATGGTTAACTAAATGGCGACCAAATTTTTGATTACGGTTTCGTTTCCCATAGGAACTAATACCCAAAATAAAAATAGCCTATATGTTATTCCACACTATACCTAAGCTAGCTTAAAGCACCTGCACCCCCCTCGGTGAGGCCGCAGTGGTAGCCGTAGGTCTGGTGTGGGGTATCCAAGACTAAGCTATGCCTATATGAAATTTTAGTAAAATCCGTTCAGCCGCTAGAGCGTGAAAGAATAACAAACATCCACACATTCAGACATCGACACACACAAACTTTCGGATTTGTATTAAGAGTGTTAACGCACAAATACATGATTTCACGCGTTTGAAACGTTTGTTTCTAAAGAAACTACCAATGTTTAGTAAGTATGATTAATGCGTAAAAGTAATATATTTCCTTGTCTAAAAATAGCTCAAATCAAAATAAACGTGGCATAACTAGGTTTTTATTAAAAACAGTGTTTACACACCTTGTTTGAAGAAATTCTACGAAACAAGGCCTCTTTGCCAATCGGGTGGTATAAAATTAAAAGATGTACACAGAAATTAAAGCTGCTATAAGTATCTTCATATTGTCTTCTTTAAAGCCGCCTAGGAAAATTATACCTAAATATATTTCTTATCACCAAAACATGACAAATAAAGTTTCCAAAAAAACGTCGTACTTTGATGAACTTCATCACGATTTTTGGTACACTTCTAGTTTACAAAATGGCTTAGATCATCTAACCACAGGATGCGCCTTACTTAAGCATTGTTTTCTGCCATTGCACATGACCATTTGGTCTTTTGGCTTTATGAAAAGCCTGTACATCAGTACATCATTTTATATGATTAAACTAGTACATTACATTGTAGTTGACTGTACAATAACAATTAACACACCACAGCCATTACGCGTTTGTCGATTAATACATTTTTAAATGCAATGAAATTTTATATGTCTTTGTGTTTCCTCCTTCACTTGTATGAAAACTGGCAGAATATTTTTGTATGCGGTGGTTCGCAAAGGCTAGTCCCGTGTTATATGGTCTAAGCAAAATGGTGATCTTTTTACATTTACAGACTGATGATGGTGATCATGATATCACCAATTGAATACATCAGTAATATTCTAGAAAGCTCTTTAAACATATTTATAATCAATATCATCAATCAATCAATACATATAATAAAATCGTAACAGGTCGCTGTCTGTACATGGAAGATAAATAAGAAAAAATATTATAGGGGGGCTTTATGAACGCAATAGAACCCAAAACAATGATTTTTAGAATTTTTGTCTGTTTGTCTGTATGTCTGTATATCTGTTTGTCTGTACGGTTGTGCACGCTAATCTCAGTAACCGCTCAACCGATTGCAATGCAGTTTTTTTTATTGTGTTGAGGTTTGCTCCAGTTAACATTTAGCGTTTGTTTTATGTAAATCGGTTTAGAAATAAAAGAGTTATAACTCTTTTAAGAATCAGATATTTTGAAAATTTTAATTGTAGGGGTTTCTTTGAATGTGAGTGAACCTAAACTGGCGTGTTGGCTTAATCATAAAAGAGCTTAATGATTAAGACTATTTTTAAATAATTCAGTCCGCGCCGAAGGCGTGGACTGATTTGTTTTAAAATAGACTTAATCATTAAGCTCTTTTATGATTAAGCAAACAGGGCAGTTTCAGACGCTGCTTCATGACTCTGATGAAGAAATACCTCTCCTTTCATACACCTTATGTGACGTAAACGAAGTTGCGGACTCAGCTAGTAACGTAATAAAAAGAGCCCTGAAATTGTCTTATAAGTCGATGCACGGGCCGCGAGAAATTAATACCGGCCGAGGCCTTCCGGCTTCCAGTCCGGTATTATCGTAATATTCGAATACTTTGAGTGTGCTCAACGCCACTTGATACTTTTTCAATTTTGTCAAAAGAAGTAAGATAAACGTTAAGTCAATTTAAAGGCTTTTTTACTGGTTTTCATTTAAAATAACCAACAACAGCCAACCACAGCCCGCCCTATCCGATTTTGCACGTCAATCGGATTACTTAGGTATTACGTGGGACAGTATACAACAGAGAATTTAAAGCGTAAAACCTTAGATCATCTAACCACAGGATGCGCCTTACTTAAGCATTGTTTTCTGCCATTGCACATGACCATTTGGTCTTTTGGCTTTATAAAAGCACTGTACATCAGTACATCATTTTATATGATTCAACTAGTACATTTCATTGTAGTTGACTGTACAATAAAAATTAACACACAACAGCCATTAGGTACGCGTTTGCCGATTAATACATTTTTAAATGCAATGAAATTTTATATGTCTTTGTGTTTCCCCCTTCACTTGTATGAAAACTGGCAGAATATTTTTGTATGCGGTGGTTCGCAAAGGCTAGTCCCGTGATATATGGTCTAAGCGTAAAACATATCTAACTCTGAATACAAATTCGGGGAAGACAACACTATGCACGTATGTCGTTATAGAGTGAATTGTCGGTTGCTCTAAAGCTTCCTGCTTTGAGGCAGTACTCTGTATTTCTCACCCGTCAGTCACAAGATAAATCTAGCTCAGAAATTCATAAAGTCGGCAACGCAAATACAGCCACCACAATAAAACAAATAGAATAAAACTTAATTTGAATTAAATTTATTTCAGATAATAAAATCCATAATTTTGTTAGTATTGTTAGTTACAAAAATCTATTATACAAGCTGTTGATTTGGTCGTGCACAAGCCTCCTTCAGTGCGTAGTGTACTATAGGTATTATCGATTGCAAGCAACACAAACATTACGTAGATAACAAAACCCCAAAAATCCTGTTTTTAGTGAAATATGATTTACGAAGAAAAAATCTTCACCCGCGTATTTACTGTTTACGTCGCCGAGCCAACGCTAAAGCGCAAGTCACACTGCCAGCGGGCGGGTGAGCGAGCTAGGCACACTGCGAGCTGCCGAATAACCTACATGGCTGGTGCGAGCGAAGCTACTCGTTTTCGTCGTTAGGCGCGCCCGCTTCGCTAGCTTAACTACCGTCCTCCCCGTTTCGGGTACTCAGACTAGTCGTCGCTTGTCATTCGAATAGCAGTGTCCACGTGTCTAGTCTCATCCGCACTACCCGGTTCGCCCTTCCGTATGTAGTTTTTGGTGTAAACCCCATAGTTTAGCTCGGCAATGTCGCGTAGTTTGCATAACTTCAATATCTCACTTCACCCGCCCGCCTAGCTCGCTCGCCCGCCCGCTGGCGGTGTGGCCTGGGCTTAAAGCTAGACAATAGTAGGTACCTAGATAATGCGGCTACGTATCGCATCTCATGGCTCCTCTACACTGCCCGCGAAGTTGAACGAAGTTAAATGAATACGATAGCGTAAAGAGGCACTTCGGCTTACCTCGTCAAAAACTATACCTCCCCTCAGGCGACTTTATTTGCTGTCGATTTTTGCGCCTCAGTCAATGGGCCCAAAGATGCGGGAAGTGCGTTCACGAAGTACCTCTCTACACTACTTGGCCGACATCGTGTGTGCCGGTGCTTTGCCGGCGCGTGATTTAAGCTATAATTAGTGCTTTGGTGTATGTGATCCAATTATCAGCGTCAAACAGTGGTCAGGAGCAAATTATGTTGTTCCTGGAAACTCTGCCACACAAATTTCTTTGTTCATTACAAACGGCGGCAATGTGCGTGCGCAGGCTACTGACACCACTGAGTGTGTAGTGACGCACTTTTTTCGAACTTAGACAAAGTTTCTAGAGTACTTCGCCTATGAACTTTGCGGGCAGTGTAGAGGAGCCATTAGTTATTAGGTTTCATGAGTTTTTAGTTCCAGCTGACAAGTTCGGTGACCTTTATGTACTTTTTTGATTTGATATTAATGATTTGATGATGAGTTTATGTTGATTTAAAAGATTCCTTCCTACTTCAAGGGCTTAGGACCGGCAGAAACACGCTATTTATCAATCATGCAATTGCAAACAAAAACATTAAGTACTGTTAGTAAACATTAGGTATGAGAAAAGTATTCTGAAATGAAGCATTTCTGGCGTAGTTAAAAATTTTAAATCAACTTATTTACAGAATTAATTGAGAATCAAAGCTTAAATACCTATTTACAAAATCATGTAACACGCAATAATTGTTCAAAATGCTCACCCCCAGTGTCTATGCACAGATTGGCGCGGCGCACTAAGTTGCGTTTTAAGCTGCGAAGCACTATGTAGCACATTTGTTTTTATTTGTTCAAATGCCAAAACAATTCTTTCACGTAATTGTGTAACACTCACAATGTCTTCATTGTAAACAAGTCTTTTAATATCTCCCCACAAATAAAAGTCTAAGGGCGTTAGGTCGGGTGAACGCGGCGGCCAGGCTACCGGTCCACCACGGCTTATCCACTGCGTACCAAACACTTCACTTAAATATTCGCGCACTTGGCGTCCATAGTGAGGTGGCGCACCGTCCTGTTGGAAGTACAAGTCCCTTGTGGACGTTATAAACGCCCACGCGCGTAAACAATGATTCGTCGGACCACAAAATGTTCACGTCCTGATGTTCAAGGAGCCAGTGACAAAAAACTGTCCGAGCGTTATTGTCCTGCGGATGCAACTCTTGAACACGTCGGAAATGGAACGGATGCATTAGTTCGCGATTCAGCAGCTTCCACACTGTGGTATGATGAACACCGAAACGGCGACCGGCTTCACGCGTACTGGCTCGAGGTTCTTCCTCAAAATAATTGAAAATCTGCTCTTGCCGATCAGCTGATATGATAGGCCTTGTGTACCACGACGGACGTTACGTAGATATCGGCGCGTGCGGTTATACTCACGCTGAACGCGGGCGAGCGACTAATTAATTCAAAATTTCAAATTCACCGATCAAAGGCGCCGCCTGAGCCGCTCGCTCCTGCGCGGGGGTTGGAGGGGTAACTTACACGCACCGCGCCGCCTTTGCCTATGCCTACACATTTTTGTATGTGCCTACTAAACTGTAGGCAAAGAAGAAACGGTTTTGAATGAACGGTGAAAATGTACCTATGTAGGTAATAGTATTATTAGAATATTTAGAACCGATTCATACGAGTTGCTTTTTAAATTTATTTTATTTAATAATTATTAAGAACTTAATTTTACTGCCCCATTTTTTCACTTAATATTGGTTTAGTATAAGCAGTAGAGTTCCCGTAGCAAATAGAAAAGAATTTAAGCAGAAAAAAAAAGTGTAAAAAAAGGTGTCTCGTTTTATCCCGAAATATCAACGAGTGTAGGCAGTACAGTCATGTGTGCAAGTAATGCACAAATGCAGATCAACATCCTGTATAAAAAAAAGGCGGGTTTTCCTTCCTGACGCTATAACTCCAGAACGCACGAACCGATTTCCACGGTTTTGCATTCGTTGGAAAGGTCTCGGGCTCCGTGAGGTTTATAGCAAAGAAAATTCAGGAAAAATTTCAATAGAAAAGCGGGAAAATCATTTTTCACATACAGCGCCATCGCGGGCGAAGCTGCGAGCATCAGCTAGTAATCTTATAAGTATGTTAGTTGAATTAGTATATACCTTAATGTCTTTGAAATATTTAGAATCTTTAAAATTGTTGTGACTCTACTGAGGGTTAGGAAATGTTACAGACTGACAATAAACTCAGTCCAGCTTTTTTAAAAATTTATCTTAAAATTATTTTTTTTTTAAATGTAGTAATAAATAAATAAATATTCACGGACATTTCACACAACGCTATCTGATCCCAAAGTAATCTAGGAATAACCTGCTTGGGTTATATGTATCAGATCACAGATTATATACTATTAAATACATACCTACATATTATACATAGAAACACCCAGACCCTTGAGACAAACATTTATGGGCCACACTAATTTTTGGGTGGGAATCAAACCCACGACTTCCAGCGCCGCAGGCAGTATAACTACCGACTGCGCCACAGAGGCAGAAAGGAGCAATTACGTGTCACTGCCAGGCATCCTTGCCATCTAGAAAATCTTTAATGCTATAATAAACCACTGCAAACATCCATCTATACTGAACCGTTGGGCCTACAAACTTTAAATTTTGACAGTAGATGCATTTTACGAAGTAAGCATCCACTAAGAAAGGATTTTTGGAAATTCTGCTACTAAAAGGGTAAAATAAGGGATGGAACTTTGTATGAAAGTCCGTCATTTTCAGAGCTAGATGCACTGAATTTCATAAACCTGTGTCTTTTGAGAAATAAGTGAACACGTGTACCTATCTGCGTTTTTTCAAAATTTTACTACTAAGAGGGTAAAATAGGTAAGTAATTAACGTTTGTATGAAAAGTTCAATTTAAAAGTAGGAAGCATGAAACTTCGTACACCTACGTCTTTTAAGAAATAAATGAACACGTGTATCAGCGTTTTTTAAATTTTACTACTAAGAGTGTAAAATAAGTGAGAAAAGTTTGTATGGAATATTAGTCACTTTCAATGTTAAGAAAGTTAGAAGTTAGAATATAAGCGACGCGACGACGGGAGTAAATGCGACGTGAAACATTATATTACTTAAAATATTAATACCATAAGTACCTCTCTCTTTCTCACTCTCATGTGACGCATACGAAGTTGTCCGGGCCCGCTAGTTGGGTATAAATACCTCTTTCGATCAAGTTACCCTTAGGGTAAGTACGCAACCCTGAATGCGTCAGTAGTAATAAGCTTAAAAGTTTTACAGCACAACCTAGAAAAAAAAAAAATGCAAAACTCGTGTTGTGACAAGAAGCAATAAGAATAATAGCAATACTGTTTATCTGAATATCAAGTATTTAAAGACGTGTACCGCAATATCATGCCGCCATTTTAAACCTATAAAATTTGTTTAGGAGTTAATGAAGAGCTCGTTTTGCGCGTCCACGTTTTGTATGACGTCATTTTAATATGCAAGCAGCTTATAATATGATGGTATCGTGTTCCTGGTAGTTTACTGCTGCTATTCACCTTGTAGTCAAGAAACTTACCTTTGGAAACTACATTTTTTTGATATTTGGAATGTTTTCTAATTATGTGATTATATGTTCTAGTCCTTTTTACCCCGTCTCTATAATTTAGATCGCAGAGGGGCTTATGGCGAGACTTGTGTCTGTAGTATGTGACTCTGTTGCATTGAACTACGTCACTAGGTCACGTGGATCCTCTATCAAAGTTTGAAATAAAACATAAATGACAACGTCAATCGGATTGAAATTTTACTTTCACAATAAACGTTTTAAAGAGAGGCAGTTGGGGGAGACCGTCTTACGGCTTCTTGTTCTTTTATGTATGGAAACTGAAAATCCCCCCGGACTCGAACCGCCTAAAATCAAACGGTCCCTATTTACATGTTTATCGAGAGGCCTGTCCACATCCACTCCTCTGTCCCAGAGTTTTATCTAAGTGTGATCTTTATATCTAATTTAAACTTTTGTATATCTGTCTGAAGGCACTTAATTTGCGTCAGCATGTTTCCCGTCGCGTGTAGAACTTTCAAACGGAATACATTTTCCCTGTATTTTAAACATTTTTAATTGCTGCTCCGCTACTATTTGTCTTAGCGTGATAGCTTTCAACCTTCATTAATCCATTTATTAGTGAAGGTTTATGAATTGTAAACGGGTCTTTGAAATCCAATCAGTAGTTCCAGAGATTCAGCGTTGGAATAAACTCTTGAGGTTTATAATATTAGCCAGAAGGTTGGAATAGATTTTCATATAAATAACCATATACCAGGTACCTAACGTACTACGAGTATTATGAGACTATCAACTTTTTGACGTGAATACGTCTTTAAAATTACTTCCATAGGGACGCAATCCAAAAAAACGAATGATAACAAAATCGGGGGATACAGTTTAGTGTTGTAGCTACATATCTATCATCTCCATTCAAATTTCAGCTACACCACTGAATAGCTAAAGAATCAAAGAATTTATTACGGTAAGTAAGGACTGTAACACATCGCGCGCGGGGGAGGGGGCAGCCCCGCCATTTTAAAGGTCATTTTGCTGCGTCTCGAGATTTCCATTTAGTATAACTTTCGACGCGGTGAAGCTACGACGTTCATTCAAGTTTTAATCGTCAGCTCTCGTCAAAATCTATCGATTATATATATAACATTAGTGTAAAATTGTAACTGTGAATATAATAATGTGTTTAAATAAAAAAATAATATCAAAAAATATATAATGTCGGCCTATACGCGTCGAAAAGCGAAATTGAAATACAGAGATCGTATACGGTTGGAAAGAGCATCTCAACAGCAATCAAATGGTACCAATAAAACACCATATGATCGAGTCAAGCAGTGCCCGCAACGTAAAGTAATGAATGCGGCCGAGCGGATCAACGACGGTGCCAGTACATCTGCAGCTGGTACGGCTGGAATGGTTCGTTACGAGACGTATTCACGTTAAAACCAACGGCCGTGGGCCCCGACACAGCCCCACCCGTTTTTTTTTTATACTACTAGAGTGGCAGACAAGCATACGGCCCCACTAGATGTACCGGTGGTCACCGCAGCCTATGGACGTTTGCAACACCAGAGGCGCTACACTCGCGCTGCCGACCCCGCAAAAACATTCTAAGTCCCCTTTTGAAGAACCCAATACTGAAGGCGTTTGGAAAAACCGAAGCAGTGAAATCATTCCACAACCTAAGCGTACGCGGAAGTAAGCCTCTATCGGATCTCACCGTGCTCGAGCGCTCAGGACGTAACTTGTGAGGATGAACACCCTGTCTATGGCGAGCGGTGCGATGATAGAATGTAGCCGTAGGCATCATATCAAACAATTCTTCAGTGCACAAACCAAACCGTTGTACAGGTGGTAGAACACACACAATTTTGTCAGTGTTCCATATAATTACAAAACTAGGGACAAGCCTAAGTAAGTTTGACATAACCGAGGTCCCTTTTCAAAGACTTTTCTTTTTCAAGAGACAGCGGTTGTCAACGCTCCATAACATCTGCTCCTTGCAAAACAACCTTCGTCATCCGAAATTAACTAGTAAGGCTTTAATTATACTGAAGCGGGAAAGCAGCATGATGTGGGAAAGCCGCAGCGTAGGCATCAAGTAATAATACAGGATGTTGATCTGCAGTTGTGCATTACTTGCACACATGACTGTACTGCCTACACTCGTTGATATTTCGGGATAAAACGAGACACCTTTCTTTACACTTTTTTTTTTCTGCTTAAATTCTTTTCTATTTGCTACGGGAAGTCTACTGCTTATACTAAACCAATATTAAGGGAAAAAATGGGGCAGTAAAATTAAGTTCCTAATAATTATTAAATAAAATAAATTTAAAAAGCAACTCGTATGAATCGGTTCTAAATATTCTAATAATACTATTACCTACATAGGTACATTTTCACCGTTCATTCAAAACCGTTTCTTCTTTGCCTACAGTTTAGTAGGCACATACAAATGTGTAGGCATAGGCAAAGGAGGCCTGCGGTGGCGGCGCGGCGCGTGTAAGTTACCCCTCCAACCCCCGCGCAGGAGCGAGCGGCTCAGGCGGCGCCTTTGATCGGTGAATTTGAAATTTTGAATTAATTAGTCGCTCGCCCGCGTTCAGCGTGAGTATAACCGCACGCGCCGATATCTACGTAACGTCCGTAACAACACCGGTAACGATGTCAGAGCGTTACAGTAACGTTGAGTTGGTGGAAATGGTGCGCCTTTACGCTATTTCTAATAATAACGTTGTTTATGCAATTCGCATGTTCAGGGAAATGTTTCCAGACCGACCAATACCATCTCGTCGCATGATGCTTGCCGGCACACAGCGCTTAAGGGATCACCGACAGTTCGAGGTTCCTCGACATGCACAAGGTCGTGGTACACAAGGCTTATCAGCTGATCGGCAAGAGCAGATTCTCAATTATTTTGAGGAAGAACCTCGAGCCAGTACGCGTGAAGCCGGTCGCCGTTTCGGTGTTCATCATACCACAGTGTGGAAGCTGCTGAATCGCGAACTAATGCATCCGTTCCATTTCCGACGTGTTCAAGAGTTGCATCCGCAGGACAATATAACGCTCGAACAGTTTTTTGTCACTGGCTCCTTGAACATCAGGACGTGAACATTTTGTGGTCCGACGAATCATTGTTTACGCGCGTGGGCGTTTATAACGTCCACAATGAACATTGGTGGGCTCACCGACAACACAACCCACATGTTACTACGCGGGACTCGTTCCAGGTCCGGTTTAGTCTGAATGTGTGGGCTGGTATCATCGGTGATCATCTACTTGGCCCATATTTTATTGACGGTCGTTTGAACAGTGCTACATACTTGGTGCTACTCCGACATGTGGTTAATGAGATGCTCGATGACATTCCACTCGCATTTCATAGGGACTTGTACTTCCAACAGGACGGTGCGCCACCTCACTATGGACGCCAAGTGCGCGAATATTTAAGTGAAGTGTTTGGTACGCAGTGGATAGGCCGTGGTGGACCGGTAGCCTGGCCGCCGCGTTCACCCGACCTAACGCCCTTAGACTTTTATTTGTGGGGAGATATTAAAAGACTTGTTTACAATGAAGACATTGTGAGTGTTACACAATTACGTGAAAGAATTGTTTTGGCATTTGAACAAATAAAAACAAATGTGCTAGTGCTTCGCAGCTTAAAACGCAACTTAGTGCGCCGCGCCAATCTGTGCATAGACACTGGGGGTAAGCATTTTGAACAATTATTGCGTGTTACATGATTTTATAAATAGGTATTTAAGCTTTGATTCTCAATTAATTCTGTAAATAAGTTGATTTAAAATTTTTAACTACGCCAGAAATGCTTCATTTCAGAATACTTTTCTCATACCTAATGTTTACTAACAGTACTTAATGTTTTTGTTTGCAATTGCATGATAAATAGCGTGTTTCTGCCGGTCCTAAGCCCTTGAAGTAGGAAGGAATCTTTTAAATCAACATAAACTCATCATCAAATCATTAATATCAAATCAAAAAAGTACATAAAGGTCACCGAACTTGTCAGCTGGAACTAAAAACTCATGAAACCTAATAACTAATGGCTCCTCTACACTGCCCGCAAAGTTCATAGGCGAAGTACTCTAGAAACTTTGTCTAAGTTCGAAAAAAGTGCGTCACTACACACTCAGTGGTGTCAGTAGCCTGCGCACGCACATTGCCGCCGTTCGTAATGAACAAAGAAATTTGTGTGGCAGAGTTTCCAGGAACAACATAATTTGCTCCTGACCACTGTTTGACGCTGATAATTGGATCACATACACCAAAGCACTAATTATAGCTTAAATCACGCGCCGGCAAAGCACCGGCACACACGATGTCGGCCAAGTAGTGTAGAGAGGTACTTCGTGAACGCACTTCCCGCATCTTTGGGCCCATTGACTGAGGCGCAAAAATCGACAGCAAATAAAGTCGCCTGAGGGGAGGTATAGTTTTTGACGAGATAAGCCGAAGTGCCTCTTTACACTATCGTATTCATTTAACTTCGTTCAACTTCGCGGGCAGTGTAGAGGAGCCATGAGATGCGATACTACCCGTTCGCTCTAACTTTGCCGCTGGCGTAGAGGCGTATACCCGAATAATTAATTAGACGAAGTAAATTGACAGTAGCTAATGTCACTTCGTCATAGAAAATAAGCAACATTGTATGAAGAAGTGACATTAGTTGCTGTCAATTTACTTCGTCTAATTAAAAATTCGACTTTAGTATGGAGCCGAGCGGCAAAGTTAGAGCGAACGAGCAGTACGTAGCCGCATTATCTAGGTACCTACTATTGTCTAGCTTTAAGCCCAGGCCACACCGCCAGCGGGCGGGCGAGCGAGCTAGGCGGGCGGGTGAAGTGAGATATTGAAGTTATGCAAACTACGCGACATTGCCAAGCTAAACTATGGGGTTTACACCAAAAACTACATACGGAAGGGCGAACCGGGTAGTGCGGATGAGACTAGACACGTGGACACTGCTATTCGAATGACAAGCGACGACTAGTCTGAGTACCCGAAACGGGGAGGACGGTAGTTAAGCTAGCGAAGCGGGCGCGCCTAACGACGAAAACGAGTAGCTTCGCTCGCATCAGCCACGTAGGTTATTCGGCAGCTCGCAGTGTGCCTAGCTCGCTCACCCGCCCGCTGGCAGTGTGACTTGCGCTTTAGCGTTGGCTCGGCGACGTAAACATTAAATACACGGGTGAAGATTTTTTCTTCGTAAATCATATTTCACTAAAAACAGGATTTTTGGGGTTTTGTTATCTACGTATATTTGTGTTGCTTGCAATCGATAATACCTATAGTACACTACGCACTGAAGGAGGCTTGTGCACGACCAAATCAACAGCCACCGCCGTATGATCTATACTAATATTATACAGAAGAAAGATTTGTTTTTTTTTGTTTTTTTGTTTGTTTGTTTGTAACGAATAGGCTCCGGAACTACTGGACCGATTTAAAAAAAAAATTCACTGTTGGGAAGCTACACTCTTTGCGGTGAACATAGACTATATTTTATTCCCGTATTCTCACGGGAACGGGAACAACGCGGGTGAAACCGCATGACGTCCGCTAGTCAAAGATAATTATAAAAATATTACATAAAGATAGGAAACTCCCTGCCCCCACTGAGCAAGCTTCCCCACCCCCGCCACTATTATCATTATAGTTGGAGGGTATTTTGAGGGAACGTTTGCGTAGCCTTAGTCGTCACACACATACATTCAAGCTCTGTACAAACGTAACATGTTTTTTAGTTTAAGTAACAGAATTGAACAAGAAAGCCGTGAGATCGTTTTGACCAGGCTTCCCCTCTCTAACACGTGTATTATGAAAGTGAAGGTTCAATCCGATTGACGTTGTCATTTTTGTTGTATTACAAACTTTGAACAGATAATCCACGTGACCTAGTGACGTAGTTTAATGCGACAGAGTCACAGCTACAGACAAAGTCTCGCCATAAACCCCTCTGCAATCGATTTTATAGAGAGGGGCTAAAACGAATCATTCGTATGGAGTTTGCGCCTTGTGGTATAATTTAATCTTCTCCGTACATTTTGTATGAAAATAGTATGGTTCGAAGCGACATTGTGCCTAAGCTGCGCCTGTCCCACTCCATCATGATTATGTTTATTACCGACAACCCTTCTATTTCTTTGAGTTTGGAAACTCCTACAGATGCTGTGCTGGACTCGAACCAAATCATACGGTCCCTCTACGTATGCGTCTTTCGCCGGGTTACTGTGTTGTCGTATATCTGAAGGAAAAACATTCTTACAAATTTACTTATTTATTTATACATAAAAGGTCGGTGCCTAAAGAATAATATATGAGAATAATAACTGAATGAGTATAAAATATAATTAGGTTGTACTTCTGCAAAGAGTAGACCTTGCGAGCACCCAGGAAAAAAGACATCCAAAACAACCTGTGAGAAATCATTTCCATTAGGTTTCACGCAAAACTCATCAAGATCTGTTCATAAATAACGCGCCAACAATCTTAACCTCTTTTCTCCCCCATTTTTGCTTCGCTCACTCGGTCAATTTCTAAAAAGAAGTCTTTGAAAAGGGACTTCGGTTATGTCAAACTTACTTCAAGTTTGACATAACCGAAGTCCCTTTTCAAAGACTTCTTTTGGATTCGGCGGGAAACTTTCAGACAAGCGTTATATTGTGTTTTAATATATTTTCAAAACTAGTGTAATTTTGAGTGTTTATGTGTAATGTATGGTGGATTATTAAACATAAAGGTTCGACAACGTGCAAAAGTGTTGGAAAGTGATAAAGCGCAGTGAAACGCGAGTTTTTAGGTTTGTCGACGAATTCCACAGCAAGCCCTAGTAAGGTACCACTGCCTTACTAGAGTAGAACTTAGTCCAAACTTGGACATACATGAATACGCTGCTCATATGAAGAATCATAATATGAAAATGATTTATATTATTTTCACAATGAAATTTACGTGACTTTGGCATACTCTCAAACCGAGAAAGTCCAAGAACAAGAAGAAGAAAAAAAAAAAAAAAGACTTCTTTTTCAATTGAGACAGCGGTTGTCAACATTCCATAACATCTGCTTTGCAAAACGACCTTCGTCATATTCGAAACTAGTCCGAGTTACACGAATTAATCATCTTGAATATAGCTGAAAGCGCGGATATATTAATGGCAGTTTCTCGCAGTTTATGAGGGCCATAACAACAGATTTAATAAAAACACAAAATTAAAATTATTTTAATTGCGTTTGTTGCATACAGTAATACAATAATAGCGTAGAACAACGCATAGGCTTTTCTTAAAAGGAATTATATCCCGAAACGGGCGCTATTTAGTAATCAATCAGTTAATATCAATATCAATAAATTAATCAATTTCTACATTATAATAAAATCGTAACAGGTCGCTATCTGTACATTGAAGATATATAAGAAAAGAAAATAGGGGGGCTTTATGAATACAATGGAAACCAAAACAATGATTTTTAGGTTTTTTGTCTGTATGTTTGTACGTTTGTGCTAACTAATCTCAGTAACCGCTTAACCGATTGCAATGCAGTTTTCTTTATTGTGTTACGGTTTGCTCCACTTAACATTCAGTGTTTCTTCATGTCAATCGGTTCATAAATAAAAACTTTATATCATTTTAAAGAATCACATATAAATAAAGCATACGAAGTCGCGGGCAACAGCTAGTTGATAAATAAATTGACCCATCAGTAGTACTATTTAGTTCAGTAAATCATCTCTCGCTAAGTTATTTCAATCTCAGATAAGTAAACAGCCCTCAAGTTTAATACACAGTGTTAGTTAGTTGGAACAAGACGACTGGCACTCA
Organism: Miltochrista miniata; assembly: GCA_933228765.1. NCBI lineage: Eukaryota > Metazoa > Arthropoda > Insecta > Lepidoptera > Erebidae > Miltochrista > Miltochrista miniata. The sequence continues at coordinate 5,852,355 of OW121769.1, forward strand.
TGACGTGAACTATTCACAAACGGGAAATAGAATAAGTTTAGTTACAGTGAGATGAGATACAACCTATAATGACATTGTTGAAACTGTTTGCCTTGAATTGATGTACCAGCTGTGGTCTGTGGGTGTGCCGTGTACCGTACACGGATCTTTTTCACTGCGTGTATTAACTTTATCTCTACGTAGGTATATTATTGTAGACAGGGACTGCATGCGCTTGGCTCAGGATGGTGTTGTAGCGTTTATTGAGAGATGTCTTCGTCTAGCAGTGACTGCCATAAATTTATTTGATTGATTGATTGATTTGATTATTCTTGTGGTGAAATTTTGCCGCAGCTACTTGTCTTCCACAGGCAATTAATACCGGAATAGTACGTAGCTTGCGTTCGGCGGCGGACGGCGCTTATGGAACTACTGGGATACGGCGTTACGCCAGGCGCCAAGGTTTCAACGGTCACGGTTTAGAGATTTGAGCGTAATTGAGTAACAAACATGATTACAAAGGAGGGAGGGGGGAACTCACCATTCAACGCCAGCTCCAGAATCCTGACGCACAATAGTCAATGGCTATCTCAACTAATTCGAATCAAGGCATGACGAATAGAACTCATACGTGTCTATCTTAAGATACACATATTATGTGACATGTGTGTCACCTTCACACGAGGTGTCCTTAAGGCGGCTTGATAGTAAAATATGGCTATTTAAGTCCTGTTGCGCACTAAAATTGGCGAATCGACTGTGTGGTGATCTTCATCATTCCGCTCCTTTTATCTAGAATCTAACCAGGCTAGTGGATAGGGATTTCCTCAAATACAAATTTCTTACATAGCATTACACCTGTCTCCCAATGGGGTATACTGGACTATGGTTTTTCACATGCTACGAACATTCAGAAGTGTTATCATACGTGCTTTTTGGTGAAGAGTACATTTGACCAGGCCTTCTCTCAAAAAGTGTTTGATTTGATCGTTATGTGTACGAGTACGTCAAGATCGACCCCTACCATTTTGCCCATTCAATCTAGCCTCATATTCTGTCTTATTAGTTTATTTCTATCCATTCTATACGACTTTCCCTTTCTTTGTCTCTCTATCCGGTATTAAATCAGTCTATGGCATTCCACTGCTAGACATAGCCCTCTCCTAAATTACGCCACATTACACAGTTCTGCGCCTTCCGCATCCAGTCACTCCCTGCAACCCTTTTCAGGTCGTCGGTCCATTCAGTATCCAAATCACCAATTGCTAGATACAATCTTTATATTTGATTTCAGGTAATAAGGGATATATAATTCTCAAGAGAAAATATTTGTGAGAACCAATAATATTGTAAATTGAAGAGTCCTATCGCAGACTGTATAATGAGAGAACCCATCTGGGAATATTGGTACCTAGATTGCATTTGTAGATAATTTTGATTCTAAAATATATTCCCAAGATAATATTTGCTACTTTAAACAGATATGTAAAGATGATATTTATAAATTTCTATACGTAAACCAATTTTTTGGTAAAAAAAGCAAATTAAATTATTACATTTGGGAAATCATTGACAATTTTGCCATTTATCATTGCCCCGTTTCGGGCCCTACTTTATGGAGTTGTCATGATTTAACCTAAAGGCGAAATACCGTGGGTAATTTGGTCCTTTTCCAGGGTTGGCAGATCCATACAAAGCTGTATCGGCCCCGCAGTACGATATCAAAGAGCCCAAATACATTTCACCACGGAGATCCAAAAAACGTCATACGTCAATATTCAGTCAGTATAATTTCTTGACATTTATAACTACTGCTCGGCTCCCGTAGGTAGTAGATAAGACAAAAAGAAACCAGTCTTTCTGCTTACATGCAAATCACGTTTGAAAAGTCTACTTTAATTATAAATTGTATCAAAGGGAGTCCTTATCAAAAGCGGTGTAATGAGAAGTCTCGCTAGGGTATCATTATTCACCTTGATATTATTATGTCGCAAAAGTTTGTCCGCTCCGATGATTCTTGATACTTTTATTAGATAATCACGTTACAAAATACGGTGTTCGTGGCATTTTGGCATTTTAAATTTACTGCTTTCTATGTTACTTGATTCTGTAATACTTGGGGAAACTGAAATGAAATTTAAATTTTGAAAATGCAAGATCTGTAAAATGTCAATCTTTGCAGGAAATCACAAATCAAGTACCTATTATACAAGTATACAATTCAAAATTTTTGTGCAGTTTCAAACCGACTGCTTCAAATTAATATTCATTCAGCTTACACAATTCTTCGGTACTGTCTTTTCGTCCCAAAATTAACACATACCCTTCGTTCAACTCAATTATTTAAACATTCGGCACTTTTGGAGAAAATGGACAAAATTATACAAAACACACTTTGTAAAATTTTAAACGCAGATTTGAATGACCGAGCGTGGCTTCAAGCGTCTTTACCAATACGCTTGGGTGGCCTCGGCGTTCGCAAAATTTCGGATGTAAGTTTACCAGCATTTTTGTCTTCAATCCATGGCACTGAAGAATTGACCAGGAAAATCTTGTTACCTACACTGGTTAATTCTGAGGTGCCAGGTAAGATTGAAGCCATTAATGCTTGGAAAATGAGTTGCCCAGATACTGTTTTGCCAACCTACCCATGCTCCCAGAGACAGTGGGATAGGCCGCTCTGCAACAGAGTCAGAACTCTTTTGCTGAACACATGCTCAAACGTTGCAGAGCGCGCTCGCCTATTGGCTGTGGGAGAGTGGGAATCAGGTGTCTGGCTTCAGGCTCTTCCGTCGCCCAATATAGGTACTATGTTGGACGACACTACTTTCAGAATTGCCGCCTGCCTTCGTTTGGGTGCTCCTTGCGTCTCTCCTCATCGATGTCACTGTGGAGAAGCAGTCGACACCCTTGGGCACCACGGGCTTTCGTGCAGCAGAAGCGCAGGTCGTATGTCACGTCATGCACACCTTAATGACATTCTCCGCCGCGCTCTTGCCACCGCCGGCGTTCCAGCTGTTCTTGAACCAAATGGTTTGGCGCGCGACGATGGCAAGAGACCGGATGGAATGTCATTAGTACCATGGAAGATGGGAAGACCTTTGGTGTGGGACGCAACTTGTGCCGACACCCTTGCGCCTTCTCATCTTCCTAACACGGCAGGCTGCGCTTGTGCTGCTGCTGCATCTGCCGAGACTCTCAAGCGGCGCAAATATAATAATTTAGTTGCAAATTATATATTTGAGCCGTTTGGAGTCGAGACACTGGGCGCGTGGGGCCCAAGTGCGCGTGTGTTATATAAAGATATAGCAAAGCGTTTGGTCGATGCTTCTCGTGACCATAAGGCTGGCCTCTTTCTCGCTCAGAGAATAAGCATTGCCATCCAACGTGGCAATGCGGCCAGTCTTATGGGAACATTACCAGTCGATTGCGATGGGGAGGAATTCTTTGACACCTAGACGAGGGTTGCGACAGTCTTGCACATTGTTTTGACTCCGCCTCCCCCCCCCCCTCCTTTTTCTGTAAATATTTTTAATTTAATTGTTCAATGTATTTTATTGTTACTTGTAAATAAAGAATAATATCCTATAAGTATACAATTAGTACTATTGTACTAATTGTATACTTGTATATTTACAAGTAGGTAGTATTAATTTTGCCTAAAATCTTGCTCAGACACATTATTATAGAGAGTAAAAATTTGCATTTTTGTGTGCGTGTGTGTGTTGTGACAGTGATTGTAATTAATAAACACGAAAACTTCTGTGCCGATGTTAAAATTTTTTTTACCATTGGATAGCTGCATTAACTCTAAGGAAAATAGGCTACATTTTATTCCCATATTCGGTGAAACCGCGTGACGTCCGCTAGCTTTATTTTCTTATACCTATAAATTTTACACTATATTTTTATTTGGCTTTCTAACTCGGCTATTTTCTTTCTTCACTACGATATTTTCGTTTTATACCCGAGTTAGAACCCAATTTTTTTGAAAGTTTACATAAGAATACGCTAATTCAATATCCAGCAGCCCTTTGAGAATTTTAATTTACTATGCTCAAATAAAATAGGCTAAATACGAAACGGCATAATTAAGTGATAGATGTAGATGGCTGTCACTACAATATTTTACTAGAGAACTTTTTTTATACCACTAAGGTGGCAGACAAGCATACGGCCCACCAGAAGGACCGGTGGTCACCGCAGCCTATCAACGTTTGCAACACCAGAGGCGCTACACTCGCGCTGCCGACCTTGTAAAAACCTTCTAAAACCCCTTTTGAAGAACCCCATACTGTAGGCGTTTGGGAAAACCAAGGCAGGGAGATCATTCCACAAACTAAGCGTACGCGGAAGAAAACCCCTATCGGATCTAACCGTGCTGGAACGCTATGGACGCAGAGTGTGAGGATGAATTCCATGTCTGTGGCGAGCGGTGCGATGATAGAACGTAGCCGTGGGCATCATATCAAACGATTCCTCAGAGCACATATCATTACCTAGATCAGAATTGAAAAACAGATAGGAATGTTTCAAAGCGTTTTCAACTTGTCAGCGGCTTCAATAATGGACAACCACAACTTGTACATAGAGCAAGTTGTTTGATGTGTCTGAAGTTTAGCTGATGCTGTAATATAGTCGAAGGTGTAGATAGAAGCGCTCGTGGCCCCGCGGACTCAGTGTTCTGTAAACGATCACTGTATTAAGCAACATTTACTATGGTCGGTCTTGGATAGATGACCATCTCGTGACCACTTTGTGATATTTATTCGCGTTCCGTGCTTCAGAAGGCACGTTAAACCGCTGGTCCCGGTTGCCAGTAAAATGTCAGGGGAACTTATTCAAAGGTTAAAAAGTTCAATTTCTCTCACAGACGCATAGGTCATTTTATGGCGATAGGCTACCATCGACGCAAGTGGCGAGGTGGTCTAAGCCAATAACCTAGACCTTGACATTTAAAAGATACACATAAGGTATACGACTATTTACATAAGTATGGTATTAATGGATAATATGATCTTTATCTTTGAGTATTGTCGTCACACCAATATGCAGCATTGTTATTCTAATTCATTACCTATCTTTGGACAAAAGATGGAGTATTAGAATTTAAAATTTACTAGAAGGATAAACTGCTTAGGTTTCGAGTGCATTACGGCACTAACCCAAGATATGGGAGGAGTAACAGGAACATGAATAAATAGTATTTATTACGGCCAAAAAACAATAAATTTGCAGTTCTAATAAAATTATTTCATAGGAAAATATTAAAGTTAATAAAAGGGTCTCGACTCATAGTAACGTTTTTGTCCAGTCGTCGGTGTCGAGACCCATGGGGATGCACAAAAACTTTTCAAGAATTTGAAAAAGCGCCTTGTGGAGTCGACTGGTCACCCAAGGGCTGGCAGTTTTCTCGCTCAGGGAATAGGTATTGCTATTCAAAGGGGGAATGCTGCTAGTCTTTTGGGCACAATGCCACGGCGGGGGCCAAATTTAGGTTTAGTTTAGAGATAGTAATGATGTAAGTATACCTATATAGATATGTAATATTTATGTTTCTCTGTAATTTTTAACACTAAATGTGTTTTCTTTCATAGGTACCTTATAAAGACAAACATAGGAAATTTAACCTGATGTTAGTAATGAAGACTGCCCAGGTTCTAAGAGATTTTCATTTTTCGATATTATAACAATTTCTGTATTTCATGATACCTATCTGATAAATCAGAATATACTAACTTTGTGGTTAGTAAATTTTATTTTTCAGTTTTTAGTTTTGTTTGAAGTCGGTTTCTTTTTTACTATTTTTTTAATATAAAACTAGTTTTGAGAGTTGCTTAAAATACAGTATAGACTTCGTAGTTTATTAGATCAGAAATAGTAATCGAAATCGCCTGACAGTTCAACAACTGCACTAGTGGGATTCATATTATAAAAATACTGAGACAAAAAATATAATCTCGATCGTCAATCGATCATTCATCAATCAATGTCGATGCAAACTAAGAAGGTCAGTTCTGAGAGAGAGTTTCCGATGAATACCACCAGATACAGTATTTAACTGACAGGATAATCGAATCATCGAGTGGAAATCGTTACTCTCGAGGGGTGAAAAACTATCTAACTGATCGAAAAAGTGATGTATTCTTTCGTATCGAATACAAAATAAAATCCCCACCAATAAAATAGCATATTAAGGTGGCGCTAGTTGCTATTTTGTCCATACAAACTTCGGGAGGATATTACTCAACTGTTTGATACCCTACATACAAAGCAAAACATTTACTGTTTTGCCTTATCATAAACTTTGTCTGTACCGTTAAAAAAATGGGAACTAAAATCGGTTTAGGTACTTGTTATCCCATCAATAAAATCGTCGGGATTAACGGACTGGGCACCCATTTACTTCTATCATAAAAAAAAATGAAAAGTTGTCTCATTTCTCATATTCTTTTGTAAACTCTTTGCGATGGAAAACAAAACTCATTATATTCGAAATGAGTTCAGCTCACTATCTATCGTTCATTATTCTTTTTCGGTGGAAACTGCGCTCAAGAGTCAATGTTGTGACATTCCAAAAGGTTTTTCTTCACGCCAAAAACAACTCCGGATTTACACATAAACATATTCCTGATTTCAATCTCCACCGTAAAATTATAAAACCCCCAGTAGCCGCGTAAATTAATATATTAAACTAGCCAGCGGCTAAGTCGTTATTTAAATCTTTTGCGGTTAAATTAAGGCTTGATAAGATTTATTACATTAAGCCGGAGGATTACGTCAGCACCGTTGATTTTGAGTGAAATATTTGCAATTTAAGTTGACGTAAAATTTCAGCACCATTTGATTATGATTTTTTGCACTCGGAATTTGCGTTTCCAGAAGATTAGATTGGATTAGATGTTTTTTATTTTGTTGTTGATTTATAAAAGGTCTAACAAATTGGGATGTGTTTTGACGAAGATATAATACGGTTATTGTTTTATGGGGTTCTGCAAACAGGGTCTTAGAAGGTTCTTGCAAGTGTCGACAGCGCGAATGTAGCGCCTCTGAGTAGCAAATGTTCATGGGCCACGGCGACTACAGTCCATCAGGTGGTCTGTAAGCTTGTCTGCCGCCATAGTACCTAGTATAAATATTGATGCCTGTGACGTGATATTTAGAGATGATAAGATGTACTGTCAAATTCAAGCCACTGCTACTCAGAATTTGATTTTCCTAAGTCTTAGATTGCTGTCGATTCTATTAAAACTGATTTAGAGAGGCGTAAAAAAAATCAATCAAATCAGCCTGTAACAGTCCGCTGCTGGACGTAGGTCTCTTTCAATTTACGCCACAATACAGGGTCTTGCGCCTTCCGCATCCAGTCCCAGCCTGCGGACTTTTACAGGTCGTAAAAAATATAGTTTCTAAAATGTCGTTAGTTCATTTAATTCGAAGTGTTTTTTTAGATTACTATCATTGGGACACGGAATTAATAAAAGTCACTAGAAGAAAATCCTACAGGGATGCTATGCCGTACTCCTACCGACTAAAAACCACAAAGGTATCTCCTACCTAACAGCCTACACGGTTGGGACCCCGGTTGGGTAGGCACTCGGAAGGATACCCTAGGACTAAAGTAACTAGGGTGATACCAAAAGAAATTTGGTGTAAATTGTATGTGTCACGTAGTTAGAAAACAAATGGAATATTTCTGAACAATGTCACACAGTTTACAATGAAACTGGATAGATATTTCTAGACTATTTCCATTTGACCTGGATCTCACTATTGAAATAAAACCATTTTGAGACGAATTGTATTTTATAGTTATTATTGAAGCGAGAATTTTGCTGAACAGTGTTTGTCTGCGATAAACTAGTAAATTTTGAGGTAGTAAACTAAATGTACCTTTTAATTAATATTTGAAATCCGCACTGAATCCATAGTAAAGGGTATTGCAAGGAAATATAATATAGGTGGTATACGTGTAGCCTTAAATACTATTGTTTCATATGTGTGAAGTATGTTTAGGCTTCTCTGACGACAAAAAGTAAAAACTAGGGCTGTCCATCTGTATGCTTTTTACAAGACTGTATCTCATGAACGGTGATATCTAGAAAGTTGAAATTTTCACTGATGATATAATTCTGGTGCCATTATTACAACAAATAGGTACTAAAACAGAAACAATTAAACACCGAGAGATTATGCGGGTGGGTGTCCAGCTTCTTGGCCGGTAGAAGCATCAGGGCCGTCGTTGACGGCAGCTGTTCAGACTGCATGGCCTTAAATGCTGGAGTACCGCAAGGCTCAGTGTTGTCCCCTACTCTGTTTCTGCTGCATATCAATGACATGTTGTCTATTGACGGCATTCATTGTTATGCGGACGACAGTACGGGGGACACTTGTTACACGGGCCGCCCCGGTATCTCTCGGGACACAGTGGAGGAAAAGCGTGAACAGCTTGTGTCTGAAATCGAGGCTACTCTTACTAGAGTGTCCGATTGGGGTGGACAAAATCTTGTCCAGTTCAACCCCTCCAAGACACAAGCTTGTTTTTTCACCGCTAAGCAAACCCCAATTACTGTAGCGCCGCAATTTCAGGGCACATTTCTTTCCATCTCCAAAAGTATAGGGATCCTTGGCGTTGACATCTCCAGTGACGTTCAGTTCCGTAGTCATTTGGAGGACAAGGCTAAGCTGGCGTCCAAGAAGCTGGGTGTGCTCAACAGGGCGCGGCGGTACTTCACTGCGGCGCAAACACTGCTTATCTATAAGTCGCAAGTGCGGCCGCATATGGAGTACTGCTGTCACCTTTGGGCGGGAGCACCTGAATATCAGCTTCGTCCATTTGACTCGGTGCAAAGACGAGCTGTTAGAGTTGTTAACGATCCTGTACTTACAGCTGGTGTGGAACCTCTTCGCGACAGGAGAGACTTTGCCTCCTTATGCGTGTTCTACCGCCTGTACAATGGTATGTGCTCTGAGGAATTGTTTGATATGATGCCCACGGCTACGTTCTATCATCGCACCGCTCGCCATAGACAGGGAGTTCATCCTCACACTCTGCGTCCGGTGCGGTCCAGCACGGTTAGATCCGATAGGTGTTTTCTTCCGCGCACGCTCAGGTTGTGGAATGACCTCCCTGCCTCGGTTTTCCCAAACGCCTACAGTATGGGGTTCTTCAAAAGGGGTCTTAGAAGGTTTTTGCAGGGTCGGCAGCGCGAGTGTGGCGCCTCTGGTGTTGCAAACGTTCATAGGCTGCGGTGACCACCGGTCCTTCTGGTGGGCCGTGTACTTGTCTGCCACCTTAGTGGTATAAGTACAGTTTTTTGTTACAGAACTCTTCGTACGCCAGTCCGATCCCGACAGATACTCAAAGTGCGAGACCGGTTTTATAATTGTTGAATTTCGACGGTCAACGTCTTTAACGTGAGGAAAATCCTACAGGGATGCTATTCTGGACTCTTACCGATTAAAAACCACACGTATCCTACCTAATGGTCTCCGGTTGGGAGCCCCGGGTGAGCCCTCGGAAGGTCATTCCCCGCCGCCTCTTTCACGAGCATGACCTGCTCGCAAAAAGAGGCAGCGGAGTCCCACCTACTCCCGCTTGAGATCATGGCTCGCACCATGTTCTCCAGACAGAGAAGAAAAAAAAAAAAAAAAAAAAAAGGGTAGTCTAGGTGTAAACAACAAAAATAAATAGCTCTGATTTTAATATGAAATTAAAATTATTTAAGCATCATATTGTTAGCTATTAATGATATTATTTGACTAAACCTAGTCCATACCTGCCAGTACAGTGCTTTTTTACACTAATCACAAGCCATTAAACTAGTTTCCAAAGATGGTGGAGTCAGTGCAGCAGTCTATATGCAACTTGAAGGAGGTCTTCACCAGGCGAATGGCAGATTTTGAGGCAGAGTTGCCCAAGACACAGGCTACAGCTACGGTTGGAGGTTTGGTATCCGAGTTCGCATCTTTCAAAGCATTTATTATGGACATAGTGAGCAACTTGCAGCATCAAATTGATAAGCTGTCTAAAACTGTGGACACTATGGAGATGAGAGCGCGTAGAAAGATGCTCTTGTTGCATGGTGTGCCCGAAGAACAAAATGAGGAAACGCCTGCAGTCGTAGTAAAGGTAGTGCAAAAACATCTTGCTGTTTCTATAGCTGATACTGATATACGGCGCTGTCATCGCATGGGACGTCCATCCGGAGAGCACAAACCAAGGCCACTCGTCATTAAATTTGAGAGTAATGCTGTCCGTGATAGGTTGTGGTACGCAAAAACCAAATTTAAGAACACTGGCATCACACTTACAGAATTTCTCACAAAGGAGCGTCACCAGACCTTTATGCTCGCACGTCAGAAGTTTGGAATCACTCACTGTTGGACCCGGGAGGGTTTCATTCACATAATAGAACCTAACGGACAGCGACACCGAATTACTACTCACAATGAGTATTTATATTATATATAAATATAATATTTATATTTAATAATGTATCTATATATTTTATATTTGTAAGGTATTTATCATCATTTTTTATTTTTATATAATTATGATGTAGATTTTTATTATCTTTATAATATGATATATTTATGTACCTATGTACTTAGTAACTATAAGTTCTCAATACAATTTTTTGTTGTTGAAGCTTTTAATTCAGACCATTTTATTCTTATAACTTTCTTTGTCATATGAGCACCTACTTTAATTAATCTCTGCATCACCCAAAGGTTGACTGGTAGAAAATGCCTTTGGCATTAAGTCCGCCTTTGTACAAATATATTTTGTGCAGAAAGTTTAAATAAATAAATAAATAAATGAGTTATTAAAGATCTTGCCCCAAAATGAGACAAAGTCGACACCTAGTCGAGCAGCAAAACCTGCGGCTAAGGCGAAAAGGACTGCTGGCGGCACCCAAAGGAATAAGTAGCCTTGCTATAGTTATTATCAATTTATCAACAGTCTGGGTAACTACTACCGCCTTAACTTATTCATCCCATTTGTGTTGTTCTATTTTTTCTTTTTGTTAACACTGCTTTACTATTGCCATGTAGCTTATTAATGTTATTATTTAGTAGTAGTAGTTAGGTATAATATATACAATTGTGGGTGCAAAACGCCTTGAATCACTTTTACTTTCAATTGATAATTTATTATTTCAGTTGTACAAACAAAACAAAACTTTACTTTAGCTTTCGATTTCATTTTCCATAACTTTTCAATGACAATGACACTGACTTGACGTGCAACTTCAGGCTGTCAAAGTAATTTCTTTAATAGTTCACTTGGCTAGATTATTAGGTCTTTAAGCCCAATAATACTGGTTAAATTAATCAAAGCATAGTTATACCTAGGATAGGCGCCCACAGCACACGTGGGACACCCACACTGTTTTTTGTTTTAATGTATTCCTCTATTATATTTATATATATTCTTTTTCGTTTTAGCTACCTATGTGGTTATTTTTCTTGTTGTGTTTTGGTTAGTTGTGCAGACTTGCTTCTGTATCTTTTTTAAACGTCGATGTTCGGCTCTGTAGAATATTGGTTAGTAGTTGCGTTACATGTATGGCTTTTGCGTATGTTTAGTATTTTCATATGTACTACCCGTTCGCTCTAAGTTTGCCGCTGGCGTAGAGGCGTTTACCCGAATTTTTAATTAGACGAATTAAATTGACAGTAGCTAATGTCACTTCGTCATAGAAAATAAGCAACATTGTATGAAGAAGTGACATTAGTTGCTGTCAATTTACTTCGTCTAATTAAAAATTCGACTTTAGCATGGAGCCGAGCGGCAAACTTAGAGCGAACGAGCAGTATCATGTAATTATATTAATTACTAGCTGACCCGCGCCACTTCGTTTGCGTAAGAGAGAGAGAGAGAGAAATAGAAAGATTAACCGTCGCTTCTATTCTTATTGCGTGGTTTCCTGTCGCGTGTTCCCGTTGCAATATTTTGACAAAAATTCGAAGATGAAGAAGTTACAAAGAGATTAATTTGGCTTCTCAGCCAAATTAATCTCTTTGTAACTTCTTGAATTCTAGTAGAATAGGACGGAAATCGTTAGTAGTTACCCTACGTAATGCCTACTAAATGATACAAAAAACCGGCCAAGTGCGAGTTGAACTCGCCCATGAAGGGTTCCATAGCAGCAAGTAACATAATATAAAAGTTCTTGTAGTTTGTTGTAACTTTGATTGATGTTTTAAGTTTTAACACACGTTCGCAGTGGTAGTGATTTTTCAAGGCGAAAATTGCGATTTATGACGTATTAAAAAAAACTACCAACCCGATCTCGTTCAAACCAATTTTCGTTGGTAGTTTTTATGGCAATGTACATCATACATTTTTTTTAGATTTATCATTCTCTTAGTTTAGAAGTTAGAGAGGCGGGGTGTCACACATTTTTCCACTTTGGAAGTGTCTCCTGCTCAAACTATTCACTTTAGAAAAAAAATGGTTTTAGGAACCTCAATAGCATATTTGAAGACCTATCTATAGATACCCCACACGATGGGATTGATGAAAAAAAAATTTTGAGTTTCAGTTCTGAGTATGGGGACCCCCAAAATTACCTGCTCCGTTTCGCATCCGTTTTTGCTATTTCGCTACGGAACCCTAAAATCCGGCCAAGTGCGAGGCGGACTCGCGCACAAAGGGTTCCGTACCAAAGAAACGGCGAACATCACTTTTGTTGGATGGGAGCCCCCCTTAATCCCCCCTTTTTCTGACTTTGGTATTTGTTGTCATAGTGGCTACAGAAATATATCATCTGAAAATTTCAACTCTCTAGCTGTCACGATTCCTGAGATACAGCCTCATGATGGACAGATAGACAGACGGACAGCGAAGTTTCATGAATAGGGTCCCGTTTTAGGGTACATACATACATAGCCAGGCCTTTATCTTCGAAGGGGTAGGCAGAGGCATAGTATACGCGCACATTTCACCTTATAGTTTTATGTCCCACGTAATAGGTGGTGAGCCTATTGCCGTGTTGAAATGAGCAGGCGCAAGTCGCCGCGACCCGCAGTTGAAATTTTTCAAGCCGCCCATAAGGCCTTCAACTTGGCTTAACGATTGTCATTTTACTGACAACCGGGTTTCATTTCGAGTTTTCCTTCTCTAGCAATGGATCGTTTTACGAAAGTGTTCCCTTAGTCGCCTCTTACGACACCCTCGAGATGTATTGGGGTGGCGTACTCTTACTCGGATTTCAAGGTTGTAAATCTCGATCAGTATCTAAGCCAGTTTTTGTTTTTAAAACATATAAATAAACTAAAATTTTCATCTACGAGTATAACGCCTCTGATCGTTTGTATTATTTCTGTATAAAATGAGAAAGTAAGTGAAGATGGTGATACTCTGTGTTAGTCGGATGAACGTATACACCCTCTTGAACTTTTTCTTTATAGGTAACTCCTAGCCAGTCATGTTCAGGTTCTCCTTCTCACAAATATATTTTTGACATACAAATTCAGAAGGTAATTCCGCATAATGAAGGGCATATATAAATAAAAGACACAGTTTTAAAATTGATATTTGAATGTTTTGACATTTATCAACAAACGATTTTTTTAAAATCGAATTCGAATTCGATTGAGCTTTCAAACTTGTGTCAAAAAAAAAATCCAATAAGTACCGGTTATGGAGTATCAATATGAACTATGCGGCAAATCCCTCCGAAAATATTTTTCTATCCGAGCTGTCAAAATAAAGCATCCACCGGCACCATGGCTCACTGCTGAAATTAAAAATCTTATACACAAAAAAGCAGCTGCTAAATTTAAATATAAGATTAGACCCAGCGAAAGCAATTACAGAAAATATGTCTCTGTACGAAATCACAGCAACAAGGTGTGTAGGAATGCACAACGCCAGCACATTCACAGTAATATTCAAAATGGAGACTCAAGTAAGGTAAGGAAATTTCTTAAATCCCTGGGGATTGGAAGAAAACAACAAGATTCAATTCCAAAAGATATTAACGTTGATTTGCTGAATCAACATTTCGCTGCCTCGTCCAACTTTGATGGGACTACAAAGGCACAAGCAATTAATTTTCTTTCATCTCTTCCAAAACCCAACTACCCATCATTCGTCTTTGATCTCTTCACTGCTTGTGATGTTAGGAGAGCTATTTTATCAATTTCATCAAATGCTACCGGTGTGGACTGTATCAGCCGTAATATGATCCTCCCCATCCTCAATGAACTCCTACCCATTATATGCTACATTTTCAATTATTCCATCACCAGTGGTGTATTCCCAATATCTTGGAAAAGTAGTCATATAATTCCTTTACCTAAAAAACCCAAACCCCAGACTTTCGCGGACTACCGACCCATATCAATACTCCCATTCCTGTCCAAAGTCCTTGAGCGTCTGGTACACTCACAAATCAGTAAATTCCTCCGCCTAAATAATGTTTTCAATCCTTTCCAATCCGGTTTCCGTCCTGGTCATAGTACGGCTACAGCTCTGATCAACATAACAGATGACATTAGGTCCGGTATGGATGCTGGAAAGTTAACAATTCTGGCATTGTTGGATTTCAGCAATGCCTTTAATACAGTTGATCCTTATGTTTTGCTTCACGTCTGCCGCTCTCTTAACATATCTCCAACAGTGATCGATTGGCTTCAGAGTTACTTGTGTGGGCGCCGGCAACGCGTATGTATTGAAAACACGTCATCCAATTGGTGTAATACCATTGTCGGCGTACCCCAAGGTGGCGTTCTATCTCCTTTGCTCTTCTCAATTTTCATAAATTCAATCTCAACTAATATTTCTTCTTCTTACCACCTGTATGCAGATGATTTACAAATATACTGTCAGGCACCACTCCAGCAATTAAAAGAAGCTGTAGAGACTATAAATAAAGACCTAAGTCACATATGCAAATGGAGTAGTTTATATGGCCTCAAGGTCATATAAACTACTCCATTTCCTCACTTTTACTTCAATCCCAGCAAAACACAAGTTGCAGTCTTAGGCAGTTCTAGAATCAGATCAAAAATTGAGTGGACAAGTATCCCCCCAATATCTTTTGACAATTTAAAAATTCCTATTTCCGAAAAGGTTAAGAACTTGGGGATATACATTGATTCTACATTATCGTGGGAGACACAGATGCAAGAAGTGGGTCGTAAGATGTTTGCATCGGTTGGATCATTACGAAAGCTACAAAACCTTCTGCCCATGTCCACCAAAATTGCGCTTGCAAAGGCGCTACTGTTACCCATACTAGATTACGCAGATGTCAGCTATCCTGATCTTGCCGAAAACCAGTTAGACAAACTCGAGCGTCTTCAAAATGTTTGCATAAGGTTCATTTTTGGTTAACGCAAATATGACCATGTTTCTCAATTCAGAACGCAGCTTGAATGGTTACCAATACGTCTTCGCCGGGATGCTCACATTCTATCACAGCTTTATAGCATTTTATTTAACCCTTCAGCTCCCTCCTATCTTAAGGAACGATTCGAGTTCCTCCACGGCATGCATGCGAAATGTCTGAGGTCATCGGAGAACTTGATATTAAAGATGCCGCGTCACTCATCTACATTCTATGGCAAATCGTTTACAGTTACGGCTATACGGCTATGGAATCAACTTCCAGTGGAGATTAGACGAGCACAGACAATAACGAAATTTAAAAAAATGGTGAAGGATCACTATCTGTCCATGTAGAATATCAATTATCCGCGTAGTAGAAGATAATTATCCGCGCTGCGCGTTTGAACTGACTTACCTGCTATCTCAGTATATACAAGTGTATTCTGTGCTGCTATCACTGTAATAACGCTGCATACTATAAAATTATACGCCTGAGACAGTCATTGTTTATTTACTTTAGTGAGATACGAGTAGGTACGTCACTTACAAGTAAAGTTCCTTAAAGACGTCTTGTGAGATAAAATGTCTTTAAAGGTGCAAAGATCACCACCTAAAACCAAAATCAATCCATCATTGGAACAAACGCAATCTGTACCGAATATATCTCATGCTGTTAGCGATTCGGAATTTGTCAGCGCAAGCGGCCGTGGGAAGCGCCCGAGACCAAATGATTCACCAAATCGCCAATGCCAGCTGGAAGAATTTAAACTAGAAATCAAGGAATTGCTTACGTCTTGGAAAAGTGATCAAGAAACAAATGTGTCGGATGTAACGGGTGTTTTTTTTAGAGGTATAGAACTTTAAGTTGGCCTAGCTGTTTTAACCGGCGGTATTTTTGTCAGCTGTAAAGTGATTTATGTTTAGTATGGTTTGGCATTTTAACATAAATAGACTGAAGCCTGAACAATGCTTCCAAATTCTGCAAATTTATTTTGAAAATCATGGTTCTTTCCGAAATGCGTATCGTGATTTTCATAAGCGAATTTTCTTTAGCGGTGCAGCTCACTTTTGGTTGAATGGATACATCAATAAACAAAACTGCCATATTTGGGGTGATGATGATCCTCAAGTGTATGTTGAGACACCGTTACATCCAGTAAAACTGACTGTGTGGTGTGCTTTATAGGCTGGTGGAATAATTGGTCCGTACTTCTTTAGAAACGATGCTGACCAGAATGTTACAGTCAATCGTGACTGCTATAGAGCGAAGATTACTGACTTTTTCGTTCATCAATTGAACAACCATGTTGTGCAGGAGTAGTGGTTTCAACAAGACGGCGCAACATGTCACATTGCTCGTGCCACAATTGATTTATTGAAGGAAACGTTTGGTAACCGCATAGTTTCACGTTTTGGACACGTGGATTGGCCTCCAGAGTCGTGCGATTTTACGCCACTTGACTATTTTCTGTGGAGATATGTGAAGTCGCTCGTCTACGCCGATAAGCCCGAAACGATTGACCACTTGGAGGATAACATTCGGAGCGATATTGTCGCTATACGGCCACAAATGTTGGGAAAGTCATCGAAAATTGGACCTCTAGATTAGACTACGTCCGAGCCAGCCCTGGCGGTTATATGCCAGAAATCATATTTAAATTATAATGCCAGAAGATTTCCTTTCGAATAAAGTCATTTCCATATCAATAAAAACAATCACCTTCGTTTTATTCCATTTCAAAGTTCTATACCTCGAAAAAAAACACCCTTTATTAACCAAACAGACCGGTCTAATAAACAAACTTCTGAATGAGATGGCGGATTTAAAGGAACAAAACTCACAGATACAAAAATCAAATGCCGAGATAGAAAAATCCATTGCCTTTATGGGAGAACAATACGATGAATTAAAAACCCAAGTACACCGCCTACAAAAGGAATGCCAAGAAGGTAAGAGATACTCTGAGTCGTTAGAAAAAACTATCAGAGATATGCAATATAAATCGCGTTGTTCAAGTATTGAAATTCGTAATGTTCCTGATAAAGATAAAGAAACAACGGTAGATCTTACAAAAATCGCTGCGTCTCTGGGTGATACTGTGGGTGTGCCGCTCGCTACCGGACAGATACGAGACATATACCGCCTGCCAGGGACCCGTACCAGTAGCAGATCTATAGTTGTAGAATTCGTTAACGTACAAATGAAGCAGGAGTTGCTAACGCACGTACGTGACTATAATAATAAACGACCAAACAAAGAATTTAAAATGAACACGGAACTACTTGGTCTACCCGGTCAAAAACACCCAATTTATATAGACGAATATCTGCCCAAGACCACGAAAAAGCTATTATATATGGCTCGGGAGTTTGCAAAACGAAACAATTATATGTTCTGTTGGTCGAGCAATGGTAGCATTTACCTACGGAAGCAACCCGGAGAAAAGCAGATTCTAATCAAGGCAGAAGAAACCCTCAGACAATTACAGGAACGGGAATGACTAGTCGGTCCTGTATTATTATTGTTTACTTTATTTTTATCTTTAGTTAATGTTAAGCACCGGTATTTGTTTTTCTTTATTTACTTTTTTACTATAAAATATCTTCTTACATATGTGAGCGAAGATTGGGAACACATTACACTAACACTAGCACTTTATTACTCAAGCCACATAGTACTACATAATAACCTACCACACTGTACAGTTGTTTTAATAACACATACTCACCATTTCACAATCCCCACACAGAATTTATTAGTATACACGAAATATATACCTAATAAGAAACTTAGTCACGGTAGCAATTTATTAACTTTTTTAGGCATCTGTGCTGAGCAGTTTCAAATAACATTTTCGATAATTGTTGAAAAATTGATTGTAATTATAATTTTTATTACTAATGGCTAATTTAATAAACAATATGATAACTGATATTGAAGAACTCACTGTTGCAAAGTCTCATAAATGTACCCTAATGGAATGCCATAAGTTCATGTTGGGGTCAAAGTCAAATACTACAATTAAAATTCTACATATGAATATTCGTAGTCTTAATATGAACTTTAATGGGCTACAGACCTTATTATATCAAATTAAATTGAACTTTGATGTAATAATATTGACTGAATGCTGGTTGAATGAAAACAAAATAATACCAGTAATGCCCGGATATACCACTCACCATACCAGGCAAAATAAAAATCAAAACGACGGTGTAGTTCTGTATGTCAGCCATAAAATTAACTGCATAGTCAGAGAGCCAAACATACAGATGGGTACCTGTCTGACCTGTCAAATTTCAGAAAACCTATCAATTGTTGCCATATATCGCTCACCATCCTATGATACTAAGAGAGAGGTTGAAGGTTTTCTTTTCAGCTTGGATACGATTTTGGCCTCACTTAGTAGCTGCCGCAGTATTAGCCTCATTGGCGATATAAACATTGATATTAAGCCCTACAATGATGACGACTTCTCTGAGGACTATCTGACAATGAACGCTACGCACGGGCTGCTTCCAGGTCACCAACTAATAACTAGACAGAGTAAATGCATTGACCACGTGATGCTAAAAACCACCAAAGCTTCAACTGTCGTAGTAGTAGACACTTTTATAACTGACCACCATCCAGTATTGCTCGAAATTGAGAACTACAAGTCTACGTATCAATCCCTACCTAGCTATCAAACTCCAAAAATTGATTATATTAACCTCGGCGCGGAATTAAAAACACTGGATTTCACTGATATTTTTGAAACAAGTGACCCTAACTTAGCTGCAATAAATCTAGTAAATGTCCTTCAAACTACTTTAAAAAAACATGTTAATGAGTCAAAAGTCCCTAAAAGTCAACGAAATCTCAAACCGTGGATAACTCCAGGCCTTTTGAGATGTATTCATCACCGTGATAACCTTCATAAAAAAGTCCGCTCATCTCCTGACAACTACATTTTACAAATAAGTTATAAGAGATACAGGAACTTCTGTAATAACCTACTAAAGAGGCTCAAAAATGTCTATGAGAGAGTGGAGCTGGAAAAGGCAAAGGGTAATCCAAAAACTCTGTGGAACAAAATTAAGGAAATAACGAATACGAGAAAACAAAACGCGGCACCGCTGGAGCTTCTTAGGATACATGAGGATCCACAAACTGCAGCTGATAATGTATGTTCATTCTTCGCGGATATTGGTAAGAAATTAGCCTCAAAAATACCAAATACTACAACATCACAAGCTGAAAACAAATATGCAACAATATCACAGTGCAACTCCTTTGTTTTACTCCCTGTAGACAAGGATGAAGTGGAATTAATCGTAGCAAACTTAAGGCTTGACTGTGCTACTGGATGGAATGGTGTTTCTGCTCGACTTTTAATAGAGAATCGACAAACTCTATCACCAGCAATAACACACATTGTTAACTGCTCAATTGAAAAAGGTATATTTCCCGAATCGTTCAAAAAAGCCATTGTAAGTCCAATTCACAAGATTGGAGACAGGGATTGTGAATAACTACAGACCCATAGCAGTTTTGCCAGTTATATCAAAAGTAATGGAAAAAATAGTTAATTCTCAACTGGTAAACTATCTTAATAGATATAATTTAATAGCGCCCAATCAATATGGCTTTAAGAAAGGGGTTTCAACCGAAGATGCCTTATGTGCTTTAACAGAGTTGGTGTCCCGGAAGTTAGACAACAGGCGCAAGTGCCTAGCAATTTTTCTAGATCTAGCAAAGGCATTTGACACGGTTTCTGTCCCCATTCTTCTCTCTAAACTAGAAAGCATCGGTATTAGGGGCAAGGTATACGATTTCTTCAAAAGCTACCTTACAGGAAGAAAAATGTGTGTTAAGATAGGGTCGTTTCTTAGCGGAGAAGAAGTCTTAACGTACGGAGTTCCACAGGGGAGTGTCATAGGCCCGACATTGTTTCAAGTCTACATCAACGATCTCTGTAGTATGAGTTTACCAAACACAAGCATTATTACCTACGCTGACGATAGCATAATCGTGACCTATGATAAAGATTGGGCCAATGTCAAAATAAATGCTGAACATTCCATCAAAATGGTCATGAAGTGGATGAATCGTAATTTGTTAACTCTTAACTTAAAAAAGACCAACTATATCCCCTTCTCCATAAATTATTCCACACAGCCCTCCGTTGACTATACAATCGTTGCTCACACGTGTTCAGGCACCACACATTGTACTTGCACAGCTATTCCGCGAGTAACATGCACGAAATATTTGGGGGTAACAATCGATTGTAACCTTAAATGGTATCAACACATAGAATCAATTGCAAATAAAATAAGGAAAGTCATGTACATTCTTAAGTCGTTACGAAACTGTGCTGATTCTAGAACCCTAAAGTTAGTATACCTGGCCGTCGGACAATCAATATTAAACTACTGCATACTTTTGTGGGGAGGAGCCTTAAAAACTAGATTTCTGGAGCTGGAGCGGGCACAGAGAGCTGTGCTTAAGGTTATGTTAAAGAAACCTTATAGATACAGCACCTCCAAACTGTACTCTGAATGTCAGATTTTAACTGTGAGACAGCTCTTTGTGCTTCGTGCCACTCACTGGAAACATAGACACGTCTCTATTCCTGATCCGAGTAAGCGGAGAAATACACTCGAGAGCAATGAATCCGGGTCACTTAAAGAATCCTAAAAATCTCGGAAACTAAAAATGCTAGGTTAATGCAATAAATTGTATTTAATAGACAATGTAATACTCCTTAAATGAAGGTATTAAAACTTCTTAGTTATTATAAAGTTATTTCATAAAAAAATCAAATTTGAAAAAGGGCCACTTTCGAAGATGGAACTACGAAATTACAGCATTTGGTGTTGCTTTTGTTTGTAATCTGTCATTTATGTGGGTACATCACTGACCTGTAATAATATTCGCTGGACTGGCTATTCCATACAAAATGACAGCTACTTTTTTGTGCCGATTCAAAGCGCCTCTGCCGAGTGCACTGAGAACTATATTAGTTTGCAAATGGCCGTTGTTTGTTTATTTCAGAAGAAGTTTATGTGTGAAATTTGGAATATTTTTAAGTTATTACTGTGATTGCTATAAATTTGAAGTGTTTTGATATATAAATTTAGTTTATTGTGTAATTAAGTAGATACTTATCATGAGATCGTGTGTATATTGTAAAACAAGATACGAGAAGGGCTGTGGCGTCTCTTTTCACAAGTAAGTAAATCTAAGAATCTAATTCTTAAACAATAATTATAAAACCATAATTTAGGTTTTTTTTTTACTATCATAAGCGAATACCCTTCGAGTTTCGGGGATTTTACGAATATTTTTATAACCTATAATGTTTAATAGGGATGTCAAAATGTATATCGATAATTATTTTCTGTGCAATGCCAAATTCGTAGTTTAAAAAACAAGAGGCATGGTAAAAGTACTTTAATAATTTAATGAATATATTAAAATTATTAATAAAAACTTAAAATTGTAGTAGATAATCGAAACAGTAACTAACTAGCGTGTGAAATATAACTTAGCATCTATGGTTAATTATTTATATATTGGACATAGTCGTTAGAAACACACATCAATCAGATTTATTCTTAGTGGACACAAGCCTATTTTAAGAGAATCTACTTTGCTTTTCAATCTTTTTAAAATATGTGACAATTTTCTTTTAAAAATTATACAGATGTGCATTTAAAAATATCCCGTAATAAATGTGTGATTTCATATTTTTTTTAAATACCTTCCCTCCTCTGTTCTTACCTACTGCAAACAAACAAAAGTACAATAAATCCTAATCCTAATTAACCTGTCATTTAACAAAATTCCTCTCTGGACACGGCTGCTTCGGGAAGCAAATGGGAAATAGTTGCCATTGAGGCGGAATAGCAAGTTGGCATTGGCTGCTTCGGGGAGCACGCTCGCACGGCTCACGTTAAGCGTGGCGTCCACCAGGCGGGCCGGGCCGCAGCGCAGAGCAAAAATTCGCGTGCCGTAAGTTTCATATGAAATTGTGTAGCATCTGCCTTTACTAAAGGCGGGCCGCAACGAAACACAGTTTCATTAAAAACGTATGGCATGCGGATTTTTGCGTTGCGGCCCGGCCCGGCCCATCCGCCTATTGGACGCCTAGCTTTAAGTTCTAACATAACCCAATTATGATTAAAGACAACCTTAATGACTGTGTGGGCTGTGTCCGGTGTCATTTTTCAGCCAATTTACAATAGTAACACTACTTTGGCAAAATACCTGCGACCACTGTTTAAGCAAACAAACGCTTTTTTTTATATTAAGCTCGCCAAACTGAATTCGCGTGCCTGATGGTTAGCCTACTTAGGTACTTTAAAGTAGTCATTCATATTATGTAAACATCATTGGTACAAAAATAAAATTAACATTGTAGTCGATATCTGGTAAAGTTTTTATCGACACCAAGACAGGTGTTGTACATCACTAGTATTAGTTCCAAGTACATTCGCTAGCTGCCGTCAGCGCCAAATGGCGATTTTCAATTAGGCACACTTTTATGAAACCGATCACCAGTCCAGATACTATTACAGGTCAGTGGGGTACATAAACCATGTTGATAGTGCTCTATATTCATTAATCAAGCTGAAATTATGTCGCTTACGCCTGAAGAATGCACCAGAATACTTACAATGCTGGAAACCGGCCGGAGTCAGCGCGATACAGCCAGGACTGTCGGTGTGTCGCTGTCAACAGTACAAAGAGTTCTCCGACGTTACGAAGAAACTGGTTCTAACCTACGCAGACCAGGAACGGGCAGAACCAGGTGTACCACAGCACGAGAAGACCGATACTTGGTGAACACCATGCTTCGAAATCGCTTTCTCACAGGAACTGAACTCACCAATCAGTTTCGACGCCTCGGAGGAAGTAACCCAAGTGCATGGACAGTAAGACGTCGGCTTGCTGAATCTAACTTAAAACCCCTTAGACCTGCAAACGGCCCTAAACTGGAGCGTGGGCATCGTATTTCGAGACTAAGGTATGCCCAGAGCCACGTAAATTGGAGTATTGAAGATTGGTCAAAAGTTATGTTCTCCGACGAATCAAAATTTATGCTCTACAAGCACGATGGAAGACACAGAGTGTATCGAAGACCAGGGGAAAGATTCAAGCAAGCATGCATCGAAGAAAAAGTAGCCTACGGTGGTGGGTCTGTACTTGTGTGGGCCGGAATTTCTTCTGAAAGTCGCACAGAGCTGGTGATCATAGAAAACGGCTCTTTAACTAGCGTAAGATATGTGGAAGAAATCCTCAATGATCACGTTGGTCCATTTATGGTCAATTTAGGTGAGGATGCTATATTTATGCATGACAATGCCCGACCTCATACAGGTAGGATTGTGAATGACTACCTTCAAGAGATGAACATTACTCGTATGGAGTGGCCAGCGCGCAGCCCGGATATCAACCCGATCGAGCATGCTTGGGACGAGCTAGGCAGATGCGTAAAACAACGAAACCCTCCCCCAATCACGCTTCGTGAGCTCAAAATTGCTCTCACAGAGGAATGGGAGAATATTCCCCAAAATCGTATAAGGAACTTGGTGTACAGCATGCCAAACCGCGTAAACGCAGTAATGGAAGCACGAGGAGGCAATACGAAGTATTAAAATTCAAGAAAATCGTAATAAAGTTCAAAAATTTCATGTTTCCTATTTTTGTTTTAAGGAGAGATCAGCAGTTTTTTCTTTATGTAATTTTGTGTTAATAAAATGTATGGTGACTCATATTTTTTTTACTTTCATTTAAGGAGTTAGTCATTGTCTATTAAATACAATTTATTGCATTAACCTATCATTTTTAGTTTCCGAGATTTTTAACATTCTTTAAGTGACCCGGATTCATTGCTCTCGAGTGTAGGTCATTATGTATAACAGAGGTACATCGTACCTTATTTGCAAGGAGACAATTTTATATAATGGGTTCAGTTATATATAAACGGGTGCACAATCATTTAAAACTAGCTGGATTACCAAAATTTGGAACAAAAGCTACAGTACAAAAATGGCTTTTGGAAATTGACTACGCCAAGACTGAGGAACTACTGACATAATAAAGTTACCATTCAAATTGCTATCGACATTTACATGCACACGCACTCACATAATACATGCAAACACTACTCGCACACACGAACTAGAACGCACGCAGTTACACCACACATACACATACATACATACATACATCAGATACCATGCATTGATAAGGATATACTAGCGGAACATGCCTTAAAGTACTTTAAGGCTCAATATTGTACAAAGCCGTAGCGCTACACTGTCTCCTGAGTCACAGGTTAACCTAGTTCAGGGGGCAGGGTCCACTTTTATTGTAACTCCTAAGTGTGCATTTCCTGTATTGTAATTACTTCCTTGTAAAGTTTAGTGAATAAAGTATATTATTATTCCATTTATTCATTATTTTTAACTTATTCAATTACATTTTTAAATAAATCATATAAAAATAAATATTTATTTAAAAATATAAAAAATAGTGTCCCACCGGCATCGGGTACAGGGACCAAGCTACCGGTGGTTAGGGCTTCAGAGACAGGAACCTCCTCACAATGCGTGCCGTGTCAAGAAGTACTGCCTTCTGTATCAGGCCCTTGATCCAGCCGTCTAACGAGAGCCTCTTCAGATGGTTATCGAGGCTCTTTGCCATCAAGCCGTGGACCGAAACGATAATTGGAACAATAATTGCCGAATCAACATGCCACATGTCAACAACCTCATGAGCCAAATCCAAATATTTAATTTCTTTTTCCTTTTCTGCTTTAAAGAGGTTGTCGTCATGAGGAATGCTGATATCAATAATTATTGCGAGGCGTTCCAATCGATCTATCACCACTATATCAGGCTTATTGGCAACAATAGTCCTGTCAGTGATGATAGATCGATCCCAATATAGTGTGACCTGACCATCTTCGAGAACTGGGTCGGGCACATATTTGTAGTATGGTACTTCAAAATCTACAAGATGGTATTTAAGAGCAAGTTGCTGATGTATAATCTTGGCCACTTGGTTATGTCTGTGCAAATATTCTCCGTTGGCAAGACGAGAACAACCAGAAACAATATGTCTAAGGGATTCTCCGGGACAATGACATGCCCGACAGATGTCAATTGTCCCATCCTTCAGAATATGCTTCCGGTAGTTCTTAGTCATAACAACTTCGTCCATTATGGCAAAGACAAAAGCTTCGGTTTCTCCGAAAAGATTACCGAACTGTAGCCAAGATACGGACGCTTTTAAATCAATATCAGGCCCATTTAAGGCCCGATAAAAGCGTCCATGTAGCTGCTTGCTTTTCCATATCTCCTTGCGATCGTCAGTACTAAGTACTACAGGTTTGCGCCAGTTCTCTCTGCCCATAGCAAGCGGGGTGAGTCCCGTGTCCACTGCGACCACATTACGGTGCATATCGGTGTCTGTTTTAAGAAAGTATTCCCTAAGGTTGTATACCTCGCGGTTATGGAGGGTCTTAGCATTTAAAAAGCCACGACCCCCACATTTCCGCGGGATATACAACCTCATTACCGATGATCGGGGATGATGCATCCGGAATGCAGTCAACAGTGTCCTTACTCGTCTATCAATTTTATCGAGTTCAGTCTGAGTCCATCTGAGTATACCAAAAGAGTACATTAGGACTGGCATGACCCACCCATTGAAGGCGCGCAGCTTGTTACCGCCTGACAAAAGACTTTTTAATACCTTTTTCAGGCGGCCGAAGAAACGCTCCTGCAATGTCTGTTTCATACCAGTATCAGAAATTCCTAATGCTTGTGATATACCCAGATATTTGTAAGTTTCGGCTGCAGAAAGACAATTGAGCATAGTGGAATCCGAAAGTTCTACTCCTTCAGATTCCACTATCACACCTCTTTTAACATGCATGACTGCACACTTGTCCACCCCAAATTCCATCTTGATAGCTCTACTGAAAGTTTCTGTTACTTTCAATAAATCCATCAGTTGCAATTCAGTGTGGGCAAATAATTTGAGGTCATCCATGTAAAGGAGGTGCGATATAGCCCCACCATCTTTATGCAACCGATAACCTAGCCCTGAACTCTCTAGCATAGTACTGAGAGGATTCAGAGCCAGACAAAACCACAACGGACTCAGACTGTCCCCTTGAAATATTCCCCGCTTGATACTAATTGGTGCACCATCATCGCAAAAACGACGACACCCTGGATAGCAAAGGACCGTTTTCCACTGCCCCATACATGCCCTCAAGAAAGTACAAAGCGTTGTATCAATTTTATACAGCTCAAGTACTTTCAGAAGCCATGTATGTGGCACCGAATCAAAGGCCTTCTTATAATCTATCCAACATGTCGCCAGATTTTTACGATTACGACGCACCTGTTGGCTGATGGTCATATCGATTAAAAGGAGCTCCTTAGTGCCACGGGCCCCACTTTTACATCCATTCTGAGAGATTGATATTATCGAATGTTTTTCTAAGTGTTTAGTAATTTTGACTCTCAAAATGGATGTTAAAAGTTTATAGACGGTTGGTAAACATGTAATTGGTCTATAATTTTTGGGATCCGCAGCACTACCGGACTTATAGAGTAAGTGAGTTATACCAGTTGTCATAAAATTGGGAAGTGAACCCACATCTAGGGATGATTGAAATTGTGATGCTAAACGGCCATGTGAGCTTCGGAACCATTTTAACCAGAAATTATGCAGTCCGTCCGGTCCCGCTGATTTCCAATTTGGGAGCGAACGAACTGCATAAGCTACATCTTCTGCATCAATGGATACTGGTTCCATAACCTGTATGTTCTCACATGACCGTTCAACATCCCTCATCCAATCACCCTCAGCATGTTCGACAGGCTTCGACCAGAGATTCTCCCAAAACGTATTTGTAACTTTACTATCTGGTAGGGTAACGTCATTAACCTCTGGTAGATGTGAATTTTCCCATTTTCTGTAAACCCACTTCTCATCTCTTTGGAACATACGATTCTGGTTGTATCGATCAACCCGCTCTTTGTAGCGTCTTATTCGATTTGCCCATGCATAAACTTTTTGTTTAAGGAGGTCGATGCGCTCTGTGACACATGATGCGTATCTTTGAGGACTTATATCAGTCCCAAAGAACGCCTGTTTCACAAAGCGCATCACCTTCGGACGGGTATTACCCGACCTAAAACATATTAATTTCCCGATGAGTGCCCTGGCCTCAGAAATACGCCTCTCAATCCTACACTGCCAAGCAGGTTTTGCAGACCTAGGTCGAATAGCAGTTTCGATCGTGTAAAACTTAACCTTAGCTATTCGACAAGCTGCAACCGCCGCACAGTACAAGATTGAGTGTGTATCACTAAGATCTTCACTATTGTCTAAATATTTAGACAATAGTGAATCCAGGGCACACACCATAGCTATATTTCTTTTATGCATGGGCATACGAGAAAGACGTGGTCTACAATCTGAACTTGCAAACCGATATTCCAGAATCGCATCCTCCAAAGCACTCCTTAATCGATTCTCACATTGGGTACTTACGGATATAGTCTCATCATCAACAACTTCTTCAGCAACTATAACAGGAGGTGTGTGAGCATCCGATGAGGTACACACAACTTGCGACGAAGTAGTTATAAGGAGGCTATTCCGTACGTCAGAACGTAGCCTCTCAAGTGTCGGACTATCAAGCATATTACAACGCTGGAATCCAGGGTGTCTAGTTCAGTCTGAGTCCATCTCAGTATGCCGAAGGAATATCCTAAGACAGGCATGGCCCAACCATTGATGGCGCGCACCTTGTTGCCACCTGATAAAAGACTTCTCAGTACTTTTTTCAGGCGGCCAAAGAAACGATCCATCAACGATTGTCTCATGCCTGTCTCAGCAATACCTAATGCCTGCGACATACCAAGATATTTGTAGGTTTCAGTCGCGGAGAGGGATTTAAGTTTTGTGAAATCTGAAAGTTCTACTCTTTCAGATTCCACAATCCGTCCCTTCTTTACATGCATGACTGCACATTTATCTACACCAAATTCCATTTTGATAGAATTACTGAAGGTTTCAGTGATCTTGAGTAACTCTATCAAGTGGGAATCGGTGCAGGCAAATAATTTCAAGTCATCCATGTACAGAAGGTGAGAAACAACTTGACCTCCTCTCCGAGACTGATAGCCTAGCCCTGAACCCTCCAGTAAAGTACTGAGTGGATTCAGTGCTAGACAAAACCATAAGGGACTCAGACTATCACCCTGAAATATGCCCCTCTCAATCTTGACAGGTTCACCGTTCCCTAGAATCTGACGACATCCTGGATAAACAAGAACCGTTCTCCATTGCCCCATACATGCCTTCAAGAAGGTGCGAAGAGTTGCATCAACTTTGTACAACTCTAGCACCTTCAACAGCCATGTATGTGGCACGGAGTCGTAGGCTTTCTTGTAATCAATCAAGCATGTCGTCAGGTTTCTCCGGTTACGACGAACCTGCTGATTAATGGCCATGTCTAGAATAAGGAGTTCTTTAGTACCACGTGACCCGCTTCTACATCCATTTTGAGAGTTGGACAATATAGAATTATTGTTATTATTATTCCCTTTATTTACATTTATAAACTTATTAATTTAAATTTTTAAATACATTCTAAAATAAAAAAAATATATTTAAAAATATAAAAAAATAGCGTCCCACCGGCATCGGGTACAGGGACCAAGCTACCGGTGGTTAGGGCTGCAGAGACAGGAACCTCCTCACGATACGTGCCGTGTCTAGAAGTACCGCCTTTTGCATCTGGCCCTTGACCCAACTACCTAACGCGAGCCTCTTGAGATGTTGATCGAGGCTCTTGGCAATTAGACCGTGTGCTGATACGACTATCGGAACAATAATCGCTGAATCTACATCCCACATGTCGACAAGCTCGTGAGCCAAGTCCAAATATTTTAATTGTTTGTCTTTTTCGGCTTTCACGAGGTTTTCGTCATGTGGAACCGTAATATCAACGATTATTGCGAGGCGATCTGATCGATCTATTACCACTATATCAGGCTTATTGGCTACAATAGTCCTGTCAGTGATAATAGATCGATCCCAATACAACGTGGCACGACCATTTTCAAGAACTGGGTCGGGCACATACCTGTAATACGGTACCTCCAAATCCACAAGTTTATATTTTAGTGCAAGTTGCTGATGGACAATCCTGGCCACTTGGTTGTGTCTATGCAAATAGTCGCCGTTGGCAAGACG
Source organism: Miltochrista miniata (assembly GCA_933228765.1). Lineage (NCBI taxonomy): Eukaryota > Metazoa > Arthropoda > Insecta > Lepidoptera > Erebidae > Miltochrista > Miltochrista miniata. The sequence continues at coordinate 5,881,952 of OW121769.1, forward strand.
AGAACAACCAGAAATAATATGTCTGAGAGATTCACCGGGTAGGTGGCATGCCCGACATATGTCAACCGTACCATCTCTCAAAATATATTTCCGATAGTTATTCGTCATAACAACTTCGTCTGTAATTGCACAGACAAAACCTTCTGTTTCGCCGAACAAATCACCGAAACGTAGCCAGGAGACAGATGCTGTTAAATCTACATCGGGCCCGTGTAAGGCCCGATAAAATCGTCCATGCAGCTCTTTGCTCTGCCATATCTCCTTGCGATCCGTAGTTGATAGTATTACTGGTTTGTGCCAGTTCTCTTTGGCAAGAGCAAGAGGGGTCAGTCCGTTATCCATTGCTACCACATCCCGATGCATACCCACGTCAGCATGAAGGAAATATTCCCTAAGGTTGTATACCTCACGATTGTGTAAGGTCTTGGCATTTAAAAAGCCGCGACCTCCACACTTTCGTGGGATATACAACCTCATTACAGACGAACGTGGGTGATGCATTCGGTTTATGGTCAATAGTGAACGGACTTTCCTATCCAGGGCGTCTAATTCAGTCTGAGTCCATCTAAGTATGCCGAAGGAATAGATTAAGATTGGCATGGCCCAACCGTTGATAGCCCGCACCTTGTTACCGCCCGATAAAAGACTTTTCAGTACTTTTTTCAGGCGGCCAAAGAAACGGTCCACCAACGTTTGTTTCATGCCAATCTCTGTAATACCTAATGCCTGCGACATACCCAGATACTTATAGGTTTCAGTCGCGGAGATGGATTTAAGTTTTGTAAAATCTGAAAGATGTACTCTTTCAGATTCCACAATTCGTCCCTTCTTTACATGCATGACAGCGCATTTATCTACACCAAATTCCATTTTGATAGAATTACTGAAAGCTTCTGTGACTTTTAGTAACTCTATCAAGTGGGAATCGGTGGAGGCAAATAATTTCAAGTCATCCATGTAAAGAAGGTGGGAAACAACTTGGCCTCCTCTCCTGAACTGATAGCCTAGCCCTGAACCCTCCAGTAAGGTACTGAGAGGATTCAGCGCCAGGCAAAACCATAAGGGACTCAGGCTGTCACCCTGAAATATACCCCTCTTGATCCTGACAGGCTCACCATTCCCAAGAACCTGACGACATCCTGGATATACAAGAGCCGTTGTCCATTGCCCCATACATGCCTTTAAGAAGGTGCTTAGAGTTGCATCAACTTTATACAACTCCAGCACCCTCAACAGCCATGTATGTGGCACTGAATCGTAGGCTTTCTTGTAATCAATCCAGCATGTCGCCAGATTTTTTCGGTTACGGCGAACCTGCTGGTTAATGGCCATGTCAATAATAAGGAGTTCCTTAGTACCACGTGACCCGCTTCTACATCCATTTTGAGAGTTAGACATTATAGAATTATTTTCAATATGAGTTGCTAATTTAACTCTCAAAATAGATGTAAGTTATTATTATTATTATTAATTATATTAGTACGTATGTATATAATTTATGTATATAATAGGTGTATGTATATGTATATATATATTTATTGTATTATATATTATGAATTTTTGTGTATGTAGGTATGATGTAGTTAGATAACTAGTACCTATCTATATTTATCAATTTATGTATGTATATTAGATTTGAGAGTACGCCTAAGAACTATCACTCGTTACCTCCGACCAACTTTCTCCATCCAAAGGTTGCCTGGTAGAAATTGCTTTATAGCGATAAGGCCGCCCATTGTACAGCTACTTGCACGGATTGTATGTACTATGTTTTTATATACTTGGCGTACAATAAAGTGTAAAATAAATAAATAAATAAATGTCCACGTCCACACCTGCCACAAGAACCTGGTGCTGTTGGGCCCACACCTGAACTCCACCAATATGTCGAGCGCTGTGTCCTCTGCGCTCCTCGCAGTGTTGGCACTCGGCCGTAGTTTCCCGGTGTATTCGCCATAGATACTTACCGAACCCGTGCCCGGTAAATATCTGTGACAACCGGTAGGATCGAGCACCGTGTCTCCTCTCCAGCCACTCGATACCTTCTATGTCTTTAGTTTATTAAATACGCAATTATTACACAGTCTTCATCTCCTCGGGGAGACAGTAATTGACATTTCACGACACATTATTCTAGTCTCGTTATTACCGTCAATAATTTTTTAGACTAGATTCATTTATTTAACAGCCTATTTCTTAAGACGCACTGGGGGTTATACTTACAAGATACATATTACAGAAATCTTGCCTGCTGTTGGTCACGCCTTTATCCCCGGAGGGGTAGGCAGAGGCATCTCCTCTCCGGGGATAACGACTTGACCATATACAAATCCTGTGCGTATACAAGGCGGATGCATCTTATCTTATATACTCACATTTCACCTTTATAGAATTTGTCCCACGTAACAGGTGGTGAGCTATATTGCTGTGTTGAAATGGACAGGCACAGGTTGTGACAGCCTGCTGTTGTTTTTGATTTTTTTTAAGCCGCTCATTAGGCCTTCAAGTTGCCTTAACGACAGCCACTCCGCCGTTGGGCAACCGGGACCAAGGGCGTTTAAACGTGCCTTCCAAAGCACGAAAATACTCGCAAATAAATGACACAAAGTAGTCATGTGTTGGTCACCCATTCAAGGACAGGCCATAGAGCGAGTTGCTTACTGCAGTGATCGTATACAGAAAAACGAGTCCGCAAGGCTACGAGCGCTTCTAACAAGATGTGAGCGTGTAGTACTGTAGTCTAATAATGTATTCTACTCAAGGCACCAAAATAGGTTATATATAGTAGTCTATGTTCTATTTGGGATAAAACACAATAGTCTATATTATTTTGAATGTCTAACAATCAAAATCTTTATAACAATGCACACATAACATTTTTAAGCGCTTGCGTTCCGAAATTATATTTTTAGTGAGATATTGTACACTACCGCACAGGCCCAGAGCGAATTAGGATCGGGAACAGCAGGGAATAATAATATTACCGACAACCGTTCTCAATACTGGTTTATTGGCTAGAATAAAAACTACTTAATTACTAACAAAGACAGTACTGTTACAGAAAATCTTACCACCGCGATTCAGTTTTGCCATACAGCGCCATCTAGGGAACATTTTGGAAACTCAATATTCAACAACATTTAAACATAATACAATTTTGCTACATTATAGCATACACGTGAACATTCCGCCCACCAAGGCCCTATTTAACATAGGCCTTAAATACAAATTAAAAATATAAGTACCGCCCACCGTGAATACAGTACAACACTTAGACTTACATGAGAAATTTAACACAAAAACATTGAAAAAGAAAAGATATAAACTATACTCTAACATATGAAAATACTACTCTTTAATGATTATTGTGTGACAGGTAAAATACCTAACTTACAAATTGGTCTTTTAATCACTGAATTTTGGGTACGTAGAGTAACAACTCTGGTAATATTGTCCGACCCAGGGTGTTTTGCTACAACCTTCGCCAAAAGCCATTTACTAGGTGGTAAGTCATCTTCTCGAACCACTACTACATCCCCAATACTTGGTTCTGGATTAAGGGTAGCCCATTTATATCTATGAAGATATTTAGTGAGGTATTCATGTGACCAGCGACGCCAGAAATTTTGGAATGAATAGGAATTGATTATATGCTATTTAGTGACGTCATTCGATGCATGGTTATTTTAAGATACTATGGGTCGTGACGTCATGTTATTGGTTGTACTTAGGGACTTCTGTATTAGTTTCCTCATTGCCAGTTAGAAAGTCACAATATACAAAAATGCAGTGGCTTGATTACTAATTACTTTCTACCACAGGCATCATCACTAAAGCGAGGGCCCTTGCGTCACTGTTTAAATGACGCAAGGAGGCGCTGGAGCACAGCCATAGGCCTGCATCTCGAGAAATCGAGGCTCGGTGGATCCAGCTCCACCAGGAAACCGTGGAGACCTAGAACGTGCGACTTGAGGAACCAAGGGGGGGGGGGGGGGGGGCAATCGTCACAATCGCGGCGGTCAGACCGGGCATGGACGAATGGCTGGAGAGCAGCGTCACAGATGCTTACCGGCGACTCGGCAAACGTAGGGTAGGACGTCCACGCGCTAGATGGACCCGACGACCTGGAGAAGGTTGCAGACTGGTGCTGGATGCGATGTGGCGTGGATTAGTAAAGGCCTACGTCAACAAGTGGACTGCTATTGGCTGATTTGATTGATTGATATGTTTAAAGTCTTGCATTAAGATTTTCTCAAAGTGCGTAGAAGTATGCGTAACTTCGACTTGTAGGTACAATAATGACTAATAATAGTACAATGTGACGAAGCAATAACAACGAGCAAGGTGACGCCATTGATCGTATCAAGTGCACAAATAACCTGCAACTGAACTGAGGACTATTTTTAAACTTAATTTACAATTTTGAGATGGATTTAGATTTGTAGTTTTGTTAGAAGTCGTAGGATTACAAACGTAGTTCAGTTTTCTGCATTCGGTTTTTTTGACGCAGGTAATGAGTCAACGCACCATCATTCCAGTCATGGGGGCAATTAGGATTTCCTGGGATCATCCTTCCGAGGGCTATCCCGTGGCGGGTGCACTTCCAAAAACCCGACCTCAGATCGATTTGAAAATTTGCACAGACCTTCCTTTAGATGTTTTAAGACAACCCCTAGAGGGATTTTTGGCGCATAGCAAAAGTTTCCGAGAAATCAATGTTTGAAAATTGGATTTCAGATTTAGAAAATTTTCGTCCAAAACAAGGCTTGTGCAAAATTACAGCTCAATCGAAGGGGGAGGGGGGGGGGGGGGGTTCGGAAGTTTATCCCCCTTGGCTACCAACCGTAGGCAGTAGGTAGGCAACTTGTGGTTTTTAGTCCGTAAGGGTCCGGCATAGCATTCATGTAGGATTTTGAGAAAAAAAGGGGTTAACTAGGATGTTTGTGTGGGGCTGGACCGTCCTACTCACTAAACACCGCGGTGTTCCTCCTTGCCGTAGCTGGGGCGAAGGATATCCAAAGATTATTCACGTCGCCCCGGTAAAGGGCGTCTTGCATGCTCGGTGTTTTATTCGGGGCAGCCAGATGGGCTGCTCATCTCTATATTACCATAGATTATTCCGATCACCATAGCGCTGAAATAGCATTGAAGTAACAGTAAACATAACTTCTAATTAATCAGACTTGTGAATTATAGCAAAGATAATATTATTGCGTGAAATGTCCGTAAATATTTATTCATTTATTATTTATTTGTTATAATAGTATTACATACAGATCGGCAACTCCCTGTCACGCCACAGCTGTCAGTAGAGTTGACGGTCGTGTTGACGTTGCTTACATTTATTGATCACACGCACACATTCAAGCTGGAGTTTCCGCCCTGTGATTATAGTGAGATCCATTTATCACCTAGAAAATAAGCTAATAATTTTTATTCAAGTTTTATAGCTTATGAGAACTATTTCGAGCACATCGCCTTCAAAAGTCCATCTGTTCGATACATATGCTGATCTGATAAAGACAGACACACCGTGTTTAACTTATTACACCCCTAGTTTTAAAACAATGTTATGGGTTAAAACAACAATGATCAATCTCACGGCAAAATTGTAAAAATTTCTGTGACGATACATTGAAGATAAATTTTAAAAAATAATTGTAATCGTCTAATTTAGGGCTTCTGAGCAAAGACTTCTATATAAACTGAGGTAGACGCGCCGTACTTTAACAAACGAGATTTCAAAAGCAATCCTCAAATACACACATTAATAAGACTACACTCACTTATAAATATTTTTTACGTAATTGTCGCCACGCACAATAGCAATATACGAATAGAAAAAGAGTAAAAGAAAAGGCGTATGGACTCCGATTGCAAGTCGAGCACCTACTTTCGAAGTTTTGACTCACAACAGTGCGAGCAACGCTGCTAATTAGCTCAGTTTATAGGTTTCAAAAATCGGTGCGTAGGGCATGTCTACCTCTGTTTATATAGAAGTCTTTGCTTCTGAGTCCAAATCATTGTTTTTTTTTCTTCATGTACCCTATGTTTGTTTGTGTATTTGTTTGGGGTGGGAATAAAATTTTGTGACTTAATCATAATTGTAGGTACTATTAGGGTTATAAAGTTATTTTTTCAACTTAAATATTGCTGTATGTTTCATCAAAATAGGTTTAGCGGAAGTGATTTTACAGCTTGATCTATGTTTTACTGGAAGTCCTATGTTTTGGACAATTCAAAGTTGTTTGGTTATTAGTTACGTAAGCTAAAATCGCCTCGTGAACGAGGTCGCGGGCAAAAACTAGTAAGTAATATAGGTAAAGTACGATACTTTCCCTGCATTGTTAATTAGAAAATACAACGTAATTAAAAATACAAACAATATCGGCGCAACCCACGCCGAGGTGTCTAGACGAGTGCAACTGACGTGCAGTGCAGTGCACTTTACAGGTTTAATGTGCCATTTCTATTTATTTGACATTTAAGTAAGTAAATTTCTAAAACCCCGACAAGCCATACTTTTCTAAATTAGGTAATTAGGTACTTTACTTGTCGGCTCTTGTATTTTCTTCCGGACTTACCAATCTTCTACAACCCACGAGGAGAGAGCCTCGACCCGGCAATTTCTTACTCATTGACTTAATCTTTGGTCTACAATTCCAGGGTCAGAGGCCCTTACCAAGCGGCCAGAGACCGGGAAACGATTCAGTCGTCTGACTACCGATGCAACAAGGTTTAAACCTCATATATCAAACAGGTATGAAATGTGAGCATTTCATGTTCATTACCTTAAGTTTTGAAGTAAAACTTCTTTAGGCGCGACTAGGGGTAACTCAGATATTTTTTCTGACGGAAGTAACGCTTACGAATTTTGAATAGCGGAAACGTAGTTTCCGCCATTCAAAATTCGAATGAATGATATTAATATAACATTTGATGCCGTCAATGGCAAAGATGTTTTACTTCAATCGCGTGTAAAGGTTACACGCACACACTTAAGTCGTGCAGGGGATGATCGGAGGGTAATATTGTATTGCTATATTATGGTTCCCGTTTCCAATGGAAACTTACTTCTAGGCTAAAAAGTAGCCTATTGATATATTCCTGAAGCAAATTTCAGACTAACCCTTTCAGCTGTTAGAGCGTGAAAGAGTAACAAACGTGCGGACATAACAAACTTTCGCAGTTATAATAATTATTACCTAGTAAGAAGCCTGTCGAAGAATCGAAATTGATTGGTAAAGTTCCAATTACGCTGGCCTTAATACAACATTGGATCAATCAAATCAGCTTATGGCAGTTCAAAACATGGAATGGCAAATAATGGCAATACATTTTCTTTGAGAAAAAGAGGCCAATAAATATAAATTAAAAGCTCAAAATTTCATGTCTCGGCGACGAACATGCAAATCACTAAGTTTAATAAATAATATTGATTGATTATGAACCAAAAAGACACAAACGCCAAGTTATTGTGATAAATGATCCTCTTCACTTACTATTATTAGATTAGATTTTGAGGGGAAGATATTAATTTGAGGTGTAATAACGGGAATGTGAAAGAAAATAAAAAATATGATATAGGTAATGTTTCATCCGCGTTGTGAAGTTTTTTCAGGATGTTGTTCCCGCTTTATTCCATCAATTTCAGTAACAACATTCTTACAAACTTTCATACTTAGGTATAATTAGGTACAGGGCGGAAACTCCATCGAAACAATTTGTTTCCTATTCTGTCACCATGTCGTACAGAGCTTGAATGTCTGTGTGACCAATAAGGCTAAGCAAATGTTCCCTCAAAATACCCGCTAACTATAATGACAGCTGTGGCGGGACGTGAAGGGCAGGGAGTTGCCTATCTGTATGTAATTTATACTAATACTAGCTGATGCCCGCAGCTTCGCCCGCGAAAAATTGGTCCCTTCCCGTGGGAACTTATTCCCGGGATAAATGTAGCCTATGTGTTATTCCAGTATTCAATGTATCTGTGTCCCAAGTTTCAGCCCGATCCGTTCATCCGTTTGAGCGTGAAAGAGTAACAAACATCCACACTCACAAACTTTCACATTTATATTATTAGTAAGAGTAAGCAGTAAGATTATAAAGAGAAAAGATTTGATTGTTTGTTTGTTTGCATCGAATAGGCTCCGGAGCTACTAAACCGATTTTAAAATATCTTTTACTGCTACACTCTTTGCGGTGAAGATAGGCTATATTTTATTTCCGTATTCCCACGGGAACGGGAACTATGCGGCTGAAACCGCGTCACGTCTGCTAGTACTATTTTATTATTATCTGTTAGTACTATTTGTTAGTACTATTTTATTATCTTTGGTATAATATTTATTGACAAGGACAGGTTCCTATTAAAGAAACGAGATACCACCCCAACCTTGCAGGAAGTGGAATAAACCCCAAATCAATAAGGAGAGTCCGAAATTGTGAACCAAGTCTATGTTGGGAGTCCTGGGGTTAAACTTTCGAGGGCGTACCGGGGCCTTCTGGCAGCAGGTAAATGGTAGTATCCTACCATTGGCTTCCTGGCAGCAGGCAAATGGAAGTATCATACCTTTGGCCTCCTGGCAGCAGGCAAATGGTAGTATCCTACCATTGGCCTACTGGCAGCAGGCAAATGGTAGTATGATACCATTGGTCTCCTGGCAGCAGGCAAATAGTAGTATCCTACCATTGGCCTCCTAGCAGCAGGCAAATGGTAGTATCCTACCATTGGCCTCATGGCAGCAGGCAAATGGTTTTATCATACGATTGGCTTCCTGGCAGCAGGCAAATGGTAGTATCCTACCATTGGCTTCCTAGCAGCAGACAAATGGTAGGATACTACCATTGGCCTCCTGGCAGCAGGTAATTGTAGTATCCTACAGTTAGCCTCCTGGCAGCAGGGAAATTGTAGTATCCTACACTTTATCTGCTGCCGGGAGATCAGGGTACTAAATAACGGGTAATAATGCCGGACTTTTGCGGGTAGGAGTCCTAATAAGAATCTATTTCCAGATTACCCACACGTTTAAATAGGAATAGGTTATAAGTAACATTTGCAAACCAGGACCAAAGGTTTATTGTGCTTTCCGAAGCGCGAAAACCCTATAAAATAAATGCCACAAAGTGGTTACCTGGACGTGTCACCTATCCAAGGACCACCCATAGTGAAAGTTAGAACGTTTACAGAACATTGAGTTATAAAAGGCTACGATTGCTTCAATCAATCTGATTAAATACCTGAATATCAATAGATTGAAAGGCTTTCAATAAACGAATACCTCGATTTGACCAGGAACAAAATATTTTCACTGAAATGTGCACAATCGCATAGCTTTAGTCGACCGCTGGATTGAAATACTAAATTCCATTGAATTATTACGTGGGCTCTCCTGCAATCTGCGCGATTGTTAGGATGTGGGAAGGTATGTACTGTTTTGTACAATGGATTGATATTAAAGGCTATTTTAATTACACTAAATTCGGTAATTTTTGAGTACCTCCAGAAAATTCCTACTTTTTATCCGACTGCGCGAGGCACAGATGCATAATTAAAGATAGATAATAGATCCTACTAATATTATAAATGTGAAAGTTTGTGAAGATGTTTGGATGTTGAGATGTTAGGATGTTTGTTACTCAAACACGTTCTAACGGCTGAATGGATAGGGCTGAAATTAAAAACCGGGATAGACTATAGTCTTGAATAACACATAGGCTACTTTTTATCCCGGGAAAATATTCCCACGGGAAGCGGAAGCCAAATTTCCCGCGGGCGAAGCCGCGTTCATCAGCTAGTAGATAGATAATTCTTTATTGTACACTGAAATTGTAACTAAAAAATAAAGTAATAATCTATTAGAAGCACAATGCATAAGAAAATAATCAAAGGAAGGTTTAATATGCATCAGACTCGAAGATATGTGACAAAACTGACCACTGACTATCACAGGGTACCAGAATATGACTTCCATACAGTAAACTGGTCATTGAGCTGAATAATTCTGAACTGTCATTGAATAGTTTATTATTTTTTTATATTTTGGTAGTAAAACAAATACAATATTAATGTTAAAAATTACAGAGAAACATAATTTAATTATTACATATAGATATATTATCATTATTACTATCTATTCTGTATATATCTATTCTGAACTTGAATTTGAGTTAAATCCGAACGGGTTTTAAAAGCAGGCGATATCACAGAAGGATGGAAATTCACAATACCCTCACAGTTGTGGTTGATTTAACCTTGACACAAACATGAATATGATATAGGTTAATCGCTTTATAAAGGAGTGTCTCTATTAAGCTGATATAGAAGGGTCTAAATTCAATTTACTGCGAAGAATAGTTCATAAGACGAGCTTATCACCGCAATTCAATAGATTCAAAGCAAATTGATCTATTAAATTGGCATATTATGGGTAGTAAATTACTCATAAACTATTGATATAAATCTGACGATGGATCAACGTTTCATCACTATTTGATATCCGGATAATGAGACAGTTTAAACTTTGAAATGCTCTTGTAGCCTCGCTTGCTTTAGGTGGAAACACATTATTAAAAGGCTTGTGTTTAAAGCCGCAGGCAGCCCAGAAATGTACCTATTTTACTACCAATAAAATTCAAAACGTTTACCAAAATGGATAAATGGTCACCAAATCCAGTCGACCGTAGTCGACTGTTTAAACTGTCGGATTATTATTCGGTAAGTAGTTGGTAGATTAAGAATAAATCTATGAAAATTATCTACTACCAGCGGACGTCGCGTAGTTACCGTTCCCGTGGGAATACAGGAATAAAATGTAGCCTATGTTCACCGCAAAGAGTGTAGCTTTCCAACAGTGAAAGAATTTTGGGAAACGGTCCAGTAGTTCCTATTCGTGACAAACAAACAAACAAAAAAACAAAAAAAACAAAAAGCAAAAAAACAAATCTTTCCTCTTTATTATTAATACGCTTTTATTAGGTCGTCGTGTATGTAACTAACAATGTAATGGAATCTAAGGAAACTAATTTAACCATCTTCCAAGGATCGTAGCGTCATGACAATTGGCAGATGTATGTAGTTCTGATGACAATACAATAATATAGTACTGTCAAACTGATATGATGATGGAGCCGGAAGACAGGTACTAAAAACCAGTGGAATCTAAGGTAGCTAATTTAACCAGCTTCCAAGAATCGTAGGGTCATGAAAATTGGCAGCAGTATGTAGTTCTGATGACAATACAATAATATGGTGCTGTCAAACTGATATGATGATAGAGCCGGAAGATAGGCACTTAAACTTCGATGAAAAAAGTGGAATCTAAGGTAGCTAATTTAACCAACTTCCAACTATCGTAGCGTCATGAAAATTGGCAGATGTATGTAGTTCTGATGACAATACAATAATATAGTACTGGGAAACTGATATGATGATGGAGCCGCAAGATAGGTACTGAAAACAAGTGGAATCTAAGATACCTAATTTAACCAGCTTCCAAGGATAGTAGGGTCATGAAAATTGGGAACTGCATGTAGTTCTGATGACAATACAATAATAATGGTACTGTCGAACTGATATGTTGATGGAACCGGAAGATAGGTTCTGAAAACAAGTGGAATCTAAGGTAGCTAATTTAACCAGCTTCCAAGGATCGTAGGGTCATGAAAATTGGCAGCTGTATGTAGTTCCGATGGCAATACAATAATATGGTACTCTCGAACTGATCTGATGATGGAGCCGCAAGGTATGCACTGGAACATCATGATGGAATATCGTATTATATCTGTGTTTGGATTTGTTAGGAAAGTCTTGTAATGAACTTTGACCACGATTAGGGTTTAAGGTTAAAACAAACCTCTTATATATTGAAGTTAAAATTGACATAGATACCTGCATAAAATGTATATGTATTAGAGAAATAATGAAATATTTTCACATTAATCGAACTGAGACAAATCACCATATAATACAGAAATCCCTACTAATATTATAAATGCGAAAGTAACTCTGTCTATTTGTCTGTTACATTTTCACGCCTGAACCACTGAATCAATTTTGATGAAATTTGTTATAAAGATAGTTTAAGTTTAAGGGAAGGACATAGACTACTTTTTAACTGACCGCGCAAAAGGAGGGTAATGATTTTATGCGATAACAACTTCTACGCGGATGAAGCCGCAGGGAACAGCTAGTAAAGGTATAAATGTTGTGACTAAATGGTATAAAATAAATAATAGTAAAAGTCACAATAGATATATAAAAGCGTGACACGACGTGTAAATTAATAGTTTAAAAACACGAGAATGACACGCTTTTATAAATGTAACCTTATCCTTAATCTGACAAGACATCATGCAGATTCCGCCAGGAAAGTCTTTCCTGTCCCAGCGCCCCACGCTTTTACAATCAAATATTATAACTAAAAGCACATAGTTTACACTTCAGCCTAGAAATAGAGGCAACTTGAACGATCCATAATTTATTTTTGTTTTTTTCGTGCATTATAAAAGCGTATTTTTCTAGGTTTTTTAAACCATTTATTTATAATATTAGTATAGATATAGTATAGAAGTATAATAATACCAATAGGTTCTGGCGTTAATGGTCACAGTTCCAACCTAACCTAACCTTGATGCAAATTAGAACTGGAGTTTTTGTTGTCAATTAATTAATCCATTTTGGTGACCTTTAATCCGTTTCCTTATTAAAACATAACGCGATGCTACGTGTAGACTATACTGCGCATGGTGCCCATCGGATGTTGATAGTGTGACTCTGGTCATAGAAAACAATACAAATTAATTCTACTCAACACGCGTTGTCTTCTATCAGACCGTGTGTTGTGTTTCCGACTTAATTAGATTTCTGTAAACTGTCACAGGACTAGCACTCTAAGCTTAGTACGCTCGGGTTAGTTCTAGGATTGGTGGCCAGTTGTGCTGCCTTGGAAGGTATCTCATACTTTGATCCGGCAACCAGAAATAAGGTACGTTAAGCCAAGTTGAGCCTCTTTTTCGGCTTAAAAAGCTCTGCTCAACAAAGTTTGTAGCAAGACATTTCTAGTATTCTAGGCTTTTTTAAATATTTATTTCGTCAAAAGGATGCCACCACCTGATGGAAAGCTATAACGAGGTGGAAAAGGAAGTAAAAGTGTTCAGAATCCTCAATATCTGGCTCCTTACGGCATCGAGTCATAAATTTTAAATTCCGTTCCGACAGGTCGCGCTAAAGGGTTACAATGTCATAATTTTGTGTTCGATCTAGTCAAGTGGTTAATGACCTCGTAACTACAAAGGCAAATCTGTTTCTATTAAGGCGTAGAACAACACGACCATGACTGATTGGGAGGAAAGGCGCCTTAAGGTACAGGAGCAGGTCTTAGACGACAGCGTGACGTGAGGGATTCACATACACTTTAGAAGCGGAAGAACATCCGAACAACCCCCTAAAGAGGCGGGATAGCACCCGAACCCACTCTAGGTGAAGTCTGTTGGGAGTCCTGGGGTATCCTTCCGAGGGCTTACCTGGGGCTCCCAACCGTTGGCTTTGAGGTAGGATACGTGTGGTTTTCAGTCGGTAGGAGTCCGACATAGCATCACTGTAGTATTTTCAGTTCGTTAAAGAAAATGGCGCCGTACGGAGACCTTCCCCTTTGTCATGTCAATACATACCTACTCCAAATGGTATAACAAATATGTGTGTGTGACATTATGAGTGTATTGTTTTAATTGTTCCATAGTGGCAGCCGATTGATTTTGTAGGTTTCCCCCTGCAACATAATTATGATAGACAAGCATATACAGAACAGAAATGCTATGTATAATCCTCTTGTACAGTCAACTACAAACTGATGTACTAGTTTAATCTTACAAAATGGTGTATCGTCGTACATTCGACTCGTAGGGATACATCAGTACATCTCTTTGTAGTTGACTGTACTGGTCACGTTGCTCTGTTCTATTGGGGTCATAAAATATTACAAGGAACCTTAGTTTTGGAGCTATCCGCAAACGTACATTCTAAACATAGTTACGGTAAACCAAGGCAACCCGAATTCCTAACAAACTTTGACTTTCAACTTACAGAGCAGCCCTCAGTCATATTACTGAAATGAAATTTTGAGAGTAAATCAAGGGAGGCAAAATTCGCCCGCTAACACAAGAATTTTCTAGAAAAGCCACATTTGAGTAGTTTTTAAGCTTTAATAGGAAAACAGATATAGGTAGGTACTACTTAATAGCAAAAAAGTATGTTTAGGCTGTTAAAAACATATTAAACGGTTTCACCCGCGTAGTTCCCGTTCCCGAGGGGATACGGTAGTATAAGTCACCAGGGAATAGTGAAACTTCCCAAACTGACAGTGAAATAACTTAAGTAGGTTCGTCGGTTTTAAATCGGTTTAGTATTTCCGGAACCTAATCAATGCAAACAAATAAACATACAAGCAAACAATCAAATATTTCCTCTTTATTTTGTTTGACTGCCTCTGTGGCGCGGTCGGTAGTGATACCGCCTGCGGCGCTGGAGGTCGTGGGTTCGATTCCCACCGGAGACAAATATTTGTGTGAACCATAAATGTTTGTTTCAAGAGTCTGGGTGTTTCTATGTATAATATGTATGTATTTAAAAGTATATATATGTATTAATATCCGTGGTCTGATACCCATAACACATGCAGGTTATTCCTAGCTTACTTTGGGATCAGATAGCGTTGTGTGAAATGTCGATGAATATTTATTTATTTATTTATTAAATCGGTTAAGTATTTCCGGAACCTATTCAATGCAAACAAATAAACATACAAGCAAACAATCAAATATTTCCTCTTTATATTATAAGTAAAAAATAGATAATGCTCACGGCAAACATTAAAAAACATCTTCACAAACTGTAAACCGTGTCTGTTGGGATTTTGTTTTCGATTACAAAATGATTACAGATTGATTATAAATTTTCTTCCATATTTATAACATACTAGCTGATGCCCGCGGCTCCGCCCGCGTGGAATGTTATTCCCGGTCACTTAGGGGTATGAAAAATAGATGTTGGCCGATTCTCAGACCTACTCAATATGCTCACAAAATTTCATGAGAATTGGTCAAGCCGTTTCGGAGGAGTATGGCAACGAAAACTGTGACACGAGAATTTTATATATTAGACTAGACACGGTTTCACCCGCATAGTTTCCGTTCCCGAGGGATACGGGAATAAAATATAGCCTGTGTTCACCGCAAAGAGTGTAGCTTCCCAACAGTGAAAGAATTTCCTCTTTATAATATTAGTATAGAAATACTGTCAAAATATGAATGTTTAATATATCTTTGACTGGATAAACCCTCAGAGATGTACGAGTGATATACAATCGTGTTATGTAAAGAAACATTAAAATATTAGAATTGCCACATCATTCACGTAACCTCATCGCAAAATTTAAAAACAAACCGCAGATAAAATACGACCGTGTCTATGGTTCCATTTTTAAATGGCGCCCTAATCTGTGCTATAAACATGGATGCAATCAAGATAAATGGCGCTGGATGGGATTATCATAGCAATAAACTTCTAGTCTGTTGCCAGCGCTAAATAAAGCTTTTCACACAATTTAGCGCTTGATAAACTGTGCTATAAAAACTGCTTATTTTTTAATGGCGAGCCATGAATGGCGGCTATAATGTTGTAGGTATGTCCAAAAAAACCCTAAAATATGTTTTTTTAAGATGATAGAAGTTTAATGTTAAAATTGACTTCCATATGCTAAGGTAACTAACCATCAAGTAAGCGATAAGTTGGACTGCTACCTTAGTAGCATATACATCTTACAACAAATTCTGTACCAACCTGTCTGGGAAAATGAAAGTGATAGAGGCTTATGTCCAGTTATTGATTAATTAAAGTTTCAGTAAAAGATACTTAAAGCTTGTAAAATTAACTTTTTGTACTTTATTTACTGTTTTCAAATAAAAATGCCGTCCAAGAAGCGTCAGAATAGAATGGAATTAGATAGAAATATACTGTATTGTACACCAATAAATACTTAAATCAATAAGGAATTACAAGGTCTTGAAATGTAAAATGGGCGGCCTTTTTAAATGGGCAGTTTCACAAGAATATCATAAACATGTGAGTCAGTGGTCCTCTGGCCTTGACCGGAAAAACATTGCAGGAACTTAATTTCCTAAACGTGAACAGTGATGATGATGTGTATGCTTTTGCAACACGCGCAAAAAATATGCCTCATCTTCAATGTTGATAGACAGATTTATTGATAGACTCATTTTTGAAAACCTTTTATACTAAGCCTTCAAAGTGTTGCGTTAAGCCTATGTAATGATAACGATTACGTACGAGAGGTACGTACAGTCCCGAACTTTAATTTAGAACCCATTTTCTTAAATTATTGTAGAAAGTTTACAATGCAATAAGGTTGAAAATATCAGCTAAGCGGTTGTCATTACATAATTATAAACAATAAATAATTATTAGCTCATTTACACTCTTGTCGGCACTTGATAGAACTTGTTGTAATACATTATTGAAACACACACTTGCACTTACATTCCACAATTTAATCCACGCGTAATTATTAGCTCTAAATAATGTCTTAAATTTGCTATTATGAACTATAGAAATTCCGAACGCTCTGGCAGCTCATGTGCTTCTCTCCTCTTACAACTCCAGTTTCCTCAAACAAATCGTGAACAAGCACAACATATGCCACCAACTTGTAGTCAACTGTCAAAATAGTATTGTGAACTGTAAGAGTGTAGCCTCAGTTTATGAGATATGGCTATGACTTCACAATTGTCAGGTAGCGTCATTTAGGTGATCTTAATTTAACATAGCATGTCGTCACGTTTTTATCCCCGAAGGGGCAGGCAGAAGCTTATTTTATGCCCACATTTCAGTGTTGAAAATAGACAGGCGCTGGTTGTGACTACATACTGTTGAAAATTTTCAATCCGCCTATATGAGTCCTTCAAGGCGACCGGGACCATCAGCTGAACGTGCCTTCCGAAGCATAGAAACGCTCAAATAAATGTCACAAAGTGGTCACATTGATGGTCACTCATCCAAGGGCCAGCCATATTGAAAGTTGCTTACTGCAGTAATAGTTTACAGAACACTGAGTCCGCAGGCCACGAGCGCTTTACGAGATCTTAATTTAAAGAAGAACAGAACTTCGTACAAACCGACTCAAGAGAAGTTCCTCTTCAAAAATTATGTTTCAATTTAGGTGGGTCCCAAAATAAAGTTCTTGATTGTACCTACTTTCGATAAGAGCATAACGCGTAATTGATTTGAGCATCCTTCAAAAACCCTTTTCTGATTTTCGCAATTAGTGTACCCACTTAAGCCCTGTAATTGGTAAATCAATCTCGTATCCATATCAATATACTGATAGGGGTTACACCAAAAATAATTAGCAGTGATACGTCAAAATAATTAGCACTTATAGATAAGTAAGCGTAATTTGTGAAACTGTGATTGTGTTTTCCTGCATAACTGATAAACAGTGACACAACATTGGATCCATTATTAATGGAATTGGATACAGAATAGAAAAAAAGCTGTAAATAATATTTTTTGGCAAAAATAACAAGACGCCGTGAGAGGGTCTCACCAAACTGCCCCTCAAATGTTTATTGTGAAAGAGAAAGTTCAATCCAATTGACGTTGTCATTTTTGTTTTATTTCAAGCTTTGAACAGATGATCCACGTGACCTAGTGACGTTATTTAATGCAACAGAGTCACAGACTCCAGACACAAGTATGGCCATAAGCCCCTTTGCAATCTGTTTTATAGAGAGGGGCTAAAGCCGATTTCAAACAAAATCTGAACACTGTAAAATAAAATCTACTTATAATTTCATTATTTTAAGTGGCGGGTAGACTGAAACATCTAGTCTAGGTGTAAAGTTCTCATCAATACAAATAAATCAAGTCCAAACACAAGGTAACCGCTGTAAATCGTTAAGGAATTCCCTCGACTGTCATTCGGTTCCATAATCAGATCGACTCCAGACCTACGTAACGTTGTAGTGATTTAAAGCACTTAATTAAAAAGTTAACAACAACACCTAGTTGTCCCTACAATTTTCAAAAGTTTCTTTGATATACCTTCATCCGATCCTGACTTCCTGGTAAAGCAACTTCGGAATATCTACATTAAAAAAATCGGTTCTTAGACAACAAAGTTCTGCGCGAACAAACATAAAATAAAACATAAATACTGTTGACTTGAGTAACCTCCTCCTTTTTAGGGTTTCGTAGCCAAATGGCAAAAACGGAACCCTTATAGATTCGTCATGTCTGTCTCTCTGTCTGTCTGTCCGTCTGTCTGTCCGTCCGTGTGTCACAGCCACTTTTCTCCGAAACTATAAGGCCTATGCTATTGAAACTTGGTAACTAGATGTATTCTGTGAACCGCATTAAGATTCTTATATAAAACTAGAGAAAAAGAAATAAATTTTGGGGGTCCCCATACTCAGAGCTGAAACTCAGAATTTTTTTTTTCATCAAATGCATACGTGTGGTGTATCTATAGATAGGTCTTCAAAAATGCTATTGAGGTTCCTAAAATAATATTTTTCTAAAGTGAATAGTTTGCGCAAGAGACAATTCCAAAGTGGAAAAATGTGTCCCCCCCCTCTAACTTCTAAACTAAAAGAATGATAAATATAAAAAAAATATATGATGTAGGTACATTGCCATAAAAACTACCAACGAAAATTGGTTTGAACGAGACAGAGCTGGTAGTTTTTTTTTAATACGTCATAAACCGCAATTTCACTACCACTGCGAACGTGTTAAAACATCAATCAAACTTACTACGAACTATAAGAACTTTTATAATATGTTACTTGCTGCTGCGAAACCCTTCATGGGCGACTCCAACTCGCACTTGGCCGGTTTTTTATTAGGTCTCAACTTTTCTAAAACAAGACATTGAAGAGAATAAACACATAAAGCTGAAAAAAAGTTAAAAGGTTTATTCAGGTGCTAAGTTGAATAATCCTAAAATAATTTATGCTAAAATGCGTTTTGGGTCACTAATTGAATTAATTAACACCATTATTGTAAAATTATACTTTCAAATGCTTAAGGCGTCTTCACACATCGTTTACTTAATTTTAATTTCATGAGCTTCCTTCAAAAGTTTAGAACGTCATGTTGATTTGAGGTTAAAAGATTGTGAAGTTCTGAATTTAATTTGGAACAGCTGTCCTGAATTAACATACTCTTATTCATATTTACTGTTGTAATACCAAGAGTGGTGCAAGGAGGAACAGTACGATCCCAATCTCCACTTCCATTTTTGAAAAAGTAAAGTAAAAAAAATGAAAATATTTATTAACGTAGCAGATTACTTTATATGGTTATTTTTACAGTAGAATTTTCAAATCCCTTTCAGTTCAATCAATACACCCGTTGTTATTGCTGTTGCCCGTCTGATGAAAAGCCATGGCGATCTCTACCGATGGGGGCCACTCTCACAGTCCATAGGTCTTCTGACATATTGCGTGAATAATCAAAACAAATACCAAAACTATCACATTTAAAGTTTAAAATACAGAAACCTTCGATCAAGATCCTGCTCTTTTTAATTTGGCCAAATAGATAGAGCAAAATGCCAGGTCTGATGATTAACGCCCAGCATTTTTTTTTATATATTTGTGGACATTCACACATAACATCATCTAGCCCAAATTAAGCTAATATAAGCTTGTGCTATGGGATCTAGACGACTGGTAGACATACTTATATATTTCTAAATACATACATATTTTACATAGAAAACACTCAAACTCCAAAACAAACATTTGTGGATCACACAAATAATTTTGGACCGACCCAGGAATCGAACCCAGGACCTCTAGCGCCGCTGGCGATATCACTACCGACTACGCCACAGAGGCAATCAACAATATATATAAAACATTTTTGTTTTTTTTTTACTGTGATTACGTAGAGTATGACTAAGTCTAGCAGGTCTAGGAAGACAGCTTACAATAATAGCAAATTTATTAACGTGTACAAATCCCTCATGGAGCATCCATACGAACTAAAACCTCATGGTGCCCCTACCTCAGGGAGCCCTTGGAGCCCTCCGAAGGATATTCCGATTTCTTTTTATTTTACCTTCACTAAAATTGTCTGGTAGAAATCGCTTTAAGTGATAAGGCCGCCCATTGTACCTGCCACTTGTACGCAATCTATGTACTATATTTATATTTACATGGTGTACAATAAAGTATATAATAAACTAGCTGACCCGCGCAACTTCGTTTGCGCCACATAAAAGAGAGTATTACCTGTTTCCGTCTTCCCCTGTTTTTGTAACATTTACTATTACTGCTCCGCCCCTATTTGTTGTAGCGTGATGCTATATAGGCTATGACACTCCACAATAACGTAGCTTTCTATTGGTGAAAGAATTTTTAAAATCGGTTCAGTAGATCCCGAGATTACCCCTTACAATTTAACAAACACACAAACTTTACTTCTTTATAATATTATTACTAGCTGACCCGCGCAACTTCGTTTGTGCCACATAAGAGAGAGTATTACCTACCTGTTCCCGTCGCATTTACTCCCTTCGCGTTGTGTTTACTCCCGTAGCGTCTCGTCGTTAGTATTCAATACTACGAGAGAGAGAGAGAGAGAGACAGAGACAGAGATAGAAAGGTTTCTCGTCGCGTGTATTCCCGTCGCATTATTTTTAAGAACAATTTCGTTTATGAATGAGGTATCCCGTGGCATTATGGTAGAAAAAAATTGTTTGCGATTAAAATGGTTATTGTGCACCAACCCAAAGATAGACACATGCTATTGCGCAATTTTTTAGAACTTTTTTCAGCGAAACAATTTTGTGGTACATATTTTTTACATAACTATAAATATTTACGCAGCACACGCAACGAAGCTCTCAAAAGGAATAACTTTTCCCCCGTTTTTGAAACATTTACTATAACTGCTCCGCTCCTATTCGTTGTAGCGTGATGATATATAGCCTATGACACTCCACAATAACCTAGCTTTCTATTGGTGAAAGAATTTTTAAAATCGGTTCAGTAGATCCCGAGATTACCCCTTACAATTTAACAAACACACAAACTTTACTTCTTTATAATATTATATTAAGTATAGATAAATAAAATTCAAACAATGTGACGTAAATTATCTGGTACCTAACACAGTGTAGTTCCGCCTTTACTCAATATACATTCTATCTTAATCCTGATGGTGGATAATAACTGCTCGCTAAATTATTCATTGGTTTTCGTTATCGAATAGAATGGGTTGTTATCTTTAGTTTACTAATGGACACCTTTTGTTTATTGTGTACAACATTTTAGTAATTTCGATGTAATAATGGCGTTTATTCTGTACCATAGAGCAAATGGATGCGGAAGGTGCAGGTACTTGTATTGTGACGTTATTTGGGAGAGGTCTACATCCAGTAGTGGACTGTTTTAGGCTGATTTGATTGATTGATAGAACAATACTACGACGTGGGCTTTGATCGAGAGAGGAAGAGCTATACGTAGACTTTCCCCTCTGGTAATATACAAGTCCAAGTGGCCAACAAATATCTATATAATGAGTGAATAGTTTTAATTGTTTTGTGTAAGTTCCGTAGTGACAACCATTTGCATTTGTAGTAGTGTATAATGCTGGGTCCACATTTGTGTCATATCATCGACTAGTGTAGTGTGTAATAGTGTCGAACATGTAACGCTGAATGTGGGCCTAGGTTATGCCGTTCGGTTGTGCTGTCAGTGTTAAGCCTGTCACAGACGTAGCTATTATATTTAATAAAATACATAATGAGATATCTATACCTAGTAATATCAAAAGAGAAAATATCGCTCGTGGCCCCGCGGACTCAGTGTTCTGTAAACGATCACTGCAGTAAGCAACATTTACTATGGCCGGACATGGATGGGTGACCACCACGTGGACCACTTTGTGACATTTATTTACGAGCGTTTCCGTGCTTCGGAAGGCACGTTAAGCAGTTGGTCCCGGTTGTCAGTAAAATGCAGTCGTTAAGCCAAGTTGAAGGCCTTACGGGCGGCTTGAAAAATTTCAACTGTGGGTCGTCACAACCTGCGCCCGGGTCGGCAGCGCGTGTGTAGCGCCTCTGGTGTTGCAAACGTCTATAGGCTACGGTTACCAACCTTCCGGTGGGCCGTAAGCTTGTCTGCCACCTAAGTAGTATAAAAAAAAAAAATTGACTGTTTGTTTGTTGGCATTGAATAGGTTCATAGTTGTTTGTACAGGTTCATAGAACTTCGTTTGAATAGGTTCATAGAATACGATTTCCCACCGCAAAATATAACAGTCTATCCCTTTTATTCAGCCGTTCGAGCGTGAAAGAGTAACAAACATCCACACATCCACACTCACTAACTTTCGCAAGCTTTCACATTAATAATATTAGAATGTTATATAACTGAGCAGGTAGCTATTTTAATTGAAAAATGTGTAGCCATTGCTAATCAACGAACACCTAATAAATCTTTAAAGTTTAGGTTAGGTTTAAAAATATTTGAACGCTATGATTTCAGAAACATACGTAAATACATATATAGTCACTCCTTTATCCTGGAAGGGGTAGGCAGAGACATAGTATACGCCTACATTTTACCTTAGAGCTTTATGTCCCACCTAATAATAGTTGAGCCTATTGCCGTGTTGAAATGGACAGGTAAACTTTTGACCCAAATTTTTCAAGCCAACCATAAGGCCTTTAACTTGGCTTAACTATTGATATTTTACAGACAACCAGGTTTAATTTCGAGTTTTCCTACTCTACGAAATAGATCGTTTTACGAAGGTATTCCCCTAGTCGCCTCTTACGACACCTCGAGATAAATTGGGGTAGTGACATTTTTTACTCTTTTCCGTCGTCAAACGGGTAACATGAACAACTCATGGGTTACTATTTTTTTTTGCAGTTAAATAGTCCAGCTATTGAGGATGGCTGTAGATTTAATAACATCACGCTAAAACAAATAGGAGCGGAGTGGCAATGAAAAATGTGATAACAAACGAAGTTGCAAGGGTCAGCTAGTATTTTATACAATCAGTTTCAACAATATCATTATAGGTTGTATCTCATCTCGCTGTAACTAAACTTATTCTATTTCCCGTTTGTGAATAGTTCACGTCATGAGTGCCAGTCGTCTTGTTCCAACTAACTAACTCTGTGTATTAAACTTGTGGGCTGATTACTTATCTGAGATTGAAATAACTTAGCGAGAGATGATTTACTGAACTAAATAGTTCTATTGCTGGGTCAATTTAATAGGTTATTTTTGAAAAACAATTAGTATGCTAACTGATCTTAAATTTTAAATATGGAAAAAGAATTGGTTTCGAGCAGGATTCGAACCTGCGTCTTCGGCGAACCGTGACGACGCGTCAACCACCCGCCATCATATTTAATAAATAAAAATCAATTTAATAGGGTTCCGTACGTCAAAGGAAAAAGGGAACCCTTATAGGATCACTTTGTTGTCCGTCCGTCCGTCAGTCCGACCGTCCGTCTGTCGGTCAAGACCCTTTGTCTCGTGGATTCATGAAGGTATCGAGTTAAAATAATATTCCATGACGTATTGTATTTAAATTTCTAACAAAAAGGTGCCTACCCCCTCGGGGATGACAGACGTGATCGTATGTATGTATGTATTTTTTAAATGTATGGTCCCATGAAGCTGTAAAAAAAACAAAGTTCTAAGTTAACGCGGGAAGGACGGACAGACGGACGGTCGGAGAGACGGATGTACGGAACCCGCGGTGGAAGAGTCCGACTAGCACTTGTCCGGCTTATTTATTTAATTTGTTACTACTGGTTTTTTTGTATTCGTCTAGATCCCATAACACAAGCTTATATTAGCTTAATTTGGGCTAGATGATGTTGTGTGAAAATGTCCACAGATATTTATTTCAATTTTAGCCCCTCTCTATAAAATAGATTGCAGAGGGGCTTATGTCGAGACTTGTAATCTGTGACTCTGTCGCATTAAACTACGTCACTAGGTCACGTGAAACATCTGTTTAATGTTTGTAATAAAACAAAAATGCTAACGTCAATCGGATTGAACTTTCACAATTAACGTGTTAGAGAAGGGCAGTCTGGTGAGAACGATCTCACAGCTTTCTTGTTTAATTTTTATATGCTAGGGTCAGCAGGCTAGTAACAGTACCTATACTTAATACTAACTTGAACTGATCTATATTTACTAAGGTCAACCTAGATTGATTTGTCCATAGCATTTGCTTGATTACCTACCATCTATTTGGAATATAATAAATTGTGAGCAATAAAACCTTCCGGCCGCTCTGTTCATTACCATTAGTTAAAATGTTTATTAGTACATAGTCGATCATTAACGAAAATGAAGTTACTGCGATTATACTAGGCGTGCCTCATGGGTTCGCCTATGAACGAATCACCTAACATTCATAAAACCCGAAATCCTCGTGTTATTAATTTTTATAACATGTGAAAATATGCATTAAATTTTGACAAAATAAGTTAAACAGTTAAAATTGCCTCTATTATTTTGTATGTGTGTTACCTATATCAATTCTATCCTGTTCTTTTAATTACACACTTTTACTTGTTCTTTTCCTACTTCATGTTCTCCACCAGTCTGCTGAGAAATATTTCTTATAGTAATAAGCAATACCATTGTACCTAAGTTTCCTGCTAATACTGATATTATTAAATTTCTAGTGTGTGCATAATAAAATAAAATACATCGTCGTGTAAGTTGCAAAGTAGGTAACACTTATGAACGTCCAGATGTTTGTTTTTATAATCGCTACTAATATCATAAATGCAAAAGTAACTCTATCTGTCTGTCTGCTACGCTTTCACGCCTAAATCGCTGAAGCGATTTCAATGAAAGTGGGATGACGGTAGGTTGAGTTCCTTTAAAGGACATACTTTTTAACCGACTGCGGAAAAGGAGGGCAAAGATTTTACGCGATAACGACTTCTACTCGTGTGAAGTCGCGGGGAATAGCTAGTTTTAGAGGTACATTCTATTTTTTTGCTAAATTCGCAAGACAGCGTATACACTATTCTGTGAGAATTGATCTTTGTAATAAAATTGACATTTATTAAAACTGCGCCTGCTCCCTTCGACAATAACATGGTGATACAAGTTTAAATTACTCCAAAATAATAAGACTTTCCAATAATGTTTCATTTATGGAAACCGATTGACTTGTTTCTAAGTTTATCTATAGAAACAAACAATATATCTTCCCACATTTTGTGCCTACCTATTTGTATAGTTTTATTAATGAGAACTTTTACTTTGTTTTAGTCACACGCAACCAAAAGTCAAAAGCAATTTGTCTGAATAAATACGTCTATTAGTACCTACAGTCTGACCATAACCTTATTGCCTCATATTTTACCACGAAGGAAAGTATAGGCACTTACTTTTCCTAGCAAACTACATCGGAGTGCAAATTTCGGCTTTATCTCCTCTGAATAAAGTACAAAGTTGTGTAAAAAATATGATTTTTTTTCCGCAATCTTTGCCTAAATTTCTTCCGTTGCTTTGCAAAAATCATTTTTGATCCTTTATCTAATTTACACGTTACTTAGCAGGGAATTAAGGACCAAAATTTTTGGGTAACGTTGCAAAACGCCAGTTTTTTTTTTCATATAAACGTATGATTTTTTTTAAATTTGCCGTCACAGATTGCAATTTGGGTACGGGAAGACCTGGCCATGGATAGGGACCGAGTTGAATAATTAAGAAATATTAGCTAGGTAATTAAATAAATAAAATATAAAATTGATTGATTATTAATTACCACCCTACACCCTAAACCACCAAAAGTGGGCACCCTAAACCTACTCAAATGGGTCGGAAGTCTCAGACGCCGTTCGGGGTGTTCCCCCCTGTGCCACGCTATGGACCCGGCGCCCGCACGGTGAGTCCATGGAATGCTCAGAATGAGGTCTCTTAGTTAATGCTGCAGTGCCTATATAATAACCAATCAATCAAATCAGTCCATGGCAGTCCTCTGATGGACTTTGCCTCTCCCAAATTACGCTACAATTACACGGTGCCTTCCAAATCTAGTAACTGACCTGTATCAAAAGTAGCCATCTCCGCTATAGAACTTGTTTGAAACGAGTTCTAGAGCGGAGATCGCGACTGTGAAACGAGTCGTTTCTCTATCGACCATCGGTTCTTCTACAGATGTGGCCTACACACCTGTGGATGTGGCCGACAGCTGTAAAATTTTATTCCAGCTCTTGGTTTAATTGAATAAAAGGAAGGCCTAGCAATGGAACTAGAGCTAAAAATAACAAAAACTAAAAAGCAGCCAAGCGCAAGTCGATTCATTAGCAGTTTTATTGCTATCTTATTGTATTCCTACATATCCTACTAACTGACCCGGCAAACTTTGTTCCGCCATATCAAGCGAACTCGATATAAGATATAAGCTTTTTTCATTTTTTTTGTGGATACAAACCTTTCCCTGGCTACAACTAATACAAATGAAAAAAAAAATGCGAAATCGGTCCAGGTGTTCTAAAGTAATGCACATACCTACATACATTTCGCTGATTCATTTTTATTATTAGAAATTTATTTACTTATTATTGAATTATGTAACCTCATTTTACAAGTAAAGCCTCATAACTTCTGAATAAACGGATAGTATAAAACTAAAGTGTTCCAAAACGTGAGCTACGGAATCCTAAAAAGGACAAAATAATGACAATTTCCGAAGTCAATTTCAATCCAGCGATGCGTATTCCGTAAATAAGGTTCACAAACTTGTTATTCCTGAGGGTTGTTCAAAATTTGTTTAGGTGATTTTTATTTACTTTTTTACCTTCGTTATCCTGTTCGTACTTTTGGTGTCATTTTTTTTTGTACAATAGAATGGATATTCATATATTATGAGACACGAAGTGCTCGTAGACCCCCTTGGGTCAATGTTCAAACGACAGACAGAGAGCGGTCAGGCGTTCAAGAGTTGCTCAGTAATGCACGCTCGTACGATAAGCTGCTTCCATGGTAGAAAAACTGATGAAGAAGCAGATGATGTTGCTGATATAACAAACAATATTAAAATCAGAAATAAAAAAGTGTGTTTTGTAGGGCTTGTACCACGTTTGTTGTACCTATGGGAGCCTAACTTTTTTCTGAAATTAGTATTTTTTGTTATAGCGGCCACATAATGGACGGCCTCACGAATCACACGAATGTGTAAACGCGGTATTATAGGTTTGCGGCAAATGCGTCGCACTGCAATGCGCGCTCAGGCTAAGACTTTTGGCTCGTTGGCTCGCCAAAATGAATCAAACCCTTCAATGTACAAACGTCAAACAGCAAGCGGTCAGGCGTTCAAGCATTGCTCACATACCTACCTACCACACGCTCAAACGCCTCTTGCTGCTTCCATGTGAGAATATCTATGTAACATAATACAACACAAAGAACTCAAAATTGACTGCTTGACGGCGAGAACGCTTTCTTTATGATAGAACCTGAGCGGCTTATGGTTTTGGGGTATATACGAGCGTCCCTACACAAAGACAGTCGACAGTAAATTTAAATTAAAAATGTGGATGTTCCTCCGACTCGAAGATGGTGGATACTCCGACCAGGCAAGGTGATCACGCCTCGTGGGCCATTGCCTAACGGTATTATTATGCTGGGTTGTGGTATATATTATGATACGGGCAACTTGAGAAGTCTGGTCCCTTTGAACAGTGATCGGCCTGTATACATAATGCCCATGTCACATGGGCAATTTGATTAAAATTTCATGCTTATCAACTTATATAGGGCACCTCTGGCGCTCGGCGGCCGCTAACGCAGCACACTCGCTTCGCTCACTCACACATTTGGCCACAGTTCCAACCTAACTTAACCATAACATACTAATATACTTAAATAGTAAAATTTATCAAATAGCCCGCTACTCGGCTCGTATTAATACGGCCCTGTTAATAACGTTGCCCGTAACATTATCCTCATCAGCGGGCAAATTTACATAACGCGATTCAGAAATATTTAAATTTCTTCTTGACATGTGACAATCGCCACAAAAATAAAACGGCATCACGTAATCTACCCGTTTACTGAGTTTTCATTCAGCGCGCACCCTCCCTGTATAATTCCAATACGTTTACTTTCAAAGTAAAGAGAAAATTTTCATACCATATGCCTCGAACTTTATTGAGTAACTTTTTTCCATATATTAGATCAGGAACCTTTCTATCAACGCGGAGTTCTTCGTCCACAAATGTGATTATAGAGTGTAAAGGTGCAGAGCAATAAGGGAAAATTTAGGACATAGCTTCATTATTTTTATATTGTTTTTGATGTTAATGTGATGACTTTATAGTTTTATCTTTTATTAATTACTAGTTGTTCCCCGCGGCTTCGACCGCGTAGATGTCGTTATCATGTAGGAGTCGTTATATCGTAAAATCATAACCCCCCTTTTGCTCAGTCGGTTAAAAAGTAGCCTATGTCCTTCCCAGGGCCTCGAACTATCCCTAAACCAAATTACATCTCAATCGCTCTAACCGTTTTGGCGTGAAAGCGTAACAGACATACGGACAGACAGACAGACAAAGTTACTTTCGCATTTATAATATTAGTTTTGTAGATTGAGGGAGAGAAAAAAAATTGAAAAAGAGAAAAGAGGTAGTATTATTTTCTAGAGCGTAGGTCTATATTTAGAACTGGAAAATAACCGTAGATTTAAATTTAATGTATAAAAGTTATCGTTTTTGAGCAGGACTCGAACCTAACCGCATGTTCTTCTTCTACTGAGACTTCATTAATTTTTTTAAGGTCGACAAGGCGAATGTAACGATTCTTGAGGTGTTGTAAACGATTATAGAGCAAGTATATATTGATCACTTCCGATCATATCAGTCGTATGATTGATTGCCCCATTTGGGGTACGAAAAGTACATTACAAATATTGGCTGCCATAATACCAGAAGACTTGTAAGAGAAGTGGTTCAAAGAAATTGTAAATCCTGGCATACAACTTTCGCTTCTTTTACTTTTATAAGTGCTTTCAAACACGCTCACCGTTAGGCGTATCTCGAACATCCTTCCTGAGGGCTTACCCGGGGCTCTCAACCATAGGCTGTTGGGCGTTACGTGAGGTTTTTTAGTCGGTAAGAGTCCGGCATAGCATCCTACGAGGATTTTCCCTCACGTTAAAAAAAAAAAAAAAAAAAAAAAAAAAGGCGTATCTCGACCTATTCATAAAAGATTTACCTGTCCAATGCATAGGTCTTTTATTAAAACATAGGTCAAGCTGTATTATCATTTTCGCTGTACCAATTTTAAAGTAACATACAGCGTTATTTAGGTTGAAAATATACTTACAAAATCCTAATAATACAGTTATGATTAAGCTATGGAATTTTGCTCCAACCCTAAACAAATAAAGAAACAAACAAACACACGAACACGAAGAAAAAAAATGTAGATTTCGACTCAGAAGCTGTCACAGCTATTTTTACAATTTTATAATAGTAGAGATAGATAATGGCCATATTAGTTTAAAATTATGTAAAATATCTCCTGATAGACAACAAATTCAAATTCAAATGTTTTATTGCGAATAATGGGTACATAAGTTGATGTTAGGTATTACAAACACTGTTTATAACAATAGACATTAAAATGTCAGAACAAACTTAATAATTAAATGTCGGTACAATTATAAATTATAATGAAATTGAACAAAATATAACTATTATAGAAATGAAAATAATAAGCCCAATTAACTGATTGTCACAAAAACTAACTTAACAAAACAAAACAAAAACAAACTCTTGCTCCTTAGGGATACAGGAACGAAGAAGAAGTCTTCATATTTGATACACCTAGTGCAGATACTCTGGTGTCCGTTTCAATTACTTCAGCTATTTATTTAAAAAGAAAAGTTGAAATTTCAAGCAATATTATCCAAGATGTGCTTAAACTTTGGAGGATTTTTCTCTAAATAAGATTTTTTTCGCTTCATAAAGTAAAAAGTCTTTTGCTATTAGCATTTCTTCCCTAGAAATGGATTACCTGCTATAAAGCTTTCTAAGCTTATCTTTGCAGTTGTTTTATACAAAAATATGTAAGAAAATTTTATCGCCAGATTTTAATGAAAAAAAAATCGTTTTAACCGGGTAACATCGACGGTACCTCCGTGGTAGGTTTATAACAGAATAAACTGATAATAAAATGATAGAAAAATCAAAACTGTATGTATGTACATACTTACATTGAAAATATAAAAAAAAAACTCGCCTGGTCTTCAACATAAGATACCGAAGCCGAAAATTGTTGTTCTTGTTCGAAAAAAAAATGTCTGTTTATCTGTTTGTCTGTTTATCTGTTTGTCTGTTAGTCTGTTAGTCTGTTTGTCTGTTTGTCTGTTTGTCTGTTTGCTTTGCTTTGTCCGGAAGGATCTTGAAAAGTAGGATAGATTTGATTCAAATTTTGCACAAATATTAACTAGGGGTTGGGTCTTCAAATAGGCTGTATATTACCACGTTACATATCCTAGGGGCTAAGCAGAGAGCAATCAAATTGGCATTCATTATAACATAATTTTCACGCGTGCGAAGTCGCGGGCAACAGCTATAACATAATAAACTGATTAAATGGAACGCCGATATGATATCCTCCACCTCGATATTTAAATCTTTTAGAATTTCAAGCCCAAATTTTAAAACCGGGAATCTATTCGTGAGCCTTCGTCGTCCGTCTGTCTGTCCACACAATGGATAGTCCTTGATAGCTAAAGCTGAAATTATCGGAGATGAAGTGCCTTAAGAAGAAAATTTAAAAAAAATAAATGGGCCTTCTACAGCAAATGTGATTTGTACGAAACCCTTCACGCGCGAGTTCAAATAGAACTTGGTTGGTATTTTTTTAAATAAGAAAAATTAACCGACCTTTTGTATCGAAGTAAAATTCTTTATTTTTGTTCCAAAAAAAGTTAAAAGCGTAATGACTTTATAACTTTGTGCAAAAAAATGTAAATTTCGCCGAAAACACGATACAAGATGTTAATGATCTCATCAAACTCGCCCCAACTCTCTAGATTAATGCATATTTTCTGTACAGCTATGTTTTGCATCTCTATCGCTGCCTTTTTCTTTTGAAAAACAGCTAAGAAAACACTACAAAGGTGAAATTTTAATATACCTATTACTTGGGTTGTTATACAAAAAAATATTAAACCTGCCAAGTACGAGTCGGTCACTTGGCCGGTTTTATTTTATTGAAAGGTTAAAGGTTTGACTTTGAAATGTCAATTTATCTATATTAATAAAATTACAGGGTTATCTAGTCATCTATTAGCGTCCAGCCCAAACCCTTTGACCTAGAAACTTGATTTTAGTCTAAGCTATCCTTGTATGGTAGGGTATCGATAAGAAAGAATTTTTGAAAATTAAGGTGGCAAAATGAGGTATAAAATGTCGAATCGAACTTCGCCATTTTTAAAGATAGCAGGTATTTTTTAACCGACTTCAAAAAAAGGAGGAGGTTCTCAATTCGTCTGTATGTATTTTTTTTTATGTATGTCAAGCGATATTTCCGTCAATTATAGATGGATTTCAAAATTTATTTTTTTGTTGAATAGGGTTTACTTCTGAGGTGGTCCCATTTTCACCAGGTCAGGATCTGATGATGTGATCCAGGAGAAAACGAGGGCAACCACCGAAAATTGTAGGGACAACTAGTGCACTTGTTAACTTTTTAATTAAGTGCTTTAATGTTCTACACTTTAATGAAGGTCTGGAGTCGACCTGATGATAGAGTCGAAAGACAGTCGAGGGCATTCCTTAACAATTTACAGCAGTTACCTTGTGTTTGGGCTTGATTGATTTGTATTGATGAGAACTTTGGACCTAGATTGATAGATCCGCCTTCAAAAAAATAAAAAGGAAGTTTTCAATGTTTTATGTATGTTCACCGATATTTCCGTCAATTATAAACGGATTTAAATTGTTTTCTTTCTTGAATAGGGTTTACTTCTGAGGTGGTCCTATTTTAATCAGATCAGGATCTGATGATGGGATCCAGGAGAAATCGAGGACAACCACCGAAAATTGTAGGGACAACCAGTTCATTTGTTAACTTTTTAATTCTGTGCTTTAATGTACCTACTACTATTTAATGAATATCTGGAGTCGATCTGATTATGGAACCGAAAGACAGTCGAGGGAAATCCTTAACGATTTACAGCAGCTACCTTGTGTTTGGGCTTGATTGATCTGTATTGATGAAAACTTTTACCTAGATAGATATATTTTTCGGTTCACCCGTCACTTAAAATAATGAAAAAAAATTTTTCAATAAAAAATAAAACCGACTTCCAACAAATCCTGAAAAATAAAATTTACTTAGCACAAAGTAAAATATATTTTGATTTATCAGATTTTATTCAATATAGTATTGAAGTTGGTGCCATGAATAATACCTACATAAACCTATGGGTTTACTTGGCGCCGACTTCAATATGATATTGAATAAAATCAGATAAATCAAAATACATATTACTTTGTGCTAAGTAAATTTTATTTTTCAGGATTTGTTGGAAGTCGGTTTTATTTTTTATTGAAAAATTTTTATTACAAAACAATGGACACGTGTATCAGGGATTTGAAAAATTCTAATATAGGGGTAAAACAGGGAATGTAAGTTTATATGAGAACTTCTTCATTTTCAAACATAACTGCTTCAAATTTCGTAAACCTGCTTCTAAATAAAAATAGATGAACAAGTGTTTCCGGATTTTTTGAAAATCTACGCAGGAGGGTGTAAAATTGGGAAACACTCAATCATCAATCTATATTCGATATTCCAGCCCTAATGGGATATGTCGGACATAATTAAGTTAATCCCAATTAAGTTAATCGAAGTATATCCCGGGCGAAGCCGGGGGGCACAGCTATTAATTTATATTTTTTATACTAGATGAGCACAACTTCATTGTGAATGGGGAAGTACCGTTGCGCCTTTTCTCATTAACGTGTCGCATCAAGTTCTGAATCAGTCAAACCGTTTGGGAGCTTACGCGTGTAACAAACAAACGATCGCGCACAGATACTTACCAAGAGAAAATTAGAGCCATCTTTTTTTAACTGATGGATGCTATGCCGGACTCCTACCGAATAAAAACCAAACGTATCCTACCTAACAGTCTATGGTAGGGAGCCCTGATTAGAGGCCATCTAAAAATACTAATGCACAGATTAATCCATTCTTGACTAACTTGTTAATCACACTGTTTTCTGACTTTTCTTTATTAGTTTTGTTACTTAAGCAAAATGTGCCTATGGATGGATGGATGGATTGCCTACAGATACGAACAGCAATCATTATTCACGGCGGAGACACTTCTTCAAGGGTTTTCTTTTATATTTTCTTCTCGTGTTCGTTACGTTTAGTTATATGAATGCGACAATTTCTACTAATAGCATAAATGTACCAGTTTATACAATATATGTTTATATAGTTGTTCGATTCTACTCGTATTTCACAAAACAACTAACAACTACCAAATGAATTTTACTGCAACTTAAAAGTGATGTTACTAACTTCGGTAATAAATTATAATTTATAACGGCATTGTAGAAATTGGCCGAAATATGAGAATTTTCCTCAACTAAATAGTAAAAAGTTCTATTCACGGCAGAATATAAACTGAGAACCGCGATTCGAGAACCATAAAAGCTAACTCATACAAGTTTCCGACAGCATTATAAGGTTAGCTATAGCCATTCAGCGTGGAAATGTGGCGAGTGTTCTGGGCACATTTGCACCAGATACAAAACCCAGCGAGTTATATCTATAGTTAAAATAAAGGTAATATTTAAAAGTATAATAGTATTCATATCCGTGGTCTGATACCCATAACACGAGCAGGTTATCCCTAGCTTACTTTGGGATCAGATAGCGTTGTGTGAGATGTCCGTGAATATTTATTTATTTTATTTATTTATAGCTATCACGGTTACTGAGATACAGCCTCATGACGGAAAGACAGACAGACAGACGGATAGCGAAGTCTTTTGTATAGGGTCCCCTTTTTACCTATTGGGTAAGTAACCCTAAAAGTGACTCATGTATTACGCGCAAGGCTTCTACTTCGCCAGCTCCCTTTACTTTGAACTTCGACATGTCACGCTACCACATGGCTAGTGATTGAGTTACAAACATTTCACAAACTTTCACATTTATAATATTTCTAGGATATAGTTATTCTTCCGAGGGCTTACCAGGGGCTCCCAACCGTAGGCATTAGGTAGGATACGTGTGGTTTTTAGTCGGCAGAAGTCCGGCATAGCATCCTTGTATGATTTTCCTCACTTTAAAAAAAAAGAGCATATAGTAGGAAAGTAAGATCATTTTATTGATATTCCTATAACACAGCGCACTGATGTTCAAGACGTGATAAAAGTTTTACTCCATCAAAAAAAAAGTAAGTTAGAACTTAAATGGATCTTTTTGTGAAGTTTTGGGCAGTAACAAGAAAAGTCGCACATTACGAGTACTACGATATAATACGCTTTTGCAACTTTTTATTTTTAACCTCCGACGGAAACCCGGACGGTGTGTGTGTGTGTGTGTGTGTGTGTGTGTGTGTGTGTGTGTAAGTCTGTCTGTGGCATCGTAGCTCCCAAACGGATAAACCGATTTTGATTCTGTTTCTTTTGTTTGAAAGATGGGTTAGGGGAGAGTGTTCTTAGCTATGTTTTATAAAAATCAGTTAAGCCATTTCAAAGATATGAGGGGTGAAAGTGGGGATGAAAAACTAAATTTGTTCAAATATACCCGTGTTGGGTATCAAATGAAAGGTCATAACTTATACATCACGATACCGCAAGTTTTATGAAAATCGATTTAGCCATTCGAAAGATATGGAGAGTGGAATATATTTCTAATTCTGTAACCACAAGCCGCGCAATTCGCATTAGTTCTGAATAATTGTTGATAGACTATACGTATGTTGATATTAAAAAACTCCTATATAAAGCATGAAATAAAAAATTAAATTAAAAATTTAAAAAACCCCCGACTCACAAAAAAAGAACAATAAAAAAACCTGTAAAAAGTAAAAAAATGACTATTATATTATGACCTATCTACCCTAAGTATTGAACCTTTATTATTATGTGTATAGGAGTGACGTCACGAACGTTAAGTACGACTGTCTGCCTAAACGTAAAGTTTCAATTTAAAAATATACGAAGTTAAATAATCTCTTTAATTGTTGTGTGGATATGTTCGGCCAGGATAAATTGTGACTATATGCTGTTATCTCGGGCTAGTGCTGAGTTTTTGTGTGCTTAAACTTAAATTGAGAATTGGTGATTTACTATTCACTCCAAAACTACCCTAGTTTACTAAATAATAATACAAAATAGGATCAAGACGTTTGGACTTACAGCTGTGTTACGTAAGAAATAGTTCAGTGAAAGTGGCTATTATAGATTAGTACTATTAGAAGGGTGAAGGCTTGATACAAGTAAACACAGCCTTCGAAACACTTTGAGAACAGCGCCATCTATCATAAATCAAAGGAACTAATTTACAATAACATGGCTAAGTGTACATTATGTGGAAAGTTCAAATCACAGAAGGGAAAGGATGGTACAAATAGCTGCAAATGCTGTGTGGGGAAAGCCAATGGGGCCATGGGCAAGGGCACATTGAAGAAGCCAAATATGCGAGTGCAAGATACACCCTCTAATTTGAGCAGTCCAGTTATCGGCTTTGAGGACGCTAACGACTCTACACCTGAGGGCACGTCCTCGCCGAATCTGGTAGACGAAATTAGGCTGCTAAGGGCCGAAATGCGCAGCATGAGAGATGAGCTCTCAAGGGAGCTGAAGGATCTGAGACGGGAGGTGGGGGATCTTCGGGCACATATCGACAGCTGTGCGAACCGACTTGACGGACTGGAGGGAAAGGTGCAGGAGATGGAGGCTCGAGAATCCAGTACTGAGCGCCTAGAGAACACAGTGAGGAAGCTGAAGATGGAGCTAAATGATCGTGACCAGGATATGCTGGCTTGCGATCTAGAGATCTCCAACCTTCCTGAAGACAAAGGAGAGAACACTGGCCACGTCGTGGAATTGATAGCTAGAACGATAGGTATGCAGCTGGAACCACGTGACATTGTTTTCGCCGAGAGAGTGGGTCCTATAATGAAGAGCGGGCGCATTGGGTCTGGGCAGACGGTTGACGCTGCGGCGTCGAGTGCGACTGCTCGGCCGCGCCGCCTTGTGGTTCGGTTGACCAGAAAGCACCTGCGTGATGAGATGCTGCGGGGCGCGCGAGTGCGTCGTGGCGCCACCTCTGCGGAGCTGGGCCTGGCAGCTCCTCCTCGCCGGTTTTACCTCAACGAGCGTCTTAGTCGGTACAACAAAATGCTTTTTTACCGCACACGTGAATCGGCTGTACGACTAGGTTGGAAATACGTGTGGATCAAGCATGGCAGGATACTGGCTAGGCAGGCTGACGGTAAGCAGATCCACAATATACATACTGAATCTGATCTTCAGCGGGTTTTTGGTGTTGAGGTGCAGCTCGACCCCACTTCTTGATTATTGTACAGGGCAGGGTTTAGGATTAAGAATACATAATGGTACACAAATAATTAAAGTCAATCAAATTTATTGTATTAGGAATTTAATAATGGGTAAACAAATAATTAAACTTAATCTAATTTATTATATTAGGAATTTATTAATAATAGTAAAACAATATTATGGTTTCATTTCAATAATAATTATATACAATGAGCATGTATTTGTAAATGTTTTTCACCAAATTGGTATGATTAATTATATTTCTAATTTAAAAATATACTATAATGTAATAAGTAATGAAATGATAAAAAAAAGTATATTTCATAACTCATTGGTATATGTTTTTGCTTGCTGTAAATGTATAACAATGAAGCGTAAGTATATAGAGAGTTATTATATTTATAAAATGATCATATATATAGTACTAAGGTATACAAATGTATAACAAAAAGGAAAAACGTTTAAAACTAGGATTGTTCAATGCTGGGTCGCTGGGGACAAAACATGAGGAGTTCATGGTAGCTATGGGTAACCTTGGTGTCGACATCATGGCAATAAATGAGACTTGGATTAAGGTGGACACAGGCGACGGTCGCGCACCTCAGGTGCCTAACTATAGGCTTCGTCACACCCCGCGACCGACCTACATATGCGATGGCTGTGGCGGTGGGGTTGGCTTTTACGTGCGACGGGGGATACATGTGCGGGCTGAGCCGTTTCCCGCTGCAACAAATGTCGAGCAGATGTGGCTGAGGCTAAGCAGGAGCGGACAGTCTATAATAGTTGGCACAGCTTATAGGCCGCCTTGGCTCAATGCAAACACATTTGTGGATGCGATAGCGGACTCCATTGCTTCTTTTTCTAGGGCTGATAAGGTGGTCCTAATGGGTGATTTTAATATCAATCTACTGGAGAGAGACGATTACAAGACTAAGTTGCTTGACACTTTTCTTGTAAGCATGAGCATGGTCAATCTGGTCACAAAGCCCACTCATTTCACGGATCACAGTGCAACGTTGATTGACTTGGTATGTACGGATGCTGAGGCAAGTGGTATAACAGTGTGTCATATCCCTGAACTTGGTAGGCATGCCATGATCTCGGCGGAGTTTAAGTTTAGGATAGAGAAACCAGCACCTAGGTGGATTACATACAGACCTCTACGGGACATATTACTGGATAGGTTTGAGCGGGATCTGAACAGCATAGACTGGGACTCAATTGGGAGTTTGGGCAATGTTGACCACATGGTCCAGGCATTGAGCACTTCCATTGTTACACTGTTTGACTTGCATGCACCTGTAAAAAGAACTCTAGTCAAAGAGAAATGCTACCCATGGATTACCACTACTGTGAAAGATATGATGCAACTTCGTAATAAGTATTATCAAAAGTTTAAAGCCTCTAATCTAGACTCGCATAGAAAAGCTTATTTGGAACTGAAATACCTGGTACGTGGTGCCATTGAGAGTGAAAAGCAGGCTTACTTTAAAACACATATCAACCACAGTATTGGTAATCCAAGGAGGCTCTGGAAACAGCTCAAGTCGACTATTACAGTAAATGGTGGGAGAGTTCCTGAGTTACCCGACTTTTGTAGTAAACCTGATATTTTGTGCCAGAATTTTTTGAAAGTGCCGGGCAGTGATACAGTGTCTATTTCTGACCTTACTTTTTTTGAATGGAACCGTTTTAATAGTAATACATTCCAACTGGGCCCGGTCACAGCTGACGAGGTTGGAAAAATTATTAGAAAACTTAAGTCAAATGCCATGGGTGTGGACGAGATTTCCCTGGATATGCTGCTAATGACCCTTCCTCAGACTTTAAGTATCATAACACACATTGTCAATGTGTCCATAGCCACCTCAACATTCCCCACCTCTTGGAGGACAGCTAGGGTAAGACCAATACCCAAAGTACCGTGCCCTAATGGACCGAAGGATCTGAGACCTATTAGCATACTGCCTTGTCTATCTAAGATCTTGGAACGGGTGGTCAGTAATCAGTTTACTAAATACTTAGAACACTCCAATGTGTTGCCGACTAGACAGTCTGGTTTCCGTAGGGGACATAGCACTGCAACGGCCCTATTGGATGTGGTAGATGACATTTTGCAGGCTCAGGATCAAAGCATGGGTACGATACTGACTCTCCTAGACTTCAGTCGGGCTTTTGATGGAATTAGTGTTCCACTGCTTCTGTCTAAACTTACATACTATGGGTGCTCCGAGGGGGTGACACGGTGGTTTCATAGCTACCTCAGTAATAGGTACCAATTTGTACAAATAATGGATGGTTGTACTGGATATGCTGTGGAGTCAGCTCATTACCCCGTGACCAGGGGCGTTCCACAGGGTTCGATCCTCGGCCCGTTACTGTTTATACTGTATTGCTCAGATATCACTAGCGCTGTTACCAACTGTCGGTACCATTGTACCAACATGTATGCTGATGATGTACAGCTGCATCTGTCATTCTTTGAATCGGACTGTCTGGAATCTGTAAGCAGAATAAATGATGACTTAGCCAGCATTGCAGACTGGGCTCGTAGAAACTCTTTGGTACTTAACCCGGAGAAGTCAAAGTTTATGGTTGTTGGTACGAGACATGTGAGAAACCAGATACTGCAAAATCAATTGAGTGTGAGCATTGATAACTGCCCTATCGAACGGGTGTCGGTGGCGCGGAATCTGGGTGTGACATTTGATGAGCAGCTCCATTTTGAAACCCATATAATGAATGCAGTCAAAAACTGTTTCTATCGGTTGAGGATGCTGTACAGAATACGCCCATACATCAGTGTCAGTATAAGAATACTACTTTGTGAATCACTGATTCTTTCTAAACTTAACTATGCTGACACTGTGTATGGAAGTTGTCTTCTTAAAAGAACAGAGCGACTTATACAGAGGGTTCAGAATGCTTGCGCTCGCTTTTGTTTCACAATCCCACCACGCACACATGTAACACCCTTTCTCAATAGTGGCAACATCATGAAAATGGCGGAACGACGCGAGTTACATCTTGCCACACTGCTGTTCGGAGTAGTGAGGACTGGCTGGCCTCGATATTTGTACGACAAGTTGTCGTGGTCAAGGGATGTAAATCATTACAAAACAAGATCTTCTTCTTACCTCATGTTAACGCCCAAACACAAGACGGCTGGATACCGCGGAAGCTACAGATTTATGTCCAGTAAAATTTGGAACGATCTGCCGCCACCATTTTACGCCGTAAATTCAGTCAACACTTTTAAAAGAAAGTATAAGTTTCTGTTGTTGAATAAGCAAAAAACATCCAATGATTAGCATGGGAGACACTGGGTCGGTATTTCTCGTGTTTGGTCATCATATCCATGATAGTTTCATTACTAGGTCTTTTTGTTCATTTTGGGATTATTGTTGCTGCTTTGTTGTTTATTTTTAAGGTTATTTATTTATTATCGTTGTCATTCATTATTGTACTATCATAACAAAAACAAATAACAATGAATCAATGAAGCCTCAAGCCGCGGCGCGGGCGGGCATCCTTGACTTTGACGGTGTCACCCCAGTGACCAGTCTGTCAGTGTGAAGTGTCACTGTCAGTCACTCTGTCTATGGTTGTTGTTTTATTTTTTAATAAGTACGGTCGATTGTTTTGGACTGGTACCATTGATTTAGGGCAGGGAAAATCCTAAGTTTAGGCTGGGTTTATAATGTATAATTTTATTTTTTATTTTCTTAAATTGAATTATTATTGATGTTATTTAATTAAATTCTCTATGTGGTTAACGATGTTTTTAGTTTACTTCATGATGATGGGTATTCTATCGAATAGATATGTGCACGTATTTATAATATGATGTTTTATTTGTATTCTTTGATGAATTCTTGTGATGTGTTTGATTTGGTTTTGTGTGAATGAAAATATTGTTAATTGGAAATTGGTATTTATAATTAATTTAATGATAATTTTTTACAATTTTATAATAGTAGAAATAGATAATATTTAATTCATGAAATGTTTTTATATGTATATTTTTACCTATTTTATTTTTTATATTTATATGTATAATTGGTATTTTTTTTCTTTTGAGTTTCTTTTAAGTAGTGTGATGTCACTTAACGTACGGATAGGAGGATAGGGGCCATCTGAAAACCAGCGCGGCATACATTTGTATTAATGGTATGCCGCATAAAGCTGAGATGGCTGCCTTTTCGAGGGCATGCCACATAAAGTGTACCTACTTTATATTATTTAAATCTTTGCAAATTTATTTTATATGTGAAATGTGCTTGAATAAAAAAATTTCTTTCTTTCTTTCTTTCTTTCTATTATTATAGGTAGCTATATTATTTACGTATTCATATTGTTAACTAACAGTTTGACTCGTCGGGGACCGCTCACCGAATCATAACCTAATCGTGCGTCTGTCTCTATTTAGGTATAGAGTGGTTCCCCCGACGAGACCAACTGTTAGTTAAAAATATGAATACGTAAGTAATATAGCTACCTATAATAATAATAAAGGTTCAATACTTAGGGTAGATAGGTCATAATATAATAGTTATTTTTTTACTTTTTACAGGTTTTTTATTGTTTATTTTTTGTGAGTCGGGGGTTTTTTAAATTTTTACATATAAATCTATACTAATATTATCAGTTGGGCATCCTGGGGTCATCCTTCCGAGAGCTTACCCAGGGCTCCCAATGGCAGGCATTAGGGAACGTGTGGGTTTTAGTCGTTTGGAGTCCGGCATAGCATCCATGTAGGATTTTCCTCACGTTAAAAAAAAGAAATATTATCAAGCAGAAAGATTTGATATTTGTATGTTTTGAATTGGCTCTGAAACTACAGAACTACACTAGCCGCTTTCACACGGTTTCATCCGCCAAGCTACCGTTCCCTTAAAAATATGGTAATAAAATATAGCCTGTGTCTTCCGGGAGTACCTAGTGTAGCTTCCCAACAATAAAAGAGTTTTTCAAATCGGTTCGGTAGTTTCGGAGTCTATACAATGCAAACACACAATCAAATCTTTCTTCTTTTTACACTTTTTGAAACTGGTCTCTCCGTTTCATCTTATTCCTGCCAAATCGTCTACGTTATCTATACTAATATTATAAAGAGGAAAGATTTGTTTTTTTTGTTTCTTTGTTTGTAACGAATAGGCTCCGGAACTACTGGACCGATTAGAAAAATTCTTTCACTGTTGGGAAGCTACACTCTTTGCGGTGAAGATAAGCTATATTTTATTACCATATTCCCACGGGAACGCTAACTACGCGGGTGAAACCGCGTGACGTCCGCTAGTTCGGTTAAAAACGTAAACGATTGACTGCTTCGTTGGTCTAGAGGTCGAAATTTGCGACTACGGATCACAAGGTCGTGGGTTCGATTCCCACCGGAGACAAAAAATTGTGTGATCTGTAAATGTTTGTCTCGAATCTGGGTATTTTTATAAGTACGTCTTTAAAAGTATATAAGTATTAATATCCGTAGTCTGATACCCATAACACAAGCAGGTTATTTCTAGCTTACTTTGGATCAGATAGCGTTGTTTAAAAATGTTCATTAATATTTATTTTTTACTTATGTTTCGACGTGTACAGTGTATTCAAAAGGGTTTAGAAAGTTTTTGCACGATCAGCAGTGAGACTGTGGCGCTTCTTGTGGTAAAACGTCCATAAGCTACGTTACCCTCTTTTTATCAAGTAGGCCGTCATCCTCACGCGTCGACTTTTCCGCCACCTCAGTGGTATAAATAAAAAAATATATCTTCGATTTACGATGTTTTAGAATCTAAAATCTTTAAAAGCACTCGAGGTGTAATACAATACAATGTAAATTCAGTCATTTGTGAAAAAAAAAATCTACAACTAGCTTAAAATGTCCAATCTTTACTTTATTCTTTTTATCCCTAGAGGTATAAGCTTCGTTAAGCCCACTTGATATTTCAATCAGCTTAAATTGAACGAGGTTCTATTCATTTGTCCTTAAATGAAATAACTTCAGATACTGCTGAAATCTCAGGAATATAGATTTGATAGATTTGCTTCAAGAGATATTGTAATCTATTTTCGTACTAGCAAAACTACAAAAAAATAAATGACGAACAAATTAATTCCCAGTAGTTACGCGGGACAAAGCATAAAAGATAAAAACGTTCATCATCACGCCTTTATCCCCAAAGGGGTAGGCAGAGGCATATTATATACCCGCATTTCACCTTTTTTTATAATTTGTCCCACGTAATACGTTGTGAGCCGTATTGCCGTGTTTAAATGGACAGGCGCAGGTTGTGACTGCCTGCTGTTGAAATAAAGCCTTCAACTTGGCTTAACGACTGCCATTTTACTGGCAACCGGGACCAACGGCTTAACGTGCCTTCCGAAGCACGGAAACGCTCAAACAAATGTCACAAAGTGATCACATGTGTGGTCACCCATCCATGGACCGGCCATAGTGAAAGTTGCTTACTGCAGTGATCATTTACAGAACACTGAGTCCGCGGGGCCACGAGCGCTTCTAACGAGATAAAAACGTGAAAGTAAAATAAGACTAAGCGGAAACGCCCTTACCTGGTACTCTCATCGGGTAGGCGCGGCTCCCAGCTTTGCGTTTGTGTTCTTCATGCACAATCACGAAATGTTCACACAGGAGCTAAATCCGTAGCTCTCAAGACTGTGGCTGATGGTAAGCGGTACCACGAGTTCGGATGGGTAAAATCACTGTGCGGTTAGCGGGCGTTGCGTGAGAGTAGATATAAGCGCGGTGTCGTGCGTACGTTTCACAGTAATGGCGGACTGGAATAAGGAGCGGGGAGGTTAGTGTTGTCATATTCTACAATACATAAAAGTACGATGCGTTTAGTGCGTGAGTGTTAACAATTATAATAATTATACTAAACTAGCTGATGAAATTTGGTTCCCGTTACCGCTTCCGTGGGAACATTTTTCCGAGATAAAAAGTAGCCATGTGTTATTCCAGACTATACTCTACCCCTGTACCAAATTTCAGCCAGATCTATTCAGCCGTTAGAGCGTGATTGAGTAAAAAACATCCAAACATCTTCACAAACTTTCACATTTATAATATTAAGTAGGAAGTAGGATACCATAAATACATAAACTAAAAAAATATGTATGCGTCGGTACTGGCGCATCCACTAAGCATCTTCCACATGCGCTCTATATTGGGTGTAACAAAATTGACTCTCCAAATTTCGTCACGTGACGTGGCA
The DNA here is from genome assembly GCA_933228765.1 of Miltochrista miniata. Classification (NCBI taxonomy): domain Eukaryota; kingdom Metazoa; phylum Arthropoda; class Insecta; order Lepidoptera; family Erebidae; genus Miltochrista; species Miltochrista miniata. The sequence goes on from OW121769.1 coordinate 5,925,801, forward strand.
TCAGTCAAGAAACATTACAAAAATGAAGAAAAAAAAATTACTATGAATACTATGAATACTTTAACCGTAAATCCGTTTTAAAGGTCCTATAAATTTTCATTTTCACCCTTTCTATCGCTACTGAGCGGCAGTAGAAAGCGACAGCGACAGCCAGACGGGTGTTCCGTGTTTGTTTTGCCACGGCGACTATGTTACCTCGAATTGCCGCGGTAAAAAACGAATTCTTAATGTGCGACAAAAATAATGAAAATTAACCCCACTTTTTTATTAAATATTTGTATTTGATTTCCGATGCCAAGTCATCTCATGAAATTTGGAGAGTCAATTTTGTTACACCCAGTATTTAGTTTAGTACCTCAGGAACGCGAGTGGTATACAGAACCAAGTAAGTGTAATTATAATTTTAATTACTAAAAGTTTAATTATTCCAGTGGCACTCAGACTTTATATTAGTTATTCTGTTTCTAGAAATAGATCTCTTTGAACTATGTACAAATAAATGGAAAATTTCTTTAAAGTCTAGCCAACAAAAAGAAAATATTTTTCAGTCTCCGAAAATTATGATTGAGATGTGATTAGATCCGGAATAGCATGTTAATAATAATAAAAAAAGTAGGTATTCAACGCTTGCGAAATTGCATAAATAGTCTATTTAATTATTATATCAATAATAATTAATAGTTTAAAAAACTAAAAAACACGCTTTTAGCACGCACTATTTTTTTTTTATTTTATACTTTTTATTCAGCAAACCTTTTCATTTAATACCCATATCATGGGGGTGGATTTTAAACAGCCAGTCCGCCATTTTGGGGAGGCCGCCATATTGGATTTGAAGTGACGTTTTTTAGCTAGTTATGTATTGTCATCAGAACTCAGAGCGTGTGCAAAATTTCAGCCTGACCGAAGGACGGGAAGTGGGTCAAATTACCATTCCAAGATTTTCTTACATACATAGTTACAAGTAAAGCTAATAGAAGCGTGTTAAAATAATTTTCATAATAGAGTTTGACCGAAAAAGCACTTGTTCTATATACTACTCAGATGATCTTGCAAAACATTATCCACTTTCATCCAAAAATCTGTTAAATACCACGTTAAAGTTGTAATAGAGCCTTATCGAGAACTCTATCAATCAATCAGATCAGTCCATGGCAGTCCACTGCTGGACGTAGGCCTCTCCCAATTTACGCCACAACACACAGTCCTACGCCTTCCGCATCCAGTCCCAGCCTGCGACCTTTTCTAGGTCGTCGGTCCATATGACGGGTGGACATCCGATCCTATGTATGTCAAGTCGCGGTCTCCGCTCCAGAACTCGTTTGCTCCATCAGCCGTCGGTTGCTCTGCTAATGTGACCAGCCCACTGCCACTTTAATGTGCTTATTCTGCGAGCTATGTCGATCACTTTAGTTCTCTGCCGGATATCTTCATTTCGAAATTTTCACTCAAAACATTCCACTCAACCATAAGGGCACGGACCAACTTCACTGTAAGTGTCCACGTGCTATCGAGATCTACATAAACCAAATCAGTACACCTGATTACCGGGCAATGACCATAGTGAAAAGCACTTTAAACAAACCACGAACCAACCCCTCTGGGCTGCGAGGTACTATGGTTATACTGTAAGGTCATCTTAAAATAATTAATACAGGCCTAGACGGTTACATTGTGTGTGTCTTTCTGCTGTCAAAAAGCAACATACAAAACTTATTTTTTTCATACGGCTATTTTACGGCAAGAAAAATATTTTTATATATAGAGAGAGATTTTATATATACATTTGCGGTAAGCAAATGTATTCTCGCGGTAATAACCGGGCCTCATCTAGTCCGTTATAAAACTGAATTCTGCAGCTTTAGCTAGGCAATAAACGTGCTCGGTCCGTTTGCAAGTTTCACATACGCGATTTATACCAATAGCACGTTTATTGTGGAAGTTTACAGGCAATAAAACATCATGCCATACCCGTAGCAGTGGACCAGTAATCTTATGGATTTAACGAGGGTGAATTCCGGAGGGCACTAACTGTATAATTTAGTATATTAACTGCTTTGGAGACGAATATTTTGAAATCTGTTTACAGAGCAAATATCTGTGCGACATACCGTTGGGTTGGCCATGTGTGTTATGGCCACTCCAGATTACCCACGAGGTTGCGTGAGTCCGAGATGGAGAGCGACGCACATGTGACAGCTCGACTCTCTTTGCCTCGTCTCACTGTCGCTTCGCTACGTGTCGGTTTTTCATGCTTGAGTCAAAGGACACGAGAGGGCAAGGCGAGACAATAAACTACACTTATGAGCTAGTTTTCTTTAGTGCTTTATAGAGAACGCATGCTTTTTTTAGCATGGTGCTATGGAGTAACGCTTTTGGCACCACTTTTAGGTGTGGAATTGTTCCAAATTAAGGTGGCAGACAAGCATAAGGCCCACCTAATGGAAAGTGCTTATGGAAGTGTGACACACCAGAGGCGATTCACTCACACTGCCTTCTACTTAAACTCCGACCAACTAAGAGTCTTTATGACAGTGGTAGCGACAGAGTAGAAATATCTACCACTTTTGTCAAGTCTTCCACGCTTTAAAATATTTACAAACTTCTGGTAATAGGTACTATGGTAGAGATGTGACTGAATCCGGAGTCGGAACAAATATTTGTATCACACGTTTGTTTCTGAGTTTTTGTTCTTCTATACTAATATTATGAAGAGAAAAGATTTGATTGTTTGTTTGTTTGCATCGAATAGGCTCTGGACCTACTGGACCGATTTGGAGAATTCTTTCACTGTTGGAAAGCTACACTCTTTGCGGTGCATATAGGCTATATATTATTCCCGTACTAGCTGATGCCCGCAGCTTCGCCCGCGTCTAATTTGTTCCCATTCCCGCTTCCTTTGGGAACTTATTACCAGGATAAGAAGTAGCCTATGTGTTATTCCGGACCATAATCTATCCATGTACCAAATGTCAGCCAGATCCGTTCAGCCGTTAGAACGTGAAAGAGTAACAAACATCCATACTCACAAACTTTCGCATTTATAATATTAGTAAGATTCTCACGGGAACGGGAACTACGCGGGTGAAACCGCGTGACGTCCGCTAGTATCTTATAAAAAATCGTATGATCTACCTACCCCGTAAGGAGTATTGCGAAATCCTGCGGTTATCCTATCGAGGGCATGCCCGGGGCTCCCAAAGATAGGCGGTAGGTAGGGAGCGTGTTAGTTTTCAGTCGATAAGAGTCCGGCATAGTATCCATTACGGATTTTTTTTAGCTCGCCAAATTGACGTTTCCACCAGCCTGATGGTATTTAGCGATTGGGGGCCAGTCTTATAGTCCGTAAGACTTTCTACAGTGGTCCTCAAGTTGACGGCCCTGTGATATGCCTCTTCACGGTCCTCTTGAAGAACCCGGGATTGTAAGATGAGGGTGACACGTGTGCGGGCAGGTCGTTCCATGTTTTTATAGTTCGACAGAGGAACGGTCTTTTGAAACGTTCAGTTCTGGCGAAAATAGGAGTAGGTATTGCGTAGCGTCCTGAATAGCCGCCATACTGCCGTTGAGAGACCTTCAGTTTTGTTTTGAAGACTTTTTAGTAGATCCTGCTATAGGTAATAGTGATTTGAAGTCTATTCCATTAGTGAACTGACTTGTAATTTAGATTACAACATTATGGGCTTACCTTTTACTAGAAACTATTAAAGATAATGCAGCGAAGCACTTGTTTAATGGTATTCTATAAAACGTGACCGACTCCATTTTTTTACAAACTTATCACTGTTTTATGAATAAACTGCCTACCGTACGTGACAAAATGTGATATTTTAATAAAAAGTCTAATCACTTCCGGCTACATGACGCCATAATATTATAAACCTATGATACGGTAGGGAACTAGGTAGGTAGGTAGGTATAATGCAAGAATGTACAATTAGACACAAAATTAATAGTTACGAAACCTATGGAATTACAAAACTATGTTTTTATACTTCTTAGTTATTGTAATGACGTTCGCTGATCACGTTTTTTACGCCACTAAGATAGTAGACAGGCATACGGCCCGCCTAGTCAAAGTAGTACCAGCAGTGAGCCCCATGTTGTGTTGATGCCTCAAAAAATTATGCCATATTGTCACACACAACATCTTGTTCCAGAAGTGGCAGGCAGAATTAGTTTTTTGAACGTCACAATATAATTCCTAGATACGCAAGAAACGCTCACGACTGACCATAGCAATTATGAGACACATCCTCCATCAGACTCAAACCTATCTTTTATACCTGACCAACTGATGCGCGCGGCTTCGCCCGCGTGCAATTTGGTTCCCGTTCCCGCTTCCCGTGGGAACATTTCCCCGGCTAAAAAGTAGTGTTATTCCAGACTATACTCTATCCCTGTACCAAATTTCAGCCATATCTGTTTAGCTGTTAGAGCGTGATTGAGTAACAAACATCCAAACATCCAAACATCTTCACAAACTTTCACATTTATAATATTAGTAGGAAGTAGGATAGCAAAGATAATTTATTAGTATTACATACAGATAGAAAACTCCCTGCCCCCCTCTGAGCAAGCTTCCCCACCCCCGCCACAGCTGTCATTATAGTTGGAGGGTATTTTGAGGGAACGTTTGCTTAACCTTAGTGGTCACACACACATTCAAGCTCTGTACAAACAAAACGTATTTTTAGTGCACACAGTATTGAAAACGAATCATTTGTATGGAGTTTCCGGCCTCTGCTGATAGTAAACGAATACGTAATAAATTGAAAAGAGAGGAATGGTGAAACAATATGAAACCGAGAGAGCAATTTTTAATTAGAACTAAGAGATCCGTGGATTTGGCAAGCGTATTCAGTGGTTCGAGCCAATGCATTTAATGGGTATGTCCACGCTTTGTGATCACTTTTGTGTTCAAAACTACCGCATATTTTGGTTTAATTACATTAAGAGCGCACCTGATCCCAACCGGTTGAAAGAATATAATATGTTAGGTAGGTACATATATTCTTTACATTTAAGTGAACAAAGCACATTTACATTTAAGTGAACAAAGAAGAGGTAAATGCGATTAGTGTTTGTGCGTTTTTAACGAAATAAATTAATTATAGAAGAAATATTGTCACTAGGAAAAAAGATGGAGTAAATGAAGATTTCAGTGTTGGCTTTCTTTTAAACCTATTTATAGATACTAATTATAATAACGAGGAAAATATTTGATTGTTTCTTTGCATTAAATAGGCTCGTAAACTACAGTACAGATTTGTAAAATTATATCACTGTTGAGAAACAATTTTATCCCTGGTGAATATTATATACTATATTTTATTCCCGTATTACCACGGTAACGGGAACTACGCATATGAATCCCTGTGACATCCGCTAGTTACCTCCAAAATCAACTTTAAACTTTTGAAATTCAGCTTAAAATTTCATGAAACGAGGTATTTTTAAAAAAAAAAAGTAAGTATCAAGAATTTCATCACTAACCGTGTTTTCAAGCATTGTTATTAGTTCAAGAACTGAAGTTGCTTGTGTTATACCGTTAGTTCATTAGACCTCACAAGTCCTAAAATCAAGATCAAGCTAATAGTCGATTCAGCGCCATACGGCCTCTTAACTGATGCTTTTACCGAGATTAGGTAAATGCAGGTGTTATCAGTCAACATCACTTATGTGAATAATTTTGAAATGGTATTCACGAATATATTAATCTTTGTGTGACATAGTTTCAGTGGCGGGCATTTTGGTAATCTTGTTATTTTAGTTAGATAAACATTAATATACAAAACCCCAGATGCTTCTTGGGTGTTTTTGTATCAAAGTAGATAACTCATCATCATCATCACGCCTTTATCCCCGAAGGGGTAGGCAGAGGCATATTATATGCCCACATTTTACCTTTTTGTATAATTTGTCCCACGTAATTGGTGATGAGCCGTATTGCCGTGTTTAAATGGACAGGCGCAGGTTGTGACTGCCTGCTGTTGAAATAAAGTCTTCAACTTGGCTTAACGACTGCTATTTTACTGGCAACCGGGACCAACGGCTTAACGTGCCTTCCGAAGCACGGAAACGCTCAAATAAATGTCACAAAGTGATAACATGGATGGTCACCCATCCATGGACCGGCCATAGTGAAACTTGCTTACTGCAGTGATTGTTTACAGAACACTGAGTCCGCGGGGCCACGAGCGCTTCTCATAAAGTAGATAACTGATAAGATAAATAAGTACCTAGTTATAATATTTATAAGGAAAAACTCTAAATAAGACTAATCTGTACACTATTGATATACATACATACATACAGTCACGCCTTTATCCCCAAAGGGGTAAGCAGAGGCATAGTATACGCCCACATTTTACCTTATAGTTTTATGTCCCACGTAATAGGTGGCGAGCCTATTGCCGCGCTGAAATGGACAGGCGCAGGTCGCTACAACTCGCAGTTGATTTTATTCAAGCCGCGGTTGTCACTTAAATAGCAGTCGTTTAGCCAAGTTGAAGGCCTTTTTAGGCGGCTTGAAAATGGTAACAGCAGGCAGTCACAACCTACTCCTGTCAATCTCAACACGGCAATACGGCTCACCACCTATTACGTGGGACAAATTCGTAGACGGTGAAATGTGGGCATATTATATGCCTCTGCCTACCCCTTTGGGGATAAAGGCGCTACCATAATATTATGTATGTATGGTATTATGTCTATTGTATTTAGGAAAGTTTGTCAAAATCTTGACACTAAATTACAGCATTTTGCCTAAGTAAGTATCTGAAGCAAATATTTATCATTAGGTTTATAAAGTTTGAAGTAAATTATGTTAATCCTCATGTCTTCATTTTGCTAGTAGTGTTTGTTGCAAGTCTTACGTCAATATTATGCTTGTATACGGTACAGATGCTTGTAAAGTAAGCGTACGTAAGCGTATGTAAGTTGGCTAAAAAATATTTTAACAGGGGCTGAATCAAAATGGCTAGGTTAGGTTAGGTTAGAACTGTGACCACTGCCAGAACCGAATTCTATTTATTTCGCTTTTGTTTGTTAAAATATTCTTCAATCAACTATTTTTCGACCAAACGTTCATTCGATCACTAGTAAAAATACCAAATGTTTGTTCGATAAAAACTCTTTTGGTCAATTGTTCATTCGATCAGTAGTAGAATGGCCTAATGATTTTTCGGTCACACGTCAAATGATCAAACGAATTTCGATCACCAGTGGTAAACCCAGGCAATCGCGTAACGACAGTAGTCAGGACACGTAGCTTATGTACCAAGTATCTGTTGTATCTGTTTTAACATTCTAGTATTGTGAATTGACTTATTGAGTGTGTTTACCTAGCTGTTCACCTCAGATAGGTCTGTCTTACGCCGGCACAGCATCCCATCACTAAGTAGGTAGATATCTTATGTTAATATGTCGTATTTATTGCAAAGGCAGCCAAGATACCTACCCTTCCTCACGAGGTACAGGTACATACATACATATTATGGTCACGCCTTTATCCCCGAAGGGTTAGGCAGAGGCATATAATATGCCCACATTTCACCTATATACAATTTGTCCAACGTAATAGGTGGTGAGCCGTATTGCCGTCTTGAGATGGACAGGCGCCGGTTGTGACTGCCTGCTGTTGAATTTTTTCAAGCCTAGGCGGCTTCAACTTTCATAACGACTGTCATTCTTACTGAAAACCGGGACCAACGGCTTAACGTGCCTTCCGAAACACGGAGAGGTACGCAGGTAAATGGTTTTAATATCGTTTTAACGTTTGAGAATTCCTCGTTTATCTCAACGTAATGGCAAGCAATAGGTACGCATTTATTCACGTGAAGCCATGAAACGTGTTTCAACGATTTGTTTCATGAGCGTGACCGCCGATAACTCCATAACTCCACGAGCCAAGTGCTCTGTTAAGGTCGTAGGAAAGTATTTACTACTATTTTTTTCCATTGTGGTTTTAGCTACATACATACTTATATACATATACTATACTATATAACTAGCTACATACTACTATCTTAGACCATATATCACGGGACTAGCCTTTGCGAACCACCGCATACAAAAATATTCTGCCAGTTTTCATACAAATGAAGGGGGAAACACAAAGACATATAAAATTTCATTGCATTTAAAAATGTATTAATCGACAAACGCGTAATGGCTGTTGTGTGTTAATTGTTATTGTACAGTCAACTACAATGAAATGTACTAGTTTAATCATATAAAATGATGTATTGATGTACAGTGCTTTTATAAAGCCAAAAGACCAAATGGTCATGTGCAATGGCAGAAAACAATGCTTAAGTAAGGCGCATCCTGTGGTTAGATGATCTAAGACTACTATACATACTACTAGCTAATGCCCGCAGCTTCGCCCGCGTAAAATTTGTTCTGGTGGGAACTAATTTCCGGGATAAACAGTAGCCTATATGTTATTCCAGACGAAATCTATTCCTGGAACAAGTTTCAGCCAGATCCGTTCAGCCGTTAGAGCGTGAAAGAGTAACAAACATCCACACATCTGCACTCACAAACTTTAGCCTTTACGAGTATAATATTAGTAAAAAGTAAGATAATAGTCACGCCTTCATCCCCGAAGGAAGCCAGAGGCATAGTATACGCCCTCATTTCACCTTATAGTTTTATGTCCCACGTAATAGGTCGTGAGCCGATTGCCGTGTTGAAATGGACAGACGCAGGTCGCCGCGACCCTCAGTTAAAATTTTCCAAGCCGCCCATAAGGCCTTCGACTTGGCTTCAAGATTGTCATTTTACTGACAACCAGGTTTCATTTCGAGTTTTCCTTCTCTACATACTTATAAAGTATGTAAAATTATTATGTGTTTTTCATAGGTTTTCTTTTACGTGTGAGAAATCCATCATGGATGCTATGCCGGACTCTTACCGACTATAAACTACACGTTCACTACCTACTGTTTACGGAGCACGTGCCTCAGAAGGATATCTTCAGGATTACTAACAGACGTTGTCTGCCACTGCGGCCCCACCTAGGCGGTTTTTTTCATTGGTTGGAGAAAGACTTTTTTATTTTTTATTTTTATTGGATAAACAAACAACATCACAATAATAATTTGTTAAGATAGTTCAATATAAAATGTTTCTAATTGTGACATCCACAGCGTTTACCACAAATGAAGTGATTACATAAGAATCTTAAAGGTTAAGAGTAATACAACTGTTTCACGAAATAACAACCAACGTAGTGATAGATTAGTAAGAGCAAACTAGCAATCGAGAGACCCAAAGACTAGGGTTCGTCCCTCAAATCATGTAGTCTCCCAATCACCAGTTTTCTATAAGTGCTGAAACCATTTGCATATATGTCAAATTGGTTAAATTATAAAGATTTAACTTGATTTTTAGGCTCCGTAGTTCACATCTTAAAACTTCTCAAAAATTGTATCGTGAAAAGTGCATTATTTTCATATAGCAATTTAGAAACTAAAAGTTTGGCTCGCAAAATCTGTAAAAAATATGTCATTCCGATACTTCTTGAAATAAACTTTGAAGGCTCTATTGACTCAGAAAACTACTTTGGATTATGGGTTATTGAGTTTTTTTTATTATTATTATGTTTCTGTCTTTCTCGGGCACCTTCTTTTTTTTTATTACGAAGGTACCCGGTCTTTTGGTAGGCTAACATGGGGACATATTGGTCCAACACGCAGAGGCCCTTTGAGACTTTTAATGTAAGGGGATATGGGACCCCCACTGCAGACGATACACGCCCGCCTTATGTAGAAGAACGGTAATGAACCGCCCGCAATGGGAGCTAAACTATTGGAAAATATGCTAACTACAAAATGGGCTATTGTGTTGGGGGTTAAATGGAACTAAGTAACTTATGCTATGGATGATGACGGCGTCTGCCATTTCAATATATTATTACTAAAATATTGGCAGACGGTGACTCGCCAACTCACTAGATGGGCCCCCTATACAATCGCCATAGGCCCGTAGGCCTGTGAGGCGACAGAGGGCAACACCGGTGTGAGCGGCTAAGGGTGTCGAGCGGTGCGGCGCCGGTTTCGCCATCGCGGGTCAGACCCGGAGCGGGTTTCCCCGTAGTCATGCCCTTGAAAATGACACTTCCACCCCCGAGCAAAAAGCTCTGGCTTCCTCCCTCTGACCAGCCAATCAAGGCAAGCCAGAGTTGAGATTTGCTGCACTTCCGGGAGTAGAGCCCTCCCATTAGACAAAGCGCAACAAACCTCTGAGGAATCGGGAACGATGTGTAGCCACGCACATTCAGCTCGCCACACGCTGCCCTGCGGATGTTTGCTTTTCTATATCCTTGTGAGACATTTTTTTATTGATCTCAAAAAGCAGACGATTCAAAAAGCAATCTACTATGCCCTCATAGGGTTGCGTTATTCCCATGAAAAGATAACGACTGTCCACGAGGGGTTATTATTATTATTATTATTCCTCTTTATTACAATATATCACATATAAATTTACATTTTTAAATATACCTATATAAAAAATACATTTAAAAATATAAAAAAATAGTATACCACCGGCATCGGGTACAGGGACCAAGCTACCGGTGGTCAGGGCTCCAGAGACAGGAATCGCCTCACAATACGTGCCGTGCTCAGTAAAACTGCCTTTTGCATCAAGCCCTTGACCCAACTGCCTAACGCAAGCCTCTTAAGATGTTGATCGAGGCTTTTGGCGATCAGACCGTGTGCTGATACGACTATCGGAACAATAATCGCTGAATCCACATCCCACATGTCGACAACCTCGTGAGCCAAGTCCAAATATTTCAATTGTTTATCTTTTTCTGCTTTCACGAGATTCTCGTCATGTGGAACCGTAATATCAACGATTATTGCGAGGCGCTCTGATCGATCTATTACCACTATATCAGGCTTATTGGCTACAATAGTCCTGTCAGTGATAATAGACCGATCCCAGTATAACGTGATACGACCATTCTCTAGAACTGGGTCGGGCACATACCTGTAATATGGTACCTCTGAATCTACAAGTTTATATTTTAGCGCAAGTTGCTGATGGATAATCCTGGCTACTTGGTTGTGTCTATGCAAGTACTCGCCGTTGGCAAGACGAGGACAACCAGAAATAATATGTCTGAGAGATTCACCCGGTAGGTGGCATGCCCGACATAATAATATGTCAACCGTACCGTCTCTCAAAATATATTTCCGATAGTTATTCGTCATGACAACTTCGTCTGTAATCGCACAAACAAAACCTTCAGTTTCTCCGAACAAATCTCCGAAACGTAGCCAGGATACGGAAGCTAGAAAATCTACATCGGGCCCATGTAAGGCCCGATAAAATCGTCCATGCAGCTCTTTGCCCTGCCATATCTCCTTGCGATCATTAGTCGTCAATATTACTGGTTTGTGCCAGTTCTCTTTGGCAAGAGCAAGAGGGGTCAGTCCATTGTCTATTGCTACCACATCCCGATGCATACCCACGTCAGCATGAAGGAAATATTCCCTAAGGTTGTATACCTCACGATTGTGTAAGGTCTTGGCATTTAAAAAGCCACGACCTCCGCACTTTCGTGGGATATACAACCTCATTACAGACGAACGTGGGTGATGCATTCGGTTTATGGTCAATAGCGAACGGACTTTTCTATCCAGGGCGTCTAATTCAGTCTGAGTCCATCTAAGTATGCCGAAGGAATAGATTAAGATTGGCATGGCCCAACCGTTGATAGCCCGCACCTTGTTACCGCCCGACAAAAGACTTTTCAGCACTTTTTTCAGGCGGCCAAAGAAACGGTCCACAAACGCCTATCTCTGTAATACCTAATGCCTGCGACATACCTAGATATTTATAGGTTTCAGTCGCGGAAAGGGATTTAAGTTTTGTGAAATCTGAAAGTTGTACTCTTTCAGATTCCACAATCCGACCCTTCTTTACATGCATGACTGCACATTTATCTACACCAAATTCCATTTTGATAGAATTACTGAAAGCTTCTGTGACTTTTAGTAACTCGATCAAGTGGGAATCGGTGGAGGCAAATAATTTTAAGTCATCCATGTAAAGAAGGTGGGAAACAACTTGACCTCCTCTCCGAAACTGATAGCCTAATCCTGAACCCTCCAGCAAAGTGCTGAGAGGATTCCGTGCCAGGCAAAACCATAAGGGACTCAGACTGTCACCCTGAAATATACCCCTCTTGATCCTGACAGGCTCGCCATCTCCAAGAACCTGACGACATCCTGGATATACAAGAGCCGTTGTCCATTGCCCCATACATGTCTTCAAGAAGGCGCTAAGAGTTGCTTCAACTTTGTACAACTCCAGCACCTTCAACAGCCATGTATGTGGCACTGAATCATAGGCTTTCTTGTAGTCAATCCAGCATGTCGCAAGGTTTTTTCGGTTACGCCGAACCTGCTGATTAATGGCCATATCAAGAATAAGGAGTTCTTTAGTACCACGTGACCCGCTTCTACATCCATTTTGAGAGTTGGACATAATAGAATTATTTTCAATATGTGTTGATAGCTTAACTCTCAAAATAGATGTAAGAAGCTTATAGACCGTTGGTAAACAAGTTATCGGTCTATAATTTTTAGGGTCCGTAGTACTACCAGATTTGTAGAGGAGGTGTGTGATACCCGAAGTCATAAAAGATGGAAGCGACCCAGACTCAAGTGATGATTGAAAACAGGATGCCAAACAAGCATGTGAGCTATGGAACCATTTCAGCCAAAAGTTGTGCAGTCCGTCCGGCCCAGTTGATTTCCAATTGGGCAACGAACGAACCGCACTGGCAATGTCACTAGATGTTATTAGGACTGGTTCCATAGTCTGTATTGACTCACATGAAAGTTTGACATCCCGCATCCACTCACACTCTGTATGCCTAACAGGTACCGACCAAATGCCTTGCCAAAATGTACTAGTGGTTTCAGCACTTGGTAGGCACATGTCAGTCACACTTGAATCAGGTTGCTCCCATCTTCTATACACCCATCTCTCATCGTTTTGGAACGAGCGATTCTGAGTATAGCGATCCACTCGCTTTTTGTATCGCCGTATACGGCTTGCCCACGCATAAATTTTCTGCTTCAGGTGGTCTATACGTTCTGTGGCTCGCACTGAGTATTCGCGAGGACTAATATCAGTCCCCGCAAATGCACAAGTCACAAAACGCATTACCCTGGGACGGGTATTACCCGTCCTGAAGCAGCATAGCTTACCAATGAGTACCCTAGTCTCGGCGATGTGACGCTCAATTCTGCATTGCCAGACTGGAACAGAGTTAGGTCTAGTAGCTGGCTCAAATTTTGGAAATTTTACACCAGCCACTCGACACACTGCTACAGCCGCGCAATACAGAATTGAGTGTGCATCACTTATATCTACACAAGTTTCAAAATAACTTGGTAGAGCCGAGTCCAGGGCATTCACTAGCGCCATGTTCTTTTTATGCGTAGGCAAACGCGGTATACGTGGACGACATATGAGATCACAAAATCTATAATCTTGAATCGCTCGCTCCAAAACACTCCTTAATTCATCGTTATACTGTGTACTTACTGTTGTAACAATATGATCCACTACTTCGTCAATAGGTACGACAGGTTGTGATTCGTTTACTTCACTATTAACACTAGGATGTGACGAAGAAGGGATGATAATGTTACTCTGTACTTCCGAGCGAATCCTCTCAAGCACGGCATCGTCCAACATATGACTACGTTGTAAATATAACCCGTACTTGATCCGACAGCCGCTGCGCCGACACGTTGACAGTTGGTTCAAGAGCCTGAAACAAAGGCAGTAAACGAACACGATACGCAGTGAGGTTAGTTCCTCCCTCTGTAGCCACAAAATATGCCCGCATGACATTTTCATTCATTGACGAAGTCCATCGCATGCGGTGCACATTACCACCGGCAGCGGGGGCCCTATTCGAGACCGGTGGGCCTCGGGGTCCCAAGCGAGACGGTGGCCGGCCTCTCCCCGGTCGACGTATAGGTGTTGGCGACGTCGGCGGAGAGAAATACTCATCACTCGACGTAGAGCTCGACGCCTCTGCGATTCCCCTTGGCGCTGATACACATTCAAGGGGAAGAGAGGCGGAGCTGAGTGATGAGTCCGGAGGTGTTAGGCGTGCTGCTTGTTTCTTGGATCTTGTTAACATTTGCTGGATTCAAATAAATATTTTCATTTTACTGCATATTAGGCAAGCCATGACAGCTGTCATGGACTTCAAAACCTTTTAAATTCAAAAATATTGTAAATGTATTTTTCTTCAACAATTTATCCATCTTTTTATAAAATATTCACTGTAAATCTGTAGTGGTTGATAAATATCTAAAAAATCCGTTATATTTATGTGTATTTATATCGAAAAGTAATTAAAAATGTGGAGCAAAATGTTGACAGAGATATCAATTTTTTTTATTATTATTTCCTTTATTTACAATTTTAAAACATATTAATTTAAATTTTTAAATACATCATATAAAAAAAAAATATATTTAAAAATATAAAAAAATAGTGTCCCACCGGCATCGGGTACAGGGACCAAGCTACCGGTGGTTAGGGCTGCAGAGACAGGAACCTCCTCACAATACGTGCCGTGTCTAAGAGAACTGCCTTTTGCATCTGGCCCTTGACCCAACTACCTAACCCGAGCCTCTTGAGGTGTTGATCGAGGCTCTTGGCAATCAGACCATGTGCTGATATGACTATCGGAACAATAACCGCTGAATCTACATCCCACATGTCGACAATCTCGTGAGCCAAATCCAAATATTTTATTTGTTTTTCTTTTTCTGCTTTCACGAGATTTTCGTCATGTGGGACGGTAATATCAACGATTATTGCGAGGCGCTCTGATCGATCTATTACCACTATATCAGGCTTATTGGCTACAATAGTCCTGTCAGTGATAATAGACCGATCCCAATACAATGTGACATGACCATTTTCGAAAACTGGGTCGGGCACATACCTGTAATACGGTACCTCTGCATCCACAAGTTTATATTTTAGGGCAAGTTGCTGATGGACAATCCTGGCCACTTGGTTGTGTCTATGCAAATACTCACCGTTGGCAAGACGAGGACAACCTGAAATTATATGTCTGAGAGATTCACCCGGTCGGTGGCATGCCCGACATATGTCAACCGTACCATCTCTCAAAATATATTTCCGATAGTTATTCGTCATAACAACTTCGTCAGTAATTGCACAGACAAAACCTTCGGTTTCTCCAAAAAGATCACCAAAACGTAGCCAGGATACTGATGCTAGTAAATCTACATCGGACCCATGTAAGGCCCGATAGAATCGTCCATGCAGCTCTTTGCCCTGCCATATCTCCTTGCGATCATTAGTAGTTAGTATTGCTGGTTTGTGCCAGTTCTCTTTGGCAAGAGAAAGAGGGGTCAGTCCGTTGTCTACTGTTACCACATCCCGGTGCATACCCACGTCCGCATGGAGGAAATATTCCCTAAGGTTGTATATCTCACGGTTGTGCAACGTCTTGATATTTAAAAAACCACGACCGCCACATTTCCGTGGGATATACAACCTCATTACAGACGAACGCGGATGATGCATTCGGTTTGCGGTCAACAATGAACGGACTTTTCTATCCAGGGTGTCTAGTTCAGTCTGAGTCCATCTCAGTATGCCGAAGGAATATCCTAAGACAGGCATGGCCCAACCATTGATGGCGCGCACCTTGTTGCCACCTGATAAAAGACTTCTCAGTACTTTTTTCAGGCGGCCAAAGAAACGATCCATCAACGATTGTCTCATGCCTGTCTCAGCAATACCTAATGCCTGCGACATACCAAGATATTTGTAGGTTTCAGTCGCGGAGAGGGATTTAAGTTTTGTGAAATCTGAAAGTTCTACTCTTTCAGATTCCACAATCCGTCCCTTCTTTACATGCATGACTGCACATTTATCTACACCAAATTCCATTTTGATGGAATTACTGAAGGTTTCAGTGATCTTGAGTAACTCTATCAAGTGGGAATCGGTGCAGGCAAATAATTTCAAGTCATCCATGTACAGAAGGTGAGAAACAACTTGACCTCCTCTTCGAAACTGATAGCCTAGCCCTGAACCCTCCAGTAAAGTACTGAGTGGGTTCAGTGCTAGACAAAACCATAAGGGACTCAGACTATCACCCTGAAATATGCCCCTCTCAATCTTGACAGGTTCACCGTTCCCTAGAATCTGACGACATCCGGGATAAACAAGAACCGTTCTCCATTGCCCCATACATGCCTTCAAGAAGGTGCGAAGAGTTGCATCAACTTTGTACAACTCTAGCACCTTCAACAGCCATGTATGTGGCACGGAGTCGTAGGCTTTCTTGTAATCAATCCAGCATGTCGTCAGGTTTCTCCGGTTACGACGAACCTGCTGATTAATGGCCATGTCTAGAATAAGGAGTTCTTTAGTACCACGTGACCCGCTTCTACATCCATTTTGAGAGTTGGACAATATAGAATTATTTTGTATATGAGATGATAATTTAACTCTCAAAATAGATGTGAGAAGCTTATAGACCGTAGGCAAACAAGTTATCGGTCTATAATTTTTCGGGTCCGTGGTACGACCAGATTTATAGAGGAGGTGCGTAATACCTGAAGTCATAAAAGATGGAAGCGATCCAGACTCTAGTGACGATTGAAAGTAAGATGCCAAACAATCATGCGAGCTATGGAACCATTTGAGCCAAAAATTGTGCAGTCCGTCCGGCCCAGTTGATTTCCAATTGGGCAACGAACGAATTGCTCTGGCAATGTCATCAGGTGTTATTGTGACTGGTGCCATGGTCTCAATAGACTCGCACGACCGCCCGACATCCCGCATCCAATCACACTCTGTATGACTAACAGGCACCGACCAAATACCTTGCCAAAATGTGCTTGTGGTTTCGGCATCAGGTAGGCACATATTAGTCATACTTGAATCTGGTTGCTCCCATCTTCTATACACACACCTCTCATCTTTTTGGAACGAACGATTCTGAGTATACCTATCCACTCTTTTCTTATATCGCCGAATACGGTTTGCCCACGCATAAATTTTCTGCTTCAGGTAGTCAATGCGTTCCGTGACCCGTACAGAGTATTCGCGGGGACTAATATCAGTCCCCGCGAATGCACGAGTCACAAAACGCATCACTCGGGGTCGGGTATTACCCCCCCTGAAGCAGCATAGCTTACCAATGAGCACCCTAGTCTCGGTGATACGACGCTCAATCCTGCACTGCCAGACTGGGACAGAATGAGGTCTAGTAGCTGGCTCAAATTTACGAAGTTTGACACCAGCTACCCGACACACTGCTACAGCCGCGCAATACAGAATTGAGTGCGCATCACTAATATCTGAACAAGAATTAAAATAACTTGGTAGAACCGAGTCCAGAGCGCTCACTAGGGCCATGTTTTTTTTATGCATAGGCAAACGCGGTATACGTGGGCGAGACAAGGGATCGCAAAACCTATACTCTTGAATCGTTCGCTCCAAAATACTCCTTAGTTCATCATTGTATTGAGTACTTACTGTTGTAGTAACATCATCCACTACCTCGTCAATAGTTACGTCAGGTTGCGTTGTGTTGATTTGTAGACTAATAGTTTGAGACGAAGTAGGGATGATGAGGCTACACTGTAGCTCTGAGCGAAGCCTCTCAAGCACGGCATCATCTAACATATGATTACGTTGAATGACCCGCACTTGATCCGATAGCCGCTGTGCCGACACGCTGATAGTTGGTTCAAGAGCCTGAAACAAAGGCAACAAACGAACACGGTACGCAGTGAGGTTAGTTCCTCCCTCTGTAGCCGCAAAATATGCCCGCATTACGTTTTCGTTCATAGATGAAGTCCATCGCATGCGGTGCACATTACCACCGGCAGCGGGGGCCCTATTCGAGGCCGGCGGGCCTCGGGGTCCCAAGCAGGTCGGTGGCCGGGTCCTCCCCTGCCGACGTGTAGGTGTTGGCGACGTCGGCGGAGAGAAGTACTCGTCGCTTGATGATGAGCTCGACGCCTCAGCAGCAATCGGTTCTGATGATAAGATTTCCACATGCTGCGAGGCGGAGCTGTGCGACGAGTCCGGTGATGTTTTTTGTGCTAAAAGTCTCCTGGCTCTTGTAAGCATTAGTATATTTTATTCAATAAACATTATTATTATATAATGCACTAGCAGCTTTTAGCTGATGCGTGCATATCTAGTGCACTTGGTCGTTTAAGAATTTGGCCAGTCTGTTCTTAAAGGAGTTCACAGAGGGAGCACTTATAACTGTTTCCGGTAATTTGTTCCAGGATTTCACCACTCGGTTCGGCAAAAAGTGTTTGCGTGGGTCACTTGTACATAGTTGCCTATGGAGTTTCAGAGAATTCCCTCTAAGGTGTTCGTTACTATTCATGGTGAAAAGTCCGGGCAGCACAGATGAGTTATAGTACTCTGTTAGGATTTTGTAGGTCTCGATTAGGTCTCCACGGTGCCTTCGTTGTTCCAGGGTTGTGAGTCCAAGTTGCTTCAGGCGTTCCTCATATGGTAACCTTTTGAGTGCTGGTACCATTTTAGTGGCTCTTTGTTGTACTTTTTCGAGGAGTTCAATGTCCTTTCTGAAATGAGGGTTCCAGATCTGGAAAGCATATTCCAATAGAGGCCTTGCATTTATTTCAAAAATAATAAGTAAACGTGTAAAATCATAATTCATAACATTGATTCCACGTGCCATTATGACTATCTACGTCTACACTGATATTACTATCTACATATACACTGATATTACTATCTACAAAATATAATACATTTATTGTTAAAAATTACAGAGAAACATAATTAATTACATATATATATTTACATTTTTACTATCTAAACTAAACCTAATTAAGGCCCCCGTGGCATTGTGCCCAAAAGACTAGCAGCATTCCCCCTTTGAATAGCAATACCTATTCGTTGAGCGAGAAAACTGCCAGCCCTTGGGTCACCAGTTGACTCCACAAGGCGCTTTTTCAAATTCTTGAAAATTTTTTGCGCATTGGGACCCCATGGACCTAGGGTCTCGACACCGACTGGACAAAAACGATACGATGAGTCGAGACCTTTGAAACTTGACTTTTAACTTTCCTTTTTTTTCTATCTACATCTACTTACACTGATATTATAAAAAGGAAAAATTTGTATTTTTGTGTGTATATATTTGTAATGAATAAACTCAAAAACTACTGAGACAATTTAAAAAATTCTTTCTCCGTTAGCAAGCTACATTTACCCTGAGTAACATAGGCTATATATTATTCCCATATTCTCACGGGAACGGCATCTACGCGGGTGAAACCACGTGACGTCCGCTAGTTTTATATATATACCCCAATATAATACTAATACGCTTTTGGCCCGTTTTATTTTCCAAGTGTGAGTTCCAAATGCTTCCAAAACCCAGATTTTGAGTTACTTTTCCGGTAGTAAAAGTCGTGGTGATAAATGTAAAATGTTTGTAGTCAGTAGAGACAATTGCCAAACGCGTGTTGTTTGAGATCCCAATTAGTACCTTTGATTTATTGTGTTTATGAAATGGTGTATCTTCCTCTCGAACAGATTTTCAAAATAGAACGCAACGAAGTTACGCCATGCAAATCCTTTTGGCAAGAAATAACTAACCTTCTGCGTATTTTTGGAACAAAAATAATAATTCTAATGATTACTATGCAATTTCCTATTGGTAAGATATTGCTTTTAGCGACAATCTTAATATTAATTACAATAATTATAAGGGGTTTTCCTTCCGAGGGAAAACCCAGGTCTACTGACACAAACTTTGGCTGTCATCGTAAACTCTCTCGTCTATGGGTTTGGGATTTATTCCCCTTCAAGGGGGGTTCAGAAAAAAACTAACTAAGAATCACACATACATAGACATAGCTTGCAGAGTATACGTTTTGAAGTGGCAGTGGGCTGGCCACATTTGCAGAAGAACTGATGGCCGATCGAGCAAGCGAGTTCTGAAGTGAAGACCACGACTTGGTAAACGTGGGGTAGGACGACCCCCTGCTAGATGGACCGACGACCTAAAGAAGGTTGCAGGGATCGACTGGATGCGTTTGTTGTGTTGTGGCAAAATTTGGGAGAGGCCTATGTCCAGCATTGGAGTGCTATAGACTAGATTGATTGAGGAATCACATTTTTCGAGGTCGGTAGCAAATATAAACAATAGATTATAATGAGCATGATGATTTGGCATTTATATTTTTGTCTGCGCGTCTAACCCACATATCGCGTGTCAGAGAGACATCTTATCATCGGAAGGTTATCATTATGCTGAAATTAGGCTATTCGTTACAGTTCTCTTTTTCACATTTTGCAAATATGGTGTAATTGGATGATTTATTTAACACGAAACTGATGATCTAGATATACATCAACTGAGATTGTATTTTGCTAGTTTCGAAAGAAGCAGTGTAATTCTTTTGACATCAGTTTCGAAAGGAGAAATTTTATTCTCGTATCGAAACCAGTTTCGAAAGAATAAATAATATTCTTATTTCGAAACTGGTTTCGAAACTTGGTTTCGAATGTAGGGTCGGCAGCGCGAGTGTGCACCTCTGGTGTTGCAATCGTTCATAGGCTGCGGTGACCACCGGTCCTTCTGGTGGGCCGTATGCTTGTCTGCCACCTTAGTGGTATAAAAAAAATGTGAACGAGAGTTCTGAAGTGGATACGCGAATAATGAGTCATCGATGGGCTACATTTGCTAAACAATAAGTTAGGATAGATTTTAATATTTAAAGCAATTAGTATGCTAACTTTTTCATAATATTTTATTATAAAGTGAAAAAAAAACAACTTGGCCCAGACGGGACTTGAACCCGCAACCTTTGCCTAATCCAGGGCAATGCTCTAACCAATTGAGCTACGGGAGCCGTACTGATACAAGTTGAAATTCTTCACCTTATTGTAACCGCCATTTAGGAGTATGGCACAGAGCCATCTATCGAGCTACTTAGCAACTCTGACATCAATGAACGATATTGCAATCATTTTTATACATTGATTTGATGTCTCCGACTCAATCTATAGATTTTAATATTTAAAGCAATTAGTATGCTAACTTTTTCATAATATTTTATTATAAAGTGAAAAAAGACAACTTGGCCCAGACGGGACTTGAACCCGCAACCTTTGCCTAATCCAGGGCAATGCTCTAACCAATTGAGTTAAGGTGAAGAATTTCAACTTGTATCAGTACGGCTCCCGTAGCTCAATTGGTTAGAGCATTGCCCTGGATTAGGCAAAGGTTGCGGGTTCAAGTCCCGTCTGGGCCAAGTTGTCTTTTTTCATTTTTTTTTTTTTTTTTTTTTTTTTTTTTTTTTTTATACCACTAAGGTGGCAGACAAGCACACGGCCCACCAGAAGGACCGGTGGTCACCGCAGCCTATGAACGTTTGCAACACCAGAGGCGCCACACTCGCGCTGCCGACCCTGTAAAAACCTTCTTAGACCCCTTTTGAAGAACCCCATACTGTAGGCGTTTGGGAAAACCGAGGCAGGTAGATCATTCCACAACCTAAGCGTGCGCGGAAGAAAACCCCTACCGGATCTAACCGTGCTCAAACGCTCCGGACGTAGGGTGTGAGGATGAAATCCCTGTCTATGGCGAGCGGTGCGATGATAGAAGGTAGCCGTGGGCATCATGTCAAACAATTCCTCGGAGCACATACCATTGTACAGGCGGTAGAACACGCATAAGGAGGCATAGTCTCTCCTGTCGCGAAGAGGTTCCACACCACCTGTCAGTATAGGATCGTTGACAACTCTCACAGCTCGCCTCTGCACCGAGTCAAATGGGCGAAGCTGATATTCAGGTGCCCCCGCCCAGAGGTGACAGCAGTACTCCATGTGTGGCCGCACTTGCGACTTATATAGAAGCAGTGTTTGCGCCGCAGTAAAGTACCGCCGCGCCCTGTTGAGCACACCGAGCTTCTTGGACGCCAGCCTGGCCTTGTCCTCCAAATGACTGCGGAACTGAACGTCACTGGAGATGTCAACACCAAGGATCCCTATACTTTTAGAGATGGAAAGAGATGTGCCCTGGAATCGTGGCGCTACAGTAATTGGGGCTTTCTTAGCGGTGAAGAAACACGCCTGTGTCTTGGAGGGATTGAACTGGACAAGGTTTTGTCTACCCCAATCGGACACTCTAGTAAGAGTAGCCTCGATTTCAGACACAAGCTGTTCACGACTTTCCTCCACTGCGTCCCGAGAGAAACCGGGACGGCCTGTGTAACAAGTGTCCCCTGTACTGTCGTCCGCATAACAATGAATGCCGTCAATAGACAACATGTCATTGACATGCAGCAGAAACAGGGTAGGGGACAACACTGAGCCTTGCGGTACTCCAGCGTTTATGGCCATGCAGTCAGAACAGCTGCCGTCGACAACAGCCCTGATGCTTCTATCGGCCAAAAAGCTGGACACCCATCCGCATAATCTCTCGGTCAGTCCGTAGGAGGGCAATTTTTTAAGAAGACCACGGTGCCAGACCCGGTCAAAGGCTTTAGAAATGTCGAGGCTCACTGCTAGAGCCTCGCCCTTACTCTCGATAGCCGTCGCCCATCGGTGCGTGAGGCACACGAGAAGATCGCCCGTCGAGCGACCGTGACGGAAACCGTACTGCCGGTCACTGAGCAGGTCGTTTTCCTCAAGGTACCTCAGGAGCTGTGTATTTATTACACGCTCCATCACCTTAGACAATAGTGAGGTGACGGCTATAGGCCTGTAATTGGCCGGGTCGGTCCTATCACCCTTCTTGGGCACAGGATGCACATACGCGATCTTCCACGATGCCGGGACTTGTCGCATGGAATAAGAAAGCGAGAAAAGACGTGTAAGTACCGGACACAACTCTGGACCACACTGCTTAAGTACTACCGCGGGTATACCGTAATAAAATATTATGAAAAAGTTAGCATACTAATTGCTTTAAATATTAAAATCTATAGATTGAGTCGGAGACATCAAATCAACGTATAAAAATGATTGCAATATCGTTCATTGATATCAGAGTTGCTAAGTAGCTCGATAGATGGCTCTGTGCCATACTCTTAAATGGCGGTTACAATAAGGTGAAGAATTTCAACTTGTATCAGTACGGCTCCCGTAGCTCAATTGGTTAGAGCATTGCTCTGGATTAGGCAAAGGTTGCGGGTTCAAGTCCCGTCTGGGCCAAGTTGTCTTTTTTCACTTTATAATAAAATATTATAATAAGTTAGGATGTCCCTCATCAATCACTCGGTAAGGTCAGATACGGGCTTCCGTTCGCTTTGCAGTTATCTTGATCATCTACAGTAGCATAAGGTACGCAGTTCTTCTAAAATTAAAAAAAAATCGTCTATCTATAGTTTATTTGAACTTTTATCTTTACTTGTGAAAATCTAAACTAAATAAAAAAAATACTAACTAGCTGACACTCACAACTTCGTTTGTGATACATTTTTCATTGTTGCTCAGCTCCTATTCATTGTAACGTGATGATTTATAGCCACACCACATTATCGTAGCTTTCTATTAGTGAAACAATTTTGAAAATGGGTTCTGTAGATCCAAAGATTAGGTACCTACCCCTTACAACGTCACAAACTCACAACCTCACAAACGTTACCTCTTTATAATATTAGTATATATACCATACGTTGCCCTACTACCGCCTACGGTCGAGAACCCTGGGTAAGCGCTCGCTAGGATGTCCCAGGAATTCTGGCTTCTACCTGAGGTTACATAACAAACGAAGAAGAAAATAGCGTAACTTTGCGCATGTCAAGAAAAGAGAAGTCGGTCTCTTTCTGAGAAGCAGGTGGTTCAAACGTCTACGGTGTATCATTGATGATGCCCTCCAACTGGGTAGGACGAGAAATGGTCACTTAGGGAGATTGAATGCAAAAGTCGGAGAACTTTATGTGACGTATTTTTTTTTTACGTGAGGGAAAGTCTTCATGGATATTATGCCGGGCTCCTACCGGTTAAAAAATCTCACGTATCCCGCCCAACAGCCTACGGTTGGGAGCCCCGGGTAAGCCCTCGGTAGAATACCCCGGGATAATGTGATGATCTTAGCAGTGGCTTCTCTATACGAGTATTTAGCAGTAGACCGTGTGAACCTAACCCAAGAAATGAACCATGATATTACACTAGTCTAACTACAGAATTTCGACATAGTCAATTGGTTGTGGAGGTCAGATGGTAGCTGGTTCACGGAAAATATCGGATATCAGTCGCATCGCAGTATGACTGGAAAGCCGACTCCAATTGGATTGGAAAAGGCTCGGTGGAGAAGACTGGACTTTAATCTAAGATGATTTGATGATATTGAGTGCTGGAAGCTTAGCATTTTGTAAATATAAACTCTAACTTTAGTGTGATAGCGTATTGATAAGCGATAATAATAGATTACTTAGTATCCTACTGATATTAGTATATTACTAGCTGATGCCCGCAGCATTGCCCGCAAAAAAATTGTTCCCGTTCCCGCTTCCCGTGGCAACTTATTCCCGGGATAAAAGTGTTCGCTAGTTGTAAATATTTATGATTTTTGTCAACTTTTATGAAATGAAATACCTATCTTTATTCATGTATTGTAGTTAGGTCACAAAGTTACGTTATGATTATTGCTTCTTCATTAAAATTTACTTTATTAAGATTTGCAAGGCAATTGGTAGAGTCTGTGAGGAAGAGCCGGGTAATTAAACTTACGGTCACTCTTTTATAATAATTTGAAAGTGATCAGTACCCACTTTCACGTTAATTAATCCTTAATAAGGAGAGGATCAAAAACTGATCTGGACTCCATTGAGCAACTGCATTGGCCACTTAATTTGATATCTTTCTCTCTTTTCTCTTTCCCTTCAAAGAAACGAAAAAGAAAGCATACGACTTACTTTATTTAATTCAAAATATAAGTGCAAGCTATATATTTTGAGTTGTATCATATTTGAAAAAGCCCATACAGTTCGCAGCGCCTCGCATCTGCTTAGTAAGCCTCGAATACTATCTACCATTTATTTTTAACGGAATGAATAGGTAGGTACGACAAGAACATTTGTTTTCAATGGTAAGTAGGTACGAAAAGTACTTACTAACATCCAGATAATAGTTTCAATACTGATCTGATTGACAGATCAGTTTTGAATCTATTATCTGGTTTTAGAAAGGTAATAAAAAGTAATATATCAAAGTACCTATACACAATTTACTCTAGATGCAAAACAGTTTTGATAATATTTCGTTACAAATTATATTCCATTTCAATTCAAAACCAATTTCTATACATAACAGCTGACCGGCTTGTAACCTCGGAAGAATATCATAATACGTGAACCTTAATAAAAAATCTGAAAGAACCTTCGAAATGAACCTGCGATGTGCGTTGTTATTTTTTTCTTTGTCGAACATGCTTCATAAAACGAATGAACGAACGAAATGAAAAGTGAACGATACACGTTCATCAATAGCATTCAAAATAAAATAAAATAAAATAAAATAAAATAAAATTTATTCCCTTTGAAATTTTTAAAAAAATATTTAGGTTTGTCAAAGCATTGTCGCATTCTCAATTCGAATATAGATTTTTTTAATCGAACAATTTCCTCGTGGAAGAAAGAGTCTCCTTATTCTTTTGAAATCATTAAAAAAGAACACACTTTTAAAATGCGCGCCCACGTTAGACTTTTGTAGATCCAATATTCGGTTCGCTCAGATGTTCAATATTATAGGTATTTTTATTGATTGTTTACTTACAACTAAGAACAAAAGAAATAATATGGAACATTGTACAAAGTACTACTAAGTAATTAAGTAATTACGTACATACCTAAACAAATTTTAAAAAGATATTCTTATTTTCGAAATTTAAGTTTGTTGAGTGATAGGTATCTAGGAACTATTTATAAAAAGAAATATCTCTTCCAATAAAAATTAAACATAGTCACGGAATAGTTAGATAAATTCATTCACGTGATTTATTTTTAAGGTAAAAAAGATAAGGCACGCTCTTCACAATTTTACAACTGTGAATGAAGCGATTAAAATTACATAAACGTGTGTTCAATCCTCCTTTGAGTAATATAAAACGTAAAACATGTATAATCATTAAACTACAATATTTACTTACATTTTCATACAATATTTGGCACCAGTTCAACGATTTCTTAATGAACCAACTACTTTAATAACCACACACTTCAATAATAATTTTACTAACAAATAATTCACTGTAACTGCTCACAAATCACGTTAATTATTTCCATATTTAGAATATTCAACACTTCAAATAATATTTCAAGTTAATTTACACTAAGTATCACTATTTCATTTAAAATAAAGTTTCTATCTAAACGAAAAAAAAAGATACCAATCCAAAAAGTTTTTAATACTTTTTAAACTGTCCTGGTATTTTTTTAATATAAAACTATAGAATAAATTCAGGTATCGGAAGAACAAAGTATAATGTTCGAATTTCGAAAGTTTCAGAGCGAACGCGCGCGTTTTCCAGGCATGCACGGTGTTCGGATTGCGCGGAACGACTGAGTTTGCTCCGGTGTACGTCAGCCATATTGCAATAAATACCTACTTGATGCAGCGTTTTTAATTATTTTACTCTTTGAACATTACCGTACGGATGTAATATTCAGGTTTAGCTGCTAGATTAAAGAGTAGTATACAGTAGGCTTTATTGTGAACTAGCAGATACAAGCGGCTTTGCCACACATTGAAATTGCGTTGGAAGTTTGAGTCTATTGCGTTTCAGACGCGGCGCAAGGGCGACTTTTAATTTTTATATTGTGTAAGATAAGATGAAAATAATGAAAAAAAATTGTTATGTGTTTATATGCATGTGAAATAAAATAATAATTTAAATTCCTAATTCGATTGTGGTGTTTGAAAAACACGTACACCTGTAACTTACTGCTAAGTTTTTTTTTAATAAATTTTATAATAGTGATGTGTAGTAAATGCCAAATATATTTTTAAATTTAGAATAACAAGCCGACCTCAACATTTAAGTTTCGGTCAGGTAATCCCCGTAGTGCTGAAAAAAGATAAGAGAAAAAGGTTTCGATACTCAGAACTCTTTGTGCGGGACTATACACTTTTCTATATTTTATATATTTTTTAGAAAGTGTATAAAATTCCCCGCTGGAGCGGGGCCAAAGGCCTGCGTCTCGATAATCGAGGCCCAGCGGACCCTGCTCCACCAGGAAACCGTGGAGACATGGAAGGTGCGACTTGAGCAACCAAAGGGGGGATTCGCCACATCGCGGCCGTCAGACCGGTCATGGACGAGTGGCTGGAGAGAAGACACGGTGCTCTCTCCTACCGGTTGACACAGATGCTTGCCGGGCACGGTAGCTTCGAGGACCGCAGCGATGACACGGCGCTCCACACGCTGGTGGAGTGCACGGCGTGGGCACAACAGCGACAGGTCCTCGTAGTGGGTCTGGGCGTGGACACTCTCTCGCTTGAGGCCATGGTGCGAGCCATGCTCTCCAGCGGGAGTAAGTGGGACTGCGCCGCCTCTTTCTGCGAGCAGGTCATGCTCGCGAAGGAGGCGGCGGGCCGGGTGCGGGAGAGAACTCTCCCACCCGAGTTCCGCAGTCGGCGCCCTGGGCGCCGCCGACGTGTCTTCGCCGAGGACTATCGGCCTCCATGACCGGGGGTCTGAGGACGGTGAGAGGGCCGCTCACCGTCCTTACAGAACCAGGCCCATGACGGCAGCGTGACGTGAGCACTCACGCACGCCCCCCCTTAGAAGCGGGGTCACACCCGAAACCCCCCATAGACGCGGGATTGCACCCGAACCACCCCCTGGGCGAGGCCGCATTGGCGGCCGTAGGTTTGTTGGGAGTCACGGGACATCCTTCCTGAGGGCTTACCCGGGGCTCTCAACCATAGGCTGTTGGGCGTTACGTGAGGTTTTTTTAGTCGGTAAGAGTCCGGCATAGCATCCTACGAGGATTTTCGCTCACGTTAAAAAAAAAAAAAAGTGTATAAAATTCCCGGTAGCAATTTTCCTATGACAATATTTTCTGATCTGGCCCGTTGCCCGAAATAAGAAATACTTGTTATAGGGTCCGTTATTGATTCAACTACACTCGAGAGCAATGAATCCGGGTCACTTAAAGAATGTTAAAAATCTCGGAAACTAAAAATGATAGGTTAATGCAATAAATTGTATTTAATAGACAATGTAATACTCCTTAAATGAAAGTAAAAAAAATATGAGTCACCATACATTTTATTAACACAAAATTACATAAAGAAAAAACTGCTGATCTCTCCTTAAAACAAAAATAGGAAACATGAAATTTTTGAACTTTATTACGATTTTCTTGAATTTTAATACTTCGTATTGCCTCCTCGTGCTTCCATTACTGCGTTTACGCGGTTTGGCATGCTGTACACCAAGTTCCTTATACGATTTTGGGGAATATTCTCCCATTCCTCTGTGAGAGCAATTTTGAGCTCACGAAGCGTGATTGGGGGAGGGTTTCGTTGTTTTACGCATCTGCCTAGCTCGTCCCAAGCATGCTCGATCGGGTTGATATCCGGGCTGCGCGCTGGCCACTCCATACGAGTAATGTTCATCTCTTGAAGGTAGTCATTCACAATCCTACCTGTATGAGGTCGGGCATTGTCATGCATAAATATAGCATCCTCACCTAAATTGACCATAAATGGACCAACGTGATCATTGAGGATTTCTTCCACATATCTTACGCTAGTTAAAGAGCTGTTTTCTATGATCACCAGCTCTGTGCGACTTTCAGAAGAAATTCCGGCCCACACAAGTACAGACCCACCACCGTAGGCTACTTTTTCTTCGATGCATGCTTGCTTGAATCTTTCCCCTGGTCTTCGATACACTCTGTGTCTTCCATCGTGCTTGTAGAGCATAAATTTTGATTCGTCGGAGAACATAACTTTTGACCAATCTTCAATACTCCAATTTACGTGGCTCTGGGCATACCTTAGTCTCGAAATACGATGCCCACGCTCCAGTTTAGGGCCGTTTGCAGGTCTAAGGGGTTTTAAGTTAGATTCAGCAAGCCGACGTCTTACTGTCCATGCACTTGGGGTACTTCCTCCGAGGCGTCGAAACTGATTGGTGAGTTCAGTTCCTGTGAGAAAGCGATTTCGAAGCATGGTGTTCACCAAGTATCGGTCTTCTCGTGCTGTGGTACACCTGGTTCTGCCCGTTCCTGGTCTGCGTAGGTTAGAACCAGTTTCTTCGTAACGTCGGAGAACTCTTTGTACTGTTGACAGCGACACACCGACAGTCCTGGCTGTATCGCGCTGACTCCGGCCGGTTTCCAGCATTGTAAGTATTCTGGTGCATTCTTCAGGCGTAAGCGACATAATTTCAGCTTGATTAATGAATATAGAGCACTATCAACATGGTTTATGTACCCACATAAATGACAGATTACAAACAAAAGCAACACCAAATGCTGTAATTTCGTAGTTCCATCTTCGAAAGTGGCCCTTTTTCAAATTTGATTTTTTTATGATATAACTTTACAATAACTAAGAAGTTTTAATACCTTCATTTAAGGAGTATTACATTGTCTATTAAATACAATTTATTGCATTAACCTAGCATTTTTAGTTTCCGAGATTTTTAGGATTCTTTAAGTGACCCGGATTCATTGCTCTCGAGTGTATTTTTGAAAATAATACATAGGTACACAAAATAATACATTGGTCCGGAAGAACTTTGATTGAAAATATGTGTGACGGCCAAGATTCTATTCCGTATTATAATGCTACCGCCAATAAAGAATTTAAAAAAAGCTAAGCTTTGGTTCAAATCTTGTATGTACTTAGTATTACGAGTATAGTATTTACTACTAATAGTATTACGAGTATAAGTTGGTAAGTATTGTGTTTGGCGAAACATTCCGATATAAGTTTAATTTTCTAATGTTGATTGTAAAAATTGTGAATTCTTAAACGTTAAAGGTTTGAGAGAGTTTAGAGAGAGCGTGCGCAAGTTGGTAAGTGATAAATCGCAGGAAGGCGCGAATCTTATTTTGTGTCTCGACAAATTCCGCGGATATCTTCAGTAAAGTTATTACCACTTTACAAGAGTAGAACTTTAACGGAACTTGAACATGAATACGTTGTACAGAAATCTCTTGTACAAGAAAAGAATCCATATTACTGAAAACTACTTGCCTTTGGCAAACTGAAGTCGAGAAAACTCAACAAGACGAGCATCTGTACATTTTACTTGTTCGTGGCAAAAATCAAGGTGGATTATAATTCCATTTTCGGTACTTTAGGTTTAAGCAATGTCTAAACTGGACATTTGCATAAAAAAAA
The DNA here is from genome assembly GCA_933228765.1 of Miltochrista miniata. NCBI lineage: Eukaryota > Metazoa > Arthropoda > Insecta > Lepidoptera > Erebidae > Miltochrista > Miltochrista miniata. The sequence goes on from OW121769.1 coordinate 5,956,200, forward strand.
GTAATCGAAATTTAAATTGTGTGAATAAACTTGAAAATCGGTCAAAAAGGTTGTATTCTACTTTCAAACTTACCTACTTCTAACGCCATTTTGGGAAGACACGTAGTACTAAACACAAGTAGTTATAACTTAGGAGCTTGTCTATTTCTTAGCTATTAGAATGAATTGTGTATGTTGTATAAGGACTAATAAAATAATATGAAAAGTTACTGCTTCAAGGACACAATTAGGGTTCTCAGTGTATCACTTTTATTAAGGTAAGAATATTCAGTTGTCTCAAGTTGTTTTATTCCTAACATCAAAGATGTAATACAATCGCAAACTCTACAAGTAACGGCAAGCGCACACTGGGCGACAGTCGCGGCGACATGCGACATGTCGCCGCGACTGTCGCCCAGTGAGCGACTTGTCGCTGCGACTGTCACTGGCATCGACAACATGTCGCGGCGACAGAAATCGTGCAAACAGCTATTGCTCGGCGACTGTCGCCGCGTCGCGTCGCCACCACTACCCTTGCTTGTCGCCGAGTCGCAGCGATACGTCGCCCAGTGCGCGGAGCTTAGAACAAAATGCAGGTATGTAGTTAGGCGCCCGTAGCTTGTCGCCCAGTGTGCACCTACTGTTAGTCAGTAACTATTTTTTAATGTACTATTAAGCTTGCCAAATTGATGTCGCCAGCCTGATGGAAAGCCGTGGCGCATCTAGCAATTGGGGGCCACTCTCACAGTCCAAAAGACTTCTGACAGTGGTCCTCAAGTTGGCGGCTGTGATGTGCCCCTTCACGCTCCTTTGATAAACTGATAAACCTATTGTGGGCCTAGTCCCTTTGCCTAAACGTTTGAAAAAAGTTAGTGACTAGAGAATTTCTATAGTAATATACCTACACAGGTAAAAAAATATTTAAAAATTGTTTCTTACACTTTTCAGCCTATCCAAAGTTACGCCGCTGCCACGCTTCGCATTTACGGACATTATATCCCGTTCGCTCTATGTTCTGCTGGCGTAGAGGCTATTCGAGCTATTCGAGCTATAGATTCGAGCGCACGGGTAGTACACAATTTGTTTCACACCTCCGGAAATCAGCTTCGTTACTTGCTCCGCATTGGCAGCTTGCCAGATTACCTAAGTCTGAAGGTATAGAAAATTCAGTTAGGAGTTTGACTTTGTATACAGACTTATAGTACCGAGACGGTTACATTTTTTATTTTACGTGAGGGAAATCCTACTTGTATGCTATGCCGGACTTGTACTGACTAAAAATCACATGTTTCCTACCTAACAGCCTACGGTTGGGAGCCCCGGGTAAGCCCTTCGGAAGGATACCCCAGGACTTCCAATAGACCTACGGCTATCATACGGAGTAGCGACCACTCCCCTTCCTCTGTGGGGGAGCAGTATAGGTAATTAAATATTTTTTTTATAACAAGCTCACAAAATTGACGTCGCCACCAGCCTGATGGAAAGCCGTGACGCATCTAGCGATTGGGGGCCACTTCTGACAGTGGTCCTCAAGTTGGCGGCCCTGTGATGTGCCTCTTCACACTCCTCTTGAAGAACCCGGGATTGTAATATGAGGGAAACACGTGTGCGGGCAGGTCGTTCCATGTTTTTATAGTTCGACAGAAAACGATCTTTTGAAACGCTCCGTTCTGGCGAAAATTCTTTCCACTGTGTGTGAGAGGCACCTCTGCCCGGCACGCGTTATTCGGGATCGGAAAGGAGAGGGTGGGATCAGGTTGAAGAGCTCTTCAGAAAATTCACCATGACGCATTCGTTAGAAAGCAGCCAAGGACGCTATGGTTCTTCGCTACGCTAACGATTCGAGGCCTCCCGTCCCCTTAGGACAACCAATTATTCGGACAGCACGTCTCTGCATAGCGTCAAGTGCCTTTAGCAAGTACCTCGCGGAGTCATCCCAAAGGTGAGAGCAGTATTCGACGCAGGGGCGAATCTGCGTCTTGTACACTAAAAATCTTTGATGTGGCGTAAAATACCATCTCACCTTATTCAGAATTCCTAGTTTCCGCGAGGCCAGCCGAATTCAGCTCTCTGTGCGTCAATTATAATAATAATTGACACAAGATAATTTTTACTACCTATACCCAATAATAATTAATAGTTGAAAAAACACGCTTTTAGCACGCACAATTCTTTTATATTTTTTTTTGTATCCCATTCAGCAAACCCTTTCATTTAATACCCATATCATGGGGGTACATTTCAAATAGCCAATCCGCCATCTTGGATGTCCGTCATGTTGGATTTAAGTCACGTGACTATTTTTTTCGTATTCCTGACAACAAACCCTTTCATTTGATACCCAATTATCATGAGGTGCATTTCAATAGCCTGTCCGGCATCTTGGACGTCCACCATATTGGATTTAAGTCACGTGACTATTTTTTTCGTATTCCTGACAGCAAACCCTTTCATTCGATACCCATATCATGGGGGTGGATTTCAAACAGTCAGTCCGCCATTTTGGGGAGGCCGCCATATTGGATTTGTAATGACGTTTTTAGCTAGTCATATATTGTCATCAGAACTCAGAGCGTGTGCAAAATTTCAGCCTGAGCGAAGGACGGGAAGTGCGTCAAATTAACATTCCAAGATTTTCTTACATACATAGTTACATACAAGTGAAGCTAATAGAAGCGTGTTAATAAAGAATGTAATTTGGGTCATAAAAATTATGTATCTATGTGCCGTGTCATCTTTGAACTAATCCGTTCAGTGATTCTCACCTGTACATTGAAAACCAGTCGGTCATTCAGTACATTTTAAATGTACTTATGGATGTTATCGATATTATCAGTGACGTGTAACTTATCACTTTATCAAAAACGTATGTTTGACCTTTCCGAAAATCAAATATCACTATCAAAAATCCATTTTCACTAACGGAAATGAAACAGCACCGAATCGCTTCACACCTAGCCAGACTCAAGGCTATCGACGGCTATTTTTAGCCTTTCCGAGGAAATTGGGCATTGTATCGCTTTTTAGGGTGAAAGATATCACTTTCCGGACGTTTTATTATAAGTGGGTCATTAGGTACCTCTCTGGGGTTCTTTCATCATGTACAGAAGGTGTGGCTGGTAATATCTTAATGTTTATTGGAGAGAATTTCCTATTGAACAGAGCGGCTGATGGCACAATTGTGCGAATCTACTGACAACAACTCGTGATGTCTTTTTTATATTCGTTGATGTGAATCTAATTTTACATTAGCTGATGGTTATTCACAATAGCTAGCTAAAGGGACCGTCCTAACCACTAAGCCCCCGTGTTCCTTCTCGCCCTGTAGCCGGTCCGAAGGATATACAAATATTATTCCGGCACGTCCAGGGCTCTCCTCAGAGAAGCCAGATGGGCGGCTTCCCGGAACTCCTTAAGGAGCTGAAAATTACGCCAGCACCTTCACCTCCGCTCTCGAGAGCCCTTCGTAACCAGAGGAGGTGGAAAACCACTGGCGCGGTCGGCTTTAATGGGCACTTCCCTCAACACACCTCAAGTGCCGACTGCCATGAGACCGTTGGTGGGCGGGGTTCCTCGAAATTTTGCCCACAGTCTGTAAACAATCAAGGGCGCGCAGTTAACTTTTAACGGTGGCGCCCCCAATCTGCACGTCAGAGCGGAATCAGTTCAGTTATATGTATTACAAGGAGTACAGGCACAGTCTAAAGATCGTGCTACAGGCATGAAACATATTATAAGCTGTTTTCGGCGTGCCAAGCAGCCCGTATGCAGCCTATACTGTTGGGAATTTTGTTGAATAGGGCAATGTCCCCCACTATCTGCCTTTTTTTTTTACGTGAGGGAAAATACTCAGAGGATGTTATGCCGGACTCTTACCGACTAAAAAACCTCACGTAACGCCTAACAGCCTGTGGTTGGGAGTCCCGGGTAAGCCCTCAGAAGGATGTCCCGGGACTCACAACAGACCTACGGCCGCCACTGCGGCCTCGCCCAGGGGGTGGTTCGGGTGCTATCCCGCGTCTATGGGGGGTTTCGGGTGTGATCCCGCTTCTAAGGGGGGGCGTGCGTGCGTGAGTTGCTCACTTTACGCTGCCGTCATGGGCCTGCTTCTGTAAGGACGGTGAGCCGCCCTCTCACCGTCCTCAGGCCCCCGGTCATGGTGGCCGATAGTCAACGGCGAAGACACGTCGGCGGCGCCCAGGCCGCCGACTGCGGAACTCGGGTGGGAGAGTTCTCTCCTGCACCCGTCCCGCCGCCTCCTTTACGAGCATGACCTGTTCGCAGAAGGAGGCGGCGCAGTCCCACTTACTCCCGCTGGAGAGCATGGCTCGCACCATTGTCTCGAGCGAGTGAGTGTCCACATGTTGCGCCCACGCCGTGCACTCCACCAGCGTGTGGAGCGCCGTGTCATCGCTGCGGTCTTCGCAGTGCTGACACTCGGCCGTGGTTTGCCGGTGTTTTCGCCACAGATACCTACCGAAGCTCCCGTGCCCGGCAAGCATCTGCGTCAACCGGTAGGAGAGAGCACCGTGTTTTGGTGTTGCCGACCTTGAGCAAGACATTTGAAAAATTGATACTAGAGCAGATGCTGATCTATTTTAACAGTCACAAATTATTTCATGAGAAACAATTTGGCTTCACTAAAGGACGTTCGACTACCGATGCTGGTGTAGAGTTATTGAAATGTATTTATGACGCCTGGGAGGATAAACAAGATGCAATTGGTGTGTTTTGTGATCTGTCTAAGGCATTTGATTGCGTCCAACATAAAACATTAATCAGGAAATTACACCATTATGGCATAAGAAGCAAGGCTCTCGACCTTCTGACTTCATATTTGAACAATAGAATTCAGCGGGTCGATGTTAATGGTACACGCTCAGAGGGATCTGTAGTTACTATGGGCGTCCCGCAGGGTTCAATACTCGGACCATTTTTATTCCTTATATATTTTAATGACCTACCCTTTTACGTGGGGGACAACAACAGGATTGTTTTGTTTGCAGATGATACTTCTTTGATTTTCAAAGTTAAAAGACAAATAGATAACTATGACGATGTCAACAACGCAATCTTGAAAGTGGTTCATTGGTTTAACACTAACAATCTTAAACTAAATGATAATAAAACTAAATGTATTAAATTTACCTTGCCTAATGTAGCACAGTCAGAAACCAATGTTCAACTTAATGGTCGAGAGTTGGAACTTGTGGAACAAACCACATTCCTAGGGTTAACGGTTGATGCTGGTTTACAATGGGGTCCACATATTGTAAAACTAGCTAGTAGATTAAGTTCAGCAGCATTTGCTGTACAAAAAATAAGGCACTTGACTGATGTAGATACGGCTAGAATAGTTTATTTCAGTTACTTTCACAGTATAATGTCTTATGGTATTCTACTGTGGGGCAATGCTGCAGATATAAATAAAGTTTTTATTTTACAAAAGCGGGCCATAAGAGCTATATATAGACTAGGTCCAAGGGTCTCTCTGCGCGAAAAATTCAAAGAGGTTAATATTCTTACTGTAGCATCACAATATATTTTTAAAAACCTTATGTATGTACAAAGAAATCTACATAGTTTCGCTAAGTTAAGTGATAGACACAATGTCAACACTAGAAATAAAAATAACCTTGCTGTTTTTCATAGCAGATTGCACAAAACCAGCAATTCTTTCATGGGTAACTGTATACGCTTTTACAACAGGCTTCCAGACGAAATTAAAAGTATGTCCCTTAATAAGTTTAAAAGATCTGTTAAAAGTAAATTGAACTGCAGGGGCTACTATACAATCAATGATTATTTGTTGGATAAGGAAGCCTGGAAATGACCTGCTCTGCTGGATTCTCAAAAAAATTGTTAAAATGCCTAGTTTTTAGATTCTTAAAATTGTAAATAGAGCAAAAAAAAGAACAACCCGCTGAGTTTCTTGCCAGTTCTTCTCAGGTGGGTCGCGTTGTGAACTGGTGGTAGAGTTTTTGTTTTGTATTCTGGACGTTTTGCAAGCGCATCTGTATAATGCCTATGTGAAATAAATATATTTTTGATTTGATTTGATTTGATTTGTGTCTCCTCTCCAGCCACTCATCCATGACCGGTCTGACGGCCGCGATTGTGGCGAATCCCCCCTTTGGTTGCTCAAGTCGTACCTTCCATGTCTCCACGGTTTCCTGGTGGAGTAGGGACCGCTGGGCCTCGATTTCTCGATAAGCGGGCCTTTGGTCCCGCTCCAGCGCCTCCTTGCGCCATCTGAACAGTGACCCACTATCTGCCTTTTTGAGTTCCGTGAATTATATATTTCGATTGTTAGCACTTGATGGAACTTGTTATAGGATATGTATTATGAAAATTCACTTGTACCTACTATTCCACTATTATTTTAATTTGAAAAATACCTGACCGATTCGCTATTATATCATTGTCATATCAGTATAAGAACCTTTGATAATGCTATAATAGCAAAACCGGTCACGTATTTTTCAAATAAAAATAATAGTGGAATAGTATTTACAAGTGAATTTTCATAACAATATAAATTATATTTATTACTAGCGGACGTCACGTGGTTTCACCCGCGTAGTTCCCGTTCCCGTGGGAATACGGGAATAAAATATAGCCTATGTTGACTGCAAAGAGTGTAGCTTCCCAACAGAAAAAGGATTTTTCAAATCGGTTCAAATCGGTTTCAAACAAAAAAACAAAAAAAACAAATCTTTCCTCTTTATAGTTAGTAGTATAGATTCAACCTCCCCCTAGGTGAGGCCGCAGTAGTAGCCGTAGGTCTGTTGGGCGTCCTGGGGTACCTATTCTTCCAAGGGCTTACCCGACGCTCCCACACGTAGGCTGTTAGGCAGGATACGTGTGGTTTTTATTCGGTAGGATTCCTCAAGTGAAAAAAGAAAAAAAACTCTTATTATTCTTAATTTTGAAAAATAGTTAAGTACCCATAAAATAATATTAAAAATGGAATTCTACTAGAACTAGTCCGGTTCTAACTTAGACCATATAACACGGGACTAGCCTTTGCGAACCACCGCATACAAAAATATTCTGCCAGTTTTCATACAAGTGAAGGGGGAAACACAAAGACATATAAAATTTCATTGCATTTAAAAATGTATTAATCGACAAACGCGTAATGGCTGTTGTGTGTTAATTGTTATTGTACAGTCAACTACAATGATGTACTAGTTTAATCATATAAAATGATGTTCTGATGTACAGGCTTTTTGTTACGTAGGGGACACCAACGGGATTGTTTTGTTTGCAGATGACACTTCCTTAATTTTTAAAATTAAAAGACAATTAGATAACTACGACGATGTCAACAATGCAATCCTGAAAGTAGTACATTGGTTTAATACTAATAATCTTAGCCTGAACGATAACAAAACTAAATGTATTAAATTTACCTTGCCCAATGTAACACAGGCAGAAACCAATGTTCAACTTAATGGCCGAGAGTTGGAACTTGTGAAATCTACGGCGTTCCTAGGGTTGACGGTCGATGCTGGATTGCAGTGGGGTCCACATATTGAAAAGCTAGCTGGCAGGTTAAGTTCAGCAGCATTTGCGGTACAAAAGATTAGGCATTTGACTGATGTAGATACAGCTAGAATAGTTTATTTCAGTTACTTCCACAGTGTTATGTCTTACGGTATTCTACTGTGGGGTAATGCCGCAGATATAAATTCAATTTTTGTTTTACAAAAACGAGCCGTAAGAGCCATATATAGATTAGGTCCAAGGGTCTCTCTGCGCGAAAAATTCAAAGAGGTAAATATTCTGACTGTAGCATCACAATATATTTTTGAAAATCTTATGTATGTGCAAAAGAATCTATCTAGTTTCGTTAAGTTAAGCGATATACACAGTGTAAATACCCGACATAAAGATAACCTTGCTTGTCATCAGTGTAGACTGAAAAAAGTCAGTAATTCCTTCCTGGGTAACTGTATACGTTTTTACAACAGGCTTCCAAATGAAATAAAAAGTATGCCCTTAAATAAGTTTAAAAAGTGTATAAAAAAATTTTTCAATAAAAAATACAACCGACTTCCAAGAAATCCTGGAAAATAAAATTTACTTGGCACAAAGTAATATGTATTTTGATTTATCTGATTTTTTATTCAATATCATATTGAAGTCGGCGCCAAGTAAATTCATAGGTTTAGGGAGGTATTATTCATGGCACCAACTTCAATATTATATTGAATAAAATCTGATAAATCAACTAATAATAATAATAATAATAATAAATACTTTATTGTACACCATTAATTAACAAATTACAGATATTGCTTATCAACTAATGTACAATGGGCGGCCTTATCGCTAACAGCAATCTCTTACAGGCGACCTTTAGATGGATAGGACTGTATTGAGCTAGAGTGTGGGAAGTTTAATGGTGACAAGTCTTTGTCAAAATAATGTAGACATACATACTCACTGATATACTACACATATACTCAAATAAACATTTACATACACATATCATACATATATACAATATATACTTTCTATATTATAAATATAAATACCTTCCTATATACACATACATAGATACTTAGATTCATATGGATAAATAATATTCTTTTACCTGTGTTTTAAACGAAGTTAAGGATTGAGCTCGCCTTACAGTTACCGGGAGTGCATTCCACAAACGTGCAGCTTGAACTGTGAAGGATTTGTTACAGAATTTTGTAGAATGCACCGGTATGTGTAGCTTCAAGTTCTTTGATGACCTTAGGAACCTGGAATGCGTGTCACTAAGAAACTCAAAACGATATTTGAGGTAAGAAGGAGCTAGAGGGTTAAAGAGTATGCTATAAAGTAAAGAAAGTATATGAGTATTCCGACGAAGGCGAATTGGGAGCCACTTGAGTTCTTTGCGGAAATTCGAGACATGGTCATATTTACGTAAGCCATAAATAAACCTTATACAAAAGTTTTGAAGGCGCTCAAGTTTATTTAATTGCTCCTCTGTAAGATCAAGATAGCTGGCATCTGCATAGTCCAGAATTGGGAGTAAGAGAGACTGCGCCAGCGAGATCTTTGTAGTGGTTGGAAGAAAGTTACGTAGTCTTCGTAAGGAACCAGCTGAAGCATACAGTTTACGACTGACATTCCGCAATTGAGGATCCCAGGATAAGTTATTGTCAATTAAGATACCCAAATCCTTAACACTGTCACTAATAGGTAATGGCATCCCGTTAAAAATGACTTGTGGAAGCTGTGCCCACTGAACACGAGAAGTCATCCAGGAACTACCCACAAGAATGACTTGTGTTTTAGCCGGATTCACCTGTAGGCCATAGTTAATACTCCATTCACAAATTCGCTCTAAGTCGCTATTTATGACAGAAATGGCCTCATGCACAGCACTGAGTGGTGCTTGAGTGTAAATCTGCAAATCATCTGCGTAAAGGTGGTAGGACGAAGTTAATTGTCGAGTTATTGAATTTATAAATATTGTAAACAGAAGAGGAGATAAAACGCCACCCTGCGGTACACCAACTGATACTTCACACCAAGAAGAGACAACATCATTAATGCAAATACGTTGTCGGCGACCAGACAGGTAACTATGAAACCAGTCAATCACTGTAGGAGATATGTTAATAGAGCGCAGTATCCCAAGTAGGATATGGAAATCCACCGTATTAAATGCATTACTAAAGTCGAGCAACGTAAGGAGTGTAAGATTTCCATTCTCCATATCCATTCTGATGTCATCTGTAACATTGACTAGTGCCGTCACGGTACTATGCCCTGGACGGAAGCCGGATTGGAAGGAGTTTAAAAGGAGATTTTTACCTAGGAAAGAATTAAGTTGGTTGTGGACTAAACGTTCTAAAACTTTAGACAAAAATGGTAGGATCGAGATTGGACGGTAATGACTAAAGGATGAAGGATTGGATTGTTTTGGTAAGGGTATAATCTGTGCTTCTTTCCACTTTGTTGGGAATAAACCAGTGGTAATGGAGTGATTCAAAACGTCACAGATGATTGGGAGTATCACATCTAGAATAGGAAGAATCATATTTCGTCCAATGCAGTCAGTTCCGACAGCTTTAGACGATATAGACTCTATGCTTTTCTTAACACCACATTCAGTGAATTGACTAAATACAAAAGGTGGATACTCAGGAGTTGGAAGTTGAGAAAGTCGATTTAGAGTGTTAGTTTTGGTAGAACCATCAAAACTGAAAGTAGAGGAGAAATGCTTGTTTAACGCATTAAGATCAATATTTTTTGGATTCACTTCTTGTTTTTCTTTACCAACTCCAAGTGTTCTAAGAAATTTCCAGATTTTTGCTGGATCTCCATTATCAACAGACGAATGGATATATTGGCGTTGTGCATTCCTACACACCTTATTACAGTGATTGCGAATAGACACATACTTCTCACGGTTGTAGTCATTTGGTTTGAATTTGTATCTAGTTTTAGCCCTCCCCTTTTTAGTTATAAGTTCCTTGATTTCAGCTGTGAGCCACGGAGATGGTGCATGTTTCAACTTGACAGCGCGGATCGGCGCATGGGTGTCATAAAGTCGGATCAAGTTATTAGTCAAAATTGAAACCTTGTCATCAAGGGAATTTGTGCTATATAGCGGTGTCCAGTCAATAATACCTGCATCCTCACAAAGCCGTTCAACGTTCATACCACTAAAGTTCCGCTGCATCAGCACCCTACGTTTTGCCTTAGGAGGGCGAAGTCGGTATGAAAGGAAGATGAGATCGTGATATGAGAAGATATCAGCATTATACTGGCCGTGTTTGGCCACATGCTCAGAAGATGAAACAATGACAAGATCTATGAGGGAAGGTGCACAGTCAGGAAAATGATGAGTAGTATTAAGGGGAAGAATAGTCAAGTTACAAGAGTCTAAAATATTACGTAGAAAGGCAGACCGGCGAAGAGAGTAGGAATCGTTCTTAACAAGACAAGTATTTAAATCACCCATGATAATGGTGTGCTTAAAGGATGGGACTAGGTTTTCAAGAATGCGTTCAAAGGAAGAGAAATAGTCAATTTTTGAAGAGTGACAGTAATACACGCCTAAAAGAGCCTTAGTATGACAAAGTTCTATTTCCATGAAAATATACTCAGCCGAGTTTCTTGGTGGTGGTTGTGCTGATATCTCAATAACTTTGTATGGAATATCAGTGCGTAGATAAATAGCAACACCGCCACCACGCTCACAAACATCGGGTACAGGGACACGGTCATTTCTTACTAGTCTGAAGCCCGGAAGGGTATAGGAGACAGTTGAATGTTTTCCTGGCTTCATCCATGTTTCCGAAACCAGAATGGCGTGTAAGTTTTCAGAGTCAAAATTGGCCAGCATCTCGGGGAAATGGGCGGGAATACTCTGGGCATTGATGTGTACAGCATTAAAGTTCAAGGGTACATCAGAAAATTGTTTTCGAAGCAGGTTTGCCAGTGATGGCAAATCTGCATAGCTATTGTTTACACTATTTGAAGTGTCTGAATCAACATCTATACATTCTAAAAATGACATAGGTAAATGTATATATTTAAGAATAGTTACTTATATAAAATACAATACAATAAATATAATGATAATAAATATATTATAGATTATTTATAAAAGTATAGTCACTTACGAAGTACCTATACATTCCTATTCACCCACCAGCCGAGTGCAACCACAAAATTAAGCCTGGGAAATATAAATAGGTACTAGATAATTTTTGATGAACAAAATGTATAATAAAACAAAATTTAAACAATTAAAATTCTCACATAACATATCATCCCAGCCCAAACAGTTGCATCAAACCCAAAAACCAAGTTCAATAGTTACTCCAGCGTGAGCCCAACAAACTTTAAAGCATTGACAAAACACGCACTGCGAGAAAAGAAAAGCCAAGAATAAAACCATAAGTATCTGTGCTATGAACACTAAATATAACAAATACATCTACATAATACACTACAACACTTTCTATAAACGCAGCCGTCAGGCATGTCAAATTTGGCATTATGGTGTAGTAACCAAAGCCAGTGTATAGTAATAAATATAGGAAAAAAAAAAAAAAAAAACATGTCACATTGGTTTGACGTTCGTGTCATAGATGACACTTGACAGTTTGACAGCAGCACGCACGCGTTGTTTGTTTGTTATCAAATGAAATTGAATGTTGCACACTTGCACTTTCTAATCTCTACAGGTTTTAATATTTTGTAATGCCGGTGGTGATAAAATAAGTAGAATTAAGTAATAGTTATGAAGTGAAAAAGAGAGTGAAAATAACAGTACAGTACTTATACATAACATTGAAAGGTTGAATATGGTGCTAAAAAGTTATTACTTTTTTGATGCAGCTACACGTCTGGGCTTAATACTGGATGGCTTAGGTAGGACAGATGCTGCCTTTTCCTGATCTGGAATGATCAGGATCTTAATGTCATCCAACTCCTGGCAGGAAGTGATACGGTGGCGCGTTCCATCAGGGCCAAAGATGTGGATTGATCCTTCCCTCGTCCAGCACTTGTTAACACCAAAACGCTCTCTCGCAGCCATGAACGCGTCGTGTCTCATCTTAGTGAGGAACTCTGACAGAGTAATACCCGAGCCCTTGAGCTTTGTCTTGGAAAACCAAATGCTGTCTCGCTGGCCAACCCTTGCAAACTTGATCAATATTGGTCTAGGCTTAGAAGATTGTCTGCCTAGCCTATGGCAACGCTGTATATCTGCAGCCACAAAGGTGTCTATACCAAGTTGCTTGTTTATAACACTTACCACAACCTCTGCCGTGTTTTCTGAGGAATTGTCCTTGACACCATGCAGGAGGAGCATTTTCCTTCGACTGTGATTTTCTACAGCATCCACCTTCTTGACCAAAGTTTCCACCTGACTTTGTAGGAGATTCAAAGCAGTGATAATAAACATTTTGAAAGCTTCAAACTCAGCTGCCAAGTTGACTATATCTGGGGAAGTGCTGTTGTTCTTGTCCAACCTTGCTGCAAAACTGGACATCTGGTCGCGGAACATGGTTCTCAAACTTGTTATTGAGTCTTGGACAGTGTCCATTTTAGTGAAAAATATTTTCCAAGATTTGTGCAGAATATCAGGAGGAAATAACACTCTCACTGGTAGGTGATGTTGTCTACTAAATAATCATCAACATTAATATTAAATTGAACTGTTTATTTTATTATTTTAATTAATTTTACTAGTGAGCAATAAACAAATGTGTTTCTGTCACGACTACCCACCCATAATCAACTACATATTACTTTGTGCCAAGTAAATTTTATTTTCCAGGATTTCTTGGAAGTCGGTTGTATTTTTTATTGAAAAATTTTTTTTCATTATTTTAAGTGACGGGTGAACCGAAAAATATATCTATCTAGGTGAAAGTTCTCATCAATACAAATTAATCAAGCCCCAACACAAGGTAGCTGCTGTAAATCGTTAAGGAATTCCCTCGAATCTCTTTTGGTTCCATCATCAGATCGACTCCAGACCTTTATTAATGGTAGTACATTAAAGCACTGAATTAAAAAGTTAACAAACGCACTAGTTGTGCCTATAATTTTCGGTGGTTGCCCTCGATTTCTCCAGGATCCCATCATCAGATCCTAACCTGGTTATAATGGGACCACCTCAGAAGTAAACCCTATTCAACAAAAAAAATTGAAATCCGTCTATAATTGACGCTGAACATACATAAAACATTGAGACCTTTCTTTTTTTTTTGAAGTTGGATCTATCAATCTAGGTGTAAAGTTCTCATCAATACAAATCCATCAAGCCCAAACACAAGATAACTGCTGTAAATTGTTTAGGAATGCCCTCGACAGTCTTTCGAGTCTATCATCAGATCGACGCCATACCTTCGTTAAAGTGTAGAACATTAAAGCACTTAATTAAAAAATTATCAAGCACACTAGTTGTCCCTACAATTTTCGGTGGTTGCCCTCGTTTTCTCCTAGATCCCTTCATCAAATCCTGACCTGGTGAAAATGGGACCACCTCAGAAGTAACCCCTATTCAACAAAAAAAAAATTTTTGAAATCCGTCTATAATTGACGGAATTATCGCTTGACATACATAAAAAAAAATACATACAGACGAATTGAGAACCTCCTCCTTTTTTTGAAGTCGGTTAAAAAGTAAATTGTACCGCAGGGGCTACTATTCAGTTGACGATTATTTGCTTGACAGGGAAGCCTGGAAATGATCAGTTCAGTTCAGTTCAGTATTTATTCATTAACAATTTTTACATTGTGTATGAAATTTACAATAATATTACAGACATAAATACATATGTAGTGCTGCTAATTAAAGGTACTATTTTTTAATGTTAAATGAAATTAAGTATCAATGTTAGTCAATTCAAAATTTAGTTAGCAGCAGGTAAGATGTCAATGTCGCAAAAGTAATTGACTCCTAATGAATTTTAAAACTAATAAAACAAATTAATAAACGTCAAACTTCATAAAAATTCAGTAAATGTCAATATAAAATACAATTTAAAACAATAATTACATAAAGAACAATTTCAATTTAAACCTAAACAAATTAGTACATGTCAAACTCACAAAATTTCATAATTATAATAACAATAACTAAATAACAATAAAATTTAAATTTAAACCTACAAATCATCAACTGCGTAGTAGCACCCTTTCAATAAATACGCTCTTAATTCTTTGTGAAACTCCTTTTTATAAATAAGACCCTTCAAATTCAACGGCAATTTGTTAAATATTCTTATGGATTTGTAAGTTCTGGTATGCTTTACAATATTAAGGTGAGGAAAAACTATGCTTCGGAAATCCTTCCTGCGCGTACTCTCTCTGATCTTCCTTTCGTCTTCTGATTCATACTCATGAATGTATTTGGCAAAAAAAGTCATGAGTACCAGAATGTACAGACTGGGAACTGTCAATATACCGAGCTCCCGAAAGTACCCCTTGCATGACTCCTCCTGCCTTATGCACACCATTGTACGTATAGCTCTCTTCTGGAGGACGAAAGCCCGCTGAATATTGTAATCATAGCTTCCTCCCCAGAAAAGAATGCCATATCTAAGTTTAGACTCGACTAGTGCGTGGTAAACCATTTTGAGATGTTCCAAATTGACATCATTTCGCAGACTTCTAAGTACATAGCAAGCTGAACTTATTGCCCCTTCCAGATTGCCAAGCTCTACCTTCCAATTAAGAAACTCATCGATATATACGCCCAGAAACTTCGCAACACTTACTGAACTAACAGTTTCGCCATGTAAAAGGCAATTAAGAGTCCCTTTGTTTTGAGCCGTTGATTTATATAGAACAACCTGTGTTTTACTAGGGTTTAGCTTTAGACTGTTTGCCGAGAACCAGTTATAAAATATACGTAGGGCCTCATTTGCTGTTGATTTGAGAACGTCCATATCGTCTGCGGATATAACAGCGTTTGTGTCATCAGCGAACATGACCAACTGTATTTCGCCAGACGCCATTCGAGATGCATAATTTATCAGATCATTTACAAAAGTTATGAACAGGATAGGGCCCAGGATTGAGCCTTGAGGAACTCCTGTTCTAATTTGTATCATTTTAGACCTATATGATTTTTCCCACATGTTGTTACCCCGAAAGCCTTCTTCGTGAGTATTTATAGCTTTTAATTCCACGAACATTTTCCGATTTTGTAAATATGATTTAAACAGATTTTTAGCCTTACCTCTTATTCCATAATGTTCCAACTTTTTTAATAATAGCTCATAGTTTATGGTGTCAAAAGCGGCACTTAGATCCAAGAAAAGGCCTGCTACTTTCTTCTTTTCATTCATTCGAGAGGTTATGTCTTTGACCAGAGCATCTATGGCGTCTTGAGTACCCACGTTCTTTTGATATCCGTACTGCCTCTGGTGTAATACTTTATTCAAATTTAGATGTCGAACGAGTCTTGTTTTCATCAATCTCTCTAGAACTTTAGATACTGTCGGCAGAAGTGAAATAGGCCTGTACTTGGTGGGATCTGTTTTGGTTCCTTTTTTATGAACTGGAATAACCTTAGCAATTTTATACTGATCGGGAAATAAACCTTCGTCAAAACATTTATTATAAAAATTACTTAGAGGTTCAGCTAATATGTCAATGTTATTCTTTATCACTGTAATAGGTATATCATCATAACCACAGGATGATTTATTCTTCATAGTATTAATAATTCTAAGCACTTCTCCAGGCGTGACTGGGTCCCACACAATTTCATTATCAATTTTGTTTGTATAAGCTTCTAAGATATTTATTGCTAAAGGCGAATAATTATGAGTGTGACTGAAATTTCGACTAAATTCACTAGAAAAAATATTAACAACCTCAGATGGGTTTGTTATCACTCTATTATTTGTCTTTAAAATTATTCTTTCCTTCATATTTCTCTTATTTCTGTAGCGATTTACTATTTTCCAGATACTTTTCGAAACATTTTTGAATCTTGCTATCTGACTCTGAATCGATAGCCTTTTAGCATTTTTTATGACCCTATTATATATTCTAATATACCTTTGTCTGTAGTCAATTAAACTCAAGTCATTTTTATTACTTTTACCTACTACTAAAAATCGCTTCATCTTACTGGAAACTTTGATACCTTTAGAGACCCAGCGAAGACTAGACAAAGGGTGTAAACGAACTTGACTTTTTTGTTTTTTAAAGGCCTGTTTGAAAGTCACTTCAAAGTGTTTTATGAACTTATTAATGCCCATGCTATTCCAATTTTGCTTTAATAACATTTCTCTATAAATACTTTTATGCTTAAAATTAAAAATTCTTTTATTAATAAATGTCACAGAATTATCATATTTGTTTGATGTACTACTGTATAATGTCATCTCACATATTAATGCTGCATGGCCATCGCCCAGTCCGTTGTGATCAACATCACAGTCAAGAATGCTATCCTCATGAACATTAGTCAGAATATTGTCAATACATGATTGAATATCACCTCGAATAAAAGTTATAGAGTTAATTAATGGCCGAATATTATAACAAGTCATCAAATTCATAAAATTTATACATTTCTGATCGTCTGAGTGAGGATCTAAGTTGAAGTCGCCCACAATACAGAATTTTGCATTGAAAAGGTGCTCTAGCAGTTTTTCGAGTTTGTTCATAAAAATATCTAAGTTAGAGTCATACGGAGTGCGATAGCAGCAGCACACCATGAGACCAGTTAAAGTATCTTTGACCCCACATATCTCAAAACTGTCCATAGTATATAACTTTTTCACAACAGGCAATTCCACACACTCCCTGTTATTAAGTGCCAAGATAATCGTGCCCCCCCTCGTCTTGTTTACCCTTGCACTACTAGATACTACTCTGTAATTATTTAGACTGAGTAAAGATGCCTGTTCTGAATTTAGAAAGTGCTCACTTATACACAAGTAATGAATTTTATTCTGGAGATTTTCAATATAAAGTTCTAATTCATTTATTTTATTACCTAAGCCACATAAGTTTTGGTGAAAAATGTTTAAAGGTTCCCTAGAACATTGGTCAATAGATACATCATCTACGAAAAAAATTGTTTTCTGTGGAGGAAATAGTTTCTATATTTTTATCCTGAATGTCAATAGGGGAACATGAAATGACGTCAGTTTGTGTACCAACGCTAATTTGAGCAATTTCCTTTTTTTTATATGAGATATAATTATTTTTATAATATATGTGCAGAATTTCCTTTAGCAGGATTCCACTTAAATAATCACTGAAAAGATAATAATATGGAACTTTTAAATTAACAAATGTCACGTGATCATAGTTATTACAAATGTACTTTAACTCGTAGTTCAGTTTATGTTCATTGAGATGCTTATTATAGGGCACCTCGCACATAATTATGTTAGTGTTAGTCACATATGTCAGCCAGAAATGTAATGAGCACTGAAGTTCTCGGGGATTCTTGTCATTCATCCCTGTGAGCAACAATAAGTAGTCGTACCTGGATAAACTTAGAATGTCCTTTTTGTTACTGGCCAGTAATTCACTTGTAGTCGCTCCGGGCTTCCAAAAAGAAAACACTTCATAATCTTGACCTAAGAGTTTTTGCAGCTTCGCTCTAATTCCCCTGCCTTGCTGATCAGCAATCACTAAAACCTTCTTCTTTTTTTTGTAACTGCCATTTGTTGTTGAAATCTGTGTGGCCAGCGTACCTTTGCTGGTTTTACCTGTACCCAATTTACAAACTGGTTCGGGACTTATATTTGGTTGTGCTTTAGGGACTCTTTGCGAATCAGCTGGGGGCTGTTCATCAGATTTTTGTGTTTGGCCCATTTTATTCAGCGAAGGAGAATTTTCTGTAAAAGTATCCGTAAGTCGGCGTTTTACACTCAATTTTCTCGCCGAAGACATATTTTTGCGAAATGCAGATAATGGGCTGTTACAAATCTGTTTGAGTACTTCAATTTCTTGAGACAATTGTGATATATGTTTTTTTAATTCCATATTTTCCAGGATGACATTTTCCAACTCGTTCTGTGTGCTTTGCAAGGTACATTTCATATTATTTATTTCTGTTTTCATTTCATCTTGATACAGTGTGAAAGCATGGGTGGAAAGGTCTAAACTTCTTCCAAGTAGTTCCTCAGAGCACGAAGGACGCAGTGATAAACTTGCGTTAATATCTTCTAGTGACGTAGATTTAATATTTCTTTTGCGCATAGTAATGTTATTACAGCCTTCCATTTCAATTTATTTTTAATAATTAATAAATATTGTGATAACGCCCTCTATGTTTTTGTGTCAGTACTTCTGTGATACATCAACCGCTTGAGCAAGTCGTAGATTAGATAGTTCAGGCACTCGTCAATAGATGTCACCTTTGTGTTATTATAGTTAGAATGGAATTATGTGTCGCTATCTGCAGACAGATGTCGCGTTTGACATTGATATAATTTTTACATTTGTCTCAACAAGAAACATTTGTACCCTCATCTATTCGACACTGGAGGCGCATTTTCTTGTTTCTTATTTCAATGATTTTGCTCCGCAATTCCAGTTAAATTGTAATTTCATTACGTGGTTTATAAATGCACAGTCAATACGATTTTGTCTATTTGGTAGTATGGAGCACTTCTTCACAAACACAACTTAAACAAAGGGTCTGTTCTTACTCTTGTATTTTAGTATTTATCTTGATATCCTTGATCTGCTTGCTCTACTGCATTCTCAAGCAATAGTTTGTGATTTTTAGTTTAAATTTTTGTAAATAGAGCACAAAAAGAAAAGCCCGTCGAGTTTCTTGCCAGTTCTTCTCAAGCGGGCCGCGTTCCGAACTGGTGGTACTATTTGCATTGTATTCATTGACGTGTCGCAAGTGCCTATGTATTAGGATTATGCGAAATAAATGTTTTTTTGAGTTTGAGTTTGAGTTTGATAAAGCCAAAAGACCAAATGGTCATGTGCAATGGCAGAAAACAATGCTTAAGTAAGGCGCATCCTGTAGTTAGATGATCTAAGGGTTCCAATTAAATCTAATTTTATGATCTATAATTTTTGTCTGAATATATTTATGAGAAAACTATATTTTTCTTGAAAATCGCAAAAAACTATTTCTTTTTACCTTTGACCTTCAATTCTTTTTTTTTCCACACAGGAGAATGATGGGGAGCTTTCAAATTTTGTTCTTAATTATATTTTAATCAATCTTACAAATTTTCAGCTTGTTCGGAATATATGTAGCTTCGAATGTCTTAATTGACCGGACTAGATATACGTATCTGTATAATTTCAAATTACTTAATTAATTTCACAAAATGTCGCGCCAAAAATGTTGAATTCAATGAGATTCTTCCGTCAAAATAATCAAAGACATTTTTCCATGAAAGCTATCACGGCTCGGCGTTATATAAATTTGACTTAGACTGTTGATTAAAATACTTTGTGACTTACCTCCTTACAAAAGACTGACAATATTTGATTTGTTGGCGTTGTTTCGAGTTAGTAAATTCCATTACATTTTTTTTAAATTAAATATTTGTGGACATTCTCAAACAACATCACCTAGCCCAAACTAAGCTAATATAGGCTTGTGCTATGGGATATAGACGACTGATAGAAATACTTATATATTTCTAAATACATTATCTACATAATACGGGAACACTCATAAAATTCCGAAATATGTAATTCCGAATTTCAATATTCCGACGACGTTCAAAATTCCAAAGATTATAACTCTGAAACAAAGCTCCGAATATTCAAAAGCACGATATTCATTTATCCGAAAGTCATAAGTACGAATTTTTATTTTTTGAAATTGCATAGTTACGAATAATTAAAAGTTCGTAAGTACCTACTGTTATTTTCCCGAATAACATTATTCCGAGTTTCTAATTACCGAAAATTTATGTCAAAATGATAACTTTTTACCAAAATTAGCTTAACCTTTAACTTTGGACGTGGGGCCTCAGAGACCCCGCCCTATCTAAGAATTTCGGATATAAGTCACTTCCACGAGCCCCACAGCATTGAGCTGCTCAGTACCTGTCACTTTGGTCATAAAACAAGGTTAGACGAAAGTAGTTGGATTGCCGATTTCAAAACACCTGAGTTTTTAACTTTTATATTTACACCGGGGTCTCTATGACCCTACGTCCACGTTTCCCATACATTGTGTATTACACATTTTGTATGTAAAATATGGTGATTCTCCAAGGTGCTGCTAGGATGATATTAATGCTGCAGTAGATGAACCTAGTGTAGAAGAGGAAGCTGAAATGCTGAATCCAACGGCAGTTCTGATAATGATACATCATTTTCGTACCTAGGTAGACGGAAATTTTATTATGGTAGATTTTGGTCTGATATGCTTGAAGGACCAGGAGCTGATAAAGTTATTTCTGGAGCTCAAACCATATGTAGACTTTGCCCTCTAACACTGCATAGATTGATGTCACTCACATGGCTGCAAGCGTCCAGTATGCTGACAAAATTCGAAACCATTGTGTAGTATCTCGCGAATAATTTGTTCGGAGTTTCCGCCCTGTAGTATTATTTAAAATGGTTCGTGTCATATACACACACGGCTGCTGTGTCGCCTCCTTTAACTTGGAACTTCAGCTTGACACTCTACCATGGCCCATATTCGCAGATGCGTCTATCGGGGGGATTCTGTTTCTATTTTAGCATCCCATAGAAAAATAATACCTATTCTAGTACCAAAAGTCAAAAGATGCCAAGTGCAGCGTCACTTCAACCACAGTATAATCTGTCGGCTGTGCTTCAACGAACTAAAAATATGAAAATAAGAATACCTATACAACCGGAAAGCACACCTAAAATCCCTGAGACGTGAAACCAGAAAATCAAAAGACTCTTTTAAAACATAGGTAGATGCCTATCAAAATTCAGCGAAGTGTGATCAACCGCAACGACAAGTTTGAAGTAAAATACGCTCTTTCAAGTTAGTTCTAGGTGACTGCCTCTTAAGGCAGATAAAATGATTGGAATGTAGGACTGGGCCTTTAATATATGTAAAAGTTGAGCATATGCTGGAAATTCTTTTCATATTTGAACTTCTTGAGGATTTTCTCTGGCTCGTGGCCCCCCGGACTCAGTGTTCTGTAAACGATCACTGTAGTAAACTATATTTACTATAGTCGGTCATGGATGTGTACCGGTTGCCAGTAAAATCGCAGTCGTTAAGCCAAGTTGAAGGCCTTATCGACGGCTTGAAAAGTTTCAACTGTGGGTCGTAGGTGTGGAGCGCCTGTCCATTTCTACAAGGCAAAAGGCTCTTCACCTATTACGAGGGACTTACAACTAAAAGGGGACAGGTGGCATACTATTGCCTACCCTTTCGGAGAAAAAGGCTGTATGTATGTATGTATGTAATTTTATCTCCAACTGAACTAGTTCGAGGAACAGGTATACAGCTCGGGCCATATAACTCTGTGTCTATGAAGTTCGTTCATTCGCGCCGCAATTATGCAATATTAGGACGGTAATAACTACTGCGCAACTGAGGCAAGACGAGCGCCTCTTCCGCCTCAGCAGTAATTTTCCCAGTGATACCCGTAATTGTTGTACCCATAAGTACCCAGTAGTACCCATCAGTAGTTATTTGGCACGAGCTGTACGGTCATACTGCTTCTTGATCCGCTTACAGACGAACCACGCTGGCGAGGCGTGTGTGAGGGTCGCCCAGCACCTGATCTTGTTGGCACTGGGAATACTCACTGAAATTCCTTGGCACCGTACTGCCCTAACGGAGGTGATTTGGGACCTGTAAAACTCAACTAAACCACCTGTGGGCTACTCAGCCTTGCTGAGCTGCCGCGCCGGTGGAGGATTACCTCGGTGTGCGCCAGGTAATCCCCAGACGTTGTGGCCAGTGCAATGCACACAAGAGTGCCACTCTCGTGTGCTGACCAACCCGACTTGGTCATACTATCGGTATAATACATTAAGTCGTTATACAGCTATGGTCTATCACTCTTTAAGTGTTTATTACTACAGTTATTTTTGTACTTATGAGCCCCTATACTAAATTTGAGCACACATCGTAAAGTCTTGAAATAGTTACTCAAAAAGTGGAAAATTTTATGAGTTTCTAAAATGGGCCAAAGTGCGACGTAAACTGGTTGTTACGATCTGTCTGTCCGTTTAATGTTTAACATTAATAAATGTCATATTAGAAATATACAACAGACGTTATACGGAGATATAGACCAAAACAAACCTTAAATAAACCCCATTAATATGTGGATCAAACGCTGAAAGACTGAAAATTTATGAGTTTTGGGTAAAAATATTTCTTTAAGTAAACAAGTTTTTTTTGTGGCTGGGTTTAAAAGCGTAGTTGTGGTCTAATTATTCGAACATTGGTCGTAACAAGGTCTTATAGTGACATTTTTAGGGTTCCATAACCAGAGGGTCTATGATTTTTTTTTGAGACTCTGTTGTCCGTCTGTCTCACACCAAGCTGTATCTCATAAACCATGATTAGAAAATATCTCTTTACCTTTGATGCATTTCTGATGTTTTTATAAACAACACAAAACTAAAAACGGAATAAAATATATACTTACTGGGTGTTTCTTTTAGAGTTTCCGCCACTAGCTGGTAGCAGGGTTCCATACCTATCGATTTAACCCCCATGTATGTTCTACGATTTTTTGCAGTTTTCGAGATATTATTTTTTTCGTTATATTTTATAATTACGTGTCCACGACTTTTCTTGGATATTTTTTTATTATTATAATGCCTATTGATTGCAGTATTATGGACAAAATAATCTCCTTCCTAACTTTGATACAAGATGTAAAAATTTTAATCGATAATAAAAAAATAGGGAATTATGCAGAACATTATATCTCGAAAACTACAAAAAATCGTAGAACATACATGGGGGTTAAATCGATAGGTATGGAACCCTGGTACCAGCTAGTGGCGGCTTGACACCCTAAAAGAAACACCGTGTATTTAAGGGGGCTCCCACGACGCTCCCTCCTACCGGTTGTAACAGATGCTTACCAGGCACGGAAGCTTCAGTTAGTATCTGTGGCGAATACATTGGAAAACCACGGGTGAGTGGCAGCACTGCGAGGAATACACTTGGGACACTGCGTTCCACTTATTGGTTGAGTGCACAGCGTGGGCGCAGCAGCGCAGGTCCTCGTGGCTGGTCTGGACGAGGACATTCTCTCCATGGAGACCATGAAGCGAGCCGGTTAGAGTAAGTGGGACACCGCTGCCTCTTTCTGGTGAGCAGGTCATGCTCGTGAAAAAGACAGCGAGGAGGGAGTGGGAGCAGCCACCCGTGTTCCGAAGTCTGCGCTGGGGGCGCTGCAGGCGTGTCATATTGGCCTCCAAGACCGGGGGCCTGAGATTGGTGAGGGGGCTGCTCACCGTCCTTAGAGAAGCAGGCCCTTTAACACCCGAACAATCCACAAAAGACGCGGGATAGCACCCGAACCCTTCCTAGATGAGGCCGCAGGGGTAGTCAAGATCTATTGGGAGTCCTGGGGTCATCCTTCCGAGGGCTTACCCAGGGCTCCCAACTGAAGGCATTAGGTAGGAAACGAGTGGTTTTTAGTCAGTAGGAGTCCAGCATAACATCTCTATAGAATTTTCCTTACGTTAAAAAAAAAGGGGCTCAGATATAAAAAACATGATTTATATGCCGTTTTTTTGCTGGATATTAATAACGGCAACAGGTAGACGATTGAAATATTCACAGAATATTTTATTTGCATATTCAGGGATACGAAACCATTCGTGTGCGATTCTGACTCGGACTTGTTTGTTCTATCTAATATTTTGCTGAATATAATGATTTTTTTTACTAAACTTATCTTTACTTACCGAAATGGGTGCTTGTGTATTAAGTATCTCTCTACTTATTTGGTAAATATTTTTCGTAACTGGTGCTAAGTAGTTCAGATACTTTGATGTTTGATGGCTATTTACTTATAAATTAATAGACAGCTTAAATATCGTACTTGTATATATTTTTGAACTTTCGAAGGACACGACTTACAACAATATTGGAGGTGTTGGAGTGCCCAGCCGGGACAAATCTCGTGTTTAAATTCAACTGGTTTGTGTTATGTGATGTAGTTGTTAAATAGGGATATACTCATTTGGGCGGTGTTTTTCATTAGAATTTTCTAACTGTAGGTATTTGATAAGTAATATCGAAATTGGTTTATCAGTTTAATTCTGATCTAATAGGCCTTTTTAATTTAAAAATTATCTTCTACAAACTGAAATACATTTCGCTGATCCATTTTTACCCGAACTGCCGAAGAAAGGAGGGTAATGTTTTTCGAGAGAATGTATGTATGTATGTATGTATGTATGTATGTATCCAATTCTTTGTCACGTCCTACAGCCTGAACAGCTTGACGGATTTTGACATGCGAGGTTGATTCGTCGTGATTGTGTGAGTGACACCAGTGTACAGTAAAATTTCTAAAAAATCAAAATGATGGACTTTTGGCGCTAAAATGAAAACGTTGTTTTTTTTTTCATCCACGCTCTACAGCATTAACGGCTTGATAGATTTTGACAAGATGTCATTCGATTTGTCGTGATTGTGTGAGTGACACCAGGTATAATAAAATTTCTAAAAAATCTAAATGGCAGACTATTGGCGCTAAAATGTAAAGCTTGATAATTTTTCTTGGACGCTCTACAGCCTAAACAGCTTGACGGATTTTGAAATACAAGGTGTCATTTGATTCGTCGTGATTGGGTGAGTGAAGGACACCAAGTGTAATAAAATTCCTAACAAAATCAAAATGGCGGACTTTTGGCGTTATTTGATTAATTATTTGAATGCGATGAACGCAAAACTACTGAACCGATTTTGATGCAGTATTATGTGTTTATAAGGTCTTAGTTAGACTTAAATTCTTACATTTGTTTGATTGCAATCGGATGAGTAGCACCGGAAATATGATCAAAAATATAAATATTAAGGTTGAATTTTGGTAATGTCCCTTCACTACACAAAAATTAATAATTTCACCACTAACATAACTAAAAAGTTTTAAATAAACTTAATTATTTAGAATATAAAAACCCAACTGCCAAGTAAACATACAACTGAAAAGTAAAAAACAAGCTCTACATTTCTTTTGTGATTTTCTTTAGCTACTTGCCGACAAAGTAAACCAGTAAGTACCTAAAGAAAATCACAAAAGAAATGTAGAGCTTGTTTTTTCCTTTCAGTTGTATGTTTACTTGGCAGTCGGGTTTTTTATATTCTAAATAATTAAGTTTATTTATTACATATATCTATATAGTAAAACATTTATACGCAAAAGTAATTGCATACACATGATTAATATCCCTCATAATTTACTGAAGTATCGTACGTTTAAAAAACTTATAAATGAAATCGAAAGCAATGCATTATGTTCAAAAGTTTGTGCTAACTTTGTATGAGCATCGCAGAGATCTATCAACGTCTGTCAGAGAGTCGAAACTAAGCACATATCATTATTCTTTTGCGAAAGCTTTTTTCGAAGGGCCAGAGATAAGCACCAATGTGTGATTTTTTTCCAAAATGGTAGACACACATACATACATATGATCACACCTTTATCCCCGAAGGGCAGGGAAGGGGTAGAAAGAGGCATTTATTATATGTCCTGATGTCACCTTTTTTAGAATTTGTCCCACGTAATAGCCGTATTGTCGTGTTGACATGGACAGGCGCTGGTTGTGACGGCTTGCTGTAGAATTTTTTCACGCTGCGAAGGCCTTCAACTTGGCTTAACGACTGTCATTTTACTGGCAACCGGGACCAACGTCTTAACTTGCCTTCCGAAGAACGGTAACCTAGGAGTGGACTGCTATTGGCTGATTTAATTGAAATGATTGTGTGGCTGTGGTCGATAAAAGTCCTGAATAAATTGTTTGACATGATGCCTACGGCTACATTCTATCATCGCACCGCTCGCCACAGACAGGGTGTTCATCCTCACATGTTGCACCCGGAGCGCTCGAGCACGGTTAGATCCGATAGGGGTTTTCTACCGCGCACGCTTAGGTTGTGGAATGATCTCCCTGCCTCGGTTTTCCCAAACGCCTACAGTATGGGGTTTGGGGTTCTTCAAGAGGGGTCTTAGAAGGTTTTTACAGGGTCGGCAGCTCGAGTGTGGCACCTCTGGTGTTGCAAACGTCCATAGGCTGCGGTGACCACCGGTACATCTGGTGGGCCGTATGCTTGTTGGCCACCTTAGTGGTATAAAAAAAAATATGATCCTTGAGATTTTCCACTTGCAAGAAAAATTCCCATCATAGGAATTAGGTAGGGAATATGTGGCATTTAGTTGGTAGGAGTCCGGCATAGCATCCATGTCGGATTGTCCTTACGTTAAAAATAAGCTTTAGATACTTACAGGAAAATATTTCCAAACACTGACCTAAATTCAATACCTATTGTCTCTTCATTTGTATACTTTTTGTTTGCCAAACTCCAAAAGCATTCCAATTACCAGAAGCCGTCCAAGTAACGGCGAGGCTGCCAAATTGATGCTTCAAATTTAAAGCCTCGTTAATGTTTGAGCATAAGGATCGTCAAAACATTTTGTTTAGCTCTCAATAAAATGACTATTCTGTAATTATATCGGCTGAAAGCGAAGTGACAATAAAGAATTTCGCTGTAATGAGCGTTACAAGCGGAAACAATTTCTTTGAAATTGATCAGCGCCACTTTGTACTGTTATATTAATATTGCAGTAAATTCGTATACAAGATAAAGCAAGGCTGTTTAATATGACTACTACCTATGCCTTTTGTACCCTAAGCCCCTAAGCTTTAAGCCGATTGTAAACATTCAGTTCACTGTTTTAAGAGTCATTTCCACTGAACAGCTGAATTCGGTTACGTAACTAGTTATTACGTTCGAGTAGGGAATAATAAGATTATGTAATATGAGCTAAATATCTATATTGATTACCTAGGTACTCGTAATATTAATAAAGCATTGAATTTTTACAAGGACTTATTTTCTGAAAAGATAATTTCTAATAGTACTACATAATATACTCTCTTTTTGGGCATACAATGCTCATGGGCTCAATGTTTGTAACTCGATCAAGATCTATCAACTGAACGGGTCATGGGTGGTACCGTGGGTGGTACTATGAGAAAAACAACCTACTCAATCTCACTGGCCACTTCTGACAATCCGCACTTGTTATCATAGATTAATCTGTTACGATACAGCACCTGGTGACCATTTCGATTGATTAATTCTAACTAGTAACCCAGTCAAACTTACCAAAAATACCGAGGTTCCCTGCATTAACATTCATCTTCTGGTTTTCATTTTCATTAGAAAATGTTTACCTCGTAAAGATATGCCATGAATTCAGGTCAGTATTGAGAAAAAGAACAAAAACAGGTGTTTGAACGAGCTGTAGGTATCAATCTTTCCGTTGGAGCCAACAGACGCGAACGGTAAACTAGACCGACGTAATAGCGTTTAGATAGCACAAGGGACTCTGTTACAGGAATACTGAATTCCTTCGATAGATATGGCTACGTTTAGAGCTTCCGATGAAAACGAGGAATGTTTTAAGTTTACCTGATTTTTGTTCACGCTCGTGGCCCCACGGACGCAGTGTTCTGTAAGCGATCACTGTCGTAGCAACTTTCACTATAGTCAGTCCTTGAATGGGTGACTATTCATGTAACCACTTTGTGACATTTATTTGAACGCTTCCGTACTTCGAAAGGCACGTGAAGCCGTTGGTCCCGGTTGCCAGTAAAATGCTACGTTTCAGCTATATTTCAACAGCCGGCAGTCACAACCTGCGCCTGTCCATCTTAACACGGCAACACACCTGATGCGATCGTAAAATGGTCAAATGGCGTCCTCGTACTGTGAAACGCAGAGTGGGGAGAGCTCCCGCAAGGTGCACAGATGACTGCTGGATGTGCGCAGCATCCGCAATACACCGAACGTTGTGGTGATCCTTGGGGGGCTAATTCCCAGCAGTGGACCTTAAATCGACTGAGATGATGATAATACCTCTGGAATACCAAATGGGTTCTATCAAGTCTGGAAATGACCAGTTGTATCATAACAGTATCTAGAACAGACTGAACACGTCAGTCTCTACGCACACAGACACTTACAAATCACAATGAAATTTACCCAATACGTAGAAATTTACATACATACATTTATAGACACGCCTTTATCCCCGAAGGGGTAGCCTAAGTCATATTCTACGCCTACATTTCACCTTATAGTTTTAAGTCACACGTAATAGGTGGTGAGCCTATTCCCGTGTTAAAATAGACAGGCCAGGTGCAGGTCGCCGCTTCAGCTTCATAAGGCCTTCAACTTGGCTTAACGATTTTCATTTTACTGACAACCGGGTTTCATTTCGAGTTTTCCTTCTCAATGCAATGGATATTTTTGCGAAAGTGTTCCCTTAGTGGCCTCTTACGACACCCCCGGGGTGTATTGGGGTGGCAAAATTTTTATTGTTACCCGCCGGAACACGAGACGCCGCCGCCGTCGCCAAACGGGGCTTGAATCTCAAATGAGTTCTGTCAAATCTAGAAATGACCAGTTGTATCATATCAGTATCTACAGACTAAACACGTCAGTCTCTACGCACATAGACAATTACAATTCAAACTGACCCAATACGTAGGAATTTAATACGAATAAAACACGGATACGAACCCGGACTCACTGGAATTCAATCATACGGTTGCGGTTAGCCAATAGTCCCTAACAATCCTTTACCAACTCAATACGGCTTCGGATTTTAGACATGATTTCCGAAACTTGGACTAATTTTATACATCAACGATTTTTAAGCTTCCATAGGCTGAAAGCTTGTGAGGGTTCCAGCTTTCTAATGTGTAAGGTCTACACAATGGATATTAATTTATTTTGTCATAAGTAATACCTCTTTATTTATAGTATTACTAATAATAAAGTGGGGTAGGATGTCAACCCGCTAAATGGACCGACAACCTGGTAAAGGTCTGGAGCTGGGACTGGATGCGGAAGGCAAATTGATTGTGTATTGGGGCGTGAATTGGGAGATGCCTACGTGGACAGATAGTGAACTTACATAAGCTGATTTGATTGATTGATTCAATAATACCAAAAGTTCGTGATTACGTGGATGTCTGAATGTTTGTTACTTATTCACACTCTAACGTAACGGTATAATGTTAATGGATCTGTCATCTCGCTTTGCAATGATTCTGTACAGTATATAAATTGGTTATACTTAGATCTAGACACGCACCAGCGCCAGCGTGTCAAGCCAAGTTCAGAACTGGCTAGCCTGACTTGGTGCCACTTTTGACCCTTAAATAACTCAAAAGCTCTTTAACGTAAACACATAAAACTACGTGTGTTTAATTATATCTGTAAGGACATCGCGAAGCCCAAATTTCATGTAGTTAGCTCAAACGGTTACAAAGATATGAAGGTCAAAAGTCGTAAATTTTAGTACTGACTGACTGACATTATAGTTTCTACCTAAATCTAAGTATGAAACAAACTTTAATTAAAGATATAGATTTTAATACTTGTTCATAATGTTATTTTGTTCCTATAAATACATATTTGGATTTTGCATGGAACGTGGCACTCATTTAGATCTCCATTCTTTTACGGCGAAGCCCACACCCAAGCATAATTTTGGTATTGAACTTGGCTCTCCTTTTTTACATTTATTTTTTTGGTGGGATATAACTTACAAAGATGCAATAAAATTGGTTTTCGACAATGGATATTTTATTTATTTTGCTTATGGTCCACGCTTTAAAGTGAATTATCGGACCGTTCCGAACTAATTTATTCGCCGCTGTAGGTACACTTGGGACACAAAGCTTTCAAACGAATAAATTGAGCGTCACATGGAATGTCGCCTTTAATTTCTTTGAACGGAATTATGTCGTAAAAACGTTGTATTAGTAAGATTGGTTTTCAAAACAATCACTTCTATTATACTCTAATAATAGTCATTTTATCAATACTATCAAAATTATTGAGCAACTAGTCATCTATCAATGCCCACGCCAAAAATTCTTTGATCTCTTTATTTCATTACCAGCGGACACCACGTGGTTTCACCCGCGTAGCTCCCGTTCCCATGGGAATATGGGAATAAAATATAGCCTATGTCCCCTGCGGACAGCGTAGCTTTCCAACAGTGTGTAACGTTGTGGAACAACGGGTGCAAATATTAATTAATATTAGGTGACTAGAATTAGAATTTGGGGTCAACATATGGAAGCGCCATCTACCGAGTAAGTGTCGCAACGACGGAAGCCTTGATTCGTATTTAAAAATGCGGTCTTGACGATTGAGTAGTTTCGAGTGGTGCCGCTAGAGGCGCTGTACAAACATATAAAAACAACCGCGCGCGAATTTCAAGGACCATTACTAGAAAAATTTAAATAAACTCGTCGCGAAGGCGTATGTGTATCAGAATATAGATCTAATCAAAGTAAAGAAATATTACAGGGAGCGAAGTACTCCCAAAGTGATCAGTGATTTAGCTGCAAGCGTCAATAACCCCATCATTGGGTGAGTTAAATTAATTATAATGTAATCTAGATTTTAAAACAGTGAAAATTAACGGCTGTTGGTCAACCCTTTTATGGGAGGGTAGATTACAGGGGTGTGAAAAAATGTCTCTGTGAAAGTAGAATACAAGCAAACATTGTAAGGCACCCGACTCCTGAAATGCTAACAGGGATCGACTGTCTTAGCAATGGGCGGGAAAAAGGGTTCCAGCTAACCCGTCATCTGGAACATTCCAGGGTCCACCCTTCGGGTTCCAAGAAGGAACGTCCACCCTACGGGCTGCAGAAGTCCACCCCACGGGCTGCAGAAGTCCACCCTACGGGATCCAGAGATCCACCCTACGGGTTGCGGATATAAATTACTCTCCGGTTTGAGAACACCGTGCCAGCCGAAGTTGTGGATGGCACGGCTACGTCGCAGACTGCAGCACATCAAGAAGACCAACACAAGATAAGTCGAACCCTGAGGGACCTTCGGGAATCGCTAAAAACCTTGCTACCCGACCACGAACCACGACCCCGAGTTTAATTTTCAATAAACCAGCATTTTAAATTTCGATATTATTTTTTTATTCATCTCTCTCTCTTCCTGAAAGCTCTAAGCGTTTCAGTGGCGCCCATATCGTGGTTTCGGGTAGCGAGAAAGCGATTTCCGACGGGAGTCGGGAGGTCATAATTATAAGATATTTTAATTTGTGTAAAATAGTCTTAAGAGTGCCCGTTAGCGGGGTAGTTTCCCTCCAAATTATTACAACTACCCAGGAATTTGGCTCTCCTGACCTCTGCTGCCAACTTGTTCTTTCCGGCTTATTTTGTGTGTTTTTTATTAATTTTAGACAGATTTCGGCAAACTCAAGAACAAGGCTAAATTTGAATTTTTTCTCAACGTAAATTGTAATTTTTCCAAATTTTAACGGTCCCCAATTTATTTTTCACACCCTCAAGCATTTATTTTATGGTGGAAAATTTTTAATGAAATTTAAAGTAAAAGTTTTTTTTTTTTTTTTCAATTTTAAATAGTACTTTGTTAAAGTCTGAAGTAAAACTTCTAATTTGAAACGCTTACATTAATTTTCGTAAGTGAGTTGTATAGCATATATTCATCGTAAAAAGTAGTCAAAGTATATCACCACCACAATTTTTATTTTTTTACGGCGTCAAACCGCCTCAATTTGTGTATTATTTTGTTGTATTTCCTATATGTGAATTTACAGCGAGACCAACAGCCGATAATCACACTTCTGGGTAACAATCCCTATTGAAATTTCACTTTAGTAAAACGGTAGAACAAAGATTTTACGAATTTCACTTCACGTAAATTATAAAAGATTTATAATTGTTTCACTTTTCGAATTACGTTGAATTCTGATACACTGAAATAAAACTGTAAGAAAAAACATTCCAAACGTAGATCACGCAGTGAAAACATTCTTGCCAAAAACAATTGTAAACTAATAACGGTGATTCGTGTTCTGAATAAACAACGGCAGATGTTGCTTTCATAACGTTTACGAGTAAGTTGAATTACTAGCTCGATAGTAGAGGAAATTTTTTTTCCATATAAACTGTGGGTGGAAGTGAATAAAATGCACTCCGGCCACCAACAGTCTATTACAAAATAGTTCCAGAAGCGTCCAAGTACGAATCGGTTTTTCAAACAATTCGAAATATTCAAGGGTTCCGTAGTGGTAAGGAACAATTTACATAAAAGGTTAGTTACTACTATATAGTTCATTTCAAGAACCGTCCAAGTGCGAATCGTCTTTGACACAGTTCGTAATAATTAAGGGTTCCGTAGTAGTAAGGAACGATTTAAAAAAAAAATTAGTTGGTACGAGTTAATATACAATTAACTCTTAGTACGTTCGTGGGAACAGTTACATTTTAATAAAAATAATATTAACGTCAAAAATTGCATGAATCGATTAAAACGGTCAAACATTTAGCTAACTTCATCAACCCATCATCACACACCTCACTTTCACTACTTACTGCTTCGGATTAGAGTACATTTAAACACAGACAGACAGACAGACAAGTAATATCTAGAAGGGTCCAATTTATTATTTGAGTGAAGGAACCCTAAAAGGTAATATTTCCTAACTTAAGTATTTCCTAAAGCAAATACTAAGTTTCATAAAGGTTCAATTTATAATTCGGTTCAACGAACCCTAAAGAGAACAAATTTAGTTTTCGTTATTCCGCGGGTGGGTCGAAAAATATTCACATTCCTCAATGTTACAAGGACGAATGCAGATAACGGTAAAGGCCGTAACACACTGCGCTAAGACGTGTTTGCTAATAGTTTATATAGTACATCAGTACAGTTACACAATAGTGTTTTTGATAATTATTTTTTTGGAAAATATAAGGGTGTTAGCACACAGTAATATAATATTAATACTTAGGTGGCATATAGGTACCACATTTCGGGTCATGTTACACGCATACACATTATCATACGGAAGGTTCACAATTACACTTACATAATAATTAGGTAGTAGATGGTCATCACATATTCATCACAATTATCTTCACACACAATTCCAAACACTTCATCAGCAGTTTTTTTTGTTTGTTTACATAGTGACACTTTCATTGCATGGTGTGTGACTCCCAAAGGCGGAAGTAGGAGGCAAACTAGCTACAGGCGAGTCACATTCGTGATTATAGAAAGTGACTCAAATGTCCTAAGTTTTGTCCCCGACCAAAGCTGACGGGTTAATATAGCATGGAATATAGTGTGACACTGGCCTTAGATGCAACGATAAATAACACGTTTACATCAACATGATTACGTCAACATCTTACGAGCAAACAAAACAGAACTTACACAAGGGAGATTTCATACGTACATATATACATATTATTTATTTAAGCACGCACATACATTTTACACTACCATGGTGGCACACAAGGGTACTATATTTTTTTTAGATATTTGGCATAATGGCCAAAGATCATTTATCTTCGTTATTTATTAGGGTTGACATAATAGTCATAGTCAACATTCTTCTACTAAAGTTGCGAATAAGCACTTAGCTTTTGTTATTGCTACTAAGATTGCGAATAAGCACTTGGTTTTTATTTTATTTTGTTAAAGGGCTAAATAGCCTAGTAATTAGTTAGGGACACTACACACTACACACGACTTACAAATAACTACATATAACAACGTGACAAACACATGCCGTGTTCGTCATGGGGACATAGGGGTTAATTAGCATCACGGAGGATTCTGCGAGTAAATTATTTCTATCACTTTTCTGTTTCTTGGTTTAGTTGGGAGTTACTGTTAGTTGGAAGCATGAGTCTATCCCTAACAGAGTTCGTCGTTAAATGTTAGTTGGCAGCATGGTCTTGCCCTAACAGAATTATGTTGTAGGTTACTGTTACGAGGAAGCATGAAGCTTACCCGAACAGATTTATGGTGTAGGGTTATTACTGTTACGAGGAAGCATGAGTCTTACCCGAACAGATATATGGTGTACTGTTATTTGGCAGCATTTGTCTTGCCCTAACAGTCGTAGGGGTAAGTCACCTTTATGTTTATTTTCGTCACATGGCTACTCCTACCACTCGGAAGCTAGAGGCTTGCCCTGGGGGATAGTCCATCCTATGATTCGGAAGTGCTATACTAGCCCTAGTAGGATGTTCTTCTCTGGGACGGTTGTATAAATCCCAGCCTTCAGCAAAAAGCCTTATTATACACACCCCACTTTCAGGCGGTGCGTATTACCTGAACCTTCAACCCAAAGCCTCAAATACATCTTTTCTCTTTCTGTCCCACAAGATCTTTTAGAATCACCTAAATACATCCTGCGAGTTGGTTTCATTAAGGTTAAGGCCGACTCTTCGCTACACCCAGCATCACCTCATTCACACAGCACACTAACATACACACACACATAGACGAGTAGTAGGTCTTAAGTTAGGGGCGTTCGAGGACGAACGCAGCATTTGACGTGTTATCGTACGTCAAACGCTCACCGGGGAGGGGGAGTATGTAACGTTGTGGAACAACGGGTGCAAATATTAATTAATATTAGGTGACTAGAATTAGAATTTGGGGTCAACATATGGAAGCGCCATCTACCGAGTAAGTGTCGCAACGACGGAAGCCTTGATTCGTATTTAAAAATGCGGTCTTGACGATTGAGTAGTTTCGAGTGGTGCCGCTAGAGGCGCTGTACAAACATATAAAAACAACCGCGCGCGAATTTCAAGGACCATTACTAGAAAAATTTAAATAAACTCGTCGCGAAGGCGTATGTGTATCAGAATATAGATCTAATCAAAGTAAAGAAATATTACAGGGAGCGAAGTACTCCCAAAGTGATCAGTGATTTAGCTGCAAGCGTCAATAACCCCATCATTGGGTGAGTTAAATTAATTATAATGTAATCTAGATTTTAAAACAGTGAAAATTAACGGCTGTTGGTCAACCCTGTTATGGGAGGGTAGATTACAGGGGTGTGAAAAAATGTCTCTGTGAAAGTAGAATACAAGCAAACATTGTAAGGCACCCGACTCCTGAAATGCTAACAGGGATCGACTGTCTTAGCAATGGGCGGGAAAAAGGGTTCCAGCTAACCCGTCATCTGGAACATTCCAGGGTCCACCCTTCGGGTTCCAAGAAGGAACGTCCACCCTACGGGCTGCAGAAGTCCACCCCACGGGCTGCAGAAGTCCACCCTACGGGATCCAGAGATCCACCCTACGGGTTGCGGATATAAATTACTCTCCGGTTTGAGAACACCGTGCCAGCCGAAGTTGTGGATGGCACGGCTACGTCGCAGACTGCAGCACATCAAGAAGACCAACACAAGATAAGTCGAACCCTGAGGGACCTTCGGGAATCGCTAAAAACCTTGCTACCCGACCACGAACCACGACCCCGAGTTTAATTTTCAATAAACCAGCATTTTAAATTTCGATATTATTTTTTTATTCATCTCTCTCTCTTCCTGAAAGCTCTAAGCGTTTCAAGTGATAGAAATTTTTAAATCGTTTTAGTAGTCATGGAGCCTTTTCGATGCAAACAAACAAACAATCAAATCTTTCCTCTTTATAACATTAGTATAGAAGTATAGATACAAAACCGGTCAAGTGCGTGTCAGATTCGCACAGAGGATTCCACCATACCATCAAAAAACGACCATAATTAGCTTTGTTGTATTTTCTGGGAGGCCCCCAATAAATAATATTTATTGTTCTGTTTTAAGTAAGTTTTTTTTTAAAGCAAAATCCAGTGTATTGTGACGAAATTTGGGAGAGGCCTATGTCCAGCAGTGGACTGCTATAGGCTGAATTCATTGTTTGATTTTTTTATAACTAACTACAACTTTCAAAACTACATACTCTGTAAAAATTTCAGTTTGCAGCACGGTTTCTGAGATACAGCCTCGTGACAAACAGATAGAAGGACAGTGAAGTTTCAGTAACAGGGTCTCGTTTTTCCACTTTGGGTACGGAACCCTAAGTATCGTTAAAGTTAGATCTAAAAATAATAACTTAAAATCAGAACGAACGAAAATAACACTA
Source organism: Miltochrista miniata (assembly GCA_933228765.1). Lineage (NCBI taxonomy): Eukaryota > Metazoa > Arthropoda > Insecta > Lepidoptera > Erebidae > Miltochrista > Miltochrista miniata. The sequence goes on from OW121769.1 coordinate 5,992,785, forward strand.
ATCATCAATCAATCAATCAATACATATAATAAAATCGTAACAGGTCGCTGTCTGTACATAGAATATATTTAAGAAAAAAGTTTATAGGGGGGCTTTATGGACGCAATAGAACTTACAACAATGATTTTTAGAATTTTTGTCTGTCTGTCGGTACGTTTGTGCACGCTAATATCAGCAACCGCTCAACCGATTGCGATGCGGTTTTCTTTATTGTGTTGCGGTTTGCTCCACTTAATAGTGTCTGTTTCATGTCAATCGGTTTATAAATAACAAAAGTTATATCAATCTAAAGCAATGATGAAAATAATGCAGCGTATGAAGTCGCGGGCTACAGCTAGTTCGTTAATATAATTAGATAGGTATGTGTATTCATAAGAGGGTAATCAAGAATAAAGTTATACTTGGAGTGGCCCTTCGTGATCGAATTTATAACGAGGCAATCTGAACGAGGATTGCGGTCATCGGTACCCAAAAAACCCTCTCAGTTCAAGTAGCTGTGGGCGAGACCGATGACTAGTAGGTATATTACTCGTCATTGATCTCGAGTATCTATCGAGAAAGTCCAAATTTGGCAAGTAGGTTTTTATAAGGGGGTACTCTAAGAGTTGGTCCTGGGACATCCTTTCGAGGGCTTACCCGGGGCTCCCAACCATAGGCTGTTGGGCGTTACGTGAGGTTTTTTAGTCGGTAGAAGTCCGGCAAAGCATCCATTAGGATTTTCCCTCACGTTAAAAAAAAAGTGTGGATGTGTGGATGTTTGTTACTATTTCACGCTCGAACGGCTGAATGGATCTGGCTGAAATTTTGTATAGGAATGTGTTTCGTCAGGAATAACACAGAGGCTACATTTTATTCCGGGAATATATCCCCACAGGAAGCGGGAACGGGAACAAATATTACTCGGGCGAAGCGCTTAGTAATAAATAAAAAAAACGTGAAAGATCTGACTGACATAGCCCAAGCCACTGGGCCTAGAAAGGCCAAATTTGGTAAGGTTTTTATAAGGTCTAGCTAGGGCAGTGATGGGCAAACTACGGCCCGCAAAAGCATTTAATCCGGCTCGCCAACGGTCCTTCGATATGAGTAAATGCGATAATCATAATTTGACGGTCCAGAAGTAATATGTAAGTTCTACTAAATTATGGCGATGTTTCTAATTAAAAAGTTCACACATAGGACATGTGTGAACTTTTTAATTAGAAACCGATAAATTACTGATGAACACCTTCTTGCCCTAATAAAAATTACTACTAGAATCGATGATTACCTAAAACCGCAGTGATGAGGTTGTATGTACCATAAATGTTTTTTTTATATATTTAGGCGGCCAACAAGCATGCAGCCTACCCACAGAAATCAGAAAAAAATCTTATATCTGTGAGCCTCCCTAATGAGAAGTGGACACTATAGCCTATGAACGTTTGCCACACGAGAACCCCACACTGTATACGTTTCGAGACAGATTGGTTTACTTGAATCATTATGAATTCGGAGCTCGTAACCTGTATTCAATTATTTCTCTCATGCAATATCTTCAATAATGGTCTGTGGAATCAGGGCGTCTAACCTATAGCTATACTCAATTATTTCTCTAATGCATTATCTGTAAAGGATCTTTAGAATCATAATTATATTACTAAATTAATACTACCCTTATAGTGCTCTATAAGTATATTATAAGGGCTTTCAAGATGGGAAAGATTAATTTCTAGGAGGCTGTTGTGGCATATCTTGAGGCAAGAGTGAATGGGCTAATTGGTAAGGGTTGACTTCGGCGGACTGTCGATAAAATCGAAGACTTTTTAGGATAAAGGCCAGGTGGTTAAGAGTACCTTTAATAACAGGCGAGCGTGTTTGAATTCCCTTGTGAAAGTAGAAGAAACGAAAGTTGTTATGCCAGGATCGTAGCAAGTTGATAGCCAGAATCACTGCCTAGCCTCATTGGGGAGAAGCATGATGATATGTAGATATGTATATTGTAGCCTACAATCTTTGTGTTGTGATCTTATTAGAGACCCTGTGGAATCCGGTACCTTGAATATTCTTTTAGGTGGGTAGGTTTACTGAACATCTGTTAACAAGTACTCCCAATATGACACCCATTGTCTGTGATGTAGACATTTATCACAGAGCGAAAACTTTAGCCCCTCTCTATAAAATAGAGTGCAGAGGGGCTTATGTCGAGACTTTGTCTGTAGTCTGTGACTCTGTCGCAACAACTGCGTCACTACGTCACGTGGGTCATCTGTTCAAAGTCTAAAATACTTAAAACAAAAATGTCAACGTCAATCGGATTGAACTTTCACAATAAACGTGTTAGATAGCGGCTGTCGGGTGAGAACGATCTCACGGCTAGTTTTTTTAATTCTGTCACCTACAGTACAAAAATTTTGTGCGTGTAACCTTTACGCGCGATTGAAGTAAAACTTATTTGCCATTGACGGCATCAAATGTTATATTAATATCATTCATTCAAATATGGTGCTTACATATGAAATTGGCGTTTTGTATAGGAGGAACAAAAAGTCGAATATTTTTAAATATAATATATTTAATTAATCAAAGTATGAACCATTGTTTTCTATGCATTTTTGCCATCTCATAGGTAGTTCATTGATCCCTTTACTAAAAATACCAGTCGTACGGGAATCAATAAAATCTGTGAAGGCGATTTGGACTGCCCCATCAGAGTTGAATTTTTTCCCTTGCAAGAAGTTGTCCAAATTTCGAAAAAAATGGTAATCTGTTGGAGCAAGATCCGGGGAGTACGGAGGATGTTTTAGACATTCCAATTGAAGCTCTTCTAATTTGGTAGCCGTCTGTTGTGCAGTGTGTGGTCTAGCGTTGTCGTGAAGCAGCAGTGGCGTGGAGCGATTGACCAGCCTAGGTTGTTTAGCCGCTAGCTTTTCCATCATGGTTTGCAATTGCTGACAATAGACATCAGCCGTAATAGTCTGGCCAGATTTGAGAAAACTGTAATGAACAATACCGGCACTAGTCCACCAAACGCTTACAAGTAACTTTTTTGGGGTTAATTTTCGCTTGGGGCAGGATTTGGCTGGCTGGCCAGGATCCAACCATTGCGCTGAGCGCTTTCGATAATCGTAAAGAATCCATTTTTCGTCACAGGTAATGATTCGGTTTAAAATACATTCATTATTGTGCCGGTTCAGTAATGTAACGCAGCAGTCGACGCGCTTTTGCCGGTTTGCTTCAGTCAATTCGTGAGGTACCCCCCTTTCAAGCTTTTTAATCTTCCCAATTTGCTTCAAGTGAATTAAAACTGTTTTATCACTAACACCGCAGCCTGCAGCTAACTCGGACGTGGTTTGCGATGGATCCGCTTCCACAATAGCCTTCAATACTTCATTATCAACTTGAGTCTCAGGCTGTCCACGGGGCTTGTTCTCCAGGTCGACATTTCCTGAACGAAAACGTTGGAACCAAAAACGAACTGTGTTTTCTTTTGCAACATGACCGCCATACACATCATTCACCCTTCTAGTCGTTTCCGCAGCACTAGTGCCACGGCGGAACTCGTACTCGTAAATAATGCGATATTTTAAGTTTTCCATTTTGTAAAATGAGTGACGCAAACAGAAAAAAACAGAAGAAAAAAACAAATGAATGACGGTCATCGAAGGATAAATACATGAGTAAATAGCTGGGAAAATTTGAATTTGGAATTCCTTACCAAAGAGGAGAAAATCGTAATTAAAGTGGCCAGTACGAAAAACGCCAATTTGATGTGTAAGCACCTAATATTAAGCGTTAATTCCGACAGAAAAAAATCTGAGTTACCCCTAGTCGCGCCAACATAAGTTTTACTTCAAATAACAAGTTTTTTTTTTTATTTATTTAACTTATTTACAAAACATAATATAGATACAAATTACATAAAGGTACAACATAAACTCGTTCGAGTTTTACCGTGCACCAGTATCTTCTGCACAGATCAATCTATACATATAATAAAATGATAGAAAAGCCAAAACTGTACATTGGAAATATTAACAAAAAAATGCTCGCCGGGTGTTCTACATAAGATACCGAAGCTGAAAATATAGTTAGAATTTTTTTTGTCTGTTTGTCTGTTTGTCTGTTTGTCTGTTTGTCTGTTTGTCTGTTTGCTTTGCTTTGTCCGGAAGGATCTCGAAAAGTACTGAACAGATTTGGTTCAAATTTTGCACAAATATTACTTAGGGGTGTGGTCTTAAAATAGGCTATATATTATCACGCCACATATCCTAGGGGCTAAGCAGAGAGCAATGAAATGTTTAAACCGTTGGATTGATTTAATTAAAACGCAGCAGGAATATTAGTAGGAGATAGGTTTTACACTCAGACAACATATTATTACGCTAAATTTTTTAGGACCTCGGCAGAGAACAATGAAAATCTGTTTGTATATTTTTGCAAAATACAGAAATTACTGAATAATTTTAATTAATCTTTTATTTGAATAGCAATCTAGAGGTTGGATCTTTAAATAGGCTATATATTATCACGCTACATATCCTAGGGACTAGGCAGAGGCTAATGAAATATGTAAGTATGTGGATTGATTAAACTAAAACGTTGCAGTAATATTAGTAAGAGATTGGTTTTACACACCGGTTACATATTATCACGCTAAATATCTTGGAGGCCCGGTAGGGAAAAATTAAATTCTGTGTTTGCTACGATATCCAGACGACAGACGACTGATATACATACTTATATAATTCTAAATACATACATATTATACATAGAAAACACCCAAACTCCGAAACAAACATTTGTGGAATACACAACTAATTGGAACAACCCAAAAATCGAACCAAGCCCTCCGGCGCGACAGGCAGTATCACTACACCGACTACGCCACAGAGGCAGTCAATGAAATTATATTTCATATTCTTTCATATAATTATTCTAACGGCTTGACAGACACAAAATATATTTGTTTATGTATTTACGGGCAACAATCAAAAGTACCTAACTGTAAAGATTAGTAGTAGTAATTTATAGGCTTGATAAAGAACAATAATCAAATTCATTAGAGTACGTGTTTGTTTTTAAATATGCATTTAGTATATAACATAATAAGTTTTCTAGATCTCATAGCTCACACTAATATAAATCAAATTTCAGGCTACGCTATACTATTGTACAAGCCATGTAATATGTAGTATACTTTTTTATAACGTGAAGGAAAATCCATCGTGGATGCTATGCCGGACTCCTACCAATTAAAAAAAACCTTAAGTAACGCCTAATAGCCTATGGTTGGGAGCCCCGGGTAAGCCCTCGGAAGGATGTCCCAGGATTCCCAGCAGACCCACGGCCGCCACTGCGTCCTCGCCTAGGAGGTGGTTCGGGTGCTATGCCACGTCTTTGGGGTTTCGGGTGCGATCCCGCTTTTAAGGGGGGGGGGGGGGGGGGGCGTGAGTAAACGCCTTCGGCGCGGACTGAATTATTTTACAATAGCCTTAATCATTAAGCTCTTTTATCATTAACCAACACGCCAGTTTAGATTTACCCTCACATTCAAAGGGATCCTTTTTTTTTTTTTTTTTTTTTTTTTTTTTTTTTTTTCCTTACTCCGTCTTGGCTGTATGTTGCCAGGGTACCTGGTGCACCCTCGAAAGGAAATCCCAGGGACCCTGACCAGCCCTGGTCGCCATTCACCGGCGACCCCTCCTCGTGGAGAGAGACCACACATTGCCTCTTCCGTCTAATTGAGGTGCGTGCCAGAATACGTCACGCGTCACCACCCTGGGCCAGTCTCTGCCAGGGCGACAGCTAGCCCTGAGTGTCGCCCCCAGGCTCACGCTTATGGGGGACGGAGATCGTTTTGAGATCTCCGGTGCCCAGCGCGTCTTCTCCTACGGCACGGAAGATTGCTGTTCCTCTCCCGTTCCTTCTCCGCCGCCTCTTTTGCAACCATCACCTCCTCACAAAACAAGGCGGCGGAGTTCCATAAACTTTCGCTGCAGACCATAGCCTGAACCATGGCCTGAAGCGAGATATTTATCAGTCCTAAGGCCACTGAAAGGCCACATCGTTGATCCGTCCACTCTGGGCAATCTGCCAGAGTGTGGAGCACCGTATCCGGTAAGCAGCCAGAACAGTGGTGGCACTCTGGCGTTGGCTCCCGCCTTATCCGATGCAGGTACACACCGAAGCAACCATGCCCGGTGAGTAGCTGCGTCAGCCGATAGGAGAGGCAGCCATGGCGCCTCTCCAGCCAGTCCTTCATTACAGGCCTTATCGCCTCAACTATATCATGCCCGGCTGTTGGTTGTCCAAGTCGCTCCTTCCACTCCTCTACGACCACCTGGCGGAGCTGAGACCTCTGTCCCTCGATTTCCTGTAAAGCAGGTCTCAGATCTCGCTCCCCTGCCTCTTTGCACCACAGGTATAGTGCTGCAAGGGCCCTCGCTTCCAGGTCCCATGGAGGTGTACCGGCTAAAAGAGTTGCCGCTTCAAAAGAGACCGTGCGGTATCCTCTTATAATCCTGACGGCCAGCAGCCGCAGTGGACGTCGCAGTATTGCCACGTTACTGGCCGTCAGATTCCCTGCCCATACTGGAGCCCCGTAAAGAGCCATGGACCGCACGATCCCAGCATATAGTCTTCTGCAAGAGGTGTCAGGCCCCCTCAAGTTAGGCAGTAGTCGTGACAACGACAACGCCACTCCCTTCAACTTGGGGGCCAGACTTCGGAAATGCACCCCGAAGTCCCACCGGCCATCGAGTACAAGCCCCAGGTACTTAATAGAAGCCTCGATGCCGATGTGTACACCCCCCACAACAAGACTTACCCCCTCAGGTGGTCGCCTCCGAGGTCCATGAAAAAATAGAGCCTCGGACTTGTGGAGCGCTACCTCAAATTCAAAGGGATCCTTGAATTCTAGGTTTTGCAAAAGTTGGGATGTCTCTAATTCCTGAACTAGAAAACCTTTAACATGGAAACTTGTGTGAAACATTCCTTACAGTATTCCCTTCATAACACTAAAAAGTTCAGTCCGCGCCGAAGGCGAATTATTTTACAATAGCCATAACCATTAAGCAGCTCTTTTATGATTAAGCCAACACGCCACACAAACGTTGTTTATAATGAACATTCTTAAAACAACTTTACTGAAAAATGTTGAGCTTTGGCTACAGTAACATAGGTACATAAATTAAATCACCTCAATCATAATAAGTACATGCATACGGTCACGCCTTTATCCCCAAAGGGGTATCGAGTCATATTATATGTTTACCATTTTTTTATTTGTCCCACGTAACGTAATTTTACGTAATAGGTGGTGAGCCGCATTGCCGTGTTGAAATGGACAGGCGTTAGTACTGCCTACTTTTGAAAATTATTAAATCTATAAGGTCTTCAACTTGGTTTAACGACTGCCATTTACTGGCTACCGTTAGCGTTAGTGTTATCGTCTCAACTCTTCCGATTATGCGTAAAGTTTTCAGTCTGTGGCCCTAATCTAACAAACGTTTCGTATTCGCGCTTCGCCATACTACTTACTCTTATAATTATTAAAGGGGCTAATTAATAAACACGTACGTCATACCGGCCTTGGACCAACTAAAACCATGAGGTCTCTTCCTATCCATCTAGCGCAGTCCTAAGGTATCCTTTAGTGGGCTTACCCGAGGCTCCCAATCGTAGGCTGTTAGGTAGGATACGTGTGGTTTTTAGTCAGTGGGAGTCATAGTACATTCATGTGGGATTTTCCTCACGTTAAAAAAATCCATCTAGCGCATAACTCCCCGGGTAAGTTGGAGGATGTCCTAAATTTGTTCCCACATTTTGGTTACGACTTATCCTAGAGGCTCAAATAGAATACGGTTCATACTTTGCTTATAACATAATTTCCACGCGGACGAAGTCGCGGGTAACAGCTAGTATGTTATAAAATACACATTTTACCCACCCAACATTACACATACGCAATCATTACATAAGAAACGTTTTCGAATGACAACTACAATTACAAATTTACAATACAATACGCATCACATTCTGGTATCCACACTGAGCCGTAGCCGATGCACCGAGCGGAGGGCGGAGCTATGCACCGCAGCGACGCATGCCACGCGAAGAGGGGATAAGCGTTGCTATATACAGCATGTTTCATATTATTAAACAAATAGTTTTTGGATTTTCAATAAGTACTTTTTTTTTTTTATATTTATAATTTATATTTTAGATAATTTCATTCTGTAGGAAATGTTTTTTCAACTTAGCTTTTAAATTTTTATTGGTTATTTGTTCCTTTAATGTTTTAGGTAGTTGGTTTATCAAATATGGTATAATATACTTAAGTGTTCTTTTGCCATATAAATTACCGTATCGAGGTAGTAGTAATTTTTTGTTACAAATACTACGGGTTAAAATGGTATGTTTGTCAACTGGCGTCGTAGTTTTTAAGGCATCGTTAAAATATTCCTCAGTTAGTAACGTTAATTTAACCTTTTCATGAATGGGAATGATTTTACAAAAGTCAAATAATCTGTGGTAATCGTTTTCAAATTTTATTTTTATATTATTAGGAACTATTTGTTTGAGAATTCTTAACTGAAGTGTATATATTTGGTCAAGATGGGTCTTATATGTTCTTCCGTAACTCGACAGTCCATAACCAATCACTGATTCAACCAATGACTTATAAAGCAGTAGAAGGGTTTGATACGGTATTTTGTATTTATTTAAGGAAAATTTCGCTAGAGTAACTCTCATTTTGCTGCAAACATGATGGATATGTTCTTTCCAACTTAGCCGATTGTCTATAATTAATCCTAGATAGGTATGTGTGTCAACGCTTTCTATACCATCGCAATCACATCTAGAAATCAAACTCGCATCATTTTTACTATGCAGGCATGCGTGACTATGTACTATGATTTCGGGTGTGTAATTGATTCTGTTTTGGCTGGTGCTAATATACATGACTTTGGTCTTTTTAGCATTTAACACTAATCCCATGTCATGGGACCATTTAGAAAGCATATCAAAGTCACTTTGGAGTCGGTTTAGTGCGTCAGTAATATTATTCCCAGCGGAGACTAGGCACGTGTCATCAGCAAATTGATACATTTCACAGTTTATTATCAGAGTTTCCAGGCTATTCACGTAGGTGATGTAGTGCAGGGGGCCTAGAACGGAGCCTTGAGCCGTACCTTCTGTTACCCCTACACAATCACTGAGTGTATTCCCGAATTTCACCATAAATTTTCTATTTTTTAGGTAGTTTTTACACCATTCTAATAAGTTACCTCTGATTCCACTGTCAAAAAGGCATTCTACCAATCTATCATGTCTAAGGGTATCAAATGCCCTACTGTAATCAATAAAAACGACAAGAATGTGATGTTTTTTATCTAGATGGTTGTACAAACTGTCTGTAAAAGCTGTAAGAAGTTGTGTTGTGCTTTTATGAGGTTGAAAACCATATTGAGTTTTAGAGATTATGTTATTTTTATCATAAAAGTCATATATTTGCTTGCTAATGAATTTTTCAGCGATTTTGTCAATGATTGGTAATATAGTTACATACATACATACATAACATCACGCCTGTTTCCCAACGGGGTAGGCAGAGACTATGGCTTTCCACTTGTTACGAGTTATTGGTCTATAATTGTCATATACCGTTCTACTGCTTTTTTTGTGGATTGGTCTTATTATTCCCGTTTTCAAAGGTGAAGGGTACTTACCCTTATCTATACATAGGTTAATTAAATTGCTTATTACTAATGCTATCTTATTACAAATGTGTTTTATATCTAACGCTCTTATACCATCACCCCCCGGAGCTTTATTACTGTTAAGAGACATTATAAGCTTTTTTATTGGACGTGGTTCAGCTCTCTTAAAACGCATTGATACGTTAGCACAAAATCTATAGTCTGATTTATTAATCAATGGAATCTGGCATTTAGGACTTATTTGCTTTACTCCATTAGAAAAAGTTTGGGCAAAGTTATTGGCTATAGATTTACATGTGTTATGACTGTTTTTAAAAGCATTCATGATAACATCATCGATAGAATTTTTAACTCCCCCCGTTAACTGATTCAAAATTTGCCAAAGATTTCTCGTATTATGTTTATTATTAAGAATGTCGGATTTAATACTGTTATTTTTTGTTTTTAATATCAATTTATTCGCATAGTTTCTCGCTTTATTATAATTCTGCTTCAAAATTATGTTATAAGGGTTTCTCATCCATATTTGAAACAATTTGTCCCTATATTCACAAGCCCTAGTTATTGTTGTTGTGATCCATTGGTTATTACATCGTGGAAATTTTTGTTTAACTTTAACATTATATTTTGCCTTCTCATAACACTCTTTGAATTGCTCATGAATGTAGTCGTATAGTGAGATAGGACAGTTTATGCTATCTGTCCCCACCCAGCACACCTCGTCCAGCAACTTTACAAATAAGTTTTTATTTATACAAGTTTTGGTTTTAGGAGCAGCCTGTATCTGTGCGCCCGCGCATGCAAGTATTACAGCGCGGTGGTCGGCCAGTGTGGTACCAAGCGCGGCAGTATACAGGTCTTGTGTGCGGGACGAGTTATTGGTCTATAATTGTCATATACCGTTCTACTGCTTTTTTTGTGGATTGGTCTTATTATTCCCGTTTTCAAAGGTGAAGGGTACTTACCCTTATCTATACATAGGTTAATTAAATTGCTTATTACTAATGCTATCTTATTACAAATGTGTTTTATATCTAACGCTCTTATACCATCACCCCCCGGAGCTTTATTACTGTTAAGAGACATTATAAGCTTTTTTATTGGACGTGGTTCAGCTCTCTTAAAACGCATTGATACGTTAGCACAAAATCTATAGTCTGATTTATTAATCAATGGAATCTGGCATTTAGGACTTATTTGCTTTACTCCATTAGAAAAAGTTTGGGCAAAGTTATTGGCTATAGATTTACATGTGTTATGACTGTTTTTAAAAGCATTCATGATAACATCATCGATAGAATTTTTAACTCCCCCCGTTAACTGATTCAAAATTTGCCAAAGATTTCTCGTATTATGTTTATTATTAAGAATGTCGGATTTAATACTGTTATTTTTTGTTTTTAATATCAATTTATTCGCATAGTTTCTCGCTTTATTATAATTCTGCTTCAAAATTATGTTATAAGGGTTTCTCATCCATATTTGAAACAATTTGTCCCTATATTCACAAGCCCTAGTTATTGTTGTTGTGATCCATTGGTTATTACATCGTGGAAATTTTTGTTTAACTTTAACATTATATTTTGCCTTCTCATAACACTCTTTGAATTGCTCATGAATGTAGTCGTATAGTGAGATAGGACAGTTTATGCTATCTGTCCCCACCCAGCACACCTCGTCCAGCAACTTTACAAATAAGTTTTTATTTATACAAGTTTTGGTTTTAGGAGCAGCCTGTATCTGTGCGCCCGCGCATGCAAGTATTACAGCGCGGTGGTCGGCCAGTGTGGTACCAAGCGCGGCAGTATACAGGTCTTGTGTGCGGGATCTAGCATAGATGTGGTCAATACAAGATTTACTAAGTATTCCGTTAGATAGTTCAATTCTAGTGTGTGCCGTGATCCCGCACAAAAGTCCCGCGCCGCTTAACATATTGGTGTATTTATGTGTTACAGGTTTTTTCATTTTTAAATCTATGTTAGTGTCTCCTATTAGATACAAGTCAGTTGTTCTACAGAAGTTGTTTAGTGTATTACATAGCTCATTAATAAAAAGGTTCTTGCTTGTGCTCGGTGGACGGTATATTGCACACAGCCCCGCCGAATAATTCGAACGAGTTGTTATGGTGCAAATTATGGTTTCAAAGTGACTAGTTTTCTTTTTTCTAATGCTACACTTGTGTTTATTATTTACGTACAGTATAATACCACCACCTTTTCGTTGCTTTCGAAGGGCCGTGTGCATACTATAGCCGTTTATTTGATATAGGCTGCTGATATTTTCGGATATATTAGCTTCAGTTATGATGATAACATCGATGATTTTATGCGATCCATGTATACATTGCTCAAGTGATGAAAAATTTTTTATTAAGGACCTAATATTAATATGTAGGCATAATAGGTTAATAGAATTATTAGGTAAGTGAGTTAGGAACTCATTCACATTTAGGCAGTCAGTAATCTCTGTTATTTCATCAAAAAAATTATCCATAAGAAACTTTAAAGAAATGAGTAACCAATTAACAAACCTTATTCTTTGGAGAGGGAGCGTAGGTGTTCCAAAGACCTCACAATAATGGTTTTGTCACCCTCTTCCTTACGAGCTTTAATTAGACCATTTTTAAACCACACGTACTTGAAGCCCTGGTTGTTCTTTGACTCCTGTTTCGCGTTCCAGAAAATTTGTTTGTTCAGTCTAGTCATAGCTTCTCTGACGAAAACAGTATTCTTGTTACGTTTTTCGGTTGGATGAATATCTGCAACTGTGATTTTTGAAGATTTTGCGGCGGTGACCCACTTTTCCTGCATTTGCCGGTCCTTAAGCTCCACTAATATATTTGCAGGCCGATCTTTTGTTCCTGGCATTCTTCTTGTACATTTAACGTCCTCCTTCGATAAGTTCAATTTGTGGGTAATGTTTTCCACCACAATTTGAACCTCTTCATTATTTTCGTTAGGAAGGTTTGCAATTTCTACATATTTTGCAAGTTTCTCTTGATCTATCTCTTGCAAACGTTGTTCTAAGGCACCTATACGTGTTTCCAGATTGTTATTCTTATTCGTTAGCTCTAAATTTTTTCGTTCTAAAGCCTTAATTGTCTTCTTAAAGACAGTAATACATTCCATTACTTCATCGAGCTTAGCACTATGAAATTGTAAGGACTCGTTTAGTTGGGTCATTTCCCTCTTAATGGCTCGTTCAACTTCTTTGGAAATATTGCTTAGCAGCTTCTTGGCGTTAATTGGAACTGCTTCGGTTTCCTCCTCATCCTCTGGCATTATAATTGATGTACTACGGCGCGAAGTATCTTGCAGACATTCAGGACAGGTCCATTCCAAGCTTGATGCGGCCTTAAGAGCCGCAATTTGTTTGTTAGTTAGACCAGTACATTTTGTATTAAGGTGCACTATTTTCTCGCATTTACTGCATTCCAGTCCTGGTGAACTTTTGGAGATATTTTTATCACAATTTTCGCACTTGGACACCGATGACATTTTGTGGGCAGTTAAAGAAAAAATATTTCTTTGGAACGTGCGTTATGTACAAAAGTTAGGTAGCTAATTTGAAGCAAATTTGTTTGTACAGAGCTTGAATGTGTGTGTGACCACTAAGTTTATGCAAACGTTCCGTCAAAATACCTTCCAACTTTATGACAGCTGTGAAAGGGGTGGGGAAGCGTGCTCCGTGGGGGGCAGGGAGTTGCCTTGAAGTTGAATTAGAATAATCTTTGTATTTCAAATTTAATGTGAAAAATTTTTTGATCTCGCGCAGGATTTGAACCCGCGTCTTCTAGTTTGCCGGACCAGACGCCTTAACCAACTAGTTCGACTTTTTATTAGATGCAGTAAAATGACGTTTCAAAATGTCATTACGTAACGAAAATGGTTGAATTTCTTTACGGAATGACATTTTGAAACGTCATTTTACTGCATCTAATAAAAAGTCGAACTATAGACCACCGAGACACTGCTCTCGACCGTCAAATTCTTTCACCTCATTACGTCTTGGGGCGAAAAATTTTTTCACATTAAATTTGTGATTGAGTCAGCATACTAATTGCTTTTCAAAAATTATCTCATATCTTTGTATTTATCCCAACTAATATTAAAAATGCAAAAGTAACTCAGTCTGTCTGTCTATTACGCTTTATCTCATAAACCGCCGAAGAAAGAAATGTCCCCATATCAATAAAAACATCCCAATTACTCTAAAAGCTAGCTGACAGTATGTCAATCAGCACTGTCAAAATTACGCAGTCACTAGATAGCTATCAATGGACGCCTAAGGATTTATTGGCTCGTTAACGTTTTACTGCAGTTTTTGGGCCGATCAGTTAATGGAGTAGTCGATAAAATTCCACTTGACTTGTCTGTTGACGTATGTGTTTCCAGACTGATGTACTTACTACATACATATTTGTGTATAATGTCATTTTACGCCTTTTTGTTTTTCGTTTAACGTAAGGGAAAATCCTCATGGATATTCACCGGACTCCTACCGACTAAAAAACCTCATGTAACGCCAAACAGTCTGTGGTTGGGAGCCCCGGGTTAGCCCTCGGAAGGATGTCCCAGGACTCCCAACAGACCTACGGCCGCCACTGCGGCCTCGCCCAGGGGGTGGTTCGGGTGCTATCCTGCGTCTTTGGGGGGTTTCGGGTGTGATCCCGCTCTAAGGGGGGCGTGTGTGTGTCTCGCAGTGGCAGTAGGACCGAGACATCTTACGCAGCAGACCATGGTCCAGGCTATGGTCAGCAGTGAACAGGTATGGAACTCCGCCGACTTGTTTTGTGAGGAGGTGATGTTCGCAAAAGAGGCGGCGGAGAAGGAACGGGAGAGGATCAGTTCTCTCCCGTGCCGCCGAAGATGCACTGGGCGCCGGAGATCACACAATGATCTTCGTCCTCCATAGGCGTGAGTCTAGGGGCGACACTCTGGGCAGGTGGTCGCCCTAGCAGATATAGGCTCAAGATGGTGGCGCGTTGGGAATTACCACGCGCCTCCTCAACGTAGAAAGTGGCGTGGTCCCCACAAAAAATAAAGGCGAGGAGCCGTCGAAGTTTGGCGGCCAGGGCTGGTCAGGGTAACTGGGATCTCCTTTCGAGGGCACACCAGGTTCCCTGACAACAAACAGCAGAGGAGCACGAGAAAAAAAAAAAGGGGGGGCGTGTGTGAGTTCCTCACGTCACGCTGCCGTCATGGGCCTGCTTCTGTAAGGACTGTGAGTCCCACTCTCACCGTCCTCAGGCCCCAGGTCATGGAGGCCAATAGTCCTCGGCGAAGACACGTCGGCGGCGCCCAGGCCGCCGACTGCGGAACTCGGGTGGGAGAGTTCTCTCCCGTTCCCGCCCCGCCGTCTCTTTCACGAGCATGGCCTGCTCGCAGAAAGAGGAGGCGCAGTCCCACTTACTCCCGCTGGAGAGCATGGCTCGCACCATGATCTCGAGCGAGAGACCCACCACGAGGACCTGGCGCTGTTGCCCCCACGCCGTGAAATTCACCAGCGTGTGGAACGCTCATTATACGCCTACATAGTAATTTCAGTTAGTCTTAGTAAGCCTATTGCCGTGTTGAAACAAAACACGCACAGTGTATGACTTTTCGCTGTAAAAAACGTTATGCCCATAGGGCCTTCACCTTGGCTTAAAGACTACCAAGTTGCTGACAATTAGGGCCAACGACGTGATTTCATATTATATGATCTGTCGGCTGTGATATTATAAATGTGAAAGTTTGTGAAGATGTTTGGATGGTTAGATGTTTGGATGTTTTTTTTTTTTTGTTTTACGTGAGGGAAATCCTCATGGATGTTATGCCGGACTCCCACCGACTAAAAAAACCTCACGTCACGCCCAACAGCCTGTGGTTTGGAGCCCCGGGGAAGCCCTCGGAAGGATGTCCCAGAACATTTTTTTTTGAAGAAATTGAATGTTTGTTACTCAATCATGCTCTAACGGCTAAATGGATTGGGCTGAAATTTGGTACAAAGATACCTAGCTCCTTCCTGACTGTTGGTTCTACTGCTAAGTTCCACTAAGGGGTCCAACAAGATATAGTCTGGAATAACACATTGGCTACTACTTATTCCGGGAATATGTTCCCACGGGAAGCGGGAACGGGTTCCAAATTGCACGCTGCCAAGCCGCGAGCATCATCTAGTCGTCTATAAAACCCTAATTTAACAGGGCTACGAGCGGTTCATTGCTATTCTAGCGAAGAAATTCGTAATAATTGGCATTTAATGAATGGTCAAAGATCTATGAAAATCTCAATCAGTCTGAAAATATAAATTACAATTAGTATGCTAACTAAATCTTATTTTTTTTTAATATACGACTTGGTTTAGACGTGACTTGTTTACTAGTTGAATATTAGGCTCCTTGTTAACAACCATTTATCTATCGACGAAGATTCCAGTACCAAAGTTTTGTTGTGTACACAAATTGTAGACATAGAGAAAATATGTAAGCAATCTTATTTTCTGTAAATATTTTTTAATACAGCGCTGTTTAGGCCAAACGGATATAACCTTGTCCTATAGAATCTAAGTAACAATCATTTTTAAATATTTTTAAACACACTCACATACTAACGTAGAAGACACTTACCCTAATCTAAAATAAAAATATTGTCCTGCTTCCTTATCCAAATTCCGAAAAAACATTTGCGGATCACAAAAAAAGTCGCACAATGTCCCACTCAAATGTTTGATCTGACCGTTGATTCGAACCCAAAACCTCAGCTCGGCAGTCGCATAAATTACCACTACGCTACCCAAGATGATGACCTATGAAGGACTTAGTTAATTATGTAAATTCATTATAACGTATCTAACAACTTACACAAAATATAAGATATACATACCTGAACACATTCTGCCATTCTGGTAATAATCACAAACCATTATCTATGCAATACAATTAAAAACCAAAATGGCGGCAGATAATAAAAGCTTCAGTCCTCTTATGGAGGCGGTAAAATTCTGTTTGATGTTTAACTACCCTCCATTTTGAGTTAGGGCTGCTAAAATGCTGCTGGTTTCATATTTCATTCTTGTAGGTTTAAAAGTCTAAGGAAACCGACTTGGGGACAGTCAATTTAAAAAAAATATTGGACACACTCTTTTGGGCTTAGCAATATGTTTTGTTTTTTGGGCTGCAGGAGGAAGGCAGACAAAATTCTTACTGACAGCCAAGGCGGTGAAATTTCTGGCTAAGATTGCATTACCGGATGTGTATTATTTAAGTTAAATATCTTTCATTGGTTCTCTAAATTTATCCACTTCCGTAATACTCAATTGCATTATAATAATTAATCTTACTTCCTACTAATATTATAAATGTGAAAGTTTGTGAAGCTGTTTGGATGTTTAGATGTTTGGATGTTTGTTACTCAATCATGCTCTGACGGTTGAACGGATCGGGCTGAAATTTAGAACCGGGGTAGATTATAGTCTGGAATAACAAATAGGCTTTCATCCCGAGAATATGTTCCCATGGGAAGCGGGAACGGGTACCAAATTTCATGCGGGCGAAGCCGCAAGCATCAGCTAGTTAATTATAAAACCATCAAAATGTTTTTATCGAACCTTAAATAAATACATTCAAAATATCTTTAACCCTTAGAGCCCCTTCAATACACACAAAATTTATATCGAAAATCGATAATCGCAAGCACCTATTTCCACCACCCTAAAAATGAAAAAAGATTTCCCATTTTTCACTTACCAGACCAAATTTTACGCCATTACGTAATTCAACCATTACATTTTGAATATTTAACTTTACCTTTTAATCGGATTTCGTGTTTTGCTTTAAAATATTATTTCATGGCAGAAATGTCCTTCTTCCTTTAATAACACAGGCCTGCAAAATGAGGGTCATAACTTCCTCTCTGGAATTTGATAGCTGATTCTAGGGTATTTTGGTGCGCTGATTACGAATATGTACTTAGTTTTTCTGCATCACCTCCAGATTTTTCAAAAAAGGTACAGAAAGAAAATAGAAAAAAAGACCCAAGTTTTCTCATAAAAAAATTATATTTAAAAAAAGTACATTACTTTTAACTTTAAAAACGACTAAAATATAATAACAACTTGTTACTAGTCTAAGTTACATGTAAATTTTATTTGTTGAACCTGGTCCTTTTTTCCTGGAACCTTAAGTTGTGCGATTTTCGGTTAAAATTCCAGTTTGGATCGTCGCGCTTCAATAACCAACAATAGTCCGCCATCATGCTAGTATTCCATGTTCCTTGATACCAGACTTCAAGCTCTTTCAAATCTCGGTAAAATTTTTCGCCTTGTTCTTCGCCAACGGCTCCTAGATTTTCTGGGAAGTAATCAATGTGCGAATTTAGGAAATTAAGTTTAGTGCTCGTTTATGTCCCTTTTATTATTAAAATTGTATCCAGTTATGTCACAACAACAGCAGTAGCAATCTTTATCATGGTTGTTAGCCTCTCTTCGTAGCATAGGCGAAACGATTTTGAAGCTATTTTTCTGTCCTTTTGACCACTGGCGAAGTTCTAATAAACAAGTCGTACAAAGTTTATGAGGTGTCCAAGTTTTGTCTTTGGTTAATTAAAACGTCTCCGTAATAACTTTTGTAAATATTTTTCACAAAGTCGGTAATGCTGTTTCGTTGTTTTATCACCATAAAATTCCCGCAAATATTACAAAAACAATTTGGAGAATTTAAACATCTTCGCGATGACATTTTAAAGTTCATGTTGCAAGATGCGCACTTCAACTGTTAATTTTCTAAATAAGTGCGGGTACTTAATAAAAAAAAAGCCTTTTGGATTATCTTTATTACACCCTTTTTTAATAATATTTACAACAATTAGGTAATATTACTACTAGGTAATATTTTTTATTTTTTTATTACTAAATGAAGTCAAAATTACCCGTTTTCAACATGGTTAATGCGGATTACTTTTACTTTTTATGTAGTAATCATCAAATTACTGATTTGCATTAATTTCTATGTCCCCTTACACGAATTAAATGCAATAAAAATTAAGCTGAAGTATTTTAATGACGTTTTATAAATTTCTAAAGATAGACGCTCAGACATTTTGGAGCTAAATCTTAAATATTCAATATCAAAAAATCCTGACGTGATGGATTTTTTTTATTATTTTTCTCGTAATCAGCACATCAGAAACTATAGAAAATGTTACTCAGATTTCAAAGAGGAAAACCATTGCAGACCTGTGTAATTTATGACAATTGTCACGGACTAAATTACGAATAAATTTATAATAGACTTTGACTGGCACTTCGTGACAATTTTGAACGCCGTGTCTTTATTTTCCTCAGGTTCAAAGTTTGATTTAGTTCAGGTAATTTATTTTTATGAGAATAAATGCGGGTATTTCGTACTTTTTTTTTGTTATTTGACGTTTAATCATTGTCTTTTAAATTCTAAATAATCGAAATAAGAGGACGAACGAAATAACAAAATTATTGATTGTCACAAAACTACTTATTAAGTGGTCCGGCCACATCTGCAGAAGAACTGACGGCTGACGGAGCAAACGGGTTCTACAGTGCGGACTGCGACTCGGCAAACGAAGGGTAGGACGTCCACCCGCCAGATGGACTGATGACCTGGTAAAGGTCGCAGGCTGGGACTAGATGCGGAAGGCACAGGACCGTGTATTGTGGCGTAAATTGGGAGACGCCTACGTTCAGCAGCGGACTGCCAAAGGCTGATTTGATTGATTGAATGATATTAGGTAACCTACCAAAATATGCAAACGTACTACATAGTAAGTTTTTGACATTTTCATTTATCAGCGTTTCCATGTTTCGGCAGTTACATGGTAGTCTCGTTGCCAAGTTGGAGGCTTTATGGGCTGCTAGAAAACATCTGCACATAACCACAACTATTGTCACTGCTCAGTTGGCAATAGACTCGCCATCTATATTACATGGTGCTTAATGAATTCATGGCCAATTTTCGGCCTATCTCTTCGAAGATAAACGCGTGAACATAATGTACGCTCGTCTATAAGTATAGCAAGTATGATTAAAGCATCATTTTAGCGCTTTCAAAAGCATTCATTTTCATTTAATTAATGGTGTAATAAATTTATAGACTTATTTTATACACGTCGTTTTTCTGAATATTATATTTTATTATAATAATTATTTAGTTATATTGAAAGTTATGTCTTTTTGAGGTTTCTGATAAAATTCCTGTAAAATAGGTTGCAAGTAAACGGCGTTAACAATAAAATAAACAAATCTGGAACATTTTCATACATTATTGTAATGGACATGTATGGGTTCTATAGGTGCCATGGGACTCATAGAAATTGCAAAGTTGAGTGTAACAAAATCAATTTTAGGCTAAAATAACAATAAAATTGTAGAGACATAATAGGTACAACCCGTCGGAAATATCTGCAAACCTCGCTTTCATTCGCACTTCCTCGCACCTCGCGTTTTTAATTTTTTTTTCCTATGGAAGTCCTTCATGGATGCTATCATAGTCTCCTGCCGACTAAACCCACACGAGGCCTTACAACTGTCTACAGTTACCGTACAGTTTGCATGACGTCATAAGACAGGTTTGCAGATTTGTCCGACGAGATGTATATTCCCACCGTCCCTCGTTGTATTATGCCAGGAGTTCGGGAGGTAATGTAACCCAAAAATCAGGATGCTCATTGTTCTTGTGAGCCGTAAGCTTGTCCATCTTAGCAGCCACCAGTCTTGGTACATCAACTCTAAATATGAATGCGCTTTCCACCAGATGAAATGACCGATGGCGAAGTTCTCTACTGCTACATCTTAAAATTACATTTTAAAACGCCAGAAGCCTCGAATAATCTATACTAATATTATAAAGAGGAAAGATTTGATAGTTTGTTTGTTTGTTTGTTTGCATCGAATAGGCTCCGAAACTACTGGATCGATTTGAAAAATTCTTTCGCTGTTGGGAAGCTACACTCTTCCCGGTAAACATAGGCTATATAATATTATATTCTCGTATTCTCACGGTCACAGGAGCTACGCGGGTGAAACCACGTGATGTCTGTAATATTTCAGAAGAAGTCGAGCAAATCATATTCACAAAGAAATCTGATGTTACTAAGCTTATCTCGTCTTAGGAGCAAACGTGTTTTGAATACTTTTACCGAGAGGCTGTGAGAGGAACTGTTAAATGTATTTACTTCATGGATCACCTATTTTTCAACACCGAGTGAGCCAGTATCATAGAGCAACACAACCATCATTAAAGGGAGACGCCTTTGCATTTACCTGATACATGGCTGTCTTTTTTTTACATACATACATATACTCACGCCTTTTTCCCTCCGGGGTAGGCAAAGACAACAGCCTTCATTGTCCTTACATACTTCACTAGCTTCCTCTACATTCATTAAACCTTTCATGCAAGCCCGCGGCGGTGTCGGTTCATTTTTTCGGTTTTTTTTTTTAACTTGAGGGAAAACCCTTCATAGATACTATGCCACAAAAATCCTCACGTAACGCCCAACAGCCTACGGTTGGGAGTCCCGGGTAAGCCCTCAGAACGGTGTCCCAGGATACATAACTGTCTTGAATTGAAAACGGGATTTCGCGCAGCACTATTTTACTATTAAATAAAGGTTTTCGCTACCTTCTTGTTCTCCGACGTTTCTGTAGGGTTACACCTATCGTGGTCCCGAGGCGACAGATGCATTCAGGCGGGAGCTTCTGCTATGTGTCAGGAGTTTTCGAACAAGACGGTACCGAAAACCTTTATTTAATAGTAAAATAGTACGCGCGAAATCCCATTTTCAATACAAAATGAGTTCTACGCGAAACAAACTGTCTGTCATAATGTTGCGGGAGAAAATAGTAATTCATATTTACAACTACAAAAGCTATCGACTCAAATCGGCTGTCACTATGAAACTTACTCATAACAATGGAACTATCTATGTGACAATACACTCACAATTTTAGACACACGCATACCTATATTATTTGTTATACCATTTGGAGTATTTATTGATACAGGGGAAAGTTTTCAAATAGGCGGTGTTGCTCTATGGCTGGTAGGCATGAACCTTTTTAATATATACTCTAAGGTATCAACATTTTCCATGTTATTGCTGTACTCATAAAAGTTAATAGCACGCTTCTGGCGTCAAATACAACACCAAACGATGTAAATAAGACGTAGAATATTATATATTTTGCTCTCTTGAATAAAAAGGAATTCTTAATCCTTTCAACATTTTGTATTACATTTTTTGTTTTGACTTATGGGTTGTATGTTCGAAAGAGACTCATCTTGGGGTCAACTTTATACTAGGGACATATTCTTCGATTTGATCTGATAAAACTATATTATTGTAATTTATTAGATACTCTTGGTTTTTTAACGTATTAAAACACGATTAGGAATACTTTGTTCGATCGAAATCGCTCTCGAAAAATGAGAAATATTGCAAAAATCTTAACAAGTAATGTACTTTTTTTATCTAAATAAATGAGTTTAATTCTCATAAAAACTTGTCATAAAATAGATATAGGTCTTTAGAACAATATTTTACGTATAGATTTTTTCTTAAAACCCCTCAGATTTTATAACAGTAATATAATGTATTAGAATCGAATGAAATCTGGCAAAAGCGTACGCTGCAATCGTTTAGGATTTGTCAAGGTCGAACATTGCAGCCTTATGCCGTTTTAACTTAGAGGAGGAGGAGTAAGACTTTACTAGAGAATAACTTGTTTTGTTACAAACAACTAATAAGCACAACGTAACTATGGTAAACTATACTGAAGTAGACATAACTATGGTAACCGTACTGAAGTAAATTATTTCAATACAAGTCATTCACTAATATAGTCTTACTCCGATTATTACCAACTGACGCTAAGTGTAGCTATCTATAAAACTACACTTAGCGGTCTATAAGTTCAGTTAATAAAGTATTTTTTGGAGAGTGTGTGTGCAGGAACCTTAGCAATTTCTTCAGAAAGGGTGTTTACGAAGAAAACTTATATCTAAACGAGAACCACGAGAGCATCGGAGAACTTAACGTTGCAATTTCCATCACATTCCACAAATTTTGTAGGTAAATCCTTTGTAGTTGTGGCAACAAGATTGTGGAATGCACTACCAGTCCCAATAAGGCGAGCTCAAACTATTACGTCATTTAAAACAATGGTTTACGAATATTACCTGGAGCTTTAGTTTAGCAGATATAATAGGTTCATATTACGCTTGTGTATGTATTGTATTTATAATGTCGTATCTATGTCTGAAAATGTGTATATTTGTGTGTGTGTATGTATGTATATATATATGTGTGTGTGTATGTGTATATGTATATATATATGTGTATGTATGTATATGTATATATATGTTATTTTGTATGCATTTATATATGTATTTTTATATATTTTATTGGTGTGTATATTTATTTATGTATGGTATCGTATACCTACTCGAGTAGAATCTATAATGTCAGTTGTACTTCCCACGATGTGTCTCAATTTCTCTAGGTATTCCTGTTCATCCAAAGGTTGCCTGGAAGAGATTGCTGTGTGCAATAAGGCCGCCCATTGTGCTTGACATTAGACACTACTGTTATTTTGTACGATTAATTACTATGTTATCGTTTATGTTAAATGTGAGTACAATAAAGAATACATCTATCTATCTATCTAAACTAGCGGTATCCTGCCACGCTTCGCTGTGACTTTTTTATGGTGGTTTTATGTACCTATGAAAAATGAGTAACAAACCAAAGGATGGGTACATTACAAAAAAAAATATAAATCTTTCTGTAAATCCAATTAACATCCAAATCAATAGAAGCTTCACTTGAAAAAAAAACTCTATTCTGTGATCAATGTTCAGTTTTTAAAACATGCTTCAAAAAAATAAATTCATCTTATAATATTTCCCTAACGTGCCAAAATTCTAACTTCAAAAATAACATGCAAAACATATCTGACCTCTTTCTTAGGTACGTACTCTCTTTTATTATTCTGAATGCAAGGAGTGCGCAATCAAACTTCTCTTAAAATAAATAAATGGTTTAAAAAACCCTAGAAAAATACGCTTTTATAATGCATGAAAAACCCCAAAAATAAATTATGGATCGTTCAAGTTGCCTCTATTTCTGGACTGAAGTGTAAACTATGTGCTTTTAGTTATAATATTTGATTATAAAAGCGTGGGGCGCTAGAACAAGAAAGACTTTTTTGTAAGCATATTCCTATTAATACTAATCCTTTTATAATAAAAATCCTGGCGAAAGCTGCATGAGGTCGCATAAGAGCATAACGTTTATGCTGCCAGAGGGAACGCCTCCTCTTTCAGGCAATTAAGTAGATACATGAGGGGAATACGTTAACAGTGGCAAAATGTAGAGTTCTTGTTCGAGAACGAGATATCTTTGGTTACCGTTAAAAACCCGCTTGGGGATATATGCTTTTGTATTCCTATTACGTGATTACTACATATTGTACTAAATATCTCGGAATGCAGAAACTTTAAGGACCTACCAATGAATTATCTAATAGAGATCCGTAACGGTAATAGGTTTGCTCCTATTACGCGGGCGTCACGAGAAACTGGCAATAGTGGGTGTTGAAAATGCGTAGGCGTGATTAACTACTTTACTTTTCAAGTAAGTATGTTATGTATTTTAATTAAAGCTATCATCGTTAAAACATTTCCGAAATTTAAAATGATACTAATAATAATAAAAGTCACAATCTTAGATCATCTAACCACAGGATGCGCCTTACTTAAGCATTGTTTTCTGCCATTGCACATGACCATTTGGTCTTTTGGCTTTATGAAAAGCCTGTACATCAGTACATCATTTTATATGATTAAACTAGTACATTACATTGTAGTTGACTGTACAATAACAATTAACACACAACAGCCATTACGCGTTTGTCGATTAATACATTTTTAAATGCAATGAAATTTTATATGTCTTTGTGTTTCCCCCTTCACTTGTATGAAAACTGGCAGAATATTTTTGTATGCGGTGGTTCGCAAAGGCTAGTCCCGTGTTATATGGTCTAAGGTCACAATAGATATATAAAAGCGTGACAGTGTAAATTAATAGTTTAAAAACACGAGAAAAACACGCTTTTATAAATGTGACCTTATCCTTAATCTGACAAGACATCATGCAGCTTCCGCCAGGAAAGTCTTTCCTGTTCCAGGGCCCCACGCTTTTATAATCAAATATTATAAGTTAGCACATAGTTTACACTTCAGCTCAGAAATAGAGGCAACTTGAACGATCCATAATTTATTTTTGGGGTTTTTCATGCATTATAAAAGCGTATTTTTCTAGGGTTTTTTAAACCATTTATTTATATTAGCTAAATTTGGGCTAGATGATGTTATGTGTGAATGTCCACAAATATATAAAAAAAAATGCTGGGCGTTAATCATCAGACCTGGCATTTTGCTCTATCTATTTGGCCAAATTAAAAAGAGCAGGATCTTGATCGAAGGTTTCTGTATTTTAAACTTTAAATGTGATAAGTAGTTTTGGTATTTGTTTTGATTATTCACGCAATATGTCAGAAGACCTATGCACTGTGAGAGTGGCCCCATCGGTAGAGATCGCCATGGCTTTTCATCAGACGGGCAACAGCAATAACAACGGGTGTATTGATTGAACTGAAAGGGATTTGAAAATTCTACTGTAAAAATAACCATATAAAGTAATCTGCTACGTTAATAAATATTCTTTTATTAATCATTTTTTTACTTTACTTTTTCAAAAATGGAAGTGGAGATTGGGATCGTACTGTTCCTCCTTGCACCACTCTTGGTATTACAACAGTGAATATGAATAAGAGTATGTTAATTCAGGACAGCTGTTCCAAATTAAATTCAGAACTTCACAATCTTAACCTCAAATCAACATGACGTTCTAAACTTTTGAAGGAAGCTCATGAAATTAAAATTAAGTAAACGATGTGTGAAGTTGCCTTAAGCATTTGAAAGTATAATTTTACAATAATGGTGTTAATTAATTCAATTAGTGACCCAAAACGCATTTTAGCATAAATTATTTTAGGATTATTCAACTTAGCACCTGAATTAAATAACTTTTTTTTCAGCTTTATGTGTTTATTCTCTTCATGAGTAGTGAAATTGCGGTTTATGACGTATTAAAAAAAAAAACTACCAGCTCTGTCTCGTTCAAACCAATTTTCGTTGGTAGTTTTTATGGCAATGTACCTACATCATATATTTTTTTTATATTTATCATTCTTTTAGTTTAGAAGTTAGAGGGGGGGGGGGGGGACACATTTTTCCACTTTGGAATTATCTCTTGCGCAAACTATTCACTTTAGAAAAATATTATTTTAGGAACCTCAATAGCATTTTTGAAGACCTATCTATAGATACACCACACGTATGCATTTGATGAAAAAAAAATTTTGAGTTTCAGCTCTGAGTATGGGGACCCCCAAAATTTATTTCTTTTTCTCTAGTTTTATATAAGAATCTTAATGCGGTTCACAGAATACATCTAGTTACCAAGTTTCAATATCATAGGCCTTATAGTTTCGGAGAAAAGTGGCTGTGACACACGGACGGACAGACAGACGGACAGACAGACAGAGAGACAGACATGATGAATCTATAAGGGTTCCGTTTTTGCCATTTGGCTACGAAACCCTAAAAAGGAGGAGGTTACTCAAGTCAACAGTATTTATGTTTTATTTTATGTTTGTTCGCGCAGAACTTTGTTGTCTAAGAACCGATTTTTTTAATGTAGATATTCCGAAGCTGCTTTACCAGGAAGTCAGGATCGGATGAAGGTATATCAAAGAAACTTTTGAAAATTGTAGGGACAACTAGGTGTTGTTGTTAACTTTTTAATTAAGTGCTTTAAATCACTACAACGTTACGTAGGTCTGGAGTCGATCTGATTATGGAACCGAATGACAGTCGAGGGAATTCCTTAACGATTTACAGCAGTTACCTTGTGTTTGGACTTGATTTATTTGTATTGATGAGAACTTTACATCTAGACTAGATGTTTCAGTCTACCCGCCACTTAAAATAATGAAATTAGAAGTAGATTTTATTTTTCAGTGTTCAGATTTTGTTTGAAATCGGCTTTAGCCCCTCTCTACAAAACAGATTGCAAAGGGGCTTATGGCGATACTTGTGTCTGGAGTCTGTGACTCTGTTGCATTAAATAACGTCACTAGGTCACGTGGATCGTCTGTTCAAAGCTTGAAATAAAACAAAAATGACAACGTCAATTGGATTGAACTTTCTCTTTCACAATCAACGTTAGAGGGGCAGTTGGGTGAGACCCTCTCACGGCGTCTTGTTATTTTTGCCAAAAAATATTATTTACAGCTTTTTTTCTATTCTGTATCCAATTCCATTAATAATGGATCCAATGTTGTGTCACTGTTTACCAGTTATGCTGGAACTACGCTTTACTTATACTACAAATTACGCTTACTTATCTATAAGTGCTAATTATTTTGACGTATCACTGCTAATTATTTTTGGTGTAACCCCTATCAGTATATTGATATGGATACGAGATTGATTTACCAATTACAGGGCTTAAGTGGGTACACTAATTGCGAAAATCAGAAAAGGGTTTTTGAAGGATGCTCAAATCAATTACGCGTTATGCTCTTATCGAAAGTAGGTACAATCAAGAACTTTATTTTGGGACCCACCTAAATTGAAACATAATTTTTGAAGAGGAACTTCTCTTGAGTCGGTTTGTACGAAGTTCTGTTCTTCTTTAAATTAAGATCTCGTAAAGCGCTCGTGGCCTGCGGACTCAGTGTTCTGTAAACTATCACTGCAGTAAGCAACTTTCAATATGGCTGGCCCTTGGATGAGTGACCATCAATGTGACCACTTTGTGACATTTATTTGAGCGTTTCTATGCTTCGGAAGGCACGTTCAGCTGATGGTCCCGGTCGCCTTAAAGGACTCATATAGGCGGATTGAAAATTTTCAACAGTATGTAGTCACAACCAGCGCCTGTCTATATTCAACACTGCAATACGGCTCACCACCTAAAAAACTGAAATGTGGGCATAAAATAAGCTTCTGCCTGCCCCTTCGGGGATAAAAACGTGACGACATGTTATGTTAAATTAAGATCACCTAAATGACGCTACCTGACAATTGTGAAGTCATAGCCATATCTCATAAACTGAGGCTACACTCTTACAGTTCACAATACTATTTTGACTACAAGTTGGTGGTATATGTTGTGCTTGTTCACGATTTGTTTGAGGAAACTGGAGTTGTAAGAGGAGAGAAGCACATGAGCTGCCAGAACGTTCGGAATTTCTATAGTTCATAATAGCAAATTTAAGACATTATTTAGAGCTAATAATTACGCGTGGATTAAATTGTGGAATGTAAGTGCAAGTGTGTGTTTCAATAATGTATTACAACAAGTTCTATCAAGTGCCGACAAGAGTGTAAATGAGCTAATAATTATTTATTGTTTATAATTATGTAATGACAACCGCTTAGCTGATATTTTCAACCTTACTGCATTGTAAACTTTCTTACATAATTTAAGAAAATGGGTTCTAAATTAAAGTTCGGGACCATACGTACCTCTCTGCGCCAATCGTTGTCATTACATAGGCTTAACGCAACACTCTGAAGGCTTAGTATAAAAGGTTTTCAAATAGGAGTCTCTCAATAAATCAGTCCATCAAAATTGAAGTTGAGGACTTTTTTTCGCGTGTTGCAAAAGTTTGTTCGTCAAAGTTCACGTTAAAGAAATTAAGTTCCTGCAATGTTTTTCCGGCAAGGCCAGAAGACCACTGACTCACATGTTTATGATATTCTTGTGAAACTGCCCATTTGAAAAGGCCGCCCATTTTACATTTCAAAACCTTGTAATTCCTTATTGATTTAAGTATTTATTGGTGTACAATACAGTATATTTCTATCTAATTCCATTCTATTCTGACGCTTCTTGTACGGCATTTTTATTTGAAAACAGTAAATAAAGTATAAAAAGTCAATTTATCTTTTACTGAAACTTTAATTAAAACTATTATAATTATAACTATAACTATAATTATATAACTATAATTATAACTATATATAATTAATATATTTAAAAAATAATAAATATATAATTATAATTATATATATTATTATTAAAATAATTATAACTATAATTATAATTATAGTTATAATATATATTAATCAATAACTGGACATAAGCCTCTTTTACTTTCATTTTCCCAGCCAGGTTGGTACAGAATTTATTATAAGATTTTTATGCTACTAAGGTAGCAGTCCAACTTATCGCTTACCTACTTGATGGTTAGTTACCGTAGAATAGAATAGAATAGAATAGAATATTATTTATTTGCTGAAACATGGTGGTTATACGTGTTACAGTTCAATAGGTTTCACATGTTTCGTCGGTGAGTAGTCCGACAAGCAAAAACATAACTTAATAGCTAGACATTAAAAGGAACACATTGCATGCAATTGAAAATTTTATAATAATAATATTGAAGTTAATGATTGACTCACAATGACGTTATAAGTAATAATTAATGTCAGCTAGTTTAATACAATTATAATGAATGACACACACAATAAATTCACAATAATGTCATTTTTTTTTTATATGTCCTGAAATCAGGTTTGACAAATACAGCTAGGCACAAAACAGTCGCACAAAGATTATAATAGTTGTCAAAATATGATATTTCAAATGTCCTAGGATCAGGTGTGACACAATACAAGTTGCAACAATAGAAGAAACAAAGGAAATCAGTTCAAAGTCAACATTTACATTGGATTCCCGAAATTATGTCATGAATACCTACTATATAAACATTTCATTAATATCATAAAAACATTTGTCAACAAGCCACCTGTGGAGGTTAGTTTTGAACTTGTGAGTCGGTAGTTGCCTTATTGGTTTGGGTATTTTATTATAGATTTTAATTGCCATTCGTTCGCAGTTTCTTTGGCACAAAGTGGTCCTACGTAGCCTATGGAAGTCAATTTTAACATTAAACTTCTATCATCTAAAAAAAACATATTTTAGGATTTTTTCTGGACATACCTAGAACATTATAGCCGCCATTCATGGTTCGCCAGTAAAAAATAAGCAGTTTTTATAGCACAGTTTATCAAGCGCTAAATTGTGTGAAAAGCTTTATTTAGCGCTGGCAACAGACTAGAAGTTTATTGCTATGATAATCCAGCGCCATTTATCTTGATTGCATTCATGTTTATAGCGCAGATTAGGGCGCCATTTAAAAATGGAACCATAGACGCGGTCGTATTTTATCTGCGGTTTGTTTTTAAATTTTGCGATGAGGTTACGTGAATGAGGTGGCAATCCTAATATTTTAATGTTTGTTTACATAACACGATTGTATATCACTTGTGTATCTCTGAGTGTTTGTCCAGTCAAAGATAAATTTATATTTTGACAGTGTTTATGTTATAAATATGGAAGAAAATTTATAATTAATTATGATCTAATCATTTTATAATCGAAAACGAAATACCAACTGGGACATCCTTCGGTGTCTTGGGACATCCTTCCGAGGGCTTACCCGGGGCTCCCAACCGTAGGCTGTTTGGCGTTAAGTGAGGTTTTTTAATCGGTAGGAGTCCACGGTTTACAATTTGTGAAGATGTTTGCCGTGAGCATTATCTAGTCTATACTAATAATATAAAGAGGAAATATTTGTATGTTTGTTTGTTTGCATTGAATAGGTTCCGGAACTACTAAACATGTTTGCAATATTCTTCCATGGTTGGGAATACGGTAGTAAAATACAGCCTATGTCAACTGAGAATAGTAGCTGACGCTATATTTTATTACCGTATTCCCTCAGGAACGGGAACTAACTACGCGTGTGAAACCGTGTAACGTTAGTTAGTTAGTTATACTTTATTGTAACACCAAAATACATTTTGTACACTTATGTAATGTTAAACTTAAATGGTTTTACAATTGGCGGCCTTATCGCACAGAGGCAATTTCTTACAGGCAACCTAGTATGGAGATTTTGTGATAAGCAAACATTTGGGGCAGAATGGTGTTACATTTGAGTGTTACCACTTTGGTAAACAGATAAGTATTACATTTCAATTGTGTGTTGTACAGAAATACACATACATACCCAAATATATACATATATATATATATATATATATATATATATATATATATATATATATATATATATATATACAATCTGTTACATACACGTCATACATACATACATACATACATACATACATACCCATAAAATAAAATAAAAAATAAAGAAATAAAAAAATCCTGCCAGCAGAAAACAAGTACTAGACATAGCCGATGTCTCTCAAATAGTGGCTATTTACAAGGGTCTTGAAAGTTGCTAGACTTTGCGCACGTTTGATAGATACTGGCAGTGCATTCCATAATCGAACTGCTTGAACGGAGAAGGAATTGTCCATAAAGTTAGTGGAATGTCCAGGCATCCTCAAGCTCAGGTTTTCCGACGATCTCAGGAATCTACTGTGGGGAGGAAATTTCTCAGCCTGCGCAGAGACCCCGCCGCAGCATACATTTTACGGCTCACTTCTTGCATTTGAGGCCCCCAGGACATACGCGAGTCCAAGTAAATACCCAAGTTCTTTACCTTATCGCTGTATGATATGATAACGCCGTTGCACATTACTTTAGGTAGATGTGACCAGTCAATTTTAGGCATCATCCTGGAGCCACCAACGATCATGACCTGGGTCTTAGAAGGATTCACCTTAAGGCCATACGACTCACTCCATCTACAAATGATCTGGAGATCGTCATTTAATTTACCAACAGCTTGGCTCAACCTGTCCAGTGGGGCTTGAGAATATATCTGAAGGTCATCTGCGTAAAGGTGATGGGAAGAAGATAAATTCTTAGTGATTGAGTTGATAAAAACCGAGAAGAGTAAGGGAGACAGAACGCCACCCTGCGGCACACCAGCAGATGTATTGCACCAAGACGAAGAGGTGTCTTCAAGATTAATACGCTGCCGGCGGCCAAACAGGTAACTATGAAACCAATCAATTACTGTTGGAGATATGTTAAGGGAGGCTAGTATACCGAGTAAAACGTCAAAGTCCACCGTATTAAAGGCGTTGCTGAAGTCAAGCAGTGCCAGTACTGTGAGGTTGCCATTTTCCATACCAGCTCTGATGTCGTCCGTAATATGAGTTAACGTAGAGGTTGTACTGTGGCCAATACGGAAACCAGATTGATAGGGATTCAAGAGTTGATTAGTAGAAAGGTAATTCATGAGCTGAGTGGAAAGGAGTCGTTCGAGAACCTTGGACAGAAAAGGAAGAATAGAGATAGGGCGGTAATCAGAAAAAGAGGAAGGATTTTTCTTTTTAGCTATGGGAATAATCTGGGCGTCTTTCCACGCCACTGGAAATTTACTTTTAGTGATTGAGTAATTCAAGATGTGACAGATGATGGGGAGAATTTCTTCAATGATGGGAATAATCATATTACGTCTTAGACAGTCAGAGCCTACTGCGTTAGATCCAATCGACATAATAGTCCTCCTCACACCACAATCAGATAATTGACTAAAGCTGAAGGGAGAACAGTCGGGAGGGGATATCGATGAAAGAGTATTAAGGGTTGCTTCTTTTGTCATTCTATCAAAATTTGACGACGTAGAGAAATGCTGATTGAGTAAATTCAGATTCAAAGATTTTGGCGAAGAGTCTTGATCACACTTTCCCACTCCCAATGACCTTAGAAATTTCCAGACTTTAGCTGGATCTCCATTTTCAACAGAGTTGTGAATATGTTGGCGTTGAGCATTCCTACACACTTTACTGCAGTGATTTCGTATATAGACGTATTTTTCCCAATTTGATGCTGTTGGCCGATGATTATATTTTGACCTTGCTGCGGCTTTTTTGGATATCAGTCCCTTAATCTCATCTGTGAGCCATGGTGACGGCAGGTGTCTCAATTTAATTTTGCGAACTGGAGCGTGCACGTCGTACAGCGATATTAAATTAGTTGTAAGCAGCTGAACTTTTTCATCAATGCAATCCGAGTTCAAAAGCGGATGCCAGTCAATGCCACCGGCGTCCCTGCGCAGATCATCAAGATTCATGCCACCAAAGTTGCGCAGCGCAAGAAGCTGGGGTTTGAGCTTAGGCAAACGAAGACGATATGAAAGATAGAGCAAATCGTGAACAGAAAACTGATATGCATTCCGCTGACCATGTTTAGCCACTCTATTTGATGAGGAAACAATTATTAGATCTAGTAGTGACGGAGGGTGACTAGCACAGTGATGAGTGGCACCAGAGGGTAAAATCGACAAGTTATTAGACTGGATAATAGATTGGAAGGTGGAGGAGCGAGAGTCATTTTTAAGGAGACATGTGTTGAAATTACCCATGATTATGGTGTGACTGCACATTGAAGCAAAGCTTTCCAGAAGGGTTTCGAAAGAAGAAAAGTAATTTATATTTGAAGAAGGACCGTAATAAACCCCAAGGAGAACCTTGCTATGGAAGAGTTCAACCTCTAAAAAAGGTGCTCCCCTGAATATGGCAGAGGTGGCTGAGGTGATGTACTTACAACATTATACGAAAACTGAGAACGTAAGTAAATAGCAACACCACCGTAACTATCCGGACCACGATCATTACGGATGAGGTTGAACCCTGGCAGAATATAAGGAGTGGAAGGCAAGCATGGTTTCAACCATGTTTCAGACACAAGTATAGCGTGAATATTTGTACAGTCAAAAGACGCCAGC
The DNA here is from genome assembly GCA_933228765.1 of Miltochrista miniata. NCBI lineage: Eukaryota > Metazoa > Arthropoda > Insecta > Lepidoptera > Erebidae > Miltochrista > Miltochrista miniata. The sequence continues at coordinate 6,026,285 of OW121769.1, forward strand.
ATTTCTGTTATGTGAGCCGGAATACTTTGAGCATTTATATGAACCACATTAAAATTCCCAATAACATCTGAAAACTGAGACGTCAGGAACCCTGCAAGTGAAGGTATTGGAATGTTGGGTGAAGGTACATTCTCAAAACTAGAGTTACTATCCGCCGAGTAATAAACATCACTGTCCTCACTGCCATTAGGTGAGAACATTATAATATCTTAAACTATATATTATAACAAAACAAAAAATATAATTAATATAGGTATATAAATATAAATATACAATAGAATCAGATATCTATAAAATAAATATATAAATAAATATTACTATATACCTTTTACGACTCAGCAGTATACTTCTGTATCAATATCGCACACACAAAACCCCATCTGCCGGTGCCAATTTACACTAATAAATTATGATTTAATGAAGATATACATTAATAACAGTAGCACAGGCAATCAAACATAGTTCACGAACATACAATGAACTAGACTAAATAGTAGGCACAGTAACACAATGGTGTGTCCTTCATTGACCTCACTAGCATTTATTCATACATTACTCGTATGTACAATAATATATACATACGTTAAGTACATATTGTACAATAGTAATAAGCTTTATGAATTTACATAAAACGGAACACAAGGCCTATCCAATCACAATTTACGGTGTCGAAATTAGGAACATTAAAAGAAATAAAAGAAAATAAATAAAAAACATTAGGTATTAACAATTTTTGCCATCAGTGATAGTGATCATCGTAAGTCTGTATTTAAAATTCACTCGTGCCTTCTTTTAATTTTATAAAAATAAATAAAGGTATCAACATTATGACCATCAAACACCCACCAGTCACCTACCTAATGTATGGATGCAGAAAAAAATAGAAATAAAAAAAAAAAAAAAAAGTATAGGATTAAACGTTCGCCAGTTTAATATATTTTTCAACAGCTTAAACACAATTTGTTGCTATTTAAGTAGGTACCTATATCTGTTTTCCTATTAAAGCATGAAAACTACTCAAATGCGGCTTTTCTAGAAAACTCTTGTGTTAGCGGGCGAAATTTCGTCTAAAATAACAGCCTTCACAGAGATAAATTTACTCTCAAAATTTCATTTCAGTAATATGACTGAAGGCTGGTCTGTAAGTTGAAAGTCAAAGTTTGTTAGGAATTCGGGTTGCCTTGGTTTACCGTAACTATGTTTAGAATGTACGTTTGCGGATAGCTCCAAAACAAAGATTCCTTGTAATATTTTATGACCCCAATAGCACAGAACAACGTAACCAACCAGTACAGTCAACTACAAAGAGATGTACTAATTTAATCTTACAAAATGATGTATCCCTGCGAGTCGAATGTATGACGAGGTTTACCGTAACTATGTGTAGAATGTACGTTTGCGGATACCTCCAAAACAAAGATTCCTTGTAATATTTTATGACCCCAATAGCACAGAACAACGTAACCAACCAGTACAGTCAACTACAAAGAGATGTACTAATTTAATCTTACAAAATGATGTATCCCTGCGAGTCGAATGTATGACGATACATCATTTTGTAAGAATAAACTAGTACATCTCTTTGTAGTTGACTGTACAAGAGGATTATACATAGCATTTCTGTTCTGTATATGTTTGTCTACCATAATTATGTTGCAGAGGGAAACCTACAAAATCAATCGACCGTCACCATGGAAGAATTAAAACAATACACTCATAATGTCACACACACATATTTATTACCCTTCTGACCCGTGGTACACCTAGGTGATCCACGGTTACTTTACACTTACTAGGATGTACCGTCCCTTTTTATTTATCACCGATTTCGGGGGGGCCCAAGTGCTTTTACCTGCAAGCTTCGCCTGCTTACTAACGGAGTAGGCTCCGACGCATTCAGGTACCCACGGCACGTGGTTGGAGTTGGTACCACAGTGTAGTGTGTACAGTTCTATAAGTAACTCAGCCCTTAGTCGGGTTGCGTCCGGACTTTATCAACTGTAGAGCCGGGCCCGGGGCCTCACATTCGTTTTTGCTTTTGAACTCAGTTTCATAATTTTACAAAGAAGGTTTAGTGTATTGAAACATCCTTCGGAGGGTTTCTTTTTTATCCCACTAAGGTGGCAGACAAGCATACGGCCCACCAGTTGTACTGGTGGTCACCACAGCGTATGAACGTTTGCAACACCGAAGGCATCACACTCGCGGTGCTGACCCTGTAAAAGCCTTCTAAGACTTCTTTTGAAGAACCCGGGACTCCAGGGGTAAACTGTAATAAGGCATTGTGTGGTTTTAGTCGGTAGGGGTCCGGCATAGCATCCATTTGAATTAATCCTTTTAGGTATGAAAATATGGTGTCGGACGGACGGAGTAACCATGGATCACCTAGGTGGACCAAGGGTACAAAAAGTTAACCGTGGAACACCTAGGTGGACCAACGAGACTCGAGTTAATCGTGGACCACTTAGGTGGACAAAATAGGTGTACCACGGGTCAGTCACCATTTATTATCTGCCTCTGTGGCGCAGTCGGTAGTGATACCGCCTGCGGTGCTGGATGGAGGTCAGGTCAGGAGGACAAATATTTGTGTGACCCATAAATGTTTGTCTCAAGAGTCTGGGTGTTTCTATGTATAATATGTATGTATTTAAAAATATATAAGTATTAATATCCGTGGTCTGATACCCATGACACAAGCAGGTTATTCCTAGCTTACGTTGGGATCAAATAGCGTTGTGTGAGATGTCCGTGAATATTTATTTATTTATTTATTATACCATTTGGAGTACCTATGTATTGACATGACAGAGGGGAAGGTCTCCGTACGGCGCCTTTTTCTTTAACGAACGGAAAATACTACAGTGATGCTATGTCGGACTACTACCGACTAAAAACCACACGTATCCTACCTCAAAGCCAACGGTTAGGAGCCCCAGGTAAGCCCTCGGAAGGATACCCCAGGACTCCCAACAGACCTACGGCTATCACTGCGACTTCACCAAGGGGGGGTTCAGGTGCTATCCCGCATCTGTCGTAAGTTGTTTGGATGTTTTCCGCTTCTTCGGGGTGCGTGAATCCCTCACTTCACGCTGTCGTCTAGGGTCTGCTCCTGTACCGTATGCCGCCTTCCCTCCCAATCAGTCATGTTCGTGTTGTTCTACTCCTTAATAGAAACAGATTTGCCTTTGTAGTTACGAGGTCATTAACCACTTGACTAGATCGAACACAAAATTATGACATTGTAACCCTTTAGCGCGACCTGTCGGAACGGAATTTAAAATTTATGACTCGATGCCGTAAGGAGCCAGATATTGAGGATTCTGAACACTTTTACTTCCTTTTCCACCTCGTTATAGCTTTCCATCAGGTGGCGGCATCCTTTTGACGAAATAAATATTTAAAAAAGCCTAGAATACTAGAAATGTCTTGCTACAAGCTTTGTTGAGCAGAGCTTTTTAAACCGAACAAGAGTCTCGACTTGTGGTTGTCGGATCAATGTCTTGAGATACCTTCCAAGGCAGCACAACTGGCCACCAATCCTAGAACTAACCCGAGCGTACTAAGCTTAGTGTGCTAGTCCTGTGACAGTTTACAAAAATCTAAAGGCGGAAACACATTGTTAAAACGCGATGCGGTCCGATGCAAGTCAACGCGTGTTGAGTAGAATTAATTTGTATTGTTTTCTATGACTAGAGTCACACTATCGACATCCGATGGGCCACCATGCGCAGTGTAGTCTACACGTAGCATCGCGTCGTGTTTTAATAAGGAAACGAATTAAAGGTCATCAAAATTGATTAATTAATTGACACCAAAAACTCCAGTTCTAATTTGCATCAAGGTTAGGTTAGGTTGGAACTGTGACCATTAACGCCAGAACCTATTGGTATTATTATACTTCTATACTATATCTATACTAATATTATAAATAAATGGTTTAAAAAACCTAGAAAAATACGCTTTTATAATGCACGAAAAAAACAAAAATAAATTATGGATCGTTCAAGTTGCCTCTATTTCTAGGCTGAAGTGTAAACTATGTGCTTTTAGTTATAATATTTGATTGTAAAAGCGTGGGGCGCTGGGACAGGAAAGACTTTCCTGGCGGAAGCTGCATGATGTCTTGTCAGATTAAGGATAAGGTCACATTTATAAAAGCGTGTTATTCTCGTATTTTTAAACTATTAATTTACACGTCGTGTCACGCTTTTATATATCTATTGTGACTTTTACTATTATTTATTTTATACCATTTAGTCACAACATTTATACCTTTACTAGCTGTTCCCACGCGCTCTCGCTTAAGTGGAGATGGGCCGGACATATCTCACGATACCCAGACAAAAGATGGACCATTGAAGCCACACGATGGAAAGGACCGACGGGGAAAAGGAATGTTGGTCGACAATTAGGACGGTGGGCTGATGACATAACACACGTGGCAGGAAACGATTGGATAAGTTCAGGGAAGGACAGGGAGTCATGGAAAAGGATGGAGGAGGCCTTTACCCTAACAGGGATCCAAACCTCATAAAGAACACTAACATTAATTATAAGTTACGTTTTTATTTAAGCAACAACTTACTAACAAACACTGTAACAATTATCATAAGAGAGATTTGGAATAAATGGCTTTATTATTATTATTATTATTATTAGCTGTTCCCTGCGGCTTCATCCGCGTATAAGTTGTTATCGCATAAAATCATTACCCTCCTTTTGCGCAGTCAGTTAAAAAGTAGTCTGTGTCCTTCCCTTAAACTTAAACTATCTTTATAACAAATTTCATCAAAATTGGTTCAGTGGTTCAGGCGTGAAAACGTAACAGACAAATAGACAGAGTTACTTTCGCATTTATAATATTAGTAGGGATTTCTGTATTATATGGTGATTTGTCTGAGTTCGATTAATGTGAAAATATTTCATTATTTCTCTAATACATTACATTTTATGCAGGTATCTATGTCAATTTTAACTTCAATATATAACAGGTTTGTTTTAACCTTAAACCCTTATCGTGGTCAAAGTTCATTACAAGACTTTCCTAACAAATCCAAACACAGCTATGATACGATGTTCAATCATGAAGTTACAGTTCATATCTTACGACTCCATCATCAGATCAGTTTGACAGCACCATATTACTGTCTTGTTATCAGAACTACAAACATCTGCCAATTTTCATGACACTACGATCCTTGGAAGATGGTTAAATTAGTTACCTAAGATTCCATTGCATAGTTTTAGAAGTCAATTAAAAAAGGTTTGTTAAAACCCTGAAACCTAAGCCTGGTCAATGTTCATTACAAGACTTTTCTGACGAATTCAAAAACAGATATTATACGATATTCCATCATGATGTTCCAGTGCATACCTTGCGGCTCCATCATCAGATCAGTTCGAGAGTACCATATTATTGTATTGCCATCGGAACTACATACAGCTGCCAATTTTCATGACCCTACGATCCTTGGAAGCTGGTTAAATTAGCTACCTTAGATTCCACTTGTTTTCAGTACCTATCTTCCGGTTCCATCAACATATCAGTTCGACAGTACCATATTATTGTATTGTCATCAGAACTACATGCAGTTCCCAATTTTCATGACCCTACGATCCTTGGAAGCTGGTTAAATTAGCCATCTTAGATTCCACTTGTTTTCAGTACCTATCTTGCGGCTCCATCATCATATCAGTTTCCCAGTACTATATTATTGTATTGTCATCAGAACTACATACATCTGCCAATTTTCATGACGCTACGATCCTTGGAAGATGGTTAAATTAGTTTCCTTAGATTCCATTACATTGTTAGTTACATACACGACGACCTAATAAAAGCGTATTAAAAACAGCAATCTGGTAGGTACCTTCTAAATAGGTTGTTTATAATATTTTGTTCTGAAGCTAGCAGAATATAATTAAAAAAAAAACGACCAGTGCCATCTATTGGTAAATCACTTTTTAAAGCTGTTTTATTCTTATTGCTGTTATGATAAAAGTGTATAAAGTAGCCTAAAACCATCTCTGAATCCTATTGTATACCGTGTCCAATTTTGAGCTCAGTCGATTCAGTAAATTTTGAGTTTTTGATAAGTAGGTACTTAAAAGCACACACCATTTTTATTATATAAATATAGATGATTTTGTTAATGTTCAGAAAACCGTGCGTTGTAAACAGTAGGTAAGTTCCTGCTTTGACACTCGATACGTAATTTCGTAATTAGTCTACTATTCTGTTTCGGCGTATTGTACTCATAACCAGTGGCACAACTGAGTGGCTGTAGGCAGATAGTACGGCACTGTGTGATTTTAGCTGGCAGGAGTCCGTATGAGGATTTCCACACACATAAAGAAAGGGACATGAGGAGATTCACCACTCATCTTGGATGCCTTTAAACTCATTCGTAACGGAGAGTGACTAATAAAGAACTATTGCCGTTTAATTGTGCCAATAGTATTAAACATACATACATATGGTCACGCCTTTATCCCCGAAGGGGTAGGCAGAGGCATATTATATGCCCACATTTCACCTTTTGAGTAATTTGCCCCACGTAATAGGTGCTGAGCCGTATTGCTGTGTTGAGATGGACAAGCGCAGGTTGTGACTGCTTGCTGTTAAAATTTTTCAAGCCGCCTAAAAAGCCTTCTACTTGGTTTAACGACTGCCGTTTTACCGAACAACCGGAACCAACGGCTAAATAAATGTCACAAAGTGGTCACATGGATGGTCATCCATCCAGTGACTGGCCATAGTTAATGTGGCTTACTGCAGTGATCGTTTACAGAACACTGAGTCCGCGGGGCCATGAGCGCTTCATTGATAGTATTAAAATCGTGTTCAATAAGACTATCCACATAAATTAAAGGAGTACTACATTAAATTTGACATTAAATATGACAGTAAGTAGGCAGTATATATGAAGCTGTCAATATTTATGCATTTTCATGAGATGAAATATGTCTGTGCGAATGAGAATTTAACGGGATCTTATGCTGTAGCTGTCATAAATCACGGAGTATTTAGGAGCTGTACAATCATGCACTTTTGCATCTGGATCTGATCAGATTTGATCTGACATGCTTATTGTGTGTGAAACTACGTAGAGGTTATAATATTTAATTTGTTTTTTATCTAGTCGTTAAGAATTCGAACACAATGCAAAAGTTGTAAAGGAATAATGAAATAAGAATAAAAATACCTAGAATTTTGGTTTTCAATATTTACCTAAACCTTGAGAATGTCTATTTTCTGTGTTTATTTAAAACATTGTAATGGAGACTCATGTTTTGTCGTATTTAATATTTTTTAAATGACACTTTTTACTACAAATTTTCGTCTACGTCTTCCAATTGTATCGTTGACTATGGCCACCCAATGAGATGTGTTGTCCAGCGTCTATCCGCAAATTCTCAAGAACGCCGTAGCCCCTTTCGCAAGATTTCTAGCGTTATGAGTTGAAATTCTTGCTACTATTCCATGCCCTTTATCGGCGGTGTAAATTACTCGTTATACCTAGTCATTAGGTGCTCCACTCAAAATTGAAGCTTGCTTAGACCCCATCCTAAAGTTTAAAGTACGATCCATCAGATTCACTTATTACCCACTTTAAAAGTGGAAACACATTATTAAAAACACGACGCGACGCTACGTGCAGACTGTATGGCGCATGGTGGCGCATCGGATGTTGACTCTGGTCATAGAAAAAAATACAAACTGATTCTCAACACGCGTTGTCTTACATCGGATGGCGTCGCGTTTTAACAATCTGTTTCCGCCTTTAACCCCATTGTAACCTTAGGGGTTAGGAGGGAGAGAGAGGAAGAAAACAATTAAGTAGTAAGTATACAAAATTTATTAAAAAAATAGGGGTAGGTAGGTTAAGGTTCTCTCAGGGGGGTTCGGTATGCTCGTAACCGTAGGTAGCAATTACAAGAAATAAGAATGCCACTGTCCTGCGTTAGTCCCCGGGTAGGATCGGAGCTGCGGCCGTGCAGCAGCAGTAGGCAGGTCTCTGGCCGTGCAGGTAGATGCAGCGGCAGTGTGACCGACGTCACGTAGATGATGTGTAGATGAAGGCGAAGAGTGAAAGTGGACGTAAAAGTGAACCCTGGAATCGAAATTTAGTCGATTCACAGTTTGTCCTAGTTTCTTACTGACTGCAACATCCCGAACACCACAACGACCACTCCCGGAGAGGGCTAAGCAGGAAGCAAGTGGCATCATAGGCTACTATGGTGTTCGATGATGAGGCAGTCATACAAAGCAAAGTTATAGAATAGTGAGAAGACCTTACGCAATGGGAATGCTGAATTGCGTGATAGATTAGTTTGGCTGTAGGTAGTTGCCATTAAAATTTAGCAGTGCAATCCTTACCTAAAATGTAATTAAGCCTTACATATATTCCATAAGCACTAGCAAGGCTGTACTAAACAAAATTAGAAAGAATCTAGCAATTATGAAATGATGTATTTAGATGTATTTCTAAGTTCTAGATTCGAGTTACCTACATAGTAATAAATATAGATAATGCAACACTCACCCAATAAACTCGGGGTTCACACACTGAATTTAATTTAACGATATTCATTATATATGGTAAAATTTACTGTTTAAATACAATATTAGTTGCCGGCGCACGGTACGTGCACACGTTAAGACGATCTAAGGTTCTGTGTCGGTCGAGTCAAGTCTCGAATGATCTCAGCGTGCGCGCGGCGCGCGTCGTGACTGGTTCGGTATAGATATATGTAGATATAGCTGCGCGAACAAAAGAATATTTATACTACTCGTTTGCGCGAGGTTTGCCTCCGTATTATTTACTTCGATCTATAAACTGTAGTATTAAATAGATTAAGCACAGTTTTAGTGTAGCTAAACTATGATAATAGTAGGAAGTGTAACGAACCGTTACACCATGTACACGAAAATACATTAAACAAAACTTGTTACAAAGAAAAAATTCCCTATCAAAGCAACAAACTTGTTTTTGGTTAAAATTTGTTTACTTAGCATCTGATCAAGGATCTGTTTGTATAACTTGTGGCGAGTCGGACCTTATCACGTTGTTTGTTTAAGAACTTTGAAATTGTTTACAGTGGCGTTATACTTGTTAGGAAAGCAAATAGCTGTTGGAAATTTAGACAAAATATGTTACTAAAATTATAAATGCGAAAGTTTGTGAGTGTAGATGTGTGGACGTCCTTACAGAAGCAGGCCCATGACGGTAGCGTGACGAGAGGGACCTCCCAAAGACGCGGGATAGCACCTGAACCACCCCCTGGGCGAGGCCGCAGTGGCGGCCGTGGGTCTGTTGAGAGTCTTAAGACATCCTCCGAGGGATTTTTTTTTATAATTATAGTCTAAAATAACACAGGCTACTTTTCATTTCGGGAATATGTTTCCATGGGGAGCGGGAACGGGAACCAAATTTTACGCGGGCGGAGCCGCGAGCATCAGCTAGTTTTACATATTTTTAGAGGGTAGATTTGTATTTTAATCAGCCTCGGTTTTCTCAAGCGCCTGTACTGCAGCTACAGTATGAAGTTCTTTAAAAGGAGTCTAAGAAGGCTTTTGCAGAGTCGGCAGAATGAGAGAGCGCCTCTACGGTGTTGCTAACGCCCTTAGGCTGCCGTGACTACCTTCCATCAGCGTCAGCGTCCCATGGTCATTTTAAAATACAAAATACCATGATTTTGATAAACTAGGTAAAGAAATACATACATATGGTCATACATATGGTCACGCCTTTATCCCCGAAGGGGTAGGCAGAGGCATATTATATGCCCACATTTCACCTTTGTATAATTTGTCCCACGTAATAGGTGGTGAGCCGTATTGCCGTGTTTAAATGGACAGGCGCAGGTTGTGACTGCCTGCTGTTGAAATAAAGCCTTCAACTTAGCTTAACGACTGCCATTTTACTGGCAACCGGGACCAACGGCTTAACGTGCCTTCCGAAGCACGGATACGCTCAAATAAATGTCACAAAGTGATCACATGGATCTTATCTTACATCGGGGGCTGACGAAGTCAGCAACACTTCGACCCAGTGGGATCTTTTGTGTTTGCCCCTACCTTAATGTTTCTTACTCTTTGAAGAAGTGGTCTATTAGCGCGGTGATCCCACTAAGAGGAAGAAACCTGTATTCTTCCGGTTTGGGATAAGCATTCCCAAGGAGGCTCATACGCTTCGCTGCTAAGACGTCGCATTCGCACAGGATGTGCTCCATAGTTTCCCTGACATCACCGCAGGCTCTGCAGTCGTTATTTGAAGTGATCTTCATTTTAAAAAGCATGTCGTTTGTTCCGTAATGCCCTGTAAGGGCACCAACCACAGCTCGAGCTTTGCTTCTTCCATTATTCAATATGAATTTTGAAGCCTCATTGGTTCTGCTACTTATGAATTTCTTCGAATGTAGTAACCCTTGACTGATATCCCACTCTTGCATGTGTTTATTATCAGCATAATCCTTAGCGGCCTTTATGAATGTGCATGCTGGTAGGCCCATACATGGTTCAGGTCCAAGCATGGCATTTGCCGATCCTGTCCTAGCTAACTCATCGGCCTTCTCATTTCCTTTTATTCCTACATGGCCTGGGACCCAGAGCAGTCGCAGCTTGTTCCTGCGGCCCAGTTTGTTTAGGGTTTTCACCGCATTCAGGACAAGTTTTGAGTTGACCTTGTAGGAATTTAAGGCCTTTAGTGACGCTTGACTGTCGCTAAGAATGTAGATGGTCTTGTTCTCTACACTCCTTTTCAGATTTTCCTCTGCGCATGCTATGATGGCATACATCTCGGCCTGGAAGACCGTGGTGTACTGACCCAGGCTGCTCCAAAGTTGTGAAGATTCTGAGTAAATACCTGCTCCTGTACCAGATTCCGTTTTTGAACCGTCTGTGTACCAGATGAGGCAGTCTGCATTTGGTGAGCGCAGTTCCTGCTTCCAGTCTTCCCTTGTGGGGACATGTATTTTGAAGTTTCTTTTGAAGATTTTTATGCACGGCATAGCGTCGCTAATCATATGCATCTTCCTTTGAATCTCATCAATAAGCTCCATTTTTGTATGCCGCGTTGTTGGCCTATTGCAGTTAAAAGCGCCTGCCGTTTTTAGTCTGTATAAGGTTTTGATCGCCTCCTGTTGTATGAAGATGTGAAGAGGGGTTAAGTTTAGTATTATATCTAACGCCTTTGTAGGCGTGGACTTAAACGCTCCTGTGATAGCCATAGTGGCCATCCTCTGTAGTTTGCCCAATTCTTCCACGCACGATGCTAGTTTGGTTCTTGTCCACCATACAACACTGCCGTAGGTTAAAATTGGGCGAACCATAGTGGTGTAAATGAAGTACAGTACCTTGGGCTTCAGGCCCCAGGTTTTGCCATACGCCGATCTACACATATTGAAGGCTCTCATGGCTTTTTCTGTCACCTTCTTGGCATGCAGATTCCATGTGAGCTCCTTGTCTAAGGTCATACCAAGGTATTTCACGTTGGTGGACCATTCTAACTCTGTGTCAAATAAAAGCAATTTCTTTAATTTGCTCAACCTCTTCTTTCTTGTAAAAGGAAGAATTGTAGTTTTGCTGGGATTAATGGTTAGATGATTTTCAGCACACCATTCCTCCACATCCTTCAAAGCTTGTTGCAGAAGTTCCGAGACAATTTCCGGAAATCTACCGTTGATCATGACAACTATGTCATCTGCATATCCCACAGCGAAGCATGCCCCTCTATTCAGTTTGGTTAGGAGGGAGTCTGCTACCAGACACCACAGTGTGGGGGACAATACCCCTCCTTGAGGGCATCCCTTGGTCGTTGTGGCGTGAATTTCATCTCCTAATAGAGATGACCTTACTCTCCTGCCCCTCAGCATGAAGTTAATCCATTTGCAGAGGGTGGGGTCAATGCCGTGTTCTTTTGCGGCTTTCATAATCGATTCGAATGTTGTGCGGTCAAATGCACCCTCAATGTCCAGAAACGCAGCCGCACAAATCTCTTGACCATCAATAGCATTCTCTGCTCTCTCAACTACATGGTGCAACGCAGTTTCGGTTGATTTTCCGGTTTGGTAGGCACATTGTAGCTTATGAAATGGTTTCTTTGTGAGAGGCCCATCCCTTATGTATTGATCTACCAATTTCTCCAGGGTTTTTAATAAGAAAGACGAGAGACTTATCGGACGAAACGACTTGGCCTCTTCATAGGTATCCTTCCCTGGTTTCGGAATGTAAGTTACCTTTACTTCCCTCCATATCTTTGGAATGAATCCAAAGGCTATGCAGGCCTTAAAAAGCCGCATCAAGTGCGGGCCTAGTATAGGAAGACCTTTTTGTAGTAGTATCGGGTATATGCCGTCCGGACCTGGTGATTTATATGGTTGAAAGTTTTTCAATACCCAACTGAGTTTTCTTTCTTCTACTACCTTCTTTGCAACATCCCAGTCTGCTTTCGTAGTTCGCCTGTTTTGCTCTTCTACGGGCATGGGAACGTCTGTGCCAGAATTATCATGAATCTTACAGTCCGGAAAATGTGTTTTCATCATGATCTTTAGGGTTTCTTTACCAGATTCAGTTAGTCTCCCTTCATGGGTTCTAACTGCATTAAGAGTATTACTTCTGCTCACAGACATAGCCTTTACCAATCTTGAACTTTCAGGAACAGTATTGATGTCCTGGCAGTGAGATTGCCATGATTTCCTTCGTTCCTTGCGAACTGCCAGATTGTACTCGGTAAGTGCTCGGGAGTACTCTTTAAAACATCTCTTGGACTTAGCGTCGTTGAAGATGCGGCGAATTGCCTGTCTTTTCTTTTCTAAATCCGGCGTCCACCACGGAACCTTAGTTCCTTTCGCTTCTTTCTCTGGGCAGTTTGAGTACCATGCCGTTTTAATGGCTCTGTCAACCCGCTCAGCCTCAAGTTCAATGTCAACCGTAGAGTTCAATTTACCTTTAACTGATCCTAATTCGTTTTTTAGTTCCTTAGTGTACGCCTCCCAGTTAGTGTTCCTGGGATTTCTTCTCCGTACTCCTGGAAAGGAGTCCTCTGTATCGTATCTAAAACAGATATACCTGTGATCAGAACCACTAGCTTCGTCAGACACTCGCCAGTTAGTAATTCTCTTATAAGTATTATTAGTAGCTATAGTTACATCAATAACTTCCGAACGCCTAGCATCCACAAAGGTGGGAGCATTGCCTTTATTTAGTGTATGAAGTGAAGAGCTTACCAAATATTCGAAAAGTTCCTCCCCTCTATCATTGATGTCCGAGCTCCCCCAGGTGATGTGGTGGGCATTCGCATCGCAGCCCATCACTAACTCCAGGTTCTCCCGGCCGCAGAACTCGACAAGTTCCTTCATCTCCCTCATGTTAGTGGGTCTTTCTTTCTTTGGGTAGGCGAGGTACACAGAGGCCAGCACAACCGCCCTCCGTCTTCGCCCTGCCCCCGTATAGACCTTGACTGCTGTAAGGTCCCTGGAACAAAGATCGTGTAAGGGCATAGCGTCTATGCCATTTCTGACATATACGCACGCCCTCACACCCTCATTAGTACAGTGGAAAATAGATCCCTCTCTACCTAAGCCTGAGACAGTACCCGCAGTGCTTATATAAGGGTCCTGTATCAAGGCAATATCGAATTTATGTCCTTTAAGGTGACGTCCTAAGAGGGACATCGCCGCTTTACAGTGATGTAAGTTAATTTGTACACACCTTAGTCCCGCCATTTTTTGTTCGTTGCAAATGGGGGGGTATCGGCAGTCTAGTGACTGTCGCCTGCATCTACAGCCTCCTCCATAGTCTCCGTCTGCGAGAGTGGAGACGACAGGTTGAGGTCGTCCAAGTCGCCCAACACATCATCGGTGCGATGAGAAGTGGCCGGTGAAGGGACTGGGTAGCCCCCGATGGTGTCCTGGTGTGAACCCGCGTCGCCGAGCAGCATCTGTGGAGCAAGTGGCGGAACCACTGCCCCCCCACTGGCGCCGACCTTGTCATCGCTATCTTCAAGGAGCTTGAAGTAGCTTTTATCGACGCCAGCGTAGAGGCAGTAGTCCTTGGATTTGATGTACTCAGCCGAAGTCTTGTCCATCAGGACAATCCTCCTGACACTGGCCGCCTCCACATTTGTGTCCACCACCTTCCAGTCTCCCGTCTTCAGTTCGGGGTTTAGGCGCTGTAGCATCGAAAGAACGCTGGGCAGATCTGTGATCCAGACGTTCTTCGACTTCCACGCCATCTTCACCGGTTTGGGAAGATCTTTGGCGTTGACCACTTTGAGGGTAAGGCTGCCGATACTCCTCCCAGCGATCCCGGCAAGCCAGTCTGCTGACCTCTGATCCTCGCAGAATACGTGGAGTGCTCCCGCGCTGACTGACCCGATGTTAAATCCAGGCAGAGGATCCGGGTGACCGACCATCATCTGCCAGAGGGCGCTGACAATCGGTCCGACGTCATCTGTGGTGACTTGTGAAGCCGGGAAGTTGTCAGTGATGATCGCCATCCTGCATCCGTTGAGAGCGTCCCTGAACGATTTGTTCAGGTTCGGTCTCTTGGATGATTCGCCGGCCTTCTCATCACTGGACTCCCTGGCCCTTTTAGCAGCAGTTAAGTCCCCTGCCCCCCCAGAAGTTGCCCCGACCGGTGCACTTCGTTCTGAGAATGTCCGTGTCCGCTTTTCCAGTAGCATCTTGCGCCTGGCTGCCCCACTCAACCTTTTCGGTTTGGCATTTTGAAGCTCGCCTCCCGAAGCATTCGTCCTAACGGGTGTGCTTGGCAGGTTGCCAGGCTGCCCGATGGTCCCCTGCCCGGTATGACTCACTTGAGTACGCCCCATGGTATTGCGTTCGGTGACCCTCCCGCCAGATGACATAATGTCCTTTTTGACGCCCTTGCGGGCATCTTGATTGATTTTGTTGGCTTTTGTTAAATCCATAGCCGTATTGAAGTAATATTCACCGAGCATGGCTCCCCACCCGCCACGGAGTCCACAACATTGGGGATGTCTAAGAAGTAGACACCAGGGTTACCATGTCGGTATAGCATTCCAGAAAAGAGTGCCCACGAGACCGCACGGCACGAGATCAACGACGCCCAACAAGACGTCGAAAAATCGCGCGCCGCCGCCTGCGGACCCCTCCCTTCCAGAATACTCGCCTGGCGGCCATCTGACCGGACGCCACAGCCGATTGATCGTGGTTGGCTAGTCCACGACCTCCCGTTTCGACAGAAATCAGGGCCAAAGTGGAGTGTTGTAGAGTCCAACGACTACCGCTGCGTTGGAAGCCACTCAGCCACCAGGATCCCGTCATCCTGCCTTACGGGTCTCCACGCACGGCACAAACACGCGGGTGACCTCCCCCCCTCCGCGCCCCATCCCCCCACCCTGATCCGACCCTCACATATCTTAGTGTGAGTCCCGCCACAGAGTACAGTCACTCATACCCTGTGGACAGATCAGGGTTTGTCGCGGGTGGCCTCCCCTTTACCCCCCTCCCGTTTACCCCCATAGAAAGGAGAAACCCCCCAATTTTGCCCACTGCCCCCCTATACCGACCCTCACATATTCTAGTGTGAGTCGTGCCACTTGGCACAGCCACTGATACCCTGTGGTCTTGCCGCCAGGAGATTTCTGTTGCATCTATTTCTGAGGGAACTAGATCAAAAACAGGTGGCACCACGTGAAGGATAATCTCTCTGGCTAGCCTTAGGGATCAACATGACCGTAGCACTCTCCCCTAAGACCGTTTAGCTTCCTAGGAGATCAGAAGGATCTCTTAGGAAGGCTCAAACTACAAGCTACACCTACAGCTAAGCAGTGAGAGGTTGCACAGCGTGTAAGCGGGGGGATCAGCACAACCCTGAAAGCATTAGTTTAAGCCTCACCCTAGTGGATCACATGGATGGTCACCCATCCATGGACCGGCCATAGTGAAAGTTGCTTACTGCAGTGATCGTTTACAGAACACTGAGTCCGCGGGGCCACGAGCGCTTCTCATTCTATCTCATAATTGTTATTCCCCAGTTTTTCCTTCATTTTTGACATTCGTTCAAGGTTTCGTTTGGAAACATTAATTCATCATCTAGCCCAAATTGGACCTGAAATGAATCACGTGGCCAGTTTTAAGTTCCCATATTTCCTTTATCAAAACACAACCCCCCCCCCCCCCCTCTTCTTTCTAACTGGACGTCACTTACAAGAAATATAATCCACAGAGAGCCGTTATTCTCGCATATCGAGGACAATAGAAATGAACACTGAACACATTCCTTTCCAGCGACCATCAATAAAAACATATCTAGATATTGTTGTGTAGATTTTTTACAAAACGCAGAATACACATACATCATATTCTAGGACCACATTCATCTTGCTTTCAAAATATGACAAGATATGAAGTATGAAAAATAACGCCTTATATTCATGGGCCCATTTTAAAAATCTCGGACCCTGTTCTACTAAAGTTAGCATAGGACAGTAACTGACAGATGATATGGGTGCTTGTTACATATGACTCTGCGAATCCTTCTCCTATATTGTTGTGATTTTTAGGGTTCCGTACCTAAAGGGTTTAAACGGCTTAAAATCTTTCATCCTGGGACATCCTTACAAGGGCTTACCCGGGGCTCCCAACCGTAGGCTGTTGGGCGTTACGTGAGGTTTTTTAGTCGGTAGGAGTCCGGCATAGCATCTATGATGGACTTTCCCTCACGTTATAAAAAAAACCTTGTGCCTGTGGTATTGTAAACGTCCATAGGCTACAGTAACTAACCGACAGATGGGCCGTAAGCTTATCTGCTATCTTAGTAGTATAAAAAACTCTATTACTGTGACTCCGCTGTTTGTCTGTCTGTCCAGGCTGCAATAAATAAAACCTTCATATTCAACCTAGACATTATTTTTTTATATATCATATAGGTATATTATTGCGGCTATAACAAACATACATAATCATCACGCCTGCCCATCATCGGGGTAGGCAGAACCTAAGGTTTTACCCTTGCTACGATCCTGGCATACCACATTCACTTCTTCTACTTTCATAACAGGGGAGCGTTGGATTCGGGGCTAGCTCTTATACAATATTTAGCTAGTTATGGAAATGGATGTTGCTAGGCTTTGCCCTAGGCAGAGGTGTAGAAAAAAAAAAGAAAAACAGGAAAGCGTGTATGACATCACACTCGCCAGTTAAGGGATAGCCCTTAACTGGCGAGCGACAATTTAAACTCTAAAAACAGAAGAAAAAATTTTTACGGGACATTCAACAAACGTAATTTTTCTCTAGCTGTGTTTTGCTACAGAACCGTCCATGCGTGAGTCCGAGTCGCACTTGGCCGGGTTTTTCAATCTATTTACGCAAGCTTTCGCCGACGAAATAAATTCAGTGTAATTTGGAGCTTCGCAGACGATGAAGGACAGGGGGCTCAATTTATGTGATGCTGTCTATTTTGATTTTGTGTTACAGTAAATGTCAATCTATACCGTTGCGGAACCATTTGCTTATCTAAGTTACAATGTTACTGCTTATTTCTATAAGAAATTTCTACCAGCAGACCGGCGAAAGGAGAACAAGAAGAAGGAAAAAGAACTTTCAAAGTGTGTAAATAAAGTTATAGGTTAGAACTAAATTAATATACATACAAAATTAATAAAGGAATAAGGAGGTATATAAATCTCAATATGTTATTGATAGGATAGGTACAAACAGGTACAAATATACAAATATGTAAAAAACCGGCCAAGTGCGAGTTGGACTCGCCCATGAAGGGTTTCGTAGCAGCAAGTAACATAATATAAAAGTTCTTATAGTTCGTTGTAACTTTGATTGATGTTTTAACACGTTCGCAGTGGTAGTGATTTTTCTAACCGAAAATTGCGGCTGATGACGTATTAAAAAAAAACTACCGGCTCTATCTCGTTCAAACCAATTTTCGTTGGTAGTTTTTATGGCAATGTACATCATATATTCTTTTTAGATTTATCATTCTCTTAGTTTAGAAGTTAGAGGGGGGGGGGGGGGGACACACATTTTTCCACTTTGGAAGTGTCTCTTGCGCAAACTATTCACTTTAGAAAAAAATTATGTTAGAAACCTCAATAACATTTTTGAAGACCTATCTATAGATATCCCACACGTGTGGGTTAGATGAAAAAAAAATTTTGAGTTTCAGTTCTGAGTATGGGGACCCCCAAAATTTACTGCTTTTTTTTAAGTTTTATATAAGAATCTTAATGCGGTTCATAGAATACATCTAGTTACCAAGTTTCAATAGCGTAGGCCTTATAGTTTCGGAGAAAAGTGGCTGTGACACACGGACAGACAGACAGACAGACAGACAGACATGACGAATCTATAAGGGTTCCGTTTTTGCCATTTGGCTACGAAACCCTAAAAATTTAATTACGGTATAGATAACATAATATAACAAACTTACATAAACTTAATAAATACGCATATACGTAAATAAGTTTATAGTGTAGATAAACGGACTTTCCTTTTAAAGGTATTGATAGTTTTACTGTCTCTGATGTGAGGTAGTAGTGAGTTCCACAATCTGACCGCATGCACAGTAAAGGAATAAGAAAAGAAATCTGTTTTGTGCCTAGGAAGTTTGAGAAGAAGTTTTTTGTTGACAAATTGACGTCGCCAGCCTGAAGGAAAGACGTGGCGCATCTAGCGATTGGGGGCCACTCTCACAGTATGTAAGACTTCTGACAGTCGTCCTCAAGTTGACGGCCCTGTGATGTGCCTCTTTCGCTCCGCTTGAAGAACCCGGGATTGCAAGATGAGCAGGTCGTTCCAGGTTTTGACAGTGGAATGATATTTTGAAACGCTCAGTTCTGGTAAGATTTTATCCACTATGTATCAAATCTGTAATCACCATATTTATTATGTGGCACAAAGTAATATGAAGTGACAATGTGTGCGTATTTTTTTCATTTACTTTTTCATTTTTTTTTTCATTTATATTGAGTAAACTTAGAAAAAGAAGCCTAAATTTTTACTCCAAGATGTTTCCTTTTGGCTTCTTCGTGATCCATAATGCCACCACTGTCATTCACATTATCTGTGAAAATTTCACCTTTCTTGCTATCACGGTCTCTGAGATTAAGCCTCGAGACGGACAGTTAGACAGATGGACAGCGAAGTCTCATGAATAGGATTGCGTTTTTTACCTCTTGGGTACGGAACCCTAAGAAGGAAAGATTTCATTTGTTGTTTGTTTGTATGTATTGAATAGGCTACGAAACTACTGAACCGACTTGAAAAATTCTTTCACTGTTGGGAAGCACTTTTTTACTTCGAGTGATAGGCTATAAATATTTCAGTCCCGTATTCCCACAGGAACGGGAACTACGCGGGTCGAACCGCGGGAACTCCGCTAGTATATCAGAAAATATAACTTACATAATGTGAATAGAAAGACTACGCTTCTTATTTTTTTAAATTTAGCTCGCCAAATTGGCGTCGCCACCAGCCTGATGGTAAGCCGTTGCGCATCTAGCGATTGGGGGCTAGTCTTACAGTCCTTAAGACTTTCGACAGTGGTCCTCAAGTTAGCGGCCCTGTGATGTGCCTCTTCACGCTCCTCTTGAAGAACCCGGGATTGTAAGATGAGGGAAACTCATTTTACAATCCCGGGTAACCTTACAATTACAATTCATTCTTAAAACTCTGGATTACTTGAATAGAAGAACAAGTCTCTTCATGAATGTAAAATGAGACAATTTTAGGCAAAAGCTTTAGCCTTAAAACGGTTATTTTTATACGTGTATAACGAAAACACATATTTCATCAATCCCAAAACAAAATATATTATGTTAATAGAATAGATTTTGCATTATGGAACACATACATAATATATTTAGTCAAATAACAAATCGACTTCTTAAGATAATTTGCAAGAAATATAAATGCTTTTAGTGGCAATATGTCGGAAAGGCTTTTCAAATAAGTTATAATGTTACAGGTACCTAATCAATCAATATAGGCTCATACATCATCTGAGAATAGAACTGAGAATACTTTCTGTGCGAGCTTTTTTATTTATTTCCTATCGGGAGGTATAGCTACACTACAAATAGTTACTGCCAGTTCGCTCTAACTTTGCCGCTCGGCTCCATACTAAAGTCGAATTTTTAATTAGACGAAGTAAATTGACAGCGGTATGAATGATGTTTGTTACTTATAAACAAGAAGCCGTGAGATCGTTCTCACCCGACTGCCCCTCTCTAACACTTTTATTGTCAAAGTCAAAGTCAAAGTCAAGAAACATTTATTTCGCATAATCCTAATACATAGGCACTTGCGACACGTCAATGAATACAATGCAAATAGTACCACCAGTTCGGAACGCGGCCCGCTTGAGAAGAACTGGCAAGAAACTCGGCGGGCTATTCTTTTTGTGCACTACATATTTACATTAAGTAGATACTATAAACTAAAACTCCATCAGTAGAGCAAGCAGATCACTTCCAGGCTTCCTTATCAATCAAATTAATCGTCAGTTGTATATGTGTATGTGTGAAAGTTAAATCCGATTGACGTTGTCATTTTTGTTTTATTTTAAACTTTAAACAGATGATCCACGTGACCTAGTGACGTAGTTTATGCGACAAAGTCACAGACTACAGACAAAGTCTCGACATAAGCCCCCCTGCACTCGATTTTATATTTCCCTTTTAGTAATTTTTGAGACCCAACAGTGAACGGTAAGTACCAAATAATAGTTTTAAGTGACTGTTCTAGATAGGGTGGTGAAACAATTATTATTGTCGAAATTGTTCCATGTTTAATTAAAATTTCATGTTTTGGTTACCCGGTTGAACTACTTAATGTCAACATGTAAGTTGGTAATTACAATATCTTACTAATCTAACTAATATTATAAATGCGAAAGTTTCTGAGTGTGGATGTTTGTTACTCTTTCACGCTCTAACGGCTAAACGGATCTGACTGAAATTTGGTACAGGGATACATTATAGTCTGGAATAACACATAGGCTACTTTTTATCCCGGGAATAAGTTCCTACGGGAAGCGGGAACGGGAACAAATTTAGTAAAACATAATTGTGCAATGCTGCGAGAAGATTAGAAGTCCGAATAGAGTTAGGGCGGGTTCGACCAAAATCGAAGTAAGACTATGCTAGAGAATAACTTGAACTTGTTAACTGACATAAGCATAACGTAACTATGGTAACCCATAATTAAGTGAATACTTTACATCGGACGATTTTAGCAGTGTAACAATTATAAAGTGAAAAAAAGGTTTCAAAGCACGTGATGCCATTAAAAAAATTATAGAAAAAAGTTCTATCTATCTATCTATCTACCTTTACGCCAAATCCCTTGCGGGGTAGGCAAGAAGAACCGGGCGCCACACGGCACGGTCCATACACCCCTCACTTGCTTCTTCAACTTTCATTTTTCTTTTCATGCATGCACGTCGGTTCCTTCAACTCTTGACACCACCTTCAACTAACACACGATTAATTTGGTCGTGGTAGGTGTGTCGTGGCCTTCCCCGACTCCTACGTCCATCCACTTTCGCGTTGTATATCTGTATTGTCATTCTTTCATCTCAATAAATCAGAGAAAATTAATGTCAGTTATTTCACGTATTATCCTATAAAAGCCAGAACCGCTGGTAGTCCCGCGGATTCGGTGTTTTGTGTCTTACACTCTTTACACGATCACTGTAGTAAGCATCATTTACTATGGCCAGTTATAGTTGGGTGACCATCACATGACCACTTTGCGAAATTAACTTGCAAGCGTTTCCGTGCTTCAGAAGGCACGTTAAGCCGTTGCTCTCGGTGGCCAGTAAAATAGCAGTCGTTAAGCCAAGTTGAGGGCCTTTTTAGACGGCTTCATAAAATTTCAACAGCAGGAAGTCACAACCTGCACCTGTCCATCTCAACACGGCAATACGGCTCACCACCTATTACGTGGGACAATAATATCTAATATGCCTCTGCCTACCTCTTCTGGGAAAAAGGCGTGACTATATGTTACTATGTCTCTTACAGTCTGTGACGGCGGTTGATTGTTTTGTTTGGTTACAGAAGTTAGGATAAGTTTAAAGAGTACATACGACTACATAACGCATATCTAAAATTTTGTGAAGTGTGGGCGTATAGCAAGCACAGGCATTAACGCCCACATTCATCATTTGCATTCAGCCCACGTACGGGGGTTGTAAGTTGTGTTAAATTTGAGAATAGCATAAAGTTTGTCAAGTTGTAGAGGGTAAATCTCTGGATCTACTGAACTGATTTTGAAGGTTATTTTCATGTGCGAGCGTTTTTGTGCTTTTCGGAAGGCACGTTAAGCCAACGCGCATCGGTCTCGGTTATTAGTAATATGGCAGTAGTTAAGCCAAGTTAAAGGCCTTATACGTGGTGACTTGAAAAATTGCAACAGCAGTGGGCCTTCAAAACCTGCACCTGTCCATTAAAACTATAAGGCGAAATTTGGGAGAGGCCTACGTCCAGGAGTGGACTGTCATAGGCTGATTTCATGATCACCAATTACGTGGGACAAGAACTATGAGGTGAAATGTGGGCGTTTACTGGCCTCGGGCGCCTCTACCTACCCTTTCGGGGATAAAGATTTGAGGTTGATAATGAGGTTTTATTTTTATGTTGAATTTGAAGCGCTCGTGGCCCCGCGGACTCAGTGTTCTGTAAACGATCACTGCAATAAGAACTTTTACTATGGCCATTCCTTGGAAGGGTTACCATTCATGTGACAACTTTCTGACATTTATTTGAGCGTTTCTGTGCTTCGGAAGGCACGTTAAACCGTTGGTCCCGGTTGCCAGTCAGTAAAATGGCAGTCGATAAGCCAAGTTGAAGACCTTTTAGGCGGCTTGAAAAATTACAACAGCAGGCAGTCACAACCTGCGCCTGTCCATTGCAACACGGCTATACGACTCACCACCTGTTACGTAGGACAAATTCTAAAAAGGTGAAATGTGGGCATAATTAATATGCCTCTGCCTACCCCTTCGGGGATAAAGTCATGACCACTTCTCTTCTGTGGTCGTGACCATTATGTATGTATTTTAAATTTGATCGTCAATGACCCACAGAGCAGCGCACGCCTCTACAAGTATAGGTACATTTTGCTCTATGGCAATGACCACAGTAACTCGTGGCACAGTATATATATATATATTTACGTGGCGAGCTCTTCTTGGCTTTCCTTTTTACATTTTTACCTACTTTTATAACATAATATACAAAACATTTTAAAAACAAATTTCAAAATAATATGATATAGGTACCTAGTTTGTATTAGTTGTATAAAATAACACAACTACAATTCAATATAATTGTATGCTAATATAATATCAAACTCAAAACAAACGCAAATTTACGAGTACCTCGACTATTGTGCCGAAACAATTGAGAGCAAAGTTGAGGCACAAGTTGGGACTCAACTTTGCTCTCTGACTTAAACACGCCTCTTAAGTTATTGCGCACTGCCTGAATTGTAGGTCATTGTATTCGGCATTGAATTATATTTCCCGTAAAAGACTTATTTTAGTGCGTGTGAAAATCCTACGTGGATGGCTATGCCTTAACACTGAAAGAAAAGAATAATAAATCATAAATATTTGTGGACAATCTCACACAACATCATCAGGCCCAAATTAAGCTAATATAAAGCTTGTGCTATGGGATCTAGACGACTGATAAACATACTTATATATTTGTAAATACATTCATATTATACATAGAAAACACCCAAATTCTGAAACAAATATTTGTGGAGCACACAATTATTTGGACCAACCCAGAAATCAAACCCAAGACCTCCAGCGCAGCAGGCAGTTACGCTACCAACTGTGCCAGAGGCAGTCGTAGAAAGAAAGTAACTAGTTAAAGTAAGGTCCAAATATTTATGTGATCCACAAATGTTTGTTTCGGAGTTTGGGTGTTTTCTATGTATAATATGTATGTATTTAGAAATATATAAGTAAGTCTATCAGTCGTCTAGATCCCATAGCACAAAGCTTATATTAGCTTAATGGGCTAGATGATTTTGTGTGAATGTCCACAAATATTTATTTAGTATTAACTTTACTATTGAGTAGTAGAAGCGCTCGTGGCCAAATTCAATTTTTTTCAAATTCAAATTCATTTATTCACGGCCCTGCGGATTCAGTGTTCTGTATACTATCACTGCAATAGGCAACAATTATTATAGCTGGTCCATGAATGAGTGACCACGACGTGACCGAAGAACTTGGTGTACGCCTATTCAATACTCTCTCGCTCGAGACCATGGTGCGAGCCATAATCTCCAGCGGGAGTAAGTAGGTCTGCGCCGCCTCTTTCTGCGAGCAGGTCATGCTCGTGAAGGAGGCGGCGGGCCGGGTGCGGGAGAGAACTCTCCCGCCCGAGTTCCGCAGTCGGCGGTCTGGGCGCCGCGGACGTGTCTTCGCCGAGGACTATGGGCCTCTATGACCGGGGTCTGAGGACGGTGAGAGGGTCGCTCACCGTCCTTACAGAAGCAGGCCCATTACGGCAGCGTGACGTGAGAAACTCTCGCACGCCCCCCCCCCCGAGAAGCGGGATCACACCCAAAACCTCCCCCAAAGACGCGGGACAGCCCATTGTCAAATGAATATTGTCATTTTATTTGTAAGCTAGTCACGTACTATTAATGTTCAAGCTGTGAGTGTTGGTAGTTATGCCTAGTGATGTTTATAGACGCGAACGTTTTAGGAGTTCTGAACACGAGCGTAAATTCAAATATAAAACCCATCCACAGACGGGCTGCAGCGATAATTGCTTACTAGTTAGAGCGAACGAGCAGTACACAGTGTTTATTAATAATTATTATTAATAATAATTTTATGCCTTAAGCTTGAAGCGCTCGTGGCCCCGCCGACTCAGTGTTCTGTATACGATCACTGTAGTAAGCAACTTTCACAATGGCCGGTCTATGGATGGGTGACCATCCATGTGATCACTTTGTGACATTTATTTGAGCCTTTCCGTGCTTCGGAAGGCACGTAAAGCCGTTGGTCCCGGTTGCCAGTAAAATGGCAGTCGTTAAGCTAAGTTGAAGGCTTTATTTCAACAGCAGACAGTCACAACCTGCGCCTGTCCATTTAAACACGGCAATACGGCTCACCACCTATTACGTGGGACAAATTATGCAAAGGTGAAGTGTGGGCATATAACATGCCTCTGCCTACCCCTTCGGGAATAAAGGCGTGATCATATGTATGTACAGTGTTTAATTACAGAACAATGAGTCCTGGACTTACAAAATCTTTTTTCTGTCCACGCATTGACGTCGCATGATCAAGAATCACCACCTTTTTTTTAACCTTCATGGATGCTATGCCGGACTCCTATCGACTAAAAATCCTCACGAAACGCCCACCAACCTACGGTCAGGAGCCCCGGGCAAGCCCTCGGAAGAATGATCCAGGAAGAATCGCCACCCTGGTAGTAGGAATTTAAGCGCTATCATAAAATAACAGAATTCATTTCCTGTTCCATTTCACGTTAATACATTACAAAGTTTAATTAAAACGAAACTTTACCATCTCTTTAGATTTACAAGTACCTACTAGTTGGGGATAAAGCCTATTGCTTTGTTAAGCCACTGGACCAAAACATTGTAATTAGGTTAATTTGGAAGTTTCTTGTTTGTCTTGACGGGGTTGAGAAAGTAATTTGGGTGTTTTGATTTAAATATTCATTTAAGGGTTCCGTAGCCAAACTGTAAAAACGCGACCAACTGCTGAGACTCCGCTACTATTCCGTCATTTTTCAGACTGTATCTCGTGAACCATGATAGCTAGAACAAGAAAGCCGTGAGGTCGTTCTCACTAGACTGCCCCTCTCTAACACGTTTATTGTGAAAGTGTTTGGCTAAAAGGCTAAGGCCGAAGGCTGTAAAATAAATATAAAAAAATATTGTGAAAGTGAAAGTTCAATCCGATTGATGTTGCCATTTTTGTTTTATTTCAAACATTGAACAGATGATCAACGTGACCTAGTGACGTAGTTTAATGCGACAGAGTCACAGACTACAGACACAAGTCTCGCCATAAGCCCCGCTGCAATCAATTTTATAGAGAGGGGCTAAAACTGAAATTTTCATAGATATTACCGCGATAACAACAAATACTAAAAACCAAAAAAGAATAGCATTTTAAGCTTGTAATTCTATTCAAAAACCTGATTTTAGTCATTTTCTGTTACGGAACCCTCCATGATCCAGTCGGACTTAATCAGGTTCGTGTTTTGAAATTAAGCATTCTCAGTTTAATGTGAGATTTTTCATAATCATGCTTTTTGTAATAACCAATAAAGAACACTTAAAAATTAATGTGAAAATGAAAAATATTACAGAATACATAATAAGGCGTCTGAATTCAGTCTTGAAAACATAAAAGAGCTTGAAAAATTCAATAGGACATTCAAGTGAACCACTTCTATCGAAGGGATGAGTAATTTGACGATAATGATGAATGGCATTTTGCCTTACAAGTCTTGACAATAGAAGGCGAGATATGGACAGGACAGGAATGAATGAAAAGGGTAGTAGGTTTTACAGTAGATAGTTCGTTAGATAGCGGATTGTACACATTAAAAAATATCTAATATTTTAATTATTTTTAATTAAAAAATGCTGAATTCGACCAAAATCGGAGTAAGGCTTTACTAGGTCCTGGGACATCCTTCCGAGGGCTTACCCCGGGCTCCCAACCATAGGCTGTTGGGCGTTACGTGAGGTTTTTTAGTCGGTAGGAGTCCGGCATAACATCTATGAGGATTTTCCCTCACGTTAAACAAAAAAAAATGCTATACTAGAGAATAGCTCGTGTTTATACTGAATGTAAAGTGAAAGTGAAGTTACTACCAACATCTAACAAGCACAACGTAACTATGGTACTCCATGTCCCATACTGAAGGACTCTATCCTGTATGGTTACCATAGTTACGTTATGCTTATTAG
Organism: Miltochrista miniata; assembly: GCA_933228765.1. Classification (NCBI taxonomy): domain Eukaryota; kingdom Metazoa; phylum Arthropoda; class Insecta; order Lepidoptera; family Erebidae; genus Miltochrista; species Miltochrista miniata. The sequence continues at coordinate 6,053,270 of OW121769.1, forward strand.
TTGTTGGTAAAAAGGAAAGACACTTTACTTTTAGAAGAGGCACAAGAGTTATTCTGCAGTATAGTCTTACTCCGATTTTGATCGAATTCGGCCAGAAATTAACAAGTTACACCCACTTTCCGTTGACCTAAGTTTACGGAAAGTGGCTAAGAAGTGGCCTTCCGCATGTCCCAACAGTAATATTATCATCGCAAAGATCCTCCAAGTCGTTTAGAAGAGACAGTGACCCAATCAAATGGTGTTTAAATTTAACGAATTCTTCAGAAATACTCTGAACAAAAACCAAATACTTTTATATATTTTATTTATTATTTATTACTTATGCTTCCCAAACAATCTTACTATTAACTAAATTGAAACGTAAAATTCTGTTACTGCTTCCGCATCCTATGTAAACTAATTGGGGGATTAAAATTGTGCTATTTCCAGCTATAATTATCCTATAGTACCAACTTTCAGCCGTTTAGCCGTTAGAGTGTAAAAAAATAAAAAAACATCCATACATATCTAAACTGTCAGGTATATAATACTAGCTGTTTCCCACGACTTCGTCCGCGTTATCGTGTAAAGTCAGTACCCTCCTTTTGTGCAGTCAGTTAAAAAGTAGCCTATGTCCTTCCCTTGGACTCAAACCATCTCTATACCAAATTTTATCAATATCGGTTCATCGGTTTAGGCGTGAGAACGTAACAGACACACGGTAAAGTAGGGATTAGAGAGGATTAGCCTGTTTTTTTAAGTGTGAAATTTATATTCATAGCATAAAAAGAACAATTCCTCACCCATCCATCTACCCAAGGCGAAGAGTTCTGAGTCCCCGGAACGATAACCCCAGAACCCCCGAAAAGCCTGTACAGTGAAAACCACCCTTAACTAAAGACTTTTCACGAACATCTAATTCGAATATTTCCGAGTTATGTATGTGTAGTGCTCAAGCATTAATAGGTCGTAAAGTTATCTTGGTTACGACGTATATAAATAGACGTACTAAACTACTGTTGACATTTGTATGTGTGTATGAAGATTTGTAGTTTCTTCCAAGGGTACAATTTTATACGTCGTTTGACACAGTTTAGTGCATTTATCACTGCTGGTGGAGAAACTGAAAAGGTGGAGAACTATTGCTTGGAAAAATCGACTAAGAATTTTTAGAGTCGACAAAGTAGGTAACCACCGATTGTCGAGTACCTATATGACCTGAAAATCAGGATAATTTTTTTCTGATAAAATTTATTTTGGTCCATTTTCCATTTCCGAATATTTCTAACTAAAATAACTTTCTAAAGCATTAATCACATTTTGCCAAATCTGACTAAAATACATCGGGAGACCCTGTATTACGAGGTAAAAAGTTTAAAACGGCATTCCACTATTTTTATAAACCTGTACAGTGAAAACCACCCTTAACTACAGCCAAACACTTTTCACGAACATCTAATTCGAATATTTCCGAGTTATGTGTAGTACTCAAGCATTTATAGGTCGTAAAGTTATCTTGGTTACGACGTATATAAATAGACGTACTAAACTACCGTTGACATTTGTATGTGTGTATGAAGATTTGTGGTTTCTTTCAAGGGTATATTTCTATAAAAGGTCGCCAAGTGCGAGTCAGACTCACGCACGGAGGGTTCAGTGCCAAAACACGGTAAAAAACGGCCAAGTGCGAGTCCAACTCGCCCCTGAAGTGCCTGAAGGGTTCCGTAGCAGCAAGTAACATAATATAAAAGTTCTTGTAGTTCGTTGTAACTTTGATTGATGTTTTAACAGGTTCGCTCTGGCAGTGATTTTTCTAGGCGAAAATTGCGGTTTGTGACGTATTAAACATAAACTATTTAGGTACTAGATATCGTTCAAACCAATGTTCTGTGAAAGTTTGCATGGTATAATGTAGGTACATCATTATTTATATTTTTTAGATTTATCATATTTTTATTTTAGAAATTAGAGGGGGGGGGGCACATTTTTCCACTTTGGAAGTGTCTCTCGCGCTGACTATTCAGTTTAGAAATAGATGATGTTAGGAACCTCAGCAGCATTTTTGAAGACCTATATTATATGTACAGTATAAATAGGTACCCTCCTACACGTATGGGTTTGATGAAAAAAAAAATTGTGTTTCAGTTCCAAGTATAGGGACCCATAAAATTTATTGCTTTTTTTCTATTTTTTAATTAAATTCTTAATGCGGTTCACAGAATACATCTACTTACCAAGTTTCCACAGCATAGATCTTACCTTGGTTTCGGAGAAAAGTAGCTGTGACATACGGACGGACAGACATGACGAATCTATAAGGGTTCTGTTTTTAAGCTATTGCATAGCTTCTATCGCGGGCCTTGCGTGGAGACCGAATTCAGAAATTGTGTCACGAAAACGAATCACACTCTCGGCTACCTTCGGCCACGTTCGTGTATCTCGTCTCGCACTTCATAAATTTTTTGTTTACGTCAATTATGAACTCTGCAGTCGTTATATATTATGTCAAATAATCCAAAAATTGATGCGTGTACCCAGAATCGATCTTGCGCCTTCTGCGTACCGATCCGCGTCTTAACCACTCGACCAAAGTTGAATTAAGAGTGCTGGACGAATTTAGAGTTCTTAATGTGAAATGACAATTTCGATGCTGTCAATTACATTAGTTGCTGTCAATTTACTTCGTCTAAATAAAAATTCGACTATAGTGTATAGGTATTCATCATCTATGTACAACAGTGAACTGTACTCGTATAATTTGTGTAAAAAGTTTTTTAAATATGAATAAACAAAGTGCATTTATTAAGGGGCGGTTAACCCGCACAAGTAGGCATTTGGCGCTCCCCTCGCCCCGGGCGCAAGACACACCGCGCGCCGGCAGCGGCAGTGAACTCTCATGCCACAGTATATAGTGGAGTAGAAAGAAACAGCAAGCTAACTTTGTTTGACGTAGTAAATGCATCTAACTTTATTAAGTGTAGTGATTTATTAGTTTCGTAAATAAAAATAAATGAGTTAATCGTAAATAAATTATGTATATTATACTATTATTTTTAAGCTAAAGAGTTCGTTTGTTTGTTTAGTTGTTCTAACTCTAGAGTCTAAGAGACTGCTAGTTGAATTTCAAGAGTTTCTTAACAGAATGTCCATTTTTGAAAAATACCAAAATATATAACATCACGCTAAGGCGAATAAGAGCTTAGCAGCAACGAAACATTTTTCGACAACTAGGATATTTAATTTCTTTTGAGAGTTTCCGTTGCGTACGTTTTTTGTTGTTGACGCGGGGAACGCCTTTACGCGCCTTCATCCCAGCTGCGGGGGCAGCCGGGATGGTGTGTGGGACTCCCGGCCCGGTCCGGAATGGACCGTCCTACCCACTAAACCCCGCGGTGTTCCTCCTCACCCTTTAGCCGGGCCGAGGGATATCAAGAGATTATTCACGTCGACCCGGCCAGGGGCGCCACGTTTATTCGGGGCTCTCCTCGGGGGAGCCAGATGGGCGGCTCCCCACAGCTCCCTAAGGAGCTGAAGACCACGCCTGCACCGCTCTCGAGCGCCCCTCTGTAATAGAGGAGACAGAGAGCGGCTGGCGCAGGCGTGCGCTAATGGGCACCCCCGGAACACGGGGAGGTGCCCACCGCCATGTGACCGTTGGTGGGCGGGGTCCCCCGACCTTACGCCCACGGTCAAGAAACAATCGGGGGCGCCCAGTGACTCCTCACCGCGGCGCCCCCGAACTGCACGGCAGAGAGGGAGCATTATCCGTTACTCCCGCTCCCCCGCACAGTACACCTCCCGCTTTGCCGCCATCACCTCGTCAACTGGCGAGGTGACAGCGGCCCAGCACTGTTGCCGCCGGTCGCGCCGTTATTCACGGCCGGCAGCCCGAACTGCGTGGCAGGGCGGGAGCATTTACCTAAACTCCCGACCCCCACGCAGTGCCTCTCCCACTTTGCCGCCATCGTCTCGCCAGCAAAGGTGGCGAAGCGACGGCGACCCAGCATTGCTGCTGCCGGCCGTGAATAACGGCACGGCCGGCAGCAACGCACACCACCGAGCAACCCACAGGTGGGTTACTCCCGCCTCGGCCGGAATTAGCCAGAGTAGCACAACTCCCCCACAGAGGAAGGGGAGTGGTCGCTACTCCGTTGCCCAGGATGCACCACGAGGAGGATCCGACCCATTGGGGTCCTTAAGATGTTAGTAGGACCCCGCATCCCTCCGTTGCGTACGTTTGCTACAGTTGCGTAAAAAATGTAAATTACATAATAGCTGGTCATAAAAATTTCTAAAGTTTTCTAAAGTTGGTATGCTAAGTATGAATCACGGGATCATTGTGCAATCCAAAATGGCCGCCGCGGTGTAATCACAAAATTTCATGATGGGTGTCGTTTAAAGGGTTTTTTGGTATGCTGAGTACGAATCACGTACTAATTTTGCAATCCAATATGGACGCCGCGCCGTAATCACAAAATGTCATGATAGGTATCGTTTAAGGGGTTTCTTGGTATGCTGAGTACGAATCACGTGATAATTTTGCAATCCAATATGGGCGCCGCGCCGTAATCACAAAATTTCATGATGGGTATCGTTTAAGGGGTTTCTTGGTATGCTGAGTACGACTCACGTGATAATTTTGCAATCCAAAATGGCGGCCGTGGTGGCACAAAAATTCATGATGGGTATCGTTTAAAGGGTTTTTTGGTATGCTGAGTACGAATTACGTACTAATTTTGCAATCCAATATGGCCACCGCACCGTAATCACACAATTTCATGATGGGTATAGTTTAAGGGAATTCTTGGAATGCTAAGTATGAATCACATGATAATTTTGCAATCCAATATGGCCACCGCGGTGTGATCACAAAATTTCATGATGGGTATCGTTTAAGGGGTTTTTTGGTATGCTGAGTACGAATCACATGATAATTTTGCAATCCAATATGGGCGCCGCGCTGTAATCACAAAATTTCATGATAGGTATCGTTTAAAGGGTTTTTGGTATGCTGAGTACGAATTACGTGATAATTTTGCAATACAATATGGCCGCCGCGCCGTAATCACAAAATATCATGATGGGTATCGTTTAAGGGGTGTATTGGTATGCTGAGTACGAATCCTGTGATAATTTTGAAATGCAATATGGCCGCCGCGCCGTAATCGCAAAAATCCATGATGGTTATCGTTTAAGGGGTTTTTTGGTATGCTGAGGACGAATCACATGATAATTTTGCAATCCAAAATGGCCACCGCGCCGTTATCACATAATTTCGTAATGAATATCGTTTAATGGATTTTTTCGAATGCTGAGTACGAATAACATGATCATTTTGGAATTCAATTTGGCCGCCTTAGCTATTTAGGCCCACTTGCGCGGAGAGTCGAGTTAAATATACAGGATGTTGATCTGCATTTGTGCATTACTTGCACACATGACTGTACTGCCTACACTCGTTGATATTTCGGGATAAAACGAGACACCCTTTTTTACACTTTTTTTTTTGCTTAAATTCTTTTCTATTTGCTACGGGAACTCTACTGCTTATACTTAGGCAAAGGAGGCCTCCAACCCCTTCAACCCCCGCGCAGGAGCGAGCGGCTCAGGCGGCGCCTTTGATCGGTGAATTTGAAATTTTGAATTAATTAGTCGCTCGCCCGCGTTCAGCGTGAGTATAACCGCACGCGCCGATATCTACGTAACGTCCGTAACAACACCGGTAACGATGTCAGAGCGTTACAGTAACGTTGAGTTGGTGGAAATGGCGCGCCTTTACGCTATTTCTAATAATAACGTTGTTGATGCAATTCGCATGTTCAGGGAAATGTTTCCAGACCGACCAATACCATCTCGTCGCATGATGCTTGCCGCCACACAGCGCTTAAGGGATCACCGACAGTTCGAGGTTCCTCGACATGCACAAGGTCGTGGTACACAAGGCCTATCAGCTGATCGGCAAGAGCAGATTCTCAATTATTTTGAGGAAGAACCTCGAGCCAGTACGCGTGAAGCCGGTCGCCGTTTCGGTGTTCATCATACCACAGTGTGGAAGCTGCTGAATCGCGCACTAATGCATCCGTTCCATTTCCGACGTGTTCAAGAGTTGCATCCGCAGGACAATAACGCTCGGACAGTTTTTTGTCACTGGCTCCTTGAACATCAGGACGTGAACATTTTGAGGTCCGACGAATCATTGTTTACGCGCGTTGGCGTTTATAACGTCCACAATGAACATTGGTGGGCTCACCGACAACACAACCCACATGTTACTACGCGGGACTCGTTCCAGGTCCGGTTTAGTCTGAATGTGTGGGCTGGTATCATCGGTGATCATCTACTTGGCCCATATTTTATTGACGGTCGTTTGAACAGTGCTACATACTTGGTGCTACTCCGACATGTGGTTAATGAGATGCTTTCATTTCATAGGGACTTGTACTTCCAACAGGACGGTGCGCCACCTCACTATGGACGCCAAGTGCGCGAATATTTAAGTGAAGTGTTTGGTACGCAGTGGATAGGCCGTGGTGGACCGGTAGCCTGGCCGCCGCGTTCACCCGACCTAGCGCCCTTAGACTTTTATTTGTGGGGAGATATTAAAAGACTTGTTTACAATGAAGAAATTGTGAGTGTTACACAATTACGTGAAAGAATTGTTTTGGCATTTGAACAAATAAAAACAAATGTGCTAGTGCTTCGCAGCTTAAAACGCAACTTAGTGCACCGCGCCAATCTGTGCATAGACACTGGGGGTGAGCATTTTGAACAATTATTGCGTGTTACATGATTTTGTAAATAGGTATTTAAGCTTTGATTCTCAATTAATTCTGTAAATAAGTTGATTTAAAATTTTTAACTACGCCAGAAATGCTTCATTTCAGAATACTTTTCTCATACCTAATGTTTACTAACAGTACTTAATGTTTTTGTTTGCAATTGCATGATAAATAGCGTGTTTCTGCCGGTCCTAAGCCCTTGAAGTAGGAAGGAATCTTTTAAATCAACATAAACTCATCATCAAATCATTAATATCAAATCAAAAAAGTACATAAAGGTCACCGAACTTGTCAGCTGGAACTAAAAACTCATGAAACCTAATAACTAATGGCTCCTCTACACTGCCAGCAAAGTTCATAGGCGAAGTACTCTAGAAACTTTGTCTAATTTCGAAAAAAGTGCGTCACTACACACTCAGTGGTGTCAGTAGCCTGCGCACGCACATTGCCGCCGTTTGTAATGAACAAAGAAATTTGTGTGGCAGAGTTTCCAGGAACAACATAATTTGCTCCTGACCACTGTTTGACGCTGATAATTGGATCACATACACCAAAGCACTAATTATAGCTTAAATCACGCGCCGGCAAAGCACCGGCACACACGATGTCGGCCAAGTAGTGTAGAGAGGTACTTCGTGAACGCACTTCCCGCATCTTTGGGCCCATTGACTGAGGCGCAAAAATCGACAGCAAATAAAGTCGCCTGAGGGGAGGTATAGTTTTTGACGAGGTAAGCCGAAGTGCCTCTTTACACTATCGTATTCATTTAACTTCGTTCAACTTCGCGGGCAGTGTAGAGGAGCCATGAGATGCGATACGTAGCCGCATTATCTAGGTACCTACTATTGTCTAGCTTTAAGCCCAGGCCACACCGCCAGCGGGCGGGCGAGCGAGCTAGGCGGGCGAGTGAAGTGAGATATTGAAGTTATGCAAACTACGCGACATTGCCGAGCTAAACTATGGGGTTTACACCAAAAACTACATACGGAAGGGCCGGGTAGTGCGGATGAGACTAGACACGTGGACACTGCTATTCGAATGAGAAGCGACGACTAGTCTGAGTACCCGAAACGGGGAGGACGGTAGTTAAGCTAGCGAAGCGGGCGCGCCTTACGACGAAAACGAGTAGCTTCGCTCGCATCAGCCACGTAGGTTATTCGGCAGCTCGCAGTGTGCCTAGCTCGCTCACCCGCCCGCTGGCAGTGTGACTTGCGCTTTAGCGTTGGCTCGGCGACGTAAACATTAAATACACGGGTGAAGATTTTTTCTTCGTAAATCATATTTCACTAAAAACAGGATTTTTGGGGTTTTGTTATCTACGTATGTTTGTGTTGCTTGCAATCGATAATACCTATAGTACACTACGCACTGAAGGAGGCTTGTGCACGACCAAATCAACAGCTTGTATAAATATAGAGTTAGTAAGCTCTGAGTTAAATAAATAACTTCTTAACTCTGACCACGTCTTGCACAGTTGCAAATTGGCACGCGGTTAACTAACTCACGTGATTCGTACTCAGCATACCAAAAAACCCCTTAAACGATACCCATCATGAAATTTTGTGATTACGGCGCGGCGGCCATCTTGTATTGCAAAATTAGTACGCGATTCGTACTCAGCATACCAAAAAACCCCTTAAACGATACCCATCATAAAATTTTGTGATTACGGCGCGGCGGCTATATTCGATTGCAAAATTATCACGTGATTCGTACTCAGCATACCAAAAAACCCCTTAAACGATACCCATCATGAAATTTTGTGATTACGGCGCGGCGGCCATATTGGATTGCAAAATTATCACGTACTTCGTACTCAGCATACCAAAAAACCCCTTAAACGATACCCATCATGAAATTTTGTGATTGTGTGGCCGCCATGTTGGATTGCGAAATTAGCATGTAATTCGTAGACATTTTAATGCATTAGGTAGCTGGTTACCATGTCGTGAAAACACTTAACAAGTAAAAGATCACCACATTTTTACCATGAGTCGCGTATGTATTTGTAACGGTTAATCTAATTACATTTTGCCCATTACTGATATTTTTATACTGTGGCGCGATTTCAACGTAATTTGGCATAATAATTACGAAGTAGTTGCGAAAAAAACTGACACAGGTCCTGCCTCCACAAGCGCCAGGGCGAGACTGATCGGCCGTCAGCGGCGCAATTCTATTGCGTTTGGTAGATATTCGTACATGATAACTATGTAAATAGTTGTTTATAGAAAAACGCTCGGAAAATGTGTATAAAAACTCAATACCTTTAATTGAGTGCAAAAAAAATATATAAAATGTTAATAGTTTAGCCACAGTATTGAAAAAACTTTTCTGAGAGAGTCAACTTTCGGATTTTTTTCTATCTAGTGAAATTTATTGGATCGTGTAACGGGCTCGGAATATGTTTAGCTTACATCCTTAACTATTATATATATATTTTTCAGATTTAAAAACCCTTTACTTTTTGACTAGGATTGTTTCAAAAAACTCAAAATCTGACCCACGCGGCCTTAATGAAGAAGGTCACGAAAAATTGTGAAAGAAAATGAGTGAGTACTCTATTATTATTATCACCAATGCAGTATTATTTTTTGTTTTGTTAATTTATATATAATACTGCTATAAAGATAACCAAACCCGGGAGTACGTTCCCGTGGGAAGCGGGAAGAAAATTTCACGATGACGTAGCCGCGAGCGCCATCTATTCCATACCTATGTACTTTAAACGTGTCATAACAGTCACAACAATACCATACATGCATATTTCAAAGAATGTCTATTATTACCATAAAATTTGTAAAAATAGTTTTTAAGTAGATAAGAAGAAACCTATTGTTTTATCTTTTAACTAGCTGACCCTCGCAACTTTGTTTACGTCACACAAGGTCTATGAAATTAGAGGTATTTATTAATCATACTCATCAAGTACGTGTGAATCTGCCCTGTTTGCTTAATCAAAATAGAGCTTAATGGTTAAAGCTATTCCTCAGTATAGAATTTTCCTCAGTTTACATACAAACACCGGCGTGTTAGAATTTCATTACATGTATCAATGTAGTAGACGTAACGTGTATAAAATGACATCAATCAAATGTCATCAATATTCTGAAAAAGAAATTAAAAATAGAGTTCACAAACTCTTTTGAAAATACATACTGTACCTACCTTAGAGGATCGTTATGAAGATAACAGGATAGTTAACAACCATCCGTAGAAAGTAGATGGTATAATGCTGAATACCGCAAAGAACAATCGGCGCGGCATAGAATGGGGCCTATATTGATATCCTGGAGGATTTAAATGATGAACTTAAAATCGACAGACGCAAGAGATGTGGTGGAGGCACTAATTCACGTACCTCGGGAGTGTCGTGTCAGAAACTGATGGGATAGAAGAGTACCCTACATCATTTCGAGTCTCGCCAAGGCCAGAACAACCTTTACACAGCTGCGCCCCGTAGGCAGTTGCGAAAATGGACACGAAGAGTGAAACTCAAAACAAAGTAAACGTTAAAACTGTACTGCTAACTGCTATACGGATGCGAGACATGGAAGGTCACTAAAGACATTTCGCACCAGCTACCAGCTATAAGTCTTCGTCAAACGCTGCCTCCAATGGATCCTCGGTACATACGGGCCCGAGAACATCACGAACGTAAGACTATTGGAACGCTGCAGTGAGACCCCTATCCACCAACAGATCAAACGTCGGAAGTGTAGCTGCTGCGCTGGATTGGACACACGCTGCAAAGGGACCATGATCACATCATACCAAAGCAAGCCTATAACACAGTGATGTTCAGTGTTACTCACCAACTAGCGCGAGGTAGCTATGCAGAGAACTCTTTCCCAGGGCGCCTTACTACAGAGATTCCAGTGTGCGTGCAAAGGTAGGCCAGGGCTCTCACGAAAACAGCCAGGTAGGGTGTACACACATATATTTATATAACACACAGTCCACTACAGAGACAATGAGATTACATAGATACAGAAAGCACAGACATACATAAGAATATTACAGATTTAGGTACTAATAGTACAGCACTACACTAATTCAGCGTGAGGAAGTAACTTTGGCGGCTAGACTACACATATTAGTATGGGTGACAAGTACTGGCCTGCGTTGTGAGCGTAGAGTGGCAGTGGCTGGTGGTAATGCCAGGTGTATGAAGATTGCCGGTTCCTCTTAAGTCACCTCGCTCGTGTAGTCCACGTGTTATTGGGTGTATTCAAATGTGACTGTACAACTTTTCCCCGTACTAAAAAACCCTGTCATGAAAGAAACGACAAATTAAGATATTGACTGCGCGAAAGACGACAATCGACCGGCTTTGCAAATAGTTAATTGAAACTTACCAGAATCTGGGTATAAATTAGAAAAGAACTTTGACAAAAAACATCAACTGGAGTGACTAACATAAAACTTAGTAGCTCAGAGAATCAAAGCACCGAAGCTATCCAATCTCTAGAAACCTCTTCTAATTTTTCATTAACCTTTTCTCTCCGATGTCAGTTCCCAAAAAAACTCTAGTCGTGTCCCATAGACTATAGACCGTTTTCTTGAGACAGCTGTTGCCACAGCAAAAAAAACAATCAATCGAACATGGCGCTCTCAAACACTCAAATATATTGACAAGCCCGTGACCAGACTTGCCACTTATAGAAAATAAATGTTACAAGCCTTACTGAAACTACTGGTAGGGTTTCAAAAACTGTTCGATAGTAAGTAGGTACATTTATTGATAGTGGCTATAGGCTACATAACATAATGCTAAGATTAATAGGAGCGGTGCAGCAATGAGGAATGTTTCGAAAACGGAAAACATTTAATCGTTATAAGAGTATCCGTTGCGCCTCTGCGTAAATGGTTGAAGTTACATAAAAATAATTTATTACAAAATAATTGTTCTTCTTAAAAAGTTCTAAAACAAAATACCTATTAAGCTATTGCATAGCTTCTATCGCGGGCCTTGCGTGGAGACCGAATCCAGAAATTGTGTCACGAAAATAAATTACACTCTCGGCTACCTTCGGCCACGCTCGGCCACGTTCGTGTATCTCGCACTTCATATACCAACGTGTACACGTGAGCGTTTGCATAACGTGTACCTATGTATATGAAGTGAAGTAGGGTGAAGTGGGGTGGGCTGAGGTGTGTAGGGTGGGGTGAAGTGAAGTGGGGTGTGGTGAGGTGAATTGGTGTGAGGTAGGTGGGGTGAGGTTGATGAGTGGAATTTTGGCCTTTTGGACTTTGGCCTTTGGGACTTTTGGACTTTGGTTTTTTGGACTTTTGGACTTTTGGACTTTTGATCTTTTGGACTTTTGAACTTTTGAACTTTTGGACTTTTGGACTTTTGGACTTTTGGACTTTTGGACTCTTGGGACTTTTGGGACTTCTGGGACTTCTGGGACTTCTGGGACTTTTGGGACTTTTGGGACTTTTGGGACTTTTGGGACTTTTCGGTCTTTGAGGACTTTTGGGTCTTCAAAAGTCCAAAAGTCCAAAAGTCCAAAAGTCCAAAAGTCCAAAAGTCCAAAAGTCCAAAAGTCCAAAAGTCCAAAAGTCCAAAAGTCCAATAGTACAAAAGTCCAAAAGGCCAAAAGTCCAAAAGTCCAAAAGGCCAAAAGGCCAATAGGCCAAAATTCCAAAAGCCCAAATGTCCACAGTCAAGTAGGTACTTGGTACTTTACTTTGTTGAACATAGGCCTTAAAATCTTACTTCTTACTAATATTATAAATGCGAAAGTTTGTGAGTGTGGATGTTTGTTACTCTTTCACGCTCAAACCGCTGAACGGATCGGGCTGAAATTTGGTACAGAGATACATTATATGCTAACTCTGGAATAACACATAGGCTACCTTTTATCCCGGGAATAACTTCCCGCGGTAACAAATTTTACGCGGGCGAAGCTGCGGGCATCAGCTAGTATTCTTATATAGAAATAATTATACTAGCATAGTTGGTAAAAAATGCTATGTAATAGCTTTACCGCGGCAGTCCCCGAGTGCCACACGTCTTTTTTTTGTCAGTTGGATACGGAACCCTAAAAAGGACGTCTGTTGTATGGGAGCCACTATAAATATTATTATTTTACTGATTTTAGTATTTGTTTTTACATCGTCTGTGAAAAGTTCAGCTCTCTAGCTATCACAGTTGCTGAGATACAACCTAGTGACGAAAAGATAGACAGACAGCGAAGTCTCATAAATAGGGACCCGTTTTTTACCCTTTGGGCACGGAATCCTAAAAACGTTTGTGGCCCTGCGGTCTCATTGTTCTGTAAACGGTCACTGCAGTATGCAACCTTTGCTATAGCCGGTCCTTAAATGGGAAACCACCACGTGATTATTTTGTGACATTTACTTAGTCGAGTTCAATGATTATTTCCCTTGTCAAAAATGCCCAACGCGCCTATAAAAGTATTCAAATTCAAAAACAATCCCGAAGTACTCGTATTTCATCAATATCATAAAGAGAAAATAACAAAATGTGTGAGTTCGAATACCGAAATTCGTTTCCAATAAATTAACTTCCCATTCAAAATCGCAATTCCCACGAATCAAAACCAAATGTTCTTTTTCCCACAAGCAATCATTCTCCTAACTACGGACCTATTCAACCTTAGAAAAGCAATGAATACATTCCCTTATTTCCTACTAAGCGTGGGTGAGAAATTAGCCCAGTAAAGTCACAAAATAATAAGGTACAGAATGCAATCTCATGTATGTACTTCAATTTTCTTACCTACCTACCTTAGGCTACGCGCACTCACGCTAAAACAACAAAATTTCTTCCTGTTTATAATAAAACTCTTTAGATCGTCTAAAATATGTATATCGACAGTAAAACCTCCAAAAAGAAACCCTTTATCTCCCTATATTCATATTTGATAGTCGGAAGAAAGGAATAAATGAAGGATTTATTTCCTTCTTCCAACTAACTATTTTTATGACCACATGAAACTGTACGAAATCAATGGATTTTGTTCCTATCTTCGAACTCACAATAAAGCTCTACATTCTAAGAATATAATAATGTAGAAAAGTGAAAATCTCAAAAAGTCGGGTATATTACGCCAAATCGAATGCCAAATAATCGAACGTTCAAAATATTGAACGTTCAATATATCGAACGTTCAAAATATCGAAGATTACAATATCAATGTTCGATATATTAAACGTTCGATATTTTGAACGTTCGAGTATTTGGATGTTCGATTATTTGGCATTCGATTTGGCGTAGTATACCCAGAAAAGTCGTGTTTATTCCCTTCTTCCCTTTTATTGTAGGCACTTGATAAAACTTGTTGCAATCTATTATTCAAACCCACACTTAAATATTCCACAATTTATTTAGCTTAACACATCCTGTTTCGCTTTAAAGCATTCTCAAAGGTTCTTCTACTGTTAACTGTGTTAAGAGTAATAGTGTAAGTTGTGTTAAACTAATTTAAATTGTGAAATATAAGTACAAGTGTGTGTATTTCAATAATGTATGACATGACAATTACTATTAAAATCCTTGCTTTTTGTATTGCTTGATTGCTTCCTGTACCTTATTATTTTGTGCTTTGGTCTATTACTGATTACGTGATTTAAGACTATAAGGTGAAATGTTGGCATATACTATGCCTCTTCGGGGATAAAGGTGTGACTTTCTGTATGTTGTTACGTAGATTGACTTCGGTACTTCTTATTTTGTGGTAATGTAATTGGGATGTGAATAAAGTAGAAATTTACGGAAATTACGATAAATGTGTCGGGTTTCTGAATTGTTGATGTTGACGTTATATTTATTGGGTAACTTTGTTATTTGTAATAAACAACGGCCAAGTGAGACACGGACACCCGCGGGACGGTTCCGGGCCCTCCTTAATCAATCATCAATACATATAATAAAATCGTAACAGGTCGCTGTCTGTACATGGAAGATAAATAAGAAAAAATATTATAGGGGGGCTTTATGAACGCAATAGAACCCAAAACAATGATTTTTAGAATTTTTGTCTGTTTGTCTGTATGTCTGTATATCTGTTTGTCTGTACGGTTGAGCACGCTAATCTCAGTAACCGCTCAACCGATTGCAATGCGGTTTTTTATTGTTTTGAGGTTTGCTCCAGTTAACATTTAGCGTTTGTTTTATGTAAATCGGTTTAGAAATTAAAGAGTTATAACACTTTTAAGAATCAGATATTTTGAAAATTTTAATTGTAGGGGTTTCTTTGAATGTGAGTGAACCTAAACTGGCGTGTTAGCTTAATCATAAAATAGCTTAATGATTAAGACTATTTATAAACAATTCAATTTTTTTAAAATAGACTTAACCATTAAGCTCTTTTATGATTAAGCAAACAGGGCAGTTTCAGACGCTGCTTGATGACTCTGATGAAAAAATACCTTTCCTTTCATACACCATAGGTGAAAAAGTGAAAAAAGTGAAAAAAGTTTATTTCAATATCTTGGATACATATTCATTTTATGTGTTTTGGTCAGCTTTTAAGCAAAAATTATGCTTGTAATAGCTGACCACATTTTACAGAAAAGTCTCAAAACTTAGGCACAAGATATCACATAGGTACAGAGAAAAAAGACGTGTGGCACTCGGGGACTGCCGCGGTAAAGCTATTACATAGCATTTTTTACCGACTATGCTAGTATAATTATTTCTATATAAGAATACTAGCTGATGCCCGCAGCTTCGCCCGCGTAAAATTTGTTACCGCGGAAAGTTATTCCCGGGATAAAAGGTAGCCTATGTGTTATTCCAGACTATAATGTATCTCTGTTACCAAACAGCCCGATCCGTTCAGCGGTTTGAGCGTGAAAGAGTAACAAACATCCACACTCACAAACATTCGCATTTATAATATTAGTAAGATTTTAAGGCCTATGTTCAACAAAGTAAAGTACCAAGTACCTACTTGACTGTGGACATTTGGGCTTTTGGACTTTTGGCCTATTGGCCTTTTGGACTTTTGGACTTTTGGACTTTTGGACTTTTGGACTTTTGGACTTTTGGCCTTTTGGACTTTTGGACTTTTGTACTATTGGACTTTTGTACTATTGGACTTTTGGACTTTTGGACTTTTGGACTTTTGGACTTTTGGACTTTTGGACTTTTGGACTTTTGGACTTTTGGACTTTTGGACTTTTGGACTTTTGGACTTTTGAACTATTGGACTTTTGGACTTTTGGACTTTTGGACTTTTGGACTTTTGGACTTTTGGACTTTTGGACTTTTGGACTTTTGGACTTTTGGACTTTTGGACTTTTGGACTTTTGGACTTTTGGACTTTTGGTCTTTTGGACTTTTGGACTAAAGTCCAAAAGGCCAAAAGGCAGGAATCTTAGCATTATGTTATGTAGCCTATAGCCACTATCAATTAATGTACCTACTTACTATCGAACAGTTTTTGAAACCCTACCAGTAGTTTCAGTAAGACTTGCCTTGGTATGATGTGATCGTGGTCCCTTTGCAGCGTGTGTCCAATCTAGCGCAGCAGCTACACTTCCGACGTTTGATCTGTTGGTGGATAGGGGTCTCACTGCAGCGTTCCAATAGTCTTACGTTCGTGATGTTCTCGGGCCCGTATGTACCGAGGATCCATTGGAGGCAGCGTTTGACGAAGACTTATAGCTGGTAGCTGGTGCGAAATGTCTTTAGTGACTTTCCATGTCTCGCATCCGTATAGCAGTTAGCAGTACAGTTTTAACGTTTACTTTGTTTTGAGTTTCACTCTTCGTGTCTTTTGGACTTTTGGACTTTTGGACTAAAGTCCAAAAGGCCAAAAGGCAGGAATCTTAGCATTATGTTATGTAGCCTATAGCCACTATCAATTAATGTACCTACTTACTATCGAACAGTTTTTGAAACCCTACCAGTAGTTTCAGTAAGACTTGCCTTGGTATGATGTGATCGTGGTCCCTTTGCAGCGTGTGTCCAATCTAGCGCAGCAGCTACACTTCCGACGTTTGATCTGTTGGTCTCACTGCAGCGTTCCAATAGTCTTACGTTCGTGATGTTCTGGGGCCCGTATGTACCGAGGATTCATTGGAGGCAGCGTTTGACGAAGACTTATAGCTGGTAGCTGGTGCGAAATGTCTTTAGTGACCTTCCATGTCTCGCATCCGTATAGCAGTTAGCAGTACAGTTTTAACGTTTACTTTGTTTTGAGTTTCACTCTTCGTGTCCATTTTCGCAACTGCCCACGGGGCGCGGCTGTGTAAAGGTTGTTCTGGCCTTGGCGAGACTCGAAATGATGTAAGGTACTCTTCTATCCCATCAGTTTCTGACACGACACTCCCGAGGTACGTGAATTAGTGCCTCCACCACATCTCTTGCGTCTGTCGATTTTAATTTCAGTCCAGCCATTCGCTGCCTCATCCTGCTCGTTGTCCTGCACGTTGTCCTGCAGACATGCATGACGGCGTGTGTGTGCCTCAGCAGGCACAGGACATCGGCATCATTTAAATCCTCCAGGATATCAGTATAGGCCCCATTCTATGCCGCGCCGATTGTTCTTTGCGGTATTCAGCATTATACCATCTACTTTCTATGGATGGTTGTTAACTATCCTGTTATCTTCATAACGATCCTCTAAGGTAGGTACAGTACGTATTTTCAAAAGAGTTTGTGAACTCTATTTTTAATTTCTTTTTCAGAATATTGATGACATTTGATTGATGTCATTTTATACACGTTACGTCTACTACATTGATACATGTAATAAAATTCTAACACCCCGGTGTTTGTATGTAAATTGTTTATACTGAGGAAAATTCTATACTGAGGAATAGCTTTAACCATTAAGCTCTATTTTGATTAAGCAAACAGGGCAGATTCACACGCTACTTGATGAGTATGATTAATAAATACCTCTAATTTCATAGACCTTGTGTGACGTAAACAAAGTTGCGAGGGTCAGCTAGTTAAAAGATAAAACAATAGGTTTCTTCTTAAAAACTATTTTTACAAATTTTATGGTAATATTAGACATTCTTTGAAATTTGCATGTATGGTATTGTTGTGACTTTTATGACACGTTTAAAGTACATAGGTATGAGATAGATGGCGCTCGCGGCTACGTCAGCGTGAAATTTTCTTCCCGCTTCCCATGGGAACGTACTCCCGGGTTTGGTTATCTTTATAGCAGTATTATATATAAATTAACAAAACAAAAAATAATACTGCATTGGTGATAATAATAATAAAATGTATGTATATAGAGTACTCACCTCTTATATTTGCTCCATGGTACTCACTCATTTTCTTTCACTATTTTTCGTGACTTTCTTCATTAATAACTGCACTTTGTTTATTCATATTTAAAACACTTTTTACACAAATTATACGAGTACAGTTCACTGTTGTACATAGATGATGAATACCTATACACCTATAGTCGAATTTTTATTTAGACGAAGTAAATTGACAGCAACTAATGTAATTGACAGCATCGAAATTGTCATTTCACATTATGAACTCTAAATTCGACCAGCACTCTTAATTCAACTTTGGTCGAGTGGTTAAGACGCGGATCGGTACGCAGAAGGCGCAAGATCGATTCTGGGTACAAGCATCAATTTTTGGATTATTTGACACAATATAATAATATATAACGACTGCAGAGTTCATAATTGACGTAAACAAAAAATTTATGAAGTGCGAGACGAGATACACGAACGTGGCCGAAGGTAGCCGAGAGTGTGACTCGTTTTCGTGACACAATTTCTGGATTCGGTCTCCACGCAAGGCCCGCGATAGAAGCTATGCAATAGCTTAATAAAATAACAAAACATTGCTTTTTTACAGTTAGGCATAATGATACAATTTTAAGCTTATCATACAATATGGTTAGTTATTAGGGTGTGCGTGAGTGTGTGAGAGAGAATGTATATGTGAGAATGTAAGTGGTTGTGTGTGTGTGATTTAGTATCATCAGTGTTTGATTAACATACAGACGTAGAAAAACATGAACAGTCAACTATCAAGCAGGATCATCTACATAGCCTATCTACATAGCTAGCCCTACGACAATGAGTCTTAGGATCAGGCCCATTAATACAGACAGGAGTCTGCAATAACGGGACTACTAACCAGAAATAATTAGGTTTGACAACCTACTGTAGCATCTCCTCCACATCTTCATAGCCCAGCGACTTAAGCCAAGAAATTAATGTTTCTTTACATTCTTTTCTATTATATTATATTCTTGTTTATTATATTATATAGGCGTGATGATTGACGCGGATATTGACGCGACGCAAAAGTTGACCTCACTCTGACTGTGGAAGCCACGACGTAAGATCTTCGGCCTCTCTTTTTAGAGAAGTCATAAGGTTGGGATTTGTGTTTCCTAAGAATTACTTACAGTATATAAAGTTTTCTTACAGATAACACGTCTGCAGTTAAATATAAACTTTCCGTGGGATACCTATATGGCTTAAATAACATTACTTTCAACAGAGCCCGCTGTGCCCTCTCTAAGTTCAAATTTTTTTCCTTAGCACTAGAGTGCACGCGCGGGTTACATATGTAGCCCAGCGTGTAATATTGCCGTATATTATCGTACCTAGGCGCGCTATAGATCTATCGTCTCGTGTATTCCTCGACTACTACCCCCTGCACACACACCATAGTGCATCGCCACTTGCGGCGCACAGAATTTTCAAATATACGTCCTTAAAGTTGCTTGGGCTACACCTGTGCCCCGCGCGTGCGTTCGAGGAGTAATATCGTGAAAGTGTACAAGTGGCAAAATTAAGGTAAATATACTCTATTGTAACATAACTATATTATATAATTATACATATTATGATATATATCTATTAAAAACATATTAATAGTAAGTATGCATTATTTACTGTTGGTATTTGTTTATTTTTCGCAGATGGCGCTGTCCGAACAAATCGAACGATGGCTTGATGAAGTTAGTGAAGGTGAAGATATTTTGACCGAAAGCGAAGAAGAAAAGGAAGAAATTGCAAGACCAAAGGACGCACTGGGATCACCTCATTATTCTATCTATCTATCTATCTATAGTACCAATCAGGCGATGAGGAAGACGACGTCGTGCTTTTGTCGACATTGGTTTCCTACCAATCTTGAAATGGAACCAAGTGGAGTAAGTGTCCACCACCTACTTCAAAAACAAGGTGCCATAATATTTTAGCTCGTCAACTCGCCACCGGGCCCAATAAGTCCAGCATAATTTTCTACCTATTGTTACGTTCCTAATTGATAATATGATCTAGTGATCTCAAGCCTGCCAAATACTAGTTGATTTTTAAGAACTTTCTATTTTTGTTCAAGATTACACTTAAAAAGTTAAATTTACCTAGTTTTCTAAACAATTATAATAAAAATAAACATGTTAAAAATATACACTGTGTTTAAATTATTAATTTTTGGTAAATATTTATAATTTACTTCCTTGTTAATGGGCTACACCTGTGCCCCGCGCGTGCGCTCATGGTCAAATTAGGGGCGCGTGTACTGCAGTGTTAGTTATATGATATGACCGATTGAAAGAAAAGAAAGAAAAAGTTTTTATTCCACATTGATTGACATAAAAAAAAATTCTAAAAATAAACTAAAATACCTAAAAACACACTATTTAAAATTTACTAAATATAAGCATGTGGAACAATGGCCGTCTCTCAGCTTAATGCTGTATGCGTGTGCTGCACGCATACAACGCTGATTTTGAGTGCGCCGGGTGGATAGTTTTACTGGATACCTACATATTATTATTTTGTGATACATGCCTTTGTTTTGGTTGCGAACTTGGTTATTATGTTGAAAACTGTTGCAGATTGTATATTTAGTAAGTATGTAAGTAAGCACGATGTGTTATGTATATTTTAATTTGTTATCCTACACAAACCCTATCTGGGTTTACAGGATAATTTTACTGTAACAAAAAGTATTTGTATAAAATAATAAATAAATAAATAAAAAAAAATAAAAAAATTTCAGAGACGGCCTGACGGTTTGCATAATAATATTAAATATTCAATAAAATTGCCGTCACTTATTGTATAAATAAAATTAAATATAAATACTGAGAAAAAAGAAAAAAACAAACACAAAAAGGCATGTAGCCAAACACTAGTCTAACTTTTTTAGAGATGGCAACCCCAACGCACTTCCGTCTCCGAGACGCGACGCCAGGCCGAGAAGCTTTGCTTATATTGTTTGTTCTGTTTGACAAGTGATGGAAAACACAGACATCTCACTTTTGAACACTTTGAGTTAGCATTTCGTGAAATTATAAAAGAAAAATGTGTTTTACGCCTGTTTCATATATCATGCCGTGTTCGTGCTGACCATCAATGTCCCAAAATCACCATGCAAACAAGCAATAACCTCTGTCCGCCATTTAGCGTCCATATATTCTAAAGAAAAACAGAGGCATCCCGGCGTCGCGATGAAACCGAATAGTAAGCAAGCTGCCCCCATAACAATATGACAGAAAATACTGCAGAAGGTAAGGATGAAGTTTTTAACATTTTAACCTTCTCCTTGTACTCGAATATTATACATAATTATTGTTTAATGTTTGCTTACAGTTACACATGTCATTATTCTCTATCTTTAATTTTTACATAACTGACAAATTATACATGTAATAAGAATGCGAAAGGGTCAAGAGTCTGTACATGGAAGACATTTTATAAATTTCAACTGTAGGGCATTGTATCATAGTTAGGTATGTACTGAAGACTAAATTATATCTAAGTACCTATACATTTCCATCGTTCATTCTCTTACGTGACGTAAACAAAGCACTAAGCAGGTAGCACGGGTTATTAAATTTCTGTGCACAATGTGTATATTTTTCCTTTCACATATTAAACAAAATTTAATTAAAAAATCTAGGTATCATTTCTAATTCTCATGCATTTAATTATTAATTTCAGGCAAAAGAAAAGAAACCACCCATACTGTGATAAAACATACAGGGACCATCTCAAAGTCATGCTGCATGCCAGCCATGTTCACCGCCCAAACTGGCCTTTGGAACAGAGGTAATAACAAAGCATTTAGATTCCGCTCAGGATATGTTATATTATTTTAAATAAATTAAATGTATGATAAATATGAAGAAAATTTAATAAATTATGTTATAATTATAAATATAGTAAGTAGGATATGTATAAGTCTCAAAAATTTCATAGTTTAATAATATATTAAATGATTTATCGAGTGTTGAAGATTAACCCCCTTATTCATAATCGTTTCTTAAACCTATTTTAGTTAAAACACACTTTAAGTCTATTGCTGTCTCTAACCAATGACAGAGTATGGTTAGAGACAGCAATAGACTTAAAATGTGTTTTAACTAAAATAGGTTTAATAAACGATTATGAATAAGGGGGTAAGTGTTTAACAAACTTTATGATAGCACCGTCATACAAATTTACATTTGTGTGACAGTACTATCACGAATTTGCTTGTTCGATCAAGTATATTTTCCTGAGACGACTTACAAAAGTCTGTTTTGTCCTCAGGCAGCGAACCGGTGGGGAGAGGACGTTCCAGCACTTAGCCGCAGCATGTCTAAATGTCCCTCTGAAAGCCGCCGTCCTATGCTTTGGGAGTGACAAAGGGGGTACTTTTGTCCTTTTGCTATAACGCTGTCTCTCATATTTCCAGCTATGTTTTTCATACAGATAACTAGGTCTTTGCGTTTTTACCACCCCAAACAGCAAACTTGCCAAATGAAGCCTTCGCCTAGCTGCCATTTTAAGGAGTTTCAGTTTATTTAAAAAGGGTGTGACATGACTTCTCCTTGGTATATTAGTGCAGAATCTAGCGCATGCATTTTGAACTCGTTGTATTAAGTTCTCTGTTCTCCTAAGTAGACATGGGCCATACACAGTGTCACAATAGTTGAATTTCGACAGCACTAGGCTATCAACAAGGATCCTACGTAGTGGCTCACTCAGAAACTGTCTTATATTGTACAAAACCTTTAATCTATAGAAACAGTTGCTCACTACTTTGTTAATGTGTGCCTCAAAACGCAACTCTGAATCCATAACCAGTCCAAGGTTGGTAACAGTGCTTACTCTTTCTATACTCTCACCCTTGATGCTGATTACCGGGTCCAGTGCCACAATGGTTTGGACCTGCTTCTTGGACCCCAGAACCATGTACTTTGATTTAGATGGGTTCAGCAATAACGAATTTCTCTCAGCCCATGACACCACACTAGCCAAGTCCTCATTGATTGCAGTTACTGCGGCTGTCACCTCGTTAGGCTTGAAGGACTTGTATATCTGTATATCATCGGCGTACATATGATATCTGCAGTTCCTGATCGAGTTGACTATATCTGCGCTGTACAGAATATACAAGAGAGGCCCCAAAATTGAACCCTGAGGCACGCCCCTGGACACCCGGCCAGGAGTGGAGGTTATTTTAGCACCATCCTCACTTAGGATCTCCACACATTGTGATCTATTCTCCAGGTAACTATGAAACCATTCCACAGTTTCTCTGGCAAATCCATAGTACGACAACTTGGAGAGTAGGAGTGTAGTGTTTATCGCATCAAATGCGCGAGAGAAGTTCAGGAGAACTAGGGTAGTACCTAGATTGAACCAAAGAGATGTAAGTTTGGTTCAAAAGTTCTTTTGTGGCTACATGGCGCAGATTCTTAAAAATCCGAACTAATTTCCTGACCCTGCTCATTACTAACTCAGTATGCCTATGCCACGATAAGCGTTGGTCAAGCATGACCCCGACATATTTAGTCTCCTTTACTTTTGCAATGACGTCACACTCGCATTCAAAGGTCGACGATCTACCACCACACTTATGAATCTTTATTTGGAAGTCAGTGGATGGTTTAATGTTACTGTACTTAGAAAAGCAAATGTAATTTGTCTTAGACGCATTTAAGGTAAGTAGGTTCTCGTCTAGCCACATCGCTAGTTTTGCCAGTCCGGCCTCAGCGCGCTGTCGAACTGAACTCCACGAACTACCAGAAAACAAAATCACCGTATCATCAGCATAAGAATATACCTGACCCCCCTCTACTTTCATGTTACAAAGATTATTAATGTAAATAAGAAACAGAGTCGGGCCCAGTACCGTCCCCTGTCCCACTCCATAAGACACCATTTCCTCTGTACTGATGATGTTATCTATCTTAGTCTGTTGCTTACAGTGAGATACTCCCCTAATAGTTTAAGAGGTGACCCCCTTATACCTATGTCTTCAAGCCTGCGGAGAAGGACACTTACAGATACCGTATCAAAGGCTTTTTTTAAGTCGAGAAAGCCAGCCAAACATTTATCTCCTCTGTCAACTATTTCTGTAACTGCAGAAGAAACGGCCAATACTGCATCTTCGGTTGACAACCCTTGTCTGAAACCATATTGAGATGGTGATAAGATGTTTTGACTTGTTAGATATCGCAATAAACGGGTGTTGATAAGCTTTTCAATTATTTTTGAGATTGATAGGAGGACCGATATTGGTCAGTAGTTAGATGGATTGGATTTGGCCCCACTCTTGTAAACTGGAGTTATCACGGCCTGTTTCATAGCAGGAGGGAAGATACCATGCCCGAAGCACAAGTTAGCCATGTATAATATTATTGGCGAGACTAGATCTTTCGAAGCCTTCAAGAAATTGACTGGGATCTTATCCCAACCTGGTGCGCTGTCATTTTTTAATGACATAACAATAAGACTAACTTCGTGAGGGTCAGTGTCTAAGAGTACAAATGAAAATAAAGGTGGATGTTTTTGTGGTGCAGGCACAATGCCTTGAACAGAACAGGAGTATGGTTGAATTCTATTAGCCAAGGTGAGACCAATTTTGGCAAAGTAGTTATTTACAGTGTTAGCCGACTCGAGAGGCGAACTAGAGACTTCAAGCAACTGTTCTTAAAAGTTCTTAGAAGTTACAGGTTTACGTTGGGTGATGTCATTTATAGTGCGCCAAAGCTTCTTAGGGTTTTTTATAGCTTTAGTCAGTTGATCCCGATCATACTTGCGCTTTTGCTTTTTAATTATTGCATTACTAAAGTTACGGTACCTTTTATAAGTGATTTTAATACATCATTGAAAGGATCCCTTTGTAGCTTTTTTTGCATATTGTTACGATTTAAGATGCAACGTAACAAACCAGTGGTCATCCATGGTTTTAACATCAGACTTTTTGAAGGAACTCTTACAGTAGATGTGGCTGATTTTAAACTACTCTGAAGTGTACTTATCAGGATCTGGGTAAGCTCGATAGGATCATTTAGGCTATATAGGTAGCACAGATAGGTCACTATTTTTTAGATAATTTACTGCTTGAATTAGATCAATTTTTGTTTTAGTTATAGTTTTATTAGTATTATTTTTTTTATTTGTTATATTTAAATAAATTAAACGATGATCAGTAATAGAGTTGTCCAATACAGCTATAGCTAATGAACCGTGGTGCTGGTTTAATTTAATAATGAAGTGATCCAGACAACTGTTCTTTCTAGTGGGCAGAAAGTGCCCAGGCTGGAATCCTTGCATGGCTAACATATGTATTTGAATAATTTAATCTATTTGATCTCTCTTTAGAATGTTCATTTTCCTTATGAATAATGTTAATATTTATATCTCCTGTGATTATAATAGTGTGACTTGTGTTTATCGAGCTGAGGTAGTGGCTCAGTGAGTTTGTGAAGTCATCAGAGTCCGAGTTAGATGGAGATCTATAAATACATAGTACAATAAGTGTATTTGAGATGTTAACTTGTAGGCAAGATGCGTGCTTCAAAATGATCTCCTTAATACTGGTTTTATGCATATTTTTGATATATATGGCTACACCATCTGCACTGTTTAAGTGATTAGTTGATTGATTTGATGTGTAGTCATTTAAGTTTGGTAAAGGTTTGTTATTTGTCAAGCGGCACTCAGTAAGAACAATTAAACCAATATCAGTATTAAGGCTTACTAAATTCAACTTTAAGTCGTCAAGATTAGAGTAGACACTTCTAATGTTCTGAGATATAATGGAAAATCCTTTGCAACCATACTCAATCAAATTTGATCTCAAGTCGGAAACAGAACATTCAAACACTTGAGCTATTTCCGTGTTGTCTAAATCATTAACAGCCTGAAGTGTGCTGTCCATAATTTTTAGGATGCAAAGGGCTGGTGAATATCACTGTTAAAAAGAAAGTATAATTTTTGAGAAGTACCCTACATTGAACGTTTTTTGATGACTGTGTGTGTTTGGTTTTGTGTGTATTTGTGTGTGTGAGTGTAATTATTTGTATTGTATAAAAGAAATAACAATTGCGATTAAATATCATACAAAGATAATTAAAACAAGCTCCTAAATTAAAACAAAAACATGCATGTCTATCCCTTAGGTATTGCAGTAACAGTATTATTTCAAAGTTATCACTAATGTAACATCGTAGTATAACAACTAGTAGGAATATAGTAAGACAAAACAACATACCATATATGATCAGAAAGTTTCCACATGCAACATGCATTGCACACAAGATACAAAAGATAATCGTAGCAAAACAGTAAGTACAGTATAGTCATTTGAGCTGCATTAGGTTACTAATTTGAGATTCGCTTCTTATGGTTATGATAGGTGATGTTTCATCCTTTTTTAAGTAAATTTTACCGAATGAATCCAACAGAATTTGTAGTTCTTTGACTTGGCTAAGTCTCGAGTGAGAAAATGTAAGCGGGCTGCCCTCGATGTAAGATGTTCGGCAACATAAATTGGCGTATACACATCCCTAGTATGGCCCAAATGTTTTGTACAGAGCTTTTCCTTGTGTGTTCGATTGAATGTTTTAGCAGAGTTCAAGAATTCTGTTTTGCGCATTGTTGTAGTCAGTTCCAGAACAATAGGGCCATTGTTACCATTACTGCGCTTATTTTGCACTCTATAGATATCACTTATTTCATTTTTTTTTATCTTGCACTCAATGGAGCTTGACAAGGAAATTGCCATCTTTATCAGATCTTCCCTGGATTCTTTAGGAGCCAATTTAGGAACGTTTTTCAATTCTATATTAGATTTTCTAGATCCTCGTTGCAGCTCCTCAACTTTTTCCTCTAGGAACACTATATATTCATTATCCTTCTTTGCCAGGCTTTCTAAACGTTCCAGTTTCTTTTTTAGTTCCTCGTTTTGCGACGAGAGAAAGGCGATAGAGTTTTCAATGTTACTATTAGTGTTTTTAATATCAATCAGCGTAGGGTGTATTTTTCCGATTTCAGCCTGTTGTTTGGCTATTGAGGTGGATATTAATGCTCTCACCTCCTCTCTAAATGCACGTAAATCGGATTCAAAATCATACTCCCTTGGTCTTTTATTACGATTTGATGTGTAATTGGGTGGAGTGTAAAATTCACCTTGTTGGTGTATATTTGATTCAGAGACAGATCTACTACACATGTCTTCCATTCTGGCAGTAGATAGCACTTTTTACTCTAAAGAAAAACTGCGAGATTGTTTCGTACGACAAGGCTCAATGTATTATGTTTCGCTCAATTTATTTGAGGTTATAATTTTGTGTATTTAATGTTATTTTTATGGAAACAATGACAGATTGCACCCGTAACTGACAATTAACACTCCAGAAGTTATGGAAAGTAATTCGACAATAGAATTCAGCATGCGGTTTTGCTAAAAATGTCTGTACGAATTGTTGTAACTTTGAATTTAGGTTGTCAAACTGACTCACTTTTTTGAATTGATTTTTTCAAATTGTTTGTAATTTTATTGCCCTGAATTTCACTTCAGCACTGAAAACGGTTGTTTTTTATCACTTTTAGGGACTTATATTTCACTTAGCACTGTTTTTTTACTTTATTTCGCGATACGCGATGTGATGTAAACGAAGTTGCGGGCTCAGCTAGTTATTAATATTTTTTGATTTGAGTATTTGTGGTTATGGCGGTAACAAAAATACATCATGTGTGAAAATTTCAGCTCTCTAGCTTTCACTGTTCCCGAGATACAAGCTCGTGACGGACATACAGACACACAGCAAAGGCTCATGAATAGGGTCCCGTTTTTACCCTTTGGGTATGGAACCCTAATAAATAAGATTAGTAAGTATTTTAAAAGCGAAGCTTCTGATAATTTTCTTGCAAACTGCTACTGGGTTGATTACTTGGCTTAACTATTAACCATGTTAACGGTATCTGGAAGTAATGAGCGTACATACCTTCTAAGATGGAAGTTTTACAACCGGTCACCAATTTCAGAACTCAGAAATCGGTCTTCCACAGAACACTTACCAAATGAAGCTACGAAAAAGTATATTCATCTATACTTATATTACAAAGAGGAAAGATTTGATTGTTTGTTTGCTTCGAATAGGCTCCGAAACTCCTGAACCGATTTTAAAATTTCTTTCACTGTTGGAAAGCTACACTATCCTCGTTGAACATAGGCTATATTTTATTATTGAAAACGACACTTGTACTGTTCCACAATATTTATTATTATAAACCTGACCGGTTTCACTTCACAGCATTTTTAAAAGTCTAGATGGAAGGACAAGGTACTATCTTATCCTTGCATCTAGACCTTTGAAAATGCAGCAAGTTCCACCAAGTGCCATCAATCAACAGAATATATTTTATTCCCATATTCCCACGGGAACGGGAATTACGTAAGTAAACCCGCGTGACCTCCTCTAGTAACAAATACCTAATAACATTTACTATGATAATCCTATTAATCAAAATCGTCTCTTCACATAAAACATAGAAAAGAAAATCTTACAAACATTACCCGTATAAAAATAACTCTGCGTCAATATTCAGTCAGACAACCTATTTTGCCATTTATCAGCAATATAACAAATGGCTCAAATAAATAAAAAAACTCATCACAGTTTTTTCACATCAAAACGTCGAGATTTATTTATTCGCAATATCCTTGAAGAAAATATGCCTTACTTTGCCCATTTCCCACGAAATTATGTAAATATTTTTATTTCAGTCACTTCTTAACGTGTTACTCGCATGGGTGCTTGACATATTTTACTTACATGTCTTACGAATAACACATTTGGTGTTCTACATAACATATATCTTTTGTGTAACGTTTACGCTATCTTCTCATTCAAATTGTTTGACAAATAGCTGACAGTAAAAATAAATAGCTTCGTATAACTAAACAAAGTTTATACTGTAAGGTTTCGTGGTTTTTGCCTTGATTTTTGCAGTGGCAATGAAGGTAGATTGAGAATTCAACTGGTGGGGATTGTTAATAAAAAGCGGCAACGCCATTTTGTGGGGCTCAGTCGTAAACTACACGTCGCTAGATAGAAACGTAAAAGTGTAATTGGGCAATGGGGAACATTGTTGGCAGTGGTAGGTGAGCGTTTATGCGCATTGTAAGGTGGCCACCTCAAACCTACAATTTGGGTCGCAAGTCCCAGACACTGGTTGCAATGTTCTTCCTTGTGCCACGCGGTGTATCATATGTTATGAATAAGTTACTTAGCTATGTGAAATAATGATATCTGTGTTTTCTTCTGAGGTTCTACAATACATGGTAGGTCTATAAGGAAAGTAGGTATGGGTTTTCAGAGGGGTACGATTTTGGCATAACACTTCAAGTATTTTATACTGCCATGCTTCTCGTTTATCGTGTTTGAAACATGGCATTTAGGGTATTCCCCTTTTTTGAGGTCCTGGTTTGGATTCTGAGACTATGACAAGACTTATACCTATTTGGAGTTTCTTTGAGTGATATACCTGCTCCAGAATGAGCTTATCCGGAAGAGAATCCGAGACAAAGCTCATCTGTAGAATATCGACGGAGTTAACAAGTTTATCAATGGAGACTGCGATTAAAACTTTCTTCCGCGTACGCTTTGATTGTGAAATAATCTCCCTGTCTCGGTTTTACCAAACGCCTACAGTTAAGGGGTTCTTCAAAAGGGGTCTTAGAAGGTTTATACAGCAGCGCAAGTGTAGCGCTTCTGATGTTCCTAACGTCCATAGCAAAGGCTACGGTAACCATCGGTATATTTTGTGGGAGGTATGCTTGTGTAGCACCTTAGTAGTATAAAAAATACAGAAGATAGAATAGTCATGTAATAAAACATTTCCAATCTGTGACAGAAACGCCGAAAACGCCTTTTAAATGTCAGCATGCAATGTTCCTGTGCAGTATACTTATATGCAGTGCAGTAATATGGCAAATATTGAAAGGAGATGCTCCTGATATTTTATATACTTACCTACCTATGGTCACGCCTTTATCCCCGAAGAGGTAGGCAGAGGCATATTATAAATGCCCACATTTTACCTTTTTGGTATTTGTCCCACGTAGTAGGTGGTAAGCCGTATTGCCGTGTTGAGATGGACAGGCGCAGTCAATTATGGTTGGCGTGAGATGATACTCGTAGTAGGCAATTACATGAATTTCTGACAGAAAAATTTGCTTTGCACTTAAACTCTACTCCGACCATTCTTTTCACAAAATTGTAAGAAAATTTCTATTTAATTAATGAACACAATTATTTTCTCGGCTTTTCACAATAAAAATCGTTCCAAAGACCAAAAGTCTTTGTATATAATGTCTACTTAGCGATAATACAATTGTACAAAGATAATCTTACAAAGCGGGTCCGTTTAAGAGATAAAAATGTTTTGTCATTAATTTTATTAGCTTTTAGAAATAGAAGACCTTTACTTCGGTAATGAAACATGAAATAAAGTTTAATAAATACTATTACTTCTACGAATAGTAGAACTCGCAAGCACCCAAGATAATCAATAAAAACACAACCTGTAAGGAATTACATAATTTATGTTTCAGCCATAAATCCCTTTACTTCCTCATTTAACCCCTTATCAAAAAAAATCTCAATAAAAGTTGTATTTTAAATCAAAGAACACGTGTGCAAAGTTCCGTGAATTTCGGATAAGAAAAGCGTCCTCTAGACAGGAACTGACATACATACATACACACAGACATACGAACAAAAGCAAAATTTGTCCGTACTGTCAAAAGTTGGCACCGGTCAGTTGAAATATTAGTAAATTTTACAAGAATTCGAATAAGGTAGATAAGTATCCCCACAGGAGACTGTACCTGGGGATCGTGCGAAGCATGGCCCTATACGGAGCACCCGTATGGGCGGAGACCCTGACGGCCAGCAATGTGGCTAGACTGCTGAGCCCGCAGAGATTGATGGCCGTCAGAGTGATAAGAGGATACCGCACGATCTCCGGTGAGGCGGCATGTCTCCTAGCCGGGACCCCTCCATGGGACCTGGAAGCGAGAGCCCTTGCGTCACTGTTTAGATGGCGCAAGGAGGCGCTGCCTGCGTCTCGAGAAATCGAGGCCCAGCGAACCCTGCTCCACCAGGAAACTGTGGAGACATGGAAGGTGCGACTTGAGCAACCAAAGGGGGGATTCGCCACAATCGCGGCCGTCAGACCAGTCATGGACGAGTGGCTGGAGAGAAGACACGGTGCTCTCTCCTACCGGTTGACACAGATGCTTGCCGGGCACGGTAGCTTCGGTAGGTATCTGTGGCGAAAACACCGGGAAACCACGGCCGAATGTCAGCACTGCGAGGACCGCAGCGATGACACGGCGCTCCACACTCTGGTGGAGTGCACGGCGTGGGCACAACAGCGCCAGGTCCTCGTAGTGGGTCTGGGCGTGGACACTCTCTCGCTCGAGGCCATGGTGCGAGCCATGCTCTCCAGCGGGACTAAGTGGGACTGCGCCGCCTCTTTCTGCGAGCAGGTCATGCTCGCGAAGGAGGCGGCGGGCTGGGTGCGGGAGAGAACTCTCCCACCCGAGTTCCGCAGTCGGCGCCCTGGGCGCCGCCGACGTTTCTTCGCCGAGGACTATCGGCCTCCATGACCGGGGGTCTGAGGACGGTGAGAGGGCCACTCACCATCCTTACAGAAGCAGGCCCATGACGGCAGCGGGGTCCCACCCGAAACCCCCCATAGACGCGGGATTGCACCCGAACCACCAGGGGGTGGTTCGGGTGCCCAGTAGGGCGAGGCCACAGTGGCGGCCGTAGGTCTGTTGGGAGTCACGGGACATCCTTCCTGAGGGCTTACCCGGGGCTCTCAACCATAGGCTGCTGGGCGTTACGTGAGGTTTTTTAGTCGGCAAGAGTCCGGCATAGCATTCTACGAGGATTTTCCCTCACAAAAAAAGAAAAAAGAAAAGGTAGATAAGTATATCTAACTTTATCCATTCATTTTCAAGAGATCATTCAATAAAAACCAATTAAAGAAAATATACCTACAGGTATTAATAACCTCTTACCATTTTAATTTACAATTTTAAAACAACTACCTTCTGAAATTTAAGTC
Source organism: Miltochrista miniata (assembly GCA_933228765.1). Taxonomy (NCBI): domain Eukaryota; kingdom Metazoa; phylum Arthropoda; class Insecta; order Lepidoptera; family Erebidae; genus Miltochrista; species Miltochrista miniata. The sequence continues at coordinate 6,085,369 of OW121769.1, forward strand.
TTCCTCGCAGTAAGCGGTGACTCGTTGTATTACCATTTGATTTATGCTGTAAAAGACTATTACTCTTTCTACCAAATAATGCCAAATGAAACAAGAAGCCGTGAGACGGTCTCACCCCACTGCTCCTCTAACGTTTATTGTGAAAGTGAAAGTTCAATCCGATTGACGTTGTCATTTTTGTTTTATTTTAAACTTTGAGCAGATGATCCACGTGCCCTAGTGACGTAATTTAATGCAACAGAGTCACAGACTACAGACACAAGTCTCTCTGAAATCTATTTTATAGAAAGGGGCTAAGACTTATTTGAAAACTGAATCTTATAATTTTATGCGTCGATGGTTTTCAATTGGTTCTGCAAGCAACGTTTAATGCAAGCACCTAGTCAAGTGAAAAAGAATCGGCCAAGTGCAAGTCGGGCTTGCGCACCGAGGGTTTCGTACAAAAAAAAAGCTATAATAATTCAGGTTGTATGATGAGCCCTTTTTTTTAACGTAAGGAAAAATCCTTCATGGATGCTATGCCCGACTCCTACCGACTAAAAAACCTCACGCAACGCCCAACAACCTACGGTTGGGAGCCCTGGGTAAGCCCTCAGAAGGATGTCCCAGGACTCCATTAAATGTTATTTATCTAAGTTTATAGTGGCAACAAAAATACATAATAATCTGTGAAAATTTCAGCTATAAAGCAATCACGGTTTCTGAGATACAGCCCGATGCCAGACTGACAGATGAAAATGGCGAAGTATCAATATTAGGGTTCCGTTTTTACTGTTTTTGGGTACGGAACCCTAAAAAGATTCCCAAACCTTGAAAGCAAAGTTTGAAGGGTCCTCGAAAAGGAGCGATTAAAAGATCGAACTCTCAAAGGGGTTCAAAGACGAAATTCGGTTGAAATTTCACAGACTTTTGCTTTGTGCTTAAAATAAAAGATAAAAGGATATTTTGAGGCTGACTCGTAACTTCATATTGGCGTAAACTTTTGAATATTTTTTCCTGATTGGAACTTTGTTAAATATTTTTAATATTTTTTGCTTAAAACGGTTGCGAACTCCAACACGAAGCTCAATGCTGACGTCAAAAATTGTTAAGACGTGCAGCGCTGATTTTCAGGTGGCACGTTAAAAGAGAGACGAACGTCACGCACGCTATAGGCACCAAAAAAATACTAGGTACAATATGAACAACAACTAATCCTACCACAATTAAATGCTAGGTACATAGTATAGAAAAAGTAATTAAAGGGGTTCGAACATTTTTGAATGGGAGCTGGCATACCGACTCGCGGCCATTTTGATTTTTTTGAAAGTTTCCGCGCACGGAATAATTAGTAAAAATGGATAGAGGACATTAAAACAAACAAAAAATGTCAATTAATTGGTACCCTAAAGTGTCACGTTCTCGAGATATTTGGATGTAAAAATCACTATTTTAAAATTAATTGTAATGATATTAAGTTGTTAAGAATAATGACTATTAATTAAAAATGCAACGATTACGTGTTTGTATGCATTCCACTGTATGCAATTAGTAGCTTCCAGGTTGATTTAACTAGCACGAGAAAACCACTTTGACCAATGACTTACCTACTAAATCGCATCGTATCGCAGTGAAACATTATTTTGCCATATGAAGGCGCCCATTCAAGTAACTGATTGATAAACGGAAAAAAAAAAAGGGTAGATGAAACCAGACGTGTTTGTTTTTGCTCTTAAACTTTTAATCACTAAAAATAGTACAATTAACTTTCCTCTATCAAGATTTGTGAAGTTTTAATCACAGTGTAAACACCTACCAGCTAAGTGTAATCTCCACTCCATATTAGCTACTGTAAACATTCCCATCACATCACTTGGACAGTACATCAAGTTGCCGTCATGGAGCCTGCACCGGAGTCCTTCTCTGCCATCATGGATGCCTTCGAGGAGCGTATGTCTCATTTTGAGGCTGAGATCCGAAAACCTGGAAAGAATCCGGCCAGTTCCCCGAATGTGACAACTATAGCGGCGGAGTTTGCTTCTTTCAGGGATAATGTTGTTTCAAAATCAAATCAAAATCAAAAATATATTTATTTCACATAGGCATTATACAGATGCGCTTGCAAAACGTCCAGAATACAAAACAAAAACTCTGTCAACATATTCACTCTGTTTCGGAAGCAAATAGAAGTGCTGGCTAAGCAGGTCGACAATATTGAGCTTCGCAGTCGACGGAAAATGCTGTTAATACATGGGGTCCCCGAACAGAACAATGAGGTGCCATCCCACTTGGTGGTAAATATTGTTAAGGACCACCTGAAGTACGGAGTCTTTTCTGAGGCTGACATAAAGCGATGCCGCAGAATGGGGCGCCCTTCTGGTGCAAACAAGCCGAGGCCTATTTTATTTAAACTCCACCAGATGGACATAAGGAATAAGATATGGTTCACAAAATCAAATCTGAAAGGCACAGGATACACACTCTCTAAATTTGTCACGCGCACTCGTCATCAAGTGTTTTGGCAGCACGCGAGCGTTTTGGTGTAACGTGTGGCTAGCCTGGTTGAGCTGAATGGGCTTGATTTGGGCACCCAAAGACCTGTACCAAATAATCCGGCTAAAGCAACAACAAGTAAGCCCAGACGAGTAGTAACAAAAAAGTAGTATTTCCATGAAACTTGTAAGTGTCACCGGAAGGTGTTTTTGTACCTAATTGTTTTTATGTATACTGAGTATTACCGAACTACTTTCACTTTCCACTTCCAATGTTCCTTTATTGTTATACCTCCAAAATTAATTATTATAAATTCAACAAACAATTTGTTTATTAAAATTCAACCTTGTCACGCGTTTTGTAAGATTGTCAATGTCAGTGTCAATATGTCAATTGTCTGTATAAAATTTCTTTTTCTTAAAACATTGTTCTTGTATGATTATGGCATGGCCACTAACCCCCTTATTCATAATCGTTTATTAAACCTATTTTAGTTAAAACACATTTTAAGTCTATTGCTGTCTCTAATCAATGACAGAGTATGGTTAGAGACAGCAATAGACTTAAAATGTGTTTTAACTAAAATAGGTTTAATAAACGATTATGAATAAGGGGGTTAGACTTTTGCTACTTGTTAATTTTCATGGGTGTATTATTGGCATGTTACCATTGAATTGCTGAGTTAACTTAAGTGCTCTTGCTATTCATTGAGTGAGTTCCCTGCGTATTTGATGGTGGGAACGCTGATTTCAGAGTTATGGTGATTTATATTTTGTATACTGTAATGAATGTAGCTATAATCTTAGAGATGTCTTCCATTATACACGCAGCTGGCGGGTGGATATTGTGTTGTAAATAACAGAGTATTATATATTTATTGACATTAATTTATTGCTAATAGAATTATACTTATTATATATTTTATTTAAATATTATTTATTATATTAAGTATATTATTTAGAAATATTATGTATTTATATTTTATATAATGTTAAACATAGACATTAGTTGTAACGATAGCTTTGAATCAGCCAGTACTTTGAATGACACATTTGCACATATGCCAACATTGTCTGAAGTTATAAAAACCCAGTTTGCTGATGTCCCAAGGAACTTTAATGTAGTCCATATAATTGCACAGAGTATTTCGTACCATTTCTCAGCTATGCTAACAACCTTTGACTGTGAGAATATTCACGCTATCCTAGTTTCTGAATCTTTTCTAAAACCATGCCTACTTTCTAGCTGTTACTCTCTTCCTGATTTCACCCTAATTAGAAATGATCGCGTTGGCCCTAGATGCGGCGGTGTGGCTATATATTTACGAAATAACATACCTTATAATGTAATCGACATATCTCCACAGCCAACGCCGCCGAATGCTGGGGAGCATCTCTTTTTGGAGGTAGAACTGTTGCATACCAAATTGTTACTTGGTGTTTACTACAGCAATTCGATGCATGTTAACTTTTTCTCTTCTTTTGATACCCTTTTAGAACGTCATTTGCCTGCTTACAGTCAAACTATCATAATGGGAGATTTTAACACATCATGTCTCTTAAAGAATGATTCCCGCTCTTCTACCTTTCTAAATCTCGTTGAATCTTATAATCTGTCAATTCTTCCTTCAAATACCACTCATCACTTTCCCAACTGTAAACCATCTCTTATCGATTTAATCCTTGTTTCTTCCACTGACCTGGTCTCTAAGCATGGTCAGCATCCAGCTGATGCTTTTTCCTATCACGATTTGATATATCTCTCCTATAAGGTACGTTCTCCTAAACATAAACATAAAACTGTTATGCAGCGCAATTTTAGTGGCATGGACCTAAATAAATTGTGTGAGGATGCTGGTAAAATCGATTGGGGAGCACTATTGGCGGCCGATGCGATTGATGATAAGGTTGATATACTAAATGATAGACTGACTAAGTTATATGACGTACATGCACCTATCCGTACCGTAAAGGTGAAGCACTTGCCTTCACCTTGGCTTACAGCCGACATAAAAACTTTAATAAATAAAAAAGCAGCTGCAAAATGCAGGTACAAAATTCGGCCTACACCTACTAACCATGAAAAATATATAACGATAAGAAATCACTGCAGTAAGGTGTGCAGGAAAGCACAGCGCCAATATATTCATAAATCAGTCGAGAACGGAGACCCTGCCAAAACCTGGAAATTTCTCAGAACACTGGGAGTTGGGAAATCAAGACAAAATTCGATTCCTAATACTGTTAATATAGAATTATTAAATCAACACTTCACGTCGTCGTCTACGCTAGATCAGACGAACAAAGATAATACTTTGCAATATCTTTCATGACTTTCAACTCCCAACTACTCACCGTTCGTATTCAATCAATTATCTGCGTGTGATGTTAAGAGGAGTATAATGTCGATAAGCTCCAATGCAGTTGGCAGTGATAACGTAAGTCGTAATATGGTGCTACCTGTTATTGATGAAATCCTACCTATATTGTGTCATATTCTAAACTATTCCTTTTCCTGCTCTGAATTCCCAACAGCCTGGAAGGAGGCTCAAATAATTCCTATCCCTAAAAAATCAAACCCAGTCTCCTTCTCCGAATATCGACCAATTTCCATATTACCTTTTCTATCAAAAGTCCTAGAGCGTCTCGTCAACACCCAATTAAGTTCATATCTGAATAGACACCAACTCCTAAATCCTATCCAGTCAGGTTTTCGACCAGGTCACAGCACGACTAGCGCATTGATTAAGATTACTAACGACGTGCGTATGGGCATGGAGGATGGAAATCTCACAGTTCTTGCATTATTGGATTTTAGCAACGCCTTCAACACTGTAGATTTCCAACTTCTGCTTGGTATTTTGCGCTCTATTAACATATCTCCACCAGTGATTGATTGGTTTCATAGTTACCTTTTTGGACGTCGACAGAGGGTTCGTATTGAAGACTCTTTTTCTTCTTGGCGTAGTACAACTGTCGGCGTACCACAGGGTGGCGTGCTTTCTCCCATACTTTTCACAATTTTTATAAATTCTATTTCGAAGTATTTGTTTTCTGCCTGCCACCTTTATGCAGATGATCTACAGATTTACACACAAGCTCCTGTAGTTGAATTATCAACAGCCTTTACAATCATAAATGCGGATTTGGCTCAAATATGTCAATGGAGCAAGCAATATGGCTTGTCAGTAAATCCTACAAAGACACAAGTCATAGTGATTGGAAGCTCTGGAATGTTGGCGAAGGTAGATCGGACTATCCTTCCAGATATTTTATTTGATGGTGTTTCACTACACATAAGTGAAAATGTGAAGGATTTAGGCATTATGATTGATAATACATTATCCTGGCGTACACAAATGTGTGAAGTTAGTCGAAAACTATTTGCCGCATCAGGTTCCTTACGTAGATTGCGCAACTTTCTACCTACGTCCACTAAAATTGCGCTTGCAGAATCCCTTCTCCTACCTCTACTTGATTACGCTGATGTTAGCTATCTTGATGTCACTGAGGAGCAACTTGACAAACTTGAGCGCCTCCAAAATTTTTGCATTAGATTTATATTTGGTTTACGCAAATATGATCATGTCTCCGAATTTCGCAACAAACTCAAGTGGCTCCCAATTCGACTTCGACGGAATACTCACATTCTTTGTTTGCTATATAGCATCATCTTCAATCCCGCTAGTCCCAATTATTTTAAAGAACGTTTCATGTTCCTTAATGACACACATTTGAGAACTTTGAGGTCATCAGAAACTTTGGCATTGGCAATACCTAGGCACGCGACTTCTTTTTATGGCAAGTCCTTTACCGTTCAAGCTGTACGCCTGTGGAATGCCTTGCCAATAACTGTAAGGCGAGCAAAATCTTTGAATATATTTAAACGAATGGTGAAAGAACACTATTTGGCATGTTAAAATAAAATTTTAAAGTTCTGATGAAATATGTATTGATTTATATAATATATGTGAATTCTGATATGTATATATATATATGTATTTGTATATGTGTTTATTTATGTATATTTGTGTATTTGTTAGTATGTATTTACACATTCTTATTTTATTTATCTAGCTATTGTAATTGTACTTTGTATTCATTATATGTACCACGTATTTTATAGTACCTAATAGGTACCTTCTTACTATTAAAACACTAATGAAATATCTGCCCAGTTATAAACTTGATCTCTTACACTCATTTCCATCCAAAGGTTGCCTGGAAGAAATCGCACTTAGCGATAAGGCCGCCCATTGTACATTTTAAACTCTGTATTCCATATACATGTATATGTTAATTAGTGTACAATAAAGCATATTCTATTCTATTCTATTCTATTCTGATTAAAAATAAAACAAAATATATAAGATATTCTTATGACAACGTTTATTATTTTTGAAAGAAACCAACATGATAAAAAATGGGTTGTTACAAATATTAGATACTTAAGCTAATGGGTGAGCTTATCCCGTTAAGGAATCTCTTACAGCTAACTTTTGAGAGACTGAAAGTATCAACTGTCTAAACGAGTTGGTACGTATTTATTTAGTTAATCATCACTGTCTTCATCAACTCTAATTATACTGTCTAAAAAGGCAGCAGGAGGTCGAATAGGGGTTTCTTGGTGTCTGGCCCAAGCCATGTATAGTCTTTTTCTGGACAGCTCAGCAATCATGTAAACATGTCATGTTTTGACAGAAGTTGTCTATGATCATAGTGTTGTAACTAAACAGTTTCTAATTATGTAAGTAATCATTGAGTTATATCTAGTTCACCGTACATTCATTTACTTCGGTTAATCTATCGCCAAATTCATCAAATCATGTAATTCGGTATATCTATATATATTATGTGCAATAACTTTTTATATTAATTTAATTAAAGGATCTTTAAAAGAAAAAGAAACTTTTAGAAAATTTAATAGTATAATCATTTATTTACAATAATATATTAGTTTAGGGATGATAAAATGTGTAGACGCCTCGTTGGCTGCTCGCCGTTCTTACAGAAGCAGACTAAGACATTTTGAGAGATTTCTAATGTGGGGTTTTTAAATCCAAAGAAAGGGAACTAGGCCATTATAATGACATGGTGACTTTTCTAAAGTGCGGTTGCGGAGCAAGAGGTAGTGGGTTCGATTCCCACCGTAACTGTACAAGAATATTTGTCTTAAGGGTTATTGGAACCGCGGTTCGAATCGCCCAATTACTATTTCTGAATAGAACCATTCACACCGCAGTGGTTAGAGCGGTGCGAATAGCCCAAGGTATCTTTCGGAATGGGTCGATTCGGAGCACTGAGCGAGGGTACTCAATACTCATATTTTACAATCTGATATAAACTTATAGAAATAATTAAAGATTTCGAATTATTTAAATAAATAAATAAATATATTCACGGACATTTGCGATGTAAAAATCATGTTTCATATAGGTACAGTCAGTTTGATCAACATAATTAACTTGTGTGTACTTGAATGTAATGTAAGGAATGAAAAACACACACAACCAATAAAAACTACATAAATCTTTTCTGTCCGACTTCACCTATCCAAAAAGATAAATGTTCCGTATACTGTGGTCCGAATCAACCCATTACCAAAAGTTCTTGGACGATTCGAACCGCGGTGCGAAACGACTCATTTAAAAAGAGCTCTTTGGCAATTCATACCGCGGCCGCGGAAAGCGCTCACGGTGCGAAACGACTAAAGACCCTAAGAGTCTGGTTGTTTATATGTATCATAAATATGTATTTACAAAAAAAATAGTTACAAATAATATCCATTATACTTTTGATTGTTGGCACTTGATGGAACTTGTTTTAATACATTACGAAAATTCACTTGTACTATTCCACTTTTATTTTAATTTTAAAAACACCTGACATATTTCGCTATAATAGCATTATCAAAGGTCGTATTAATATTCGTGGTCGGACACCCATAACACAAGCAGGTCATTCCTAGCTTACTTTGGGATCAGATAGCGTTGTGTAAAAAATGACTGAATATTTTAACCATCCACCGTCAACCGTACCCAGTCTACCCTAAAGAATCATTATTTCTTTTCTTTTTATTCATATTTAAATGTTTATGGCGTTCGAAACAATAGATTATCATTTTGGCAGTTCACTGATGGACGTTAGCCTCTTTAAACTTACTCCTCCACACGGTACTAAGCCTAACCGGATCCTTCTGACGATTTCTGGGTCGCACAAATACTTAGTTAGTCCCAATTTAATACAAGTACTTCTGCGAAGAGTAGAACTCGCGAGCGCCCAAGAAAAAACAACCTGTGAGGAATTATATCCCTTATGATCCCATCATATATAACGGGGCCCTTTTTCTCCCTTATTTTCCGCCCTATTAAAAAAACATTCGACAAAAGTTGTATTTTTATCTTTTCGTAGATCAATGATTTTAAATCAAGGAACATGTGTGCCAAGTTTGGAGAAAATTGGTTAACAAATGCGTCTTCTAGACCGAAACTGACATGCACATGCACACACACATACGGACGAAAGCAAAATCGTCTATACTGTAGAATCGAAGACCCAAACTCAAAGTGCCTTTTCACACGTACCGGTTGCCGGATAGCCGGTGCCGGGTAACCGGCGGCGAATGCAAGCGGTTGCCGGGCAAATCACGCCGTTACGTGTGAAAGCTATAGTACACGGCCATACACCCGGGTACCCGGCACCCGGCAACCGGTACGTGTGAAAGGGGCAAAGACTCGCACTCGTCGCTCTCTGGGTCAATAAGTTATATTATTATAAAGTAAGTACATTTTTTGGAACTGACAGATTGATAAAACAATGACCTCCTTTTAAAATCAATTGGCCAGTACAACAGTTTTACAACACTATGGCAAAGACAAACAAGTCTGAGAAAAAATAATTTAATGACAAGCAAAAATGACGGTCTTAAATTTTTACCATCCGAGTATTTTTCATGAAATTATTCTATAATCTAAAGGTTTATTAGTGTCGAAATGTCCGCATAAATCTAACTAGAGTTCCTTGAAACGACTATGATCAGGATTGATAATTAAATGTAAGTAATTATGGACCAGTCAAGATCCAATTGCTTTGTTTACTATATTATTTACATCTGTTGAATTCCACTATACCAAATAATGCACATGACGTGGGCACAGCACCCAAGAGTTCGCATTCCCACGAGACAGTTACAGTAGTGGCCAATGATTTTATTTCTGCCTTCCAAACTGTTATCTATTAGTACGTATACGAAATACATGCGGGTAGATTGATGTCGCGAATGTATTTTAGCTCTTGCAAGCCAAGGATTGGCAGCTAAAATACCGAATTGGTTAAGATCATAATCTATTTCTAAATCTTCATACACTTCGATAAAAAAATGTTCCATCTTCTTTGACGTGTTCACCGTGTTAATTAATAGTTAAATCAACCTGGAAGCTACTAATTGAATACAGTGGAATGCATACAAACACGTACTCGTTGCATTTTTAATTGATAGTCATTATTCTTAATATTCTTAACAACTTAATATTATTACAATTAATTTTAAAATGGTGATTTTTACATCCAAATATCTCGGGAACGTGACACTTTAGGGTACCATTTACTTGACATTTTTAAGCTATTGCATAGCTTATATCGCGGGCCTTGCGTGGAGACCGAATCCAGAAATTGTGTCACGAAAACGAATCACACTCTCGGCTACCTTCGGCCACATTCGTGTATCTCGTCTCGCACTTCATAAATTTTTTGTTTACGTCAATTATGAACTCTGCAGTCGTTATATATTATGTCAAACGTGTCATAAAAGTCACAACAATACCATACATGCATATTTCAAAGAATCTTTTAACTAGCTGACCCTCGCAACTTTGTTTACGTCACACAAGGTCTATGAAATTAGAGGTATTTATTAATCATACTCATCAAGTAGCGTGTGAATCTGCCCTGCTTGCTTAATCAAAATAGAGCTTAATGGTTAAAGCTATTCCTCAGAATAGAATTTTCCTCAGTATAAACAATTTACATACAAACACCGGCGTGTTAGAATTTTATTACATGTATCAATGTAGTAGACGTAACGTGTATAAAATGACATCAATCAAATGTCATCAATATTCTGAAAAAGAAATTAAAAATAGAGTTCACAAACTCTTTTGAAAATACATACTGTACCTACCTTAGAGGATCGTTATGAAGATAACAGGATAGTTAACAACCATCCATAGAAAATAGATGGTATAATGCTGAATACCGCAAAGAACAATCGGCGCGGCATAGAATGGGGCCTATACTGATATCCTGGAGGATTTAAATGATGCCGATGTCCTGTGCCTGCTCACACACGCCGTCATGCATGTCTGCAGGAAAACGTGCAGGACAACGAGCAGGATGAGGCAGCGAATGGCTGGACTGAAATTAAAATCGACAGACGCAAGAGATGTGGTGGAGGCACTAATTCACGTACCTCGGGAGTGTCGTGTCAGAAACTGATGGGATAGAAGAGTACCCTACATCATTTCGAGTCTCGCCAAGGCCAGAACAACCTTTACACAGCTGCGCCCCGTAGGCAGTTGCGAAAATGGACACGAAGAGTGAAACTCAAAACAAAGTAAACGTTAAAACTGTACTGCTAACTGCTATACGGATGCGAGACATGGAAGGTCACTAAAGTCATTTCGCACCAGCTACCAGCTATAAGTCTTCGTCAAACGCTGCCTCCAATGGATCCTCGGTACATACGGGCCCGAGAACATCACGAACGTAAGACTATTGGAACGCTGCAGTGAGACCCCTATTTACCAACAGATCAAACGTCGGAAGTGTAGCTGCTGCGCTGGATTGGACACACGCTGCAAAGGGACCATGATCACATCATACCAAGGCAAGCCTTACTGAAACTACTGGTAGGGTTTCAAGAACTAATCGATAGTAAGTAGGTACATTTATTGATAGTGGCTATAGGCTACATAACTTAATGCTAAGATTAATAGGAGCGGTGCAGCAATGAGGAATGTTTCGAAAACGGAAAACATTTAATCGTTATAAGAGTATCCGTTGCGCCTCTGCGTAAATAGTTGAAGTTACATAAAAATAATTTATTACAAAATAATTGTTCTTCTTAAAAAGTTCTAAAACAAAATACCTGTTAAGCTATTGCATAGCTTCTATCGCGGGTCTTGCGTGGAGACCGAATCCAGAAATTGTGACACGAAAATAAATCACACTCTCGGCTACCTTCAACCACGCTCGGCCACGTTCGTGTATCTCGCACTTCATATGCCAACGTGTACACGTGAGCGTTTGCATAACGTGTACCTATGTATATGAAGTGAAGTAGGGTGAAGTGGGGTGGGCTGAGGTGTGTAGGGTGGGGTGAAGTGAAGTGGGGTGTGGTGAGGTGAATTGGTGTGAGGTGGGGTGGGGTGGGGTCCAAAGTCCCAAAAGTCCAAAAGTCCAAAAGTTCAAAAGTCCAAAAGTCCAAAAGTCCAAAAGTCCAAAAGTCCAAAAAACCAAATTCCAAAAGTCCAAAAGTCCAAAAGGCCACAGTCAAGTAGGTTCTTGGTACTTTACTTTGTTGAACATAGGCCTTAAAATCTTACTAATATTATAAATGCGAAAGTTTGTGAGTGTGGATGTTTGTTACTCTTTCACGCTCAAACCGCTGAACGGATCGGGCTGAAATTTGGTACAGAGATACATTATAGTCTGGAATAACACATAGGCTACCTTTTATCCCGGGAATAACTTCCCGCGGTAACAAATTTTACGCGGGCGAAGCTGCGGGCATCAGCTAGTATTCTTATATAGAAGTAATTATACTAGCATAGTTGGTAAAAAATGCTATGTAATAGCTTTACCGCGGCAGTCCCCGAGTGCCACACGTCTTTTTTTTTTGTTTGTTTTAGTGTCCTCTATCCATATTTACTAATTATTTCGTGCGCGGAAACTTTCAAAAAAAATTAAAATGGCGGCGGGTGGATATGCCACAAACGCACTATCCTCTTTGTTAATATTTTGGAATCACTGCGCACTGTAAATTCTAACTATCATTACACTTTACAATAAATTAACAATTTAGTAGTCCCGTGTATATATAGTCTGGAATAATTTATAACCGTTACACTACTTTTACACCTGGAATATGATCCCAAGGGATGATGAAACGGGGATAATAAACACAAAAAAGTTACTCAATTCCGTTTATTTCATTTACAAACAAAAATAATTCACAGATAAGTGCAATGGTTGTGATTTATTATGGCAGTGCAGTATAATATTATTACTTACAACAACTTACAAAGTATAAAAATATTATAAATAATACGTATACCTATCTAGAGTGAAATTTTATTTAGTATCCAACGTCCTACATCCTTCCGAGGGCTTACCCGGAGTTGATAGGATCGAGATAAACCGTGCGGTTTTAGTCGGTAAGAGTCCGGCATAGCATCCATGAGGGATATTTGTACGTAAAAAAGTACCCAACGAAAATGGCAACGTAAGCGCCAATTGGTGAAGCGTGTCTTAATCCCACATTATTATTATTCAAATATCTGCTTTAATGGGTTCTAGAGACAAAGAAAATCGATTAAAGATATTATCTGTGGAACGTGTCACAATGATTGATTACTTTCAGGCTTGCCTGTCACGGCCCCTTCTTTACGTAAACAAAGTTCTATTTTAACCAGTGTAGCATGCTGTTCGTACTCAAACGTCTTCTTCTTTAATAATTTAATGCTTACACAGAGTTACTTTTTCTGCTTTAATTGTAATTTTGATTCCGTCATAATCTTTTTTAATAAGCTTTTATTAGGTCGTCGTGTATGTAACTGACAATGTAATGGAATCTAAGGATACTAATTTAACCATCTTCCAAGGATCGTAGCGTCATGAAAATTGGCAGATGTATGTAGTTCTGATGACAATACAATAATATGGTACTGTCAAACTGATATGATGATGGAGCCGGAAGATAGGCACAGAAAACAAGTGGAATCTAAGGTAGCTAATTTAACCAGCTTCCAAGGATCGTAGGGTCATGAAAATTGGCAGTTGTATGTAGTTCTGATGACAATACAATAATATGGTACTGTCAAACTGATATGATGATGGAGCCGGAAGATAGGCACTGAAACTTCGATGGAAAAAGTGAAATCTAAGGATACTAATTTAACCATCTTCCAAGGATTGTAGCATCATGAAAATTGGCAGATGTATGTAGTTCTGATGACAATACAATAATATGGTACTGTCAAACTAATATGATGATGGAGCCGGAAGATAGGCACAGAAAACAAGTGGAATCTAAGGTAGCTAATTTAACCAGCTTCCAAGGATTGTAGGGTCATGTAAATTGGCAGCTGTATGTAGTTCTGATGACAATACAATAATATGGTACGGTCAAACTGATATGATGATGGAGCCGGAAGATAGGCACTGAAACTTCGATGGAAAAAGTGGAATCTAAGGTAGCTAATTTAACAAGCTTCCAAGGATCGTAGCGTCATGAAAATTGGCAGCTGTATGTAGTTCTGATGATAATACAATAATATGGTACTGTCGAACTTATCTGATGATGGAGCCGGAAGATATGCACTGGAACTTCATGATGGAATATCGTATTATATCTGTTTTTGGATTCGTTAGAAAAGTCTTGTAATGAACTTTGACCAGGCTTAGGTTTCAAGGTTATAACAAACCTTTTTTTAATTGACCTGTAAAACAATGCTATGGAATCTCAGGTAACTAATTTAAGCATCTTCCAAGGATCGTAGCGTCATGAAAATTGGCAGATATTTGTAGTTCTGATAACAATACAATAATATGGTGCTGTCAAACTGATCTGATGATGGAGTCGTAAGATATGAACTGTAACTTCATGATTGAAGATCGTATCATAGCTGTGTTTGTATTTGTTAGAAAAGTCGTGTAATGAGCTTCGACCACGATTAGGGTTTAAAGTTTTAACAAACCTGTTATATATTGATTACTATTGAGTGTAAATATTGACATAGGTACCTGCAGAAAATGTATATGTATTAGAGTAATAATGGAATATTTTCACATTAGTCGAACTCAGACAAGACACCATGTAATACAGAAATCCCTACTAATATTATAAATGCGAAAGTAACTCTGTCTGTCTGTCTGTTACGTTTTCATGCCTAAACCACTAAACCGATTTTGATGAAATTTGTTATAAAGATAGTTTGAGTTTAAGAAAAGGACATAGGTTACTTTTTAACTGACTGCGCGAAAGGAGGGTAATGATTTTATGCGATAACGACTTCTACGCGAAAGAAGCCGCAGGGAACAGCTAGTTAAGGTATAAATGTTGTGACTAAAAAGTATAAAATAAATAAATGGTTTAAAAAACCCTAGAAAAATACGCTTTTATAATGCACGAAAAAACCCAAAAATAAATTATGGATCGTTCAAGTTGCCTCTATTTCTGGGCTGAAGTGTAAACTATGTGCTTTTAGATATAATATTTGATTATAAAAGCGTGGGGTGCTAGAACAAGAAAGAGTTTTTTGTAAGCATAATCCTATTAATACTAATCCTTATATAATAAAAATCCTGACAAAAGCTGCATGAGGTCGCACAAGAGCATAACGTTTATGCTGCCAAAGGGAACGCCTTTTCTTTCAGGCAATTAAGTACATACATGAGGGGAATACGTTAACAGTGGCAAAATGTAGAGTTCTTGTTCGAGAACGAGATATCTTTGGTTACCGTTAAAAACCCGCTTGGGGATATATGCGTTTGTATCCTATTACGTGATTACTACATATTGTATTAAATATCTCGGAATGCCGAAACTTTAAGAACCTACCAATGAATTATCTAATAGAGATCCGTAACGGTAATAGGTTTGCTCCTATTACGCGGGCGTCACGAAAAAGTGGCAAAAGTGGGTGTTGAAAATGCGTAGACGTGATTAACTACTTTACTTTTCAAGTAAGTATGTTATGTATTTCAATTAAAGCCTATCATCTTTAATACATTTCTGAAATTTAAAATGATATTAATAATAGTAAAAGTCACAATAGATATATAAAAGCGTGACAGTGTAAATTAATAGTTTAAAAACACGAGAAAAACACGCTTTTATAAATGTGACCTTATACTTAATCTGACAAGACTTTGAAGATTATAACTAAAAGCACATAGATTACACTTCAGCCCAGAAATAGAGGCAACTTGAACGATCCATAATTTATTTTTGGGTTTTTTCGTGCATTATAAAAGCGTATTTTTCTAGGGTTTTTTAAACCATTTATTTATTTAACCCATTACTGCATAAAGTTCGTTTCTGCACTTATTATGATTTTAATGTATTTTAGGGACTAAAAACTAATAAACACCTAATAGTGTGCGGTGATTTTAATGTTAATATACTTATAAATACGCGTCAGACCAATGATATCTTAAATTTATTTAAATCACACAATCTCACTAATTTATTTTTAGAGCCTACTAGATATTGTGATACAACAGCTACTTGTCTGGACAATATATACAGTGATATGTTGCCAGAAAGTAAGAGTATTATAAATAAGATAAAATCTGATCATACTGGGCAAATAGCATCTTTCAAGATCACAAGAGAAAAAGTTAAAAGACGTAAAATATTATGTAGACCAGTAACTAGTGACCGCTTGGAACGTATGCGAGTTGGACTTTGCAATAAACTTCCATTTTTAGACACTGGCTTAGATCCAAATGTAATGTATAAGTTATTTTTTGATTCCTTTTACAATGAGTTCAACTCCATATTCAAGTCTAAGGAAGTCACAATCGGTGATAGGCCAGCCTTCAGTGAATGGGCCACTGAGGATATACATAAAAGTAGACAAAAACTGTATGAACTATACTCAGAAAGACAGCTTAATAGAACAGATGAATTTCTAAATTATGTTAAAACTTATTCAAAAAAGTTTAAAGCAGACTGCTTAGCAGCCAAAAGAAAGTATATAAGTAATAAAATTCTCAATAGTGTAGACAAAGTTAAATCTACTTGGAAAATAATTAACGCAGAAAGAGGCCAAGCAAAATCGAATGATAATAATTTTAAACTTAAAGTAAATGGTAACATAATTACAACAGATGCCGAAGTCGCTAACGAATTTGAACAATTTTTTTCTCGAATTCCAGTAGATTTGACCAGAGCCCTAGGTTCTTCTACCCCAATAGCAGAATCTTTGTTAAAAGCAAATGTTCCTTGCTGTAATGAAATATTCAAATTCAGTAAAATTAGTATACACACTGTCATAAAAACTTTTAAATCTTTAAATATTAAGAAAACTGCTGACCTCTGGGGAATTTCTGTACATTTAGTTAATTCGTTAATTGAAATGGTTGCCCCTGAATTATCAATAATATTTAATAATTGTGTTGATAGTGGTGTGTTTCCTGACTTAATGAAGTTTAGTAAAATAACTCCTCTGTTTAAATCGGGTAGCACCTCAGATCCGTCCAATTTTCGTCCTATTTCTGTACTACCCACGTTTAGTAAAATCTTTGAAAAGGTAATGCTTAATCAAATGCAAAATCATTTTAATACAAATAAACTATTCCATACTAAACAGTTCGGTTTCACGCGCGGTCGGTCTACCACGGATGCTGGAATCAAATTGTTAGAGTGTATATATGAGGCCTGGGAGGAGTCGTATGATGCTTATGGTGTATTCTGCGACTTATCTAAGGCCTTCGATTGCGTCCAGCATCAGACTTTAATTAAAAAACTTGATCATTATGGAATCCGGGGGACGGCCTTGGATTTAATTAGTTCTTACCTTAGAGATAGAGTACAGAGAGTAGTTATAAATGGTAAACAGTCAAATGGTTCTGCTGTAACAATGGGGGTGCCTCAGGGTTCAATTCTGGGACCTTTTCTCTTTTTAGTGTACATAAATGATCTCCCTCACCTTATAAGAGACGATCATGAGGTAGTTTTGTTTGCTGATGACACATCTTTAATATTTAAAGTTGAACGTGGACAACGCGATCTTGACGAAGTAAACAATGCCCTCTCTAGGGTAGTCCACTGGTTTAACGCTAATAATTTATTGTTAAACGAAACTAAAACAAAATGTATTAGATTCACCTTGCCAAATGTTAGGCTCGTTAACACCAGTATTAGGATTAGGGATGATCAAGTAGAATTGGTCGATGAAACTGTCTTTCTGGGCATAAAGTTAGACTCCAACTTGCAGTGGGGGCCTCATATCGAGAAAGTCTCGGGCAGACTGAGCTCTGCAGCCTATGCCGTTAAAAAGATCCGACAACTGACAGACATTAGAACAGCGCGTCTTGTCTACTTTAGCTATTTCCACAGTGTCATGACCTATGGCATACTATTATGGGGTAACGCTGCCGACATCGAATGTATCTTTGTGTTGCAGAAAAGGGCTGTCCGGGCTATCTATGGTATGGGGTTTCGGGAGTCATTAAGAGAAAAGTTTAAGGATATCAACATCCTTACTGTGTATTCACAGTACATATATGAAAACTTATTATATACTCATAAAAATAACAGTAAATTTATTAAAAATAGTGATATCCATAACCTAAACTTAAGAAATAAGAATAAATTGGCTGTACCTAGATTTAGGCTTAATAAAATAAGCAATTCTTTTGCGGGCAATTGTATTCGAATGTACAATACATTGCCGACAGCCATAACAGGTTTGTCAGTTAATAAATTTAAAAAACTAGTAAAACTTAAATTGTGCCAGAAAGCTTATTATAGCATTAAAGACTTTCTAGAAGACAAGACTGCCTGGCAGTGACACGAATTGCTCCTTTCTACATTAAAAAAAAAACTGTATTAGATACTAAGATGAATAAGAGGGACCGGACTGAGTTTCTTGGGGTGTTCTTCTCAGTCTGTAGCATTTCCGAACCCCCGGTAGAGTCACAAAAATTTTGACAAACCTAAATAATTTTTTAAAAATTTCAAAGGGAATAAATTTTATTTTATTTTTTTTTTATTTTATATTTTATTTATTTTACTAATTGGGGGTTATTTGAAAGGCTTAATCAATAATAACACGACATATATATGCGAGTATAATTTTATGGCCCGTCCGATATATCGGACGCTATGCACTATGGAACCTGAAGTTCCTTGGATGTAGTATACAGTTCAAAGAATAAGACGGTTAAGTATTTAGAATTAATTGTTAGTAAAATAAATAAATAAATGAAATAACAATTTTATGGGCTCTGGAGATGGTCAACGCGACTTGACGAGTACCTATCATGTGTACATACACGTTAATGCACATAGGTACACATGCATAGAATTTTTGATTCATATTTTAGCAGACCTGTCAAATCACATTGACTGTCTCTGAAGCCCATTACAGTAAATGAAATAAAATAAATAAATAAAATAAAATAAAATAAAATTTATTCCCTTTGAAATTTTTAAAAAATTATTTAGTTTTGTCAAAATTTTTGAGACTCTACCGGGGGTTCGGAAATGCTACAGACTGAGAAGAACACCCCAAGAAACTCAGTGATGTTTTGGGTACATGGTAGGCAGTCAAAAAAAAAACATTTCGGGTTAGGCCCATATCGCATTTCAAGCATTTGTACTTTGATTTTCCTCTACATTGATAAGCGACTGATAGTTACCACCTAGTGGTATTTGCCATCATGCCGTGTATTTGACAGTGGATTATCTGGTTTTTGACCTTGATGCGGTGAAGTACGTTTCATGTGGGACAAGTAACTACCTTCTGAATGAAATCAACGACGTACTCTCATCATCGCAGCCATTTTTTCATCCTAGCAAGAAACCAGCTGTTCACCAGCGCCATATCCCTGAAGTAGGCAAAAATCAGCCACCACCATATCCTTATTCGCATTTTAGTGCGAAGATTCTCTACCTACAGCTAGATCGTATTTATCGACCCTATTCATTTGCTCGTTGTAGCTGGTAATCAGTGAGGGCTGCGCGATCGAAACTTTTGCTTTCTTGTTATTAGACCAACGAGTAGCAGATTCAAAGATTTCGTTTTAGAAACTAGTAGCCACAAACAGTGACCACATTGCTGTCATACCAGCAACACACAAAAACATAATCAGATATTCTGTAATCAAAGCCATAACAAAATGTCTGTTGTGTGATGTGGCTTTCTTCGCGCTTGAACTGGTTGATGTCTGTTAGCGGACAGTTCTCAACAAGGTTGGCTCGAACTGCACTAGTCGCTTATTATGCCAATTCTCAGAAGTCTTATCAATGCTAAAGACGTTGCCTGCTGACTTTCTTCCATAGGCGATTCAAAATAAATAATAATATGCTTAGTCTCCTCATTATCAACACCACATTTCAAAGCTGGCAAAGCACTAAGAAACACTAACTGTAGAGCCCGCCATGCATAGCGTCCGATATATCGTACACCATCAAAAACACACGCCTGAGAAAAAAAATTAAGACTTTGGTATGAAATAAAGCATATTTCTAGATAGATATACAATATTTAAACCGACTGAACATACTATTTATTACTTTTACCATAACAGTTCAAAAATATTCAAAATAAACTTTACCTTGGTATCAAATTTGCCTGACCGCGACCCGCCCTTTTAAACAAATGACATATGACAGGCTATTATGATACTCAAGTCTATTCCATGGGGTTACTCGTATAAAGACCCTGTTTATCAATCGTTCAAAACCAAAACATACCAATTATTTTAATAATTCCTCTGTATTTTTTCAATATTTTAGCGTCCGATTTATCGGACGTTATGCTGTAATGGGTTAATACGCAAGAATGTTAGTATAGATTATAAAGTCAGGATATTTGTTACTTTTTAACAATCAAACGGATCTGGCTGAAATTTGGTAGAGGTATAGATTTTATTTATAGTTTGGAGTAACACATTTAACTTACGCACGGCTACTTTTATCCTGAAATAAGTGTAAGGTTTCGTTGTTTTTATCTAAATTCTTGCAATGGCAACATTGTAATGAAGGCAAGGAATAATGAAAGGGCGAGTAATATGTATTTATAAAAAGCGGCAACGCCATTATGTGGGGCTCAGTTGTAAACTAGCCGTCGCTAGATAACTTAATTTAGAAAACGTAAAATCATATTATGGGCAATGGGGAACATTGTTGGCGGTGGAAGGTGAGAGTTCTGCCCTTTTAAGGTAGCCACCTAAAACCTGCAGATTGGGTCGCAAGTCCCAGTACACCAGAATAATAGTATCATGTCCAAATAAGTACCTACTTTATTTAAGTAGTAGTAACTATAGTAGTTTACCTAAGCATTTAACTTCCATTCTGTGATACAGCTGACTGTACAAATGCAGTTTTATAAAGCTCTTATTACAAAGACACCGGATCACTGGCACTTATTCGTCTATATCTTGGTATAAATATTCAATAGAATATTAACTTAAAGTAATATACAGTTTTCCTAAATACAAAATATAAAATATCAACGTTTCGTTCTTGTCATAAATAAATCTTGTATCTGAGCATTTGAAAGTCCTTTTGTTTCTGGTACAAAGAAATATGAAAAAATGGCGTTTGATAAACCTACAAAACTAAAACAGTAAAAAGTGCCGTAAATACCAAAAGCACTGTTCATATAGGGAAATATCGCAATGATCAAAAAGTTGTGGAACCAAACCAATTCGATGATTATCATGGACGCTAAGTTTTGGACCTGAAAAAAAAAACTTGTTTTATTATCACATTCTTCTAAATTAAAACACCTAAAAAAATTGTTTAAATTTTCACCCCAAAAGTTTATCGCAAATGTAATTAATGTAGTTAATAATGTAATATAATAAAACAGGTCATGTATTTATGCCACTTAGCTAACAGGTAAACAAAATGAAAAATCTTAAACCTCTTAGCTACTATTGCAATAAGATTGAAAGTGGTACTATCTAATAGGAAAGTGGATATATGGACATTTGCGAAACCAAACACGTTACACTTGCCTTGCAAATACCCTTTGCTGACCCTTCTAGAAGTACCCTATACAGTAACAGTGGGCGCACACTTGGCGACAGTCGCAGCGACTTGTCGCGCAGTGTGCGCCTGCATCGGGTGACTTGACGCCGCGACATGTCGCCGCGGCTGTCACTGGCGTCTTCGCAACGCGCGATAAGGAACTTCGTTCCAAAAGCTGCCGCTGGGCGACTGTCGCCGTTTCGCGGCGACATTAGCGCGACAGACGCGGCGATATGTCGCCTAGTGTGCGGAGCTTAGAACAAAATGTATGTAATTTGGCGCCCGCAGCTTGTCGCCGCGACATATCGCCGCGACCAGACGCCTAGTGTGCGCCCACTGTTAATGATCAGGAAATATTGTAAAAAAATGTCCATCAACATCTAATAATATGCAAAAATCTATTTTCAAAAGACTATATCAAATACACTCGAGAGCAATGAATCCGGGTCACTTAAAGAATCCTAAAAATCTCGGAAACTAAAAATGCTAGGTTAATGCAATAAATTGTATTTAATAGACAATGTAATACTCCTTAAATGAAGGTATTAAAACTTCTTAGTTATTGTAAAGTTATATCATAAAAAAATCAAATTTGAAAAAGGGCCACTTTCGAAGATGGAACTACGAAATTACAGCATTTGGTGTTGCTTTTGTTTGTAATCTGTCATTTATGTGGGTACATAAACCATGTTGATAGTGCTCTATATTCATTAATCAAGCTGAAATTATGTCGCTTACGCCTGAAGAATGCACCAGAATACTTACAATGCTGGAAACCGGCCGGAGTCAGCGCGATACAGCCAGGACTGTCGGTGTGTCGCTGTCAACAGTACAAAGAGTTCTCCGACGTTACGAAGAAACTGGTTCTAACCTACGCAGACCAGGAACGGGCAGAACCAGGTGTACCACAGCACGAGAAGACCGATACTTGGTGAACACCATGCTTCGAAATCGCTTTCTCACAGGAACTGAACTCACCAATCAGTTTCGACGCCTCGGAGGAAGTAACCCAAGTGCATGGACAGTAAGACGTCGGCTTGCTGAATCTAACTTAAAACCCCTTAGACCTGCAAACGGCCCTAAACTGGAGCGTGGGCATCGTATTTCGAGACTAAGGTATGCCCAGAGCCACGTAAATTGGAGTATTGAAGATTGGTCAAAAGTTATGTTCTCCGACGAATCAAAATGTATGCTCTACAAGCACGATGGAAGACACAGAGTGTATCGAAGACCAGGGGAAAGATTCAAGCAAGCATGCATCGAAGAAAAAGTAGCCTACGGTGGTGGGTCTGTACTTGTGTGGGCCGGAATTTCTTCTGAAAGTCGCACAGAGCTGGTGATCATAGAAAACGGCTCTTTAACTAGCGTAAGATATGTGGAAGAAATCCTCAATGATCACGTTGGTCCATTTATGGTCAATTTAGGTGAGGATGCTATATTTATGCATGACAATGCCCGACCTCATACAGGTAGGATTGTGAATGACTACCTTCAAGAGATGAACATTACTCGTATGGAGTGGCCAGCGCGCAGCCCGGATATCAACCCGATCGAGCATGCTTGGGACGAGCTAGGCAGATGCGTAAAACAACGAAACCCTCCCTCAATCACGCTTCGTCAGCTCAAAATTGCTCTCACAGAGGAATGGGAGAATATTCCCAAAAATCGTATAAGGAACTTGGTGTACAGCATGCCAAACCGCGTAAACGCAGTAATGGAAGCACGAGGAGGCAATACGAAGTATTAAAATTCAAGAAAATCGTAATAAAGTTCAAAAATTTCATGTTTCCTATTTTTGTTTTAAGGAGAGATCAGCAGTTTTTTCTTTATGTAATTTTGTGTTAATAAAATGTATGGTGACTCATATTTTTTTTACTTTCATTTAAGGAGTATTACATTGTCTATTAAATACAATTTATTGCATTAACCTATCATTTTTAGTTTCCGAGATTTTTAACATTCTTTAAGTGACCCGGATTCATTGCTCTCGAGTGTAGAATAGGAGGCAATCTTACCTCAGGAATAAACGCCTCTGCAAGTAGCACGTACGGGATAGAACCGGCACCAAACATGAATGAGAAGCAGTATATGAATATTATTATCACAGTAACCAATGGTGGTCCAATCTTCGAATGTATTAAGAATCCGAGCGTTCCCATACTTAAAAATACTAATACTGATGAGGATATTATCAAAGACTGAAACAAAAAGAAATAACATAATAATATTTGAACTATAATAAACTGAACTAACTGACAATGCAAATTTCGGTAGCCTCAGAATCAAATAAAATAATTTCACAGTAAACAGAGTTGAAAGAAAAAAAGTTTTTTTTTTAAATTTTCGCTCCATTAAATCTTTTTTTGAACTTTCTTAAAAAAAAATTAAAAAAAGTTTGACAAATTCAACGGACAAGGGCCTAATGCACCCTCGAAAACGACACATATTTTGCTGCATTTAACATTTCTAAGATACGTTTTTATTTGTAAATACATAGTTTTTGAAAATATTTTATTCTCTCATCGAAGTTTTGTGTAATTGAGAATCACTGAAACGACGTTTTTCGATCACTATCTGAAAATGAAATATGTTTTACCTATGATGTTCAGATTTTCAGTCCACTGACTTCTATACAATACGAAGGATCAACAAATATGAACAAGATTACCAAGCTATTGGGCTTGAGCTTGATAAAGCCAAGTTTGTAAGAAATTAATCAGAAATATGTGAATTGAAAGAATTTTATATTTTTCAATGATAAATGTCTCTCTATTATTTAGAGATATTTTATCAAGAAGCGCTTGTGGCCCCGCGAACTCAGTGTCCTGTAAACGATCACTGTAGTAAGCAACATACCAAGTAAACTGAAAACGAAAATAGAAAATGAAGTAACGGGGTCCGAAAACTTTAATTTTCACAGTAAGTCTGATGTCAACATGGCTATAATTCTCACAAAAAAATTATACAATTTTTGAAAAAGAATTTTTGATGTAATAAATAAATAATTTCAGTGGATTTGCTCAATTGATTGTTGTGTTGCCACTGTTAGTTAAACGTCACTGGTTAACTAGTCTCAAATGTAGTAATACTTACTCTTCTACCAGCCTTGTCAGTCATAACAGCAGAAAACGCAGTTCCAACGAATAAGACAACGGCAAAAATTATCGTGTATATATCAGCAAGACTAGGATCAGTTTGTTCAAACACAGACTTCGCGAAAACTTGCACTGGAACGCAACCCATGAAGACCTGGAAACATAATAATTGTTTCACTATAGTAAACGTGGAACTAATCTCACCCATTTGAGTTTACAAAACTTTTGATTTTACCAGAAAATTACTGGAAATGCCTTACGCCTTCTGCTATTATTAGGTTTGATAAAAGATGATACGTCCGTGCCGCTTTGTTGCTCGCCAGCAGCCCCAGATAAATTCAATAGATTAACTATGAAGTTGTTCGAATGTTTGTTATTCAATCTAACGGTTAAATGGATCTGGCTGATTTTGTTCAGGGATAGATGGCAACTTTTTATCTCTGGAATACGTTTCAATAGGATGTGGCAAGTGGAACGGAATACCGCGCGGGCCAAAAATGCGAGCACCATCTAGTTTATCACAAAAAAAAATTGCTATTTCTTTATCCGGGGTCATAATAATAATAAATAATGAATAAATATTTGTGGACATTCACACACAATATCATCTAGCCCAAATTAAGCTAATATAAGCTTGTGCTATGGGATCTAGACGACTGATACCTAGACATACTTATATACTTAGGTATATTTTTCAAAATACATACATATTATTATTCATAGAAAACACCCCAACTCCGAAACAAACATTTGTGATTCACGCAAATATTTGGACCGACCCAGGAATCGAACCCGAACCTTCAGCGCCGGAGGCGGTATCACTACCGACTGCGCCACAGAGGCAGCATCATTTCGAGGACTTACCCGGAACCCCGGACCTTAGGCTGTAGTAAGGCCTCGTGTGGTTTTAGTCGGTAAGAGTCCGGCATAGCATCCATAAGGAATTTTCACACGTATAAAAGAAGGCATCTCATTACAGGAACTGAGGGTTGGCAATTTGAAATTTCCTTTATTAGCTTTCCCTAAAAACATACTCTTTAGGCGCTGTTGGTAATCTAATTTCTGAACTACGAAACTCTCAATAATGAAACTTGTGTGGAACAATGCTAAAAACATTCCCTTTCTGACACTAAAAAAATATTTGAAATCGGACCACGCGGTGAGAACTTACAGCTGAAAAACCATTTTATCTTTCATCCCCTCTCCCGCAGGAACCGCGCAAAATATCGGGATCAAAAGTATCCAAGAACCTTCCTTGGACTATAAGCTCGGAATGTACCAAGTATCATTTAAATCGGTTCAGTAGTTTCGGCGTGATACTTATTCGGGATACAGACAGACAGACAGACAGACAGACATGAAAATTTTAAATTACATATTCGGCTTCAGAATCGATTATAGAACGCCCTACAATTGAAATTTTCAAAATATCTTCCATGTACAGACTTTCGACCCTCAACAGTTTTATTATAAGTACTAGCTGACCCTCGCAACTTCGTTTACGTCACATAATGTGCACGAAAGGAGAGGTAATTCTTCATCAGACTCGTCAAGCACCGTGTGAAACGGGCGTATTGGCTTAATCATAAAAGAGCTTAATGATTAAGGCTATTTTAAAATAATTCAGTCCGCGCCGAAGGCTCACTTTCAAAAGAAACGTTGAATTCTAGATTTACCGAAAGTTGAGATGCCCCTAATTTCTGAACTACATAACCCTCAATATTGAAAATTGTGTGGAATAATGCTTAAAGTACTCCCTCTCAGACACCAAAAAAATATTTGAAATCGAAAAACGCAGTAAAAAATTATAGCTAAAAAGCTATTTTGCCTTTCATCCCCTTTCCTGAAGGAACCGCGCCAAATATCGGGATCAAAAGTATCTAAGAACCTTCCTCATACTATTAGCTTAGATCGTACAAAGTATCATTCAAATCAGTTCAGTAGTTTCGGCGTGATACTTATTCGGGATACAGACAGACAGACAGACAGACATGAAAAGTTTAAATTACATTTTCGGCTTCAGTATCGATTAGAGAACGTCTTACACTTAAAATTTTCAAAATATCTTCCATGTACAGACTCCCGACCCTCTACAGTTTTGTTATAAGTATAGATAGATAGATTTAGCAATTTATTCCTTAAAATTTTATTGTTTTAGATTTTGTTTTTTTAACTGAATACTTTCGCAGTCAAGAAAAAAATAACCATGTCTCTAAGTACATTTTTTTATTATATTTCAAGCAAGAAAAGTTTAAGTTAGCGTTTTTGTGCGTTTACACTTACTTGACATGATATTACTGTGGTTACCACAGTGAACGCTCGTCTTGATCCAGGTTGGCAAACTGAAAATAATACATAAAAAATATAATAATAATGAATAATAATACTATCAGACTTTTTAAGGTTCCGTAGGAAAGGTTCAGAAGTTAAAAACGGGACCCCATTCCTGTCTATCACCAGACTGAATCTCATGACGGGATAGGAAAATCTCAGGACAGGACTGCCTCTGTGGCGCAGTCGGTAGTGATACCGCCTGCGGCGCTGGAGGTCGTGGGTTCGATTCCCACCGGAGATAAAATTTGTGTGACCCATAAATGTTTGTTTCAAGAGTCTGTGTGTTTCTATGTATAATATGTATGTATTTAAAAGTATATAAGTATTAATATCCGTGGTCTGATACCCATAACACAAGCAGGTTATTCCTAGCTTACTTTGGGATCAGATAGCGTTGTGTGAAATGTCCGTGAATATTTATATAGGAATACAGTTGGAATTGTCACAAATGCCTGTTGTCGCTATAGCAAACAAATAAGTAGGTAGGTAGGTACTACAAACAGAAAAAAATATATTTAAGGTTGCTCCCATACAACAAACGTGATTTATTGCCGTTTTTTTGGCAGGTACAGAACTCTCGTGCACGAATCCGACTCGCATTTGGCAGATTTTTTTGACGCAGCGTCATTTAGCCCAGATTAAGTTAATATAAGCTATAGAATCCGTTGGACCCGGGAAAATAGAACCCGAAAATTAATTTATTATAGTATTATGGATGCGTTTTTTTTTATTTTTTTTTATTTTAACGTGAGGGAAAATCCTCATGGATGTTATGCCGGACTCCTACCGACTAAAAAACCTCACGTCACGCCCAACAGTCTATGGTTGGGAGCCCCGGATAAACCCTCGGAAGGATGTCCCAGGACTCCCAACAGACCCACGGCCGCTACTGCGGCCTCGCCCAGGGGGTGGTTCGGGTGCTATCCCGCGTCTTTGGGGGGTTTCGGGTGTGATCCCGCTTCTAAAAGGGGGGCGTGCGTGAATTGTCTCACTCACGTCACGCTGCCGTCATGGGCCTGCTTCTGTAAGGACGGTGAGCCGCCCTGTCACCGTCCTCAGGCCCCCGGTCATGGTGGCCGATAGTCCTCGGCGAAGACACGTCGGCGGCGCCCAGGCCGTCGACTGCGGAACTCGGGTGGGAGAGTTCTCTCCCGTACCCGTCCCGCCGCCTCCTTCACGAGCATGACCTGCTCGCAGAAGGAGGCGGCGCAGTCCCACTTACTCCCGCAGGAGAGCATGGCTCGCACCATGGTCTCGAGCGAGAGAGTGTCCACGTCCAGACCCACTACGAGGACCTGACGCTGTTGCGCCCACGCCGTGCACTCCACCAGTGTGTGGAGCACCGTGTCATCGCTGCGGTCCTCGCAGTGCTGACACTCGGCCGTGGTTTCCCGGTGTTTCCGCCACAGATACCTACCGAAGCTACCGTGCCCGGCAAGCATCTGTGTCAACCGGTAGGAGAGAGCACCGTGTCTCCTCTCCAGCCACTCGTCCATGACCGGTCTGACGGCCGCGATTGTGGCGAATCCCCCCTTTGGTTGCTCAAGTCGCACCTTCCATGTCTCCACGGTTTCCTGGTGGAGTAGGGACCGCTGGGCCTCGATTTCTCGATAAGCGGGCCTTTGGCCCCGCTCCAGCGCCTCCTTGCGCCATCTGAACAGTGACGCAAGGGCTCTCGCTTCCAGGTCCCATGGAGGGGTCCCGGCTAGGAGACATGCCGCCTCACCGGAGATCGTGCGGTATCCTCTTATCACCCTGACGGCCATCACTCTATGCGGGCTCAGCAGTCTAGCCACATTGATGGCCGTCAGGGTCTCCGCCCATACGGGAGCCCCGTATAGGGCCATGCTTCGCACGATCCCCAGGTACAGTCTCCTGTAGGGAGCGTTGGGTCCCCTGATGTTGGGCATCAGCCGCGCGAGTGCGGCCGATGCTCCCCTCAGTTTTGGGACCAAACTTCGGAAGTGATGTCCGAAGTTCTACCGGCCATCGAGTACGAGCCCCAGATACTTCATCGAGGGCTCGATGCCGATGCTGACGCCCCCTACCTGTAGGCTGGATCCCGCAGGTGGCCCCATCCGAGGTCCGTGGAAGCACAGAGCCTCGGATTTGTGAAGGGCGACCTCGAGACCCAGCCGCCGAATCCGACCTACGACCTGAGCAACCCCTGCCGTGGCCTTAAGTGCTGCGTCACGGTGCGTTGCTCCCCGCGCCGTAACGAGGGTGTCGTCGGCGTAACACGTTACGCTGACCCCTCTGAGCAACGGACCACGCAGCACCCAGTCGTAACCGATGTTCCACAGGAGCGGTCCTAACACCGATCCCTGTGGAACACCGCACGACACATCTCGCCGACCCGGCCCTAGCCAGCTCGGGTAAGTTATGGCTCTCTCGGAGAGATAAGCCCCGACAATTCGACGGAGGTAGGGAGGCACTCCATGATAGATAAGCGCCTCCCTGACGCAGCTCCAGGGCAAGGTGTTGAATGCGTTGGCGATGTCGAGGGACACCGCCACCACCACCTCACCCTGTGAGACTGCTTCCTCTGTCAGGCCTCTAATGCGCATGATCGCGTCCACGGTGGAGCGTCCC
Organism: Miltochrista miniata; assembly: GCA_933228765.1. Classification (NCBI taxonomy): domain Eukaryota; kingdom Metazoa; phylum Arthropoda; class Insecta; order Lepidoptera; family Erebidae; genus Miltochrista; species Miltochrista miniata. Next base: position 6,114,846 of record OW121769.1, read on the forward strand.
TGACGGAAGCCAAACTGGCTATCCGCCAGATCAGGCCCCACGCGTGTGAGGTGCCCGACGAGGCGTTGTGCAATAATGCGCTCAAAGAGCTTGCACACCTCGTCGAGCAACACGATCGGCCGGTACCCTGATGGGGAATTTGCCGGCCGCCCCGCCTTTCGAATCAAGACCAGTTTCCCTGTCTTCCAGACCTTGGGAAACTGGCCTTTTTCGAGGCATGCGCTATAAAGACCCATAAGTCGAGGCCCAAGCTCCTCGAGAGCCAGGACCCGTTCACGGCCTGGAATGCCGTCGGCTCCAGGGGCGGTGTTTCTGCGGGATTTAAGCCGCAGGACAGCCGCCCCTAACTCACCCTCGGTGACTACGGGCACGTCGTTCTCGCTGCCTTCCGCGTTGGGCGCCTGAGACGGAGCCATGCGCGGAGGAATGTGTTCCTCCGCTCTCGACGGGAACAAGGAGTCCAGGACCCCCTCCAGCCGCTCCGGCTGGAGACTCTGGGTCAGTGGGGGCGCCTTAGGGCGTAATTTGCCTCTTACCATGAGGTACGGGCGCCCCCACGGGTTCCGCTCCAGAGTCTCCATCAGCTCTTCGCGGCCCAATTTTTTGGACCGCTTGATGGCGGTCTGGAGGGATCTCTTGGCCTCTTTGTACCCATCGTAGTGCTCCGTCTCTCGGGCTGCCGCATCGTCTGGGCGGCGACGCCTCCCGCGAAACCTGGTGTACCGGCGGCGCGCGGTAACGCAATCCGCGCGCAACTGCGCGATTTCCGGCGTCCACCAGTACACCTGTTTCCTTGCCGGTCTGGGCCTAGCCCTGGGCATCGCCGCATCGCAGATGTGCGACATGGCTCTCCCGAACCACTCCACCTCGGTAAATTATGGATGCGTTGTTCCGTAGGACTACTGGGAAAAATAGTCTTACTAGTTCCGCTATGGAACTATTTCAACGGAACTACTGGGAATAATCCGTCGTAAATACTACCGCCTGCGCCACCTATACTGTCAAATGTTCCAAGGGCTTACTCGGGGCTCCCAATTGTAGGTAGTGGTTGGGTACCGTGTGGTTTTAGTCTATAAAAATCCATGAGGGATCCACCATAGCAATCATGGGGGATTACCACACGGAAAAAAGGCTGTGAAATTTAATGTCTAGGAATAATACTTACATAACATTCTAATTGCTGACATAGATTGTGGTTTTTGTCTTTCAGCTTCTTCTTCAATCTTTAGTTTCTCCTTTTCTCCTTCTTTTTCTTTCTCTTTCTCAGATGTAGGATCTTTGGTATCATTGTTGTCTGCAAGAAGCAATAAAATAAATATATTTTACTTTATTAACGAATAGCTGACGCGACAGACAATATTTAATTTAGTAGAGCTTAGTAAAATAATTCCAAACCTATTATTACGGCACTCTATTAAAGTAATCGTCAATTAACGACTGATAGGTAAATGCCCGCCTTATGGTTATCGTCTTTTAGTTTTATAAAATTTTCTAATTTCCTGTGCAACTTTCTTAACTTTTTATTTCACACCAACCTTCCGCTGACATATTTACAATCAGCACAAAGAATTGGCGAAATCGGTTCAGCGGTTCATAGTCTCATTATAAGCAATTTGAGAAAAGAGAAAGGCGCATTTTTGTGAATGACACGACCTATAACTAGAGATACACATGCAGTAAAATGTATTGAACACAAAGATGCAGTTTTTTTTTAAACGTGGATAATGTACTAGATAAGCTTACAGCATCCTTTCTATTTTATAAGCTGAACCCCGCAACTTTGGCACTACCCTGATTAAGGTACACGCCTACATTATAAAGCTTTCTCTTAAAATTATAATAAAAGGAGGGGAGGGGGAAGAGGAACCCGCCTCACACCCTCGATTCGTCTTCTATTATTCGCTTCTCTTTTCGCTTTCTTTTAAATCACTCTATCTGTTGCTATTAGAATATGTTACCTTATAATCAATCACACTTACCTGTGACAGGGACGAGTTCTAATGATGGCATCATCTGTTGCTTTAATTTACTCAACTCATCCAACACAACCATTGACGATATTGGAACCCCACGGTACTTAGCTATTGAGAATTTTGCATCCTGTGGTAATAAAAATAATAAGTTTTAATTTAAAGATTTGATGTTTTATACAGCACCATCCAACCAATTATAAACTTGTGACACTGGATCTGGACAACTCATAAACATGTTTAAAATGTCTAAATAAAAAGTTATAAAAGATATAAAACATCCAAATAAAGAGTTTTAAAACTAAATGTGGTACAAAGTATGATGCAAAAACTATTGTTAGTTTTGAAAAATAAGAAGAAGTATTATACATATATACGTTATAATCTGTATTATGGATGTTGCACTTTATTTTTCTGCCTCTGTGACGTAGTCGGTAGTAATACCGCCTGCGGCACTGGAGGTCCTGGGTTCAATTCCTGGATCGGTTCAAATATTTGTGTGATCCACAAATGTTTCTTTTTAAGCTATTGCATAGCTTCTATCGCGGGCCTTGCGTGGAGACCGAATCCAGAAATTCTGTCACGAAAACGAATCACACTCTCGGCTACCTTCGGCCACGTTCGTGTATCTCACACTTCAAATATAGTGGAATTCAACAGATTCAAACAATGTAGTAAACAAACAGATTGGATCTCGACTCTCCATAATTACTTACATTTAAATATCAATCCTGATCATATTCGTTTTAAGGAATCATAGTTAGATTTATGCGGCCATTTCGACACTAATTTACCTTTAGAATATAGAATAATTTCATGAAAAATACTTCAATGATAAAAATTTAAACCTGTCATTCTTGCTTGTCATTAAATTATTTTTTCTCAGTCTTGTTTGTCTTTGGCATATACTCGCTTATTGATTATGAAAAGAGGTTTAATCATAATCATTTTGACAACAATTACCTAGTTTAATAGTATAATTAATTATTTTAAAATGAACTTTAACTTTAAATAATTTTAATCGGTAATCGTAAAACAGTACTGTGTGAGTGTGTATTGTTCTGAAGTTCTGCGAGGTTTTTCTATTATCTCTAATTAGGTATATCAATGACTTTGCTTCAAGTAGGTACTTTGGCTTTTGGACATTTTCTTTGCGATCTAATTAAAACTTTTTTATATATACTCATATAATTTCTAAGTAGGTATGCATACATACGGAGAATTTAAAACGGCAGTAACTGAGTGATTAAAACCAATGCAACACACACACACACACACCTACCCACACACACACTCACACACACACACACACTCAAAAATCAACTCACATAAACATACATGCAACAAACACACACACACACACACCCACACACACACACTCAAAAATCAACTCACATAAACATACATGCAACAAACACACACACACACACCCACACACACACTCACACACTCACACACACACACACACTCACTTACACACTCACACACACACTCACTCACACACACACACACACACACACTCACACACACTCACGCACACTCACACGCACACACACTCACACTCACACACACTCACGCACACTCACACGCACACGCACTCACACACAGACACACACACAAGTCCAAAAGTTCTAAAGTCAAAAAGTCCAAAAGTCCAAAAGTACAAAAGTACAAAAGTCCAAAGTACAAAGGTCCGAAAGTCCAAAAGTCCAAAAGTTCAAAAGTCCAAAAGTCCAAAAGTCCAAAAGTCCAAAAGTCCAAAAGTCCAAAAGTCCAATAGTCCAATAGTCCAATAGTCCAAAAGTCCAAAAGTCCAAAAGTCCAACAGTCCAACAATCCAAAAGTCCAATAGCCCAAATGTCGACAGTCAAGTAGGTACTTGGTACTTTTCTTTGTTGAACATGGGCCTTAAAATCTTACTTCTTACTAATATTATAAATGCGAAAGTTTGTGAGTGTGGATGTTTGTTACTCTTTCACGCTCTAACGGCTGAACGGATCTCGCTGAAACTTGGTACAGGGATAAATTATGGTCTGGAACAACACATAGGCTACTTTTTATACCGGGAATAAGTTCCCACGGGAAGTGGTAACGGTAATAAAATTTACGCGGGCGAAGCTGCGGGCATCAGCTAGTATATAATATTATAAATGCGAAAGTTTGTGAGTGTGGATGTTTGTTACTCTTTCACGCTCAAACCGCTGAACGGATCGGGCTGAAATTTGGTACAGAGATACATTATAGTCTGGAATAACACATAGGTAGGCTACCTTTTGTCCCGGGAATAACTTCCCGCGGGAACAAATTTTACGCGGGCGAAGCTGCGGGCATCAGCTAGTATTCTTATATAGAAATAATTATACTAGCATAGTTGATAAAAAATGCTATGTAATAGCTTTACCGCGGCAGTCCCCGAGTGCCACACGTCTTTTTTTTTTATACTACTTAGATGGCAGACAAGCTTACGGCCCACCGGAAGGTTGGTAACCGTAGCCTATAGAGTCTATAGGCTACGGTCTATAGGTACGGTGTTGCAAACGTCTATAGTATAGACGTTTGCAACACCAGAGGCGCTACACACGCGCTGCCGACCCTGGCGCAGGTTGTGACGACCCACAGTTGAAATTTTTCAAGACGCCCGTAAGGCCTTCAACTTGGCTTAACGACTGTCATTTTACTGACAACCGGGACCAACGGCTTATCGTGCCTTCCGAAGCACGGAAATGCTCGTAAATAAATGTCACAAAGTGGTCCACGTGGTGGTCACCCATCCATATCCGGCCATAGTAAATGTTGCTTACTGCAGTGATCGTTTACAGAACACTGAGTCCGCGGGGCCACGAGCGATTCAAAAAGTTTCTTTCGGAGTTCGGGTGTTTTTTAGATATAATATGTACATGTTCGATTCCCACCGGAGACAAATATTTGTGTGACCCATAAATGTTTGTCTCAAGAGTCTGGGTGTTTCTATGTATAATATGTATGTATTTAAAAGTATATAGTATTAATATCCGTGGTCTGATACCCATAACACAAGCAGGTTATTCCTAGCTTACTTTGGGATCCTATAGCGTTGTGTGAGATGTCCGTGAATATTTATTTATTTTATTTTATGTATTTAGAAATATACAGGGTGGAATTTAAAGACGGTAGTTGGAGTGCAAGTACCCTTAATATTGATAATGGCAAGTTTTGCTGAAAGGAAACATTCCTTTATTTTCAAAAGTAAGTAAAATTGCATTTAAAGATTTTTGAAAAATCACCTGTTTGAGCTGGGAATCGAACCTGGGAGGTGTGAAAAAAAAAATCCTATATTTTATGATACCAACCGAAAGAGTCTTTAAGAAGGAACAATTTCTTTTGAACAACATAGTATCCTAAATTAAAGGAAGACCAAGTAAAATATGTTTTTATTGTAAAGCTTACTCACTATCTGAAGAAAAAATAAAACCGGCCAAGTGCAAGTTGGACTTGCCCATGAAGGGTTTCGTAGCAGCAAGTAACATAATTTAAAAGTTCTTATAGTTCGTTGTAACTTTGATTGATGTTTTAACTCGTTCGCAGTGGTAGTGATTTTTCTAACCGAAAATTACGGTTTATGACGTATTAAAAAAAAACTACCAGCTCTATCTCGTTCAAACCAATTTTCGTTGGTAGTTTATACGGCAATGTATATCATATCTTCTTTTTAGATTTATCATTTTCTTAGTTTAGAAGTTAGAGGGGGGGGACACACATTTTTCCACTTTGGAAGTGTCTCTTGCGCAAGCTATTCAGTTTAGAAAAATACGATGTTAGATACCTCAATAGCATTTTTGAAAACCTATCTATAGATATCCCACACGTATGGTTTTGATGAAAAAATAAATTTTGAGTTTCAGTTCTGAGTATGGGGACCCCCAAAATTTACTGTTTTTTTTCTAGTTTTATATAATAATCTTGATGCGGTTCACAGAATACATCTAGTTACCAAGTTTCAATATCATAGGCCTTATAGTTTCGGAGAAAAGTGGCTGTGACACACGGACGGACAGACAGACAGACATGACGAATCTATAAGGGTTCCGTTTTTGCCATTTGGCTACGAAACCCTAAAAACAGTCTAATTGCGATACTTCTAATTTTTCTGAAGTTGGTTAAAAATATGTTCTAGTTTCTGTGAATGGGAATATTCGTTCTGGTCACTTAACCAACCAACTTCAAAAAAAAAATGAGAATAATCTCAATTACACTGTTTTTTCTTCTTCATAATTATAGTGAGTAGGTAAGCTTTACAATAATAAACATATTTTACTTGGTCTTCCTTTAATTTAAGATACTATGTTGTCTGAAAGAACTTGATTCTTATTAAAGACTCTTTCGGTTGGTATCATAAAATACAGGATGTTTTTTTCCACATCTCCCAGGTTCGATTCCCAGCTCAAACATGTGATTTTTCAAAAATCTTTAAATGCAGTTTTACTTATTTTTGAAAATAAAGGAATGTTTCCTTTCAGCAAAACTTGCCATTATCAATATTAAGGGTACTTTCCCTCCAACTACCGTCTTTAAATTCCACCCTGTATACTTAAGTATTTATATCAGTCTTCTAGATCCCTTAGCACAAGCTTATATTAGCTTAATTTGGACTAGATGATGTTTTGTGTGAGTGTCCGCAAATATATTTAAACATTTATTGCAATACTTCCAGTAAAATTTTAAAGACAACTAAAATATATTACAAATTTAAAATGTACCAATATTAGCTAGTGTATGCAATAGATGTCAGCAAATAATTTATCAATTATTGTAATCTTAAAGAATATAGAAAAAAACAAACCTCATCCCTATTATTCTTTATGTAAAACATAGGGCTCTCTGTAACCAAGGCCATCAAGACAGTACCGGTCACGGTAACGAACAAGTTTATCCAGATGATAGTCCGGTATGTAAAGCACCAACCAATGGAATAAGAAATTAGTGTTCCGGCGTAGTAAAGGAATATAGATCCTGAAACAAAAAGAATCGTATTATAAGATATCCCAGGATAACGTTGCTTAAAATGTTATTCCAGACTATCCCTGTACTAAATTTTAGCCAGATCTGTACAGTTGTTATAGCAGTCACAATCAACAACTTGCACTTAAGGCCGCGTGGGTCAGATTTTGAGTTTTTTGAAACAATCCTACTCAAAAAGTAAAGGGTTTATAATTCTGATAAATATATATATAATAGTTAAGGATATAAGCTAAACATATTCCGAGCCCGTTACACGATCCAATAAATTTCACTAGATAGAAAAAAATCCCAAAGTTGACTCTCTCAGAAAAGTTTTTTCAAAACTGTGGCTAAACTATTAACATTTTATATATTTTTTTTGCACTCAATTAAAGGTATTAAGTTTTTATACACATTTTCCGAGCGTTTTTCTATAAACAACTATTTACATAGTTATCATGTACGAATATCTACCAAACGCAATAGAATTGCGCCGCTGACGGCCGATCAGTCTCGCCCTGGCGCTTGTGGAGGCAGGACCTGTGTCAGTTTTTTTCGCAACTATTTCGTAATTATTATGCCAAATTACGTTGAAATCGCGCCACAGTATAAGAATATCAGTAATGGGCAAAATGTAATTAGATTAACCGTTACAAATACATACGCGACTCATGGTAAAAATGTGGTGATCTTTTACTTTTTAAGTGTTTTCACGACATGGTAACCAGCTACCTAATGCATTAAAATGTCTACGAATTACATGATAATTTCGCAATCCAACATGGCGGCCACGCCGTAATCACAAAATTTCATGATGGGTATCGTTTAAGGGGTTTTTTTGGTATGCTGAGTACGAAGTACGTAATAATTTTGCAATCCAATATGGCCGCCGCGCCGTAATCACAAAATTTCATGATGGGTATCGTTTAAGGGGTTTGTTCGTATGCTGAGTACGAATCACGTGATAATTTTGCAATCGAATATAGCCGCCGCGCCGTAATCACAAAATTTCATGATGGGTATCGTTTAAGGGGTTTTTTGGTATGCTGAGTACGAATCGCGTACTAATTTTGCAATACAAGATGGCCGCCGCGCCGTAATCACAAAATTTCATGACGGGTATCGTTTAAAGGTTTTTTTGCTATGCTGAGTACGAATCACGTGATAATTTTACAATCCAATATGGCCGCCGCGCCGTAATCACAAAATTTCATGATGGGTATCGTTTAAGGGGTTTTTTCGTATGCTGATTACGAATCACGTGATAATTTTACAATCCAATACGGCCGCCGCGCCGTAATAAAAAAATTTCATGATGGGTATCGTTTAAGGGGTTTTTTGGTATGCTGAGTACGAATCACGTACTAATTTTGCAATACAAGATGGCCGCCGCTCCGTAATCACAAAATTTAATGATGGGTATAGTTTATGGGGTTTTTTGGTATGCTGAGTACGAATTACGTGATAATTTTGCAATTCAAAATGGGCGCCACGCCGTAATCACAAAATTTCATGATGGGTATCGTTTAAGGGGTTTTTTAGTATGCTGAGTACGAATCACGTGATAATTTTGCAATCCAATATGGCCGCCGCGCCGTAATCACAAAATTTCATGATGGGTATAGTTTAAGGGGTTTTTTGGTATGCTGAGTACGAATCACGTGATAATTCTGCAATCCAATATGGCCGCCGCGCCTTAATCACAAAATTTCATGATGGGTATCGTTTAAAGAGTTTTTTGCTATGCTGAGTACGAATCACGTGATAATTTTGCAATTCAAAATGGCCGCCACGCCGTAATCACAAAATGTCATGATGGGTATCGTTTAAGGGGTTTTTTAGTATGCTGAGTACGAATCACGTGATAATTTTGCAATCCAATATGGCCGCCGTGCCGTAATTACAAAATTCTATGATGGATATCGTTTAAGGGGTTTTTGGAATGCTGAGTACGAATCATGTGATAATTTTGCAATCCAATATGGCCACCGCGCCGTAATCACAAAATTTCATGATGGGTATCGATTAAGGGATTCTTTCGTATGCTAGGTAGCAATTTAATGTAATTGGCCTTAATTTTACAATAAAAACCTTTTGTCACAGTATTTTCGCATTGCTAGGCCTAAAATTAATAAGCAAATCTTTTTAGTTTACTACTGTTAATAGCTTAGGCGGCCAAATTGAATTCCAAAATTATCATGTTATTCGTACTCAGCATTCGAAAAAACCCATTAAACGATATCCATCACGAAATTATGTGATTACGGCGCGGTGGCCATTTTGGATTGCAAAATTATCATGTGATTCGTACTCAGCATACCAAAAAACCCCTTAAACAATAACCATCATGGATTTTTGCGATTAAGGCGCGATGGCCATATTCGATTGCAAAATTAGTACGTGATTCGTACTTAGCATACCAAAAAACCCTATAAACGATACACATCATGAAATTTTGTGATTACACCGTGGCGGCCATTTTGGATTGCAAAATTATCACGTGATTCGTACTCAGCATACCAAGAAACCCCTTAAACGATACCCATCATGAAATTTTGTGATTACGGCGCGGCGCCCATATTGGATTGCAAAATTAGTACGTGATTCGTACTCAGCATACCAAAAAACCCCTTAAACGATACCCATCATGAAACTTTTTGATTACGGCGCGGCGGCCATATTGGATTGCAGAATTATCACGTAATTCGTACTCAGCATACCAAAAAACCCCTTAAACTATACCCATCATGAAATTTTGTGACTACGGCGCGGCGGCCATATTGGATTGCAAAATTATCACGTGATTCGTACTCAGCATACTAAAAAACCCCTTAAACGATACCCATCATGAAATTTTGTGATTATGGCACGGCGCCCATATTGGATTGCAAAATTAGTACGTGATTCGTACTCAGCATACCAAAAAACCCCTTAAACGATAACCATCATGGATTTTTGCGATTTCGGCGTGGCGGCCATATTGGATTGCAAAATTAGTACGTGATTCGTACTCAGCATACCAAAAAACCCTTAAAACGATACCCATCATTAAATTTTGTGATTACACCGCGGCGGCCATTTTGGATTGCAAAATTATCACGTGATTCGTACTCAGCATACCAAGAAACCCCTTAAACGATACCCATCATGAAATTTTGTGATTACGGCGCGGCGCCCATATTGGATTGCAAAATTTCACGTTATTCGTACTCAGCATACCAAGAAACCCCTTAAACGAAACCCATCATGAAATTTTGTAATTACGGCGCGGTGCCCATGTTGGATTGCAAAATTATTACGCGATTCGTACTCAGCATACCAAAAAACCCTTTAAATGATACCCATCATGAAATTTTGTGATTACACCGCGGCGGCCATTTTGGATTGCAAAATGATCACGTGATTCATACTTAGCATACCAATTTTAGAAAACTTTAGAATTTTTTATGACCCGTTATAATGTAATTTACATTTTTTACGCAACTGTAACCATCTAGCAAACTTACGCAACGGAAACTCTCAAAAGAAATGAAATATCCTAGTTTTCGAAAAATGTTTCGTTGCTGCTCAGCTCTTATTCGCCTTAGCGTGATGTTATATATTTTGGTATTTTTCAAAAATGGACATTCTGTTAAGTAACTTTTGAAATTCAACTAGCAGTCTCTTAGACTCTAGAGTTCAAACAACTAAACAAACAAACAAATTCTTTAGCTTAAAAATTATAGTAAGTATAATATATATAATTAACTCATTTATTTAGGAAACTCGAATAAATCACTACACTTAATAAAGTTAGATGCATTTACTACGTCAAACAAAGTTAGCATGCTGTTTCTTTCTACTCTACTGTATACTGTGGCATGAGAGTTCACTGCCGCTGCAGGTGCGCGGTGTGTCTTGCGCCCGGGGCGAGGGGAGCGCCAAATGCCTACTTGTGCGCTATAACCGCCCCTTAAAAAGAAAATATATTTGTAACTAGCTGACCCTCGCAACTTCGTTTACGCCACATAAGGTGTATGAAAGGACAGGTATTTTTTCAACAGACTCAAGGGAGCGTATGAAACTGCCCTGTTTGCTTAATCATAAAAGAGCTTAAAGATTAAGTCCATTCTAAAACAATTCAGTCCATGCCTTCGGTACGTACTGAATTGTTTTAGAATAGCCTTAATCATTAAGCTCTTTTATGATTAAGCCAACACGCCAGTTTAGATTTACCCTCACATTCAAAGAAACCCTTGAATTCGAAAAGTTGAGATGCCTCTAATTTCTGAACTACGAAAATCTCAATAATGAAACTTGTGTGGAACAATGTTAAAAACATTCCCTTTCTGACCTAAAAAATATTTGAAATCGGACCACGCGGTGAGAACTTACAGCTGAAAAACCATTTTATCTTTCATCCCCTCTCCCGCAGGAACCGCGCAAAATATTGGGATCAAAAGTATCCAAGAACCTTCCTCGGACTATAAGCTCAGAATGTACCAAGTATCATTCAAATCGGTTCAGTAGTTTCTGCGTGATACTTATTCGGGATACAGACAGACAGACAGACAGACAGACAGACAGACATGAAAATTTTAAATTATATATTCGGCTTCAGAATCGATTATAGATCGCCCTACAATTGAAATATTCAAAATATCTTCCATGTACAGACTCTCGACCCTCAACAGTTTTATTATAAGTATAGATAAGATAATAAGGGACACTGCGCCATAGTCACGTCAAGGAGCTGAGGTCGCTGATAATGTTAGTTCAGTGACTGAAGTACTGGCGGATAAAGTTAAAAAGGTAAGTCCTCCTTTGCAATTGTTTGTGACGAGTAGCACTTGCACTAGATGAGTGCAACGTGTCACAAACGATTGAAAACATGAAAACATATATGTCTGAACCACTGATCTGTATTATTACCACACGTCTCAACGCATACAGCAACACGATCTTTGACACGCGTTGTTGCTTAATGGTCTGAACGTGATAGAGTTCTTCATTCAGCAATCTAACCCTACCTTAACATCAATATTTTTATAAAGTAAATATAGCTTTACTTTGTAAAAATATTGATGTATACTTCATTTCGCGGGGTGAGTTTTAAGTTTTTAACTATGTGTCCGATGTATAGGGCTTCTGGTGAAACGCGGGTCAGTATCATCGTTTCCGCTGAGCCGATTTTGATGAAACATACTTACAGCAATATTCAGGTTGAAAAATGCCTTCAAAATCCTAATTGTTCAATTATGATCAAGCCACTGAATTTGCTCCAACCCCGATCCAATAAACAAACAAACATACACGAAGAAAAAATCATAGATCTCAGAAGCCCGAAATTGGTCGATTATAGTTATTATCTCTTTTTTTTGTTTTTTAGGGTTCCGTACCCAAAGGGTAAAGAACGGGACCCTATTCATGAGACTTCGCTGTCCGTCTGTCTGTCTGTCTGTCTGTCTGTCTGTCCGTCAGGAGGCTGTATCTCATGAACGGTGATAGCTAGAGAGATGAAATTTTCACAGATTATGTGTTTTTGTTGCCGCTATAACAACGAATACTGAAAACAAAAACATAATAATATTTAAGGGGGGCTTCCATACAACAAACGTGTTTTTTAGCGATTTTGTTTTATACATTCGGTAATAAGGTGTCCTTCTCAATTTAAATACGTTAGTTAATTTGAACATTTCATCAAGATCATTCATTCCCTTTACACCATGCAAATTAAATGAATACTTTAGGAGGTATAGCACAATCAAATGTTGCTCAATGAAATTAATTTCGGGTCGCCATGATTGAACATTATACGGGTCACATACTAACTTATTTTTTGACTTTCATCGTAAATATTTTTTCTTTAAAAAGTGAACAACGCTTTCAGCAGATTACTTTAGGTAGGTGTAATATTTCAAAGATAGCTATTTCACAGGAAATAGTATACAAATAGTTCATATTTTAGATTTTTGTCCAGTATAAACAATTTACGTACAAACACTATTTATGTTGTAGACGTAGATATCGTGTTTATAATGTCATCATTCAAATGTCATCAATATTCTGAAAAAGAAATTAAACATAGAGTTCACAAACTCTTTTTGAAATATATACTGTACCTACCGTAGAGGATCTATACAAGGATAGTTAACACTATAGAGCAACGCGAACTGTCTAAAGACGCGCGTTGTATAACACTATAGAGCAACGCGAACTGTCTAAAGACGTGCGTTGTATAACAGTATAGAGCAACGCGAACTGATTAAGGCGCGCGTTGCTCTGTGTTAATAGCACAGACTTACAATAAGTAGTACTAGTTATTAAGTACTACTTATTGTACGTCTGTGGTTAATAGGTAATGAGGGCAACCAGTAGCCGCTTGAAATACTCTCAGAATATCGAGCAGTGTATTTTAATAAAAAAAAAAAAAATTAAAACAAAATAGACCTTTACTGGAACATCCTTTCGAGAGCTTACCCGGGGCTTCCAACCGTAGGCTGTTGGCCGTTACGTGGGGTTTTTTAGTCGGTAGGAGTCCGGCATATCATCCATTAAGGATTTTCCATCTCGTGGGGGGGGGTTCCCATGCCACAAATAGGTACGACTTTTTGTTGTTTTTTGGTACGGAACCCTCCGTGCGGGAGTCCGACTCGCACTTGGCCGGTTTTATTTTAATCTTGAATGACCGTTAACAGCTGTTTTTAAATTTTTATAATAGTATCTATCGAATGATGTATTGCACATTTTATAAGTAACAAATGTTTATATCTCATGTTCGACGGTGGGAGTTAGTGACTGCGCCACAGTGTTAACTAATGCAGTCACTATCGAATCCCAACAACCATGTGTAATTCGGTTTAGTTCCAATAACGATTTTTTTTTATTTTATGATTATTATACATTACAGGAGAAATAAAAATATGTAAATCTTACCTGAGGCTAAAGTTCCTCTAATAGAATCTTCTGCTATTTCTGAGACAAAGATCGGTGTCAATACTAACGAGGCACCACCTGTAATACCAGCTACAAATCTTGCTGCTATCACTATAGTTATTGAGGTTGTTGCACTTATGATGGCCCATGATAGCTTAAATAAAATTTCGAATATGTACTTTGCAAAGTTGAAAATACAAGTAAATACTCGACACTTTCTTTTCAATACAAATATTTTGTCCACCAAATGTTTACTTGTATCGAATCAATAGTACTTACCTATCTTATCTAGCTTTCTGAATTTTTGTTTATCACACATTATATTCGACGTTAGTTTAACGCAAATTTATTACTAAGAATTTTAAACTCATTATCTAGATGTATGGTTGCTACTAGTCTAGTATTTTATACAGATTGTTTTTTTTTCAACAAGAATATCTTTAAGTTTTTTTTCTTACGTTCTTACTTAACTTCTGTCACGAGCAATTCCATACAGTCAATTATAATGCAAATCTATGTTAGCACAACTATTAAAATGTAGGTACATAAATTGTGAGTAAATTAATCTGTACGTTTGAAAACTATACTCAAAACCAATAATATAACATACCACAACTGGCAAATACAATAGAACACCACAATTTCGCCTTCCAAAGCGATCTAACAAAAACGCCGGTAACGCAGATCCCAGCATAGCACCCAGTGAAGGTAAGCTACCTAACAGAGCTTCTTCCCCTTTGGTCATAGGTGCAGATAATGGTGTGGTTGTATTTGATAAGTATAATTCGGAGGTATAAGATGGCCATGATATAACTAAACTTATCATAAGAGATCCAAAGCCACCTGAAAATAAAATAAGTAAACTATATTCAATGTAGTCTTTACTTGTTGAAATAAAGGAAAATATTTAACTAAGGTTTAGATCTTACTGTTCAAAATACTGTAATGAGACACGTAAAAGAAAATAATTATAAAATTAAAACTAAGAAGATCGTAATATTAATTATGTATCTTGCCATATTAAAAACTGTAACGGTAAGTGGTATGGGAAAGTTTAATTTACAACTCTTGGTAAAATAATTCAATTAGATATTATCTTGAAATCCATCAAATATAAAACCAACTGTGGCTATTTAAATTTTTATACATTCCATTTCTATTTTCGATTTTTACTTATTGATTTAATAAAAAGTTTAAAAGTGACTGTATCTATCTGCCACACTCTTTTCTGATGCCATATTGACACACATTCATAAACGTTTCATTGATTATAATATAAATATTGCGATGGGGCCCTAGGGGTGCGATGGGGCCCTACCAACATCCCCGGGGTCCAAGCCAGCCTCACCTGCAAGTGGTGCACCTGCCGATTAACGGACGAGGTCGTGGCGTAGAGAAGGAATACTCGAAAAGAAACCCTGTACCAACCCGTTTGGCCCGCGTGATACAGTAAGGCCAATGAAATCCTCCCAAATAAGAATATGACAAGTCACACAAAGCAACGGCCCCCAGTTCCCGGCACTTCCGCTGTCCCCGATTACGGTAGCGGTCGGAACGACGGCGGGAGGGGGGGTGCGAAGAATCTCCGGGATACGGTAGGCTACCATCCACGACTGACCTTGGCTACGTATAATGGACGAACTCTGAAGCTGGATGAATACCTCACCGAACTCGAGGTAGAACTAGGTCGCATAAACTGGCATATACTAGGGTTGTGCGAAGTCCGTAGAAAGGGGGAGGAGACGCTAACCCTTGCGTCGGGTGACCTGTTCTACTTTCGGGAGGGTGATGGAAGGACCCCTTCTGAGGGCGGTGTCGGTTTTATGGTGAAAAAGGACCTCGTTGGCAGCGTTGTGGAAGTCGGTAGCGTCTCGGCTCGGGTAGCATACCTCATACACAAGCTCACCGACAGGTACACCCTGAAGGTGATACAAGTGTATGCCCCGACTTCGCAAGGCCCGGTCGAGGCAGTTGAGACCATGTACGAGGACAAGAAAAGCACTACACGGTACTGCCAAGGCTCATTACAACGTTGTTATGGGGGGACTTTAACGCCAAAGTGGGAGTACAAGAACGCGGCGAAACGAAAATCGGTCCTTTTGGCGTGGGGCGCAGAAACAACCGAGGGCACATGCTAGTCAGTTTCCTCGAGTCCCAGGGACTCTTCTTGATGAACTCGTTCTTTAAGAAGAGGCCCCACAGGAAGTGGACGTGGCGAAGCCCTGACAAGGTCACAAGGAACGAGATAGACTTCTTCTTAACGGACAGGAAGTGTATATTTAGAGATGTTTCTGTGATTAACAGGTTTAATACAGGCAGTGATCACCGACTTGTACGAGCATCTCTAAATTTAGACTTCCGCGCCGAACGGGCCCGTATGATGAAGCCTACTCTCCGACCTACTGCGCTCCAAATGGTCATGGGATCTGATAGGTTCCAACTGGAACTTCAAAATCGTTTCGATCTGCTGGAAACCACCGATAACATTCACGATAAAACCGACACAGTGGTCAAAACACTACAGCAAGTGTCCCGAAGATTTTTGTCCAGGAAAAGCAAAAAGAAGGACTCGAAGCTCTCACCCGAGACTCTCGAACTAATGAGGATCAGACGGGAAATGCCACCTACGAGGTCGTCAGAACAGAGGGACCTAAACTGCAGAATCCGAAAGCTTATTAGGCGCGACCTCCGACGCTACAACACCAGTGTCATCGAGGCTGAAATTGAGCAGAACAGAGGCACTAAAGTCTTCGCCCAGCAGCTCGGAAGACCCCGTCTGGCGAAACTCAAAACAGCGGATGGCAGAACCGTAACCTCAAGGTTTGAGATTCTCGAGGAAATCGAGAGTTTCTACACATACCTCTATGCATCACGGAAAACAAAACCTACGGAATTAAGCGATGATGACCACAGAGCCCCATTAACACGCCACTACACGGAGGACATACCGGATATCGACCAGGGCGAGGTCAGGGCGGCTCTCGAGCAACTCAAACGCAACAAGTCCCCTGGAGAGGACGGAATTACAACTGAGCTCCTTAAAGCGGGTGGGACTCCAGTCCTTAGAGAGCTAACGAGCATATTCAATTCCGTCCTCCAGCAGGGCCAAACACCCAGGGCGTGGAGCGGAAGTGCGGTGGCTCTGTTCTTCAAAAAAGGTGATAAGAACTTACTAAAGAACTACAGACCCATCTCACTCCTGAGCCATGTTTACAAGTTGTTCTCGAGAGTAGTCACAAACCGCCTCGCTGGAAAGCTCAACGAATTTCAGCCAAAGGAGCAAGCCGGGTTTCGAAAAGACTTCAGTACCGTGGACCACATCCATACTGTTCGGCAGATTGTACAGAAGACCAATGAGTACAATCGGCTGCTGTGTATGGCTTTTGTGGACTACGAGAAAGCCTTCGACTCGATCGAAACCTGGGCAGTACTGGACGCTCTGCGGCGGTGTCGTGTTGATTGGCGATACATCGAGGTGTTGAGATGCTTGTACGATACCGCTACCATGACCGTCCTGTTAGAGGATAAGAAGACCAATCCTATAGCACTGCGCAGAGGTGTAAGACAGGGCGATGTAATATCCCCGAAACTCTTCACCAATGCGCTTGAGGACGTCTTTAAGTCGCTGAACTGGGATGGATGGGGCGTGAATATAAACGGTGAACGCATCTCACACCTTCGATTTGCTGACGACATCGTCATAATTGCGGAAACGCTGGAACAGTTGAGAGGGATGCTGCACAGTCTAAGCGGAGAGTCTCGACGTGTTGGCCTCGGCATGAACTTGGATAAAACCAAGGTCATGTTCAATAAAAATGTCATGCCGGGACCAATCTACGTTGAAGGATCGAGGCTTGAGGTTGTCCAGGAATATACCTACCTTGGGCAAGAAATCACACTAGGCAACAACCTGGAAAAGGAAATAGCCAGAAGGATCCGCTTGGGCTGGGCAGCGTTCAGCAAACTACGTCGGGTTTTCGATTCACCTATTCCGCAATGCCTGAAGACAAGGGTCTATAACCAGTGCGTTCTACCAGTTATGACCTACGGTGCCGAGACGTGGACACTCACAGAGAAGCTAGTCCGGGCCCTTAAGGTTGCCCAGCGCGCAATGGAACGAGCTATGCTTGGGGTGTCTCTGAGGGATAAAATCCGGAACGATGTTATCCGTCAGAGAACTAGAGTGGTCGACATAGCTCGCAGAGTATGCAGTTTGAAGTGGCAGTGGGCTGGTCATATCTGTAGGAGAACCGATGGTAGGTGGAGCAAACGAGTTCTGGAGTGGCGACCGCGGTAGGACGACCCCCCGCTAGATGGACCGATGACCTGAAAAAGGTCGCAGGGACTGGCTGGATGCGGAAGGCGCAGGACCGTGTGTTGTGGCCTACACACGTACACACATTTGGGAGAGGCCTACGTCCAGCAGTGGACTGAGATAGGCTGATTTGATTGATTGATAAATATTAACGACATGCTTGACTTGGTAAAGTCGACGATTTATCACGTAGTCAAGCCTTCAACAAATCAATAATGTCTCTACCTACTGATAATAACACAGTAATTAAACAACCGATACCATTGGTACAGTAGCTATCGTCACAATATAAACAAGTCTCCAAGAAGACATTTTTAGTAACAAGATAAATATAGCACAATGTACATTAAACAATAATGTAAACAAAACAATCTTACTTGCTATAGCTGTATGAAACTGACGAAACTTTCCAATGCCCATTGCTTGCAGTAGTTATGACAATATCACGTCGAAATCCTTACTGAAGTTGTCGTTAAGTTTGTCAGAAGTATATTACATAACTAAATTAGATAAACATTTCCATCCAGCAAATCTTGTATAAATAGATATTATCTTCTGATAACAGTCTCCGCGGCTACTATCATTTGAACATTGCATTGAGATGTCAATCTATCCGTGTATTGTATTAAATTTATCTTCATTTTTTCTTTCTTTCTTTTTCCAACTATTACAAAATGTTTGATTATCCATTTCCATGATTCTATCATGTAAATCAAAATTTTATTTTAACAAAGTATAAAATAGAATTTGATCAAGATCTGAACGCATTTCTTCTTGCTTATTTTTTTTATATATTTAGCTCGCCAAATTGACGTCGCCACCAGCCTGATGGTAAGCCGTGGTGCATCTAACTATTGGGGGCCAGTCTCACTTTCAACAGTGGTCCTTAAGTTGGCGGCCCTGTGATGTGCCTCTTCACGCTCCTCTTGAAGAACCCGGGATTGTAAGATGACGGAAAAAGGTGTGCGGGCAGATCGTGTTTCCTTGTTTTATAGTTCGATCTTTTGAAAAGCTCGGTTATGGCAAAACTTCTCTCCACAGTATATGAGTGGCATTTCTGCCCGGCATGCGTTGTTCGGGATCGGAAAGGAGATGGTGGGATCAGGTTGAAGAGCTCTTCAGAACATTTACCTTGATACATTCGGTAGAAGGCAGCCAAGGACGCTATGGTTCTTCGTTGCGCTAACGGCTCGAGGCCTCTCGTCAGGACAACCAATTATTTGGATACTACGTCTCTACATAGCGTCAAGCGCGTCTAGTAAGTGCATCGCGAAGTCATCCCAAAGGTGAGAACAGTATTCGACGCAGGGGCGAATCTGCAGTACAGTAAACATTGTACAGTAAACATCTCTGATGTGGCGTGAAATACTGTCTCACCTTATTCAGGATTCCTAGTTTCCGCGAGGCCAGCCCAATTCAGCTCTCTATGTAGTTTATGTGATTGAGCTCACGCTGGACGTCTATACAGAGGATCTCCAGGTTGTCCTTTAGTGGAACCGTTGTGGAATGTTCTGAATGTTGGGGTAGGAATGGAGACTTCTTAGCTGTAAACGCACACGCCCGCGTTTTTCTGGCATTGAACTCGACCAGGTTGTCCGAACCCCATTGGACAATGCGACCCAGGTTCCGGTCGAGATCTGCCACGAGTTGTCGTCTCTTTCCCTCCACGTCACGTCGCCCCTCCGTGCTTGTTGACCCCTAACAAGTCTCTGATGATTTAAATCTGAACTGCAATCAAGTTTAATATTTTATTTGTGTCATCAAAACTGATTTACACTTTCCTTTATTTATTAAGATTTTATCTATTTTCAGATCACCTCTTTCTGTCAATCAAATGGTATCTATAATATATTTATAGATATCATTTGATTGACAGAAACGTAATCCAGGGTTACGTTAGTCCCGACCTACTGCCATATTGTTTATGAAATTTCTTTTCTCTATGATAAACATCAGTTTTGCAAATTATTTGCGGTAAATAATAGAATCTATAGGGCAAAGAACTGCGAAAGCTCATTGAAGTTTTCCAAAGCACTTCGTCTTATTTGTTATTTTAAATTTATTGTGAAAAGAAGATAGTAGGATCTAAAGAGGAAAGTGTTTCTAGACTTTGACAATGCATTGAACATCTTAACATAAAGAGTCATATTCGATGCTCATTTGCCTTGTGTCACAATGAAAAAAAAAAACAAAACTAAATTGTAGTCTCAGAGTTCCTGACTTTTAATTTATATTTTTTTACCAAGTAATGAACCATCTTAAACAGTTATAAATATATATTTTGAATACTACACACCTTTGACAATACTCATGATTTTTTGCATAAGTTTCGTGCACTTACTTTTGAAGGTACACGTGTTCAAAGTTGACAGTAAGCTTGATTTTCCGCAATATACAACGACGAAAACTGAAAATATCTTGTAGCATTTATTTTCTATAGATGCAGTATTCAGGATGTGAAAGCAGCCTTATCTAGTTATCTTTTTTTAATCGGTTGTCAGTGGTGACATTTCTGCTGTCAGAATGACAGGATGTCATAAGGACGAGTGACGAATCGTTTTTTGCATTGAATGAAAGCTGGTTTTAGAAGAAAAATTCGAGACGATTCCACGTGAGAGAGGGGATAAAGCCCTGATACAAGGTTCCGAGTCTCTTTTGACCATCGGCTAAGGACGAGGGATTGATATTACTCTGAGTGGCACGCCTCAATTTAGCTTTGGAGGTTGTTAGTTGCCACATGAGGACCTGTTAAGGAATTAGTCTGAGTTAACTTATTCTCTTCGGAAGGAGTTGGACTCTGTGTCAACCTACACCCGGGATACCGGTAAGCGTCATTTCTTGTTTGCTAAGCGGTTCGAATTTCGTCGGTCGCGATGTCAGTTATTTCATTTGTCGTTTACTTGTCATAACAGGGTTTTTTTACTACGGGGAAAAGCGGCCCGTCCACGGTTGGCAGAGCCACACCCGATGACACGTGGACTACATGAGCGAGGTGTTTTGAGAGGGACCAGCCGCCTCCACGTGGCATTCTCGGGCTGTGCTGCTCTCAGCTTACTCAAGGCCAGTAACTGTCACCCTATTACAGTGTAGTTAGCTGCTTACCCGTTCTACCTGCTCACGCGGCAGTGGTCTATTAAGTGGAATTAGACTTTATTTCTGTGTACCTGTGATATTTGTGTCTATCAGTGAATAAGCTCTCTGTGTGTCTCTGTGTATCTCTGTGTACTTAGTAAATATATGTGTGTACACCCTATTGTCTGTTTTCGTCAGAGCCCTAGCCTACCCTTGCACACAGACTGGAAACTCAGAAATAAGGCGCCCTGGGATAGAGTTCTCTGCATAGCTACCTCACGCTAGTTGGTGAGTAACACAGAACATCTTTGGGTTACAAATTTGGCTCCCAACGTAGTGGCAAATCTCTGGGTCTACTCTGCGGTAGTCTCAGTCTGGTGTGTGTGCATAGGTGGTTATCTCTGGCGAAACCATCCTGTAATATCGTCCGAGACGCTCCAGGACGTTAATTGGTGGTGCTAGCAGCTAAGCACAAAACCTTCCCTTTCGTCTTCTTCCAGCTCCCTACATCTTTGGCTGGAAAAGACACAAAATTCTAAATTCAAAAATTTAAAATAGCTGTGATTTTGGAAAAACTTTTTGATTTTATTTGGCATACCCACTTCTTTTTCTTATTGTGTTTTTTTTCTTTTTTTATGGTGCACACATATATTTATTATATTATTAGTGTAGATTAATATATAATATATATTATCCTATAGCTTCACCTTGTAAGGTAAACTTAGTGAATCTCTCTGTGTTAACTTAGTGAATTTCTCTGTGTAACTTAAAACTTTTTTTAAGGTGTGTACATACCTTGTAATTTTGAATGTTAACCTGAACTGTGTTATCAGAAAATTTAGAAACTTTTCTCTCTTAATATACCCTTAATCTTTGTTAAATTCTAAAAGTCAATTTGAAACATAATTACCTAACTTAGTACACTTTGTTGTAACTCAATTTACATTTTTACTTTGTACTTGATCCCTATCTGTGCCATTTTATCTTTATAATTGTTGTAAGTAAATTTTTACATAATGGCACAGATGAAAAAATATATTCATTATTTAAGAAAGGATGAACTTGCTAACGAGCTGTCCCACATGGGTATTTCAGTGGAACCGGAAACGACAGTGTCTGGCCTTCGGAGTGAGCTAAGAGCGGCACACCGACTCGTCCGTCGAGGTAGCATCAAAGCGAGTGCTCCGGTACCCGCTGATGCATCGGCTGAGCTCTCGATCTGCCTCCCGAAGGTGTCCGAGCTGGAGGAGGCTATTCAGTCAGGTGACATCTTCATTAATAAGGGTAGTCGTCTTAGGGTGTCCCTCAGGGCCAACTACTTATTGAGTAGGTTAGCTCGTTGTGGTCTGGATTGCCCCGACCTGGTGGATATTCGTGGTAGGCTAGTGAAGATCATCGCTAGGGCTGAACCCAGTAGTGATTCTGAATCCGAAGGTTCGGATGATGATGGTGATGATCCTTCGGGTCGTGACCAGGTGGAATATACTTCACCAGTAGTGAGAGAGGACCGCTCGGTGCGAGCTAGTTCAAGTAGGAATAGTTCTACATGTAACATAGTGTATAAAGAACGTCCCCTTAACTTATGTTCATTTAACTTAAAATATGATGGTTCTACTTGTGTACGTGTGTTTTTAGAGAGATTAGAGGAACTTAGATGTGCTCGGGAGGTTACTAAGCCTAGACTCCTTATGGCTTTCTCCGACCTGTTGGATGGACCGGCTTTGTCTTGGTTCCGTACAAACAAAGCTAACTTCATCTCATATGAGGATCTTATTAGTGAGCTTAGAGATACCTTCGATATTCCTGATTATGATTACCGCCTCAGGAACGAGATAAGACAGCGTACACAAGCCCGCTCTGAGTCCTTGGTTAACTATATATGTACAATGCAAGCCATGTTCTCAAGGTTGTCATGTAAGATGCCCAGTGAGGAACAGCTGGACATTCTCATGCACAACATTAGACCTGACTACATGAAGGAACTGGCCTTGCATGATGTCAACTCTGTAGATGACTTGAGACGTTTGGGTAAGCGCTTGGAGCTTGCGCGTACTAGGGCAGACGCTTTCCATGAGCCTGCTCTTGACAAGTTTGAGATTACATCTGACTTACACCAGCTTAAGAACAAAGGTGTACAAAAGCCCGCTAAGCAGGTGTCTGCAGTGGAGACGCCGGTTACCCCCCACGATCGCAAATGCTTTCGTTGCGGCGGGGGCGGTCACACTGCATACAGCTGCACACAGTCAAGGGAGCTGGTGTGTTTCCGGTGTGGTCTCAAAGGAGTCAAGACCCCAGACTGCTCACACTGTACTAGCAAGTCAAAAAACGCGTAGGCCAGGGCCTTATTAGGAACTCTGTGCATTACTCTGTATCTGAGTCTATTTCTGATAAGGTCCTGTTTCCTAAACGGGATAGTGACATTAGACCGTATCTAGTTCTTAAGGTTTTAAATTTAAATGTCTTAGGCCTTCTAGATTCCGGTGCCTCCTGCTCTATACTAGGAAAGGGAGCGCACCGCATCTTCTTGGAACTGGGTTTTGATCTTGTGAGTATCAATCCTACTTTTCGTATTACAACTGCAGACAGCACTCACTTGCAATGTCTGGGTTGTATCTCTTTGCCAATTGAGTACAATTCGGTTATCCGAGTTGTCAAGTTCTATGTTGTCCCAGGTATAACCACCTCCATGATATTTGGAGTGGATTTCTGGCAACAATTTAAGTTAAGTGATAAGTTAATTTTACAAAATATTAGTCTTGATAGCTTTAGTGATAATAATCCTATCGAGTCTGTGTCCCTTAACGGTGGCCTCGAGGATTACGACAACTTGACAACTAAACAAAGGTGTGTAATCAACGAGGTCATTGAAAAATTCGACTCGTTGAACACTGATAAGGTGGGTTTAGGTCGGACCTCACTTGTGCACCATGTCATTGACACTGGTGACAGCAAGCCGATCAAGCAGCGTTATTATCCGCTCTCTCCCCTTAAGCAGAAGGCCCTGGAAGCCGAGCTGGACCGAATGCTGGAGATGGGAGTAGTGTCCCCGTCTCAGTCCGCCTGGAACTCTCCAGTGGTCATGGTGGAGAAGGCGAACGGCGACCTCAGATTGTGCTTGGACTCTCGCAAGCTGAACTCTGTGTCAAAGAGTGACGCCTACCCCTTACCCTATATCAATCAAATCTTGGACCACCTTAATAACGCTAAGTATTTAACTTCTGTAGATTTGAGTGCGGCTTACTGGCAGATTCCATTTGACTCACCCCAGTCTGCTGAGAAGACTGCTTTTACGGTTCCCCGGAGAGGATTATTCCACTACAATTCGATGTGCTTCGGTCTTGTCGGGGCCAGTGCCACGATGCAACGCCTCATGGACCGTCTGTTTGGTCCCGAGTTCGACAACAAGGTATTTGCGTTTCAGGATGACATAGTCTGTGTGTCCAGCACCTTTGAGGAGCATGTAGAGCTCTTACATAGAGTCTATCAGCAACTCAAGGATGCTGGCCTAACTATTAACATGAAAAAATCCCACTTTTGTCGGAGTGAACTCAAATACCTGGGGTATTATGTGGACAAACATGGCCTACGGACAGACCCGGGTAAAGTTGAGGTTATCCTCAACTATCCCACCCCTTCTAACCCTAAGGAGGTTAAGAGATTTCTGGGAATGGCCGGCTGGTATCGTCGCTTTGTTAACAACTTCTCGAAGATTAGTAAACCTCTGTGCAAACTGACTTCTACGAACCTTAAGTTCGAATGGACCCCTGAGGCTGAACAGTCCTTTAACCTGCTAAAGTCAGCCTTGGTTTCTGCCCCTATATTAAAAATGCCTAACTTTGAGATGCCCTTCCGCATTCTTAGTGACGCGTCAGCTTACTCAGTTGCTGCTGTACTGACACACACTCACGATGGTGTTGAGCACCCTATCGCCTACTGTAGCCGTTCTCTTAACAAGAATGAGGTGAACTACAGCACAACTGAGCGAGAACTTCTGGCCGTGATTTTCGCTTTGGAACAATTTCGACAGTACGTCGAAGGCCAAAAATGTACGGTCGTCACGGATCATTCATCTCTTCTGTGGTTCCATAAGCTAAAAAATCCCACGGGTCGTCTAGCACGTTGGAGCATGAGGCTCAGTCAATTCGATTTTGACATAGAGCATCGAAAAGGTAAAGACCACGTTGTACCTGATGCTCTGTCTCGTATCAAAATTGATTCCCTCGATGCAGTACCCACTAAAGACCCGTGGTATGACCACACCATGAATAGTGTTCGGAAGAACCCTAGGAAGTCACCAAATTATGACATTCGTGACAACCTTCTATATAGGTTAACTAAAAATAAATATTCTTTGACTTCAGACTTTGACTGGAAGCTGGTGGTACCTCAGGAGGATCGCTTGCCCCTGCTCTCTAAGTACCACGATGACACACTTAGTGCCCATGGTGGCGTTTGGAAGACGCATAAAAGGTTAGCCCTAAATTATTACTGGCCCAAGATGTACGAGGACGTCAAAGAATATGTTGGGAATTGCGAAACATGCAAGCAGTACAAACCCGTAAATACGTCTTGTCCCGGCCTAATGGGTAGCCCGAAGCGGGTTTCGAAGCCATTCGAAGCTATCTCTGTCGATCTGCTTGGTCCCTTTCCCACTTCGAGCAATAGAAACGTACACCTGATCGTGGTCTCCGACTACTTTAGCAAATACGTCATGTTGTGCCCTGTTCGGGTTGCCACAGGCGCTGTAGTCGCGAGGTTCATAGAGAAGAGTGTGTTTCTCGTGCACGGAGTCTGCAAGACTATTTACATGGATAATGGCCCTCAGTTTGTGAGTAAGCCATTTAAGGATCTGTTGGCTAAATACAATGTACCTAATATATATTATAACCCTAGGTATCATGCCCAAACTAATCAGGCGGAACGAGCTATTCGCAATGTGGTTCAAGCGATCTCATGCTATGTGAAGTCACAACACAAGTCTTGGGATCAGTTCTTGGTTGAGATACAGTGTGCTTTAAACACTGCAGTTAACGAAGCAACTCGTTTCACCCCTTACTTTTTGGTACATGGTAGGGAATTTATTGGGGATGGAGTGCTGTACAGGCAGACAGATATCGCGTGCCATCCTACTTCAGTCTCTGTAGACGATCCATCAGCCTTCGGTGTCAAGCTGAGAGAAATACAACGCATTTACGACCAGGTGAGGAAACATTTGAACGTTGCCCACCAGCGTAATGAAAAGTATTACAACCTCAGAAAAAGGCATGTAGAGCTGAAAGTGGGACAGATAGTTTACAAACGCACGTTCTACCTGTCCAACAAGGCCAAGAATTTTACTGCTAAGCTAGCTCCTAAGTTCCTTAAATGTGTGGTGACTGCTAAACGATCCCCTTTAGTATATAGGCTGTCAGATCTGGACGGTAAGGATCTTGGGGAGTACCATATCAAGGACATCCTGAAGTATCAGGAGGAGCAGTCTCCAATACCTAACGTAACTACATAGCACTGTTTCTCTAGTTTATTAAACCAGTGCTATGTGATCATTATGTAAGACTATTTTAATCTTTTGTTTGTATTTCTATATGTGTACGTGACTTTAAATTGTCACGTTGTAGTTTCTTCTATGCACCGCACCGAGCGTTTTTCTCTCATTCGCTTCTTAGTACTCTACATTATCCTGAGAGCTTGGGTAGTGTTAGGGTATCGGCAGTGAGTAAAGGGAGCATTCGTTTTCTATGAAGGGCATTAGACTCTAGTTACTTAGCCTAACCGGTACACGAGTCAGTGTCTAGTTAGGTACATAGGAGGATCTTTCTTTGGTATTGTAATGGTCGTAGTCAGCTGGTGTTTGAAGGACCTAGCTGGTTGTCTTTGTTTATTAGTCAGTACTTTTCTGTTTTCTTTATTGTGTATTTCCAGCGTGTCATATCCGCAGGAAATACTATTAAAGGGGGGGTGGTTGTAGCATTTATTTTCTATAGATGCAGTATTCAGGATGTGAAAGCAGCCTTATCTAGTTATCTTTTTTTAATCGGTTGTCAGTGGTGACATTTCTGCTGTCAGAATGACAGGATGTCATAAGGACGAGTGACGAATCGTTTTTTGCATTGAATGAAAGCTGGTTTTAGAAGAAAAATTCGAGACGATTCCACGTGAGAGAGAGGATAAAGCCCTGATACAAGGTTCCGAGTCTCTTTTGACCATCGGCTAAGGACGAGGGATTGATATTACTCTGAGTGGCACGCCTCAATTTAGCTTTGGAGGTTGTTAGTTGCCACATGAGGACCTGTTAAGGAATTAGTCTGAGTTAACTTATTCTCTTCGGAAGGAGTTGGACTCTGTGTCAACCTACACCCGGGATACCGGTAAGCGTCATTTCTTGTTTGCTAAGCGGTTCGAATTTCGTCGGTCGCGATGTCAGTTATTTCATTTGTCGTTTACTTGTCATAACAGGGTTTTTTTACTACGGGGAAAAGCGGCCCGTCCACGGTTGGCAGAGCCACACCCAATGACACGTGGACTACATGAGCGAGGTGTTTTGAGAGGGACCAGCCGCCTCCACGTGGCATTCTCGGGCTGTGCTGCTCTCAGCTTACTCAAGGCCAGTAACTGTCACCCTATTACAGTGTAGTTAGCTGCTTACCCGTTCTACCTGCTCACGCGGCAGTGGTCTATTAAGTGGAATTAGACTTTATTTCTGTGTACCTGTGATATTTGTGTCTATCAGTGAATAAGCTCTCTGTGTGTCTCTGTGTATCTCTGTGTACTTAGTAAATATATGTGTGTACACCCTATTGTCTGTTTTCGTCAGAGCCCTAGCCTACCCTTGCACACAGACTGGAAACTCAGAAATAAGGCGCCCTGGGATAGAGTTCTCTGCATAGCTACCTCACGCTAGTTGGTGAGTAACACAGAACATCTTTGGGTTACAATCTTAGCCAACCAATATGAATTTAATCACTTGAAAGTAATATACCTTCAAGTAATTTATTTAAAGAACATCATCATCATCATCAATCATCTACCTGAACTTTGAAAATTGATTGAACGATAAATATTGGCCAACCGCCTCATACTTCAGGATCCATAGTGCGGCGTTCAGCAATTAAAAAAATCAAAATCAGTTATAATATCTCTGTCAATGGTTTTTTTTATATTTTTCTTATGTAGTGTGTGCTAAAGACATCTGATAAGATTCATAAACTCATTTCGCAAAGTAAACATTAGTTAACCAAGACGAAACGTATTTACCAAGAGATTATAAAGTAGTTTATCTGATTTTACTCGCCTGAAACTCTCACGTACAATGGAGCAAAAAACTGGAGAAGTGTAAGTCGAACTTGCCCACCGAGGGTTCCGTACATCCATCCGTCCGCCTGCCTATGCCTCCGCCTGTCTGTCAAGATTATCAAATGAATGCGTGGAGGAATAGACTTGAAATGAACACCATTATATTCATACAGGCACTGTATAAACAACATGTTTATATTAAACAACATATATTAAACAACATATTTATACTGTGATACAGGGGACCATAGACCTAAATCAATATACCTACATATAATAAAATCGTAACAGGTCTGTACGTGGAAGATAAATAAGAAAAAATATTATAAAATGGCTTTATGAACGCAATAGAACCCAAAACAGTGATTTTTAGAATTTTTGTCTGTTTGTCTGTATGTCTGTATATCTGTTTGTCTGTACGTTTGTGCACGCTGATCTCAGTAACCGCTTAACCGATTGCAATGCAGTTTTTTTATTGTGCTGTGGTTTGCTCCACTTAACATTTAGCGTTCATTTCATGTCACTCGGTTTACAAATAAAAAGTTATAACACTTTTAACAATCAGATATGTTGATAATTTTAATTGTAGGGGTTTCTCTGAATATGAGGGTAAATCTAAACTGGCGCGTTGGTTTAATCATAAAAGAGCTTAATGATTAAGACTATTTTAAAACAACTCCTTTCAAAAACGCCTTCGGTGCGGACTGAAATATTTTAAAATTGACTTAATCTTTAAGCTCTTTTATGGTTAAGCAAACAGGGCAGTTTCACGCGCTGCTTGGTGAGTCTGATGAAGAAATACCTCTTCTTTCATACACCTTATGTGACGTAAACGAAGTTTCGCGGTCAGCTAGTATATTAATATGTTCAATTTTAAGTCCACACTTCCACGCGTTCATGAGATAATCTTGACAGACCGACGCACGCACGGACAACAAACTGATCGCGTACGGGTTCCGCTTTTTCCTTTTTAGGGTGGAATCCTAAAAAGAGTACCTAGCAGTATTTTATTAGCATTTCAAATAGTAATGAATGTACGATGGTTTGTAAACTTAGATCCTGTGTGGAATCCTAAAAAGAGTACCTAGCAGTATTTTATTAGCATTTCAAATAGTAATGAATGTACGATGGTTTGTAAACTTAGATCATGTGTTAACCAATATTTTACATGCAAACCAAAGCCTCGTTAGGGTATCCTTCCGAGGGCTTACCCGGGGCTCCCATCCGTAGGCTGTTAGTAGGACACGTGAGGTTTTTAAGTCGGTAGGAGTCCAGCATAACATCCATGAGGATTTTCCCTCACGTATTACAAAATAAACCGGCCAAGTGCGAGTTGGACTCGCCCATGAAGGGTTTCGTAGCAGCAAGTAACATAATATAAAAGTTCTTATAGTTCGTTGTAACTTTGATTGATGTTTTAACACGTTCGCAGTGGTAGTGATTTTTCGAACCGAAAATTGCGGTTTAATACGTATTAAAAAAAAACTACCAGCTCTATCTCGTTCAAACCAATTTTCGTTGGTAGTTTTTATGGCAATGTACATCATTTTTTTTTTTTAGATTTATCACTCTCTTAGTTTAGAAGTTAGAGGGGGGGGGGACACTCATTTTTCGACTTTGGAAGTCCCTCTTGCGCAAACTATTCACTTTAGAAAAAAAATATTTTAGAAACCACAACAGCATTTTGGAAGACCTATCTATAGATACCCCACACGAATGGGTTTGATGAAAAAAAAATTGATTTTCAGTTCTGAGTATGGGGACCTCCAAAATTTACTGCTTTTTTTCTAGTGTTATATAAGAATCTTAATGCGTTTCACAGAATACATTTAGTTACCAAGTTTCAATAGCATAGGCCTTATAGTTTCGGAGAAAAGTGGCTGTGACACACGGACGGACAGACAGACAGACAGACAGACAGATTTGACGAATCTATAAGGGTTCCGTTTTTGCCATTTGGCTACGAAACCCTAAAAATGGACGCCAAATCCCCGTTTCTGTAAAATTCTATAGTCCCACTAAATATGGGTTTGTATTTCAGGGGTAGGCAGAAGCATACTGTACCTACGCCAATATTCCACAAGATTTTTAATTTATTGAGTGAAGAGCCTAATGCTATGACTCATAAAAATTATACCTAAATACTATTAGATATTTATTGCCAGAAAAAAAAAACAAGTTGTAAACAGTTCTCAATATTTAAATTATTTTTTTGCAATGCAATTTGTATGATTTTATACTAATTATAACTTTCGTCTTTATACTTTAAGCACCTTCTTTAACTTTTCTCTGCATCACCCAAAGGTTTACTGCTAGAAAATGCCTTTGCCATAAAGTCCGCCTTTGTACAAATAGAAGTTGTGCAGATAGTTTAAATAAAAAAAAAATACAGATGACATTTAAGTGCAGAATAGGTCAAAATACAATGTTTCAATAGCTAATAAAGTTATATTTATATTATATCATTGTTAAGTCAATCAATATTATGTAGATTCTCAAGATAAACCGTACGTGCCAATACGTTATATGAAGGACGTACCTACTCGTTTCCATGCGAACCAAGGTCAATGTCACTTATCATTGCTGAGTAGTATTTGTACGCATCCTCCATCCACGAAAGTTGTTTGACTTTACAATGTTTGACTTTGTTAAGACTGAGATCCACTAAAATTACCGTAGTTGGACCTCTACCACACGGCGGAAACTCCATACAAATGATTCGTTTTCTATTCTGTCTTCACTAAGTATAAAGAAAGAAAGAAAGAAAGAAAGAAAGAAAATTTTTTTTATTTTGGATCACAACGTACATACACACCAAAAAATAATAGTAACATAACCTTATATCCACTCGTCTGTGGCCGCCGCCGCCACCCTTGATGACTTTTATGTCAGCTGTCAGTTGTCATATCACTGTCAACTGTCAAAGGTAACCAAAATGTACTCTGTGGTCGACGAGACACTGAGACAGTCGACGTGTCTTTTTACGTGGCAACGGGTTCACGTGGCCCTTGTATTTTTCTCTGCATTAAGTACTTGAACTACCAAATATAGTTATTACCAATCTTAAACTATCATGTACGCTGTGTGCGCAACCAGGATTGACACTCAGCATACACTGAGATGGGTATTAACCACCCAGTACTGGTTTTCAGTGCCAACTTTAGCGTCACCTGACGTCTTCAGGCAATTACGTTTTAATCTACTTAAACACAAATTGAATACAGTTTACTATCAGCAACAGACTTAAACATGAAATGGAAAAGAACAAAAACTTAAAGCCAAATAGGTAAGCAATTACTCAAGGATGTTACGCTCTAACCAATAATTTGAAAATGTCACTGGCATCTATAAATGCAATTTTAAAATTCAATGCACCATTTCTCCCATCGCAGGCCTCCAACCGCACCATCCAACCAACGCACAATAAGGCAATTTGGTGTCCAGCACACAGAGACGTCCCTCTGAAATGACCTATAGCAGGGGAGCCATACATTTATAGGTAAGATTCTAAGATTGTAAATATACAAATGGATGCATTTTTAATATACATCCATCTGCAGATATTTCAAATATCATAACTCAAGGCATGCTCTTTTGATATTGTAAGAGCAATACCTTGTACCTCAACCTAAATGTGTGTTTTGATTTTAGGTTCCTAATTGGTGGTGGCAGATCATTCCAGATTCGCGTCGCTGCATACTTCAGACAACTTCGGAAGGCCATAGTCTTGTGCCTTGGCACAGATAACGTACTAGTTCCAGACCTGACAGGGTAACGATAGCGGTTTTGTCTGAAACATATTTTTACATATAAATAGCTAGGTTTTTTACTTTTTAACAAATCAAAAAGCATAGTGGCTAAATGTAGCCTTCTTCTGGCCTCCATCTTCAATATATTATTACTATTAATGTAAGGTGTTACATGTTGACGTCTTGGGATTTGGTAACAATATCGGGCACATGCATTTTGTATGCGCTGTATGAGATTTTTAGTTTTAGCCAGCAAGCATGGACCATAAACTATGTCACAGTAATTGAATCTAGATAGTATGAGACTGTCCACCAGTTGCTTTCTTAGTGGAATCCCTATATAATTCCGAATATTGTATAGAATTTTTAACCTATAAAAGCAATTCTTTACTATCTTACCTATGTGTCCCTCAAACTGTAGGTGAGGGTCCATCAGGAGACCTAGGTTGGTGGCTTCTTCGAGCCTTGCCACTTTCTGACCATTAATGACTATGGTGGGATCATATTTCAAAATTGACTGAATTTGTTTCTTACTACCTAGTATCATGAATTTTGATTTAAGGGGATTTAAGATCAGTGAGTGTTCTTTTGACCACATAACCACCCTTTCCAGGTCCTCATTTACTTTAGATATGGCTGAAATCGCGCATAGTTGTAGGAGATATCACTTCTTACCACTGGAAGTGAGGCGGAATATTAGCGATATTTGCTTTTTAATGAGTATTGCAAATGGCAGGGTTGACTGTCCCGAGCTCTTAGCAAATTTGTCATTACGAACCAACCTGCTGAGTTTTCGTCAGCGGCCAATATTGACTGTCCCATCCGCTTCTACGAACTATAGATGGAATACATTTGGTATACGAAGTGCTTTTAATTTTAACCTAATTCCACGGCATAATGATATAGACTTGTTCTGCACAAGTATAGCGACTGTGAGACGCCTCTTGGCTAATTCGCATTTTTAATGTAAAGATGCACTGCACCCGGCCCACTCGGTACTGAATTTCTAAGTTGTGACTTCATCTATTGCTTGGTTTGTTATATGTGTAAGATAGATGAGATTAATTGTTTCCTTTTTTTTTTGTAACTATATGTGGGGGCTTGTAAATAGCGATTTGTCAACTTTATTAAGTATTATTCATATATTGTTATTAGCCTGTAAGCCTTCTTAAAATAAATAAATAAATAAAATAAAATAAATAAATAAAGTGTGTCGTCAGGTTTAAAAGACAAATATAATTGTGTATCATCTGCATACATATGGAACCGGCACTGTTGAGAGGATCCTGTGATCTCTGCAGTATATAAGATGAACAAAAGTGGACCTAAGATTGATCCCTGTGGCACCCCTCGAGTCACCTTAAGCGGGGATGATGTCATCACTGTGCCATCCTCTCTCTGTAGCTCAACATACTGTGTACGATTTGTGAGGTAACTATCGAACCACCTGACGGTATCTGACGTAAACCCATAGAAGGTCAACTTTGATAATAAAAGTGAAATATCTAGGGCATCAAAAGCGCGGGAGTAGTCCAGTAGCACTAGAGCTGTTCCCTCTCCGCGGTCCCTAGCCTCCAAAATGTTTCCAACCACATCACACAAAGCCATGGCCGTACCCCGCCCCTTTCTAAATCCTGACTGCCTATCAGGGAGGATACTATTTTGTTCAAGGTACTCCATTACTTGCATATTTTATTTTATTTATTTAATCATTAACAATATACATTGTGTTTGATTTCTGATGATTCAGTTATCCATCAATAGGTAGGTGTACATTAAACAAATCATTACAAAATAATTACAAGACTCCATCATATTTTACATCATGCAAAAACGAACAACAAACAAAACAATATGTAACAGAAATCATAATGTCAAGTACATATAACAACAATGTCACAAATAAAAATACAACCATAGTCTGCCAGGAATTTCCAATTTCACTTAAACAATATTATGAAAGTAATTTTCGAGAAAGTAGGTGGATAATAAATAATGTCAATTCAACAATTTCAGAAACATACCAGTGTAGAAGTCAACAAGCAGTCTATTTAATTGTCATAAAGTCGGACACTGAGTACAAGCACGATTCCAATAAAAGGGCCCTTAGTTTATTCTTAAAAGTATCTTTAGTGTGAACTAGTATTTTCAAGTGATTAGGTAACTTGTTAAATATGACTACTGCCTGATACTTCGAACAATGCTTTACAATATCCAATCTGGTAACTATCACATTTTTAAAAGCCTTCCTTCGCGTATTCTCTCTATCTTGGCGCTCTTTTTGGGACTCATTTTGATTTACATATTTTGAGGAGTCACATAATAGAACCATTATGTACAAACTGGGCACGGTTAATATATTTAATCTAATAAAGTGCTCTCTGCATGATTCGTATTGTGGAATTTTTACGATTGTTCTAATAGCACGCTTTTGCAAAATAAATGCTCTTTGGATATTATAAATATAGCTATTTCCCCAGTGCATTATACTGTACCTGATCCTAGATTCAACAAGCGCGTAGTAAACTGTTTTGAGTTGATCAATATCTAATTCATCTCTGAGACTCCTAAGTGCAAAACACGCTGATGATATTGAGGCGTCTATGGCATCAAGTTCTTGCTTCCAATTTAATTGTGAATCTATGTGTACGCCCAAAAATTTTGCATTATCCACGGGTTCAATTTTATTGCCATTCATTTCCAAATTTATGCTCTCATTATTACGAGCAGTAGTTTTAAATAATATTATGTTTGTTTTACTAGAATTCAATATTAAATTATTAGCTATAAACCATTTATATAACCTATCCAAATAATCGTTTGCCTTAATTATTAAGTTGTCCAAATTGTTTTCCCCTACTATTATATTAGTATCGTCTGCAAAGACCACAAGTTTCGCGTCAGGCTGGTAGTTATTCATATAGTCAATTAAATCATTTGTAAATATTATAAATATTATAAAATAGGACCTAATATCGACCCTTGAGGCACACCACGTGTTATAGTTCGGAGTTTAGAAGTATATGTCACTTCGTATTTATTTTCGTCAACATTTTTTATTTCAACACACATGCGCCTATTTCTCAAATAAGAAGCTATCAGTTTTTGTGCGTTACCCCTGACTCCATAATACTCCAATTTGGCAAGTAGTAGCTCGTAATCAAGGGTATCAAAAGCAGAGGAGAGATCAACAAATATCCCCACCACTCTCAACCTTTCATTTAATTTACTGACCACATCATTTACCAATGTGTTTATTGCATCTGAAGTACCAACACCTTTCTGATATCCAAACTGCCTTAGGTTAATAATTTTATTTCTATTGAAATGTCTCATGATTTGAGACTTGATGACTTTTTCGAAGAGTTTTGCAAGTGTTGGTAGCAAGGATATAGGTCGGTAATTTTTTATATCAGTTTTGGATCCCTTTTTATGTATTGGTACAATTTTGGCCAACTTAAATTGGTCAGGGAAAATGGACTCCTCTATACAATTATTAAAGAACGCTGAAAGTGGATGAGCTAATATATCTATATTATTCTTTATCACTGAAATAGGTATGTCATCGAAACCACAAGAATTTTTATTTTTCATTTTGCAAACCAATTTTTTTATTTCATGAGGTGTTGTTAATTCAAAAGTTAAATCTTTGCCTATTTGTGTTATAGACTCTTGCAAAAAAGACAATGCTAAGTTTTTTTGGTTACTTTCTGTGGTTGCCTTATTAACGAAATGATTGGCAAAATTATTAGCTATTTCATCAGGATCTGTAATGATTTTATTTTCTACTTTCAGTATATATGGTTTTATGTGCCTATTTTGTACTTTCTTTGTATGTTGCTGTACTAGTCTCCATGTTTCTTTTGAGACATTTTTGGCTTTATTTAAATGTTTAGAAACAGCTAACTTTTTTGCTTGTATCACAACTTTCCTATAAATTCTGATGTAATGTCTTTTATAACTAGCTAGGGTAACATTCCTAAGGGTACCACCTGCACACAATACTCTTTTCATTTTACTAGAGATTCTGACACCTTTGGTAATCCATCTTATTGTATTGTTTTTTTGTAAATTAATTTTCAGTGTCTTTTTCTTATAACAGTTTCGAAATATTTTCCTAAAAGTATTTAAAAAATTATTTATACCCATGTTAACAAAGATTTTTCTTCTAATGTGTGTCCTAAAAGCTGTGTTATTCTTTTCGGTGGTTGTTCTTTTTGTGATAAATATAACATTTTCGGAATTGGCAGAGTGTCTACTAACTGTATCTAATACAACGTTGCAGAGCAGTCCTGCATGACCATCCCCTAACCCATTTATGGTCTACAAAACATCCTTCTATGCTATCTTCACAAACATTGGTTATTATATTGTCTAACCCTGAGCGAATCTCATTTCGAATGAAAGTTATACTATTAATTAAGTATCTAAAATTGTAACATGTCAATAAATTTAAAAATATAGTTTTTTGGTTACTGTCAATACAAATGTCAATGTTAAAATCTCCACAAATTAAGCATTTTTTATCCATGAATTGTTCTAATAATTTTTCCAAACTTAAAATAAAACTATCGAAGTTACTGTCATATGGGGTTCTATAGCAACAACATATACTCAAGCCTGTATGTAAATCTTTAACACCACATACTTCAAAATAATCCATTCTATATAATTTTTTAATTGAATCGATATTTTCACTTGACCTACTTTTATGAGCAAGGATTAAACTGCCACCTCTTTTTTTCTTTGTCCTTGTATTATACGAAATCAAATTATAATCTGAGAAATTAAAATGTGCAGCTGATTGGGAATTCAGAAAATGCTCTGTTATACACAAATAATCAAAACAATAGTCAAAAGTGTCAAAGTATACCTCAAGTTCATGTTTTTTATTGTTTATTCCACACAAATTTTGGTGGAAAATATTTATGTTGTTTATTTCAGGCACAGTAACATCCCTACTGACATGACCTTTCACAGCAACATTATTCACGAAAAAACTCACCGTTCGACGTTTGAGTAGCAATACTTCTAGTTGACTTCCTTTCTGGTTGTACATGGGAAGCGTATTCTACATAATTTGCATACTTAATTTTGTACTGTACTCGCAGTATTTCCCTATAGATTATTTACAAGCTATATACTGGTTAAGATAGCGACTCCCTTTAGCATAGAAGTCGCTATCCAGTGATACAAAACTTGAGTTTGTACAATTACTACAAACAAACCTCAACGTGTGATTCACCTTAGATACATTGAGTTGACTGTTATGGTATATTTTACCAACAAGAACATTTGTATTGTTTAAAAGTTGTAGGGTAGAATACAAAGTACTCGAAATACTAAGAGGGTTAAAATCGCTAGATCCTGCCATTATTAAAATAAAGTCCGATTTCGTAAAATTCTTACACATTGCTTCACATGAACTTAGTACCTGACACAGAATCGCATTTGGTTTGATAAAAGCTGTAACTTTAAATGAGTCTCCTATAAGTTTTTGTAGCTTTTCTCGGATATTGCACCCAGATTGATCCGCGAATATTGCGATTCGGTGCCGTTGTACGGACATCTCCTGTAGCGGTTTATTAACATGTTTATATTGTGTATCGGGCTTTTTTGTCTGCCTTTCAATCTCTGTAACTGAGTGATTATTATCAATTTGTGTTTGACTACGACACTCCGACACACATTCAAAAGATTTATGCTGTTCCTTATTCCTTTTACCTGGAGTACTGGAAGTGATTTCGCATAGCTTTTTTTTATTTACGGTTCTAACCCGTCTCTGATATTGAGGTGAATTGAAAACCTTTGATTTCTGTGGAGAATCCGTTGTATCTATGCCTAACGATTTGTAGATTTTTATTGTGTTTTCATAGTACATTATTTTATTTCTCAGCGTTTGATTTTCTATTGACAGATTATCTATTTCTGTATTGGCTGATTGTAGCTCCAACC
Source organism: Miltochrista miniata (assembly GCA_933228765.1). Lineage (NCBI taxonomy): Eukaryota > Metazoa > Arthropoda > Insecta > Lepidoptera > Erebidae > Miltochrista > Miltochrista miniata. The sequence continues at coordinate 6,153,089 of OW121769.1, forward strand.
TGAGTTTGTTTATTTCTTTATTAATTAAGTCGTCCTTAGCACTTTCCGAACAGGGTAAACTCTGATAGGATGTGTCGTCCACTTCAAATGCCGATTCACTTTCATTCAAACTAAGTTTTCTGTGTTTTCTGTAAGTGATATTAGTGTTATCTTCCATTTTTGTACTGATTGCAACAGTTGAGAACACAAAAAGAATCTTTCAGCGCACTTAATATCCGAACCGACAACCTCTAGAGTTTAAAAAAATAACCCCCGAGAACTTTGGAAGACCATAAAAGACATAACGAACACTTCTAACTTAAAATCCAGCCCCATTGAATTACTAAAGATACGTGATAGCCCCCAATCATCTATAAATGAAGTATGTAACTTCTTCAGCAACGTTGGTAAAAACCTAGCGGCGGATATAGAAACACATGGACACCCTGCAAGTCCAGTTCCAAATGCGGTAGAAAACAGCCATAACCCTCCATGTAACTCCCTTGGGATATTAGAAGTGGACGAAGTCGAAATAGAAACAATTATTCTTAAGCTACGTGACAATTGTGCTATAGGCTGGGACGGAATTTCGTCCTTAGTACTTAAACAAAGCCGTAACACATTGATACCTCCACTGACTTATATTATTAACACATGTCTAAGAAAGGGTATATTTCCGGACGCACTGAAAAGAGCTATCATTCATCCAATCTTTAAGGGCGGGGACAGAAGCTGTGTAAATAACTATAGGCCAATATCAGTCTTAACTGCAATCTCTAAGATCTTTGAAAGGGTTCTGGGCAGCTGTCTGAAGAAGTTTTTGGATAAGTATAGAATTATTTCTAAGAACCAGTACGGCTTCCGCACAGGAGTGTCGACTGAAGATGCAGTGCTAGATCTAACACAGACGGTTGCCAGGAATCTGGACAACAAAACCAAATGTATGGGTATCTTTTTGGACTTGTCAAAGGCGTTTGACACAGTTTCTGTTCCCAAACTGATATCTAAGTTGGAGCGTGTAGGCATCAGAGGCATTGCGCTTGATATTTTTAAAAGCTATCTGCGCAATCGTACCCAATGTGTTAAAATAAATGAATATTTCAGTGAACTAGAAATAATATCATACGGCGTTCCACAGGGAAGCATATTGGGGCCAATTTTGTTTCAAATTTACGTAAACGATCTGTGCAATTTGAAACTAAAAAAATCGGAAATGTTTGTATATGCTGACGATACCGCAATTATAGTATCAGGACCTACCTGGGATAATGTTAGGGGCAGCGCAGAAGTGGCTTTAAAAAGGGTAGCAAGCTGGCTCAGTGGAAACCTCCTAACGTTAAACCTTCAAAAAACCTACTTCATACCCTTTGCAATACGCCCAAATATGCTCCCTGATGCATCCTTCACCGTAACAGTACATACATGTTCTCAACCAGCTTCTCGGTGCCGTTGCAAAGCCCTCACTAGATGTGAAGATGTCCGGTACCTGGGTGTTCATATAGATGCGGGACTGACATGGAAAAGACATTTGGAAACTTTAACCTCGCGAACTGTTAGACTCATCCACGTCTTTAAACTACTCAGGGCTGCAGCTGATTTTGACACTCTCAAAATGGTATTTAACACCCTGTGTCAATCTGTTTTGGGGTATTGTATTTCAGCCTGGGGTGGTGCACCTAAAAGTAATATTCTGCAAGTGGAGAGAGCCCAAAGAATGATCCTCAAAGTCATGACCCGAAAGCCCTACCGTTATTCCACAGCAAGGCTGTATACTGACTGCAAGGCTCTAACTGTCCGCCAGCTGTATGTGCTTCGGTCAATTTCAAGAAAACACTCGAGCGTCCCTCCATCGAATCCTAAAAAACGTGTTAATTTTCCTGTGGGAACTGCCCACAGAACCACGTTTTCTAAACGCCAGTATTACGTATTAAGCACATATATATATAAAAAGATACACAAAACACTTAACATAATGGACCTGAATAGTAAACAGTTAAAGTCGAAGTTGACAACATGGCTTCTTCAACAAGACTATACACAAACAGAAGACCTCTTAAAATACATTGCATAAATAACACTACCATAGCACATTCACCAACAAATAACTCATGCACACACCCCCACCACACACACACACTCTCACACACACACACACACACACACACATTGCTTCCCATTTGGACGAGTAACACAGCCATCACATATAACTTAAGATTTATTTTTTAACCGAACACTGTCTCTTATAATACAGGTCGTCCTAGTGTAAGAGACAGGGTATCTAAAGTATGTTAACATAATTGTTGGTATAATTATATTATCATAATAAACCATCGTCGGTATTACTATTACCGTCACTGTTACTCAATTTACTTGTACTTATGTTAACCATGTATATGTTTTTTGCCAATAAAGTTAATTATTATTATTATTATTATATCTAGAGTTTCGACCGATGTGTGTTCGTCACAAGCTATGACGTATGTTACGTCATAAGCGTAAATAGTGATATTGTTCCTAGTGCAGGATTTTGGACAGTATGTGTCAATGACAGCGAGATGTGTCCAACTAAAACTAGATGTCACTAGTTCCCTTATAATAATACACTGCTGTTTAAAACTTTTTTCTCAACGGTGTTTTCAAAATTTCAAGTGGCGAACATCAACAATTTAACATTATTTTTTCACTATAATAGTTTTAGACACTTATTTTTGAACACTTTGATAATTATACGGCTCCAATATATCTATTTGTCTTCCTTTTTTTGAATTAGCTGTGGTTTGTTAGCCTCTTACTTTTTACACAGTTATCTTGTTAATATCAGAATATTTTTCCTGGAAAACACTGTCACTAAGAAATTGTAGCTTAAGGTTAAGTTTAAACACTATTTTTACTGTTATTGAACTTTAAAACTATTTTATATAAATTTTATCAACAGAGCTGATGTTACTTGTTTGGCGACAGCGCCATCTATGTGCATATGCACCACCCTTTCCAACACCTTTGACAAACAAGGAAGTATACTGATAGGCCTAAGGTCTTTGATGGTATTTGGGTGGCTAGTTTTTGAAATAGGCCGAACAACAGAGCACTTCCACGGCTGTGGATATGTGTGTGTAATGATAGATGTATTAATCAGTCTTGTGATAGTGCTTAATGAGTTAGGGAGTGTGAGTCCCAACATCTGTGCACTGATCTTATCAACACCCTGTGCTTGTGTTTTAATGTTATTCAAAATCTTTAAAATTGTGGGTTGATCTACAGGTCTGAGTTCAAAACTCACACTAGGGTCGTACCTATGATGTTCATAGTAGGTTAATTTCGACAAACTCACTACACTCTCCCCCGGCACATCCAGGAAAACTTTGTTGATGGTGTAGGGATTGTCGAAGTGACCCGGCAAACAAGAATCTTTCTGTGAGTTGAGTATATGATTTTTTAGATAAACACGCTATGTTCGTACAGAGCTTGAATGTGCGTGTGACCAATAAGCAAATGTTCTCTCAAAACACCCGCCGAACTCTATTGACAGCTGTGGGCGGGACTGGCGGGGATGGGGAAGCTTGATCAGTGAGGGGCAGGCTTCGATCAACAATATACAAGATAACAAGTCACGACCAAAAACGAAGCAGAAAACCGTCCCGTGTTGCTTGGTACTTATGCCTGTATCAGTTCATTAGCATCCTAATAAAATTGGCCAAAACTGTATGAAATTACAACGTAAACGTTAAAAGGGAGCAGGTAGTTGCCTATCTATATGTAATACCAGTAATCTATACATATAATAATCTCATATATAAAATTCTCGTGTCACAATGTTCGTTCCCGTACTCCTCCGAAACGGCTTGACCGATTCTCATGAAATTTTGTTAGCATATTGAGTAGGTCTGAGAATCGGCCAACGTCTATTTTTCATACCCCCAAGTGACCAGGAATAACATTCCACGCGGGCGGAGCCGCGGGCATCAGCTAGTACTATTATAAATATTATCTATGCCCCTACTCCGAATAACTGTAGTTCATAGTACAAAAGTTGTTCAAATTATAAAGAGGAAAAACCGTGGTTTTGTAATAGTTACCTTTATTATAATACCTAGTTAAAATTTATTTAAAATTCTTTCACTGGTTTTTATGAGTTCAATGGAAAACCTCAAAACGTTTTCAAAATGTTTCCATGAAATTATTCCATAAAAACAATTTATTAAGAAAAATATACCTACAAGAATTAATAACCTATTCCCATTTTAATCTACCATTTTATAACAACTTCCTTCTGAAATTTAAGCCATCCTCGCAGTAAGCGATGACGCGTTGTTGTATTACCATTTGATTCGTTTTTTTTTTATACCACTCAAGCGGCAGACGAGCATATGGCCCACATGTACCGGTGGTCACCGTATCCTATGGACGTTTACAACACCAGAGGCGCCACACTCGCGCTGTCGACCCTGTAAAAACCTTCCAAGACCCCTTTTGAAGAACCCCATTCTGTAGGCGTTTGGGAAAACCGAGGCAGGGGATCATTCCACAATCTAAGCGTACACTATTGGATCTTCCCATGCTCGAGCGCTCCGGAAGTAACGTGTGAGGATGAACACCCTGCTGTGCCCTGTTTGTGGCATGCGGTGCGATGATAGAATGTAGCCGTAGCATGGTGTAGCATATTAAACAATTTCTCAGGGCACAAACTGTTGTACAAGCGGTAGAAAGGCAGTCTCTTGTCGCTTAGAGGTTTCACACCACCTGCAAGTATGGGATCGTTGACAACTCTCATAGGTCGCCTTTGCACCGAGTCAAATGGACGAATGCTGTTAGGCAGGATACATGAAGTTTTTTAGCCGTAGAAGTCATAGCATCGATAAGGATTTTACCTCACGGAAAAAAAAGTTGCAAACGACGTTTATGTTGTTTTATTAATTAGGTTAGGTTATTCTACCAAATATTGCCAAACGAGAGAATTATTTAAAAAAACTGAATCTTATGATTTTCTACGTCGATGGCTTTCAATTGATTCTGCGAGCAACGTTTTAATGCAAGCACCTACTCGAGTAAAAAAAAGCGGCCAAGTGCAAGTGGGGCTTGCCCACAGAGGGTTTCGTACAAAAAAAAAACTGTATTTCTGCAATGATTGTATTTTTGATGCTCTTAAAAAATCTAACTAATCATTTTTAATACTAAAGTTTGTTAGTGCAGATGTCTAAAAGTTAAGGTATTTGTAACTCTTTTACGCTCTAACGGCGAAACGGCTCTGGCTAAAATTTGGTACAGGGATAGATTATAGTGTGGAGTAACACATTTCACCTACGTGCGGCTATTTTTATCCCGGGATAATTTTCCATAAGAATTGGGAACGGGAACAAAATTCCACTCTGAAGGGGCCGCGGGCGCCGCTGTCTAAAGTGGAGTCATTTTAAAGGTAACATTTTACAATTCAAATTTACAATTATTTGACAATCAAATTATGTACCTACTCGTCATGCAGGTGAATTAAGTCTACGAAAGGCTTATTTTGCTCCTTAAGGCACAGGGATTCACCTGGTGATTTTTAAAATTCATATCTTTCAAGTCTGCATCGATTCATTCACATTCTCATTGAAGATAAAACTGGCAGACGTCTAAAATGTTAGGCTATGGTCTCATATAAACGTAATAGGCTGCGCACAACGTCACTTCGTACGTCGCGTCGCTATGGTTACTATAGAAATGTACTGCTGTGGTCTTCTTCATGCAATAGGCTGCGCACAACGTCACTTTGTACGTCGCGTCACTATGGTTACTATGGAAATGTACTGCTGTGGTCTCCTTCATGCAATAGGCTGCGCACAACGTCACTTCGTACGTCGCGTCACTATGGTTACTATGGAAATGTACTGCTGTGGTCTCTTTCATGCGCTGACGGCTGCGTGCGGATGACGTAGCTGTCATTTGTACGCTTTGCTCCGCGTCTCTGGTGTCAAAGCAAAATGTCAAAATTCAATAAACAAAAATATGAAATATTAATATTTTAATATGAAAATAAATAAAATAGACGATATAGGTATTGTATTTTGATAAAATATCTTTGAATTGTACTTGATTGATGTCAAATTCATAACCATTTTGTTGAATACTGCTATATACAAGACGTCGCCGTCGTCGTTTGGATTGACAATGTATTGACCGCCAACTCTGTTAAAATGGCGTTCAGACGTTGATCGGAGCTGAAGTCGGACGCCGCGTGTAGCTTTTAATAGGAAACCATAGCCTTACATAATAAAATCACGCCACTTTAGATAATTATATTTCATAGGTTTAATATTATATATGTAAACACCAGAATAGTATTATGTCCGAATAAGTACTTTATTTAAGTACCTACTGTAGTTTACCTAAGCATTTGACGTCCATTCTATGATACAGCATTGAACAAATGCATTTTTTAAAGCTCTTATTACAAAGGCACTGGATCACTGGTACTTATTTCATCTATATCTTAATTTTAAATATACAATAGAATACTAACTTATATTTAATATACAGTTTCCCTAAATACAAAATATTAAATATCAACGTTTCTTTCTTGTCATAAATAAATCTTGTATCTGAGAATTTGAAAGTCCTTTTGTTTCTGGCACAAAGAAATATGAGAAAATGGCGTTTGTTAAACCTACAAAACCAAAACAGTAAAAAGTGCCGTAAATACCAAAAGCACTGTTCATGTAAGGAAATATTCCAATGATCAAAAAGTTGTGGAACCAAACCAATTCGATGATTATCATGGATGCTAAGTTTTGGACCTGAAAAAAAAATTGTTTTTACATTATCAAATTTTAAAAAATATGTGGAACATTTACAAAATTTTTATCCTACCAAATCCTACTATTCCTACTATTCAAATCCCTACTATTCCTACTATTCCTACTAATTCCAACTAATATTATAAATGTGAAAGTTTGTGAAGATGTTTGGATGCTTGTTACTCAATCACGCTCTAACGGCTGAAAAGATCTGGCTGAAATTTGGTACTGGGATGTAGTATAGTCTGGAATAACACATAGGCTACTTTTTATCCCGGAAAAATGTTCCCACGGGAAGCGGAACCGGGAACCAAATTTCACGCGGGCGAAGCTGCGTGCATCAGCTAGTAATTTTTAATAAAAAAAATTACTACTGCTCGTTCGCTCTAAGTTTGCCGCTCGGCTCCATACTAAAGTCGAATTTTTAATTAGACGAAGTAAATTGACAGCAACTAATGTCACTTCTTCATACAATGTTTCTTATTTTCTATGACGAAGTGACATTTGCTACTGTCTATTTAATTCGTCTAATTAAAAATTCGGGTACACGCCTCTACGCCAGCGGCAAACTTAGAGCGAACGGGTAGTACTATATTTTTAGTTCCGTTATTTAATGTAACAACATGTACCTACAAATGTAACGAGTTTTTGTGTTACAAATGTCAATGGGTGACCACCTATGGACGTTTGCAACACCAAACTTGTTACATTTGCATTGCAAAAATCTTCTTGAAGAATGCCACTATAGACCTAAGAGACAAGTCATAGTCAATTCATCAAATCAGCCTATAGCAGTCCACTTCTGGACGTAGACCTCATCCAAATTAAGCCACAATACACGGCCCTGAGTTAAACGCATCCAATCACTTCCTGCAACCCTTTTCAGGCTTAGATCAAGTATAACATAGATTACGGGTCGCGAACAAAATGAAAGTTAAAAAGTGTCCCAAGTCGATATGTAGTTAAACCTATATTCTATTTATATGCACTCGTAAATAAATAATTCAAGAATGTATCACATTTAACGTAAAATGTACCTTAAAGTTATTAAACGTAAGCATAAAATACCATGCCACTGATATATCAGTTAAGTCGTTTGTTTCATACGTTTGTATTATTCAATGTCGGCCCATTGTCGCCAGTTCAAACAAAGATATAGTGAGCCGTCTTCTATAGGTGCCGGATTTCTCGCGTCATTATTACATCTAGTTATAATTGATCTAAGTTTTCAGGTCGTCTCAGTCCATCTGGCAGACGGTCGTCCTATCCCCAAAGACTTCTATATAAAATGAGGTAGACATGCCCTACGCACCGAGTTTTGAAACCTATAAACTGCGCTAATTAGCAGCGTTGTTCGCACTGTTGGGAATCAAAACTTCGAGAGTAGGTACTCGACTTGCAATTGGAGTCCATACGCCTTCTCTTTTACTCTTGTTCTATCCGTATATTGCTATTGTGTGTGGTGACAATTACGTAAATAGTATTTATAAGTGAGTGTAGTCTTAGCAATGTGTGTGTTTGAGGATTGCTTTTGAAATCTCGCTTGTTAGAGTACGGCGCGACTACCTCAGTATATATAGAAGTCTTTGCCTATCCCACGTTTACCAAATCACGGTCTCCATTCCAGAACCCGTTTGACGTATCGACAAATGGTAAAAATATCTATTTACTCTACTCTGGTATGTATCGTTAATTCGACAAAATAGTAAAAATATCTATCCACTTAACTCTTATGCAATAACATTTAATCATTCTTCATAAAACTAATTCAAATAGAAAAGAAGGCTGTCGGTGAGAATCTTACCTCAGGAATAAAAGCTTCTGCCAGTAGCACGTATGGAATAGAACCAGCACCAAACATGAATGAGAAGCAGTATATGAATATTATTATCACAGTAACCAATGGTGGTCCAATCTTCGAATGTATTAAGAATCCGAGTGTTGCCATACTTAGAAATACCAATACTGATGAAGATATAATCAAAGACTGAAACAAAAAGAAATAACATGATAATATTTATTATTATTTTTGGTCGGTAGTATTGAAGTAACTGACAAGACCAATTTCGGTAGCCTCAGAATCATAATAAAACAATTTCACCCTTATTTTTACTCGACTACGCAACACAATTACAGTACGGGGCCATAAAGAATGCACATCGGCAATCATCGCATTTCCGAATGCAAACGAATGCTCATTTCCATGTACATCAATTATTAGATTAGTCGTTTATCAGAATTTGAATTTAGCACTAAGTACTTTATTGTTGTTTTGTTTTGATTTCTCGTGAAATATATAGCTGTAAAACACGATGTAACTATTTTTAATTATTGCTATATTCTTGTTAGGAAAAAATAATCTTCAAATAATCTTCATAAATATATATTTTATATAAGATCGACAAAAAGTGTAATATTGTGGTGACAAATTGCTAGGCCATCGGTCACAACACTGTTTAACCCTGTACCCTTAGTCGACTTATGCGACATATTATTTTTCTTATTCTAATAGAACACCGCACGGAGAAAAATACGGAATTAGTATAATAAAAACAAAATCATGTATATTCAATTCCTTCCATTTCACTATCTGTGCTCTCATTGAGGTCTGTGTCACTGCCACTATCAGCTGTATTTATTACTAGCCTATCCAATCTATCTATTTTGTCGTCCATAGCGTGTTGAATTCCTCGATATTCATTCTCGCATTTTATCGCATGATCGCAAACCTTTTTCCACTCATCAGCCCCGATCATGTTTAATTTTTCAGTTAATAATGTCTTTATTGAACTTAAATTCATATCCACGTTTCTCGCGGCTACATAGCCTTTTAGTTGAGACCATATATTTTCAGTTGGATTAAAATCCGGATGGTACGGTGGCAATCGCAACACAGTGTGCCCATGTTCGGCTAGTATCTTGTTCACGGAAAACTCTGTAAATCTGTCCTTGTGCTGACATATAATATTATACATCTGAGGTTTTGTTAATTTATGATCAACTGAAATTTCGTGTCTTTTTAACCAATTGGTCATTTTCGGTTTATTGGTGTTTGAGTTGGGGGGTCTTTCAACATATTTATTGTGATAGGGTGCGTTGTCGATAACCAGAACAGAATCATTAGGTATATTTGGAATTAATTGATTAACCAGCCACTTCTCGTAGTTTTGGTTATTCATTTCGTTGTGATAATCACCTTTAGCGTACGTGGATTTATACGTTAAAAAGGCTCCTGGTACAAAGCCTTTTTCGTTACCTGCCTGAACAATTATCAAACGTTGACCTTTTGAAATCGGTTTTTTTACCCCTATTTGCTTATCATCACTCCAAGTTTTTCCTTTAGTGTGGGTTGTATGTATGTAGGACTCATCCATATAGATAATGTTTTTTCCTGCTTCGCGAAATTAGCGTATTTTGTCCAGATATTCAATTCGTTTGAGAGCTACATCGTGCTTTTCCATTAGAACTTTTCTATTGTCTTTTATTTTTGTGAACGCAAATCCCATTTCATAAAGAATTTTCTCAACGTCTTTTCAGACCCATTATAATTAATAGCCTCAGATAATTTAGCTTTTAATGTTTTTATTGTAGGCAGTTGTTTGTAACGCAGATGAAAATCGTACACCATTCTTCTAACAACATCATAATCAAAATCGTCCATATCTAAACGAAATTGTTTTTTTGGTCTCCCATTTTTTCGAGAGCTGGATTTTGTTCCACTGGAATGTGTATTATCAGCGCCAGTGCTGACTTCGTTTAATATATTGTTCAAAGTTCTTTTTGAAATTCCAGTGGCATCTGCAACTCTCTGTTAAACCTTCTTAAATTAATTACTTACATTAACATCCTCATGTTTTTTAAATTGGTTGGCTTCAGATAAAAAATATTTATAAACATTATGGATAATTTCGCGTGACTGGTAGACTAACGGCTTACCTTTTTTCCCTATAGATGCCATAGTAGGTACTAATTTAATTTTATAGGGGTTTTAGCAGCTCTATATATATATTGGCTTGGATAAGCGACTGCACTCTCTCGCATTTGAACCATGACTGACAAAACAAACGTCATGGTGTGTGCGACACAGATATCGCTATACGAAGTCGAAATTAGCCGATTGCCTCTTTCTAAAGCTCGATGTGCATTCTTTTTGGCCCTTTACTGTAAAGTGTAATGAGTTTTTCTTTAATTTTCGTTCCTATTAATCCTCCTTTGAACTTCCTTAAAAAAATATTTCAAAACTTGAGCAAGCAGCACTATCTAACATCAATTAAGTTTGATATAATTACTAGCCGATGTAGCGGTTTTACCTGCGAAGTTCCCGCTCCCGTGTGAATACGGGAATAAAATTATAGCTTTTGTCATCCGGGAATAGTGTATAGTGTAGTTTCCCAACAGTGCAAGCATCTCAACTTTTCAAATCAGCGGTTTCAGCGGATTCTGAGCCTACCTATACAATGCAGACAAATAAACAATCTTTTCTCTGAATAATTCTAGTATAGATGTTTCCAAATTAAATTTTCCCCGGATGTAGGTCTTAGTATCGTGTTCAACAGTTGTAGCCTAAAACATCTTTAAAAATTGGAACAAAATTAAATTGTTTGGTTTAAAACGACAAACATTTTGCTAAATCAAACATTTTTAAAGATGAAACGATAGATTTTTTTCAAACATAAATATTTTATTCTTTAGTGAAACGAAATTTTTCGATCACTATCTGAAAATGAAATATGACTATTTTATACTCATATGGTTTAGAATTTCAGTCCATTGACTGCTATAAAATACGTAGGATCAACAGAATGATATGAACAAGATTACCAAGCCATTGGGCTTGAGCTTGGTAAAGCAAAGTAAGAAATAAATCAGAAATCCGAATTGAAAGAATATTATATTTTTCAACGATAAATATACCTCATATTATTTAGAAATACTGTTTTTATCACGTAAACTGAAAAAGAAAATGTTTTGAAGTAATTATGGTTGAAAACTTTAATTTTCACTGTAAGTATGATGACAAAAATTTCTATAATTCTCAGAAATTTGTACATGGTTTCCAGCCTCACGTTAATTTTATTTTTAAAGAGCACTAGAGGACGTAGCGTTCCCTTTCCCGTGGGAATACGGGAATAAAATATTTGTGATAACGAATATTTGTGATAACTAAATAATTTCAGTGGACTTGCTCCACGGCTTGTTGCCATTGATAGCAAAAGGTTTTTTTTTACATATTTAGCTCACCAAAATTATATCGCCTCCTGATGGAAAGCCATAACGACATTTAGCGATTGGGGACAACTGTCACAGGCTATGAGACTCAGAGAGACTTGTTATTGTATGTACCAGATGAGACTGAGACTTTATATGAGTAAATCATTATCATTATTAAAAAAAAGACAGTGGTCCTCAAGTTGGGGGCTTTATTATGTGCCTCTTCACGATCCGCTTATAGAACCTACGGCTACATTCTATCATCGCACCGCTCACCATAGACAGGGTGTTTATCCTCATACGTTACGTCCCGAGCGCTCGAGCACGGTGAGATCTAATAGAGGCTTTCTTCCGCGTTCGCTTAGGTTTTGGAATGATCTCCCTGCTTCGGTTTTCCCAGACGCCTACAGTATGGAGTTCTTCAAAAGGGGACTTAGAAGGTTTTTAAAGAGCCGGCAGCGCGATTGTGGCGCCCCTGGTGTTGCAAACGTCCATAGGCTGCGGTGACCACCAGTACATCTAGTGGGGCCGTATGCTTGTATGCCACTCTAGTGGTATAAAAAAAAAGTACCCCGGGTTCTTAAAGGAGGGTAACACGTCACGCTTCAAGGTCAAGAATTCAATTCTTAAATGCAGCAATACTTACTCTTCTACCAGCCTTGTCAGTCATAACAGCAGAAAATGCAGTGCCGACGAACAGGACTACAGCAAAAATAATCGTGTATATGTCAGCAAGACTAGGATCAGTTTGTTGAAACACAGACTTAGCAAAAACCGTCACTGGAACGCAACCCATGAAGACCTGGAACAATATTTTACTCTTATAATGATGAAGCTATACTTAGCTTTCATTTCATTTTCTGATATATATCAGAAAATGAAATGAAAGTCATAGCTGTATATATAATAATAAAATAATAATAAAATATTCTTTATTGTACACCATAAAGGAACATATTCAAAGAAGAAGATCTTAATCTACGTATGTACAATAGGCGGCCTTATCGCTAAAAGCAATCTCTGCCAGGCAACATTTGGATGGATAGAAAACATGAAGCTGATAGGGGCAGTGTACAAATTTTAGAAGCAAACATATACCAACAACATAACTATAATTATATACATATAAATAAACATACATAAATACACATACATATTATATAATATATACAATACATAAAAATACATACAGACACGATATACTTTATCATATACTCGTATTTAGAGACATATACATACTAAGAAGAAAACACGAAGTAGGTACTAGTCGGAAATAGACAAAAAGTGATTCATTAGCATACTCTTGAAAGATACTAGTGATTGTGCTCGCCTTATAGATACTGGCAAAGCATTCCACAGGCGAATCGCTTGTACAGTGAAGGATTTGTCCACGAAATTTGTTGAGTGCTGTGGCATCCAAAGAGTCAAATTTTCTGATGACCTTAAAAATCTCGAATGTTTGTCATGAAGGAACGTGAAACGTTTTTTGAGATATCGGGGAGTACAAGGATTGAACAGTATATTGTATAGTAAAGCTAATATGTGAGTATTCCGTCGAAAGCGAATTGGGAGCCACTTGAGCTTTTTTCTGAATTCAGATACTATATATATTAATTAATTAATTAATATAATATTTATTAGTCACTTATAAAATTTACAAAAGGTACATTGGAAATACTGGATTCCAAACTAGGCAAAGAACCTGTATTTTGGGAAACAGTGCAAGTTATGTGGTAACAATTCAGACACATTGTAATTCAATAATGTTGCTTATTCTAGGGGTTAAAGTCATTAGAATATAATTTAATAATATAAAATTAATAAAATAGAACAATGGTTCTCTCCTTTCCTACCAGGTCTCACCATTAAACATAATCAATGAATGAAATATAAAGAAAGAGATAGCTTAAAACAATAATCGATTTCGCTATTAAAATATAATCATGAAATACCTTAAAGAAAGAAACAGTTTAAACATTATGTGTGTGTGTGTGTGTGTGTGTGAGTGCGTGTGTGTGTTTATGTGTGCGAGTGTGTGTGCGTGTACATTCATGAAATTTTACAAAGGTAGATTATTTTAGAAACTTTAGTAGGTCCTCAGTACTCTCATAGTCGTGCCGAAGTAGCCAATCCGACGCTATATTCCTCAGCTCATGCCTATTTACTCCCACTTGTTGAGTAAGTTATAGAGCTTACATCCTAAACTTTTAAACTGTATATATATATATATATATATATATATATATATATATATATATATATATATATATATATATATATATATGTGTGTGTGTGTGTGTGTGTGTATATATATATATATGTATCTGTATTATATGTATAGCGGTAAATATCTGTGAAATGATCTTTAATATACTTAAACATTTGTGAATACGTTTATGAAAGTAAAAGAAGCAAAAGTCAGGATAGTAGCAAGTGGAAAGCCCTTATCTCGATCTGTCCAATTAGGTTGCATTTCAGATTATTTTTGAAAAGCAATTAGTATGCTAACTGATCATTCATTTTTAATATGGAAAAAGAATTGGTTTCCAGCAGGATTCGAACCTGCGTCTTTAAATAATAGGCAGGTGCCTACGTCGCCCCAAGACGTATAATAAGGTAGAAAATTTGGTTGGTTCCGAGTAGGTTTCGGTGGCCGAATGGTTAAGGCGTCTGCACAGTTTGCAAGGAGACGCACGTTCGAATCCTGTTCGAAACCTATTCTTTTTCCATATTAAAAAAAATAGGTTGTATTTTGTTGTTATTATATAAAATTTGTAATTTCTATTTTATTATTGAGATTTTGTTACTTATAAACAGAACACTTTCAGAACTAAGAAAATAATAAACCGGCCAAGTGCGAGTTGGACTCGCCCATATAGGGTTTCGTAGCAGCAAGTAGTAACATAATATAAAAGTTCTTATAGTTCGTTGTAACTTTGATTGATGTTTTAACACGTTCGCAGTGGTAGTGATTTTTCTAACCGAAAATTGCGGTTTATGACGTATTAAAAAAAACTACCAGCTTTATCTCGTTTGAACCAATTTTCGTTGGTAGTTTTTATGGCAATGTACATCATATAATTCTTTTAGATTTATCATTCTCTTAGTTTAGAGTTTAGAGGGGGGGGGACACACATTTTTCCGCTTTGGAAGTGTCTCTTGCGCAAACTATTCATTTTAGAAAAAAATTATGTTAGGAACCTCAATAGCATTTTTGAAGATAGATACCCCCACACGTATGGGTTTGATGAAAAAAAAATTTTGAGTTTCAGTTCTGAGTATGGGGACCCCCAAAATTTACTACTTTTTTTCTAGTTTTATATAAGAATCATATTGCGGTTCACAGAATACATCTAGTTACCAAGTTTCAATGGCATAGGCCTTATAGTTTCGGAGAAAAATGGCTGTGACACACGGACGGACAGACAGACAGACAGACATGACGAATCTATAAGGGTTCCGTTTTTGCCATTTGGCTACGAAACCCTAAAAACCAAGTGTTTTGACGATTTTTGTTTTATAATATTTAAAGCAAGAAAAGTATTAGAATAGAATAGAATAGAATAAAACTTTATTTGCACACCATGTTATACTTTACAGAAAAATAGCAATTTCTGCCAGGCAACCTTGGGATGGACAGAGAAAGATATAGATTATAAGACAAATGGGTAGTTTAGGTGTAGATATAATATGATACAAAACAATAAAACATACCAGCAGGTATGTAAATAAACAAAGAACTAAGTACATATTATAGATACATCTCACATATACACATACAAATATCCCTACATACGAAAATACATACATACAAATATACATACATACTAATATACATACAAACTAATATACATACATATAAATATACATACATACAAATATACATTCCTAAATGCATACATTTCAGTGTGGAAACAACATATCAAGCTTAGAAACATGCTACCGGGCTAAATAGTGTTCCTTCACCATGCGCTTAAAGGCAACCATAGACTGTGCCTTTTTAATCGTTATAGGCAGCGCATTCCACAATCGCACAGCCTGTACGGTGAAAGATTTAACATAAAAACCGGAAGAGTGAATAGGCATAGCCAATACCAAGGATTCCGACGACCTCAAGGATCTTGAATGTGTGTCATTAAGGAACATGAATCGTTCTATGAGATAAGTTGGGGAACATGGATTGAATAGTATACTGTAAAGCATAGAGAGGATATGAGCATTCCGACGAAAACGAATTGGAAGCCACTCGAGCTGTTTGCGATACTCAGATACATGATCATATTTGCGTAATCCAAAACTGAATCTTATGCAGAAGTTTTGAAGGCGCTCAAGTTTATCAAGTTGCTCCTCTGTGATATCGAGATAACTGACATCGGCATAATCTAGAATAGGGAGAAGGAGAGATTGAGCAAGCGTAATTTTAGTGGTAATTGGCAGAAAATTGCGTAGTCGACGCAAAGACCCTGCAGATGCGAACATTTTCCGGCTGACTTCTTGTAGTTGGGGACGCCAGGATAGCGTGCCATCGATTAAAAATTCCCAGATTTTTAACTGTTGCGCTACTGGGTATTGCAAAACTGTTAAACATTATGTCAGGCATTTGAACCCCGTCCAATCCTGACACCATGTTGGGACTGCCGATAACGAAAACTTGACTCTTGGAGGGATTCACGCTAAGACCATATTGCTTGCTCCACTTACATATTCGCCGTAAATCCGAGTTAATTATGGATATAGCTTCAGTAATTTCATGGACCGGAGCTTGCATATTATATTAGTTAACGATTTTTGCGCGTTTACACTTACCTGACATGATATTACTGTGGTTACCACAGTGAACGCCCGTCTTGATCCAGGTTGGCAAACTGAAAATATAAAAAATTATAATAATCCTGTGAGACTTTTTAGGGTTCTGTACCCAAAAGTTAAAAACGGGACCCCATTCCTGTCTACCACCAGACTGTATCTCATGACGGAAAAAGTTGAGAATTTTCACAAATGCCGTATTTCTGTTGTCGCTATAACAACAAATAAGTAGGTAGGTACTAAAAACAAAAAAAAATATATTTAAGTGTGCTCCCATACAACAAACGTGATATATTGCCGTTTTTTGGCAGATACGGAAACATCGTGCGCCAATCCGACTCGCATTTGGCCGGTTTTTTGACGCAGCGTCATCTAGCCCAGATTAAGTTAATATATTATAAGCTTGAGCTATGGGATCCGTTCGAGCCGGGAATAGAACCCAAACTCAAAGAAACGACAACAGCCGTAATACTACCGCCTGCGCTACCTAGGTAAACAAATTTTCCGAGGGCTTATCGTGTTGTTTTAGTCAGTAAAAATCCATGAGGGATTACCACACGGAAAAGGTCAAATTTTATCTGAGAATAATACTTACATAACATTCTAATTGCCGACATAGATTGTGGTTTTTGTCTTTCAGCTTCTTCTTCAATCTTTAGTTTCTCCATTTCTCCTTCTTTCTCTCTCTCTTTCTCAAATTTCAAATCTTTGTCGTCATTGTTATCTGCAAGAAGCAATAAAATAAATAAACTTTATTCAAGACAGACGTTGTCCGCCTTAATGGCGCAATTTCATTGGTCGTTTGGTATACAGCATACAGGGAGGCCCCGCAGGCGAAATAACAACCAATGAAAGTTAACAAGTCGATACGTGTTCAGGATTCCCCGCATGCTTTATACCGACCGTGATATCGACCAGTGAAATTCATCGGTCGATAAACGGCTTGCGGGTAGTGAGTCAAATACTTTTCAGTATTTAATTTCATTCGTGAGTGCTTCCTGGATTAGAAAGACGCTGCGCAAAATGGCTGATAAAGACAATAAGATACAGATAGTCAAAATTAAAATCCTTATAATCAACATTGATGATAATATGATTACCTACCCGTGACAGGGACGAGTTCTATAGATGGTGTAATCTGTTGCTTTAATTTGCTCAACTCATCCAATACAACCATTGAAGACACTGGTGCCCCACGATATTTAGCTATTGAGAATTTTGCGTCCTGTGGCAATAAAAAAGAATGAATTGGTATAAAAATTTACTACTAAAATATTGGAAATTGTTAAAAAGTAGAAATTGTGAAGAAGTAGAAGCCTTCCGATCGACGATGTCTGTATGGAGGTTGTAGGTAATTTCTCATCGAAAAACTTCAAGTAAAACTTAAAAGACAATCATGAGACGTACCTAACATTATCTACTTTTGTATCAATAATTCTCAACGTAAACAAATACCATAACTATCAACTAATGTGCACCATAGTGCTTTTCCACTACGCTACGGTGCTACTGACGCGTTTAAAATCCACCTTTTCTGTTGTAAAATTCTGCGACTAACGGGTATGCCATATAAATGGTGGATTTCAAACGCTTCCATAGCAACGTAGCATCTTCCATAGAAACGCCCTAAAAATATATTGAAAAAGACAAACCTCATCCCTATTATTCTTTATGTAATACATGGGGCTCTCTGTAACCAATGCTATCAAGACAGTACCGGTCACGGTAACGAACAAGTTTATCCAGATGATAGTCCGGTATGCAAAGCACCAACCAATGGCATATGAAAATAGCGTCCCACCGTAGTAAAGGAATATAGATCCTAAAACAAAACAAATTGTATTAGTATAATAGTTTACACATACATATAGTCACCTTTATCCCCGAAGGGGTAGACAGAGGCATATTATATGCCCACATTTCAGCTTTAAGATCTTGACCCTTGTAATAGGTGGTGAGCTGTATTGCCGTGTTGAAATGGACAAGCGCAGGTTGTGATAGAGTTTAAGGTAATAAAAAAATATTAGTGGACATTCTCACACAACATCGTCTAGCCCAGATTAAGCTAATATAAGCTTTGTGCTATGGGATCCAGACGACTGATAGACACATTGTGACATTTATTTGCGAGCGTTTCCGAGCTTCGAAAGTCACGTTAAGCCGTCAGTTCCAGTGGCCAGTACAATGACAGTCGTTAAGTCAAGGTTGTTGAAGGTCTTCATGAGCGACTTGAAAAATTTTAGCAGTGGGCAGTTACAGCCTGCGCCTGTCCATAACAATACGCAATACGGCATACCGCCTATTAGGACAAAAATCTAAAGGTGAAAATATGGGCATATAGTATTCTCTTCATCCAACCCCTTCTTCTTTTTTAGGCACCCATATTGCTAGCACTTTTAAAGGTGAAAACGAAAGAGCTCATATTGATAAATCGATCTACCCTCCCTTGAAATCGAATGCCGTGTTTTAGCAAGTCAAATAGCGCCAATTCAGCAAGACACCCTGTGGCAACCGATGTCGTAAGCTCGATTCATTTGGAGTTTGTAACTTCAAAGGTTAGTAGTACTGGTTTCACTGTTAACTACAATTTGATCACATTCTCGACATACAACGCTTACAGTATCTGCTTGCGTTTCAGTTAGAACATTTTCACAGATATTTATGAACAGTCAGACCACTAAATTCAAAACATTTGGAAGTGCAACCTTGTCATCGCGATTGATATTTATATCTTTTTACAAAATAAAGATAGCTTTTTAACAGTAAAAATAACGAGGGAAATAAAGGAGTATTGTATCTTACCTGAGGCTAAAGTTCCTCTAATAGAATCCTCTGCTATTTCTGAGACAAAAATAGGTGTCAATACTAATGAAGCTCCACCAGTAATACCAGCTAAAAATCTTGCTGCTAGCACTACAGTTATTGAGGTCGTTGCACTTATGATAGCCCATGATAGCTTAAATAAAATTGTAAAAAAGTCTTTAAATAATTGTATTTGACAGACGTATTTGCATAGTATCTACTATGCAAATACGTCTGCCAAATACAATTATTTACATTATATTATTTAGTTTGAACTGAAGGTAATGATGTTCCACTAAAAGTGAATATTCGATACTTTCTTGTGAATCTTTTTCTGCATCAAATTATGTTTGCTTAACATCGAATCAGAAATGTCATATTTAGCTTGTTGTTCTTCACAAATATTATTATTCAATATTTTAATTTTAAACCTACATTACATGTATTTTTTACTTCTAATATTTAAAGAGATATGTTAGCTTTTTTTCAACAAGAACATCTTCAATTTCCAAACCAGTTTTAAGAATCATTTTTGAATATGCTTACTCCTGTCATGAACATAATTCAGATTGTCAAAGCTTTAAAACAATTGTTTTTTAATCGAAGAGCTATTTAAGATCTTACACTAATTGTCAATAAAGTAATTTGTTCAACTGTATCAACTGTAAACTGCAAAGTTCAGAACCAATAATATCACATACCACAATTGGCAAATACAATAAAACACCACTATTTCGTCTTCCAAGGCGATCAATCAAGAACGCCGGTAACGCAGATCCCAGCATAGCACCCAGTGAAGGTAAGCTACCTAGCAGAGCTTCTTCCCCTTTGGTCATAGGTGCAGATAAAAGTGTGGTTGTATTCGATAAGTATAATTCTGAGGTATAAGATGGCCATGATATAACTAAACTTATCATAAGGGATCCAAAGCCACCTGAAAACAAAAGAAATAAACTATATATTCAATGTAATCTTTACCTGTTGAAATAAAAAAAACTATTTAACTATGATTTAGCTCTATCTGTTCAAAATACCATAAAGAGACACGTTAAAGAAAATAACTATAAAATTGAAACTAAGATCTATTAATAATGTATCGTGACACTGTAACAGTAAGTGGTATGGGAAAGTTTCACGTAGAAGTCTTTGTAATATAACTTGATTAAATATTATCTTGAAATCTATCTGATATAAAACCAATGTGGCAATTTAAAGTTACATTGTTACATTTTTATTTTCAGTTTTTACCAACTTCAAATCGAAGACAAACCCAATTGATTAAAAACAATAATCAAATTTAAAAGTTACTGTACCTATTAACTGTACTGTAACACATGTTTCTATCGCCTTATTGACAAACATAAAGGTGTCATCGAATATAAATATAAACGCTTGACTTGGTAAAGTCGAAGATTTATCACGTAGACAAGCCTTGAACGAATTAATAACGTCTGTACCTACTGATAATAACAAAGTACCGAATTAAACAACCAATATTGATATTACAGTAGCGATCGTCACAATACAAACAAAGGCTCCAAGAAGACATTTTTAGTAACAAGATAAATATAGCACAATGTACATTACACAATAATGTAAACAAAACATTTTTACATGCTAGAGTTGTATGAAACTGACGAAACCTTCCAATGCCCATTTCTTGCAGCAGTTATGACAATATCACGTCAAAATTCTTACTGAAGTTGTCGTTAAGTTTGTCAGAAGTATATTACATAACTAAATTAGCAAATCTCGTATTATAGAGCACTGCCGTGCGCTTAGATATTATCTTCTGATAACAGTCTCCGCGTCTACTATCATTTAAGCACTGCATTGAGCTGTCAATCTATCTGTGTATTGTATTAAATTTATCTTCCTTTTTTTCTTTTTTTCTTTTTCTAATTAATACAAAACGTTTGATTTTCCATTTCCATGATTCTATCATGTAAATCAGAAATTTAACAAAGTATGAAATAGAATTTGATCAAGATCTGAATGCATTTCTTCTTGCTTATTGACCAGGATGACGGGTCTCTGATGATATAATTCTGAACTGCAATCAAGTTTGATATTTTATTTGTGACATTCAAACTGATTCACACTTTCCTATCTTTATCAAGATTTTATCTATTTTCAGATCACCTCTTTCTGTCAATCAAATGGTATCTATAAATATATCCAGGGTTACGTTAGCCCCGACCTACTGCCATATTCTTTATGGAATTATTTTTCTAATATTATGGTAAACATCAGTTTTGCAAAATGTTTGCGGTACATAATAGAATGTATGGGGCAAAGAACTGTGAAAGCTCATTGAAGTTTTCCAAAGCGCTTCGTCTTTTTTATTATTTTTAATTTATATTGTAAGAAAAAGATACTAGGATCTAAAGAGGAAAGTGCTTCTAGACTTTGACAATGCATTCAACATCATATCATAGTTAAAGAGTCATGACGTAATATTCGTTGCTCATTTGCCTTGTGTTGTACTGTGTACCGTTTTAAAAAGGTAGATAGTTTATTTTCCAAGCATTGTATGTATGTAGGTACTGGGCACAAATTAAGTTGTAGCAGTTATTAATTGACGTCATTACAACGTATGGCCTACGATAGTATTATACATAGTTGAAGTTTTATGATCTGAGTTTAAAGCAATTTTTAACTCAAGAGGACTACTTATTCACTCATAACATAGACCAAAGAATGAAAGCAATTTATGTGAAAAATATACCAACAATATTAATTAGGTATTTTTATATGGACTAGGTACACTTTTGCTTTCAAGGTCCATAATTATTAAATTCAATATTTCCCTAAAAATTTCCGATCACCCTATGTTCGAGTGCTATGTCGATTCTTCTTAAGTGGAGCAAATATTTGACGTCAATTTGTTGGAAAAAATGGATGGAATAACAGAAATGTGCTCATTAATGTTACCGCATTTATTATGATCCCACGATTTCTCACAGGGGCAGACAGAGATATACAACTCTTACAGTAGCGCAGTGTTGGTGAATGCGACCGTAAATTCCGGGTCATAACTATTTATTTATAGGGATATTTTTAAATGCACATCTGTTTAATTTTCTGCACACTAGATAACACCACTAATTTACTGAACGCAAACAAGAAAATTAAATGCTGTGCAAGAAAAACAATTGATTAACTAAACATGTCCTACTTAAAAAACTTAAATATTACTCAGAACGAGATGAACTTTTTAATCGAATTCACACCAAAAATGCGGTTCGCAAATCGAATATATGATTTGCAAAACAGAAATACGAATTGTACCTATGTCCAAAATACTATCTTGCACTCTAAATTGTACAATCTTATAACGGAATAGGTTAGGTTAGGTTAGACGTTTATTTTTTTGATCAATAAAATTTAACTTTGTAGAGGTGACTGATTAAATTGGGGTTTGAGGTACTTAGAATAAACAATGTTCCTAAAAGTAAATTAGACGATGGTTTTCCTTAAAAAAGTTTGAATATTTTTGTTGAACTAAGGAATTGTTAGTTAAACTATTTTGATAATAGTTATTCGTTCAGTAAAACAGTTATGCAAATACTATTAATCAGTATAATGAATTTGATTTATTTAGTGTGCATAATTAGTGTGCAAGTCAGTATTTTAGGTATAACTTTGAAATATTTAGTTCAAAAAAGGGAATATACAGATATCGATGCCTTTATTTATGATGCGCAAATCCGTTTTGGAGTTTGGGTGTGTAGAAATAGGCCACATATTAATGTGCAAGATTTTATGTTGTTTAGATCTCATATCGCATAGCTTTGCTTATAAAAATATCTAAAAATATTTAATTATTTCACTTGTGTTAAGTCCTACGTATAGGTGGTACCTAAGCGTATTGTCGTGTTGTAATGGACCAAGACACGGTATTGTGGTACAAACTTGCAATTCATATATTTTAAACGGCCCCAACGGCTTTCGAATTAAGGCATTTAAGACGGCTTGTCATAAAAATGCTAAGTTTAGCATGTAACTGCAATAATATGTGGTCAAATTAGAGAGCTAGAGACAGCCGAGACCCGATTTAAAAAATGATTATAAGGAGGTGCAAATGAAACCGTTTTTTGTCTGCATATATAAACGGAAAATTATAGCCAAAAATAGATTTATAATCTAAAAGATGTGTGTCAAAACATGCGTTTGTTGTAAATTGTATGTTAATTAAACATAATGATTAAAACGGTCATAGAGTCAGCCTCAAATTTTTAGATGAATGCATTTTATGACTTCAATTTTAATCGACGTGAACGATAAAAATAATGCCAACATATAAAGAAAATATACACCTATAATTTGGTTTTCTTCGATTTTGAATAAGTATGAGTATTAACTTGTTACAACTAAAATAAGCTGTAAAATACTAAATTTCCCAGCTTAAAAGACGCGTGTTTTGTATGGTCAAGATCGTTAGCCCCACCATGCCTTAACCGTGAGATCTTAAATGAAATACCTCCAAATACTTCAAAATCAGTCATTCCTTTTGTGTCAAAATCTAATAGCTTAACTAACAAGATGTTTTTTTTGTAAACCGTGTCTGCTAAAGACAACACTGATAAGCTTCATAAAATCATTTCACAAATTAAATATTAGTTAACCATGACGAAACGTATTTACCAAGTGATTATAAATACACTCGAGAGCAATGAATCCGGGTCACTTAAAGAATGTTAAAAATCTCGGAAACTAAAAATGATAGGTTAATGCAATAAATTTTATTTAATAGACAATGTAATACTCCTTAAATGAAAGTAAAAAAAATATGAGTCACCATACATTTTATTAACACAAAATTACATAAAGAAAAAACTGCTGATCTCTCCTTAAAACAAAAATAGGAAACATGAAATTTTTGAACTTTATTACGATTTTCTTGAATTTTAATACTTCGTATTGCCTCCTCGTGCTTCCATTACTGCGTTTACGCGGTTTGGCATGCTGTACACCAAGTTCCTTATACGATTTTGGGGAATATTCTCCCATTCCTCTGTGAGAGCAATTTTGAGCTCACGAAGCGTGATTGGGGGAGGGTTTCGTTGTTTTACGCATCTGCCTAGCTCGTCCCAAGCATGCTCGATCGGGTTGATATCCGGGCTGCGCGCTGGCCACTCCATACGAGTAATGTTCATCTCTTGAAGGTAGTCATTCACAATCCTACCTGTATGAGGTCGGGCATTGTCATGCATAAATATAGCATCCTCACCTAAATTGACCATAAATGGACCAACGTGATCATTGAGGATTTCTTCCACATATCTTACGCTAGTTAAAGAGCCGTTTTCTATGATCACCAGCTCTGTGCGACTTTCAGAAGAAATTCCGGCCCACACAAGTACAGACCCACCACCGTAGGCTACTTTTTCTTCGATGCATGCTTGCTTGAATCTTTCCCCTGGTCTTCGATACACTCTGTGTCTTCCATCGTGCTTGTAGAGCATAAATTTTGATTCGTCGGAGAACATAACTTTTGACCAATCTTCAATACTCCAATTTACGTGGCTCTGGGCATACCTTAGTCTCGAAATACGATGCCCACGCTCCAGTTTAGGGTCGTTTGCAGGTCTAAGGGGTTTTAAGTTAGATTCAGCAAGCCGACGTCTTACTGTCCATGCACTTGGGTTACTTCCTCCGAGGCGTCGAAACTGATTGGTGAGTTCAGTTCCTGTGAGAAAGCGATTTCGAAGCATGGTGTTCACCAAGTATCGGTCTTCTCGTGCTGTGGTACACCTGGTTCTGCCCGTTCCTGGTCTGCGTAGGTTAGAACCAGTTTCTTCGTAACGTCGGAGAACTCTTTGTACTGTTGACAGCGACACACCGACAGTCCTGGCTGTATCGCGCTGACTCCGGCCGGTTTCCAGCATTGTAAGTATTCTGGTGCATTCTTCAGGCGTAAGCGACATAATTTCAGCTTGATTAATGAATATAGAGCACTATCAACATGGTTTATGTACCCACATAAATGACAGATTACAAACAAAAGCAACACCAAATGCTGTAATTTCGTAGTTCCATCTTCGAAAGTGGCCCTTTTTCAAATTTGATTTTTTTATGATATAACTTTACAATAACTAAGAAGTTTTAATACCTTCATTTAAGGAGTATTACATTGTCTATTAAATACAATTTATTGCATTAACCTAGCATTTTTAGTTTCCGAGATTTTTAGGATTCTTTAAGTGACCCGGATTCATTGCTCTCGAGTGTATAAAGTAGTTTATCTGATTTTACTCGCCTGAACTCACACGTACAATAGAGTAAAAAACTTTCTTTAAAATTCTATGTGTCCACTAAATATGTTTTTGTATTTAAGAGGTAGGCAGAAGCATACTGCGCGCCAATATTCCACAAGTTTAATTTTTTTAGTGAAGAGCCTAATGCTATGACTTATAAAAATTATACCTAAATATTATTTGGTATTTATGGTTTAAAAAAATACAAATTGTAAATAGTTCTCGATATTTAATTCTTTTTTTATGAAACGTGCAATTTGTGGATACCATTTTATACTTATAACTTTCGTCGGTATATATTAAGCACCTACTGTATCTAATCTCTTCATCACCAAAAGGTTGACTGGTAGAAAACGCCTTTGGCATTAAGTCCGCCTTTGTACACATAGATTTTGTGCAGAAAGTTTAAATTAAAATAAACCGGCCAAGTGCGAGTTGGACTCGCTAATGAAGGGTTTCGTAGCAGCAAGTAACATAATATAAAAGTTCTTATAGTTCGTTGTAACTTTGACTGATGTTTTAACACGTTCGCAGTGGTAGTGATTTCACTAACCTGAAATTGCGGTTTATGACGTATTAAAAAAAACTACCAGCTCTATCTCGTTCAAACTAATTTTCGTTGGTAGTTTTTATGGCAATGTACATCATATATTTTTTTAGATTTATCATTCTCTTAGTTTAGAAGTTAGAGGGGGGGGGAGGGACACATTTTTCCACTTTGGAAGTGTCTCTTGCGCAAACTATTCACTTTAGAAAAAAATGATGTTAGAAACCTCCATAGCATTTTTAAAGACCTATCTATAGATACCCAGCAACGTATGGGTTTGATACCCAGCACGTATGGGTTTGATGAAAAAAAAAATTTCGAGTTTCAGTTCTGAGTATGGGGACCCCTAAAATTTACTGCTTTTTTTCTATTTATATATAAGAATCTTAATGCGGTTCACAGAATACATCTAGCTACCAAGTTTCAATAGCATAGACCTTATAGTTTCGGAGAAAAGTGGCTGTGACACACGGACGGACAGACAGACGGACAGACAGACAGACAGACAGACATGACGAATCTATAAGGGTTCCGTTTTTGCCATTTGGCTACGAAACCCTAAAAATTGGGAGTAATGACATTCACGTCATTACTCCCAATTTTTAGGGTAATGCAAAAAAGGTCAAAATCCGATATTTCAATACCTACATTATATAACTTATTATTAGACCATTGTCAAGTCAATCAACTATGTATATTCTCAAGATATACCCGTACGTGCTACATACTACGTTTTTGTCGCTACGCGAACCAAGTTCAATGTCACTTATCAGCATTGCTGAGATTGTATTGATACACATGCCTATATAATGTAGAAAAGTGCACTATATTACGATTTTAGGGTTCCGTGCGCAAGGGGTAAAATGGGGCCCTACCACAGTGAGTTCGCTCTTGGCCGTTGTTGTCCTCCTGTCTTCGTATCTCATGAACAGCTGCTTACACAGATTATGTGTGTCTGTTGCCGCTAAACAACAAATACCTACTAAAATCAGAGAAAAAGTAAGGGATTCTCCCATACAACAAACGTGATATTTTGAAGTTTTTCGTATGGGTAACGGAAGAACATGAAGTTTGACACAGTTTGAGTTATATTATAGAGAAATAATTATATATACAGAAAATATTATAAAGAGAGCAGAAAGCTATTTTTAATTGAATACTTTCGTCAGCGTACGCGTCTTTACTGAGAATAATAATTTGTCACCTATAAATAGACTTCTTCATTCGCAAGTTTCTAAAGCTCTCGTCTGGGAAGTTTTGCAATCAGAGCGCATTGTGTGTACGTGTAGCACCCGAGTGCTTCGAAAATTGCAATGCACTTTAAGAAGCACTTCTGAACAAAATCTACGTTTGAATGCACAAACTTAATTACTAAGGTTCTAACCTAGATTTTACATGGTCACCCTAATGATAATGAAATGAATCGAAAAAAAGAAGAATAATAGATAATTACAGTTTTAGGAGTTGTCACCTATGTAGGAGTAGACAACCAATTTACGTAATGAGGGAGATCACCAAATAAGAGCAAATGAATGTATGCATTTGGTCGTAAGTGCAACGTGTGTTAAAACAATAGATGTCTTTTGTTTATATTGTGAGCTAAAACCCAGAACGCTTTCAAAAACAATCAACATAATATCCTACTAATATTATCAATGTGGAAGTTTGTAAAGATGTTTGAATGTATAGACGCATAGATGTATACGATTTAATCTATCACGCTCCAACGGCGGAGCGGATTGGGCTGAAATTTAGTACAGAGATAGCTTGTAGTCTGGAATAACACATAGGCTACTTCATTCGAGTGCTTTTCATCCTGGGTATATGTTCCCAAGGAAAGGGGGAACGGATATCCAATTTAACGCGGGTGAAGCCGCAAAGATCATCTTCTAGTAAATATTTTATTTTATGTCCCTACACAGTTACATTGATATGGGGATTTTTTACGTGCGAAAAAACCTTCATGAATGCTATGGACACATACCGACTAAAACCGCATGATTAATGCCCCTTAAGTAATATCCTCTGAAACTACAAGTATAAAGAAAGAAAATACAAAAACTAAACTATTTATAATAAAATAATACAGTCTTTACAATACCTGATTAAAAAACTGCTATCTTTAAAGAACTACCGCGAAAAATATAGTATTTTTTTTATATTTGTAGACAATCTCACACAACGTCATCTGGCCCAAATTAAGTTAATATAAACTTGTGCCACGGGATCTAGATGACTGATAGACATACATATAGTATACAAATAGTCGCGCGCGCCGCCGTCAGGGGTGGCTGTGTATCGGTCGAGTGAAGCGTTGTGTGTGTTCTCGCTCGCGTCTCGTAAAAATGTCTCAATTATTGCAATGTAATTTGTGTAATATCGTCATAGACGAGATGTTAGCTTATATACAAAATAAAATTTCAGTAATTGATGAAGATACGCTGAAAAGGATCTGCCTATCCGCGTTTACGAGCAATGAAATCAGTAAGTCCAAATCGTTGCTGGTCGAATCCCTGCCCACTGGTCAACGCAAAATTATAAGGAAGAGGAAAGGAAAGGAAGGAAGAGACTTGGATGATATTATCGGACTGTTTAAAAGTACAGATCCTGATGTAATACCCGTTTTCGTGGCGAGAGTGCTCGAAAAACTATCTCCAATATTGTTCGATCATCTCGATTGTACAAAATTACTCAAAGATATTACAAAATTAAACTCAGATATTGAACATAATAAAATACCTATGCTACTGTGAAGCAGGTTGAGAACTTGCGGGCAGATATACATGGCCTGAAATATTCATCATTACCTCCACCGCCACCTACACCAACTAATACGACAGGTTATGTTAATATACGACGGGGAGCATGGAACCTCGACAGTGGCCCGGTGGGAATGACAGTGGGTAACAACTGTACTTTGGATGAACAAGACACACAGCAGCATTCACCAGTCAGCTTTGTTCAGCCAGCATTATTCAGTCAGCATTCACCAATAAAGGTACAGGAACAACAAAATAGCCCTACATTAATCAAGGATAGTGCTAAAAAATTTCAATCTGAGAGTGTGTCGGGTACATTGTTATCTCAAGTCATGCAAAAAGATGATTCACCGAGTAAACCGGTGAAACATTAACTGACTGCATGGGAACTGTAAGTGCTAATAGTAATGATTTTCTAAACGAACTTATTTATGTTTTAGGGGATTTTAATGCTCATCCGGGTCAATTATTTTTCAATGAATTAAGTACTTTGTGTGACGAATTTAATTGGATTGTATTTGACGTAATAAAGTTAGGATTGACTTCTCAAACATTCACATACATAGATAAAGTGTGTGGTTCAAAGCGCTGGCTGGATCATTTCGTAGTGTCGCAATCAGCTGTTATTTCTGTGCACAATGTGTACGTGAGTTATGATTCATTGTGGTCTGACCACTTCCCCGTTATATGTGAGTGTAAATTAGATTGTCTGACTCCGCTAAAAATAACGACAGGTATAGACAACAGTAATCATTATGGGTACGTCAGTTGGGGGGAGAGGACAGCGGCCCAGGTTACTCAATACAGATGTGGATGTACACGCGCCGGTTCGTAGAATCAAAGTTAAGCATGAGCCATCACCTTGGTTAACCGCTGAAATTAAATCACTTATTTCACAAAAAGCAACAGCAAAGTCCAAGTATAAGAGACGGCCAACGGAGTTAAAATGGGAAAAATATGTCCTCATCAGGAACCACTGCAATAAGGTGTGTAGGAATGAACACAACAACATATCCACAGCTCTGTTCAGGACGGAGATCCAGCTAAAGTCTGGAAATTTCTAAGATCTTTGGGAGTTGGTAAATCACGTCAAGAGTCTGCTTCTAAAGGTCATAACCTAAATTCACTCAATCAGTTTTTTACTTCCACCTCCACTATGAATATGGAAACCAAAACAAATACGCTTCATCATCTTTCAACCATAACCACTCCCGATCGCGCTCCTTTCTTCTTTAGTCAGTTCACTGCTTGTGATGTTAAGAAGAGCATTAGTGTCCGACCGAAACTGGTTTTCCGGCCGAAACCGAAACCGAAACCGAACTTTCGGCCCCAGGGTCAGTTTCGGCCGAAACCGAAACCGAAACCGAAACTCACGTGTTCATATTAAAAAGAAAATCCAGCCAAGTGCGAGTCGGATTGCTGCACAGAGAAATCCGTTACAAAGATTACGTTTTTGTGTGGATGTTTTTTTTCTGATATTAGTAGGTATTTTTTGTTATAGCGGCAACAGCACATGGTGAATTGGTTTATGGTGGCAGTGTTCTTTGTAATCTCCAACGCTTTCAAGACCTTGCCCTGGAGCTGCGTTTGGGAGGCGTTTATTTACCATGGAATGCCTCAATACCTCCGTCGAATTGTCGGGGCCTATCTTTCCGAAAGGGCCGTAACTTACCCGAGCTAGGGCACGGTCGGCGAGATGTGTCGTTCGTTGTTCCACAGGGATCGTTCTTAGGACCGCTTCTGTGGAACATCGGTTACGATTAGGTGCTGCGTGGTCCGTTGCTCTGAGATGTCGGCGTAACCTGTTACGGGCGTAACGTGTTACGGCGACACCCTTATTACAGCGCGAGGAGCAACGCACCGAGGCGCAGCCCTAAAGGACACCTGCGGGATCCAGCTTACATATAGGGGGCGTCAGCATCGGCATCGAGCTCTCGACGACGTATCCGGGGCTCGTACTCGATAGCCGGTGTAACTTCGGATACCACTTCCGAAGTTTGGTTTCAAAACTGAGGGAGGAGCCGCACTCTCGCGGTTGTTGTCCAATATCAGGGGAGCCAACGCTCCCTGCAGGAGACTGTACCTTGGGATCATGCGGAGCATGGCCCTATTTGAGGCCCCTGTATGGGCGGAGATCCTAATCCTGATGGCCAGCAATGCGGCTAGATTGCTTAGCCCGCAGAAGGCGATGGCTGTCAGGGTAAGGATAAGGGGATACCGCATGATTTCAGTTGAGGCGGCATGTCTTCTAGCCGGGACCCCTCTATGGGACCTGGAAGCGAGGGCCCTTGCGTCATTGTTTAAATGGCGCAAGGAGGCGCTGGATCGGGGCCATAGGCCTCTTCCTTTGAACAGGTCATGCTCGTAAAAGAGACGGCGCCGGGGAGGAAGTGGGACAGAACTTTCCCACCCAATTTGCACAGTCTGCGTCGGCGCGCCCTATACTATCAGCCTCTATGACCAGGGGCCTGAGGACGTCTGCTCACCGTTTTTATAGAAGCAGGCCCTAGACGATAGCGTAAAGTGTAAGATGCATGCACGCCCCTCTCAAGTAGCGGGATAACAACTGAACAACCCCCCAAAGACGCGGCCGCAGTATGCAGATGATAGTACTCTACATGGGAGCTATTCTGGCCGTCCAGCGGAGGGGCGAGGCGACGTGGAGGAGAAGAGAAGGCAACACGTGGCGGATCTCGACCGGGACCTGGGTCGCATTTCCCAATGAGGTTCAGACAACCTGGTCGAGTTCAATGCCAGAAAAACACAGGCGTGTGCGTTTACAGCTAAGAAGTCCCCATTCCTACCCCTACCCTCTCTTCAGAGCATTACGGTTCCACTAAAGGACAACCTGGAGATCCTCGGTATAGACGTCCGGCGTGAACTCAATCACAAAAACTACATAGAGAGCTGTATTGGGCTGGCCTCGTGGAAACTAGGAGTCTTAAATAAGGTGAGACTGTATTTCACGCCACATCAGAGATGTTTACTGTACAAGACGCAAATTCGTCCCTGCGTCGAATACTGTTCTCACTTTTGGGATGACTCCGCAAGGTATTTACTAGACAAGCGCTTGACGCTATGCAGAGACGTGCTATCCGAATAATTGGTTGTCCTGAGGTGACGGGAGGCCTCGAACCGTTGGCGCAGCGAAGAACCATAGCGTCCTTGACTGCCTTCTATCGAATGTACCACGGCAAATGATCTGAAGAGCTCTTCAACCTGATCCCACCCTCTCCTTTCCGATCCCGAAGAACACGTGCCGGGCAAAGATACCACTCACACACAGTGGAGAGAATCTTCGCCAGAACCGAGCGTTTCAAAAGGTCGTTCCTCTGTCGAACTATAAAAACATGGAATGACCTGCCCACACACGTGTTTCCCTCATCTTACAATCCCGGGTTCTTCAAGAGGAGCGTGAAGAGGCACATCACAGGGCCGCCAACTTGAGGACCACTGTCAGAAGTGGCCCCCAATCGCTAGATGCGCCACGGCTTTCCATCAGGCTGGTGGCGACGTCAATTTGGCGAGCTAAATTTTTAAAAAAAAATGCATCATTCCGAGGGCATACTCGGGGCTTCCAACGCGTGGTTTTTAGTCTCCCACCCACCCGTGGTAGGACCGGAGTCCTACCGACGTTAGGGAGCAAAGCATCCCTGTAGGATTTCTCTCAAGTTAAAAAAAAATAGCGGCAACAGAAATACATCCTCAGTGAAAATTTTAGGCCTCTATCTGCCGCAGTTCCAGCGATACAACCTCGTGACTAAGAGACAGACGGATAACTAGGCCTCATGTCTCGTTAATAGGGTCCCGCTTTAACCCCTCCGTCTGAGAGTCCGACTCTCACTTAGCCGGTTATTTTTACAATAGGTGCAGCAAGTTCCACCAAGTGCCATCAATCAACGGTATAAATCTTCTCAAGTGTTCATTTTAGAAATATCACCACCTTAAGATGAGTTTCTTTCTTTTACGTGTGGAATTACTCATGGATGCTATTGCGAACTCCTACTGACTAAAACCACACGGTGTCCTGCTACTAGCTCTTGGCTGGTTTTGGTTACATTCTAGAAGAATATAACTAAAACTGGACAACAGTGAGCCAGACTAGCGCACGTAGGGTTCCGTACCAGAAAAACGGCAAAAAATCACGTATGTTGTATGGGAGGCCCCCTTTAATATTATTAATTTGTCTATTTTGCTATAGCGGGTACAGAAATATATCATCTGTAAAAATTTTAACTGTCTAACTATCACGGTGCATGAGTCAGCATGAGTTACAGCCTGCTGACAGACAGACAGACGATCAACGAAGACAACAAAACCGACAACAAGGATTCCGTTAAAATTGTATTATTATAACTATTGATTGGAAATCCTTTGTAAATCTGTAAATCTTCGGTTAGTAACATATTAACTGGTTGGGCTGACCCCAACCACGTCACAAGCAGAACCAGGCACTCAAAATTCATGAACACGTGAGTTTCGGCCTAGCCGAAAGTTTCGGCCCATTTTGGCCGAAACCGAAACTGCGGCCGAAACTCGATTTTTTGGCCGAAACTGGCCGAAACCGAAACCGAAACCGAAACTTCGGTCGGTCACTAAAGAGCATATTGTCAATTACCTCTAATGCCGTAGGTACCGACTGCCTAAGCCGAAAAATGATAATTCCTGTAATTGATGAAATCCTTCCCATTATCTGCCACATCCTAAACTTCTCAATAACTCACGGTGTCTTTCCGACAGCTTGGAAAGATGCACTTATAATTCCCATTGCCAAAAAATCCAACCCTTCTACGTTTTCTGACTATCGCCCTCTCTCTTACTTACTTACTTACTTACTTACTTACTTACTCTATCCTACCATTTCTGTCTAAGGTTCTAGAACGACTTGTTCACACTCAGCTCACAAATTTCCTTTCTCAAAATCAACTGTTTAGCCCCTATCAGTCCGGGTTTCGTCCTGGACACAGTACCACTACAACCTTACTTCACATTACTGAGGACATAAGAGCAGGTATGGAGAACGGCAAGCTGACAGTTTTAGCCCTGCTAGACTTCAGCAATGCCTTTAATACGGTAGACTTCGACATCCTGCTTGGTACTTTGAGCTCACTTAACATATCTCCGACGGTGATTGATTGGTTTCGAAGTTACCTGTTTGGTCGCCGGCAGCGTATTAGTATCGAGGATGTCTTTTAAAAAGTCATAGAAATGCCACCTCTTAAACTAAATGGCTCGCAATTGCTAAGGGTTAATACATTTAAATACCTGGGTCATTTCGTAACATCAGCCCTGAAGGATGATGTGGACATGGAACGGGAGCGAAGGGCGCTGTCGGTCAGAGCGAACATGGTAATCCGTAGGTTTGCTCGGTGTTCAGCTGAGGTTAAATTAACCCTTTTTAGAGCTTACTGTACCACATTGTATGCCTGTAGCCTTTGGACGAACTACACGCAAAGATCGTACAGCGCCCTCCGAGTCCAGTTCAACAACGCGTTCAGGATGCTGTTGGGGCTCTCCCGCTACTGTAGCGCATCAGCTATGTTTGCGGAGGCGCGCGTGGACTGCTTCCACACCATTATGCGCAAGAGAGGCGCGTCGCTGGTGCGGCGGGTGCGGGGGAGCCGGAACAGTATGCTGGCGACGCTCGCGGACAGACTGGATTGTTGTATAGTAAATCGGTGCTGTGAGCGACATGTGGGGCGCTTAGATTAAAATTGACATTATTTGATAATTAGTTAACATTATTTGATTGTTGGTAAAATCTACTAGTTAATGTCAATAATTCTAAGTTTGACATCAATTCATTTATTTTTTTATTTTCATTAATGACATGCAAAATTATAATCTTGACATCAATATTTTCAATTGATGACATGCAAAATTCAATTTTGACATCAATATTGTATTTTCATAATAGAATTGTAATAATGTGTAATTCTCAACATTTAGATTTCATAACATGGCATGAATGAATGTTTTCAAATGTATGTAACTGTGAGTAATGTGACTATTATTGTTATTATTATGAAAATGTACCTACCTAAATGAGTCTAGTTACTTGAAATAAATGAATTATTATATTAAATATATTTGTAAATACATACAGATTATACATAGAAAACACCCTAATTCCGAAACAAACATTTATGGATCACACAAATATTTTAACCGACCGGCGACCCGGGAATCGAGCCCAGGACCTCCAGCGCCGCAGGTGGTAGTCAAAGTTAAAGAATCCTCGTTTGACCAGTCTAACTTGCTCTTGTCCGGTTATTTATATGACACGCCAAATTGTCGCCGCCCGCATATTGAAAAGCTATTGCGACATCTAGCGAATTCAAGCCACTCTCACATTCCACAAGACTATTGACAAACTCCTCAAGTTGTCAGTCTAACGATGTGCCTCTTCACACTCCGCTTGAAAACCCGGTTCGTAAGAGGGTGTAAAATATGTACGCTGGCGGGGATTTCCGAATTTCTGTGACAATATATCTATATTGTGAAGTTGAAGTGCGGGGGCGTCGAGGAGATATGAGTAACACACGTATTGACACGACAATACCTTTAATGAGACTAATGTCTTAACCTAATACATAATGTATGCTAATTATTAATATTAACACACCACATTATAGGGATACTGGAAAAAAAATGATGAAAATACATTTTTTATCCCGAAAGAGCCACCACAAAGTTGTACCGATCAAAAATCATAAAAAATCCAGTTGTAGTCAACGACGTATTATAATATAGACACGTCATGCACGAACATCACGGCTTTCAAAAACAGCAAATATTTTATACATTCAAAAAAAGAATTACAATGAAATTATCTATGGTAGCATGTATGAAAAGTAAGGCAATTGCCTGACTTTTTTGTTGCCATTTTTCAGTGTAGGTAACATATCTATAGACACGTCATGCACGAACATCACGGCTTTCAAAAACAGCAAATATTTTATACATTCAAAAAAATAATTTCTATGAAATTATCTATGGTAGCATGTATGAAAAGTAAGGTAATTGCCTGACTTTTTTGTTGCTATTTTTCAGTGTTGGTAGCGTATCTATAGTTTTTTATATATCATTGGTTGTAGTCGAGATATCTGTAGAACTTTTTAGGGTTAAGTACCCAAAAGGTAAAATCTGGACCCTGTTATTGAGACTTGCCTTGCCTTACCTTCCATCAGGCCATCTGTCCGTTTTCACCAGGCTGTATCGCATGAATCATGATAGCTAATAGACATCTCAAAACTTGCAAATGCTCAAGGCTAGAGTTGAAATTTTCATAAATGATGCAATTTTTGTTGCCGCTATAATAACAGATACTAAAAAGGGAAAACGTATTCGAGAGGGACTCCCATAAAACAAACGCGATTTCTTTGCTACGAGTATTTTGGTACGGAATCTTAAGAGTCCGGCTCGTACTTGGCTGGTTTTAAACAGAAGTTATCGAAAGTATAGATTACTCAATGCGCAGAGCCTTAATTGGATTTTCTCTCACGTAGAAACCTTAAATTCCTTGGTAGGCAGAATTGAATGCGTTTCTAATTAAAATTATTTTATTAATATTAGGTAAGGGTGAGCTATCTATATTTTAACCTTATTGGAAAACATAGAAGTAGGTAGGTACTTGGATTTCTTGTAGCCTTTATAGAAATTGTGATAATCATTTATTTTCTTAGTTATGAATGAATATTATTATCAGTCTGATGTCAAAATGAATATTGCCACATAATCACCCTCGAAACCCTACGTACGCCAGTAAAACTCGCACTTTTAACGAACGATAATTATGATGATTTCAAGACAAAGTCAAATTTCTTAGAGTTCCGTACCCAAAGGGCTAAAACGTAACACATTTACACTAAGAGTGCGCTTATATGTCACCAGGTTGTATCTTATGAACAACTAAAAATTAAACCAAATAAAAATTAAGGAAGGCTCACAAAGGTGATTTCTCTGCCATTTGTGTTACGCAACCCTTCTTGCTCTTGGCCGGTTTTTAACAATGCGATTATTTTTGTTCCAGTGCTGTTGTAGTACTAATATAAGGTTAGCTCCTTTATTGTGGTGACCATTGTTCCTGTCTAAACTTAACTAGCTGTTTCCATCACCTAGCTGTGACCTTTGTATAGCTGCATGTACCTATGGCCAATAACTGGGCAAAAATGTTAACTTCAAAATATCATCATGCAATACGATATCCTAACCTCCTCTACATGACACTATTTTACCTCTGACAGATCGTTTTCTGTATGTTGGTATTGCAGTAGACTCGCCCTATGAGTGCCAGTGACATTTTACCGCTTATTAATGTAGATTTTAAGATGTAACCGTTAGCACTTAAGTGTTATTTTTTTATGTAAATATCCATTAGTCAAAATTATATGGTTCTGTTACAATACGATTGTACTTATGTAAGTTTAATTTTTATTTGAATGGATATTTCAAAAAGGCACTCATTTACATCACCGGAGGACGGAGTTGCTGCTTTCACATCTCAAATAATTTCCACGCCCGATAAAACGGCAGCAAAAGAAGAAAATAAGTTTCGACATAAGGTTGGAGTACATGGGAGAAAAATAAACTTATTACAGTAACACGAAAATCAAAGAAGTCAACCTCACAGCTAGAGGTAAATTAACTATGAAAGGACTATATTCTATTAATCTGAAACCAATCAGATCTTCTCTTTATAAGAATGTTTTAGCGCAGTCTAAAGTGGGTCGTATTTTTTTTTATATTTAGCTCGCCAATTTGACGTCGCCACCAGCCTGATGGTAAGCCATGGCGCATTTAGCGATTGGGGGCCAGTCGCACAGTCCGTAAGACTTTCGACAGTGGTCCTCAAGTTGGCGGTCCTGTGATGCGCCTCTTCACACTCCTTTTGAAGAACCCGGGATTGTAATATGAGGGATACACCTGTGCGAGCAGGTCGTTCCATGTTTTTAAAGTACGACAGAGGAACAATCTTTTGAAACCCTCAGTTCTGGCGAAGATTCTGTCCATTGTGTATGAGTGGCATCTCTGCCTGGCACGCGTTGTTCAGGTTGTTTGTTTTGCTGCGTAGGATTTGTTCTGTAGCTCAATCAATAAATCAAATCAGCCTATGGCAGTCCACTCCTGGACGTAGGCCTCTCCCAATTTACGCCACAGAACACGGTCCTTTGCCTTTCGCATCCATCCTGTGCGTTCTGTAGCTAGTGAAATATAGTTTATAAAAATTCCATCTATTGTAAATCACTTTTTTAAATTGTTTTATTATTGCTGTGGGGATGAGAATCATGCAAAAAGTAGCCTAAAACCATTTCAGAAAGCTGTTGTATATTGTGTCAAGTTTTGAGGGGGTCACTGTTGGGTATCCCCGGGTTACATAGGCTATATTTTATTCCCGTATTCCGAAGGGAACGAAATCTACGCGGGTGAAACCGCGTGACGTCTGCTAGTATATTATAATCCCTCAAGCTACTCTCCCTTGAGTATTAACTTACACATTATTCTTAATCAGTATTCAGAGACTAGATAATCAATTTAACTTGATTGAAAAGATAATCTAATTTGATATTAATTTGACAATGATTTGACAGTTACAGTCTGATAGATAGTATAAATTACTAGATGATATGGTAGTTCCACCCGAGTGGTATTCTTTTAATGGTTTCGTACCAAAAGGGTAACAAATGGAATCCTGTTCATAAGACTTCGCCGTCTCTGTCAGTCTGTACGTCTGTCTGTCTGTCTATCCGTCACAAGGCTGTATCTCATTAAAAGTGATAGTTATAGAGCTGAAATTTACACAGATTATGTGTTTTTGTTGCCGCTATAACAACAAAAATTTTCAAATATGAAAAGAAGGGGGTTAAGGGGAACTCCCAATAAAAAATAAATTTTTTTTGACGTTTTTTGGCACTCCTCCGTGTACGACTCGCACTTGAGCGGTTTTTCAATCTCGCCACTCAGATCTATTCCAGGGATATAAAGTCTATGCGTTTTTACCCCTGTTCCAAATTCTGCCAGATCCGTTCAGACATTAGACGTGAAAAAGACAAACCAGAGAGACGTCCATAATTATAATATAAAATAAAATATTAATATTATGCTTTCTGGCACAATTTAAGTTTTATTAGTTTTTTAAATTTATTAACTGACAAACCTGTTACGGCTGTCGGCAATGTATTGTACATTCGAATACAATTGCCCGCAAAAGAATTGCTTATTTTATTAAGCCTAAATCTAGGTACAGCCAATTTATTCTTATTTCTTAAGTTTAGGTTATGGATATCACTATTTTTAATAAATTTACTATTATTTTTATGAGTATATAATAAGTTTTCATATATGTACTGTGAATACACAGTAAGGATGTTGATATCCTTAAACTTTTCTCTTAATGACTCCCGAAACCCCATGCCATAGATAGCCCGGACAGCCCTTTTCTGCAACACAAAGATACATTCGATGTCGGCAGCGTTACCCCATAATAGTATGCCATAGGTCATGACACTGTGGAAATAGCTAAAGTAGACAAGACGCGCTGTTCTAATGTCTGTCAGTTGTCGGATCTTTTTAACGGCATAGGCTGCAGAGCTCAGTCTGCCCGAGACTTTCTCGATATGAGGCCCCCACTGCAAGTTGGAGTCTAACTTTATGCCCAGAAAGACAGTTTCATCGACCAATTCTACTTGATCATCCCTAATCCTAATACTGGTGTTAACGAGCCTAACATTTGGCAAGGTGAATCTAATACATTTTGTTTTAGTTTCATTTAACAATAAATTATTTGCGTTAAACCAGTGGACTACCCTAGAGAGGGCATTGTTTACTTCGTCAAGATTGCGTTGTCCACGTTCAACTTTAAATATTAAAGATGTGTCATCAGCAAACAAAACTACCTCGTGATCGTCTCTTATAAGGTGAGGGAGATCATTTACGTACACTAAAAGTAGAAAAGGTCCCAGAATTGAACGCTGAGGCACCCCCATTGTTACAGCAGACCCATGTGACTGTTTACCATTTATAACTACTCTCTGTACTCTATATCTTAGGTAAGAACTAATTAAATCCAAGGCCGTCCCCTGGATCCCATAATGATCAAGTTTTTGAATTAAAGTCTGATGCTGGACGCAATCAAAGGCCTTAGATAAGTCGCAGAATACACCATAAGCATCATACGACTCCTCCCAGGCCTCATATATACACTCTAATAATTTGATTCCAGCATCCGTGGTAGACCGACCGCGCGTGAAACCGAATTGTTTAGTATGGAATAGTTTATTTGTATTAAAATGATTTTGCATTTGATTAAGCATTACCTTTTCAAAGATTTTACTAAACGTGGGTAGTACAGAAATAGGACGAAAATTGGACGGATCCGAGGTGCTACCCGATTTAAACAGAGGAGTTATTTTACTAAACTTCATTAAGTCAGGAAACACACCACTATCAACACAATTATTAAATATTATTGATAATTCAGGGGCAACCATTTCAATTAACGAATTAACTAAATGTACAGAAATTCCCCAGAGGTCAGCCGTTTTCTTAATATTTAAAGATTTAAAAGTTTTTATGATAGTGTGTATACTAATTTTACTGAATTTGAATATTTCATTACAGCAAGGAACATTTGCTTTTAACAAGGATTCTGCTATTGGGGTGAACCTAGGCCTCTGGTCAAATCTACTGGTATTCGAGAGAAAAAATGTTCAAATTCGTTAGCGACTTCGGCATCTGTTGTAATGATGTTACCATTTACTTTAAGTTTAAAATTATTATCATTTGATTTTGCTTGGCCTCTTTCTGCGTTAATTATTTTCCAAGTAGATTTAACTTTGTCTACACTATTGATAATGTTATTACTTATATACTTTCTTTTGGCCGCTAAGCAGTCTGCTTTAAACTTTTTTGAATAAGTTTTAACATAATTTAGAAATTCATCTGTTCTATTAAGCTGTCTTTCTGAGTATAGTTCATACAGTTTTTGTCTACTTTTATGTATATCCTCAGTGGCCCATTCACTGAAGGCTGGCCTGTCTCCGATTGTGACTTCCTTAGACTTGAATATGGAGTTGAACTCATTGTAAAAGGAATCAAAAAATAACTTATACATTACATTTGAATCTAAGCCAGTGTCTAAAAATGGAAGTTTATTGCAAAGTCCAACTCGCATACGTTCCAAGCGGTCACTAGTTACTGGTCTACATAATATTTTACGTCTTTTAACTTTTTCTCTTGTGATCTTGAAAGATGCTATTTGCCCAGTATGATCTGATTTTATCTTATTTATAATACTCTTACTTTCTGGCAACATATCACTGTATATATTGTCCAGACAAGTAGCTGTTGTATCACAATATCTAGTAGGCTCTAAAAATAAGTTAGTGAGATTGTGTGATTTAAATAAATTTAAGATATCATTGGTCTGACGTGTATTTATATGTATATTAACATTAAAATCACCGCACACTATTAGGTGTTTATTAGTTTTTCCAAGTTTAAATAGCACTTTATCCATTACTTCCTCAAACTCACAAAAGTATAATTAGTAAGCATTATTGACTGCAAAATGGGGTTATAAAGTACAGTTTAATTGTAGGATTATATTTTCTGTAAATTTCAATTCAAGTGGCCTACTTGAATTGAAATTATTGCGACAGGCCTTGTCGCAACATGCTGAGATTAGATACAGCTTTAAACTTGAAAACCGAATTAGTTTGATATTAATTTGACAAATATTAATGTTGTTGATTTAACGGTTGGATGGATTATAACTAATGTATTGTTAAGTATTTTCTGCAAATGTCATTTCAATGACATAGTCACAAAATAATTATGTACCTACTTAGTTTTACCTTTTTATTTTTCATCGTATACCAACACTTAAAATGTCTCCAAAACAACGACTGATATTAACATAGTCTATCAAAATTTTACATATTATAATATAGTTACGCCTTTATCCCCGAAGGGGTAGGCAGAGGCATATTATATGCCCACATTTCACCTTTGTATAATTTGTCCCACTTAATAGGTGGTGAGCCGTATTTAAATGGACAGGCGTAGTTTGTGACTGCCTGCTGTATAATAAAGCCTTCAACTTAGCTTAACGACTGCCATTTTCAGAACACTGAGTCCGCGGGGCCACGAGCGCTTCTCAAAATTTTACATATTAAAAGATAGTCACGCCTTTATCCCCGAAGGTAGGCACAGGCATAGTACACGTCCACATTTTCATTTTATACCTACTTTTAAAGTTTTAAGTCCCACGTAATCGGTGGTGAGCCTATTGCCGTGGTAAAATGGACAGGCGCAGGTCGTGACGACTGACAGTTGAAAATTTTCAAGCTTTTATGTAGGCATATAGCCTTCAACTTGGTTTAACGATTGTTATTTTACTAACAACCGGGTTTCCTTTCTTGTTTTCTTTTTCTATTTAACTCTTTAATATTTTTATTTAATTTCTAACACCTATTTAAGTTTCTTTCAAAATTATTTGACAGAAATGAAACAGTTATTATTGAAAGCCCCCCCCCCCCCCCCCCATTCCCTTATTAAGTGCGAAAGACGAGCTTATGGGAAAGTGAGAAGCCCTATACTAGCCCGTTTTTGCTAGCCTGGTGCAGAGGGCATTATCCTTCACATAATGATTGGCAGAAGGTTATGTCCAGCAGTGAATTGCGTTAGGCTGATTGAAAAGATTCAACAGAAGGCATGTTCATCAAATATTTGCAGTTTTAAGGCATATAAACTGCAAATATCAACAATATGGACGTCTTGAAGACAGATATTGCGTTAGAAAACCGATCAAGTGCGAGTTGAGTATGTTCTTAATTTTAAAAACAGCAAAATAATTCGGCTTTTTATACCACTCAGGTGGCAGACAAGCAGATTTACTGGTGGTCACCGTTGCCTATGGACCGACCCTGTAAAAACCTTCGAAGACGCCTTTTGAAGAACCCTTACCTACATGTTGTTTTGGAGCTCCCCTTCTTATAAGTTTTTTGTAATTTTTGTTAAAGCGGCAACAGAAATACATCATCTGTGATTTTTTCAATTTCCTAACCATCACGGACGGACTACAGAGTCTGAGAAACAGGGACCAGTTTTTCCCCATTGAGTACGAAACCCTAGAACTGATTTGTTTATGTAGTCGTACATCAAACATTGGAATAGAAAAGACTTAAGTAAACCAATATCTATAAACAAACGCCTTGTAGCTTGAGTTCTACAATCCTGTACAAATATCTATCAAATTTATTACCGCCCTTACACCGAACGAAGTGATTGCAATACATTGTACTAGTTGTAAAAGAAATTGGAAAAGGAATGAGGAAGTTTCATGAAGAGAGATTTTTTACGGGTAGAAAACCGTCATGGATGCTATGCCGGACTCTACCCCAGGACTCCCAGCAAGAGTAGTAGGAAGTCGGAAGGGTTTCCGAGGGCTTACGTAAGGCATCGAACTCACGACTTCCAAATCCGTAGTCACCGGGACTCCCAACCATAAGCTGTTATGTAAGATACGTGCGGTTTTTAGTCATTAGGAGTCCGGCATAGCATCTATGTAGAAATTTCTCACGTTAAAAAAAATTAACTGAAACCACGCGGTACCCTGCCCGCTGCCTACGGCTGGAAGCCCGGGGTAAGCCCGGATAAAGGATAAGGATATCCGGGGAGCTAACGGATGTACGATTATGTAGTATGTCACCTGACTAACTAATGCCCGTAGCACCGTCCGCGCGTAAATGTTTTCCTGTATTCATTTCCTGCGAAGTTGTTCCTGGAATTAATTATAGTTGTTCTTATTATCTCAAATACCTATACATGTTAAGAGTTTGACATCCCACTTCACGATTAGTTCTATTTTACGTTTGGAGATCCTCATGGATGCTGTGCTGGATTTCTATACCGGCTTAAATCACACGGTTTCCTAACTCCTTACGACCAGCAGACACGGGTAAACCGATGGTTCACGGCGCGATGTGAACTCTACAACGATTGCCCACGTCAAAAAAAAACGTTGGTAAAAAATAATTTGATGTTATTTTTCTGAATAGTATTTTGTGTTTTGTAAAAAATAAATAAACATCCAACGCTATGCAGATTAATAAAGTACCCTTTAAGAAGAAATGACTGGACCTTTTACGTTCCAAAACAAAGTTTAAATTGGTTTATGTTTTAATTGGGACAATATTTACTCTATGGACAATGTTCTATGGACAATGTTCATGTATATGATTCCAAAAACAAAAGC
The DNA here is from genome assembly GCA_933228765.1 of Miltochrista miniata. Lineage (NCBI taxonomy): Eukaryota > Metazoa > Arthropoda > Insecta > Lepidoptera > Erebidae > Miltochrista > Miltochrista miniata. Next base: position 6,197,482 of record OW121769.1, read on the forward strand.
TACCTAAAATGTCTTCCGAAAATGACAACTTTGTCATTCAAACGCAATGTATAAATGAAATGCTTCATTCTGTTTCAGTTAAATCTACTTATTTTGATATAAAAGCGAATTTAATCTGTTTTAGTACAATCTCATAAAGCAGTATAAATCGTCTTTATAAAGCAAAAAAGTGTCTGAGATTTCTTATTCGTTTTCTTAGAGAATTTGCACAATTTCCAAATAGCATCTAAGTATTTAAGTTTCAACTGTAATGTCTGAAGTTCCAACATTCTAGCTTTAAATGTGTTTATTTACTTTCAAGAATTATTGAAATAGTACTTTAAATCTCTGTTTATGTTTAGTATCTTACGTGGACCGTATGTTGTGGCGTAAATTGGGAGAGGAGGATCCTTCATGGATGCTATGCTGAACACCCACCGACTAAAAAACCTCAAGCATCCTGCCCAACAGCCTACGGTTGCGAGCCCCGGGTAAGCCCTCGGAAGGATGTCCCAGGACTCCCAGGGGTTCGGGTGCTATCCCGCGTCTTCAAACACAGCACTTCATAATGTATAGTATAAACTTTCGCCATGTTGGAACACTGTATTCCAAAATACAGGCACTCGCCTAGTTTGGAATGTAGTTTCTGTATCTCTTGAGCAAACTATTGAAAATTGTATTAGTGTAAGCCAATATCGTATAAATTCTTTTATGTAAATATATATATATTATGTCTTTGAGTGTTTTTTCGAGTGTTATCCTCTTCTTAGGACGGGGGAGGGGGGGGGGGGGCGTGCGTAACTTCCTCACGTCATGTTGCTTCTGTATGGACGGTGAGCAGTCCCCTCACCGTCCCCAGGCCAGGTCATGGATGCCAATTCGTTTGATGGTTCAAGATATCATTTGATAGTTCGTGATTTTTATTTTATTTTTATAGCCAGATAAGCTATAGCCTTTTAGTTTACTGCCTGAATCCGCTTGAAGATTCTCAGAGTATAAGAGGATTGCAATAAGTGATCTAATCTAAGTAATACAGTTGCTTTTATTTTTGAAGGAGATGTTTTGAATCTTTCCGTTCCGGGTACATTTGGTGAAACCTCTGTGCTAAGTGGGATCAAATCTGCTGGTCTATCGAAGTCTCCCTTCATATAATAATCATATCTAATTATTCATACAATTATTGCATGTATCGAAATGGTATACGAGTATTGGTCGCAACCGGTTTTACCAGTTTAGATAGGTATAGGTTTTATGAGATTTTATGTCTGCTAAAGGTTGACATTTCAAATGCAGTAGAGTTGTTAACTGTTCTATTACTAGAACCAATAGTAAAACTTCTTAGAACAGAGGTTAACTCGAACATTAACAACCACGTAGTATGAGGGAAATATTAAAGGTGTTATAGAGAGTAATGGCCACTGTCATATATTACTATTTGATAAAGAAAATCTTCCTCCTTGTTATAAGTCGTTCAAACATACTTAATGGTTTTTTCTATGTCAATGTCAATGCGTTCAAAAAATTTCAACGATGAATGGTACACATACACATTTTTGTTGAAGAAACTTATTAACTATTCACTCATATATAATACTAGCTGACCCGCACAACTTCGTTTGCGCCACATAAGAGAGAGTATTACCTGTTCCCGTGGCATTTACTCCCGTCGCGTTGCATTTACTCCCGTAGCGTCTCGTCGTTATTATACTTCGGATATCAACCGAAGACGATTGCATAGTATTTACATGCAGCAGTACATGAGATGGTGCTGTCTTTGTCATACTTTTTAAAGTAAATATCTAGAAAACAAAAAAGTTGTCTCGCTCGCACCCACGCTCTCGTACACGCGTCCGGGTTGAGCTGTCAACATATTGTCATTACGTGATTTTGTGTTGTCAGCGAAAATCTAGGGACAGGGACAGGGACTATGAAAGTTTACGCAGAAAAGTGAAAAAATTAAAACGGAAGCTACAACGTGTACGTAGTGCATCAACGTCTTCGTCATCGGAAGGAACAGGAAGCGACATTATTAATTATGATCACTACTATCAGAACAACGATTATGATGAGCCTGCACCGACGCCCCCGACGGCAAGGTCTCCTTTTTACCCAGAAATAGACGAAATACCAGGTACTCTATAGGTACATACATAGAAACAATAACGATAGAGATGTATGGTTTTCCACATAAATGGTGAAGAAAACCATACTGATTCTAAATGAATCATACTTGATCGCGCACGTTACATTCATAGAAACAATAACGATAGAGATGTATGGTTTTCCACCTAAATGGTGAAGAAAACCGTACTGATTCTAAATGAATCATACTAGATCGACGCATGGTACATAGGTACATAGAAACAATAACGATAGATATGTATGGTTTTCCACCTAAACGGTGAAGAAAATCGTACTGATTCTAAATGAATCATACTTGATCGGCGCATATTGCGTCAGATAACCTCAAACATACAAATTTCTCCGCGTTTACCGCGTTGAGTACCTACTGGGTATGTATTGTTCCACGTATATCGTGTTGAACTCCTATGGAATGTTATCTCCACGTTCACCGTGCTGAGAATCTATATGACTCTACATTTAACGTGATGATCTAGGTACTATGAAACATTATCTCAGCGTTTACCGCGTCGAGGTATAGGTATTGCTATATGCGTATACCGCGTTGCAACTCGAAAACCTAACCTAAATGGTTAGGTAAATACAACCATGTAGGACTCCTATCGTTACTAGTACCACTCCATTATACCTGCACAGTCGAAAATAAAAATACTCGCCTATTTCATGTGAATCATGTTCAAAATGATGAATGTTAGATATCTTAATACCTAGCTATTTTAACTTCAAATTTGCAGGCGAAGAAGGCGAAAATGAACAAATGTCTAAGAATACTGAGATACCACTAACAACTGTTGAAGCGGAAATATCCGTTGAGGCTGAGGAAACTCAACCCATACCGCTGGATCGAGATACTCTCCAGCTACTGGGAGACAATCCTGCAGATCAAAATATTCATGGCGAGAATCTGCATAAGGATATAGTCCCTAGATGGACACACATTCTTACTAACGGAATGAACAAAGAGACCAAAGCAGATCTTATGAAGATCTATTTACCGCCAGAAAATTGTGAATTTATGAAAGCACCAATACTTAATTTAGAAATAAGAGCGGCTTTACAGGAGAATAATTTCAAAAAAGACTTGTATAGCCAAGGCAAGCAACACCAACTGGCTAGCTGCTTAGCTGCCATCGGACAGGTATTGAATTGGGCCTTATCTTCTAAAGACTCATCACCACAAATTCAAAACATAATAAAACCATTAGCCGATGCAGGGCGACTGCTATGTGACTGTCAGTACCGAGAATCGCAATCTAGACGCTTCGCTATAGGTGGCGCATTGAATAAGGAAACTCGGGACGCTATTAAAAACACCAAGATTGACCAATACCTATTTGGTTCTACCTTAGCTGAAGACTTGAAATCTTCCAAGGCTATTCTTAAGTCTGGATCTGAAATGTAAGCCTTTACAACACCAAAGGCCCCATTCAAGCAACCTTCGACTTCACAAACTCGACGAGGAGCTTTAAACTCGAGGGGGATGTCGCGAGCAGCAGCTGGCGAGACGCGTCATACCCCGACGCATCGGCGGCCGGTTCCAGCTGCGCCGAGTCGCCGCACGACGACAACTTCCAATCCCCGCCGATCCAACAACTACTCGCGCCAAAGGACAAGGAGACGCTAGCTTCACAGGTACCTGCCGCTGGCAGACTGCAATATTTTTATCAACAATGGTCTAGTATAACTAACGATCCAACTATTTTATCTTGGATAGAAGGTTACAAAATACCCTTTAAGGAGGAACCAATATTGTTGTCGGTCCCCACAAATACATTGACATCTATATTGCAGATCGATATAATTAACAATTGTATTGCCAAATTATTAAACTCTGGGTTTATATCACCTTGTAACCCGTGTGATGGTCAATACCTATCATCAATTTTCACTGTACCGAAACCCTGCGGTAATCATAGATTTATTTTAAATCTTATGAATTTAAATAAGTTTGTACAGGCAGACCACTTCAAAATGGAAGATTATCGTACTGCGGTAAAATTATTGGACCATAATTATTTTATGGCTACGTTAGATTTGAAGGACGCGTATTTCTTAGTTTCCATTAATGAAAGTGATAGGAAAATGTTACGGTTTATATGGAACTCGCAATTGTACCAGTTCAACGTCCTTCCGTTCGGTCTTTCTACGGCGCCCTATCTCTTTCCTAAGCTATTAAAACCTGTCTTACAATATCTTCGTACCTTTGGTTATTTATCAGTAAATTATTTGGATGATTTTCTCTGTATAGGGAAAACATATAAAGAGTGCTTAGAAAATGTTACAATTACAAAAGAGCTGTTGGAATACTTAGGATTTGTAATAAACTATGATAAAAGCAAAATGATCCCTGATAGAACATGTAAATTTTTGGGATTTATTTTCAATACTGAAGATATGACTTTAACCTTACCATTAGATAAAAAACAACGAATCATAGATAAAGCTAAACAGCTTTCACGTATCAATAAATGCTCAATCAGACAACTGGCAGAATTTATTGGCATATTAACTTCAGCTTGTCCCGCTGTACGCTATGGTTGGACTTATACAAAACTATTTGAAAGGGAAAAATTTTTGGCTTTAAATTACTCAGAAAACTACAACAAATTTATGAAAATACCGAGCTATCTAAAACATGATTTCCAGTGGTGGATAGATAAAATCATCACATCTTCGTGTCCTATTAGGGTCAATGACTACCGTTTAGAGATTTTCAGTGATGCTAGCAAAACAGGGTGGGGTGCCGCTTGCAGCGGTAAAAGTACAAATGGGAACTGGACAGACTCAGAACTAGACATGCATATCAATACCTTAGAACTAAAGGCAGCATACTACTCTTTAAAAATATTTACATCTGGTATGAGGGATTGTGATGTATTAATGAGAATTGATAATACTACAGCAATCTGTTATATAAACCGAATGGGTGGAGTACAGTAAAATAGCGCGAAAAATATGGAATTGGTGCGAGGATAAAAATATTTTTGTATTTGCTTCTTACATAAAATCATCAAAAAATATAGTAGCTGACAGGGAATCCAGAAAGCTCAATCTAGATACTGAGTGGGAACTCTCAGCCTGGGCATACACCGATGTAGTTAAGTACTTTGGAACACCGGAATTTGATCTTTTTGCTAGTTGTCAGAATTCGAAATGTGACAGATATGCCTCTTGGAAATTAGATCCGAACTCTGAAGTTGTTGATACATTTACATTTAATTGGGTCAACTTAAACTTCTACGCGTTCCCTCCGTTCAGTCTGATTATGAAACTATTACAAAAAATTGTAAAAGATAAAGCGGAAGGGGTAGTGGTTGTACCGTTGTGGACATCACAGCCATGGTATCCTATGTGGTCTAGACTAGTAATCTCTCGTAAATTATTTTTTGGTCCTGACAAAAGCTTATTGCATTCGCCTTTCAGAAAGCATCACCCGCTGAACGCAGACCTTACCCTGGTGGCAGCGAGGTTATCAGGCGTTCATTACTAGCACGAGGCGTGCGTAGCTATGGCTTCCTTTTCTACTCAAACTTTAAAGCAATATAATTCATCCATAAAATCTTGGTGGACATTTTGTGAAACCAATACTTATGATATTTATAATGCTAATACCACTCGTTTGATCTCATTTTTAACTCAAAAATTTGAGGAAGGTGCTAGTTATAGCTCTCTCAATACACATAGGTCTTCTCTCTCTATTATACTAGGTAACAATGTTACAGTAAATGATTGCGTTGCTCGGTTTCTAAAAGGAGTATTCAGGTTGAAACCTCCTACTCCTAAATACAAATCTACTTGGGATACAAACAAGGTTCTTGATTACTTGTCAAGGTACTATCCTTATGACAATACTCCAATATGTGACTTGACTCTTAAAACAATTACTTTGATGGCAATTGCTTCAGCACAAAGGATGCAAACCTTAAGTCTAATAAAAATGTCGAACATTTCACTTCAAAGTGATCATATGCTTATAAAAATAACTGATTTAATTAAAACTTCAAGGCCTGGTTCTTACCAACCACTCATTCGGTTACCATTTATAAAAGAAAAACCCTCAGTATGCCCTGCTTCAGCTCTTAAAGCTTATATAGAAAAAACTAAAATATTTCGTATTGGGTCAGAAGATGAGTATTTATTCATCAGTATTAGAAAACCACATAAAAGAATAGGCCCTTAAACTATGGCTCGCTGGGTTAAGGATACCTTGAAAAATAGTGGCATCGATATCTCGATTTATGGAGCGCATAGCACTCGCCATGCTTCTACTTCAGCAGCTCATAAATTAGGAGTAAATCTGGAAGTGGTTCGCAAGGCCGCAGGTTGGAGCGATAAGTCCAATATCTTTCTCAAATATTATAATTGTGAAATTTTAAATGATAATAATTCAGATAACTTTGCTGAATGTATATTCCAAAATTATTCTACTTAGTTACGTTTATTTTATTTATGTTTGTTAACATAGCGATAGATGATTATCTAAACTGGAATAAGAAGTTTGTTACCTAATCTTAAATGGAAAAGTCCACCTACTATAAATTGTAGAATAAATGATTAGGTATTACATACTTAATACATATAAAATATTTCTTTCATAAGCACTCTATTTTTCATTTTTATTTTAAAAAAACTCTAAACCTCTACATGTAAATACTATGCAATCGTCTTCGGTTGATATCCGAAGTATAATTATGAATCAAACGAACTTACCTGGTGAAGTTTGATTCCAATTATGCGAGGATGTCAACCGAAGACGATTGCAATCCCATAAACGCCCCTTTAAAATAAAAATTTAACTTGGCTCTGAAATAATGACAATATGTTGACAGCTCAACCCGGACGCGTGTACGAGAGCGTGGGTGCGAGCGAGACAACTTTTTTGTTTTCTAGATATTTACCTTAAAAAGTGTGACAAAGACAGCACCATCTCATGTACTGCTGCATGTAAATACTATGCAATCGTCTTCGGTTGACATCCTCGCATAATTGGAATCAAACTTCACCAGGTAAGTTCGTTTGATTCATAAATATTCAATACTACGTGAGAGAGAGGGAGAGAGAGAGAGAGAATGGTTTCTCGTCGCGTGTATTTCCGTCACATTATTTTTAAGAACAATTTCGTTTATGAAAGAGGTATCTCGTGGCATTATTGTAGAAAAAAATTGATTGCCATTAAAATGGTTATTGTGCACCAACCCAAAGATAGACACATGCTATCGCGCAATTTTTTTAGAACTTTTTTAAGAGAAACAATTTTGTAGTGCATATTTTTTACATAACTATAGTACATATTTTTTACAAACTACGAGTATAAATATTTACGCAGCACACGCAAAGAAACTCAAAAGGAATAACTTTTCCCCCGTTTTTGAAACATTTACTATTACTGCTCCGCTACTATTCGTTGTAGCGTGATGCTATATAGCCTATGACACTCCACAATAACGTAGCTTTCTATTGGTGAAAGAATTTTTTAAATCGGTTCTGTAGATCCCGAGATTACCCCTTACAATTTAACAAATATACAAACACACAAACTTTACTTCTTTATAATATAAGTATAGAAGTATAGATTACAGAATTCGGGACTTTACACGTAATACTATTTACTTACACCCACCACGTTTCGGATGCGTTGTAGAGCCCGTGGTCGCAGCTGGACTCGATCAGTCCTCAACAAAGTTCAACAGCGACCACGCTGGCGTCCGAGACGTTGGCATGTAAGTAAATAGTATTTTGCATGAAGTCCTAAATTATTTAAGTATGAGTGTTTGAAAACCCTAGATAGCCTAAAAATAATTTATTCTAAACGTTCACTTTGATACACAAAAAATCTTATAAAAATACCATTGAGTTTCACTATGGTATTATTCAAAGAAGTAGATCGATAGAACTTTTGTATGAAGTTTCGAAATAGGCTGTCTCTACCCTCGTCTTGTACTTTAATTCTGAGAGCTCTCCCTGTGAATCCGGGTCGTTAGTAAATTTCAATACTTTGTGACCAGACCTTGTTAAATTGGCTATTTATATAGCGTTCAATCTTGTAGTCTCTACAATGCTAATTGTTTGAAATATCTAGAATCGTTTATTTTTTATGTGATTTTTTTTTTCATTCAGCCTGAATTGGATTTTAGGAAATGGAAAAGTAGGAATGAATCAAAAAGGTTTGTATTAGATACAAAGACTACGTGTGGCGACGGGAAAGAGTACAAAATATCACCACTGCAATTTATTCCTAGGGTGTCGTAAGATGGAACACTTTCGCAAAACGATTCATTACGTGAAGAAGGAAAACTAGAAATTTAACCCGATTATCAATAAAATGACAATCGTTAAGCCAAGTTGAAGGCATTATGAGCGGCTTGAAATTGTTTCAACTGTGAGGCGTCATAACCTGAGCCTGTCCATTTCATCACGGCAATAGGCTCACCAATTCACTGTTTATTACCTAGGACATAAAACTATAAGGTGAGGTGTGGGCGTATACTATGCCTCTACCTACCCCGTTCGGGATAAAGGCGTGGCTATATGTATGTATGTATGTGTGTAGATACAAAGAAATGAAATAACGATTTCAATAAAACTTCTTTTGTCTCGGTGTAAATTGAATTCGGAAAGGAAAAAGTGTACGAAAATAGAGGCAATGTTTGGTTTTGGTTTCCCCTCGGTGTGAATTGAATTTCATGAAGTTTTACTTTTTCATGTCTCACACTCAATTTTTTAAATTTTTAGGTTTCCGTATCTCAAACGAAAAAACGGAACCCATATAGGATCACTACGTTGTCCGTCCGTCTGTCTGTCAAGAATTTTTATTGCGAGAACACGTAAAGATATCGAGTTGAAATTAATTAACGTAAGCGTGTGTACATAACTTAAAAGTTGGATTTTTAACAGTTTCTAGGGACCATAGACTAGTCTATGGTCTATATATCAAAAAGCTGGACACCCATCCGCTATAAAGTCTCATGCTGAGGTTCCCGTTTTTACGCTTTAGTTATGGAACCCTAAAAAATATCCTTACCACAAGGCACTGCACTTTAGTTAGGTGCAGTGCCTTGTGGTATCATACATCATGTTACTGCCACTTTATTGTGAAATAATTTATCTTTATTGGTTTAGCAATTGCGAGAACACTTGCATAATAATCTACAAGGTCTTTGTATAGACAATACTAGACGAACTGGTTTCAAAAATAGTGATGGTTTTGTAGTAACAAGCTAACTGAAAATACGAGTTATTTTGACATTGAAGCAAAACTTCAACAAATAAAACCTGATTAAGCCGAAATCAAAAAGATACTTTATAAGGACCGTAAAAAATCTGACTTTGTAATAATATAATAATAGGATGAATACTGCATTTTATTTGGTTTATTTTCCTCGAAGAAATAAACAAACACACAGACACGAACAATAAATGATTGTTCTAGACTCAGAATTCCTAAAAACTTAGAATAAAAGAGTTAGCTTTTCAAGTAATCGGATGCGATGGTGGTTCATTTTCATCATCAATCAATCAACAATACATATAATAATCGTAACAGGTCGCTGTCCGTATATGGAAGATAAATAAGAAAAAATAAATCATGGGGGCTTTATGAACGCAATAGAACCCAAAACAATGATTTTTAGAATTTTTGTCTGTTTGTCTGTATGTCTGTATGTCTCTATATCTGTTTGTCTGTACGTTTGTGCACGCTAATCTCAGTAACGGCTTAACCGATTGCAATGCGGTTTTTTTTAGGGTTTCGTAGCCAAATGGCAAAAACGGAACCCCTATAGATTCGTCATGTCTGTCTGTCTGTCTGTCTGTCTGTCCGTCCGTGTGCCACAGCCACTTTTCTCCGAAACTATAAGGCCTATGCTATAGAAATTCTGTGAACCGCATTAAGATTCTTATTTAAAACTAGAAAAAAAGTAGTAAGTTTTGGGGGTCCCCATACTCAGAACTGAAACTCAAATTTTTTTTTTTCATCAATCCCATACTTATGGGGTATCTATAGAAAGGTGTTCGAAAATGCTATTGAGGTTCCTAACATATTTTTTTTCTAAAATGAATAGTTTGCGCAAGAGACACTTCCAAAGTGGAAAAATGTGTGTCCCCCCCCCCCCCCCTCTAACTTCTAAACTAAGAGAATGATAAATCTAAAAAAATTATATGATGTACATTGCCATAAAAACTATTAACGAAAATTGGTTTGAACGAGATAGAGCTGGTATTTTTTTTTTAATTCGTCATAACCGCAATTTTTGGTTAGCAAAATCACTACCACTGCGAACGTGTTAAAACATCAATCAAAGTAACAACGAACAATAAGAACTTTTATATTATGTTACTTGCTGCTACGAAACCTTTCATGGGCGAGTCCAACTCGCACTTGGCCGGTGTTTTATTTTTATTATGTTGAGGTTTGCTCCACTTAACATTCGAGTTTATTTTATGTCAATCGGTTAATAAATAAAAAAGTTATAACACTTTTAAGAATCAGATATTTTGAAAATTTAAATTGTAGGGGTTTCTTTGAATGTGTTCGTTTTAAAATAGACTTAATCTTTAAGCTCTTTTATGATTAAGCAAACAGGGCAGTTTCACACGCTGTTTGATGAGTCTGATGAAGAAATACCGTTCCTCTCACACACCTTATGTGACGTAAACGAAGTTGCGGGGTCAGCTAGTCGTAAATAAAGTTATGATAAATACAAGATTCTTCTTTTTAATAGGCAATCGTGAAAATGGTCGTCTACTATAACTCTGCCTACCCCTTCGGGGATAAAGTCTTGACTATAATTATGTATGTATAATTCTACCAAGTCCCCGTACAGGTAGGTACAATACTTGACGAACTGGTATCAAAAATTGATGGTTGTAGCAACAAGTACCTAACACGAAAACATGACTTTTCCGACATAGTACCAATACTAGAAATAACTTCTAACTTGACTTAGTAGGTATTAAAATGATGCTCTAGACTAGATGAACACGTCTATTTAAATACAAAATAATATAATACTGCATTTCTAATTTGATTAATTTCTTGGATTTTTCGTCAACAAATTAACATAAGTACTTACCGGATAAATAAATATTTGTGGACATTCTCACCATAACATTATCTAGCCCACATTAAGATAATATACGGCTATGGAATCTAGACGACTGATAAACATACTTGTAGGGGGTGCGACCTGCGTGGTACCTGATGGGATGGGAGTTTGCTACTTTACACAGAAAACACTTTAATTACGTTAAAAGGTTTATTTCTGGTAAACTATCGCTAAAGGTATGGGAAAATGGGAATGAATGCACCCGGTCGCTGTCCGACATGCACTGAGCTAGCGGCGCACTTAGTGCTGCCACGTCGTATTGCTGGATCAGCAATAAGTGTTTGGTTGCAATTAGGTATTGCATCGAACATGCTCCCGAGCGCGGAGATGAGATAATGATATTAGCTTATACAAAATAAAGAGTTATGTGAGTGTGAGCTTAAACGCTAATGAGTTAAAACAATAATAGATGAGAGATACAAGGTGATAAAACAATCATAATTATCTTAACAGTCTATTATTATTTGCTTAAACGGCGGAGTCATCTATCGAGAATAGCGCATGTCTTTTAGCTAGGGGAGACGTAGATATGTCTCGCCTTTTTAAACGCAAACTAGACCACCGCTTAGAAAAATTTGATACGCGCGCACTATCACTGACACTTTGCCTCTGTTCGGACAGGGGTTGACATCGCGCACTTACACTAGAGCCTTGCTCTTGCTCAGATTGATTTATACACACACTCACACTCGCTGGCACGCTCTCGTTCCGTCCTTGCGTAGGAGCATCACGGGCTCGCTGACACCTCCTCCACAGGAACCACAGGACTGCTGCGACCGCTGCTGCTAATAGTCTATACGACACCGCGTACTGATGTATGTCATGTGTCGTTAAGATCTCGGTCTGCTGGGCTGAGTCTTTAATTGCTTTTATTTGTTCACCGAGATAGTTTAAGGAATCGTTTATCGGCGTGACATCCTCGTTAACCTTATAATCTTGGAAAGTTTGGATAGGTAGCGTAAGATTACTGATTATACGATTTATGGGACTCAATTTAGTTTCAAGAATATTTAGCTTAAGTTTGAGAGTATTCTCTAATTGCTGATGAGAATAAAGAGTCACGTCATAACCCTTTACAATGCATTGTTTTGATACTTGAATCAGTCCGGCCTTGCTGACTTCGCTCAATTGTTCGTCATCGTCGCATATGACTCTCAAAGAATATGAGTCACAGCAGAAATACAAATAGGTAGATAAGTCGTGTAATGGAACCCATTTGTTTTCACAGCTAGCTTTACTGAATTTGCAAGATAGTTTCTCCTTCTCGCAAAATTGTTCGTCAGGACCTAAACTCTGGACAGGTCCTCGAAGACGACAAAGGTAAGTTTCCGCTTGATATTCACAGCCTTGCAGATCGCTGGCGCTGGCTGTTAAGTATGAATCACGTCTCAAGTTAATCGCTACGAATTCAGAGTTTGGTTTGATGCTGATCATATTTTTATTAATTTGTATCGGCACTGGTATTAAATTATATAGCTGAAACGTATCTCTGCTAATTAACGGCAAGGTAATTTCAAATATGAAATATTCTTCCGTCATTCTTGCTTTAACCTTTAGTAATTTGTAGACCTTATACAGGTTGAACTGAATGTCATCTACAGGTAATGCTAGCTCTTTCGATATTTGGCTAGATACAACCTGTAACTCACCACGGAGCTGTTGTGGAGTTAAGAGATGCAGATTGATCTGACCATGATATATTTTAGTCATTGTCTCAAGAAAAGTATCCTGAATCCGCTTCAAATTCTGGATCATATTAATAGTCGCCAACGCTGCTAGAGAGAAATCTTGCTGAATAGATATTATATCAATCTCCTTCTGCAATGTGTTGGTGATGGAGTCTAAATAATTTAAATGCTTATTGATTATCTTATGCTGCTTTTCAATAGTCTCCTCTGTTCTCTTTAAGATATTATACTCCGCTTCAATGATCGACGTCTGATTACGATACAGCTGACTAAGATGGTTTATATTTACACGCACTAGGTCAATGTCACGCTTATATTTTTCTGCGAATTCCTGGTCGAGTACTCCGAACAATGAATTAGCTAGGGAGCCGACAGCGTTGATAAGTCCGCGTCGAGTTCGTGAGCTCGCTCCAAAGTGCTGATTTAGCAACAGCTGATTATAATATTGTAGTTCATTGTACTCGTGTTCTATTTGAAGGATAATGATTTTACAATGACTCTGCTCTTGAATTTTCCCACATGTTTGCTTGAGGTATTCGGAAAATTGTGTGACCGCTTTGTCTCCTTGCCAATAAGGAGACATATCATAATAAGTTACGATTTTCCACTGATCACGAATAAGATGCATCTGTCCCAACAGATCGAAATACAACGTTTGATTGTTATCGAATGCGGTCAGTTTATAAGATGCTTCAGTGGAGAATATAAGGCTCATAAAAAATAGCAATGATAATGCTATGCTATAGATTTTAGGACAACTGTGACACCTAGTTTGCTTACTTTCTTTCCCGCTATAGGTAACTGGCAGTGTGCTTTCTTTCTTTTCAGCTATAGGCAGAATAGAAAGCTTAATAATCGGTCTCTTTATATGACCATTCTTTGTTTTAAGAGTCACCACCCGGACAGCTCCATCTTTTCCTGGATGAACCTCTACCACCCGACCAACTGGCCATTTTCCAGGGGGTAAGTTGTCATCATGAATGGTTACCATATCTCCTATCTCTATATTCTTCTGTGCTTTCAACCACTTGCTGCGTATAGATAACTGGGTAAGATACTCCACTTTCCACCGCTTCCATATATCTTTGAACGTTTTATTAATTAAATACCACCTCGTTCTCGCATCTTGTCCTGTCTCTATGACATTCAGACCTGAGCGAGTAGTTAGAAAATGCGCTGGCGTGAGAAAATCGACGTCTTCGATATCCTCAGATACTGGGCATAGCGGTCTCGAGTTAAGGCACGCTTCGATTTGAGATAAGATTGTGCTGTATTCTTCGAAAGTTAGAGCTTGGTCCCCTATTACTCTTTTCAGATGTTGTTTAAGACTACGAATTGAACGCTCCCAAATACCTACCGCACTAGGCCAGGATGGGCAGTTCCAGTGCCATTCTATGCTCATCTCCGCTATTTCTTTGTGAAATGTGTCACTAAAAATTCGCTCCAACTGTTGCTGTTCCTCCTGAAGAATGTTATTGGCACCTACAAAATTTGTACCGTTATCTGAATATATATGCCTTGGAGTTCCACGTCGAGCCGCCATGCGACGCAATGCTGCTATGAATGATGAACTGCTAAGGTCGGAGACCAACTCTATATGGACCGCTTTTGTAACCATGCAAATAAACAAAGCTATATACCCTTTTGTCGTTTTTATACTTCTCCCTGTATTTGCTTTAACTCGAATAGACCCAGAATAGTCTATTCCAGTATGATAAAATGGGGGAGCTGGGTTGGTTCTGTAATCAGGTAAATCTCCCATTATTTGCTGTAGTTTTCTGGGCTCTTGTTTTTTGCAGGTCACGCAATTATGAAGTTGCTTTTTAGTGGCTCTGTTTCCTTGAATTATCCAAAACTTCTGTCGCAATAAAGACAAGGTAAGTCGAGCTCCTCCATGGAAAGTATACTCATGTGCTTGCTGGATGAGAAGTTCTGTTAATCTTCCGCTATAGGGTATTATAATTGGATGTCTCATATCAGCGCTGATGTCAGCATTTTTAAGACGTCCACCGACCCTTAATACACCATTTTCATCTAGAAATGGTTGTAGTTTTAATAATTTGCTATTTAAATGTAGTTTATTCTGCATTAAACTCTCGATATCGGATGTAAATTCGATGCGTTGTATACATTTAATTATAACTAATTCTGCTTTTCTTAGTTCTTGTAATGTGAGATGTGACGGCCTTGGTTTACTTGTTTGTATAAAAGTACGTAGTAACCATGCTATAATGCGCTTTATTTTTATAAATGAGCTAAAACGATTTAATAAATCTTCAACTATGCTATTTTCGAGATTACTGATTTGAACCGTCATAACTTGCTTCCGGACCTCTTCCTCAGTCGTATACCCCGTTTTCTGTTGCTTGGGGTCAAATTCCGGTATAGACAACCAGGATGGTCCTCGCCACCACAATGTATGCTCCATCAATTGCTTAATGAATAGTCCTCTACTCGCTGAATCTGCTGGATTTTCTTTGGTTGATACGTAATGCCAAACATCAGGCGATACTAAGCTAGTAATTTTCTTTACTCTATTCGCTACAAACGGCTTCCAACGTTCTGGACAACCTTGTATCCAGCTTAGGGTGACCTTAGAGTCGCTCCAAGCATAGATTTCGTAATCTATGCCGGTCATGCTGGTGACTATTTTTGTTAATAGTCTCGATAATAGCTCTGCTGCACATAGTTCCAATCTAGGTAGCGACACTGTCTTGCTGTTTGGTACTAATCTTGTTTTGGCTGCGACTAGTACAACTGACACTTCCGTTTTTGAGACGATTCTCGCGTAAACAACACATGCGTACGCTTTGAGGGATGCGTCACAAAACCCGTGCAATTGGATAACGTCATCCCGTTTACTTTGCAACCATCGTGGAATTTTAAATTTGGTAATACATTCTATATCTTCAGTTAATTTGCCCCACTCATGCTTGATCTCGGCTGAAACTTCATCACCCCATTGAATATCATCTAGCCAGACCTTTTGAAACAACAGCTTGAATTTTATAGTCAGAGGCGCAAGCCAACTTAAGGGATCAAATAACTTGGATATCTCTGACAAAAGCAATCTTTTTGTAAGCTTTGTAGTGTCCGTTGATAATGTATATTGAAAAGTGAATTCATCTGTTTTTGAGTTCCATCTCAGGCCCAAAGTTTTTGCTGTGTTTTCAGTTTTGAAAATGAAGGATGACGCTTGCTCATCTTGCTGTAATGAACTTATATTTTCCAAAAGCTTCGTCTCATTCGCTGACCACTTTCTCAAAAACAATCCGCCACTGCTTAGACACGAATTTAACTCTGCTATGCTGATTTTTCCTTCATCGATAGTATGGGCCCCCGATATTAGGTCATCCATATAAAAATCATCTTGTATAATTTTTGCTGCTGTAGGATAATTATGCTTCTCGTCCGCTGCGAGTTTTCGAAGGGTCATTATCGCTAAAAAAGGTGCTGAGTTCATGCCGTACGTTAATGTTGTCAGCTGGTATGCTTTAATAGGCTCTCCAGTTTGAGCTCTCCAAAATATTTGCTGCAATTTTTGATCGCTTTCGCTTACTAGTATCTGTCGATACATTTTCTCAATATCGGCAGTGAATACGTATCGATATCGTCTCCACTTGAGTAACAGTGCCTGTAGATCTTGCTGTAAGTTAGGTCCTTGATGCATAACATCATTGAGACTAAGTCCCGAAGAGGTTTTTGCGGACGCATTAAACACGACACGTAACTTCGTTGTGGAGGATTCCGCTCGCTGGACCCCATGGTGAGGTAAGAAACACTCTGTTCCACCCCTTCTAAGTGTTGCTAATTTCATATGACCCAACTCTGAATATTCGCTTAAAAACTGTGTATATTGTTGAGCTAAAGATTTTTGCTTGCTAAGTTTTTTCTCTAAATTCCTAAATTGCGCTAGTGCTATCTCCTTAGACGATCCTAACTTTTCATACGCTTGCTGCTTCATCGGTAACCTAACTTCATAACGACCGTTTTCAAGACGTTTAGTCGTTGATAGGTAGTACTCGACGCATTGTTGATTTTCCGCTGACATTTCGTTTTGCTCGTGAATATCCTCAATTTGCCAAAACTGATGAATATCCGCTATATTATTTAAGATGACGTTACAGTGGAACTGTGGCTTTACGGTTCCGCATAGTAACCACCCTAGTTGAGTATGCTGAGCTATGGGCGAATACGTATCTGGCCCTCTTATCAAACCATCTAGCATGATAATAGCATAGGCGTCTGCCCCGAGTAACAAATCCACTGGACGACTTGTATTAAACTCCGGATCCGCTAAATGGATATGTTTTAAATGCGCCCATGAAGGTTTTTCGAAAGATTGATTTGGTAAGTTTTTAATTAGAGTTTTCATAATCAAAACATCCGTTTGGAATGAAAAGCCAGTATACATAGACTGACACGTAATGCTTAGCTTGCCTATACAGCTCGATTCCTTTCTTGCGATTCCGGAAACCGCTCCATTAAATTGCTGTCTCTTTAAACCTAACTGTTGAGCTGCCCTCTCCGTAATCAACGAAACCTGGGAGCCCTGATCGATAAGAGCTCTCATGACGAGCTGAGTGCTGTCAGCTGCTCGCACCCGCACTAACGCTGTAGCTAATAAAATCTCGTTGACATTTTGCTGAGATGCGTGCACCCCATTGCTGCTATTTTGCTTAAAAAATTCTTGTTCAAAAATTTCGTCATCATTTTGCTTGCCATCAGCAAAACAATCATGCAATATCGTATGATGTCGGCCAGAACACTTGAAACAGCGTTTTTTGGAATGGCATTTATTACCATTATGATTAAAAACGCAATTAATGCAACACTTCAGTTGTTTGATGGTTTTAAGTTTCATTTCCTTTGGCATTTGAATAAACTTTTCGCAATTGTGTAATTTATGATCAGCAAAACAATGAGGACACTTAATTTCCTGCACATGCATTGCCTTTGAGTTCTTGGAATAATTATTATAGCTTGATTTGTAATTATCATATTTTCGGTTGTTAGGAAATGATTTTGAAGAATTCGCTTGCTGCTGAGGTTGCTGGAACTTTTGCATGGTATCTTGTCGCCGACGAGATGTTTTTAGACTAGTAAACTTGTTTTCGAGAAAATCTAAAAAGTCTTGTAAGGTTGGTAGCTCTCTAGCGTTTTTTAACGACTCTATGTATTCGGAATAAGATTCACTATCCAACTTTTGGGACAAGATATGCACTAGTAGAGGGTCCCACGTACTAATATCCACACCTAGGTTTTTGATGGCGTGAAGACTCTCTAATGTGACGTCATGCAATTTTTTGAACGCTGAAAACGATTGATGCTGTATATTGGGAAGATTTAGGAATACATTGGCGTGTGCTGTAAAGATAAGTTTCTTATTATCAAACCGGTGATTTAAAATCTCCCAACAAACGACATAGTTATCAGAGCTAATCGGAAGGTGCTGAATTAAACGCTCGGCTTCACCTTTTAGCTTGCCTTTCAGGTATTGCATTTTTTGAGCGTTTGATAATGCGTTGTTCTTGTGGATTGCTTCGCTAAACAGATCTTTAAAAGGCATCCATTGCTGGTAATGCCCTGTAAATATGGGAATATCCATTCTAGGAGAAGATTTTTCACGATAAGATGTAGACCACATCTTAGAGTTAATAGATTTTTTCATCCTATTAAAAGTTTGCTCGTGCTTGATGAAGTGATAATCATAGGTTTCTGATAGATCTTCACCCGACTCACCAACGATCTCCCAATGAAGGTTATCAATGGTGGTCCACCGGTTTTGAAGCGTTCGAAGTGAGTCTTCGAATTCCCACTTGTCAACCATAGCTTCAACATCAATATTATCTACTGCTCTAAGGAACGCTTTAAAATTGACCGACTGCTTATGAAGCATATCGTCAAGTTTGCTGTTGGACCCTCTGGACTGGAAGGTCGGATTTGCTGCTGTTTTTGCTGGCGTCTCCGGCTGAGTAGCTGAAGTTCCGGGCGCCTCTTTGTATGCTAGTTGAGGAAAAGACGGTGATTGTTGTGCTTGCTGTATCAACTCTTCTTTGCATTGACTAATTAGCCCTTTAGCATTGATATAAAGCTGTTTAGTACTCTCAAACTCAGAGTTGATAAAATATTTATGATTCGTCTTTTCAAAGGGAAGAATCTTGTCATGATTGACTTGATAGTCTTCCCAGTACTTCTCAAGTACCTCGAGTCTACGCTTACAGTAATCTAACGATTTACGCTCTACGCTATCCTTTCGAAAATTAACGAGGAGTTTTCTAATGCTATCTGCAATCTCCGATTGCACAAAATAAAGGCTCTCCATTTTGCTGTTGTAAGAAAAAATAGGAACGATCTTACTTGGAAAAGTCCTTTACCGCTGCTTGCTGCTTTGCCACTGACGAAGGTTGCTCCCCAGGCCAGTGACCCGCTGGTGTCGCTAGTGTGAGCTATGGACTCACTGCTGGTGAAAAGGTATGCCTTGAGCACCACCCTTTCTGCTACCGCTAAGTTTCACTAAAGTCACTACAAAAGTTTCGCTGCTAAGGTTACCACCACAGTCACTGCTATGCTAAAAAAACACTGTAACTCCAAGTGTCGCTGGTATCGTTCAGGTTCACTTCACGAATGGTTAGTCCCGAAAAACGAAAACGCGACCGCGAAGTCCTTGTAAAAACGCTCGAAGGACCAAAATGTAGGGGGTGCGACCTGCGTGGTACCTGATGGGATGGGAGTTTGCTACTTTACACAGAAAACACTTTAATTACGTTAAAAGGTTTATTTCTGGTAAACTATCGCTAAAGGTATGGGAAAATGGGAATGAATGCACCCGGTCGCTGTCCGACATGCACTGAGCTAGCGGCGCACTTAGTGCTGCCACGTCGTATTGCTGGATCAGCAAT
Organism: Miltochrista miniata; assembly: GCA_933228765.1. Classification (NCBI taxonomy): domain Eukaryota; kingdom Metazoa; phylum Arthropoda; class Insecta; order Lepidoptera; family Erebidae; genus Miltochrista; species Miltochrista miniata. The sequence continues at coordinate 6,217,297 of OW121769.1, forward strand.
AAGTGTTTGGTTGCAATTAGGTATTGCATCGAACAATACTTATATATTTCTAAATACATACATAATATAGATAAATTACTCCCAGACACAGAATAAATGAATCTGGGGTCACAGGTATACATAGTCAGGTACCATTGGACCACGAGGCCAGTCTTCATAAAAATAATAGACAGTAAAATGGCATCTTATTTTTATTTTTTACGTGATGGAAAATCCTCATGGACGCTATGCCGGACTCCTATCGACTAAAAAACCTGACGTATCCTGCCTAACAGCCTACGTTTGGGAGTACCGGGTAAGCCCTCGGAAGGATATCCCCGTACAAATTTATGGCATAGGACTCAAAATTACAGAAAGTTAGATTCGAATTAGTCTTGAAATCACCTAAGGTCTTGGAAACCTTTAAGAATGCCTGGGAAAATTTAATTTGATAAAAGTAAATAATGGAAAAACTCGTCAGGTTCAATAGAATATTGTGGATGAGTAGGTACCTACAAGTACGTTGCTCAATAATGAAATCCTAACTTAACAACAACTTCAAAATCAGTACTTATTCGGTTACCAAAATGTTGATTTTTACTGTCCTCAGGGATCACAATTTTCAAAGGATTGCAAATTGGAATTTGTTGACTTATTTACCTTACTATACCAAAAAGGTTGTTCGTTATTTGGGTACGCCACCATCTACGTTCTATTGCTTATACAAAACTCGAACAAGGCCTATAGATTTAGAGGACACACGTACTGTGAAGCACGGTTTGGAATGAATTATAGCACTTGCCCAATGCATATTTTAAAATCCCGAAAAAATAAGGCTAAGTTTTTTAGTGACGTAGAGGGATTTGGAAGGGATATTTGAAAAAAAATACACCCATATGGCAGTGAAACGAGCTTGCAATTACTGTATGGAGATATTTTATTGAATCATCATCACTCTTAAATAAAAATAAATGGAAAAAAAAATAAAATAAAATTAATGCCTTATGTTTTTTGCAACATCCAAACCCGGGGTTCCCGGCTGTAGGTAGTACCTGGTAGAACACCATGTGGTTTTAGTCGGTAGGAGTAGGGATTTCCACACGTAAAAGAATGTTCCTATTATTAGAGTATGCATACATGATAGACTGGACATAAAATTCAAAGAAACGTTGCATAAAGCAGAACAACCCCCAACCTCCTTATACGAGGCCGTGACGTTTATCAAAGTCTGCCGAAAAACCTGGGAGATTCATGAGAAACTTGTGGTTTTTCTAAATTTGTGTTCGAAATGACCTTCGTGGGGATTTTAATTGAAATAAAAAGGCGAAGTGCGCGTCAGATTCACGCACGGGTTCTGTATCAAAAAACGGCAAGAACTTATGTTTGTTATATGGGACCTTAAATATTAAAATGAGGGCATGTCTGATGACAATGATCTGGAAAGAGAACGTAAGGCATCAAGATCATTCTGTTTAAGGTATACTGCCAATCGTTCTACTCGAGCAGCCTGTGGGTTAATCATACGCGTCGGGCCTCCAATGTCTTTCGGGTTCAATATAACAACGCCTTTAGGATGCTGATGCGGCTGCCTCCGTACTGCAGTGCATCGTTAATGTTTGCGGAAGCACATACGAATGGCTATCAATCAAGTCATAATACGTATAAGAGTAGTCTCTTTAATGAACAATGGCAAAATATCCATCCACAGATGATTGCTTCAAGATCAGACTGTCCCATTCAGTACAAGTGGATGTGCAGTATTACTGGACAAGACCATTGACATTATTGATGACTGGACTCCGTGCATTGGTTCTCAACTAATATTTATGACAATTTTGAATTAAGAAATAGTTGGTTTACTTTCTTTTGGCGAAATATGTTATGGATTCTGAAAGTACATACTTAATGATAATTCTGTTGACGTTTAATATTATAATTTATAATTTTATTGTATTTTGTACTGTTTGCTTATTGTGTATAAATTTATCTGACGTATCTGACATTGCGTCTTGTTGACATTGAAAATTATTATTATTTTTTACCTAATTCTATTGTATTGTACTATTGTTTATTTTGGTACACGTAATGTTTATATAAAAACATTTATTACTTACTAACTGAGCCCGCAACTTCATTTACGTCACATAAGGTGTATGAAAGGAAAGGTATTTCTTCATCAGAGTCATCAAGCAGCGTCTGAAACTGCAGGGCAGTCTATTTTAAAACAATTCAGTCCACGCCTTCGGCGCGGACTGAATTGTTTAAAAATAGTCTTAATCATTAAGCTCTTTTATGATTAAGCCAACACGCCAGTTTAGGGTCACTCACATTCAAAGAAACCCCTACAATTAAAATTTTCAAAATATCTGATTCTTAAAAGTGTTATAACTCTTTTATTTCTAAACCGATTTACATAAAAAAAACGCTAAATGTTAACTGGAGCAAACTTCAACACAATAAAAAAAACCGCATTGCAATCGGTTGAGCGGTTACTGAGATTAGCGTGCACAACCGTACAGACAAACAGATATACAGACATACAGACAAACAGACAAAAATTCTAAAAATCATTGTTTTGGGTTCTATTGCGTTCATAAAGCCCCCCTATAATATTTTTTCTTATTTATCTTCCATGTACAGACAGCGACCTGTTACGATTTTATTATATGTATTGATTGATTGATTAATATTTCAGCTTCTAATGAATCACAAGTCAAATTACAAACACACAGAGTTGTGTCCGGTACTTACACGTCTTTTCACGCTTTCATATTCCAAGCAACAAGTCCCGGCGTCGTGGAAGATCGCGTATGTGCATCCTGTGCCCAAGAAGGGTGACAGGACCGACCCGGCCAACTATAGGCCTATAGCCGTCACCTCCCTTTTATCTAAGGTGATGGAGCGTGTAATTAATACACAGCTCCTGAGGTACCTAGAGGAACACGACCTGCTCAGTGACCGGCAGTACGGTTTCCGTCACGGTCGCTCGACGGGCGATCTTCTGGTGTGCCTCACACACCGATGGGCGACGGCTATCGAGAGTAAGGGCGAGGCTCTAGCAGTAAGCCTTGACATCTCTAAGGCCTTTGACCGGGTCTGGCAACGTGGTCTTCTTACGAAATTGCCCTCATATGGACTGCCCGAGAGATTATGCGGATGGGTGTCTAGCTTCCTGGCCGGTAGAAGCATCAAGGCCGTCGTTGACGGCAGCTGTTCAGACTGCATGGCCATAAACGCTGGAGTACCGCAAGGCTCAGTGTTGTCCCCTACTCTGTTTCTGCTGCATATCAATGACATGTTGTCTATTGACGGCATTCATTGTTATGCGGACGACAGTACGGGAGACACTTGTTACACGGGCCGCCCCGGTATCTCTCGGGACACAGTGAAGGAAAATCGTGAACAGCTTGTGTCTGAAATCGAGGCTACTCTTACTAGAGTGTCCGATTGGGGTGGACAAAATCTTGTCCAGTTCAACCCTTCCAAGACACAAGCGTGTTTTTTCACCGCTAAGCAAACCCCAATTACTGTAGCGCCGCAATTTCAGGGCACATCTCTTTCCATCTCCAAAAGTATAGGGATCCTTGGCGTTGACATCTCCAGTGACGTTCAGTTCCGTAGCCATTTGGAGGACAAGGCTAAGCTGGCGTCCAAGAAGCTAGGTGTGCTCAACAGGGCGCGGCGGTACTTCACTGCTGCGCAAACACTGCTTCTGTATAAGTCGCAAGTGCGGCCGCACATGGAGTACTGCTGTCACCTTTGGGCGGGGGCACCTGAATATCAGCTTCGTCCATTTGACTCGGTGCAAAGACGTGCTATAAGAGTTGTCAACGATCCTATACTTACAAGTGGTGTGGAACCTCTTCGCGACAGGAGAGACTTCGCCTCCTTATGCGTGTTCTACCGACTGTACAATGGTGTGTGCTCTGAGGAATTGTTTGATATGATGCCCACGGCTACGTTCTATCACCGCACCGCTCGCCACAGACAGGGAGTTCATCCTCACACTCTGCGTCCGGAGCGTTCCAGCACGGTTAGATCCGATAGGGGTTTTCTTCCGCGCACGCTTAGGTTGTGGAATGATCTCCCTGCCTCGGTTTTCCCAAACGCCTACAGTATGGGGTTCTTCAAAAGGGGTCTTAGAAGGTTTTTGCAGGGTCGGCAGCGCGAGTGTGGCGCCTCTTGTGTTGCAAACGTTCATAGGCTGCGGTGACCACCGGTCCTTCTGGTGGGCCGTATGCTTGTCTGCCACCTTAGTGGTAAAAAAAAAAAAAAAAAAAAAAAAAAAAAAAACAAACGTCACAATTAAAATAAAACCAAAACAAATTCTTAGCTAAATAACCCATCGCGGATGTATTGTTCGTCAGCCCCAGAAGGGGGGGATATTATGGTACTAAGCCAGCCTGGATGGGGGGAGAATCGAGCTGGGGATGGAAAAGATTTGTAGAAAGTCAAGAAAAGCGTCCGCGGAGAATAGCATTAAAGCAGACCGCAACAGGAGCTCTCCCAAGGTCACCTCTCATGGTCAGTAGGTACGCCGTGAGGCAGGAATTACCATGGGAGGTGGAGGGTATTAACCCACCCCAGGTCGTATCCGGTGCAAAGGTGCTTAAAACGCTCGCTGCATTTCCACGCCGGATGGTAATAGCTAACCTTTGCACCAGGTACGAGCTGGAGCGAGATGTTTATATTTAATAACTATTGTAATTTATGGATTCATTATGAAATATACGTATTATTCATGTCTCTTCTTATCTCGGGTATTTTCCGGTCTTTTGGTAGGCTTATATGGGGATATATTAGTCCAACACGCAGAGGCCCTTTGGGATTTTATTATTATTATAAAAAATATATTCATTCCGTCATTTATTCTCTCTTGTACTTGTTGTAATACATTATTGAAACACGCACTTGCACTTTTACATTCCACAATAATTTGCTTTAACAACAACTGACCGGTTTCGATTTATAGCATTCTCAAAGGTATTATAATGTTCTTACACTATCACTTCTATCACAGTATTTTTTTTCTAATTTGTTCAATAAAAATAAAAATAATCAAATTAAAAATACTGTGTTAAAAGTGAGCGTGTTAGAATCACAGTTTCAGTATTTTGTTGTTGAAGTTCAGCTCTCTAGCTATCACGATTCCAGAGATATAGCCTGGAGACAGTAAGAAATGTGTAGGTCTGAAATTTTGAGTGTTTTCTTATACCACAAAAGTCGCAGACAGGCATACGGCCCCACCAGATGTACCGGTGTGGTCACCGCTGTCTATGAACGCTTGCAACACCAGAGGCGCCACAATCACGCTGCCGACTGTAAAAACCTTCTAAGACCCCTTCTGAAGAACCCTATACTGTAGGCGTTTGGGAAAATTGAGGCAGGGAGTTCATTCCACAATCTAAGCGTACGCGGAAGAAAGCCTCTATCGGATCCCACAGTGCTCGAGCACTCGAGATGTCGTATTGTTCTAATGGTGTTGTGTAAGTTCCATAGTGACAGCCGATTGCTTTCGTAGTGGTGTATTATAAGAATACGATTTCCCCTTGCAACATTATAATATGACAGACAGATAATGTATAGAGCAAACATGCTATATCTACTCTCCTTGTACCAACTGGTTTCGTTGCTCTGTCGAAGCTATATAATATGCTAATATAGTTTACAAAATAACATTGAGAGTGGTTTTTTATGTGGGTCTGGTATATTCTGGTGCTTTTACGCGTTTCTATAAAACAGGGTATGAATATTTTTTTATTTATAGGGTTTAGAAGAGATTGTTCTATATTTTTATAGTACAGAGGTAGCAGATAAGACCACGCAATAAAAGTTCCCATTGTGCTCTCTCATTAATATTGTGGTCTTTGTAAAAGAATACTCTAAATAATATAGATACCTACACCAATTTATAATTAAAATTAAAAGGGACCAAGTTCTTCCGGACACGTGCACGGAGGGTTCCGTAGGTACCAAAAAACGGCAAAAAAACGTTTGTATATAGAAGCCCCCATAAATGTCTATTTTGTTTAATTTAATTATTTATATATTTTAATAAAAATACACAGCACGCACAGCACAGAATAAATTTTAGTATAGAGATAGTTTGAGTCCAAAGGAAGGACATAGGCTACTTTTTACCTGACTGCGCAAAAGGAGGGTAATGATTATGACGGATGAAGCCGCGGGGAACAGCTAGTAGGTTATATTTTATTTGCTGTATTCCCACGGGAACGGCAGCTACGCTTGTGAAACCGCGTGACGTCCGCTAATAATAAAATAATTTGCTTCAAGACAGGCGCATTGCTTTTTTTAACGTAAGGAAAATCCTACATGGATGCTATGCCGGACTTCTACCGACTAAACAGCTCAGGTTCAACCTCTTGAACCTGAGCTCTTCTTGAACTCCTCAGTTCAAGAGACCCGGGTTTGTCCTCGGTAGGATACCCCAAGACTCCCAACAAACCTACGGCTACCACTGCAGCCTCATTTAGGAGGGAGGGCTACCTGCTAATAAACGTATTTAACATATTTTATTTATTTGAAATACCTACATGTACCTACTTATACACTTTAACCTGTTTGCGAAGGAGGATAATGTTTTTCTTTACATATTCAGAAGAAGCTAAATCAAATTACTTGAGTTAACAGCGTATCTATACTGTACCTACTTAAATGTACTGCTCGTTCGCTCTAAGTTTGCCGCTCGGCTCCATACTAAAGTCGAATTTTTAATTAGACAAAGTAAATTGACAGCAACTAATGTCACTTCTTCATACAATGTTGTTTATTTCCTATGACAAAGTGACATTAGCTACTGTCAATTTACTTCGTCTAATTAAAAATTCGGATAGACACCTCTACGCCAGAGGCAAACTTAGAGCGAACGGGTAGTAGAAATATTGACAAGGAACGAACTCTGGCAGCTCCTAAAGCAATACCCACCCAAAGGTAACCCTCTTTTTTTTTTAAAGTGATAACCTGCTTTAGACGGGACTTGAACTCATAACCTTCACCAGGGTTAAAGTCCCGTCTGAAAATAATTATCTTTTTCACCTCAAAAGGAAAATGTATAAGTAGTGGTTGGCATACTAATTGCTTTCAAAGTCGAATAACACTTTTTAATAAGCTTTTATTAGGTCGTCGTGAATGTAACTAACAATGTAAATCTAAGGAAACTAATTTAACCATCTTCCAAGGATTGTAGCGTCATGAAAATTGGCAGATGTATGTAGTTTTGATGACAATACAATTATATGGTACTGTCAAACCGTTATGATGATGGAGCCGGAAGATAGGCACTGAAAACAGGTGGAATCTAAGGTAGCTAATTTAACCAGCTTCCAAGGATCGTTGGGTCATGAAAATTGGCAGCTGTATGTAGTTCTGATGACAATACAATAATATGATACTGTCAAACTGATATGATGATGGAGCCGGAAGATAGGCACTGAAACTTCGATGGAAAAAGTGGAATCTAAGGTAGCTAATTTAACCAGCTTCCAAGGGTCGTAGGGTCATGAAAATTGGCAGCTGTATGTAGTTCTGATGACAATACAATAATATGGTACTGTCAAACTGATCTGATGATGGAGCCGGAAGATAGGCACTGAAAACAAGTGGAATCTAAGGCAGCTAATTTAACCAGCTTTCAAGGATCGTAGGGTCATGAAAATTGGCAGCTGTATGTAGTTCTGATGTTAATACAATAATATGGTGCTGTCAAACTGATCTGATGATGGAGTCGTAAGATATGAACTGTAACTTCATGATTGAACATCGTATCATAGCTGTGTTTGGATTTGTGTGAAAAGTCTTGCAATGAACTTTGACCACGATTAGGGTTTAAGGTTATAACAAACCTGTTATATTATGAAGTTAATATTGAGTGTAAATATTGCCATAGGTACCGGCATAAAATGTATATGTATTAGAGACATAATGAAATATTTTCACATTAGTCGAACTCAGACAAATCACCATGTAATACAAAAATCTCTACTAATATTATAAATGCGAAAGTAACTCTGTCTGTCTGTCTGTTACGTTTTCACGCCTAAACCACTGAACCAATTTTGATGAAATTTGTTATAAAGATAGTTTAAGTTTAATGGAAGGACATAGACTACTTTTTAACTGACTGCTCAAAAGGAGGGTAATGATTTTATGCGATGACAACTTCTTTGCGGATGAAGCCGCAGGGAACACCTAGTAAGGGTATAAATGTTGTGACTAAAAAGCATAAAATAAATAAATGGTTTAAAAAACCCTAGAAAAATACGCTTTTATAATGCACGAAAAAACCAAAAATAAATTATGGATCGTTCAAGTTGCCTCTATTTCTAGGCTGAAGTGTAAACTATGTGCTTTTAGTTATAATATTTGATTGTAAAAGCGTGGGGCGCTAGAACAAGAAAGACTTTTTAGTAAGCAAAATCCTATTAAGACTAATTCTTATATAATAAAAATCCTGGCGAAAGCTGCATGAGGTCGCATAAGAGCATAACGTTTATGCTGCCAAAGGGAACGCCTCTTCTTTCAGGCAATTAAGTAGATACATGAGGGGAATACGTTAACAGTGACAAAATGTAGAGTTCTTGTTCGAGAACGAGATATCTTTGGTTACCGTTAAAAACCCGCATAGGGATATATGCGTTTGTATTCTTATTACATGTTTACTACAAATTGTACTAAATATCTCGGAATGCCGAAACTTTAAGGACCTACCTATAAATTATCTAATAGAGATCCGTAACAGTAATAGGTTTGCTCCTATTACGCGGGCGTCACGAAAAACTGGCAAAAGTGGGTGTTGAAAATGCGTATGCGTGATTAACTACTTTACTTTTCAAGTAAGTATGTTATGCATTTCAATTAAAGCCTATCATCGTTAATACATTTCCAAAATGTAAAATTATAATAATAATAGTAAAAGTCACAATAGATATATAAAAGCGTGACAGTGTAAATTAATAGTTTAAACACGAGAAAAACACGCTTTTGTTAATATGACCTTATCCTTAATCTGACAAGACACTTTCCTGGCGGAAGCTGCATGCTTCCGCCAGGAAAGTCTTTCCTGTTCCAGCGCCCCACGCTTTTGCAATCAAATATTATAACTAAAAGCACATAGTTTACACTTCAGCCTAGAAATAGAGGCAACTTGAACGATCCATAATTTATTTTTGGTTTTTTCGTGCATTATAAAAGCGTATTTTTCTAGGGTTTTTTAAACCATTTATTTATTTATCTTTCCAAACAGGTTTTTCCTAACACCAGTAAAACATAATATTCATCAAGTAAGTAGGTATAAGATAATACAGTCTGTGTTAAAAACTTCGAAAATAATATATAAATACCGAAATTTATTAGGGTAAAGAGTAAAAACGGGACCCAATGGGCAAACTGGTAGGGATCGACCTCAGCGTACACAATCATGACGATCAAATTAAAGACCTGTTGGAAAAAGATCAGGTCAAGAGTACCCTAACCGGCAGCGAGCGTGTATGAAAGCACTTATGAAAGTAGAAGAAGCGAAAGTGGTATGCCAGGATGGTAGCAAGTGAATATAGTGCCTACCCGGATTGGAGACAGGCATGATGATGTGTATGTATGTATTACTGAGACTCCTCTGTTCGTCAGTCAGTAGGCTGTATCTCACGAACCGCGATAGTTAGGCAGCTCAAATTTTCACAGATGACGTATTTTGTTGCTGCCATAACAACAAAAATAGAAAATATATAAAAAAGGAAAACTATAAATCCAAGTTTGTTTTATAGAAACCACACTCTCCCCTTCGAGGAATGGGTGTTACTTGGTTAGAAAACAAACGTGGTACTGTACCTACTGTTAGATGGGATACATGTGGTTTTTAGTCGATAGGAGTCCGGCATAGCATCGCGGTAGGGTTTTAAAACGTTAAAAAAAGTAATACGCTACGCATGTCTTGAAGCAAATTATCTTAATACAAGCGTCATGCGGTTTTACCCGCGTAGTTCAAGTTCCCGTGGGAATACAGAAATAAAATATAACCTACTAGCTTTTCTCCCCTTGAAGGGTGTGGTTTCCATAAAACAATCGTGGAGTCGTAATTTAAAACATTATAAACGGACTATGCTCCTTGTGGAAACGGGATAGAGTACAAAATGTCGCCACCCCAATTCATCCCAAGGGTGCCGTAAGAGGCGACTAAAGGAACACTTTCGCAAAACGATCTATTGCGTAGAGAAGGAAACCCCCTGTTCATAACGACCTGCTCCTGTCTATTTCAACATGGCAATAGGCTCACCACCTATTACGTGGGACATAAAACTGTAATGTGAAATGTGGGCGTATACTACCTCTGCCTACCCCATCGGGAAAAAGGCGTGATTATATGAATAGTAATGTATAAACGGATTTATTAGGTTACTAAATTCAAACAAAAATCTGATTACAGTTTTTTATATAACTAAGGTGGTAAATCAACGATCTACTCATATGAATCAACCTTACTATGTAGTCAATTTGTGAAACCGTGTCAGGAATCCCCTATCGCACCTTATCGTGTTCATTTAGTGTATAAGTGTACTAACTGATGCGCGCGGCTTAGCCCGCGTGAAATTTGGTTCCCGTTCCCGCTTGCCGTGGGAACATTTTCCCGGGATAATAAGTAGCCTCTATCCGTGTACTAAATTTTAGCCATATCCATTCCGCCGTTAGAGCGTGATTGAGTAACAAACATCCAAACATCTTCACAAACTTTCACATTTATAATATTAGTAGGAGTAGGATAGGATTATTTTTTAATAACTAAGTTAATACATACTACTAGCTGACCCGCGCAACTTCGTTTGCGTAAGAGAGAGAGAAATAGAAAGGTCCCCCGTCGTCGCTTCTATTCTTATCGCGTGGTTTTCTGTCGCGTGTATTCCCGTTGTATTATTTTGGCACAACTTAGATTATCATTAAAATGGTTATTGAAAACGAACCTAATTCGAAGCACTATCAGTAGGGTTACGGGATATTTTACTTTCCCGTGACTCTACTGGATGGCAAGGGAAATATGGGTCGACATGCAGCAGCGGGACTGGTGTTGCAAACGTGCGCTATGCGAATTAGTCCACTACAGTAACCAACCATCAGGTGGACCGTAAGCTTGTCTGCTATCTTAGTAGTATAAAAAACTGGCCAAGTGCGAAGTGGACTCGCGCACAGAGGAAATAAATAAAGAATAAAGTATAGATATTGGGAATAAAGTCCCTAATGAGTTCCATTCCGAGCAACGGTTGGCCGGTTTAGTTGGTCGGAGTTCGGAGACATAGGGTTCCGTACCAAAGAAACAGCAAAGCATCACGTTTGTTGGATGGGAGCCCCCTTAATCCCCCCCCCCCCCCCTTTTCAGACCTTAGTATTTGTTGTCATAGTGGCTACAGAAATATATCATCTGAAAATTTCAGCTCTCTAGCTATCTCGATTTTTGAGGTACAGCCTCATGACGGACAGATAGACAGACGGACAGCGAAGTCTCTTAAATAGGGTCCCGTTTAAGGGCACGAACCCTAAAAATCGTTTCTTTGTGCGCAACTATGCTATTAATCTAACTTCAAGGTTCTAGATCTCGATCAGGTATCTAAGTCAGTTTTTATTTTTATATCAATCAAATCAGCATGTACGCTCCCGGACCTAGGCCTCTCCGAATTTACGTCCTGCGCCTTCAGCATCCAGCCTGCGACCTCTTCTAGGTCCTCGGTACATCTAGCAGGCGGACAGAGTCGCGATGCCCGCTTTGGAAATCGTTTGGCCAGCCCGCGGCACTTTACAGTACCTACTGTTTTTATATGTATAGATATAATTCTGACTAAATAAATCAAAATACGTACGTACGTATTGAGCGAAGTAAATATTTATTTTTGTAAAAAATGATACCTAATGACTTTGTTAATTGGTTTAGAGAGCATTCTCTGCTTTTGCTAAGGAATTGATATCTGTACTTCTTTCTTTCTCGTATTTAGGGATTGTGTAGGTCTTCAGACTTTCGAGGCTGAGGTAACCCTTACTAATACAGTTTCTCCTATTGTGACCAGACATTTATTGTAGATTTCATCTGCTAAATGTTCATCTATAACGCCTCTGATCGTTTGTATTAACCCTGTATAAGATAAGAAAGTAAGCGAAGATGGTAATAAATACTCTGTGATAATCGGAACCGTGTACACCTTACCTAGAACTTGTTTTTTCATAATTCCTAGCCAGACATGTACAGGTTTTCCTTCTCACATATGTATTTTTGACTTACAAATATGAAGGCAATTCCGCATATTGACGGGCAAAATCAATAAAATATGCAGTTTTAATAGGTATAGTTATTATTAGATTTTTTTGACATTTATAAAAAATTGCGACCATCTTTTTTAAATCGAATTGAGCTGTCAAACATGACAATGTGTCAAAAAAAATTAAAAGAGTACCGACTACGGAGTATTAATATGAACTATGAGGCAAATCCCCCCTAAAATATTTTTCAACCCCATTTTAACCATGTTAAAAGAAAAATTTTAATAAAATACAAAACACGTCCCCTATCAATTCAGTTAAAGATGTTTTATGCCAAATTTGAAGAAGATCGGACTAAGAAATCACGTTGTCCCATACAAACTTTGCAACCCTTGTTTACCCCCTTAGGAGTTGAATTTTCAAAAATCCCTTCTTATTGCTCGCCTACGTGACATAAGGAGCATTTGTGCGAAATTTCATGGATCTAGTACTAGTGGTTTAGGCTGTGCGTTGATCGTCAGTCAGTCAGTTCTTGTTTTTATATATATAGATTATCAGCACTTTACTATCCTAATATGTATTATGAAAAAGAATGTTATTTTAGTACTCTATTCTATATTATCTACTTGAGGACGTAACGCGGTTTCACCCGCGTAGTTCCCGTTCCCATGGGAATACGGGAATTAAGTAAAGCCTATGCCACCCGCGGATAGTGTAGCATTCCAATAGTGAAAGAATTTTTCAAATCGGGTTAGTAGTTTCGGAGCCTATTCTTTTCAAACAAACAATCAAATATTTCCTCTTTATAATATTAGTATAGAATACGAGCTCGTTGTAATAACTTAGTGTTCTGTAAACATCCATGAACAACAGAATAATAAAAAAAACATCATGATATCTCTTACTCGTACTCTGTTGACGCGCCAAAATGTGCTAAAAGTTTCGAAGGTGTAGCTATGTAATGTCGCAATAAAATCAAACTCAATTTCAAAATATTTTGGAAATCGGTGGTTTTTCAAAACTGATGTTAGTATTTTATTTTAATCAAACTCAAGCGAACCCAACCTTAGGTATCTGCTCACTAATCTCAGAAGACAGTCGACTCAAAAAAGCTACCTAATAAAATTCGACTTTTATTAACCTTTTTGAGTCGTTGAGTAAGAATAAAAACATTTTTTCGAACTAGATATCCAGAACAGATTTTATAAGCAACAGAGATTTTACATTCAGATCTGTTGAATATTTAATCAGTTTCATACATAAAGTAAAAATAAACTTTAAATTTAAATCAAACCCTTTTTTTTTAGTTTTAAATCCGACAATTGGCATTCAACAACACAGATAAGGTTGACACATTGACACTTATGACACTGACACACTTATATTGACACAAATTCCATCACTTATCACTGTTAACTGGTCACAGTAACAAATCGTACTGAATATTTTAATAAATAAATACTTTATACACAAAGAAATACGAATGACAACTGACTAGACGCATACCAACGCCCACTTTTATATAATGTTGAATATCAAGTACAAATACATGATTTACAACATTGAAATATCAATATAAAGCTTCCATCGACTAAAGATAACCTATTTTTGTTAACAGCACTGAACTTTGGTCGTTAGTACTCGTTTACTATCACTGACTAAACACTAACGCTTTTTACAAGCGATTGGGTAAACAGAGTTGCATTGCTCACCTTCTAATTTATTACCAAAGATATTGTAATGGTCAATATTGCGAGGTATGTTGGTAATCGGAAATTGTAAAGATGTTTTACCACATTTTGTTCGTTTAATCTATATCTTGTTTTTACATATTTAGCTCGCCAAATTGACGTCGCCACCAGCCTGCTGGTAAGCCGTGGCGCATCTAGCGATTGGGGGCCAGTCAGTCAGTCCGTAAGACTTTCGACATTGGTCCTCAAGTTGGCGGCACCTTCACGCTCCTCTTGAAGAAGGGATTGTAAGATGAGGGAAACACGTGTGCGGACAGATCGTTCCATGGTTTTATAGTTCGACAGAGGAACGATCTTTTGAGCGCTCAGTTCTGGTGAAAATTCTCTCCTCTGTGTATGAGTGGCATCATATAGTTTGTTTTTACCTGGTCATAAGAGCTAATTAAGATGATTATTTTAATATTTTATAAGCATTACTGGATTAGGTTCCCCGAAAAACATCGAGTCTCTTACCAAGAATTCATTTTTAGTGGATACTTTTAATTTTGTTACTGTGACTATCAAGATGGGTTGATATTTTGAAAGTATAAACGCCTACAGTATAAGGTTCTTTAACGGGTTCTTAGAAGGTTTTTTACAGGGTCGGCAGAGAGCGAGTGTAGTGTCTTGGTTGTTGTAAACATCCATAGGTTATTATGATCATCAGTACAATGGGTGGGTTCGGAGGTATTTACCTCGCCAAAATGATCCCGCCACCCGATATGGAAAGCAACGACATCTAGCGATTGGGGGCCACTGTTTACAGTCTGTAACACTGCAGATAGTAGTCCTCATGTTGGCGGCCCTATGATGTGCCTCTTCACGCTCCGCTTGAAGAACCCAGGATTGTAAGAGGAGGGAAACACTTGCGCTGGCAGGTCGTTCCAGGTTTTTATGGTTCGACAGAGACACGATCTATTGGTATTAAAAAAAAGATAGTGGTATTAAAAATAAGAATAAATGTTTCCTTTAAAGTCGAACTTTTAATAAATAAAATTATTGCATGAAACATGGCATTTTACAGGGTCACTTCTTCATACAATGTTGCTTATTTTCTATGACGAAGTGACATTAGCTACTGTCAATTTACTTCGTGTAATTAAAAATTCGACTAGAGTCGCTTTTTACAATCAATAAATTGTAACTTGTTTTTCTTGTTTAAATTCCGTAGTACTGGGAAACAGAATCAGATGATTGCGTATAGGGATTGCAATCCGGTGTCATTTTGAATCCGGCCGGATACGTACCGGATTTCATAAATCCGGCCGGGTCCGACCGGATCCGGCCGGATTGAGTTAACCAGGATAACTTGCTTTCTTTTTTTATTCCAAAATGACCTGTTAATCAAGTGTAAAATTAAAAACCGGTCAAGTGCAAGTCAGACTTGCGCACTGAGGATTCCGTACCAAAAAAGTAACAAAAAGTCACGTTTGTTATATGAAAGAGTAAAATGTCCATCTTATTTCAATAAAATTATTTATATTGAATGAAAATATATAGCTCGGTGTTCTGTGAGCATTTCAAGCGTCTACTTTTGCGTTGCCGTTATTAATATAAAAAAATCAATGTCATAAAATCACGTTTGTTGTTTGGGAGCCACCCTATAAATATTATTATTTTTCTGTTTTTAAATATTATTATTTTTCTGTATTAAAGCGGCAACAGGAATACATAATCTGTGAAAATTTCAGCTCTCTAACTATCACCGTTGATGAGATACAGCCTCGTGATGGACAGACAGACAGACAGACGGACAGCGAAGTCTCATGAATAGGGTGCCGTTTTTTACCCTTTGAGTACAGAACCCTAAAAACGATACCGCTTATACGTATTCAACTTCACAGAAACGTAAAGATTTTTTTCTAAAAGAGCCGTAAATATTAAGAGAGACTAAAACTAAAATCTTAAAGTTACGGTAATTGTCCAGTCAAAAAAGCAGTTGTATAGAGCGTGAATGGGAACCTAAGCTGTTTCTTTAGAAATTTATTCAGGGTGCAAAGAGAGAAAACATACTATAGTCTCATCATCTATAAGGCATGCCGAAAAAGGGGGTAGGTGTGACAAAGATCCCAATATTTAAGTTTTTCGGCAATATCCGGAAATCGGTGCTTTGTAGCAAAAAATAAGCTAAGATAAAATTAAAGCTTATAAATCGACAATAACTTTGGTTCTAAACACTTTTCCATAATTCCAATCGTTTATGAACTACACGCTTCAAAATATACATAAAATAAAGCTTTTCCGCGTGATGGTTTGTTCGTTCCTGAGTATCTTATTATGCGAAAACTTAGAATCAGGACTTCCATCCATGTAAGCAAAAATTTCTTCTGCTCGTATTGATCGAATCTATCATTGATGCGGGACAAACGATCAAAACCTTCGTTACCCCAGGCATTATTTTTCATATCACATACCTCCCTAACACTACACCTGTATTTCATTTAGAATATCAACCGAATGTACAATAAAATTCTCCTTATGTTCAATACGCTGAATACTATTATTTCTACATTTCGGAAGAGTGTAGTTAAAAAACGGTTGGGAATATGGAAAAATGAACATAATCAAAGTCATAGAGAATTTTGTAAGTTTTAATTTCATGGTCGAACATGTTTTGCTACAACTCACTGCTTTTGGAATATTGGAGAAAAACCTAAAATTGGGACCTTTGTCACGACCCTCCCTCCGCCTTACGGCCTAGGTGTTAGAAATTTAGTATGTTTTCTCATCGCAACCTGTCAGTTACACACTGAAGAGGGATTCAAACAACTCGCGCGCTCTCCAAATTTGTACCATCCTTGGCGACGGCATGATTAATTTGCCAAAATATGCAAACACCGGATCCGGGCGCCAGATCCGGTGTTTTGGTGCCGGCTCCGGGGGACGTAAAATGATGCCGGGTCCGCCGGATTACCGGATCTGGTTTTCCGGATTGCAATCCCTAATTGCGTTACTAATATATCTAAACTTTCGAGTGCGTATGTTGTTTTGTTTCTCACAAGCATAGAGGTTTGACGACTTACCTACATAATAATGATGCGTACCTAATGTAACACGTTCTTTAAAACATACACGTTTTGAAGGTACAACAGCAAGAATTTAAGACTACTAGTGATGACCAATGTACGGTATTACCACAGATTCTATAATATATTCTATACAGATGCACGAACAGGAACAAAAATCGGTTACACTCGTAACTCGCTCCACAGACCTGGCCGCCTACCTGTCAGTGTGGTAATCCTCAAATGTAACTAGATGGCGACGATATTTTTAGCAAAATGTTCAACTAGATTTCAAGGTCAAATTTGATTTCGTTTCAACTGTTTTGATAAAGTATTTAGTTATTTCAATCGTGACGTAGTCACTTAATTAGCACAGACTGGTAAACGGGCGGTATCCGGTGCATGCAAGCCCCAGTTCGATTCCCACTTTTCACACGATTCTTTTTGTTATCTTTTTAAGTTTTACTTTTTGAACGTACCTACCCACATTTTATACTACTCAATATTTTTATTAAGTGAAAAAAGACTACTTACTCACACGGGACTTTGTAATTTTTTATTATATAAGAAAAATATTATGAAAAAGTTGACATACTAATTGCTTTAAATAAGCATGTTATCTTTGTATTGAGTATTTATTTTTTGCAATTGATTGATTTAAAATTTAAATCAATTATCAACTGTTCTCATATCATATATGAGAACAGTTGAATTCGTTTCAACTGTTCTGATATGACTAAGTATTTCACTCCATGCATCAGTCGCACAGTTAGCTCAGCGGGTAGGCGGATGGCGCCTGTTACGAGTTGACCCAGTTCAAATCCAACGGGTAGGTTGTTCTTTTTGTTTATTTTTTTTTACTATTTTTATTATGAAGTGAAAATGACAGTACTTCTCTTTTTTTAATTTTACAATAAAAATAAATACTATGGAAAAGTTGGCATATGTACTAAAAAACAAATATTTTATCTTGGTAGATACTTATTTTTACAGCGGGTGGCAGGCGGAATTATATAAAAAAACCGGTCAAGTGCGAGTCGGACTTGCACACAGGGATCCGTACCAAAAAACGGCAAAAAGTCACGATTTTTGAATGAAATTCCTCTTAATCTTTCCTTTTTTTTCTGATTTTAGTATTTGTTGTTATAGCGCCAACAGGAATACATCTAGGGCTGTCAACTTTTTTTAGAAGAAATAAAGTATACTTATCTGACTTCAACGGGGTAAAAAAAAGTACAGACTTACAAAGAAGAGTACATTTTATTTACAATTTTAAAATTGTATTTTTTAGAACCTTGGCAGTACACAAGTGCTTTTTATTATTTTTAAAACTATTGGACGTTACGTGGTTTCTCCCGCGTAATTCCCGTTCCCGTGGGAATTCGGGAATAAAATATAGACTAGGTTCACCGCAAAGAGATTAGCTTCCCAACAGTGAAAGATTTTTTGAAATCGGTTCTGTAGTTTCGGAGCCTATTCGATGCGAACAAACAAACAATCAAATCTTTACTCTTAATAAATAAAGAGCGGAAGTCACGCGGTCCCGTTCCCGTGGGAATTCGGGAACCGTGGGAATTCTGATATCTGTGTTCCTAACAGTGAAAGAATTTTTGATATCGGTTCAGTAGTTCCGGAGCCTAATGCAAACTAACAATCTTATCTTTTCTCTTTATAGATAACTAGCAGACATCACGCGGTTTCATCCTCGTAATTCTCGTTTCCGTGGGAATACGGGGATAAAATATAGTCTATGTTCACCGCAAAGAGTGTAACTTCCCAACAGTGAAAGAATTTTTCAAATCGGTCCAAAAGTTTCGGAGCCTATTCGATGCAAACGAACAATCAAATCTTTCCTCTTTATAATATTAGTATAAACTAGGGGACGTCACGCGGTTTCACCCGCGTAGTTCCCGTTCCTGTGGGAATACGAGAATGAAATATAGCCTATGTTCACCGCAAAGAGTGTAGCTTCCCAACAGTGAAAGATATTTTAAATCGGCCCAGTAGTTCCGGAGCCTATTCGATGCAAACAAACAAACTATCAAATCTTTCCTCTTTATAATGTTAGTATAGATTGTAAGTCCATACAGGTAAACTCTAAACTTATGTACTTACTTAGATCAGGAGAAAAGATTCATACCTATTTCCTACACTTATATATTACTTAAGTCTGGCTCTACGGCCGGGGATCTTGGCCCATTCCGTTATACGAAAAAATATTCAGAGGAAACTTTCAAAATCCCAGAAAAATCAAATCATGCGAAATAAAGTATTTTCGCGTACTTTATTGTTCTCATAAAGTATATAGTACAAATACCCGAAATAAAGTACAATACTTTATTATAAAGTACTGTTGGCAACCCTAAATACCTACATCATCTGAAAATTTCAGCTCTCTGGCTATAACGGTTCCTAAGATACAGCGTCATGGCGGACAGACAGACAGACAGATGGGGAAGTCTCATCAATAGGGACCCGACGTTTTTACCCTTTGGAACCCTAATAAAAGCTGGTACAAAATCTCGCTGGAACATATTTCTCTTACAATTATCACATAGATTACAGCTTTAATTTTTTATAACAATAACGTGAAACAATTCTGAAAAGAAAAAAAAAAGGATTATAAAATTCGAGAAATAAGTAGGACTATTTAATAATCTATGTTAGATTAAGTGAAAAAGTAAAAAAAATAAGAAAAATACAAAAAGAAATGCAGTCAGTGGGATTCGAACCAGAATTTACTTAAATATACGCCCAAAGCAGCTTGTATACCCGCTGAGCTAAAGTGACATATTTAAGTTCATCACCGCCACCGTTGCCGCTTGCTTGTTTCGATAACGTAAACTGGCCGTTCGTAAAAACTAATGAAATATTAACTCGCGCTCATGTTCATCATTGACATGATTAACATGAGCGCCATCTTTTATCTTAATCAAACGCTATCGAGAGATAATTTTTACACAATCTACGTTTATTCTATAATCAACGAGTTTGATGTGCTACTATAGCAGCCAATATCATGATTTATTTTTTAAAATAATTTGCCATGCAGTATATATCTAAATAAGATATTTTGAAATTTGAATTCCGGAATATGAAACTACTAGTGCCATCTTTTGATATTTTCTGTTTATTAAAGATAATCTGTATGAGTTGGGTGCCCGTGATATTACTATTTAGGTACGTTTGGTTTATGTTGTTAACTAATAGTACCTATTACGTAACGGGAGAGAGCTCTCCCACCCGAGTTCCGCAGTCGGCGGCGTGGGCACTGCCGACGTGCCTTCGCTGAAGACGGCCTCCGTGACCGGGGACCTGAGGACGACGAGAGGGCTGCTCACCGTTCTTACAGAAGCAGGCCCATGACGGCAGCGTGACGTGTGAGATTCACGCAAAGACGCGGGATAGCACCCGAACTACCCCCTAAGCGAGGCTGCAGTGGCAGCCGTGGGTCTGTTGGGAGTCCTGGGACATCCTTCCGAGCGCTTACCCGGGGCTCCTAACCATAGGCTGTTGGGCGTTACGTGAGGTTTTTTTAGTCGGTAGAAAGTACTGATAAAATATGAGGATCATTATACGTCTCCATCTCGGGTCGGTTCACACCTATGTGTTGATAAAATGTATGTTTCACGTAAGCCACGCAAATCAGTTATTCAAACAAACAATGAAAAAATGAGTATATCCAATTCGGTTTGTTACGTGACGAGTATGTCTGATGACATTATTGTGAGTGATGTTAGGAGACATAGAGTAACGTGCGGACTACATATTTTAAATGAATAGTTCTTTTAGTTCAAAATTAAAATTAATATTAATGATATAAATCCTGTAAAGCAAATAGTCTATATATATAAAAATCAATGCCACTTTTCGTTGTAATTTTATAACTCAAGAACGGGCTCACCTATCCAAACCAAATGTTTAGGCTTTGTTCGGACTATTTAGTAGATGGTTTATGTGAGGTTTGCACAAAATCGGTCGAGTAGTTCTTCATTTATCACGCAAACGAAGTTGCGCGGGTCAGCTAGTATATTATAAATTTGCATGCTGCCTTGGCGGTCGAGTTTAGTGATACAAAAATTTATAATAAGATCCTGTAAATCTGTATTGGCAAAATAAATGATTTTGAATTTGATTTTGAATTTGAATTGGTGTCTAGTGTACCTGCCTAAATGAAATAACATTTACCTGCAATTTAGCATACTCTTGACGCAAAATTGCAGGTAAATATTATTTTTGTTGAAGAGAAAAAAACGAAAAACGAAACCTACGAGCATTAAATTGTTTCAAAAACACTCAAGTTAATAAAAGGTCAGAGTCAACGTGTCAATTACTTAATTTATTTTTTATTCTACTTTTCAAACATAATTTTATCGCTACTTATATTTAATTATTATAAAACTCAAAAGTTGGTATGCATGAATGGGTGTGTCCATAGTAACTTTTGGACGCTCGCTCTAACAGCTGAAGGGAATTGAATCTGTCTGAAGATTTATACAAAGACTAGCCGACGTCACGCGATTTTAACCGCGTAGTTCCCGTTCCCGTCGGAATACAGGAATAAAATATAGACTATGTTCACCGCAAAGAGTGTAGCTTTCCAATAGTGAAATAATTTATCAAATAGGTCCAGTAGTTCCGGAGCCTATTTGATGCAAACAAACTAACAATCAAATCTTTCTTCTTTATAATATTAGTATAGATAGGATATAGTCGCAGTCTGTGGTAGGTATAGTCTGGAATATGCAAACAATACTTTTTTTCCCCGAATCAAATCAGCCAATAGCAGTCCACTGCTGGACGTAGGCTTCTCCCAAATTACGCCACAACACACGGTCCTGTACCTTCCGCATCCAGTCACTAGCTGCGACCTTCTTCAGATCGTCGGTCCATCTGGCTAATTAATTAATTTGGTTAATGACTCCCCATAGGGTGCAGAAATGAAAACAAAATCAAACACAGGCGGAGCCGCGGACACCATCGTGTTTATGCAAATAAATTAAGAAGCCGTACTTATCGCCAGTTGCGTCCCCGCTGTGAAGCCCATGTATTCCGCCGGGTTATAACAACCTGCCAATTGTTTATGCAAGTAAATTAAAAAGCCGTACTTAACGCCAGTTCCGTACCAGCGATGAAGCTTCTGTATTCCGCTGGATTTATACCAATCTTTTTTCCTAATGGATGGCGCCGCGCGGTTCGATATATCGCGCCACATTACATACTTTTTATTAGCCCCTCTCTATAAAATCAATTGCAGAGAGGCTTATGGCGAGACTTGTGTCTGTAGTCTGTGACTCTGTTGCATTAAACTACGTCACTAGGCCACGTCGATCGTCTGTTCAAAGTTTGAAATAAAACAAAAATGACAATTGAACTTTCACTTTCACAATAAATGTTTTAGAGAGGGGCGGTTGGGTGAGACCGTCTCGCGGCTTCTTGTTAATTGTTATAAGTAATTTACTCGATCCATGCATGTACTGCAATAAATTATTGTTACCAAGGAACGAATCTTATCACTCTTCTTCACTGAATCCTCAACAATCTAGTTCTAAAATAAATTTCTAAAACAGCAAAGCGTGACGAATGACATTTATTTACTAAAAAATGTTGAAGGCGCGTCTTCGAACTTAAACTTTTTAAGGCGCAGTTTGCTCCGCTGGATATAATTTTTACAGTTTCTTGCTAGTTCTTCTCAAGCGGGCCGCCATTTGAGATGAATTTGCAAGAAAATACTGTAGTTCGTTTCCCACAAGGTGGACAGATGACCAAACAATGGTCGGTTGTGACCATAGATTTAGGATTTTTCGCTACTCTTTCTAAATCTATGGTTGTGACGATCCTTGGGGAAGGCTTATGCCCCGCAGTGGGCGTCAAATCGGCTACTATGATGGTTATGATGAAGTACTTAATATTTATTTCAAACATCAATTATCTTCTAAAGGTTTCTTTAATAGATACTATTACGGTAAACATGTGTATTTGTGATTTGAGAGTCATCAAAACCAGATATTTGAATTGTAATGAAATACTATTCTAGATTTACATTATTTAGAATAAAATATACAAATTAAAATGCTAATCACTGATAGCTGCCCGGTCACTAGGTAGCTAAGAATAAATCGATGACCCTATTGAATAAACGTGCTAATGAACACTATTGTACGAACTAAGTTTATTCTTTGTTTATATAATTCTATTCTGTTTTTTTACCTTCCATTTATTGCATCAATTTTATTCCAAAAACTTACCTACTTGTTTAATTGTTTACATAATAAAAATTATAACTTTCGATACGAATTATCTAATTATCACACATAACCGAAGCCGATGTACCGCAGGAGTGGTCCTAGGACCAATCCCTGTGGAACACTGCACGATATCTCTAACAGTCCTGGTTACAGCCAGCTAGAATGTAGAGTTATTTAAGGATTATCTACAGGGGGTCAGATAAGCCATGACAATACGACGAAGGTACTCCATGATTGAGCACCTCTAACGCAGCTCCAGGGCAAGATGTTGAAGGCGTTGGAAATGTCAAAATACATCGCCAACACCACTTCGCTTCGCGAAATGGTTTTCTGCATCATGCTAATGCCACGCTTGATCGCGACACGATTTTAAATTTTCCTTATACTTTAGCCCAACTATTGTAAAGTAAAATAGGCTTATACCACTACTCAAGAGGGCAGATCAGTAATAGACAATTTCAACATACATGCCATATTTCCAAGGATTATTGAAAATATGCGTATTTATGGGTTAAATGGGTACTGCGAGGTTCGGACTATGTCACAAGCAAAGCTATTGGGCACAAATAGTACATTGTATACTGCATAGTATACAGTATATATATCCTACCATCCATGACTTCTACCAAAATTTTAATTAGAAAACTCAATTGAACTCCAGAACATCACCTGATTTCATAAGAAATTTTGTTTGTCAGAAATAATGTAAATAGAGAGCTCTTTATAAATAACTGTGTGAAGTAGCTATCTTAACTAAATATGGTATACATAATATTTATACCACCTGTGCGTCACAATTAATCAACAACAACACTAGACAGAAAGTTTTGGTATTTACCTTTTTTTTTGTTTAACGTGAGGGAAAATCCTAATGGATGTCATGCCGGACTCCTACCGACTAAAAAACCTCACGTAACGCCCAACAGCCTATGTATATACCCTAGGAAGGATGTCCCAGGACTCCCAACAGACCCACGGCCGCCACTGCGGCCTCGCCCAGGGGGTGGTTCGGGTGCTATCCCGCGTCTTTGGGGGGTTTCGGGTGTGATCCCGCTTCTAAGGACGGGCGTGCGTGAGTTCCTCACGTCACGCTGCCGTCATGGGCTTGCTTCTGTAAGGACGGTGAGCCGCCCTCTCACCGTCCTCAGTCCCCCGGTCATGGAGGCCGATGGTCAAAAATATTGGAATATACCTATTTGATGAGAGTTTCTGAATGAATGAAACCAATTACAACTGATGATAATCGAATGGCTTATTGAATTCCGTATTCCATTTTTAGGGTTTCGTACCAAAAGAGTAGAAACAAAACACTATATTCTTCGTGTTCACCGTCTGTCCGTCTGTCTGACTGTCTTTTTGTCCGTCATGAAGCTGTATAGTATCTCAGAAACCGTGATAGCTAGAGAGCTGAAATTTTCACAAATAATGTATTTCTGTTGCCGCTATAACAAACTACCAAAATCAGAAAAAAAGGGGGTCAAGGGAATCCCAAACAAGAAATACGATTTCTTGCCGTTTTTTGGTACGGAACACTGTGTGCGCGAGCCTGACCCGCACTTCGCTGTTTTTTATTCAATGCCCACGCACGCGTACCGCTCCTTTTACAACCTCCTTATTCTTCAAGCGGAATTTCATCAACATTGTGAAAGTGATCCTCAATTTTCTAGATAACATTCCATCAGAAGGTGACGTTCGGTTTGTTGAACTAAATAAAAAATATAAAGTTATCCCACATCTCTCGCTAATATTAACTTAATATGGGCTCGCCGCAATGTAAGAATGTCGATTAGGTTTTAAGGATTTATTTACTTTAACTCATAACCTTATCCCTCTCTCTCCTTTCCGATCCCGAACAACGCGTGCCGGGCAGAGATGCCACTCATACACAGTGGAGAGAATCGTCGCCAAAACTGAGCGTTTCAAAAGTTCGTTCCTCTGTCGAACTGTAAAAACTTGGAACGACCTGCCCGCACACATTTTTCCCTCATCTTTCCTTTCCTCCACCACGGCTTTCCATCAGGCTGGTGGCGACGTCAATTTGGCGTGATGAATATAAAAAAAAACTTACAACAAAACGGCGTACGCATAATATATTATCTAGCAACTTGAGACGGTAAGTACGGGTAATACGTGATCACAATGTTCTAGTAGGGGCTTGAAGAGTTTATTTTTGAAATAATACTATCGGACATCTTGTCCACATTAAACTATAAACTTAGCCTTTTTTTTAACGTGAAGGAAAATCCTCATGGATGCTATACCGGACTCCTACCGACTAAAAAACCTCACGTTATGCCCAACAGCCTATCGTTGGGAGCCCCGGGTAAGCCTTCGGAAGGATTTCCCAGGACTCCCAACAGACACACAGGGGGGGGGGAGAAGGCTACAAAACTATCCACAATGTAAGTATTAGGGAATAAATAAATAAAAAAATATTTGTGGACATACAACAATATAAACATACAATGGACCTGTTTGTCCATTTCGGAAATCTGCGAATCAATTGCTATGAAAGGATGTCAAATTATGTGTGGTAATTAGAATTATTATATGAGGAAAAGCTGAGAAGTGATATAATATACTGATGGAATTGAAATACTAAAGATTAAAATCATGCCGTCTTGCGCCTGTGCCTTCGTATAGCTATAACCTAGAAGACTTTGAGTCTAGATGTGAACAGGTTATTCCAAGGCCAGCGTGCTTTACCACCAAGCTAAGAACCAAAAGCTAAGAAGTAATAAATTATACTAATGAAATTGAACTTGCGGAGGAACGGGTCAAAGAGATGTTCCTTTAACAAAGGGTGAATTCTCCGACCAGGCAAGATGATCAGTCTGGCGGGCTGAAGTCCAACGGTTGATGCTGAACTGTTGTATTAAAGTCATCAGCGAGGGCATTGTACATTATTGCGATTCAGAATTGTTTGATTGTCGTACTTCAATTATTTCTTCTTCTTGACACGTGGCGGTCGCCACAACTACTGAGGAGTAAAATGTCCTGACGTATGTGCTTTCGTACAGCTACAATCTAGAAGACTTTAAGTCTTGAAGTGAACAGGTTACTTCTAGGCAAGCGTGTCCCACCAGTGATCCCATGAATACTAACAAGATAGTGGTCAAACATAAGACTATCGTAATAAGAGATATAAAATCTGGTGAAGATGGAATGGCATATACAGCCATAGATTTTAATTCGTCTGAAAACAAATCAAAATGGAAGTGGACTATTACGAAACGAATGCAAAGAATAACACAAGACTAGTAGCATTTAATGTCACAACAAATAGAAAGACTGCCTCAAGTCCCTTATCAGTAGATACAATATTACAAAGCACACAATCGAACAAACAAATATTAAGTCTCATTTACTTATTATGTTTATTTTTATTTAATTACATAATGAACTCTATGCCAAAACAGAGTGATTGCCTCAGTAAGAGTTTAGACAGGACAGAGTCAAAGTGATCCTAGTGACAATGAGCATCGGAAGGTTTCGGCAGATCCATACGGCCCTGGCATGTAAGAATTTTACTTAATACTTTAGAAAAAATATTGATGTTTTATAAATCTTTTACCATGGTTCCTCCAACAAACCAAGTCAGGATTGGTATTCCAATTTTTCTGCTGCAGTAGTGGTATTACCCACATTTGTTCTGTATTATAATGTGATTTTATGAGGGTATCTGTGGGGAAATTTGTGAAATAGGTATTCGAATTTAGGTATTGCCATCGCACTGCACCCCTGTTCTGGCCAACTCCGTACAGTGCGATAATCCATATCGCCATGTTTGGGAGTATTTTGTTAGTCCTCTAAACATGTGCACCCTTAGGTTGTGGAATGATCTCCCTGCCTCGGTTTTTCCAAACGCCTGCAGTATGGGGTTCTTCAAGAGGGGTCTTAGAAGGTTTTTACAGGGTCGGCAGCGCGAGTGTGGCGCCTCTGGTGTTGCAAACGTCCATAGGCTGCGGTGACCACCGGTACATCTGGTGGGCCGTATGCTTGTCTGCCACCTTAGTGGTATAAAAAATATGTGTCATATTTTTTTTATTTATTTTATTCTGAAAAAATAGAAGTGACAGGGTCAATATCTAGCAGATCTTGATTTTATGAAGACACAAAGATTCTTCAAAAGGCATTATTCAGGAATTAATTAGAGAAATACGTTTGTATGTCTGCAGTCAGTAGTCTTTCCTTTTAAGGAAAATAAGTGTGAATGTTTTGAAAAGTGACTTCAGTTCTTCATTATTATCGTAACTATATGAAGTCCCACTTGGGTTTAAACCACTCGGGTTTCCGTTCATTGGTCCCCTTTCATCGCGATTGGCACGAATATATAAACGCGGTGTTATAGATTTGCAGCAAACGCGTCGCACTGCAATGCGCGCTGAGCTAAGACTGTTGGCTTGTTGGCGGTTTTATTCATCAATGGATCAGCCCCTACACATTACCTCTTAAACGTGCTGTTTATGAACGCCATGCAGTCTGTCAGTAAGTCTCTGGGTAAACTAGTTTCTCTGCCACATGCAGTACACGTCTAATATAGACTTCTTGGTCAAGGTATTTTAGAAAGGCAGGCCAATATTGTGGCTTTTCAAGGGTGGCAGAAAAATCTGTCTTCTATTGATCGAGTAGCAATTATAATAATATGACTGTTGTAGATATCTATGTACTGTGTCCATATATTTCTCTATTCGTACATTTCGGTTAGACCTAATCAACCCGGTCAGGATGATAATTTTGACAGGCATTTTTGTGCCGATTCAAAAATGGTTTTAGCAATATCCGATTCCAAAATTCTAACGGAAAGTGGACTAAAAATTGGCCTTTGGTTTGGTAGAGTAAAGTATTGCGTTAGTGTATAATACTTTACATGGCATATTTTTGCTAACCCGAGCAATTTAGCAGTCATGGGAAGTGTGGGAACGACTATTCATTTCTTGGTTCATGGCATTCCATCTCGAAATTCTTTTTAACATCGCCTTTCTTGCACTTCTCTGTATACTCAACATGACCTTTTCATGGAATTACGGTGTCCAAGTCTGATATTATTTTGACTGCCTCGGTGGCGTAGTCGGTAGTGTAATTGCCTGCCGCACTTGAGGTCCTGGGGTCGATACCCGGGTTTATTATTATTTTAGTACTTTGAATGGCACTTCATTACGTGGTCCTCTTTATATCTATTTATCTCTATTAATATTAATATTAGAGTTTATTTGATTATTTTCACCTAAATCAATGAAATCAGCATACAGCAGTCCACTGGTTTTAATGTAACTACGCTAACCAGATGAGTTGGTATACTTTTCTGTTTAGAATTTTGCTTCTTCTCACCATGATCACGTCTGTTAGCCAACTAGTGCATCACTTGCAAGTGAGGATGACTTCGGCTTTGAATATCTCCTCAGGAGCCCAGTATACCTACTCAACTAAATAGATTTTCTCGCTTATAAAAGAAGACAATAATATTAACTTCTTACTTCTACCCATGTAATCTGGGGGAGGGGACTGCTTGCCGTACTTACAGAAGAGGGCACCAAGACGGCAACGTGACGTGAGAATTTCACACACACCTCAATGACCCTAAAATCAAAAATAATTTTTCACTTTTGTATAATACATACACACATACATATAATCACGCCTTTATTACCGAAGGGGTAGGCAGAGGCATAATACATGCCCACATTTCACCTTATAGTTGTATGTCCCACGTAATAGGTGGTGAGCCGCCGTATTGAAATGGACAGGCGCAGGTCACCGCGACCAGCAGTTGATTTTTTTCAAGCCGCCCTTATGACCTTCAACTTGGCTTAACGATTGTCTTTTTACTGACAACCGGTCATTTTGAGTTTTCCTTCTCTACGCAATGAATGTTTTAGCGAAAGTGTTCCCTTAGTCGCCCTTTGGGCTGTATTGAGGAGGCAACATTTTGTACCCCGTCACCACACGGGGCTTTTGTATGAGTTGGTTTAAAATATGTCCTCAAAGTGTATTAGGTAGAGGCAATTTCGTAAGGCATAGATATATTATATTATACAAGGACACCCAAAATCAAAATAAATTGCTATTAATTTTATCATGACATG
This sequence comes from Miltochrista miniata, assembly GCA_933228765.1. NCBI lineage: Eukaryota > Metazoa > Arthropoda > Insecta > Lepidoptera > Erebidae > Miltochrista > Miltochrista miniata. The sequence continues at coordinate 6,246,600 of OW121769.1, forward strand.
TTTTGTTTAAGCTTTAGTAAATTAATATTTAAGTAATGTAAGTGTTTGATATCATTATGCAAGTTTGTTTAACTAAAATGCTCAACAGTTAAGAATGTTATCTTATCTAAGTATTCTGCATCATTAGTGGAAAGTAATTAAGAGGGTAGACCCGACTGCAAGGTCACATGTGGCCATGCAGAGTGCCATGCGGAACACAAATTAGAGATAGTACAGATGGTAAACTCATGTATGTACTTTTTTTTCACACCTACCCTCTGCTACACACACTCGCACACAAATCAGTATCGAAAATTCGGTTCAGAACACCTGATCTCGTGTCTATGTATGAGTTGTCTATGTGTGCGTAGTGTCTGTGAATGAGTTGTCTATGTGTGCGTAGCCTCAGCGAATTTAGTATGTAGGTTTCCGTCTGTACTATCTCGAATTTGTGGTTTGAATCTGAGATGTCCATCTCATACAATCGTGAATTAGCGATTGATACCATTTTATGAGTGATAGAAGCGCTCGTAGCTCCGCAGATTTAGTGTTCTGTAATCGATCACTGCAGTAATGAACTATCACTATAGCTGGTCTTTGGATGAGTCACCAGCACGCATCCATTTTTGTGACATTTTGACGTGCTTCGGAAGGCAGGTTAAACCATTGGTCCCGTGTTGTCAGTAATGACAGTAAGTAGTTAAGTTGAAAGCCTTTATGGACAATATGCAAACCACTTGTTTTGTGGGACATAAAACTATAAGGTAAAATATGTACCTACGTGACGTATATTATGCATGTGCCAACCCCTTCGGAGATAAAGGCATGACTTTATGTATGTATGTTTTTTTTTGTTTCAGGTGGCTTCGGGTCACTAGTGATGGGCTTACTCAACACATGGCCCTCATACACATCAGATCTATACTTCTCAGAAAATACACCACTGTCTGCACCAATGACGAAATCTGAAGAAGCGCTGCTAGGTAGCTTGCCTTCTCTGGGGGCTATGATTGGATGTTCGGTCATTGGAGTCATGATGAATAGGTTGGGAAGGCGGAATGCTGGTGTTGCTATTTACTTACCGGTTGTGGTAAGTATTAAAATTTGGTACTATCACTTGGTACTGCAATAGTAAGCGAATGGCGTGCACATACAAGCGAATGTTATCGGCCAACATTTATGCCAATTTCAGTAGAATGTACTGATTACAATAGCGTTTATTGAAATCGATGTTAAATTCAACCTACACTATATTCTGTAAAATAGTGCCTGACCTCTGTGACAGATATATTAACGTAAACAACATTGAATTTTATTTCAAAGGCATAAAGTGGTTATTTACAGTTTGCAACTCTGTGTTCTTACTCTCAACATTTCAACCACAAAAGCTTTATACCGTTGACATAAAGTCTATTCTTATTTACGTTTGTAAAACTGTCACAGAGAACAAGTATATTTTACAGAGTATAAATTTCGTTCGTGTTCATGAGCTCTTACTAAACAAAACGTCTACAACAGCGCGCTGCTTTAAAGTTCGATTCCAAATATGAACTAATTACTTGCATCAACCGCATTTTTATGATTTTCTATGAAATCGTTCTCTCGCCTTATTACAATTTATTTGGAGTCTCACAGTATTTCTTGTTCTTCCATTCGTCCCGTTTTATCATTCACTTCTTTCCCAATTATTAATGTAATTTCTTACATTATCCGTCCATGTTTTCTTTGCCTACCTCTGGCTCTCTCTCCCCCAAAATTCTAGCACACACACGTTTTCTCTCTTCCTTATAATCATTCATGTATTTTAGCTTAAATTGCTACGATTGCAATGTGTAAAAAAGTGTTGTATGATATTTATTTAGTGTGTTCAACTATTTCATTCAAATCATTAAATGTTTAATGGGTTCCCAATAAAGGTATCATTGATACTCTTCCTTTTTCAGCGTAGACACTAGAATCATAAACGTTTATTTCATATACTTTATGTATTAATTTTTTTTCCTTTATATTGACTGCCTCTGTAGCGTAGTCGGTAGTTATACCACCTGCCGCGCTGGAGGTCCTGGGTCGATTCCTGGGTCGGTCCAAATATTTGTGTGATCCACAAATGTTTGTGTCGGAGTTTGGGTGTTTTCTATGTATAATATGTATGTATTTAGAAATATATAAGTATGTCTATCAGTCGTCTAGATCCCATAACACAAGTTTATAGCTTAGTTTGGGCTAGATGATGTTGTGTGAGATTGTCCAAGAATATTTATTTATTTATATAATTTCAGATATCATGGGCAATAGTAAGCGTATCATCTTCAATGACACTGGTGTTAGCTGCAAGATTCCTAGGTGGTATAAGTGGAGGTGCTTCTTTAGTATTGGGACCTGTGTTCATATCTGAAGTTGTAGAGGACTCTATACGTGGATTGTTGACTTCAGGTAAATACATTAAAGCTATAAATCTTGACAATTTCATTGAAAATTGAACAATAATATTAACTTTGTCACATTTTAGTTAAAATTTTATTTAGTAATGGGATATCCACTAAGAAAACAGATATATTAAAGTTCCTTAATAAATCCTTTCTTTACACATGTGTTAACCAGTTAAACTAGAATTATTAGTTAGCGTAGAATTATTAGTTGAGATGTCTATAATTACAATAAAACAGTACCTAATTACTTAAAATCTGAGCATTTCATTCGATTTAAAAGAAAATGATGGCAAATGATGTATATGGGCAAACAGCGGAGAAATGCCTATGGGTATCAATGCGTTTCCGTCTATCCCTCGAAGATATAGGTGTAATATTTACAAAAACACTCTGCTCAAGCAACAGACACTGGTACCACTGCATTTATACATATTTATGCTCATATTTTATGCTTACCTGAGTATTAATAGATTTTTTTCATTTCACAGCGCCTGTGTTCCTTTACTGCGGTGGGACCATCCTATCGTATCTCATTGGCTGGTGTATGACGTATAACACCATTATTTGGACTAATTTACTGATATCTGTAGCTGTTACTGTGCTACTCGCACTAGTTATAGAAAGTCCTATATATTTTTTGCGACGGAGTCGAGAAGAGGTAAGCTCTTTTTATCAAGTGCCTATTTACTTTACAATCTAAGATATTCATCCAAGGTTACAAAAGCACGAATAGAATGTTTTGTTTGTCAAAAAGCTCAATCAGAATAAATAGTTTTTCATTGGTATTGATGTACTGAAACTTTTTTATTTTACTTAGGCATATACATACAGATACCCTTGTAAAACGTCCCGAATATAAACCAAAGAATTACCACCAAGAGAAGAACTGGCAAGAAACTCAGCTCTGGTTATTTTTTTTAGTGCTCTATTTAAAATATTAAAGAACTAGCTGATGCCCGCAGCTTCGCCTGCGTAAACTTTTTTCCCGTGCCCGCTTCCCGTATTTTATCCCCTTGGGGGTAGAATTTATCAAAATCCTTTCTTAGCGGATGCCTACGTCATAACATCTACCTGCATGCCAAATTTTAGCCCGATCCGTCCAATGGTTTGGGCTGTGCGTTAATAGAGCACTATGTCAGTCAGTCAGTCACCTTTGAGTTTTATATATTTAGATCTATACTGTATGTAATGGTGTACAATAAAGTATTATCTATCTATCTATCTATCTATAAACTATGTATGTGTCATGTTTCATAAAATTGGGCAAAGGCAACCAAGATTAACGCACAGAAAATGTTGATGATCAGCTTATGATAAAGATGTACTTTTTATTTCACCAGGATGCAAAACTATCAATAGCCAAATACCGAGGGGTACCAGTTTCATCAGTAGTAGTTATGGACGAGCTCTCTAAACTGAAGCAACAAATGGCTACATCTGTCGAAATGGACGTTATTACAGGTGAGATAAAAATATTGAAAACAATTTATAGTTAGAGTATATTTTAGAGATCTTTTGTGCTAGAACTAAGTAGTATGACGAAAAAATTAAATTGCAGCTCATAATGTTTGTCCGTGTAAATGTTCAAATATAATTTACCACTAAAACTGGTCAGTGGTTCAAAGTCAGAGCAAAAGATGAAGAATCAGTCAATAAATGGGCAAGAAATAATTTTCTCATAACTCATTAAGTACCTATTATACTTATTACAGAAACTGAAACGAAAACTGAAGAAACTGAAAAAGAAAAATTGAACGTTGAAGAAGGCGAAACTAAGAAACCACAATCTACATCAGCTATTAAATTGTTATGTGAGTATTTTCTTTTCGAAAGAGGTAATATTTTTGAAATTAGCCCCATGTACCTATAGTGGAATTCAACAGATGTAAATAATATAGTAAACAAAGCAATTGGATCTTGACTGCTCCATAATTACTTACATTTAATTATCAATCCTGATCATAGTCGTTTCAAGGAACTCTAGTTAGATTTATGCGGACATTTCGACACTAATAAACCTTTAGATTATAGAATAATTTCATGAAAAATACTCGGATGGTAAAAATTTAAGACTGTCATTTTTGCTTGTCATTAAATTATTTTTTCTCAGACTTGTTTGTCTTTGCCATAGTGTTGTAAAACTGTTGTACTGGCCAATTGATTTTAAAAGGAGGTCATTGTTTTATCAATCTGTCAGTTCGAAAAAATGTACTTACTTTAATAATATAACTTATTGACCCAGAGAGCGACGAGTGCGAGTCTTTGCCCCTTTCACACGTACCGGTTGCCGGGTGCCGGGTACCCGGGTGTATGGCCGTGTACTATAGCTTTCACACGTAACGGCGTGATTTGCCCGGCAACCGCTTGCATTCGCCGCCGGTTACCCGGCACCGGCTACCCGGCAACCGGTACGTGTGAAAAGGCACTTTGAGTTTGGGTCTTCGATTCTACAGTATAGACGATTTTGCTTTCGTCCGTATGTGTGTGTGCATGTCAGTTTCGGCAGTTTCGGTCTAGAAGACGCATTTGTTATATGCCCCGATACCTCGGGGCTCAAAAGGTGTAACCGCCATTTTGGCGAAATTGAGTTTTTAATGCAGTTCTACTTATATTTTTCTCCTCTATCGATCTGTATATTTAAAGTCTTCCAATCCGCAAAAAAATGGTATTTACGACCCCATTTTTTGTAGGAAATAAAACAGATATTTTTAGTTTTTGCGTCGTAACAGCGACCACTGTTACTGTTTATAAACGCGAGGGTAGTAAACGACACCGTAGATGATACAAATGTTTTTACGCCTACCATTTTAGATCATAATTTTTTTAGGTTTGGGTCGTAAAAGCAATCACTCCTAATGATCAATAAATTTGAGGGTAGTAAACGACATACCTAGTAACATAATTGTGCTTACGCCCAAACATATCTATTTTTAAGGAATCAACTTGCTCGATACGCCCTTAAACATTACTGTACTCTAAAATAAAATGATAATGCTATTATAGCGATAAAAATACAACTTTTGTCGAAAGTTTTTTTAATAGAGCGGAAAATAAGAGAGAGAAAAAAAACCGGCCAAGTGCGAGTTGGACTCGCCCATGAAGGGTTTCATAGCAGCAAGTAACATAATATAAAGTTCTTATAGTTCGTTGTAACTTTGACTAAATGTTTTAACACGTTCGCAGTGGTAGTGATTTCACTAACCGGAAATTGCGGTTTATGACGTATTAAAAAAAAACTACCTGCTTTATCTCGTTCAATCTAATTTTCGTTGGTAGTTTTTATGGCACTGTACATCATATATTTTTTTTAGATTTATCATTCTCTTAGTTTAGAAGTTAGAGGGGGGGGGGGGACACATATTTTTCCACTTTGGAAGTGTCTCTTGCGCAAACTATTCACTTTAGAAAAAAATGATGTCAGAAACCTCCACAGCATTTTTGAAGACCTATCTATAGATATCCCACACGTATGGGTATGAGGAAAAAAAAAATTTTGAGTTTCAGTTCTGAGTATGGGGACCCCAAAATTTACTGCTTTTTTTCTAATTTTATATAAGAATCGTAATGCGGTTCACAGAATACATCTAGCTACTAAGTTTCAATAGCATAGACCTTATAGTTTCGGAGAAAAGTGGCTGTGACACACGGATGGACAGACAGACGGACAGACAGACAGACAGACATGACGATTCTATAAGGGTTCCGTTTTTGCCATTTGGCTACGAAACCCTAAAAAGGGCCCCGTTATATATGATGGGATCATAAGGGATATAATTCCTCACAGGTTGTTTTTTCCTAGGCGCTCGCGAGGTCTACTCTTTGCAGAAGTACTTGTATTAAATTGGGACTAACTAAGTATTTGTGCGACCCAGAAATCGTCAGAAGGATTCGGTTAGGCTTAGTACCGTGTGGAGGAGTAAGTTTAAAGAGGCTAACGTCCATCAGTGAACTGCCAAAAAGATAATCTATTGTTTCGAACGCCATAAACATTTAAATATGAATAAAAAGAAAAGAAATAATGATTCTTTAGGGTAGACTGGGTACGGTTGACGGTGGATGGTTAAAATATTCAGTCATTTTTTACACAACGCTATCTGATCCCAAAGTAAGCTAGGAATGACCTGCTTGTGTTATGGGTGTCCGACCACGAATATTAATACGACCTTTGAAAATGCTATTATAGCGAAATATGTCAGGTGTTTTTAAAATTAAAATAAAAGTGGAATAGTACAAGTGAATTTTCGTAATGTATTAAAACAAGTTCCATCAAGTGCCAACAATCAAAAGTATAACGGATATTATTTGTAACTTATTTTTTTGTAAATACATATTTACGATACATATAAACAACCAGACTCTTAGGGTCTTTAGTCGTTTCGCACCGTGAGCGGTTGGAACCGCGGTATGAATTGCCAAAGAGCTCTTTTTAAATGAGTCGTTTCGCACCGCGGTTCGAATCGCCCAAGAACTTTTGGTAATGGGTTGATTCGGACCACAGTATACGGAACATTTATCTTTTTGGATAGGTGAAGTAAATGAATGTACGGTGAACTAGATATAACTCAATGATTACTTACATAATTAGAATCAGTTTAGTTACAACACTATGATCATAGACAACTTCTGTCAAAACATGACATGTTTACATGATTGCTGAGCTGTCCAGAAAAATACTATACTTAAATCCGTTTACACTTATAAAGTAAAGAAGGTACTAAATAGTTTTTAAGTTTATTTTTTATTTTCAGTCTCCCAACTGACATCAAGGAGAGCCTTTATGATAGTGACGACCGTCATAACTATACAGGTAAGTGCGAGGCCGCATTTGCGTTTTTCCGCGGCGGTTTCTAATCTCAAAATGTCATCAAACTGTCAAAATCAATGAAATCAAGTCAATGTTTTGATATTTTGAGGTTAGAAACCGCCGCGATAACCGCAGGTGCGGCCTCGGCCTTAGTAAAGGACTTCAATGCGAAAAATGACCAGCTCAGTTAGAAGGAAATTAACTTCATAAAAATTTACGACTGTCATGATAGTGATAAGATCCTTTATCTGTGATCATGCAGTAGATAGAATCATTTTCTTTAATTGCTGTATATCATATCATGTATCATTTCCCGAAATTGCAAAAAAAATGGATTATTTTCTTTTTTGTTCCAAAATATCTGTACACCCTCTACCAACATTACACACATTCAATATACATAAAAACTCTTCAAGATTTGTAGATGTAAAATTCAAATATCAATTTAGTAAAATTTCTTTGACTATCAAATCTGCCAAGGAGGTATAATATAATTTTTGAGATTATGAGACAGCAGTACTTTTAGCCCCTCTCTATAAAATAGAGTGCAGAGGGCTTATGGCGAGAACGACGTCAGTGTCAGTGAACTTTCAAAATAAACGTTCTGAGAGGGGCATTCGGGTAAGATCGTCTCACGGCTTCCTGTTTTAGCTGAAGCCGCTTATGAATTTACAGTTGATTGGTTTTAACAAATTGCATTTCCTTATCTCCATCTTTGAGTAGGTAGTCTTAAAGATAATTATTTTAGGAAAGCCTTATTTATTACGGTCTTGCTATTTCAGATTCTTTCTCTGTAAATAATCCAAGAATTTTATCACCATCGTCTGTGAAATATTTATTTTAGAGATATACCTACTTATCAACTGATAAGAACTCAAGTAAATGTTTTTCTACTCAAAATAATGCAATGCTATTTTTAATAATTATCAGAATTAAAATAAAAGTTAAACTCTCGAAATAAAATCATATACTAATAGCAACTCGCAGTAAGACAAACAAATGGGGAATTTATACACTTCTAACTTAGAATGAACTATGTAGAATTTGGTTGGTAATGAAAGTATCAAGGCTGCAACTGATATCATATTTGTACGCTCCAGAATCACCTATGAATTCCGATACAAACGAAATTGATAAAAATAAAATTTTTAGTCTTCTAATAGGTGATATGGTCTGTGTAACAAGACATCCAATGGACTTTATCTCATTCCTGGTAGCGGTAAACCAAAGATAGCAAAAACAGTAAAAAAGGTAGACTGATGATCTGTTAAAGGTGCAAATCTAGCTAAAGGTAATACTGTAGTGTGCTACATGTATTTCTACATAATATAATACTGTGTCACAGTTCATTAGGATCGACGCTCACAAGGATCTTTCTCAACGTGGTCAATAAACGCTAGAGGATTTAACTAAATACTATTAAATTGCTGGCAATGGAAAAAAATATAAATTCCTTAGTATAATAAAAATAAGACGTTGAAAATATGTTTTTTCTTCAGGTATTCATGGGAATAGTTCCTGTGCAAGTCTACGCAAAAACCGTGTTCAAACAGTCAGACCCGACGAAAGCTGATCTCTATACTATCATTTTTGCGATTGTGATGTTTGCTGGTTCCGGAGTGTCTGCTGCTGTTAGTGACAAGACTGGTAGACGGGTATGTATTTCGATTTTCTTGCTTATTACTTACGTTTTGAAAATTAATCAACCTATTTCACTCCCTTAGGAATACAATTCAGACAAAAATGAAATAATTTTAATAGTTTTAGCTAGTCATGTATTGTCATCAGAACTCAGAGCGTGTGCAAAATTTCAGCCTGATCGAAGGACGGGAAGTGGGTCAAATTAACTTTCCAAGATTTTCTTACATACATAGTTACAAGTGAAGCTAATAATAGCGTGTTAAAAAGTCATAATAGGTATATCATATCTCAGTCATGTGCTGAGACATAACCTACGACGATTGATCACGACGAGCAAAATTTAAGGTAAACGACTAGTAGAGAGGCGTAGAAAGTTATGGCTAAGAAACATCATGAAATGAACTGAAATGACTAGTGCAGCTATTCTTTCATTTGGCACCACACTATGAAGAGTTCCAAAAGTTAACGAGGAACCTCGGGTAGCAAAGACTCGGAGAGGTACTGAAAGAAGAGGAAGAAGAAATCCTTCTTCACTTTTAGATTTGGAGTGACTCCCAGCTGTGGCGCATAACTGTTTATGTACAGTTAACCGTGTGAGCCTTGTCGATCGAAACACTCGTGAAGTCGCCTCGAGTCCCAAAGATATTAGAAATAGTCCCTTTATCACAAAACGAATTAATTAAAGCCTTTAGCTTTGCTTACTTTCAATAAGTTTATAATTTAATTTGCCTTTTATTTTTCAGTTTCTAATAATCACATCGTCAGTATTAGTATTCATGGGAATGGCTACCCTGGGATACTTGGTGCAGTTCAAGGCTGGCCCTCCGATTCTCACTGTTATCATCATCTTCGTGTACTGCTTCTCCTTTATGTTGGGAGCTGGTTCGATCCCGTACATCTTGCTAGCTGAGGTGTTTATTCCTGAGGTAAGTGCGATAACCACTTTTATAACTAGATGATGCTTGCGGCTTCGCCTGCGTGAAATTCGATACCCGTTCCCGCTTCCAGTGAGAACATATTTCCGGGATGAAATTTCATGTGTTCATTCATTCCTATGTGTTATTCCAGACTATAAGCTATCTTTGTAAATTTTAGCCCAATCCGTTCAGCTGTTAGAGCATGATTGAGTAACAAACATACAAATATCTAAACATCCAAACATCTTCACAAACTTTCACATTTATAATATTAGTAGGAAGTAGGACTATAACTATTTCTTACATGTGACATTCCCCATGGATGCTGCACCGGACTCGTACTGACTAAAATCACACGGTTCCTACCTATACGCTTAGTATAGATATACGTTTTCATAAAAATGTAATCATAGCGACTTTCCGAACCCACCAATAACATTTCGCCACTGGACGGACGCTCATTGGGAGAAGCGCATTCTCCAATGCCATAACTGGCCTATTTATTTTTGAAAAATTTAAATCAGCATTAAATTTGCAGGTTCAAAACTTGGCTTCAATCGTCATTGTCGAATGGGTCTGGTTCCTCAACTTCGTCATCATAGCTGTCTTCCCATACATGAACGACTTGTTTGGTATACACGGTTCGTTCTACTTCTTCAGTGCGATGGCACTATGTAACACCACAATTTCATACTTTATAGTGCCGGAAACCAAAGGACTTTCTAATAATCAGATACAAGAGCTTTTAACGCCGAGAAAGAAATATTGAAGTAAGGTATTGCTTGATGTTTCTTAAATACATCTTTTGCTTCTATTGTTTTTATGTAAATAGGTATGTTATTACTTTTGTAATTTCAACTGCATCTCAAATAATATGTATCTTTGTCGTCTAACAACGGAAATAAGAAACATGGGAAATACATCGTAATAAGAACTCTACTTCAATGCAATAGTATGGTATTCATTTCTCAGAACAGCAGTAAAAAGAGAATTATTCGTATGATTGTTCAGTATAGATTTTCCGGTTTATCTACATAATAAATAAGTCGTATAGCAAAACAGTTGCACCTACTTGTAACGTCTTCAAAGAAGTTAGTAATGACGTAGGCATTCCTGTAAAATGTTAACCCATAGTAAAATGACCACAAATATGTTATCTACGAACAAACGCATCAAGCGCGTTGGCATGTTTGCGAGAAATGATCTACGAGAAGGGCATGCACATTTTGACCGAAAAATAATAGATGTCTAAGGACCGCGATTCTCGATAAACGACTTCAATGGCGTAGACGGAATTTAACTGGTTAGATGTTTTTATTTTTCTATTCTAGTAATATCGTTATTATTAATATGCGTTTTTTGTTATATCACGCTAGGGAAGAGTTTCTTCCCAAGCGTGCCCCAACATATCGCACACGGGTAGTAAAGTAGTTTGGTCTATCGTGTGTGCCCCGCTTGTAGATGCTCGCGCAGAAACGCGCTCGATGCGTTTGTTAGAAGCTATCTTACTGTTCTCCTTTTACTATGGCCATACTCAAATGTCTTAAAACCTATAGTATTATTAGAATAGTGTATATTATTTTGTGAGTCTACAGAATGATTGTGGCTTAAGATGTGATTGTTTCTATAATGTTTAGAAAAGTGAATAGTACGTGTTTCTGATATTTTTATAAATACATTGTAAGTGTTTGCATTTGGTTGTTTTATTTTATTAGAATTTTTAAATATATTAACATTTAAATACTCACCTACTCGTAGTTCCACTTCTGAAGAATAATATTAGATAGACTAGACTTTATCAATAACTTTACTTTACATGTTAATTTATACTAAACCAATTTTGATAAAACATGTCTATAAACCACCGGTAAAAACAGCTTTTAAATAATACAACCTTACCAAAATCGAGTCAGCCGTCTACCTGCTGTCTGTCTGCAGTTTTGAATATTTCAACCCCGGTAGAAACCTTTGACTTGGCTTAACGAAAATGTTAACATGTTGCTGGCATCCGTTCCTCGTAGACGCACGGAAACGATCAACTATCTGAAGTTAAGCGATGTAAGCGTCCAACTTACACCACTTAACTTAAACATAAAATGAATATACTCCTAAACTTAGCCAAAGGTGTGACTATATGTATGTATGTATGTACACTTTGTTAAATATCCATTCATGTGTTTGTATTTAGATATGTTAAGTAAGCTATTGATTGCCGTACTAGTCGTTTAATTAAGACCAAAACAATCTAAAAAAAATTTCACTATCAATTTTATCAACCAAACACTGCGCCTATCGATTTCAATTCAGCAATAGGATCATCATAGGTCAAAATAATGTTGAAATGTGATTGAAAAATATCCCTCTGGCTAACTCTTAAAGTAAAAAGCGTGACTTCACATAAGCGTTCTGGCTGCCAACCAATTTGGTTTCAGAAAGGGATTATCCACGGAAGATGCTGTTCTGGATCTCACGGCACTGTTGTAGAAAATCTAGAAAAAAAAACTGAAAAACGTTGGTATTTTCTTAGATTTCTCCGATGCGTTTGACATTGTATCCGTACCCCTTCTGATTTCTAAACTGGAAATGTACGGAGTGAGAGGGGTGGCTCTGGATCTGTTTCGCAGCTACTTGACACATCGTACGCAGTGTGTACTGATTGAATCAATTGCCAATGGAGAAAGTCCTGTAAATGTTAATTAGGGGGTCCCGCAGGGTAGTGTCCTCGGCCCTACCCCGTTTCTAATTTACCTAAACGATCTGTGCAAAATGTCTCTCCCAAATTGCAAAATTATAACTTATGCGGACGATACTGCCATCCTTGTTACTGGTTAAAATTGACTGGAGGCTAATTTGAACTGCGAACGAGTGCTGCGACATGTGATGAGCTGGTTGGATTCAAGTCTCCTCACGCTTAATTTAATGAAAACCAAATACATACCATATTGTATAAACTGAGCATGTCAGCCACCTATTTCACTCTCACTTCGCGCTCACACTTGTTCTGCATCGGATGAAGGTCAAGAGTGAGACGCGGAACCTGTAAGTGCACATGTGCTGTTTTGGAATTCACTTCATGTATAAAATATATTGGGGTTTCATTAGAAGATATCCTAAGCTGGGAACAGCAAGTGGAGGCCTCTAAGTACTTCACGAACAAAAAAAATTATTAATATTATTAAAAACTTGCGGACGTCACGCGGTTTCACCCGCGAAGTTCCCGTTCCCGTGGGAATACGGGAATAAAATATGCCTATGTTCACCACAAAGAGTGTAGCTTTCCAACAGTGAAAGAATTTTTCAAATCGGTCCAGTAGTTCCGGAGTCCAATCGTTACAAACAAACAAACAAAAAAACAAAAAAAAAACAAATCTTTCCTCTTTATAATATTACTATAGATGAATGAATGAAATGCGTTTATCCACATAATAAAATATTGCTCTTAACCTTACCTCTGCCAAACTGCATTGGCAGATTTTTCAATTCAATTTATTTAATTTTCAAAGCATACCTATTGACATTTTATTGATTTATGTACTTCAACTATTCTTTTCCTCTTTCAAATTAGTAGGTATGTGAGTTTAAAACGTATAGACATTAATGTCTCGTCTCATATCTATATGCAAGCTGTTGATTTGGTCGTGCACAAGCCTCCTTCAGTGCGTAGTGTACTATAGGTATTATCGATTGCAAGCAACACAAACATACGTAGATAACAAACCCCAAAAATCCTGTTTTTAGTGAAATATGATTTACGAAGAAAAAATCTTCACCCGTGTATTTAATGCTTACGTCGCCGAGCCAACGCTAAAGCGCAAGTCACACTGCCAGCGGGCGGGTGAGCGAGCTAGGCACACTGCGAGCTGCCGAATAACCTACGTGGCTGATGCGAGCGAAGCTACTCGTTTTCGTCGTTAGGCGCGCCCGCTTCGCTAGCTTAACTACCGTCCTCCCCGTTTCGGGTACTCAGACTAGTCGTCGCTTGTCATTCGAATAGCAGTGTCCACGTGTCTAGTCTCAACCGCACTACCCAGTTCGCCCTTCCGTATGTAGTTTTGGTGTAAACCCCATAGTTTAGCTCGGCAATGTCGCGTAGTTTGCATAACTTCAATATCTCACTTCACCCGCCCGCCTAGCTCGCTCGCCCGCCCGCTGGCGGTGTGGCCTGGGCTTAAAGCTAGACAATAGTAGGTACTTAGATAATGCGGCTACGTATCGCATCTCATGGCTCCTCTACAGTTACACTGCCCGCGAAGTTGAACGAAGTTAAATGAATACGATAGTGTAAAGAGGCACTTCGGCTTACCTCGTCAAAAACTATACCTCCCCTCAGGCGACTTTATTTGCTGTCGATTTTTGCGCCTCAGTCAATGGGCCCAAAGATGCGGGAAGTGCGTTCACGAAGTACCTCTCTACACTACTTGGCCGACATCGTGTGTGCCGGTGCTTTGCCGGCGCGTGATTTAAGCTATAATTAGTGCTTTGGTGTATGTGATCCAATTATCAGCGTCAAACAGTGGTCAGGAGCAAATTATGTTGTTCCTGGAAACTGTGCCACACAAATTTCTTTGTTCATTACAAACGGCGGCAATGTGCGTGCGCAGGCTACTGACACCACTGAGTGTGTAGTGACGCACTTTTTTCGAACTTAGACAAAGTTTCTAGAGTACTTCGCCTATGAACTTTGCGGGCAGTGTAGAGGAGCCATTAGTTATTAGGTTTCATGAGTTTTTAGTTCCAGCTGACAAGTTAGGTGACCTTTATGTACTTTTTTGATTTGATATTAATGATTTGATGATGAGTTTATGTTGATTTAAAAGATTCCTTCCTACTTCAAGGGCTTAGGACCGGCAGAAACACGCTGTTTATCATGCAATTGCAAACAAAAACATTAAGTACTGTTAGTAAACATTGGGTATGAGAAAAGTATTCTGAAATGAAGCATTTCTGGCGTAGTTAAAAATTTTAAATCAACTTATTTACAGAATTAATTGAGAATCAAAGTATATCAATCATCATGTAACACGCAATAATTGTTCAAAATGCTCACCCCCAGTGTCTATGCACAGATTGGCGCGGCGCACTAAGTTGCGTTTTAAGCTGCGAAGCACTAGCACATTTGTTTTTATTTGTTCAAATGCCAAAACAATTCTTTCACGTAATTGTGTAACACTACAATGTCTTCATTGTAAACAAGTCTTTTAATATCTCCCCACAAATAAAAGTCTAAGGGCGTTAGGTCAGGTGAACGCGGCGGCCAGGCTACCGGTCCACCACGGCCTATCCACTGCGTACCAAACACTTCACTTAAATATTCGCGCACTTGGCGTCCATAGTGAGGTGGCGCACCGTCCTGTTGGAAGTACAAGTCCCTATGAAATGCGAGTGGAATGTCATCGAGCATCTCATTAACCACATGTCGGAGTAGCACCAAGTATGTAGCACTGTTCAAACGACCGTCAATAAAATATGGGCCAAGTAGATGATCACCGATGATACCAGCCCACACATTCAGACTAAACGGGACCTGGAACGAGTCCCGCGTAGTAACATGTGGGTTGTGTTGTCGGTGAGCCCACCAATGTTCATTGTGGACGTTATAAACGCCCACGCGCGTAACTAATGATTCGTCGGATCACAAAATGTTCACGTCCTGATGTTCAAGGAGCCAGTGACAAAAAACTGTCCGAGCGTTATTGTCCTGCGGATGCAACTCTTGAACACGTCGAAATGGAACGGATGCATTAGTTCGCGATTCAGCAGCTTCCACACTGTGGTATGATGAACACCGAAACGGCGACCGGCTTCACGCGTACTGGCTCGAGGTTCTTCCTCAAAATAATTGAGAATCTGCTCTTGCCGATCAGCTGATAGGCCTTGTGTACCACGACCTTGTGCATGTCGAGGAACCTCGAACTGTCGGTGATCCCTTAAGCGCTGTGTGGCGGCAAGCATCATGCGACGAGATGGTATTGGTCGGTCTGGAAACATTTCCCTGAACATGCGAATTGCATCAACAACGTTATTATTAGAAATAGCGTAAAGGCGCACCATTTCCACCAACTCAACGTTACTGTAACGCTCTGACATCGTTACCGGTGTTGTTACGGACGTCACGTAGATATCGGCGCGTGCGGTTATACTCACGCTGAACGCGGGCGAGCGACTAATTAATTCAAAATTTCAAATTCACCGATCAAAGGCGCCGCCTGGGCCGCTCGCTCCTGCGCGGGGGTTGGAGGGGTAACTTACACGCGCCGAGCCGCCACCGCAGGCCTCCTTTGCCTATGCCTACACATTTGTATGTGCCTACTAAACTGTAGGCAAAGAAGAAACGGTTTTGATTGAACGGTGAAAATGTACCTATGTAGGTAATAGTATTATTAGAATATTTAGAACCGATTCATACGAGTTGCTTTTTAAATTTATTTTATTTAATAATTATTAAGAACTTAATTTTACTCCCCATTTTTTCACTTAATATTGGTTTAGTATAAGCAGTAGAGTTCCCGTAGCAAATAGAAAAGAAATTAAGCAGAAAAAAAAAAAGTGTAAAAAAAGGTGTCTCGTTTTATCCCGAAATATCAACGAGTGTAGGCAGTACAGTCATGAGTGCAAGTAATGCACAAATGCAGATCAACATCCTGTATATAAAAATCAATGCCACTTTTCGTTGTAATGTTATAACTCAAGAACGGGCTCACCTATCCAAACCAAATTTTAAGGTTTTATTCGGACTATTTAGTAGATGGTTTATGTGAAGTTTGCTCAAAATCGGTCGAGCGGTTCTTCATCTATCACGCAAACGAAGTTGCGCGGGTCAGCTAATAAATTATGAAGTCACTGTACAAGACATTCGAAAAATTCATATAAATTATGGGGACAACCTGTGAAAAGTAAGATGAATAAATGATTTGATTTGATTTGAAGATGAAATCTATCTACAGCAACAGAGTTACTCGTATTTACGTATATCAGAGGTAACTAGGCGGTATAACTAGGTTAGTAAGGAATGTGCTCTAATTTCAGATCCAGATAAAATTAATGAAGCTACGCTTTGAGCTGTAAGACTGCCTGTGTGACGCTAATTTCTCAGCTGAAATTCTTGTAGCAAACGGCTGAGGTTGTTTATAATAAATAACCTTACGTGAAATGTAGACGTGCAAATATGCTCAGCTAAAATGGAGTTTGTAATGAAATATTTAGATTTAAAAGCAATTTCAGGTACTACATACATACATACATATGGTCACGCCTTTATCCCCGAAGGGGTAGGCAGAGGCATATTATATGCCCACATTTCACCTTTGTATAATTTGTCCCACGTAATAGGTGGTGAGCCGTATTGCCGTGTTTAAATGGACAGGCGCAGGTTGTGACTGCCTGCTGTTGAAATAAAGCCTTCAACTTAGCTTAACGACTGCCATTTTACTGGCAACCGGGACCAACGGCTTAACGTGCCTTCCGAAGCACGGAAACGCTCAAATAAATGTCACAAAGTTCAGGTACTATTGCAATACAATTTCGAGTGTAAAGGGAGAATAAGGTGTGCTGCGAATTTTTAGTCAGCTGCAGAGAAAAGTAAACAGGGCCGCCCTTTATTTTCTCGGAAAATCTTAAATATATTATTATGGGATTTTGTATAGTTATAGAATTACAGAAATTTAATAACCATAGCAAATTTCATAAAAATATATAAAAGAGTTTTTGAAAAAAGTTATCCTGTATCCTTTTCTCTGTAGCTGACTGAACATTACCGTCTTTTTTTTTACGTGAAGAAAATCCTACAGGGATGCTATGCCGGACTCCTACCGACTAAAATCCACTCGTTTCCTACCTAATGCCTACGGTTAAGCCCTTGGAAGGATGACCCCAAGACTTCCAACAGACCTACGGCTACCACAGCGGCCTCACCTAGGGGGGTTAGAGTATTTGTCACTGTGGTTGAATGGCAAAAACGTTGGAATATACCACCTTCTATAGAGAGTAGAAACAGAAGTGTTTGACTTGAATTCGATCCCGAGTCTGGGTTCGACTTTTCTCCCGGGACATCCTTCCGAGGGCTTACTCGGGGCTCCCAACCACAGGCTGTTGGGCGTTACGTGAGGTGTTTTGGTAAGTAAGAGTCCGGCATAACATTCTTTGAGGATTTTCCATCACGTAAAAAAAGGGGGGGGGGGGGTTAGAGTGCTATCCTGCATCGTTGGGGGGTGGATCTGGTGTTATTCAGCTTCTGGGGGGGGGGGGGGGGGAGGACGCCGCGCGGGAATCCCTCATGTCACGCTATCGTCTACGCCTCTACGGCCTGCTACATAACCGTCTAACACCGGATGCCCCAGGTACATAGCTTCTCTGAATGATGTTCTTAAATAGTCGGATTTCTTGGACTTCAGATCGGTTAGATGGGTGTACCGTACCGTACCTACTTTACACGATTCCTCGCCCCATATTCCTGACATCAAGTTATGGAAAACTGTGCAAGGGGGGTAGGTATAACAGTTTTTTTTTCATTATTCACTTTCTATATACATTAACCAATAAAAATGTTTATAAAATCTGCGCATAACTACAGTCGTAAGAATAGATTTTCCACAAACATTTTTTTTGATCTAAAGAAGTGACCAATAATTATAAAAAATATGATGGCGTCAGATCAAAGTTAAGCAATTTACTTAATAGTTAAGTGATCAAGGCGCTTTGAACCAAGGACTCCGCCGTCGAAATTTGAAACTTACAATTTTTCCGTCCCTATAAAAAGGGTTTCAAGCTTTCCATTAATTAATGGAAATTTCGAAAAAGGCTCAGTCTCAATAAACTTTGACCTCAAGGTTTAAAAGCCCTCTCAAATAAGTACTTATTCTGAAGCATCGAAGTTTGAGTGATAAATCCTTTCCTCCAAATAATTGGTATGAAAATGATTCAATTTCACGGTTTGACACGCTTTTGTCATGAACTTTGTACGATTTAAGTCTAATAGGTGAAACATTTTTTGGATAACTAATGAAATCGGGCCTAAAATATAATTCAGCATAGAATAATCAAACGCGGGGTAGGACGTCCACCCATCAGATGGACCGACGGTCTTGTAAAGGTCGCAGTTTGGGACTGGATGCGGAAGGCGGGATGTATTGTGGCGTAGATTGGGAGAGGCCTACGTCCAGTGGACTGCCACAGACTGATTTGATTTTTGATAATCTAAGGAGGAGAGAGGATGATGAACTCATCACATATCCTTGATTCATCAATCTAAGAGCACGAAACTCAAGGTTGATTCCGTGCTTCTGAAGGCATATCAGGTTGGTCCCGGTCACCAGTAACAAGACACTCTTTAGGGCAAGTTTTAGGCCAAATGGGCAGCCTTGCAGTTTCAAAAGTTTGACCGGTCACAACCTGCGCCTGTCCATTTCAATACAGCAATAAACTTTCCGCCTATTACGTGGGACTAATACAAAAGGTAGTAAATTAATAAATATAAGGGTCTCGACTCATCGTATCGTTTTTGTCCAGTCGGTGTCGAGACCCTAAGTCCATGGGGTCCCAATGCGCAAAAATTTTTCAAGATTTTGAAAAAGCGCCTTGTGGAGTCAACTGGTGACCCAAGGGCTGGCAGTTTTCTCGCTCAAAAAATAGGTATTGCTATTCAAAGGGGGAATGCTGCTAGTCTTTTGGGCACAATGCCACGTGGGCATTATTTAGGTTTAGTTTAGATAGTAATAATGTAAATATAGATATGTAATAATTATGTTCCTCTGTAATTTTTAACAATAAATGTATTTCTATTATAAAGGTAGTATAATAGTATTACATACAAACATGCAACTTCCTGCCACAGAGCAAGCTTCCCCACCCCTGCCTCAGCTGTCATATTATTAAAGTCGGAGGGCATTTGAGGGAAGAACGTTTGCTTAACCTAAGTGGTCACACATATTCAAGCTCAGTACAAACATAAAGTGTTTGTATTGGTGACAGAGATTATTAACAGAGTTCAAAACGAATCATTGGTATGGAGTTTCCGCCCTTTTTTTTATTTTTACGGAGGGAAAATCTTCATGGATGTTAAACTCCTACCGACTAAAAAACCTCACGTAACGCCCAACAGCCTATGGTTGTGAGCCCCGGGTAAGCCCTCGGAAGGATGTCCCAGAACTCCCAACAGACCTACAGCCGCCTCTGCAGGAGTTTCCGCCCTGGGTCCCGATTCTCGACCACACGACGTGAATGCGTGGACGCAAATTTACGGGTGAAACGTCGTCCGTCTCATGTTCGCCGTTCCTAAATATGAGACAGGCGACGCGTCACCCGCCGATTTCCGTCCACGCATTCATGTCGTGTGAAGCGAGAATCGGTGCCCTGCGCTAATACTTCGGATGATGCATTAAGGGTGTATAAATGCCTCTGAAAACCCCTTGAGGGAAAAGACTTTGCATATGAATGTAAGTTAATAAAAGTATGAATAACAGTTTGTATAATTATGTATTGAACTGCTTCGACCAAGTAATAGTATAGAGGGGCCCATCCATTCATGACTTTTACACACCTGAAAGTAAGCACATGCGCTCACTCGATCGTATTCGGTGTTGTTATTCCAAAGG
Organism: Miltochrista miniata; assembly: GCA_933228765.1. Lineage (NCBI taxonomy): Eukaryota > Metazoa > Arthropoda > Insecta > Lepidoptera > Erebidae > Miltochrista > Miltochrista miniata. The sequence goes on from OW121769.1 coordinate 6,266,959, forward strand.
TGAAACACGTGTGGCAAGATAAGATTTTACGCAAGATTTCTTCCTGTGCGGCCCCGAACTGTAAAAACAATACCCTAAATTCGAAAAAATAATGTATGTGTGCATGTCGTGTCGTTGCTGCAATATTTTTGTGTGTGTAATGTATGACGTGGGCCCGTCTATAATATTACTTTGTCGAAGTTAAACTGAGTGTAACACACAACAGTTGCTTTAAAGTCAGCAATTACAAACTTGACGCGAAATATTTTGCACATAATCTTTACTGCTTGCAAAGTGTCAACTATGCTATTAAGAGTTTCAGCGTTTATGGGAAGGCTTTGTGAAATAAGGGTTAAGACGACATTTCGCTTGCTGTATAAATTATGTTAATATTCTGGAATATGTGTGTTGGCTTTGTAAATTTGTGTAAATTAGCTACTAAGCAATTCAGACTAAATAAATTCAGATGAAATTCTTTTTTTACTTTGTATTAGTTTTTTTTTGTAAGTATGGTTATGGATATGCATGCAGGTGGTGTGGAACCTCTACGCGACAGGAGAGACTTTGCCTCCTTGTGTGTGTTCTACCGCCTGTACAATGGTTTGTGCTCTGAGGAATTGTTTGATATGATGCCCACGGCTACGTTCTATCATCGCACCGCTTGCCACAGTCAGGAAGTTCAACCTCTCACTCTGCGTCTGAAGCGTTCGAGCACGATATGATCCGATAGGGGCTTCCTTCCGCGCACGCTTAGGTTGTGAAATGATCCTACTGTCTCAGTTTTCCCAAACACCTACAGTATGGGGTTCTTCAAAATGGGTCTTAGAAGATTTGTACACAGTTGGCAGCGCTAGTGTAGCGACTCTGGTGTTGCAATGATGACCACATGTCCATCTGACCACATGTGATCACATCATACCTCAGTGTGAACTATGGCAGTCATGTATATCTTACAATGTACCTCACAAAGAACCCAAAATGAACCATTTGAACGCTAGAACACAAAATAATAAGGTACAGAAAACAACTCCTGTATGTACTTTTTATTCACACCTACCTTCTGCTAAGCACACTCGCGCACAAATCAGTATCGAAAACTATTATGAAAGTCCTTTAACTTCATGTCCGTGAACTCCGTCAGCGGTGTCTAATAGTGTGCGTCGTCCGAGCGCACTTTGTATGTAGATTTCTTTCTGTACATTATTATTTTGTGGCTAGATCGTCTGACCGCTGTCTGATATAGATCTGATAGGAATTATAGTATGTTTGACCAACAGTAACAGTTCGTACTAGTTAAATACGTACGAGTTTATGGTGGTTTTTCTTTAACGTGAGGGAAAATCCTCATGGATCCTTATAGATGTTATGCCGGACTCCTACCAACTATAAAAACCTCACGTATCCTGCCCAACAGCCTACAATTGGGAGCCGAGGTTAGCCCTCGGAAGGATATCCCAGGACTCCCAACAGATCTATGACTACCCACTGCGGCCTCGTCTAGGGGGGTTCGGGTGCTGTCCCGCGTCTTTGGGTGGGTGTCATCCTACTACTTTGGGGGGGGGGGGGCGTGCGTTAATCCGTCACGTCACGCTGTCGTCTAATGGTGGTTTCGTATTCATGTTTATTCAAACAATCGCTTTAGACTCATACTTATAGAATTCGGGACTTCACGCGAAATACTTAATTACTTACATTTACCGACGTTTAGAGCACGTTGCAGCGCCCGTGGTCGCGGTTGGACTCTTCTTCTCAGTCCAACCGCGACCACGGGCGCTGCAACGTGCTCGAAACGTCGGTAAATGTAAGTAACTACGTATTTCACGTGAAGTCCCGAATTCTATAAATATGAGTGTTGAAAACCGCGATAGTTTAAAAATAATCTCTTTAGATCTTTGGTATTCCATAGCCTCGCCAAAAACGCTTGCTCCCACAGAATAGAAAAAAAAACCGACGAAGTGCCAATCGAACTCGGGTTCCGTAGGTACCAAAAAACGTCAAAGAGTCACGTTTGTTGAATGGGAACCTTCCTTATTTTTTTTCTTCTTATTTTAGTACTATTACTTATTTCAAGTTATAGCGTGCTCTAGTTATCACGTTTACTGAAATACAGCCTCGTAACGGACAGCAAAGACTTAGTAAATAGGCTCCCGTTTTCATTTTCATTTTCATCATTTGACGTAGAATTCTAAAAACCACTTGTATTGTATTGTATGATTGGACGCATTTCGGCATTACATGCAGTAGTGCTATCATGCATGCAGGATCATGTATGTTTGACCGACAGTTCACACGAGTGAAATTTGTACTAGTTTCTGAAGGTTCCGTATTCAGTTTTAATTAATGAGTTCCATTCCGAACAACGGTTTGTCGGTTTAGTCGGTCGGAGTGGAAAGATAGAATTAGAACATCCCTTTAAATCATTGCTACGAGTATTCTCTATTTATATAGCGATGAAAGAAATGCTTACTCCTCGATAGGAGATAAAACTACTTGTATTGCTGATTGGACGCCATAGTAGTAACTATTATGTGTGCCTGATTGCTGATTGGATGTCGTTACGTAGCTCAAGTGCGCTTTAGTGTGTGACTCGAGTACATTTCCGATAGCTATCAAATCTTCGTGTTAATGAAAGATTGAGAATCAAAGTTGATTGTCAATACATTAAGCTACTTCTTCTTCATTTTATCGTCTTTCTACTTTCACCCGCATATTGCCCGTTTCCGTAGGAATACGGAAATAAAATATAGCCTATGTTACTCAAGATGAATATACCTTTATAATGGTGAAAGAATTTTCGAAGTCGGCTCAGTAGTTTTTGACTTTAATCATTACAAATATACATTAATCCAGTTTTTTCCTCTTTGTTTATTAGTGTCACGCTCACGCTCACGCTCAGCATTAGCTCACGCTAATAATAAATACGCTTACAATAAGAAAAGAATGGCTTACAATCGAAGAACCGCTTTTATTGGTTGTTAGGAGCAGCTACGATTTCACTTTTCATTTTGGCTTTGGGAGCATTACTGCCATCTTTCCACTCAACTCCAACGCTTACACTCAGGGTGATTCGAACTATGATTAACCTTACGGTGTTGTATATTTATGGATTACTCATGGATAACGTAAATGTATGTTGTATACCTTTATAAAATCCATGAGAGTAAATAATTATTTTTCCATCAAACAGTCGACAGGCACTAACGTAAGTCTTAAATCTATAGAGATAAATAAATATGCAAGGAATCTAATATTATATTTAATTTACTATGTACAATAATCCTAAGTAGGTACTAGAAAATATAATATTACTTTAACATAAAGACGGTCTTTTTAACTGTTTCTCAATCTTTCTAATACTCCGATCCTTCGTATTTGGTACAACGAACAGCACATACACCACTGCATACAAGTTTACAGCAGCAAATATATACAACATAGAGTAAATTCCGACGCTATCTTCCAAATATTGGAAGGAGTGTACGTGGGCTAGCTTGATTAGTTGTGAGTAGCAGTAGATGATACCAATGAATGTAGCTCGTGTCTGAAATTTATGAAAAAAGTGACGATTAGGTAAAATGATAGTCGTTTGCATATAAAAAGTCAATTAGCAGTAAAGGTTACTCTAGCCCCGGGCTCTTCAAGGGGAGCGTGAAGAGGCTTATCTTGGGGCCGCCAACTTGAGGACCACTGTCCAAAATCTTACGGACTGTGATCGGCCTCCAACATGAATTGACATTCGTCCTGAATTTTATTGTGGTCATTTGGTGAATTTTTTGACGTGTGCAAATCCTCATGGATGTTATCTGTTATACCAAACGGTGCTCTACCATCTGCCTATGGTTAAGTTTACCTAACCTGTCGCCAACAATCGCGAATCCCCCGGAACCACGTTGAGCAATCCATCGCCTTTATCGGGAGGCTCTCCTGGAGGCGGCCATCGTGCAGGCCTGGATTCCGACAGCGGACAGGCCTGCCGATGTTGATGCTGAGGTGGAGTGGTTTGGGAGAGCCATGTCGCACATCTGCGATGCGGCGATGCCCAGGGCTAGGCCCAGACCGTACCGGTGGACGCTGGAAATCGCGCAGTTGCGCGTGGAGTGCGTTACCGCGCGCCGCCGGTACACCAGGTTCCTCCGGAGGCGTCGCCGCCCAGACGATGCGGCAGCCCGAGAGACGGAGCTCTGTGATGAAGAACCGCTTGATGGCCCTCCAGACGGCCATCAAGCGGTCCAAAAAGTTGGGCCGCGAGGAGCTTATGGAGACTCTGGAGCGGAACCCGTGGGGGCGCCCGTACCTTATGGTAAGGGGCAAATTACGCCCTAAGGCGCCCCCACTGACCCAGAGTCTCCAGCCGGAGCGGCTGGAGGGGCTCGTGCACGTCATCCTTCCGAGGGCTTACCCGGTGCTCACAACCATAGGCTGTTGGGCGTTGCGTGTGGTTTTTTAGTCGGTAGGAGTCCGTAATAACATCCATGAGGATTTTCCCTCACGTAAAATAAAAAAAAACATTTGCCTATGAACGGGAGTCCCGGGTATGCCCTCGGAAGGATAGCCCCAAGGCTTCCGACAGGCTCTCTTCCAGCAGACTTTCCCTTAGGGTTTAGGTTTCATCCCACTTCTTGGAGGATTTCGGGTGCTTTTTTTTTTTTTTTTTTTATGCTACTTAGGTGGCAGACAAGCTTACGGCCCACCGGAAGGTTGGTAACCGTAGCCTATAGACGCTTGCAACACCAGAGGCGCTACACACGCGCTGCCGACCCGGGCGCAGGTTGTGACGACCCACAGTTGAAATTTTTCAAGCCGCCCGTAAGGCCTTCAACTTGGCTTAACGACTGTCATTTTACTGACAACCGGGACCAACGGCTTATCGTGCCTTCCGAAGCACGGAAACGCTCGTAAATAAATGTCACAAAGTGGTCCACATGGTGGTCACCTATCCATATCCGGCCATAGTAAATGTTGCTTACTGCAGTGATCGTTTACAGAACACTGAGTCCGCGGGGCCACGAGCGCCCTCTTCTTGGTTAGGGGGGAGGCTATTCCACTTCGAAAGGGTAAAAATATACTCTACCGTCTTGGCCTGATTCTGTAAGAACGGCGAACCACCATCTCGTCGCTCTCAGAGCGTTGGTCATGAAGGCCGGTAGGCCTGGGCGTATAGCCGTCTGCGATGACCGCGCGAGAGATTTAGCCTTAGAACGATAATAAAGGAAAGGGAGAGGAACACGTCTCAGACCCATGATTCGTCAATTCTAACGTACAACAGTTAAGGATACATACATACATATGGTCACGCCTTTATCCCCGAAGGGGTAGGCAGAGGCATATTATATGCCCACATTTCACCTTTGTATAATTTGTCCCACGTAATAGGTGGTGAGCCGTATTGCCGTGTTTAAATGGACAGGCGCAGGTTGTGACTGCCTGCTGTTGAAATAAAGCCTTCAACTTAGCTTAACGACTGCCATTTTACTGGCAACCGGGACCAACGGCTTAACGTGCCTTCCGAAACACGGAAACGCTCAAATAAATGTCACAAAGTGATCACATGGATGTTCACCCATCCATGGACCGGCCATCGTGAAAGTTGCTTACTGCAGTGATCGTTTACAGAACACTGAGTCCGCGGGGCCACGAGCGCTTCCTGTACCCTCCAGATAGTTTATAAAGACCACTACTCCGCTTAACAACGTGACTAATAAGTGATTTACTCTGACTTACCTTAATATTGAATATCTCCACCATAAGTACAATCGGTAGTCCCCAAGCGACGCCATAGCCAAAAACTAGTATTCCAAGCGACACGATAGGTATAGTTCGTAACGTGGTCACAGGAAGGTCTACTTGTGTGTAGACTGCCAACACTCCAGTGGCTAACGTCATTATGGTGTAACCCACGGTTAAGATGTACTGGAATGCAAAATTTATAGTAAATTAGGTTACAAAATTTCGTTTTTGTATTGATACATACATATAGTCACGCCTTTATCCCTGAAGGGGTAAGCAGAGCCATGGTATACGCCCACATTTCACCTTATAGTTTAATGTCCCGCGTAATAGGTGGTGAGCCCATTGCTGGGATGAAATGGACAGGCGCAGGTCGCCGCGACCCGCAGTAGAAATTTTTCAAGCCGCCCATAGGGCCAACTTGGCTTAACAATTTTCATTTTACTGACAACCGGCTTTCCTTTTCCTTCTCTACGCAATGATCTTTTTGCGAAAGTGTTCCCTTAGTCGCCTCTTACGACACCCTCGGGATGTATTGGGGTGGCGACTTTTGTACTCTTACCCATCGCCAAACGGGGCGTAACGATACAAGAAATTAAAATGTGAAGCAGAAGATTTCAAACAAATAATAGTTGAACTAATCTTTTGTTGCATCCTTACACTTAATTATTCGTACTAATAATTAAGTGTGAAAAACAAATAAAAAAAACTGACCAAGTCTGAGTAGGACTCGCGCACAGAGGGTTCCGTATCAAAAAAAGTAAAAAAATCACGTTTGTTGTATAAAGTTTAATCCAGGGGGGATTAAGGGCGCCTTCAAATTAGAGGCGTGAAGAAGCACTGCAGTGGAGGTGCCACTATGGTGCGCTAGCCGCGTCACCACTAGTTTTCATACAATATTTAGAAGCGCCGTTGCAGCGCAGCACCGTCGGCGCGTCTAGCGCACCGCTGTGGCACCACTGCGGCGCGCGGCGCTTCCTCGCGCCTCTAATTTGAAGGTGCCCTTGGGGCGCCAACTAGACGTGATTTATTTATTTAATATTTATGCACACAAATAACATGAAATAAGGAAATTACAGCAATAAAGAGAAGATGAGTACAATGGTACTGCTTATTTCTAAAATAGAAATTTCTTCCAGCAGTCCGAAGAGAGGAAAGCTTGAAGAATTACATGAAATATAAGGTAGAAGTGATATAGAAATCGAGATTAAATAAAATGCACACACACAAACTATTCATATAGTACATACTTATATAAATAATTATACCTATATCCATACATACATATATAAATATATATATTTATTTATATCTATAAATATATAAACCTATCAATCAATATGAATACATAGAGTAAATGTAAAAATGACCAAAATTTTAATGCAGAAGCGATCACAGAATATTGGAGAGGTAGTGCAAACGAACTTTCTTTTTAAACACAGCTATTGTTTTGGAATCTCTGATACTAGGTGGAAGAGAATTCCATAGTCTAACTGCTTGGACAGAAAAGGAATGAGTGTAGAAATGGGTTTTGTGGGCAGGAAACTTTAGATTAAAGCGTAGATGAGACCTACAAGGAACATCAGGGTCACGCATGAAGGAGAATCGATCCTTGAGGTAGGAAGGTGAAGCAGGATTGTAAAGGATGTTAAAGAGAAGACAAAGTATACGAGTGTTCCTGCGAAGACGGATAGGGAGCCACTTGAGTTCCCGACGAAGATGAGAAACGTGATCATATTTTTTAAGATTAAATATGAAACGGATACATAAATTTTGAAGTCTCTCAAGCTTATTTACTAGCTCCTCAGTGGCATCTAAATAGCAAGCGTCAGCGTAGTCAATAATGGGCTGAATGAGAGTCTGAGCCAGAATGATCTTGGTTTTTAAGGGTAAAAAGCTCTGGAGGCATTTCAGAGTGTGGAAAGTGTAATGGACCTTCCTGCTAACCTCGTTAATTTGGGGACTCCAAGAAAGATTGGCGTCCATTAGTACTCCCAAATTCCGAACTTTTTCTAAGTAAGGTATTTGAGTTCCATTAAGTAGCACAGGAGGCAGTGTGTTCTTATCTAAATTATTGCGCATGTACGTGCTGCCTATGATGATTGCCTGCGACTTTCGAGGGTTGATGCACAACCCAAACGACCTGGCCCACGCACCAACACGTTCTAAGTCCTGATTCATATTAGATATGCCAGAGAAGCTATCCGAAGCCGCAAAATGATGATATAGCTGCAAGTCGTCTGCGTAGAGGTGGAAATTGCCAGAGATAAGACCCGTTACCGAGTTAATGAAAATTGAGAATAAAAGGGGAGAGAGAACACCACCCTGAGGAACGCCTGCAGCGAGCTGACACCAGTCCGAAGACTTTTCATCAAAACGCACACACTGCGAGCGCCCTCGAAGATAAGAATCAAACCATGAAACAGCGGAAGGTGATATATTTAATGACTTCAGCGTACCAATTAAGATATCAAAATCGACAGAGTTAAATGCACTGCTGAAATCTAGTAACACTAACAATGTAAGTTCCTTCCTATCCATAGCCCGACGAATGTCGTCCGTAACTTTAATGAGGGCGGTAACTGTACTATGCCCAGTTCGGAATCCGGATTGGTAAGAACTTAGAAGGTTGTTGGAAGATAGAAAAAAAGATAGCTGCTCATGAACAATGTGCTCGAGAACTTTTGAAAGAAAGGGGAGAATGGAAATAGGTCGAAAGTCTGTCATTGCACTAGGATTAGAGGATTTAGCCAAGGGAATCACATAGGCGAGCTTCCAGCCTTTAGGAAAGGTACTCGAAGAAAGTGAATAGTTGAAAATATGCGTCAACACTGGTAGTATCACTGGAAGTATTGGCTTGACCATCATCGAGCATATGCTATCATTGCCGGTGGCTGAGGAAGTAATAGAGATAAGAGATTTTCGAACATCTTTTACAGATACCGGATTGAAATTGAAAGGTAGAATCTGTGGGACTGGTGCGTCCATGAGGGCATGCAAGGTTGCATTTTTAGTTGCAGCATCCAGAGCGACAGGTGGTTGTGAGAAATGTCTGTTCAATGCACCTATGTCCACATCATTAATATCCGTCACTGCTGACTTGCCTATTCCAACTGATTTGAGAAATCTCCAGGATACGGAAGAGTTACGGCCATCGAGAGATTTATGGAAGTGGTGTCTCTTTGCATCCCTACACAGTCGACTGCAGCGGTTACGCAACGACTTATAAGCAATTAGATTGCTTTCTGAACGATTGTTCCTATAACGTCTGTTAGCTCTATCCCTTCGTGCCATAAAGCTCTTGATCGTGGCATTCAACCAGGGAGCCGGATTGTGCTTAATTTTTACTCGTTTTATAGGCGCATGCCGGTCGAATAGTTCAACAACTTCAGAACTGAAACACTCAACCATGTCGTTGACATCAGTGGAGCCGTATATTTTGGACCAATCTATATCATCAGCATCACTCCGCAATGCCTCCAGGTCAATTCCCCCAAAATTACGAAGGTAGCGAAATTGTGCTACACGCTTAGGTGAGCGAAGACAGTAAGATAGATATAAGAGATCATGATATGAAAAGGGAGCAGATAGCTGGCCATGGGTGCTGACAACAACGGACGAAGGAACTAAAATGAGGTCAATAAGAGTAGATTTACAATTAGGAAAGTGGTGAGTGGCTGTAAGAGGTAGGGCACAAAGATTATAAGAAGACAGAAGTGTCAAGAGCTTACGAGACCTGTTATCGTTCCTCAGCAAGCAAGTATTGAAGTCACCCATTATGACTACGTGATCATAAGAAGGAGTCAAGTTAGTTAAAATAGTGTCAAAAGAATCAAAATAGTCAATGCTTTGATGTGGACTGTAAAAAACTCCTAGTAAAACTTTAGAGTGAACTAACGATATCTCTAGAAACAGATGTTCAGCTGATGGTGTGGCAAGAGAAGAGGATAAGCTAACTATCTTATATGGTATAGTAGCACGAAGATATAATGCCACACCACCACACTCCTTACTAGTTCTATCGTTCCGGATTAAATTGAAACCCGGTAGTAGATAGCTAGCAGAAGGCAAGGATGGTTTCAGAAAGGACTCTGAGATCAATACCGCGTCTAAAGAAGAGTTGCTAAATGATGCCAGAATATCGGAATAGTGACCAGGAACACTCTGAGCGTTTATATGTACCACATTGAAATTTTTGGGATAGTAGCAAAATATAGAGGAAAGTTGGTCATGCAAGGTAGCAGCTGGGGTATCGTTGTTCGCACTAATAAAACTGTCCGATGCAGAAGTACAAGAGAAAAAACTGTCATTTAGCATATTAGCGGTCATATTTACAAAGCATATATATATAATAAAAATACAATAAATACAGAAATACAATAAAAATTACAATACGTACTTATAACTATTTAAACATGGCGAAACCCACCGACTCACTACGCATAATTTTTGTCTGAGCATAAACTAATGCTGCGAGTCGAAAGCTAAACTAATCATTAAAAAAAAAAAATGGAATGATTATACAGACATTTAGGGGATAAAGTTAAAAAAAAAAAAAAAAAATTTGGATAATAATAAGCAACACTGAAATCGAACATAAATAATAATTATAAAAAAAAAATAAAGACAAAATTAATTATTCCTTGTACAAACAATAAAAATTTAAAAAAACAGGCTGTGGCACCATAGCAATCAATCCTTTGACTATACATCAATAAAAAAAGAAAAATATGGAACGCAGCTGTCAAATTTGACGCTGTCACAGATCGCTTGTCAGTCACCTTTGTTTACATAATGGTGTTTTAAATACGATTGAACTTAATGAGGTACAAAGAGAAAAAGTAGTGACAAAACAGTGAAAAGTGAAAGTTAAATAGTGAAATTAAATGAAACAGTATATATACTAAACACAATAAGTACCTACATCATCAATAACAGTGACCGTTCGATCTATGACACCACCTAAGTACAAGATTACTCCACCAACCTACACACGACGACGACTTGATTTGCCAGTTTTCACTGCTTTTGGAGTTGGAATCTTCGACGTATGAACAGCGTCGCGCAGCACAGACTCCCGAGGCACAGCATCATCATGAGGAAACTGGGAAATGACAGCGTCGAGTTCGGCCTTACATTCCACCTTACGGCGAGCCTTGTCGGGAGTAATAATGACGATTTTGCCGTCTGCCGACCAGCAGTTTTTGATACCGAAGTATTGCCGGGCTGCCATAAATACTTGGTGTCTCGTCTTAGTAAGGAACTCCGAGACAGTAATACCAGATCCCTTAAGTGCGGTCTTGCCATCCCAAACCATGAGACGCTTCTCCACCCCATGAAAGCGTACAAGTACCGGTCTAGCTCTGTTAGTTGCACCACCCAGTCTATGGCAAACCTTAATGTTTTGTGTACTAACCTCAGGCAACTTCATTTTAGAAGAGATGATATTATGTATGGAACTGTGTAGATTTTCATTTGGTTCTTCTGGTACACCGTGGAATAACAGAACTTTTCTCCGCATGACTGTTTCATGCCTGTCCAGACCCAGTGTGAGTAGATCCAGTTGTGTTTTTATCCTGGTAAATGCTTGCCAAACAAAAGTTTTAAAACCAGTGTACTCACGAATAAGTGATGTCAGGTCACCTGGGATAGTGTTAGATCCAGAGGTTAACTTATCCAGTTTTTGGTCGTACTCATGCATTCTGGAGCTGAATAATTGCGCCAGCTCTTCCATACCTTTAGCAGCTTTCAAGTCTATTATGATAATGAAATAAGGACTGAGTGGAATTGTAAGAATCTGGTTGAAAATGCTGGACAGTGAGCGCAGGTGGGTTTCTTGCAATATTTACTCAGAACACATTAAAATAATTGACAATATTATTTAAAATCAAAATTAATATCAGCAGCAAAAAATTTGCGTGTGTATTTCGCGACTACCCGCGACTTTTTTTTCCAACTAGTGGTGCGCTAGACGCGCCACTACTAGTTTTCATACAATTTTTAGACGCCTAGTTGTGGCGCGTCATTGGCGCTGCAACGGCGCTTCTAAATATTGTATGAAAACTGGTGGTGTAGTGTCTGGCGCGCCACTGTGGCGCCACTGCGGCGCTTCCTCGCGTCTCTAATTTGAAGGCACCCTAAGACTTCATACAACATAAGGATTATTCTGCGAGCGTTAATAAAACGCATGGTGGTTTTAAACTTACTAACCTTTCTATCCCAAAAAGTGATGGAAACTAAACACATAACACTCCCTCCGAGTAAGCATGCCAACACCAGCCTACTGTCAGGGTCATCATTCAGTGCCAACTGCATCAGTGTCTTCTGTTCATCCAGGAACAACACACTGCCGCAAAGGATATTGATTGTGTAAAGGACGAAACCCATTCTGATGGCGTCGAACCAGATTTTTGTGCGATCTGAAACAGTGAAAAGTTATTTTAGACAAGTAATTTTAAAAGTATTCGTAATAATATTTGAGAAAGCCTGGAATTCTAAACACGCACTATTTGATATCTTCAGACTACGAATTTCTAAAGGCTCTATAAGATAGCGATCAAGCGTTCAGGAATTTTCCGTGTTGTGACGGGAAGGAGTACAAAACGTCACCACCCTATGCACCCCGAGGGTATCGTAAGAGGCGACTAAGAGAACACTTTCGCAAAACGATCCATTGTGTAGAGAAGGAAAACTCAAAATGAAACCAGTTGTCAGTAAAATGAAAATTGTTAAGTAGTTGTAATTTTCAACTGCGAGGACAGGCGTAGGTAGTGACGCCCTGCGCCTGTCTATTTTACTACGACAAAGTCTCACTCACCTCCTATTCTATTACGTGGGACAAAATCACATATGAGGTGAAATGTAAGAGTATACTATGCCTCTGCCTACCCATTCGGGAAGAAAGGCATGACAATTATGTAGGTATGTACGTAAATATTGTAAAGTGTTTTTGTCACGTCAGTAATTTGAATAGATTCTATTTTTGATACCGATCGCAATATCTTTCGAATCGAATCGAAATAAATCCACGTTGTAGACATTTTCCGTAGGCTTTACTTACCCAAAGCAAATCATTCGTACACAATATACTTAGATCTAGTTACCTCAAGTGCTTGAAACGTATATCAAATATACTCACATACGGTGTGTAAAGAAATTTTTCCGTTCAATTCGGCCCTATCACTTTCGTCTTTGAGACTTGATATCTCTTTTGATATCCTAGGACTATCGGCTGGCAATCTTCGTATATTTGAAAGAGATTTTCGTGCACCCTGAAAATATAATTAAGATTATTTGCCTAGATTATACAAGAATTGTACTGAGAATGTTGTTAATATTATCAATACATAGCATAAAACAAAGTCGCTTTCTCTGTCCCTATATCCCTATTAAAACTACGAGTACGCAGCGGATTTTGATGCGGTTTTTTTAATAGATAGAGTGATTGAAGAGGAAGGTTTATATGTCCAATAACATCCATTAAATAGTGAAAAAATACTGTTATTTTTGAGGTTTCTATGTATTTGTATTTAGTATCAGCATTGCATCCGTGGCGGGTCGCTAGTGGTTTATCATTGTTACGAAGTAATAACTGCAGTGCTTTGATATCGTCAATTGATTGTGGAGGTCAGATGGCAGTCGTACGATGGAAAATATCAAATTCAGCAGCATCGCAGTTAGACTGGAAAGCCGACTCCAATTGAGTTGAGAAAACGGTTGGAAAAAGGCTCGAAGGATGACGATCACGCTTTATTTCGTAGGACGCAAGTAGGTACACACATATCGCCGTCCCCGGGGAATAAAATGATAACTGCCAGTATCTTGATTTTAATGTTATGTCATTTTTGAGATCTTTGACTGTTAATACATGTACTGAATTTTTATTGTAATTTTTTTACAGTTATTTACAGAGTTACAAAAAATTACCATAGTATTCGAAGATTTAAGACAGGCCTAAAAGAACGGGAATAAATGGATAATATAATATTATCAAAACGTATCCTCACTTGTTATTATGACAAGTAGTAATATTATTATATTCTCGTAAAAAAATATTCGACTTAATATGATATGTGCATGTTATCCTTTTATTCTCGTTCAAAACCGTCCACTCGCTTCGTATAAAGGCGTTAAGTCGCGCGGATGTACGGATGCTGGAGACATCAGTGTATGGAATATAGTATTCCATGCCTAATGTTATCTCACCAGCAACCGCAGAGACGCTTTCCAATGAAGCCCTCCCCGCAAAGCAGCGCTGACACGGGACGGCTGCAAAGTATTCTCGTAGTCCGTCCCAGTCTGCTGACGAGTAGTGCCACAATCGCCGCGTTACCTCTACTGCCCTTGCAGTATATGACACCTGCAGGCGGGCACGCACAACACAGTGGTCGGATTGACCCAGTGAGGAGCTAACCGACACACTGTACTGTGCTAGGTAACTCTTCAGCAATAAGTTGAGCAGGGCGGGTTCATGGTCTGACCTGTCCGGTATGCGCGTAATCCCGCACACTACTTGGATCTGACCAATGGAGAGAGCAGCGTGGGCGGCCCGTCCCCCAGGATCAATCCTGCGGGACCCCAGCCACTCAGTGTGGTGATCGTTGAATTCCCCCAGAAAAACCAATTCAGCGTTCGGGAACTGCATCTGCGCGTCGTCAGCCCCCTCGCTGAAGTGCCGAAACAGCCTTGTTATCTCAGCTGTTCCTGTATGGGGGCGATAGACACACACGTAGATCTGACTCATGGAACCGTGATCTACGTGCAGCCAAAGGACGGAGAAGGAAGGTCTCGCTGAGGTGCCGAAACAGCCTTGTTATCTCAGCTGTTCCTGTATGGGGGCGATAGACACACACGTAGATCTGACTCATGGAACCGTGATCTACGTGCAGCCAAAGGACGGAGAAGGAAGGTTTCTCAAAGCAGCGCAGCAAACATCCGCCCTAACGAACGCGCACACCCCGGCTTTATCTTGAAATTGTTCCTCGATGATATAGCCAGGGTAACATAAGTACGACTGGTCAGCAGGGTGGCATATTTGCGTCTCCGTTAAGAACATCAAAGCTGGCCGTGCCGTCTCTAGATGGTGATGGACGACGTTGAGATTGGTATGGAATCCGCGGCTGTTAGCGAACTCCACCTCAAACAAAACGTTTCCGGGACTGTTCGCAGCGGCCGCTGTGATACATCTTTTTCTTTTGTGCGCTGCCTTGATATTTGGGAATTGGAGAGGAGACGTGAAGACGGAACGATATTTGCTACAGCAATGAGTGACAAGGCGTAGAGGCTAGCTTCATCTATGACCGTGTGGTGAGACTGAGGCTGACCCACCTGACGGAAGGGTCCCCGTACCCCCCGAGTGTGGTCGCCGGGTCCCAGTCCAGTCACGATTCGGCACGACGAACCACATCGGGATTATGTGCGGCCTAAAATGCGGTCTTTGACGAATATGTGTTGCCAGTGATAACATAATTATGTTCTCGAGGTGTGACCGTTGAAAATGTTCACTACTGAGAGGCTTGCTGTTGCTCACTGAGCAATGGAGAGAATCATGCTCTGGGTGCTTTTATGTGATCGAATTCGCAAGTAGGATATCCGAAAATAAAACCCACGTCACCAAAAGCTTAGAGTGGTATCGATTTACCGCAAAATACAGAGAGTCCAGGCCTCCCTTGAGGCTTACAGATGACCTAATAAAGGTTGCGGATGCTTGCTGTATACGAACAGTACAAGACAAGTTGCAGAGGCTTTGAATTTGCAGAAGAGCTCTAAGACATTACTTTGTCAACCGGTGCATGATGTATCTTACTCATGATCTAATAATTTTTCGGAAGATGACTCTGAAATCTGATGTTTCCAGCGAGTCATAGCGCAAATAATGGCTTAAGTTGTGGTGCACTCAGGTGCGCCAAAATATAGTAACTGGTGTCTACAATCTAGCGCTGATCTCTTCCGCAAATGGCGAAAGAGGCTAGCCTAGATTAGAAAGAACAATCTAGGGTTTGGGAGTCCCAGATAGTAGCTCTGCTCGTGCTCAGAGTTGTTTTCTATTAAAGATTTCCCTTTATGGTGCAAACAGATTGAGTCCTTGGTAAATTTCATCTCCTATATGAGATCCCTGTATGGGCGTAAACCCGGACGGCCTGCAACGTGGCTAGACTGCATAGCATAAAGGCGATGGCCGCCAGAATGATAAGAAGGTACCGCACTATATTATTGAACCGGCACGTCTCCTAGCCGGGATCCCTTTATGAACGTATGCGTATGCCTTTATGACCACACTCGGGGGGTACGGGGGCCCTTCCGTCCGGCGGGTCAGCCTCAGTCTCACCACACGGTCAATAGATGAAGCTAGTCTCTACGCCTTGTCACTCATTGCTGTAGCAAATATCGCTCCGTCTTCAGTTAGGGTCCCTGCGTCATTTTATAAATGTCGCAAGGAGGCGCAGGAGCGGGAACACAGGTCTGTACCTCGAAAAATGGAGGCCCAGCGATCCCTGTTTCAAGGAGACATAAAAGGTTCGTCTCTTTCTCTCTCACACACTTACCACTAAAGAGGCGGTGAAGCCGGTCATGAGAGTGTCTAGAGAGACGCCATGGCAGCCTCACCTACCAAGTGTCACAGGTGCTTGCCGGGCACGAGTGCTTCGCTAAGTATTTTTGGCACAGACATAGTTATTTTGATTGTTTTTATTAATACTGTTTTAAACTTTATTTTGAAACTTTTGAATAAAGCTAATATTGATGATTACCATAATGAGTTTTATTGGAGAACAAAATTTATATCCTTTATAGAAAAAAAGTTTTGCAGCATTCATGAGAATAAGATGATATTAAAGTATTATCATTATCACTCCCATCCCAAAAACTCGTAGAAGAAAATGATAAGTAACAAGTATCATATTTATTTCTGGTCACGCTGAACGGAGAATAAAATGATAATTGACATTATACAACTTAGATGATGTTTCATTTACACTAACTTTTAATTCTTTAAATATCTTAATTATGACAGGTGTTAGACAAATTTGACCAAAACGATTCAACTAGAAAAAAAATTACGTTTTTAAAAACCTAACAATCACGCATCTATGCCCAGTATTTCCGGAGTAATCTTTGAAAACATGTTTTTTATTTTTCCTGAAAAGTTGTGTTTTTGCAGTTATCATTTTATTCTCCGGGGACGGCGATATCATCCTTCACGCTAAATTTCTGAATCAGTGTTCTGTTAACGACGACTGTGTTAAGTTAAGCATATAACGCTATGAGTGGTCCTCAAGCGGTCTCCACCACTTGTTGGCATTTCTGTTTAGAAGCATTTTCTTGCTTCAAATGGCACGAGAAGCCGTTGATCCCATTAGTCAGTGATATAGCAGTCGATGAGCTAAGTTATAGGCCTTATGGAGTGGCTTGGAAAATGTTAACAGCGCGCGGGTTAGTCATAACCTGCGCTTGTGTATCTCAATATGGCAATAAATAAGCTTGCCACTTTTAATGTGGGACAAAACCAAGTGGTAAAATGTAGGCGTATGTTATGCCTCTGCCTAACCCTGATAATGATAAACCTAAATATTTATATTCAACACATACCCACCTCAAAATTATTTATCATCACCAAATAACTAGGACTCTCCACCATTAACAACACCGAAAACAACTGGACCGCTACCAAACCAACCATTACATACAGCCTTGGTTCCAAAGACATCGCCAGTTTCATGGTATAACCAGCCGTTGTCATGACGACCATCAAACACATACAGAACCCTCTTAATACTGTGATTTCTCTGATGTATATTGGTAAGATGGTGAATAAACCCCCTGATGTGATACCAGCTAATATGTGGAGAAATATTTCTACTGTTAATATGTTTTTCTTGTTTAGTAGAAAGTGTGGGATTAGTGTAACCTGAAATAGAATAAAAACATGATAAGTATGTACTTATATTAAATGACCGAGCGACCGAAGCGAGCGAGTCTTTGACCGAACAAGCGAAGCGAGCGAGAGTCTCCGATTCGACAGTATTACGCGATTTTGCTTTCGACCGTATGTTTGTGTAGCCTAGAGGACGCATTCCTTCACCGATTTTTACCAAACTTGACACACGTGTTCTTTGATCTATACATATAATAAAATGATAGAAAAGTCCAAACTGTACATAGGAGATATTTAAAAAAAATACTAGCTGGATACCGAATGCGAAAAATTGTAAGAAAAATTTTTGTCTACTTTGCTTTGTCCGGAACTCCGGAAGGATCTCGGAAAGTACTCAATAGACTTGATTCAAATTTTGCACAAAATTTATGGTCTACCGACCAAAGGCACATGGAAGGTGGTGCCTTCCATGTGCCTTTGGTCGGTAGACCATAAATTTGTAAAGTCTGGCATAGGGTCCTTGAAAATTTCCTCATAAATAAAATACTCACTGCTTGCAGCATACTAATAGTAATAATTCCAGTCTTCCGTCCAAATCTGTCTATCACGTAACAAAATATCGGACCAGCCGCTGCAGCAGATAGCACCATAGCTGTGGTCGTCCACGGCACATCTTCAGAAGTGATGAAGTGTCCTGCGTGAGCTGATGTCGTTAGATGGGTGGACTCCACGCCATGTGTGAAGAATGGAAGATTGACTAAAATTGAAAAGAAAACGAATGCAGAATTATAAATAATAGAATAGAGCGCTCGAGCACGGTTAGATCCGATAGGGGCTTTCTACCGCGCACGCTTAGGTTGTGGAATGATCTCCCTGCCTCGGTTTTCCCAAACGCCTACAGTATGAGGTTCTTCAAGAGTGGTCTTAGAATGTTTTACAGGGTCGACAGCGCGAGTGTGGCGCCTCTGGTGTTGTAAACGTCCATAGGCTGCGGTGACCACCGGTACATCTGGTAGGCCGTATGCTTGTCTGCTACCTTAGTGGTATAAAAAAAATCAATTATGTATTCAAATCATACTATGACAGTACACTGCTGACGTAAGCCAATTTATATCGGCATCTTAAGCCAATTTTTGATGCTATGTCGGACTCCTACCGACTAAAAACCACACGTACCTGTCCTACCTAACACCCTACGGTTGGGAGCCCCGGGTAAGCCCTCGGAAGGATACCACAGGAATCCCTAAACATCGTAAGTCATAACTAGTAGAACGTACTGGTTGTATACTTTCATCTTCAGGCATTGCGATGTAGGCAAATTGTAAAGGTCGTTGTGGTAAAAGAGAACTATTAGTAAACAATAATATAATTAATTAAAATTTATTGCCATCTTCGCAAAACACTTTAATATTGTAAACAGATACCTAGGTTTACAATATTAAAGTGTTTTGCGAAGATGGCACATAATTAAAGAGTTTATTTTCTGGGTTCCTCACCCAAAGGATGAAAACTGGACCGTAGTTATACTTAAACTTGGCTGTTCGTCTGTCTATCTGTTTGTCACCAAGAAAAAAATCCCAGATGATATTTTTCTGTTGCCGCTATAACAACAAATCCTAAAAATATGAAAGACATCATGTTTAAGGAGCGCTGCAGTCCTAGGCGTTATCGGTCTTACGCAGGATACGATATTGAGGTCCATGGTCTCTAGCAGAATAAAGTAGCATGCCGCCGCATCTTTTTGCGAGCAAGTTATGCTGGGAAAACACACAGCGGAGAAGGAGCGAAATAGAAATCTCCCTCTCGAGTTCTGCAATCGGCGACGGGGTCGTCGCAGGCTGCTATACGCCCAGGACTACTGGCCTCCATGACCGAGGGCTTGAGAATGACGAATTGGCTGCTTGCCGTTTTGCCCCTCATAGTATTGGGATGGTACCAAACTCTATCCGCTTCCCCAAGTAGCGGGATAGCACCTGAAATAACCCCCAGACGCGGGATAGCACCCGAACATCCTAGGCAAGGCTGAAGTGGTCGTCCAAGTCTGCCGGGAACCCTGGGACATCTTTTCCGAGGCTTACCCGGGAGTAGACAGTTCTAAGGCATCGTGTGGTTCTAGTAAGTAGGTCCCGGCATAGCATTCATGTAGGATTTTCACACGAAAAGAAGGGAGGGCTTCAATACAAACGTGATTATTCGTTCCAGTTTTTTTGCTACGGAATCCTCTGTGTGCGAATTTTATTCGCATCAACAAATGTAGGTATATAATATTAAAGTAGGTATTCAATGAATTATTTTCCTTAACTGCGGAGAGGCCTAAGTATACCTACCTAAAAGAAAACATTTTTAATATAGGCTTGACGCATACCTACCCGCTTTAACAATATTGGGGTGTCTTCAAACTAGAGGCGCGAGGAAGCGCCGCAGTGGCGCCACCACCAGTTTTCATACAATATTTAGAGCGCCGTTGCTGCGCCACTGACGCGCAACAACTTCTTTTTTTTTTTTTTTTTTTCTTTTACAAGGAGAGCTCCGCTTACGGACTACCCATGCTGGCGAGGCATGGGCTCGTGTGAGGGTCGCCCAGCACCTGATCATGATAGCACTGGGAATACTCACTAAAACTCCTTGACACCGATCTGCCCCTGTGGGGGTGTTCTGGGATCTGACTAATTCACCAGAACACCGCCGGGCGGCTCAGGGTAGCTGAGCTACTGCGCCGATGGAGGATTACCCCGGTAGGTGCCAAGTAATCCTCAGACGTGGTGGCCTGTGCAATGCACACGTGAGTGCCACTCGACGTGTGCAGGCCAACCCCGGGGTTAGAGACGGTTCGCGGCCAAAGCCGCGCGCCTTCTCCCACCCCTCCGCCTACGCTGGATGGGAGCGGCAAGAGCATCCTCTTCCCGCACCCTCTCCGCAGCCTCCTTCGCCGACATGACCGTGTCGGCGAAGTTGGCAACCGCCTCCCAGACGTCCGAGCTCCCGACCATAGCAGATACTATGACCGGCAGCGCAGCGCTGAGCTCGCTGCGCTCGCTACTCCAGGCCGGGCACACAGCCACTGTGTGCTCGGTCGTGTCATCGGGAGCGCCGCAGTGGTGACACATTGGCGTCTCCTCCCGTCGGGCGACCCGGTACAGGTAATTACCGAAACACCCGTGTCCGGTCAGTACCTGCACCAGGTGGTATGTGAGGCTACCCCACGTTCGGTTCACCCACTCCTCCAACACCGGGCGGATGGCCTCGATCGTCCTGTGACCGGCAACCGGGTGAGAGAGTGACTCGCTCCACCGGCGCAAAGCTTCCGTCCGCGCCTGCGAGCGAAACTCTTCGATCTCATCGAGATCAGGCCGCTCACCCCGAGTTCTGGTGTCGACCCGATGCCGATACACCTGCGCAAGCACAAGTGCTTCGACATCCCACGGTAGCGTGCCTGCTAAAACACAGGCAGCTCCGTGGCTGACCGTGCGATAAGCACGCACGGCCCGGGTCGCCATCATCCTCTGCGGTTGACGCAAGAGAGCCCGCGTCCGTCGGGCGAGACACTCCGCCCACACCGGAGCTCCATACAGGGCCATCGACCGTATCACTCCATGGTACAGCCGACGGCAGGGGGCGCCGGGACCCCCTATGTTGGGGAGTAGGCGTCCGAGTGCAGCTGCTGAGTTACGCAACCTGGGAGCGAGAAGCTTCAAGTGCTCCTCGAAGGTCCATCGAGGGTCCAACGTAAGGCCCAGGTACTTCATGTGCACCTCGACCGGTACGCTGATACCCTCGATCCGGACAAAGAGCCCATTTGGGGCTCTTCGACCTTGGGCATGGAACGTCATAGCCTTCGTTTTTGTGAGGGCTACCTCCAGCCCCAGAAGACCAATGCGCCGAACAACCAGGGACGTACCTACAGACGCCAGACGAACTGCATCCTCCCACTCCTTCGCGGCTGCTGCTACCAAGGTATCATCCGCAAAGCACATGACATCCATCCTTGGCAGCAGCACGCCGCGCAAGACCCAGTTGTACCCCAAGTTCCAGAGCAACGGACCCAGCAAAAAATTGTATGAAAACCAGTGGTGCTGGTGGCGCGTCTAGCGCACTATTGTGGTACCACTGCGGCGCTTCCTTGCGCCTCTAATTTGAAGGTGCCCTTGTTTTAGATAAAAATAATTTGTTTACACACATAATCAATGTGGTAGAGCTTTTTTATTCGGGTTTATTTTATTGACTTACCTAATGGACTGACTTATTAGTGTCGATAAGTGGCATAATTATTCGTGTGTTGCGAATTTGGATATTAGTATAATAAAATTATAATGGTGTAGGTATAATCACAGGGCGGAAACTGCTTGAATGTGTGCGTGTGATCAATAAATCAAATTGTTCGTCAACACGACCGTCAACGCTATTGACAGCTGTGGCGCGACAGGGAGTTGCCGATCTGTATGTAATACTATTATATTATCTTTGGTATAATACTAATCGGTTCGTGGAATGTCACAGGCAGAGCCGTGGAGCACATAAGCCGGTGAGTCTGATTCTCGCGTATGGAGGGTTACGTAAGAAAAATAGTCAAAATATTACATTTCTTGTACGGAAGGTTTTCTCTAAAATAATTTTCAAAACCTAGAACAAACTTTATAATTATTATATTAGTACACTAGTTTTTGCCAGCGACTTCGTTCGCGAGGCGATTTTAACTTTTATTACTAAACTAACCAAACAACTTTGACCTGTTCAACGCATGGGGCTTTTTTTTTTTATTTACGTGAGGGAAAATCCTCCGAGGATATTATGCCGGACTCTTACCGACTAAAAAACCTCACGCAACGCCCAACAGCCTGTGGTTGGGAGCCCCGGGTAAGCCCTCGGACGGATGTCCCGGGACTCACTACAAACCTACGGCCGGCACTGCGGCCTCGCCCAGGGGTTGGTTCGGGTGCTATCCCGCGCCTTTGGGGGGTTTCGGGTGTTGTCCCGCTTCTAAGGGGGGGGGGGGCATGCTTGAGTTGCTCACGTCACGCTCAACGCATGGGGCTTTAGTAAAACATTGGTATCACCTATTTTAACGAAACATACAGCAATACTTAAGTTGAAACAATACCTAATAAAATACTAATATCTACAAAATGATCAAGCCACAAAATTTTGCTCCAACCCCGAAAAATAAACAAACATACAATCAAACAGACACGAAGAAAACATCGTAGACTTTAACTTCATTACAGTTACTTTCTTTAATTTATCTCCAATGTACCGTCACAGCTATTTTTACAATTTTATAATAGCAGAGAAGAGAAGAAAAAGACGTAAGGATTCTTATCTACATTTTTTTTTGTTTAACGTGAGGGAAAGTCCTCATGGATGTTATGCCGGACTCCTGCCAACTAAAAAACCTCACGTAACGCCCAACAGCCTATGATTGGGAGCCCCGGGTAAGCCCTCGGAAGGATGTCCCAGGACTCCCAACAGACCCACGGCCGCCACTGCGGCCTCGCCCAGGAGGTGGTTCGGGTACTATCCCGCGTCTTTGGGGGGTTTCGGGTGTGATCCCGCTTCTAAGGGGTCGGCGGCAGTTCATGCGGCCGTCGTGGGCCTGCTTCTGTAAGGACGGTGAACCGCCATCTCACCGTGCTCAGGCCCTTCTTATCTACATTTATAAAAATCAATGCCACTTTTCGTTGTAATTTTATAACTCAAGAACGTGCTCACCTATCCAAACCAAATGTTTAGGCTTTGTTCGGTCGGACTATTTAGTAGATGGTTTATGCGAAGTTTGCACAAAATCAGTCGAGCGGTTCTTCATTTGTCACGCAAACGAAGTTGCGCGGGTCAGCTAGTTGTGTATAATTAAAGGTACTTGGAGTTTACTAAATAATCTAAGGGTACAACTTGTACAATTTTATCTTACTAATATTAAAATGCGAAAGTTTGTGAGTGTGGATGTTTGTTACTCTTTCACACTCAAACGACTGAACGGATCGGGCTGAAATTTGGTACAGATACACATTATAGTCTGGAATAACACATAGGCTACTTTTTATCCCGGGAATAAGTTCCCACGGGAAGCGGGAACGGGAACGAATTTCACGTGGGCGAAGCTGCGGGCATCAGCTAGTTATATTATGAAGTACCTACTTTTACCTACGCTATTTTCAATTATTTATTTTAGATGACGATTGCTTATCATTAATTTCTAACTTATTGTTTTAAATATATTTTAAAAATAGCTGTGACGGTAAATTGATTGTTTTTGTTATTGTCAACCACAGAAAACATAATTCGTAGAAAATTCAACTATGATCGTGAATATAATCAATTAAAGTCTTACGTCAAGGTTTACCTCATGGCAAATGGACGATGAAGTTAATTGAGTGAGTGTTTCATTCAATTGATACAATTTTATGACTTCTAGGGAGAGTCTATATTCTTAGCTTCTAGGTAGCTTCTTCTATATAGGTAATTTGATGGCTAAGCGATTCATATATTGTTTCATTTTTTGGCACTGCTAAGTGTACGAATTTCACATACCTACAGCATGTATTTGTATAATTTATACTTATAATTTAAAGAGGAAAGATTCAGAAGAAATGAGAATGAGATATATAATTAATAAATGATGATGAATATTTAAATGTTTGTTACCCAATCGTATCTCTAACAACAGAAAAATTCTGGCTGATATTTGGTATAGAATAGACATAAATTAGTAATTATAGTCTGACGCGTTGACTTTTTCACCATAAAATACGTTCCGGGTGCGGGAATGGTTACAGAATTCTAAGCTGGTGGAGCCGCGGACACCTTAGGGAGCTTAGAGATACGCTAACATTATATTGCGGAAAAATTTGTATGTTTGTGTGCGTGTGTGTGTATGTTTGTAAAGAATAAACTCAATAACTACTGCGCCGATTTCAAAAATTCTTTCACCATTAAAAAGCTACATTCACCCTAAGTGACATAGGCTATATTTTATTCCCATATTCTTAAGGGGACGGGCGCTACGCAGATGAAACCACTTTTTTTTGTTAGGGAAAATCCTCATGGATGCTATGCCGGACTCCTACCGTCTAAAAAAACCTCACGTAAAGCCCGTCAGCCTATGGTTGGGAACCCCGGGTAAGCCCACGGAAGGATGTCCCAGGACTCCAAACAGACCCACGGCCGCCATCGCGGCCTCGCCTAGGGGGTGGTTCGGGTGCTATCCCGCGTCTTTGGGGGGTTTCGGGTGTGACCCCACTTCTAAGGGGGGGCGTGCGTGAATTCCTTACGTCACGCTGCCGTCATGGGCCTGCTTCTGAAAGGACGGTGAGCGGAGGCCGATAGTCTTCGGCGAAGACACGTCGGCGGCGCCCAAGCAACTCGGGTGGGAGAGTTCTCTCCCGTTCCCGCCCCGCCGTCTCTTTCACAAGCATGACCGGCTCGCAGAAAGAGGCGGCGCAGTCCCACTTACTCCCGCTGGAGAGCATGGATCTTACCATGGTCTCGAGCGAGAGAGCAGATGAAAACTCTAGTTAATAAATAAAATTGCAAAATTAAAAGGTGGAACATTCCACCATTACATACAGACTCGTTACTGTTACTAAAAGGTTATTTTTAAATGTCATAACAGCAAATGTGCTAAAATCCTTAGTGAATCTTCATATTAGCGTCTAGCTAAATTTATATCGAATTATAACGAACTACATGAGATATTGGTGACTACATAACAACAAACGGATCGTGAGCCAATTTAATGATATTTCCGATTGTTCACCTTCCAGGCTAGTTTGGAAAACAATAGGACACGTAGTGATTGTTATACATACATACATAGTCACGTCTTTATCCCTGAATGGGTAGGCAGAGGCATAGTATACATACATACGTCTACATTTCAAGTAATTTCTATACTAATATTATAAAGAGGAAAGATTTGATTGTTTGTTTGTTTGCATCGAATAGGCTCCGAAACTACTAAACCGATTTGAAAAATTCTTTCACTGTTGGGAAGCTACACTCTTTGCGGTGAAGATAGGCTATATTTTATTCCCATATTCCCACGGGAACGGGCGATACGCGGGTGAATCCGCGTGACGCCCGCAAGTATTGCAATAAAAATGCGGGCCATCATTTTCATTCATTCAGATACAAAATGATTCCCGTGGTTTGTGTCCGTTTTCAATACCAAACGTGTTACACTCTTTTTGCCGACCCTATTTTTGTATACTACTAAGGTAGCAGACAAGCGTACGGCCCGCCTGATGGGAAGATTCAGGAACCAAGGTCTCTTGAAACAGTCAATGGCAGGGTGAGGGTGCGAGAGAATTGGTATTGAAAATTTTCAGGCCGCATAAAAACTCTTTCAAGATTAACGGCTATTTAGATTACATTATTTAATTTGTCAGTCAAGATGTTTTGAATTTTTTGAGTGAGAAAACGAAACGCTATAATGATACGCTAATACCATGGCTTCGGGTAGGAACATAATATCTCCAAAGCGTCCCAAAGAATAAAAAAAAGAGGTAACCCATCCAAGAACCGTCAAACGGCGAATTAGCCATCACAGTTCCCAGATCAAGGCCAAACCGATGGCCTCAAAGAAGTGGGATAGCAAAGAAGCGTGATAACACTCGAACTACCACCTCCTATGAAGTGGGATAAAGCCTCTGAGGAGAGGCCGTAATGGCGGACAAAATCTGTGTTTTAAGCCCTGCCCTGGCGTTATTCTAGGTGGGCTTACCCGGGATTTCCGGCCATAGGCAGACAAAAGGAATTTACACGCGTTTATTACTAAAAGCCACACCTATCCTACCCAACAGCCTACGGTTGGGAGCCCCGGGTAAGCCCTCGGAAGGATACCCCAGGACTCCTGATAACGTCACGTTGTTAAGCGGAGTAGTAGTGCTCATTTTCAACAATCTGGAGGGTACAGGTAATTTTCCTATCTAACATCCAAAATTCTTTTCCTGAGGAGTTCGGTTCGTCGTTCCTCCCTTACAATTAGTTGTGGTTATCCTCAACTGTTGTACGTTAGGATTGACGAATCGAGGGTGTGAGGTGGGTTCCTCTCCTTCCCCTCTTTAATATCGTTCTTTAAAATTGTAAAGAGAGCACTAAAAAGAATAACCTGCTGAGTTTCTTGCAATTTCTTTTCAGGTGGGTCGCGGTGTGAACTGGTGGTAATTCTTTGGTTTATTTTCATAACGTTTTAAAAGTGCATCTGTACCAATATGCCTAAGTGAAATAAATTTATTTTTGTCTGTTTGTTTGTTAATCAAAGAGGAGTAAAAAATCTAACTAGTCTACTTATTCTGATCGCGTGAATGTCTCTGTATTTAAATTGATTACTGTCAGGTTAATGCGTGACTTGAATGTCTATAATTAGTTAATTGTATTGTTGATGAGGTTATAACGACCTCCTACCTATAGTACTAATATTATGAAGAGGAAATATCTGATTGTTTTGTATGCATTGAATAGAATCCGAAACTACTTACCTACCGATTAAAGAAAAATCTTTGACTGTAAATGGGAAGCTACATACACTATCCCCAGGTGACATGGGTCGGTTCATCCTCGTATTCCCACGGGAATGGGAACTACGTAGGTGAACTCCCGTTACCTTGACTAGCTTATTAGAAAAAAAATACGATTGAAGTAGGTACTTACATATAAACGCCAATACAACTTCCTTCCACACGCTGTACTTGGTTGTGCTCTGCGCCTTTTCTTCTGAATACACTTTAGTTATCGTATACACCATATTGACACTTTATTCAGCACAAAATCGAGAACGGCACCATTAAAAAAATGTGTGTCAATGCTTTATTGATTTAGTCACAGTATTAATTCAACATCACTTTATAGAACCCGTATAACACTTTGCATAATAAACCCACATAATATCGCTACAATGATAAGGTTTTATTAAAACAACTTTTTTTTACATTTTACATCGTTTCATTAACACAGGTTTTATTCAAAGAGCGTATTTTTTTTAAATCTTTTTTTTTTCACGTTTGTTAAGCTACAGCTACATGACCATCTGAAAGAAAATCTGATTTAGTTCTGATATTTATATTTGTATGTGTTCCGTTTATACACCGTTATCGTTTTAAGACTTGATGATAAGGACTTGTTCACACATCTTATTAAAAGATAATTTCTTGAGGGCATTGTTGTGTTGTAATGGGTTTTGTTTGCTGTTGGAGTAGCTGAGTTGAGGTACTTAATTTAAATCGTGTTTTGATTGTTAATTGGTTATAATTGAATAAGTAATTATAGTGAGCTGAGAGCTGACACCGCGACACGAGAATTTTATACATCAGATATTCTGTGGTGGGTAGTGATTGCATTAATTTCTAAAGAGTTTTAAAATACATTTTATTGAAACACTTGGGTTGCCCGAGAACGATGTAATACCATGTTCTTCTGGGAGCAAACCATCCTCATCTGCAATGGAGACTATCGGATGAGATCATGGTGCAGAAAACTTATAACAAAACTTAAAAAATCCTGATGATGACATAATTGCCAATAATCTAGAAGAGAAGACTTATACAGTAGAAATTCCCGGGCTGCCGAATCCGAATGAAATCAAGAAAATCTCTCCGGATAAAATATTGCAGGAAACTAATAATTTACGTATTCACTATTTAATAAATATATAAATATTGGTGGACATTCTCACACAACATCACCTAGCCCAAATTAAGCTAATATAAGCTTGTGCTATGGGATCTATACGACTGAATATACATACTTATATATTTCTAAATATATACATATTATACATAGAAAGGGAGAAGGCCGACCTTCTGGGTTTTCTATTTGCCTCTAACTCGACCATGAGCGACGGGGGTGCTGTGCCGCCGGACGTTCCGTGGTGTGGAACTTCCATGCCGGAAGTTAAATTTACGCAGCGGGACGTCCGACGGGAGCTTCGTTCTCTGGACGTTCATAAGTCGAGTGGGCCGGACGGTATACCCGCGGTGGTACTTAAGCAGTGTGGTCCAGAGTTGTGTCCGGTACTTACACGTCTTTTCACGCTTTCATATTCCATGCGACAAGTCCCGGCGTCGTGGAAGATCGCGTATGTGCATCCTGTGCCCAAGAAGGGTGATAGGACCGACCCGGCCAATTACAGGCCTATAGCCGTCACCTCCCTATTGTCTAAGGTGATGGAGCGTGTAAGTAATACACAGCTCCTGAGGTACCTTGAGGAAAACGACCTGCTCAGTGACCGGCAGTACGGTTTCCGTCACGGTCGCTCGACGGGCGATCTTCTCGTGTGCCTCACACACCGATGGGCGACGGCTATCGAGAGTAAGGGCGAGGCTCTAGCAGTGAGCCTCGACATTTCTAAAGCCTTTGACCGGGTCTGGCACCGTGGTCTTCTTAAAAAATTGCCCTCCTACGAACTGACCGAGAGATTATGCGGATGGGTGTCCAGCTTTTTGGCCGGTAGAAGCATCAGGGCTGTTGTCGACGGCAGCTGTTCTGACTGCATGGCCATTAACGCTGGAGTACCGCAAGGGTCAGTGTTGTCCCCTACTCTGTTTCTGCTGCATATCAATGACATGTTGTCTATTGACGGCATTCATTGTTATGCAGATGACAGTACGGGGGACACTTGTTACACAGGCGGCCCCGGTATCTCTCGGGACGCAGTGGAAGAGAGTCGTGAACAGCTTGTGTCTGAAATCGAGGCTACTCTTACTAGAGTGTCCGATTGGGGTAGACAAAACCTTGTCCAGTTCAACCCTTCGAAGACACAGGCGTGTTTCTTCACCGCTAAGAAAGCCCCAATTACTGTAGCGCCACAATTCCAGGGCACATCTCTTTCCATCTCTAAAAGTATAGGGATCCTTGGTGTTGACATCTCCAGTGACGTTCAGTTCCGCAGTCATTTGGAGGACAAGGCCAAGCTGGCGTCCAAGAAGCTCGGTGTGCTCAACAGGGCGCGGCGGTACTTTACTGCGGCGCAAACACTGCTTCTCTATAAGTCGCAAGTGCGGCCACACATGGAGTACTGCTGTCACCTTTGGGCGGGGGCACCCGAATATCAGCTTCGTCCATTTGACTCGGTGCAGAGGCGAGCTGTGAGAGTTGTCAACGATCCTATACTGACAGGTGGTGTTGAACCTCTTCGCGACAGGAGAGACTTTGCCTCCTTATGCGTGTTCTACCGCCTGTACAATGGTATGTGCTCTGAGGAATTGTTTGACATGATGCCCACGGCTACGTTCTATCATCGCACCGCTCGCCATAGACAGGGATTTCATCCTCACACCCTACGTCCGGAGCGTTCGAGCACGGTTAGATCTGATAGGGGTTTTCTTCCGCGAACGCTTAGGTTGTGGAATGATCTTCCTGCCTCGGTTTTCCCAAACGCCTACAGTATGGGGTTCTTCAAAAGGGGTCTAAGAAGGTTTTTACAGGGTCGGCAGCGCGAGTGTGGCGCCTCTGGTGTTGCAAACGTTCATAGGCTGCGGTGACCACCAGTCCTTCTGGTGGGCCGTATGCTTGTCTGCCACCTTAGTGGTATAAAAAAAAAAAAAAAAAAGAAAACATCCAACCTCCGAACAAACATTTGCGGATCACACAAATATTTGGAGCAACCTGGAAATCGAACCTAAAAGCAGTCAAAAAATTAAGTTAACCTTCAGTAAATGTTAGTTATACAAGCAGTCCTGGGACATCCTTCCGAGGGCTTACCCGGGACTCCCAACCATAGGCTGTTGGGCGTAACATGAGGTTTTTTTGTCAGTAGGAGTCCGGCATAACGTACATGAGGATTTCCCTCACGTTAAAAAAAAGTTATACTAGCATTGGAAATAGTCTGGGGTTTACTTTCTTAATTTTCTGTCACCGCTTTGCATCAATATGCTTTTTGCAGGATCTATCAAACGATGTTCTTAGCATTCGAGTACATGAGCGGGCTCTTCTTTTGAATGACGTGAAGGACCTTATAAACTGCTCTTTGTCATAGTATTCCAATAGAAGCTTTAATAATACGCTAAAATGCATTTCAAAGTCATACATACGTGTTTTGGTCTTGAATATTTATTTCTCGTATTATATTGAAACAAAGGTCATATCTATAAAAAATAATACTCTCGATAAAATTGTACAGCTGCATTTATTATGGTACAATAGTGCTACTTTTATGGCCAGTATCTTCATGAATGTGCTGACCTATTTAAATTCCAGTAGGTAAAGAATCTTTCTGTTATTAATGATATTATAATACACTGTCCGTATCATATCATACTGTGAATAGTGAAGCATTCGAGAGAAGTTAGAAGTTTACCTAGCATTTTATGTTTGTTGCAATTCATTTATTGTCTAACTCCAAGTTTTTCACTCCAAGTTGTCTATTTTTTATCAGGAGTTTCATGTTGAACAGAACTGTTACAGAAATAGAAGTAAACAAAGCTTTTGATTAATAAGAAATAAAGTAAGCTAAATAAAAATAACCAAAGCTACACCAAACTAAACAAAATCCAATACCTATTCCTTTATTCAGGAACCAAATGCCATAGAATATCTTTCGTTCAAGACAGAAACCTAAACAATTTCTTTTTTCACAAACAACACCAGTGTGTACATCTCTTTACACAACAACATTTTTACACAAAATTACACATGTATGAGTTAAATTATATTTGTATATAGATTAAATTTTATTATCGTATTTTTGTTTTAATTCGTAAAGTTGTTTGTCGACAAAACGTGACGATCGACGCGTCGTTGTCAGACGTTGTATAAACAGTGTTGCGCGGGAGTGACTGATTTACTTTTTTTTTCAGACTGTGCTTAGGCCACGTGAAAAGTGTCTTGCAGCCTCAACCTTGATATTGTGTTCATTAACACCGAGTTTGGACTCTGTTTCCTACTTACTAATTTACGTATATTACGATTATAATATTTAAGTATAGACAACTTGAATATTATAATCAGGATAGATAAAACAGCTCTAGATGGCCCGGCGAAATTTCAACTCGTTTCAGTCTCCAATAACTTTTTATTAATACAGGAATACGCGATCCCTACATCGCATACAACAAAAACCGGCCAAGTGCGAGTTGGACTCGCCCATGAAGGGTTTCGTAGCTAGCAGCAAGTAACATAATATAAAAGTTCTTATTGTTCGTTGTAACTTTGATTGATGGTTTAACACGTTCGCAGCGGTAGTGATTTTTCTAACCGAAAATTGCGGTTTATGACGTATTAAAAAAAAACTACCAGCTCTATCTCGTACTCTCTATCAATTTTCGTTGGTAGTTTTTATGGCAATGTACATCATATATTTTTTTTAGATTTATCATTCTCTTAGTTTAGAAGTTACAGAGGGGGGGGGGACAAACATTTTTCCACTTTGGAAGTGTCTCTTGAGCAAACTATTCACTTAAGGAAAAATGATTTTAGGAACCTCCATAGCATTGTTGAAGACCTATCTATATATACCTCACACGTATGGGCTTGATGAAAAAAAAAATTGAGTTTCAGTTCTGAGTATGGAGACCCCCAAAAATTAGCGTATGTTTAGCCTTTAACACTTAACTCTCGGTTGACCTAGGTCACCTAGAAATGGTTAAGATCCTCAGATATCTTTCAACAACGATATCTTCACTGCACGGAACCTGCAAGCCGCTTGGGAGTTATAGGGGACGATCAAATAGTGCGGAAAATGTACCCTGAATAAAATATCGAATAGAAAAAGGCGATTTCTCACATCCTTTTACGTTCAGTAGAACAGCAAACATCGATGCCCATGCACTTGAATTTTCACTAGCTATTATTTCGTGTTTCCATTTATACCGAGTCTAACAACTTCCCTATTACCAGCATACAAGCTATTGAACAGAACACTTACCTATATTGACGCTCAATTGTCTTGCTACAACTAGGATATAGAAACATCGACTTTATGTTCAGTGTATAAGTTGCATATTCCATTGTGCGAGTAGAAAATAGTGTGAATTTAAAATAGGACAACTTACCGCTATGAAGGAGACACAATTGTAAAGTACAATACACTTTTATATAACCATTTTACGTTTCAGAGTATTGTAAGGGTTTTTATTTTGCGATTGGGTTTCTCGTAGAAAGGTGTGTAAAATTATTCCTGTCCTATTAAGCTGAATTTCAGGATTATTTAAATACATTACTATTCACTGAAGATCAAGTCATTGACACTCGTAATTGTAGCTCAATATAAAGACGAACGACGTACGATACAATTTGACAGCTTTCGTAGCTATTACGCTACGTAGCCGAAGATTATCGGCCTACATGACCGGGGGCCAAAGGACGGTGAGAAGGCTGCTCATCGTCCTTACAGAAGCAGGCCCTAAACAGCAGCGTGACGTGAGGGATTCACGCAGCCCCCCCCCCCCCCCCTTCCCCTTAGAAGCGGGATCACACCCGAAAACCCCCCAAAGACGCGGAATAGCACTCGAACCACCCCCTTGGCGAGGCAGCAGTGGTAGCCGTAGGTCTGTTGGGAGTTCTGGGACATCCTTCCGAGCGCTTACCCGTAGGGCCCTCGACCGTAGGATGTCCCCCCCTATGGATTTCCCCTTACGTTAAAAAAAACTATTACGCTTCGATTACGTTTCTTCCTGACACACTTGGGCCCCAAAATTTGATGCAGGATGCAAAATTCAGACCTCAGCAACGGCTTCCACATAGGTACATTTTCACTTTTTTTAATGAAAAGAAATGGTCAAGATTCAGAGCGCTCGTGGCCCCGAGGACTCAGTGTTCTGTAAACGATCACTGCAGTAAGCAACATTTACTGTGGCCAGTCCATGGATCACTTTGTGACATTTATTTAAGCGTTTCCGTGCTTCGGGAGACACGTTCAGCTGTTAGTCCCGGTTGCCAGTAAAAATGAAAGTTGTTAAGCCAAGTTGCAGGCCATTATGGGGCTGCTTGAAAATTTTCAACAGTAGGCAGTCACAACCTGCGCCTGTCCATTTCAACACGGCAATACGGCTCACCACCAATTACGTGGGACAAAATCTTACCACCTCTGTCTACCCCTTCGGGGTTAAAGGCGTGACTATATGCATGTATGTATTATAACAAAGTATTCTTTTATTCTTGGTATCTGTTGTCAGAAACTCTATCAATGCATGCCTCAACTTATCACGCTCTAGTAGTATAGATTTATACAAGACTAGCAGATGTCACGCGGTTTTCAATTCAATTCAATTTATTTTTCATAAACAATCTTACAATTGTGTTTGAAAATTTCAATACAGTATGAATAAGCTAGCTACATAATCACAAATCACAATATTTTAATTTAAATCCAATAACAATGTCAACTACCCAATTACAATAAATAATGTCAATATCTCTGTATGTAATAAATTTAAATTTTTCTGTTAAGATTACAACAAACTAAATAACAATGTCATAAACTAAATCAAAATTAACAATGTCAAGAACTCAATCAAAATTAACAATGTCAACAACACCATAATAATTAGTCATAATGTCAGAGAATACAGATAAAATTTATGTCAGGATAAATCCGTAGTGAAACATGTCAAAATGAATAGGAATGTCAAAATAGCTTTTAAAAAGGCAATTAAATACCTAAACATTAATCTCACAGTTCTGGACAGAATAAAGATTACAATAAATTAAATAACAATGTCAAAAACTTTATCAAAATTAACAATGTCAAAAACTCGATTAAAATTAACAATGTCAATAAATCCTTAATAATTTGTCGTAATGTCAGATAATACAAAACAAAATTTATGTCAGGATAAATTCATAGTAAAACATGTCAAATTGAATTGGAATGTCAAAATAGCTTTTAAAAAAGTCAATTAAATATTTAACATTGATCTCACAGTTCTAGGACAGAATAGTAGCACCCTTTCAATAGAAATGCCTTCAAAGCAGCTTGGAACTCTCTTTTGTAAATTATATTTTTTAAGTGTACAGGTAGTCGATTGAATATTTTAATAGAGTTATGAACTGCGCTGTGCTTGACCACGTTGAGGCGAGGCACAAATTTACCCTGAAAATCTTTTCTACGTGTGCTCTCTCTTTTTTTTCTCTCATCGTCCGATTCATATTCATGTATATGCTTTGCGAAATAGCTTAATAATACTAAAATGTACAGGCTAGGAACTGTTAGAATGCCTAAACTTTTAAAGTGGGTCTTACAAGACTCGTCCTGTCTTATGCGTGCCATGACTATAATGGCTCTCTTCTGCAAAATAAAAGCACGCTGGACGTTGTAATTATAACTTCCCCCCCAAAAGAGAATACTGTATCTCAATCTGGATTCGACTAGTGTATAATACACCATTTTTAGGTGTTCTATGTTGACTTCATTTCGAAGACTGTGCAGAACATAACACGCTGAACTTATAGTCCCCTCCAAATAATTCAGTTCCTGTTTCCAGTTCAAAAATTCATCAACATGCACCCCTAGGAACCTTACAACATTTACATTTTCAACTAGCCGGCCCTGCAGAACACGATCCAGAAGCTTACGATTTTTTGCCGTTGTTTTAAATAATATAGCCTTGGTTTTATTAGGATTAAGCTTAAGACTGTTTACAGAAAACCAAGTTAAAAATACTTTCAAAACCGCATTTACCTTTAAACTGAGAGTGTCTACATCGTCCGCGGATATGACTGCATTAGTATCATCAGCAAACATTACCAGCTGTACATTCGTCGGCGACATTTGTGTAACATAATTTATCAAGTCATTCACAAAAATAATAAAGAGAATTGGACCCAGAATTGAGCCTTGTGGGACACCAGTTCTTACTTGTATCAGTTTGGACCTCTGAGACTCTTCACACTTTCCCTTGGTATAAGTGGAGATCCCTCTGTTTGTAATGGCTTGGACTTCAACATACATTTTCCTATTTTGTAAGTATGATTTTAGAAGATTCCCTACTTTACCTCTAAAGCTTGAAGCACTCGTGGCCCCGCGGACTCAGTGTTCTGTAAACGATCACTGAAGTAAGCAACATTTACTATGGCCAGACATGGATGGGTGACCACCACGTGGACCACTTTGTGACAATTATTTACGAGCGTTTCCGTGCTTCGGAAGGCACGTTAGGCCGTTGGTCCCGGTTGCCAGTAAAATGGCAGTCGTTAAGCCAAGTTGAAGGCCCTACGGGCGGCTTGAAAAATTTCAACTGTGGGTCGTCACAACCTGCGCCCGGGTCGGCAGCGCGTGTGTAGCGCCTCTGGTGTTGCAAACGTCTATAGGCTACGGTTACCAACCTTCCGGTGGGCCGTAAGCTTGTCTGCCACCTAAGTAGTATAAAAAAAAAAAAAAAATAACTCCATAGTGATCAAGTTTTATTAACAACAACTCATGATTTATGGTGTCAAATGCGGCGCTTAAGTCTAGAAAAAGCCCAGCGACTTTCCTCTTTTGATTCATTTGACACACTATATCTTCAATCAACGACCCTATAGCGTCTTGTGTACTTACGCTCTTTTGATAACCATACTGTCTCCTGTTTAATACCCCGTTTAAATTGAAGTGTCGCACGAGTCTAACCTTTACCAACTTTTCGAAAATTTTGGACAGTGTTGGCAGAAGAGAGATAGGTCTGTACATAGCTGGGTCTGTCTTTGCTCCTTTTTTATGTACAGGGATGATCTTGGCAATTTTAAACTGGCCGGGATATATACCCTGTTCCACACAATTATTATATAAAATGGTGAGGGGCTTAGCCAGTATGTCGATGTTGTCTTTGATCACACGGATTGGCATATCATCATGTCCACACGATGATTTGCTCTTCATTGCCTTTACAGTTCTCTGCACCTCATCGGGAGTGATAGGATCCCATATGATATTGTTTTCAACTTTGTCTGTACTTCTCTTTAAAATATCTAAAGCCACACGGTTTCACCCATAGTTCCCTTTCCCATGGGAACTCGGGAATAAATTGTAACCTTTAATACTTAGGGTGAATGTAGCTTTCCAACGGTAATATAATTTTTGTAACAGGTACTCTAGTTTTACAGTTTATTCATTACAAACATACAAATATACAATGTTTTTCTCTTTATAATATTAGGTGTAGATTCTTAAAGCTGAAGAGTTTGTTTGTTTGGTGGAATGCTGTAATCTCAAAAACAACTGATAAGAATACTTAAAAGCTCTACTCATCGTTAGAATTACTCTTATTTCAACTTTTGTATGACAATTTGGACTGTAAGTACTCAACTTAGCAGGCTGCTGCATACGACGTGTACGCCATAGCGATGAAGTACTTACAGTATTTTCACTATAAGGCTTCTGTCAGACAGAGAGCGTTCACGCGGCAAAGCGTTCAAGAGGTTGGGGCTGAGGACGGTGAGAGGGCGGCTCACCGTCCGTACAGAAGCAGGCCCATGACGGCAGCGTGACGTGAGCAATTCACGCACGCCCCCCTTAGAAGCGGGATCACACCCGAAACCCCCCAAAGACGCGGGATAGCACCCGAACCACCCCCTGGCCGAGGCCGCAGTGGCAGCCGTGGGTCTGTTGGGAGTTCTGGGACATCCTTCCGAGGGCTTCCCCGGGGCTCCCAACCAAAGGCTGTTGGGCGTGACGAGAGGTTTTTTAGTCGGTAGGAGTCCGGCATAACATCCATGAGGATTTTCCCTTACGTTAAAAAAAAAGCGTTCAAGAGGTTAGTTTTACATTATTTGTATTGTATTTGTATTACTTATATATTTATTTAGGCGTAGTCCTAGGTGGGTGAAAACGCAACAACGAGACTGTGAATATAGTCGCAGATAATATAAAATATTCTATAGGATACTCGATAAATATGGGTCGCATTATGTCGCATAACGTCACAGCAATACATGATAAGAAAGTGGTCATACCAGGAAATTGGCATAAACTACCAAAAGGATGTCGCTCACCTAAGACAACAGGCCACAGTCGTAAAAGAGGCATTCAGACCACATCGGTCAGCCAACAGCGGAGTTCATGAGCAACTACACGCTTAAGCGCAGAGAGCGAACGCGGAACGCCTAACCGCTCTCTATCTGACAGAAGCCTCAAGAGGAAACGTGCCCCGGGTATAAATAATGATAATTATCATTAATCATGGCGAAGAGTAAGGCAGTTTCCTTGTTTATGCTACGGGAGACCGGGTAACAAGTATTCTAGTTTCGGTGAAATAAGTAGTAGATACCAGGGTTAGTCTGTAAGCGTAAAAATTGAAAATTGTAATGGCTGGGCAATGTTGCAAAATTGTTATAATATGATTGTGAAAGTGAATTGTCAAATGTTACCTATTAGAACGACTCCACTTTAATATAAGTTTTACCTATTACTTAAACAATTTAACTTTGCAACCACCAAAATACTCAAAATCAACTCAACCCTATCAAAATTATAACACTCTAAAAGTAGATTGAACTGAAATTAGCGGTTTTCCAACCCTTACTAAAAGTGGTTACTATAAAAAGTTTTCCAATTAATGTACATACCTAATCTAAATTCTCTGTAGGCTGTACATAATTCATTGATTTAAATTGCTGATTGGTACAGAATTTACTTGTGTTATAAATGACTAGTTGTTATGCATACTTAAATATTGTCAGGCTTTCTTCTCCGAAGGGATAGGTAGAGACGTTCTATACGCTAGTGTTCCGTCAGTTGTATTTTGTTAGTGGTGATGGTGAGTCTATTGTAGTTTTGAAATTGGAAGGGATAGATGCTGGTGACGAAAACTTACTATCATGACCTTCAACTTTATTACACTTACATTATATTGCAACTAGGATCAGACCAGAAAACCAAGAGGCCAATTCTCAAATAGTGGTACGAATCTTAACTGAACCGATCGAAAATTATTAGGAGAAATTGACAGATTTGAGTTTATGCCAAGAGAGAAACATGTTGCATTACTTTAGTAACTTATTATGTATTGGTACTTATACCCATGGTTCAGGGCGGGCGCCCAAGGGTTTTTCGTACTTATCAGTTTCTTACAGGAACTTATTTCCTGAACATTATGCCTACAAGAGCCTAGTCATAAACAAACGTAAAGTTTCATTAAAAACCTTTTATTAGGTTCTGCGTCAGAGGTTAGCATACAACTTTTTTTTATTTATGATATTCAAATTAATAATATTAGGAGCGTACAAATTGATATTATTATGATATATTTGTTAAAAAAATCCAAACTTCCTTTCAATTTTACAGTCAAACAGGCAAATTCCAGTGCTTTAAATGCGGCCACATAGTCTCTGTAAATCGCTGCTTATGCCGTTTTCTAGGAGCCAGGAAAAGCCATACATAAATTGGAACAACCCATCTTATCTTTCTTTATTGCAGTCACGTCTGTAGTACGAATAAGGTTACTCATCTTAAAGCAAATAATAGATTTACGAGTACGTGAGTATACAGGGGTAGCAGTCGCCATGTTTATTAGGTTTAGCAATGATAAGATAATATAGTTATGATGAGTAATTAAGATATTGCTTAATGAGGAAGTGACTATGAATATGTGACGTAGTTTATTTCAAAAGAGTAGTCTTTTCGGGTCCAGTTCTCAAGATAATCGCAAATCAATCGTAAAGTTGAGAACTAAAAGCCGCGACCAGGAATGGTAAGAAAGCAACATTGTATGTTTCGTTATAAGAAACATAAAATTCATATAATTTTAAACACAATACATACATAACATACAAATCATCGCATGTTTTATATTATACTAGCTGACCCGCGCAACTTCGTTTGCGCCACATAAGAGAGAGTATTACCTGTTCCCGTCGCATTTACTCCCGTCGCGTTGCGTTTACTCCCGTAGCGTCTCGTCGTTAATATTCAATACTACGTGAGAGAGAGAGAGAGAGAGAGAGAGAGAGAGAGAGAAAGGTTTCTCGTCGCATGTATTCCCGTCGCATTATTTTTAAGAACAATTTCGTTTATGAAAGAGGTATCCCGTGGCATTATTGTAGAAAAATATTGATTGCCATTAAAATGGTTATTGTTCTCCAACCCAAACATAGACACATGCTATCGCGCAATTTTTTTATATATTTTTTACATAACAATAAATATTTACGCAGCACACGCAACGAAGCTCTCAAAAGGAATAACTTTTCCCCCATTTTTGAAACATTTACTATTACTGCTCCGCTCCTATTCGTTGTAGCGTGATGCTATATAGCCTATGACACTCCACGATAACGTAGCTTTCTATTGGTGAAAGAATTTATAAAATCGGTTCAGTAGGTCCCGAGATTACCCCTTACAATTTAACAAATATACAAACACACAAACTTTACTTCTTTATAATATTAGTATAGATAGCGGCCCGCTCCGGCTTCGCACGGGTATACAGTATTACTCCACTATTTAATGGACTCCACTATTTAATGGATGTTATCTATACTTATAATAAAACTGTTGAGGGTCGAGAGTCTGTACATGGAAGGTATTTTGAAAATTTTAATTGTAGGGTGTTCTCTAATCGATATAGTAGCCGGAAATGTAATTTAAATTTTTCATGTCTGTCTGTCTGTCTGTCTGTATCCCGAATAAGTATCACGCCGAAACCACTGAACCGATTTGAATGATACTTGGTACATTCCGAGCTTATAGTCCGAGGAAGGTTTTAGGATACTTTTAATCTCGATATTTTGCATGGTTCCTGCGGGAGAGGGGATGAAAGACAAAATGGTTTTTCAGTTGTAGTTTCTCAACGTGTGGTCCGATTTCAAATATTGTTTTAGTGTTGGAAAGGGAGTACTTGTACTCATTCCACACAAGTTTCAATATTGAGGGTTTTGTAGTTCAGAAATTAGAGACATCTCAACTTTCGCTAAACCTATAATTCAGGGGTTCCTTTAAATGTAAGGGTCATTCTAAACTGGCGTGTTTGCTTAGTCATAAAAGAACTTAAAGATTAAGGGTATTGTAAAACAATTCAGTCCACGCCGAAGGCGGGGACTGAAATGGTTTAGAATAGACTTAATCTTTAAGTTCTTTTCTGATTAAGCAAACAGGGCTGTTTCACACGCTCCTAGGAATCTGATTAAGATATACCTCTCTTTTCATAGACCTTATGTGACGTAAACGAAGTTGCGAGGGTCAGCTAGTTATACATATAAACCTTCCTCTTGAATCACTCTATCTATTAAAAAAATCCGCATCAAAATCTGTTGCGTAGTTTTAAAGATTTAAGCATACAAAGGGACATAGGGACAGAAAAAGCGACTTTGTTTTATACTATGTAATAAAATGATGATAACGGGCCGCTCTGACCAATGATTGATAAGTATTTGTCCTTTTTTAACGCGAGTTCTAGCTTTCAAATCAAATTTCAAGATATTCTGTGTAATGCCTTGAACCCTAGAACTTTGTTAGTGCGACTTAGAATATTCTTACTGCCAAAGTTAGTTAAATTGCTGAACATAATGTGGCTTTCATGTAAATGCAGTTGATTTTCCTATTTCGGAAGATTTAAATCTAGAACTTAAATATTATTATACACTGGAAGCTAAATCTTTTTACCTGCCTCTATAATAATGGATGAACGAAAAATTGACAAAGTTTATACGAGTATACAGCAGAAGTGCCTAGCCGTGACCCCTCCACTTGACCTGGAAGCGAGAGCCCTTGCGTCACTATTTAAATGGTGCAAGGCGGCGCTGGAGCGGGGCCAAAGGCCTGCGTCTCGAGAAATTGAGGCCCAGCGGCCCCAGCTCCACCAGAAAACCGTGGAGACATGGAAGGTGCGATTTGAACAACCAAAGGGGGGATAAACCACAATCGCGGTCGTCAGACCGGTCATGGACGAGTGGCTGGAGAGGAGATACGCCAATACAGTGCTCTCTTCTACCGGTTGTCACAGATACTTACCGGGCACGGCAGCTTCATTAAGAATCTGTGGCGAATACACCGGTAAACCACGGGCGAGTGTCAGCACTGCGAGGAGCGCAGCGAGGACACAGTGCTTCACACGTTGATGAAGTGCACGGAGAGGGCGCAACAGCACCAGGTCCTCGTGGCAGGTCTGGATACTCGACAGTGGTGCGAGCCATGATCTCCAGCGGGAGGAAGTGAGACTGCGCCGCCTCTTTCTGCGATCAGGTCATGCTCGTGAAAGAGACGGCGGGGAGGGAGCAGGAGTGGACTCTCTCACCCGAGTTCCGCAGTCGGAGGCGGCGAGGGCGCCGCAGACGTGTCATCGCCCAAGACTATCGGCTTCCATGACAGGGGGCCTGAGTACGGTGGGGGGGCTGTTCACCGTCTATAAAGAAGCAGGCAGACAGCGTGGCGTGAGGTATTTACGCACGGGCCCGCTAAGAAGCAGAATGACACCCGAAAACCCCCCAAAGGGAGTAGGAGTCCGGCATAGCTTCCACGAAGGATTTTCCCTCACGTTAAAAAAAATACAGCAGAAGTGCATAACCTTATTCTTTTTAAGAAATACTCTCCAATTTCAACGGACCACGAATCTCCACACATAACCTAATTCTAAACAAAGAACACGCTTACTGCATAATAAAAGCAATTCAGTATACCTACTAAACATTTACAGAACCAGAAACATGATAATACGAGTATATTCAGCGGGCAGAATGTGTGAAACTGAACGGTACATTAAATTTTATTTCTATTTGTAGGAACCATAGCTGTTTGTCGAAAAGGTTTTGTACCACTGATAACGGCTTTTTCTTTTTTTAATGGTTGACAGTAAATATTATTTCTTACTTATTGAGAATACAAAACCCACCCTCTCCTTTTTTGACTGCCTCGAAAGGTGCGACAGCGGATCACGAGGTTGTAGATTCGATTCCCTCCGGAGACAAAAATGTTTGTGATCCATAAATGTTTGTCTCGAGGGTCTGGGTGTTTCTATGTATGATAAGTATGAATTTAAAAGAACATAAGAATCAATATCTGTGAACTGATACCAATAACACAAGCAGGTTATTCCTAGCTTACTTTGGAATCAGATAGCGTCGTCGTAGACTGCCTCAGTGGCGCAGTCGGTAATGTAACCGCCTGCCGCGCTGTAGGGCCTGGGTTTGATTCCTGGGTCGGTACAAATATCCATAAATTGTTGTTTCGATATTTAAAAATATCTAAGTAAGTATATGATTGTCTAGATTCCATAGTACAAGGTTTTTTCTCTTTATACTGTGTCATAGTTTAGCTTAATTTAGGCTAGATGATGTTATGTGAGATTGAACACAAGTATTTATTTATTTATTTATTATAGCGTTGTGTGAAAATGTCCGAGAATATTTATTTATCCTTTTCGATTTTCGAAACGTGCCACTCCTACACAATGGAAAGAATGGTACCTAAAGCGGGATCACACCCGAAACCCCCCAAAGACGCGGGCGACCCGAACCACCCCCTGGGCGAGGCCGCAGCGGCGGCCGTGTGTCTGTTGGGAGTTCTGGGACATCCTTCCGAGGGCTTCCCCGGGGCTCCCAACCACAGGCTGTTGGGCGTGACGTGAGGTTTTTTAGTCGGTAGGAGTCCGGCATAACATCCATGAGGATTTTCCCTCACGTTAAAAAAAAAATAAAAAAAAAGCCCGTTCACGTGTTTCCCTGCTCTAATAAACAACTTAATTTTGAGGTACTGTTTAGTTCTCTTGGGAGGGAATCTGGGACATTCACAAGAGCTGCGATTGGACAATTCCATACGTTAAAAATAAAAAGTACAGTTTAGTAGGCACATACAAATGTGTAGGCATAGGCAAAGGAGGCGGTGGCGGCGCGGCGCGTGTAAGTTACCCCTCCAACCCCCGCGCAGGAGCGAGCGGCTCAGGCGGCGCCTTTGATCGGTGAATTTGAAATTTTGAATTAATTAGTCGCTCGCCCGCGTTCAGCGTGAGTATAACCGCACGCGCCGATATCTACGTACTTCCTCGACATGCACAAGGTCGTGGTACACAAGGCCTATCAGCTGATCGGCAAGAGCAGATTCTCAATTATTTTGAGGAAGAACCTCGAGCCAGTACGCGTGAAGCCGGTCGCCGTTTCGGTGTTCATCATACCACAGTGTGGAAGCTGCTGAATCGCGAACTAATGCATCCGTTCCATTTCCGACGTGTTCAAGAGTTGCATCCGCAAGACAATAACGCTCGGACAGTTTTTTGTCACTGGCTCCTTGAAAATCAGGACGTGAACATTTTGTGGTCCGACGAATCATTGTTTACGCGCGTGGGCGTTTATAACGTCCACAATGAACATTGGTGGGCTCACCGACAACACAACCCACATGTTACTACGCGGGACTCGTTCCAGGTCCGGTTTAGTCTGAATGTGTGGGCTGGTATCATCGGTGATCATCTACTTGGCCCATATTTTATTGACGGTCGTTTGAACAGTGCTACATACTTGGTGCTACTCCGACATGTGGTTAATGAGATGCTCGATGACATTCCACTCGCATTTCATAGGGACTTGTACTTCCAACAGGACGGTGCGCCACCTCACTATGGACGCCAAGTGCGCGAATATTTAAGTGAAGTGTTTGGTACGCAGTGGATAGGCCGTGGTGGACCGGTAGCCTGGCCGCCGCGTTCACCCGACCTAACGCCCTTAGACTTTTATTTGTGGGGAGATATTAAAAGACTTGTTTACAATGAAGACATTGTGAGTGTTACACAATTACGTGAAAGAATT
The DNA here is from genome assembly GCA_933228765.1 of Miltochrista miniata. NCBI lineage: Eukaryota > Metazoa > Arthropoda > Insecta > Lepidoptera > Erebidae > Miltochrista > Miltochrista miniata. The sequence goes on from OW121769.1 coordinate 6,311,174, forward strand.
GTTTTGGCATTTGAACAAATAAAAACAAATGTGCTAGTGCTTCGCAGCTTAAAACGCAACTAAGTGCGCCGCGCCAATCTGTGCATAGACACTGGGGGTGAGCATTTTGAACAATTATTGCGTGTTACATGATTTTGTAAATAGGTATTTAAGCTTTGATTCTCAATTAATTCTGTAAATAAGTTGATTTAAAATTTTTAACTACGCCAGAAATGCTTCATTTCAGAATACTTTTCTCATACCTAATGTTTACTAACAGTACTTAATGTTTTTGTTTGCAATTGCATGATAAATAGCGTGTTTCTGCCGGTCCTAAGCCCTTGAAGTAGGAAGGAATCTTTTAAATCAACATAAACTCATCATCAAATCATTAATATCAAATCAAAAAAGTACATAAAGGTTACCGAACTTGTCAGCTGGAACTAAAAACTCATGAAACCTAATAACTAATGGCTCCTCTACACTGCCCGCAAAGTTCATAGGCGAAGTACTCTAGAAACTTTGTCTAAGTTCGAAAAAAGTGCGTCACTACACACTCAGTGGTGTCAGTAGCCTGCGCACGCACATTGCCGCCGTTTGTAATGAACAAAGAAATTTGTGTGGCAGAGTTTCCAGGAACAACATAATTTGCTCCTGACCACTGTTTGACGCTGATAATTGGATCACATACACCAAAGCACTAATTATAGCTTAAATCACGCGCCTGCAAAGCACCGGCACACACGATGTCGGCCAAGTAGTGTAGAGAGGTACTTCGTGAACGCACTTCCCGCATCTTTGGGCCCATTGACTGAGGCGCAAAAATCGACAGCGAATAAAGTTGCCTGAGGGGAGGTATAGTTTTTGGCGAGGTAAGCCGAAGTGCCTCTTTACACTATCGTATTCATTTAACTTCGTTCAACTTCGCGGGCAGTGTAGAGGAGCCATGAGATGCGATACGTAGCCGCATTATCTAGGTACCTACTATTGTCTAGCTTTAAGCCCAGGCCACACCGCCAGCGGGCGGGCGAGCGAGCTAGGCGGGCGGGTGAAGTGAGATATTGAAGTTATGCAAACTACGCGACATTGCCGAGCTAAACTATGGGGTTTACACCAAAAACTACATACGGAAGGGCGAACCGGGTAGTGCGGATGAGACTAGACACGTGGACACTGCTATTCGAATGACAAGCGACGACTAGTCTGAGTACCCGAAACGGGGAGGACGGTAGTTAAGCTAGCGAAGCGGGCGCGCCTAACGACGAAAACGAGTAGCTTCGCTCGCATCAGCCACGTAGGTTATTCGGCAGCTCGCAGTGTGCCTAGCTCGCTCACCCGCCCGCTGGCAGTGTGACTTGCGCTTTAGCGTTGGCTCGGCGACGTAAACATTAAATACACGGGTGAAGATTTTTTCTTCGTAAATCATATTTCACTAAAAACTGGATTTTTGGGGTTTTGTTATCTACTGTGTTGCTGTGTTGCTTGCAATCGATAATACCTATAGTACACTACGCACTGAAGGAGGCTTGTGCACGACCAAAGCAACAGCTTGTATAAGATTCGTAAGTCCTTCCAGAAAAAATACAATAAATACGGGTACCTACTTATTTTGAACAACCTTTCCTGTGACATTTAAATTAAATTTACTATTGAATTAATTTAAAGGTTTAATTAAAATGGAAATTTACGTAAAAGCCTACTATGGAGCAAAGGAATAATTACAGAATAGATTTACTTAACTAGGCAATTTAAACATCACAATCCCTACTAATATAAATGCAAAAGTAACTAGTCTGCTTGTCTGTTACGCTTTCACGACAAAACCGCTAAAGCGACTTAAATAAAATTTGTAAAGATCGTTTGAGTTCAAGAAAAGACAGACGGACAGCTAAGTCTCAGTAATAGGCTCCCGTTCTTACCCTTTGGGTACGGAACCCTAATAAATGTATACCTTTAGCACAACTACATGAGCAAGTAGCAGTATGATTATTGAGTTAATGTCAATCCGAATTTGTCTGTTAGTAAGACTGCCTCGTTGGTCTAGAGGTCGAAATGTGCGACTGCGGATCACGAGGTCGTAGGTTCGATTCCCACCGGAGACAAAAATTGGTGTGATCCATAAATGTTTGTCTCGAGAGTCTGGGTGTTTCTATATAGGTACAATAAGTATGTATTTAAAGAGAAGTGAAGCGCTCGGGGCCCCGCGGACTCAGTGTTCTGTAAACGATCACTGCAGTAAGCAACTTTCACTATGGCCGGTCCATGGATGGGTGCCCATTCATGTGATCACTTTGTGACATTTATTTGAGCGTTTCCGTGCTTCGGAAGGCACGTTAAGCCATTGGTCCCGGTTGCCAGTAAAATGGCGGTCGTTAAGCTAAGTTGAAGGCTTTATTTCAACAGCAGGCAGTCACAACCTGCGCCTGTCCATTTAAACACGGCAATACTCACGGCTCACCACCTATTACGTGGGACAACTTACACAAAGGTGAAATGTGGGCATATTAATATGCCTCTGCCTACCCCTTCGGGGATAAAGGTGTGACCATATGTATGTATGTATGTATTTAAAGTATACAAGTATTGATATCCGTGGTATGATACCCAAAGCACAAGCAGGTTATTCCTAGCTTACTTTGGGATCAGGTAGCGTTGAGTGAAAATGTTCGTGAACATTTTTTTCATGTTGTTAGTAATCCAAATGACTTTTTAGGGTTCCGTTCATAAAGGGTAAAAACGGAACCCTAATTAAAAGACTTCACTGTCCGTCTGTCTGTTCGTCAGGAGGCTGTATCTCAAGAACTGTAACAGCTAGAGAGCTGAAATTTTCACAGATGATAAATAAATAAATATTCACGGACATTATACACAACGCTATCTGATCCCAAAGTAAGCTAGGAATAACCTGCTTGTGTTATGGGTATCAGACCACGGATATTAATACTTATATACTTTTAAATACATACATATTATACATAGAAACACCCAGACTCTTGAGACAAACATTTATGGGTCACACAAATATTTGTCTCCGGTGGGAATCGAACCCACGACCTTCAGCGCCACAGACGGTATCACTACCGACCGCGCCACAGAGGCAGTCAAAATGATGTAGGTATTTCTATTATAACCAACAATCAAAATAAAGTTGGGTTAAGAGGACTCTCATACAACAACCGTGATATTATGACGTTTTAGCCCCTCTCTATTAAATAGAGTTCAGAGGGGCTTATGTCGAGACTTTGTCTGTAGTCTGTGACTCTGTTGCATTAAACTACGTCACTAGGTCATGTGGATCATCTGTTCAAAGTTTAAAATAAAACAAAAATGCCAACGTCAATCGGATTGAACTTTCACAATAAACGTGTTAGAACCAAAGACTTCTATATAAACTGAGGTAGACGCGCCGTACTCTAACAAACGAGATTTCAAAAGCAATCCTCAAAATTGCTAAGACTACACTCACTTATAAATATTTTTACGTAATTGTCACCACACACAGTAGCAATATACGAATAGAACAAGAGTAAAAGAGATGGCGTATGGACTCCGATTGCAAGTCGAGTACCTACTCTCGAAGTTTTGACTCACAACAGTGCGAGCAACGCTGCATGTCTACCTCAGTTTATATAGAAGTCTTTGGTTAGAACAATCTCACGGCTTTCTTGTTTTGGTACAAAACACGGACATAGCAGGTTGTGACGAGCCACAGTTGAAATTCTTCAAGCCACCCCTATAAGGCCTTCAACTTGGCTGAACGATTATCATTTTACTGACAACCGGGTTTCATTTAGAGTTTTCCTTCTCTGCGCAATGTATATTTTTGCGAAAGTGTTTCATTAGTCGTCTCGTCTCTTACGATACCCTCGGGATGACTTGGGTTGGTGAAATTTTGCACTCTTTGCCGTCGCCATATACTGGGTGTAACAAAACTACCTCTCCAATTTCATGAGATGACTTGGCATCGGAAATCAAATACAAATATTTAATAAAAAGGGGGGTTAATTTTTTTATTTAATAAAAAAAAATGTCGCACATTAAGAATCCATTTTTTACCGCGGCAATTCGAGGTAACATGGTCGCCGTGGCAAAACAAACACGGAGCACCCGTCTGGCTGTCGTTGTCGCTTTCTATTGCCGCTCAGTAGCGATAGAAAGGGTAATAATGAAAATTTATAGGACCTTTAAAACGGATTTACGGTTAAAGTATTCATGTGATTTTTTTTCTTCATTTTTGTAATGTTTCATGACTGATGCCACGTCACATGACGAAATTTGAACAGGTAGTTTTGTTACACCCAATATAGGGTGTGTTTTTTTTCATAATCAATGGGTTCGATTCCCAGCTAGGATTATTGGTTTTTCAAAAATCTAATGATGAGGTTTTAAGTTTTATCAAATCCCTTTTGAAAAATTCCTCCTGTATAAATAAATATACACGGAACTTACATAAAAACTCTGGCAGATGATAATAAATAAAGATATTTATTTAGTTTATAAAGATAAACTGTGGTTGTTATTATATTATTATTTTTGCGGCTAGTTTGGAGTGGAGTCAACCATTTTTCTCGTAAATTTTTATTACTCACCACTGAAATCTATGAACTTTTAAACTCCAGTTCCTGTTTTAACTTTAAATCCAGATAGCTGCTTGTACGCGTATAACGCCAGATAACGGTGAATGTTTTATAACCTATTTGTCTTTAAGAAGTTTTCCGAGTAAAATACTCGGATATCTTTTTCTCGGGTTGTTATAAATTGGTACCGCACGTGTTTTCAAGCGCATAGCGCTAATAACATGTCACTGATTCATTGTGTACTTTAATAGGCGAAAGAATTGCAGAAATTATCTGCATCAAAAGTGAAGGCTGACCGTCTTGCAGGACTTAGATAACGCGTTCTTGGAGAAATCTAAAAATCAGTCCTCGTCTTCTTAGGTACATGTCGAGTCCGGGGGCCTGTGGACGGCGGGTGGGCTGCTCACCGTCTTATAGAGAGCTTATCTGGAGCTCCCGGCCGTAGACAGTAGGGCCCGTGTGGTTTTAGTCGATAGAAGTTCGTCATTGCATCCATTTGGAGTTTTCACACGTATACATACACACATATAATCACGCCTTTCATCCCCGAAGGGGTAGGCAGAGGTATATTATAAGCCCACATTTCACTACAATACAAAAAGAAACCACACGAATAAAAATAGGCATAAATATAGCGATCTACAAGTGAACTAACTTCTACCGTTTTTTAATGTGCTGAAATTTACACTGAAGTCATATCGGACTTAAAAAAACTAAAATCACATATGTATATGTATTTTCTACTTATTCGTCTAGCTCCGTGCACCTCTGGTTACTTTCCGGAATATTAAGGTCTCATGATAAAGAATTTGCGAGATACCATTGAGCTATTTCGGCTGAAAAATTGTACTTTGCTCTAGAAAATGACGTCGCCAGCCTGATGAAAAGTCATGGCAACATTTAGCAATTGAGGATCACTCTATTGACAGCTGTCATCAAATTGGCGGCCGCATGATGTGCCTTTTTTTTTTGAAATCCTACATGAATGCTATGCCGGACTCCTACCGACTAAAACCACATAATGCCTTACAACAGTCTATTGCTGGGAGTCCCGGGTAAGCCCTCGGAAGGATGTTCCAGGGTTCTCTGCAGACTTTGGCTACCACCGCGGCCTCGCCTATATGGTTCGGGTATTATCCTGCTACTTGGGGAAGGGGGGGATAGTTGGAACGCTCCGCTTGAAGAAACCGGGGTTGTAAGAGAACAGGAACACAGGCGCGGGCAGGTCATTCTAAGCTTTTATGGTTCGAAAGACGAATGATGTTTCGACTCATATGTAAGTCAGAAGTATAAAAGACTAACCCAAATTATGCTATGGTCCATTTTTATATCCCACAACCAAGGATGAAGAGACGGGAAAAATACACCACTCCACTACAAGTGAAATATATTTTACAGAATACAAAATAGTTTTCTACAACATGTTTTCAGCAATTCAAGAAAATCCTTCGCTATATTTCGTTCTAACACAAGTCGGATTACGTTGAAAGTAAAATGTACAACATTCACAAGTACAAATGATGCCGAATTTACCAGAAAAATAGCCACCTCTGTTGCAAAATGGCCGTTTTAGCCTTTTTAGCTAAGATATTTTGCTTTCAGGTGGCCTAAATTTACGTGAAATATTTACGGTACGATAACTTCTAGAAAATCCCACCATAATTAGATTTTGTAAAAAACTTATGGTGCACCTGGCAAATGAGGCCCTGGCTTTTAGAAGAAATTCTGTTTTTCTGAATATGAAAGGGAATTGATACCCAATGTCAATAATCGTATGATCAACGTTGAAATGATCAACGCCCTAATATCAGCAACTTAAAAGATCAACGATTCACAAGATCGACAGATCAAAATATCAACAGTTTAAAATATCAACAGATCTAAAGGTCGACAGATCAAAAGATCGTTAGGCAAAATGACAACATTGACAAACACATGCAAGAATCGTGACGTTTTCGCCGTTTAATCATTATATTTTTCGACATTATATAATTAGGTATTAGTAAGATTATAAAATCAAACATAATCAATTCACATCTATGTACTTTCTACATTCTAAAGTACCTCAATAAAATTTATAGCTCTTCAACTTAATTTCACGTACGTGGGTAGATACAAATAGATTTACCTTTGTCATGGAACGTGTCAATGGTCCGCCATAATGTTGGTTTAGGACCACACGTGACGCGTACACGACTCATTATTAATTAGAGAGATACTGGACATTGAGATACGAGGTTTTGACTGAAATTCAATAGCTACATACCTACCTACGTTTCAAAATCTGTAGCTATCGTTTTGCAGCGTACGGTGTAGATTTGAAATGTTGCATACAATATAGCGAAAAACTATAAAGTGTTTTAATTTGTTTCGGTACGGTTCTGTAGCTTAGTTGGCAGAGAATTGCCCTGGTTTAGGCAAATGTCACCGGTTCAAGTTCCGTGTGAAACAGGTTGTCTTTCTTCATTTTGTAAATAAAATATTATGAAAACGTTCCGATCTTTTGAGGCTTATTAAACACTACTTGGCTCTTGAGGCTCCGCCTGAAAGTCTATTCCCCTTTCCACATCCCATGGGAACTAATTCCCCATACAAACTTTCTCATTATAAAAGCAAACAGGATCACATCTTACTAAGTACCTATAAAAAATTCACAGCTCTTCAACCTAATTTAACTTACGTCGGTAGATACGTAATAGATTTACCTTTGTCATGGCACGTGTCAATTGTCCGTCATAATGTTGGTTGAGGACCACACGTGAGGCGTACACGACTCAATATTAATTAGAGGGATACTGAACATTGAGATACGAGGTTTTGTTAAAATTGAACAGCTACATACCTACTTACTTTTCAAAATCTGTAGCTATCGTTTTCGTATCGTTAGATTTGAAATGATGCATACAATATACGTAGTAAAAACTATAAAGAGTTTCCATTTGTTTCGGTACGGTTCTGTAGCTTAGTTGGCAGAGAATTGCCCAGGTTTAGGTAAGGTCAAATGCCGTCTTAATCAGGTTGTCTTTCTTCATTTTATTAAAAAAAAGTATTCAGTTCATTTAAGTTCTTAAAACACTACTTCGCTCCTGTGGCTCCCTCTGAGAGTCTGATCTCCTTCCCACATCCCATTGGAACTTATTCCAGTTATAAACTTTCTTATTTAATATATCAGCCATATTATAAAAACATTCAGCGTCACATCTAAGTATCTCTACAAAATTCAAAGCTTTTCAACTTAATTTCACGTACGTGGGTAGATACAAATAGATTTACCTTTGTCATGGAACGTGTCAATTGTACGCCATAATGTTGGTTTAGGAAGGACCAGACCACACGTGACGTACACGACTCAATATTAATTAGAGGCACACTGGACATTGAGATACGAGGTTTTATTGAAATTGAACAGATAGGTTTACATAGGTACCTACGTATAAAAATCTGTACCTATCGTTTCGAAGCTTGTGTTCAAGTAAAATATCTTCATTATTGAGTTATTAGTACGTAGTACATTGTAACTCAATGATCTATATTCATTTTTTTTAAACTGCCACAATGCATATATATGTAATAACAACAGTAACACATAATCTATGAAAATTTTAACGACCCAGCTGCCACGGTTCATAAGATAGGTACAGCCTGGTGAAGTGGTGACAGACAAACGGATAGACAGACGGAAAGCTTAGTCTTAGTAATAGAGGGTAGGTATCGTTGTATCCTTTAGTTACAGAACCCTTATATACACATGGTTTTGGAACTTTAATATGACCAAGTAAACTTTAAAGTACGAACATTAAAATAGAGCGCAAATTCCATTTTACACACGAAAAGCAACTTTTATACCACCCTCGTGAATTTTTTACAATCTTTCCGGAGCTGCACATCAGATTTTATTTAGAAATCTCTTGGGGTAACCAAGTTTAGGTGAAGTTCTTGTAAGAAACTTCAAGTAACTAAGGGCCTTCGCTAAGTAACGCATAGAACTGCGGCGGACGCGTGTCTCGTGTGCTTTTTTTTTTTTTTTTTTACATACATACATATGGTCACGCCTTTATCCACGAAGGGGTAGGCAGAGGCATATTAGATATGCCCACATTTCACCTTTGTATAATTTGTCCCACGTAATAGGTGGTGAGCCGTATTGCCGTGTTTAAATGGACAGGCGCAGGTTGTGACTGCCTGCTGTTGAAATAAAGCCTTCAACTTAGCTTAACGACTGCCATTTTACTGGCAACCGGGACCAACGGCTTAACGTGCCTTCCGAAGCACGGAAACGTGAGGGAAAATCCTCGTAGGATGCTATGCCGGACTCTTACCGACTAAAAAAAACCTCACGTAACGCCCAACAGCCTATGGTTGAGAGCCCCGGGTAAGCCCCCAGGAAGGATGTCCCGTGACTGTCTCGTGTGCTTGTATTAGAAAATACAAGCGTGCCCGCCACGCCTCCCCTGGTGGCATCGCTAACAGAGGCGGACGGCACGGGTGCGCGATGAGTAGAGGTGCGTTTGAGGAAGAGTTTCTTCGCTAGCGTGTTTCAACTTATCGACCCAGCTTCTAGTAACGTTGGGAGCATCTGCAGATCCAAAGCTCGTGATGGACGCCTGGAGCGGGCGTCCGATGCGTGCGACCGCTTCACTTAGCGAAGGCTCTAAGACATCGTTTGGTGAAATTGCATTGGCTATTTAGGCGTAATTGCAAGTAGAAGTCGTAGTCGTTCATTTTTAAAATGACTCCGAGCTGTACTCACGGACTTAAGCTTTCCCATCCCCCATTTATTCTTAACGAGGTGACCCGCCGCAACTTTGTTGGCATAAAAAGAGAGAGAGCGAGATGTGCAATTTTCGGATCGCTAAAATTTTAATTTAGAACAAATTTGATTGTCATAGAAATGTTATTGTGAGTCGATCTTAAAAGATCAGGTGTAATCACAGAGCATCGCGCGCCCTTAGACAGTTCGCGTTGCTCTATGGGTGTAATTAATCAATATTGTGAAATAGTACAAGACTGAGTGTTATTTTTTCAATATGTTTTTAATAAACCTATGCTATTAAAAAATGTGTCAAACCAGCCCTGTGAGGCCAAAATAAGAAGCCCTCAATTGCACGCTCATGATCATTTTCATGCTTGATTTAATGTAAGTAGTAGCTGAACGGTCTAAGTTGATTTATCATAAACCTACCTAACTTCTTTTAGGCCAGAAAAGTATGAATATAACTTACTGTCGTCTTTGACTCAATCACTTTTACTTTAGAAGACAAACCTAGACTAAACATAATAAAAATATCATCTAAATATCCTAGAAAACAATAATATTTTCCAGGAAAATAAGGCCAGTTATCTGATAATGCGATTATGCTGGAATCTATTTACTGGCATCCGTGCAACCCGGATAACTATCGAGGAGCACGGTAGAGAATCAGCCAAGTTCATTATTTGCCAGATCATTTATGCACACTAATATTATTAAGAAATATTGGTATTCTGTATTTGAAACACTACTAGACCGATTGATAGCTACATGATAGGAACAGGAACTACGCGGGTGAATCTGTACAAACGAACACCAAGTAGATAATTGCTAACTATATCGTAAATGAAAACAAAAAAAATCGTATTTTCAGCTTTAAAATTTCATTCTGTGCACCGCGTGGTAGAAGACGGACAACATATTATTCTGATGGAATGCGCTGGAACTTACAGTATATATTTGAAGGTATCTTCTAATATATACTCCAAGGCACGGAACCAACAACTGAGAGCGCGACCAACAGGGTAGACCGATGGACGTAAGTATATTATTATGTAACAGTGCCCTGGTGAATCCTATGTCGGATGCAGTCAGGTAACTTTATCTATTGTAAGATGAATATTAAAGACATTTGTAACTTTTATAAAATACACAATTTACACAATATTTAAGTGTACCATTGAAGTGTGTAAACATTAACCTAGAGCACCTTCCTCAACCTTATTATCTCTGCATCACCCTAAGGTTGAATGGCAGAAAATGCCTAAGGCATCAAGTCTACCTTTCTACGAATCTGTGCATAAAGTTTTTAAATAAATAAATAAATGGATGGCTAAGTTGGAGCGGCATAGTCATGTTGTGGCAAAGCTCCATAAATAAAGATTTAAAACAAAAAAAATATTGAGTACGCCATTTTTTTAAACTATTTTTTTTGTACTACAGAGGTGGTAGACAAGCTTACCACCCACCTCATGGTTGGTTACCGTAGCCTATGGACATTTGCAGCTCCAGAACCGCTACACATGCGCTGCTAACCCGGGTGCATGCAGGTTGTGCGTTGAAATTATTTAAGCCACGCATAAGACCTTCAACTTGGCTTAGCGGCAGCCAGATTACTGACAACCGGGACTTATGGTTTAACGTGCCTTCCGAAACACGAGATCGCTCGGAAATAAATGTCACAAAGCGATCACGTAATAATTGTTGCTATCGCATCTCATACTGAGAAGTAAATTAATTTGTGTAGCGTGTTTGAGTCTAAACACTTGTAAATGAACAAATTTCAGTAGGGTTTCTATTGAAAACAATTTTAAGTACATATTATTATGTAATCTCATATAATTAACTCCTACGATATCATGCATAAAATCACTTTCAGGTTTAGCTATTGAAAGATCTACATAAAGTAATGTAACGGAGAAAATCGGACTCAGCACCTAGTCATCTAGACCTTTGAAAATGCCGGAAGGTAAAACTGGTCAGGTATATTTAATATATATTTTGAAATACTACAAGTGTCGTTTTTTCAATAAGTACATCAAGTTCCATCAAGTGCTATCAATTAACAGTGCAAATTATCTAATGGATAAAATATTAATGAAAATCCAAACTACATTTTCATAGTTTCTCAGTACTTGGTTCATTTTCTACGGTTCACTTTTGGTAAATATTACCTAATTTATATCTGCTCGGTTTATGTTGATTCAATTTGAGCAGCGCTGCGAGGACGATGGAGCTTGTCAAGGCAACTAGTTCAATGTAGTTTGGATTGGAATCAGGTCGATAGAAATGATATAGCATTTTTAGTGAATAAAATAATCTATACAAATAAATAAAATTGGAGTGTCTGTTTGTAATATTAAAATAACCGCTTTCTACTACATGCATATGAATGTATATGTATACGGTACACATACCAAAATATATATTTTTTAAATTTTTGTCTGTCTGTCTGTTTGTTCCGGCTAATCTCTGGAACGGCTGGACCGATTTGGACGGGACTTTCACTGGCAGATAGCTTATGTAATAAGGAGTAACTTATTTATTGAAGTGAAACTTCTTTATCGGCGTTGGAAAAAAATTTGCGTCACGTCACGTCACGTCACGATTTTTGGTTACGCGCCATCTTTGTTCTGTTCCCCACCACGGTGGATTCGAATTAAGAGTACTTTATCCAGGGATAGCATGTCATTTAAGGGTTTTTGGACTTTTGGACTTTTGGGCTTTTGGACTTTTGGGCTTTTGGACTTTTGGACTTTTGGATGGGACATTGGTACTTTGGGTCTTTGGGAATTTGGAACTTTGAGACTTTGGGACTTTTGAACTTTTGAACTTTTGAACTTTTGGACTTTTGGACTTTTGGATGGGACCTCGGTACTTTGGGTCTTTGGGACTTTGGAACTTTGGGACTTTGGGACTTTTGAACTTTTGAACTTTTGAACTTTTGGACTTTTGGACTTTTGGATGGGACCTTTTGGATGGGACCTTGGTACTTTGGGTCTTTGGGACTTTGGGACTTTTGGACTTTTGGACTTTTGGACTTTTGGACTTTTGGACTTTTGGACTTTTGGACTTTTGGACTTTTGGACTTTTGGACTTTTGGACTTTTGGACTTTTTGGACTTTTAGACTTTTAGACTTTTAGACTTTGGGACTTTGGGACTTTGGGACTTTGGGACTTTGGGACTTTGGGACTTTGGGACTTTGGGACTTTGGGACTTTGGGACTTTGGGACTTTGGGACTTTGGGACTTTGGGACTTTGGGACTTTGGGACTTTGGGACTTTGGGACTTTGGGACTTTGGGACTTTGGGACTTTGGGACCTTGGGACTTTGGGACTTTGGGACTTTGGGACTTTGGGACCTTGAGACCTTGAGACCTTGGGACTTTGGGACTTTTGGACTTTTGGCCTTTTGAACTTTTGGACTTTTGGACTTTTGGACTTTTGGACTTTTGGACTTTTGGACTTTTGGACTTTTGGACTTTTGGACTTTTGGACTTTTGGACTTTTGGACTTTTGGACTTTTGGACTTTTGGACTTTTGGACTTTTGTACTTTTGTACTTTTTGACTTAATTTAAGGTGAGGTGAAAATTAAGTTTTTGAAGAAGTTTCACTTCTTACGTGTGTACACTAAGTACCTACACGCAATTTTTTTTTATCACTTTTATCCCGGGAATAAGTTCCCACGGGAAGCGGGAACGGGAACAAATTTCACGAGGGTGAAGCTGCGGGCATCAGCTAGTAAATAAATATTTTGGGACATTTTGTTACAAATCGCCTGCTATCTAGCCCAAACCACGAAATAATAAGTACAAGAGGCAATCTAGATGCAAAGTGCGCTTGCGCTACGCACACATAGCACAAATTAGATAGTACAGATGGAAAACTCAACTTACTTTTTTTCCACACCTACCCTCTGCTACGCACAAATCAGTACCTATCGAAAACTACTATGAAAATCTTCGACCTCATGTCTGTGAACTTTGTGAGCGGTGCCTGTGTGCGTAGCCTCAGCGAATTTAGTATGTAGGTTTCCATAATATACTGGTTGAATTTATAGTCGTTTTGGAACGGAAAGGTTTAGGCCCAGTTTCGATAACCGAACCGATCGGCACTGTCAATTTGAAAATCAACAATAAAAAATTACGAAAATGTCAAAATCTACATCGTTTGCCAAAATCAAAACGAGAACACCTGGTTATTCCTTTAAATTTCACGAAATACGTTTACTACGATTTTCTACTACAATTTTTCATTCAATGTCTAACGTTCCAATCAGTTAGAAGAGTCACCGCTCCGGGAAAATTCGACCAATCACAACGCATGAACGCATCGGTCCACGTCGTAGAGGGAGAATATACCTAGAGAAGTCATCGGCGTATACCTTTTGAGATAGCGCTATTATGACATCGGTGTTACCCACTCACGCCAAATGTTTTTACCTGAGAAATAGGTAAATTCATATAAAGAAGCTACATTACCAAAAAATTGGTATTGAGGTAGCTAACAGCCCAGATTAAGACATAGGCTACTTTTATAGTCCAGGTGCACCTATTAAGACATAGGCTACTTTTATAGTCCAGGTGCACCTGTTTGAACGTTTATAACCACATATATCACCCGATTGTGAGTAAAATTACAATCCTAACGGCAAGTTGAAGGCCTTATGGGCGGCTTGAAAATTTTCAACTGCGGGTCGCGGCGACATGTCCATTTCAAGAAGGCAATGGGTTCACCACCTTTTACGTGGGAAATAAAACTCAAAATTCAAAATTTAAAAAAACATTTATTTCGCATTTCTAATACCTAAGCACTTGCGATGCGACACGTCCATGAATACAAAAAAAGTTAGTACCACCAGTTCGGAACGCGGCCTGCTTGAGAAGAACTGGCAAGAAACTTATTTTTGTGTCTGGTAACGAAAAAAGATTTTTTTCTGTACATACTTAGTTACATAAGATTTTCAAAAAAAAAATATAAAAATGTGAATGTCCTGACTGAATGATAATCAACGCACAGCCCAAACCGCTGGGACTAGAAAGTCCAAATTTGGCAAGTAGGTTCCTTGTATGGTCTAGGGATCCACAAAAAATCCTACAAAAAATAATATAGTTATTAAACATCTATTAAAATTAACTTACACATTCATCTTGAAAACTTGAGTGTATCTACGTTGGTAAACTTACCACAGGCAGTTGACTAGTACTGGGCTGAATTTCCATAGCCATTGTCGTTGAACCTGATTGTTCTCCACTAACTTCATGGTAATCCTATAAAAAATAATATGGTTCTTAAACATCTACTAAAATTAACTTACACACTTATCTTGAAAGCTTGAGTGTATGTACGTTGGTAAACTTACCACAGGCAGTTGACTAGTACTAGGCTGCTCAAATAAAACTATACTCTTTTCGTTATCCTGTAAATAAAGTAAGTATATGCTTATTACTATTGATTATTGATTACTAATATAATTAGTACAAGTATACAGAGTGTAACATTGGGCAACACTGATAATATAAGAAGTACAAAGATCTGTTCTTAGAAACTCTGTGGCGCAGTCGGTAGTGATACCGCCTCTGTGGCGCAGTCGGTAGTGATATCGCCTGCGGCGCTGTAGGTCGTGGGTTCGATTCCCACCGGAGACAAATATTTGTGTGACCCATAAATGTTTGTCTCAAGGGTCTGGGTGTTTCTATGTATAATATGTATGTATTTAAAAAGTATATAAGTATTAATATCCGTGGGCTGATACTCATAACACAAGCAGGTTATTCCTAGCTTACTTTGGGATCAGATAGCGTTGTGTGAGATGTCCGTGCATATTTATTTATTATTTATAGAAACCATGTCATCGATGTTAGAGAAAACAAAAACTGCATACCTAGATTTGAAATAATCTCTTGCACAGCTGTGGAATTGAAATACTATTAACTCCATATGACCTATACAATCAATATTTACCTAATTAGAAATAATGTAAGTTTTATTTTCAAAACGACCGGGTTTGATTCCCGGACAGTGCAAGAGATTAAAAAAAAAATATGCAGTTCTTATTTTCTCTAAAATCGATGACATGGTTCCTAAGAACAGATCTTTGTATCTCATAAATTTACAGACTTGCCCATACTGACCGTTCCGAATGTTACACCCGGTATATCTATAACTAGCTTTCTATGTGCGGCTACGCCGGCATTTATGGTCACTACCCGTCTTTGGCAGAAAGTAGCGTTATCTTGATATTCTATAGCCTATGTTACTCAGTGATGTGATAATGTGGGATTCTATTAGTGAAAAAATGATTAAAATAGATCTAGTAGTTTCGGAGCCTATTCATTACAAATAAACAAAAATCCTCTGCTTTTTATAATATTAGTGTAGATTAATAACTTACATGAAAAACAGAGAGTGAAGGAATCGAATTTGGATTCAAATAAGTCCTTGTTTTTGCCCTCCGAAAACAACAGGATTCAAAATGTTTTGAACAAATCCGAGCATTCTTGTCAGGTTGCCAATGTTTTCTGCCTGTTGCTTGAATCCATAAAACTCTCATACTTATATCCTCTGGAAACCTAAAAGTAAATAAAACGATAGCTATAAATTTCAATATTGTTGGGTAAACTTTACCAAACACTGGTCACACTCCCCCGATTATACGGACATGGATGATTGACCCCTAGACAACATGGCCGTCTTAATGTATATGAGCTACATAATTCTGTCGGATAATACAAAAAAATAATTCGAGAAATATACTTAAAAGTATGTAAATTAAGGCGTAAAGATAGTGAATACTAATCTACAAAGTAAATTATATCATTATATATGTATATGTATTATATGTACTACATTTATTGTATGTACAAAACAGCATAAATGGGCTTACTTACCGATGAAAGGTTATGTTCGGAGTTTTCCGTTCTGGGCGATTTGTACAGTCTTTAACACAACAACGCACCATTATTAAGAAAAAATTTACACTTTTATAAGCTCCAAACAACTTCTAACTTCACAAATAAGTCACTATCACCAATTTTTCGACAAAACACTATCGAACACGCTTTTGTTTGGGACCAACGAAAGAGGTTCCAAACAAATGAAAACGCATACGGTGAGCGAGACAAAAAAAGTGGCGTCTGTCTCGCTTACTCTTGTGTAAATATTATATATGTGTCACTTTCACTCATGACTAACATTATTTAATGTCTTCTCTAGGTATATTCTCCCTCTACGGTCCACGTGGACTCGTTGCCAAGTAACGTCGGTAGGTACTCGACTAGTTACGTCTTGTAGGTAGGTAAATACGCTCGACCGACCGCGCCGCCGACCGGCGACCGCGGCGCGCAGTTCGACTATAACTCGCGTGCAGTATTGTCGTCGCGATCGACTTTTATTTGTGGTCGGAAATAAAACGATTAGTTTACACTCGAGAGTACGAATCTCGTGATGAATTACGCAGTGCGATAGTGGACGCCTTTGAAATAGTGAAAAGTGACAGACACATTGAATAAACTAAAAGACAATAGCCTAAAACGTGCCCGTTTGTGTATCGAACGTTCTGGACTCCATTTTGAGCAGTTGCTAAGGTACAGGGAAGTGTAAATAAACTGTGAATAGGTAGGTCTAGGTATTTAAGTTGATTATTTTGTAAATAGCTCCAATTTTTTAAATACGCCGGAAATACTCCCTATTTGTTCGCGTTTATTTTCATTATTATTACATAAACCTTATTAATTCACCGTAAAATAGAACAATATTAAAGTATTTCCGACGGTCCTAAGCCCGCGTAAAGTATGAAGGAGAAATTGGAGTCCTTTATTATTATCTAAGTACCTATTATTATCGAAACGATGCATTCGGTCAATGAACTGATCACATGGAAGCACGCGCCGCGGCGTAGGTACCTATGGGTTTCGGAGTTTCATTCATTGAAAAGTTCAATGAATAATCGAAGCGCTACTAATGTTTCAACTCGAACGAGTGATAAAGATTACATAGAAGTCATTTTTTTATTATAACCTGCACAGCTGTTTTGACACTCCGAAATGGTTCCATTATTGATTCCGAGTAACCCCCTCTCGGGTCCAGAACGACTATAAATTCAACCAGTATACTATCTAAATTGTGCACATACCCAACAAACATTTTAGTCGTATAAGTGAAACTTACACGACTCAATGTTCTATAAACGTCGTATTGAAATCATTTTTGGTTCTAATACGCCCTAATACTTAGCGCCTCGTTAGCCTATTACAACTTGTAGTCGTATAAATTCGTCGTAGGAACGTCTCCGCGACTGTTTCTTATGACCATTATACGACGTTTAGTCGTAAAACCGATGATGTCGTCTTACTAACGTCTATACGACCTTTTCACCAAACGGAATCGTATTAGAGTCGCAAAAACTACTTTTACGCGATGATCGTACTATAGTCATAAGTTGCACTCTTACACGACTTTTAGTCAATTTGAACACTATTATACTACCATTAAGTGACTGAATGTCGTATAGCTGTAGAGTGTGTCCAATAGTATAACATCGAATATTTCTGCACGAATAGTTAAGTACTTTTAATGAAACTGAAGGTGGTTCCGTACAAAATTAAATTTTGAACTCTGAGTTTCTTCCAAAATCAAATTGCAGAAAGCGTATCTAGTTGTTTTGAAGTAGTAGAGACAAAACAAGATGAAGTAAATGAAATATTTAAAAAAAATACGTCTCAGTGATAGTGAAACAGACTATGAAAGCGAAGCCAGCAAAAATGATAAACTTCGTGACAATATGAAAAATGGTCAATTCGTTTTAATATTACACAAGAAGCGTTGAGAGGGCTAAAAAACATTCTGAATGAATGATTTCCCTGTTCGTTTCCAAAGGATCCACGCACACTTTTAAATTGTCAAAAAGCAAATATAATTCCAGTGCCAATAACTACCAGAATCAACTTCGCTGAAATTGGTTTTACAAAAATTCGACAATATACCAAAGAGCTTATCTTTTAATGTAAATATTGACGGCTGTAAAAAAGATTAGGACTATAACAGACGTGGATACGGCTAAAATAGTTTATTTCAGCTAATTTCATAGTACATATTGAGAACTACAGAATTCTCCTCTGGAGTAATTCCGCGAATTTAAATACAATATTTATACTGTGCCCAAAATATCTTTTCCGAAATGACTATTGAATCACTATTTACATACCCCCTTATTCATAATCGTTTATTAAACGGGTACCCGGGGAGATTGTTTCTGTACTGGAGCATTGGTATGGCGGACAGATTAATGTCGTGAGGTGGGCGGATACCACAGAACAGTTAAAGGAGGTTAGAAAGGAAATAGTTCCTAATTTGTATTAGGACGCGTGTCGCCGCTTGTCTCCCACTCTTTAACTCCACTATAAAAAAGAGACCAATACGACGCAGTTTACGCACACAAATAAATCAGCACACTTAATTAGCGAGTTTGCTGTTGGTTGTCACACTAATAGAAATACTGCACTTGACGTATACTCACACACGCACAAAAGCAATAAAAATTTCTCATACATGTTACGGCGGACAAAGGTCGATTTTCGATATCGATAAAATTTCCGTAATTTTGATACTGTCTGAAGTTTACACAAGTCGAGTACTTTATTGAGTAAGCTCATTCTGCGTTAATAGTAACATCAAAAATTCATCATAATTCCGGTATTTTGAGATACTTAAACTTAAAAAAATTGACAAACTAGGTGAAAAGTAGCCGTAGTCGGGCTAAATGTAAATACATAATTAATAACACAGACACTAATTACTAACACAGACAGCCTCTGTGGCGTGGTGGTAGTAAACGCGACCGGCCCCCTGGGCAAGGCCGCAGTAGTGACCGTGTCTGTTGGGAGTCCTGGGACATCCTTCCGAGGGCTTACCCGGGGCTCCCAGCCGTAGGCTGTTGGGCGTTACGTGAGGTTTATTTGGCGGTTGGAGTCCGGCATAGCATCCATGATGGACTTTCCCTCACATAAAAAAAACAAAATGGGCCGCGAGTATAGTATATATTTAGTAGGTATCCATTCAATTCTACCAGTTGCCTCAATCCACATTTTTTTCATATCTGGATTTGTTGGAAACCTAAAATTTAATTATAAATTTGTTTTTAATATAAATGGCTGACCTCAAACAAAATTTTACAATTAACAATGATGGTAATAAACAAATGTATTTTGATTTCAATATTACTGATAATAATGTACGTACTTAATATCGACAGTGTTTATAACGGATCATTTTGTCCAACACTATCGATACGCATGGATATCGCCGGCACTCGCGATTTTCGCAATACACTGCGCGATCGCTCACGTAGTACAAGATGGCACTCATGTATTGCAAGCAATGTATAATTTTGTATCTGTTTGCGATTATATCGTTTTTGTCTACAAGCTACATAATACTTTTGTAATAATTACAAATATTACTTGTATTGTAAGGTTTTTGGACTTCCCGATGAAAAGAAATCCCTTCTCGGGCTACACTGCACACTTGGCTTCTTTTTCGACACGTTACTATAGCGCAAGACGGCATAATTCTTTTTTTTTCGCGGAGCTTCTTACGTTGTTACAATAAGAGCGCGACTGTGTCGGCCGTGAAGTGAATTTCGGTGGAATATGAGCATCGCTCATATGTCGCGGCGCGTCTGCCCCGCCCACAAGGCCCTTCTAACCTCCTTTAACTGTTCTGTGGCGGATACGCTCTCTGACGAGTACGTGTAGAGGTGCGGTGTGAGGCAGGGGGGACTGACTTCGCCGCGTCTCTTCAATCTGTACATGAACCAGCTGATCGAGGGGCTCAGCAGCACCAAGGTTGGGTGTCATATAGATGGGATTTGCATCAATAATATTAGCTATGCTGACGACATGGTGCTGCTGAGTCCCTCGATCAGGGCGTTGAGGACTATGCTTAGTTTATGTGAGACGTATGCTGAGGCCCATGGACTTAAATATAACACAGCAAAAAGTGAGTACATGGTTTTCAAAGCTGGAAATAAGTGCTATACATCAGTGCCAAGTATTTTCTTATGTGGTGAACCGTTAAACCGAGTAAATAAATTCAAATATCTTGGTCACTGGGTTACGGACGAACTGTCAGATAATGTAGATATTGAGAGGGAGCGCAGGTCGTTGGCTGTCCGCTGTAATATGTTGGCTCGTAGGTTCGCACGTTGCACATTACAGGTGAAGAAGACACTTTTTAGAGCCTACTGCCAGTCCTTCTACACGTGCAGCTTGTGGGTTAACTATACGCAGAGGGCATACAGCGACCTGCGAGTCCAATATAATAACGCGTTTAGGGTGCTGATGGACTGGCCGCGGTTTTGCAGCGCGTCTGGCATGTTTGCAGAGAGCAATATTGACAGCTTTGCGGCAATCATGCGAAAGCGCTGCACATCCGCGTTGCAACGGTTGCGATATAGTTCCAGCGGTATCCTGCGCGTGTTGTCCGAGCGGTGGGACTCCCCAATGCTAAAGCGGTGGGTGCAACTACACGTCGTTAAGTAGTCGCCATGTTCTGTTTTTGTTTATTTTTATATTTTGATTTGATTTGAGAATTTTATTATAGTTTGAAGATGGAATCTTACTAATATTATAAATGCGAATGTTTGTGAGTGTGGATGTTTGTTACTCTTTCACGCTCAAACAGCTGAACGGATCGGGCTAAAATTTGGAACGGAGATACATTATAGTCTGGAATAACACATAGGCTACTTTTTATCCCGGGAGTACGTTCCCATGGGAAGCGGGAAGTAAAATTTCACGCTGACGTAGCCGCGAGCGCCATCTATCCCATACCTATGTACTTTAAACGTGTCATAAAAGTCACAACAATACCATAGATGCACATTTCAAAGAAAGTCTATTAATACCATAAAATTCGTAAAAATAGTTTTTAAGTACCTAGGTAAGAAGAAATCTATTGTTTTATCTTTTAACTAGCTGACCCTCGCAACTTTGTCTACGTCACATAAGGTCTATGAAATAAGAGGTATTTCTTAATCATACTCATCAAGTAGCATGTGAATCTGCCCTGTTTGCTTAATCGAAATAGAGCTTAATGATTAAAGCTATTCCTCAGTATAGAATTTTCCTCAGTATAAACAATTTACATACAAACACCGGCGTGTTAGAATTTTATTACATGTATCAATGTAGTAGACGTAACGTGTATAAAATGACATCCATCAAATGTCATCAATATTCTGAAATAGAAATTAAACAAAGAGTTCACAAACTCTTTTGAAAATACATACTGTACCTACCTTAAGAATCGTTATAAAGATAACAGGATAGTTAACAACCATCCTTAGAAAATAGATGGTATAATGCTGAATAGTTATAACATACCTAAATAGAACAAGCGGCGCGGCATAAAATGGGGACTATCCTGATATCCTGGAGGATTTAAATGACGCCGATGACCTGTGCCTCAGCAGGCCCAGGTCATCGGCGTCATTTAAATCCTCAAGGCCACGCCGTCATGCATGCCTGCAGGACAACGTGCAGGATAAGGCAGCGAATGGCTGGACTGAAAATAAAATCGACAGGCGCAGGAGATGTGGTGGAGGCACTAATTCATGTACCTCGGGAGTGTCGTGTCAGAAACTGATGGGATAGAAGAGTATCCTACATCATTTCGAGACTCGCCAAGGCTAGAACAACCTTCATACAGCTGCGCCCCATAGGCAGTCTCGAAAATGGACTCGAAGAGTGAAACTCAAAACAAAGTAAACGTTAAAACTGTACTGCTAACTGCTAGCCGGTTGCGAGACATGGAAGGTCACTAAAGACATTAGCTACCAGCTACATGTCTTCGTCAACCGCTGCCTCCAACGGATCCTCGGTATATACGGGCCCGAGAAAATCACCAACGTAGGCCTATTGGAACGCTGCAGTGAGACCCCTACCCATCAACAGATCAAACGTC
Organism: Miltochrista miniata; assembly: GCA_933228765.1. Classification (NCBI taxonomy): domain Eukaryota; kingdom Metazoa; phylum Arthropoda; class Insecta; order Lepidoptera; family Erebidae; genus Miltochrista; species Miltochrista miniata. The sequence goes on from OW121769.1 coordinate 6,333,444, forward strand.
GGAAGTGTAGCTGGATTGGACACACGCTGCAAAGGGACCATGATCACATCATACCAAGGCAAGCCTTACTGAAACTACTGGTAGGGTTTCAAAAACACTTTAACTGTTCGATAGTAAGTAGGTACATTTATTGAGAACTTATCATAATGCTAAGATTAATAGGAGTGGTGCAGCAATGAGAAATGTTTCGAAAACGGAAAACATTTAATCGTTAGAGTATCCGGTGCGCCTCTCCGTAAATAGTTGAAGTTACATAAAAATAATTTATTACAAAATTGATCCTCTTAAAAAGTTCTAAACACACAATAACTATTTATTTATTTATTTATCTTTTAAGGTTCGCTCACAGTAACATTTTTTTAAAGTGAGGAAATTCCTACATATATGCTATGCCGGACTCATAAAGACTAAAAACCTGCTTAACAGCCTACGGTTGGGAGCCCCGGGTAAGCCCTCGGTAGTCAACCTAGAACTTTCAAGTCTTCCAACAGACCTACGGCTACCACTATGGCCTTACCTTAGTGGGTTTGGGTGCTTTATCGCGTTTTTGAAAGGTTTTAGATCACAGTAACGTTAATTATTTCTAAAATAATGAATAGTAGCGATGGGACGGGAGTAAACGCAACGGGGGTAAATGACGGGAAACATGATATCAAAATAATAGCGCTCTTTCTCTCTCTCTCTCTCTTGAGACGCAAACGAAGTTGCGCGGGTCAGCTAGTGTATCTATATTTTAAATTTGATAGAATTTTAATTTTGAGTTATATTGTTTTAATTTAGGTAGTTATTGTTATTTATTTTATTGTAATTTATTTGACTTCATTTGACATTTCATTGAAATGAATTTAGTAATGGTTTTAAAATTTATAGCGGACTACTAATATAGCTTGTAAGACACATGTACCTACTAATAACATATGGATGAAAATCTGAAATAAATGAATTATTATATTATTATAAACCTATTTTAGTTAAAACACACTATAAGTCTATTGCTGTCTCTAACCAATGACAGAGTATGGTTAGAGACAGCAATAGACTTAAAATGTGTTTTAACTAAAATAGGTTTAATAAACGATTATGAATAAGGGGGTTAATATTTAAAAAACCCTAAAAAGGGACAGAGTGATATTTCAAGGTCCATTTCTGATTCGACTCATATTGGTATAGGTAGGTAACTAGAATTTGTTTATGTAGAATCGGGTACCTCTTAATGTACATCTCCATGGAAGTAACAATGTAAATAAAATTGTGACGTAATATTGGTTGGTTTTGTATACTTATTATAAATTTAAAAATAACAATCATAAGTTTTAATTATCACATACCTTAGTATTAGGTAACAACAATTAACACAAAACATTAAGTCTTAACTTAATCAAATAGTTTCTCTTTGAAACATAGCTTGTGCCTAGATATAATTATTAAAAATAGGGTTTAGTCAGTAATTTTGTAGGTGCAATATTCACATTCATCTTCAAAGTAATGATCGGACATGGCAAAATATGCGCAGCGTGGGCACCAGAAAAAATCAAAATGTATAAATTAGTGACCGACCGAAGTTTCGGTTTCGGTTTCGGCCAGTTTCGGCCAAAAAATCGAGTTTCGGCCGCAGTTTCGTTTTCGGCCAAAATGGGCCGAAACTTTCGGCCGGGCCGAAACTCACGTGTTCATGAATTTTGAGAGCCTAGCTCTGCTTGTGACGTTATTAGGGTCAGCCCAACCAGTTAATATGTTACTAACTGAAGATTTACAGATTTACAAAGGACTTCCAATCAATAGTCATAATAATACAATTTTTACGGAATCCTAAAAAGGTCACCTAGGACATTATATAACCCTACCCCTTTGTTGTCGGTTCCGTTGACTTCGTTGGTCGTCTGTCTGTATGTCAGCAGACTCATGCACCGTGATAGTTAGGCAGTTTAAATTTTATTGATGATGTATTTCTATTGCTGCTATAGCTACAAAAAATAATAATGATATACAAATTAATAATATTAAAGGGGGTCTTCCAAACAACATACGTGATTTTTTGCTGATTTTCTTGTACGGAACCCTACGCGCGCTAGTCCGGCTCACTGTTGTCCAGTTTTAGTTATATACTTCTAGAATGTAAACAAAACCAGCCAAGAGCTAGTAGCAGGGCACCGTGTGGCTTTAGTCGTGGGTGGAGGTGTGGAGTTCGCAATAGCATCCATGAGTAATTCCATACGTAAAAGAAAGAAACTCATCTTTAGGTGGAGATATTTCTAAAATGAACACTTGAAAAGATTTATACCGTTGATTGATACAGTTAATTGATGGCACTTGGTGGAGCTTGCTGCACCTATTGAAAAAATAACCAGCCAAGTGCGAGCCTAACTCACACACGGACGGGTTAAAGCCTGTTAACGAGACATGAGGCCTAGCCGTCTGTCTGTCTATTAGTCACGAGGTTGTATCGCTGGAACCGTGCCAGATATAGGCCTAAAATTTTCTCTGTACAGTAGTCCTAACGACTAAAAAACCACGCGTATCCTGCCTAACAGCCTACGGTTGGAAGCTCCGAGTATGCCCTCGGAATGGTGCATACTGCAGCTGCGTCTTTGGGGGGTTGTTCAGTTGTTAACCCGTTTCTTGAGCGGGGCGTGGATGAATCTCTCACGTCATGCTGTCGTCTAAGGCCTGCTTCTGTTAAGCCATGCCGCCTCAACTGAGATCGTGCGGTATCTCCTTATCACCCTGACAGTCGTCACCTTCTGCGGGCTAAGCAATCTAGCCGCATTGCTGGCCATTATTATCTCCGCTCATACGGGGGCCCCGTATTGGGCCATGCTCGGCACGATTCCAAGGTACAGTCTCCTGCAGGGAGCGTTGGGTCTCCTGATATTGGGCAACAACCGCGAGAGTGCGGCTGATGCCCCCTCCCTCAGCTATGGGACCAAACTTCGGAAGTGGAATCCGAAGTTCCACCGGCTATCGAGTACGAGCACCAGATACGTCATCGAGAGCTCGATGCCGATGCTGACGCCCCCTATATGTAAGCTGGATCCCGCAGGTGCCCTTAGGGCTGCGTCTCGGTGTGTTGCTCCTCGCGCTGTAATGAGGGTGTCGTCGTAACACGTTACGCCAACACCTCTGAGCAACGGACCACGCAGCACCCAATCGTAACCGATGTTCCACAGAAGCGGTCCTAAGACCGATCCCTATGGAACACTGAACGACACATCTCGCGGACCCAGCCCTAGCCAGCTCGGGTAAGTTATGGCCCTCTCGGAAAGATAGGCCCGAGAATTCGACGGAGGTATGGAGGCATTCCACGGTAAATAAGCGCCTCCTAAACGCAGCTCCAGGGCAAGGTGCTGAAAGCGTTGGCGATGTCAAGAGACACTGCCACCACCACCTCACCCTGTTCTGATGCCGATAACAAAAAATATCTACTAAAATCAGAAAAAGCATCCACACAATTTTTGTGCCCAATTTTTCCGAATCCGACTCGCACTTGGCTGTTTTTTTTTTTTTTTCAATATGAACACGTGAGTTTCGGTTTCGGTTTCGGCCGAAACTGACCCTGGGGCCGAAAGTTCGGTTTCGGTTTCGGTTTCGGCCGGAAAACCAGTTTCGGTCGGACACTAGTATAAATCATCTTTAACATTCTCATTAGGCACTATAAAATGTGTAGGCTCGGTGGGTCACTATTTATCAAAAATCCGCAACTAAAACAGCGTATAAAGTGTGTGAATATTCATGGCCATCTCAAATACATACCTATTATGTATCAATTTCGAAAAATCTGTCGTGGTTAAATACTTATCGACGTCCATTAAATCACAATCATATTATTTTTACTATCAGCTGACTATACCTACCAATAGATAAAATTAAGAATTTACTCGTTGAACCCTAATTTTGTTAATATGGCTGCTAATTGCACATAAAGATAACTGCACAGAATGAAAAGTGGTTTTGTAGTCGTATTATGATTGTGGTCGCATCTTTAAGTCGTATAATAGTAACTTTTAGCACGTGCGTTAAAAATATAGTGAGAAATATAGTTTAATTTTCAGTATTTGTAAGGCGCGTTCATTATACTAAGAAAACTAGCGCATATTACTCGATAACATTAATTCCCCAATAGATTAAGGTGCTTGAACATGCGTTACGAAGATATAACACATTGACAATAAATAAATATGGCTAACTTATAACTGTACTAGCTTTGACAACTCTAATTTATAATGTCTGTCACTCTTCACTGTTATGAACATAACAAAATTCAATAAATTTGCAGTGTCATTCGACAAAGTGTCGTAAAACAGTGGTACTGTACACCATAATGCAGCAAAAAAATGAATTTGACTACATCTATTACACGACTAAATATGTCTCTGATGTGACTACTATGCGACTCTATTACGACACTAAGTCGTATAAAATGGGCCTATTCTCGGTCGTAACGACGTAACCACGACGTTTTAGCGACCAGCTTATAGAACCAAAAGTTAGATTCGGCACGTTGTGGCGACTTCAAAAATGTTTGTTGGTAGGCACTGCTCACGGACACGAGGTTAGAAAATTTTGATAATATGTAATAGCGCTTCCTCGCATCAAATCAGTACGATTTGATGCGAGGAATCGTAGCCAAGGGTAGGTAAGAAAAATAAAATACTATATAGTAGTATACATGAGATTGCTTTCTGTAATTTATGATTTTGTGTCCAAACTGAGCTTATTTGGATGGGCTGGGATGCAAGAACTAATAATATATTCAGTACCCCATGGTACGGTTCCTCTTGCAGTGTTCGGTAAACAATCACAGCGTTTACCATTTTACTCTAAGATCCTGTGTGAAAAACATTGAAATACCTATTATACCTATTCTACCGACAGACAGGAACGTCCATACATTAAATATGTTTCAGATTTGTACCTACGCGCTTGAGTGAGAGCGATAGTGGGCTTGCCCAACAGGTGCTATAAATCACATATTTATATACCTAGTAACAATATTTATAATTGTGTATATTGCCTTTGTGGCGCAGTCGGTAGTGATACCGCCTGCGGCGCTGGAAGTCGTGGGTTCAATTCCCACCGGAGACAAATATTTGTGTGACCCATAAATATTTGTTTCAAGATTCTGGGTGTTTCTATGTATAATATGTTTGTATTTAAAAAGTATATAAGTATTAATATCCGTGGTCTGATACCCATAACACAAGCAGGTTATTCCTAGCTTACTTTGGGATCAGATAGCGTTGTGTGAAATGTCCGTGAATATTTATTTATATTTATTTATTTATATTACTTAGCATTAACTTTTATATTTTTTGTTTGATAATTCTACCACAATAAATATCTCGGTCACGGGCGTGTCATTCGTATAATGGCACAAACCGAACTAACCATGATATCGGCGCAACCACCGCAGTTGAGTGGTACACGACACTTGTTCTGATCGCCGCATCTAGTACCTAGTACATATAGATCTATGGTGAAAAGTTACATTTCGGTTTACAAGAGTGTTTTACGCTAAATCAAAATTTAATTTTATCCTCATTATCCTATTACGGAAAGTTCAAAATGATTGACATGAAAATCTGCGGAAGTTGAAATCTGGTTATGGCAACTTCGATTTCTCACGAAATTATAACTCTACCTTCTAAATTGTAATCATAAGTAATTAAACACTTTAGTAACAATTTAAATTTCTTAATTCGGTTAAATAATGATTCGGAATTCGAACTGAATTAAGTTTTAAAGACGTTACAATTTTGTGCCTAAATTCTCGTAATTAAATGGCAACATTGAGTGGTTTTAGTAATGGCTCATTTTCTGTTGCAACCCCCTATAAAAACAAGGGGTTAAATATGTTAAACTGTGTTTTAGCCCTTCTATAAAATATAGTGCAGAGAGGCTTACGGCGAGACTTTGGCTGTAGCTGTGACTCTGTCGCATTAAACTACGTCACTAGGTCACGTGGATTATCTGCTCAAAGTATGGAATAAAACAAAAATGACAACGTCAATCGGATTGAACTTTCACTTTTACAATAATAGTGTTAGAGAGGGGCTGCAATTTGATGAGCTTTATACCTATATAAAGAAATGTAGTGTAGAACTCGGAGATAGGACAATTGCTACTTTTTATCATTCTGAGAACTAATTTGCTTGAGAAAGGGGCTAGCACGATAAAAATTATATTTACCAAATAAATTTACGCCTACGCTTACAAGTCGTATGTACGAGAATTGCCACCCTGGAGCAGAGCAACAATACCAGTTGCCAAATTATACAACAACTTGTTTATACCGTCAATATGGGTGACTAAAGCTAGCCGCATTTTCGCGTTGAATAGCTACGCTAATTCTCTAAACCCAATAAAGGCTTCAACCCTATTGTCACAAGTACCTAGTCAATTAAAAGTTTGGCATTTTAATTCTATTCTATTCTATTTTTGGTTAGGTTATCGCTTATGGAATTTTAATTGTAGTAGGCGCTGATTCTTGTCATCCTATTTCAACTTCAATGTGATTAATGTTACGTAACAAATTTTGGTTATGGTATTCTTTTTGTGCAAGTAGGTCGTTCAGTCATTGTATAATTATTATGTATTTAGGACCCTTGAGTTTAAAATATTCCTCAACATTGCTTTTTTAAAATTGGAAAGAATATTTGCCAGAAACAAACGATTCAAAGGAGCATTTCCTTTTTTGGTTTTAGTTTATTTAGGTTTAGCCTTTTATGGTTGAATATTTTAGGGTTAAGTATTTAGTTAATTTTTATTTTTGGGCTTCGGTTATTCGACCATAACGTATTTTAAAGTTATCTAAAAACGAACGATCATTTGAATCGCCTAAAAGGCTCGCAATTTCTCTTTATAACCATAGATATTTTGATCATTCTGCCAGCGTACGTGTATCCCTTTTCTTATAACCCCTGATTCTTCAAGCGGAGAGTGAAGAGGCATAAATCATTGGGCTGCTAATTTGAGAGCCACCATCTGGTGAACTGTCAGAATGGCAATGCACACAAATATTTACTCCAGTCCTAGCTTTGAACCCAAGACCTTAGCAACTGCATACACTAATACCTACACAATCGATCAGACACAGAGCCCGGTATCCTTACGAGGGCTTACCCGGGGCACCCAGCAGTAGGCTGTTAGGCAGGGTACATGGGGTTTTTTAGTCGATAGGAGTCCGGCATAGCATCCATGTAGGATTTTACCTCACGTATAAAAATCGATCAGACACAAATAGTTTTATTATATTAAGGCTGCAATATTCGACCTTGACAAATTCTAAGGCAATTTGAAGGATTGCAGCGTTCGCTTTTGCCGGATTTCATTCGATTCTTATCTATACTTATAATAAAACTGTTGAGGGTCGAGAGTCTGTACATGGAAGATATTTTGAAAATTTCAATTGTAGGGCGTTCTATAAGCGATTCTGAAGCCGAATATGTATTTTAAAATTTTCATGTCTGTCTGTCTGTCTGTCTGTCTGTCTGTCTGTCTGTCTGTCTGTATCCCGAATAAGTATCACGCCGAAACTACTAAACCGATTTGAATGATACTTGGTACATTCTGAGCCTATAGTCCGAGGAAGGTTCTTGGATACTTTTGATCCCGATATTTTGCGCGGTTCCTGCGGGAGAGGGGATGAAAGATAAAATGGTTTTTCAGCTGTAAGTTCTCACCGCGTGGTCCGATTTCAAATATTTTTTTAGTGTCAGAAAGGGAATGTTTTTAACATTGTTCCACACAAGTTTCATTATTGAGAGTTTCGTAGTTCAGAAATTAAAGGCATCTCAACTTTTCGAATTCAAGGGTTTCTTTGAATGTGAGGGTAAATCTAACCTGGCGTGTTGGCTTAATCATAAAAGAGCTTAATGATTAAGGCTATTCTAAAACAATTCAGTCCGCGCCAGCAAACAGGGCAGTTTCATACGCTCCCTTGAGTCTGTTGAAAAAATACCTGTCCTTTCATACACCTTATGTGTCGTAAACGAAGTTGCGAGGGTCAGCTAGTACATTATATTACTGTAATAAAATCTGAGGGGTTTAAGAAAAAATCTAGCCGTAAAATATTGTTCTAAAGACTATATCTATTTTATGACCTGTTTCTATGAGGATTAAACTCATTTATTTAGATAAAAAAAGTACATTTCTTGTTAAGATTTTTGCAATATTTCTCATTTTTCAAAAGCGATTTCTATCAAACAAAGTTTTCCTAATCGTGTTTTGATACGTTAAAAAAGCAAGAGTATCTAATAAATTATAATAATAGTTTTATCAGATCAAATCAAAGAATATTTCCTAGTATAAAGTTCACCCCAAGATGAGTCTCTTTCGGACATACAAGCCTTAAGTCTTGTGAACTGTCAGAATGGCAATGCACACAAATAATTACTCCAGTCCTAGCTTTGAACCTAAGACCTTAGTAACTGCATACACTATTACCTGCACAATCGATCAGACACGGAGCCCGGTATCCTTACGAGGGCTTACCCGGGGCCCACAACCTTAGGCTGTTAGGCAGGGTACGTAGGGTTTTTTAGTCGGTAGGAGTCCGGCATAGCATCCATGTAGGATTTTACCTCCTAAAACTATTTCTTTTCAGAGAAGACCATGTGTGTTCAGCAATTTTCAAAAAGATGCAGTAACATGTGAAGGTGTGAGGCAATAATGTAATGTTATAAATGATCGCGCTAAACCCCAAGAACAACGACCGCCATTGTTTACTTTGTGTGGAGTAAGTCATAAGAAATTGGAGCGAAAAGGAAAATTAAGGTTGTATAGAGTTAATTTTTGTAAACTAGTACGAAAGATTGCAAACTGTGTGTTTGCTATGTCATAATTATGTAATATCTTCTAGATAGTTTAGAAATATATAGGTACGTTTAGCAGTTATCTATATTTTCATAGTACAAACTTATTTAGGGCATTGTGTGCGAATGTTCCCTAAGTGTAAAAAATAAATTGTGCCAGAAAGCTTATTATAGCATTAAAGACTTTTTAGAAGACAAAGCTGCCTGGCAGTGACACGAATTGCTTCTTTCTAAAATCTGTATTAGATTCTAAGATGAATTATTTTGTTCCTCTCAGTCTGTAACATTTCCAAACCCCCGGTAGAGTCACAAACATTTTGACAAAGCTATGTCTTTTTTATTTTATTTTAAAGGGAATAAATTTTTTTTTTTTTAATTTTCTATTTATTTAAGTATTTATCTCTGCTGGGCTATTCTGGGCTAGGAGAGCCAAATACAAAGCGATCATGCTCCGCATTATCGCGTAAAGTGCCTCGGTAACATTAGGCTCAATGGTAAAAGTTAGGCTTCGGACGGTAGGTAAGTCAGTTATTTCTCGCTGTCTAGAACATGATATTCGATAAGTGATCGGTAACCTCATAGGGGTACTTAAAGCTTTCAACAGCTAGTTGACAAAAAATTGCCCCTGTTCATATTGAAAAACTTCATTTGTACTGTTCCACAACATTTATTATTGTAATAAGTACCTAAACTTATTTAGATCATATTTACACTTCGAACACATAAACTTTATGTGTTCGAAGTGTAATTATGATTTAATTAAGTAAATAGCCTTTAAGAATGCCGAAAGGCGAAATCGGTTAGGTATTACAATAATAAATGTTGTGGAACAGTACAAAGTGAAGTTTTTCAATATGTGTAGCAAGTTCCATCAAGTGCCCTCAATCAACAGTATCAATAATGCCCCTGTTCGTTTTAAAATGGCAATAGGCTAAAAAAGAATTTGCTATGATGAAATGACGTCTGTTAGTATAATATTACCTATTAGGTACGTGTGAGTGTGTGACAAAATGGACAAATATTGATATGTGAGTGTACAGGATGTTAACAAGATGACGAAGGGATAAAGGCACGACCATGTGTAATCGAATAATCGTCTGTTTTTTTACGTTTAGAAATCCCTTAAACATGCCATGCCAGACTCTCACCATCTAAATCCACACGGTGCCAGGGAAATCCTGCCATTTGTGCAAAAAGATCGTAATACTAGATAATAGAAAAAAATATCTTACAACTTAGACCACCCCCTCAATTACTTCTGGTCCAGCGCTACTATCATTTATCCGTTGTTCCTGCACGCTGCCTAGGTATGCATTTAAACCCTGGGAAATTCATTTACTTTACGAAGAATTTAAAAATAAAATGGAATTATATTGAAATATCTGATGAAAATAAATACTTACATCCCGTTCTCTCTTAGTTTGCCGATAGCGAGCGAAGAGGCTGGTGTAGAGGCTTAGTATGGGAGGTGACCGACAAACTTAGAGCGAACGGGTAGTACTTGTTATTTACAGCTCGCGTAGTCTCGCAGAAGACTGACAACCTGAAAAAGGTCGTAGGAGGTGACTGGATGCGGAATGCGCAGGACTGAGTATTGTTGCGTAATTTGGAAGAAGCCTCCTTCAGAAGTAAACTGCCATAAGCCGATTTGATTGATAGCTTCGCTTGTGTGAACAATCACTGTTGGTAATCAACTTAGCAGCTAAACTTAAAGCACTAACGATAAAATATCAAAAGTATGCCCTACATTCATACCTGCTGCTAGCTAGTACATATGCCTGCTGTTGAAATTTTTCAAGCCGCCTAAAAACTCGGCTTAACGACTGTCACTTTACTGCCAACCGGGACCAACGGCTTAAGGGCAGTGGTTGACAAAGTTTGCGAAAAAGAGGTGCAAATAAAGACGTTCTTCTCGGTATTAGTATACGAAAAATGACAGCCAAAAGTAGATTTGAAATCTACAAGATGTGTTTCAGAGGATGGTTTCATCAGAAATTATGTATTTATTATAAATAACTAGTAAAACATCACTGAAATAGCCCATAATTTTTTAGAAGAAGTCGTTGTATGACATCTATTTATTAATGAATGATAATAAAATTTATATCAGAGACTAAAGAAAACATAGACCTCTAAAATGGTTTTCTTCAATTTTGAATTAGTATAAGTTTTAACTAATTATAACTAATAATGTATTCAAAGAATACATCACATTGCTTGCTTCCCCGCGCTCGCCCGAAAATCTAGTGCGGGGGGAGTCGTGTTGCTAGACGGACGTGTGTCGCTCTGGTCTGCAAAATATTCTCGTAAAATGTTATATTTTCATTCATGTACAGAATAATGCGTGTAACAGAGCCAGAGCCCGAGTTACACAATGCATACTGCATTACATGAGAATGTAATGCATTTCAACTTATTTTTCGTATTGTTTTATTAAATTACTTCGAAAGGTAATCATGCTTATATTGTAAGCGGTACTTAATCATTTCAATATAAATAAATGAAGAAATATTTGTGGACATTCGCACACAACTTAAGCTATTATAACCTTGCGCTAAGGGATATAGACAACTGATGAAAATACTTATATTATAGTTATTATTAACACACTGCTTTTTTGAGACACTGCTCTCAACCTAAGCTGAAAGAATTCGTTTCTATATCTATACATAATAATAAAACTGTTGAGGGTCGAGAATCTGAATATGGAAGCTATTAAAAAAAAAAGAACGCGTTCTCTAATCGATATCTACTTAAGCCAAAATAAAATTTAAAATTTTCATGTCCGTCTGTATTCCGAATACGTATCACGCCGAAACTACTGATTTAAATGAAAATTGATCCGAGGAAGTTCAGGAGTTAGAGACATCTCAACTTCTCCAAACCTAGAATTCAAGAGTTCCTTTGAATGTGAGGATAAATCTAAACCTGCGTGTTGCTTTATCATTTTTTTCATTCAAATCGATTCTGTAGTTTCTACGTGATACTTATTCGGGATACAGACAGACAGACAGACAGACATGAAAATTTTAAATTGCATTTTCGGCTTCAGTATCGATTAGAAAACATCCTTCAATAAAAATTTTCAAAATATCTTCCATGTACAGACTCTCTACCCTCAACAGTTTTATTATAAGTATAGATAATTCAGGCCGCGCCGAGGGCGTGGACTGAATTGTTTTAGAATAAACTTAATCTTTAAGCTCTTTTATGATAAAGCAAACAGGGCCGTTTCACATGCTGCTTGATGAGTCTGATGAAGAAGTGCCTCTCCTTTTGCAAACCTTATGTGACGTAAACGAAGTTGCGAGGGTCAGCTAGTTTTACAATATGCTTAATCTTTAAATTCGTTTATGATTAAGCAAACAGGGCAGTTTCACCCGCCGGTTGATGAGACTGATGAAGAAATACCTCATGTTTCATACACCTTAAGCGTCGTAAACGACGTTGTGAGGGTCAGCTAGTTACATACATACATATGGTCACACCTTTATCACCGAAGAGGTAGGCAGAGGCATATTATTATGTTCCCACATTTCACCTTTTTAGAATTTGTCCCACGTAATAGGCGGTGAGCTGTATTGCCGTGTTGAGATAAACAGGCGCAGGTTGTGACTGCCTGCTGTTAAAATTAATCAAGCCGCCACAACGGCCTTCAACTTCGCTTAACAACTGCCTTTTACGGGCAACCAGGACCAACGGCTTAACGTGCCTTCCGAAACACGAAAACAACGCTCAAATAACTGTCACAAAGTGGTCACAAGGATGGTCACCCATCCAAGGACTGGCCATAGTGAATGAGCTTACTACAGTGATCGCTTACAGAACACTAAGTCCGCGGTGCCACGAGCGCTTCTTATTTATACATAACTAGCTGAGCCTCGCAACTGCGTTTACGTCTATTTTTGTTTGTTTGTAATAATAAAATGAAATGAAATTTTGTTCCAAAAGTAACAAAAATTTTATGCGAGTGGAAGACCCCCCTTTCTGGATTTGTAATACTTTTAATTAAAAGGTATCTAACCTAATGCCACATGTACAGAGTCCGGAGAGGCTGGTAATCTGTTACTCTGGTTTTCCTAGTACAGATGCCAGTCTCTAACATATCTTATTACTATCGAGGAAAATGTACCTACCTAAGTATTACCCATGTAAGATGTTATGTGAGAGAAAATCAATAAAGTTTTTTGTTATTGTTGTTATTATTTAAGTACAAAACAATGAATATATGAACATTCGTCTTTGTGAATTCGTCACATTTAAGTTTTACGTAATGATCAATCACATTTTTTGCAGTGTATTTTTACTACACTTAAAAACAAAGGAAAATTGAAATACAAACGTTCCTTTGTTTTTAATTTACTTTTCGCCTCTCTCTATAAAATATAGTGCAGAGGGGCTTATGGCGAGACTTTGTCTGTAGTCTGTGACTCTGTTGCATTAAACTATGTCACTAGGTCACGTGGATCATCTGTTCAAAGTTTGAAATAAAACAAAAATGACAACGTAAATCGGATTGAACTCTCACAATAAACGTTTTAGAGAGGGGCAGTCGGGTGAGACCGTCTCACAGCTTCTTGTTTACTTGGTGAAGCGAGGAACGCATTTCCGCTACTATTTTTCTTCTTCTTCCGTGGTTCTTTTACTCTGATGTCTCTGTAGTTGCGCTACTCTATGTTAGCGAGTCATATCGCCCATTTGCTCAAGGTCGTTAGCCCTGGGTATGGCCTTAACGTGCCTTCCGAAGCACGGAAACGCTCAGATTAATGTCACAAAGTTGTCACATGGGTGGTCATCCATCCAAAGACTGGCTATAGTGAAAGTTGCTTGCTACAGTCATCGTTTATAGAACACTGAGTCCGCGGGGCCACAAGCGCAGCTGCCAGTTAGTATTACATAAATTAATTCTATGTTATGAATAAATTATTACACTAGGGATTTTGAGTGAGTTAGTTACGTATATAGTCGTATATGATATTTGAATTGCTATAGTTTAGAGGCGAAACTACTCGAAACTAGATGTGAATAAATTAATATTACTCAATCGAAAGACCTGAGGGAATTAGGTAGGCGCACTGAATAATATAACTAACTAGCGGAGGTCACGCGGATTCACCCGCGTAGTTCCCGTTCCCGTGGGAATATGGGAATAAAATATAGCCTATGTTCACCACAAGGAGTGTAGCTTCCCAACAGTATAAGAATTTTTCAAATCGGTCCAGAAGGTCCGGAGCCTATTCGATGCAAACAAATAAACAATCAAATCTTTCCTCTTTATAATCTTAGTAAAGATTTATTGGGAAGTATGTGGTTGCTTAGGGCTTGTTTTAATCGACATGTGCAAGAAATCTTATTGAATACCGTGTGTACACACACACACACACACCCTCACCCTTACATACATACACACACACACACACACACACACACACACACACACACACACACACACACACACACACACACACACACACACACACACACACACACACTGATTCAGTCGTGGATCTGAATTTAGGTAAAACTTCGCGACATCTTCAAGTTCCAACAGAGGAGCTTGTAAAATCAACAAAAACAAAATAACTTAACCTTATTTATTGTGCTTATTTAACTTCTCAGATTTATTAAAACTTACAATTTGTAGCCTGTGCCACCACGGTATTTATCGAACCACGAACCTTAATACCAATTGTGATGATGAATCCTAAAAAGAGAAATGATGTTTTTATCCTGTTAAGGTCCGGAATCACGAAGAGGCTCCGCGCTTCGAAGAGGCTCCGCGCTCCTCGAAGAGGCTCCGCGCTCCTCGAAGAGGCTCCGCGCTCCTCGAAGAGGCTCCGCGCTCCTCGAAGAGGCTCCGCGCTCCTCGCTCCACTGCCGTCGTCATTACGGTGACGACGGAGGGCAAGGCGAAGGGCGTGGGGTACGCCGAGGTCCTGAGGCAGGCGAAAGCCTCAGTCGACCTCAAGGCCCTCGAGATAGAGGGAGGTCTCCGGTGCAAGGTGACGCGCACCGGAGCACGCCTCCTCGAGGTCTCCGGCGCCACCAGCGGCCCCAAAGCGGATGCCTTAGCGGCGAAGCTGCGGGAGTCGCTGAATGCGGGCGACGTCTGCGTGACCAGACCCAACAAATGCGCCGGGCTGCGCATTTCGGGTCTGGATGACGCGGCCACGACGGACGAGCTGATCTCCGCCGTCGTGGAGGCGAGCGGCTGCCCCCGTGATCAGGTGAGGTCAGGCGAAATCCGCTTTGGCCCCACTGGTCACGGGTCGGCGGTCGTGAGCTGCCCAGTCGGGGAGGCTCAAAAAGTTGCGGATGGACGGAGCCTCCTCATTGGGGGCTTCCTGAGGGCGCAGGTGCATCTCCTGCAGCCCCGCGAAGACAGGTGCTATAGGTGCCTGGTCGTGGGGCATGTAGGAGTGCAGTGTACGGCGGAAGTCACCGTAGGCGACCGGTGCTTCCGCTGCAGTCAGCCCGGTCACAAGGCCCTTGCCTGTGACGCTCCGCCGCGCTGTTATAAATGCGTGGCGGAGGGCAAGGAGGCCAACCACCGGGCGGGCAGCAAGGCCTGCGCTGCCTCAAGGCCGAGGCCCCGTCCGTCCGCACGGGGGGGTGAGACGGAGGGTGCACTTTCGCGGCAGGGTGCGGAAATGGATGTCCATTGATGGACACCCATATCCGCATCCTGCAGGTGAACCTGAACCACTGCACTGGTGCTCAGGACCTTCTGTACCAGAGCATCAGGCAGTGGTCCATTAACATCGCTGTCGTCGCCGAGCCGTACTGGGTTCACCCGGGAAGCCCGGTGGATCTGGACGGCCTGGCGACTATCTTTGGGGGGACCGGCGCGGACGACTCGCGCCTAGCGCTTATTGCTAGGGGCCCGGGTTGCGTCGCGGCGGAATATGAGGGTGTGGCTGTCGTGGCCGTTTACATCTCGCCGAGCCTCGACCAGCATCAGTTTGAGCTATGGCTCCCTGAGCTGGACGTCGTTCTCGCTGCATGCCGGCCTCGCCCTGTCCTGGTCCTGGGAGACTTCAATGCCTGGTCGCAGGCTTGGGGCTCCCGGGAAACCAGAGGCAGGGGGAGGATACTGGAGGACTGGGTCACAACACGTGGCCTAGTCATCCTGAACCGGGGGAATGTCGCAACCTGGACGCGGCGGGGGCTCAGCTCGGTCATAGACGTTTCGTTTGCGACCCCTGAGCTCGCCCGCCGTGTCCAGGGATGGCGCGTGGTGGAGGAGGAGGAGACGTCGTCAGATCACCGATATATTCGGTTCGACGTCTCCCCTCCACCTAACCTGCCGCCAACAATTGCGAATCCCCCGGAACCGCGTTGGGCACTCCACCGCCTGGATCGGGAGGCTCTCCTGGAGGCGGCCATCGTGCAGGCCTGGATTCCGACAGCGGACGGGCCTGCCGATGTTGATGCCGAAGTGGAGTGGTTCTGGAGAGCCATGTCGCACATCTGCGATGCGGCGATGCCCAGGGCTAGGCCCAGACCGGCGAGGAAGCAGGTGTACTGGTGGACGCCGGAAATCGCGCAGTTGCGCGCGGAGTGCGTTACCGCGCGCCGCCGGTACACCAGATTCCGCCGGAGGCATCGCCGCCCAGACGATGCGGCAGCCCGAGAGACGGAGCTCTACGATGGGTACAAGGAGGCCAAGAGGGCCCTCCAGACGGCCATCAAGCGGTCCAAAAAGCTGGGCCGCGATGAGCTGATGGAGACTCTGGAGCGGAACCCGTGGGGGCGCCCGTACCTTATGGTAAGGGGCAAATTACGCCCTAAGGCGCCCCCACTGACTCAGAGTCTCCAGCCGGAGCGGTTGGAGGAGGTCCTGGACTCCTTGTTCCCGTCGAGAGCGGAGGAACATATTTCTCCGCGCATGGCTCCGCCTCAGGCGCCCAACGCGGAAGGCAGCGAGAACGACGTGCCCGTAGTCACCGAGGGTGAGTTAGGGGCGGCTGTACTGCGGCTTAAATCCCGCAGAAACACCGCCCCTGGACCCGACGGCATTCCAGGCCGAGCGTGGGTCCTGGCTCTCGAAGAGCTTGGGCCTCGACTAATTGGGCTCTTTAGCGCATGCCTCGAGAAAGGCCAGTTTCCCAAGGTCTGGAAGACAGGGAAACTGGTCTTGATTCGAAAGGCGGGGCGGCCGGCAAATTCCCCATCAGGGTACCGGCCGATCGTGTTGCTCGACGAGGTGTGCAAGCTCTTTGAGCGCATTATTGCACAACGCCTCGTCGGGCACCTCACACGCGTGGGGCCTGATCTGGCGGATAGCCAGTTTGGCTTCCGTCAGGGACGCTCCACCGTGGACGCGATCATGCGCATTAGAGGCCTGACGGAGGAAGCAGTCTCACAGGGTGAGGTGGTGGTGGCGGTGTCTCTCGACATCGCCAACGCATTCAACACCTTGCCCTGGAGCTGCGTCAGGGAGGCGCTTATCTATCATGGAGTGCCTCCCTACCTCCGTCGAATTGTCGGGGCTTATCTCTCCGAGAGAGCCATAACTTACCCGAGCTGGCTAGGGCCGGGCCGGCGAGATGTGTCGTGCGGTGTTCCACAGGGATCGGTTTTAGGGCCGCTCCTGTGGAACATCGGTTACGACTGGGTGCTGCGTGGTCCGCTGCTCAGAGGGGTCGGCGTAACATGTTACGCCGACGACACCCTCGTTACGGCGCGGGGAGCAACGCACCGTGCCGCAGCACTTAAGGCCACGGCAGGGGTTGCTCAGGTCGTGGGTCGGATTCGGCGGCTGGGTCTTGAGGTCGCCCTTCACAAATCCGAGGCTCTGTGCTTCCACGGACCTCGGATGGGGCCACCTGCGGGATCCAGCCTACAGGTGGGGGGCGTCAGCATCGGCATCGAGCCCTCGATGAAGTATCTGGGGCTCGTACTCGATGGCCGGTGGAACTTCGGACATCATTTCCGAAGTTTGGTCCCAAAACTGAGGGGAGCATCGGCCGCACTCGCGCGGCTGATGCCCAACATCAGGGGACCCAACGCTCCCTACAGGAGGCTGTACCTGGGGATCGTGCGAAGCATGGCCCTGTACGGGGCTCCCGTATGGGCGGAGACCCTGACGGCCAGCAATGAGGCTAGACTGATGAGCCCGCAGAGAGTGATGGCCGTCAGGGTGATAAGAGGATACCGCACGATCTCCGGTGAGGCGGCATGTCTCCTAGCCGGGACCCCTCCATGGGACCTGGAAGCGAGAGCCCTTGCGTCACTATTCAGATGGCGCAAGGAGGCGCTGGAGCGGGGCCAAAGGCCTGCGTCTCGAGAAATCGAGGCCCAGCGGACCCTGCTCCACCAGGAAACCCTGGAGACATGGAAGATGCGACTTGAGCAACCAAAGGGGGGATTCGCCACAATCGCGGCCGTCAGACCGGTCATGGACGAGTGGCTGGAGAGAAGACACGGTGCTCTCTCCTACCGGTTGACACAGATGCTTGCCGGGCACGGTAGCTTCGGTAGGTATCTGTGGCGAAAACACCGGGAAACCA
This sequence comes from Miltochrista miniata, assembly GCA_933228765.1. NCBI lineage: Eukaryota > Metazoa > Arthropoda > Insecta > Lepidoptera > Erebidae > Miltochrista > Miltochrista miniata. The sequence goes on from OW121769.1 coordinate 6,351,766, forward strand.
CGGCCGAATGTCAGCACTGCGAGGACCGCAGCGATGACACGGCGCTCCACACGCTAGTGGAGTGCACGGCGTGGGCACAACAGCGACAGGTCCTCGTAGTGGGTCTGGGCGTGGACACCCTCTCGCTTGAGGCCATGGTGCGAGCCATGCTCTCCAGCGGGAGTAAGTGGGACTGCGCCGCCTCTTTCTGCGAGCAGGTCATGCTCGCGAAGGAGGCGGCGGGCCGGGTGCGGGAGAGAACTCTCCCACCCGAGTTCCGCAGTCGGCGCCCTGGGCGCCGCCGACGTGTCTTCGCCGAGGACTATCGGCCTCCATGACCGGGGGTCTGAGGACGGTGAGAGGGCCGCTCACCGTCCTTACAGAAGCAGGCCCATGACGGCAGCGTGACGTGAGCACTCACGCACGCACCCCCTTAGAAGCGGGGTCACACCCGAAATCCCCCATAGACGCGGGATTGCACCCGAACCACCCCCTGGGCGAGGCCGCATTGGCGGCCGCAGGTCTGTTGGGAGTCACGGGACATCCTTCCTGAGGGCTTACCCGGGGCTCTCAACCATAGGCTGATGGGCGTTACGTGAGGTTTTTTAGTCGGTAAGAGTCCGGCATAGCATCCTACGAGGATTTTCCCTCACGTTAAAAAAAAAAAAAAAAAAAAAGGTCCGGAATCACCAAAGACGAGAAATTATAACCAATCAGATTTCGTTATTTTGTATTTTTCTCGCTACGTGATGTAGGTACCTTCTAACGGAATCTTAATTGGTTATCAGAACACATCTCCTCTCGTCTCCGCTTGGTGGATATCGGACGTGTCTTTTGGTAGAGAGGTTGACGGCGCTACTTATAAAAGACCTACCTGTCAATCAATACATCAATCAATACATTTAATAAAATCGTAACAGGTCGCTGTCTGTACATGGAAGATAAATAAGAAAAAATATTATAGGGTGGCTTTATGAACGCAAGAAAACCCAAAACAATGATTTTTAGAATTTATGTCTGTTTGTCTGTATGTCTGTATATCTGCTTGTCTGTAAGTTTATGCACGCTAATCTCAGTAACCGCTTAACCAATTGCAATGCGGTTTTCTTTATTGTGTTGAAGTTTGCTCAACTTAGCATTTAGTGTTTATTTCATGTCAATCGGATAATAAATAAAAAAGTTATATCACTTTAAATAATCATACATAGACTTATGAATCAAAAGCTGGGTAAATCTAAACTGGCGTGTTGGCTTAATCATAAAAGAGCTATCTGAATTGTTTGAATTGTTTTAGAATTTTGTGTGAATTGTTTTAGAATTTTGTGTGAATTGTTTTAGAATAGACTTAATCTTTAAGCTCTGATTAAGCAAACAAGGCAGTTTTACATGATGCTTGATGAGTCTGATGAAGAAATATCTCTCCTTTCATACACCTTATGTGAAGTAAACGAAGTTGCCGTATCAGCTAGTTTACAATAATATCACCCGTAGCATCATGCAGTGTTCCACGAAAGTCCTCTAGTAGTAGCGTAAATCCATGATGAAATATTCGGTGCAGAGACCAATGATACGAAGCTGGGTCCAGCTAAGTCATTTTCGCAGTTAGGTGGTCTCCAAGATGAAATGATACCCCATAGAATATTGTTCAACACCACTGGTGCTCCAGCATCTCTCTGTAACAGGAAGATTTTAAGTAAATAAATTTAAGAGACAAGGACTTCCATGATTGTATTTATTCTGTTCTATAAGAAGCGCTCGTGACCCCGCCGATTTAGTATTCTGTAAATGATCACTGTAGTAAGCAATATTCACTATGGCTAGTCCTTGGATGGGTGACCGTCCATGTGACCACTTAGTGATATATTTATTTGAGGCCGTTACGTTGGTCCCGGTTTTCAGTAAAATGGCAGTCGTTAAGCTAAGTTTAAGGCTTGAAAATTTGCACAACCTGCGCCTGTCCATCTCAACACGGCAATACGGCTCACCACTTATTACGTGCAACAAATTCTAAAAAAAAGTTGAAATGGCATATAATTATATGCCTCTGCCTACCCCTTCGGGGATAAAGGCGTGACCATAATGTATGTATGTTCGTTATGAACGCTCGTGGCCCTGCTGACTCAGTATTCTGTCAACGATCACTGCAGTAAGCAACTTTTGCTGTGGTGACTGGCCATTGGATGGGTAAACACCACGTGACCACTTTGTGACTTTTTTATTTGTGAGCATTCCCTTACTTCGGAAGGCACGTTAAAGTCGTTGGTCCCGGTTGTCAATAGCATCAAAATCGTTAGTGCGTGTGTAGAGCACATCTGTTGTTGCAATCGTCCATAGGCATAATTAATTTCCACCAGGGTGCGCCGTGAACTTGTCTGCCTTATTATTATAAAGAGGAAAGATTTGTTTTTTTGTTTTTTGTTTGTTCGTTTGTAACGAATAGGCTCCGGAACTATTAGACCGATTTAAAAAATTCTTTCACTGTTAGAAAGCTACATTCTTTGCGGTGAACATAGACTATATTTTATTCTCGTATTTTCACAGGAACGGGAACTACGCGGGTGAAACCGCGTGACGTCCGCTAGTATTAATATAAAAAAATTTGGGGAAGCCACGCAATCATTCAAATCAGCCCATGTTAGTTTACTGCTGGGCGAGGCATCTCCCTACGCCACGTCATAGACGGTCCTGCGCCTTCCGTATATAATCCCAGCTAGAGACCGTTTCTAGGCCCCTAGTCTATATGTAGGTACATTAATATCAACGAAAGAGAAATTCGGTGGATTATTTGTACCTATATTAATGGACTCCTTAACAACGGAACCGATTTTTAAAAAATACTGTTGAGAAGCTACATCATCCCCGGATCACATAGGCTATACTTAATTCCCGTATTCCCATGGGAACGGGAAATACGCGGGTGAAACAATAAACTTACCGTACAAGGGTCCATCATAACACCCGTATCCAAGCACATTATGGTTCCATTGTCGATGATATCAATTTGTTTCAGTTCTTCTTCACAGTCTTCAGGGTCCGAAGGATGGAGGTGTGTAACTGATAGGACCCGTCTTCGCTGTATAATCTCCATGGATTTTACGCTATTGGACTCGTCGGAGTAGGTCTAGAAAAAAAGGTGACCACCATTTTTAGGGTTTCGTACCCAAAGGGATAAAACCGGCCAAGTGCGAGTTGGAATCGCCCATGAAGGGTTTCGTAGCAGCAAGTAACATAATGTAGAAGTTCTTATAGTTCGTTGTAACTTTGATTGATGTTTTAACACGTTCGCTGTGGTACTGATTTTTCCAAACGAAAATTGCGGTTTATGACGTATTAAAAAAAACTACTAGCTCTATCTCGTTCAAACTAATTTTCGTTGGTAGTTTTTATGGCAATGTACATCATATATTTTTTTTAGATTTATCATTCTCTTAGTTTAGAAGTAAGAGGGGGGGGGGGCACACATTTTTCCACTTTGGAATTGTCTCTTGCGCAAACTATTCACTCTAGAAAAAAATGATTTTAGAAACCTCAATAGCATTTTTGAAGACCTGTCTATAGATGTATGGAATTGATGAAAAAAAAAAATTTGAGTTTCAGTTCTGAGTATGGGGACCCCCAAAATTTACTGCTTTTTTTCTAGTTTTATATAAGAATCTTAATGCGGTTATACAATACATCTAGTTACTAAGTTTCAATAGCATAGGCCTTATAGTTTCGGAGAAAAGTGGCTGTGACACACGGACGGACAGACAGACGGACAGCCACGAAACGAAACCCTTGGCTACGAAATCCTAAAAACGGGACCCTTTTCATGAACTTCTCTGTACGTCTGTATGTCTATCTGTCTGTCACGAGGCTGTATCTGATGAACAGTGATAGCCAGAGGAGCTGCAGATTATTTTCTCGCTATTGCAACAAATATTAAAAAGAAAAACAGACAAACAATAATATTTAAGGAGGGGTCCGATACTACAATCATGATTTTTGTCGTTTTTTGGTACGGAACCCTCCGTGCGCAAGGATGACTCGCGCTCGGTCGGTTTTTTTAATATGAATCTGCTTACAACTAGGTGGATGGGCTCATGCAGCAAACATGAGCATAGGCGTGAAGAATACTTTTTCATGTTTAATTATGGTCAAGGGAGGAGTATGCTCTCAAAGGGAGACCCTTAGTACACTGACCAGCCTGAGACACCTGTTGTTGTTTGGGGTTACCTTCCTCAAGGTAGGGTTTCTAGACATAGGAGGAATTCCTCCTATGTTTAGAAACCCTACCATGAGGAATGTCACTGTCAACGGGATTCGTTATAGCGAATGTCAAAAGCGCCTATTTTAGAATCCTTTCAAATCTGTGTAGCCTACAGAGGAAGGGAGTATTGAAGCACCCCAGAGAGTATTCCCTACTTCTGCTTATAATATGAGTTTTATGTAAATGATTCCTATATTACCAAATTTATAATGGCTATGAGATGAAACGTTCTCTCAGCGTGCCAAAATTATCACCACGATAGCTTACCCACTATGAAATAAAATATTTACTTACCACTGGTAGAGGCCATGACGTTACAATAAAATGCGTATTATCAGGTAATTCGATCTTATTTTGGAGTCTGATAGATCTCAATGTAGGAACAAATCTGACTGGATGTGGAAGTCTTATAAGAGCAATGTCGAAAATAGGGGTGCTGTCATCAAAATTTGGATGGATTTCAAAATACTTGATAGGCATAACCGTGCCGCCTTTCCTGTTGTTGATGCTGCCGAGTCTAACTCGGAGAGTTCTTGAAGCTTCTCGTAGTCTGCAAAAAGAAATAAGGTCTTTTGTATACAAGGATATTGGAAGAAGATAGGAGGTAATTTTGCGCACTATGAATTGTACTTCGTAGGTTGTTTTGCTGCAACTACGCCCGCCACCTTCTCATTAAAGTGTGTCAATTCTTGTACGTTACTCTCTTAGTGTGTAGGTAAATACCTACCAGGGTAGGTAAAGGCACAGTATAAGGCAAATCAACACTCACGTTTCAGAGCTTAAAGCTCTCTTGCCCAACCTTTACACTACACGGTCGTCGGTATCGGCAAGACCAACTTTTTTATACTACTCAGGTGACAGACAAGCTTACGGCCGCAAATAAATGTCACAAAGTGGTGACGTGGTGGTCATCCATCCAAGAACGAGTGATATGGTAAGTTGCTTACTGCAGTTATCGCTTGCAGAACACTGAGTCCGCGGGCCATGCAGTTCTGAAGATGCCTCGTGTGTAGACGAAACACGTGTCGACTTACCTATTAGTTACGTTGTTAAGCGGAGTAGTGCTCATTATCAACAATCTGGAGGGTACAGATAATTTTTCTATTCAATATCCAAAATTCCTTTCCTGAGGAGTTCGGTTCGTTATTCCTCCCTTACAATTAGTTGCGGTTATCCTCAACTGTTGTACGTTAGGATTGACGAATCAAGGGTGTGAGGCGGATTCCATTAGTAATGGGTAACCCTAACAGGCGCGAACCCTAATCCGAGGGTGTCGTAAGAAGACTAAGGGAACACTTTCGAAAAAAGATTCTTTGCGTAGAGAAGAAAAACTCGAAATGAAACCCGGTTGTCAGTAAAATAACAATCGTTAGGCCAGGTTGAGGGCCTTATGGGCTGCTTGAAAAATTTCAACTGCGGGTCACGGCCACCTGCGCCTGTCCATTTCAAAACGGCAATGGGCTCACCACCTATTACGTAGGGCATAAAATTACTTACCTATAAGGTGAAATGTGGGCGTATACTATGTCTCTGCCTGCCCCTTCGGTGATTATATTATGTATGATTATGTACTTACAAAAATAGGGCATCAGCAGCAGTCAACACCCATTCGTCATGAATTAGAGCACCAGCACTTAAATAAGTTGACATTTTCAAAATGGCCGCCATGTATGGAAACAATTTAGCGTTTGTAACTAGTGTGTGTTCGTCCAGCTCTTTGTAATTCATTTCAATATTTTTTTCTATGCAATCATATTTATTTAACACTGTTATTAGAATAAATATTTTCTTAAACATTTTATCTAAGTATATAACTGTATAGTGACACTGTTGAAAAAAAAAATACAACACAAAATTCAAAATTTTCACGTAAATACTGATTACAAAATTATCGCGCCTAAAACACACCAGATGTTGATTTAATAGGCAATCCTTGTTTCACAAGAAACAGGTATAAAAATTAAAACAAATTAGATTGTGCCCTTAAAATATAAGCTTAGACTAAACTTCCATTACAAATCTTGAAAACAATTACTTAATTCTTACATGTAGCAGTACCAGTGGTGTGTGTTGATTTATACCGAACTTGAGGCTAGATCACACTAAAGGTTTAAATAATTGACTTCAACTTATTGACTTACACCTTTCGTGTAGTGGGGAACTACACAGAGAAGATATAATAAACTCGGATCGTAGAACAGTAGATATAAAGCCGGTGAAACTTTTGCATTTCTGCCATTAGAGAAGCTTAGCACTTTCAGTTGAACTCAAATAAAAAATCAAAGCAAAGGTCATAGGTCTCTCCCTAATTACACCACAACACACACCTTCCGCATCCAGTCACTCCCCAGTTGACCTAGGTCAACCGAAAGTGGCTAAAAACCTGCGTCAGTAATTTCATATATCTTCATCGCAAGGATGTTAATGACGTCAAGCCGTTTGGGAGCGGCGCGGTCGTACGCACGCACGTAATAAACAAATTTATGGCATTTCCAAAATATTGCTTCAAGTCAACCAGTTTTGAAAAGCTAATAGAATCAGACAATACATGACAGAAATCTGTCGTAGAAAGATATTAGCGAATGGGAGGAAGAGGATGACAGCGACGGGTACTTACCTCTTCCTTTAATCTTAATGCATACCTGTCAAAAATAACCTCAATCGATTGTAACAGAGGCATGAAGAATTAAACTAAATACAAAAATTCTCTAATACCTTTTGCCTACATTTGTTTAGCGGATTCATTTAGCGGATCAGTGTACTGTCCATTTGGCAGGATAAAAAAAAGTATCTTTCTTCTTTCTTACAAGCAAACGACCCGCGCTTGTTGGAAAGTAATCCTGACGTCTTGGAAAAAACGCCGGAGTGGACTTTATTGCGCCGCCGCTTCTTTCCCATTAATTATTAGGGAGCGGTGGTAAATGTAGATCAAGTAAAAGTTGACATCAATGGGAGCATTCATCTTACTAATATGTGTCTAATTAGCGATCATAGTAACCTATGGACGGTTGCAACACCAAACTCACATGCTACACTCGGGCTGCCGACCCTGAAAAGCCTTTTGAACCCTTTTGAAGACGTGTCATAGTCTGCGGGAACGACAGAGGTAAGGAACTCCTTGATTACCTTATAACTACAAAACTAACAGTTCTAAACCACGGCTCAGAGCCAACATTTGTAACTAGAGTTGCTAGAACTATAATCGACTTAACACTAGCCACAGAGGAGGTAGCAGGAGCTATCACGGACTGGCACGTGCCCGATGAGGCCTCTTGCTCGGACCATAGGTGGTTAAGATATAATCTACAAGCAGAATTGCACGGCGCACCTCCGCGTCGAAACCCTCGTAAGACGGACGTACAGCAATACTTGCATCACCTACAACAACGATTAAGGGCCCAGGTAATGCCGGACAGAATCGAAAGTACTGAACAAATTGATTTACACGTAAAGGAACTGACAGACAACATCATACATAGCTATCATATGGCCTGTCCCCAAACTGAACCCACCAACGCGAGGGACAAAGGCTCTAGTTGGTGGGGCCCCGAACTAGAAAGGCTCAGGAAGAACGTGAGGCGGTTGTTCAACAGAGCAATGAACACCTGTGCAGACCATGATTGGGACTGCTACAAAGCCGCCAAGGCAAAATACAAGAAACGACTAAGATACAGAAGTACCAAATCGTGGAGAAACTTCTGCAGTAGTATTGAAAACTGCACACAAGCCAATAGAGTCAGATTGATACTGGCCAAACAAGGAACAGAACCATCTGGATCTATAAAGAAACCTGACGGCAGCCTGACAAACACCCGAGAAGAGGCTGAGAGTATTTTAATACAGACGCACTTCTCAGGATGCCAAATGCTGCAGACACTCGAGTGGCCGGTTGAAAACGCAACCACAGAAGAAGTCCACTGGGAGCTGGCAAGGCAGGTAGTTAACCAACAAAAAACTGAATGGGCAATTAACAGCTTCAAGTCCTTCAAATCTCCAGGACTGGACGGAATCTTCCCCGCACTACTAAAATGGGGAGGACACCAGTTAGCATGGTCACTACTATCATCCTGGTAGCCTGTCTGGCGCACAGATACGTACCCAGACTGTGGAGAGAAGTCAAAGTGATCTTTATACCAAAACCCGGCAAAGGAGACTATTCAGATCCCAGATCATACAGACCAATAAGCCTTACGTCTTTCCTCCTAAAAACTCTGGAAAGATTGTGTGACAGAGACATTCGAGGGACGGCCCTTCAAAATAAGCCACTGCATCCAAACCAACATGCATATGCCCCCGGCAAGTCTACGGACTCAGCACTACATGCAGTGGTAAACCAGATAGAAGAGGCCATCCAGAATAAATCAATGTGCCTCGGCACATTCATAGACATAGAGGGGGCTTTCGACAGAACTAGCTTCAGAAGCATAACCACGGCACTGGCAAGGCATGGAGTGAATACTGCAGTCAGTGAATGGATAGGAAACATGCTAAGCAAACGCATTATTAGGCTACAGACAAGTGAAAAACAGTGCGCAGCGGTGGTCAAAGGATGTCCACAAGGGGGCGTCGTCTCCCCGCTGCTGTGGAATCTTGTTGTAAATGACCTAATAACCAAACTAAATGCAAATCACCACTACACTGTCGGATATGCAGATGACATAACAATACTAACGAAGGGAAATTTCACCAGCACGGTGTGTGATGTCACACAGACGGCGCTTAAGATCGTAGAACGTTGGTGCACTGCCAATGACCTATCGGTCAACCCAAGTAAGACAGAGCTGGTACTATTCACAAACAAAAGGATTCTTGGAAACTATCGGGTGCCACGACTGTACGGCACCGAACTACAACTCTCAAAAGAGGTCAAGTATCTTGGGGTACTTCTTGACAGCAAATTGAACTGGAGTAATCATCTCGAAAACAAAATAAACAAAGGAACAATCATATTCTGGCAGTGCCGCAGAATGGTAGGAAATAAATGGGGGTTGAGCCCCAAGATCACCCTCTGGCTATACGAATCAATAATCAGACCCATTGTCACCTACGGGGCTGTGGTATGGTGGCCACGCACAAACCTAACCACAGTTAAAGACACCTTACAAAAATTTCAAAGACTAGCCTGCATGGCAACCACCGGGGGCATGAGAACTACGCCCACTGCCGCCATGGAAGCGATGCTGGGTCTCCCCCCACTACACGTCTTCATTAAACAAGAAGCCGCGGCTACAGCTTCCAGACTGAAAAGTCTAGGACTTTGGAAACCAACAAGGGTAGCACATACGGAAATATACAGGAACTTGGTGGATTTGGAACCACTAGCTGAAGCGATCACCGACACAATACCAAAGCAGTTTGTGTTCGACAAAAAGTACAAAATACAATTACAAGAGTCCCCCCAAGAGGGACTCAATACCAGGGAGCTGAGAATATTTACGGATGGTTCCAAGACGAGGATGGGTACCGGAGCAGGAACCTTCTCGGAGGACCTGAACATAAATATTGCAACACCACTAGGCACCCATGGCACAGTATACCAGGCGGAGTGCATGGGCATTATCAAGGCGACTGAGGCCATCAAGGCTAGAACCGTACAGAATCAGCGTATACGGATTCTAACTGATAGTAGATCGGTCCTGCAGGCGTTACAGAGCCATACAATAACATCTGGCCTTATTATGGAGTGCCACATAGGCCTGATGAATATATGCGTAAATAACTATGTTACCCTACAATGGATAAAAGGACACAGTGGCTCACGAGGTAACGATGCAGCGGACGAGCTGGCAAGAAGAGGCTCTTCGCTGACAGCAATGGGCCCTGAACCTATTCTGCCCCTCCCATCTGGATGGGTACGAAACCTGTTAAAACAGCAGACAAGGAGCCAGCACCAGGATTACTGGGCTAGCCTTGACACATGCAGACAGGCGAGAGAGGCATTGCCGACAATCAACACCAGATTCTCTCGCAAAATTCTGCAGCTTAACAGGACTAAGATAAGTATAATAACAGGTATAGTTACAGGTCATAGTCCACTTAACAAACATCTCTTTAACTTAGGTGTCACAGACAGCCCCCTTTGCAGAGCCTGCACGGAGACGGACGAAACTGCCAGCCACATTCTTATGGAATGCCCGGAACTGGCAAGATACAGGGCTACACACCTCGGCACACCGAGGTCGCTCCAGGAAGTCGTCGGCAACGTGAAGAGTCTGCTAGGCTTCCTGGAGGAACTGGGATGGCAGTAGCCATACCATAACCCCCCACGCAAAATAGGCGCATTAAATGACGTCGAGTTGCGGAAACCAGCCCGTGTAAACCTAGAACCTAGAACCTAGTCTGCGGGAATCGCTCGTGGCCCCGCGGACTCAGTGTTCTGTAAACGATCACTGCAGTAAGCAACATTTACTGTGGCCGGTCATGGATGGGTGACCATCTCGTGACCACTCTGTGACATTTATTTTCGGAAGACACGTTAAGCCGTTGGTCCCGGTTGCCAGTAAAATAGCAGTCGTGAAACCAAGTTGAAGGCCTTTATGGGCTGCTGAAAATTTTCAACAGCTGGCAGTCACAACCTGCGCCTGTCCATATCAACACGGCAATACGACTCACCACCTATTACGTGGGACAAAAATCTCAAAGGTGAAATGTGGGCAAATAACATGACTGTCTACCTCTTCGGGGATAAAAAGGCGTGATCATGTGTGTGTATTTCATAATCTACGCAGGCAATACTTCATTCTTGATTTTATATAATAGAACTTTCTACGGTTTTGTTCATATATTATAATGTCACATTACGTCATAATATCGGACCAATAAATCTCTTCATTACTTGATTTATGGCTTTTATCGGCATCATCCGTCATGGCTACCTTTTCCTCAATCATAATTTATTACTAGTCTGCAGCCAAGCGACCCTCGCGAAGAATAATCTTTATGATTCCATGATTAACAGGGGTGAAAGGAATTCTGTGACATAATATTTGTACAAATTTTTATCTAAGAGTGCTCGTGGCCCCGCGGACTCAGTGTTCTGTAAACGATCATTGCAGCAAGCAACTTTCCCGATGGCCGATCCATGGAAGGGTGACCACCACGCTTAGACCATATATCACGGGACTAGCCTTTGCGAACCACCGCATACAAAAATATTCTGCTAGTTTTCATAGCGGGTGAAGGGGGAAACACAAAGACATATATTATAAAATTTCATTATATTTAAAAATGTATTAATCGACAAACGCGTAATGGCTGTTGTGTGTTAATTTTTATTGTACAGTCAACTACAATGAAATGTACTAGTTTAATCATATAAAATGATGTACTGATGTACAGTGCTTTTTATAAAGCCAAAAGACCAAATGGTCTATTGGCTTGGCAGAAAACAATGCTTAAGTAAGGCGCATCCTGTGGTTAGATGATCTAAGCCACCACGTGACCACTTTGTGACATTTGTTTGCGAGCGTTTCCGTGTATCGGAAGGTACGAAAAGCCGTTGGTCCCGGTTGCCAGTAAAATGGCAGTCCCTAAACCAAGTTGAAGGCCTTATGGTCCTTGAAAAATTTCATCAGTAGGCAGTCACAACCTGCGCCTGTCTGTTTCAACACGGCAATACGGCTCAGCGGCACCTATTACGTGGGTCAAAATAAAACTAAGGGTGCCATCAGACGGACTGCATCGCAGCGACTGCATGCAGTTGCTATATTCAACTGCATACAGTTGTTTGCAGTCGAATCTGACTTCACGCAGTTGAAGCCAAGCATGTAGGCCAAGAGCTTTAGTGTAAGGTTTGACGTCGAAATGGAAGCACAGACGCTTCTCTTATATATTATTACGGCGCCGCCGTCGCCGGCAGCGATGTAATCGAATTAAATAACTGCCGAGTGCAGCGCGGATGTGGATTGATATTTTGCCATACGGAAGGTGATTTTTAGGGTTCCGTAGCCAAATGCCAAAAACGGAACCCTTACAGTTTCCTCATGTCTGTCTGTCTATCTGTCTGTCAGTATGTCACAGGCACTTTTCTCCGAAACTATAAGGCATATGGTATTAAAACTAGGTAAGTAGATGTATTCTGTGAACCGAATTAAGATTTTCATATAAAACTAGAAAAAAAAGCAGTAAATTTTGGGGTCCCCATACTCAGAACTGAAACTCAGAAATTATTTTTTCATCAAACTTATAATGTGGGTATCTATAGATAGGTCTTCAAAAATGCTATTGAGGTTCCTAAAATATTTTTTTTAAAGTAAATAGTTTGCGCAAGAGACACTTCCAAAGTGGAATATTTGTGTCCCCCTTCTAACTTATATACTAAGTAATGAGGAAATCCATGTGAAATCCATGTTTTAAACCGTACTGACGACGACGCAACCAACATGCGCGTTCTGCTCCTTGACTAACTGCACACTAAGGTTACGTCCGCACAGGCAGGCGGCTTGCTTGGTGCCTAGCGCCTAGCGAGTCACCTAGCGAGTAGCTTAGTAAAACGGACATACGTGAATGTTCGCGACCGGCCGCACTGCGCGCTTGGCGCCTAGCGAGTAGCTTAGCGTGTATCCAAGTAAACAAACATGTTGGTTTTTTGTCGCCAGGCGCGAGGCATTTTGAAGAAAAAAATATACGAAATATTAATCACATCCATACATACAAATAAATTCAATTGGAGTGTCTGTTTGTAATATTAAAATAACCGCTTTCTACTGCATGCATATGAATGTATTACGGTACACATACCAAAATATATACTTTTAAAATTTTTGTCTGTCTGTTCTGGCCTCCGGCTAATCTCTGGAACGGCTGGACCGATTTGGACAGGACTTTCACTGGCAGATAGCTTATGTAATAAGTAGTAACTTAGGCTACTTTTATTTCAGAAAAAATCTTTTATTTTAGAAAAAAACTAAATAAACTACATTTTTTCTTTACATTCTACGCGGACGAAGTCGCGGACACAGCTAGTCATAAATAGATGAGTATCCGAATGAGTTAATTTTCCTTTGACTTTACTGAGAAGTAGATCAAATGTGTCTCTGGCCGTACGCAAATCTTCGTAATTTTTTAGTGAAAATTATGCAATTGCTTATATAGAACAAAAAAATCCCCATGACTTGACCGTGTCTTATTTATGAAGCGCTCGTGGCCCCGCGGACTCAGTGTTGTATAAACGATCACTGTAGTAAGCAACATTTACTGTGGCCGTTCATGGATGGGTGACCGTCTCGTGACCACTGTGTGACATTTATTTTCCGTGCTTCGAAAAGTCCTTGGTCCCGGTTGCCAGTAAAATAGCAGTCGAGGCAGTGCCTAAGCCAAGTTGAGGGCCTTTGTAGGCGGCTTGAAAATTTTTAACAGCTGGCACTGCTGGCAGTCCTTGCCTGCGCCTGTCCATATCAACATGGCAATACGGCTCACCACCTATTACGTGGGACAAAATCTCAAAGGTGAAATGTGGGCATCTAAAATGCCTCTGTCTACCCCTTCGTGGATAAAAGGCGTGATCATATGTATGAACCCAATATAGAGCAGTATATAGCTATTTTTGAAAGTGAAATCTCTTCAACGTGCCGACAAGCAAGTGACCAAGGCACCTAGCGACCCACCACGCAAACCACCTTTCAGTGCGGCCACCATGTATCCTAGCAAGTAGCCAGGATGCAAGCCGCTAGGCGCTAGGCGCCAAGCAAGCCGCCTGCCTGTGCGGACGTAACCTAACTGTATGCGTTAGCGGTGGACAGCATGCGGCGACACTACACGACTGTAGCGAACTGCGCGAAGTTGACGGTACGACTGCATGCAGTTGATATTGACTTCACACGACTGCAGCCGACTGCGTGCAGTTGATATCATAACTGTATGAAGTCGAACATAAAACTGCATGCAGTTAAATATATCGACTGCGCGCAGTCGCTGCGATGCAGTCCGTGTGATTGCAGCCTAAAAGGTGAAATGTGGGCATTTAGAATGCCTCTGCTTACCCCTTCGGGGATACAGGCCGTCTGCAGGCTTGAATCTTGAAAGGTATGCTTGTTTAGGATTTTTAGTTTGCATTTTTTGTCGATAGATGTTGTTGTTCGATTTTTGAAATCGCGTTATGGTTCCGTTACCTAAAATTTAATTTTAGATACCCGAACAAAGTATTGTACTATGCGATTCCTAGAAAGTGATTTGCTATAATATAAACACGCGTATTCTTCAGTGACGCAGGACTAAAAATTGTGTTTTATTAATTGCACCCTTTGGGACCTGGGAATCGTCAATTCATGTTCAATGCTATGATTTATAAATTACTAGCTGACCCGCGCAACTTCGTTTGCGTGATAAATGAAGAACCGCTCTACCGATTTTGTGCAAACTTCACATAAACCATCTACTAAATAGTCCGAACAAAGCCTAAATATTTGGTTTGGATTGGTGAGCCCGTTCTTGAGTTATAAAATTACAACGAAAAGTGGCATTGATTTTTATATATATAGATATAGAGATGTTATAAATTATCTATGTACCTACCAATTTTGATATCTGAAAAGTGATTAAATTTGTAGTAAAATTTCGATTTAGGTTCATTAAGAACGGGCCTTTAGCGGCAAAACACTGATAAGGCATAACCAAAGAAAGGATTTTGTTTACAAACTTAAGCAGCGCTAGCTTTGCGACAACCTAATTCACAGTTTTCTGCTTTCGCTCTCTTTTATTCCATTTTCAATCAGTATTCTGAAAATGATCATTGCAGTTTCACTATACTCGGTCCTGGATGGTGGACCACCACATGACCACTTTGTGACATTTTATTTGCGAGGGTTTCTTATAACATGGCAGGTTAAGCCAAGTTGAAGGCGTCACGGGCGGCTTAAAATAAAGTCGGTTTACTGACGATGGTTGAACGTGACAACTCAGCCTTAAATGGAACGCCTCAGAACGAGGTAACGCTGCATACGTCATGTTTATTCGGCAGCCGGCTCCATCGAATTGTAAGACGATATCACGTCAAAATTTCAACATGGTCACAAGTAGTCACAACCTGCACTGTGTCGGCAGTGCGTGTGTTGCGCCTCTGGTGTTGCAAACGTTCATAGCTATCTATCGCTATACGGTAACCAACCATTGGATGGGTCGTAAGCTTATCTGCCTGACAAAATCAGGTTAGCGCAATCTAAAGACTATGTTATTGGGAAAACCTAGAAGTGGTCGCATAACCGGCCCATGTATGCCATCACGAGGTGGAACACGGGAAATAAAGGCATACTATGACTATAAATAGTGATGAAATGTAACCGTATATTATTATGCCTATGTTTACACTCTCGGGAAGAAAAGACGTGTTTTTATAAGTTGCTCAGGTGTTTCCAAAATGCTGTTTTGCGTGTGGAAAGCCCTCAAATATGCTAGGTATATATACCGGACTCATGCCGACTAAAACCACACCTGCCCTTCCACTATCTACGGTCGACAGCCCCGGGTTATCCTCCGGGATTTCAAAATGCTTATTAACGAATTAGAGAGATCCGTTAATAAGCATTTTGAAATTCCGATCCCGCTATGAGAACCGTAACAATTATTACATAGTGAAAAATGAAAAATGAAAAATCCTTATTCATATAGGTCACAATGTAACGCTTATGAACGTCCTAATGATTGCTTCTACATTTACATTTACTGCCAGATTCGCAACGCAATAGGTAGAGCTGGAGAAAAAAGAACCTGGCAATAAAACTCCGGCCACTCTTTTAACATCCAGTAGGTAACTACAAATCATTCAACAACTACAGAGGTGTAGTCTAGTGCTCATCATCATCATCTAAGCATTTTTCCAACACAGTTGAGGTTGACTTTCCAGCAGTTTCCAGTTTACATACATACATACATATGGTCACGCCTTTATCCCCGAAGGGGTAGGCAGAGGCATATTATATGCCCACATTTCACCTTTGTATAATTTGTCCCACGTAATAGGTGGTGAGCCGTATTGCCGTGTTTAAATGGACAGGCGCAGGTTGTGACTGCCTGCTGTTGAAATAAAGCCTTCAACTTAGCTTAACGACTGCCATTTTACTGGCAACCGGGACCAACGGCTTAACGTGCCTTCCGAAGCACAGAAGCGCTCAAATAAATGTCACAAAGTGATCACATGAATGGTCACCCATCCATGGACCGGCCATAGTGAAAGTTGCTTACTGCAGTGATCGTTTACAGAACACTGAGTCCGCGGGGTCCAGTTTAACTTCGATATTATCCATGAAGTGATTTCCATCTGATCTCCACAACCAAATGAAGTTGAAGCTCTGTCTGTAGTTAGACTGACTGCTCTTGTCTGTACAATGCGTTGACATCAGGCATCCAGGCATCGCAGAATATCTCTATCCTTCCTTTATCCAGCGGGCTACTTGGGAAGCCCGCGTGCCTTATTTTATCACTAGATGATGCTCGCGGCTTCGCCCGCATGGAATTCGGTACCCGTTCCCGTTTCCTGTGGGAACATATACCCGGGAAGTAGCCTATGTGTTATTCCAGACTGTAAGCTATCTCTGTACGACATTTCATCCCAATCCATTCAGCTGTTAGAGCGTGATTGAGTAACAAAACTCCAAACATCTAAACATTAAAACATCTTCACAAACTTTCACATTTATAAATTAGTAGGAAGTAGGAAGTAGGATAGGAAGTAGGATAGGAGGTAGGATATTCTTCGTGCTGCATGTATAATAATAGTCTACCGATACCTACCCTATTTTCTAAATAACATCATTTTAACTAAGTAACAATAAAGGGACTGAAAGAGGTTATAAATAAAAACTAAAATTCATTCAGTACATACATACATTCCAATATAAATAACGTACAAAAATAGACAATTCAATTCAAAGTTTTCTAAAAACTTTTAACGTAAATCCTCTCATATTTTATGGCAATTGAGAGAAACTTTTCAGAAACATCAAAAACTTAGTAGCCATTTTAAAAATGGATGACGACGACTTCTGACTTGCACTTACGCCTAAATTGGCAATGCAATTCTACCAAACGAGTTACTTGAAGTTACTCTACAGAGATTTCAGCTAAACTTTGTTACCGCAAGAGATACTAAATAAAATGTTATGTGTTGCTCCGGAAAAGTTCTAAATAATTCAGACGTGCACAGACTTTAAAAATCCGAATTTAGATTTTTTTTGTGAAACACGTAAGGCTGCAAAGATTTGACATCCTATTATTAGGTACTAGCGTACGTCACGCGGTTTCACCCGCGTAGTTCCTGTTTCCGTGGGAATACGGCAATAAAATATAGTCTATGTTCACCGCAAAGAGTGTAGCTTCCCAACAGTGAAAGAATTTTTCGAATCGGTCCAGTAGTTCCGGAGCCTATTCGTTACAAACAAACAAACAAAAAAACAAATCTTTCCTCTTTCTAGTTTTAGTATAGATTATAAATATGGAAGTTTGTGAAGATGTTTGGATGTTGAATTCCCATGGGAGGTGGTAATGGGAACCGAATATCATGTGGTCAAAGGCACGGAGGTCAGCTGATACATTTAATAATTATGGCGGTCGTTAAGTCAAGTCGAAACCATAAGTTTAATAGCAAATTTTATAACCTGTACCTGATCATTTCAAAAATCAAATCCGTTACGCTATTAGAGCGTGCAAAAGTAACAAACACCCATACTCACAAACTTTCGCATAGTCTATACTAATATTATAAAGAGGAAAGAGTTGATTGTTTGTTTGTATCGAATAGGCTATGGAACTACTGGACCGGTTTGAAAAATACTTTCACTGTTGGGAAACTACACTCTTTGCGGTGAACATAGGATATACGTCATATTGTATTCCCGTATTCCCACGGGAACTACGCGGGTGAAACCGCTTGAAGTCCTGCTAGTTATTCAATATAATATTGAAATCGGTGCCAAGTAAAACCATAGGCTTAGGTAGGTAGGTACTATTAGTCTCTCATACATAGGTAATTAGTCATAGTGCCACCGACTTTTTATTTTCAAATCGGTCCATAAACGACGGAGTTATGCGCGAACAAACATAAAAAATATAAATATACGGTCCAATTGAGTAACCTCCTCCTTTTTGAAGTTGGTTAAAAATACAGGTTGTTCTTTTCTCCATCTCCCAGGTTTGATTTCCGGCTTAATTTAAAAAAAAATTAAATGTAGTTTTACTTACTTTTGAAAATAAAGGATTGTTTACTTATAGCAAAACTTGCCATTATCAATATTAAAGGTAAAGTATGAGTACCTACTTCCAACCACGGTCTTTAAATTCCACCCAGTATATTTGCTGCATCTAGAAATATCTACCAGTGGCACTCGAGACCATGGTGCGAGCCATGGTCTCCAGCGGGAGTAAGTGGAACTGCGCCGCATCTTTCTGCGAGCAGTTCATGGTAGTGAAGGAGGCGGCGCGGGGCGGGTACTAGAGAGAGCTCTCCCACCCGAGTTCCGCAGTCGGCGGCCTGGGCGCCGCCGACGTGTCTTCGCCGAGGACTATCGGCCTCCATGACCGGGGGTCTGAGAACGGTGAGAGGGTCGCTCACCGTCCTTACAGAAGCAGGCCCATGACGGCAGCGTGACGTGAGAAACTCACGCACGCTCCCCCTTAGAAGCGGGATCACACCCGAAACCCCCCCAAAGACGCGGGATAGCACCCGAACCACCCCCTGGGCGAGGTCGCAGTGGTGGCCGTAGGTCTGTTGGGAGTCCTGGGACATCCTTCCGAGTGCTTACCCGGGGCTCACAACCATAGGCTGTTGGGCGTTCCGTGAGGTTTTTTAGTCGGTAGGAGTCCGGCAGGACATCCATGAGGATTTTCCCTCACGTAAAAAAAAAAATCTTCCAGTGGCTTGGGAGTTTATTTGTTCAAGTTTGAGTATTTAGCTAAAATATTCAAATATCGATCAAATTATTGTTTTCTTCTCTATCTATCGTCCTGACTGCGATCGACCGCTTGAAGTACCATTTAGAAGTCACTGACATTCCTGATAGCATTACGATCTATGAGGGCAAAGTGGGGGCGATAGGACAATTGATTGCTAATTTGTATTTATGAGAATAGTAAATACCACTACTAGCTGTGCTTTACTGATTCGCCTAGATCATCTAACCACAGGATGCGCCTTACTTGAGCATTGTTTTCTGCCATTGCACATGACCATTTGGTCTTTTGGCTTTATGAAAAGCCTGTACATCAGTACATCATTTTATATGATTAAACTAGTACATTACATTGTAGTTGACTGTACAATAACAATTAACACACAACAGCCATTACGCGTTTGTCGATTAATAAATTTTTAAATGCAATGAAATTTTATACGTCTTTGTGTTTCCCCCTTCACTTGTATGAAAACTGGCAGAATATTTTTGTATGCGGTGGTTCGCAAAGGCTAGTCCCGTGTTATATGGTCTAAGCTGATTCGCCTATGATATTATAGAAACCCTGACGCCCCCATTTACTAATACAGTAACATTCTACTTGAACTTCCTTTACTTTTTATATTTTTTTGACTTTTTTTGTCTCGTTGATCTAGCGATTATAACGCCTACAGTATGGGGTTAACGCCTACAGTATGGGGTTCTTCAAAAGGGGACTTAGAAGGTTTTTAAAGAGTCGGCAGCGCGATTGTGGCGCCTCTGGTGTTGCAAACGTCCATAGGCTGCGGTGACCACCGGTACATCTGGTGGGGCCGTATGCTTGTCTGCCACTCGAGTGGTATAAAAAAAAAAAAAGCGAATAGATGAAGCGCTCGTGGCCCCGCGGACTCAGTGTTCTGTAAACGATCACTGCAGTAAGCAACTTTCACTATGGCCGGTCCATGGATGGGTGACCATCCATGTGATCACTTTGTGACATTTATTTGAGCGTTTCCGTGCTTCGGAAGGCACGTTAAGCCGTTGGTCCCGGTTGCCAGTAAAATGGCAGTCGTTAAGTCCAGTTGAAGACTTTATTTCAACAGCAGGCAGTCACAACCTGCGCCTGTCCATTTAAACACGGCAATACTGCTCACCACCTATTACGTGGGACAAATTATAAAAATTAAGGTGAAATGTGGGCATATAATATGCCTCTGCCCACCCCTTCGGGGATAAAAG
Source organism: Miltochrista miniata (assembly GCA_933228765.1). NCBI lineage: Eukaryota > Metazoa > Arthropoda > Insecta > Lepidoptera > Erebidae > Miltochrista > Miltochrista miniata. The sequence continues at coordinate 6,372,091 of OW121769.1, forward strand.
GCGTGACCATATGTATGTATGTATGTATGTTGATCTAGAAGTCGTAAGTTGCAACTGTGGATCTTGAGAGATCGTGCTTTCGATTCCCACCGGGGACAAAAATGTTATGCTCTTTTTTTTTTTTTGTACGTGAGGGAAAATCCTCATGGATGCTATGCCGGACTCCTACCGACTAAAAAACCTCACGTAACGCCCAACAGCCTATGGTTGTGAGCCCCAGGTAAGCCCTCGGAAGGATATCCCAGGACTCCCAACAGACCTAGGGCCAAATTTTATGCTCTATAAATTAATATTACTAGATGAGGCTCGTGGCTTTGCTCGCGAGAAATTCATCCTCCATCCAACATATTCCCGGGATGAAAAGTAGCCTATGTGTTATTCCAGACTAAGCTATCTCTGAACCAAATTTCAGCCCAAACCGTTCAGCGTTAACGCATAATATTGGTATAGGTCAGGTCATTCAAGATGTGCCTAATTTTTTCTCAAATCGCTTACAATGCAAGTTTGAAATCTTGCACATGTCGATACAGATTAATTAGATACATACATACATATAGTCACCCCTTTATCCCCGAAGGGGTAGACAGAGGCATATTATATGCCCACATTTCACCTCTACGATTTAGTCCCATGTAATAGGTGGTGAGCCGTATTGCCGTGTTGAAAAAGACAGGCGCAGGTTGTGACTGCCTGCTGTTAAAATTTTTCAAGCCGCCTTTAAAATAAAGGCCTTCATCTTGGCTTTAAGACAGTCATTTTACTGACAACAGCGGCTTAACGTGCCATCCGAAGCATGGAAACGCTCAAATAAATGTCACAAAGTGGCCACATGGGTGGTCACCCATCCAAGGACCGGCCATAGTAAATGTTGCTTACTGCAGTGATCGTCTAAAGAACACAGAAACCGCGGGGCCACGAGCGCTTCATAATATAGAAGTTTATAATATCAATCAATATAATGTTACTGTCTCTTCTCAGTAACTATGTATTTTATGACCTACTTAAATATTGAACTGCTATGCACTTAGTTTTAAAACTACACAGCGACGGAGGATACGTTTGATTTGTTTTGTCAACAAATTAAATTTAGCAAATAAAATGTGTAGTGTGCTAATGCAAGTTTTAGCTGCTCTTATATGTAAGTACTAGGTACTTATTATTATTATTTTTGTCTATTTATAACATAATCTAGAGTTTTTCAATAAGTGAAAAAACAGGCAAAAATCTCTAAATTTCGGGCTGGACTAGGAAAAGTGAATAAACCAAATATAAGTCGGACTCGTTCCGGAGGGTAACGTGTCATAAAACGGCAATAAATTACGGCTTTTGGTATGGGAGCCCCCCTTAAATCCTCCTTTTTTTCTGATTTTAGTTTTGTTGTTATAGCGGCCTCAGAAATACATCTTTCTTTCTTTCTTTTTTTTAATGGTGACATTGAACATTGTAAACTAATTTTCTGAATAATTCCATTAAATAAATAAATAATAAATAAATAAATATTCACGGACATTTGACACAACGCTATCTGATCCCAAAGTAAGCTAGGAATAACCTGTTTGTGTTATGGTATCCGACCACGAATATTAATACGTATATACTTTTAAATACATAGAGTAAGTTCGGGTAATATGGCACGCCATAAGCCTTTTTGGGAATAAATCAATTTTTTTTAGAGATCTATCAGTTTTTATTTTACAATTCAGTCTTAGAACTAATAAAGAATAAATAATTAGAATTTCAAAACAATCAACATAAAGAAATAATTTACAAAAAACAAAATCCGAACCTTTAACAATTGTCAAATTTTAACAATGGAAGGGCAATATGGCCTGGGCCATATTAGCCACAAATCAGGTGAGCTATATTGCCCTCCAGAAAAATAACAGTAACTAATAAATTTTGTGTTACTTTGCGGAGCAAATTTGTCATTTTGTTTGCGAATGCGGTTTCCGCGGAGCCATTATCTAAAAAAGAAAAACATATAGAAACAATATAAAATTATGGGGACAATATGGCCTGGTGCCATATTAGCCATTTATCTGGTGAGCCATATTGGCCGCGGGAACGTTTTTAATAGGTAAAAGTCTAGCCTAAAAATGAGCAAGAAATATGTTTAAAATCTATCACAATACTACATAAAAATAGCTTATCTACAAACCTGTGTAGTACCTATGTAAAAATAACTTCAATTTCAAGAAATGTAATGAGTAAAACTTACCAAAAAATAAGATCACTTTACGTAATTTTCGATCGAGCGCCCGCACAGGACACACATGCACACTTCGTCTCGCGCGAGTTGACTGAGGAAGTGAGGGGAAGGGGTGCGTTGGTTTGCCGGGTCAAGCGGTCGCAAGTGTTCATTCAGTTCAGAGAAATCGCAGTAGGCCATATTGACCGACCAGGCCATATTACCCGAAATTACTCTACATATAATACATAGAAACACCCAGACTCTTGAGACAAACATTTATGGGTCACACAAATATTTGTCTCCGGTGGGAATCGAACCCACGACCTCCAGCGCCGCAGGCGGTATCACTACCGACTGCGCCACAGAGGCAGTCAAATATCATGGTTCCTGAGATACAGCCTCGTGACGGGCAGACAGACAGACGGACAGCTAAGCCTCATGAATAGGGTCCCGTTTTTTACCCTTTAGGTACGGAACCCTAAGAACAATAGTGTTTACAGAGGGCTGAAAATTAATTACAAAATATAATGATGCCAAATTGCCAACTGCATGGTGGAAAGCAAGGATGACGCTCAATAGGAGTTAAGCGTTATTTTAGTAACATTTGACTGCCTCATTGGTCCTAAGGGCGAAATGTGCGACTGCGAGTTACGAGGTCGTGGGTTCGATTCCCATCGGAGCAAAAATTTGTACATACATACATATGGTCACACCTTTATCCCCGAAGGAGTAGGCAGAGGCATATTATATGCCAACATTTCCCCTTTGTATTATTTGTCCCACGTAATAGGTAGGTGGTGAGCCGTATTGCCGTGTTTAAATGGACAGGCGCAGGTTGTGACTGCCTGCAGTTGAAATAAAGCCTTCAACTTAGCTTAACGACTGCCATTCTACTGGCAACCGGGACCAACGGCTTAACGTGCCTTTCGAAGCACGGAAACGCTCAAATAAATGTCACAAAGTGATCACATGGATGGTCACCCATCCATGGACCGGCCATAGTGAAAGTTGCTTACTGCAGTGATCGTTTACAGAACACTGAGTCCGCGGGGCCACAAGCGCTTCCGCGAGCAAAAATTTGTGTGACCCATAAATGTTAGTCTCAAGAGTCTGGGTGTTTCTATGTATGATAATTATGTATTTAAAAGTAGGTATATAGTAGGTAAGTATTAAATTATTAATATTCGTAGTCTGATACCCTTAACACAAGCAGGTTATTCCTAGCTTACTTTGGGATCAGATAGCGTTGTGTGAAATTTCCGTGAATATTTATTTAATAATTTATTTATTTGACAATGGCCCCCTAATGTGCTTCTTGCCTCTCCGCTTAAAGTAACCAGAATTGTAAGTTGATCGGCCTCCATGACCGGGGGCCTGAGGATGGTGAGTGGGCTGCTCACCGTCCTGCACGTGAAACTGCACTGGTAGCCAAAGTCTGTCGAGAATCCTGGGATATCCTTCCGACGACTTACCCGGGGCTCCCGGTCCTAGACAGTGGTAGGGTACCGCGTGGTTTTAGTCGGTAAGAGGGCGGCATAGCATTCGTGAGTAGTTTCCACCTGTAAATAAAAAATGCATATTGTGATGATTTTTTTAGTTTCCTTGTTTTCTTTTAATTGGTTCCGTACATATTTTGGTATGTAGATAATATAATAGTATTGCATACGTACAACTCCCTCTGCGCCACAGCTGTCATTATTATAGTTGGCGGGTGTCGTGAGGGAACATTTGTTTAGCCTTATTGCGTCACACGCACACATTCAAGCGTAAAAAAGTATGGAGTTTCCGCTTTGTGGTATAATTTGAAAATTGTTACGATAAAGCACTGTTTAGACTAATGATTGACTGGGATTTTTGGCGTTATGTAAGGCTTATAATTATTGTAACAGGTCGAATTTCGTTCGTATTGTAACAGGTCGTTCGTCGTTATTGTTGTAATTATTGTATCCGTCGTCAATTGCAAATCGGATTTTCACGCAACGAGTTCCGTACCAAAAAACGGCAAGAAAATTCTCCTTAAATATTTATTGTTGTCTGTTTTAGCATTGGATAATGTAACATCAACAAAAATGCATCATCCGAGACAATTTCAACCATTAATTATCACGGTTTATGAGGTACAGTCTGGTGACAGAGATTTTAGCCTTTGAGTACGGAATCCTAAAAAGACATACGAAAACAAGTGTATATTTAAATTTAAATACTACCCGTTCGCTCTAACTTTGCCGCTGGCGTAGAGGCGTATACCCGAATTGTTAATTATACGAAGTAAATTGACAGTAGCTAATGTCACCTCGTCATAGAAAATACGCAACACTACAAGAAGTAGTGACATTAGTTGCTGTCAATTTACTTCGTCTAATCAAAAATTCGACTTTAGTACAGAGCCAAACGGCAAAGTTAGAGCGAACGAGCAGTAACTGATATCATCGTTGCAAATAGCATAACGGAGAATGAAGAGTTTCTATAAAATAATATATTTAAATTATAAAATAATATATTTAAATTATGTGATATAACTGATTTGAACAGGTCGTAACCCCGCTTGCCAATTCCGTGAATGATAAAAGACATTTCCATTGAGGCTCCTAGCACAAATTAGAGATAGTACAGATGGAAACCTACATACTAAAATAGCTGAGGCTACGCACACATAGACAACTCATTCACAGACACTACGCACCCATAGACAACTCATTCACAGACCCAAGGTCAGGCCACTGCCGAATTTTCAATACTGATTTGTGCGCGAGTGTGTGTAACAGAGGGTAGGTGTTAAAAAAAGTACACACATGAGTTTTCCATTGTACTATCTCTAATTTGTGCTCCTAGCGTAGCCAGGCTTGGAATGGTACCGATATGAGTGACGAGTGCCCTGGGGTTTCCCTCCGATGGCATACCTGGTAGGTACTTTCAGCCGTAGACCGCATAGTTTAAGCCGGTACAAGATCGGCATGGCATCCATCATGAGCATTTCCGCATAAAAAAAGGCACCAATATACCAATATGAAATAAAAGATTCTATACATACATTGGTACCTATCTCCATATGGGCAAAATTTTATAATTCAGTTTGATTTCTGTGTCTAATTTAATTTTTTTTTAACGTGAGGGGAGGTCCTCATGGATGCTATACCAGACTCCTACCGACTAAAAAACTTCACGTAATGCCCAACAGCCTATGGTTGGGAGCCCCGGGTAAGCCCTCGGAAGGATGTCCCAGGACTCCCAACTTCCTAGGACTTCCAACTGAAATTTGTTGTTATATTATGTTGGGTACTATAGATATGGCACGTCATGATCTCAGCGTTAGATTATGACGAATCATGATCTCATTAATTGGTATCCCAAGATTATATCAGGTAAATTTTGTAATAAATAAGGCGACCATGGCCGCGGCGGCGGATTGACTATTTCCATCAATGTCGAACGCCAGCCTCTAGTCGTAAAGCCGGACGGTAAGGGCGCTTTCACTGTCATGCGGTTTCTTACCCACGTGCTGCTGTTGTATACAGTACACTCTGTGGTTCTAGGAGGAGTCTGTGGAGCGTGCTAGCACTTGCACGTAGTCTGGAACCACAGATATATTGTTCACAATCTCACGCGTGATGAGAAGTGATTGCTTTCATATTCTAGAACTCACTTGCGACCGTGATCTGGCTTAGCGCCCTTTACCTACCGAACTATTTAATTTGGCCAACCTAATGGTGCAATTAGAATGGTCGTTAGCCCATATTCGGGCACCCGAAGCACTAATTAGACTGTCGGTTACTGGAGCACGGGCAAACGATCGTGAGTTCGCGAAGTACTACTTGACAATTTTACTGAACTGACAACGGCAAAACGGAAACAAAAGTTGCGCGAATACGAGCATTTTCGACTTAGAATGTGGAGTGCTAGTTTGTGCGTACGGCTGTCGACTTTCACGGTTAGCTCGTTAAGGGGCGGTTATAGCGCACAAGTAGGCATTTAGCGCTCCCCTCGCCCCGGGCGCGATACACACCGCGGGCCGGCAGCGGCAGTGAACTCTCATGCCACAGTATACAGTATAGTAGAAAGAAACAGCATGCTAACTTTGTTTGACGTAGTAAATGCATCTAACTTTCACGTTGACTTGCCAAACATTTCGACCAAATAATCACTATGCTGAGTTACTCACACTGGGTGTGTTTTCAGCACAAACGCATTGTTGTGTAAAATAGAAGTGACACGGAGGCTGTGGCACACACGCACAGCGCCATTTAGGTATGAATTATTAACTAAATCTGACATTTTTATATTGCCATTTATGATGAATAATGTTATAATAAATATTTGAAAAAAAAGTCCCGGTATCCTGCCTTTTCCCCGAAAATTGTGTGCCCGATTATCACTTGCCAACCAACGTTTCACCTATTTTTCACTTTGACAACTCACGATTACCAAATTTTTGTATGACAACGTTTCATTTGGAAGAATTTTTGTTATGCTGAATATTATAATGACACCAAACGTTTCGGTTATTTATCATTTGTCAAATCTTTCACTAGACCAAACAACTATTGTACGAATAACGTTTCGTACCTTTTCGTGCATTGATAAAATAATAAAAAAAAATTTGTACCCCGAGTACCCCAACTCGTATTTATTTTTTTTAAACCACCCCGAAAACGTTATGACAAACGATTTTATAAAATTGTTTGATATAACTTTTTCTGGGTGATTTAAAAAAAATAACATTTGGAAAACAATAAACAACTAAGTGAATATTACTAAAACATTCGGCTACTTGAAAGTTGGCATTTTGAAAAGTGTCATAATAAAAAGTAGACAAAACATACAGTGAGGTTGGGAAATAAAACTAAAACGAAAAAGATGGCAAGTGATAATTGGACAAACAATTTTCTGCAAAAAGGCAGAGAACCAAAATTCCCACAAAAAGCTCTTATATAATTAAGCAAACAGGGCCGTTTCACACGGTGTTCGATGAGTCTGATGAAGAATTACCTCTCCTTTCGTACACTTTATGTGACGTAAACGAAGTTGCGAGGGTCAGCTAGTTTATTAATATAGAAAAACAATTTTCTATAAAAAACATCAACACACATGTGTAGCTACATCAGCACAGACGTACTGTGCTGATGTACCTTTGGCGGCTATATTGGATTGCAAAATTATCACGTGATTCGTACTCAGCATACAATAAAACCCCATAAACGATACCCATAATGAAAGTTTGTGATTATGGCGCGGCGGCCATATTGGATTGCAAAATTAGTACGTGATTCGTACTCAGCATACCATAAAACCCCATAAACGATACCCATCATGAAATTTTGTGATTACGGCGCGGCGGGCATGTTGGATTGCAAAATTATCACGTGATTCGTACTCAGCATACCAAAAAACCCCTTAAACGATACCCATCTTGAAACTTTGTGATTATGGCGTGGCGGCCATATTGGATTGCAAAATTATCACGTGATTCGTACTCAGCATACGAAAAAACCCCTAAACCATACCCATCATGAAATTTTGTGATTACGGCGTGGCTGCCATGTTGGATTGCAGAATTATCATGTAATTCGTAAACATTTTAATGCATTAGGTAGCTGGTTACCATGTCGTGAAAACACTTAAAAAGTGAAAGGTTACCACATTTACGAGTACAATGAGTCGCGTATGGGAATTTTAGTGAAATCCATTCATCACTCAGGTCAGGAATTAAGCTGATGGTCTTCAAAATGTATAGCTAAGTACCATCATGTCCATCATGGATACATTGACTTACGATCAAAAAACCGCATCAAAATCGATCCACCCCTTGGGCCGTGACGAAATCACAGGACAGAGTTGTTAATTATGAGAGTTCGTTAATTGAATTAATGAGTAACTAGTTACAATGTAATTAGATTAACGTGTAATTCCATTACTCAGTAATTGGTTACTGCTATTACTCATTGTAATTAATTACACAAGTAATCTGTTACAGAGTAATTGAATTAAGCATTACAAAGTAATTGTAATTTGTAACGGTTAATCTAATTACATTTTGCCCATCACTGATATTTTTATACTGTGGCGCGATTTCAACGTAAGTTGGCATAAAAATTACGAAATAGTTGCAAAAAAAACTGACACAGGTCCTGCCTCCAAAGCGCTAGCGCGAGACTGATCGGCCGTCAGCGGCGCAATTCTATTGCGTTTGGTAGATATTCGTACATGATAACTATGTAAATACTTGTGTATAGAAAAACGATTGGAAAATGTGTATAAAAACTCAATAGTTTGAATTGAGTGCAAAAAAAATATAATATAAAATGTTAATAGTTTAGCCACAGTATTGAAAAAACTTTTCTGAGAGAGTCAACTTTGGGATTTTTTTCTATCTAGTGAAATTTATTGAATCGTGTAACGGAACTGGAATATGTCTAGCTTATATCCTTAACTATTATATATATATTTATCAGAATTAAAACCCCTTTACTTTTTGACTAGGATTGTTTCAAAAAACTCAAAATCTGACCCACGCGGCCTTAACGCAGATTCGTATGGAATCGAGTCACCGCCACATAGCTGTAAACGCGGGAACTTGTGTCGGTTCCATACGTATTTTTAACCCTCCGTGGCAAACAGTGCATATTAGGGTATTCAAAACCTAATTTAAGGCACGATTTGTTTTAAGGCACTTAAAGTTTATTATTATTTCCTAAAATAAAGCAGAATATCATCATAACGCAGATTTTTTATAGGGGCACAGCAAACTTTTTCGAGATACGAGCTTTCATAGTCACTTGGTCATCCACCTTCGGCCGCCTAGGAAACAAAAGTTTGGTAGGTAACTGGTTTCCATTAAGGATTTTTTAATACGTCTGCGTAACTGGTTACCATGAAGGATTTTTTAATACTGCTATGTAACTGGTTAGGTAACTACAGTACTTATCTTCGGTAACTTAAGTCTTCTACGATACTGACGACGAAAGGAGAAAGAGTTAGAAGGTACTGCTCGTTCGCTCTAACTTTGCCGCTCGGCTCCATACTTAAGTCGAATTTTTAATTAGACGAAGTAAATTGACAGCAACTAATGTCACTTCTTCATACAATGTTGCGTATTCTTTAGGACGAAGTGACATTAGCTACTGTCAATTTACTTCGTCTAATTAACAATTCGGGTATACGCCTTTACGCCAGCGGCAAAGTTAGAGCGAACGGGTAGTACTTACTTTCTTTTTGTGATTATAAACGGTTAAATTGAAAACAATAAGGTAAAGTATGACGAACAGGAGGCCGATAGTCTTGGACGATGACAAGTCTGCGGTAGCTAGACTGCGGAACTCGGGTGTGGTGTGAGAGTTCTAACACGCTCCCTCCCCGCCGCCTCTTTTACGAGCATGACCTACTCGCAGAAAGACGCGAAGGCTGTTACAAATAACTTGGGGACAGTCAGTTCGATTTTGGCAAACAAGGGAGATACTGTTTGCTGTTCAGGTTCCGGTCCAGAAGTGTAGAGATATTTAGCAGGATGTCTTTTTTTTAACCTGAGGGAAAATCCTCATGGATGTTATGCCGGTCTCCTACCGACTAAAAAACCTCACGTAATGCCCAACTGCCTATGGTTGGGAGCCCCGGGTAAGCCCTCGGAAGGATGTTCCAGGACTCCCAAAAGAACCACGGCCGCCACTGTGGCCTCGCCCAGGGGGTGGTTCGGGTGCTATCCCGCGTCTTTGGGGGGTTTCGGGTGTGATCCCACTTCTAAGGGGGGGCGTGCGTGAGTTCCTCACGTCACGCTGCCGTCATGGGCCTGCTTCTATAAAGACGGTTAGCCGCCCTCTCACCATCCTCATGCCCCCGGTCATGGAGGCCGATAGTCCTCGGCGAAGACACGTCGACGGCGCCCGGGCCGTCGACTGCGGAACTCGGGAGGGAGAGTTCTCTCCCATTCCCGCCCCACCGCATCTCTTTCACAAGCATGACCTGCTCGCAGAAAGAGGCGGCGCAGTCCCGCTTACTCCCGCTGGAGAGCATGGTTCGCACCATGGTCTCGAGCGAGAGAGTGTCCACATCCAGACCCACCACGAGGACCTGGCGCTGTTGCGCCCACCCCATGCACTCCACCATACAGCAGGATGTCTATCTTTGCTGTGTTAATTTATGAATAGGCTTTCGATCGAGTGTTGCATGGTCGATTTACTGAAAGATATTGGCCTCGACGATAGAGATCGCCATTTTACCCGGAGCGTGTACTGTAATCGGAAGTCAGAGTAGAAGGAGACAAAACCAATGCTGTTTCTGTACAAAAAGGTGTGAGACAGGGCTGCATTCTGTCACCGGTTCTCTTTTATTTGTATTCAGTAGCTATAATAACAGAAGCTTTACATTATCTCGATTGCGTAGTAAAGATAAACAGCAGTGGTTTTAACAATTTCCGCTATGCCACATTTTTGATAGCATATTGTACACTTGTACAGTGTCCGAATTGCAACAAACGGGGGATAGACTAAAGCAAATCAGTCAAAGGTTTGGTCTGTAGAATATATGTCAATTGTCTGAAGATAAAGACAAAATTTATGATTATATCAAGGAAAGACGATGTGAATCTACTTTATAAATTGCAAAAGCTGTGAATGATAAAACATAAAACAAAAATTAAAAATAACTCTCCAACTTAGTCAGGTTTTTCACAAGAGAACAAATTAAAACCAGCAGTAACTTGTGGACGGGCCGATCTTTATGGTTCCGTACCCGTGGGGTAAAAACGGGACCCTATTACCTAGACTCTGCCGTCCGTCTGTCGGTCGATCTGTCTGCCACCATGCTGTATCTCATGAATCGTACAAGCTAGACAGTTGTAATTTTCTCTGATGATGCATTTCTGTTGCCACTATACTTAATAACTATTTGATGGAAACCAGTTACATAGACAAACTATAAACTCCTACATGGTAACCAGTTACGTAGAAGTATTAAAAAACCTTCATGGTAACCAGTTACGTAGACGTATTAAAAAATCCTTAATGGAAACCAGTTAGCAAACTCCGGTTTCCTAGGCGGCCGAAGCGTTACGAATAATTATGCGCTGTACCGAATTTTCACTAGGCACTCTGTTCATTAACACCACATTATTATTTCGTGAACACTTAGTCGTTTGTACGAATTCCATTGGCAAATGAATTTGGGCTAACGACGAAGTGTAATTGAGCCATTAAGCTATCATCTTTCCTTTTGTAATGACATGTGACCATAGAGCAACACAACCTACACGACCTATGTTTTCAGATACATAAATGTGTGTCATAAGTTGCGGGGGGAATTCCACTACAAAAGCAAATGGCTGTGACTATGAACCTAACACAAAACAATACGTGAATATGTTTCAGACATCTCTACTAGCAAAGATAATAAAATAGTATTATACTGTATTTCAATAGCTTTGCGCAAAAATGTTAACAAACACATTTGATCCTATATATCCATAGTTACTTGCAATTGAGTATTCACCCTGATTATATTCCAGTATCCAGGAGTCATATAGCGTTCTTACAATTATTTCTACACCAAATAACTTCTTTATGATAGTTTATTTTCATTTAAAATAACTACTCAGGATAGTAAAAAATTCAATGATTTGTCATACTAGGTGTATATTTTTTTACTCATCTGTCTTAGACAACGATTGTCAAAACATGACATGTTTACATTATTGCCAGATCGGGCAGGATTGGACTATACACACATACAGATCAGCAACTCCCTGTCGCGCCACAGCTGTCAGTAGAGTTGACGTGCGCGTTGACGGACAATTTGCTTACATTTTATTGATCACACGCACACATTCAAGCTGAGTGTCCACCCTGTGCTACTAGTAGAATCTACTAATATAATAAATGCGAAAGTAACTCTGTCTGTCTGTCTTTTAAGCGTCCACGCCTAAACCGCTGAAGCGATTTAGATGGAATTTCGTATAGAGATAGTTTGAGTCCCTGGGAAGAACATAGGCTACTTTTTAACAGACTACGCAAAAAAGAGGGTAATGGTTTTACGCGATACCGACTTATATCTGGGAACTAGTAGGTATAGACTTTGGTTCGGCCAGTTGGACTTGTGTATTTACAGAGGAAAAGAGCCTCTTCCCCCGAACAAAGTCTAGTTTAAGGTTTTATACAAGACCTGTCTATCACTCAGCACGTGTTAATAGAACTTTTTTCATTCACAATTTTCGCAGGGATTTTTTTTTTTATTTCGGTGGCCTACCTAAATTACGGTGACCACTTTATGACATTTATTTAAGCGTTTCCGTGCTTCGGAAGGCACTTTAAGCCGTTGGTTGGTGGTTGCCAGTAAAATGGCAGTCGTTAAGCCAAGTTGAAGGCCTTTATAGGCGACTTGAAAATTTTAAAAAAAGCAGGCAGTCACAAAAGCGCAAAATGACAAACGATCGCAAATTGTCAAAAGAGCAGAATTTCAAAAGCGTACTTAGTCAAAGGCGCAGATTGTCAAAAGCACAGAATGTCAAAGGCGCACAATGTCAAAATTCCTACTAAACTATAGTCTACTGACTATAAATTACACGAGACCTTAACCATGTGCAAGCAAGCAGACAGGCAAGCATACATCCGAACATCATACAAGCGGACCTGCATGCAGGCATTCATTTGCTTTCCACTATTGCGTGACGAGTTGAGAGTGACGAGACAAGCTTGTTACTGCAATTGAGGAATGTCCTTCCTCTACGCTTTCATCTGGTATCTCAAAGCCCTCGCTCGGCTCGTGCACAGGGGGTCACAGTTCTAACTTAACCTCAACTAATTGAATCTTCTTTTACTCTTGTCACTGCGGGTAAGGACCACAGTGAGTAAGGTACCAACTAAATTTTTATGTCAGGTGATGTCACTTTATTGTACACCATGTAAATATACCCTATAACCTATTTCATAACAAAATTTGCCAGTTAATGTAGGATTTTTGACATTGTGCGCTTTTGTCATTCGGAGCTTTTGACATTCAGCGCTTTTGACAATCTGCGCCTTTGACATTCTGCTCTTTTGACCATTTGAGATCGTTTGTCATTTTGGGCTTTTGACCTTATGCTAAAGCCTAAACCTGCCTCTGCCTACCCCTTCGGGGATAAAGGCGTGACCATATGTCTGTCTGTCTAAGGTTTGTGAGTTTGTTTGCTTGCTATTCAATCGCGTTTTAACGAAACGACGGAACGGATTTGGCCGAAATTTGGTACAGGGATACTTTTCTTTACGGGAATATGTTTCCATGGGAAGCGGGAATGAGAATCAAATTCCACATAGGCGAAGCCGCGAGCATCATCTAGCATTATATTTATGCAAAAGTTTGTAAATAAAGATGTGTGGATAGCCGGATGTTTGTTACTCTTTCACGCTCTAACTGCTGAACGGATCTGGTTAAAATTTCTGGTACATGAACCATTATCGTCTCGAATAACATATTATACTATTTTTATCCCTGTAATATGTTTCATGAGAAGCGGGAACGAAAACGTATTTTTTCTCTGGTGAATTTAAAATGTACTGAATTTAATAAGCGATAAGTGCTAGCAAAAGAAAATAATTCACTCGGGTCGTATTTGAGTATCGTATGTTGTTTGCGAACGATTTTATTACTGAGGAAATTTCCCATTTCGTATATATCTCAAATTAAATTCATCGGTATGTATAACTGTGTAATGCAAATAGCAACGCGACCTGTAATAATCTGAATTGATTTTCTGACTTGGATTTTTATAAAATTAGATGTTGCGGGGGGAAATCGTATTCATTCATTCAGACAAATATGAATAGAGCAAATTGCTATGACTACCTACTCCCCTTGTACAGTCACGAGCAATAATATGTTAACATTGTCAAGGCTCCTAAAATATGTAAACACCTTCGGCTTCAAAACAAAGGGCTCAACGTTAAGAGCATAAAATTGTAACCAGGAGTTCACATCATAAATATATATATACACTCCACCAATAATAAGTATACAACTAAAATTTCATAACTCTGTATACAAACAAATTCTTTAAAATGGTGAAAAACTAATGCATGCTAGAGTTCCTGTCTGTAGGTCGGGCACCTTCGCGAACCATACGAATATCACCGATCTATTTTCTCAGAAAATTTCTTTATTTAAATTTGTGGGGCTTATATATGTGTATGAAAATGACAAAGTTTGTTTGTTTGTTTTCTTTAAAGTGCCGTATTACAATATTAGTTTTATTTAATCGATCTGAAACCTTTGCACGGGTTGTTTGGTATCGCAAACCCGAATGTGTTTTAACAGACTTCAAAAGAAAAGAAATTTTTTTTTTAATGTTTGTTACCTCTTAACTCCGACATTTACAGACCGGAATAAACCGGAATAAAGGATATATTTCCAGATTGGTATTTTTTTTTTCAAAATTTTGTTCTGATGGGTAGCTTTATGAGGGCTTCAGTGTTTCGGTGCATTAGACAGATCACAGAACACCGTCACAGAGGCAGATCGGTGTCAAGGAGTTTTAGTGAGTATTCCCAGGCGCCCCTTACACGAGCCCATGCCTCGCCAGCGTGGGTAGTCCATAAGCGGAGCTCTCCTTGTTAAAAAAAGGTTATGAGGACTTGAGGGAACTCCTCAAACATTATACGTATACATATGACGATTTTCGTATTTATGAAATACTAGATGTTCCCCGCGGCTTCGACCGCGTAGAAGCCGTTATCGCGTAAAATCATAACCACCATTTTGCGCAGTCGTTTAAAAAGTAGCCTATGTCCTTCCCAGGGCCTCAAACTATCCCTATTTCAAATTTCATCTCAATCACTCCACCCGTTTAGGCGTGAAAGCGTAACAGACAGACAGACAGAGTTACTTTCGCATTTTTAATATTAGTAGGGATTTACAACATCAAATTATTAAAAAATATTTTTGAGAGTCGGTGCCAACAAAATATCAATATAAACCTATGCAATTTTGAGTACACATTATTTTTTCAGTTCAGTATTCTTTTTGTCGAAGGTTCTATTTAGATATTAAATCATATATATCTAATTTGTAGGTTTTCATCAAAAGTGGATACATATTTATGCAGCACCGTTCAGATACATGTTTTTGGCGGAGAAGTTAAATATAATTTAATGGAATATAAGATGAGTATACCTTATGAATCAACGCGTGAATACATGTTAATGAAGCAATAGTGTATATATATTTATGGTGTGAACTCGTGGTTACAATTTTATGCTCTTCACGTTGAGTACTTCGCTTTGGAGCCGAAGGTGTTTACATATTTTAGGAGCCTTGACAATGTATACATATTATTGCTCTTGACTGTACAGGTCGCTCTACACTGGAATTTTATGCTTTTAATTATAGAGTAAACAGGTTTGCTTCCATCTTAGACAACGTTTATGTTGTCAAATGCGTGCCTTATGGAACAAAATATATAATCAACGTAACTAACTGCGTACACGAATCGATCATTCTATCATCGTTGTTATATAAATAGGAACTTGCAAATATCTAAGGTTTGTTTTAAATATGGCGTAAAAAATTAACTCTTCAAACTTTGTAAGATGCTAAGCATCGAAAATAACACACAAATACTTTAAAAACCGGCCAAGTGCGAGTCGGACTCCCGCACGGAGGTTCCGGACCAAAAAATCACATTTGTTGTTCGGGAGCCCTTAAATGTCTATTTTGTTTGTTGTTGTAAAACTAGCGGACGTCACGCGGTTTCACCCGCGTAATTCCCGTTCCCGTAGAAATACAGGAATAAAATATAGCCTACTAGCTGTTTCCCGCGGCTTCGACCGCGTAGAAGTCGTTATCGCGTCAGAGTCGTTATATCGTAAAATCATAACCCTCCTTTTGCACAGTCGGTTAAAAAGTAGCCTATGTCCTTTCCAGGGCCTCGAACTATCTCTATACCAAATTTCATCTCAATCGACAGACAGAGTAACTTTCGCATTTATAATATTAGTAGGGATGTTCACCGCAAAGAGTGCAGCTTCCCAACAATGAAAGAATTTTTCAAATCGATCCAGTAGTTTCGGAGCCTATTCGATGCAAACAAACAAACAAACAATCAAATCTTTCCTCTTTATAATATTAGTATAGACTAGCTGTTGCCCGCAACTTCGTCCGTGTGAAAATTATGTTATAATGCCAATTTGGTTGTTCTCTATCGAGTCCTCAGGATGGATAGAACCTTGATAGCCGCAATTGCTAAAAAAAGTGACCACATCTAGGGCGTTTGTAATTTTTTTTGTTAAGGGCTTTAAAGTAGTACAACTTAATGAAGGTCTGGAGTCGATCTGATGATGGAGACGAAAGGCAGTGGAGAGAATTCCCTAACGATAAACAGCAGTTACCTTGTGTTTGGGCTTGATAAATTTGTACTGTCGAGAACTTTACACCTAGGTAGATAGATTTTCAGTCTACACGTCACTAAAAATAGCGAAAAAAAAATTTTAACAAAAAAGAAACCGACTTCAAACAAAACTAAAAACTGAAAAATAAAATTTATTAGCACAAAGTTAGTATACTCTGATTTATCAGATATCATTAAATATAATACTGAAGTCGGTGCCAATATGACTATGAGAGAGCTTAATAATGCCTACTTAAGCCTACATAGTTTTACTGGGCAGTACCTACTGGGCACCGATTTCTGTATTATATTTAATGATATCTGATAAATCAGAATATACTAACTTTGTGCCAAGTAAATTTTATTTTTCAGTTTTTAGTTTTGTTTGAAGTCGGTTTCTTTTCTGTTAAATTTTTTTTTTTATAAAATAGGGTTACAAAAGACGTCAAAGACAATCACAAATAAACGATTTTGATTTGATTTTGACATTCAGCTAGCGACAACACCCCCTCCTTCCACCTGTCCTCCAAGGGAGCAACCAACCTTCTGTGACTAGTCTAAACATGGTTGCTATGCGGGACTCCTACCGACGAAAACCTCACGGTGCCCTACCCCTGGTCTTCGGAAGGATGTCCGAGATTATCTACCACAACGCCTTACGCTCAGGGCGCCGCGCCACAACTCTTTAACACGGCTTGCGATAACTCACGCAGAGCTAATTTAGAAAAGTTTACTTTTGAAATGATCCTCTGAAGTAATGTCTGGTCGCTACTAGCTCGCGCGCGCCGCTTTATATACTATATTGTTGAACGGAATCTGTACAAGCAAACGGCTAAACTTGAAATATAAATATCTATACTAATATTATAAAGACTAAAGATTTGATTGTTTGTTTGCATCAAATAGGCTCCGGAAATACTGGACCGATTTAAAAAATTCTTTCACTGTTAGGAAGCTACACTCTTTGTGGTGAACATAGTCTATATTTAATTCCCGTATTCCCACGAGAACTGGAACTATGCGGGTGAAACCGCGTGACGTCCGCTAGTTACGCATAAACACAGAACAAAATCAACTTACAAATAAATTTGTCGTGGATGTGCTACATAAAGGACATTTTTTACACAGTAACATAATAGTTGACCCCTAAAAGCTAGTAGCACATAAAATATTAGTATCGACCGTCGACAGGTATATTTATATTCAATGCGAATCACTTTACGAGCTATTGTCTTGTTCGCTACATGTGTAGTTACACAGGTGTGACGTCACGCTTCATGTATCATAGTGTGGACATGACTTTATGATAATGTGATGCGTTTAATGCCCAAAAGAAAGAAACTTTAAGATTGGTCGAGTCGGTTCGAAGGACTTCGATTACAAAAATAATGATACTAAATATTTACGAATTAATATACTTACTTATATTTATTCACTAGCGCACGTCACGCGGTTGCACCTGCGGAGCTCCCGTTCCCGTGAAAATACGGGAATAAAATTTAAATAGGGAATAAAATATAATTAAAGCCTATGTTACTCAGGGTGAATGCAGCTTTCCAATGGTAAAAGATTTTTTGAAATCGGCACAGTAGTTTTTGAGTTTATTCATTACAAACATACACACACACAAAGATACAAATTGTTCCTCTTTATAATATTAGGATGACAAAGTAAGTAACACATATGAACATCAATATTATTGCTTCTACATTTACATTTACTGGCAAATTCGCAACGCAATAGGTAAAGCTGGAGAGAAAAGAACCTGGCAATGAAACTCATATCCACTCTTTTCTATCTGCCAGTAACTACAATTAATAAATTAATTATACTTACGAATGTAAAAGTCTTAACGTACAATACCGGTAGGCAGGTATTTACAAACAAGTCCTTATACAATTCAAGATGTTCTCATTTACAATTTAAATGTAAAAATAGTAGTAGAATGTGTTTGTTATTTAAGTTTATGTTAATTCTTTATTTTTGTCAAGATGAATATTATTGTAAATTGGAAAATTACCATAATTATGTTTATTGTCGACCTTGACCTTTATAGGACTGTAGATTTTTTAGCAATTTTTATGTTGTAGGTAGCTATTGGCTTTTTTTTATAAAGAATTTATGAGAATTCACCATTTTTGTATCAGTTCATTATCGAATATTAATTTTTGTTGTAAGTAAACTTAAGGCCGCGTGGGTCAGATTTTGAGTTTTTTGAAACAATCCTAGTCAAAAAGTAAAGGGTGTTTAAATCTGAAAAATATATATATAATAGTTAAGGATATAAGCTAAACATATTCCGAGCCCGTTACACGATCCAATAAATTTCACTAGATAGAAAAAAATCCCAAAGTTGACTCTCTCAGAAAAGTTTTTTCAAAACTGTGGCTAAACTATTAACATTTTATTTATTTTTTTTGCACTCAATTAAAGGTATTAAGTTTTTATACACATTTTCCGAGCGTTTTTCTATAAACAACTATTTACATTGTTATCATGTACGAATATCTACCAAACGCAATAGAATTGCTCCGCTGACGGCCGATCAGTCTCGCCCTGGCGCTTGTGGAGGCAGGACCTGTGTCAGTTTTTTTCGCAACTATTTCGTAATTATTATGCCGAATTACGTTGAAATCGCGCCACAGTATAAAAATATCAGTAATAGGCAAAATGTAATTAGATTAACCGTTACAAATACATACGCGACTCATAGAAAAATGTGGTGATCTTTTACTTTTTAAGTGTTTTCACGACATGGTAACCAGCTACCTAATGCATTAAAATGTCTACGAATTACATGATAATTTCGCAATCCAACATGGCAGCCACGCCGTAATCACAAAATTTCATGATGGGTATCGTTTAAGGGGTTTTTTGGTATGCTGAGTACGAAGTACGTGATAATTTTGCAATCCAATATAGCCGCCGCGCCGTAATCACAAGATTTCATGATGGGTTTCGTTTAAGGGGTTTGTTCGTATGCTGAGTACGAATCACGTGATAATTTTGCAATCGAATATAGCCGCCGCGCCGTAATCTAAAAATTTCATGATGGGTATCGTTTAAGGGGTTTTTTGGTATGCTGAGTACGAATCGCGTACTAATTTTGCAATACAAGATGGCCGCCGCGACGTAATCACAAAATTTCATGATGTGTATCGTTTAAGGGGTTTTTTGGTATGCTGAGTACGAATCACGTGATAATTTTGCAATCCAATATGGCCGCCGCGCCGTAATCACAAAATTTCATGATGGGTATCGTTTAAGGGGTTTGTTCGTATGCTGAGTACGAATCACGTGATAATTTTGCAATCGAATATAGCCGCCGCGCCGTAATCACAAAATTTCATGATGGGTATCGTTTAAGGGGTTTTTTGGTATGCTGAATACGAATCACGTGATAATTTTGCAATCCAATATGGCCGCCGTGCCATAATCACAAAATTTCATGATGTGTATCGTTTAAGGGTTTTTTTGGTATGCTGAGTACGAATCACGTGATAATTTTGCAATCCAATATGCCCGCCGCGCTGTAATCACAAAATTTCATGATGGGTATCGTTTATAGGGTTTTATGGTATGCTGAATACGAATCACGTACTAATTTTGCGATACAAGATGGCCGCCGCGCCGTAATCACAAAATTTCATGATGTGTATCGTTTAAGGGTTTTTTTGGTATGCTGAGTACGAATCACGTGATAATTTTGCAATCCAATATGGCCGCCGCGCCGTAATCACAAAATTTCATGATGTGTATCGTTTAAGGGTTTTTTTGGTATGCTGAGTACGAATCACGTGATAATTTTGCAATCCAATATGGCCGCCGCGCCGTAATCACAAAATTTCATGATAGGTACCGTTTAAGGGGTTTGTTCGTATGCTGAGTACGAATCACGTGATAATTTTGCAAACGAATATAGCCGCCGCGCCGTAATCACAAAATTTCATGATGGGTATCGTTTAAGGGGTTTTTTGGTATGCTGAGTACGAATCACGTGATAATTTTGCAATCCAATATGGCCGCCGCGCCGTAATCACAAAATTTCATGATGGGTATCGTTTAAGGGGTTTGTTCGTATGCTGAGTACGAATCACGTGATAATTTTGCAATCGAATATAGCCGCCGCGCCGTAATCACAAAATTTCATGATGGGTATCGTTTAAGGGGTTTTTTGGTATGCTGAGTACGAATCACGTGATAATTTTGCAATCCAATATGCCCGCCGCGCTGTAATCACAAAATTTCATGATGGGTATCGTTTATAGGGTTTTATGGTATGCTGAATACGAATCACGTACTAATTTTGCAATACAAGATGGCCGCCGCGCCGTAATCACAAAATTTCATGATGTGTATCGTTTAAGGGGTTTTTTGGCATGCTGAGTACGAATCACGTGATAATTTTGCAATCCAATATGCCCGCCGCGCTGTAATCACAAAATTTCATGATGGGTATCGTTTAAGGGGTTTTTTGGAATGCTGAGTACGAATCACGTGATAATTTTGCAATCCAATATGCCCGCCGCGCCGTAATCACAAAATTTTATGATTGGTATCGTAAATGGTAGTATCGTAAGTATGGTAGTATCGTAAATCATACGTAGCAGACTGTAGTGTAAAAGAGATAGAGACACATGTTCCATTCTTCGTTCTAACATTTGTGTGTGGTTGGATTGCATGGAACGACAGACTAAAAAAACTTGTTCGGTTTACTGTGAGTTAGTTAACCGCGTGCCAATTTGCAACTGTGCAAGACGTGGTCAGAGTTAGGAAGTTATTTATTTAACTCAGAGCTTACTAACTCTATATTTATATATTTAACTTGACTCTCCGCGCAAGTAGGCCTAAATAGCTTAGGCGGCCAAATTGAATTCCAAAATGATCATGTTATTCGTACTCAGCATTCGTAAAAACCCATTAAACGATATTCATTACGAAATTATGTGATTTTTTTTTAATACTACTTAGGTGGCAGACAAGCTTACGGCCCACCGGAAGGTTGGTAACCGTAGCCTATAGACGTCTGCGACACCAGAGGCGCTACACACGCGCTGCCGACCCGGGCGCAGGTTGTGACGACCCACAGTTGAAATTTTTCAAGCCGCCCGTAAGGCCTTCAACTTGGCTTAACGACTGTCATTTTACTGACAACCGGGACCAACGGCTTATCGTGCCTTCCGAAGCACGGAAACGCTCGTAAATAAATGTCACAAAGTGGTCCACGTGGTGGTCACCCATCCATATCCGGCCATAGTAAATGTTGCTTACTGCAGTGATCGTTTACAGAACACTGAGTCCGCGGGGCCACGAGCGCTTCAAAACAAACGTGTCAAACAAAACGTGATTACGGCGCGGTGGCCATTTTGGATTGCAAAATTATCATGTGATTCGTCCTCAGCATACCAAAGAACCCCTTAAACGATAACTATCATGGATTTTTGCGATTACGGCGCGGCGGCCATATTGCATTTCAAAATTATCACAGGATTCGTACTCAGCATACCAATATACCCCTTAAACGATACCCATCATGATATTTTGTGATTACGGCGCGGCGGCCATATTGTATTGCAAAATTATCACGTAATTCGTACTCAGCATACCAAAAACCCTTTAAACGATACCCATCATGAAATTTTGTGATTACATCGAGGCGGCCATTTTGGATTGCGACATTATCACGTGATTCGTACTCAGCATACCAAGAAACCCTTTAAACGATACCCATCATAAAATTTTGTGGTTACGGCGCGGCGCCCATATTGGATTGCAAAATTATCATGTGATTCGTACTCAGCATACCAAAAATCCCCTTAAACGATACCCATCATGAAATTTTGTGATCACACCGCGGTGGCCATATTGGATTGCAAAATTATCATGTGATTCATACTTAGCATACCAAGAATTCCCTTAAACTATACCCATCATGAAATTGTGTGGTTACGGCGCGGTGGCCATATTGTGATGTGATGTTGTGATGTCACTTTATTGTACACCATGTAAATATACCCTATAACCTATTTCATAACAAAATTTGCCAGTTAATGTAGGATTTTTGACATTGTGCGCTTTTGTCATTCGGAGCTTTTGACATTCAGCGCTTTTGACAATCTGCGCCTTTGACATTCTGCTCTTTTGACCATTTGAGATCGTTTGTCATTTTGGGCTTTTGACCTTATGCTAAAGCCTAAACCTGCCTCTGCCTACCCCTTCGGGGATAAAGGCGTGACCATATGTCTGTCTGTCTAAGGTTTGTGAGTTTGTTTGCTTGCTATTCAATCGCGTTTTAACGAAACGACGGAACGGATTTGGCCGAAATTTGGTACAGGGATACTTTTCTTTACGGGAATATGTTTCCATGGGAAGCGGGAATGAGAATCAAATTCCACATAGGCGAAGCCGCGAGCATCATCTAGCATTATATTTATGCAAAAGTTTGTAAATAAAGATGTGTGGATAGCCGGATGTTTGTTACTCTTTCACGCTCTAACTGCTGAACGGATCTGGTTAAAATTTCTGGTACATGAACCATTATCGTCTCGAATAACATATTATACTATTTTTATCCCTGTAATATGTTTCATGAGAAGCGGGAACGAAAACGTATTTTTTCTCTGGTGAATTTAAAATGTACTGAATTTAATAAGCGATAAGTGCTAGCAAAAGAAAATAATTCACTCGGGTCGTATTTGAGTATCGTATGTTGTTTGCGAACGATTTTATTACTGAGGAAATTTCCCATTTCGTATATATCTCAAATTAAATTCATCGGTATGTATAACTGTGTAATGCAAATAGCAACGCGACCTGTAATAATCTGAATTGATTTTCTGACTTGGATTTTTATAAAATTAGATGTTGCGGGGGGAAATCGTATTCATTCATTCAGACAAATATGAATAGAGCAAATTGCTATGACTACCTACTCCCCTTGTACAGTCACGAGCAATAATATGTTAACATTGTCAAGGCTCCTAAAATATGTAAACACCTTCGGCTTCAAAACAAAGGGCTCAACGTTAAGAGCATAAAATTGTAACCAGGAGTTCACATCATAAATATATATATACACTCCACCAATAATAAGTATACAACTAAAATTTCATAACTCTGTATACAAACAAATTCTTTAAAATGGTGAAAAACTAATGCATGCTAGAGTTCCTGTCTGTAGGTCGGGCACCTTCGCGAACCATACGAATATCACCGATCTATTTTCTCAGAAAATTTCTTTATTTAAATTTGTGGGGCTTATATATGTGTATGAAAATGACAAAGTTTGTTTGTTTGTTTTCTTTAAAGTGCCGTATTACAATATTAGTTTTATTTAATCGATCTGAAACCTTTGCACGGGTTGTTTGGTATCGCAAACCCGAATGTGTTTTAACAGACTTCAAAAGAAAAGAAATTTTTTTTTTAATGTTTGTTACCTCTTAACTCCGACATTTACAGACCGGAATAAACCGGAATAAAGGATATATTTCCAGATTGGTATTTTTTTTTTCAAAATTTTGTTCTGATGGGTAGCTTTATGAGGGCTTCAGTGTTTCGGTGCATTAGACAGATCACAGAACACCGTCACAGAGGCAGATCGGTGTCAAGGAGTTTTAGTGAGTATTCCCAGGCGCCCCTTACACGAGCCCATGCCTCGCCAGCGTGGGTAGTCCATAAGCGGAGCTCTCCTTGTTAAAAAAAGGTTATGAGGACTTGAGGGAACTCCTCAAACATTATACGTATACATATGACGATTTTCGTATTTATGAAATACTAGATGTTCCCCGCGGCTTCGACCGCGTAGAAGCCGTTATCGCGTAAAATCATAACCACCATTTTGCGCAGTCGTTTAAAAAGTAGCCTATGTCCTTCCCAGGGCCTCAAACTATCCCTATTTCAAATTTCATCTCAATCACTCCACCCGTTTAGGCGTGAAAGCGTAACAGACAGACAGACAGAGTTACTTTCGCATTTTTAATATTAGTAGGGATTTACAACATCAAATTATTAAAAAATATTTTTGAGAGTCGGTGCCAACAAAATATCAATATAAACCTATGCAATTTTGAGTACACATTATTTTTTCAGTTCAGTATTCTTTTTGTCGAAGGTTCTATTTAGATATTAAATCATATATATCTAATTTGTAGGTTTTCATCAAAAGTGGATACATATTTATGCAGCACCGTTCAGATACATGTTTTTGGCGGAGAAGTTAAATATAATTTAATGGAATATAAGATGAGTATACCTTATGAATCAACGCGTGAATACATGTTAATGAAGCAATAGTGTATATATATTTATGGTGTGAACTCGTGGTTACAATTTTATGCTCTTCACGTTGAGTACTTCGCTTTGGAGCCGAAGGTGTTTACATATTTTAGGAGCCTTGACAATGTATACATATTATTGCTCTTGACTGTACAGGTCGCTCTACACTGGAATTTTATGCTTTTAATTATAGAGTAAACAGGTTTGCTTCCATCTTAGACAACGTTTATGTTGTCAAATGCGTGCCTTATGGAACAAAATATATAATCAACGTAACTAACTGCGTACACGAATCGATCATTCTATCATCGTTGTTATATAAATAGGAACTTGCAAATATCTAAGGTTTGTTTTAAATATGGCGTAAAAAATTAACTCTTCAAACTTTGTAAGATGCTAAGCATCGAAAATAACACACAAATACTTTAAAAACCGGCCAAGTGCGAGTCGGACTCCCGCACGGAGGTTCCGGACCAAAAAATCACATTTGTTGTTCGGGAGCCCTTAAATGTCTATTTTGTTTGTTGTTGTAAAACTAGCGGACGTCACGCGGTTTCACCCGCGTAATTCCCGTTCCCGTAGAAATACAGGAATAAAATATAGCCTACTAGCTGTTTCCCGCGGCTTCGACCGCGTAGAAGTCGTTATCGCGTCAGAGTCGTTATATCGTAAAATCATAACCCTCCTTTTGCACAGTCGGTTAAAAAGTAGCCTATGTCCTTTCCAGGGCCTCGAACTATCTCTATACCAAATTTCATCTCAATCGACAGACAGAGTAACTTTCGCATTTATAATATTAGTAGGGATGTTCACCGCAAAGAGTGCAGCTTCCCAACAATGAAAGAATTTTTCAAATCGATCCAGTAGTTTCGGAGCCTATTCGATGCAAACAAACAAACAAACAATCAAATCTTTCCTCTTTATAATATTAGTATAGACTAGCTGTTGCCCGCAACTTCGTCCGTGTGAAAATTATGTTATAATGCCAATTTGGTTGTTCTCTATCGAGTCCTCAGGATGGATAGAACCTTGATAGCCGCAATTGCTAAAAAAAGTGACCACATCTAGGGCGTTTGTAATTTTTTTTGTTAAGGGCTTTAAAGTAGTACAACTTAATGAAGGTCTGGAGTCGATCTGATGATGGAGACGAAAGGCAGTGGAGAGAATTCCCTAACGATAAACAGCAGTTACCTTGTGTTTGGGCTTGATAAATTTGTACTGTCGAGAACTTTACACCTAGGTAGATAGATTTTCAGTCTACACGTCACTAAAAATAGCGAAAAAAAAATTTTAACAAAAAAGAAACCGACTTCAAACAAAACTAAAAACTGAAAAATAAAATTTATTAGCACAAAGTTAGTATACTCTGATTTATCAGATATCATTAAATATAATACTGAAGTCGGTGCCAATATGACTATGAGAGAGCTTAATAATGCCTACTTAAGCCTACATAGTTTTACTGGGCAGTACCTACTGGGCACCGATTTCTGTATTATATTTAATGATATCTGATAAATCAGAATATACTAACTTTGTGCCAAGTAAATTTTATTTTTCAGTTTTTAGTTTTGTTTGAAGTCGGTTTCTTTTCTGTTAAATTTTTTTTTTTATAAAATAGGGTTACAAAAGACGTCAAAGACAATCACAAATAAACGATTTTGATTTGATTTTGACATTCAGCTAGCGACAACACCCCCTCCTTCCACCTGTCCTCCAAGGGAGCAACCAACCTTCTGTGACTAGTCTAAACATGGTTGCTATGCGGGACTCCTACCGACGAAAACCTCACGGTGCCCTACCCCTGGTCTTCGGAAGGATGTCCGAGATTATCTACCACAACGCCTTACGCTCAGGGCGCCGCGCCACAACTCTTTAACACGGCTTGCGATAACTCACGCAGAGCTAATTTAGAAAAGTTTACTTTTGAAATGATCCTCTGAAGTAATGTCTGGTCGCTACTAGCTCGCGCGCGCCGCTTTATAATACAATAAATTAATATCTTTATAATTTTATGTAGCACTGCATTCAGTTCTAAACTAACGCAGCGAAGGAGGTTACGTTCTATTTGTCTTGTCAACAAATTTTATAAATTTTGCATATAAAATGTGTAGAGTGCTGATGCAAGTATTAGCTGCTGCATTGCGTAAGTAACTTGCTAATATTTTTCTTAACATGTTTTTAATTTATAATAATTATTATGTATTTAACTGTCTCGTCAGTTCAGTGGTTGTATAGTGCTACTGCTGATCATGAAGTCGTGGGCTCAATTCCCGGGTCGTGAACCTTTTGTAAAGGAACAATATTTGCTTAACTTTAGTATTTAATGTAAATCTGTGAATGACTTAGGGGTTTAAAATTGACTATTTTGGAAACGTTTAGAACCCCATTATGTGACCTGGAATGAGCTGTGTTATATTTACGTGTTAATTTTATAGAAGCAAAGCACTGTTACAAAAGCCTCGCTAGCACTTTATTTACTTTTATGGATTTGCCATAACACTGTTTAGGAATAAAATGCCTCGGTAATAAAAGCTTCTGCTACTTGGGATGTTACCATGGGAATCGAAAACGAGAACCAAATTCTACGCGGGCAGAGCTCGAGTTAGTACTAAATAAATAATTTAAACGACCCAGCCGGAGGCACAGTTAGTGTCATATAGCCTGTTAGGTGGCACTGCGGGGAGCGCAGCGAGGACACAGAGCTCCACACACTGGAGTGGAGTGCACGATGTGGGTGCAACAGCGCCAGGTCCTCGTGGCAGGTCTGGACGTGGACACTCTCTCGCTGGAGACCATGGTGCGAGCCATGATCTCCAGCGGGAGTAAGTGGGATAGCGCTGTCACTTTCTGCGAGCAGGTCATGCTAGTGAAGGTGGCGGCGGTGAGGGTGCGAGAGAGAACTCTTCCACTCGAGATCTGCAGTCGGCGGCAGGCCTGAGGACGGTGAGGGGTCTGCTCACCGTCCTTATAGAAGCAGGCCTTAGACGACAGCGTGACGTGAGGGATTCACGCACGTCCCCCCACCCCTTGAGAAGCGGGATAACACTCAAAAAGCCCCCCGAAGACGCGGCCTAGCACCCGAATTACCCCCTAGATAAGGCCGCAGTGGTCTCAGTGGCCGCTGTGACTCTTCTGTTGGGAGCCCTGGGGTATTCTTCCGTGGGCTTACCCGGGGCTCCCAACCATAGGCTGTTGGCAGGACACGTAAGGTTTTTTATTCGGTAGGAGTCCGGCATAACATCCATAAAACAAAAAAAAAGCCTGTTAGGTGGCAGGGGAAAAATAACATATTTGACTTTGATGACATTATTTATCTCTGATACCACAATAAACAAACCAGCCAAGTGCGAGTTGGACTCGCCCATAAAGGGTTCCGTAGCAGCAAGTAACATAATATAAAAGTTCTTGTAGTGCGTTGTAACTTTCATTGATGTTTTAACACGTTCGCAGTGGTAGTGATTTTTCTAGGCAAAAATTGCGGATTATGACGCATTAAAAAAAACTACCAACTCGATCTATGGCAATGTACATCATATATTTTTTTTAGATTTATCATTTTATGGGTATGGGTTTGATGAAAAAAAAAAATTGAGTTTCAATTCTGAGTATGGGGAATTGGGTACCCCCAAAATTAACTGCTTTATTTCTAGTTTTATATGAAAATCTTAATGCGGTTTAAAAAATACACCTACTTACCAAGTTTCAACAGCATAGGCCTTATAGTTTCGGAGAAAAGTGGCTGTGACATACGGACGGACAGACATTTTTTTGCCATTTGGCTACGGGACCCAAAAAAATTAAATCCGTTCCCATAAACGCCGAAGTTCTGTGCGCAGAAACATAAATAAAAGATGCATTTTATACGATCGAATTGAGTACCTCCTCCTTTTTAGGGTTCCGTAGCCAAATGGCAAAAAACGGAACCCTTATAGATTCGTCATGTCTGTCTATCCGTATGTCACAGCCACTTTTCTCCGAAAGTATAAGACCTATGCTATTGAAACTTGGTAAGTAGGTGTATTTTTTAAACCGCATAAAACTAGATAAAAAGTGTGGCGTAAAACATAGATTTGCTATATTGGTTTATTAGGCGCTATTAAGCGTAGGTATATCTGGGTATAGTTAGGTCGGTATAATGGGTGTGTCCTTAATAGTGTCAAAGTAGGGGTAGTTGATGGAAGGAGATATGGTGGGATGTAAGCTATATATAAGCGTGCGCAATAGTAGAAGAGGAAATCAGGAACTTACTAAAATTAATTTATTTTACTTCATACTGTCGAAGAAAATTTACATCAAAGTAAATAATTCTATAAAATATATTTCATTGAAATACCAGTGAGGGCGTACGTAGCCCAAGTATTTTAATAAAATTAAACATTGAAAACGGAAGCTCTGGTAAGCATCAACTTCATAAATTTTATTAAGTAAATTAATTGTGGGTAATTTTCATGTAAAAAAAAGTATATTTTAAGTAAGTTTATTTTATCAGGCAGGCGTTTGTGAAATTTAGAAAAGGGGTAATGTTCTTTGGTATATTAAATGTTTTAAAATGGGGAGTAAAAATTAGTAATAAGGGAAAGTTTAGGGATATCTATGGTTGAAGAGGGTGTATATAAAATATATTGTTTGTTCTTTTCAGAATGAGCTTCCAAGTTTATGATTAAAAAAACCCTGCTTATACCCGTAATATATCTTTGCTGAAAATATAGGCGTAGAGCCATATTACTTATTTTACATATCCTGGAGGAAGGAAGTCCCATCCCAGAATCCGGATGAGTACATAGTTATAAGTTAGATTTAAGTTTATTACTGGTGAAGTTGTAATAAAAATATTAATACTCTGAGTTCGTGCATTATTGACTCCAGGACAAATTACCTTACCTAAACTACTGAACCGCCTGGGAACTCCTGGGGAACACTACGGACTTCCCAGAAGCGTGTCATGGCGCCCGAACACAATTAATTGTCCTGGTAGTTGATAGCGTATTTGTGGTATTACAGATTTGCTGGGTCTAGTGACTCCTAGATAAATAATAATTTTTATTGTAAGGTGTTTCCCGCTAGCAGGTAGCCTCCCCCGAAATTCGTGCTACTTCAAGGATTAGACGCCCTTGGCCTATGCTAGTCTGGATGCCCGAAATTTGAACATTTTTTTTGCAATAACATAATTTTTTTGGCTAAACGGGTATTCCGAAATTTGAAAATTTTCTTACACAACATTATTTTACTAACGTGGCTTGTCCCCAAATTTAATTACAGTTATTTATTACTTGAAACTGTAATAGTAAAATATCTTTCATTATATGATTGTTGGCTTATAGTCATATTCATATTTTGTATTGTTCATCGTAAGAAAAAAATTCTACCCTCATTGTTTTTGATAATTCCTTGTAATAACTTTAACGCAAAAATTATACCCACATTACTAAAATTGTTACGAACCTTCTTGTTAGAAATAAAATTTGTTAATGTTTTAAAGATATATGAATGCAAACCATTCACGGTAGGTTTTGTTTTATAAAATTTGTATATTGTTTCAGGAAAATCTGAATGTTATTGTAGTTCTATGTGAATAAAGAAAGTGATTTGTGTCTTAAAAATTGTGAGTGATTCGGTGCTTACCAGAACCGTTTAATATGGATATCAATAAAATTAGGTATTTCTTGCTCAATAACTAAAAATATCTAAAAATTAAAAAGTTCATACAAAAATCTAAAAAGCAATTAAAATTCCATAAAATGTTAATCAAGAAGTGTAAAAATATAGGTTCTTGTTTAAAATTTAGAGAACAAGCTAAATTGTCAATGTTAGAACTAGAACAAAGCCATTTAAAATATTGCACTGACACACAAAAATTAGAGTCAAAAATACAAAGTTTGCAATTTGAGCTACAATATATGACTAAAAAATATGAATGGTCCCTTAAGGACTTTACTAAATGTTCTTTAACAATAGACAAGGTACTCAAAACATCTTAAAAATGAGACCTTCCTTTTTTAAATCGAATTGACCTTTCAAATATGTGTCAAAAAAAAAGTTTTTAAAGTACCGACTAAGGCGTATTAATATGAATTACTAGCGGACGTCACGCGGTTTCACCCGCGTAGTTCCCGTTCCCGTGGGAATACGGGAATAAAATATAGCCTATGTTACCCGCAAAGAGTGTAGCTTTCCAACAATGAAAGAATTTTTCAAATCGGTATAGTAGTTCCGGAGCCTATTCGTTACAAACAAACAAACAAACAAACAAACAAAAAAACAAATCTTTCCTCTTTATAATATTAGTATAGATGAGGCAAATGCCCCCAATTTTTTTTTCTTACCCATTTAAAACATGTTAAATAATAAATTGCAATAAAATAAAATACATGTCTCCCATCAATTCGGTTAAAAATGTTTTATGCCAAATTTGAAGAAGATCGGACCAAGGAATCGCGTAGTCCCATACAAACTTTGTAACCCTTGTTTACCCCCTTAGGAGTTGAATTTTCAAAAATCCCTTGTTATTGCTCGCCTATGTCACTTAACGAGCATTTGTGCAAAATTTCATGCTTTTAGACCCAGCGGTTTACGCTGTGCGTTAACCGCTGGTCGTCAGTCAGTCAGTTCTTGTTTTTGTATATAGATTACTAGCTGACCCTCGCAACTTCGTTCACGTCACATATTTATGGTGTATGAAAGGAGGTGTATTTCTTCATCAGACTCATCCAGCATCGTATGAAAATGCCCTGTTTACTTAATCATAAAAGAGCTTAAAGATTAAGTCTACAATTCAGCCCACGCCTCCGGCGTGGACTGAATCATTTTACAATACACTTAATCATTAAGCTCTTTTATGGTTAAGCCAACACGCCAGTTTAGATTTTACCCTCAAATTCGAAGTAACCGTTGAATTCTAGATTTTGCGATAGCTGAGATGTCTATAATTCCTGAACTGCAAAACCCTCAACATTGAAACTTGTGTGAAACAATCCTTAGAGTATTCCCTTTATGACACTGAAAACATATTTGAAATCAGTCCATGCAGTGAGAAGTTACAACTAAAAAACCATTTTCTCTTTCATTCCCTCTCCCAAAGGAACCGCACAAAATATCGGGATCAAAAGTATCCTAGAACCTTCCTCGGACCATAAGCTCAGATTGTACCAAGTTTCATTCAAATCGATTCAGTAGTTTCTGCGTGATACTTATTCGGGATACAGACAGACAGACAGACAGACAGACAGACAGACAGACAGACATGAAACTTTTAAATTACATTTTCGGCTTCAGTATCGATTAGAGAACGCCCTACAATTAAAATTTTCAAAATATCTTCCATGTACAGACTCTCGACCCTTAACAGTTTTATTATAAGTATAGATAAATGTGGAAGTTTGTGAAGATGTTTGGATGTAAAATTCCCATGGGAGGTGGTAACGGGAACCGAATACCACGTGGTTAAAGTCGCGGGGATCAGTTTTTTATTTATTTATGTAGGTACATACCTACACACAAGAAATTGGTACTTCAAAGAAAAGGAGGAGGTTCTCAATTAGACTGTTTTTTTTCTTCAGATAGTGAGTAATATTTACAATAAAAACATATTTTACTTGTCTTCCTTTAATTTAAGATACTATGTTGTTTAAAAGAAATTGTTCATTATACACTCTGACGCAAAATGTTGGGTAATAATGTAAAAATGGTGAGTTCTAGCAGTGAGCCTCGACATTTCTAAAGCCTTTGACCGGGTCTGGCACCGTGGTCTTCTTAAAAAATTGCCCTCCTACGGACTGACCGAGAGATTATGCGGATGGGTGTCCAGCTTTTTGGCCGGTAGAAGCATCAGGGCTGTTGTCGACGGCAGCTGTTCTGACTGCATGGCCATTAACTCTGGAGTACCGCAAGGGTCAGTGTTGTCCCCTACTCTGTTTCTGCTGCATATCAATGACATGTTGTCTATTGACGGCATTCATTGTTATGCAGACGACAGTACGGGGGACACTTGTTACACAGGCCGCCCCGGTATCTCTCGGGACGCAGTGGAAGAGAGTCGTGAACAGCTTGTGTCTGAAATCGAGGCTACTCTTACTAGAGTGTCCGATTGGGGTAGACAAAACCTTGTCCAGTTCAACCCTTCGAAGACACAGGCGTGTTTCTTCACCGCTAAGAAAGCCCCAATTACTGTAGCGCCACAATTCCAGGGCACATCTCTTTCCATCTCTAAAAGTATAGGGATCCTTGGTGTTGACATCTCCAGTGACGTTCAGTTCCGCAGTCATTTGGAGGACAAGGCCAAGCTGGCGTCCAAGAAGCTCGGTGTGCTCAACAGGGCGCGGCGGTACTTTACTGCGGCGCAAACACTGCTTCTCTATAAGTCGCAAGTGCGGCCACACATGGAGTACTGCTGTCACCTTTGATAACACTGAGCGCCTTAATTGTTTCCTAAATGACCAATTATGCAATATTAACTGCGCTAAAGCAATTGAGCCGGTGGAGGCCCAGGGCGAACCGGTTACCGCTGAGCCCCTAACTCCCATTACCACATGCTCGCCCAGTACATCAGTGGATATATTGTGTGACAGTGTAAATAATAGTAATAGTTGTACTAAATTAATTGTATTTAGTGATGATATTGGTACCAATCTAAGTTCGTTTTTAAAACAAAACTCAAATTCAAGTTATTACTCGGTTATTAATAATTGCTATCCGGGTGCTTCATTAAGTGGTATTATGCAAAAGATATTAGAATATAAATTTGAAGCTAACAGTAAAATAATAATTTTCTGTGCAAACAGGGGGAAAATTAGCAATGATGATTTGTCCCTATACATGAATTACATCTTAAACTTAAATGTCATACAAGTTGTAATGTTCACACTTCCATTTATAAAAGGTGTGCCAGATTCGGAAAATTCATTTAGATATAAGATGAATTTACGTTTAAATTTAATAAGTCAGTATAATAATAAATTTAATATACAGGGTGAATTTTTCAAAAGGGATTGGATGGCCAAATCCGAAACTATAAGGAATAGCGAAAAATGCTCAAAGGAGTCACGAGCCCGATTTTGATGAAACTTAAAACCTCATCATTAGATTTTTTAAAAACCAATTATCCTAGCTGGGAATCGTACCCATTGATTTTGAAAAAAAAAAACACACCCTATATTATTACACCATAAGATAGTGTTGCTATTAAGGATCTTATTCTGGGAAATAATGACATACGGTAAACTAAAGGAAAGAGCTCATTTTTAACAAAATACTTTTTATTTTTCTTACGTTAACTGACTAATTGTTCAAAATGTAGACCATTGTTTTCAATACATAACTGGATTCGAGACCTCAAGGATCGTACTGCATTCAATATTACTATGTTATTGATTCCATTTAGAATATTCTCCAAAGAATGTTTCAAATCATCAACTGTATCATACGTGTCTTTATAAATTTCGTTTTTTACATACCCCCAGAGAAAGTAATCTAACGGGGTAAGATCCGGGGATCTCGCTGGCCAAGACACAGGACCATGCGTTGCAATAAAATTGTCGCCAAACTGCTGAATTAAAATCTCTTTTACTATACGGCTATTATGGGCTGGAGCTCCATCTTGTTGAAAAAATAATTGGTTGATCTGGTCCAATGGCAAATTCTCCAGTTCTTCAAACAGTTCATTTAAAATTTCCACGTATTTCATAGTAGTCAACGTTCCGTCATAAATTTTAAAATAAAATATTCTATCCTTTAAAATACTGCACCAGCAATTAAATGAAAATCGCACCTGGCGATGCGCTTCGGTTGCCCGCAAAGGATTAGCTTGAGACCAGTAATGATTGTTATATCTATTATACATCCCATTATTCGAAAAATTTGTTTCATCAGAGAATAAAATATTGGATAGGAAATTTCTGTCGTTGTCGAGTTTCCAACTTAACCAATTGCAAAAATCAAGCCGTCTTAAATTGTCGCCTGGATGCAACTTTTGCACAATGCGTCCGGAGCGGTAACATTTGTATTTGTATTTTTTTAAAACTTTACATATCGTAGCCTGAGACACTTGAATGGTTTCAGCTGCGTTTCTGGTGGAATTAGCGGGGAATGACTCAAAATAGGTCAAAATAGCTATTTCTAAATCTTCGTCACAAATTCGTGGCCTTAATAATTTAGTTTTGCGATAGCTACCTCCTTGTTTAAGGTTATTAACCATTATTTGAAAGCGCTTAAGAGTGGGGAAATTACGATGACGATATTTCTTTCTGTACCAAACCAACGCGCGTGTGGCACTTCTTCCATTGATAAAATATGCTTCCATTAAATCAAATCGTTCATCATTTGTAAAATTCATCTTCAAATCACAGAATTTATATTAAGAAATATTTCTTTTAGAAGTAAGAACAGAATCGAACAGAATCTAAATTATTGGCGCCAATATGTATATCATTCTAATTTCAATTTACATTTAAAAAAAAGAAAAGAAATTAGAACGAAATTAAAAGCGGGATATTGTTCTACTTTTAAATTTTACCAGCCTACCAAAAGCATTCTGAGCATAATTTGAAGCACGGAATAGTGATAATCTTTTCTGGGATTTCGAACGAAACAAATTATGATACAAAATTTAGGTAGGTACCTACATGAAATATGAATTTTATTAAAATTCCAAATTTTCCTTAAATTTGTCGTATATCATTACTTCGCAGAATTTGTTCCTAAACAGCGACACTATCGTATGGTGACATAATATAGGGTGTGTTTTTTTTTTCAAAAAAACAGGTTCGATTCCCGGCTACTATTAGTGGTTTTTCAAAAATCTAATGATGAGGTTTTAAGTTTCATCAAAATCGGGCTCGTAACTCCTTTGAGCATTTTTCGCTATTCCTTATAGTTTCGGATTTGGCCATCCAATCCCTTTTCAAAAATTCACCCTGTATAATTGACTTTAATTCTGTATTAAACACAAATTTGTCACATAGCAAGTTTATAGTCTATAATAATCACAAGGGTAGGTATTGTCTACCCAAATATTATAAAAGACAAATAGCAAGAATGCTATTTAATTATTTTTATTCTGTAGCCAAAAACTTGGCTGACAAAACTGCTTTATTTGAGCAGAGTAGATTTAGGACTTTGGAATCTGTTCCAAGTAATTTAAATTAACTGCTGGGACAACAGAGGAATTACCCTCTAGCCAAAATTGTAAATTAATAGAGTTAAATTTAATTGCAAACCGTAATTTTATCGGAAACTGTCCTCCGAACAAAACTAAATTAAAAAATGTAAATTACATCAGCCTGGTGCATTATAATATTGCAACATTAACACAGGTCAAAGAGTTTGAATTGGAGCTGTTCATGAGCTCAGAAAATATTGAAATTGTTTGTCTTACAGAACATATGCGTAAGGAGTATGAGCTCATGTTCAGTTTCAGTAGTCACCGGGTTGGTAGTGCGTTCTGCAGGGTCAACACAACACGGGGGGGTTCGTTGATTTTATTAAATAAGAAATTAAAATATAAGGAACGGAAAGATGTTGTGTACCTCTCTGTAGAGTGTGTAGTTGAAATATCGTGCGTAGAATTGGAGCAATTCATAGTAGTATGCGTATATAAACCTGGAGTCTCACCCTTTTGTGAGTTTGAGGAAGTAATGGATAAAGTGCTATTTAAACTTGGAAAAACTAATAAACACCTAATAGTGTGCGGTGATTTTAATGTTAATATACTTATAAATACACGTCAGACCAATGATATCCTAAATTTATTTAAATCACACAATCTCACTAACTTATTTTTAGAGCCTACTAGATATTGTGATACAACAGCTACTTGTCTGGACAATATATACAGTGATATGTTGCCAGAAAGTAAGAGTATTATAAATAAGATAAAATCAGATCATACTGGGCAAATAGCATTTTTCAAGATCACAAGAGAAAAAGTTAAAAGACGTAAAATATTATGTAGACCAGTAACTAGTGACCGCTTGGAACGTATGCGAGTTGGACTTTGCAATAAACTTCCATTTTTAGACACTGGCTTAGATCCAAATGTAATGTATAAGTTATTTTTTGATTCCTTTTACAATGAGTTCAACTCCGTATTCAAGTCTAAGGAAGTCACAATCGGTGATAGGCCAGCCTTCAGTGAATGGGCCACTGAGGATATACATAAAAGTAGACAAAAACTGTATGAACTATACTCAGAAAGACAGCTTAATAGAACAGATGAATTTCTAAATTATGTTAAAACTTATTCAAAAAAGTTTAAAGCAGACTGCTTAGCAGCCAAAAGAAAGTATATAAGTAATAAAATTCTCAATAGTGTAGACAAAGTTAAATCTACTTGGAAAATAATTAACGCAGAAAGAGGCCAAGCAAAATCGAATGATAATAATTTTAAACTTAAAGTAAATGGTAACATAATTACAACAGATGCCGAAGTCGCTAACGAATTTGAACAATTTTTTTCTCGAATTCCAGTAGATTTGACCAGAGCCCTAGGTTCTTCTACCCCAATAGCAGAATCCTTGTTAAAAGCAAATGTTCCTTGCTGTAATGAAATATTCAAATTCAGTAAAATTAGTATACACACTGTCATAAAAACTTTTAAATCTTTAAATATTAAGAAAACTGCTGACCTCTGGGGAATTTCTGTACATTGAGTTAATTCGTTAATTGAAATGGTTGCCCCTGAATTATCAATAATATTTAATAATTGTGTTGATAGTGGTGTGTTTCCTGACTTAATGAAGTTTAGTAAAATAACTCCTCTGTTTAAATCGGGTAGCACCTCAGATCCGTCCAATTTTCGTCCTATTTCTGTACTACCCACGTTTAGTAAAATCTTTGAAAAGGTAATGCTTAATCAAATGCAAAATCATTTTAATACAAATAATCTATTCCATACTAAACAATTCGGTTTCACGCGCGGTCGGTCTACCACGGATGCTGGAATCAAATTATTAGAGTGTATATATGAGGCCTGGGAGGAGTCGTATGATGCTTATGGTGTATTCTGCGACTTATCTAAGGCCTTCGATTGCGTCCAGCATCAGACTTTAATTCAAAAACTTGATCATTATGGAATCCGGGGGAAGGCCTTGGATTTAATTAGTTCTTACCTTAGAGATAGAGTACAGAGAGTAGTTATAAATGGTAAACAGTCAAATGGTTCTGCTGTAACAATGGGGGTGCCTCAGGGTTCAATTCTGGAACCTTTTCTATTTTTAGTGTACATCAATGATCTCCCTCACCTTATAAGAGACGATCACGAGGTAGTTTTGTTTGCTGATGACACATCTTTAATATTTAAAGTTGAACGTGGACAACACGATCTTGACGAAGTAAACAATGCCCTCTCTAGGGTAGTCCACTGGTTTAACGCTAATAATTTATTGTTAAACGAAACTAAAACAAAATGTATTAGATTCACCTTGCCAAATGTTAGGCTCGTTAACACCAGTATTAAGATTAGGGATGATCAAGTAGAATTGGTCGATGAAACTGTCTTTCTGGGCATAAAGTTAGACTCCAACTTGCAGTGGGGGCCTCATATCGGGAAAGTCTCGGGCAGACTGAGCTCTGCAGCCTATGCCGTTAAAAAGATCCGACAACTGACAGACATTAGAACAGCGCGTCTTGTCTACTTTAGCTATTTCCACAGTGTCATGACCTATGGCATACTATTATGGGGTAACGCTGCCGACATCGAATGTATCTTTGTGTTGCAGAAAAGGGCTGTCCGGGCTATCTATGGTATGGGGTTTCGGGAGTCATTAAGAGAAAAGTTTAAGGATATCAACATCCTTACTGTGTATTCACAGTACATATATGAAAACTTATTATATACTCATAAAAATAACAGTAAATTTATTAAAAATAGTGATATCCATAACCTAAACTTAAGAAATAAGAATAAATTGGCTGTACCTAGATTTAGGCTTAATAAAATAAGCAATTCTTTTGCGGGCAATTGTATTCGAATGTACAATACATTGCCGACAGCCATAACAGGTTTGTCAGTTAATAAATTTAAAAAACTAGTAAAACTTAAATAGTGCCAGAAAGCTTATTATAGCATTAAAGACTTTCTAGAAGACAAGACTGCCTGGCAGTGACACGAATTGCTCCTTTCTACTTTAAAAAAAAAACTGTATTAGATACTAAGATGAATAAGAGGGACCGGACTGAGTTTCTTGGGGTGTTCTTCTCAGTCTGTAGCATTTCCGAACCCCCGGTAGTCACAAAAATTTTGACAAACCTAAATAATTTTTTAAAAATTTCAAAGGGAATAAATTTTATTTTATTTTATGTTATTTTATTTTATAAAAATGAATTAACTTATGAAGTAAGTATTCGCGGTTATGAGCCGGCTTCTACAGTAATAGTATGGGGTTCTTTAAAAAGGGCCGTAAAAGGGTTTTACAGGGTCGGCAGCATGAGTTTGTCGCCTATGGTGAGGCAAATGTTCATAGGCTGCGGGAACCGCCAGTCCTTCTGGGGGGCCGTATGTTTATTTGCCACCTTCATAAAGTTAAATATTTTCTATATCGATAGCCACCTTAGTAATAAAAAAAATTTTTTTGGGGTAGGTAACAAATATTCGTCATTAAAATCATTCCAATAATGCTGTGTAATAGTTGGTAATACGAATAGTTAAACTTAATAATTACAAAGAATAATAAATTATAATCTTCATAAAATAATAAAATATTTCTAAGTAAATCGTAGTATCATTTTGTTTTTCTCCTAAGTATGGGTAGTTGTGAATATCATGTGAATATCGTTAGGGTTCTTACAGACTGCATTTCATCACATAATTCCACAAGTGTTAGGACAAGATACAGTTTTAATGGTTAATGTTGATATTTAGTATAAAATTTAAGCTAAATTCTCTTGTATATAAGAATTGCGTCATCATGTGATTGTATTGATGACACAAGTGTGCATTGACCACGCGTGGGTTCGAACAGTGCAGCCTACCTCGGCATATCTTCTAACATGTAAAATGTCGGATCACTATCTTATAGGAGTTAATATAGCCAGTGCACCGAGTAACCTCGTAAGTGACAGACAATCTCTTTCTATAGTGAGTAATAAAATTGTAGCAAAAAAGCTCTCGGAAGTGTCATGGGAGAGCTTCTTGGACTGTAACTGCCCACTTTATTTGTATGAACAACTTTCTAATTTGTTTTCCAGCATATATAGAGATGCCAATATTCAATTTACTGTAATTAAAAAAAGACAATGTAAACCGTGGATTACAGAAAAACTTAAAAGCATGATAGGGGACAGGGATCGATTATTTAGGCTGCGTAAAAGTAAACCAAATGATATGAATTTAAAATTGCAATACAATCAATATAGAAATAAAGTAAATAAATGCATTAATAAAGCTAAAAATAACTTTCGTAAACAAGAAATATTAAAATGTAATAAAGATGTGAAAAAAGTTTGGGCTAAAATCAATGAATGGATAGGAAAAGAAAAAAAGGGGGTAGATAGTATTGTCATGAAATACTTGGGTAAGACAGAAAGTACAATGTCCATATGCAATAATTTTTCCAAATGTTTTACCAAAGAAATATTAGACATTAAACATGTATGATCATAAATTTCTTGACAGATCTAGCTATGTCACGGGCAGTGAGGTATCATTACGATACCAAAAAGCTCAACCACAAGATATAGAAAAAATTATAAATAAATTAAGCTGTAATAAGGCGCCGGGTTCAGATGCGATTAGAGTAAGAGATATTAAATTGATCCAATGTAACATTAGTCCTGTATTGGCACACTTTATTAATATGTGTGTTGAGAGAGGAGTTTATCCGGAGAAGCTTAAAGTAGCATTAATTAGGCCCATTTTTAAACAGGGATCACACTTTGATTATTCAAATTATAGGCCGATAGCTATTCTGTCGGTAATTAATAAAATAGTTGAGAAATTTATAGTAAACCAAGTGAGCCCATTTCTAGAAAAATATAACATATTAAGTGACGTGCAACATGGCTTTAGAAGGTTGCGGAGTACTGCGACAGCCTTACGGGAGTTTACTGACTCCGTCAATGGGAGTCTGAACCAGCGTCAGCATGTGGTGGTACTGTTTATAGACTTCAAAAAAGCTTTCGATACTTTGGAAACTTGTCAACTACTACAGGCTATGAAAGAGTGCGGAGTCTCAGGACCATTGAATAAGTGGTTCCACTCATATCTCAAAGCCAGAACGCTGCAGACAGTCATTGACGGGGTGGGAGGGGAGCTCACGCAGGTTACATGCGGCGTGCCGACCGGCTCGGTCTTTGGTCCCGTGGGCTACATGATGCACGTTAATAGTATGTCGAACCCCTTTTGAGCGAAGTACCTAAATTGCACGATGCCTATGAAGCAAATTGCCTAAAATCAATGTCTAAAACGCAGGATGCCTATTAAGTTTTAATGTCTATAAGGTTATAATGCCTACGAAGCAAAATGCCTATGTTGTTTAATGTCTACAAAGTATAATGCCGGTGATAGTTAATTGCCTAAAAATCAATTAGAATATGACAGCATCATTATGCACTTTACTCAGAAAGGATGCATTACATTATTTCGTTTAATCACATTTTACAAAATGGATGTGAAACAATTTGTCACAAAGTGTTGTCATAAATGGTAAACCAATTTGGCCGACCATACCTGAATGGAACCGTACCTGAAACGCTCGTGACCCCGCGGTCTCAGTGTTCTGTACACGATCACTGTAGTAAGCAACTTTCGCTATGGCCAGTCCTTGGATGGGTGACCATCCATGTGACCACTTTGTGACATTTATTTGAGCGTTTCAGTGCTTCGGAAGGCACGTTAAGCCATTGGTCCCGGTTGCCAGTAAAATGGCAGTAGTTTAGTCAAGCTGAAGACCTTTTACGAGGCTTGAAAAATTTCAACAGCCAGCAGTCACAACTTGCGCCTGTCTATATCAATATGGCTCACCATCTATCACGTAGAAAAATTCTAAAAATGTGAAATGTGGACTTATAGTTCCACATTTCACCTTTGT
This sequence comes from Miltochrista miniata, assembly GCA_933228765.1. Taxonomy (NCBI): domain Eukaryota; kingdom Metazoa; phylum Arthropoda; class Insecta; order Lepidoptera; family Erebidae; genus Miltochrista; species Miltochrista miniata. The sequence goes on from OW121769.1 coordinate 6,413,921, forward strand.
CTACCCCTTCGGGGATAAAGGCGTGATCATATGTACCTGAATACCCCCGTACCTTGAATTGTGCTGGCAATCTTCATTTTAGGCATTTCCATTCTTAGGCATTAAACATTGTTGTCAAAGTATATTGTAGGCAAATTAAGTTTTTAGGCATCATGCAATTTAGGTACTTCCAGTTTCAGGTATTTCGCGTTTTAGGTAGTATGCAGCAGTGGCATCGTGCAATTTAGGTACTTCGCTCAAAAGGGGTCTGTCGTGGTGAAAAATTCTCATATTTATATGTATGCAGACGATACATGTCTGGTATCTTCGGGTAAAGAACTTTGCATCGTTGAAAATAAAATACAGGAAGACTTTACTAACATAATAAAATGAGCTCATGATAATGGCATTATTATTAATTTCAGTAAAACAAAATGTATATACATTCGCTCTCCGTATCTCAAGGGCGCAGACAAAGCGCCATGCATAATAGGTCATAGCTATGACTGTATGCATAACATAAGCCCGGGGGCGGCGTGCGCGTGTGGACGTGTGGAGGTAGTGGAGCATTACAGGTACCTCGGCTTGGTTGTGGACACTAGTTTCTCGTGGAAGATTCAGATAAGAACCGTATGCGATAAGCTTACTGCGGTGCTTGTGCAGTTCCACCGACTTAGTGTGATACTTGATAGGGCAACCTTGTACACAGTGTACTATGCACTGGTAGATTCGATTCTTTCATATGGATTGTCTAGTTATGGCTGTACATTCAAATCGTACCTAGATAAAATTAAACTGATACAAATAAGGTTTATGAAACTTCTAGTAGACAAAAATGCCAAAAAAGAATGTAAGACACTCCATAATAGCTATGAACAGCTGTTCTTGAGATGTAAGATGCTGCCAGTGCATGAGAAGGTAAAGTTATTAATAGCTATAGAACAGTACGGCAGTGATGTGTACAAGTCGTACAAACAACGTCCTAGGCGGGAGGGTAGTAATGCGCTGCACGTGCCGTTGTTTCGTAATTATTATGGTAAAAGAATGCGGAAGTATATGGTCCCTAAGATTTACAACAAACTGCCCTCGTCTCTTCAAAATTCGTCCAAGAGAAAGAGCGTATTCAAAAGGAATGTACATGAATGTTTATTGGAAAGTTTTCAAAACAGTTTAACCTAAGACAAAAAATAAAAAGTCATAATGATAAATAAATAAATAAATAATAAATAAATTCACGGACATTCTCATATTATCACATAAGCTATCTGCCCTCACCAGTGAGGGTCCCGTCCAGGTCGGTCCAGCCGTTCCAGAGATTGGCCGGAACAAACAGACAGACAGACAAGAAAAGAAAAAAAAAAAAAGAAAAAGAAATTAAAATATTTTGGTATGTGAACCGTGTATGCATTCATGTGCATGTGGTGGAAAGTGGTTGTTTTTGTATTACAAACAGACACTCCAATTTTATCTTCAAAAGTTTAATGTTTAAATGTATAAAAATCGTATTTATTAGTGTTGGTCACGGACGTGACCAAGACTCTTAGAGTAGGTACTTACTGAATATATTTTCTGACCAAGAAAATTGTGTATGTCTGTGCTATTTAAAGGACAGATTGGGCTGTGAAATGTTTTAAAATCTTATGAGCGATGGTCACGGCCGTGATTGGTGGTTGCAATTTTCTCAAAATGTATTTTATATCTATAATATTATGTCTGAAATACCCATAGGATAGTTTGTATTTGGAATGTATAAAAAAAAAAAAAAAGACTGGTATATTATTTCTTACTCTAGCATTTTGGCTAAATATGTTTTCAGTTTAAACAATGCTGTCTGTAATACGTATTGAAGATTTTGTGGTTGTATTTTGTAAATTCGTATGAAAATAGGTCATATTTGTGATCAATCTGACATCAATTTTGAACATGTTTAATATCTCACTTAGTGTATTTTTCGGTAATGATGTAATGCTTGAAATAGTTATAATAGGTTTAAGCATAAGTTGCACAAGTTCATATTATGTATTATAGGTGGATGTCTGGATAAACTAACTGTAATAATTGCTGTTTATGTGCTGTGTGCAGGTTTAGATATTCTTTTAAAATTAGGAGTTGCATCTGCCAACAAACTGCTATGCAGTTTGGCAGACGTATGGATAAGGAAATGTAACTGAAGATTCTGAATAAATGCTTTTATTATTATTATTTCCTTTATTTACAATTTTAAAACATATTAATTTAAATTTTTAAATACATTATATAAAAAAAAAAATATATTTAAAAATATAAAAAAATAGTGTCCCACCGGCATCGGGTACAGGGACCAAGATACCGGTGGTTAGGGCTGCAGAGACAGGAACCTCCTCACAATACGTGCAGTGTCTAAGAGAACTGCCTTTTGCATCTGGCCCTTGACCCAACTACCTAACCCGAGCCTCTTTAGGTGTTGATCGAGGCTCTTGGCAATCAGACCATGTGCTGATATGACTATCGGCACAATAACCGCTGAATCCACATCCCACATGTCGACAATCTCGTGAGCTAAATCCAAATATTTTATTTGTTTTTCTTTTTCTGCTTTCACGAGATTTTCGTCATGTGGGACGGTAATATCAACGATTATTGCGAGGCGCTCTGATCGATCTATTACCACTATATCAGGCTTATTGGCTACAATAGTCCTGTCAGTGATAATAGACCGATCCCAATACAATGTGCCATGACCATTTTCGAGAACTGGGTCGGGCACATACCTGTAATACGGTACCTCTGCATCCACAAGTTTATATTTTAGGGCAAGTTGCTGATGGACAATCCTGGCCACTTGGTTGTGTCTATGCAAATACTCACCGTTGGCAAGACGAGGACAACCAGAAATTATATGTCTGAGAGATTCACCCGGTCGGTGGCATGCCCGACATATGTCAACCGTACCATCTCTCAAAATATACTTCCGATAGTTATTCGTCATAACAACTTCGTCAGTAATTGCACAGACAAAACCTTCGGTTTCTCCAAAAAGATCACCAAAACGTAGCCAGGATACTGATGCTAATAAATCTACATCGGACCCATGTAAGGCCCGATAGAATCGTCCATGCAGCTCTTTGCCCTGCCATATCTCCTTGCGATCATTAGTAGTTAGTATTGCTGGTTTGTGCCAGTTCTCTTTGGCAAGAGAAAGAGGGGTCAGTCCGCTGTCTATTGTTACCACATCCCGATGCATACCCACGTCCGCATGAAGGAAATATTCCCTAAGGTTGTATATCTCACGGTTATGTAACGTCTTGATATTTAAAAATCCACGACCACCACATTTCCGTGGGATATACAACCTCATTACAGACGAACGTGGATGATGCATTCGGTTTGCGGTCAACAACGAACGGACTTTTCTATCCAGGGTGTCCAGTTCTGTCTGAGTCCATCTCAGTATGCCGAAGGAATATCCTAAGACAGGCATGGCCCAACCATTGATGGCGCGCACCTTGTTACCTCCTGATAAAAGACTTCTCAGTATTTTTTTCAGGCGGCCAAGGAAACGATCCACCAACGCTTGTTTCATGCCTGTCTCAGCAATACCTAATGCCTGCGACATACCAAGATATTTGTAGGTTTCAGTCGCGGAGAGGGATTTAAGTTTTGTGAAATCTGAAAGTTGTACTCTTTCAGATTCTACAATTCGTCCCTTCTTTACATGCATGACTGCACATTTATCTACACCAAATTCCATTTTGATAGAATTACTAAAGGTTTCAGTGATCTTGAGTAACTCTATCAAGTGGGTATTGGTGCAGGCAAATAATTTCAAGTCATCCATGTACAGAAGGTGGGAAACAACTTGACCTCCTCTCCGAAACTGATAGCCTAGCCCTGAATTCTCCAGTAAAGTACTGAGAGGATTCAGTGCCAGACAAAACCATAAGGGACTCAGACTATCACCCTGAAATATACCCCTCTCAATCCTGACAGGCTCACCGTTTCCAAGCATCTGACGACATCCTGGATAAACAAGAGCCGTTCTCCATTGCCCCATACATGCCTGCAGGAAGGTGCGAAGAGTTGTATCAACTTTATACAACTCCAGCACCCTCAACAGCCATGTATGTGGCACGGAATCGTAGGCTTTCTTGTAATCAATCCAGCATGTTGCCAGATTTCTCCGGTTACGACGAACCTGCTGATTAATGGCCATGTCAAGAATAAGGAGTTCTTTAGTACCACGTGACCCGCTTCTACATCCATTTTGAGAGTTGGACATTATGGAATAATTTTCTAAATGAGATGATAATTTAACTCTCAAAACAGATGTGAGAAGCTTATAGACCGTAGGCAAACAAGTTATCGGTCTATAATTTTTCGGGTCCGTGGTACTACCAGATTTATAGAGGAGGTGTGTAATACCTGACGTCATAAAAGATGGAAGCGACCCAGACTCAAGTAATGATTGAAAGCAAGATGCCAGACAATCATGTGAGCTACGAAACCATTTTAACCAAAAATTGTGCAGCCCGTCCGGCCCAGTTGATTTCCAATTGGGCAACGAACGAACTGCACTGGCAATGTCATCAGGTGTTATTGTGACAGGTGCCATGGTCTCAATAGACTCGCATGATCGCCCGACATCCCGCATCCAATCACACTCTGTATGACTAATAGGCGCCGACCAAATACCTTTCCAGAATGTGATTGTGGTTTCGGCATCAGGTAGGCACATATTAGTCACACTTGAATCGGTTTGCTCCCATCTTCTATATATACACCTCTCATCTTTTTGGAACGAACGATTCTGAGTATACCTATCCACTCTTTTCTTATATCTGCGTATACGGTTTGCCCACGCATAAATTTTCTGCTTCAGGTAGTCAATACGTTCCGTGACCCGTACAGAGTATTCGCGAGGACTAATATCAGTCCCCGCAAATGCACGAGTCACAAAACGCATCACTCTAGGTCGAGTATTACCCGCCCTGAAGCAGCATAGCTTACCAATGAGAACCCTAGTCTCGGTGATACGACGCTCAATTCTGCACTGCCAGACTGGAACAGCCTGTCTAGGAGCTGGCTCAAATTTAGGAAATTTGACACCAGCTACCCGACACACTGCTACAGCCGCGCAATACAGAATTGAGTGTGCGTCACTAATATCTACACAAGTATTAAAATAACTTGGCCAATGAATATCCATTGATAATAGCATAATTCTATTGTAATTTTCATTGTGTAGGTTTATGTATATTTACTATTTTCTAATATGTATCACTTTTACACGAAATGCAATTATAATTTAGAAATAATGATTTTTTTCTGCAATAAAAAAATATACCATTGCTCTTGGGTGGGGTTGCCAGGTTATTATTATTATTGTTATTATTATTATTATTATGGGTATTTTATGAGCGTGAAATGTATGAGGATGTATGAATGTATGAAAGGTATGAATATGAGAGTTTGAAAGGCACATTATTCAAAGAAATGGGTGAGTCCGGTGAATTATGAAAGTTTGAAATAGTCAATAGGTACCTTACATACATAAACTGCGTCGCTAAAATTTTTTCCCCTATTCTAGAACAAAATTAACTTCATTTTATTTTTAGATTTTTATCAAGTTAAATTAAAGTAAGTAAGCCAAGAATAGCAATATCAGGTAAATGATTTAAAAATGAGTGTTGATTTTCTTTTGGATGTTGTCGCGGACAGTCAAACATACACGATAAATTTGAGTCAGTGTGTAAGAGACCTTATGAATAATTGTGAAAATTTATGAGGGTACCTCAAAATATTGTTAAGCTTGAGTGAATTACACATGCATGCACATTGTGAATTCATTGTCATGATAAGTGAAAGTTGTGTACGTGCCGTGAGTTTATAAAATTACAAAGTATTAAGAATTACGAATTTATGAAAGTTTTATGCACATGCAGTATGTTAATAGTGATGCATACGTTTTGAAAACGTTAATACATATATTATTGGATATTAGATATCAGTGAGAGGTTAAGGTTGGTACATATGATTTTTTTTTTCTGGGTTGTTTGTATATTTTTGGTTAGAATTCTGGTAGGATGATTCTGTAGGTGTATTCAGTGCTATATTTCTGTTTCTTGGTTTTAGTAGTAAATTCTGCCACTCGAAAGCTGTAAGCTTGCCCTCGTAGATTTGCGTAGTACCTAATAGGAAGCTCTTAAAGGCTTGCTTATTATATGCAAATATATTGCATTATAGACATATACAATGTTATTACACCGTTGTATATGTTGTTATATAAATTTTCTTCTCTGAGACGGTTATAGAAATCTCAGTCTTCAATTCAAGCCATATTCTATATTACATTCAGGCGGTTCGTATTACCTGAATCTCTTAATATTAAGCCTTTTAATACGTCTTTTTTCTATCTATCTTGTGAACACCATCAGAATTACTCTATGGAGATATTTAAATGGAAATATTATCTACTAATTCAGTTATTAGAGAATTATATTATATAACTATAATCCAATCTTGTTAAATTGAATTATTAGTCTTAAATTTTGTCTATAGGGACAAAATTTTCTCTTGGGGAGGGGATATTGTGGCGTAAAACATAGATTTGCTATATTGGTTTATTAGGCGCTATTAAGCGTAGGTATATCTGGGTATACTTAGGTCGGTATAATGGGTGTGTCCTTAATAGTGTCAAAGTAGGGGTAGTTGATGGAAGGAGATAGGGTGGGATGTAAGCTATATATAAGCGTGCGCAATAGTAGAAGAGGAAATCAGGAACTAACTAAAATTAATTTATTTTACTTCATACTGTCGAAGAAAATTTACATCAAAGTAAATTATTCTATAAAATATATTTCATTGAAATACCAGTGAGGGCGTACGTAGCCCAAGTATTTTAATAAAATGAAACATTGAAAACGGAAGCTCTGGTAAGCATCAACTTCATAAATTTTATTAAGTAAATTAATTGTGGGTAATTTTCATGTAAAAAAAAGTATATTTTAAGTAAATTTATTTTATCAGGCAGGCGTTTGTGAAATTTAGAAAAGGGGTAATGTTCTTTGGTATATTAAATGTTTTAAAATGGGGAGTAAAAATTAGTAATAAGGGAAAGTTTAGGGATATCTATGGTTGAAGAGGGTATATAAAATATATTGTTTGTTCTTTTTAGAATGAGCTTCCAAGTTTATGATTAAAAAAACCCTGCTTATACCCGTAATATATCTTTGCTGAAAATATAGGCGTAGAGCCATATTACTTATTTTACATATCCTGGAGGAAGGAAGTCCCATCCCAGAATCCGGATGAGTACATAGTTATAAGTTAGATTTAAGTTTATTACTGGTGAAGTTGTAATAAAAATATTAATACTCTGAGTTCGTGCATTATTGACTCCAGGACAAATTACCTTACCTAAACTACTGAACCGCCTGGGAACTCCTGGGGAACACTACGGACTTCCCAGAAGCGTGTCATTTCAAGGCAGTAAATTTTGGGGTCCCCATACTATGAACTGAAACTCAATTTTTTTTTCAAATCACTACCATAGCGAACGTGTTTAAACAGCAATCAAAGTTACAACGGACTACAAGAACTATAATATTATGGTACTTGCTGTTACAGAACCCTTCTTGGGTGAGTACGACTCGCACTTGGCCGGTTTTTTTTTAAGTCGATTAAAAAAGATCTCAAAAATATATTTTAGTAGGAGTAAAGGAGCTGGCTTAAAATAAATTATTATAAATCCTGATACAAAATTTTAATTAACCGGATTTTCAAGACATTGCACAACCGCTTAGGTTTCCAAAAAAATTATAAAGTATGAATCGGAATCAATTTTATATAATCTATACTATTTTTTATATCTGAAGAGGTTGTTTGTCTGTTTGAAGGCTAGGATCTCAGGAACTACTGGGTGGACTACGAAAATTGTTTTTAAGAATACTAATAGTAAATTTAATGAGGATGGATGTAGGTTCAACATCACCCTAAAACGAATAAGAGCGGAGCAGCCATTAAAAAATGTTTCGAAATGCGGAAAATAGATCCCTTTTGAGAGCTTCCGTTGCGTACGCTGCGTAAATGCTTAAGGCGAAGTGCAATTGTGTCTCAAGCGATTCGGAGGGGGTGAAGCAGACGCAAGATGTTCGGGACGCTCCGTGCGTCGGAAACGTTTTCGCGCGTTAACCCGTTCACTACGCAATTGAAATCATTGACAGAAGTACAAGTTTACATAACTATTTTTTTCGCCCTGTTTAGATAAACCTCTTTAGATCTTCTACTCGTGAGCAACTACGTAATTGATTTTGATGCAATTTTTATCACTAACATGTAATGAAATTCATTTTCATAATACGAATAGAACATAATATATTTAAGAAGTACTTCAATTTATTTTTTTACCTGTGACGATTTTTGCCAGGTTTATAGAAAAATTAAGAATCTGCTGCCCCTATCCTTTGTTTATATTTTTTGGTACTTCCTTAAAAGGAAAAAGGAGGGTTCTGTACAAAAAAAGACTGAAAAATATACCAGTATGGGAGCCCTCCTTAATTTTTTTTCTGTTCTTAGGATTCGTAAATTTCAAATGCCTAGCTATTGCAGTGGTGCATAAGATGACAGATAGATAGTCTCAGTAATAGGGTCACGTTATTACAGATTATTTATACTGTTGGCACTTGGTGGAACCTGCAGCGCATATTGAATAACCACCACTTGTATTGTTTTACAGCATTTATTTACTCTACACCTGACCGCTTTTGCCTCTTAGCATTTTCAAAAGGCAATACTTTCTCCTCGTTCTATTTTTGGATACGGAACTGTAAAAACGGCCGAGGTTCAAGTTGGACTAGCACACTGATGAAGATTTCGTAACAAAAAAAAAACGCCAGAAGATTACGTTGTATGGGAGTAACCTTATTTTTTTCTTTATCTAGTGTTATTATAGTTGTTACAGCGGTAGCAGAAACACACTTTGAAATGTATTACTGCCTAGTTCATGAGATACAGATGAACAAACGGACTTCGAAGTCTCAGTAATAGGGTCCCGTTTGGCTAAGAAAACAAAGAATATACAAAAACGAATATTGCTATTTGCAAATATGCAAGGGTGTAAAGGAATAAATTTCGATACTATTTATTTAAACTAGACTAGGCTTTAGTCCTGTCCAAATGATTACCATTTCCTAAATTAAACATTTTACGTTTCACTTCGCATAGCTATTGCCCGCAGCTTCAGCTGTGTAGAATTCTGTTCGCGTTCCCTACTACCATTGGGTCATATCCAGGGATAAAATAGCCTTTATGCTATTTTCTAAAGTATCTTACTTCTTACTTATAATTTTATAAATGCGAAAGTTTGTGAGTGTAGATGTTTGTTACTCTTTCACGCTCTAACGGCTAAACGGATCTAGCTGAAATTTAGTACAGGGGTAGATATAGGCCTGGAATAACACATAGGCCACTTTTTATCCCGGCAATCAGTTCCCACGGAAAGCGGAAACGGGAACAAAACTAGACGCGGGCAGAGCTGCGGGCGTCAGCTAGTGTATAATATGTCCAGGAATACATTGCAGTCTGGAAAAGCATAAAATAATTATAATAGGCCACCAATTACAGCCAGATCTGCTCAACCGTTGGAACGTGATTTTGTCACTAACATCTTCACAGACTTTCATATATCATAATTAAATAATTCGCAAGTCATATTAAGTCATCAGACGTTTTTAGTAACATATATTCACAAAATCATCTTCTAGCGCTTAACATATAGGTACCACTATCAATTGAACATTGTATTACTATTTTACATTATGGCTTAAAAACAAAGTTAGGGTTGTATTGACTGTATCGGGTTGTATGTAAGCTGTTTATTTTCAGTTCACTGTTGGTTAAAATTCAAACTGAGGTGACGGGAGGCCTCGAACCGTTTTGGCGCAGCGAAGAACCATAGCGTCCTTGGCTGCCTTCTATGGAATGTATCACGGTGAATGTTCTGAAGAGCTCTTCAACCTGATCCCACCCTCTTCTTTTCGATCCCGAACAACACGTGCCGGGCAAAGATGACACTCACACACAGTGGAGAGAATCTTCGCCAGAACTGAACGTTTCAAAAGATCGTTCCTCTGTCGAACTATAAAAACATGGAACGACCTGCCCGCACACATGTTTCCCTCATCTTAGTATCCCGGGTTCTTCAAGAGGAGCGTGAAGAGGCACATAACAGGGCCGCCAACTTGAGGACCACTGTCAGAAGTGGCCCCCAATCGCTAGATGCGCCACGGCTTTCCATCAGACTGGTGGCGACGTCAATTTGGCGAGCTAAATATAAAAAAAAGAAACTCATACTTACAACTTCAAATTCAATACCCACCTACATCAACTACGACGTACGAGTAGTAAAGTAAGACTACGAGAATATCAATAATACGCAATACGTGCCTTGAAAGCTGTAATTTTGGATAGAAGAATACCAATTTTTTGAGTTTAATTTATTATATACTCAATTAAGGTTTATTCCTACTGTTATATTGTAAATTTAGGAGAATTGGCCCACTGATTTATCAGTCATTAGTATTATACTCGTTATGACATTGATTTTACTTAATATTAATTTAAATAATGTGCATGTTATACGCTCGGTCAGGGCGTCACATACATGAGCGCATTTATAGGTGAATCTTCTGGACTTATCTATTATGTGGCATCAGGCAAACTTTGTATTGGAAAGTATGAAAACGTTACTATAACTTATATAATACACCAAAGAAACTTCCCCAAACAGATGCCTTGAATACTTCCTTTTTTGTTTTTTTTTATTACCTATTTTCGTTACTACGGCAGCGAATTACGTCAGCGGGCGTGACAAAGTTGCATACGGGTGTCCTCAACAAAGCCTGTCGGCTGACTGAGCGGGCTCTGTGAGGTGGCTGATAGCAGCAAAATGCACTTCCGCTCAACAAAACATTGTTTTTTATTCAAACAATATGTTTTTAATTAATAAATAACTGCATAGGACCTCGAGGTAACTTATTAGGGACATGGAAATAAAAACTTAGTGGGATACATTATATAACTACTGAATGAAATTGATTATAGTCAAGGCGGTCACAGGTAAATTTACAGATTCGAGGGAACTTTGGGATTATTTTCTATCGAGCCGAATTTCCTCAATCGTGTTTTGGAGAGCTGACATCCCTAGTCAATATACTTAATAATAATTATCCATTTAAAAAATTGTGAAATCTTTGTTAACACCGTTGCAAAATTGGTTCGAAATATGTCAAAATTATGTATTTTTAGTCCCACTTCACCTTAAAGTTGCGTAACAGTTAGTATTTGTCGTTTCTCGTAAAAAATCAAATAAACAGTTCGTGATACCGTAATGCATTTTTTTACGTGTGGTAAATCCGTCATGGATGCAGGCTATGCCGGACTCTTTACGACTGAAAGCCAACACGTTACCTACCTACTGCCTACGGTTGAGAGGTTCCTGGTAGGCCCTCGGAAGGATATCCCAAGGATTCTATGTACCATAATGTCTATATTTTAAGGTTTGCTCACAATAACCTTCTTAATAAATTCTAAAATAATTGCGACATGAAGGGAGTAAATGCGACGGTAAACTTGATATTAAAATATTAATACCACGCCACTCTATATTATCTCTGTGTTATGTGACACAAGTGAAGTTGCGCGTGTCAGCTAATCTTACTTCTTATTAATAACTTATTATAAATGCGAAAGTTTGTGAGTGTGGATTTTTGTTACTCTTTCACGCTCGAACGGCTGAACGGATCTGACTGAAATTTGGTACAGGGGTATCTAATTATAGTCTGGATTAACACATAAGCTACTTTTTAAGTTCCCACGGGAAGAGGAAACGGGAACAAATTTTACGCGGGCGAAGCTGCGGACGTCAGCTAGTTTTATTATTTTCATAACCTGTGTATGTTAATACTATTTGAATATCTTTTGAATACTAGTTTATTTAAATTTTATTTCTTCTAAGATCTGTGTGAATGTCAATTCAAAAAAATTTCGATCCTGCGTCATTCTCTTCGTCTTTACCTACTGCGTTGCAAATCTTGCGATAAATCTAAAAAAAACCGACTTCAAACAAATTCTGAAAAATAAAATTTATGTACTTAGCACAAAGTAATTGTATTTTGATTTATCAGATTTCATTCAATATCATATTGAAGTCGGCGCCAAGTAAGCCCATAGGGTTAGATAGTTATTATTGATGGCACCAACTTCAATATTATATTGAATAAAATCGGGACTAGCCTTTGCGAACCACCGCATACAAAAATATTCTGCCAGTTTTCATACAAGTGAAGGGGGAAACACAAAGACATATAAAATTTCATTGCATTTAAAAATGTATTAATCGACAAACGCGTAATGGCTGTTGTGTGTTAATTGTTATTGTACAGTCAACTACAATGTAATGTACTAGTTTAATCATATAAAATGATGTACTGATGTACAGGCTTTTCATAAAGCCAAAATACCAAATGGTCATGTGCAATGGCAGAAAACAATGCTTAAGTAAGGCGCATCCTGTGGTTAGATGATCTAAGATAAAATCTGATAAATCAAAATACAGTTACTTTGTGAAAAGTAAATTTAATTTTTCAGGATTTGTTTGAAGTCGGTTTTATTTTTTATTAATTTTTTTTTTCATTATTTTAACGGGTGGACCGAAAAATAAATCTAACTAGGTGTAAAGTTCTCATCATATTTTTAATTCAGGTGATGATTTCAATTTATAAAGTACTAGCTGATGCCCGCAGCTTCGCCCGCGTATTTTTTTTCCCGTGGGAACTTATTCCCGGGATAAAAAGTAGCCTATGTGTTATTCCAGACTATAATAATATCTCTGTACCAAATTTCAGCCCGATCCGTTCAGCGGTTTGAGCGTGAAAGAGTAACAAACATCCACACTCACAAACTTTCACATTTATAATATTAGTAAGACTATGTAAATGATGCTCGCGGCTTCGCCCTCGTGGAGTTTGGTTTCCGTTCCCGCTTCCTATGGGAAAATATTCCCGGGATAAAAAGTAGCCTCTATATTATTCAGAACTATAATCGATCCTTACTGGGATCGATTAATAGTTCGGCATAATAGTAAACATTTTAGTCAAATCCGTTCAGCCGTTAGAGCGTGAAAGTGCTTTTTTTACGTGGGGAAATCCCTCATGCATGCCATGCCGGATGTTAGATGATGATGAATGGAAAAGAATCGATTTATTAAAAATCGATTTTATTTTATTAAAAATTAATCGATTTGTCAATAATCGATTTTAATAAAAATAAATAATCGATTTTTTCAAAACATCGATTTTTTTTCTTTTATTTAAAATTAGTGTATTTCGAGTGTTTTATGAGTAAAAAGTGGTGGATTTTTAAACATAAAAGTTCGGCAACGTGCACAAGTGTTGGAAAGGGATAAAACGCAGTGAAACGTGACTCTTTAATTTTTCGACAAACTCCAGAGCTCCAGAGTCACTTCTAGTAAAGTCCCACCGCTTTACTAGGGAAGATTGACTTTGACTTAGGGCTGTAGTACTTGACTATTACTGGACTTAGAGGACGAGGACTGACTTATTAATGCAAAATGAAGATATATTATGGAAACAAGATTTGGCTTTATGGTCGAAGTAACCAAAGCCAGTATAAATGAATAATAAAAAAAAATCAACTTAGATAATAATTGTTTGTTTACATTTCATTTTGAGTGTTATTATAGTGTTTTATATATAAATTCGTGTTTAAAAGCGTTTAATATCAACTATTATGAAGGATTTAGTATGATTAAGTGTTCATCGGCAAGGAAAACGTAAATTCTTTAATCATAACAGCTCTAACCACACAACAACCTGCTAAAGATTTGTGTTACCTATTTATCAAACAATCCATAAAATCACTTTCCTATTCCATGCAACAAGTCCCGGCGTCGTGGAAGATCGCGTATGTACATCCTGTACCCAAGAAGGGTGACAGGACCGACCCGGCCAATTACAGGCCTATAGCCGTCACCTCCCTTTTATCCAAGGTGATGGAGCGTGTAATTAATACACAGCTCCTGGGGTACCTTGAGGAACACGACCTGCTCAGCGACCGGCAGTACGGTTTCCGTCACGGTCGCTCGACGGGCGATCTTCTTGTGTACCTAACACACCGATGGGCGGCGGCTATCGAGAGTAAGGGTGAGGCTCTCTCTAGCAGTGAGCCTCGACATCTCTAAAGCCTTTGACCGGGTCTGGCACCGTGGTCTACTTACGAAATTGCCCTCATATGGACTACCTGAGTGATTATGCGGATGGGTGTCCAGCTTCTTGGCCGGTAGAAGCATCAGGGCCGTCGTTGACGGCAGCTGTTCAGACTGCATGGCCATAAACGCTGGAGTACCGCAAGGCTCAGTGTTGTCCCCTACTCTGTTTCTGCTGCATATCAATGACATGTTGTCTATTGATGGCATTCATTGTTATGCGGACGACAGTACGGGGGACACTTGTTACACGGGCCGCCCCGGTATCTCTCGGGACACAGTAGAGGAAATCGTGAACAGCTTGTGTCTGAAATCGAGGCTACTCTTACTAGAGTGTCCGATTGGGGTGGACAAAATCCTGTCCAGTTCAACCCTTCCAAGACACAAGCGTGTTTTTTCACCGCTAAGCAAACCCCAATTACTGTAGCGCCGCAATTTCAGGGCACATCTCTTTCCATCTCCAAAAGTATAGGGATCCTTGGCGTTGACATCTCCAGTGACGTTCAGTTCCGTAGTCATTTGGAGGACAAGGCTAAGCTGGCGTCCAAGAAGCTAGGTGTGCTCAACAGGGCGCGGCGGTACTTCACTGCGGCGCAAACACTGCTTCTCTATAAGTCGCAAGTGCGGCCGCATATGGAGTACTGCTGTCACCTCTGGGCGGGAGCACCTGAATATCAGCTTCGTCCATTTGGCTCGGTGCAAAGACGAGCTGTAAGAATTGTCAACGATCCTGTACTTACAGCTGGTGTGGAACCTCTTCGCGACAGGAGAGACTTTGCCTCCTTATGCGTGTTCTACCGCCTGTACAATGGTATGTGCTCTGAGGAATTGTTTGATATGATGCCCACGGCTACGTTCTATCATCGCACCGCTCGCCACAGACAGGGAGTTCATCCTCACACTCTGCGTCCGGTGCGTTCCAGCACGGTTAGATCCGATAGGTGTTTTCTTCCGCGCACGCTTAGGTTGTGGAATGACCTCCCTGCCTCGGTTTTCCCAAACGCCTACAGTATGGGGTTCTTCAAAAGGGGTCTTAGAAGGTTTTTACAGGGTCGGCAGCGCGAGTGTGGCACCTCTGGTGTTGCAAACGTTCATAGGCTGCGGTGACCACCGGTCCTTCTGGTGGGCCGTATACTTGTCTGCCACCTTAGTGGTATAAAAAAAAAAAAGCACTTAAAGGTCTTTAAACAAAACTTGATATTTGTTCTTTTTCAAACAATAATAATAGTTGATGTTGTAATAATCATTAAAAAATAATTATAGTAATTCATGTTATCTGTAAGACAGTGGGATGTTTTCGTTCTATGTGCTGTTTTAAGTTTGTAGTATTACTACAAGTTTTCAATTCTTTCGAACAGTACATGCATATTGCTGTGGTAGCATCTTTCTTCATAATCATAATCATAATCATAATCATAATTTATTTATTGCATCAAATATGGTACATAAGTAGATGTAGAATATGTCAGAGTTTCACATATTTGGCCGTTTTAAAGCATGCAATTTGACAAGTTAGGTAGATGCACAGTAAGACACATTACAAATATTTTCAGTTAAGTACATCAATTTCACACAGTTGATGGACAAACATATAATTAAGCAGGTACTTATATACAATTCATATTAATATATTAGTCAAATTAAATAGCATGTCCAATTAGAATATGAATTAGTACTTATGTCAATAAATTACAAATGTCAAATTTCGATTCTATATAAATTATTACACACGTTAACAATGACTAAAATTGTACTCATTAGATAAACAGGCACATACAAGGGATTCATCTTAACGATTTGTCATTTAAAAATTCATCAATCGAATAATAGCACTTATCCAGCAGTAAGCTTTTTACTTTTCTTTTAAATATGTTACTAATTTCTATGAGTAAAATCGATTTTGGCAGGTGATTATACAGTCTCGGTGCCATACAGAATACACTTTTATTGAGATATGCTGTGCTACTTGCTGGGAAAGATATCTTCAAATGATTTCTCTTGCTATTAAGTTTGCCAAAAAGGTGTATATTTTTTTTTACAAAAGATGCAACCTCTAAAATATATATACAAGGCAAAGTTAACATTTTGAGCCTAACGAAGTATTCTTTACAACTGTCAGTAGGTTTTAATTTACAAATAGCTCTCACACATCTCTTTTGTGATTTAAATATACAATCAGCGTTAGTGGAATTTCCCCAGAATATGACACCATAAGTCAAAATCGGAAATACATATCCATAATATGCAGTTACAACTGTAGATGGACTTGCTACTTTGGAAAGCATGTAGAGAGAATATGAGTGTCGGCTAATTTTTGAGCATAGAGTGTCTACATGAAATTTCCAGTCAAGACCTTCGTCTATATTTAGTCCTAAGAATTTGGTTTGTTCTACTTGTCCAACTTGAGTATTATTATATTTTATATCTAAATTAGTCAATTTGTTTACTCTATTTCGAAATGTCATTATACTAGTTTTGTCAAGATTTATTCGTAAATTGTTTAATGTCAACCAATTAATAGTATTATGTAAAGTAGTATTAATATTTTGCTCCACTTCAGACTTAATGTTGCCCGTTATCACAACAGTGCTGTCATCAGCAAAAAGGATTGTTTTGTAATTGGTTATCTGAGGAAAGTCATTAATGTATATAATGAATAGGAGCGGTCCTAACACGCTTCCTTGTGGTACACCAAACATGACTTTTCTGGGTTCTGACATGTAATTTAAAACCTTTTTTGTAATGTTACAAATTCTAGAAATTTGGGTAACCTGTATCCGACCACTCAAGTAAGACTTTACCAAATCCAGTACATTTCCTCTTACCCCATACGCATATAATTTTTCCAACAATGTCGCATGTTCAACATGGTCAAACGCCTTAGATAAATCCATAAAAATGGCAGATGCTTGGGTCTTTTTATCCACTGCAGTCATGACTGAGTTGAGAAATCTATAGATCGCTACATTAATATTCCTATTTTTGCGAAATCCTGCCTGCTCATCCGACAGTAGGTTGTTGGATTCAAAGTAAGTATATATACTACTATGAATGACTCTTTCAAAAATCTTAGAAAAGACAGGAACAAGTGCTATAGGCCTGTAGCAATCCATATCACTTTTATTATTTTTTTTAAATAGAGGTTTTATAATTGTAATTTTTAGTTCGCTTGGATACACACCCTCACAAATACACAAATTTAATATGTGGCTAATTATATGCGACAGCTTAGAAGCTACCAGTTTCACAACTTTTGTTGAAATCTCATCGTACCCGGTGCTGTTGGTACTATTAAGTTTCATGATTACTCTATAAATATCAGCTGGAATTGTAGGTGGCATAAACAAGGAATTTGATTGTTTACTTATCTGTATTTTGGGCACTGATGATGTAGATTTCTTAACGTTGTCTACAAAATGGTTGTTAAATAAATTAGCAATCTTTATGGGATCTCTAATGACTTGATCCTTTATTGTTATGTTTTGTATATAATCCTTAGGGATCTGAGACTTATTCCTATTTATTACTGCCCATGTAGCCTTGCACTTATTTAAAGCACTCTGAATATAATAGTCATTTTTGGATTTTTGTGTTAATTTAATAATCCTATTTAGTCTGGATGATAAGTTTTTAAAAATCTTTTTATTTTGTTCTGTCTGATTTTTCCTATATTGCCATAAAAGTAAACGCTTACGTTTACAGCAGACTCTTATTCCTTTCGTGATCCAGTTTGGTCTTTTTTTGACAGAAATTTTAACACGTACAGTCGGGAAACATAAATCATAAAACAGTTTGAACAATGTATAAAATTCAGTAAATGCGATACTTGGATCTTGACTATTATATACTTCCTGAAAACTAAGAGAATCCAAACATTCTCTAAATTTATTAATGTTTTCCTTTGAATAGTCTCGTTTCTCAATAAACCAACACTTCAGAGACTGTATATATTTACAAGGCAGTGAAAACAATTGACCGGTGTGGTCTGATAAGGCAAATTCATAAACTCTACAGGAACAACTTTGAACATTATATAGGAAATTATCAATGCATGTTCCAGTCTCTAGACGCGTTGGTTGCATGAGAGCTGCTCTCAAGTTATAAGATAATAAAATTTGTAAAAATTCAGAAGATTGCGGTGTTTTCTCAAGCAGATCAATATTAAAATCCCCACACAGTACCACTTTCTTTTTCCCAAAACAGAATGCAGTCAATAACAAATTGAAGGCTTCAAAAAATGCATCAAGATCATGCCGACTATATCTTGGCGGTCGATAGATACATATCACATAAATCTTGTATTCTAAGAGTTCTATCCCAGAGCATTCAATTATATTTTCTTTACCATATTTAGATTCTTCGTTATAAAATACTTTTGCCAGCCGCTTTTAGGTGTTTTACGGTTAGAAGACATCTTCATTGTTTATTGTTGGTTACCAACAACTATAATAACTCAGAAGATCTCACTCACTAAACTGAAACTACTTAACTCGCCGACATAACTACAGATAACACCGTTTTTTATTTACTAACTTGCAAATAATAATGCTTCGAGTTTTTTTATTCGGCGCATAGATGGTACTATTTATGAAAATCGATTTAATCGCGTAATTTATTAATCAATTTATTAAAAATCGATTAATATGGATTTGAAAATCGATTATAAAAAATCGATTATTCGAAAATAATAATCGATTCAAAGAAAAATCGATTATTTTTTAACATCCCTATGCCGGACTCTTGCCGACTGAAAGAGACGGGAGCCCCGGGTAACCCCTCAGAGGGATGTCCCAGGATTTTCGACGGCACGGAGGTTCGGTTACTGTCCTGTATATCTTTAGGGGCTGTTCGCCTGTTCGGTTTGTTATATAGCATCATGGGGGGTGTGGCGTGCGTGAAACTTTCACATCTCGCTGCCGTCTGGCGTCTTGGGCCTATTTTTGTAAGGTCGGTGAGCAGCCCCCCGCCGTCCTCAGGCCAGATACAAGACAAGTCTGCATGTCCAGCCAGAGTTCTACAGTCTGTATCGTCGCCGCAGATAGCAGAACTCAGGTGGGAGAGTTATCTCGAGCTCCATCACCGCCGGCTCTTTCACGAGCATGAGCTGCAGCCGCTGTCGTTGTGGAGGACACGGCGGTGTTCCACTTACTTCCGCTGGAGATCATGGCTCGCACCGTGGTCGCCAGCGAGAGAATGTCTTCGTCCAGACTTGCTACGAGGACCACGCGAGAGTGAGAAAGTAAGAAACATCCCCACTTCCAGACATGTAGACATCCACACACAAACTTTCCCTTTTTTATACCATTAAAGCGGCAGACAACAAGCCTACAGCCCCACCTATGAGCACCGAGGTCACCGTAGCCTATGAACGCTTGCAACACCAGAGGCGCTACACTCGCGCTGTCGAACCTGCAAGAACTTTTTGAAGAACCCCATACTATAGACATTTGGGAAAATCGAGGCAGGGAGATCATTTGTACAACTAAATATTTTGACTAGCCTGCTGACATTGTTGGGAATACTGGTGTCATCCATTATCAAAATTTAAAATCTTATAATGCTGGTATACTAACTGCTTTATCAAATCGAATTAGAGTTGTTTTAATTGTAATAGTTATTGCTTGAATATTAAATTATGAGAGATGAAATTACATTTTTATAAGGGCTAAAACTTGGGCAAAGGGCAAATGCTTGCAATTGTCTTGGCAGTTTATTAAGAAAATTTGGTATCAAATACTCCGCAAATCTTGTTCCATTACTTGTTTGTGGACTGTATTTATTTTTATGTGTCATAGGTCTTAAAAAGTTAGTTCTTATTTTTTTGTTTAATAACTCGGGCCTATTCACCTCTGTGAGTGTCAGGAATTGTACCTAACTGTACACATTCATCACCTTACAGTATGGTGATGAATGTGTACAGTTAGGTAGTTTGTGCAGACATTTAACACGTCCGTGTTAAATGTCTGCATCCAGGAAAGGATGGACTGACAAGAGTGGCGACAGTACAGACTATGGGGGACGCTGAATTAAAGAGACCGCTGTACAAAGTGATACTGTTGCCTAAGAATCTGAAACGAAGTTGACTACGGTGGGCGGAGTAGCGAAGCAATGAATATTAAAAGATATATTTAATGTGTCAGGGTTGAAAATCTAATGCAAGTGTTTAAAGTACCTGTTGGCGACGCAATGTAACCCTTAGTTATTTGCAAAACTGTCCCGATGAATCTGGCAAATAATAGTTCCAATTAGGACCGAAACGGCGCTAGTGTGCCAGCTGGGTAATGTCTGTGTGCATTTCATCTGCCTATATTATATAATAATATGCCTTTGCCTATCGCATCGGGGATAAAGGTGTGACCATATGTATGTATGTATGTAACTAGCTGACCCTTACAACTTCGTTTACGACGCTTAAGGTGTATGAAAGGGGAGGTATTTCTTCATCAGACTCAGCAAGCGGTGAGTGAAACTGCCCTGTTTGCTGTATCATAAAAGAACTTACACATCGAGTCTAGTCTATCTAAAATAATTTATTCCAGTCCACGCCTTCGGACGGCGGACGAAATATTTAAGAATGGACTTAATCATTAAGCTCTTATATAATAAAGCCAACACGCCGGTTTAGATTTACCCTCACATTCAAAGGAACTCTTTAATTCTAGGTTTTGAGAAGTTGAGATGTCTCTAACTCCTGAACTTTTTTCCTTAATTTTCATTCAAATCAGTAGTTTCGGCGTGATACGTATTCGGAATACAGACGGACATGAAAATTTTAAATTTCATTTTGGCTTAAGTAGGTATCGATTAGAGAACGCGTTCTTTTTTTTTTAATAGCTTCCTTGTTCAGACTCTTGACCCTCAACAGTTTTATTATTATGTACAGATATAGACTAGCAAGAAACTCGGCGGGCTATTCTTTTAAGTGCTCTGCTTACTATAGACTTAAAAAATCATAACAAATTAATTGAGAATCCAACAGAGCCAGCAGGTCATTTCCAGACTTACTTGTCTAGCAAATTACTGCATACAATTTTTGGTCCCGAGCAGGATTCGAACCTGCGTCTTCTGGTTTGCCGGACCAGACGGCCTCACCATTGGACCAACGAGACACTGCTCTCGACCGTCAATTCTTTCACCTTAGTTGCCGGTAGATGGTGCCTACGTCGCCCCAAGACAGTGTCTCAAAAAAAGCAGTGTGTTAATAATAACTGTAATATAAGTATTTTGCATCAATTGTCTATATAAGGGATATAGACAAAAGCACAAAGTTATAATAGCTTAAGTTGTGTGGGAATGTTCAGAAATATTTCTTCATTTATTTATTTTGAAATGATTAAGTACCGCTTACAATATGTACCTTTCGAAGTAATTTAACCCTTAGCCACCTACCATAACTTTTTGTCACACAACCACCTATCATACGTCTATGAGACTCCTGAGTAAAATGGTTCTTTAAAGTAATATCTTGTTTATTGAGTTATATTTTTTTTAGTAATAATCAACTTAGGAAAGTATTAAACTCTTTAGTAAAGGTACAAGAGAATAATTTTTATAGGCATTTTGTCTTAATTACTATTAATCAACAATATCTCCTATTTTTAGCTTACGAACTAAGTCATTTAAGGTAAATGAGATCTATAAAAAATAATCACATGAATAGTAACTTCTTTTATTGCAATTACCGCACAATTAACGCACGTACGACCTTGATGAGTAGTTGCACGGCACTGAAGGGGGGCGGGGAAAAGGTACAGGAACGGACGAGTTCGTAAACGACTCGGTATCAGATATATTTACGTTTTAAATATGAAATGAGCTCCTAGCCTCTGTTTTCTCAAAGCTACAGTTTGATTTTTATTGCTACTTTCAAGCACCTAGTACGAGTAGGAGCTCTAAGTTCATTATCGTCATCTTTCGTCAGGCACTGGATGTTTCAGTGAACCCCTTTACAGGCTGACTCCTGGCAACCCGCGCACGTGTTTACCTCTTCTTACAACCCCTGGATTCTTCAAGAAGAGGAACACTATAGGGCCGCTAACTTGAGGACCACTGTAAGAAGTCTTATGCACTGTGAGAGTGACCCCGATTGCTAAATGTCACCATGGCTTTCCATCAGGCGGTTGACGCAAATTCGGAGGGTTTATTATAATAAATACATTCAACAAAACCTACGTAAAATAGCCAGTTACCAAACAAGTTTTCATGAACAATATTACTATGGAATTTTGTCACTATAATCTGATACCTGTTCTGACTTTCGTAACGATACCTGTTTTGACTTACGTAGGCAAACAAGTTTTAAATAGCATAAAATCTATAACTGGAACTATAAAACCCTAGAAAGACCTGCCAGCGCACGTTTTGCCCTCGTCTTACAACCTCTTCTTCAAGCAGAGCGTGAAGAGGCACAATATTATAGAGTTAGTCTAACAGTTTGGGAAAATTCCAAGCAGTTCGATCCTCGGAATCAGTCTAGTCTAGTCAGTTTGAAAAAAATATTATTCAAGTAGCCCGATCATCGGACTACTAGTTGTACTGGTTGGAAAATCCTTCATTGGCCGCCAACCACGAGTACCACTGTCAATATCGTGCCAGCAATCGCTAGATGTCATCAGGGCTTTCCATCAGATGGTCGGCACCATTTGGAGCATTTTAAAGGAGGCCATTAAAATAAGTTTAACTGCTATTTTACGGCGACGTACTCATTAGCAATAAATCATATTTAATAGATTAATTAATTACTTAGCAATATATGATAGTTACCTTTACAATTCAATTAGTAGTATCATTTTAGTAGTTATTAATCTGGTAGCATAACTGTACGGAACCCATACAGATAGGTATTAGAAAAATAGCAGGATTTCAAATCTAATAATCGATTTTGGGAATTCCTGAATGTACTCTAAATGGATTTAGAGAACTATTTTATTCTAATCTGTGTATAAGCTAAAAGCACTTTAAGTTATTGTAGATTGAAGCTTAAAATTATTTTAACATCCTTTTAATTAGATTTTACCATTAGAATGGTTGTAAGATATGCAATTTTCTTTTTCAGTATGTCTATCCTGTATGAACATGGGTATCTTCGGTGCCTGGCCATCATCTACAATACTCCTTTTCAAATCCGAGAACACCACTTTACAGAGACCTATGACAAATATTGAGATATCGTTCTTTAGCAGCTTACCAACTGCTGGTTCATTAGTTGGCCATCCCATTATAGTGGGATACATTTTAGATAGATTGGGAAGGAAATATACTGCTATGTTGGCGTCGTCATTTTATGCGGTAAGTAATTTTCCGTTCCATTGTTTATTTATTCTACTTGACATATGTCTAGAACTTCTCAGCATCACCTTAGGACCGCTCCGCGTTCCGCGAGATCAGCTCCGCGTTGTTCGATGCTCGTTGTTTAGCTAGTACCAGCTTTAAAAACAATGTCATAGCTGACTGTACAATTGGCAGTTTTTGTAGCTGTTGAGCTACGATTTCATTCTGACATTTGAATTTAAAAGCGGACTTAGGTAACACTCCTTCTAGTAATGCTGGACAGTTTTGTCAGAGCAACTTCGGAATTGTTTAAGCGCTGGATAGACGGCATCGCTCAAGAAACGCTGTTTGTGTGGGGGATTTTCTGCAAAAATTTTGCAGGAAAGTTTGCTGGCATTAAATACTTACGCTGTAATACGTGTAGGGGGTGCGAACTGCGTGGTACCTGATAGGATGGGATTTTGCTACGTTAAACAGAAAACACTTTAATTACGTTAAAAGGTTTATTGCTGCTAAACTATAATAGTCCAGTCATTACGTCGTCAAAATCGGGTTAGAAATGCAAATGAACCGAGAAAGCCAAATTTTGGATATTGGGGATATGTGGGGAGGGGCTAGAAAAGCTTAAGTTCAAATTGTCGACCAAATAACCTGATGGGTTTTCGCCATCTTGAAAAAAAGGTTAAATTCAGTTTTTTCATCATAACTCGGTTCCCCGTTGAGATACGAAAATATTTAAGCTATACGTTTTTGTTGCTCTTTGTACAATCTTCAATTAAGAGCCTACCAGACGCCAAGTTGTTAAAAGAAGATAGAAGATATACATTTTAGCGTGCAAGAAAGAGAGAGATGCGATCGGTTTTTGTGCGCTTTTAACGAAATAAATTAATTATAAAAAAAACTATAACCAATATGAAAAAAATGCTCTAGTGCAAATGAAGATTTTACTGTTGTCTTTCTTATAAATATTTTATATTATAAAAACAAACTATAACATACGAGATCTAGCTTAAAATTTTACGAAATCGAGGTATTTTCAACACAAAAATCTATCGAGGATTTTATCAGTAATCGTGTTTCGAGCCTAGAGCGTTCATGAACTGAATTTGTCTGTGTTCAAATTTTAATTCAGCAGACCTCACGAGTCCTGAGATCTAGATCAAAGTAATAGTCTATTTGGCGTCATATGGACTCTTAAGGTGTAAACCTTTGAGAATGCTATAATAGCGAAACCGGTTAGGTATTATTAAAATTATAATAAAAGTTATGGAATAGTACCAGTGAGTGAGTTTTCATAATTCAATTAAGGTACTATGCATTTTTTACGTATCGATCATCGTTATCGAGAAATCGATCCAACAAACCATACATTTGGGAAGAAAAAATTGTTTTTCGCTATTTCCTTTTTTCTCGTGGAAGATATCGAAAAATGTCCAGTATGAAAATTGTTGAGCCTGTTCAGACCTACAAATTCGTTTTCTTTATTTTTATTTTTGACAATAATTACGACGTCTAGCGCGTCTTAAAGTCCGTAACACTGTGCCCGGTTTTGATTTAGCCGCTCGCATGGTTGTATCCATACGTCAAAATGGATGAATGGTTGTTCAGGGAATTATTGCAATACACAATAAATTAATAAACTAGCCAAATTATAAATCAAACACATGAAATTAAATTTATTGATCAAATAATTTTTATGCTGAAAAAAATAATAATTACAAGTGGTCATTTTATCTCATCAATCAAATAATCTCTCAAACACTTACAAGGTTACGCTATAAAGTTTTTTCTTAACATACGTTTTGCTAAATCCCTTCAAAAAAAAATTAACAAGTTATATTATTGAAATTATTTATTGACACAACTCACTACAAAAATAAATATGCGTAGAAGTTGAAGTTATGAATGAGTAATAATTTTTAGGGTTCCATTCCCAATAAGTAAAACGTAAAAATATTACCTAGACTCTAGTGACTCTGCTGTCCGTCGGTCGCTCACTAAGCTCTATCTCCTGAACCGTGTTAGCTAGAGATTTAAAATTTTCCGCTAATACAACAGGAATAAAATAATATTTACTTTTATACTACATACGAATAACTCTTTTACCGTTTTTTGCACGATTTCGATTTACACATAGATGGTTTTATAAATAAACTAGCTGATGCGCGCGGCTTCGCCCGCGTGAAATTTGGTTCCCGTTCCCGCTTCCTGTGGAAACATTTTTCCGTGATAAAAAGCCTATGTGTTATTCCGGACTATAATCTACCCCGGTTCCAAGTTTCAGCCCGATCCGTTCAGCCCTTAGAGCGTGATTGAGTAACAAACATCCAAACATCTTCACAAACTTTCACATTTATAATATTAGTAGGATTCGAATTCTTCATTTTATGATAGTACCTATATTATAACGAGAATTTAATTTAATTTTGCAGGTAGCCTGGTTAATAATAGCCTCGACTAACATCGTGGAAATAATACTACCAGCCATGTTCATTGGAGGGTTGGGAGTTACAATATTTTTATCAACAATCATATACATTGGTGAAATTTCTGACAACACTATACGAGGGGCCTTAACCGCTGGTCCAAACCTAATCTGCACATTTGGATTTTTGGTATCATATTTTCTTGGAGGTGCTTTAGAATACCATATGATGGTGTATGCCTGTTTGTTCTTAGCTATGATTGGTGCTCTCATAATAATTGTGTTGAAAGAGTCTCCGGTGACGCTCATGGCCAAAGGAAAAGAAGAAGTGAGTTGTGTTTTGAAAATGAACTTACACTGGTTAGGTTAATACATAGGTACACAACACATAGTCACGTCTTTATACCCGTGGGGGTAGGCAGAGGCATATTATATGCCCACATTTCACCTTTGTATTATTTGTCCCACGTAATAGGTAGTGAGCCGTATTGCCGTGTTTAAATGGACAGGCGAAGTTGTGACTACCTGCTGTAGAAATAAAACCTTCAACTTAGCTTAACGACTGCCATTTTACTGGCAACCGGGACCAACGGCTTAACGTGCCTTCCGAAGCACGGAAACGCTCAAATAAATGTCACAAAGTGATCACATGGAGGGTCACCCATCCCATCCATGGACCGGCCATAGTGAAAGTTGCTTACTGCAGTGATCGTTTACAGAACACTGAGTCCGCGGGGTCGGGTAGATTTATTCATAGGTACACTACACATAGTCACGACTTTATACCCTAAGGGGTAGGCAGAGGCATAGTTTACGCCCACATTACTACTTATAGTTTTATATCCCAAGGCTCACCACCTACTAAGGTGGTGAGCCTATTGCCGTATTGTAATGGACAGGTACAGGTTATGATGATAGATAGTTTAAAAATTTCCAAGCCGCCCATAAGGCCTTCAACTTGGCTTAACGGTTGTAATTTTACTGACAACATGGTATTTCGATTTATTTACATACACGATTTTTACATTTTTCGATTACAGAGAATGACCAATCTGCGCAATTCGGGTTATGATAGGAACGAGACGTCGGGTCAGGTTAGGAAGAGGGTTACGTTCGGAACAAATATTACATTTTTATTCAAGTTCCTAACCTAACCCGCGACCGGGTCAGGTTTCCGGGTCAGGTTCGGAATAATCGGTTTCATTTCGAGTTTTCCTTCTCTAAGCAATGGATTGTTTTGCGAAAGTGTTCCCTTAGACGCCTCTTACGGCACCCTTGGGATGAATAGGTGGCGATATTTTGTACTCTTTCTCTTCGCCACACGGAATAATTTTTTTGCGCTCCTAACATAGGCACTTATTCCGAGAGTAAAAATACTATCCTGGTACCTACCAAATTTCAGTCAGATCCGTTTAGCCGTTAGAGTGTAAAAGAATAACAACATCCACACATCCATACTTACAATTTTTCGCATTTAACACGTTAGTAACTTTTTAAAATTTTATCTGCGCAGACTTTAAATATTTAGATAACAACAATGTAATGTCGCATCAATGTGTCACAGAGGTCATTTGTAAAAAAAATGGCTCCAAAATCCTCATTCATCTTGATATTACATAGTCCTTATTGACTTTGAAATGTACCTAAATATGAGAAATAACTTGTTACTATGTACTTATCAAGAATACAGTACATTATACAAAATAACAATGGGAATAAACCAGACCAGTCCCTGTAATAGTGACAAAGTTTTATTATACTACATACATACATATAGTCACGCCTTGATCCCCGAAGGGGTAGGCAGAGGCAACGCCCACATTTCATCTTATACTTACCACGTACGAGTAAGAGGTAGTGAGCCTATTGCCGTGTTGAAATATAGTTTTACTAGACTACATTTAAAATAACTTAAAATTTTTGGTCATCGTTCATTTTACACTACTAAGGTACAAGAATACAGCGCCACCTGATAGACTGTGATAACTGTCGCCTATGAAAAATTGCAACACCAGGGAAACTACACTCACACTGCTGACCCTGCAAGAACCTTCTAAAGGACATAGCCCACTTTAACGACTCTGCTCCAACACCGCTCCCACCCAACACTGCCCTAAAAGAAGACTACTGCTCGCAGCCTATGCGGCGACAGCTAGCACGCACCCAGCAGTCCACACGGCGACAGCTAGCAGACGGCCAGCTGTCCACCCGCCGACCGCTCTCGCCTTTCGCAATAGACACAGTTTGCGATCGGTGCCGGTGCGGCGACTGCTAGCAGTGAGCGTGCGGGCACCGCGCCGACCGCTGTCTACAACGCTCGCCCAGCGAGGCGTCAACTCCCGAGCAGTCTGACGGCGGTAAGCGAGCTGTAAGCGAGCTGTCTGCTAATTGATGATGGCAATGTAAAATATATCTAAAGAGCAATATTTAAAGCCTATATTTGAATTATATTATTTTTGCCGGGTGGTATCAGAGTCGTCTAAGTGGGCTTTGACCTTAAGACCGCTTTTGCAGAACCCCATACTGTAGGCGTTTGGAATAACCGAGGCTCGGAGATCATTTCACAATCTAAGCGCGCTCAAACTTATTTTATACCAAAGTCTGCTTTCGTGAATAGAGTTAATCTATATTTTATGGTTTTAGGAAGCAGCAAAATCGATAGCTTTTTATCGACGCACACACAGTACATCTAAAGAAGTCACCAGAGAATTAAATAATATTCGACGTACCCTCAACTCCGATAAAGAAGGTAATGTAGATAATTTCAGTATAATGCGGCATTCTTATTGGGAGATATGGGGTCATACTTCCGAGGGCTTGGTTCTAGGAAACGTGAGGTTTTTAGTCGGTAGGAGTCCGGCATAGCATCCTTGGATTTTCCTCAAGTTAAAAAAATGGGTCTCTCTTGTTACACGAGTCGATATTTGCCGTGCCGCTATCCGGAATTCCGGATCACAAATCGCCTCACCAAACCGCATCGCTAGTCTATTTAAAAGAGATGACTAAAATTGCATGCAGCATGAATCAAGGTGAAGCAACGAAGGCGAAACAATCCCCATGCATGCGGCGGACAATTGCCAGCGAATGAGTATTTACAGGAACAATTTTCGCCACCAGTCATTTACGGTCGGTCGCTTAATGGTCAAAGTCGGTTGCTGCCTACCCAACTTTGGGGCTAGCGGCACTGTCAATTGCAACCTAGCCAAATTGCCTAGACGGTCGATTTATGCAACGTGGCAAAAACTGTGTGGCTTTAGTCACCCATGTAAACTTTATATAACCTGGAAATGTTTTAATTTACTCAAAATATTGATTTTCTATGTTACAGATGCTCAATTTTTAACACTGGATTATGAAAAAGTTAAATCTGAGCAATTGTCCTGTTGGGCTATCTTCAGTAAGTACAATTTTCTTAAGATACTTTTTTGTTTACACCTATTTAGCTCGCTATAATGTTGCCAGCCGCCAGATGCAAAGCCATGGCGAGATGTAACGTTTGAGAATTACTTTCATAGTCAAAAACAGCTGACATTGACACTGCCCCCAAGCTAGCAGCCCAACGAATCGCGTCTCTTAAAGAAGTTGGGGTCGTAAGTGGAGAGAAATGATGCGGTGGTAGAGAGTCCAAAGTTTTTATAGATCGACAGAGAAACGAAATTTATACAGCTTGATTCTGGTTAAGATTCTCTACACTGTTTAAGAATGGCATTTCTGCCCAGCACGCGTTTTCGGGATCAAAAAAGTGAGCATGCAAAAGTTGTAACACAGTGATGATCAGTGTTACTCACCAACTAGCGCGAGGTAGCTATGCAGAGAACTCTTTCCCAGGGCGCCTTACTACAGAGATTCCAGTGTGCGTGCAAGGGTAGGCCAGGGCTCTGACGAAAACAGTCAGGTAGGGTGTACACACATATATTTATATAACACAGAGATACACAGAGACACACAGAGAGCTTATTCACTGATAGACACAAATATCACAGGTACACAGAAGTATAGACAGTGCTTAGGTACTAATGCTACTAAATAGACCACTGCCGCGTGAGCAGGTAACACGGGTAAGCAGCTAACTACACTTTAATAGGGTGACGATTACTGGCCTTGAGTAAGCTGAGAGCAGCACAGCCCGAGAATGCCACGTGGAGGCGGCTGGTCCCTCTCAAAACACCTCGCTCATGTAGTCCACGTGTCATTGGGTGTGGTTTTTGCTAACCGCGGACGGGCCGCTTTTCCCCGTAGTAAAAAACCCTGTCATGAAAGAAACGACAAATTAAGATCTTGGCTGCGCGACAGACGACAATCGACCCGCTTTGCAAAAGAAGAAGTGTCTCACCAGTTTTCTGGGTAAAATGTAGCAAGATGCAATGCAGCAACCCAATCACAGCCCGTTAGGCCACGCGAGGTAACAAATAATCGCGCTTGAGCGAAAAACTGATTCGCGGCACAGTCTCAGAGCAAAATCCAAAGGACCTCCAACTACCCCAAAGCAGGTCTCGGTCAAAAGTCCGTCTTTCACGAAAAATCTTAACAAAAACCTGTTCCTTTAAATGCGAAAACGATTCGTCACTCGAACTTATCACATCCTGTCATTCTGACAGCAGAAATGTCACCACAGACAACCGATTAAAAAAAGATAACTCGATTAAGCTGCTTTCACATCCTGAATACTGCATCTATAGAAAATAAATGCTACAACCACCCCCCCTTTAATAGTATTTCCTGCGGATATGACACGCTGGAAATACACAATAAAGAAAACAGAAAAGTACTGACTAATAAACAAAGACAACCAGCTAGGTCCTTCAAACACCAGCTGACTACGACCATTACAATACCAAAGAAAGATCCTCCTATGTACCTAACTAGACACTGACTCGTGTACCGGTTAGGCTAAGTAACTAGAGTCTAATGCCCTTCATAGAAAACGAATGCTCCCTTTACTCACTGCCGATACCCTAACACTACCCAAGCTCTTAGGATAATGTAGAGTACTAAGAAGCGAATGAGAGAAAAACGCTCGGTGCGGTGCATAGAAGAAACTACAACGTGACAATTTAAAGTCACGTACACATATAGAAATACAAACAAAAGATTAAAATAGTCTTACATAATGATCACATAGCACTGGTTTAATAAACTAGAGAAACAGTGCTATGTAGTTACGTTAGGTATTGGAGACTGCTCCTCCTGATACTTCAGGATGTCCTTGATATGGTACTCCCCAAGATCCTTACCGTCCAGATCTGACAGCCTATATACTAAAGGGGATCGTTTAGCAGTCACCACACATTTAAGGAACTTAGGAGCTAGCTTAGCAGTAAAATTCTTGGCCTTGTTGGACAGGTAGAACGTGCGTTTGTAAACTATCTGTCCCACTTTCAGCTCTACATGCCTTTTTCTGAGGTTGTAATACTTTTCATTACGCTGGTGGGCAACGTTCAAATGTTTCCTCACCTGGTCGTAAATGCGTTGTATTTCTCTCAGCTTGACACCGAAGGCTGATGGATCGTCTACAGAGACTGAAGTAGGATGGCACGCGATATCTGTCTGCCTGTATAACACTCCATCCCCAATAAATTCCCTACCATGTACCAAAAAGTAAGGGGTGAAACGAGTTGCTTCGTTAACTGCAGTGTTTAAAGCACACTGTATCTCAACCAAGAACTGATCCCAAGACTTGTGTTGTGACTTCACATAGCATGAGATCGCTTGAACCACATTGCGAATAGCTCGTTCCGCCTGATTAGTTTGGGCATGATACCTAGGGTTATAATATATATTAGGTACATTGTATTTAGCCAACAGATCCTTAAATGGCTTACTCACAAACTGAGGGCCATTATCCATGTAAATAGTCTTGCAGACTCCGTGCACGAGAAACACACTCTTCTCTATGAACCTCGCGACTACAGCGCCTGTGGCAACCCGAACAGGGCACAACATGACGTATTTGCTAAAGTAGTCGGAGACCACGATCAGGTGTACGTTTCTATTGCTCGAAGTGGGAAAGGGACCAAGCAGATCGACAGAGATAGCTTCGAATGGCTTCGAAACCCGCTTCGGGCTACCCATTAGGCCGGGACGAGACGTATTTACGGGTTTGTACTGCTTGCATGTTTCGCAATTCCCAACATATTCTTTGACGTCCTCATACATCTTGGGCCAGTAATAATTTTGGGCTAACCTTTTATGCGTCTTCCAAACGCCACCATGGGCACTAAGTGTGTCATCGTGGTACTTAGAGAGCAGGGGCAAGCGATCCTCCTGAGGTACCACCAGCTTCCAGTCAAAGTCTGAAGTCAAAGAATATTTATTTTTAGTTAACCTATATAGAAGGTTGTCACGAATGTCATAATTTGGTGACTTCCTAGGGTTCTTCCGAACACTATTCATGGTGTGGTCATACCACGGGTCTTTAGTGGGTACTGCATCGAGGGAATCAATTTTGATACGAGACAGAGCATCAGGTACAACGTGGTCTTTACCTTTTCGATGCTCTATGTCAAAATCGAATTGACTGAGCCTCATGCTCCAACGTGCTAGACGACCCGTGGGATTTTTTAGCTTATGGAACCACAGAAGAGATGAATGATCCGTGACGACCGTACATTTTTGGCCTTCGACGTACTGTCGAAATTGTTCCAAAGCGAAAATAACGGCCAGAAGTTCTCGCTCAGTTGTGCTGTAGTTCACCTCGTTCTTGTTGAGAGAACGGCTACAGTAGGCGATAGGGTGCTCAACACCATCGTGAGTTTGTGTCAGTACAGCAGCAACTGAGTAAGCTGACGCGTCACTAAGAATGCGGAAGGGCATCTCAAAGTTAGGCATTTTTAATATAGGGGCAGAAACCAAGGCTGACTTTAGCAGGTTAAAGGACTGTTCAGCCTCAGGGGTCCATTCGAACTTAAGGTTCGTAGAAGTGAGTTTGCACAGAGGTTTACTAATCTTCGAGAAGTTGTTAACAAAGCGACGATACCAGCCGGCCATTCCCAGAAATCTCTTAACCTCCTTAGGGTTAGAAGGGGTGGGATAGTTGAGGATAACCTCAACTTTACCCGGGTCTGTCCGTAAGCCATGTTTGTCCACATAATACCCCAGGTATTTGAGTTCACTCCGACAAAAGTGGGATTTTTTCATATTAATAGTTAGGCCAGCATCCTTGAGTTGCTGATAGACTCTATGTAAGAGCTCTACATGCTCCTCAAAGGTGCTGGACACACAGACTATGTCATCCTGAAACGCAAATACCTTGTTGTCGAACTCTGGACCAAACAGACGGTCCATGAGGCGTTGCATCGTGGCACTGGCACCGACAAGACCGAAGCACATGGAATTGTAATGGAACAATCCTCTCCGGGGAACCGTAAAAGCAGTCTTCTCAGCAGACTGGAGTGAGTCGAATGGAATCTGCCAGTAGGCCGCACTCAGATCTACAGAGGTTAAATACTTAGCATTATTAAGATGGTCTAAGATTTGATTGATATAGGGTAAGGGGTAGGCGTCACTCTTAGACACAGAGTTCAGCTTGCGAGAGTCCAAGCACAATCTGAGGTCGCCGTTCGCCTTCTCCACCATGACCACTGGAGAGTTCCAGGCGGACTGAGACGGGGACACTACTCCCATCTCCAGCATTCGGTCCAGCTCGGCTTCCAGGGCCTTCTGCTTAAGGGGAGAGAGCGGATAATAACGCTGCTTGATCGGCTTGCTGTCACCAGTGTCAATGACATGGTGCACAAGTGAGGTCCGACCTAAACCCACCTTATCAGTGTTCAACGAGTCGAACTTTTCAATGACCTCGTTGATTACACACCTTTGTTTAGTTGTCAGGTTGTCGTAATCCTCGAGGCCACCGTTAAGGGACACAGACTCTATAGGATTATTATCACTAAAGCTATCAAGACTAATATTTTGTAAAATTAACTTATCACTTAACTTAAATTGTTGCCAGAAATCCACTCCAAATATCATGGAGGTGGTTATACCTGGGACAACATAGAACTTGACAACTCGGATAACCGAATTGTACTCAATTGGCAAAGAGATACAACCCAGACATTGCAAGTGAGTGCTGTCTGCAGTTGTAATACGAAAAGTAGGATTGATACTCACAAGATCAAAACCCAGTTCCAAGAAGATGCGGTGCGCTCCCTTACCTAGTATAGAGCAGGAGGCACCGGAATCTAGAAGGCCTAAGACATTTAAATTTAAAACCTTAACAACTAGATACGGTCTAATGTCACTATCCCGTTTAGGAAACAGGACCTTATCAGAAATAGACTCAGATACAGAGTGATGCACAGAGTTCCTAATAAGGCCCTGGCCTACGCGTTTTTTGACTTGCTAGTACAGTGTGAGCAGTCTGGGGTCTTGACTCCTTTGAGACCACACCGGAAACACACCAGCTCCCTTGACTGTGTGCAGCTGTATGCAGTGTGACCGCCCCCGCCGCAACGAAAGCATTTGCGATCGTGGGGGGTAACCGGCGTCTCCACTGCAGACACCTGCTTAGCGGGCTTTTGTACACCTTTGTTCTTAAGCTGGTGTAAGTCAGAT
Organism: Miltochrista miniata; assembly: GCA_933228765.1. Lineage (NCBI taxonomy): Eukaryota > Metazoa > Arthropoda > Insecta > Lepidoptera > Erebidae > Miltochrista > Miltochrista miniata. Next base: position 6,448,408 of record OW121769.1, read on the forward strand.
GTAATCTCAAACTTGTCAAGAGCAGGCTCATGGAAAGCGTCTGCCCTAGTACGCGCAAGCTCCAAGCGCTTACCCAAACGTCTCAAGTCATCTACAGAGTTGACATCATGCAAGGCCAGTTCCTTCATGTAGTCAGGTCTAATGTTGTGCATGAGAATGTCCAGCTGTTCCTCACTGGGCATCTTACATGACAACCTTGAGAACATGGCTTGCATTGTACATATATAGTTAACCAAGGACTCAGAGCGGGCTTGTGTACGCTGTCTTATCTCGTTCCTGAGGCGGTAATCATAATCAGGAATATCGAAGGTATCTCTAAGCTCACTAATAAGATCCTCATATGAGATGAAGTTAGCTTTGTTTGTACGGAACCAAGACAAAGCCGGTCCATCCAACAGGTCGGAGAAAGCCATAAGGAGTCTAGGCTTAGTAACCTCCCGAGCACATCTAAGTTCCTCTAATCTCTCTAAAAACACACGTACACAAGTAGAACCATCATATTTTAAGTTAAATGAACATAAGTTAAGGGGACGTTCTTTATACACTATGTTACATGTAGAACTATTCCTACTTGAACTAGCTCGCACCGAGCGGTCCTCTCTCACTACTGGTGAAGTATATTCCACCTGGTCACGACCCGAAGGATCATCACCATCATCATCCGAACCTTCGGATTCAGAATCACTACTGGGTTCAGCCCTAGCGATGATCTTCACTAGCCTACCACGAATATCCACCAGGTCGGGGCAATCCAGACCACAACGAGCTAACCTACTCAATAAGTAGTTGGCCCTGATGGACCCCCTAAGACGAGAATTATTATTGGCCAAAAACTCACCTGACTGAAGAGCCTCCTCCAACTCGGAGACCTTCGGAAGGCAGGTCGAGAGCTCAGCCGATGCATCAGCGGGTACCGGAGCACTCGCTTTGATGCTACCTCGACGGACGAGTCGGTGTGCCGTTCTTAGCTCACTCCGAAGGCCAGACACTGTCGTTTCCGGTTCCACTGAAATACCCATGTGGGACAGCTCGTTAGCAAGTTCATCCTTTCTTAAATAATTTATATATTTTTTCATCTGTGCCATTATGTAAAAATTTACTTACAACAATTATAAAGATAAAATGGCACAGATAGGGATCAATTACAAAGTAAAAATGTAAATTGAGTTACAACAAAGTGTACTAAGTTAGGTAATTATGTTTCAAATTGACTTTTAGAATTTAACAAAGATTAAGGGTATATTAAGAGAGAAAAGTTTCTAAATTTTCTGATAACACAGTTCAGGTTAACATTCAAAATTACAAGGTATGTACACACCTTATAAAAAAAGTTTTAAGTTACACAGAGAAATTCACAAAGTTTACACAGTGAGAAGTTTACCAAGTTTACCCTACAAGGTAAAACTATAGAAGAATATACAATAATACACTAATGATAAATACATGTGTGCACCATAAAAAAAAAAGAACATAAAACACAATAAGAAAAAAAAAGTGGGTATGCCAAATAAAATCAAAAAGTTTTTCCAAAATCACAGCTATTTTAAATTTTTGAATTTAGAATTTTGTGTCTTTTCCAGCCAAAGATGTAGGGAGCTGGAAGAAGACGAAAGGGAAGGTTTTGTGCTTAGCTGCTAGCACCACCAATTAACGTCCTGGAGCGTCTCGGACCAGAATGGTTTCGCCAGAGATAACCACCTATGCACACACACTAGACTGAGGCTACCGCAGAGTAGACCCAGAGATTTGCCCCACGTTGGGCGCCAAATTTGTAACACAGTGATGATCAGTGTTACTCACCAACTAGCGCGAGGTAGCTATGCAGAGAACTCTTTCCCAGGGCGCCTTACTACAGAGATTCCAGTGTGCGTGCAAGGGTAGGCCAGGGCTCTGACGAAAACAGTCAGGTAGGGTGTACACACATATATTTATATAACACAGAGATACACAGAGACACACAGAGAGCTTATTCACTGATAGACACAAATATCACAGGTACACAGAAGTATAGACAGTGCTTAGGTACTAATGCTACTAAATAGACCACTGCCGCGTGAGCAGGTAACACGGGTAAGCAGCTAACTACACTTTAATAGGGTGACGATTACTGGCCTTGAGTAAGCTGAGAGCAGCACAGCCCGAGAATGCCACGTGGAGGCGGCTGGTCCCTCTCAAAACACCTCGCTCATGTAGTCCACGTGTCATTGGGTGTGGTTTTTGCTAACCGCGGACGGGCCGCTTTTCCCCGTAGTAAAAAACCCTGTCATGAAAGAAACGACAAATTAAGATCTTGGCTGCGCGACAGACGACAATCGACCCGCTTTGCAAAAGAAGAAGTGTCTCACCAGTTTTCTGGGTAAAATGTAGCAAGATGCAATGCAGCAACCCAATCACAGCCCGTTAGGCCACGCGAGGTAACAAATAATCGCGCTTGAGCGAAAAACTGATTCGCGGCACAGTCTCAGAGCAAAATCCAAAGGACCTCCAACTACCCCAAAGCAGGTCTCGGTCAAAAGTCCGTCTTTCACGAAAAATCTTAACAAAAACCTGTTCCTTTAAATGCGAAAACGATTCGTCACTCGAACTTATCACATCCTGTCATTCTGACAGCAGAAATGTCACCACAGACAACCGATTAAAAAAAGATAACTCGATTAAGCTGCTTTCACATCCTGAATACTGCATCTATAGAAAATAAATGCTACAAAGTCTGCAGTCTTTCTTACTTTGTAGCATTCGAGATATCTTTCTTAATCTCCACTTTGTTGTTCGAATGATACATTACATAAAGGACAAAGTTTTTTATAAGTTCTTTTTTAGTCGACTTAATTAATTCCATCAGTACAAGTATGTAGCTTGATTGCTATTGATTAAATAACTACCATTACGTTAATTACGTTGCACAAAAACTCTATTATAATATTGATTGTCGTCGTTATCTTATTCAATATTGCATTAAGATAATAATATTGCAGCGCTAATAATATTCATTTAAGTTAATCATATTACAATCTTGTATCAATTTCTTCCCTTTCTGTATCCAAGATATCCGCAAAACTTCTTTAAGATCATTTTACAGAATCCAGTGAACCAACTCGACGCCAATTCTACCTGGTCATGGTTCTTAAGAGTGCCTTTGTCTGCCAGGGTCTCCCAGTGGTACTGGTGTATGCCGAACCAATGTTCGCTGCAACAGTGAATGGTGTCATATCTCCCAACCTATGTAGTGTACTGCTGGGGATGGTGACCCTGGTTACTGGGTTCGTTGCAGCGTATTTCGTTGATAAAGTTGGAAGAAGGGTGAGTGCATTTTGATATTTTTAAAAGAACAACGAACCTATAGATTTTAACAATTTTAAAATTTCTGTAGTTCCTGATAAGGTACTTTTAGAAATGAGATTATGTATAGGAAAAATGAAAGGATCTTATCTTTATCTTTTATAAATGGAATATTTGATACAGAGTTTCATAAAAAACTATTCAATGAATTTCATGATATTTTGGAACATCTTACCTTGGAGTTACCCAGGGTTTTAGTCGGTTTGAGTTCGTCTTAAGTTCGTAGGGATTTCCATACATTATAAAAATCACCTAATAGGTGATTTAACAACGTTTAATTTGCCACATTGGACTAAATTATTTTGGGGTTTTTATAATCATTAGAAGTCGTTAAAATTAGAAGCGTCAAATACAATGCTTATTATGACATTTTCTATATACAAATGAGTCATTCCACTAATAGAACCCAGCTGAAACCTAGTAACTTGAACTATACAGATATACTCTTACAATGACTAAAAAGATTTTTTATGTGCTTATTCCACATTTAAAGCGAAAAACAGGGAGCAAAAGTACGTCGAAATATGTCAAAAACAAAGCAGGGTAGCAAGACCACGTGGACCAGCTAGTTTGGCTTTAAGCCGTTTATTACATTATTACTTCCAAAGCTTAATGTGTGGCAGTTGCGTGATAATACCACTCCATATACTTACCTGGCTGTCGAAAATCCTGGGACTATCGTGAAACCTGGAACTGGAACACTGTCGAGAATCCTGGGTCATTGTTCCGAGGGCTTACCGAGGGTTCTCGATCATAGGCAGTATTTATGCCAGCTCGTGCATGCAATCCTCTTGTTGCATTCAGCTTGTAGTTAGCCGGCAATAGTTTCGGAATATATGGGAGATAATATTTTATACTCCAGTCCCATGTAGCATACAAAACAACAAAGGTTTTGGTCCATGTGAAGGTATTACCATATTTTTCCAATTTTCGTCACAGTTTTTTCTTTGTTCCTCAGCCTCTTCAAATATACGCTTCTGTGGTGGCGGGTATATGCTGCTTGATAGTAGGAACCCAAATAACAACGGAGTGGTTTTCCAACTGGACAATACCACTTTTCGTCTGCACATATGCCATGGCCCATACTGTTGGATCCGGGACCGTGCCTGCAGTGGTCGGAGCTGAGATATTTTTACCAGAGGTCAGTATTTTTATCAGTTTGTAAGATGAAGAAAAGACGTAATCTGTACAGGTTGTTACAACATGTTTTGTAAAACTTTTTGTATGAATACGAAGGGCGTGTTATGATCAAGAATAGTGTCAATAATTTTTTTGTCCTCCTGACATGATTTCCTGACTCTATAATCAATCAATCAAATTAACATATTTTCGTCGACTTACTGTATGTAATTAATTTTCGCCTAAAGCCTACGAGCACATCTTGTGGTTCTTTTACGACGGATAGTTTCCTGGGACATCCTTCCGAGGGCTTACCCGGGGCTCCCAACCATAGGCTGTTGGGCGTTAAGTGAGGTTTTTAGTCGGTAGGAGTATAACACCCTTGAGGATTTTCCCTCACGTTAAAAAAAAAAAGACGACCGATAGTTAAGTCATTCCGGAATTAAGTATGAAGTAAAATGGATATTGTTACTGTTATGAAAAAATATGCGGAAGCTTATAAACAAAGACTTCTACAATGTGAATGTCGAGGCTATCCAGCTCCTTGACACCACGGACATAGTAAGGAGACTGAAAACGACTAAGCCTTTTGAATTAGTTTAGTGAATTGCTATGCCGGACTCCCACCGACCAAAAACCCTCACGTAACGCCCAACAACCTACCGTTGGGAGCCCCGGGTAAGCCCTCGGAATATGTCCCAGGACTTCCAACAGACCTACGGCTTCGGCTCGCATCTTTGGGGGTGTTCGGGTGTCATCCCGCTTCTAAGGGAGGGCGTGCGTGAATCCCTCACGTCACGCTGTCGTCTTGGGCCTGCTTCTGTAAGGACGGTGAGCAGCCCACTCACCGTTCTCAGGCCCCCGGTCATGGAGGCCGATAGTGACTGAAAGTCAGTGCTAACTATTTTTTTTTTGTTTTCTTTTTCAGGTAAAGAGTGTATTACTGATGTTAGCAGCAGAATGGCTGTTATCGTTACATTTTGGTTTTCTATTCGTGTTCAACTTTCTTGTACAGTCAGCAGGGTTGTCGCCAGTATTTTTCTTTTTTTCGTTTATGTGTTTTGCAACTTCTGTGTATTTTTATTACTATTTACCTGAAACCAAAGGGTTGTCGGCTCATGATATTCAAGAATTATTTATTAAGAAATCAGATAAAAAATCTTCTCCATGTGTTTAGTGAAATCAATTTAGGTATTTGTTTAAAGTTGTGATTATGAAATTGAATGATAATAAATGGACTGCTTTCTTTATTTTTTTTTAATCTCTGTATATTTCTAATAGCTTTTAAGTTTCCGTTACAATATAATAAAATCATTTATACCTATACTTAATTTCTGGCACTTTACGGAACTTGTTGTTAAACAATAGGAAAAGACAGAATCACTTGTACAATTCCATAACTTTTATTTTAATTTTTACAATAGGTACCTGTGACCGGTTTCGCCTTATAGCACTATCAAAACCAGAATGACCTATGGTAATGCTATAAGGCGAAACCGGTCAGGTAATAATAATAATAATAATCTGGCAACCCCATCTTTGAGCTATGGTATATATTTTTATCAGCGTTACAAAAAAAATATTTTTAATACATATATTTGTAAATTATTCAATACTAACATACTTTTTAACGTTTATGAAGCAGAATAATGGAAAATTACAGAAAAAAACATATAAATAAACCAGAAATACAAATTTTACAGAAGGATGACATGACATACCGTCATGTCAGTAAAAATATGTAACAAAAATATGTAAATATGCTAACAAGAGCCAAAGCCAGGACACTACATGCACGATCAACATCACCGGACTCGTCGCACAGCTCCGCCTCGCAACCTACGGAAACCATGCTACAGGAATCGACTGTTGCTGAGGCGTCGAGCTCATCGAGCGACGAGTATTTCTCCCCGCCGACGTCGCCAACACCTGTACGTCGGCAGGGGAGAGGCCGGCCACCGACCTGCTTGGGACCCCGAGGCCCACCGGCCTCGAATAGGGCCCCCGCTACCGGTGGTAATGTGCACCGCATGAGATGGACTTCATCTATGAATGAAAACGTCATGCGGGCATATTTTGCGGCTACGGAGGCAGGGACTAACCTTACTGCGTATCGTGTTCGTTTGCTGCCTTTGTTTCAGGCTCTTGAACCAACCGTCAACGTGTCGGCGCAGCGGCTGTCGGATCAAGTACGGGTCATACAACGTAGTAATATGTTGGACGATGCCGTGCTTGAGAGGATTCGCTCAGAAGTACAGAGTAGCACTGCCATCCCTACTTCGTCACAACCTAGTATAAATAGTGAAACTACCAACGAATCACAACCTGTCGTACCCATTGACGAGGTAGTGGATGATATTGTTACAACAGTAAGTACACAGTATGACGATGAATTAAGGAGTTTTTTGGAGCGAGCTATTCAAGATTATAGATTTTGTGATCCCATATGTCGTCCACGTATACCGCGTTTGCCTACGCATAAAAAGAACATGGCGCTAGTAAGTGCCCTGGACTCGGTTCTACCAAGTTATTTTGATACTTGTGAAGATATTAGTGATGCACACTCAATTCTGTATTGTGCGGCTGTAGCAGTGTGTCGAGTGGCTGGCGTTAAATTTCCTAAATTTGAGCCAGCTACTAGACCTAGCGCTGTTCCAGTCTGGCAATGCAGAATTGAGCGTCGCATTGCCGAGACTAGGGTACTTATTAGTAAGCTATGCTGCTTCAGGACGGGTAATATTCGTCCCAGGGTAATGCGTTTTGTGACTCGTGCATTCGCGGGGACTGATATTAGTCCTCGCGAATACTCAGTACAAGTCACAGAACGTATAGACCACCTGAAGCAGAAAATTTATGCGTGGGCAAGCCGTATACGGCGGTACAAAAAACGAGTGGATCGCTATACTCAGAATCGCTCGTTCCAAAAAGATGAGAGATGGGTATATAGAAGGTGGGAGCAACCTGATTCAAGTATGAATGACATGTGCCTACCGAGTGCTGAAACCACAAGTACATTTTGGCGAGGCATTTGGTCGGTACCTGTTAGTCAAACAGAGTGTGAGTGGATGCGGGATGTCAAGCTTTCATGTGAGCCAATACAGACTATGGAACCAGTCCTAATAACATCTAGTGACATTGCCAGTGCAGTTCGTTCGTTACCCAATTGGAAATCAACTGGGCCGGACGGACTGCACAACTTTTGGCTAAAATGGTTCCATAGCTCACATGATTGTTTGGCATCTTGCTTTCAATCATCGCTTGAGTCTGGGTCGCTTCCATCTTTTATGACTTCGGGTATCACACACCTCCTCTACAAATCTGTTAGTACTACGGACCCTAAAAATTATAGACCAATAACCTGTTTACCTACGGTCTATAAGCTTCTTACATCTATTTTGAGAGTTAAGTTATCAACACATATTGAAAATAATTGTATTATGTCCAACTCTCAAAATGGATGTAGAAGCGGGTCACGTGGTACTAAAGAACTCCTTATTCTTGACATGGCCATTAATCAGCAGGTTCGTCGTAACCGGAGAAACCTTGCGACATGCTGGATTGATTACAAGAAAGCCTATGATTCAGTGCCACATACATGGCTGCTGAGGGTGCTAGAGTTGTATAAAGTTGATGCAACTCTTAGCACCTTCTTGAGGGCATGTATGGGGCAGTGGACAACGGCTCTTGTTTATCCAGGATGTCGTCAGGTTCTTGGGAATGGCGAGCCTGTCAGGATCAAGACGGGTATATTTCAGGGTGACAGTCTGAGCCCCTTATGGTTTTGCCTGGCACTGAATCCTCTCAGTACATTACTGGAGGGTTCAGGATTAGGCTATCAGTTTCGGAGAGGAGGTCAAGTTGTTTCCCACCTTCTTTACATGGATGACCTAAAATTATTTGCCTCCACCGATTCCCACTTGATCGAGTTACTGAAAGTCACAGAAGCTTTCAGTAATTCTATCAAAATGGAATTTGGTGTAGATAAATGCGCAGTCATGCATGTAAAGAAGGGTCGGATTGTGGAATCTGAAGGAGTACAACTTTCAGATTTCACAAAACTTAAATCCCTTTCCGCAACTGAAACCTATAAATATCTAGGTATGTCGCAGGCATTAGGTATTACAGAGATAGGCATGAAACAAACGTTGATGGACCGTTTCTTTGGCCGCCTGAAAAAAGTGCTGAAAAGTCTTTTATCAGGCGGTAACAAGGTGCGGGCTATCAACGGTTGGACCATGCCAATCTTAATCTATTCCTTCGGCATACTTAGATGGACTCAGACTGAATTAGACGCCCTGGATAGAAAAGTCCGTTCGCTATTGACCATAAACCGAATGCATCATCCACGTTCGTCTGTAATGAGGTTGTATATCCCACGAAAGTGTGGAGGTCGTGGCTTTTTAAATGCCAAGACCTTACACAATCGTGAGGTATACAACCTTAGGGAATATTTCCTTCATACTGACGTGGGTATGCATCGGGATGTGGTAGCAATAGATAATGGACTGACCCCTCTTGCTCTTGCCAAAGAGAACTGGCACAAACCAGTAATATTGACGACTAATGATCGCAAGGAGATATGGCAGGGCAAAGAGCTGCATGGACGATTTTATCGGGCCTTACATGGGCCCGATGTAGATTTTCTAGCTTCCGTATCCTGGCTACGTTTCGGAGATTTGTTTGGCGAAACTGAAGGTTTTGTTTGTGCTATTACAGACGAAGTTGTCATGACGAATAACTATCGGAAATATATTTTGAGAGACGGTACGGTTGACATATGTCGGGCATGTCACCTACCGGGTGAATCTCTCAGACATATTATTTCTGGTTGTCCTCGTCTTGCCAACGGCGAGTACTTGCATAGACACAACCAAGTGGCCAGGATTATCCATCAGCAACTTGCGCTAAAATATAAACTTGTAGATTCAGAGGTACCGTATTACAGGTATGTGCCCGACCCAGTTCTAGAGAATGGTCGTGTCACGTTATACTGGGATCGGTCTATTATCACTGACAGGACTATTGTAGCCAATAAGCCTGATATAGTGGTAATAGATCGATCAGAGCGCCTCGCAGTAATCGTTGATATTACGGTTCCACATGACGAGAATCTCGTGAAAGCAGAAAAAGATAAACAGTTGAAATATTTGGACTTAGCTCACGAGGTTGTCGACATGTGGGATGTGGATTCAGCGATTATTGTTCCGATAGTCGTATCAGCACACGGTCTGATCGCCAAGAGCCTCGATCAACACCTTAAGAGGCTCGCGTTAGGCGGTTGGGTCAAGGGTTTGATGCAAAAGGCGGTTTTGTTGAGCACGGCACGTATTGTGAGGCGATTCCTGTCTCTGGAGCCCTGACCACCGGTAGCTTGGTCCCTGTACCCGATGCCGGTGGGATACTATTTTTTTATATTTTTAAATGTATTTTTTTATATGTATATTTAAAAATGTAAATTGATATGTAAATAATTAAATAAAGAGGAATAATAATAATAATAATAATAATTAGAATTAGACACCCTGGATAGAAAAGTCCGTTCGTTGTTGACCGCAAACCGAATGCATCATCCACGTTCGTCTGTAATGAGGTTGTATATCCCACGGAAATGTGGCGGTCGTGGTTTTTTAAATATCAAGACGTTACACAACCGTGAGATATACAACCTTAGGGAATATTTCCTACATGTGGACGTGGGTATGCATCGAGATGTGGTAGCAATAGACAGCGGACTGACCCCTCTTTCTCTTGCCAAAGAGAACTGGCACAAACCAGCAATACTGTCTACTAATGATCGCAAGGAGATATGGCATAGCAAAGTGCTGCATGGACGGTTTTATCGGGCCTTACATGAAATATAAGGCCCGATAAAACCGTTCCCTTTTTCTGAACTAAATATTTCAAGGTTAAACCAAAAATACTGACTTGCACACTAATTATGCACACAAAATATATCAAATTCATTAAACTGTTTAATGGTATTTGCAGAACTGTTTTTCTGAACAAATAACTATTATAAAAAGGCATAGAGTATACCTATCTAACAATTCCTAAGTTCAACAAAAATATTAAAACTTTTTTAATAAAAACCATCGCCTAATTTACTTTTAGGAATATCGTTTATTCTAAGTAATACCCCAACTTAATCAGTCACTCCTCTACAAAATAATTTTTTTATGATAAAAAAAATAAAAGTCTAACCTAACCTAACCCATTCCGTTATAAGATTGTACAATTTAGAATGCAAATTAGTATTTTTGTTTTACAAATTATATATTCGATGTACAAACCACATTATTTTTGGTGTGAATTCGATTAAAAAGGTCATCTAGTTTTGAGTAATATTTAAGTTTTTTAAGTAGGACATGTTTAGTTAATTAATTGTTTTTTTTACATAGCATTTAATTTTCTGGTTTGCATTCAGTAAATTAGTGGAGTAACCTATTGTGCAGAAAAATCAAACAGATGTGCATTTAAAAATATCTGTATTTAAATCGATATCTGTTTATTCCCTTTTTTCGAACAAAAGATTACAAAGTTAAACCAAAAATACTGACTTGCACACTAATTATGCACACAAAATAAGTCAAATTTAATATACTGTTTAATGGTATTTGCAGAACTATTTTACTGAACAAATCACTATTATCAAAATAGTTTATCTAAAAATTCCTTCGCTTAAAAAACATATAAAAACTTTTTTAAGGAAAATCATCTAATTTACTTTTAGGAACATCGTTTTGATAAACATTTCGTATTTTTGTTGCTTAGCAAATCTTATATCCGGTGTACGAACCACATTTTTGGTTTAAATTCGATAAAAAAGGTCATCTCGTTTTGTATAAAATTTAAGTTTTTTATGTAGTAAGTAGGTACATGTTTAGTTAATCAATTGGTTTTTTTGCACAGCTTTCAGATTTCTGGTATGCATTCAGTTAATTATTGGAGTTACCTAGAGTGCAGATAAATTATATAGGTAGATGTGCATTTAAAATCATCCCATAAATATACCGATATTTCATGTTTTTGCTTGTTATAGGCGACGCCAAAGAAAAAAAATGAAAATAAAAAAAATACTGTTTTCAAAACTCAAATATACCAGCTAAATTAATGTATAAATCTAAATTTGAAATTCTTAACAAAAATGAGACATTTCAGATCAAAGTGTTCAGTACCTACGACAAAACGGTAATTTCATAATGTAAGGACCAGGACCTAATACTTACTAACGGACGTCACTCGGTTTCATCCGTGTAGCTCCCGTTCCCGTGGGAATACGGGAAAAAAATATAGCCTATGTTACCCGGAGATAGTCTAGCTTCCCAACAGTGAAAGATTTTTTGAAATCGGTTCAGTAGTTTTGGAGCCTATTCAATGCATACAAACAAACAATCAATCAAATCTTTCCTCTTTATAATATTGACTAGCTGACCCGCGCAACTTCGTTTGCGCCACATAAGAGAGTATTACCTGTTCCCGTCGCATTTACTCCCGTCGCGTTGCGTTTACTCCCGTAGCGTCTCCTCGTTAATATTCAATACATAACTATAAATATTTACGCAGCACACGCAACGAAGATCTCAAAAGGAATAACTTTTCCCCCGTTTTTGAAACATTTACTATTACTGCTCCGCTCCTATTCGTTGTAGCGTGATGCTATATAGCCTATGACACTCCACAATAACGTAGCTTTCTATTGGTGAAAGAATTTTTAAAATCAGTTCATTAGATCCCGAGATTACCCCTTACAATTTAACAAACACACAAACCTTACTTCTTTATAATATTAGTATAGATAAATAGAGTATAGAATATTTATAAATAGCATAACTACAATTAGTATAGTTGCATACCTACTTATTAGTAATTATAGTATTTAGATCTGTTGCATACAAACTACTTAAGAGCGTTAATTCGGTTTTCAAATTTCTTTACGATCGTAAGAAATCAGCGCGGCGCGGCGCATATAGCCGTATAGTGCCAATTGTTGCTACCAACAAGTTTGATACTTTTGTTTTCCTTGATGTATTACCGGTGTCATATTCTTAGTCTAAGCGTTCAATCTTTTATTTTAATTTTTATGTTAGTAATGTTAGTTAATAATTATTGATTATTTTTATACAAAACGGGATTTCGCGTGGCACTATTTTATTATTAATTAAAGGTTTCGGTACCTTCACTTTCCTCGACGTTTCGATAGGGTTACACCTATCGTGGTCCCGAGGTCGCCTCGGAAAGTGAAGGTACCGAAACCTTTAATTAATAATAAAATAGTTCAACGCGTGTTAGTTTAAAACAAATATTGATTACTTTATTGCAAAATTATTGATATTTAGTAGTGTGTGTGTGTGTCGAGACCCTAGGTTCATGGGCATAAAGTTTTTTAAATTTTGAAGAAGCGCCTTGTGGAGTCAACTAGTGACCTAAGGGCTGGCAGTTATTTCTCCCAACGAATAAGCATCGCCGTTCAAGAGGGGAATGCTGCCAGTTTTTTGGGCACAATGCCACCGGGGCCCTATTTAGATTTAGTTTAGTTTTATTCATATTGTAAATAGTTATTATGCTTTATTGTAACATTTGTCTCAATAAATAAAAGAAATATTTCGACTCTAGTAGTGATAGATACTGACATCAATAAAATTAATAAAGTTGACATTTATTTACCTAACTAATATCAATATGGTACTCATACTTTTCATCGAAAACAGTTCACCGAAAAGACAGTTCATCGAAAACACTTCATCGAAAACACTTCGCCGAAAACAGTTCATCGAAAACACTTCATCGAAAAACACTTTATCGAAAACATTTTACCGAAAAAGCATTTCCTCGAAAAACACTTTTCCGAAATAACACTTCACCGAAAATCATTTCTTCGAATGACACTTCTCCGATAACACTTTCTCGAAAGGCAGATCGTCGAAAACACTTCCCCGACAGACAGATAGTCGAAAACACTTCCTCGAAAAGCAGATCGCCGAAAACACTTCTCCGAAAGACAGATCATCGAAAACACTTCTCCGAAAGACAGATAACCGAAGACACTTCTTCGAAAGGCAGATCACCGAAAACACTTCTCCGAAAGGCAGATCGCCGAAAACACTTCTCCGAAAAGTGACAGAGAGTTGTTTACACGCAAACACTACCCCGATGATAGCTTCCCAAACGAAATATCCCATAGCGAAGACAAGATGTTGATTTATGAAAAGCGGTAATCCCAAACCCCAAACCCAAAGCCGAGACTTCAGAACTAATCCATGAATTTTCTGTAAGAAAAGTTGCTTTATATTAGTAACCTTTATATTCTAAGAAAAAGATTGAATGATCTTGAATACCTATATATTAGAAAATACATTGTGAAATACCTCAACCTCAACATTTCAACTGATTTACGCCCTTCAGGAAGGATACCGAGGAAGTGTTTCCGTGTAAAAGTCGTTCGACAGCTTTTTCGATGAAAAGTCATTCGAAGAAATGTTTTCGGTGAAGTGTCGAAGATGTATGAGAGAATCAGAACAATAATTTGGAACAATTCTGCTATAACCGCACAGCATAGTGTGTATCAAGTCAGACCTGAGGCGTGCTGGTAGCGGGTACGAATCCTGGATTTCTTTTCTTTTTGTTTTTATTTTACTTTTTGTGTTTTCTGTAGTTTTTATAAGTATTATTATTAATTTTTTGTAGTGTGTAAAATAATATTTTTTTAATCTATCCTTTTTTTTGCACGAATCGCTCATTTTTCAATGGCCACTACACTACTTTGGACTAGATGGCGTTGTGTGCCATTTTACTTATTTAATAAGTAGGTACCTGGTAAAGTTATTAAATAGATTAAATCATTTTTGATTGATGGGTATTTAAGTAATTATGAAACAATTGTATTAAATGACCTAATATTGTCAAGTTTTCGAGGTGTTATTCCCAGTGTTTTCTACCTGCGAGGACGATATTATAATTTTCATAGAAATGGACAATGGCGTCTGCAGGTAAGATATATTAATGTATCTGTAGAAAATTATGAAACCAATTTGTTTGTTTTTTACAACGTTAAGATCAAGATTTTAGTTGTTGCAAAAGTTTAGGTATCAGGTGGTAAGTAGCTAATCCATTCATGAACTTGCCTTGACAACAGTACCTACCTACCTAGCTGAACTCAACCCCATGAGGTTTAGCGATTTATCGATTTTCCACGTAATATAGGTACCAAGTCACATTATTATACCTAATTGTCTCTTCCTAAGCTGCGCTGTGGTACCCATTGTAATCGGTACAAAAGAGCCTTAATTAATACAATATGATCTGCTATTATGATAGATAAATAATATCTTAACAAAGTTTAATAAAATTAAAAGTAGTGCCATCTATCTATTAATTACTTCATAAGTTTTAAACGTGTGTCACAAGATTGCGATAATCACAATGTCCTTCTGTGCTATTTATAAGCCTTAAACAAAATAACTGGCTGTTAATATTCATAACTGTAACTTTTCCGTACTGCAATAAAGTCAACCCATACATGTTTCCTCTAAAGGTATAATACAAAGATCGCGGCATGCGGCAACAGAGAGGACTATGGTGTGGTATAATCAGAGATACCTATATTATTGATGAGATTACGTAATTAGGTAGGCACCCAGGTGGCGCACAGGCGTCGCACCAGGTGGCGCGGCCACTTCAGTGACCAGTCGCAGTCTCCCCTACATTACCTAAGCTTCACTGTTTAGTTATATTAATTTAAAAAGCAAGAATCTAGATTAAATTATTTTTATCGAAATGAATTTAATATAATGCCATCTATGCGGCATCAACTTAATTATCGCAATTTTATCACTAGATGGCGGTAATTACTTTGAACTTCAAAGCTTTGAATATAAAAAGCAAAATCTAGATTAAATTATTTTTATCGAAATGAATTTAATATAATGCCATCTATGCGGCATCAACGTAATTATCGCAATTTTATCACTAGATGGCGGTAATTACTTTGAACTTCAAAGCTTTAGTTTGTCATGCCCGCACACGTGTATCCCTCATCTTACAATTCCGGGTGCTTCAAGAGGAGCGTGAAGAGGCACATCTTATTGCCTCCAACTTGAGGACCACTGTCGGAAATGGCCCCCAATCACTAGATGCGCCACGGCTTTCCATCAGGCTGGTGGCGACGTCATTTTGGAGAGCTAAATATGAATAAAACAAAATTACGACCCCATCTTAATGTTGGCAGCAAGGTTTAAGAGGTGGTTATACCATGCCTCCAAGTCCCAACTAGTGTAATGTTCCTGGGCTGCGGCCATGGTATTTTTTAAATTATTATTTGCTCTGATATATTCAGGGCGACCCTTCTGTTTCTGGGAACCTGAGCCGTCTTGTACAAGGCGAGTGCGGGTCAGCTCCTGTTCAGCCTTAAGGGCTTCAAGAAACACCCAAATTGTTGGGTGAGAACATTTCATGCGTTCGCCAAACGCACGGTGCCATCCTTCTACGGCGTTGTTTGTACGCGGAATGCCTGCCCATACGGCCGAAGTCTGGTTCCATGTAGCAACAGGGAACATGCCTCCTTTGCGACCGCTACCCAGCCAGACGGTTTTAAAATACGCAAGGAGTTGCGCGAGAGCTGCCTCTTCTTCGGTAATTTCTTCATCCTCGCCAGCGTCTCCACCGCCCCAGAAGCGAGAATTTTCAATTGAATTAAAAGCTACCTTAATATGTTCTATTGGAACAAGCGCCAGAGCGTTTAATGTTTTGACATTAAGCTGGTTAGAAGGCCTATTTGGATCACTGAAAATTTTAAAAAGTGAGCGGTCATGCTGAATGTGACGGAACACAGCCTGTCCGAAGTGAAAAAGGCACCCTCGTGTCACAATCCCGGGAAACACCTGTTTAAATGCATTAATGGCGGCTCGTTCGAAGTCCATCATGATCGTTGATGGCGCCGCCAGTGGGATCCTCGCCTTGACTGCATTGAGTATCTCCACATAATGTTCTGTACTCTTGCCCGGGACCAGAGCATACACTAGCGGGAATACAGCTCCTGAATGATAGAAAAAATAAGTATTTTTATCATTGAACGACAAATGAAACTCTGAGGTCTTAAGGTAGGACCGACTGGGCGGAACTTCACTGCAGCAGAACT
The DNA here is from genome assembly GCA_933228765.1 of Miltochrista miniata. Taxonomy (NCBI): domain Eukaryota; kingdom Metazoa; phylum Arthropoda; class Insecta; order Lepidoptera; family Erebidae; genus Miltochrista; species Miltochrista miniata. The sequence goes on from OW121769.1 coordinate 6,464,999, forward strand.
GCGTGACACGACGCGACGAGTCATTTTTTGTTAAACCGCTCTTCATCTTTAACTGCAGCGTCGCTACAAAAATGTACTCAGTAGCTAGGCAACCTGTGAGCAAGATGAACGTCGAAATGGATGACGCTATGAAAAGCTATGAAGATACCTAAATGAATATATACCTATGCAACGGAGCTGCTGCACTTTTGGTCAGTTGATCAACTTTCTCGCGGACTTCCGCTGCAGTGCAGTTCTGTTGCAGTTTAGTGCATGTTGTCTCATATAATTCTATATAAAGAATATTTTGCCGTGTCGTGTCACGCAGTTCCGCTGCAGTTCAGTTCTGCCCAGTGCAGTCCTACCTTTATATTAATGCTTGTAGGTAGGGTATAACACCCAGTCCCTATAAATAAAACTTTTTGTTGGTTTTTTTTTTATTTTAGGGACAATGTCCATAAAAGCTGGTGCAGGGCTGACCACTGGGCGTTTTACCCTAAGTGTACCTACTTAGTCACGAGTCACGAGTTTTAATTTGGGATCCACCTAAGGTTTAATATCGTGTAGCAAACTTACGCTATTTAGAGCTAAAATTTTAACGCAATATTAATGTCATAATGTTTACGTGTCTAGGGGCAACCGCGCAATTACGTCAACTGGAGCGAGGGCAACTAAAATGAATTTCGACCTTATTGCATTATGAATGTTCTAACAACATTTAATGGAAATGGGTCCCAAATTAAAGCTCGCAGCTGTACACCTAATAAATAAAAATACTCTAAAAAATTCATTGCGGACACCCGATTGATTGAACTGACTGTCTCTGCGCGTAAACAGAATATTCAATAGTACCTATTACAGCCGGGGCCACATAGGTAACCAACGCAACGGACTAGACAAATTCGTAAGTACAGCAAACAGTAAATGGAAATATAATAGGTAATAATAAATATTTGTGGACATTTACACATAAGCTGTGTGTAAATTGAGTTGTGTGAATGTCATCTCTATCCCAAATTAAGCTAAATGAGCTTTTGCTATTTAGATAAGACCTATTGTAGATTTGCATTTGTGCAATACTTGCATACGTGAATCTACTGCCTGCACTGGTTAATATTTTGTGAACAAAATAGCAGTTTTTCATGGCGAATTTGTTTTTATTTGCAAAGGGAACTCTGCCTGGAACCAAATGTGAACATAATTTTAAGTAAGTAAGTACGTATAATTAATAATAAATAAATAAATATTTGTGAACATATTCACACAACATCATCTAGCCCAAATTAAGCTAATATAAGCTTGTGAAGGCTAAGGCGGGAGCGAAGCGGAGCGGAGCTCCCGCCTTGGCCTTTGTGGTTATTTTTTTTGTTTTGTCGTTTGCCTTCCACTCACTTGGAAAATAAGGGATCTAGACGACTGATATACATGCCTAAATGTTTCCAAATACAATTATTATACATAGAAAACATTTGTGGATCACACAAATATTTGGACCGACCCAGGAATCGAACCCAGGACCTAGAAATCTAAAAAGCGAAAGACTAAAGGATACTAGCATTATACCTAATTCACAGTGCTATGAACTCTAGCGTCCAGCTGATCGTGTGAGTTCGTGTGTAGGCATTAGGCATACTGGCTGCTCCGTTCACCGCTCATGATCGAAGCCGCTCACTTTTTGCCGTTTTTTGTTATGGAACCCTCCGTGTCCGTGTGCAAGTCCGACTCGCGCTTGACCGGATTTTCTGTTTCATATGTTATGCTGTCTATTATTAGTCAGAGGTTGTAGGCAGAGTTCCCGTTGCAAATAGAAACGAATTAATTCCAAAAAAAAAACAAATACCTATCTTAACGGGTGGAGCCAGTAGAGTCACGTGTGCAAGTGTTGCACGACTGCAGATCTACACGTTGAATGTATAGAGCTCTAGACCTGTATCATTAGGTAGGTATATTTGTTACTTGTGTACTTACCTATTATACGTAGAAAATACCCATACTCCGAAACAAGCATTTGTGGATAACACAAATATATTTACCCAGGAATCAAACCTAGGACCTCGGCGCGGTAGTCAGTTACAGCACCGAATGCGCCACCCATCCAAAGTAGGTAGGTACACATACATACGAATATGCCTTAATCCGCGAAGGGGTAGACTGGCAGAGGCATGTATATGCCCACATTTCGCTTTTAGTTTTGGTCTCACGTAATACCTACCTAGGTGGTGAGTCTATTGCTGTGCTTTTCGATGCACGGAAACGCTCAAACACAAATAAAGTGTTACAAAGTGGTCATAATATTCGAGGACCAGCCACAGCGGAAGCAAGGTTACCTACTGCAGTGACCGTTTACAGAACACATACATACACGTGTTCGCTGGGCTCCTAGAGTATTCAGAAGTGGTACCGCAGCCTACCTACTGCATAGAAATAAAACATGGAAAAACACCATGGAACGACCTGCCCACAGACATGTTTCTCTCATCTTACAATCCTGGGTTCTTCAAGAGGAGCGTGAAGAGGCACATCACAGGGCCGCCAACTTGAGGACCACTGTCAGAAGTGGCCCCCAATCGCTAGATGCGCCACGGCTTTCCATCAGGCTGGTGACGACGTCAATTTGGCGAGCTAAATATATATAAAAAAATATATAAATTCTTTTCACGCTTAGATTACTTTCGCCAAGAGCGGGAAGTAGGAGAGTAGAACCTCTATATTAGGTATTAGGTAAATGAGTTGGATAGGGTTACATACCATGAGGAGAGAGGCAATGTATTGTCCAGACTTGAGTGAAGTGCACTGGAGTAATACTAAAGGTTCCATCAGCGAACCAATGTTGGGAGGCGGCCAGCGTGCGGAGGTTGGACTCAGTGGCAAAACAAATAATTCGGTCCGCTCTCTTGTTGTCATATAACATAAAGTTTTCGCCGTCACCCACCATGATTTCTTGTGGTAATACTATTTCTTCTGCACTTCTGGGGTTTGCTGGAAGTGCTCTCGCCGCCTTCGCTTTTCGCGAAGCGGCTAGTGCCATGTCTTCCACGCGGGGCAGTGCAGCAATTACTGCTCGGTCTGCACCAGACGTGCATGCTGCCACAATCGCTATAGGCTTTTCTTTGCCTTCTTTGGCCCTCTCTTTTATTGCATGCAAGGTGGATTTTACTAATACCCTTTCGGGTTCCACGGTGCACCGATGAGAGCCCTTGAGTTTTTTAAATAATTTGTCTTCGTCTGTGGTCACCATTACGTCACACATAACTCCTGGCTTATTATATTTTTCGCAACGCCAGTATAAGGACGTTTCACCACTTTTTAAAATATATTTTTTGTTATACGTAAACACATAACCATTCACCACCAATTGTTCTCGGCCTTTTGTAGAATGTGTATAACTAATAGAAGGAGTAGACATATTGGATACTTAGGAACTTGTAAGTTAGATTTGGAAACCGGAAAGAGAAACTACTTAACTACTTATGACAAAATTTAAAAAACAAAGCTAAATGAACAAAAACAGAGACGAAGTAGGTAATACGAGACAAGGTAGGATGGGTAATTAAAAACTGCAAATGTAAATCGGACGGACACCTTATACTTGCACTTGCACGATCACATTCAAATTTTTCGTTCATTTGCTTGTGTAGGTACCAAACTAACCGTCAGCCGGCGGTCGCAAAGTGGGCTGTGCTGTGATTGGTGATTTCAATTTTAAAGCCAAATCTACTTCGAATCATACTCAATGTCTCAATGGGATGGGAATAACAGGGAAGAAACGATGATCGATAAATCCGACCGTTATCAGATAGGCATAGTAATTAAACATAGATAAGTACATACATACATATGGACACGCCTTTATCCCCGAAGGGGTAGGCAGAGGTATATTATTATATGCCTACATTTCACCTTTTAAGAATTTGTCCCACGTAGGTAATAAGTGGAAAACCGTATTGCCGTGTTCAAATGGACAGAATAGATGCAGGTTGTGACTGCCTGCTGTTGAAATTTTCAAGCCGCCTAAAAAGGCCTTCAACTTGGCTTAACAACTGTCATTTTACATTTACTGACAACTGGGACCAACGGCTTAACGTGCCTTCCGAAGCACGTAAGCGCTCAAATAAATGTTACAAAGTGGTCACATGAATGGTCACCCATCCAAGTACCGGCCACAGTGAAAGTTGCTTACTGCAGTTTTCAGAAAACACAGTCCGCAGGGCCACGAGCGCTTTTCTACATGAAATAGATAGATAATTAGATACCTACTACACGTTCGCTCTAAGTTTGCCGTTTCCCTCTCCCCCTCTTTAACCGCCTACCGCCCGCACCGCTAAATCGTCCTCTTAGTAGCGATAGCAACGTCATCGGATGAGCGTGTGGAGTTAATTATTTCTGAACATTATTTGCATATTCAGATTTCTTAGTTTTTCACTGTGTACATTAAAAAACATAAAACAAGAGATTACAAAAAAGTAGCGACACCACCTTCGGAAGCTGGCACGAGTACACAAGTCGATTAACTTTTGACAAATCATTGCTTATTAAATGCCATTAATACCTATGGCTAAATTTACCTGAGAGAAGTATCTGGCGTTGAAACTATGGACGCTTCTGATTAAATGCAATTTTAAAGTGGCTTAATTTACCTTCCACTGCGTACGTTGCGTAAATGGTTAAAGTTACGTGAAAATTTTGTATTACAAAAATGTTCCCCATCAAAAGTTATAAAAAAAATGTCGTTAACAGCATAATTATGCCTATCTTTTAAGGTTCACGTACAATAACCTCTTTTAGTAATATCCTAGGATCCCTTTAAGAACGACCTTCACCGAGCTGGTTATTGGATGAAAAGTGTTTTATATTAAACTAAATATGTCACTAATTAATTTGCAATAGGGTTGCCTAAAAATTTTCACCAATTGAAAGTATAACGCCCATAGAATATGCAAATGTTAGGTTGTCGATTTTTTTCTCGTCACTACTTTTGTTACAATCGATACTAGTAATTGCTTAAATTTCTAGTGTTGAAATGGTGTCTGTCAATTTACTTAGTGAAAGTATGTTACTTTCTTTGTACATACCTACATATGATTATCAAACAAAAATGTCAATAAAAAATAAAACCGACTTCTAACAAATCCTGAAAAATAAAATTTACTTAGCACAAAGTAATATGTATTTTGAATTATCAGATTTTATTCAATATAATATTGAAGTTGGTGCCATGAATAATACCTACATAAAACTATGGGTTTACTTGACGCCGACTTCAATATGATATTGAATAAAATCAGATAAAATCAAAATACATATTACTTTGTGCTAAGTAAATTTTATTTTTCAGGATTTGTTTGAAGTCGGTTTTATTTTTTATTGATTTTTTTTTTTCATTATTTTATGTGACGGGTGAATCGAAAAATATATCTATCTAGGTGAAAGTTCTCATCAATACAAATCAATCAAGCCCAAACACAAAGTAGCTGCTGCAAATCGTTAAGGAATTCCCTCGACTGTCTATCGGTTCCGTCATCAGATCGACTCCAGACATTCATTAAATTGTAGTACATTAAAAATTAAAAAGTTAACAAGCGCACTAGTAGTCCCAACAATTTTTGGTGGTTGCCCTCGTTTTCTCCTGGATCCCATCATCAGATCCTGACCTGGTGAAAATGGGACCACCTCAGAAGTAAACCCTATTCAACAAAAAAAGATATTTTGAAATCCGTCTATAATTGACGGAAATATCGCTTAACATACATAAAAAAAACCTACAGACGAATTGAGAACCTCCTCCTTTTTTTGAAGTCGGTTAAAAATATAATAGTGATGCTACATGTAAGAATATTAACCTCTTTGAATTTTTGCGCAGAGCCTTGGACTTAATCAATATTAATATCAAATATCAATCAATCAATACATATAATAAAATCGTAACAGGTCACTGTCTGTACATTAAAGATATAAAATTTATAGGGGGGGCTTTATGAACGCAATAGAACCCAAAACAATGGTTTTTAGAAATTTTGTCTGTTTGTCTGTACGTTTGTGCACGCTAATCTCAGCAACCGCTCAACCGATTCCGATGCGGTTTTCTTAATTGCGTTGGGGTTTGCTCCACTTAATATTTAGTATTCTTTTTATGTGAATCAGGTCATAAATAAAACGGTCACATCAATCTAAAGAATTTGCACACACACACACACTCATACACATTCACACACAATACCAAAATATGCATGCAAGCACGATTTCCTTTGTATGTTTAGATTAGATGTATCGTTTGTAATCATTGTTACCTTAATGTAGGGGAAGAAACTTACACCTGCAGCCTGCAGCACAGTTTTTACTAGCGCAGGTGTGAGGGAATCCCACATTATTGTAAACCTTGTCAATAAAGAAGGTTATTATTATTATTTCTCTTTATTTAAATACATTAACATATAAATTACATTTTTAAATATACATATAAAAAAGGTACATTTAAAAATATAAAAAATAGTGTCCCACCGGCATCGGGTACAGGGACCAAGCTACCTTAAGCGTTATTATTATTATTATTACTGTGAAAGTAACTGATATAAACTATTCTGGCCGTATCTACATTCAGTCATGTGCCTTTTGTTTTATACAGTAAATGCTGCTGAACGTAAACCAGCATCAACCGTTAACCCTAGGAACTAATAAAGTTGGACAAACATCGATATTGACAAAAGCATTAGAAATTCACAGTCAACAACACTATCAATTCGCGTGCTGAACAGGAGGTACAGGCAACCTTAATTCCGATGATTAAGATTGAAAATACTTACTTATTTTCCGCGAAAAGGCAGTTAACGCGCCTGCGCGATGTTTATCCACTCACCGCAAGGCACGGTGGCCAATCACCGGGTACCACCCGCGCCCGCCACACTTCATGGCGCTAGCGCTGTCGCTGCGTCCGCCCGCGCCTTCTTTTGAAAAATGTCTAAGGCCAAGCCCATTATCAACATTTACGTTTACAAAATTTGGAACCCGGATAGAAAATCATGTGGAAAATTGCGCTACACGCTGTTTCAACGATGTGGGCTGACGAAGCATATCTCTCTTATTTAATATGTTATTTATATGTAGATACAGTTTATGCATTAAAATAAACAACATGTAACACATATCTACTAGGTACACATAGTTTGATATTTATAGCAAAAATACTATATTTGTAAGTACCTACATATTTGTAGGCAAATGTATGACATTTCTTGACAGTAAAATAAAATTGTGTGTAGCCTGCAGCTAATTATGTTTTATCGTAATAGTTCCAGTTGCAGGCTACAGTTACAAACGTAAATCGTAATGGCGATAATTACGTTGATGCCGCATAGATGGCATTAGTACCTACTCTACCTACTAAATTCATTGGAATAAAAATAATTTAATCTAGATTCTTTCTTTTTAAATTAATACTAATCAGTAAAGCTAAGATAATGTAGGGGAGACTGCGACTGCTCACTGAAGAGGCCGCACCGCCTGGCGCGGCGCCCGCCGCCACCTGGGTGCCTACCTAATTACGTTTAATCTCATCAATATTATACCTCTGCTTATACCACAGTCCTCTCAGATGCCGCATGCCGCGATCTTAGATTTATACCTTTAGAGGTTAACGAAACATGTACTATGTGTTGACTTTATCGCAGTACGGAAAAGTTACAGCTATGAATAGTAACAGCCAGTTACAATACCTATTTTGTTTTTTATTAGAGGTTTATTTCATTGTGATTATCGCCATCTTGTGGCACATGTTTAAAACTTAAGAAGTAATTAATAGATAGATGGCACTACTTTTAATTAAACTATGATTATGATGTTATTTATCTATCATTCTATCATATAGCAGATGAAAAACTTGAAAAATTAAACATGATTCGGAGCCAATTCGTGCAAAAAAAGTATAGATTAAAAATATTATTTCGTAATAATACTTTAAAAACTACAGAAAACACAAAAAGTGAAATAAAAACAAAAAGAAACATTACCAGGATTCGTACCCGCTACCAGCGCGCCTCAGGTCAGACTTGATACACACTATGCTGTGCGGTTATTGTAAATGTGTTTCAAATTATTGTTCTAATTCCCTTATAAAACTTCGACACTTCACCGAAAACATTTCTTCGAATGACATTTCACCGAAAAAAACTGTCGAACGACTTTACACCTTTCCGAAGAGCGTTAATCAGCTGAAATGTTGAGGTTGAGATTTGTAAGTAGGTTGAAGAGGGGGGGGGGGGCCGAAATGGCAAACTTTAAGAAGGAATCTTGGACAGGACAGTCATTCGTAGAAATGTTTTCGGTGAAGTGTTTTCGATTAAATGTCATTCGATGAAGTGTCTTTCGGTAAAGTGTTTTTCGATGAAATGTCGTTCGACGAAGTGTCTTTTTCGGCGAACTGATTTTCGATGAAGTGTTTTCGGTAAAATGCAGTTTCGAGAAAGTGTTTTCGACAAAGTGTTTTCGATGAAATGTCTTTCGGGGAAGTGCCTTTCGATAAAATGTCATTTCGGTGAACTGTTTTTCGACAAAGTGTCTTTTCGGGGAAATGTTTTCGATGAAGTGTTTTCGGTGAAATGTCGTTTCGACGAAGTGTTTTCGACGAAGTGTTTTCGACGAAATGTCGTTCGGGGAACTGTTTTTCGGTGAAGTGTTTTCGGTGAAGTGTAATGATACGTATCAATATAGAAATTACAAATACACACATACATGACAACGGTTTCATAAGTTTATTTTTAAAGTATCTAAATATACGAAAATTGTAGAAAGTAATGGACAATATTCTATTATACACTATAAATATTTTAATTTGACAATACACATGGTAAAAACAAATAATATTTACGTAGCAATGCGCAGGCGCTTGGCATGGTCCGATGTTTTGCTGCCTACTACAGATTCAGTGCTGGCAGGAACATTAAAATATTTTAATAAATAATTCATAAATATTGTTGGATATTCTTACACAACATCATCTAGCCCAAACTAAGCTATAAGCTTGAGCTATGGGATCTAACTCTAATCTTAATATTGATAGTAGGTGTTTTTTATTTACAATAACCAAATATTTATTAAGAGGCATGTGCATAACAATGCACACCGCCAAGAAAAATGCTAAATAATTAGCCCTTCCGTATCGGCATTGATCGATTATTAGATACCTACTAAGATGAATTTTGGGAGGGACCGAACTGAGTTTCTTGGAGTGTTCTTCTCAGTCTGTAGCATTTCCGAATCCCCAGTAGAGTCACAAAAATGTTGACAAACCTATTTTTTTTTAAATTTCAAAGGGAATAAATTTAATTTTATTTTATTTTATCGACTCTTTCTGGGGTTAATCATTTTGGGCAACAGACATTTGTCGTAAAAATTTAACAATTTAGGTTCCATCCTTGTAGTCCAGTACTCGTCGTCTTTCGAAATATTTACTGTGCTTATGGGCAAATTAGTGTTCAGTCAAGCCAACATTTATCGATTTGCGGTGTACGCAAATCGATAAATGTTGGCTTGACTGAAAGTAATTTTTAATACAATTCATTAAAAATATTTATTATATACACAAGATCACTAGAAGATAAAATAAACGCAGCTTCTCACTTGAATTGAAGTCGGCCTTGGATTTTAAAATACCAGTCATGCTTTGTATTAACAGATCCGTATTTTCTCCATAATTTAATTTTACCATCTGCTTTGGCTTGTTCCACATCCATGTATATAGGGACAGTTCTAGGTTAAATTGATTGATTGATTGGTTATTAGGTCGTCTACAACAAGGTTTTTTAGCAGTGGTGAGACCCCGCCTTCTTCTGGACAACCTTTGGCCATGGCTGCGCACTGGTTTCCGCTTGTCTGTAGCTTTAAAATGAGTTATTTAGCATGTTATCTATCTATTCACTGACATCGTGTATACTCGGTGTTTTGCCAGTGCCGTGGTTATGCTTCTTTTTTTGAAAGCTCCCTCTATGTTCATGAAAGTGCCGAGGCACATTGATTGATTGATTCTGGATGACCTCTTCTATTTTGTGTACCACTGCATGTAGTGCTGAGTCTGTAGACTTGCCGGGGGCAATATGCGCGTTGGTTGGAATGCAGTGTCTTATTTTGAAGGGCCGTCTCTCGATTGTCTCTGTCACACAATCTTTCCAGAGTTTTTAGCAGGAAAGACGAAGGGCTTATCGGTCTGTATAACCAGAGGTCCGAATCACAAATATAAACCCTTTACCGGGTATTGGTATAAAGATCACTTAGACCTCTCTCCACAGTCAGGGTCACAGTTCCATTCATTGTCTGGCGTACAGATACTAAGTAGCTGACAATATCAACTTGTGTCCTCCCCCATTTTATCACTGCAGGGAAGACTTCATCCTGTCCTGGAGATTTGAAGGACTTGAAGTTGTTAATTACCCATTCAGATTTTTGTAAGTTGACAGAATAGAATAGAACAGGTCTTGCGAGCTCCCACTGGACTTCTTTTGTGGATACGTATTCCACCAGCCACATGAGTGTCTGCAGCAATTGGCATCCTGTGAAGTGCGTTTGAATCAAAATACTCTCGGCTTCTTTTCATGATAGTTTACGTTAGTAGAATGATGTAGTGGTAATTTATATGTTATTAATTTATTGTTTTCGAGTAATTAAGTGATGTAGTGGTCATTATATAATGTTAATTTGCCTTTAAAAATTGCCGAAAGGCGAAACCAGTCAGGTGTAAAATAAATAAATGTTGTGGAACAGTACAAGTGCCGTTAATGAATATGTGCAGCAGGTTCCACCAAGTGCTATCCATCAACAGTATAAATAATTCTTTTCATGGGTTGGTCAGGCCGCCGCGCCGTCAGGTTTCTTTATAGATACGGACAGCTCTGTCTCTTGTTTGGCCAGTATTAGTCTGACTCTAGCAGAAGTTTCTCCAAGACTTGGTACTTCTGTATCTCAGTCGCTACTTGTATTTTGCTTTAGCGGCTTTATAGCCGTCCCAATCCTGGTCTGGTTCCTCACAGGTGTTCCATAATTACCACTTATGAAATGGGGTGTTAATATGTTATTATCAATACCACACGAATAGTGACTACCTGCCTTGCGTATAATACCTACACCTACGCTGTTCGTGAAGAAAATAGTGCAACTGTAATAGCTTATAACTTGGTCAGTTTTCGTTAGATTCATTTAATTTTTTTTATACAGTATTTTGAAGCGAAACTCTAGTCGGGGTGTCTGAGCTTTGCACTATACAAAAGTTCACGTTGTATATCGACCATAAATATTTATATCCTACTATCCTACTAATATTATAAATGTGAAAGTTTGTGAAGATGTTTGGATGTTTGGATGTTTGTTACTCAATCACGCTCTTACGGCTGAATGGATCCAGCTGAAATTTGGTATAGGGATAGAGTATAGTCTGGAATAACACATAGGCTACTTCTTATCCCAGAAAATTGTTTTCACGGGAAGCTGGAACGGGAACCAAAATTCACGCGGGCGAATCCGCGCGCATCAGCTAGTATATTATATTATACGTCACAAAGTACTAAGATTGTTTGGTCACGCTAGAATTAGACTATTTTTGTTAATTTTTCGTATTCAAAAATGGAACATCGAGCGACATGACCACTCTCTGAGAGCCTCTCGGCGGTACTAAATCGTATTTGTTCGCGTATCTGCATTTATAGGGGTTCACAAAATACTTTGTAAAAAAAAATCTGTATCTAGTTACTTATAAAGAAATATTTTTATTGTCAGAGGTGAAGTTCTGACATAATATTACATAATTATCATAATGATTTAAACTACAGAAGCTGGTGAAAAGACTACTTTATTGTGGTGAAAATTCTCAGTATTTGAGCAAACTTGACAGTCATTTTTCTCCAAAAAAAGGAACCTACCTGATATCAGGTTATTCTACAAACAGATAGCCTAGGCCTTTTGCAATTGCTTCGTATCCCTTGTTCATTAAATTTATCAGCTATTTGACATGAATTTAAGCATCGAAATCGATGCAAATCGTATGATTTGAAAAACCTTGTTCACTTTCGTTGATATTAACCCTAAGTAATCTGTTGTTAGGTAAAATATGTTTTATAAAACGTTTAGAGCGCTAAATTTTCTAAGTATGTTAGTGAATACCATGTTTGTACGATAAATATTTAATGACTTTAAACGCAATGAAAAGTATGGTTTCTGAGCAAAACGTGGGGCGAAATATGTTAACCCTCTTAATTTACTACTAAACAAACAAAACAATTATAGCTAAACACTTGATAAATATAATTCAAGCAACCATAATTATTATGTGTTATGTTATGCAGATTGCAGGTATAGACATAAAAAAAATCTATTGACAAAGTAACAAACACAATAGATCGGCCATTAGCAAGCAAACAAGATTATCAATAGGCATCTGTATTCCTGAATACTTAGCCCGTGTGGCGACGGGTAAGAGTACAAAATGTCGCCACCCCAATACATCCCGAGGTTGTCGTAGAGGCAACTAATGGGAACACTTTCGCAAAAAGATCCATTGCGTAGAGAAGGAAAACTCGGAATGCATTAAATTGTCATTTGTTAAGCCAAGTTGAAAGCATTATGGGCGGCTTGAAAAATTTCAACAGCGCGTCGCGGCAATCTGCGCCTGTCCATTTCAACACGGCAATTGGCTCATCACCTATTACGTAGGACATATAACTTTATGGTCAAATGTAAACGTATACTATGCCTCTGCCTACCCCGGGAATAATGACGTAAGGTATGTATGTATCTGTATTTCGAGGCAGTATGATTGCTAACCGCGCTTACTGCTCCAAAAGGCGGAAGGGCGGAAGGTCCCGTGTAGGCACGGTAATACTATCATACAGTAACATAACTTAATACAAATGGACGACGTGCAAGCCATAATTACGCGTCTCGATCTCAGCATGCGCTCGGCACGCAACCAGTCGTCCGCCCCGTCGCGAGCCCATGTGCGACGAGACGGACTCGCGTGTAGGGTTCTGTACCAAAAAATTGTAAAAAATCATGTTTGATAAGTATATGTTATGGAAGCCCCTTAAATTTTGTTATAGCGGTAACAGAAATACATCATAAATATGGGAAAATTTCAGCTCTCTAACCATTACCGTTCCTGACTTACAGCCTCGTGACGAACGGACAGACGAACGGACGGCGAAGTGAATAATGTCCATGTATTACCCTTTGGGTTCGAAACCTTAAAAATCCGCATTAAAAAAACCGGCACACCGATCATTCGTCTCCGCGGCACATTCAATGCCGTGGGGGCGTGCCGAGCGCATGCTGAGATCGAGGCGCGTAGCAATGGCTCGCGGTTCAACCGCGTTTATGAAGTTCTTAACTGTATATTTATTAGTATTTTATCGTGTGGTACAACCGTGTCCTAACTATTCAGTATATTCATCGCAGTCAAGATACAAGTGGTGTGGTGAGATCCCATCTTAGACCATATAACACGGGACTAGCCTTTGCGAACCACCGCATACAAAAATATTCTGCCAGTTTTCATACAAGTGAAGGGGGAAACACAAAGACATATAAAATTTCATTGCATTTAAAAATGTATTAATCGACAAACGCGTAATGGCTGTTGTGTGTTAATTGTTATTGTACAGTCAACTACAATGAAATGTACTAGTTTAATCATATAAAATGATGTACTGATGTACAGGCTTTTTATAAAGCCAAAAGACCAAATGGTCATGTGCAATGGCAGAAAACAATGCTTAAGTAAGGCGCATCCCGTGGTTAGATGATCTAAGGATCCCATGGGACCACCTTGGGAGTATCTATTTTCGAACGTAAAAAAATATTTTAAATAGGTCCATAAACGAAGTTCTCCGCAAACAAACATAAAAAAAATATATACGGTCGAATTGAGTAACCTCCTCCTTTTTTGAAGTCGGTTAAAAATTTATATTGCTTTACGTACCTAATATTCGGTGGAAATATTTTTTTTGGAGTGGAGTACAGTTATGTTTAAAGCGCCATCTGTTAATTTTTCTACGAACTAACATGTTGCTTCCAACCTTGCATTAAGTTCTGTATGACCTGAATAAATACCTACCGCAGTGATAGCAAGGAAATTGTACGAAATACATCCAGTACTAACTAATAGATGGCGCTGTAATGATTTTCCTCTTTTCCACTGAGCTTAGTACTACTTGATCCGGGTTTTCAATTTCATTCCGGGCAACGCTAAGCCCAAAGACTTTTTCCAGACTTCTTACTAATATTATAAATGCGAAAGTTTGTGAGTGTGTATGTTTGTTACTCTTTCACGCTCGAACGGCTGAACGAATCTGGCTGAAATTTGGTACAGGGATACTTTATAGTCTGGAACAACACATAGGCTACTTTTTATCCCGGGAATAAGTTCCTACGGGAAGCGGAAACGGAACAAATTTTACGCGGGCGAAGCTGCGAGCATCAGCTAGTATAATTATATTATTAGGTAATTCCTGATCTTCAATGTAAATGTGTGTCTAATTACTTACTTACCTACCAGACTATCGACAATACAAACCTATCAAAGGTCAAAAACTGTCTATTTTTTGACAGGAGACTGCCTGTAGACCTAGAATTTCACGAATTTGTGCGACGTAAAGCGCAGTTTCTACCATGAATGTGTCGATACTTTTTGATGAAAAAGGTTTTACGTTTCCACCAAAGAGTTTTGTCTGTTGAGTTCAGGAACCGCTCGTGGCCCCGCGGACTCAGTGTTCTGTAAACGATCACTGCAGTAAGCAACTTTCACTATAGCCGGTCCATGGATGGGTGACCATCCATGTGATCACTTTGTGACATTTATTTCAGCGTTTCCGTGCTTCGGAAGGCACGTCAAGCCGTTGGTCCCGGTTGCCAGTAAAATAGCAGTCGTTAAGCTAAGTTGAAGGCTTTATTTCAACAGCAGGCAGTCACAACCTGCGCATGTCCATTTAAACACGGCAATACGGCTTACCACCTATTACGTGGGACAAATTATACAAAGGTAAAATGTGGGCATATAATATGCCTCTGCCTACGCCCTTCGGGGATAAAGGCGTGACCATATGTATGTATGTATGTTTATTTCCACTGCTTAAGGAAAATAAGAAAGAGGATTGTCGGAGCGTTTTTTTTTCAACTTGCCAATGCTTTTCCATGCAATTGACTCTTGCACGACGAACAGTTCGTTTTGTTCCTGGTGCAAGCCGAGCTAAATATTTGCCAAGCTACTGTGTTATGCGAGTGGTTCTGATTTCCAATTTTTTATCGACTAATCGAAAAGTATTCAAAGAATAAAACAAACTGTTAAGATTTACATGGTTTAATTTCATATTTATTAAATTATACAACTTATATTAATAAAATATTTATCTTAACTATAGTTACACTATGATCTCAATATAATAATTCATCTATTATTTACCTATCGTATACTTACCTATTTTTAAAATATTTACAAGTAAATAGCACTTTTCTCAAAACTCTCCTTTTTCATACATGGGATTTTGTTTGGGCAAACAGCCATCTTTCTTTGGGCGGCATAATTTTGACCGAAAGGACATTTTTATGCTAGTTTTTTAGGGTTCCGTACCCAAAGGGTAAAAAACGGGACCATATTCATGAGACTTCGCCGTCCATCCGTCTGTCTGTCAGTCACGAGGCTGTATCTCATTAACCGTGATAGCTAGAGAGCTGAAATTTTCACAGATGATGTATTTCTGTTGCCGCTATAATCACAGGGCGGAAACTTCAGCTTGAATGTGTGCGTGTGACCAATAGTTCTAAGCAAATGTTCCGTCAACGCGCACGTTAACTCTACTGACAGCTGTGGCGCGACAGGGAGTTGCCGATCTGTATGTAATCTATATATATATAAAAATCAATGCCACTTTTCGTTGTAATTTTATAACTCAACAACGGGCTCACCTATCCAAACCAAATGTTTAGGCTTTGTTCGGACTATTTAGTAGATGGTTTATGTGAAGTTTGCACAAAATCTGTCAATTAGTTTTTTATTTATCACGCAAACGAAGTTGCGCGGGTCAGCTAGTACTATTATATTATCTTTGTTATAACAACAAATACTAAAATCAGAAATAAAAGGGGGGTTTCCATACAAAACAATATTCTCAAAGGCAGGCACATGCAAAACGCATTAAGCCAGGAGTTACCAAATTATGGGATAACCAAGCAATTATTGCCCTTGTGGTGACGGGAAAGAGTACAAAATGTCACCACCCCAATTCATACCAAGGGTGTCAAAAGAGGCGACAAAGGGAACCTTTCGTAAAACGATCCATTGCGTAGAGATGGAAAATTCGAAATGAAACCCGTTTATTAGTAAAATGACATTCATTAAGCCAAGTTGAGGGTCTAATGGGCTTCAGGCGGCTTGAAAAGTTTCAACTGCGATTCGACACGACCTGCGCCTGTCCATTTCAACACGGCAATAGGCTCACCACCTATTACGTGGGATACAAAACTATAAGGTGAATTGTGGTCGTATACTATGC
This sequence comes from Miltochrista miniata, assembly GCA_933228765.1. Classification (NCBI taxonomy): domain Eukaryota; kingdom Metazoa; phylum Arthropoda; class Insecta; order Lepidoptera; family Erebidae; genus Miltochrista; species Miltochrista miniata. The sequence continues at coordinate 6,481,501 of OW121769.1, forward strand.
CTCTGCCTAACCCTTAGGGGATAAGGAGTGGCAATATGTATGTATGTGCAAATATTTATAGAAATCTTGGATGATAAATCGAACCTCCACGAACATAATAATAATATTATTTACTGATAGGCACTCGCTATCTTAAGGACATTGTCATACAGGGTGGAAAAATTACATTCTGTTAGTATATACATATACTGTGACATTGTGTCAGAATTTATTTTTTACACTCCTATCGCTTATGCAAAGTGGTGCACAGCAGTGGCGAATTGTCCATAGAAGCCCATTCCTTGTGGCTTCCCTTTTCAGATCGGGCAGTGACATGTAATATTTACTCATAACTAATAAACACAATTATATATTCTCGAACACTCATTCAAATATAAAAATATTTGCAAATTTGCATGGTAAGTCGGCATTTTCGTCTCAACCCCTGCTACAAAAGTCATAGCAATAAATTTTCGAGTCAAAGTTCAAAGACCCTATCTCTGACATCACGCGGTAAGCCCGGCTTCCTGATCATTTTACGTCTGCTTTTTTAGTACTACGCAAATGTATATATGCGTCCTATTCTCTCACATTTTTTCAAGATTTGATTCGTGGATTTTCGCCTAAAGTAAGCCATGAGTTCGTGGCTTACACCTGAGACAGTCATATTAATAGAAAAGGACAACGTATTTGACTTGAAAACTCGACCAATTTAAATGCACCTAACGCACGTCGAAACGTTTTGCATCGAAGTGTGTTTTTAATTTGATGTGTTGTTATTACTTCATTTCACATGCGTTTCCCGTGAATAATAATAAAACATAACATAGTTTCAATTGACTTTATAAAGTATTGTGCTGTTTATTAGTTAATTATAAATAATTATCTACTTCAAGTACTAAATACATCGTGAAAGTGTGTAAAATTGTGTTTTGTGTTCTGTATTTTGTTGTGATTTCTGTACACATGATTATTGTTTTGGAGTCACATAATGCTCACTGATGGACGTAGGCCTTCGGTATTACGGGTTCGATAAAAAATAAAGGTCAGTTTTTTTATATTTATCAAGTAGGTATCTCAGAATACGCTAGTGATATTAGTTCAATGGCTTGGGATACCTAATAATCTTTATTTTGGCTGAATGTTTCATTAATAGTTTATACATAATAAAGCAGTTTTGTTCCATAGAATCACTTTGTCAGATATTTTGAAAAAATAGATAAGAAGTATGTTTTTATTTCAATTTTGTATTGTAAAATATCGCGGTTTTTAATACTCTATAGGTACTTGAAATCTTACTAATATTATAAATGTGAAAGTTTGTGAGTGTGAATGTGTATGTTTGTTACTCTTTCAGGCTCGAACGGCTGAACGGATCGGGCTGAAATTTGATACAGATATCCATTATAGTCTGGAATAACACATAGGCTACTGTTTATCCCGGGAGTAACTTCCCACGGGAACTAATTTTACGCGGGTGAAACTGCGGGCATTAGCTAGTACATGCATATTATTAAAAACATTAGAAGTACCTATACCTATTTCGCGTCTAAGTCCCAAATTTATGAATTATTTTCAATTAACTTCAATCGAGACAATTTGAAATAGGTAGGTATGAGCTTGCAGAGTAGTAGAATAATTTCAAAACATGGTTAGTGTTCAAGTCAGGTTTTAGTTCAAAATATGTAACTAGATGGCATCACTTTTTTGTATATAGTATCTAGATCGCGGTATGGTTTCGTTACCTGAGCAGACATATATAGCTGTGAATATTGTTTTAATAAAAAAAAATTTTGTACAAGGATATACAGTCTATTATTTACACCTAAGGTCGGTTAAGACCTTTTCAGTTAGTGTAAATTTGAATATCTTTTTAGTCATCAGTAGATAATTTATGATACTTTACAAATTCAGCCTTCGCCGCTGGTGCACAGAATAATAAAATTACGAAACTGTTTAAAAATTTTCTGCTGCCTCGTTGATCTATAGGTCGAACGAAATGTGTGACTGCGGATCACGAGGTCGTGGGTTCGATTCCCACCAGAGACAAAAAATTGTGTGACCCATAAATGTTTGTCTCAAGAGTCTGGGTGTTTCTATGTATGATAAGTATGTATTTAAAAAAAGTATATAAGTATTAATATCCGTGGTCTGATAACACAAGACCCATAACACAAGCAGGTTATTCCTAGCTTACTTTGGGATCAGATAGCGTTGTGTGAAATAACCGTGAATATTTATTTTTGAACAAATTATGGCCAACTAGTGTAGCCCACATAGCCAAATACAGTAATAATTTCTACATCATTTGACTAGTAAAGGGGGCTACGCTATCTATCTGGTCAAAATTTGTTCAAAAAGGGTTATACAGCTTCGTAGTTTTGTTTTTCCGTGCGCTGAAACATGTGTAGGTTTTCTACACAGAAATATTTTTTTGATATCTGTGGTTTTCTATCTGGGTTAAAAAAGGACTAGATAGACTAGAAAAAAAAGGCTCATTAATCAGAAAACAGCCGATTTCTGACAGAAAAATCTTTTGAAGTCAGTCCTAATTCGAAATATACCGATCCTTATAGGCACTATGTATGAAAGTGGTACTGCAAACATTCCTTCCTTGGGCTTTGCTTTCGAAGGTCATAAGGTCGCAAGGTCTCTTCTTAGAAATGGTGCTGCGAGTCAAAGTTGTGAAATTGTTCAAATCTGATGCAGTCGAACAGCAGAAAGCGCGGCGAAATTCTCGACGGAATTTTCCTGGAAAAATATAAATAATACAGTTAGCATGGTTTTGTTAGAGAATTTGACTATTTTCACACCGTAGTAAACTGTGCAATTTCGTCTCCTTGCTAAGGGGCAGACAAAATTTAGTTTTTGTCCCACGTAATAGGTGAGTGTGGCTACTGCTGTGTTTAAAATGGACATCCCCCTATATTAACTTTTTTCTATTATTTCAGTATTTGTTGTTATGTTGAAAAATTTTATACAGAGAGGCAAACATACATATATTATGGACAGACATACAGAGAGGCAAACATACATATATTATGGACAGATGAGTCTCAGTAATGGGTCCCGATTTGACCCTTTTTATACAAAACCCAAAAAAAAGGTGCTGTCTCCAAACAAACAAAAAACTTCTCACCACTCATAAAGTTGTAGATCAAAGGATTGATGGCTGAGTTGGCGTAGCACATGACGTGGCCCACCAGCGCCAGGTACGTCACCACGTCGTTCTGCTCCATGTCTAGGGTATACCTGCAGGGAAAGCAAATATATTTCTTTATTAGCTGTTGTCCGCGACTTCGTAAGCGTGAGAATTATCTTATAATATACTCACAGATTTTTGTTCTCTGCCGAGCCCCTAAAATATTTAGCATAATAACATGTAACCTGTGTGTAAAAGCTATCTTTTACTAATATTCCTGCAATGTTTTAGTTAAATAAATCCACCAGCTTACATATTTGATTGCTCTCTGCTTAGCTCTTAGGATATGTAGCGTGAAAATATATAGCCTATTTGAAGACTCTACTCCTAGTTAATATTAGTGCAAAATTTGGATCAAATCTATTGAGTACTTTTTGATATCCTTCCGGACAAAGCAAAGCGAACAGAAAAACAGACAAAGATTTTTTTAACTATATTTTCGGCTTCGGTATCATAATGTCACATACCCAGCGAGTATTTTTTTTAAATATTTTCAATGTACAGTTTTGTCTTTTCTATCATTTTATTTTAAGTATGGATATAGATAGATAGATAGATATAGATAGATATAGATATACAGGGTGAATTTTTCAAAAGGGATTGGATGGCCAAATCCGAAACTATAAGGAATAGCGAAAAAAGCTCAAAGGAGTCACGAGCCCGATTTTGATGAAACTTAAAACCTCATCATTAGATTTTTGAAAAACCAATAATCCTAGCTGGGAATTGAACCCATTGATTTTGAAAAAAAATACACACCCCATATTATTACACCATTCGATAGTGTTGCTATTAAGGATCATATTCTGGGAAGTTATTACATACGGCAAACTAAGAGAAAGTGCTCATATTTCGTATTTTTCTTACGTTATCTGATGAATTGTTCAAAATGTAGACCATTGTTTTTAATACATAGCTGGATTCGAGACCTCAACGATCATACTGCATTCAATATTATTGATTCCGTTTAGAATATTCCTCAAGGAATCATTCTGAGCATGATTTAAAACATGGAATAGTTACGAACTATTCTGGAAATTCGAACAAAATAAATTATGATACAAAATTTAGGTACAAGAAATATGAATTCCATCAAAATTCGAAACTTTCCTTAAATTCGCCGTATATCATTACTTCGCAGAATTTGATCCTTATCAGCGACACTATCATATGGTGTAATATAAAGGATGTGTTTTTTTTTTTCAAAATCAATAGGTTCGATTCCCAGCTAGGATTATTGGTTTTTCAAAAATCTAATGATGACGTTTTAAGTTTTATCAAAATCGGGCTCGTGACTCCTTTGAGCATTTTTAGCTATTCCTTATAGTTTAGGATTTGGCCATCCAAGCCCTTTTCAAAAATTCACCCTGTATATCGATAGATTTTTTTTTTTTTTGACGCGGGGAACGCATTTACGCGCCTTCATCCCAGCTGCGGGGGCAGCTGGGATGGTGTGTGGGACTCCCGGCCCGGTCCGGAAGGACCGTCCTACCCACTAAACCCCGCGGTGTTCCGCCTCACCCTTTAGCCAGGCCGAGGGATATCAGAAGATTATTCACGTCGACCCGGCCAGGGGCGCCCCGTTTCTTCGGGGCTCTCCTCGGGGGAGCCAGATGGGCGGCTCCCCAAAACTCCCTAAGGAGCTGAAGACCACGCCTGCACCGCTCTCGAGCGCCCCTCTGTAATAGAGGAGACAGAGAGCGGCTGGCGCAGGCGTGCGCTAATGGGCACCTCCGGAACACGGGAAAGGTGCCCACCGCCATGTGACCGTTGGTGGGCGGGGTCCCCCGACCTTACGCCCACGGTCAAGAAACAATCGGGGGCGCGCAGTAACTCCTCACCGCGGCGCCCCCGAACTGCACGGCAGAGCGGGAGCATTATCCGTTACTCCCGCTCCCCCGCACAGTGCACCTCCCGCTTTGCCGCCATCACCTCGCCAACTGGCGAGGTGATGGCGGCAAAGCGGGATGTGCACTGTGCCCAGCACTGTTGCCGCCCCGGTCGCGCCGTCGTTCACGGCCGGCAGCCCGAACTGCATGGCAGGGCGGGAGCATTTACCCAAACTCACGCCCCCCACGCAGTGCCTCTCCCACTTTGCCGCCATCGTCTCGCCAGCAAAGGTGGCGATGCGACGGCGACCCAGCATTGCTGCTGCCGGCCGTGAACAACGGCACAGCCGGCAGCAACACACACCATCGAGCAACCCACAGGTGGGTTACTCCGTCCTCGGCCGGAATTAGCCAGAGTAGCACAACTCCCCCACAGAGGAAGGGGAGTGGTCGCTACTCCGTTGCCCAGGATGCACCACGAGGAGGATCCGACCCATTGGGGTCCTTAAGATGTTAGTAGGACCCCGCATCCCATATATATCGATAGATAGAGATAGATATAGATAGATATAGATAAACATATATAGATATAGATTTAAACTGCCTCGTTGGTCGCATCTTAAGTACTGCAACTGCGGATCGCGACGTTCGATTTTCTCCACCATAGAGAACAGGCCTGGGCTATCCTTCTGAAGGTGTACCAGGGTTATAGCCGGTAGTAAACATTCGTTTAGATTTCCGTAAAAAAAAGGCCTCCCGTAACGTGGATTGATGACAAGATTGGGTCATCTTGTCATCAATCCATGTTGCGGGAGGCCTTTAAAGATAAGAGCCTGTTAAGATCTCGGGATTCTGCTGGATACTGGCGGCACACGACCGAATGTTGTAGCGATCCGTGGGAAGGCCTATACCCAGCAGTGGCCGCTAAATCGGTTGCAATGCTGATGCAAAATGATTAAGCTTTGATACACAGGGCGAGTTTATAAACTGCTAGTTGGCGAGTTTAAAAGGTTGCGTATATATATAATAATGAATGAAAAGTATAACTATCTCAAGGACACCGTCTGAAACGCCAACGCACGTGTTTCCCTCCTCATACAACCACGGATTCTTCAAGCGTTGCGTGCACTGAAGAGCTACTATCAATGATCTTGTAGTCCACCATAGACTAATTAGTTGCCTACAAGACCATTGATAGTCACTCTTCACGCTCCTCTTGAAATACCAGGGTTTGTGAGTGTGTTGGCAGAGCGTTCCAAGTTTCAGAATCCAAGAATACATTGAAGACGACACATCAAGTAATCATTCATTAATTAATAATATTTACTAATAAGTACCTATAGCCCGTTCGCTCTAAGTTTGCCGCTGGCGTAGAGCATGGTGTAGGGTAGTATGGGAAGCGTCCGGCAAACTTAGAGCGAACGGGTAGTACCTACTTAACACGTATTTAATAAGGTACTTACAGCCAATTTACGTCATCATCAAAGTAATGAAATTTGAAGGAGACTTCAGCTCAAGGTAAAATGGTCGCCATGCCTTTGGGACCTTTGTCTGTCTAGAACTTCCTCAAAGAAGATTTAGGTCGTCGTTTTGTCATTTGCTTGTTCATTTTGTTAGCGAATGTGATTAAACTTCATATGAAATTGGACACAAAAGAATTTTCTCTCTTTGTGAAATACTTTGCGCGTTGAGAAATTACAACCGAATAAGAATGATTCATATTTCATCCCCTCTTTCAAAGTAACTGCGCAAAATATGGGGATTAAAAGTGGCTTTCTCGGATCTTAAGCTCAGATTATGTCAAGGATTAATTAAATTAGTAACGTTGGTTCAGCGTGATGTTTATTTGGAATATAGACAGACACGTACAATTTTCTTTCTATAAAACTATCGATTATTTTATAGAATGAATGTTCTACAAAACAAATCAAAATCTTACCTTTGAATATTATTCATTTAAGGAATGTATGTTCGAAAGAGACTCATCTTGGGGTGAACTTTATACTAGGAAATATTCTTCGATTTGATCTGATAAAACTATATTATTGTAATTTATTAGATACTTTTGCTTTATTAACGTATCAAAAAACGATTAGGAATACTTTGTTAGATCGAAATCGCTCTCGAAAAATGAGAAATATTGCAAAAATATTAACAAGTAATGTACTTTTTTTATCTAAATAAATGAGTTTAATTCTCATAAAAACTTGTCTTACAATAGATATAGGTCTTTAGAACAATATTTTAGGTATAGATTTTTTCTTAAAACCCCTTAGATTCTATAAAAGTAATATAATGTATGAGAATCGAATGAAATCCGGCAAAAGCGTATGCTGCAATCGTTCGAATTGCCTTAGGATTTGTCAAAGTCGAACATTGCAGCCTTAAATAGATTTTTACTCTATACTACAGTTTTATTATAAGTATGATTCAATTACAAATGTCTAGTTTTTAGATTTTCTCCTTCATAATAAGATTAACGGGATGAAACCTTTAAATTATGATTCCCTTGAGTGCTGCAATACACGTCTTTTCCAACATACATGACTGTATCGTTTTTTCCCGTTATTTAAGAAGTTTAATTATTTTTACAGCTCTTTGGTTGTGTTCTCAAATTAAAGGGTCTTAACATACGTAACGCCCAACAGCCTATAGTTGGGAGCCCCAGGTAAGCCCTCGGAAGGACATCGCAGGAATTTTATTGATCATTTAAATTTCAATAGCACTTGACATAATATATTTAATTGAGATTTCACCTGTTTTGGAATAAGCTCTCCGATGAATTGATTTTCTGTTAATGGTCGATCAGGTCAGCCCCACTGAATGATACCATAGTAAAAAGAGAAAAGTAAGTTATCTTCGAACAAACACACCTTGTCAAAATTTGACAGAAATGCCAGATGTAAAACAGTTTATAGGTCAAAGTGTGAGTGTCCCGATCGAAGATGCCAGTAAATAATACACGCAACAGACATTGATCTAGTCAATAAGTGCCTATCAGACGAAAACTTTTACGAATTCTTCGAAATAACTTTTACGAATTCTTCGAAATAACTTTTACAAATTCTTCGAAATTTATGACCGAAGCTTATTATAATGGTTTTTTTAGATATTGGAGAAAATCCCTTTTACTTAATTACATATAATTTTTGCTTTTTTTGCGAGTGACGTTGTATTTTTTTAAATCACTAGTAATATTCCGAATTTAATGACATTTTCATGATAAATTTCGAAGAATTAGAATAGATTTTCACCTAAAAGACACTTGTTAAGTAGACTAACAGGGTGCGTTTATTCGAAGATAACCTACTTCTCTCTATATACTATGACGATACCCTTGGCCCTGTTTTGCTGACAAGGTTGCACGCACACCCGTCAAATAGATCAAAATTGCGTTCAGAAAGCTTACTTAATTGTTACCACGCCTTGTTGATTTTCTTCAATGAAAGTCGATGAAAATGGTACACATTAGATTACCCACCTACATTTGTACTAAGTATATTATTATGTAAAACGGTTTACCTACTGGAAACCACGTTTGTACTATATAATTATTATGATAAAGGTTTACTAAAAGTATGTTAATAATTTGGAAAAATTTTAATGGGACATACATAATTATGTCACACATGAGGTAGGTTAGGAGTACACTAAACGATCACATTTCCCATGTAAGTATCTCTAAGATTGAAAGTATACCAAAACTTCTCAGTCTCAAAGTATAATTAGAGATAATTAGGGAGTAACAAACTTATACCAGGGGATAAATTATGGTCTGGAATAACACAAGTGCTATTTTATCACTAGAATACGCCAAATTTTCTTTTGTTCATACATACATACATATAGTCACGCCTTTATCTATATTTATTGTAGGGTAGGTAGAAGCATAGTATACACCCATATTTTACCCTATAGTTTCATGTCCCACGTAACAGGTGGTGATTCTATTGCCGTGGTGAAATGGACAGGCGCAGGTCGCCGCGACTAGCGACTCACAGTTGAAATTTTACAAGCCGCCCACAAGGCCTTCAACTTGGCTTACGATTGTCATTTTACTGACAACCGGGTTTCATTTCGAGTTTTCCTTCTCTACGCAATGGATTTTTTGCGAAATTGTCCCTTAATCGCCTCTTACGACACCCTCGGGATGTATAGGGGTGGCGACATTCTGTACTCTTACCCGTTGCAATCCCCGTCGCCACACGGGGCTCTTTTGTTCAGCTAAATAATGATCACTTAAAAACGTAGAATTATGATTGGTTTCGTATTCAATCAGCGCTACCTCTTATACATTATATTATATTTAATTAAGTGCATAATTTTACTTTTCTTTTTTAAAATCTATACATAATAAAATGATAGAAAGTCAAAACTGTACATTGGAAATATTTAAAAAAAAATACTCGCTGGGTGTTCAACATAAGATACCGAAGCCAAAAATATAGTTAGATTTTTTTTGTCTGTTTGTCGGTTTGTCTGTTTGTCGGTTTGCTTTGCTTTGTCCGGAAGGATCTCAAAAAGTACTCAATGGATTTGATTCAAATTATGTACAAATACTAGCTAGGGGTAGGGTCTTAAAATAGGCTATTTTTTATCACGCTACATATCCTAGGGGCTAAGCAGAGAGCAATCAAATTGGCATTATAACATAATTTTCACGCGTACGAAGTCGCGGGCAACAGCTAGTTATTCATATAGTTACGCTTTTATCCCTGAATGGGTAAACAGCCCACATCTGAGTCTCTTTAAATATTAAATTGGACAGGCATAGGTTTTGATTGTGACTACCTACTGTCGGCTTAACAACTGTCATTGAATGACACTAAATTGCACCGTGTCCTCTTTATAATTCTGTAGGTACTCTAAGACCCGGTTACTGCCTGTAATAAAAGTTGCTTCCTTTACGAAAGAAGGACAGTAAAACCTCCATTTTCTTCCAAAACCTTTAACAACTCTATCCAAACTCTCTTCTAAAAATATATCTTACACAATACGTAAGTGACCGGTTAACCCAAACAATCTGTCGGAAATCGTTTAGACAAATATACATAGTGTTGGGAACGTTCAATCTAACAGTCAACATTGACTAATAACCAAATACATTATGAATATGTCTTCTAGAGAAATACAAAGCTTTTATTAAACATTCATACGGATATAGAGTTTGTATGCTATTTCTCGCAACAGTTTTGAATTTTGTATTGTCAAATGCATTTTCCTGTTAAGTTTAATCGTTACTTTGTGAGTATATTAGATACCTTTAAGAGCAATAATTGGTTTTATACATACGAGTATTTATCGAATTGATAATACTCATGGGTCTGGACTGGAGAATGACATAGGTCGGAAACGTAGGTATGAAACCTTCATGGATACTATGCCGAAAAATGACACCATGCCCCACCACTGCGTACGCCCCGGGTAAGCCCTCGGAAGGATATTCCAGGATTCCGAGCATACTTTGAATATCACCGCGGCCTCAGATATTCCGGCACTATTCCGCGTTTTTGACGGTTGGTTCTTGTGTGCTCATGCTTCTTGGAGAGTGAGGCTTGCGTGAAACTTGCGAAAAATGACATATTATTATGTCACTTTGGCTAATTCCACTTTGCCATTAATTGAATTGAAAAATATAGACCTACTCAATCCCATAACTACAGTTTAACCTACTACATATCTTGCAAATATTATAAAAGCTAATGTTTGTGAGTGCGGATGTCTGAATGTTTGATACTCTTTCACTCTCTAACGGCTAAACGGATCTGACTGAAATTTAGTCTAGAGATAGATTATAGTCTGGAATAACACATAGGCTTATTATCATCCATAATTTGTCATGGAAAGAGGTAGCGGGAACTTACATCCACGAAAGCAGAGCTGCGAGCCTCATCTGGTAAGTCCATAGTAGAAAGCACAACTGTAGTAAATTTCTTACCTTAGCACAGAAAGGAGGTGCACCGGAAAATAGCAGACGGCAAACATGACTACTACAGCCACTAGCATCTTAGCTGCCTTCCGCCTGGAGCGAAGTTGGGCTGGAAACGAAAATTGGACATAGTCTTATAAAGAGTTTAGAATAAAAACTTTCGTGTGTAGCTGTCTCATCACCATCATCCTCTGAGCCTTTTTCCAAACCCATTGGGATAGGTTGGCTTTCCAGTGTAACTGCGATGCGTCTGAACTTTGATATTTTCCATGAAGCGCGGACTCAGTGTTCTGTAAACGATCACTGGAGTAAGCGCAGTGAAAGTAGTTTACTACAGTGTGACCTTACCACCCTGTCTGAACTGTGATATTTTCCATGAAGCGCGGACTCAGTGTTCTGTAAACGATAGCTGGAGTAAGCACAGTGAAAGTACCTAGCTTACTACAGTGTGACCTTACCACCCTGTCTGAACTTTGATATTTTCCATGAAGCGCGGACTCAGTGTTCTGTAACCGATCGCTGGAGTAAGCACAGTGAAAGTACCTAGCTTACTACAGTGTGACGTTACCACCCTGTCTGAACTTTGATATTTTCCATTAAGCGCGGACTCAGTGTTCTGTAAACGATAGCCGGAGTAAGCACAGTGAAAGTACCTAGCTTACTAGAGTGTGACCTTACCACCCTGTCTGAACTTTGATATTTTCCATGAAGCGCGGACTCAGTAAACGATCGCTGGAGTAAGCACAGTGAAAGTAGCTTACTACAGTGTGACCTTACCACCCTGTGACCACTTTGTGACATTTATTTCCGAGCGTTTCAGTTAGTAATATGACTGTCGTTAAGCCAAGTTGAAGGCCTTGACGTGAAGTGTAAGGCGTCGAAGACCTGGAAAATTTTCGGCTGTGTGTCGTCACAACATGCACCTGGGTCGGCAGTGCGTGTGTAGCACTTTCTGTTGCTGCAAACGTCCATAGGCTACGGTAACCAACCATTAGGTGGGCCGTAAGCTTGTCTGCCACCTGAGTAGTATAAAAAAAGTGCGGACTGCCATCTGACCTCCACAACGAATTGGCGATAACGAAATTTGAGAGTGCCTAAGTATTACTTAACTATACCGGCGTAAAATTCCGTTCCCGCATCCCATGGGAACTTATTCCGGGAATTAAAAATTACTTCTGTGATATTCCTGACTATAATTTATCTGTGTACCAAGTTTCAGATCCGTACAGCCGTTAGAGCGTGAAAGAAGTAACAAACAGCCATACATCCATTGTTATGCAGAATTTGTAATAATAATAATACTGAGTAAGTGCGCCTTCACACTAGCGTAGGCGTTCGATGGACGTATGCGCGGCGTAGACGCGACGTATACGCCGCGCTAGCGTCACACAATTTTGTTGACGTTTGGTATCATCGTTAACAAAATAGATTCTGACCAGGAAACACTGGCTTTACTTTTAAAAAGAAGATTAGTGCGAACTGCGAATAAAATTTTGTTCGTGGTTAGGGAAAGACTTTCCGGGCTGGCGTCTCGGGACCGTATGCTATTATTTTTCAGTTAGTAGTGTTAGTGTCAAGGCGCACTAAAACATACCTACACACAAAACATTATATAGAAAGAATACGAACACACATACATAAAAACATATAATCACGCCTTTATCCCCGAAGGGGTAGGCAGAGACATAGTATACGCCCACATTTCACCTTATAATTTTATGTCCCACGTAATAGGTGGTGAACCCACTGCCGTGATGAAATGGACAGGCGCAGGTCCCCGCGACCTGCATTGAAATTTTTCAAGCCGCCCATAAGACTTCAACTTGGCTTAACGATTGTCATTTTAATGTCAACCGGGTTTCATTTCGAGTTTTCGTTCTCTACGCAATGGAGCTTTTTTGCGAACGTGTTCCCTTTTTCGCCTCTTGCGACACCCTCGGGATATATATAGGGGTGGCGACATTTTGTACTCTTACCCGTCGTAACACGGGAACCTGTCGCCACACGGGGCGAAAGAATACGAAATACCAACATTTTATTGAATCATGGAAGTTGTTGGTTTCTATAAATTAATTAACACGTTGCTAGCCAATACGAGGTTGATTTAATTAAACGTGTTATTATGAATATGAAATATGTACGTTTATTGAGTGACATGGCACTACCTACATGCAAAATCGATGTTTTCCCATATAGGGTAGGTATAGACATACAATCATAATTTTTAAAATATAAAGCTCGCCGAATCAACGACACCCGCCTGATGGAAAGCCGTGGTGACAGCTGGCGATTGGCGGCCACTCTCACAACCATAAGACTGCCGACAATGACCTCAAGTTGGCCATATGATCTCTCACTTTGTTTAAATAAATAAGATTTTAAGACATGTATATGAATATGAAGCGCTCGTGGCCCCGCGGACTCAGTGTTCTGTAAACGATCACTGCAGTAAGCAACATTTACTATGGCCGGATATGGATAGGTGACCACCATGTGGACCACTTTGTGACATTTATTTACGAGCGTTTCCGTGCTTCGGAAGGCACGATAAGCCGTTGGTCCCGGTTGTCAGTAAAATGACAGTCGTTAAGCCAAGTTGAAGGCCTTACGGGCGGCTTGAAGAATTTCAACTGTGGGTCGTCACAACCTGCGCCCGGATCGGCAGCGCGTGTGTAGCGCCTCTGGTGTTGCAAACGTCTATAGGCTACGGTTACCAACCTTCCGGTGGGCCGTAAGCTTGTCTGCCACCTAAGTAGTATATAAAAAAAAAAAAAACATACCTAACTATTACGCCTAAGTAACCAATATTCACGTATTATATTTCCTCTACGTCAAAATCGTCAAATGTGTGTGTAAGTTTATTGTCATGTTCAAGCAAACACTGCAATAGCTCTCCGTTAAGTTGTTGCTACTAGCTGTTGAAAATATCTAAACCATTCACAAGGCTTTCAAGCTGGCTTAACGAGATCACTAGTGCCTACTGGTGCTTTAACTTGCCTTTCCAAGCATGCATAGTCCCATAAACATATAATAATATTATAAAGCGGAAGAGTTTAAAGGTTTCTTTTTCTCTCTCAGGAACTCTGATTGGTTTTCAAAAATTCTCTTACAGTTCGATAGTTCATTTACTGAGAAACTGCTTCTGTGGCGCAGTCGGTAGTAATACCGTCTGCGGCGCTGGAGGTCGTGGGTTCCATTCCCACCGGAGACGAAATATTTGTGTGACCCATAAATGTTTGTCTCAAGAGTCTGGGTGTTTCTATGTATAATATGTACGTCTTTAAAAGTATATAAGTATTAATATCCGTGGTCTGATACCCATAACACAAGCAGGTTATTCCTAGCTTACTTTGGGATCAGATAGCGTTGTGTGAAATGTCCGTGAATATTTATTAAAAAAACCATAGTTAAGTATACTATAACTTCTTTAAAATGAATGGCAGCGGAGCAGCAACGAAAAATGTTTCAAAAACGGGTAAAATACGACACAACCTTAGAGTATATAAATTAGAAGGTACCTTCTAATATATGCTCTACTGACGGACGTCACATGGTTTTACCCGCGTAATTCCAGTTCCCGTGGGAATATGGGAATAAAATATAGCCTATGTTCACCGCAAAGAGTGTAGCTTCCTAACAGTGAAAGAATTTTTCAAATTGGTGCAGTAGTTCCGGAGCCTATTCGATGCAAACAAACAAACAATCAAATCTTTCCTCTTTATAATATTAGTATAGATGGACATAACGTAGTCCCTGAGTTGCCAAGTAGGTACCTATTTGGGTCACTGAGATGAATCTAGATTCAATTATTACTGTCCAAACAATCATAATGGAATCTCGATCCTAGTAGTAGAATCATAATTGCGATTGTATTATTAATCCTCGACGCATTTAAAATTTATTTGGCTATCGAATATCAAACTATTCATACATGTGGGATAATCTTAATCAGAACCAGACCGAGCAATTCAAAACATCGCTTTTCTGTCGAACTATAGAACTTAGAACGCCCGGGGTATCCTTCCGAGGGCTTACCCGGGACTCTCAACCGTGGGCTGTAAGCGGGACCCGTGAGGTTTTTTAGTCGGTAGGAGTCCGGCATAACACATCCATGAGGATTTTTCATCACGTAATAAAAAAAGCCCATCCTTGAGTGTATGTTCATCCTCTAACAACCTTGGGTTCTTAAAGCGGAGCGGGAAAATGCTCATCAGTTCAGCACCGCGCCGAATTCCGCTGAAAACATTAAACAGTGGTGCAGCGACGCGGTGACGGGACGTGCAGTAAATTGTTGCGAGTATCTCTTCTCTTCTCTAATCTCTAATCTCTAATTAATATAAAATTGAAAAATGAGCTGTGACGGTACATTCAAGACAAATAACAAAAAATTGCTGTAATCGACTAATTTAGGACTTCTGAGTCTAAATCTAGATTTTTTTTTCCTCGTGTCTGTTTGTTTGTTTATTTGTTCGGGGTTGGAGCAAAATTCAGAAACTTGATCATAACTGTTCTATTAGGATTTTGTAGGTATTTTTTCAACTTAAAATAACGCTGTATGTTTCATTAAAATCGGTACAGCGGAAATCATACATAATACAGCTTGAACTATGTTTTAATAGTACAGGTCAAAGTCGATGGTGATAACTTAAAATTACTCGTGAACGAAGTTTCGGGCAGAAGCTAGTTAATTAATATGTGTACTCTCAGCTCGTGGTGAAAATCGGGCAAAGAGTTACTGTTTATTTACTGTGAGAGTGGCTTCCAATCGCTAGATGTAGCCTCATAGCTTTCCATCAACGGGCGGCATTATTTTGCAGATCTAAATATATATAAAAAAAACATCTTCCTCATTTCCATAATCTTGGTAATCAGATACGTGACAACATGTTTCATTTTTTTAAAGATTTTCATGAACATTTCTGACAGTAATGTTATTAGTCACGTTGCAAGTACGACATCGTTTTCAGTTCCATACAACATGCCTGGGTATGTTAATTGTGTTATAATGGCAGAAATTCTGTTACGAAATTTACAGAATTACGACATAATTTAATATTTAAGATCGTAAGAGAAACATGCAGAAACAGAAACATAGAAAATGAGCAAATCTGTAAATATTGCCTTTTTTCAACGTGAGGGAAATTCCATCATGGATGCTATGGACTCTTACCGTCTAAAAACCACACGTATCCTAACCTACGCTACGGTCAAATCCTAACAGCCCACGACTGGGAACCCCGGGTAAGCCCACGGAAGGATATCCCAGGACAATCTGTATTGCCTGCGAAAAGAAAAATAAAAAACAAACGTGTGATAAAAAAAATATTAAGGTTACTTCTATGGGTCAGAAAGCTTTGAAGGGCCCGTGGCCCCACGGACTCAGTAAACGTTAATGATCACTGCAGTAAGCCACTTTCAATATGGCCGTGAAAACAAAATACTAAAATAAGACGACGGGGAGGGAGCAGGAGAGAACTCTCCCACCCAAGTTCAAGACTATCGCCCAAGACTATCGGCATCCATGACCGGGGGTCTGAGGACGGTGAGAGGGTTGCTCACCGTCATTACAGAAGCAGGCTCAAGACGACAGCGTGACGTAAGGGAGTCACGCACCCCCCCTCCCTCAAGAAGCAGGATAACACCCAAAGATACGTGATAGCATCCGAACCCCCTCTAGGTAAGGACGCAGTGGTAGTCATAGGTCTGGAGTCCAGGGGTATCCTTCCGAGAGCTTACCCGGGGTTCCAAACCGTAGGCTGTTGGGTGGGATACGTGTGGGTTTTAGTCGGTAGGAGTCTGGCATAGCATTCATGTAGCATACAGCAAACGTGATATTTTGCAGTTATTTTCGTACGGAACCCTCCGTGCGAGTCCGATCCACATTTGACCGATTTTATTTTCTATTTTAGGCCTGTCTTCAATGAAATTCAGTACAATGGTTATTTCTCTAAGAAAAACGCCTGAGAGCATTGTTCCGACGCTGGATACTGCCCGCTTTATTCTACATTTTTGATTTTCTCGGAAAATATGATTTATACTACAATAAGGGTCCTTCAGCCGCGTACCTACACATATTTCATTTTAACCCTAAACTTGTCATATAAAAGAAGCATTGTATTAACCCTTTGTCTGCTATTTTGCCCAATATTTTTGAATTTTAATGTATTCTCTCACTCAAAAACAGGTCATGATAAATTCTTGATACAGGTATAGAGCAAACACACCTGGATGAGCAATCAATCATTTCTTGGTGAAATTCGTTGTTCTCGAAAAAGATTAATAATATTTTGGTGTGTTAGCGGAACAAAGACGATTAGTCATTTGGTACTAAAGTATATTTTGTATTGATATAATAAACACTCTGGATGAATTAGTTTTCATCGATATTTCAGCAGTCTTTAAGTGTAGATAAATAAATCCTATTCCGACCAAAAACCCTACTATCCCTACTAATATTATAAGGGATATTTTTAAATGCACATCTGTTTAAATTTTCTGCACACTAGGCAACTCCACTAATTTACTGAATGCAAACCAGAAAATTAAATGCTGTGCAGAAAAAACCAATTGATTGACTAAACATGTCCTACTTAAAAAAAAATTAATATTACTCAGAACGAGATGACCTTTTTAATCGAATTCACACCAAAAATGTGGTTCGTACATCGAATATATGATTTGTAAAACAGAAATACGAATTATATATCAAAAATACTAACTTGCACTCTAAATTGTACAATCTTGTAACGGAATAGGTTAGGTTAGACTTTTATTTTTTTGATCAATAAAATTTAATTATGTAGAGGTGACTGATTAAATTGGGGTTTTACTTAGAATAAACGATGTTCCTAAAAGTAAATTAGGCGATGGTTTTCCTTAAAAATGTTTAAAATTTTTTGTTGAACTAAGGAATTGCTAGATATACTATTTTGATAATAGTTATTCGTTCAGTAAAACAGTTCTGCAAATACCATTAAACAGTATAATAAATTTGATTTATTTAGTGTAACTGTGAAATATTTAGTTCAGTAAAAGGGAATATAAAGATATCGATTTAAATACATGAAAATGCGAAAGCTTTCACGCCTAAACTGAGATTGAGATAAAATTTGGTAAAGAAATAGTTCGAGGCCATGGGAAGGACATAGGCTACTTTTTAAACTAATCCCGTCTAACAGCCTACGGTTGGGAGCCCCGGGTATAAGCCCTCGGAAGGATACCCCAGGACTCCCAACAGACCTACGGCTACCACTGCGGCCTCACCTATTTCGGGTGCTATCACGCGTCTTTGGGGGGTTTTTCGGGTGTTATCCCACTTCTTAGAGGGGCGTGCGTGAATCCCTCACGTCACGCTGTCGTCTAAGGCCTACTTCTGTAAGGACGGTGAGTAGCCGTGCAGGTGACAGACAGATAGTGGAGGCTCAATAATAGGTTCCCGTTTATATCCTTTAGGTGCGGAACCCTAGAACGAAAAAGGATTTGACAAAAACATTCATCTACAGTACCTACGGTTCTCTTTGATCTAAAACAGTGCTATTAGATAGGCTCCCTAAACTTCTACTTTAATTACAGTAAAAAATTATCCTTTTATTTTGCCCTTTAATGATACTTTTAATTTTGAAGGTGGAAGGCGTAAAAATGTCTGAGCCATTTTATATTGTTAAACGGCTTTTAACAGAATTAGTTTCTTTTTCTAAAACACCTACTTACCTAAATTGTCAAATTTATTAGAATAGAATGTTCAATAGAAATATTCTGTAATCATAAAATTCTGTAACCTTCTCTGTTATGTTAGGCCTTCAACTAGGATTAACAATGCGTTTTTACTGGCATCCGGAATCAACGGAAACGCTCGCAAATATTTGTCACAAAGTGGTCACGTCGTGGTGAGATGTAGTGCCACGATATCGAGTCCCGTTACATCGAGTCTCAGCTACGTGGAGTCGTTCCTTCAATCGGTGCAATAAAGCGTAGTCGCCTCTACGTCAAATCGTTCCGAGGGCAGGTGCAATAAAGCGTAGTCGCCTCTACGTCAAATCGTTCCGAGGGCAGGTGCAATAAAGCGTAGTCGCCTCTACGTCAAATCGTTCCGAGGGCAGGTGCAATAAAGCGTAGTCGCCTCTACGTTGAATCGTTCCGAAGGCACCTGCCTTCGGAACGATTCGACGTAGAGGCGACTGAGGGTAGGTGCAATAAAGTCTAGTTGCCTCTACGTCGAGTCGTTCCTTCAGTCGGTGCAATAAAGCATAGTCGCCTCTACGTCGAATCGTTCCGAGGGCAGGTGCAATAAAGCGTAGTCGCCTCTACGTCGAATCGTTCCGAGGGCAGGTGCAATAAAGCATAGTCGCCTCTACGTCAAATCATTCCGAGGGCAGGTGCAATAAAGCGTAGTCGCCTCTACGTTGAATCGTTCCGAGGGTAGGTGCAATAAA
Source organism: Miltochrista miniata (assembly GCA_933228765.1). Classification (NCBI taxonomy): domain Eukaryota; kingdom Metazoa; phylum Arthropoda; class Insecta; order Lepidoptera; family Erebidae; genus Miltochrista; species Miltochrista miniata. Next base: position 6,500,872 of record OW121769.1, read on the forward strand.
GTCTAGTTGCCTCTACGTCGAATCGTTCCTTCAGTCGGTGCAATAAAGCATAATCAACTCTACGTCGAATCGTTCCGAGGGCAGGTGCAATAAAGCGTAGTCGCCTCTACGTCAAATCGTTCCGAGGGCAGGTGCAATAAAGCGTAGTCGCCTCTACGTCAAATCGTTCCGAGGGCAGGTGCAATAAAGCGTAGTCGCCTCTACGTCAAATCGTTCCGAGGGCAGGTGCAATAAAGCGTAGTCGCCTCTACGTCAAATCGTTCCGAGGGCAGGTGCAATAAAGCGTAGTCGCCTCTACGTCAAATCGTTCCGAGGGCAGGTGCAATAAAGCGTAGTCGCCTCTACGTTGAATCGTTCCGAAGGCAGGTGCAATGAAGCGTAGTCGCTCCTACGTCGAGTCGCCGCTATGTCGAATCGTTCTGAGGGCAGGTGCAGGTGCAAGGTCACCGCTACATCGAATAACCCATATGTGTAAGCACCACCAAGTGCATGTGCCAACACGTCGAGTCGTCTCCACATTTACTTTGCAAAGTTTGTTTTGCGGTTATTCCATTTATTCCCACCACGTCGAATAAACCGTGGTCACCCATCTAAGGACCGGCCAGTGTTAAAGGTGCTTACTACAGTGATAGTTTACAGGACACTGAGATCCGGAGGGACCACGAGCGGTTCTTAACGTTTTTAAAATAAAAATGTTAAACAGAATAGGTACTTACATTGTTCTGCAGGAGCTAGCTTGACGGTCTCAGCCTGTCCAGGAATCTTTTCTGAGCGCCATAGCACTTTCACTATTTGAATGTAGGCGACAGTCATCAACAGAAGGGGTAGGCTGAAACAAACGAAATCATTAGACCTGGTCATTCGTCATGTCTGACTAACGGTCGAAAGCCCCTCGTAAATGCCATGCCGGAGTTTTACCGACAAAAAAGAAAGCCGTGAGATCGTTCTCACCAGACTGCCCCTCTCTAACACGTTTATTGTGAAAGTGAAAGTTTAATCCGATTGACGTTGTCTTTTGTTTCATTTCAAACTTTGAACAGATGATCCACGTGACCTAGTGACGTAGTTTAATGCGACAGAGTCACAGCCAAAGTCTCGCCATAAGCCCAATCTATTTTATAGAGAGGGGCTAAACACACGCTGTCTTACCACTACCTGCGTCCGAGAGTCCCGGGTGAACACTCGGAAGGATGTCCCAGGAGGTGGGTCAGACGAGGTTAAAAGTGATGACCTTTACTTAGGCAAAAGTAGGGCGATAGTCCCAGTCAGATGGGCTGAGGACCTAAGAAAGATTATGATGTGAAACGGTTGAGTGAAGTAACGAATTCACGCACGCCATCCCCTTAGAAGCGGAATCACACCCCGAAACCCCCCAAAGACGCGGGATAGCACCCGAACCACTCCCCTAGGCGAGGCCGCAATGGCGGCCGTGGGTCTGTTGGGAGTCCTGGGACATCCTTCCGAGGGCTTACCCGGGGCTTCCAACCATAGGCTGTTGGGCGTTACGTGAGGATTTTTCAGTCGCTAGGAGTCCGGCATAGCATTCATGAGGATTTTCCCTCACGTTAAAAAAAAATAAAATAAAAGTAGAAATCTCTTGAAATCTGTTGCCAGTATGCTGTTCCCCCCGGATGTTGATGTGATGTGATTCTTTAGATTGACATAACTTTTTTATTTATGAATCGATTGACATAAAACAAACACTAAATGTTAAGTGGAGCAAAAGTCAATCCAACAAATAAAACTACATTGAAATCGGTTTAGCGGTTGCTGAGATTACCGTGCACAAACGTACAGCCCCCCTATATTTATTTTCTCATATCAATATCAATACATAAATAAAATCGTAACAGGTCGCTGTCTGTACATGGAAGGTAAAAAAGAAAAAATATTACAGGGGGCTTTATGAACGCAATAGAACCCAAAACAATGATTTATAGAATTTTTGTCTGTTTCTCTATTTAATATGAATCTTAAAATGGGTGAATCAAAACTGGCGTGTTGGCTTAATCATAAAAGAGCTTAATGATTAAGGTTGTTTAAAAATAATTAGTTTAGAATTGTTTAGAATAGCCTTAATCTTTAAGCTCTTTTATGATTAAGCAAACAGGGCAGTTTCACACGCTGCTTGATAAGTCTGATGAAGAAATACCTCTCCTTTCATACAGCTTATGTGACGTAAACGAAGTTGCGGGTTCAGCTAGTATCTTCTATAGTAGGGGAGCCCTAGAAGGGATTTCGGGATTTACTAAAGCGCGACAGATCAATATACACGGGGATACCTTGTACCCGGTTAAGTACCTCCACAAAACATGAGGCCCATATATAAGGCCGCCCGTGAAGGATACAGGATCAGATTAGTAAAAAAAAATTGACCATCAGAAATTCTCGAGCGCGTCAGATTAAGGTAGGGTGAGTTAATTACATCCTAAAAAGTGTATATTCCACTAATCTGACAATTTGAGAGTGACGTAAAAAAAGGGGAGGGCAACAAAGTTGTAAAAAAAAAACGTCATCTCGACATTCTCGAGCGTAGCTAAATTTTTTTTTATTTTGAAGGAAATAATTCAAGAATAATGAAAAATATATAATCTGACGATATCCGCAAGCCTAAATAACAAAAATTCGTCGATAAAGTTACACTATGCGCCAAATAACTTTGCGTCTACGAACTTCGTTCGTACTACTACTACTATTTACTTTTAATAATAGTATAGAATTAATATTGACCTATTCACATCTATGTCCTGGAAATTACGCAACAGCATCGATAAAATGAATTTTTAGGCTTAGTACTTTTGTTTGCGATTGTACCTGCGTCGATCGCCACCAAGCTGGTCAAAAGCGGTTGATTCGTTCGAGAGATATCGTGAACGAAAGAAACCCGAAAAAGTGTTTTTTCGGGATTACTCCGAAATTTGTGGTTCGATCAATTAAAATTGCAAAATTACTTATGAGGATGATAAAACTGCGTCGAATGCCGCCAACCGCGTGAAAATCGGTTACCCATTCAAAAGTTATTGCGGTTTGAAAATTCCAAAAATAGTGTTCTTGGTAGTTTTTTTTTTTTTTTTTTTTTTTTTAACGTGAGGAAAAATCCTCGTAGGATGCTATGCCGGACTCTTACTGACTAAAAAACCTCACGTAACGCCCAACAGCCTATGGTTGAGAGCCCCGGGTAAGCCCTCAGGAAGGATGTCCCGTGACTCCCAACAGACCTACGGCCGCCATTACGGCCTCGCCCAGAGGGTGGTTCGGGTGCAATCCCGCGTCAATGGGGGGTTTCGGGTGTGACCCCGCTTCTAAGGGGGGGCGTGCGTGAGTGCTCACGTCACGCTGCCGTCATGGGTCTGCTTCTGTAAGGACGGTGAGCGGCCCTCTCACCGTCCTCAGACCCCCGGTCATGGAGGCCGATAGTCCTCGGCGAAGACACGTCGGCAGCGCCCAGGGCGCCGACTGCGGAACTCGGGTGGGAGAGTTCTCTCCCGCACCCGGCCCGCCGCCTCCTTCGCGAGCATGACCTGCTCGCAGAAAGAGGCGGCGCAGTCCCACTTACTCCCGCTGGAGAGCATGGCTCGCACCATGGCCTCAAGCGAGAGAGTGTCCACGCCCAGACCCACTACGAGGACCTGTCGCTGTTGTGCCCACGCCGTGCACTCCACCAGCGTGTGGAGCGCCGTGTCATCGCTGCGGTCCTCGCAGTGCTGACATTCGGCCGTGGTTTCCCGGTGTTTTCGCCACAGATACCTACCGAAGCTACCGTGCCCGGCAAGCATCTGTGTCAACCGGTAGGAGAGAGCACCGTGTCTTCTCTCCAGCCACTCGTCCATGACCGGTCTGACGGCCGCGATTGTGGCGAATCCCCCCTTTGGTTGCTCAAGTCGCATCTTCCATGTCTCCAGGGTTTCCTGGTGGAGCAGGGTCCGCTGGGCCTCGATTTCTCGAGACGCAGGCCTTTGGCCCCGCTCCAGCGCCTCCTTGCGCCATCTGAACAGTGACGCAAGGGCTCTCGCTTCCAGGTCCCATGGAGGGGTCCCGGCTAGGAGACATGCCGCCTCACCGGAGATCGTGCGGTATCCTCTTATCACCCTGACGGCCATCACTCTCTGCGGGCTCATCAGTCTAGCCTCATTGCTGGCCGTCAGGGTCTCCGCCCATACGGGAGCCCCGTACAGGGCCATGCTTCGCACGATCCCAAGGTACAGCCTCCTGTAGGGAGCGTTGGGTCCCCTGATGTTGGGCATCAGCCGCGCGAGTGCGGCCGATGCTCCCCTCAGTTTTGGGACCAAACTTCGGAAATGGTGTCCGAAGTTCCACCGGCCATCGAGTACGAGCCCCAGATACTTCATCGAGGGCTCGATGCCGATGCTGACGCCCCCCACCTGTAGGCTGGATCCCGCAGGTGGCCCCATCCGAGGTGTTCTTGGTAGTTAAAAGTCTGATAGAAGTTTCATAACTTCTATCAGACTTTCGAGCTGAGAGAGCTCAAATGCATAGAAATATTATTTCTTTGAACTCAGCCAGCTCAAAATATCACATAAATTCTATTTTGAGCTCAAAAATGTCATAAGTACAATTTTAAGAGCCCAGGAATGGAATTAGCGGGAAGTTGCAGGGATGGTCTTTAAGGTGAACCGTTTTTCTATTTTTTTTTTGTCAGATCAGGCCAATCCCTCTAGATAATCGTCAGATTATGAGACAGTACGTTTAGAACATAAAGATGAACCATATATATCTTAATCTGACGCGCTTGAGTATTTCAAAATGGCGAATTTTTTTTACACATTGTGAAAATGGCCGTGAGTTTGCGTCCCATCGAAATCGTCAGATTAGTGAATGAGAGCTTTTTTTTGGTGCACTTAACACTCCCTTAGAAAATCTGAACGCTCGATTATTTATTTATTTTTTTTCATTTTCAACCCTTAAATACAACCACCCGCATCATGCTAACGATCAGATTAACATACGTACATTATTAAAAATACGTAGGGAATTGATGCTATCAATATCTGACGCGCTCGAGGATGTCCATGCAACAGTTTTTTTTTACATATTTAAAAATCTATAGCCGCTTCCCCCACCGATGTAAAGGTATATATCATATAACATTTTTTTCTTCATATCATCTAAGCTTTGCATCCCAATAGGTCTCTACGACGCTCGAGTAAATCCCCATTTAGCATCGTGGGCTCCCCTACTACTATGTACAGACAGCGACCAGTTACGCAGTTACAATACTGAACGCCGAAAAATATTAGCAAACGTGAAAGTTCTTGCTGATTTGTCTAATTTTGAATAATGGTACGGAACCACTCGTTAGCGAGTGTGATTCGTACTTAGGTGGTTTTTATTTGCACTTTTTGTACCTTTATTTTATTTTTTAAAAGAGATGTTATGACTGAACAATGAACAACAATAAAAAGCTCCCATACCCATTATGAACTGTACCAAACGAGAAAGCCGTCTGAAATTAATTTTAATTAAAAAAACCGGCCAAGCGCGAGTTGAACTCGCCCATCAAGGGTTCCTTAGCAGCAAGTAACATAATATAAAAGTTCTTGTAGTTCGTTGTAACTTTGATTTTTAACACGTTCGTAGTGGTAGTGATTTTTACAGGCGAAAATTGCGGTTTATGACGTATTAAAAAAAACTACCAACTCGATCTCGTTCGAACTAATTTTCGTTGGTAGTTTTTATGGTAATGTACATTATATATTTTTTTTTGATTTATCATTCTATTAGTTTAGAAGTTAGAGGGGGGGGGGGACACATTTTTCCACTTTAAAAGTGTCTCTTTCGCAAATTATTCAGTTTAAAAAAATATGACGTAGAAACCTCAATAGCATTTTTGAAGACCTATCTATAGATACCCCACACGTATGGGTTTGACGAAAAAAGAAATTTTGAGTTTCAGTTATGAGTATGGGGACCCCCAAAATTTACCTACTGCTTTTTTTCTAGTTTTCTGTAAAAATCTTAATGTGGTTTACAGAATACATCTACTTACCAAGTTTCAATGGCATAGGTCTTATAGTTTCGGAGAAAAATGGCTGTGACACACGGACGGACAGACAGACAGACAGACAGACATGACGATTCTATAAGGGTTCCGTTTTTTGCCATTTGGCTACGGAACCCTAAAAACTGGCCAAGTTATATTCTCGCATAGAGGGTCCCGTACCAAAGAATCCCTACTAGTTCCTACTAATATTATAAATGCGAAAGTAACTCTGTCTGTCTATCTGTCTGTTTGTCTGTTACGCTTTCACCCCTAAACGGTTGGAGCGATGGAGATAAAATTTGGTATGGGGTTAGTTCGAGGCCCTGGGAAGGACATAGGCTACTTTTTAACCGACTGCGCAAAAGGAGGGTTATGATTTTACGCGATAACGACTTCTAAGCGGACGATGCCGCGGGGCACAGCTAGTAGGAAATAAATTACTCTGGTTGTATGGAAGCGCCCCTTAAATAGTTTTATTTTTTAGTTTTAGTATTTGTTGTTATAGAAGCAACAGAAATACATGATCTGTAATTCTGCTGTCTCGGTTCATGAGATTCAGAGGATAGGCAGACAGACCGACAGACGGACACAAATTGTCAGGGGTCCCGTTTTCACCTTTTGACTACGAAACCCTAAAAAAGAGAAGTCGCCTATTAAGAATGCGGTTAATAAATTTGACCACAAAACCGCATACAGATTCCATTTCAAACAAAGAGAAAAAGTTCATTAAAACAGAAGCGGTTAATTACATTTACGAAATTGATTTGCTGCTAAATGGACGCGATAAATAAACACGCATTAATAAACCACTGAGTGTCCATCAAGTGTTTTGTTGATCAATTCTATTGATTTCCTGGAATCGTTGTTGGAATTCGTCCAATTCTCGCAAAAATAATAAATTATGAATGAAAGTCTTATTTGACTGCCTCTGTGGCGTAGTCGGTAGTGATACCACATGCGGCGCTGGAGATCCTGGGTTCGATTCCTGGGACGGTACAAATATTTGTGTGATCCACAATGTTTGTTCGGAGTTTGGGTGTTTTCTATGTATAAATGTATGTATCTATACTTACATATAATAAAATGATAGAAAAGTCAAAACTGTACATTGGAAATATTTAAAAAAAAATACTCGCTGGGTGTTCAACATGATATAGCAAAGCCGAAAATATAGTTAGAATTTTTTTTGTCTGTTTGTCGGTTTGTCTGTTTGTCTGTTTGCTTTGCTTTGTCCGGAAGGATCTCGAAAAGTACTCAATAGATTTGATTCAAATTTTGCACAAATATTCACTAGGGGTAGGGTCTTAAAATAGGCTAAATATTATCACGCTACATATCCTAGCGGCTAAGCAGAGAGCAATCAAATTGGCATTATAACATAATTTTCACGCGTACGAAGTCGCGGGCAACAGCTAGTTTAGAATAAGCATGTATATCAGTCGTCTAGATCCCATAGCACAAGCTTATTAGCATAATATGGGCTAGATGCTGTTGTGTGTGAATATCTACAAATATTTATTTTATTTTATATTTATTTTATTTTCACAATAATGGCAGGCATAATTTTCCGAAGAATGGCAGCGAAGGAAGGAATTTAAACGTTTTCCTTTTGAGGAAGTAAATTCATGGTTCATTTCTATTCTGAGTAACGAACTGAAAAGGACTAAAGTACAATATTCTAACTAAACAGTTCATTATTTAAAATGAACTTTGAAATATTCTTGAAGTTTAGAAATTCAATTATGGGATTCCTTTTTTTTGTGTGAAAATTCCTCAGGGATGCTATTACCACAAATTAGAGATAGTACAGACATACGTGTTAAGACTAGACTCGTATCAGACCAAGACTTACTCTTTACACGTTTAGTACAGATGGAAAACTCATGTATGTATTTTTTTTTCACACTTGCTCTCTGCTACACACACTCGCGCACAAATCAGTATCGAAAATTCAGTTGCGAGTGTTGCGACCGCCTGACCTCGTGTCTGTGAATGAGTTGTCTATGTGTGCGTAGTGTCTGGGAATAAGTTGTCTATGTGTGCGTAGCCTCAGCGAATTTAGTATGTAGGTTTCCACCTGTACTATCTCCAAATTGTGCTATTACCGACTAAAACGACACGGGCCCTACTTCTGCCTACGGTTGAGAGCCCCGGGATAGTCTGCGGAAAGATGTCCCATTGCTGAATTCCCGACAGACCTTGACTACCACCACAGGGTGGAAACTCCATTCAAAAATGTTCGTTTTCGCCCACACTAATATAGACGTAATGTGAATGCTTAAATTAAGCTTCAATGTATGTGTGAGTATTCTAGGGTCACTAGCTATGGAAACAAAATAATAAGGAACAGAACGCAATCTCATGTATGTAGGTTCTTTTTTTTCAAGTCTACCCTCGGCTAAGCACAAATTAAACCAAAGCAATAGCACAAAGTACGTAGATAGTAATACGTAATGCAACGCAGTGACACTCTCTCAAGTACTGACACGGGAATCGACACATATTTTGGTGGGGGGATGGGGAAGCTTACTCAGGTGGGAGGCAGGGAGTTGCCGATCTGTATGTAATACTATTATATTATCTTTGCTACCACTGCGGCCTCACCTAGGTGGTTCGGGTGCTACCCCGCGTCTTTGACGATTGTTCTTGCACAGTGTATCTTGCTTCATTCATAAACATATCGTCTTTAGGAAAAAACGAAAATAAAGTTTATTCCAACATATTTTTGTTCTTACTTACTGAAAACCAAAACTACTCGAAACCGGCGGGCTTGCTTGAAAGGTTTAATGAATGTAGAGGAAGCTAGTATATGTAAGGACAGAAGCAAATGACAGGCTGTTGTCTCTGCTGGAGTATTTATGTATGTATGTACTTACTGAAAACCTTTCAATTGAAGTTTTGATTAAAATATTGTGAATTATTGAGTCTAAATTGAAAGTTTCAAGTACAGAAAAGAGACAGGACTTTACTTTATAATATGTAGAGATATGATACTTACGTGTAAATAAGTACAACTTTGATGACATGCCACACAAGGTCACTCGTATCTGACCAAGTAGCCACACACTGGACCAAGTACTCCAGCCCAAAACGGAGCGGCACCGCTGTGATTGTGGTCAGGACTACCAGCTCTGGAGCATCTGGAGAAAAACATTGCGTTAGACAACGACGTATTATAATTAGACACGTCATGCATGAAAATCACGGCTTTCAAAAACAGCAGACCTTTTATACATTTAAAAAATCTATGGTAGCATTATGAAAAGTAAGGCAATTGCCTGACTCTTTTGTTGCCATTTTTCAGTGTTAGTGACGTATCTATAGTTTTTATTATCATTGACTTTAGACTGGCTTTAGGCCCACTGACAAAGAGATTGTTAAGCATCATTTGCTATGACTGGTTCCGGCTGACCATGTAATTGGCTCCGGAGACGGTCACTACGAAATGATAATTCTGTTGAAATGTGAATGAAAGCAGCTCATGTATGCGTGCTTTGTTTGCAAGTGTGTATGTCTTGGCGTGTCTCATTGGCCGTCTCTGAAGTCCATCACAATATATGTTTCATTTAGCCAGCATTTCCGTGATCAGAAAAGTACTGCAATTCGTACTGCATGCGCCTTTAGTTATAAATGGACAAATGATACGGCTTCAATCAAATCAGCCTATATCCATAGTAGAAATATATTAAACTCTGCTATATCAGTCCGCTGCTGGACGTAGGCCTCTCCCAAATCACGCCACAACACACGGTCCTGCGCCTTCCACATCCAGTCCCTGTGACCTTTTTTAGGTAATCGGTCCATCTGGATTGACACGGCTTGGTGAGGCGATATGCAAAGCGACTAGTCGCAAGGAAAAAACTGTGACGTAAATGCCACGTAACTCTATATTATAGTACGTCTGTATATGCTTTCACAAGCAAGTCTCAGAGTAAAATTTATTTTCGTTTTACTAAGATGGCAGGCAAGGTTACAGCCTGATGGTTGGTTATCGTTGTCTGGTCATTTACAACACAAAAGGTGCTACTACACATGCGCTGCCGTCCTAGGTGCGATTTATGACGACTGTTAAAAATTTGAAAGTTCTTCTTATGGCTCACAACTTGGCATAACGACTGATATGTTACTGCCAATTGGGACCAAATGCATAACGTGCCGTCCGAAGCACGGACACGAAGTCACCCATACAAGAACCGACCATAGAACAGTGAGATCGCGAGGCCACAAGAGCTTAAAAAAAAACATTTCTTTATTTCAAAAACATGTGTATGAAAAACCTCAGGATGCCTAAATTCATTATTATAATAATAATGAATGAACCAGTACATAAATTATATTTATTTTCCTCCCTGATTAAAATTACGTTGACATTAATACAGAGCGGCAAACATTGTAACATTTTATCCCTCTTACCTAAAATAATATTAACGTGGGTTAGGCACATCGCTAACTGGCATACCTAACTGTCTGTATTAATCTAAGGGCCGCTGCCCACTGCAGTGGGCAATGGCCCAAACGCCTTCGTTGTTACGCTGCAGCGTAGCAACGTAGGCGTTTCAAAGTACGTCTTGCTTGTGCTATTTAGCAAACTGTTTTTTTTTAAATAATAATATGCTTTTGTAAGTTCACACAGCAGCTAAACTTTCCTCTTAACTTTCAAGTTCTTTTTAGTTTCGTTGTGCTATCTATATGCTATAAATCTTCTATACTAATATTATAAAGAAGTACAGTTTGTGTGTTTGTATATTTGTTAAATTGTAAGGGGTAATCTCGGGATCTACTGAACCGATTTTAAAAATTCTTTTACCAATAGAAAGCTACGTTATTGTGGAGTGTCATAGGCTATATATCACGCTACAACGAATAGGAGCGGAGCAGTAATAGTAAATGTTTCAAAAACGGGGGAAAAGTTATTCCTTTTGAGAGCTTCGTTGCGTGTGCTGCGTAAATATTTATAGTTATGTAAATTGTGTTTATGTACTACAAAATTGTTTCTCTTAAAAAACTCAAAAAAAACTGCGCGATAGCATGTGTCTATCTTTGGGTTGGTGCACAATAACCATTTTAATGGCAATCATTTTTTTTCTACAATAATGCCACGGGATACCTCTTTCATAAACGAAATTGTTCTTAAAAATAATGCGACGGGAATACACGTGACGAGAAACCTTTCTCTCTCTCTCTCTCTCGAATATCAACGACGAGACGCTACGGGAGTAAACGCAACGCGACGCGACGGGAGTAAATGCGACGGGAACAGGTAATACTCTCTCCTATGTGACGCAAACGAAGTAGCGCGAGTCAGCTAGTATGTAATACGAGTAAGCTGTATAATAATAATTTATGCATATTCTATAATTGAAGTAGGCGTCATGCAGTTTAGACCTAAAGGCAGTACGCTTACGGAACCCGGACGCGCTCGTTTCGACACAATTTCATAGTTTTATTTCTATCGCGTGTCTTCATAATTATTATTATTATTATATGTTTAGTACACGCGTCTGCTTGCATCCTAAGCATAAAATTACGAATACATACGTGTCAAAGCAACACCGCATTGGCCAGTAGGCTTTATGTGAAATGGTTAACATTTCAAACTTTAACGAATAAAACATTTCAAATTTTTAATTGGGTACGTAGTGAGAGTTTTAAAAATTTTAAATGTTTTATTCGTTGAAAACTACGAATAATGTATTCCATTATTCGTAGGTTGAAAATGAGAAAAAATCTACTCGTTATGATTATTCAAACGTTTTATCATTTCCTAGAAACATTTGAACATCTCTCTATGTAGTTGACGTGTATGAGTTACAAATTTTATATAACCTAATTCTTAAAATAATGTAGGTTTAGTTTAATTATACTTATCTACTTTTCTAAGAATACTGTCTGTAATGGTGTACAATAAAAGAGTTATCTATCTATCTGTATATCTTACCGTTTTAAAACGTTTAAGCTTTTCACAAATTATGGACTGAGAAAATGAAAAGAAATGAAAAATATTTTTTTTCCAAAATACTAAGTTTTCTGACGAGAAGCTAGTAATAAATAAATAAATACTTACTGAATAACAGCGAAACAGTCCAAATAACCAGTATAGCGGTCTTGGCGCGGCCGGTGGTGGACTTGAACTTGAGCGGGAAGCAGATGGCGTACCAGCGGTCCACGGAGATGAACGTGAGGGTCAGCACTGACACCGTCACCGATACCGACTGGAACAATAAACTATAATGTATAAAAAAAATTAAATGAAGCGCAATGTTCTATAAACCATCACTGTAGTAAGCAACATTTTACTATGGCCGGTGACCACCACATGACCACTTTGTGACATTTATTTGCGAGTGCTTTGTTCCCGGTTGCCAATAAAATGGCAGTCGTTAATCCAAGTTGAAGGCCTTTATGGGCTCATTAAAAGATTTAACAGCGTGCAGTCACAACCTGCATGTGCGCAACACGGCAATACGGCTCACCACCTATTACATGGGACGAAATCAAAAAGGTGAAAAGTGAGCATATAATGTCTCTGCCTGCAAAAATAATCAAGACCCTTTCATAAATAACGCTACAACAATCTTCACCGCTTTTCTTCCCCATTTTTCCCCCTATCAAAAAAAGCTCGACAAAAGTTGTATTTTACATCAAAGAACGCGTGTGCCAAGTTTGGGGAAAATCGGTTAAGAAATACGTCGTTTAGACCGGAACTGACATACACACAGACATACGGGCGAAAGCAAAATCGTCCATACTGTCACAGTATCAAGAGAACTCTGTAGAATCGGAGACTTTCGTTCGCTTTACTCGCTCGGTCAATCAGTCAATCAAACATTATCCTATGAAAGTCCACTGATGAGCGTAGCACGATACACGAGACTCGCTGGTTTACCCGCCGCGTCCTCCGCGGCGTCACCTGTCGCTTCATTTGCCGCGTCCAACGCGACGACACTCGCCGCTGGGGCAGCTACAACTCAAACAAACGCCTACAAAAACGCTTCTCCTTGAACGCTCTGAACATTTCCATATGTTTGTGTTTCTGGCGGCCCGCTAGGCGGGCCGCACCGCTCGAAGCGCCGCGGATCCTTAAACGAGCACAAGACGTTGTCACGTCAAAAAAAAACCGGCCAAGTGCGAGTTGGACTGGCCCATGACGGGTTTCGTAGCAGCAAGTAACATAATATAAAATTTCTTATAGTTCGTTGTAACTTTGATTAATGTTTTAACACTTTCGCAGTGGTAGTGATTTTTCTAACCGAAAATTGCGGTTTATGACGTATTGAAAAAAAACTACCAGCTCTATCTCGTTCAAACTAATTTTCATTGGTAGTTTTTATGGCAATGTACATTATATATTTTTTTAGATATATCATTCTCTTAGTTTAGAAGTTAGAGGGGGGGGAACACACATTTTTCCACTTTGGAAGTGTCTCTTGCGCAAACTATTCACTTTAGAAAAAAAAGATGTTAGAAACCTCAATAGCAATTTTAAAGACCTATCTATAGATATACCAAACGAATGGGTTTGATGAAAAAAAAAATTTTGAGTTTGAGTTCTGAGTATGGGGACCCCCAAAATTTACTGCTTTTTTTCTAGTTTCATATAAGAATCATAATGCGGTTCATAGAATACATCTTGTTACCAAGTTTCAATAGCATAGGCCTTATAGTTTCGGAGAAAAGTGGCTGTGACCCACGGACGGACAGACAGACAGACAGACATGACGAATCTATAAGGTTCCGTTTTTGTCATTTGGCTACGATACTCTAAAAAGAAGAAGAAAAAATGGTTCTAAATGTTTTTATCAAAATCAATATTATTCAATCAATGAATATCGATCATCATTCAATATCATCAATCAATCAATCAATACGTACGTTTGTGCACGCCTATCCCAGCAACCGCTCAACCGAGTGCAATGCAGTTTTCTTTATTGCGTTGCGGTTTGCTCCACTTAACATTTTGTGTCTTTTTCATGTCAATCAGTTCATAAATAAAAAAGTTAAATCAATCTAAAGAATCACATATAAAATGCAGCGTACGAAGTCGCAGGCAACAGTTAGTAGAAAATACTTTTGTAATTTACATTTATTTATGAATAGAACCTAAATAGGAAAAAGTTAGTTTGACGTAGGTAGGTATTCCTAATACCTACTAAATTAGGTATTAGTATATTCGTATGTATGATGTGTTTATATATATACTTATTATGCTGTATTTATTTTAAATATGTTTGTGTTATAATATGTAGAAATTTTAGTTTATATAATTAAAAAGCTTTATTCGATCTAAGAGTACGCCTAAGAACTACCACTCGTTACCTTCAATCAACTTTCTCCATCCAAAGCTTGCATGGTAGAAATTGCTTTTTAGCGATAAGGCTGCCCATTGTACATCTTCTTGCACTGTATTTATATACCATAATTTTATTCACTTGGCGTACAATAAAGTGTAAAATAAATAAATAAATAAATTAGCAAGTGAGCGTTTCCCAAAAATATTGACGCTGAAAATGGTCACGAAAATAAAAGTAAAGACCACACGCTTCTATTACCTACTTCTGGTAGTGGGATATACACAGTAGGCTTGTGTCTACTAATAATAAATCTGATTGAGGTGTATTTCTTACGACTATGTCCAGTATATAAATAACAAAAAGTAATATAAATTGGTATACAAACTAAGGATTACTATTATTTTTAGAAAATAAGATTGACAAAATAGGCATTCAATCACGTGACATCAAACACCATCAGAATGTGTGACGTCACAGTTTGCTTCTTTGACGTTTAACGCACTCTGACAGTCGTGTTGTAACGTTGTGAAACAACGGGTGCAGATATTGATTAATATTAGATGATTAAAATTGAAATTTAGTGAAAATAAATGAAAGCGCCATCTGCCGACAACTAGTCTCATCTACACAGCACTGACGTTACCAAGTGACGTCAGGCGTAGGGACCCGACTTGCCGCCAGAGGCGCTGTACAAAGATATAAATACGACCGCGCGCGAAGTTCAAGAAACCATTTTTCGTAAAATTAAATTATACTCGTCGCGAAGGCGTCTGTGTGTCCGTAAATATATTTAATCGAAATAAAATATAAGTTATAGGGAGCGAAATACTCCCTAAGTAAACAGTGGTTTAGCTGCAAGCATCAATTACCCCATCATTGGGTGAGTTAAATTAATTATAATGTAATCTAGATTTTAAAACAGTGAAAATTAACGGCTGTTGGTCAACCCTGTTTTAGGGGGGTAGTTACAGGGGTGTGAAAAAATGTCTCTGTAAAATTAGACTATAAGCAAACATTGTAAGGCACCCGATTCCTGAAATGGTTAACAGGGATCGGCTGTCTTAGCAATAGGCGGGAAAAAGGGTTCCAGCTAACCCGTCATCTGGAACATTCCAGGGTCCACCCTTCGGGTTCCAAGCAGGAACGTCCACCCTACGGGCAACAAGCGATCATTCACCCCACGGGTTCGAAGAAACAGTTCACCCTACGGGCTACAAGAAATATTTTACTCTCCGGGTAGAAAACACCGTGCCAGCCGAAGTTGTGGACGGCACGGCTACATCAGCAACTGCAGCATTCTTCAGGAAGGCCAAAACTAAGATAAGTCGGAACCCTGCGAAGACCATCGGAAGTCGCACTTGCATAATTGCTACTTGACCACACCCACGACCCCGAGTTTCTATTTGAATAAATCGTTTGTTATAATTTTAATCCTTTTTATCATTTCTCTCTTCTATTCTCTTCCTGAAAAGCCAACAGCTTTTCAGTGTCATCTTGTGTAATTGTTTTGATTCTCGTACGTTTTCATAAAATACAACGATGGATTTTGTCTGAACCCAAATGCGTTACCTTTTATTTTCGTTAGCTTGAATAATATACCCCCTGAAAACACATTTACTTTTTGTTTTGTTTGGCAACAAGTGACGTCACATAAGGCGCCATGACAGTTTGGAGCGTTTTCGCTACAAATTTTAATTTAATTTTTTAATTCACTAAATAAACTATGTAATTGCTTTAAATCAAAGTAATACATTTTTGTGATCATATAAATATAAAGCTACAGAATTAAACATTTTTTGAAATTTAGGACACAAGCCATTTATGTTAATATATTATTCTGATTCTGACATGTGCAAATTAATAACATAACCGCTAAAGTGATATGAAACATCATTCAAATCCATTTCCAAAACCTATATTAAATTGTGGTTATTTAATTAGCCAGAGCATTTGCCAATTCGTTAAGCATAAAATGTAAATATCATTAATTAAACCACCATGTCAGATAATTTACAAGACTATTGTAATATTTATACACTCGTATTACAATATTTGACGATCCTTTGAAAATTCATTATTAAAAGCGTTTTCACACAATGGCATCATTTTCGCGCGGTTTTTATTATAATTACTTTACTGCTTCCTTTTTTAACGTGTTGTGTACGAAACCCTCCTTAAACCGCAAAGCTCCTAATCTTTTCTCTCTCTGTCTCCCTAAATTTAGACTACTTTGGAATACCCTGACTCTACATGAACTAGAATCATAATCTTCTTTTAATGATTCAATAAATTTACTATGAAAAAAATAAATAACTCACCTGAAAATAAAGCAGTGTCTTGCACAGAGCACTTCCAAAGAACCACGTCTCCGTCACATCCCACAAGACCGTTGGCGGCAAACAAAACAATATCACCATGAAATCAGCTACAGCCAGATTCACTATAAAATAATTCGTCACCGTCCTCATAGAAGTATTTCTGTAAACTGCTACACATACTAAAGCATTTCCTATTAATCCAATTACGAATACTATCGTGTGAACGCCAATGAGCAGCCATTCGTACGTATTTGGATAGATATAATCGTTCAACATTTTAACATATTCTTCTTCTGTCAGATTGCAATATTCTTTCATTCCTATGCATTCTTCTGTTGCATTATCTTTAGTTGTTTTACCTTTATTTGCTATATCTTTAGCTACATCTTCTGTATTCGTAGCGTTTTTACTATTTTCTTTTTCTACTGATCGTTTTATTCTTTGATTTGTAGCTATGTTATTCTCGATATTCAAATTTATTTCCGATTCTTCATAATGTTTTTCAGTTTTGACTTCATGTATGACGCATAGGATGATCGCGTATGCGATTATTGTCGAAAATTTACGGAACATCTTGACTAGAATTTGTTTGGAGTAGCTTATTGACTGCTAGATCATTTTATATCTGTAACAAAAGAAAACAACATATTTATCATTGCATTCAATTTTATGTACCTATGTTTTTATGTTTACCTGTAACAATTTTTGAAACAACGAATTCGATAGAAATGTTACAAAAGGAAAATATCTCAGGACTGACCGTAGACTTATTGTTTACAACCATTGCGCAAGTTGGTTGGTGGTTTCACACAAATTAGAGATAGTACAGAGGGAAACCTACTGTCGGCTGTGCCTATACATACTAAATTAGCTGAGGCTACGCACACATAGACAACTCATTCACAGACACGAGGTCAGGCGGTCCTCAACCGACTTTTCAATACCGTTTTCCATCTGTACTATCTCTAATTTGCTGTTTATAGGCTGCGGTGAGCACTTTCCATAGCTTTTCTGCCACCGTGTGGTAAATACAAAAAATATTATAATTTTTTTTATTGACGACTTCTCGCGACCTATATTGAGTTGTCTATCCACGTAACGGGAGCCCTACCTACTCTGCTTTTTCCCGGTATGCGGTTACGACCTGAGATTTTTTTGCGAGCCATTTAGATCAATTATTTTCGGCTATCCTCATGTCCCTCCAAAAAGCTGGATAGCATCCGAAACCCCCCAAGTAGTAGGATGAAACCCAAACCCTAAGGGAAAGTCCGCTGGTAGACAGAGCCCGTCGGAAGTTTTGGGGTTATCCTTTCGAGGGCATACCCCGAGCTCCCGTCCAAAGGTACCGTGTGGTTTTAGCTGGTAGAAGTCCGAGACAACATCCATGAGGATTTTCACATGAAAAAAGAAAAAAAAATTGCTGCTATATTATTTATGCTTGTATTCAAACATTTAGTCCTCTCCATTGCCCACTGGGTCACAGTAAGCTTCTAAGTTAGGACCAATGTCGAAAGTCCTGTCTCAAGTGCCGTAAGTCATCACTGGCAAGTCAACACACCCACACACAATAAAGTTAAACACGACATAGAAAAATATGTAAACAATAATAAATTACGCTTACAAATTATGAAGCAGTCTGCTGCTATCACGTGTGCTATCAGCAAAAATGCTATAACTATGAATTTTCAACATTATTTATTGATAGACTGTTTGATTTCAGTCATTCGTTCATTCTCCATACCGTCAGATTAATGCTGAAGCCACACAGCTAACTGTAATAGAATCTTCAAAGCACAGCAAAATAAGATCTAATATATAAAACTCTCGTGTCACAGTTTTCGTTGCCATACTCCTCCGAAACGGCTTGACCGATTCTCATGAAATTTTGTGAGCATATTGAGTAGGTCTGAGAATCGGCCAACATCTATTTTTCATACACCTAAGTGACCGGGAAGCGGGAATAACATTCCACGCGGGCGGAGCCGCGGGCATCAGCTAGTATCTTATAACTTTTTGACAATTTAGGTATTATGATTATTGTAAATTTAAAAATGTTCGTGCCCTTATCCCCGAACGGGTAGGCAGTGGCATATTATACGCCCACATTACACTTTATAGTTTTGTCTCCCATATGATAGAGGGTGGGCCTATTACGTTAATAAGAAAAACAAAAAAAATTAACAACAAAAATGAAGGTAGGGGGGAGTGAGAAGACTGACAATGCCTTCCCATCGATGTCAACCGGTAAAGTTATTAAAAAAAACTGCCAGTTGGATCTAACATAATAGTTTACGATATCGTAGAACACCTTGCATCTATCAAATGTTAACTATATGAGATGAGACTGATAGACTCTAGTTCTCGAAGTTCTCTAGTTAGATTATTAGGTACTAGCTGACCCGCGCAACTTCGTTTGCGCCACTTAAGAGAGAGTATTACCTGTTCCCGTCGCATTTACTCCCGTCGCGTTGCGTTTACTCCCGTTGCGTCTCGTCGTTAATATTCAATACTACGTGAGAGAGAGAGAGAGAGAGAAAGGTTTCTCGTCGCGTGTATTCCCGTTGCATTATTTTTAAGAACAATTTCGTTTATGAAAGAGGTATCCCGTGGCATTATTGTAGAAAAAAATTGATTGCCATTAAAATGGTTATTGTGCACCAACCCAAAGATAGACACATGCTATCGCGCAATTTTTTTAGAACTTTTTTAAGAGAAACAATTTTGTAGTACATATTTTTTACATAACTATAAATAGTTACGCTGTGCTGCGTAACGAAGCTCTCAAAAGGCATAACTTTTCCCCCGTTTTTGAAACAATTACTATAACTGCTCCGCTCCTATTCGTTGTAGCGTGATGCTATATAGCCTATGACACTCCACAATAACGTAGCTTTCTATTAGTGAAAGAATTTTTAAAATCGGTTCAGTAGATCCCGTGATTACCCCTTACAATTTGACAAACACACAAACTTTACTTCTTTATAATATTATAAGTAATAAGTATAGATGAATTCCTAGTTTTATAAAAAGAAACTTATCAATAGGTAATATATGAAGAATAGAGAATTGTGAACAGCAAACAATCTTGTTCAATTCATAAACTGAAATAGAACAAGAAAGTCGTGAGATCGTTCTCACCAGACTGCCCCTCTCTAACACTTTTATTGGGAAAATGAATGTTCAATCTGATTGACGTTATCATTTTTGTTTTATTTCAAACTTTGAACTGATGATCCACGTGACCTAGTGACGTAGTTTAATGCGACAGATTCTCAGCTACAGAAAAAGTCTCGCCATAAGCCCCTCTGCATACATACATACATACATATGGTTACGCCTTTATCCCCGAATGGGTAGGCAGAGGCATATTATATGCCCACATTTCACCTTTGTATAATTTGTCCCACGTAATAGGTGGTGAGCCGTATTGCCGTGTTTAATTGGACAGGCGCAGGTTGTGACTGCCTGCTGTTGAAATAAAGCCTTCGACTTAGCTTAACGACTTTTTACTGGCAACCGGGACCAACGACTTAACGTGCCTTCCGAAGCACAGAAACGCTCAAATAAATGTCACAAAGTGATCACATGGATGGTCACCCATCCATGGTCCGGCCATAGTGAAAGTTGCTTACTGCAGTGATCGTTTACAGAACACTGAGTCCGCGGGGCCACGAGCGCTTCATCATTTTATAGAGATAGAGCAAAAATACTAAAGTAATTATTAGTAGTTTTAATAAGGGATATTTTTAAATGCACATCTTTTTATTTTTTCTGCACACTAGGTAACTCCACTAATTTACTGAATGCAAACCAGAAAATTAAATGCTGTGCAAAAAATCCAATTGCTTAACTTAACATGTCCTACTCAAAAACCTTAAATATTACTCGGAACGAGATGACCTTTTTAATCGAATTCACACCAAAAATGTGGTTCGTACACCGAATATATGATTTGTAAAACAGAAATACGACTTGCATATCAAAAATACTAACTTGCACTCTAAATTCTACAATCGTATAACGGAATAGGTTAGTTTAGGTTAGGTATATTTTTGATCAATAAAATTTAATTTTGTAGAGGTGACTGATAAAATTGGGTTTTTATTTAGAATAAATGATGTTCCTAAAAGTAAATTAGGTGATGGTTTTCCTTAAAAAAGTTTTAATATTTTTGTTGAAATAAGGAATTGTTAGATAAACAATTTTGATAATAGTTATCTGTTCAGTAAAATAGTTCTGCAAATACCATAAAACAGTGTAATGAATTTGCTTTATTTAGTGTGCATAATTAGTGTGCAAGTCAGTATTTTTGGTTTAACTTTGAAATATTTAGTTCGCAAAAAGGGAATATACAGATATCGATTTAAATACATGCCTTTTAATAATAAACAAGAACATTTCCATTGAAATATTCCTAGTATGAAAATGTTATTTATAGGTTTATTGTGTTTTACCACCCCACCTGTGGTTTATTTATCGGATAATGGCACCAAAGTATCAATATTGGTGTAAACCCAATTTAATCATGGTAATCTTATCGTAATGATAAGGTGATAAATTGGAAGTATTGAGCTTAATCTGATAGTAATTTGGATAAATTAATTTTGAAGAATTGTTTGTATTGAGGCAATGGTTTTTAGGATTCCGTACCCGAAGTGCAAAAACGGGACCATATTACTAAGACTTTGCTGTCCGTCTGTCTGTCTGTCAGTCTGTCTGTAACGAGGCTGTATCTCCTGAACGGTGATAGCTAGAGAGCCGAAATTTTCACAGATGATGTATTTCGTTTGCCGCTATAACAGCAAACTTCTACTAAAATCAGCAAAAAATTAAGTGGGCCTCCCATACAATAAACTAGATTATATATCCGTTTTTTTAGTAAGGAACCCTACGTGCGGTAGTCCGACTCGCACTTGGCCGATATTTTTGATAGCAATCGTCAAGTTAAACCTAGCTTTAATTTTTTTATATCTGAGTGTACGTACCTTGAGTGCTTTTAGAATAGAATAGAATAGAATAAACTTTATTTGTACACCAAGTTAGAAAACAAGTTTACAATAATTTTAACAAAATTTTGTGCAAAGGGCGGCCTTATCGCTATAAAGCAATTTCTGACAGGCAACCTTGGGATGGACAGAAAAGATGTAAATTATATTATATAAAATGTGCTTTTAGTGCAGAGCAGTGTAAAGAAAGTTAGTAGTCTGAAAATCACACCTAGCAATCTCAACTTATTCATTAGCTTTTATGTAAAGCTATACGCCTCCATGACCGGGGTCCTGAGGACGGTGAGAGGGCCGCTCATCATTCTTACAGAAGCAGGCCCAAGACGACAGCCTGACGTGAAAGATTCACGCATGTCACACTCCCCAAGAAGCGGGATAACACCCGAACAACCACCCAAAAACGCGGGAAAGCACCCGAACCCCCCCCCCCCCCCCCAGGTGAGACTGCAGTGGTAGCGAAGGTCTGTTGGGAATTGTGGGGTCATCCTTCCGAGGGCTGACCCGGGGCTCTCAACCGTAGGCATTAAGTAGGAAAATTGTGGTTTTTAGTGGGTAGGAGATCGGCATAGCATCCATGTAAGAATACCCTCACGTTAAAAAAAAACTTGTAAAATTGTTACACAACTCCATGAGAAAAAGGTAATGGCTGCACAGCCATTACTTTTTTCTCATGGATCCTCATGGATGCCATGCCGGACTTCTACCGACTAAAACCACACGGTGCCTTGCCATCTGTCTAAGGTCAGGAGTCCCCGGTAAGTCCTCGGAAGGATAGTCGTCGGTGTAAGCAAGTAGTAGTATTTCGCATGAACTCCCAACAATATGTCTAACATGAGTAGCAAGTTGGTAGATTCAATTTCTGCCCAATCACGTCAAAAATTGAGTAGTGGCACAAGTGGCTTTGTAATATCTGTACAATCAGTGTAATGGAACGCCGCCTTTTAAGCCTTTATTTGTACATGTACAAACAAAAATAATTTGTTATTTTTGATGAGTGATTGAAAAAAAATCAGTAAGTATATTTTTTTTTGTTTGATTAGAAATATGTCTAATGAAAAGTAGGTAGGTATTTATAAAGGAGAACCGTACAATGTAAATTATCGCATGAATTTCCAACGTGAAAATGTGTACTTTTGAAAGCACAAAATTTTCTGTTCCTAACTAGGGTTTCCGCTATCCTCACACTTTGCGGCAAGACTGCCCGTATACCCACGAAAAGTTTCGATACGGGTTTCGTTTTCAACACGATTAGCTCGGATTATAAAACTTAGTTCATATGAGAACACTGTTCCAAACACTGTCTCGGTTTTCACAAACGGTTACCTGCCTAATAAATAAATAAATATTCCCGGACATTTCACACAACGCTATCTGATCCCAAAGTAAGCTAGAAATAACCTGCTTGTGTTATGGGTATCAGACCACGGATATTAATACTTATATACTTTTAAATACATACATATTATACATAGAAACACCCAGACTCCTGAGACAAACATTTATAGGTCACACAAATATTTGCCTTCGGTGGGAATCGAACCCACGACCTCCAGCGCCGCAGGCGGTATCACTACCGACTGCGCCACAGAGGCAGTCTATAATAGAAGTCCTATCATTTTAATACAGGTACCTATTAGCTGATCTACGTTACGTGTACGTACGTCTGTAGACGAACGTACACGTATCGAGTCCATTACCAGGGCAATAGACTTAATACGTGGGAAATAATAGGAAGAACAGTGGAATCTAAACGTATATACACTAATAAACAGCCCTGCGGTAATAAAAGTATATTAATACGTAGGCATGTTCTAGATTTCAGCAACGACTCCACCCGCGTGAAATCGTCTTCTCGTTTCCGCTTCCCATGGGAACTTAGTCCTGGGATAAAAGTAGCCTATATGTTAGTATTATTATCTATAGGTACTTATATTATAAAGAGGAAAGATTTAATTGTTTGTTTGTTTACATCGAATAGGCTCGAGAACTACTAGACCGATTTGAAAAATTCGTTCATTGTTGGGAAGCTACACTCTTTGCTGTGAACATAGGCTATATTTTAATCCCTTTATTCCCACGGGAACGGGAACTACGCGGGTGAAACCGCGTGACATCCGCTAGTAGACTATAAATCTATTTCTGTACCAAATTTCAGCCTAATCTGTTTGGCTGCTAGAGCGTGATAGATTAACAACCATCCAGACATCCACAAACTTTCGAATTTATAGTATAAGTAATTACTAGATAAGTATAATGAAAGTAACTAGATAGGTACAACCAGTAGTCTCCAGCAATCTATATTTCCTTCATCAGTCCTGGCGGGAGACTCACTCCCGCTGCGTTTTTAACGTCATGGCGTCAGTAAAATTGATCGGAACGAGACGGTACTGAATTAAAGCTATTACAAGAACTGACCATGACCTAAGTGACATTTAATAGGTAGGCAATAATTTATTTTCTGCTTCATAGGCGCAATAAGTAAGTAGGTATATTGGTACGAATATACAGAATGAATTTTCCAAAAGGGATTGAATGGCCAAATTCGGAACTATAAGGAATAGCGAAAAATGCCCAAAGGAGTCACGAGCCCGTTTTTGACGAAACTTAAAACCTCATCATAATATGGATTTTGAAAAAAAAAGACACCCTATATTATTAAACCATACGATAGTGTTGTTATTAAGGATCTTATTCTGGGAAGTAATGGAAGGAAGTATTGGTTTTTCAAAAATCTTATGATGAGGTTTTAAGTTTTATCAAAATCGAGCTCGTGACTCCTTTGAGCATTTTTAGCTATTCCTTATAGTTTCGGATTTGCCATCCAAGCCCTTTTCAAGAATGCACCTGTATACCTAATGATGACTGATGTCAGATGTGCCTGACGACTCTGGTCAGAACAAATATTTGTGTGATTTGTAAATGTATAATTCGATTCTTAAGTCTTTTCCATCCAAAGGGTACCTGTAAGAGATTGTTTTTAGCGATAAGGCCGCCCTCTGTACATTCATAAAATTGTAATATCTTTTTCTTTTGTATGTTTTATATTGTAGTAACATAAAGTTTATTCTATTCTGTTCCATTTCGAAGTTTACTTTGTTGTAAATATATAAAAGTACTAGAGGATGCATGGAGGAAGTCTGTTCATACATACATACATACATATGTTCACGCCTTTATCCCCGAAGGGGTAGGCAGAGGCATATTATATGCCCACATTTCACCTTTTGTATAATTTGTCCCACGTAATAGGTGGTGAGCCGTATTGCCGTGTTTAAATGGACAGGCGCAGGTTGTGACTGCCTGCTGTTGAAATAAAGCCTTCAACTTAGCTTAACGACTGCCATTTTACTGGCAACCGGGACCAACGGCTTAACGTGCCTTCCGAAGCACGGAAACGCTCAAATAAATGTCACAAAGTGATCACACTGATGGTCACCCATCCATGGACCGGCCATAGTGAAAATTGCTTACTGCAGTGATCGTTTTACAGAACACTGAGTCCGCGGGGCCACGAGCGCTTCATTGTAGTATGAATTATAAATGTTTATCTGTGGTTTAGATCCTATTATACAAGCTTAAATTTTGTAAATGGTGATGTGTGAAAATGTTTCAAAAATATTAATTCTATACTTAGGTATTATTATTTCCTTAAATTAAAATCTCAAAGTCACAAAACCATTACAATTTCTTCAACCTTTTCAACTACTTGAGACATAAGCAATTTAGCTTATGAAAACGTTATGAAAAGAAAATGATAAGTTGAAAAAGATATAATTTATGAAAGTTTTTAGAGAAGTTATATTTCTATAAACTTTATTTTTGCTTTTCGTCTTTGATTCTGAAACTTTATGTTCGTTAACGAATTCAATAATAAGTATATATACTGTGGTATACTCACTTTCTTTTACCTGTGGACATCCTAACATGGATGCTGTGCCGGACTCCTACCAACTATGGACACGATGCCTTACAGCTGACTACGGCGGCCGGTAGTATCGGGTAAGCCCTCGCAAGGATGTCCTAGGGTTACCGACAGTTCACAACCTACTTCCCATTATGGTTTTGGGCTAGATAAACATAAAGTACCCCGTGTACCCTACTAATATTACGAGTATAAATGTGAAAGTTTGAGAAAATATTTGGATGTTTACTCAACTAAGGCTACGCTCTAACGGCTTAACAGATTGGGTTGAAATTTGGTACAGAGTTAGTTTATTGTCTGGAATAGCACATGGGCTACTTTTTATCCCGGGAATATGTTACTACGGGAAGCGGGAATGGGTATCGAATTTCACGCAGGAGATGCCGATCTAGTGTTCTATATTCTGAGGTGTCAGGTCGTACCCACAACAATAAAGGCCCCCGCCTTTATTGTTGGTGTTAGTAAATCTTTGCAAGTATGTACTATCGTTTAATAGGAGTTTTTTAGGGTTCCGTACCTAAAGGGTAAAAACAGGACCCTTGAGACTTCGCTGTTCGTCTGTCTGACTGTCTGTCCGTCATGAAGCTGTATCTCAAGAACTGTGATAGCTAGAAAACTGAAATTTGAACAGTTGATGTATTTCTGTTGCCGCTATGACAACTCTTAATATACAACGGGGGCTCCCATGCAAGAAACGTGATTTTATGCCGTTTTTGGTCCGACTCACTCTTGGCCTGTTTTTTTAAGGTTCCGTACCCAACAGGAAAAAAACCGGCCAAGTGCGAGTTGAACTCGCCCATGACGGGTTCCGTAACAGCAAGCAACATAATATAAAAGTTCTTGTAGGTCGCTGTAACTTTCATTGATGTTTTAACACGTTCGCAGTTGTAGTGATTTTTCTAGCCAAAAATTGCGGTTTATGACGTATTAAAAAAAAAACTACCGGCTGGATCTCGTTCAAACCAATTTTCGTTGGTAGATTTTATGGCAATGTACATCATATATTTTTTTTAGATTTATCATTCTCTTAGTTTAGAAGTTACAGGAGGGGGACACACATTTTTCCACTTAGGAAGTGTCTCTTGAGCAAACTATTCACTTTAGAAAAAAATAATGTTAGTAGGGTTCCGTTTTTGCCATTTGGCTACGGAACCCTAAAAAAGGAACCCTTTTACTGAAGAATCCCATACAACAAAATTACCTCATTTATCGTTTTTAGGGTTTCGTAGCCAAATGGCAAAAACGGAACCCTTATAGATTCGTCATGTCTGTCTGTCTGTCTGTCTGTCCGTCCGTATGTCACAGCCATTTTTCTCCGAAACTATAAGGCCTATGCCATTGAAACTTGGTAACTAGATGTATTCTTTGAACCGCATTAAGATTCTTATATAAAACTAGAAAAAAAGTAGTAAATTTTGGGGGTCCCCATACTCAGAACTGAAACTCAATTTTATTTATTTCATCAAACCCATACGTGTGGGGTATTTATAGATACGTCTTCAAAAATGCTATTGAGGTTCCTAACATCATTTTTTTCTAAAATGAATAGTTTGCGCAAGAGACACTTCCAAAGTGGAAAAATGTGTGTCCCCCCCCTCTAACTTCTAAACTAAGAGAATGATAAATCTAAAAAAATTATATGATGTACATTGCCATGAAAACTACCAACGAAAATTGTTTCGAACGAGATAGAGCTGGTACTTTTTTTTTAATACGTCATAAACGGCAATAAAATAATAATAAATAATAAATAAATATTGTTGGACATTCTCACACAACATCATCTAGCCCAAACTAAGCTATAAAGCTTGTGCTATGGGATCTAGATGACTGATAGACATCCATACTAATATTATAAAGCTGAAGAGTTTGTTTGTTTGTTTGTTTGTTTGTTTGTTTGTTTGTTTGTTTGTTTGTTTGTTTGTTTGTTTGAACGCTAGGATCTCAGGAACTACTGGTTGGATTTCAAAAATTCTTTTACAGTTTGATAGTCCATTTATCGAGGATGGCTATAGGCTATATAACATCACGCTAAGACGAATAGGAGCGGAGCAGCAATCAATAATGTTTTGAAAACGGGGAATATTTTTTACCGTCTGAGAGTTTCCGAGGCGTACGCTGCGTAAATGGTTACAGTTAGATAAAAATTGTGTATTACAAAATTGTTTCTCTTAAACAGTTCTACAAAAAAGTCCGCGACAGCATATGTCTATCTTTTAAGGTTCGCTCACAATAACCTAATTTGTCTATCTCTTAAGGTTCGCTCACGATATAATGAAACTGAAGAGTTTGTTTGTGCTAGGATCTCAGAAACTACTGGTTGCATTTCAAAAATTATTTTACAGTTTAATAGTCCGTTTATTGAGGCTGGCTATTGGCGATATAACATTATGCTGAGACGAATAGGAGCGGAGCAGCCATGAATAATGTTTCGAGAACGGGGATTATTTCTTTCTTTTGAGAGCTTCCATTGCGGACGCTGCATAAATAGTTAAAGTTACGTAAAAACTGTGTATTACAAATTTGTTCCTCTTAAAAAGTTATAAAAAAAAGTCCGTCACACCATATGTCTATCTTTTAAGGTTTTCTTACAATAACCCTCTTATTATGGGAGTAAACTTGATTTGCAGTGGCAGCCAGTCAACTGAACGATAAAAACCGGCCAAGTGCAAGTCGGACTCGCACAAGATGAGTTCCATACCGAAAAACGGATGGGTGGAAGTAAAAGCGACGGGAAACGTTATATCACTTTAACACCTCTTTCCTTCTCACTCTCATGTGACGCAAACGAAGATATGCGGTTCAGCTCCGACGCGACGGGAATAAGCGCGACGAGGGTAAATGCAACGGGAAACATTATAATACTCGAAATATTAATACCATACCTCTCTCTTTCTCAATCACATGTGACGCAAACGAAGTTGCGCGGGTCAGCTAGTACTTATATATTTCTAAATACATACATATTATACATAGAAAACACCCAAACTCCGAAACAAACAAGCTAATGGCCACAGCCCCACACCTGATCGTAAGCCCGAGCTATCCCCCCAGACCCGGGATAGAACCCGAACTAAGGTGAGGGTGAGGTTGTTGCCAAAGTCTGCCGGGAACTCTGGGATATCCTTCCGAGGGCTTGCCCGGGACTCCTGGCCGTAAAGAATGGTCGGGTATGGTGTGATTTTAGTCGGTGGGAGTCCGTCATAGTATTCATGTAGGATCTCCACACGTAAAATAAAAAGTCTACTTAACTATTTTCAAATACATATTCTTGATCTGCAAATTTCATAACATTTTGTTTAGTGGTTCAGGAATGTAATCATAATAACGGATAGAATTACTCGCATTAAAGTATATTAGTAAGATCATGCTAGCATTTTATAATCTCAGCTAGCCTCAATGAGTACAGTATATTTAGCACAAATCACAGCACAGCCAAGCAATTTGGGAAGCACTTTAACGAAAATCTGATAAAATTATCAGTGCATTAACTCCCATTAATTTACAAAGGCATTATCAGGGATCACTTAAGTAGACCAGGACAGGTGACATTCAGTTACCTACATAGCTCCTATGTATGTCAAAAATTATGTAACGCTAAGGGGCCATCTACACGAACGAGAGAATCGCAGCCATATTGTCGTCATTCCACGTATTGACATTGTAATCTCACATTGCAATAATCGCTGTGTAGTCGTATAGACGAGAGCGTGTGTATGATTAGAAAATAATTTTGTTAGCAAATAGTACTTGCTAACTAAGAAAAATTGAACTCCTGCTCGAAACCGATTATTTTTCTTAGTTAACAGGTTTGACTCAGATGCAAGACGCTTAATTGCACAGCTATCTTATCCATATTTACGGTTAGGCGACTTGCGCGGTACGCGAGAAGACGCTGATTCTAATCTTGCTCGAAATCTTGCTCGAAATCTTGCTCGAAATTTAGACGAGAATGTGTGGAAGATTAGAAAATAATTTTGTTAGCAGTTAGTACCTGCCAACTAAAAAAACTGAGCTCGCAACCGATTATTTTTCTTAGCAGGTTTGACTCAGGTGCAGACGCTTAATCACTCAGCTACCTTATCCATATTAACAGTTAGGCGACTTGCGCCGTAAGCGAGAAGACGCTGATTCTAATCTTGCTTGAAATCTATTACTTTTCCTATTTTAAATTTATCTATGCGACATTCTATAGCATATAGAAAAGCATGACATGTCGATAATGTCGCTACGATTTCTCGCTCGTGTAGACTGCTTTTAATTAACTGCTCAATCTTTACATTACATGAGTGATTTTTTTTGACGTGAAACGTCCGTATAACGCTTCTATGTGGAAACAATTTTAAAGACACTAGCTGTTATTAAGCTCGGGTTGGAGAACAGTATCAAGTCCAAGTAGATGTTTAGCAATTTAAACCCACATCTGGTTCCGGAAGTGGCAAAGAACCTTTCTGAGACTTGTCACAACAATTAATTATCACTTCATCGCAAAGATCAACGTAACAAAAACCGGAACCACCCACGGAATACAAGATGGTAGTGAATGGAGGGCTATTCAATAAATTATAACATAATTTGAGAACAAAGCAATCTCTTACAGCGATCGGACGCTACACTTGCTCTCTTTCTCAATATAATCAGCCCCCTTAGACAAGTGGCACAAGCGTAAATCGCAAACGAAAGGATAGAATATTTTTCGACCAATCACACCCAAGCTCGTCGCCGACGACACGACTTGCGCACTCTTTATACTGTGACTTGCGCGCTGCGGCGGGATCACGAAGGATCAGGGGGCTGGACCGAAAGTTAGAAACTCCGAACTACTCGTAATTATGTACTATTTTCTTAGGCTATTGAGACGAACCAGCTGTGCTATTCGCACGAAATTAGGTCAAACGCTCTTAAAGCAACAACGAATATTTCAAAGCCAAACAAGGCCGTGGGTTCAAGACACGACTGAACCTTTCTTTTAAAATTTACAACAATTGTTTCTTCAATTAATAAATTTGCAAAGGGCTACACGATATCATTAATTTGCTGTTAAATAAAAGCTAATTAATATTTTCAAATACGACGTATTATTCAATTATACTCGTATCAAAGGATCCTTTCAAAATTGAATACATATTTGAAAATATTAATTAGGTAGCTCTTTATTTAAGTTTAGTTCACTCAACTCTCAACACCAAACTGTGTTCCCTGATCCGTCTGTCTGTCAGTCTGTCCGTGACGGAGCTGTATCTCAGAAACCGTGATAGCTAGAGAGTTGAAATTTCCACTTCAGACTCGTGTCCACACCATTTTACCACACTAGTGTGACGAACGTATAATACCTGTTACTCGTGGTCACACTAGTGTGACGAACGTATAATACTGTTACTCGTGGTCACACCAATGTACTAGCACTGATTCACTGCAGTTGCTCGTGGTCCCACTGGTGTGACTATGCTGTAATATCGCATTCTAGAGGTAGACAGTCAAGCATTGCCCCAACTAATTTGTAACAGGGGAATGACGAATCAATTCCTCAATATGGAACAGGTAAATTATTACCTTTTCTATATTTTGTTCTCTTAAAGAATTTCACCTTCACCTTATGAGTACACATGTAACCTATAAATAATGTGAAATGTTTAGGTTACAACGTGACATTAAATTGACACGTTTCGACTACAAATGAGGCGTTCATCAAAAAATGCCTGTTCATTTACTTTGAAGTATTCCGATATAGTGATAGTATTAATTACCTAGTTTATTTTCGGGTTCAGGTAATACCTGGGACTAAAATATCTTGTCGAGTATTTATTTTATGAAGTACCTATTTATACGTCATGATACTCTATACTCTATACCAGTGATGGGCAAAGTACGGCCCGCGGGCCATCTCCGGCCCGCGAAAGCATTTAATCCGGCCCGCTGACGGTCCTTCGACATGAGTATATGACTGGCGATAATCATAATTTGATGGTCCAGAAGTATTATAGATTCTACTAAACAGAACAATAAAGACGCATAGGTGAAGGAGCCAGCTAGCAGGAAATTATGGCTATGTTATTGACCATGAAATTACGGCAAATCTTATTCAGAAACCGACTTACTGATGAACACCTTCTCGCGCTACTGAAAGATACTGCGTCTCTGCTCGAACCCGCATTTGAAAAATACAGTTTTCCTATTAATTTGGCTCTCCATTGAAATTTCTTAATTTTTCTGGCCCCCAATTAGGAAAGTTTGCCAACCACTGCTCTATACTATACTATACTCTTATACTCTTGATAGGTAATCGTTTGATTTTGTGTATTTTTTCTGTTGTATGTGAACGAATGCAACTAGACACTTTGTAACCCTTTAGGAGTTGTCACTTGTATAGGAGTAGACAACCAATATAAATACGTAGGAAAAAGATCACTGAATTCAATAAGTTACTGATATAATATAATGATTAATCACGGTTTGTCACAACTGTTCACAAGCTTAGGTTTCGACGTGTAAAAGGTTAGGGCGATCGTACAACGTGTGTTCAATAAAGGTTCAATACTATTCATTTGTTTATATTAGGAGCTCAAACACAGAGCGCTTTCGTAAACAATCGTAAATATCATAGTTTAAGTCTCTACAACCCTAATTTTAATATGAAAAATTGTAGGTCTTGACCAGGCTTGAACCTGCGTCTTCTGACAAACCAGGTCACCCACCCGCCTTAACCACTCAGCCACCCGATTACTACTCAAACACCCGATCACTACTCGACCACCCGATCACTACTCGACCACCCGATCACTACTCGACCACCCGATCACTACTCGACCACACGATCACTACTCGACCACCCGATTACTACTCGACCACCCGATCACTACTTGCAACTCTGACGAACTATTTCACTTCATACATCTTGGAGCGATGAACACTTTACTAGCTTGTTGCCCCGCCGGCTTTGTATGACATTCCAGGCCCTGAAGATGGCCTAGCCTAAGCCACGACAAAAATTATGCACCCAGACCACAGGATACATGGAGTGAGGAAAATCCTTCATGGATGCTATGCCGAACTTCTACTGATTAAAAACTACACGTATCCTACCTAACAGCCTACGGTTGGGAGCCCCGGGTAAGCCCTCGGAAGCATATCCCAGGACTCCCAACCCAACAGACCTACGCCTACGGTTACCACTGCGGCCTCACCTAGGGGGATGTATTTTGGACTAAACGTAGGTAGGTACTTTCTAAAAATAGTTATAAATCTTTTTAAACACTAAAGCATAAAGTATGCCAATAAATATTTTTCATATCTGAACGAAAAGCATTATCGTTATTTATAATCGATTCACGCTAAAATACTTCTAAAGTTTATAGCCTTAAGATGTATAATATAAATTTATTGAACACGGGCCTTATCATCATGCATCGTTCCAAAAGCAGTAGAATTTCCTAGTTTCGTTAATCAATCAAACCAGTTTACTGCTCTCCACTGCAGGACGTCGGTCTCACCCAATTTTCTTTGCGAGGGTTATCGACCTTACTGCTGGCCAGAGAAGCCAGTCCAGGATATTTTTTAGAGTTCCGTGTCCAAAGGATAAAAACGAGATCCTATTACTGTGAATTCGCTGTCGTCCGTCTGTTTGTCTCTAGGCTGTATCTGTGTAAATGGTCACTGAAGGCCTAATTTTTTTTTAGCTATAACAAAAGCAATAATAGCTTGTTCCCGCTTGCAATTGCCGACAAAGTAAAACAGTAAGCAGCTAAGGAAAATCACAAAAGAAATGTAGAGCTTGTTTCTTGCTTTTCAGTTGTATGTTTACTTGGCTGTCGGGTTTTTTTGTATTCTTTAATAATTAAGTTTATTTAAAACTTTTTAGTTATATTAGTAGTGGAGTTATTAATTTTCGTGTAGTGAAGGGACATTTCCAAAATTCAAACTTAATTATTATATTTTTGGTCATATTTCCGGTTCTACTCAACCAATTGAACTCAAACAAATGTAAGATTTTAGGTCTGACCAAGATCTTATAAACAAATAATACCGTATCAAAATCGGTTCTGTAGTTTTTGCGCCCTTCGCAGTCAAATAATTATAGCGCCTAAAATCCGCTATTTTGATTTTTAGGAATTTTATTATACTTGATGTCACTCACACAATCACGACAAATCAAATGACACCTTGTGTGTCAAAGTCCGTCAAGCCGTTGAGGCTGTAGACTACTGTAGAGCGTAGAAGAACAAAAATCAGCGTTTTCATTTTAGCGCCATACGTCTGCCATTTGGATTTTTTATAAATTTTAATGTACCTGGTGTCACTCACACAGTAACGACGAATCAAATGACACCTCGTATGTCAACATCCGTCAAGCTGTTCAGGCTGTAGAGCGTGCAAGAAAAATTTTCAAGGTTTTCATTTTAGTGCCAAAAGTCTGCCATTTTGATTTTTTTTAAATAGTTCACCTGGTGGCACTTACACAATTACGACAAATTAAATGACACCTTGCATGTCAAAATCCGTGAAGCCGTTCAGGCTGTAGGACGTGACAAAGAATTGGACATACATACATACCTACATAGTCTCGAAAAACATTACCATTCTTTCTTCGGCAGTTCGGTTAAAAAACAATAGACAAATGCTCTCACCATCATTTTATCACCACTTCCGTATATCACACGAAGAATTTACTGCATAGGTACGTACTTTTTTCAAACATAAACAATTCACCTCAGTCGTTACAGGTGGCGTGTTTCGAGCATTACGAGTGAAAAATAAACCAACAATTTACAACTCAGACATTCCAATACTTCTTAACGTATTTATTTCGCACTAAATCTTTAAAAAATAATATTTTGCTTTAGAATCTGTTCAGTGTACAGAAATGCAAACGATAATGGGGTAAACTATCCTGTAAATTGCTTAAATGAAGTTATGAAAAACGATATTAATGTATGGCGATATAGCTAACTAGATGTTCCCCGCGGCTTCGAACTCGTAGAAGTCATTATCGTGTAAAATCAAAATCCTCCCTTTGCGCAGTCGGTTAAAAAATAGCCTATGTCCTACCCAAGGCCTCGAACTATCTCTATACCAAATTTCACCTCAATTGCTCCAGTCGTTTAGGCGTGAAAGCGTAACAGACAGACAGACAGACAGACAGAGTTACTTTCGCATTTATAATATTAGTAAGGATGTAACAAAGAACTCGATTGTACAGCTAAATATAGGCTAAATGTGGAAATCCGTCATGGATGCTATGCTGGACTCTTACCGACTATAACCACACGTGCCCTACCACTGCCTATGGTCGAGAGCCCTGGGAAAGCCCTCGGAAGGTTCGGAAGGTTGTCCCATGATCGATTGTGTAGCTAAATATAGGTGCTGGCTAAAATAAATAAGTATACCAAGCGAAACTCGACTCCTGAACTATTTATAAATGTATCTTCAAAGAATATAATCAATACATATAATAAAATCGTAACAGGTCGCTGTCTGTACATAGAAGATAAATAAGAAAAATTATTATAGGGGGCTTTATGAACGCAATAGAACCCAAAACAATGATTTTTAGAATTTTTGTCTGTTTGTCTGTATGTCTGTATATCTGTTTGTCTGTACGGTTGTGCACGCTAATCTCAGTAACCGCTCAACCGATTGCAATGCGGTTGTATTGTGTTGAGGTTTGCTCCAGTTAACATTTAGCGTTTGTTTTGTGTAAATCGGTTTAGAAATAAAAGAGTTATAACTCTTTTAAGAATCAGATATTTTGAAGTATTCTTTGAATGTGAGTGAACCTAAACTGGCGTGTTGGCTTAATCATAAAAGAGCTTAATGATTGAAGCAAACAGGGCAGTTTCAGACGCTGCTTTATGACTCTGATGAAGAAATACCTCTCCTTTCATACACCTTATGTGACGTAAACGAAGTTGCGGGCTCAGCTAGTATGAGAATATTTCTGTGTGTACCTATCTACTTTTGTTGGGAGTAATTCTTTTTATTCCTTGGCCTTTCAACAGGGTCGTGTACCTATAACGCAATATACTACCTACTAATGCGAAAGGTGATGCTTCTCCTGTGAAAAAACAACAGTCTAACTACAAAACTTCGACATCGCCAATTGGTTGTTGAAATTTCAACTGCGGGGGTCGTCACGACCTGCGCCGGACTATTTCAACACGGCAATAGGCTCAACACCTGTTACGACTTTACGAGGGACATAAAACTATAAGGTGAAATGTGGGCGTATACTATGTCTCTGCCTACCCCTTCGGGCATAAGTGCGTGACCATAATACATACATTATGTTCATAATTGGTGGTAGGTTACCTACAGCTACAGCTAACAATTCGTTTGATAGACTTACATCATGATTTATATGAGATCAATACGTCCCCGGTGTTATTAAACGTGACGAATTTTTGTTTGATGACGCACACAAACACCCCTCATACATTATCTACACACACCCACGCAAACACACCCACACATATTAAATTAAGTCATGTGCATATTCATCATTCATCTTTCTCTCACACACACCCACTCAAAAATGTGGTAAGAATTAGGAATTTAATTAGTCGGAATTGAGCTGTGCATACGGTTGTACCGTATTGGCTTCTTAAGACTTCAATTATACAGAAGCAGCGCATACAGTGTCGGTGTGGGCAATAATATTAATAGTATTACATACAGAGGAGCAACTCCCTGCCTCCCACTGAGCAAGCTTCACCACCCCCGCCACAGCTGTGATAATAATTGGTGGGTATTTTGACGGAACGTTTGCTTTGCCTTAGTAGGTGACACAACACACATTCAAGCTCTGTACAAGCAGCGTGTTTTTTAGTGTAAGTGACAGAATTGAATTTGAACGTGGGCGCAACAGCGCCAGGTCCTCGTGGTGGGTCTGGACGTGGACACTCTCTCGCTCCAAACCATGTTGCGAGCCATGGTCTCCAGCGGGAGTTAGTGGGACTGCGCCGCCTCTTTCTGCGAGCAGGTCATGCTCGTGAAAGAGGCGGCGGCGGACCGGGAACGGGAGAAAACTCTCCCACCCGAGTTCCGCAGTCGGCGGCTTGGGCACCGCCAACGTGTCTTCAGCGAAGACTATCGGCCTCCATGACCTGGGGCCTGAGGAAGGTGAGAGGGCTGCTCACCGTCCTTACAGAAGCAGGCCCATGACGGCAGCGTGACGTGAGGGATTCACGCACACCTCTCCTTAGGAGCTGGATCACCCCCAAAACTCCACAAAGACGCGGGATAGCATCCGAACCACCCCCTAGACAAGGCTGCAGTGGCGGTCGTGGGTCTGTTGGGAGTTCTGGGACATCCTTCCGAGGGCTTACCCGGGGCTCCCAACCATAGGCTGTTGAGCGTTACGTGAGGTTTTTTAGTCGGTAGGAGTCCAGCATAGCATCCATGAATTTTCTCTCACGTTAAAAAAAAAATCATCCATGAGTGAGCATTTTCCCTTACGTTAAAAAAATACAGTTCGAAACGCCGCTCTTGTCCTACACCGTCTCTGTATAATTCGGGCCTTAAATTGGTTTCCCCAATATGTTTATATTTGTATGTCACAGCCGACAATGATAAAGAACTGTAGTAATTATTTACAGCGAAACGCAGACGGTATTTTTTATTTTTCTTTCCTTAAAACCCGCTTACGTTCTGTCAATTCGATTTGCGTTTTCGAAATAAACATACCCATAATAAATCTAATAGGTTTCAACGCTAATGTGCTGTACAAATATTGTTTTAAAGAGTTATTTCGGTAAGGTTTATTTTTAAGATGTTCGTAATGAGTAATGGATGTATTAAAATAGACGATGATGAATGGCAGTTCAATAATTCGGAAGGAAAATTGCTTCGAAATGTTTTAAGAAAAGCTTTTGTAACCCCGGATATTAAAAAAGTTCAGTAACGAACTCTGTCATGGATGATGATTTGAAACAAGTGATCAGTTTAAAAATTCATATAACTTAGACTTAGACAAATACTTGAACCATTTAGCGACTACGTAACGTTATTGAAATACTCTAAGGTTACGTCCGCACAGGCAGGCGGCTTGCTTGGCGCCTAGAGCCTAGCGAGTCACCTAGCGAGTCGCTTAGTAAAACGAACATACTTGAATGTTCGCGACCGGCCGCACTGCGCGCTTGGCGCCTAGCGAGTAGCTTAGCGTGTATCCAAGTAAACAAACATGTTGGTTTTTTGTCGCCAGGCGCGAGGCATTTTGATTGCGGATGTTATCCGAGGGTTGAATGAATCAATTCCCGAGGTATTTAGACGTTATAGTCCGAATTGGAATTGATTCTTTTATTCGTGTTAAACACTCTACTTTTCATTGCAAATATGAGGAAAATAAAACTAGTTATTTATCTACACTATGTATTGATAAGATAATAATATTAATAGTAAGTACCTATTTTAAAAAAAAAATAACAAAAAGAAACCGACTTCAAACAAAACTAAAAACTGAAAAATAAAATTTACTTAGCACAAAGTTAGTATATTCTGATTTATCAGATATCATCTTACTTCTTACTAATATTATAAATGCGAAAGTTTGTGAGTGTGGATGTTTGTTACTCTTTCATGCTCAAACGGCAGAACGGATCGGGCTGAAATTTGGTACAGATATACATTATAGTCTGGAATAACACATAGGCTACTTTTTATCCCGGGAATAGGTTCCCACGGGAAGCGGGGATTTTTACGCAGGCGAAGCTGCGGGCATCAGCTAGTTAAATATAATACTGAAGTCGGTGCCAATATGACTATGAGAGAGAGAACCTAAGCCTACATAGTTTTACTCAAACAAAATCAAAAATCTCAAAAGGACAAAATCTCAAAGGTGGAATGTGGGCGTCTAATATGCCTCTGTCTAGCCCTTTGTGGATAAAAGGTGTGATCATATGTATGAACCCAATATAGAGCAGTATAGAGCTATTTTTGAAAGTGAAATCTTGTCAACGTGCCGACAAGCAAATGACCAAGGCACCTAGCGACCCACCACGCAAACCACCTTTCAGTGCGGCCACCGAGTATCCTAGCAAGTAGCCAGGATGCAAGCCACTAGGCTCTAGGCGCCAAGCAAGCCGCCTGCCTGTGCGGACGTAGCCTAAGTAAGTAGGTACCTACCTAATTAAATAGTCTGAAGATAAATAAACTATTTTCGCACAGATAACCAAGCCAGTGGAAAACAAAAATTTATATATTATTTTTTATTATTATAACAACAACCTCTTTTCAACACCTGCTATTTTACTAATATTATAAACGCGAAAGTTTGTGAGTGTGGATGTTTGTTACTCTTTCACGCTCAAAACGCTGAACAGATCGGGCTGAAATTTGGTACAGAGATGCATTATAGTCTGAAATAACACATACGCTACTTTTTATCCCGGGAATAAGTCACCACGGGAATAAATTTCACGCGGGCGAAGCTGCGGGCATCAGCTAGATGCTAGCTAGCTTTCCGCCTGATGTAAAGTCATAACGACATCCAGCGATTGGGGGCTGTTCTCACAGTCTACAAGAAGGCTATAGACAGCTGGTCGTCAAGTTGGCGGCCCCATGATGTGCCTCTTCACGCTCCGAAGAACCCAGGATTGTAAGAGGAGGGAAACAGGTGCGCAGGTCGTTCCAGGTTTTGGTTCGACAGAGAAACGATCTTTTGAATCGTTCAGTTCTGGCGAAGATTCTCTCCACTGTGTGAGAGTGGCACCTCTGTCTATTACGAGTATAATATTTATGTTTTACATGGTTATACTACTGAGGTGGCTGACAAGCTTACGGCCCACCTAATTTACCGGTACATACTTTCTATCATCAACTTTAATCATGCTCAGGCACACCGGACACTGTGGACCTCCAATTCAAGATGTCAATACGGTTATTAGGTGATGCTAGCGCCACACTGCCGCCATATTATAGGCTGTAAGGCGCAACGGAGACGACGCGACGGCACTGCCCAGTCTTTTGTAAAAAATTGTTCGAATTAATTCCGGACCTAAAAACTGATAAAATCTAATATACAACTTTTTAGGTATCGGTATACTTTATAGAATACGTACAAGTATTCCTTGACTATTTTATTATCCTTACATAGTAAAATG
This sequence comes from Miltochrista miniata, assembly GCA_933228765.1. Classification (NCBI taxonomy): domain Eukaryota; kingdom Metazoa; phylum Arthropoda; class Insecta; order Lepidoptera; family Erebidae; genus Miltochrista; species Miltochrista miniata. Next base: position 6,540,503 of record OW121769.1, read on the forward strand.
AAAACGCCTTTGCGATCTGTGCGCTTAGATCTTTGAAACTACTTAGCGGATCTTAAACTACTTCCCTCTCTCTGTACTGCCGCTTTAGTGCATTGGTTCTGCGAAATATTATATCAACCACTTTGATTTTCTACCGGATAATCTTGTTGCGGAGTTTATCCCTCAAAGGTGGGTACTCCAAGAATTGCTCGTTCCATATCCTATTGCACAACTTTGAGAGCACGGGCTACACTCAGCCTCGGCCTCGGCACTCTCGATAACTTAATACATCGACTACTTCGATCAACAATATTATAAAGGTATATTGTTGATCGAAGATCGACTTCAAAAAGAAACTGGATTGAAACTAAATTACTTAAATTAAAAAATATCTATTTATTTTCAGACTTCATGTCCATAGGTATTATTATTAGTACCTATTTGTGTGTTAATAACAATAATCCTCGTAGCATAGTTATTAAAACTATGCTATTATTGTTAGTTTTTGCTACTATAATAAACAACTGCTCACCGCCCTTATACTGCTCACCATTCTTACACTGCTCACCGTCCTAACAGAAGCAGGCCCATGACGGCAACGTGACGTGAGGAGTTCACGCACGCCCCCCTTAGAAGCGGGATCACACCCAAAACCCCCCAAAGACGCGGGATAGCACCCGAACCACCCCTAGGCTACGCCGCAGAGGCGGCCGTGGGTCTGTTGAGAGTCTTGGGACATCCTTCCGAGGGCTTACCCGGGGCTCCCAACCATAGGCTGTTGAGCGTTTTTTAGTCAGTAGAGTCCGGCATAGCATCCATGATGGATTTGTTCATCCATTTTTACCTATGGCGGTCCCTATCCAGATCTCCTGAAAGGGGCAGTCTGATATGGCAGCCATCACTTTATTATTAAAGTAGTTAGTTATTTACTTATGTAATTCATTCATCCATAATCATTTTCCACGAAGGAGTAGGCGGAGGAACAATGGTATTTAAAAGGGCTCCCAAACACGGGGTTTTCTTTCAAGGATTGTACCCGGGACTCGCAGTTGGAAGGGCATAGTATGGTTTTAATCGGAGGGAGTTCACAACTTCCATGAGTTTCCACGTTTAATAACGGGAACCCGAACTTAAAACGACAAAACCATAGCGTCCTTCGCTGCGTTCTACCGAATGTATCACGGTGAATGTTCTGAAGAGCTCTTCAACCTGATCCCACCCTCTCCTTTCCGATCCCGCACAACGCGTGCCGGGCAGGGATGCCACTCATACACAGTGGAGAAAATCATCGCCAGAACTGAGCATTTCAAAAGATCGTTCCTCTGTCGAACTAAAAAAACATGGAACGACCTGCCCACGGACTGTGAGACCGGCCCCGAATCGCTAGATGCGCCTCGGCTTACCATCAGGCTGGTGGCGATGTTAATTTGGCAATCTAAAAATAAAAAAAAAATAAAAAAATCACAGAGTCTATTGCCGTATTGAAATAGACAGGCCCAGGATGTGAGTTACCAACGTAGCTAAAGCTCATTAGATCTCGTCTTTCTTGATTCTGAAGGCCTAAGTTGGAATCCAGAGAAATATGCTCTTTTTCCTGGGGTTATCCTTCCAAAGGCATACCCTGGACTCCCGGCTACATACAAGTGGTAGAGCGCCATGTGGTTTTGGTCGGTAGAAGTCCGTCATAACATCCATGAAAATTCCCACACAAGAAAAAAAATAGGGCTCAATTTGTGACCACACGCTGTTGAAAAATTTTCAAGCTAATTATTGACAACCGAGACCAATAGGCTTAACCTATCCGAAGCACGGAAATGCTCGCAAATTTAATGTTATGTAAGTAGTCACTCTTCTGAGGACCAGTCAAAGATGTTTATTGCCGTGATCGTTTACTGCACACTTAGCCAGAGAGGCTACATCATCGCAGCTGATTTGATGCACACAGCTTAGGCCTATACGTCAAACGCTTAAAATATGGAGTTCTTCAATAGGGGTCTTAGAAGGTTCTTGCAGGATCGGCAGCGCGAGTGTAGCGCCTCTGGTGGTTGCAAACGATCATAGCCGTAAGCCATGAAGTGGGAAAAAACCTAAACCCTAAGTCTACTGGCAGACTAAGCCTAAGTCTACTGGCAGACTAAGCCTATCGAGGCTATCTTTCCGAGGCCATACCCGGGACTTCCTGCCATAGGCAGATTTTAGAGCATCGTGTGGTTTTAGTCGGTAAAAGCCCGAAATAATATCCATGAAGATTTTCACACGAGGAAAAAGAAAGGCCTCCGTAATGATAGCAACAACGTTCGGTTTTGTGCCATCCGCACTCAGAAGGTTCCCGTGACATCATGTTATTACGGTCGATTGTCGTGCACTTGCATTATTCGGTACGCAGTCATTAATATCGTAACATTTCACTCATTTCCAAATATTTAGGATCATTACAAAATCGTATACCTATATTGTCTACGACGACGTTCCGCCGCGCCCGGGGCGGATTCGACCAACGTGGAACTTTTGCTTATTACAAAATTATAGTGATTTTTCATTTTACCAACAATTGACATAAGCATAATCGTAGTTTATAAAATGACGTGAATTATTTACACGGACGAATTCGGCGGTGTAACAGTTATAACATGAAAAAAAACCGGCCAAGTGCGAGTTGGACTCGCTAATGAAGGGTTCCGTAGCAGCAAGTAACATAAATTATAAAAGTTCGTTGTAACATTGATGTTTAACACGTTCGCAGTGGTAGTGAGTTTTCTAGGCGAAAATTGCGGTTTATGACGTATTAAAAAAACTACCAACTTGATTTCGTTCAAACTAATTTTCGTTGGTACATTTTATGATTGTGTGATGAAAAAAAAAATTTTTTGAGTTTCAGTTCTGAGTATGGGGACCCCCAAAATTAACTGCTTTTTTTTAGTTTTATATGAAAATCTTGATGCGGTTCACAGAATACATCTACTTACCAAGTGTCAACAGCATAGGCCTTATAGTTTCGGAGAAAAGTGGCTGTGACACACGGACGGACAGACAAGACAAACATACAGACAGACAGACATGACGAATTTATAAGGGTTCCGTTTTTGCCATTCGGCAATCGGCATGCCATGCCAAAATTAGTTGTCAGTTGATATTTCACGTACCTATTATCCTATAAAATTCAATTGTAATGGCATTTTAAGTCAAGGTCGAAGAAACAGTTGTACAATAGAATTTTGTCGGATTTTTCTTTCGTTTATCATTATTTTAAACCCATTGAATAACAATAGGTAGGTACTAAATATAGCGGATCCCACAAGTTATTTGGAAAAATGTAAACGAACATATAACAAGGATAAATTCAAGGTGTAAAATTATGCCAGATATAGGAACTCGCGTTTTACTCCGAGTTTGGTCGAATCCAGTCCGTCAAATAGTGATGATACAGTACCTACTAAACGAATGGTTTATCGATCTTAGGGAAATACTCAGGATTTTAGTTTCCCATCACTAGTGGATAGTGGTGTCATTGCCAAAAATAATTGAGTAGTAAAATAGTCATAAAAAGTACTCGTAAACATTCAACAAGTTCCTTTCATTATATTAATGAAGCACTGTTTATAAATCATGTCAATTACTTGAGCTATGTGTTAGTATAGAGTTTTTTTCGGTGAATCTAGGTAATATAAATTAGATACATCTTAAATTACATACATAATTATGGTCACGCCTTTATCCCCGAAGGGGTAGGCAGAGGCATAGTATACGCCAACATTTCACCTTAGTTTTAAGTCACACATAAGTCGTGTTGAAATGGACAGTCGCAGGTTGCCGCGATCCGCAGTTAAAATTTTCCAAGCCGCCGCGCCGCAAGGCCTTCAACTCTTAGACCATATATCACGGGACTAGCCTTTGCGAACCACCGCATACAAAAATATTCTGCTAGTTTTCATAGCGGGTGAAGGGGGAAACACAAAGACATATAAAATTTCATTATATTTAAAAATGTATTAATCGACAAACGCGTAATGGCTGTTGTGTGTTAATTTTTATTGTACAGTCAACTACAATGAAATGTACTAGTTTAATCATTTAAAATGATGTACTGATGTACAGTGCTTTTTATAAAGCCAAAAGACCAAATCGTCTATTGGCTTGGCAGAAAACAATGCTTAAGTAAGGCGCATCCTGTGGTTAGATGATCTAAGCTTCAACTTGGCTTAACGATTGTCATTTTATTGACAACCGACCATTTATCTGTACTGAGTGCAGTCGCGAGGCGCTGCTGCCGAATGTATTCTAACACAAATCTATACAGAATGTATGGAGACCAGTGGTGCGTTCCCGGCATTGCAGCGATCGCAGTGCTACTTGCGGTCGAGTTTGGATTCATACCTGTATCCATACAAATGAGTAGGCGCAGCGCGCAGACGACTGACTTTGATAGCACGGATAGCCGCGGATAATTTGTCCGCGGGAGATAAAATGTAGAGAGTTTTATACTGTCTACGCAAACGACTGCCTGAATTCTGCGTCTGCGTTGCACCTAATAAATCGCTACACGCGCAGGCCACAGAATTCCTGATACTACTACATATATATTATATAATCTGTGCTACTACATACAAAAGTTTCACTCTCGATCTTTCCTTTGATCTTGAAGAAACCCGCCGTTAGATAGCCTACGAAATTAAATAGATATCGCGTGCAACACATTTATGTATTACAACCAAACGTACCAAGCGTACAATTGTAACTACACATCAATGAAGCTAAGCCGCCATGAATAGAGGTCATTACTACAACAGAACTACCATTCCTATCTATAAAATTTTATTAGATACTGGTGAAAAGCATTTCCACAGCAAATATTTCCACAGTATACCAATAGAATCACAAAGGTTGAAAGGGTTACTTTCAACCTTTGACAGTATACTGACCTTTTGATAGGAATCTTCACCTTTACAGAATATGAACATAAAGTTGAAATGCAAATTAATTTAAATTTGTAATTGGAGTTTCAAAGGGTTAGATTGTGAGTCGAATCAAAGTAAAGTAAATATGAGAGATTTTTTTTATACTGGATCATGCCCCGCGTTCAAAAACTTTAGTAATACACTGCCGCGGGTTTGCTTACTGTATATTTATAACCCTCTTTATGTAAGTATGACAAATTAAAATGAGATTTTCAAAAATTATTTCTTCGTTTAGTTTAGTTTTAGTTTTAGCCTCTCTCTATAAAATAGAGTGCAGAGGGACTTATGGCGAGACTTTGTCTGTAGTCTGTGACTCTGTCGCATTAAACTACGTCACTAGGTCACGTGGATCGTCTGTTCAAAGTTTGAAATAAAACAAAAATGACAACGTCAATCGGATTAAACTATCACTTTCACAACAAGCTTGTTCGAGAGGGGCAGTCTGGTGAGGACGATCTCACGGCTTTCTTGTTTCATTTAAATTTCTATTTATAGTGTAACAAGGAAACCTCATTTTCTAATTCAAAGTACCGTCTGAAAATGATAGTCTTTTTCACTGCTAGCGGTTATCACGCTATTACTCTCGCCCATGCCCGCCCGACTACGGCAATGAAATAATGTGCCTTAGATTGGTTAAAATGGTCTTAAAATCGGTTCAGTGGCTTTAGAGCGACCAATTTACAAACAATACAAATCTTTATACTTAATGTAAATCATCATCAATTGTTTTAGAATGGACTTAATCTTTAAGCTCTTTTAAGATCAAGCAAACAGGGCAATTTCACACGCTGCTTGATGAGTCTGATGAAGAAATACCTCTCCTTTCATAGACCTTATGTGACGTAAACAAAGATGCGAGGGTCAGCTAGTATCTAATAACGACTCTATGTAGCTACGCTAGAAACTTCCAAATCAAAAAACTTTGTTGCATCAGAGCATTAGGAGCCCTACTTAAGACGTATTCTGTTTTCAGTATTTGTTGTTAAAGCAGCAACAAAAACAAATGATTTGTAAACTTTTTAACTTTCCAGTCTGTTGACAGTTAGAAAGCCGTCATCTTTCTGTCTGTCAGTGAAGTGTGGTCCTTTTTCATTTGAGTAAGGAACCCTAAAAATATTACCAAGAACTTTGTTAGAAAGAGTTTTACTATGGCCAGTCCTTGGATGGGTTACCATCCATGTGACCACTTTGTGAGATTTATTTGAGCGTTTCCGTGTTTCGGAGGGCACGTTAAGCCGTTGGTACCGGTTGCCAGTAAAATAGCAGTCGTTAAGCCAAGTCGAAGGCTTTTTTAGGTGGCTTGAAAAATTCAACAGCAGGCAGTAACAACCTGCGCCTGTCCATCTAAACACGGCAATACGGCTCACCGCCTATTACGTGGGACAAACTCTAAAAAGGTAAAAAATGTGAACATACAACATGCCTCTGCCTACCCCTTCGGGATAAAGGCGAGACATCTATATTTGATGGCAAGATCTGTATGTATGTATGTATGTTGTTAGAAAGAATGTAAGGAAACCGGATTTTAGGAACAGAAGCAATATTTTATTATGACAATAAAGATGATTTCTTGGTAACAGTTTATTCTAATAGACATATTATGAGGTAACGATTGTGTGAAATATAGCACTTATATGATGAAGTTCACGAACTATCTGGGTGTGGTCTTTAGCTACCGAAACCGATAGGTACTTAAGCGATCACTGACCGCACCTAGACTTATTAATACTCTTTGGCTATTAGATAATCTTTATAGCCAGTCAGTGCAAAAACGGCCTAACCCAATTTTTTCATAAACGTAGGGTAGGGACATCCACACGCCAAATGGCCCGACGACCCAGAAAAGGTCGCAGGCTGGGACTGGATGCGGAAGGCGCAGAACCGTGTGTTGAGCCATAAATTGGGACTGTGATCTGATTTTTTCTGATTTCTGTGGTTTGATGGATAGCATAACACACAAATCGCATTAATATGTATAGTGTGTGTATATCCGACGGCTTAGCCTGTAGTTTTAGTCGGTAAGAGTCCGGAGTCGCTAAAGCATCCACACTTAAAAAGTAATAGGCTCCTATTTCCATTTTTAACAAAGAAAAAGGAAAGAAGAAGCTCTAAGTTTGCAATGCTATTCAATATCAGATAATGAAATAAGAAATAGGTACTTGTTGCATAGGTCAAGGTTATCGCCCTTTAGTCTGACTCTGATGTTATATCCGCTTCGGCCGGTTGGAAACCGGGGTTTCCTAGCCAGCCGTAGCGGATATATCATCGGAGCGGATGTGTCGTAAGTGATTTTCATGACGTCTTTATGAATATCTACGTTTATGTACTTAACTGGTTTCTTTTACGGATTTTTCCATACGCTTGTTCATTCATGCGATGCGTCACCGAATGAAAAAAGAAATTGTTTTTATTTTCTTAAATAATATTGTAAGATTCGGCCGGAAGGTTTCCGAAGGTTTTCGGGAACCGAGTGCAGCCCTCTAGTACTATGTATTAAAATACAAACGAAACCCACTAAATGTATGTACCTACCTAAGAATACGTACTAACCTATCTCTGGTACCTACCTGGTACCTACTTAACATATCTCTGGTACCTACCTACGCGCATAACTTTTAAACGACTGCACCAGCTGAATTATTATTTTTCTTTCTGATCGGTATTATTAATAAAAGGTTTGATTTAAAAAGTTTGAATATTAAAGTATTTAATCGCGTTCTAACCCCATAACAAATTTGACTGTAAGTACCAAATTTGTTATACCTACAGATAGCCGACACCTTGAATTACTACTTGGAATACTTTGCATGCCGGGAATAAATTCCTGTTGGTACGGGAAACGTTACCAATCGTGTGGAGCTGCGTCCATCAGCTAGTATTATAATTAAATTGAACATTCGAAACACAATCAGTAGCCCATAAATTGTGTAATCATATTAAAACACAAATTTGTCCATTTCCGAAGGCCGTTATGAAAAGCCCTAATAAAATATAGATGACTAATAATGATTTACATTGGCTTAATTTAGTTTTCAATGATGAGGGTATTGTAAAATAGTTAGAAACGTAATTCAAATACGAAAATTGTATTCTATGATACACTGAGTGACATTTTAATAACTTTATATCCTTACTAATATTATAAATGCGAAAGTAACTCTGTCTATCTGTCTGTCTATCTGTCTGTCTGTCTGTTACGCTTTCACGCCAAAACGGCTGGAGCGATTGAGATAAAATTTGGTATAGGGATAGTTCGAGGCCCTGGGAAGGACATAGGCTACTTTTTAACCGACTGCGCCAAAGGAGGATTATGCTTTTACGATATAACGACTATTACGCGATATACGTAAAATAAAATATAGCTAGTGCCATAATATTTTGAAAAATAAGCCAAGTGCGAGTCGTACTCGTCCATGGAGGGTTCCGTACCAAAAAAAGATGATGTATGTATTGGAGTCCTGCTTAAATAATATATTTCTTTGTTTTTAGGGATCCGTACCTACCCATAGGGTAAAAAAACAGAACCCTATATGGGACTGCACGGTCCATCTGTCTGTCTGTCATGACGCTGTATCTAAGGAACAGTGATAGCTAGAGAGCTGAAACTTTCACAGATAATGTATTTTTGTTGCCACTGTAACAACAAACATAAAATTCAGAAAAAAAAGAGGGATTAAGGCGGGCTCTCATACAAAAAACGTGACATTTTGCCGTTTTTTAAGAACGGGACACTTTTTTTTATTACTTGAGGGAAAATCCTTATAGAATGCTATGCCGGACTCTTACCGACTAAAAACACCTCACGTAACGTGGTTGGGAGCCCCGGGTAAGCCCTCGGAAGGATGTCCCGGGACTCCCAAGAACGGGACCCTACGTGCGTAAGTCCGAATCGTATTTAGCCTGTTGCAGTTTTTATAACTTGTTGTCATAGCCTGAACTTGCTGTAGCAGTTTTTATAACTTGTTGTCATAGCCTGAACTTGCTGTAGCAGTTTTTATAACTTGTTGTCATAGCCGGAATAAAAATACATAATCTGTAAGAATTTGAGCTCTCTGACTATCACGGTTCACGAGATACAGCCTGGTGACAGACCGACAGACATATAGTGAAGTCTAAGTTATAGAGTACCGTTTTTGCCCTCTGAATGTGGAACCGATTAAAGACCTTTTCTACATGACAAAAAACTGTATTCAATTTTAAGTTTTTTTTTTTTTCTTCAAGAATCTCATCTAGGGGTGTTTTTCTGTCTGTAGCAGTTCCGAACCCCCTGTAGAGTCACGGCAATTGTGACAAATCTAAATATTTTTTATATTAGTTTAAAAGCGAATGAATTTTAGTTTATTTTAATTTTGCCCTCTCAACCACATGTACCTTAGATCATCTAACCACAGGATGCGCCTTACTTAAGCATTGTTTTCTGCCATTGCACATGACCATTTGGTCTTTTGGCTTTATGAAAAGCCAGTACATCAGTACATAATTTTATATGATTAAACTAGTACATTACATTGTAGTTGACTGTACAATAACAATTAACACACAACAGCCATTACGCGTTTGTCGATAAATACATTTTTAAATGCAATGAAATTTTATATGTCTTTGTGTTTCCCCCTTCATTTGTATGAAAACTGGCAGAATATTTTTGTATGCGGTGGTTCGCAAAGGCTAGTCCCGTGTTATATGGTCTAAGACATGTACCTACATCAATATCATCAATCAATACATATAATAAAATCGTAACAGATCGCTTTCTGTACATGGAAGATATATAAGAAAAAATATTATAGGGGGCTTTATGAGTCCTGGGACATCCTTCCGAGGGCTTACCCGGGGCTCACAACCATAGGCTGTTGGGCGTTGCGTGAGGTTTTTTAGTCGGTAGGAGTCCGGCATAACAACCATGAGGATTTTCCCTCAAGTAAAAGAAAAAAAAGGGGGCTTTATGAACCCAATAGAACCCAAAACAATGATTTTTAGAATTTTTGTCTGTTTGTCAGTATGTCTGTTCATCTGTTTGTCTGTACCTTTGTGCGCGCTAATCTTGTAACCGCTTAACCGATTGCAATGCGGTTTTCTTTATTGTGTTGAGATTTGCTCCACTTAACATTTAGTGTTTATTTCATGTCTATCGGTATATAAGTAAAAAAGTTATATCACTTAAAAGAATCATACATAGACATATGAATCTAAAAATGGGTACCTAAATCTAAACTGGCGTAAATAAGGCTATTTTTAAATAATTTAGTCCGCGCCGAAGGCGCACACATGCTGCTTGATGAGCCTGATTAAGAAATACCTCTCCTTTCATATACTTTATGTGACGTGAACGAAGTTGCGGGTTCAGCTAGTAGATATTATGTCAAACGTTTATCCCGAGATGGTAGGACTATTACAGTCTACCGTCCAAATATTAAAAGCTGTATTTATCCCACGGTGAGACCATTCTATTATTATACCGTGAGATATAAAATTCAATGAGAGAAATGTCTGTTTAAATTCTATGTAAGATATCATACATTTATGCTGAAAACTTGAATCTAAACTCTATAAAGTTTAACGGCGTAGAAATTATGGACTAAAGGGCTATGAAACGATAACAACAACATAAAAAACAATGTACTTATCTATCAGTCTACAAAATGTATTTATTTAAGAACTAGATGGCACCCTTGACTCCGCCTGCGTTAAATTTTTAATCCGTTCCCTATTCGTTGGGAACTTATTTTCGAGGTAAAACGACTACTGACCCTATTCCTGTATTAAGGTTACTGGTACTGCATTAGCATAGCGCTCTGAAAACATTGCCACTAAAAAAATAATAGGTATTTTTAAAAAGAGAAAAGCTGACGATGTAATTAAGACATAATTACACCGTGCTAAGATGTTTTAGGTAGTATAATATCATAAGTTCGAAGAATTAATTAAGAGTATACAGTACAATTAACAGTACCTTCTTACACTGTCGTCAGACGTAGAATAAGTACTTCGTAGTCCGATCAACATCAAAATAATGAATGATTGTATACTTAAATACTTTATCACAGTCCTAACTTTAAGCCTCAGTAGAGTAATCGTCCACTTTTCATTAACGAGGTATAATTATACTAAAACTAGCTTTCAAATCCAATTCTAATTCTAAGGTTACTTTATTAGGTCTATTCACTTGAAAAATGGTCTTCATAGAAAGAAAAATTAAAGGAAATTGGAATTAATGGAAAATTGAACTTTCTTAGAAGCTTTTAAGAAGTAGAAACTTTCGGTACTACAAAAGCTCGCACTCAATCAAAGCCAAACAATTTAGGTAAGAGATTTTTGAACAAAATTATGGTAATATAATCAAATCCATGAAAAAACAGATAAAGACGTCATGGAGATGGATCATGAAGGTTTTATTGTTTAAGTAGGTAATGTAATAATAGCGTTGTTTTTCTTTTGTGTTGATGTAGCAGCCTGTTTGACGTAGAGCTTATGCCGAGACGTAGTTCCTCTCTACGTCTCGGTATAAGCATTAAAATTTTCAAAGCTTTTGAGAAAATATCTAGGGCGCCTTTTGAAGGAACCGACTTTGAACCTTATAGCACAGTATAACAACATACACATATAATATACATTATAGCATAGAGCAACACTTTCTTCCAAGTCGCTTGCCCACATCTCACGACTTTGTTTAATAAAGGGTTAGATAGATAGATAGATAGATAATATACTTTATTGTACACAGAAATCACAAAAAATACAGATATTAAGCATTTACTTCAGTACAATGGGCGGCCTTATCGCAAACAGCGATCTCTCCCAGGCAACCTTTAGATGGATAGGATTGTATTGAAATTAAGCGTGGGAAGTTTACATGGTGACTTATTTTTGTGAAGAAAAAAGAAACCAATATTAAATAAGTCAATACCTATTTAAAGAAAAAACATAGTAATAATAATAATAATAATGTATAGATACATCTAATAAACTTACACAAATACCTACTGCACATTTTACCTATCCAAACATGTAAAAATAAATATACATACATATACATACATACGCAAATACATATATAGGGAAAAAAATACATACTTTGATCTACATGCCTAAATAATACTGTTTTATCTGTGCCTTAAAAGATGCCAAAGATTGAGCTCGCCTGACAGTTACCGGTAGTGCATTCCACAAACGTGCCGCTTGTACTGTAAAGGATTTATCGAAGAGTTTTGTAGAATGCACAGGTATGAGTAGCCTCAAGTTCTCCGACGACCTCAAGACCCTCGAATGCGTGTCATGTAAGAACTTAAAACGTTCTTTGAGATAAGAAGGAGTTAGGGGATTAAATAATACGTTGTAAAGTAAAGAAAGTATATGAGTATTCCGACGAAGGCGAATTGGGAGCCACTTGAGCCTGTTGCGGTATTCGGAGACATGATCATATTTACGTAATCCATAAATAAATCTTATGCAAAAATTTTGTAGACGCTCAAGCCTATCGAGTTGCTCTCTCTATTGCTCTATGGCTCTAAAGGGGTAGACTAGTACTGGGATATCCTTACGAGGGCTTACCCGGGGCTCCCAGCCATAGGCTGTTCGGCGTTACGTGAGGTTTTTTAGTCGGTAGGAGTCCGGCATCGGCATAGTCTACCCTTTTTTTGACTCCCCACGGCCGCCACTGCGGCCTCACCTAGGGGGTGGTTCGGATGCTATCCCTCGTCTTTGGGGAGGTTCAGGTGTGATCCCGCTTCTAAGAGGGGGCGTGCGTGAATCACGTCACGCTGCCGTCATGGGCCTGCTTCTGTAAAGACGGTGAGCAGCCCTCTCACCGTCCTCAGGCCCTCGGTCATGGAGGCCGATAGTCTTCGGCGAAGACACGTCGGCTTTCCCAATCCACCGACAGCGGAACTCGGGTGGGAGAGTCCTCTCCCGTTTCCGCCCCACCGCCTCTTTAACGAGCGTGATCTGCTTGCAGAAAGAAGCGTTAGTGGCGAGCGTAACGGCTTTAACTATTTGTATGTAGGTAGTTTATACCCAATACCAATTTCAGATATCTTACTCATCTGTCAAAGCCCATCCAAACGCTTGGACCTAGAAACTTTTATGAAAACCTTAAAACACATTAAGAAAGATTTTTTCAAAATTTCACCCCAAAGGGGTAAAGTTAAAAGTTTATCGAAGTATGTTACGCGTGAATTTAGAGAGCACACCTAGCCTTACTAAATATTATAATTGCTAAAGTTTGTGTGCATGTATGTGGCTGAATGTTTGTTACTCTTTCACGCTCTAAGGGCTGAACGGATCTGGCTGAAATTTAGTACAGAGATAGGATTATAGTCTGAAATAACACATTAAGGTTACTTTTAATCTTGGGAATAAGTTCTCATGGAAAGCATGAAGGGAGATAAACATTCACACGGGCGAAGCCACAGTTTCCGTCTTATAAAATATAGCGGACGTCACGCGGTTTCACCCGCGTATTTCCCGTCCCCGTGGTAATGCGGGAAAAATATTTAGCCTATGTTCACCGCAAAGAGTGTAGCTTCCCAACAGTGAAAGAATTTTTCAAATCGGTCCAGTAGCTCCGGCGCCTATTCGTTACAAACAAACAAACAAACAAACAAAAAAACAAATCTTTCCTCTTTATAATATTAGTATAGACAGCAATATTGGCAGGTCTATATTTTATTCCACCCTTTGACAGATTATCTAAAGTAATTCGTGACCAGTTTATAAAGTCAAGGATTCTTTCTTCGTCAGGGCGGGACAAGGGCTGCTTAAAATTAACTCTAAACAAAAGATTTGAATGAAAATACAATAAGGAATTTTCATTTCGTTTTGTTCTCATAGCGGTATAAAAAATTCGTTTAAGAAATTGAAATTTTATTTGATTTTTGAAGCTGGATTTTTGTTAAGCTTTGGAGTTAAGGGTTCCGTATGGAAAAGGTAAAACGAGACCTTATTACTCAGACCCCGCTGTCCGTCTGTCTGTCTGTCTGTCTGTCACATAATATCTCATGAACCGTGATAGATATTACCTACAGCTTCATCGGTATCGAATTTTGAAACGTAGATCGATTAGAATACCAAGAGAATCCCACGTATTTTAACTGAAAAATATTTCGCCATTACTCAGAGCGAAATAAACAAAAAACACTGATTCAGATGTTTGCAATGAGGTGTTTAGAGATGAATGAATGAATTGGCAGACATTCAATCAACATTGGTACTGTTCAATCAACATTCTAAAGTAAGTAATGTTTTTCAATATACATACATACAGTCACGCCTTTATCCCCGAGGGGGTAGGCAAAGGCATAGTATAATCTAGTCGTATGATTTGTACTACAAATCTGTCCTGCTCTTTCATATGAACACTTCGTGCAAGTTTGAGCGAGATACGCATAGTAGTTATTATACTGCATACAAATTAAGACGCGACGGAAAGCGACGAAAACGCGGGAACCAAAATGGTCCTATTCCCGCCACAGAAGCAATATGGTCCAAGCCACAGACAAGAGGAGCCCTACATTTCACCTTATAATTTTATGTCCAACGTAATAGGTGGTGAGCCTATTGCCGTGTTGAAATGGACAGGCGCAAGGTTTGTCGACCTACAGTTGAAATTTTTCAAGCCACCCATAGGTATGGTCTTCAACTTGGCTCAACGACCAATTCCCATTTTACTGACAAAGGGATTTCGAGTTTTACTTTCGAGTTTTGTAAAAGTATTCCCTTAGTCGCCTCTTATCGCCTTCGGTATGAATTGGAGAGTCGACATTTGAACTCTTTGCCGTCGCCGCAAAGGGGACTGTTCTCCAATGATCATAGTTAGTCCAGTGTAATTTACATTTGACTTCTTAATTTTAAATTTTTAAGCTATTGCATAGCTTCTATTGCGGGCCTTGCGTGGAGACCGAATCCAGAAATTCTGTCACGAAAACGAATCACACTCTCGGCTACCTTCGGCCACGTTCGTGCACTTCAAATATAGTGGAATTCAACAGATTCAAACAATGTAGTAAACAAACAGATTGGATCTCGACTCTCCATAATTACTTACATTTAAATATCAATCCTGATCATATTCGTTTTAAGGAACCATAGTTAGATTTATGCGGCCATTTCGACACTAATTTACCTTTAGACTAAGAATAATTTCATGAAAAATACTTCAATGATAAAAATTTAAACCTGTCATTCTTGCTTGTCATTTAATTATTTTTTCTCAGTCTTGTTTGTCTTTGGCATATACTCGCTTATTGATTATGAAAAGAGGTTTAATCATAATCAGTTTGACAACAATTACCTAGTTTAATAGTATAATAAATTATTTAAAAATGAACTTTAACTTTAAATAATTATAATCGGTAATCGTAAAACAGTACTGTGTGAGTGTGTATTGTTCTGAAGTTCTGCGAGGTTTTTCTATTATCTCTAATTAGGTATATCAATGACTTTGCTTCAAGTAGGTACTTTGGCTTTTGGACATTTTCTTTGCGATCTAATTAAAACTTTTTTATATATACTCATACTAGCTGATGCCCGCAGCTTTGCTCGCGTAAAATTTGTTCCCGTTCCCGCTTCCCGTATTTTATCCCCTTGGGGGTAGAATTTACCAAAATCCTTTCTTAGCGTATGCCTACGTCATAACATCTACCTGCATGCCAAATTTCAGCCCGATCCGTCCAGTGGTTTGGGCTGTGCGTTGATAGATCACTATGTCAGTCAGTCACCTTTGAGTTATATATATTTAGATAATTTCTAAGTAGGTATGCATACATACGGAGAATTTAAAACGGCAGTAACTGAGTGATTAAAACCAATGCAACACACACACACACACACACACACACCCACACACACACACTCACACACACACACACACACACACACACACCCACACACACACGCACACGCGCACGCACACACACACACACACACAGAGACACACACACACACAGACACACACACAAGTCCAAAAGTTCTAAAGTCCAAAAGTCCAAAAGTCCAAAAGTACAAAAGTACAAAAGTCCAAAGTACAAAAGTCCGAAAGTCCAAAAGTCCAAAAGTCCAAAAGTCCAAAAGTCCAAAGTCCGAAAGTCCGAAAGTCCGAAAGTCCGAAAGTCCGAAAGTCCGAAAGTCCAAAACTCCAAAAGTCCAAAAGTCCAAAAGCCCAAAAGTACAAAAGTCCAACAGTCCAACAGTCCAAAAGTTCAAAAGTCCAAAAGTCCAACAGTCCAAAAGTCCAAAAGTCCAAAAGTCCAAAAGTCCAACAGTCCAAAAGTCCAAAAGTCCAAAAGTCCAAAAGTTCAAAAGTCCAAAAGTCCAAAAGTCCAAAAGTCCAAAAGTCCAAAAGTCCAAAAGTCCAATAGTCCAATAGTTCAAAAGTCCAAAAGTCCAAAAGTCCAACAGTCCAACAATCCAAAAGTCCAATAGCCCAAATGTCGACAGTCAAGTAGGTACTTGGGTGGTACTTTACTTTGTTGAACATGGGCCTTAAAATCTTACTTCTTACTAATATTATAAATGCGAAAGTTTGTGAGTGTGGATGTTTGTTACTCTTTCACGCTCTAACGGCTGAACGGATCTCGCTGAAACTTGGTACAGGGATAAATTATAGTCTGGAACAACACATAGGCTACTTTTTATACCGGGAATAAGTTCCCACGGGAAGCGGTAACGGTAATAAAATTTACGCGGGCGAAGCTGCGGGCATCAGCTAGTATATAATATTATAAATGCGAAAGTTTGTGAGTGTGGATGTTTGTTACTCTTTCACGCTCAAACCGCTGAACGGATCGGGCTGAAATTTGGTACAGAGATACATTATAGTCTGGAATAACACATAGGTAGGCTACCTTTTATCCCGGGAATAACTTCCCGCGGGAACAAATTTTACGCGGGCGAAGCTGCGGGCATCAGCTAGTATTCTTATATAGAAATAATTATACTAGCATAGTTGATAAAAAATGCTATGTAATAGCTTTACCGCGGCAGTCCCCGAGTGCCACACGTCTTTTTTGTTGGAAAATTGCTTCTAATTCCATAATAGGTAGTAAAAATTGTTTTCCATGAAAAAAGGTCAAAGGATCGCAATTCGGTAGTAATAGCACAAATTAGAGATAGTACAGAAGGAAACCTATGTACCTATACTAAATTCGCTGAGACTACGCACACATAGACAACTCATTCACAGACACGAGGTCAGGCGGTCTCAACCGAATTTTCGATACTGATTTGTGCGCGATTGTGTGTAGCAGAGGGTAGGTGTGAAAAAAGTATGTACATACATGAGTTTTCCATCTGTACTATCTCTAATTTGTGGTAATAGTCATTGATGGATCTCGCTGAAATTCTAATAAAGGGAGAGAATATAGTTCGAAAAACACATAGAGTAGGCCCAAGGGACGTATCTAATTTCAGTTAAAACTAATCTTTTGTTACAAAAAGTGAATGCGCCGCGAGCAATACGTCACGCATGCCTCGGAATGTGCTCATTTGTCGTTCGGAACGCAGGTATAAATGTATTGTATCATCGTATGCCTCAAGTTGAGGCATGTGTGACAAACCATTCGCGACACTTGCCTCGCAATGTCTGTACGCGCATTAACAAAACTGAAACTGAACATAAACCACAACTTATGAATCACTAATCCTATACCATTAATTCAAACCCAAACTAAACAAGACATTGAAATAAGCCCATGAAATTTGTTAGATAAATACTTGCACAAACCCTATTAATAAAGTTTGTAAACATAAGGCGTATAATGGTGGCTCGGCTGTTCGGTTTGATTTAAAGGTATGACTCACTTGGAATGGGGAAATTAGAAATAGACTTGAGTACGTCTATATGTATTTTTAGGGTTTCGTGCCCAAAGGGTAAAAATGGTAGGTACCCTATTTCATGAATAGGGTACTGTACTTCGCTGCCCGTCTTATTGACTGTCTGTATGTTACAACCACAGAAAACCTAAACTAAAAAAACGGTACCTTTTTTTTCTTTTTTTAACGTGAGGGAAAATCCTCATGGATGCTTTGCCGGACTCCTACCGACTAAAAAACCTCAAGTAACGCCCAACGGCCTTTTTTTTTTTTTTTTTTTTTTTTTACGTGTGGAAATCCTACATGGATGCTATGCCGGACTCCTACCGACTAAAACCACACGATGCCCTACAACTGTCTACGGCCGGGAGTCCCGGGTAAGCCCTCGGAAGGATGTCCCAGGGCACGCCCAACGGCCTATGTAAGCCCTCGGAAGGATGTCCCAAGACTCCCAACAGACCCACGGACGCCGCTGCGGCCTCGCCTAGGGGGTGGTTCGGGTGCTACACCACGTCTTTAGGTGAAAACGGTAGCCTATTCATGAGACTTCACTGTTCGTCTGTCAGTTCGACACAAGGCAGTATCTCAGGAACCGTGATAGCTAAAAAGCTGAAATTTTCACAGATGATGTATTTCTGTTGCCGCTATAACAAATACTTATTAAAACAACAAGTACTTATTAAAATCAGAAAAATAATAATTACGGGAGCTCGTGATTATTTTTTTTTTTTTTGATACGGAATCCTCCGTTCGCAAGTCCGGCTCGCACTTGGCCGGTGTTTTATATTAAATACAGATTAACGACAAGTAGTATTCATAATTAATTGAACATAATTATTGTTTTAATTAGAGACAAATATGTTCTAAATTATAAAACGTATCTTCACTTATCTATCAGTGGCTCGTCTTTTACTGTGTTCTACCTGAGAAGTCCTTTTGAACTGATCATAGACAAGTTATCAGACCATATAATATCTATATCGAATATTACTTCATTACAAGCGCTCAGTAACAGACATATTGGCATCGATTACGATTCCAAGAAACACTAAAACATAATTGATATCACCAAGCCACAACTTCGCCCTTGTGTTGTGCTCGTATAACTTTGTCCACGTCATAGCTCATAGTACATCTAAATTCTATCTATCTATATCAACTAGGTATATAAAATTATGAAGTTGTCGTGTCTGTACAATGAAGATATAAAAAAAATACTTGGTTTACATTATGTTATATTAAAGATTCTGAACACAAAAATATATTTTTCGGAATTCTTGTCTGCTTGTCTGTATGTCCTTAAGTCGTTTGTTCGCGATGGACGCAAAAACTACTGAAGGGTTATTGACGCAGTTTTTTATTCTAGAAATATCTTTGTAAGACTTAAAATCTTACGTTTATTACATCGCAATCGGATAAGTAGGAGCGGAGTTATGAATAAAATAGAATAATCAAACGTGGATTTCCGTGCGATCATTATTCTTTTGGTCGCGGCAACCGATATCCATAGACTAGATAGCGACAGGAGAGACTTTGCTTCCTTATGCGTGTTCTATCGCCTGTACAATGGCATGTACTCTGAAGAATTATTTGATATGATGCCCACGGCTACGTTTTATCATCGCACCGCTCGCCACAGACAGGGAGTTCATGCTCACAATCTACGTTCGAAGCGTTCGAGCACGGTTAGATCCGATAGAGGTTTTAGCACGCTTAGGTTGTGGAAAGATCTAGCAGCCTCGGTTTTCTCAAACACCTACAGTATGGGTTCTTCAAAAGGGGCCTTAGAAGGATTTTACAGGGTCGGCAGCGAGAGTGTGTGGCGTATCACACCACGCACTAGCACTGCCTTAAGTAACGTGCTAGCCTTAAGCTACCGCCAAAAGGATATTTTGACAGTTGTGTCAATGTCAATCATTAGAGAGAGAACTTTTCCCGCTCGCTGCGAAAGTGCGAAGTAGACACCCTGAGACTGATATCTGATAGCATATACTAAGCTAAAACTATTGTATCTTATCCTACAAATATACTCCATTGTAATTGTGCAAACGTTGAGCCAGTACCTACAGCAGACAACGAGGATTACGCAACGCAAGTGTTTCATTGTCTCCAACCTTAACGACGGCACATATCTACCGGACGCCGGACATCCTTGGAGCCCTAACAGCGCCAAAAGTGTGGCTCCACTGGTGTTGCAAGCGTTCATGGGCTGCGGTGACCACCAGTCCTTCTGGTGGGCCGTATGTTTGTCTGCCACTGGTATAAAAAAAAAGAGCGAAGCCGCGGGCTCAGCTTGTATAACATGGGTAAACATAAACATGTATAGTACTTTGTCTATTGTCTGGATAGTTATTGACAAACGATTCCAGAATAAAAGGAACGAGATATAAATAGAATTAAACAATAGAACAGAATCTTATCCCTGCTCCTGTGTCCGACTACTGTGTAATAGGTATTTGCTTTTCTATTTTTATATGCATTCATTTCAAACATTTTCGTCGAAAATCATCTAGTTTATTTGATCCAAGTTGCTAATAATAAAAATGCGAAAGTTTTTGATATAGATGTGTGTTAGTTATTCAATGATGTCTTAGGTACTAAACGGATCTGGCGGAAATTACCTACCTACCTACCTACAGGGATCGGTCATTGTCTGAAATAAGATTTGGGCTGCTTTTTTATCCCAAGGGTAAGACTAAGGCTGGGTTTTTATCCCTGGAATACGTCACATAGAATGTGCATATTCCATGCATGCAGAGGTGCGGACACCATCTTGTAGTCAATAAAAGTTTGAGACCTCATGCAACTTGCCCTAGTAGAGTTTCTTGAGTTCATAAAACCATTCTATCATGATACCTACTCGTACTAAAATAAGATAAGTAAGTTCCATAGGGTCCCAATGCCTTGTGTTGGCAATGGTTGTTAAAATTATTGCAGAGGCTGGCAATCTCTCAGCGAATAGGTATTGCTATTCAAAGGGGGAATGCTGCCAGTCTTTGGGGTACAATACCAGGGTGGCCTAATTTAGATTGGTTTAGATAGCTATAGTGTATAGATATGTAATTTGTGTTTCAAAGTATGTAAGAAGTAATGTCAAAGATGAAATTAATCAGACACCGCATTGGCGGTATGAGGTCAACCGTAAGCGTTAGGACTAAGAGAAAATATTGTACATACATAATGTTACAATTTTATTTTTGTATCGAGTGACCGGTGACTGACCTAATTATTATCTTTCAATCGTAAAAAAACGCGATTAAATCATCTATCAAATCTAATCTATCAAAATTCGATTAAATCTCTTTTGTGTCTTTAGTCACTATCACTTTTAGGATTAGACTGAACAGAATTTACTAGAGATAGAGATGCTTATAGATAAAATCAGTCTTGTTTTAATAAATAAAAGCATGGTTTTTTTTAACGTAAGGGATAATCCTTCATGGATGGCTGGATGCTATGCCGGACTCCTACCGACTAAAAAAAAATTGCGTGTACTTAGTGTACACACGTAAGAAGTGAAACTTCTTCATAAACTTAATTTTCACCTCACCTTAAATTAAGTCAAAAAGTACAGAAGTACAAAAGTCCAAAAGTCCAAAAGTCCCAAAAGTCCAAAAGTCCAAAGTCCAAAAGTCCAAAGTCCAAAGTCCAAAAGTCCAAAAGGCCAAAAGTCCAAAAGTCCCAAAGTCCCAAAGTCCCAAGGTCTCAAGGTCCCAAAGTCCCAAAGTCCCAAAGTCCCAAAGTCCCAAAGTCCCAAAGTCCCAAAGTCCCAAAGTCCCAAAGTCCCAAAGTCCCAAAGTCCCAAAGTCCCAAAGTCCCAAAGTCCCAAAGTCCCAAAGTCCCAAAGTCCCAAAGTCCCAAAGTCCCAAAGTCCCAAAGTCCCAAAGTCCCAAAGTCCCAAAGTCCCAAAGTTCCAAAGTCCCAAAGACCCAAAGTACCAAGATCCCATCCAAAAGTCCAAAAGTCCCAAAGTTCCAAAGTCCCAAAGTCCCAAAGTCGCAAAGTCCCAAAGTCGCAAAGTCCCAAAGTCCCAAAGTCCCAAAGTCCCAAAGTCCCAAAGTCCCAAAGTCCCAAAGTCCCAAAGTCCCAAAGTCCCAAAGTCCCAAAGTCCCAAAGTCCCAAAGTCCCAAAGTCCCAAAGTCCCAAAGTCCCAAAGTCCCAAAGTCCCAAAGTCCCAAAGTCCCAAAGTCCTAAAGTCCCAAAGTCCCAAAGTCCCAAAGTCCCAAAGTCCCAAGTCCCAAGTCCCAAAGTCCCAAAGTCTCAAAGTCCCAAAGTCCCAAAGTCCAAAAGTCCAAAAGTCCAAAAGTCCAAAAGTCCAAAAGTCCAAAAGTCCAAAAGTCCAAAAGTCCAAAAGTCCAAAAGTCCAAAAGTCCAAAAGTCCAAAAGTCCAAAAGTCCAAAAGTCCAAAAGTCCAAAAGTCCAAAAGTCCAAAAGTCCAAAAGTCCAAAAGTCCAAAAGTCCAAAAGTCCAAAAGTCCAAAAGTCCAAAAGTCCAAAAGTCCAAAAGTCCAAAAGTCCAAAAGTCCAAAAGTCCAAAAGTCCAAAAGTCCAAAAGTCCAAAAGTCCAAAAGTCCAAAAGTCCAAAAGTCCAAAAGTCCAAAAGTCCAAAAGTCCAAAAGTCCAAAAGTCCAAAAGTCCAAAAGTCCAAAAGTCCAAAAGTCCAAAAGTCCAAAAGTCCAAAAGTCCAAAAGTCCAAAAGTCCAAAAGTCCAAAAGTCCAAAAGTACAAAGTCCAAAAGTCCCAAAGTCCAAAACGTGACGTGACGCAAATTTTTTTCCAACGCTGATAAAGAAGTTTCACTTCCAAAACCTTACGTAACGCCCAACAGCCTATGGTTAAGAGCCCCGGGTAAGCCCTCGGAAGGATGTCCCAGGAGTATAAAAGCATGGCTGCCATGGAGGACAGCGGGTGGATGACATCGATATAGAAGTCCTGAACTATAATATAGAACTTTAATTTGCCGTCTAGGGTCTCTCTCTAGACGGCAGATAATGTAAAAATTTGATGCACGTCTCCTGTTCCGAGAATTGGGATACATAGGTATATAATAACATAAAGTCACGCCTGTATCTGTAGGTAGAGGCATAGTATACGCCCACATTCTACCTTATAGTTTTATGTCCTACGTAATAGGTGGTGAGCCTATTGCCGCGTTGAAATGGACAGGTGCAGGTCGTGACGACGCGCTGTTGAATTTTTTTAAGCCGCTCATAAAACCTTCAACTTGGCTTAACGTCATTGTCCACAGAAATCAGAAAAAAGATTGTCACTTTACTGCCAACCTGATTTCATTTCGAGTTTTCATTGGCTATACTTACTTTTCGACTTACCCAGCGAGCTCAGCGGAAGACGGTAAGATAACCTTTTCGTTTTAGTCAGTTTGAGTCCAGAATGACATCCAGGATGTTAATTTCCACAAGTTAATAAATATTCAATAATATATATTCACGGACATTTCACACAACGCTATCTGATCCCAGAGTAAGCTAGGAATAACCTGCTTGTGTTATGGGTATCAGACCACGGAAATTAATACTTATATACTTTTTAAATACATACCTGTGATACATAGAAACACCCAGACTCTTGAGGCAAACATTTATGGGTCACACAAATATTTGTCTCCGGTGGGAATCGAACCCACGATCTCCAGCGCCGCAGGCGGTATCACTACCGACCGCGCCACAGAGGCAGTAAAAAAAAAGAAAATTGCTGACCTTGGTAATATAGGTAACTACGTAAAGTAGTTTACTTCGTTATGAACAGAAATTAATAAATACTTGAAGTAGGTACTTCAAGAACAAGAACAAAAAGGTTCGATTACGCATGTTATTATGATCACGTTTTTAGGGTTCTGTGCCCAAAAGGTAAAAGCAGGACCTCTATCACTCTTGCTAATGAATACACACGTATATACAAGAGTACAACACGGCGGAAATATCTGCGAACCTGGCTTCCCCTCGCGCTTCCCCGCACCTGACCCCGTTTTCGCCTATTTAGTATATAGATTATGCCGTACATTTTTCATGACGTCACGAGCCAGGTTCGCAGATATTTCCGCAGTGTTTGAGTTCCTAAGGCCGCTCTGAAGACAAACTTTCTGTGACTCAAACTGACGCTTGGCGGCGTGACAGTTGCAATGCGGCAGCCATTTTTAGGGTTTCGTAGCCAAATGGCAAAAACGGAACTCGTCATGTCTGTCTGTCTGTCCGTGTGTCACAGCCACTTTTCTCCGAAACTACAAGGCCTATGATATTGAAACTTGGTAACTAGATGTATTCTGTGAACCGCATTAAGATTCTTATGTAAAACTAGAAAAAAGCAGTAAATTTTGGGGGTCCCCATACTCAGAACTGAAACACAATTTTTTTTTTTTCATCTAAACCATACGTGTGGGTTATCTATAGATAGGTCTTCCAAAATGCTGTTGAGGTTTCTAACATCATTTTTTTCTAAAGTGAATAGTTTGCGCAAGAGGGACCTCCAAAGTGGAAAAATGAGTGTCCCCCCCCTCTAACTTCTAAACTAAGAGAGTGATAAATCTAAAAAAAATATATGATATACATTGCCATAAAAACTACCAACGAAAATTGGTTTGAACGAGATAGAGCTGGTAGTTTTTTTTTAGTACGTCATAAACCGCAATTTTCGGTTAAAATAATCACTACCACTGCGAACGTGTTAAAACATCAATCAAAGATACAACGAGCTATAAGAACTTTTATATTATGTTACTTGCTGCTACGAAACCCTTCATGCGAGTCCAACTCGCACTTGGCCGGTTTTTTTTTATAACGCTTTTATTAGTATCACCTGTATGTATGCTTGCTTGCTTGTTTGTAACTGACTCTTTTTTATTTTTCTAAACCAAACAGTATAAAATACCTACCTCCAAATAAATAAATAAATAATATTCACGGACATTTCACACAACGCTATCTGATTCCAAAGTAAGCTAGGAATAACCTGCTTGTGTTATGGGTATCAGACCACCACAATATACCTCTACACATACAACAAACGTAAAATGTTTTGCCGATTTTTGGTACGAAACCTTTTTGACTTTCAAAAAACTCTAAAGAGGTCATAATTCGCATGCCAAGTACTTTCGTTCTAACTTTTCCCAATACTGTCGTTGGTATTCAAACAACTTGAACTTATTTCAAAGAATGATTGAAGTGCCTTGGTGACATACATAGAATAGAAGCCTATCTAACTTTGCTAATATATTTTTCGACAGGATGGGGTTAACGTGTATGATATGCTTTAATATTGAAAAATAATGTAAGTATAAATAATAAATAAATACATTTAATATTGTTGGACATTGTCATACAACGTCATCCACCCCAAATTAAGCTATTAGGTATAAGCTTGTGCTATGGGATCTAGACCACTGAAAGACATGACATTAAGTACTTATATATTTCTAAATGTGTACCTACCTATAGGTATAAATAAATAAAGCAACCCGGAAATGGAAATTCGAGTCATTTTTTTCACGAGTGGAACTCCTACATGGATGCTATTATGCCGGACTCCTACCGACGAGTGTCCGGTTGTTATCCAGCGTCCGGGGGTTTGTTCAGAAGTTCTCCCGCTACTTGGGGATGGGGGAACGATAGTTGGGTACTATCCTACTACTATCCTCTGCGGGGTGAAGAGACACGCCACCGTCTTGACCTGTAAGAACCGCCACCGAGGCAGTCTGAAGAAGTAAAGCATAAACTCGTTATAAATGTAATACTAGTCATAAAGCTTAATTAGTTTAATTTAGTTTGTTTGGTTACAGAAAATCAATATTTGAACAAATATTTTACAAAACATATTGGTTTTCTGTCAAAAGTTTTTCTCATTTCCATGTAAGTACGTACTGTTAAATTTCGCTCTTTACTTTACAAGGCACTCGTTCAAAAAGTAATTTAAAGTTCGTATGATGTTACTTAAATACTTTACCTTTCTCAATATTGACTAGATATTCTTTATTGACAGTTCCAGCCTCGGGATGCTTGCTTTCTTAGGGATCTTTAATTTTTTGTTTTCTTTATTTATTTATTTATTTAATCAAATCATCATTTTTCGAGTTAATTCCGTGATACTGTAACCTTGGTTTGTGTTCAATGCCCAGATCTCGTTTTTTTTATTCTGCATGATAATAATAATTTTACATGATGCTGCTGCTGTAGAGCAGTGGTTCTCAAAGTTCTTACTACGTCTACACTACTAAAATTTTAAATACTTTACAGTTGACGTAGAGGAAAGAAATTTCGAAAGTAGTGGAGAGTCGATATAACATCCAATATTTTTCATCCTCAGCTATAATTAATAAAGCTGATAGATGGCAATGTATTATCTCTCTGCTAATAGACGAAAACCAGGTTAAGTCAAAACTCTTTGTGAATAATGTGCTTCGATTGACACCACATAATCCAACGATAGCCGTAAAAATGTCTCGTTAACAGGACTTTGCAGTCCACTGTTAGTGGGTTTTCGCTAGCCGTAAGACAGCCACAAGCTGAGAGGTGGCCATCTTCTGACAGGGTGACGGGTCGGAGTTTACTTTATATTTTACTAGCGGACGTCGCGCTGTTACACCCGCGTAGTTCCCGTTCCCGTAGGAATACGGGAATAAAAAATAGCCAATGCTCACCGCAAAGAGTGTAGCTTCCCAACTGTGAAAGAATTTTTCAAATCGGTGCAGTAGTTTCGGGGCATGTTCGTTACAAACAATCAAACAAAAATCAATTTTTTCCTCTTTATAATATTAGTATAGATTATAAGACCATTGTACATAACTTGTCACTTTTTGTAGATAAACACATTTTTCTTTGTTTGTTTTTGTTTTACATAATCCATAAGACTAAATAAATTAAAGCATACGGTAAATAATTTTCAAAAGTAGTACACTCCCGCTGCGGAGGGCAAGGAGGCCGACCACCGGGCGGGCAGCAAAGCCTGCGCTGCCTCAAGGCCGAAGCCCCGTCCGTCCGCACGGGGGGGGTGAGGCTGTGGGCGCAAGTTCGCGGCAGGGTGCGGAAATGGACGTCCATTAATGGACACCCATATCCGCATCCTGCAGGTGAATATGAACCACTGCACTGGTGCTCAGGACCTTCTGTACCAGAGCATCAGGCAGTGGTCCATTAACATTGTCGTCGTCGCCGAGCCGTACTGGGTTCACCCGGGAAGCCCGGTGGATCTGGACGGCGTGGCGACCATTTTTGGGGGGACCGGCGCGGACGACTCGCGCCTGGTGGTCATCGCTAGAGGCCCGGGTTGTGTCGCGGCGGAATACGAGGGTGTGGCTGTCGTGGCCGTTTACATCTCGCCGAGCCTCGACCAGCATCAGTTTGAGCTATGGCTCCCTGAGCTGGACGTCGTTCTCGCTGCATGCCGGCTTCGCCCTGTCCTGGTCTTGGGAGACTTCAATGCCTGGTCTCAGGCTTGGGGCTCCCGGGAAACCAGAGACATGGGGAGGATACTGGAGGACTGGGTCACTACACGTGGCCTAGTCATCCTGAACCGGGAGAATGTCGCAACCTGGACGCGGCGGGGGCTCAGCTCGGTCATAGACGTTTCATTTGCGACCCCTGAGATCGCCCGCCGTGTCCAGGGATGTTGCGTGGTGGAGGAGGAGGAGACGTCATCAGATCACCGATATATTCGGTTTGACGTCTCCCCTCCACCTAACCTGCCGCCAGCAATTGCGAATCCCCCGGAACCGCGTTGGGCACTCCATCGCCTTGATCGGGAGGCTCTCCTGGAGGCGGCCATCGTGCAGTCCTGGATTCCGACAGCGGACAGGCCTGCCGATGTTGATACCGAGGTGGAGTGGTTCGGGAGAGCCATGTCGCACATCTGCGATGCGGCGATGCCCAGGGCTAGGACCAGACCAGCAAGGAAACAGGTGTACTGGTGGACGCCGGAAATCGCGCAGTTGCGCGCGGATTGCGTTACCGCGCGCCGCCGGTACACCAGGTTTCGCCGGAGGCGTCGCCGCCCGGACGATGCGGCAGCCCGAGAGACGGAGCTCTACGATGGGTACAAGGAGGCCAAGAGATCCCTCCAGACCGCCATCAAGCGGTCCAAAAAATTGGGCCGCGAAGAGCTGATGGAGACTCTGGAGCGGAACCCGTGGGGGCGCCCGTACCTCATGGTAAGAGGCTAATTACGCCCTAAGGCGCCCCCACTGACCCAGAGTCTCCAGCCGGAGCGGCTGGAGGGGGTCCTGGACTCCTTGTTCCCGTCGAGAGCGGAGGAACACATTCCTCCGCGCATGGCTCCGTCTCAGGCGCCCAACGCGGAAGGCAGCGAGAACGACGTGCCCGTAGTCACCGAGGGTGAGTTAGGGGCGGCTGTCCTGCGGCTTAAATCCCGCAGAAACACCGCCCCTGAACCAGACGGAATTCCAGGCCGTGCATGGGTCCTGGCTCTCGAGGAGCTTGGGCCTCGACTTATGGGTCTTTATAGCGCATGCCTCGAAAAAGGCCAGTTTCGCAAGGTCTGGAAGACAGGGAAACTGGTCTTGATTCGAAAGGCGGGGCGGCCGGCAAATTCCTCATCAGGGTACCGGCCGATCGTGTTGCTCGACGAGGTGTACAAGCTCTTTGAGCGCATTATTGCACAACGCCTCGTCGGGCACCTCACACGCGTGGGACCTGATCTGGCGGATAGCCAGTTTGGCTTCCGTCAGGGACGCTTCACCGTGGACGTGATCATGCGCATTAGAGGCCTGACGGAGGAAGCAGTCTCACAGGGTGAGGTGGTGGTGGCGGTGTCCCTCGACATCGCCAACGCATTCAACACCTTGCCCTGGAGCTGCGTCAGGGAGGCGCTTATCTATCATGGAGTGCCTCCCTACCTCCGTCGAATTGTCGGGGCTTATCTCTCCGAGAGAGCCATAACTTACCCGAGCTGGCTAGGGCCGGGTCGACGAGATGTGTCGTGCGGTGTTCCACAGGGATCGGTGTTAGGACCGCTCCTGTGGAACATCGGTTACGACTGGGTGCTGTGTGGTCCGTTGCTCAGAGGGGTCGGCGTAACGTGTTACGCTGACGACACCCTCGTTACGGCGCGGGGAGCAACGCACCGTGACGCAGCACTTAAGGCCACGTCAGGGGTTGCTCAGATCGTAGGTCGGATTCGGCGGCTGGGTCTCGAGGTCGCCCTTCACAAATCCGAGGCTCTGTGCTTCCACGGACCTCGGATGGGGCCACCTGCGGGATCCAGCCTACAGGTAGGGGGCGTCAGCATCGGCATCGAGCCCTCGATGAAGTACCTGGGGCTCGTACTCGATGGCCGGTGGAACTTCGGACATCACTTCCGAAGTTTGGTCCCAAAACTGAGGGGAGCATCGGCCGCACTCGCGCGGCTGATGCCCAACATCAGGGGACCCAACGCTCCCTACAGGCGACTGTACCTGGGGATCGTGCGAAGCATGGCCCTATACGGGGCTCCCGTATAGGCGGAGTCCCTGACGGCCATCAATGTGGCTAGACTGCTGAGCCGGAAACACCGGGAACCGGGAGTCAGACCGGTCATGGACGAGTGGCTGGAGAGGAGACACGGTGCTCTCTCCTACCGGTTGACACAGATGCTTGCCGGGCACGGTAGCTTCGGTAGGTATCTGTGGCGGAAACACCGGGAAACCACGGCCGAGTGTCAGCACTGCGAGGACCGCAGCGATGACACGGCGCTCCACACACTGGTGGAGTGCACGGCGTGGGCGCAACAGCGCCAGGTCCTCGTAGTGGGTCTGGACGTGGACACTCTCTCGCTCGAGACCATGGGGCGAGCCATGCTCTCCAGCGGGAGTAAGTGGGACTGCGCCGCCTCCTTCTGTGAGCAGGTCATGCTCGTGAAGGAGGCGGCGGGACGGGTACGGGAGAGAACTCTCCCACCCGAGTTCATCAGTCGGTGGCCTGGGCGCCGCCGACGTGTCTTCGCCGAGGACTATCGGCCACCATGACCGGGGGCCTGAGGACGGTGACAGGGCGGCTCACCGTCCTTACAGAAGCAGGCCCATGACGGCAGCGTGACGTGAGTGAGACAATTCACGCACGCCCCCCCTTAGAAGCGGGATCACACCCGAAACCCCCGAAAGACGCGGGATAGCACCCGAACCACCCCCTGGGCGAGGCCGCAGTAGCGGCCGTGGGTCTGTTGGGAGTCCTGGGACATCGTTCCGAGAGTTTACCCGGGGCTCCCTACCATAGACTGTTGGGAGTGACGTGAGGTTTTTTAGTCGGTAGGAGTCCGGCATAACATCCATGAGGATTTTCCCTCACGTTAAACAAAAAAAAAAAAAGACGTGTGGCACTCGGGGACTGCCGCGGTAAAGCTATTACATAGCATTTTTTACCAACTATGCTAGTATAATTATTTCTATATAAGAATACTAGCTGATGCCCGCAGCTTCGCCTGCGTAAAATTTGTTACCGCGGGAAGTTATTCCCGGGATAAAAGGTAGCCTATGTGTTATTCCAGACTATAATGTATCTCCGTACCAAATTTCAGCCCGATCCGTTCAGCGGTTTGAGCGTGAAAGAGTAACAAACATCCACACTCACAAACTTTCGCATTTATAATATTAGTAAGAAGTAAGATTTTAAGGCCTATGTTCAACAAAGTAAAGTACCAAGTGCCTACTTGACTGTGGACATTTGGGCTTTTGGAATTTTGTTTTAGAACTTTTTAAGAAGAACAATTATTTTGTAATAAATTATTTTTATGTAACTTCAACTTTCAATTTCAATTTCAATTTAGTTTATTTCAAAACAAGACAATTGTGTAGAAATTTGATCTTAACAAACTGACAAATTTCAAAATAAAGACATCTTTCGACAAGAAACTCCCTCAAATTAGGCTTAAACATTTTTGTATAAAATGACCTCTTTAGTGCTATCGGTAGTCTATTAAACAACTTTGTTGCATTAAAAAGTGAGCAATGCTTAACCACTTCCAGTGTGGGGATTATTACGAAACCCAGGTCCATCCTTCTGGATGCCTCTCTCTTCGCTCGTTGCTCCTCGGTTTCAAATTCGTGAATATATTTCTTCAAATGCATCAATAAGACCATGACATATAAGCCAGGCACTGTCAAAACATCAAGCTCTTTGAAATATGGGCGACAAGATTCCTGCTGCTTTATCCGTACCATAGTTCGTATTGCCCGTTTTTGGGCAATGAACGCTGACTTAATATTATACTCGTAGCTGCCTCCCCAAAACAGGATGCTGTACCGTATCTTGGACTCTATTAAAGCACAATACACAGCTCTGAGTTGGTCACGTCTTACTACTTCTCGTAAACTCCTTAGAACATAACAGGCAGCGCCGACGGAGCTTTCTATGGATGACAGCTCGTCTTTCCAGTTCAACAAATAGTCAACATGTACTCCCAAAAATTTCACTACCTTAACAACGCTTAGATTTGCTCCATTCATTGTACACTGTAGACTATCCATACTATTTACTTGAGTTTTAAACAAAATTAAGTGTGTTTTAGTCGCATTAATGCATAGGCTATTACAGGAGAACCATTTATGGAACAACTCCAATGATTGATTGACTCTTACATTTAAAGTTTCCACATCATCCGCCGACACTACAGCGTTTGTGTCATCTGCAAAAACCGTCAATTTTGTATTGTCAAATGTATTTTTCGTCATGTAATTAATTAAGTCATTCATGAAAATCACAAAAAATATTGGTCCAAGAATCGATCCTTGTGGAACACCTGTTTTAATTGTCACACACTTCGATCTATAACTTTTGCGTATATATTGTATTGTGCCATTTGTTTTATTGTAACTGTTATCGTTAATTTCAACGAACATTGTTCTCTGATAAAGATATGACGCAAACAATTGTTTTACTTTGCCTCTAATTCCATAATGTTCCAGCTTACCTATAAGTAGTTCATGACTCACCATGTCAAATGCGGAACTTAAGTCGAGGAATATGCCCGCAACCTTCCTTTTATCATTAAGTTTTTTGACTATGTCTTTTACTAAAGTGTCAATAGCGTCTAAGGTTCCCACATTCTTTATGTATCCAAACTGCCTTAAATTAAGTACTCTGTTCGAATTTAAATGTCTCAGTAACCTACTTTTTAGTATCTTTTCAAATACTTTTGCAGTGGTAGGCAGTAAAGATATTGGCCTGTACATTTTTGGATCCAGCTTTGAACCTTTTTTATGTATTGGTACAATTTTCGCAATTTTGAACTGATCTGGAAAAGTGCCCCCTCGAATGCAGTTATTGTACAGTTCACACAATGGTAGTGCCAAGATATCTATATTGTCCTTTATTATCCCTATTGGAACCTCATCGTAACCACAACCATTTACGCAGAGGCGCAACGGATACTCTTATAACGATTAAATGTTTTCCGTTTTCGAAACATTCCTCATTGCTGCACCACTCCTATTAATCTTCGCATTATGTTATGTAGCCTATAGCCACTATCAATAAATGTACCTACTTACTATCGAACAGTTTTTGAAAGCCTACCAGTAGTTTCAGTAAGGCTTGCCTTGGTATGATGTGATTCATGGTCCCTTTGCAGCGTGTGTCCAATCCAGCGCAGCAGCTACACTTCCGACGTTTGATCTGTTGGGGTCTCACTGCAGCGTTCCAATAGTCTTACGTTCGTGATGTTCTCGGGCCCATATGTACCGAGGATCCATTGGAGGCAGCGTTTGACGAAGACTTATAGCTGGTAGCTGGTGCGAAATGTCTTTACTTTAGTGACCTTCCATGTCTCGCATCCGTATAGCAGTTAGCAGTACAGTTTTAACGTTTACTTTGTTTTGAGTTTCACTCTTCGTGTCTATTTTCGCAACTGCCTACGGGGCGCAGCTGTGTAAAGGTTATTCTGGCCTTGGCGAGACTCGAAATGATGTAGGGTACTCTTCTATTCCATCAGTTTCTGACACGACACTCCCGAGGTACGTGAATTAGTGCCTCCACCACATCTCTTGCGTCTGTCGATTTTAATTTCAGTCCAGCCATTCGCTGCCTCATCCTGCTCGTTGTCCTGCACGTTGTCCTGCAGACATGCATGACGGCGTGTGTGTGCCTCAGCAGGCACAGGACATCGGCATCATTAATATCCTCCAGGATATCAGTATAGGCCCCATTCTATGCCGCGCCGATTGTTCTTTGCGGTATTCAGCATTATACCATCTATTTTCTATGGATGGTTGTTAACTATCCTGTTATCTTCATAACGATCCTCTAAGGTAGGTACAGTATGTATTTTCAAAAGAGTTTGTGAACTCCATTTTTAATTTCTTTTTCGGAATATTGATGACATTTGATTGATGTCATTTTATACACGTTACGTCTACTACATTGATACATGTAATAAAATTCTAACACGCCGGTGTTTGTATGTAAATTGTTTATACTGAGGAAAATTCTATACTGAGGAATAGTTTTAACCATTAAGCTCTATTTTGATATAGCATACAGGGCAGATTTACACGCTACTTGATGAGTATGATTAATAAATACCTCTAATTTCATAGACCTTGTGTGACGTAAACAAAGTTGCGAGGGTCAGCTGGTTAAAAGATAAAACAATAGGTTTCTTCTTTCTACTTAAAAACTATTTTTACAAATTTTATGGTAATAATAGACATTCTTTGAAATATGCATGTATGTTATTTATTGTTGTGACTTTTATGACACGTTTAAAGTACATAGGTATGGGATAGATGGCGCTCGCGGCTACGTCAGCGTGAAATTTTCTTCCCGCTTCCCATGGGAACGTACTCCCGGGTTTGGTTATCTTTATAGCAGTATTATATATTAATTAACAAAACAAAAAATGATACTGCATTGGTGATAATAACAATAAAATGTATGTATATAGAGTACTCACTCATTTTCTTTCACTATTTTTCGTGACTTTCTACATTAATAAATGCACTTTGTTTATTTATATTTAAAACACTTTTTACACAAATTATACGAGTACAGTTCACTGTTGTACATAGATGATGAATACCTATACACCTATAGTCGAATTTTTATTTATACGAAGTAAATTGACAGCAACTAATGTAATTGACAGCATCGAAATTGTCATTTCACATTAAGAACTCTAAATTCGACCAACACTCTTAATTCAACTTTGGTCGAGTGGTTAAGACGCGGATCGGTACGCAGAAGGCGCAAGATCGATTCTGGGTACAAGCATCAATTTTTGGATTATTTGACATAATAATAATAATATATAACGACTGCAGAGTTCATAATTGACGTAAACAAAAAAATTATGAATTGCTAGACTAGATACACGAACGCGTGGCCGAAGGTAGCCGAGAGTGTGACTCGTTTTCGTGACACAATTTCTGGATTCGGTCTCCACGCAAGGCCCGCGATAGAAGCTATGCAATAGCTTAAAAAGTACACTCCCGCTACCGACCCTGGAGGAACTTTCCAAGACACCTTTTAAAGAACTTCATACTGTAGGGTAGGCATTTGGAAAACTGAGGCAGGAAGAACATTTCAAAAGCTAAGCGTAAATTTCACGAAAGCTTACGACTCTTACTGTTATAAATTGAACAAGAATAATAAATATACGGCCATGACTGAAGAACTAACAGATAACGTAACTGCATAGCGTTAGAACACGGTGTTTATTGTTGAAAAACATACTGACTAATAAATATTTGTGTTATTTGTTGTACTGACTAATATTATCTAGAATGCAGTTTTAGAGAAATAAACGGGTTTTTAAGGTATACTGACGTTTCGATCAGGTTGCACCTGATATGGTTACTGTCAAGAAAATTAACTACAAAAGTTCTGTAAAGGTCACAGTGGACCACGGCCGAGTGTCAGCACTGCGAGGACCGCAGCGATGACACGGCGCGGCGGCGCGGCGGCGCTCCACACCCTGGTGGAGTGCACGGCGTGGGCGCAACAGCGCCAGGTCCTCGTGGTGGGTCTGGACGTAGACATTCTCTCGCTCGAGACCATGGTGCGAGTCAACGCCCAACAGCCTATGGTTGGGAGCCCCGGGTAAGCCCTCGTAAGGATGCTCCAGGACTCCCAACAGACCCACGGCCGCCTCTGCGGCCTCGCCCAGGGGGTGGTTCGGGTGCTATCCCGCGTCTTTGGGGGTTTCGGGTGTGATCCCGCTTCTAAGGAGGGGGGAAACTCGGGTGGGAGAGTTCTCTCCCGTTCCCGCCCCGCCGCCTTTTTCACGAGCATGACCTGCTCGCAGAAAGTGGCTGCGCAGTCCCACTTACTCCCGCTGGAGATCATTGCTTGCACCATGGTCTCGAGCGAGAGAGTTCAAACATGGTGCCCTGCAACTGTCTACGACAGTAAGTTCCACGGCGCAACAATAAAATTACATTACTTTAAAAATACAAAGCGTTTTATCCTGTAACATTTTTAACCGCCATGAACAAAATACACCTACAATACCGCTAACTAAAAAAAATATTTTTGTATATAACAAATGATTCACATATTTAAAAACATCATTACCAACCCACGCTGGATACTGCAACAGTAGAATATATAAGAATTTAGCACTATTTGTTTCAATAGTGTTGTAAGAGCTGAATAAAATTTATAACATTAGCGAAAATATTTATTGTAATGTAAGCAATGTATTCGATCTATACCTCTACAACATACGCCCGCATTCGCTTCGTTGGATCCGGTGTTAGGGTTGCCACTAGCTAACGTAATTTTAGAAATTGAAATATGCATATTTATTACATATTTCTTTACAGTTTATGGGCGATTTGGTAACCTTGGCACCGTAACGTAACAATTTATAAAAATCGAAAATATTAGCTTAGCGCATTTTCATTTTCAATCAATCAAATCAGTACATCAGAGAAGAACAGACTTCCAAAAAATACTGAGAATATAGGATAGTTATTGCTAAAATAAATGAAAAACGCAAAACAACTCTCAATATCCAATACCTCATGTATTGGATATTGAGAGTTGTTTTGCGTTTTTCATTTATTATCATCACTTGTAACACGGCCCTAAGACTCAGTACTTATTTATACCCCGTTACGCCTGGATACGTTTCTTCAGGTAGAAGATGACAATCTGAGCCAAATCTGTTTCAAAGGTTACAGCTAATCGTGTCTAGATGTGTTTGTCAAAGTTGTCCTGTAACAAAATGTCACAGACTCAATCAAATCTTTAAAAAAAATATTCATAAGTATTTATCTTTTCAAAAATCTAGTTATTGCGTGTTAGACCCATGTCAAAATCACAATCACGCCTATATCTTTGAGAGGGTGGGCAGGGGTGAACCATACTTACTTCGTCAGTAGCTTTTTTGGTTCTATGGGACAGGGGGCAAGGTCTTTAAATTGCTGTCAAAAACACATTTTTATCTTGGAATTTATTTACATTTACGGAAAAAATCTGTTACCATTCGATAATCTGAAGCAAAAATGCCACAGCCAGGACAAATGTATCTGATCTATGAATAGGTCCAATTTTTGCAACCCCAGCATTGCTTAGCATTCCCCAGATTACAAAGAGACATGTGGGTCTACCCACATGTCTATGTAATCTTTTGAAAGGTAGGTAGGTATCGTTCCCATATATTATCCGTGACGTCACGATTTCAGGTGAAATGTCATTTGAGTCCGTCTACACAATATTAGGCTTTGCTTGCTTGGTAGCCCTACCGGCTAACAGACAGCTGGTGTACAAAATAATACGCGGATCAGAAAAGACATTTCTTTTTTCAAAAAAGGTTATTTCGGTACTGGTTCACTTTGATTGGCAGATTCAAAGGATAGCGGGCTGTTGATTTTTAATTAGCGTTGTTTGAGGCTTTCTCTTTAGTACGAACATCATAAACATGAGTGCACGGGTGCATGTAAATCCATGATATTATTGCTGTGTACCTTCCACATTTATGAGCCCTTGTCTTGTATGCTGGCTGGACACGTTCGGTTTTTTGATCAGGAATTTAGATTCATAATTCCGCATGACTGGCGCAAACGTCCTTTTTTTGATAACTAATGGAATCAGGCGTTACATGGCGTATTGTATCAAAAGTAATCAAAACGAACTTCGTGTATTTTGCGTTTAGAATTAGGAATTCAAACGCGTGAGTCTTAATCGGCATGTGTTCAAACGAGGGTATCTATGTTAGTTTCAGCTTTTAAACAAACTTTAAATAACTTAATAATACTTTTAAATAACTTAATAATACTTTTAAATAATTTAATAATACGTTTAAATAACTTACCTAATATAGTAGTTTTCGATACAAGTGTGGGATTTCTGTTATTACAGCGAGTTACGACAGGTGTTGACCCGAGCCGAAGGCGAGGGTAGACAGTCGGAACGAGTTTAAATAACAGTCCCACACGTTGTATTGAACAACTATTTTTAATACAGTATGAAAAAAAAGCAATTTTATAAAATAATAAAAACACAATAAACCTGAAAATCCAAAATGGCGCCAACCGTAAAAGAATATATACCTTCCTAAGCAGAGACTATGGCAGTGCACATCATACAGCCAACTTTTTTTATATTTATAAATTTAATTTGGCCGATACTTATATTAATTTATGTTTAAATTTTAATTAAAATTACTTTTAATCTGATATTGAAGCAATTGGGACAGAAAACGCACGAGTGCGGGAATGGTAAAGAAAAAGCACGAGTGTGTTATAGCCCACATCCCGAACGCTATACGTCCCTGTAATACGCCACTTTTTGAGCAACTGTATTAAAAATACTTTTTTTAAACTTTTAATGTAGGTATAGTTGTTTGTTCAGTCCTTGGTAGAACTAGTATCATTAGTCATCACTCACTTATTATTATCTTGTAAAATGTTTAAAAAAATAATAGGCCCGTTTTGACATTTCAGAAAGTGCCACTCTCATTGGTATATTTTTGAATCCGCCGATGAAACTCCATTCAGTGACCAAATTTCATTTTTGATTCGGGCATCCGCATCAAAATCTTACGATTCTACTATTGTAAGTAAATGTGAGCTGAGAAAGCTGCGGATATGACTGAAATTTGGTGCAGCAATAGATTATTAGTAGTGAATAACACTTATAGCTTTAATCTGGAAAATAAGCTCTCATGGGATGCTGTAACGGGAACAGAAATCAAAACAAATGGAACCGCGGTCGCCATCTAGTTATAATTTAGTTCTAAAAATACACCTTTTACGAAAACGTTTTAAACTGTATTCATTCTGTTGAATGAATGTTTGCAATTACGTAAATATCTTCGTTCTTTTATCCTGCCCGTTGCCCGTAGGGAATGTTTTAAGGTCATATAGTATAATACTTATAGAAATTACACTCTTATTCCGTACGACAAAGGTCGGAAATCCGTTGCTTGTTAATTACAGTGGGTTTAATTTGCAGGTACTTTTCATGAACGTTTTCCTCGTAGGTATATTTTCTCACTCCATCAAAAGTTTGACAAACATTTACGTGAATCTGGTAAACGTTTGTATTTTGCTCTTTTTGTTTATATTTTACACTAGCGGACGTCACGCGGTTTCACCCGCGTAGTTCCCGTTCCCGTGGAAATATGGGAATAAAATATAGCCTAGTACACAAAATTCAGAAAATTTCCGATGTAATTTTAATTAAGAAACACTCATACGTTTATCGAAAACGTGATCTTAGGGAAACCGTGCGCAATTGGGCGTCAGATGTGTGGTTAATAATAAGAAACCCACCATCCTGAAAACTGACAACTTTCAAGGAGTTCTAGAGAGAACTATTTTAAAATTATGTTGTTGGTACGATTAAGACATACCGACTTTACTATTAGCACAGGGCGGAAACTCCAGCTTGAATGTGTGTGTGTGATCAATAAAATGTAAGCAAATTGTCCGTCAACGCGCACGTCAACTCTACTAACAGCTGCTGTGGCGCGACAGGGAGTTGCCGATCTGAATGTAATACTATTATATTATCTTTGCTATTAGCTCTAGTGGGGTGAAGTCATTGAGAAGTTCTACATTTAATACAAGGTTACAGTTACTTGTAAGTACAGACTAAATAAGTACAATTCAATATTTATGTTTACGACCCGACCAAGATAACTACATCTAAATTAATAGACGCATTCGACGATACAGTTGGTAACTCACTCCTGCTCGAGATCATGGTTCACACGAAGGTCCTCAGCGAGAGAATGTCCACAACCAGACCTGCCCTAGGACCTGGCGGTGCTGCGCCCACGCTGTGTCCTCGACAAATATGTGGAGCGCTGTGTCCTCGCTGCGTTCGTCGCAGTGCTGGCAGTGGTACTTGGCCGTGGGCTCCCGGTGTATTCGCTACAGATATTTACCGAACCTCCCGTGCCCGGTAAGTATCTGTGACAACCGGTAGGAGAGAGCACCGTGGCTCCTCTCCAGCCAATCGTCCATGACCGGTCTGATCGCTTCGATTGTAGCGTTTCCTCACCTCGGTTGCTCAAGTCTTCATGAGTTCATTTTCAAACCGTACAATATCTGTTATCGTCTGTCAAGTAACAGTGTTGTATTTTGTTTAAAACAAGAATAAACATTATATAAATGAATGATAATGTTCACATGCTTAAAATTGTAGGCTATTTCAGTTTGAAATATGTACTTGCTAACGGACGTCACGGGGTTTCGCCCCACGTAGCTCCCGTTCCCGCGGGAATTCGAGAATAAAATATAGCCTATGTCACCCGGGGACAGTATAACTTTCCAACAGTGAAAGAATTTTACAAATCGGTTCAGCTATTTCGGAGTCTATTCGATGCAAACAAGCAATTAAACTTTTCTTTTTATAATATTAGTATAGATAAGTCACAGCTTTTCCGTGAACTCTACTATACGCCCACATTTCACCAGTATTATCTATAATTGCCATTTCACGAACAAAGAGCAGTTTGTGAGCCTACAATATATTTAATGTCGTCAATAAATGGAATGCCACAAGCCCATCTCAAGATCAACTGTACCGTAACATGTTAGTTTACAGAACACCGAGCAAGGTTCACTTCAATCAATCAAATCAAACCAGCCTACCGTATTCCATCGGTTGCGTTGTTGAATTTTGATGAATTGTCAAATGTTACCTACCTATTAAAAAGACTCCACTTTATTATAAAAATCCTGTGACCTCTTGTCCGTGAAAATCAATCTCAATAATAATATCTCGGAAATTAGAAAGAAAATTAGATATGTTAAGTAAGAAGTATAGGTCTAATATTCATTAACAAGAAATTAAAGTCCACCCACAATCACAAAGCTCAAAGAACGTCTTCCCAAAATTACTGGACTTATTTCTATTTTTAGCCAGTTCTCAAACTTTTTCTTCGTTAAATGAAAGACGTATAATTAATTCTGCCCTAAGGAACTTTCGACTTACGAGTGCCAATCTGTAAATAAAGTTCTTTTTGTTTTATTGCGGTTCCGTAGTATCCGTGCCTCTGCCTGGTAGGCAGAGGCACATTCGATATAACTGTAACTGTAAGAACGGTAAGTAACCAACACACCGTTCTCAGACCCTTGGGCTATCCCTGGGAACTCTTCTCACACCTCCAAGTACAATACTTGATGACCAATAACTTCAGAGAAAAATTATTTGCACTAAGTAAAATTCCATTAGGCTTTCAACTTGTGCGGTACTGTCTGTAATATAAATCTGATCGTGTTACCAATTACTATATTCCTATGACAATATCCTAAGGATAATTTTGTATAATTTATAGCCTGTAATTTATTAACATATACGTCGAATAGTAGTTTTTAATACAGTTGCTCAAAAAGTGGCGTATTACAGGGACGTATAGCGTTCGGGATGTGGGCTATTACGCACTCGTGCTTTTTCTTTACCATTCCCGCACTCGTGCCCACACTTGTATCGAAAACTACTATTTCGATACAAGTGTGGGATTTATGTTATTACAACGACTTCCGACAGGTGTTGACCTGAG
Organism: Miltochrista miniata; assembly: GCA_933228765.1. Classification (NCBI taxonomy): domain Eukaryota; kingdom Metazoa; phylum Arthropoda; class Insecta; order Lepidoptera; family Erebidae; genus Miltochrista; species Miltochrista miniata. Next base: position 6,581,193 of record OW121769.1, read on the forward strand.
CTGAAGGCGACCCTCGCCTTCGACAGTCGGAACGAGTTTAAATAACAGTCCCACACGTTGTATTGAACAACTATTTTTAATACAGTTGCGAAAAAATTAAGCAATTTAATAAAATAATAAAAACACAATAAACCTTAATATCCAAAATGGCGCCAACCGTAAAAGACTATATACCTACCTAAGCGAAGAGACTATGGCAGTGCACTTCATACAGCCAACTTTTTTATATTTATAAATTTAATTTGGCCGATACTTTTATTCATTTATGTTTAAATTTTAATTTAAATTACTCTTAATCTGATATTGAAATAAGTCAGTATCTTTTTTTGAAATATTTGCATGAATCACAGACATTATTTTGACAGTTGGGAAAGAAAACGCACGAGCGCGGGAAAGATAAAGAAAAAGCACGAGTGTGTAATAGCCCACATCCCGAACGCTATAGGTACGTCCCTGTAATACGTCCCTTTTTGAGCAACTGTATTAAAAACTAATTTTAGAGATTTATTTTTGCTGCAAATGGTAGGTAAAATTTGGGCGTATTATGCCTCCTGACTATTCCTTCGGGGTTAAAAGTGTGACCATAAAATATGCTGAAGCCCCCGTCTCCACCCGCGTGGGTGTCGGTTATTATGGCGTAAACCCTAATGACAAAGAATTTTTAAATGTACAGCAAGCTTTTAAAAAAAAATGTTTTATAGTTTGATAGATTATTTATACATAAGATAATGCTAAGACGAATGGGAGTAGAGCAACAATGATTTTCTTTCGAAAACAAGGAATAATTTATTCCTTTTGACTGACGCAGGTAATCTAGATTTAAAATAAATGGAGAAAGTTGAAATGTGCATAATTTCATAGAAAACATAAATTTATATAAGTAGTTACCTGAATTCTAACTCCCACTAGTTATTTAAATCTGAAGAATATCAAAATATTTACCGTCTATACTAACAAATAACTGACTCGCAACTCTTCAGTAAATACGTGATTTTGGTGCTTTCTAAAGTCACCATACACATTTCAAATTGATTTGCATTTTGTGCTAATGCTCTGTGAAACATAATCCCTTCATTGTAGCTATATATTTCATGAATAGAAATACCTAGTGTGAAGTACGTTCTGCGTACCTATCAGATTATCTTTGATCAAATCTAACTGTATACTAGTCAAATAAACAATCCTATCAATCAATCTATTGTAATCCTGACACATGCCCGGGGCTCCCGGCCGTAGGCAGTGGTAGGCAACGCGTGGGTTTAGTCGGTAAGAGTCTACTATAGCATCCATGAGAAATTTCCACACTTTAGAAAAACCTATTGAGAAATAAAAAGTAGATTTATTATTATTCAAATTTATAATTCTATCATACTATTTTGAATTGTTGGTGAATGGTCATTTTACGTTTTACTATAAATAAAGTAGATTCACACAGGCCACACGCCGTTTGAAGCGGGATAGAAAGGTTAGACCACAGAGTATATTTGTATGTATCAGAAACCAGGATGGAAGTTTTGTGGGAGGAGAAGAGTGTGTGCTAAAAATATGGAAGGAGTATTTTGAAAGTCTATTTGATAAAGAGGATACGCAAGTGCAAACTCATTTTTGTGAAATGAATGAAATTGGTAATGAAAACGACATTAGCATGGAAGAAATAGTGGAAGCATTGAATAGTATGAAACTAGGCAAGGCTGCTGGGATTGATAGGGTTTCCGTTGAGATGCTGAAAGCAGGACGTGGCGTGGTGATTGACCAGCTGTACCGCCTTTTTAATCTGTGCTGGAGGAATGGCAGCGTACCAAAAGAATGGTCCAAAGCGGTCATTGTGCCGCTGTACAAAGGAAAAGGGTCGCAGCAAGAGTGCAAAAATTACCGCGGCATAAGCCTGCTCAGCATCGTCGGTAAACTGTATGCGAAAGTGTTGATAAAAAGAGTGATGAATGAAAGTGAAGGAAAAATGTGGGATGTTCAAGCAGGATTTATGAAAGGAAGGGGATGCACGGATCAGGTCTTCTCCTTACGATGCATAGCAGAAAAAGTTTTGGCGAAAAGTCAAAAGGTATATTGCGTATTCGTAGATCTGGAGAAGGCCTATGACAAAGTGGTGAGGAATGAACTATGGTCAACATTGTCTTTGTACGGGGTGAGCAGCAGCTTGATACGAGCACTGAAATCTCTTTATGAGGGCTCAAGTGCTTGTGTCAGGATCAACGGAGCTTGCACGGACTTCTTTAATATAGAAAGGGGTGTGAGACAGGGTTGTGTAGCGTCACCGTGGCTGTTTAACCTGTACATGGACAGTTGTTTGAAAGAATTGCAAGAGAGTGCGTGTGGTATAAAACTGAACGAGCTGACCATCAAATGCCTCCTATATGCTGACGATCAGGTGATCTTAGCTGCATCGGCGGAGGAGTTGCAGTTGATGGTTAATATTATGCATGAGGCGCTGAAAGGTAGAAAGAGAATGAAAGTGAATGTAAGTAAGACTAAAGTAATGGTTTTTGAAAGAGAGGAATGTATGACGAATTGCCCTATTATTATCGAAGGGCAAAGAGTGGAACAGGTGAAAGAATTTGTATACCTGGGTTCAAAATTTACGAGGGATGGAAAGTGTGACCAGGATATTGAGAGAAGAGTTTTGGCAGGAAATCAAGTGAATGGGGCGATGCATACCTTTATGAGCAGTCAAAGCGTGTCTAAGAAGGCGAGAGTGGCTGTGCATAGGGGTGTGCTTATCCCCACACTTATGTATGGTAGTGAAAGTTGGGTGTGGCAGAAGAAGCATGAAAGTAAAATTAATGCAGTGGAAATGAGAAGTCTGCGAAGTATAGCTGGAGTGAAATTGATGGACAAAGAAAGGAATAGCGTGATTAGAAAACAATGTGGTATAACTGAAGATGTAGTGACAAAGATAGAAAAAGGGATGCTTAGATGGTTTGGACATGTTGAGAGGATGGATGAAAATAGACTGACTAAACAGATCTATAAGGCGATAATGAATGGGCAAGCTGGTAGGGGTCATCCTCGGCGTACGCATGGTAACCAAATTGATGACCTGCTGGAAAAAGGCCAGGTCAAGAGTACCCTTAACCGGCGAGCGTGTATGAAAGCACTTATGAAAGTAGAAGAAGCGAAAGTGGTATGCCAGGATCGTAGCAAGTGGAAAGCCATAGTCTCTGCCTACCCCGATGGGAAACAGGCGTGATGATATGTATGTATGTATGTATGTATGTATGTATGTATATTTGTATTAGAGATGCGCCGAATGTGGGTTGAACCGAATTCGAACATTCGGCCGAATATTCGGTAAAAAATGTACCGAACCGAATATTCGGCCGAACTATTCGGTTCAAATTAACGCGGTAAACAGGTTACTGCAGGTTAGTCGACGAGGCTAGGGACATTCTTTCAGCGCTGGGCGCGCAGCCCTCAACCTTAGGGCGCTGATTCTCAATCGAACAACTTGCAACCGTGAAGAAAGTTTACAGTCGAAATGTCTTTTGTCTAAAGATTGAGAGAAAGACAGCACTCCCTTATGTGGCCGCACGCGCCAATAGAGTAATTGGTGGGAGATGGTGAGCTGAACGGGCTCCTTTTTTAAAGAAATGAGTTTTTTTTCTACCAACGAAGATTTCAAAAATAAAAAGAAAGATTAAGATAAGTAAAGTGAATTTAAAATGAGAGAAATTAAATAGAAAATGAGAAGTGCATTCTCACATAGACTTGGTTGAGTTTTGGACTGGTTGTGTACAGTCGTGTTTTCTAGCGAATTAGTTGCATTGTCGTGTGAAGACAAAGTTCTTGCATATTGTAACTTAAAGAAAAGATAAAAATAAAAACGGACTCCGTAATGCCCCGGACCACAAACTAGAACTAAGCCAGCTCATTACAACTATTTTAACCACTCAGTCCCTTCATTGCGACAATTTATTGGTGGGAAAATTAGTGCCTACTTTGCGAGTTAAACGGATTCATTATACTCTGTAAACTAAAGCTTGATCTCTGTGACAGTTACATTAACGTTACCAAAATTTACTTTTATTTCAAAAGCATAAAGTTGTTATTTACAGTTTGACTTTGCACCTCTGTGCTCTCACTCTATGTCTATGCATTTCAACCACAAAAACTATATACCGTTAACATAAATTCTATTCTTGTCTACGTTTGTACAACTGTCACAGAGATCAAGCTATATTTTACAGAGTATATTGGAACTGCTCTGTTCGCAGTGGAAACCGGGGTTGCCGGGAATGCCAAATTATATATCCCAAATTTTCATTTGGCAAAACAACTTTTCGCAATTTTACAGTTAGCAATACTATTTTTGGCAATTTATTGTTTAACAAATAATTACATGAAAGTATTATTTTACCAAGTATAAGGTAGTTCAAGTTCAAGTTCATAACATACTTTTCCCAGAATATTACATATCCATATGATTTACTCAAGAGTCTAAATTCATTGCATTAAAATATGGCTACTTGCTATTATAAAAAAAGATCCGGTGCTTAGCTTAACATAACCCACTCTTAACTCTCAAAATTTTTTACAAAAGAAATCATTAGCTTAATGTATAATTGACTTAATAAAAATTGAGCAAGTAAAAAATTGCCAAATGAATATTTGACGAAGTGATTAAAATGCGAAATATAAATTTGCTAAAGATATTTTTGGGAAATGAAACTATGCGATAAGTTTATTGGGAAGTGAAATTTGAAGGAACATATTTTGCCAAACGGCAGGATCCCGAAAACCGGGCATTCTTTAGGTAAGCAACGTTGAGAACTCCGAGCTTTTTCATCTAAATGACTATGTTACTGTGCCTCACCAGAGATATCTGTACCATGACGTTAATTACGGGAAAATCTCTACCTGTTCAATAATGATTAATTTTGTTAATAATAATTTAAACATTCGGTAATTATTCGGCAAATAAACCGAATATTCGGCCGAATACGAACTATTGAAAACTTGCCGAATGTACCGAATTCGAATATTCGGCCGAACATTCGGCGCATCTCTAATTTGTATACTAGCTGACCCCGTAACTTCGTTTACGTCACATAAGGTGTATGAAAGGAGAGGTATTTCTTCATCAGACTCGTGCTCAAGCAGCGTGTGAAACTGCCCTGTTTGCTTAATCACAAAAGAGCTTAAAGATTAAGTCTATTCTAAACTGAATAGTGACATTAAGCTCTTTTATGACTAAGCCAACACGCCAGTTTAGATTTACCCATTTTTAGATTCATGTCTATGTAAAATTCTTTAAAGTGATATTACTTTTTTATTTATAAACCGATTGATATGAATTAAACACTAAATGTTAAGTGGAGCAAACCTTAACACAATAAAGAAAACCGCATTGCAATCGGTTAAGCGGTTACTAGATTAGCGTGCACAAACGTACAGACAAACAGATAATACAGACATACAGACAAACAGACAAAAATTCCAAAAATCATTTTTTTGGGTTCTATTGCGTTCATAAAGCCCCCCTATAATATTTTTTCTTATTTATCTTCCATGTACAGACAGCGACCTGTTACGATTTTATTATATGTATTGATTGATTGATTATGAGAGGTTAGATCGCAGTGGTAACCAAGGTCCCAACCGTAGGCGTTAGGTAGGAAGCATGTGATTTTTTTTAATCGGTAGGAGTCCGGCATAACATCTCTGTAGTATTTTAAACACGTTAACAAACTATAAATAAAATATGCGATAATTCTCATTGCTGCGTGCGTCAAATAAAAATAATGCAAAACCTCAAAGCTGTTAAACTAAATAAATAAATAAATAAATATTCACGGACATTTCACACAATGCTATCTGATCCCAAAGTAAGCTAGGAATAACCTGCTTGTGTTATGGGTATCAGACCACGGATATTAATACTTATATACTTTTTAAATTTATACATATTATTATACATAGAAACACCCAGACTCTTGAGACAAACATTTATGGGTCACACAAATATTTGTCTCCGGTGGGAATCGAACCCACCACCTCCAGCGTCGCAGGCGGTATCACTACCGACTGCGCCACAGAGGCAGTCATCTATCCTACTCTATCCTATTTTAGACAGAGTCTAAGTGGGTCTAAAGGTATAACCTTTAATCCTCCATATATGTAAATAATAACGTGTATTTTCGTGGGAATAAAATCTTTTTCGGGACCAAAAGTAGCCAAGTGCTGTTTAAATGGGCTGAAGAAAATTGTTAAAAAATACGCTTTCATTCAATACATTATGTTCCTAAATTTAACATTTGAATAGAAATTATTCAGAAATGATGTATGACTTTAATGTATGAGGATTTTAAAAGTGTCAGCGCAGATGTAACCATTAGTTTTTTAAACGACATCTTTCCGACGTATTAATGTATGTACTTATCTTATTATTGAAATATATTTCACAATAATTAATTGCTTATTTCTGCAATTTCTATAATTCATTTGATTGAAATAGTTGACGCACGTAGTAGGTGAAATATTGATATTGTGCATTATTTGTTTAAATAGTATTTAGTTATTCAATGTCAAGAATGTCAGTCAAATTTTAATGTAAGCAAAAATCATAAACATTGACTTCTATAAACTCCAGCTTGAATGTGTGAGTGTGATCAATAAATGTGTACAAATTGTACGTCAACACGACCGTCAACTCTATTGACAGCTGTGGCGCGACAGGGAGTTGCCGATCTGTATGTAAAACTATTATATTATCTTTGCTGCCAAGTGCAATCCTGACTATCAGTCGCGCACGGAGGGTTTCGTACCAAAAGACGATGAAAAAATTACGAGGTGTATGGGGGGCCCCCGTTTCCTTAAATAGGTACCTACCTAGTTTTTTCTGTTTTCAGTAAGTAGGTATTTGTTGTTTCATAGATAAAGGCATGACTAAGACTTAACTGAGTAACGTAGTGGGTCTGGGCGTGGACACTCTCTCGCTCGAGACTATGGTGCGAGCCATGCTCTCCAGCGGGAGTAAGTGGGACTGCGCCGCCTCCTTCTGCGAGCAGGTCATGCTCGTGAAGGAGGCGGCGGGACGGGTACGGGAGAGAACGTGGCGGCCGTAGGTCTGTTGTGAGTCCCGGGACATCCTTCCGAGGGCTTACCCGGGACTCCCAACCACAGGCTGTAAGGCGTTATGTGAGGTTTTTTAGTCGGTAAGAGTCCGGCATAACATCCATTGAGGATTTTCCCTCACGTAAGAAAAAAAAAAAGAAAGACTTAACTGAGTAAACGCTTAGATGAGGAAGAGGTCCTATTTCAACCCCATTTTATTCTTTGGATAAGACGTACATTAGATAATGAGTGTGTACTCTAGCGGACTGCTTCAATTTCAGATAAAACTAAAAGGTTTTGTTTGGATGGGATTCATGAGGAGCAGTTCGTAGGGGAAGTGTTCGTAATTCTAATTTTTGTTAGATGTAGGTATCTTCTGCTTGGAAAAAAATATCTTGAAACGAAACTAGGTAGGTTCCTCTAAAACAAGAACAAGATAGCCGTGAAATCGTTGTCACTAGGCTGCCCCTCTCTAACACGGTAATTGTGAAAGTTCAATCGGATTGACGTTGTCATTTTTGTTTTATTTCAAACTTTGAACAGATGATCTACGTATGCCGCCGCTCGCGTGATGGAAAGCAACTATATCATATCTGGGGGCCACTGTCACAGTCTGTAAGACTGTAGACAGTAGTCCTCAAGTTAGCGGCCATATGATGTGGGCTCTTCACGCCCCGCTGGAAGAACCCAGGATTGTAAGAAGAGGGAAACACGTGCGCTGGCAGGTCGTTCCAGGTTTTTATGGTTTGACAGAGAAATGATCTGTCGAATGGTTCTGTTCTAGCAAAAATTCTCTCCAATGTGTGGTAGGTAGTTGGTTATTGATTTGATTACATACACTCCTGCTAATATTACCTAACTTATTGAACTTAAATCCAAAGTACCTAGGTACTATTATAGAATATATTATATAATCTGTGGTACTATGCTTAAATATTCACATACACCTGCAATACTACTTAATTTATTCCTACCCGAGTTCTAAGCTATAAATGCTAAAGCATTCATCACAAACTTTATCAATTCGCAAACCACTCACAAAAACCGACTTATTGAAAGATGAAATCACATATCAATAAAAGTAAGGAACTTTGATTCATAAAATTTTAATATTTCAAAGTCATTTTGAATCTAAAACTAGATAGAAGATAAATTAACTTCAAGAATCTTATGCCATTGGATTTCGGAACTTTATTTAAAATATACTTTGATATTTCATACTTCCTATGCTTCATCTATGCTGATTTTATAAACAGGATAGATTTGTTTGTCTACAATCTATAAACTGTGAACGTACGGAACCAAATTTAAAACGAATTTCAACATTAGAACGCCAAATTTTGCTGAAGTATAGTTATGTTACATCATGCTGCTATTCAAGTAATAATACATACATTCATAATACGTCTATATTTCACCTCACTTTCTGTCCCACCAATAGGTGGAGAGCCTATTGCCGTGTTGAATTGTGACTGCTCGCTATTTTCACGAGTCGAACACTCAAGGCGAGGCCACGACGGCGACGGTAGCCAAAGTCTGCCGGGAACCCTGGGACATCCTTCCGAGGGCTTACCCGGGACTCCTGGCCATAGACGTAAGTCATTGTGTGGTTTTAATTGGTAGGAGTCGGGCATAGCATCCATGTAGGATTTCCACATGATAAAAAAACACACTTCTAATATCACCATTCTGTTCTGAAACTATCGAAATACCAGACTTAAGTACCAAATAACATGAGATTGGCGTAATAAATTACTCCTGATATTACGTCAGAAGATGTTCTATCCAATTTAGGAGATTTGTTGTACAAACAGGTTTATGTATTATGTTTGTTCGCTAAATCGCTACACAAAAGAACCAAAATGTAGTTTTTGTATTAGTCATACTATCGACTAATGAGTCTAAACATTAGTTATGATTACGACAAATACATAATAAAACGTTTCGAAAATTACTTTTTCTTTTTAGGGTTCGGTAGACGAAGGGTAAAATCGGGACTCTATTACTGGGACTTTTTTAATAACACTAAGGTGGCAGACAAGCATACGTCCCACCAGAAGGACTGGCAGTCATCGCAGCCTATGAACGTTTGCAACACCAGAGATCTAAGACCCCTTTTGGAGAATCTCATTCTGTAGGCGTTCTTGAAAACCGAGGCACAGAACCACTGTCCGTGTGTCTGTCTGTATCCAGGCTGTTTCTCAGAAACCGCGATAGCTAGAGAGCTGAAATTTTCACAGATGATGTATTTCGGTTGTCACTATAATTGTCACTATAACAAATACTAAAATCAGAAAAAAAGGAGGACTTAAGGGGGGACTCCCATAAAAAAACGTAAGTTTTGCCGTTTTTTTGTCACGGAATCCTCTGCACTTGGCTGGTTTTTTGACTTTTTAAGAAAAATAAAAAGAAGACAGGAGATAGTAATTTTTGTGCCATTTTTTGGGTACGGAACCCTCTGTGCGCCAATCCGACTTGTACTTGGGCGGTATTATTTTATGAAAGATTGCTAAAGGAAGTAAATTTAAAAAGCTAGCGGTGACATGGCCAGCAATGGTGTGATTGATTAAAGTCGTACATATTATTACTTGTCATGCGAATATTCGTGATTACTTAGTAAAAGAACCGGCCAAGTACATTTCGACATTCAGGGTTCCATACCAAAAAGAAGACAAAAATCACGTTTGTAGTATGGGCACTGTACAGCCGTCACCCTAATTGTAACCGACTGTACGCAAACAACTATATGGTAATAACCTACGGAGCCCTACCTAACACGCGAGCCTAATTCGCTAAGGCTCTGTTCTACCCTATAGTGTGATTTTAACCCTAACGTATCTACCTAACACGCTGAGTTCCTAACGAACCCTAACGTCCCTAGTACCCTAAGGCCCTAGCCTAGCATATACCTAGTGTGGTGAATATATACACAGATAGATAGTTACGGGATGCCTGCACCATGCGACCTAAGGTGGCAGACGAATGGTTGGTAGGATGTCCAGGATGCGGAGAGATTACTCACTGCCAATCGCACAGACTCATACGACTGCTGAGGCTAAGGGTGTCTTGGCCACAGTGAGGGGTAGTGGTGGTAGGTAAGGTGGTTGGTTTATTCTTCAGATTCACCGCTGAACACCATATAGGGATGTGGTCGACCCACAATTAAATCAGCACTGAAGAATAGACCGGAGGGAGTGAGTCAAAGTCGGGTGAGAAAATAATTGTTCTTTATATGTATTTGTCGTAATCACAGTTATACGGCTCAGTTTTTACCCTTTGAGTACGCAACCCTAAAAAAGAAAGCCGTGAGATCGTTCTCACCAGACTGCCCCTCTTTAACACGTTTATTGTGAAAGTTCAATCCAATTGACGTTGTCATTTTTGTTTTATTTCAAACTTTGAACAGATGATCCACGCGACCTATTGACGTAGTTTAATACAACAGAGTCACAGACTACAGACAAAGCCTCGCCATAAGCTCTACACTCTATTTTATAGAGAGGGGCTAAAACGACATGACCAATGTTGAACGGAATACCGAATGGTTTGATTGATTAACGTCGTATCTATTTTTACTTTGTCATGCGAATATTCGCCATTACCTAGTAAAAAGAAAACTGAAGTCATTGCCGAAAAACTTCGTAAGTAAGGTTAATAGAAAAAGCTATTTTCGAGAAAACTTATTTCCCAAACAACGTTTACTGGCAATCGCTTTGCCAATAGTGACAGTAATAAATGATTTGTTTGTCAAAGGATACTTTATTAAAAGCAAATTAGCCTCGCAAATTATGTGACTGAGTCATTTGTCAACCCAGTCGTTAGATAAACATGAAAATGTGTTTATTTAGACAGCGCCCGCAGCTATGTTTCGCTGTACGTCTGCCTGTCTGGCTGTCAAGAGGTTCTATCTTAATAAGGCTGAGGCCGCACTTGCTGTTTACCGTGTCGGTTTCTAACCTCAGAATGTCAAACCTTGACTTGTTTTGATACTGCCTCTGTGGCGCAGTCGGTAGTGATACCGCCTGCGCCACTGGAGGTCGTGGGTTCGATTCTCACCGGAGTCAAATATTTGTGTGACCCATATTTATGTTTGTCTCAAGAGTCTGGGTGTTTCTATGTATAATATGTATGTATTAAAAAGTATATAAGTACCTATTAATATCCGTGGTCTGATACCCATAACACAAGCAGGTTATTCCTAGATTACTTTGGGATCAGATAGCGTTGTGTGAAATGTCTGTAAATATTTATTTATTTATTAATTCATTGACTTTGACAGTTTGATGACATTTTGAGGTTAGAAACCGCCGCGGTAAACCGCAAGTGCGGCCCCAGGGTAACCGTAAGAGCTATTAAGCTGAAATTATCGCAGATGATGTATTTTGGTTGCCGCTGTAACAAAAAAATTAACAAGAAGCCGTGAAACGGTCTCACCCGACTGCCCCTCTAACGTTTATTGTGAAAGTGAAAGTTCAATGCGATTGACGTTGTAATTTTTGTTTTATTTCAAACTTTGAACAGATGATGCACGTGACCTAGTGACGTAGTTTAATGCAACAGAGTCTCAGACTATAGACAAAGTCTCGCCATCAGCCCCTCTGCACTCTATTTTATAGAGAGGGGCTAAAACTAAAACCAGGATAAAAAATAGGCTGCCTCTGTGGCGCAGTCGGTAGTGATACCGCCTGCGGCGCTGGAGGTTGTGGGTTCGATTCCCACCGGAGACAAATATTTGTGTGACCCATAAATGTTTGTCTCAAGAGTCTGGGTGTTTCTATGTATAACATGTATGTATTTAAAAGTATATAAGTATTAATATCCGTGGTCTGATACCTATAACACAAGCAGGTTATTCCTAGCTTACTTTGGGATCAGATAGCGTTGTGTGAAATGTCCGTGAATATTTATTATTTTATTTTAATTACTAAGACTCAGCTGGCCGTATGTCTGTCTGTCTGGTTACAGATTAGTCTGGATACAGATCGCATGAACTAGTTGAAATATTCACAAAGATTTTTTGTTGCCGCTCAGCATTAAATATATGAAAATCCGAGAAAAATTTAAGATGGGCTTCAACATAACACTCGATTTTTTATAGTTTTTCTTTTGGTACTGATCTCCCCATGCGTGAATACGTAATAAATAGCCGGTTTTTGAGTTCCTCTAATAAGGGTGTAAGTATTAATTACTACTTTGAATTTCGAGGTGAATCCCTTATTTGATTTAACTATTAGTCGGACTCTTGCTGCTGACTTCCTAGCTTCTTTAATTTATATTTTACCTACCATCCGCCTTTGTGAATTTTGTTCCCAATTCCCATTGAAAAATATTCCCAGGATAAAAATATGTGTTATTCCAGACTTTATCCAATCCCTGTACCAAATATCAGCTCTATCCATTCAGCCGTTGAGCGTGAAAGAGTAACAAACATCCACACATCCAGACATCTATACATCCACACTCACAAACTTTCGCCTGCGGCTTCGACCGCGTTCAAGTTGTTGTAGCGTAAAATCACAACCCTCCTTTTGCGCAGTCGGTTAATAGTAGCCTATGTCCTTCCCAGGGCCTCGAACTATCCCTATACCAAATTTAATATCAATCGCTCCATTCATTTTGGCGTGAAAGCGTAACAGACAAACAGACAGACAGACAGAGTTCCTTGCGCGTTTATAATATTTGTAGGGACTAGCTGTTGCCCGCGCCTTCGTACGCGTGAAAATTATGTTATAATGCCAATTTGATTGCTCTCTGCTTAGCCCCTAGGATATGTAGCGTGATAATATATAGTCTATTTGAAGACCCCACCCCTAAGTAATATTTGTGCAAAATTTGAATAAAATCTATTGAGTAGGTACTTTTCGAGATCCTTCCCAACAAAGCAAAGTAAACAGACAAAAAAATTTCTAACTATATTTTCGGCTTCGGTATCTTATATGTTGAACACCCAGCGAGTATTTTTTTTTTATATTTCCAATGTACAGTTTTGACTTTTTTTATTATATTTATAGATAGATGTATAGATTATGACCTAAGTAATTACTCCTGCGGAAAAACGCGAATATCAGGCGAACTTCCTCTCAAAGCAGTACAATGGTTACAATGGGTAATTTGTTTGATGACCCTCGAACGAAAGAAAAGGTTCTAATGTGTGGGCCTGGGCCTATTCTATTAATAGGTATACATATAAACCTAGTAGATGATTACATAAATAAATAAATACAAATGGTCACGAATTTATCCCCAAAGGGGTAGGCAGAGGCATATCATATGCCCACATTTCACCTTATTGATTTTTGTCGCACGTAATAGCCGTATTGCCGTGTTAATATGGACAGGCGCAGGTGTGACTGCCTGCTGTTGAAATTTTTTAAACCGGTCATAAAGGCCTTCAACTTGGCTTAACGACTGCCATTTAACTGGCAATCAGGAACGACGACTAGATGATTACGTATGTAGTCAAAATGTATTTTATTTATAACTAGCGGACGTAACGCGGTTTCACCCGCGTACTTCCCGTTCCCGTGGGAATACGGGAATAAAATATAGCCTATGTTCACCGCAAAGAGTGTCGCTTTTCAACAGTGAAAGAATTTTTTAAATCGGTCCTGTTGTTCCGGAGCCTATTCGTTAGAAACAAACAAACAAAAAAACAAATCTTTCCTCTTTATACTCGTAATATTAGTATAGATATTACATGATTAAACATGATTTGATGAAATGAAAACACTAGATGAAATCATCTAGTTTAATAAAACCGGCCAAGTGCGAATCGTATTCGCGCACTGTGGATTCCGTACCAAAATTTATAATATAGGTATCTATCACGTTTTTTTCGTATGGGAACTTCCTCGTAATTTTTTTTTATTTTTAGGGCTCCGTATTCAAAGGAAGGGTAAAACCGGGCTCCTATTGCTGAGATTCCACTGTCCATTTGTCTGTAACCGGTTTCTTTTTTTTTACGTGAGGGAAAATCCTTCATGGATGCTATGCCGGACTCCTACCGACTATAAATCTCACGTAACGCCCAACTGCTTACGGTTGGGAGCCTCGGGTTTGTAACCGGTCTACCTGATTATGCTAAGTTAAAGAATTGAAATCTGAAAAACGGCTCCATACTAAAGTCGAATTTTTAATTAGACGAAGTAAATTGACAGCAACTAATATCACTTCTTCATACAATGTTGCTTATTTTCTATGACGAAGTGACATTAGCTACTGTCAATTTACTTCGTCTAATTAAAAATTCGGGTATAATACGCCTCTACGCCAGCGGCAAAGTTAGAGCGAACGGGTAGTATCTACATTATCTTCGAGAGAAGCGATTCTCACATATTTCCATAAAAATAAAATGTACATATGAGGCAAGGAATAATTATCTTTAAAATTATTAAACGCACGGGTATTATAATGAGGATTTACATAGCATCGTGCTAATTAATTGTAGAAATGAGATATGATAAGCCTAAACCTTTTATTTAACTCAATAGTATTGGATTATTATTATAAATTTGATTTCTGAAAAACATATTAAAATCTCCCATCTCAAAATATAATTCACAAAGTCTTATTTTCTAAATAATTGTAGATAATTATACATACTAGGTACTTACCTACCATTAAACAGTAGAAAATAAAAATAAAAACACTACACAAAAATTTCACCTATTGCTAAAACAATCCAATACTTAGTTCGAAAAGTATTTAATCACTTTTAAATGGCAAGTATTAAAAGTTCAAATTTCCCGCCAACCGTTTCAAAGCGCGCCAAAACGAACTGATTCCGACAACCGCTGTTATCGTACTAGCCGAAATGCGTGAAAAAGCTATGCAGAAGCTTATGTTCACTGCATAGACTGCCTACTACACAACTATAAATGATAATTATATTAGTAAGTTGATAAATTGGTAGGATGGGTATTGAATGAAAGCTCTGCTTTCTATGTACCATCAATTTACTCGACTAAGACTGAGTTGAAAAATTATACAAGCTCAGATAAAATATAGAGTCACTCTATTGTTCAAAACGATGGTGCATTTTCGCGTATTGTTAGAAAATGGTTTTAAAAATCTACAACGCCGTGAAATGTGACTTTCTTCGTTACTTTCAGACTACACAGCTCCAGTTTAGTTTCCATTACTTTACTGGAACCTAACTTGGACATTAATCTTATAACATGAAAAATATTAACATTTTTTTACTTTACTTTGGCAAACAAGCCAAAAAAGTAACAAAAATAAAATAAAAAGCGACTATGTTATTTATCCAACCCATAATCATTGCTCCCTGGAAAATTGGGTAATACCTAAAGTAAAGGCAAGACCTTTTCGAATTTCGATTTCATTTTGCGAAAGCGTATGGCTACGTCCGCACAGGCAGGCGGCTTGCTTGGCGCCTAGAGCCTAGTGGCTTGCATCCTGGCGACTTGCTAGGATAGGAGGAGTAACACTATGAAGGCTTAGGTTCTTTCTCTCATAGTCATATTGGCACCGACTTCAGTATTATATTTAATGATATCTGATAAATCAGAATATACTAACTTTGTGCTAAGTAAATTTTATTTTTCAGTTTTTGGTTTTGTTTGAAGTCGGTTTCTTTTTAGTTAATTTTTTTTAAATAGGTAAGTACTATTAATATTATATTATCAATAAATAGTGTACCTAGATAAATAACTAGTTTTATTTTCCTCATATTTGCAATGAAACGTAGAGTGTTTAACACGAATAAAAGAATCAATTCCGATTCGGACTATAGCGTCTAAATACCTCGGGAATTGATTCATTCAACCCTCGATTATCATCCGCAATCAAAATGCCTCAAAAAACCAACATGTTTGTTTACTTTGATACACGCTAAGCTACTCACTAGGCGCCAAGCGCGCAGTGCGGCCGGTCGCGAACATTCAAGTATGTTCGTTTTACTAAGCGACTCGCTAGGTGACTCGCTAGCCTCTAGGCGCCAAGCAAGCCGCCTGCCTGTGCGGACGTAACCTATGGGATAGGAACAGTCGAGGTTGTCAAATTCCGATGACTTGTATGAAAATCTGTTAATTTTTTAACAAATAGTTACAGTTACATTTTTTTTCTCTACTAATTTTAAATGCAAAGGGAACTCTGTCTGTCTGTCTGTTTCGCTTTCACGCCTAAACCTTAAAATTGGTTTATATGAAAAGTACAGAGATAATAAGAAGACCTTCCTTCTAAGTTGTACCAAATTTCATATTAAATATAGTAGTTTATAGCCGACTGCGCAAAAAGAGAGTAAGGATTTTACACGATAGCGAATCCTAAGTGGACGAAACCGCCGGGAACAGCTAGTATTTATGAAATATATAAGCGCAAACCATTTTAGGATGTAATCAGTACTGATGGTGAAGGGTTAATTAGGTACATGTTACAATATATTCTCCGCTGCTGCAACCCTAAGCCTTTTACACATCTTTGACGATTCCTGAAAAAAAAGCTACGTAGTGAGCAGTGATCTAATTTGGTGAGCTAAATTATACGTCAAGAATGTTATGGTAGTATGGATACGCCCATATAATTCCGGGATTCTTAATTTAAAATGAGTTTTTTTTTATTTACGTCAGCGACATCTAGCGATTGGGGGCCAACGTTCTAGTCTGTAAGACTATACGTTTGCGGCCCTCAAGTTGGCGGCCTCATGATGTGCCTCTTCACGCTCCGCTTGAAGAACCCGTGATTGTAAGAGGAGGGAAATACATGCGCTGGCAGGTCGAAATTAAATATGAATGAATCTGAGGCAGCCTTTATGTTGAGAAATTTTGGTACACTTCTAGTATTGGCAATTTGAACGCCTTAAACCTTCTAAGACCCCCTTTGAAGAACCCCATACTGTAGGCGTTTGGGAAAACCCTATTACGTGCTGATGACATAACATGTGGAACAAAAACTATTAGTTAAAATGTAAAAGAAAGAAAGAAAGAAAATAGTTTTTCTTCCACACAAAACAAACTGAATATCTATAGTAAATAATATCTTACAATATATCTATTACTAATTAAAAACTAAAACATTCTATTTTTTTTTTGCACACTCTGTGGAATAACGGCCGCCTCTCAGCATAATGCTGTCTGCATGTAATTCATGCAGAACTGCGCTGAACTAATAATATGCTTCTGCGTACCGCTACGGGGTTATAGGCGTTACTTTATGTATGTTTTTCTTACCACGCTTCTCTTAAAACCCCGGGTTCTTCAAGTGGAGCATGAGGAGGCATATCATAGGGCCGCTAATTCGCCAGATGACACCATGATTTTTCAACTGGGCTTTGTTATAAAAAGCAAAAAAGCAGAACACAAAGTACAAGCGACTGTTCAGTAACTTTTTTTATTTAAACGTATACTTTCTGTAAAATTCTTGAACTGGTAGCACACAAAACATACCTATTATATTTTTGAATGGGCTACTTGTAAACATGTAGAGATCTTGCGCCTGTCCATTTCTTCACGGCAATAGTCTCAATTACCTATTGCGTGGAGATCTGGATTTCAAAGCATTCCTCAAAGACTCAAAACGAAATTTATTCTCGTGTTCCCTCGTTCTGCTTACATATCAAACAATAGTAAATCAGTCTCCCGGAAAAAAAAGGACAAATTCTTTAACGATAACATTTTCAGGTATCTCTTAAAAACGGGTCACGTTCTACTTTTTTGGATATTTATTTTGCTTTTGCCTTATAATATGACAACTTAAAATTCTGTTTCCGTTAACGCATCCCTATGGAACTTATTACGGGGATGAAAAGTAGCCTTTGTTAAACCAGACTATGTTCTATTCTTGTACCAGAATTTAGTCAGATCTGTTCAGCCGTTAAAACGTGAAAGAGCAATAAACAACCACACATCTCTCAAATTTTTGCATTCATAATATTACTAGATGACACCGACGGCTCCGCCCGCGTAGTATTCCACTTCCCATGGGAGCTTATTCCCGGGGATAAAAAGTATATTAGTAAGAGTAGATTTAGCTCAGAGGCCTACCGGTTGTACAAAAAAAATACCTTGTTGTTGTATGTACAACGGGTTAAGGAAGCCCGGGGCTAGTCAACCATATCTATACAAATACCTACTATAAAGAGGAAAAACTTGTCTTTTTGTTATCGATGAACTTTAGAGCTACTCAAAAGATTTTACAAACATTTTTACCATATCTATTTTAACATACATAAAAAGTCACACTTTTATCCCCGAAGAGATAGTTAGAAGCTTAGTATACGCCCAAATTTCACCTTATAACTTTTTGTCTCACGAAATAGGTAATTGAGACTATTGCCGTGAAGAAATGGATAGGCGCAAGTCGCAATGATCCATATTATTTTGTGAATTTATTCTATAGCCCATAATGCCTTCAACTTGGCTTAACGACTGCCCTGTTGCTGACAACAGGGACCAGTCCCTAGTCCTTGGACCAGATCATCATCCTCATGTTACTGCGCAATGGAGCAAAGCACTAGTATGTTAACAAATGTGGCAGATTTCCTTACATAACTATTATTGAAAACATTGGCATGGTTCAATATGAGCTATGGGATTCGGCAGAACCGTGAGGCGCAGCTAGTATCAGATGGAATTCTTATATATTTATTTAGTCATGTACATCAAGGTAACATACTGTTACGAAAAACCACGTGTCGCGCACCGCGCCTCCGCTTAGCGCCAAAATTATAAGTGTCGACGCTGACGTCACATCCATAGTAATGTTATAAAACGGCCTGTCGCTCATTTTACGGGGCATTCGACACTGTACACTTAGACTAGTGGAAACTCTGCCCGAATCATTGTGGTACGGAGTTATAAAAGTATAACTGAGTCCTGAATTGTTTCATTACTGCCCTTCTGTTACACTCAGAAGTGGGATATGAAACGAAGTCATCCTGCTGGCCATGGGGTCCGCCCTCATGGGTGGCCCGAGCCAAGACAATCCAGTTCCAGTGAAGATGAAGAATACGCGCCAGCACCTGCAAAAAAACTACTAAAATCCCTGTTGGAACAGGAAGTGAGTAGGGCAATATTCGATCTCGATGAAGAAATTTCGCCATCGAACCGCTTCAGAAGTCATCGCTCATCCCAGAATTTGATCCTGAAGGAGAAGAGTATACGGTGTCATCGTGGTTACGAAAAATTGACCAATTGGGCGACATACACAGCTGGACCGACAAGGTAAAAGCCTTTCATCTCCAAGATAAACTGCGCGGTCAAGCCCGTAAGTGGTATAACCGTCTTGATGAATACCACTATACCTGGGCAGAGTGGAAAGAAATGTTACTAAAAGCTTTCCCTAAACATCGTGACTATAGTACCTTATTACAAGAAATGATGAACAGAAGAAAGCTGCCCAACGAATCAATGACAAAATACTACCACGATAAAATTGCCATGTGCTTTCGTTGTAAGCTGTCTGATGCCGCTAGCGTTTCATGCATAATTCGAGGTCTACCTATTTCATTGCAAGCAAATGCACGCGCGTTCCAATGCCAGCGTCCAGGTGAACTGTACGAAGCTTTTCTCTCTGCTGTCGACGATTATCAATCATCAACATTTGAAGTACGTGACAGGCAGAACAAGGAGGCTAAGCAGCTAGTGAACATTGAAAAGAAGGTGAATCCCGAGACTGATCCGTGTCCACGTTGTAAGAAAACGGGCCACATGCTACGTAGCTGCCCGCTACCTGATTTACGAAAATGTTTCAAATGTGGACTATAGAATAGAATAGAATAGAATAGAATAAACTTTATTTGTACACCATATTAAAACTAGTTTTACAAAAAATGTTTACAAAAAGTTGTACAAAGGGCGGCCTTATCGCTGTAAAGCAATATCTGACAGGCAACCTCAGGTCACGTTGCTACCCGTTGCTATAACCCATCAATTACACAAACCAAACCGGCTAAAAAGAATAGCAATATCAAAGAAATTATGCTCCTGCAAAACTATAACGAGATTTATAAATAAACCGGCCAAGTGCGAGTTGGACTCGCCCATGAAGGGTTTCGTAGCAGCAAGTAACATAATATAAAAGTTTTTATAGTTCGTTGTAACTTTGATTGATGTTTTAACACGTTCGCAGTGGTAGTGATTTTTCTAACCGAAAATTGCGGTTTATGACGTATTAAAAAAAACTACCAGCTCTATCTCGTTCGAACCAATTTTCGTTGGTAGTTTTTATAGCAATGTACATTATATAATTTTTTTAGATTTATCATTCTGTTAGTTTAGAAGTTAGAGGGGGGGGGACACACATTTTTCCACTTTGGAAGTGTCTCTTGCGCAAACTATTCATTTTAGAAAAAAATGATGTTGGGAACCTCAATAGTATTTTTGAAGACCTATCTATAGATACCACACAGGTATGGGTTTGATGAAAAAAAAAAATTTGAGTTTCAGTTCTGAGTATGGGGACCCCCAAAATTTACTACTTTTTTTCTAGTTGTATATAAGAATCTTAATGCGGTTCACAGAATACATCTAGTTACCAAGTTTCAATGGCATAGGCCTTACAGTTTCGGAGAAAAATGGCTGTGACACACGGACGGACAGACAGACAGACAGACAGACAGACAGACATGACGAATCTATAAGGGTTCCGTTTTTGCCATTTGGCTACGAAACCCTAAAAAACAGTGCAGGTAAACGGAACATTCCTGAAATGCTATATCGATACGGGCAGCCAAGTAAATGTTATCAATAACGCCATTGTCAACATGTTAAGACTCAACATTACACCAACCAGAACAATCCTGAGAGTTTTTTCGGGAGGTTTATTGACGAGCCGGGGTGTCGTGAACTTCCACCTAGAAATTGACAACATTCAAGTGAAATGCAGCGCACACATCACAGAAATGGACATGCAAGACATTCACCTGCTAATTGGTCAGCCAGTTATCAATTCCGATAATATCTCCCTTGTAGTCACTAACAAGACGGCTACTTTGAGTTTGAACCACAACCCTCTATCGGAATGTCAGGCGTACGAAGAAATTGATAAGTTCAAGGTGGTAACAGCCAACAAAGAAACCCTACCACCCGGTACCTCTATCATCAAAGTTCTGGTGCTGGGGAACGTCGAAACTAACAAGGTCTGCACTACACCACGCTATTACGACTTCCAAGGTGTCTCCTATGCCCTGCCAGCTACGCTGCTCAGCGGCGGCCAGGGCTACATGAAGGTAATCAACACCGGCACCGCTGTTGTTGGCTGGAAAGCGGGCGAGATCCTCACGCGAGCTAGCAGCTGCCAGGAATCAGCCACTCAGTTAAGCCAGGTGAGTTCTGCCAAGCCTTTATCTGTGTTGCCAAATAAGCCAAACTGTGCCAAGCCTAAAGTTTCTGCTTTACGCTATCTTGCCACTTCGTCAGCTTCCATTTTAACCATGAACGAATTGCTCGATAATACCATAGGTGATGTACTAATATCGGAAATAAGTATGGGGAATTTAAATAAAAACGAGTATAGTATTTTATTAAATTTATTATTACAATATAAAAACACTTTTTCGAAAAACACAAATGACCTCGGTTGCACTAGTTTAGCACATATGAAAATAAAACTTACCACAGAACAACCAATATATCGCCAACCCTATAGGTTATCGCATACAGAACAACAAATAGTTAATTCTAAAGTTAGCGAATTATTACAGGCCGGGATAATTAAAGAATCAGAGTCCAATTACGCATCGCCTGTTATCCTAGTAAAAAAAAAGAACGGAGATAGCCGGCTATGTGTGGATTATCGTGCCCTTAACTCGATCACAGTAAAGGATAGATATCCTTTACCCAATATAGATGATCACATCTCTAAGTTAGCTGGTAAAAAGTATTTCACGAGCCTCGACATGGCTCAAAGTTATCACCAACTACCAATTGCTCCCGAAGACACTCACAAAACAGCTTTTATCACACCACAAGGACACTATGAATATTTAAGGGTTCCGTATGGTTTGGCCAACTCGCCGTCGGTATTTATGAGAATGATTACTAAACTCGTTAATTCGATTCGTTACAAAGCGTCAACATCTGAAAGTGACAGCGCGACATACGAAATTCTTGCATTCTTAGATGATTTATTACTACCCTCAGTTGACTTTAGTTCCGGTATAAAAATGTTAGAATCTGTATTGCAAACGTTCCAATCGAATAATCTTAAATTAAATATGAGGAAGTGCACGTTTTTAAAAGACAAAGTGACGTATCTTGGACACGAAATTTCTCAAGAAGGTGTATATCCGACTGATTCAAAATTGAGTGCTGTTTCCAAATTCCCAATACCAAAAAATGTGCATGAAGTACGTCAATTTATAGGTCTTTGTAGTTATTTCAGAAAGTTTATGTATAAATTCGCGATAATAGCACGCCCTTTAACGGAATTAATAAAAAAAAACGTGCCGTGGCAATGGAGTGAGAAACAAAACGACAGTTTCGAAGAATTAAAGAGATGTTTGTGCTCTAAACCAGTGTTAGCTTTATATAATTCCGATTTAGATACAGAAATACATACGGATGCATGCAAGTTAGGGATCGCGGGTATTTTATTACAAAAACAGTTCGATAACACCCTTCGCCCCGTTTTGTATTTTAGCCGAGTGACATCTAAAGAGGAAGGAAGAACCTCGTATTGCAAGATGGTGGTTACTAATACAGGACTACGATATTAGTGTAGAGTACAGACCCGGTGAACGAATGAAACATGTCGATGCATTAAGTAGAAATCCCATTGACGCCGTAAACATTTACCGTCTAGAAGTCACTGATTGGTTTTACACTTTACAATACCAGGATGACAAGTTGAAAAATATAATCAACCAATTGAAATCCGGGTCGGCCGGGCGAGATGTAGTAAACAGTTACGTGTTGCTAGAGGATAGGTTGTTTCGGAAAACACTTGCTGGTAATAGACTTGTAGTACCTGGCGCGGCTAGGTGGAAGATCCTTCAAATGCATCATGATGAAATAGGACATATAGGATTAAAACGTTGCACTGACCTCATCAAAAGTGATTTCTGGTTTCCTAAAATGACTCGTTTTATTAAAAAGTACGTATCGTCCTGTTTATGTTGCGCGTACGGGAAGGGAGATCACGGTCGAAAGGAAGGTAAGTTACATCCTATTCCAAAGCCAAATGAACCGTTTCGAATGTTGCATATTGATCATTTAGGCCCGTTCTGTAGGACAAAGAAAGGTTATCAGTATATGCTTGTTATTACTGATGCATTTTCGAAGTTTGTGGTCGCGGAACCTACCCGCACAGTTAATTCTATAGAAACTATTAGAACTCTTAAAAGGATATTATCATTATTTGGCTACCCTGATAGAATAGTAACAGATCACGGCTTTTACAAGTAGGTATTTTAAAAAATTCACTTTAGATAGGCAGTTTAGGCACACCCTGAATGCAATAGCGTGCCCACGGGCAAATGGCCAAGCTGAGCGCACGAATCGTACTATACTGAATGCCCTACGAGTCTCTGACCCTAGTGAAGCGGCCAATAACTGGTCTAATTGCCTACCTGATGTAGTTTGGAGAATAAATAATACTATAAATGATACTACCGGCTATAAACCGTATGATTTAGTGTTTTTACGTAATGGTAGATCCGTGTGCGAAGTAACTGTTACTAATCGTATCCACGAGACGATGGAAGTAAAACGTAAAAATGCTAGTGAGCGTCTTAACGAAGTCAGCGTTAAGATGAAACGTAATTTTGATAAGCGTCGTAAAAACTGTCAAGTATATAAGAAAGGTGACTTTGTTTTGTGGAGACAGGCACCTACGAGTAGTGCTTCCAAAGTAAACACCAAGCTAGATGATTTATATTCGGGCCCCTACATTGTGACTCAAGTAGTCGGTAATGACAGGTACAGAATAAGAAGCATAAAAGGATTAAGGGGTTACAAAAGTTTTATAGGGCTTGTGTCAGCCGATGCCCTACGTCCATATCGTAGCATTGCTCCTTTATCTGACAGTGCCAGCAGTTCTGATGATCAACTAGAAACAGAAGACCTTATTGATCTTTTGGAGAGCTAATATTTTTTGTAAATGTTACAGAATCGCCGCATGTGCCATGTCGAGCCCAGCCATGCCGGCACAGCCAGCCACGCCGGCACAGCCAGCCACGCCGGCACAGCCAGCCGCGTCGGCACAGCCAGCCATGCCGGCACAGCCAGCCACGCCGGCACAGCCAGCCACGCCGGCACTGCCAGCCACGTCGGCACAGCCAGCCACGCTGGCACTGCCAGCCACGCCGGCTCAGCCAGCCACGCCGGCGCAGCCACTCAAGCCTAGCCTACTTCTAAAACCCTGTTTCCATTGCGGGAGCAATCACTTGCAGGATAGCCGATTGTTACGAAAAACCACGTGTCGCTCACCGCGCCTCCGCTTAGCGCCAAAATTATAAGTGTCGACGCTGACGTCACATCCACGGCAATGTTATAAAACGGCCTGTCGCTCATTTTACGGGGCATTCGACACTGTACACTTAGACTAGTGGAAACTCTGCCCGAATCATTGTGGTACGGAGTAATAAAAGTATAACTGATTACTGAATTGTTTCATTACTGCCCTTCTGTTACAATACATATGAAACTTGTACACCCTCTCAAGCAAGATAAAGTATTATAGATTATACTAGATGAGGCTCTTGGCTTCGCCCGTGTGAAGTTTGGTACCCGTTTCCACTTCCCGTGGGAACATATTCCCGAGATGAAAAGTAGCCTGTGTTATCCAAACTGTAAGCCATCTCTGTACTAAATTTCAGCACAATCCGTTCAGCCGTTATATCGTGATTGAGTAACAAACATCCAAACATCTTCACAAACTTTCACATTATAATAGTAGTAGGAGAGTAGTATTATCTGGGGCCGATACCTACTAGTTCCGCTATACTCAAACAGTGACCCGCGGCCCACATTTGTGGCCCATCTGAATATAGAGTAATAAGAGGATACTGCATGAAATATCTCCTAGTCAGGACCCCTCCATTGGAACTAGAAGCGAGGCCTCCTGACTCATTGTTTAAATGGCACATGGAGGCGCTGTAGCTGGGTCATAAGCCTGCGCCCCGAGAAATCGAGGCTCAGCGGTCCCAGTCCCACCATGGTGGAGAAAACTCACAATCAGGGTGATCACCCACCCGAACTTGTAACTACCTTTTTTCACTAATAACTTTTTTAAGTTAATTTCGAACTGCGTTTTAGTTAAGACCTAAATAATAATGAGTGGTGGCCCGCGACACCGTGATTGAAACCTGTTTGTGGCCTTAGTAAAAAAAGGTTGACTATGGCTGTACTAGTTTGACCCCTAACTAGTCACCTCTCGCTCTGGGAGCTGTTACAAATTACCCAAGTACTGGAGTCTACTTCCTGTGGTAAACTTTTTATGATACGGGTACAATAATATTATGTAGCACAACAACGGATAGCTATAAGCTATACCTATTTCTTTTTTTTTATAATTGAGCTCACCAAATTGACGTCGCCACCGGCCTGATGGTAAGCCATGGCGCATCTAGCGATTAGGGGCCAATCTCACAGTCCTTAAGACTTTCGACAGTGGTCATCAAGTTGGCGGCCCCAACATGTGCCTCTTCACGCTCCTCTTGAAGAACCCGGGATTGTAAGATGAGGGAAACACGTGTGCGGGCAGGTCGTTCCATGTTTCTTAATTCGACAGAGGAACGATCTTTTGAAACGCTCAATTCTGGCGAAGATTAGTGGAGAGACCACCAAAGAAAATACTATTATTATTCTCACTATTCACAAAAAAATACACTAGCTAGCTTACCACAGCGCAACATCGTTTACGTAACAATTAGATTCTTCTGCACCTCCAATAATAAACGCACCGGGCGCCCCGGGGAAATCGTCAAAACGATATTCCGGGATTTTCGATTGACCTTACAGCCAATATTATAGACACAATAATAGTTATTTTACGAAAATCTTTTCTGGTAGTTATCAGAATTCAGAAGTATGTCTAAGACTAGTGAACGTCACGCGGTTTCACCCGCGTAGCTCCCGTTCCTTTGGGAATATGGGAAAAAAAATAGCCTATGTTCACCGCGAAGAGTGTAGCTTTCCAACAGTGAAAGAATTTTTCAAATCGGTCCAGTAGTTCTGGAGCATATTCGTGCAACCAAACAAACAAAATACAATCAAATCTTTCCTCTTTAGGCTGAGCGCACATTGGCGACAAGACAGTCTACAGACAGACTGTTCAATGTAAACAAACAAACAAACAGTCAAATCTTTCCTTTTTATAATATTAGTATAGATATAGGCTAAGAGGCAGGCAAGAGTTTTATGCTGTGTCATAGGCTGATTTAATTGATTGGTAATTGGACTAAAAATAAAAGAAATAAAATAAACATAGTATTTATTATAAAAAACAATTCATTAACAGTCCTTAAAAAGTTCCTGTATCGCGTACAATGGCAATCCTTTGGTCTCAGGCAGAAATTTGTAAAAATATACAGTAGTACCAAAACACACGGCAGAAAATAGATAAAACATGGGTGCCAACCCAACAGATTGTAGCACAGAACTAAATAGAAACATGCAACTGAAGCAGCAGATGTAAGCCCATTCTGTTGTCAACATGAATAGAGTGCTTTTTACCTGAAATAATAATTAAATTAATTTTTGACGTGTATATTATATACATTTTGGATACGTAAGTATGTAGCATTTATTTTCTATAGATGCAGTATTTAGGATGTGAAAGCAGCCTTATCGAGTTATCTTTTTTTAATCGGTTGTCAGTGGTGACATTTCTGCTGTCAGAATGACAGGATGTCATAAGTTCGGTGACGAAGCGTTTCGCATTTAAAGGAACGGGTTTTGTTAAGATTTTTCGTGAAAGAGAGGACTTTTGACCGAGACCTGCTTTGGGGTAGTTGGAGGTCCTTTGGCTTTTGCTCTGAGACTGTGCCGCGAATCAGTTTTTCGCTCAAGCGCGATTATTTGTTACCTCGCGTGGCCTAACGGGCTGTGATTGGGTTGCTGCATTGCATCTTGCTACATTTTACCCAGAAAACTGGTGAGTCACTTCTTCTTTTGCAAAGCGGGTCGATTGTCGTCTGTCGCGCAGCCAAGATCTTAATTTGTCGTTTCTTTCATGACAGGGTTTTTTACTACGGGGCTAGTTGCCGGAAGAGATATTTGGTGCCGCACCTAAAAGTTAGTGGGCTGCACGTGGTACGACAACGTGGAAGTGCGGACTACACGAGCTTCTCATGTGAGAGGTATCTGCCGTCATCACCTGGCAGTAACAACAGGCAGTCACTCTCACTCAGCTCACTCTGCAGGCCAGTAAATCCACTACTTATGTGTAGCTTAGTAGCATAAGTACCTAAGCACTGACTATACTTCTGTGTACCTGTGATATTTGTGTCTATCAGTGAATAAGCTCTCTGTGTGTCTCTGTGTATCTCTGTGTTATATAAATATATGTGTGTACACCATACCTGACTGTTTTCGTCAGAGCCCTGGCCTACCCTTGCACGCACACTGGAATCTCTGTAGTAAGGCGCCCTGGGAAAGAGTTCTCTGCATAGCTACCTCGCGCTAGTTGGTGAGTAACACTGATCATCACTGTGTTATAAATTGGCTCCCAACGTAGTGGCAAATCTCTGGGTCTACTCTGCGGTAGCCTCAGTCTAGTGTGTGTGCATAGGTGGTTACCTCTGGCGAAACCATCCTGGTGAATCGTCCGAGACGCTCCAGGACGTTAATTGGTGGTGCTAGCAGCTAAGCACAAAACCTTCCCTTTCGTCTTCTTCCAGCTTCCTACATCTTTGGCTGGAAAAGACACAAAATTCTAAATTCTAAAATTTAAAAATAGCTGTGATTTTGGAAAAACTTTTTGATTTTAGTTGGAATACCCACTTCTTTTCTTATTGTGTTTTTTTTCTTCTTTATGTTCTTTTTTTTATGGTGCACACATATATTTATTATATTATTAGTGTAGATTAATATATAATATATATTATCCTATAGTTTCACCTTGTAAGGTAAACTTAGTGAATCTCTCTGTGTTAACTTAGTGAATTTCTCTGTGTAACTTAAAACTTTTTTATAAGGTGTGTACATACCTTGTAATTTTGAATGTTAACCTGAACTGTGTTATCAGAAAATTTAGAAACTTTTCTCTCTTAATATACCCTTAATCTTTGTTAAATTCTAAAAGTCAATTTGAAACATAATTACCTAACTTAGTACACTTTGTTGTAACTCAATTTACATTTTTACTTTGTAATTGATCCCTATCTGTGCCATTTTATCTTTATAATTGTTGTAAGTAAATTTTTACATAATGGCACAGATGAAAAAATATATTAATTATTTAAGAAAGGATGAACTTGCTAACGAGCTGTCCCACATGGGTATTTCAGTGGAACCGGAAACGACAGTGTCTGGCCTTCGGAGTGAGCTAAGAGCGGCACACCGACTCGTCCGTCGAGGTAGCATCAAAGCGAGTGCTCCGGTACCCGCTGATGCATCGGCTGAGCTCTCGATCTGCCTCCCGAAGGTGTCCGAGCTGGAGGAGGCTATTCAGTCAGGTGACATCTTCATTAATAAGGGTAGTCGTCTTAGGGTGTCCCTCAGGGCCAACTACTTATTGAGTAGGTTAGCTCGTTGTGGTCTGGATTGCCCCGACCTGGTGGATATTCGTGGTAGGCTAGTGAAGATCATCGCTAGGGCTGAACCCAGTAGTGATTCTGAATCCGAAGGTTCGGATGATGATGGTGATGATCCTTCGGGTCGTGACCAGGTGGAATATACTTCACCAGTAGTGAGAGAGGACCGCTCGGTGCGAGCTAGTTCAAGTAGGAATAGTTCTACATGTAACATAGTGTATAAAGAACGTCCCCTTAACTTATGTTCATTTAACTTAAAATATGATGGTTCTACTTGTGTACGTGGGTTTTTAGAGAGATTAGAGGAACTTAGATGTGCTCGGGAGGTTACTAAGCCTAGACTCCTTATGGCTTTCTCCGACCTGTTGGATGGACCGGCTTTGTCTTGGTTCCGTACAAACAAAGCTAACTTCATCTCATATGAGGATCTTATTAGTGAGCTTAGAGATACCTTCGATATTCCTGATTATGATTACCGCCTCAGGAACGAGATAAGACAGCGTACACAAGCCCGCTCTGAGTCCTTGGTTAACTATATATGTACAATGCAAGCCATGTTCTCAAGGTTGTCATGTAAGATGCCCAGTGAGGAACAGCTGGACATTCTCATGCACAACATTAGACCTGACTACATGAAGGAACTGGCCTTGCATGATGTCAACTCTGTGGATGACTTGAGACGTTTGGGTAAGCGCTTGGAGCTTGCGCGTACTAGGGCAGACGCTTTCCATGAGCCTGCTCTTGACAAGTTTGAGATTACATCTGACTTACACCAGCTTAAGAACAAAGGTGTACAAAAGCCCGCTAAGCAGGTGTCTGCAGTGGAGACGCCGGTTACCCCCCACGATCGCAAATGCTTTCGTTGCGGCGGGGGCGGTCACACTGCATACAGCTGCACACAGTCAAGGGAGCTGGTGTGTTTCCGGTGTGGTCTCAAAGGAGTCAAGACCCCAGACTGCTCACACTGTACTAGCAAGTCAAAAAACGCGTAGGCCAGGGCCTTATTAGGAACTCTGTGCATCACTCTGTATCTGAGTCTATTTCTGATAAGGTCCTGTTTCCTAAACGGGATAGTGACATTAGACCGTATCTAGTTGTTAAGGTTTTAAATTTAAATGTCTTAGGCCTTCTAGATTCCGGTGCCTCCTGCTCTATACTAGGTAAGGGAGCGCACCGCATCTTCTTGGAACTGGGTTTTGATCTTGTGAGTATCAATCCTACTTTTCGTATTACAACTGCAGACAGCACTCACTTGCAATGTCTGGGTTGTATCTCTTTGCCAATTGAGTACAATTCGGTTATCCGAGTTGTCAAGTTCTATGTTGTCCCAGGTATAACCACCTCCATGATATTTGGAGTGGATTTCTGGCAACAATTTAAGTTAAGTGATAAGTTAATTTTACAAAATATTAGTCTTGATAGCTTTAGTGATAATAATCCTATAGAGTCTGTGTCCCTTAACGGTGGCCTCGAGGATTACGACAACCTGACAACTAAACAAAGGTGTGTAATCAACGAGGTCATTGAAAAGTTCGACTCGTTGAACACTGATAAGGTGGGTTTAGGTCGGACCTCACTTGTGCACCATGTCATTGACACTGGTGACAGCAAGCCGATCAAGCAGCGTTATTATCCGCTCTCTCCCCTTAAGCAGAAGGCCCTGGAAGCCGAGCTGGACCGAATGCTGGAGATGGGAGTAGTGTCCCCGTCTCAGTCCGCCTGGAACTCTCCAGTGGTCATGGTGGAGAAGGCGAACGGCGACCTCAGATTGTGCTTGGACTCTCGCAAGCTGAACTCTGTGTCAAAGAGTGACGCCTACCCCTTACCCTATATCAATCAAATCTTGGACCACCTTAATAATGCTAAGTATTTAACTTCTGTAGATTTGAGTGCGGCTTACTGGCAGATTCCATTCGACTCACCCCAGTCTGCTGAGAAGACTGCTTTTACGGTTCCCCGGAGAGGATTGTTCCATTACAATTCCATGTGCTTCGGTCTTGTCGGTGCCAGTGCCACGATGCAACGCCTCATGGACCGTCTGTTTGGTCCCGAGTTCGACAACAAGGTATTTGCGTTTCAGGATGACATAGTCTGTGTGTCCAGCACCTTTGAGGAGCATGTAGAGCTCTTACATAGAGTCTATCAGCAACTCAAGGATGCTGGCCTAACTATTAATATGAAAAAATCCCACTTTTGTCGGAGTGAACTCAAATACCTGGGGTATTATGTGGACAAACATGGCT
The DNA here is from genome assembly GCA_933228765.1 of Miltochrista miniata. Taxonomy (NCBI): domain Eukaryota; kingdom Metazoa; phylum Arthropoda; class Insecta; order Lepidoptera; family Erebidae; genus Miltochrista; species Miltochrista miniata. The sequence continues at coordinate 6,612,159 of OW121769.1, forward strand.
TACGGACAGACCCGGGTAAAGTTGAGGTTATCCTCAACTATCCCACCCCTTCTAACCCTAAGGAGGTTAAGAGATTTCTGGGAGTGGCCGGCTGGTATCGTCGCTTTGTTAACAACTTCTCGAAGATTAGTAAACCTCTGTGCAAACTCACTTCTACGAACCTTAAGTTCGAATGGACCCCTGAGGCTGAACAGTCCTTTAACCTGCTAAAGTCAGCCTTGGTTTCTGCCCCTATATTAAAAATGCCTAACTTTGAGATGCCCTTCCGCATTCTTAGTGACGCGTCAGCTTACTCAGTTGCTGCTGTACTGACACAAACTCACGATGGTGTTGAGCACCCTATCGCCTACTGTAGCCGTTCTCTCAACAAGAACGAGGTGAACTACAGCACAACTGAGCGAGAACTTCTGGCCGTGATTTTCGCTTTGGAACAATTTCGACAGTACGTCGAAGGCCAAAAATGTACGGTCGTCACGGATCATTCATCTCTTCTGTGGTTCCATAAGCTAAAAAATCCCACGGGTCGTCTAGCACGTTGGAGCATGAGGCTCAGTCAATTCGATTTTGACATAGAGCATCGAAAAGGTAAAGACCACGTTGTACCTGATGCTCTGTCTCGTATCAAAATTGATTCCCTCGATGCAGTACCCACTAAAGACCCGTGGTATGACCACACCATGAATAGTGTTCGGAAGAACCCTAGGAAGTCACCAAATTATGACATTCGTGACAACCTTCTATATAGGTTAACTAAAAATAAATATTCTTTGACTTCAGACTTTGACTGGAAGCTGGTGGTACCTCAGGAGGATCGCTTGCCCCTGCTCTCTAAGTACCACGATGACACACTTAGTGCCCATGGTGGCGTTTGGAAGACGCATAAAAGGTTAGCCCTAAATTATTACTGGCCCAAGATGTACGAGGACGTCAAAGAATATGTTGGGAATTGCGAAACATGCAAGCAGTACAAACCCGTAAATACGTCTCGTCCCGGCCTAATGGGTAGCCCGAAGCGGGTTTCGAAGCCATTCGAAGCTATCTCTGTCGATCTGCTTGGTCCCTTTCCCACTTCGAGCAATAGAAACGTACACCTGATCGTGGTCTCCGACTACTTTAGCAAATACGTCATGTTGTGCCCTGTTCGGGTTGCCACAGGCGCTGTAGTCGCGAGGTTCATAGAGAAGAGTGTGTTTCTCGTGCACGGAGTCTGCAAGACTATTTACATGGATAATGGCCCTCAGTTTGTGAGTAAGCCATTTAAGGATCTGTTGGCTAAATACAATGTACCTAATATATATTATAACCCTAGGTATCATGCCCAAACTAATCAGAACGAGCTATTCGCAATGTGGTTCAAGCGATCTCATGCTATGTGAAGTCACAACACAAGTCTTGGGATCAGTTCTTGGTTGAGATACAGTGTGCTTTAAACACTGCAGTTAACGAAGCAACTCGTTTCACCCCTTACTTTTTGGTACATGGTAGGGAATTTATTGGGGATGGAGTGCTGTACAGGCAGACAGATATCGCGTGCCATCCTACTTCAGTCTCTGTAGACGATCCATCAGCCTTCGGTGTCAAGCTGAGAGAAATACAACGCATTTACGACCAGGTGAGGAAACATTTGAACGTTGCCCACCAGCGTAATGAAAAGTATTACAACCTCAGAAAAAGGCATGTAGAGCTGAAAGTGGGACAGATAGTTTACAAACGCACGTTCTACCTGTCCAACAAGGCCAAGAATTTTACTGCTAAGCTAGCTCCTAAGTTCCTTAAATGTGTGGTGACTGCTAAACGATCCCCTTTAGTATATAGGCTGTCAGATCTGGACGGTAGGGATCTTGGGGAGTACCATATCAAGGACATCCTGAAGTATCGGGAGGAGCAGTCTCCAATACCTAACGTAACTACATAGCACTGTTTCTCTAGTTTATTAAACCAGTGCTATGTGATCATTATGTAAGACTATTTTAATCTTTTGTTTGTATTTCTATATGTGTACGTGACTTTAAATTGTCACGTTGTAGTTTCTTCTATGCACCGCACCGAGCGTTTTTCTCTCATTCGCTTCTTAGTACTCTACATTATCCTGAGAGCTTGGGTAGTGTTAGGGTATCGGCATTGAGTAAAGGGAGCATTCGTTTTCTATGAAGGGCATTAGACTCTAGTTACTTAGCCTAACCGGTACACGAGTCAGTGTCTAGTTAGGTACATAGGAGGATCTTTCTTTGGTATTGTAATGGTCGTAGTCAGCTGGTGTTTGAAGGACCTAGCTGGTTGTCTTTGTTTATTAGTCAGTACTTTTCTGTTTTCTTTATTGTGTATTTCCAGCGTGTCATATCCGCAGGAAATACTATTAAAGGGGGGGTGGTTGTAGCATTTATTTTCTATAGATGCAGTATTTAGGATGTGAAAGCAGCCTTATCGAGTTATCTTTTTTTAATCGGTTGTCAGTGGTGACATTTCTGCTGTCAGAATGACAGGATGTCATAAGTTCGGTGACGAAGCGTTTCGCATTTAAAGGAACGGGTTTTGTTAAGATTTTTCGTGAAAGAGAGGACTTTTGACCGAGACCTGCTTTGGGGTAGTTGGAGGTCCTTTGGCTTTTGCTCTGAGACTGTGCCGCGAATCAGTTTTTCGCTCAAGCGCGATTATTTGTTACCTCGCGTGGCCTAACGGGCTGTGATTGGGTTGCTGCATTGCATCTTGCTACATTTTACCCAGAAAACTGGTGAGTCACTTCTTCTTTTGCAAAGCGGGTCGATTGTCGTCTGTCGCGCAGCCAAGATCTTAATTTGTCGTTTCTTTCATGACAGGGTTTTTTACTACGGGGCTAGTTGCCGGAAGAGATATTTGGTGCCGCACCTAAAAGTTAGTGGGCTGCACGTGGTACGACAACGTGGAAGTGCGGACTACACGAGCTTCTCATGTGAGAGGTATCTGCCGTCATCACCTGGCAGTAACAACAGGCAGTCACTCTCACTCAGCTCACTCTGCAGGCCAGTAAATCCACTACTTATGTGTAGCTTAGTAGCATAAGTACCTAAGCACTGACTATACTTCTGTGTACCTGTGATATTTGTGTCTATCAGTGAATAAGCTCTCTGTGTGTCTCTGTGTATCTCTGTGTTATATAAATATATGTGTGTACACCCTACCTGACTGTTTTCGTCAGAGCCCTGGCCTACCCTTGCACGCACACTGGAATCTCTGTAGTAAGGCGCCCTGGGAAAGAGTTCTCTGCATAGCTACCTCGCGCTAGTTGGTGAGTAACACTGATCATCACTGTGTTATAAGTAACACTACTAAATCCTGCCCGATCTGGCAATAATGTAAACATGTGTCATGTTTTGACAATCGTTGTCTAAGACAGATGAGTAGAAAAAAATATACACTCATTTGCAAAAAAAAACGGGCACCTAAGCAATGAACCATTTCAAATGTTAATATTGCTTTGTTTGATAATTATAGGTAGTTTTATCGTCACAATTTGGTAAATTAATAAGAAAATAATCGTTTTCATCAGTATTTCATAAAATTTTGTTACAATTTATGGGAAATAATGCTAAACCTCGCTAGTAGTGTATGTTCGCTAGTAGTGCATATGCTCATGAAGTAAAAATAAAAAAGTTTTTTTGTTTGTTTTTCTTTAATAAAGTAAAAGCAGATAAATGTTTAGTATCGAGTGTGACCCCCTCTAGCTAAAATCACAGCTTGAATTCGTCTGGGCATGCTAGCGAGTATATCCCGGATACTTGCTTGCGGAATACGTTCCCACTCCGCAGTAATCACATTCTTCAGCTCTCTGATGGTCTGCGGAGCCGGGTGTACTGATCTCACATGCCGTTTTAGAACGTCCCAGATATGTTCTATGGGATTGAGGTCGGGAGTTCGAGCTGGCCAATCCAAACGACGAATGCCGACCTCTTGCACATACGCATTAACATCGCGGGATCGGTGGGCGCGAGCATCGTCGTCCATAAAAATCGAGTCTTGACCTAGAGCGGCCAATGCAGGTTGTGCATGAGGAATTAGAACTTCCGTTATGTATCGATGCCCAGTCAGTGAGCCGTTTTCAATGAAGACTAACTCTGTACGTTCCATTGAATTTATTCCTGCCCAAAACATAACAGAGCCCCCACCATAAGGTGTGATTTCTTCGAAACATGCATCTGCAAAGCGCTCTCCTTGTCTTCTTAGCACTCGCCGACGTCGATCTTCACCGAACAGAGATATCCTGGCTTCATCAGAGAACAAAACCCTATTCCAATCTTCTTGAGTCCATGATTCACAATTTCTAGCGAACCTAAGCCTGTGAACTCTGTGCTCACGGAGTAATTTAAGGCCGCGGGCCGGGCGGTGACTGCGTATATTGGCAGCGAGAAGCTTCCTCCTGACCGTCCATAGACTAATATGCACATTTATTACTTCTTGGAGGTAGTTCTTAGGATCCACATACGAAGATTTGCGATTTCTCAATGCGCGACTCACAAGAAAACGATCATCCTGTGGTTGGATACATGGTTTTCTTCAAGAACCAGGCCTTCTCTCGACGGAACCAGACTCGTGATATCGCTGCCAGGTCCTTTGGACCGTCGAGCGACTAACATTTAGCCTCCTAGCCACGAAACATTGGCTGCAACCCTCTTCAAGCAGCGCGATAATTTTGGTAGCTTTTACCACTTTATCTACCATTTTTGATACAGCCAAACAGCAATAAATAAAGCTTTGACAGTCAAGGATATGAAATTAATCGATAAAAATTGAATAAAAGTTGTGAAAGTCGATGTTAACTTCTGGAACTTCGCGCCAAAAATGTAGGATAAAAAGGGGTTTTCTGTAAAAATGAGCATCAAATGAAAATTTGAATTTAGAACGTACTTTTTTAAATACCACGGCATTTTTAAAACCAGCCAGTAACGTGTACAAACGATTGAAACCTTTTTGGTATTGCATCTTTTTAAAGATGAATTCTTATGCGATAACATTTTCAGAGATCTCCTAAAAGCGGGTCACGTCCAATGTATTTAGATATCTTTTTGCTTTAGAGAATGACCGCGGTTTCGCCCGCGTAGTAAGTACCTACTCTGTTCCCGTTTCCGCTTCCCATGGGAACTTATTCCGGGGAGAAAAAGTCGATGTATGAATACAGACTATAACCTATTCTTCTACCAAATTTCAGGCAGATCGTTCAGCCGTTAAAGTGTAAGAGTAAGAAATATATAGACATTTCACAAACTTTCGCATTTATAATATCACTAGATGATAATGAGACAATATTTAAAAATTAACACCTTTATCCCCGAAGGGATAGTTAGATATATAAGCTCCCATTTCACCTTATAACTTTTGTGTCCCACGTAATAGGTGTATTGAAACTATTGCCATGAAAAAATGGACAGGCGCAAGTTGCGATGATCCACATTATTTTGTGAATTTATTCTATAGCCCTAAGGCCTTTAACTTGGCCATAATATAATTGACAACATTCTTGTTATCACCAACGGCTTAACGTACCTTCTGAAGCATGGCACCCAGCCTAGAACCGGATCATCATCATCACCATCATGTTACTACACAATGGAGCAAAGCACCAATAATATATGTTAACAAATGTGGCATATTTCCTTACATAACTATTATTAAAAACATTGGCATGGTTCAATATTAGCTACGGGATTCAACAGAACCGTGAGGCGCAACTAGTATCAGATGGAATTCTTACATTCTTGTACCTTTATTTAGTTATATACAATTATACACCAAGGTAACATACATATGAAACTTGTACACCCTCACGAGCAAGACAAAGTATTATATATTATACTAGATGATGCTCGCGGCTTCGCCCGCGTGAAGTTTGGTACCCGTTCCCGCTTCCCGAGAGAACATATTCCCGAGATGAAAAGTAGCCTATGTGTTATTTCAAACTGTAAGCCATCTCTGTACCAAATTTCAGCACAATCCGTTCAGCCGTTAGATCATGATTGAGTTACAAACATCCAAACATCTTCGCAAACTTTCACATTATAATAATGGTAGGACAGTAGTACATATTATCTGGGGCCTACTAGTTCCGCTATACTCAAACAGTGACCCGCGGTTGGCCACATTTGGCCTTTGATAGTGGCCCACCTGAATATAGAGTAATGAGGATACTGCATGAAATATCTCCTAGTCGGGACCCCTCCATTGGAACTAGAAGCGAGGCCTCCTGACTCATTGTTTAAATGGCACATGGAGGTGCTGTAGCTGGGCCATAAGCCTGCGCCCCGAGAAATCTAAGCTCAACGGTCCCAGTCCCGCCATGGTGGAGAAAACTCACAATCAGGGTAATCACCCACCCGAACTTGTAACTACCTTTTTTCACTAATAACTTTTTTAAGTTAATTTCGAACTGCGTTTTAGTTAAGACCTAAATAATAATGAGTGGTGGCCCGCGACACCGTGATTGAAACCTGTTTGTGGCCTTAGTAAAAAAAGGTTGACCATGGCTGTACTAGTTTGACCCCTAACTAGTCACCTCTCGCTCTGGGAGCTGTTACAAATTACCCAAGTACTGGAGTCTACTTCCTGTGGTAAACTTTTTATGATACGGGTACAATAATATTATGTAGCACAACAACGGATAGCTATAAGCTATACCTATTTCTTTTTTTTTATATTTAGCTCACCAAATTGACGTCGCCACCGGCCTGATGGTAAGCCATGGCGCATCTAGCGATTAGGGGCCAATCTCACAGTCCGTAAGACTTTCGACAGTGGTCATCAAGTTGGCGGCCCCAACATGTGCCTCTTCACGCTCCTCTTGAAGAACACGGGATTGTAAGATGAGGGAAACACATGTGCGGGCAGGTCGTTCCATGTTTCTTAGTTCGACAGAGGAACGATCTTTTGAAACGCTCAATTCTGGCGAAGATTAGTGGAGAGACCACTAACGAAAATACTATTATTATTCTCACTATTCACAAAAAAATACACTAGCTAGCTTACCACAGCGCAACATCGTTTACGTAACAATTAGATTCTTCTGCACCTCCAATAATAAACGCACCGGGCGCCCCGGGGAAATCGTCAAAACGATATTCCGGGATTTTCGATTGACCTTACAGCCAATATTATAGACACAATAATAGTTATTTTACGAAAATCTTTTCCGGTAGTTATCAGAATTCAGAAGTATGTCTAAGACTAGTGAACGTCACGCGGTTTCACCCGCGTAGCTCCCGTTCCTTTGGGAATATGGGAAAAAAAATAGCCTATGTTCACCGCGAAGAGTGTAGCTTTCCAACAGTGAAAGAATTTTTCAAATCGGTCCAGTAGTTCTGGAGCATATTCGTGCAACCAAACAAACAAAATACAATCAAATCTTTCCTCTTTAGGCTGAGCGCACATTGGCGACAAGACAGTCTACAAACAGACTGTTCAATGTAAACAAACAAACAAACAGTCAAATCTTTCCTTTTTATAATATTAGTATAGATATAGGCTAAGAGGCAGGCAAGAGTTTTATGCTGTGTCATAGGCTGATTTAATTGATTGGTAATTGGACTAAAAATAAAAGAAATAAAATAAATATAGTATTTATTATAAAAAACAATTCATTAACAGTCCTTAAAAAGTTCCTGTATCGCGTACAATGGCAATCCTTTGGTCTCAGGCAGAAATTTGTAAAAATATACAGTAGTACCAAAACACACGGCAGAAAATAGATAAAACATGGGTGCCAACCCAACAGATTGTAGCACAGAACTAAATAGAAACATGCAACTGAAGCAGCAGATGTAAGCCCATTCTGTTGTCAACATGAATAGAGTGCTTTTTACCTAAAATAATAATTAAATTAATTTTTGATGTGTATATTATATACATTTTGGATACGTAAGTAACACTACTAAATCCTGCCCGATCTGGCAATAATGTAAACATGTGTCATGTTTTGACAATCGTTGTCTAAGACAGATAAGTAGAAAAAAATATACACTCATTTGCAAAAAAAAACGGGCACCTAAGCAATGAACCATTTCAAATGTTAATATTGCTTTGTTTGATAATTATAGGTAGTTTTATCCTCACAATTTGGTAAATTAATAAGAAAATAATCGTTTTCATCAGTATTTCATAAAATTTTGTTACAATTTATGGGAAATAATGCTAAACCTCGCTAGTAGTGTATGTTCGCTAGTAGTGCATATGCTCATGAAGTAAAAATAAAAAAGTTTTTTGTTTGTTTTTCTTTAATAAAGTAAAAGCAGATAAATGTTTAGTATCGAGTGTGACCCCCTCTAGCTAAAATCACAGCTTGAATTCGTCTGGGCATGCTAGCGAGTATATCCCGGATACTTGCTTGCGGAATACGTTCCCACTCCGCAGTAATCACATTCTTCAGCTCTCTGATGGTCTGCGGAGCCGGGTGTACTGATCTCACATGCCGTTTTAGAACGTCCCAGATATGTTCTATGGGATTGAGGTCGGGACTTCGAGCTGGCCAATCCAAACGACGAATGCCGACCTCTTGCACATACGCATTAACATCGCGGGATCGGTGGGCGCGAGCATCGTCGTCCATAAAAATCGAGTCTTGACCTAGAGCGGCCAATGCAGGTTGTGCATGAGGAATTAGAACTTCCGTTATGTATCGATGCCCAGTCAGTGAGCCGTTTTCAATGAAGACTAATTCTGTACGTTCCATTGAATTTATTCCTGCCCAAAACATAACAGAGCCCCCACCATAAGGTGTGATTTCTTCGAAACATGCATCTGCAAAGCGCTCTCCTTGTCTTCTTAGCACTCGCCGACGTCGATCTTCACCGAACAGAGATATCCTGGCTTCATCAGAGAACAAAACCCTATTCCAATCTTCTTGAGTCCATGATTCACAATTTCTAGCGAACCTAAGCCTGTGAACTCTGTGCTCACGGAGTAATTTAAGGCCGCGGGCCGGGCGGTGACTGCGTATATTGGCAGCGAGAAGCTTCCTCCTGACCGTCCATAGACTAATATGCACATTTCTTACTTCTTGGAGGTAGTTCTTAGGATCCACATACGAAGATTTGCGATTTCTCAATACGCGACTCACAAGAAAACGATCATCCTGTGGTTGGATACATGGTTTTCTTCAAGAACCAGGCCTTCTCTCGACGGAACCAGACTCGTGATATCGCTGCCAGGTCCTTTGGACCGTCGAGAGACTAACATTTAGCCTCCTAGCCACGAAACATTGGCTGCAACCCTCTTCAAGCAGCGCGATAATTTTGGTAGCTTTTACCACTTTATCTACCATTTTTGATACAGCCAAACAGCAATAAATAAAGCTTTGACAGTCAAGGATATGAAATTAATCGATAAAAATTGAATAAAAGTTGTGAAAGTCGATGTTAACTTCTGGAACTTCGCGCCAAAAATGTAGGATAAAAAGGGGTTTTCTGTAAAAATGAGCATCAAATGAAAATTTGAATTTAGAACGTACTTTTTTAAATACCACGGCATTTTTAAAACCAGCCAGTAACGTGTACAAACGATTGAAACCTTTTTGGTATTGCATCTTTTTAAAGATTAATGAAAATCAAAACCGCCCGTTTTTTTTGCAATTGAGTGTAGTAAGGTCAACCGAGGCAAGTGTGACAGTGGGGTTACTGTAACTATTTCAAATTGTATAACTATGGGAGTTGCTTTATTTATCTGCCATCTACCGAACTATGCGCGAACTTTTACACTATCGAACTGCTTTACCTCAAGTTAACTAGCGTTGACTGTTTTATCAACAGACGCCATTTTGTAAAATATCGCCATTACTGACAGTCAGCGTAATTTTTACCAGAGATACTTTTAGCTGATTTGAGATTTTAGCGAGATAAATCGACAAGATAAAAAGTGAGTATTACAAATTATTACTGGTGCCTTAAGTGCGATATGAATTAGTGTCCCGATATCCATTATTTCCTGAAATATTGGTGCAGTTACACTTACCCCTTAGTAAACCAAAGATGGGTAAGTGTGACAGTGTCACGCTTACCCCTGTCACTTTCTATGAAAATCATATGGTTAGTGATGTGTCACGTTATCGATAAGTAGTTCCTGTAACAGAGATTGTGAAAAAAATTGACCTTTTACAAATAACTGAAAATCCCTGCACATTTGTTTTGTTCGACGACAAAGATGACGTTTATTTTTAGAACTCTGGTTCTTAATTTTATTTTGGAAACGTAATTTTTTTAATTTTTTGAACTTAATTTTGTGGATATCAGTTAGCACTTAACTCTGTATGTCTTATACTTATACATATCCAGAATTTTCAATAAAGCCTTTTCCAAATTCACTTGTGTTTGAATTTCATAGTTTTAAAGTTTGTCGATTAATAAAGGACATCACTATTTTAGTAAAATACTGTCACATTTGCCCCATATGACATATAAATTCTCTTTAATTGAATAATGGACTCTAAGGGGAACGTAATATCGCTTCAAATATAATGCCACTAACAAACAACAATACATTTTGGTACGCAACCTGGGATACGAAGCATCTACGACGACAAAGTTGTGAGTGTTACACTTCCCCCGGTAACGGTGTAAGTGTGACAGTATTCTACCTTCTTCAGTTTAATTTTATTTTTGTGTTAAATATGACATTTAAGTGTCAAATTGATCCATGAAACAAATAATTATTCATTAATGGATGATTAAAAATAATTGAAATCTCATTTCATCACCACAGAGTAGATTTATTTTGTTCTAAACTATGGTCATCACAGATTTGTGTCACACTTGCCCCGGTTCACCTTATGACAAGTCATTGAATTTTTACTACCCTGAGTAGGTATTTTAAAGAAAATAAACTATCATAAAGATGTTATTTGGTGTCGAAATGATTGTAAGAACACTGTATGACTCCTGGATACTGGAATATAATCAGGGTGAATACTCAATTGCAAGTAACTATGGATATATAGGATCAAATTTGTTTGTTTACATTTTTGCGCAAAGCTATTGAAATACAGTATATAATATATGTACTGTATTTATTTTGCCGTGGGACAAAACATAAACAAATAAAACAGTAGTTGTCAAACTTTTTTAGCCGAGTGGGGCGAAAAATGTATTGTGTGTTTAATAGATAAAAATGTGAAAGTAAAATAAGACCAAGTAGGCATCTTCGACATGCCCTTTATATTTAGTTTAGTGTGAAAAGTAATAAAAATGTAAAAAAAATGTCATAAAATGTTGTTTAAATTTTATCTCACAGCCCAGTAGGTAAATACGGTATAGTTTATTATACAATAGGCCACCTTTTTTTATTGTTGTTGGTCTGGGACATCTTTCCGAGGGCTTACCCGGGGCTCCCAACCATAGACTGTTGGGCGTTACGTGAAGATTTTTAGTCGGTAGGAGTCCGGCATAACATCCATGAAGATTTACCCTCACATTAAACAAAAAAAAGCCACCTTTTAAGGTTCTTTGCACAACTTCTACACAGTTCTTGTTTTACATGCTACTCGTGTATATACATAAAGTGCTATAAAAAAATTCCAGAGAAACTAGAATATTGTTAGTAAATAAATGTATACATATTGCGTTGCGTTGCGAATCTCACAATTTAGGCCGGGACTCCACCAAATCGGAGATGTGTGCAGTGAGGTGCGTGCTACGCGAGAAGAGATGTTTTTCAGCTCGGGGGACTCCACCAAAGTTGAGAGGTGTGCGGTGTGTTGTGTGCTATGCGAAAAGAGATGTGCGGTGTGTTGAGTGCTTAGTACGCATTCTGACACGAAAGGTAGACGATGTCGCTATTATTATAATAAAAAGTATCCTACTTCCTACTAATATTATAAATGTGAAAGTTTGTGAAGATGTTTGGATGTTTGGATGTTTGTTACTCAATCACGCTCTAACGGCTGAATGGATCTGGCTGAAATTTGAAACAGGGATAGAGTATAGTCCGGAATAACACATAGGCTACTTTTTATCCCGGGAAAATGTTCCTACGGGAAGCGGGAACGGAACCAAATTTCACGCGGGCGAAGCCGCGCGCATCAGCTAGTAAATAAATAAATATTCACGGACATTTCATACAACGCTATCTGATCCCAAAGTAAGCTAGGAATAACCTGCTTGTGTTATGGGTATCAGACTACGGATATTAATACTTATATACTTTTAAATACATACATATTATATTAGCTGCGCGCGGACGACGCGCAGCGCAGACGAGAGATGTGAGCGGCGTGCTGTGAGCGATGTCACCCTCCCAATCAATCAAATCTGCTTCTTCAGACAGTAGTTCTTTTTCTTCTTCTTCAAGTAAAAGAAGATATTTTTTTGTAATAATGGCGACATCGTCTACCTTTCGTGTCAGAATGCGTATTGAGCACTCAACACACCGCACATCTTTTCTCGCATAGCACACAGCACACCGCACACCTCTCCGCTTTGGAGGAGTCCCACGAGCTGAAAAACATCTCTTCTCTCACAGCACGCAGCATACCGCACACATCTCCGCTTTGGTGGAGTCCCGGCCTAACTATGTAAAAGGAATAATTTTTACGTTCATACCTAAGTGTTATTTTGTGACCTTGCGGATTTTTTTTCATTTTCCTTTTCAAAGGGTAAAAACGAGACCCTGTTACAGAGACTCCGCTGTCTGTCCGGCTGTTTTTCACAAAGCTGTATCTCATGACATGCGTGATACGTAATGTACGAGTAGTAGTATAGACAAAGATAATATAATAGTTTATTACATACAGATAGGCAACTCCCTGCCCCTCACTGACCAAGCTACCCCACCCCTTTAGTTGGCGGTGTGTTGAGAGAACATTTGCTTGGCCTTATAAGTGGTCACACAGACAAGCTCTGTGCGAACAAATCGTCTTTTAGTGGAGGTTTTAGATCCCATGACAGCAGCGTGACGTGAGGAATTCACGCACGCCCTCCCTTAGATGCGGGATCACACATGAAACCCCCCAAAGACGCGGGATAGCACCCGAACCACACCCTAGGCCGCAATGGCGGCTGTGGGTCTGTTGGGAGTCCTTAGACATCCTTCCGAGGGCTTACCCTGGGCTCCCAACCATTGGCTGTTGGGCCTTACGTGAGGTTTTTAGTCGGTAGGATTCCGGCATAACATACCTACATGAGAATTTTCCCTCACGTTAAAAAAAAAGTGGAGGTTTCAGAATTGAAAACTAATCATTTGTGTGGAGTTTCCGCCCTGTGGTATAGGTAATTACGAGTAGCATGTAAAACAAGAATCGATATTAAATACCAACCTCAGGTAAAAATATTTCAGCAGTGACAACAAATGGAACCGTTCCGGAACCTGTCATATGAGAAACACAGTACGTGTAGATGATAAGTAATGTCATCCATTTTGGAAACCATTCCGTTAGTATCTGTGTGCCAATGAAAAAGCAGCAGACACCGCTTACTATAGATGCGTATATTTGAAGAGGCTGTGAATGAAAAAATAGACGTTTTAGGGTTCCGCATCTATCTAAAATTCTAAAGGGTAAAAAAGGGACCCAATTCATGAGACTTCATCTGTCCATCAAGAGGCTGTATCAAATGAACTGTCATAGGTAGAGAGCTGAAATTTTCACAGATGATATATTTCTGTTACCGCTATAACAACAAATACTAAGAAATTAAAAAAATACAATAAACGTGTTCTTTGCCGCTGTTTGTGCGTGCGCAAATCTGACTCTCATTTCGCTGATTTTTTTCGACAGAATCAGTTTTTCGCACAGAAAGCTCCCGTTTAAGAATGCAGTGATTATCCATTTAATTTTTTTCATATGATATCCTTCCGAGTTCTGGTACATCCTTCAAAGGGCTTACCCGGGGTTCTCGGCCTTGTCATTTTAGTCGGTAAGAGTCGGTGCATCCATGGGGGATTTCCAGACGCAATAAACGACTTTTTGGACCATGGACCGCATTAATTATAGAACATGGCTAGGTCGGTAGGCACAAAGCCGATTACTATTATTTAAAGCCGAGTTAATAATCGAATCGGTAAACAAAGATGAGTCACTGCATTCTTAACGTGAACAAATTATACAAAAATTTGCTTTCAACTTACTCTTCTTCCAACAGCATCAACCAAATACGCTGATACACACAGAGAAGCTACTATCACAATGCCAAGTAGCATGCTACATAGACTTGGAGAGATATAATCTCCGACAACAACAGTAAATATGGGCTCAGCAAAAGTCTGCACGCTTGGGAAGCCTTGATAAACGTATGCGGTGTACAGCATCATGACCAAGTACAATTGGCGACGAATTGATGGAGTCGTTTCTGGAAATATAATTTGATATTAGTTTAGAATATTAGATGACAATATTTTATTTTATAATTGGTACGTTATAACATACATACGGTACGCAGGTATTTGATTTCAGTCCAGTCTAGGGTGTAAGTTATTTTTTAATACAAACGGGTGAACGCTTCTGTTAGCGAAAATCCTAAGTTCTTTTACTAATTATACTACATTTACTGTGGAAAATAATTTTCAAGCTCTATCACCGATGTATTCATAAGATGGAAAATTTCATCAGCTCCGAAAATGGCTTAGGTAGGTAAATTTATTTTAAACCTATTTACTTCATCAGCGCTCGTAGCCCAACATTACTGGCTCTGTGCTCTGAAAACGGCCACTGCAGTAAGCAAATTTTACATCTGATAGGCCGTATGCCACGGGTCCTTGGCTCGGATCCACCAGAACACCATTGTGGCATTTTATTTGCGAGCAGTTCTGTGCTTTTGAAGACACTTTAAGACGTTGGTCCTGCATGCCAAGTCGTAGAGTTTAGCTAGTCTATTAAAATGTCTTTACTTACTGACGATCTGCCAACAAGACCTTCCCTTCATCTCCAATTTAGGTTCTACATCTTCAGCTATTCTTGTTAAAGATTGTGCATCTGTAATATAGCAAAAATATTACATTTCTTGTACGGGAGCTCTTCATAAACATTATTATTTTTCTGGTTTCAGTATTCGCTTTATAGTTGCAACAGAAATATACTGTGAGATTTTCAGCTCCCTAGCTATCACGGTTCATGAGATGAAGCATCGTGACGGACAGACAAACAGGCAGACGGACATTGGAGTCTTAGTAATAGGGTCCGATTTTAGATTTTTTCTGGTGAGTGTGCTGCTCACCGTCCTTACAGAAGTAGGCCCATGACGGCAGCGTGACGTGAAGGATTCACGCACGCACCCCACAAAGTCGCGGGATAGAACCCGAACCACCCCCTGTGCGAGACCGCAGTGGTAGCCGTAGGTCTGTTGGGAGTCCTGGGACATCCTTCCGAGGGCTTACCCGGGTCTCCCAACCGTAGACTGTTGGGCGTTATATGAGGTTTTTTAGTCGTTAGGAGTCCGGCATAGCATCCATGAAGGATTTTTCCTCAGGTTAAAAATAAGGTAAAGGTAAATATTATCAGTATCACATACCTTCTAAGTTTTGTTTGAGAGAAAGTCGAATATTATTTAGTTCTGTGAATACTTCCTTGGACGTGACACTTGTTTGTCGGTAAAACGCTATGGACTGGGCTGCTTCCTAAAAACCATAATTACTTGTACATAGACTAGAACTAACTGAAGTACTTAACTGTAATAATCATAAAAAAAGTATTTTTCTTATGTACCACTAGATGGCACCCACAGCTCCGCTCGTTGGTATTTATAGGCATAGAATATGCCCACAATTTCACTATTTGTTTTTGACCCACGTAACCATGAATTTAGAATTAGACTGCCTCTGTGGCGCGACTGGTAGTGATACCGCCTGCGGCGCTGGAGGTCGTGGGTTCGATTCCCACCGGAGACAAATATCTGTGTGAGCCATACATTTTTGTCTCAAGAGTCTGGGTATTCCTATGTATAATATGTATGTATTTAAAAAGTATATTATAAGTATTAATATCCGTGGTCTGATACCCATAACACAAGCAGGTTATTCCCAGCTTACTTTGGGATCAGATAGCGTTGTGTGAAATGTCCGTGAATATTTATTTTTTTTTTCAAAATCTATGCACGTACTTACCTAATAGATGTCTAGCCTGTTTTGATAAATTATAAATGGAAAAATTGTTCAATCACCAGCGGGACTCGAACCCACCACATCTCTCTATCCGGTAGAACCTATTGCAGGGTAACTTGGGACTGCCCACTGTTGATTTTTTTCTAATAATAAAGTGCAACGCAGACGACAAACTTTATTGTGATCAAGTTGAAGGCGCACAGCTCCGCACAAGAGACCGTTTTTTCACAGACTTTTCGCTACGGATTGCCTGTCGTCGGCGCTGCACCTACGACCTTCAGTTTGATTTAACGACTGTAATGTTACTGGCATACTTTTCTCAAAATTTTCAATCTGTTAATATAGTATCTAAATAATTAAACGTACCTCTTCTCTGCCATTAGTCATAAGGTTTACAGGAGGTTCTTTTAAAACCACAATAAACACCGTCCCAATTACAGCCAACGTAAGACAAGAATACACCATCTTATGATACTCTAATACACCTCCAAGTATATACGACAAGACATAGCCTAAGCCTACTGCTAGGTTCGGAACAGATACTAGGGTTCCTCTGATAGAATCCTGAGCTATTTCACTGATGTATATGGAGACTTCCATGTATATTACATAGCCGAAACCCGATATGGCCACGGCTATAAGTACGGCTTCCACTCTGTTTGACAAAGCTATTAACGACCAGGCGACCTGAAATGGAAACAGTTACTGATTATTTGTTACATAATTATATACATTAGCCACAATTTTATCCCCGAAGGGATACGCTTACACTTCAGTAATAGGTGGTGAGCCTATTGCTTTGTTGAAATGGACAAGCGCAGACTGCGACGTCACCAAGGCGTGACCATGTATCTATGTATGAAAATGATACGATTATGGCAGAAGAAAATAGAAAAAGCTTATAATCAGTTCCCGTAAATCAGCTTATAAAAGCCCGCTGCTGACAGGTGGACTTTTTTTAATTTGATGAGGATAGCTTAACTCGCCGCTAACATTCTGGATAGAGGGACTGGGTATTTTTGCCTTAAATGTTCCCTTACTCGCTTTTTAAGATAAGGATGATGTAATTTAATTTGCGCTTTTTGCTATCGCATCGCTCACCTCAAAACGAACGGTCTCTCGTAAACCTTGCGTTTGTCAGTTATAAAGATCACCTTAAGGACTAGATAGCGTGTTGTGTGAAAATGTTCTTACTAAGACATATATTCTAAAAGCGTATATTCAAAACCTCAATACAACAATCACTCACCACGAACAACAAAGATGTTAGAACAGTAGTCCGTTTCAGACCCAGCTTGTCCAAAACCCCTAAAGTTATCAAGGGGCAACCAACAAGCGATCCTATAAGCGGCAGGCTGCTGAACAGGCTTATTTCCAAGTTAGTCATAGGTCTATGTAACGTTGTGTTCTCAGACTTGAATAGAAGAACCGTGGATGAAGGCCATGTGCAGGTTATACCCATGTTCAAACATGATATGCTTACTGTAAAATTTAAATACAATTATTATTTTAAAACTCCGTTGTCAAACTATCAATACCTAAAACAAATAGAACAATGGCTTTGGCTGGATTATTCTACCACTCAATCTATGACGACGAGTGTCTAACGAGCTCTTTCACTCTTAATCTCATCCTCTCCTGTTCGATCACAAACAAGCGTACAAGAATATTTGCCAGAACTGAGACTGAGACAATTTAAGTCATTTTTATGTCGATTCATAAACATAAAACTACCTAACATTGATGTGCCCTTACAAGGTTTCATGTTGTAA
Organism: Miltochrista miniata; assembly: GCA_933228765.1. Taxonomy (NCBI): domain Eukaryota; kingdom Metazoa; phylum Arthropoda; class Insecta; order Lepidoptera; family Erebidae; genus Miltochrista; species Miltochrista miniata. Next base: position 6,629,972 of record OW121769.1, read on the forward strand.
GTACGTACTATTAATAAGCAACAACTGTATACACTCATTAATGCAATAAAGAGTTGAATTGAATAGAATCAGTTTACGCTCTGCCAGCGCACGTATTCCTTTTCTTTTTTTTATACAACTACAGTGGCAGAGAAGCATACGACCCGCTTAATGTACTGGTAGTCACCGCAGCCTATAGACGCCAGCAACCCATGTCATCCAACAATAGTGCGTTCTTCAAGCAGAGCATGAAGAAACTCATCATTGGGCTATCAACTAGAGGGTCAATTTCAATAGTCTTGAAGTCTTATAAATATTACATGGAATTATTTTTACATACATGGATGTATGGATGTTTGTTAGGTAGGTACTCTGTTATGCACTAACGGTAGAACGGATCTGGCTTAAAATATTTTTGATATAGGTACGTAAAGATTTTAGTGTGGTACAACATAGGCTATAGGCCGCAGGCGCTATCAAGTATGAATATTCATACTTAATTCTTTTTTGTAGTCAATTTCATCATGTTCCATTAATGTGATCTCACGATGACAAATAGGTAATAGGGATTGCGCGCGCATTGTAAAAAATTACTAATATAAATTAAAATTATTTGTCTAACGCTATAAAAAAATAATAAGAATAATTTCAAAACATACTCACATAATACCGAAGCAATCACTTGAAAGAGAACTCCCATTTTTATATTTTTGTAATTTCCTTAAAAGTTCACGCGTATGTACGATGCTACATGCAAACACGCCGACTCAAACTGGAACACAGCTAAATTACAATGGATTTCCTGTTCTTTGACATCAGAGTATTTTGTTGATGTTCCTATTGAGACGTTCAGTTCAGATTCTTAAAACTATAAGAAGATTGCCCAACTATTTACAGATTTACTTCAAATTGTAGGCTTTACAGATTTAATCCTCACTGTTCAACGATCGCGTGTCACGGACTAGATTGCACCAGTGTGTTGTCTGCGCTGCACCTAAAAGTAATTTAGCAATAGGTTCTATTCTATGAAATATTGCACTTAGTCTGTGGTCTTTTGGTGCCAATCACTGATCTGTATTATTTAATACAGATCAGTTGTGCCAATGCTATTAGTGGTTACTATTCTATGAAATATTCCACTTAGTCTGTGGTCTTTTGGTGCCAATGCTATTAGTTAGTTGTGCTACTTACCAACAATTATCATCTTTTAACTCACGTTTTTTAACAATAAAGATAGTATTACATATAGATATATTTTTACATTTTACTTGAATATCTTATTAAAACTTGTTTGTACTAGTTTAAGCATAAACACTGCTTCTGTGGCGCAGTCGGTAGTGATACCGCCTGCGGTGCTGGAGGTCGTGGGTTCTATTCCCACCGGAGACAAATATTTGTGTGACCCATAAATGTTTGTCTCAAGAGTCTGGGTGTTTCTATGTAGGGTAAAGGTTGGCTTTATGGTGATAATAAGGAATAAAGTGAAAAATATACACGAAAAGTAAAATTTATTAGAAAATCACTTTGCTGATTACAATAAACAAACTTTTCTCTTCAAAAACTACTAATCACAGCAACAATAAGTTATATATGTTAGGAAAAAAATCTAATTAAAAAAGCCTTCCAAACGTTGACAATATGGAGATACGGGGGCATTATGGTGATAGTATATATGGCAATATGGTGATATGAAGCCAATCACTGTCATCAGAGCCTGAAAAGTCACCCCAATCACAATTATTATACACAAACTGTGGTAATTCCGTGTTGTTTCATTCCTGGTGGTAGCTTTTGCTACAATTCATGCACTCTGCGCCCACAGCTCGGTTTCTAACTGCTGCATCTTGAGTAGTGATCGGCGCAATAGTCACACGTGGTACTTGGTTGAAGTTTGGCAATTTTTAATTTATTCCTTAGATCTCTATCTTTGACGGCCTTCATGCAAGATTCCTTAAAGTGTAATGCGTCATAATTTCTTCTTTTATTGCCCTTCCTTTTGCATTTTTGTTGGCTTGACAACTTGTTTATCTAAGAAAATTCATCAAATTTGTAAGGTCGTTAATAAAAAAAATGAAATTCAAACTGAAATTTAAAAATACAGAAAAGTGCAAAGCTTATCACTTAATCTTTCCTCCAAAATGCACTCAAATAGTGCTAAAAACAAAATAATTATAAAAATATAATATGTCAAGTAATATGGTGATATTACGTACCAAAAATCCTCCATTTTTTGACCTATTTGTGCGCAAAACCAGCTTTCCAAGTCTAATGGCGACAAAAGCTCGCAGCCCAATGAAGGTGCGGGTCTCGTAGCTAAGGTCAGTTCATTAGAAAAACGTAACAATCGCGCTGGGTAATATTAGCAGAGGTAAAACCAAAATTGTCACCATATTGCTATATATCACCAAATAGCCAACCTTTACCCTATAATATGTATGTATTTAAAAGTATATAAGTATTAATTAATATCCGTGGTCTGATACCCATAACACAAGCAGGTTATTCCTAGCTTACTTTGGGATCAGATAGCGTTGTGTGAAATGTCTGTGAATATTTATTTATTTATTTATTTATTTATTTCTTTATTTAAGCAATATTTTACTTTTTTTAGTCATCGGCACCTGATGAGACGATAAATGCGGTACAGAGATGCTCAAAAATCGCTATTTTTTACAGATGTGGTTATGCAAATTAAAACGTGTTCAAATATATCAAAATGATCACTTCAAAATCCGGCTAAACCGGTAATATGACACGTGCCGTTGTTAAATAACACGTTATGTTTATGATCTAAAATAGCATCAATATTTTAAATAACTGAACGTCTACAGTATGAGGTTCTTCAAAAAGATTTTAGAAGGTTTTGCAGGGTCTTAAGGGTACCTCGAGTGTTGCAAACATTCATAGACTACGGTGATTACTTTCAATTAAACCGTATGCTTGTCTGCCGCCTCGGTGTAATAAATAATTTTAATCTTCTTACAAATATGTACTTTTTTTAACGTGAGGGAAAATCCTAAATGGATGCTATGCCGGACTCCTGCCGACTATAAACCTCACAGCCTACGGTTGGGAGCCTTGGGTAAGCCCTCAGAAGGATACCAGGTATCCCAACAGACCTACGGCTACCACTGCGCCCTCATCTAGGGGGGACATACAAATAATATGTACCTACTCACCAATTTATCAGTAAAATTGGCAAATTTATAAAGTAATTTTCCAATTATGTTTATTTTCTTCACTCACCTTTCCGTAGCAAGGTTCATCGATTCAATTAAGTAATTTGTTTAGGCAAAATAGATAATTTTCACTGTAGTTTTAACCCTATATTTTTACACATTTCACTGCCAAGAACGATGTTCTTCTGTCGTTTGACCAAAGAAAAAAACACGGATTCAAAATATTAGTGCCGAGTCAGTTTGTTAACAATTGTTTTATCGATATGTTTAAGTACTACGAATTGTGTTGTTCTAGTGTACCTTACCGATCGACAACTTTTTAATCACTAAACATTAATTATGTTGTGTTGATACGCTGACATCTACGTCATCATCTCATAAACGTGCTAATGAAAATGATTATTTTTTATTTTGTCAACATACAAAGTGTAGATTTAAAAATTAAATAAAAACCTGAGACTTTTCTAATAAGCCCGAACATGGTATTATATTCTGTAATTTATTGAGGAGTTGGGTATCCCGCAGACTTCTTCATGCATCAGCCCGTTTCAAATTACGATGTCCCGGAAATAACTTCTGATTCATCGGACCTGTGAATTATACTTGACAATCCTTTATTACTCAGAAAGTGAGCTGATAACCTCCAAAATCATCGTCGCCGGTTGCTTCGACTTTCGAACAGAAAATCCGTATGAAAATTGGTACATCTTTTGGGCCGCTACGATGCCACAAATAGACAGATACGGAGATACACAGATCATCCTCATCCATATAACACCCCTAATTTGTCGCCAGGGGTTTTTCTCCTTTTCTTACAATAACCCTTAGCCACCTACCATAACTTTTTGTCACACAACCACCTATCATACGTCTATGAGACTCCTGAGTAAAATGGTTCTTTAAAGTAATAGGTATCTTGTTTATTGAGGTATATTTTTTTAGTAATAATCAACTTAGGATAGTATTAGACTCTTCATTAAAGGTACAAGAGAATCATTTTTATAGGCATTTTGTCTTAATTACTATTAATCAACAATATCTCCTATTTTTAGCTTACAAACTAAGTCATTTGGTAAATGAGATCTATAAAAAATAAACACATGGATAGTAACTTCTTTTATAATTTTTTACTTATTCAATAATCAACCATAGCAAAAAAAAACAAAAAGATGAAAATTAATTTAAATTAAAACAAAATTGCAAGCCCTAAACTTATCACTGCGAGGACCGCAGCGATGACACGGCGCTCCACACGCTGGTGGAGTGCACGGCGTGGGCACAACAGCGACAGGTCCTCGTAGTGGGTCTGGGCGTGGACACTCTCTCGCTTGAGGCCATGGTGCGAGCCATGCTCTCCGGCGGGAGTAAGTGGGACTGCGCCGCCTCTTTCTGCGAGCAGGTTATGCTAGCGAAGGAGGCGGCGGGCCGGGTGCGGGAGAGAACTCTCCCACCCGAGTTCCGCAGTCGGCGCCCTGGGCGCCGCCGACGTGTCTTCGCCGAGGACTATCGGCCTCCATGACCGGGGGTCTGAGGACGGTGAGAGGGCCGCTCACCGTCCTTACAGAAGCAGGCCCATGACGGCAGCGTGACGTGAGCACTCACGCACGCCCCCCCTTAGAAGCGGGGTCACACCCGAAACCCCCCATAGACGCGGGATTGCACCCGAACCACCCCCTGGGCGAGGCCGCATTGGCGGCCGTAGGTCTGTTGGGAGTCACGGGACATCCTTCCTGAGGGCTTACCCGGGGCTCTCAACAATAGGCTGTTGGGCGTTACGTGAGGTTTTTTAGTCGGTAAGAGTCCGGCATAGCATCCTATGAGGATTTTCCCTCACGTTCAAAAAAAAAAAAAAAAAAAAAAAGCCCTAAACTTATAGTTTTTCACGACAATTATTGCAAATATTGCAATTACCGCACAATTAACGCACGTACGACCTTGATGAGCAGTTGCACGGCACTGAAGGGGGGCGGGGAAAAGGTACAGGAACGGACGAGTTCGTAAACGACTCGGTCTCAGATATATTTACGTTTTAAATATCTGCTGGATCTGTGAGACGTATGGTAGGTGGTTAAGGGTTAATGGCCCCTTGTTTATCTACGATTCTGCTTAGATCCAGTAGCAAAAGGATACAAATAAAGTCAGTAATTAAAATGGCGATACGCCAGTCTCAAGTGTACTTGATTTTGTCGAGGGTTAAAAAAGCACAATCTACTGAATGGATTTAAATAAAACTTGACAGTAGTAAGATATCCATAAGAATATGGTGTGGTCTACTTTTTAACCGACTTCCAAAAAAGGAGGAGGTTCTCAATTCGTCTGTATTTTTTTATGTTTTTACCGGCAAATCGCTTGAACGAGTTAACCGATTTTGATGATTCTTTTTTATTTGAAAGCTGGTGCTTCCCATGTGGTCCCATATACAGGAAGTCAAAATCGGATGCCGGTATCCTGGAGAAATCGAAGAAATCCTTCGAAGCGAGAGAATTCCTTAACGATTTACAGCAGTTACCATGGTTTGGGCTTGATTAATTTGTATTGGGGAGAACACTACCCCTAGACAGATATATTTTCAATCTACCCGTCACTAAAAATAATGAAAAAAAAAATTTTAACAAAAAAAAACCGACTTTTAACAAAAACTAAATAATGAAAATTAAAATTAACTTAGCACAAAGTAATAGGTAGTATATTTAGATATACCAGATATTATTGAATGTAATACTGAAGTCGGTGCCAATATTTCTATGAGAGATTAATAAAACCTACCTACCTAAACCTATAGTTTTACTTGGCACTGATTTCAGTATTACATTCAATAATATCTGGTAAATCTAAATATACTACCTTTTGTTAGACGTCGGTTTTTTTGTTAATTTTTTTTATCCCGGGAAGTTCCCATAAAGAAAAGGGAACACGTCACCACGCGAATGTATTGGGCATTAGCTAGTTCAATAATAGTCTAAAAATTGCACTTTCTTTATTATTTAAATGGCACGTAATTTATTTTGCTGAGCACTATTTTCTTCTTGTAGGTAGGTAACTATAATAATGCACCGTTGCTGATCAATATTACCTCGCTCTCATTTGATATTACATGCCATAATGACCTGTGTAATTACAAAAGATACACCACAAATTCAACAACAACAACTCAACAACAACAATACAAAACAACTCAACCGTCCAACGGGAAGTAATATTCCCGGCTTTTTTGCGTGATGACCGGGAAAAGTATAGTTCCCATCTTTTAAAGTTCTGTTATCAAACATTTCAGTCATCAAATTAAAGATAGGTATTTATTAGTTCTAGAAAGTTCTTAATTATCTTAAGGGCAGGTGGGCCGACGGAGGCAGTGCTTTTGATGTTTTAAGGTTCCAGCAGCGCAATTGCTCGTGAATTTGGTAGATGTTTGTACATAATAGTCAATCATTGCACAAATTGTACGATTATTTCTATAAATACTGTATAGTTTTAGTTGAGTTTATTTTTCTTTTTAATGTCAGTAGTTTATTCATACCTAGTACTAGCGGACGTCACGCGGTTTCACCCGCGTAGTTACCGTTCCCGTGGGAATACGGGAATAAAATATATGTTCACCGCAAAGAGTGTAGCTTTCCAACAGTGAAAGAATTTTTCAAATCGGTTCAGTAGTTCCGGAGCCTATTCGTTACAAACAAACCAACAAAAAAAAAACAAAAATACAAAAAAACAAATCTTTCCTCTTTATAATATTAGTATAGATTGAAAAAAACAATTCAAAAAAAAGGAACTTTGAGATGTTTCTCTATCGAGTTTTTTTTTTTTTTTTTTCTTTTTTATTAAGAACAATGTTCTTAATAATTAATTACAATCTAGCCGTTATATAAGTTTATGGCTAATAAGTAATTTACATCTAACTTAATTTACTAGGTATACTGTTTTTAAACTAAGATTCATGTTCATTGCACTTTCTTAGAGTCTGTTAAGTATGAAAACACTTTGTTCACGTGTTCTATATTATAGCACTATCACTAATATTTGTTCACTACACTAATTCAAAAGGCTTAGTTCGTTTTAATCGTCTCACTATGTCCGTGGTATCAAGCAATTGGATCGCTTCGATATTCACATGGTGTAGGAGTCTGCGTTCGTGGGCTGCAGCAGACTTCTGTATGGTTTGGTAGACAGTATCCACGTTGAGATCACGGTGGAGGTCGTCATTTCGTACATACCAAGGCGCATTGACGATTGCCCTTAGTATTTTGTTTTGGTATCGCTGTATTATGTCTACGTTGGTTGGTTTAGTACAGCCCCAGAGTTGTATACCGTACTTCCAGATAGGCATCAATGTAAGCTTATATATTAGTAGCTTATTATGAATTGACAGACTAGAGTTTCTGCCTAGTAACCAATGCATACTTTTGTATCGAAAGTCCAGCGCTTGCCTTTTCTTTTTAACGTGAACTTTCCACCGAAGTTTGGCATCAAGCGTCATGCCCAGATATTTTGCTGTGTTTGCGTGTGGCACTTGTAGGCCATTTATAAATATGGGATGGTACTCATGTTTTTTATTTGAGAAGTCAATGTGTAAGGACTTTGATTCATTTAACTTTATTTGCCATTTATGTGCCCAGTCATAAATTTTCGTAACAGCCGCTTGAACTTTCCTAACGGCTTCTTTGTGGCTCGACCCTGTAGCCATAATGGCAGTGTCGTCAGCAAAAGTTGCGATTGTATTTTGTTGTGTTTCTGGTATATCGTAGGTGTATAGCAGGTAGAGAATTGGACCTAATACACTCCCTTGTGGTACCCCTGCTTCAATTGTGTTAAGCTCAGAATACGCATCTTCTTGTCGTATTCTGAATGCTCTGTTGGTGACGTAAGATGTTAATATGTCTGAAAAAGCTTTTGGCAGCGTTTTTTTTAGTTTATATATTAGTCCTTCGTGCCAGACTTTGTCGAAAGCTTGTGCTACATCTAAGAATACTGTACTACAAACTTTTTTACCTTCTAAAGCTTTCTCAATGTTATTCGTTATCCTATGAACCTGGTCTATAGTAGAGTGGTTTTCTCGAAATCCAAATTGGTGGTTTGGTATTAAATTATTCTTGCTAATAATTGGTTTCAACCGCTTTAATAAGAGCTTTTCAAAAAGCTTAGAGATCATAGGCAGCAAGGAAATAGGCCGGTATGAAGTTGCTTCATGAGGTGGCTTGCCAGGTTTAGCGATCATGATGACTTCAGCGACCTTCCATGCCTCGGGTACATATTTTAACACAAAGATGGCATTAATAATCTTTGTGATTTTAATGATGGCTTTCTGTGGCAATTGTTTTAAAATTTCCCCTGTGATCAGATCATATCCTGGCGATTTTGTAGAGCTAATGTTATTTTTAATTTCTTTCATCACTTCCTTTGGCGTGACGAGTTTAATTCTTTGATCCTCTAATACGTTGAGACACGTGAGGTTTTCTGTCTGGTGTCTGTATGGTTGAAAACTTTTTGCAAGGTGCTGTGCAAATCTGTGTGCTTTTTGCTCGTTGCTTATTGCCCATTTTCCATTGTCGTCCCTAATAGGAGGAATTTGTGTCACTGGCCTTTTGAGTTTCTTGGTCACTTTCCATAGGGAGTAATCTGTTGTGTGGTCACCAGTTAGCTGCTGTAAATTATTCCTTAAGCATTCATCGTTAAACTGTTGAATTTTTTTCTTTAAGATTTTGCTAATATTATTAAGTAAAGTTTTGTCTTTGGGATATCTGGTCTGTTGCCATCTTTTTCTCTGCTTCCTTTTTTCTGTTAGTAATGTAATTATTTTCTTGGGATAAGTGTTACCCTTGTACTTGGCTCTTAGTGATGGCGAATTATTCCATGCACATTGCTGAATATTCACGGTCAACTTATTAGTTTCTAAGTCGAGATTGTGTAATTTTAAGGGCACATTTAAATCTATAGTTTTTTCTAATTCTAATCTAAAGCTTTCCCAGTCTGTATGCTTATTTGATAGTGTCAAATGGGAATTTCTGAGTAAAATTTTATTACTTAATCTTAATACTATCGGAGAATGATCTGAGTTCATGTGACTGTTTTCCTCAATACATAAAAAAATACTTGATATATTTCTAAATACGAAGAAGTCTATAAGGTCAGGTACTTTATTCCTATCAGTTGGCCAGTACGTTGGTTTTCCTGTACTTATTGTTTCACACCGCATCTCTTTAATCGCACTTAGTAGTTGTCTTCCTTTTGTCGTAGTTAACCTGGACCCCCAGTACTTATTCTTAGCATTAAAATCACCTCCCAGTATGAACCTGGATCCGAGGAGGTCAAAGAGATGCTTATATTGTTCTGTTACTATTTTGTGCCTTGGGGGACAGTAAATAGAAGCGACGACCACAGGGCCGAATTTAGTTTCGATAGATACCGCCATGGATTGCATGTGAGGTGCTTCATATCTATTATATTCATAGTGGATAAATTTTTTCTTGATAATAACCGCACTACCTCCTCTAGCAGTATTGTCCGGGTGGAGTGAGTTATATATTTTGTATCCTCTAAATTTAATGTGAGACTGTTTAGTGAAGTGCGTTTCAGATATCAAGCACACGTCAATGTTTTCTGTATCTAAGACTAACTGCAACTCATTTTGGTGTTGAAGTAATCCATTAGAGTTCCATGCCATAATTTTGAGACTGTTATTCATGGTTGTTTTGTGGGGCAGCTATTTTAACGCTGGATTCTAGTTTATCTAGTCTTCGATCAAATGAGGATATATATTTTAAAATTTGACTAAGCTTGTCTTCTATGCTCGATGGCTGTAATGATTTCTTGCCCACATGCGCATAGGAAGCTTTGTTTGTAGTCAGTATACTAGTGGTTGCGGGGGGCATTGGATTGGCACTTTTCCTAGTTGCCTGAACATTAGAGTTGTTCTTAGGGGTAGGCTGTTGTGTGATCGCCTTTTTATTTAGGGTTTTATTCTTTAACTTTTGCATTTCCTTAGCTACGACGCACCCTCTGTAATTGGCTGGGTGAGGGGAGCCACAATGAATACATTTAGGTTTTTCTTCGGCGGGTTTCGTACAGTCAGCTGTGAGATGCTTGCCTGTGCATTTAACACACCTTGGCTCTTTTGAGCAATATTTTTGTGTGTGCCCGTAAGCTTGGCACCTCTTGCACTGAGGGATAAGCTGTGAGTTTTTAATTGGGTGTATTTCAACCTTGCAACCTAATATATAGTTGATGGCATATATATTGTTAATATTTTCCGAATTTTTAAATGATAATATAAACATGTTTAAAGGCTCTTTATTTCGCCAGCTTAACTTGTTTATAACATTTTCTACTTGGAATCCCTGTGACTCCAAATCATTTTTGATTCGGTCGGGTTGACACGAAGAGTGTAATCTCTTAACGATTACTCTTATCGGCCTGGACTGCTTATCTTCATAAGAGTGCCAGCGGTAGTTCTTCTCACTTAGTAATGTAGTGACTGACCTATAAGAGTCTTCATTTTTGCAATTAATTTTGACACAATCCCCACTAAGCATTTTTGCAGTGAAGGATTGTATTGATTGGGTTTGAATTAAACTATCATAAAAAAATTGATAGTTCAAAATGTTGTCCACAATAATTGGCGGTGGAAGTGGGACTTTTTTTGCAATGGTTGCATTTTGAGTGGGCCCCTGTTCTTGCTGGAGACTTGTGCTGGCGTGTGGTGGCGAGAGGGAAGCATTTAACTTCCGTTTCTTCCTACTCTTTACCCTAATCCACTCAGTTTCTTTCGCTAGCTCCTCCTCATCCGTGCAATACTCAACGGGCTCGTTGGATTTTGGCTGCGAAAAACTTATTTTCGAACTTACCTCGGTAGGCACATTTTTTTCACGCTCCTTGAAACATTGCAGTTCTCCCTGTAGAACCTGAAGTTGTCCTTGGAGGCTTTGGACCTGTTCCTTAAGGTCTAGAATTACCTGTTGTAGGCCTTCATTTTCTTGCTTTTCCTGTATGTAATAATCATACAGTTGTCTTTCAAGCTCGGTTTTTATAGTTATTTGCTTTTTAGACATGTTCGGTAATTAAATTGCACCAAACAAAGTAAACATTATAAAACACTGTAACTAGGTCATGTTGATGACCCGGTAAGCGTATGACGCGCACCGCGACGACGGCGTTGTGCTGTGTCAACAAAACACTAATCATGCGCGCGCGCTATCGATACGACCGTTCTCGATGGAAGTTATGCCAACTATCGAGTGAACTTCATTAGATCTGGCAAATGAATACGAATTTGACTTACCAATATCCTTAACTAATGTATATATCTTTTTCAGCATTAAATGTTCTTGCTAATGTAGAACCTCAGAAGAAAACACAGAGATATCATCACTCCTTCTTTATTTTTCACATAACAAATACAATTATTAAAACTTATACACCACGTGGCACAAGGAAGAACATTGCAACAGTGTGTGGGGCTTGCGACCCATACAGCAGGTTTGAGACGGCCGTCTTTCAATGCGCATAAACGCTCACCTTCCACCGCTAACAATGCTCCCCATTGCCCATATACTTTATCTACCGACGTCTAGTGTAGTTGCCGCTTTTTATAAACATTTCCCACTCTTTCACACACTGCCACACTAGCGCTGCTGACCCTGCATACACTTTTTCAGAGCACTTTTGAAGAACCTGGTACTGTAGAAATTCAAGGAAACCGAGGCAGGCAGTTCATTGCAGAATCTTTGTGGTGTGTCGGACCTTACAATTCTACTACCTCAAATTGGGTAGGCAGTAAATAGGGAAAGTGTTGGTTTTTAGTCGATAAGAGTCCGGCATAGCATCCATAATGGATTTACCAATCGTAAAAAAAGAAATAATAATAAGTTGGTCGTATGTTTGCCTGCTGCCTTTGCGTCAAAACCCTCATTCACTCAGTGAATACTTATATATAATCAAAGGTGAACATATATGCCTATAGATACAAAAAGCAAATGTATTGATAACACATTTGTGTACACAAATACTTTACTATGTTTTAAACATTATACTATTGTCTATTAGTATTGATAGTAAGTATGTAGGTGCATAATTATGTAGTATCAATGTACTATCATAGTTATTGTTATAAATGCAAAGTTTGTGAGTGTGCTTGTCTGAATGTTAGTGACTCTTTTACGCTCTAAGGGTAAATCTGGCTGATATTACCTGCAGAGATAGGTTATAACCTGGAGTAGCTCTTTGGCTTTTTATCCTGGGTATACGTTCCCGTGGGAAGCGGGATCGGGCACAATATTGCTGGATCCGCTAACGATATCTTGTTAAAAATATACTGAGATCACAATGATTATTTGCAGAACTGGTAGATCTATCCTCAATAATCTTGTCAATCGAGTTTGGTGACCTTGTAGCGAATATGTCAACTAATTTGATTATTTATTATTTTACCATTAGCCCCGAATGGCGACGGGGTCCCGTGAGAGTACAAAATGTCGCCACCCCAATAGGTACATTCCGAGGGTGTCGTAAGAGGTCACTATGGGAACACTTTCGCAAATAGATCCATTGCGTAGAGAAGGAAAACTCGAAATAAAACCCGGTTGTCAGTAAAATGACAATCGTTAAGCCAAGTTGAAGGCCTTATGGGCGACTTGAAAATTTTCAACTGCGGGTCGTGGTGACGTGCGCCTGTCCATTTGAACACGGCAATAGGCTCACCATCACCACCTATAACGTGGGACATAAAACTGTAGGGTGAAATGTGGGCGTATACTATGCCTGCCTACCCCTCCGGGGATCAAGGCGTGACTATATGTATGTATGTATTACCATAGGGTACAATTTGTTTATCTGTAAAAAGAAGCACTCATAGCTCCGCCTCCGCCTGCTCAATGTTCTGTGAAGGGTTATTGCGTCTTACGCTATAGGTGGTCCTTGGATGGATGACCAGCGTGTGACCACTTTGCGACATTTAAGTGTTGCGCCCAACACCCAATGGTTGGGAGCCCCGGGTAAAGGACATAGCCCACTTAAACGACTCTGCTCCAATACCGCTGTCACCCAACACTGCCCTAAAAGAAGACTACTGCTCGCAGTCTACGCGGCGACAGCTAGCAAGCACCCAGCAGTCTACGGCCAGCTGCCCACCCGCCAACCGCTCTCGCCTTTTGCAATAGACACAGTTCGCGAACGGTGCCGGTGCGGCGACTGCTACTAGCGGTCGGCGCGGTGCCCGCGCGCTTACTGAAGCGCGCGGGCACCGCGCCGACCGCTCGTCTTCAACGCACGCCCAGCGAGGCGTCAACTCCCGAGCAGTCTGACGGCGGTAAGCTCGCTGAAAGCGAGCTGTCTACCAATTGATGATAGCAATGTAAAATATATCTAAAGAGCAGTATTTAAAGCCTATATTTGAATTATATTATTTTTGCCGGGTGGTAGCAGAGTCGTGTAAGTGGACTTTGACCTTAAGCCCCCGGAAAGATGTTCCAGGACTCCCAACAGACCCACGGCCGCCGCTGCGGCCTCGCCTAGGGTGTGTTTCGATGTTTTTGGGTTCAGAGCCTTCCGAACGCGGGTTACGGCTTACACCTGGCTGATTTTTCAATAATTTTCTTTCTTCTCTACCCGTTTTACCCATTTTGGGCATGACCAAATGAACTGTTCTGGGAAACTATAATACACAATGATGTCCCACCCACAACTGCAACCAGTTTTGTTCAATCAGGTTTGTTTCAACGCCTGTATTTATTATTAGAGCATGACGTGCTTTGGATGCTTTGCTATGCTAATAGACGATACAATACGTATATTGGGTAGCTATGCCCATTGAGTTATAATACTACTACGTACTACGGTACTACGATACTACGTACGTACTACATACGTAGGTAGCTACGTATGTAGTAATAATAACTCGATGCCTATTAAATAATAATAAATCCATAGCTTGTTACTACACTTATTCTATGTTAGTAGTAACCTAATAGCTAGATGCGATTAAAATTGAAATGGAAACTGAATTATATAAATTAAATGAAAAATATCAAATTAAACATATTAAATTAAATGAAAACTAACAAATCAAATTACATAATCTGAATGAAAAATAACAAATCAAATTACATAAAAAAAATGAAAAATATTAAATTATATAATTACTGCCTCTGTGGCGCAGTCGGTAGTGATACCGCCTGCGGCGCTGGAGGTCGTGGGTTCGATTCCCACTGGAGACAAATATTTGTGTGACCCATAAATGTTTGTCTCAAGAGTCTGGGTGTTTCTATGTATAATATGTACTTATTTATGTATTTATAAGTATATAAGTATTAATATGCGTGATCTGATACCCATAACACAAGCAGGTTATTCCTAGCTTACTTTGGGATCAGATTGCGTTGTGTGAAATGTAAGTGAATATTTATTTATTTATTTGTCACTAAATTTATTTCCTTATTTATTATTATATAAATTACATCAAATGAAAAATATCAAATTATACATTTTTTTTTTTAATGAAAATTATGAAATCAATTTACATAAATTAATGAAAAATATTAAATAAGATAAATTATATTAAATGTAAAAAATCAAATTACTTAAACAAATTAAATTAAATAAATATATCAAATCAAATGACATAGGTACCTAAATTAAATGAAACGACAAATTAAGATACTGACTGACTGCGCGAAAGACGACAATCGACCCGCTTTGCAAATAGTTAATTGAAACTTACCAGAATCTGGGTATTGGTTGACACAGAGTCCAACTCCTTCCGAGGAGAATAAGTAAAACTCAGACTAATTCCTTATCAGGTCCTCAGGTTGCAACTTACAACCTCCAAAGAAAAATTGAGGCGTGCCACTCTGAGTAATTTCAATTTCCCTCGTCCTTAGCCGATGGTAAAAAGAGACTTGGAACTTTGTATCAGGGCTTTATCCCCTCTCTAACGTGGAATCGTCTCGAATTTCATGCAAAACCTGCTTTCATTGAATGCAAAAACGATTCGTCACCGATCCTTATGACATCCTGTCATTCTGACAGCAGAAATGTCACCACTGACAACCGATTAAAAAAAGATAAATCGAGTAGGCTGCTTTCACACGCTGAGTGCTGCATCTACAGAAAATAAATGCTACAGAGGAAAGATTTGTTTTTTTGTTTGTTTGTTTGTAACGAATAGGCTCCGGAACTACTGGACTGATTTGAAAAATTCTTTCACTGTTGGAAAGCTACACTCTTTGCGGTGAACATAGGTTATATTTTATTCTCGTATTCCCACGGGAACGGTAACTACGCGGGTGAAATCGCGTGACGTCCGCTAGTTAATAATAAAGGGTGTCTCAGTAAGAGTGCACTTTTTCATTTTAATATAAAAAACATATATTTTTTTGAGAGAGTTGTGATTTTTTATTGAACTGTCAAAAAGACATGTTCCGATTAAGTATGGAACAAAATATCCGTCATATGGCCTCCATGGCTCTGATGGCAGGCCATTACTCTATTCATGAAATTTTTCATGACTTTTTCACAGAGATGAGGCTGTATCGCACCGATGACTCGTTGGATCTCGAATTTGAGCTTAGGCATTGTTTCTGGTTTATTCGCCTAACCTGCGATTAGAGAAAACCTCAAAGAAAAAAATCGCACAGCGTTAAATCGCATGATCTTGGTGGCCAGTTTACATCAGAATTTATTGAGATATTTTTTTCCGGCAATCGTTGCTACAATAAATGGATTGTTTCATGCGCGGTGTAGCAGGTGGCGCTGCGCCGCCTTGCTGAAACCACATGCCGTTCGCACACAACGGACGTACAGGAGTCTTACTGTCCATTACCAACTCAGTTTCTTCATATTTTTGACAACTCTTCAAATGGTTCACACATTAGGTGCACTTCTCGACTGAAAATTGTTCGTAGTAGCTAGCTAGCTTTGCATGTTCTTTCGAAATGCGCTCCTTTTTATTAATCGGAACAAATAAAAGTGTAAGCCGCCAAATCTCAGAGTTGCCACATGCACTAAAAAAAAACACTAAATTTAAAAAGTGCACTCTTACTGAGACACCCATTATAACCTATCACTTATACAATATTCTGATAAGTAATAAATGACATAAAAAATAAAGAAACAGTGCTTTTCTTAAAGTGTGGACACCCTATACCTGTCTTAGTATGAAAATCAATAAAAATGTTAAAATAACACAAATAAATTAAACACCAGTGACAAGATAAATACCGATCGATAATATAAAAAATTTACTAAGCACTGAAGGGCTCCACATTTTTGTAATTGTTGTATTTAATTATATTTCGAACAATTAGCATTTGCATAGTGTGTGAACTGAGGCCCACCAACAAAAACGTAAAGTTTTCAATATTTACTACTATTGGTGATCTTTCTTTAGTTTTAAAATTTTCTTGTAATTTTTACTAAAGATTGGCTTATGTATATTTAATGTTCATGTTATAATCTATTAATTATGTGATAAATATATGTGGTCCCTCAGGGACCACAGAAAGACGTTTGTAATTTTTTATTATATATTCAAATTATGTTTCTAAATGTTGTGTAGATGTTTATTCATGTTTTACTAAAGGTCTATAATCAAAACTTGTTAGTGAACTCAATCTTTATCTAGATTTGGGAGCATAGGTGTGTGAACTGAGGGACCCACTTAAGGCGATATAGCTTTTAAATTGTGTCTTTACAAACTCTGATATTCGTTTTACAAATGTTTCCTCAACTTTTACTAAGCACTATTGTTAGTTAAACTGCAAAAATCCGCAAAAATAAATTGGGCTCTCAGTACACACATACACAAAATATCGACTATGCCTTGCCTCTGCCACTGTCGTTTAAATTAGGTGGCAAAACTTTTATTTTTCTTCCTGATGGCGATACTATTTCGCCATCAAAATGCAGTGTGAATTTGGTACATTGAGTTATTATTACTACGTACGTAGTAGGTACATTATAACTAGGATTTGGTATGTTTTTTTTTGTTTTAACGTGAGGAGAAATCCTACATGGGTGCTATGCCGGACTCCTACCGACTAAAAGTTACACATATCCTGCCTACCAGCCTACGGTTGGGAGCCCCGGGTAAGCCCTTGGAGGGATACCCCAGCACTCTCAACAGACCTACGGCTACGACTGCAGCCTCACCTAGAGGGGGTTCGGGTGCTGTCCCGCGTCTCTGGGGGATTTTTCGGGTGTTATCCCGCTTTTTCGAGGGGGGCGTGCTGAATCCTTGATTTTACGCTGTCGTCTAGGGCCTGCTTCTGTAAGGACGGTGAGCACGACGACGTAACTCGGGTGGGAGAGTTCTCTCCCGCTTCCTCCCCGCCGTCTCTTTCACGAGCATGACCTGCTCACAGAAAGAAGCAGCGGAGTCCCATTTACTCTTAATTGTTTTTTTCATCAAACCCATACGTGTGGGGTATTGTCTGTAACAAATAAAGGTTTCTTTCTTTCTTTCTTTCTTTTTCTTTCAAACCAGCAGTTCTGCGCATAAAACCCTGTCCTAGATCGTTACTACATACACGACTTATTGAAGTGCAACTCTTTTGTACCAGGATGAAGGATTTCTTTAATAAAACATTTTGCGCAAAATGTCAATGGCTAGCCCACAATCTATTAACTACGTACCAATATAATTGACCTAATAAATACCTATCAGATGTTCTGACTCGTTATATTATTATCTGTGGTTGTCTGTACGTGTGAGTCTTTAAACAGTGCATCTTTGTATATTAATGACCGCTTGCTTGGACAGTGCTTGGATGGTGAGCGTATTAGTCATACTGTGGAAAAAATCTTTACCAGAACCGAACAATTCAGCGCCTTATTTAACTATACAAATATACATATGGTCACGCCTTTATCCCCGAAGGGGTAGGCAGAGGCATATTGTATGCCCACATTTCACCTTTGTATAATTTGTCCCCGTAATAGGTGGTGAGCCGTATTGCCGTGTTTAAATAGACAGGCGCAGGTTGTGACTGCCTGCTGTTGAAATAAAGCCTTCAACTTAGCTTAGCGACTGCCATTTTATTGGCAACCAGGACCAAAGGCTTAACGTGCCTTTCGAAGCACGGAAACGCTCAAACAAATGTCACAAAGTGATAACATGGATGGTCACCCATCCATGGACCGGCCATAGTGAAAGTTGCTTACTGCAGTGATCGTTTTCAGAACACTGAGTCCGCGGGGCCACGAGCGCTTCCACTTCCACACGAGCTTGGAGCTTATTTCAATATACTATAGTGAAATAAAGTTCCAAGCTATTATGATTCTATAGTGACTATAGAATCATATTAGCTTGGAACCTTCGACTAAGTACTAGTATAGACGGGCCTACCTACGTCATATATTACGAATTCAAATAGTGAGACTAGTTCACACACAAAGATATTGCAGGAACGACACCAGATGCACACATACATTCTTTTTTCGAATTCAGGGCAGTGTATTCACACTTCGGGAACACAATCAAAACTAATGTATGGATGGGCCGGTCTACTACTTGGTCGAAGGCTTTGACAGCGCGGGTTTCTTTCCTTTTGATGTTCTAATTTTTTCGTGGATTGGGAGAGGCCTACGTCCAGCAGTGAACTGCCATGCTGATTTGATTGATTGATTGACATCTATACTAGTCTATACTAGTATTATATAGAGGTAACGTTTGTGAGTTTGTGACGTTGTAAGGGGTAATCTCTGGATCTACTAAACCGATTTTCAAAATTATGTCACCAATAGAAAGCTACGTTATTGTGTAGTGTTATAGGCTATAAATCATCACGCTACAATGAACAGGAGCTAAGCAGCTATGAAAAATGTAACACAAACGAAGTTGTGAGAGTCAGCTTGTACTACATAAACATACTCTTGATCACAGTATTTTTTAACTGTAAACTGCAATAAAATTTATTGAGTAGTTTAACCTTTAACCCTTTTTTTAACGTGAGGGAAAATCCATCATGGATGCTATGACGGACTTCTACCGACTAAAAAACCTCACGTAACGCCCACCACTGCGGCCTCGCCCAGGGGGCGGTTCGGGTGCTATCCCACGTCTTTGAGGAGTTTCGGGTGTGATCCCGTTTCTAAGGGGGGGCGTGCGTCAACTCCTCACGTCACAGCCTGCTTTTGTAAGGACGGTGAGCAGCCCTCGCAGCCGTCCTCAGGCCTCCGGTCATGGAGGCCGATTGTCCTCGGCGAAGACACTGCGGAACTCGGGTGGGTGAGTTCTCTCCCGTTCCCGCCCCGCCGCCTCTTTCACGAGATGACCTGCTCGCAGAAATTTTATATTTTTTAGTCGATATATTCTTGAGTCATCATCAACGTATTGACTGTTTGACATAAAAAAACATTTTCTTTCTTTTCTTTTCTATTTTTCTTTTTTCTTTCTTTCTTTTCTTTTCTATCTTTCTTTTTTCTTTCGTTCTTTTCTATACATGTAGAAATCCTACAAGGATGCTATGCCGGACTCCTACCGACTGAAACCACACGATGCTCTCCAACTGTTATGGCCGGGAGTTCCGGGTAAGCTCTCGGAAGCCCCTATTAGTGAACGCTTACAGACAACGAAAGTGACATCATTTTTAGGGTTCCGCACATCAAGGGAAAAACAGGACTCTGTCTGTCGATCACCAGGCTGTATATTTAGGGTTTTAATGTGTAACAAAATCGTAATTACATCAAATAATACTTATTATGAGTATGTATTTGAATATCGTATCACTCCACAAGTATTTATTTAGTTTTGTTTAATATTATCGAAGTAAGAAGGCTTTATGATAACAATTGTATTACGTTCTATCTCATCTGTAACTTTAAACTTGAACCACTATCAAAACGGGTCTTAGAAGGTTTTTACTGGGTCGGCAGCGCGAGTGTGGCACCTCTGGTATTGCAAACGTTCATAGATTGCGGTGACCACCAGTCCTTCTGGTGGGCCGTATGCTTGTCTGCAACCTTAGTGGTATAAAAAAATTACCTATCGTAATTTTTTCGCCGTCATTTGGCCGTAAAAAAGAAACTGGGCGGGCGGCAAGTCGGACTCGCACATTCTGTACCAGAAACCATACAAAAAAGAGTGTTTTTTAGTGGAACCTTAAGGTACCTACATAGACTCCGTAAAAGATGTAATACCTACAGTGGGGATCTCATCACTAAAAGTGATCTCTACCAGTCAATCCTAAGATGGAGAAAGTTCGTTCAAGTTAATAAGTGATCGTGGTAAAGCTGTCATATAGTTAGAACACCTAGAACAGGAGCTTTTGATTCTTCTTTTCTCCCAGGTGAGGCCGCAGTAGTAGCCGTAGGTCTGTTGGGAGTCCTGGGTATCCTTCCGAGGGCTTACCCGGAGCTCCCAACCATAGGCTGTCAGTTGGGCAGGATACATGAGGTTTTTTAGTCGGTAGGATTCCGGCATAGCATCCATTCAGGATTTTCACTCACGTGAAAAGAAAGACCAGGAAGAAAAAAGGCATTTATTTCTTTTACTTTCAGTTGATCAGCACATCCACACATAATATTGATGAGAATGCATTATGATGTCAAGTTCATTGACACAGATGAAGTTGAACGGGGAATCCTACGTGATAAGTGATTCTAAGAGTTCGTGCAGAATTCGTGACTTGCATGATAAGGATAATTTATTTTTTTGTTGATTTTGTGATCGTTTTTGGTGCATGACATGTTGTCTAGTGAAATGTAAAGTACCGGAAATTAAATAGTTCTTGGAGATATGTTTTAGAGTTCCAAAGCCTTGGGTTCCGTACCCTAAGGGTTAAAACGGGACCCTTATACTAACACTCCGTTGTCCGTCAGTATGTCATTAGAATATATCTCATGAACTGTGATAGCTAGAGAGCTGAATTTTTTATAGATAATGTATTTCTGTAACAACAAATCCTAAAGTCAGAAAAAATAAAATATTTAATTATAATAATAATTCTTTATACTCAGGCAACATTAGACAGTTAACGGTATGTTATTAACTATTCTACGGCTCATAGATAAATACCATAAAAACTAAAAAAACTCACGAGGAACTTGGGTCTCGATTTAATGGGCTCTTTAGCGCATGCCTCGAAAAAGGCCAGTTTCCCAAGGTCTCGAAGACAGGCAAACTGGTACTGATTCAAAAGGCAAGCCAGCCGACTCCCCATCAGGGTTCCGGCCGATCGTGTTGCTCGACGAGGTGGCAAGCTCTTTGAATGTATCATAGCAAAGCGCCTCGTCGGGCACCTCACACGCGTGATGCCAGATCTGGCAGATAACCAGTTTGGTTTCCGTTAGGGGCGCTCCACCGTGAACGCGATCATGCGCATTAGAAGCGTGACGGAAGAAGTGGTTTCACAGGGTGAGGTGGTAGTGGCGGTGTCTCTTGGCATTGCCAACGCCTTCAACACCTTGCCCTGGAGCTGCATTAGGGAGGCGCTTATTTACCACGAAGAGCCTCCTTACCTCCGCCGAATTGTCGGGGCCTATCTTTCCGAGAGGGCCATAAGTACACGAGCTGGCTAGGGCCGGGTCGGCGAGATGTGTCGTGCGGTGTTCGACAGAAATCGGTGTTAGGACCACTCCCATGGAACATTGGTTACGATGCGTCAGCATCGGTATCGAGTCCTCAATGAAGTATCTGGGGCTCGTACTCGATAGTCGGTGGAACATCGGATACCACTTCCGAAGTTTGGTCCCAAAACTGAGGGGGGCATCAACCGCACTCCCGCGGTTGATGCCCGACATCAGGGGACCCAACGCTCCCTACATGAGACTATACCTCAGGATCATGAGGAGCATGGCCTTATACGGGGCCCCCGTATGGGCTGAGAACCTGACGCGGGGTGAAAGTAGGTAGCGTCGACGGCGGGGGCGCCGCCCGACGTGTATTCGTCTAAGAACATCGGCCTTCATGACCGGGGGCCTGAGAACGGCGAGGGCGCTGCTCACCGTCCTTACAAAAGCAGGCCCTAGACGGTTTTATATTGGTTACGATGCGTCAGCATCGGTATCGAGCCCTCAATGAAGTATCTGGGGCTCGTACTCGATAGTCGCTGGAACATCGGATACCACTTCCGAAGTTTGGTCCCAAAACTGAGGGGGGCATCAACCGCACTTCTGAACCCCCCCCCCTAGGCGAGACGCCGTGGAAGCTGTAGGTATATTGGGAGTCCTGGATTATACTTCCAGAGGCTTATCTGGGGCTTCCAGCCGTAGGCTGTACGTAATACAGGATACGTGAGGTTTTTTAGTCATTAAGAGTCCGGTATAGTACACATGCAGGATTTTCCTTCACGTTAAAAAAACATACGAATTTATGAACTTTCGTCTAGTTTTCTGTCTTGTTTCGTCCATTTGGACCTCTTTTTTCTAGACGTGTTAAAATTAGTTAAGCATTATTTTACGTGATTAGGTAATTATGGAAGATTTTCTCCGATTCAGAGATGTCATGTTGAACTTGAACTGATTAAATTCAACGTTACTTTTTACTTGTTTGTTTACCTTCGGACGCCCCGGGCACCTCCTCGGAAGGATACCCACAGACAGGTCTCTCAACAGACTGTGACTACCAACGAGGTTCTAAATTTTCCTCAATAATGGACTTCAACACTTGATTATGTTTGCTCCCTCTTTTTGGTTTCATAACAGATCTAACTTTATACACCTTGTTCACCATTTTGAAAAATTTTGGAAAGACGTCACCAAAAACTTTTTTCCAAAAACACGTCACATTAAAACGTCCCACAACAGTTTTTCACATCGATAAAAGATAAAATGCTGCATCTTTGGGGATTGTTTGGGGATTGTGAAACTAATGTCACGCCGCTGTCTTGGGCGTGCTTCTGTTAGGACTGTGAGTAGCCTTGGGTAAAGTCAAGCTCGCAACGCCCTCACTGCAGGATCGCCTTTACAAGCATACCAAACAATCAAATCGGCCTATTGCAGTCCACTGCTGGACGTGGACCTGTCCGAAATTACGTTACAATACACGGTCCTGCGCCTTCCGCATCCAGTCACTTCCTGTGACTTTTTTCAGGTCGTCAGTATCAGTCTTTACAGGCACATTGTGGTCAAAAATAGAACAAAAACAAACACCCAATACTTATGGAAATCACCCTATACAAACAACGTATAAAAGCAAATGATCTGATACACAATCAATGTAATCATTGCGTCTGCGCAATAGCGGAACCACAGTAGTCGTTCAATATCGAGAATAAATTCGCTCACACAAGAAATTTACTTAAAAAAAATAGACTTAGGAAAAAAATATTTAAAAAATAATTATTTATAGCATTTTACATTTTTATCTGTGTAAAAAACTATTATGGAACGTTTTAATTTGACGTGATTTTAAAAAAATATTTTTTTGTGACTGTTTTACAAAAAGTTTCAAAATGGTGAACAAAGTGTATAAAGTTAGTTCTGTTAAAGAACCGAAAAGAGGGAGCAAACATAATCAAGTGTTGATGTCTATTATTGGTGAGTTGAATTCCTACTAGGTATTTATAATTATTTCCTAGCTTTCCAACGCAACTTCGTCTAGTATGCCTTTAATTCAAAGTACTTGAATTCTAGGTAAGCGACGGATAAAATGTCTCTTGTTACAGAACTACCAAACCCTCAATATTGTAACTTGTTCGAAACCATCGTTATTGTACTTTCTTTCCAACACCAAAAAAAATGAATTTGAACCAAAGGTTGAGTACAACTGTAAAAACATTTTGTCTTTATATGTGTGTTTTGTAAGTGATACTTAGATAAATATAAATATTCATCTATACCAATATTGTAAAGAAAAAAGATTTGTTAGTTTGCACTCAATAAACTCTGAAACTGCTGATCCGAATTTCAAATGCTTCCAATACTAGAATTCAAATTATTCCTAAGTGACATAGGCTATGCTCTTGAGTATGACGTGTAAAATAGAACATGAAAATTTGTATGAAAATACTGCCTCTCAGTGAAAGTTCAATCCGATTGACGTTGTCATTTTTGTTTTATTTCAAACTTTGAACAGATGATCCACGTGACCTAGTGACGTAATATAATGCAACACAGTCACAGACTACAGACACAAGTCTCACCTTATGCCCCTCTGCAATTTATTTTATAGAGAGGGGCTAAAACTGCGAGTGAGAGCTTTGAGTAGTAAAAAAGCGTGTTAAAAATAGACAGCAAAAGTGACTTTTTTTCAAATAAATAAGAAAAGAGACTCGTTGAATTTGACAATAATTTAAATAGTAATATTTTATGTTTGTGTCAAGTTTTTTTTTATCTGTGTCAAGTTTCAATAATCAATTTACCTCACATTTGCCTTCCCATTTGTCTTAAAAAGTTTTGACTTCTTTTCTTCCAAAAAAGGTTTAAAATTCCAATATTTCTTCTATTTTTTTATGTTCCTGTTTTTGCCTTATTGTTAGAACAAACATAGACACATAAATTTTTGGTTATTGGCAGTAAAAGGCCTGAGCATTAATAAATATAGGGTATAGTATAGTAAGTTACAAATCAAAATTATATCTCTTTTTTTTTAATGTGAGAAAAATCCTACATGGATGCTATGCCGGACTCCTACCGACTAAAAACCACACGTATCCTACCTACCTAACAGCCTACGGTTGGTAACCCCGGGTATGCCCTCAGAAGAGGACTTCCAACTTCCAACAGACCTTCCGCTACCAATGCGGCCTTACCTAGGGGGGGTTCGGGTGCTATCCCGCGTCTTTGGGAGTTTGTTTGGGTGCTGTCCCGCTTCTTGGGGGGGCGTACGAGCATCTCTTGTTTCACGCTGTCGTCTAGGGCCTGCTTCTGTAAGGACGGTGAGCAGCCCCCTCACCGTCCTCAGGCCCCGATCATGGAGGCCGATAGTCCGCCTGCAAATGTTGCCAACAAAGTAAAACAGTAAGTAGCTAAAGAAAATCACAAAAGAAATGTAGAGCTTGTTTTTTACTTTTCAGTTGTATGTTTACTTGGCAGTCGGGTTTCTTATATTCCAAATAATTAAGTTTATATAAAACTTTTTAGTTATGTTAGTAGTGGAGTTATTAATTTTCGTATAGTGAACGGACATCACCAAAATTCAACCTTAATTATTATATTTTTGATCATATTTCCGGTGCTACTCAACCGATTGCAATCAAATAAATGTAAGAATTTAAGTCAGACTAAGTCCTTATAAACACATAATACCACATCAAAATCGGTTCAGTAGTTTTGCGTTCATCGCAGTCAATTATAACGTCAAAAGTTCGGCATTTTGATTTTGTCAGGAATTTTATTACATCTGGTGTCCCTCACCCAATCACGACGAATCAAATGACACCTTGTATTTCAAAATTCGTTCAGGCTGTAGGACGTGACAAAGAATTCGATACATACATACATACTACCCGTTCGGTCTAACTTTGCCGCTGGCGTAGAGGCGTATACCCGAATTGTTAATTAGACGAAGTAAATTGACAGTAGCTAATGTCACTTCGTCATAGAAAATAAGCAACATTGTATGAAGAAGTGACATTAGTTGCTGTCAATTTACTTCGTCTAATTAAAAATTCGACTTTAGTATGGACACAGATTACTAAATAGTTACTACGTAAGTATGGAGCCTAGCGGCAAAGTTAGAGCGAACGAGCAGTACTTACATTCTCTCGAAAAAGATTACCCTCCTTTCTCCGGCAGTTCGGGTAATAAGGTTTCATTTTTCTATTAGTTGGACAAAAATCGTTGAACATAATATTGGTGTACTGGGTCTAAACCGTGACCTGACTAAGAAAACATAGATTTTTTTTTGCAAATTGTAGTCCGTAAACTGACTTTACAGACAACCCTTTTTTTTCAGTATGTTTGCCGGTCTTAGCATACGGAACTGCCATGGGTTGGATATCTCCGAACAAGACGTTACTCATGAGCGACCATTCTCCTTCAAACTCTCCTCTGTCAGAAGAAGACGTCTCCTGGATGGCATCCATCATGTTCATATTTGCACCAATCGCCGTGTTCTTATATGGAGTGGCTGTTGACAAGTTTGGAAGGAAAAATGCATTGTTATGCGCGTCAATACCTATTTCAGTAAGTATTATTTTTTAAAGTATGAACATATAAAGTACTAGCGGACGTCACGCGGTTTCACCCGCGTAGTTCCCGTTTCCGTGAGAATACAGGAATAAAATAAAGCCTATGTTCACCGCAAAGAGTGTAGCTTCCCAACAGTGAAAGAATTTTTCAAATCGGTCAAGTAGTTCCGAAGTTTATTCGTTACAAACAAACAAAGAAAAAAACAAAAAAAAACATCTTTCCTCTTTATAATTATAGTATAGAAATAAAGATGAACCTACATATTTACCTAGTAGCTGTTGCCTGCGACTTCGTACGCTGCATATTATATATTATAACGTTTTATTAATGAACCGATTGACATGAAACAAACACTAGGGTCCGTTCACACAGACCGGCTCGGAGAGCATCGGCGCGCACTTTTCTTTTCACACAGACCGGATCGTATACGCTCGCAGCCGGTCGGATGCTCTCGCAGCCGGTCGGATGCGCTCGTAGCCGGGCGAATTCACTACAAAGGCAGTACCAGTATCCACGCAGTCCAAGTTTTGTTTTCAGTGTTAACGTGTGCTTTTCGGAACATGCTTTTAGATAGCCCCGATGAAGAAATATATTAAGTTTTCATCAGTGATGTTTTCGTATAAGTACACACAACTGTTCTGTTTAAATTTTGCCATCAAAATGGCGGTCGGCGTGGGGCGGCGCGCACGCAACCGGAGCCGATCGGCTGCGCGAGCGGGAAAGAGCACGCGATCGGAGCCGATCGACTGCGCGAGCGGGAAAGAGCACGCAATCGGAGCCGATCCGCTGCGCGAGCGATAAAGAACATGCAATTGGAGCCGATCGGCTGCGCGAGCAAGAAAGAGCATGAAATCGGAGCCAAACGGCTGCGCGAACCAGAAAAAGTACGCGATCGGAGCCGGTCAGCTCCTCTTATTATTTCCCACCAAGCGCGTTCAAGCATTCTTAATGACAAAAGCAGTGCACATGCAAAAATAAACCTTACTTCAAATACTAAAAACTCTGTTTTCAACGTGATAAGAATCTGCTCTCCTCTCCGAGCCGGTCTGTGTGAACGGACCCTAAATGTTAAGTGGAGTAAACCGCAACGCAATACAGAAAACCGAATTGCAATCGGTTGAGCGGTTGCTGAGATTAGCGTGCACAAACGTACAGACAAACAAACAGTTACGATTTTATTATATGTATATTGATGAAAAAATAATAACTTTCAATATGGCGGTCCTAAGAAATAGGTTTTACACGTAAAAAAGGATGTACTGTGATATTAGAATTTACAGAATTCCCAATGTATTTTCGGGATATCCAACTCGTTAGAAAATTACAGGATTATGTAATTACTAGATGATGCTCGCGGCTTCGCCCGCGTAAAATTTGGTACCCGTTCCCGCTTCCCGAGGGAACATATTACCGGGATATAAAGTTAGCCTATGTGTTATTCCAGACAATAAGCTATCTCTGTACCAAATTTCAGCCCAATCCGTTCAGCCGTTAGAGCGTGATTGAGTAACAAACATCCGAACACCTAAACATCCAAATATCTTCACAAACTTTCACATTTATAATATTAATTAATTAATAGGATAGGATATACCATGTTTTGAAGCGCCTGTGACCCCGCGGTCTCAGTGTTTTGTAAGTAACGATCACTGTAATAAGCAACATTTACTATGGCCGGTTATGTATGGGTGGAGCGTTTCCGTGCTTCGGAAGGCACGTTAAGCCTTTGGTCTCGATTGCCAGTAAAATAGCAGTCGTTATGGGCGGCTTGAGAAATTTCAACAGTACGTAGTCACAACCTGCGCCTGTCCATATCAACACGGCAATATAGTTCATCACCTATTAAGTGGGACAAAATGTAAAGAGGTGAAATGTAGCCTACAAATATGCCTCTCAGTTCCAAGATCGAGGTTAATGTTCAAATTTATTTACCCTCAGATTGGCTGGGCAGTAAAATTAATATGCGCACATCCAATAGCGCTGATCAGTGCGCGGGCGCTGATCGGCTTCGGGTCGGGAGGAGCGTTCGTGGTGTGTCCCCTCTACGTGAAAGAGATCAGTGAAGACAGCATCAGGGGAATGACCGGAACTTTCATTATATTTTCTCAGGTGAGGAAACTTTTTTACTAATTTTCATGGGAAGTAGCTCAGCCTCATGAACCTTAAACAGCGTGCATAGTGCAAATTTTTGCGAGCGCTTAACATGATTCAAGGTAAAGCGCATTTTTTTTTTAACGTGAGGAAAAATCCTTCATTGCTGCCAAACTCCTACCGACTAAAAAACCTCACGTAACGCCCAACACCCTACGGTCGGGAGCCCCGGGTAAGCCCAGGATGTCCCAAGACTCCCAAGTCCCAACAGACCTACGGCTACCACTGCGGCCGAACCACCCCCTGGTTCGGGTGCAAAAGGTACCTACTTTTTCATTGTTATAAATTATGTCAAGGTATAATTACATAAATATTTATTATAGTCAGTAATAGTTCAATGTCTGATTTGATTTATAGATCTTTGTTATTGTTTTTTTTATTATTGAAACGTGTTTGTGTTATAGTAGGTACCTACTTAGTTTTCAGCAGTTTAGAAACCGCAATTGTCGCAATCATGAAGCGACCTTATTACAGATTACTTCATAAAGGTAGTGGTACACGGACCAAGAGTAGGCCAACATGTTATCTAATAATGCATTGCAAATGTCGGGATCTCTCAAGGGAATCAAAATTTTATAGGGTACTCACCATTGACCTAAAGCTATGAAAAGTGGCAAGTAATAATGTGTATAAGTATAGGAAATTCAAAAAAAAACAATGGTCTACACTTTTATATGGTACAATTCTGAAGTAGCTCACACTTTCCAATCGGAGTGTTCAAGCATGGTAAGGTTAATTTCGCGCACGCTTGAATTGCGGAACGATCCCTCTGCTTCGGTTTTCCCAAACGCCTACAATATGGGGTTAAAATGTGTCTTAGAAGGTTTATACAGAATCGGCAGTGCAAGTGTAGCACCTTAGGCCTTTAGGTCTGTTAGGAGTCCAGGGGTATCCTTCCGAGTACTTAACTGGGGCTCCCAACCGTAGGCTGTTAGGCAGGATTTGTGAGGTTTTTAGTCGGTAGGAGTACGGCATAGCATCCGTAAGGATATTCCCTCATAGTGCCTCTGGAGTTCCAAACGTATATTGGCTACTCTGACTGTAACCCAGTGATGAACAGTGTTACTCACCAACTAGCGCGAGGTAGCTATGCAGAGAACTCTTTCTCAGGGCGCCTTACTACAGAGATTCCAGTGTGCGTGCAAGGGTAGGGCAGGGCTCTGACGAAAACAGCCAGGTAGGGTGTACACACATATATTTATTAAGTACACAATACACTACAGAGACATAGGGGGAAGTTATACACTTAGAGACATAAATATCACAGATATACAGAGGAGTAGTACTAATTACTGCACTAGTGTTACAGAGGCGGTCTACAGCTACTTGTTACTAAGTACTTAGGCAGTTACATAGCAAGGTGACAAAATAATGGGGTACTGGCCTGCGGTGCGAGCTGAGAGTGACTGGCTGTTGTTACTGCCAGGTGATGACGGCAGATACCTCTCACATGAGAAGCTCGTGTAGTCCGCACTTCCACGTTGTCGTACCACGTGCAGCCCACTAACTTATAGGTGCGGCACCAAATATCTCAACCGGCAACTAGCCCCGTAGTAAAAAACCCTGTTGTAAAAGAACAACGAATTAAGCCACTGACAGCACGATAGACGACGATCGAACTGCCTTGCAGACAGAAAAGTGCAACTTACCAGTTGTCTGGGTAAAATGCAGCAAATACTCCGTTACCTGTTTCTTCTTAATGCAAATCATCGGGGGTGCCACAGACAAAACTTGTCACTTGTGTCAAAGGAAAACCACAGATAAAAAAACCAGCGATGAATTGATTAAGGGCGGCTTTACACATTGTCAAGCCCGAGACCAGATTGCTACACAAAAAATAAATGCTACATGACCACTATCCATTAGGTGGGCTGTAAGCTTGACTGTAGTTAGTCTTAGTCGTCATAAATACATGCGTAGGTACCGTATGTCTATTTTGTCAAACATATTGTACTACCCGTTCGCTCTAACTTTGCCGCTGGCGTAGAGGCGTATACCCGAATTGTTAATTATACGAAGTAAATTAACAGTAGCTAATGTCACTTCGTCATAGAAAATACGCAACATTGTATGAAGAAGTGACATTAGTTGCTGTAAATTTACTTCGTCTAATTAAAAATTCGACTTTAGTATGGAGCCGAGCGGCAAAGTTAGAGCGAACGAGCAATACGTATGTATTTATGACGACTAAGACTGTTCTGGTGAATCCAGACAGATCCCAGAACACCCCCACAGGGGCAGATCGGTGACAAGGAGTTTTTCTAGTATTGGGAGTATTCCCAGTGCTATCGTGATCAGGTGCTGGGCGACCCTCACACGAGCTCATGCCTCGCCAGGATAGGTAGTCCGTAAGCGGAGCTCTCCTTGTAAAAAAAATGTCTATTTTGTCAACAGACAGCCGGTAATCTCCTAGTGTTCATCCTGGGAGACCTGCTAGCCTTTAACGCAGTGCTGTGGATCCTGCTGGCGATTCCTCTCATCCACTTCTGCATATTGCTGCGTCTGCCAGAAACACCCTCGTATCTGATCAAGTCTGGCAAGAGTAAGGTACGTGGTGTTATATTTACTTTCCTAGATTTTATGCATTAAAAAGTTGCATCGTAAAACTTACTTAGGCCGGATTCGACCAAAATCGGAGTGACTATACTGCAGAATAACTTGTACCTCTTCTAAAAGTAAAGTGACTTTCCATTTTACCAACAACTAATAAGCATAATGTAACTATGGTAACCACACAGGATAGAGTACTTTAGTATGGGACATGGGTTACCATAGTTACATTGTGCTTGTTAGTTGTTGGTAGTGACTTCACTTTCACTTTATTTTTAGTATAAGTACGATCTATTCTCTAGATATTTGCTCCATGAGTATAGCCTTACTCCGATTTTGGTCGAATCCGGCCTTAATGACGTATGAGGTGAAAGAATTAGTTGATTGAGAGCAGTGTATCGGTGGTCCAGTAGTTAGGGCGCCTGGCCCAGAATGTCAGAAGAGGCATGTTCATGTCCTGCTCAAAACCGATAGTCTTTAACATTATAATTTATTACACCTTAAAATTGGCAAAACCCGCAATTTGATTTCAATTTATTTACAATCTCGCAAGATAGATTTTCATCTACCTTGCGAGATTGTAAACTGTCGAAAGAAAACTGTAGGTTCATAACTAGCTAAAGAAACACAAATCTAAAATATTAAGTACTAATTAATACGTGGACATAATTTACCTACCTCTTACCTATTTCGAATTTAAGCCCCTCTCTATAAAATAGATTGCAGAGGGGCTTATGGCGAGACTTTGTCTGTTGTCTGTGACTCTGTTGCATTATATTACGTCACTAGGTCACGTGGAT
This sequence comes from Miltochrista miniata, assembly GCA_933228765.1. Classification (NCBI taxonomy): domain Eukaryota; kingdom Metazoa; phylum Arthropoda; class Insecta; order Lepidoptera; family Erebidae; genus Miltochrista; species Miltochrista miniata. The sequence goes on from OW121769.1 coordinate 6,661,689, forward strand.
CATCTGTTCAAAGTTTGAAATAAAACAAAAATGACAACGTCAATCGAAAAAAAAATTTTCACAGTTGGGTGAGACCGTCTCACGGCTTCTTGTTTAAAATCGTTACAATAGACTGGGTGTAACAATCCATGGGACCTGGAAGCGAGAGCCCTTGCGTCACTGTTCATATGGCGCAAGGAGGCGCCGGAGCGGGGCCAAAGGCCTGCTCTGTGCTGTGTCGAGAAATCGAGGCCCAGCGGACCCTGCTCCACCAGGAAACCGTGGAGACATGGAAGGTGCGACTTGAGCAACCAAAGGGGGGATTCGCCACAATCGCGGCCGTCAGACCGGTCATGGACGAGTGGCTGGAGAGAAGACACGGTGCTCTCTCCTACCGGTTGACACAGATGCTTGCCGGGCACGGTAGCTTCGGTAGGTATCTGTGCCGGTGTGCGAAAACACCGGGAAACCACGGCCGAGTGTCAGCACTGCGAGGACCGCAGCGATGACATGGCGCTCCACACGCTGGTGGAGTGCACGGCGAGGGCACAACAGCGCCAGGTCCTCGTAGTGGGTCTGGGCGTGGACACTCTCTCGCTCGAGGCCATGGTGCGAGCCATGCTCTCCAGCGGGAGTAAGTGGGACTGCGCCGCCTCTTTCTGCGAGCAGGTCATGCTCGCGAAGGAGGCGGCGGGCCGGGTGCCGAGTTCCGCAGTCGGCGCCCTGGGCGCCGCCGACGTGTCTTCGCCGAGGACTATCGGCCTCCATGACCGGGGGTCTGAGGACGGTGAGAGTGCCGCTCACCGTCCTTAGAGAAGCAGGCCCATGACGGCAGCGTGACGTGAGCAACTCACGCACGCCCCCCTCCCCCCCCCCCTTAGAAGCGGGGTCACACCCGAAACCCCCTATAGACGCGGGATTGCACCCGAACCACCCCCTGGGCGAGGCCGCATTGGCGGCCGTAGGTCTGTTGGGAGTCACGGGACATCCTTCCTGAGGGCTTACCCGGGGCTCTCAACCATAGGCTGTTGGGCGTTACGTGAGGTTTTTTAGTCGGTAAGAGTCCTAGCATCCTACGAGGATTTTCCCTCACGTTAAAAAAAAAAAAAAAAAAAAGACGGTGTAACAAAATTGACTCTCCAAATTTCATGAGATGACTGGTCATCGGAAATCAAATACAAATATTTAATAAAAAAGGGGAGCTAACTCGTTTATTTAAAAAAAAAAAACTGATTTGTGGTTAAAGTATTTATGTGATTTTTTTTCTTCATTTTTGTAATGTTTCTTGACTGATGCCACGATACGTGACGAAATTTGAACAGGTAGTTTTGTTACACTTAATATATAAAAATTATGAATTACGTGTTGCAGGAAGCATTCAAAGTTTTAGGATGGCTCCGTTCATTGCCTGAAGACGACAAGTCAATAATTGAAGAAGTCGACAGGCTAACCATCGAACAAACTACTAGCGAAACTAAATTCTCCCCTAAACTATTATGTAAGTATCTGATTTACTCCTTTGAATACATTTTTAAAGTGAATATTATAGTAAATTTTTCATATAAATTTTATAAAATGAAAAACGGCAACTTGATACAAGAACCCTTGAACTCGCGCGACCTTAGCTTAATCCAGGTCAATACTTTTTGAACTGAGCTACTGAACTTTCATCGAGAATATTGGCGCTAAGAAAACCCGCTATAGAGAAATGAATGAATTATATTCAGACAGAATAGAAGCGAGAGTTATTTGGCAATAAACACTACCTTTGGAACTCAAGAGATACTAAGACGAAGACTAATGTAACAGATAGACACACTGAAATAAAGATTCACAGGTCAAACTTAAAAACAACTACACATTTGCATCGAAGTTTAATAAACACACAACGATCACAATAAATAAAACAGACAAGTGCGAGTCGAGATCCCGCACGGACCGTTCCGTACAAAAAACAGCAGGAAAATTCGGTTTGTTGTATTGCAACCTTTTTTCTATTTTTAACACTCTACCTATTTATTTTTATAGCGACAACAACAGAAATACGTCATCTATACTAATATTTTACACAGGAAAGGTTTGATTATTTGTTTGTTGGATTATATCGAATGTTAGGAAGCTACACTATCCCAGTGAATATATTCTATATTTTATTCCCACGGGAACCGCGTTAACGCGCGGTTCGTCCGCTGGTCTGTAATAATTTCAACTGTCTGGCTATACATTAGATACAGCCTGGTGAATATCACAGACGTACGGAAAGCGGCGTCTGAGTAAAATGCTCCTATTTGTCCCTTGTGTTACGGAACTCTAAAAACGCTAGAGTACCAGGAACATATAAACACACAAGAGTCTGACACCAAACAGTTGACCTCAAAGCTTCCAATTGACACCTAACTTTTGACCCCACGCGAACAGTCGCAAACAAATTAGATGAAGCAGAATTGAAAATGACTACCAATGGTCATATATCAAGGACATATTCGAACATTACCAATTGATCTGATTTAGATCGAGTGATTTGTTTTGATACGCTTGAGGAAGATAAATTATTATGCATGAAAAAATATTTAATGACCCCATGTAAGTAGTTCTCCAAGAGTGCGATGTGGCAGAAGCCATCTGCAAGGGCTACGACAAGGTCATGGCAAAAAGCTGGTACATTCGAAATTAAACCTTCTACCACCCTGTACCTGTACAAAATTAAATTGAGAGATTCCTACGAGAAGCTTCAGTGCATCATTAGCAGCATCAGTGGTGACTAACTCGTGCTGCAAACCTCATTGCTATTTTGAAACGGGCATTGACGGGTTGTCGCTTCCTCTAGAAGGTATTCAACTTAGCTTAACGTCTAGCATATTACGAGCAATAGTTTAACGTGTCTACCAAAGCACAGATATACTCACAAGTGGAATTGCCACAAATAGGACTGACCCAAGAAGTACAAGAGGCATAGCTCGGTAATCGTTGCCAGAACTCGATGTGGTTCTTCGAACCTCCGTTGCTTCCCAAGAAAAGAAGAGCGTTTGCATAAAATTATTTACATAAGCTATTTCCTTTCAGTTTCCAACAAGATCGCAGTAAAGGCTTTCTGGGTGGCTCTCATCGTGAACTTGACTCGGGAGTTCTGCGGCTGTATAGCAGTCCTGGTCTACGCCAGCCATATCTTCACAGAAGCTGGAAAGGACAAGAACAGCAGCATCGCACTTTCGCCAAACAAGCAATCGATTATGCTTGCTGCTGTCCAGATCATAGGATCGTTTTTGGCGTGTCAACTTGTTGACCGAACGGGAAGAAAGGTGAGAAAAAAATTGTTTTTGAAACTGGCGATTATGCGGAGTCTCAGGGTATAACCCAACTTGGTTGCAAAGTAATGCACAATATTTAAGACCACTCTGCAATCAAAAATGCCAACAGCCATGTTGGCGTTTTGAATGCCTGCCGCCCAATAGAAAATCTATAGATTAGGTCGGGCAGATTAGAGATAATTTTGAAAGGCAGTTAGTGTGCTAACTAAATCAGAAATTTTATTAGAAAATATTTAAACGTCGCTCCAAAACGTATGAGGTGAAAGAATTCGTTTGATGACTGAACGTAATTTTTTCAGATTAAATTAGCCAGGCTAATAACAGGACACATTTATAATATTAGTGTTATGTGATTCCAGCCTCTTCTAGCCGTGACCAGTGTGGTATCAGGCTTTGCCATGTGTCTACTCGGCGTGTGGTTCTACCTCCAGAGCATCGAAGTGTTCCTGCCCGGCTGGGTGCCCATTGTTGCACTGTGTTTCTGCATTTTTGCTGACGCCTCCGGCTTACAACCCCTGCCTTTTGTCATTATGACTGAAATGTTTAATTTTCAGGTAAGCTGGCCATCAATAATTTTGACTTGAATAATATTTTAAAGGTGTAGAGATTTGTATGGATGTTGTCTCTATGATCCAACACGATTCACAATATATTTTCTTTTTCTTCCAGCTCCGAGGAACAGTAGCCACCCTGATCATGGCGATTTCTCTTGGCACCGACTTCGCTCTCCTAAAACTCTTTGCGCCACTAAATTCCTGGATAGGTTACCATTCAACTTTCTGGATATTCAGTGTCATTTGCCTAGCAAACGTGTTCTACCTATACTTCTTTGTGCCCGAAACGAAGATGAGAAATCTAGAAGATATTTACGCAGATTTAGAAGGAAGAAATAAACGAAAAGAGAAAGCAAAAATAATAGAAACTAATCAAGTGTGATATTATGTTAATAGTTAATTGGCAATCTATGATGTTTGCAAAGTGTACGGGCCGTTTGTTAAACCAAACGGCATGGCGGCGTATCTCAATTTCCTGAAAGTAAGCTTTAAAAAGAAGGTCATATCATATTGTTGTAATTGACATTGGCTTAAATTCATTACATTTATAATTACTTATTATGAAGGCCCCTGAAGAACAATTTGAATTGTAATACCTACTTTTACTTTTATGATATAATACAATGGAGTCCTACCAACATTATTGGGTACTAAACCAGCCATCTCCATAATTTTGTAGTGCACGTACTGACAAAATTTAGTAAAACACCAACACTTATCAGGACTAGAATAAACGTCATGCAGTATTAAGTATAGTGATGAGTGTATAATACAAGTATAATTTGAGCCCGGGACCTGGGTCGCATTGCCCAATGGGGTTCAGACAACCTGGTCGAGTTCAATGCCAGAAAAACGCAGGCGTGTGCGTTTACAGCTAAGAAGTCCCCATTCCTACCCCTACCCTCTCTTCAGAACATTACGGTTCCACTAAAGGACAACCTGGAGATTCTCGGTATAGACGTCCGGCGTGAGCTCAATCACAAAAACTACATAGAGAGTTGTATTGGGCTGGCCTCGCGGAAACTCGGAGTCCTAAATAAGGTGAGACGGTACTTCACGCCACATCAGAGATGTTTGCTGTACAAGACGCAGATTCGTCCCTGCGTCGAGTACTGTTCTCACCTCTGGGATGACTCCGCGAGGTACTTGTTGGACGCACTTGACGCTATGCAGAGACGTGCTGTCCGAATAATTGGTTGTCCTGAGGTGACGGGAGGCCTCGAACCGTTGGCGCAGCGAAGAACCGTAGCGTCCTTGGCTGCCTTCTACCGAATGTATCACGGCGAATGTTCTGAGGAGCTCTTCAATCTGATCCCACCATCACCTTTCCGATCCCGAACAACGCGTGCCGGGCAGAGATGCCACTCATACACAGTGGAGAGAATCTTCGCCAGAACCGAGCGTTTCAAAAGATCGTTCCTCTGTCGAACTATAAAAACTTGGAACGACCTGCCCGCACACGTGTTTCCCTCATCTTACAACCCCGGGTTCTTTAAGAGGAGCGTGAAGAGGCACATCACAGGGCCGCCAACTTGAGGACCGCTGTAAGAAGTGGCCCCCAATCGCAAGATGCGCCACGGCTATCCATCGTAGCGACGTCAATTTGGCGAGCTGAATAAAAAAAAAAAAAAAACCTGCAGTAAATTTAAGTTTACTTTTGTAGTGAAACTTGAATTTATGTAAAGTATGAAACGAAAAAGCCTATAATATTCAAGCGAGACTTCTTTTAACTCGGTGCAATTTGATGAGATTTCATTTGCACCGTATTTGAACACTCAGTCGATTTTTAGGGTTTCGTAGCCAAATGGCAAAAACGGAACCCTTATAGATTCGTCATGTCTGTCTGTCTGTCCGTCCGTGTGTCACAGCCATTTTTCTACGAAACTATAAGGCCTATGCAATTGAAACTTGGTAACTAGATGTATTCTGTGAACCGCATTAAGATTCTTAGATAAAACTAGAAAAAAATTAGTAAATTTTGGGGGTCCCCATACTCAGAACTGAAACTCAACATTTTTTTTTTCATCAAATCCATACGTGTATCTATAGATAGGTCTTCAAAAATGCTATTGAGGTTCCCAGTATAATTTTTTTTCAAAATGAATAGTTTGCGAGTTTGCGCAAGAGACACTTCCAAAGAGGAAAAATGTGCCCCCCCCCCCCCTTCTAACTTCTAAACTAAGAGAATGATAAATTTAAAAAAAAATATGATGTACATTGCCATAAAAACTACCAACGAAAATTGGTTTGAACGAGATAGAGCTGGTAGTTTTTTTTTTAACCGCAATTTTCAGTTAGAAAAATCACTACCACTGCGAACGTGTTAAAACATCAATCAAAGTTACAACGAACTATAAGAACTTATATATTATGTTACTTGCTGCTACGAAACCCTTCATGGGCGAGTCCAACTCGCACTTGGCCGGTTTTTTTTTATAATAGTGAAATGTAACGAATATCAGTGGAAGAAAAGCTGTTGTTTACTATGATGCTAACTATCTACTTCTAGCAGTTTGTTGGCATTTTACAATGACCCTGAATAACGTTCATTTCATATCTAGAGTAGTCTAGGTTTTAGTGCGTATTGTTCAAATGATGTTATCTGTCTCTGACATTACAATGTATCTTCGTGTATCTGTTGTATTATGAAATTTATTTATAGCCAAAGAATCTCTGTGCGTAGCAATTCAAATATCCATACCTAAGTGCTAATGTTGCGTTTAATTATTGTAATGCTATGGTTATTATTGAAAGAAAGAAAGAAAGAAAAAAAGAAAAATATATTTAATTCCGACAAACAGGTATTGTCTATTTTATGGTCACAAGGTACTACAATGTGGACTACATTATTCTTATATTTTTCGTTACAGTTTCCGTTACCTTGGGAATACAGGAATAAAATATAGCCTATGTTATACGCGGATAGTGTAGCTTTTTTTTTTGTACGTGAGGGAAAATCCTCAGAGGATGTTATGCCGGACTCTTACCGACTAAAAACCTCACGCAACGCCCAACAGCCTGTGGTTGGGAGCCCCGGGTAAGCCCTTGGAAGAATGTCCCGGGACTCACAACAGACCTACGGCCGCCACTGCGGCCTCGCCCAGGAGGTGGTTCGGGTGCTATCCCGCGTCTTTGGGGGATTTCGGGTGTTATCCCGCTTCTAAGGGGGGGCATGCGTCAGTTGCTCACGTCACGCTGCCGTCATGGGCCTGCTTCTGTAAGGACGGTTAGCGACCCTCTCACCGTCCTCAGACCCCTGGTCATGGAGGCCGATAGTCCTCGGCAAAGACACGTCGGCGGCGTCCAGACCGCCGACTGCGGAACTCGGGTGGGAGAGCTCTCTCCCGCACCCGTCCCGCCGCCTCCTTCACGCGCATGACCTGCTCGCAGAAAGAGGCGGCGCAGTCCCACTTACTGCCGCTGGAGAGCATGGCTCGCACCATGGTCTCGAGCGACGGATAGTGTAGCTTTCCAATAGTGAAAGAATTTTTTAAATCGGTTCAGTAATTTCGGAGTCTATACGATGCAAACAAACAAATAATCACAATTTCGTCTTTATGATATCTATAAGTATGTGAAGTAAACTTTTACTGACTAGACGCTTTATTTTATTTTGCAATGTTGCCAGAATGCATAATGTTTTTGATAGAGGATATTTACCTTTTCTTTTGCGTTTTAGGAAGGGACCATGAGTGGTTGTAGTGAGTACGAGTCCGGCATGACAACTGTGAGAATTTACACACATTAAAAATATGTAAATATAGTTCAGTGATTAATTCTATGAAGAAATGGCCTGACTTAAAAATTGAATGAAAAAACTTTTAAGAAAATCTTTCTATGTTTGCAATAGTAGATAATGTATAGTTATAAGAATGTATTTTATACATAAACAAAAATAGATAAGTGTTCCTTCTTTTTTTTACGTGTGGAAATCCTACATGGATGCTATGCCGGACTCCTACCGACTAACGGCCGAACGGTGTTTTGAGATTGCAGTCAAACCAAGATTGAACACGATCCTTAGATCGATCTTCGATCTGCGTCCAAATATCTATTTGACGCGTTCGGAATCCGGATTGCACGACGGATTGGAGCCAATCTTTTCCCTCCCTGTCGTTCCGTTATAAGCATACTTTTGTGCGTGTACTTGTTGTACTTAAATAAATAAAAAAAAAATGTTTATTGCAAAACTACAGGACAGCATCTTTTCTTTCCTACATACAATTTCAGAAACAATAACACTCCCATGGAGTCAGTATTACAGAAACCGAAATTTGCAAACAATTTCAGTAACCATGCCATGCCACACTTAAACCAAAAGATAACAATAAAAATAAACAATTAGGTACTCAATTACAACTCAAGCAGTCACAGCCACATCCGCCACCATACGACAAAGTCAGCGAAACACTGATCTGTATTAATAAATTACCACCAGCGAAAACATCAAGAACACAAGGACCAGCGGACGCGGCTTAAAAGTCATTGCAAAATAAAAACCCATTTTATTTCAGTCTCCGGACATGGTCAATAATATTGAGCCAAATCTGATAAAATGTTAATTAATAAATTAATTTCAGTGCGTATTACACATTTATTGACGTTCAAGTATTGATAGTTATTTGACCGTGTCCGGAGCCAACACAAATTATTTATCTGTGTCCCAGCACGCATATTTTACTCTATGGCGGTATCTAAGTTGACTGACCCATTGACGTGGCACCATGTGCGATCAAAAGTATGTAGGGGTTATACACAGAAAAATGTGAATAGAATTCCTGTTTGCTGAGTTTGCAATAGGCCGACATTCAGCAATACTATGATAGCGATGTCATTGCATATCATAGAAACTGGTTTTCAATGTCCGCCTTTAGATGACACATCCAACGACGCGAGACAGCATGTAAGTCACTCATTTATTATGATAACAATTAAAATAACTTATACTAGACAACCAGATATCAATCGTGTGCTTATTAACGCTAAAGTACCGAAACATTCCACTCTCAGGGTCAAGAGTCACACTCATTCTGGACTCTTACATCTCAATGTACCTACATCATACATAACATCAGACCAGATCAGCAACCGAGACAACCCTGCAGATATCAGGCACTATCATCTCCTCGAGGCAAGTATTAATATAACGTATTAATATAACAACATTTTTAACTTAGTTCTAATCTTGATTTATTTCATATAAATATGGAACAAAATAATCATATGGTCCTGGGTTGGTGCAAAACATTTGTGTGATCCACAAATGCTTGCTTGTTTCGGAGTCTGGCTGCCCTCTATGTATAATATGTATATATTTACAAATACATAAGCATGTCCATCAGCCGTCCAGATCTCATAGCACAAGTTTATAATTTAGCTTTATATGGGCTAGATGATGTTGTGTGTGAATGTCCACAAGTATTTATTTATTTACAAAACCGTAATCCAAAATAAATATTATTTATTATTTTCACAGTTGATTGATGGCACCCGGTGGAATCTCCTGCACACACTGAATAACACCACTGTTACCCATTGAACAACAGCACCTACACTAATCACAACATCCACCCCGAGCGGCCTGGCCCTACCGCAACCCCAAAAAGGCATAGAAAGGCAACCGAATGCCATGATACAGCACAAGTAATGATATTCAATGTGTATTAAAAGGAAATATATCAATGGAAAGAGAAATCCTACCACTAGCTTATATTATAAATGTGTGACATTTTTTTTTTTTTCTGGTTCTCAATCACTGTCCAAATGGACTAGGCTGAAATTCTGTACAGGAATACTTTCTAATCTGCACATAACATACTTTTACCCTTGATATGCTCCCAACGGGAGCGGGTTTTTTTTTTTTTTTTTAAACCAACATTCATGCAAGCAAAGCGACGAGCATCACCACTTCACAATAAAAATTTATGCAAATTATAGCCAGTAGGTATACAAGTATAACCACCCAGTGCCATCCCTCTCACTGTGTACTCTTCTGTTCAGATAACAAGAGGTTCTTGTATTTAACTTTAAAAGTATATTTTGATTTTAGGACCCTAAGTGGCGGTGGCAGGTCATTCCAAATCTTCATAGCTGCATATTTTAGACACCCTCGAAAAGATGAAGTCTTATGTCTTGGCACTGATAAAATACCTGTGGTTGACCTAATGGGAATACTTGTGATTGATAACTCAATATAAATCAAAACTGTGAACTAAAATATGTTTAAATACCATTATGTTATGATTCTTTAAAGCACATAAAGACTTAATTTTACTCTAGAGCATTTATTTTAAAACATTGGAAGTGTAAGTACTGCTTACTACGAAACGTACAGCGCCCGCCTTTTCTAATCTGTCACATCTCACATCTGTGACACAGATGTGTTGTTTGTTGACATTCTTGTAATATTTAGGAAGAGGTAAAAAGCTTAACAATACTTATTTATATTTTTGTCTCCAATGTTCTTACCAATCTCCAATGTTTTGAGGTTACTTTTACAAAGGGCATTATTCTCCCAGGAAGACTTGGTAAACATAGGCTATAAACATATTCCCGTATTCCCACGGGAACGGGAGCTATGCGGGTGAAACCGCGTGACGTCCGCTAGTTAATCCTAAATCTAAAAGTAAACTCAGCATCATTGAGGTACTGTGTATGCATGTAATTAACTCTTTTGTAGCGATGCTGAACATCTTCGTTGATTTTGCTCTTCGCCACTTTCAGAATCAAATATCTTCAATTAAATTCAATTAAATTTCATTTATTGCGATATAAATACTTATATCTGCATTAATACTTCCATATCACTATCACTATCATTCGAAAACATCGCCATAATATAACAACCTAACAAATTATGCCAATCCTTGTTTGTAATCCACCGATTTCGAGGGATCGTAAACACCGCTTGCTATCAATCCAAAATGAAACGTCAAAATTAAAAGATCGAATACATGGACCAAACAACTGTCATTTCCGAACAAGTTTCAATCTTAAAAACACGGATTGGCCTCCCATGGATCGATTGTAAAAATGGATTGATGGAGCAATCCATCGATTGAATATATGGACGCTTTATGCGAGGAATCGATCGAAATTCGGGTTTTAGGTCGTCATATTTGGATTGAGATTGCTTATTAGGATCGGCCGTAAAACTACACGATGCCATATAACTGTTTACGGCCGGGAGTCCCGGGTAAGCCCTCGGTAGTTAAGTGTTCCTACTAAGTATAAGTACTGATAAATTACATTAATAAAGCAATTTGTAAATACTCAGTTTTTAACTTGAAAACCGACCAATTATCTACTATTTTTTCACTGAGGCAGATACCACCAGTTCACAATGCGATTCACCTGAGAACTGGCTAGAAACTCAGTGAGTAATTTGAGTTGAACTAGCACACTGAGGGTTCCGTTCCAAAAAAATGCAAATAAAAACAGCTGTTTAAGGCTATAGGGGCTTCTTTAAAATATTCAACAGTGGAGTAGAAGCCTGCGCCTTCTCAGTTCAACATGGCAATAGCGCACCAGATTAACGTGCAAATAAAAACTAGACGGGGAAAATGTGAGCGCATAATGTATCCCTGACTATATCTGACTTAAAATTAGTGTCCGACCGAAACTGGTTTTCCAGCCGAAACCAAAACCGAAACCGAACTTTCGGCCTCAGGGTCAGTTTCGGCCGAAACCGAAACCGAAACCGAAACTCACGTGTCCATATTGAAAAAAAAACCGGCCAAGTGCGAGTCGGATTCGTGCACAGAGGGTTCCGTAACAAAAATTACGTTTGTTGTATGGAGATTCTTTTTTTCAGATTTTTTTATATATTTAGCTCGCCAAAATGATGCCGCCACCTGATGTCCATCAGGTGGCGGCATCATTTCAGCCACAGTGACATCTGGCGGTTGGGGACCACTGTCACAGTCCGTAAGACTATAGACAGTGCTCCTCAAGTTGGCGGCCCTGTGATGTGCCTCTTCACGCTCTGTTTGAAGAACCCAGGATTGTAAGAGGAATGAAACATGTGCGCTGGCAAGTCGTTCCAGGTTTTTATGGTTCGACAGAAAAACGTTCGACGACAGAACTGAACGAAAAAGTGAAGTGGAGAGAATCTTCGCTAGAACTGAACGAAAATCGTTCAGTTCTAGCGAAGATTCTCTCCACTGTGTGAGAGTGGCACCTCTGTCCAGCACGCGTTGTTCGGGATCGGAAAGGAGAGGGCGCGATTAGGTTGAAGAGTTCTTGAGTAGGTACACTTACCGTGATAGAAACGGTAGAATGCTGCCAAAATGCAATAGTTCTTCGTTGTGTCAATGGCTCCAGACTTTCTGTTAGTCCTCATGGTACTTGATAATGCGAATAGCACGCCGCTGCATAGATTATAGTGCGTCAAGTAAGTACCTCACGGAATCGTCCCAAAGGAGAGAGCAGTTTTCGACGCAAGGACGAATCTGCGTCTTGTACAGCAGACACCTCTGGTGAAAAGCGCGAAAAGAACCACTACACCTCGTTTAGGACTCCTAGTTTTCTTGAGGCTAGCCCAATACATCTCTCAATATAATTTTAGTATTTAGGCTTGCGCCGAACGTCTGTGCCAAGAATCTCCAAATTGTCCCCAAGAGAAATCGTCATATTCTGAAGAGAGGGTAAGCGTAGGAGAGTTTGTTATAGCGGCAACAGAAAACCATTATCTGTGAAAATTTAAGCTCTCTATCTATCACAGTTCCAGCGATATATCTTCGTGACTACAGACGGACGGCCAAGTATCATGTCTCGTTCACCGTTTTTACTCCTCCGTGCGCGAATCTGACTCACACTTGGCCCGTTTTCTTTAAAATAGGTGCAGCAAGTACCACCATTAATCAATGGCATAAATCTTCTTAAGTGTTCATTTAAGAAATATCGAAACCTAAAGATGGGTTTCTTTCTTTTACGTGTGGAATTACTAATGGATGCTATTGCGAACTCCTACCGACTAAAACCACATGGTGCCCTGCTACTGTCTACGGAGGGTATCTCAGGATTCCCGACAGACTTTGGCTATCACTGCCGTCTCACAAAGGGCTTCCACCCTGCCATATTCTCACTCACAAACATGACCTGCTCAAAGAAGCAAGCGGTGGCATCCCATTGGTCTTCTCTCGTTTTCCATAAATTCATTTGCACTAATATTGTTTGCCATAATCATCCCCGATCATAATATTTACTTGCACTATTATCATTTATACTAATAACGTTTGCCTTAACAACTCAACAGTCATAACTTTTATTTGCCATAAAATGACTTTCTATAACAACATATATCATAATAATTAGTTTCCATAAGTAACACATCTCATAATCGACTCTTGACATAATTATGAATATATATTATGAATTATGAAAATAATACATAATATTGTTAGGTCGAAATTAATTATCGTTAACACCCCGACTCAGTGCAATCCGACTCGGATAGGTTAGGTTAGAAGACTAGTAAGTCTTCGTGGTTTTTTTTTAAACCACCCAGAAGTAGCCCCCCGAAGCGTCGAGCTTAGTTAGTAGACGCCATATGAGGTTTAGTTTTAGGTTTAATTGTGAATAAATTATCTGTGTCGTATAAATTATCTTTATTTATATTATGGTGAATAAAAGTTATGGAAAATGGCATTATTGAAAACGAACATTATGGCAAATACATCTATGGATTTAAATTATTATGACACTTGATCGATTATGACCAATGGAATTAGTGAAAGTCATTTTATGTCATTTCACGATTATGACAACTGAAGCGTTATGTCTAATGAAATTATGGCAAATACCAGTATGGCATATAAAATTATGGCATTTTAAATTTTGGCAAACATTAGTAAACCCATCCCATTTACTCCTGCTGGAGGTTATGGTTGGCACAATGCTCTTCAATGAGAGAATGTCCGCCTCTAGACTTGCCCCGAGGATCTGGCTGATGCCGCCACGCTGAGCACTCTACCATTAAGTTGAGTCCTGTGTCCTAGCTGCGTTCTTCGCCGTGCTGGCACTAGTTGTGGTCTCTCGGTGTATCGTCACAGATATTTATCGAAGCATCCGTGACCGATATTATCTGTGATCTGTGATCTCATACCAGTTGTATGAGTGTGTAGAAGGCCCCCTTTAATATTTTTTATTTTGTCTGTTTTTATTATTTGTGGCTATAGCGGCAACAAAAATACAATTTAATTGTCTAACTATCACGGTGTATGAGTTACAGCCTGCTGACAGACAGACAAACGACCAACGAAGTTTTAGTAATGGGGTCCCGTTTTTGCCCTCTTTGTACGGAACTGACCACAAAGGGGTAGGTTCATGTCCTAGATCACCTTTTAGAGTTCCGTAACCAAAAAGTAAAAACGGGACCCTAAAAAGGTGGTCTAAGACATAACACAGGGGTAACTGTCAATTATTCATCTTCTCAATATCTTTGATAAAATTTTTATTATTGTAACTATTGATTGGAAGTCGTTTGTAAATATCTATATCTTAGGTAAGTAACATATTAAGTGGTTGGGTTAACTCCAACCTTGTTACAAGCAGAGCCAGGCACTCAAAATTCATAAACACGTGAGTTTCGGCCCGGCCGAAAGTTTCGGCCCATTTTGGCCGAAACCGAAACTGAGGCCGAAACTCGATTTTTTGGCCGAAACTGGCCGAAACCGAAACCGAAACCGAAACTTCGGTCGGTCACTACTTAAAATATAACCACTTAGGAATACCACAGGGGAGTATTTTGGGTCCCCTTTTGTTCCTTATTTATATTAATGACATGGCTCAAATTACCCATTATAAAATGACTCTATTTGCTGACGACAGTACTATACTTTATAATGGACATAATTTAAGTGTACTAGAAGACGAAATGAATGTAAGCTTGACGAAAATAATAGAATGGCTTGAAGAAAATGAATTAAGTATTAATATACAAAAAACTAAACTTATGATCTTTAAACAACGTGACAGATTGGAAACCAATATTAATGTATCGTATTTAAATTCAAATATTGAACAAATTGAAGCTGCAAAATTTTTGGGTCTCTACATTGATGGTCAGCCTAATTGGAAATCTCACATAGAAGAAGTCTGCTTAAAATTAAATAAATACTCATATGCACTGTATAGATTAAGTAAAACGGCTTATCATGGTTATGTTGCATCTACTCTCCGATATGGAGTAATTTTTTGGGGTAAGTCCACAGAGAAACACCGTGCATTTGTTGCTCAAAAGCAATGTATCAGGAGTATGTGTAATCTACAAAAAACTGACTCAACTTTAAGTCATTAAGAATTTTAACTTTACCGACTCTATATGTATATCTACGAGGTTGCTTTATTTGTTAAAATACACCTAGATTTATTTCAATTCCGGGATAGAGCTCGGCACAGGGACAAGTCGTTTATGATGTCAAGTAAGACTAAACTGATGCATAGCAGTGTGTTCTGTTTGGGCCCAAACAAATATAAAAAAAATCCATTAACAGTAAGAAAACTTACAGAAATAGACTGATGTTTTTGAGAAAAGGTTGCAAATACTGCTCTTTAATAACTGATAATACTCATTACAAGACTATTTAGGAGACAAATCATTATAATTTGAGTTTGTGTGAATTTATTTTGGCTATTGATTTAAGTTATTGATTGACATGTATTATTATCACTGGTTGGACATTTTTGCTGTACAATTTAGACTGAATTATTTTATTTTGACATTTTCACTTTTAATATTGACTTCTAAATGGTTTTCGTTTTTGTTAAATTTCAAAATAAATAGAACTATAATTTTAAGAAAATGACTGTTTTTTATACTAAGTTCGCTAAATTAATGTCGCCTGCATGATGGAATGCCATGGAAACATCTAGCGAATAGGGTCTCCCACAGTCCGTAAGACATTTCAGAACTGATCATTCCAAGTTTTTAAAATTCGACAGAGACAAGACAAGAAAAGCAAACTTTTGAATCGCACAGTTCTGGCGGATACTCTCTCCACTGTATTTGAGTGACACCTCTTCCCGGCACGCGTTGTTCGTGATCAAAATGGAGAGAGAGGGTTCAGGTTGAAGAGCTATTGAAAACATTCGCTGTGATGGATTCGGTAGAAAGCAGTCATAGACGCTATGGTTCTTCGCATCACCAACGGCTCGGCGTCTCCTGCAGTTGTAGGACAATCAACCATCCAGATAGCTGCATAGCATCAGGTGCGTATACTAAGTATCTCGTGGAGTCATAGAAAAGATGAGAACAGTATTCGACGCAGAGGCGAATCTACGTCTTGTACAAAAACCACTTCTGGTGTGGCGTGAAAAACCGCCTCAACTTATTTAGAATTCCTAGGGTCCGCTCGGCCGGCCCAATACAATTCCTTATAATGATTTTAATGACATTAAACTTTATGTTCATCGATTACAAACAAACAAATGGACAGTTAAAAAATTACAAACAAATGGACAGTTAGCAAGAGGACAGCAATATTTCCTTTTTTAAGAATTTAAAAAAATCTTTACAGGTACCAAGGTATGTCTCGAAACTGAAAACTAGTATAATTAGTTCTTCAGCTTCGCCATCGATATGAAAGTCCGAGTGACACTGATTGGCGCAAAATTGAAAATATTATTAAGGGTTCCGTATCCATAGGGTAAAAACAGGTTTCTACTACAGAGACTTCGCTGTCCGTTTGTCCGTCTCCAGGCCAAAGCCCCAGCCAGAAAAATCTCATGAACCATAATGAGACAGTTGAAATTTTCAAAGATGATGTATTTCTGTTGCCGCCGCATAACTTAAAACATAAAAATTATTTAAAATGGACAAGGAATTTGATTTTTCACAGTTTTTTGGTACGAAACCCACCGTGATCGGGTTCGCCTACTACCACTTGGCCGGTTTTTCAACTAAGTACTTTTAGCATAATATACTCAACGCAAGGTTTTTGTTATTCTAATTTAATAGTTGTAGCCTTGAAATTTGAATGAGCTCAGAAAATGTTTGCAAGATGTAGGTATATCTATTGAATGTTTCTTTCAGAACTTAGAGCAGTCCGCAAATTTGCTTTTTTTATGTTGCGGCGCTGCTCTGTTCCATAACTTCCATACAAATTTTATAAAGTTAGTGAGTTCACATGCTGATTTTTAGATTAATGGATGTGCAGATGTGTGGATGTTTGTTACTTTCTCACGACTGTACGGATTTGTTTCAAATTTGACGCAGATTCATAATATTATATTCTGCAATTAAGCTTTTAATTTAATTTTATTTAGCTCTTTTACTAAGCTTTTTATAGGCTGCTATTTATTAAGTTCCCCTAAGATGAGAGAAGTGAAACAGATTTACACGCGCGGGGAGAGCCGCAGGTGCCATCTAGTATATAGAATACCTTTATGCAGCTATTATTTTACATTATGGTTTAATTTAAAATTTATCAAGAAAACTATACGGGATATTCTAGAGAAAGGGCCAAGGATGGATCCCTGGTGAGTACCAAACGGAAAATAATACAATCCGATGCCAGATCATTGATGATAATTTATTGATTTGCTGAATTTACGATATAAATGACCACCATAAGTTGTCGAGAATATCATTTTAATCCACCAATAATTCTAAAATATTTTGAAGAGACAGTTTTAAGTGGTTCTCTGCGAAGTTTTTAGAAAACAAATGGGGAGATTTTTATGGAGATAGATCGAAGTTGCCCCGTGTGGTGACGGGAAAGGGTAGGTACAGAATGTCTTCAAACCAATTCATTCCGACGGTGTCGTAAGAGGCGACGAAGGAACACTTTCGCAAAACAATCCAATGCGTAGAGAATGAAAACTCTAAATGAAACCCGGTTGTCAACATAACATGACAATATTTTAGCCAAGTTGAAGGCTTTATGTGCGGCTTGAAAAATTTCAAGTGCTGGTCGTCACCTCTTTTTCAACGCGGCAATAGGCTCACTACCTATTACGTGGGACATAAAACTATAAGGTGAACTGTGAGCGTATACCTGTGATATGCCTCTGTCTACCCCTGCAGGGATAAAAGCGTATCTATATGTATGTCTGTAGTTTGAAGTTTATATAGACAAGTCATAAAACATATTAATTTCCACTCACACGAAGTAACAAATCGATATTATAAGTACTATACACAATGAACAATAATGAACATACCTACAATTTAGTTATTATAGTAACCTTAGGAGACACCTTACCTTCTGCACTGAAAGCCTGTGACCATAATAAGATATACTACTTATGGCCACAGAATATTCTGCTTTGATACCACTAAGGTGGCAGACAAGTTTGCGGCCCTATTGGATTTAGAGAGTGCTGACCTTACAGCTCATAGATTAACTCAAAATAAATAAATCTTTTTTGCGTCTCTGGATTAGCAATATAGCAGGTCCCGTGCCATCCGAGGTCCGTGGACGCACAGAGCCTCGGATTTGTGAAGGGCGACCTCGAGACCCAGCCGCCGAATCCGACCCACGACTAGAGCAACCCCTGCCGTGGCCTTTAGTGCTGCGTCACGGTGCGTAACGAGGGTGTCGTCGGCGTAACACGTTACGCCGACCCCTTTGAGCAATGGACCACGCAGCACCCAGTCGTAACCGATGTTCCACAGGAGCGGCCGAGGGCTTACCCGGGGCTCCCAACCATAGGCTGTTGGGTGTTTCGTGAGGTTTTTTAGTCGGTAGGAGTCCGACATAGTATTGATGGATTTTCCCAAACATGATGAATACCGATCCCTGTGGAACACCGCACGACACATCCCGCCGACCCGGCCCTAGCCAGCTCGGGTAAGTTATGGCGCTCTCGGAGAGATAGGCCCCGACAATTCGACGAAAGTAGGGAGGCTCTCCATGGTAGATAAGCACCTCCCTAACGCAGCTCCAGGGCAAAGTGTTGAAGGCGTTGGCGATGTCAAGAGACACCGCCACCACCACCTCACCCTGAGAAACTGTTTCCTCCATCAGGCCTCTAATGCGCATGATCGCGTCCACGGTGGAGCGCCCCTGTCGGAAGCCAAACTGGCTCTCTGCCAGATCAGGCCCCACGCGTGTGAGGTGCCCGACGAGGCGTTGGCAATGCGCTCAAAGAGCTTGCACATTCTTCCGGACCTTGGGAAACTGGCCTTTTTCGAGGCATGCGCTAAAGAGGCCCAAGCTCTTCGAGAGCCAGGACCCACACTCGACCTGGAATGCCGTCGGGTCCAAGGACGGTGTTTTTGCGAGATTTAAGCCGCAGAACAGCCGCCCCTCACTCGCCCTCCGTGACTATAGGCATGTCGTTCTCGTTGCCTTCCGCGTTGGGCGCCTGAGACGGAGCCATGCGCGGAGGAATGTGTTCCTCCACTCTTAATGGGAACAAGGAGTTCAGGACCCCCTCCAGCCGCTCCGGCTGGAGACTCTGGGTCAGTGGGGGTGCCTTAGTGCGTAGTTTGCCCCTTACCATAAGGTACGGGCGCCCCCATGAATTCCGCTCCAGAGTCTCCATCAGCTCTTCGCGGCCCAACTTTTTAGACCGCTTGATGGCCGCCTGGAGGGCCCTCTTGACCTCCCTGTACCCATCGTAGAGCTCCATCTCTCGGGCTGCCGTCTCGTCTGGGCGGCGACGCCTCCGGTGGAACCTGGGGTGCCAGCGGCGCGCGGTAACGCACTCCGCGCGCAACTGCGCGATTTCCGGCGTTCACCAGTACACCTGTTTTCTTGCCGGTCTGGGCGTAGCCCTGGGCATCGCCGCATTGCTCTACGACACC
The DNA here is from genome assembly GCA_933228765.1 of Miltochrista miniata. Lineage (NCBI taxonomy): Eukaryota > Metazoa > Arthropoda > Insecta > Lepidoptera > Erebidae > Miltochrista > Miltochrista miniata. The sequence continues at coordinate 6,681,281 of OW121769.1, forward strand.
GCTAGTGAAGCTTTTTGCATCCGTTTCCCACAAAAACTGGTTTCCGAAATAAAATGGCCTATATGTTAATTTGTGGTGTCAACAACCTGTGTAAGTACCCGATTTCACACAAACTGGTACAGGGATCATAGCGTGACCGCGTAAAAAAATTTTAACAACAAAAAAACCGACTTCAAACAAAAACTAAAAATTGAAAAATAAAATTAACTTAGCACAAAGTAATGGATAGTAAATTTAGATTTATCAGATATTATTGAATGTAATGTACCTGTATGGGACCACATGGGAAGCACGAGCTTTCAAATAAAAAAAGAATCATCAAAATCGGTTAATTTTTATGTTTGTTACCGGCAAAGCGCTTGAAAGAGCAAGCGTTTTGCCGGTAACAAACATAAAAAAAATACAGACGAATTGAGAACCTCCTCCTTTTTTGGAAGTCGGTTAAAAAATATTATTTTCATCAATTTTCACACTTATAACCATGAAGCAAAATAACATTACTTCGATTGTAAAATTTTGCGAACGTCAAGTCGTGATTTTTTCATGTCACACATGCTGTAATTCTTGTTCAAGATTACACATATTTTAAACAGCGTCGCAGAATAATGAGATTCTTTTTACAGGGTCATTTTAAAATAGCTAAATGACTAGAATGGCATATTCAAGAGGCCTTTTATAATTTTTTGAATGTAAATCATAAAAGCAGGGTTCCCTATTCATATAACTTCGCAGTCCGTCTGTCCGTCACGAAGCTGTATCTCAGGAACCGTGATAACTAGAGAGCTGAAAATTTCACAGATATTGTTATTTCGTCGCCGCTATAACAATAAATACTAATACTAACAGAAAATTACGTTTGTTGTATGGAACAAACGTAATTTTCTGATGTTCTTTAGAAAGGAACCCTCTGTGCGCGAGTTCCACTAGAACTTGAATGGCTTGTTTATTTTTGAAAAATATAAACACAGGCGGCTAAAATACAGATTTTTAGACATAATAAAGACTGCCTCTGTGGCCTAGTCGGTAGTGAAACCGCTTGCGGCGCTGGAGGTCCTGGGTCGGTCCAAATATTTGTGTGATCCACAAATGTTTGTTTCGGACTTTGGGGTTCTATGTATTATATGTACCTATTTATTTAGAAATATATAAGTATGTACGTACAATCAGTCGTCTAGATCCCATAGCACAAGCTTACATTAGCTTAATTTGGGCTAGATGATGTTGTGTGTGAATATTCATAAATATTTCCCAAAGTCCCAAACACCCAAAGTCCGAAACAAACATTTGTGTGATCCACAAAATGTTTGTTTCGGAGTTTGGGTGTTGTCTATGTATTATATGTATGTATTTAGAAATATATAAGTATGTACGTACAATCAGTCGTCTAGATCCCATAGCACAAGCTTACATTAGCTTAATTTGGGCTAGATGATGTTGGGTTGAATATTCACAAATATTTATTACTAGCTGTTGCCCGCGACTTCGTACGCGTGAAAATTATGTTATAACGCCAATTTGATTGCTCTCTGCTTATCCCCTAGGACATGTAGCGTGATAATCAGAAAATAATAAATAAATAATCTATATCAATACCAATAAATTATTATAAAGAGAAAAGACTTGTTTTTTGCTTTTTTGTTTGTTTGTTTGTAACGAATAGGCTCCGGAACTACTGGACCGATTTGAAAAAATCTTTTACTGTTGGGAAGCTACGCTCTTTGCGGTGAACATAAGCTATATTTTATTCCCGTATTCCCACGGTAACGGGAACTACGCGGGTGAAACCGCGTGTCGTCCGCTAGTGCATATAATAAAATGATAGAAAAGTCAAAACTGTACATGGAAACTATTGACAAGTGGTGACTTACAGGGCCTTTTATAATTATTATGTCCAAAAATGTGTATTTTAGCCGGCTGTGTCTATATTTTTCAAAAATAAACTAACCAGGCAAGTTCGAACTCGCGCACAAAGGGTTCCTTTCTGAAGAACATCAAAAAATAATAAATAAATAATCTATATACCTACATATAATAAAATGATAGAAAAGTCAAAACTGTATATTGGAAATATTAAAAAAAAACTCGCTAAATAGGCTATTTTAAGACCCTTCCCGTAGTTAATATTTGTGCAAAATTTGAATCAAATCAATTGAGTACTTTTCGAGATCCTTCCGGACAAAGCAAAGCAAACAGACAAACAGACAAAAATTTTTCTAACTATATTTTCGGCTTCGGTATCTTATGTTGAACACCCAGCGAGTATTTTTTTTTTAATATTTCCAATGTACAGTTCTGACTTTTCTATCATTTTATTATATGTATAATTGATTATTTATTCATTATTTTCTGATGTTCTTTAGAAAGGAAACCTCTGTGCGCGATTTTTGAAAAATATAGACACAGCCGGCTAAAATACAGATTTTTGGACATAATAATTATAAAAGGCCTTGTAAGTCACCACTTGTCAATAGTTTCCATGTGAAAAGAATAAACTACAAATTAGTTCTTGAGTCAATTTCAAGCAACTCATTTAAAACAATGGGTCAGTTTAACAAATTTGCATTCACGAAAATGTTTTTCTTTCTCATTAATGTGTCATCTTTTCCTCTAACAAGACCATGTGCAAATTGTTGTAAAAAAATACTGTTTTCATTAAAAAATTTATAAAATGTGATTTTTTTAAAAACCTTTTTAAATATGAAATCATTAACAACTCCTAACCAATTTTAACATTTTTATCAGAAACAAAAAAAAATTGATAGAGTGTTAATTGTTTTGCGATATTTTTGGGAAATAACAAAATGGTTAATAAAGCTTACAAAGTTACCTGTAACATGGGTGAGAAGATAGGAAGAAAACACAATCAAGTTTTGATTTCCATTGTGGGTAAGTTGTATATGTATATTTTATTTCCTTTTGCGAGAATTTTCGTGTTTCGGAAAGCACGCCAAGCCGCCCCGGCTGCTGATACCATGGTAATATTTATGCTAAATTGGAGTCCTTATGGGCGGCTTCAAAAATTTCAAAAGCCGTTAGACAAAAGTTATATCTGTCAGTATCAACATGGTAATATAGCTGGAACGTGGACATGGGGCCGCACAAGTTTGAACGCCTTTCTGGTGGAGGAAGCGAGTGTATTGGTGGATAAATCACCTAGCAGCAGCATTCCTACTGCTAATCCCGCAGCCCAGCAAAAGTATGCAAGATCGTTTTTCTGTTGAACTATAAACAAGAAGCTGTGAGATCGTTCTCATCAGACTGCCCCTCTCTAACACGTTTATTGTGAAAGTTCAATCCGTTTGACGTTGTAATTTTAGTTTTATTTCAAACTTTGAACAGATGATCCACTTGACCTAGCGACGTAGTTTAATGCAACCGAGTCACAGACAATAGACAAAGTCGCGACATAAGGCCCGCTGCATTCTATTTTATAGAGAGGGGCTAAAACTTGGAAAGACCTGCCCGCACACGTGTTTCCCTCATCTTACAATCCCGGGTTTTTCAAGCGGAGCGTGAAGAGGCACATCAAGGCAGCCAACTTGAGGAACACTGTCAGAAGTCTTAAAACTGTGAGAAGCCGCCAATCGCTAGATGCTCCATGACTTTCCATCAGGCTGGCGACGTCAATTTGGTGAACTTAATATGGTAAAAAAAACAGCCGAAGTCATTGAGTTCGATATTCTTGTCCGCAGAGAAGAATTTTGTATGACATACCTACCACTATGGAATTAACTGAAATAGACTAATTTTTAGCCATTTCAACATCAGTGAGCCGTCTAATTGTTTTTACTGCATATGCAGCAGAACTTAATTTACCTGATAATCTTACCTACTAATATTATATAGGCGAAAGTTTTGAGTGTGGATGTGTGGATGTTTGTTACTCTTTCACGCTCTAACAGCTTAACGGATCTGGCTGAAATTTGGTACAGGCATAGATTATGGCCTGGAATAACACAGGCTTTTTATCCCAGGAATAAGTTCCCATGGGAAGCGGGAATGGAAACAAATTTTACGCGGGCGAAGCTGCGGGCATCAGCTTGTTTTTCTATGCGGGCCCCAGTGCCATTTCGAGTCAATTGTAATGCCCAAAAATACAGAAATCTTCACAGAATCTAATCCAGATACAGTCGTAGGTACATTAAACATTAGGGGTCGAAAACTTTATCGCTATAGTTTTTAGGGTTCCGTAGCCAAATGGTATAAACGGAACCCTTCGCTGTCCATTTGTCTGTCTGTCTGTCTGTATCTTAGGAACCGTGATAGCTAGAGAGCTAAATGTTTCACAGATGATGTATTTCTGTTGCCGTATTATAACAAATACTAAAATCAGAAAAAATAATGATAAATAAGGGGGCTTATATACAAAAAACGTGATTTTTTTTCTATTGCGCTATTGGTAGGTAAATGATTATACACGTATTGCGGTCACAAAAAGTTCTCTTGTTGTATATATCATGTTCTTGATACTAGAAAGCACTATGTTGTATTTATACTGTATTTTTTTTATATTTTAAGTACCTACATTGGGTTTTTAATTTTATTTTATAGAAAAAAAGTGGATGTTATTGTTAACAAATAAACACAATTTTATTACCTCCTTAAAGTAATATGGCGCCTCCCCTCCCGGTGAACGTAATAGATCGGTCTATGATTCTAAATTACAAGAGTAACCCCATTAGGTATATAATTCCATAATTCAACAAAGAATATACATAACCACATAAGTCGATTTCGCAATATTCATGGAAGTTCTTTCTACTAGGATAAATAGGGCGTAGCAGTTTTTTTTAACGTGAGGGAAAATCCCCACGGACTTCTACCGACTAAAAAACCTCACGTATCCTGCCTAATAGCCTACTGTTGGGAGCCCCGGGTAAGCCCTCGGAAGGATACCCCAGGGAGCGTAGCAGTAGCTGGAAATTTTACTTTTTATTTTTTTTAAGGCATACCTAAATACGGAGACCCGGACGGCCAGCAATGAGGCTAGACTGCTGAGCCCGCAGAGAGTGATGGCCGTCAGGGTGATAAGAGGATACCGCACGATCTCCGGTGAGGCGGAATGTCTCCTAGCCGGGACCCCTCCATGGGACCTGGAAGCGAGAGCCCTTGCGTCACTGTTCATATGGCGCAAGGAGGCGCTGGAGCGGGGCCAAAGGCCTGTGTCTCGAGAAATCGAGGCCCAGCGGACCCTACTCCACCAGGAAACCGTGGAGACATGGAAGGTGCGACTTGAGCAACCAAAGGGGGGATTCGCCACAATCGCGGCCGTCAGACCGGTCATGGACGAGTGGCTGGAGAGAAGACACGGTGCTCTCTCCTACCGGTTGACACAGATGCTTGCCGGGCACGGTAGCTTCGGTAGGTATCTGTGGCGAAAACACCGGGAAACCACGGCCGAGTGTCAGCACTGCGAGGACCGCAGCGATGACACGGCGCTCCACACGCTGGTGGAGTGCACGGCGTGGGTACAACAGCGCCAGGTCCTCGTAGTGGGTCTGGGCGTGGACACTCTCTCGTTCGAGGCCATGGTGCGAGCCATGCTCTCCAGCGGGAGTAAGTGGGACTGCGCCGCCTCTTTCTGCGAGCAGGTCATGCTCGCGAAGGAGGCGGCGGGCCGGGTGCGGGAGAGAACTCTCCCACCCGAGTTCCGCAGTCGGCGCCCTGGGCGCCGCCGACGTGTCTTCGCCGAGGACTATCGGCCTCCATGACCGGGGGTCTGAGGACGGTGAGAGGGCCGCTCACCGTCCTTACAGAAGCAGGCCCATGACGGCAGCGTGACGTGAGCACTCACGCACGCCCCCCCTTAGAAGCGGGGTCACACCCGAAACCCCCCATAGACGCGGGATTGCACCCGAACTACCCCCAGGGCGAGGCCGCATTGGCGGCCGTAGGTCTGTTGGGAGTCACGGGACATCCTTCCTGAGGGCTTACCCGGGACTCTCAACCATAGGCTGTTGGGCGTTACGTGAGGGTTTTTAGTCGGTAAGAGTCCGGCATAGCATCCTACGAGGATTTTCCCTCACGTTTAAAAAAAAAAAAAAAAAGGCATACCTAAATATAATCTAGTTATACAATACACATGCTACTCGTCTACAAGGTTTATGCAGTTCTTTTGTAGGACATTGTATAATGCCCGCTTTCCACTGCGAGCGAGTCGGACCCATTACGGACTCCGCTATACTCGTAACGATGATTTTCGATACATGTCATGTCCGCTTTGGTGGAAGGACATGTATGAAAATCGTCGTTACGAGTATAGCGGAGTCTGTAATGGGTCTGACTCGCTCGCAGTGGAAGGCGGGCATTAGGTTCTATTACAAACTTCCCAAAGAAACTAAAATATCGTCTATAAATAAATTTAAAGCTAACATTACGGCCAAATTATGTAGTCAAGGCATATTATATAATTTCAGACTATAAAGATAATAAAAATGCGTGGGATTAAGTCGCTCCAAGTCAACACACAAAACTAAAAAATAATGTACATAAAAGACGAATTTCGTTTTAAAAAATTAATGCAAACTCACGTATTTAAAAAAACTATATAATTGTTATTACCTACCTACTCAAAGTTCAGCTCTGGCTTTAAGGCTGCAATATTCGACCTTGACAAATCCTAAGGCAATTCGAAGGATTGCAGCGTTCGCTTTTGCCGGATTTCATTCGATTCTAATACATTATATTACTGTTACAAAATCAGAGGGGTTTTAAGAAAAATCTAGCCGTAAAATATTGTTCTAAAGACCTATATCTATTTTATGACAAGTTTTTATGAGGATTAAACTCATTTAATTAGATAAAAAAGCACATTACTTGCTTACATTTTTGCAATATTTCTCATTTGTCGAGAGGGATTTCTATCGAACAAAGTATTCCTAATCGTGTTTTGAAACGTTAAAAAGCAAGAGTATCTAATAAATTACAATAATATAGTTTTATCAGATCAAATCGAACAATATTTCCTAGTATAAAGTTCATCCTAAGACGAGTCTCTTTCGAATATACAAGCGCAATGCGTTGCGAATCTGGCAGTAAATGTAAATGTAGAAGATGTCTTTAGACCAGTAGTTAAATGGTCTAAGGTAGAAGCAATTATTTTGACGTTCATAATTAGTTGTGACCTAGGTATATGAAAAAAGATTTATGAGTTTGATTTCATTACGAATTTTTTTTAACGTGAGCAAAATCCTACAGGGATGCTATGCCGGACTCCTACCAACTAAAAAACTAATTAACGAGGAAGGCAAATTGTTAGCAAAATAACCCAACCCGGCTTGTATTCGGTGCAAAGGTTCTCAAAACGCTCGCCGCTTTTCCGCGCTGGATGGCAATTATCTAACCTTTGCCCCAGGTACGAGCCGCAGCCAGAGTAACCGGTTTCCTCCCCCTTTTTTTTTCTACGTGAGGGAAAATCCTCATGGATGCTATGCCGGACTCCTACCGACTAAAAAACCTCACGTAACACCCAACAGCCTATGGTTGTGAGCCCCGGGTAAGCCCTCGGAAGGATGTCCCAGGACTCCAAACAGACCTACGGCCGCCGCTGCGGCCTCGCCCAGGGGGTGGTTCGGGTGCTACCCGCGTCTTTGGGGGGGTTTCGGGTGTGATCCCGCTTCTAAGGGGGGGCGTGCGTGAGTTTAAGGGGGGGCGTGCGTGAGAACCGGTTTTCTCCCCTATTTTTCAACCTATGTCTACGATCAATTGCTTGGCCTCGGTGCCCCAACAACCCATCGTTTCAAACGCTGCTGGTACCACAATGTAGCGCGATGCCAGGACTGCTTACTTTAGGCACAGTATATATGTTGTTTAACTATACAGTGCTTTAGGTGTTTTCTGATAGCCTTTATTTTTTTAACTTGAGAGAAAATCCATCATGGATGCTATATGACTCCTACCGACTAAAAATAGCCTAAACTTTTTAATAAGTTTAAAATATAAGCGACGCGACGCGACGGGAGTAAATGCGACGGGAAACATCTTTCTCACTCTCATGTGACGCAAACGAAGTTGCCTGTTTTAGCTAGTAATATTATTGACATTCAGTTCAGTGATTCGAAAGGAATGTCTCACTCGCGAATAAATATTATCATAGATATCTATCTTTGTAGTAGCTTAAGTGTAAATAAATAAACGATCAATAATAACGAGGTAAATAGCTTAATATAATTTTTAGAGGTCACTTGCAAAACGGTCCATTGCGTAGAGAAGGAAAACTCGAAATGAAACCCGGTTGTCAGTAAAAATAATGACAATCGTTAAGCCAAGTTGAAGGCCTTATGGGCGGCTTGAAAATTTTCAACCTACGCCTATCAATTCAAACACGGCAGACTTACCACCTATTACGTGGAGCATAAAACTATAAAGTGAATTGTGAACATATACTCTGCCTCTGCCTACCCCTTCGGGGATAAAGGCGTGACTATTATGTATCTATGAATACATACATAGATATAGCCAAGACTTTTTTCCCGGAGGGGTAGAGAGAGGTATAGGTATAACGTTCACATTTAATCTTTTGAAATTTGTCTCTCATAATCGTAGTGAGCCTATTGCCGTATTGAAATGGAAAGGTGCAGGTTGTGACTGCCTGCTGTTGAAAATATTCAAGTCAACCATAAGCGCTCCTGTACACGGCGCCGCAACATCACCGGCGCCGCACCAACGCCGCAACTCTGTACTGTGTATACGCGCCGCGTACACGCCGCAGCCGCACCGCCGCCGCACCGGCGCCGCATAATTTTATCATACCACTACACAGTTGTTAGTAATACATTGCTGGCTACACAGATCACACGTGTTAAGATGTCTAATTTAACGAAAAAAAAGCAGTTGCTCTTGGCTTATTATATGTACAAGAAATGGCAAACGGTTATAGTCTAAATTGTGTGGCTTTTTAGATTTATTTTTAAGTAATGATTATGAAATACCTACTTATTTTTAGTGCTCCGTACCCAAAGGGTAAAAGCGGAACCCTCACGAAATAGTACCGAGTGTAGGTAGTAGTCATGTGTGCAAGTTTGTATCATCGATCTATATGTAGGTAGCTACTACGTACAATAGCTGTAGGTATTTATGTAGGTATTATAACAACCATGTTTTCTGTCGGGTAGCTCCGCAAAATTCTCGATCATAATAAGGCAGATGTCGAACCAAGCTTTTAAAGTTTTACGCTTATCTTCGTAAATTCTAAATTTTTGTCCCTTAATACTTCCCTCTCCTCAACTAAAGTTATGAAAATTTCATGATCAAAACTTTCCATGATTATTTTTTGCTGAAAAACTCATACACATGCACTATCATAGCCAGCCAGTAATGGAATGGCAACACGGTTAGAGACACGGCGAATGTGCGGCGCCGGTGCGGCGGCGGTGCGGCTGCGGCGTGTACGCGGCGCGTATACACAGTACAGAGTTGCGGCGTCGGTGCGGCGCCGGTGCGGTTGCGGCGCCGTGTACAGGAGCGCTAAAGGCCTTCAACTTGACTTAAAGTCTGTCATTTTACAAGCAACCGGGACCAACGGCTTAACCTCTCCGAAGCATGGAAACGTTTGTAAGTAAATGTCACAAAATGCTCACGAGGTGGTCACCCATCCAACAAGGGGCCACAGTGAACGTTTACAAACCACGAGCGCTTCCTAAAAAATAATAAGAGCACACAGAAACTTTCGTCAAAACCAGTGGAACATTTTTTTTTTCTATATCACTAAGGCTGCAAACAAGCTTACGGCCCCACTCTTCTTGGCTTAGTAGCCAGTAGTTGTATCTGTGTGTTCTAGAAACCTGGAGATCTGAAATAATTGAATCATACTGTAATTTATTACAGTGACGTCATATAACCATTAACCCAAATTATGATAATTGATGTCTGGCAAACGATCAATACTCACGTTCTTAATTATACCGCACTTGTCAAGTTATGTACTTGAGTGAATTAACATTACGTAATAACCATAGATTGAGAATTTTTCGCTACTCTCGTCATTTATAAAAATGACATTTCTAAAATCCATCATTTCTAAAATCTGACATTTCTAAATTTGTCATTCCTAATGGCCGCTCCAGACTCTCGTGGACGCGAAAGGAGGCGAGGCGAACGCGAGAGTGTGGATAGGTGCCTCGCCTCGCCTCCTGCGCTCCACTCTGTGTCGGTTTTTGGGATGGAGTCAAAGAACCGGAGGCGGCGAGGCGAGGGTGCCATCCACACTCTCGTGTGCTCTCGCGCTCGCTCATTTCTTTGTTGAAATTTCCGTTTTTAATTTCTTATTTTAGTGATATGATATTAAGGCAAGACATTATAATATTAATAGGCATATATAGCCCCGCTATCGCAATCACTTGAATCACGTTCATTTTGTAGTAGACGGAGCAGGTACCTAACTGTAGGTATAAACCGTGTCGTACGCCTGCAGGAGGCGCCTCCACGGGAGTGTGGATAGAAGCACTCCTGTTGCCTCCGCTCGCTAGTCTCCGTCGAGCGCCTCTAGGAGGCGCCTCCGCGAGAGTCTGGATCGGTCATAAAAGAACTCATGTCTAAAACCTGAAATTTCCAAAATATTTCTTTTCTAAAATCTGAAACACTCACCGAAGATAATTTTCTCTATTTGCAGTATGTTTACCATTCTTCATCCACGGAGTCTCCATGGGTTGGATGTCACCAAACAAACGCCTCCTCATGAGCAAGTCTTCTCCTGCCAGTTCTCCTTTATCTGAAGAAGACATCTCCTGGATGGCATCCATTGTGTTCATTTTCGCGCCAATCGCTGTATTCTTCTATGGCGCGGCTGCTGACAAGTTTGGCCGGAAAAATACGTTGATGTGCGTATCTGTGCCTATACTGGTGAGGAACTTAATGTTTTAAACGCGCAGTTGCTTTTCCACCAAAAATGTGGTATTCTTCATTGCTATAAGCGTTTTAAATCTATCAATCACATTCGTCAGTCTCACAATTGACAATTTAAACGGTCAACGTGTGTGGACCGAAGAAAACATAAATTTTGCAAGGCTAAGGACATTCCTTGGCCTTGCAAAATTTATGTTTTCAATGAATGTATTGACTGAATTGACTCTGATGTATTTTAACTTGACATACCAATGTCATTCCTGGGCCTTGCTAGATTTTATTACAATTAATGTTACCTACTTACCGACTTCTTAAAAGCTGCATCTTAAAAAACATAAACATGAACATTTAGCATGAACTGAACCTCAAACACAGATTTGGTTTAAAGATATATTTATTGATGTAAAATAATGTAATACAAGACATTGAAATTAATGTGAATACATCAGTACTTGATAAAATTAAGTATGTACATTGATGACACTATAACTATTGATTGGTTTCATGTATTTGTTTGGTGTTTTGTAAGTGATGAATTTGTTGCGTTGTTGCTGGAGTATTCACGGACGCATGATATTCTACACAAATGTTGTATTTTGTTTCGAATAAATGACTTATTAGGACTTATGACTTATGATTGGTGGATTTCAAACGCATCCATAGCAACGTTGCGAAGTTTCGATATAATGGATCAGATTTCGTTTATTTTCACATCTCGCATTGCGTCATCAACGTGACGAAATCTGACACATTTTTACCAAAGATAATAATAATAGTTTACATACAGATAGGCAACTGTCTGTCCCCCACTGAGCAAGCTTTCCCACTCCCACTACAGCTCTCATTTAGTTGGAGGGTCTTTTAAGAGAGGGTTTGCTTAACCTAGGTGGTTACACACATATTCAAGTTCTGTGCAAACATAATGTGTTTTTAGTGTAGGTGACAGAATTAAACAAGAAGCCGTGAGAAGGTCTCACCCGACTGCCCCTCTCTAAAACGTTTATTGTGAAAGTGATAGTTCAATCCGATTGACGTTGTCATTTTTGTTTTATTTCAAACTTTGAACAGATGATCCACGTGACCTAGTGACGTACTTTAATGCAACAGAGTAACAGACTACAGACACAAGTCTCGCCATAAGCCCCTTTGCAATCTATTTTAAAGAGAGGGGCTAAAACGGATTATTTTTAAGGAGTTTTCGCCCCGTGGTTTTACCTACGTATGTTGTGTTACGCCTAGGATGCGTAACTTGGTGCCTGAGTAACAGAAGGTCCTGTGTATCTGTCTGTAACATCATAGCTCCGAAACTAAGGGACCAATTAATTTTGAGATGGATTTTAATTCGAAAGCCGATATTTGATCTAGAAGGTTCTTAGCTGTAAATTTTAAAGACCAGCCTGTTAGAAAGTTTGATCCTTTAATTATTTTATTGTATATTTTTTTGCAGATGGGATGGTTATTAAAACTGGTGTGCACACATCGGATAGCGTTTATTTGTGCTCGGGGGTTGATTGGGTTCGGTATCGGAGGAGGTTTTGTCTTATGTCCCATGTATGTGAAGGAAATCAGCGAGGACAGTATCAGAGGAATGACGGGAACTTTTGCTGTGTTCTCTCAGGTCTGTGAAATTTTTGTCATGCTTTTTTACGCTTCTTCTGTTTAGAAGCACTCATGGCCCCGGGGACTCAGTATCCGTAAACGATAACTGCTGTAAGCAACTTTCACTATAGCCATCCATGTGACCACTTTGTGACATTTATTTGAGCGTTTCGTGCTTCGGAAGGCAAGTTAAGCCAAGCCCTTTTTAGGCAGCTTAATTTAAAAATTTCAACAGCAGGCAGTCACAACCTGCGCATGTCCATCTCAACACGTCAATAAATTCTAAAAAGGTGAAATGTGGGCGTATAATACGCCTCTGCCTACCCCTTCGGTAATAAAGACGTGACCTATGTATTCTTTTTAGAGGTTTTGTAACCCTTTGTTGTCCGTCCGTCAGACACGACCCTTTCAAGAATCGAACATTACGGAATTCGATTCCTGAACTCTTATTAGTACGAGAAAATTTTGTATGTAACCTTCGATGGGCGAGTCCGACTCGCTCTTGTCTGGATTTTATGTATCTAGTTCGCCAAAATGACTCAAATTGTCTGATTGAAAGACGACATCTAGCGAATTGAGGACCACTATCATAGCCCACAACACCATTGACATGGTTCTCAAATTGTTAGCCCAATGATGTGCCATCTTCACAAAAAAAAGAGAGCTATTTTTTGGTCAAGAATTTACCGGACTCGTATAAAGAGCGTAAATTCGGTTTTCAAATTTCTTTACGATCGTAAGAAATCAGCCGGCGCGGCGCACATAGCCGTATAGTGCCAATTGTTGCTACTAACAAGTTTGATACTTTTGTTATCCTTGATGTATTACCGGTGTCATATTCTTAGTCTAAGCGTTCAATCTTTTAATTTAATTTTTATGTTAGTAATATTAGTTAATAATTATTGATTATTTTAATGCAAATTGATTGATATTAAGTAGTGATAGACACTGACATCATAAAATTAATAAAGTTGACATTTATTTACCTAACTAATATCAATATTGCAATTAGAAATACCGAACCGAAGGAACCGACGTGCATGCATGAAAAGAAAAATGAAAGTTGAAGAAGCAAGTGAGGTGTGTATGGAGCGTGCCGTGTGGCGCTCGGTTCTTTCTGCCTACCCCGCAAGGGATTTGGCGTGAAGATAGTATAGTATATAATACACACATATATGAAAACTGTCCACAAGTTTATTTTTAAAGTATCTAAATATACGAAAATTGTAGAAAGTAATGGACAATATTCTATTTTACACTATAAATATTTAAATTTGACAATAATCATAGTTAAAAACAATAATATTAACGTAGCAATGCGCAGGCGCTTGGCATGGTACGATGTTTTGCAGCCTACTGCAGATTTAGTGCTGGCAGGAACGTTAAAATATTTTGAATAAATAATCAATAAATATTGTTGGATATTCTCACACAACATCATCTAGCCCAAACTAAGCTATAAGCTTGAGCTATGGGATCTAAATCTAATCTTAATTGATAGTAGGTGTTTTTCATTTACAACAACCAAATATTTATTAAGAGGTATGTGCATAACAATGCACACCGCCAAGAAAAAGCCATTCCGTTTCGGCATTGATCGATTATTAGATACCTACTAAGATGAATTTTGGACAACATTTTTTCGGAAATGCTACAAATTCTCAGTTTGTAGCATTTCCGAAAAAATGTTGACAATCCTATTTTTTTTTAATTTCAAAGGTAATAAATTTTATTTTATTTTATTTTATTGGCTCTTTCTAGGCTCAATTATTTTGGGCAACAGACATTAGTCGTAAAAAATTAACAATTTAGGTTCCATCCTCGTAGTCCAGAACTCGTAGTCTTGCGAAATATTTACTGTGCTTATGGGCAAATTAGTGTTCAGTCTACACCGCAAATCGATAAATGTTGTCTTGACTGAAAGTAATTTTGATACAATTCATTAAAAATATTTATTATATACACAAGATCACTAGAAGATAAAATAAACGCAGCTTCTCACTTGATTTGAAGTTGGCCTTGGATTTTAAAATACCAGTCATGCTTTGTAAACAGATCCGTTTTTCTCCATAATTTAATTTTACCATCTGCTATGGCTTGTTCCACATCCATGTATATAGGGACTGTTCTAGGTTAAATTAATTGATTGATTGGTTATTAGGTCGTCTACAACAAGGTTCTTTAGCAGTGGTGAGACCACGCCCCCTTGTGGACAACCTTTGGCCATGGCTGCGCACTGGTTTGGAATGCAGTGGCTTATTTTGAAGGGCTGTCCCTCGTTTGTCTCTGTCACACAATCTTTCCAGAGTTTTTAGCAGGAAAGACGAAGGGCTTATCGGTCTGTATAACCAGAGGTCTGAATCACAAACATAATCCCTTTCCCGGGTTTTGGTATAAAGATCACTTAGACCTCTCTCCACAGTCTGGGTCACAGTCCCATTCATTGTCTGGCGTATAGATACTATGTAAATGACAATATCAACTTGTGTCCTCCCCCATTTTATAACTGCAGGGAAGACTTCATCCTGTCCTGGAGATTTGAAGGACTTGAAGCTGTTAATTACCCATTCAGTTTTTTTAAAGTTGACAGAATAGATTAAAACAGGCCTTGCGAGCTCCCACTGGACTTCTTCTGTGGATACGTTTTCCACCAGCCACATGAGTGTCTGCAGCAATTGGCATTCTGGGAACTGCGTTTGTATCAAAATACTCTCGGCTTCTTTTCATGATAGTTAACGTTAGTAGAATGATGTAGTGGTAATTTATATGTTATTAATTTATTGTTTTCGAGTAATTAAGTGATTTAGTGGTCATTATATAATGTTAATTTGCCTCTGAAAATGCCGAAAGGTTCCACCAAGTGCCATCAATCAACAGTATAAATAATTCTTTTCATGTGTAGGTCAAGCCGTCAGGTTTCTTTATAGATTAGGACAGTTCTGTCCCTTGTTTGGCTAGTATTAGTCTGACTCTATCAGAGGTTTCTCCAAGACTTGGTACTTTTGTATCTCAGTCGCTACTTGTATTTTGCTTTAGCGGCTTTATAGCCGTCCCAATCCTCGTCTGGTTCCTCACAGGTGTTCCATAATTACCACTTATGAAAATGGTGTGTTAATGTGTTATTATCAATACCACACGAATAGTGACTACCTACCTTGCGTATAATACCTACACCTACGCTGTTCGTGAAGAAAATAGTGCAACTGTAAAAGCTTATAACTTGGTCAGTTTTCGTTAGTTTCATTTAATTATTTTTATACAGTATTTCGAAGCGAATCTCTACTCGGGGTGTCTGAGCTTTGCACTATACAAAATTTCACGTTGTATATCGACCATAAATATTTATATATATTATATTATACGTCACAAAGTACTAAGATTGTTTGGTCACGCTAGAATTAGACTATTTTTGTTCATTTTTTCGTATTCAAAAATGGAACATCGAGCGACATGACCACTCTCTGAGAACCTCTCGGCGGTACTAAATCGTATTTATTCGCGTATCTGCATTTATAGGGGTTCACAAAATACTTTGTAAAAAAAAATCTGTATCTAGTTACATAAAAAGAAATATATTTATTGTCAAAGGAGAAGTTCTGACATAATATTACATAATTATCATAATGATTTAAACTACAGAAGCTGGTAAAAAGACAACTTTATTTTTGTGAAATTTCTCACTATTTGAGCAAACTTTACAGTCATTTTTCTCTAAAAAAAGGAACCTACCTGATATCAGGTTATTCTACAAACAGATAGCCAACCCCCTTTGCAATTGCTTCGTATCCCTTGTTTATTAAATTTATCAGTAATTTGACATGAATTTAAGCATCGAAAACTATGCAAATCGTATGATTTGAAAAACCTGTTTCACTTTTATTGATAATTACCATATGTAATCCGTTGTTAGGTTAAATATGTTTTATGAAACGTTTAGAGAGCTAAATTTACTAAGTATGTTAGTGAATACCATGTTTGTACGATAAATATTTAATGACTTTAAATGCAATGAAAAGTATGGTTTCTGACAATATGTGGCGCGAAATATGTTAGCCCTCTTAAGAGTCCATATGACGCCAAATAGACTATTACTTTGATCTAGATCTCAGGACTCGTGAGGTCTGATGAATTAAAATTTGAACACAGACAATTTCAGTTCATGAACTAAAACCGCTCTAGGCTCGAAACACGATTACTGATAAAATCCTCGATAGATTTTTGGTTTGAAAATACCTAGATTTCGTGAAATTTTAAGCTAGATCTCGTATGTTTTTGTTGAATGTTATTTATAAGAAAGACAATAGTAAAATCTTCATTTGCACTAAAGAATTTTTTTTCATATTGGTTATAGTTTTTTTATAATTAATTTATTTCGTTAAAAGCGCACAAAAACCGATCGCATCTCTCTCTTTCTTGCACGCTAAAATGTATATCTTCTATCTTCTATTAACAATTTGGCGTCTGGTAGGTCTCTCTTAAAATATTTATATTAGCCAAGCTGTAGAGTTTCATGGGACTTCTGATATTACATTGGTAGGATAATTTTTTTTTAATCCTACCAATGTTATAAATGTGAAAGTTTGTTAAGATATTTGTTTTTTTTTATACCACTAAAGTGGCAGACAAGCATACGGCCCCACCAGATGTACCTACTGGGTGGTCACCGCAGCCTATTGACGCTTGCAACACCAGAGGCGCTACAGTCACGCTGCCGACCCTGTAAAAACCTTCTAAGACCGCTTTTGAAGAACCCTGTTACTCATTTACACTTAATCCCAGATCAAATTTAGTTCAAATTTGGTATGGGTACGGATAGCTTAGCTTTGACTGATTTTAGCTATGACTGCCTCTGTGGCGCAGTCGGTAGTGATACCGCCTGCGGCGCTGGAGGTCGTGGGTTCGATTCCCACCGGAGACAAATATTTATGTGACCCATAAATGTTTGTCTCAAGAGTCTGGGTGTTTCTATGTATGATAAGTATGTATTTAAAAGTATATAAGTATTAATATCCGTAGTCTGATACCCATAACACAAGCAGGTTATTCCTAGCTTTCTTTGGGATCAGATAGCGTTGTGTGAAATGTCCGTGAATATATTTAAATATCCGTGAATATAGCTTTAGATACGGACATTCCATTTTTTTCCTGAATAATAAAACTTTTTAATCCTTTACTTTCCTCAGACAGTCGGCAATCTTTTCGTATACGTTCTTGGAGACTTGCTGCCATTCTACACAGTTCTGTGGATCATAATCGCAATACCTGTCATTCACATCTGCATAATGTTCCGAGTTCCCGAAACTCCTTCATTTTTACTTCGGCGTGGTAAAAACGAGGTACGTAGTATATTTGATTATACTTGTATTAACTGTTCTGTACCAAAAGGGTAAAAACCGAAACCTGTTCACTGTGTCTCCCGGCTGCATCTCATGAACCGTGATAGCTAAATAGAAAAAGAGGATTGTTTTACAGATGATATATTTATTTTGCAGCTTTAACAACAAATATTAAATACTAGCTCACCCGACAGACGTTGTCCTGCCTTGACTATGAAAAATCGGTACCTATTCCGAGTTCTGAATACCCTGTTCCCGTTCCCGATTTCCTGTTCCCGGTTTCGGATTGAGTTACCGGTCCCCTGTTCCCATTCCCGGTTTCAGATTCTGGGTTTTGGGTTCAGAGTTCCCGGTTACTGGTTTTCGGTTACCGGGTTCCAGTTGTAGTAGCTGGTTTTAATATATCTCTATAGCGTAATATTCTAACCTGAATTGAGCATATTTAAGCACCATATCCCAAAACACACAATATATGTCGCTCCGTGTGGTGACGGGGTCCTGTGTAGAGACGGGTAAGAGTACAAAATGTCGCCACCCTCCGAATCACAAGAGGCGACTAAGGGAACACTTTCGCAAAAAGATCTATTGCGCAGAGAAGGAAAACTCGAAATGAAACCAGATTGTCTGAAAAATGACAATCGTTAAATCCATGTTGAAGGCCTTATTTTCTGTTTCAACCCCTCCCTTTCAACACGGCAATGGGCTGACCACTTATTACGTGGGACATAAAACTATAAGGTAAAATGTGGGCGTATACTGTGCCCCTGCCTACCTCTTCGGAGATAAAGGCGTGACTATATGTATGTATATGTGTATGACCCATAGCACAGGCTTATATTAGCTTCATTTGGGCTAGATGGCGTTGTGTGACAACTAATTCTCATGATGTACTGTTTCAGGAAACAGCGAAGGTACTAGGTCTACTACGTTCGTTACCTCCAAACCACCAGACTATTTCTGAAGAAATTGACAGGTTAATTGCTGAACAAACTGTCAATCAACCAAAGTTCTCTCCAAAAACATTATGTAAGCTTATTTTCTATTACAATATGAAAGTTTTAAAAGCTCTATTGAGTTACGATTACTATTCTAAATAGAAGACTTGGGCTCCAATGAGCAGACGGTGGCCAAACGGGTTGGTACAACGTTTTGCAACAATCCATAAGGGTAGCTCATCTACTTATTAAGGAGAAAGTATACGTGGTAGTTGTATGATTTCCAATCAACGACAATTTTCTATCTGTTTCGCACTATCCTTTAAATTCGCTTACTTTTTTTATGTTTTCAATAAACTCAAAACTCAGTTCATCTATTAATCAACAATTTGCACCACTTGTAGACTTGGGGTATATAAATCTCGATAAAGCAATATTACGCCCTTACTACGGCATTTAGAAAGTGAAATTTTTACATATTTTCCAGTCGCCGATAAGACCGCTATGAAGGCGTTCTGGGTGGTTTTCGTGGTGGATTTGACGAGAGAATTCTGCGGGTGTATAGCTGTTTTGGTCTACGCAAGCCATATCTTCGCTGAGGCTGGCAAGGACCCTGACACTGCTATTTCATTATCTCCAAATAAGCAGTCAATACTTTTGGCTTCAATTCAGATTATAGGAGCATTTGTGGCATGCCAACTTGTTGATCGGGCGGGAAGAAAGGTGAATAAATTTTACTACTTCTTACCAAAGACTTCTATGTAAACTGAGGTAGACGCGCCGTACTCTAACAAGCGAGATTTCAAAAGCAATCCTCAAACACACACATTGCTAAGACTACACTCACTTATAAATACTATTTTCGTAATTGTCACCACACACAATAGCAATATACGAATAGAACAAGAGTAAAAGAGAAGGCGTATGGACTCCAATTGCAAGTCGAGTACCTACTCTCGAAGTTTTGACTCACAACAGTGCGAACAACGCTGCTAATTAGCGCAGTTTATAGGTTTCAAGAATCGGTGCGTATGGCATGTCTACCTCAGTTTATATAGAAGTCTTTGCTTCTTACTAATATTGTGTGTGAGTGTCGATGTGTGGATGTTTGTCACTCTTTCACGTTCTAACAGCTGAAAGGATCTGGTTGGTTAAAATTGATCCGGGAATAGGATCCTATTGGATGCTGGACCAGATACAAAATTCGACGCGGGTGGAACCGCGGATGCTATCTAATCATATCGGTATATTTTATTATCGTAGTCCCGCTTGTTCAGAATTCTGTAAAGCATCACTGCATTAAGAGATGAGTAAACCATTTGTGACATTCACGAGCTTTTCCTGCCCCTGTCCATTTCACATAGCAATAGACTCACCACCTAACACGTGGGACAAAATATAACTTCTCAAATGCGAACGTTTAGTAGTGCCTTTGCCAGCCCCTTCGAGAAATAAGACACAACGGTATGTACATATGTATGTATCCATCTGCAAGCAATTGATACATTAAAACACTTTGATTCCAGCCTCTCCTAGCAGTAACGAGTTTGATAACCGGCTTTGCCATGTGTCTCCTCGGCGTGTGGTTCTACCTCCAGAGCATTGGAGTGTTCCTGCCAGGCTGGGTACCTATTTTAGCGTTGTGTGTGAGCATATTCGCTGATGCTGCAGGCCTACAGCCTTTACCTTATGTTATCATGACTGAGATGTTTAGTTTTAAGGTTAGTTCCCTAATTTTACTTTAAGAGTCCTTATGACGCCAAATAGACTATTACTTTGATCTAGATCTCAGGACTCGTGAGGTCTGCTAAATTAAAATTTGAACACAGACAACTTCAGTTCATGAACTAAAAACGCTCTAGGCTCGAAACACGATTGCTGATAAAATCCTCGATAGATTTTTGTGTTGAAAATACCTCGTTTTCGTAAAATTTTAAGCTAGATCTCGTATGTTATAAGTTGTTTTTATAATATAAAATATTTATAAGAAAGACAACAGTAAAATCTTCATTTGCACTAGAGCATTTTTTTTCATATTGGTTATAGTTTTTTTTAAATTAATTTATTTCGTTAAAAGCGCACAAAAACCGATCGCATCTCTCTCTTTCTTGCACGCTAAAATGTACTTCTTCTATCTTCTTTTAACAATTTGGCGTCTGGTAGGCTCTTAAATTTAATACCATACGCATACATTGCTCTTTTCTCAACGCTTACTGAGAGTTGCAACCATACGTCTACAGCAGTGTTTAGGATTACGTCTCAGTGCGTAGCTCCTCGCGCCGCCGCACAGTGGATCGATTCATACAAATCGGCGGACATAGGAATCTTGAAACACTTTTTACCGATTTTAAAAAAACTAATGATGCCAATGTGTTTATCTTAATAATTGTAGTCGAAAACATTATTACACAATTTTGATTAGACTTGAATTTTAAAAAAATATTCGACAAAAACTGATTTCAATGTATGGAAAAGCACATTAAAAAAGGGATAGCTTGCGATTTTCTCGTGTTTTCTGATTTAAACGCTTATAGTGACTTTTAATGGGTTGTTAGCAAAATGTCTGCCAAACATTTTAGGTACCCCTAGGCACCCCTCTGGGAGCTATATGCCAAAATATAATTTTTCTCATTTTCTTTTTTTCTTTTCGATATAATTGTTGATAAACTACATTTTAGCTTAGTACTGACCTACTCACATCAAAAATAATATGACTAGCATACGGGATCGGGAGTTTTTGAGAGATACTTGTAAGCAGGCGATTATAAGTTTATCCTACTTTTTTAGCAACGTTTATGTATTGTATAGTGATTTACCATTAAGATTTGAAGAAAATAATGTATTAATCAAAAAAACAATAACGCGTTATATAAAACATATACCATAGTTATAAAAATACAAAAACTTACTTATAAAATAAAAAGTGGTAAAATAATAGATTAAAATAAATAAAAATATGGAACAGAAACGATTCAATTAACATGTATGAACAATAAATAATCAAACAAAATTTGAATTACATAAACTTTAAAAAAATAGTAGCTTAAAATAAAAAAAAATATATAACAAAGACAATTAATGATTCGGAGGAATTCTACGACGCATGTATGTAATTATGTATGTATGTATTATATAATTATGATTAGTTTTTTGCTTTTATTTTTAATTTATGGTAAGATAGGTTCAATTTTTATTTATGATTGTACATTATTGTAAGTATTTTTTGCCAAGCCATTAAAGTTCTATTAAATTTAAACTATGTACATTAAATGATCAAACAAAATTAGAAATATGTAGACAAAAAACATCATTATCCGAAGCTTCCGTTTCTGAATCTTCTTCTGCTTGCGCAGAGACTAACAATTCAACAGTATCTATAAATTCAATTTCAGAAACTTCCAGAATTAGTAGATTTAAAGTTTCTTAAAACAATGCCTTCTTTTGCTTTTTATATATCCGTGGCCGTATTTGTGCTAAAATTGGGTTGGATGAAATCAGCAAATTATTTAGAACATCTTCATTGCAAGCAATGCTATTTATTTTACGTGAATGGTGTTCTCTGTATTTTCTGAAATCCTTATTACTTGACTCAGATAACTCTTCCGAAAGAAGTCCTATCGGAACTATAGATAAATGTTGAATAATTTACGGCCCGTGAACTAATAACTTATGACTACTTGATGGCATGTAGTACCAGGGTGGCAGAGCTTTACATAGAATTGTACCCTTGGTACTTCATGCCACAAGTATTCATAAATTATTTTATTAGTTACTAATTCTAGAAGTTTCTGAAATTGAATACATAGATACTGATGAATAATTAAGCTCTGTACAAGCAGAAGAAAATTCAGAAACGGAAGCTTCGGATAATGATTTTTTTTGTCTACATTTTCCTAATTTTGTTTGATTATTTAATGTACATACATGTTAATTGAATCGTTTCTGTTCCAGATGTTTATTTATTTTAAGCTATTATTTTACCACTTTTTATTTAATAAGTAAGTTTTTGTATTTTTATGACTATGATGTATGTTTTATATGACGCGTAATTGTTTTATTTGATTAATACATTATTTTCTTCAAATCTTAATGGAAAATCACTATACAATACATAAATGTTGCTAAAAAAGTAGGATAAACTTATAGTCGTTTGCTTATAAGTATCTCTCAAAAACTCCCGATCCCGTATGCCAGTCATATTATTTTGGATGTGGGTAGGACAGTACTAAGCTAAAATGTAGTTTATCAACAATTATAACTGTAAAAAAACGAACTAGACATATTTTCTTAAAGAAAATGAGAAAAATTATATTTTGGCATATAGCTCCCAGAGGGGTGCCTAGGGGTACCTAAAATGTTTGGCAGATATTTTGCTAACAACCCATTAAAAGTCACTATAAGCGTTTAAATCAGAAAACACGAGAAAATCGCAAGCTATCCCTTTTTTAATGTGCTTTTCCATACATTGAAATCAGTTTTTGTCGAATATTTTTTTAAATTGAAGTCTAATTAAAATTGTGTAGTATTGTTTTCGAATACAATTATTAAGATAAACACATTGGCATCATTAGTTTTTTTTAAATCGGTAAAAAGTGTTTCAAGATTCCTATGTCCGCCGATTTGTATGAATCGATCCACTGTGCGCCGTAGCGAGAGTGTTTTCGGCGTAGCACGCTACGACACTTCAGAGCAAAGGACCATGAAGCAAATCGACTACGATGAAAAATTGTAGCCGATTTTTTTACAGAAACCTCATACCAATGCCCATGTAAGGGTTGCTACACCCATAAGCGGGCCGGCATGGTCGGTTCGGCAGCATTTGTCGAACAACAAAGCCGACCCGAAGCAATTACTGCACTTGTTCGACTTCAATCGGCTAGTGTCAATCGAGTTGTTCATTCGGGTCGACACATCATTCCATTACGCAGTATTGCTGAATGAAAAAGCCAACCAAAAGCAAACTGCTAAATGACGTTCGGCTTGTGCCGATCGGCACAATTAGGTTTTTCATTCATAGGCAAAAGTCGGCAGTTTCGAAACTGAGTGATAATGTGCGGCAGCCGAGCGGCTCATGATTCCCGAACATTCGTCTATTTATATTCGATTTTACCGTCCGGCTTTGCCGATTGATGCCGGCTCGTTGTGTTTAGCAACTACCAAGCCGAGATGTACCTAATGTGCGGCAGCCGAGCGGTTTGTGATTCCCGAACATTCATCAACATATTTATTCGATTTTACCGCCCGGCCTTGCCGATTAATGCCGGCCCGCTTATGTGTGTAGCAACCCTACCCCACTGAGTTTCTTGCCAGTTTTTCTCAGGTGGCTAAACTGGTGGTAATTCTTTGGTTTATATTCGTGACGTTTTACAAGTGCATCTCCATATAGTGAAATAAATTTAATTTTGTTTGTTTGTTTTTTGTTTGAATAACATCATTCACAACAGTCGTTAGGCCAAGTTAGCCTTATGGGCGGCTTGAAATATTGATCTGCGGATAGCCACAGTCAATATGGGTACATTCTTGAGGTGATGTAAAATCTTGACTAAAAGTACTTATTGTTTTTTTTTCAGCTCCGAGGAACAGTGGCAACCCTTGTGATGTCAATTTCCTTAGCAATCGACTTCGCACTTCTCAAGCTATTTGCTCCAATGAACGCGTGGGTGGGATACCATTCGACATTCTGGATATTCAGTGCAGTCTGCCTCGCCAATGTGTTTTATATCATATTCTACGTCCCAGAAACTAAAAAGCGACGCCTAGAAGATATTTATGCGGATCTGGAAGGGAAGAAAAAGAAGGATGTAGAAATAGTTGAAACTAATCATCTTTAGTTTTTTTTTTTTTTTTTTTTTTTTTTTATACCACTAAGGTGGCAGACAAGCATACGGCCCACCAGATGTACCGGTGGTCACCGCAGCCTATGGACGTTTGCAACACCAGAGGCGCCACACTCGCGCTGCCGACCCTGTAAAAACCTTCTAAGACCCCTCTTGAAGAACCCCATACTGTAGGCGTTTGGGAAAACCGAGGCAGGGAGATCATTCCACAACCTAAGCGTGCGCGGTAGAAAGCCCCTATCGGATCTAACCGTGCTCGAGCGCTCCGGATGCAACATGTGAGGATGAACACCCTGTCTGTGGCGAGCGGTGCGATGATAGAATGTAGCCGTAGGCATCATGTCAAACAATTCCTCAGAGCACAAACCGTTATACAGCCGGTAGAATACACACAGAGAAGCAAAGTCTCTCCTGTCACTAAGAGGTTCCACATAACCTGCAAGTATGGGATCGCCGACAACTCTCATAGCACGCCTTTGCACCGAGTCAAAAGGATGAAGCTGGTATTCAGGTGCCCCCGCCCAGAGGTGACAGCAGTACTCCATGTGCGGCCGCACTTGCGACTTGTAGAGAAGCAGTGTTTGAGCCGCAGTAAAGTACCGCCGCGCCCTACTGAGCACTCCGAGCTTCTTGGACGCCAGCCTGGCCTTGTCCTCCAAATGACTTCGGAACTGAACGACATTGGAGATCTCAACACCAAGGATCCCTATACTTTCGGAGATGGTGAGTGACGTGCCCTGAAATTGTGGCGCCACAGTAAATGGGGTTTTCTTAGCAGTGAATACACATACTTGAGTCTTGGTGGGGTTGAATTGGACAAGATTTTGTCTTCCCCAATCGGACACTCTAGAGAGAGTAGCCTCGATTTCGGACACAAGTTTTTCACGACTTTCCTCCACTACAGCTCGAGAGATACCGGGACGGCCCGTGTAACATGTGTCACCCGTACTGTCGTCTGCATAACAATGAATGCCGTCAATGGACAACATGTCATTGATATGCAGCAGAAACAAAGTGGGGGACAACACTGAGCCTTGTGGTACTCCAGCGTTTATGGCCATGCATTCAGAACAGCTGCCGTCAACAACGGCCCTGATGCTTCTACCGGCCAGAAAGCTGGACACCCATCCACATAAATTCTCGGGCAATCCATAGGAGGGCAATTTCGTTAGAAGACCACGGTGCCAGACCCGGTCAAAAGCTTTAGAGATGTCAAGGCTCACTGCTAGAGCCTCGCCTTTGCTCTCAATAGCCGCCGCCCATCGGTGTGTGAGGTACACGAGAAGATCGCCTGTCGAGCGACCGTGACGGAAACCATACTGTCGATCACTGAGCAGGTCGTGTTCCTCAAGGTACCTCAGGAGCTGTGCATTAATTACACGCTCCATCACCTTTGATAATAGGGAGGTGACAGCTATAGGCCTGTAATTGGCCGGGTCGGTCCTGTCACCTTTCTTGGGCACAGGATGCACGTAAGCGGTCTTCCACGACGCCGGGACTTTTTTCATGGAGTAGGAAAGCGTGAAAAGACGTGTAAGTACCGGACACAACTCCGCACCACACCGCTTAAGCACCACCGCGGGAATGCCGTCCGGCCCACTCGACTTATGCACGTCAAGGGTATGAAGCTCCCGCCTGACATCCCGCTGCCTGAATTTAATTTCTGGCATTGAAGTGCCACACCAGGGGACGTCAGGCGGCAGCGCACCTCCATCGTTCATGGTCGAGTTGGAGGCAAAGATAGAGCCCAAAAGGTCGGCTTTCTCCTTGGCACTCTGGGCCAGACTACCGTCCCGTTTCTGCAGGGGTGGTAATCCTGACCGACAGAAGTTTCCCTCGGCAGCTTTGGCAAGCGACCAGAATTCACGACTTCCAGAAGGGTAGCCGGCTAGTCGCTCACCAATTCTGCCGACGAAATCGAACTTTGCCCTGGCAATTGCTCGTTTGCTGGCCCTCGAGGCGGCATTCAGCTTGCGTTTCACTTCAGATATGTTAGGATCAGAATTTTTGCGAGCCGTGGTCCAAGCCCTGTAGACAGACTCTTTCAGCTTTCTAGCTTCTCTGCAAGACCGATTAAACCACGGTCGCTTTTTTTCCCCTGCAGGGATCCAGCGGTTAGGAATGTAGCCTTCCATACCTGCCAAGATCCCCTCAGCAACTGCTGCAGAGCAGGTGTCCAGATCGTCTGATGTGAAGCAAAGCCGCCTCCACGGGTACGATGCAAAGAACTCACGCAGTCCATCCCAGTCTGCCGACTTATAGTGCCACACATGTCGCCACTCCTTGGGCCGGCGTGGTTCCGGCCTTGCTAGTGGCACTCGCGCCCGAACAACACAGTGATCTGATGAGCCAAGAGGCGCATCCACTGAAACAGTATATCCGTCCGGACGCGTAGTCAGCAGCAGGTCCAGCAACGAACTCTTTTCGTTCTCCCGGTCCGGTATTCTCGTGTGAGATTTGACCAATTGGGAGAACCCATAGGTCAGGGCAAATTCATGAGCAGCTTTCCCCGCAAAGTTAGTGATCCGAGAACCTAACCAGTCAACGTGGTGACCATTGAAGTCTCCCATAATCACTATCTCTGCGGAGGGATACCGCTCAATGACTTTGTCAGTCGATCTTTGCAGGTGTTCAAAGAGACGGACCGTGTCCGCGTCACCGCTATGAGACCTGTAAATGCACGCGTAGATCCGAGTGTGGCCCCCGTGATCCACGCGCGCCCACAATACTGACAGGTCCCTGTCTTCCAGGCCCTTGAGACGGCGACAGCAGATATCATCCCGGACGAACATGCATACCCTAGCCTGTGCCTTGAAGTTAGCCTCAAGCTTATAGCCGGGGTACATCAAGTAGGATGTATCAACCGGACATGAAATCTTCGTCTCCGTCAGGAAAAACAAATTAGGCTGCTTAGTTTCCAAGTGGTTGTGGATTGCGTTAATGTTGGAGTGCATTCCCCTGATGTTGCATAAATCCACAACAAGTGTGGACTTCGACGAAACCGCTGTGGATACCTTATTCTTTGTTTTTCCTGCCATGATTGTGAAATAAAAGGGGATATAAGAAGGTAGGGGGTGCCTAGGTACCGGTGGCGCAAGAGACTAAGCGAGCCTCATATTCTCCAAAGGCAGGCACAGGTAATGCGGTGTATTGTCACGGCGCACGGAAGGGCCCCCGGTCCCCCCCCGATGCGATGGCCGCGTCCACTCCGGTATCCTTCTCCGGCACGACCACAGCACCAGGGACTTTTCACAAGCTGCTGGTTCAGCCTCCTGGGGCGGAGATTAAGTAATCCCCAGGTTCGGGTCCCGTACAGCCTGCGGGCGGTCAGCGGTCAACCGTTTCACCGGGTCTCCCTGACCGCCGTACCAATACTCCGCGCCTATGCCAGCCAATAGAGACAGTTGAGACTCTGGTCTCACCGTCACCGGTACAAAGTAACCCCAATGAGCACTGGGACCCTGCTCACCGACGGAGAACATAACCCAGCATGGAGCCAGGTTACTATTACCGCGGTCTTCTGCAGGGTGGAGGTACTGCCCCAGGCGGGCTGCTCAACGAACGGAGTACCGTTATGCCCTTCCTCCTAATGTGGGCTTTTTCGTTAATCCCTAAGATACTGAATCTTAGGAATCTACTTGAAAAAGCCACTACTGTACCCTCAGGGTGTAACGTTAGCTCCATGAGAAGTAACGCATATCCCCTAAACCCCGAGGGGTTTATATTTAGTTGGTTAGTTAGTTATGCTTTATTGTAACATGTTCCATTTTAAACACATAGACAATATTATATTTATATTCCCAGTGACCATTTCGATATTAACAGATGATCATTAAAACAATGATCATCTGACTTATAAATAGAAAACTGACCCGTGCAACTTCTTTTACGTTACAATTTGGCTTTCCTAGACTAATATGTATCTATACTATAATATTATAAAGAGGTAAAGTTTGTGTGTTTGTTAAATTGTAATGGGTAATCTCGGGATCTACTGAACCGATTTAAAAAATTCTTTCACTAATAGAAAGCTACGTTATTGTGGAGTGTCATAGGCTATATAGCATCACGCTACAACGAATAGGAGCGGAGCAGTAACAGTAAATGTTTCAAAAACGGGGGAAAAGTTATTCCTTTTGAGAGTTTCGTTGCGTGTGGTGCGTCAATATTTATAGATTGTAAAAAATATGTAGTACAAAATTGTGTCTCTTAAAATAGTTCTAAAAAAATTGCGCGATAGCATGTGTCTATCTTTGGGTTGGTGCACAATAACCATTTTAATGGCAATCATTATTTTCTACATAAATGCCACGGGATACCTCTTTCATAAACAAAATTGTTCTTAAAAATAATGCAACGGGAATACACGCGACGAGAAACCTTTCTCTCTCTCTCTCGCGCGCTCTCTCTCTCTCTCGCTCTCTCTCTCTCTCACGTAGTATTGAATATTAACGACGAGACGCTATGGGAGTAAACGCAACGCGACGGGAGTAAATGCGACGGGAACAGGTAATACTCTCTCTTATGTGGCGCAAACGAAGTTGCGCGGGTCAGCTAGTGTATTATAACTTTATTATTATAGTAGGTACCTGATAACCTTCGTTTTGAATGAGTCTATGTATTGCTGAAAACTGTATTAAAATCCATTGTGTTCTTTTTTTTTTAACGTGAGGGAAAATATATCATGAATGCTATGCCGGACTCCTACCGACTAAAAAAACTCACGTAACGCCCAACAGCCTATGGTTGGAAGTCCCGGGTAAGCCCTCGGAAGAATTTCCCAGGACTCCCAACAGACCCACGGCCACCACTGCGGCCTCGCCAAGGGCGTGGTTCGGGTGCTATCTCGCGTCTTTGGGGGGTTTCGGGTGTGATCGGGTGCTTCTTAGGGGGGGCGTGCGTGAATCTCTCACGTCACACTGCCGTCATGGGCCTGCTTCTGTAAGGACGGTGAGCTGCCCACTCACCGTCCTCAGGCCCCCGGTCATGGAGACCGATGGTCTTCGGTGAAAACACGTCAAGTTGAAAATAAAAAATTCGAAAAGAAAAGCTACTTAAATTATAACTAATGTAGGTAATCGTTTTAAAACTTGTCAACTGTTACGAACTAGAGAATTAGCCCTAGCAACTTGACTTGAACATGGCGAGGGGGCCGCGGCGACGTGTCTTCGTCCAAGACTATCGACCTCCACGACCGGGGGCCTGAGGACGGTAAGGGAGCTGTGCTCACCGTCCTTACAGAAGCAGGCCCTAGATCACAGCGTGACGTGAGGGAGTCCGTTGGGAGTTCTGGGGTATCCTTCCGAGGGCTTACCCGGGGCTCCCAACCGTAGGCTTTTAGGCAGGACATGTGAGGTTTTTTAGTCGGTAGGAGTCTGGAATAGCATCGATGAGGATTTTCCCTCACGTAAAAAAGCCCTAGCAACTTGATAATGACTTGCAAGTTCTGACCAACAATATTTCAATAGACTTATTTAGTAGGTAAATGTGAAATATTCTATTTTTACTAATTCGCTTACCTATCAGAAAATTTGTTTAAGATTTGTATTTATTTATTTATTTATTTTTATTTAAAAGTTTATGTACACACATTAAAAATAAGTACATAAAGATTAGTTAGGAAAAAAAGAGTACAATGGCGCTGCTTCTTTCTATTAGAAATCTCTTCCAGCAGGCCGGTGAGAGGAGAATTACATGAAACAATAGAGAAAGGCAAAAGTTTGAGAAAGAACTATTTCTCTGATGATCTGCATTTAATGGACAAAAATTTAAGGCATTTATTATTATAGTTGCCTATCAAACATAGCTCATTAAGTACATGTTTAGTATATAATTAAAAATTAACTAATTAACCATCTATGTGAATTAAGTTCTTATGATTTTGTATTCGACGAGGTAGAATTGTGAATGCAAAAAATTGTAAGTATGAATGGATGTATGGATGGTTGTTACTCTTTCACGCTCTCACTGCTGAACGGATCTCGAATAACACATGCTTCTCTTCATATCCGGAACAAGTTCCCCTGGAATGCGGTAACGGAGACAGAATACTATGCTGGCGGACCGATGCTGACTTTGCACAAAGCTTCTGATAGGTACCTACCCGTTTTGAAAAACTTACGTTAGTCTTAGGGAACCCCCTTATGCGAGCTAATTGCACAATGCGTCAGTGGATATTGGACATTACCGTATCATACGAATTTCATACGACCTTACCCCCTAACGACAAAAGTGATTAAAATCTCGCTTGTCTAATTTCTAATTAATGAACTTATTACTGTTAAATGGAAATAAATGGCACGTGCCACCATAACGACTTAAATGAAGATTAAATTTGGTAACCCATCTCTGTCAAACGTCGTCTCTAATCCTGGAATATCCTTCCGAGGGCTTTCCCGGGGCTCCTGACCGGCAGTGGTAGAGAACGTGTGGTTTCGGCAAGAGTCCGGCATAGCATCCATGAGGGATTTCCACACGTAAAAAATAACGTCATCAGTTTTATTTTATCATGGGTCAGCTCCTCAAAATCTTCGTTTCGAACCCGATGTAATGTTTTCATTTGATGTTGAAATTATTATGATGAAACATACTATAGGTCGTTAAGTTTGCAGAGTCATTTATTTTCATTTAATCTTAACGTGTTCATTAATTAGAATTAGAGTAAAATGAGATTTTGATTACTTTCGTAGTAATTGATCGTTGGATTTTTGTTTTATATACACTGGATTTTCTAAATTTTGATGATTGTACAACTGTACACACATATTCTAACTGCATTAACAAATGGCTTTGTAATCAGGCCCCATAATAGTACAAAACAAGCTTTAAAATAGGTTATATATAGGTCCTAAGGGTACTTAAAAAACCTGAATAAAATCTTAAATTACACAGCATTATAAATACTTATTTTCAGCATATTTTACGTTCGAGCACGGTTAGATCCGATAGGGATTTTTTTTCGCACACGCTTAGGTTGTGGAATGATCTTCCTGCCTCGGTTTTCCCAAACGCTTACGGTTCTTCAAAAGGGGTCTAAGAAGGTTTACAGGGTCTCTGTGGCGCCTCTAGTGTTGCAAACGTTCATAGGCTGCGGTGACCACCAGTCCTTCTGGTAGGCCGTATGCTTGTCTGCCACCTTAGTGGTATAAAAAAATAGTTGAAATCCCATTGCAAGCGGACCATTTTCTTTTACATAGGTGCGATGCCTGAAATTGATCAAATATGGTTCTCAGATTTTAAAGATAAATATCATACTTACAGAAAAGCTTCTGGTTCTGCTGATTTATTCCCCAGACTAGACTACGTCTACGTTATGTACCTACCTACATCAAAAGTAACAAAAAATATATTAATTAATGAAGATAGAGTTCCGTTAGAAGCATGAAGTCTAGAATTATTGAGTGAATGAGAGATGAGGATCTTACGTCCTGATGTAATAAACAGTACCTACACAGTAAATTTATACCTTTGTTTAAGGCTGATCGTGCTTCAGATCCGGGAATCTTGCGTCTGTTTCGGTGCCGCCGACTTTGACCAAAGTATCAAAAAATGAATGCCAAATACGACGTAATACGAAAAAAAATGGCTTCACTAAAGGACGTTCGACAGTCCTATAGTGAAGGCCTGGGAGGATAAACCAGAAGCACTTGGTGTGTTCTGCGACTTTTCTAAGGCTTTTGATTGCGCCTAACATGAAACAATGATCTTTGCGGGATAAGGAGCACAAAATAATAAGGTATTTTTTGCAAGGAGTGAGGTTCTGGATTTTCTAACTTCTTATTTGAACAATAGACCTCAGTATTGATTCAAAAAGTACCTACACATTCAGAGGGATCTGTAGCCACAATGGGCGTCCAACAGGGTTCCATGTTTGGACCATTTTTGAAAAGTATCCATTCTCAGCCTTCTTGAACACGTGTAGCTCTCAAACGGTTTGACCAATCTAGTAATTTGATTGGATATATTGTTTAGGTCAAGAGAGGCGCAACGTTTTATTTCAGTTACCCATTTTTATTTTTTAACGTGAGGGAAAATCCTTCATGGATGCTATGCCGAACTCCTACCGACTAAAAAAACCTTACGTAACGCCCAACAACCTACGGTTGAGAGCCCCGGGTAAGCCCTCGGAAGGATGTCCTAGGACTCCCAACAGTTTCAGTTACCCATAGGTCAACAGGAAGTTCGTACAATTGGTCAGGCGGTAAGATATGATTCGGAAGCGAATCAAAACTGTGGTCTGTCCGTACGAATTTAGAGCGTATGGTAATAGTTTTACATAAGTTATTAAGATAAGTTGTCTCCATGGCTTTACCAACCATAGAGCAAAACTGCAACAGACACTACAAATATTTAACATGGTTAATGTATGTGAATAACTGCGAAGAAAATCTAATTTCAACAGGTGTAATATAAAATTCAATGTCCCAAATAACGTAATGCCGCTATGAAAATCATAGATACTATGGGATGCGGATCTTTCTAACATATTGGGGACTTCCAATTTTTTTACGTATAGAAATCCTCATAAATGCTATGCCAGACTCTTATCGACTAAAACCACACGGTGCCGTTCCATCAGCCTAAGGCTGGGAGTTCTGGGTACGCTCTCCGAAGGATAACCTAGGGCTAGTGCGGTTCCGTCTCGTGGTGCATCCTGGACAACGGAGTAGACCTCTACCCGTCCTCTGCGGGAGTTGTGCTACTGCGGCTCATTCCAACCAAGACGGGAGCAGCCCACTTGTGGGTGGTTCGGTGATGTGTTTCGGCCGTGGTCAGCGACATGACCGACAAGACCAGTGCTGGCACTAAATAATTGGCGCTGGGCCGCCCCCGTCGCTCGTTGCTTCGTTTGCTACGTGACGTTAAACGGAAAACACATAATGGGCTCCCGACACGATCATGTCTTGCAATTGTCAAGCACGTTAAATATGAATGGAAGTTGCTTCAGTGATTCTTTGCATGTGTGTGTGCATCGACGTGTACATGCACATGAAACTGTACCGTGCTTGACAATTGCAGTTTGACCGTGTCGGGACCCCTTAAACGTGGCAAAAAGGTAGGTAAGGTACATGCGTAGCCACGTATTTAGAGTGTTACACATACATATGTATTTATCAATTTTGGTGTATACTTTTAAAACCTGTATGCATGCAACTTATATCACCATTTATTTATTT
Source organism: Miltochrista miniata (assembly GCA_933228765.1). NCBI lineage: Eukaryota > Metazoa > Arthropoda > Insecta > Lepidoptera > Erebidae > Miltochrista > Miltochrista miniata. The sequence continues at coordinate 6,715,006 of OW121769.1, forward strand.
ATGTATATACTAGGAATTTAATAATAACTGCTGGAGGAAACATTGATATAAAGACACTACTTATAACCATAAGAAATATTTATTTGCCTGCAAACCGACGACACGAGGACGTCAAATAGTAGGAAAACATAGTTAAAAAATCTGTAAATAAAAGAAGTTTTATACAGAACTTAGTACAATCATATCAGATGCAAATGAAAACAATCATATTCGTTACAAAAAGATTATTTTTCATTAACGGGAATCGATGCCGTAACCGTTCTCGCGGGTATTCTAAACGTTGCAATGATAATTCGTCATAAGCGGGACTTGATCCCATTACCAGATGGTACACTAAACAAAAAAGCCTAATGATTTAACGACCTATTTATTATTATCCTAACGACCCTAATATTAGGTACATTAAATATCTATTACCTATAAAAGCTGAGGATATTAACTGTTGTCTATCATTGTACATTGTACATATCACGGAGGAGTGTCTGAGGATTGTCTCATCAAAAGAATATACAAAAAATATTGCTAAAATGGTGTTTCGAAGTTACAAAGTTACTGCTGTGAAAGAAAAGGAAGAGGGCAGCAAACATGTGCAGATTTTGGTGGCTCTTGCAGGTGAGAATGATTATTTTGGGTTTATACTATTTGCTTTGCCAAAAGATTTGCTTGGATTGATAGCGATTGAATTTGTGGATATGTAACTATTATGGCTGTTAGAATTTTGCTCGGATGCTCATTGCTCAGTGACTGCAATAGGCTTGCTCTCTATTTCGTGTATGAGATGCTTTAATCATGTTTTATATTTCTTCTTAGTGTGTCTACCAAACTTTATCTACGGCGCAGCTATGGGTTGGATATCGCCTAATAAGGAGCTGCTGATGAGCAACTCTTCACCGACTGGCTCTCCATTGTCTGAAGAACAGATCTCGTGGATGGCTTCAGTGATTTTTATCTTCGCACCAATCGCGGTATTCTTTTACGGTACGGCAGCGGACAAATTTGGACGCAAGAATGCGTTATTGGGGTGCTCCGTTCCCATATTGGTAAGTTATGTTATTTTATTTTTGACAAATTTAAGGTAGTTACCTCGCACACATAATCTTGATATATTCCCTATTTATTGCACAAGCCGTCTAGCATGTCCACTGAGACAAAAAAATTAAGGGAACCTCGCAATGTGTAAAGCATGCTGGAATATTTGACAGAGAAAAAAATTATCGTCATTATAAGTTGATTCTTCTTGGCTTAAAATTAACTTGTAATGTTATCAGAAGAACATTTTTCGAGTCCATTCATCCTGATATTTTTCCCGTCCTCAAGAAAACGTATTTTTATTATCATTATTCATATTTTTTCAGCTCGGCTGGGTAGCAAAGCTTATATACGCCCATCCAGTCTCTTACATAGCTGGTCGAGCCTTGATCGGGTTCGGAGCTGGTGGCGCGTTTGTTGTATGTCCTCTGTACTTGAAAGAGATCAGCGAAGACAGCATCAGGGGAATGACCGGCACTTTCATTACTTTCTCACAGGTGAGTGATATGCCTTTTTTTTTTTTAACGTGAGGGAAAATCCTCTTAGGATGCTATGCCGGACTCTTACCGACTAAAAAGCCTCACGTAACGCCCAACAGCCTATGGTTGAGAGCCCCTCAGGAAGGATATCCCGTGACTCCCAACAGACCTACGGCAGCCAATGCGGCCTCGCCCAGGGGGTGGTTCGGGTGCAATCCCGCGTCTATGGGGGGTTTCGGGTGTGACCCCACTTCTAAGGGGGGGCGTGCGTGAGTGCTCACGTCACGCTGACGTCATGGGCCTGCTTCTGTAAGGACGGTGAGCGGCCCTCTCACCGTCCTCAGACCCCCGGTCATGGAGGCCGATAGTCCTCGGCGAAGACACGTCGGCGGCGCCCAGGGCGCCGACTGCGGAACTCGGGTGGGAGAGTTCTCTCTCGCACCCAGCCCGCCGCCTCCTTCGCGAGAGCATGACCTGCTCGCAGAAAGAGGCGGCGCAGTCCCACTTACTCCCGCTGGAGTGAGAGAGAGTATCCACGCCCAGACCCACTACGAGGACCTGGCGCTGTTGTGCCCACGCCGTGCACTCCACCAGCGTGTGGAGCGCCGTGTCATCGCTGCGGTCCTCGCAGTGCTGACACTCGGCCGTGGTTTCCCGGTGTTTTCGCCACAGATACCTACCGAAGCTACCGTGCCCGGCAAGCATCTGTGTCAACCGGTAGGAGAGAGCACCATGTCTTCTCTCCAGCCACTCGTCCATGACCGGTCTGACGGCCGCGATTGTGGCGAATCCCGCCTTTGGTTGCTCAAGTCGCACCTTCCATGTCTCCACGGTTTCCTGGTGGAGCAGGGTCCGCTGGGCCTCGATTTCTCGAGACGCAGGCCTTTGGCCCCGCTCCAGCGCCTCCTTGCGCCATCTGAACAGTGACGCAAGGGCTCTCGCTTCCAGGTCCCATGGAGGGGTCCCGGCTAGAAGACATGCCGCCTCACCGGAGATCGTGCGGTATCCTCTTATCACCCTGACGGCCATCACTCTCTGCGGGCTCAGCAGTTTAACCTCATTGCTGGCCGTTGAGTGATATGCCTTATTGTGACATGTAAGTAGATTAAAGTGGAAACTTCTTTAACACATTGAGCATTTTAAGAAATTGAACAACACATTGATGTTGGAATAGGTACCGTCTTCGTCATCGACACTTGCGATATATGTACCTGACGAATCAACAAATATACAACAAAAGTATTACTGCTCAAGTGAAATGATCTAAATACGATATTTTTACAAGTTTTCACCTCTGTCTGAGTGTTTATTGGTAAAAAGTTTATGCTATTATTACGTGTACCTATTAAAATCTTGATACCTGTTTGTTCTCAGACGATGGGAAATCTCTTAATTTACGTAATGGGAGACATGCTGCCTTACGTCGCAGTCCTGTGGATCCTCGCCATATTGCCTTTGATCCACATCTGTATAATGATGCGACTACCGGAAACTCCGTCATATTTAGTCAGACGTATTGAAGATGAGGTTAGTTTTTCTATCCAGTCCTACTACAGAGAACTCACTGGCTAGTAAATTACTAAGTAGATGATCAAAACTTAAAAAGGACATCCGAGAGCACACCTGGTTGTGGTACCGTGTGGTTTTAGTCGGTAGAAATGGCATCCATGATGATGTCCACACACTAAAAACAAAGGATATTAATTTGAATAGGGTTTGTCGTTTCTTTTTGGAAATAACAACCATAAGAACAGTGAACCATCAACCCCTAAAAGTTGAGTAGGACAATGGTTGTTTCATTTAAATACTTGGCTTTTTCTTAGTCCCACGACCGAAATACGATATTTTTATGTTGATGGTCGCTAAGTACCAACATACTATGTATTTCCAATTCCAGAAAGCAGCCAAGGTCTTGGCATTTCTTCGTTCTTTGCCAGTAAATAACAAGACCATCGACGAAGAAGTTAAAAACCTTGTAATAGAACAAGTTATTAGTGAACCCAAATTTTCGCCCAAAGCGTTGTGTAAGTAAGCCTTATAATGTTTGGGTTCAAAGTATCCAGTTCGTGTTTTAGAGAGCGCCCCTCATGACTCACAGATATTACACGTTAAAATGAGCGAATTTCTATCAAATCGAGACACCGTTAACCAGCAGAATACGTGGGAACTTGCTTAAACTCACACCTAAGTGCGCTTCACCGTGAGTCACAATCGGCGCTCTCTAAAGTTCGTTTGAGACATTGATTTGTCATTTGAATCAATTACTCTTTTCATGTAACAAATCAAATATTTCTTTTCAGGGGCCGATAAAACGGCTGTCAAAGCGTTCTGGGTGACCCTTAACGTCAACTTGGCTCGAGAATTCTGTGGTTGTATCGTAGTATTGGTGTACGCCAGTCACATCTTCGCTGAGGCTGCTAAAGTCTCTGATGGCAGTTTCTCTCTCTCGCCGAACAAGCAATCGATATTGCTTGGTGTGGTCCAAATTGTCGGATCGTTTGTGGCGTGTCAGCTCGTCGATCGGGCGGGCAGAAAGGTAAGAAACGTTTTAAATCTACAAGAATATCTACTATTATCTTTTTAGAATTTTAAAGTAATTCTACTATTATCTTTTTAAATTATCTTTTTAAACTTTACTGTAATTTGGACTATTAACAATAAACTGCGTAAACTTTGTACCCGCGAACGAATGAAGTTAAAATTGATAGGTACAGATTAAGTTTAAACTTTACTGTAATTTGGACTATTAACAATAAACTGCGTAAACTTTGTACCCGCGAACGAATGAAGTTAAAATTGATACAGATTAAGTTTAGTGTACATAAAGAAGAAGTGCATAAAGTGATAAAACTATATTCGTTATAATACAGTGGAATTATGATTGTCAAAGAGTATCTAATATTAACAAATCCGCAACAAATCGACTAGTTTAGGCTGAAATAAAACAAATTTATTAGAAATTTTGGTAAAAAAATTAAAAACTTAACAATGGTTTCCTTTCAGCCGCTGCTGGCTGTGACGAGCGTGATAACCGGCATTGCGATGTTCCTCCTCGGCGTGTGGTTCTACCTTCAGACTATCGGGATATTGCTTCCCGGCTGGATACCCGTTGTAGCGTTGTGCGTTAGCATATTCGCTGACTCTGCAGGCTTGGCGCCTTTGCCCTACGTCATTATGACTGAAATGTTTAGTTTTCAGGTAAGTGGTGTTTATTTATCTTAAAAGTACTAAAATACTTAAGCATATTTCAAGTTTCCTTGCCTTTCTATTGGTTAATAGTTTTAATCGCTTGTATGTGAGTTTCACTTCGATTTTAAGATCTTTCTTATTTATGTATATGTATTTTCTTCCTTATTAGTAGATTGGAGACTGAAGAGCTGTAGTTTTAAGAAATTTATATTTTCTTTTACAGTTCCGTGGCACGGTAGCTACGCTCATTATGGCTATTTCATTTGGCACGGACTTCGGGTTACTCAAGGTTTTTGCATCACTCAACACCTGGATAGGATTCCATTCAACATTCTGGATATTCAGTATTATAGGACTAGCAAATGTCGTGTATCTAATTCTGTATGTGCCAGAAACGAAAATGCGCAGTCTAGAGGACATCTATGCAGATTTAGATCGAAGAAGTAAACGGCGGAAAGCGGAGACTGTCGTGGAAACGACTCATTTGTAAACTGCGAAATCATGGTCTCGAATTATGAGACATATGAAGATACTCAAGGCGACATAATGCAGAATTCTAAGTCGGCAAAATGATTGATTCCTATCAAGAAACTCAGGCGACAAAATGCGGAATTCGATGTCGAGAACATGAAAGATCAGACACAGGCGACAAATGTACGAATTCGAAGTCGAGAAAATGATTGATAATCAGATTTCATACCCAAGGCGATAAAATGTGGAATTCGAAGTCGATGAAATGATTGATACGACTCAGGCGACAATATACGGAATTCGGAGTCGAGAAAATGATTGATACGACTCAGGCGATAAAATGCGGAATTCGAAATTGAGAAAATAATAGCTTCCTGGCAAGATACTCAGGTGACAAAATGCGGAACTTAAAGTCGAGAAAATGATTGATAATCAGATTTCATACACAAGGCTATAAAATGTGGAATTCGAAGTCCATGAAATGATTGATACGACTCGGGCGACAATATACGGAATTCAGAGTCGAGAAAATGATTGATCCGACTAATGCGATAACATGCGGAATTCGAAATCGAGAAAATAATTGCTCCCTGGCAAGATACTCAGACAACAAAATATGAAATTTGATGTCGAGAACATGATTGATCAAACTCAGGCGACAAAATGTGAAATTCAAAGTCAAAAAAAGATATGATTTCTATCAAAACACTCGGGCAATAATATGCGGAATCTGAACTAGAATGATTGAATTCTATCAATATACTAAGGCGACAAAATACAGAATTTGATGTCGAGTAATGATACCGAGGTGACATGGCAAGAAATTCAATGTCGAGAAAATTATTTCAAGTTATTAAAGAAATGGCAAACAAAAGTATTTTCGAATCAAATCCTCGTACAGATGGCACCACGTTGCACAAGAACCTACCTCAAGATGGCTTTTCTCTTTTATTCTTTTTACTGACTAGCTATTTATTGTGACTCTTCCTTTCCTTCTTTCAAATTGTCTTAGTGTATGTAATAAATTATTTATTGAATTCATTTCAATTTTTTATTTTGTAAACCAAAATATTTACTACGTCGCTGCAGGTAAACCCATAGATTTAGAATGTACAAGATAAACAGTGTCAGATAGAAAACGACCCCAAAAAATAAATATCTATGTGTGAAAATGAATATATGAATATCTATAGATGAATATCTATATATGTGTTATTTAATATCAAATTCACACACTGAACTCGACACCATCGTAGAAAATATTAAATTTTCCATTTTATTCGTAAGATCACTACAGAATATTGTAAAATATGAATGACATATTATCACCACGGGTGCTAGGGTGATAAATTAAAGAGTACACAAGTTGCTATCTCTTTTCCTCTCGAGCTATGTGTACTGGTAAATGAGGTCTCGCTCGCACGCTATGTGTATCTATTGAGAGTAGCGAAAAATTCTAAATCTATGGGTGAACCTGGTGGCGTGCATCTTTGCCTTCTCAAAGATGTGACATAGTCCCCCGCCCCAAGAAGCGAGATACTCTCTTCTTTGTGTCTCCCAAGTGTTCAAATTCTTCTCGCACTACATTTGAGTGTTAGCAACCACTTTCCTTGCTCTGTGGAGGACTTGTGCTACTACGTCTATTTCCAGCCAAGGCGGGAGCAGCTGAGTAGTGGGTTATTCGGTGTTACCACACGCCTCGCTGCCGTCCGTGGTTAGAGCCTGCAGCCAACAGCACTGGGCCGCCGTCATCACGACGCCAGCAAATAAAGCCATTTGCTGGCCGAGGTGATGGTGGCAACAGCACTGCGCGGTGAAATGGGAGCACATCGGAGGCACTACAACAAGGAACTTGCGTGCTCCTCCCGAATAGTTCATGACCGTGGACATAAGGTCGTAGAACTACGATTAGGGTAAACCACCCAATTATTGGCACTTTTAGAATGAATTATTGGCCCTTTAGTTAAGAGTATATTTCGAAAAATAAGGGAAACCTAGTTTATTTCAGTTCGGTGTTGCCCATTATGTAGTTGTAGGTATGCATTAAAAAGTAAAATAGCATTCTTTTTCTGTTAGAAATGGGCAAAATTACCTAAAGTGCCAATAATTGGAGGAGTGCCAACGATTGGGTGATTTACCCTATATCCTCGCAAATCTCTCGCTCGTGTAGACGGCCCCTTCACAAACTGCGCAGCCGAGTGAGCAGCAATACAGTCTGTAACCAGCTGTTCGCCTCATATGCTGCACTTGTAAATGTCTTATTAGAACTCAATCCAACTAGAACTACATACACCTCCACACATGATCAATATAGGTTCAGCACTGGGCCGCCGTTTTTACTAGGTCTCTTCGCATGTTTTTACTAGGTCAATGTAAATCAACTGGTTATCGTATCAATTCGTTAATTTGGCAATATTATCAATCGCATTATTTGGCTTATAAACGCAAATACCTACCTACCCACATTGAAATAAAACAAGCACCCGTAGCCCCGCTGACTCGGTGTTCTATAAACGATCACTGCAGTAAGTAAACAGGTTTTACTGTGTCTGGTTTTTGGATGGGTGACCACTACATGGCTACTTGGTGACATCATTTGGGAGCGTTTCCGTGCCTGGAATGGCACGTGCGTTGCTGGTTCCAGTTGTCAGTAATATCACAGTGTATAGAGAACTACTATGATCTGTCGGCTGTGTTAAAGGCATGATGGCTTCGAGTGTGTGTAGACTGAGAGGTCTCAGTCCCGCGGGATCCCGGTATTTGCGGGATCCCGCATATTTCTGAAAGTCATTGGAAAAAATAGAATTCTGTTTCATACATGCATCTAGAACTGAATAATAGTCACGCCTTGATCCCCGAAGGGGTAGGCAGAGGCATATTATATGCCCACATTTCGCGTTTTAAGATTTCGTCCCATGTGGTGAGCCGTATTGCAGTGTTGAAATGGACAGGTGAAGGTTGTGACTGCTTGCTGATATTTTTTTTTATGCCGGGCCTTCAATTTGGCTTAACAACTGCCATTTTACCGCCAAAAGAGACCAACGGCTTAACGTGCCTTCCGAAGCACGGCAACGCTCAAATAAATGTCAACAAGTGGTCACCCATCTAAAGACCGGCCATAGTAATTGTTACTTATTGCAGTGATCGTTTACAGAACACCGAGTCCGCGGGGCCACAAGGAAAAATAAATTATTCAATATTACTTATGTATTGAGATTATTCAAAAGATATAAGTACATAATAAGTAATAAAATACCTAATTAAAATTATTAGAAACCGATAAAATGGGTAGTTTTGTTATTACTTTAAAAGTGAGCATAAAACATAGCATGTCAAAATTCTTGTTTGCCAAACGACTCCTAACTTTACATGTCAGATAGCCAGCAAGCAAAGTACGAGATAATTGAATACTTTTCTAACTGTTCATAGTAAGTACGAGAAAAGTCAAATCTCCCTGATTAAATAACTAAAACAAATAAGTAGGTACGTTAATAGGTTATATACCACGTCACAATTACAAAAAAAAAACTCGATTTCGAACGATTCGAACTAATCCCGCGGGATCCCCCACGATTTACGTGCGGGACTGGTCCCGCAAAAATACTGCGGGATCCCGGTATTGCATTCCCTAATTACGATGTTACACGTATTATTGTTTTTTTTTTAATATGCTCATGTTTATTATTTTGCGAAAGAAATCGCGCCGCGGTACAAGAGTGCACCGCAATCCGTGCAAATGCGCAAGCGACTGCCTATTAGCTGTATTATTAGAATACTAGCTGATGCAGAAAACGTTGTTCTGTCCATTTGAGAAAATACGCACGCCTTTAAAATGTGAACAATTTGAGAGAGACGCAATCTTTAACGTAGGAAAAAAAATAAAGCATATCATTCTGCCAGCAAACTGCTATACAGTTCGGCAGATATTTTAAGGCTGCAATGTTCGACCTTGACAAATCCTAAGGCAATTCGAACGATTGCAGCGTACGCTTTTGCCGGATTTCATTCGATTCTAATACATTATATGTTACTGTTATAAAATCTGAGGGGTTTTAAGAAAAAATCTAGCCATAAAATATTGTTCTAAAGACCTATATCTATTTTATGACAAGTTTTTATGAGAGTTAAACTCATTTATTTAGATAAAAAAAAGTACATTACTTGTTAAGATTTTTGCAATATTTCTCATTTTTCGATAACGATTCGATCGAACAAAGTAGGTATTCCTAATCGTGTTTAGTAACGTTAAAAAAGCAAGAGTATCTAATAAATTACAATAATATAGTTTTATCAGATCAAATCGAAGAATATTTCCTAGTATAAAGTTCACCCCAAGATGAGTATCTTTCGAACATACAAGCCTTACCTAATGTATAAGTGTGTGCATATTGTTGTGAATAAAATATGTATTAACCCGTTAGGTACTGCATACGAACCCATTTCTGGCTTTTAATTTTCAATAATTTATATCTGCCTTAAATTAAAATTAAAATTAAAAAATCTTGTTAGATATGTGTTAAAAACTTATTCGTGTAACGAAACGCAATTTTTGTGCCTATGGTAAGTGACAGCTGTAAACATAACCTCACTTTGTATTTGCGTGAGCGCAAGTTGGTGTGAGAGTGATTTTTCGTGCAACTTCAAAACTGTGAAAATAAAAGAAAAGGTAAGATAATGACAAAAAAAAAAAATACTTTTCAAAGCATATATTTTCCCTTACTAATAATAGTTCAACAAGTTTTTGGCTTCGTATGCATTCAGAGTAAAAATGCGTTAGTCAGAAATGGCTTCGTATGCGCACTCGATGATGCTGACTACGCTTTTGTCTTCGTTTTCCAGAATGCTTCCTTCACGCTTTTATGGCACTAATGAATACACTAACGCAATTCCTGGTGATGGTTCTGTTAGTGATGACTCTGCTTCTGACTCAGATGATGAAAATATTCCGCTTTCTAACCTGCGTTCCTCCGAAAAATCGCTATTTATTCCTGAATCCGATGAATTCGAAACCTCTTCTGATGATGAAAGTGATGTTGTTATTCCCAAGAAACGCTCACAAAGTAAACGACAAAGAAACGCGGTCGACCTACCACTTCGGGAACTCCTACTCATGGTAGGTACACCAACTACTAGCAGAACCGCCACTCCTACTAGTCGCAACGAATCTCCGGCACCAGCTCCTAAAAAAGCACGCAAAGCTCCAGCAAGGCTTGCCGAGTTGTTTTTATGTCTTAATGAAAAAAGAAATTGTTTCAAACATTTTCACAATTACTGATATTTTACTAATTGTAATGCATAGAAAGCCATAAGGGGTCGTCCATTAATCACGTGAGGCTCGAAAGGGGCACGAAACATCACCAGGGGGGGTGGGGGGTGTAGTGAGATATCACGTGTATTTATTTCGAACAGCAACAAAGGGTTGTAAAACCCTGAATTTGAGAGCACAGTAATTTCTGAACAACAAAACCTACAATATTAAAACTTGTATGAAATAATTCATAAAGTACTTAATTCCTTTCTTACATCAGAAATTAATTGAAATTGGAATACCTATGACGGCGTTGATCATACAACACAAAAATAATTTTGTTTTTCATCGTGTCTCCCAAAGGAACCGCGCCGAATATCGGCATCAATTCGATCAATAATAATCTCATAGTTTTGGCGTGATACAGAAAGACATACAAAAAAAACTATTTTAGCTTCAGTTTCGTATGTAATGGAAGTAACATAGATAGAATGTCTAGTAAAAAAAATATCTTGGAAAATAATTACCAAATATATTTGACGTACAGATTTTAAACTCTCTATAGCTTTATTATAAGTTATCTATATATATAAAAATCAATGCCACTTTTCGTTGTAATTTTATAACTCAAGAACGGGCTCACCTATCCAAACCAAATCTTTAGGCTTTGTTCGGACTATTTAGTAGATGGTTTATGTGAAGTTTGCACAAAATCGGTCGAGCGGTTCTTCATTTATCACGCTAACGAAGTTGCGCGGGTCAGCTAGTATATAATATATTAGACTAGCCGATGCACGTAGCTATAACCCCGTTCACTGATGATCATTTGGGGGAAGGCCCCTCTTCTTGTTCCGGAGATGCCTTCAGAGCCCACCCGCTCACCGATCTCTACCCTCTCTGGTTCCAGAGAAGCACTCGGGAGCGGTGCGATGCGGGCGAGAACCCCGAAGTGAATCTTTGGATATCAATTCCGGCTGTAGGATGAGGAAGAACACCGCGGGGGTTAGAGGGTAGGTGCGGCCCCCGCAGCTAGGGTGATGGTGCCAAACCGCGTTCCCCCCATAACAAAAAATACGCAGCTCAGTCAATGTGGATATCGATAGTTGACAATAGTTGTGACCAAAAGCATAAAGATCGCATGGAAATTCAATCTTGATTATTGTACTTTTGCTCATGACTTCACATCTATTTAGCCAACTGCGATCTTACCAACGTAAGATTTTAAGCTTGACAAACTGACACTTTCTTTATTAGCTCCAAAATAATAAATATTATACAGAAACGCGACGGGAGTAAATGCAACGGGAAATATACTAAAATTTTAATACGATATCTGTCTCTATTTGACGCTAACGAAGTTGCGCGGATTAGCTAGAAATTTGGATGGATAATATCAATAGAGATTTCTATGTATAAAATTTAAAAAAGTACTTTGTAGGTAGTTACTAAAAATACACGTGATTCGGCCCAGGGGGGGAGGGGTAATCTGAAACCTCACCAAATATCACCAAGGGGGAGGGGGGGTCCAAAAAATGCCCAAAAAAACCTCACGCGATTAATGGACGGCCCCTAAATGGCATTGTGATACGAAGCTCTTATGCATAGGAAGCCATTTATGGATGCTAAAATTATTTCCTAAAGTAAAGTCCTAAATTTTTATTTTGTAAAATTTTCTTTATTTGCTCTAATAAAACGATACCTATTAATGTTTTTTTTTTTATTTATTCCTTCATAATTCATGCAGTACAGGGTTAATTAATATTATAGGTATAACTTCCCGTCAATGAACGAGACGTATTATTTATTAAGTTTATTGTCTCCTATAACTATAACGCATTGCTGCGTACACGACATTCGTCACGCCAAACGCCGCGTCACTAGAGGAATGTCACCCCGATATCAGACAACAGCGCACATTTCTCTAGTAGGTACGCACATCGCGACGTTACCCGGGGCTCCCAACCATAGGCTGTTGGGCGTTACGTGAAGTTTTTTAGTCGGTAGAAGTCCGACATAGCATCCATGAAGGATTTTCCCTGACGTTGCAAAAAAACATACCGCGACGTTGCACGCAGCCTACCACGTTTAAAGGACACCATTGCCTTATTAAATACAGCTCTGTGGGCGGAGGACGAATCCAGTGAATATTTGGCAGAAGGCACCTCCAGTGTCATCATTTGTATGTACCTACTCCGGTTGCACATTCATAGTAGATTGTTAACCGAGGGTGGAAAGAATCAATTCCCGAGGTATTTAGACGCCCGAGCGCAGCGAGGGCGGCTATAGTCCGAGTCGGAATTGATTCTTTTACCCGAGTTAAACACTCTACTTTTCATTTCAAATACGAGGAAAATAAAACTAATAATAAGATTCAAACCTTACCATAAAACATTATTACCAATTGTTTTGAATTCTGTTACAGATAAAATAATAACAACTACGTAGGTATGTACCTACATTATGTCGACTTTTAAAATTTTAAATATGGAACTCCGGCCGGCCCCATACACGTACAATATTCTCAAAGGTCTGTTCAAACCTCAATAATATGTTCAATTTATTGCTACATTGATGAATATTATTGTACGTGTATGGGGCCGGAAGAAATTTTCGCTAAGTTCACACTGGCTGTTTGGAAAGTCGCATGGCCGCAGCATTTTTTAAATTTTTTTTTACACAAATCTCTTCACTATCACAGCTGACCTGTCAGCAGTTCTATTTTCAAAGTTCATTCCGGCCCTTGGGTGGGAAGTAATTTGTATGAGTTTTTCCCTACCTAGGGAGGGAAACCAAAGAGAATACAATATGAGGGAAACAGCCTTTTCCACCCAATAGTCAGATCAAGAAAACACTATTTTCCGAGTATGAGAAATGAAAAATGTATTATTTTCATTCTAACTTTCATTCCATTATACATCTTTAAGGGCGAATTTTGAATAGCTCGTGCCTCGCGTGCTTAGTGTTCTGTAAACGATCACTGCAATAAGCAGCTTTTATTATGGCTGGTCCTTGGATGGGTGACCGCCAAGTGATCACTCTTTGATATTTGCCTGCTTTGAATATTAAAATCCGAGAATGATACAAACTTGTAACAGACGGACAGCGGAGTCCCAGTATGTAATGAGGTCCCGTTTTTACCCTATGAAGGAACGAGTGGAGATGTTCCTCCGAGTTTAAGGGTGGATCTACTAACCCGGCAAGTGGCCTGGTGGGCAGAAGCCCAACTTACCTTTGGGCTTCTGCCCACCTGGCTGTTTTTCATTATCGTTATTTTTGTCACGAGAACTTTCATATGGCGATACAGGATTTTCAATTGTTCTTTGCAATGTAGCCGGCGCGCCACAGAACAGAGGCGTAAACATCTTACCCACACTTAGGAAGCTTCCTGACCTACATAGCTATCCTGGGAATATTCTTCCGAGGGCTTACCTGAGGCTCCCAAGACTCCCAACAGTAGGCAGAAGGAAGGGAAGATGTGGTTTTAGTGGTAAGAGTTCGGCATAACATCCATGACAGACTTTCCTCATTTAAAAAATAAAATAAAAGCACCTTAGAAGTTTGAATCACGGAGTCTCTCGAAATGTGTGGCAGTAAAGGCTGAGTCTTTCCGAGGTATTTATTTCTTTCATCAACAACATAAGTTTTACTCCAAATATAACTAGATGGCAGCACAGAGAAATTAAAATGTCAGTAGCAATATTTCCCACGGCCGAAATACTGGCCAGGTCTGCGTAGCGTAGTAGGTACCTAAGTATATACCTAGCATAGGGGACACCGTGATCATGAAGGCGGTTCCCCCAGGGCGAGACCTTACCACTGCACTGCGGTTGGGTTGACCCTTGCGATTATCCCGTATGTGGATGTCGGATGCTCAATTTTTGGAAGTGGGGACTGCGTACGCGCTGACCCCAATGTTTTGTTACAGATTTTTGATGAAGCTTCAAAACATACCTACATGTAACTACTGCCTATGAAAAACTGGTTTTGGTGGTATTCAGTATTGCCAGTTAGGTATAAGAGTCCGTATGACGCTAAACAGAAAAAATCTTGATTGAGATTTCAGGACTCTTGAGATCGATTGAATTAAGTACCTACCTTACCTACACAAAGAACTTTCATAAACTAATAATATATATGCTCTAAGTCAAAAACACGATTACCTGACCTACTGCGGACCTAAAAAGGGAACATTGTATGTTTTACAGGTTCGGCAGCGCGAGTGTAGCGCCTCCGGTGTTGCAAATGTCCATAGGCTGCGGTGACCACCAGTCCATCTGGTGGGCCATATGCTTGTCTGCCACCTTAGTGGTATAAAAAACCTCGTATTTTAACCGAGAATACCAGAGCTTCAGAGTGTCCAAATCAGGTATGGCTTTAAGATAAAAAAAATACAGTCTTCAGTTTCAGAAGATTTACTTACAATAATAAATAACCAGCTTAGTTTACAAAAGCATTTTTTTACAATTTTTGCCTGCATTTTATTACAAAATATCCTTTAGAACTAGTTTTACAGCTAGGTTATTCCCTTTTCAATGATTTTATATATTTAAAATTTAAATTTCACAAGAGTTGCGTTTACGATTCATATATTAACGAAAACAGTCTTGTTGATAAAATAAATCAAGGCAATATAATATTGTTCGAATATTCTTTATGCTCTAGTTTTTATTTCCTTAAAAAAAAGACTAGTTACGTACAACATTGTTTAAAACTATATTTATAGATTGGTGAGGTAAAGTCTGCGTACGCTACGGCGTAACATATTATTTTGACAATAACTTTATGACGGTATCATTTACAATCAACCATAGAGCAAGACGACCTCCATACGTTTACCCAATAAGAATCTGGAGTCGGTCAAGAGATGAATATTAAATTGAAAGAAAAAATGTGTGTAACCTTTACGCGCGATTGAAGTAAAACTTCTTTGCCATTGACGGCATCAAATGTTATATTAATATCATTCATTCGAATTTTGAAAATTAATATCAAAACTCAAATAGTAAGCGTAACTTCCGTCAGAAAAAAAATCTGAGTTACTCCCTAGTCGCGCCTAAAGAAGTTTTACTTCAATAAAGACAATTGATACCTACTATTTTCTTTTAAGCTTGAACATATAACCCATAAAAAACGAATCACCATTTGGTAACCACAGTTTATCCTGGGCCATCATTCCAAGGGTTTACCCGGGGCTTCGTGTGGTTTTAGCCGACAAGAGTCCGACATAGCATCCATGAAGGATAACCATATTTACTTGAGAATGTTAGGACCTAACGTACGCAGATTTTTATAAAAAAAAGTGATGTATGTAGGTATGTATATTACTAATAAGCTAGGGAAGTACAGCGTGTTACAGAAATTGGTATTTCTTTGCAAATGTCATGACCACGGCAGATATCTACTATCAGAATGGATTATAACATCTATACTAATATTATGAAGAGGAAAGATTTGTTTTTTATTTGTTTGTTTGTTTGTAACGAATAGGCTCCGGAACTACTATACTGATTTGAAAAGTTATTTCTCTGTTGGGAAGCTACTCTCTTTGCGGTGAACATAGGCTATATTTTATTCCCGATTTGCCACGGGAACGGAAACTATGCGGGTGAAACCGAGTGACGTCCGCTAGTAGTTTATAAAATTCGTAGGGACAATTTAATGTAATGATTCCTAAGACGTGTGTCTTAGAGCAACATGACACTATAAGTATTCGAAAATATGATCGATGCAAACGATACTGTATGTCATTCTCCATACATACATATAGTCACGCCTTTATCCCCGAAGGAGTAGGCAGAGGCATAATATACGCCAACATTTCACCTTATAGTTTTATGTCCCAAGTAATAGGTTGTGAGCTTATTGCTGTGTATTTGTGTTATGTTATTCTGTGGTTTTATTTAAGGGGCGCGTCCGCAAAATGCACAAAAAGACATTTAGGATTTTGGAACTATTCAAGAACTCACTTCATTAAATGACACTAAAATGGAACCTTAAATTCTTAATAGATGAGACTACATTAACACCGTGCGCTTTTTACAAAATAATTATTTACTTGCGAAAAAACCTCTGAAAACCATCGAAATTTACCTTTGTCAATTTGATTATTTCTCCTATTTCGAAGATTTTCAATAACTTTGAGAGGTGTTTTCTCTGATGTAAATAATTATTTTATAAAAAGCGCACGGTGTTATTGTAGTTTCATCTATTATGAATTTAAGGTTCCATTTTAGTGTCATTTGATGAAGTGAGTTCTTGAATATTTCCAAAATCCTAAATGCATTTTTTGCGGACTAGCCCCTTATGAGATGCTGAGGTGATATTCACGCACACAAAATAATAATTCTATTTCATTTATAAACAGCAACGCCTTTGAGATATCATGGAATACATTATATTTAGCAGTATTTTCCTGTATGATTCACGGACAAATCATAAAAAGTTAAAAATCGTCTGGTCATGTTGCTCTGTGCTAGGAGGCTACATACCATCGTTTACAAGGACTTTTAAAAGAAATATTGTATACCAATACAGGTTTAAATTCTACTATAAATAGTAGATTTATACAATTGATCAGGAAAACTGACGCAATTCTTTTAATGTGATTGTAAAAGGGCTGGAAATTATTTATTAATATCATACCAGCTTTCTAGACATCATTCATGGCTGGTCATTTCACGAGCCTGAATTCTAGTTTCAGATCACATTTCTTGGTCAAATGTATTAAATGAAGATACATACAGTGTGCATTTATACTAAGTACACGATTGTGAAAAGATATTGGGCTATTTTTGTTTAAATAATAACTTAAACTTTTGTGAAAATTGAAATTATTTTTGCAGCAAACGTAATGTATAACATTGTTATGTATTAAAACTATATACATACAAAGAAAGCAAACATTTAACAATAATTGTGATATGAATCGCAGAAGGAGTGGTGTCTGATGTAAAACCGTAGTACGTTATTTTGATTTCATAAAAAATAAATTAACAAGACTCGCATACAACAAAAAAAGCATTGAGATCGCACAAAATCATAATAACGGGTGTTTTTTTTAGAGGTATAGAACTTTAAGTTGGCCTAGCTGTTTTAACCGGCGGTATTTTTGTCAGCTGTAAAGTGATTTATGTTTAGTATGGTTTGGCATTTTAACATAAATAGACTGAAGCCTGAACAATGCTTCCAAATTGTGCAAAATTTATTTTGAAAATCATGGTTCTTTCCGAAATGCGTATCGTGATTTTCATAAGCGAATTTTCTTTAGCGGTGCAGCTCACTTTTGGTTGAATGGATACATCAATAAACAAAACTGCCATATTTGGGGTGATGATGATCCTCAAGTGTATGTTGAGACACCGTTACATCCAGTAAAACTGACTGTGTGGTGTGCTTTATAGGCTGGTGGAATAATTGGTCCGTACTTCTTTAGAAACGATGCTGACCAGAATGTTACAGTCAATCGTGACTGCTATAGAGCGAAGATTACTGACTTTTTCGTTCATCAATTGAACAACCATGTTGTGCAGGAGTAACATGTCACATTGCTCGTGCCACAATTGATTTATTGAAGGAAACGTTTGGTAACCGCATAGTTTCACGTTTTGGACACGTGGATTGGCCTCCAGAGTCGTGCGATTTTACGCCACTTGACTATTTTCTGTGGAGATATGTGAAGTCGCTCGTCTACGCCGATAAGCCCGAAACGATTGACCACTTGGAGGATAACATTCGGAGCGATATTGTCGCTATACGGCCACAAATGTTGGGAAAGTCATCGAAAATTGGACCTCTAGATTAGACTACGTCCGAGCCAGCCCTGGCGGTTATATGCCAGAAATCATATTTAAATTATAATGCCAGAAGATTTCCTTTCGAATAAAGTCATTTCCATATCAATAAAAACAATCACCTTTGTTTTATTCCATTTCAAAGTTCTATACCTCGAAAAAAAACACCCTTTATATAGCAACAACATTTAACTGACAATAAAACATATCAGTATATTTAACCATTTGCCTGGAAACAGACATTTACCTGGTTATCGAATAGACATTTGCCTGGTTATCGAATAGACATTTGCCTGGTTACCTGGTAAACCGTAACCTGGAGGACTCTAGCGAAAACACGCGAACTTTGTACAGCATTTTTAAGCCACTAGCCAAGTTAAGGCGATTTATAAAGCATAGTTGTTCCATTTATTATAAATAACAGTGACAATTATTCAAATTCTGTCAGCGAGACCATATAGGGTATTTTTTTCTCATTTTAACCAACAAATTTAAAGTGGTCAACCGCCAAGTACTTTTTATATGTTACGATATTCTATTCATATTGGGTCGAATTATATTTGCATAATATTTGAAATAAAAAGTACTAAAATGCACGTCAGATTTTGAATAACTGGCACCCTACGGTTTCATACATTTTTTATGACATTTTCATACACATTCTTCAATCGTTGAGACACAAAATAATTTATTCAACGTTCACACAATTTCACCGATAGCGTCAAGCATGTTCCCATAAAAATATACAATGACTAACACATAATTTGATTTTCATGTATTTAGACAGCGCGACACCGATACGACAAATCGTTACAATAATTCTACATAAAAGATATTCTTAACGTTAGTAGCGTTTCAACTGAAAAGTGGCGAATATTTTTCAAAATAGGTCGCAATCTATTTTAAATGAGGGAATGATAGATATTCCTATTATTCTATATCATTATTCTATAGTTCTATACCATATTATGGACGTGTCGCAAGTGCCTATGTATTAGGATTATGCGAAATAAATGTTTTTTGAGTTTTGAGTTTTTAAGTTTCGTTTGGTAATGAAAACAATCCTTTGCTACTTATTTTCTTTTAAATTTAGTTACGACATCGTATCGGAATCGTCTCGTCTAATATAAGAAGGCCTATAAATTTATAATCGATACACTATTATAATTATAATTATGTTATAAAATCGAATAACGAGTTAACGAGTAAATATCAGATATGATAGTTTATAGGGACTCTAATATCATTGAATCTTATTGTTAAGTGTACTGTATGGTTGTAAAGAATAATAAAAATACTTACGTGAAAGCTAAACAAAAAGCCGCGAGACGGTCTCACCCGACTGCCCCTCTAACGTTTATTGTGAATGTGAAAGTTCAATCAAGTTTTATTTCATACTGAACAGATGATCCACGTGACCTAGTGACGTAATTTAATGCAACAGAGTCACAGACTACAGACACAAGTCTCGCCATAAGCCCTTCTGCAATCTATTTTATGGAGAGGGGCTAAAAAGTCAGTATTATAATTTGGAATTCGAATCCTTACTTTTTATATTTAGAATACCTACAAATAATGGCAGTTTTTAAACTTACGTTCCAATTTCGAATATAATACGAAGATCTAGAATTAGATACTTAAAACACGCTTTCGGTTGGATTTGCTTTCTTACTACCTACTTGTAGTAAAAGTTAAGTCATAATGTTGTATCTAAGAGGAAATACCCTCATATACATACATAATTACCGAAAAATCAGACCAATATCAGAAAATTCAATCTCGTAGAAGTTCAAATAACTTTAAAAATCAAAATCTTTCATTAAAATGTTTTTCTGATAACTATTTTCTTACTTAAAATCTCAAATCACGTAATCAGACGCGATCACTTGTATACTAGAATTTGTCCATGTTCGACCCGCGAAGGACATTTCTAATCTTCTCCTGATAGTATTTAGAAGTATGACGAATTATATGATTATTAAAGGCACTATACACATCGTTACAGTAGCATCACCGTCCTGTCACGGTCGCCACTGTTCTATCCCGGTCGCCACTTTTTACTTCTATACAAAAATGCTGGGGAAAAAGCTCAACTCAATATATTTATAAATTATAAAATTCGTCATACATATTGCTTCGCGTTAGAATGCGTCGCTAAAGCATCTAATACCAACCAACAATAAAAGTACTTGAGAACACTTCAATAACCACCAAATCTCTAAAGGCCTTTGTGTTTTTTTTTTTCAGAAAAAGATATGTTTTATTTTATTTCCCATAAGACACAAGCGTCAACATGAATTCTTAAAATAACGATTTCAAAAGATTTTATTATTTTTACAACCGCACAGATCTCTAACACAGCCAAAATAGTAATTTGAAAACCCTAAGTTTTGCTTTTTCAGACGGCCACACTGTCTATGGTAAAACTACATAATATCACGCAGTAAGTATAGATTCATTTTGATAGTTCTAAGATAGGTCAATGATAAATTTATTTACTATATTAATTTTGAATTCCTAATCCTTAATGACTTTATCATACCTCATAGGCGATTTTTTGTTTGGCCTAGATAAATATGGTTATGAATTTTTTT
Organism: Miltochrista miniata; assembly: GCA_933228765.1. Taxonomy (NCBI): domain Eukaryota; kingdom Metazoa; phylum Arthropoda; class Insecta; order Lepidoptera; family Erebidae; genus Miltochrista; species Miltochrista miniata. Next base: position 6,735,806 of record OW121769.1, read on the forward strand.
CTGAAGATTTTATCGTCATTGTCAAAGATTACATTATTTAAACCAACTTTTTTCAGCTTATTTACTATAAAAGTTGATACATTTTAACGATTATTATTGCCAATAACATTTTCAAAATTGACTTAAAAAAGACCTAATTTCAACCTTATAGGTACATATAACCAAATATTGTCCTACAAGTCCTATTATTGCTATTTACAATCTGTGGCCTAACGCAGACTATCAATATCTTACAATCTGTGGCCTAACGTGGACTATCAATATTTTACAATCTATGGCCTAAAATGGACTATCAATATCTTACAATCCGTGGCCTAAAATTCCTATAAGTATGACCGTCTGATTGATAGGAAGAATTTCATCGTTTGCTATAGTACTTTGCTTGATAGCATTCGTACAACTTAATTCTTACCAGTCAAGCGTCCGTTGCTATACTTTCTTGGACTACCTGCGGTTCTGATTCTATTTCTTTCTTTAATTCTTCTTTTACTTGTTTTAATTCTTCTGTCTTCTGTTCTCTGCTTTCTGAAGGTTTTGACTCAGTGGATATAGAACTAGATGTGAGGCTATTCGGCTGTGAAGATTCTTTACTTGGTGGTTCTTGTGAGCTACGGCTTTCTGTCGGTTTGTCTTTAGCATCTGTGAAAATTTTATATGAATTAATTTTGGAAAATGAAGTTTTATGGCATGCAATAACTAAAATACGTATAAGACTACAGTATGAGATGAAATTTCTTGACTAAAACTAGGCTTATTCCTGTTTGATGATAGCACTTTGTGGAACCTACTGCTCATATTGAATAATGTCACTTGTAATGTTCTACACTATTTATTTACACCTCACAGGTTTTGCTTCACGGCATTATCAAAATTTACTAAAATGGCTACTTAAGTAGTCATCTGACTATCTAAGAAATAATCAGAGTAACGTTTGCAACGTCGTAAGGCTAAATCGGTCAGGTAAATAATATTATTAAATATTGTAAGTACAAGTGCCGTTATTCAATAAGTACTAACAACCTACCTAAAGTTTACTTATTTTATGATCATACAAGCATTTCTAGTGAAATTACGAAACAACGTATTTATACAAGAAATATTAATTAGGTAGACTAAAGTGACAGTTCGTTTTGACTTTCATTTTTTATTGAATTTGCATTATTATGTTAATAAACTGTATGTGACTATTAATTTAGGTGACTACACTATTTATTTGTAATGATACATAAAAATGGTCACGCCTTTTATCCCCGAAGGGGTAGGTAGAGGCATATTATATGTCCACTTTTAACCTTTTTAGAAATTGTCCCACGTAATAGGTGGTGAGCCATATTGCCGTGTTGATAGACAGGTGCAGGTTGTGACTGCCTGCTGTTTAATTTTTTTACAAGCCGCCCATAAGGGCCTTCAACTTGGCTTAACGACTGCCATTTTACTGGCTGGTATAAAGTGGCTTAATTGTACTAAATGTAGTCATCTAGATAGCCTTCGAAAATACCGCGAGGCGAAACCGGTCAGGTATTATAATATAATAATAAATATTGTGGAACAGTACAAGTTACAATATGTTCACCAAATGTCATTTTAGTCCATATAATTAGAATTTAGAGTATCGGTACTATTTCTAAAACCATAATATACAGGTTGGCCTGAAGCAAGATAAAACTTATAATAGAAAGATGTGATTCTTGCTCCAGTCCATCTGACAATACTTTTGTACCTAAAACCCCAAAATACGAAATGAAGAGAATACAATAGATTTCATGACGCTACAAAGGCTGAGAAGTATTTTTTACTTTTAAACAAAGATTTAAAGTAGGTTAGATTGGCCTTTAAAGCACATAAGAGTGGATAGTGGCAAAGTGAAAATTCCCTTTTTTTTTTCAGAAAACAAAGTCGCGTATGAGTTATTTCTTTTATATATTCTATTACTAGCTGAGCCCGCAACTTCGTTTACGTCACATAAGGTGTATGAAAGGAAAGGTATTTCCTCACCAGATTCATCAAGCAGCGTCTGAAACTGCCCTGTTTGCTTAATCATAAAAGAGCTTAATGATTAAGTCTATTTTAAAACAATTCAGTCCACGCCTTCGGCGCGGACTGAGTTGTTTAAAAATAGTCTTAATCATTAAGCTCTTTTATGATTAAGCCAACACGCCAGTTTAGGTTCACTCACATTCAAAGTACAATTAAAATTTTCAAAATATCTAATTCTTAAAAGTGTTATAACTCTTTTATTTCTAAACCGATTTACATAAAACAAACGCTAAATGTTAACTGGAGCAAACCTCAACACAATAAAAAAAACCGCATTGCAATCGGTTAAGCGGTTGCTGAGATTAGCGTGCACAACCGTACAGACAAACAGATATACAGACATACAGACATACAGACATACAGACAAACAGACAAAAATTCTAAAAATCATTGTTTTGAGTTCTATTGCGTTCATAAAGCCCCCCTATAATATTTTTTCTTATTTATCTTCCATGTACAGACAGCGACCTGTTACGATTTTATTATATGAATTGATTATTTATATTATAAAGAAATATATTATTTCATATATTTCTTTTATACAATAGCCATGGCGACATGTAGCGAATTCATTTTCTTGTGTAACTTATATGATTATCTCTTTTTAAGAAAATTGCGCGGGCCCATAAATGTGAGCTTTGACCCTTTTTAGACAGGGCTGAACTCAGGTGTAGCTGAAATCTAAAATTTGACTTATGCTATTTTTTAAATAGATAACTATAAAATTTAGACGGCCGGATCTCTAGTCTATTTAAATCTTTGCTTATACTAAAACAATAATGTACTAACAGAAAAAAGTAAACGTAAAATAAACTCAAAATGGGAAGCCTTCTATCCCGTTAACATAGTGATTCTTCTTGATAACTCTTGATGCTCCTATTGCATCCTAGAATGCAGCCACGCCTGCAGAGATATCTTCGCCCAGAGCAAATCTTTTGGGTGCACTAAATGACATAGGTATAATTATGTTAACATTTGTGTTACCCTTTGAAAATAATCTAAGGCGAAACCGTCTGAGCGTCAATTCTCGACCATAAGACTGATATAAATATCACTTTAAAAGAAATAAACATTTGTGGACATTCTCACACAACATCGTCTAGCCCAAATTAAGCTAATATAAGCTTGTGCTATGGGATCTAGACGACTGATATACATAGGTACTTATATTTCTAAATAACCATAAGACTGATATAAATATCGCTTTATAAAAAAAAAACATTTGCGGACATTCTCACACAACATCATCTAGCCCAAATTAAGCTAATATAAGCTTGTGCTATGGGATCTAGACGACTGATATACATACTTATATATTTCTAAATAACCATAAGACTGATATAAATATCGCTTTATAAAAAAAAAACATTTGCGTACATTCTCACACAACATCATCTAGCCCAAAATAAGCTAATATAAGCTTGTGCTATGGGATCTAGACGACTGATATACATACTTATATATTTCTAAATAACCATAAGACTGATATAAATATCGCTTTATAAAAAAAAAAAAAAACATTTGCGGACATTCTCACACAACATTGTCTAGCCCAAATTAATCTAATATAAGCTTGTGCTATGGGATCTAGACGACTGATAAACATACTTATATATTTCTAAATAAAAAAACATTCATTGTTAAAAATTACTAGAGAAACATAATTATTACATAATCTATATATTTACATTATTACTATCTAAACTAATCTTTAATAAGGCCCCCGTGGCATTGTGCCAAAAAAAATAGCAGCATTCCGCCTTTGAATAGCAATACCTATTCGCTGAGGGGGAAAACTGCCAGCCCTTGGGTCACCAGTCGACTAAATACATACATAATTATACATAGAAAACACCCAAATCCCGAAACAAACATTAGTGGATCACACAAATATTTGGACCGACCCGGGAATCGAACCTAGAACCACCAGCGCGGCAGGCGGATACATTACCGAATGCGCCACCGAGGCAGTCAATCCTTAGACCATATATCACGGGACTAGCCTTTGCGAACCACCGCATACAAAAATATTCTGCTAGTTTTCATAGCGGGTGAAGGGGGAAACACAAAGACATATAAAATTTCATTACATGTAAAAATGTATTAATCGACAAACGCGTAATGGCTGTTGTGTTAATTTTTATTGTACAGTCAACTACAATGAAATGTACTAGTTTAATCATATAAAATGATGTACTGATGTACAGTGCTTTTATAAAGCCAAAAGACCAAATGGTCTTGTGGCTTGGCAGAAAACAATGCTTAAGTAAGGCGCATCCTGTGGTTAGATGATCTAAGAGTCAATCGGACCTTTCGTAGGTCGTACAATCGAGAATTGGCGCCCTGGTTTTTAAAGAAAATAATGTAGAAAAGTATAATGTTTGCACACAAGATTTTAAGAAAATTAATATTATTAAAGTAATGCATGCAGTTAAAGTACTTCGATTATACGATATTGATCGAACATTATCATAAGAAATAACAAAGTAGTCATCTAGCGAACACGACCTTTACAGTTTGAAAAGTACGAGTCCTGAATCGCGCTATATAAAATTCCTGCGCTATTGAACATATAAACAAGGTTCCAACATAAACCAATAAGAGTTGCTACCCCAGTAAAGGTACAATAGCCTGCATCAGTCACCTCGGAACCCCCCACAGGTCCGGGTGGATGTCTCGAGGATCATTGAGTAGTGGTTCATCATAATTGAACATTTAGTTTGGTCAACCCCTAGGTATATCTGGGACATCCTTCCGAGGGCTTACCCGGGGCTCCCAACCATAGGCTGTTGGGCGTTTCGTGAGGTTTTTTAGTCGGTAGGAGTCCGGCATAACATCCATGAGGATTTTCCCTCACGTTAAACAAAAAAAAAAACCCCTAGGTATATTAGGAACCCCCCCCCCCCCCGAGCATAGGAGGGGAACTCCCTATGATATTATAAGAGAAGTAATAAAATGAAAACACGTCTTCTGAACTTAGTACTCAAGACTTCTATCTAGAGCAATGTTTTTGCACATGGACAAAGCGAAGTATACCTTTTGCCTACGTACTTTAGGTCCTAAATTGAACCTTGTCACAGTAGAATAAGAGACATAAGATAAGGTGAATATCTTTGTCCAATCAATGTTACTGTGGTGTATTGAATGAAACAATGACGATCGCAGAATGCATTGGCTTTATTGCGCTAGAACCTTTACATTGTGGGTGGGTAGATTTATAGAAAAGTACCCTACAATACCAGTACACAACACTATCTTCCCTTAAAAACTAGATCAAAGAAATTAAATATTTGTTTGATACACTTACTACAACTATTAACAAGCAAATATCCTTCTCATAGACAAACAGAAAATGGCAAATATAGCTGAGTATGTATATCTGTAGATTTTTACGATTGTATGTAATACCTACTTATACAAAAAGATTTAATCTTGACATGCGTTGTGGTGCGTACCTAGGTTTAACAAAATACTAAAGCTATAATAATCTAAGCATACAAGTCTATTGTAAGCGTCTGTGAACCAGTGGCCGTAAAGTCATTTTATGAGGACTGTGAACTGAATCGAGACGCTTGCGATTATCATCGGGCTGAGCGCTGGCCTCTTGGCTTTGGTTATCACTCTTACTGAGCTGACATTCACTCGAATCAGTCGATTTTTGAGTTGGACACGAAAACACCTCGCCATATAGCGGCGTCGAATCAACGCCACCTACGTCCACAGCTGAATCCCTAGAAACGACCGTGACTGAATCCCCGGTGTCACCGCTGTTAACAACCGACAGAGAATGACGCGACTTACTAACATTTTTACACAATAACTGGTCAACGTGACGCTTAACGATACGATTATCATTCAATGTTTTAACCTTATACGACAATGGACCCGTTCTGTCGACCACCACTCCATCCCTCCACTTGGTATCGTTATTGGCATAATCGCGGACTAACACCGATTCTCCAGGAGTCGCCTCACGCATCACGCCCCCTCGGCGCGTCTCCTGCGCGTCCTGTTTCTCGCGAACTAACTCTTCGGTACGAGGCCGTAATAAGTCTAGTCTGCCGCGCAACCGGCGACCAAGAAGAGCCACAGCGGGTTCCTTTTTTGTAGTCGAATGTTCTGTATTACGGTAAGTAAATAAGAATCTGTGTATAGCGACGTCGTAATCCTCTTGACCGAAAGTCGCCTTTTTAAGAACTTGTTTAACTTGGCGCACAGCGTTTTCCGCGGCGCCGTTGCTTGACGGATGATACGGCGCGACTAATACACGCTTGATTCCGTTTTTTGTTAAATAAGATAGATATTGTGATGACGAGAACGGAGGACCATTGTCGCTGACAATAACAGTCGGCAGACCGAACCTCGCAAATATTTTGCGAAAACAAACAATAACGGCTTGGGCAGACGTACTGTTAACACGTTCGACTTCCAGCCACTTGGAGTGAGCGTCTATTATGACTAAATAATACTGATTTTTATAAGGCCCTAGAAAGTCAACGTTTAAGCGAGTCCATGGTTGGGCTGGCCAGGGCCACGAGTGGAGCGGTGCAGGTGGTGGATGGTCGCGCTGCGATCTACACTCGGGACATTCGCGACATACTCGTTCAATGTCCGTGTCTAACCCTTCCCACCAAACGTAGTTTCGCGCGACTTGTTTCATTTTGACAACTCCTATGTGTCCATTATGAAGCTCTTCCAAAACAGAACTACGAAGTTTTTTAGGAATGATCACGCGGTACCCCCAGATTAAACAACCGTGTTCAAAAAATAAACTCTCTCGCTTTGAAAAATATACATTGTCACATTGATTACCAACACTGTTTGGCCAACCAAATTTAACGAAACTGACAATTTTGTTAAGTAGCGGATCCTTAGAAGTTTCGCTTTTAACCTCTTCGAATGTGACAGGCAACTGATGTTCTATAAAATTAAAATAACTTCCTTCAAAAAAATTGTCGCGATTTTCCTTACTCGACGTTTTTAAAGGTAAACGTGATAAAGCGTCCGCGAAACAATTTCTTGCCGAAGGCACAAACTCAATGTCGAAATTATAGGCGGCTAATCGAACTGCATATCTTTGCAATCGGCTAGCAGCTGTTTGAGGAATGCCTTTGTTTTTACCAAAGATATAACTAAGAGGACGATGGTCGCTACGTAAATAAAAATGTACGCCGTACAAATATTGATGGAACTTTGTCACACCGAAAATAATAGCCAAAGCCTCCTTGTCTAACTGTGAGTAGTTAGTCTCGGCCGCATTGAGCGTGCGCGAGGCACAGCTGACCGGCCGCTCCGAGCCGTCGGGGTAGCGGTGCGCGAGCACGGCGCCCAGCCCGTACGCACTGCTGTCCACTGACAGTATCAACGTCAACGTCGCATCAAAATGCGCTAATACCGGATGACTACTTAAAACATTTTTGATTTTACTGAATGCCAGTTCACATCGCTTATCCCAGTGCCACTTAACATTCTTTTTAAGTAAATCGTACAATGGTTTTAAAATATCACTAATGTTTACACAAAACTTAGAATAGAAATTTACTAAACCTATAAAGCTTTTTAATTGGGTAACGTTCTCAGGTGTGGGTGCCGCCACGATAGCTTCAATCTTTTTTTCATCGGTGTGAAGACCGTGCTTATCGATGCGATAGCCCAAATACGTGACACTATTCTTAAAAAACTCACACTTAGACCAATTAACCCGTAAACCCGCTTCTGTTAACCGCGACAAAACAGCACGTAAATTTTTGATATGCTCGTTTTTATTCTTACCGGTACAACAGATATCGTCTTGAAAAACTACAGTGGACGGCAATCCCCTGAGGGTTTCCTCAATTAATTTCTGAAAATACTCAGGAATACATTTTATTCCAAATGGAACCCGCCTGTATAAAAAAATTCCTACATGCGTGGTGATAGCCGTCATAGCTTGGGATTCTGGACTTAAAATTAATTGTTGATAGGCGTGAGATAGGTCTAATTTGGAGTAATGCTCACCACCGGCCAGAGTTGCGAAAATATCTTCGATCCGGGGAAGAGGATAGTGAAAATCTTTCAAAATTGGGTTAATAGTGATTTTATAATCCCCGCATATACGAATATCACCGTTCTTTTTTATGACAGGCACTATCGGTGTGCCGTAATCTGACTGTTCAACTTTGTATATAACCTCATCTCGCTGCAAGCGCTCGAGCTCGCGCTCGACGGGTTCGCGCAGGGCTAGAGGAAGGGAGCGGGCCTTCACGAAAACCGGTGTGTTATCAACAAGGTATAATTTTAGGGGAGATTTGAAAGTCCCTAGTCCCTCAGCAAAAACTTCAGGAAACTCCCTTAGTAAAGAAGTGACACAATTGCTATCTTCCTTAATGTTATAACACTGTGATGCATTTAAACGTAAACACCTTAGCCAAGTGCGCCCTAACAACGGCGGGCCACCCTTCTCAAATATATACAATTCCAATTTTTCACACAGTGTGCCGCAAACAACGTTGACCGTAATGTAGCCCAATGGTTTGATCACGTCACCTACGTAAGAATTCAATCTTAATACTTTCTTTGTTATTGGAATTAAATTAAAGTATGTATCGTAATAAAATTTCGAAATGGCAGAAATTTTGCTACCTGTGTCGATTTCGAAATTAATGGGATGATTTTCGACTTTAACTACGACATAATAAGGGTCATCACGGTCAGAGTTGCTACAAAAATGAAATAAATTTAAATCACTGTCAGAATCAGAACTATTTAAAAAAAACTGACCTTTAGTGTCCTTTAATTGTCCGGTGCCATCTTTGCCATACTTACGACACATTGCTTTCAAATGGCCTCTTTCACCGCACTGATCACAGTTGTACGCTTTGAACCTGCACCGGGCGGGTGCGTGTCCGGCGCGGCCACAGCGCATGCACGCTCGCGGGGCCAGCGCAGGCGCCGACGCCGTCGGTGCGCGCGCGGTGGGCGCGGTACGCGAGCTGTGGGCGGCGCGCGCACTCGCTACTCGATGCAAGCCATCGCTGGGCCCGGGCGCAAGCAGCGCCGTCGCCGGGTCCGGGCCGCGGCTGGCGCCGCTAGCCGCGGTAGCAGCGTGTCTGTCAGCCGCCTCCAGGGCCAGAGCGAGCTCGACAGCTCGTTTGTAATCCAACTCTCGTTCGGCAAATAGTCTCGATCGCATTTCCTCGAGATGTAGGCCGGAGACAAACTGATCTCTTAGATTAATTTCAAGCATATGGCCAAAATTGCAAGTCTTTGCTAAATGCTTTAAATTCTGTAAATAATCATTGATAGTCTCCGCCTCCCCTTGCTTTCTTTGCCGAAATACGTGTCTTTCTGCAATCTCAGATCGTTTAGGTTCGAGATGTTCCTTAACTATTTGTTCAAGGTCGTCGAAGGACTTATTTTCCGGTAACTCAGGAGCGCACAAGTCGCACATCAATTCATAACACGCTACACCGACGTGTGTCACTAAAGTAGCCACATGTAAACCTTTATCAATGCTATTAAGAATTATAAATTGTTTAATCCGTCTACAATATGCCTCCCAGTTGTGAACACCCACTTCAAACGGTTCAATTTTACCTATAGGCATGTTAAGTGACGATCTAATGCACAATCACACAACTATAAATATTTCTAACACTGTTATATTTAAATAGCACTTTAACGCAACTGTACATAAGTAAGCACTGAAACTGTAACACTACTTGTAAATTATACGACACATCCACGACTTGTAAGTAAAAATATCAGGCTGCGCCAATGTGGTGTATTGAATGAAACAATGACGATCGCAGAATGCATTGGCTTTATTGCGCTAGAACCTTTACATTGTGGGTGGGTAGATTTATAGAAAAGTACCCTACAATACCAGTACACAACAGTTACCATGATAAGAGCTAGCTCTTTACTAGGACAGTGCTGCAACCATCGAGCTTTTGTTTCTTCCTGTATCTAACCAGTGATAGATCAGACCGGTTTGAGCACCACCTGTACTAAGTAGAATACTTCTTAGTACGTAAATTTTGAATGATGCACGACTCTGAATCTATTACAATTTACTTTTTAATGAAAAGTGTTGACCAGACATTAAATAAATGACGTATTTAGCAGAGTTGAAAACGCCATTTTGTCGGTTAACTGAGCACTTTTTTAATGTAAGTATATTGACTCAAGTGTAAAGCATATTACTCGACGAAGTGGCAGTTGAAGGCGTCGAAAGGTTCTCAAGTGATGAAGTGACGATCTAAAACTGCTGACATACTGGACGCGGGCCGTGTGTCTCTGATGCGCACGAGAATCTCCCGAGAACACGAGAAAAGCACGAGAAACGTGAATGTGGAGGACCTATGAGAATATCAGCGCGAGAACTTTCATATAGCGAGGTAGTATTTCAATTGCTATTCGCCATGAGGAGGTCACCAAAATAATATGTATAGTCTAATCTAATCGATTAATATCACCCCGACCTTTCCCAAGCTTGGGTGTGATCTGCTATCTACGACTATCATCGTAGATAGCCGATCACACCCAAGCTTACTTAAGGTCTGGGTGATATTAATCGATTTGAATCGAGAGGAAAAAACTGGGATTAGTCTCGACAGTCAACCTGATAAAGCATGAAATGCGAGTTGTAGACCCAAAGGAATACCCAAAACTGTGTAAAATGAAGGTCTCCAAGTAAGGGTTATAGATGCAACTTAAAAAAAAATAGGCCCATTTCGACATTTTAGAAAGCGCCACTCTCATTGGTAGATTCCGGTACTGCCAATGAGAGACCGCTCACTCGCGAGAATCTGTGGATTACGGAATCCGCCAATAAGAGTCGTCGCGATGACAATCAATTTCAAAACGGGTCTATTTCATTTTTATGTGTTTAAAGGATGAATAATTGAATAAAGACATCGATCACATAGTTATATAGACAACGTTATTACAAACAACGCATATCAGGGAACGTATGAGATGAAAAAGGCAGTTATTGGCTATCTGGTATTGGCTTGGGATTCACCAATCACAAGGCACTTGCAATCTATGTGACCTTGGTAGACAGTATATTTTTAACTAGCCGATGTCACGTGGTTTCACCCGCGCAGTTCCTGTTCCCGTGGGAATACTGGACTAAAATCTAGCCTATATCATCCGGGGATAGTGTAGCTTCCCAACAGTGAAAGAATTATTCAAATCGGTTCAGTAGTTTCGGAGCCTATTCAATGCGAACAAATTAAGATAGAAACGAAAAAACAATGAAATCTTTCGCCTTTAAATATACTGATGGAAAGTCATGGCGCATTCTAGCCATTGGGGTCCACTCTCACAGTCCGTAAGACTTCTGACAGTGGTCCTCAAGTTGGCGACCCCAACAAATACACCCACCGTTGTAAAAGGGGTTATTATTATAAGGCTACGTTCAGATGACAAGCGCTTAACGCGCGTTTTGATAACGCGCGTTTACAACTAATACATTTTATTCAAACATTTAGGCGCGTAAGCATGTTATACATGCTTACGCGCGTTTGAATAAAGCGCGGACGCGCTTTGAGATTACTGGATCTCTATGTTTCTGGTCAGTTGAGCACGCGCTTTTGACGCGGATAGACGTATTTTAGGGTTCATTTATTTTTTATTTATTTATTCGGTATAAAAACACTTCAAATTGTTTGGACTACGTCCATCTTCGACAAATGCTGAACTCAAACTGAAACAGTGCGGCTACGACTACACGCGTTTAACGCCTGACAAGCGCGCGTTCAACGGTCGTTGAGCGTTTGTCATCTGAACGTAGCCTAACACCTCTTCCCCATCTCATAGGGTTGCCAGAGAAGTTTGTTTGTAAAATATGAAAAATTGTCTATTTAGCTGTGTGGTCGATGAGTGAAGATGGTGTTTTAATTATATTTAATATCACATAATTCTTATTACTAAAGCTACAAAAATATAAATACATTTTCCTTGGTTTTTCTTCAATAACTGATAAGTTAACATCAGTTCACTTCGTCTACTTAATAATCCAATAGGTATTAGATTTTTATTTTATTCTCATAGAATTAATTTTTTAAATCGTCGAGGAATAATAATTTAAAAACATTCTCAGAATGACTAATCATCGAGCTCATAGAATTTCATAATATCTCTTACTAGTACTACCTGTCTCTGTCGCTCTCTCACAAATATATTGGCATTTCACTCACACACACTTCTGTTTGAGTCAAGTGCCACTACAACGAGAGGAAACGACATAGACTGGTAGGAACAGGTAACTATAGTGAAATTCTATGTGTTCCGCGAATCGACATTGTAAGTAAATCTCAAGCATTTAATATACAGCTAAGTTCATGTTTTAAATAATTATAATTTACTTGATCGTTTTCGTTGTCTACTTAGCAATCCATTTTGGATTCTTATTAACGAATTTATTTTTAAATTGTTGATGACTATAAATTTCATATTTGTTACTAGTACTATCTGTCTCTGTCGCTCCCTCACAAATATAAATTGGCATCTCGCTCACACACTTGTGTGTGAGTGAAATGCCACTACAATACGAGGAAACGACCGAGGCAGGTAGTAACAGGTCATTATAGTAAAATAAATAATAATATTCTTTTGTTAATATTAAAAATAAAAAAATAATAATGTTAAAAATAATAGATTTGAAATACTCTGTATTCCGCGAATCGTCGTAAAATGTCAATGTAAAACATTTAATATTCAGTCAAGATTATGGCCTTTTATCCTATAGGTACATAATTATGTAAGGGATGGAAAGTGTGACCAGGATATTGAACGAAGAGTTTTGGCAGGAAATCAAGTGAATGGGGCTATGTACCCCTGTATGAGCAGTCAAAATGTGTCTAAGAAGGCCAGGTTGGCTGTACATAGGGGAGTGCTCATCCCTACACTTATGTATGGTAGTGAAAGTTGGGTGTGGTAGAAGAAGCATGAAAGCAAAATTAATGCAGTGGAAATGAGAAGTCTGCGAAGTATAGCTGGAGTGACTTTAATGGACAAAAAAAGAAATAGCGTGATAAGGGAAAAATGTGGTATAACAGAAGATGTAGTGACTAAGATCGAATAAGGGATGCTTAGATGGTTTGGACACGTGGAAAGAATGGATGAGAATAGACTTACAAAGCAGATTTATGAGGCGAGAATGAATGGGCAAACTGGTAGGGGTCGACCTCGGCGTACGCATGCCGATCAAATCAGAGACCTTTTGGAAAAAGGCAAGGTCAAGAGTACCCTTAACCGGCGAGCGTGTATGAAAACAGTTATGAAAGTAGAAGAAGCGAAAGTTGTATGCCAGGATCGTAGCAAGTGGAAAGCCATAGTCTCTGCTTACCCCGATGGGAGACAAGCGTGATTATATGTATGTATGTATGTATAATTATGTAAAATTATTTTATAAATTATGTATAGATAATGTATAAATTATATAGAAATTATGTATAAATTATGTATAAATTTGTATATAAATTATGTATAAATTTCATATGATTGCTTTTTTTCTCTGTAAATAATAAAATTTTCATGCCTTACAATACTAAAGTGCGTTCAAAAAGACAAGACAGATATTTTACCAGCTCCGTGCGTCGCCGGCCAGGGTTTCCGAACGAACATGTTTTCTACAATCCTGTCGATGTTATCCTTTTCTGTAGAATTGGCTGGCCTGGAAATGATACAAAAGAACATTGTTAGTACATTATAGTAGCTCATAAATGTGCTATATATTTTTATTAATGGATGAGTTTTCTGATTACTAAGAGGACAAGGCAAACCCTGCAAGAAAATTGTAAGTTCGTTTTAATGAACCCCATATTGTAAACGCGGTAATTTGATTCCACAAAACAAGCCTGCGCGGCAGAAAGCTTCTATAGGATTTTACCATGCTAATATATATACGCTCCCCGACGCAAAGTGTGAGTATGAAGGATGACCCGAGCGGTACAGCTTGGCAAAAAGTCTAAAAACTAGCATTCTGGATGTTGACTGTTGTCAAACGTCACTGATCTCAGTTAATAGATAAAGTGTTGCAATTTGTATTACCGTAAAGCAAATAATGGTTCTTTCTAACTTGCCATCTATACTAATATTATAAAGAGGAAATATTTGTTTTTTTGTTTGTTTGTAACGAATAGGCTCCGGAACTACGGGACCGATTTGGAAAATTCCTACACTCTTTCCGGTGAACATAGGCTATATTTTATTCCCGTATTCCCACGGGAACGAGAACTACGCGGGTGAAACCGCGTGACGTCCGCTAGTATTATATATTATGAACAGCACAGTGCCACCTTGATTATTTTCTACTTCAAGCCGCGGAAGAAAAAGCTGAAAGTTTAGAACAATATATGCATATTACCTGTCGGAGTGATGCGGACTGACGATAGGTATGGCGGCGGTAGGACGCCTCTGGGCGCGCGGCTGCGGCAAGGGCTCCTGTTCCGCGCAGTTGTAGTACGTCACGCCGCCCGCCTGCGTCGCCTGGACACACACAACGTCATATGACGTATGTACTAATGGAGGGTAGTTTGGGAGCACACACAACGTTACGTTATGTTACGCGACCACGGACGCGAAACGTCTGTCCAAATAGTAGTATTTCGCGAGATTTTTTTTTAATACTTCAACTTCCAATTTATTTTTATTTTCATTTCAATTTTAACTGAATGTTTCATCAAACATTTTTTAAAAAGTTAAAGTATGAATATAGGTATTTAAACTTTCATGGTCACTGACACTATTATTAGAGTTAACGGGATATTTACCATGTACTATTGAGTATTTCCGATATTTCGGCGCTGTTGCAAGCACCATGATCACGGAGGAACTGAAGTATAGGCGGTTGAAAGCGAAAGTCTCAGCACATATATCGATCTACCCTCCTTCGCAGTCGTTTATTACGCGTTACACCATCCACCTCCGTGATCATGGTGCTTGCAACAGCGCCGAAACATCGGAAATACTCAATAGTACATGGTAAATATCCCGTTAACTCTAATAATTGTTAAAGTATGAATGACACAGTGAATGCCCGTATTGATCGTAAGAATATCGTTTTTTAAAAGAAGAGAAATACGTGGTTATCGCTAAGAATCTGATTCCTGGCTCAAAAAAGTAGCTAGGCAAGTTAAAAAAGTTAAATCGCTTCATAAAAACATAACATACATTCCCGCCTAGAGGAGAATTACGCACAGATTTAAATACTTAGTAATTTTAGCCCCTCTCTATAACATAGATTGCAGAAGGGCTTATGGCGAGACTTATGTCTGTAGTCTGTGACTCTGTTGCATTAAACTACGTCACTAGGTCACGTGGATCATCTGTTCAAAGTTTGAAATAAAACAAAAATGACAACGTCAATCGGATTGAAATTTCACGTTTACAATAAACGTTTTAGAGAGGGGCAGACGGGTGATACCGGTCCACGGCTTCTTGTTTATATTCCCACATAAAATGGGGAAAGTCTGACGTCGAGACGTCACCTGGCACTATCTTTATTTAAATCTGAAATTCGAACCAAAAATACCAATAGCAAAATCAGATACACTGCAGTTCTAGCATTACTATTTCAAATACAGTAAAATACTTACATAGTTGTGATGCGGGTACATTTGGTGTTGATAAGGCGCATGTTGGGCGTGAGGCGGATGTGTCGCATGAGCCGCGTGAGTCGCGTGAGGTGCGTGAGTCGCATGAGGCGCGTGAGTCGCGTGAGGCGCGAGAGGCGCGTGAGGCGCGTGAGTCGCGTGAGGCGCGTGAGGCGCCGCGGGGAACATCGCGCCACCGAACACAGCACCGCTTCCGCTCTGCTATAAAACCGAAAGCCCGTTAGTGCTACCGCTCCCCTATATTACCTTGTGTAGTAATTGTGTATAATATATGTTTCGATAGCTATGCTACCCTGGTAATCCTTAAAGCAGTGAACCAGAAAAGGCAGTTTCGAATAAACTTACCTTTCTTATTGGTCTTTATTTAACAAAAAACCGGCCAAGTGAGAGTCGGACTCCCGCCCAGAGGCAGAAGAACGACAGAAAATTAGGTTTGTTGTATGGAAGCCCCCTCACCTTAATCCCCCTTTTTTCTGATTTTAGCATTTGTTGTCATAGCGGCAACAGAAATACATCTTATGTAAAAACTTCAGCTCTCTAGCTATCACGGTTCTTGAGTGACAGCCTCGTGACTGATGGACGGACAGACACAGTCAGGCAGACAAACAGACAGACGGACAGCGAAGTCTAATGAATAGGGTTCAGTTTTTACCCTTTGGTTACGTAACCTTAATAAAATGGATATCTAATTTACGTAGATGTATGAAAATCAGTAATAATAAGAAATTTGCCATCTTTGACTTGCTACTCTTTCGATTAGGTACCACCGTAGTGCGGTTTTTTCATTAAAAATGGCGGAAAAGCAATGCGATTTTCGATTGAGCTCGAATGAAAATCGCATTGTTCTACTGTAACCCAATCTCCGACCAAGCTTAACCATACGTTCATAGGCTGCGGTGACCACCAGTCCTCCTGGTGGGCCGTATGCTTGTCTGCCACCTTAGTGGTATAAAAAAAAAACACTATGTAAAGAACGATCAAAACAAAACCCAATTTTGAAAAAATTACACTTTGGTGGATCTATACAAAATATAAACATACAGACAGCCATTAAGCCGCTCATGGCATGTAAGTTGCTTTTTTAACGTATCAAAACACGATTAGGAATACATAATACTTTAATACTTACTTTAATACTTTGTTCGATCGAAATCGCTTTCGAAAAATGAGAGATATTGCAAAAATCTTAACAAGTAATGTACTTTTTATTTCTAAATAAATGATAGATTTTTTCTTATAACCACTCACATTTTATAACAGTAATATAATGTATTAGAATCGAATGAAATCCGGCAAAAGCGTACGTTGCAATCGTTCGAATTGCCTTAGGATTTGTCAAGGTCGAACATTGCAGCCTTAATATGTGACAAGCATTTGAAGTCATCTGAGACGGACTGGATGCAACTGAAGCAGGACCGTGTTGTGGCTTGACTTGGGAGAAGTCTACGTCCAGTAGTGGACTGCCACAGTTTAGTTTTGATTGATTGAAATGCGTTATCTTATGATTTTTTTTAAAAGTTGAAACTACCCACTTTTCAAATTTTTAAGCCGTAAGGCCTTCAACTTGACTTACCAACTGCCATTTTTACGGCAACATTGGCGTTTCTGTGCTTCACAAGGCACGGAAAAGCTCCTAAATGGAAACGTAATATAGTGGTCACCCATATACCAGCCACAGTTTACAAGAACACCGGAGTCACAGGGGCTACGAGTTGTATATTGTACAAAATTACTGAAAGTTCGTGAGAATGTGTTGTTTAGAAACATAGCACCGTTTCTAGCCAGCCCAATAGTGCATTATAACATATTTAAACCTTCCACCGAGTAAGCCAACCTTGAAGCAAACTTTTTACTTACTGTAAAAGATCCTTTTGCATTCCTTTTGTATTTAAATTAGATGTTCCTTGAGTGAAAATTGGTTCATGTTTCCGCTTCCCATGGGAACGTATTCCCGGGATAAAAGTTGCCTATGTGACAGTCAGACTATAATCTATCCCTATACCTAATTTCAGCCAGATCCGTTCACCTGTTAGAGAGTGATTTTTGACATTTTAGATGACAAACATCCAAACATCTTCACAAACTTTCACATTTATTACATCACAAGTTGGATGAAAGTTATCTAGTTTGTAGATAGATTGAAAGCGCCTGGTAGATACCATTTCATTATTTAGAATGTAAAAAAAAAAACCGGTTTCTGAAATAGTCGAAATCGAGCGTTATATATACGGTGTAACAAAATTACCTCTCCAAATTTCATGAGATGACTTGGCATCGGAAATCAAATACAAATATTTAATAAAAAAGGGGGGTAAATTTTTTCATTTTTTTTTTTGTCGCACATTAAGAATTCATTTTTTACCGCGGCAATTTGAGGTAACATGGTCGCCGTGACAAAACAAACACAGAGCACCCATCTGGCTGTCGTTGTCGCTTTCTACTGCCGCTCAGTAGCGATAGAAAGGGTTAAAAAGGGAATTTATAGGACCTTTAAAACGGCTTTACGGTTAAAGTATTCATGTGGTTTTTTTTCTTCATTTTTGTAATGTTTCTTGACTGATGCCACGTCACGTGACGAAATTTGGAGAGGTAATTTTGTTACACCCAGTAGAGTTACTCGACGAAATACATTTCAGTATTGCAAACATTCGTAAACTTTCAATACTATGCTACAGTTCATATAATAATAGTAATATTTAACTTGGAGGTTTAAAGATTTTTTATACCACTAAAGTAGCAAACAAATCGCCATCTCACTAAAAAATTGTCACCATAGCCTATGGATGTTTTCAATACCAGATGTGTCACCACTCACGCTGCCTACCCTGCAAACCTACACAGTAATCATAGTTACTATGGTAATTTCGGTAACTTACTTGCATATATTGAGCAGGCATCATAGCTGGGGGTGCATAAGCCTGAGATGGTTGTAACTGACCTGTGGAACAAATAAGTTGATTGTTAATTTCTCCCGCGTAACTCCCGTTCCCGTGGGAATACGGGAATAAAATGTAGCCTATGTTCGTTGAGGATAGTGTAGCTTCTAAACAGTGAAAGAATTTTTGAAATCGGTTTAGTAGTTTCGGAGCCTATTCGATGCAAACAAACAATCAACTCTTTCTTTATTTTAGCCCCTTTCTATAAAATAGAGTGGAGGGGGGCTTGTGGCGAGACTTGTGTCTGTAGTCTGTGACTCTGTCGCATTAAACTACGTCACTAGGTCACGTGGATCATCTTTTCCAAAGTTTGAAATAAAACAAAAATGACAACGTCAATCGGATTGAACTTTCACTTTCACAATAAACGTGTTAGAGAGGGGCAGTCTAGTGAGAACGATCTCACGGCTTTCTTGTTATTAGTATAGACTAGAAAACTTATTATAGGAAAGAAATATTATACAGAGTAATATTCCTTGACCAATAATCTTATAAGATCAATCTATGATATAAAGTCTGTACCAATATTATAAAGAGGAAAGATCTGATTGTTTGTTTGCATAGAATAGGCTCCAAAACCACTCAACCAATTTAAAAAATTCTTGCAATGTTGGGAAGCTACACTCTCCCCGGGTGAATTAGGCTATATTTTATTCCCGTATTCCCGCGGGAAACTAGTAGAAAATAAAGTAATATTTACCAATAGTGTGAGCTTGAGGCATGTTATGTATGGAGTGGTGTGGGTGTGGTACCGCCGCTAACTGCTGTTGTTCTAACATGCCTAGTCGGACCTGTGGACGAATATTATATTGTTATAAAAGAGATTGTAATAATATTTATTTAAGAACGTAATTAAAAATAATATAGGCACATTATAAGGGTTATAGAAGAGATTATAATAATATACAAGAATCCTACTAATATTATAAATGTAAAATGTTTTTTATTTTTATTCACGGACATTTCACACAGCGTTATCTGATCCCAAAGTAAGCTAGGAATAACCTGCTTGTGTTATGGGTATCAGTTCACGGATATTAATACTTATATACTTTTAAATACATACATATTATACATAGAAACACCCAGACTCTTGAGACAAACATTTATGGGTCACACAAATATTTGTCTCCGGTGGGAATCGAACCCACGACCTCCAGCGCCGCAGGCGGTATCACTACCGACTGCGCCACAGAGGCAGTCGAGTCAAGTTTGTGAAGAAGTTTAGATGTTTGTTACTCAATCACGCTTTAACTGCTGAACGAATTGGGCTGAAATTTGGTACAGAAATAACTTATAGCCTGGAATAACATAGCCTACTTTTCATCCCGGGAATATTTTTTTTTATACCACTAAGGTGGCAGACAAGCATACGGCCCACCAGAAGGACCGATAATCACCGCAGCCTATGAACGTTTGCAACACCAGAGGCGCTACACTCGCGCTGCCGACCCTGTAAAAATCTTCCAAGACCCCTTTTGAAGAACCCCATACTGTAGGCGTTCCCACGAGAAGCGGGAACGGGTACCGAATTCATCTCAACATCGTCTAGTATTTAATAATTAATTGTGGTATAGTACAATTAGTGTCGTTTTTCAATATGTGACCAATTCTTTCAACTTATAAACGTCTCGATCGGTATGCGTATGCGAGAAGATGTAGGTTTAAATTCTGCTCGGACTTTTTTTTCTTCTACCACTAAGACGGCAGACAAGCTTACGGTCCCACCAGATGTACTGTGGTCGCCGTAGCCAATGAACGTTTGCAACACCAGAGGGGTTTGACGCATACCGTCCCATTCGCATTTCGTCACGAATTCAAAAATGGTCCCATTCGCATTCGGTCCCATTCGCATTCAGTCCCATTCGCATACGGTCCCATTCGCATTCAGTCCCATTCGCATACGGTCCCATTCGCATTTGGTCCCATTCGCATTAGGTCCCATTTGCATTTTCAATGTGTCAATGACAATAACGATGATGGATAGGTTAGGTTAGAAGGCAAATGCGGGAGCGGAGCTCCCGCATTAGCCTTCGTGGTTATTTTTTTTATGGCCATTTAACACCAACATCAATTTCGATAGTGTGTCTCCGAAACTTAATAATTTTGTCATTGATTCAGTCCAGTCACCATTTTTATTTCTTTATCTTTATTGAAATTCAATATACATCAAGTACATCTTTCTTAAAAAAAATTGAAATTGATGTTGGTGTTGAATGGCCATAAAAAAATAACCATAACCCTTCTAACCTACCCCATCCATCATCGTTATTGTCATTGACACATTGAAAATGCGAATGGGACACGAATACAAAAAACTTTTAACAAAACTTAATTGTAATTCAACAACTCAGCAAGAATTTATAAAAAATAACATTTTTACAGTTGAAAAAATAGTACTGTTGTGTAATTTGTTTTTATTTTCAAGCCTACCAGTTGAAACAATAATCAGATAAATAAAACTTTTATCTGAGTGTGACCATTTTGCGAATGGGACAAAATGCGAATGGGACCAAATGCGAATGGGACCGAATGCGAATGGGACCGAATGCGAATGGGACTGAATGCGAATGGGACCGAATGCGAATGGGACCATGGTACGAAATGCGAATGGGACGGAATGCGTCAAACCCCACCAGAGGCGCTACACTCTCTCTATCGATCCTTCAAGAACCTTCTATTGAAGAACCCCATACCTATCAATCTTACTAATATTATAAAGGCGAAAGTTTGTGAGTGTGGATGTTTGTTACTCTTTCACGCTCTAACGGCTAAACGGATCTGGCTGAAATTTAGTACAGTCATAGATTATGGTCTGGAATGGAATGGAACACATAGGCCCGGTAATAAGTTCCCACGGGAAGCAGGAACAAATGTTCGCGGGCGAAGCTGCGGGCATCCAGCTAGTTTCTATATACTGGGTGTTTCTTTTAGGGTGTCAAGCCGCCACTAGCTGGTAGCAGGGTTCCATACCTATCGATTTAACCCCCATGTATGTTCTACGATTTTTTGTAGTTTTCGAGATATAATGTTCTGCATAATTCCCTATTTTTTTATTATCGATTAAAATTTTTACATCTTGTATCAAAGTTAGGAAGGAGATTATTTTGTCCATAATACTGCAATCAATAGGCATTATAATAATAAAAAAAATATCCAAGAAAAGTCGTGGACACGTAATTATAAAAAATAACGAAAAAAAACTATATCTCGAAAACTACAAAAAATCGTAGAACATACATGGGGGTTAAATCGATAGGTATGGAACCCTGCTACCAGCTAGTGGCGGCTTGACACCCTAAAAGAAACACCCAGTATATAAAAGAAAGTCGTGTTAGTTACACTATTTATAACTCAAGAACGGCTGTATCGATTTGGCTAAAAATTGGTGGGGAGGTAGCTTAGAACCAGTAGACGGACATAGGATACTTTTTATCCCGTTTCAGCGCGCATTTTTTTGTGCTCTTTTTTGGTAACTCAGAGTAAATGTGACGGGAACGGGTGATTTACTCTCTCTTATGTGACGCAAACGAAGTTGCGCGGGTCAGCTAGTTATTTTTAAAAGTATCATACCTGTGGAGCGTGAGGCGGCGGTACATGGGCATGTTGAGGCGGCGATGGGGCGATAGCCTGGCAACGAACATATTACGTTAATATAGTCTACATACTAAAGGGTGTATAATTGAAGTGGTTACTTAAAGATGTATTACAGAAACATTATTAAAAGGGATATTTTTAAATGCACAGCTATTTAATTTTTCTGCACACTAGGTAACTCCACTAATTTACTGAATGCAAACCAGAAAATTTAATGCTGTGTAAAAAAAACCAATTGATAAACTAAACATGTCCTACTTAAAAAACTTAAATATTACTCAGAACGAGATGAACTAATTAATCAAATTCACACCAAAAATGTGGTTCGTACATCGAAGATATTATGATTTGTAAAACAGAAATACCAATTGTATATCAAAAATACTGACTTGCACTCTAAATTGTACAATCTTATAACGGAATAGGTTAGGTTAGGTTAGACTTATATTTTTTGATCAATAAAATTTAATTTTGTAGAGGTGACTGATTAAATTGGGATTTTACTTAGAATAAACGATGTTCCTAAAAGTAAATTAGACGATGGTTTTCCTTAAAAAAGTTTGAATATTTTTGTTGAACTAAGGAAGATATACAATTTTAATAATAGTTATTCGTTCAGTAAAACATTTATGCAAAAACCATTAATCAGTAGAATGAATTTGATTTACTTAGTGTGCAAGTCAGTATTTCTGGTTTAGCTTTGAAATATTTAGTTCAGAAAAAGGGAATATACAGATATCGATTTAAATACATGCCTTATTAAAAGTATAATCCGCGCGTAACGAGTACAATCTGGAACCTTGTCAAAGAAAATCGAAAAAGGCAGATTTTCGAACCCTTTTACTAATGCTATTATATATACTTGAAATCTGTCATTTTCCATTAGTCTTGGCCTACGGTTGGCAGCTCCGGATAAGCCTTCGGAAGGACCCCAGGAGATAATGTTCGTATTGTATGTATGAGTATGACTTACCTGGTGTATGATGTGTTGTGGATGGGTGAGCGGCACTGACGCCGCAGCGATGGGGGGTGAGGTTACGAATTCTGCTGCACCTGTTTTATAAAGAAAATATATTAGACTAGCGGACGTCACGCGGTTTCACCCGCGTAGTTCCCGTTCCCGTGGGAATACGGGAATAAAATATAGCCTATGTTCACCGCAAAGAGTGTAGCTTCCCAACAGTGAAAAAATTTTTCAAATCGGTCCAGTAGTTACGGAGCCTATTCGTTACAATCAAACAATCCTCTTTATAATATTAGTATAGATTAAATATATAAATGGACATTCTCACACATCATCTAGCCCAAATTAAGCTAATATCAGCTTGTGCTATGGGATCTAG
This sequence comes from Miltochrista miniata, assembly GCA_933228765.1. Classification (NCBI taxonomy): domain Eukaryota; kingdom Metazoa; phylum Arthropoda; class Insecta; order Lepidoptera; family Erebidae; genus Miltochrista; species Miltochrista miniata. The sequence continues at coordinate 6,759,323 of OW121769.1, forward strand.
ACGACTGATATACATACTTATGTATTTCTAAATACAAACTTATTATACACAGAAAACACCCAAACTTCGAAACAAACATTAGTGGATCACACAAATATTTAGATCGAACCCAGGACCTCGGCAGGCGGCTAATGGGCGGCTTGAAAGTTCTTCCACAGTGAGTCGTCATAATCTGCATCTGTCGATTTCATCAATAGGCTCACCACCTATTACGTGGGACAGAAAAAACTATCAAGGTAAAATGTGAGCATACACTATGCCTCTGCCTACCCCTTCAAGGATACGTACCCTGTATAGTAAATCCAAAAACAAAAACAGAAACTCACCACCATGATATCTGTGTTGCTGTTGCGTCTGTTGCTGTGTCGGCGGTTGCTGTTGTTGCGGCAATTGCTTCTGTTGCTGTTGCTGCGACGGTTGTTGTGGTTGCTGCGACGCTTGTTGTTGTTGTTGCGGCGTTGCGTACGGTTCGGCTAACGGTCTTTGACGTAAACTGCTGTATCTTTTGCTGCCGCCAACTGTTGGGGAAAATGGATGTTACATTGTAATAGGCTTGTGTCCTAAATTTCAAAAGTCGTTTATTTTTGTAGCTTTATATCTAAATGATCACAAAAATGTAATATTTTGATTTAAAACAATCATTTACATAGTTTATTTTGTGATTTAAAAAATGAATTTCAATTTGTATTGAAAACGCTCATGGCGCCTTGTGTGACGTCACTTGATGCCAAACAAAAGTAGTAGTAGTTTTATTTATCCATTTTCGGATAGGCAAAGGCAATTTGAGCCATACAGCCAAGTCTTGTATATTTATTATCTCTTCATTTTACTTTAAAAAGTCACAGTCCCCGTCCTCTAAGTCCAGTCAAAGTCAAGTACATCATCCCTAAGTCAATGTCAGTCTTCCTTCAGAAAAGCGGTGGATAAATTTCTGAAAGTTTCTTTGGATTTTTTGTCACTGCAAAGTTGCGATTCACTGCGTTTTATCACTTCCCAACACTAGTGCACGTTGTCAAACGTTTATGTTTAAGTATCCACCATTGACACACACAAAACACTCGAAAATACACTAATTTTGCAAATTTACAAAAAGGACGCGATACGATTCCTTCCAGTTCCCGCTAAAGAATCTCGCCACACAAAACAAAAAGAAAATGTGTATTTTTTTACACAAGTCCTTTCAATGATTTGTTTTGAGATTAAAAGTTATACTACAAAAAAGAAACGTTTAGGGGTTTTAATCGATATTTAGGGGAATCTGGGGAATTTGAAGTTGGTTTTTAGAGGAACATTCGGTAGGAGTTGGCATCACTTTGGCATATTATGGTCTTAGTAACCAAAGCCAGTATAAATTAATTGAACAAAAAATTGCCATTGACATCACTGTTTGACAGTGTTATGTTAGCGTTCGTCTGCTTTCCATATTAATTTAAAATGAATCCGTCGTATTACAAGTGCTGTGTAGTGCCTGAATGTAGTAGTACAAGTATTACAACTCCGAGTAAATTATTTATTTATACATGTACCACGCAACAACAAACTTAAGAGACGGTGGTTAAAACTTGCAATAAGGTCTGATGCAGACACTATCAGCAATGTCGATGATGTATGTTAGCTGTTGAAATCTATTGTATTTTATGACACAAGATAACACGACTTGTGACACAAGATACAAGTTCTCAAGACTCGAGACTGCCAGAGTGCGTCAAACGTCAAAAAGCAAACTGTGACGTCACACCATCTGATAGAGGTGTTTGATGTCACGTGACTGATTGCCTATTTTTTCCAATCTTATTTTCTAAAAATAATAGTAATCCTTAATTTGTGCACCAATTTATATTACTTTTTGTTATTTATATATCGGACATAGTCGTTAGAAACACACATCAATCAGATTTATTCTTAGTGGACACAAGCCTATTAGTTGAATGAAGGAAAGTATAAACGCACTAGTAAAGGACTAGGAATAACTTTTTTACTTTAAAGCAATTAATGGTATACTTGTTCAGCTCAGCTCATTCTGCTGTTGATAATCAACATTGTCAAACAAATATTTAATGTTAAAAAATTGTAACTGCTGAATACTTCATAATGTTTCTTTTTTTATTTGGATAAAGTATTACGTGTCAAAGGTGATAGAAACTGTAATGCTATGCTATATGTAGGCAATAAATGATTACGTGATACTGATTATATATATAAAAGGCTAAAACTAAAACATAGACAATAAAAAATCGTCAAAGCAACTCACCAGTGGCAGGCGGTTGGCTCTGTTGCTGTTGCGTCGGTAGCGGCTTCTGTTGCGGCAACTGCGTCGGTTGCGGAGGCGACTTGTTGCGTACTGGGGTCGGCGCTTGCTGCGGCTAACAACATATACATGAGTTATAACAACATAGAGACACAGCGAAATATAAAACAAAACTGGTCAAGTGTGCGTTAAACTCGCGCATCGAGGGTTTCGAACTAAAAAACGGCAAAATATCATGTTTCTTGTAGAGAAGCAACTCGTTAAAGAATTTCCAGATATAGCGGCAACATAAATACATAATGTGTGATCATTTCAACTGTGTAGCCATCACGGTTCAGCCTCATGGCAGACAGACAGATGGAGATTAACACCGAAGTCTCAACCATAGGGTTCCATTCTTAACCCTAAAAAATCTAACCGGGAAGTATTAAACCCTTACCTGCGAGTTCGGAAGCGGCTTCTTCTTAGCCAGGTCAGTGGGCACCGGTCTCTGTTGGGCTACTGCAGCGTTCACCTTACGTTGGGCCTGGCCTTGACTAGAAATTAACATATTACATTACTAGCTGAATCCGCAACTTCGTTTACGTCACATAAGGTGTATGAAGGGAGAGGTATTTCCTAATTAGACTCATCAAGCAGCGTGTGAAACTGCCCTGTTTGCTTAATCATAAAAGAGTTGTTTATTTTAAAATCATTTAACTCTTTTTTCTGATTAAGCCAACACGCCAGTTTAGATTTACACATTTTAGATTCAGATGTCTATGTATGATTCTTTAAAGTCATATAACTTTTTTATTTATAAACCGATTGACATGAAATAATCACTATGAGAACATCGCATTACTATGAGAAGTAATATTCATGGAATAAAAAGTAGCCATGTGTTTGTGTAAGTTAGTGAGTCCAAACGGATCCGGCTAAAATTTGGTATAAAAAGTAGCCTATTTGGTATTCCAGGCTTATCGTCTGGAATACCACATAGGCTACTTTTTATATGAGTTTCTATGGAAAGCGGGAATGACACCAGAATTGCCTACAAATCAATTCTATAGCAACATCATAAAGAGAACAGATTTGATTAGTTTTTTACATTGATCAGACTCGAAATTAATGAACCGATTCGAAAAATTCTTTCACTTTTGAAAAGTCACATTATCTCTTTTAAGTGTCATAGGCTAATTATATAATTCCCGTATTCCCACGGGAACTATAAAGATAGCTTATAAAAATACTTACTTGTTATTGACTGTGGCAGTGATAGTAAGGTTTTCTAACGCTGGCAGTATTTCCCTGCTGTTATTATTATTATTCGTCTTGGGGGAGACCTTGACGGCAACACGACCGGTACCAGTTTTGGGTAGGGGTTTCTTGTTGGTCTTGATTGAAGCGTTTCTACGGAGAGATCCGTTTTCTATTGGATCACCTACGGATGGTTGAGATTTGGAACGCGGACGGGGCGCTCGGGGTTTGCTGTGAAAAAGATATAATATGAATAACATTATTAAGGAAAAGAGGTATAAAAATCTGGTTAGGTGCGAGTCGGACTCGTGCAGGAAGGGTCCCGTACCTAAAGACCACGTATGTTGTATGGGAGCCCATTTTAGCCCCTCTCTATAAAATAAAGTGCAGATGGGGGCTTATGGCGAGACTTTGTCTGTAGTCTGCGACTCTGTTGCATTATATAACGTCACTAGGTCACGTAGATTATCTGTTCAAAGTTAGAAATAAAACATGACAACGTCAATCGGAGAGAACTTTCACAATAAACGTGTTAGAGAGGGGCAGTCTGGTGAGAACGATCTCACGGCTCTCTTGTTTAGTAGGTAGGTATTTGTTGTTATAGTGACATCATAACTACCAAAACTAACAAAATACAACCTCTGCGAAAATTTAAACTCTGTTACTGTTTCTGAGAAACAACCTTGAGACAGAGTGTGTTTCAAGAATGTATCTCAGAACTCGTAAAAGAAGAACTGCGAATTCTCAGGAATAGGTTACCGTTTTATCCTTTGGATACTGAACCCTAAATATGATCATAAATGTATATGTAAAAGTAAGATGCGAGGCTGTGTGGAGTGTGTGATAATGGAGATTTGACACAGTTTTAGCCCCTCTCTATAAAATAGATTGCAGATGGGCTTATGGCGAGACTTGTGTCTGTAGTCTGTGACTCTGTCCCATTAAACTAGGTCACGTGGATCATCTGTTCAAAGTTTGGATTGAACTTTCACTTTCACAATAAACGTGTTAGAGAGGGGCAATCTGGTGAGAACGATCTCACGGCTTCTTGTTTAAATCTGTCTGAGATTTAGGTCGTGTAGGTAATGCAGAATCAGTACTTCGCAAGGATGGTTAAAATGAAGGTTTCAGTTGTCAGCAAAATGGTGGCACAGTCACAAGTTCACAACCTGCTTCTTTTCACACGACAATAATTAGCACGACTATTACGAGAGACAAATAATGTGTTGTCTCTGCCCTACCCCGTCGGGGATAAAAACCCAACTATGAGGTATGTGTATAATATAAATGAAAAATTGCATCAGTTTATAAAGGCGTTCCCTCACCGGGAGCATTCGCGTGTAATGTAACGTTACAGAGTTCAGCATTACAGCAGTGAGGGAGGAGAACTGAACATTGCAATGCGCACCTTGTAATGATACAAGACGAGGTTACACCAGTGAAGGAGGAGACCCGAGCATTACAATGCGCGCCTTGTAATGATACAATGTGTAACGTTTTGATACAACTTGTAACATCAATGCGCTTTTTTTGTTGCGCAAAATGTTACATTACACGCGAATGCTCGTCGGTCATGGAAGTAGTATCGTAACGTAATGCTCTAAGTCGAATCTATAAATGATACATTACACGCGAACGCTCGTCGGTCAGGGAGGTAGGCTGTAGGCTGTAACGTAATGCTCCAAGTCGAATCTAATATGTTACACTAGCTGATGCCTGCAGCTTCGCCCGCGTAAAATTTGTTCCCGTGAGAACTTATTCCCGGGATAAAAAGTACCCTATGTGTTATTCCAGACTATAATGTATCTCTGTACCAAATTTCAGCCCGATCCGTTCAGCGGTTTGAGCGTGAAAGAGTAACAAACATCCACACTCACAAACTTTCGCATTTATAATATTAGTAAATTACACGCGAATGCTCCCGGTGAGGGAGGGCCTTAACATAAACCTGATAATCAAAAAGTCCAACTCACCTTTGTCGTTTAGTAGCATCCAGCTCGGGGAAATCTTCAGGGTTAGGTGGTTTTCTAGGAGTGAGCTGAGCGGCGTTCTGACGCCTGTACGCTTCTTCGTCTTCCCAGGTTCGAGTATACTTGTTGGGGCCGCGGCTGTTGAAATAACACACGTTAGAAAGCTAGCTAAAGAAAAATAAACTTCTACTATGTATTAGATAAGAAGATGATGGGCGCCGATTCTCGACCACAGGAAGTGAATGCGTGGACTGAAATTTAAGTGTGAAACGCCATGTGTCACATTTTGCCGTTCCTAATTTCCGTCCACGTACTTACGTCGTATAAAATATCTGTAAGCTTGAGGGACCCTTACCTAAATAAGCATACAATAAATAAAGAATTATTCTATTCTACCACATTTTCATGCAAATAAATATACTTTCTAATTTTACTACCAAGTCGTTGCAATTACACTTAAATAATCTATCTATCTATCTATCTTCACGCCAAATCCCTTGCGGGGTAGGCAGAAAGAACCGAGCGCCACACGGCACGGTCCATACACACCTCACTTGCTTCTTCAACTTTCATTTTTCTTTTCATGCATGCACGTCGGTTCCTACGGCTCTTGACACCACCTTCAACTAACACACGATTAATTTGGTCGTGGTAGGTGTGTCGTGGCCTTCCCCGACTCCTACGTCCATCCACTTTCGCGTTGTATATCTGTTTTGTCATTCTTTCATCTCCCATTCGTTCCACATGCCCGAACCATCGTAGCATGCCCTTCCTTACTTTAACACCGACACTCTCTTTCAGACCAACTCTCTTTCTTACATCTTCATTCCGAACGTGATCTGCGAGCGTTACTCCGCAGATTTTGCGTAGCGCGCGCATCTCGACCGCGTTTATTCTACTTTCATGCGTTTCCTGCCATACCCAACTCTCGCTTCCATACGTTAGCGTAGGTATCAGCACCGCATTGTGTACTGCGAGCTGGGCCTTTTGACTTAAGCCCTTGGTACCTAAAAGTTTGCCTAACGCTCCATTCACACTATTGCCCGCAGTTACCCTCTTTTCTACATCAGCGGTGTACCGTCCATCCCTGCTAAATGCACATCCAAGATATACAAACTCATCCACCTGTTCCAGCACTACATCATTTACAGTTATCCTGGCGTTCGTTCTGTCCTCTTCTCTTTCGAATACCATCACTTTCGTTTTAGTCGCGTTCAAATGTAAGCCTCTCATTAGACAATCATCTTTCATTGTTGTGACTAGTGACTGTAGTTCTGATGGCGATTCGGCTATGAGCACGGCATCATCTGCATACAGCAAACAGTTCACAAGTAAGTCACCCATTCGCAATCCAACATTCATCGATCTTACTCTCTTAAGACAATCGTCCAGGTACAGGACAAACAGCAGAGCCGACAGCACGCAGCCCTGTCTGACGCCAATGTTGACGTCAAACCAGGGAGACAGGCTGCCGCCTACCCGCACACATGCCGTACATCCCACATATGTAGACTGCACAGCACGAAGCAGCGCACCATCAATCCCGTATCCTGGCAATATATCCCAGAGATCCTTCCGTACAACTCTGTCAAATGCTTTCTCCATGTCCACAAAACCGCAGAAAACCTTCCGGCCTACAGCCAGCTGCTTCTCTACAATATTGCGGAGAGAGAAAACTTGGTCCATACATCCCCTTCCATTTCGGAAACCACCCTGCGCCTCCCACAGTAATCCGTCAGATTCCACCCTCATTCTCCTTTCAATAATTTTGCCATACACTTTAGCTGCTATACTGATCAAACTGATGGCCCTATAGTTGGCGCACTCCATACGTGAGCCCTTGCCTTTATACAAGGGCACGATGATAGCACGCCTCCAGTCCATTGGGACCCTTCCAGTCTTCCAGCATAGATTGCTCAATGACCAGAAGGCGTCCCGGACGCAAGGACCACCTAATTTGATCATTTCAGCAGATATCCTATCGATTCCCGCAGACTTTCCATTTTTCAAGCTTCGTATCGACCATTCAATCTCTTCCAAAGTAATATCTCCGCTTGATGCTTGCACCGCAAGATCAGTCATCGACTCCCTCGCAGTGCCCGCATCCGGGAGATATTCATACATTTCTCCAAAGTACTCATTCCACCGCTCTAACACCTCTAATGGGTCCGCAAGAATGTCCCCAGCTTTACTCTTTATCTTATCCATTCTGGAAACTGACGAACAGCTCCGAGACTTCTTGACCTCCCTCCAAAAGAGTTTGGTATTCGTCTCGAAGTTCCTCGTCAGCTTCTCTTCCGCAATCATATTTATTCTTTCACGCTTCTCTTTCACTAAAGCTTTGGCTTCATTCTTGCAGAGGCGGTAAATTTCTTTCTTCGTGTCTTTCATACTGTCATTCAGTTGCAAAGATGAGACATAATCCAACCACGCTTTCTTCTTTCTTGCTACGCAGGATTGAACTTCTGCATCCCACCAGGCATCACCTTTCGAATGTTCATGTTTCTTTGCACTCCCACATGCTTCTTTTGCACTATCTACTATACTTTCTTTCATAATATTCCAGCATTCATCCACATCTAAGTCGGAAAGGCTCGCGTTTGCAAGCCTTTCACTGACTAAGCCTACATACATACTCCTTACGCTTTCATCTTCCAGTTTTTCACTCTTTATCCTTTCATAGTCTCCGAAAGGGACACGCACTCGCCAGTGCCTCCACTTCTTGAAAAGACCAACAAACCGGCTTACCACCAGGTAGTGGTCAGTTTCAAGAGTGGGGCCTCTATAGGCTCTTGTATCCCTTATAGCCTCTCGGAGACGACTGTCTATCAAAATCAAATCAATTACACTTTTTTCGTCCTTCCTTCTCCAAGTATACGTGTGGATATCTTTGTGACGGAATAAACTGTTCGCCACAAGGTCTCGTTCCAAGCATACGTCTAAGATTGACTTACCAGCATCATTCGCTCTCTTATCTCCATACGGACCAAGGACAGCATCGAAGCCATCTCGCTTGGTCCCCACCCATCCATTCAAATCACCACACATAATCAACTTTTCATTCCCGTCAGCCAAATCGAGGACGTCCCTAACGGAATCCCAGAACTCCGCGAGCAATTGGGGATTAGCCGAGCTGACGGGAGCATAGGCTGCGACCAAAAAAACTCTCGTGATCCCCAGTTTTATACGTACCCACAGGAGTCTTGGGCCTGCCAATCCATAATCTTTCACTCCAGAAGCCAAACGGGAGGAGAGCAAGACACCCACTCCCTTACTGGCATGATCCTCTTGGTCCACTCCGGACCACAAAGCAATGATTCCGCCAGGAAGATCGTCGATGCCGTTCCCCTTCCGCTTAGTCTCTGTGACACACAATACATCCAGGCATCGCTCTTTCATTACATCTATCAATTCATTCATCTTACCTTCCATACCACCACGCACATTCCACGTGCCTATCCGGCACTCGGCTCCTCGCATCCCGCCAGAGTTGGCGCTGCGTGAAGGGTGGCGGCCCCCTTCGCCGCGTGCGCATGCAGTCATACCGACGGGGGCACACCGGTACGCGTCGCCTCGGGGGGACGCCCTAGCCCTGTCGGGACTCATTTCTCGGTAGTGATTGGTTTCGCGTTTCCGCTTTCGCCGCTACTTACGGGGAGGGCCCGAGCACAGGTAACGCTCTTCGTGAAGGCACACTACATCCTCCCCTTACACTTAAATAAAAATTTCATATGATTCACAATCAAAAGTAACTATTTCTATTCTATTTTTACTCTAAACTAAAATAAAAAGAGAAACATAACAAAAGCGTGTTTAATTGTTGCAATAATAAGATTTTTTCAATCAAGTGCCAATTGAGTCGATACTCCAAAAATTACAAAAAGCGTGTGTGAAATGCAAAGATAAAATTTTAAAAAAAATCTAACCAAGTTATTCTTACTAACCGCCAATTTCGGTGACTTCAGTTAGCAAATCGTAATATTGTTATGTCATTAATAAATTAGGCTAAATATACTCAACAGCTCACTTAGAAATTTTTAAAATTACATAAGCTTTACCTTAGAATAGTTCTGTGAATGCGGTAGTAAGAATCTTTAGAATTTATAAATATTCATAAATCTTCTCAGTCTTATGTAAAATTCTACTAGTATTTGAATAAGATACTTTTAAAAATAGACGTTGAAAAATATTTTTGATTTAATTTGACACAGCGCCATCTAGCCTAAATGAAGTTAAGATGAGCTATTTAGTATAATGGACTCTAGACAAATAACACATATACTTGGATATTTCTAAATCTATACTAATATAGAGAAAATACTTGTTTGTTTAAATCGAATAGGCTCCGAAATTACTGAACTGATTTGAAAAATTCTTTCACAGTTGGGAAGCTACACAATCCCCTGATGACATAGGCTTTATTTTATTCCCGTATTCCAACGGGAACGGGAGCTACGCGAGTGAAACTGTGTGACGTCCGCTAGTATACCTATGAAAAGAAGTAAATATTCACCCGTATCGTCGGTTACGTCTCGCGTGCGGTGGTGCGTCTTCATTTCTAATATCGTAACCGTAGATAGCCACTAACTCTTCACGGGATTTGGGTGCCTGTCGACAATAGATATTGTTATTATAAATAATACTAGAAGAAAAAACCGGCCAAGTGCGAAGTGCGAGTCTATAATAAATAATAATAATAAATTTTCACGGACATTTCACACAACGCTATCTGATCCCAAAGTAAGCTAGGAATAACCTGCTTGTGTTATGGCTATCAGACCACGGATATTAATACTTATATACTTTTAAATACATACATATTATACATAGAAACACCCAGACTCTTGAGACAAACATTAATGGGTCACACAAATATTTGTCTCCGGTGGGAATCGAACCCACGACCTCCAGCGCCGCAGGCGGTATCACTACCGACTGCGCCACAGAGGCAGTCAAGCATATCGCGCACGGCATCCTAAAATGAGCTATACTTGGAGAATCTTTGCGGGATAAGCCCTGGAACAAGGTTGTCCAGCAAAGAACCAAAGGGGTCGACATAGCTCGCAGAATAAGCACATTAAGGTTGCGCTAGTCAGTGGCTCGAACTCAGTCAAATAAACATGCTGTTTCACCCAACATCGGTTAGTGAGAGCGGGAAGTTGCGATAATTAACTCATTCAAAGGTCCTTAGAAAGGGTATTGAATAACACCACTTGTACTGGTCCACAACATTTACTTTACACCTGACCGAATTCGCCTCTCGGCATCCTGAAAGTTAAAACTAAATTGACGACCACTACATCATTACGATGTATTTACATGATGTAGTGGTCGTCAAGTTAGTTTTACCTTTGGAATTTGCAAATGAGGCTGGCTCATCTCGAATATCTTTGCTGAACTATCGCACTCAAAAGTAATCAAAAGCCCTGTCCCATCGAACCCAGGTCAATATGCCGAGTATTCTCACCTGTTCGTTCTCATTGAACTTGTCATGCGACCACTTGTTGACAATGTCCGATTTGCGCGGAGGGCGTCTTCTCTCCGCGACTGGTTCCACTCCCTCTTTCTTCTCCGAAACCGCTTCTGATGTGGCGTTACTCGATTCCTCGCCACTGTGGGTGATAAAGAAAATATTAATAAGACACGATAGTTAATACATAGAGTAGCAACGTAATCGACACAAATTAGAGATAGTGCAGATGGAAATCTCATGTGTGTACTTTTTTTTTCACATCTACCCTCTGCTACGCACACTCGCGCACAAATCAGTAACGAAAACTCTCCTCAACCTCGTGTCTGTGAACTCAGTAAGCGGTGCCTATGTCTACATAGCCTCAGCGAATTAAGTATGTAGGTTTCCATCTGTACTATCTCTAATTTGTGATAGCCGTGTTAAAATGGATAGGTGTAGGTTGTGACTACCCGCTTTTGTCATTTTTAAGCCGCTCGTTAGGTCTATATTTCATTTTGAAAAGTTTTTCCATTTTTGTCTCTTCTGAACCGGAGTGGACTTATGACAATTATGTTACCGGCAACGGGGATAAACGCCTTATAGTGCCTTCTGAAGCACGGAAACGCTTGTTAATAGCAATACCATCAAGTGGGCCCCCATCTGAGAATTGATTATTAAGTCCGGTTCTTAAGTTTTAACAAAGCTGGTTTCCAGTACTTGACGTAAATTTGTGGGTCTATTTCGCATTAGTAAGCCTATTGCCATTCCAGTTCCTCCGAGAATAAGACGCTTCAGTCATAGCAAAACATGCATATCGCAGTGATGGCACACAGAACACTAACTCAGTGGAGCTATGAGCGCTTCACGACATTGTGACCTGCTATTCTGAAGGTTGAAGGCCGTAGTCTTTGCCGAAGGCCGATGGAGCTTACGAGTTCTGGAGTGGAGACCGCGACTTGGTAAACGTGGGGTAGGACGACCCCCTGCCAGATGGAGCGTCGACCTAAAGAAGGTTGCAGGGTTTGACTGCATGCGCTTTAAGAGCATGAACGTGTGTTGTGGCGAAATTTGAGAGAGGCCTATGTCAGACCGGACTGCTATAAACTGAATTGATTGATCTTGAAGGTTCGGGTTTGTACCCTGGATTGAGCTAAAATATTTTTGTTATCTGCAAATATTGTTTGTATACCACTTTAGTTGGTAGGCAAGCATACGGCCTATCAGATGAACTGGTGGTAACCATAGCCTATGGAAGTTTGCAACACCAGAGACGATACACTCGCGCTGTCGGCCTTGTAAAATCTTCTAAGACCCCTTTTGAAAAACCTTGTTTCGTTTTGTAAATTTGTTATTTACATACATGATTTTAATAAATAATTAAATATTTTATGAGCCTTGAGTTTTGCCACTTTACTGAAGCGATGTTTTTAAAAGGAAGTTGGTATTTTAAGCGTAATATATATTAGAATTATTTGTTTTCTTTTGAAATGTTGGTTGCTGAAATTGAGGTCAAAAACGATCGTCTTGCCCATTATATTCTGCATTTCATGTAATATTAGATTTAGAACTTACTAGGCAATATCACGTGGCTTGTATAGAACAAATTTAAAAACCTTGGTAATAATAATTACAACTCTAAAAAGATGCTTTTAGAGTTCATATTTTCTTAAGAAATTGCTGCGTCAAAATAGCAACTTATTTCAGTATATGTGACAAATCTAAGCGAAATCGTTCAATAGTTTTAGCTATGCGATGATCCAGCAAGACTTATTCAGTACTAGTTGAAGCCCGCCCTTTGCCCACGTAAAAAATTGTTTTCGGTCCCGTTTCCTATGGAAACTTATTCCCGGCATAAAAAGTGTGTCTATGTGTTATTCCAGACTATAATCTATTTCAGTACCAAATTTCAGTCAGATTCGTTCAATCGGTAGAGCTTGTAAGAATAACAAACATCCACACATTATTGGGGTTAGCTTGAGCTTGACCTATTGGGGATGTTGCCGAAGACTAAGACTGAGAGATCGAGAAAACGTAATAAGAAGAAAAAAAGGCATTAAATAACCGGGAATAATGCCCTGATGATGAAAATACTGAGCTCAATAGACATACGCCTAGAATGCGATATAAACTCATTTGTAATTATCAAATGTATCGCACGTAACGTGCTGGCGTTATGAAACATTTTTAACGCCCTTTAGATACACAGCGCGCATGCGTGGCGACGAGTGATGATTAACAGGGAGTGTTGTATTTACACTTCGACTGGACCAAGATTTGGACAAATCTAAGTAAAAATGGTTACGTTAGGTGTAGATTCACATTCACAAGACGTGAGTGTCCGGACGGAAATTTGCTGGCGAAACGTCACCAGTTTCATATTTAGAAATAGCAAAACATAAAACAAAAGACACCATCCGTAAATTTTCATACACGAATTCAATACGTTTGGTCGAGAATCGGCGCCCTGAGGTTAAACAAACAGGTCTCGCATTAGACCACGATTTCCATCTAGATTGGAGTAGAATAGCCTAAAAGAATCAAATGTCTTCTTAAGTTATTTTTATTTGGATATTATGTGAAAAATGTTCCGATGTTGATCTAACCAACCATCTTAGGCAAGAGACATCAGGTTATTTAGGACAAAATTTTGGTAGAGCCCAAAGACTATACAAAAGCAGTACTACAGAAGGTAATAATCTCAAAACCATAATTACATAACACAATAGTTATGTGCGTGTATTACTAAAACGATAATGACCGACCTGTGCGTTGAGCCGAAACTAGAAAGTTACTACTAATACTCAGAATTATCATACGAACATGAAATCAGCCAAGGTCCTGCCAACGAGGCCGAATATTTCATATATTTCAGCATAAGGAACGCGATACTTTTTATATTTGTATTTTAGTATTTCAGCATATTTTTTAAACATGAGGCAAACTATTTTTGCCTACATTCATTTGCATAGTTGACTTAAAAATCCTAATAATCATAATATTTATTACTCTCGCAACACAAACATACTAAAAAAGAGAGCCATTTTGTTCATTATTTAATAATTATTCTGAATTCAATTAAAACAGTCAGGATCAGAATTCTTTTTCTTTTTCATATTATTTCTGTAGTTTAAATATTGCAAATGAATTGAGTAGGTACCGCTTTGCTCATTATTTAATGAGTTCCGAGTTCAACTGAGTTGTATTGAGAGCCGTTTAGTTTATTATTCCATCTATTTCGAATTCAACAGTTACAGTTAAAATGAGAACTACTTTCTTTATTATTTCATCTGGTCTCAACTCAATTCAACTGTACTTTTTACTTTGTTCAACCAATAAGTTCTGAATTCAAATGTAACAGTTGAATAGACAATCGTTTTATTCTTTATTTAATCTGTTCCGAATTCAAATATTATAGTTGAATTGAGAACTACTTTGTACATTATTTAACCCGTAGTAAATTCGTTAATTGTTACAATTGAATTATAAACTGTTTGGTTCATTATTATTGAATTAGTTGTGAGTTCAACTGTTTAAGTTGAAATGAGTTGAATTCTGAATTCGAATATTACAGTTGAACTGATAAGTAATCGTTTCCTTAATGTAACTGTTACAGTTGAACTAAGTACTGCTTTGTTTAATAATTATTCAATTCCTCTCCTCTGTGCCGCAGCATGACTGCCTCTGAGGCGCAGACGGTAGTGATACCGCCTGCGGCGCTGGAGGTTGTAGGTTCGATTCCCACCGGAGACAAATATTTGTGAGACCCATAAATGTTTGTCTCAAGAGTCTGGGTGTTTCTATGTATAACATGTAAGTAAGTAAGTAAGTATATAAGTATTAATATCCGTGGTCTGATATCCATAACACAAGCAGGTTATTCCTAGCTTACTTTGGGATCAGATAGCTTTGTTTTAAAAAAATCCGAATTAATATGTTACAGTTGAATAAATAACCGATTTTCTACACGTGTTTTGAATTAAATATTACAATTGAATTTAGAACTGCGTTTTGTAAGGTTATTTTACGTAGGATTCTGTGCTACTACCTCAATGTCTTAACCTCTTTTTATTCGTCCGTTAGTGGATTTCCTAAGGCTATGCGTGTTACTAATTAACGCCGATAATCTTTTTGTCTAATATTATAATCAGCGTAATTGATATGTTATGTTTTATTCATATTAAAGTGTATTGAAATCTTCGGAAACGATTCGTAAATAATTGATTTTAGTTTTTGTAATTTGTTATATTACTATTAAATAAGTGTATAAGTCCATTCACAGTTATTTTACCTCTGACTGACAGCTTGTCTATCGTTTTCTGTGAGTTGGCATTACAGAAAAGTCACCCTATGAGTGCCAGCTAAGACATTTTACCATATATTAGTGGAGATTATAAGATACGACTGCTAGCACGAAGAATTTTGTTTTTCATGACTTATTATACCTATCTTTACTAAAACAGTACTCCAGTTACTAACCGATTGTATTTAAGATTTATTTATTTTTTAAGAATATTTGAAAAATCATTAACTATCATCACAAACGACGGCGAAGTTGCTGCTTCCACAAAGTTCAACATCTCGAATAATGGCCACACCCGAAAAACGCCAGCAAAAGAAGAAAGTAAGTTTCGACTAAAGGTTGCAATTAGGGAATGCAATCCCGCAACAAGATTATAATCCCGGTATTTGCGGGACTGAGCAATCTCAGTCCCGCGGGATCCCGGTATTTGCGGGATCCCGCATATTTCTGAAAGTCATTGAGAAAAGAATAGAATTCTGTACCATACATCCATCTAGAACTGAAAAATAGTCACCCCCTAATCCCCGAAGGGATAGGCAGGACGAGGCATATTGTCTCATCTCATACCTAATGTCCTTAGACCATATAACACGGGACTAGCCTTTGCGAACCACCGCATACAAAAATATTCTGCCAGTTTTCATACAAGTGAAGGGGGAAACACAAGACATATAAAATTTCATTGCATTTAAAAATGTATTAATCGACAAACGCGTAATGGCTGTTGTGTGTTAATTGTTATTGTACAGTCAACTACAATGTAATGTACTAGTTTAATCATATAAAATGATGTACTGATGTACAGGCTTTTCATAAAGCCAAAAGACCAAATGGTCATGTGCAATGGCAGAAAACAATGCTTAAGTAAGGCGCATCCTGTGGTTAGATGATCTAAGCTAATGTCCCATTCTCAAAATATGTGCACTACAGGATTAACCCTGCTCAATCCGACTTGGATAGGTTAGGTTAGAAGGCTAAGGCCGGAGCGGACCGCAGCGAAGCTTCCGCATTAGCCTTCGTGGTTATTTTTTTTATAACCTAACCTAACCTATCAAATCGGATTGAGCGGGGTTAATCCTGTAGTGCACATATTTGGAGAAAGGGACATGTTGAGAAAAGGACATTTCGCGAAAAGGACATTTTGGGAAAAGGATATTTCGCGAAAAGGACATTTTGAGAAAAAGAAATTTCGAGAAAAGTACATTTTGGGAACAGGACATTTTGGGAAAAGGACATTTTGAGAAAGGACATTTCGAGAAAAGGACATAATGAGAAAGGACATTTCGAGAAAAGGACATTATGAGATGAGACGAGCCGGGCCTTCAACTTGACTTAGCTGCCATTTTACCGGCAAACGGGACCAACGGCTTAACGTGCCATCCGAAGCACGGCAACGCTCAAATAAATGTCACAAAGTGATCACCCATCTAAGGACCGGCCATAGTAAATGTAACTTAATTACTGCAGTGATCTTTTACAGAACACTGAGTCCGCGGGGCACAAGGAAACATAAATTATTTAATAATACTTATGTATTGCGATTATTATACGGATATACATATAAGTAATAAAATAGCTACTGCAAATTATTAGAAGCGCAGAAAACATATCATGTCAAAATTCTTGTCTGCCAAACGACTCCTAACTTTACATGTCAGATAGCCAGCAAGCAATGTTCGAGATAATTGAATACTTTTATAGTACAAGAAAAGTCAAATCTCCCTGATTAAATCACTAAAATCAAATAAGTACGTTATTAGGTTATATATTTCGTCAAAATTACAACAAACTTTCTCAAACCGAATCAGTTTGTGCGCTTCCGCTTAAAGAATAACACAGGGCGTTTACCTTTGTACAATCCCGCTAATCCCGCGGGATCCCGCACGATTTACGTGCGGGACTGGTCCCGCAAAAATACTGCGGGATCCCGGTATTTCGGGATCCCGGTATCCCGGTATTGCATTCCCTAGTTGCAATACATGGGGGAAACAAAAACTTATTAAGGTAACACAAGTGCTAGAGGTAAAATAACTCTGAACGGACTATATGCATAGCGATTGCAGTATGTACTTCACTACATTGAAACAACACCATTGTACTGTTCCTCAATTTTTTTTTTAAACCTAAACAGTCTTCTCAACCTTTGCCTAGATAACTACGACCACCTTAATAGTATATAAAAAAACCGGCCAAGTGCGAGTTGGACTCGCCCATGAAGGGTTTCGTAGCAGCAAGTAACATACTATAAAAGTTCTTATAGTTCGTTGTAACTTTGATTGATGTTTTAACACGTTCGCAGTGGTAGTGATTTTTCTAACCGAAAATTGCGGTTTATGACGTATTAACTTTCTCGTTCAAACCAATTTTCGTTGGTAGTTTTTATGGCAATGTACATCATATGTTCTTTTTAGATTTATCATTCTCTTAGTTTAGAAGTTAGAGGGGGGGGGGGGGGACACACATTTTTCCACTTTGAAAGTGTCTCTTGCGCAAGCTATTCAGTTTAGAAAAATATGATGTTAGATACCTCAATAGCATTTTTAAAGACCTATCTATAGATAGTAGATACCCTACACGTATGGTTTTGATGAAAAAAAAAATTAAGTTCCAGTTCTGAGTATGGGGACCCCAAAATTTACTGCTTTTTTTCTAGTTTTACATAAGAATCTTAATGCGGTCCACAGAATACATCTAGTTACCAAGTTTTAATATCATAGGCCTTATAGTTTCGGAGAAAAGTGGATGTGAAGACGGACAGACAGACAGACAGACAGACAGACAGACAGACATGACGAATCTATAAGGGTTCCGTTTTTGCAATTTGGCTACGAAACCCTAAAAATCTATTCAAATTGTGAGGCCATTCCTGACCTTTTCAGGTACTTCGTAAGAAAGGCCCTGGCGCCTTCCGCTATTCAGTATTTTGTCTTATTGTTCAGGTAGATGAAGCATTGTTACTACCGTCTTCATACTTACTTGACGACTAGTTCACAGTTTGCTAAAATTACTTTGCATAAGTAGAAAATTGAAAACGGCGGTCGTTATGGTTAGGTTAGGTTAGAACTGTGACCATTAACGCGCGAGGGCATTCCGTGGCAGCGGCCGCCGAGCGCCAGAAGCCCTATTTATTGTATTGTTTTTTGGTATCTATATTAAAGTAAGATCGACGGTCGAACAAATGAGAAAAAAAGTCTCAGTAGTTCGACGAACGAACTAATGAGAAAAAAATTCTCACTAGTTCGACGATCGAACTAATGAATCGAACTGGTGAGAACAAGGGGCTTACACGTCGTATGAAGCGAGAATCGGCTTCATACTCCTGAATTTCTTCCATTACTGGATGTTTAGCAATTTACATCCACTTCCTGTGGGACTGAGTAAGAACCTTCCTCAGACTTGTCCTAACAATAATAATGTCTTTATGGCAAGGATCCTCCAAGCCGTTTGGGAGTTATAGTGGAGCGATGAAATAGTGGGGACGCACGTACGCCTCGCACCACACAAATTTATAGCATTCTGCAAAAATGCAATTAGTAGGTACTACGTGACTTTTAACATAGTGATAATTGCATTTCTGCGTTTTATGAAGTGAATGTTGTGCATGAGTTATTTATTTTTAACCTGTAGTTTCATCATAGAGACAACAATTAAACTTCAAACAAATTTTAAAAAAACTTCAACGGTCTTCAAAGAGCCAGTAAAAATCCTAAGAGGGTTGATAACATCCGTTGATACATAACTATTATAGCAGTGTAATATTGAATTGAATAGCATATTATTTGAGTGACCATGGCCCAATTTAGTCGTTAAATAGCGAAAGAGGGTTAAGCAGGTTTTTGAAGATGTCTGTCTAAAGCTTTTGGCTGTATAACTGTGAATGGTGCTTATAACTAGGTTCAATAGATACTTTTTTTGGACAATGCACACGTGAAGTATTGGCTAGATTAGCTAGATAGGTACCTACATATATTTATACTATTAAAATTGGCCTGCATTAGATAAGAACAAATGAAATAGTAGAGTTACCCCCAGTTTCCGAAAGGCTATCAACCCTAAAATTAACTAATCGGCTGTTAAAGGCGGATCCCCACCAGACGATCCAAAATGAAGATTTGATGTGGACATGCCTCGCGCGATCCAAACTGCGCGGCAGGCGCGCGCACCTTGCCGACATGTGACTCCATAGCGACCGAAAGTTCAACTGTACTTGTACTATACTTAGGCGGATCAGTGTGGATCGGTAGGAACGTGTCGGTGCAACGCGGCGGGATCACAAAAGTTTTGTTCGTCTGGCTACATGATCCATGCCTCATGCTCCCGGATCGTGGATCGCAGGAATTGGCGATCCATTTTGGACCGTCTGATGGGGATCCGCCCTTAACAGACGATTAGTTAATTTTAGCGTTGATCAGCCTTTCGGAAACTGGGGGAACCTAGTAAACGAATAACTTTTGGATGGAAAAGTCGAAAGCAGAAACTTTGACTTAGGAACTTTGTTTGGACTAGTTAGGAGATAAACATACAAAAAGTCCTGACCCCTCCGAGGTGAGCCCGAGGGGGGGAGCACAAAGGTCCCGTTTTTTGGTTTTTGCTTACTTCTCGATAACAGTGCTTTGTACGAAATTGTGTTGTACTACATAATAAAAGCTAATTAAATTCTCTACAACTTTGTCCTTTACACTTTGTATCTATCTCCAAAATTATTGCCTAGCTATGAGCTTCTAAAGGTGGTCAATTTTCAAAGCGCCCATTGAAAATATGTCTGACATGATGATAAAGATTTTCACGCGAACGTACTTCAAAATTAAAAGGGGTCTAGTCTTATTTTTGGACGTTTGTTCAATGATTCATATCTTTGAACAGCTGAAATTTTGGTGCTTATTTTATTTGAAATACTTATTCAAAAATTCATAGCAAGTGTTGATCGAAGTAGCTAGTTCTTCTAATAAATTAACTCGGTAAACTTTGGTACGGTATATTCGGTTCTAAAATTTGTGGAATTTTCTTGCCGTTCCCGTATAAAATCCCATTGGAACTTATTCCCGGTATAAAAGTAGCCTATGCGTTTTTCCATCTATCCCTACACCAAATTCCACCCTGATTCGTTCAGCCATCAGAGCGTCAAAGAGTAACAAACGTCTACACATCCACACTCACAAACTTTGGCATTTATAATATAAGTGATATAGTAAATATTACCTGGCTGCGGTACGATCATCGTGCTCATAGAAGGTCCCTCTCTTCGGTATGTACTGCGGATTGCTCCTGTCTTCATCATCGTCTACTCGGCGTTCGGTCTCCTGAAAATATCAATGGATTTTTTACTAGCTGACTAGCGCAACTTCGTTTGCGTCAGTTTCTTTAGGGAGCGCTCCGATTGTGGAATGATCTGCCTGCCTCGGTTTTTCCAAACGCCTACAGTATGGGGTTTTTCAAAAGGGGTTTTAGAAGGTTTTTACAGGGTCGGCAGCGCGAGTGTGGCGCCTCTTGTGTTAAAAACGTCCATAGGCTACGGTGACCACCGGCCTAGTGTATGCTAGTCTGCCACCTTGGTGGTATAACGTAAAAAAAGCAGCCAATAAAATTAGCTTGGACTTCCACCCGTAGGTGGAAGTAACTGGGAAGATGATAAGGGTAAGATAATAAGAGGAAGTTATTTCGACTTTTGCTGAATATTTGCTTTTACTTTTGAAATACAAACTAACATTCATCTGTTTATTAGAATTTACATTTTTTATAATTAGTAAGAATTTTAAATATTATGTTTCCATTAAGATCTTGGTGTTATTTTTTTAATTTGTTATTTAAATAGCAATTCAATCTGGTCAATAGTGAAATCTGTAACATAAATATACCTACTTGAACATTTTCTTTTTCTTACCAGGGCACCGATTCTCGCTTCACACGACATGAATGCGTGGACGGAAATCGGCGGTTGACGCGTCGCCTGTCTCATATTTAGGAACGGCGAACATGAGACGGACGACGTTTCACCCGTAAATTTGCGTCCACGCATTTACGTCGTGTGGTCGAGAATCGGCGCCCTGAGAATATTTTGATGAGAGGTTTGTTTGGTAGTAATCTACTTTGTTTATGCTCTTTTTTTATAGCCGTAAAGTTAAAAGGCGAGGAAAGGTGTCAAAATGGATAATAATTACTATGCAAAAAGACCCGCGACTTACAAAATTTTTACAATTGTTATTTACTCTTCATGTTCTCTGCATTGTGATTGTTCTCTGCATTTTTGATTACATTGCAAATTGTACAGTATCAATTACGGAACATGAAAGTCTAGTTGATTACGTCTACCCACAAAATTACGGCATGAATAAATTTCACATTATCTTTTAATAAAACATGAGATTGTGTATTTTATTCATTAATTGTAACGACTTTCACTCATACCATTCTAAATGCTACGTTAGCACTTCATCTAATATAATTAAATGCTCTGACTGCAAAAATATAAATATTAGTGGCTGTTGGATTTTTGGTTCAGTTTAAAAAATCATCATAGATTTACATATTATTATATAATTTATTATCACGCCTTTATCCTCAACTAGCGGACGTCACGCGGTTTCACCCGCGTAGTTCCCGTTCCCGTGGGAATACGGGAATGAAATATAGCCTATGTTTACCGCAAAGAGTGTAGCTTCCCAACAGTGAAAGAATTTTTCAAATCGGTCCAGTAGTTTCGGAGCCTATTCGTTACAAACAAACAAACAAAAAACAAATCTTTCCTCTTTATAATATTAGTATAGAAGAGGCATATTATATGCCCACATTTAACCTTTTTAGAATTTGTCCCACGTAATAGGTGGTGAGTGTTGAGATGGACAGACGCATGTTGTAACTGCCTGCTGTTGAAATTTTTTAAGCCGCCTTAAAAGGTCTTCAGCTTGGCTTAACCACTGCCATTTTACTGGCAACCGGGACCACCGGCTTAACGTGCCTTCCGAAGCACGGAAACGCTCAAATAAATGTCACAAAGTGATCACATGGATGGTCACCCATCCAAGGACTGGCCATAGTGAAAGTAGCTTACTGCAGTGATCGTTTACAGAACACTAAGTCCGCGGGTCACGAGCATTGAATAACAGCCTGGTGGTTGCAATAGGCTTACTAAACCTTTGGCGAAATGCTAAATTAGACTGTTATTAATTCCTCTGCCTTCCCCCTTATAGCTATATGCATCATTGTATGTGTGTATTTGAATGCATTAATTATCATAATTATTTATTTAAGAACTTATGATTATGAAACATGAACATGGACCAGAATATCTGAAGTGGCTGAACTGTTTGAATGAGTGAGAGACTAAGATGACTGCACCATGCTGGTCGCCAACCTTCACTAGTTTGAGAGGTACTCTAAGAAGATTTATCATAGAGGCAGTCATAGCTACAATAGTTAAAGCAACTCTTTAGTAGCTGAGCATTGTGGGTTAAACAAGGTAACACTCGACAGTATAGGCTATGTCTGGAGGCCGATAAAACCCCTGTGCACATCCTGACAGAATGCCCAGCCTTGATGCATAGTTGCAGTTTTCTACCTGGAGGTCACATATTGTATTGGATTTAATTAAGATCAAACAAATCGGGGCTATGAAGATACTGCACTTCCTGGAATTTGCAGGACTCAGCCAAGAACTTTAAGCAGTGATGATCACAATAGATCAGTAATGGTCGCAGTGAGACTAGCTTAAAGGCTAGAAAAGTCACTCTCTCTCAAATAATAATAATAATAACTCTTTAGTAGTAGCAAAGATCAGGCGTGATGATATGTATGTATGTATGTATTACATACAGATCGGCAACTCCCTGCCTCCCACCGAGTTTGCTTCCCCTTCCCCCCACCAAAATTTAAGTGTTGTTTGCCGTGTCAGTACTTGAGAGTGTCACTGCGTTGCATTACGTATTACTACCTACGTACTTTGTGCTATTGCTTGGTTTAATTTGTGCTTAGCCGAGGGTAGACTTGCAAAAAAAGTACCTACATACATGAGATTGCGTTCTGTTCCTTATTATTTACTTTCCATAGCTAGTGTCCCTAGTATACTCACACACACATTCAAGCATTCACATTACGTGTATATTAGTGTGGGTGAAAACGAACATTTTTGTATGGAGTTTCCACCCTGTGGTAGTAGTCAGGAATATTACAAAAGTCTTAGGCGGATATGAATGAATAAATCCTTACACAATCCTTATACTTAATTCTGCAGATCTATTACAACATTTTAATCTCCGAAAAACTCAAAAGCCAGTCAGCCTTTTAAACAACAGGTCTTACACCTAGTTGTACATACAGCATGATAGGGACTGACTGAAACCACAAAGTGTTTTATTATGCCTGTTTATAGGCAGGGAATAGACTAGGATTCTTGAGCCGTTGTTTGTCCAATACAAAATGTAGAGATCAGGATTTCATGTGAATTCTAGAGACAATTTCTCAATAGTTTTGTAATTCCTATGACCCTACTTATTGTTTAATTTTAACTAATTAAGTAAATACTAGGTACCTATATAATATTACCTAATGATGATATTTAATGTAAATTTTGATTAATTACCTTCTCATTGCACAAACAAGTCAAGCAATAGTTACATGCTTCATGAAAAACAGTAGTCAATTTGCATTAACATTAGGCTCATTAGCTACATCTGAGAACATTCTCTCTGTGGTATACCCGGGCTAAGTTTTTTAATTTATCTATAACAATCTGATGCCCGCAGCTTCGCCAGCGTAAAATTTATTCCCATGGGAACTTATTCCCGGGATAAAAAGTAGCCTATGTGTTATTCTAGACTATAATGTATCTCTGTACCAAATTTCAGCCCGATCTGTTCAACAGTTTGAGCGTGAAAGAGTAACAAACATCCACACTCACAAACTTTCGCATTTATAATATTAGTAAGAAGTAAGATACATAATCTAAAGGTATAAAGTTTGGTTGTTAGGGGTAATCTTGGAAAGTAATAAACTCTGATTTATTTTTATTATTGCCCGACTATCTAGGGAACAGAGCAGTAATTATGAATGTTAACAAATTCGGCTGACTACAATGTATGTTTTAGAATGTCAGATTTAACTACAAAGACTTCATCACTAACATTACTGTTATTATATCGGAACTCTCTCCTTCTGGTGCTTGTGACAGCACAGAAATATAATAAACACATGGTAATAATCCCGTTAACACTAATGCTAAGTGTGTTGGACATAAAACTTACATATTCAATGACTAATCAACATTTAGATGAGAACATTTGCTAAAATTCATAACTGTTACGATAAAAATTGACACTGCTTACTTGAATTCAATTCAATTTTTTTAATGGCCTTATGTGCTCTAAGCATCAACTCGCCAATGTCCCTGCTTACTTGAAAGGAACCAGACGACATGAAATAAGTAGATTTCATGTCATTTGTGTGTTAGTCTTGCTTACATTTTAAGTCGGTGTCTATTTGCAAAAGTAATTGTAAAGAGCTAGGTATTGCAAATTATTAACTTTCAATGGTATGCATGACTACAATATTAAATATCAAAAGTAAGTACCTTGTTTTCTGGATCCTGGTCAGTATGTTCCGAATCACTTCCTTGCGAGTCGTAATCGGACTCCGGTTGGGCACCATCCTGCAAACATCCTTCCACCTTCAATAACTGCATTTTTACACAACTAACTGGTTTGTTTACAACCGACGTGGCTAGAACGTTTCTAATATTCAAGTCTAAACACAACTACGTTTCAGTGAGTGGTGGCAATTAGTGACCTCAATTTATCTAAAAGAAATGGACATTCCGTCACGCGAACGCCCAAGAGAAAGTGAGCCGTAATACTTTTAGCGCCCAAACGAAAGTCAGAGCTATTGTGACTGTCTGAGTACTTACGTGTGCCGAGTTATTGTGGTCAATATCTTGAGATGCGTCTGAATATTCATCGCATTCCTCGCGCTCGTGTCTCCTGGCTACGGACGTCATATCGGCGTCCTTCCTCGTAACTTGAAGTACCTCCAGTTTGATGGTTTATTAGCAACTTTTGAAAATAAGTCGTAAAGTAAACGTGTTCGTTACTTTGTCACGAATAAAGCATCCAGAGCTCCTTTCACGAAGGGAATGAAATGTTTTATGAAATAATGAATGAAAGCACGTCAAAACAAGGGGAATCTAGCGGCCATAAAAAATGTTACGTTCCGTTTGTTGTGTTTTCCAATCGTGCAATAACTAAACTCAAAATTTGTTTATCTTAAACTAATAATAAACTTTTACTGAAAAGTAAATAGAAATTAATAATTTAATTATGTATGTAACTTAGAATAATAAAACGCATTTTAAACAATTCATTTTTGTTCCATGGCGAGAAAGGAACGTTTAAATAAAATATGGCAACATTGCTCAATTTATGCCAAAAACTAGCCCCGTGTGTGGTTCCCAGGTCCCCTGTGGCGAAATGGACCAAACGAACTAGATATTTCGCTCATTAAAATATATTTATGATATACATTAATAGTGATAAATTAGGAGGAGCAGAGTGCAAGTATCAAAATAAAACTTGAATCTTTATTTTATCTAGAAGGTACTACTTTTGTACGCAGACTACGAGTAAATTTATTTAATATATTAGATAATATGATAATGTTATTACTTGATTTTTTAACTTTTGAAACTCCTTCTTATAAGAGTCCGTAAGGCACTAGCACGTAATGCTGTCTAGTTCGACGATTTCAGCTCGGCCATTTATATCGCACAAAGACTATAAGTTCTGATGATGTGATAGTGATGAAAAATATCTAGATAGGTACCTACATAAGCTATTTAATAAGCTCCGCATTAGATACATCTGTCTATTACCAGACTATATCTCAGGAACGGAAATAGTTAGGTTGTTGAAATTTTCATAGAAGTTACCAATAAATTCTATGAAAATTTCGACAACCTAACTATTTCTGTTCCTGAGAGTTTACAGGATGTGTACTGTTAACGTTGCGAGTTGAGGTAGCGGCAACTGTACACATCCCATAAACTGTTTCCGCTATGCCGGTAATACACATGCTAGTAAAACAGATCAGTAGCTGGTATGGTTTTTTTGTAACGTGAGGGAAAATCCTCATGGATGCTATGCCGGACTCCTACAGACTAAAAAACCTCACATTACGCCCAACAGCCTACGGTTGTGAGCCCCGGGTAAGCCCTAGGAAGGATGTCCCAGGACTCCCAGTCCCAATAGGTATACCCACGGCCGCCACTGTGGCCTCACCTAGGGGGTGGTTCGGGTGCTATTCCGCGTCTTTGGGGGGTTTCGGGTGTGATCCCGCTTCATAGCTGGTATGGTATACAAATTAATGGCACATGCAAGTTATTCGCACACATTGAATAAATTTGGAAGTTAAACATGCCTGTATTTCAGTGACGTAATACACATAACGGTGGGTTGCACACTTACATCCTATTTCACTCTCAGTTCCTATTGAACTTGCAATGCAATGTAAACATTCGAGGTGAATGAAATAATGTCATGCAAAATGAATGACTAAATTACTAAGATATAAACAAAAAAAAAATTTGAACCACTGAAAAATGCGCACCTCCGGGGTCAACTCTACAGTTCGCTGGCAGGCCGGTCTCTTTGCATTTGCCATATTCCTATACATACCCGCAACCCTACCTTAATTTGCATGCAAGTTTACATTGATCACATTGTGTGTAATCTACTGGTTTGCCAGATAAATGCATGCCATTTAGTGAATACTGATGACAGTAGCTAGCAAGGAGATGGAATGGAATGCAGGTATGTCGGCTACAGGCATGTGTATTCCATGCCTAACACTGTCGGTACAGCGGTACGTGCAGGTATCTGAAGGACTGAGCCAAAAGTCAGTCTTTTTTTTTTGTTTAACGTGAGGGAAAATCCTCATTGATGTTATGCCGGACCGGACTCCTAACGACTAAAAAAACCTCACGTCACGCCCCACAGCCTGTGGTTGGGAGTTGTTGCGCCCACGCCGTGCACTCCACCAGCGTGTGGAGCGCCGTGTCATCGCTGCGGTCCTCGCAGTGCTGACACTCGGCCTTGGTTTCCCGGTGTTTTCGCCACAGATACCTACCGAAGCTACCGTGCCCAGCAAGCATCTGTGTCAACCGGTAGGAGAGAGCACCGTGTCTCCTCTCCAGCCACTCATCCATGACCGGTCTGACTCTGACGGCCGCGATTGTGGTGAATCCCCCCTTTGGTTGCTCAAGTCGCACCTTCCATGTCTCCACGGTTTCATGGTGGAGCAGGGACCGCTGGGCCTTCATTTCTCGATAAGTAGGCCTTTGGCTCCGCTTCAGCGCCTCCTTGCGCCATCTGAACAGTGACGCAAGGGCTCTCGCTTCCAGGTCCCATGGAATGGTCCCGGCTAGGAGACATGCCGCCTCACCGGAGATCGTGCGGTATCCTCTGATTACCCTGACGGCCATCACTCTCTGTGGGCTCAGTAATCTAGCCACATTGCTGGTCGTCAGGGTCTCCGCCCATACGGGATCCCCTTATAGGGCCATGCTTCGCTCGATCCCCAGGTACAGTCTCCTGTAGCCAAAAGTCAGTCTAAATAAATAAAAAAAGTTTGCAATCAAAGCTGTCATGTCATTTATGTCAATATTGTCAAGTCAATGAGGTTCTCTGTTTGTCTTGTCTTGTCTGTCTGTATGAGTGACTGATATTTTGGTAAAATAAACATTATCAACTATCAACAATCTATGTATCTTTTTGCGTATTTCTAATTTAATAAATTTTACGGTTACGATTTACGAAGTATTCTATTCTTACTGATTGAACTCTGCATATTGTGACACCACGCTTATGGAAATATACCACTTTTTGACAGAAATTTTATCAACTTTTCGCTGAGTAGATCTTGATACCTTTCTCTAACCACAGTCATTATACTGCAATAAATAAATACTTCAACAGAAGCTAGATACCAGTCAATATCTGAACTTAAATATGGAAAAGTAAGATTCATTTACTTTATTATCATTTTTTAAGTGTAACTTACTATAGGTATGTACGATTATTGGTTGTTGGTTACAGTTCCACGGCCGAGGAAATCAAAACTGTTCAGCTTTTGGCTAAAGGTATTATGGAATTGTATGAACCTCCTCTAACGACGATAAATACCCATTTAAAAGAGTTGACGTAAGTACCAGATCATTACTTTAGTCATTTGAACACTGATACGCGGTTTCACCCGCGTAGTTCCTGTTCCCGTGGGAATACGGGACTAAAATATAGCCTATGTTTACCGCAAAGAGTGTAGCTTCCCAACAGTGAAATAATTTTTCAAATCGGTCCAGTAGTTCCGGAGCCTATTTGTTACAAACAAACAAAAAAACAAATCTTTCCTTTTTATAATATTAGGAGTATAGATTTACCATGACATGAATATGTCAGATTAGGATCCCGAGCGCCTGTATTACTTAGAGTTAAATAAAGAAGATACAAATTCACTTAGTTCAGTCTTCAGTCTTCAGTCTTCTTGGGCTCCCATTTTCTGCACTTAGGTCCGCCAGTGGACCCATTGTACGTGAGTGTTGGCTGTCACTCCAGCCAACCCAGCTCCGACCAGAAGCGCAGGATCCTCTTCGGGTCCTCACACGCTTCCCGGAGTGTTGTGGGGCTGCCAAGTATGTTGACTCTGTATGTAACCAGGCTCTCGCACTCCAAGATTGCGTGAGCTATGGTTTCTTCTTTTAACAGGCACGCTCTGCACAGCGTGCTGTCCGTGATACCTAAGACATTCAAGTGCTTATTTACTGTGCAATGACCCGTTATTGTGCCTACCATGGTTCGTAGATCACCTTTATTCAGATGTAGCAACGTTCTAGCTAGTTTTGGCCTGGGTCTCGGTAGAGCTTCCCTTGATTGCCTGCAACTTACTGTTTGTGCCCATCTCTTTTCATGCCGCTCTTTCGTGCGTTGTCTCAGCCATGCCCTTACCTGGTAGAATGGTATTGGAATAATCGGGCTTGGTCCCACCGGTGTGGTGCTGGAACCCAATCTGGCCAGTTCGTCAGCTGCATCATTGCCGCTCGATCCGCTGTGACCTTTTATCCACTGAAGGCTTACCTTGTGTGTTAGGGCCAGCTTTTGTAGCCCCTGGTGGCATTGAAGCACCAGCCCAGAGTCGATTGTGGTGCTCTTCAGAGCTTTTAGCACTGCTGCGCTATCGGAGAGGAGCTTGATGTGGTTGTGCTCAATTTTCCTGGAGTCGATTGCATTGACGGCATTAATTAAACCTATGCACTCACATTGGAAGATTGACGAATGAGACCCTAAAGGTATTGATGAGTGTATGTTGAGCTCCGGGGAGTAGGTGCCTGCTCCTGATCCGTGGTCTGTTTTGGATCCATCCGTGTACACTCTGAGTTCTCTTATACCGGAGTGGTCCTTGGCGGACTCTGCCAGCGATATATTGTACTTACGGTCAAACACGTATGTTTTCGGTATCTTGTCGTTAGGGGCTTCCACGAGAGGTTCATACTCTATTGCGTCCTCCAGTATGCGCCTATGACCTACCCTTGAGCGCGTCCATTGTTTTGACGCCTGAAGTCGTGCCGCCGCGGCGGCACACCTTCATTTTATCTATGGCTGAAGCTAGTTCGGCCCTGGGCCACCAAACTATTGCGCCATACGTTACCTGTGGTCTTATGACTGTGGTGTAGAGCCAATGTATGATTTTCGGTGAGAGTCCCCACTTCTTACCGATCATTCGTTTGCATTGCCAGAATGCAATGGTGGCCTTACTGATTTTTTCTGTGAGGTGCTTATTCCATAGCAGTTTGCTGTCCAGTGTGACCCCCAGGTACTTGACTTCATTTGCTAAGGAAAGTTTTGTGCCAAAGAGCTGTGGGAGTTTCAGATTATCTATTTGGCGTTTGTTGGTGAACAGAACCATTTCTGTTTTCGTCGGATTTACCGTGAGATCATGTCTGATGCACCATTTTTCGATGATCCTCAAGGCGTTGTCCATCAGGTTTGTTATTGTACCTAGGAACTTGCCACTTACCAGTATGGTGAGGTCGTCAGCGTAACCTACAGTGAAGTATCTCTCTCTATTGAGTACATCTATGAGCTCGTTCACCACGAGATTCCACAGGAGCGGAGATAGAACCCCCCCTGCGGACATCCTTTGGCTGCGATCCCTCTAGATGTGGAGTTCACTGTAATTTGTATAGCCCTGTGTCGTAGCATATTCACTATCCAACTTACCATTGTGGGGTGTACTTTATGCTTTTGCAGGGCTCTTTCGATACTTACAAAGGTCGTACACCTTCGATGTCTATAAAGACGCCCAGTGTTGATGATTTCCCCTAGTATCAGTAGTCCGATTAAATAGTCCGATGATCGAACTACTGAGACTTTTCCGGCTCAGTAGTCCGATGATGCAGATGATTATAAATCATCGGACTACTGAGTCTTTTAGTCCGATTCGACATTCCGGAATACGAAATGAATGCAGTAGTATTAACATTTGTTTTGCATATTTATTTTTTCCAACATGCTAATTTTGCCATTAGATCTTCCGAAATAAGAAATGGATGCAGTAGTATTAACATTTGTTTTGCACATTTATTTTTAACATGCTATTTTTTTGTATAAAATTGCTTATTTGCATGTGGAAAAAAATCCTAAACTGCATCCATTTCTTATTTCGGAATGTCGAATCGGACTAAAAGACTCAGTAGTCCGATGATTTATAATCATCTGCATCATCGGACTACTGAGCCGGAAAAGTCTCAGTAGTTCGATCATCGGACTATTTAATCGGACTACTGATACTAGCCCGACGATTTACTCTCTAGGGAGTCTTCTATGTACGATACTACCTCATGCAGTGCTGATTCGGTGGATTTTCCGGAGCAGTAAGCGTGCTGCTTTGTGTGCATTGGTATTTGTCGGAGTACTTTCTCCCTTATTTCTCTCTCGCATAGCCTCTCTAGAGTCTTTAATAGGAATGAAGTGAGGCTTATTGGTCTAAAGGACTTAGGATGAGTGTAGTCACTTTTACCTGGTTTAGGTATGAAGAGTACTTTGACTTCTCTCCATGACTTTGGCACGTACCTGAACCCGATGCATCCCGTGAAGATCTTTGTCAGGTGCGTAGTGATAGCCTCTATACACCATAACATAAGTCCGGGGAATATACCGTCTAGTCCCGGTGATTTATATGGTTGGAAGCTTTCGATTGCCCATCTTACCTTGTTATCGGATACTATGGCCCTAGCTGTGGACCAGTCCGGCTCGGATTCGATGGCGCCTTCTGTGTCTTCCCAGTTGATATCTGATTGGATTTGACAACCTGGGAAGTGTGTCTGTAGTAAGACCTCACACGTTTCGGAGTCAGATTTTGTGTAGGTGTTGTCTACCTTTTTTAGAGATCCAATAGACTTATCCGTGTCCTGAGATAGAAGTTTTTTGACTCTTAGTGCGTGACTATTGGATTCAATATTGGAGCAGAAGCGTTTCCACGCCTCTTTTTTTCTCTGACTTATACGCTTTTTGAACTTTGCTTGTGCTAGCTTATAGGCGTCCCAGTCAGACTCTGTTCTGGTGTTTTTGGCTCGGTTGAAGCATTTTCTTACCTTGGTTCTCAACCGTTCGAGGTCCTTACTCCACCATTTTTCTCCCGATTTTGTTCGATTGTCAGGGACGGTTTGGGGGCACGTTTCCTCATAACAAGTGGTGAGTGTGTCTGTCACCTTCCGGACATGTTGTTCTATGTCGGCGGTGACTGAGTAACTTACCTCTGAGTGTGCATCTCCTATGTTTAGACCTACTAGAATTTTGTATTTTTGCCGGTCCGTTTTACGTGGGTTACGTCTTGGGGCCGTGGGAGTTTTGCTCCAGTCCAAGTCGAACATGATTCTTCTGTGGTCGGAGCATGATGGTTCTTCTGATAGTCTCCAGTTTTTTATCAGATTTGATGCTAGATTAGATGCTAAAGTAATATCTATGAGTGTGTGGGCCCTGCGAGTATTGAAGGTCGGTTCGGAGCCTACATTTAATACGTTTAGCTGTGTGGATAATAGGAAGTTGAAAAATGACTCACCTCTACTATTTGTGTCTGCGCTTCCCCAGATGTGGTGATGCGCATTGGAGTCTGCGCACACGATGAGCTCCAGGCCCTCATCTTCGCAATATCTCGTCAACTTGACCAGTTCGTCGTTGGGCACTGCGTCTTCTCCGGGCTGGTAGGAGGACGCTAGTATGATGTCACCGGTCATGGATGTAGTGCTGTCAACAGCGGAGGTGTTCTTGAGTCTAACAGCAGTTAGGTCTCTAGAACAGAACTCATTTAGTAAAGTGGCGGGGATATTGTTAGGCATATAAACACAAGTACGAGGCCCGCTCACTGTAGTATCTAGGAGTAACTTACCCCCAATGTTGGAGAGACCACAGATCTTGTTTTTCGCTATCCACGGCTCCTGGATAGCGGCTATGGTCGACTTGTTTACCTCCAGGTGTCTGCGCAGGGCAGCCGCTGCGAGCCGCTTGTGCTGGAGGTTTGCTTGCACTATCGGTATAGTGCAAGCCTGGGAATTATTGGGATGAGGTGGTGGCGGCTGGGAGGTCATCATTGTTGATGGTCTCCATCCCCTCTTCCTTCTTCTTCTCGTCGCTCAACGATGCGCCAGGGGTTTCCGACCTTGCGGCGGCACCTCGTCCGGCGGGGGTGCTTTCGCTTCTCCCCTGAGTGGCGAGCGACTTAATGCCCGATGGTCCGGCCTTGTCCACGTCGGTATCTACTGGTGGTTGGGCGGCTTCGGTCGTCTTCTTCGTCTCTTCCTGCGCGACGGAGGATCCAATAAACTTGAGGTAAAGGCTGCCCAGCTCGTAGGCAATCCTTTGTCCTCTGGCCTTGATCTTCTCGACGTCGTACATAGGAATCCCGAGCATGAGGAAGACGCCCTCTTCCTGCTCCTGATCCGAGTAGATGTGCCACTCGTTGACGTTGTACCATCTGTTTTGGCTCACCAGGAAGGATCTGATGACGTTGATATCCTCCTTCTCTGGGATGAAAATCCCCGCTTTCACTCGCTTCGGGATGTCCGACTGTCTCTTGACGACGAGTCGGGTCCCGGGTACCGGCGAGCTGATGGGTTCGATGGTGGAACGGAGCCAGTCCACTTCTTCTCGGCTTTCGCACCATAGCTTCAGCGTCCCGTCGCTGAAGGTCGGCTTGCCCTTGAAAGCCGGGATGAACTTCTCCTTCCCTGTGATCGCCGCTCGCAGTCCAGCCCTAATCGCCTTCCTGATGCCCTCAGCCTCGTCCTCGGTGAGGTCGCGGGAGGGTTCGGTGGTGATTGCGACGCGGAGTTCGTCGTTGGCCGCAGCGTCGGCGTATGATGTTCCAGGTGGAAGGCTGGTGTTAACCTTCGCCCTCTTGACTGGTTCCTTCGGGGATGCGGTTTCGTTCGGGCGACCCCTCTTGTCGGGCCTTCCCTTCCGAGCGTCGCCATCCGATGGTCCATTTTTCGGCGAGGAGTGCGAGAGCGGTCCAGTCTTTACAGACGGTCTCCCTGCGAACTTCCTGCCATGAGCGTCGCCTTCCGAGGGCCTATCTTTCGACGAGGAGTGCGAGAGTGGTCCAGTCTTTTCAGACGGTCTCCCAGCGAACTTCCTGCCGTGAGAAGTAGCGGATGCGGGTTTCTGGTCGGCGGTGGCACCTTCACCACGGCTGTGGCTGCTTTGGGTGCTAGACCCTCCAGCCGTGTTTGACTTCTGGCTTTCGCCTTCTGTCATCGCACGGCGGCTGCAGTCCACCTGGGAGCTAGTCCCTCCATTGGTGTCGGGCCTCCTTCCGTTACCACGTCCGCGTTTCCGCTTGCGGGAACGCCCTGTCGACTTGTCGTGCTCTATGAGGCGCAACTTGTCGCGGGCTTTTTGACGGGGTGTTCTACCCTTCCTGACGACGTGGCTCCAGGAGCCAGAGTCGCGGCGGGCCGAACACTCAGCGTTGTCGATGGCATTCTTCAGTGCATCGACATTAAATGCCTCGGATGTTCCACAGGCTGAGTTGACATGACTTTCGTCATGCCCAGGGGGTTTGTTGCTGCGTTTTGAGTCCATGCTTGACAACAGCTTGAATTCATCCACCGTGGTGCGCTCACCCTCCATGGAGCCCGCAAACTGGGGACGCTGGATGTACACCATCTACAGTCGCCAAGGCTGCCACGGTAGATATAGGGTCCGGAAAGGACGACAAAGCGAGGAGAATGATGCGAGAGACGCCGCAACCAGCAAAATCACGACCTACGCGCACCACCCCCTGCCCGCCACCCTAACCGAAACCCTAGCCAATGCCATCCTCTTACGGATGACGCAGCCGATTGGTAATCACTGGCTAGGTGAGAACCTCCCGTTTCGGAAGAAATCAGGGCCAAAGACGCGTGTTGACGCAACACTGCAGTCTCAGCAATCCAGGATCCCTTCACGCGGGTGGCCTCCCCTCCCTCCGCAACCCCACCCCCCATCTGATCCGACCCTCACATATTTTAGTGTGAGTCTCGCCGCAGAGCACAGCCACAGATACCCTGCGGGCAGACCAGATTTGTATGCGGGTGGCCTCCCCTCCCCCCCCCGTTTTCCCTAAATCCCCCCAAGCCCCTTGCCCACCTAAAACGACCCTCACATGTTTTAGTGTGAGTCGCGCCACAGAGCACAGCCACTGATGTCCTGTGGACACTTCGCCAGGGATTTCTGTTACGTCTATTTCTGAAGGAATTAGACCGATAACGGGTGGCACCACGTGAAGGATAATCTCTCTGACTTGCCTTGGGGATCTACATGACTTGCACTCACTCCCAAGACCGTTCTGCTTCCATGTAGGTCAGAGGGACCTACATGGATGGCCTAGGCTACATGCTACACTTACAGCTAGTGCATAAGCGCAAAGCGTGAAAGCGGGGGAAAAGCGCAACCCTGAAAGCATTAGCTTAGACCCACCGAAATTCACTTAGTTGTTAGAAATCTTACTAACATTAAATGTGTGAAAGTTTGTGAAGAGACATTCTCACACAACATCAAGTTGACCTGACATAAGCTTTGTGTTAAAGAAAGAGAAAGAAAGAAATAGAAATTTATTTAGCATAGGC
Source organism: Miltochrista miniata (assembly GCA_933228765.1). Taxonomy (NCBI): domain Eukaryota; kingdom Metazoa; phylum Arthropoda; class Insecta; order Lepidoptera; family Erebidae; genus Miltochrista; species Miltochrista miniata. The sequence continues at coordinate 6,794,672 of OW121769.1, forward strand.
ATATACAGATGCTCTTGTAAAACGTCCAGAATATAAATCAAAATCTACCACCAGTTCACAACGCAACCCACCTGAGAAGAACTGGCAAGAAACTCAGCGGGTTATTCATTTTAGAGCTCTATTTACATAATGAATCTAAAAACTATGCATTTTAATAATTTTTTGAGAACCCAGTAGAGCAGGTCATTTCCAGGCTTCTCCATCCAACAAATAATCACCAATTGTATAGTAGCCCCTGCAGTACAATTTACTTGTTGTTGTTTCTTAATACAGACATGTTATTATTATCGCTCCTCTTATAATCCTGGGTTCTTCAAGCGGAGTGTGAAGAGACACATCTTAGGGCCGCCAACTTGAGGACCACTGTCAATACTTACAGACTGTGACAGTGGCCCACAATCACTAGATGACACTGTGACTTCATCAGACGGTGGCATAATTTTGGCAAGCTAAATATAAAAAAAAAATTGTACATAGAATACACCCAAACTCTGTAATAAACATTTGTGGGCCACACTAATATTTAGACTGACCCAGGGATGAATGTATATTTGTTACTGAATATTGCTCTAATGGCAGAAATTTGATTTGGGAATTAATTGTAATCTACAATAACACACAGGCTACTTTTTATCCCTGGAAAATGATTCATAATTAACCGCTCCTGCGTTTACCACGTGGGCCCTCCTTATGATGTATCCAGGTTAATCGCGTGCACAGATCCGTGCTTAAACAGATGTTAAAGCAGGTCAGACAACAGTGACAAAAATATATTATATTTTATTTCAACTCAGTTAAGGAACATTTTTTTGTAGGGAAAAACAAGAAGCCGTACATGGTATGCTTACATCAGAACGAAGGAGATTGGATGACCTGCAAAATGATGCCATGCTTGATGCTCTAGTAAGTACTAAACCAGTGCCAGCACTCCTGCAATGTTCTAGCTATATTATAACCGTCTTATCTCATAATGTCCTTTTCTCGAAATGTCCTTTCTCATAATGTCCTTTTCTCGAAATGTCCATTCTCATAATGTCATTTCGCAGATTGTCCTTTTCTCGAAATGTCCTTTTCTCAAAATGTCCCTTTCTCAAAATATGTACACTACAGGATTAACCCCGCTCAATCCGACTTGGATAGGTTAGGTTAGAAGGCTAAGGCGGGAGCGGAGCGTAGCGGAGCTTCCGCATTATCCATTTACCAAGTTACCACCAGTCACTTGGTAAATTTGATGTTATTTTATTATAACCACCTAAACAAAACTTAGGTGGTTATAAAAAAAATAACCATCCAACCAACAAATAACCTAACCTAACCTATCCAAGTCGGATTGAGCGGGGTTAATCCTGTAGTGTACATATTTTGAGAAAGGGACTTTTTGAGAAAAGGACATTTCGAGAAAAGGACATTTTGAGAAAAGAACATTTTGAGAAAAGGACATTTTGAGAAAAGAACATTTCGAGAAAAGGACATTTCGAGAAAGGACAATCTGCGAAAGGATATTATGAGAATGGACATTTCGAGAAAAGGACATTATGAGAAAGGACATTTCGAGAAAAGGACATTATGAGATGAGACCATTATAACTTGCTTCCAGGTGTCATGTGGTTTCACCCTGTAATGTGATATTAATTGGTTGTTGCCCCACGTTGAGCGCCATTGTAACATGATAGGTGGGTCAGCCACCTTATCAGGTTCAAATTCAGGTAGATTTACCAAGGAGATGATTAAGACAACGATGTTTGGTACGATACTGCAGTTGATCTGCATTTATTACAATATAAAGATTTATTGTTACAACTAGTGAGCAAGTATGTGCATCACTCTCGCACATTCTGTAATTGCATTTATTTCTGCTTGAAAGACGCTAGCGAATTTGCCCAAACTTATAACCTTGTTTATCTCCGTCCCGTCCTCGCATTTTATATGGACACCGGATCCGGATCGCTTTGTGGACTCTTTTCTTGATCCATTTGTATAGCAGATAGCTCCCTTGCAGTCGTCTATCTGCCAACTCTCTCTATGTCCTATATGTATTGTATATTTTTTGTCAAAAATCCTCTCCTTTTTGATTAGATCATTATTGGAGAAGATCATTGCCATTTTATCTTCGTAATCCTTGCTAATGGTTGCATGTCCGCCATCTCCTGATTTTATAACTATTTCAAGTTTCGATATTATTCTGCTATTCAGATTCTAGACAAATTTATCAGCAATCAGCAATCCTCAAATTCAATTCAGAAAACCTTTGTCGATTATAAAGAATAGGCTCTGAAACCACTGAACCGATTTGATAAATTCCTTCACTATTGGAAAGCTACACTATCCCCGGATGATATAGGCTATATTTTAATCCCGTATTCCCACGGGAACGGGAGCTACACGGGTGAAACCGTGTGACATCCGCTAGTTTTATAATATTAAAATACTTAGTGTTTTGTAATGTTTTTAGCTTGCAGACATAGCGACAAATAAGGAGAAGCTGGTGTCCATATCCAATTCTATGATGTCATTACACAAGAGAGTTCAGTCATTACAGGTAATTATTTGATACTTAGAACTAGTAAACTTACTAAAGTAAAAGAAAATGGTACCTTACCTATTCTATTCAGGGTTAAGCTACATCTGACCGCTACTTTAAGCTTCTATCCTTTAGGATTCCGTACCCAGTACTCCTGAAAAAAGTACCAGAAAACACTGGAAAAACCCCCTGAATATGCTCGCGGCAACTCTTGTTACGCGGAACTATCAAAAGCAATCAAAAGCGTCTTAAAAGAAAAGACGTCTGATTTATAACGAGTAGTTGTTCTCTCTCGCTAGAGGAAGCACTCCACCTGAAAAGAAATTCATCCAACCAACCTGCTTATAGTTGTATAGGTATACCTACTGATCGCAGATGAGCACAAACAAAAAGAAAATTATGAGACTACCCTGTCTGACAGTCTGTCCGACACGAGGCTGTATCTCAGGTACCTACTCTAGAAAGCTGAAATTTTCACATATAATGTAGGTATTTCTGTTCCGTTGCAATCAGATGTAGTGGAACCTTTATGTTGCATTATAAGGGACTTCTCACACATTGTTCAAGTCTTATTGTTAGAGAAAGAAAATATAAAAGTTGTGAATTCTGTCAACTGAACAACATGCGTTTTATCATCTTTATTCATTTGTGTGTGATTTTGTCCTTTTCAGACGAGAGCAGCAAACGTTGAAAAAGCAGCTAAAGCTAAGGCAGCAAGTAAGAGTGGGACGAGTAGCTAGCAACTACACTAGACTCACACATTGCTTTTAAACTTTCGCAATTTTCGCACTAACAGTAGACGCACACTGGGCGACAGACGTCGTACAAAAAGCTGTCGCCGTGTCGCCTCGACCTACATATTGAATATTCTTTTATCTACCCGCGTTTTTGGAAAAGTAAAATATAACGTCTTTTGACGTAAATGACCTAACACTATACTCTGTAAAATATACCTTCATCTCTGTGACAGTTCTGCAAACGTAAACAAGAATATACTTTATGTCAACGGTATAAAGTTTTTGTGGTTGAAATGTAGTGAAAATTTTGTTTACGTTAATATAACTGTCACAGAGATTGAGCTATATTTTACAGAGTACCTATAGCTTGTCGCGGAGTCGCGGCAACATGTCGCCCAGTGTGCGGAGCTTAGAACAAAATGTGTGTAATTTGGCGCCCGCAGCTTGTCGCCGCGACATGTCGCCCAGTGTGCGCCTACTGTAATACTTAAAGAAATCGGGACTTCACGCGAAATAATTTGTTTACGTGCATCGACGTTTCGGATCGTTCGCGCGTTAGCGTCTGTTTGCCCGAAATCTCGAAACCTATAAGTATGAGAAACACAGTGAATTTACTATGAATTAGAAAGAGATATACGAGATTGTTAGTTGATTCCAATACTTGTTGACAGTCAGCACTTTATTTAGACGCTTAGGCGTAAAGCAAACGACGGGGCGGGCCGGGCCGGGCAATTTGACCGCGCGCGATAGCACTATGGGAATCCTATACTATCAACGCACACGAAGGGCAAAAAGACCGCACCGCAGTTGTCCGCCGGTCAGTGGCGGCGCGGCTACCCGCCATGGATCACACAAACCAGTTTGTATGAAGTAACGCAGACGGCGGCGCGGGGCGGGCCGGGGCGGCTAGCTCAGTCTCTTCGCTAGAACGAACGTCGTGAACTAACTGCCTCTGCCCGTCGTGTGCGTTGCGTTCGCGGGGGGGCAGTCGCGGGCATCGGCGGACAGACGGGGTCTTTAATACGTCGCGGGCAAAAAGTCCGGCCCGCCCCGTCGTCTGTCTAGCGCCTTAGCGCAAATGTGTGTACGGCGGGCAGCTGCGGCGCGGTCTTTTTGCCCTTCATGTGCGTTGGTAGTATGGGATTCCTTTAGCGCTTTCGTTCGCGGTGTAATTGGCCGGCTCGGGCCGCCCCGTCGTTTGCAATGCGCCTTTTAATTTAAGTGAACATTATTGCCTCATAGATCAATTTCTACTAGAATGACTAGTGACTCAAACTGTCAGCTTTAAGTACATTCACAAAGGAATTCCAGCTTTGTGAGTTTCTGCGGTATGAGAAAGTGATCCATTATCCCTTTCCAGTTGCGTGGTTCATGTCAGTATAAGGAAAAAGGATAAAATATTTAAAGCAATTAGTACTTTTTCTCCCCTCCCGGTAAACGTCATCGATCGTGTTGATCTATGGGTCAAAATATTCTAAACTTTTGCTGTGCTCTGCCGTTCTAAATGTATGTTTTATTCATATATTTTTCTACTACAACATTCCTATACATAGCTCTAAACTATTTATTAAGTCATTTTTATTGCACAGATGCATTTATTTTGTTAGTTTTTATCACTGTTAATAATTTTTGAATTTGTTACCTGGGTTTAAATAAATGTCATTATATTGTTAAGAGTATTAAATAAATAATATTTTATATAATATAAATACTTATTTTATTTTCACACTTCCAGTTAAGAAAAGCGATCTTATGCAGTTTTACTCTGAGAGCCACTGCTGTATGTTGCTTCACAACATCAGTGGTAAAAATAGTGTCCAAAATTAAGTACCTATAAGAACTGACTTACTTTAACTAGTTAGGCTTAATTATAAAAAGCGGGAGTACTGAATTTTATAGGGACTAACACTTGGATAATGATTATAGTTATTTAGTAATATAATTTATTTAGTAATGTAGACCAGGCGACTTTTGTTTGTTTACGAATGACATCTATTTTGTAAAAAATAATCAATAAAAATATTCTATTCTATTCTATTCTATTCTATAGTGACGTCATAAAGAAGCTGAATATTAGCTCCTTAAGGGTCAGTTCATTCCAAACGGAAAAATGCTCGCGCACTTTTGTGATATCACTGAATAATAAACTGTATTAGCGTGGACTAAGGTTCAAAATCCGACGCAAACATCAAGCGTCCAAGTCGCGTGCCCGAGCATTCGGCCGCTTACGTCATTAAAAACGCTCGCGCATCCTCGATACCGCTCGGGCAGCCCCGAGGCCGCGCGACCCGCGCTGCTGGCGCTGACTGCGCGGCGTTCGCATCTTCTTCAGTGTCGCCAGGTGATTTTTACAAGCATTCAAGTGTTTTTCTTCTTCTGCCAAAAGTGCAATATAATCATATCCCAGTCTATCATTTTCCAGATCATGTCACGTCTGCGAACTGGCAATTGCACTTACCTTGCACCAAGGCGCGCGCGTCCTCGGGCAGACTCGGGCGTCCTCGCGTGGTCTCTGACATTCTTTCCGCGACGCCGCCATCGCGCGCGGCGCGCCCCCTTGTAGTGCATTTTGCTCTCGGTGTGAACAAAATCCCAAGGGGATGTCCGAGCGCACGCGAGTATTTTTCCGTTTGGTATGATCTGACCCTTGTCGCATTATGTCCAATTCGCAAAATGTCCAGCGGGCTCAAATTGTCCAATTCTCCCAACGTCCAATTCGCAAATTGTCCAATTCTCAAAACGACCAATTTGCACATTGTCCAATTCAGACAACATCCAATTCGCAATTGGTCCAGTTCGTACAATAGGAGTCGTGCTTGATTACGGGAGGCGTTTTTGCAAACATCTGCGAGGCGAAATTCAGCTCGAAGTAAAAATGTCCTTTTCTCGAAAATGTCCTTTCTCATAATGTCCTTTTCTCGAAATGTCCCTTCTCAAAATATGTGCAATACAGGAATCCGACTTGGATAGGTTAGATTAGAAGGCTAAGACGGGAGCGGAGCTCCCGCATTAGCGTCCGTGGTTATTTTTTTTATAACCACCTAAACAAATACATACATAATGGGCACGCCTTTATCCCCGAAGGGGTAGGCAGAGGCATATTATATGCCCACATTTCACCTTTGTATAATTTGTCCCACGTAATATGTGGTGAGCCGTACTGCACCTAAGAGCTAAGAGCACCTAAACGAAACCACGCCAAATTCTAATTATTAACTGATCGTTCTGAATAACATATACATCAAACTTACTAAGTGAATGGTGGTAACTTAGGTGGTTATAAAAAAATACCCACGAAGGCTAATGCGGAAGCCCCGCTTCCGCCTTAGCCTTCTAACCTAACCCATCCAAGTCGGATTGCGCGGAGTTCATCCTGTAGTGTAGTGACATTTTGAGAAACGGACATTTCGAGAAAAGGACATTATGCGATTTTGGATTAAAATACGACTCCCAAACTGAATTTCGACAAATCCTTCTACGACAAGATTTTACTTCGACAACATGAAACTCCGATACGACTTAATTTCTACAAAATTTTAGATCGAAACAACTTAATCCCGACACTACTCTACACCGACAAAGGAAGAAACGCTTTGTCGGAGTACAGTAGTGTCGACATTAGGTTGTTTCGATCTAAAATATTGTAGAAATTAAGTCGTATCGGAGTTTCATGTTGTCGAAGTAAAATCTTGTCGTAAAAGGTTTTGTCGAAATTCAGTTTGGCAGTCTTAAAATACCTATGTTGATTCCATTTATCCATATAGATCCCTATTTGCGAACTGGACCAATTGCGAACTGGACCTATTGAGAATTGGACAATTTGCGAATTGGACATAATGCGACTAAAGGAATTAGCTTTGCAAACGGCTGGACTTATACTCTGTAAAATATAGCTTGCTCTCTGTGACAGCTCTACAAACTTAAACAAGATTAGACTATGTCAACGGCATAAAACTTTTGTGGTTGAAATGCAAATAATGAGAACACAGAGGTGCAAACTGTAAATAACAATTTTATGCCTTTGAAATAAAAATCAATTTTGTTTACGTTAATATAACTGTCACAGAGATCAAGCTATATTTTACAGAGTAAAGTTTGATGCACTTTCTTAAGTAGATACTTCACCATGTACCTACAAACGCGGGCATCATTTGGTATCAAATAAAATACAAAATACATTTAAATAAAATTGTATTTCAAATAAATGGGTATTAAGTTATTTTGTATTTTAAACAATAAGGTGCCTTTCTACATACTGTATATTTTGTTATAATTTAAGACTAGTATAGTTCTCTTAAGTAACTTAAGTATTTAATAGCTATTTATAATTTAAAAAAATCTATACAATAAAATAAGTAGGTAAATAACAACTAGACTATGTGAAGTATAAAAATAAGTTTATATAACTTTATATTGACGAGGTATTTGCGAGTGGAGTAAGTATTCTATCTTAGGTAATCATATTTTCTTAAATTATTAATGACCTAATTAAAAGAAATAACATGGATATGTCGGCAGCCAATGACTTATTATAATTAGACACGCCATGCACGAACATCACGGATTTGAAAATTAGCGCAATTATTACTTACTTACTAGCTTGAAGTTAGTTACGCTACGATATTGGTCAAGAGTGTGAAGCGTAACTTCATTACCTTATTGGTGAGACCGTGTCATGCAATCAAAAAAATATCTGTTGAAATTACGCATGAAGTGACACATTTTTATATTTCACAGTTGCTCTGTAATTGTCTATGTATGTTTTCACTACTTTTCTTTACGAACAGAATTAAAAACACTGCTATTAGTATTTTAACGAAGCCTACAGTTGTGATACTGGTTGGTGGGTAACTAAACAGTCTGTGGGCAATTACCTCCCATTCGTATTGCCATTGCGGTGTTGGTAACGTAGGTATCTATAGTTGTCACTTAAAGTAGTTCTGTATTTAAAGTGGAGTCATTTTAAACATTTGACAGTTCATCAAAATTCAACAACGCAACCTTGTAACGGCGGGCATAGAATAATATATTTTTTTGTTTTATTAGAACTGCACAATTGCTTAACTTTTTTCAATTACGATTGCATTATTTATTGTAATAATGACAGATACAAGTAATTTTACGTTTTGCTTTCACTAACAAATGTACGAACTGACAGACGTCAAAAGTTACCTATTAAAATGACGCCACTTTAGTTCTTCGAAAAATTCCGAGTTTTTTTTATTTTTTTTTATGCCACCAAGGTGGCAGACAAGCATACGGCCCACCAGATGTACCGGTGGTTACCGCTGCCTATGGACGTTTGCACACCAGAGGTGCTACACTCGCGCTGCAAAGTTTTGCTACGAGTTTTGCTATGTCGGGGTTCTAAAAGCCTCAAGCTATAATCTATAGTTACAACGGTGGGAAGATTTTGAACTAAATGACGGCTTTAACAACTTTACTGTAAGCAGCCCCAATGAAGGACTCGATATCACACTCGTTATTGCCGCGAGATATACGGAAATATCCGTTTTCACCCCATTCTGTACCCCAGCTGTTGGCTACGATCTGTGGACAAGAGAATGAAGATTAGACAGTATTTTTCACACCTACCCTCTGGCTACACACACTCGCGCACAATTCAGTACCGAAAATTCGTTTGAGGAGCGCCTGACCTTGTGTCTGTGAATGAGTTGTCTACAATGATGTTATAGTAAAAACTTAAATATCATTGGTTGTCTATGTGTGCGTAGTGTGTGTGAATGAGTTGTCTATGTGTGCGTAGTGTGTGTGAATGAGTTGTCTATGTGTGCGTAGCCTCAGCGAATTTAGTATGTAGGTTTCCATCTGTACTATCTCTGATTTGTGATATTAATTAGCTTTTAGGGTTCCGTACCTAAAAGGTAAAAACGGGACCCTATTATTGAAACTTCGCTGTCCGTCTTTTGTCACTGATATACCATCAAATAGCTTGCAACTTGCTTAAACAGAAAAAAACCGGCCAAGTGCGAGTTGGACTCGCCCATGAAGGGTTTCGTAGCAGCAAGTAACATAATATAAACGTTCTTATAGTTCGTTGTAACTTTGATTGATGTTCACAGTGGTGGTGATTTTTCTAACCGAAAATTGCGGTTTACGACGTATTAAAAAAAAACTACCAGCTCTATCTCGTTCAAACCAATTTTCGTTGGTAGTTTTTATAGCAATGTACATCATATATTCTTTTTAGATTTATCACTCTCTTAGTTTAGAAGTTAGAGGGGGGGGGGGGGACACACATTTTTCCACTTTGGAAGTGTCTCTTGCGCAAACTATTCACTTTAGAAAAAAATGATGTTAGAAACCTCAATAGCATTTTTGAAGACCTATCTATAGATACCCCCACATGTATGGGTTCGACGAAAAAAAAAATTTTGAGTTTCAGTTCTGAGTATGGGGACCCCCAAAATTTACTGTTTTTTTTCTAGTTTTATATAAGAATCTTAATGCGGTTCATAGAATACATCTTGTTACCAAGTTTCAACAGCATAGGCCTTATAGGTTCGGAGAAAAGTGGCTGTGACACACGGACGGACAGACGGACAGACAGACAGACAGACAGACAGACAGACAGACATGACGAATCTATAAGGGTTCCGTTTTTGCCATTTGGCTACGAAACCCTAAAAAGTGTGTTCGTGTAACCTTTACGCGCGATTGAAGTAAAACTTCTTTGCCATTGACGGCATCAAAATGTTATTTATTAATATCATTCATTCGAATTTTGATTTGATGAAAATTCGAATAGTAAGCGTTACTTCCGTCAGAAAAAAATCTGAGTTACTCCCTATAGTCGCGCCTAAAGAAGTTTTACTTCAAAAATACAATGGAAAAAATATCAGCCATTTAACCTCCCCCAAGAGCCCATACATAAAACGTAGGTAATTCTATGCCGTGTTTTACTCCGGCGTGTGCTTATCCGACTCGCACTAGGCCGATTTTCTTTATAGAAGAAGATATAACTATTCATAGGAAAAGGGAAGTAAAGAGGTCACCAGGGCTCATGGGACATCCTTCCGAGGGCTTACCCGGGGCTCCCAACCATAGGTTGTTGGGCGTTACGTGAGGTTTTTTAGTCGGTAGGAGTCCGGCATAACATCCATGAGGATTTTCCCTCACGTTAAACAAAAAAAAGGGGTCGCCAGGACACAGAAGCAGGCCCAAGATGATATAAGATGCCCCAAGAAGCGGGATAGAACCTAAACAAACCCCAAAGACGCGATATAGCACCTGAAACCCCCCCTAGGCGAGGCCGCAGTGGTAGCCGTAGGTCTGTTGGGAGTCCTGGGGTATCCTTCCGAGGGCTTACCCGGGGCTCCCAACCGTAGCCTGTTAGGTAGGATACGTGTGGGTTTTAGTCGGTAGGAGTCCGGCATAGCATCTATCTAGGATTTTCCTAACGTTAAAAAAAAACAAGGTCCTTACCCAATAATCTTGACCGTTGTCATCTCCCCAACCAACAATCTTCACACTGTGGTATTTGTGAGTACTGAGATCGCCATATTGAGAAAGACGGTAGATGCCGCCCTTGTAGTGGAAGAAGTCCTGGTATACTGCCATCACGGCTGTGAAATAAAATCATATTATTATGCGCTGCGTCTGCAGTGTTTGGTCGCGCCACTGTAACTCCCAAACGGCTTGGAAGATCCTTGCGATAAGGATTGTCTTTTTTGGGACATTTCTGACGGACATGTCTCATTACTAAACATCCACTAATGGTAGAAATGCAGGAGTGTAAACGGCTTTATGCCGTTCTCCGACCCAAGCTTATTTTATTAGGTAGGTGCTAGCGGGTACCTGGCAGACGTTGTTCTGTGTGAACCCTGAAACCCGATAGCAGTTTTTTCTATTAGCCCCTCTCTATACAGTCAGTCGGCGGCCTGGGCGCCGCCGCCGTGTCTTTGCCGAGGACTATCGTCCTCCATGACCGGGGGTCTGAGGACGGTGAGAGGATCGCTCACCGTCCTTACAGAAGCAGGCCCATGACGGCAGCGTGACGTGAGGAACCCACGCACGCCCCCCCCCCCCCCTAAGAAGCGGGATAACACCCGAAACCCCCCAAAGACGCGAGATAGCACCCGAACCACCCCCTAGGCGAGGCCGCGGTGGCGGCCGCAGGTCTGTTGTGAGTCCTGGGATATCCTTCCGAGGGCTTACCCGGGGCTCACAACCATAGGCTGTTGGGTGTTACGTGAGGTTTTTTAGTCGGTAGGAGTCCGGCATAACATCAATGAGGATTTTCCCTCACGTAAAAAAAAAAATAAAAAAACCCCTCTATAGAATAGATTGCAAAAGAGCTTATGGCGAGACTTGTGTCTGTAGTCAGTCTGTGACTCTGTTGCTTAAAACTACGTTACTAGGTCAAGTGGATCGTCTGTTCAAAGTTTGAAATAAACAAAAATGATAACGTCAATCAGATTGAACTTTCACTTTCACAATAAACGTTTTAGAGAGGGGCATACGGGTGAGACCTTCTCATGGCTTCTTGTTATTATTTACAAAAAATGCTTCTACATACTTACCTATATTTCTATTTTTAAATCATTCAGGACCTCGTTGAAAAATACCCAAAAATATAATGAAAATAAGTTCAGCCGTTCAGGAGTTAGGTAACAAACACACGTACAGACGAATTATGCACTTGTCCATATTAAGACCGTCTTAAAATCATAGTTATGTTAAGTAGGTTACTAACTACCTATATTTTTATCACCTTTTAAACCTTCCCTAGACTTCCACAAAACGTATCTACCTAGGTAGGTACCTAAAGCAAAATCAACCAAATCGGTCCAACTATTCTTGAGTTTTAGCGTGTAAAACGAATATCAATATTTTTTCATAGTAGAATCGTACTTCGTACTAATATTATAAATGCGAAAGTTTGTGAGTGTGGATGTTTGTTACTCTTTCAGACTCGAACGGCTGAACGGATCTGACTGAAATTTGATACAGAGATAGATACATTATGGTCTGGAATAACACATAGGCTACTTTTTATTCCGGGAATTTGTTCCCACGGGGAGCGGAATTTTATGCGGGCGAAGCTGCGGGCATCAGCTAGTAGGTATAACTATAATACTAACCTAGAACAGGGCCAGACTCAACAATCTCGAACATAGCATCCTTAACCGACGCGAGGCGGCCGAGGGGAGACACCGTGTACCTCTCCTCGATCTCTTCCCGCTCTGGTAGTAGGGGCTTGCACCCCGCAGGGAACCCTTGGAGGTTGTCTTCGCATTTGGTTTCATTTGCCGTGTATGGGTAGCAGTGTTCCTCGAGTAACCTGATAGGTACATATTGTTATTACTAGGTAGGTACTGAAATTTGCATGCCGAAATTAGTAGGTGAAGTATGAGGAGCATTATTGTAACCTTATTGTAGGTAAATTGTCAGATCTGTGTAATAGTAGGGGAGAGTTGGATAATACCGCGCGGTTGATAATACCGCGCCTCAGTGCAACTAAATATCTACCTACAGAAAGTTATAGTTATTTCCATTGCGTGATTGCCCTTGCGACTGAGAAACCCCTACCCGAACGACAGTGGCCCACGATCAGTGAAACGATCGGTACGTGCGCAGAGAGCTTTCGCGCGTATTTCTTATAATTTCTTGGTGACAGGCGAATCTAGGTATGTACTTCTTTCTGTTGGCTAAATTTTGTTTTAGTTATGTATTTTGTAGCGTTATTTGCTGTTACTTAAAGTGGATATAAGTTTTATGGTGAACGTTTTGATTGTAAAATTCTGTTGTGGCGGTAAAACAAAATGGCGTAGGCTGACAATGCCGCGCCCAGGGCGCGGTATTATCAAACGTATATTTTCTTCTTTCACAGATGTCTGAAAGTGTACCAAAAAGAAAAAAGGGGTCTTGGGACCCACTTCAAATGAAAGCTGTAAATAGTGGGAGGAGAATAAAGGAAGTAGCGAGATCTTTTATACTTCCAAAATCTTCAATAAGAGATAGATTAAAAAAAGGAGAGTACTATGACCCTCGTCTTAGCCGAAAGGCACCATTTTCAAAAGCAGATGATAAGGAGTGAGACTTCTGTTAGGATAAATATAAGCACTTTACCTCGCAATGCACAATGGCTGTGATTTATGTCCAAATAAATGTTGATTGACCTATTTATGGCCTATTATTTTTAACGCGCGGTATTATCAAACCAGTTAGATAATACCGCGCTTTCACAAATTTTGATTTTCTTCTTTTATTTTCATGTAGGTTTTGTAAAAAGTAAAAATTGTTTTTCAATTTGATAGCTAGATAACCTGTATTACTTAATAAATATCTAGCTGAAGTCGATCTGATCTTCGCTAGTAAAAAAAATATACCTATATTCTCTTATGGGCGCGGCATTATCCAACCCTCCCCTACCATATTTCAAGCAAATAAATTACTACTTACTTACTTACTACATACATACATAGTATACATACATATGGTCACGCCTTTTTGTATAATTTGTCCCACGTAATAAGTGGTGAGCCGTATTGCCGTGTTTAAATGGACAGACGCTGGTTGTGACTGCCTGCTGTTGAAATAAAGCCTTCAACTTAGCTTAACGACTGCCATTTTACTGGCAACCGGGACCAACGGCATAACGTGCGTCCCGAAGCACGGAAACGCTCAAATAAAATGTCACAAAGTGATCACATGGATGGTCACCCTTCCATGGACCGGCCATAGTGAAAGTTGCTTACTGCAGTGATCGTTTACAGAACACTGAGTCCGCGGGGCCACGAGCGCTTCTTACTACTTACTACTTACTAATGAAATAAAACTACCTACATAGTATGATGAACTATCTGCATTAAAAATGAACCCAGACTAGAATACCTATGCTTCGCAGCCATTAGAGTAATATCCCAGATCCTTTAGAGTCCCGTGTGGCGACGGGTAAGAGTCCAAAATGTCGCCATCCCAAGGTAACACTTTTGCAAAAAGATCCATTGCGTAGAGAAGGAAAACTCGAAATGGAACCCGGTTGTCATCAAAATTACAATCGTTAAGCCAAGTTGAAGGCCTTATTTATAGGCGGCTTGAAAAATTTCAACTGCGGGTCACGACGACCTGCGCCTGTCCATTTCAACACGGAAATAGGCTCACCACCTATTGGCACCTATTGACACAAAACTATAAGGTGAAATGTGGGCGTATACTTACTATGCCTCTGCCTACCCCTTCGGAGATAAAGACATGACTATATGTATGTATGTATGTAAGAGTTTAACCATACTGATATTGTATTGTACTACAAACTAACCTGGTGTTGGAAAAAAAATTGCATAGGTACCTAGTGACTAGTGGATGCCTATCTACCTACCTACTTCTCAGCGTCTTCCCGTAGCTTCCAAACCCCGAATTTGGAGCCTGAGATCCACTCTCATTTCCATTTTGTTCTTGGCATTGTGTTAGACTTGTTTCTGTAAGGCGAGCTGCCATATTCAAGCCCCGGTCATGGAGGCCGATAGTATTGGGCAAGGACTGCGGATGTCAACTCTTTCGCGAGCATAACCTGCTCACAGAAAGATTTGGAGGCATCTCGATTCCTCTCACTGGAGAGCATGGCTCGCACCATGATCTCGAGCGAGAGAGTGTCCACGCCCAGACCCACTACGAGGACCTGGCGCTGTTGCGCCCACGCCGTGCACTCCACCAGCGTGTGGAGCGCTGTGTCATCGCTGCGGTCCTAGCAGTGCTGGCACTCGGCTTTTGTCGCCATATGTCACGAGCTCGGTAATCATTGATATGCTATGAAGATCCAAGGTAAGAATCTCAACCCAAGACCTCCAGTCTCATAGTCACGTACTCTAACCACTAGGCCAAGAGATCAGACATTAGATGAGCTAAAACCAAAGTAAAATAGAATAATCACCCATAGAGGTTAGTAAATTTCCACGCGGAGTCGATGCGGCCACCTTCGCATCCTTGCTGTGGACTTTTGCTGCACGAGAGTAGCGTCTGAGGACTTAGCTGCACGATTTCTGCTCCGTTAGATTGGATTGCGAATCTAATGGCAAAAAGAAAAATATTAATGCAAGTAGGTAAGTATTTCCAATAGATGAGAGGGAGTATTCCCGTTCGTCCCCCTAGGGGGACGAACGGGAATTTAATATTTTATTTTCCCGATGGTCCCCTTAATTTTTTAATAGGCCCTATCAATATCTTCAGAGCCCAAGCTATGCTGCAGGCAGCAATCCTAAAATTTCAATTCTACATCTATAATATTATAAAACAGTGAATAATCTCAGCTTGGAGTAATTTAAAAAGGAAATGAGTATTTTACCATCCATGGGAGCAATGCTCCTTTTTTTATTAACTTTAGGAAAATCATACATGGATGCTACGGGTTTGTAGTACGCCGCAGACTACGCTATAGACAACAGCTAGCAAACAATAAATCAAAATCAACGAAAGTCAGAATCTCACCTATCAGACGCAATAGACGCCAAAGAGACCGCCCAATCAGATCCACACCATCCTTGATCAGCAATAGGAGATATGTACCTCGGCCAACGCACTCTGCTGTCGTATCGCTTGTCTAGATGTTTGTTCTTGTCGTGGCGTATACCAACAGCTTTGAGTAGCAGAGGGTGTAATTTCTCGGTACCTGGAATGTGTTAAATTGATGATGATGATTTGGACACAACAGAAAATATGAAGGTAGGTACAAGTTGGAGCAACTTTAGTTGTATTTTGTTATTAACTAGATGGCGCTTGCTGAGCGCCCTCTGTTCGCGTTTCACATCCTATCCCATGAGAACGTACTCCAGGGCTAAACATAGGTGTCATTCCAGACTGTTACCTACCTACTAGGTGTCGTTCCAGACTGTAACCTACCTACTACCTACTAGAACTAGGCTAAAAACTCATGCTAAATTTCGGCCAAGTTCATTTCGCCGTAAGAGCGTAATTGACCCCCTAGGTGAGGTCCCCCTAGGTGAGCCCGCAGTGGTTGCCGTAGGTCTGTTGGGAGTCCTGGGGACATCCTTTCGAGGGCTTACCCGAGACTCCCAACCGTAGGCTGTTAGGTGGGATATGTGTGGTTTTAAGTCGGTAGGTGTCCGGCATAGCATCCGTGTAGGATTCGTAATTGAATAGCAAACATCCTTTTTTTTTGTGAAAGATATGGAAATTCAGAAATCCTCATGGATGCCATGGCGGTCTCCTATTGACTAAAATCACGCTGCGCTCATCCATCTGCCTATGACCGGAATTGCCTTATGAGCCCTCAGAAGGATAACACTGTAGGGGTAATATACTTATTATGTATGCGCGGATTGTGTGCGTGGGCTTGAGCGATGTACGAAAGAAAGTCGGCCAGTTGCTGTGCAATGGTCCGACCATAGATTTAGAATGTACAAGATGAACAGTGTCAAACTGAAGACGAGACCAAAAATGAAAGATCTATGTGTGGGTTAAATAGTGTTGTTGAATGGTCACACCTATGTTATCGATAAAAGTATCTGTATAAATGGATGGAATGGAAATGAAACTTCTAAGCACACAAAGTGCTTAGAAGTTTCATCTCCAACTTCTTGTTTTGGGGAATAAATTGTTAATTTGAATGTAATCGACTATGAAAAAGTAAAAATGGGATTATATGGGGTAACTCGTAATATTAAATAAATAAATAAAATAAATAAAAGCTTTATTCGGCACGCACAAATAAAATAACAAAGGTACAATCATATGATCAAGTAAAAATTACACTGTGCGTGCCCGAAAAGGTCGTCATCTCAGCATTGCTGCACTAACAGTACGTATACTGTTAGGCAGCGCTGGTTTTCAGATGACGCCTTTAGGGGACGTCACGTACGTAGCAAACAGGCGCAGTGGTAGTACTTATTAAAAAACAAAAAGTACAATAAGTTATCGATCCAAACATATTAAAATCGAAAACAGTACAGTTACAAAAAGAAAGGAAAAAAAAAGAACATTCTATTTGGCAAGAATAGCAGTAAATAAAGGAGGCGCCACTGTGCTCTCCGTACTTTTGCTGAGAGATCAGCAACCAAGCCAAAATAGATCTGCCACAGACCGAAATAAATACAATTACCTACTATGAATATGAACCACAGATATAGAATTTTTCGTACTTAAATCTATGCTGGGAACCCATTAACCATCAGAAACCAAAAACCAAATACAAAATTACATACTTATCTATGGCTTAACTACTAACTTATCTATGCTTACATGTCATTTCACTTTCCTTGTAATATCTATGACTAAACTAAAATGAAAATTGAAAGTATTTGAGAGTGAAAGCATTACAAAGTATTGGATTACATAAAAAACAAATTCGACCCCGTTTTATCTGATTATATTGTTAGACTATTTCTACAACATGTACCGGCTGCAAAAAGACATCCACTCAATTGGCGCCATAAACATAAAAAGTATGAAAAGCATCATTGAATACTGTGTACAAACGCCATATAAATCAATTGGTAAGTTTCCAATATTTTGTTAAATACAGTTCATAAATATTAAATATACTAATTACATTGGAAATTTTCAATTTTGTATCGTTTAACACAAACACTAAACTAATAAATTAATATTTTCATATCGTTAAATAAACTATTTCAACTAGGTATGTAAACATAACGAAACCGGTCCTACAGGTTTTGCTGTCAACAACAACAATTTCGTACGAGTACATTTTTAAAAAAAATCGATGTATTGCCGCGCAGCTGTGCCAACAAATACAATACAATACATGCAAGGGAGAAACACACATGAAGCCACGTTGTATGATACTTGTGTATCATTATCGCGTGTTATACACATGGTGAGTTAGACCTCTTTTCTGCTTTTCCAGTAAGTAAGCCTTATATTTAGTTTTAAAAGAGTGGATCGACTTCAGGGCACGGAGTGGTGGTGGTAAAACGTTCCATAAGCTATTTGCCATAAATTTGAAGCTTCCTCTGTACTTCGTTAATTTGTGTCGTGGTATTAGCATGAGGTAAGCAGAAGCACGTGTATTATGCCTATTTACATTCCTTGACCACGACAGCTTATTGAAAAGATATAGAGGTCTGTGTGTTTGCACCAAGCCAAACAGCAAAGTGGCGAGGTGCAAGTCCCTACGCTCTGACATCTTTAGCATGTTACCCTCATTAAGAAAGGGGGTCACATGCCCTCGTGGTGGTATATGGAAACAAAATCTTGCACAGGAATTCTGCACTCGTTGTATCAGCCTCTCTGTACGTTTCAAAAGACAACCACCATACACAGTGTCAGCATAGTTGAGCTTGGATAGGATAAGTGACTCGCATAGTAGTATTCTGATGCTGACACTGATCTGTATAAATCATATAGAATATTAGAAATTCTGTAGTGATTTTACGAATTTTGATTCAGTGTGTGAATGTGAAAATACACTTTTAACATGTAATTTATGGCATCGTACATTGCATTGTTGCCGTACATATATATTTTGTCAATTGAATTTGAAATTTTACTAAAAATCCAACTCTTATCGTAATACTAAACCTAGAAACTCATTTATTATTGAACCCTAGTAACAATTACAAAGATATTACTCGTAGATTTTTTTAAATATATTAACCTCGCCAAATTGACGTCGCCACTGATGGAAACTAATGGAAAGCCGTGGCGCATCTAGCGAATGGGGGTCATGCTTACAGCACACAAGACTTCTGACAGTAGTCCTCAAGTTGGCGGCCCTATGATGTGCCTCTTCACGCTCCGCTTGTAGAACCCGGGATTGTAAAATGAGGGAAACACATGTGCGGGCAGGTCGTTCCAGGATTTTGTAGTTCGACAGAGGAACGACCTTTTGAAAAGCTCAGTTCTGGCGAAGATTCTCTCCGCTATATATGAGTGGCACCTCTGCCCGACGTGTTGTTCGAAATCGGAAAGGAGATGGTGGGATCAGGTTGAAGAGCTCTTCAGAACATTCGCCGTAATACATTCAGTAGAAGGCAGCCAAGGACGCTATGGTTCTTTGCTGCGCTAACGGCTCGAGGCTTACCGTCATCTTAGGACAACCTATAATTGAAATCGGATAACACGTCTCTGCATAGCGCCAAGCGCGTCCAGTAAGTACCTCGCACAGTCATCCCAAAGGTGAGAACAGTATTCGACGCAGAGGCTAATCTGCGCCTTGCACAGCAAACACCCCGGTGTGGCGTGGAGTACCTTAAGTGAAGTAAAATTATAAAAATTCAACTCAAAATGGATCACAAATTTTGGAAATATTATATTAAAATAGGCACAAAACCCTAAAAAAAAGGTTAAATAACACAGTTCGAGTAAAAATCAATCATATTTATAGTAAATTAAATCCAGATAAGTGTGTTTGCAGCAATGCCACTATAATGAACTATCGACATCCTTATCGATACCTACCCATGACTATTTTACTGTAAACAACCCTTTCTATTTCTGCCTTATATATCCTCCAAAAATGCATTTACACATTAAATATTGTGTTATGTATGAAGGAAAATGCATAATCTACGTTATGAGTTGGACTTTCAGTGAAATTTTACATCCAATTTGGCAAAATATGTACGTCAAAAATGGAATGAACGAAGTCACAAATAACCTGTTAAACGAGTCTTTCTTCGTATAATTGCGTTTTGTAATATCCTATTCACACACTAAACACGACAATATTGTTGAAAATATAAAATTTTCTATTTTAATCGTAAGATCACTACAGATTACTGGATATTATGAATAACATAGAGCCGCCATAGGATCCCAGCGGGCTCAGCGATTCAAAATACTGACATATGAGTACACAATTTGCTTTCTCTTTTCCTCTCGAGCTAAGTGCTATGGATAATGAGGTCTCGCTCGCACGCTTTGTATATCTATTGAGAGTAGCGAAAAATTCTAAATCTATGGGTCCGACAGAGCGCTAGGTCGTAAAGTAGTAATTACCTTGGATAATATGTGGTGTTAGATTTTAGCACAGTATAAAGAGTACTAGTGATTTTAGTAACCCTGATATTTTTGTGAAGTTCAAATAAATATTTTTTTTTTTTTTTTTTTTATACCACTAAGGTGGCAGACAAGCATACGGCCCACCAGAAGGACCGGTGGTCACCGCAGCCTATGAACGTTTGCAACACCAGAGGTGCCACACTCGCGCTGCCGACCCTGTAAAAACCTTCTAAGACCCCTTTTGAAGAACCCCATACTGTAGGCGTTTGGGAAAACCGAGGCAGGGAGGTCATTCCACAACCTAAGCGTGCGCGGAAGAAAACACCTATCGGATATTTCTTTGTATCCATAATAAAGTGTTCTCTGTCGGACTAGTGCCGTAACTCCATATAGTTCCTTAGAAAATCCTGCATTTACCCAACGTTTGAACACATAGTGAATAGATAGAGTGCGAGTTCGATTCTCGTAGTATACATAATTGTGATATTGAAATAGGTATGGTTCAGTAGCATACTATATGCGACCCATAGCCTATAACCCCATGGGCTCCCAACACATTCGAGCTACCAATAACTTAAATAAATAAATTTCCAGTGTCTGACTTACCAAGTTTATATATGAGTCCGTCCTTCAGCTTCCTGCCGGAGAACTGGGGGTAGTCGGAAGCATGCCAGCCAAGGCTCTTGTTACGGTTCACCTTGGCTATGACGTCATCATCTATGATGCACTTGATGTCAGCACACCATGTAGCGTCGTTCTCACTAAGGAAAATGTAAAAGAAGGTTTTTTATAATCGATGATTTTTATAACTCTAGAGTCTAGACCTGATGAAGAATTAGAAGAGGGTGATGTACGAGTACCTCGCAACTACGCCGTAGAAAGAATTTTTGAAGTCGGTCTCTAAATTACAAGACAGGAGTGGTGGTGGTATAATACATACCTACATACCCATTGTGTGACCTATCCTTACCAACTAGTTTTATTTCGGCTTTAGAAACACGAAGCCTATCAGAGCTGGTGGAGTAGGTACATATTACTGACAACAAATTCCCGAAACACCATATTCTCAAAATGGCGGTTTTCTAAAAGCCTAATTTCTATGAATTGCGAATTTTCTGAGATCCTAATTAATGGCGAAATCTCCATCAGTCTTTTTTTACGTGTGTAATAATACTCATGGATGCTATGCCGGACTCACACCAGCTTCAGCCACGCGGTTCACTACCTACCATTGCCTAGGCAGGGAGTCCCGGGTAAGCCCTCGGAAGTTAGTCGGAAGGATGTCCGGTTCTCTGCAGACTTTGACTACCACCGCGGCCCCACCTAGGGTTTCAGGCTTCGACCAAGTAATAGTATAGTAGACGAACAGGCCCACGTCATACATTTCGAACTCAAAACTCTCAAAAGTGAGATTAGTTCACACACAAAGATATTGCAGCAACGACACGACATGCACAGATATATTCTTTTTTCGAATTTAGGGTAGTGTTTTTACACTTCGGGAACGCACAAGAAGACATCTTGCGTAAAATCTTATCTTGCTACATGTGTTTCACCTTCGGAACAATAACACCGACTACGACCGAGTGAGCTCATGCTCTTACTTTAACGTCTTTAAAAAATGTATGGATGGGCTACTATTACTGGGTACTATTAACACAGGGCGGAAAATCCAGCTTGAATGTGTGCGTGTGATTGTGTGATCAATAAAATGCACTGATCTGTATTATAATACAGATCAGTGATAAAATGTAAGCAAATTGTCCGTCAACGCGCACGTCAACTCGACTGACAGCTGTGGCGCGACAGGGAGTTGCCGATCTGTATGTAATACTAAGTAGGTATTATAATATTATCTTTGCTATTACTTGGTCGAAGGTTTCAGGTACTAACCCTGCGTCTTTGGGGATTGGTTCGGGTGTTTGTTGGCGCTCGGTGAACATTTAATTTACATACAAAAGTGTTTTTATTATTTCAGTATTATTAGATTTCCGTACATTTAACATAATACCTTTGAAGTAATTTCCGCTACTTGATGGCCACTGAGCTCTATTCAATTATATTTCAATACCTATTCATATCTTTCTACCAACTCTACGGTGATTTCAATGCACGATACATAAAGTACCTATTTAATTGATTGGATCTCCAGTTTGAGTCCGTCACAATCATTTTATTTATGGTGAACTAGGCACGTACCTAGGTATATCGAATGAATTCAATACAATGATAGACTTGCGATGACAGTGGCACTTGCCGATATAAACTTGCCTAGAGGTAGGTTTTAGAGTTCCGATTCATCAATTAATCAAATCAGCCTATGGCAGTCCACTGCTGGAGGCAGGCCTCTCCCAATTTACGCCACAATACACGGTCCTGCGCCTTCCGCACCCAGTCCCAGCCTGCTACCTTTTCCAGATTGTCGGTCCATCTGTCGAGTGGACGTCCTACGTCACGTTTGCCAAGTCGCGGTCTCCACTCCAGAACATTTACTACGGTCGTCCTTGGATGGGTGGTCACCCATCCAAGGATAGGCCATGTGTGACGGCCATCTATGTGACCACTTTGTGACATATATTTGAGCGTTTCCTTGCTCCGGAAGGCACGTTAAGCAGTTGGTCCCGGTTGCCAGTAAAATGGCAGTCGTCGTCGTCAGTAAAGGCCAAGTGGACGGCCTTGCTAGGCGGCTTGAAAAATTTCAACAACAGGCAGTCACAACCTGCGTCTGTCCATCCATTGTCCAAATTCTAAAAATGGTGAAATGTGGGCATGTAATATGGCTCTGCCTACCCCTTCGGGGATAAAGGCGTGACCATATGTATAAACACACACGGTGCTTTCAGCCCTATCACTGCCGGGAGCCCGGGTAAACCCTCAGAAGGATGTCCCAAGGTTATATCCGTCTGCGGTCACATTGAGTCAAAACAAAATGGTTTCCTAATGAGGAAAGCAAAGCTATTTTAAGCTGGCAAAGTTATTTGTTGGATAAGGAAGCCTGAAAATGACCTGCTCTGCTGGATTCTCAGAAAAATTGTTAAAATGCGTAGTTTTTATAGATTCTTTAATATTGTAAATAGAGCAAATAAAACCGGCCAAGTGCGTGTCGGTCTCGCGCACGGAGGGTTCCGTACCATAAAATAACAAAAAATCTCATTCGTTGCATTGGAGCCTCCTACTTTTTTTTTGTATTTAACGAGAAAATCTTTCATGGATACTATGCCAAACTCCTACCTAAAACCTCACATAACGCCCAACAGCCTACGGTTAGGAGCCCCGGGTTAGCCCTCGGAAGGATGTCCCAGTAAATGTCCATTTTGTCTTAATTATTTATTTGTTATGAAAATACACTGCTCGATATTCTGTATTTCAAACGTCTTCTGGTTGCCCTTGTTACCTAATAACAGTACATACTTATTATAAAACAAGTATTGCTCTATGGTGTTTGTTAACCATAGAGCAATGCGCGCCTTCAGACAGTTCGCGTTGCTCTAAGTTGATCCTCTACGGTAGGTACAGTATGTATTTTCAAAAGAGTTTGAGAACTCTATGTTTAATTTCTTGTTCAGAATATGGATGACATTTGAATGATGACATGGCATTATAAACACGATACGTCTACATCGGTGCATGTAATTGAATTGTGTGTTTGTACGTAAACTGTTTATACTGGAGAGAAATCTAAAAACGGGCTCTTTGTTTACTATATTCTATTGAAATATTACACCTATCTAGAGTAATCGGCTGAAAACGTTGTTCACATTTTAAAGGAAAAATATTACAAACATCATAATGACGGGACCAGCTCTAGCTATCACGGTTCATGAGATACAGATTCGTGACGGACAGACAGTCAGACAGACGGACAGTGAAGTCTCATGAATAGGGTCCCGTTCTTTACCCTTTGGGTACGGAACCCTAAAAAAGAATAACCCGCTGAGTTTCTTACCAGTTCTTCTCAGGTGGATCGCGTTGTGAACTGGTGGTAGAGTTTTGTTTTAAATTCTGGACGTTTTACAAGCGCATCTGTATAATGCCTAAGTGAAATAAATAAACAAAAAAAAGCAAGGATACAGCCTTCCTTGTTGCCAAGTACAAATAAGTATTTAAATTTCTCTTTAAAAACATGACTAATACATTTGAGGCCATCTTTTGTTATTTTGAAGGTTTCGTACGATATGTTTACGTAAGTGGTATCTATTGTTATGAATAAGAGGCTATTGTATTTAATTTAAAGTAGAGCATAATTTTACATTGACAGTTGTAAATTTATGGATATGCATATATTCACGGCTTATTTGCAGAACGGGATAAGCAGAGATATTCAAAAGCCTTCATCAGTTAGGGAACGTAGTCCAGCCCGTTTGGTTCCTTCTGAAGATATTGTATTTTTTTACCGACTTCAAAAAAGGAGGAGGTTACTCAATTCGACCGTGTATATTTTTTTTATGTTTGTTCGCGCTGAATTCCGTCGTTTATGGACCGATTTGAAAATTTTTTTTTTCGTTCGAAAATAGATACTTCCAAGGTGGTCCCATTTTAAGGAAGTCAGGATCTGATGATGGCATCTTGGAGAAATCGAAGGGAACTAAAAATTATTATACTATTAAAAATTGTAGGGACATCTAGGACATTTTTACATTTTTTTATTAAGGGCTTTAAAGTAGTACAACTTAATGAAGGTCTGGAGTCGATCTGATGATGGAGACGAAAGACAGTAGAGAGAATTCCGTAACGATAGACCGCAGTTACCTTGTGTTTGGGCTTGATTAATTTGTACTGTCGAGAACTTTACACCTAGACAGAAGGAATTTCAGTCACGCGTCACTAAAAATAGCGAAAAAAAGATTTTTAACAAAAAAAGAAACCGACTTCAAACAAAACTAAAAACTGAAAAATAAAATTTACTTAGCACAAAGATAGTATATTCTGATTCATCAGATATCATTAAAAATAATACTGAAGTCGGTGCCAATATGACTATGAGAGAGATTAATAATGCCTACCAAAGCCTTCATAGTTTTACTGGGCACCGATTTCTGTATTAGGTATATTTCATGATATCTGATCAATCAGAATAATTATACTAACGTTGTGCTAAGTAAATTTTATTTTTCAGTTTTTAGTTTTGTTTGAAGTCGGTTTCTTTTTGTTAATTTTTATTTTCAAATTCTTCTGGCCAAGCTTAGTTTATAAAAATATTCGCTGTCCGTCTATTTGTCACGAGGCAGTAACCCAGGAACCATGATAGCTGGAGAGCTGAAATTCTCACAGATAATGTAATTTCGATGCCGACAAAAAATACTAAATTAAAGGGGTTTTTTATTTCGTTTTACGTGAAGGAAAACTCTACATGGATGCCATGCCGGACTTCTGCCGACTAAAAAACCTCACCTGTCCTACCTAACATCCTAAGGTTGGGAGCCCTGGGTAAGCCCTTGGAAGGATACCCCAGGACAATAAATGGGGTTTCCGTACATCAAACGTGATTTATTGCCGTTTTTAGCCCCTCTCTATAAAATAGAGTGCAGAGGGGCTTATGTCGAGACTTTGTCTGTAGTCTGTGACTCTGTGGCATTAAACTACGTCACTAGGTCACGTGGATCATCTGTTCAAAGTTTGAAATAAAACAAAAATGACAACGTCAATCGGATTGAACTTTCACTTTCACAATAAACGTGTTAGAGAGGGGCATTTTGAACAGAACGATCTCACAGCTTTCTTGTTTTGGTACGGAATTTTCCATGCGTGAGTCCGACTCGCACTTCTATACTATCTATGCTATCTATACTAATATTATAAAGAGGAAAGATTTTTTTTTTGTTGTTTGTTTGTTTGTAACGAATAGGCTCCGGAACTATTGGATCGATTTGAAAAATTCTATCACTGTTGGAAAGCTACACTCTTTGCGGTGAACATAGGCTATATTTTATTGCCGTATTCCCACGGGAACGGGAACTACGCGGGTGAAACTGCCTGACGTCCGCTAGTAATATTGTAAAGAGGAAAGATTTGTTTTTTTGTTTGTTTGTTTGTAACGAATAGGCTCCGGAACTACTGGACCGATTTGAAAAATTCTTTCACTGTTGGAAAGCTACACTCTTTGCGGTGAACATATGCTATACTTTATTCCCGTATTCCCACGGGAACGGGAACTACGTGGGTAAAACCGCGTGACGTCCGTTAGTCTATACTGCTCGTTCGCTCTAAGTTTGCCGCTCGGCTCCATACTAAAGTCGATTTTTTAATTAGATGAAGTAAATTGACAGCAACTAATGTCACTTTTTCATACAATGTTGCTTATTTTCTATGACGAAGTGACATTAGCTACTGTCAATTTACTTCGTCTAATTAAAAAATCGGGTATACGCCTCTACGCCAGCGGCAAACTTAGAGCGAACGGGTAGTAATATAATCTCTATGCGGACATATCAATGAAGTTGTTAGTAAACCTGCGCACGCGTCACGTTTTGTTCACCGACCTCCATTAACCATATCAGAAGATCTGTGGGTTTACTTGTACTACTGTTTATGTCAAACTATGACGTCATTTGACATGTACTTTAATCATGCATGATTAAAGTAATCTAGGTCAACAACAACGATCAACAGGAGCGGAGCAGTGCAAAAAACGGGAAAAAATTTAAAACATTGAATTATCGATATGGATGGGTCTTATAGGTGCTACAAGATTCGTAGTACAGGTGCAGACGTGGTCACAGCTAGTATTATACTATCTATACCTACATATAATAAAATGATAGAAAAGTCAAAACTGTACATTGGAAATATTTAAAAAAAAATACTCGCTGGGTGTTCAACATAAGATACCGAAGCCGAAAATATAGTTAGAAAAATTTTTGTCTGTTTGTCTGTTTGTCTGTTTGTCTGTTTGTCTGTTTATCTGTTTGTCTGTTTGTCTGTTTGCTTTGCTTTGTCCGGAAGGATCTCGAAAAGTAGGTACTCAATAGATTTGATTCAAATTTTGCACAAATATTACCTAGGGGTAGGGTCTTAAAATAGGCTATACATATATTATCACGCTACATATCCTAGGGGCTAAGCAGAGAGCAATCAAATTGGCACTGTAACAATTTTCACGCGTACGAAGTCGCGGGCAACAGCTAGTAAAATTATAAAGAGGAAAGATTTGATTGTTTTCATCGAACAGACTCCGAAACTACTGAATGGATTTGAAAAATTCTTTGACTGTTGTGAAGCTACACCATCTCTGGTTGAGCTTCACAACCTCCACAAAAGTTTTTATAATATTGAGAGTTTTGTAGTTCAGAAATTAGACACATCTCAACATTCGCTAAACCTAGAATTCAAGGGATCCTTTGAATATGAAGGTAAATCTAAACTGGCGTGGCAATTGAATGGACTTAATCTTTAAGCTATTTTATGATTAAGCAAAGAGGGCAGCTTCATAGGCTCCTATTAGTCTTATTAAAAATAAATGCATCGTCTTTCATACACCCTATGTCACGTAAACGAAGTTGCGAGAATCAGCTAGTCTTTTTTTTTTATTGGTTTATCATCACGCCTTTTATCCCCGAAGGGGTAGGCAGAGGCATATTATATACCCACATTTCACCTTTTTATAATTTGTCCCACGTAATACGTTGTGAGCCGCATTGCCGTGTTTAAATGGACAGGCGCAGGTTGTGACTGCCTGCTGTTGAAATAAAGCCTTCAGCTTGGCTTAACGACTGCCATTTTACTGGCAACCGGGACCAACGGCTTAACGTACCTTCCGAAGCACGGAGCATTTTTAGCATTTTTTTTTATTGTGAGGGAAAATCCTCGTAGGATGCTATGCCGGACTCTTACCGACTAAAAAACCTCACGTAACGCCCAACAGCCTATGGTTGAGAGCCCCGGGTAAGCCCTCAGGAAGGATGTCCCGTGACTCCCAACAGACCTACGGCCGCCACTGCGGCCTCGCCCAGGGGGTGGTTCGGGTGCAATCCCGCGTCTATGGGGGGTTTCGGGTGTGACCCCGCTTCTAAGGGGGGGCGTGCGTAAGTTGCTCACGTCACGCTGCCGTCATGGGCCTGCTTCTGAAAGGATGGTGAGCGGCCCTCTCACCGTCCTCAGACCCCCGGTCATGGAGGCCGATAGTCCTCGGCGAAGACACGTCGGCGGCGCCCAGGGCGCCGACTGCGGAACTCGGGTGGGAGAGTTCTCTCCCGCACCCGGCCCGCCGCCTCCTTCACGAGCATGACCTGCTCGCAGAAAGAGGCGGCGCAGTCCCACTTACTCCCGCTGGAAGAATCAGCTAGTCTTTAATATTTTTAGTCGGTCTGTGTTTGCTGTGTATAATACGCTTCATCTGCTTGATTTTAAAAAGTCTGTAGCGCTCTTATATTATTTATGGCCGGTATTAAAAACTGCGAGGATAAACCTAACTAGGCCATACATGATTGATTTAATGGTACTGTTTTTAGGTCATGGCGTTTTGATAACACAAGAAGTTCCCATCTGAATTTATTTATAGTCGGTATTTGATATGAGCAATGTTAGGTACAGTATTTTTATAAAATGAAGAGCTCTTAGGCCTACTATAGGTACTATCGTAATAAAGTGTTATTTTAGTGATTATGTATGGGAATTTGATATCTTACTAATAGGTAGGTACCTATTATAAATGCGAAAGTTTGTGAGTGTGGATGTGTGGATGTTTGTTACTGTTTAAACTCTGGTTTCACGCTCGAAAGGCTGAACGGATCTGGCGAAATTTCTATCCCGGGAATAAGTTCCTACGGGAAGCGGTGACGGGAACAAATTTTATGCGGGCGAAGCTGCGGGCATCAGCTAGCATTATAATAAAATTTACTTATAGGTACCTACCTATAGTTCTGGGACATCCTTCCGATGGCTTCCCCGGGGCTCCCAACCACAGGCTGTTGGGCGTGACGTGAGGTTTTTTAGTCGGTAGGAGTCCGGCATAACATCCATGAGGATTTTACCTCACGTTAAACAAAAAAAGGTACCTATAGTTTACAAGTTAAATCAGCGAAAATTATATAACATCGCTGCAAGATCAGGTCAGTTCTATCACATTATTGAAACATAGACAACTAGTTAGATAAACTTGTTGTGGAGCCGAAAAGGTATAATTTAAACTATGATACTGGCATTATATTGACGAATTCTTCGTTTTTCCGAAAGCTTACCAAAAAATTCAATAATTCTCAAAAAGACACCGACAAGACAAGTGCGGCCCGTGAGGGGTTAAACGGTTAAACCAATAGACGATCACTACAGTAAGCATTTGTCTTTGTAACTGCTTCTTGGATTGGTGACCACTTTGTGGCTTTCCGTGCTTCGAAAGGCACGTTAAGCAGTTAGTGCCGGTTGTCAAAACATGGCAATCGTTAAACTGAGTAAGGCCATGGAGGAGCTTGAATATTTAGACCAGGAGTACTCACAACCTGCGCCTGTCTATTTCAACACGGCTTTAGACTCGCTATCTTTTACAATAGACAAAAACTAATAGTGAAATGTAAGCGGATTGTGGGATTCCTGCTGCAGATAATTTTTTTCTCATTCAATTAACCTCGTAAGGGCCTTGGATTAAGCGTAAGCTCACTTTCACGAGGTGACATTATGCTGAAAGTCGGCCTTTATTCTGCTTGGATAGGATGTGCACTGATGTACACTATTTATTAGTTTAGTTTAAATAAATAAAATAAATAAATAAATATTCACGGACATCTCACACAACGCTACCTGATCCCAAGTTTATTGATAATATTGTGGTATCTTATTTTTTGTTGTTGTTGTTTTAATTTTAAGTCAGTATATTGATTTTCCTGTACGGCGGTGTATGGCCTGTTTGGCAAAATAAAAAAACATTTTCTTTCTTTCTTTCTTTTTTATATTCAGCTCGCCAAAATGATGCCGCCGCTTGATGGAAAGCAGCGACATCTACCGATTGGGGGCCACTGTCACAGTCTGTAAGAATGTAGACAGCAGTCCTCAAGTTGGCAGCCCTATGAGGTGCCTCTTTACGCTCCGCTTGAAAACCCAGGATTGTATGAGGAGGGAAACACGTGCACTGGCAAGTCGTTCCAGGTTTTTATGGTTCGACAGAGAAACGTTTTTTGGAATCGTTCAGTTCTAGCGAAAATTCTCTCTACTGTGTGAGAGTGATACCTCTGTCCAGCACGCGTTTTTCGGTCACAAATATTCCCTTCAAATTGAACTGCAGTAGGTACCTACACCAGACTTTAAACTTGCACCCAAACTCCTATCGGCCATTGAGTACTCTAGTTACATCACTGAGACACTAAAGAACAGGTAAATTAACATACATAATAGGGTGGGGGTAGGCAGAGGCATAGTATACGCACACATTTCACCTTATAGTTTTATGTCTCACGGGTAGCGAGCCTATTGCCGTTCGGTTCGCAGTTGAAACTTTTCCCGCCGCCCCCTTTATGGCCTTCAACTTGGCTTAACGATTGTCATTTTACTGACAACAGGGTTTCATTTCGAATTTTAGTTTTCTACGTAAATGGATCTTTTTGCGAAAGTGTTCCCTTAGTCGCCTCTTACGACACCCTCAGGATGTGTTGGGGTGGCGACATTTTGTACTCTTACCCGTCGTAACACGGGACTCCGTCGCCACACATGGCGAAGATCATTCAATCAAATCAGCTTATAGGTATCACTGCTGGACGTAGGCCTCCGAAGATCATGCCACAACACACGGTCTTGCGCCTTCCGCATCCAGCCCCTCCCTGCCACCTTTTCAAGGTTGTCGGTCCATCTGGCAATTTGTGGCCTCCACTTCAGAACTCGATCAGAAACAGCACAGCCATACAGTCGATAGCAATTACGATACGATTTTGCAACAAAAAGATCAATCTATTGACTCCTGTATTTTAGCCCCTCTCTATAAAATAGAATGCAGAGGGGCTTTGGTATGTCCAGATTTTATCTGTAGTCTGTGTGTCTGTTGCATTAAACTCATAACTTCAAAACCACATGACTTACAATACTGAAATTTTGCAGACAGTAATAGCTGGTCATTTTGAGAGAGTTTACAACAACATTTCAAAACAATAGTCACGTAGTTTTTTAGGAGACGTGTTAGAGAGGGGCAGTATGGTGATTCCGATGTCACAGCTTCTGGTTTAAATAATACAAAGAAATAATAGAACGACAGAACGATCAACTCATCAAATTATTTTCAGTCCTCAACACCTGTTTTTTGTTACACATACAATAAAAGATAAAGAAGTGCCGAGGATTTAATACAAGTATATAGGTCAATGACAAATCTCTTAAAGAAATGTGTAGAATTTGACTGATATGGGCCCATTAATCATAGGATTCGAGGCCAACGTTTCATTTTAAACATTTGTTGTCTTTTTAACTATTTTTATATTCTTTATTGTGTCATAATGACAACCATAAATCTATTCTGATGGCACAACACAGCAGCTTAAAATATTAATTTTGTCACAATATCTCAATCTTAACGTAAAACAAAAACTTTGTACTCTTTCTATAGTCCAATCATTAAGTCGGAAAAATCGGGTTAGAAATGCAAATGAACCGAGAAAGCCAAATTTTGGATATTACGTGGGACCGAGATACAACGGGAAACCGAGTTATGATGGCGGAAAACCCATCAGGTTATTTTGGTCGACAATTTGAACTTAAGCTTTTCTAGCCCCTCCTCACGTAATATCCAAAATTTGGCTTTCTTAGTTCATTTGCATTTCCAAATGTATATAATGACTGGACTACTTAGAATATTCCCAAAACGGATGAACATGAAAGACGCAGCAAAGTTCATGTGGAGAAGAAAATCACAGAAAGCCATCAATAGAATTAAATTATTTAAAATGACCTGAAAATACATCGATCTTCGAACAAAAAATATCGGCGTCAAAATTGAATCTGTTCGGACATCCATATTCTCACAGACAGACTCCTCATTTTACCGACGAAGGTTAATCAACAATCGTGTTGCTGGCAATTTGAACTTTATGTCAAAGTGATAAAGACGTTATGAGCAGCAATCCGTTGATGCACCAGCTATATCTGTACTCACCACTCATTACTACATGAAGGTCCAGGAGGTGCCTGAGTCGTAGAACTGGTAGTTGTAGGCCTTTCAGTAGTAGTCGATGTAGTCGATGTAATATTGGTTGAACAGATTTCGTCATAGTCTGGACAGCAATCGTCTTGACCACTTGGTCTGTGGCAAAACTCATCGCAGTAGCATTGGGTTTCTGTAAAGAAAATATATTAATATAAGTAATAAATCAAGCTTTATTTTGCAGTGGCGTGCTAGAAATAGGCGTTTCTAATGCTCGTCACCAAGTAGGCGTAGCAATTAACATTCAAAATAGGCTTTTTTTTTATATTTAGCTCGCCAAATTGACGTCGGCACTAGCCTGATGGAAAGCCGTGGCGCATCTAGCGCATGTAACGGTTCGTTACACTTCCTACTATTATCATAGTTTAGCTACACTAAAACTATGCTTAATATATTTAATACTACAGTTAATAGATCTAAGTAAATAATGCGGAGGCAAACCTCGCGCAAACGAGTAGTATAATATTCTTTTGTTCGCGCAGCTATATCTACATATATCTATACCAAACCAGTCACGACGCGCGGCGCGCGCACGCTGAGATCATTCGAGACTTGACTCGACCGACACAGAACCTTAGATCGTCTTAACGTGTGCACGTACCGCGCGCCGGCAACTAATATTGTATTTAAACAGTAAATTTTATTAATTTTAATAATGTATATAGTAAAATTAAATTCAGTGTGTGAACCCCGAGTTTATTGGGTGAGTGTTGCATTATCTATATTTATCACTATGTAGGTAACTCGAATCTAGAACTTAGAAATACATCTAAATACATCATTTCATAATTGCTATATTCTTTCTAATTTTGTTTAGTACAGCCTTGCTAGTGCTTATAAAATATATGTAAGGCTTAATTACATTTTATGTAAGGATTGCACTGCTAAATTTTAATGGCAACTACCTACAGCCAAACTAGTATATCACGCAACTCATCATTCCCATTGTGTAAAGTCTTCTTACTATTCTATAACTTTGCTTTGTATGACTGCCTCATCATCGAACACCATGGTAGCCTATGATGCCACTTGCTTCCTGCTTAGCCCTCTCCGGGAGTGGTCGTTGTGGTGTTCGGGATGTTGCAGTCAGTAGGAAAACTAGGACAAACTGTGAATCGACTAAATTTCGATTCCAGGGTTCACTTTTACGTCCACTTTCACTCTTCGCCTTCATCTACACATCATCTACGTGACGTCGGTCACACTGCCGCTGCATCTACCTGCACGGCCAGAGACCTGCCTACTGCTGCTGCACGACCGCAGCTCCGATCCTACCCGGGGACTAACGCAGGACAGTGGCATTCTTATTTCTTGTAATTGCAACCTACGGTTACGAGCCTACCGAACCCCCCTGAGAGAACCTTAACCTACCTACCCCTATTTTTTTAATAAATTTTGTATACTTACTACTTAATTGTTTTCTTCCTCTCTCTCCCTCCTAACCCCTAAGGTTACAATTGAGGGCCACTTCTGATAGTGGTCCTCAAGTTTGCGGCCTTGTGATGAGCCTCTTCACGCTCCTCTTGAAGAACCCGGGATTGTAAGATGAGGGAAACACGTGTGCGGGCAGGTCGTTCCAGGTTTTTATAGTTCGACAGAGGAACGATCTTTTGAAACGCTCTGTTCTGGCGAAGATTCTCTCCACTGTTGCAGTGGCTGTGTATGAGTGGCTTCTCTGCCCGGCACGCGTTGTTCGGGATCGAAAAGGAGAGGGTGGGATTTATTTCGGACTAAAGTGTTAGTAACGTTCTAACAGTGATTTTATTTAATGAGTGGAAGTTTCTACAGATGCCATGTCGAACTTGAATCGACTAAAACTACATGGTCCCTAGTTGCCTACCTATCAGTTCAGTGCCGAGCGCCACGGAAAGATG
Organism: Miltochrista miniata; assembly: GCA_933228765.1. Classification (NCBI taxonomy): domain Eukaryota; kingdom Metazoa; phylum Arthropoda; class Insecta; order Lepidoptera; family Erebidae; genus Miltochrista; species Miltochrista miniata. Next base: position 6,828,863 of record OW121769.1, read on the forward strand.
TCCCATGATTCTTGGCAAACTTTAGATACCACCTCGACCTCGCGTCTAGGGGTCTTCGGGTATTATCCTGCTTCATTGGGGGTCAGTTCGTTATGCCGCTTCTTGGGGCGTGTTTGAAACTCTTAGGTACTGTATAAATTGAGATTCACTAGTGAAAAAAGAGGCAGTCTCACATATCTCAAAAATTATCGCGTAAGGTCTTATGGGAGGCTTGAAAAGTTACCAACCATCAAGTGGGCCGTTACTGCTAGTTTGCCGCCTAAGTTGTATAAAAAGCAGTCAAATCTCCTCCTTTTTTGAAGACTATTAAAATGTATAGAAAGTACGTACCTTTACCATCTGGACCACGAATAGGATGCCTACATTGATAGTCTTCTCTGCCCCCACAGCACTGCTTAGTGCCATTCTTCTCGCAATATGGTCCTGGCGGGAGATCTGACCAATCGTCAGCCAGATTTAGAACCACCAGCTCACTTAAGAGTATTAAAAGTAGCAATCTGAAACAAGGATAATAGACATATTAGTTTTCTTCTGCATATGAGGGTTGGCTGAGACTTTCACCTTGTTTTGATCTTGGCATATTACCTGGTCACGTCTTTATAATATTCAAGCTGACCCGCTCAACTTCCTTTGCGTCTGATAAGAGAGATGCAATAAAGTTCAAATGGATTCTACATTTTATTTAGAAAACGTTTGTATGGGAAAAAGAAAAGGGCTGTTTTTAGAGTTTTCCCGGCAATTATTCGAATTTTTCTCACCTTTTAAACCTTCCCTAGACTTCCACGAACATTTCAAGACCAAGATAAGATAAATCTGTTCAGCCGTTCTCGAATTTTAGCGAGACTAACGAACAGCAATTGATTTTTATATATATAGATAGATAGATAGCTTTTATATATATAGATAGATATGAGCATCTCATAGAGTAGAGACCACGTCTCATCAAGTTCTGGAATGGAGACCACGACTTGCTAAATGTAAGGTAGGCCGTCCACCTGGTACATTACACACACCACACACACCTGCAAAGCTCGCAGGCAGGTACTGGATCCGGAAGGCTCAGGACAATGTCTTGTAGTGTGTATTGAGAGAGGCCTAAGTCTAGCTTGTGGCAATCTACCACTGCCACAAGCTGATGTGTCTGGTGGCCTGGGCGCCGCCGACGTGTCTTCGCCGAGGACTATCGGCCTCCATAACCGGGGGTCTGAGGACAGTGAGAGGGCCGCTCACCGTCCTTATAGAAGCAGGCCCATGACGGCAGCGTGACGTGAGCAACTCACGCACCCCCCCCCCCCCCCCTTAGAAGCGGGATGACACCCGAAACCCCCCAAAGACGCGGGATAGCTGCACCCGAACCACCCCCTAGGCGAGGCCGCAGCGGCGGCCGTAGGTCTGTTGGGAGTCCTGGGACATTCTTCCGAGGGCTTCCCCGGGGCTCCCAACCATAGGCTGTTGGGCTTTACGTGAGGTTTTGTAGTCGGTAGGAGTCCGGCATAACATCCATGAGGATTTTCCCTCGCGTTAAACAAAAAAAAAAGCTGATGTGACTGACATAGAAACAACAAAATTTTTGTACCGTGGTGGAAATCACACCCACCACCGATCCGCAGTTGCACAAAATTACCTATCTAAGCCAATGAGGCATTCATTCATCACTTGAGGTTGGCTTCCGAAGCATTTGATGGAGCTGAAAATACCGTTGGGCATAAAAAATAGTTGATCCGTTTAGATGGTCGGAGTGGAAAGACGGATCTGAACTGATACCTATACTAATATTATAAAGAGGAAAGATTTAATTGTTTATTTGTTTGTTTACATCGAATAAGCTCCGAAGCTACTGAACCGATTTTAATTTTTTTTCACTTTTGGAAAGGTACACTGTTCTCGGTGAACATAGGCTATATTTTCTTCCCATATTCCCACGGGAACGGGAACTACGCGGGTGAAACCGCGTGCCGTCCACTAGTAGGTATTATCGTAAACGTATATTCAGTTTGTTCAGAATTCCATGGCCACGGGACGCCATTGCTAATGATGACGTCACAGATGCTTTTATTAGTCATTGTTCTCTTTAAGGTAGGTAAGGTTACCGTTATAGACCTTAAATGACATAAATCACTAGGTTGAGATTCTTGTTGAGTTGGGAGAGGCTTACATCCTGCAGTGTACCTACTGCTATAGGTTGATAACATTGAGTTTTGAATAAACTAGCTGTTTCTCGCTGCTTCATCTGCGTAGAAGTCGTTATCATTACCTACCCTCCTTTTGAGCAGTTGGTTAAAGTGGCCTATGTCCATGCTAGGGACTCACCATACAGTTATTCTAAATTTCATCTAAATCGCTTCAAGGGTTTAGGCGTAACAGTTTAAGCGTAACAGACATACAAACAGAGTTACTTGCTTTTTTTATTATATTCAGCTCGCCAAATTGACGTCGCCGCCAGCCTGATGGAAAGCCGTGGCGCATCTAGCGATTGGGGGCCACTTCTGACAGTGGTCCTCAAGTTGGCGGCCCTGTGATGTGCCTCTTCACGCTCCTCTTAAAGAACCCGGGATTGTAATATGAGGGAAACACGTGTGCGGGCAGGTCGTTCCAAGTTTTTATAGTTCGACAGAGAAACGATCTTTTGAAACGCTCAGTTCTGTTCTGGCGAAGATTCTCTCCACTGTGTATGAGTGGCATCTCTGCCCGGCACGCGTTGTTCGGGATCGGAAAGGTGATGGTGGGATCAGGTTGAAGAGCTCTTCAGAACATTCGCCGTGATACATTCGGTAGAAGGCAGCCAAGGACGCTATGTTTCTTCGCTGCGCCAACGGTTCGAGGCCTCCCGTCACCTCAGGACAAACAATTATTCGGATGGCACGTCTCTGCATAGCGTCAAGCGCGTCTAGTAAGTACCTCGCGGAGTCATCCCAAAGGTGAGAACAATACTCGACGCAGGGACGAATTTGCGTCTTGTAGAGTAAACATCTCATTTATAATATTAGTAGGGATTTCAAAGAAGGAGGAAGTATTTACTCAATTTAATTTTAACTTGTTGTAGCTATGTGCTCCTCTGAACATTTGCTAGGTAAAATATTTTACATACTACGAAGGGCTACGAAATCGTAGTAGGGCTACAAGAAATAGTTCTCGTAGCCCCATTACGAACGGAGAAGATAAAATAAAGAAAGATTGTAGGTAATCTACCTTGCGTGATTATAGTAGTAGTGAGTCAATCCCTATCCCTATTATCCCTACTAATATTATAAATGCGAAAGTAACTCTGTCTGTCTGTCTGTTACGTTTTCATGCCTAAACTGCTGAATCGATTTTTATGAAATTTGGTATAGGGATAGTTCGACTACTTTTTAACTGAATGCGCAAAAGGAGGGTAGTAATTTTACGCGATAACATTCCGATAATTTTACGCCGAAGTCGCAAGGAACAGCTAGTATTTTATAATCAACGAATGATTTTCTAATTAACGAAACTATACGGAAAGAAATATTACAAAAAATAATATACTAATAGGGCATTTGGCGCTCGGCAGCCGGTGCCAATTTTTCTAAACTGGCTTCGGTGGACAGCTTCACCGTCCTTACAGAAGCAGGCCCTAGACGACAGCGTGACGTGATAGTTACACGCATACCACACGCCCCAAGACGCGGGATAGCACCTGAACCCCCTAGGCGAGGTCGCAGTGGCAGCTAAGGCACAGGGCGGAAACTCCATACAAAAAAGTTTTTTTCACCCACACTAATATACACGTAATGTGAATGCTTGAATCAAGCGTGTGTGAGTAGGTATACTAGGGTCACTAGCTATGGAAACAAAATAATAACGAACAGATCGCAATCTCATGTAGGTATATGTAGGTACTTTTTTTTTCAAACCTACCCTCGACTAAGCACAAATTAAACCAAAGCAATAGCAGTACGTAGGTAGTAATACGTAATGCAACGCAGTGACACTCTCTCAAGTACTGTTTCGGCAATAGACACGTCAACTTGTGCGGGGGGGTTGGGGAAGCTTACTCGGTGGGAGGCAGGGAGTTGCCGATCTGTATGTAGTACTATTATTTTATCTTTGGCTATAAAGGTCTGTTTGGAGTCCTGGGGTCATCCACCCTCCTTCCCGAGGGCGCTGAACCGTAGGCATGTGGTAGGTAGGTAGGTAGGAAACGTGTGGTTTTTAGTCGGTAATAATCCAGCATAGAATCCATGACGGATTTTCCATAAGTTAAATAAAAAATCACAATGAGTTGCTACACGTCTGATAATGTAAAGATGTTTCAAAACCTTCAATCGCATTCTTGGCAGTTTTTGTTTGGCGCGCGGCGACGAGATTGTTTGATATGAATTCAAGAATTGTTTGTTTGTTTTGTAAATTACTTACTATCTATCATCCCTATTTGTGTGATCTACAAATATGTTGGTTTCTTCGTTTGGATGTTTTCTGTGTAAAAAGTATATTATACAATGTAGGCATAGGTATATAGAAATTAGAGATGCGCCGAATGTTCGGCCGAATATTCGAATTCGGTACATTCGGCAAGTTTTGGAAAGTTCGTATTCGGCCGAATATTCGGTTTATTTGCCGAATAATTACCGAATGTTGACATTATTATTAACTAAATTAATAATTATTGAATATGTAGGGGTTTACCCATAATATTAACGTCATGGTACAGAGATATCTGGTGGTGCACATTTGATAAGGCCAATCTGGCGTCCAATAAGTTTGGAGTGTCAACATCTCTTCCCTAAAAATTGCCCGGTTTTCACCACAAGCAGAGCAGATCCCATTACTAAATCAGTTTAACTTGCAATAAACTCGCAAAGTAAATACTTGTTTTCCCACCAATAAATGGTCGAGATGAAAGGAAGAATGTTAGAAATTGTTGTAATGAGCTGGATCAGTTCTAGATAGTGGTCCGAGTCATTAGGGAGTCCGTTTTTATCTGTTCTTCTTTAAGATACAATATGCAAGTACTTTTCTTCACTTGATTCCGTGTCACTCGACATTATCACTATTCGCTACAAAACACGACCGAACACCACCAGTCCAAAACTCGCAACTGAACTAACTCTCTGTGAAAATGAACTGCTCATTTTCCACTCATCTCATGCCTAATTATTGTTTTAAAATTCTTCGTTGGTAGAAAACAAATCTCATTCCATTAAAAATGAACCAGTTCAACTCACAATCTCCCGGGTTCGCACGCGCCAATAGATTACTCTATTAGCCATAAATTATTTATGGCTAATAGAGTAATCTATTGGCGCGTGCGACTACACATGGAGTGCTGTTGTCATTTTTGAGCTGGTACTCCTATATACCAGCTTTGCCCGTTCGACTCGGTATAGAGGCGTGCAATGAGGATTATTAATGATCCTCTACTTAGGGGCTTTCCTGACAAATTCGATTTTTTACGGCTTGCAGGATCTTTTGACCTAAGCGAACCACTATATTATAGCAACCTTTGATTCCCTGCATAGAGGGAGATTAACTGATAAAATATTTGTGAGTAAAGGTGAGACAAAAGACATTTAGACTAAACTTTCTTCACGCTTGCAAGCCGTTTGATTGAGAATCGGCGCCCTGGGTATGAGAGCTGCGTTGTTAGAATGTAGTCAGTCTCGAGGACTGACATTTACTAACCTGTTTGCCGCGTTAATTTGAAACGAATAGTTCGGCCGAATATTCGGTTCGGTACATTTTATACCGAATATTCGGCCGAATGTTCGAATTCGGTTCAACCCACATTCGGCGCATCTCTAATAGAAATATAGTATGTTTTATCAATTGTTCACATTCCAGAGCACATGCATATTAGCTTAATTTGGCAAAGATGGGATTGTGTGAGAATATTACAAAAATAAAAAAAAAACGGCGATAGTAACTCTGTCTATATTCTGTTCATTTATCACGCCTCAAGATGAAAAAATGGTAGAATAGAGTGTTGGAAAGAACCTAGACTACTTTTTATCCCAGGAAAAATTACTAAAAGGCTTCAGAAAACTTTACAAAGCTTATGAAGCTGCTCGTAGTGGGCCTGGACGTGGACACTCTCTCGCTCGAGACCATGGTGCGAGCCATGCTCTCCAGCGGGAGTAAGTGAGACTGCGCCGCCTCTTTCTGCGAGCAGGTCATGCTCTTGAAAGAGACGGCGGGGCGGGAACGGGAGAGAACTCTCCCACCCTAGTTTCGCAGTCGGCGGCTTGGGCGCCGCCGACGTGTCTTCGCCGAGGGCTATCGGCCTCCATGACCGGAGACCTGAGGACGGTGAGAGGGTCGCTCACCGTCCTTACAGAAGCAGGCCCATGACGGTAGCGTGACGTGAGTAATTCACTTACGCCCCCCCTAAGAAGCGGGATCACACCCGAAACCCCCAAAGACGCGGGATAGCACCCGAACCACCCCCTAGGCGAGGCTGCGGTGGCGGCCGCGGGTCTGTTGGGAGTCCTGGGTCATCCTTCCGAGGGCTTACCCGGGACTTCCAACCATAGGCTGTTGGGCGTGACGTGGAAAAAAAGTGCTTATGGAGCTGCAAGCATTAGCTAGTAATCCTGAATATTTGTTACTAAATCACGCTTTAAAGCTGAACATGTTCCGGTCCGGTTCGTATGGACTAAATCCCATTACGTCATTTTCCTACATATGCCTAAAAAAAAAAAAAAATGTCAGGCACGAATGTGAACCGAACCACACTCGGGCATAGCCGCAAACATCATCTAGTAATATAAAATTCTAGTTCTGTGTTCCAATGAAACAATTCGACTAGAAATATCTCCACATCCTCGTCCTAGGAAAATATTGTTACCATGGTGTTCTAATAGAAACATTTCATACTCTGGAGAAACTATAATTTCATATCTGAATCGTAAAAACCTATTACAAAAGCTTTTAAATTATCGTATAAAACGAGTGTATTTATTTTTACAGGGATTTTACGCGTAAACTGATGCTTAATATACATACGGACATTTTTAGAATTAGTCTTAATAGTTCCGCTCAAGAAGAGCCATGGTGGAACTGGGGAGATTTTTGTTCCTAGCAGTTCCCTCCATACTTTATCTACATATGTACCTATTTTTTTACGTGAGGGAAAATCCTCCATAGATGCTATGCCAGACTCCTATCGACTGCAAAACCTCACGTATCCTGCCTAACAGCCTACGGTTGGGAGCCCCGGGTAAGCCCTCGGATGTATGCCCTAGGATTAATGTTATAAATGTATTTAGAAACATATAAATATGTTTATCAGTCATCTAGACCCCATAGCACAAGCTTATATTAGCTTAATTTGAGCTAGATGATGCTGTGAGAGAATGTCCACAAATAATTATACTAAAACTGTTCGGACACGTCTCCAGACGGAATGGTGATTCTATGGAGCGCCTTGTTATTCGGGGCAAAGTAGAGGGTTCCAAGCCAAGAGAACGAACCGATGAAATGTACCGATTAGATAAAAGCGTTGGTACATATGTGCACCAGAATGTCCACTAGCCAAGAGAAATGGCGAGAGATCGTGAGATGAGTTACATCTGCCGCAAACACTACAACAATTGACACAAATTAGATAGCACAGACAGACTCAAATTAGAGATAGTACCGATAGAAACCTACATACTAAATTCGCTGAGGCTACGCACACATAGACAACTCATTCACAGACACGTACTCACACATAGACAACTTAATCACAGACACGTACGCACACATAGACAACTCTTTCATAGACACGAGGTCAGGCGGTCTCAACCGAATTTTCGATACTGATTTGTGCGCGAGTGTGTGTAGCAGAGGGTAGGTGTGAAAAAGAAGTACATACAGTTTTCCATATGTACTATCTCTAATTTGTGGTACAGATGGAAACCTACCTACATACTTAATTTGCTGAGACGCTTACGCACACATAGACACCGCTCACAGAGTTCACAGACACGCGTTCAAAGATTTTCATAGTAGTTTTCGATACTGACTTGTGCCCGAGTGTGCGTAGCAGAGGGTAGGTGTACAAAAAGATAATACATACGAGATTGAGTTCTGTACCTTGTTATTTTGTGATGTTGACCACGGTCACTCTGTTAAGAGTATAACGACTGAGAAGAAGATGAAGTTCCGTTGAATTAGAACGGAACTTCTTCTTCTTCTTCTTCTTCTCAGTCGTTACACTCTTAATAGAGTGGCCGTGCTCTTTATCACTGACACATAAGGGCTTTAGGTAACTAGGAAATTAGCGGATCGTCTCCGTCTTACATTATTATAGGTATAATACACTTCCCCCAGCTCCGCTCGAGACATACTTACTTCCTTACTTCAACCTTTATTTCACCCCCAAAATTGTAATAAACTCATTGTAGTGGGATGCGTTTTTTTTATTATGTGATGGAAAATCCTTCGTGGATGCTATGCCGGACTCCTACCGACTAAAAAACCTGACGTAACGCCCAACAGCCTACGGTTGGGAGCCCCGGGTAAGCCCTCGGAATGATGTCCCAGGACTCCCAACAGACTCGCCTAGAGGGTGGTTCGGGTGCTATCCCGCGTCTTTGGGGGGCTTTCGGTTGTCATCCCGCTTTTTAGGGGGGGTGGGGGTGATTCTCTTACGTCACGTTGCTGTCATACATGTACCCTAAAAATTTTAAGATTTTCTGTGTATTGTTTGGGCGTTGTTAGATGAGTGAGACGCTCTGTAATACTTTTACTGATATGGTAACGCCATTGAAAACTTAATTACGTGTTATCCTTGGCAATTAATTTTCATGAACTAGTTACACAGATCATTTGTGTACTCAAATCTTAGCTCGACCTGATTTCGCAATAATGTAGGTAAGTACTTCACAGACTAGCTAGAAGATAAGGTTTGAAAGTAGGTAAATTGCCTTTATTCAACTTTGTTAGCCTTGAAATATGAGACAAAGTTTGTGTACGTGATATTATCAGCTTTCTTTATATTCGACATGGAACACTGTGAAACAATGGGCCTTTGACATTAAGATAGCTTAGAGCATACAACTTTAAAAGGTCATGTAAATTTAAATCGTCTTAGGTTGCAAGTTATGGTCTTCTTACCCACCCCACTACCAAGCCACAATATCTGTTGTACACATAAAGTTATAATGTACTACGTAATAATAATAAGTCAATGGTTGTACAATTTTTTATCGTCATAAGTGTCATAATGTCTAATATCGTGAAAATCTAATATGAACAGGGTTTTTAAAATTACACCCTTAAGAAGATTAATAACCGGCCAAGTGCGAGTTGGACTCGCTCATGCAGGGTTTCGTAGCAGCAAGTAACATAGTATAAAAGTTCTTGTAGTTCGTTGTTACTTCGATTGATGTTTTAACACGTTCGCAGTGGTACCTAGTGATTTTTCTAACCGAAAATTGCGATTTATGACGTATTAAAAAAAACTACCAGCTCTATCTCGTTCAAACCAATTTTCGTTGGTAGATTTAATAGCAATGTACATCATATATTTATTTTAGATTTATCATTCTCTTAGTTTAGAAGTTAGAGGGGGGGGGGGGGGGACAATCATTTTTCCACTTTGGAAGTGTCTCTTGCGCAAACTATTCACTTTTGAAAAAAATGATTTTAGGAACCTCAATAGCATTTTTGAAGACCTATCTATAGATACGCCACACGTAAGGATTTGATGAAAAAAAAATTTTTGAGTTTCAGTTCTGAGTATGGGAACCCCCAAAATTTACTGCTTTTTTTCTAGTTTTATATAAGAGTCTTAATGCGGTTCACAGAATACATCTAGTTACTAAGTTTCAAAAGCATAGGCCTTATAGTTTCGGAGAAAAGTGGCTGTGACACACGGACGGACAGACAGACAGACAGACAGACAGACATGACGAATCTATAGGGGTTCCGTTTTTGCCATTTGGCTACGAAACCCTAAAAAGGGAATGGAAGTGTGGTTTTAGCCGGTAAGAATCCATCATAGCATCCATTAATGATTTCCAAACATACTATGGCCTATGGCGATCGGGATGTTGGTTGTATGTCTAGCGATTGTCCTGAGACATCTTCCGAGGAGTCACCAGGAGCCCCCGGCCAAGGACTGATAGGTAGAGACCGTGTGGTTTTACTCGGTTTGAGGGTTTGAGTCCTTTAACCTCTCTCGGAATTTCCATTTTTTATATTTCAGCCCTAGGGCGTCACCCTGGATACGAGGGGAGGTAGAGAACGCTACATGCGTACCACACGGCCGGCTGTGTGATTAAGTCAGACCACAGATATCAAGAACAACGAATTACTTGTACTTTCTTATGGTAAGAGACGCCATGGGTAGTCAAGTTTGTAATGGTACTTCTGTTTTTGCAGATAGCGATAGAACAAGTCGGTTTTTTAAATTATTTCACAGTGGCGATCAAAACTACACTGATCACCCGACGGGCAGCGCGCGATATAACACACTCATTTTTGACCACGCGTTCATGCCACTTCTCCTTTTTTCTGATTTCTGTGGGTCAGACTCTTACTGACTAAACTTTACCTTAGTCTCTAGCCCTTAGGCATTGGAGCCTCTTCGGAAGCGATCGCCCTTCTAGAGAAGGGAAGGGTAACGCTCGCGTCCCGTTGAGAGTCCCGGGACATCCTTCCGAGGGCTTACCCGGGGTTCCCAACTACAGGCTGTTGGGCGTTACGTGAGGTTTTTTAGTCGGTAAGAGTCCGGCATAACATCCTTTGAAGATTTTCCCCCACGTAAAAAAAAGGGTAACGCTCGCGTCTCTCTACGAATCTTATGGCGGAAAAAAATGGTAATGGTTTTAATCTCTTTGTGAAAAGAAAATTTTATTCTATCAACACATGTGGCGATTGAGCGGTGGGCTCTTGACCTCATCATCACGCCTTTATCCCCGAAGGGGTAGGCAGAGGTATTATATACCCACATTTCACCTTTTTATAATTTGTCCCACGTAATACGTTGTGAGCCGCATTGCCGTGTTTTAAATGGACAGGCGCAGGTTGTGACTGCCTGCTGTTGAAATAAAGCCTTCAACTTGGCTTAACGACTGCCATTTTACTGGCAACCGGGACCAACGGTTTAACGTTCCTTCCGAAGCACGGAAACGCTCAAATAAATGTCACAAAGTGATCACATGGATGGTCACCCATCCATGGACCGGCCATAGTGAAAGTTGCTTACTGCAGTGATCGTTTACAGAACACTGAGTCCGCGGGGCCACGAGCGCTTCATGAAAAAAATGGCATCGGCTTAATCTCTTTGTGAAAAGAAAATTTTATTCTATCAACACATGTGGCGATCGAGCGGTGGGCTCTTGACCTGTTAATTATATTATAGGTCGAATATATTGTAATAAATAAAGAAGAGTTTAATGTTATGGCTGGCAGGTAGCCACTATAGTCCATATTGTCGAAAGTAGATCTGGCAGGCTTCATTTTACGACTTGGCAGCAATTAGCCGAACAATATTGTCAAATACGAGATAAGTACTTCCTCGACTTAAAAAAACGGAGGAGGTTGTCAATTTGACGGTATTTTTTTAGCTTTATTACCTCATAACTTTTGTTATTCAATCGGGAACAGGCTTTCAGACTATCCCTGTGCCAAATTTCAGCCAGATTCGTTCAGCCGTTAGAGCGTGAAAGAGTAACAAACATTCAGACATCCACACATTGCCACAAAATTTTTCATCAACCAATCAATACATATAATAAAATCGTAACAGGTCGCTGTCTGGACATGGAAGATAAATAAGAAAAAGTATTATGATTTTTAGATTTTTTGTCTGTTTGTATGTACGTTTGTGCACGCTAATCTCAGTAACCGCTTAACCGATTGCAATGCGGTTTTCTTTATTGTGTTGAGGTTTGCTCCACTTAACATTCTATTTCATGTCGACCGGTTTATAAATAAAAAAGTTGTATCACTTTAAATAATTATACATAGACATATGAATCTATAAAAATGGGTAAATCTAAACTGGCGTGTTGGCTTAATTATAAAAAAGCTTAATGATTAAGGCTATTTTAAAACAATTCGCCTTCGGCGCGGACTGAATTGTTTTAAAATAGACTTAATCTTTAAGCTGTTTTTTTTTTGATTAAGCAAACAGGGCAGTTTCACACGCTGCTTGATAATCTGATGAAGAAATACCTCTCCTGTCATACATATGTGACGTAAACGAAGTTGCGGGGTCAGCTAGTTCATAATAATTTTACCTAAGGACCGGTTATCATGAAATTTGGTACAGAGTTAGAATAGAGCTTGAACATGGATATAGGCTACTTTTTATTGCAAAATAAGGTTTAAATACGGGATGAGATGAAAGTTATCAGAGGAAAAATATTAGCGGAGCTGCAGCTCGTAGATTTATAAATATACTAGGTACAGTCAGCCTCATAAATAGATAAACGTTATTGAAATTCACGAACTAGATTCATCAATGAAAAATTACACTCAGTAGGTACTTGTTTGGAACAATACTGTTATAAACAGAGTGTTTACTTATAGAAAAATTGTGACATTTAAGTACCTACTACGAGTAATTTTTCATTCATGAATCTAGTTCGTAAATTTCAATAGTGTTTATCTACTTATGAGGCTGACTGTACTACTATAGAAGTAAGAGGTACATAAGTAATACTTATCATAAGTACTTAATACTTATAATAAATAATAAATTACTTAATCCTTTACTTCCTTCCGATGTGAAAGAAAACCAGACACTCTCCCTTCCTCAGTTCGTAGTAGCTGTTCATGGTCTACTCAGCCACTGTATAACTCAGCTCTCCTCTGACAATAGCTAGGTATACTTAATTAAACAGTTATTGAACAAAACAATTTCCTAGTACTAAGTACTTATTTGAATGAATAGAGCTAAATATTTTTTAAATAATTGTTAATAGAACACTATGAGATATTTTATTATTATTGATAGTTAGGTTAGTTAGGTACCTTATATTGGATCCAAACAGCAATTTTCGCAAAAATATAAACATTATTCTTAACACTTACACAGACACACGGTTTAAATTAAATAATTTAAATAATAAATTAAACTTAGATTCACACATAAAACATATTTTTTTACTATCAACAATTCATTAACGAAACAAAATACAAATTTAATCTCGACACATAATGTACGAAAAAATATTGTTCGTTTTAAATTTGCGCGTCTACGCGTACATTCTACAACGATGTAGGAACGCTACTAAAAGTTTAGAAAAAAAAACTAGGAGAGCATTCACACGAGCGTGAAGGTTTTGTAGCAAAGATAGAACCAATTAAACCCTGACTGCGTCTGTCCCTCGTGCTGCTAACCCCGAAAAAACCTTCTAAGACCTTTTCTGAAGAACCTTGCTTATCCTTTTTTTTAACGTGAGGGAAAATCCTCATGGATGCTATGCCCGACTCCTACCGACTAAAAAACTCACGTAACGCCCAACAGCCTATGGTTGGGAGCTCCGGGTAAGCCCTCGGAAGGATGTCCCAAGACTCCCAACAGACCCACGACCGGCGCTGCGGCCTCGCTTAGAGGGGGCCTTGTTTATCCTCTACTGGTACTCTCGCCCTTTGGCTTTAGGTAGAAAAGGAAAGTGGATTGTCATGATTTTTTTTCACAGGGTTATGGGTCTTAAATCTAGAGAAAGATAGGTCTTTTTCCGCATTGGCTCGGCGGAGAGAAAGGCCTCCTATCGAGTTCCGCAGCCTTGTCGTTACCAAAGATTATCAGTCCGCATGATCAGGAACCTGAGGACGGTTGGGCTGGTCGTGGTGAGACGTGATAGTTTCAAGCAGACGTCCATGGGAATCTTGTTCTCAGATCAACAAGTTAGCACTGATGAACCTAGACCCCACTCAATTATTTTGGGAGACCTTACTACTGTAAAACACTATCTGAAGTACCTATTGAAAATTGCAATACAAATCCATTACATAGTTCTTATTGTTTTATTTGTTAGTGTTTATGAAAGGTCATCGAAAAACGTGCTATTTCTTTACCACAAACTACCAGATTGGTAGCTCAATTGCACAGGGTATCCCTCATCACATAGGCTGTTTAAAACACTTTATTTAAATATTTATACAACTGGCGCTGTATGTTTGAATACGTATAGATATGTAACATTTGGTTGTTCCCTTTCTGTGTAATCTAGTCATTAAATACCACAAATTTTCATTCAGTTGATGAGAGTTATTCAAGGACAAATTTTTGTGTATAGATTAAGTGATATAAAAATGTAACTAGTGAGATATGGGCGTTTATTATGCCTCTGCCTACTACTTCGAGGAATAAAGTGTAACTAAGTATATAATGTATCTCTGGTTGTGAATAAGTCTGTCTGTTAAGTTTTTAAGACTTACGGACTGAATTTAGACAGTACAATACTTCGACATGTAGCGAACTTCGAAAACACATAGATCGACAAGTCATTCGACAGACAATTGTTAGACAACACACACCTTCGAATGACCACTACTTCGACAGATTTTCTTCAACATTCTCTCAAAATAATAATGCTCTGAAATTTAATAAGCCCTACCTAATTAAATACGAGTATGTAAGTACCTAATCAATGATTGTATCTAACTGTTATGCAGTACTATGTACTGCGGTATCCCCTTATAACCCTGACGGCCATCGCCCTCTGTGGACTCAGCAATCTAGCCAGATTGATGGCCGTCAGGGTCTCCGCCCAAACGGGGGCCCCCGTAACAGGGCCATACTTCGCACGATCCCCAGGTATAGTCTCCTGTAAAGAGCGTTGGGTCCTCTGATGATGGTGTTGGTGTCCTTCAGTCAATTGTAGATAGGTTCCAAGAGTGCAGTGACGAATATGAGAAAACCTTGAGGAGGACTACCTTTCTGGAACAGGAGCTAAGGGATGCCCAGGGACAAATCTCACACCTGGAAGAAGCTGCTGAGAAAGTTACTGCTCAAAAAACTGATAATCTTTATAGTGAGATAATGAGTGGTATCCCGCAGTTTATTCCTTCTGCAAATTCTCAAAACCTGGACTTGACTACTATAGATCTTACAGGTGACAGTCCATATTAACGGGACAAGTCGGTTTTGTTTTGCAGCAGAAATAAACTAAAAAAATATCTAAAAATTAAAAAGTTCATACAGAAATCAAAAAAGCAATTAAAATTCCATAAAATGTTAATCAAGAAGTGTAAAAATATAGGTTCTGGTTTAAAATTTAGAGAACAAGCTAAATTGTCAATGTTAGAACTGGAACAAAGTCATTTAAAATATTGCACTGACACACAAAAATTAGAATCAAAAATACAAAGTTTGCAATTTGAGCTTCAATATATGACTAAAAAATATGAATGGTCCCTTAAGGACTTTACTAAATGTTCTGTAACCATAGATAAGGTACTCAAAACATCAAATGATAACACTGAGCGCCTTAATTGTTTCCTAAATGACCACTTATGCAATATTAACTGCCCTAGAGCAATTGAGCCGGTGGAGGCTCAGGGTGAACCGGTTACCGCTGAGCCCTTAGCTCCCATTACTACGTGCCCGCCCAGTACATCAGTGGATATATTGTGTGACAGTGTAAATAATAGTAATCGTTGTACTAAATTAATTGTATTTAGTGATGATATTGGTACCAATCTAAGTTCATTTTTAAAACAAAACTTAAATTCAAGTTATTACTCGGTTATTAATAATTGCTATCCGGGTGCTTCATTAAGTGATATTATGCAAAAGATATTAGAATATAAATTTGAAGCTAACAGTAAAATAATAATTTTCTGTGCAAACAGGGGCAAAATTAGCAATGATGATTTGTCCCTATACATGAATTACATCTTAAACTTAAATGTCATACAAGTTGTAATGTTCACACTTCCATTTATAAAAGGTGTGCCAGACTCGGAAAATTCATTTAGATATAAGATGAATTTACGTTTAAACTTAATAAGTCAGTATAATAATAAATTCAATGTAATTGACTTTAATTCTGTATTTGACACAAATTTGTCACATAGCAAGTATAAAGTCTATAATAATCACAAGGGTAGGTATTGTCTACCCAAATACTATAAAAGACAAATAGCAAGTTTGCTATTCAATTATTTTTACTCTATAGCCAAAAACTTGGCTGACAAAACTGCTTTATTTGAGCAGAGTAGATTTAGGACTTTGGAATCGGTTCCAAGTAATTTAAATTAACTTCTGGGACAACAGAGGATTTACCCTCTAGCCAAAATTGTAAATTGATAGAGTTGAATTTAATTGCAAATCATAACTATATCGGAAACTGTCCTCCGAACAAAACTAATTTAAAAAATGTAAATTGTATCAGCCTGGTGCATTATAATATAGCAACATTAACGCAGGTCAAAGAGTTTGAATTGGAGCTGTTCATGAGCTCAGAAAATATTGAAATTGTTTGTCTTACAGAACATATGCGTAAGGAGTATGAGCTCATGTTCAGCTTCAGTAGTCACCGGGTTGGTAGTGCGTTCTGCAGGGTCAACACAACACGGGGGGGTTCGTTGATTTTATTAAATAAGAAGTTAAAGTATAAGGAACGGATAGATGTTGTGTCCCTCTCTGTAGAGTGTACAGTTGAAATATCGTGCGTAGAATTGGAGCAATTCATAGTAGTATGCGTATATAAACCTGGAGTCTCACCCTTTTGTGAGTTTGAGGAAGTAATGGATAAAGTGCTATTTAGACTTGGAAAAACTAATAAACACCTAATAGTGTGCGGTGATTTTAATGTTAATCCATATCCATATCCATACTAATATTATAAAGCTGAAGAGTTTGTTTGTTTGTTTGTTTGTTTGTTTGAACGCTAGGATCTCAGGAACTACTGGTTGGATTTTAAAAATTCTTTCACAGTTTGATAGTCCATTTATCGAGGATGGCTATAGGCTATATAACACCACGCTAAGACGAATAGGAGCGGAGCAGCAATCAAGAATGTTTTGAAAACGGGGAATATTTTTTACCGTCTGAGGGCTTCCGAGGCGTACGCTGCGTAAATGGTTACAGTTAGGTAAACATTGTATACTACAAAATTGTTTCTCTTAAAAAGTTCTACAAAAAAGTCCGCGACAGCATATGTCTATCTTTTAAGGTTCGCTCACAATAACCTAATATGTCTATCTCTTAAGGTTCGCTCACGATATAATGAAACTGAAGAGTTTGTTTGTGCTAGGATCTCAGAAACTACTGGTTGCATTTAAAAAAAATATTTTATAGTTTAATATTCCATTTATTGAGGCTGGCTTATGGCGATATAACATCACGCTAAGACGAATAGGAGCGGAGCAACCATGAATAATGTTTCGAGAACGGGGATTATTTCTTTCTTATGAGAGCTCCCATTGCGGACGCTGCATAAATAGTTAAAGTTACGTAAAAATTGTGTATTACAAAATTGTTCCTCTTAAAATGTTATAAAAATAAGTCCTTGACAGCATATGCCTATCTTTTAAGATTCACTTACAATAACCCTCTTATTACGTTTTAAAGTATGAGCGACGCGACGGGAGTAAACTTGGTCTGCAGTGGCAGCCAGTCAACTGAACGATAAAAACCGGCCAAGTGCGAGTCGGACTCGCTCACGATGAGTTCCATACCGAAAAACGGATGGGTGGAAGTAAAAGCGACGGGAAACATTATATATTATCACTTTAACACCTCTTTCTTTCTCATTCTCATGTGACGCAAACGAAGATATGCGGTTCAGCTCTAATGAATACAAGCGACGCGACGCGACGGGGGTAAATGCAACGGGAAACATTACAATACTCGAAATATTAATACCATACATCTCACTTTCTCACTCTCATGTGACGCAAACGAAGTTGCGCGGGTCAGCTAGTATACTTATAAATACACGTCAGACCAATGATATCTTAAATTTATTTAAATCACACAATCTCACTAACTTATTTTTAGAGCCTACTAGATATTGTGATAAAACAGCTACTTGTCTGGACAATATATACAGTGATATGTTGCCAGAAAGTAAGAGTATTATAAATAAGATAAAATCAGATCATACTGGGCAAATAGCATCTTTCAAGATCACAAGAGAAAAAGTTAAAAGATGTAAAATATTATGTAGACCAGTAACTAGTGACCGCTTGGAACGTATGCGAGTTGGACTTTGCAATAAACTTCCATTTTTAGACACTGGCTTAAATTCAAATGTAATGTATAAGTTATTTTTTGATTCCTTTTACAATGAGTTCAACTCCATATTCAAGTCTAAGGAAGTCACAATCGGAGACAGGCCAGCTTTCAGTGAATGGGCCACTGAGGATATACATAAAAGTAGACAAAAACTGTATGAACTATACTCAGAAAGACAGCTTAATAGAACAGATGAATTTCTAAATTATGTTAAAACTTATTCAAAAAAGTTTAAAGCAGACTGCTTAGCGGCCAAAAGAAAGTATATAAGTAATAAAATTATCAATAGTGTAGACAAAGTTAAATCTACTTGGAAAATAATTAACGCAGAAAGAGGCCAAGCAAAATTAAATGATAATAATTTTAAACTTAAAGTAAATGGTAACATCATTACAACAGATGCCGAAGTCGCTAACGAATTTGAACATTTTTTCTCTCGAATACCAGTAGATTTGACCAGAGCCCTAGGTTCTTCTACCCCAATAGCAGAATCCTTGTTAAAAGCAAATGTTCCTTGCTGTAATGAAATATTCAAATTCAGTAAAATTAGTATACACACTATCATAAAAACTTTTAAATCTTTAAATATTAAAAAAAACGGCTGACCTCTGGGGAATTTCTGTACATGTAGTTAATTCGTTAATTGAAATGGTTGCCCCTGAATTATCAATAATATTTAATAATTGTGTTGATAGTGGTGTGTTTCCTGACTTAATGAAGTTTAGTAAAATAACTCCTCTGTTTAAATCGGGTAGCACCTCGGATCAGTCCAATTTTCGTCCTATTTCTGTACTACCCACGTTTAGTAAAATCTTTGAAAAGGTAATGCTTAATCAAATGCAAAATCATTTTAATACAAATAAACTATTTCATACTAAACAATTCGGTTTCACGCGCGGTCGGTCTACCACGGATGCTGGAATCAAATTATTAGAGTGTATATATGAGGCCTGGGAGGAGTCGTATGATGCTTATGGTGTATTCTGCGACTTATCTAAGGCCTTTGATTGCGTCCAGCATCAGACTTTAATTCAAAAACTTGAACATTATGGGATCCAGGGGACGGCCTTGGATTTAATTAGTTCTTAACTAAGAGATAGAGTACAGAGAGTAGTTATAAGTGGTAAACAGTCACATGGATCTGCTGTAACAATGGGGGTGCCTCAGGGTTCAATTCTGGGACCTTTTCTATTTTTAGTGTACATAAATGATCTCCCTCACCTTATAAGAGACGATCACGAGGTAGTTTTGTTTGCTGATGACACATCTTTAATATTTAAAGTTGAACGTGGACAACACAATCTTGACGAAGTAAACAATGCCCTCTCTAGGGTAGTCCACTGGTTTAACGCAAATAATTTATTGTTAAATGAAACTAAAACAAAATGTATTAGATTCACCTTGCCAAATGTTAGGCTCGTTAACACCAGTATTAGGATTAGGGATGATCAAGTAGAATTGGTCGATGAAACTGTCTTTCTGGGCATAAAGTTAGACTCCAACTTGCAGTGGGGGCCTCATATCGAGAAAGTCTCGGGCAGACTGAGCTCTGCAGCCTATGCCGTTAAAAAGATCCGACAACTGACAGACATTAGAACAGCGCGTCTTGTCTACTTTAGCTATTTCCACAGTGTCATGACCTATGGCATACTATTATGGGGTAACGCTGCCGACATCGAATGTATCTTTGTGTTGCAGAAAAGGGCTGTCCGGGCTATCTATGGTATGGGGTTTCGGGAGTCATTAAGAGAAAAGTTTAAGGATATCAACATCCTTACTGTGTATTCACAGTATATATATGAAAACTTATTATATACTCATAAAAATAATAGTAAATTTATTAAAAATAGTGATATCCATAACCTAAACTTAAGAAATAAGAATAAATTGGCTGTACCTAGATTTAGGCTTAATAAAATAAGCAATTCTTTTGCGGGCAATTGTATTCGAATGTACAATACATTGCCGATAGCCGTAACAGGTTTGTCAGTTAATAATTTTAAAAAACTAAAACTAATTTTAAAACACGAATTGCTCCTTTCTACCTTTAAAAAAAAACTGTATTAGATACTAAGATGAATTAAGAGGGACCGGACTGAGTTTCTTGGGGTGTTCTTCTCAGTCTGTAGCATTTCCGAACCCCCGGTAGAGTCACAAAAATTTTGACAAGTCTAAATAATTTTTTAAAAATTTCAAAGGGAATAAATTTTATTTTATTTTATTTATTTTATATTTTATTTATTTTTGGGCATCAGCCGCGCTAGTGCGGCTGATGCCTTCTCAGTTTTGGGACCAAACTTCGGAAGTGATGTCCGAAGTTCCACCGGCCATCGAGTACGAACCCCAGATACTTCATCGAGGGCTCAATGCTGATGCTGACGCCCCCTACCCGCAGGCTGGATCCCGCAGGTGGCCCCTTCCGAGGTCCGTGGAAGCACAGAGCCTCGGATTTGTGAAGCGCGACCTCAAGACCCAGCCACCGAATCCGACCCACAACTTGAGCAACCCTTGCCGTGGTCTTTAGTGCTGCGTCACGGTGCGTTGCTCCCCGTGCGCGCAGTTCGGGCTATGATAGGAACGAGACGTCGGGTCAGGTTAGGAAGGGGGTAACGTTCGGAACAAATATTAATTTTTTAATTCAGGTTTTCGGGTCAGGTTCGGAATAATAAAAAAAACAGTTACAATCATTGATTAGGTACTTACATACTCGTATTTAATTAGGTAGGGCTTATTACATTTTAGAGCATTATTATTTTGAGAGAATGTTAAAAAAAATCTGTCGAAGTAGTGGTCATTCGAAGATGAGTCTTGTCTAAATATTGTCTGTCGAACAGTCGTCTGTCGAAGTAGTGGTAATTCGAAGGTGTGTGTTGTCTAACAATAAATTGTCTGTCGAAGCAATGAGTACCTACTTGTCGATGAAGAATAGCTACTGAATTCACCTTATTTAGTAGAAGTAAGTAGTATGAATGTAGCATATTTGAGTTCTGGTAAAGTAGATAGAAAAGCGAACTATTGCACATTACCTACACAATATGAGGAGGGTAATAGTAGTAACTATACAGGTGTAACATTCGGAGCGGTCATTATGGGCAAGTCTGTAAATATAAGACATACAAAGATTTGTTCTTATGCATATTTCCACTCTTGTCGTTCCCGTTCGTGTAGGAATACGCTAATAAAATGTAGCCTATGTTACGCGGGGCTAGTGTAGTTTCAAAACAAAGAAAGAATTTTTCAAATCGGTTCAGTAGTTTATGAGTTTATTCATTACAAACATGCAAAAAATAAAATCTCATTATACTCGTAATAAGTGATTTCATAGTAACATACTGCAGATGACCTACACGAGCGATATTCAATTAGAAATAACGTAAGTTTGTAACACAACAAATCACAAGAAGTCCGATGTATATATAGGAGTTTGACATATGCGGCGATAGATGGCGCTGTCCCGTCCGGCTGCATCCGGCTAGCAAGATTCTCCGCAAGTGCATGACCTCCCACGAGAATTTCGTATTTTGTGAGAAAGGAATTAGGTAGTTTTCTCAGCTTCCGATTGAGCTTCCACTGCGTGGGACTTTTATTGGGACTAAGAAATAAATAGGGAACATTATTGCTGCTTGACTGTGAGCTTCCACTCGTGGGACTTTCGGTTGACGGTGTTAATGTTGAATTGTACCACGTATTAGCTAGGTTTTCGTTAAAATATATACTTGCTGTATCTATTCCACCCCTTGTCGTTTCTCTCAGCGCCTAACAACCTTGAAATTCGTAACTCCCGTTTCATCCCCGTTACAATTGGCGCTCAACTCGTGGCCTTAAGAAAAAGGATCTACACTTCATCGGAAACTGGAGGACGTATCGACGGGTTACGTTACGCGCGCGGGCAGAGTAACGACGTACAAAAAGAAACAAGATTTCAAAATGGCACTCACGGACGATCAGTTCAAGTTATGGTTGGCGGAGCAGAGACAACAACAAGAACAGTTGATCAAGACCCTAACCAACAACAAAAAGAAGACGTTAGCTGATTGCACGGCTCGGTTTTGTGGGAAATTAGATGAGTCAGTGGAGTCATTCCTTTCGGCACTCACCGTGTTTAAAGACACTCAGAGTTTGACAGACAATGCTGTTCTGAAGGGCCTGCCTATGTTACTGGTTGACAACGCTGGTGACTGGTGGACAGGTATAAAGGACACAGTAAAAACATATGCTGAGTTTACAGACCAACTCCGAGACAGGTTCGCGCTCAAAAAGCCCACTTACCTTCTGTATCAAGACATATTTGGTGTGAAACAGGAGACTAAAGAATCGACCGATCAGTTCTTGGTAAAGAAAAGAACTTTGTTTTCTCGGCTACCAGAGCCGAAGCATCCGGAGAGTCAGCAGCTTGATATGGTTTACATGTTGTTACGATGGGAAATTCGTGATAAAATCCCCAGAAATACGTTCCAGACCTACGATCAACTGATAGCATCGGCTAGAGGTGTGGAAATAATACTACGGGAAAAAGACAAACCCAGCACTCTCGCAGACAAACCCAACTTGTCTATCAAATCAACGGACGCAAAACGCATTAAAGTCAAGTGTGGTTACTGTAAGAATCCTGGCCACACTACAGATGTTTGTCGAAAAAAACTTAGAGTGGAAAGTTCTTCAGTAGTAAAAGAAACTCCAGTGACGCAAGCTTCTACGTCGCTACCTAAGATTACGTGCTATGGTTGCGGCACTCCTGGGGTGGTAAGAGCAAATTGTCCCACATGTGCTGGCAAGACGTTGAAAGACGTCAAGCATGAGAATGTCAGTTTCTGTGCGGTCGACGTCGAGCTCAATATACGCTCAAGACCAGTGGTATTCCTTTCGATAGGAGGAGTCCAAGGGTATGCTCATATCGACACTTGTGCCAAATCAAATGTAGCCTCTTATAGTCTATATCAAAGGCTACTAGAACGTAAGTTCGTGTTCCGTCAGAGGGAGGTAGAGCTCAGCCTTGCTGATGGCGTAGCAAAAAAAGAGACGGTGCTTGTAGTTCAGGCTAATGTGGCACTCTGTGACAGAATCATTCCTAGCTCCTTTATTGTCCTCCTAAAATCAAGAGACAACAGGACCTTATTAGGTATTGGCTTTCTCCAAGCTGCGGGTATCATCCTTAATGTACCGCAGTTCACCTGGCAGTTTATAGATAATGCGACCACCTACGAGCTGTACACTGAAGAGTTTGCAAGGTTCGAAGATCGGCATAATAAGGATATATCTCAGACAAAATTCCTCTCTGAAGATGCATCAGCTCCGATATGCGTTGAATATCTCAAAGACGGCTTACCCGGAGAAGGAGAATCAAATTCTGAAGCATCCATTTATCCGGGACTACAACGTATAGACGCATCCACTCCCAAACGTTGGAAAACGGTATTTGATGGCTACTCGCCTAGGTACGATTACATGATGAGGGATGCCCAAATGAATATCCACATGGAGGATGTTAATCTTTCACCCCACTCCAGAGCATTATTCTCAAGCCCCGATTTACCCAGAGTCAGTATTGACGCGATTGACATCGTTTGGGATAACTACGAAAACGTGCTTAACTCTGATCAACGAAACTCCCTTGGCATATTACTCCATAAACATGAGCAAGTTTTTAAGTCTAATGGACAGCCGGCCAAAAACGTCGTACACAGCATCGATACAGGTACAAGTGGGCCGATTGCTGTGCCACCCTATCGTCTATCACCACCACGAAGAGCTGCCCTAAAAAAGGAAATTGATGAAATGTTAAAGGATAACATAATTGAAGCTCGTGCCACTCCTTGGGCTGCTCCAGCAGTTTTAGTCCCAAAGCCAAATGGCGACATTAGGGTATGCGTTGACTATAGACGGCTTAACGCAATCACAAAACCCGATACCTATCCTATCCCAAGGATAGATGACTTGCTGCATGAGGCTAAACCCACTAGATATATGACAAGTTTAGACCTGAAGGCTGGGTATTGGCAAATATCTGTTAGGGAGGAGGACAAGGAGAAGACTGGGTTTATCACCCCCTTCGGAATTTATATTTTTAACCGGATGCCGTTTGGTTTAAGAAATGCTCCAGCTACCTTCCAACGGATGATAGACGCGTTTCGAGTCAGCCTCAGCAACGTCAAACTGTTGGCTTACCTGGATGCACTGACCTGTAATAGTATCTGGACTGGTGATCGGTTTCATAAAAGTGTGCCTAATTGAAAATCGCCATTTGGCGCTGACGGCAGCTAGCGAATGTACTTGGAACTAATACTAGTGATGTACAACACCTGTCTTGGTGTCGATAAAAACTTTACCAGATATCGACTACAATGTTAATTTTATTTTTGTACCAATGATGTTTACATAATATGAATGACTACTTTAAAGTACCTAAGTAGGCTAACCATCAGGCTCGCGAATTCAGTTTGGCGAGCTTAATATAAAAAAAAAGTGTTTGCTTAAACAGTGGTCGCAGGTATGTTGCCAAAGTAGTGTTACTATTGTAAATCGGCTGAAAAATGACACCGGACACAGCCCACACAGTCATTGGTTGTCTTTAATCATAATTGGTTCATGTTAGAACTTAAAGCTGGGCGTCTAATAGGCGGATGGGCCGGGCCGGGCCGCAACGCAAAAATCCGCATGCCATACGTTTTTAATGAAACTGCGTTTCGTTGCGGCCCGCCTCTAGTAAAGGCGGCCCGGTCCGCCTGGTGGACGCCTCGCTTAACGTGAGCCGTGCGAGCGTGCTCCCCGAAGCAGCCAATGCCAACTTGCTATTCCGCCTCAATGGCAACTATTTCCCATTTGCTTCCCGAAGCAGCCGTGCCCAGAGAGGAATTTTGTTAAGTGACAGGTTAATTAGGATTAGGATTTATTGTAGTTTTGTTTGTTTGCGAAGCGCTCGTGGCCCCGCGGACTCAGTGTTCTGTAAACGATCACTGCAGTAAGCAACATTCACTATGGCCGGTCCATGGATGGGTGACCATCCATGTGATCACTTTGTGACATTTATTTGAGCGTTTCCGTGCTTCGGAAGGTACGTAAAGCCGTTGGTCCCGGTTGCCAGTAAAATGGCAGTCGTTAAGCTAAGTTGAAGGCTTTATTTCAACAGCAGGCAGTCACAACCTGCGCCTGTCCATTTAAACACGGCAATACGGCTCACCACCTATTACGTGGGACAAATTATACAAAGGTGAAATGTGGGCATATAATATGCCTCTGCCTACCCCTTCGGGGATAAAGGCGTGACCATATGTATGTGTATGTATGTATGTTTGTTTGCAGTAGGTAAGTACAGAGGAGGGTAGGTATTTAAAAAAATATGAAATCACACATTTATTACGGTATATTTTTAAATGCACATCTGTATAATTTTTAAAAGGAAATTATCTATTTAATAATGACATATTTTAAAAAGATTGAAAAACAAAGTAGATTCTCTTAAAATAGGCTTGTGTTCACTAAGAATAAATCTGATTGATGTGTGTTTCTAACGACTATGTCCAATATATAAATAACAAAAAGTAATGTAAATTGGTACACAAATTAAGGATTAGGTACTATTATTTTTAGAAAATAAGATTGGAATAAATAGGCATTCCGTCACGTCACATCAAATACCTCTATCAGAAAGTGTGACGTAACAGTTTGCTACTTTGACGTTTGACGCACTCTGGCAGTCATAACATAAAAACATAAACAAAACTATATATTTCACACGCTAGTTAGTTACTGTTTCGATTATCAACTACAATTTTAAGTGTTTATTAATAATTTTAATATCTTCATTAAATTATTAAAGAACTTTTACCATGCCTCTTGTTTTTTAAACTACGAATTTTGGCATTGGACAGAAAATTATCGATATACATTTTGACATCCCTATTAATCATTATAGGTTATAAAAATATTCGTAAAATCCCCGAAACTCGAAGGGTATTCGCTTATGATAGTAAAAAAAAACCTAAATTATGGTTTTATAATAATTGTTTAAAAATTTGATTCTTAGATTTACTTACTTGTGAAAAGAGACGCCACAGCCCTTCTCGTATCTTGTTTTACAATATACACACGATCTCATGCTAAATATCTACTTAATTACACTATGAACTAAATTTATACATCAAAACACTTCAAATTTATACCAATCACAGTAATAACTTAAAAATATTTGAAATTTCACACATAAACTCCTTCTGAAATAAACAAACAACGGCCATTTGCAAACTAATTTAGTTCTCAGTGCACTCGGCAGAGGCGCTTTGAATCGGCCCAAAAAAGTAGCTGTCATTTTGTATGGAATAGCCAGTCCAGCGATTATTATTACAGGTCAGTGCCTGGATGACATAATTTTGTTTTCTACTACCTTCGAAACTCATATGGCGGACTTAAACCAGGTTTTTGGAAAACTTCGCGAGTTTAATCTGACAGTTAACTTAAAGAAGTGCAGATTCTGTTGTTCCACCATTAAATATTTAGGACATTACATAACACCAGATGGTCTTACCGTAGATCCCGAAAAGACGGCAGCTATACTGAAGTTACCAACCCCAAAGTCCTTGCAACATTTGATATCGTTTCTTCAGACTTGCTCTTGGTATCGTCGGTTTATTAAAAACTTCTCACGAGTGGCAGAACCACTCACACGACTTACCAAGAAAGGTGCTTGTTGGACTTGGACGGATGAGCAAGAAACAGCATACAAAGAGCTGAAGCATTACCTCACTACGGCACCTGTACTTTGTCAAGCCGATGAAACAAAACCCTACATTATTAGGACGGATGCTAGTGGGTATGCATTGGGAGCTGTTTTGACACAGGGGGAGCCTTCAAATGAGCATCCTGTAGAATACGCCAGTCGTTTATTGACTCCCGCAGAAAAAAACTATTCCACGACGGAACGTGAAGCTCTTGTAGTCGTTTGGGCTGTAGATAAATTTAGAGGCTACATTGAGGGTTTGCCAACGTTGATAGTTACTGACCATCAAGCCTTGAAGTGGCTTACATCTTTAAAGTCGCCGACCGGTCGCTTAGCAAGATGGGCCCTACTACTTCAAGCATTTGATGTTACAATCAAATATGTACCAGGACGGATAAATGTAGTTGCTGATATGCTTTCTCGGCCGCCTTGCTCTGAAACTACAAAATAATGCAAGTTGTAGCGTGTGCACAGTTTCAGTCGATATGCCAACTCGTAGTACGAAGGAAATACGAGAGGAGCAACTGAAAGATGCATTCATTACCAATATAGTTAGGACTCTTGAATCGACGGAATGCAACGAAAACACTGCTTATTGGAACAACAAAGGGTATTACGTCAATAACGGTCTTTTATATAGACAGTCAGCTGATTCCGATATAGAAGAACCACAGTTAGTTGTCCCTGAGCACGAGTGGGCTAATGTTCTCGCTGCTTATCACGACGACCCTTTGGCTGGACACAACGGTGTTGAAAAAACTTACTCTCGGATATCAAGGAGATACTTCTGGAAGGGTATGAGAAGATATATTGAGTCTCACATAAAGAACTGCATTACTTGTCAGCGATATAAGCCTTCGAATTTGAAGCCTGCTGGTTTAATGCAGACCACTGCTATGAACAGACGCTTTGAAGCTATATCGTTCGACTTGTTCGGGCCATTACCTATTTCCGCTGATGGGAAAACTTGGATCCTTATTGTAGAAGATTGTGCTACCCGCTGGGTTGAGCTGTTTGCTCTACCGAATGCATCTGCAGCAACGTGCGCTGAAACACTGATCACAGAAATATTCTTACGGTATGGCGTATGTACCTAGAAAGATGACCAGTGACAATGGAACGCAGTTTGTAGGCGCAGTCATGCAGCAGATCTGTTTTTGCTTCAAAATTAAACATTCGTTCACTCCGGTATATCACCCTGAAGCAAATCCGGTAGAACGCAGGAACCGCGATCTAAAGTTACAATTGGCAATCCTTGTTGGCGAAGAACACAGGAACTGGTCAGAAAAGCTACCAAGCATTCGATTTGCTATGAATTCAGCCGTCTGCTCAACAACGACTTTTACTTCGGCATACCTTACGTTTGGTAGGGAATTGCGAACACCTTACGATAATGAACATGATTTTCGAGAAATAGTGAGTTCAGAAAACTTCATCTCTGAGATCACTCCAAAATTAGTACTTATAGCTGACACGGTACAGAAGGCACGAGAGGTGCAAGAAATGAAGGAGGAAAAACGAAAGGAGTACGTAGACAAGCAGCGTAGAGCAAGCCCTAATTACAAACCAGGAGATCTTGTACTTTTAGATCTGCATCCTCTAAGTAATGCGGCTAAAGGATATAGTTCGAAGTTCTCCCCGCGGAGAGATGGACCTTACCTTGTTAAGGATAAGCATGGTCCTGCCTTGTATAAACTAGCCAACGTGGAAGAACCGGATACGGTCATTGGCATACATCATGTGTCGGCTCTACGACCGTTTCACGGTGCTAGTGAACATTTGCCTACGCCTACCCAGCCTTTGCGTAAACGAGGAAGACCACGAAAGGTTCCGTCACAGCCTCCTAAGAAGCCAAGTCAGCGTGGTCGAGGAAGACCAAGAAAACATTAACATTTTTCAGATTCCTCGCCGGGACGTCGCCGTCGCGTCGTCAGAATCTGAAGAGGAGCCTGTAACACAACAAATCACAAGAAGTCCGATGTATAAATAGGAGTTTGACATATGCGGCGATAGATGGCGCTGTCCCGTCCGGCTGCATCCGGCTAGCAAGATTCTCCGCAAGTGCATGACCTCCCACGAGAATTTCGTATTTTGTGAGAAAGGAATTAGGTAGTTTTCTCAGCTTCCGATTGAGCTTCCACTGCGTGGGACTTTTATTGGGACTAAGAAATAAATAGGGAACATTATTGCTGCTTGACTGTGAGCTTCCACTCGTGGGACTTTCGGTTGACGGTGTTAATGTTGAATTGTACCACGTATTAGCTAGGTTTTCGTTAAAATATATACTTGCTGTATCTATTCCACCCCTTGTCGTTTCTCTCAGCGCCTAACAACCTTGAAATTCGTAACTCCCGTTTCATCCCCGTTACAATTGGCGCTCAACTCGTGGCCTTAAGAAAAAGGATCTACACTTCATCGGAAACTGGAGGACGTATCGACGGGTTACGTTACGCGCGCGGGCAGAGTAACGACGTACAAAAAGAAACAAGATTTCAAAATGGCACTCACGGACGATCAGTTCAAGTTATGGTTGGCGGAGCAGAGACAACAACAAGAACAGTTGATCAAGACCCTAACCAACAACAAAAAGAAGACGTTAGCTGATTGCACGGCTCGGTTTTGTGGGAAATTAGATGAGTCAGTGGAGTCATTCCTTTCGGCACTCACCGTGTTTAAAGACACTCAGAGTTTGACAGACAATGCTGTTCTGAAGGGCCTGCCTATGTTACTGGTTGACAACGCTGGTGACTGGTGGACAGGTATAAAGGACACAGTAAAAACATATGCTGAGTTTACAGACCAACTCCGAGACAGGTTCGCGCTCAAAAAGCCCACTTACCTTCTGTATCAAGACATATTTGGTGTGAAACAGGAGACTAAAGAATCGACCGATCAGTTCTTGGTAAAGAAAAGAACTTTGTTTTCTCGGCTACCAGAGCCGAAGCATCCGGAGAGTCAGCAGCTTGATATGGTTTACATGTTGTTACGATGGGAAATTCGTGATAAAATCCCCAGAAATACGTTCCAGACCTACGATCAACTGATAGCATCGGCTAGAGGTGTGGAAATAATACTACGGGAAAAAGACAAACCCAGCACTCTCGCAGACAAACCCAACTTGTCTATCAAATCAACGGACGCAAAACGCATTAAAGTCAAGTGTGGTTACTGTAAGAATCCTGGCCACACTACAGATGTTTGTCGAAAAAAACTTAGAGTGGAAAGTTCTTCAGTAGTAAAAGAAACTCCAGTGACGCAAGCTTCTACGTCGCTACCTAAGATTACGTGCTATGGTTGCGGCACTCCTGGGGTGGTAAGAGCAAATTGTCCCACATGTGCTGGCAAGACGTTGAAAGACGTCAAGCATGAGAATGTCAGTTTCTGTGCGGTCGACGTCGAGCTCAATATACGCTCAAGACCAGTGGTATTCCTTTCGATAGGAGGAGTCCAAGGGTATGCTCATATCGACACTTGTGCCAAATCAAATGTAGCCTCTTATAGTCTATATCAAAGGCTACTAGAACGTAAGTTCGTGTTCCGTCAGAGGGAGGTAGAGCTCAGCCTTGCTGATGGCGTAGCAAAAAAAGAGACGGTGCTTGTAGTTCAGGCTAATGTGGCACTCTGTGACAGAATCATTCCTAGCTCCTTTATTGTCCTCCTAAAATCAAGAGACAACAGGACCTTATTAGGTATTGGCTTTCTCCAAGCTGCGGGTATCATCCTTAATG
Source organism: Miltochrista miniata (assembly GCA_933228765.1). Classification (NCBI taxonomy): domain Eukaryota; kingdom Metazoa; phylum Arthropoda; class Insecta; order Lepidoptera; family Erebidae; genus Miltochrista; species Miltochrista miniata. The sequence goes on from OW121769.1 coordinate 6,859,449, forward strand.
TACCGCAGTTCACCTGGCAGTTTATAGATAATGCGACCACCTACGAGCTGTACACTGAAGAGTTTGCAAGGTTCGAAGATCGGCATAATAAGGATATATCTCAGACAAAATTCCTCTCTGAAGATGCATCAGCTCCGATATGCGTTGAATATCTCAAAGACGGCTTACCCGGAGAAGGAGAATCAAATTCTGAAGCATCCATTTATCCGGGACTACAACGTATAGACGCATCCACTCCCAAACGTTGGAAAACGGTATTTGATGGCTACTCGCCTAGGTACGATTACATGATGAGGGATGCCCAAATGAATATCCACATGGAGGATGTTAATCTTTCACCCCACTCCAGAGCATTATTCTCAAGCCCCGATTTACCCAGAGTCAGTATTGACGCGATTGACATAGTTTGGGATAACTACGAAAACGTGCTTAACTCTGATCAACGAAACTCCCTTGGCATATTACTCCATAAACATGAGCAAGTTTTTAAGTCTAATGGACAGCCGGCCAAAAACGTCGTACACAGCATCGATACAGGTACAAGTGGGCCGATTGCTGTGCCACCCTATCGTCTATCACCACCACGAAGAGCTGCCCTAAAAAAGGAAATTGATGAAATGTTAAAGGATAACATAATTGAAGCTCGTGCCACTCCTTGGGCTGCTCCAGCAGTTTTAGTCCCAAAGCCAAATGGCGACATTAGGGTATGCGTTGACTATAGACGGCTTAACGCAATCACAAAACCCGATACCTATCCTATCCCAAGGATAGATGACTTGCTGCATGAGGCTAACCCCACTAGATATATGACAAGTTTAGACCTGAAGGCTGGGTATTGGCAAATATCTGTTAGGGAGGAGGACAAGGAGAAGACTGGGTTTATCACCCCCTTCGGAATTTATATTTTTAACCGGATGCCGTTTGGTTTAAGAAATGCTCCAGCTACCTTCCAACGGATGATAGACGCGTTTCGAGTCAGCCTCAGCAACGTCAAACTGTTGGCTTACCTGGATGACATAATTTTGTTTTCTACTACCTTCGAAACTCATATGGCGGACTTAAACCAGGTTTTTGGAAAACTTCGCGAGTTTAATCTGACAGTTAACTTAAAGAAGTGCAGATTCTGTTGTTCCACCATTAAATATTTAGGACATTACATAACACCAGATGGTCTTACCGTAGATCCCGAAAAGACGGCAGCTATACTGAAGTTACCAACCCCAAAGTCCTTGCAACATTTGATATCGTTTCTTCAGACTTGCTCTTGGTATCGTCGGTTTATTAAAAACTTCTCACGAGTGGCAGAACCACTCACACGACTTACCAAGAAAGGTGCTTGTTGGACTTGGACGGATGAGCAAGAAACAGCATACAAAGAGCTGAAGCATTACCTCACTACGGCACCTGTACTTTGTCAAGCCGATGAAACAAAACCCTACATTATTAGGACGGATGCTAGTGGGTATGCATTGGGAGCTGTTTTGACACAGGGGGAGCCTTCAAATGAGCATCCTGTAGAATACGCCAGTCGTTTATTGACTCCCGCCGAAAAAAACTATTCCACGACGGAACGTGAAGCTCTTGTAGTCGTTTGGGCTGTAGATAAATTTAGAGGCTACATTGAGGGTTTGCCAACGTTGATAGTTACTGACCATCAAGCCTTGAAGTGGCTTACATCTTTAAAGTCGCCGACCGGTCGCTTAGCAAGATGGGCCCTACTACTTCAAGCATTTGATGTTACAATCAAATATGTACCAGGACGGATAAATGTAGTTGCTGATATGCTTTCTCGGCCGCCTTGCTCTGAAACTACAAAATAATGCAAGTTGTAGCGTGTGCACAGTTTCAGTCGATATGCCAACTCGTAGTACGAAGGAAATACGAGAGGAGCAACTGAAAGATGCATTCATTACCAATATAGTTAGGACTCTTGAATCGACGGAATGCAACGAAAACACTGCTTATTGGAACAACAAAGGGTATTACGTCAATAACGGTCTTTTATATAGACAGTCAGCTGATTCCGATATAGAAGAACCACAGTTAGTTGTCCCTGAGCACGAGTGGGCTAATGTTCTCGCTGCTTATCACGACGACCCTTTGGCTGGACACAACGGTGTTGAAAAAACTTACTCTCGGATATCAAGGAGATACTTCTGGAAGGGTATGAGAAGATATATTGAGTCTCACATAAAGAACTGCATTACTTGTCAGCGATATAAGCCTTCGAATTTGAAGCCTGCTGGTTTAATGCAGACCACTGCTATGAACAGACGCTTTGAAGCTATATCGTTCGACTTGTTCGGGCCATTACCTATTTCCGCTGATGGGAAAACTTGGATCCTTATTGTAGAAGATTGTGCTACCCGCTGGGTTGAGCTGTTTGCTCTACCGAATGCATCTGCAGCAACGTGCGCTGAAACACTGATCACAGAAATATTCTTACGGTATGGCGTATGTACCTAGAAAGATGACCAGTGACAATGGAACGCAGTTTGTAGGCGCAGTCATGCAGCAGATCTGTTTTTGCTTCAAAATTAAACATTCGTTCACTCCGGTATATCACCCTGAAGCAAATCCGGTAGAACGCAGGAACCGCGATCTAAAGTTACAATTGGCAATCCTTGTTGGCGAAGAACACAGGAACTGGTCAGAAAAGCTACCAAGCATTCGATTTGCTATGAATTCAGCCGTCTGCTCAACAACGACTTTTACTTCGGCATACCTTACGTTTGGTAGGGAATTGCGAACACCTTACGATAATGAACATGATTTTCGAGAAATAGTGAGTTCAGAAAACTTCATCTCTGAGATCACTCCAAAATTAGTACTTATAGCTGACACGGTACAGAAGGCACGAGAGGTGCAAGAAATGAAGGAGGAAAAACGAAAGGAGTACGTAGACAAGCAGCGTAGAGCAAGCCCTAATTACAAACCAGGAGATCTTGTACTTTTAGATCTGCATCCTCTAAGTAATGCGGCTAAAGGATATAGTTCGAAGTTCTCCCCGCGGAGAGATGGACCTTACCTTGTTAAGGATAAGCATGGTCCTGCCTTGTATAAACTAGCCAACGTGGAAGAACCGGATACGGTCATTGGCATACATCATGTGTCGGCTCTACGACCGTTTCACGGTGCTAGTGAACATTTGCCTACGCCTACCCAGCCTTTGCGTAAACGAGGAAGACCACGAAAGGTTCCGTCACAGCCTCCTAAGAAGCCAAGTCAGCGTGGTCGAGGAAGACCAAGAAAACATTAACATTTTTCAGATTCCTCGCCGGGACGTCGCCGTCGCGTCGTCAGAATCTGAGGAGGAGCCTGTAACACAACAAATCACAAGAAGTCCGATGTATAAATAGGAGTTTCACATATGCGGCGATAGATGGCGCTGTCCCGTCCGGCTGCATCCGGCTAGCAAGATTCTCCGCAAGTGCATGACCTCCCACGAGAATTTCGTATTTTGTGAGAAAGGAATTAGGTAGTTTTCTCAGCTTCCGATTGAGCTTCCACTGCGTGGGACTTTTATTGGGACTAAGAAATAAATAGGGAACATTATTGCTGCTTGACTGTGAGCTTCCACTCGTGGGACTTTCGGTTGACGGTGTTAATGTTGAATTGTACCACGTATTAGCTAGGTTTTCGTTAAAATATATACTTGCTGTATCTATTCCACCCCTTGTCGTTTCTCTCAGCGCCTAACAACCTTGAAATTCGTAACTCCCGTTTCATCCCCGTTACAAGTTTTATTTTTCAAAACGACCGTGTTCGATTCCCGAACTGTGTGAGAGCTTTTTTTTTAAAACTATGTAAGCAGATCTTTTTTTCTGTAGAATTGAAGACATGGTTTCAAAGAACAGATCTATGCATGTCTTTTATTTACAGACTTGCCCATACTGACCGCTCCGAATATTACACCCTGTTTACTACTGTCCTACATCATTTTTTATTGTTTCATGCCTCCGTTTCAAAACTTTCGTAAAAAGATCCATTGCGTAGAGAAGGAAAACCCAAAATGAAACCCGGTTGTCAGTAAAATGTCAATCGTTAATCCAAGTTGAAGGCCTTATGGGCGGCTTGAAATACGCGTGCACACATCAACGCCGTCTAGGGATATTTTTTAAAAAGTTCTGCATCTCAAAAAATACTGGCTGATTTTAAAAACTTTTGATTGAATCTTATTTTGTAGGTTATTTGAATGATTCCAAAGAAATTAAAAAAAAAGAAATTAAAACAAATGATTTGCGCGGCATTAGTATAGCGAAGTTCGAAATTTTAATTTTACCGACGATAGTTAATTGGTATTTGTTTTGTCCAGTTGAAGTTTTAAAGCTAGTTATTGATTAATTACGAATTTATTTCAATGTGTAAGTCATGCAGCGACGCCATTTAACTAGAGAAGAAATGCCAAGGGCAGTAGGCATGCTCCAAGCTGGGGCTACTCAGCGGAGTATTGCTGAGGAGATTGGAACCAGGCAAAACGTTATTTCAAGATTGTGGTCACGTTATCGTGCAACCGGGGAAGTGGCTGAAAGACACCGTGGCGGGAGACGCATAACCACCCAACGACAAGACCGATTTTTACAAGTTGCCGCGAGAATGCAGCCAAACGTTACAGCCGTGCAGTTGGTTCAACGGCTCCAGTCAGAACACCAATTGCTTGTCAGTGACCAAACTGTGAGGAGGAGACTGCATGAAGCTGACCTTCATGCTCGCAGGCCACTTCGTACTCCAGCACTACGCAGAGGAAATCGTGGACGAAGATTAGAGTGGGCTCGTGAACATTTGCTTTGGGAAGATAACCAGTGGTCTGTAGTACTGTTTACCGATGAGTCCCGATTCGGTTTTCATCCCGATTCACGAAGAGTACGCGTTTGGCGAGTTCCTGGTCGTGAGAGTCGTCTGCAACACCCCCAGGTAGTCCATCCATACAAGGGCGGGACAATTATGGTTTGGGCGGGAATTCGTTTTGGTGGAAAAACGGACCTCGTTTGGATTAGAAACACCATGACCGCTGAAAAATACCGCGACCAGGTGCTTGTACCCATTGTCTACCCTCATCGACTTCAAATGGGTCAAGAATTTACTCTCATGCATGACAACGCCCGTCCGCACACAGCGCGAGCGGTGACCAGCTGGCTGCAGGACCATGACGTGTCGGTTTTACCCTGGCCGGCGCAATCGCCTGATTTAAACCCCATCGAGCATGCGTGGGACATGCTCCAAAGAAGGGCTTATAAGAATTTTCCTGCAGACATTGCGACTGAAGAGCAACTTTTTTTGCATCTTAGCAGAACTTGGGACAATATCCCGCAGCGAGACTTTGATAACTTAATTCAAAGCATGAAAAACCGTTGCAGGACCGTGGTTAACGTCATGGGTGGTTTTACTAATACCAAATAATAATAAAATAAATTAGTATAGTCTTTTTCTGGACAGCTCAGCAATCATGTAAACATGTCATGTGTTGACAGAAGTTGTCTATGATCATAGTGTTGTAACTATACTGATTCTATGTATGTAAATAATCATTGAGTTATATCTAGTTCACCGTACATTCATTTACTTCGGTATATCAATCGCCAAATTCATCAAATCATGAAATTCGGTATATCAATATATATTATGTGCAATAATTTTTTTATATTAATTTAATTAAAGGATCTTTAAAAAAATAAACTTTTAGAAAATTTAATAGTACATATATAATCATTTATTTACAATAATATATTACTTTAGGACTGAATATTTTAACCATCCACCGTCAACCGTACCCAGTCTACCCTAAAGAATCATTTTTTTTTCTTTTTATTCATATTTAAATGTTTATGGCGTTCGAAACATTAGATTATCTTTTTGGCAGCTCGCTGATGAACGTTAGCCTCTTTAAATTTACTCCTCCACACGGTACTAAGCCTAACCGGATCCTTCTGACGATTTCTGGGTCGCACAAATACTTATTTAGTCCCAATTTTTTAAAAGTACTTCTGCGAAGAGTAGGCCTCGCGAGCGCCCAGGAAAAAACAACTTGTGAGGAATTATATCCCTTATGATCCCATCATATATAACGGGGACCTTTTTCTCCCTTATTTTCCGCCCTATTAAAAAAACTTTCGACAAAAGTTGTATTTTTATCTTTTCGTAGATCAATGATTTTAAATCAAAGAACATGTGTGCCAAGTTTGGAGATAATTGGTTAACAAATGCGTCTTCTAGACCGAAACTGACATGTACACACACATACGGACGAAAGCAAAATCGTCTATACTGTGGAATCGAAGACCCAAACTCAAAGTGCCTTTTCACACGTACCGGTTGCCGGGTAACCGGCGTGGCGGCGGCGGTGAATGCAAGCGGTTGGCGGGCAAATCACTCCGGTACGTGTGAAAGCTATAGTACACGGCCATATACCCACCCTACCCGGCACCCGGCAACCGGTACTTGTGAAAAGGGGCAAAGACTCGCATCTCCATATATTCAATATACTCTGTGGACTAGCACTCTTCGCTCTCTGGGTCAATAAGTTATCTATACATATAATCTATACATATAATAAAATGATAGAAAAGCCAAAACTGTACATTGGAAATATTAACAAAAAAATGCTCGCCGGGTGTTCTACATAAGATACCGAAGCTGAAAATATAGTTAGAATTTTTTAAGCTATTGCATAGCTTCTATCGCGGGCCTTGCGTGGAGACCGAATCCAGAAATTGTGTCACGAAAACGAGTCACACTCTCGGCTACCTTCGGCCACGTTCGTGTATCTCGTCTCGCACTTCATAAATTTTTTGTTTACGTCAATTATGAACTCTGCAGTCGTTATATATTATTATATTGTGTCTATTTTGATTTATCATATTTAATTCAATATAATGTTGAAGTTGGTGCCATCAATATAATACCTACATAAAACTATGGGTTTACTTGGCATATAATTCCGCGTCTTAACCACTCGACCAAAGTTGAATTAAGAGTGCTGGTCGAATTTAGAGTTCATAATGTGAAATGACAATTTCGATGCTGTCAATTACATTAGTTGCTGTCAATTTACTTCGTCTAAATAAAAATTCGACTATAGGTGTATAGGTATTCATCATCTATGTACAACAGTGAACTGTACTCGTATAATTTGTGAAATGATAAAATGATGAAAAAAAAATTTTCAATAAAAAAGTTAGTTGATGCTTGTACCCAGAATCGATCTTGCGCCTTCTGGGTACCGATCCGCGTCTTAACCACTCGACCAAAGTTGAATTAAGAGTGCTGGTCGAATTTAGAGTTCATAATGTGAAATGACAATTTCGATGCTGTCAATTACATTAGTTGCTGTCAATTTACTTCGTCTAAATAAAAATTCGACTATAGGTGTATAGGTATTCATCATCTATGTACAACAGTGAACTGTACTCGTATAATTTGTGAAATGATAAAATGATGAAAAAAAAATTTTCAATAAAAAATAAAACCGAATTCAAGCAAATCCTGAAAAATAAAATTTACTTAGCACAAAATAATATGTATTTTGATTTATCATATTTAATTCAATATAATGTTGAAGTTGGTGCCATCAATATAATACCTACATAAAACTATGGGTTTACTTGGCATATAATTAATAATAATTAAATAATAAAAATAATTATATAATTATTATTATAATAAAATGTGTCAAATAATCCAAAAATTGATGCTTGTACCCAGAATCGATCTTGCGCCTTCTGGGTACCGATCCGCGTCTTAACCACTCGACCAAAGTTGAATTAAGAGTGCTGGTCGAATTTAGAGTTCATAATGTGAAATGACAATTTCGATGCTGTCAATTACATTAGTTGCTGTCAATTTACTTCGTCTAAATAAAAATTCGACTATAGGTGTATAGGTATTCATCATCTATGTACAACAGTGAACTGTACTCGTATAATTTGTGTAAAAAGTGTTTTAAATATGAATAAACAAAGTGCAGTTATTAATGAAGAAAGTCACGAAAAATAGTGAAAGAAAATGAGTGAGTACCATGGAGCAAATATAAGAGGTGAGTACTCTATATACATACATTTTATTATTATTATCACCAATGCAGTATTATTTTTTGTTTTGTTAATTTATATATGATACTGCTATAAAGATAACCAAACCCGGGAGTACGTTCCCATGGGAAGCGGGAAGAAAATTTCACGCTGACGTAGCCGCGAGCGCCATCTATCTCATACCTATGTACTTTAAACGTGTCATAAAAGTCACAACAATACCATACATGCATATTTCAAAGAATGTCTATTATTACCATAAAATTTGTAAAAATAGTTTTTAAGAAGAAACCTATTGTTTTATCTTTTAACTAGCTGACCCTCGCAACTTTGTTTACGTCACACAAGGTCTATGAAATTAGAGGTATTTATTAATCATACTCATCAAGTAGCGTGTGAATCTGCCCTGTTTTCTTAATCAAAATAGAGCTTAATGGTTAAAGCTATTCCTCAGTATAGAATTTTCCTCAGTATAAACAATTTACATACAAACACCGGCGTGTTAGAATTTTATTACATGTATCAATGTAGTAGACGTAACGTGTATAAAATGACATCAATCAAATGTCATCAATATTCTGAAAAAGAAATTAAAAATAGAGTTCACAAACTCTTTTGAAAATACGTACTGTACCTACCTTAGAGGATCGATAGGAAGATAACAGGATAGTTAACAACCATCCATAGAAAATAGATGGTATAATGCTGAATACCGCAAAGAACAATCGGCGCGGCATAGAATGGGGCCTATACTGATATCCTGGAGGATTTAAATGATGCCGATGTCCTGTGCCTGCTGAGGCACACACACGCCGTCATGCATGTCTGCAGGACAACGTGCAGGACAACGAGCAGGATGAGGCAGCGAATGGCTGGACTGAAATTAAAATCGACAGACGCAAGAGATGTGGTGGAGGCACTAATTCACGTACCTCGGGAGTGTCGTGTCAGAAACTGATGGGATAGAAGAGTACCTTACATCATTTCGAGTCTCGCCAAGGCCAGAACAACCTTTACACAGCCGCGCCCCGTGGGCAGTTGCGAAAATGGACACGAAGAGTGAAACTCAAAACAAAGTAAACGTTAAAAATGTACTGCTAACTGCTATACGGATGCGAGACATGGAAGGTCACTAAAGACATTTCGCACCAGCTACCAGCTATAAGTCTTCGTGTTACGACATCACTACTATAATTCTCATTTATTCCAAATTTAAATCTTCCCGCCACTCAAAGTCTCAAAAACCTAATAGCCGCGCCGCGCGTTATAAACTAGTGGAGCGCGGTAGAACAAAAAAAGTTGTTATGGCCGCCGCTGTTGAACGTACGAACTCGCGACGCTCTTGATGTGCGAAAAATAAGTCGAAAACTTGCTGGTGATCGTCAATTAGCCCTCGTTCTGTATTTCTAACGGTCAAATCATACGGAGATTGTGAAGTTCTGGTCTACGGTCAAGAATCTCAAGAATTGGGTGCACCCAAGTAGGTAAAGGAAACCTTAGTGGCGGTAAGTCCCTTAATTTCTTAATTCTTCAGTAGTGCTAGTCAACAACAGGTCTACCTACAGGATTTCCTAGGATTTGCAGGACTTATGAGGCTTGGGTCAAAGGAATGTTCAAGTTTGCTCGGCTTCGCGGTTTAACCAATCCCCTCCATTAGTGATCCGTTACGAGCCGGATTATTCAATTTTCAGTGCCTATGCACACTAAAATCTATATTTCTCGTTTTAATCTCATAAATTACGTAATAATATTCCGTAATAAATAACTATTATCTAGTTTTTCTAACTTTGAAACATACAATTTCATTGTGAAAGGTACATACCTACATTTACAAAATATAAATGGTTCAAATGGAACATTCCTTTTACCTAAATTGATTTTGTCTAAATGCTATGCTATAGTTTGTGCTCAGAATTATAGTTAGGTATGTCTACCTAGACTACTAGATAATTATATTGGTAAATTACATGAGAGACATTCCTAGTACATTTATTTAGTACTTAGTAGGTCCATTTAAACAACTTGTACTTGCTAAGTCTTGTCTTTTATCTGTAACTTAAATCTAAAAATACTTGTTCAGGTAATGTCTTTTATGTGGTCATTCTATTTTTAGATTCCACTCAAATACTATTTATCTCTTGTTCATTTTTCACAAGTTATTACTTCTACCAAAATTTCATAGGTAAAATAGCTTGTTAAAGTAAAACTTGTTAAGGCTCAGCCATTCATTAAGGCGAAGTCTTCCCGTTTTTTATTTTTTTTAACCTAAAATAAAAGTATTCGTTTGAACGTTTCGTAAGGCGAAGTACTTGTTAAGGCTCAGCCATTCAATAAGGCGAAGCCATTTTTCTAATTTTTTTTTTTTTAACCTAAAATCAAAGTATTCGTTTTTACTTTGTGAAGTTAAGGCGAAGTATTGTTAAGGCGAAACCTTTCTTAAGGCGAAGTCTTCCATTTATATAATTAATTTTCAAAACTACATTTATTCGTTTAGACTTCAGAAGTTAAGGCGAAGTACCTACTCATTAAGGCGAAGTCGTCGTTAAGGCGAAGTTTCCCATATCTCTTATTAATTTTGAATTTTCTTTTTGATATTTGAACTTAAACCAAGTACCTACTTCTAAGGACGAAGTCCTACTTAAGGCCAAGTTATACTTCTCAGTTTGAAAATTACTTGTTTGGTTTTACATTTTCAGTTTGTAGTTGCAAACTATTACTTGCGTTCTTAATTTATTATAGCTATGGCTACTCTAAGCGAAAGGGACATCACTAAGATGGAAGGCCAGATTAAGGTACTTTCAAGTAGACGTGAGCATGACTTTAAGTCTATGCAAATTTTATTTGATTTATCAAGGGAAGTGCTCACAAATAGCTCAAAACTGTCTGCATTTCGTGTTAGATTCAAAAAGATTGAGGATCTGAGAGCGAATTTTAGCGAAATTAATATTCAAATAGTGTTAAAAAAGACAGAGTTAGGGCAGTCTATTGATAGTGATGCTCAAAAATTATCGTCGTTTGATGAGTTGTACTATAGCGTTTTAGAATTTGCCGAGTCGTTAGAAGATACAAATAACTCACCTACTAAGGTTAAGAACAAGGACTCAATCTCAGTTCGTTTACCTAAGTTGCAAGTGCCTACGTTTGACGGGAACATTGAAAACTGGCAAACATTTAAAGACAGCTACTTGTCTTTAATACACAATAAATCATCTTTATCAGATATTGAAAAATTTCATTATTTAATATCATGTTTGTCTGGTTTTGCCTTAACTATAGCCAAAGGAGTTCCGTTGACCGCCGCCAACTACAATGTCGTTTTCAATGCTTTAATGAGTAAGTACGACGACAAGCGCGTGCTGGCTACTGCATATTTGGATAAAATTTGTAACCTCGTTCCTTTAAATAAACCTTCTTTGGAAGGACTTAATAAAATAACGAACATATTGTACGAAAGTGTAAACGCACTTCGCGCTTTAGATTTAGATTTTCTCGGTGAATTTGTATTATTCTATCTCGCTTCTCGTACGTTGGATGATGACACTCGTAAACGTTTTGAGATACAGAACAGTAACTCGATACCATCATTCAACGATTTATTGACTTACCTTCAAAATTATACAAAGGTTTTGGAAGTGAGTAAAACTAATACGTCTACTACTCAATCGCATTCAATTAAAGCTAATAATAATATAAATAAGTTTTCTCATAAAAATAAATCTAATTACAGTCCACTTACGAAAACTACTCTCGTCACTTCTAATAATTCTAATTCAAGGGATATGCATCTAGCACACCCTTGCCCGTGCTGCAATGCCCCACATAGCATTTATAAGTGTATGAAACTACAGTCCATGAATGTGTCTGCGAGACAGAAACTTATTAAAGACCTGAAGCTCTGCTCGAACTGCTTAAGAACAAACCACAGTGTAAGTGATTGTCAGTCTAAATCTAATTGTATTATTTGTGGTTCAAGGCATAATACTTTGGTTCATGTAGACTCGCCGGTTGTAACATCCTCACCTACTCTGGTGTCCAAGGGTGCTTCAGCTAACTTGTTGACATGTTCAAACGAGTTGATCTCAAAAGGTAGTTCTAACGATTTAGACTCGACTACTCTTACGAGTGTCGCTACAAATAGCAGTGCTGAACGGTCAACTAAAATTTTAGGTTCTGCCGTAGTACGCGTACTCGATATTCACGGATCTTCTCATCTCGCTCGCGTTCTGATCGACAGCTGTTCGATGGATTGTTTTATTACTAGTTCCTGTGCCCGTCGCCTTGGGTTACCGGTGCGCCGCTGCCAAGTAGCTGTCGCCGGTCTAGGACAAAGTAGTGTTCATAACATTAAGGGTGCAACATTTTGCACTATTAAACCACGTTACAATGAAGCCCCGTGCTTTGACTTACCTTTTGTTATTTTACAAAAAATCACTTCTAAAATGCCAGTTTGTCATATACCTGAAACTGTCAGTACACATTTCCAGCATCTCGAGTTAGCTGACGATACCTTTGATCGACCTGGTCATATTGATATGCTACTCGGTGTTGAATGTTTCGACAAAATATATGACGGGCCGCGGTATTCACCCTCTCCGAACTTACCTTGTGCACTCTCAAGTGTGTTTGGTTGGGTTATCACTGGTCAGTTCTACAACCCTGACCATGTTCAAACTCCAGCTCACGAGGTATCCTCTCTCATCGCGTCCACTTGTGCGCTCGATGATATTGTTCAACGCTTCTGGGAAGTCGAAGAACCACCAAAGGCTCGCATCTTAGTACCTGAAAATGATATCTGTGAAGATATGTATAAAAGGTCTACTTACCGGAAACCTGATGGTCGATATGTTGTCCCACTCATGTTGAAGGAAGATGCGCCAGCTCTAGGTGACTCATATAGAAACGGATTAAATCGGTTTCTAAATATAGAAAAACGTTTGTCTCGAGAACCTGACTTGAAGACAGAATACGTTGATTTCATGCGTCAGTACGAAGATCTGGGACACATGCAGCCTTGTACTACTTCGTCTACTGATCATGCCTATATTATACCCCACCATTGTGTTGTGAGACCAAGCAGCTCAACAACACGTCTTCGCGTTGTGTTCGACGCTAGTTGTCGCACAACTAACAATGTCTCGCTAAATCAAATTGTACACGTAGGTCCTAAACTACAAGTAGAAATTGTCGACCTTATAACTAAGTTCCGTCTTCACTCTGTTGTATTTACAGCCGATATATGTAAGATGTATCGGCAAATACTCATTCTACCAGAGGATCGCCAGTATCAGCATATCTTGTGGCGAGACACTGCTGATGCTCCTTTAAAAGAATATGTTCTAAATACTTTGACATACGGTGTCAGTAGCTCACCTTATTTAGCCATTCGAACACTTCGTCAACTGGCTAACGACCATGGTAAAGAGTATCCTCGCGCGGCTCAAGTTCTCTGTGAAGAAACCTTCATGGATGATGTCACTACTGGTTGCTCATCCTTTGAGGATGCAGTACATCTCAAAGATGAATTAACTGCGTTACTCAAACAGGGTCAATTCGAGTTGCGAAAATGGAGTAGCAATCAACTAGAATTGTTAAAAGATATACCAATTGAACATTGTCAATCACTCAAGTTGTTCGATCCTGACAATGAACATGAGATGAGTATATTAGGAATCAAGTGGGATCCATGCAACGATCAATTTTCTTATTCTATCGCCGACAATGTCAAAGTCGAGTTCACGAAAAGGTCAATTCTCTCCGTTGTGGCAAAGGTCTTTGATCCGCTCGGCTGGATCTCCCCAGTGATCATGTCAGCCAAGCTTTTGCTTCAAGAGATGTGGCGTCTTAATCTCACCTGGGACGAGCCAATTCCAAAAGTCTTAGCAAAGCAATGGCACATTATCGCTGCTAATTTAGCAGATTTAGAACAAATCAAACTACCTCGTTTAGTACTACCTCCTGATCCTACTCAAATACATCTCGTAGGATTCTGTGACGGTTCCTCAAAGGGATATGGCTGTTGTGTCTATCTTTGTGTAGTAACTCCCCATGTCACTAAAACTAGTCTATTGATCGGCAAATCAAAGGTAGCACCTTTGAAACCGCTGACCGTCAATAGACTCGAGTTATGTGCAGCGGTGCTTCTAGCCCGTGTGCTTAGCCACATACATGATGTTCTTAAGAATAAAATAAAAATTCATTCTGTATCTGCTTATTCTGATAGCACAACTGTGTTATCATGGCTTCAAACTCCTCCACATCTTCTTAAGATGTTTGTAGCAAATCGTGTCGTTCAAACAACCGACATGATCAACTCAGATCATTGGTATTATGTGCCGACCAATGAGAACCCGGCTGACTGTTGTAGCCGTGGAACGACCTGTGTCGAACTCGCCACACACAAACTATGGTGGTCCGGACCACAGTGGTTGAGCGAGCCTCTAATATGGCCTAAACAGAAACCCTCATTATCTCAAAATTTATCCGAATTAAAGTCTTCTACAACTCAAAGTCTACTAGCAATGACATCGGATAATCTCATTAGTGAATTAATACTAAAATATTCATCACTAACTAAACTACAAAGAGTATTAGCTTGGTGTAAACGTTTTATCTTTAACTTGAAATCGAATTCTAATGATCGTATTACTTCAGCCTTGTCTGTAACCGAGCTAGATCAATCGTTAAACATTATTCTAAAACATACTCAAAACATATATTTTGCTCAGGAATTACACCAAATCAATAAAACCAAGCAATGCTCAAATAAATCGATTCAAAAGCTTTCTCCGTTCATAGATGAGGCCGGAATCTTGCGAGTGGGGGGACGCATAAGCAATGCTCTTATTTCAGATGCAGCAAAGTATCCAGTTCTTTTGCCAAAACAATCGCCTTTATCCGTTTTAATTATTGACAAGGATCATAAAACGTATTTCCATTGTGGCCCTCGGACTTTGCAATCGTTAGTTCAACGAAAATTCTGGATATTAGGGTTGCGACTTTTGATTCGATCTTACATATCTAAATGCGTTATATGCTTCAAAGCCAAGCCTATTCCGTGTCAACCGTTAATGGGTAATCTTCCAGATTTTAGAGTGCAACCCGGACGGTGCTTTAAAACTATTGGAATCGATTTCGGTGGCCCATTCATTATTAAAGAAAGCAGACGGCGTAACGCACGCACATATAAGGCTTACGTGTGTCTATTTATTTGTACAACTACTAAAGCTATTCATCTCGAAGCTGTCACCGAATTATCCGCAGAGGCTTTTCTAGCCGCTCTCGATCGATTCGTTTCTCGTCGCGGTATATGTCACAAGATAATTTCGGATTGTGGAACCAACTTCATTGGTGCAAATCGGCTTCTTAATGAAATGTATAGCTGTCTTACTCAAAATTTCAATCAAATTTCGGATGGTCTAACCGAGAGGCATATCATATGGGAATTTAATCCACCAGGAGCGCCACATATGGGCGGTATATTTGAAAGCGGAATTAAACAAATGAAATATCATTTAAAGCGCTCAGTAGGCTCTCAGACTCTCACTCTAGAAGAAATGTTTACTGTACTAGCAAAGACAGAAGCGATTCTTAACTCTAGACCTTTGTGTGCACTTTCTTCTGATCCGAAAGAAATTGATGTCTTAACTCCAGGACATTTCTTGGTTGGAGGTCCACTAGTGGCTCTACCTGATGTTCCTGTCGAGGAAATATCCTCTTGTCCTCGATCTCGTTGGCAGATGCTACAAAAAATAACTCAATCGTTTTGGCGCGTCTGGCAGCGTGATTATCTGCATACTTTACAGCAGAAACATAAATGGTTTAAATCATCTCCCAATGTCAAAACTGGAGATGTAGTAATTATTAATGACTCTAATCTTCCTCCGTTATTATGGCGACTAGCCAAAATAGAAAATTTGCATCCAGGAAGTGATAATGTTGTCAGGGTAGTGACAGTTAAAACAGCGAACGGTCATGTATTCCGTCGGCCTGTGGTCAAAATATGTCCACTACCTTTAGTATAAAATTTGTATGTTAAAAACCTTCTTAGATGCTAAGTACTCTAGTTCTAAGTTTCAATTTATATCTCTAATCTTATGTAGTTTACTCTGAGCACGAATTATCTCTTAGTGTTTGAAATCCTAGTGAATTTCAAGTGGGGGGAAATGTTACGACATCACTACTATAATTCTCATTTATTCCAAATTTAAATCTTCCCGCCACTCAAAGTCTCAAAAACCTAATAGCCGCGCCGCGCGTTATAAACTAGTGGAGCGCGGTAGAACAAAAAAAGTTGTTATGGCCGCCGCTGTTGAACGTACGAACTCGCGACGCTCTTGATGTGCGAAAAATAAGTCGAAAACTTGCTGGTGATCGTCAATTAGCCCTCGTTCTGTATTTCTAACGGTCAAATCATACGGAGATTGTGAAGTTCTGGTCTACGGTCAAGAATCTCAAGAATTGGGTGCACCCAAGTAGGTAAAGGAAACCTTAGTGGCGGTAAGTCCCTTAATTTCTTAATTCTTCAGTAGTGCTAGTCAACAACAGGTCTACCTACAGGATTTCCTAGGATTTGCAGGACTTATGAGGCTTGGGTCAAAGGAATGTTCAAGTTTGCTCGGCTTCGCGGTTTAACCAATCCCCTCCACTTCGTCAAACGCTGCCTCCAATGAATCCTCGGTACATACGGGCCCGAGAACATCACGAACGTAAGACTATTGGAACGCTGCAGTGAGACCAACAGATCAAACGTCGGAAGTGTAGCTGCTGCGCTAGATTGGACACACGCTGCAAAGGGACCACGATCACATCATACCAAGGCAAGTCTTACTGAAACTACTGGTAGGGTTTCAAAAACTGTTCGATAGTAAGTAGGTACATTAATTGATAGTGGCTATAGGCTACATAACATAATGCTAAGATTCCTGCCTTTTGGCCTTTTGGACTTTAGTCCAAAAGTCCAAAAGTCCAAAAGACACGAAGAGTGAAACTCAAAACAAAGTAAACGTTAAAACTGTACTGCTAACTGCTATACGGATGCGAGACATGGAAGGTCACTAAAGACATTTCGCACCAGCTACCAGCTATAAGTCTTCGTCAAACGCTGCCTCCAATGGATCCTCGGTACATACGGGCCCGAGAACATCACGAACGTAAGACTATTGGAACGCTGCAGTGAGATCCCTATCCACCAACAGATCAAACGTCGGAAGTGTAGCTGCTGCGCTAGATTGGACACACGCTGCAAAGGGACCACGATCACATCATACCAAGGCAAGTCTTACTGAAACTACTGGTAGGGTTTCAAAAACTGTTCGATAGTAAGTAGGTACATTAATTGATAGTGGCTATAGGCTACATAACATAATGCTAAGATTCCTGCCTTTTGGCCTTTTGGACTTTAGTCCAAAAGTCCAAAAGTCCAAAAGTCCAAAAGTCCAAAAGTCCAAAAGTCCAAAAGTCCAAAAGTCCAAAAGTCCAAAAGTCCAAAAGTCCAAAAGTCCAAAAGTCCAAAAGTCCAAAAGTCCAAAAGTCCAAAAGTCCAAAAGTCCAAAAGTCCAAAAGTCCAAAAGTCCAAAAGTCCAAAAGTCCAAAAGTCCAAATGTCCAAAAGTCCAAAAGTCCAAAAGTCCAAAAGTCCAAAAGTCCAAAAGTCCAAAAGTCCAAAAGTCCAAAAGTCCAAAAGTCCAATAGTACAAAAGTCCAATAGTACAAAAGTCCAAAAGGCCAAAAGTCCAAAAGTCCAAAAGTCCAAAAGTCCAAAAGTCCAAAAGGCCAATAGGCCAAAAGTCCAAAAGCCCAAATGTCCACAGTCAAGTAGGTACTTGGTACTTTACTTTGTTGAACATAGGCCTTAAAATCTTACTAATATTATAAATGCGAATGTTTGTGAGTGTGGATGTTTGTTACTCTTTCACGCTCAAACCGCTGAACGGATCGGGCTGAAATTTGGTAACAGAGATACATTATAGTCTGGAATAACACATAGGCTACTTTTTATCCCGGGAATAACTTCCCGCGGTAACAAATTTTAGTCGGGCGAAGCTGCGGGCATCAGCTAGTATTCTTAGATAGAAATAATTATACTAGCATAGTCGGTAAAAAATGCTATGTAATAGCTTTACCGCGGCAGTCCCCGAGTGCCACACGTCTTTTTTTGTCTGTTTGTCTGTTTGTCTGTTTGTCTGTTTGCTTTGCTTTGTCCGGAAGGATCTCGAAAAGTACTGAACAGATTTGGTTCAAATTTTGAACAAATATTACTTAGGGGTGTGGTCTTAAAATAGGCTATATATTATCACGCCACATATCCTAGGGGCTAAGCAGAGAGTAATGAAATGTTTAAACCGTTGGATTGATTTAATTAAAACGCAGCAGGAATATTAGTAGGAGATAGGTTTTACACTCAGACAACATATTATTACGCTAAATTTTTTAGGACCTCGGCTGAGAACAATGAAAATCTGTTTGTACCTATATTTTTGCAAAATACAGAAATTACTGAATAATTTTAATTAATCTTTTATTTGAATAGCAATCTAGAGGTTGGATCTTTAAATAGGCTATATATTATCACGCTACATATCCTAGGGACTAGGCAGAGGCTAATGAAATATGTAAGTATGTGGATTGATTAAACTAAAACGTTGCAGTAATATTAGTAAGAGATTGGTTTTACACACCGGTTACATATTATCACGCTAAATATCTTGGAGGCCCGGTAGGGAAAAATTAAATTATGTGTTTGCTACGATATCCAGACGACTGATATACATACTTATATAATTCTAAATACATAGGTACATATTATACATAGAAAACACCCAAACTCCGAAACAAACATTTTGTGGAACACACAACTAATTGGAACAACACAAAAATCGAACCAAGCCCTCCGGCGCGACAGGCAGTATCACTACACCGACTACGCCACAGAGGCAGTCAATGAAATTATATTTCATATTCTTTCATATAATTATTCTAACGGCTTGACAGACACAAAATATATATTTGTTTATGTATTTACGGGCAACAATCAAAAGTACCTAACTGCAAAGATTAGTAGTAGTAATTTATAGGCTTGATAAAGAACAATAATCAAATTCATTAGAGTACGTGTTTGTTTTTAAATATGCATTTAGTATATAACATAATAAGTAAGTTTATCAGTTTTCTAGATCTCATAGCTCACACTAATATAAATCAAATTTCAGGCTACGCTATACTATTGTACAAGCCATATAATATGTAGTATACTTTTTTATAACGTGAAGGAAAATCCATCGTGGATGCTATGCCGGACTCCTACCAATTAAAAAAAACCTTAAGTAACGCCTAAGAGCCTATGGTTGGGAGCCCCGGGTAAGCCCTCGGAAGGATGTCCCAGGATTCCCAGCAGACCCACGGCCGCCACTGCGTCCTCGCCTAGGAGGTGGTTCGGGTGCTATGCCACGTCTTTGAGGTTTCGGGTGCGATCCCGCTTTTAAGGGGGGGGGGGGGGGGCATGAGTAAACGCCTACGGCGCGGACTGAATTATTTTACAATAGCCTTAATCATTAAGCTCTTTTATCATTAAGCCAACACGCCAGTTTAGATTTACCCTCACATTCAAAGGGATCCTTGAATTCTAGGTTTTGCAAAAGTTGGGATGTCTCTAATTCCTGAACTAGAAAACCTTTAACATGGAAACTTGTGTGAAACATTCCTTACAGTATTCCCGTTATAACACTAAAAAAAATTTTGGAATCCGAAAACGCATTGAGAAGTAACAACTAAAAAACCGTTTTGTCTTTCATCCCTTCTCCCAAAGGAACCGCGCAAAATATCGAGATCAAAAGTATCCTAGAACCTTCCTCGGATTATAAGCTCTGATTGTACTAAGTTTCATTCAAATCCATTCAGTAACTTCGGCGTGATACTTTCTCGGAATATAGACAGACAGACACACATGAAAAATGTAATTTCATTTTCGGCTTCAGTAGACTCTCGACCCTCAACAGTTTTATTATATGTATAGACTAGCTAACCATCGCAACTTCGTATACGTCACATAAGATCTATGAAAGGAGAGGTATTTCTTCATCAGACTCATCAAGCAGCGTGTGAAACTGCTCTGTTTGCTTAATCAAAAAAGAGCTTAAAGATTAAGTCTATTCTAAAGCAATTCAGTCCGCGCCGAAGGCGTGGACTGAATTGCTTTAGAATGCGTGGACTGAAGGCGTGGACTGAATTATTTTACAATAGCCATAACCATTAAGCAGCTCTTTTATGATTAAGCCAACACGCCACACAAACGTTGTTTATAATGAACATTCTTAAAACAACTTTACTGAAAAATGTTGAGCTTTGGCTACAGTGACATAGGTACATAAATTAAATCACCTTAAACATAATAAGTACATGCATACGGTCACGCCTTTATCCCCAAAGGGGTATCGAGTCATATTATATGTTTACCTTTTTTTAATTTGTCCCACGTAACGTAATAGGTGGTGAGCCGCATTGCCGTGTTGAAATGGACAGGCGTTAGTACTGCCTACTTTTGAAAATTATTAAATCTATAAGGTCTTCAACTTGGTTTAACGACTGCCATTTACTGGCTACCGTTAGCGTTAGTGTTATCGTCTCAACTCTTCCGATTATGCGTAAAGTTTTCAGTCTGTGGCCCTAATCTAACAAACGTTTCGTATTCGCGCTTCGCCATACTACTTACTCTTATAATTATTAAAGGGGCTAATTAATAAACACGTACGTCATACCGGCCTTGGACCCACTAAAACCATGAGGTCTCTTCCTATCCATCTAGCGCAGTCCTAAGGTATCCTTTAGTGGGCTTACCCGGGGCTCCCAATCGTAGGCTGTTAGGTAGGATACGTGTGGTTTTTAGTCAGTGGGAGTCATAGTACATTCATGTGGGATTTTCCTCACGTTAAAAAAATCCATCTAGCGCATAACTCCCCGGGTAAGTTGGAGGATGTCCTAAATTTGTTCCCACATTTTGGTTACGACTTATCCTAGAGGCTCAAATAGAATACGGTTCATACTTTTCTTATAACATAATTTCCACGCGGACGAAGTCGCGGGTAACAGCTAGTATTATATAAAGGAAGTACATTTTTTCGAACTGACGGATTGATAAAACAATGACCTCCTTTTAAAATCAATTGGCCAGTACAACAGTTTTACAACACTATGGCAAAGACAAACAAGTCTGAGAAAAAATAATTTAATGACAAGCAAAAATGACAGTCTTAAATTTTTACCATCCGAGTATTTTTCATGAAATTATTCTATAATCTAAAGGTTTATTAGTGTCGAAATGTCCGCATAAATCTAACTAGAGTTCCTTGAAACGACTATGATCAGGATTGATAATTAAATGTAAGTAATTATGGAGTAGTCGAGATCCAATTTCTTAGTTTACTATATTTTTTAAGTCTGTTGAATTCCACTATACCAAAATTGTGGTATAAATTTTTATTTTTATTTTTGGTGGTAGTATTGGAAGACTTTAATCTGAATTGGAAATGTAGGTACCAAATTAAGATGCTGCATGTGAATATTTATTATTTTTTATTAATTTAATACCTATTGACCTAAGCATTAATTTCAAACACAATGTAAGTTGTTAATGAAATAAATAAATCAAATAAATCAAATCAAATCAAATCACTGACTACTGATTTTTCCTATCAGTGCAAAAAATTGAAAAGAAATTACTTATTGTTTTATTTTTTCGTAAATGACACATTCATCTTTAATTGCACACCATTTTTTTACTTTTTGTTTTTAATTTAATAAAATTTTATATAAGTCGAAAATATATTTTTATTTTATTTTAAAATATAGTCTGAAAAATGGGCTTCCTAAGAATATAACATTGTTGCATATTATTCCTAACAGATTTTTTGAAAATTGAGAAAATGTGAAATATCCCTAGACGGTGTTGATGTGTGTATTTCAACTGCAGGTTGCGGCGACCTGCGCCTGTCCATTTCCACACGGCAATAGGATCACCACCTATTACGTGGTACATAAAACTACAAGGTGAAATGTGGGCGTATACATTGTGTTATTATGCCTCTGTCTACCCCTTCGGGGATAAAGGCGTGACTATATGTATGTATGTAGGTATGTATGTGCATTCCTACATTACAAAAAGTTGGGTCTGACGGCTCGAGGTTTAAGACTACTGGGACAAAAAAATCCCAGTAGTTCCATCATGGAACTACGCAATGGAACTACTGGGATACGTCGAACTTAGTGGTGGGGTGGTCTCCCTTCCCTCCTTTATAATCTTTCTAGAATTCTAGATATAGGAAATCTCGAAATTTCTTTTAAATCACCGTTCATTCTCCGTGACACCATTAAGTTGTACCCCCAGACACATTTGATTTCCAGATTTCCGCCGTGTAACGCCTGTTTCTTTTAGGTAAAATAATAGCTAAGAACTTTAATTTTCACAAATATTTTTGGTTATAAGGTTTCTAAATTCACATGACTTGTATTAAACATTATAAATTTCGAGTCTTTCCCCAGTCTACTAGTGACCACAGCTGTTGCAATATAGCCGAAACGTCGAGAGGTGAGCTAAGTTAGATGGATAAGCGATAAAGGTTTTCCTAAACGCCTACAGTATTGAGTTCTTCAAATAGGGTCTAAGAACGTTTTTGCAGGGTCGGCAGCGCGATTGTGGTGCCTCTAATGTTGCAAACTTCATGGGTTCCAGTAACCACCGGTATATCTGGTGGGTCGTCTGCGTACATTTTTTCTTTTTTGGTTATCTCCGGTTTTGTTGGGAGCAGATTCCTAGCTTGCAAATAAGGACCACTTGGGTGGGCCAAGTTTTGTTGGCAGATTTTTACTTAGATTACAATAGCATTAAACACACGAGCGATCAACAATGCACACGTTGGCGCCTGATATTTACTTACGGCAAATTACTTTCTGACATTTTCTTATGATCAACGCGTTTAAGAGTGCTCCTAATTATAGCGGATTTAGAAATTGAGGAGAAGATTGAAAGTCACAGTAACAGGGGCTCCCTAGTAAAGGCCCTAAGATATAGGAGCCCTAAGAAATCGATGATATGTGAGAAGGAAGTATGTGTTAGAAGATACTGTCGAGGTGGCGCTTTTCGGCTGTTACCTACTCGACGTATTCAACAACACAATTTAATTGTACGAGTATAATTTACCTGATAATTGTGTGTTTTGATTTATATATCGGAGCTTAAAATTATTAATTGAGACAATAAGATATTATAACTTTATTTTGAACTAGCTGACCCGCGCAACTTCGTTTGCGTGATGAATGAAGAACCGCTCGACCGATTTTGTGCAAACTTTACATAAACCATCAACTAAATAGTCCAAACAAAGCCTAGATCACTGTATACCTAGACATTTGGTTTAGATAGGTGAGCTCGTTCTTGAGTTATAAAATTACAACGAAAAGTGGTATGGTTTTATATATAGATAGATTTGTTGTTATGCCGGCAACAGAAATACATCGTCAAATTCATAATGCATAAAATATGAGCCAAGTAAATTTATTTATTAAATACATTTCTTAATTCAATGGCTAAACTACTACTTGACACAACTTCTCTTCTAAGCAATTGACATCGAAACTTAGTTGCTTCTTCAGGTAGTCCCAGCCTACGACGTTTAAACAAACCGAACTACTGTAGGCTTTGTTCTCCTAATACAGATGGTCCAACCAAGACCTGGTAACGTAATAACAATGTAAATTTCATCAGCTGAGCGTTCATGTTCATTGTAATGGCTCTTTTCAGTCCTGTCGAATGTAGTCTTCGTAGAGGCCATTCCCGTATTTTACAAAGACTTAGTGAGTCTGTTTCCTGACAGAATGCAGTCAGCACTATATGTAGAATAAAGTTCATGTCTTCCATGATCAGTTTGCTGACAATATTTGTCGTAAGGATTGAGCGTAGGTGGTAACATGCGGTGTTATTTTAATGACCAGTGGATACTACCTGAAGCGTGGTCTTTCATTTTTTCTGGCAAGCCATCTTAGCTTTTCTTCTCACAAATGTATTTTTGTCACACAAAACTTCCGTATTGCATATTTGGTTAATATTATACAAAAATAGCGCTTTTTATTTAACTTTATGGCTTTGTAGTAAAATCATCTCTTTGAAGTCTGAAGTAAAACCATATTCCTAACATAAATGACAACGCTTTCACAAATTATGTGTCAAAATAAAAAGTAATTTAAGTATAAAATAAGAGTATTTAAGGAGTATTGATATCAACTCCGGAGAAAATCGACCCCAAAATAATTTACATTCCCTTTTTAGCACGTTATAGCATAAATTTCAATAAAATACGAAACACGTCTTCAATAAATTATGTTAGTAATGCTATATGCCAAATTTTAAGTAGATCAGACCAAGGAATCACGCTATCCCATACAAACTTTACCTTCCTTTTTTATACCTTTGGAGGTGGAATTTGCAAAAATGTTAAAATTACTTTTTTCAAATTGTAACAAACAACGCTCATGCTTAGTTTCATCATCGTATCATTAACCGTTTAAGCAATAATTGATAATAACTTTGGGTCTAGGGATCGAACCGCAAAATTAAGTTTGCTTTGAATTCTATATATTTTTCCGGAATAAAAAGTACCCAGTGTGGTGCCCAGGCTATTAAAGAATAATTATACTAAGTTTCATCGTAATCAAACCGGTAGTTTTTGCGTGATGCCTGAACAAACAGACAGACAGACAGACAGACAGACAGACAGACAGACAGACAAAAATTTTTTTAATCACATTTTTGGGTTCGGTGTCGGTCTAGTAACACCCCCTGCTATTTATTTTTTTGATATTTTGAATGTACAGAATTTTCACTTCTACAGATTTATTATAAGTATAGATAGATATTAAATGTTGTAGTACAATTCGTAGCTCCTGGTAGAAAATGTATAAAAAGGCGAGTAAGAATATTGTGAGGTCTCTATATCATAGTGATCGAATAGGAGTAGGTTGTAACGCTGCTTAAGAGCCTACCAGACGCCAAATTGTTAAAAGAAGATAGAAGATATACATTTTAGCGTGCAAGAAAGAGAGAGATGCGATCGGTTTTTGTGCGCTTTTAACGAAATAAATTAATTATAAAAAAACTATAACCAATATGAAAAAAATGCTCTAGTGCAAATGAAGATTTTACTATTGTCGGTCTTATAAATATTTTATATGATAAAAACAACTTATAACATACGAGATCTAGCTTAAAATTTCACAAAATCGAGGTATTTTCAACACAAAAATCTATCGAGGATTTTATCAGTAATCGTGTTTCGAGCCTAGAGCGTTTTTAGTTCATGAACTGAAGTTGTCTGTGTTCAAATTTTAATTCAGCAGACCTCACGAGTCCTGAGATCTAGATCAAAGTAATAGTCTATTTGGCGTCATATGGACTCTTAAATACTTTTTTTTAACGTGAGGGAAAATCCTCATGCACTCCAACCGACTAAAAAACCTCACGTTACGCCCTACAGCCTATGGTTGGGAGTCCCGGGTAAGCCCTCGGAGGGATGTCCCAGGACTCCCAAAAGACCCACAGCCGCCACTGCAGCTTCGCCTAGGGGGTGGTTCGGGTGCTATCCCGCGTCTTTGGGGGGTTTCAGGTGTGATCTCGCTTCCAAGGGGGGCGTGCGCGAATCCCTCACGTCACGCTGCCGTCATGGGAAAGGCATAATAGGGTTGTTTAAAATAAATGCACAATATTAATTAATGTTATTTTTTATATTTTATCTTATAGGTACCTACTTATAAAACTAAAATACATTTTACTTATATCGAAGTTATTAATCACAGTTAAACACGACTACATTGACTACACGGTTGTAATACAGCGTCCCAACAGGGCTGATCTTTCATTGGTCCTAAGGACAATGAAGGTACCTCTACATGTTTTTTTCGTGTGCAATTCCTCATGAGTCCTGGCTAAATCCACACGATGGCCTACCTACCACCTATTCACCTGCATCCGGATCTCATGGATGTTGCATCCGGAGCGCTCGAACACGGTTAGATCCGATAGGGGCTTTCTATCGCGCACGCTTAGGTTGTGGAATGATCTTCCCGCCTCGGTTTTCTCAAATGCCTACAGTATGGGGTTCTTCAAGAGGGGTCTTAGAGGGTTTTTACAGGGTCGGCAGCGCGAGTGTAGCGCCTCTGGTATTGCAAATGTCCATAGGCTGCGGTGACCACCGGTACATCTGGTGGATCGTATGCTTGTCTGCCACCTTAGTGGTATAAAAAAAAACAGCCTACGGCCGGATTAGACCTCGGAAGGATGTCCCAGGGTACTGCAAACTTTGGTCACACCGCGGTTTCACGCAAAGGCCAACCCCCAAAGACTCGGGATAGCCTCTGAACCGACGAGTAGCGGCTATCCCGCATCTTTGGTGATCAAGCCCCCGAATCTGCCCTTGATAACAAGTAAGGTCACTTTGGTTGGGTCGTTGGCTTAAAAACGTGTAGCAGATGACTTAGACTTAAGTACTTAAATATTATACATTGCTCATATTTTGCTAGCTAATTGTACCACAATCTTTTACTGTAAACCTAATAACACGGAAATCTGGAAACAGTCATATCTGTGCCTAAACTTATAACGTGGAATTCATACTAAGTTAGGACAAGAGAACGAGAATCTATTAGATGTTTAAATACTTAGCATAAAATGTTTTCGCTCTCCATTCGATTACTAAGATCTTCTAAACTAATTAACAAATTTTAAGGCAGTTTTCAGATATAGATAGAGTGGTTGAACACGAAAGTTTATACCTATGTAGGTATAAAACATACCGAGGGCGAATTCGAGGAAAATCGGAGTAAAACTTTGATGGAGAATAACTTGAAATTATTCAAGAAGTGATTTTCCATTTTACCAACAACTAATAAAGCACAACATAACATAATACTGAAGTATGGTTACCATAGTAACGTCTACTTCAGTATGGTTACCATAGTAACGTCTACTTCAGTATGGTTACCATAGTAACGTGTACTTCAGTATGGTTACCATAGTTACGTCTACTTCAGTATGGTTACCATAGTAACGTGTACTCGAGTATGGTTACCATACTTACGTTGGGTTTATTAGTTGTTAGTAAAATTGAAAATCACTTTACTTTTAGAAGAGGTACTAGTAATTCTATGGTAAACTGTTACTCCGATGTTGGTCGAATCTGCCCTTACTAAAGTACATAAAAGCCGAGATAAAAGGTCAAAGAAGTCTTTAAGGTAAGTTAGTTTCACATAATATAAATAAATCGCATGTTCTAACTAAACGAAAAAGTCATGGCCGTCAATTCTCTAACAAGTATAACTCGAAAGCGTAAACTAGATTAAATACCTTCTGGTGAAATATCTTTTGTTTATAAAACGCCTGCTACAGGCTTCTTATTCTGAACCCCAACAGAGGTGAACTTTGATTGGTCCAACCAAGGACAGCCAGAATTTGGATTATATATGCCGTCTACATAAATGACAACAATTAAATCACCATAAAGATGTTTGCTGGTGAATGAAATATCTTTATGAATGGCATAACATGCTATACTCGTAAAAACTAGTTCATCTGCTTTAACACTGAGTGATATTTCTACGCTTGCGTTGTTCGATGGTGACAAGTATTGCTCCAATTGAAATATTCATCTACGCCTAATAGTAAAATCATTTAACAACTTTCTTATTAAACAACGCCTGTATAGCGTAAACAGGTAATCCTTTAGTTTCAGGTAAGAAATAATAGAAATAAACACTAGAAAGAAAACTAGCAATGGTAAATAAAAAGAACATAGTCGAGAGTCCATATGATTGAACCAGGATACTGATGAAAAACATACAGCTGAACATTGAGATTACTGCCAACTCGTTTACAATCATTAATAATTGGTTTTTTACCTGAAAGAAAAACAATGTTGGTTAGACTTGATTCCATTCTATTTAGTAATAGTTTTTTTTATTTTTTACGTGTGAAAATTCTCATGGAAGTTATGCCGGCACTGCTAACGGCCGTGAGTCCTAGGTTAGCCCTTGAAAGGAACACTTGAGGATTATTGTTGATCGAAGCCCCGTGTGGCGACGGGATCCCGTGTTGCGACGGGTGTCGTAAGAGGCGACTAAGGGAACACTTTCGCAAAAATATCCATTACGCAGAGAAGGCAAACTCAAAACGAAACCCGGTTGTCAGTAAAATGACAATCGTTAAGCCACTTTAACTTGGCTCGAAGGTCTTATGGGCGGCTTGAAAAATTTCAACTGCGGGTCGCGACGACCTGCGCCTGTCTATTTCAATACGGCAATAGGCTCACCACATATTACGTGGGACATCAAACTATAAGGTGAAATGTGGGTGTATACTATGCCTCTGGCTACCGCTTCGGGGATGAAGGCGTGATTATATGTTTCACACTGAAGAGGTAGTGAATAACATAATGTGAACAGGAGTCAAAGATTGTCTTATAAAGTCTAAGAACCTGCGATTTGACTTCTATTTGGAAACTAGTTGAGTAGTTTGTATACTAGTCACGTAAATAAAACTGTATCAATCAGTAATACCAATAGTGGTACTGATCAATGGAAATACTGACAGAAGGGATATTATCCCTTGACATAATTTTGGAGAAAATCTGTAACCGTTAAACCAAAATGTTTTATAGCCAGGCCATATGTGTGTGTACTTTTTTTTTTGCGGATTTCATGGATATAGTAAATGGTGATGGACTAAAGCAACACTGTCTCCAACTATCTATCTATAGCCACGGGCTAACTTCTCGAAGAATATTACACTTACTTCTGGTGAAAATATCTCAGCTGCGACCACGAAAGTTACAGTGCCAGCGCCAACATTATGAGACGTGGCGAACAGGACTATGAATAGCAGTATCGTCCAGCTAGGAAGCCATTGTGTTAATATTTGGGTTCCCAGGAATAGGCAGCAGACTCCGCAGACAATTGACGAATATAATTGAAGAGGCTGAGGACATAAGAACAAGTTTTCACATTTTACAAATATTTTTTTCCCAGTACTTGTACTAGAACAATAATTATCAGGTGTCAACAGGAAATACCTACTTTTTTTCTAGTGGGTATTAATTACAGTAGCTTCAAGGATCTACGTAAGTATAAATAGTTTTGACAGACAGATGGACAACAAAGTGATCATTATATATGTTGTCCGTTTTTCCTTTTGAAGTACGGAGCAAGAAAAGTCGCTATTTTGAGTTGAGAATGGCATAATACTTTATGTTAACTTACTCTTCTTCCAATAAGATCAGTCAAATATGCGGCTACTATTCCAGTAATCAGGACTATCAGTCCTAAGACCACGCTGCAAAGATCAGCAGAGATGCTATGATTCATCGTTGCAGTAAATATGGGGCCAGCGTATATCTGCACGCTTGGCAGGCCCTGGTATATGAAAGCAAACTGGAGTACTGAGGCTAGATAGAATTGGCGGCGGATTGCTGGTGTGGATTCTGAAAATATAAAGCGTACTGTTACGATTCTATCACAGCGAGTGTTCTGAAGCGCTTTTCAACCTAACCCTAACCTTTGGTTGCTGCAACGCGAGACGCTGGGCCCCGTCAGCGAGTGCTATTGTGGCGAGGAGGACGAGACACTAAATCACGTTCTCTGGAGGTGTCCCTTATATTTCGACATCCACGATCTATGACCTGACGAGGCCGGAGGCGGACCTAGTTTGAGGGAGGGGACCAACCCCAACCTTTCTTTTTCGATCCTAAACAACACATGCCAGGCAGACGTGCTACTCCTACACAGTGGAGAGAATCTTCGTCAGAATTGGAAAGTCAAAACTCTGTCGAACGTGTTTCCCTGTTCTTACAACGCTGGGTTCTTCAAGCGGAGCGTGAAAAGGCACATCACAGGGCCGCCAACTTGAGGACCACTGTCAGAAGTCTTACGGAATGTGAGAGTGACCTTCATACTGAGACAAAATTTAATCTATGTGTTACTCCAGACTATAATCAATCTATGCCTCAAATTTCAGTAAAATTCCTTCAGCTGTTAAAATGTAAAAGAGTAACAAACATCCATATTCACTAACTTGCGCATTCATAGTATTGGGTAAGATACTTACGGAAGGCTTCCCAGCACGATCTTTTCGTAGTGTCCATTTCTATGTGGTCTTGTTTCTCCACTTGTGTTAAATATTGGACATCTAAAACATTTCTAAAATATTAATTTTCATAAAAAAAAACCGACCACGTGGGAGTTGGACTTCCACATGGAGGTTTCCGTAACAAAAAACGGGAAAAATAACGTTTTTAGTGTGGGATTAGTTCTACATACAGTTAAATTTATTTCTGATGTTAGTATGTGTTACAGCGGCCATAGAAATACATCATTTTCGAAAATAGCTCTCTTGCTATCACGGTTCCTGAGATACAGCCTCTTGACTAACAGACAACTAGTCATGCTGCTCGATACGCCGCGAGTACTGCTTGGCGATTCATTTTTGGGCGCCGCGCAAGTCAAAGGATTGGCAATCCCTCGTATTGCCAATCCTTTGACTTGAACAGCGCGATGAACATTGCGATTAGGGGAGTGTACGTACAGGCAGTGGTAAAATAAAAAACCTTATTCATATAGGTCAAAAAGTAAGACTTATGAATATCTAAGTGATTGCTTCTACATTTGCTGCCAGCAACGCAATAGGAGCCGGAGAGAACCTGACTATAAAACTCACGGCCACTATTTTACATATTTTTTTTAAAGTTGTAGTAGGTAATTACAAACCAACGGCATACGGCATAAAGTGTATTTCGAGGCAGCGAAACTCTCTTATATTGAAATAGCATAAATGTTCACCCATCACCCTCCTAACTGAATCGCTAGATGCTTAACAAAGTGATCGTTCACACAACATTGAGCTAGAAGGACTATACTCGTAATTAAGCTCTTCACAATTGGTAGATTGAGCTTGTTCTACTGAGTAGTAGTAAAATGTGCTACATTAATAAGGGCGGATTTGACCAAAATCGTAGTAAGACTATACTTGAGAATAAATTGTACTTACCTATATTCTAAAAATAAAGTGATTTTCCATTTTACCAACAACTAATAAGCACAACGTAACTATAGTAACCATACTCAAGTATACGTAACTTTAGTTACCATACTGCAGTAAACGTAACTATGGGAACTTTACTGAAGTATACGTAACTATAGTTACCATGCAGAAGTAGACGTAACTATGGTAACCATACTGAAGTAGGCTACTTCAGTATGGTTACCATAGTTACGTTGTGCTTATTATTGGTTAAATCACTTTACTTTTAGAACAAGCACAAGTTGTTTTCTAGTCCGATTTTGATCGAATCGTAACTCTATGGTGTCTACAGCTTGACTAAAAAGTTTATAATGGAGATGTGAAAATAATGGATTTTATTTCAATTGATTTCTTATCAATCAATTATTTCCCCTCCAAGTCATATATCGCTAGTCTAGAAACGGAACTAATATTTAACATGTTGGTGACATTGTCACTGTCTGTCTGTCTGTCACAAGGTTGTATCTCATGAACGGTGATAGGTCGAGAGCTGAAATTTTTGCAGATGATTCTGTTGCTGCACACAAATACTAAATCAGAAAAAAAGGGGGGATACAGGCATACAACAAATATGATTTTTAGCTGTTTTCGGAACCCTCCGTAGGCGACCCGCACTTGACCTTTTTGTTTCGTCAAGCTGTATGCTCATTACGTGCTCCGGGCACGGTCAATAATATTAAGTCAAGTCTACTAAAATATGAATGAAAGTAGCTTCAGTGTGCGTGCTTTCTTTGCATGTGTGTGTGCATCGACGTGTATGTACTCATTTATTGATCTCAAGTCATTGATAGAATAGAAGCGCTCGTGGCCCCGTAGACTTAGTGTCCCGCCGTTGGTCCCGGTTGCCAGTAAATGGCAGTCGTCAAGTCAAGTTGAAGGCCTTATTAGGCGGCTTGAAAAATTTCAACAGCAGGCTGTCAGAACCTGCGCCTGTCCATTTAAACACGGCAATACGGCTCACCACCTATTCCGTGGGATACATTCTAAAAACGTGAAATTTGGGCATACAATATGCCTCTGCCTACCCCTTCGGGGATAAAGGCTTGACTTATTGATGGCTATTAACCATCTTTCAACTTAATACAATATGCGATATTGGTGGGGGCAGAGAATTAGGGAAAAAACGGGTGACTCCCGCTCCAAGTCGTTCCTGGTGCAAAGGCTGGCTATAGCCATTCAACGTGGTAATGCCGCTAGCGTTATGGGCACCTTTGCACCAGGAACGGTTAGGGGTGGGTTATTTGACTAGAGCTATTATTGATTGCTTATTATTGTTGCGTCGATTGTTTTTATGCGACGATACGCAAGAGATGCTCATCCCTGGTGCGCCGTGTGCGGGCCAGCCCCAATACCATAATGAGGGACATTGCCAGGAGGCTGGATGTTCCATATGTGAATTACTGCAGTAAGCTTTCCACTTCTGTAGTGAATATCACATATTAGTTAATAAGTTTAGTTTTAGATGAATTTTTATTTTTAATTTTTATTTCCTGTATTTACTAACATAGTTTTAAGCGAGTATTGTTACTAACAAAATGAGTCATTGTTACTTGATTGCAATAAAATATATATATATATATAATACATATATTGACATTTTATTTATTTTTTAATGTAATGTGACTTATGTATGTATTATAAATAATGTCTATCATGCCTATTATAGAGATTAATAATATGCGATATTATCTGTATAACTTTCTTTCCTATCTAATATCTGCGCACTTGCGTAACGTTATTCTGACCCTTTCATCTTCATATAAATTAATGTGTTTGTATTAAGAGCCTACCAGACGCCAAATTGTTAAAAGAAGATAGAAGATATACATTTTAGCGTGCAAGAAAGAGAGAGATGCGATCGGTTTTTGTGCGCTTTTAACGAAATTAATAAATTATAAAAAAACTATAACCAATATGTAAAAATGCTCTGTTGCAAATGAAGATTTTACTATTGTCTTCCTTATAAATGTTTTATATTATAAAAACAACATATAAAATAGCAGATCTAGCTTAAAATTTCACGAAATCGAGGTATTTTCAACACAAAAATCTATCGAGCCTAGAGCGTTTTTAGTTCATGAACTGAAGTTGTCTGTGTTCAAATTTTAATTCAGCAGACCTCACGAGTCCTGAGATCTAGATCAAAGTAATAGTCTATTTGGCGTCATATGGACTCTTAAGCCGTGAACAATGGTATGGGTTATGTGTTTACTACTTTAAATATTTAATTTTATCTAGTTTAGACTCCAACATGTAACTGTTTTTTGTTCCAAATAAATAAATAAATAAATTATCTCACTTACCGCTTGAATGAATATTGAGAGAGCGTCTAATATTGTTTATATCTGTAATTATTTCCTTGGAAGATGAACTCATCTGTCTGTAAAACGCTAAAGATTTCATTGTTTCCTGTAAGCAATTGAATTGAATATATCTTGTAAAATGATCATTTAGTACTAGCAAACGTCAGGCGGTTTCACCCGCGTAGTGCCCGTTCCCATGGGAATACGGGAATAATAAATAGCTTATGTTACCCGGGGGGAGCTTCCCAACAATGAAAGAATTTTTCAAATCAGTTTAGTAGTTCCGGAGCCTATTCGTTACAAAAAAACAAACAAAAATAACAAAAAAAACAAATCTTTCCTCTTTATAATACTTGTATAGAAGTATAGATAATACATACATACATATAATCACGCTTGTCTCCGATCGGGGTAAGCAGAGACTATGGCTTTCCACTTGCTACGATCCTGACATACAACTTTCGCTTCTTCTACTTTCATAACTGTTTTCATACACGCTCGCCGGTTAAGGGTACTTTTGACCTTGCCTTTTTCCAAAACGTCTCTGATTTGATCGGCAGGCGTACGCCGAGGTTTACCCCTACCAGTTTGCCCATTTATTCTCGCCTCATAAATCTGCTTTGTCAGTCTATTCTCATCTATTCTTTCCACGTGTCCAAACCATCTAAGCATCCCTTTTTCGATCTTAGTCACTACATCTTCTGTTATACCACATTTTTCCCTTAGCACGCTATTTCTTTTTTTGTCCATTAAAGTCACTCCAGCTATACTTCGCAGACTTCTCATTTCCACTGCATTAATTTTGCTTTCATGCTTCTTCTGCCATACCCAACTTTCACTACCATACATAAGTGTAGGGATGAGCACTCCCCTATGTACAGCCAACCTGGCCTTCTCAGACACATTTTGACTGCTCATAAAGGTGTACATAGCCCCATTCACTTGATTTCCTGCCAAAACTCTTCGCTCAATATCCTGGTCACACTTTCCATCCCTTACAAATTTGGAACCTAAGTATACAAATTCTTTCACCTGTTCCACTCTTTGCCCTTCAATGAAGATTGAGCAATTCGTCATACTTTCTTCTCTTTCAAAAACCATAACTTTCGTCTTGTTTACATTAAATTTCATTCCTCTACTTTTTAGAGCCTCATTCATACTATTAACCATCAGCTGCAATTCCTCCACTGATGATGCTAATATCACCTGATCATCAGCGTATAGGAGGCATTTGACGGTCAGTTCATTCATTTTTAAACCATACATACTCTCTTGCAGTTCTTTCAGACAACTATCCATGTATAGATTAAACAGCCACGGAGACGCTACACAGCCCTGTCTCACACCCTTTTCAATGTGAAAGAAGTCCGTGCAGGCCCCGTTGATCCTGACACAAGCACTAGAACCCTCATAGAGAGACCTCAGTGCCCGTATCAAGTTGCTGTTCACTCCATACATGGACAATATTGACCACAGTTCATTCCTCACCACTCTGTCATAGGCCTTTTCCAAGTCCACGAATATGCAATAGACCTTTTGACTTTTAGCCAAAACTTTCTCAGCTACGCATCGTAAGGAAAAGACCTGATCCGTACATCCCCTTCCTTTCATAAATCCTGCTTGCACATCCCACATTTTTCCTTCAGTTTCATTCATCACTCTTTTTATCAACACTTTTGCATACAATTTGCCAACGATGCTGAGCAAGCTTATGCCGCGGTAGTTTTTGCACTCTTGCTGCGTCCCTTTTCCTTTGTAAAGCGGCACAATGACAGCTTTACACCATTCTGCTAGTACTCTGCCACTTCGCCTACAAAAGTTAAAAAGGCGGTACAGCTGGCAAGCTACCACGCCACGTCCAGCTTTCAGCATTTCGACAGAAATCCGATCTATTCCAGCAGCCTTTCCTACTTTCATACAATTCAACGCTTCCACTATTTCTCCCATACTTAACTCGCTTTCATCGCCAAATTCATTCAGTTCTAAAACACGCGTATCGCCTTGTATATCTTCTTTTTCGAATAAACTCTCAAACTATTCCTTCCATCTCTTTAGCACACATTCTTCTCCTCTTACAAAACTTCCATCCTGGTTTCTGATGTGATTGAGCGGCGACATTGTTTGCTGACTCCTCACTGTTCTTATGGACTTCCAAAAAATTTAATATTCCGTTGGAAGTCTTCAGATAACCTTTAATCAAATTTTTCTCTATCATTCTCTTTCTTTCTCATCATCGTCTCTTTTGCAACACGTTTATACTTTTTATATTCATCCTTTGCCATTTTTACATCCTCATCCGTTGCCTTTTGCATTCTTTGATTGGCCTTTGTAGCCAACCAGTCCAACCATGCTTTCTTCTTGCCAGTCAACGCATTAAGAACTTCCGCACTCATTCCCTTTGCCATACATTCTTGTCGTCTTTTGCTAACCCCACACACTTCAATCGCAACTTCCACAAGTCCTTCCTTAAACGGCTTCCATAATTCTTCAATCTCACATATTTCATCTAGGTTTTCAAATTTTTCACTCAGTTTACTCACAAATGCCTCTTTTATGCCTAACTCTTGTAAATTCTCAACTTTTATTCGCTCTAGTACACTAACGGGTTCATGCACACGATGTCGCCACCGCTGAAACAGACCCCTTACCCGGCTAATTACCAAGAAGTGATCTGTGTCGATCCCGGTGCCACGTTACGCCCGAGTGTCTAGCACTTTCTTTCTCAGTCTTGCGTCTACTATCACAAAGTCAATCATGCTTCTCTGATCTCTCTCCTCTCTTGTATACAAGTGGATATCCTTGTGGTTGAATATGGTATTAGTTACCACAAGATTCCTTTCCAAACATACTTCTAGCAAGCTTTCTCCATTTATATTCACTCGTTCATCACCAAACTTTCCTAATACACTTTCGTATCCATCGCGCTTCACTCCCACCCAACCTAACATCACTATTCTCTCGTTTCGTTTACATTTATCCAGAATATCACTCATACTCTCCCAAAATGCCTGCCTCTCGCTTTGGTCTTTTGAAGACCGGTGCCACCGCGCATCCTGCGGAGCATACACTCCCAAAACAAAGATGCGGGTAAGTCCAACCTTCAGTCTTAGCCAAAGGAGTCTTGGGCTCACACATTCATACTCTGTCACACACTCATTCATTCTCGCGGAAAGTAGTACACCGACCCCCTGGCATGCTGTGCTGGTTGAGGCTACACCTGACCAATAGGCCGTATAGGCTCCGTGTGTCGTGGTGTCACATCCTTTCCGCTTTGTCTCATTCACACACAAAATATCAAGATGCCTCTCTTGCATCATCTTACATACCTCCTCAATTTTATCTTTCATTCCTCCTCTCACATTTAATGTAGCAAAGTGGCTAACCCCAGTCCACTTTTCGCCTCGATGGGAAACGAGACGTGATGGGTGGCGAACCACATCGCCGCCGTTTTTGGTTTTTAATTTCACTACCATAGCGTTCCCACGAGAAGCTAGGGAATTAAATTGGTCCACCTGAACAGAGCCCCGCTTGTCCAGGTAAGGCTAGCCTTGTTCTGGGTTCGCCCGGGCCCAGGGCAAATAGGCACGCTTAAGACTACGCTCGCCCGTAGCCACGCAGCTCATCGGCACGGCGACCTTGGCTTGGCGGATAGTGGAGCGGATCAGGATGGGGTAGGAAGGGATTCACGGACAAGGAAATGGATAAGGTAGGATAGGACGGGGTTAGAAAGGATCCAAAACCATCTGTAATTCAAACCAAAAAAAAAATTCCAACAGCCATGACAGATCTTACATACAAAATACAATCTCTGCAGTCCGAGCTCCGTATAGATAAATCGCATGGAAATCAACGACGTATTATAATTAGACACTTCAGGCACGAACATCACGACTTTTAAAAACAGCAGAACTTTTTACATTAAAAAAAATCTATAAAATTATCTAAGGTAGCATGTATGAAAAGTATGGCAATTGCCTGACTTTTTGTTGTCATTTTTCAGTGTTGTGAACGTATCTATAGTTTTTAATTTCTTTGATGGAAATATACTTTGGGAATAAAAGGCATGTTTTATTCCAGAAAATATTCTATCCCTGTACCAAATATCAGCCAGATCCGTTCAGTCGTTAGAGTGTAAATAAATTAGAAATATTCCACACATGCTCACAAACTTCAGCATTTATAATATTACTAGCTGATGACCACAGCTTCGCCCGTAAAATTTTGTTCCCGTTCCCAGTTCCAATGGGTTATTCCTGTGAGATTTAAGCAATCTTATCTTTCAAGTTGGATCAAACTGCACACGGTGTGCAAGTTTGGTTATAATCGGTTTATTAAGAGTTCATCGAGGACTAACAATGTGACGCTGTGACGCGTAATTTATGTAGATATTAAGATAAGAGTAATAAGGCTGCGTTCAGATGACACGCGCACGATGTACGAACCATATTTTTGATGTGAATTCGATTAAAAAGTTCATCTCGTTCTGAATAATATTAGAGTTTTTTACGTAGGACATGATAAGTTAGTCAATTGGTTTTTTTGCACATCATTTAATTTTCTGGTTTGCATTCATTAAATTACTGGAGTTACCTAGAGTGCGGAAAAATTAAACAGATGTGTATTTAAAAATATCCCAATTTAAAATTGCATTAATCAAAGTCCATCCGCACCCGCCACGCGCCCGCCTCGCACCAACTACGCCGTACGCGCGCGCCCCGCGCATGCAATTTGCGATCTATGATGACAATAGGGCTAAAATTATATTTAAAAAAAAACAAACGAAACGTTTTAGACGCGTGCTGACGAGCGTGGCGTGCGCTTAGCGTGACCGTATCGTCTGAACACGCCCTAACATTAGTGTTATTCTTGTAGCTCATTACCATACTAGTTATTGCCCATGTGAACACATTATTCCATACTCGTTTTGTAGTGGATTATTTAATTCAAGTCACCGCTCATGTATTCAAATTATCTAGTTAAGGAGTTATGGCGTGACTGAGCGACAAACATCTTCACAAACTTTCATTTATTACTGACTCTTGACATTGACTGCCTCGGCGGTGCATTCGGCAGTGTAACCTCCTGCGGCGCTGAAGGCCCTGGGTTCGATTCCCGGGTCGGTTCAAGTATTTGTGTGATCCACAAGATTTACTTCGGAGTTTGGGTGTTTTCTATCATCAATACATATCATCAATCAATATCAATATCAATACATATAATGGTAATGGTAACAGGTCGCTGTCTGTACATGGAAGATAAATAAGAAAAAATATTATAGAGGGGCTTTATGAACGCAATATAACCCAAAACAATGATTTTTAGAATTTTTGTCTGTTTGTCTGTATGTCTGTATATCTGTTTGTCTGTACGGTTGTGCACGTTAATCTCAGTAACCGCTCAACCGATTGCAATGCGGTTTTTTTTATTGTGTTGAGGTTTGCTCCAGTTAACATTTAGCGTTTGTTTTATGTAAATCGGTTTAGAAATAAAAGAGTTATAACACTTTTAAGAATCAGATATTTTGAAAATTTTAATTGTAGAGGTTTCTTTAAATGTGAGTGAACCTAAACTGGCGTGTTGGCTTAATCATAAAAGAGCTTAATGATTAAGACTATTTTTAAACAATTCAGTCCGCGCATCGTTTTTTTCATACACATTATGTGACGTAAACGAAGTTGCGGGCCCAGCTAGTTGTATAATATGTATCTATGTATTTACAAATATGCATATAAGTATGTCTATCAGTCGTCTAGCACCCATAGCACAAGCTTATATTAGCTTTAATTTAGGCTAGATGATGTTGTGTGAGACTGTCAACATTTTTTTATTTATTTACTTGGATTAATTACTGTAATTCTACTAGTATTCTATTCCTACTACATAATATTATAAATGTTAAAGTTTGTGAAGATGTTTGGGTGTTTGGATATTTCTTACTCATACATGCTGTAACAGCTGAACGAATCTGGCTGAAATTTTGTACAAGGGTTTATTATAGTCTGGAATATGTAATATAATAGGCTTTTTGGGAATATGTTCCCATGGGAAGCGGAAACGAGAACCGAATTTCACGTGGAGGAAGCCTCGAGCTTCGTCTAGTAATAATTATGACGAGCATCCATATTTTTTTTAATTGCTCGCCAAATTGACGTCGCCAGCCTGATAGAAAGCCGTGGTGTGGCGCATCTAGCGATTGGGGGTCACTCTCAAAGTCCGTGAGACTTCTGACAGTGGTCTTCAAGTTGGCGGCCCTGTGATGTGCCTTTTCACGCTCCTTGAAGAAGGGCAGGTCGTTCCAGGTTTTTATAGTTCGCCAG
The DNA here is from genome assembly GCA_933228765.1 of Miltochrista miniata. Classification (NCBI taxonomy): domain Eukaryota; kingdom Metazoa; phylum Arthropoda; class Insecta; order Lepidoptera; family Erebidae; genus Miltochrista; species Miltochrista miniata. Next base: position 6,899,202 of record OW121769.1, read on the forward strand.
AGGAACGATCTTTTGAAACGCTCAGTTCTGGCGAAGATTCTCTCCACTGTGTATGAGTGGCATCCCTGCCCGGCACGCGTTGTTCGGGATCGGAAAGGAGAGGGTGGGTTCAGGTTGAAGAACTCTTCAGAACATAGATTGATAATTTTTCGATTGTGCGTCTATGATGTAGTTTTTACTTAACTCTGTACCAAGGTCAGCCATAGCCTGGAAGAAGAGGAGACCAGCATCTACCTATTGGCTGAGTATCCAATGTACTCGCTAGGCAGATGGGAAATCATGAGAAACAGGTAAAATCCAACAAGAAGACCTGAAGAATCTGACGGTCGGTCAGATAATAAGGCTATGCAAGTAAACTGAAAGATTTAATGGGACGCTCCGCCGCGCCGTGAAGATTGCTGGAATACCCAAACACACCCCTTGGAGATGTCCTGGAGAAATGGACGAAATGGGCAGCAGAAAGGTGGTTGGATCGTCCGCTCAGCAGTGCCAGCGTCCCCATAAGAAAATAATGATAAAAAGGTCAGCCTTGCGTGGAGCTTGGCTATCACAGTCCCAATATTGAACGGCAGGTGCAATTGCATTTTTGGTTGGCCATAGGTCAACTGGAAGTCACATGATGTTTTTATTAACACAACAATCAATGCTCAGCTATTTTTTCTTGCAGTCCGTTCTAGACTAATATTATGAAGAAGGAAAAAATTGTATTTCTGTGTGTGTGTGTGTGTGTGTGTGTGTGTGTGTGTGTGTGTGTGTGTGTGTGTGTGTGTGTGTGTGTGTGTGTGTGTGTGTGTGTGTGTGAGTGCATGTATGTAATGAATAAACTCAAAAGGTAAAGAGCCGGTTTCAAAATTCTTTTACCATTGGAAAGCTACATTCATCCCAAGTAACATAGGCCATATTTTTTTCCCATATTCCCACGGGAACGGGCGCTACTGTGAATCCGCGTGACGTCAAAAATAAAGTCATACATAAATTTATGTCTACAAAAATTATGTACTCACCTCTTCCTTGCCTTTTGCCAAGAGTCGTACTGGAGGCTCTTTTAAAAACGTGATCATCAAAGTACCAATCACGGCTAGTGTGAGACTGGTGTACACCATTAAGTGGTAGCTTAAGCTGCCTCCAAGAAAATATGAAATCAATAGTCCTAAATTTAAGCCAAGGTTAGGACCAGCCGTCAAGGTTCCTCGAATCGAATCCTGGGCTATTTCGCTGATATACATCGATACTACGACGAAGTTTATATATCCAAATCCATTTATAACCACGGAGAGAAGGATGATCTCCACTTGTTTGGTTACTGATATTATTGACCAGCCAATCTGAAAATTTAATTGTTTAATGAATAAAAATAACCACAATTCTATTCTGATGCAACTTTCGACATTGACGCTGACTTCAACTTCATCCGAAAGTTGAGCCAATAGTCGCCAATAGAACCAATAGATGCTGACGTGTCATTGCATAGAGAAGGAAAACCCGAAATGAAAACCGGTTGTCAGTAAAATGACAATCGTTAAGCCAAGTTGAAGGCCTTATGGGCGGCTTGATAAATTGCAACTGCGGTCGTCACGACCTGCGCATGTCCATTTCAACACGGCAATTGGGCGCACCACCTATCACGTGGGACATAAAATTAAGGTGAAATTTAGGCGTATACTATGCTTCTGCCTACCCCTTCGAGCATATAGGCGTGACTATATTCGAAAATCGAAGAAAAATGTACGTAGTCCATTTTTACGAAGCAACATAATCAAAGAACTATTTAATCAACGAGTTTTTTTTTGATAAATGAGTTATTTGATCGATGAACTATTTCATCGAATAGATACGTCTAAAAACTATTACATCGTCGATTGCAAACTTGTTAGTTAGTTTCCCTTTGTCCACTAAAATCCATTAAAAAGATCCATCATGGATCTTTGTTGACATATCATGTCCACTTTAATACCTTAAAGTATTTTTTATGAAAAATTCTTCATTTGTTTCATTGATCTTCATTTGTTTCGTCGATCTTCATTTGTTTTACCAATCTTCATTTGTTTCGTTGATCTTCATTTGTTTGATCGATCTTCATTGGTTTCTTTGATCTTCATTTGTTTTACCGATCTTCATTTGTTTTGAAAATTATTTCATTCTTAATACATTTTAACTTTTAGTTGTTCTTCGTATACACAACCTATAATGGATCTTTTTCCACTCGCATGTCTTAAAAGATCCATTTTTCATAAAAAATATTTTAAGGTACCTACTAAAGTGGACATGATATGTCTATAAAGATCCATGATGGATCTTTTTAATGGATTTTTGTGGACAAAGGGGTTAGTTTTACAAAATTCAATATTTAATGTGAAAAGTCATTTGTAGCACGTTATACAGAATACAGATCTTGTAGGTCGATTGATATGCTAATAGCTTTTTTCATTAAATGTCGTTAAATATTATTATTCTGTGCAAGTGATTTGAATGAACTACCTAAGTAAGGTAGAGTACCTAGTTCATCAATTTATTTCCTAGTCACGTTGCCTATACATATGTATTTATTTATTTATTTTGCAAATGTAGGTAGAAGGTTCAATAACCACTACATTATTTTACATGATCATTAAAAATACAAAGTATCAGGTGTTTCTTCGGACCTTGAATTTTTGATGTCTGGAAGTTTTTTCTCCGTAACTATTTAATGAAACGGTCCGATTTTTTTTGTAGGTATACCTTAGACTACTATCTAACTTGGACCAGTTCCGTTTGTTTACTTATAGTAGGTACCTTAACTATCCTAAGTATTTAAAAAAATCGTTGAACCTCGTTTTTCAGATCATCGCACATCGCACTGACAAAAGTCAAGATACAAAATGACAGTCCAGTGCTACTGGAAGGCCTCTACAAAATTTTCGCCGGGCCACATCATGGATGGTTTAGTCCAGTCACTCCCTACGACCATCCATAGGTAGTCTGTTCTTATGGCAGGAGGTCGTCATACCCTACTTGTACCAAGTCGCGGTCTCCACTTCAAAGCTCATTTGCTATATCGGGGGGTTGTCTACAGATGAGGCTAGCCAAATCTACCATTATACAAGACTATAACTTGCATATGTAATGATAAATTTACAAATATTGATGAAAGAAATTGCTTACCACATAAACCAAAGACGTCAGAATAGTAGTGTGTTTAAGATCCAATTTATTCAAAACGACAAGCGTCACAAATGGTTGTGAAACTATTGCTCCGAGATACGGCAGGCAGCTTAACAGTGTGATATCCATGTTGGTCATAGGCCGATGTAAGGTTGTGTTCTCTGACTTGAAGAGGAGCAGCGTAGATGACGGCCAGGCGATGGTTATGCCCATGTTCATGCAAGTAAAACATACTGCAAGAGAGAAAAATATACTTAACATGAATATTTTTCTACGCACTCCGATTATATTACTGTGGCTCCTGTAAAACATAATCTATAGATACATTCGAAAGTTACACCGAGTGAACGCAATCAAGTTCTAGGAGTTAGTGTGTTGATGTTATTAAAGTAGAAAAAATAGATTAAGAGAATCCTTAATACTTTAGATTGTTGGCACTTGATAGAACTTGGTATAATACAGAATAAAATCTCACTCGTTTGTACTATTCCACATATCTTATTTTAATATTATTGACTGACCGGTTTCGCTGTTATAGCATTCTCAAAGGTGTTAAGAATGCTATTACTGCTAAACCGGTCAGTTTTGAAAACAAAAATGCACAAAAGGTTAAAAAGCATCATTACTTATGTCAAAAGTTAGTGTAAACACCTCTGAGAATGCTATAACCAATGATATCTAAAAACTATAGATACGTCACCAACACTGAAAAATGGCAAGAAAAAAGTCAGGCAATTGCCTTACTTTTCATACATGCTACCATAGATAATTTCATAGAAATTCTTTTTTAAATGTATATACAAATTTCTGCTGTTTTTGAAAGCCGTGATGTTCGTGTGTGACGTGTCTAATTGTAATACGTCGTTGGCTATAACAGTGAAACCAGTCAGGTATACATTATTCGTAGGTCAGGTATTATTCAAATTTAAATTAAAGTTGTAGAACAAGTGAGTGAGTTTTCATAAAGATTTTGAGAAGGATTTTAATCACGTGTAATTGCGGACTATTTGGAAAGAGTGGCTGTGAGTTTTCTTGCCAGGCTCTTTCTCACAGGCTCTACCAATTACTTTGCAAATCTGGCAGTAAATGTAAATGTAGTCAAAAATCTCAACGTTTATAAGTGTTAAGAATAAAAATATTTTTATTTTCAGAGTAAAAGATATTCTATTTGATAGGTATTTGGATAGAGACGATCTTCTTTTCTCTCAAACTTCGTCAAACTCTATTTAAAACCCCAAGGCCTGCTAAGAAAAAAGTTTCTTCCGACCAGGCTATTGTGGTGTAGTACGTAAGTCCTAGTATATAATCATTGTACCTTAGTTGTAAGAGGGAGTATTAAACGAGTCTTATCCCGTCTCCCGTCCTTACACTATGGACTTCAGTCAGAACTACAGAAAATCGCCACGTTCCTCCGATAGCTAAATTGTTTAATAGAAAGTGATTTTTTTTGCCTGTGTAAAATGCTACAGGGATGCTATGCCTGACTCCTACCGACTAAAAACCAGACGTTTCCTACCTAAAGCCTACGGTTGGGAGCCCCGGGTAAGCCCTCTGAAGGATGACCCCAGGACTCCCATACAGACAGCGCTTAATATGAGGATTCATACATAGCTGCTTTTCGCTACATGCTAGAGATAAATAAATAAATAAATAAATATAAATAAACTAGCTGATGCCCGCAGCTTCGCCCGCGTAAAATTTGTTCCCGTTCCCGCTTCCCGTATTTTATCCGCTTGGGGGTAGAATTGGTCAAAACCCTTTCTTAGCGGATGCCTACGTCATCACATCTACCTGCATGCCAAATTTCAGCCCGTTCCGTTCAGTGGTTTGGGCTGTGCTTTGATAGATCACTATGCCTGTCAGTCAGTCACCTTTGAGTTACATATATTTAGATATTCACGGACATTTCACACAACACTATCTGATCCCAAAGTAAGCTAGGAATAACCTGCTTGTGTTATGAGTATCAGACCACGGACATTAATGCTTATATACTTTTAAATACATACATATTATACATAGAAACACCCAGACTCTTGAGACAAACATTTATGGGTCACACAAATATTTGTCTCTGGTGGGAATCGAACCCACGACCTCCCCCGACGCCCGACCCCCTCTGTGGCGCAGTCGGTATCACTGCCGACTGCGCCACAGATGCAGTCGTATAGAGATACTTTTATGCAGTTTATTTGTATGGATAACAATCTAATATCACTGGCTCAGTGATAGGATATACGAGAGTGTGTAGTATTTAGATATGAATTTTATTAGAATAATTCCAAAGTAGGGCTACGTCATTTCCGCTAAGTACATAGTCGAATGAGCTGTCAACGTCAGCTAGGTAGGGCGAGGCAAGGTCAGTCTTGCACCGGACGCCTAGAAGACAACACTTGTCTAACGAGTACAAAGTGTAGGTAATAGTAAAGTGATATGCAGTGAGTTAGTTGTTCACTTAGTACAAAGTGTTATTATTAGTAAAGTGATTGTGCAGTGAGTTAGCTGTTTACTTCAGTGGCGACGAGGTGAAATTCGTGAGTACCCACAGGGGTCGCTAAATTATTAAACGTATATAGTGTTCAAATGAACCAATAATTTCAGGTATATTAATTCTTGAATAGTACCCACAGGATTGATAAAACATTTTTTGTATAAAATGTTTTGATGAACAAATAATTTCAGAGATATTTATTCTTAAATAGTACCCACTGGATTGCTAAAACATTTTTCGCATAAAGTGTTTTGATGAACAAATAATTTCAGGGATATTTATTCTTGAATGGTACCCAAAGGATTGCTTAAACATTTTTCGCATAAAGTGTTTTAATGAACAAATAAGTCCAGGGGTATTAGTTCTTGTTATAGTAAGGTTATACCATAGTACAATTATATAGTTATATTGCATACTAGCTGTTGCCTGCGACTTCGTACGCTGCATTTTATATGTGATTATTTAGATTTATATAACTTTTTGTTTGTGAACCGATTGACAGGAAGCGGCCACTGGATGTTAGGTGGAGTAGACCGCAACGCAGTGGAGAGGACTGCATTGCGGTCGGTTGAGCGGTTGCTGAGATTGGCGTGCGCAGGCGTTCAGACAGGCAGACAGTTGCGATTTTATTATGTGTTGATATTGATGTTGATATATTGATATTGATAATAAAATAAGCAAATGAGTGAAGGTCCAGTCATCAATGGACACACTGTTTCTTATGCAAAGCGAGGGTCCAGTTAAATGGACACGCGAGAAAAAGAGTGACGGTCCAGTCATCAATGGACACACTGTTTCTTATGCAAAGCGACGGTCCAGTTAAATGGACACGCAAGAGAAAAAGTGACGGTCCAGTAATCAATGGACACACTGTCTCTTATGCAAAGCGACGGTCCAGTTAAATGAACACGCGAGAAAACCTAACCAAGATCCGGTCCAGGTAAATGGACATTTTCTGGTTGGAGAACTGACAAAAGCGATGGTCCAGTTAAATGGACACGCGACTAAACCTAACCAAGATCCGGTCCAGGTAAATGGACATTTTCTGGTTGGAGAACTGACAAAAGCGATGGTCCAGTTAAATGGACACGCGACTAAACCTAACCAAGATCCGGTCCAGGTAAATGGACATTTTCTGGTTGGAAAACTGACAAAAGCGATGGTCCAGTTAAATGGACACGCGAATAGAAAACTATGAAAATTATCTTAACTATAATGGTTATAAAAAATTATACTGTGTATCTACCCACATGTACATTTTACTTTTAGAAAGCCACCTGTTTATAAACTTACAGCTTATGAATCGGCTTCACCATTTGTATTTATAAATATTAATCATTCTTTTTAAGAAAAGTAAGTATATGTAACTGTTATGCACTCGTAACAACAATAATTCATTAAAATTTAACTATGGGTAAGTAAATATATTGTTGTTGTTGGATCAAAAGTACCTACTATTTATTGATGGCCTCAACAAAATAGACGAACAAATAGAACGGCAACATAGAAGTATCCTCAAGCAATTACGAATTTGCCATACAAAAAAAAAAGGAAAAAATATAAAGAGGAACTTTTCTAACTTTGACAAATGATCATGATTATTATCTATCTAGTTATTATTTAAATCGAATAGCTATTTCGTTACCACATTGATTTGAAATATCAGCGAGGAACTTCATTAAACATATTGCTCCTATTGAGTAATGTCAGTAATTTAAATGGCCAGTAAATCAAAACGCTTCTCTGGCAGTGTAACACATTTTCCTACTAGAAATAAACAAATTAAAACATGTATTGACTTTGGGCATCAAAACATTCAGGGTTTGGATACGGAAGAAGAATTGAAGTCGTTTATGAATCGTCACAGTATTGAAATTGTCTTATTACTCATAATAGGTACCTATACGAGCACTGGCTAAGAAGCCATGAATTCACTTACAACTTCAATATAAAATCATGAGGTTACATTAGAAATACAAGCTGGCTCCTTAATATTATATTAAAGTTTATTATTAAAATTCAAAGAATGATGTGATGTTTTGAGCCTCTCCGTTGAGAGTAGTAGACATTTTTCATGTGTTGAATTGAAACGATTTACTGTATTGAATATGAACCTCCGTGTCCCCCTTTGATGCTTCTTTAAATATAACGAAGTGCTCTCTAATTGAAATATACTCGTATATAGCCATACAACTGTTATTGTACGTGGAGACTTTAACTCAGATATTTTGGAGAAGTCTTCGCAAAGTTTGGATTTATATGTATAACATGTATGTATCTGTCGGTTGTTTGGATGCCACAAAACAAGCTTATATTGGCTTGGTTTGGGCTGGACTACTTTGTGTGAGAATATCCAAAAATATTATATCCTTCCTATATTTCTTCGGTGTAGTAATAACGGAGGGTAGTTATAAGAACTTCAGCGTTTTTGTTAATCCTCATCGCAGTCCATCCGCGACCACGGGCGCTGCAACGTGTCCGAAGCGTCGGTGCATGTAACCAAAAAGTATTTCGAGTGAGGTCCCGAATTTTATAAGTATGGGTGCACAAACTAATATTTATTTTAAGGAAAAAATAGCTACGCATCTGGCAGCAATTTTCAATGGCCGTGTCGATGCTGGTATGTTTAGAGACCTGATGAAACATAGTTTATGATACATTTATTTAAAGGCTGGTTATAGTGATGATCCCTCAGACTTCGGAAATTATTTCCATTTATAGGTAAAATTTAAAGTACTTCCCTAGCAATATTTTTGAAAAGCTAATGTTTGTTCAATTGCTCAGCCACTATAATAACAGTGGTTGCTGGGGTTACTTTACGAAGAGTACTTACGCGGCTTGGGAGGATTCGCAAGATGCATTAGGTGTGATTGTGATTTGTCTAAGGCTTTGTTGATTGAATCACGAAACTCTGGTCAAAATGCTGCGCCATTATGGTGTCAGGAATAGTTCTCGATCTTATTTAAGCTATAAAGTTTATAGGGTAATTGTCAACAATAAACGATCTGCAGGAACTCCAGTTGTGATGGGTGTCCCGCTGGTGTCAATCTTTTGTTGTGGATTATTATGTTAGTGGATGGTGCTATTTGAAATTAATACACAATTGATTAGTTGTGACGATGTCAATAGTGCACTCTCATGTATTGTGTTGTTTATTGGTTTGGATTTGGTAATCTTTTAAATGATGGGAAAGCCAGAGTAATGTGTTTTAACGCCTAGTGTGAGACAGGTGGCGACCAATGTAAAACTTGGTGGATCCGGGTTAAATTCTGTGGAGATTGCTGTGTATTTGGCCATTTCAATTAGATCAAAGCTTCAGTGGGGCCCGTACCTATATATTATGTAGAAGGATTGTCGGGTAAATTGGGTTCTACTGCATATGCAGTGGGAGCAGTTAGGACGGCTCACTAATGTTAAAATGGTTGGAATAGTCTTTCAGTGGTTTCTGGGGTATGGTGTTGTGCGGAATTCAATTCTGAGGAGATTTGGTGGACAGCAGTGGCATATTTGTATTGCAGGGGAGAACTGTAAGAACTATGTGACAGGATTTCATTTCTACTATTTGATGTAAAATAGAACTTCTATACTTCCACTGCTGAAACATTCTATGAACTATTTTAAAAGCGTGTGTTCAGAAACAAGATTATACTATAATCTTTTGTAGACATAGTAAAGAAATTACACCAGCAGTCAAAAGAAAGGGATAGAGACATGATATCAATAAATGAATATATCTACATCTAAAAAAGAAATAGGAGGAGAATGGAGATTTTGGGATTAAGAAATTTAAAAGGAAATCTTGGAATTACACCATTCCGGATTAAACATTAACAACTGAACCTGATCATATCGAGAGCGAACCACTTATAATGGACAGTGAAAGTAATTAACTGAAATGATTAAAAGCGGAAATGATTATAGTTATATATGCATATAAACACAATATATTATTAAATTTAAAAAGGGAGAGATGTAGTATTTAGATATGAATTTTATTAGAATAATTCCAAAGTAGGGCTACGTCATTTCCGCTAAGTACATAGTCGAATGAGCTGTCAACGTCAGCTAGGTAGGGCGAGGCAAGGTCAGTCTTGCACCGGACGCCTAGAAGACAACACTTGTCTAACGAGTACAAAGTGTAGGTAATAGTAAAGTGATATGCAGTGAGTTAGTTGTTCACTTAGTACAAAGTGTTATTATTAGTAAAGTGATTGTGCAGTGAGTTAGCTGTTTACTTCAGAGTGCTATTGTTGAGATCTTGGGTTCGAAATCTGAATATAACGTTGAAATGAAAGTTAATTTCGGAGTGTTTTCTATACATGCCTTTAGAAATATCTACATATGAATATGATGATGATATAACTATGATTACTACTAAATCACATAACACAAAAATAGACAGAAAAAGATTATGACATAAAACAAAATTTATTCACTTTGAAATCTATGTATATAAAAAAGTTCTGTGTGTATGTGTACGCTTCAAAACTCAAAATGTACTGAATGGATTGAGCTCAAAATTTGAAACGATATGCAATAGGTTTCTGAGATGGCTTTAGGCTACTTTTTACATCTTTATAATCCCAGTAACAAGAATAAAACAGCTTTGAAAAATGATTTTGCCTATAGAGGGTGCTTTTCGCTTTTTTTTAAATTATATTGTGTCGGCTACATAACCAATTATTATAAACAGCCTATCGGGTGGTATATACAATGTATTTTTAAAAAGAGAACATCTATATATGGCCTCCTTGCATTCAGAGTACCTATGTATAAGCCCCGCACGTTGATATTGTGCTTGGCGGCCATCTTGGTGACCACTTGGTGACGTATGTCCGTCGAGCAGTCAGTACTAAAAAAAATACCGTACGCAGCTTCGCGAGGCCAGCGCGCACTCGCGCTACGTCACGATGACGTCACTTACCTGTCATTATGACAAGGTTCCAGCGCATTACCAACTTGCGGGGCTTATATGTTAGAGGTTAGGTTCCGTTATTTTTGAAGTTATTTTTATTACGCGCGCTCACCAAGCTACAAAAATGGTTGATTTTGGTTTCGGCTCAGTTTTCATAATAAGACTTTTTTGAAAGGTAAGTAAGTATCTACACCTATCCTGTGTTTTGTTACTCATTTCTCATATAGTGCAACTATAAAAAGTGGCAGGGAAACGCTGGTTTAATTTAATATAAAAATTAATGTTTGTCAAAATTGTTGTTGTGACTCTACTTAGGGTTTGGAAATGCTTAAGACTGAGAAGAACACACCAAGAAAAGAAACTCAGTCCGGTTTTTTTGAAAATTTATCTTAGAATACCTATACATATTACAGTTTATTTTTAAGTAGAAAGGGCAGGCAGCCGTGACTATCATAAAACGACTTCAAATTGGCTTAACAACCGTTATTGCAGCCGGTGCCTTCGAAAGCACGAAATTCGCTTAAACAGATGACACACTTCTGGGACATCCTTCCGAAGGCTTACCTCGGGCTCCTGGCCTTAGGCTGCGGTAGGTCACAGTGTGGTTTTAGTTGGTAAGAGTCCGGCATAGCATCCATGATCGATTTCGACACGCAAAAAAAGGCGATCACACATTTCAGTACAAGTCACAGCGTAAATAAATAAATAAATTGCACTGACATTTTCGCATAACGCTATCTGATGCCAAAGTAAACTAGAAATAACCTGTTTGTTTTATGGGGACCACGGATATTAATACTTTTATACTTTTAAATACATAGTTATCAAACATAGACTCACCCAGAATCTCGAGACAAACATTTGTGGATCACACAAATTTTTGTCTCTGGTGGGAATCGAACCCACGACCTCGTGATCTGTAGTCGCACATTTCACTCTATGCTAGTTTACAGAACACTGAATTGAATTGAGGGGCTACATCACATTACAAGTCATTTGGCTACATACATTAACTGCCTCTGTGGCGCAGTCGGTAGTGATACCGCCCGCGGCGCTGGAGGTCGTGGGTTCGATTCCCACTGGAGACAAATATTTGTGTGACCCATCAATGTTTGTCTCAAGAGTCTGGGTGTTTCTATGTATAATATGTACGTATTTAAAAAAAAGTATATTATTATTAATATCAATGATCTGATACCCATGAAACAAGCAGGTTTATCCCTAGCTTACTTTGGGATCAGATAGCGTTGTGTGAAATGTCCGTGAATATATATTTAATTTATTTATACGAGCGATTTAAAATAATTTAGAACAATGCCAGGTGCATTATTTAGATTAAATTTAGTTTATATATAGTTCTAATGTAAATAGAAATGTAATAGCTGTTTCACTGTTATTAAAAAAAAAAAAATCTATTACTTACATATTACTGTAGCTATCACTTGAACTAACACTCCCATGATTTTCCAATTTTTTTTCTAGTACGCGACAGATCTTGATACTTTGCAACGTCTTTCCGTTGCTAACGTGATTCCGTTCTAAAGTTGTACTGCTTATTGATAGCTCTTGATAAACTTGCTACGTATGCATAAGAATATAGTCAATTGTAATTTTCCTCAAGAATCATTTCGTATACTGACCGGTTTCACCTCTTCGAGAGATGGTGATACCGGTTGATATACAAAAAATGTGGTTTTACCCAGGCGTTAGAGTGAATTTATCCTTAGAGGAATTACATTTGTTTTGTTGTTGTAAAAGTGTTTACACTATTCGCGCCATGATTAGCTCAGAAACCACATTTTTAATGCATTCATTAAAGCGCATCTCTCAAATCTTCTCTCTCTCAGATCAATCTCAGAAAATGGCGAAAATGAGGTGAAAATGAAATCATTTTTTTTCTTCTTAGGTAGACGAAAAATGATGCTTTTTTCTTGTAGATTTTGAACATACAAGATCTGCTTTTGTTGTAAATTGTATATTAATAATTGTAAATATATTAATAATAATTAAAAATAATTGTTTATTAATTTATTAAAATAAAAGTTGCGTAGTTAGCTGGCGAGTAAAGCCCACTACTTAATAACTAGTGTCCGACCGAAACTGGTTTTCCGGCCGAAACCGAAACCGAAACCGAACTTTCGGCCCCTGGGTCAGTTTCGGCCGAAACCGAAACCGAAACCGACACTCACGTGTTCATATTGAAAAAAAAAAAACCAGCCAAGTGCGAGTCGGATTCCCGCACAGAGAAATCTGTTACAAAAATTACGTTTGTTGTGTGGATGTTTTTTTCTGATTTTAGTAGGTTTTTTTTGTTATAGCGGCAACAGCACATGGTGAAGTCTCCAACGCTTTCAACACCTTGCCCTGGAGCTGCGTTGGGAGGCGCTTATTTACCATGGAATGCCTCAATACCTCCGTCGAATTGTCGGGGCCTATCTTTCCGAGAGGGCCATAACTTACCCGAGAGAGGGTCGGCGAGATGTGTCGTTCGGTGTTCCACAGGGATCGTTCTTGGACCGCTTCTGTGGAACATCCTTCTGTGGTCCGTTGCTCAGAGGTGTCGGGGTAACCTGTTACGTGCGTAACGTGTTACGACGACACCCTAATTACAGCGCGGCGCGAGGAGCAACGCAACAAGACGCAGCCCTAAAGGACATCTGCGGGATCCAGCACAATCGGCGTCAGCATCGGCATCGAACTCTCTATGACGTATCAGGGGGTCGTACTCGATAGCCGGTGTAACATCGGATACCACTTCCGAAGTTTGGTCCAAAAACTGAGGGAGGGGGCATCAGCCGCACTCTCGCGGTTGTTGCCCAATATCAGGGGACCCAACGCTCCCTGCAGGAGACTGTACCTTGGGATCATGAGGAGCAGGGCCCTATATGAGGCCCCCGTATGGGCGAAGATCCTGATGGCCAGCAATGCGGCTAGATTGCTAAGCCCGCAGAAAGCGATGGCTGTCAGGGTAAGGATAAGGGGATACCGCATGATCTCAGTTGAGGCGGCATGTCTTCTAGCCGGAACCCTTCTATGGGACCTGGAAGCGAGGGCCCTTGCGTCATTGTTTCAATGGCGCAAGAAGGCGCCTTCCTATGAACAGGTCATGCTCGTGAAAGAGACGACGCCGGGGAGGAAGCGGGAGAGAACTCTCCCACCCAAGTTGCACAGTCTGCGACGGCGCGCCCTATACTATCAGCCTCTATGACCAGGGGCCTGAGGACGTCTGCTCACCGTCCTTATAGAAGCAGGCCCTAGACGATAGCATGAAGTTTGAGATTCATGCATGCCCCCCTCAAGTAGCAGGATAACAACTGAACAACCCCCCAAAGACGCGGCTGCAGTATGTTTCATTCCGAGGGCATATTCGGGGCTCCCAATTCGTGGTTTTTAGTCGGTAGGACTCCGGCATAGCATCTCTGTAGGATTTAAGAGTAAAAAATAGCGGTAACGGAATTGTTTGACATGATGCCCACGGCTACGTTCTATCATCGCACCACTCGCCATAAACTGGGATTTCATCCTCACAGCCCTACGTCCGGAGCGTTCGAGCACGGTTAGATCCGATAGGGGTTTTCTTCCACGCACGCTTAGGTTGTGGAATGATCTTCCTGCCTCGGTTTTCCCAAACGCCTACAGTATGGGGTTCTTCAAAAGGGGTCTAAGAAGGTTTTTACAGGGTCGGCAGCGCGAGTGTGGCGCCTCTGGTGTTGCAAACGTTCATAGGCTGCGGTGACCACCAGTCCTTCTGGTAAGCCGTATGCTTGTCTGCCACCTTAGTAGTATAAAAAAAACAGAAATACATCATCAGTGAAAATAGGCCTCTATCTGGCGTGGTTCCAGCGATACAACCTCGTGACTTAAGAGACAGACGGTCGGCTTGGCCTTATGTCTCGTTAATAGGGTCCCGCTTTAACCCCTCCGTGAGGGTCCGACTCGCACTTAGCCGGTTATTTTTTCAATAGGTGCTGCAAGTTCCACCAAGTGCCATCGATCAACGGTATAAGTCTTCTCAAGTGTTTATTTTAGAAATATCTCCACCTAAAGATGAGTTTCTTTCTTTTACGTGTGGTGGTGCGAACTCCTACCGACTGAAACCACACGGTGCCCTGCTTAGTAGCAGGGCACCGTGTGGTTTCCAATGTAAATGAATGTAACCAAAACCGGTCATGAGCTAGTGCTCATGACCGGTTTTGGTTACATTCTAGAAGTGTATAACTAATACTGGGCACGAGTGAGCCGGACTCGCGCACGAAGAGTTCCGTACAAGAAAAGCTGCAAAAAAATCTCTTTAATACTAATATTTTGTCTATTTTTATTATTTGTTGCTATAGCGGCAAAAGAAATACATCATCTACAGTTACAGCCTCCTGACAGACAGACAGACGATCAACAACGTCAACCGAACCGACAACAAAGGGGTAGGGGGTTATGTAATGTCCTAGATCTTTAGGATTCAGTAACCAAAAGTAAAAACGGGATCCTAAAAAGGAGATCGAAGACATAACACAGGGGTAACTGTCTAATACTTCTCAATGATTGTACTCGTAATTGCTTGTGGCTTAAATAAAGTTGTATTATTATAACTATTGATTGGAAGTCCTTTGTAAATCTTTAAATCTTCGGTTAGCAATAATATATTAACTGGTTGGGCTGACCCCAACCACGTCACAAGCAGAGTCAGACACTTAAAATTCATGAACACGTGGGTTTCGGCCCGGCCGAAAGTTTCGGCCCATTTTGGCCGAAACCGAAACTGCGGCCGAGACTCGGTTTTTTGGCCGAAACTGGCCGAAACCGAAACCGAAACCGAAACTTCGGTCGGTCACTATTAATAACTTAAAAAAAGAAGTAGTGCGTTTACTTCAATGTATAAATAATAATAACCCAAATTATGTACATAATTCTAATAAATTGAAGATTTGTAATGTAATCTAAATTTGTAGCAGTGTTTGACGCGATGATATGGTATTACGTTACATGCAGACTGTCTGCCAGACACAGCATAATGCGGAGAGGCGGCCGCAATTCCACGGAGTGTGCGGCAAAAAAAAATAGAATGTTTTTAGTGTATAAGTATTAGTAAATTGTAAGTTATTATTTACTGTTATAGATATTCTAGTTTGTGTGGTGTTTGGTGTGGAATAAACTGTTTTTCTTTCTTCTTTCTTTCTTTCTTCTTTCAATCAGATTTGACCTAAACAATCTTTTGCATGCCTAATGGTAAAATATGGCTGAACTAAAAAAAAATGTATGTAACACATATGTAACACTATTCATTGTACTTACCCATATTTGCAAAATAAAGTAGGTACCTATTTTGTTTTATCTTAATAAATTATAGTTAACGTATGAAACGATCATAGAATCAGCCTCAAATTTTTAGAGGAATATATTTAATTAAATTTTTAACGCGAATTAAATTATAATAATACTAGCGGACGTCAAGCGGTTTCACCCGCGTAGTTCCCGTTCCCGTGGGAATACGGGAATAAAATATAGCCTATGTTCACCGCAAAGAGTGTAGCTTCCCAACAGTGATAGAATTTTTCAAATCGGTCCAGTAGTTCCGGAGCCTATTCGTTACAAACAAACAAACAAAAAAACAAATATTTCCTCTTTATAATATTAGTATAGATAATACATAATGCCAATATAGGTACCTATGAAGAAAACTTGCTAGCTTGAAGGACGCGTGTTTGGTATGGTCAAGGTCGTTAGCCCTATCAACGCTCTCATCATACAAACTTGTTATTCACTAACATACTCAGAAAATTTAAATACTTTACTTAATAACAGATTAATAATGGCTAATATCAGCGAAAGTGAACGATGGTTTTTCAAATTATAACCACTTTATTGCTCAGTATGGTTACCTATCATCATCAATCAATACATATAATAAAATCGTAACCGGTCGCTGTCTGTACATGGAAGATAAATAAGAAAAAATATTATAGGGGGGCTTTATGAACGCAATAGAACCCAAAACAATGATTTTTAGAATTTTTGTCTGTTTGTCTGTATGTCTGTATGTCTGTATGTCTGTATATCTGTTTGTCTGTACGGTTGTGCACGCTAATCTCAGTAACCGCTCAACCGAATGCAATGCGGTTTTTTTATTGTGTTGAGGTTTGCTCCAGTTAACATTTAGCGTTTGTTTTATGTAAATCGGTTTAGAAATAAAAGAGTTATAACACTTTTAAGAATCAGATATTTTGAAAATTTTAATTGTAGGGGTTTCTTTGAATTTGAGTGAACCTAAACTGGCGTGTTGGCTTAATCATAAAAGAGCTTAATGATTAAGACTATTTTTAAACAATTCAGTCCGCGCCGAAGGCGTGGTCTGAATTGTTTTAAAATAGACTTAATCATTAAGCTCTTTTATGATTAAGCAAACAGGGCAGTTTCAGACGCTGCATGATGACTCTGATGAAGAAATACCTTTCCTTTCATACACCTTATGTGACGTAAACGAAGTTGTGGGCTCAGCTAGTAATAACTAAAGTTGTTTCAACTATTTTCAAAACAACTACGGTCAAAATAACTACTGATTAAAACACCTATAAAGATCGTTGCACCTATTTTTGTTATAACTACTGGTCGAAACAAATAATGGACGATTCACACCTACCCTACGATTTATTCAACTAAGTACAATTAACTGTGCTAAGATTGATTGAACTATGTATGAAATACATAATAATCAATTCCCCATAATAATCAATCATTCAATGCATAAGTTTAAAATCTATAAGTTTACATTGTATAAGTTCAAAATATATAAAATCAAAAGGTATAATAGTCAGAAGAAATAATCATCAGGCTACATTTTATATTATTTCAAAAGGAAATATTATTTCCAAGTGAGTGGAAGGCAAACTACAAAACAAAAAACAAAAAAAAAAGCAAGCTCTTTACTGAAACAAAATAAATATCCAAAGCGGCATTGATAGAGTCCATTCCATGAATTCACCGTGCGTGCGCCGCGCCGGGTTCATTGCGAGGAAGGAAACACTGTGTGGGTGTCTGGGACTTGCGACCTATTTGTGTCTGCCAGAAGACTGGCAGCATTGCCACATTTAATAGCAATCCTAATCTTTGTGGAAGAAAATAGCAACATATAATCACCAATTAGATTAGGTACTATATTTTCCCCGTTTGAGGTTTTCTGCAGATGCTTCAGCGGCACCCACACAACCCGCTATGCTTAGAAAATGTGAATTTGTGGTGAGTATGAATTTGTGGAAAATTCACGATGAACTGAGAAATTACTCGTTACGTGTGAACAGTGTTTATCACTGCCGCGTTATAATAATCACTTTTGGGTTTAGTATTTGCTTTCTTGGCCTCGCCCTTTTGTGTTAAGCGCCATCTGTCTTGAGTTCTATAATCTGTGTTACATGCATACATATATCACCGACAATCTGTATAATGTCCAGGCATTCTATAGAATACCTGAAACTTGCAGGCAATGTATGAAATATAACGCGTCAAGGTGAGCGAGCGAGGCGATCATGCCGTGGCAGCGGCCACCAATCATCAGATACCCTCAATTCTCAATGTAATATTAATAATATTTTGCAGTATGTTGCAATAAATTTATAATCTCTCGATAGTTCATAATCTTGCTTGGACGAGGCGTTTCGGTCAGGTATTCTATAGAATGCAGGCATTGTATAGAATAATATATGAATTATTAAGACTGCACATTATAGCATATAAGTATAATAAATAAAACTATTTATGCCCGAAGGTCTCTCCCACGGAAATGGACACGCTTGTCCATTTCCGCCAAATTGTGACGCCCCACACAATCTTCTACTTGGCATAACGACTGTCAATTTACTGACAACCGGGACCAACGGCTTAACGTGCCTTGCAAAGCACTCTACCCCTACCCACTCTTCAGAGCATTCGGTTCCACTAAAGGACAGGGGCAAGTGTGAGTTTCGGTGAGCGCCTGTCGACATTCACGAACGAGCGCATTATCACCGATTTGTATGGGATCGAGACAAGTTCCCGCGTTTACAGCTAGGTGGCGGGGTCTCGATTTCAAACGAATTGGTGAGCCGTGAATGTCGACAAGCTCAAGCAAAAACTCGCACTTGCCCCTCTCTCACCTTTCTCTCTCACCTTTGGAATATCTCCGCGAGGTACTTACTAAACGCGCTTGACACTATGCAAAGACGTGCAATCCGAATAATTGGTTGTCAAGAGGTGACGGGAGGCCTCGAACCGTTGGCGCAGCGAATAACCATAGCATCCTTGGCTGCCGAACGTTTCACTTCGAATGTTCTGAAAAGCTCTTCAACCTGATTCCACCCTCTCCTTTCCGATACCAGAGGCAGAGATGCCACTCATACACAGTGAAGAGAATCTTTGCCAGAACAGAGCGTTTCAAAAGATCGTTCCTCTGTCGAACTATAAAAACCTGGAACGACCTGCCCGCACACGTGTTTCCCTCATCTTACAATCCCGGGTTCTTCAAGAGGAGCGTGAAGAGGCATCACAAGGGCGCCTACTTGAGGACCAATGTCAGAAGTGGCCCCCAGTCGCTAGATGTGCCACGGCTTTCCATCAGGCTGGTGGCGACGTCAATTTGGCGAGCTAAATATATAATATAAAATAAATAAAAATAAAATAAAATTTATTCCCTTTGAAATTTTTAAAAAATTATTTAGGTTTGTCAAAATTTTTGTGACTCTACCGGGGGTTCGGAAATGCTACAGACTGAGAAGAACACCCCAAGAAACTCAGTCCGGTCCCTCTTATTCATCTTAGTATCTAATACAGTTTTGTTTTTTAAATGTAGAAAGGAGCAATTCGTGTCACTGCCAGGCAGTCTTGTCTTCTAGAAAGTCTTTAATGCTATAATAAGCTTTCTGGTACAATTTAAGTTTTACTAGTTTTTTAAATTTATTAACTGACAAACCTGTTATGGCTGTCGGCAATGTATTGTACATTCGAATACAATTGCCCGCAAAAGAATTGCTTATTTTATTAAGCCTAAATCTAGGTACAGCCAATTTATTCTTATTTCTTAAGTTTAGGTTATGGATATCACTATTTTTAATAAATTTACTGTTATTTTTATGAGTATATAATAAGTTTTCATATATGTACTGTGAATACACAGTAAGGATGTTGATATCCTTAAACTTTTCTCTTAATGACTCCCGAAACCCCATACCATAGATAGCCCGGACAGCCCTTTTCTGCAACACAAAGATACATTCGATGTCGGCAGCGTTACCCCATAATAGTATGCCATAGGTCATGACACTGTGGAAGTAGCTAAAGTAGACAAGACGCGCTGTTTTAATGTCTGTCAGTTGTCGGATCTTTTTAACGGCATAGGCTGCAGAGCTCAGTCTGCCCGAGACTCTCCCGATATGAGGCCCCCACTGCAAGTTGGAGTCTAACTTTATGCCCAGAAAGACAGTTTCATCGACCAATTCTACTTGATCATCCCTAATCTTAATACTGGTGTTAACGAGCCTAACATTTGGCAAGGTGAATCTAATACATTTTGTTTTAGTTTCGTTTAACAATAAATTATTAGCGTTAAACCAGTGGACTACCCTAGAGAGGGCATTGTTTACTTCGTCAAGATCGCGTTGTCCACGTTCAACTTTAAATATTAAAGATGTGTCATCAGCAAACAAAACTACCTCGTGATCGTCTCTTATAAGGTGAGGGAGATCATTTATGTACACTAAAAATAGAAAAGGTCCCAGAATTGAACCCTGAGGCACCCCCATTGTTACAGCAGAACCATTTGACTGTTTACCATTTATAACTACTCTCTGTACTCTATCTCTAAGGTAAGAACTAATTAAATCCAAGGCCGTCCCCCGGATTCCATAATGATCAAGTTTTTGAATTAAAGTCTGATGCTGGACGCAATCGAAGGCCTTAGATAAGTCGCAGAATACACCATAAGCATCATACGACTCCTCCCAGGCCTCATATATACACTCTAACAATTTGATTCCAGCATCCGTGGTAGACCGACCGCGCGTGAAACCGAATTGTTTAGTATGGAATAGTTTATTTGTATTAAAATGATTTTGCATTTGATTAAGCATTACCTTTTCAAAGATTTTACTAAACGTGGGTAGTACAGAAATAGGACGAAAATTGGACGGATCTGAGGTGCTACCCGATTTAAACAGAGGAGTTATTTTACTAAACTTCATTAAGTCAGGAAACACACCACTATCAACACAATTATTAAATATTATTGATAATTCAGGGGCAACCATTTCAATTAACGAATTAACTAAATGTACAGAAATTCCCCAGAGGTCAGCAGTTTTCTTAATATTTAAAGATTTAAAAGTTTTTATGACAGTGTGTATACTAATTTTACTGAATTTGAATATTTCATTACAGCAAGGAACATTTGCTTTTAACAAGGATTCTGCTATTGGGGTAGAAGAACCTAGGGCTCTGGTCAAATCTACTGGAATTCGAGAAAAAAATTGTTCAAATTCGTTAGCGACTTCGGCATCTGTTGTAATTATGTTACCATTTACTTTAAGTTTAAAATTATTATCATTCGATTTTGCTTGGCCTCTTTCTGCGTTAATTATTTTCCAAGTAGATTTAACTTTGTCTACACTATTGAGAATTTTATTACTTATATACTTTCTTTTGGCTGCTAAGCAGTCTGCTTTAAACTTTTTTGAATAAGTTTTAACATAATTTAGAAATTCATCTGTTCTATTAAGCTGTCTTTCTGAGTATAGTTCATACAGTTTTTGTCTACTTTTATGTATATCCTCAGTGGCCCATTCACTGAAGGCTGGCCTATCACCGATTGTGACTTCCTTAGACTTGAATACGGAGTTGAACTCATTGTAAAAGGAATCAAAAAATAACTTATACATTACATTTGGATCTAAGCCAGTGTCTAAAAAAAAAAATATATATATATATATAAAAAGCACGGAAAGTTTTGCAAATCAAATGTTACAAAGTACCTAGTTACCTATCCGAGCACCAGCGATGGCGAAAGTTGCTTACTGCAGTATTGTTGACTGAGTCAGCGGCTACGAGTGACTCTAGCTAATAATGCTGTTAAAAAGAAGTTCGTTTAATAACCACCATTTTACAATTTTCGGTGACATAATAATAGGTAGGTGCCGACTATAATATAAATATAATAAATATATATATATATATATATTCACGGACATTTCAGACAACGCTATCTGATCCCAAAGTAAGCTAGGAATAACCTGCTTTTGTTATGGGTATCAGACCACGGATATTCATACTTATATACTTTTAAATACATATACATACATATTATACATAGATACACCCAGACTCTTGAGACAAACATTTATGGGTCACACAAATCTTTATCTCCGGTGGGAATCGAACCCACGACCTCCAGCGCCGCAGGCGGTATCACTACCGACTGCGCCACAGAGACAGTCGCATAATATAAGTGTACTACACTACAACTTACCTATTCTTTAAATATATCTTTCACCAAACAACACACGCCAAATAGATAAATTATAATTTATCTATTTGGCCTAAATAATTAATAATTTTTTTTCTATTTTTATCTATTTAGATAATTATCTAGTAGTATCGGAGTTCAAGGTGCCACTCGTAGTCAATCACATTTATATCAGGTCTCGGATTGTAAAACTGAAGGCAGTAACGCCTACCAAGCAAGCTGCCCGGCAATGGTACAACACTGCCCTTTGCCACTGGTCAGTCTACAAATAGCTCATCGCTGCATGGTGGAGTGTATTACGTACGTTATACAGGGTGTAACATTCGGAGCGGTCTGTATAGGCAAGTCTGTAAATACAGATGCCCGAACTGTGCAAGAGGTATTTTTTTTAAATCTATGTACCTATGCTTTTTTTTTATACTACTTAGGTGGCAGACAAGCTTACGGCCCACCGGAAGGTTGGTAACCGTAGCCTATAGACGTTTGCAACACCAGAGGCGCTACACACGCGCTGCCAACCCTGGCGCAGGTTGTGACGACCCACAGTTGAAATTTTTCAAGCCGCCCGTAAGGCCTTCAACTTGGCTTAACGACTGTCATTTTACTGACAACCGGGACCAACGGCTTATCGTGCCTTCCGAAGCACGGAAACGCTCGTAAATAAATGTCACAAAGTGGTCCACGTGGTGGTCACCCGTCCATATCCGGCCATAGTAAATGTTGCTTACTGCAGTGATCGTTTACAGAACACTGAGTCCGCGGGGCCACGAGCGCTTCTGTTATTATTTTCTCTAAAATCGATGACTTGGTTCCTAGAACAGATCTTTGCATGTTGCGGTCAGTATGGGCAAGTCTAGAAATTTCTAGACTTGCCCATACTGACCGCTCCGAATGCTACATTCTGTATAGTAAAGTACTTCACGGAGTTATCCCAAAGTTGAGAACAGTATTCTATTCTGCGCTTAGTACTAAGTTGTTACTGAGCCACTTAGAATAGAATAGAATAGAATAGAATTTTATTGATCAATTTTTACAAAATAGATTTCACTCGTAAACAAACAAAAATCGCCTGGTTTACATTACTAAATACAATTATTAATGCTTATACTAGACAATTATCATTACATTTTATACGATTCGACTTATAATACAATTTAAAGAGGTAAATAACTAATGTAGGCCATCTTGCTTACGTGCGACAAGTCTGATGTAGGTTTATGTCAAACCTGTGTTTCAGACCCTCACTGATCTGAATTTATCTTACGGCTAGGAAACAATAATTTAACAGTATCTAATTAATAGTCTATATTAACCACTTAGGTTTAGGTTAACATTAAAACATTCAATTAATAATCTCAAGTAACTTTTCCGTGTCCTCGCGGTTTAGGTCTCTCAAGTAATCAACGACCAAGATCTTAGCATCTCTGTAATTTAGGTGACTAAGTGTTAGTATCTTATTTATCTTTTTATACAAATAGGGGCCCAAAAAAGTGTGAATTTTCTTCATAAAAGCGTGTCGGGTTCAAGGGGTTTTGCAAACTAAATCCTTCCGTCGATTGTTCAGATCTTCTCTGGGTGAAGGAAGCTTGGTATGCTGGTGTAATATAATTATTTAAAATAAATAATTGCCGAACTTTTAGTACGTCCCATTCACTATATAGTTGCTGTGTGGGGTACCTAAATGGCCGACAAGAGGCCACCTTTAATGGTGCTCGTTGGGAACGTTCTAGCGGGAGAAGGACTGAACTTCCAGCACCACCCCAGGTTGTAATGCAATATGTGATAATTGATTGACCGAAAGTTACGTAGTAACTATTTAGTAATCTGTGCCGAAAGCCAGATATACCTGTTTAATTAGTTTATAATTTGCTATTACTCGCAAATGTTTAAATATGTAAATTAATTTGCGTACTCTTGTACTGAGCGAACTTATTTGTTTACGAAAAATTAGATTTGTGTCAATCGTGACTCCCAGGTATTTTATATCGTCAGTTTTAGTCAATGCAAGACAAAGGCATGGTGAGCAAGCAGTTCTACAGCTGTGTGTGAGTATTTCTAGGCCACTAATGTTTTTTTTAGTGTTCCTCATTGCAAATAAAATATATTTTGTCTTATCAGCATTGAGCGTTAGTAGGTTTTTATTGAGCCAATTAGTCACAAAATTAAAGCCTCGTTGTGCACGAGTATATAACTCCTCACGTGATTCTGCGGCGAACAAGAGAACTGTGTCGTCAGCATAAGATATAATTACACCATTTTGTAGTGTAGTGGAGCAAAGTTCATTAATCTATATATATAAAAATCAATGCCACTTTTCGTTGTAATTTTATAACTCAAGAACGGGCTCACCTATCCAAACCAAATCTTTAGGCTTTGTTCGGACTATTTAGTAGATGGTTTATGTGAAGTTTGCACAAAATCGGTCGAGCGGTTCTTCATTTTTCACGCAAACGAAGTTGCGCGGGTCAGCTAGTATAAATTAAAAATAGAGTACTTCCCAAAACACTCCCCTGTGGTACCCCAAAACCACTTAGTCATCACACTGCTTGTGTGCTCGCCAATAGGCTTGTGTCCACTAAGAATAAATCTGATTGATGTGTGTTTCTAACGACTATATTCAATATATAAATAACAAAAAGTAATATAAATTGGTAAACAAATTAATGATTACTATTATTTTTAGAAAATAAGATTGGAATAAATAGGCATTCAGTCACGTGACATCAAACACCTTTATCAGAAAGTGTGACGTCACAGTTTGCTCTTTAACGTTTGACGCACTCTGGCAGTCTTGATTCTTGACATCTTGTGTCACAACTAGTCACAAGTCATGTCATCTTGTGTAATTGTTTAGATTCTCACACGTTTTCATAAAATACAATAGATTTTAACAGTTAAAAGTTCACCCCTAAACGTTTCTTTTTAGTACTAAAACTTTTTAAAAATCTAAATCACAAAACAAGTCATTGAAAGGACTCATAAAAAAAATACTCATTTTCTTTTTGTTGTATTTGGCAAAAAGTGACGTCACACAAGGTGCCATGACAGTTTGGAGCGTTTTCGATACAAATTTAAATTCAATTTTTTAAATTACAAAATAAACTATGTAAATGATTGTTTTAAATCAAAATATTACATTTATGGCGGTAATATAATTAATAGTGATCTGTAAATAGACAGTAATTATCAGTGAATAAAAGTGTGCACACAACTTCTGTCTCTCCCTACGAACACGCTATAACATTTTTGTAATCATATAAATATAAAGTAGAGATGCGCCGAATGTGGGTTGAACCGAATGCGAACATTCGGCCGAATATTCGGTATAAAATGTACCGAACCGAATATTCGGCCGAACTATTCGGTTCAAATAAACGCGGTAAACAGGTTAGTACAGATCTCTCCACGAGGCAGGCGACATTCTTACAGCGCAGCCCTTAACCTCAGGGTGCCGATTCTCAATCGAACGTTGCAAGCGTGAAGAAAGTTTACAGTCGACATATTATTATGTCTTTAGTCTCACCTTTAGTCATAAATATTTCACCAGTAAATCTCCGTCTATGCAGAGAATCGCCACTCTGTTGCTCTTATATAGTGGTTTGCATAGGTTTACAGATCCTTCAAGCTGTAAAAAATTGAAGTTGTCGCGAAGGCCCCTATTTAAGTAAAGGATCGTTAATAATCCTCATAGCACGCCTCTATGCCGAGTCGAACGGGCAAAGCTGTTATTCAGGAGCATCAACTCAGAAATGAAAACAGCACTTCATGTGTGGCCGCACGCGCTGATAGAACGCGCTCATCTTTAATGAAATGAGATTTATTTTTTCACCAATTTAAAAATGAAAATTAGGATTGAAATGAGTGAGGTGAATGTAAAATGGAAAATGAGCAGTTCATTTTCACAGAGAATAAGTTCAGTTGCGAGCTTTGGACTGGTTGTGGTCGGTCGTGTTTCGTAGCGTATTAGTGATAATGTCGTGTGACACGGAATCAAGTGAAGAAAAGTACTTGCATATTGTATGTGTTCTTGTTTAGAACAGATAGAAAACGGACTCCGTAATGCCTCGGACCACTATCTAGAACTGAGTCAGCCAGTGGCGTAACTACACCATCTGGGGCCCGCGGTAAATTCGTTGGATGGGGCCCCCTCAGTAAGAGTTCTCAAGTTATGGTATTAGATTAGTTATGGTAAATAATAGTTCTGTCAACTTTCGCACAGTGCTAAAAATGGGTAGGTATGAATTTTCAGAACACTTGATGGGGGCTTCTTACATTGCATTCATATTAGGTACGTAATATTATGATTCAAATGTAAGAAGTTCCCATTGCTCCCTCGAGCGAAAAAAAAGCAACCTCTGATCCCCTTTCTCGGGAATCAGTTGGACGATTTTCTCCTTCACACCTTAAGCACTACAATATTGTGCCTAAAGTGTACCTACTCGCAAACAACCGCAGATGCACTATCCAACAAAATCTTACTTACTACTAGTGTTGGGTTACTTAGACGGTTTTTCACAGTTACACAGGCTCAACATCAACTACGTTCGTTAATACAGGTGTGCCGTTTGCAGGTGAGAGCCCCTGGATATTGGTGGGCCCCGGCCCTAACATCCAATCAGTAAGAATTTTTTTCCTTTTAATTTGATCGCGGTCCGGGCATTTTGCCACCTTTGCAGTTACGTCACTGGAGTCAGCTCATTACAATAATTTCTGCCACTCAGTTCTTTCATCTCGATCATTTATTGGTGGAAAACAAGTATTTACTTAGCAAGTTCATTGCGAGTTAAACGAATTCAGTTATGGGTCTGCTCTGCTCGTGGTGAAAACTGGGCCATTTTTAGGGAAGCAATATTGAGCACTCCAAACTTATTGGACGCCAGATTGGCCTTATCACCTAAAAGACTACGTTACTTTAATGTTCATCACCAGATATCTCCGTACCATGACGTTAATTATGGGAAAACCTCTACCTATTGAATAATTAATAATATTATTAATTTTATTAATAATAATATCAACATTCGGTAATTATTCGGCAAATAAACCGAATATTCGGCCGAATACGAACTTTCCAAAACTTGCCGAATGTACCGAATTCGAATATTCGGCCGAACATTCGGCGCATCTCTAATATAAAGCTACAAAATTAAACAATTTTTGAAATTTAGGACACAAGCCTATTTTTACCGATTGCTTGCGATTACTGAGATAATCGGCAAACAACCGAAGTTGTGTTCCTCTTGAATCAGGGTGTCGCAAAGAGGGCATCATTCTAATTGGTTTAGGGGTAGAGGCAGATGGTGACTTCTTCCTTCACCCCAACACATTAATTGTTTCGAAAATGTTAAAAAAGTATCAAAATTATTTATAGTAACAGTTATGCACTATACGGCTGTGTGCGACGGCGACGCGTGGACTGATTTCGTATGAAATTACTAAACCGAATGCACGCTCTTACGGCCTGGCCACGGGGCAGTCGCCATGGCGAAAATTTGTGCGGCGCGACCGGCGAAGCGTCTTGCGACTCAAACAAATGAATAGAAATGTACTGAGCATGCCACGCGGCACGGCGACCGGCGATGCGACCGGCGAAATGTACCGAGCGAACGACACGGCGACTGGCGGTGCGGCGAGCGAGTGAAACAAATGCATGAATCAGTACGGCGCGAGCCACGGCGTCGGGCGGCAGTCGCGGCGACTAGGCCAGTGATTAAATGACTAGTCGCGGCGGCGAACGCGACTACCCCGTGGCCTGCAAACGATGCCGCACAATTAGTCGCCTCCGCCGCCGCCGCCGCCGCCGCCGCCGCCACCGCCGAACCCCGTGGCCAGGCCGTAAAAGAGATGTTTTGTTTGGGATTCCGCACTGAAATGGTAAAACGTATCAAAAATCATACATGAATTTAAAACTATCAATATTTATTTGCGCTTGTCAGAATGCCGATATTCAAGATACCGAGTAACAAAAATTTTAAAAAGAAAAATATAAGCAAGAAAATTAAACGCGTTTTGAAACTCCATTAGCAGTAGCTCATAATCATTAAAAGCTAATAAATCATTTGGTTCATTACCAAACATAATGTCAAATAAAGATTAATTCCGAAAAATTATATTTTCATTCCTTCTATTCGAAAAGAATCACTTTGCACCACGATATCGGGGCGCAAAATAGCTCTTTTCTGTTAAGAGCTTTTTAGCGGGCGGCAAAGTGATTTGAATTTGGAACATGAAAATTTCATAGAAATCAAACGCAAATTGTATGAATTACTGGCTGGTAAGTGTTGGCTGCACAGCGCGGTGACCTGAGCTAACTAAAAAAAACTAAAGAGCGCCATTTATCTGTTCGTGTTCGTCATTATTAATGTCCCTGTAATCAGTAGGTAAACATATTTTATTGTATTCTGCAAATATAATAAGTTCTACGTCAAGTTATGAAAGTGACAATCCATGAACTCCTGGAACAATAACTATAGAAGGTAACTACGTCGTAAAAAACTTATTTTTTCTCATAGAAAGGGAATGAAAAGTAGAGTATATTACTCGGGGGCAAATTATATTTCCCTCGGGCGGTGTACTTTGAATCCCTCACTGCGCTCAGGATTCTACGTTAGAATCCCTCGCTATGCTCGGGATTCTATTCTAGAATCCTTCGCTTCGCTCGTGATTCAAAGTAGCGCCCTCGCCGTAAAAATATTATTTTGCCCCCTTGTTATACAATCTACTATTACCTATAGGTACCTACTTTTCTGAGGAGTTTTTCTCACGTTAAAAAAAAGAAACAAAAAGCAGACAGAAAAAACAGGTTAAACATAAAACACTCCTCGTTTTTAAGGTTTCGTAGCCAAATGGCAAAAACAGTACCCTTATAGATTCGTCATGTCTGTCTGTCTGTCTGTCCGTTAGTGTATCACAGCCACTTTTCTCCGAAAATATAAGGCCTATGCTATTGAAACTTGGTAACTAGATGTATTCTGTGAACCGCCTTAAGATTTTTATATAAAACTAGAAAAAAAGCAGTAAATTTTTGGGGTCCCCATACTCAAAACTGAAACTCAATTTTTTTTTTTCATCAAATCCATACGTGTGGGGTATCTATAGATAGGTCTTCCAAAATGCTATTGAGATTCCTTAAATCATTTTTTCCTTAAGTGAATAGTTTGAGCAAGAGACACTTCCAAAGTGGAAAAATGTGTCCCCCCCCACCCCTCTAACTTCTAAACTAAGAGAATGATAAATCTTAAAAAATATATGATGTACATTGCCATAAAAACAACCAACGGAAATTGGTTTGAACGAGATAGAGCTGGTACTACCCGTTCGCTCTAACTTTGCCGCTGGCGTAGAGGCATATACCCGAATTGTTAATTAGACGATGTAAATTGACAGTAGCTAATGTCACTTCGTCATAGAAAATATGCAACATTGTATGAAGAAGTGACAATAGTTGCTGTCAATTTACTTCGTCTAATTAAAAATTCGACTTTAGTATGGAGCCGAGCGGCAAAGTTAGAGCGAACGAGCAGTAGTTTTTTTTTGAATACGTCATAGACCGCAATTTTCGGTTACGAACGTGTTAAAACTAAAACATCAATCAAAGTTACAACGAACTATAAGAACTTTTATATTATGTTACTTGCTGCTACGAAACCCTTCATGGGCGAGTCCAACTAGCACTTGGCCGGTTTTTCCATCGTGGGTTGAAAATTAAAAAAAAAAAATTTCAGACCTGAACACTACATCACATCAATAATTTCACTGATGTCTTTCAGACATTGTATGTGTTTAACAGAATTTCGAAAACAATAATAATTTATAACGAATTCTTTGTAAATTACAATCTAATGCTAATTTATTGGAACGGTTATAAACTAAATAGATTTGTTAATTATTATTTTAACGAAAAACAATATTCATTTAGCGGCAGATAACACAAGTGGGTTACAAAATAAGATGACTTTCAAATTATTTTTATAATTATTATCCGGAACCCTTCGCAGGCATGTCCGACTCGCACTTGGCCGGTTTTTTTTGTCAACAAGCTACTAACACAATACATGTATTTCTTTAAAATTACGCGAAAATGTTTTTAGCCATAGCCGAGTCGAGTAGGATGCAAATACAGTTTGTCTATAAAGTCGTGACATGAATGTTTGAGGAACTAAAAATAGTTATGTGTGTGGCAACACTGGCAACACGAAACATTAGTACGTCAGTTGTCAATACTATCGTCGAATTTCGTTTACTCTATCACGTAACTTTAATGTTTGGATTAAACTGCAACAAATGGAGACCAAACTACGCATAAAGGTTTGAGAAATGAGTAAAGAAAATCGGAGTGGTGCGCAGGAAGTGATTTTTAAAGTTTTCCAGTGATGTTTCACGGAGTAACAATCTGGACAATTGTTGTGGGATTTTGAGGATGTTTATGAGCGAACAGCATCTTTGGTGGGTATGTAATCGTGTTATTGTTTGTTTTGAATCTGTCTGAAGTTACAAATTTACTGAATTTACGATTTGGAGACAAAAAAAAGGCATTGTTTGCATATTTTTAGGTTAGAATCTTAAACTTACAATCTACCTATAATGTAAGTCAGTGGTTAGAACAACATGGTTATTTTATAGTACGACCTACATTTTTGATACTCAGTTCAATCTGGTTTTCTACCAATTTTTATTTTGAATTAATTGCTTCATGTCAATAGTTTGTTTCCAATATGTAATTAATTTTCTTTTTTTACTCTTTTCAGGAAAATCAGAGAGTACAGTTAGGCGAATAGTTAACGAAGGTTTTAATAATGAAGGAAAGTTTGAAACTCCTGGTAAACACAGAAAAGGTCGGCAAAGAAAGAAATAGACGATTTTAATATTTGAGCACTGCGCCAAAAAAATCCTTGTCAGATGGGGGAAAGTTACAGATAAAACATGTAATTACATGATTGTGGCAAAGCAATTGGGACTGCTAGGCACCTGCTGGTGGGTTGTAAGACGCTATTAGACCGGGGCTTCTGGATCTGGTTCAATAACTTTATTCTGGATCTGATTCAATAAAACAGAAACAAAATTAAAAATGTATAATGTGTTTTATTTATTAACTCACTAGCTTATGCCCGCAGCTTCGCCCGAGTCGAATTTGTTCTCGTTCCCGATTCCCGTAGGAACTTATTCCCGGGATGAAAAGTAGCCTGTGTTATTCCAGACTATAATATAATGTATCCCTGTACCAAATTTCAGCCAGATCAGTTCAACTGTTCGAGCGTGAAAGAGTCTCACATCCACACTCATAAGCTTTCGCATTTATAATATTTGTATTGTTCCCGTTCCCGCTTCCCGTAAGAACTTATTCCCGGAATAAAAAGTAGCCATGGTTATTCCAGATTATAATGTATCCCTGTACCAAATTTCAGCCAGATCCCTATAACCGTTCGAGCGTGTAAGAGTAATAAACATCCACACTCACAAACTGTCGCATTTATAATATTAGTAAGATTTTACTCGGAACGAACTCCTCGTATCAAAATCATTTTGGTCGTACTATATAGGGTTGCATACATGCATTCAGCAGCGCCCTCATTTAATTTCACGACTTTATAGACAAACTGTACAATCGACAAGAATGCAAAATGAATTGATGTTCTTTAGTCTCGCTTAATCTTGAGAATGGCTAGACCGATTTGGCTCATTTTAATCTTAAAATGTTTTTGGAAAATCAGGGAAGGCTTAACAGCCTACCAGACGCCAAATTGTTCAAAGAAAATAAAAGATATACATTTTAGCGTGCAAGAAAGAGAGAGATACGATCGGTTTTGGCGCGCTTTTAACGAAATAAATTCATTATAAAAAAACTATAACCAATATGAAAAAATGCTCTAGTGCAAATGAAGATTTTACTATTGTCTTTCTTATAAATATTTTATATCATTATAAAAGCAACTTATAACATACGAGATCTAGCTTAAAATTTCAAGAAATCGAGGTATTTTCACCCCAAAAAGCTATCGAGATTTTATCAGTAATCGTGTTTCGAGCCCAGAGCGTTTTTAGTTTATGAAATGAAGTTGTCTGTGTTCAAATTTTAATTCAGCAGACCTCTCGAGTCCTGAGATCAAAGTATCACCGCACCGCTCGCCACAGACAGGGAGTTCATCCTCACACTCTGCGTCCGGTGCGTTCCAGCACGGTTAGATCCGATAGGGGTTTTCTTCCGCGCACGCTTAGGTTGTGGAATGATCTCCCTGCCTCGGTTTTCCCAAACGCCTACAGTATGGGGTTCTTCAAAAGGGGTCTTAGAAGGTTTTTACAGGGTCGGCAGCGCGAGTGTGGCGCCTCTGGTGTTGCAAACGTTCATAGGCTGCGGTGACCACCGGTCCTTCTGGTGGGCCGTATGCTTGTCTGCCACCTTAGTGGTATATAAAAAAAAAGTAATAGTCTATTTGGCGTCATATGGACTCTTAAGCGATGAGAAATACAAATAATGAGTCACTCTGTGTACAGGAAAACCACTGACACTGACAGAATCAGATACCTACATGCCAACTCGCATCATCATCCGCTCCATTTGAACTTGGTGGATAAGTTGCTAACGGACCGCGCATATAATTTATGTGACAGGAGCAATTACAAGATAAATTAAATCATATAGGTAAGCGGTTTGCTACAAAAGAATGGGTACAGAGGATAGATCAGACCACCAACAACAACAACAACAACTTTATTTATTAATCAAGATTGCAGTACATGTATCTACAATATTACAATGAGGATACAAATACAAGATACTCGAGTGAGCTCGACTCGACATGGGGTGGAAAGACATCCGAAATTTTTCCCGTACATCAAGGGAGTGACGGATTAGGTTGCCCTCAATCAATCAATGGAATCTATTTAGTCAAAAATAGGATCGAGATAAATGTATGTTATAACCCCAAAATGCTGTCGAAAGAACGTCACGAAATACCAAGAATGGTAAGGGAAGCGATTGAAATTAATAAGTGCAAAAATTTCAATCGTGAGGACGCGTCTGGCATCCATTAATTAGACCATTAGATGCCAGACGCGTCCTCTCAATTGAAATTTCGTTGCTCACGCATAGGCATACCTATGCATTAGATAACAGTAAACATATTCATCCGAAACCGCGTGGTATGTCGCGATTGAGGTTCAGTGCGAGTTCGCAGTGAAACCAATAGTCCGTTCACAGTTATTTTACCTCTAGCAGTTAGGTTGCCTACATTAATTGCTGTTTTACCCTAATAAGATTTTGTTTCTCCCATGTACCTACTCCAACGGGTTTCATGGCTATATGAAGTCCGATCTCTTTGGTTTGTTTATTAGCAAATATCAAAGTACAAAACGGTTCGGCAGTATAAAAAATAAAAGTTAAGGTTGTCGACAATAGGAAAATCAATCAGTGCAAAACCCTTCGTGCTAGTCGGACTCGTGCACGAAGGGTTTTGCACAAAAAACCGGCAATAAATCACGTTTTTGTATGAGAAATTTTCAATATATTATAATACCTACCTTATTGTTTTTGGCATCTGTTTTTTTTAATACCACTAAGGCGCAGACAAGCATACGGCCCACTAGAAGGACTGGTGGTCACCGCAGTCTATGAACGAAATAATAATCATATAAATAATCATATAATCTGTAACAGAAGGGGCAAATAAACACTTCAGGACTCGGCTAATTACTTTATTCTCCGTATAGACACACAATAAATTGGGCAGAGTTTCGGCTAGTCTCAGTATACAGTACAGAATGACCGACAAAATGCTCGCACTCTCCTATAGACACACATTCTCTATGATACACTCGGAAATTACGTCACTTCTTATGTCAACTGTCATATGATTTAAGGGCGGCGTTACAAATTTGTTGTTCCTGTTGGGAATCCTGGGGACATCCTTTCGAGGGTATGGGGGCACCCAACCGTAAGCAAGAGTAATGGATTTTCCACACGTTAACAAAAAAGGATATGTTGTTATAACGGTAAAAGAAATTACACCATCTGTGAAAATCACAGTATTTTTTTTATACCACTAAGGTGGCAGACAAGCATACGGCCCACCAGAAGGACCGGTGGTAACCGCAGCCTATGAACGTTTACAACACCCAGAGGCGCCACACTCGCGCTGCCGACCCTAATTACATTGCTGACTGACAGAAATCGAAGTTTCAGTAATTAGGTCCCATTTACGGGTACGGAACCCGAAAAGTAAACAAAATGAGTTTGTTTGTTTGTGATTGTTTCAATACGCCAAGGACAAGTCGCCTCACTGTGGTTGGCGGTAGCGATTTCTAATCTCAAAATGTCAAAACCAATGAAACCATAGACTCGGTTTCATTGACTTTTGACATTTTAAGGTTAGAATTGGACAGTTTTTGACATTTTAAGGTTAGAATTTGACATGTTGAGGTTAGAAACCGCAACCGCCAACCGCAGTGAGGCCTCGGCCTTAGGTCGACAAAGTAAATAAAATGTGCAACGAGATACCTCACGTGCAAACTGGTTACTAGCGAAAGACAGGTATTGATTATATTCATATTCTCTAAGATCGAGGAAGGAAAACGTCTGGGAATATTTCTGAATATAGAAAAACCTGTCGAGATAAGTGCTAGTCGCATTTGCGCACTGAGGGTTCCCTACCAATAAACCGGACTGGACGTGGACTAAACCTATGCAAGTGAATTTGAACAATTTAAGAGCCTACCAGACGCCAAATTGTTGAAAAAAGATAGAAGATATTGTAACGTTGTGAAACAACGGGTGCAAATAGGGGTTCAACATTAGGGGTTTAGAATTAAAATCTAGGTTAACATATGAAAGCGCCATCTACCGAGTAAGTGTCGCAACGACGGTAGCCTTATTCGTATTTAAAAAGCGGTCGTGACGATTGAGTAGTTTCGAGTGGTGCCGCTAGAGGCGCTGTAAAAACATATAAAAACAACCGCGCGCGAATTTCAAAGGCCATTACTCAAATAATCTAAATATACTAGTCGCGAAGGCGTATGTGTATCAGAATTATCCAATCAAAGTGAAGAAGTATTATGGGGAGTAAAATACTCCCAAAGTGATCAGTGATTTAGCTGCAAGCGTCTATAACCCCATCATTGGGTGAGTTAAATTAATTATAAGGTAATCTAGATTTTAAAACAGTGAAAATTAACGGCTGTTGGTCAACCCTGTTATGGGAGGGTAGATTACAGGGGTGTGAAAAAAAGGTCTCTGTAAAATTAGTATATAACCAAACATTGTAAGGCAACCGACTCCTGAAAGGTTTAACAGGGACCGGCTGTTTTAGCAATGGGCGGGAAAAAGGGTTCCAGCTAACCCGTCATCTGGAACATTCCAGGGTCCACCCTACGGGTTCCAGAAATCCACCCTACGGGTTGTCAACATCCACCCTACGGGCTGTAGAAGTCCACCCTTCGGATTCCAAGAAGGAACATTCACCCTACGGGCTACCAACAATCGTTCACCCTACGGGCGACAAGCGTTCGTCCACCCTACGATTCGAAAACACCGTGCCAGCCGAATTTGTGGACGGCACGGCTACCTGGCGAACTGCAGCGGGCTACAGGAAGACCAATACTGAGATAAGTCGAACCCTGAGGGACCTTCGGGAATCGCTGAAATCGTTGCTCCCCGAACGCGAACCACGACCCCGAGTTTGATTTTCAATAAACCGGCATTTTATATTTCCACATTCTTCTTTCATTCATCTCTTTCAATTTCCTGAAAGCTCACAGCTTTTCAATATACATTTAAGCGTGCAAGATAGAGAGAGATGCGATCGGTTTTTGTGCGTTTTTAACGAAATAAATTAATTATAAAAAAACTATAACCAATATTAAAAAAGTGGTCTAGTGCAAATGAAGATTTTACTATTGTCTTTCTTATAAATATTTTATATTATAAAAACAACTTAAAACTTATGAGATCTAGGTTAAAATTTCAAGAAATCGAGGTATTTTCAACACAAAAATCTATCGAGGATTTTATCAGCAATCGTGTTTTTAGCCTAGTGCGTTTTTAGTTTATGAACTGAAGTTGTCTGTGTTAAAATTTTAATTCATTAGACCTCACGAGTCCTGAGATCTAGATCAAGGTAATAGTCTATTTGGCGTCATACAGACTTTGAAAGTTGTATGCTGAGCAATTATTAGCTGCAGAGGTAACAAAATTGGGCCCCTGATTTTTTTTTATTTTAGTATTTTGTTATTGTAGCAGCAACAGAAATACTTCAGCTGTAAATATTTCAGCTGTCTAGCTATCATGGTTTCTGAGATACAGCGTGGAAACAAACAAACAGACAGACGGACAGCAGATTCTCAGTAATAAGTTCCGTTTTACCTTTTGGATACGGAACCCTAAAATTCATAATATGCAAAGAAGCTGGTTTACCCACTCATCATAGCCCAGCCACAACTATTGAAGATAGAAAAGTGGAATATAAATCATCTTAGAAGTGGTTTCTCGAAATTAATAACCTAAGGCAGGGGTCGGCAACCTTTTGAGTCGGAAGAGCCAAAAATGCCGATTTTAAATTACAACATTTTTCAAGAGCCACAAAATCTTTCTTGGTCGACAAACAAACCAAGAAGTGGGATAAAACGATAACCCGCGGGGAGAGACTGCGGACTAAGTGTGTCGGGAGCTCTGGGATCATCCTTTTCCAAGGGCGTACCCAGAACTTACGGCCATGGGCAGATGGTAGCGCACCATGTGGTTTTCAAGAATTTCCACACGTGGCGGACGGACGCGGACGGATTCCATCTAAAGTAATACTAAGTAACAGAACTAGTGGGAATAGTTGAAAGACATGGTCATGTGGAAAAGCATAGTCTTATGAGTCACAGAACTAATGGGAACAAAAATTACCAGTAGTTCTGCCAACAGAACTACTCAACAGAACAGTTGATGGGAACAGTTTACGAAAGTCAGGTGTAAAGCATAGTCTTATAAGTCACAGAACTAATGGGAAAAAAATTACCAGTAATTCTGCCGGCTAGAACTAGTCAACAGAACAGGTGGGAGTAGACGAAAAAAAAACAGGATGATTATGTGGGATTCTCCAAAATTGGTATACCCACTAAAACCGTGGCGTGTTCCTTCTTGTCGCTATTGTTGAGTTACAGGAAAGGCAAGCGTATAAATTCTGCAGTCCAACATGCGCTGCCTGTAACAGCCTGGACTCTGTGTGGTCTAAAAAAAAATGCTGGCATAAAGCTCCCGTCGTCGACCACGTGTGCGAGGTTGGCGAGCTGGAAGTTTGAGACCACCTCGCTCTCACACCCGCAGCGCTTCTCTCATTGCCGTCGACGTCGAAACGACGGCGAACCAATTATCTTCGCTGTCTAACATACCGTAAATTTTATTAGACAGCGACGTGACCGGGCTTATTTGGGCCTCTAGACTAGAGCGACGCGCTCGCCACTTCACTCCGAAAACACAAAAGGCGAGCATGTGCAGCGCTGTGTCCACGGCGCCGTCCTCGCGGTGTCGGTACGTTGCCTCAGGCTTATTGCCTATCACCTCGTGCAGGTATTTACCAAAACATCCGTGCCCTGTGAGGAGCTGTGTGAGGTGGTAACGTCAGTGCACCATGTCGTTTATCTACTCAGTACCTCAGAATAGATCAGATGGCCGAGACGAGCTCAATGCTTACCGTGGGGCTCTAGCCTGGTGCGCCATTTATGGATGAGATCATCGCGCGCCCTAATACGCCAGCTCAAGATCTTTTCCGAAGATGGTTGGTTGCCATTTTGACGCACCAAAGCATTCGGCCGGTAGACATCTGCCAGAACTGCTGCCTCTAGCTCCCACTACAGACTTTCAGTAATTAGACACGCATGCCGCTTTTTATGATACGGTGCAATACGCTCGAACCAATTTCTGGCCTTCTGGGCCATGGCCCGCTGCGGTCATCGCAACAGAATCCTATTAGAAAGAAAATGGTGGTTATCTTTATCATTAAGTACTTGAATAACACGTTACCATTGTCTGGTCCATAGATTTAGTAGCGAAAAATTCTAAATCTATGGTCTGGTCTAACCGGTTCCATAGGAGTGAAATGAAAATGAAAGTGTATTGAAATTGACATGACATTAATGGCGTCAAAGAGAATACAATATGGCGTGGTCGTGTGGTGGCGTCTCCGCGTCCGTCCGTCTCTCGGAGTCGGAGACGGAAACGACTAGAAATGTTGCCAGCCCTCTTAATTTAATTTTTACTCCTTTCAAAAATAATAATATATATTTTATTTATTATTTGTTTGGGATTGGCGATGGTTGTTTATTTTTGTTTTTTATTATTTGCATTTTGTTGATGGCTTGCCTGTCTGTCATACCGTCGTCGCGTCGCGTCCGGCCGTCTCTGAAAACCAGCGCTGGCTGCATGTTTTACATGCAGACAGTATTATGCTGAGAGGCGGCCGTTATTCCACATAATGTATGGCAATGGAATCGTGTGTTAGTTTTTAAGGATGTATGTAGGTATTTTAGTATTTTATTGATTTTTTTTTTGTGTGTGGAATAAACAATTTTTCTTTCTTTCTTTCTTTCACTTTAAACGGCCGGGTCCAATGCTTGTTGACGTTGCGTCCGCTCTCGGTTGGCTTCTGCCTAACCTTGGGGACCTAGCGTCACATGTATGTAGCGTCATAAGTAATAACAAATACATAAACATACATACTAATACAGTACATATATATAATATACATACTTATATATACATAATTATAAAGATACATATTTATAACATAATAATACATACATAACTATATAGCATTATACAAGTCATTGAATACATAATGTTTTTCTAATCTTTGTAAAGCTCGCGTACTTGAGCCAATGGGCCACAGGATGGATGTTGAATTTCTTTTAGGTATATTTTTAAATGCACATCTGTTTAATTTTTCTCCCCACTAGGTAACTCCACTAATTTACTGAATGCAAACCAGAAAATTAAATGCGGCGCAAAAAAACCAATATATTAACCAAACAAGTCCAACTTAAAAAAGTTAAAGGTGACTCAGAACGAGATGACCTTTTTAATCGAATTCACACCAAAAATGTGGTTCGTAGGTACATCGAATATATGATTTGTTTTTTTTTTTATACCACTAAGGTTGCAGACAAGCATACGGCCCACCAGAAGGACCGGTGGTCACCGCAGCCTATGAACGTTTGCAACACCAGAGGCGCCACATTCGCACTGCCGACCCTGTAAAAACCTTCTAAGACCCCTTTTGAAGAACCCCATACTGTAGGCGTTTGGGAAAACCGAGGCAGGGAGATCATTCCACAAACTAAGCGTGCGCGGAAGAAAACTCCTATCGGATCTAACCGTGCTGGAACGCTCCGGACGCAAAGTGTGAGGATAAACTCCCTGTCTGTGGCGAGCGGTGCGGTGATAGAACGTAGCCGTGGGCATTATGTCAAACAATTCCTTAGAGCACATACCATTGTAGTCGGTAGAACACGCATAAGGAGGCAAAGTCTCTCCTGTCGCGAAGAGGTTCCACACCACCTGTAAGTATAGGATCGTTGACAACTCTTACAGCACGTCTTTGCACCGAGTCAAATGGACGAAGCTGATATTCAGGTGCCCCCGCCCAGAGGTGACAGCAGTACTCCATGTGCGGCCGCACTTGCGACTTATACAGAAGCAGTGTTTGCGCAACAGTGAAGTACCGCCGCGCCCTGTTGAGCACACCTAGCTTCTTGGACGCCAGCTAGGCCTTGTCCTCCAAATGACTACGGAACTGAACGTCACTGGAGATGTCAACGCCAAGGATCCCTATACTTTTGGAGATGGAAAGAGATGTGCCCTGAAATTGCGGCGCTACAGTAATTGAGGTTTGCTTAGCGGTGAAAAAACACGCTTGTGTCTTGGAAGGGTTGAACTGGACAAGATTTAGTCCACCCCAATCGGACACTCTAGTAAGAGTAGCCTCGATTTCAGACACAAGCTGTTCACGATTTTCCTCCACTGTGTCCCGACAGATACCGGGGCGGCCCGTGTAACAAGTGTCCCCTGTACCAGGCCTCCGTCACTCGCTCAAAACCGCGCGCTATGTACCTACCGCTCGGCATATCCCTGGGGATGCAACTCAGTGTGACCATTTGTGGCAGATTTCTGCCATTTTGGCAGATTTTGCTCCTAAATTTTGTCTGTGGCAGATCATGCTGACGATTTACTAAAGTGGCAGATTTCGGCAGATTTAAAATATTTTAAGAAAATTCACATTATCTAATATGAATTTTCGATGAATTCATCTTTTTTTTTAAAGTAATTACATCAGGTTTCATATAAAATTAGATTACACATTATTTTATCAAACTGAAATCTTCTGTTTCATGGCCAAATTATACGGGAATTTTCCCGCTTATTCTGTTTATAAACAAATGCATCTTAAGATCGTGAATTTGTAATCAAACCAAAATAGAGTTCATATTCTTATATTCTTTATTGATTTAGTGTCCAATCAACTTTCGAGTTTATTTCTTTCTCTTTTGATGTGTATTGTGTGCGGTTCTGTGTAACGAATTATTATCATTGACTAGCTGATGCCCGCAGCTTCGCCCGCGTAAAATTTGTTCCCGTTCCCGCTTCCCGTGGGAACTTATTCCCGGAATAAAAGTAGCCTAAGTTATTCCTTATTACATAAGAAATCTGCCAGTGAAAGTCCCGTCCGAATCAGTCCAGCCGTTTCGGAGATTAGCCGGAACAAACAGACAGACAGACAAAAATTTTAAAGATATTTATTTTTGTACGTGTACTGCGGTACATTCATATGCATGTTATTTTAATATTACAAACAGACACTCCAATTTTATTTATTAGTATGCATGTATAGATTAACTAATCTGAAATTTCAATGAATTCATCTCTTAAAAGTGATGTAATTACGTTAACTTTAAACGTTGCAGACCTATATTTTCCAACATACGTTAACTTTAAACTTTGCATATATTTTTCCAACATATAAGCCGAAAACAACATTCAAAAAGTTGACGACGAACTTCGACATATAAAATTTAATTAAAATTAAGATTATTATTGAAAAGCAATTAGTATGCTAACTGATCATAAATTTTGTTGCGGAGTGGTTTACGCGTCGGCACGGTTCGCCGAAGACGCAGGTTCGAATCCTGCTCGAAACCAATTCTATTTTCCATATTTAAAAAAATAATTAAAATGTAAGAAACTTGTTAGAGTTAGGTGGTAATAGCACCACCAGCACAATTTTGAGTGTAGACAAATTTTGGGGAGCGATTGGAAAAATTCTGAACCCGAAAAGGGCTACAAAATATTCAAACATAACGAATTTCGCGAAAGCGTTATTATGTTTGCGGATGTCCAACGCTCCGTGCGAAAGAATATTCTCTCAGGTGAATTTTAATATTTTTGGCAGTTTTGGCTACAAGTGTGGCAGATTTTGGCAGATTTTTTGCCCAGTCTGTGGCAGATTCGCCATTTCTGATATGGTCACACTGATGCAACTGGCAGAGGGCTGCCGAACGCCCGACTGAGCGCTCGCATCGCACCGTACCGCACGTTTCCCGCGTTTACGCTTCGAAATACCGAAACCACGTAATTATTGTGCAGTGGATGGGTGTAATAGTACAATAACAAAAGAAAATTTGTTGTTTTTTAAATTGCCGAGAGACGAAGAAAGCTGAGTAATATTTTAAATCTTATCAATTTGAATGTTTTCACCATTTATTTGCAGCAGTACATAAGTAGGTAGGTGATAAGTATGTAAATCGTAAATTATGGAGTTTTTTGAGTCAGGTATTATACATACATACATACATATAATCACGCTTGTTTCCCATCGGGGTAAGCAGAGACTATGACTTTCCACTTGCTACGATCCTGACATACAACTTTCGCTTCTTCTACTTTCATAACTGTTTTCATACACGCTCGCCGGTTAAGGGTACTCTTGACCTTGCCTTTTTCCAGAACGTCTCTGATTTGATCGGCATGCGTACGCCGAGGTTTACCCCTACCAGTTTGCCCATTCATTCTCGCCTCATAAATCTGCTTTGTCAGTCTATTCTCATCCATTCTCTCCACGTGTCCAAACCATCTAAGCATCCCTTTTTCGATCTTAGTCACTACATCTTCTGTTATACCACATTTTTCCCTTATCACGCTATTTCTTTTTTTGTCCATTAGAGTCACTCCAGCTATACTTCGCAGACTTCTCATTTCCACTGCATTAATTTTGCTTTCATGCTTCTTCTGCCATACCCAACTTTCACTACCATACATAAGTGTAGGGATGAGCACTCCCCTATGTACAGCCAACCTGGCCTTCTCAGACACATTTTGACTGCTCATAAAGGTGTACATAGCCCCATTCACTTGATTTCCTGCCAAAACTCTTCGCTCAATATCCTGGTCACACTTTCCATCCCTTACAAATTTGGAACCCAAGTATACAAATTCTTTCACCTGTTCCACTCTTTGCCCTTCAATGAAGATTGAGCAATTCGTCATACTTTCTTCTCTTTCAAAAACCATAACTTTCGTCTTGTTTACATTAACTTTCATTCCTCTACTTTTTAGAGCCTCATTCATACTATTAACCATCAGCTGCAATTCCTCCGCTGATGATGCTAATATCACCTGATCATCAGCGTATAGGAGGCATTTGACGGTCAGTTCATTCATTTTTAAGCCATACATACTCTCTTGCAGTTCTTTCAGACAACTATCCATGTATAGATTAAACAGCCACGGAGACGCTACACATCCCTGTCTCACACCCTTTTCAATGTGAAAGAAGTCCGTGCAGG
Organism: Miltochrista miniata; assembly: GCA_933228765.1. Classification (NCBI taxonomy): domain Eukaryota; kingdom Metazoa; phylum Arthropoda; class Insecta; order Lepidoptera; family Erebidae; genus Miltochrista; species Miltochrista miniata. The sequence continues at coordinate 6,942,039 of OW121769.1, forward strand.
CCCCGTTGATCCTGACACAAGCACTAGAACCCTCATAGAGAGACCTCAGTGCCCGTATCAAGTTGCTGTTCACTCCATACATGGACAATATTGACCACAGTTCATTCCTCACCACTCTGTCATAGGCCTTTTCCAAGTCCACGAATATGCAATAGACCTTTTGACTTTTAGCCAAAACTTTCTCAGCTACGCATCGTAAGGAAAAGACCTGATCCGTACATCCCCTTCCTTTCATAAATCCTGCTTGCACATCCCACATTTTTCCTTCAGTTTCATTCATCACTCTTTTTATCAACACTTTTGCATACAATTTGCCAACGATGCTGAGCAAGCTTATGCCGCGGTAGTTTTTGCACTCTTGCTGCGACCCTTTTCCTTTGTAAAGCGGCACAATGACAGCTTTACACCATTCTGCTGGTACTCTGCCACTTCGCCAACAAAAGTTAAAAAGGCGGTACAGCTGGCAAGCTACCACGCCACGTCCAGCTTTCAGCATTTCGACAGAAATCCGATCTATTCCAGCAGCCTTTCCTACTTTCATACAATTCAACGCTTCCACTATTTCTCCCATACTTAACTCGCTTTCATCGCCAAATTCATTCAGTTCTAAAACACGCGTATCGCCTTGTACATCTTCTTTTTCGAATAAACTCTCAAAATATTCCTTCCATCTCTTTAGCACACATTCTTCTCCTCTTACAAAACTTCCATCCTGGTTTCTGATGTGATTGAGCGGCGACATTGTTTGCTGACTCCTCACTGTTCTTATGGACTTCCAAAAAAATTTAATATTCCGTTGGAAGTCTTCAGATAACCTTTTATCAAATTTTTCTCTATCATTCTCTTTCTTTCTCATCATCGTCTCTTTTGCAACACGTTTATACTTTTTATATTCATCCTTTGCCATTTTTACATCCTCATCCGTTGCCTTTTGCATTCTTTGATTGGCCTTTGTAGCCAACCAGTCCAACCATGCTTTCTTCTTGCCAGTCAACGCATTAAGAACTTCCGCACTCATTCCCTTTGCCATACATCCTTGTCGTCTTTTGCTAACCCCACACACTTCAATCGCAACTTCCACAAGTCCTTCCTTAAACGGCTTCCATAATTCTTCAATCTCACATATTTCATCTAGGTTTTCAAATTTTTCACTCAGTTTACTCACAAATGCCTCTTTTATGCCTAACTCTTGTAAATTCTCAACTTTTATTCGCTCTAGTACACTAACGGGTTCATGCACACGATGTCGCCACCGCTGAAACAGACCCCTTACCCGGCTAATTACCAAGAAGTGATCTGTGTCGATCCCGGTGCCACGGTACGCCCGAGTGTCTAGCACTTTCTTTCTCAGTCTTGCGTCTACTATCACAAAGTCAATCATGCTTCTCTGATCTCTCTCCTCTCTTGTATACAAGTGGATATCCTTGTGGTTGAATATGGTATTAGTTACCACAAGATTCCTTTCCAAACATACTTCTAGCAAGCTTTCTCCATTTACATTCACTCGTTCATCACCAAACTTTTCTAATACACTTTCGTATCCATCGCGCTTCACTCCCACCCAACCATTAAAATCACCTAACATCACTATTCTCTCGTTTCGTTTACATTTATCCAGAATATCCCTCATACTCTCCCAAAATGCCTGCCTCTCGCTTTGGTCTTTTGAAGACCGGTGCCACCGCGCATCCTGCGGAGCATACACTCCCAAAACAAAGATGCGGGTAAGTCCAACCTTCAGTCTTAGCCAAAGGAGTCTTGGGCTCACACATTCATACTCTGTCACACACTCATTCATTCTCGCGGAAAGTAGTACACCGACCCCCTGGCATGCTGTGCTGGTTGTGGCTACACCTGACCAATAGGCCGTATAGGCTCCGTGTGTCGTGGTGTCACATCCTTTCCGCTTTGTCTCATTCACACACAAAATATCAAGATGCCTCTCTTGCATCATCTTACATACCTCCTCAATTTTATCTTTCATTCCTCCTCTCACATTTAATGTAGCAAAGTGGCTAACCCTAGTCCACTTTTCGCCTCGATGGGAAACGAGACGTGATGGGTGGCGAACCACATCGCCGCCGTTTTTGGTTTTAAATTTCATCACCATAGCGTTCCCACGAGAAGCTAGGGAATTAAATTGGTCCACCTGAACAGAGCCCCGCTTGTCCAGGTAAGGCTAGCCTTGTTCTGGGTTCGCCCGGGCCCAGGGCAATTAGGCACGCTTAAGACTACGCTCGCCCGTAGCCACGCAGCTCATCGGCACGGCGACCTTGGCTTGGCGGATAGTGGAGCGGATCAGGATGGGGTAGGAAGGGATTCACGGACAAGGAAATGGATAAGGTAGGATAGGACGGGGTTAGAAAGGATCCAAAACCATCTGTAATTCAAACCAAAAAAAATTCCAACAGCCAGGACAGATCTTACATACAAAATACAATCTCTGCAGTCCGAGCATAGGTATTATAAACGAGGTATTATAAAATTGTTGTTTTTTATAGGCAATTCAATGTTTTATAGAATTTGTAGGTAAATAGGTTTTATAGGTAGTCGAAGCGCTCGTGGCCCCGGGGACTCAGTGTTCTGTAAACGATCACTGCAGTAAGCAACTTTCACTATGGCCGGTCCATGGATGGGTGACCATCCATGTGACCACTTTGTGACCGTTATTTGAACGTTTCCGTGCTTCGGAAGGCACGTTAGGCCGTTGGTCCCGGTTGCCAATAAAATAGCAGTCAGTCAAGTTGAAGGCCTTTTTAGGCGGTTTGAAAAATTTAAACAGCAGAGGGTCACAACCTGTACTTGGTACAAACTATAGAAAAATGAAATGTGGGCATCTAATATGCCTCTGCCTTCCCCTTCGGAGATCAACGCGTGACCATAATATGTATGTGTGTGTAACATAGTAGGTAAGGTAGGATGGCCGGGTGAGATAGGTGAATAGCCGGTACTTACGCTAAAGGTAATGTCAGTTAAATTTAGATTTCTTTGATATTTTAGTTATGGGTAGGCATAAGATAAACAATATAAATATATAGGTATACCTACCTACTGTGATTCATAATTTATTTTTGGTTTTTAAGTGCATTTATAAAACCGTGTTTTTCTAGGGTTTTTTTAAACCATTCATAATTTTTTTCCTTACATTCCATTACATTGTTAGTTACATACACGTCAACCTAATAAAAGTGTATTAAAACATGGTTGATTCGTAACATTTGTTTTATTACAACAATCATTATAGGTTCAACCCTAGCGCATTCTTACGATGACGTCACTCGCACAGCGGGCAACACAGTCTCGACGCTATGAGCGCGTGTTTAAGGTACAATTCTTCTCGTTCTGAGCAGCAGGTATTATTATTAAAATTTTGTAGGCTAATATAGCGTAGGTATTGTCGCTTTTGTATGGGAGTGATGTATCTGTTACGTAGTAACTATTTAGTAATCTGTGCCTGTACTGTCGTCCGCATAACAATGAATGCCGTCAATAGACAACATGTCATTGATATGCATCAGAAACAGAGTAGGGGACAACACTGAGCCTGGCGGTACTCCAGCGTTTATTGCCATGCAGTCTGAACAGCTGCCGTCAACGTCGGCCCTGATGCTTCTACCGGCCAGGAAGCTGGACACCCATCCGCATAATCTCTCGGGCAGTACATATGAGGGCAATTTCGTAAGAACACCACGGTGCCAGACCCGGTCAAAGGCCTTAGAGATGTCGAGGCTCACTGCTAGAGCCTCGCCCTTACTCTCGATAGCCGTCACCCATCACTGTGTGTGAGGCACACCAGAAGATCGCCCGTCGAGCGACCGTGACGGAAACCGTACTATATGATTTGTACTATATGATTTGTAAAACAGAAATTCTTCTTCTCAGTCGTTCACTCTTGGCAGAGTGGTCGTGGTTGATGATGCTGTATTTTCATTGGCCACAGCTGCCTTTGCGATGCGTCGCCACTTATTCCGGTCTTCAGCGTCTCGTGAACAGTGGCGGCTGTACCTTAAGTGCGCTCGTGCAGTGAACCACCAGCTCAAAGGATTTAAAAATAACAAAATATATTAATAAATTACTAACAATTAGGTACCTATTTACCTAACACTTATTCTTTAAACATACAAAAACTTAAAACTATTAACATGTCTAATTATGACGAAACAATTTAAGCTCTTTGCTACACTACCAAAGCCTAGATTCCCTGTAACAAAAATCGGCGTGCGCTTTCCCGAGTGCACGAGGGCTGCTCATACAACTTGTTATAGATACGAGCTAATACGCCTGGCGCGTGAGACAAAACATCGTTCATAGAAAATGTACCGGGCAATGAGTCGCTTTTCGTGCGCCGCACGCGCTCTGGCAATCCGAAGTTTACCGAGAGTCCTCGATGTTTTGTTGATGACGAAATTCGAATTCTCCCGGTAAACCCGGTATTGTTTCGCAGTATCTGTGACGCGTTAAATATGTATTGATTGTTTTGATTTTTAAATTGTTAGTTGTTTTATTTTGTTGTTAGTTCTATTCTATATTGCGTGCAAAGTGTGTGGAGTGTGTGCAAATGAGCATAAACAATAACTAAGTACCTACCTAAGTACTTAAAACTATACAAAACTTTTCAAAATAAAGTTGATAGGTATAAAATTAACGCTTACTAAATTTAAATTAAAACAAGAAAGCAGGTAAAGTGCACCACCAGATCGAGGACCCACCAGCCGCCACTGCTCGTGAACTCTGGATTATGGTGGTTTAAGTCTTATTCCTTACTAGGTCTGTCCAACGTGTAGGTGACTGGCCGCGAGACCTTTTGCCCTGCACGTGTCCTTGGACAACGAGTCTCTCCATTGAGTGTTCATTCCGAACAACGTGTCCGAAATATTTGAGGATACGTAATTGCACAGTCGACGATAATCTCTGCTTAATTTTCAGTTCTTCCAAAATTGAGACATTGGTTCTAAATGCAGTCCAAGGAATTCGCAGCAGTCTCCGCCAGCACCACATCTCAAGTGCGTCAATTTTGCGTTGGTCATTGATTCGCACCGTCCACGTTTCCGCGCCATATAGAAATATTGGGAAGACCAAGGATCTCATCAGGCGGACTATTGTGGCCCTGGTGATATTGCGGTTGCACCAGACTCTCTTCAGTTTATCAACGGCAGATCTTGTGATTGCACACCTCCTCCGAATCTCGTCTTCACATCCTCCAGTGTTTGTGATAGTGGAACCGAGGTACACATAAGATTGAACAACCTCACAGTTGCCAATCATACGGATGTCAGGGTGGTTTTCTTCCGAGCGGTCCACTATCATCATCTTGGTCTTTTCTCTGTTTACCGTGAGTCCGAAGGCGGAACTTGTTGTCTCCAGTCGCGACAATAGATGTTCCATGTCCTCTTTTGAATGAGCGAGTAGAGTGGCTTGGGTTATAAGTCACTGACCGGCTTATAACCCAAGACCGCTCCTGTCCATTGCTTGGGAATTGCAATAGCCACTCCAGTAAAGCTACTGAAATCATCTCCCGAATAATATATCATATTCTTTCCCAATTCTCGGTGGCCACTACCCTTCCAGTGAGTCTCACTTATACCGGTGATGTCGGTGCCACATCGCTGAAGCTCCCTATCCAAGATTGGTAATTTTCCTTCATTAAGAAGTCCCAGCCCCGGATCTAGGGATTTTTTTAGGCGGTTCAAAATATGAAAGTGCCGCCCCCATTAACCCCCCCCCCCCCCAATTTTTTTAGGTTCCGTAGTTCAAACCTGAGAGCAGTCGCTAAGGTACAAATCTGCATCTTGTACAGCAGAGACCTCTATTGTGGCGTAGTCCGCGTAACGAACCAACCTTATTTAGAGCTCCTATTTTCCGCGAGAGATGAATTCCGAGCTCGCGGTGGACGTCAAAGCCGATGCTAGATATCCTTCAGTAGTATTTATCGCATTCTGAATAGAGGATTTTTTTAAATACCTACGTATTGAAATCCGTCATGGATGCTATGCCGAACTCTTAAACCACACACACCCTAACACTGCCTACGGTTTGGAGCCCCGGACAAGCCCTCGGAAGGATGTCCCAGAATTCCCAACAGACTTTAGCTACCACTGCGACCTTACGTAGTGGGTTCGGGTGCTCTTCCGCATCTTTGGGGGTTGTTCAGGTGTTATTCCGCTTCTTGGGGCGTGTGACGTGCGTGAAACGTTCACGTCGCGCTGTCTTCTTGGGCTTGCTTCTGTAAAGAAGGTGAGCAGTCCCCCGCCATCCTCAGGCCTCCCGTCATGGAGACTGATAGTAGAAGGCGAAGACGAGTCTGATTTGCGGTTTAACGCTTCCTCATGAACTACCCGCAGAAAGTCGCGGCGTTATCCCACTTACTCCCATGACATCATGGCCACCATGATCTCGAGCGAGAGAATATCCACGACCAAATCTGCTACTAGAACCTGGCACTGATGTGCTCATGCTGTGCACTCCTCCCATGTGTAACACCGCTGTGTCCTGGCTGAGTTTCTCGCAGTGCTGTCACTCAGCTGTGGTTTCCCAGTGTAGTCGTCACAGACATTTACAGAAGCTCCCATGCCCAGTAATCATCTGTGACAACCAGTAGAAGAGATTGCCGTTGCTCCTCTCCTTCTGAAGAGAGGTTAGAGAAGAAAACGGGGATCTTTTAGCTATAAACGGGTCTACCAGGATTTCTAAATTATATCTATTGTTCGGTCGAGATCCACCACGAGATGCTGCCTCTATTCTTCTACGTCGGAACGCCCCTTCTGAACGGTCAGAGGATGTCTAGATAGTTCTTCAGTACTATTACGCATTGTGAAGAGACGGTAGAGGGTGAAAAGGAGATCTTTCAGCTGTAAACGCACACGCCTTTGTTTCCTGGCATTTAAATCTACCAGGATTTCTAAATTCCATTGGTAAATGCGGTCAGACCCGGTCGAGATACGCCACGAGCTGCCGCCTCTTTTCCTCTAGGTCAGGCCGCCCCTTCGTTTGACAGCCAGATTAACTCTCCTTTAGAGTACTGTCGTCTGCATAAAAATGAGTGCACCCAAGGGATAAATGCCGAAGAAATAGTGTTGGATAACACAGATTCCTGTGGTACTCTTGAATTAAACTGCAGACAGTAGGGAACCTGACCAGCACAGAGGACTATAGATATACGTCACCCGTGCAGGAAACTGGCCATCAAGCGGCACAATTGAGGCGGTCAGCGCAAAAGTGCGTAATCCTTAATTTAATCCTATGCAAAAATGGCTTAAGTAGCCTTTTTCATTTTCCAGAGACAAAAAAAAAAGATTCAAAAGAAACTTTAGAACGCTATCCGTTGACGTATGTTTACGTGCAGCAAGATATATTTTAAGAACACGACAAATTTTCAAAAATCAGAATATGAAATACTGTGGCCGCCGCTGCTGCGGTAGCCGCCTCCGAAACATGCTGCAAGTTTGTAAAAAAGCGATGCATGTATCTAAAAATTGTTCGCTTCCTTTCAAGCATCTGGCATATTTTTGAAGTTCATTTCTGATATGACTTGTACAAATAGCATAATTATTTCTTGTGAAAAGAGTTGAATGAGTTGGAGTGTTTAAAATTAGGTAGGTATCTACTATGGTCCAGGTTAATTAACTGATGATATGTGCATTTGCATGCAAAGTTTGAATTTGTCACCCTCCGACCTCTGATTTGCCGCCCCCCTGATTTTGCCGCACGGGGCACAGGCCCCGGCTTGCCCCCCCCCCCCCCCCCCCCCCTAGATCCAGGGCTGAGAAGTCCTCGTACGTTCCAAGTGCCTAAACGCGTGTTCTTGCGCAATTGAAGTTGATTTCTTCCAGTCGCATGTTTTCCAAGGGCTGCCTGGTTGCCTACATTCCCTCGTCCGGTAGCAAATTTCACACTATGAGTCCCGGAAAACTCACAGCGCCGGTCGCTACGCAGATCGTCAGGCAAACGTACTTTTCTATTATGTTGCATTTCATCATTCAACTCTCGTGGGAATTAATAATGTAGTAGTATCCCGTTGCTTTCTACATCGCGGTACTACAGGCTCGATGCCTGTAGAAATCTGTTAGTGAACCAAAACAGAACATAAGGTTCTTGTGCTTCACCACAGTACTGATGGCTACCGCTGCCCTCCACCAGGATCCAGGTACAACGCCCCTGTGGCTTGCCTCCTCCGCTGGTTGAACCGCGATGACAACTATGTTCTTTGTCTGCGCTCTTTCCACCGTTAAGGTCTTCACCCGTAACCCTGGGCAAGGGATCTGAGATATACCCCTCAGAACTGGGTCCCTGCTGAACTTCGCCATCTACACACCTCGGCCTACTAAAGTGTAAGATGCCCACCCCCGCGACTCAAGTGAAGTGAGAGAAGGTAACTCTACTCTCCCAGGAGCCGGGTTAATGGACGTGTATGAAACCGCGCCCAAAGGCAGAAATACGAATTACGAATACGAATACGAAAAAACAGAAATACGAATTGTTAATCAAAAATACTAACTTGCACTCCAGATTATACAATCTTATAACGGAATAGGTAAGGTTAGGTCAGACTTTTATTATTTTGATCAATAGAATTTAATTTTGTTGAGGTGACTGATTAAATTGGGGTTTTACTTAGAATAAACGACGTTCCTAAAAGTAAATTAGGCGATGATTTTTGTTGAACTAAGGAATTATTAGATATACAATTTTGATAATAGTTATTCGTTCAGTAAATCAGTTATGCAAATACCATTAAACATTAAAATGAATTTGATTTATTTAGTGTGCATAACTAGTGTGCAAGTCAGTATTTTTGGTTTAACTTTGAAATATTTAGTTCAGAAAAAGGGAATATACAGATATCGATTTAATACATGCCTTTTTTAGGGTTCCGTACCCAAAGGGTAAAGAACGGGACCCTATTCATGAGACTTCGCTGTCCGTCTGTCTGTCTGTCTGTCTGTCCGTCAGGAAGCTGTATCTCATGAACGGTGATAGCTAGAGAGTTGAAATTTTCACTGATTATGCGTTTTTGTTGCCGCTATAGCAACAAAATACTAAAAACAAAGACATAATAATATTTAAGGGTGGCTCTCATACAACAAACGTGTTTTTTCGCCATTCTATTGTATATTTTAGGTAATAAGCTATAAGGTATCTTTATCAATTTAAATACGTTAGTTGGCTTGAACATATCATCAAGATCATTCATTCCCTTTACACCATACAAATTAAATGAATACTTTAGGAGGTATAGCACCATCAAATATTGCTCAATGAAATTAATTTCCTGTCGCCATGATTGAACATTATACGGGTCACATACTAACTTAATTTTCGACTTTCATCGTAAATATTTTTTCTTTAAAGAGTGAACAACGCTTTCTGCAGATTACTTTAGGTAGGTGTAATATTTCAAAGATAGCAATTTCATAGGAAATAGTCAACAAAGAGCCCATATTTTAGATTTTTCTCCAGTTTAAACAATTTACGTACAAACACACAATTCAATTACATGCTCGGTGCACAATGAGACTGTTGAGACGTATCGTATTTATAATGTCATCACAGTATAAAGAGTACTAACCAGTATTGTAGCTCCCTACAAACGGACGAAGCGCAAGCTATACCTACGATTCTCGTTTTCGGCAGGCCTTTCAGCACGCTAGGAGGCGATTGTGCCGAGTAGACGAATGGACGGTGTGTCGTTTTTTAGATTGTAACCGCGCGTGTTTTATTTACTAAAAATATTTAATATGACAATTAGAGTCTATTGTGCTTGTTTTGGTTGCATGAATTCGTCAATACCCAGAGAAAACGTTTTTTAGATTACATTGAAATTGATTTTACTTAAGTACTAATTGGTACTATACTACTAGTTGACTAAAGTTAAACAAAGTGATTGACACGAGTGAACTGGGTAGTTACATGAAGTAGGTATGTTTGTGTTTAAAACTAGACTTGTGCTTGCTCAGTCAGTGAACGGTGCGATCCAATATAGTACAATACAAAAAAAAAAAAACAAGTCAGAACTCTAGTACGTGTAGGTAGTAGTAGTTCCGTTGTCAGTTCATAGTTATTTAATTGAGAGCAATGATTTAGGTATGTTTCAAGAGTATTCATTTCTTTGTGGATGACCGATGTTACAGTACACGCTAAGTGTACTGTAACTTCGGTCATCCACAAAGAAACAAACCGTATGACTTTGATTGACAGCATTTTTGTTACCTTTGATTTTTATTACACGCATAGAGACAAATATGAACTTCCAAAATTTAACACAACTTGACAATGTACGAAAAGTACTAGTGTACTAGAGACTGACTAGTACTTTCAAATCGAAAAATAGTTTTAATTTTGTAAATTAAAAATTTAACGCAATGATTATAAAGACTAGAATTCCGTGATTCTATCACTGACGAAACATGTGATGAGCCGATTATTATTGTCTACGCCGCTTACTCGTTTTCAAATTTCTATACCCGTTTCACACCATCGTTAGTAGATAACGGGCGCTGCGCCGCCACGCCGCCGCCCCGCGCCGCCAGCCGTTACGGGGATATTATATTATTACTCACAAAGTATTTTTTTGTTTAAATAAAAAAGGTAGGGTCAAGTGTTCAACAATGAAACAGTGGTACACAATAAAACATAGTAATATTTCCAAAACGCGACGTTGGCATTTAGTGCAATATATCGCGTAAGGACACTCAATAGATACCACCGGCGTATCCCAGTTTGCGGCGGCACCGTGTGAGAAAAGACGCGTCTGCGGCTCATTTTTACTATTTTCGTCAAAAATTGAAGTATTTCTGGCTATCTTTAAAGATTTTTTATTATTTAATGGTTAGGAATATTATATTTTTTATGATTATCCTGCATTCTACATGTTTCTTAGATTATTTTGGCATATTTCATTTGTTTCAAAGTTACAATTTTGTGAACATAAATTAAAAGTTAGTTAGATAAACCCTAGGTAGTCAACAATGAAACAGTTTAACAATGGACACAATGAAACACTGTTTTATAGATTTTTATTGGATGATATTGTGAAACCTTATCTATTAAAATTTGTTTTAATTTTAAGATGGCGCGTAACAAAGCTGTTAAAAGGACGAGGGGCGTATTACTTACCAAATGGCAAAAATTAACAATATTCGATATTCTGTTAGCTGGGAAAATGGCTGGAATCGAATGTTTACGGTCCTTTAAATCAGGGCATGCATAACTGTCATTAAAAAAGCGTGAAGCATGCAGCATGGCACGTCGTACCACTGCATTTAACGTAGAAACGGACTGCTCTTTCTTTAATAACTACCTAAATTAAACAAAATTTGAATTAGGCACAGTTTATTTATGGTGTTTCATTGTTGAATATATGGTGTTTCATTGTGTACGCCTATATGGACACAATGACACAAATCCCATTTCTTAGTTTTTATTTCTTTGTCGATTCAAATCACTTTATTTTAAAAAATCTATAAATGACATTCGATACCCAATCATATTGACTACATGCCTGTAAAATTATAGACTTCTATCAGCAAAAACATGAGATGTGCGAGGTTATGAACTTTTAGTGTTTCATTGTTGAACACTTGACCCTACATATTTACTCGAAATTGAAGCCGGTTGTCAGTAAAACGACAATCCTTAATACAGATTGAATCCTTGTGGGCGGATTGAAAAAATTGAACTGCATTATGCTCACTATATATACGCGTACGTAAAACTATAAGGTAAAATGTGGGCGTATACTATGCCTCTGCCTACACCTTCAGGGATAAAGGCGTGACTATACATTCAATGTATGCACATATTTACAATCGCAATACTAAATAGAAAATCAAAGTAGGCACATATTATTAAAATGCTGTAGGTGGGCAGCCCTATCGCATGCTTACGTACCGCGCGGCTGTAGGCATTTATTTCTAAAACCCGGCCGAGTCAAACTACAGTATACAGTGATGTCATCATTCAAATGTCATCAATATTCTGAAAAAGAAATTAAACATAGAGTTCACAAACTCTTTTGGAAATATATACTGTACCTACCGTAGAGGATCTATGGTACTTAACAGGATAGTTAACACTATTATATAGTGCTATAGGGCAACGCGAACTGTCTAAGGCACGCGTTGCTCTGTGGTTAACAACCACCACAGTGCAATACTTGTTTTATAATATGTTGTGTTAATAGGTAATAAGGGCAACCAGTAGACGCTAGAAATACTCTCGGAATATCGAGCAGTGTATTTTCATAAAAAAATATAATTAAAACAAAATGGACATTTACTGGGACATTCTTTCGAGGGCTTACCCGGGATTTCCAACCGTAGTCTGTTGGGCGTTACGTAGGGTTTTTAGTCGGTAGGAGTCTGGCATAGCATCCATAAGGATTTTCCTTAACGTTAAATAAAAAGAAACCTTAAAAAAGAGGGGCTCCCATGTAACAAATAAGACTTTTTGTTGTTTTTGGTACGGAACCCTCCGTGTGGGAGTCCGACTCGCACTTGGCCGGTTATTTATATACAGGTTGTAACATTCGGACTGGTCAGTATAGACAAATCTGCAAATATAGGTACTGAAGCTAATACAAAATTGAGGACCTAAAAGCATCAATAGAGTTAATTTTAGCGCGATATCACAACATACAAAACGCAAAAGTAAGATCATTACGACATTACCTAAACCAGTTACTACGTTAGTACTACGGTGATCACTATATCACCGTAGCCTGCCGACCCCGTAAAAACCTTCTAAGATTCTTTTCTAAAAACCCTATACTTATTATATGTAGGCGTTTGAGAAAACCGAGGCGGAAGATCATTCCACAATCTAAGCGTACGCGGAAGAAAGCCCCTACCGGATCTTACCGTGCTTGAACGCTCCGGACGCAAAGTGTGAGGATGAACTCCCAGCCTGTGGCGAGCGGTGCGATGATGGAACGTAGCCGTGGGCATCCTATCAATCATTCCCTTCTGTTACATTCATAAAATGGCAATGCAATGAAAGGATTCATGAAATGAAAGGATTTTTATTTTTTTAAATATTCACGGAAATTTTGCACAACGTCATCTGATCTCAAAGCAAGTTTGAATTAACTTGCTTGTGGTATGGGTATCAGACCACGGATAGGATACTTTTTTTAGTAAATACATATAAAAAACATCCAGACTCTCGAGAGAAATATGTTTGAATCACACTAATTTTTGTCCTCAATGGGAATCGAACCTGCGACCTCGCTATCCGCAGTACTTTTCGACCTTTAGAGTTTTAGACGAAAGAGACAATTAGTTTTTGTAGGGCACCATTTTGCAACTACGAGTCTCTACAGTCTCTCAAGTGTTATCACAAAATAAGTACAAGGTTGAGTCCTAAGTTGTTGTTAAGCTATCGTACTATTAAATTGTCAGTAGAACCAAAGATAATATGATAGTATTACATAGTATAACGCAACTAGACCAAAAAACATCTTTCACCCAGATAGGGGCTTCCTTCCGCGCACGCTTAGGTTGTGGAATGATATCCTTGCTCGGTTTTCCCAAACGACTACGGTATATGGTTCTTCAAAGTGGTCTTAGACTATTTTTATGTTGTGACCGTATGCTTGTCTGCCACCATGGTGGTCGTCCTTATCGATGAAGATTTTTGAAAAATCACCTGCTGGAACCGGGATTCGAACCTGGGGATGTGAAAAAAACATCCTGTATTTTATGATACCAACCGAAAGAGTCTTTAATAAGGAGCAATTTCTTTTAAACAACACAGTATCTTAAATTAAAGGAAGACCAAAAAAAAAAAAGTTTTATTGTAAAGCTTACTCACTATCTAAAGAAAAGAAGTCAGTCTAATTGAGAACCTCCTACATTGTACTCTTGTATTTTGTACTCTTTCCCGTCGCCACGCGGGGCTCCCTACAAGGCGGTTTCGATGAGACATTTGGCGCCTGATATTTTTTTAAAGCAAATTACTGTCCGACAATTTCATATATTATTATGTTCAACGCTTTTCAACGTGCTAACGCGCATAATTGGGGATTGAGAAATAAAGAATAAACATTGAGGGCCACTTTCAAAAACCTGTTATACTGGCTCTCAAGTTGAAGTTCCTAACGATAAAGCCGAGGATATCAGGATTTAAACTACCTAACTTATATCTGCCGTTTACATGGATGGCAACAAGTCAATCTTGTCTTTAAGAATGGCATAACATGCTAGAAAAATTCACTAAAGAATAAAAAAGTATCGCTTTCTCCTCTCTTCGATTTCTACCGTCCCCAACAGGGTTCATACTCGTATTATACCCAATATTAAGTCTTTACCCATGAAATAGCCGTTATGTATGAAAAAAACTAAAACGATTTTTTTTCATGTATTTTTTATTCGTATTAATCAAAGTAATAACCCATATACAATCAATGCATCTTTACCAACGCAGCGGCAGTTTATTGATGCCCTTCTTAAAGAAATCAGCTGGACGGGAGGCAACAAATTTCCCGCCAAGAAGTTATCCAAATTCTGGAAAAAGTAGTTTGTAGGGGCAAATATGGCGGATGTCGGAGAGCTTCCAACCCCAGTTCTTGCAACTTGGAGACCGTCTGCTGTGCAGTATGAAGTCGCGCATTGTCGTACGAACAGCGGAGACGAGCGATTGACCAATGCTGGTTGGAGATGTGCCAGCTTCTCCATCATTGTGTTCAGTTCTTTACAGTACACATCTGCAGTAATGCGGTGTGCATTACTGCAGATGTGTACTGTAAAGAACTAAAGAAAAACTGAACTGTAAGAAAAATAAATAATAAACCCATAAAAATTTGCAAAATTTAGAACTTTGTAAGTAAAAAAAAAAATTCAATAATTAAATTCATTATTTAAATTATTATTTATTTTGATTATTTAAATGATTTAAAATCATTTTATGCGAGAATTTTCTCAGCTGAAACTAAGAATGACATAAAGATATTCGAATCAAATTCGAAACTTGTGGGTAAAAATTATTATTATTTATCTTATACCAAATCCTAACCACTGCCTGCCCATGGTTAAATATTTGAAAATTGGAGAAATTTGATTCTCTTGCCGAAATGTATGGGAAACGTTTTTAGGCGACCTTTTCTAGGTCGTACGTCCATCTGGCGGGTGGACGTCCTAACGTTTGTTGTTATAATTTAATCAACTACTATACAGAAAAACATTCTCTTTTTATACAATTATAGCTTGGTAGAAAAGCTTACGGCACACTTGATGGTTGGTTATCGTAGATTGTGGACGTTTGCCTCCTTCCGTAATCCCGGCCTTAGACAATTGTAAGAAATCGTGTGGTTTTAGTCGGTAGGAGTCCGGCACAGCATCCATGTAGGATTTCCACAAGTAAAAAAAAAAACTACTCACACGCTGCCGACCCGGGCGAAGATTGTGACAACCCATTGTTAAAATTAAAAACAGTGGTGTTTCAAAATTATGTGCAGAGGTACCAAGTTTCAACAGCGAATGATTATCTAGTGTAGGCACACGAAGTGTTTTGAAGGTAACCAGACAAGAGGCATTATACGAGATTCTGTTAATGAAGGTGCACTATAGTCTTTCCATTTCTTTATTTTCTCGATGACAGCTCGACGACAGCTCCTGTGAAAACTTGAACCAGCGTCTTTTTTACATTATGTATGCATTATTTTATAAAAATATGACATTTACGCAGGTACAAAGTTATACCTGACTCTAAGAAACTGATAGGGATTGAGCTATCGATAAACGTAGCATGATAACAGATCCGATATTTTTTTACAAAATTTAAGAAACTAAACTACTGCCGGATACTATTATACAAATTCCTTAACTAATATTAGGTATATTATATTTCTTGCTCTAATGAGATATTTTCACGCGTTAAAAAAATCATTCTGTCGGCGAAACGTTCGTAGTTTAAAGGTTCTGTCGGTGAAAAACTCATAATCAAAACGTTCTGTCGGTGGCTCATCCGGCAGAGAAACGTCTGTCGGAGGTATGTTACAGAATCACTTTATGTTCCCACCTTGAAAAAAATATTTGAACGTTTTTGTTGTATTTGTCTTTGTTCAAAATATAGGTAACTAGCGACCCGCCCCGGCTTCGCACGGGTGCAATGCTGATACTAAATACA
The DNA here is from genome assembly GCA_933228765.1 of Miltochrista miniata. NCBI lineage: Eukaryota > Metazoa > Arthropoda > Insecta > Lepidoptera > Erebidae > Miltochrista > Miltochrista miniata. The sequence continues at coordinate 6,958,158 of OW121769.1, forward strand.
CTAAGTACAGAAAAACTGTAAACTTTAAAGCATAGTGGATCCCAAACCCGCAGGGATACGCGGAAATTTTTTATGTTGTCGTATTAAAGACCATAGTTGCTTATCAAAATATAAGGTGAGGCCTTTATACTTTGATACTGAACTGAGAAATTGAACCAAATAAATATTAATACATTGTTTATTTTCATTATTTTTTTAGGCATGAATGAGTAATTTTATGGAAAAGTTGTAGTACTAAATGTTAATTAGCACTATATTTCCTATCCAAAACAAATTTGATATCTTAGATTGTATGCCCACCTATTTTAAAATCCGGACCAGTGTGCGGCCGGCCGGTACAGCCGCAAACGCTACGTCCCGCAATTTTATATCTGTAATATCTTAGAAAATATTCATTTAAATCATATGCTGTACAGGGCCATATAGATCTATATTAAATAAACAATGTATTTCAGGTATTTAATTGGATAAGGATTAATGCTGTATTGGTTAAAACCGCTTCGAAAATAAGCCATTATTTGTCGTAAAAAGTAAATGACATAAAAACGTTATTGTAAACCATAAGAGATAGAGTTATGACATCGCGGAGTTTTCTGTAGACCTTTACAATGTGTACAATACTTAGTACATTATATTGATAAATCTCGTAGGATTCAACCTGCGTTTGCAATGTAAGTGGAAATAATGTAATTATTTACGACATCACATTAGAAACCTCATAAATAACAGTATTTCTCCACTATTTAATGGATGTTATTATACATATAAACCTTCCTTTTTAATCAATCTATCTATTAAAAAACCGCATCAAAATCCGTTGCGTAATTTTGAAGATTTAAGCGTACAAAGGGACATAAGGACAGAAAAAGCGACTTTTTTTTATGCTATGTAGTGAAGTAGGTATATGTGATCGATATCCATTACTTATTTGGTCACAACACTACAACTATCAAAACAGAACTGTCATCGAGAAAATAAAGAAATGGAAATAGTGTAATTTACGACTTCAAAGTTTTTTTCATTTAATTAAACATTTCAGATTTATTCTAAAAATGCGAACTGTAGTATCTAATGCTATCGTGTACGTCGCGTCGCCATAACTTGACAAAAGTTCATAAATAACGTCACATCTATAGTATAAATGTTACAAAGTTTATGAAAATCCTTTGTTATTAGACGATTTATGTTTTTTCAGGTGATTTTAAAATTATCTAAAACAATAATCATTTTTCAATAAATAATGAAACTGCAACACATGCCTTTAAAAATTACCATCTTAAAATATTTGTCTAATGTGTCCAGCCATCTGTCTGTGTTCTAATAATCGGTATTTATAAAAAAAGACAATATTGAAGAATATTTATTGATATACCTATGCAAATTATTTAATGGTGGTTTTTAAATTATAATTGATCTATTTACGTACAGAGTTTAACATTCATAATTTATTTTGTATTATTTTTAAGTTTATTTTACATAAGTGAATTTTAATGATAAAACAGAAGTTATTTGGGTAACTAATTAATAACCTTCTTCGCCATCGTTCAATTTACAAAATGAGGGCCATATTGAAATTATTACTGTAAGGAATTAACGTAATTATTGATCAAACACTGTGTGATATTAATTTGTAAAGTGAATAAATAAATATAAAGTAGGTATGACGTTCTATTATAAAAGCTTGTTGAAGTAATTTGCTATTATCTATATGTATACCTACCTATATAATAAAACCGGCCAAGTGCGAGTTGGACTCGCCCATGAAGGGTTTCGTAGCAGCAAGTAACAAAATAAAAAAGTTCTTATAGTTCGTTGTAACCTTGATTGATGTTTTAACACGTTCGCAGTGGTAGTGATTTTCCTAACCGAAAATTGCGGTTTATGACGTATTATAAAAAAAACTACCAGCTCTATCTCGTTCAAACCAATTTTCGTTGGTAGTTTTAATGGCAATGTTCATCATATATTCTTTTTAGATTTATCATTCTCTTAGTTTAGAAGTTAGAGGGGGGGGGGGGGGGACACACATTCACATCAATGCCACTTTTCGTTGTAATTTTATAATTCAAGAACGGGTGGACCGATTTCGCTATTTATACATTATTTCTTTTTTTTTGTGCTAGTTAAAGTACGGGCAAGGTTTGTATCCAAAAAAAAAATCAGAAAAAAAATCTGGTCAGCTTGATATGGCGGAACAAAGTTCGCCACGTCAGCTATTTAGTCTATATTTATAAGTAGAAACATTTGTATAGGAATTTCTGTTCACCCGTGTACCTACTCACTGCACCACACTTAAGAATGGGAAAATAAATTGATTTGAATAATATTCCAGAATGACTTTAACAATTTTTAAAACAATTTAACATCAATAAAACAAATGAAGATCGACAAATCAAATGAAGATCTATAAAACAAATGAAGATCGATAAAACAAAAGACTAATAGATGCAAGCAAATTCTTGAAAATATCTATTTTATCAAGTATACACAATGAATTGTCAATTTTGTGCACGGGTGGTGGATTGAACTAATATTGTTTTTTTTCCAGTGGGTGTATCTACATACATGCATACATACATACATATGGTCACGCCTTTATCCCCGAAGGGGTAGGCAGAGGCATATTATATGCCCACATTTCACCTTTGTATAATTTGTCCCACGTAATAGGTGGTGAGCCGTATTGCCGTGTTTAAATGGACAGGCGCAGGTTGTGACTGCCTGCTGTTGAAATAAAGCCTTCAACTTAGCTTAACGACTGCCATTTTACTGGCAACCGGGACCAACGGCTTAACGTGCCTTCCGAAGCACGGAAACGCTCAAATAAATGTCACAAAGTGTTCACATGGATGGTCACCCATCCATGGACCGGCCATAGTGAAAGTGTGCAGTGATCGTTTACAGAACACTGAGGCCGCGGGGCCACGAGCGCTTCTTCACCTACGAGTAATTGAAATTCTCCATGCACCCACTAGTGGGTAAAGCTGGTGGGTGATCTGTGATGGTGAGGTAGGCACGTAGGCACCATCTACAGTGCTTAGTTCAAAGCTCTAATACTCGTAGGAATAAATAACGCAGTAAAAAACTTTAGTGCTTCTGTGGCTTAGTCGGTAGTGATCTGCGCCCAGGAATCGAACCGAGGACCTCCAGCGCCGATTCCTGGGTCGATACAAATATTTTGTGTGATCCACAAAGGTTTGTTTTGGAGTTTGGGTGTTTTCTATGTAGGTATAATATGTACGTATTTAGAAATTTAATATATAAGTATGTATATCAGTCGTCTAGATACCAAGCACAAGCTAATATTAGCTTAATTTGGGTTAGATGATGTTGTGTGTGAATGTCCACAAATATCTATTTATATTTATTTATTAGTAAAAAAAATATTTTGGCTTTTCTTTATTTTTCACAATAAAGCAAACTGTAACAAAACAATAACATAATTAGTAATGGTTCCCATAAGCGTTAAAGGCAAAGTCGCATCAATTCTGAACAATCCACAAGCGGTCATTTTGCAGTATGAAGAGCGATTATACTGAATTACTTTTTTGTATGAGCGTTTCCGAGTCTCTGAAAAAGAAATCATAGATTGAATACATTTAAAGAAAGCCGTGAGATCGTTCTCACCAGAATGCTCCTCTCTAACACGTTTAATGTGTAAGTGAAAGTTCAATCCGAATGATGTTGTCATTTTTGTTTGATTTCAAACTTTGAACAGATGAACCACGTGACCTAGTGACGTAGTTGAATGGTCTGTTTCATTAAACTACATACAGACTACAGAAAAAATCTGGACATAAGCCCCTCGGCACTCTATTTTATAGAGAGGGGCTAAAACCGTACAACGTCGTTCACTTAATAAATTGGATGAATTTTTTCAGAAATCCTTTAATATGTGTGAAATTTTGTATTTTTACAGAATAACACAAATTTAATATCCATAGCAAATTTCATCAAAAATAAAAGATTTTATTTAAAATAAATAAATCAATCTTTACAGGGTGGCCCTGTATACCTACATATTTCTCTGCAGCTGAGTGTACAAAAACTCTGTATATAAAACTGGTAAAACCATAGATTTAGTTGAGAGTAGCGAAAAATCTTGAATCTATGGGTAAAACTAACATTTTCTATAATCTTTTAAAATGATAGCTATTGCTTGGTCCTATTTTCAATATTCTTTGGTTTTCTTCAAGACACATTGTAGTTGAAATTATTACATTCCTTAGCTCCTATAAAAACCTAATTACTTACTTTAAAAAATGTAGGGTAGACTGGGTACGGTAGAAACATTTTTGCGTTTATCGGGCATAGCGTCGGAATTTGTTAAGTTAGCGATGAAAGAAATGTATTAAACAAAAGACCTTTTATCTGTCTTTTAATGGGCAATGTTATTTGAAATCACTTTATATTAGTTTTCTGTGTAAAATTGTGTTGAAAAAAAACGGTAATTTGTTTTAACCGTCCCCATGTCAGGGTCGGTTGAAACAGTGCTTGGGGTCAAATGAAACACATGCAAATAATACAAAATATTATAAATTATCACGTTTTATTAGAAAAATAACAAAAACAAACAGTAAAGAACTAGTCATCTAATAATATTTTAATGGCACAGATGAAAATTACAAATATTTTTTAGTAATATAGTCTAGTCTTTGTTGATACTTATAACCTAACAGTATTTTTATCAGCCTTTGAAGTTTTACATCAAGTTCAACTTAAATGAAATTATAGTAAGATTTTCTTAACAGTAATATTTGCAATATTGGTAATTTGCGATATTGGTAATTTTTTTAACTATCAACAAAACAAAAATCGAGCTAAACAAAACAAAATTCCGCTTTTACATCTTCATATGCTTGTTTGCATGTTGATAAGTCGGCCCGACATTTCGTAGTCTTTCTTTGGCGTACCCTTGGCATCTGAGAAACAAGAAAACTGAATAAATAAAATGTTTCAAACGTACCCACAAATAGTGTTTCAACTGTCCCCAACCCCCCGATTGGTATAAAAAGTTTCACAGTTAGAATTATTACACATTTAATTAAAAACTAATGATACTACAATATTCTACAAACTTCAATTAAAACGAAAGAAAACTCTCAATACTCTAACTTTATACAAAATCTAAATATTGGCAAAAATGTAAGAACAAAAATACTTACTTGTCCGTCAAAAAACACAATGGGGCCTCCTATAGCCAAGTACAGCGCCCGTAGAACAACGTGATACCAAAATTCGTGTTTTGGCTGGTCACCCGCTTCATACTCCCCTTGGACTCCTCACCTCATCACGCACTGTTTACGAGATATTCGCGTTGTTTCAACCGTCCACCGTTTTAACCGTACCCAGTCTACCCTAATTGATGACAGTTATTTTACAAAGCGCAATAATCTTCTCACTCTATATCATATCAAAATATATTCACGGACATTTTCACACCGCGCTATCTGATCCCAAAGTAAGCTAGGAATAACCTGCTTGTGTTATGGGTATTAGACCACGGATATTAATACTTATATACTTTTTAAATACATACATATTACACATAGAAACACCCATCCTCTTGAGACAAACATTTATGGGTCACACAAATATTTGTCTCCGGTGGGATTCGAACCCACGACCTCCAGCGCCGCAGGCGGTATCACTACCGACCGTGCCACAGAGGCAGTTAAAATCGAATGCCCCGGATCATTTCGTCTTCTGCGTTTAACTATTGCTTATTGTTACTGCAGCTGATGCTCCCATTACCCAATGAAGTGTAAGTAAGTAGTAGTTCAACACTATTTTTCGCGCTATTGGAAAAACATATTAAATACTACAAAATATAATTTATTTAGAAGTATTTTATTTGTGAAGTAATAAAGGCTAAGTGCGTTTCCCGAAGTTTTGAAAACCGATGTTTGTCATGCTCGAATTCTTTGGGTAACGGCTGGTAATGATGCATTGGAGTTACATTAAAGAAAATGTAGGTGAGATGAGCCAGCAACCGGCTGAACAAAGACCTTTGTAGAATCCTTGATACATGTAAATTTAATGAACTTTCGACTTTTACCATGGCGAGGCGATCTAGCTAGCAATCGAGACCTACCCGCAACAGACGATATTTTTCAGCTCATACATTATAGCGACGTAGTTCAATTAACTTCTAAAAATTAAATAGTTTAAATAGAAAGTTCCCATATACCTTGACATGTGACATTCTTCATACACATGAAGCTCATTGAAGTAGTATCTTCCACAGCTATGTAAAACTTCTCGCACAACACACACTGTGCTATCAATTGCAATATAGCTTTCACTACCCACAATATAGTCGTCCATATCATTCCATTGTTGGCATTCTGAAATATGTTCAAGAATAACTTTAATAAATTTGCCCCGTGTGGCGACGGGTCTCGTGTTGCGACGGGTAGGAGTACAAAATGTCGCCACCCCAATACATCCCGAGGGTGTCGTAAGACGACTAAGGGGCAAGACACACAGAAAAGACGTAAGACGAGGACGCGTCGTAGACTGCGCGCCCTTTCGATCAATTTTCATATAAATTGTATAGAAGCGTCGAGATTCAACGCAAACAGAAAGGACGGGGCAAGGACTGCGCGAGGACACGACGACGCTTCGACGACTGCGCCCTATTCCAAAACAAACTGAAGAGACGGGGCACAGACAAGACGCGGCAAGAAAGGGTAAAACGTTTATGTAAATTAGGCTTCACTTTGGAAAGTATAATGTTGAAACAATCAGGTGTCATCTTGTATACTTCTTGAAACCGGTCTGGATAATTTAGCAGCTCATTCATTATTTTAAAAACCTATGTTCTCCATTACTCCGCCATACTGGATGTACCCATTAACGTCTAACCCTTTGAACGTTAGCAAGGTGAACTAAAGCTAGAACATCTTCATCGTCTGAAGAAGACGCGTTGTCGTCTCAAAAGTACACGATTAAATGAAAAAAATATCTTCACTTGTCTCACGTCCCGTCCTCGCCCCGACTTTTCTATATACTTTACCCGCGACACGTCTGCGCCCCATATACGACGCGTCCTCGTCTTACGTCTTTTCTGTGTGTCTTGCCCCTAAGAGAACACTTTCGCAAAAAGTCCATTGCGTCGAGAAGGAAAACTTGAAATGAAACCCGGTTATCAAGAAAATGACAATTGTTAAGCCAAGTTGAAGGCCTTTTGGCGGCTTGAAAAATTTTAGCTACGGGTCGCGGCGACCTGCGCCTGTCCATTTCAGCACGGCAATAGGCTCACCACCTATTGCGTGGGACATAAAACTATAAGGCGAAATGTGGGCGTATATTATGCCTCTGCCTGACCCTTCGGGGATAAAGGCATGACTATATGTATGTCTATACTAACACTATAAAGAGAAAAGATTTGTTTTTTTGTTTGTTTGATTGTAACGAAGAGGCTCCGGAACTCTCTCAACTTCGGAAAAAAAATCTTTCACTGTTGGGAAGCTACACTCTTTGCGGTGAACATAGGCTATATTTTATTATCGTATTCCCACGGGACCGGGAACTACGCGGATGAAACCGCGTGACATCCGTTAGTATCAATACATATAATAAAATCGTAACAGGTCGCTGTCTGTACATGGAAAATAAATAAGAATAAATATTATAGGGGGGCTTTATGAACGCAATAGAACCCAAAACAATGATTTTTAGAATTTTTGTCTGTTTGTCTGTATGTATGTGTTCGCTCTTCGCGATTTTGTTTTTCTTGAATTGCTTCCAAATTGAAACGTAAACGTTTTTGACCCGATTCAAATATTCCCGCCAATTTAGATTCGTGAAGGTTCCACGTATTAACCAATAGCAAGGCTCATTCAACCGAGCATACACGAGCCAATGGTGAAAACGCGAAACCGGACATTCAAGATGGCGAAAAACTAGCTTCTCTCGGTCGACACGCAGCGACAAGTTTCCTTCGTAAAATTCCAATAAGTCATCAAAGTAAATAATTATCTTCCAAATTAAGATTAACATACCGGGATCCCGCGGGAGTGACTTTTAGTTAAATAAATCAAACATTTATAAGTGAGTGTGAACGGCATCGGCGAGGCACCCACGCCAGCGCAACTGGTGCAAGAGAAATCGACCAGAGTGAGGACAGGGACTCGTTGCGGTGGATCCTGAGGTAAGTGTACGTACTTGCTTTTGGTTTCTACCTACTCGTGAACCACCCAACCTTTCTATCACGGCGGGAAGATTCTAGTGCATAATATTCGTTTCCCGACCCAGAGTGACGTCGAGGGCTCCCACGGCAGGGCCGATTCGTCACATCTTTTTGGTGCCGAAACCAGGGACTCGCCCTGATCATCACTCGAAGTCGAAATTTCATTTAATTAATACCGCTGGTACGTTCAGATTTATAAATCGCGTCATTTCCATACATACATATCGTCACTGGAAAGCCAATAATAGGTACTAAAGCGCCAAAAGGCCATTTTACAGGAGAGCGAATTAAAGTTTTTTTTTTCAGAAAACAAGTCATAACTTTTTCTAATTTAGTAATTGACGTACAGTAAAGGCAAATATATTATTGTTACACTATTTCCTATGTTCTGGAATCAATATATTTTGCACAATTTGCTTGATTCAAGAGATAGCTGTCGCTTAAGTACAAATGCTCTGTACACTTGGTAATGAAAAAGTACTTATCTTATTCATTATTTTAAGGTATTGTGATCGGAAATTACTGACAACTCTTATTCTTTCAAAAGTATGCATGGAAAAAGTACTAACATGCATTACAGGTGGATATAGTCTCAGGATAATAATACTTAAACACTACAATATGTCAAAGGACTGCACGGTAAAGCGATGTATAGAGTTATTTGTTGGGATCATTGCTATGCCAAAAATACTTAATAATAAGATTGATCGTTCTAATTTGAATTTATTTTTCTTAACAGATATTATCAATAGAAAGTAAATCTTAATAATTGCACTAGTTGCAAACAAAATAATTGAGAATACTTACTAATTCATATTTTGATTTTTTTTTTTTTTTTTTTTTTTTTTTTTTTTTTTTTTTTATATCACACATCTCTGCCGTAGGCAAGGGCAATTAACTCAATTTTTGATGAATTACAGAAGATTATTAATCTAGCCCAAATGGCGTTTAAAATCAGAATTAAATTTTAATACCGTATAAGTATGAAATGGACTCGGGGGTCCGCGAAACCCCAGCACCGCGCGGCAAACAATGCTAGGACACGATGCTGGCGCACCCCGGGCCTCCGGCTCCATGTCATACCCGCGTTTATTCTGTTGATAATTGTATTAATTCTATCGCATACCTCACATACATTTTCTTATTAAGTTAGGTCAGATGTATTCGCAATCACATTAACTTTCATTCCTTCTGATTCTCACAAACATTCCTTTCATACAATCACGCTATACCGTTCGCACTTGCACAATGAACGCATTGGCTTGAAACCTTTCTTGCACACCCTTACACACAATACCTGTTATACTTGTTCTTTTAAGTAGCATTCATCTCGTTCCTTCCTATAAATCACACTATATTGACACGCACCCCATGAGATGGAAGGGGTCAGTTTAGCGCATAACACTTCTCCGGCAAACAAATAATCAAGCAAACAAGTTAAATAAAGCTACTTTACAGCAAGAGTACAGAGTTGCAGTAGACTGAGTTGAAAAGAGGTTTTTTTTTTTTTTTTTTTTTTTTTTTTTTTTTTTTTTTTTTTTTCACATGTAGTAGTAACACACTATAGTTGGATGGCTTGTTCATATCTTTTTTTTTTTTTTTTTTTTTTTTTTTTCCTCTTTTATTACACATTTCATTATACTAGTTTTATTTCTAGATCTACAACCACAATCTATAATACCTATCATGAAAATCTGACAAATTCTGTAGTAGATCTAGAGTCCAGTTCTTGGTCTTAACACATCCCATTAGTTCTGTTACAGTCAATATTCTTTATAATATTGAATAACAAAATTTTTCAGCGTTTGTTTCTCAACAATGCTGCCTTCACAATTTTTTCTCCGTACCTGAGAAATGCCGCTTGATGCTTCCCAAAAAGAATATGAAAATTTTCAGCTGAGACCTCTACGCCGGTGACCGTCTCTAGATCCACCCTATCTGCAGCGTGCATCGGGCAGTCCTGCAGTAAATGGACGACCGTCTCCTCCACCCCGGGCTCGCAGGCACACGATGGGTCCTCCTTACACTTGAAACGTGTCAAGTATTCGGAGAACCCACCGTGCCCTGTCAGCAGTTGGGTTGTGGTGCCGGCGATCTTCATCTTCCGGACGACACTGTATGCCTCCACTGCGCATGGGAGGAAAAGCTTGGTGACGGAGGCCTGCTCGCCCTCACTGTACCTTTTGTTCCATTTGTCAAGCGTACCCTGTCTCAGAGTACGCTTCACAAATGAAACAGGGTACAGTCCGTAGTCCGGTGCCTTCTTCAGCCTCAGAGCCGCCTCCTTGGCGAGCTGGTCGGCTCGCTCATTGCCCTCCAACCCCGCGTGAGCCTTGACCCAGAATAAGGAGATTTCCTTACCCTGGGCCATGCCTTTGTGAATGGCGGCTCTGGCTTCAACCGCCAGGGGATGGAGAGCATGACGGTTTATGACCGTCAGGAGAGCGGCTCTGCTATCACTGAAGATGCCGAACGTGGACGCGCCTCGCCTGAGGATCTCACTGGCCGCTTTGCATAACGCCAGGAGTTCAGCCTGATAGACGGTGCAATAGGGCGACAGAGCAAGTTTGAGGGCCTTAATTTCGGTCCGGCTATCCCAAAACGATAGCGCGGCACCGACACGGCCCTCAATCTTGCTCCCGTCCGTGAAGATGCGAATCTCAAAACGATTCGCATCCTCCATCTGCCCCTCGTCTACCAGGCTTGTGAACCCCAGTGGCGCATGCTCCGCGGGGTGAGGTGCCTCTATCGCCGGGGACATTCGCTCGACCTCCCTGTCCCCCAACCATGGCTGGTTCACTCCTCTCTTGGCCTCGTACAACGAGGCCACCTCGCGAACTCTGAGGTCCAGAGGGAGCAAGCCAGCCAAGACTAGCGCCGAGTTCAGGGAGACCGTGCGATATGCCTTACACAGCTTTTGGGCGAAACCGCGCTGTACCACGTTCAGCTGCTTTTGGACCCCAAGCTTGTCCACCGACGCGTGCCAAGCACTGGCGGCGTACAGTATCGTCGGCTCCACGGCCGCGACGTAGATCGTCCGGATCACCTCGGGGTGAAGCCCCCAACTGATCCGGGCCATCCGCGCCAACTTCCGGTAGATGCCGATCGCCTTTTTGCATACATTGGTGACGTGTGTGTTGAATGTGAGTGCCTTGTCTATGGTTAGCCCTAGGATTTTTATTTGGCGGGACATGCCAATGTCTATCCCGCCCATGCTAAGGCGCGGGACATCGTACTTCAGCCTCCGCGTTATTACCATCGCACTGGTTTTGTGCGGTGCGAATTTTAGCTTATTTCGGATGCCCCACTCCCGCACATGTTCAAGAGAGGCATTGGCGTGTCCCTCGATCTCCAGAGCTGTGTCCCCGTCAAACATCAGCACCACATCGTCCGCGAAAGCCTGCACAAACACACCCATTCGCTCAAGTTCTTTCAAAAGTGGATCCAGAAGTAAGTTCCACAGTAAGGGACCTCCAATCGACCCTTGGACGCACCCTTTATCCGTAGAGCGGCTGTGCTCCTCGCCGGCGTACCGAACCCTCACTCTCCTGTCGCTAAGGTAGCTGCCGATTACTCGTCTCAAGTTTGCCGGACACTTTTCCTCAGCCAGTCGGACTTTTATAGCTGGCCACCAGGCGCTATCGAAGGCCCCCTCTATGTCCAAGGACACCATAGTGACTATCCTCTTTTCACGGAGTTTAGCCACTATGTGCCCCATCAGGTCATAGAGGGCGTCTTCGGTGCACTTTTGGGGCATAAAGCCGTACTGGCGGGTACTCATCCGCGGCAATAAATGATACTTGAGACGAGCAATCACCATCCTCTCGTACACCTTTCCCAGAACCGGAAGCAGCCCTATCGGTCTGTACGATTTGGGAACGGTGTACGAGTCTTTGCCAGGCTTCTTCAGCACCACCACCACGGCTTCCTTCCATATCTTAGGAAAGTAGCCGTGATGGAGGCACTGATTCAGCAGCTTCAGGAAGAGTGACGGATCGGCCCCAATGGCTCGGGCACAGATATCGGCTGTAAAGCCATCCACTCCCGGTGCTTTTTTCGGGTTAAATTTCTGAAGCGCATCGAACAGTTCGCCCACCGTAAAAGGTGGGTCATCGTCATCATGATCCTCTATTGCTTTTACGGCGGTTTCGCGTATCTGTCGATGCGCCTCAGAATCCTCCTCGACTCGGTCCTCCGGGTAGAAGGTTCGAGCGAGGAGTTGTGCTGAGCCCCTAGCGTCCAGATGGGTTCCATTATGGATTAACAGGCGATCTTCCTCCCTCACTGTGGCCCTCCCTATCACTCTATAAACCCCCTCCCAGATGCCCTCCCTGTCCTGCTTTCCACAGAAATTCTTCCAACTTTCGACCTGTGCCTTTTTTACTTCAGATTCATACATCTCCTTGCATTCCAGGTACTGCACAACCACCATTTGACGCCTGTCGGGCGCTGCGTGCCTGATCCGGCGCCTTTTGGTATTGACGTCCCTTTTCAGGGAGGCTAGCTTCTCCGACCACCACGGCATAGTTAGGAGCTGTTTGCTGCGTTTCTTTGGGATGGCTTCCTTACAGGCCTCCCCTACTGAACCTGAGTACTCGACAACTGCGCTTTCCAGATCTTCTGTACTTGTCATCTGTCGAGCACCCAGGCCCCGCAGGGATAACTCCCCAGCCAACCTCGTTTTGAAGCCATCCCAATTCGCCTTTTTGGTATTAAAGAGCCTAGTGGTACGCTGTATCTGCGTACCACTGGCCCGCTCCAAGTTCAAATTAAAAACTATGCAGTTGTGGTCGGAGTGGACGAGCCCCTCGTCAACCCTCCAGCCGTCGGTCAGGGGGAGCACATCGCTCGTGCAGGCCGTGACGTCAATGTAGCTGTGGTACCTCCTTCCGCCCCTGTAAGTATCGAAAGTTGGAATATTCCCTCTATTCAGGACATGGAGGTCCATCCGTTCGAGAGCGTCCGCCAGTAACCCCCCTCTTTTATTTTCAAACGGGTGCCCCCACCAGGTACTCTTTGCATTGGCATCGCCTCCGAGAAGAAGATGCTGGCCACCGATCTCACGCCTCACCCTCAACAGTTGCTCTAGGCAGGGCTCCAGAGGTGTCTTTGGTTCGCAGTAATAAGACACCAGCGTGATCTCCCAGGCACTGGTCCGGATCCCCACCACACACACATGGTCTGTGGTGAGTTGCGGGTACTGCAAGACGTCCAGCGTCGCGTCAAACACGACGATGGCCGCCTTAACAGTCCCTTCTCCTTGCCCAGCGTTCTGGAAGACCCTAACGCCCTGGTATGCCCTCATACCCCTCCCCGAGCCCACGTAGGGCTCCTGCACTAGAGCAACCGCGGCTTTAAGCCTTGAGGCCTCAATCATGAGATCGTTTGTGGCCAACCCCTTCCTCTGGAGGTTAACCTGCAAAAACCTATATGGGGGCTTGTTCTCCGGGGGGCCCTCAGCAATACTGAATGGACGCCCTCGCTATCCTATCCCATTTCCCTTTCACGGGGCACATATCGTCGAAGGCACCGTGTCTCGTGTTGCCCAGCCCCTCCCGCTTGCAGTTACAGCAGGACGGCTGCGCTCCGACGGCATACTCAGGGCATTGTGCCCTTAAGTGTGTCCCACCGCAATGACTGCAGGTGGGCTCTGCCGTCTTGCAGTGCCGTCTGCTATGGCCGTACCCTAGGCACAGGGAGCATTGCATTAACGGTGATTGATCCGCAACCCTTATGGGCTGCACATCAATATGCAACCTCCCTGCGTCTAGAGCTCGGGACCAAACTGCCGGGGAGACCCTGAGCACCACGTGGCACGTTAGTGGATTTCGTGCTGTCCTGCGATACAAGACAGCCATCCTGTCCTCCTCTGGGATCAGGCCACTGAAAGCCTCACGGTTTCGTGACCTGATCTTTTCGAGGAGTTCCTCGTCCTTGTGGACCTTGAGGACGCCATACAAGATCAGCAGTGGGTCTCTGTTCTTGATCTCTTCGACGCAGAGGCCTTTCCCCCCGAGCCTCTGTTGTGCCCGCTTTCTTTCATCCATCGTCTTGTATCCTATAATCACTCTTCTGTCCTTCGCCTTGCGTACTCTTTCAACTTTCACCCATTCATCATCCTCATCTGCAATCTTCCTCAATCGTTCCATCACCTGCTCTCCCGTATCCTTTTCATTCTCGGAGGTAACTACCACCGAGTGAAGCACCGCTGGTTCCGAGGGCTGTCGGCCACTTTGACCCGTTACCACTCCAGCGTACGTGGATAGTCCTCTTTTCTCTCTTTCTCTCTCTCGTTCATCTTGTTTTTCTATTCTCTCTCGTACCTCCATAATGATTTTACTATTTTCTTTCCTCATTTCCTCTTTCATACCTCTCTTGCTTTCTCTCGCTTTCTCTCTTTCATCTTGCTTATCAATCTTCTCTTTCATTTCTCTTATAATTCTATTATTTTCTATTAACAACATTTCATTCTCTCCAATCTTTTTCAGAACCTCCTCATTTGAGGAGCTTTCACTTTTACTCTCATTCGTTCTTACATCGCTCTTTCTAGTACCCTTCCTTTCATCATCATAGGCTTTTATTATGCGAAAAAGAAAGTTAGTTTTTTCCTCAATTTCAAATTTAATCTCTCGTTTAATATTCTTTGAGTATCCTAGTTGCTCCGCTATAACTTTCAAACTCTCCGTAGCCTTCGCAAGCCGATTTTGCGGCCCCGGGACCAGCAGTGGCGACCGAACCAACGCTGTTTCTTTAGATCTTTGAGACAGCGGCAGTGGTTTAGGCTGCGCTGACTCGCGTGTTTCTAAAGCGTCTACACTACGTCTGACTGGTCCCAAGGCTCGCCTCTCCACTTGAGAGCTCCCTGAGTCTGTGGGAGATTTTTGCGATGAATCCGGCTTTTTGACGGGTGTTCTATGCCCGAACATTTTTTGTTGAAGATGTGCACGTCAATGTTAAGATCAGTAAAATTTAAAATTGTATAAGTTGTAAAAATAATAATATATAATTAATTTAAAATTTTCAGTAGAGACTAGTCTTAAAAATCAATTTTACTAATGTTTAATAGTAAGTGAGAGTGGTGCTCACGTCCGACGGGCACACAGCTCCGAGTCGAGTTGTGTAGTGTGTGTGTAAATGTGTTTGTGTGTTTTGTGTCTATGCTAGTGTAAGTGATGTGCTTGGACCTAGGTTTGTGTGTTTGTGTGTGTAAAGTGGTGTGTGTATACAGGCCTCAACCCAACCCGAAGTCCCGTTGCGAAGAGACGGTGTCAACCCAACTAGATCAATATGCCTTCGTCACTAACAACAATGTCCTATCATAACCTAACCCAACAATTTCAAATTTATTTTGTCCAAAATAATGCGTAGCGCTGCTACTGTCTGGGTAGTGCCAATAGGGCTCGAGTCAAATTAAAATAATAAAAAATATATAGTCTTATAACTAAAATGCCAATAGGGGCCTTAAAACTACTTAAAATAGAGTCACTGTACGCAAGTCCCACACTATCTGCCCAAGGAGCTCTCCCCCCGTCCGAAAAATGCCGTAAACTCGAGTTCCCCAGTTGAATTTGTGACGAAATAACTAAAATTTTGTGTCAGAACTCTACACACTCTATATAGAGCTGCGTAGAGTGGCCCAGGAGGTAGCTCTCGTCGAGCCCTTCACAACAAGCCCAAACACGACGACCCTAGGCCCAGGGGCTCCGGAGAAATGAGGTTCCAAGATTTTACAAAACAAATTGTAAAATTTTACAATCGACTGTAACTCCCGAACCGCTGGTCCGATCCTACTCGTGTTTTGGCCTATCTAGACGTTCTCGACGAGATCTACCCTCTGGTAACCTTTTTCGTGCCGAAAAATAATTTTGCCCCTATCCCCCCCTTACCCCCCCAGTTAGGTAAGGCAGTGGCCGCTGAGCCCCCCAAGGAAAACCGCTCTCCTCTACGACGCCCCGTTCCAATTCTACAGACGATCAAAGTTTTTCCAAGATGGCGGACGAGCTGTCAAAACCGAACTTTGATCGTCTGTAACTCCGGTCCCAGACGTCGCAGAGCAGGCTAGTTTGGGTTTGCCTTTATCAGCTCAACCCCCTCTACCTTCCTGAAGAGTTTTCAGCCACCTGAAAATTTAGTGCTCCGATTTGCCTGAATTTCAGGGGACAGACAGAGAGTGACCCAAAAAATCTTAATCTAAAATTTCAGCTTTGTAGCGCCGGTAGTTGCGGAGTTATGGGTGTTTTAATAAAAACAAGATGGCCGCCGAGCTGTCAAAGTCAATGTTTAAAAGGCTGTAACTCGGCGACCAGATGTCCTACAGATACCAGATTTTCTTTAGCTGACTGGGCGTCAGTCCAAGCACCTTTCTGGAGGGGTTCTGAACCAAAATAAAAATTTTGCTTCTATTACCCCCAAACCCTAACAAATCGAAGGTACTTCACGCCGGCTATTTAACTCCCAAAACCACGCAACCCTAGGACTACTGGTTTAGGAGCTATCGATGTTTGTAATTTTACAATTTTGAAAACAAAATGGCGGAAATGTACAAAATCTCCAATTTTGAAGCTAGGCGTGCCTGGTTTGGACCTCAAAACACTAATTTAGGGTATCTAAAGCCAACCCCACCATAAAATTTATTAATTTTCTATTTATTTCTTAATTATAGCCAAAATATATATAAAAATCGATAGCTCCAAAACGGTCAGTACAAAAAATTCGCAAAAAATCTTAAAATTTGTATAAAAACAAGATCTACCACATACAATATTAATAATTAAATAATTTAAAACTTTCAATACAATTTTTTACAAAAAACCAAATTTTTTACAATTTTAATTTTAATTTCTAAATTAATAGTCCAAAAATTCTAATCTTCTGTAGATCTGATGTCCCAACGAGCGCGCCAAGGATAGCAATTGCAGAATATTAAATTTTGCCCTGGTTCGGTTTTTATTTAGGGGCAAAGTTTGCACTTTTGATTTCAAATTAATTGAAAAGTACTGGGTCTAAAAATCGGTTCTTTCTTGAAAATTAAATAAATATGTACCTTCTTTCTGCGTGTTAAATTTCGCTTCTATAGCTACGCTCCTTCGCCGACCTCGTGGCCACGTGGTTTGCGGTTTTTCAGTTTTCCCGCAGTTTCATATTTTGATTTAGACGTGAGACTCCTGACAGTGATCCTCAAGTTGGCGGGAACCCGGGATCGTAAGATGAGAGAAGCACGTGTGGCGGGCAGGTCGTTTCAGGTTTTTATAGTTAGACAGAGGAACGATCTTTTGAAACATTCAGTTTTGGCGAAGATTCTCTCCACTGTGTATGAGTGGCACCTCTGCCCGGCACACGTTGTTCGGGGGGATCGGAAAGGAGAGGGTGGGATCAGGTTGAATAGCTCTTCAGAACATGCGCCGTGATACATTCGGTAGAAGGCAGCCAAAGACGCTATGGTTCTTCACTGCGCTAACGGCTCGAGGCCTCCCGTCTCCTCAGGACAACCACATCTCTGCACAGCGTCAAGTAGGTACGTCTAGTAAATACCTCGCGGAGTTATCCCAAAGGTGACAATATTATTCGAAGAAGGGGTGAATCTGCGTCTAACATACAAACATGTCTGGTGTGGCGTGAATTACCGCCTCGCCTTATTGAGGCCAGCCCAATATTATACAACTCTCTACGTCGTTTTTGTGATTGTGCTCACGCCGGACGTTTATACCGAGGATCTCCAGGTTGTTTTTTAGTAGAACCGTAATGTTCTGAAAAGAGGGTAGGGGTAGGAATGGGGATTTAGTTGTCTGAACCCATTGGGCAATGGGACCCAGGTTCCGGTCGAGATCCGCCACGAGTTGCCGTCTCTTTTCCTCCACGTCGCGTTGCCCATCCGCTGGAAGGCCGGAATAGCTCCCATGCAGAGTACACGTCCGCATAACGATGAATGCACCCAAGGGACAGCATGTCGTTGATATGCAGGAGAAAGAGAGTTGGAGATAATACTGATCCCTGTGGTACTCTGGTATTGACCTGCAAAAAGCAGGAAGCCTGGCCAACACAGAGAACCCGTATACGTTGCCCGTGCAGGAAGCTGGCCAACCAGCGTTATAACTGAGGTGATAGACCATAAGCCGGCAGCTTGGAAAGAAGCGGCGCAAGCCATACTCTATCATAGACTTTAGCGATGTCTGGGCTAATAGCCAGGGATTCGCTGTGTCTCTCCATAGCCTCACCACAAGTGTGTGTTATGTACGCCAGGAGATCACTCATTGATCGTTTTGGCCTAAAGCCACTAGTACTACTAGTAGGCTTGTATCCTAACAGGGAAATACAAGTACGACTGATCGTCAGGGTGGCATATTTGCATCTACGTTAGGAACATCACAGCTAGCTGTATCTGTATCGTCTTTAGATGGTGAAGGACGATGTCGAGATTGGTCTGGAGTCCGCGGATGTTTGCGAGCTCCACCTCGAACAGAGCGTTTCGGGGATTAGTCGCAGCGGCCACTGTGATACCTCTTTTTCTTTTTTGCGCTGCCATGATATTTGGAAAATAAAGGGAGACGTGAAGACGGTGCGATATTTGCTAAAGCAGTTAGTGACAAAGCGTATGGATTAGCTTCATCTATGGCTGTGTGACGGAAGCCGACCCGCGTTTCTACGTATCTCCCTGGCCGGCGGCGGCCGTCAGCTACACTAGAATCCACTTAGCGCCTACTATTCCCCCTCCCTGCTACATCATACTGTGCAACTGCTGAACCTCGAACGCAACCCAATCGGGGTTAGGTTACTTGGGGGGCTTTTTACAGCTGCACGGTGGTTCCTAAATAAATACGCGGAGCCTCGTTAGTTGCAAACAGGTGCACCTCATGCAGGTGAGGTCGCTTCGTCGAACACCATCTGAGCTTATGATCCGAGGACGGTTCTAGGATACTTCTTTTGATCTCGATATTTTAAACGGGTTACTGTGGGAGAGGGGATGAAAGAGACAATGATTTTTCAATTTCTCAACGCGTGATCCGATTTCAAATATTTACTGCCATCTGACCTCCACAACCAAATTTGCGAAATCAAAGTTCTGTAGTTAAACAAAGGTCCGACCTCTGAGGGCTCCAACTACCCGTAACGACTGCCATTTGTGGTATATGGCAAGCCACCTGGATGGTATGCGGACCATAGGGTAGAACCTGGACCGACAGCTTAACGTGCTCTCCGAGGCACTACCAGACCAATTCAAATACTCGTATTCATGCACATAATTATTTGCACTAAGCGGGTATCAAATCCGCGCCTCCTGCGTAGCGGCTGCGTTCACTACCGCTACGCCACAGAGGCTGTTAAATAAAAATATTATAGAGAATTAAATAAAGAAATGCTTGTCAGAATAAAATTCAAAATATATCTAATAATTAATTATCATAAGTTTAGTGTGATCGCGTTTTATATTGTAGCGTACTGGTATAGTGTTCTAAAATGCATAAACAATAGATACCGATTAGTTATAACTAATCGGTATCTATTATTTATGCATTTTAGATACTGGTTCTAAAATGCATTTATGCATTTTAGAACCAGGGACCGGACGGGTACTCGTTGAAAGGGTTTTTGAAGGGGTTTTTTTAAGCGCTTAATCCAGAAACCCTGTGAAACGGGTTACCCTTTCGAACGGGTGTCAAAAACCCATTCCGAAAGGGTTACCCTTTAAAAACCCAGTAACACTGTAACTGGGTAAGCCATTCCAACCTGAGACATTGAAATCTAGGTTTTATGACAATAGCGTTAAGGGTCGGTTATAGCGCACAAGTAGGCATTTGGCGCTCCCCTCGCCCCGGACGCGAGACACACCGCGCGCCGGCAGCGGCAGTGAACTCTCATGCCACAGTATACAGTAGAGTAGAAAGAAACAGCATGCTAACTTTGTTTGACGTAGTAAATGCATGTAACTTTAATATGTGTAGTGATTTATTAGAGTTTCGTAAATAAATAAGTTAATTATATTTATTATACTATTATTTTTAAGCTAAAGAGTTTGTTTGTTTGTTTAGTTGTTTGAACAATAGAGTCTAAGAGACTGCTAGTTGAATTTCAAAAGTTCCTTAACAGAATGTCTATTTTTCAAAAATATCAAAATATATAACATCACGCTAAGGCGAATGAGAGCTGAGCAGCAACGAAACATTTTTCGAAAACTAGGATATTTCATTTTTTTTGAGAGTTTCCGTTGCGTACGTTTGCTAGATGGTTACAGTTGCGTAAAAAATAAAAATTACATAATAGCTGGTCATAAAAATTTCTAAAGTTTTCTAAAGTTGGTATGCTAAGTATGAATCACGTGATCATTTTGCAATTCAATATGGGCGCCGCGCCATAATCACAAAATTTCATGATGGGTATCGTTTAAGCTCGGCGCTCGTGGCCCCGCGGACTCAGTGTTCTGTAAACGATCACTGCAGTAAGCAACTTTCACTATGGCCAGTCCATGGATGGGTGACCATCCATGTGATCACTTCGTGATATTTATTTGAGCGTTTCCGTGCTTCGGAAGGCGCGTTAAGTCGTTGGTCCCGGTTGCCAGTAAAATGGCAGTCGTTAAGCTTAATTAAAGGCTTTATTTCAACTGCAGGCAGTCACAACCTGCGCCTGTCCATTTAAACACGGCAATACGGCTCACCACCTATTACGTGGGACAAATTATACAAAGGTAAAATGTGGGCATATAATATGCCTCTGCCTACCCCTTCGGGGATAAAGGCGTGACCATATGTATCGTTTAAGGGGTTTCTTGGTGTGCTGAGTACAAGTCACGTGATAATTTCGCAATCCAAAAAGGCCACCGCTGTGTAATCACAAAATTTCATGATGGGTATCGTTTAAAGGGGTTTTTGGTATGCTGAGTACGAATTACGTGATAATTTTGCAATCCAATATGGTCGCCTCGCCGTAATCACAAAATTTTATGATGGGTATCGTTTAAGGGGTGTTTGGTATGCTGAGTACGAATCACGTGATAATTTTACAATTTAATATGGTCGCCGCGCCTAAATCGCAAAATTACATGATGGGTATCGTTTAAGTGGTTTTTCGGTATGCTGAGTACGAATCACGGGATAATTTTGCAATCCAATATGGCCGCCGCGCCGTAATCGCAAAACTCCATGATGGGTATCGTTTAAGTGGTTTTTTGGTATGCTGAGTACGAATCACGGGATAATTTTGCAATCCAAAATGGCCACCGCGCCGTAATCATATAATTTCGTGATGGATATCTTTTAATGGGTTTTTTCGAATGCTGAGTACAAATAACATGATAATTTTGGAATTCAATTTGGCCGCCTAAGCTATTTACAGTAGTAAATTAAAAAGATTTGCTTATTAAGTTTAGGCCTAGCAATGCGAAAATACTATGACAACAGGATTTTTGTAAAATTAAGGCCAATGACATTAAATTGGTACCTAGCATACGAAAGAATCCCTTAATCGGTACCCATCATGAAATTTTGTGATTACGCCGCAGCGGCCATATTGGATTGGAAAATTATCACGTGATTCGTACTCAGCATTCCAAAAAAACCCCTTAAACGATACCCATCATGAAATTTTGTGGTTACGGCGCAGCGGGTATATTGGATTGCAAAATTATCACGTGATTCGTACTCAGCATGCCAAAAAACCCCTTAATCGATACCCAACATGATATTTTATGATTGTGGCGCAGCAGCCATATTGTATTGCAAAATTATCACGTGATTCGTACTCAGCATAACAAAAAACCCCTTAATCGATACCCAACATGAAATTTTATGATTATGGCGCAGCAGCCATATTGGATTGCAAAATTATCACGTGATTCGTACTCAGCATACCAAAAAACCCCTTAAACGATACCCATCATGAAATTTTGTGATAACGGCGCGGCGGCCATCTTGTATTGCAAAATTAGTACGTGATTCGTACTCAGCATACCAAAAAACCGTTTAAACGATACCCATCATGATTTTTTGAGATTACGGCGCGGCGGTCATATTGGATTGCAAAATTAACACGTAATTCGTACTCAGCATACCAAAAAACCCCTTAAACGATACCCATCATGAAATTTTGTGATTACGGCGCGGCGGCCATCTTGTATTGCAAATTAGTACGTGATTCGTACTCAGCATACCAAAAAACCGCTTAAACGATACCCATCATGATTTTTTGAGATTACGGCGCGGCGGTCATATTGGATTGCAAAATTAACACGTAATTCGTACTCAGCATACCAAAAAACCCCTTAAACGATACCCATCATGAAATTTTGTGATTACGGCGCGGTGGCCATATTGGATTGCAAAATTATCGCGTGATTCGTACTCAGCATACCAAAAAACCGCTTAAACGATACCCATCATGATTTTTTGAGATTACGGCGCGGCGGTCATATTGGATTGCAAAATTAACACGTAATTCGTACTCAGCATACCAAAAAACCCCTTAAACGATACCCATCATGAAATTTTGTAATAACGGCGCGGCGGCCATCTTGTATTGCAAAATTAGTACGTGATTCGTACTCAGCATACCAAAAAACCGCTTAAACGATACCATCATGATTTTTTGAGATTACGGCGCGGCGGTCATATTGGATTGCAAAATTAACACGTAATTCGTACTCAGCATACCAAAAAACCCCTTAAACGATACCCATCATGAAATTTTGTGATTACGTCGTGGCCGCCATGTTGGATTGCGAAATTATCATGTAATTTGTAGACATTTTAATGCATTAGGTAGCTGGTTACCATGTCGTGAAAACACTTAAAAAGTAAAAGATCACCACATTTTTACCATGAGTCGCG
Organism: Miltochrista miniata; assembly: GCA_933228765.1. Classification (NCBI taxonomy): domain Eukaryota; kingdom Metazoa; phylum Arthropoda; class Insecta; order Lepidoptera; family Erebidae; genus Miltochrista; species Miltochrista miniata. Next base: position 6,981,171 of record OW121769.1, read on the forward strand.
TATGTATTTGTAACGGTTAATCTAATTACATTTTGCCCATTACTGATATTTTTATACTGTGGCGCGATTTCAACGTAATTTGGCATAATAATTACGAAATAGTTGCGAAAAAAACTGACACAGGTCCTGCCTCCACAAGCGCCAGGGCGAGACTGATAGGCCGTCAGCGGCGCAATTCTATTGCGTTTGGTAGATATTCGTACATGATAACTATGTAAATAGTTGTTTATAGAAAAACGCTCGGAAAATGTGTATAAAAACTTAATACCTTTAATTGAGTGCAAAAAAAATATATAAAATGTTAATAGTTTAGCCACAGTTTTGAAAAAACTTTTCTGAGAGAGTCAACTTTGGGATTTTTTTCTATCTAGTGAAATTTATTGAATCGTGTAACGGGCTCGGAATATGTTTAGCTTATATCCTTAACTATTATATATATATTTTTCAGATTTAAATACCCTTTACTTTTTGACTAGGATTGTTTCAAAAAACTCAAAATCTGACCCACGCGGCCTTAAGTTTGAAAATTGCATAACTACGATAGCACAAGACGCTCGGCCGGCTCGGCGCAACATTGTAACATCTACTCACTACAGTAGAGAAGTTGCCGCTAAATTGTAAACATGCAATAATATTTCTTGCGCAAATGAGAGTAGAGTTCAATTTTACATACACATAACCTTGTTACTTCTTACCATAAACTGTACAAAGAGCTCCATCATCAATATAATTCGCGTTTAATTGCACTTATTAATAATATGAATACCTGTAGTCGCAGAGCTCTCGGCTGCCAGCAGGAGGAAACCAAACTTCAGTTGGTGTTGCGGGAGCTTAAATCTAAAACGGAGCTCTGTGTACAGTTGGAGAAGGAAAGAGAAGAAAATGAAAACTTATTGATAAACGCTCTGAATGACACAAAAAAATTAAAATGCGAATTATCAAGACTTCATGTTAGTTACGATGCCATTGTTGCGAAGCGGGACCAGCTTCAGTCAATTGTAGATACGTTCCAAGAGTGCAGTGACGAGTATGAGAAAACCTTGAGGAGGACTACCTTTCTGGAACAGGAGCTAAGGTATGCCCAGGGACAAATCTCACACCTGGAAGAAGCTGCTGAGAAAGTTACTGCTCAACAAACTGATAATCTTTATAGTGAGTTAACGAGTGGTATCCCGCAGTTTATTCCTTCTGCAAATTCTCAAAACCTGGACTTGACTACTATAGATCTTACAGGTGACAGTCCATATCAACGGGACAAGTCGGTTTTGTTTTGCAGCAGAAATAAACTAAAAAATATCTAAAAATTAGATACATACATAACATCACGCCTGTCTCCCAATGGGGTAGGCAGAGACTATGACTTTCCACTTGCTACGATTCTGGCAAACAACTTTCGCTTCCTCAACTTTCATAAGTGTCTTCATACATGCTCTTCGGTTAAGGGTACTCTTGACCTGGCCTTTTCTCCTAACATTATCAATTTGATCGACATGAGTATGCCGAGATCGACCCCTACCAGTTTGCTCATTCACTCTCGCTTCATAAATCTGTTTCGTCAGCCTATTTCCATCCATTCTCTCCACATGTCAAAACCATCTGAGCATCCCTTTCTCTATCTTAGTCACTACATCTTCTGTCATACCGCAATGTTCCCTTATCACACTATTCTTTACTTTATCCCTCAATGTCACTCCAGCTATACTTCGCAAACTTCTCATTTCCACTGCATTAATTTTACTTTCATGCTTCTCCTGCCACACCCAACTTTCACTACCATGCATAAGTGTAAGAACAAGCACTCCTCTATATACAGCCATCCTTGCCTTTTTAGACACGTTCTGACTGCTCATAAAGGTGTGAATGGCTCCATTCACTTGGTTTCCTGCCAAAACTCTTCTTTCAATATCATTGTCACACTTTCCATCTCTTGCAAATTTTGAACCCAAATATACAAACTCTTTCACCTGTTCCACGCTCTTTCCTTCGATCGATATCGAGCAATCAGTCATACATTTCTCTCTTTCAAAAACCATTACTTTTGTCTTGCTTACATTAACATTCATTCCTCTACTTTTAAGCGCATCGTTCATTATATTAACCATCAACTGCAGCTCCTCCGCCGATGATGCCAGTATTACCTGATCATCAGCATAAAGGAGGCATTTGACGGTTAGCTCATTCATTTTTAATCCATACGCGCACTCTTGTAGTTCTTTCAAGCAACTGTCCATGTATAGGTTGAACAGTCATGGTGACGCTACACAGCCTTGTCTCACACCTTTTTCGATGGGAAAAAATCTGTGCATTGATCCTGACACAAGCACTGGAGCCCTCGTATAGAGATTTCAAGGCTCGTATCAAGTTGCTGTTCACTCCATACATGGACAGTGTTGACCACAGTTCTTTCCTCACCACTCTGTCATAGGCCTGAGGTGAGGTTGTCTTTTCAGTCCTCATTGTTCTTATAGACTTCCTAAAGAATTTTATGTTTTGTTGGAAGTCATCAGATAACCTGTTATGAAAGTCATCCTCATCATTCTCTTTCTTACTTTTTATGACTTCTTTCACAACACGCTTATAACTTTTATACTCATCCTTTGCCATTTTTACATCCTCATCCATTGCCTTCTGCATTCTTTGGTTGGCCATTGTAGCCAACCAGTTCAACCATGCTTGCTTCTTATCAGACAAAACTTTTAAAACTTCAGCACACATACTCTTTAACTGACATCCTTGTCTCCTTTTGCTTATCCCACATACTTCCACTGCAACTTTTACGAGACCTTCCTTAATCGGCTTCCATAATTCTTCAATCTCACATATCCTACTATCCTATCCTACTTCCTACTAATATTATAAATGAGAAAGTTTGTGAAGATGTTTGGATGTTTGGATGTTTGGATGTTTGGATGTTTGTTACTCAATCACGCTCTAACGGTTGAATGGATCTGGCTGAAATTTGGTACAGGGATAGAGTATAGTCTGGAATAACACATAGGCTATTTTTTCCCCCGGGAAAATGTTCCCACGGGAAGCGGGAACGGGAACCAAATTTCACGCGGGCGAAGCCGCGCGCATCAGCTAGTTTCCTCTAAATTTACAAATTTCTCGCTCAATTTACTTACAAATTTTCACGCGTATATCTTTCAAATTTTCGACTTTAATGCGTTCCAATACACCGTTTACAATTCCAATACACGGTTTATGCACACGATGCCGCCACAGCTAAAACAGACCTCTTACTCGGCTAATTACCAAGAAGTGATCTGTGTCAATTCCGGCACCGCGGTATGCCCGGGTGTCCAGAACATTCTTTCTCATTCTTGCGTCTACTATCACAAAATCAATCATGCTTCTCTGGCTTTCTTGTTTCCTTGTATGCAAGTGGATATCTTTGTGGTTAAATATGGTGTTGGTTACCACAAGATTCCTCTCCAAACATACTTCTAGCAAACTTTCGCCATTTTCATTCACTCGCTCATCCCCAACTTACCCAATACACTTTCATATCCATCACGCTTCACTCCAACCCATCCATTAAAATCACCTAACATTAAAATCCTTTCGTTTCGTTTGCATTTACCCAGAATATCATTCACACTCTCCCAGCATGCCTGCCTCTTACTTTGGTCTTTTGAGGACCGGCGCCACCGCACATCCTGTGGAGCATACACTCCTAACACAAAAATGCGGGTGAGTCCAACCTTTAACCTCAACCAAACGAGTCTTGGGCTCACACATTTATAATCTGTCACACATTCATTCATTCTCGCGGAAAGTATTACACCGACACCCTGACAAGCCGCACGGGTTGTGGCTACGCCTGACCAGTATGCCGTATAGGTTCCATGCGTCGTGGTGTCGCATCCTTTCCGCTTTGTCTCATTCACACACAAAATATCCAGTCGCCTCTCTCGCATTATCTTGCATACCTCCTCAATTTTATCATCCATACCTCCTCTTACATTCAACGTAGCGAAGCGGCTATCCACAGCCCACTTTTCGCCCCGATGGGAGACGAGGCGTGACGGGTTGCGAACCACATCGGCGTCATTCTGGATATTTAAATTCAACTCCATTGCGATCCCACGAGTAGCAAGGGAAAAACATTTCCACCTGAACAGAGCCCCGCTTGTCCAAGTAAGGCTAACCTTATTCTGGGCTCGCCCGGTCCCAGGGTAATAGCTTCGCTTGGCGGATAGTGGAGGGGATGAGGATGGGGTAGGAAGGGATTTGCGGATAAGGAAATGAATAAGGTAGGAAAGGATGGGGTAGAAAAGGATCCCAAAATCATTCTGTAATTCGAGCCAAAAATTCCAACAGCCAGGACAGATGTTAGCATACGAAATACAATGTTAGAGCTGGAACAAAGTCATTTAAAATATTGCACTGACACACAAAAATTTGAATCAAAAATAAAAAGTTTGCAATTTGAGCTACAATATATGACTAAAAAATATGAATAGGGACCATTAGGACTTTACTAAATGTTCTGTAACCATAGCGCCTTAATTGTTTCCTAAATGACCACTTATGCAATATTAACTGCCCTAAAGCAATTGAGCCGGTGGAGACTCAGGGTGAACCGGTTACCGCTGAGCCCCTAGCTCTGTGAGGCCCGTGCCCGCCCAGTACATCAGTGGATATATTGTGTGACAGTGTAAATAATAGTAATAGTTGTACTAAATTAATTGTATTTAGTAATGATATTAGTTTTCATTCATGAATCGATTTCGTAAGTTTAAAATGTGTTAAGCTACTTCTGTCGCTGACTGTACAAGTATCAATGCCCCCACCTTCATGCAATGATTGGGTAAGCCTAGGTTACCCGAAAAAACCCTTTCGTAGAGGTAACCCCTTCAAAGGCTTAACTCAATTGAAGGGGTTACCCCTTCACGTAGATACCGTAATAAACGGGTTAGCCATTTCGCTAGGTTTAGAAGGGATACTCGATGAAGAGGTAACACTGCGATATGAGTTATCCTATCGTTCAGGTTACCCCTTGAAAGGCTTAACTCGTAAGCGGGGTTGTCCGGTCCCTGTTTAGAACAAAATGCCAGTACGATATTATCATGCATTTGTGCCAAAAAAGTAGTAAGAAAACAATTAGTAAGTATTTTGGTAATTGCCCATAACATTATTTATAGAATAGAATAGAATATGCAGGGTTTAAAATGTACAATGGGCGGCACTATCGCTAAGTGGGATTTCCTCCAGGCAACCTTATAATTACTAGACATGCGCAAAACGTTACACTAAAAAGTAATGTCATATGACATTACATTTCGTGCCGCGTCACATTACTTTGTACTATGACTTTTATCATGACAATCTCATGCGGCGGCACAAAGTTATAAAATATTAATCGCGCTCGCTCACACACGTGCGGAACGGCAACGTGTGACGAGTGACGATTGCATGGAAAGCGCGCGAAGTAAACATCGACATTCAACACCGCAGACGGCACGTTTGTCCCGATTGTACTATATTTTGTCATGATACATTTCGTCGAGTAACGTACACTGTCATGGTACTCGAGCGAGTCACATGGCAAGTAATGCATTATTTACGTTACTTACACATGCCTAATAATTACTACACCAATGATAATAATTATCTGGGTAATAATATATTGTCTTTTACATCCGTATCTTACAGGGTGTCTTGGATATTTATGGCACAAGGAATTTTTTTGTAAGTATTCATAATGATAAATTTCAGGAACTATGTTAGATTTAGGTACAAAGTTTCGACGAATCATGGTATTTCTTCTTTGAAATGGGCAATCAAGTTTTATACAGGGTGTGGCGTAAATAGTGGTCCAACCGTCAGGGTGTGATAGACCAGGTGCCCCACTATAACATACTACAATATCATCCAAATTTACCCAAGGGTCTCAGAAAAAAATAACTTTTTTTGAAAAATCGTCCCTTTTTGTAAAGTTGCCTGTAGATTATAGGAAAACCGCTATTTCTGATTTCTGTTTTTTCTCTCTTAAAGCTAAATACATAAGCTATCAAAAAATAATATTGTTAATAGAATTCCACAACAAACGTTTGAAATAAATATAAGTTCATCTCAATTTTCTCTCTAATTTTCAGGTATCATGAAAATTGTTCAACGTTTTTTATAAAGAATATGTACTACACTGATGCTACCCAAACGTTAAAAATATGCTTATGTAATACTGATTTCAAAATGATACCATGTAAGGATTTCGAATAAACAGAAACTAGTAATTTTTACTGTTAAAGTTCAAAACGGGTTAAGAAAAATTACCAAAATCAACTTACATACATCACACTTATAATGTTTTTTTCATAGTAATAGTTCATAGTCGACATTATTATTATTTATTTAAAATCTTATAACCTAGATAGCGCCCGCGGCTCCACCCGCGTGGGATTTTGTAACTATTCTCGCTTTTATTTATTTTCTATCTGAAATTCTGTTCCCATTCCATGACAAATTCCTAGCGCATGGAACTGCGGGCGCCATCACGGTTATGATTTTTTTAAACTATCGCAGTTTTTAACACTTAACGCGAAATACTATTTACTTACATTCACCGACGTTTCGGGCGTTCAACCGCGACCTTGATGTTGCCTGCGGTTTCACCCGCGATGAATTTTGTTACTATTCCCACTTCCGGTGGGATCATAAAAGCGAGAATAGTTACAAAATCCCACGCAGGTGGAGCCGCGGGCGCTATCTAGGTTATAAAATTTTAAATAAATAATAATAATGTCGACTATGAACTATTACTATGAAGAAAACGTTATAAGTGTGATGTATGTAAGTTGATTTTGGTCATTTTTCTTAACCCGTTTTGAACTTTAACAGTAAAAATTACTAGTTTCTGTTTATGCGAAATCCTTTCATGGTATCATTTTGAAATCAATATTACATAAGCATATTTTTAAACGTTTGGATAGCATCAGTGTAGTACATATTTTTTATAAAAAACGTTGAACAATTTTCATGATACCTGAAAAGTAGAGAGAAAATTGAGATGAACTTATATTTATTTCAAACGTTTGTTGTGGAATTTTATTAACAATATTATTTTTTGATAGCTTATGTATTTAGCTTTAAGAGAGAAAAAACAGAAATCAGAAATAGCTGTTTTCCTATAATCTACAGGCAACTTTACAAAAAAGGGACGATTTTTCAAAAAAAGTTATTTTTTTCTGAGACCCTTGGGTAAATTTGGATGATATTGTAGTATGTTATAGTGGGGCACCTGTTCTATCACACCCTGACGGTTGGACCACTATTTACGCCACACCCTGTATATTGGTTTAAGTTATAGATTTTTTTGTTATTTCTATTTTTTCAACTACACCATATTTTGCCATTGTAAATTTTATTGCTATTTTCTGTGGGTCAGATTTCTTAAAAGTTGCAGTACGTACCGGCAAAGTAAAATAAGATAATATTTATAAATAAGTTACAAGAAAATGTGGCTCTAATTTCATGCTCAAGAAAAAAACAACTATTTAAAATTAATTTACTTACCTAGTCTTAAACTCTCGAATAATCTGAACAATTCACTCTGCGGCGGATAATCATAAGTACTTATCGAATCGTAATCAGAACGAAATATAATTTGAAAAGACTTAACGGAATATTTTTTTAAGTTTTTGACCAAACTAAATGCTAAACGAACCATTAATATTTTGTCTACTAGAATTGTCGATACTTAATAAAATAATTACTCAATTTTATTGAATGTAAAAAATTCTAAATAGATACTCAAATACTTATATATGTAAGGCAAAATCACTAAAACCGTACCCCATCAAAACAGCACGTAGACAAAATATACTAAAGCGCCATGCTAATCAGCTTCTACGTAAAGCGAATTTACTTTGCTACGTTATCAACTAGTAGTTACGGCCGGCAAAAACTACTAAAGCGACATCAATGATTCAACATCAGTATTTTAAGTTGCTAAACAAGGTTTAATTAGCTGGTGTCAGAGCATGAAAAAAACTGAAGTGACAACTACTAAAAATTAATCATAACTTGTACTACGTAAGTATTTGTCACAAATTCAAAATGATGAAAAATTTCCATATTTTGAAGTGCTAAAGCGCCAAAAAAGTGCTCAGATCAATACGAAACCTAGACCAATCGACGCAGAAAAAAAAATCCTTTCCAACGATATATCTCATTTTGGCCAAAATGGCGCTTTAGTATTATTGGCTTTCCAGTGACGATATTATCTATCATTACATTATTTATCTACACACATATCTAATATTGCTATATTTCAACTCCATAGGCATTTTTACATTACACCAATTCATCCGAAACATATAATTTGCTGGTTGAAATTCATAATTTTACTCAAATTGCATCATACGTTGAAAGGTAGGTATTCCAGAAAAGATTCGAATTTCGAATAGGTAGGTACATGATCACGGTGAACGGACGGAAGTCATTGCAGCTGACGTCATTACTCGATAAATTCACTCACTCTGAATGACTTCAGTTCAGTGGATAACATTGTTCATTCTATAAGTCTGGAAATATATGGTTCATCATATACCTATCATCAATTTTATTGACATCAAACATTTCAATTTGGTTCAAAAGTTTCGTTACCAAGTAAAATTTATTAAGCAAAAAACCAAAAGTGCGTTCGGTCGTTAGATCTGTTCGTTCAGTCTGACAGTCTGACTACCGAACCAAAAGTTTGTTTTGTTTACATTCGTGTCATTGGTGTGTTTTCAACACTTATAGAAATTTTGAGAATATAATTGTGATATAATTATTTAAGTTTTGAGTAAGTGCAAACTAAATGAGAGGATAGTAATGTTAGGCGATTTTAATGGGTGGGTTGGAGTCAAGCGTGATGGGTATGAAAGAGTATTGGGAAAGTTTGGTGATGAGCGAGTGAATGAAAATGGAGAAAGTTTGCTTGAAGTATGTTTGGAGAGGAATCTTGTGGTGACTAACACCATGTTTCACCACAAAGATATCCACTTGGTTACGAGACAAGAAGGAAGTAAGAGGAGCATGATTGACTTTGTGATTGTTGACGCAAGGATGAGAAAGAAAGTACTAGACACTCGAGCCTACCGCGGTGCTGGGATTGACACAGACCACTTCTTGGTTGTCAGCCGAGTAAGAGGTCTGTTTCAGCGGTGGAGGCACCGTGTGCGTGAACCTGTTAGTGTACTAGAACGCATAAAAGTTGAGAATTTGCAAGAGATAGGTATAAAAGAGGAATTTGTGAGCAAACTAAGCAAAAAGTTTGATAATTTAGATGAAGTATGTGAGATTGAAGAATTATGGAAGCCGATTAAGGAAGGACTCGTGGAAGTTGCGATTGAACTGTGTGGTGTGAGCAAGAGAAGCCAAGGATGTAAGTTAAAAAGAATGACCGCGGAAGTTCTGAAAGCGTTGTCTGATAAGAAGAAAGCATGGTTGGACTTGCTGGCTACAAAGGCCAATCAAAGAATGCAGAAGGCAACAGATGAGGATGTACGAATGGCCAACGATGAGTATAAAAGGTATAAGCGTGTGGCAAAAGAGGTGTTAGTAAGAAAGAAGGAGAATGATAGAGATGAATTTGATAAAAGGTTATCTGGTGACTTCCAACAGAATATAAAATTCTTTTGGAAGTCCATAAAAGCGGTGAGGAGTCAACAGACCACATCACCGCTTAATAAGATCAGAAACCAGGATGGAAGTTTTGTGGGAGGAGAAGAGTGTGTGCTAAAAATATGGAAGGAGTATTTTGAAAGTCTATTTGATAAAGAGGATACGCAAGTGCAAACTCATTTTTGTGAAATGAATGAAATTGGTAATGAAAACGACATTAGCATTGAAGAAATAGTGGAAGCATTGAATAGTATGAAACTAGGCAAGGCTGCTGGGATTGATAGGGTTTCCGTTGAGATGCTGAAAGCAGGACGTGGCGTGGTGATTGACCAGCTGTACCGCCTTTTTAATCTGTGCTGGAGGAATGGCAGCGTACCAAAAGAATGGTCCAAAGCGGTCATTGTGCCGCTGTACAAAGGAAAAGGGTCGCAGCAAGAGTGCAAAAATTACCGCGGCATAAGCCTGCTCAGCATCGTCGGTAAACTGTACGCGAAAGTGTTGATAAAAAGAGTGATGAATGAAAGTGAAGGAAAAATGTGGGATGTTCAAGCAGGATTTATGAAAGGAAGGGGATGCACGGATCAGGTCTTCTCCTTACGATGCATAGCAGAAAAAGTTTTGGCGAAAAGCCAAAAGGTATATTGCGTATTCGTAGATCTGGAGAAGGCCTATGACAAAGTGGTGAGGAATGAACTATGGTCAACATTGTCTTTGTACGGGGTGAGCAGCAGCTTGATACGAGCACTGAAATCTCTTTATGAGGGCTCAAGTGCTTGTGTCAGGATCAACGGAGCTTGCACGGACTTCTTTAATATAGAAAGGGGTGTGAGACAGGGTTGTGTAGCGTCACCGTGGCTGTTTAACCTGTACATGGACAGTTGTTTGAAAGAATTGCAAGAGAGTGCGTGTGGTATAAAACTGAACGAGCTGACCATCAAATGCCTCCTATATGCTGACGATCAGGTGATCTTAGCTGCATCGGCGGAGGAGTTGCAGTTGATGGTTAATATTATGCATGAGGCGCTGAAAGGTAGAGGAATGAAAGTGAATGTTAGTAAGACTAAAGTAATGGTTTTTGAAAGAGAGGAATGTATGACGAATTGCCCTATTATTATCGAAGGGCAAAGAGTGGAACAGGTGAAAGAATTTGTATACCTGGGTTCAAAATTTACGAGGGATGGAAAGTGTGACCAGGATATTGAGAGAAGAGTTTTGGCAGGAAATCAAGTGAATGGGGCGATGCATACCTTTATGAGCAGTCAAAACGTGTCTAAGAAGGCGAGAGTAGCTGTGCATAGGGGTGTGCTTATCCCCACACTTATGTATGGTAGTGAAAGTTGGGTGTGGCAGAAGAAGCATGAAAGTAAAATTAATGCAGTGGAAATGAGAAGTCTGCGAAGTATAGCTGGAGTGAAATTGATGGACAAAGAAAGGAATAGCGTGATTAGAAAACAATGTGGTATAACTGAAGATGTAGTGACAAAGATAGAAAAAGGGATGCTTAGATGGTTTGGACATGTTGAGAGGATGGATGAAAATAGACTGACTAAACAGATCTATAAGGCGATAATGACTGGGCAAGCTGGTAGGGGTCATCCTCGGCGTACGCATGGTAACCAAATTGATGACCTGCTGGAAAAAGGCCAGGTCAAGAGTACCCTTAACCGGCGAGCGTGTATGAAAGCACTTATGAAAGTAGAAGAAGCGAAAGTAGTATGCCAGGATCGTAGCAAGTGGAAAGCCATAGTCTCTGCCTACCCCGATGGGAAACAGGCGTGATGATATGTATGTATGTATGTAATTATTTAAGTAACAGTGTATATTTGTTTACGACTGTTAATACGATACGTGCATATACAGCTTTGGTTGAGATAATTGGTGCCTGTTCTGTGAAATTAGTGATAGATATTTTAGTGTTGTTTACATTTGTTTTAAACTTATACCAGTAAAATGTCGTTTAATCCGAAACGTGCAGTGCGCAGACTTAGTAGCTCTAAGCCGAAACATCTGGAATCAGTGATTTATACTGTTCAACAGTTACCCGTATTACGTAGAAGACGTACTTTTGCCTTGAATCGTGTGCTAAAGGCACTCGAGGTAGGTAAGTCTGCTTTGAACGACGATAGCCAGTGCGATCTATTCCTTTCATACTGTGACCAGTTAGACAAATACAATACTGAGTTTGAGCACACACATTTTGCCATTGTGGAACTTGTCGAGTCTACCGAGAGTGGTGATGGTGATGATGGTGATGATGATGAGATTCGAATCCGGTTTGACGATGCATATTGTCAAATCACGTCAATTCGTCGTCAATTAACAAACTCAAGTTTAAACACGTCCGAGGTTTCTCAACAAACCCAGGCATTATCATCATCATTATCCCGAGTCCGACTACCGAAAATTCAATTACCCATATTTTCGGGTAAAATTAAAGAGTGGCCAGAATTTATAGACACGTTCAATGCGCTTATTCATGAAAGTTCAGCACTCAAAAGTGTTGAGAAATTTCATTATTTGGTGTCGTCCTTAAGCAGCGATCCGTTAACGCTTATTCGAACATTTCCCGTAACGGGTGATCACTACTTGGATGCATATGCTAGTTTAGTTGCTCGCTATCAAAATAAGCGGGAATTAGCCTTCACTTGTTGGAAGGATGTTTTTACCATTACTTTCAAACTACAGAATGCAGTAGAATTTCGTAGGACTTTGGACAGTATCGATGAGAATTTAAGTATTCTAAGGAGGCTTAAACTCCCCGTTGAACATTGGGACTTTGTCATCGTTGTAATGTAAAAAAATAAAGGTGGTTTACTATGATGAATACAGTACTTATCTCGGGCGCCAGATGGTTATAGGTCCATCAACCATAATATGCCAGATAGTCAGCAGTAGGGCCCCGGAACTTTTAATCACAAGCCCGGGGCTGGAACTCAGGATGGAAACTCTGAAGGAATGTTCCAAACTTTATTCCTAGCGAAGGAGCGAATACATTCTTATTTATACTAATGGCTTAGAATAAGATTAAGGTTAGGGTTTAGCCGCAATAAATCTAACAAGGTTTCTATACTGAAATTTACGAGACAACTATCATGACATCCTTCTAGTCATTAGGTGATTAAAAAAGGTAATCCAATCTATATTATGTGTACAGGGGTACCTGCTGTCTTCCGATAGGAAAACTCACGCGATCCTCTCTCTGCACCTGGGTTTCACGACCAACCCGATCAAAAGCATCCCGGAACGGGTCTCATATTTCTGGGCACATTTTGTCTCCCCAGTAAACAGCGCTAAATAAGCGCATGAAAAGAAAATAGGCTCCTCAGCAGACACACAAAAAGCGGGATCGAGCCGAGAGAGTCATCAAACAATCAAAAATCAATATTAAATATAGCTCAGGAGGGAAGGCGGAACATTTCCTTACTCCATATGAGTTATTAGGCCTACTGATGGCCGAAATTATATCCAGTCAAAAATAGCAGACATCGTTCCTTGATTCGTGGCCAGCGAATAAAATCGTACCCATTTTGACAGCTCTCATCCATCAACTCAATTTTTAAACTTCGTTGAGAAACGCACTAAGGTCTCGCAACATACAGCCTAGAGCAGTGAATGCAAATGAGTCCAAATTTAGCGTGTCTATGCACGACAAAAATAAATAAAACTATGAAATTCGAATTTATGTATTTATTCACTCACATAGTGCCCATGTAACGGAATAGCACGTTACATCACACCCCAACCAGAACAAAAGAAAGGAACTTTCTTTTTAGAACAATCATGTCTAAAGAAAAAATAATTCTAAGACAGAATATAAGTCTTAAGAATGAAATAGAACTAAAATCTTAAAGAAGTAAATCTTTCCAATAAGATTTAGAAAAAACAAAATGTAGAGCGAACTCTAACATGAATTTTAAGTAGACATTCCAATTCACAAACCACGAGTTATGACTAACTCCACCAGCTCCAATATATATACTAAAGTGCGGTTAAGCCTCTTGGCCACCGACTCTGTAACACAACCAACACTCTACTAGTACAAGTATCTAGAGTCGACAAGACAAAAGAATACTTAATACCAAATACAAATTGTGAATATCAAATATAAACACAAACTAACCTAATTCCCATCACCAGAGATCACATAAGCTATTTAGCTACGGACTCTTCATACAAAAATATTTATTAACCTTCAGACCCGAACCAAAGGTCTGAAAGAATTAAGAAAATGCTAAACAAAAACTAACTTAATTATCAAGTTCAACTATATCAATGACAACCAGTCATATCAAAGTTAGAGATCCAGTTAAGCCTTACTGGCCACGGACTCTTTTCACAAAAACCTATCTATCTCCCAACACCAACGGTGAATGCAAAAAACAAAAAGAAACCGCTTATTAAAGCAACTAGAATATTAAATTATACCAACTATAAGATATCCAACCAATAATCTATCGAACCTTGGAGATCAGTTAAGCCACCTGGCCACTGACTCTTATCTACCAACTTACCTTTATATATACTGAAGATGCGGTTGAGCTCCGTCGCCACCGACTTCTTTCCTTACATTCCAGAATACTTACAATATTAAAGTAGAGTACACACAGTACAGTACAGTATATGTTGTAACCACCAACTGTCAAACAGTAACTCTATAGTACTGTGACATCTAAAAACATTTCAAGAAACTTGCTGTCAAAAAGAAATAGAAGAATGTGATCGGCCCTACTCCACCGAACTTCCGAACACAAACCCTACAATATGACTATTGTGACCGGCACCACCCTACCGACTTTCCGAACACAAAGCATATTAATATAATGATACGATATTTGTGCCGCCATACGGGAACGCACGCAAATACATATCTACAATCGTTATGACAGTTGTGCCGCCATCTAGGGAACGCAAGTGTACAACCAAAAATGAGATTCTGTACTTCTGGGAGACAGAAATCAATACAAGGAACTAATTACTCTACCGAGCAAGTAGTCCTAACTCCTAACACAATAATTTGCGAAGGTTAGCCCTACGACCTAGTCTCGGGATCAGAAGCGCTGAAGCTCAGCTACTTCCACTAACCTACTATCGCAATTATAAAAGTCATACCTAAGATAACATTAGGCTAACATAAGAACACAATAAAAGTATACTAAATTAAGACACAAGAATAATATCCCAAAAAAGGATAATTATCTACAAAGTTAGAATATTATCATTCCATAGTATCAGTAGAGAATGATAATGTTCCAATAACCAATTAAGGTTTCAACAAACAAACAATTAGATAAGATCTTTTGATGTGGGTGAAAGTTATTCATGTGAAGAAGTTATGTTTCACTTATTCAAAAAGGCAAATTTTGATAGTTCCAAAAGGTAAATTGATTAAAGTTTAATCAATTAGGTATGTATAACCTAAGTTCTTTTTAGAAAGATTTCAGATCTTGATTTCAATAAAAAGCTGTGAAGGGACCTAACATACATCTCTTTCAAATCACCATTCCCTAACATACATCATACTTACAAAGGTGAAATCTCCCATACCTATACCAAAACCAAGACAGAAGTCTAAGACCAAAACAAAAGAATTTAATACTTAATTATATCCTTAACGTGGTAACGACCTGTGGTACCTTTATTCAGGTCCTCCAAAAGGTAAACATTAGGTGAAACTTTAGAAACGACTTTACACTTAACAAACTTAGGTGCAAGCTTAGCAGAAAAATATGCAGGAGCATTGGACTGCACAAAACTTCTTCTCCACACGATATCGTCCACATCAAAAGAAATGATTCGCCGGCCTATATTGTAATATTTTGCATTTCGTTTATAAGATTTTAACAAACTATTTTGTACCCTTACAAATATTTCACTAAGTGTATGAAGTGAAGTTGCAAAGAAACTTCTATCACCTACTTCAACTTGATCTAAATTATCAATTGAAGCACTAATACGATGCAGGAATGCATTAAAAATAAGTTCTCTACCGAACATTAAGAAATTGGGGGTGAAATCTGTCGCAAGATTCACACTATTGTTCAAAGCCAGTTGAACATGAGGTAAAAACTTTGACCAAGTTCTATGATCATCTCTAACAAAACATGCTATGCAAGTTTCTACAGTTTTATTATATCTCTCTACCGGATTATTCTGAGGAGTGTATAAAGAGTTATAAAAAACTTTATTTATATTAAAACCATTTAAAAAGGAAATAAACTGCCTAGCAGTAAACTGAGTACCATTATCACATACAAATATTTTAGGAGTTCCAAATTTGAGGAAAATCTCCTTCTCCAGAAGTTTACAAATTACATTAGTAGTAGCATTTATCATAGGAAATAACCAACAATATTTAGTGAAAACATCTACAACAGAAAGTATATATCGATGACCAGAATGAGCCTTGGGAAGAGGACCCACTATATCAATAGAAAGCATGAGCATAGGTTTATCAACCTTTTTAGGATTGACCATAATTCCATGAGGTGGATTAGTTGAAGATTTATATGCCTTACAGACATCACAAGTGTTAATGTATTTCATTACATCATTAAACATCCCTTTCCAAAAATAATGTTGTTTTAATTTCTTTATAGTCTTATGAATACCCAAATGAGCAGAATTAAGATCATCATGGTTAGATCTAATTGTATCAACAATATGTTCTTTAGGAATAACTATTTTCCAATTCAAACGATTATAAGGATCAAATTTATCTTTACAAAACCTATACAAGGTAAGATTCTCTACTTTGTAATTTATATATTTTGTAGGAAACTTTTGACAACCAATAAAAATACGCTTATACCAAGGATCTTCAATATCTTCATCTGGAGATATGATACCATTACTAGAAGTAGCATTAACACAACTAACTTCAATTCGAGACAAACAATCAGGTACTAAATGAAGAGCACCCTTTTTATATTTAACATCAAAGGTAAATTGAGAAATTCTAGCGGCCCATCGTGCCAATCGTCCAGTAGTATTACTGAGCTTAAGCAACCAAGTCAAGCTAGCATGATCAGTGATAACTGTAAATTTCATACCTTCAATATAAGGTCTGAAGTGTTCAATTGAATCTAAAATGGATAACAATTCTCTTTCCGTAGTACTATAATTTCTTTCACATTTACTAAGAGATCTAGAATAATAAGCTACAGGGTGTTGATGAGAATTTTCATCTTCCTGACTTAGCACACTACCAATTCCAACAGAACTAGCATCACAATGGAGAAAAAAATGGTTTTTCAAAATTAGGACAATGCAAAACAGGAGCAGAAATTAATACTTGTTTTAATCTATCAAAAGCTAAATCTGCCTCGTCATTCCAAACAAGAGGTTTTTTAGAATTCTTACTTCCACCAGTCAATTTAGTTAAGGGTGAAGCAGTATCAGCGAATTTAACAATAAATCTACGGTAATATGAACATTAACCAAGGAAACTTCTAAGTTGTTTAACTGTTTCAGGGCGAGGAAAGTTTTTAATGGACTCTAATTTAGCTGGATCCGTATGAAGACCATCTCTATCAACTATATAACCAAGATAACGTAATCTATCCTTACAAAAGTTACATTTCTTTAAATTAACTGTCAAACCAGCATCTTTAAGGATGACATAGATTTTATGCAAGTATTTTATATGACTGTCAAAGTCAGAATTTACCAAAATTAAATCGTCTAAGTAACAAAATGCAACATTATCAAATTCGGGGCCAAATAATCTATCAACTAGGCGTTGTAGCTCTGCGGGTGCGTTAGTTAAACCGTATGGCATACGAATAAAATGAAATAAACCTCTACCAGGCACTACAAAAGCTGTCTTCTCTTTAGAAGATTTCTCTAAGGGTATTTGTAAAAAAGCTTTGGAAAGATCTATAGTAGTTATATACTTAGCATCTCTAAGATTATCCAAAATTCTAGAAGGGTAAGGCAAAGGATAAGAATCTTTAATAGTAATTGAATTTAAACGTCTAGAATCCAAACACAATCTAGTACCACCGTCTCTTTTATCAACGGCCAGCACCGGAGAACACCAAGGAGATTTAGAAGGTTCTATTATATTTTCCTTCAATAAAACATCTACTTCATCATAAAGTTCCTTTTGCTTAGCTGGACTAAGGGGCCAATATCGTTGCTTAAAAGGTTCACCAATAACATTAATTTTATGTTGAACTAAAGTAGTAAGACCTAAGCCTTTCTTTTCATAAGAAATATTTTCAAAAAGAGTTATAACCCTATCAAGTTCAGACTTCTCTGAAGGAGAAAGTTCAGAAACAGAAGCGACACTAGTGCACCACACCTTCTCTTGGTGTCTATAAACTATATTTTTCCATAAGTCCCCAGCAACGTTAAAAGTTAACCAAAAGTCAAAACCCAAAATTATAGAAGATTTAAATGAAGGTATTATCAAAAATTCAAAATATTTAGTTACATCATCACAAGTAATTGGCAACACCATAGATCCAACGACCCTATGTGGTGTTCCATCAGCTGTACTAATTGAACCAACAATTGGTTTCATTTGAAAACCCAAGTGCAAAAAATCTAAGTGACTATCAGAACCCAAAATACTAACGGTTGAACCACTGTCTAATAATCCAGAAAAAGTTTGGTCATGTATGAGAAATTCTAAATAAGGTCTAGTATCTTTATCTTTAACAAACAAAACAGGAGCCGAATTAATGTTTTGAAAATAAACTCTTAAGTAATTTAACCAATGACTGCGTTCACTTTTAATAGTTGCAGCATCAGGAGCAAAACTAAATTTCTTTAACATCGAGTCACCAACAGTTTTCTCACAAACCTGTGCTCGATGAGACCTAATCAGTTTTTTGAACTATTATTCTTTTCTGAGTTGCAAGCACCGCAAGTCTTGGAAGTAACACCCAATTTATGACACTTGAAGCAAATAATTCCCGGGATTTTCATGCAACTTTTGAAAGTATGACCCGGAGTCTTACATTTTAAACAAACTAAAGCTTTATCATTATCATGACTAACAGCATTCACCTTAATAAAACTCTTAACTGGTTTAACATCTCTATGAGACGTAGACCTACGTTCAACACAATCCTCAAGATCCCGACTAAGGTAAAGAAATTCGCTAACAGAAGATATCTGTTTACCGAAAAGAAATGGTTTATATATACTTAACATGTTAAGCTTAATAACTGTTATTAAAGTATGATCTGAAATAGGAACTGACAACTTATTGTTCATGTCCATAATCTCAGTAATAAAATCTGGAAGAGACTCAAAATGTTTTTGTTTCCTAGTGCGAAGCTCATTTTCCAAAAGAAAGTCATATTCATTTTTATCAAAGCGTTTCAACAAAGCAGCCTTCAAATCCTGCCAAGAAGATATCTGGGTGCGAACACTACGGAATCACTTGATCGCTATGCCCGACAAAAGATCAATAAAAGAAGCAACTAACAAATGTTCATTAAAATTTTTAAATAGAAAATATTCCTCTATCTGAATTATAAATTCTCTAACACATGACTTACCATCATAATTAATCCTACTACGCTTCAAATCAGGTAATTTAGTAACCGAAGGTAAATGTTTTTTAATATTTTCATTTAGCGTTATGTTCAAAGAACCCAAAGAAGGCAAACCCGCAGCAGAGCTATGAGTAGCATTCATATTTTTAAGAAAAGATCCAGAAGTATCACCTCCTGTCTCATCAATAGTAGTCAAAGTATCATCAGCAACTCGCTCCTCCTTATCATCCAGCCAAGGTGGAAACTGTACACTCTTGTCCATGGCCAACAAGTACTAAACAAATTCAAAAACCAGAATATATATGTTGCAAAAGCAACTGGGATTAACGCCAAGATGAAGATGTAAAGCTAAAAGGTAAGTTATATGCACACAAAAGCTAAAAGTTTCAAAAAGTATTGAACCTTCAAGTATAAAGATAGTCAAATGCACAAATGCAACCGGACCGCACGCTCAGATGAAGATGATCAATAGCAAGATATCATCCCACAGATAAACATTCAAAAGCCAAAAAAAATTCAAAAGTATTGACAAGTCAATAGCGGGAACGTTGAAGTGCAACCAAGCTTGACGCTCAAATGATGAATGTCAAAAAAGCAAAATATTTTCATGTAAAAGTTTCCAAAAGCTATGAAACTTTAATATTGTATGTACTATTAGCAAGTGCAAACCGAATAATGCAAATTCAAAAGTTATTTTATCAATACTATCATTACTAGAAAAATGTCTTTAAGTTGTCTCTGAATATTACATGTTTTTCACAATTATAACTATAAAATAACTAATGTTATCATTAAGTGTTTCATAAACATACAGACAAACCGTCTTATTAACTTCCAATAACAAGAATGTAATGAAAACTCTCATTAAACATCAAAACATCTCAAGGTCACAGAATAACAATAACCTTGTATGTAAAAGTTGAAATAGGTTATGTCACAAGAAATAACTTCTAACAATACATATGGGATACAAATATGTCCATAATTCACATAGAATTACTTAATATACATATATAACAACAATCCAGACTGAGATATAACACTGCAAGACTTGATAGTTATAAAATATTGTTGAGATTCTAAAACAAAGAATACAATAATTTGTAGTTTCTCACTATTGCAACTAATAAATTACTGTACCTATCAAACAAACTATTAACAAACAAACTAAGGGGTTGCAGGATGTCATGATTAGCTGTTAGAATGTACTCAGATCCAACTCAAGTCCCTGGTCGCTGGCGACAATTGTAATGTAAAAAATAAAGGTGGTTTACTATGATGAATACAGTACTTATCTCGGGCGCCAGATGGTTACAGGTCCATCAACCATAATATGCCAGATAGTCAGCAGTAGGGCCCCGGAACTTTTAATCACAAGCCCGGGGCTGGAACTCAGGATGGAAACTCTGAAGGAATGTTCCAAACTTTATTCCTAGCGAAGGAGCGAATACATTCTTATTTATACTAATGGCTTAGAATAAGATTAAGGTTAGGGTTTAGCCGCAATAAATCTAACAAGGTTTCTATACTGAAATTTACGAGACAACTATCATGACATCCTTCTAGTCATTAGGTGATTAAAAAAGGTAATCCAATCTATATTATGTGTACAGGGGTACCTGCTGTCTTCCGATAGGAAAACTCACGCGATCCTCACTCTGCACCTGGGTTTCACGACCAACCCGATCAAAAGCATCCCGGAACGGGTCTCATATTTCTGGGCACATTTTGTCTCCCCAGTAAACAGCGCTAAATAAGCGCATGAAAAGAAAATAGGCTCCTCAGCAGACACACAAAAAGCGGGATCGAGCCGAGAGAGTCATCAAACAATCAAAAATCAATATTAAATATAGCTCAGGAGGGAAGGCGGAACATTTCCTTACTCCATATGAGTTATTAGGCCTACTGATGGCCGAAATTATATCCAGTCAAAAATAGCAGACATCGTTCCTTGATTCGTGGCCAGCGAATAAAATCGTACCCATTTTGACAGCTCTCATCCATCAACTCAATTTTTAAACTTCGTTGAGAAACGCACTAAGGTCTCGCAACATACAGCCTAGAGCAGTGAATGCAAATGAGTGCAAATTTAGCGTGTCTATGCACGACAAAAATAAATAAAACTATGAAATTCGAATTTATGTATTTATTCACTCACATAGTGCCCATGTAACGGAATAGCACGTTACATCGTCTATCATCTTTTATCTAAGCTTGATTCGAAAATACGCCGTGAATTTGAGGAGAAATATTGTCATACTGAGTTTCCTACTTATCTCGAATTAAAACAATTTTTGCATTCCAAGTGTGAGGCATCCTTACGTGATAACCATTTCTGTGATGCTACCAAGGAGGGTCGTGCCCCCAGGGAGGTCCTCAAGACGTCTACCCCTCACGCAATCGCTAAGCGCATTAATACCACGCACACTCTTTTAGTCGAAAATTCGGACAAACAAACTAACATTGGAAGTATTCGGAATAATAAGGTCCCCGGTAGCAAACCATTTGAGTGTCCTTATTGTTCAAGCAATCATTCTATTACTCGTTGTCAAACATTTCTTGATAAATCGGTAGACGATCGTATGTCGATTGCTATTGAAAAGCGGTGGTGTTTTAACTGTCTTAAATCATCACATCAGATCAAGAATTGCACATCGGTGTTTCGCTGTCTCAAGTGTAAACACAAACATCACAGCCTTCTCCATAAGGATCGGACTGTCACCAGTGATGGTCATACGGGTGGAATAAGCACCCAGTCGGTGGCTCTCGTAGCCAAGGGTGCCAAAGCAAGGTTAACCCAAAATTCATCTCCTGCCACCACTGTGTTGCTCGCCACAGCAATAATTCAGATCAAAGATAGTCACGGACAGTATCAATTGTTCCGGGCTTTATTTGATACGGGCAGTCAGAACAACTTTATTACTAAGAACGCTGCACAATGTTTATCTCTTAATCCTATTCAATGCGAAATCAATATCAAGGGCTTAGGAGATGTTGATGCTAGCACTATCGGCTTGGTAAATTGTTCGATTGCATCTAATAATCAACACTTGTTTAACGTGGATCTCCACGTTATTCCTACAATATGCGGGGATCAACCAATATCTAAACTCAATACCGTAGGTTGGTCTCATATCAAATCGTTACCATTAGCAGATTCAGGATTTGACGTCCCTGGACCTATCGACATTCTGTTTGGTGCAGATGTGTTCGTTGATTCACTATTAAATCAGCGTATCAAGGGTGCAATCAATCAACCCGTTGCGTTGAAATCGGTCTTCGGTTGGCTGTTGTTGGGACGAACTTCCCTGGTGACATCATCATTGCTTCAGTTCTCGTCGAAGCCTGATAATGAGCTGTGTTCTCTTGTCCAACGGTTTTGGGAGATAGACAGCCTTCCACGGATTCAGACTCTCACTCCTGATGAGCTCGAATGCGAAAACATGTATGTTGCTGACCACAGGCGTGATTCATCGGGTAGGTATGTTGTCAGACTACCTTTCAAGCATGGTGCTGAACCCATCTTCGAGGGCTCGCGTGACATTGCACTCAGACGATTTCATGCTGTTGAACGGCGACTCTCACGCGATTCTGACTTACATAGACAATATTCCGAGTTCATGGAGGACTACTATCAGTCCGGGCATATGACCTTGGTAACCCCCACTGAGGTTAACCAAGGTAAGTATTACATACCCCACCACTGTGTGTTGAAACCTGATAGCACTACTACAAAACTCCGTGTTGTATTTGATGCATCTGCCAAGGACGCCCAGGGTCAGTCCTTAAATGATAGTCAGCTGACGGGACCTAAACTTCAAACCAACATTCTTGCCGTACTTCTTCATTTTCGTTTACATGCGGTTGTCTTCATGGCTGATATACGCCAAATGTACAGACAAATTCTAATTAGTGAGGACCAGCGTGACTATTTACGTATCCTCTGGAGAAATCGGCCCAATCAGTGTCTGCAAGAATTTAGACTGAATACCGTGACTTACGGGGTATCCTCTTCACCCTATCTAGCTTGCAGAACCATTAAGCAGTTGGCAGAGGATGAGGGACACCGATTTCCTCTTGCTAAACAGATTCTAGAATCTAGTATTTATGTCGATGACATTGCAG
This sequence comes from Miltochrista miniata, assembly GCA_933228765.1. NCBI lineage: Eukaryota > Metazoa > Arthropoda > Insecta > Lepidoptera > Erebidae > Miltochrista > Miltochrista miniata. The sequence continues at coordinate 7,004,414 of OW121769.1, forward strand.
CTGGCTTCGCCTCAATAGAATTGGCTTTAGAGGCTAAGTCACAACTGGTCAAGCTCTTTAAGTTAGCCCATTTTGAGCTAAGAAAATGGGCTACCAACGAATCTCAATTGTTATCAGATATTTCACCAGAGGAGTGTCTTCTGGATCCTAAATCGTTTTCTGATGATCAACCTGCTACCATCAAGGTGCTGGGTCTCAAGTGGGATCCATTATCCGATTCTTTTCTCTTTGAGGTTATACCATCTGGTCGTGCCTGCACCAAGCGAAATATCTTAAGTGAAATTGCGAGGGTCTTCGATCCGCTTGGGTTTCTCTCACCCGTCACCATCAAGGCTAAAATACTGTTGCAGAGGCTTTGGTTAATTGGGATATCCTGGGATGAGGCTCCCCCTGATGAAATTGTTGAGGTGTGGAGGATCCTGAGTAATCAACTATCAGCATACAACTACAACTATCATGTCAAAAATTATGAAACAAATATAACATTGAACAGTGACACCCTTCATCTTGTAGAATCAACCGTATTCTTGGGGATCACTTTAGATAGTAAATTACAGTGGACTGCCCAAATATCGTGTCTAGCAGCAAAACTCAGTTCGGCGGCTTTTGCCGTTACCAAGATCAGACAGCTCACTGATGTCCAAACAGCCAGGCTGGTTTATTTTAGTTATTTTCATAGCGTCATGTCTTACGGCATTTTGCTGTGGGGCAAGGCAGCTGATATACAAATAATTTTTGTACTTCAGAAAAGAGCTATACGTGCAATTTATAAATTAAATGCTCGAGAATCGCTTAAAGAGAAGTTTAAAGAAATAGGAATTTTAACGGTTGCATCGCAATACATATTTGAGAACATCATGTCTGTTAAAAAGAACATACATCTATATCTTAAGAACAGTGACGTACATTCAATAAATACTAGAAATAAGCATAAATTGATTGGAAAGGTTTTTCGATTACATAAGGTACACGACTCATTCGAAGGACTTGGTGTACGCCTATTCAATAAAATTCCTTTAAATATTATGAACCTTCCTTTATATAGATTCAAAAGGGAAATCAAGACACATCTTTTAAAAAGGGCATACTATACTATTGATGACTATTTTAATGATACAGAGACATGGACATGAGTTGCTTGCTTCTCACTTAATTGGGCGCGATTGTAAATGTCGCTTGTGTAGACAAAATTGTTGATCTTTATTGCATGACAAACGAATGTACTAAGACTATTTGAAAAGAGTGGCCGTGAGTTTTCTTGCCAGGTTCTTCCTCACAGGCTCTACCTATTGCTTTGCGAATCTGGCAGTAAATGTAAATGTAGAAGCAAAAATTTTGACGTTCATAAGTGTTACTTTGTAACCTAAATAAAAAAAAAAAAAAAAAAAAAAAAAAAAAAAAAAAAAAAAAAAAAAAAAAAGCGTTACAAGATCTGAGAGTTCCGCGTTGCATCACGGGTCAACAGGTTCAATCGTATGAACTTCATGGGTTTTGCGATAGTTCCGAACTAGCTTATGGGGCTACGAATAATGTATACTATAGAAGCATAATTCGGCTCAAAAAATGGCACCACCAAATGGGGACCGCGGTAGGCGTTGCTTAAAATGGGGACCGCGCGACACATTTAGTCCGCGCTGTCACGCATAGCGTTCGGTTGTGTCACCGGAACCAATCTGTCAGTGATTTTAATGGTTTTTACGCGTTAATTATATTTCAAATATGCCTTCGTGTGTTCTGAAGTGGTGTAGAAACCATACGGATATGAAAAACGCTGGAATCACCCTCCATAGGTGAGTAAATATTCATTTTAAAAACACGTACTGGTGACGTTAAAAAGTGTTATGCAACATGAACTCAATTCGAAAATTAAATTATTTTTATGCAGTGTTTATTATGTTAAGCGCTAAGGTAATATTGTTAGTACGATATTATATTAGTAGGATGATATTATGCATAGAAATTAAATTATGTAGCATGGCGGTTATTAAGCGCATTTTAGGTTAACTAAGGCGTACATGTGCTATCGCCGGCTTGATGGGATGACGCACCAAAGGCATTGTTTGCAAGTGCACGAGGACGCTGGTATGCGCCTCGCCGAAGTCATTGTCCACAAGAATCCCGTAATGCACATGCGCCCGCGTTGCCGAGGTAGCTTCCAGAGGAAGCATCCCGGCTTACCAGTCGTTCAGTACCGCTCCTTTAGTTCGGAAGTGTCCGCTACGCTTGACGTATAAGATCTATCTGCCGCGCCTCCCGCTCTCTTGTTTTCTATTGTAGTTAGTGTTGTTAGTTCTATTTTTCTGTATTCTTATTAGTCAGTATTCTTTTGTGTGTTTTCTATGTACGTATTTCTTTAGTGTGTAATATTCTTCGTTTGTCCTTTGTGTATAAGTGTAACGATAGAATTATAAGTATTTTGAGCTAGCCTGCGTTTAATTGATAGTTACCACGACCCTCTACGAGTATACTATTATACTGGCGCCCAACTCGTGGCAATTAAAATAATTAATCGAACCCTACTCTCAAATACCCAGTGACTATACCTAAAGTTAAATAAGCGCGCGCAATAATCATGAAACGTACGACGCGAAACACACGTGCGGCAGATAGAAACGCGGACCTTAACCGCAAAAGTGACGCGTACTGCGACCCAGTGGAAGCACGCGCAACCGACGCCGACGTTGGCGCGAATACCCAACATCGGCTCATAGCCACCGATCCAGCTGAGGAGACGCGCGCCCAGGAGGGTGCCTCTTCTCTACCGCTGCGAGGTGCAGCGCCCACATTCGCGGAGACGCGCGGCCACGTGGCTGCCGCTCCCGATCACGTTTGCAGCAGGGGGGCGCACATGGCGTCGCCCACCGCGGACTGCGAACGTGCTGTCAGCCAAGCAGAGAAGGCGCGCGCCCACGAGGGCGCCGCTTCTCTACCGATGCGAGACGCATCACCCACCGCTGACTACCAACGTGCCCTCAGCCTTGCAGAGAAGGCGCGCGCCGACGCAATCGCCGCTTCTCTACCGATGCGAGACGAGTCGCGCACATTCGCGGAGACGCGCGCCCACGTGGGTGCCGCTCCCGATCACTTTCTCAGCAGGGGGGCGCACATGGTCTCGCCCACCGCTGACTACCAACGCGCCCTCGGTCTAGCAGAGAAGGCGCGCGCCGACGCAGGCGCCGCTTCTCTACCGATGCGAGACGAGTCGCGCACATTCGCGGAGACGCGCGCCCACGTGGCTGCCGCTCCCGATCACCTTCTCAACAGAGGGGCGCACATGGTGTCGCCCACTGCTGACTACGAACGTGCCCTCGGTCTAGCAGAGAAGGCGCGCGCCGACGCAGGCGCCGCTTCTCTACCAATGCGAGACGAGTCGCGCACATTCGCGGAGACGCGTGCCCACGTGGCTGCCGCTCCCGATCACCTTCTCAGCAGAGGGGCGCACATGGTGTCGCCCACTGCTGACTACGAACGTGCCCTCGGTCTAGCAGAGAAGGCGCGCGCCGACGCCGGTGCCGCTTCTCTACCGATGCGAGACGCATCGCGCACATTCGCGGAGACGCGCGCCCACGTGGGTGCCGCTCCCGACCACGTTCTTAGCAGAGGGGCGCACATGGTATCGCCCACCTCCGGCTACGAGCGTGTCTACAGTCCAGCAGAGAAGACGCGCGGCCACGTGGCTGCCTCCCTCGACTACTCGCATAGTGGTACCTACGCTGGCGGCGCCGGTGATGCACCGGCCACAGCGACCATTACCACGGAGCGACTAATCACCACCATGGTAGAGACTTTCGCCAGGTCACAGGCGGAGTCCAATCGTATGCTGATGGAAACACTACAAGCTATGCGACACCCAAACACTCAGTGGACGTCGATGCCGGTGGCGTCACCCACTGCGAACGTGCACGCGGCCTCTAGCTGTGGCGGCAACCTGTCAAAGTGCACCGCCAGGTTCGACGGGCAATCACGCGATCCCGAAGCTTTGGAGGCGTTTATCGACGCCGTGGCAGTCTATAAGGAGTGCGCCAGCGTGTCCGATGAGCACGCGCTGCGCGGCCTCCCCATGCTGCTAACCGGCGACGCGGCGGTGTGGTGGCGCGGCGCACGGGCCGATACCGGCACGTGGCGCGACGCGCTGTCCCGCCTGCGAGCCACCTACGGCGTACAGAAGCCCGCCTACAGAACGCTACGTGAGGTATTCGCGAGTGAGCAAAATGAAGGCGAACGCGCCGATGTGTTTGTGTCGAAGGTTCGATCTTTGTTTAGTAGATTGCCATATGTGATACCGGTAGTGATGCAAGTCGACATAGTATACGGCTTACTACATCGCCGAATAAAAAAGCGTCTACCACGGGACGGTATAAGTGACCTTGATAATTTGTTAGAGAGGGCGAGATTCGTGGAGGATACGATCACCGAACTAAAAGATGCTACGGTCCCCGCGAATAACCGCACTATTCAACGCACCGCGACTTTAGGAAGTAACCCAGTCCGTGACGTTGTCGTTAGCCCGTCTCCAAACACTAGCGCGACTACGAGTGCTAAACCCACTTCTAACCCGAGCGAAAACCCTAGACGTAATCGCGTTCGATGTACTACTTGTAGAGCTTACGGACATTCCCCGAACGACTGCCGTAGGTCTAGCAAAGGAACGGCCGATAGCGCGAAAGAACCTATTCGTCCCATACGTTGTTACGGATGCGGCCAACCGGGCATTGTTAGGTCAAAGTGTGAAACTTGTACCAAAAGGCCCACGCCCACAAGACCGTCCCAATTCAACTCTATAGGAGGCGACTCCGCTACGGCCGTGCCGCTCCCTCTTGTTACGATAGGAATAGCAGACAAAGAAGGGGTCGCTATTGTAGACACCGGGGCGACGCACTGCGTTGCTAGTCCGTCGCTATACGCCGTTCTAGTAGAACGTGGTGTGCAGTTTGAAGAAGCGGAACGCTACATCGGACTCGCTGATGGATCGCGCCACCAAAAACGGATCAAGGTAACAACCATACCCGTTATTTTGGGTAATCGTAGCATCGACACCAGCTTTATGGTATTCCCAGGCGACGACACCAGGACGCTGCTAGGCCGAGACTTCATCGCACACGCTGGTATGGTTTTAGATATGGCCCAAGAGACGTGGCATTTTTCCGACAGCCCAGGAGACCGGTTCCCGTTTGTAAAGTCCTACGTAATGGACGATGCTGCCGCGATGCGCGCCGACAGCTGCGATGCGTTGCTGCGTCGCGACGAAGGTACGAGTCTGTTGGCGGAGCACAGGGCCGCATTCGACAACTTCTTGCGAGACCGGGCGGCCCGTTTCGCTTCGGAGGGTCCGCCGACAGATTTCGCCGTCCACAAAATAAAGGTAAGTGATCAACAGGAACCCTTGGCTTCTCCCCCCTATAGGCTATCCCCGCCCAAAAGAGAGGCGCTCGAAGAGGAACTCCAGAAGCTTATGGAGTCCGACGTTATAGAAGAATGCGAGTCGCCATGGGCGTCGAACGTAGTCCTTGTCAGGAAGAAGGACAACAGTTTCCGGTTGTGCGTTGACTATCGTAAACTCAACGCAGTCACCGAACCTGACCGGTATCCCCTCCCAAGGATGGAAGACATTCTCCACGAGGCGAAATCAGCCAAGTATATGACAACCTTGGACCTCCGCGCTGGCTACTTTCAAGTTTCTGTCGATCCCGACGATCGGGATAAGACAGCGTTCACGACACCGCTAGGGACGTATCGGTTCAAGCGCATGCCGATGGGCCTCCGCAACTCAGGGGCTACTTTCCAGAGGCTGATAGACAGGTTCAAGTCCAACCTGCCAGGTATTACCTTATTTGCGTATTTGGACGACCTTATTCTGCTGTCTGAGAGCTTCGAAAAGCATCTTGCCGACCTTGCCTGCGTATTCGATCGTCTAGCAATGTTCAACCTCCGGGTAAACCGTGAGAAGAGTCATTTCGCAAGGGAATCGGTAAAATTTTTAGGGCACCTTATATTACCGGGTGGCATACATGTCGATCCTGAGAAGACCGCAGCCATCGCTAGCATGGGTACGCCGCGGAATGTAAGCACCTAAAAAGCTTCCTTCAGACGTCCAGTTGGTTCAGGCGCTTTATCCCTGGCTATGCAGAGGTCGCCAAACCGTTGACGACGCTGCTAAAAAAGGCGAGCGTATGGCAATGGGGTTCGGAACAACAGGCCGCTTTCAACCATCTCAAACAGCTCCTAGTATCAGCGCCGGTACTGCGTCAGGCGGATACTAACTTACCGTTTGTTCTCATGACCGATAGCAGCGGTTACGCGCTGGGAGCGGTTCTCCTCCAGGGGGAGGGAGCTGACGAGCGCCCAATAGAGTACGCCAGCCGCCTCCTAATAGCGGCTGAAAGGAATTACAGCACGACGGAAAGAGAAGCTTTAGCCGTAGTATGGGCAGTCTCCAAGTTTAGGGGATATATTGATGGGGCCGAGGTCATCGTTAGGTCCGACCACCAACCCCTGAGGTGGTTGATGAATTTAAAGGCGCCAAGCGGTCGTTTAGCCAGGTGGGCCCTGACCTTGCAGGAGTACAATCTCAAAATAGAGTACACACCGGGTAAGGCAAATGTTATCGCTGACGCGCTGTCGCGCCGGGGATGCGGATTGCGACATGTGCTGCGCTGTGGCTAGGGCTTCCAATACGTAATTACGGAACTACGCAATTACGTAACTACGGACAGTTTTAGGAGCTTTTATAAATACGTAATTTAAGATTAAAACTCCGTAACTACGTAATTAATGATATAAATAATAAATTTATACAATTATTTAATTTATATGCAATGCAGAATACTTATCATAATGGCAACACCAAATCTGTACTGTTGGGTATTTCCCCTAAGCTTACATTTATAACAGTTAAGAGTACCGACGTAACTTTATAAGAGTAAGAACATTTAATTTCGAATCGTAACGTGTAAAGAACAGAGCCAGAGAGAATAACGCCTACTAGTGTTGAAGCTGAGCGAGCTTTTTCTTCAGCCGGCTATTTCTGCAATAAACTGAGAAGTTCCCTAAATGATAAAACATTACATTCTTTGTCATTTATGAGATCACATTATCAGGAACAGAGGTGCAACAAATAAAGAAAGGTGACTTTATTTTACTTTTTATTGATTTTATTGTTTGTTTTGCAACACTTGATTATTCGCTACGACTGGCCTAAGAGTATTCATTATTATCGTCAGTATCGTCATTTACGTTGATTTTAATAATTCTTTTAATGACATTGCATGCAACGAATGATCTCATAAATGGCAAATTTTCTTGATTCTTGCATAGTTTCTTAAACGGTTAAACTAGTTGATTTATTTACAACTAGCTGATGCCCGCAGCTTCACCTGCGTGAAATTTTGTTCTTTGACTATAACATATCTCTGTAGGCATTAAATTTCAGCCAGATCCGTTCAGCCGTTACAGCGTGAAAGAGTAACAAACATCCACACTCACTAACATTCGCATTTATAATAATACCTAGTTAGATAGATTTCTAATTAACAAATTCATAATGCATAATAATATGAGCTAAGTTATTTTATTTATTAAATACTTTTCTTAATTCAATGGCTAAACTACTACTTGACACAACTTCTCTTCTAAGCAATTGACATCGTAACTTAGTTCCTTCTTCAGGTAGTCCCAGCCTACGACGTTTGGACAAACCGAACTACTGTGGGCTTTGTCCTCCTAATACAAATGGTCCAACCAAGACCTGGTAACGCAATAACAATGTAAATTTCATCAGCTGAGCGTTCATGTTCATTGTAATGGCTCTTTTCAGTCCTGTCGAATGTAGTCTACGTAGAGGTCATTCCCGTATTTTACAAAGACATAGTGAGTCTGTTTCCTGACAGAATGCAGTCAGCACTATATGTAGAATAAAGTTCATGCCTTCCATGATCAGGGTGCTGACAATCTTTAGCGTAAGGATTGAGCGTAGATGGTATCATGCGGTGTTATTTTATTGACCAGTGGATACTACCTGAAGCGTGGTCTTTCATTATTTCTGGCTAGCCATCTTAGAATTTTCTTCTTCTTTTCACAAATGTATTTTTGTCACACATAATTTTAATAAATTAGCAGTAATACTTCCATATAGCATATTTGGTTAATATTATACTAAAACAGCGCTTTTCATTTAACTTTTTGGCAAAATCATCTGTTTGAAGTTTGAAATAAAACATAAATAAAAACCTCAAATAACAGTGTGGTGCCCAGGCTATTATTGAATAATTATACCAAATTTCATCATAATCGAACCAATAGTTTTTGCGTGATGCCTGAACAAACAGACAGACAGACAGACAACAATTTTTTTAATCACATTTTTGGGTTCGGTGTCGGTCTAGTAACACACCCTATTTTTTATTAAATAAATAAGTTTGTTCGTAGCTCTATTTTATGGTAATTAATTTTAAGGATCAAGTTTTCCAATTAATTATTAATTGGAAAACTTGGCACTTAAAAAACGGACAATGCGGCCCTTGTTATAAATAGTCAAGGCAGTTACGGAATTCCGTAATTACGTAATTGAGACATAAAAATTCGTAACCAGTTCCGTAACTCATAAATCCGTCATTTTGGAAGCCCTAGCTGTGGCCGAGATGCCATCGCGCAGTCTGCAAGATGTGCGAGAGAACCAACTGAAGGACCCAGAAGTCAGTAAAATTGTTGACGCTTTAGAGTCCGACGATCCTTCCAGGGGGAGGGAATGGACCAGTAGAGGATACCTGCTCTCAGGAGGAGTCCTCTACAGGTACGGTCCCGAAAACGAGGACAACGACGATGCTTGCCTGGTAGTACCAGAGCAAGAGCGTGCTAAGGTCCTAGCTGATTACCATGATGCACCCACAGCGGGTCACATGGGTGTAGAACGTACCTTACAACGCTTGGCCGGCAAGTACTATTGGCCAGGGATGCGTTCTTACGTAGCAAAGTACGTTAAGAACTGCATTGAATGTCAGCGTTATAAGGCGGATAACAGAAAGCCGGCGGGATTGCTACAGACGCCGGCATCCGCGCACCGATTTGAGGTGCTAGCCGTGGATCTGTTTGGCCCATTACCGGAGACCTCCAAGGGGCACAAGTGGATCCTAATAGTGGAGGACACATGTACGCGTTGGGTGGAGTTGTTTCCCCTCGCCGTGGCTACCAGTGAGGAGTGCGCCAAGGTACTTGTGTCTGAAATATACCTGCGTTATGGAGTTCCCAGGCGTCTTATTAGCGATAACGGAGTCCAGTTCATAAGCGATATAATGCAGCAAACCTGTCACGCGATGGGAGTCACGCAATCGTTCACCTCGTACTATCACCCGGAAGCGAACCCGGTGGAGAGGAAGAACCGCGACCTCAAGCCACAGTTGTCGATACTGGTGGGCAAGGATCATGACACTTGGGACATCCACTTACCTGCTATTCGCTTCGCTATGAACTCGGCAGTTACATCCGGTACGGGTTACTCGCCCGCCTATTTAAGTTTTGCGCGGGAGATGCGAGCTCCCGCTGACGTGGTGACGGAGATGCGCGCCATACTTGAGAAGGACGCTTACATAGGTGATATCACTGATTATCTGAAAAGGATATCGTGGGTGCTCCTGGAAGCTCGCGACGTCTACGAGAGCGCGCAAGCGGCACAGAAGTTGTACGCCGATAAGTATCGTCGCCCTGCTCCGGATTATCAGGTAGGTGACTTGGTACTATTAAAGACTCAAGGGGCGAATGACACGGGAAAGGGACAAACTCCCAAGTTCATCCCCCGCCGAGACGGTCCGTACAAGATCCGGGCCGTGGTCAGCCCTACTTCTTACATTTTGGAACGACTCAGCGATAGTACTGTGCTAGGTAAGTACCATTCATCCGTATTAACTCCTTTCGTAGGTCAGGTCCGACCCCCAGTCCAGGAAAAACGTAGGAGGGGGAGGCCGCGTAAGGCTAACTAGCCGGTGATTGCTAACCCGACGGCGGGGGCGCTCGCTCGGGTTAGAAGGGGAGACTGTAGCATGGCGGTTATTAAGCGCATTTTAGGTTAACTAAGGCGTACATGTGCTATCGCCGGCTTGATGGGATGACGCACCAAAGGCATTGTTTGCAAGTGCACGAGGACGCTGGTATGCGCCTCGCCGAAGTCATTGTCCACAAGAATCCCGTTATGCACATGCGCCCGCGTTGCCGAGGTAGCTTCCAGAGGAAGCATCCCGGCTTACCAGTCGTTCAGTACCGCTCCTTTAGTTCGGAAGTGTCCGCTACGCTTGACGTATAAGATCTATCTGCCGCGCCTCCCGCTCTCTTGTTTTCTATTGTAGTTAGTGTTGTTAGTTCTATTTTTCTGTATTCTTATTAGTCAGTATTCTTTTGTGTATTTTCTATGTACGTATTTCTTTAGTGTGTAATATTCTTCGTTTGTCCTTTGTGTATAAGTGTAACGATAGAATTATAAGTATTTTGAGCTAGCCTGCGTTTAATTGATAGTTACCACGACCCTCTACGAGTATACTATTATAATTATAATTTGAATTTCACGGATTCCCAACAAATGAAGTCCAGCGTGAAAAATGGGTAAATGCGATTCGTTTGGAAAGAAATGAACGTAATTGGATGCCTAGTCAGTACAGTAAAATGCGCAGTACAGTAACATTCACTTTTAAACTAATGACATATACACACTAAATAATGAAAAGGTTAAGCGATTAACTGCGGTGCCTATTTGTAGGTACTGTAAGATATTTTATATATGTATTTGCAATTAATAAAAAAGAAGTGTATATTGGCTAACAATATAAAAGAACGAAATGACGTCACGAAACCCCTTAAAGAAAGCCATCTTATAGAAAGCAATTACGACGTTATGTTGTTAAAAGCATAATCGAACAATTTGTCATAATTCGTTTGCATTAATTTGCTAAAAAGGAGTTTCTACCAAATTCCAACCGCCATAAAAATTAAAAAAACTAATTAATTTTCCGAGGCACATAATTGTAAAACAAACCGTAACCGTTTTTCATTTGTAGGCGTATGCTGTTCAATGAATAGAAAAATAATAACATTCTATTGATTGAACTTATTCAATAACAAGCTTTCTTATTATTGTATAACACCGTCCACGTTTGCCGCTTCGGGTGGGGCGCCGAGCCGCCGCGATTGGTCGCGCCAAGGTCATCCTTGGCGCGACCAATCGCGGGCAAGTGTTGAACTATGAATGTGTGAGTGTTGTGTTTTATTGCTGTATTTTAGTATGGGTAAGTTGCTCCAAGATTTTGGCGGTAACTTTATAGAAGTTACATTTCTATAGTATACATTATTCGTAGTTATGGGGCTATAGTTTACATCCGCACCCTGTTGAATGACGGTTGCATTCAAGTTGTACCTCTATGTGCGAAGGCGCGTGTTGCACCTCTTAAGAAACTTTCGTTACCCCGTTTAGAGCTGTGTGCAGCTGTGGTACTTGCGGACCTAGTTAGATTTGTTTTCGATACTTACAGTCTTAACTTCTCGGTGCAGGCGACGTACCTGTGGTCTGATTCCACAGTTGTCCTCTCGTGGCTTCGTTCGCATTCTTCACGTTGGACTACATTTGTGGCCAATCGGGTTGGTTCCATTCAGTCTATGGTTCCAATGGCTACGTGGCATCATGTAGCTTCAGCAGATAACCCAGCGGATGTGTGTTCACGAGGACAGTTGCCCCGTGACCTGCTACCTAACTCGTTGTGGTGGTCGGGACCATCCTGGTTATCGCAATCATCCGATCACTGGCCTAGCCGTTCTACGCTAGATCCAGAAGACAGGCTGGTGCTGACGGAGGAGCGTCAGTCAATCGTACTTGTCAGTAATCATGTGGTAGAAAACAGTGACTCCCCAATCGATTATCTGTTACAACGTTATTCATCACTCGATAAAATTATTCGTATTCTATCATATATGCGGCGGTTCCTCCGGGTATGTAACCGAGGAGCCACTGTCCTTGAAGAGGAAAATTATAAATCCCTACTGTCTATTGTTAAGCATGTTCAAGCCCGGGTATTCACTGATGAAATTCAACAGATGCAATTACATAAATTGTTACCAAAACCTTTACGCAAACTTAATCCGTTTCTGGACGAGAGTGGTGTTCTCAGGGTGGGCGGTCGAATCTCCCGTGCTGGACTTGAATACGAACAAAAACACCCAGCATTGCTCCCCTGCGATCACCCTTTCACGTTCAAGCTGATTGAATCGATTCGTCGTCAGCATTGCCATACTGGACATAATACGACTCATTATTTGCTATTGCAAAGTTTTTGGGTTTTGTCTGCAAAGCGAGCTATTCGAAGATGTTTATCACGATGTATACGTTGCTACAAAACTAACCCTCAGCCGTTGCAACCATATATGGCGGATCTCCCTTCATACCGGCTTAACCAGGTGAAGCCGTTCTCGGTTGTTGGCGTTGATTTCGGGGGTCCATTTCGTATAAAATTCGGAACTCATCGTGGAGCCAAGACAGACAAGGCATATTTGTGCTTATTTGTCTGTTTGGTAACAAAGGCGGTCCATCTAGAGGTTGTTTCGTCTCTTTCGACAGAAGCCTTTGTGGCGGCATTGCGTAGATTCGTGGGGCGCCGTGGTCGTTGTAGCGTGATTCACGCTGACTGTGGGACCAACTTCATCGGTGCTAGAAATTATCTGGCTCTACTAGAGCCAGCCTCTCAAGCTCTTAATATTAAATTCGACTTCAATCCCCCTTCAGCCCCCCACTTCGGGGGAGCATGGGAAATTCAAATTAAAGCGGGAAAGGCTCATTTGTATCGTATCATCGGCCATCAAACTTTAACGTTTGAAGAGCTTAGCACTCTATTCATTCAAATCGAAGCTGTATTGAACTCTAGACCGTTGTACCCTTTGAGTGCGGATCCTAACGATTTGAATGTCCTTACTCCAGGTCATTTCTTGACCCTGGAGCCCCTGACTTCTGTGCCAGATGAGAACCTAGCTGACGTCAACTTACATCGACTTAACCGTTGGCAGCTTATCCAATCGTTTGTACAAAACTTTTGGATTCGCTGGAAGAATGAGTATTTGCATTCTCTAACACAGCGTGCGAAGTGGACGACGTTATCGAAACCATTACCACTGAATTCAATCGTCATCATTAAGGATGATAATCGAACTCCATTACATTGGTCTCTGGGAAGGGTAATCGAGCTACATCCTGGTTCCGACGGTATAGTCCGTGTGGCAACCATCAAAACTCAATCCGCGGTTATCAAACGGCCGCTGGTCAAATTATGCCCTCTTCCCACAGATCAATAATTATATTTACATTTACTCGTTAGCATGTTTATAATCATTAGTCTAGGTTATAGTTATTACACTTATTACTACACATTACACGTTAATAAATTTATCTGTTACTCGTTTTATATCTATTTATCTATTCGTATCCGGAAAATACCAGCCGTATTTTGGTGGGCGGAATGTTCGCTCATCGCGATTTTGTTTTTCTTGAATTGCTTCCAAATTGAAACGTAAACGTTTTTGACCCGATTCAAATATTCCCGCCAATTTAGATTCGTGAAGGTTCCACGTATTAACCAATAGCAAGGCTCATTCAACCGAGCATACACGAGCCAATGGTGAAAACGCGAAACCGGACATTCAAGATGGCGAAAAACTAGCTTCTCTCGGTCGACACGCAGCGACAAGTTTCCTTCGTAAAATTCCAATAAGTCATCAAAGTAAATAATTATCTTCCAAATTAAGATTAACATACCGGGATCCCGCGGGAGTGACTTTTAGTTAAATAAATCAAACATTTATAAGTGAGTGTGAACGGCATCGGCGAGGCACCCACGCCAGCGCAACTGGTGCAAGAGAAATCGACCAGAGTGAGGACAGGGACTCGTTGCGGTGGATCCTGAGGTAAGTGTACGTACTTGCTTTTGGTTTCTACCTACTCGTGAACCACCCAACCTTTCTATCACGGCGGGAAGATTCTAGTGCATAATATTCGTTTCCCGACCCAGAGTGACGTCGAGGGCTCCCACGGCAGGGCCGATTCGTCACAGTATGTATGTCTGTATATCTGTATATCTGTTTGTCTGTACGGTTGTGCACGCTAATCTCAGTAACCGCTCAACCGATTGCAATGCGGTTTTTTTATTGTGTTGAGGTTTGCTCCAGTTAACATTTAGCGTTTGTTTTATGTAAATCGGTTCAGAAATAAAAGAGTTATAACACTTAAGAATCAGATATTTTGAAAATTTTAATTGTAGGGGTTTCTTTGAATGTGAGTGAATCTAAACTGCCCTGTTAACCAAAAACTGCCCTGTCATAAATTTCTAATCATTAAGCTAATCATTAAGCTCTTTTATGATTAAGCAAACAGGGCAGTTTCAGACGCTGCTTGATGACTCTGATGAAGAAATACCTTTCCTTTCATACACCTTATGTGACGTAAACGAAGTTGCGGGCTCAGCTAGTATGTAATAAATTTGGAACATTGTTACACAACGCCATCTAGCGCAAATGAAGCTATTATTATTAAAAGCTTGTTTTTTTTACGTGTGGAAAATCCGTCGTATACAAAGCCGAACTCTTCCCGACTAAAAACCAACACGTTCCCTAGCTACTGCCTATGGTTAGGAGCCCCGGGTAAGCCCTTGGAAGGATATCCCGAGGATTCCCAACAGACCTTCGCTACCACTGCGACCTCACCTAGGGGGTCAGGGTGCTATCCCGTGTTTTTGGGTTGTTTTCGGGTGTCATCCCGCTTCTTAGGGGGGGGTAGTGTCATGCATAGGCCAGCTTCTGTAAGGACGGTGAGCAGTCCTCTCACCGTTTTCAGGCCCCCGTTAACGGAGGCCGATAGTCTTGGGCGAAGACTGAGCTGGGTGATTACCTAACCTACCCAATAAACTCGAGATATTTGACAAAAGTAAAGAATAAATATTTTTTCAAAAATTATTCTTTTAGTACCTACTTTAATCGACACAATATGGGCGGATAATATGTCAAAACTTTTTTTTTCTATTAAGCTCACCAAATTAACTTCTGACAGTGGTCCTCAAGTTGGCGGCCCTGTGATCCTCTTCACCTGCTGGAAGAACCCGGGATAGTAAGATGATATTATTTGAGATGAATAAGAAAAGCAAGCAACTTACGTAATTTACTTTAACGTTACTTATATTCAGCGCCATCTCGAGGTAACTCAACAAAGCGGCGAACAAGTATGATGTCCATATAAATACCTGGTAAAGTAAAACATACATATATCAGAAATAACAGGATTATCTATATATACATAGGTACAAATAAATAAAATTGGAGTGTCTGTTTGTAATATTAAAATAACCGCTTTCTACTAAATGCATATGAATGTATATACGGTACACATGCCAAAATATATATTTTTAAAATTTTTATCTGTTTGTCTGTTTGTTTCGGCTAATCTCTGGAACAGCTGGACCGATTCGGATGGGACTTTCACTGGCAGATAGCTTATGTAATAAGGAGTAACTTAGGCTACTTTTATTCCGCGAATAAGTTCCCACGGGAAGCAGGAACGGAAACAAATTTTACGCGGGGGAAGCTGCGGGCATCAGCTAGTTTATATTAAAAGTTTTGCGTCAAGATACAAATTACTTATGTAAGTTTCACAAACGATTTTCAAAGCGTTCAGTTCTAGACTGAACGAACTATAAAAACTGTAAACACTAGCACAAATGTTTTCCACCTCTAAAAACCCTGGACTTATTTATGGGAAGCGTGAAGAGGCACATCATTGAGCTGTCAATTTCGGGACCACTGCCTTTAGTCTTGTGGATTATGAGGGTTACCCTCAATGAGCTAGGGCTTCTCATCAGGCGCCATTTGGTGAGCCAAGTACAAAAAAAACTAATTTATTTCTATGTGACACTACCCCCACATTTAAGAGTACAAACGGTACAAAGAGTAAAAAAAGTCGCCACCCCAATTCATCCCGAGGGTGTCGTAAGAGGTGACTAAGGGAACACTATCACAAAACGATTTATTGCGTAGATAAGGAAAACTCGAAACGAAACCCGGTTGTCAGTAAAATGACAATCGTTAAGCCAAGTTGAAGGCTTATGGGCGGCTTGAAAAATTTCAACTGCGGGTCGTCACAACCTGCGTCTGTCCATTCCAAAAAATAGGCCCACCACGACATAAAACTATAAGATGTAATGTGGTCGCTATGCCTCTGCCTACCTCTTCGGGGATAAAGGCGTGACTATATGTATGTATGTGTAACACTAACACAATAAATAAGCTTACTATTGCTTGAAACGCGTCTTTAAATAAATTAAAGGAATTTAAAATATCAGTATAAATTTCAAACATTGTGTTACATTGCTCGACGCTTACAACTTCCTCATTCACGTTAAAAGCTTTGTTTTTCCAATCACCGATAAACTTTTCCAATAATTGTATCACACGGATTGAATAAAAAAGATTTATTTCAAAACTCAAATATAAATAAGCACCTAATAAATCAGAAACATACGTATATGGCGTCATGGTATAACTGAATGTCCAAAGAAATAGATTTAACACGATTAAAAAGCAAAAGAGACAGTTCCATTTGAAGTTATTGTCAATGCTCGAAACATTACAAAGATTAATATGGATTTTCTGAATCGTAATAACAAGCATAATATTGGTTTGACTTTTAATAACATTAAGAGAGTAAAGTACAGTGAGGCTAACACAAAAATAAACAAAATGAAAAGTCATAATTCCTGATACGATTCCATCCCTTTCATCAGCAATTTGGCTGGACATGTTAAAATAAATAAAGGCAAAAACTTTTACACAGAACACAATACCTACGATGGGGTACACTACCAAATAGTATATTGTATTATTTGGAGTTATGAAATTGTTTCTAATAGAATATTTAGCTGAGAGCAAAAGAAAAAGTAACAAGTTCATAGGATTAAATGTTTTAACTGTATTATCTGATAAATGGTTATCTATTAAACTTTCTTGTGAAAACATTTTATCCATTTGTAAAACAAGCGGTTTAAAATACTATAACTCGAGAATGGCTAAACGGATTGTCATGATTTTTGATTTGCTGAATTTGTTATCATCCCGAAGAGTTACTAGAAAAATGGAGATCCACTTTCTAATGCAACACAAAGTGCACCGGCACTTCTCAACGGGATGTAATTGGTAATGTTGAAGGTATAGGTTTAAATTTTAAGTGGTACTCGTAAACAACACTTTGTTCTCATACGGAAATGGAATACTGAATGTTAATCAATTACTTAACTAGATTACATTTCAGTAAAATGCTTTGTACGAGTATCTAATATAACACGAGTTGAAGTTAATCATGGAAGTGCACAAAGCTACATACGACGGTTAAAAGGCGACTTGATTCAAGCGCCATTTTGAGAACTTTACAGGAGAGCATTTTAAAGTTTATTTTAAATGGAGATCCACTTTCTAATGCAACACAAAGTGCACCGGCACTTCTCAACGGGATATAATTGGTAATGTTGAAGGTATAGGTTTAAATTTTAAGTGGTACTCGTAAACAACACTTTGTTCTCATACGGAAATGGAATACTGAATGTTAATCAATTACTTAACTAGATTACATTTCAGTAAAATGCTTTGTACGAGTATCTAATATAACACGAGTTGAAGTTAATCATGGAAGTGCACAAAGCTACATACGACGGTTAAAAGGCGACTTGATTCAAGCGCCATTTTGAGAACTTTACAGGAGAGCATTTTAAAGTTTATTTTTTAAGAAAAAAAATCACTGTTCCTAAAGTATATAATAAAAATATACAAATCTCCCCAACTAAAAAGCGGTATATTTTTTGCTAATTTATAATAATATTATAACAGATAAAAGGTGTTTTTAAAGCAAGTAAATTGTAACTTGAGCCATTTTGTGTTCCTCGTTTCTTTAACAGATCAAGGATAAATGATTTAAATCACTTACCTATTTGTCAACTGTTCATGGATACATGATTTAAATCACTTACCTTTAAGTCAACTGTTCATGAATAAATGATTGAAATCACTTACCTATTTGTCAATTGTTCATGGATAAATGAGTTAAACCGATCACCTAGTTGTAAATATTCGAGGAGGAATAACTCAAATTACACCGACCTCGAAACCACGCGCGACACGTGTGTTGTGGGTCCAAGTACCTACCCGCGTTGGTTTGTGTTCTGTTACTTGAGATATAAATGCCATTTTTAATGCGAGGTGAAAGAAGTAAACTAATTTAAGTATGACATAAGTTTAATTATTAAACTAATATAGAGGAATCAAACGTGCACATATTTATTTTATGCATTGAGAAAATTGTTCTAAATGGCATAAATACTAAAAACTGGTCAAGGATAATCAGCACAAGTCAATTATTTCCATTATACTTATTCAGGTAAGATTAATTCAAGCGACAGAGATAATATTCACATGTTCAAGGCAAAATGATTTAAGTTGCATACATTATTAAATCTGGTTGAAGCAAAATGAATTAACATCCAAGTTAAATTAATTAAGTTCAAGTAAAAACAATTCAAACGTCAAAACCATTTTAATTTATCCAGGGATTAATGGTTTAAACTACAGATGGTAAAAAAATAGTTTTTTTAAAATGGGTTTATATACATGCTTTGAAAAAAAACAACCAAAACTACTACACTTGATACCTAATAAGTAGAAAAGATACCCAAATTCGTCAAGGAGTCAAGCGCCAAAAAAGTGCTCACATTAGCCTCAAACCCAGCCCAAACGACGCGGAAAAATTCCACGATTCCAATGATGTATATAACTCAATATCGCCCAGAGTGGCGCTTGAATCAATTCGCCTTTTAACCGTCGAGATCTACTAGCTGTAGCCCGCGACTTCGAACGCTGCATCATCTTTAGATTGATATAACTTTTTTATTTATGAACCGATTGACATGAAACAAACACTGGATGTTAAGTGGAGCAAACGGCAACGCAATAAAGAAAACCGCATCGCAATCGGTTGAGCGGTTGCTGAGATTAGCGTGAACAAACGTACAGAAAAAATCAAAAAAATTTTAAACTATTGTTTTGGGTTCTATTGCGTCCATAAAGCCCCCCTATAAACTTTTTCTTCTATATCTTCAATATACAGACAGCGACCTGTTACGATTTTATTATATGTATTGATTGATTGATATTGATGATTGATGATGATATTGGTGACTTTTATCGGGTGGGGAGCCGCCATTCTGGACTATCCTCTATGTTAAAGCGTACTCTAAAAGGATTACGCATATAAACACACATATTTATGAAATATATGTGTGTGTCTGTAAATATGAGTGTATTGTTTTACTTGTTTGTGTAAGTTCCATAATGACAGCCAAATGTGGAGCTGCACAAACATGAAACCTGTGAGCTACATTGGAAAGCGAAATCGTCAACTTAAAAAGGCAAAATATAGAAATCCATTCAAATTATCGTACACCCACAACAAGACCTACAACATACCCACTAATACCGAAATCTCAGAACTTGAATCTTCGCTAGAATTGAACGATTCAAAAGATCGTTTCTCTGTCGAACCATAAAAACCTGGAACGACCTGCCAGCGCACGTTCTTCCCTCCTCTTACAAACCTGGGTTCTTCAAGCGGAGCGTGAAGAGGCACATCATAGGGCCACCAACTTGAGGGCCGCTTTATAGTCTTACAGACCGGCACGGTGGCCCCCAATCGCTAGATGTCGCTGTAACTTTCCATCGAACGGTGGCATCAGTTTGGCGAGCCAAATATAAAAAAAAGACTATCACACAAATCATGAAACTATGCAGCCACTAACAGTTAGTTAGCCAGCAATGAATAACGAAGAACACGGTTCTGAACTTCAGGGAGGTAGTACTAAGCTACAAAGGTAACCAGGGGGATTGTTTATCTCCCAGGGGACAATAGAAAACTACAATGACATGATACACGGGCGCAGTTTACCAATCCAGTGTATTACCATATTCATACATACATAAAAATATAAATTGGACACTGCTCGGAAACTTAATTTGTTTTTAAGTTACAGAAATCAAACCAAACCTGGTACGCCATACACAGCGGCTGCGGGTAACAGGCAGCTATTGAGCAAAGTGACGTCACGAGCTACCGCGGATTCTACTCAGCATACTTCGCCAGTAGGTAATCGTCACAACTTCGACAGTTTTCGTCGTAGAACAAAAATTTTTGCACTGTTTGACAAGGATTTTTTAGCTCTATAAATCTGCATTTTTAACTTAAAACGTTACGGATCCTCATTACATCTGCGCCGTTCTATGATTGTTCAGCTATGCTCTGAAAGTGAGGATAGGCCACAGGTGTAATTTAGGGTGAAATGCTCCAATTTTGATAGTTCCATTGAGAAATACTACTGCTAACTAAATACTGCTACACTTTCACTACCCAAGGCCAAGGAATGACCATGGATGTTTGAAAGCACAGATACTTATATCTGTTCGATTACCACAGCGTCAATAATGAGCACTGGTAGCTAAGTCCTAAACGTACCGGGTCCTATACAGATACACATATTATAATATGTGCCTCACAGATTTTTTTTGTTTTGTTTATGGTAGCTAGCGAGGTCTACTCTTCGCAGAAGTATTAGTAATATAGGTCTGGTACCGTACTACCTACTTGGTTCCAGTCTAGGCTAGTCAATACTTTATTTTTTAAATTTCATTTGGATTCAGTTATTCCAAACGGTACAACTGCATAGGTACATTGACAGAGGTTAAACAAAATTAATATTAGAAAATAATTCGTGCGTAACCAATCAAACAATACTAGGTATGTGGTCCAAATACCTACTTAAATATTATTTATCTTTGACAATAGCACAGTTTCTGAATATTCAACGAGAGAGTGTTCTTTGCCACTGTAAAATATATGTCGACATGGAGCATTGTTTCATTCAACTGTATCTTGAGTCAATATTCTATTCAAATAGAATATTTAAAGCACTCGAAGCCCCACTAGCTCAGTGTCCTCTTTCGCTGTGAGCAGGTCATGCTCGTGAAAGAGACTGCTGGGAGGGAGCGAGCGGGAGAAAACTCTCCAAACAATTTGCACAGAGTACAAACCATTCTACAGGCTGTAGATGTAATAAGTAGGCAAAGTCTCCTGTCGCAAAGCGTCGTCGTGCAGTTGAGGTTGGCTAGGACCTAAGATCTGGGTAGGGGTCATCTCACATACATGTTTGCATATATTAAAATGTGCTAAATGCTGTAAGTAATAAAGCTTATAATGCCGTGACAACACAAACAACTAAATACATTGTAAACAGATTATGAAGAAACCCTGAAATCCAGATGCATTACACCTGCACATTTTCTGAAACGTGAATCATTACTGAAAATAATAATAATGTTCAAAAACTGATTCTATGCAAGAGAAATAGGGTTCAAATTTGTCTGACAAATGATTAGCTGCCTACGTCTTTGGGCAAGATGGAATGCGTTTCGTTGCAAAAATACCTTTTGATTAGAGATGCGCCGAATGTGGGTTGAACCGAATTCGAACATTCGGCCGAATGTTCGGTATAAAATGTACCGAACCGAATATTCGGCCGAACTATTCGGTTTAAATTAGGTAAGTTCAGGTCAGTCGACGAGGCTAGTGACATTCTTTCAGCGCTAGGCGCGTATCCCTCAACCCCAGGGTGCCGCCGCGATTCTCAATCAAACGGCAAGCTTGAAAAAAGTTTACAGTCGAAATGTCTTTTGTCTCACCTTTAGTCACAAATATTTCACTACCGCTTTAGTGGTTCGCTTAGATCTACAGATCCTGCAAACTGTAAAAAAGCGAAGTCGTCGCAAAAGCCCATAAGTAGAGAGTCGAACGCATTTTTAATGAAATTAAATTTGTTTTCCACAACGAAGAGTTTTAAAAAATTAATATTGAGATGAAAGGTAAATGTAAAAAGTGAAATGGAAAATGAACAGTTCATTGTCACAAAGATTTAGTTCAGTTGTGAGTTTTGGACTTGTCGTGCAGGTCGTGTTTTGTAGCGGAATAAAGTGAAGAAAAGTACTTGGAGATTTTATCAGAAAGAAGAACATATGAAAACGGACTCCGTAATTATACGGACGACTATCTAAGACTGAGCTAGCCCATAACAATAGTTTCTGCCACTCAGTCCTTTCATCTCGACTATTTATTGGTGGGAAAATAAGTACTTTGCAAGTTAAACGGATTCATTAATGGGTCTGCTCTGCTCGCGGTGAAAACTGGGCACTTTTTAAGGAAGCAACGTTGAGCACTCCGAGCTTTTTGGACGCTAGATTGGCATTTTCATCAAAATGACTACGTTACTTTATTGTGCATCACCAGAAATATCTGTAATATGACATTAATTATGGGAAAACCCTTACCTATTTAATAATATTAATATTGTTAATAATAATTTCAACATTCGGTAATTATTCGGCAAATAAACCGAATATTCGGCCGAATACGAACTTTCCAAAACTTGCCGAATGTACCGAATTCGAATATTCGGCCGAACGTTCGGCGCATCTCTACTTTTGATGCTTGTTATGTGAATAATTCGTTGTTTGACCGTTCATTAAACATGATGTCAGAATAAATGTACGCTGACGTCAGTTTTAATTGTATTTCTCATATTTTGATGTCATTTACTTTCAAATAGGCCGAAGGTTGCCTCTAAGGAAATGCTTTCAACAATAAATGCTAAGCATTTGCCTTCTTATTATCAATTAACTGCACTGTATCTATTGTCCTTTAGCACAAGTCACAAGAAAATACTTTATTACATTACTAGCTGATGCCAGCTTCGCCCGCGTAAGATTTGTTCCCGTGGGAACTTATTACCGGGATAAAAAGTAGCTTATGTATTATTCCAGACTATAATGTATCTCTGTACCAAATTTCAGCCCGATCAGTTCAGTGGTTTGAGCGTGAAAGAGTAGGTAATAAACATCTACACTCACAAACTTTCGCTTTTTTTAAAATTAGTAAGATAAGAAAAGTGTTTGAAACGCGCTGATAAAACTTATTGTCCATTCTATGTGTTTAACTTTTAGCACAGGGCGGAAACTCCAGTTTGAATGTGTGCATGTGATCAATAAAATGTAAGCAATTGTCCGTCAACGCGCACGTCAACTCTACTGACAGCTGTGGCGCGACAGGGAGTTGCCGATCTGTATGTTATACTATTATATTATCTTTGCTTTCAGCCAAATATTTAAGCACTTTTATGTATTTTGAATGCAAACTGTTAGGTACATTTAGGTATTAGAGCAGCGATGTTGACATTAGCCTAGCATTACTCACATTTTTTCAAGAGACCTGACCACTTTTTACATTAAAAAAATAAATAAACAAATTAGCCTTTAAGGCATAATTTTCTATCACATCACACTGTTCAGGCCAACGAATTCATAGGTCGTTCGAAGTCATCTATTAAATACAACTATGTTATTTTGTGAAATTTTATAAATTTGTGTGGTGCGTAGGTATGTGCGTGTGTTCGTGCTATTTGTTCGCATCACTGTAATCCCAAACGACTCGGATGATCCTTGCGATGAAGATATTTTGTTGTTGGGACATGTCTGAGGAAGGTTTTTATCCATTTCCTTCTGGAAGTGGATGTAAATTAATAAATGCGCACCGTTAATGGCAGAAATGCAGTAGTGTTATCATTAATGATCTACCTGCTTCGGTTTTCCCAAACGCCTACAATATGGGGTTTTTCAAAAGGGGACTTAGAAGGTTTTTACAGGGTCGGCAGCGCGTCCATAGGCTGGCGGTGACCATCGGTACATCTGGTGGAGCCGTATGCTTGTCTGCCACTCTAGTGGTATAAAAAAAAGTGTGAAAGGCAGCACCATGCCGTTCTCCGACCCAAGTTTATCTTAAACTAGCTGCTGCAGCAGCAGTTCTTCACGGCTTCGTCCGCGTAGAAGTCGTTATCGCGTAAAATCATTACCCTCATTTTTCGCAGTCGGTTAAAAAGTATCCTATGTCCTTTCCTTGAACTCAAATGATCTCTATACCTAATTTCTTAAAAATCGGTTCAGTGGCTTAGGCGTGAAAACGTAACATAGTCACTTTCACATTTATATACTTTTTTTTTGTTGTTTAACGTGAGGGAAAATCCTCAATATCCTCATGGATGTTATGCCGGACTCCTGCCGACTAAAAAACCTCACGTAACGCCCAACAGCCTATGGTTGGGAGCCCCGGGTAAGCCCTCGGAAGGCTGTCCCAGGACTCCGCCACTGCGGCCTCGCCCAGGGGGTGGTTCGGATGCTATCCCGCATCTTTAAGGGGTTTCGGGTGTGATCCCGCTTCTAAGGGGGGGCGTGCGTGAGTTCCTCGCGTCACGCTGCCGTCATGGGCCTGCTTCTGTAAGGAAGGTGAGCCGCCCTCTCACCGTCCTCGGGCCCCCGGTCATGGAGGCCGATAGTCCTCGGCGAAGACACGTTGACGGCGCCCAGGCCGCCGACTGCCGCATTTCTATACTATTATTACAAAGAGGAATTATTTGATTATTTATTTGTTTGTTTGCATCGAATAGGCTCCGAAACTCCTGGACCGGTTTGAAAAATTCTTTCACCGTCGGGAAGTTACACTCTTCCCGGTGGACATAGGCTATATTTTATTTTTGTATTCCCACGGGAACGGAGCGACGCGGGTGAAACCGCGTCACGACCGCTAGTGTATCTAATATAGGTACGTAGGGATGTGTTTATGCACTAAATTCTAAGTATGTTGTGCCGTTTTTTATCGAATCTATTGTCCCACAAAATAATTGCTTATTTTAGCATGTAACTTAGCGCAATCTTAACTTAATTTTAATTTTTTTTTCTATCATTTGCCTACAAGGTAATTATGTAAGTAGGTATACAGGGTGAATTTTTCAAAAGGGATTGGATGGCTAAATCCGAAACTATAAGGAATAGCGAAAAATCCTCAAAGGAGTCACGAGCCCGATTTTGATGAAACTTAAAACCTCATCATTAGATTTTTGAAAAACCAATAATCCTAGCTGGGAATCGAACCATTGATTTTGAAAAAAAAACACACCCTTTATTATTACACTATACAATAATGTTGCTATTAAGGATCATATTCTGGGAAGTAATGATATACGGCAAACTACAGGAAAGAGCTCATCTTTAACAAAATACATTTTATTTTTCTTACGTTAACTGATTAATTGTTCAAAATCTTTGCAATACATAGCTAGATTCGAAACCTCAAGGATCGTGCTGCATTCAATATTTCAATATTATTGATTCCGTTGAGAATATTCTCTAAAAAATCACTCTGAGCATAATTTAAAACACGGAATAGTGACGATCTTTTCTGGGATTTCGAACGAAACAAATTATGATACAAAATTTAGGTACACGAAATATGCATTCTATTAAAATTCCAAATGTTCCTTAAATTTGGCGTATATCATTACTTTGCAAAATTTGATCCTTAACAGCGACTCTATCGTATGGTGTAATAATAAAGGATGTGTTTTTTTTTTCAAAATCAACAAGTTCGATTCCCAGCTAGGATTATGGGTTTTTCAAAAATCTAATGATGAGGTTTTAAATTTCATCAAAATCGGGCTCGTGACTCCTTTCAGCATTTTTCGATATTCCTTATAGTTTCGGATTTGGCCATCCAATCCCTTTTCAAAAATTCACCCTGTATATGTCACTTTTTTGAGATAGGTATGTGTTTCTAGTTTTGTACGCATAATAGTAAATTCTAATCTATGTTGAGACTAGTAGACGCCCACGGCTTTGCCCTCGCTCCAGTGATTTCGCAGTCCAGTTTTCATATAACTATGACTAGGCGAATTTTCTAGAATATAAAATAGTAATATTAATTTTATAGAAATTGAAATACTTACTTATAGCTTTTTGAGAAAATTATCAAAATCAAAAATAAAGTTAAAAAACTTGAGAGGTGTCAAGGGACACCCGGATGAAACGAAGTTCCTTTCGATTAATTGGTGAAGGAATTGTAATAAATTTTTTTAGCCCCCTTTCACAACGCGCGATAAGGAACTTCGTTCCAAAATTTGTTTGATAAACATTAATTTATTTACTTTGTAGTTCAAGTTGGTACATTTATCTTTATTTACGAATATTTTTAAGCCGGTGGGTTTGTTTTCTTTTACAACATTTAAATCTAAATAAAATGGTCTAGCTAGGTAATAGAAAATTTCCCTAGAGAGACACCTTTCTTTACTTTACATAGTTTTTATTCCCGGAATAAGGTCCAATGGACGAATATACGGGAACAAAATTCAACGCGTGCGCCATCTAGTTTTAAATAAATCTATCCATGGACACATGATTTCCAGGTCGGTCCGATTCAAATATTTGTGTGATCCACAAATGTTTGTTTCGGAGTTTGGGTGTTTTCTATTTATAATATGTATGCACTAGCTGATGCCCGCAGTTCCGTTCGTGAAAAATTGGTTCTCGTACTGACTTCCCGTGGGAACTTATTCCCGGGATAAAAGTAGTCTATGTGTTATTCCAGACTATAATCTATCCCTTTACAAAATTTCAGAACGATCTGTTCAGCCGTTAGAGCGTGAAAGAGTAACTAACATCCACACATCCACGCTCACAAACTTTCACATTTATAATATTAGTAAGATTTAGAAATATATAGGTAAGTAAGTATGTCTATCAGTCGTCTAGATAGATCCCATAGCACAAGCGTATAGCTTAGTTTGGGCTAGGGCTAGATGATGTTGTGTGAGAATGTCCTACAATATTTATTAATATATATTAATATTATTATTATTTATTATTATTTATTTATTAATATATCTGATTATAGTTGCGACCTTTCGATAGAAACTTGTAAAGGCACAGCCACATCTAATCGTACATCGCTGATGACCTTAAGGTCGACTTGGGATACCTATCTAAGTTATTAACTTTACTTATCCACTTTCACTACAAGTAATGAGCAGGATTTTACTGTTCTTGAACGGGACTGATAGAAGTTTAAGTTATAAGGTTTTCTTTATTTTTACGTGTGAAAATCCTGATGAATGCTATGCCGGACTCCTACCAGCTAAAATCACTCGATGCCTACAACTGCCTACGGCATGGATCCTCAGGTTATAAGGATTTTTTTTCTTTTTTCTCTCCCGGCCTAAAGAAAAGCTTTAGTACCTACATACATGGTAGGTACTAAACAGCTCGCCTGATCGAAATGCCATACCAGAGGTGCTGCTCTCGCGTTGCCGTGTTGAATCAGACAGGGGCAATAATGTTGGTTTTCCACTGTTACGAAAAGTGAAATATCAACCTTCAATCCTTAGCGGTATAAAAAAAGACTCATAAATCGTCATCAAAAGACTCCAAGATTTGTTTTCTGCAATAGACCTTCTCTTTGTAACTAATGCAATAAAAAAAGAATAACTGAAAAATTGCTTGAAATAAATGCCATTAAAAAGCAGTTGCAATTTCGCATCTTTTATTTTTAAATGTTTAGTCATCTGGACTCATAACCTTAATGTCCATCTGTATATTTCAATAAAAGGGTCAACATTAACAAGACGCATCGCTGTTATTCATTCCCTTTTGAATTAAGCTCTCAGGCCTGTGTCTCAAACTGCATGTCAGCGACTAGCGGAGCGACGCGCGACGTTGGCAGTGTTGACACTTACTGCGCTTGTTCACAGGTAAACCGCTCTCGGTGCATTAGTTATCATTTGTTCGAATTTCCCTACTTTCTTGTACCACTTGTACTGTATCGCCGCGCTGTCACAGCAATCACCGTCATTGTCCCGCTCGCGCTGATATCTAACTTGAGGCCTCAGGACACTGTCAAACAGGAGCGGTGAAGCGTTTCAGCGTGCCGCGGTCACATTCTTCGCGTTCGAGCGTGCAGTTGCTGACCTACTGCACGCTGGAACGTCTTCTGTGTGAGGGGTCTATCAGACACAAAGCGTTCAATTCAGCGTTCAGGAGATCAGTTTTGCGTTATTTTTGTTGTATTAGGTCACGTAGATATGCTAACTTAGGAGGTTGCACGCTCGAACGCAGAATGCGAACGCGGAATGGCTGGTGAATTGCTGCGATGCTTTGCTTTTATTGAAATAAACAGAGCCAAATATATAGACAGAGAGTCTTCTTAATACATACATACATATCATCACGCCTGTTTCCCATCGGGGTAGGCAGAGACTATGGCTTTCCACTTGCTACGATCCTGGCATACCACTTTCGCTTCTTCTACTTTCATAAGTGCTTTCATACACGCTCGCCGGTTAAGGGTACTCTTGACCTGGCCTTTCCTGGCTCTTGACCTGGTCTTCTTAATATCCTTTGAGAATGCTGTAAGGCAAGTGAAGTTTTTAAATATGTGTAGCAAGAGCAAGTTCCATCAAGTGCCATCAATCCACAGCATCAATAATAGACAAACAGCGTCTGAGAGAAACCTTAGTATATGTATATAGGTACTTATCTATCGGTATACAACTCAAAGAACGCAAAACTGACCTCTTCAAAAACGTTTGACCGCGTGAACGCTCTCCGTCTGACAGAACCCTAAGTATAAATGATTTCATTGCGTCCTGTCATCTTTAAATACATCTGCCCTAAAAACTGAGGATTCGAAATTAACGTCCACTGAAAAAATAAATCGAGAAGTGGGTCGAAATAATGCAACGGCAATAATGTCAGTATCAAGTGGCCACTTGTGTTTAAATAAAATATGGTGGGCACTTACCAAGGGTGTGTACATTTTAATTTTAAATGATAAAAAACAATTGCCATGCTGTTGTTGTTTTTTAATTTTTTTTTTGAAGCGTGGCCCCATTTCTTTATTGCTCTGTAAACGATCTTTGCAGTAAGCAACATAAGCCATGGCCGGTCCTTAGATGAGTGAACACCATATGACATTTATTTGCAAGGCATTCCGTGCTTCGGAAGGCACGATAAGCTGTTGGTCTTGGTTGTCAGTATCATGACAGTCGTTAAACCAAGTTGAAGGCATTATGGGCGGCTTGAAAAATTTCAAAAGTGGGTCGTATCAACCTGCGCCTGGATCGGCAGGGCTTGTGTAGCGCATCTAGTGGTGCAATCGTCCGGTACGCCACGGCTGCACGGTAACGATCCATCAAGGTGGGCCGTAGCTATGGCGACATCTAGCGATTGGGGGCCAAAACCATTGACATCTTTCAAGCTGGCAACCCGGCCGCGTCCTTGCTTGATTTATTACGGAAGGTACGAAGTGAAGAGCAGTGCAGCTACGAATATAGAAAGGAACCTTAATATTTCCAACTTCTTAATTTTATAGAAAACTTAACCTTTTGATGATACAGTGCACCCGAGGTAATCCGGCCCCTCATGCCTAACACATAGAATATCATCATTGTATGTGTAATTTGTCGGATTACAAGGCACTCTTTTGTAAAAAGTTCTGAACTTTAGGGGGTTTTGGACAGCACTCTATAAACCGACAAATTGGATAGTCCCACACTGTCCTTCAAAACTTTTGTTCGATTACCGCGGGTCTACTGTATTGGCGAATTATTTGGGGTTTACAACTGGTTACCGAAATTAATTTGATCATTTGACGTGTGACCGAAAAAACATTAGGCCATTCTACTACTGATCGAATGAATAATTGACCAAAAGAGTTTTTATCGAACAAACATTTGGTATTTTTACTACTGATCGAATGAACGTTTGGTCGAAAAACAGTTGACTTAAGAATATTTTAACAAACAGAAGCGAAACAAGTAAAATTCGGTACTACCCGTTCGCTCTAACTTTGCCGCTGGCGTAGAGGCGTATACCCGAATTGTTAATTAGACGAAGTAAATTGACAGTAGCTAATGTCACTTCGTCGTAGAAAATGAGCAACATTGTATGAAGAAGTGACATTAGTTGCTGTCAATTTACTTCGTCTAATTAAAAATTCGACTTTAGTATGGAGCCGAGCGGCAAAGTTAGAGCGAACGAGCAGTACTGGCACTCGCCGGCCGCTACTGCGGAACAATTGGTCAATAAATTGTTCATTCGGTCAGTAGTAGAATGGCCTAATGTTTTTTCGGTCACACGTCAAATGATGAAATGAATTTCGGTCACTAGTGGTAAACCGAATTATTTGTGAGTGTTTCTGAGTAGGTACCCACTCCTTCCAGAAAAACAACGCCGGTTTTTTTTGTATTTACATCATGTGAAGCACGCCCTGAAGAATGATGCATTCAATTGTTTGGAATTAGGTCAGCATGCTGAAATAAGATCGAAACGTATTTAAGGAAACAGTACCTACTGAAAGAAATAATAAATTTGCTCCAGTCAAAATTTTATTTCAAGATTTCAACTGACGACTAACAATAAAATGAAGTCAGTCTTTTATACATGTGTTAGTGAACAATTTTATGTACCTACTCTGATTGATTAAACCTTGAAATAAGGTGCTTAAATAATTAAATGCCAAGGATATTATCTGTAATTGTTGACCCCTTCATCAGATAAATAAATTTGAACAATTAGGAGCTCCCTAACATTAACACATGCTAACACTTCGTGCTTCTTATGTACCTATTACCAAAACATGGATTTATACATATATCTACGTTGTTGGGTGATGAAGACAATCAGAGCTTTAAAAATGGGGTGTGACCTAAGGCGCAGCAGAGCAGAGAGCAAAAATTACTGTCAATTTAACTGTGTGCGTGCAATCCAGCGAGAGTAAGTGGGACTTCGCCGCCTCTTTCTGCGAGCAGGTCATGCTCGTGAATGAGGCGGCGGGGCGGGAACGGGAGAGAACTCTCCCACCCAAGTCCCGCAGTCGGCGACTTGGGCGCCGCCGACGTGTTTTCGCCGAAGACTATCGGCCTCCATGAGCGGGGGCCTCAGTACGGTGAGTGGGTTGCTCACCGTCCTAACAGAAGCAGGTCCATGACGGCAGCGTGACGTGAGGGATTCACGCACGCCCCCCCTAAGAAGCGGGATCACACGCGAGAACCCTCCAAAGACGCGGGATAGCACCCGAACCACCCCCTGGGCGAGGCCGCAGTGGTAGCCGTAGGTCTGTTGAGAGTCCTGGGACATCCTTCCGAGGGCTTACCCGGGGCTCCCGACCGTAGGCTGTTGAGCGTTACGTGCGGTTTTTTAGTCGGTAGAAGTCCGGCATAGCTACAAGAAGGATTTTCCATCACGTAAAAAAAACTGTGCGTGGAATAAACAAAGGGATAAAATTTTCCCTTTCCTTGAACACTTTTAGGCAATGTGTGTCAGTGTCAAGTTATGTAAAACAGTTGAAATTGTGACACATTCATAGATTCACCTACGAGTTTTGTGGTGTCCATTTCGATTGCTCGGCCACTATGTCGTAGAAAAAAGAAACTTATGTCAGCATTTCGAAGGAATTCGTAGAAAACGAACAGTGAAAACCGCAAATTCGAAGAGTCAATATTTAGAAAGTTATAAGGGTTTAACCGTGGCCGCGCAGTCCGCATGAATTCAACTGCGCGGCCACCAGTTCTCTTGAACGGAGCTACGTACAAGTCTAATTCTTTTTGCTAATCACTGACACGATTTCGAAGAAAATGTAGATTATAAAAATAAAGCCCTACTATTTGAACTTCACAACATACGGCACTCCAAAGTTATGGCCGCGCAGTCCGCACAATGCGAACCGCGCGGCCACGGTTTTTCTTAAATGGAGCTTAAACGGAGCTTAGTAGAAGTCCCATTCTTTTTGCTAATTACAGATACCATTTCGAAGAATATGTAGACAGTATGAATAAAGCCTCAAATTAAGAACTAAATAACGTATAAAACTTAAAACCTATAATCGACGGAAAAAATAGGGTGACCAAGATTTATAGTGTGTAAATCCAGGCTTTTTACTATTTTAATATCATAGTGTAAATATATTTATATAGCAAGTAGCTTTTCTTGTAAAAAGAGCTACTGATTGTTTCAATTGAATTCCAATTCAATTGAATTGAGAATTAGTGATTCGAATTAGTCTTACGAAAATGTGCTTGGAAGCTTTTAAGTAAAATAGGTTTATTAAAAAGAAAACATATTTGCTGGCGATTGGCAATCATTCATTCTACATGGCGCTGTGTGAAATAGATATTCCACTACATTTAATATTGGTTTTTGGTGCAGGACCTCCTCACTCCCACAGTTCAACAATCCCAACCACTGCAACCACCAAAAGGAAACAAACCTTAGCAAATCAACACGACGATAACGAACTGCCCAACCCAAAGAAGACAAATGGACGGGACGATAATTCGCCTGATGGCATTTGTAACTTTTTCTAAGATGAAGCGGTCCACAACTATTCTGAGCATTTTCCGTACTTATTTATATAAGGTGTTATTTACTAACTAGAAGTATTCTTCTATAAATGTAGGTATTAAAATGTCGTTTATAAAAAAAGTAAAGTAAGTAGGTACATATAAGTAAAGTATTGACTTTCGATTACATTACATTAATTAAGTAAAAACACCATACAGTACCTCATTACCTACCAACTTAAATATTGGGTAAAAAATATTAGTATTGCGGTATATTAATAAAAATATTATACCTTACTTGATATTGTTATTGTCCAGACTACCAACGTTATAGGTTAAACGCAAAGTTTATATTACTTGAATAGTGGTATTTAGATTCAATTTACGTAAAACTAAAGCATTTGAAATTAAATCAGCAATTAAAAATGGTCGAAAACAAGGACGTATCATAGCTATACACATCGACATCGCGACTTTAAAAAACAAATAAACTTTTATAAATTTGAAAAAAGAATTCTATAAATTATCTGTAGTAGCATGCATGAAGTAAACATATTTGCTGGCGAAAGAAAAAAAGTCAATATCAGAGGAACGTGGAGTAAAAAGGAAACTTGAATTTCACTTACTGAGACATATGATTACCTACTTAATGTGTTTACGGGTAAAAAGTAATAATTAAATTTATAAAATGTTAGTGCTGTTTATCGGATTAGTAATTACTGGCGTAATTTAAGTCATAAAATAACAATAACAATATGTACCTATATAACAATACCCATATAACAATATGTACCTATATTGTGATCATCACCATTTACTGAAATATAAATCAATCGATGAGTGTTTTTTTTTCTTATCTTTGACTGCCTCTGTGGCACAGTCGGTAGAGATACCGCCTGCGGCGCTGGAGGTCGTGGGTTCGATTCCCACCGGAGACAAATATTTGTGTGACCCATAAATGTTTGTCTCAAGAGTCTGGGTGTATCTATGTATAATATGTATGTATTTAAAAGTATATAAGTATTAATATCCGTGGTGGATCGTGGATACCCATAACACAAGCAGGTTATTCCTAGCTTACTTTGGGATCAGATAGCGTTGTGTGAGATGTCCGTGAATATTTATTTATTTATATCCTAGAAGTAAACTTCTCTATTCAAATTCAAACCAAGGGACTACAACTATTTGCTTTTTACGATTAAAAGTATAGCAATATACGTGACATTAAAAAGTCTTATTAACCGACTTCAAAAAAGAGGAGGTTCTCAATTCGTACGCTATGTTTTTTTTTATGTATTAGTATTACGCGATAGCGGCGCCGATTTTGATTTTTTTTGTTTGAATGAGGTTACTTCTGAGGTGGTCCCATATCCAGGGTATCAAGATCTGATACTGGGATCCAGGAGAAATCGAGGGCAACCACCGAAAATTGTTGGGACAACTAGTGCGTTTGCTAACTTTTTGATTAAGTGCTTTAATAAGTAAGTATACCTACTACAATTTAATAAAGGTCTGGAGTCGATATGATGATGGAACCGAAAGACAGTTGAGGGAATTTCTTAACGATTTACAGCAGTTACCTTGTGTTTCGGCTTGATTGATTTGTGTTGATGAGAACTTTACACCTAGATAGATATACTTATCGGTCTACCCGTCACTTAAAATAATAATAAAAAAATAATTAAACAATAGAACCGACTTCATACAAATCCTTAAAAATAAAATATACCTAGCACATAGTGATATGTATTTTGATTTATCAGATTTTATTCAATTTAAAATGGAAGTTGTTGCCATTAATAATACCTACCTACCTATACCTATGGGTTTACTTGGCGCCGACTTCAATATGATATTGAAAAATAAAATCTGGTAAATCAAAATAATAACTTTGTGCTAGGTAAATATTTTAAAGGATTTGTATGAATTCGGTTCAATTTTTTTTTGGGAATATCTCGTCGACGCAACGTAAATCATGGTCACCCTTTTTTTAACTCGAGTTACAGGGTTTAAGTTCTGTAACTCGTGATTTTCAAGCATTAGAACTTCATTCATGATATCTACATATTCTTCGAAATCGTATCAATGATTAGCAAAAATAATGAGACCTCTACCAAATTCTGTTTAAGCTCCACTTTAAGAAACACGTGGCCGCGCGGTTCGCCCTTACGTAAGTGCTGTAGAACGAGAAGTTCAAACTTTAGGGCTATATTTTTCAAATCTACTTTTTCTTCGAAATCGTATCAGTGATTAGCAAAAAGAATTAGACTTCTACAATGCTCCGTTAATGAGAACTGGTGGCCGCGCGGTTCGCTTTATGCGGACTGCGCGGCCATAACTTTGGAGTGCCGTATGTCGTGAAGTTCAAATAGTAGGGCTTTATTTTTATAATCTACATTTTCTTCGAAATCGTATCAGTGATTAGCAAAAAGAATTAGACTTGTACGTAGCTCCGTTCAAGAGAACTGGTGGCCGCGCAGTTGAATTCATGCGGACTGCGCGGCCACGGTTAAACCCTTATAACTTTCTAAATATTGACTCTTCGAATTTGCGGTTTTCACTGTTCGTTTTCTACGAATTCCTTCGAAATGCTGACATAAGTTTCTTTTTTCTACGACATATTGGCCGAGCAATCGAAATGGACACGTTTTGTGACACTCCGTCGGTAACCTACATCTTTCAGGTCCGTGACGTTATAAATAGCGTAATAATGACGTGTTTTGTATGACGCTATGTTGAATACGCTTAGGCTCTTTCTAAATATAACCCTTGCCTCAGAGACTCGGCATTCGAACTTAAAACAAAGGTGAAATCACTTCGATGCGTCGTAAAACAGACGGTGAATGGTATGGTTATGAATACCTATGTTCCCGATCAATCGATTTGAATTTCGAATTAGATTTCATTAGCATACCTATTTGGTGGAATGTGTTTGAAGTGTGAGCACGGACTAATAAATTAAAAAGTTGTTTATAGAATCTATGAGCGGATTTAATTTGTTTTTAGATGTGTAATGTAGCTTTTAGGTGTGTTTGTGACTAGGGAATGCAATACCGGGATACCGGGATCCCGAAATACCGGGATCCCGCAGTATTTTTGCGGGACCAGTCCCGCACGTAAATCGTGCGGGATCCCGCGGGATTAGCGGGATTGTGCAAAGGTAAACGCCTTGTGTTATTCTGTAAGCGGAAGCGTACAAACTGATTCGGTTTGAGAAAGTTTTTTGTAATTGTGACGTAATATATAACCTAATAACGTACTTATTTCATTTTAGTGATTTAATCAGGAAGATTTGACTTTTCTTGTACTATAAAAGTATTCAATTATCTCGTACATTGCTTGCTGGCTATCTGACATGTAAAGTTAGGAGTCGTTTGGCAGACAAAAATTTTGACATGCTATGTTTTCTGCGCTTCTAATAATTTGCAGTAGCTATTTTATTACTTATATTTATCGGTTTAATAATCTCAATACAAAAGTAATATTAAATAATTTACTTTTCCTTGTGCCCTGGGGACTCAGTGTCGTGTAAAAGATCACTGCAGTAAGCAACATTTACTATGGCCGAATATGGATGGGTGACCACCACGTGGACCACTTTGTGACATTTATTTACGAGCGTTTCCGTGCTTCGGAAGGCACGATAAGCCGTTGGTCCCGGTTGTCAGTAAAATGACAGTCGTTAAGCCAAGTTGAAGGCCTTATGGGCGGTTTGAGTAGTATAAAAAAAAAATGTCCTTTCTCATTATGTCCTTTTCTCGAAATGTCCTTTCTCATAATGTCCTTTTTTCAAAATGTCTTTTTCTCAAAATGTCCTTTCTGCGAAATGTCCTTTTCACAATACGTCCTTTTCGCGAAATGTCCTTTTCTCAAAATGTCCCTTTCTCCAAATATGTGTTAGGTTCTAAAAAAAATAACCACGAAGGCTAATGCGGAAGCTTCGCTGCGCTCCGCTCCAGCCTTAGCCTTCTAACCTAACCTATCCAAGTCGGATTGAGCGGGGCTAATCCTGTAGTGCACATATTTTGAGAATGGGAAATTTTGAGAAAAGGACATTAGGTATGAGATGAGACCATATGCCTCGTCCTGCATATCCCTTCGGGGATTAAGGGGGTGCCTATTTTTCAGTTCTAGATGGATGTATGATACAGAATTCTATTCTTTACTCAATGACTTTCAGAAATATGCGGGATCCCGCAAATACCGGGATCCCGCGGGACTGAGATTGCTCAGTCCCGCAAATACCGGGATTACAATCTTGTTGCGGGATTGCATTCCCTATTTGTGACTCAATAATTATAGCCACCTTTTTGTTTAAGGTGAGGAAAGTCCTACATGGATGCTATGCCGGCACCCACCGACTAAAAACCACACGTATCCTTCATAACATCCTACAGTTGGGAGCCCCGCCCCGCGTAAGACCTCGGAAGGATGCCCCAGGACTCCCAACAGACCTACGGCTACCACTGCGGTCTCACCTATCAATCTAGACTCTAGACCCTGAACCTACATTATTATGATATGTCTGACATTTGGTATAGGTAGCTAGAGCTAGCTGACACATGGACTCTAGATTAACCCATAGGTATCCGTTTCACAAGGTTCTTTTTCTGTGGGTAAGGTTTAATCCCCTGTGGGAACGTGTGTTGGTACGAGAAATTTTCGCCAGATGGACGAGACCTGGGCACAAGTTTGCTTTTTAAATTGCGTCAGAACAGAAAAGAATTGTAATCGTAGCGCAACAGCTACGAAAACTGTCAAATTGTAGGTACCGTAGCCGACGCGTCGTTTTTATTTGAGCTACGATTACGATTCTGTTCTGGAGTAACCCGGCCAAGTGCGAGTCGGACTCGCACACAGAGGGTTTCGTAACAAAAAAAACATCAAAAAACCACGTTTGTTGTATGGAAGGCCCCCATAATCCCTTCTTTTTTTCTGAAAAAAAAAAATTGTTGTAACATATTACATAATACTTCAGTTTTCTAGCTATCACGGTTCCTGAGATATAGCCTCATGACGGACAGACAGACAGACGGACAGTGAAGTCTCATATCCCGTTTTTACCCTTTGGTCACGGAACCCTTTTGAAGACCTAGTATTACCTCGTAAATTAATAAAAATATCATTAAACATTAAAACCAACTACACAGAGAATTACAAATGAACAACTCAATGATTTAGAAATTTAGATAATTAAAAGTTTTATGATCCATTTTGTTTATTTGGCGCCAAAACCAATTTGAGTAGTTGTAAAAAGTTTTTATAGCTTACGGTGAGGTTACGATGCGGTGATTCGAGGTCTTTTAAATTAATGTAGTAACATTATGGTTAGCTGTTTAAGTGGGTCTTCTTGAATTAGGCGTTTTCTTCAAAGCATCTGTTATGTGCTAAAGTTTTTTAAGAATGTCGTAAGGTGAAATCTCCCCAGATATATCTCACACCCCAAAGAGCTGGATAATAATATTTTGGGGTTCATTCGCAACCCGAAAAGAAGTGGGTTAGCGTCCAAATTATTACGCGAGGTCGGGATGGCCGCAAAATTTTGCAGGGAATACTGGAACAGTCTCCAAGGAGACAAGTACGTCCGTGCGGCTTTAAAAGGTTCCTGTCCAGCATGACATCTGACCCCTATAAAAAAGTAGTCTTGAATGAAACTCACTTGTTTCACTTTATTTTCCAAGGTTGGCACATAAATACTAAAATGTACAAGTGGTTTCATTCGATATGCGCAGCAAGTTCCATAAGTGCCATTAATTAACCACAAAGCCTTGATACTGTTAGCTTAATTTCTTTTACGTGAGGGAAAATCCTTCATGGATGATGTGCCGGACTTCAACTGACTAAAAACCTCACGTAACGCCCACCCAACAGCCAACGGTTGGGAGCCCCGGGTAAGCCCTCGGAAGGATGAGTTTGTAATTAAATATATTTAAAAAAGCTTATGTAGGTACTTATAAAAAGTAAATTGGTCCGCAATGTTTAATATAGAATTAAGATTATGTTAATATAGCCTTTTTTTTAACGAGAGAGAAAATCCTTCATAGATGCTATGCTGGATTCCTTCCGACTAAAAATCTCACGTAACGCCCAACAGCCTATACGGTTGGGAGCCCCGGGTAAGCCCTCGGAAGGATGTCCCAGGACTGTAAATATAGCCTAATACAGAATCAATTTCACATTAATTTTTAAAGAATTTGAAAAAGCGCCTTGTGGAGTCAACTGGTGACCCAAGGGCTGGCAGTTTTCTTGCTCAACGAATAGGTATTGCTATTGAAAGGGGGAATGCTGCTAGTCTTTTGGGCACAATGCCACGGGGGCCTTATTTAGGTTTAGTTTAGATAGTAATAATGTAAATATAGATATGTAATAATTATGTTTCTCTGTAATTTTTAACAATAAATGTATTTCACATTATTTTCAACAGTTTCATTCAACAGAAAAGTTTGAGTTGGGCTCCAGAAGGCTTTGTCTTTGGCAAAGTTTTGATGCAAACCGAGTAAATATTACGCGATTAACTTAAAAAGATGAAAGAGTTCCACCAGAATGTTCTAATTCAAGCAACAAGCCTATAAATAATGTGCAAATTACTCCGATATTGCAATATTGCTCAGATCAGTTTATTGCGATCGTTTCCAGAAATAGCTATTCATAGCCCACAGGTGTTGACTCTGACCAATGCGGTTCTTTGCGTCATATACACCTGGAACATCAAACAAAATGCTGCCGAATATATCCGCATAGCAGATTGGCAAAAAAAAGTTGGCATGCAACGGAACACATAAAAAAAAAGTAGTTTCAGTTCTCATACAAGCTGTCACTGTCAACTCAACGTGTCACTTTTTCAAATGACGTAAGAAGAAAAAAGATGGATAGGTACTTTTAGGTTGTACAATTGTACAAGGTCAGTAATTATTTCCTGGGTAAATTGTAAACGCTTTTACAACTGTCTACCAAAACGAAATTTAAGGCCTCCGTGACCGAGGGTCTGTGAGCGACGAGTTGGCAGTCGCCGTTCTTACAGAAGCAGGTCACGACTGTGGAGTGTCTCATCACTCCTCGAAGAAGTGGGATAGTATCCCCCCCTCCCAAGAAGCGGGACAGTACCCGAAGCCCTAAGTGAAAGGCTGGTAGACAGAGTCTGTCGGAAGCGCTGGGGTCATCCTTCCGAGATCATACCCGGGACTCTCGGCCATAGGCAGATGGTAGAGCACCGTGTGGTTTTAGCCGGTAGAAGTCCGACATAACGTCCATGAGGAGTTCCACACGATAAAAAAAAAATCTTGGATAAGTCTAAGAAATAATTGATCTAAACTAAATTAGGTATAATGCTTCGTTTTTGGTTTGGTGTGATGGACAGTCGTGGCAACGTCTAAAGATTAAGGATCGCTATCACAGTTAATTTATTTATTTTCAGCTTGTGAACTTCAATAATAAAAGAAATTGGCGTCGAATATAGTTAATTACTAAGGTATTCATAAAAGATTTTTATATCGAATTGGTTTTTTCATTTACAATGTAGATAATAGAACAAGCAAATTACCCAAAAATTCGTTGCGGCACTTTCAAAAGGTAAAATTCAATACGCCACATATTAACAGCTATATAAAGACACGCCCTTTTTTTTTTTGTTTAACGTGAGGGAAAATCCTCATAGGATGATATGTCGGACTCTTACCGACTAAAAAACCTCACGCCACGCCGAACAGCCTATGGTTGAGAGCCCCGGGTAAGCCCTCAGGAAGGATGTCCCGTGACTCCCAACAGACCTACGGCCGCCGCTGCGGCCTCGCCCAGGGGGTGGTTCGGGTGCAATCCCGCGTCTATGGGGGGTTTCGGGTGTGACCCCGCTTCTAAGGGGGGGCGTGCGTGAGTTGCTCACGTCACGCTGCCGTCATGGGCCTGCTTCTGTAAGGACGGTGAGCGGCCCTCTCACCGTCCTCAGACCCCCGGTCATGGAGGCCGATAGTCCTCGGCGAAGACACGTCGGCGGCGCCCAGGGCGCCGACTGCGGAACTCGGGTGGGAGAGTTCTCTCCCGTACCCGGCCCGCCGCTTCCTTCGCGAGCATGACCTGCTCGCAGAAAGTAAAGACACGCCCTATTTAACGGACACAACGTTATGAGCTAATATTGAAATAAGTACGGGCTAATATTGAAATGGGTTTTAAATGCATCTATAGCAGCGTAGGATACCTACATCTTTTTTTTGTTATATTAGGCTCGCCATATTGACGTCGCCAGCCTAATGGAAAGCCGTGGCGCATCTAGCGATTTTGGGCTACTCTTACAGACCGTGAGACTTCTGATAGTGGTCCTCAAGTTGGCGAATATCATCTTTCGGCTGAAAATAGTATTTACTTCAAACATTCAAACTGATCTCCTTCGGTTCAGAAGAATCAAAAATCAAAACACCGGAATGTGCAATGTTTAAAATGATTAAGTCCCCAAATCCCTTAAATTCTATAGCTTAGGTACCATTAATGACTTCAAGCTCTTTAAACAAGCTTAATCTAGCGGCTTTTGTTGATAAAATTGTAGCTCATATATCTAGAAGATTATCGGTGCACTATCTTGGTGTATAACGTTGGATATTCTGTATCATTTCGCACAGCGCCATCTAGCCCAATCGTAGCGATTGTATATACAGCGCAAACTAAGCTGATTTATGCTTGTTGTGGAATCTAGTCTATCTAGACATGTAAATCTTACTCCAATACTTTTCTTTTACTTTTCGACCACAAAGCAAATATTGAGTTTAATACAAGCAGTGTTGCCGATTTTCGAGATTCATTTCTAATTGTTCTCATTAACGACGCGCGCACACGCGCACCTTCGTAGGCGACTTTTCGACGTTCCGTACCTTCTGTTCAAATTGGGGTGAAAATCGTCTGACAAAAGTCATGACTGCATATGCCGTAAATCGAAATTAATAAACCTGTGATACAGTTATAATTTGCTACAAACTGTTTGCCCAGTCTGGTTTTGGACTGCAATACGCTTTGGTAACAAAACATTATAGCCGTTAACCGCGATCAGGTGAAACGGCACACTTTACTTCAGTGCTATTGTAAATGTACTAATACCTACTACTCGTACTTAAATCTATTTTGGCTTAAGACAAACAATTTTCAGTTCTAAACTCTGTAGCCGCGTCTTTCTGTGAGCAGGCCAAGCTTGTGAAAGAGACGGCGGCGGCGGGGAGGGAGCGGGAGATCACTCTGCCACCTGAGTTCGTAGATTTGTCTTCGCCCAAGACTATCTGCCTCGATGACCAGGAACCTGAGGACGGCGGGAGGGCTGCTCACTGTTCTTACAGAAGCAGGCCCTAGACGACAGCGTGATGTGAGAGTTTCACGCACGCCACACGCCCCAAGAAGCGGGTTAAATAAATATTGGCGGACAATTCACGCAACGCTATCTGATCCCAAAGTAAGCTAGGAATAACCTGCTTGTGTTATGGGTATTAGACCACGGATATTAATACTTATATACTTTTAAATACATACATATTATACATAGAAACACCCAGACTCTTGAGACAAACGTTTATGGGTCACACAAATATTTGTCTATGGTGGGAATCGAACCCACGACCTCCAACGCCGCAGGCGGTATCACTACCGACTACGCTACAGAGGCAGTCAGGGATAACTTCCGAAAAACTCCCAAGGACGTGGGATAGTACCCGAACCCCCTAGGTGTGGCCCTAGTGGTAGCCAAGGTATCTCGGGAATCCTAGGACATGCTTACGAGGGCTTACCCGGGGCTTTCGTCGTAGGCAGTGGTAGGAACACGGGTTTGAGTCGGTAAGAGTCCGGTATGAATATGATACATGTTCCACACGTAAAAGAAGCTCTGAACTCTGTACCAATATTGATTTCTCTGATTTTAGTGTAAGTCTTTTTTTTAACGTGAGGGAAAATCTTCATGGATGCTATGCCGGACTCCTACCGGCTAAAAAACCGTACGTAACGTCCAACAGCCTATGGTTGGGAGCCACGGGTAAGCCCTCGGAAGGATGTCCCAGGACTCGCAACAGACCCACTGCTTAGTGTGAAGTCTAATTTAAAATCAGACTTTACATTATGATCAGATTTTCGACGATCTGGAAGTTCGTTGCGGCGTACCACAAGGAAGTATTCTTGGCCCAACTCTATGCCTTGTTTTCATCAACGACCTGTGTAAGCTTAAACTGCAAAACGGCAAGATACTAACCTATGCGGACAATACAGTACTCATTTTTAGCGCTCCAGACTGGGAACAGACTTTTATTTTTGCACAGTCGGGCTTTAATCTCGACAATGAATTTTAACTTTTAAGCCCACTTAGCTGGCTGATATTATTATAGTACCTATTGTACCTAATAGTAGAATACAGAAATTGTGAGAGATGGCAAATGTATGTAGATATGTGTTGTTCTGTGCTTTTGAGCTATCGGCGCGATAGGCTTGTCCCCAATGGAGGGCCCGTGTAGTTTAAGTGGCTTCAGTTCGAGTCTGCACGACATTCATGAAGATTTACACACGTAAGAAGAAGAAAACAA
This sequence comes from Miltochrista miniata, assembly GCA_933228765.1. Taxonomy (NCBI): domain Eukaryota; kingdom Metazoa; phylum Arthropoda; class Insecta; order Lepidoptera; family Erebidae; genus Miltochrista; species Miltochrista miniata. The sequence goes on from OW121769.1 coordinate 7,047,264, forward strand.
CGTGGACTTGTCAAACATGTGGCTACCACTACCTACGGGCTAAACCACACATTGTCGTAGTCTGGTCCGACCCGGGTACACCAGGAGTCCGAAGGCAGAACCACTGGATCACTGGATGGTTTTACGATTTTGGAGGACACAGCGCAATGAAACCATGACGTCACTTTTGAAAAGATGAAACAAATTGGACTTACTTGTAAATCATTGCAGTCACAGAAATACAGATAAGAGTATGGTATTCACATATCTTTTCAAGTTTTTTAACAGTATACCTAATAATACCTATATCTACTGTTTGTTTTGCGTAAAATGTTTATCAGTAAAATGACACCAAGTTTATCAGAACGTACAAATGTAAAACGACAGTGGGGAAGTCCTTGAAATACTTTTAAAGTGCGAGGGGATCTCCCAAAAATGTCTTTTATTTCTGAATTGTAAAAAATTCAATTATGTGCCCGATTAGATATTTTTTGTAGCTACGTGCCACTAGGTAGCCATCAAGGGCATCAAGCATATCGCCCACGTGGCTGAGGTTTGTAATGCTAGATGTGCCACCACTTGTGCCTCCGAACTTCATACCCCTTCTAAGAACACTCTTCTCTGACTCTGACAGACATTTTCACTCCACTGTGGGCCGTTGTCGATAGACTGTGATCACAGATATCATAAAATTCTGATTTCTGTGACTGTGATTGTGACTCTACTCTAACTCATGACATGGAGTCATTTTGACGAGCTTAACGGACGATAATTTTAATGATAACGTCATTAGAAAACATACGTAATCAACCGATGTAGTGAAAGCGAGAGGCATTATGCGCCGCAAGCTGAATGTTTAGGCTGATGGTGCCTCTCTTTCCCTTTTCCGATCTCAAACTTGCACGCTCGGCTTAGACGGAACGTGACACCTTTTCGTGCGTGCAGCCAGCGTTTCATCTATTTATGATACTATATCACGTCTAAAAGTTAAAGAAAAAAAAGGCGGTAATTGTCGACTCACCACAAATTCAACGTCGGCGATTTAAGTTAGTTAGTAGGTACTCATGCAGTAAAATGTCATTCCAGGCAGTTCATTAATCTTGGCGCTGAGCTGAGCACTAAACGAGATTTATGCCTACTGCTATCATCTACAAAGTTATTTTAACATCCAGATACAAAGCAACACTGTGTACATCACGAGTTACCAGTTACCACTTGAATATTAGCTCAAAATACCTGACGTAGAAATAATCCCACATTTACGAAACCATTTATAAACAGACGACGTAGCATTTTGTAGTTAATACATTTCGATTAGTTGCAGTCATTCATGAACGATGAATGAATGTTTTAATAATAAAACAACTAATCACATGAATGAAATGGAATTTAGTTGTATGTGTAAGGTTTTAAAGTGGTCGGATATTTAAAGTTTCGGCATGGATACTCAGATGGATCGGGGTAGGAGGATAGGACCTATGTTTTCCAAAGAGTAATCTTACAGACGATCCACGCAGACTAGGCGTGGAACAGTGTGAGTGTCGCCCAGAACTTGATCATGTTGGCACTAGGAATACTCACTCAAACTCCTTGGCACGTTCTCCCCTAACAGAGGGGTTTTGGAGCCTGTGAAATTCACCAAAACACCTCAGGGAGGAGGATATACATATACCATATATTCCGAAGGCTTACCCGGGGCTCCCGGCCGTAAATAGCTGTAGGGCATGGTGTTGTTGTATGCGGTAAAAGTAGCATCCATGTAGGATTTCCATACATCAAAAAAGGACTCATCGTATGCGTCCATGCATTTTTTTGGACAGAATTAGAAGCGTAATTTGCTGAATCCGAATAACGATACAGATCATCATGGGAACTTGTTAGAACATAAAGATTTCGCATTACTAAGGTGGCAGACTAGCATAATGGATCACTTGATCAAAAGTAGTCATCGTAGCTTATAGATACCCGTCCATAAGCTAAGATTACTACTTTCGTTTTCGTACTTTAAGACTGTCCCAAGAAGCGGTGTGTCAGGGGGGGGGGGGGGCCTATACCCAGTATTTCTCAGGTAAAGCTAGAGATATCGCCTGAACTGGACCCCTACTCAAGGACACACAACCAAATGGTATAAGAAATACAAAAATAACTTTAAAATTGAACTTCACAACCATAAGATGAACTTTATACATAATTATAAATGGACCAACTTCGCTGGTAACATACCAAACCAAGAAGTCACTGATAAAAATACATTTCAAAAACATTCGTGACGTCAGTACTTGAGATGGCGATTGTGGGGCGATTAAATAAGTGGGCACATTCGATCGATTTACGATTATGTTCCCATAATCTGGTGCAAAGAGATGCCTGCGATCGGTCGTTCCAGATAATATGACGACCAAGAAATATCACTCTCTAAAAATATCGTAAACATGCAGAGGGTTAAAAATAAAACATTTTTATGGTTTGAAAGTTTTACTTATTTTAGAAGAGCTCGTATTCTTGCTGACTTATTTGCTGATCCATTATAACCATAACTAATCTATAGACAGCCATAGGGATAGTTTTTGCGTGAGGGACAATCCTCATGGATGAATTGCTGGACTCTCACAGACTAAAAATCCTCACGTATCCTGCCTAACATCCTACGGTTAGGACCCCGGGTAAGCCCTCGGAAAAATACCCCAGGACTCACAACAGACCTACGGCTACCACTGCGGCCTCACCAAGGGGAGAGGGGGTTCGAGTGCTATAGGCGGACAAAGCCGTGGGCACCATCTAGTGTGATTATATTAAGTCTATGTGAGCTTTAAGTATGTACCTACATAAGTGATGAAACTTTTCCTTTTCATTTTACTGTGTATCGTAAATGATACAATGAAGCATTGAATACCATTTTGTACATAAAACATGTAACACTTACTTAATATAAAGTACCCACTTATTTATTACTAGCTGTTCCCCGCGGCTTCGTCTACGTAGAAGTCGTCATCGCGCAAAATCATTACGCTCTTTTTGCGTAGTCGGTTAAAAAGTCCCTGGGAAGGACACAGGTCCTTCCCAGGGACTCAAACTATGTATACGAATTTCAGCTATTTAGCTTCAGCGGTTTAGGCGTGAAAGCGTTACAGAGATACAGACAGACAAACAGAGTTACTTTCGCATTTAAAATATTTGTAGAGATTGGTAGTAGGTACCTACTAACAATATTTGTCTTAGCCATGTCTTAACTTTCTGGACATTCTGGACATTCTCTCACAACGTCATCTAGCCCAAATTAAGCTAATTTAAGCTTGTGCTATGGGATCTATTCAACTTATTTTATGACCAACGACAGTTTTAGGGGGGGGGGGGGGCGCTATTTTTTATTAGTTCTTGTAATATTTTTTTTCGTTATTTTACAATCTAACGGAAAATTATCCGTTAGATTGTAAAATCTCGACTTATTTTCCGATTGTAAAGTGACGTGTTTTGTGTTTCTGTTGGCGCTATAAAAAATATTTTTAAGGGGGGCTCCCATATAACAAACGTCCTTTTGTCGTTTTTTGGGTAGGTACGGCGAGATTCCGACTCGCACTTGGCTAGTTTTTTAAATTAACAAAACTACACATACTACCCGTTTGCTCTAACTTTGCCGCTGGCGTAGAGGCGTATACCCGAATTGTTAATTAGACGAAGTAAATTGACAGTAGCTAATGTCACTTCGTCATAGAAAATAAGCAACATTGTATGAAGAAGTGACATTAGTTGCTGTCAATTTACTTCGTCTTATTAAAAATTCGACTTTAGTATACAGCCGAGCGGCAAAGTTAGAGCGAACGAGCAGTAGGTACATACCTAATTTCAGACACATACCTATAATGTTTAAATTAAGAAATAATTAAAAATATTTAGGACATTTCACACAACGCTATCTGATCCCAAAGTAAGCTAGGAACAACCTGCTTGTGTTATGGGTATCAGACCACGGATATTAATACTTATATACTTTTAAATACTTACATATTACCTATACATAGAAACACCCAGACTCTTGAGACAAACATTTATGGGTCACACAAATATTTGTCTCCGGTGGGAATCGAACCCACGACCTCCAACGCCGCAGGCGGTATCACTACCGACTGCGCCACAGAGGCAATAAAATGTGAGTAAAATAAATGTGAAAATAATTTTATATCTACTTAAATGTGTGTGTATAATTTTTTGAGTACTGCCCGTTCGCTCTAACTTTGCCGCTCGGCTCCATACTAAAGTCGAATTTTTAATTAGACGAAGTAAATTGACAGCAACTAATGTCAGTTCTACATACAATGTTGCGTATTTTCTATGACGAAGTGACATTAGCTACTGTCAATTTACTTCGTCTAATTAACAATTCGGGTATACGCCTCTACGCCAGCGGCAAAGTTAGAGCAAACGGGTAGTACTTAAATGTGTGTGTATAACTTTTGAGTACGCTTCGGCAAGGGGGAACGTCTCAGTTTGACGATGGCGCCTCCCCTCCCGATAGAAGTCATAGATCGTATTGCTCTATGCGCTGTCATAATATACTATTTGCAAGACTTGACAACATATTTGTCATAACAATAATGTGACTAATTTTGATAGCAGTTTTTAATACAATGAAAATACTAACTGGTATAATTTAGTCATGAATGAATGAATCATTAATGAATGAACTGTGTGTCCTTAATATAGAAGTTACTATGTCATACCTGTTTATGTCATGCATCACTCACTATTTTGTTGGTGACTCCTATAATAAATTTAAATCACTTGTTGATTACTTTAATAATATTTTGCTCTATTTACATAAAACACTGTTGTGTATTGTTAAGCGGAGTAGTGCTAATTACCAACAATCTGGAGGGTACAGGTAATTTTTCCTATCCCACATCCAAATTCCTTTCCTGAGGAGTTCGGTTCGTCATTCCTCCCATACAATTAGTTGGGGTTATCCTTAACGGTTGTAAGTTAGGAGTGACGAATCGAGGGTGTGAGCCGGGTTCCTCTTCCCCCCTCCCCTCCTTTTATTATCATTTTATAAAACACTGTTTTTGTGTAGGGCTTGAGAACTCCTGGGACATCCTTCCGAGGGCTTACCCTGGGCTCCCAACCGTAGGCTGTAGGTAGAGAACGTGTGGTTTCAAGTCGGTAAGAGTTCTGCATAGCATCCATGACCAAAGAAAGGCCTTTAGGACGGTGGGGTGATACCCACCGTCCTTAGCTAAAGAAGCAGCCCAAAGACGACTGCGTAACGTCAGCGATTCACGCACGTCTTACGCCCCAAGAAGCGGGATGACTCCCGAACCAACTCCCGAAGAAGCAGAACTTTACTATCACAGTGAGTCACAGAGATAGTACCAAAACGGCAGAAAGAGACAGACAGACGGACGGCGTAGTCTCATTAGTAGAGTCTCGGATTTACCCCTTCCTTGGGTAGGTACGGAACCCTATAAAATTTGAGCCGTCAGCCGTCACGGAACGCCTGGCAGAAGATGTGAAACATCGAATTTATTTTGTAAAAATCCAAAATCCAAAAACACTGATGCGAAGCTGGGCGGAGTGGAGATTTCGAGCATTCTCATTGGCCAAATTCACAGTCCGCTCAGCTCCACTCTGCCCAGCTTCGCATCAGTGGGAACACACCCTTAGGTCACATAGCGAGGCCAACGCTACATTTGATACCCACTTTAATACTCTGACTGAAGTTACATCAATCAATTACAGAATTCTTAGAACATAAATAATAATTATTGTTGTTCTAGGTACCATACTTCAAGTACCTGCCTAGGCCTGCCAATCTTTCGACATTTGTTATTAAGTACTACTCCGCTCCTTTGGATAGTAACATCATAATACATAACCTATGCCACTTCAGAATAACTTGGATTTCTAATGAAGAAAAATTTTTTTAAATCGATTTGAATGGATTTTGAAAAAAAAATTTCATTAGAAAAAAATCGGATCGATCACGTTTGTTTTTGTTCAACGTGAGGGAAAATCCTTATGGATGCCATGCCGGACTCCTACCGACTAAAAAACCTCACGTAACGCCCAACAGCCTATGGTTGGGAGCCCTGGGTTAGCACTCGGAACTTAGATCATCTAACCACAGGATGCGCCTTACTTAAGCATTGTTTTCTGCCATTGCACATGACCATTTGGTCTTTTGGCTTTATGAAAAGCCTGTACATCAGTACATAATTTTATATGATTAAACTAGTACATTACATTGTAGTTGACTGTACAATAACAATTAACACACAACAGCCATTACGCGTTTGTCGATTAATACATTTTTAAATGCAATGAAATTTTATATGTCTTTGTGTTTCCCCCTTCACTTGTATGAAAACTGGCAGAATATTTATGTATGCGGTGGTTCGCAAAGGCTAGTCCCGTGTTATATGGTCTAAGACTCGGAAGGATGTCCCAGGCAGGACTTGTTTTACGGCCCCTTAATTTCTTTAACAGATTTAAGTATTTGTTGACAATAGCGGCAACAGATATTTATACATCACCTGTGACAATTTTTCTTGAGAAACCTCGTGACAGTCAGACGTCAGCGAAGTGTCAAGGCCCCTTTACACATTGGGCCAACGCATTGGGCCAATGCATTGGACCAATGTTTAGAGGGCTATTTTGCGAAATGTTTGTGACAAATCGTAGTCGGCGCGAACATTGGCTGGCAAGCCGAATTGTGTCGGTTTTTTGAGCACACATCAAAGGATCTTGGCGCGTACCGCAAACAGCATTCACACGTTGGTGTCCATATCAGTTCGTTCCTATTCGTCAACCGGGAAAGTAGTGCCGCGCTCGAGCGAAAATATCGACAGCCGGTACAAGCAGCGAAGTCATGGACTTTTTTTCCCATTACAGAAATGAGCGGATTATATGGGACCCAAAACACCCACAATACAAAAATAAAAACAAAGGAAGTAATTAAAATATAATTATAACACATCATAATGGGTCAATTCATAGTAGCGCATAGTCAAAACGAATCCAAGATTTCATGTTGTAATGCAAAAAAAAACTTTTTAATTTTTTTTTAAATAAATGCTATAGAAACAGATTGCCGCTGCAGCCAGAGTTTCTACCTCCATTGTCAAAGCGCCAATCCACAATGAGCAGTACGCCAATGTGTGAACAGCTACACACCGCAAACGCAAACACTTTGGCCCAATGCGTTGGCCCAATGTGTACAGGGGCCTTCAGAAATATAATCACGTTTTTACCTTACTCTTTGGGTACGGAACCCTAAAAAAATACTTTTCTCTTTATATTGTTAGTACTTACAGATTACTGCAGAAACCCTCGTAGCCCCACTGGGTCAGAGTTCTGTAAATGACTAAGATTCCAGTCCTGGTTTTGCCCGATATACTTACTTCACTATTGCTTCCACACCTCATAAAATGTTTTGTTCGAATAATATTATGTTGAAATCTGCCCGATGTGTTGTCAGTTAATAATGATAATTGCTCGTCTCTCTTGACTAATAGAGTGATGATTTTATTGCCTAAGTAGCCTTCCTGAATAAACTGGCTATTTTGTACAACAAAAATTTTAACTCAATCAACTAAGTAAACTGCAGCTGCAGTTATGTAATATTATTAATAGATAAATAAAATAAATTATTCAATAAATAACAGTAGGTATAAATATTAATTTAATAAAGCATTTTAATATAATAGTTACTGTTATTTTCGATAATTCTACAAACCACAAAGTCGTCCTTAATCATACCTATTTTACAAGAAATAATTAATAATATTAATTATAAGCTATGGAGTCATAAATAACTATATTTTCAGGAATTGACCTACTTCCTATTATTTCTCGAGAAACGATGCGCTGTTTATCATAAAATATGTCATTAATTAACGAGACTCAACTTAGATGATTCACGAGCTTATTATAATTTGTCTGAAATGTAATAAGAGTGGAGCAAAGAGTGGAACAGGTGAAAGAATTTGTGTACTTGGGTTCCAAATTTGTAAGGGATGGAAAGTGTGACCAGGATATTGAGCGAAGAGTTTTGGCAGGAAATCAAGTGAATGGGGCTATGTACACCTTTATGAGCAGTCAAAATGTGTCTGAGAAGGCCAGGTTGGCTGTACATAGGGGAGTGCTCATCCCTACACTTATGTATGGTAGTGAAAGTTGGGTATGGCAGAAGAAGCATGAAAGCAAAATTAATGCAGTGGAAATGAGAAGTCTGCGAAGTATAGCTGGAGTGACTTTAATGGACATAAAAAGAAATAGCGTGACAAGGGAAAAATGTGGTATAACAGAAGATGTAGTGACTAAGATCGAAAAAGGGATGCTTAGATGGTTTGGACACGTGGAAAGAATGGATGAGAATAGACTGACAAAGCAGATTTATGAGGCGAGAATGAATGGGCAAACTGGTAGGGGTAAACCTCGGCGTACGCATGCCGATCAAATCAGAGACGTTCTGGAAAAAGTCAAGGTCAAGAGTACCCTTAACCGGCGAGCGTGTATGAAAACAGTTAAGAAAGTAGAAGAAGCGAAAGTTGTATGTCAGGATCGTAGCAAGTGGAAAGCCATAGTCTCTGCTTACCCCGATGGGAGACAAGCGTGATTATATGTATGTATGTATGAAATATAATAAGTATGTAGTACCTAATAAATATTGTTAGACATTTTTTTTACACAGCGTCATCAATCTAAGTTCGTCTAAGGCCGCAGTGGTAGCCAATGTTTGTTAGGAATCCTGGGGTCATCCTTTCGAGGGCTTACCCGCGGCTTCCAACCGTAGGCCGTAGGTAGGTAACGTGTGATTTTTAGCCGGTAAGAGTCCGGCATAGCATCCATGAAGGATATTCCTCACGTCAAAAAAGCTGACATAGTTTGTGCTATAGAATCTAGTAGATAACTAATAAATTCATCAATGTAGCTGCTTATATCTGTGCATAAGCACTATTAAAAGCATGATGTGACTCACTCTATATCATCAAAATTCAAAACTCAACCGATAGGTATTCATTCACACAGAAACTCGGAATTTTCAGGGTAAGTTATCCTTATTTTGTTTGTTTTGGAGAGAGCTTTATATTATGAGATGGCTTCGATACCTGGATCTCGTCCCGTAAGCAGTTGTAGCACTGGGTACACCACAAAGGGAAGAAAAAAATAAAATATTTTTTTTCAGTTACTACAGCACACGCTTCATGAACCGTGATTCCTAGACGGTAAAAATTAAAAACGGAAAAAATAAATATATGGGGCTCCCAGACAAAAAACATCGACTCCGACTCGCACTTGGCTGATTTTTATTCAACACCAATAATGAAGTCAAAATGTCCTTCTAACTTATGGCACAGTATATTTATGTTGTTTACCCAGTATTGTAGCTCCCTACAAACGGACGAAGCGCAAGCTATACCTACGATTCTCGTTTTCGGCAGGCCTTTCAGCACGCAAGCAGCGTCCGCAGTCGCGATTGTGCCGAGTAGACGAATGGACGGTGTGTCGTTTTTTAGATAGTAACCGCGCGTGTTTTATTTACTAATAATATTTAATATGACAACTAGAGTCTATTGTGCTTGTTTTGGTTGCATGAATTCGTCAATAACGCACCCAGAGATAACGTTTTTTAGATTACCTGGAAACTCCGAAAGGTAAGACTATAAATTGATTTGACTTAAGTACTAATTAGTACTATACTACTAGTTGACTAAAGTTAAACAAAGTGATTGACACGAGTGAACTAGGTAGTTACATGAAGTAGGTATGTTTGTGTTTAAAACTAGAATTATTGTGCTTGCTCAGTCAGAGAATATCCAAAAAAAAAAACTAGTTCAGAACTCTAGTACGTGTATGTAGTACATTTAGTTCCGTTGTCAGTTCGTAGATATTTAATTGAGAGCAATGATTTAGGTATGTTTCAAGAGTATTCATTTCTTTGTGGATGACCGATGTTACAGTACACTTAGCACCGTATGACTTTGATTGACAGCATTTTTGTTACCTTTGTTTTTTATTACACGCATAGAGACAAATATGAACTTCCAAAATTTTACACAACTTGAAAATGTACGAAAAGTACTAGTGTGCTAGAGACTGACTAGTACTTTCAAATCGAAAAATAGTTTTAATTTTGTAAATCAAAAATTTAACGCAATGATTATAAAGACTAGAATTCCGTGATTCTATCACTGATGAAACATGTGATGAGCCGATTATAATTGTCTACGCCCCGCTTACTCGTTTTTATATTTCTGTACCCGTCTCACTCAATCGTTGGTAGATAACGGGCGCTGCGCCGCCGCCCCGCGCCGCCAGCCGTTGCGGAGATATTATATTATTATTCACAAAGTATTTTTTTGTTTAAATAAAAAAGGTACATATTTACTCGAAATGAAAGCCGGTTGTCAGTAAAACGACAATCCTTAATACAAATTGAAGGCCTTGTGGGCGGATTGAAAAATTTCAACTGCATTAGGCTCACTATCTATTACGCGTACGTAAAACTATAAGGTAAAATGTGGGCGTATACTATGCCCCTGCCTACACCTTCGGGGATAAAGGCGTGACTATATGAATGTATGTATGTACATATTTACAATCGCAATACTAAATAGAAAGTCAAAGTAGGCACATATTATTAAAATGCTGTAGGTGGGCAGCCCTATCGCATGCTTAAGTACCGCGCGGCTGTAGGCATTTATTTCTAAAATCCAGCCGAGTCAAACTACAGTATACAGTGCTTATGGTGACTATTGGCAGTAGGAAAACTATATTGAGGTCAAAGTAGGATTAAATTTAATTAACGAATGTGTAATAATATCAAGTTATTCATCCTAAGGTGGATCCCAAATTAATACACGTGACTGTACCTACGATGACGCTCATTAGAGTGCAGAGGGGCTTATGGCGAGACTTTGTCTGTAGTCTGTGACTCTGTTGCATTAAACTACGTCACTAGGTGACATGGATCATCTGTTTAAAGTTTGTAATAAAACAAAAATGACAACGTCAATCGGATTGAACTTTCACTTTCACAATAAACGTTTTAGAGAGGGGCAGTCGGGTGAGACCGTCTCAAGGCTTCTTGTTTATTCATCGGATAGTACAGTTTAATTACTTGTTAGTTTTTGATTTTTTTTTTGATTTTTTTATTTTATGTTTATTGAGAAAACCAACAGCGTTACAAAAGTTTACACAATCTTAACTATTACAACTAAGCAAAGCCAATAACAGCTTTCCCTAAATTATCCAAAAAATAGTTCTTTTCCTTCATTGTGACGATGATTTTTATTACAAAAGGCTACAAAAGATCTTTTTCAAGGAGAATGTGACAGACTGGATCTCTACCCGCATTTTTTTATATTTCATTTCACCGGGTTAGGGGTGGAATTTCGAAGAACCCCTTAGTGGATGCTCATAATAAAAAAAAATAGTTTCTAGAGTTTTGGTAGGGCGTTGATAACGGTACAATTATATCTTTAGCATAGAAGAAATTTTAAGTGACTGTTTAACTGATTAATACCTAAGTATTGAACATTAAAGTTCAACTTCAAAAGGAGAGTGCACAATTAATTTCTGGTCGTTTGCGTATCTGGTCGATTGCGATTAACATGTCGGTCGTTTTCGTTTCTGGTCGAATGCGTTTTTATTTTGGTCATTCGCGTATCGGGTCATTTGCGTGTCTGGTCATTAGCGTATTTGACACCTGGTCATTTGCGTATATGGTGATATGCGTCGAAAGGAAAAGTTCTCGCTAACTCGAAAGGGGTGAAAACGCCAAGGGTTTCAAATTGTTATGACGTCTGAAGCTCTACATAAAAGTTACAATAATTATTTTATTGAAACCGAACTCTTCTATCAGCGCACATGTTTCCCTCCCCTCTCCGGGTTCTTCTACATATAAGTCGCCACGACTTTACGTCAAGCAGGCCGCGAAATTTCTGCACATTGCATTTGCGTCAAATAGGTTCAGGGGATGAAAAATACAGGAAACAAAAATTTTTCCAAAATGGTTGCGCCTTGAATATAAAAAACAAGTCTTTAATTACCTTTTGTAGCATTTTTTTTTTTTAAATTAATTCATTTAATCTTCGTTATTGCATTGCCTATTAATAAAACCTTTATTAGTAGGTATGAGGTAATATTTGTTGGAAAAGTTATTTTATAGATACAAATAACGCAGTTTCAAAAGAGTATATGGGATCTTTTTCGGAAAAATTCGAAATTTAAATGTGTATCTATTGGTCGAAATGGGCAATCGCAGTTACTACCTGGCGACACGACCGCAAAATGTTTTGTTTTATTTTTAGTAGGGACTTAGTAATTTTTTTGTGGTTTCAACAATTTTTTTACTATCAAAGATTACATTCCTAGATTTCCTAGTATAAAAATCAATGAAGCCGTTCTTGACAGTGACTCCGTACTGATTAAATATATAACTCCTTCCTTTCATAGCGTTCGAATTATCAGATAACAACGCCTACATTTCTTATAATACATCTGACGCGACAATACAAACATCTCAACGATACAGATTAAACATAATGCATGTATTAATATATAGCCACTGTATTTAAAATCAGGTGTAGCATTCGGCCAAGCTCAGTATTCTTAAGTGGTCTGTGGCAGTGCATTCTCGGCACCGACGTCGAACGGAACGTATGCTACAATAGTATTAACTGTTCCCGCGCGAATTCAAATTTAGTGCTTTATTTTTTTTTTATTTGTAATATCTGTGGTTCTTTTTTATTTACGAAATGGGCAGATGATATAAATTTTTGGTTGGATTTTTGTGCGTTTGAACTTAAATATTATTATTATTGACATTTTAGTTTTGTAGACTGTGTTAAGTGTTCAAGTGCCATGGCAAACATGTAAGTATTAATATTGTAGATTATACTATTTAAATTTAAATATTCAACCGATTTTAGTAGGTATTATTGAATAATGTTAAGAACCACGTCTTCCGTTAAAACCAAGCGCTGAATTTTGAATTCATGTGTGAAAATCTCCTTGTCCTGATTTTATGGGATCCCGCTATAGAACGACCTTCACCGAGCTGGTTAATGGATGAAAAGTATTAAATATTGAATTAAATAATGTCAATAAATAAATTGCAAATGGGTTGCCTAAAAAAATTCAGTCCAGAATATGATTATTGGGTCCGCAGGTATAAGCAGGTAAAGTGATATCTACTCATGAAATAACTTACAACGGTCTTATTAATTAAATAAAGTTACTTAAAATATAAATATTATTTCATTGAATCCACCATTGATTATTTCATTGATCGCCCGTGAAATGTTTAAATGTTTTTTTTTAAATCTTGATTGATTATATTCTTGACTGAATTATTTTTAGGCAACCCATTTCCCATTTATTTATTTTTAACACGTATAAATTACCTATTCAGGTATATAAAATCGTTAAATGCAAGTCTCATATTTTCACTCAAACAGATCGTAAAAAATCAGGGAAGTTTGACTTCAAAAATTAACGAAAATTGACCGTAGGTGTACTTGTAAAAATATTTAAAAAAGTATGTTGACTATAGTCATCGTAATGAAAAACAAACCTCACATACAACAATTAAAAATAATTGCTATAAATACCTAAGAAGTAATGTGCATCTTCCTAACATAATATGGCAAAGAAAGCCCATCAGAAATCTATTTTTAAGAATTTTCCATTGTGAATCTAAGCGCACGGTAGTGCGCAGGCCAAGTTCCAGCAACAGGCCGCACGCGTGCCGTACACTACTTACACGAACCGTTTCGACCCACTTTTGACCCCCCTGTAGCTCATTACTATTACAATAAACATTATTTAAATTTAAATTCTTTCACTGTTGGTAAGCTACACTCTTTGCGGTGAACATAGGCTATATTTTATTCCTGTATTCCCACGGGAACGCGAACTACGCGGATGAAACCGCGTGGCGTTCGCTAGTAAGAAAATAACCTGCCAATAAAACCTTACAGCCTCTCATTACCAACACTCATTGAATGGTCCTCATACCCTGTCTTGTTGAATTTCGTTCGGGGTTAATTTTTTGTTACACCCGTAGCTTCATTATTCAGATCAATTAGGAGTCACAGGGGTTACATTCACATGATCTTGTGCTTATATCCTACCCCTCATCCCTTACATCCCAGAAGAACCAGACAGAAGCACTACATTAGTAAATCGTTCAACCATAGTCCACTGCTCGATAGGTACAGACTTCTCCTATTGTTCTCCATAAAATGGAGCCTTCGGTTTCTGCATAAACTGTTCTGTATTTTTTTTTAACGTGAAGGAAAATCCTCATGGATGCTATGCCGGACTCCTACCGACTAAAAAACCTCACGTAACGCCCAACAGCCTATGGTTGGGAGCCCCGGGTAAGCCCTCGGAAGGATGTCCCAGGACTCCCAACAGACCCATGGCCGCCACTGCGGCCTCGCCTAGCGGGTGGTTTGGGTGCTATACCGCGTCTTTGGGAAGCAGGGACCACTGGGCGTCGATTTCCCGAAACGCAGGCCTTTGACCCCCATCCAGCGCCTCCTTTCGCCATTTAAACAGTGACACAAGGGCTCTCGCTTCCAGGTCCCATGCAGGGGTTCCGGCTAGGAGACATGCCGCCTCACCTAAGATCATGCTTTTTCCCCGTATCACCCTGACGGCCATCGCCCTCTGTGGGCTCAGCAATTTAGCCACAATGACGGCCGTCAGGGTAAACCATGTTCTCTTGACCTACTCCAGGTCTTCTGTTCATCATCTGGCTGTGAGATCGGTTTTTATTGGACCGGACCGGACTTTTACTGACTAAAACTACACGTGCCCTACCACTACCTACGCTCAGGAGCCCGGGTAAGCCTTCGGAAGGATGTTCCAGGAAACAGTCATACAGTCATACCATTGGTGATTATTACCTTGACTGACAAGACTAGTATACACCACACAGTGTGCTCGGGGCCGTATTAGGTACAGAACTGTTTGCAATATGAAGAAAACTAACTTCAAACGTTAGGAGTGTGACCGCATGGAATGCTGTTCCCGTTCCCATGGAAACTTATTCCATGGATAAAAGTGGCCTATGTGCTATTCTCGACTACAATCGATCCCTATATGTATCTAATTTCAGCTAGATAGCCGTTAGAGCTTGAATGAGTAACAAAACCTCCACCCATCTATACTAATATTATAAAGAGCAAAAAGATTTGTTTTTGCTTTTTGTTTTTTTGTTATTTTGTTTGTTTGTTTGTAACGAATATGTTCCGGAACTACTGGACCGATTTGAAAAATTCTTTCACTGTTGGGAAGCTACACTCTTTAGGTGAACTGAGGCTATATTTTATTCCCGTATTTTCACGGGAACGGGAACTACGCGGGTGAAACCACGTGACGTCCGCTAGTACATGATATTTTGATGGATGACTTTAAAAAAGAAATTTTATCTTTACCTAATCAATTGTTTGCGCGGCGAAAGGTGAAAGAAGGATAAAGTTATCAATTTGTTAGCTAGAATAATATCACTAATCTTTGTCATCTTTGCGTCTGTTGAAATGTTTTTATACCACTAAGGTGGCAGACAAGCATACGATACGACCTACCAGATGAACTGGTGGTCACCGGAGCCTATATGGACGTTTGCAACATCAGAGGCGATACACTCGCGCTGCCGACCCTGTAAAAACCTTCTTAGATCCTTTTGAAGAAATCCATATTATCAATATCAATCAATCAATATCATCAATCAATACATATAATAAAATCGTAACAAGTTGCTGTCTGTACATAGAAGATAAAGAAGATAAAATATTATAGGGGGCTTTAGGAACGCAATGGAACCCAAAACAATGATTTTTAGAATTTTTGTCTGTTTGTCTGTACGGTTGTGCACCCTAATCTCAGTAACCGCTTAATCGATTGCAATGCGTTTTCTTTATTGTGTCGAGGTTTGCTCCACTTAACATTTAGTGTTTATTTCATGTCAATCGGTTTATAAATAAAAAAGTAATATCACTTTAAAGAATCGTACATAGTCATATGAATCTAAAAATGGGTAAATCTAAACTGGCGTGTTGACTTAATCATAAAAGAGAATTGTTTTAGAATAGACTTAATCTTTAAGCTCTTTTATGATTAAGCAAACAGGGCAGTTTCACACGCTGGTTGATAAGTCTGCTGAAGAAATACCACTCCTTTCATACACCTTATGTGACGTAAACGAAGTTGCGGGTTCAGCTTGTTATAAATATGACGATAACTGAATGTACTAGGTATATTACTGTAAAGTTTCATTAAATCCATACAGTACCTCTTTTTTTTGTGAAAGAGAACATTAGAGACTTAGATTAGGTTTTCGATAACACGTATGAATTTTTGGATTCTACCATGGATTATATATTATCATTAAATCATCCACTCACTTTCGCGTTTACAATATTAATGTGATAAGCGAAAAATGGCTCGCATTGCGTATACTTACTTCATACAACCCACGTTCCCTTTCTCTGACATTATTAATTAAACGCCGATATTTATAGCTACAAGTCGAGATGGCTTGATAAGCTAGCTTAGAGTTCTTAAACACTAACTTACCTAACCGGAGTCAACACAACCATACATACGTCTAAACTAACATTATAAAGAGGAAAATAAAAGCTTTGTTAGTTCGCAATTGATAAAACTTGAACTATCTTTAAAAATTCTTTCAAAATTAGAAAGTCTTAGAATTGAATTGAAGCGCTCGTGGCCCCGCGGACTCAGTGTTCTGTAAACGATCACTGCAGTAAGCAACTTTCACTATGGCCGGTCCATGGATGGGTGACCATCCATGTGATCACTTTGTGACAGTTATTTGAGCGTTTCCGTGCTTCGGAAGGCACGTTAAGCCGTTGGTCCCGGTTGCCAGTAAAATGGCAGTCGTTAAGCCAAGTTGAAGGCTTTATTTCAACAGCAAGGAGTCACAACCTGCGCCTGTCCATTTAAACACGGCAATACGGCTCACAACGTATTAAGTGGGACAAATTATAAAAAGGTGATATGTGGGTATATAATATGCCTCTGCCTACCCCTTCGGGGATAAAGGCGTGATGATGATGAACCAACATTAGAAAGTCAATTTATCTAAGTAACATTTGCTATGTATTTATCATCGCTTTACATTTTTCTGTAAATAGGGGTATAAACACAGGTACTCGAAAGTGTAAAACCTGAAACCTATATCTATTTTATGACAAGTTTTTATAAGGATTAAACTGAAACCTATATCTATTTTATGACAAGTTTTTATAAGGATTAAACAAATTTATTTAGATAAAAAAAGTACCTACATTACTTGTTAAGTTTTTTGCAATATTTCTCATTTTTCGAGAGCGATTTAGATCGAACAAAGTATTCCTAATCGTGTTTTAAACCGTTAAAAAATTAGGAGTTAATAAATTACAATAATAGATTCTTTTATCAGATCAAATCAAAGAATATTTCCTAGTATAAAGTTCACCCCAAGATGAGTCTTTTTCTAATATACAAGCCTTAATACTTTTTATGATAAAATATGGCACTGTCTAAGGCATGCTATATGAACAGAGAATAGTGATACTATTATCATTTTCTACTCATTTTTGCCAAACTATATGTTGGCATATAGAGACAGACCGACAAACATATTTTAATGTACCTAACCTACTTTAGTTGAACTTTAGGGGAAACTGGGGATACTTGATCCCTACGGGAGACTAGGTACACGAGATTTACAGAACCTGTATAAGTCTTATTAAGTTATATAGTGGCAATATCGATTGTATATGGTACAAGATAACTTTTTAAAGATGATAAACCTATCATTTTTAACACTTTGTCAAATGGCGGGCGAGTAAGTAATTGTTGCAGCGGAAAGAAAATTTTGATGAGTTTTTATTGTGACTAAACATTTTTTTAAATAGGACTTTTAAGTGTGTATGCATTTAATACGAGCCATTATCTATATTATTAGCCATTCTTTACGTAAAAAAGTGGTAATATTATAAACATTTGAAAATATTTTTGTTTATAACCTCAAATAGCTCAGGGTATACTTGGTACACTTTATTATGGGAGATTTGATCCACCTGGCTCAAGTGTCCCCTACCTTTTTTTTTTTCAATTCATTGCAGAACAATATGCCAAAAGCCTACAAAACCAGAGGAGGTGCCCGAAAAATGGTGCCAGGGAACGAAAATAAAGCTAGTCCATGCCCTTAAAGTCGCACAGCGAGCTATTGAACGAGCTATGCTATGGATGTCTCTAGAGGGACAAAATCTGGAACGATGTTCTCCGTTAGAGAACCAGAGTGGTCGACATAGCTAGCAGAAGCATGCGTCTTGAAATGGCAGTGGGCTGGCCACATTTCTGTAGGAGAACCGATGCCGATGTTCGGTTGAGCATACGAGTTGTGGAGTGGCCTGCTGTTAAAATTTTTCAAGCCGCCTAAAAAGGCTTTCAACTTAGCTTAATGACTGCCATTTTACTGGCAACAAGGATCAACAGCTTAACGTGCCTTCCGAAGCACGGAAACGCTCAAATGAATGTCACAAAGTGATCACATGGATGGCGGCGGACGGCTCTTAGTGAAAGTCGCTTACTGCAGTTATCGTTTACAGAACACTGAAACCGCGGGGCCACGAGCGTTACCAATAAACTGTGATATAGATAAGTATATGAAGAAATATGTGATTTCTAAAATGAATAATGACATTTTTTATTTAACTCCTTAGTAATGGTATCATGTGACCATATGGAAGACTTGATGCCCCAGGATCATGTCACCCAGACCGGGGGGATCAAGTCTTACGTATATACGGGACACATGGTACGAATCCTTATTATTGATTTTAGTCAAATAACTACTAAATTTAGATATTCATATTTTTGGCTCTTACAGCAATTATAAGCAAATAAATTTCACGTATTTTAGTACTCACGGTTTTTTAAACGAATACTCAATATAGAAATTAGGGATAAAAAACAAAAGGGGGGATCAAGTGTCCCCAGTTTCCCTTATATGAACTCTGTCATCGATAATGAAATAATTACCTCTTTTGAAGATACTGAAAATATTAAGGAGTGATTATTTTTCGTGTCCTCCAAGATGACCTTATTTTATTTTTTGCAAGCTGAGGCTCGCAACTTCATTTTTATTACATAGGAAAGAGAGAGAAAGAGAGAGAGAGAGAGAAAGAGAGAAAGGGAAGAGGTGAATTATTATTTGGATTGGAATTGCCTTATTTTACTACTGATTCGTGTTTTTTAACCTTAACAGTCATGTTATGTTATTGCGGATTTTTTTAGAACTTTTCTGAGCAATTTTGTGAACACGTTTATTTTGCACACACAATGAAAACTCTATCAGTCGTCTAGATCCCATAGCTCAAGCTTACATTAGCTTAATTTGGGCTAAATGATGCTGTGTGAGAATGTCCACAAATATTTATTTCTATCAATTACGTCCATGCGGCTATGCTTATACCTA
Source organism: Miltochrista miniata (assembly GCA_933228765.1). Taxonomy (NCBI): domain Eukaryota; kingdom Metazoa; phylum Arthropoda; class Insecta; order Lepidoptera; family Erebidae; genus Miltochrista; species Miltochrista miniata. The sequence goes on from OW121769.1 coordinate 7,066,738, forward strand.
CTGTAAAGTTGTAAACTGTAATGTTTACACAGGTGGTTTACATTCTGTAGTCACAAGGATATGATATCAAAGACAATGTAGTCGTAATAATATTAATCTATGTCAAATTATTGTCATCATCATCATATCTAATCTCTGCCGATTTTGCGCCCACGTTGGGCAGAGCATCTTCTCAGCCGATTTTGTGCCCACTGTTGGGCAGAGCATCATCTCAGCCAATTTTGTGCCCACTGTTGGGCAGAGCATCATCTCAGCTTACTCCCTAAAGACGCGGGATAGCACCCAAAACCCACTCCTAGAAGAGGCTGTAGTGGTAGCCGTAGGTCTGTTGCGAGTCCTGAGGTATCCTTCCGAGGGCTTACCCGGGGCTCCCAACAAGGCGGTTAGGCAGGATACGTGAGGTTTTTTAGTCGGCAGGAGTCCGGCACAGCATACATGTAGGATTTTTCTCACGTTAAGAAAATGGTAGTAGGATTAAGGATATTAAGGCTGTCACACTACAAATATTAGAGTACAACTAGCTCTTTTATCGATGACAGCTATCTCATAAAAGCAACCTTACAATGAAAGGAGAAGATTCATCATTGTTACATATTGTTAGTCAGAGATTCTGAGAATAAATCTTGGCAAGCTGTGAAGTACTTACGCTTCAACATAAGAGCTCTCAAATTCCTACCTAGGTCTTGTGTCTAATGAGGCGACACGCTCAAAATAAGCCAAGCCATATTGCTGACATAAATGTTTCATTCAGAATTGCAGACGTTCATAACAATCCTACTAATTTGCAACTTTCCGCAAAAAATCAACGTTTAAGGGGTGAAACAGTATGCCAAAATTTACACGGGGTGAAAATTTAAAAAAAAATCGGTTGTCTATAAAGTCGGTTTTACTGACGACGGTTGAACGTGACAACGTCATAAGAAAATAAAAATAAAATAATAAAAATAATAACATTACAAAACGAAAAAAAATATAAAAACAATCAATTGATTATAGTGCCATCTGTTGAAAACATTACTAAAGTAAACGGAACGCCTCAGAGCGAGGTAACGCGACGCGAGGGAGGTAACAACGTATTGCGTCATCTTTTTTCGTTCGTGCAGCCGGATCCATCAAATTATAAGACGTTGTCACGTCAAAAGCCCTTTCTTAGCGTGTCTTTTTTTTTAACGTGAGGGAATATCCTCATGGATGTTATGCCGGACTCATACCGACTAAAAAACCTCACGTTACGCCCAGCAGCCTATGGTAGGGAGTCTCGGGTAAGCCCTCGGGAGGATGTCCTAGGAGGACTTCTTAGCGTGTCTACTATATACGAGTTAGCTTACCCTTAGTATACTCGTAGACGTGAACGTCAGTGATAATTTTTATTATTCAATGATACCCTCAAGTTCCGGGGTTATTTGGAATGCAGATGTTTCTGAATATGAAAATTCTATGAACTGACACCCTGGATTAATACACCGACTGTTTTATCCCATTGGAGAATCGAGTGCGGTAAAGCTCCACAATACGGGCGGAGCTGCAGGCTGTAGCTAGTGTTGCAAATAAAAAAGATATTTACATAACAAAGAACATTATAATGCTAATATAGCAAGTTGTCAAACATGTTGAATTATCATAAAAACATACAAAACTTGTATTTTTAAGTTAATGAACTTTCGGAGGTTAGTCGCTCCTAAAAAACCATAAAACGTCGCATAAAACTTTTAATGGAAGTCTTTGCAAAATAATAATAACAGCTGGTTGCTTTTTGAGTCATCTAATTTCTGATATCAGCTAAACATGTCACTAAAATAATGAAAAATACACAAAACCACAAGGTAAGTTGACCAGATGACCTGGTTCTGAAGTTCTGATTCTTCAGAGTTTGTTGGTATTCTCGACCAGCTGGCCTTAAATGGTCTAACATAGAAACATTACTCCCAGAACTGCAGCAAAGCTCAACTTTGACTGACCTTAAGTGGTTGGTTAGAGGGAGGAATCTAAAGCTTGAGGGTGGAAGTGTTATTTTTAAGGGCATAATTACGGAGAAACCTGCTTAGGGCCTCCCCTCCATACCTCTCTCTATAACCCTCGAAAGCCAACCCTAGCCGCTCACACCGGTATTGCGCTTTGTCGCCTCACAGGCTTATCATACCTATAGTGATTAAGGGGCCCATCTAGTGAATAGGTAAGCACCTTTTGCCAAATGAGATGATGTCTTCATTATAGCTTATTTTACCCGAAAACCAATCTCCCAGTTAATAGTTTTCATATTTTACTGAAGTTTATTACACTTTGCAAGAGATACACTACCGTTCTTGTTAAATTTGTCATTAGCCTTCAGAATAACAAGTCCTAACAGGACTAACAGATCATATAAATTATTTGTAGCCTCATTAGCTCAATGTTTTGTACACGATCACAGTGCTAAGCATATTACGTTACGTTCAATCTTAAGATGGGTTGGCGTTTGTGGCCTTTCCATTTTCGAGCTTTTCCGTGTGCTGTAAGGTACGTAAAATCATTAGTCCCTCGTGCTAACATGGCAGTTTTTCAGTCAATAACTAACGACTGATATAATGTTATACGCTTGGGTTCAAAAGCAACACGACCTTCTTAAGTGTCTGTCGTATATTATTGATCCTAGGGGAAAATCTTATTCTTAGACACGACTACTTAAATAATCGGCTGTCACTACGGAACTTACACAAAACAATTAAAACAATACACTCATTATTTCTGACACATAATTTCAGACCCACATAATTATATGTGTTTACTTATGGACGCTTAGACTTGTGTACTGACAAAGGGAAAAGTCTCCGTATGGTGCCTTCATAATCATAACCATAGTACTTTTGCCGAGTCAGGTTACTTTGGAAAAGTAAATTACATACATATATATACATATATAATCACGCTTGTCTCCCATCGGGGTAAGCAGAGACTATGGCTTTCCACTTGCTACGATCCTGGCATACAACTTTCGCTTCTTCTACTTTCATAACTGTTTTCATACACGCTCGCCGGTTAAGGGTACTCTTGACCTTGCCTTTTTCCAGAACGTCTCTGATTTGATCGGCATGCGTACGCCGAGGTTTACCCCTACCAGTTTGCCCATTCATTCTCGCCTCATAAATCTGCTTTGTCAGTCTATTCTCATCCATTCTCTCCACGTGTCCAAACCATCTAAGCATCCCTTTTTCGATCTTAGTCACTACATCTTCTGTTATACCACATTTTTCCCTTATCACGCTATTTCTTTTTTTGTCCATTAAAGTAAATTATAGGTAAGTTTTCTAATTTTCACTAGATTTTTAGCTCAAGAAGTAACAACAAGAATCACAACTATAAAAATTAACGAAATCGGTCCGGCCGCTCACGCGTGATTTCGTGACCAAGAGAAATAGGGATTAATTTTTAGGGTTCCCTACCCAAAGGGTAAAAACGGGATGTTATTTATGAGACTTCACTGTCTGTCCGTCACGAGGCTGTATCTCAGGAACCGTGATAACATGAGAGCTGAAATTTTCACAGATGATGTATTTCTGTTGCGGCCATAGCACAAATACTACAAACTAAAAAAACCGGCCAAGTGCGAGTTGGATTCGCCCATGAAGGGTTTCGTAGCAGCAATTAATATAATATTAAAGTTCATATAGTTCGTTGTAACTTTAATTGATGTTTTAACACGTTCGCAGTGGTAGTGATTATTCTAACCGAAAATTGCGGTTTATGGCAAAAAAGAAAACTACTAGCTCTATCTCATTCAAACTAATTTTCGTTGGTAGTTTTTATAGCAATGTACATCATATATTCTTTTTAGATTTATCATTCTCTTAGTTTAGAAGTTAGAGGGGGGGACACACACATTTTTCTACTTTGGAAGTGTCTGTTGCACAAACTATTCACTTTAGAAAAAATGATTTTAGGAACCTCAATAGCATTTTTAAAGACCTATCTATAGATACCCCACACGTATGGGTTTGATGAAAAAAAACATTTTTAGTTTTAGTTCTGAGTATGGGGACCCCCAAAATTTACTGCTTTTTTTTTCTAGTTTTATATAAGAATCTTAATGCGGTTCACAGAATACATCTAGTTACCAAGTTTCAATAGCATAGGCCTTATAGTTTCGGAGAAAAGTGGCTGTGACACACGGACGGACAGACAGTAAGGCAGACATGACGAATCTATAAGGGTTCCGTTTCTGCCATTTGGCTACGAAACCCTAAAAAGAGGGGCTCCCATACAACAAACTTTTTTTTATTTGCTGTTTTCTGGTACGGAACTCTCTGTGCGCAAATCAACTGGCACTTGGTCGGTTTTATCTTATACTAGCTGACCCTCGCAACTTCGTTTACGTCACATAAGGTTTGCGAAAGGAGAGGTACTTCTTCATCATACTCATCAAGCAGTGTGTGTGAAACGGCCCTGTTTGCTTAATCATAAAAGAGCTTAAAGATTAAGTCTATTCTAAAACAATTCAGTCCCCGCCTTCGGCGCGGACTGAATTATTTTACAATAGCTTTAATCATTAAGCTCTTTTATGATTAAGCCAACACGCCCGTTTAGAATTACCCTCACATTCAAAGGAATCCTTGAATTCCAGGTTTTGCAAAAGTTGAGATGTCTCTAATTCCTGAACTACAAAACCTTCAACGTTGGCACTTGTGTGAAATATTCTTTAAAGTATTTCCTTTATAACACTGAAAAAATTTTTGGAATCGGACCACGAATTGAGCAGTTACAACTAAAAAACCGTTTTGTCTTTCATCCCCTCTCCCAAAGGAACCGCGCAAAATATGGGGATCAAAAGTATTCAAGAACCTTCCTTGGACAATAAGCTCAGACTGTACCATGTATCATTCAAATCGGTTCAGTAGTTTCGGCGTGATACTTATTCGGGATACAGACAGACAGACAGACAGACAGACAGACAGACATGAAAATTTTAAATTACGTTTTCGGCTTCGGTATCGATTAGAGAACGCCCTACGCTTCAAATTTTCAAAATATCTTCCATGTACAGACTCTCGACCCTCAACAGTTTTATTATAAGTATAGATAGAAGAAGATTCAAAAGAAACGTGGAATTCTAGATTTACCGAAAGTTTAGATGCCCCTAATTTCTGAACTACATAACCCTCAATATTGAAAATTGTATGGAATAATGCTTAAAGTACTCCCTTTCAGACTCCAAACAAATATTTGAAATCGAACCACGCAGTGAGAAATTATAGCTAAAAACCTATTTTGCCTTTCATCCCCTCTCCTGAAGGAACCGCGCAAAATATCGGAATCAAAAGTATCTAAGAACCTTCCTCGGACTATAAGCTTAGATCGTACAAAGTATCATTCAAATCGGTTCAGTAGTTTCGGCGTGATACTTAGTCGGGATACAGACAGACAGACAGACAGACAGACAGACAGACATGAAAATTTTAAATTACATTTTCGGCTTCAGTATCGATTAGAGAACGCCCTACACTTAAAATTTTCAAAATATCTTCCATGTACAGACTCCAGACCCTCTACAGTTTTATTATAAGTATAGATTAGTAGATAATTATAGATTTACGATGTTTGTAGTTTCACCTGGAAATTATGGAAATAAAATGAAATAGTAGGTAGGTAGTATAAAGTGAATGACGGTGAGAAGCGGATTTTATTTATAAATGGAAAGTTCTAACGACGTAAATATCGGTTCAAGGATCAAAACTCGTTTTGTATCAATGTCAGTTATTTTCAAACTGTAGAAAGTCGGTTTGTTGTTTCAATATGATTTTTACTTTTCGATTTCTTTATACTTACTTGATTATGTAGTTATACGGTTTACCACTGTTGACCTGACCGGGTCCTTCGTTGTTTGACACCACGAATTATTGGCACCACGGTGTCAATCGCAGAATAACGTTTTTTGAATTGGCTGTTTGGCCCCACGGTGTCAATCGACGAATACCTTATATGGCTTCGTTGATTGACACCATGATGTAAAACAGCAAAGGACGGCTCATTGGCATTTTTATTATAACTTAACAATCATGCACAAAAGTGTTTAAACGATTTTTATCATCAATATGCATAAATGTTGCATAATGAATGAATGCATAAATGTCCCGAAGCTCGCGGTAGTTTCCCACAATACACTTCCCTGTTGCCTGGCCTTAAGGAAATCTCCTCTCACTCTTTCACCCTTTTAGGGTCTCCCATCTTTCCTGATGGAGTGCCAGATGCTCTTTCCTCACATAATACACTTCTTCTTACCACTCAAGAGCGTCTCAAAGCACTTTCGTCTCATATAGCGATAGTATTACTGCGCACTTGCTTCGCCCTCCCGAGGATGACATATCTTTTGCGAACAGCACCTACTTGGCTCTATCCAGCGGAAGTTGCAACATTTGATGATAGTTTAAGACATACTGTTGAGTCAATTATAAATGTATCGTTGAATGAGGCACAGTGGATACATGCAGGTCTTCCGATACGTCACGGAGGCATTGGAGTGCGATGTGCTCGGGATGTGGCGTCTGCGCATGGGGTAGCGGACCTCGTCACTTCAATCCTTCACTCTAATGGTGGCGGGGTGACCGTGCCCTTCGCAGCTGATGCCGAGGCAGCTTGGTTTATCCGCAGTTCTGCGGCGTCGAGCCCTGCCAATCCCTCTATCCAACGCGTTTGGGATGACGCCATCATCGGGACTGTTAGGGAGCAGTTAATGGAGGGGGCCTCGGTGTCCGATCAGGCCAGGCTGCGGGCTGTATCGCAACCGGAATCGGGAGCATGGTTGCACGCGCTGCCTTCGCCTTACTTGGGCACACTTTTGGACGACAATTCATTGCGGGTGGCAGTTGCTCTCCGCCTGGGCTGCAGGGTGTGTGAAGCCCATAGATGTACCTGCGGTTCCATGGTGGAAGAGGACGGTCACCACGCGCTGAGTTGTCGTAGGGGCAAAGGTAGATTTCCGCGTCACCATGCTCTTAATGATATTATCCGAAGAGCCTTTACATCGGTTGATGTCCCGTGCATGTTGGAGCCACCGGGCCTCAGTAGAGCAGACGGCAAGAGACCGGACGGTATGACTCTGGTGCCGTGGAAAAAGGGTAAATGCCTCCTGTGGGATGCTACGTGCGTAAGTACAGTAGCTCCTAGTCACCTTAGTCGCACCGTCCGTTCTCCAGCAGCTGCTGCTGAAGATGCAGCGCAAAAAAAAATGTTTAAATATGCGGACTTAGCAAAACAATATTTCTTTGTCCCGTTTGCTGTTGAGACGATGGGCAGTTGGGGTACGGACGCCAAGAACCTAATTGAAGAATTGGGGCATCGGTTGAGGGATAAGACAAGTGACTCCCGTTCCGGTTCGTATCAGGTGCAAAGGTTAGCCATCGCTATCCAGCGAGGCAATGCCGCCTGTGTGATGGGCATTTGCACCAGATACGATGAGAGACGGGTTAATAAATTGATTAGGATTAATTTTAAATTAAACGTAAGACTATGTGTTGTGTGAATCGACTTTGTATGTAATTAAAACGTCAATTACAGACAGTTAAACGGAATACTACAATAAATATGCATAATTTACATTTACCAACATTTAATATCAATTAAGGTCAAAATACCTAAAAATAATGCAATCCGATTTGGATAGGTTAGGTTAGAAGGCTAAGGGGGGAGCGGAGCGGAGCGGAGCTCCCCCCTTAGCCTTCTAACCTAACCTATCCAAATCGGATTATTTGAAGTTATATATTATATAACGTAGCCATATGAACAATTTTCAATTTTCAATTTCAATTTCAATTGTAATTGTTGTTTTAACAACCGTGTTCTTTTCGCCAGTACACAAATCACACTTGACCTTTAAATTGTTGAAAGTGGTCCAAATCAACAGTTTTACACCATGGTGTCAATCGACGAAAACAAAATAAGATATTCGCCGTTTGACACCACGGTCGCAAATCATTATGAAAATGGTCCCAAACAGCCAATAAAAAAAACGTTCTTCTGCGATTGACACCGTGGTGTCAATAATTCGTGGTGTCAAACAGCGAAGGACCCGTTGACCGAATTTCATTTGATCATTTGACGTGTGATCGATAAAACATTAGGCCATTCTATTACTGATCGAATGAACAATTGACCAAAAGAGTTTTTATCGAACAAATATTTGATATTTTCACTACTGATCGAATGAACGTTTGGTCGAAAAACAGTTGACTAAAGAATCAGATCAGTAGTAAAAATACCAAATGTTTGTTCGATAAAAACTCTGTTGGTCAATTGTCATACGATCAGTAGTAGAATGGCCTAATGTTTTTTCGGTCACACGTCAAATGATCAAATGAATTTCGGTCGTATGTCAGCTTTGTGGAATTATGTTCCCATTCTCATGGAAACATTATTCCAAGCCTAAAAAGACCAGATTATAATCTACTCCGATACCAAATTTCAGCCCGATCCTTTCAGCCGTTAGAGCGTGATTGAGTAACAAACATCCAAACATCTAAACATCTATAGGTACATCTTCACAAACTTTCACATTTATAATAATAGTCGGACTACAATCTTTACCCGTACCTTATTTCAGCCATTACTCCCGTTTCCTTACGTTAAAAAGAACACCATGTATAATGTTTCACTTCGCCGAGGACTATCGGCCTTCATGACCGGGGGCCTGAGGACGGTGAGAGGGTTGCTCACCGTCCTTACAGAAGCAGGCCCATGACGGCAGCGTGACGTGAGGGATTCACGAACCCTGGAAGCGGGATCATACCCGAAATCTCCTAAAGACGCTGGATAGCACCCGAACCACCCCCTAGGCGAGACCGCAGCAGTGGCGGCTTTGGGTCTGTTGGGAGTCCTGGGACAACCTTCCGAAGGGATTACCTGGGGCTCCCAACCATAGGCTGTTGGGCGTTACGTGAGATTTTTAGTCGGTAGGGAGTCCGCATAGCATCCATGAGGATTTTGCCTCACGTTAAAAAAAAACCTAACAGTCTTCGATGACCATTTGTTTTCTTGTCTACCTCCTTACCGGTATAAAAAAGCTTAGAAGTTCACACAATTAGGTATGTTATGTAGGTTAGGTCTTCGTATTTAGAACGCACTAGAGCAAAAAGTTTCCATATCTGTAGAGTTTGTAGTTAAACGTTTCATGGCCAGCGAAAGTAGATTACCGGTTTAGAATTCACACAAAGTGGTCTATAAATAAATATAGGCCCATAATACGAGCTATGGAGCTAGCTGTGCCAGTACTCTCTTTGAAGGATTATCGCAGGTATTTTCCTATTATTACCATATTCTTCAATTGAAGTGTAAAGAGGCCTTAGATCATCTAACCACAAAGAGGCACATCATAGGGCCGTCAAATTGAGGAACAATGCCAGATGTCTTATGGACTGTAAGAGTAGCCACCATACGCAAGATATCGGCTTTCTATCAGATGGGTTGGCGTCAATTTGGCGAGGTAAATAATAATATAAAATCTCCGAAACGAGGTTTTATCAAAGATAATATAATAGTACTAGCTGACCCGCGCAACTTCGTTTGCGTAAGAGAGAGAGTGAGAGAGAGAGAGAGAAATATAAAGGTATAAAGGTTACCCGTCGCTTCTATTCTTATCGCGTGGTTTCCTGTTGTTATCTATCTATCTACCTTCACGCCAAATCCCTTGCGGGGTAGGCAGAAAGAACCGAGCGCCACACGGCACGGTCACCACCTTCAACTAACACACGATTAATTTGGTCGTGGTAGGTGTATCGTGGCCTTCCCCGACTCCTACGTCCATCCACTTTCGCGTTGTATGTCTGTTTTGTCATTCATTCATCTCCCATTCACTCCACATGCCCGAACCATCGTAGCATGCCCTTCCTTACTTTAACACCGACACTCTCTTCCAGACCAAATACATATTGGATTTGTTATCACAAATTGGGTTTTCATTAAAATGGTTATTGTAATTGTAAGCGAACCTTAATCGAAGATTGAGGAGCCAAATTAAACTCTTCGTAGCTTCTTGAATTCCAGTAGGATAGAACGGAGATCTTAAGTAGTTACCCTACGTAATGCCTACAAAATGATACAAAAAAAAAGACATTAAAATATATCAGCTTCGTTAAGAGATTCAAGAAACTCCTTAATCCAGATGTTATGATTGCGGAACCCACAGAATCCAGAAAAAAGTCTTTTTTGATATCTGTAGCAGAGCCACTCTGACATAAATATAACTTTTTATCATTGGCCTACATATTCCAAAAAAATTGGCCTAGATCTTTTATGCTTGTCTACTAAATACGGAAGTAAACTTAATTATTATATTTTCGGTCATATTTTCGGTACTACTCAACCGATTGCAATCAAATAAATGTAATATTTGAAGTGACCAAGACCTTGTAAACAAATAATACCGCATCAAAATCGGTTCAGTGGTTTTCGCGTCCATCGCAGTCAAATAAGTATAACGCCAAAACTCCGCCATTTTGATTTTCTAGGAATTTTATTATACCTGGTGTAACTCACACAATCACGACGAATCAAATGACACCTTGTATTTCAAAATCCGCCAGGCCGTTCAGGCTGTAGAGCGTCCAAGAACAATTTTCAAGGTTTACATTTTAGCGCCAAAAGTCCGATTTTTTAGAAATATTTATGTACCTTGTGTCACTCACACAAACACGACGAATAAAATGACACCTCGCATGTCAAAATCCGTTCAGGCTGTACGACGTGACAAAGAAATGGACATACATTCATACATACATACATACCTACATAGTCTCGAAAAAGGTGGCTCCTTAATTCATACGGACACTACTAAAACTACTATACTACTACTACTACTGGCAAAGGGTTGTGTCAAGGTTAAAGTAGGTACAATTACCCTTAGCACTATCAGTAGGGTTACGGGATATTTTACTTTCCCGTGACTCAAGTGGTAGTACCAAGGGAAATATGGGTCGACATGCAGCAGCGCCACTGGCGTTGCAAACGTTCATTATGCGAATTAGTCCGCTACAGAAACCAACCATCAGGTGGACCGTAAGCTTGCCTGCCATCTTAGTAGTATAAGAAACCGGTCAAGTGCGAAGCGGAATCCCGCACAGAGGGTTCTGTACCAAAAAACAGCAAAACATCACGTTTGTTGGATGGGCGCTCCCCTTAATTCCCCCCTTTTTCTGACGTTAGTATTTGTTGTCATAGTGGCTAAAGAAATATATTATCATCTTAAAGTTCAGCTCTCTAGCTATCCTGGTATTCCTGAGATACCTCTTTTAGGTCCTCGGTCCATCCGGCGGGTAGACCAAGTCGCGATGCCCGCTTTAGAACTCGTTTGTTCCATCTGCCGTCGTCTGTAGTCTTCTGCAGTTGTGGCCAGCCCGCTTGCACTTTACAGTACTGTTTTTATATGTACTTATAGATATAATTCTAACTAAATAAATCAAAATACGTATTTACTTTGAGCGAAGTAGGTCTATATTTTTGTAAAAATTGATACCTAATGTCTTTGTTAATTGGTTTAGAGAGCGTTCTCTGCTTTTGCTAAGGAATTGATATCTTAATTTCTTTCTTTCTCGTATTTCTGGATTGTATAGGTCATCAGACTGTTGAGGCTGAGGCAACCCGTACTAATGCAATTTGTCCTATTGTGACCAGACATTTACTGTAGATTTCATCAGCTAAATGTTCATCTATAACGCCTCTGATCGTTTGTATTATCCCTGTACAAGTGCGTAGTATTAAGTACTATGTGTATAAGTGTATATATTATAATAAGAAAGTAAGCAAAGATAGTAATAAATACTCTGTATTATTCGGATGAACCGTGATTCCTAGCCAGCCATGTACAGGTTTTCATTCTCACAAATGTATTTTTGACATACAAAATATGAAGGCAATTCCGCATATTGCGGGTAAAAATCAATAAAATAATATATGCAGTTTTAATAAATTAGAGTTCTTTGACATTTATCAAAAATTGCGACCATCTTTTTCTAAATCGAATTGTGATGTCAAACATGACAATGTGTCAAAAAAAAAAAAAAAAAAAAAGACGTGTGGCACTCGGGGACTGCCGCGGTAAAGCTATTACATAGCATTTTTTATCAACTACGCTAGTATAATTATTTCTATATAAGAATACTAGCTGATGCCCGCAGCTTCGCCCGCGTAAAATTTGTTCCCGCGGGAAATTATTCCCGGGATAAAAGGTAGCCTATGTGTTATTCCAGACTATAATGTATCTCTGTACCAAATTTCAGCCCGATCCGTTCAGCGGTTTGAGCGTGAAAGAGTAACAAACATCCACACTCACAAACTTTCGCATTTATAATATTAGTAAGAAGTAAGAAGTAAGATTAGGCCTATGTTCAACAAAGTACCAAGTACCTACTTGACTGTGGACATTTGGGCTTTAGAACTTTTGGACTTTTGGACTTTCGGCCTTTTGGACTTTTGGACTTTTGGACTTTTGGCCTTTTGGACTTTTGGCCTTTTGGACTTTTGTACTTTTGAACTTTTGTACTTTTGGACTTTTGGACTTTTGGACTTTTGGACTTTTGGACTTTTGGACTTTTGGACTTTTGGACTTTTGGACTTTTGGACTTTTGGACCTTAGGACTTTTGACATTTTGGCATTTTGGGCTTTTGGACTTTTGGACTTTTGTACTTTTGGACTTTTGAACTTTTGGACTTTTGGACTTTTGGACTTTTCACTTTTGGACTTTTGGACTTTGGACTTTTGAACTTTTGGACATCTGGACTTTTGGACTTTTGGACTTTTGGACTTTTGTACTTTTGGACTTTTGGACTTTTGGACTTTTGGACTTTTGGACTTTTGGACTTTTGGACTTTGGACTTTGGACTTTGGACTTTGGACTTTTGGACCTTTGGACTTTTGGAATTTCTTTTTCAGAATATTGATGACATTTGATTGATGTCATTTTATACACGTTACGTCTACATGTAATAAAATTCTAACACGCCGGTGTTTGTATGTAAATTGTTTATACTGAGGAAAATTCTATACTGAGGAATAGCTTTAACCATTAAGCTCTATTTTGATTAAGCAAACAGGGCAGATTCACACGCTACTTGATGAGTATGATTAATAAATACCTCTAATTTCATAGACCTTGTGTGACGTAAACAAAGTTGTGAGGGTCAGCTAGTTAAAAGATAAAACAATAGGTTTCTTCTTATCTACTTAAAAACTATTTTTACAAATTTTATGGTAGTAATAGACATTCTTTGAAATGTGCATTTATGGTATTGTTGTGACTTTTATGACACGTTTAAAGTACATAGGTATGGGATAGATGGCGCTCGCGGCTACGTCGGCGTGAAATTTTCTTTCCGCTTCCCATGGGAACGTACTCCCGGGTTTGGTTATCTTTATAGCAGTATTATATATAAATTAACAAAACAAAAAATAATACTGCGTTGGTGATAATAATAATAAAATGTATGTATAAAGAGTACTCACTCATTTTCTTTCACTATTTTTTCGTGACTTTCTTCATTAATAAATGCACTTTGTTTATTCATATTTAAAACACTTTTTACACAAATTACACGAGGACAGTTCACTGTTGTACATAGATGATGAATACCTATACACCTATAATCGATTTTTTATTTAGACGAAGTAAATTGACAGCAACTAATGTAATTGACAGCATCGAAATTGTCATTTCACATTAAGAACTCTAAATTCGACCAGTACTCTTAATTCAACTTTGGTCGAGTGGCTAAGACGCGGATCGGTACGCAGAAGGCGCAAGATCGATTCTGGGTACAAGTATCAATTTTTGGATTATTTGACATAATATTTAACGACTGCAGAGTTCTTGACGTAAACAAAAAATTTATGAAGTGCGAGATACACGAACGTGGCCGAGCGTGGCCGAAGGTAGCCGAGAGTGTGATTTATTTTCGTGACACAATTTCTGGATTCGGTCTCCACGCAAGGCCCGCGATAGAAGCTATGCAATAGCTTAAAAGTACCGACTACGGAGTATTAATATGAACTATGAGGCAAATCAAATCCCCCCTAAAATATTTTTTAACCCCATTTAACCATGTTAATAGATAAATTTCAATAAAATAAATTACACGTCTCCCATCAATTTGGTTAAAGAATTTTAATGCCAAATTTGAAGAAGATCGGACCAAGGAATCACGTAGTCCCATACAACTTTGCAACCCTTGTTTACCCCCATAGGAGTTGAATTTTCAAAAATCCCTTCTTATTGCTCGCCTACGTCACTTAAGGAGCATTTGTGCAAAATTTCATGCTTTTAGACCCAGCGGTTTAGGCTGTGCGTTGATCGTCAGTCAGTCAGTTCTTGTTTTTATATATATAGATTACATACAGATCGGCAACACCCTGCGTCCCACTGAGTAAGCTTCCCCAACCCCCCAACAAAATTTAAGTGTCTATTGCCGTGTCAGTACTTGAGAGAGTGTCACTGCGTTGCATTACGTTATTACCACCTAAGTACTTCGGGCTATAATTTTGGTTTAATTTGTGCTTAGTCTAGGGTAGATTTGAAAAAAAGTAAATACATACATGAGATTGCGTTCTGTTCCTTATTATTTTGTTTCCATAGCTAGTGTCCCTAGTAAACTCACACACACATTCAAGCTTGATTCAAGCATTCACATTACGTGTATATTAGTGTGGGTGAAAACGAACATTTTGTATGGAGTTTCCGCCCTGTGGTTTTATTCATCAGAGAACCATAGTTGGTAACTGAGTAAGCGCGTTGAAGTGGCGACCATTGTAGAAGAACTTACTGGCTGTCGATAGAACAGACGAGTTTTGGAATGTAGACGGATAGCCAAAAATATTTGAAGGACACAATTTATTTTTTCCTACCCGCGCCGCGATTCGAACCTTGAAATCATAGCAACAGCATTTGCATACAAAATACTCGCACCACGGCGCCATCGATACTGTCAAAAATTCCGTACTTGTTTGGGAATCAAATATATTTATTATAGTAGGGGAGCTCACGATGCTAAATGGGGATTTACTCGAGCGTCGTAGAGACCTATTGGGATGCAAAGCTTAGATGATAATGAAGAAAAAAATGTTATATGATATATACCTTTACATCGGTGGGGGAAGCGGCTATAGATTTTTAAATATGTAAAAAAAAACTGTTGCATGGACATCCTCGAGCGCGTCAGATATTGATAGCATCAATTCCCTACGTATTTTTAATAATGTACGTATGTTAATCTGATCGTTAGCATGATGCGGGTGGTTGTATTTAAGGGTTGAAAATGAAAAAAAAAAAATATTCGAGCGCGTCAGATTTTCTAAGGGAGTGTTAAGTGCACCAAAAAAAAGCTCTCATTCACTAATCTTACGATTTCGATGGGACGCATACTCACGGCCCTTTTCATAATGTGCAAAAAAAATTCGCCATTTTGAAATACTCAAGCGCGTCAGATTAAGATATATATGGTTCATCTTTATGTTCTAAACGTACTGTCTCATAATCTGACGATTATCTAGAGGGATTGGCCTGATCTGATAAAAAAAAATAGAAAAACGGTTCACCTTAAAGACCATCCCTGCAACTTCCCGCTATTTCCATTCTTGGGCTCTTAAACTTGTACTTATGACATTTTTGAGCTCAAAATAGAATTTATGTGATATTTTGAGCTGGCTGAGTTCAAAGAAATAATATTTCTATGCATTTGAGCTCTCTCAGCTCGAAAGTCTGATAGAAGTTATGAAACTTCTATCAGACTTTTAACTACCAAGAACACTATTTTTGGAATTTTCAAACCGCAATAACTTTTGAATGGATAACCGATTTTCACGCGGTGGGCGGCATTCGACGCAGTTTTATCATCCTCATAAGTAATTTTGCAATTTTAATTGATCGAACCACAAATTTCGGAGTAATCCCGAAAAAACACTTTTTCGGGTTTCTTTCGTTCACGATATCTCTCGAACGAATCAACCGCTTTTGACCAGCTTGGTGGCGATCGACGCAGGTACAATCGCAAACAAAAGTACTAAGCCTAAAAATTCATTTTATCGATGCTGTTGCGTAATTTCCAGGACATAGATGTGAATAGGTCAATATTAATTCTATACTATTATTAAAAGTAAGTAGTAGTAGTAGTACGAACGAAGTTCGTAGACGCAAAGATATTTGGCGCATAGTGTAACTTAATCGACGAATTCTTGTTATTTCGGCTTGCGGATATCGTCAGATTATATATTTTTCATTATTCTTGAATTATTTCCTTCAAAATAAAAAAAAATTTAGCTACGCTCGAGAATGTCGAGATGACGTTTTTTTTTACAACTTTGTTGCCCTCCCCTTTTTTTACGTCACTCTCAAATTGTCAGATTAGTGGAATATACACTTTTTAGGATGTAATTAACTCACCCTACCTTAATCTGACGCGCTCGAGAATTTCTGATGGTCAATTTTTTTTTACTAATCTGATCCTGTATCCTTCACGGGCGGCCTTATATATGGGCCTCATGTTTTGTGGAGGTACTTAACCGGGTACAAGGTATCCCCGTGTATATTAATCTGTCGCGCTTTAGTAAATCCCGAAATCCCTTCTAGGGCTCCCCTACTATTATTGTGAGCTAGATTCTACGTTGACTCATCTGATCATTTACATATTATTAGCTATCAACTAATAGCTATTTAGGTATTATATACCTAATTAGCTGACCCGCGCAACTTCGTTTACGTGATAAATGAAGAACCGATTTTATGCAAACTTCACATAAACCATCTAATAAATAGTCCGAACAAAGCCTAAACATTTAGTTTGGATAGATGAGCCCGTTCTTGAGTTATAAAATTACAACGAAAACGAAAAGTGGCATTGATTTTTATATATACAGGGTGAATTTTTGAAAAGGGCTTGGATGGCCAAATCCGAAACTATAAGGAATAGCTAAAAATGCTCACAGGAGTCACGAGCTCGATTTTGATAAAACTTAAAACCTCATCATTAGATTTTTGAAAAACCAATAATCCTAGCTAGGAATTGAACCCATTGGTTTTGAAAAAAAAACACACCCTTTATTATTACACCAAACGATAGTGTCGCTGATCAGGATCAAATTCTGCGAAGTAATGACTTACGGCAAATTTAAGGAAAGGTTAGAATTTTAATAGAATTCATATTTCATGTACCTAAATTTTGTTTCATAATTTGTTTCGTTCAAAGTCCCAGAATAGATCGTAACTATTCCGTGTTTTAAATCATGCTCATAATGATTCTTTGGAGAATATTCTAAACGGAATCAATAATATTGATTGCAGTATGACCCTTAAGGTCTCGAATCCAGCTATGTATTGAAAACAATGGTCTACATTTTGAACAATTCATCAGTTAACGTAAGAAAAATAATTGTATTTTGGTAAAGTTGAGCACTTTCCTTTAGTTTGCCGTATATCATTACTTCCCAGAATAAGATCCTTAATAGCAACACTAACGTATGGTGTAATAATATAGGGTGTGATATTTTTTTCAGAATCAATGCGTTCGATTCCTAGCTAGGATAATTGGTTTTTCAAAAATCTAATGATGAGGTTTTAAGTTTCATCAAAATCGGGCTCGTGACTCCTTTGAGCATTTTTCGCTATTCCTTATAGTTTCGGATTTGGCCATCCAATCCCTTTTGAAAAATTCACCCTGTATAGATGAATGTCACACGTTTTGCACCCGCGTCGTTCACGTTCTCATGGGAACACGGGAATATAATTTCTTTTTACTGGGAAATAACGTAGCAATCTAATAGTGAAAGAATTATCGGAATCCGTTTGAGTTTATTCATGAAAAAATACTGCATCAAAAATAGATTTCCTTTTTCTTTCTTTCATACCCAGATACTACATAAATACAAATCTTTCCTCCTTATATTATTAGTTATAGATAACGTAACCTATATAACTCATTATTACATTGTAATAAACTAACGTAGATACAAAACGTCTGGTTTTCAGAACATCTGTCCATTCCCGCAGACGATTACAATATTGTGTTACAATACAAACATTACGTTTTATCTGTACGACCTTGTGTCAAATTTCTTGATGGAACAATTCTTAATGGAGTTTTTGAAGAGAAAATTGCTATTAGTTTATTGAGAGATGTTTGGTACGAGAAAATCTTATTGTATCTATTTTTATAGGACGGAAATATAGTCAGAATATTTTTTGTCTGTTTGTATGTTTGCTTTGCTTTGTCCGGAAAGGATCTCGAAAAGTACTCGATAGATTTGATTTAAATTTTGCACAAAATTTTAACTATGCGTAGGGTTTTCAAATAGGCTATACAGAATGAATTTTTGAAAAGGGCTTGGATGGCCAAATCCGAAACTATAAGGAATAGCTAAAAATGCTCAAAGGAGTCACGAGCCCGATTTTGATAAAACTTAAAACCTCATCATTAGATTTTTGAAAAACCAATAACCCTAGCTGGGAATCGAACCCTTTGATTTTGGAAAAAAATACACAGCCTTTATTATTACACCATACGTTAGTGTCGCTGATAAGGATCAAATTCTGCGAAGTAATGATATACGGCAAATTTAAGGAAAGTTTGGTTTTATAATAGAATTCATATTTTTGCTGGTTTACATTGGGGTCCACATATTGTAAAACTAGCTAGTAGATTAAGTTCAGCAGCATTTGCTGTACAAAAAATAAGGCACTTGACTGATGTAGATACGGCTAGAATAGTTTATTTCAGTTACTTTCACAGTATAATGTCTTATGGTATTCTACTGTGGGGCAATGCTGCAGATATAAATAAAATTTTTATTTTACAAAAGCGGGCCATAAGAGCTATATATAGACTAGGTCCAAGGGTCTCTCTGCGCGAAAAATTCAAAGAGGTTCAACTGTAGCATCACAATATATTTTTGAAAACCTTATGTATGTACAAAGAAATCTACATAGTTTCGCTAAGTTAAGTGATAGACACAATGTCAACACTAGAAATAAAAATAACCTTGCTGTTTTTCATAGCAGATTGCACAAAACCAGCAATTCTTTCATGGGTAACTGTATACGCTTTTACAACAGGCTTCCAGACGAAATTAAAAGTATGTCCCTTAATAAGTTTAAAAGATCTGTTAAAAGTAAATTGAACTGCAGGGGCTACTATACAATCAATGATTATTTGTTGGATAAGGAAACCTGGAAATGACCTGCTCTGCTGGATTCTCAAAAAAATTGTTAAAATGCCTAGTTTTTAGATTCTTAAAATTGTAAATAGAGCAAAAAAAAAGAACAACCCGCTGAGTTTCTTGCCAGTTCTTCTCAGGTGGGTCGCGTTGTGAACTGGTGGTAGAGTTTTTGTTTTGTATTCTGGACGTTTTGCAAGCGCATCTGTATAATGCCTATGTGAAATAAATATATTTTTGATTGATTTGATTGATTTTGATTGATTTGATTTCACGTACCTACCTACCTAAATTTTGTAACTTATTTTGTTTCGTTCGAAATCCCAGAATAGATGGTAACTATTCCGTGTTTTAAATCATGCTCAGAATCATTCTTTGGAGAATATTCTAAACGGAATTAATAATATTAAATGCAGTACAATCTTTTAGGTCTCGAATCCAGCTATGTATTAAAAACAATGGTCTACATTTTGAACAATTAATCAGTTAACGAAAGGAAAATAAATTGTATTTTGTTAAAGATGAGCACTTTCCTTTAGTTTGCCGTATGTTATTACTTCCCAGAATAAGGCCCTTAATAGCAACATTATCGTATGGTGGAATAATATAGGGTGTGTTTTTTTTTTCAAAACCAATGGGTTCGATTTCCAGCTAGGATTATTGGTTTTTCAAAAATCTAATGATGAGGTTTTAAGTTTTATCAAAATCGGACTCGTGACTCCTTTGAGCATTTCTCGCTATTTCTTATGGTTTCGGACTTGGCCATCCAATCCCTTTTGGAAAATTCATTCTGTATATTATCACGATACATTTCCTAGGGGCTGAGCAGAGAGCAAGCATATCATTTAACATCTGTATAACCTGTGTTTTTACGAATTTTGTAATCAAATTCGCATTATAACATAATTTTCACACGTACGAAGTCGCGAGCAACAGCTATCCTCAATAAATCTTATGATTCGAGTCACCGTGTCACTGTGTCTCAAACCAAAAAGCTCAGACCAGCTCACCGTACTTGACCCAACTATAATCACACGGTTCTTTACCTATCCGTCTAAGGCCAGGAACCCCGGGTAACATCCTGGGTAGACTGCCTACCACTTCGGCCTTTCATAGGAGTTCTGGAGCTATCCTGCGTCTTTGGGAGTTGGTTCTAATGGTATCCCGCTTCTTGGACCATAGGGTATATTGGGTGTAACAAAATTGACTCTCCAAATTTCGTCACGTGACGTGGCATCAGTCAAGAAACATTACAAAATAAAGAAAAAAAAGTCACATGAATACTTTAACCGTAAATCTGTTTTAAAAGTCCCATAAATTTTCATTATCACCTTTTCTATCGCTACTGAGCGGCAGTAGAAAGCGACAACGACAGCCAGACGGGTGCTCCGTGTTTGTTTTGCCACGGCGACCATGTTACCTCGAATTGCCGCGGTAAAAAACGAATTCTTAATGTGCGACAAAAAAAAATTAAAAAAAAAAAATATTAACCCCCTTTTTTTATTAAATATTTTTAAGTTTTTTTACAAATATTTGTATTTGATTTCCGATGCCAAGTCATCTCATGAAATTTGGAGAGTCAATTTTGTTACACCCAGTATGTACGTAAAACTCTAACGCCACGTCGCCTTCTGTAGTCGTGGTTCCGTAAAAACGGTGAATAGTTTTCTTCACCGGTGTCGAGGACCCTGGGCTATCCTTCCGAGGGCTAACCAGGGCTCCCGACTGCAGGCCGATGGAAGGTTACAGTGTGGTTTTAGTCGGGATAGTATACATGAGCATTTCCATACGTAAAAAGAAAATGCCCTTTCACCATCCTCAGGCCGGCGAACCCCGAACCTAACTCAAGGTGAGGCCGCAGTGGTAGCCGTAGGTCGGTTGGGTATCCTGGGTATCCTTCCTAGGCTTACCCGGGATTCCCAACCGTAGACTGTTAGGTAGGATACGTGTGGTTTTTAGTCGGTAGGAGTCCAGCATAGCATCCCTGTAGGATTTCCTCACGTTAAAAAAATCCAATACGGTCATGAAGACCAATAGTCTTGGAATTTTTACACTTCTTCACACAGATCATTTCCTTAAAAAGGGAACAAGGTCATCACGTCACCAGGTATTTAGTCCACGGATAAAAATATTAACCTACTTTTTTTTTATTTCAATAAAAATAACGACTAAACATCCATAATATTTTATCTGTAATTATAACGTTCTAAATGTGAATGGTCCATTATCGTCCATCATTGTTTTATTTTATTCGGTCAAGAGGTTGAGTAGGTTTTTACTGGTTGCGTTATAAAATGCTTTGAATTCAATACTATTTATAATGCTGACCTAGCATCAGTTTGCTACTGTTGCTAGGTCAGCCTAGCAACAGTTTGCTACTGTCTAGGTCAGCCTAGCAACAGTTTGCTACTGTCTAGGACACCCTAGCAACAGCTTGCTACTATTGCTAGGTTCGCATTACGTTGTTCTACCATACAAAATAACAACTTCAAAGCAAAAGCAAATGAAATGACAAACTGACGTGACACTACACGTCAATCGACGATGGAGAAATATCACCGGAACCACTGCTGGAAGTAGACCTTTCTTTTACACAGAGTACAAAGGTAGAAGACCAGCTTACAGCCCACCTGATGGTTGGTTTCCAACACCAGAGGCGCTACATACGCGCTGCAGACCCAGGCGCAGGTTGTGACGACACTGACGACCCACTGTTAATATTGTGGGAGGTTTTTTTTTTTATCGTGAGGGAAAATCCATCATGGATGCTATGCCAGACTCCTACCGACTAAAAAACCTCATGTAACGCCCAACAGCCTATGGTTGGGAGCCCCGGGTAAGCCCTCGGAAGGATGTCCCAGGACTCCTAACAGACCCACGGCCGCCACTGCGACCTTGCCTAAGGGGTGGTTCGGGTGCTATCCCGCGTTTTTGGGGGGTTTCGGGTGTGATCCCACTTCTAAGGGGGGGCGTGCGTGAATCTCTCACGTCACGCTGCCATCATGGGCCTGCTTCTGTAAGGACAGTGAGCAGCCCTCTCACCTATTTTAGGATGGTGTTTACCCTTACTGTATCACGTTGCCCAGATGGGTTAGTCTAAATATTAATCAATCAAATCAGCTTATTTATGGCAGTCCACTGCTGGAGGTAGGCATCTTTCAAATTACGCCACAACGCCTTCTGCAAATCGTCGGTATATCTGGCGGGTTCGTCCTACCCCACATATGGGGTGTGCCAAGGGTGGTATAGGCCTTTATTTCAAGAGCTCCTTTGCAGGTGAGATTGACTTTCGCTTCAGTTGAAGTCGATTTTTATGAATACCCCCATTTTTATACGTGAACAAATCCTTTAAGGCCGGTATGCCAGACTCCTGCCGACTAAAACCACACAGTGCCTAGTGCCGAGACTCCTTGGTACAAAGAATGCCCTGAAAAAAAAAACGAACTTATTAATATTTGAACCCACAAATTGACAGTAACTAGTTCATAACTATGGAATGCCAAGGTTATCAGCAATCAACGTTTTTCTTATTTAGCGTTATCATTTGTGGAATGCCACTAGTCTCAATTCTTCTTTGTTTGAGCTCCACTGTTTATTTATATAGGCATTACTAGCTGACCCGCGCAACTTCGTTTGCGGCACATGAGAGTTAGAAAAAGAGAGGTATGGTATTAATATTTTGAGTAATATAATGTTTCCCGTCGCATTTACTCTCGTCGAGCCTAGTCCCGTCGCGTCGCTTATATATATAATATAAATCGTCGCTTATATATACCTATATTATCGCTTATTATGTACATGAGAGCTGACCTGCACAACTTCGTTTGCGTCACATGAGCGAGAAAGAGAGAGGTGTAGTATTAATATTTAAGGTGATATAATATTTCCCTTCGCACTGACTCCCGTCGCGTCGCTTATATTCATTAGAGCTGACCCGCAAAACTTTGTTTGCATCACATGAGATTGAGAAGGAGAGAGATGGTGGTATTAATATGTAAAGTGATTTAATGTTTTCCGTTGCATTTACTTCCACCCGTCCTTTTTTTGATACGGAACTCATGTGTGTCCGACTCGCACTTGGCCGGTTTTTATCGTTCAGTTGATTGGCTACCACTGCAGTCCATGTTTACCTACTCCCGTCACGTCGCTCATACTTCAAAACTTTTTAAATGGGGTTATTGTAAGTGAACCTTAAATTATAGGCATATGCTGTTGACGACATTTTTTTGTAACTTTTAAAGGGGAACATTTTTGTAATACAAAATTTTTACGTAACTTTAACCATTTAAGCAACGTACGCAGTGGAAGCTCTCAAAAGAAATAAATTTTCCCCGTTCTCGAAACATTATTTATGGCTACTCGGCTCCTATTCGCATTAGCGTGATTTTATATTACCATTAGCCATCCTCAATAAATGGACTATTAAACTGTAAAATAATTTTCGAAATGCAACCAGTAGTTTCTGAGATCCTAGGACAAACAAACTATTCAGTTTTAAAATATTGTGAGCGAACCTTAAGAAACAGACAAATTAGGTTATTGTGAGCGAACCTTAAGAGATAGACATATGCTGCCGCGGACTTTTTTTTAGAACTTTCTAAGACAAACAAAATAGTAATACACAATTTTTACGTATCTTTAACTATTTAAGCAGCGTACGCCTCGGAAGCTCTCAGGCGGTAAAAAATATTCCCCGTTTTCGAAACATTATTCATTGCTGCTTCGCCCCTATTCGTCTTAGCGTGATGTTATATAGCCTATAGCCATCGTTAATAAATGGACTATCAAACTGTGAAAGAATTTTTGAAATCCAACCAGCAGTTCCTGAGATCCTAGCGTTCAACCATACAAACAAACAAACAAACAAACAAACTCTTCAGCTTTATAATATTAGTATAGATAACTACTTATAAAAACTGAAACTCATGATAGCGGTTCACGAAAATTTTAGGTCAGCTAGTGTTTGGTGTTATTGTGTAGATTTTTAATAATTGAATTCGATTTACCGTATTTTATTTTAGACAAGTATTTCTTACAAAAGTTTTTTTTTTCTACATACATACATACATATGGTCACGCCTTTATCCCCGAAGGGGTATATATATGCCCACATTTCACCTTTGTATAATTTGTCCCACGTAATAGGTGGTGAGCCGTATTGCCGTGTTTAAATGGACAGGCGCAGGTTGTGACTGCCTGCTGTTGAAATAAAGCCTTCAACTTAGCTTAACGACTGCCATTTTACTGGCAACCAGGACCAACGGCTTAGCGTGCCTTCCGAAGCACGGAAACGCTCAAATAAATGTCACAAAGTGATCACATGGATGGTCACCCATCCATGGACCGGCCATAGTCAAAGTTGCTTACTGCAGTGATCGTTTACAGAACACTGAGTCCGCGGGGCCACGAGCGCTTCTATACAGGATGAAAACCACGAAGTTGCAGTTCATTTTGGTAGCGTAGCCCCCTACTGGCCAAATAGAGTAAGAATTACTTGTCAGACTGAGGCTTCGCTAGCTGACCAAAATTCGATCAATAATGACTATGCAGCTTCGTAGTTTAGCTTTTCCGCGCGGCTGCACTCATTACAGAGGCTGTTTTATGTTTTGGTTGACATGACCGCGTTTTACAGTAGGCATCAGATTTACAAAGGATAGTTTATGAGCAGCTATGTGTACAGGGATCTACACCGGTCTCTTCTACCAATTCAACGAAAAAACGAACCTACAATCTACAAGTACTTGAACTCATAAATTGATTGTAAGTAGCTCATCACGATGGAATGCCAAGGTTATCTCTCTTCATGTATTTAGTGTTATCGCTTGAACAGATGCATAATTCTAATCTTCGTAGGAGCTCCACCTATTTGTTTATAAGATAGTAATAAAATTTGTTTATTTGATACTAGCGGACGTCACGCGATTTTACCCGTGTAGTTCCCGTTCCCGTGGGAATACGGGAATAAAATATAGCCTATGTTCACCGCAAAGAGCGTAGCTTTCTAACAGTGAAAGAATTTTCCATATCGGTCCAGTAGTTCCGGAGCCTATTCGTTACAAACAAACAAACAAAAAAACAAAAATACAAAAAAAACAAATCTTTCCTCTTTATAATATTAGTATAGAAGGGTACACAGGCGTCAAAAAGTTATTGATAAAGGATACAGACATACATACCGACAGCCGATGGAGGAAACAAATCCAGAGTGGAGACCACGACTTGGCAAACGTAGGGCAGGTCGACCACCCGCCAGATAGACCGACGACCTTGAAAAGACCGTGTATCATGGCGTGACCTAAGAGAGGCCTATGTCCAGAGGTGGACTCCTATGGGCTATACTAGGTCAATATTGATTGATTACCATACATACCTACAGTACCTACAAAAAGTATGACTACGAGCATCTTTCCCTGAAGGAGTATCTAATAGTTACTTAGCGTCTCTTACTCTTACTTAGTATCTAATATTACTTTTAATTACTCTTACTTAGTATCTAATAGTTACTTACGTTAGCGGACCAGTGGTAGCCAATTGCCATGTCTGCTTAGAACCCTGGGACATCCTTCCAAGGGCTTACCCGGGACTCCCAGCCGCGGACGGTTCTAAGGCATCGAGTAAGTTAAGTTGGTAGGAGTCCGGCATAGCATCATCACGGACCAGTGGTAGCCAATAGCCATGTCTGCCGGGAACCCTGGGACATCCTTCCAAGGGCTTACCCGGGACTCCCAGCCGCGGACGGTTCTAAGGCATCGAGTAGTTTAAGTTGGTAGGAGTCCGGCATAGCATCATCACGGACCAGTGGTAGCCAATAGCCATGTCTGCCGGAAACCCTGGGACATGCTTCCAAGGGCTTACACGGGACTCCCGGCCGTCGACTATTGTAAGGCATCATGTGGTTAAAGTCGGTAGAAGTCCGAATATGAAAAAAGCTTAGTCTTTCAGAAACATTTCTGTTTAACATTTCATAATTCGCGACTGTTTCCTTGTCCGTATTTTCACGGGCCGTAGCAAAATCTAGCGCGTCTTCGCTAATTGTGTGAAGTAGTTATGCTGAGCTAGGAACCATTTTTGCCTCCATATCTTTATTTATTACTAGCGGACGTCACGCGGTTTCACCCGCGTCGTTCCCGTTCCCGTGGGAATACGAGAATAAAATAGGGATATAATAAACCGAGCCTCAAAAGTTTTTATCGGCCACGGCATTTAGCCTCTCATTTAATAACTAAGCCACGCGAAAATGAAATAGCCTCTAATATACTAATTCGTCCTCTTAACAACGTCACCTAAACATTCCATTTTAAGCATCAAATAAAGATCTACAATCATTTTAACTTGTCCTCCGTAATAATATATTAACACCTAAATTACTAATTCAGCCACATATTTTACATGTAATCACCATTTTAAATTTTATAGCTTCAAAACAAGAGCCTCAAAAAATTATAATTTAAGCCTCCACAAACAACATCAGTTTTTATAACTTAGCGTGTTAAATAGATAAATCATATTCTTTTTTCGTGAAAATAGCCACTGTAAGGCTAGACGCGAGTGCACAGGACGACAGCGACCGGCCATTAGCATCAATCAGAGACCGCTATTTGATATCACTTTGTAACTAAAGACAGATTACGCTTACCGAACAAGAAAGTGAGGTTAAGAAAGCAAATACTAAACTTAAAATTGAGTACATTATAGACTCTCTAGAAGTGAATGTCGTGAATGTCGTCATAAATTTACGATTAATGATAAATTACTCGTAACTCACTTTTGGGTTAAGTATTGCATTCTTGGTCTCACTTTTTTGTTTGGTACCTGTCTTTAGTTCTATAATCTATATTACATGCATACATAATGTCACCGACCAAAATCTGTATGATGTCTATTCATTACAGAGAATACCTCATACTTGCAGGCAAGGCAATGTATGAAATAACGAGAGCATGGAAGGGTCGTTTGCTGCTTGCGAAGGTTAGGTTAGGTTGGAACAGTTACCCTAACGCGTGAAGGCAAGCGAGCAAAGCGAGCATGCCGCTGCAGCGTTGCCCAGCGCAAGACCTATTTATTTTACAAATTACCAGTGGACCAGCAGGTATTCTATGCAATCATTTTAACTTGTCCTCCGTAGGAAATTTGTACAAGTACTGTACAAATTTTGCAGGCATTGTATCAATGCCAAAAGCATTTATGCCCGAAAATCTGACCCATGTGCCCGTGTGAAACGGACAAGCGAGTCCGTTTCAGGACTCGCTTGTCCGTTTCCACCAGATTGTGACACCCCACACAGTTGGCTGAACGACGTGCCTTGCAAAGCAACGAAACTCTCGCAAATCAAATGTTACAAAGTGGTCAACCATCCGAGCACCAGCAATAGCGGTAGTTGCTTACTGCAGTGATCGTTTACAAAAGATTGAGTTAGTGGCTACAAGTGGTCCTAGCTATTTAGGTAATATTAGTGGCCATAATTTGCTTTTTGGTGGCAATTTTACTTAACTTTGATGATCCATAAATGTTGGACGAATTACATTTTAAACATGCTGAATTAGGAAATTTAAAGCTATGATATTAATAAATAATGTTCATTTTGATGCCATTTTTTAGTATTTTAAAAGCTTACTGTTTGAATGCATGTTACAAAATTAGATGCTTAAAAATAATCACGATGCTGAATTATATTAACAGTGGCTAATAGAGAAGTTAACTGGTGGCTATAATCTATAAATTCTGATGCTCATTAATTGTGGCTGAATTAATAATTTAGGGGGCAAAGTATTTTTCCGGAGGCTAAAAATGCTATTAAAAAGAAGGTCGTTTAATTAGCACCCAATAAAATACAGCCTATGTTCACCGCAATGAGTGTAGCTTCCCAACAGTGAAAGTTTTTTTTAAATCGGTCCAGTAGTTCCGGAGACTACACTACTACACAAACTACTACTACTTACTACAAAAAACAAATCTTTCCTCTTTATAATATTAGTAAAGATTTCCAATAGCTGATGCTCGCAGCTCCGCCCTCGTAAAATTTGGTTCCCGTTCTCACTTCCCATATGAATGATTTGTTTGTTGGCATCGAATAGGCTCCGGATCTACTGGACCGATTTGAAAAATTCTTTCACTGTTGGCAAGCTACATTCTTTGCGGTGAACATAGGCTATATTTTATTCCCGTATTCTCACTAGAACGGGAACTACGCGGGTGAAACCGCCGGACGTCCGCTAGTGTAATAATAAAATAAATATTATTGTCTGTATGTTTAGTCTAGACAATTAATCGTAGATTGAAACCAAAAGCTTAGATTAAAGATGTTTATGAATTGCATCTGGATGGTCTCATAATCGCTTATAATTATTTTAAATAAAATAAATCTTTTTTTATGCGTAAATTTTACAAAGAAGCAACTTACGATGTTCGTGTCAAAAAAGTGGGTAGTTTAAACAAACAAAAAATAGATTTGGAATAAAAATTAAGTAGTGCATTAAAAACTTGTTAAATGTAACTAGTGACAACAGACACAATCGTTAAAAGTTTAACCAACTGTCTTGCTATCACGGTTTCTGCGGTACTGGTGACCATTGAGTTATTGTTAGGTATATTAGTTCAATGCCGGTGACAGACAAACCGACAGAGGAGTCTCAGTAACAGGGCCTTGGTTTGGTACGGTACCCTGTTTTTTACAAGGAGAGCTCCGCTTACGGAGTACCCATGCTGGCGAGGCATGTGCTCGTGTGAGGGTCGCCCAGCACCTGATCTCGATAGCACTGGGAATACTCACTAAAACTCCTTGACACCAATCTGCCCCTGTGGGAGTGTTCTGGGATCTGCCTAATTCACTAGAACACCGCCGGGTTGGTACGGTACCCTAAAAAATGGGTAGTGTGAAGGTTTTGTGAGGGTCAGCAGCAAAAGTGTAAGTACTACTTAGGTACTTGTCGAAGGTGTTAGATGTAACTCTATATGACTCTATTGTCGCATACTTCTATGGAAGGCTGGTTATTCGAGTAGCACTTATGATCAGGTGGAAGAGATGAGTGAATTTGAATCAGTTTTTCGCATTTCAACTTGAGACTCGCGTATCGCCATTTTATTTACTGACTTTATTTGTATCTATTTTCCTACTGGATGTTGGCAGTATCTTTGGTAAGCGAAGGGCCATTAATATAAGAAAAGAAGAAGAATATCAGCTGGAAACATACTATAGAGCAGGGCTTCCCAAACTTATTTGTACTGTGACGCCCTTGGGACTTTGACGCCCCCTTTTTTTTTATACGTGTGGAAATCCTTCCAATGATGCTATGCAGTACTCCTACCGACCAAAACCACACGATGCCCTACAACTGTCTACGACCGGGAGTCCCGGGTAAGCCCTCGGAAGGATGTCCCAGGGCTCTCGGCAGACTTTGGCAAAGACTTCAACCTCGCGTATGGGGTTCGGGTGCTATCCCGCGTCTGGGGAGTTGGTTCGGGTGTCAACCCGCTACTTGGGGAAGGGGGGGGGAGTTGGGTACTTTGTCCCACCTCTATGAGGGGCAAAGAGATATTCGCCATCGTCTGGGACTTTGACGCCCCTAGGACCAGCCGCACGCACAGTTTGGGAACCCCTGCCATAGAGTAAAGTATATATTAATTCTAATCATACAAATCTATAAAACGAGCAGTACCAACATTACAACTTATTACCCTGCCAATATAAATTTCCTTTATATTCCTATAAAGATCAATTTAAATTTATAGAGCGTCAAAGTAATGTGCCTTTAATGGCAGCCAATAACAGTTTGAAGGGAATCCAGTATGATTTATTGATTCATATTGATTTGAAGAAGAAATTCCAATGATGTTTTGATAGGGTTTTATGTTTAAAATATTATAGATAGTTTATTGATTGAAGATTTATTTTTAGTTAGAAAGTCTGACTCCAGAGACACTTCTAGTAAAGTCTCACCGCTTTACTGGAATAGAACTTGTCCATTATCGGACATTTCACGAAAGTCTAAATAAGAGTCTGATTGTCTCTTTGGCTCTTGGAAGGCCTCTTTTAGACATTGGGCGAAATCAAGCCGGCACTATTCAAAACGTCCGTTTTATTGCCGGACTCTTACTGACTAAAAAATATCACGTATCGCCCAATAGCCAACGGTTGGGAGCCCCGGGGGTACCTACTATATGCCCCGGGAAAGCCCTCGAAAGGATGTTCCAGGCGATCACTGATGCTTTAAGCATCTGTTTGTAACTCCTTTCGACGGAATTACCCGGGACTCCTGACCGTAGGCCAGCAGTGGTAGGACTTGTGTGGTTTTAGTCGGTAAGAGGCATAGCATCCATTTTTTTTTATTTATTTATTTTAAGAAGGCTTACAGGCTAATAACAATATATGAATAATACTTAATAAAGTCAACAAATCGCTATTTACAAGCCCATGGTCCATGCCATGGCCTAGGGTTGCCAACCCTCCCGGATTGCCCGGGAGACTCCGGTAATGATGTTGACCCTCCCGACCTCCCGAGATGCGACAATTTCTCCCGGATGTTCTAAAATTTTACAAAGTTAGGAAATTCCGTCAACTGTCAACCAGATCCATCATCTGATCGACTCCGGGAAATTGTAATGGTTCAAAACACTTAATTAAATACATCTATACTAGTCTATACTAATATTATAAAGAGGTAAAGTTTGTGTGTTTGTATATTTGTTAAATTGTAAGGGGTAATCTCGGGATCTACTGAACCGATTTTATATGCTATATAGCATCACGCTACAACGAATAGGAGCGGAGCAGTAATAGTAAATGTTTCAAAAACGGGGTAAAAGTTATTCCATTTGAGAGCTTCGTTGCGTGTGCTGCGTAACTAATATTATTTAACCGACTTCAAACAAGGAGGAGGTTACTCAATTCAACCGTTTTTTTTATGTTTGTTCGCGCAGAACTCCGTCGTTTATGGACCGATTTGAAAAATTTTTTTTCGTTCGAAAATAGATAAGTACTCCCAAGGTGGTCCCATTCTAAGGAAGCCAGGATCTGATTATGGCATACTGGAGAAATTGAAGGGAACTTTTAAAAATTGTAGGGGCATCTATGGCGTTTGTAAATTTGTTTATTTAGGGGTTTAAAGTAGTACAACTTAATGAAGGTCTGGAGTCGATCTGACGATGGAGACGAAAGACAGTAGAGAGAATTCCCTAACGATATACAGCAGTTACTTTGTGTTTGGGTTTGATAAATTTGTACTGTCGAGAACTTTACACCTAGAGTCATAGAGTTAAAGAAGTAAAGTTTGTGTGATAATTTTGAAAAGCAATTAGTATGCTGACTCAATCACAAATTTTAATGTGAAAAAAATTTTGATCTCGAGCAGGATTTGAACCCGCGTCTTCTGGTTTGCCGGACCAGACGCCTTAACCAACTAGACCACCGAGACACTGCTCTCGACCGTCAAATTCTTTCACCTCATTACGTCTTGGGGCGACGTAGGCACCATCTACCGGTAACTTAGTTAAGTTGCCCGGCTCGAATGTATAGAATTGCACCTATATAATCATTCGACTTACGATGATACCTGCCCAAACATTAGAGATAATTTTGAAAAGCAATTAGTATGCTGACTCAATCACAAATTTTAATGTGAAAAAAAATTTGATCTCGAGCAGGATTTGAACCCGCGTCTTCTGGTTTGCCGGACCAGACGCCTTAACCAACTAGACCACCGAGACACTGCTCTCGACCGTCAAATTCTTTCACCTCATTACGTCTTGGGGCGACGTAGGCACCATCTACCGGTAACTTAGTTAAGTTGCCCGGCTCGAATGTATAGAATTGCACCTATATAATCATTCGACTTACGATGATACCTGCCCAAACATTAGAGATAATTTTGAAAAGCAATTAGTATGCTGACTCAATCACAAATTTTAATGTGAAAAAAATTTTGATCTCGAGCAGGATTTGAACCGAACTTAACTAAGTTACCGGTAGATGGTGCCTACGTCGCCCCAAGACGTAATGAGGTGAAAGAATTTGACGGTCGAGAGCAGTGTCTCGGTGGTCTAGTTGGTTAAGGCGTCTGGTCCGGCAAACCAGAAGACGCGGGTTCAAATCCTGCTCGAGATCAAAATTTTTTTCACATTAAAAATTTGTGATTGAGTCAGCATACTAATTGCTTTTCAAAATTATCTCTAATGTTTGGGCAGGTATCATCGTAAGTCGAATGATTATATAGGTGCAATTCTATACATTCGAGCCGGGCAACTTAACTAAGTTACCGGTAGATGGTGCCTACGTCGCCCCAAGACGTAATGAGGTGAAAGAATTTGACGGTCGAGAGCAGTGTCTCGGTGGTCTAGTTGGTTAAGGCGTCTGGTCCGGCAAACCAGAAGACGCGGGTTCAAATCCTGCTCGAGATCAAAAATTTTTTCACATTAAAATTTGTAAAGTTTGTGTGTTTGTATATTTGTTAAATTGTAAGGGGTAATCTTAGGATCTACCGAACTGATTTTAAAAATTCTTTCACCAATAGAAAGCTACGATATTGTGGAGTGTCATAGGCTATATAACATCACGCTACAACAAGTAGGAGCGGAGCAGTAATAGTAAATGTTTCAAAAACGGGGGAAAAGTGATTCCTTTTGAGAGCTTCGTTGCGTGTGCTGCGTGACTAATATTATTTAACCGACTTAAAAAAGGAGGAGGTTACTCAATTCAACCGTTTATATTTTTTTTGTACGTTTATATTTTGATGGCGCAGAACTCCGTCGTTTATGGACCGATTTGAATTTTTTTTTCGTTCGAAAATAGATACTCCCAAGGTGGTCCCATTTTCAGGAAGTCAGGATCTGATGATGGCACCCTGGAGAAATCGAAGGGAACTTTTAAAAATTGTAGGGGCATCTAGGGCGTTTGTAGTTTTTTTTTACTCACGCAAGCCCCCCTTAGAAGCGGGATCGCACCCGAAACCCCCCAAAGACGCGGGTTAGCACCTGAACCACCCCCTGGGCGAGGTCGCAGAGGCGGCCGTAGGTCTGTTGGGAGTCCTGGGACATCCTTCCGAGGGCTTACCTGGGGTTCACAACCATAGGCTGTTGGGCGTTACGTGAGGTTTTTTAGTCGGTAAGAGTCCGGCATAACATCCATGAGGATGTTTCCTCACGTAAAAATAAAAACTTAATGAAGGTCTTTTTTATGGAGGTTTTTTTTTGGAGGTGGTGGAGGAGGAGGATTATGGAGGGAGGAGGATGGAGGAGTAGGTAAATGCGACGGGAACAGGTAATACTCTCTCTTATGTGGCGCCAACGAAGTTGCGAGGGTCAGCTAATTTTATATAAAGTGAAAAAGACAACTTGGCCCATACGGGATTTGAAGTTTTGAACCCCATAACCTTTGCCTAAACTAGGCAGGGCAAAAAAGGACAATGATTTTCTCGACACCCCCCCCCCCCCCCCTCAAAATCTCCCGGATTCGTCCTTTCGAAAGTTGGCAACCCTAGCCATGGCCCATGCCCGTGGCCATGGCACATGGTCCATGACGGATTCCTCACGTAAAATAAAGCATCTGTTTGTGATCTTTTATGCCATTTTCACTTACGAGCTTACCATGGTTCATAGGATCTTGATTCTAGGATTAATAGTAGGCTTTGTGATAATGTTGTTCTGGTGAATTAGACAATTCCCAGAACATCCCCAAAGGGGCAGATCGGTGTCAAGGAGTTTTCCCAGTATTGGGAATACTCCCAGTGCTATCGTGATGAGGTGCTGGGCAACCCTCACACGAGCCCATGCCTCGCCAGCATGGGTAGTCCGTAAACGAAGCTCTCCTTGTAAAAAAAATGGCTATGTGATAATGTAGAATATCTGCAGTCTAGGCATAATGGTTAAGGGGTTAAAAGGTAATCGAGTAAAAAACATTTTTAAAACCTTTTAGATATATCGTGTCGAATAAGTCGCAATTTCGCAAACGACGTTAACCTAAAACTATATATATCTTCCTTTTCCTTTTCGTGCCTTAAAAACGGTCCACTCATTTAGAAATAAATATAAGCTTTACTTATTAGAAAGGCAGAAGAATGGTCAAACTCACCATGTGTCTCGCACGCGACGGTGATGCACGTCTATGGAAATTGATGAATTGTCCAAGCATTGTGGGTTCGTGGTGTTTCTCTCCATTCTTGATTGCACTTCTCAATGTATATTGGCAAATTGGTACAATGTCCTGACGTTGTTGTTGTGGAATCAAAACCTGTAGCACCGGTTTTATATAGTTTTAGGTTATGTATAAAATATCAGAATAATAAGTAGTAAGAAGTACTTTGGTTTTGTGATAATCATTAGCAAATCACTTAATTCTAGTAGAAATAGTCTAATATTTAAGTCATAGTTAAGTAGTGATATAAATTTGAAACTTACGTAGTGATAAAATTTTGTTTTATGTTGTATACGGATATTGCATAGGTACTGAGATGTGTATGGCGGATAATGAGTACAACTTGTAGGTGCCTTAATGCAGCCAGAATGTTTAAAGGAGATTATTTAAAAATTGTTAAGGCCAGTCGCAATTCACTTTCGATTGTCATTGTATTGTTTTCCTTTCACTTTCACTTTACGTTCGATTTCGTTTCTAAATTTTGTATGTCCTTAACGTAATAATGTATTCTCTTTGGTTGTCCTTGATCACAGAGTGGAGTAAATTGTACCATGTCGCTGATCGATGATTGTTTTTTTGGTTTTTAGAATGCACACACAGACAAAAAATTATGATGCCATTGCCGAATCCGATGCCGCACATGCCGCGATGATGCGCTATGGCTATGATGTATCAATATTGTTTTTTCATATTAGCTATGGCTTGGTTACTGTACATTATTTTCTACTATTTTCTACCAAGTTGTTTTTCTTTTATTTATAAAGTCTTGATTTATTGTTTGCTTAGTTTTAAGTACATTCTGTATGCAACGACGTACGTGACGTCCCTTAAAGGCGTCATCTGAAAACCAGCGCTGCCTAACATTAACCTGTTAGTGCAGCAATAGCTGAGATGACGACCTTTTCGGGCACGCACTTTGTACATTTCCTACAGTTTATTTTTCATTTTCATTTTTTTTTATATTGTTTTTTGTGCGTGCCGAATAAAGCATTTTATTTATTTTTATTTATTTATTTATATTTATGTAATACATGAACGTCGTGTACTTATAAGAACAAGAAAGCCGTGAGATCGTTCTCACTAGACTGCCCCTCTCAAACACGTTTATTGTGAAAGTGAAAGTTCAATCCGATTGACGTAGTTAAGAGTTATTAAGGAGAAGAAAATAAAGCTATCTTTAACGAATTGCTATCAAATTTTCTAAATTAACTCGAAGTCGAAATTTGACAAGCCAACGGGTCCTCTCCTCTGCAAGTAAACATAGAAAATTTATATTAGAATTTCAAACAATCAAATCAACCTATAACAGTTCACTGCTGGACGTAGGCCTCTCCCAAATTACGCCACAATACACGGTCCTGCACCTTCCGCATCCAGTCACTCCCTGCGACCTTCTTCAGGTCGTCGGTCCATCTGACGGGGGTCGTCCCACCCCACGTGTACGTAGTCGCGGTCTCCACTCCAAAACTCGTTTGCTCCACCGACTATCGGTTCTCCTACAGATGTGGCCAGCCCACTGCCTCTTCAAAGCGAGCTATGTCGACCACTTTCTTCTCTGACGGGTAACATCGTTCCAGATTTTATCCTTCAGAGACACCCAAAGCATAAACATATTATGAAATTGAAACTAAAGAAATGGACGAAGACATTTACATTTTAACATTGTTACACACTGACATAGAGAGTTTTAACAAATATCGAATTCACTTTCGATCACTCTAAATTGCTTCTATCTTACTCTACTGTGGCAAATGTTTGTGAGACAGAAAAAGAAGATTTCAATGTCATTTACTTTAGAAAACGGCTTAATATAAGATAAACAAATTATATTACTTTAACAAATGATTGACATAAATGAGACTGACATTAATGGACAGTCTATTTATTACTGTCAAGGTGTAAAAGACGTATTGATAAACATACACACACGCTGTATTTCATCACTATTATGTACATCTTCAAATAGATACTTACTGAAGAGTTTCTAGGAACAAACTGACCTAAATACTTTGGTATGATTGATTCTACGAGGAACATATTAAAGTAGGTACTTAAAATAATGTCAGAATGTCATAGTTTAAATACCTTTACGTTTCTCGATGATTGGAACTGAAGCCTGAAAATGATCTGTTTGCATTGCTGAATTCTCGAACAATCTATACTCTGTTCTATTATCTATACTTAATATTATAAAGAGGAAAGATTTGTTTTTTTGTTTTTTGTTTGTTTGTTTGTTTGTAACGAATAGGCTCCGGAACTACTGGACCGATTTGAAAAATTCTTTCACTGTTGGGAAGCTACACTCTTTGTGGTGAACATAGGCTATATTTTATTCCCGTATTCCCACGGGAACGGTAACTACGCGGGTGAAACCGCGTGACGTCCGCTAGTAAGTTATAATTTTTAAAGTCTCTAGTTGAGCACTAAAAAATAGCCCGCTGAGTTCATTTCTGAGATTCTTCTCAGATGGGCCGCGTTTTGAACTGATGGTACAGTCAGCTGCAGAGAAAAGGATACAGGGCCGCCCTGTAAGCATCAACTTTTTTTCGAAAGCTCATATATTTTTTTATGAAATTTGCTTGGTTTATGGTTATAAATTTGTGTAATTCTATAACCATACAAAATCTCATAAAATATATTTAAGATTTTCCGAGAAAAATGGCGGTCCTGTTTACTTTTCTCTGCAGCTGACTGTACTACCATTGCTATTAGGGAATGCAATCCCGCAACAACATTGTAATCCCGGTATTTGCGGGACTGAGAGATCTCAGTCCCGCGGGATCCCGCATATTTCTGAAAGTCATTGAGAAAAGAATAGAATTCTGTGTCATACATGCATCAAGAACTGAAAAATAGTGACGCCTTAATCCCCAAAGGGGTAGGCTTTCAAGATTTCACCTTTCAAGAAGCACGTGAGGCGTATTGCCGTCTTGAAATGAACAGGTGCAGGTTGCGACTGCTTGCTGTTGAAACTTTTCAAGCCGGGACTTCAACCCATTTTCCGGCAAACGGGACCAACGGCTTAACGTGCCTTTCGAAGCTCGACAACGCTCAAATAAATGTCACAAAGTGGTCACCCATCTAAGGACCGGCCATAGTAAATGTAACTTACTGCAGTGATCTTTTACAGAACACTGAGTACGCGGGGCCACAAGGAAAAATAAATTATTGAATATTACTAATGTATTGAGATTATTAAACGGATATACATATATGTATAAGTAATAAAATACCTACTGCAAATTATTAGAAGCAGATAAAATGGGTAGTTTTGGCATTACTTTAAAACTACGCAAAAAATAGCATGTCAAAATTCTTGTCTGCCAAACGACTCCTAACTTTACATGTCACATAGCCAGCAAGCAATGTACGAGATAATTGAATACCTTTCTAACTGTTTATAGTACAAGAAAAGTAAAATCTCCCTGATTAAATCACTAAAAACAAATAAGTACGTTATTAGGATACAAATTACGTCACAATTACAAAAAACTTACTCAAACCGAATCAGTTTGCGCGCTTCCGCTTACAAAACAACACATGGCGTTTACCTTTGCACAGTCCCGCTAATCCCGCGGGATCCCGCACGATTTACGTGCGGGACTGGTCCCGCAAAAATACTGCGGGATCCCGGTATTTCGGGATCCCGGTATCCCGGTATTGCATTCCCTAATTGCTATGTATTGCTAGCATTTCGTAAGTGTAAATGCATTAGATTATTAGATTATGCGAAATAAATACCAACATTTTCAATTTTGATTGCCATTCGATGGAATCGATTCAGGATAAATCTATAGTCAAAAATCTGTGTTCTAGTGGCAAATTGGCTCAATATAAGTATATTATGTCGTTTAGGATTGGGAAAGACCTTAATCGTAGAGAGAAAGCAGCAGAGTAATTTCATAACGTTTTTATTGTTCCCGATCACGCGCGAACGTAGCATAGAGTTGTTTGCTGGCTATAATGGTGACTCTCAGGCGAGCGGCCTTATTTAGAAACTAGCTGTGCCCGCGACTTCGTCCGCGTGGAATGTAATAAAAAAAATTAGTTTAGTTATTTATTTTTTGTTTTTGGCATTTTTTTTAAAATATTTTTTTTTCTAAAATAAAAATAGCCTAAGTTGGAGTAACATAAGCTATCTGCCAGTGAAAGTCCCGTCCAAATCGGTCCAGCCGTTCCAGAGATTAGCCGGAACAAACAGACAGACAGACAGACAAAAATTTTAAAAATATATTTTTTGGTATGTGTACCGTATATACATTCATTATGCATGTAGTAGAAAGCGGATATTTTAATATTACAAACAGACACTCCAATTTTATTTATTTGTATAGATAAAAATAATGCAATAGGCAATCATGAAACTGCTAGCAAAGGTGAAAACAGTATGTCGCTGACCAGAACTGACAATATTATATCAGTGGAAAAAAAAAGAGTAAAACGTTATTTACATGTCAGCGACGGGAACCCATAAGATGTCCCTACAAAATCGCACATCGAGCCTAAAAAAGTTCTCTTTTTAAAAAAAATATTAGTTCAGTTTAGAATCGATCTAAATTTAAAACAGTTCGACATTATTTTTTT
This sequence comes from Miltochrista miniata, assembly GCA_933228765.1. Taxonomy (NCBI): domain Eukaryota; kingdom Metazoa; phylum Arthropoda; class Insecta; order Lepidoptera; family Erebidae; genus Miltochrista; species Miltochrista miniata. The sequence continues at coordinate 7,105,602 of OW121769.1, forward strand.
TAAACTTACATCCAAAATTCCAGGCAACGGTCTCCATAGCTGGTGATGATCTAATGACCTATTGTTAGGACCTTTCCGATAACGTCCCCGGTCAACCGGTTTTACAACTTTTTTATCAGCGATGATCTTGTATGGTCTACACAAAAAAGGTGTGAAACCACTTCATTAACAAGTATTTAGCTTAATTTAAACTGGTTGAGATGGTTTAAAAAAAGGACATACCGTGTACCTACCTAGTTGCTGTTCCCTGAATAAACGGGATACGGGATTAAAATGTAGCCTAAAACCACTAAACCATTTATGAACTCAAAGGTTCTAAATTCAAAATTAGTTTAAGGACCATAGACAACAAGATTTTTTTAAATAAATATTTATTGCACGATATCAAAGATTATCATAATATGAAAGAGTTTCAAGAAAACAGTCATAATTATACCTACGTACCTAAACGTGAGTGGTGACATTATTATTCAACTGTCCTACGTATTTCAAACAAAAACCCTTTATTCCCTTCACAATATGCTAATCGAAACTTGAGATAAGACGTATCACAATCTTAAATTTACCGTTGAAAAATAATATTTACTATACTCATGTATAGGCTTAAACACTTTCTTGACAGCATTCTCAAATTGGTGTGTTTCGTATCGTAAATTTTATATGTAAATCGACACTGGACGAATGATTTATATTCTGTTTGTTTAGCTTTGTTACTAAGTTAGTACAAGGTCGAGATTCTGAAGGTTTTGTGATCCGATTTTTTTAAATCAATCGTAGTTTTCGCTGAGTCATTCTCTCAAATAATAAATTAGTAGTAGGTAGTTGACAAAAATTTAAAAATCCTAGGCACAAAATTTTAAGGTTAAAGAGGCAAAACTTTACTAAGTTAGTTTAATTTTAAAGTCTCGATAGTGATGGATTTTTATTGCCGTTATAAATTTAAAAAAAAATATTCCAAACAAAATAAACATCTTTTTAAAAATGAAAGGTCACAAATTTTCTGTAACTTATCTGACCAAAATAGAAAGTTAACCGTAACAAAATCCTTGATTTTATCTTTAGTCATAAAATGAGACACAATCGAGATGATTCGTTTGATCGTAAAATTTACTATTAAAATTGATTTATTACTTTCTCTGTGACATTTGAAATTCGAACATGTAGGTAACGGTTGAATCGGTCAATCACATGTGACTCGATATAAATGGAATACATGTATTGTGAACATTTTTAGACGACTGCGATGAAGGAGGGTCATTTAAATTTATTTTAAAATACTTTTTTATTACCTATTTCATTAGATCAAGTACCTACTATCTTCGAGTAGTTTTAAGTCATTATTGGACTCTGAATCTGTTGACGGCTTTTAAACCTAGAGGTATGTAACTAATTCACACAATCTCTAAAATATGCACATGTAGTGACATACTTAAATAAAATTCCCCATAGAAAAACCCAAACAGCTTACAGCTGTCACCAAGATTCTAGCATTCCCATTGTACTTAAATAAATTAGCACGACAAACGATTATGACTGTCTAATAAACAAATGACTTTTAAAAAATTGACCTCATTCACACCGGCGCCGCGTCTGTTTAACATAAAACTTCAGCAAAGGACACCGTCTAAGCTCTAAATATGCTGGGTACTCTACCTCTCATGATTTCTTCTTCATTACCATGTCACAAGAAAAGAGAACGACAGCTTACAATCCCGGGTTCTTCAAGTGGAGCGTGAAGAGGCACATCACAGGGCCGCCAACTTGAGGACCACTGTCAGAAGAAGTCCTACGGACTGTGAGAGTAGCCCCAATCGCTAGATGCGCCACGGCTTTAACGCTCATAATATATGGAAATGCCACAATCGGTTACCCATCTCAGGACTAATGGTAGCATAAGTAAAGGGCTACGAACGTTTCACGTTTTCACGTACAGTGAAGTATTTTTTTTATTGCGAAAACTTGGAAGGATTGTTTTGCATTTATTAGTTCGCCATAAATAACAGGCGGTGTTTTAATGACTATTGTAACTAAAACACAGCGAAAACACTTTGCAACATTTACTGTGCGATAGGAACAATTTATTAGTAGTAAAATGGACTACAAAGAATAGGTAATGTAGGCAGAACAGAATTCAATTGATTGTGCCTAATCTGCACCGCTCGTGGTTCCGTGGACTCATTGTTCTGTAAACAATCATAAATAAACGTATATAACAAATAATCTGTAAACTATCACTGCAGTAAGCAACTATCGTTAATGCTTAATGGGCGACTTGACTTGAGTAGTCACAACCTGCGTTAAAAGGCCTGACCATATGTTTAATCTATACCAATAAACTTACTCATCAATAAAAACCCAGCTGAAACCCTTGAAATTTGGCGTTTGAGTAAGCTAGGTACCCTTTTAGTGCCGAGATATTTCAGGGTTCTCGACAAACATAGCAGGTTATGTCCCAAAATAAATCTAAATCTAGATTACAACTTCTTTACTACGAACATAAATCGTAATTACTTGTGTGACCTCATCGGATTATCAAACAAGACAGTGTTTATTGTCACTATCCAGAATTACGCTCAAGGCTATTAATTCATATAAAAGCGACCGTTGTTTATTGCGTTAGGTATAAATAACATTGAATTAAAAGTGACGCATCTGTAGAATTTACGCTCATTGGAGTTAAGAGTGCGATGACCTACTCCTAGTGTTTCTGATAATATCGCCAATGAGTTGCTTTGAGTACGTAATCTCAATTTTTGCGATAAAATACATCTTCATATTAGCGTAAGGATTGTGATGTTCTGGCAGCTTTGGTTTACCCGTTCATCAAAAGGGAGTCTCGGTATAGCGAATCTGGTGTTGCAAACGTTCATAGGCTACAGTGACCACTTTTCATCAGGTGTGTCGTAAGCTTGTCACTTTAGTGTTATAAAAAAAAAAGATTTGACACCTCCCAACTGCATCGTCATCCGCTTGAAGAACCGGATTGAAAAAGGAGAGGAAAATACGCAACACATTAGCAGAGCATTTCATTTTTTTTTTGACGCGGAGAACGCATCTCCTGACCTTACGCCCACCGTCAAGAAACGATCGGGGGCGAGCAGTGAACTCCTTACCGCGGCCACAGATTAAATAATAGTTACTACGTAACAGATACATCACTCCCATACTTAACCTCAAAAATATTAGCTAAAACATATCGCTACAGTGGAAAACATGCTCTACGACGTATTCCGAGAGTCGAGATTCGTGCGCACACCGTTTGATTGCGTCATCGAGTGACAACTATTGACAACATTAGGGTTGTAAGCACGTAACAAAAATACATATAACTACAAAAAACAATAAACACAGTGTCTGAAAAAAAACCTAATAATATTTTATAACATCTTCTTCTTTATATAAGAATTATATTATAACTAGCTGATACTCGCAGCTTAGCCCGCGTTAAAGTTTGTTCCTTTTCCCGCTTCCAATGGGAACTTATTCCTGGGATAAAAAGTAACCTATGTGTTATTCCAGACTACAATCTATCCCTGTATCAAATATCAGCCAGATCCGTTAGCCGTTAGAGCGTGAAAGAGTAACAAACATTCACACATCTACACATCCGCACTTTCGCATTTAATTTTAGAATATTAGTAGGAAGTAGGATGAAAAAAAAAGCAAGACTAACTATAGCGAAATATTATTTTACGCGGGAAATGTACATTGGTTGTGCGCACTTCGCTCGGTCTTTCGTGTGGTAGCCCTCTGTCGGCCGGCCACGTTAGTTCTGCGTCATAATACTTAGGAGTAGGTGCTTATAAAACGACTTGTAGCGAGTGACGGAGGCCTGCCGCGGCGTCCCCGAACTGCACGGGCGCGACGGAGCGGGAGCATTTTCCGTTACTCTCGCACTCCGCGCAGTACCTACACCTCCTGCTTTGCCACCATGACCTCGTCAACTGACGAGGCGACAGTGGCCCATATAGACGGCAGCAACACACACCACCGAGCAACCCTCGGGCGGAGTAGTACCAACCACCACAGTATCTACTTCTCCCCAACAGAGGAAGGGAAGTGGTTACTACTCCGTTACCCAGAATGTGCCACGAGGAGGATCCGAACCATAAAGGTCCTTAAGATGTCAGTAGGACCCCGCATCCCGAGCATTTCAAGTTTCTTTAGTTCTACCAAAGATAATATAATAGTATTACATACAGATAGGCAACTCCCTGCCTCCCACCTGAGTAAGCTTCCCCATCCCCCCACCAAAATTTAAGTGTCGTTTGCCGTGTCAGTACTTGAGAGAATGTCACTGCGTTGCATTACGTATTACTACCTACGTACTTTGTGCTATTGCTTTGGTTTAATTTGTGCTTAGCCGAGGGTAGACTAGAAAAAAAAGTACCTACATACATGAGATTGCGTTCTGTTCCTTATTATTTAATTTCCATAGATAGTGTCCCTAGTGTTCTCACACACACACACATTCAAGCTTGATTCAAGCATTCACATTACGTGTATATTAGTGTGGGTGAAAACGAACATTTTTGTATGGAGTTTCCACCCTGTGGTTCTACACAGATCTATTGAATCCCTCGGTTCTATCGAAGATTCTCTCCACTGTAAATTGTATCTATCCACATTTTCAAAAATATCATTGTTTTTGTTTCAGATTGCCTCTCATATTTCTGGCGTGCGGAGTGGTATGTGTAAATAGCTACTGGGGGCCAGATCTCCCCCCTGGCCCGTACTGTGGCAAAGACAACAAATGTTGTAGGGATCGTCAAGATGGATGCTCACATCAAATATTAGGTGAGTCTTGTATAAAATCATTTTATGGCTACTTTTCTCATTATAATCTTATCCTAAAAACCGCAATTGGCAACATTTCAGTCACATAAAATAATGCCTATCAATTAGTTTTATTTTTCTGAAAGTGATAGTGTTTGCCTGTAAAAAAATATTATTATTTTTTGTATGTATGAAACAAAACTACAAAAATTTTGCCATGTCTTACTTGCCAGGTCTTACTTTAAAACTTTATTCGACTAGTCAGCGCCCGCGTAGCATCGACTAGTCGAAGCTGTCTGAATAGTCAAATACTTTGTCAGGACGGTGCCTATATTTTTTAGTCTCGAAATTGCATGAATGTAGGGTTCACAGGTCCATGCAGTCGTGAATTGTCGGTATTTCGAATCCAAAACACAAGACCGAAAATGTAGACTGCGTTTGCCTCACACTTTTGTTATATTTTGTCCCTTCGCCCGCGTGAAATTTGGTACCCATTTCCGCTTTCCGTGGGAATATAATTATTCCCGGGGTGAAAAAGCCTATGTGTTACTCCAGACTATAAGCTATCTCTGTGCCAAATTTGAGCCCAATCTGTTCAGCTATACGAGCGTGATTGAGTAACAAACATATAAACATCCACACATCTTCACAAACTTTCACATTTATAATGTAAGTAGGATCCATATATCAAAAGTACAAAATCTCCCATTCTCTCTGACACAGATACGTTATGTTACTGCGACGAGTTCTGCTCAAGATCTACAACACACGAAGACTGTTGCCCAGACTATCAGCCAATCTGCAGACCTGACATCACACCGCCTCCTGGCGAGCTGAAGAAGCAGTGTAAGCATGGAGATAAAAGGAATGATGGATGCAATACTTGGTAAGTGTTTGGAGTATTTTTTAAAGTACATTAACTATACATTTCATTTATAGACATAAATCATTGCAGAAAGGAGACTTCTCTTAATGCTTGTATGTTCGAAAGAGACTCATCTTGGGGTGAACTTCATACTAGGAAATATTCTTCGATTTGATCTGATAAAACTATATTATTGTAATTCATTGGATACTCTTGCTTTTTTAACGTATCAGGACACGATTAGGAATACTTTGTTCGATCGAAATCGCTTTCGAAAAATGAGAAATATTGCAAAAATCTTAACAAGTAATGTACTTTTTTATTTAAATAAATGAGTTAAACTCTCATAAAAACTTGTCATAAAATAGATATAGGTCTTTAGAACAATATTTTACGTAATGATTTTATCTTAAAACCCTTCAGATTTTATAACAGTAATATAATGTAGGTATTAGAATCGAATGAAATCCGGTAAAAGCGTACTCTGCAATCGTTCGAATTGCCTTAGGATTTGTCAAGGTTAAACATTGCAGCCTTAATGTCTTCTATTGGTTTCACGTTACATTTTTTAGTTTCAAGCTTTCAAAAAATACCAGCGTTTGCTTGTTAGGATGGTTCGATTATACTCGAAGAAATTCGAGTGGTCCAATTTTAAATAACAGTGACGGACTAAGACCACTATGACTCTGTCGGCTTTCTCCTTAGACCATATATCACGGGACTAGCCTTTGCGAACCACCGCATACAAAAATATTCTGCTAGTTTTCATAGCGGGTGAAGGGGGAAACACAAAGACATTTAAAATTTCATTATATTTAAAAATGTATTAATCTACAAACGTGTAATGGCTGTTATTGTGTGTTAAAATTTATTGTACAGTCAACTACAATGAAATGTACTAGTTTAATCATATAAAATGATGTACTGATGTACAGTGCTTTTTATAAAGCCAAAAGACCAAATGGTCTATTGGCTTGGCAGAAAACAATGCTTAAGTAAGGCGCATCCTGTGGTTAGATGATCTAAGGCTTTCTCTCATAATCTCGGAAGTCATGCAGCGTTGGGTGGAACGACACAGTCCCCACTTATTCATCTGGTGCTAGGCGCCCTTGGTTATTCCTCAGGAGGATGCCCCAGGACGCCTGGTGAGTCAAAAAGACCCAGGTAATGTCCTTACAGATCCAGCTACTCAAAATTCGTTCCATATTGTATTTTGCAAGCACCTCAAAAGTACACTTTCAGTATTTGACCTGCGAAATATCCACCTAACGGTCCATTAATTCCTACAATACATTTGTATTCTAATCCAAATATACACATGACCAGAATATTTTTATCAATACAAAGAACACTTTGCTAAGCGCTGCGCCAAAAGAGGATTTTATACGCGAATGAAATGAGGATTTTGACCTCAAACACCACACACATGCATAATATTTTTCTGTTCCGTGCGTAATTTGGATTAACATAATATTATTTTCACTTCTTATGCTCGTAAAGTTCTTCTTGCGGACTAAAACAACATTTTATGCTCTAGTGCATAAAGTTCTTTTTCTTCTTCTAAAACAATATGGCCATACTAGACCGTAGAGACGGTACCATGAAGATCGTGTTACTCTATGAACCAAACATAATAAAACGCTATTAAATAACTTGTTTTTTTTTTGTTACATTTAATTTGTACTTTCTGTGTTCTATATAAATTAAGAAACATTAAAAATCAGATAGTATTATGAGTGAAAAAATATTATAAAATGAACTTATGATTAGGCAGTATAGGTCTCGTTACCCATGCCTAATGCTTCATGTAGAATGATTAAAAAAAACTTGAAAAAAGACATTGGCGGGAAAGAAACTTAGAAAGTTAGCAGTATTTAGACAATTTAGACAGGAAAAACTATTACATTGAATGTACAAAATTGTTCAAATGTTACTTTGAATTTTAATTAAAGACTTTTATTTACAATACCTATCACTGTTTCATTTCCTTGCAATCGAAGTGAAAAGCAGAGTGTATAACTCGATCATAAAACCCATTTTATCCTTGACTTAATATCCACCCTCGCCTTTGTCTCGGGCGGATAAACGTCTCGTATAAAATGGCTTCTTTTATGCACTTGTAGTACAATCTACTATTTAAATATGGAATTAGGCCTTCAAAGAAGTTTATTGTCAACCTCTTTTAAATTGTCAACAGATAAAAAAACAAGGTATTATTGTTTTATGTACGTCAGTCACTGGGCGGAAACTTCATACAAAAATGTTCGTTTTTACCCACACTAATACTGGGTGTAACAAAATTACCTCTCCAAATTTCATGAGATGACTTGGCATCGGAAATCAAATACAAATATTTAATAAAAAAGGGGGGTAATTTTTTTAATTTTTTTTTTAATTTTTTTGTCGCACATTAAGAATTCATATTTCACCGCGGCAATTCGAGGTAACATAGTCGCCGTGGCAAAACAAACACAGAGCACCCGTCTGGCTGTCGTTGTCGCTTTCTACTGCCGCTCCGTAGCGATAGAAAGGGTGAAAATAGGATAAAATAGGACCTTTAAAACGGCTTTACGGTTAAAGTATTCATGTGATTTTTTTTTCTTCATTTTTGTAATGTTTCTTGACTGATGCCACGTCACGTGACGAAATTTGGATAGGTAATTTTGTTACACCCAATATACACGTAATGTGAATGCTTGAAACAACCTTGAATGCTGTGTGAGTATACTAGGGACACTAGCTAAGGAAACAAAATAATAAGGAACAGAACGCAATCTCATGTGTGTAGGTACTATTTTTTTTCAAATCTACTCTCGCAACTTACTCAGTGGGAGGCAGGGAGTTGCCGATCTGTATGTAATACTATTATATTATCTTTGGTATAGATCCGTTCATAGTTAATTTTAGCTCTAGCTGTGAGGTTGGCTTCATTGAGTTTCGTGTTACCGTAATATGGCTGTGTTTCTCCTTTTCTTTTCTGTGGTTTCTCCCATGTACTCCAATCTTAAATTGAAACTTATTTTCTTCTTCTGCTGCCTTTAATTTGGTTTGAAAATTATTTAAGACTAGCTGATGCCCGCAGCTTCGCCCGCGTAAAATTTGTTCCCGCGGGAAGTTATTCCCGGGATAAAAGCCTATGTGTTATTCCAGACTATAATGTATCTCTGTACCAAATTTCAGCCCGATCCGTTCAGCGGTTTGAGCGTGAAAGAGTAACAAACATCCACACTCACAAACTTTCGCATTTATAATATTAGTAAGATGTGGAAGCAGCAACTTCGCCCTCCTTGGAAATCGTAAAGAGTGTTTTTTTAAATAAACACATAAAAATGAAACTTAAGTAACATAGAACCACGTGTGTATTAAAAATTGACTAATGAATATTACATTAAAAATAAAACTCTTAGTGCTAATGATTACATCTTATAATCTCCTCTAATATGTGGTAAAATGTCTGAAGCTCGCACTCACAGGGGGACTTTACTGCAATACCAACTCACAGAAAACGATCTGTCAGAGGTAAATCAACTGTGAACTGACTATTCCAGTCAAATTATTTTTTGGTTTCACATGCAAAATTCCAGACTCGTTCTTTCAAAGTTAAGATTTTCATAAACCCTGTTTTAGTGGACACCTACGTTGTAATAACAGTCGAAATCAAATTTATTCAACAGTTTGGGCGGTATATTAAATTTGAAAGCAGTCGTACCGACTGGACGAGGCCGCATTGGCGGCCGTGGGTCTGTTGGGAGTTCTGGGACATCCTTCCGAGGGCTTCCCCGGGGCTCCCAACCACAGGCTGTTGGGCGTGACGTGAGGTTTTTCAGTCGGTAGGAGTCCGGCATAACATCCATAAGGATTTTCCCCCACGTTGAACAAAAAAAAAAATAACGTACCGATCGCTTTTTTTTACAAAACTACCTCGAAACTGTTATTCGCCAAACCAATCGATAAACTGCAAGAGTCACCAATATGGATCAAATTTAAGGCCATTTTCTTAACATATGGAAATCCTCGTAGATGAAATTCCGGATTCGAATCGACCAAAACCAAGTCACATAGATCCTACCTAACCTAGAGCCGGACCCAGATCAAATAACTGTTATGCCCAGGGTAACTTCTCGGATGGATGTCTCGCAATTTTCAATATCCGGGTAACATTCCGGGAACCATCATCGCAACATAGTCTATTAAATAATCCAATTAACCTTGAAACTATAATTGATCTCGTTAATCCAGTCGTTATTGTCGTCTGGCAATAAACTCAATACAGATTGAAAACGATTGACAATGACAACAATCAATCCATTAGCGTTTGTCGTCTTGAAAATTAATTACATACATACATACGACTATATGTATGTATGTAATTAATTTTCGTGATATCAAACGGTAATTAATCTTTAATCCCGCGTCGTGACGCTCCGCAGTTGAAATTTTTCAAGCCGCCATCAACTTGACTTAACAACCGCCATTTTAATAGCAACCGGGACCAACGGCATAACGTGCTTTTCGTAGCACGGAAACGCTCGCAAATAAATGTCATCAAGTGGTCATGAGGTGGTCAACCATCCATAGCCGGCCATAGTAAATGTTGCTTACTACAATGATCGTTTACAGAACGCTGAGTCCGGGGATCACGCTCACGAGAGCCTTGGCTTCCACGTTTGTATTTTACTAACAACCAGGTTTCATTTCAAGTTTTCCTTCTCTACGCAATGGATCGCTTTGCCAAAATGTTACCTTATTCGCCTCTTACGACACCCTGGAGATGAATTGGAGTGGCGACATTTTGTACTCTTTCCCGTTGCCACACGGGGCTCCGTCGCCACAAGGCGCAAAATTCACTATTAGGTATAATTAACTAGTAGATAATATTATTTGCCACATAATATTTCAACACACTGCAGCACTGTAGAGATAGATTTTATCTACGATTGACCTTCCCTGCCATATAATGTATAGGGAGTTTTGTTTTATTTTGTTTATAATTATAATTCCGTCTACGCTCGGGGTGATTATTTTAAAGAATACTGCACCAACGAAGCATGACCAAGAAAAAAAAATTAACAAAAAAGAAACCGACTTCAAACAAAACTGAAAAATAAAATTTACGTAGCACAAAGTTATTATATTCTGATTTATCAGATATCATAAAACATATCACTGAAATCGGTGCCCAGTAAAGCTTATGTAGGCATTATTAATCTCTCTCATAGTCATTTTGGCACCGACTTCAGTATTATATTTAATGATATCTGATAAATCAGAATATACCAACTTTGTGCTAAGTAAATTTTATTTTTCAGTTTTGTTTGAAGTCGGTTTCTTTTTTGTAAAAAAATTGTTTTTACTATTTTTAGTGACGTGTCGACTAAAAATCTATCTCGACAGTACAAATTAATCAAGCCCAAACACGAGGGAACTGCTGTATATCGTTAGGGAATTCTCTCTTCTGTCTTTCGTCTCCATCATCAGATCGACTCCAAACCTTCATTAAGTTGTACTACTTTAAAGCCCTTTATAAAAAAATACAAACGCCCTAGATGCCCTACAATTTTTAAAAGTTCCCTTCAATTTCTCCAGAATGCCATCATCAGATCCTGACTTCCTTAAAATGGAACCACCTTGGGAGTATCTATTTTCAAATCGGTCCGTAAACGAAGGAGTTCTGCGCGAACAATCATAAGAAAAAAAGAAATATATACAATATATATATATATATATATATACGGTCGAATTGAGTAACCTCCTCCTTTTTTGAAGTTGGTTAAAAAAGACAGTTAAAGTTTATTAGAAGAAAATATGTAGAAAGATTTTTATTTTTCTTTGAAATTCGATACTGGTTTATCACCACTGTCGAATTTCGACGGCTAATTTATTGGTCTTTAGTAAGTGGGTATACATAGATTTGTGTATAAGATTTGCAACATCTGTTCTCATTTGCGTTTATGACTAAACCACACCTGAGAAAGCTCACACAACGTTTCGTATGCCATCCAACAATGCATTTAATACTGCACTTGAACACGCTTATATTTAGGTGTGACCCAGGTGTGAGAACACTATCAATCAGCCGTTGGCAGTCGGCCATATTTGTTTGGGTAGGGATGTGTCAAATCATCGAGTATTGTCGATGTTTTGACTAGAATTGAGGTGATGAGCTATTGATGATTTATGGCTGTCGATAATGTGATAGATAGATAGATAGATAGATACTCTTTATTGTACAGCATAACACAAAAATAGACAGCGAAATTAACACACAACTAAATTACAATGTTGTACAATATGTGATATCATTTCTTAAACATTTTAAGTGGATTCTTTTTAGGGTTTCGTGTGTCAAAAGGAAAAAACGGAACCCTTATAGCTTCGCTCTGTCAAAGAGCCTTTATCTGGAGCGTGAAGATATTGAGTTCAAATTAAAACGATTTATTCAAGTCTACAGTTTCCCATAGTTGTAAATAAAACAAACCAAGTTAAATCTGAATAAATTCACATAGGTATTACTTACTATATTTCGACACCGATTTCCCGAAGAAAGAAATAGTTTTTCGAGTACGTTTTTTTTTTTTAAACCACCATGGTATACCACAAGCATACGGCCCACCAAATGCACCGGTGGTCACTGCAGCCTATGGACGTTTGCAACACCAGAGGCGCTACACTCGCGCTGCCGACCCTGTAAAAACCTTCTAAGACCCCTTTTGAAGAAACCCATACTGTAGGCGTTTGGGAAAACCGAGGCAGATAGGTAGATAGGCTTCAAAAACTAAGAGATACGAGTAAAGAACTACTTTTACATGAACAACAATTGGTACGGGACCCACAGTGGGCGAGTACAACTTGCACTTGGCCGGTTTTATTAGTTAAAGTGTTATGTCTTCACGCTTAAAATGGTTGTGATTGATGGGACGAGCATTTGAATGATCACACCGGTTTCCACGAAAGGGTGGTCAGATTAAGCAACCCGTGGTCGAGTGGTTCCAGTATGGAATGGAAATGCAAAGGTTGATGGTTCGAATACTACGATCTTGCAAAAACACTTTTTAGTCCTGGGACATCCTTCCGAGGGCTTACCCGGGTCTCCCAACCATAGGCTGTTGGGCGTTACGTGAGGTTTTTTAGTCGGTAAGAGTCCGGCATAACATCCTCTGAGGATTTTCCCTCGCGTAAAAAAAAAGGGTGGTCAGATTTGAGGCATAATTCAATTCGGTCACCTACACTAAAAACTCGTTATGTTTGTACTTTGTACAGACCTTGAATGTTTGTATGACCACTAAGGCTAAGCAAAAGTTCCGTCAAAATACCCTCCAACTATTATGACAACTGTGGCGGGGGTGAGAAAGCTTGCTCAGTGGGAGGCAAGGAGTTGCCTATCTGTATGTAAAACTATTATCATATCTTTGACACAATACTCGTATTTTTATACTTCTCCACATGCATACTAAAAAGGTAGCTAGTACTCTATGATGACATTATTGTCCATCATTGCAAACCAAGTTACGAAATTTCGTCCAAATACAGACAGTTTCGACAGCCAGTTTAATCCTTGGATTACCGGTATGCCCACCAGATTTAGACCAGTCCGCAAATAGGTGTTCAGTTTAGAAATGTAAGTAAATACCTACCTACATAGTCCATTTGTATAAGATGTGACGAGCGATTCAAAACAGCGTTCTCAAAACCCTGAAACTTGGAACCCACTGCCAGCGCATGTGTGTTCCTCCTCTCACAACTTGGATTCTTCAGGACGGTCTATAGTTTTGTGGACTGTGGTAAGCTTGAAGTCGTCAATTTGAGGATCATTGGTTTTATCGAGTGTGATTGTGATCTTGAACGGTGAAAATGATAAGCTTGAATTTGAACAAGGCTTTTCGAGTGTGAAAATTATCTTAAATCTTTGGCCGTTGAATAAAATACTGGCCTAGCGGAAGTTGGTTGCGTATGGAGGGCTTTTTTTTAACGTGAGGGAAAATCCTCATGGACTCCTACCGACTAAAAAATCGCACGTTACGTCCAACAGCCTATGGTTGGGAGTCCCGGGTAAGACCTCGGAAGAATGTCCCAGGACGCATAGGGGGTGGTTCGGGTGCTATCCCGCGTCTTTGGGGGTTTCGGGGGTGATCCCGCTTCTAAGGGGAGGCGTGCGTGAATTCCTCACGTCACGTTCTGTAAGGACGGTGAGCGACCCTCTCACCGTCCTCAGGCCCCCGGTCATGGAGGCCGATAGTCCTCGGCGAGGAGGGCTTCTCGCCGAAGACAGAAAAAAGGACAAGTGAAGAAAAAATAATCTCTTAAATGTCAACTTTTGTAGCTATCACAGCTCATGAGATACAGTCTGGTGACGAATAGACAGACTGTGAAGCCTTAGTAGGTTATACTCTTTGGGTACGGAACCCTTAAAACGCTTCGTCCCATTTCTCAGAGTAGTCTCAACGAGTTATTTGTTTCTTTTCATAATTGTCTTTTCAAATATTGAAGGTCAGCCGTATCGCCTTGATACTTGGTGCAGTACTCTATTTGTGTGTAAAGATAAGATAAACAAACATCCATCACAGCGAAGGAAAAACAAATTTAAATTCTTAAAGCTGATGGAATACACAGGTCACGTAAATTGTGTCATTGTGCCAAAACACCTGGTTACGAAACCAAAATGGCGTCACCGCACAAGAATGAGCTATATCTTTTATGACTCAGTCGTCCATAAATATTAATACCTACCTTATTTTTAAAACTTTATTTTGCCATAATACAATTGTTTCCAAATCCTGGATTTGAAACACTGGATTCGGGGCCTCGCGTTCGCTTGTTTTGGCTATTATGAACAGCCACGGTTTGAGTTTTTTAGGGTTCCTTTCTACTAGAGATGTGTTATGCTACATTGCGATTACGACTGGTGTTCAGCAGTCGTAATCGTCTAACGCACAATTTCACCATATAAACTGTCTACGTTACACAAGGACCGATGAATGTGATTGGTTGATATCAACGCATCCACATCAAAATAACATTAGAGTACATTTCTGGTGAAAATGCAACTTCATGATCTCCTACTGGAAAATCCAGACCCTATACTAGTGCTTTGCTGTCCGTCTGTCTGTCTGTTTCGAGGCTGTATCTCAGGAACCTCAATAGCTAGCAGCTGAAATTTTCAAAGATTATGTAGGTATTTCTGTTGCCGCTGATACAAAATATAGTTAAAAGAATAACTGTGGTCAGAATTGCGATAGTACAAACCATTATCACAAATCCTAAGGCCTTAAAACATATGTTGACCTTCTGTGAGTTCACCAATGTACATAATATTTGTATAATAAAATATATTTCTGCATCATATAGTGTCTATCTATTATAGTTGTTTCATAAACATTCAGTTCATTACTGATGCATTCTACCTTGAAATGATCCTCACCTTTTGAATATTCATGCTGTGTGAATTATTCGTGAGTATTAACTAAATTAATAAAAAAAATATTACATAAATTTTGATAGCAATCCAATCAAGCAGTATTAATTATTTTAGGAACCGATAATGAATATTTTTAATTTACATAATTATAATTTATGATCAAGACTTGTTGGCCGAGTTATATTTTATGACTGCAAACTAGACATCAGGAAAGTAGGTAATAATTAAGTTCAGCTCCTTGTAAAAATGCTAGTTGTTTCTTTTCAACTGTTTAATCTATAAATTACTAGCTGACCCGGGCAACTTCGTTTGCGTGATAAATGGAGAACCGTTTGACCAATTTTGTGCAAACTTCACATAAACCATCTACTAAATAGTAGTGACCGACCGGTTTCGGTTTCGGCCAGTTTCGGCCAAAAAATCGAGTTTCGGCCGCAGTTTCGGTTTCGGCCAAAATGGGCCGAAACTTTCGGCCGGGCCGAAACTCACGTGTTCATGAATTTTGAGTGTCTGGCTCTGCTCGCGACGTGGTTAAACCACAAGCAATTACAATCATTGAGAAGTATTAGACAATTACCCTTGTGTTATGTCTTAGACCTCCTTTTTAGGATCCCGTTTTTACTTTTGGTTACTGAATCCTAAAGATCTAGGACATTACATAACCCTATCCCTTTGTTGTCGGTTCTGTTGACGGTGTTGGTAGTCTGTCTGTCTGTCTGTCAGCAGGCTGTAACTCATCCACCGTGATAGTTAGACAGTTATTTTTTTTACAGATGATGTATTGCAACAAATAATAAAAATAGACAAAATAATAGTATTAAAGGGGGCCTCCTATACAACATACGTGACTTTTTTACCACTTTTCTTGTACGGAACCCTACGTGCGCGAGTCCAGCTCACTCTTGTCTAGTTTTAGTTATACACTTCTAGAATGTAACCCAAACCGGTCAAGAGCTAGTAGCAGGGCACCGTATGGTTTTAGCCTTTAGGAGTTCGCAATAGCATCTATGTATAATTCGACACGTAAAAGAAAGAAACTCATCTTTAGGTGGAGATATTTCTAAAATAAACACTTGAGAACATAGACTTATAACACATAGACTGAGAGTCGCTCAATTATACGTACGCGCCCGCGAATCCGAACCAATATTAATGTAGGTGTAAACTACTCGTCTTTATACTCGGTGACACTCACACAAGCTTACAGAAAATGTTGCCAGGAAATAAAATTTACCCTATAAATGGGAAGAAAATAAAATTGTTTGTATACATTTAATTTAACATTTAAGTCTATTTATCTATATGCTATACTCTTCGCGGGGTAGGCAGAATGGTCTCCCATATTTTATTAATATGTAGGTAGTTTAAAAAAAAGCTAAATTAAACACTACCCCCATATTCATAATCGTTTATTAAACCTATTTTAGTTAAAACACACTTTAAGTCTATTGCTGTCTCTAACCATAATCTGTCATTGGTTAGAGATAGCAATAGACTTAAAGTGTGTTTTAACTAAAATAGGTTTAATAAACGATTATGAATAAGGGGGTAAGTGTAAAACGACTTACCTACTAACCAGTATAATAAACAGTTTAAGTTTTTACTAGTACATACATACATATACTCACGCCTTTATCCCCGAAGGGGTAGGCAGAGGCCTATACCGGCCCACATTTCACCGTGTACAATTCGGTCCCACGTAACAGGTGGTGAGCCCATCGCCGTGTTGAAATGGACCGCCGCCGTCAGAGCCTCGTCCGTTGTTCAGCAGGTGCACGAGCTTGCACGTGAGGTTGACTTGGGCCCGAAGGTGTTGGTAGGGCCCCACTACACCCTTTACTAGTAGGCATACCTATATATACTTCTAGAGTTCCGTAACCAAAAGGTAAATAAGGAACCCTATTTATGAGGTTCAGCCGTCCGTCTCGCTGTCTGTCTGTCTATTTCGAGGTTCCATCTCAGAAACCGTAATAGCCATAGAGCTGAAATTTTCCGAGATGATGTATTTCTGCTGCCACTATACCAACAAATTCTAAAATCAGTAATAATTTGTATTTCAAACTGTTGTAGTAAGTAATATATTATTACTACCGGCCTCCCTGACCGAGGGCCTGAGAAGGACGAGTTGGCTACTCGACGTTTTTCCAGAAGCATTCATGGTGGTGGAATAGTAACTAACTCTACCCCCTTCCCCAAGTGGCGGGATAGCACCCGAACCCTCTAAGCGAGGCCAAGGTGGTTGCCTAAGTCTGCCGGGAGCCCTGGGACATCCTTCCGAAGGCTTACCTTACTTATTAAATTAATAAACTTGTTTTAATTACAATATTTTACTAAATTATGTGGTACCCACCCACAAAATTTTGCAAATAAAATTATTTAAGTAGATATGAAGCGCTTGTGGCCCCGCGTACTCAGTGATCTATAAACGATCTGATCTGTAAACGATCACCGCAGTAAGCAACTTTCACTATGGCCATTCCTTGGATGGGTGACCATCCATGTGACCACTTTGTGACATTTATTTGAGCGTTTCTGTGCTTCAGAAGGCCGTTAAGCTGTTGTTTCCGGTTTCCAGTAAAACGGCAGTCATGAAGCAAAGTTGAAGGCCTTTTGAGGCGGCTTGAAAAATTTCAACAGCAGGCAGTCACAACCTGCGTCATCTCAACATGGCATTACGGCTCAGCCCCTATTACGTGGAGCAAATTCTAAAAAGTTGAAATGTGGGCGTATACAATGCCTCTGCCTACCCCTTCGGGAGTAAAGGCGTAAGCATATGTATGTATGTGATAAGAGTATTTTTATAACAATAACAGTTCCTAAAACCGATATTGAAGCAAATAAGAGAAAATGTGGGACGTCACTAAAATGTACGATTTTTGTTTCTTTAAATGAGGTGTTTTTAACAAAAATGTAACATATTTTGCAGTACTAACCTATGCAATGTGATCTTTAGGCGTTTGGAACAATTTTCAGATGAATTGTGGCATCCTTTCACTGAAGAATACGTCATTTTTAGACGAAAATTACGCGAGCTCTTTGCACTGACACTAGATGCCCGGTACTAAAGCGCCGATTGATGTAGGCAGCTGGTATCAGCTGCCTTGAAATGGCTTCACGTCGCTCGCGCGTATTGGGTTTCTTTGCGTTATAATTCTATGCTTGAGAAGATTTATACCGTTGATTGATGGCACTTGGTGGAACTCAGTTTTGGAACCAAACTTCGGAAGTGGTATCCGAAGTTACACTGGTTATCGAGTCCGAGCCCCGGATACGTCATCGAGAGCTCGATGGCGATGCTCGATGCTGACGCCCCCTATATGTAAGCTGGATCCCGCAGGTGGCCTTTAGGGCTGCGTCTCGGTGCGTTGCTCCTCGCGCTGTAATTAGGGTGTCGTCGTAACACGTTACGCACGTAACAGGTTACGCCGACACCTCTGAGCAACGGACCACGCAGCACCCAATCATAACCGATGTTCCACAAAAGCGGTCCTAAGAAGGATCCCTGTGGAACACCGAACGACTCATCTCTCCGACCCTGCCCTAGCTTTAGTCTTCCGAGTCCGACTGGACTGGCTCTATGATAATTTTGACCCCTGAAAGTAGCTAGGCCATAACTATGAAGTTAAGATAAACTAAACAAATTATTAACTTTTTTAATTAAAATACTTAATAAGTTTAATTTACGGACCACGCAGCACCCAATCATAACCGATGTTCCACAAAAGCGGTCCTAAGAACGATCCCTGTGGAACACCGAACGACTCATCTCTCCGACCCTGCCCTAGCTTGAGTAAGTTATGGCCCTCTCGGAAAGATAGGCCCCGACAATTCGACGGAGGTTTTCAGGCATTCCATGGTAAATAAGCACCTCCTAAACGCAGCTCGAGGGCAAGGTGTTGAAAGCGTTGATGATTACAAAAGACACTGCCACCACCAACCAATTCACCATGTGCTGATGCCGCTATAACAAAAAATACTACTAAAATCACAAAAAAACATTCACACAAAAACGTCTGTGCGGGAATCCAACTCGCACTTGGCTGGTTTTTTTTTTTTTCAATATGAACACGTGAGTTTCGGTTTCGGTTTCGGTTTCGGCCGAAACTGACCCTGGGGCCGAAAGTTCGGTTTCGGTTTCGGTTTCGGCCGGAAAACCAGTTTCGGTCGGACACTGCTAAATAGTCCGAACATAGCCTAAAGATTTTGTTTGTATAGGTGAGCCCGTTTATGAGTTATAAAATTACAACGAAAAGTGGCACTGATTTTTATATACTACTAGCTGATGCCCGCAGCTTCGCCCGCGATGGCGCTGTATGTGAAATTTTGCTCAATTTTCTTTGCTATAAACCTCACGGAGCCCGAGAACTTTCCAACGAATGCAAAATCGTGGAAATCGGTTCGTGCGTTCTAAAGTTATAGCGTCAGGAAGGAAAACCCGACTTATTTTTATATATTAGATATAGATTACTCTTTATACATATCCCTTTTTAAGAAACTACGCGAACAGATCAAAGTCAAAGTTTATAGGAAAAAGGATTGCAGAAGGCTATGTTTAATTTGTGAAATAGGCTACTGTCAATGATACTTTATACATAGTCGTAACTTCACTCGTAAAACTACTACATACTTGTGGTCGATGTTCAGGTATATGAAGGAGTAAAGAAAGCTATTTTTCTAATAAATGAGTGTCAAATTTTGACCAGCTCCAATACCTTCTAAGTTCTATTTGTAGAACTGTACTTATACGTTCAAGAAAACTAGGAGAGGGAGTTCATTCTAGAACTTAAGTGAAATGAAAGAAGTCCCCTTTTCATCAAGAGCAGTTTGCCTAATAAGGTCTGGCAATGGTGTAAGATGTTATTAATAATTTAGACTTCATACGCGTGAAAATTATGTTATAATGCCAATTTGATTGCTCTCCGCTTAGCCCCTATATAGCCTATTTTAAGACCCTACCCCTAGTTAATAATTGTGCTAAATTTTAATCAAATCTATTCAGTACTTTTCGAAATCCTTCCGGACAAAGCAAAGCAAACAGACAAACAGACAAAAAAAATTCTAACTATATTTTCGGCTTCGGTATCTAATGTTGAACACCCAGGGAGTTGTGGAGGGTGGCAAGTTTTTAAATTTATTTTTAACGTTTCCAATGTACAGTTTTGACTTTTCTATCATTTTATTATATGTATAGATGTGTATAGAAGATAAGACTACCAGTAGTTCAACAACATTACAATACTATCAGATTCTGTCTACATTCAAAAAAGCTTTTATCAGAAACACAAACAATGTAGCGACTACTACGAATTACGTGATCAGCTTTACTGTGTCATGGTCAATAAACAACTTAACTAAAAATTCAAATATAGAACCGCTATTAATAGGGTTGGTACCATTTCGTTCGTTATTTTTTCTAACATTAACACCATCTCGTCTGACTTCCATGATTGATGCGATGGGGCTCTATCGAGATCATTTTGCCCCGAGTCAGTATTATCTGCAGTGATGCTTGCTGACTAGCTGACGATGTCATGGCAAAGACCAGGCAAATTCAAAAGTAAGCCCTGTATTGACTCGTCTTGCCAGTGTAAGGCCAATCATTTTTGAAAATGATGGCACATTATGTGCGTAATGGTCGCCAAAATTGGGGGGGAATCGTGTAGTTAAGTTGTGAACTGTGATAGGCTGATTTGGATTAATTCTATGACAATAATTAGCACACAATTATGTTATTTTATTTACCACCCGTCTGATAAAAAGCGAGTGTAGTGGGGCCCTACCAACACCTCCGGGCCCAAGTCAACCTCACGTGCAAGCTCGTGCACCTGCTGAACAACGGACGAGGCTCTGACGGCGGCGGTCCATTTCAACACGGCGATGGGCTCACCACCTGTTACGTGGGACCGAATTGTACACGGTGAAATGTGGGTCGGTATAGGCCTCTGCCTACCCCTTCGGGAATAAAGGCGTGAGTATGTGTGTGTGTGTGTGATAAAAAGCTTATTACGACATTTTACCAATTGGGATAACTCTCAGTCTATAAGACGACAGTTGTCCTCAACTAGGTGGCCGCTTAAAGAACTCAGGGTTGTAAGAGGAGGAAAATATCTGCACGTACAGGTCGTTCCATGTTTTTTATTTCGACAGAGAAACAATGCTAAGTTTTAAACTTGCGCAATGTATAATAACGAAATATATATAATAAAAGAGAAACGATCTTTTGAGTCGCTCAACTTTAGCGGAGATTTTCTCCACTGTAACCAAACTATAACAACATTTTATAAGAGTCGACAACCCTAGTCGTAATTCCTCTGGCGTTAGCGGTTAAAATAGACACGTGGATTGATACTTCAGCGTTGAATAATATCGATATTTTGATATTTATTTACGTTATCTTTAAATGTTTACGGAATTTCCGAATGAAATCATTTTTTATATTTGTGGCGTTGTAGGGCTAGATAAATAAAATATGGTTGTAAATGATTGTGTGTGAAGAGACAGATGTGTTTAGTAAACATGTCTTGTAGTACTCTGCTAAGTTCATATTTTAAAATATGACTATCTTCCATTAAGAAAATCATAAGAAATAAAGTATTACATAAATACCCATAACATTTTATTTTGAAGCGAATGCATTAAAACAGGAAATACGTACCTACAAGAAAATAGTTTCAGTAACTATTAGTTACTTTACACAAACCATTTTTCAAGTCATTTTGACTGCGAGACTTTCTTTGTTATTTCTATGGCTTTTAATTTTCACAAACTGCTCAAATTTCAAAAATATACCTACTATATCTCAATAATAATATAAATGCGTAAGTTTGTGAGTTTAGATATGTAGATGTTTGTTAGTCTTTTACGCTCTAACGACTAAATGGATCTTTCTTTAATTTGGTACAGAGATAGATTACAGTCTGAAACTTTAAGTTCCAATGGTGAGCGGAAACGGGAACAAAATTCCTCACTGTCGTAGTTGAGGGAATTTTCGTTCCCGTATATTCCGCCCGTTCTAAATATTCATACAGGATGTTTGAACAAATTTGACGAAAGTTTAAAGTGTCCATCGATAACACTGAACTTACAACACATCACTAGAAATTAAATCCTTTACAACAAGACACATGGCACCTGTCATCGGAGTTTATCCTCTCAAGACACGCATATTAATTCAATTTAAATTAGCTCACGTGAATGTTGTATTCAGACTTTGTTAATACAGTTAGGCTTGTGTTTAAACGCTGCCCAAAAATATACCTACCTATTTTACTATCAATAAAATTCGCAACGTATTTTATTCCCATATTCGCACGGTAACGGGAACTACGCGGATTAAACTGCATGAGGTCCGCTAGTAGTATTTTAATACAGTTTGCTCCAAAAAATATACCAATGATGAGTAATTATGTGTGTCAACCCTAATGTGACAATGACATTTAACGGGTGTGTCATTGTACCTATTTTATAATCATGCGTACGCGCTGGTATTCGCTTTGAGATTCTAGCTATTACGTAAAAGTGATGTCATAATACCTTAAAAATAATATACTGGCGTAAATTGAGTTGTATTGTGATTGGTGATAATGATTAATATGGTCGTCATCGCGGTTACGGAGTTTGAAACGTTGACGGCTGTCAGGTACCGAACAACAAGTTTTATACTCCAAGATGTCCCGAAACTCCCGTCATCGAAAGGTACGTACAGCCGGTTGTCATTAAAATGACAGTCGTTAAACCAAGTTAAAGGCCTTTTGGGCGGCTTGAAAACATAGGCTTCACCACCTATTACCAAAAATACTAGAACATTTTTTTTACCACAGAAAACAGATTCAATCTTTGTATTGTGCTTGTGCTATTAAGTATGACAAAATAAACTATAAGGTAAAATGTGGTCGTGTAATATGCCTCTTCTTACCTTTTACAAGGAGAGCTCCGCTTACGGGCTACCCATGCTGGCGAGGCATGGGCTCGTGTGAGGGTCGCCCACCACCTGATCACGATAGCACTGGAAACTAAAACTTCTTGACACCGATCTGCCCCTGTCTCCCACAGGGGCAGATCGACCTTCGGGTATAACGGCGCCGGCCTGACAAACGTCCCGAAAACTATGACTATAGTATGAGTTATCACGATAGTTCAAAATGACATTTAATGTTGTGTTTTATTGAGATTTCATAGCATTAGTTTGCGTTATGTTTAGGAATGTCAATAAAATAATAGGTGCGCTGCAACATAGTGATAATCAAGAATACAATGTTTCACAATTCGAATCCGATAGATGAATAAAGTGAGAAATTTAATTTTCTATTTGTTTTTTGACGCCAGCTGCATGATGAAAAAATGTCACGTTCCGCACCTCTTTTGAAGTACCCTATACTTTATAGGTATTTAAACTTTTACGGTCACTAACACACTAACGGGTTTCTGTGGTTTGTGGAGAACAAATCACCACTGTGGTCACATGTGGACCACTGGATTGAGTTACATAACTCCAAGATGCTGTCGACAGGACGCCACTACATACCAAGACTGGTTAGGGAAGCGATTGAAATAAAAAAGTATAAAAATTTCAATCCTGAGGATGGGTTTCAATTGCCGAGCGTCTGACATCCAGTGGTCGGCGTAAGCATAAATAACAGCAAACATATCCAACCAAAACCGCGCGTAGATACGGTGAGCGCTGTATGTCGCGACCGAGGATCAGTGCGAATTCGCAGTGAAAGTGAGAGTGAATCCAATTGTAGTGGTGTTGCACGACACAAACGATTACGAAGGAGGGTAGAACGATATATGTGCTGCAAAGACTTTCACTTTTAACCGTCAGTACTTCAGTTCCACCGTGATCATGGCGCTTGCAACAGCGTCGAAATATCAGAAATACTCAATAATACATGGTAAATATCATAACTCTAATATACTACCCTATACTTTAACCTAAACCTAACCTAATGACGTTTGGAAAAACTTGAAGCACAATCTAAGCGTACTTGGAAAAAATCTCTTTTTGAGCCTTACCTTGCACGAGTGTTCCGAACATAACTTAAACGGTATATTTCCTACTGCTATTTCAATGTCCTGGGGAATCCTTCCGAGGGCTTATCCGGGGCACCCAACCGTAGGCTGTTAGGTCGGATATGTCATTCTTTTGCTGGACGCAGGCCTCTCCCAATTCAAGCCCCAATACACGGTCCTGCGCCTTCCGCATCCAGCCCCATCATGCGATCTTTTCCAGATCATCTGTCCATTTAACATAATTTTATTTAAGCTAAATAACCTATTTATCAAGACTGCTTGTTAAATATAACAAAGTAAATAAACGTAACATTGTGTTACAACGGAATTTACTTAGTTTTTAGAGGCGCTAACTACCTTTATGTGCTTAGTAAATACTTTGAATATTTTTAACCTTTAATATGCGGAAGTTTGCTTGAAACATTTTGTAAATTTAACACATATTGGATTCGCTCACGATGCGTGCTTTGGTTCTGCGAATATGCTGATGCCTACTTCTAGAATCAGATCAGAAAGAAAAAATAAAAGCTTCTTCCCAATTGGATGTGAAATATAAATAAATAAATATGAACATATAGTCATTTTACTGCCAACCAGGTTTCGTTTCGAGTTATACTTCTCTACGTAATGGATCGTTTGGCGAAATTGTACCTTAGTCGCCTCTTACGACACTCTCGTGAATTGGGGTGACGGCACTTTATACTCTTTCTAACAGGAAGTGTAAAATTGAGGTCATGAATGCTTATACTTCTAGACTCTATTAAAAGAGGTACATCATGACCAAGATTTACGACAGGATTAGATTGTATGTTATTACCTATGAGGCTTTGTTATAAGCCGCTGTATGCAAGTAGAATATGAATCAATTGTCTCAAACAATTGATGGAACTAAAGCCGCAGTATTGCATCATGAAATCGTAAAAAAAATATACTTCATCAACTGATGTTTTTTTTTCGGTTCAGGGACAATTCTTTCCACAGTGTAGTAAAGTGACACCTCTATCTATGCGTTATTCGGGGTCAAAAAGGATTGATGAGAGGAGCGTGTTGACTTACTAGCCACGTTGCTATGTCGAGTAGTGCTCATCTATACTAAAATTATAAAGAGGAAAGATTTGTTTTTTTGTTTGTTTGTTTGTAACGAATAGGCTCCGGAACTACTGGACCGATTTGAAAAATTCTTTCACTGTTGGAAAGCTACACTCTTTGCGGTGAACATAGGCATATATTTTATTCTCGTATTCCCACGGGAACGGGAACTACGCGGGTGAAACCGCGTGTCGTCAGCTAGTTACTAATAATCTTTTCCTATCCAAATTTCCTTTCCTGAGGAGTTCGGTTCGTCATTCCTCCCTTACAATTAGTTGTGGTTATCCTCAACTGTTGTACGTTGGGATTGGCGAATCGAGGGTGTGAGGTGGGTTCCTCTCCCTCCCCTCCTATATTATCATTCTGTGATGCAGTTATCCAGAAACCTTTGAATATAGTTAGCCAAAAACAATAAGACCAATAAAAAGATTTGCTTTTTGAACTGCTCATTCCATAGAACCAATTTATTTTTTTGTGTCATTTTCAAATGTATACATACATATTTGTCACGCCTTAGTAGCGGGTAGGCAGAGGCAAATTAAATGCCCACATTTCACTTTTTTTTAGAATTTGTCCCACGTATTAGGTGGTGAGCCGTATTCATTTGGACAGGCGCAGGTTGTAACTGCCTACTGTTGAAAATTTCAAGCCGCCTATAAAGGCCCTCAACTTGGCATAACGATTGCCATTAAAATGGCAACCGTGACCAACGGCTTAACGTGCCTTCCGAGACAAGGAAACGCTGAAATAAATGTCGCAAAGTGGACCCACATCCAAGGACCGGCCATAGTGAAAGTTGCTTACTGCAGTGATCGTTTACAGAACACTGAGTCCGCAGGGCCACGAGCAGCGCTTCAAACGCATTGTCAAATGATGATCTAATAATATATGTGCCTATAAATTACTTTGTGGTCCTATTGATAGTCACCTTCAATCAGCTTCAATGCAATCCCATTATGAGATGCAATCAAATCATAATAGAATACAATGTTGCTGTATATATTACGACTTAATGAAATACCTGTAATGTACTTTAATACGTAATTCAACGTTGAAATAGTAAATGTTTCCGCTGCTGCTAGACAAGACGTCAGTTGACACATTCCATAAAACTTTCATTCAAGTGTAGCATGTAATTGTTTGCCACCATAGAGATACATATTTATACTTAAGAGCCTACCAGACGCCAAATTCTTAAAAGAAGATAGAAGATTTACATTTTAGCGTGCAAGAAAGAGAGAGATGCGATCGGTTTTTGTGCGCTTTTAACGAAATAAATTAATTATAAAAAAACTATAACCAATATGAAAAAAATGCTTTAGTGTAAATGAAGATTTTACTATTGTCTTTCTTACAAATATTTTATATTATAAAAACAACTTATAACATACGAGATCTAGTTTAAAATTTCACGAAATCGAGGTATTTTCAAAAATAAAATCTATCGAGGATTTTATCAGAAATCGTGTTTCGAGCCTAGAGTGTTTTTAGTTCATGAACTGAAGTTGTCTGTGTTCAAATTTTAATTTAGCAGACCTCACGAGTCCTGAGATCTAGATCAAAGTAATAGTCTATTTGACGTCATATGGACTCTTAATGTTGAGCAGGTTTCGGGTAGCCAAATATAGGGTCAAATATTTGTTTCACGGCCAGGATAGTCAGAACCTATTTTATAAGACAAGTCGTTTAAGTTTTAGACATTACCTATAAATCAAACGAAATAAATATCTTTTGAAATTTTAAATAAAATATACATCGGTAGGTAGATATATAATTTAGTAACACCTGCACAAATGTAAAAAAACGTAATGACTTTATAAATAATGTCAAATGTCAAGAACTGAAAAAACCTTTAGGTTACGTCATCATTGGATTCTGGTTTATTTATTACAATATTTTAGAGAAAATAATTCTTTACTAGACCTATATTATTACCGAAGACATTAGACTCGCAACTTAGTATCTGAAACAAATAACTATACTTACCTATTCTATCTACCCCTTCGATATGTGCCCGAAATCCCAAAGATCTCGGTAGGAAACTTAGTCCGAGGGCGTTTTTTACGTGTCGCAATCTCAAAATACTTCATGGATGCTATGCCCGATTCCAACCGACTAAAACCACACATCAATCAATCAAATCAGCATATAGCATATTTTCTGTATAAGAATTCTTGATTGTATTCATTATTTATAGATATCATTGAGCTAATGTTGAATTTTAATATAGAACAGACTTATATTTGCTAATTTTTTGAACTTTGTTTATTGAAATGTGTAATACTGTACAGTTGTTAAAATAATAATAACTAGTTGTATTTTAATTTTAATTGTAAGACAAAGATTGAGCCCGCGTGTGGGATGTTATTGTTTATGTATGTACGTCAAATTGTCAACGTCAATCTGACTTTTAGGACGCTTCTGTGTTATTTTAAAAATACGTTCGGAAACCAGAGCGGTGTGTAGTAGTTGTTGTGTAGTAGTTTTGGCTTCGATCAAGAATTAAACTTGATCGAAGAGTTTTGGTGTTTAATTTAATTCTATTTCTATAATTATTATTGTGTTTGCTTGTGTTTCAAGTTTTGTGTGTAATGTTGGTTAGGAGCGGCACAATATTACGGTGTTTTTTTGTTCTGCTTTTGATTATTTCTGTTTTTTGTTTTTAGATTGTATTATTTAGTTAGATTCTTCGGAATTTTAACAATATTAATAGTTTCTGTGCACTCGTGCGTGGCGTGACATCGCGGGCGCCATCAGAATACCAGCGCTCCGCATCCTATGTCATTGTCATTGGCTGAGGATGCGCAGCATCTATGCTGAGATGGCGACCCATTTAAGATGCGCACAGTTGTTGTATTTTTTTATTTTGTTTTACTTAAGTTATTGGTCTATTATGTGTAAACGTGCGTGTCATAAATAAATGTATTTTCTTTCTTTCTTTCTTTCTTTCTAGCAGTCCACTGCTGGACGTAGGCCTCTTCCGATTCACGCCACAGTACGCGGTCCTGTACCTTTCGCATCCAGTCCCAGCCTGCGACCTTTACCAGGTCGTCGGTCCATCTGGCGGGTGGACGTCCTACCCTAATCTTACCGAGTCGCGGTCTCCACTCTAGAACTCGTTTGCTCCATCGGCCGTCGGTTCTTCTACAGATGTGGCCAGCCCACTGCCACTTTAATGTGCTTATTCTGCGAGCTATGTCGACAACTCTGGTTCTCCGCCGAATAACGCCGAAAAAACCACACGGTGTCCTGCAACTGCCTAAGCCGGGAGCCCAGGGAGGATATCCCAGTATAGATCTCGTGGGACATCCTTCCGAGGACTTACCGGGCGTTCCCGTGGTCATAGTCGGTAAAAAAAAGACATCCGTAAGGAATTTCCACAGGAACAAAAACATCCTAAATTATATTTGGTTAGTGCTAAATTTCGAGGTAAATATCAGTAGCTTTTTCTATGTTCATGATAGAAATTTTCAAGGTCTTTCTCTCGAAGTACCTGCTTAATAAACATGAGAATCACACCGCCAGTACCTACACAATACTATTTTTATAACGGCGCCAGAGTAATTAGACACAGACTATTCGAAACTGAACTCAAGGATAGATCCAGCATCAAATGTTCCGCTAATTTTGCTATGATGTCAGAAATGGTAATTACTCTAATGTGTGAGGATAGCAATAATCGGAATGCATGCAAAATGCCATCATCAATGCATCCAATGCTTGATCGAGTTTGCTAATTATACCGTTGTTGTATAGAAATTTTAATAAATGACGTCATGTGTTGACAGCGGTACTGCGATGGCTCGAATGGGTTCTTCAAAGGGGTCTTGGAAGTTTCTGCAGGATTGGCAACGCAAGTTCATGTCTATAGACTATTATGGTAACCAATATGTCGATGAATCGTATTATTGTCTTATTCGTGAAAGTAATTATTTCTTCCAGGACAATATGTATTTGTTGTAACCATATAATATTAAGGTCTAAGTGAGACAATACCTTATGCGGCTTTTTCTCTACGAGATGCATCTGCAACTCTTCAGCCTGCTGTATCGGCTTTTCAGAAGAGATTGTCTCCATCCCCCGACCTCCAGCATTTGATTTTATCTGGAAGCAGCAAACTTCAGTTTGTTTGATTCGGAGCGTCCTCATACTCAAGCTTTAGACCTTCAGTGCCATTCCAGGGAAGACACAGACCAAACAATGCGAGGTTCTGAGCGCAGACTAGAATACCGTCTGCATAGTGAAGCATCCACCCACTACAACCAAACAGAGGGCTTCAGACGCCAGTCCCATCATAATTATTTGATTACTAATCGAACAAAAAGTCAAGATGTGTTTGAAGAGTGTCAAAGTTGACAGCTACCGAGATCTTGAATAAATAGTGTATTGAAATACCTATACAAATATGTATAATCGTACCGTTTAACTAGATACAGTACTCCGAATCGCTCTGCTTATGTCAGACAAAACACCACTGGCTTACAGGAAGATAGACAGGAATATTCGAAAACTTTTATACGATCTATCAAGATCCGTACAGTAGTAGGGACGGATATACGTAAATGGAGTGGAGAGAATAGAAGCACTGGTTTCTAAAATTCTGAACAAGCGAATCAGTCTCTATGACGCATTATAAGAGGAGACTGCAAAGTGATGAGTTCTTAGTGCAATCGAGGCTTTACAAGCAGAACAAGCACTAAAAGCTAATTGCCCTCGGTAGTTGAGTTCTAGAGCGTAGACACCGCAACTTATCAAAGCTTAGTTATGACATCCTCCACCACAGTCCACAGAAAGTCACATGACCCCAGTAACCTATCGAACTGGATGTAAAAGGAAACTCGAGCTCCTGCACTAACTGAGACAAACCTATGTCCAGCTTATCTCGCTGAAGACCATGGTGCGAGCTATTGTCTCCAGTGGAAGCTATCGGAATAGCAAAGCATCTTTCTGCGAGCAGATCATGCTCGTGAAAGAAACGGCAGAGAGAGAGAGCGGTAATAAACTCTTTCATCCTAGTTCTACAGTGTACTGCTTGCTGTCCATACAATAGGCCAGAGTCTTTCGGGAATCCCGGGATATCCTTTCGAGGACCTGGTCTCCCGGCGCTAGAGGCTTTTTTTTCGTGTAGAAAATCTGTCACGGATTCATACTCTGCCGGACTCTTACCGACTAAAAAACCAACACGTTCCCTACCGCCTACGGTTGGACAGTGGCGGCCGTGGCTCTGTTGGGAGTCCTGGGACATCCTTCCGAGGGCTTACCCGGGGCTTCCAACCATAGGCTGTTGGGCGTAACTTAAGATTTTTAGTCGGTAGTAGTCCGGCATAACATTCATGATGGATTTTCCCTCAAGTTAAAAAAGGAAGAAAAAAACTGCCTACGGTTGGAAGCCCCGGGTAAGCACTCGGCAGGATATCCCCAGGATTCCCAACATTATTAAAATCTATATTTAGCGGTGAATAACATTGCATTCTGAATCAAATCAGTCGTTGAATGATTGATTGTAGAGCGTGTATATTTTTTTGGTTAAGGACAATCTTGTGATATCATTGTTATATCGACAGCTTTATTAGTCATATTGTCTAGTTAGCGCAAGGTCAGCATAGACCACGCGGAAGATGTCATTAAAATATATAGGTACTAATATTATAAAGCTGTAAAGTTTGTCAGTTAGTATGTTCAGAGTAATCTCAGAAAGTAGTAAACTGATTTGAGAAAATATTTTCGCAAGTATGTCCGAAATATGATATTACTTTTTCAAACAATGGTTTGAAAAAGTAATATCATATTAAAAATATTAATATTTGTGGACATTCACACACAATATCATCTAGCCAAAATTAAGCTAATATAAGCTTGTGCTATGGGATCTAGACGACTAAAATACATACTTCTAAATTTCTAAATAGATGCACATTAAACATAAAAAAAAACACTCAAACTCCGAAACAAACATTTGTGGATCACACAAATATTTGAATCGACCCATGAATCGAACCCAGGACTCCACGAAGTTTAGAGGCTATGTGACATCACACAATAACCTAGCGGTCATATCAATATATCTGGCCGATTCTCATGCTTACATTATTTTCAAAACGAAATATACCTAGGGTTAGGTACTATGTCAGCGACAGTTTGAAGTAGATATGTCACGAGCAAAGTCAAATGACACAGCTAGTAACAGATAAAACAAACGGTTTGTCGTAAGCGTAATCAATCATACAATTAGATGTGTGTCCTTGTCAATTTGGGCTTGTCTTTGGGCTCCACCCCAACGTTATCAAAGCGTTTCATCAAAGGGTTTTTATTACAAAGTTCAGAGTGCTATATTTTGTTTGTTTGTTCATTAATATTAAACTACCGTACTCACCGCGTAGATATTGGTGGATAGCCCCCAATAAAAAAATATTTCACAGCATAGGCAAGTCCTAGCGAACACAGTTCTAGCTAAATAACCAGACGAAAGTAGCCTCCTAGGGTCTGCAAGTATTTAGACTTTAGTTAGAGCATAGCATCTCTGTTATTGATAACACCTATAGACTACGGCGACCTCTTTTGATCAGTTGAGCCTCTTCTTGTTAAACGTTTAAAAATATTAATAAAAAAAAATTCTAGATAACTTCAAGGTTCCAGAGAATAGAACCTTCAAATAAACAAACTCTTCACATTTATGCTACTGCGGCGGGGGTATCGTCAGTTCTATAATTTATTCCGAATGGCTCATATTTATGACTCATTTTATTTCCATTTGCGGGCGTTTCCGTGCTTCAGAAGGCACGCTAGACACAAATATTTGTACTAACAAAAACACTAGACCTCAGCCAATGCAGACAAACACACGTAACAACGTAATGTAAACAGTGTGTATATTGAAATAAAAACCGGCCCAGTGCGAGCTGAACTCGCCCATGAAGGGTTCCGTAGCAGCAAGTAACATAATAATATATAAGTTCTTGTAGTTCGTTGTAACTTTCAGTGATGTTTTAATACGTTCGCAGTGGTAGTGATTTTTCTAGGCGAAAATTGCGGTTAAAAAAAAACTACCAGCTCGATTTCGTTCAAACCAATTTTCGTTGGTAGATTTAATGGCAATGTACATCATATATTTTTTTTAGATTTATCATTCTCTTAGTTTAGAACTTAGAGGGGGGGGACACACATTTTTCCACTTTGGAAGTGTCTCTTGTGCAAACTATTCACTTTAGAAATAACCGGCCAAGTGCGAGTAGGACTCGCCCATGAAGGGTTTCGTTGCAGCAAGTAACATAATATAAAGTTCTTATAGTATATAGTAGACAGACAGACGACAGACAGACAGACAGACATGACGAATCCATAAAGGTTCCGTTTTTGCCATTTGGCTACGAAACCCTAAAAAATGATGTTAAAAACCTATATAGCAATTTTAAAGACCTATCTATAGATACCCCACCCCACACGTATGGAATTGATGAAAAAATAAAATTTTGAGTTTCAGTTCTGAGTATGGGGACCCCCAAAATTTACTGCTTTTTTTCTAGTTTTATATAAGAATCTTAATGCGGTTCACAGAATACGTCTAGTTACCAAGTTTCAATAGCATAGGCCTTACAGTTTCGGAGAAAAGTGGCTGTGACACACGGACGGACAGACATGACAAATCTTTAAGGGTTCCGTTTTTGCCATTTGGCTACGGAACCCTAAAAAGGTCATTTCACACCGCCTCGTTAGTGTGTACTTGTTAATGGGTTTCTTAGGCCTTTTGAGTTTGATAAATAAGCAGCATACGTAAATAATTTCGTGTTTACCAAATAACAGATATACAATTACGTGTATATCACCGAAGGAGTAGGTAGAGGAGAATTATTGCTTACTGGCAAAGTGTAGCTGTGTTTTTTTTAACGTGAAGAACATCGTACAAGGATGCTATGCCGGACTCCTACCGACTAAAAACCAAACGTATCCTACCTAACAGCCTACAGTTGGAAGCCCCGGGTAAGCCCTCGGAAGGATACCCCAGGATCGAAAGGATTTTTTTATTTTTAATGTTCAGCTTGCCAAATTGACGTCGCCACCAGCCTGATGGAAAGCCAGAAAGTTGGCGGCCCTGTGATGTGCCTCTTCACGCTCCTCTTAAAGAACCCGGGATTGTAAGATGAGGGAAACACGTGTGCGGGCAGGGCGTTCCAGGTTTTTATAGTTCGACAGAGGAACGATCTTTTAAAACGCTCGGTTCTGGCGAAGATTCTCTCCAAGGTACCGTCCCCGCCCCCCTACCCCTCACCTATTACCGAGACTCCGCTGTCCGTCCATCCGTCACCAGCCTGTATCTCATGAACCATGATAGCTAGTGCCCGTTGACGACAATAGGCTTAACTACATGGCACCAATATACCCACTGAAACAGTATGGGTAATAATTATAATGTACTAGCTGACCCGCGCAACTTCGTTTGCATGATAAATAAAGAACCGCTCGACCGATTTTGTGCAAACTTCACATAAACCATCTACTAAATAGTCCAAACAAAGCCTAAACATTTGGTTTGGATGGGTGATCCCGTTCTTGAGTTATAAAATTACAACGAAAAGTGGCATTGATTTTTATATATAACTAGCTGACCCGCGCAACTTCGTTTGCGTGATAAATGACGAACCACTCGATCGATTTTGTGCAAACTTCACATAAACCATCTACTAAATAGTCCGAACAAAGCCTAAAAATTTGGTTTGGATATGTTAGCCCGTTCTTGAGTTATAAAATTACAACGAAAAGTGGCATTGATTTTTATATATATAGAAGATGTTTGTAGTACAGTCAACAAAGAGATGTACAAGTTTAATGTATAAATATGGTGTATCCCTATGAGTCAAATGCTCGAATGTACGACGATACTTCATTTTGTAAGATTAAACTAGTACATCTCTTTGTAGTCGACTGTACTAACAAGTAATTACATCAAAAATTCCTTTGTGTATGAGCATTCAATTAACCAGTTAGGTATTCTATATTATCTTAATACTGTAGTTGTTGTATGAGGAAGTAGTTCTTACATTATTCAGTTTATTGATACTCGTATAATCCTACAATTAAAATTGTATACGTTATCTATGCTGAATAACTATGAAATTAATTACTGTTCGTTAGTCCGCTAAAACTCGAGAACGGCTAGACCGAGTTGGTTAATTTTGATACCACGTCAGAATAGTACAGGATTCTGTTCATTCTCTGAAATTTAATTGCCTTTCAATTGCCCTATTTTGATAATTCTAGATTCTTCAATTCAACTGTAGTAAAATAATGAAGCTTAATAATACACTTGCATTTCCCGCGGCTTAGAAGTCGTCATCGCATAAAATCATAACCCTCCTTTTGCGCAGTCAGTTAAAATGTAGCCTATGTCATTTCCAG
Organism: Miltochrista miniata; assembly: GCA_933228765.1. Classification (NCBI taxonomy): domain Eukaryota; kingdom Metazoa; phylum Arthropoda; class Insecta; order Lepidoptera; family Erebidae; genus Miltochrista; species Miltochrista miniata. The sequence continues at coordinate 7,140,152 of OW121769.1, forward strand.
GGCCTCGAACTATCTCTATACCAAATTTCATCTCAATCGCTCCAGCCGTTTAGGCGTGAAAGCGTAACAGACAGATCGACAGAGTTACCTACGCATTTATAATATTAGTAGGGATTCATGCTCAGTATCTTTATTAACTTTCATTGACGCAATGTCGAACACTCGTACCTCTGAGTCCCGAATATTTATATTTCTCATACAGTGGAATGAAAGTGTTCTGAAGAACTCTCCAACCTGATCCCACCCACTCCTTTAAGATCCATAACAACTCGTGCCGGGCAGAGGTTTCACTTCTTTTCGTTCACTTCGCCATAACTAAGCGATTCAAAAGATTGTGTCTCTGTCGAACTTTAAAAACCTGGAACGACCTGATCGCCCACATGTTTCTTTCATCTTTCAAATTTGGGTCTTGAAATGGAGCGTGAAGAGGCACATCACCGCCAACTTGAGAATCATTGTCAGAAGTCTTACGGACTGTGAGAGTAGCCCCTAATCCTTAGATGCACCATGCTTTCCATCTGGCTGGCGACGTCAAATTGGTATAATAATTATAAAAAAATGAGACACTCCAAAGATCGACTCTCGGTTGCATTACACCTAAAACGTCTGCTAGCGTACAGGTTCAATCACATCGTAAAGAAGCACAGCTATGTTTTTTAGTCCTCTGACTAAAAAACCTCACGAAACGCCCAACAGCCTATGGTTGGGAGCCCCGGGTAAGCCCTCGGAAGGATGTCCCAGGACTCCCAGTCCCAACAGACCCACGGCCGTGGTTCGGGTGCTATCCCGCATCTTTGGGGGGTTTTGGGTGTGATCCCGCTTCGAAGGGGGGGGCGTGCGTGAATCCCTCACGTCACGCTGCCGTCATGGGCCTGCTTCTGTAAGGACGGTGAGCAACTCTCTCACCGTCCTCAGGCCCCCGGTCATGGAGGCCGATAGTCTTCGGCGAAAACACGTCGGCGGCGCCCAAGCCGCAGACTGTGGAACTCTGGTGGGAGAGTCCTCTCTCGTTCCCGCCCCGCCGCCTCCTTCACTACCATGACCTGCTCGCAGAAAGAGGCGGCGCAGTCCGATTTACTCCTGCTGGAGAACATGGCTCGTACCATGGTCTCGAGCGAGAGAGTGTCCACATCCAGACCCACGAGAAGCACATCATTGTACTGACAAATGAATGATCTTGCGATTGGGGCCACTCTCTTACAGTTCACAAGACCATTGGCAGTGGTTCAGATGTCACCACGGTTTTTCTCAGGGAGACGGCATCATTTCTTTCCAAAGGCTTACCAGGCGCTCCGGACCATAGGTAGTGGTATGGAACGTGTGGTTGTAGTCGCAAAGATAATATAATAGTATTACATACAGATCGGCAACTCACTGGCTCCCACTGAGTAAGCTTCCCCATCCCCCCACCAAAGTTGATGTGTCTATATCCGTGTCAGTACTTGAAAGAGTGTCACTGTGTTGCATTACGTATTACTACCTACGTACTTTGTGCTAATGCTTTGGTTTAATTTGTGCTTAGCCGAGTACACATGAGATTGCGTTCTGTTCCTTATTATTTTGTTTGCATAGCTAGTGTCCCTAGTAAACTCACACACACATTCAAACTTGATGCAAGCATTCACATTACGTGTATATTAGTGTGGGTGAAAACGAGGTTTCGCCCTGTGGTAGTCGGTAAGGGTCCGGCATAGCATCCATGTGAAATATCCACACTTGAAAAAGGGGGAATCATTTTGGCAAGATAATTATGTAGAACAAAGGTGCTTTAGTAACTAGGGCCATAAAACTATTGAAATGAATAATATGGAATGACATAAATCTACTCGTATAAGGATCATGTTGGTAAACTAGCGGACGTCGAGTTCCTGTTCCCGTGGGAATACGGGAATAAAATATAGCCTATGTCACCTGGGGATAGTGTAGATTCCTAACAGTGGAAGAATTTTTCAAATGGGTTCAGTAGTTTTGGAACCTATTCGATGCAAATAAACAATCAAATCTTTCCGCTTTATATTATTAGCTTTATACATATAAGTATAAGCATAGATGAGTTGTCATTCAATACTGATGACTGCTGACAAGCAGGGGTTGTCGAGGCCAAATCATAATACACATATTGTTGAGATGTAGGCGTTTGTTTATTGCTTACGAATGTGCATGTTTCCATAGATTTATTTATATTTAATAGGCGTTATATTACTGGCATTTTATTAGTGTTCTGTTATGTTTGTGCGTTATGGATTTCTAACCGTTCCGTAGATAAAATCAAATGATCAAGAAATATATGGTAGATAGTCGTTAAGCCTAGGTGAATGAAGAAAACTATAATGTTTTCCTATTCGATCCCAAATAAAATGGTGTGCCGGGCAGGGGTTTACCACTGGTGACCGAAATTCATTTGATCATTTGACGTGTGACCGAAAAAACATGAGGCCATTCTGCTACTGATCGAATGAATAATTGACCAAAAGCGTTTTTATCGAACAAACATTTAGTAATTTTACTACTGGGCGAATGAACGTTTGGTCGAAAAACAGTTGACTAGAAAATATTTAACATTTAACCGAATCAAAATGACTGGAGGAAGACTAGAGGTGCCACTTACCAGCCGTCTCTGAAGATCAGCGCTGTTCTGCCTGGATTACAGGCAGACAGCGGCTGATATTACACTATGTGTGCGGCATCGAAAATTTCATGTTTAACTAGCTGACCCCGCAACTTCGTTAACGTAACATGAGGTGTATGAAAGGAGAGGTATTTCTTCATCAGACTCATCAAGCAGCGTGTGAAACTGTCCTGTTTGCTTAATCATAAAAGAGCTTAAAGAGCTCTTTTATGATTAAGCCAACACGCCAGTTTAGTTTACCCATTTTCAGATTTATCTGTAATGGAATAGATTCTTTAAAGTGATATAAGTTTTTTATTTATAAACCGATTGACATGAAATAAACACTATATGATAAGTGGAGCAAACCTCAACACAATAAAAAACCCGCATTGCAATCGGCTAAGCAGTTACTGAGATTAGCGTGCACAAAGATACAGACATACAGACCATAATTCTAAAAATCATTTTTTTGGGTTCTATTGCGTTCATAAAGCCCGCCTATAAAATACACATTTTCTTATTTATCTTCCATGTACAGACATCGACCTGTTACGATTTTATTATATGTATTGATTGATGTTTAAGGAAATGTATAGTTCTTAGTTAATGTTGTTAAAAATATTTATCTTTTTGTTAATGTGGAAAAAAAAATCTTTTCTTTCTTTCTTTTTCTTCATTCAGCAGAAAGAATCTTCGCCAGAACGGAGCGATTTAAAAGATTGTTTCTCTGTCGAGCCACAGTAGTTTAAATCGCTCTGCCAGCGCACTTCCACTTACAACCCTTTTTTTTTTTACTTGAGGGAAAATCCTCAAAGGATATTATTCCGGACTCTTACCGACTAAAAAACCTCACGTAACGCTCAACAGCCTGTGGTTGGAAGCCCCGGGTAAGCCCTCGGAAGGATGTCCCGGGACTCCCAACAGACCTACGGCCGCTACTGAGGTCTCGCCCAGGGGGTGGTTCGGGTGCTATCTCGCGTCTTTGGGGGGTTTCTGGTGTGATCTCGCTTCTAAGGGGACTCCACTTACAACCCTTGGATCTCCAACAGAAGCGTGAAGAGATCGTTGAGTCGCCAACTTGAGGGCCACTGTCAATGATCTGGAGGACTGTGAGAGTTACTCCCAATTCCCGCCCTGACTTTCCCAATTATTAGATTAAAAAATTTCACCCTCATTCTTTTTCTTCCACAGCGAGTGCGTCCACGAGGATGGAGAGAATCGATGGGTGTGCGGTCAGGAACCGTGTATCATCACCAATGACGTCATCAGCCGAGTCAACAGTGACGGCAGGCTGGGTTGGCGCGCCTCTAACTACTCCCAGTTCGCTGGCAAGAAACTAAAAGATGGACTTACGTATAAATTAGGTAAGTGAAAATCTGAAGAATTCTTAGCCCCGCAAAGCTCAGTGTTCTGTAAATAATATTCAAATTCAAGTTCAAATTAAAAAATCATTTATTTACTTAGGCGTCTTTATGTATCAAGAACATTGAAAGCTAGAGATCACAGCAAATACTAAAGCCAGAAAGAAGGCATTATGGGAGGGGGGGGGGGGTCCCATACATCAAACGTAATTTTTCTTTGCAGTTTTTAGTACGGATTCCTCCGTACGTGAGTCCAACTCGTACTTGATCGTTTTTATTGACTAATGCGTCACAACCAGCAATGTACCTACTTGATTTATAATATAAGATATATCACGCATTGTTTAACCTCAAGTCAATGAATGATTGACATACATTCCATTCAATCTCATACATTCCAGTTAAGTAACAGGTTCTGGTCCACTATCTATACTTCTATACTAATATTATAAAGAGGTAAAGTTTGTGTGTTTGTTAAATTGTAAGGGGTAATCTCGGGATCTACTGAACCGATTTTAAAAATTGTTTCACCAATAGAAAGCTACGTTATTGTGGAGTGTCATAGGCTATATAGCATCACGCTACAACGAATAGGAGCGGAGCAGTAATAGTAAATGTTTCAAAAACGGGGGAAATATTAACGACGAGACGCTACGGGAGTAAACGCAACACGACGGGAGTAAATGCGACGGGTACAGGTAATACTCTCTCTTAAGTGGCGCAAACGAAGTTGCGCGGGTCAGCTAGTACATTATATTGTTTTAGATAATATCAAACGAAGAAAATGTGTGAATGTCACGTTTTCTTAATTTATTAAGTACCCACGGTTGTCATGCCAGACTCGAACCTGCTGAAACCAAACTGTCCCTACCAACTCCTATCTCTCTAGGGCCGGGCGCCTCGGAAGAATAGTCCCTAAAAAAACCACACGTATCCTACCTAACAGCCTACGGTTGGGAGCCCCGGGTAAGCCTTCGGAAGGATACCAGAATATCCACTGCCATAGATTTTTTTGTCTAAATTTTTTTCAAATAACCCGATCCGTTCAGCTTATATTCACAAACTTTCACATTTATTAGTGAATAGTTTAAACGAAAGTACATCTCTATAGACTTTAGTGTTGCGGTTCAGATCTAGATCAATGACCATAGACAATACCACAATACACTTGTACCCTGGTTAGACAAAAGGTGAAAGTATTGCTAGTTTGACTAGTTTCTAACTATGAAATATGTCTAAATTTAACAATACAATACTTAGGTAAGTACCTAAGTATTGTATCGATGACTGTATTTGAAACGATTTACGAACACTGGTACACACGAAGAGAATGCTTGTCTAACTAATGTAGTCTTTAGATACAGTTCTATTAGGCATTCTGTGGTGTAGGTACAATCAGTCTCAGCCTTAGATCATCTAACCACAGGATGCGCCTTACTTAAGCATTGTTTTCTGCCATTGCACATGACCATTTGGTCTTTTGGCTTTATGAAAAGCCTGTACATCAGTACATCATTTTATATGATTAAACTAGTACATTTCATTGTAGTTGACTGTACAATAACAATTAACACACAACAGCCATTACGCGTTTGTCGATTAATACATTTTTAATTGCAATGAAATTTTATATGTCTTTGTGTTTCCCCCTTCATTTGTATGAAAACTGGCAGAATATTTTTGTATGCGGTGGTTCGCAAAGTCTCGGCTCGCTAGTCCCGTGTTATATGGTCTAAGGTCTCAGCAGTAGATTAACACAATTCAAAATTACGAAAAAGATCAATGAATATCAATACATATAATAAAATCGTAACAGGTCGCTGTCTGTACATTGAAGATTAAGAAAAAAAATTATAGGGGGGCTTTATGAACGCAATAGAACCCAAAACAATGATTTTGATGATGTGATGATGATGAATTTTTGTCTGTTTGTCTGTACGTTTGTGCACGCTAATCTCAGCAACCGCTCAACCGATTGCAATGCAGGTTTCTTTATTGCATTGCGGTTTGCTTCACTTGACATTTAGTATTTGTTTCATGTCAATCGGTTCATAAATATAAAAGTTATATCAATCTAAAGAATGACATATTTGCTGCAGCGTACGAAGTCGCTGGCAACAGCTCATTCATGTTTTTTTTTTCTGTAGATATTATACTCTATTTATAACAAGATTGTTACAAACAAATACTGCGTGTAAATTTTCATTCATGAGTCTATTTCGTAAACTCGATTTGTTAAGTGTTAATCGACTTTGAAGCTGACCGTACGTAAACATTAACATGACATAAATATCATTTTATTGAAGCGCTCGTGGTTTCGCGGACTCGGTGTTTTCTAAACGATCACTTTCGCTATGGACGGTCCTAGGATGGGTGACCACTTGACAATTTTGCGTTAAGCTAAGGCACCCGTATTCGACCTTGACAAATCCTAAGACAATTCGAAGGATTGCAGCGTACGCTTTTGCCGGATTTCATTCGATTCTAATACATTGGATTACTGTTATTAAATCTGAAGGGGTTTTTTTTTTGTTTAACGTGAGGGAAAATCCTCATAGGATGTTATGCCGGACTCTTACCGACTAAAAAACTCTTACCGACTAAAAAACATCTTACCGACTAAAAAACATCTGAAGGGGTTTAAGAAAAATCTAGCCGTAAAATATTGTTCTAAGGACCAATATCTATTTTATGACAAGGTTTCATGAGGATTAAACTTTTTTATTTAGATTAAAAAAGTACGTTACTTGTTAAGATTTTTGCAATATTTCTCATTTTTCGAGTGATTTCGATCGAACAAAGTTTTCCTAATCATGTTTTGAACCGTTGAAACAGCAGAATTTTTTAATAAATTACAATAATATAGTTTTATCAAATCAAATCAAAGAATATTTCCTAGTATAAAGTTCACCCCAAGATGAATCTCTTTCGAATATACTCGTACAAGCCTTAAGCGTTTCCTTGGTTCGGATGGCATGTTAAGCCGTTGGGAACCAACGGCTTGTCAGTAATGTGACTGTCGTTAAACCAAGTTGAAGCCCTTATGGGCGGCTTGAAAATGTTTAACAATGATCGTCACAATCTGCACCCGGGTTGGTAGCACGTGTGTAACTCCTCTGGTGTTGCAAACTTCCATAGGCTTTGCAACCAACCATCCGTTGGGTAATAGACACGGACAGGGTCGGCGACGCTGTGGGTCGGTTCGGTTCGGATGGGCTCACGAAAGTGCGCCTGGGGGTGCCGAGACCGCAGAGAGCCGAGGCTATCAATAAACCAGGTTGGAAGGTGCGACTTGAGCAACCAAAGGGGGGATTCGCCACAATCGCGGCCGTCAGACCGGTCATGGACGAGTGGCTGGAGAGAAGACACGGTGCTCTCTCCTACCGGCTGTCGCAGATACTTACCGGGCACGGTAGCTTCGGTAGGTATCTGTGGCGAAGACACCGGGAAACCACGGCTGAATGTCAGCACTGCGAGGACCGCAGCGATGACACGGCGCTCCATACGCTGGTGGAGTGCACGGCGTGGGCGCAACAGCGCCAGGTCCTCGTAGCGGGTCTGGACGTGGACATTCTCTCGCTCGAGACCATGGTGCGAGCCATGCTCTCCAGCGGGAGTAAGTGGGACTGCGCCGCCTCTTTCTGCGAGCAGGTCATGCTCGTGAAGGAGGCGGCGGGGCGGGTACGGGAGAGAACTCTCCCACCCGAGTTCCGCAGTCGGCGCCCTGGGCGCCGCCGACGTGTCTTCGCCGAGGACTATCGGCCTCCATGACCGGGGGTCTGAGGACGGTGAGAGGGTCGCTCACCGTCCTTACAGAAGCAGGCCCATGACGGCAGCGTGACGTGAGTAGCTCACGCACGCCCCCTCTTAGAAGCGGGATCACACCCGAAACCCCCCCCCAAAGACGCGGCAAGCACCCGAACCTCCCCTGGGCGAGGCCGCAGTGGCGGCCGTAGGTCTGTTGGGAGTCCTGGGACTTCCTTCCGAGGGCTTACCCGGGGCTCACAACCATAGGCTGTTGGGCGTTACGTGAGGTTTTTTAGTCGGTAGGAGTCCGGCATAACATCCATGAGGATTTTCCCTCACGTAAAAAAAAAAAAAAAAAAAAAAACCAGGGTTCGCCGATATATATCAGCGGATATATATCATGATATATATCACGACATATATAAATTGATTTTTATCTTGATTATATCAATGGATTTATTCCTGTGTTCTGAACTAAAAAAAAATTGGATATTAATGTTTACTCGGGCAACACGTTGCGAAAAAGTACAATTCAGAATTATTTTAGATATTTTCCCAAAAGGAAATTCCTTTTGACATACCAATATGGGCTTTTAACTGAAATTGAAACCTTAATGCTACAAGGATAAGGTTCATTTTACAAGGTTACAAGGATATAAATCCGATATATATCAAAAAAATCGGATATATATCAAAAAAATCGGATTTTTTATATTTATTATAAAAATCGGAATTTTCGAACCCTGAAATAAACTAAACACGGGTCTAAGCGTCCCCGCCCCCCGCCATCTCTAGAAGTAGTTCATACAGCCCTTAGCTAGTAATGACTTGATGTAACTAGGCTTTGCCTACGGCAGAGGTGCGGAAAAAAAACCATCCGTTGGGCAGTAAGCTGGTCTGCCACTAAGCTTAAAGCATTTCAAGAATCTTCACAATTTGCGCCTGGATCAGCAGCTGATAAGTAGCGCATATTGAATAACACCACTTGTACTGTTCCACAACATTTATTTACTTTACACCTGACCGGTTTCGCCTCTCGGCATTCTCAAAGGTACAAAACACTACTTGACCACTACATCATGTAAGTTTAGATGTATTTACATGATGTAGTGGTCTTAAAGTTAGTTGTTTTGTACCTTTGAGAATGCCGAGAGGTGAAACCGGTCAGGTGTAAAGTAAATATATGTTGTGGAACAGTACAAGTGGTGTTATTCAATATGTGCAGCAGGTTCCACCAAGTGCCATCAACCAGCAGTATAAATAATCTGATAAGTAGCGCCTCTGATGTTGCAATTGCAACCTTTCATAGACTACGATAACCATATGGTGGGCCGTAAGCTAGTCTGCCACCTTAGTAGTATGAAAAATAAAGGCATTTTATTGTACTGTTTGTTTTAAATATTTTGTCTGAATTATTTCAGGTACATTTGAACTAAGCCGCCAGTTAAAACACCTGGGTGCCATCAGCTACAACCAAGACTTGCCATATCCTGACAACTTCGACGCCAGGCAAGAGTGGCCAGATTTCATTACACCAGTTGCTGACCAAGGATGGTGTGGATCCGATTGGGCTGTTTCTTTGGCTACTATTGTTTCTGATAGGTAAGATTTTTCCAGCAAGAGAAGTAGGTCCAAAACGTCGGGTGCACTTCCGAAAACCCCCCACCTCAGATCGATTTGAAACTTTGCACAGACCTTCCTTTGAATGTTCTAAGACAACTTCTAAAGGGATTTTTGGCGCATAGCAATAGTTTCATAGAAATCAAAATTTGAAAATTGGATTTTAGCACGTGCGTTATATCTATCCCCGCTCAATCCGACTTGGATAGATTAGGTTAGAAGGCTAAGGCGGGAACGAACCACCTAAGTTTTTAATAAAAATTTAAAAAAATGTAAATAATAAAAATAAAAAAATGAAAAAAATAAAATAAAAAATATCTCGAAAACTGCTTCGAATCGCCAAAAACAAGGCCTGTGCAAAATTACAGCTCAATCGAAGGTGGGGGGGTTTTCGGAAGTTTATCCAAAACGTCTTAGACGTGATTTTTTTTAAATAAGTACATTAAACTTGCCAAACTTGACACCGCCGACTGATGGAAAGCCATGGCGCATCTAACAATTGGGGGCTACAGTCCTTAAGACTTCTGACAGTGGTCCTCAAGTTGGCGGCCCTATGATATATCTCTCGGTCTCGGATATATCACGCTCGGGATTGTAAGATGTAAACACGTGCATGGGCAGGTCGTTTCAAATTTTTATAGTTCGACAGAGGAACGATCTTTTGAAACGCTCGGTTCTGGCGAAGATTCTCTCTGCTAACTTTACAGAGACGATATGGGACAGGCGATGCGTAGGTGTATGATGCAATAAGATAGGCATATGAATCCTCAAACCAATTATCTTATACTAATACTATAAAGAGGAAAGATTTGTTTTTTTGTTTGCTCGTTTGTAACGGATAGGCTCCGGAACTACTGGACCGATTTGAAAAATTCTCTCACTGTTAGGAAGCTACACTTTTTGCGGTGAACATAGGCATGTGTTATTCCCGTATTCCCAACGGGAACGGGAACTACGCGGGTGAAACCGCGTGACTTCCGCTAGTTTCTAATAAAAGACGTTTTAGTAATGACCCCAGTAACTGCTCAGCGATACCCTAGGCTTACCGCAAATACTGATAATAAATATACACAGGTTTGAAGACGCCTTTTATCCCAGAAGGAGTAGGTAAAGGCATAATTATTATATGCCCACATTTCACCTTTTTTTTTATATTCCGGACAGTAGCTAAGCGCGATCGAGTAACAAACATCCAAACATCTTCACATAACTTTCACATTTATAATATTACTAGCTGACTCGCGCAACTTCGTTTGCGTCACATAATAGAGAGTATATCACCCGTTCCCGGCGCATTTTTGAATTCATTTCTTACAAAAAATGTGCTAAATGAAGAACCGCTCGACCGATTTTGTGCAAACTTTACATAAACCATCTACTAAATAGTCCGAACAAAGCCTAAACATTATGGTTTGGATAGGTGAGCCCGATCTTGAGTTATAAAATTACAACGAAAAGTGGCATTGATTTTTATATATATAGAAGATAGATAATTAGTAGGAACCTCTACCGAATGTATCACGGCGAATGTTCTGAAGAGCTGTACATCCTGATCCCACCAGAGATGCCACTCATACACAGTGGAGAGAATCTTCGCCATAACAGAGCGTTTCAAGAGATCGTTCCTCTGTCGAACTATAAAAACCTGGAACGACCTGCCCGCACACGTGTTTCCCTCATCTTACAATCCCGGGTTCTTCAAGAGGAGCGTGTAGAGGCGCATCACAGTGCCGCCAACTTGAGGACCACTGTCAGAAGTGGCCCCCAATCGCTAGATGCGCCACGGCTTTCCATCAGGCTGGTGGCGACGTCAATTTGGCGAGCTAAATATAAAAAAAGGATTAGTAAGACACTAATAAGCAGATTCGTACTCAGTTCTAGAGTATCAAACCTGATATTGTGGTCAGTACAGAAAACCTCGGAATGTTACCGCCACTATGTACCTGCCTATACAAGGAATAACATCCAAACTCTTCAACTCTTATTTCTTGTTTATGCAAACTTGAGACGCGACGTGCTAAAAATAAATGGCGAGAACTCTCAACTCGCTTGAGAGCCTCTTAACACGCTACCTGTAGGGTTGCCAACAGTCAAAAACGATAAAAAATCCTTCTTTATCATCAGGCAGTATTTTTGGTTTAACTTTGAAATATTTTGTTCGGAAAAAGGGAATATACAGACATCGATTTAAATACATGCTTTAAATTTCAACCAGATCCCACAGCCGTTGAGCGTGAAAGAGTAACAAACATTCACACATCTTCACATCCACACTCACAAAATTTCGCATTTATCATAATAGTATAAGATATTTCGGTACTTACATGAAAAAAAAACATAGCGTACGAATTGAGAACCTCCTCCTTTTTTGAAGTTGATTAAAAAAATAAACTACAAAACGAACGTTTGAGGATCACAAACTTCTGTCAACTGACACACTAACGATAGAAAGCAAGCTGGTGCGATTGGCATAGCTAGCTCTACACAGAACATAATACAAATAAGCAAAAACTCTATGCAATGTTAAAATTAAGTGTTTAGATTTCCTGGGGTATCCTTCCCAGGGCTTACCCGGGGCTCCCAACCGAAGGCTGATAGCAGGACACGTGAGGTTTTTTTAGTCCGTAGGAGTACTGCATAACACCTCCGTGAGGATTTTCCCTCACGTAAAACAAAAAAAGGTGTTTAGATTTGTAAATATAGTCATGAGCATGACTGCGCTGAGGGTTTTAAATGGAACACATTGGGAAGAACTTCTCTAGAACCTGTGTCCGACTTTTTTCAAAATTTATCCAAATCCTAATAGGGACAATTCGTGTCACTGCCTGCAGGCATTCACTATGCGCGTGAACGCTATGTAGGATGTGCCTGTTGACTCGTGCCAACCCTGAGAATAACATCCACGCTTTGAAACTTGAAGCTTTGTGCTTCCTACTGAGAACATCTCGTCTCAGTGACTGCACAGATCCATCGAATACAAGATATAATCTCGTTCTATTAACGTTTATAATAAGTAAAGATTGGTTACCGATATTATCACTTCAAAATACTGAAACTAAACATAACGTTTAATCTTTGCAAGAAAATCTATACATGAGGCTTGAGGCATTTTAACTGGAAGCAAGAGCAATTTATTTTGGACCAAGCTGTGCAAAATGCAAAATTTTAAATTCGAAGCGAGGTAGCCTAGAATGCGCGGTGCGGAAAGAAATTAGTTGGAATGATCGGTACTTTCTTCAGCATCATTAAGAAGTAGAACATCACCATGTACCACCAGGTCTTCAACAATTCACTTTTGATTTTTGGGACTCCAAAAACATAGTCTCCTGTTTAACCTCCGTTTGTTAATACCCCGTGTGACGTCGGGAAAGAGTACCAAATGTAGCCACCCTAATTGATCTCGACGCTGTCGTAAGAGGCGACTAAGGGAACACTTTCGCAAAACGCGTAGAAAAGTAAAACTCGAAATGAAACCCGGTTGTCAGTAAAATAACAATCGTTAAGCCAATCGATAAGAAGGCCTTATGGGCAGCTTGTTATTTCAACTGTAGGTCGTCGTCACAACCTGCGCCTGTCCATTTCAACACGGCAATAAGCGCATCACCTATTACGTGCGACATAAAACAGGTGAAGTGTGGCGTAAACTATGCCTATGTATGTATAACTGTATTTAGCTTTGCGCAAAAATATAAACAAACACTCATTTGATCCTATATACCCATAGTTACTTCCAATTGAGTATTCACCCTGATTATATTCCAGTATCCAGGAGTCATACAGTGTTCTTACAATCATTTCGACACCAAATAACTTCTTTATGACAGTTTATTTTCATTTAAAATACCTACTCAGGATAGTAAAAAAATCAATGATTTGTCATACTATATTTTCCTACTCATCTGTCTTAGACAACGATTGTCAAAACATGACATGTTTACATTATTGCCAGATCGGGTAGGATTGGACTATGTAAATTAATAATAATTGTTTTTTCCAACAGATTTGCAATCCAGTCCAAAGGAGCAGAGAAAGTGAGATTGAGTCCTCAAACTCTACTGTCTTGCAATAGGAGAAGACAGGAAGGTTGTAAAGGTGGCCATATCGACACAGCTTGGAGATTTGTTAGTCTGTTTGGGTATGTAAGGTTTTTAAATCGTTACTATACGGGGTGTAACAAAATGGACTCTCCAAATTTCATGAGATGACTTGGCATCGGAAATCAAATACAAATATTTGATAAAAAAGTATTTTTTTTTGTCGCACATTAAGAATTCGTTTTTTACCGCGGCAATTCGAGGTAACATGATCGCCGTGGCAAAACAATCACGGAGCGCCCGTCTTGCTGTCGTTGTCGCTTTCAACTGCCGCTCAGTAGCGATAGAAAGAGTGATATTGAAAATTTATAGGACCTTCAAAACGGATTTACGGTTAAAGTCATCATGTGATTTTTTTTTCTTCATTTTTGTAATGGTTCTTGACTGATGCCACGTCACGTGACGAAATTTGGAGAGTCAATTTTGTTACACCCAATATAGATTTTAGCTTGTTATCGAAAAAATAGTGCTTAGTTTATGTACTACTACAATTTTGTGGAGGACAAACCAAATTCTACTCGAAATTACGGTAAATGAATTAATTTTTCAGCAACTAGGAAATCGAACATCAATGGCAAAAAGAAACTAAAAAAATGAAAGGGGCTCCAGATATTTTACATTCAACTAAGACTTGGTGCTTACATATGAGCAATGCACTAAGTAACTTAGTGTGAGACCTGAAAATTATCACTAACTATCTGATGCTCGCAAGAAATTTGGTTCTCTTTCTCGCTTCCCATAGAAACATATTCCCGGGATAAAAAGTATTCTATATGTTTTTCCTTACTATAATCTATCCCTGTACCAAATTTCAGCCCGATCCGCCCAGCCGTTAGAGCGTGATTGGGTAACAAACATTCAAACATTTTCACAAACTTTCACATTTATGATATTAACTTTATTGATGATATTAAAAAATATTAACCGTTTCCGCTTCCCGTGGGAACTTATTCCCGGGAAGTAAAAAGTAGATTTTTTTTTAAATTTTGAATAAATTTTCACGTTTTTAATATTGTGTTCCCAAATTTGTCCACAGTTTGGTGGATGAGCCGTGCTTCCCATACAAGGCACAGGTTTCCAAGTGTCCATTCAGACGGGAAGGCAACTTGTTGACCGATGGCTGCACTCCAGTGGTAAAAGAGCGCAAGGACAGATATAGAGTGGGACCTCCCAGTCGTCTGGCGAAGGAACATGATATTATGCACGATATTATCCTTTCTGGACCGGTTCAAGGTTTGTTTTACTTTTTTATATACAAGACTGATATTATAAAGAGGAAATATTTGATTGTTTGCATACATACATACATATGGTCACGCCTTTATCCCCGAAGGGGTAGGTAGAGGCATATTATATGCCCACATTTCACCTTTGTATAATTTGTCCCACGTAATAGATGGTGAGCCGTGTTTAAATGGACAGGCGCAGAATGTGACTGTCTGCTGTTGAAATAAAGCCTTTAACTTAGCTTAATGACTGCTAATTTACTGGCAACCGGAACCAACGGCTTAACGTGCCTTCCGAAGCACGAAAACGCTCAAATAAATGTCACAAAGTGATCACATGGATGGTCACCCATCCATGGACCGGCCATAGTGAAAGTTGCTTACTGCAGTGATCGTTTACAGAACACTCCGCGGGGCCACGAGCGCTTGATTGTTTGTTTGCATAAATAGGCTACGGAACTACTGAACCGATTTGAAATATTCTTTCACTGTTGGGTAGCTACCCCCGTCGTATCCCGAGTGGCAATTCAATCATGGCCTCTTTAACAAGCTAAAGTTATTCTAATACTAGCTGAGGCCCGCGGTATTGCCCATGTAAATCTCTGTTTCCGTTTCCACATCAAATTGAAATATAATGAACTAGCGGACGTCACGCGGTTTCACCCGCCTAGTTCCCGCTCCCGTAGGAATACGGGAATAAGCCTATATTCACCGTAAAGAGTGTAGCTTACCAACAATGAAAGAATTTTTCCAATCGGTCCAGTAGTTCCGGAGCCTATTCGTTACAAACAAACAAACAAAAAAACAAATCTTTCCTCTTTATAATATTAGTCTAGATAAAAGTAGTATTGCAGACTATAATCTCTCCCTGCAAATAATTTCTACTGTTATGGCGACTGTATGATCACAAATTTTCACATTAATAAACTTTGTCGGATTTTAAGTGACAATTATAAACCGCGATCTCCATACTTAATCTTCAGAATCGTAAAAATTCATGAACTTTTATTTCACAGCCGTGATGACAGTATACCAAGACTTCTTCCACTATAGTGGTGGCATCTACCGTCGATCGAGATATGGCAACCAAGAGTTTAAAGGATATCACAGTGTTAGAATCCTTGGCTGGGGCGAACAACGTGGACAAAAATACTGGGTAAGGAACTTCACTTTCTTAACAACAACTTCCTATAGTTCTCCAAAATGCGGTCTGGTAGGAGGTTACATATTTTAGAATATTACTCATCTAAAATATGATCAGCTGTTTAATGGTAACGAAGGTCAAATAAGACTTGGTACTCTCCTGATGGCAAGCAATCACCATAACTTGAAAGGGAAAATGATAAATTGTTTTTTATTAAAATAGAAAATAACCTTAAAATCGTCCTTTTTCCTAAAACTGAGACATGCCACTGAAACATGACACTGCCGAAAAGATCAGTAGAAAATCAATAATACAAAGTCTCTAACTGACGGTTATCAATATCTAGACAGATATTGATAACCATCAGGTACAGATCGGCAACTCCCCGCCTCCCACTGAGTAAGCTTCCCCATCTTTTTCATTGCTGCTCAGCTCCTATTCATTGTAGCGTTATGATTTGTATCCTATAACACTCCACAATAACGTAGCCCACCAAAGTTGATGTGTCTATTGCCGTGTTAGTACTTGAGAGTGTCACTGCGTTGCATTACGTATTACTACCTAGGTACTTTGTGCTATTGCTTTGGTTTAATTTGTGCTTCGCCGAGGGTAGATTTTAAAAAAAAGGACCTACATACATGAGATTGCGTTCTGTTCCATATTATTTTGTTTCCATAGCTAGTGTCCCTAGTAAACTCACACACACATTCAAGCTTGATTCAAGCATTCACATTACGTGTATATTAGTGTGGGTGAAAACGAACATTTTTGTATGGAGTTTCCGCCCTGTGTCTAGACTAAGCTTAAGGTAACCTATGATTATATATTTTTTCTCTTTTCACAGCTTGTAGCCAACAGCTGGGGAACTGAATGGGGAGAAAACGGTTACTTCCGTATCGCTCGCGGTGATAATGAATCTGGAATTGAGTCATTCATTGTGTCCGTTCTGTGTGACGTGTCTGAATCTTCAATGAAATAACATAGGCCTTTCCTAATAACCCCTCTTTGTGTCACCACTACTGTGGTAAAGACGCACAGGGGAGTATTACTGTTGAATGCAACAACAGATTTTGGTTAGCGTGGATTTTAGCGTTATAGCACAAAATAATAAGTACAGAAGGATCTACATACTAAGTGCTCATCAACTACGCACATATAGATACCGCTCACGGAATTTATGGACACCATGTCAAAGAGTTTTCAAAGTATAGTACGTTCATAGTTTCTATCGCTGATCATCTCTAACGCTGATGTTGGCTTGTTTGATTTTCGTGTTACCATACTAAGATTTTGTTTATCCCTTGTACTCTAACATTAAAGTCAAAACTTATTTTCTTTTTTGTTGCCGTTTTTCGGGCGCGGAAATTCTTTGGGGTGTGGAAGGAGTAAGTTCGCGCTCCTTGGTGATGGTAATGAGTGTCTTTTTTAAATATTCATATCAAAAAAAATAAAACTTAAAACAATCTTATACTATCAGAATCACGTGTTCAGTAAAGTTATGTACATAATTGTTAGTGCTAACGTTAACATCTTAAAATCTTCCCTATTACGCGGCAAAATGTCTTAAGCTGGCACTCATAGGGGGACTTTACTCCAATACCAACATACAGAAAATGATCTGTCAGATGTAAATAAACTGTGAACGGACTATAATTCGATACTAGTTTGTACGTGAGTGTGCGTGGCCGAGGGTAGGTTCGACAAAAATCAATACATACATGAGATTTCCTTCTGTACTAACTGTGTGTTTTGCAATCTCAGATCCATAAAAACGTAAATAAGTACTTACTTAAAATTGTGTCATAATTTTATAATTTATTAGAATTTTGTTCATGTCAAGAGATTTCCAATCTGAAACGAATAAAAATAGGAACTTGCATGATGAAACTTTCCTTTTCTTTGGTTAAGTAGCAACATTAATTTAATCTATACCAATACAAAGCAATAATTTTGAAAAGGGTTGTTCATTTACAACTTATAATACAGTAATGTATTATTATGATACTATGAAAACTCTCAGGTTGCAATTGGGTTTCAAAAACGCCCGGGACACCTTTTATCAAAAAATAAACATTTTTATAAATGAAGCACTATTCTTCAGAATACCAAAAGTATGGTTACTTTAGTTAATTTTGAATTCTAGTAAGATTTTACGCTAACCAAAATCAAAAATGTAGTATATAAGAGCGAAGATAATTATTTTATTAATTTTTTAGAGTACGATCTCCGACCCATTAGTGTGTATTACGTGATTAAAAATATATTTTTATATAATAAATGGATAAAAACTAGTTTTAGAATTAATTTTATCTCATAATAGTATGTAATCATTATCATTTGTGTAAGTAATTATTATTTTTTACCTAACCAAAAAAAGTTAAATTATTTTCGAGCCCCATTCAAACTAGCCAATGAATAACGAATATTGGGTTAAAGATAAAAATACACGGCACGAAGCTGATCAATCATGTTAGATTTTTTTTTGAAAATCTCTTTCATATTATGTTTAATATAATAGAATGTAATTGTGTAGCCATAAAAAGACTTTGCTAGATGTCGCAGTGGCCTTCCATCAGGCAGGCGACACATTTTCTTTCACTCACAAAAATACATAAAACATTTCATGGAAAATACCAATCCTCAAGGGCGGCTCTGTATATTTACCTATTTCACCATACATGCTACACTATAATAATATTTAAAAGTGACTTATTTTTGTAAAATACTATAACACGTTAAGAAAATTCTTAGAATAGTTTTAATTAATATCACGTATTAAGATTTTTTTTTGTTGCACGTGAACTTGAACCATTTTAAATTAATTTTAAGCGTATAAATAAATCTATTTAAATTACAGACACATATATCAATAAATAGTTTTATAAATAAATAGTGATAAATAGTGTTTTTTAGAGCAAATGACGACGAAAATTTTCACCTAGGTTGAGCATTGTCTAATGAGCAGAATTTTCAAGTGTAGGTAACCACAGCTGTCAAAAGAAACATATATTTTTTTACAAGTACAATACGGACCCCATTTTTAACCGACTTCATCTCGTGACATATTTTGCTATTCGTGATTTTGACAGAACAGTAATTCTAGTTCTAGTGCAGGGCTTGCGAGTAAAGTTAAATAGGTATTAAATTTTACTAGCAAGCCCTGCAGCCGTTTTAGTAATTAGGTGACAAACGGACAAAAAAATAAGGTGAAAATGTGAAAAATAGCATAGAATAAGTTATACGCCATTTTTCTTCTTCTCTCATAGATTGTTAAAACAATAGAAAAAATGATATCGAAGAACTTAGAATACAAAACTAAAGGCAAATAATGCTTACCAAACAAGTGAAGCCACGAAAGCAAAAAGGTCTAAAAAAACACTTCTTGTGTGAATTCATTCATTCATTATGAATTCATTTTTTTATTGAGTATTTGAAAATTATATTGTTTGCGGGTCTTTTTCGCGTAAACAATTCAAACTTCGCTCACCTCTCGACGTTTCGGCTATGTTACCATAGCCGAGTCTACTCGTGACCACGGCTATTGTAACATAACCGAAACGTCGAGAGGTGAGCAAAGTTTGAATTGTTTACGCGAAAAAGACCCGCAATCAATATAATGTGTAGTGCAAGTCGTGTGAGTTTAAAAACTAATAGGGCACAACGTAAAACTTATGAAAGTCAAAATGATTGCTTCTACATTTACATTTACTGCCAGATTCGCAACGCAATTGGTAGAGCCGGCAAGAAAGGAACTTGGCAATAAAACTTTGCTTTTCTTACTTTCTTGTTTGGTAAGCGACATCGGCATTTAGTTCTATAATCTGAGTCTAAGAATATATTGAGAGCGAAATCGTCCTAGTCGTGCCATCACAATGATCTACATTTAGATTTAAAGAGAGCAATGTCAATAGCGTTTGTTATAAGGATGCCCATTCGATGTATCGATGTCGATATATTTGTAACTGTATCGCACTTATGGAAATGTAATATACAGTTGTGTCTGCACAATCCACGCAGTTTTATTTGCAGTTGTTTTAAAACAATTTGCAACACCTCTCGACTTCGCAAAATTATCAACGACCCTTTTTTTTATTTATGGACAATTTCGCACAACATCATCTAGTCCAAATTAAGCTAATATAAGCTAGTGCTATGGGATCTAGACGACTGATAGACATACTTATATACTTCTAAATACATACATAATACAAACTCCGAAACAAACATTGGTGGATCACACTAATATTTGGAACGACCGAGGAATCGAACCCAGGCAGTTATACTATCGACTACGCCACAGAGGCAGTCAATTTTGATGAAAACTACTGTAGAACTTGATTGATTTACAAATGATTATATTTTTGAAATCGATGAACTGTGTCACGTTCTGCGTAAGCTAAGCGTGCAAGCGAGAGGGCGAAACAAGCGATAGAGGTGCAGGAACGTCCTAAGTGTTTGGCTTGTGACGCATCAATCAATCTTCCACCCACCCGATTAGGTTTTTAGGGTGCCATTTAACAAAGGGTAATATCGGGACTATCGGTAGTATTCCGTCTGTCTGTCCGTTACGAGGTTGTGTCTCAGGTAACGGGATATCTAGAGAGCTGAAATTTTCACAGGTGATGAATTTCGGTTGCCGCAATGACAACAAATACTGAAATCAGATATTTTTTATGACTTTATCACGTCCGAAATGGTCATGTCAATAAAATTATCGTCCGAAAATCGACTTTGCAGATAGGTAACTAAAATTTTAATAATGCAACGAAATGACTGAGTAGCCTCAGTCAGCTCCAAAATAACTTTTTTAATCATAGCATTGCTAAAGATGATCTCTTAGGGCGAGGCCGCACTTGCGGTTATCGCGGCGGTTTCTAACCTCAAAATGTCAAAACATTGACTTGATTTCATTGATTTTGACAGTTTGATGACATTTTGAGGTTAGAAACCGCCGCGGAAAAACGCAAATGCGGCCTCGCACTTGGGCTGGATTCGACCAAAATCGGAGTAAGGCTATAATGGAGAATAGCTCGTACTTATACTAAAAATAAAGTGAAGTCACTACCAACAACTAACAAGCACAGCGTAACTATGGTAACCCCATAGATATATTAACCCTAGAACCGTACCCTGGGGTACAACTGAAAAAAAAAATAGAATTTTGGCTATAACTTTATTGTTTTAAAACGGATCTTTTCGCACCTCCGCGTATTTACGGGGGGCGGGGGACCGTGTCGAAGCATCGGCCAGGCGCGAGTCCTGTTAGCGTGCGATCGTGGCAAGCCTGAGTGGAGTACTACAGCACCCCTGGGTAAGCATCTACAAAATGCATGCACAAATAAGTATTGGCGGTATTTTAAAAAAGCACGACCTTCTAGTGCTCCAGCCACTTCAGATTCAAAATCTGGTAGATATTCCTTTTGTCCCAGGTCAAAAGACCGTAAATCAAGCACTCGATGTGAAAAATGTAAAAATTTTATATGCACCAATAGAAGATTTGCCAAAACTGTTAATATAAGTTTGGTAATTTTTTGTTTAATTATGTAACGTGAGACTGAAATAAGTGCCATAAAAGTCTATGTATGTTGATTATATTAATTAATGTCTATTCTCATGAAAAAAATGTTTTCTTTAACGGGGTACACTAGTACCCCTGGGTACTGTTATTTAAAGTCTATGATGGGTACGGTTCTAGGGTTAAGGTCAAGATGGAGGGTCGCTCTACAATCGACATGAACAAAACGGCTTACGATTTCGCAATTGTGTGCGTGCGCCGTCGAGCGGCCAGTGTCTTTACACTGTGCGTCGGCTTTTCTGTGTGCGTAAATAATGATACCAGTGTTTCTTAACTTGGTGGATACCTAGAATCTACTGAATTCTAATGTAATGTATTGAACAAATCGAATACAATGCACTGAAAAACTCTTAGGAGTTGTGTGGCTTCATATCCTTCATTTATTTTAAGCAATTTTTCAAAACTATAATAAATGTGTGCGTATAAAATATATAGTAATATTTCGTGTTTGTTCGTATATTATGGTTAATTTGTTTGAATGCTAGATTCTGAGGAACTACTTACAGGTTTGATTTTAAAAATTCTTTTACGGCTCGATATTCCCTTTAATGACGACGAAAAGTTTAAAATACGGGGAACATTTATTACTTTTGAGAGCCAAACAAGTGACGGGAAAAATACTGATGCAAAACGAAGCTCTGCAGTTCAACTTTTCACTAAATGGATATATGAAAGTACTAGCTGACCCCCGCAACTTCGTTTACGTCACATAAGGTGTATGAAAGGCGAGGTATTTCTTCATCAGACTCATCAAGCAGCGTGTGAAACTGCCCTGTTAGTTTAATCAAACAGTTCAGTTTCAGTTCAGCTCACGCCGGATTCTTAAGAATGATATAACTGTTTTATTTATAAACTGATCGACAGGAAATAAACACTAAATGCTAAGGGCTAAAAAAACCACAGTGCAGTCGGTTAAGTGGTTACTGAGATTAGCGTGCACAAACGTACAGACAAACAGCCTCTGGTGTTGCAAACGTTCATAGGCTGCGGTGACCACCAGTCCTTCTGGTGAGCCGTATGCTTGTCTGCCACCTTAGTGGTATAAAAAAAAAACAGATATACAGACAAAAATTCTAAAAATCTATGTTTTGGGTTCTACTGCGTTCATAAAGCCCCCCTATAATATTTTTCTTATTTATTTTCCATGTACAGACAGCTACCTGTTACGATTTTATTATATGTATTGATTGGTTGATATTGAAGATGGTACTTACAACAAAATACGTTTTATCTCTCACCTGTTTGTTCCGGAAAATCTCTTCTGTATAGATTTATAATGTGTATAGGTAACTTCTTTTTAAAAAAAAAGTATTATAATAAACCGATTCCACAAGTATCAAGAGTAACATCCAGAAATAACTGTAACTACGAAATAATAAGTACCTAGTAGGTATCATTTTATTACATAATTCTTCATTCAAAAACTATGTTAAATTAATAACACATGAACTTTCGAAATTGATTTATTAGATCCAATTCATTATAATAAATAATATATTAGTACATACTGTATTAAGAAATCAATATAAGTAATCATTTCCTAGACAAACTGGTTAGGTATACTTACCCCTTTCCCAATTGTTAAGTTGGGAGAATAAAACAATAAAGTGGCAACACTGATGAATATTGCGAGATTAATAATGAAAAAAAGAAAAATTAAAATAAGCTTTATTTTGGGTTCTTACCGATGATAGCTGACATGTTTAGAAGTTTTTAATCTCCTACTATAATTTCTGCAAATTTTAATTGCACAAAACGACATTTTAGCTAGATTTTCGTACACTACTTAGCGCGCGTTTTACGTGGTGACGTTAAAGCGACACGATCGGCACTGAGCGGCGGCAGGCCTCCGTCACTCGCTCAAAATCGCGCGCTATGTACCTACCGCTCGGCATCTCCCTGGGGATACAACTGGCAGAGGGCTGCCGGACGCCCGACTGAGCGCTCGCATCGCACCGCACCGCACGTTTCCCGCGCTTACGCTTCGAAATACCGAAACCACGTAATTATTGTGCAGTGGATGGGTGTAATAGTACAAAAACAAAAGAAAATTTGTCGTTTTTTAAATTGCCGAGAGACGAAGAAAGCTGAGTAATATTTTAAATCTTATCAATTTGAATGTGTTTACCATTTATTTGTTTGAACATAAGTAGGTAGGTGATAAGTATGTAAATCGTAAATTAAGGAGTTATTTGAGTCAGGTTTTTTAAAATTGTTGTTTTTTATAGGCAATTCAATGTTTTATAGAATTTGTAGGTAAATAGGTTTTATAGGTAGTCGAAGCGCTCGTGGCCCCGGGGACTCAGTGTTCTGTAATCGATCACTGTAGTAAGCAACTTTTACTATGGCCAGTTCTTGGATGGGTGACCATTCATGTGACCACTTTGTGACCTTTATTTGAGCGTTTTCGTGCTTCGGAAGGCACGTTAGGCCGTTGGTCCCAGTTGCCAATAAAATAGCAGTCAGCCAAGTTGAAGGCCTTTTTAGGCGGTTTGAAAAATTAAAACAGCAGAGGGTCACAACCTGTACTTGGTACAAACTATAAAAAAATGAAATGTGGGCATCTAATATGCCTCTGCCTTCCCCTTCGGAGATCTACGCGTGACCATATGTATGTGTGTGTAACATAGTAAGGTAGGATGGCCGGGTGAGATAGGTGAATAGCCGGTACTTACGCTAAAGGTAATGTCAGTTAAATTTAGATTTATTTGATATTTTAGTTATGGGTAGGCATAAGATAAACAATATAAATATATAGGTATACCTACCTACTGTGATTCATAATTTATTTTTGGTTTTTACGTGCATTTATAAAAGCGTGTTTTTCTAGGGTTTTTTTAAACCATTCATAATTTTTTTCCTTACATTCCATTACATTGTTAGTTACATACACGTCGACCTACTAAAAGCGTATTAAAACATGGTTGATTCGTAACATTTGTTTTATTACAACAATCATTATAGGTTCAACCCTAGCGCATTCTTACGATGACGTCACTCGCACAGCGGGCAACACAGTCTCGACGCTATGAGCGCGTGTTTAAGGTACAATTCTTCTCGTTCTGAGCAGCAGGTATTATTATTAAAATTTTGTAGGCTAATATAGCGTAGGTATTGTCGCTTTTGTATGGGAGTGATGTATCTGTTACGTAGTAACTATTTACGTAGTAACTATTTAGTAATCTGTGGCGGCGGGTTAGACCAATTCATGTAACAGTTGCATGAATTTTTTTGCGCCGTTTCTGCGCCTTGACCTTCCATCTAGACTTTATAATATATCTATGGGTAACCCATGTCCCATACTGAAGTACTCTATTCTGTATGGTTACCATAGTTACGTTATGCTATTAGTTGTTGGTAAAATGGAAAGTCACTTTACTTTTAAAAGAGGTATAAGTTATTCTGCAGTGTAGTCTTACTCCGATTTTGGTCGAATCCGGCCTTAGTAAAGTAGAGGGATAAGAGTAAGAAAGCTGGCTCCAGGCTTTAAATTAAAAATTCTGATTCAACGAGAACCATTGCACAAAGTATGATACACTTACTGATTGCTGAGCAGAGCAGAGTCAAAATCTATCTTTTCTCTGTTCAAAAGTCTACCAGAGTCAACGCCACTTAGCTGTAAACGTGGGAATTTATGTCGATTCCATACAAATTAACAAATACACGTTTCACCGTGAATCACATTAAACGCTCTCAATAATTTACGCTAGGCACTCAGAGTCAAAATTTATCTATTCTCTCTTTAAAAACCTACCAGATCATCTTTGAAAGAGTAAAGTATTTTAAAAAATATATCGTTTAATATATGCGAGGACAGTAGCGCGCAAGTAAGCCTTACGAATATTTCCAGGGCCCAAACCAACCTCATCTGCAAGTGGTGTAGGTACCTGATGACTTACAACGCCAAGAGAAGGAAACTTGAAAAAAAAATCCAAAAAGCAAACCTGACAGACCCGAAACCCTATAAAACCCCAAAATCTGACCGACTAGGTACAGTATGGTCACCCTGATAAAATGAAAAGGTGTTTATATGCCCCGCAAGTTGATATTGCGCTTAGCGGCCATCTTAGTGACGTATGTCCGTCGAGCCGTCAGTAGGTACTAAAAAAAAGGCATGTATTTAAATCGATATCTGTTTATTCCCTTTTTTCGAACAAAATATTACAAAGTTATACCAAAAATACTGACTTGCACACTAATTATGCACACTAAATAAATCAAATTCAATATACTGTTTAATGGTATTTGCAGAACTATTTTACTGAACTGAGCACTATTATCAAAATCGTATATCTAAAAATTCCTTAGCTCAACAAACTGACTAAAACTTTTTTCAGGAAAACCATCGCCTTATTTACTGTTATGAACATCTTTTATTCTAAATTAAAACTCAATTTAATCAGTCATCTTTACAAAATTAAATTTTGATAATCAAAAAAAAAGAAAACTAACCTAACCTAACCTATTCCGTTATAAGATTGTAAAATTTAGAGTGCAAGTTAGTATATTTGAAAGCAATTCGTATTTTTGTTTAGTAAATCATATATCCGGTGTACGAACCACATTTTTGGGGTGAATTCGATAAAAAAAAACATATATACGGTCGAATTGAGTAACCTCCTCCTTTTTTGAAGTCGGTTAAAAAAAGGTCATCTCGTTTTGCGTAAAATTTTAGTTTTTTAAGTACCTATTACATGTTTAGTTAATCTATTGGTTTTTTTGCACATCATTCAGATTTCTGGTATGCAGTCAGTTAATTAGTGGAGTTACCTAGTGTGCAGAAAAATTAAATAGATGTGCATTTAAAAATATCCCTAAAAAAATACCGTACGCAGCTTCTCGAGGCCAGCCCGCGCTCGCGCTACGTTACGATGACGTCGCTTAGCTGTCCTTATGACAAGGTTCCAGCGCAATACCAACTTGCGGGACTTATAGTGTAAACGATCACTGTAGTAAGCAACATGTACTATGGCCGCTCATTGATGGACTACCACATGACCACTTCGTGACATTGATTTGCAAGCGTTTCCGGAAGGCACGTTAAGCCGTTGGTCCCGGTTGCCAGTAAAATGGCCTTTGTTAAGCCAAGTTGAAGGCCTTTATGGGCGGCTTTAAAAATTTCAACAGCGGGCAGTCACAACCTGCGCCTGTCCATATCCACACGGCAATACAACTCACCAACTATTACGTGGAATAAAAGCAAAACATGAAATGGGGGCATTAATACGCCTCTGTCTACCCCTTCGAGGATAAAAGGCGTGATCATATTTATGCTTGTATGTATATTGATATGATAGTAGAATGTCCTACTAAAAACTCTTGGACCCTTGTAATCTGAGCACCTGTTCATAAAAAATAAAATAAAATATTCACTGACATTTCACCCAACGCTATCTGATCCCAAAGTAAGCTAGGAATAACCTGCTTGTGTAATGGGCTCAGACCACGGATATTAATACTTATTCACTTTTTTAATACGTACATATTATACATAGAAACACCCAGACTCTTGAGACAAACATTTATGGGTCACACAAATATTTGTCTCCGGTGGGAATCGAACCCACGACCTGCAGCGCCGCAGGCGGTATCACTACCGACTGCGCCACAGAGGCAGTCATAAGTCGAAAGACACAGGAGGTCAGGCAACAGTCACTTCCTACAAAAGTACCTATAGTCTACTACTCTTTATTATACTCTACCTATTTGGTTAACTGGAAGTACCCTATTAATTTTGATTCCGTAAGAGTGTAAAGAATCACAGTTTTGGTGACATAAGCGGCAGTAACTTTTTTCAGCGTTAACATAGACGTTTAATGTTTTCACAGTTTCAAAGGATCATAGACCTAAATGTATGGTGTTAATTCCAACTCAATACCTTTACACATTCACGAGATCTGGACAGAGATTTTTTCCTCTGAAGTGAAACGCAAACTGAATGCTGCCTCGAGGGCCAGTAAAAGAGCGGTTGCCAGGGCTAAGTTCGATTTCGTCGGCAGAATTGGTCAGCCACTAGCCGGCTACCCTTCTGGAAGTCGTGAATTCTGGTCGCTCGCCAAAGCTGCCGAGGGAAACTTTTGTCGGTCGGGATTACCACCTCTACATAGACTGCATGGTAGTCTGGCCCAGAGTGCCAAGGAGAAGGCCGACCTTGTGGGTTCTCTCTTTGCCTCCAACTCGACCATGAACGATGGCGGTGCGCTTCCGCCTGGTATCCCTTGGTGTGGCACTTCAATGCCAGAAATTAAATTCAAGCAACGGGACGTCAGGCGGGAGCTTCAATCCCTAGATATTCATAAGTCGAGTGGGCCGGACGGCATTCCCGCGGTGGTACTTAAGCGGTGTGGTCCGGAGTTGTGTCCGGTGCTTACACGTCTTTTCACGCTTTCATACTCCATGAAGCAAGTCCCGGTGTCGTGGAAGATCGCGCACGTGCATCCTGTGCCCAAGAAGGGTGACAGGACCGACCCGGCCAATTATAGGCCTATAGCCGTCACCTCCCTTTTATCTAAGGTGATGGAGCGTGTAATTAATACACAGCTCCTGAGGTACCTTGAGGAACATGACCTGCTCAGTGACCGGCAGTACGCCTCTGTCTACCCCTTTCCGTCACGGTCGCTCGACGGGCGATCTTCTTGTGTACCTCACACACCGCTGGGCGGCGGCTATCGAGAGTTAGGGTGAGGCTCTAGCAGTGAGCCTCGACATCTCGAAAGCCTTTGACCGGGTCTGGCACCGTGGTCTTCTTACGAAACTGCCCTCCTGTGGACTGCCCGAGAGTTTATGCGGATGGGTGTTCAGTTTTCTGGCCGGTAGAAGCATCAGGGCCGTCGTTGACGGCAGCTGTTCTGACTGCATGGCCATAAACGCTGGAGTACCACTAGGCTCAGTGTTGTCCCCTACTTTGTTTCTGCTGCATATCAATGACATGTTGTCTATTGACGGCATTCATTGTTATGCGGACGACAGTACGGGCGACAATCATTACACGGGCCGCCACGGTATCTCTCGGGTTGCAATGGAAGAAAGTCGTGAACAACTTGTGTCTGAAGTCGAGGCTACTCTCACCAGATTGTCCGATTGGGGTCGACAAAATCTTGTCCAATTCAACCCTACCAAAACACAAGTTTGTGTTTTCACCGCAAAAAAGACCCCATTCACTGTGGCGCCACAATTTCAGGGCACATCTCTCACCATCTCTGAAAGTATAGGGATCCTTCGTGTTGACATCTCCAGTGATGTGCAGTTCCGCAGTCACTTGGAGGGCAAGGCCAAGCTGGCGTCCAGGAAGCTCGGAGTGCTCAGAAGGGCGCGGCGGTACTTTACTGTGGCGCAAGCACTGCTTCTTTATAAGTCGCAAGTGCGTCCGCATATGGAGTACTGCTGTCACCTCTGGGCGGGGGCACCCGAATACCAGCTTCTTCCATTTGACTCGGTGCAAAGGCGAGCTATGAGAGTTGTCAACGATCCCATACTTGCAGGTGGTGTGGAACCTCTT
Source organism: Miltochrista miniata (assembly GCA_933228765.1). Lineage (NCBI taxonomy): Eukaryota > Metazoa > Arthropoda > Insecta > Lepidoptera > Erebidae > Miltochrista > Miltochrista miniata. The sequence continues at coordinate 7,169,028 of OW121769.1, forward strand.
AGTGACAGGAGAGACTTTGCTTCTCTGTGTGTGTTCTACCGCTTGTACAACGGTTTGTGCTCTGAAGAATTGTTTGATATGATGCCTACGGCTACATTCTATCATCGCACCGCTCGCCATAGACAGGGTGTTCATCCTCATACGTTGCGTCCTGAGCGCTCGAGCACGGTGAGATCTAATAGAGGCTTTCTTCCGCGTACGCTTAGGTTGTGGAATGATCTCCCTGCTTCGGTTTTCCCAAACGCCTACAGTATGGGGTTCTTCAAAAGGGGACTTAGAATGTTTTTAAAGGGTCGGCAGCGCGATTGTGGCGCCTCTGGTGTTGCAAACGTCCATAGGCTGCGGTGACCACCGGTACATCTGGTGGGGCCTTAAGCTTGTCTGCCACTCTAGTGGTATAAAAAAAAAAGAGAGTTGGACCGACGGACGGACAACAAAGTACCTATTTATTTTTTTCCTTTTAAAGTAAGCCCGGTAGGACGCTCCAAGTCAAAGATTTCTTTATCGAATGATAAAAAAAAATCTTTTAACTCGCTCATTTCTGGTGAAGATTCTCTCTACTGTAAGTATAATATAGGAGTGGCACCTCCACTCGGCACGAGTTGTTCGGAATCGAAAAGGAGAAAGTATGATTAAATTGAAGAGCTCTTCAGAACACTCGCCTTGACGAATTGGTCGAAAGCAGCCTATTAGGTACCCTTCGCTGCGCCAACGGCTCAAGACTTTCCATCACCTCAGGACAATCTATATTGTGGATAGCAAACCTCTGCATAAAGTCGAGCGCATCCAGTAGTATCTACTTAGGTTATCAAAGTAAAAAGGTACGAAGAAAAAAATAAAAATATCTTATTATTTGATTTATTGCTAAGAGGAAAGTATTGCAGCGTTACCATACAAATGCGAAACGTATTTCTCTATTTTATTCCTCACTAGCGGACGTCACGCGGTTTCACCCGCGTAGTTCCCGTTCCCGTGGGAATACGGGAATAAAATATAGCCTATGTTCACCGCAAAGAGTGTAGCTTCCCAACAGTGAAAGAATTTTTCAAATCGGTCGAGTAGTTCCGGAGTCTATTCGTTACAAACAAACAAACAAAATCTTTCCTCTTTATAATATACTAGCGGACGTCACGCGGTTTCACTCGCGTAGTTCCCGTTCCCGTGAGAATACGGAAATAAAATATAGCCTATGTTCACCGCAAAGAGTGTAGCTTTCCAACAGTGAAAGAATTTTTCAAATCGGTCCAGTAGTTCCGGAGCCTATTCGATACAAACAAACAAACAAAAAAACCAATCTTTCCTCTTTATAATATTAGTATAGATATATATAAAAATCAATGCCACTTTTCGTTGTAATTTTATAACTCAAGATCGGGCTCACCTATCCAAACCAAACGTTTAGGCTTTGTTCGGACTATGAAGTAGATGGTTTATGTGAAGTTTGCAAAAAATCGGTCGAGCGGTTCTTCATTTATCACGCAAACGAAGTTGCGCGGGTCAGCTAGTATTAGTATAGATTAGTATAGACTAATGCCTCTAGAACAGTGGTTCCCAAACTTATTTTGTTTACTGCCCACTTTGAGACTAAATATTTTTTTAGCGCCCCCATTTTTCCACCTATTTAAAAACCACTATAACTTCAAATTAAATTAATTAATTATTGTGACCTATACTGGGTGTAACAAAATTACCTCTCCAAATTTCATTAGATGACTTGGCATCGGAAATCAAATACAAATATTTAATAAAAAAGGGGGGTAATTTTTTTCATTTTTTTTTAAATTTTTTTGTCGCACATTAAGAATTTATTTTTTACCGCGGCAATTCGAGGTAACATGGTCGCCGTGGTAAAACAAACACAGAGCACCCGTCTGGCTGTCGTTGTCGCTTTCTACTGCCGCTCAGTAGCGATAGAAAGGGTTAAAAAGGGAATTTATAGGACCTTTAAAACGGCTTTACGGTTAAAGTATTCATGTGATTTTTTTTTCTTCATTTTTGTAATGTTTCTTGACTGATGCCACGTCACGTGACGAAATTTGGAGAGGTAATTTTGTTACACCCAGTATATGTGATGTTCTGTGAAAAAAAAAATGTACATTATGTATATTAACAGAGAATTCTAAACGAAACTTTTACTATAACCCGCAACTTGAAACCTGAGCGCAGTATGTAACACACAACGGCGCTTAGGTCTCAAGTTAACTCTTACGGGCTCCACCTGCCAATAAGAATGATTATTGAAACGCAACTTTATAGTATTAAAACAGAGTATCTTTTATTAAAAATATAACTACAATAATCAATCCTTATATAAAAACTAATGTGAAGGATGAATCTGATGCTGTTTAATAAGTTTGTTGATATCAGGTTCCAATTTACTCAAGAACAGTCGCAAGTCGCCACGTTCGGTAACAAGCAAACGATTTCTCTTTTTAGTAAGCAGTGTTATCACAGCACTAAATCCACGTTCACACAAATATGACGATGGGAATGCTATCAAGAATCGTTGAACGATTGACCACAATCCAGGGTACAATTGAGGGATCGGTTTTTGAAGCCAAAATTCTTGGTAACCATTTTTGAACTTGATTTTTATTTCCTCGTTTGTTGTCAATTCTATAAGTTCTTCTTCCAGCTGAGATGACATTGCTGTGTTGACATTTGAAAACGGATCCAACACCCAGTCTGGTATTTCCAAGTTCAAAATGTCCTGGTATCGTTCGGTGAAGTCAATGTGGAGGTTTTCCAAATGTTGGCAGTAGGCAACCAATTCGTCGTTACTGCATGATACTGATAAATTTGGAAAATTGTGAAACTCACGTCTGCCCAGATTCTTTGTGTAGAAGCAGTTTGGCTGCGAAAGCAGCAACGACGTTTTTTGTTTTAATTAAATTTAGTTTATCGCCTTGCAGTTGGAGATTCATGTCGTTGAACAATTTATACAGGTCTGTCATGTAAGCTATATCATTCTTTGATGTTATGAGCTTGTCGTGCAATTCTGTATCTTTAGTTTCCAAGAACTCTATAACAGAGTCAAACAGGTTGTAAAATCGAGTCAGACAATTGCCTCTTGATAGCCAACGAACTTCAGTATGAAACAACAAACGGTTGAAATCCTCGTCATTAGTAACACAAAGCTGATGAAATAATCTATCATTCAAAGAGCTGTTGCGGATTTTATTGACTGCTTTGATGACATATTGCAGTGATTGAAATAGTTTTTCACTTAAGTTTCTAGCAACTAAATGTTGTCTATGAATAACGCAATGTACACCAAGGCCATGTGGAATTTTATTTTTTAAGTACGCTATGAAGACTTTATGGCACCCTGTCATAGCCGGAGCGCCATCCGTAGCAACTGAAATAATATTTTTCAAAGGAATCTCTTTCTCATCGCAAAACTTTTCCAATGTATTGAATATGGTTTCACCTTTTGTATCGGTCTCTAAATTTCTAGCAAATAATAGTTCTTTACATATTTTCCTTAGATCATCTAACCACAGGATGCGCCTTACTTAAGCATTGTTTTCTGCCAAGCCAATAGACCATTTGGTCTTTTGGCTTTATAAAAAGCACTGTACATCAGTACATCATTTTATATGATTAAACTAATACATTTCATTGTAGTTGACTGTACAATAAAAATTAACACACAACAGCCATTACGCGTTTGTCGATTAATACATTTTTAAATGTAATGAAATTTTATATGTCTTTGTGTTCCCCCTTCACCCGCGATGAAAACTAGCAGAATATTTTTGTATGCGGTGGTTCGCAAAGGCTAGTCCCGTGATATATGGTCTAAGATATTTTCTCATCTTTAATAAACCTCACGTAAGACAACAACAATGCTTCATTAGTTGGTAAAGTGGACTCATCGAGCTGAATTGAGAATTGACTAGTCCTCAGGTGATCGCACAATGATTCTACTAGTTTTACTACACTTGGCTGAGTATTATGCTTCTTCTTTAGGTCTTGAAAATATGCTACATTCTTATCTTTCTTATCTGGATGCATTTTATTCAAATGATCTTGCAGCCTTGAAGGCTTCATTGCTTCATTCGAAAATGTTTTTAGACATAGAAGACACAAAGGCGACGATCGGTTTGTGGGATTTTCAATAAATCCGAATTTAATATATTCCGCAGAGTATTGCCGTCTCTTCTTTTTTACTTCCGACATTGTTTTGTTTTGAGAAATACGTTCAACTTCGCGAGTAGAGGAGGCGTAAGTACTGCTCATCTATTGCGCGCGAGACCACAAATGAAAATAAAATAAATATTGCATTGTTTATACATATAGGAATGCTTAAGCAGCACGCACCGACAGGAATAAAACAAACATGCATAAACTCGTTTATCTCATTCGACGCTCAATCGTACTCAACAAGTCCGAACAAGCATTCAATGAACCAGCCGACTGATACAGGAATGCACAATTCGGGTTATTTAACAAAAACTTGTTAAAACATGATAGACTGAGCAGCACGCACCGACAGGAATAAAACAAACATGCATAAACTCGTTTATCTCATTCGACGCTCAATCGTACTCAACAAGTCCGAACAAGCATTTAATGAACCAGCCGACTGATACAGGAATGCACAATTCGGGTTATTTAACAAAAACTTGTTAAAACATTATAGATATCTACGAGTACTAATAACTATTAATTTTTTCTATATTAAATAAAATAGGACAGATATATGAACTACGCGAAGAGAAATATAGAACCGAGTTTGAGCAATCTTTTAATTCATATTAGTTGATGTTCACAAGTTGTTGTTGAGAGTCGAGAGCTCTTGCAGTTGTTGTTTAAGAGGCCTCTTAGCTAAATAAAGTTACAAATCACCCAATACACAACGCCCCCATTTTCTTCTGGGTCTCTTACCGCCCCCCTTGAGACCTGCAGCGCCCACAAGGGGGCGTTATCGCCCACTTTGGGAAAGACTGCTCTAGAAGAATCTTTGGTTTCTCATAAAATCAAGATCTGCTGTGCTGTATCCCTACCCTATCACTTCTATTTTGTCGGCAAATAACAAATAAAGAAAATATGACACTTTAAGAATAGCGAAAAATTATCGTTATGTTTAGAGGACTACCTACCAGGTATATTTGAAACGATTTATCTAAAAAAAAGTAATAGGATCATGAAAATACTCTTTTCTAAAGTGGTGTCATACCTAAATAAACTCTTTTGCAAAAAAACGGGCACCTTAGATTTTTTTCTCTACTTTAATGAAGAAGAACAAGAAATAGGTTTTGTTAATTTGACGATGTATTGGCATGTTTTTTGAAGCATCCTGGCATGATTCTTTACGTTCCAAATTTAAAATTTGAAATTATTAAAAGAAAAATAATGATTACATTATGTATTGTGGATTATTCTAAAATTGCTTTACTAATGGCGCGAATTGCTGAAACGATTTTTAACTGATTACGATATTTAAAAACTTTTTGGATATTTTCTGCAAATTAAACAATTTCGTGTGGACCTGAAGAAGAGCCTTGAAGAAGTAAGAGGAGTAGAAGTTAGCTTGTGGACGGTCAGGAGGAGGCTTTTGTCTGCCAATATCAAGAGTTACCGCCCAGCTCGGGGCCCTAAATTACTCCGTGAGCACCGTGTTGCTCGATTTCAGTTTGCTCGGAACTGTGCTTCATGGACTCTGGAGGACTGGAATAAAGTATTGTTTTCTGATGAAGCTAGAATCTCTTTGTGTGGAGAGGGCCGACGCCGGCGAGTGCTGCGAAGACCACGGAAACGCTATGCGGAAGTGTGTTTCGAAGAAATCACTCCTTATGGCGGAGACTCCGTTATGTTCTGGGCAGCAATTAATTTTACAGATACGGAAGCAATTGCACGGAGCGTACGGAGTTAGTTTTCATAGAAAATGAAACATTAAATGCACACCGGTACATAATGGAAGTCCTAATTCCATATGCACAACCCACATTGACTGCACTTGGGGAAGATTCCATTTTTATGGACGATAATGCTCACCCGCACCGTTCTGGCGACGTGGAAGCGTAGGTACATGCAAGAAGTTGGGATCCGTCGTTTAGATTGGCCTGCTCGAAGTCCTGACCTCAATCCAATTGAGCATGTGTGGGATGTTCTAAAGAGACGGGTAAGATCAGTGCAACCTTCTCCACAAAACATCAGGGAGCTAAAAAGAGTCATTGCAGAAGAGCGGGACCGTATTCCTCAAAATGTTATTAAAAACATCGTGGAAAGCATGCCCAGAAGGATTTAAGCTGTGATTTTTACAAGAGGAGGTCACACTCGTTATTAGGTTTTTACATTTGTAACTTTATTTAATTAAAAAAAGTAAAAAAAACTTGTCTTTATAGCCGACCACTTCTTATAGTTTGGGCGTGTACATCGATTTTAAAGAATCCATCGTTGTTTTTTTTTCTTTTAATTGCTCGAATTCACTTAACGCGCATTAATTTACACGATTATAAGTATACAGACTACGTCAAAGAAATAAATTTCATTCATTTAACTAAAATCGACCTTAGAACGTAAATTTCCTTAGGTGCCCGTTTTTTTTGCAAAAGAGTGTATTAGAATTGGTTCAATTTTTAATACGCTTTTATTAGTTCGTCGTGTATGTAACTAACATTGTAGTGGAATCTAAGGAAACTAATTTAACCATCTTCCAAGGATCGTAGCGTCTTGAAAATTGGCGGCTGTATGTAGTTCTGATGACAATACAATAATATGGTACTGTCATACTGATATGATGATGGAGCCGGAAGATAGGCACTGAAACTTCGATGGAACAAATGGAATCTAAGGTAACTAATTTAACCAGCTTCCAAGGATCGTAGCATCATGAAAATTGGCAGATGTTTGTAGTTCTGATAACAATACAATAATATGGTACTGTCAAACTGATCTGATGATGGAGTCGTAAGAAATGAACTGTAACTTCATGATTGAACATCGTATCATAGCTGTGTTTGAATTTGTCAGAAAAGTCTTGTAATGAACTTTGACCACGATTAGTGTTTAAGGTTATAACAAACCTATTATATATTGAAGTTAATATTGAGTGTAATATTGAGTGTAAATATTTACATAGGTAGGTACCTGCATAAAATGTATATGTATTAGAATAATAATGAAGTGTGTGAAGTGCCGTGCCATCGCTGCGGTCCTCGCAGTGCTGACACTCAGCCGTGGTTTCCCGGTGTTTTCGCCACAGATACCTATCGAAGCTACCGTGCCCGACAAGCATCTGTGTCAACCGGTAGGAGAGAGCACCGTGGCTCCTCTCCAGCCACACTTCCATGACCGGTCTGACGGCCGCGATTGTGCCGAATCCCCCCTTTGGTTGCTCAAGTCGCACCTTTCATGTCTCCACGGTTTCCTGGTGGAGCAGGGACCGCTGGGCCTCAATTTCCCGAGACGCATAGTTGTGAAAATACGTTGGTACCTACTTGGTTAAAAATATCTAAAATTATAATACTTCTAAATTTTAACTTGGCAGGTTAATTTAATTATATATGTAATAAATTTAATTATACAATCAATCAAGTGTTACGTACTGCACGAAAACCTGCCAAGTTCTAATTTAGAAGTATTATAATTTTAGATATTTTTAACCAAGTAGGTACCTACGTATTTTCACAACTGTACCATATTTTAAGTTGGGTGTATGTTAAAGTGAATTTCGGCCAGATGGACCGTTGAGGTGAATACGGTGGCGGGTAGTGGCTGGATTCGGAAGGCGGAGGACTGGGTGTTGTGGCTAGTCTTGGGAATGGCAAATGTTTACCAGTGGATCAGGCTGTTGATGAAGTTGATTATCGTCGTTGCGCCTGACAAGTTCCAGATGTGATTTTTACAAGGTTTTGGGAAACTCAAAAAAACATGTTTTAACTTTAACTGTGTAAGTAATCAAAAATCTGTAAATGCAGTATTATGAACATTCATTTTTTACATATGTAAGATATACATTTGAAATGCAGTGTAGCATATATTTGAAGATATAATTTTTTTTTCTGTAAATCTGCACATACCTGTTTTGGCACTGTGCATGCAAATTATTTAAGGGGGAGCGTGCGTGAGTTCCTCACGTCACGCTGTAGTCATGGGCCTGCTTCCGTAAGGACGGTGAGCGACCCTCTCACCGTCCTCAGACCCACGGCCATGGAGGCCGATAGTCCTCGGCAAAGACACGTCGGCGGCGTCCAGGCCGCCGACTGCGGAACTCGGGTGGGAGAGTTCTCTCTCGTACCCGCCCCGCCGCCTCCTTCACGAGCATGACCTGCTCGCAGAAAGAGGCGGCGCAGTCCTACTTACTCCCGCTGGATAGATAAGATAAGATAAGATAAGATTTTATTTGCAAGAATACAGGTATGATACAAGGTCTTGATACAATAGTTTTCTTAGGTCCATATATTCAGCCTAGAAAGAAGGCGTTCAAATTTTCAAATGTTGCTTTAAAATGTAATTTACCAAACAATAATATAATAAATGAAAAATTCAACCCTCACGTAATCATTAATCATGCAGATAAATTTACTGTAACAATGTTAAATATTTAAAAAATTAAAATGTCCAAGATAATGCAATGTCATCATTAAAATCATGTCACATGAACAATGTCAATCAATTAATTAAAATAATGTCAAATAGAGAGAATAATTTAAATATCATTTGCACCTATCAAAAAAATCTTGCAACGTGTAAAATGATTTGTCACTTAGCCATGACTTCAATTTACGACAGAATCCATTCTTGGGCATTTTTTTAAATTCATCTGGTACCGCATTGTATATACGTCCACACATTGTAGTACAATTTTTATGATACAATGTGGTTCTAGGTATTTTCGGCAAAACAATTCTATCTGGATTCCTAGTATTTCTTAAATATATCTCCTTTGCTGTTCTGAATAATCCTGGGTGCATTTTTACAAATTTGGCTGCCTCAAAAATGTACATAGAAGTCCAGAGTTAGTATTCGAAACTCTTTAAATAAGGGTTTACAGGATTGCCATGGTGGTATACCAGCAATTGCTCTTATACATTTTTTTTGCGCCAGAAAGGCTCGCTGTACTTCTGTTGAGTTACCCCATAAAACAAGTCCGTAGTTTAAGACGGAGGACACATAACCATGGTATGCCGCTAATACCGTTTTTTTATTTGTAGTGTTACGTAAAGAATATAACACATACACATATTTGTTAATTTTATTGCATACTTTTAAAACGTGTTGCTGCTGGAGATCATGGCTCGCACCATGGTCTCAAGCGAGAGAGTCCACGTCCGGACCCACTACGATGACCTGGCGCTGTTGCGCCCACGCTGTGCACTCCACCAGCGTGTGGAGCGCGGTGTCATCGCTGCGGTCCTCGCAGTGCTGACACTCGGCCGTGGTTTCCCGGAGTCTTCGCTACAGATACTTACCGAAGCTACCGTGCCCGGCAAGTATCTGTGTCAACCGGTAGAAGAGAGCACCGTGTCTCCTCTCCAGCCACACGTCCATGACCGGTCTGACGGCCGCGATTGTGGCGAATCCCCCCTTTGGTTGAAACTTTATAATACTTACGTATGATCTTATGTCTGTAGAAACAGTGCTCAGTTTTATGCCTATTCTTAATTAGGTAATCAAATTTGCCTATGGCAGTCCAATGCTGGACGTAGGCTTCTCCCAAATTACGCCGGAACATACCGTGCTACGTCTTCCGCATTCAGTCACTCACTGTGACCTTTTCAGGCGGTTGAGCCATCTGAAGGGGGATCGTCACATCCTACGTTCATCAAGCTCGGCTATCGTTTCTTCCATAGATGTGTACCTACCATCAAAACGCATGCTCTGAGAGCTATGTCGATAACTCTGGTATTCTGACGGATAGCATCGTTTCAAATCAGGTTTTAAGGTAGGTAGACTCCTGGGCAACCATAACCCTCAATCTTTCGACTAGGATTAGTCCCTGCTACGTCGTTTTTTTACGGCGAAGCAATTTGTTACACTTTTCTCAAGAACAACTTGTAAACTTGTAAAATGGTGCCGGTCTTGTCACCTTTTTTTATTGATCAGAGTCACCACAATCCCGCTTCCTGCTTTAGCTTTAGCTGTCTCTTCTAGCCGGAGAATGAAATTTAATACACTTTAAGGACCATAGTCCCACCAAATTTTAAGTGTTATTTATTAATTCTGTCCTCTCAAGGGAATGTATTATTTTTGAGTTGCCTGAGTGCCGCGCTGACTTTGCTCTGATCGATATTTGGTACATTGGTGCGTTAATGGAGCCCTGTGGCCACGTAGGCTAATTAATCCGTGATAATTATAGGTCTCTGTAAAAGTAGTCCATTTCCTAGAGAATATTTATGTAATTAGCCTTAAGGGTATAACTTTGCTAAGTGTGGCTGTTTGCTGCTGTTGAACTGTTGGGTACAGACCTTAGTGCCCCTGTTCTGCTCAATCGTAGCCTCGAAAACACTGTTATTACGTCTGAGGTCGTGTCTTAGCAGCTTTAGAATTTTGACGTTAAGGTCAAACCGTTTTGACGAATACACAGGCGTAGGTCTAATCTTCATAACTACGAGAGTCTCGAGCTTTGAACACCTTTTTTGCCATTGCTGGACAAAAATCTTCGGGCACTTGTTGTAACGTTTTTGCCACTGTGTCGGTTTTATCGTTGTCAGTGGTTTCTAGCAAATCGAAACGATTTCGAAGTTTCAATTGAAACCTTTCAGATCACAATTCTATGTGGAGCGTAGTAGGTCGAAGAGCAGGTTTTATAACCTGGGCTATTAATTGTGACTTTGTCGGGGTTTCACCAAATCTACTTTCTATGGGGTCTCATATTAAAGAAAGAGTTCACCAAGAAATGACCCTGAGATTGAAGGGAAAATCAACAAGTAGGTATATGCTCCTGTCATTCGCCGTATCACGGTTTTGCCGCGTTCTTATACCCTACAGTTTGGCGTTGAAAATACCCATTAACATTGTAGTTGGCAGTGCCTTGTAATATCTTCGCTATGTTTACACAGCCTCGATTGCCACCTTTCGTGCTTCTCGAGGTAGGGGCAAACACCTGTATCACATTCAGGGAGTTCCTGTCGGTAAGTTCCAGTATAAGATATGTTACCCGAGCCGATACAATGCTGACTTCCACACCACGGCTAATGAGGTCAGTCGTGAATGGTAGCCTGTCTTAGCCCGTAAATTCTTTGCACTTCCCTCCTGCCATTGTTGCGACCACTACCGCAACCGGAACAGCGGAAGTGTGGGGAACTGGGGGCCGTTTCTTTTTATAAGCTTTCATATTGGTAGGGTTTAGGCCCTTACTGTACGACGTTGACCAGACGGCTAAGTACCTAGTGCGTTAGTAGTGCGTAGTGCTTTATTTTGTTTGTTCTTCTCTTCGTCATGACCTCATTCACTAATCAGCGGGAGCACCACTCGCAGCTGAGACCAGAAAGTGGCCCCTATGTTGTTGGTAGGACTCTATACACAACAAAGCTTATCAAATAATAATGGTAATAAATAAGTAAAAAGCACATTACTTACGAATTTCGACACACTTTTCTTTTTAATTCTAATTAAAATGATGGTAATGGCCACATATTTATCATGTTCTCCGCGCGATATTGGCAAGATCGCATATTCCATATGTGCGTGTGTGCACATAACGTTTTTTTCCAAGGCTTAAAACACATACGGAATATTGCAAAATTGGTTCTAGGCTAGATATTACACAACGGATTTTACTAGCATGTGTAGATTTAGACGGAGATTATAAATATGCAAAAATCGAAAAATCAAAAAAATGCACATATGGAACTTGTCAGGCGCAACGACGTTATGATCGATTTTAAAGTGCATCTAAACTTGGCAATTGATTGGATTTCAACCCTTTTTAAGCGAACAATTAGCCGATAGGAACTTGGCCCCCCTTTCAACACGTATGTTTTTGGTGCGATAGATATATACGTCATGTTTGATATCGCGACGGATACTATAGGGGCGCGCTGTCCAATAGCGTCCCAATAGTATATTTACATTCGTTACGCACCTAACGCAACATATCCCAGCGTTAGTCATTTTTCTGTCGCCAGTTAACGTACAGCCTGCTTAGAGTGTACTCCATTTATATAAAAGAGAATTTTTCATCAATGCAAGACTTTCAGGGGAATATATATTACGTTCTGCATCTTACTACTCTCTGCAATAGTCTAGTCGTCTAGTGCAATAGTCTGCAAAGTATAGTGTCTCTTTTTGTTGTAAATCCGTTACCTGAGTGATGAGTTTATATCTAGATATCTTTCCTGCAATGTGTTCAACGTAAAATATTAGATAAAGAACATGATCCATTTGCTTGTTCACAGTGTTATCGGAATTGGCCACTTATCTTAAAGATATGATAAACATTTTATTCCAAGCAAACAGACAAGAAGTAGCAAATGTACTTGGTGTGCCACATTAAGTTTCTTTTTGAGTTAGTGGTTTTAGTGAAGTTGTTAATAGTGTATTAGATGAAAACATTATGGATACGGAACTCGATAGTAACGTTTTCAAGGAGCCAGCATCTCCAACGCCGTATTTTGGATTGTCTACGCAAAAAAGGAACAAGATTATACCACCAAAGATTCGTTTACGCATTGATAAAAAATTAAAAGAAGAAACTTCTTTGTTAAATAAACAGCCTTTGTCCAGGAACGCGGTGACTTATGAACTAGAGAAATTTAAAAAAAAATTATTAATTATTTTCAATAATAAACATTTTTTCGATCACTCGGTAAGAAATGGTACAGAGAAAGACGCAGAAGAATTGAAATATACATTTTCATGTTTTGATTTCGAAATTCATGAATACAAAGATTATAGAAAACATCAAATATTTGAAGTTCTTAAAACATGTAAGTACTTTCTTATAAAAATGTCCTAGCCATTGCCAAATTACGAGTACTAACAAGTAAATAAATAAATATCGTTGTATACACAGCGCCATCTAGCTTAGCTTTTAATTCCCACCCAAGACATCTTTGTGTGATTAACACATTGATTTGTTCTGTGTCCGGCTGTATGTGTGTTTATTTTAAACATATCAAAAATAATATTATTAAAAATGTTATCCTCCCTGTAAGCCTACCCTACAAGCAACCTATCCAAGTCTACAGCTGATCTTAAACCACTCTGAATAAATTTCCCAAATTTTGTTTTGTTTTTTAAGTTTGACCTTACTGTATTTTTTTATTTATAACACACAATTACGACATCTTTACAGTAACTTAACACCAAGGCGATATTGTAAGCAACCAGTAATTATATAATCTAAGCAACTATATTAATCATTTGAAAAAATAGATATATACTTACTCCATGTTCACATCAATTATACAAATACAATATTATCCCCTACAATAGGCACCAACCATGCAACAGTCAATCCATACAATAAAATTACTCTATGATACAAATCAATGTAGATTATTATATTATTTAACGCAGGTAAGTTATTAATTACAAACAAATTCAATAATAACTTTTCATAAATAAGGTAATTTTGATAATACAACTGTCCATTTAGTAAGATACTGTCAGTAAAAAATATAAAAATGTCAACGCAATAATATAACGTCAATTCAATAAAAAAATCAATTTAGTAAGATAATGTCAATTCAATAATACAAATGTCAATTTAGTAAGATAATGTCAATTCAATAATACAAATGTCTATTTAATAAGATGATCTCAATTCAATAATACAAATGTCAATTTAAAAAGATAATGTCAATTCAATTAGATAATGTCAATTCAATAATACAAATGTCAATTTAATATTACATAAATTATTTTAAGTGATTATAAATTTATTTGTTAATTAAAAACTATGAATGTTAAATTTAAGTTAAATTTGTATTCTTGTACCGTTATAAAAAACTTTCATAGGTAATATTCTTTGAGCACCTACTCTAACATATCTCTGCATCACCCAAAGGTTGACTGGTAGGTAATGCCTTTTGGCATTAAGTCCGCCTTTGTACAATAATAATTTGTGCAGAAAGTTTAAATAAATAAAATAAATAAATAAAATTTATTACATTTACCTCAATTATAATTAAATGACATTTATCAATTCATTGTTTGAAATTATGCGAAATGTGACACGAGTAAACTCCCCCAGCGAACACGAGAACACATCTATGCGCATTGAGAACGCGCAGCGCGCGCGTGAGAGTATTTAATAATGCTGGCCGGAAGGGTTTTGCCCAGGTGGCTTTGCACATTAATAATAACCATTATCTTTTTCAGTTTTGGAAAAAGACTTTTCGGAGTACGGATGCTTAGTAGTGGCAATTTTAACACATGGAGCCAGCAACGGCTTGCTGCAGGCCAAGGATGAGTCATTCAGAGAAACAGATATTCTGAAATATTTTAGTGCTGACTTAAACAATAGTTTAGCCACGAAACCTAAAATTTTGATAATAGAGGTAGGTATATTTATGTAATAAAATCTATTCTCTAATCCACATCGTAAGAGTATGTGGAAGCCAGGCCTAGGCCTATAAACAAAACTATTACTCAATACTAATCACTCAATACTGTATACTAATATTATAAAGCTCAAGAGTTTGTTTGTTTGTTTGAACGCTAGAATCTCAGGAACTACTGGTTAGATTTTTTTTTCTTTTATATATCCTGCTCAACTCAGCAATCTGTCGTTGGACATTTAGCTGTTCTTTTCTCTGATCTTATCCGGTAATGTGGGTTGAGCACTGAGAAGTTGTCCCTTGACCACACTCTTCATCTGTTGAATCTTTGGATAAGGTTTGGCACACTATTCCTCCTTAGTCTTGTGTGTAGTACACTTCCAGAACCAGCCAGACTGATAGCGAGTTCATTTACATGACTTGACAATTTATTCTGATATTTGTGACTACGGGCACTGACCTCCTCTTTTACAGAGTTGAGCCTCAGATCACGTAGTATGTACTTGTTGGGAATACATTTTGGTATGTTAAACATAAGTCTCATGGCTTTTGTCTGAAACCTTTCCAGGATTTCAATATTGCTGTTAGAGGCTGTTCCCGATAGCTCTATTCCTAAGTCCAGACCGGCTTTAGAATGGCTTTGTAAACTGTAATTTTACGTTCATTTGTTAGCTTCGAGTTTTTACCGATTTACCAGTGCATTGACCTCAGCCTTGTGTCCAATGCTTTTCTCTTTGTCCAAATATGTCTCTGCCAGGTAAGCCTTCGATCCAAGTGCATGCCCAAGTATTTTGCGGCAACGTCATGTGGGATTTGTTCTCCATTCAGAGTGACTGGTAGGCAATCACCCTTTCTTAGGCCAAAGGTGACGTGGACTGATTTACCTTGGTTGGCTTTTATTTTCCATGTTGTCAGCCATTCCTCTATCTGATTCAAGTGATTTTGGAGATTTACCGATGCAAGATCTGGGTTCTTGTTAACTGACATTATCGCAGTGTCATCAGCGTATGTGGCAATGAGGGTGTTGTTATTGGCTGGAATGTCAGCAGTGAAAATAAGGTACAAGACACGTCCAATTATGCTCCCCTGCGGAACCTCTGACTTGATTTCGAATAATTCTGACGTGGTGTCGTTGAGTTTAACCTCGAAGCATCTTTTATCAAGATAACTTTTTATTATTGGAAAGAAGGAGTGAGGCAGATATTTTTCGATTTTATACAGGAGGCCTTCGTACCAGACCTTGTCAAAGGCCTGGCTGATATCTAAAAAGACAGCCGAGCAGTATTGCTTATTTTCCAGAGCATTGTTGATGGTGTCTGTCAACCTATGCACCTGTTCAATGGTGCCATGCTTTTGCCTGAATCCGAATTGGTGTCCAGGCAGAATGGTGTTTAAATAAGGTTGCATTCTACTCAGGATAGCTCTTTCAAACAGTTTGCCAACCAACGGAAGTAGACTAATTGGTCTGTATGATGCAACATCCTCAGATCGTTTTCCAGGTTTCGGGATCATGACTACCTGAGCCAGCTTCCACTAGTAAGGATAACTACTGGTTAGATTACGAAAATTCTTTTACATTTTGATAGTCCATTTATTGAGGATAGCTATAGGCTTTATAACATTACGGTTAGACGAATAGGAGCAGAGCAGCAATCAATAATGTTTCGAAATGGGGAATACTTTTTACCGTCTGAGAGCTTCCGAGGCGTACGCTGAGTAAATGGTTAGAGCTACGTAAAAATTGTGTAGTACAAAATTGTTTCTCTTAAGAAGTTCTAAAGAAAAGTCCGTGTCAGCATAATTATGTCTATCTTTTAAGGTTCGCTCAGTGTAACCTAATTTGTCTATCTCTTAAGGTTCGCTCACAATATTATAAATCTGAAGAGTTTGTTTGTGCTAGGATCTCAGAAATTTCTAGTTGCATTTCAAAAATTATCTTATAGTTATAAAGTCCATTTATTGAGGATGGCTAATGGTGATGAAGGTAAGTAATATATGTGACGCGACGGGAGTAAGCGCGACGGGAGTAAATGCGACGGGAAACATTATACTACTCAAAATATTAATACCATACCTCTCTCTTCCTCACTCTTATGTGACGCAAACGAAGTTGAGCGGGTCAGCTATTTGATGTAATAAGCAGCGCTCGTGACCCCGCAGACTCAGTGTTCTGAAAAACGATCACTGTATGTAGTAAGCAACTTTCACTATGGCCAGTCTTTGGATGTGTGACCATCCATGTGACCAGTTTGTGACATTTATTTGACCGTTTTCGTGTTTCGGAAAGCACGTTAAGCCGTTGGTCCTGGTTAACAGTAAAATGGCAATCGTTAAGCCAAGTTGAAGGCCTTTTAGGCAGCTTGAAAAATTTAAACAGCAGGCTGTCACAACCGGTGCCTGTCCATTTCAACACGGTAATATGGCTTACCACCTATTTACGTGGGACTAATTCTATAAAAAAAGGTCATATGTGGGCATATAATAATATGACTCTGCCTACCCCTTCGGGATAAAGGCCTTTTTAAATATATGCATAAATATGTATGCATGTATGTATGTATGTATGTATGTATGTATGTATGTATGTTTGTATGTATGTATTGATGTAATGTAATGTAAGAAATCTGCACGGAAGTTGAATTAATGCTGTCCCTTGGGAAGGGACTACATGTCATAAATGTGCAGAAGAAAGAGAGTTGGGGTCAACACAGACCCCTGTGGTACCCCGGTTTTAACCTGCACATAGCAGGAGCCCTGGCCATCACAAAGACTCGCACACGTCACTCGTGCAGTTAGCTGGTCATCCAGAGGCACAATTGAGACGACGGTGTACCATATGCTGGAAGCTTAAAAAGAAGCGGCATATGCAACACTCTATCAAACGCTTTAGCAAGGTCCAGGCTTATAACCAAGGACTCGCCTTTGAGTATTCATAGAGTAATGAGACCATTTTCAACTGTATCTGATTGATACAACTTATACGTTCTTTATTCTGCTGTCATTTGAATCATAACATATAATATATATTATGTATCTGTTTTTAGGCATGTCGTGGACAAAATATAGATACAGGAATGCCAGTGTATATGTCTGAGAGTGTTCCTGTTAACACTAGTAGTGATACACAGCCTTACTTTCTACCAGTAGAGTCAGACACTCTCATTATTCATAGTTCTTATGCGGGAAATGTATCTTACAGGTAATTTTTAAACAATTTTTACTATTTAACATAATGTTTTTGACGGGATCCCTTTCGTAAACATAATATATGTATTCCTAAAATGTTTTGGCACAGTGAATTTGGCATACTTTTTTTGGTATAATTATACTTGGTCATAATTGATTTTTGTGGAATAATTAAATTTAGGTTTGATTTATTTATGCATAGTTATAATTTGCACGTTTTTAAGCATAGTGTACAGTTGCCTAATAGTATTTAGGTACCAGTATTTCCTATATTATACAGGGTGTACCACGGCTATGCCAATGGAGGGAAAGTATCTTAAATATTGTAGATGGAACATTTTACTGAAAGACGACATTATTTTAATTTAAAAAACAACTTAAACTGCATTCATAAATTTTTAAATAATAACCTGAATAAAAAATAATTACCCTGTAGCTTTATCATACCGATCAAAAGGCTTCATCATAAGGATTATTTTTTGCTAAGTAACATAATGTCAGAAATAAAAGGAAGACCATGAATTTTAACATTTTTAATACAAAAGTCCCATACTGTTGAATACAAAGTCGCGTCTTTTGATTATTTTACTCCTTGTCGATATTTTGATCATGCGGTGGTGGATACTTTTAATAATACGCCAAAGTTCTGTTTGTAGCTCGTGGACATTATCATTTCTTGTAAACTACATTTAATATAGGCTGCGGTGACCACCGTCATTCTGGTGGGCCGTATGCTCGTCTGCCACCTTAGTGGTATAAAACAAATACATGTCGTTACCCTATAAAAAATGTAACGTTGTTAGATCTGTGGATCTCGGCTCTTATTTGTCCCGATCCAGGGACGAAAGACTTCATTGAGATAACCGGCGATGCCAGTTTTTCATTTTTCTGAACAAAATTTCACATCAAATGTTAAAATACATGGTCTTTCTTTTATTTTTGACACTATGTTACTTAGCAAAAAATAATCCTTATGATGAAGCCTTCCGATCGGTATGATATAGCTACGGGGAAAGTATTTCTTCTCGTATGTAAGTACTTAAAATCTATAAATGCAGTTTAAATTGTTTTTTAAATTAAAATAATGTCTTCGTTCAGTAAATTGTTCCATCACCAATATTTAAGGTACTTTCCCTCCATGTGGCATAGCCGTGGGACGTCCTTCATAGAGTCAAAGTAGGTTTAGGTGCGGCGGAGGTGGCCCTTGGGCCATCCCTAAGCCGCTTTTTAATTATTTTACATAAGTTTTTTCATTATAGTTTAATACATTTATGCCTTTCTAAAGCTATGCTTATAAATTGTATGCCTAAATATGATTATGCTAATTTTATTTATAATTAAGACAATTATGCTAAATTTGTTATGGATAACAAAATTATGCATAAATATCATCAGTCTAAATTACCATTATGCCAAAATATTTTACGGTTATTTTTTTTATGCAAATGAATAGTGAACCGTTTTTTACTGCCTCATTGGTCTAGAGGTCGAAATGTGCGACTTCAGATGACGAAGTCGTGGGTTCGATTCCCACCGGAGACAATTTTTTTTGTGATCAATAAATGTTTGTCCCGTGTTTCTGAAACATTTGATATCTCGCCAAACCTAGAATTTAGGGGTGCCTTTGAATGTGAGGGTAAATCTAAACTGGCGTCTTTTCATAAAAGAGCTTAATGATTAAGGCTATTGTAAAGCTTGAAAATTGATTTGGAATAGACTTCATCTTTAAGCTCTCATATGATTAAGCAAACAGGACAGTTTCACACGCTGCTTGTTGAGTCTGATAAAGAAATACCTCTCCTTTTATAGACCTTATGTGACGTAAACGAAGTTGCGATGGTCAGCTAGTTTATACATATATAATAAAAACATAGAGGGTCAATAATCTTTACATGGAAGATATTTTGAAAATTTTTAATTGTAGGGCATTCTATAATCGATACTGAAGCCTAAAAATACAATTTAAAAAAAAAATTCTGTCTTAAATAAGTATCACGCCGAATCTACTCAATCAATTTGAATGATACTTGGGATTCTTTGGCGCGAATTGGAAGGAATCGTATCGCGTCGTTTTGTAAATTCGCAAAATTAGTGTAATTTCGAGTGTTTTGTGTGTATTAATGGTGGATTTTTAAACATAAACGTTCGACAACGTGCACTAGTGTTGGGAAGTGATAAAACGCAGTGAATCGCAACTTTGCAGTTTCCGACAAAAAATCCAAAGGAACTTTCAGAAATGTATCCACCGCTTTTCTGAAGGAAGACTGACTTCGACTTAGGGCTGTACTTGACTTTGACTGGACTTAGAGGACGAGGACTGTGACTTATTAAAGCAAAATGAAGAGTTATTGAATATACAAGATTTGGCTGTATGGCTCAAATTGCCTTTGCCTATCCGAGAATGGATAAATAAAACTACTACTACTGAATGATACTTGGCACAATCTGAGCTTATGATCAGAGAAAGTTTCTAGGATACTGATCCCAATATTTTGTTCGGTTAATGTGGGAGAGGGGATGAAAGACAAAATGGTTTTTCAGTTGTAATGTCTCAACGCGTTGTTCGATTTCAAATATTTTTTAATGTTAGAAACGGAGTACTTTAAGGACTGTTTCACTCAAGTTTCAATATTGAGGATTTTATAGTTCGGAAATTAGAGACATCTCAACTTTCGCTAAACCTATAATTCAAGGGTTCCTATAAATGTAAGTGTCATTCTAAACTAACGTGTTTGCTTAATCATAAAAGAGCTTAATGATTAATTAAAATTATTTTATCCATGCCGCAGGAGTGAGCTGAATTGTTTTAGAACAGACTAGATCTTAAAGCTCTTTTACGATTAAGCGAACAGGGTAGTTTTACACGCTCCTATGAATTTGATGAAGAAATATCTCTCTTTCATAGCCTTTATTTGACGTAAAGGAAGTTGCGAGGGTCAGCCAGTGCTAAAATGTGATTATTCCTTCAGATTACTAATTACTTTAAATAAAAATAACATCAATACATCATGTGTGTATTATTTTATTATTTACAGAGACGAAATACGTGGGACATGGTTTATCCAGACGCTATGTAGCAAAATCAAATTACACTCACACAATTTAGACTTAGAAGCAATAATAACGCTGGTGAAAAAAGACGTAGCTATTAATAGACAGCATGAGGAATTAGATATACGAACAGGAAAAAATTACATCACTAAACAAATGCCTGTAGTGACTTCCACATTGATTAGAAAGCTGTATTTATGTAAATATGGAGCGTCACTGGGACAGTCAACACTCGAAGCTGACCAAAGAATAAATGCAGACACAGAAAAACAAATTATTAAAGCACGAAATTTGAATACTACTTCGTATGGGGTACTAAACAGTCAAGACAAATCCTGCTCATGTTACTTGAATCATTTCAACTACATGAAGATGTGTTTAAAGTGAGTTCAGATTATATTCATTACTAGCGTCAAGACGTCAAGCGGTTTCACTTGCGTAGCTCCCGTTTCCGTGGAAATTCGGGAATAAAATATAGTCTATGTTACGCGGGAATAGTGTAGCTTCCTAGTTTCCCAGCCGTGAAAGAATTTTTCAAATCGGTCCAGTGTTTGATGCAAACAAACAATGAAATCTTTTTCATAATCATAATCATAATCATTTATTTGCATATATATGAGTAGGTTACAGTAGAGAGTACAAAAAAATTAAAGAATCGCCATATTTCGCCCTTAAGCATGCAAAGTAAATTATAGAATAAAAATATTATCCATTCATTTAGAATTTCTCGCTACTCTCAAATCTATCATTAGCATTATCATTATCATGTACATTCTAAATCTATGATATTATCACAGTTATGACAGAACAATTTATAATGATGTATTAATTCAAAAAGAAAATGTCATTCATAAAGTATAAAAATTATTCAGTACTTATGTCATTACCAATTTTACAATGTCAAGTGAAGAAAATTAATTATAATGTCACACAATAAATATTCCCTTTTCACAATTTATCCGTCAAGTACTCCTGTACACTATAATAACACTTCTCAACAAACAAGCTTCTTTCCTCTTTTAATATTATTACAGATTTATAACAGGCTTCTCTACGATTTCGCCTTCGACATATTTGAACCCCTCTTGTACACATTCTCGTTATAACAAATCTTTTTGGTTGTAGCATACTCCCGCGCTATCCATTAAAATCATTGAAACTTTATAAATTACTAGCGGACGTAACGCGGTTTCACCCGCGTAGTTCCCGTTCGCGTGGGAATACGGGAATAAAATATAGCCTATGTTCACCGCAAAGAGTGTAGCTTCATAACAGTGAAAGAAATTTTCAAATCCGTCCAGTAGTTCTGGAGCCTATTCTTTACAAACAAACAAACAAAAAAACAAATCTTTCCTCTTTATAATATTAGTATAGTTTGTCATCATAAAAACCTTTCCTTTATTTGAAAACTAAAATTGGTCGAATCGCTCCAGTTCTTTACACAAGCATTTAGCAATTATTTTTTATCTGTCTGACCTGAAGTAACGATTTATTAATCTGTGCCACAAGCGCGCAATGTTTGGCGTACGCTGATGTCGGTTGGGTGACCGGTTACAGGCACGTTAAGTCATTGAGTCCAGTTGCCAGTCGTTAAACTAAGTTAGAGTCCTTATGGGTGACATGAAAGCTTTTTCCCTGTATGAAAATTCCAATGTCATGCCGTAATCGAACGGACTAAAATCGCATGGACGAAACATTTGGTGCATGTCTAGTAGGCAACTAGAGATCAGATCAAAGACTTCTATATAAACTGAGGTAGACGCGCCGTACTCTAACAAACGTGATTTCAAAAGCAATCCTCAAACACACGCATTGCTAAGACTACACTTACTTATAAATAATATTTACGTAATTGTCACCACACACAATAGCAATATACAAATAGAACAAGAGTAAAAGAGAAGGCGTATGGACTCCGATTGCAAGCCGAGTACCTACTCTCGAAGATTTGACTCACAACAGTGCGAGCAACGCTGCTAATTAGCTCAGTTTATAGGTTTCAAAAATCGGTGCGTAGGGCATGTCTACCTCAGTTTATATAGAAGTCTTTGCTAGAGATCACCTGTCGTGCTATTCGGCTGAATATTTGCATTCGGCACATAAAATTCTAGTGTGTTTACCTGTGACCATAAATGAGATAGTACAGATAGAAAACTCATGTGTGTAATTTTTTTCACACCTACCCTCTGCTACGCACACTCGCGCACCAATCAGTATCGAAAGCTACTATGAAAATCTCTTGACTTCATGTCTGTGAACTCTGTGTGCGGTGTCTATGTGCGCGTAGCCTCAGCGAATGTAATTTCATTTATTTATTTGTGAAATCTTTCGTAATGTGTAGGTTTCCATCTGTACTATCGCTAATTTGTGCTATAACTACCCACATATTGTCTTTTTCAGGGATTTTGTTAAGGAATGTCCAGCCGACCCAGTGGGACAAACCATGTTGGATATTGCTGACTCGTTCATGGACGGCCCGGAGTTTAACACGTCCAAAGAGAAAATGACCAAGGCGATAGCAAATCATTTGAAACAAAACGCAAAAAACTGTCATTTTTATAAATACATATTTATGAATAATCTGTGATGATCGCAATTTTATAGGGCCTTTTTTTTTTTGTTTAACGTGAGGGAAAATCCTCATGGATGTTATGCCGGACTCCTACAGACTAAAAACCTCACGTAACGCCCAACAGCCTATGGTTGGGAGCCCCGGGGAAGCCCTCGGAAGGATGTCCCAGGACTCATTTTATTGTGCCTACCGACGTTCATGCCAATAGTATGTGACTTGTGAAATTGCTGCATTTTCTGAATATTAAATAAATAAGATGACTTAAAAAATATCATAGTTTTATTATAAACTAGCGGACGTCACGCAGTTTCACCCGCGTAGTTCCCGTTCCCGTGTAAAATATAGCCAATGTTCACCGCGAAGAGTACCTTCCCAACAATGAAAGAATTTTTTAAATCGGTCCAATAGTTTCGGAGCCTATTCGATGCAAACAAACAAACAAACAATCAAATCTTTCATTTTTATAATATTAGTATAGACAAGCTTACCCGACAAACGTTGTCCTGTCTTAACTATGAATAAGGAAATCGGCAAAAATCGTCACAGGTAAAAAAATAAATTGAAGTACTTCTCAAATATATTATGTTCTATTCTTATACTTTTGACATATCATTTTGTAATGACGAAATTCCAGTTTGCATTAATCCCCTTCAAGGCCTGCATAAAAAATCCAGCTTGTTGGGAATTAATGCAAACTGGAATGTCTATTTTGACTGGACTATTATTATGAAAATGAATTTCATTACATGTTAGCGATAAAAATTGCATCAAAATCAATTACGTAGTTGCTCACGAGTAGAAAATCTAAGAGGTTTATCTAAACAGGGCGAAAAAAATAGTTAAGTATGTAAACTTGTACTTCTGTCAATGATTTCAATTGCGTAGTGAACGGGTTAACGCGCGAAAACGTTTCCGACGCACGGAGCGTCCCGAACATCTTGCGTCTGCTTCACCCCCTCCGAAACGCTGGAGACACAATTTTTTTTTTTTTTTTTTTTTTCCCCTCATCTCTACCGTGGGCAGAGCCTAGTTACAACAAAACTGAATAACTAGCTAACTATCTTAATACGGCTAGCCCCGCGGGGCTTAAGGAAACTACTTCAAGAGATGACGGGGGGGGGGGGGGGCGGGGACGCTTAGACCGTAGCCTCGGTATACCACAGTATCGGCTACCCTGGGCGCCACTTCGTGAGCCCATTAGAACTGACCCATGGCATCACCGGCCCCGTCCATGTCCATCATGGGTAGCGTCCCAGGCCCCCGCCATCTCGAACCTAGCTAAACTATATCCTCTTTCACCCATATTCTCTTTATCATTCCAGTTCTCGCTTTTATGCCTCTCGCACTTTCACGTTTTCCCGACCTTTCATTCTTTTACTAAACTAGCTAAAGCTTAAAACTATCGTCTTTTATTCTTATTCCTCTAGTACCATACTCGTCACGCTTTTATGCCTCTCGCACTTTCACGATGGCCTTTCATTCTGGGGATGTCGGGTATCATTCGTTTGGGTGGGGGTTTGTGGATTCAGGTTTTTATTTAGTTTTTCAAATTTCTAATCTTATACAACTATTTTACATTCTTTAAACTATTTTACAATCTTAAACTATTTAACAATTTATTCTGAAACTTCTACATTTTATTCTTATCTCTATCTCTATTATACATCTCATGGATACATATACTATGACATTACATTTACAGTTTTAATTTATATGACTATTATTTATATATATACCTTTATATATTGGCTTATTTTTCTATTTCTGAGTGGTTACCACATTTGTAAATTTACATTTTATGCTCTTAAGTTGACAGTTCCTCTTTTCTTCTCTTATCTTACTATCATCTTTCGTTTTGTTCACAGAACAATATACAATTATATTGGTTGACAAAACTCTTAGGATCTATTTCTTAAGTTTACAATTTTAATATTTTTTTCTGAAAATGTCAGGAACTGTATTTTATGTTGTTGAATCAGTAAAGGAAAATTTTGCGTCTCTATTTTTAAACCAGTGATTGCCTCTAAATCCAACCTGTCTCTCGCGTGGATCGGGCAGTCCTGCAACAGGTGAGCGACCGTCTCCTCTACCCCGGGCTCACCGGCACACGATGGGTCCCCCTTACACTTGAAGCGTGTCAAGTATTCGGAGAACCCACCGTGTCCCGTCAGCAATTGGGTTGTGGTGCCGGCGACCGTCATCTTGCGGACGATCTTGTACGCCTCCACTGCGCATGGGAAGAAAAGCTTGGTGACGGAGGCCTGCTCGCCCTCTCTGTACCTCTTGTTCCATTCGTCAAGCGGCCCCTGACGTAGGAGTCGCTTCACGAAAGAAACCGGGTACAGACCGTAGTCCGGTGCCTTCTTCAACTTCAGAGCCGCTTCCTTTGCGAGTTCATCCGCTCGCTCGTTGCCCTCCAATCCTGCGTGGGCCTTGACCCAGAATAAGGATATCTCCTTACCCTGGGCCCTGCCAAGGTGGATTGCGGCTCTGGCTTGCACTGCCAGGGGATGGAGGGCATGACGGTTTGTAACCGTCAAGAGAGCGACTCTGCTGTCGCTGAAGACGCCGAAAGTGGAGCGCCTCGCCTGAGGACCTCACTGGCCGCTTTGCATAGCGCCAGGAGCTCGGCCTGATAGATGGTGCAATGGGGCGACAGAGCAAGTTTGAGGGCCCTGATTTCGGCCCGGCTATTCCAAAATGATAGCGCGGCACCGACATGGCCCTCAATCTTGCTCCCGTCCGTGAAGATGCGAATATCAAAGCGATTCGCATCCTCGACCTCGAGACATTCGCTCGACCTCCCAGTCTCCCAGCCATGCCTGGCTCACTCCTCTCTTGGCCTCGTATAACGAGGCCACCTCGTGAATTTTGAGGTCCAGAGGGAGCAAACCAGCCAAGATCAGCGCCGAGTTCAGAGAGACCGTGCGATATGCCTTGCACAGCTTTTGGGCGAAACCGCGCTGTACCACGTTCAGCTGTTTTTGAACTCCAAGCTTTTCTGCCGATGCGTGCCAAGCACTGGCAGCGTACAATATCGTCGGCTCTACGGCAGCGACGTAGATCGTCCGGATCACCTCGGGGTGAAGCCCCCAGCTGATCCGGGCCATCCGCGCCAACTTTCGGTAGATGCCGATCGCCTTTCTGCATACATTGGTGACCTGTGTGTTAAATGTTAGTGCTTTGTCGATGGTCAGCCCTAGGATTTTTATTTACGTGGACATGCCAATGTCTATCCCGCCCATGTTGAGGCGCTGGACATCGTACTTCCGCTTCCGCGTGATTACCATCGCACTGGTTTTGTGCGGTGCGAATTTCAGCTTATTTCGGATGCCCCACTCCCGCACATACCCGAGAGAGGCATTGGCGTGTCCCTCGATCTCCAGAGCTGTGTCTCCGTCGAACATTAGCACCATGTCGTCCGCGAAAGCCTGCACATGAACACCCATTCGCTCAAGACCTTTCAAAAGTGGATCCAGAAGTAGGTTCCACAATAAGGGACCTCCGATCGACCCTTGGACGCACCCTCTATCCGTTGAACGGCTGTGTTCCTCGCCGGCGGCGTACCGGACCCAAAATAAAAATAAAATAAAATAAAATAAAATAAATAAAATAAAATTTATTCCCTTTGAAATTTTTAAAAAATTATTTAGGTTTGTCAAAATTTTTGTGACTCTACCGGGGGTTCGGAAATGCTACAGACTGAGAAGAACACCCCAAGAAACTCAGTCCGGTCCCTCTTATTCATCTTAGTATCTAATACAGTTTTTTTTTTAAATGTAGAAAGGAGCAATTCGTGTCACTGCCAGGCAGTCTTGTCTTCTAGAAAGTCTTTAATGCTATAATAAGCTTTCTGGCACAATTTAAGCTTTACTAGTTTTTTAAATTTATTAACTGACAAACCTGTTATGGCTGTCGGCAATGTATTGTACATTCGAATACAATTACCCGCAAAAGAATTGCTTATTTTATTAAGCCTAAATCTAGGTACAGCCAATTTATTCTTATTTCTTAAGTTTAGGTTATGGATATCACTATTTTTAATAAATTTACTGTTATTTTTATGAGTATATAATAAGTTTTCATGTATGTACTGTGAATACACAGTAAGGATGTTGATATCCTTAAACTTTTCTCTTAATGACTCCCGAAACCCCATACCATAGATAGCCCGGACAGCCCTTTTCTGCAACACAAAGATACATTCGATGTCGGCAGCGTTACCCCATAATAGTATGCCATAGGTCATGACACTGTGGAAGTAGCTAAAGTAGACAAGGCGCGCTGTTCTAATGTCTGTCAGTTGTCGGATCTTTTTAACGGCATAGGCTGCAGAGCTCAGTCTGCCCGAGACTTTCTCGATATGAGGCCCCCACTGCAAGTTGGAGTCTAACTTTATGCCCAGAAAGACAGTTTCATCGACCAATTCTACTTGATCATCCCTAATCCTAATACTGGTGTTAACGAGCCTAACATTTGGCAAGGTGAATCTTATACATTTTGTTTTAGTTTCGTTTAACAATAAATTATTAGCGTTAAACCAGTGGACTACCCTAGAGAGGGCATTGTTTACTTCGTCAAGATCGCGTTGTCCACGTTCAACTTTAAATATTAAAGATGTGTCATCAGCAAACAAAACTACCTCGTGATCGTCTCTTATAAGGTGAGGGAGATCATTTATGTACACTAAAAATAGAAAAGGTCCCAGAATTGAACCCTGAGGCACCCCCATTGTTAAAGCAGAACCATTTGACTGTTTACCATTTATAACTACTCTCTGTACTCTATCTCTAAGGTAAGAACTAATTAAATCCAAGGCCGTCCCCCGGATTCCATTATGATCAAGTTTTTGAATTAAAGTCTGATGCTGGACACAATCGAAGGCCTTAGATAAGTCGCAAAATACACCATAAGCATCATACGACTCCTCCCAGGCCT
Organism: Miltochrista miniata; assembly: GCA_933228765.1. Classification (NCBI taxonomy): domain Eukaryota; kingdom Metazoa; phylum Arthropoda; class Insecta; order Lepidoptera; family Erebidae; genus Miltochrista; species Miltochrista miniata. The sequence goes on from OW121769.1 coordinate 7,197,228, forward strand.
CATATATACACTCTAACAATTTGATGCCAGCATCCGTGGTAGACCGACCTCGCGTGAAACCGAATTGTTTAGTATGGAATAGTTTATTTGTATTAAAATGATTTTGCATTTGATTAAGCATTACCTTTTCAAAGATTTTACTAAACGTGGGTAGTACAGAAATAGGACGAAAATTGGACGGATCTGAGGTGCTACCCGATTTAAACAGAGGAGTTATTTTACTAAACTTCATTAAGTCAGGAAACACACCACTATCAACACAATTATTAAATATTATTGATAATTCAGGGGCAACCATTTCAATTAACGAATTAACTAAATGTACAGAAATTCCCCAGAGGTCAGCAGTTTTCTTAATATTTAAAGATTTAAAAGTTTTTATGACAGTGTGTATACTAATTTTACTGAATTTAAATATTTCATTACAGCAAGGAACATTTGCTTTTAACAAGGATTCTGCTATTGGGGTAGAAGAACCTAGGGCTCTGGTCAAATCTACTGGAATTCGAGAAAAAAATTGTTCAAATTCGTTAGCGACTTCGGCATCTGTTGTAATTATGTTACCATTTACTTTAAGTTTAAAATTATTATCATTCGATTTTGCTTGGCCTCTTTCTGCGTTAATTATTTTCCAAGTAGATTTAACTTTGTCTACACTATTGAGAATTTTATTACTTATATACTTTCTTTTGGCTGCTAAGCAGTCTGCTTTAAACTTTTTTGAATAAGTTTTAACATAATTTAGAAATTCATCTGTTCTATTAAGCTGTCTTTCTGAGTATAGTTCATACAGTTTTTGTCTACTTTTATGTATATCCTCAGTGGCCCATTCACTGAAGGCTGGCCTATCACCGATTGTGACTTCCTTAGACTTGAATACGGAGTTGAACTCATTGTAAAAGGAATCAAAAAATAACTTATACATTACATTTGGATCTAAGCCAGTGTCTAAAAATGGAAGTTTATTGCAAAGTCCAACTCGCATACGTTCCAAGCGGTCACTAGTTACTGGTCTACATAATATTTTACGTCTTTTAACTTTTTCTCTTGTGATCTTGAAAGATGCTATTTGCCCAGTATGATCTGATTTTATCTTATTTATAATACTCTTACTTTCTGGCAACATATCACTGTATATATTGTCCAGACAAGTAGCTGTTGTATCACAATATCTAGTAGGCTCTAAAAATAAGTTAGTGAGATTGTGTGATTTAAATAAATTTAAGATATCATTGGTCTGACGCGTATTTATAAGTATATTAACATTAAAATCACCGCACACTATTAGGTGTTTATTAGTTTTTCCAAGTTTAAATAGCACTTTATCCATTACTTCCTCAAACTCACAAAAGGGTGAGACTCCAGGTTTATATACGCATACTACTATGAATTGCTCCAATTCTACGCACGATATTTCAACTGTACACTCTACAGAGAGGGACACAACATCTTTCCGTTCCTTATATTTTAATTTCTTATTTAATAAAATCATCGAACCCCCCCGTGTTGTGTTGACCCTGCAGAACGCACTACCAACCCGGTGACTACTGAAACTGAACATGAGCTCATACTCCTTACGCATATGTTCTGTAAGACAAACAATTCTGCCGTGGTATAACTAGAATGCCGTTATCTACCGAAACCACTTTTTGAAATAAGCGCAAAAAACATGAGAAAAACTTTAAATTGACGTAACTCATTAATGACAACTCATAACTTAGAATTAAAAATATCAAAAGATAGGTAAATTGGAGTACTTTTAAATGCCATTTATGAATTTTAGTACTTAGAATATATTTTTATATAAAAAACGTTTTATGCGTTTTAACTTAACATTTGTAATAAAAAGAGTTTAGAGGGTATAAGCTAAAACGCCGCTATGCATAGCGTAGCGGCATTTTAGTGAAAAACTAACAAGAAATAACAATGTCCAATAATATTCTTGAAAAAACTACAATAATTAATTAACTAAAGCGCCGTTACAACACATAGAGTCGTTTTAGCTAAATAATAATAGCTCTGAACTTGCTATATGTTAGACTTAAATGCAGCTAATGTCATTTTACCGCTTTTAAGTATATTATCCTAGGCGTATTGTTAAGAAACTTGAAGCATTGTTAAACTTAAACGCAGTTAAGTCAAGAACCTTAAATCTTAACGGCACTATAGCGACACAATGCCGAGATGATGAGTGAGCAAGTTTATGAAAACGTAGTTAAGAATAAAAAATAATCATTTTATTTTTTATAAAATCGTTGTTTTATTGACCAAAGTCACACTTTTAAAATTACCACATAGTGGTATAAAAATGAGTGTAATTATAATTTTTACTTAAAACTAGCATTCAAATGTTAGTAATTTACATTATAAATCCTATATATAAAAATGAAGCGCAAAATGTGTTGGTAAGCGCATAACTTCAGAACGGGTGGACCGATTTCACTAATTCTTTTTTTGTTGTGTAAGGTATTCTCAGGAGAAGGTTCTTATGGAAGAAAAAATATTGTATTCCCACGGGAACGGGAACTACGCGGGTGAAACCGCGTGACGTCCTCTAGTCTTTAATAAAATAACACCAATGTAAAAGTATGTCTAAAACTTATGAAAATTATCATAATCATGGATATCAATCATGTAAAATGAGCATAATTTAAAATAAGACGAGTAATCTTTGTCTCGTACGGAGTCATCGGAATCAAAATCAAGTTGGTCGGCGGCAGGCGAATCATGGCATTCTGTATTGGAAACCTTATAACTGCATAGAGTTCTTGGCGGCATTAATTCATCACACATCAAATTTGCATCTGCAGGAGTACTTGACTCAAACAGCAGTAAAGTCGGACTGGGTAAAATACATGCTGTTGACAAAGCCGTTTTTAAATTATTTATCAATCATTCAAATCAGTCTATGGTAGTCCACTGCTCCTGGACGTAGGGCTCTTCCAATTTACGCCACAACACACGCTTCTGCGTCTTTCGCAACTAGTCCCAGCCTGCGACCTTTTCCAGATCGTCGGTCCATCTGGTGGGTGGGCGTCTTATGCTACGTTTGCTAAGTCACGATCTCCACTCCCGAACTCGCTTGCTCCAACGGCCGTCGGTTGTTCTGCTAATGTGGCCGGCCCAATGCCACTTTAAAGTGATTATTCTTCGAGCTATGTCGATCACTTTAGTTCTCTGTCAGATAACCTCATTCCGAAGTTTATCCCGCAAAGACACTCCTAGCATAGCTCGTTCTATAGCTCGCTGCGCGACCTTAAGGGCGCGGTTCCACCCCACCGTGTGTCCACGTCTCGACACGTAAGTCATAACGGGTAGAACGCACTGGTTGTAGACTTTCGTCTTCAGGCATTGAGGTGTTGAATGGTGCCCAGCCCAGCTGGATCCGTCCGGCGATTTCCTTGTCCAGGTTCTTTTTTCCAAGCGTGCTGCCTGAAAATAACTTGCCTAAGATAGGTATACTCCTCGAAAACCTCCAGCCTCGATCCTTCAACGTAGATTGGTCCCGGTGTGACGTGTTCATTGAACATGATCTTGGTTTTATCCAAGTTCCATCCGAGACCAATACTTTAGGCTGAGCAGCATTCCGCCTAACTGTTCCAGCGTCTCCGTCTCCGCTACTACTCGTATCACGATGTCTTGCGTGAGCGTCTTGAATATGTCCTCGAGCGTATTGATGAAAAACTTAGACGATATAACATCGCCTTGTCTTACACCTCTACCCAGTTCAATGTAGTTGGTTTTATAGTTTTCCAGCTGTAGCGATGTCGTACAAACATCTGAACACCTCGATATATCGCCAGTCGACACGACATCGCTGCAGAGCATCCACTTAGGACCTTTCTTAAAACAGAGTCACCGCACTCCCTCTCCATGCTTAAGGTGTTTGTCCCTGTTGGAGAACAGAATTGAAGATAGTCGCTAACTCCTTGAGGACCCCCTGCCTTTAGGATTTCAGTCGTAATTCCGTCCTCCCCAGTGACTTGTTGTTCTTTCGTTGCCCGAGAGCCGCTCTGAAGTCATCCTGGTCGATATCCGGAATGTCCTCGGTATAGTGGCGCGTTAGTGGGGCCCATCGCACCCAGATTTTCGTACTTCGACTGTCAAATACTACCTGACGCTGTGGTAGGTACCTAAGTACCTCGGCGATGCTCTGTGCCTAGGGATGGTGTTAAAGGGTTCATAATGTCCAGCGACACCGCCAACAATACCTTTCCTCACAACCAACGGTGTCTACGACCGTTGGCCAGTTACATAAATATTTCTTTTGCTTGTTTTTATTATATTTTTCTAAAAAAAATTATAACTGTTCTATTTGTCATCACCTTCACGCGAAATAATACTTATAAAACTAAATCAATAAAAACTAACTTATTAAATACTAACGATTCGCCATGATTTCAATATTAGCGGGAATCCCGCGAACCACAGCGCGACTTCGTCCCACAAGGGTATGGTGCGGCACTGCAAAAACCCACAGGACATCCATGACCACCCCGATCATATTCACCCCTCGCGATATCATATAACGGCCTTTTAGCGTATTAATTTTGGATAACGGCAATTTAGTCTCACTGTTGTTACCATTTTGATTTTATTCAATATGCGAAACATCGCTAACTGGCGCATAACGATGAATAAGTCAAAATGTTTTTTTCAATAAAGTTAAACTGTAAAGCCGTTAAGTATCTTTAAACACATTTATGTCTAACATTTTCAATTAACGGCATTAAAGCTTAATATAGCTAAAATTTCTATTCATGAAATTGAGTAACTTTAAAGCAGTAAAAGTACTTTAATCACATTAAAGTGAATTAAAATTCGTTAACCGCAATCTAGCGAAACAATCTTAAGTTCTTTTTTGTAAATATTTGATTTTATTGAACTATAGCGGCTATATAGATTAACAAAGTCACTTTACGGCATTTTTGAATAATACACAAGTAAAATCAAATCATATAACGGCTTTCTTACTATTATTATTTCAGTAACTATTTTAGGTAGGAAAATACTGGAAATACAGATCGATAGAGATTTTTTTTCTGACTAAGATAGCATCAAAAAGTAAAAATCGACAAAATGTTACATAACGGCGTTTTAGTTATACCACGGCAGAATTTCAATATTATCTGAGCTCATGAACAGCTCCAATTCAAACTCTTTGACCTGTGTTAATGTTGCAATATTATAATGCACCAGGCTGATGTAATTTACATTTTTTAATTTAGTTTTGTTCGGAGGACAGTTTCCGATAAAATTACGGTTTGCAATTAAATTTAACTCTATTAATTTACAATTTTGGCTAGAGGGTAATTCCTCTGTTGTCCCAGCAGTTAATTTAAATTACTTGGAACAGATTCCAAAGTCCTAAAACTACTCTGCTCAAATAAAGCAGTTTTGTCAGCCAAGTTTTTGGCTACAGAATAAAAATAATTAAATAGCAAACTTGCTACTTGTCTTTTATAATATTTGGGTAGACAATACCTACCCTTGTGATTATTATAGACTATAAACTTGCTATGTGACAAATTTGTGTTAAATACAGAATTAAAGTCAATTATATTAAATTTATTATTATACTGACTTATTAAATTTAAACGTAAATTCATCTTATATCTAAATGAATTTTCCGAATCTGGCACACCTTTTATAAATGGAAGTGTGAACATTACAACTTGTATGACATTTAAATTTAAGATGTAATTCATGTATAGGGACAAATCATCATTGCTAATTTTCCCCCTGTTTGCACAGAAAATTATTATTTTACTGTTAGCTTCAAATTTATATTCTAATATCTTTTGCATAATACCACTTAATGAAGCACCCGGATAGCAATTATTAATAACCGAGTAATAACTTGAATTTGAGTTTTGTTTTAAAAATGAACTTAGATTGGTACCCTCACCCTCCTGTCGCTAAGGTAGCTGCTGATTACTCGTCTCAAGTTTGCCGGACACTTTTCCTCAGCCAGGCGGACTTTTATAGCTGGCCACCAGGCGCTGTCGAAGGCCCCCTCTATGTCCAAGGACACCATAGTGACTATCCTCTTTTGACGGAGTTTAGCCACTATGTATCCCATCAGGTCATAGAGGGCGTCTTCGGTGCTCTTCTGGGGCATAAAGCCGTACTGGCGAGTACTCATCCGCGGCAGTAAATGGTACTTAAGTCGAGTAATCACCATCCTCTCGTAAACCTTTCCCAGAACCGGAAGTAGGCCAATTGGCCTATACGATTTGGGAACGGTGTACGAGTCCTTGCCTGGTTTCTTCAGTACCACCACCACGGCTTCCTTCCATATCTTAGGAAAGTAGCCGTGGTAGAGACACTGATTCAGTAACTTCAGGAAGAGTGAGGGGTCAGACCCGATGGCTCGGGCACAGATGTCGGCTGTAAAGCCGTCCGCTCCCGGTGCTTTTTTCGGGTTAAATCTTTGAAGCGCATCGATCAGTTCGCCTACCGTAAAAGGCGGGTCATCGTCATCATGACCTTCTATAACCTTTACGGCAGTTTCGCGTATCTGTCTATGCGCCCCAGTATCCTCCTCGACTCGGTCTTCCGGGTAGAAGGTTCGAGCGAGGAGTTGTGCTGAGCCCCTAGCGTCCAAATAGGTTCCGTTATGGATTAACAGTCGATCTTCTTCCCTCACTGTGGCCTTTCCTATCACTCTGTAGATTCCCTCCCAGATGCCCTCCCTGTCCTGCTTTCCACAGAAATTCTTCCAACTGTCGACCTGTGCCTTTCTTACTTCTGATTCATACATCTCCTTGCATTCTAGGTACTCCACAACTACCATCTGCCGACGATCCGGCGCTGCGTTCCTGATCCGACGCCTCCTGGTGTTGACGTCCCTTTTCAGGGTGGCAAGCCTCTCCGACCACCACGGCGTATTAAGTTTCTGCCTGTTTCGCTTTTTTGGGATAGCTTCCCCACAGGCCTCCCCTACTGAGCATGAGTACTCGACAGCTGCGCTTTCCAGATCTTCTGTACTTGCGAGCTGCCGAGCACCCAGGCCCGCAGTGAAAACTCCTGCGCCAACTTCGTCTTGAAGCCATCCCAATCCGCTTTTTTTGTATTATATAGCCTAGTGGTACGCTGTATTTGCGTACCACAGGCCCGCTCCAAGTTAACATTAAATATTATGCAGTTGTGGTCGGAGCTGATGAGCCCTGTGTCAACCCTCCAGGCGTCGGTCAGAGGGAGCACATCGCTCGTGTAGGACGTAACGTCTATGTAGCTGTGGAACCTCCTTCCACCCCTATAAGTGTCGAAAGTTGGAACATTCCCGCTATTCAGGACATGGAGGTTCATCTGTTCGAGGGCGTCCATTAGTATCCCCCCTCTCTTGCATTCGAACGGGTGCCCCCACCAGGTACTTTTTGCGTTGGCATCACCTCCAAGAAGAAGACGCTGCCCACCGAGCTCTTGCCTCACCCTCAATAGTCGCTCTAGACAGGGCTCCAGAGGTGACGTTGGCTCGACGTAGTAGGATACCAGCGTGATCTCCCAGGCACTGGTCCGGATCCCCACCACACACTCATGGTCTGTGGTGAGTTGCGGGTACTGCAAGACGTCCGATCTCTGAGCACCACGTGGCACGTTAATGGATTTCGTGCTGTTCTGCGATATAAGACAGCCATCCTGTCCTCCTCTGGTATCAGGCCGCTGAAAGCCTCACGGTTTCTCGACCTGATCTTTTCGAGGAGTTCCTCGTCCTTGTGGACCTTGAGGACGCCGTACAAGATCAACAGAGACACAATTGCACTTCGCCCTAAGGATATGAAACTGTGACCCGTATACATTTTGAAGGGAATACATCTTTATCAGTCTGATATCGTCTATAAAATATCGAATGTCGATTGGTTGATGGTAGCCTTTATCGTTTAGATAAACGAATGCTGCTGATACCATGCTATATTGATAAATGTATCGTTATTCACCTGTGTGAATTTATTGAAAGTGTCACAAAAACTTTTATACACCCAGAAGTATTCCATAGCTGCTTGCAATGGCACAGATTAAGTTTAAACGGGACATTAGTAAAACGCGTTTGTGATGTTAATGATCTGTTCGAGTTATAATCTCTGTTACTCAAAAAATTGGAAGTAAGTTCTAAGAGTAGTCTGAAAATATTGCTGAAACTGATTCTAGATAAACGATGAAAAGTACTCGAAATATGACAGACAAACAAACAAATACACTAAAGTCTACAGAAAAAGCAGTTAAAACAAAGAAAGTACTATCTAACCGCAGAGCTTTGAAGAATGATGCATTGACTTATGAACTGGAAAGGTTCAAAGAAAAGAAACTGATCATTTTTAACCAGGAAACAATTAAAGGCTGTTCAAAAAGGGTTGGGACGGAAATAGATGTAGCTGCTTTGAAGAAAACTTTTGGAGATCTTGATTTTGATGTCGTTGAACACAAAGATTTTGAAAAGAAGGAGATTTTTGCTGAACTTGAAGCATGTAAGTATAAAAAATATTTTGGTACGCATCGTGCAGTTGATAAATTGTAGACCCACGTTTGGAACTGTTGGGAGTTCTGGGACATCCTTCCGAGGGCTTCCCCGTGGCTCCCAACCACAGGCTGTTGGGCGTGACGTGAGGTTTTTTAGTCGGTAGGAGTCCGGCATAACATCCATGAGGATTTTCCCTCACGTTAAACAAAAAAAAAAGACCCACGTTTGGGATTATAGGGTCACTTCTGCATGAAACCTAATTTTACAGGAAGAGCAAAATTCATTTTTTTTTTACCGTATTTTTCAAATAATACTGTTCTGTTTTATAGTATTGAGACAATTCTCACAGTATTAAATTCATTAGATATTCATGGATAATAGATCACTAAGTATTTAAAACAAAAAACACGAAGAGGTTTCTGAGATAAAGGCCAGGAACTGAGGGAAGGGTACTAAAAGTGACTTTTTGTTCTAAATCACTAACTGTTTTTCTGCAATAATGACTTTTTTTTAAACATTAAAAAATATTTAAAAACCTTATAACATTGTTTAATTTGGTTTACGTTCATAATTAATGAATTTATATTATAGTGGAAACCAATATTAATTAAAGCTATTAGAAAATTTGAAAGAAAAACACAAATTTACGATAAAATTAAGGATATTGTAATAAAATAGGTGTTAATATAAAATCTTTTTATTTAAAATCCACCGAAATGTTTTCTAACTAAAAAAGAAAACAAACCTTTTGAAACAAATAACAAAAAGTTCCATTCTATTTACTGTTTAAACTGATAAAACCTTAGATACTAGTTAACAAAACGTTTGCTTATAAGACTGAAATATCTTAGTAGGTCTTCAGGCCACACATTTCAATTATGTACAACAGTCTTAAACTAAAATCAACAATCATTTAGTCTTAATACGCAAGTAATTATATTAAAGAACAACAAAGGCGGACAAAATCTTATGAAAATATTGATAAAATCTTAAATTGACATAACATTGACATAACGTTGCGCGCTCCATGAGAGCTGGTGGTCAAGTAACTATGTATTGTGTGTTTATTTGGTTTGATGTGTTTGTTAAGTTTGTTAATTTAGTTAACTCTGATTCTGAGCTTGAAGATGTTTTCGAACTTGAGCTTGAAGATGTTGTACTTGAACCAGATGATGACTTAGAAGAGATTGATGGTGGGACTAGTTTCCTTTTCGTTCGTTCATCTGGTACGAAACCTATATCTCTATCTATTTGTAGTGATACCGCCTACGGCGCTGGGGGTCCTGGGTTCGATTTCTGAATCGGTCTAAATATTTGTGGGTTAAGCTTATAGAAAATAATAAAACAGTTGCATATTGTCATTAATACGCTTTTATTAGGTCGTCGTGTATGTAACTAACAATGTAATGGAATCTAAGGAAACTAATTTAACCATCTTCCAAGGATCGTAGCTTCATGAAAATTGGCAGCTGTATGTAGTTCTGATGACAATACAATAATATGGTACTGTCGAACTGATCTGATGATGGGGCACTGAAACTTCATGATGGAACCAATGGAATCTAAGGTAGCTAATTTAACCAGCTTCCAAGGATGGTAGCGTCATGAAAATTGGCAGCTGTATGTAGTTCTGATGACAATACAATAATATGGTACTGTCAAACTGATATGATGATGAAGCCGGAAACTAGGCACTGATACTTCGATGGAAAAAATTGAGTCTAAGGTAGCTAATTTAACCAGCTTCCAAGGATCGTAGCGTCATGAAAATTGGCAGCTGTATGTAGTTCTGATGACAATACAATAATATGGTACTGACGAACTGATCTGATGATGGAGCCGCAAGATATGCACTGGAACTTCATGATGAAATATCGTATTATATCTGTTTTTGGATTCGTCAGAAAAGTCTTGTAATGAACTTTGACCCCGCTTAGGTTTCAAGGTTATAACAAACCGTTTTTTAATTGACTTGTAAAACTATGCAATGAAATCTCAGGTAACTAATTTAACCATATTCCAAGGATCGTAGCGTTATGAAAATTGGCAGATGTTTGTAATTCTGATAACAATACAATAATATGGTACTGTCAAACTGATCTGATGATGGAGTTGTAAGAAATGAACTGTAACTTCATGATTGAACATCGTATCATAGCTGTGTTTGGATTTGTTAAAAAAGTCTTGTAATGAACTTTGACCACGTTTACGGTTTAAGGTTATGACAAACCTATTATTATATATTGTAGTTAATATTGAGTGTAAATATTGACATAGGTACCTGCATAAAATGTATATGTATTAGAATAATAATGAAATATTTTCACAGTAGTCTAACTCAGATTAAAAACACTATGTAATACAGAAATCCCTACTAATATTATAAATGCGAAAGTAACTCTGTCTGTCTGTCTGTTACGTTTTCACGCCTAAACCAGTGAACTGATTTTGATGAAATTTGGTATAAAGATAGTTTGAGTTCAAGGAAAGGACATAGGCTACTCTTTAACTGACTGCGCAAAAGAAGGGTAAAGATTTGGAGGAAATGACTTCTACGCGGATGAAGCTGTAGGGAACAGCTAGTAAAGGTATAAATGTTGTGACTAAAAAGTATAAAATAAATAAATGGTTTAAAAAACCCTAGAAGAACACGCTTTTATAAATGCACGTAAAAACCAAAAATAAATTATGGATCGTTCAAGTTGCCTCTATTTCGGGGCTGAAGTGTAAACTATGTGCTTTTAATTATAATATTTGATTGTAAAAGCGTGAGGCGCTGGACCTAGAAAAACTTTTTTCTAAGCAAATTCCTATTAATACTAATCCTGATATAATAAAAATCCTGACGCAAGCTGCATGAGGTCGAACAAGAGCATAAAGTTTATGCTGCCAAAGTGAATACCTCTTCTTTCTGACAATTAAGTAGATACATGAGGGGAATACGTTAACAGTGGCAAAATGTAGAGTTCATGTTCGAAAACGACATATCTTTGGTTACCTTTGATAACCCGCTTGGGGATATATGTGTTTGTATTCTTATTACATGATTACTACATATCGTACTAAATATCTCGGAATGCCGAAACTTTAAGGACCTACCTATTAATTTTCTAATTGAGATCCGTAACGGTAATAGATTTGCTCCTATTACGCGGGCGTCACGAAAAACTGGCAAAAGTGGGTGTTGAAAATGCGTAGGCGTGATTAACTACTTTACTTTTCAAGTACCTATGTTATGCATTTCAATTAAAGCCTATCATCGTTAATACATTTCCGAAATTTAAAATTATATTAATAATTGTAAAAGCCACAATAGATATATCTATAAAAGCGTGACAGTACGCTGTCTAGAATAATAGTTTAAAAAGGGATATTTTTAAATGCACATCTGTTTATTTTTTTTTGCACACTAGGTAACTCCACTAATTTACTGAATGCAAACCAGAAAATGAAATGCTGTGCAAAAAAACCAATTGATTAACTAAACATGATCCTACTTAAAAATTTTAAATATTACTCAGAACGAGATGACCTTTTTAATCGAATTCACACCAAAAATGTGGTTTGTATATCGAATATATGATTCGTAAAACAGAAATACGAATTGTATATCAAAAATACTAACTTGCACTCTAAATTGTACAATCGTGTAACGGAATAGGTTAAGTTAGGTTAGACTTTTATTTTTTTGATCAATAAAGTTTAATTTTTGTAGAGGTGACTGATTAAATTGGGGTTATACTAAGAATAAACGATGTTCCTAAAAGTAAATTAGGCGATGGTTTTCCTAAAAAAAGTTTTAATATTTTTGTTGAACTAAGGAATTTTTAGATATACTATTTTGATAATAGTTATTTGTTTGTTCAGTAAAACAGTTCTGCAAATACCATTAAACAGTATAATAAATTCGATTTATTTAGTGTGCATAATTAGTGTGCAAGTCAGTATTTTTGGTTTAACTTTGAAATATTTAGTTCAGAAAAAGGGAATATGCAGATATCGATTTAAATACATGCCGTTTAAAAACACGAGAAAAGCACGCTTTTATAAATGTGACCTTATCCTTAATCTGACAAGAAATCATGCAGCTTCCGCCAGGAAAGTCTTTCCTATTCCAGCGCCCCACGCTTTTACAATCAAATATTATAATTAAAAGCACATAGTTTACACTTCAGCCCCGAAATAGAGGCAACTTGAACGATCCATAATATAAATAAGACTGCCTCTGTGGCGCAGTCGGTAGCGATACCGCCTGCGGCGCTGGAGGTCGTGGGTTCGATTCCCACCGGAGACAAATATTTGTGAGACCCATAAATGTTTGTCTCAAGAGTCTGGGTGTTTCTATGTATAATATGTATGTATTTAAAAAGTATATAAGTATTAATATCCGTGTCTGATACCCATAACACAAGCAGGTTATTCCTAGCTTACTTTGGGATCAGATAGCGATGTGTGAGATGTCCGTGAATATTTATTTATTTATTTATATTTATAATTTATTTTTGGTTTTTACGTGCATTTATAAAAGCGTGTTTTTCTAGGGTTTTTTAAACCATTTATTTATTGTAACAATAAACTACGTCTAAATCTCATAAAATTAACCAATGATTTAAATAATAAAAAGGCACTTCTACAAAAATAATGTAATTTGTAAACAGAAGTAACGTTTTGGTTGCATACATCAGAAAAGTTTCATGCTTTATTGTCATTTATAATCCGAAGTGCCGTTATGTTTACAGCAATAAAAATCAAAAATTTGTAACACAATGTTATTTTTATTTACAAGTAACGTTAATATTTCAAAAAATCAGAGGAATAACAAGTCATTACTTACTGTAGTGCCACTTCGTCACCAACTCGCGGGGTCTATTCGCGGCTGTTATAACGCTTCTAACCAGAAAAGACGTTACATTTCAAACACACTGACCATTCGCGTCAAATAACATAACGGCGGGGGGGACCCCGCCCTCATATCGATGTTTATCATGCGATTGTGACCGTTTTAGTATGCATATAGAGTCGATTATCGCGGTTTTTAACCGACTTCAAAAAAAGGAGGAGGTTCTCAATTCGTCTGTATGTATTTTTTTTTATGTATGTTAAGCGATATTTCCGTCAATTACAGACGGATTTCAAAATTTCTTTTTTTGTTGAATAGGGTTTACTTCCGAGGTGGTCCCATTTTCACCAGGTCAGGATCTCATCATGGGATCCAGGAGAAAACGAGGGCAACCACCGAAAATTGTAGGGACAACTAGTGCGCTTGTTAACTTTTTAATTAAGTGCTTTAATGTTCTACATTTAATGAAGGTCTGTAGTCGATCTGATGATAGAGTCGAAAGACAGTGGAGGGCATTCCTTAACAATTAACAGCAGCTACCTTGTGTTTGGGCTTGATTGATTTGTATTGATGAGAACTTTCACCTAGATACATATATTTTTCGGTTTACCCGTCACTTAAAATAATGAAAAAAAAATTTTCAATAAAAAATAAAACCGACTTCAACCAATTCCAGAAAAATTATGAATGATAAATCAAAATACATATTACTTTGGGCTAACTAAATTTAATTTTTCAGGAATTGGTTGAAGTCGGTTTTATTTTTTATTGAAAATTTTTTTTGCGGTATATGTAACTCGTTTTTACAAAAAATTGCAGTAGTGACCCTATAATTCTAAACATGCGACATGTCCCCTTGTCTGTGGCGAGCGTAAAGCTCCCTGCCGCGAAATACTTATCTGTGGCGGGACCGGAGCAGTTTCCCGGTTTTGGGTGACGTCACCGCGCGCTTATTAACGTTGAACACAGTCAGTCGACTGTCGCCTTCCTGCTCTAACCTATGCCAATCTTTAGAGGAAAGAACGAGCTAGACATGTAGGCGCATGAATAATCTCTACAATTAGTAAAAGTAACACTGGACAAAATAAATAAGTGCGCGGCGCGCTTGGTCATCTTGATCCAGTGCCGCGCAGCGCGCCGACGTTAATGGTCGACTATTGTGAACGTAATTAATGTTTTCCTAAAAGATATTTATAATTAGAAAAGTCTTTGTTCTTTGAATTGCAGTTACAGATAGTGAAAATGATTTATCAGACTACGGATGCTTGGCAGTGGCTATCCTCACACATGGCACACTCAATGGTCGCCTTAGAGCGAAAGATGACCAATACAGTGAGAAGGACATCATTGATTTTTTCAAGACTGATCGCAATTTAACTTTACGGACGAAACCAAGACTCCTTATTATTCAAGTATGTTATAGTACCTTAATACTACATATTATAGTCACACATTTTCCTTTAAGGGCAATCAGAGGCTTATCATACATGCACACGCGCCTCCAACCTAGCTTAACTAATAGCATATTATTGGCAGCCAACGGACGGAAGCAAGTCGACACTCGTATATGGAAATACCATAAATGGTCACCCACCTCTGGACCAAAAATAGTAGGCAGAGGTCATGCCTTTAAGAAACTAAAACCAAACTAAATTGAGTACTGCTCTACTTAAAAATTAGAAGGTTTTCACTGCTTTATTGTTAAGTTACATTGTTATAAAATTTCAGGCTTGTCGTGGTGATGAAGACTCATCTGGTGCGAATGTGCATAATCAGAGGCCATTTTTCCCAGATTCTGACTCAAAAGTGATAGGCCCATCTGGTGCTAATGTGCATAGTCCAGAACCAATCTATGTGCCCGACGATATGCTTATCCTTCATAGTTGCTACGCTGGCAAACCTTCCTACAGGTACTGGTTGATCAATAACTAGGCTGAAATCTATTGAAAAACAATTACAAAAGCACGGAGAGAGAGGAACTCACCACACACCCTCGTTTCGTCAATCCTAACATAATAGTCAAGACCTGTCTTTTCTTATCGTTACAAATTATTTGTGTAAATTTTTACTAAGTCTATCTTTCTACTAAAGTGAAAAAAGACTTGAACCCGCAGCCTATAATATTGCATCGCTTTTGGTTTTCTAAATGAACTTTAATAAATTAATTTTCAGAAATGACATACACGGTTCTTGGTTCATCCAAGAACTATGCAAAATGATTAACCAGGATGCAGCTACTAAAGACTTAGACAACATAATGCGTGATGTGAAAAGAGTAGTATCACTTGACAAAGATTGTAAAGAAATTAACAAAGGCACATCTCAGATAAGCAAACAAATGCCAGTGATCACTTCTACCTTAGTCAGGAAGCTGTACTTGAAGAAACATGAGGTTTCACAAAATGTTGCTAATACAAATCTTGGGGGAGAATTCGTTGATGGCAGCCCGTCTATTGAAACTGTTGGTCTAGAACCGAGTTCGTGTTTCGTGGACTTGTATTTTAACTTTATGAAGAGATGTTTAAAGTAAGTACAAATCCCTACTTCCCTTCCAATACCTGTATAAATTTAAAAGAAACTGCGCTGCCACACCTGGACTAATGTCTTTTTTTTTTCTTTTAATTTTTTTTCAAATAAATATTCTTGGACATTTCACACAACGCTATCTGATCCCAAAGTTTTTTTTTTTTGTTGACGCGGGGACCGCATTTACGCGCCTTCATCCCAGCTGCGGGGGCAGCTGGGATGGTGTGTGGGACTCCCGGCCCGGTCCGGAATGGACCGTCCTACCCACTAAACCCCGCGGTGTTCCTCCTCACCCTTTAGCCGGGCCGAGGGATATCAAAAGATTATTCACGTCGACCCGGCTAGGGGCGCCCCGTTTATTCGGGGCTCTCCTCGGGGGAGCCAGATGGGCGGCTCCCCAAAGCTCCCTAAGGAGCTGAAGTCCACGCCTGCACCGCTCTCGAGCGCCCCTCTGTAATAGAGGAGACAGAGAGCGGCTGGCGCAGGCGTGCGCTAATGGGCACCCCTGGAACACGGAAAAGGTGCCCACCGCCATGTGACCGTTGGTGGGCGGGGCGCCCCCGAACTGCACGGCAGAGCGGGAGCATTATCGGTTACTCCCGCTCCCCCGCACAGTGCACCTCCCGCTTTGCCGCCATCACCTCGTCAACTGGCGAGGTGACAGCGGCCCAGCACTGTTGCCGCCGGTCGCGCCGTTATTCACGGCCGGCAGCCCGAACTGCATGGCAGGGCGGGAGCATCTACCCAAACTCCCGCCCCCCACGCAGTGCCTCTCCCACTTTGCCGCCATCGTCTCGCCAGCAAAGGAGGCGAAGCGACGGCGACCCATCATTGCTGCTGCCGGCCGTGAATAACGGCACGGCCGGCAGCAACACACACCACCGAACAACCCACAGGTGGGTTACTCCCGCCTCGGCCGGAATTAGCCAGAGTAGCACAACTCCCCCACAGAGGAAGGGGAGTGGTCGCTACTCCGTTGCCCAGGATGCACCACGAGGAGGATCCGACCCATTGGGGTCCTTAAGATGTTAGTAGGACCCCGCATCCCATCTGATCCCAAAGTAAGCTAGGAATAACCTGCTTGTGTTATGGGTATCAGACCACAAATATTATAACTTATATACTTTTAAATACATACATTTTTTTTTTTTTTATAATCTTTATAATCTTTATTTGGCACAAAAAGTTAGACATGTCAACAACAATTATTACACTGATAATATTACAGCATCCAAAAATTTGTATCCGGTGCAGGCAACTGCTGCTGAACTAGGCTTAATACCTGTATTTCAGCTAACAGCGCCCCCACCCTGACATCTCTGAATATTACAATAATATAATGAATCAACAATCATGGCCCAAAAAACAATAAAGTAATATGGATTAATAACTTTACAATAATAAATAAAATTAGGAGATAAATTTGATAAGTAAACAATATGTACATCAATGAATTACAAACTAATTACCTACCAATAATAAATAAAATCAAGAAATAAAATGATGAAATAGGTATGAACAAACATAAAATAAAAATTATTAATTTAACATAATAAATAAAATAAAGGAATAAAAATTTCTACATTAACAATCATAAGTATGTACAGTAAAAGAGTAAAATTAATAAATTAATAAAAAGAATGCTTAATAAAATCACCTCTCCATTGGAAATCATTACAAATATCAGCAACATTAAAACCAGTAGTTAAAATTTTAATAAAATCATCTATCTATTGGAAATCATTGTAATATCAGTAAAATAAAATTAGGAGATAAATTTGATAAGTAAATAATATGTACATTAATGAATTAAAAATTAATTATTTACCAATATTAAACAAAACTAGCAAATTAGCAGTCATCAATACCTATGTAAAGTCATGAAATAAACTATCAATATTAATAACTTCGATCAATAAATTAGCGATAAAATCATTTAAACTATCAATAGTAGGTACTGTAATCAAAAATAAGGATTAAAAAGATTTTAACTATAATAAATGAAATCAAGAAATGAAATGATCAAATAGGTATGTACAAACATATAAAAATTATTAATTTAACAATAATAAATAAAATAAAGGAATAAAAATTTCTACATTAACAATCATAAGTAAAGAATTAAAATTAATAAATAAATAAAAAAGTAAAAAGAATACTTAATAAAATCACCTATCTATTGGAAATCATTAAAAATATCAGTAACATTGAAATCAGTAGATAAAATTTAATAAACTTACTTATTCCATAAGGATTTGCGAGAATGTGTTTGAGGAAGAAATGTGTGTGTAAATGTTTAGTGAGAGCGTGTATGTGATATGTTTGGGGATGTGAGTCTTTGTGTGTATGCGTGTACTAAATGTAAGATTGAGGGAGTTGATACTATAAATTGGCTATAGGTTTGAAAATAATAAAATATTACTCCATTACTGTGATAATAAGTTCTGTCTCATCATAAGACAACTGTCCCAGATATTTTGACAAGCTCCTTTTAATTGCGTCTCTGTTAAGAGAGTAGATTTTAACAACTTTATTGATTCTGTTGTAAGTATAGGGTCCCAGGAATGGAAAGAACCTGCGGATGAAACAAGTTCTGGGTTGAAAAGATCGTTTACACACTGCATAACCTCTTCGATGGGATAGTGGTGCACTTGTATAGTCAAGAGATAAATGCTGCTTCAAAATCAATCTCAACAAAAACAGCTGTCGCACAGTCAGTACCTCACAGTATTCGTATAGACTCTTAGTTGGGTAACGATAAGGTCTAAATGTCTGATGTACATAGAAACACCCAGACTCTTCAGACAAGCATTTATGGGTCACACAAATATTTGTCTCCGGTGGGAATCGAACCCACGACCTTACGAAATTTGGGGCTGAGACAGAATCCAATTTCTAGATTGGTACTGAGATTTATACTTCAATCTAATCAGCCTATGGCAGTCCACTGCTGGACATCGGCCTCTCCCAATTTACGCCACAACACACGGTCATGTGCCTTCCGCATCCACTCCCAGCACATTATACTAAGTCACGTCTTATTGTGCAATGTCAATCATACTTTTGTACCACATAATAAGGGGGTGAGCTTATTGCCTTGTTGAAATAGACAGGGACCGTTTATTATTTCCTAATGATGAAAATTTTCAAGCTACTCATAAGACTTTCAAATTGGCTGAACGACTAGGTACCATATTACTGGCTTTCAGGACTAACGCCAGATCTAGAAAGGATCGCATATAGAAATTCCACACACACACACTCACACGCCACCGCTATCTATGCCTACCTAAATTTAATTAATTTTAAACATACTTCACTGACCACACTCACTTTCTACAGATTCCACGTTGAAGATCAACGAGAAGATGCAAGTGCTTTCTCCTTTTTAGAAATCGCCAATACCTTTCAAGAAACTGCTGAATTTCGAGTAACCAAAGTAACATTCAATGGTAAGATCTTAGACCATCTCATCATGAACGGAAGAGAATACCAAGAAGAGAAAAGTGTGTATTTTTATAGACTTACAAATACGTGATAAAGTACTTTTCAAAGCCTTTTTATTTAATGTGCGGCAATTCACTAAACTACGCGGTCCCTAATTATCCATCTAACGCGGCTGCTTTAATCAGTAATGTAGTTAAAATTCCACCAAAAATATCCCTGTTGCCGATAGGAACTTGACCCCCTTGTCAAGTTCCTATCGGCTAATTGATTGCTTAAAAAAGGGTTGAAATCCAATCCCATGCCAAGTTTAGACGCACTTTAAAATCGATCATAATCATCATCTTCATCAACAGCCTGATCCACTGGTAAACGTTTGCTATTCCCAAGACTTGCCACCACACCCAGTCCTCCGCCTTCCGAATCCAGCCACTACCCGCCACCGTATTAACGTCAACGGTCCATCTGGCCGAAATTCACTTTACCATACACCCAACTTTAAATATGGTATAGTTGTGAAAATACGTAGGTACCTACTTGGTTCAAAATATCTAAAATTATAATACTTCTAAATTAGAACTTGGCACAAATTATAGTAAAGTCAAAACTGCACATTGAATATTTTTATTCATATTTGTGAAAAATTTGGATTAAATCCGTCCAGTAGTTTAGGGATCAGCAAGCATTCTAAAGGATGACTCACGCTAGACCGTGCCGGGTCCGAGCCGAGTGTCAGCCGTAGCACGGTCACGAAGCCGGTTGCGTTCACGACTGCCTGAGTATTTGATTGACATTAATCAAAACATTGACAACATCTTTTTCAAATCAGATTGAGTTTTTAACGTGTGAAAATAAAAAGTAAATTAAATCAAAAGAGTCCTCTCATCATTAAGAAGTCTTGTTAACAACTTCGAATCAAATCCCCCCGAAAAATCAATATTTACCCCCTTTTAGCCATGTTCTGGAATAAATTTCAATAAAATACGAAACACGTCTTCCATCAATTCTGTTAAAGATGATTTATGCAAAATTTGAAGATCAGACCAAGGAATCTTGTGGTCCCATACAAACTTTGTAACCTTTTTCCAACTCACACTTGACCGATTTCTTAAATTTCTTAATTTTTCGTTAATGTACGTATTACACCCGATCTGTACGTAAAATTTCATAACGCTCGGACAATTGAAAGTGGCCTAGAGGTTTTGATTACCGGTCAGTGAGTGAGTCAGTCACTGCCAAAATTAGCTATATTCACAGGGTCATATTTCAGGATCTTCTGAAGCTACATCTATGAAATTTGGTACACTTCCTTAGTACTAGTTTATGATAACGTATATACAATTTTATTTCTGTATTTGCAATAGGCACTGAGCTACAGGGGTGTCAAAAGTGGGTCGAAACGGTTCGTGTAAATAGTGTACGGTATGCGCGCCCTGTTGCTGGAACTTGGCCTGCACACTACCGTGCGCTTAGATTTTGAACTACATTACTAACTACTGTACTTTTTGGTACGTGAGGGAAAATCCTACATGGCTGCTATGCCGGACTCCTACCGACTAAAAAACTTCACCTATCCCGCCTAACAGCCTACGGTTGGTAGCCCTGGATTAGTCCTCGGAAGGGTACCCCAGGACTCCCAACTCCCAACAGACCTACGGCTACCACTGTGCCTCACATATGGGGTTTTTCGGGTGCTATCCCGCTTCTTAAGAGGAGCGGCGTGAATGCCTCACGTCACGCTGTCGTCTAGGGCCCTTCTTCTGTAAGGACGGTGAGCAGCCCCCTCACTGTCCTCAGGCAATCCCCGGTCATGGAGGCCGATAGTCTTGGGCGAAGACACGTCTGCGGGTGGAAGACTTCTCTCCCGCTCCCCTCCCCACCGCCTCTTTCACGAGCATGTAACTACTGTACATGCTCGTGAAAGAGGCGGCATATGATGAGCTCGTAGCATGTAACTCGAAACAAACCTCTGTGCCATCATCTCCACTTGTGTAATGCGAAGCACGTCGCTGCAACTGGCTTTGTGTAAGTCTCAACCCTAGAAAGTGGCTAGATTACCTACTAATACACCACGCCGTGCCACCTTGCTTCTACCGTCCCTCAAGTTACCTACCCAATAGTCAAGAGCGTCTAGTAACTTTGAAAACTGAAAAAATATCTTTAATCATATAGGTCACAGAACAAAACGCCGCCACCCCAATTCATTCCGAGGGTGTCGTAAGAGATTATTGCATAGAGAAGGATAACTCGAAATGAAACCCGGTTGTCAGTAAAATGACAGTCGTTAAGCGAAGTTGAAAGCCTTATAGACGTATACTTATGCCCCTGCCTACCCCTTCGGAAATAAAGGCGTGACTGTGTGTAAGTATTATGTAGGTATTAATAAGTCACCAAGTAACACTTATGAATTTCAAGATTTCTGATTATACATTTACTGCCGGATTCGCAATACTAGAGCTTAGAGCCTGTGAGATCCTGCAAGAAAACTCATGGCCGCTCTTTTCAAATTCTCCGCAATTACACATGAAATATAAGCTACAACAAAAAAAAATAACAATTTGATTTATGCATACAAACGAAAGCTTTGCAGAGTCGTCCTAACAATGTGAGCAATACCTACTCAACACTGCAATAGCAGCCGGACGTCTGCGCCAGACCGATCATTGAGAAGACCTATGGCAGCAAAGAAAGTACACTCATCCACTGAGAAGTGATAAATAGGGAAATCATAGAGACTGGGTAATACACGGAAAATATCGAAATCAACCAGGCATTATCTACACTAATATTATAAAGAGGAAAGATTTGTTTTTTTTGTTTCTTTGTTTGTAACGAATAGGCTGCAGAACTACTGACCCGATTTGAAAAATTCTTTCACTGTTGGGAAGCTACAGTCTTTGCGGGGAACATCTATACTAATATTATAAAGAGGAAAGATTTGTTTTTTTGTTTGTTTGTTTGTAACGAATAGGCTGCGGAACTACTGGACCAATTTGAAAAATTCTTTCACTGTTGGGAAGCTACACTCTTTGCGTGAACATAGGCTATATGTTAATCCCGTATTCCCACGGGAACGGGAACAACGTGGGTGAACCCGCGTGACGTCCGATAGTTCTGTCCCTTCGCAACCGATAACCTAACCCTGAATTCTCACCACCACTTCTGCATCCATTCTGAGAGGTGGACAAGATGGAATTGTCAATTAAGTGGGACGATATTTTCCCTCTCAGAATAGATGTAAGAAGTTTATAGATGGTAGGGAGACACGAGACTGAAGATTTATCGAATAGCTTATTTGTTGATGTAACGTTTAGTATTTTGCTAAATACACAAGAATAACGATGCCGAGACGACGTTAGTGTTAAAGTTAACGGAACTAATTCCTCCGTGATCATGACGCTTGTAACAGTGCCGAAGTATCGAAAAAACTTAATAATATAGGTATAAATCCCGTTAACTTTAATACTATTGTTAGTGTTAGTTTGTAAACCGATTTTGATAAAATTAATTACCCCTACTAAGAATTTTCTTAGTTTATAAAACAACAGTCTAATAAATAAATGGTTTAAAAAACCCTAGAAAAATACGCTTTTATAATGCACAAAAAAAACAAAAATAAATTATGGATCGTTCAAGTTGCCTCTATTTCTGGGCTGAAGTGTAAACTATGTGCTTTTAGTTATAATATTTGATTGCAAAAGCGTGGGGCGCTGGAACAGGAAAGACTTTCCTGGCGGAAGCTGCATGATGTCTTGTCAGATTAAGGATAAGGTCACATTTATAAAAGCGTGCTTTTCTCGTGTTTTTAAACTATTAATTTACAATGTCACGCTTTTATATACATATTGTGACTTTTACTATTATTAATATCATTTTAAATTTCGGAAATGTATTAACGATGATAGGCTTTAATTGAAATTCTTTCATTCTAAAAAATATTTGAAAAGTTAAGTAGTTAATCAAGCCTACGCATTTTCAACACCCACTTTTGCCAGTTTTTCGTGACAACCGCGTAATAGGAGCAAACCTATAACCGTTACGGATCTCTATTAGATAATTCATAAGTAGGTCCTTAAAGTTTCGGTATTCCGAGATATTTAGTACAAAATGTAGTAATCATGTAATAAGAATACAAACGCATATATCCCCAAGCGGGTTTTTAACGGTAACCAAAGATATCTCGTTCTCGAACAAGAACTATACATTTTGCCACTGTTAACGTATTCCCCTCATGTTTCTACTTAATTGCCTGAAAGAAGAGGCGTTCCCTTTGGCAGCATAAACGTTATGCTCTTTTGCGACCTCGTGCAGCTTTCGCCAGGATTTTTATTACATCAGGAATAGTATTAATAGGAATTTGCTTCCAAAAAAGTCTTTCTTGTTCTAACGCCCCACGCTTTGACAATCAAATCTTATAACTAAAAGCACATTGTTTACACTTCAGCCCAGAAATAGAGGCAACTTGAACGATCCATAATTTAGTTTTGGTTTTTTCGTGCATTATAAAAGCGTATTTTTTTAGGGTTTTTTTTCCCATTCCTATCCAAAGTCCTTGAGCGTCTGGTGCACTCACAAATCAGTAGATTCCTCTGTAAACATAATGTCCTTAATCCCTTTCAATCCGGCTTCCGTCCTGGTCATAGTACAGCCACAGCTCATATCAATATTACTGATGACATTAGGTCCGGTATGGAATCTGGAAAGTTAACAATTCTCGCTTTGCTGGATTTCAGCAATGCTTTCAATACCGTTGACTTTGATGTATTGCTATATGTTTGCCGCTCTCTGAACATATCTCCAACAGTGATCGATTGGCTTCAAAGTTACCTGTGTGGTCGCCGGCAACGTGTATGTATTGACAACGCTCTATCAAATTGGTGTGATACTACGGTTGGCGTACCCCAGGGTGGCGTTCTTTCTCCTTTACTTTTCTCAATTTTCATTAATTCCATCTCAACTCATATATCTTCTTCTTACCACCTATATGCAGATGATTTGCAAATATACTGCCAGACACCAATTCTACAGTTGAGTCATGCTGTGGAGTCTATAAATAAGGACTTGGGTCATATAAGCGAGTGGAGTAGATCTCATGGTCTCAAGGTAAACCCTAGCAAGACACAAGTCGCAATCATGGGCAGTTCCCAAATGAAAACAAAAATTGTGTGGGCAAATATTCCTCCGGTAATATTTGACAACATTATTATTCCAATTAGCGATAAGGTTAGGAACTTGGGAGTATACCTGGACTCTACGCTATCATGGGAGCCACAGATGCAGGAATTGAGCCGTAAGATGTTTGTATCGGTGGGCTCATTACGGAAGTTACAAAGCCTTCTGCCTATGACCACCAAAATTGCGCTTGCAAACGCGCTACTGTTGCCCATACTCGATTATGCAGATGTCAGCTATCCTGATCTTGCCGAAAACCAGTTAGACAAACTTGAGCGCCTTCAAAATGTTTGCATAAGGTTCATTTTTGGTTTACGCAAATATGACCATGTTTCTCAATTCAGAATGCAGCTTGGGTGGTTATCAATACGACTTCGCCGGGATGCTCACGTTCTTTCACAACTGTATAGTATCTTATTTAACCCTTCAACTCCTTCCTATCTAAAGGAACGCTTCGAGTTCCTCCACAATACGCATTCGAAATGTCTGAGGTCATCGGAAAACTTAATATTAAAGATGCCGTCTCACTCGTCTACGTTCTTTGACAAATCCTTTACGGTAACGGCCATAAGACAATGGAATAAACTTCCAGTAGGGATAAGACGAGCGCAGACGATAGCAAATTTCAAAAAAATGGTGAAGGATCACTATCTATCTGTGTAATATGTAGATTATGTATGTATTTATATTCGTATGTACGTATGTGTGTATGTATCTATGTATGTGTATTCGTATGTATGTATGTTGTGTTTATATATATTCTTATTATGCTGTATATATTTTCAATATTTATGTGTTAAATGTAGAAATTTTTATACCTATAATTAAAAAGCTTTATTCGATCTAAGAGTACGCCTAAGAACTACCACTCGTTACCTTCAATCAACTTTCTCCATCCAAAGGTTGCCTGGTAGAAATTGCTTTTTAGCGATAAGGCCGCCCATTGTACATCTTTTTGCAGTGTATTCGTTTACCTTAATTGTATTTACTTGGCGTACAATAAAGTGTAAAATAAATAAATAAATAAATAAACCATTTATTTATTTTATACTTTTTAGTCACAACATTTATACCTTTACTAGCTGTTCCCTGCGGCTTCATCCGCGTAGAAGTCGTTATCGCATTAAATCATTACCCTCCTTCCGCGCAGTCAGTTAAGAAGTAGCCTATGTCCTTCCCTTAAACTCAAACTATCTTTATAACAAATTTCATCAAAATCGGTTCAGTGGTTTAGGCGTGAAAACGTAACAGACAGACAGAGTTACTTTCGCATTTATAATATTAGTAGGGATTTCTGTATTACATGGTGTTTTGTCTGAGTTCGACTAATGTGAAAATATTTCATTATTATCTACTCTAATACATATACAATTTATGCAGGTACCTATGTCAATATTTACACTCAATATTAACTTGAATATATAACAGGTTTGTTATAACCTTAAACCCTAATCGTGGTCAAAGTTCATTACACGACTTTTCTAACAAATCCAAACACAGCTATGATACGATGTTCAATCATGAAGTTACAGTTCATATCTTACGACTCCATCATCAGATCAGTTTGACAGCACCATATTATTGTATTGTTATCAGAACTACAAACATCTGCCAATTTTCATGAAGCTACGATCCTTGGAAGACGGTTAAATTAGTTACCTGAGATTCCATTGCATAGTTTTACAAGTCAATTAAAAAAAGGTTTGTTATAACCTTGAAACCTAAGCCTCGTCAAAGTTCATTACAAGACTTTTCTGACGAATCCTAAAACAGATTTAATTCGATATTCCATCATGAAGTTCCAGTGCATATCTTACGGCTCCATCATTAGATCAGTTCGACAGTACCATATTATTGTATTGTCATCAGAACTACATACAGCTGCCAATTTTCATGACGCTACGATCCTTGGAAGCTGGTTAAATTGGCTACCTTAGATTCCACTTGTTCCATCGAAGTTTCAGTGCCTATCTTCCGGCTCCATCATCATATCAGTTTGACAGTACCAATTATTGTATTGTCATCAGAACTACATAAATTTCATGATGCTACGATCCTTGGAAGATGGTTAAATTAGTTTCCTTAGATTCCATTACATTGTTAGTTACATACACGACGACCTAATAAAAGCGTATTAATTAATTGAAGCTTAAACCATAAGTCAACCGCAGTTGCTCTAAATTTTTATAGCAAACGTACCTATAGGCTACTATCACAATACAATATATAAATACACAATTACAATACTTTCTGAGCAATCAATATTCAAAAAAAAGCAAAAAAAAAAACAATCCTATATGAGCTGAGGCATAGGATTGTTGAAAAGTCCACCATTAAAGTGGTAAAATAAGGTATTAACAGTTGTAAGGAAATTCGTCATATTCCAAGCATCATGAAATTAGGTATACCGGTTCCTGGTTACAAAATAATAGACAAGGCTGTTTTGGATTTGCAAAATTTTACCAATAAGGAGGTAAACTAGGGGTTGTAAGTTTGTATGGTAATTTCTTCATGTTAAACTGAAACTACTTCAAAATTCGTGTACCTGCATCTAATTAAAAATAAATGAACACGTGTTTCAGGATTTTTCAAAATTCTACCTCTAAGCATGTGTATCATAAAACCATTAACATCCAGAGGAAATCCTTAAGACCTAGAAACTTAAATTATTTTAGGGTCACCCTTATACTGTCAGCACCAGCTACGATAGGATTGTTGGAAATTTCACCATTAAGGTGGTAAAATAATGTATGATCGATTGTATGCAAATTCGTCATTTTTAAAGTTGGCGAAATTATAATTTTGTGCAGTTCTGGTTACAAGACAATAGATACATACGTATATCGTAGTTTTACCAATCAGGGTGTAGGTAATATTTGAGGTTATAAGTTTTCATTTATACATAAAAAAAAATTCTTGTCCCGACTGACTGACTGATTCATCAACGCAGAGCCTAAACCGCTGGACCTACAAACTAATCTAATCTAAAGTAGATGTATGCTATGATTATCTTTTATTATCTATTAAGAAAGGATTTTTGGAAATTCTGGCTAAAGGGGTAAAATAAGGAATGGAAGTTTGTATGAAAGTCCGTCATTTTCCGACCTAGATGCACTAAATTTCATAAACCTGTGTCTTTTAAGAAATAAATGAACATGTGTATCAGCGTTTTTCAAAATTTTACTAAATACTAAGAATAAGTGATAAAAGTTTGTATGGAATATTTGTCACTTTCATAGTTAGAAGCTCTAATAAATATAAACGACGCGATTAAGGGAGTAAGCGCGATGGGATTAAATGCGATGGGAAACATTATATTACTAAAAATATTAATACCATACCTCTCTCTTTCTCACTCTTATGTGACGCAAACTAAGTTGCGTCGGTCAGCTAGTATTAGTATGGAAGCATAGATAACCTTCCTCAAGAACCACTCTATCCATTGGTGATCTCAGCATGAAAATCCTTACAGTAGTTTTTCAGTTTATCGTGAACAGACAAACAGACAGACGCGGCGGGGGACTTTAATATGTAGTGATGCGATGATGGTACAGGGGATTGATTCGAACATTCCTTCTCTCCATCATGATCTCGCTTGATTGTCAAATGGTACATCACATACCAGTGAGGCTGACTTAAAAGCTCATTGCTCCATAAACAGCCTCCTATAGATCCATCTATTCTCGAAGAACCGATATCATCAATCAATCAATATATATATACATATAATAAAATCGTAGAAGGTCGCTGTCTGTACATGGAAGATAAATAAGAAAAAATATTATAGGGGGGCTTTATGAACGCAATAGAACCCAAAACAATGATTTTTAGAATTTTTGTCTGTATGTCTGTTGGTCTGCACGGTTGTGCACGCTAATCTCAGTAACCGCTTGACCGATTGCCATGCGGTTTTTTTATTGTGTTGAGGTTTTGACTCCACTTAACATTTAGCGTTTATGTGTTAATCGGTTTATAAATAAAAATGCCTTTGTACTTTACTCTCTCTGTTATTTCCATTTCATGTTACATGTGTGTATGTACATAAATAAATAAATAAAATAAAATAAATAAATAAAAAATATGTAATAACACTTTTAAGAATAAGATATTTTAAAAAAATTAATTTTAGGGGTTTCTTTGAATGTGAGTGTAAATCTAAACTGGAGTGTTGGCTAAATCATAAAAGAGCTCAATCGGACTGAATTAAACTCTTTTATGATTCAGCAAACAGGGCAGTTTCACACGCTGCTTGATGAGTCTGATGAAGAAATACATCTCCTTTCATACACCTTATGTGACGTAAACGAAGTTGCGGGGTCAGCTAGTAACTAAATAAGTTATTAAAAAGCAATGCGTTTGATGGCGATTGGAGCAGTCAAGTCATAATGAGTGAAACAGATCGCACCAAGAAGGTAGACCGATCACCTTTAAAAGGTTAAGGTGAGGGGTTGGGTTGGGTTACTGAAGGACTGACTCATGTGTTGGTCATAGTACAAGCTTCTAGGCAAATTGCTATAGTTCATCCAGGTAAGGACATACAAGATAGTAATCATAGTCACACGATTTTTTTTTTTTTTTTTTTTTTGTTTAACGTGAGGGAAAATCCTCATAGGATGTCATGCCGGACTCTTACCGACTAAAAAACCTCACGCCACGCCTAACAGCCTATGGTTGGGAGCCCCTGGTAAGCCCTCAGGAAGGATGTCCCGTGACTCCCAACAGACATACGGCCGCCGCTGCGGCCTCGCCCAGGGGGTGGTTCGGGTGTAATCCCGCGTCTATGGGGGGTTTCGGGTGTGACCCCGCTTCTAAGGGGGGGCGTGCGTGAGTGCTCACGTCACGCTGCCGTCATGGGCCTGCTTCTGTAATGACGGTGAGCGGCCCTCTCACCGTCCTCAGACCCCCGGTCATGGAGGCCGATAGTCTTCAGCGAAGACACGTCGGCGGCGCCCAGGGCGCCGACTGCGGAACTCGGGTGGGAGAGTTCTCTCCCGTACCCGGCCCGCCGCCTCCTTCGCGAGCATAACCTGCTCGCAGAAAGAGGCAGCGCAGTCCCACTTACTCCCGCTGGAGAGCATGGCTCGCACCATGGACTCGAGCGAGAGAGTGTCCACGCCCAGACCCACTACGAGGACCTGTCGCTGTTGTGCCCACGCCGTGCACTCCACCAGCGTGTGGAGCGCTGTGTCATCGCTGCGGTCCTCGCAGTGCTGACACTCGGCCGTGGTTTCCCGGTGTTTTCGCCACAGATACCTACCGAAGCTACCGTGCCCGGCAAGCATCTGTGTCAACCGGTAGGAGAGAGCACCGTGTCTTCTCTCCAGCCACTCGTCCATGACCGGTCTGACGGCCGCGATTGTGGCGAATCCCCCCTTTGGTTGCTCAAGTCGCACCTTCCATGTCTCCACGGTTTCCTGGTGGAGCAGGGTCCGCTGGGCCTCGATTTCTCGCGACGCAGGCCTTTGGCCCCGCTCCAGCGCCTCCTTGCGCCATCTGAAAAGTGACGCAAGGGCTCTCGCTTCCAGGTCCCATGGAGGGGTCCCGGCTAGGAGACATGCCGCCTCACCGGAGATCGTGCGGTATCCTCTTATCACCCTGACGGCCATCATTCTCTGCGGGCTCAGCAGTCTAGCCTCATTGCTGGCCGTCAGGGTTTCCGCCCATACGGGAGCCCCGTACAGGGCCATGCTTCGCACGATCCCCAGGTACAGCCTCCTGTAGGGAGCGTTGGGTCCCCTGATGTTGGGCATCAGCCGCGCGAGTGCGGCCGATGCTCCCCTCAGTTTTGGGACCAAACTTCGGAAGTGATGTCCGAAGTTCCACCGGCCATCGAGTACGAGCCCCAGATACTTCATCGAGGGCTCGATGCCGATGCTGACGCCCCCTACCTGTAGGCTGGATCCCGCATGTGGCCCCATCCGAGGTCCGTGGAAGCACAGAGCCTCGGATTTGTGAAGGGCGACCTCGAGACCCAGCCGCCGAATCCGACCCACGACCTGAGCAACCCCTGCCGTGGCCTTAAGTGCTGCGGCACGGTGCGTTGCTCCCCGCGCCGTAACGAGGGTGTCGTCGGCGTAACACGTTACGCCGACCCCTCTGAGCAGCGGACCACGCAGCACCCAGTCGTAACCGATGTTCCACAGGAGCGGCCCTAAAACCGATCCCTGTGGAACACCGCACGACACATCTCGCCGACCCGGCCCTAGCCAGCTCGGGTAAGTTATGGCTCTCTCGGAGAGATGAACAGGGTAAAACACTCAACGTGTGCCATATTAATGCTGAAAGTGTGCCTTATCATTATAGTGACCTGGTTGAAACATTTGCGAATTCGATTGTACATGCTGTCCTGATCTCTGAAACGTTTTTAAAGCCTGAACATCTCTCAACTACATATCCACTTCCTGGCTTCATTCTGATTCGGAATGATAGAACAGGTAAAGAAAGGGGTGGGGTGGCAATATATCTTCGCAGCGATTTTCCCTATAAAATAATCGCTTCATCTCCCTCTCAGTATTCTGCTACCGCAGAGTATCTTTTTCTTGAGGTATGGGTTAAAAATATCAAAATTTTGCTTGGTGTTGTTTATTGTCCCCCCACTGTCAACTATTTCACTGATATCGAATCGGTCTTAGAATCCTTGGGGTCTGATTATGAGCATCACATCATCATGGGTGATCTTAATACCAACCTTCTCGCAAGTAGCTCTTCGCGAGCTATCAAACTACATCACATAATTGAATCTGCCAATCTTTATGTGTTGCCACTGCAGGCCACACATCATAATAAAGACGTGCCTGATACTTGGCTAGATTTAATTATAACTTCTTTGCCTTCACTTGTTTCTTCGCATGGTCAGTATGTTGCTCCAGCTTTTTCCCACCACGACTTAATTTTTGTTTCATATATCCTCAAACCTCCTAAACTGAAACCCAAAATACTGTACAAGCGTTGCTTTGGTCGGATGAATGTTACTGAATTGAGTGAAGATGCATCTGCGGTTGACTGGGACCCACTACTTGAGGCAAATACTGTCGATGAGAAGATTCTAGTGTTTAATACAATAGTTCATAGCCTGTACGATACTCATGCTCCAGTTAGAAAAGTGAAAATAAAACGTCCTCCAGCTCCATGGATAACAGCTGAGGTTCGCACGGCAATGAAACGCAGAGACAAGGCTTATCGAATTTTTAAGAAGCACCGGAGGGAATTGGACTGGAGCGCTTACAAAACAGCTAGGAATCGCTGTAACCAGATGATACGCAACGCCAAACGCCGACATATCTATGCTAACATTTCTTCCGCATCACCTGCTGATGTATGGAACTTTCTCAGGTCGTTGGGTATTGGTAGGATTAGGCACACGGAGCTGCCCAAAACGCTTGAGTTGGACGTCATTAATAGCCATTTCTCCACCTCTAATCAAATTGATGACCTAACAAGGCGTCAAACGGTAAGCTTTGTGGCCGGCCTTGCCTGTCCCAATTATGATTTTTTTAAATTTTCTCTAGTTACGTCAGATGAGGTCAAGAAGGTAATTATGTCGATAACATCCAAAGCTGTAGGTTGCGATAATATTAGTCGTCGCATGATAACAACCATTATAAACCAACTCCTTCCTGCTATTTCCTATATCATAAATTTTTCTCTTGAATCTCGTCAATTTCCTACCCTATGGCGTAAAGCCTATGTTCTTCCACTCCCAAAAATTTCCTCTCCCTCTTTGCCTAGTCACTATCGCCCAATCTCCATCCTCCCGTTTCTGTCGAAGGTGCTGGAATCTTGTGTGCACAGCCAGTTGACCAAGTTCATCCGTCTAAATAACATTCTCAGTCCACTTCAATCGGGTTTCAGGATAGGCCACAGTACCACGACAGCTCTCTTGAAGGTATCGGGTGACGTCAGGGCGGGAATGGAGAAGGGTGAAGTTACAGTGCTGGTATTAGTAGATTTTTCTAACGCATTTAATTGTGTCAATCATGATATCCTTTTGTCTATCCTTGCTCACCTAAAGATTTCATCTGGCGAATTGGAATGGTTCTCATCGTATCTTCGGGGTCGTCAGCAGTCGGTTTGCGTTGACGAGAAGTCATCGACTTGGCGCAATCTAGACGCTGGTGTTCCTCAAGGCGGTATACTCTCTCCTCTTCTTTTTTCAATATTCATTAACCTCTTAACCAAAGAACTTCAGTGTGCGTATCATCTGTATGCAGATGATCTACAGTTGTATAGCCAAGCAAGAGTGGAAAATCTTCGGGAAGCCATTACAAAAATAAACACTGACCTAAACGCAATGGGCCACTGGTGTGACCGCTTTGGGCTAACCGTAAACCCTGATAAATGTCAAGGTATTATAATTGGGAGTAGTCAAATGCTAAGCCGACTGGATGGTGTAAATTTGCCGCCAATAACCTTTAACACAAGAACCATCCCAGTTACTCTCAGCGTAAAAAACTTAGGCCTGTATCTCGATAAAACCTTTGATTGGAGAGCTCAAGTCACCAACGTTTGTCAGAAAGTTACTGGAACACTTCGTGCCTTTTATCGACTCAGGAACTTTCTCCCATCGAAAACCAAGGCAATGCTGGTTCAGACTCTTTTATTTCCTGTCATAGACTATGGTGATGTGTGCTACCTCGACCTGAATGCAGATCTACTCAATAAACTCGATCGGCTTCTCAACAATTGCATTCGATTCGTTTATAAACTTCGCAAATATGATCATGTCTCCGTTTATCGTTCCGAGTTGGGTTGGTTGCCTATACGTCAGCGTCGCAAATTGCGTGCTGTAACGATGCTCTTTTCACTCATGAACTATCCTAATGCTCCTTCTTACTTAACATCTCATTTTCAATTACTTTGCTCTCATCACAATAAAAATTTGCGTTCTACGAACAATCGCCTTCTTTGCTGCCCCGCTCACACTTCAGCCAAGAGTGATTCGTCATTCTACGTGCAGGCAACCCGTCTCTGGAACGCACTTCCGCCGGAAGTCAGGACATGCACCAACCGTATCACTTTCAAAAATAAAGTATACGAGCTTTACAATGTTTAGGAAAGACTTTTTCTATTATATGATGTAAATTTCTAATGTATGGTATTTGTACTTGTATGTATATTAATTGTATATATATAGTTATGTGTGTATGTATTTGTATGTATGTTTATGTATGTATATATCTGTGAATATATATTTATATATGTATGTATGTATACCTATATAATATGTATGACAGTATCGTGATTGGGTGTTCGTTTGGTTTGGATCTGGCTGCATTTCTTCAAGTTGTTACTTGAGTGAGTGTTGTGGGGTCTGGACTGGGAGGGCACGTGATCATACATTTTTACTTAAATATTTTTTTATCTTCTTTTCATAACATCCTTAAGCACCTACCTGAAATTACCTATCTCTGCATCACCCTAAGGTTGACTGGAAGAAAATGCCTACGGCATTAAGTCCACCTTTGTACTTTTTATGTGCATAAAGTTTTTAAATAAATAAATAAATAAGCCCCGACAATTCGACGGAGGTAGGGAGGCACTCCATGATAGATAAGCGCCTCCCTGACGCAGCTCCAGGGCAAGGTGTTGAATGCGTTGGCGATGTCGAGAGACACCGCCACCACCACCTCACCCTGTGAGACTGCTTCCTCCGTCAGGCCTCTAATGCGCATGATCGCGTCCACGGTGGAGCGTCCCTGACGGTGTGAGGTGCCCGACGAGGCGTTGTGCAATAATGCGCTCAAAGAGCTTGCACACCTCGTCGAGCAACACGATCGGCCGGTACCCTGATGGGGAATTTGCCGGCCGCCCCGCCTTTCGAATCGAGACCAGTTTCCCTGTCTTCCAGACCTTGGGAAACTGGCCTTTCTCGAGGCATGCGCTAAAGAGCCCAATTAGTCGAGGCCCAAGCTCTTCGAGAGCCAGGACCCACGCTCGGCCTGGAATGCCGTCGGGTCCAGGGGCGGTGTTTCTGCGGGATTTAAGCCGCAGTACAGCCGCCCCTAACTCACCCTCGGTGACTACGGGCACGTCGTTCTCGCTGCCTTCCGCGTTGGGCGCCTGAGACGGAGCCATGCGCGGAGAAATATGTTCCTCCGCTCTCGACGGGAACAAGGAGTCCAGGACCTCCTCCAACCGCTCCGGCTGGAGACTCTGTGTCAGTGGGGGCGCCTTAGGGCGTAATTTGCCCCTTACCATAAGGTACGGGCGCCCCCACGGGTTCCGCTCCAGAGTCTCCATCAGCTCATCGCGGCCCAGCTTTTTGGACCGCTTGATGGCCGTCTGGAGGGCCCTCTTGGCCTCCTTGTACCCATCGTTGAGCTCCGTCTCTCGGGCTGCCGCATCGTCTGGGCGGCGACGCCTCCGGCGGAATCTGGTGTACCGGCGGCGCGCGGTAACGCACTCCGCGCGCAACTGCGCGATTTCCGGCGTCCACCAGTACACCTGTTTCCTCGCCGGTCTGGGCCTAGCCCTGGGCATCGCCGCATCGCAGATGTGCGACATAGCTCTCCCGAACCACTCCACCTCGGTATCAACATCGGCAGGCCTGTCCGCTGACGGAATCCAGGCCTGCACGATGGCCGCCTCCAGGAGAGCCTCCCGATCAAGGCGATGAAGTGCCCAACGCGGTTCCGGGGGATTCGCAATTGCTGGCGGCAGGTTTGGTGGAGGGGAGACGTCGAACCGAATATATCGGTGATCTGACAACGTCTCCTCCTCCTCCACCACGCGCCATCCCTGGACACGGCGGGCGAGCTCAGGGGTCGCAAACGAGACGTCTATGACCGAGCTGAGCCCCCGCCGCGTCC
The DNA here is from genome assembly GCA_933228765.1 of Miltochrista miniata. Lineage (NCBI taxonomy): Eukaryota > Metazoa > Arthropoda > Insecta > Lepidoptera > Erebidae > Miltochrista > Miltochrista miniata. The sequence goes on from OW121769.1 coordinate 7,232,479, forward strand.
AGGTTGCGACATTCCCCCGGTTCAGGATGACTAGGCCACGTGTTGTGACCCAGTCCTCCAGTTTCCTCCCCCTGTCTCTGGTTTCCCGGGAGCCCCAAGCCTGCGACCAGGCATTGAAGTCTCCCAGGACCAGGACAGGGCGAGGCCGGCATGCAGCGAGGACGACGTCCAGCTCAGGGAGCCATAGCTCGAACTGATGCTGGTCGAGGCTCGGCGAAATGTAAACGGCCACGACAGCCACACCCTCGTATTCCGCCGCGACACAACCCGGACCCCTAGCGATGACCGCCAGGCGCGAGTCGTCCGCGCCGGTCCCCCCTCATAGTCACACGATAAATAAGTTATTAAAAAGCAATGCGTTTGATGGCGATTGGAGCAGTCAAGTCATAATGAGTGAAACAGATCGCACCAAGAAGGTAGACCGATGACCTTTAAAAGGTTAAGGTGAGGGGTTGGGTTGGGTTACTGAAGAACTGACCCATATGTCGGTCATAGTACAAGCTTCTAGGCAAATTGCTATAGTTCATCCAGGTAAGGACATACAAGATAGAAATCATAGTCACACGATTATCTATTAGACTATTTTTTTTTTACGTGAGGGAAAATCCTCATGGATGTTATGCCGGACTCCTACCGACTAAAAAACCTCACGTAACGCCCAACAGCCTATGGTTGTGAGCCCCGGGTAAGCCCTCGGAAGGATGTCCCAGGACAATCTATTAGACCATTCGAAGCGTAAACCCAATAATGTCGCAAACATATTATGACTTTCCCATAGAATAGATAACTATTCTATGGGAAAGTCATAATATGTTTGCGACATTATTGGGTTTACGCTTCGAATATACAAAAGAATAGATAACTATTCTATGGGAAAGTCATAATATGTTTGCGACATTATTGGGTTTATGCTTCGAATGGTCTAATACAGGGGTTCCCAACCTGGGCGCCGTGGCGCCCTGGGGCGCCGCAGGAAGTCCAGAGGGGCGCCGCGGAGCTTCACGCGGCGCCCCTCTCTCCGCGTATGTAAAAAAATAAAAGATAATAAACAAAATAAATAGACCGCGAAAAGAATAGCCCGCAAAGTTTCATGCCAGTTCTTCTTAAGCGGGCCGAGTTCGTAACTGGTGGTGGTACTTACTAACTTTAATTTTTATTCATGGACGTGTCGCAAGTGCCTGTGTATGTATGTGAAATAAATATGTATTTTGGAGTTTGAGTTTGACTCGTCGCTCGTTTGCTGAGTCGTGGTCTCCACTTTAAAACTCCTTTGTAAAAAGAGCTCTCTCAAGACAACTTTATCGAATTTTAAAAACTAGTCTACGTTGTGTCTGAGCATGGTAAGAGGCGAAAAACAAGGAATAATAATTATTTATTCGCAACTGGTGACGAATCGCAGTTGCGAGAACGGCCGAAGGGCTCCTTTCACCCAAGGAAATCGGCTTAGTCCTCACTGCGTTTACTATTTTGAAGTGTCTTAGCTGAGAGAGTTGGTGATCAGATCGATCTTATAGGAGTGGTTGGAGAGGAGTCATGGCAATCTCTACTACCGGTTGTCACGGAAAATTACCGGACATGGATGCTTCGGTAAGTATCTGTGGCGAAGGACGCAGCGAGGACACAGCGCTCCAGCCATACATTGGTGGAGTGCACAGCGTGGACGCCAGGTCCTAATGGCAAGTCTTGACGTGGACACTATCTCGCCGGTGACTCCGGTGAGAGCCAAGATTGTTGTACGCCGCCGCCGCGTCTTTCTGCGAGTAGGACGTTCTCGTGAGAGGCAGCGGGGCGGGAACGGAAGAGAACTCTCCCACCCGAGTTCCGCAGTCGGCGGCTTGAGCGCCGCCGACGTGTTTTCGCCGAAGACTATCGGCCTCCATGACCGGAAGACTAAGGACGGGGTGGAGGCTGCTCACCGTCCTTACAGAAGCAGGCGCAAGACGAGAGCATGATGTAAAAGTTTATCTCACGACACGCGATCCAGGAAGCGAGAGTACACCCGAAAACCCAAAGACGCAGGAAAATAGGGTGAACCAAACGAAGTAAAGTAGATGAGGTCGCGTTGGTAGCCACGGTCTGTCGGGAATCTTGGGACATCTTCCCGAGGGTTTACCCGGGCTCCCAACCGTAGGTAGTGGTAGAGCACCATGTGATTTCAGTCGGTAAGAGTTCGGCACACCATGGAGGATTTCCACACGTAAAAAAGAAGACAGTTTCCTTAGGGGAAGCCGTTATGACTTGGCCGAGACGCCATGGTACAGGAAAGTGGCTTGTGTGGAGGATACATTTAAAAAACTGCGTCATTGAGGCGATTGCTAGTCTGGGGGGGGGGGGGTGATTTCACGTGATATGATGGGGAGCCGTGAAAAAATTCAAGACTTCTAGGGGCGCCGCGGCCTCAGAAAGGTTGGGAACCCCTGGTCTAATAGATAATAACATATTATGACTTTCCCATATAATAGTTATCTATTCTATGGGAAAGTCATAATATGTTTGCGCCATTATTGGGTTTACGCTTCGAATGGTCTAATAGATTGTCCTGGGACATACTATTTTGCACACATACTAAGAACAGTATGTGTGCAAAATAACAAAATACAAAGATATTTATCGTCAATTCTTGTACAAAGGACAAACGCTACACTTATCTTTAGATTAGATTAACATATTTTATGAGTACAAACCACAACTTACTTGGTATTGATAACGACATCGTGTCGACAATTTGATGTGATTTAAAATATTATTTCCGATTTCAAATAATATTGCAGTTTATAATGGAGCCTAACAAACATTCGGATCTCGCATCTTTACCTGAGAACAAAATTTCTTCTAGAAAAAAGACCAGTAAAAGAAGACTTATTTCGAACTTATCTTCTGACATGCAGTTAAGTGAGTCATCATCAGTCATAAAATCAGTGCGAAATTCTTCACCTTCACCAGATCACGCCTTAAAGTCAGCCCTCCTTAGCTCTCTTACAAAATTCGCAGACAGACTAGCAGTGCCGCAATCAAATGTAAATTTAGAAGACGGAAAAAATATTGAACCAGAAATCACAAGTCAGTCAGACCGTGCTCAAGATGCTACAGAAAACATTAAAAAAAGTGATTCCGTTCCGACGAAAGATGAGCCTTTACTTCAAAATAAAAGAGCTCTGTTGAAAAACGCTTTGACTTATGAGCTCGAAACCTTTAAAGAGAATATGTTAATTATTTTTAACCACGAAAACATTGATGGATTTCAGCCAAGGCTTGGAACAGAGAAAGATATTGAGGCGTTAATGAAAACATTCGGAACCTTCGGCTTCACAATTGACGTTTATAAGGATTACACGAAAGACGAAATTTTTGGAAAACTCAATGAATGTAAGTAAATGTTAAATAAACAATTTATTTCTTGTACACACACTAGAAATGTAATAATAACTGAGGAGGGAACTGTGCATAGTGTTTTGTATATCGTAACTAAGTATATTTTAGAGAGAGATTATTTCATAACTTTAAATGTGAAAAAAAAACCGTCTCGAGCAGGATTCGAACCTGCGTCTTCTGGTTTTGCCAGGGCAGACGCTCGCTTTAACTATATCCTAGAAATCATGAATCCACTCGTAACCGACGAGTTCTTTCACCTTATACGTCTTGGGGCGATGTATAAGGCGAAGGAATTATCTCGACCTCGTCTTCTATATCTCCCAATCAAAATTTTCATCACTAGAGGGCCCCACGTCATTGTTTGAAGCCATTTAATTGCATTGCAGTTACCAATCGGAAGAACGACTTATCGAAATACGGATGTGTGGCAGTGGCAGTCTTGACGCACGGATCAGATAATGGGTTTTTGAGAGCAAAAGATATGTCTTACAGTGAAACAGAAATCTTTAACTATTGTAAAATCCAGAATAACCAAACATTAGTTACGAAGCCTAAAGTTATTATTATACAGGTATATATAACTCAAAAGACTTCATTATTATCTACTACATATTTTACAATAAAAAAAATACTGGTATTTTATTATACATTTACATTTATTTGACACTAGATGTTGACGGTGATGCAAGAACGTGAACGGGATTGCTTTGTGGAATTCTGTTCCGCATCCTATGGAACAAGCATTTATGTTAATCCCTTTAGTCGTCGAGTTTTCTACAGATCGGGCCAGCTCTTTGCAACTTTAATTTGTTTATTCTGCGTGCTCAAAGTCAAAGTCAAAGTGAAAGTCAAAAAAACATTTATTTCGCATAATCCTAATCATAGGCACTTGCGACACGTCAATGAATACAATGCAAATAATATATGTGGTACCACCAGTTTATAACGCGGCCCGCTTGAGAAGAACTGGCAAGAAACTCGGCGGGCTATTCTTTTTGTGCACTACATAATATTTAAAATAAGTAGATACTGTAAACTAAAACTCCATCAGTAGAGCAAGCAGATCACTTCCAGGCTTCCTTATCAATCAAATAATCGTCAACTGTATAGTAGCTCCTGCAGCACAATTTACTTTTTATACACTTTTTAAACTTAATTAGGGGCATGCTTTTTATTTCGCTTGGAAGCCTGTTGTATGTCGACCACTCTGATTCTAGTATAGAGAAAGCAGTAAGAATTCAGTAATTATATGCAGAAACATTGTTGTTTTTCAGGCGTGTCGAGGTGATCAACTCGACACCGGAGCTGAAGTGAACTGTCCTGGCAATACCTTTAAAGATGTAGACACTCCAGAGTCTTATGTTTTACCAAGAGAAGCGGATATGCTTATTCTTAATAGCTGTTATGCTGGCAACAGCTCACATAGGTATAACACAATTACTTACCACAGTATCTATAGAAATATAGACTGCCTCTGTGGCGCAGTCGGTAGTGATACCGCCTGCGGCGCTGGAGTTCGTGGGTTCGATTCCCACTGGAGACAAATATTTGTGTTACACATAAATGTTTGTCTCAAGAGTCTGAAGTGTTTTTATGTATAATATGTATGTATTTAAAAGTATATCCGTGGTCTGATACCCATAACACAAGCAGGTTATTCCTAGCTTACTTTGGGATCAGGTATCGTTGTGTGAAGTGTCAGAGAATATTGTCCCAGGACTCCCAACAGACCTACGGCCACCACTGCGGCACCCAGGGCGGTTCCGTGTGGTTTCTGGTGTGATACCGCTTCTAAGGGGGGGCGTGCGTGAATCTCTCACGTCACGCTGCCGTCATGGGCCTGCCTCTTTAAGGACGGTGAGCAGCCCTCTTACCGTCCTCAGGCTCCCAGTCATGGAGGCCGATAGTCTTCGGCGAAGACACGTCGGCGGCGCCCAGGCCGCCGACTGCGGAACTCGGGTGGGAGAGTTCTCTCCCGTTCCCGCCCCGCCGCCTCTTTCACGAGCATGACCTGCTCGCAGAAAGAGGCGGCGCAGTCCCACTTACAAGCGGGATTGAGTAACAAACATCCAAACATCTCCACAAACTTTCACATTTATTATTTTAGCTAACCTGCACAATTTCGTTGCGTCATATAAGAAGGAGGAGAGAGAGAGAGAGAGAGAGAGAGAGAGAGAGAGAGAGAGAGAGAGAGAGAGAGCAGAGAGAGAGAGAGAGAGAGAGAGAGAGAGGCGTGTGGTTTTTTATTTGATTTTTCCCATCGACTTTACTCCCATCACGTCGCTGATATTACTAATTAAGAAAGTTATTGGGAATGTAAAATATACATATGCTGTTACTTCGCTTCGTCTTAGCGTGACATTATATGTATAGCCTACAGCCATTCTCAAGAAACGGACTATAGAAATGTAAAAAAAAAAAATTGGAATGCAAGTAACAGTTCCTGAGATCCTAGCGTTCAAACAAACAACTCTTCAGCTTTATGAAAATATTAAGTAATAAATATAGTAGGAAAGTAGAAATGACTTTACCTACTTTTGTATGCAAACAGTCAGAATGTTTTCCTCATTTATTATTTCAGAAACACAAGCGACGGTTCCTGGTTCATTCAGGCACTATGCAAAAAAATTCTTGACCTTGCATCTACTCAGGACTTAGAATCGATAATGATTGAAGTGAAAAGGGAAGTCGCCGTACATAAAAACGAAGTAGAATATAACACGAATACTAAAGAACTCTACATCAGTAAACAGATGCCAGTTCACACTTCCACTTTGATCAGAAAGTTGTTTTTGAGAAAGTACCTTGATGCACCACCTGTCATCGAATCTTACATTGGAGGACAAGAAAATATTTCTTCGGAAACGAACAACAATATATCAGATTATGACGTGACAGTATCAGCTCAAAAAACAATTAAAACTTCAGACTTTATAGCTCAAGAATTCAATTTAGAACCGAGTTCGAACTTTTTAAGCTTACATGCTAATTTTATGAAGAAGTGTTTGGAGTGAGTACCAGTTAACATAATTGTTCAATGGGATGTCATTACTTGATCGTATAACATAAAAAAAAGTGATCGTCCCTTTATTACATTACAAAAACATAAATATATAGCACCCCAATGTTTAGTTAGAAGTATACCTACTAGTCTTTTTCCCATAGGGTGGTGAGTTGTTGTGTTCACCCTTAATATATTTCAAGTAAATAATGACCTTTTCACTTTATACTATATGATCTTTGTAGTGCAGATGGACATCTAGAACTTATTTTTTGTTAAATTACATCGAAAACTATAATTTGATCCAGCTAATTACGTTACTACACGATTGCTTATAAACATTGTAATGTTGTTTGTGGATCCAAAAAATAATTGACAAAAAATGCCAGCCGCAATGCATTGGTGAAATCTCCAAAAATGAAATCAACACTCGAGCACGATACCCTCTTCCAATAATTGTAGAAAAAATTGACAAAAGCGTACCAGACACTATCGGTAATGCCATGACTATATATCTACGTAGTGATAATTGAAATGATGTCATTACCAACGGAAAAGGAGGAAATGACTACAAAATTCTTGTCTTAAATAGCAATAATTTGAATTTGAATTTGTCATTAGGTACTTAACAACATAGTGTTAAACCTAAAAGTCTTTTATTGTAAAAAAATACAGTGAAGCATAATTATTAGAGTAAGTTCGGGTAATATGGCACGCCATAAGCCTTTTTGGGAATAAATCAATTTTTTTTGGAGATCGATCTGTTTTTATTTTACAATTCAGTCTTAGAACTAATAAAGAATAAATAATTAGAATTTCAAAACAATCAACATAAAGAAATAATTTACAAAAAACAAAATCTGAACCTTCAACAATTGTCAAATTTTAACAATGGAAGGGCAATACGGCCTGGGCCATATTAGCCACAAATCAGGTGAGCTAAATTGCCCTCCAGAATTATAACAGTAACTAATAAATTTTGTGTTACTTTATGGAGCAAATTTGTCATTTTGTTTGCAAATGTGGTTTCCGCGGAGCCATTATACATAAAAGAAAAACATAATAGAAACAATATAAAATTATGGGGACAATATGGCCTGGCGCCATATTAGCCATTTATCTGGTGAGCCATATTGGCCGCGGGAACGTTTTTTAATAGGTAAAAGTCTAGCCTAAAAATGAGCAAGAAATATGATTAAAATCTAACACAATACTACATAAGAATAGCTAATCTACAAACATGTGTAGTACCAATGTAAAAATAACTACAATTTCAAGAAATGTAATGAGTAAAACTTACCAAAAAATAAGATCACTTTACGTAATTTTGGATCGAGAGCCCGCACGGGACACACATGCACACTTCGTCTCGCGCGAGTTGACTGAGGAAGTAAGGGGAAGGGGTCCGTTGGTTTGCCGAGTCAAGCGGTCGCAAGTGTTCATTCAGTTCAGAGAAATCGCAGTAGGCCATATTGACCGACCAGGCCATATTACCCGAAATTACTACATGTATATTTACATTATTACTATCTAAACTAAACCTAAATAAGGCCCCTGTGGCATTGTGCCGAAAAGACTAGCAGCATTTCCTATTTGAATAGCAATACCTATTCGCTGAGCGAAAAAACTGCCAGCCCTTGGGTCACCAGTCGACTATGCCAGGCGCTTTTGCAAATTCTTGAAACATTTATGCGCTTTTTCACTCCAGACGTATATAGACATAATCTGTAGAAACTTAAATAAAATTGTTTTATTTCAGGGTCTACAACAAAGAAAATCCACTAGAGGAAGGTCGAAATCTATTGGACGAAGCGAATAGTACTAGTACTAATACTGAAGACGTGTTAAAAATAAGCAAAAAAATCTCTATCTATTTGATCAACAATAGTGCAGGTTGCAACTGTTTTAAAGAAATAAAGATGTTGAAATGTAAACGAAATGATGAAGAATAAATAAAAACTTCAATAAACTACGATTATAATAAGAACTCTATGTAATAAATATCCACGGACATTTCACACAACGCTATCTGATCCCAAAGTAAGCTAGGAATAACCTGCTTGTGTTATGGGTATCAGACCACGGATACCAATACTTATATACTTATAAGTACATACATAGAGACACCCAGACTCATGAGACAAACATTTATGGGTCACACAAATATTTGTCTCCGGTGGAAATCAAACCCACGACCTCCAGCGCCGCAGGCGGTATCACTACCGACTGCGCCACAGAGGCAGTCTAATGAATTCGAATCAATTGGTTTACATTCAGCGACACCAAATATGAAAGTTTTATTGCTGATGAGGCTGACAGTCTTTCAGTGTGTTCAAAATCACCTAGTATTTTTAAAATAACTGAAAAAAAGTTTCTTTTACTTTCTTGGGTTGCCAAAAGAAGCTTAATACATTGCGGTAGTGGAAAACATAAAAACTGTCTGTTGTACCTTTGTCCCGAAATATGAATAGATAACAAACAAAGGAACCTGCTGGATGCAGGCGGCACCAGTCCGAATGTTGAAGCGGCCTTTCCAGGGCCTGATTTACCCATAAGCTAACTAAGCTAAAGCTTAGGGCGCCAGGATCAAGGGGGCGCCTGGCGTTGGGATCGGCGCTAGGCTGTGACTTACGGTGCTCCCAAAAAGGTGCACACAAATCATCTAGCAATTTTAACAGATTGTAGCAACTCCTAACAACATATTTAAAATTGTTATTTAACATTTTGTAACACCAAAGCACATAATAATATTTGGTAATTTAGTGAAAATACAAATACGTGCGTTAAAATTAAATGCCTGCGCCCATCTCCCTGGCAGCGTGGTAGTAAATACGACAGGTCCACCCGTGTCGCGTTCAGGGCACACAGGAACCAAAGTGAATGGGTGTCCAGCTTTTTGGCCGGTATTAGCATCAGGGCCGTCATTGACGGCAGCTTTTCTAAATTCACAATTTTAGGGCACAACTCTCTCCATCTCTGATAGTATATGTATCCTTGATGTAGACATCTCCAGTGACGTTCAGTTCCTAAGTGATTTGGAGAAATAAGGCCAAGCTGGCGTTCAAGCCGCTCGGTGTGCTCAACAGGGCGCAGCGGTACTTTACTGCGGCGCAAACAGTGCTTTTGTTTAAGTCACAAGTGCGGCCGCACATTGGAGTACAGCTGCCATTGCTGGGCGGGGGCACCTGAATATCAGAATGAATTGACTGATGTCTTTTGTTCGACTCGGTGCAGAGGCGAGCCATGAGAGTGGTCAACGATCCCATGCTTGCAGGTGGTGTGGGACCTCTTCGCGACAGGAGAGACTTTGCCTCCTTGTGCGTGACCACCGGTATATCTGGTGGGCCTTATGCTTGTCTGCCACTTTGGTGGTATAAAAAAAAGTGTGAGACGGTACTGTTGAGACGGTGACACCAGTCATGGAGGAGTGGCTGGAAAGGCACTATCGCAGCCTCACCTACCGAATGTCACAGATACTTACTGGACACGAGTGCATCAGTACGAGTAAGTATCTGCGGCGGAAGTTAACATCCCAGTGTCAGCACTACGGTGATTGCAGCGAGGATACGCTCAGCTTATGTAGGTACTGCAACCTCGTTGCGGGCCTGGGCGTAGATGTTCTCACGCTGGAGACCGTGGTGAGAGCCATGGTCTTCAATGGGAGAAAATAGGACGCCACTGAGTCTTTTTGCGAGCAAGTCATATTTGCGATAGAGGCAGCGGGAGAGGACTCTCTCCCAAGTACGGCGAGTTGTCATCTTGCCATTCTTACAGAAGCAGATCAGGAAGATGGCGGGCGTGACTCTTCACTCCTCAAAGAAATAGGATAGCACCTATTTCCCCTCCCCGATACACCATTCGATGGCCTACAAAGTCTACGAAACAGACTTTGTACGACATCGCAGTTCCTCCCGTGGGTTTGGGTTTTATCTGATTTCTTGGGGAGATTCTTGGGGAGAGGATTCGGGTTTAGTCCATATTAGTTCAAATTGCCAGAAGTGATCAGTAATGTCCCATCATATCGGGGACACCGCAAGATTTAAGCAGATTCTAGGACTGTTTGTTATTTTTCTCTTATTTCGTGACAGTCAGGGAAGTTTTTTGGAAGAAGAAATAGAATAGAATAGAATAGAATAAAACTTTATTTGTACACCTCGTTAAAAACTATTTACAAAATTTAAACAGACAATATTGTACAAAGGGCGGCCTTATCGCTAAAAAGCAATTTCTTCCAGACAACCTTAGGATGGACAGAAAAAGATTTATGTTATAATATAAATGGGTAGTTTAGGTGTAGAGATAAAGCATATTTATAAGACAACTACATACATACATACCTACATAACATATATAAATATATATATACATATACACATATACCTAACTACATACATACATAGCTACATACATATATATACAGATACTTTAAGACATACATTTATAAAAGTAATAAACATATACATATAGATATATAATAAACAAAAAAACTTGAGAGGTGTCAAGGGACACCCGAATGGAACGAAGTTCCTTTCAATTAATTAGTGCAGGAATTGTAATAAAATTTTATTTTAATTTTAAAATTTTATTGTACAAAAACAAAACTAAAACTAAAACTAAAACTAAAACTAAAACTAAAACTAAAACTAAAACTAAAACAACCCCCCCCCCTTTCCCCCCTCCCCCATATTACCCCCATATAAAGGAGGGTAGAGGTACCTCTACCCTCCATACTATAGCAAAAACATATAAACGGCCGAATTGAGTAACCTCCTTTTTTGAAGTCGGTTAAAAAAGTGTCGTGACAACTTTTCGTAAGAATTTTTTCCGTCTAGCCCCCTTTCACAACGCGCGATAAGGAACTTCGTTCCAATAACTTCAACGTGAAGACATTAATTATTTGACATCGGAACAATTTAGAGTACTTACTCATACTAACTATCGTGTCAAATAATGTTGCTTCACCATTCGCTTAAAGACATCCAGAGACTGAGCACGTCTAATCGGTATAGGTAATGCATTCCATAGCCGCACTGCCTGTATGGTGAATGATTTGTCATAAAAACTGGTCGAGTGGGTAGGTACTGCTAGTTCCAAAGATTCCGACGACCTCAAAGATCTTGAATGTGTGTCATTGAGGAACATAAATCGTTCTTTAAGATAAGTCGGGGAACGTGGATCAAACAGTATACTGTATAGCATAGAAAGAATATGAGTATTCCGACGAAGGCGAATTGGGAGCCACTCAAGCATATTGCGATATTCAGTTATGTGATCATATTTGCGTAAGCCAAATATGAATCTTATGCAGAAGTTTTGTAGGCGCTCAAGCTTATCAAACTGCTCTTCAGTAATGTCGAGATAGCTGATATCTGCATAATCTAGCATAGGCAGTAGGAGAGATTGAGCTAGTGCAATTTTAGTGGCCTTTGGCAGAAAATTGCTTAGTCGGCGCAAGGATCCTGCAGAAACAAACAACTTCCGGCTGACTTCCTGCAGTTGGGGACGCCATGATAGCGTGCCATCAATCAAAATCCCCAGATTTTTGACAGTTTCGCTTATATTTAGCACAACACCATCGAACATAATAGGAGGCAATTGTGCCCTATCTATTCGCGACACCATAATAGGACTGCCGATTATAGCCACTTGAGTTTTAGAGGGGTTCACTCTTAGTCCATACTGCTTACTCCACCTACATATCCGCCTTAAGTCAGAATTAATAATTGATATGGCTTCGGTAATTTCATGTGCTGGAGCTTGCATGTATATCTGTAGATCGTCTGCATAAAGGTGGTAGGATGACAGTAGAGATTTTGAAATAGAGTTTATAAAGATAGAGAAAAGTAAAGGTGATAAAACGCCACCCTGTGGTACGCCCACAGTCGTGTTGCACCAAGAAGAAAGTGATTCTTCAATGCGTACACGCTGACGCCGTCCAAACAGGTAACTATGAAACCAGTCAATTACTGTTGGAGATATGTTAATCGAGCGTAGTATGCCAAGCAGGATTTGGAAATCTACTGTATTAAAAGCATTGCTATAATCAAGTAAGGAAAGTACAGTAAGATTTCCATTTTCCATGCCGAGCCTGATGTCATCCGCAACGCTGATCAGCGCACTAGCCGTACTATGTCCCGGACGAAAACCAGATTGGTAAGGATTGAGGAGCAGGTTTCTATTTAGGAATGAGCTTAGTTGGCTGTATACAAGTCGTTCCAGAACTTTGGAAAGGAAAGGTAAAATGGCTATGGGACGATATTCAGCGAAGGATGTAGGGTTAGGCTTTTTGGGAATGGGAATAATTTGCGCCTCCTTCCACGTTGTTGGAAAAACATTGCAAGTTAAGGAGTAGTTCAGGACATGGCATAAGACAGGAAGGATTTCATCCAGAACAGGCACGACCATGTTACTGCTCAGGCAGTCAGTGCCAACTGCGTTAGAGCTTATCGACATTATGCATCTCTTAACATCACAAGCAGATAATTGTTCAAAAATAAACGGTTGAAAAGAAGGAGTTGGAAGTGACGAAAGATATTGTAAAGTATTTGCTTTACTAGTTTGATCGTAACTAGAAGACGAACAGAAATGTTGATTTAGTGAATCAATATTAAGTGTTTTTGGAATATCCTGTTGTTTAGGTTTTCCAACTCCCAGTGTTTTCAGAAACTTCCATGTTTTCGCAGGGTCCCCGTTCTGGACCGATTTATGGATGTACTGGCGTTGTGCTTTCCTACACACCTTGCCGCAGAGGTTTCTACAGGCAATGTATTTTTCGCGGTTCTCAGGTGTAGGCCGACGCTTGTACTTGCACTTAGCTGCTGCTTTTTTAGCTATCAGGGATTTTATTTCAGTGGTGAGCCAAGGTGATGGCAAGTGTCGCACCCTTACTGCCCGTATTGGAGCATGCAGATCATATAATTCTACTACCTTATTTGTTAGAATACTCACCTTGTCCTCAACACAATCGGCTGAGAAGAGTGTGCTCCAGTCTATATTTGAAGCATCTTCTCGCAGCTTATCATGGTCCATGCCACTAAAATTGCGCTGCATAAGGATTTTGGGTTTGGATTTAGGAGGACGAAGGTTGTAAGAGAGGTAAATTAAATCATGGTACGAAAATTCATCAGCTGTGCATTGTCCATGCTTAACAACCGATTCAGCGGAAGAAACAAGGATGAGATCGATTAGAGAAGGACGACAATCAGGAAAGTGATGAGTGACATTTAAAGGTAGGATAGACAAGTTGCAGGAGTGAATAATGCTAGTAAAAGTAGTGGATCGAGCAAGCGATTGAGGATCTTTTTTGATTAAGCATGTATTAAAATCGCCCAAAATAATTGTATGGGTATATGACGGAGAAAGGCGCTCCATTACATCTTCAAAGGACGAAAAGAAATTGATATTAGATGACGAGGAGTAATAGATACCAAGGAGTACCTTGCTATGATAAAGCTCCACCTCGAGGAATATCGATTCCCCAGCATTTGAAGGCGGTGGCTGAGGTGACATTTCCAGGATTTTAAATCTAATATTATTTCGTAAATAAATCCCGACACCACCCCCTTTGGTAAGGCGATCATTTCGAATCAGGTGAAAATGAGGCAAGGTGTAAGGAGCAGAAGGAAGACAAGGATTTAACCACGTTTCTGAGACCAGAATTGCGTGGATATTTTTACCATCGAAAGCAGTCAGCATCTCCGTGAAATGGGCGTGAAATAGATATAATTACCGGAAAAAAAAACAGATCTCTTGTTTTATGTCAAAATGTCCGGATGGGTAATCACCCGGACAAAACGAGCCGTTATATTCAGCTTACACCTAGGATTCAGCTTAGCTCTAGTACCTTATTTGGTACCTTTCGTATTTCGTCTACCTAATTACTGACGATTTAATTAACCTCGCCGAAAATCGAGAAGTGTTATAAGTTTGACCTGTGTATCTGTGTATGTGTGTGTCTGTCTGTGGCATCGTAGCAGCCCAACGGTTTTCTATGCTCGAAAGCCAATGTGCCGGGGCATCCCCAGCACATCGGCTTTCGAGCCGTTCTTATCTGTAAATTGTGCACATCATCAGCTCACTTCCTGAGTTATGAAGGGATTTTACTAAGATTCACTGGTTCGATTTATCGGAAACTGGATGTACCGAGGTACTTTTAGGTACTTTGATGGTATTTTTATCAACACCCAACTCCTCAGTAAACCATGGGTCATAAGTTCACAAGAAGTCTCAGGATCGGGTTTTATTTTATTTTCAAATTAACAAAGAATAACGATTAGGAACGTAGGATCAGCTTACGTAAAGTGTCTTTTGTAGGTAGGACTTGTAATTTAATTAGTTGCAGCTGGGGGCGCATATTCATAGCTAGCTTAGGGCGCGCGGAACCCTAAATCAGGCCCTGGGCCTTTCATTCAGTAATGAGTATTTCAGCCATGTACTCTACTCGTGTTCGGAGACTATAATAACTACCTTCATGCCGGGGCCACATTAAAGAAAACGTCAATGCCCATCATCGCGATAAATATTGCGCTAATTATGGCGTTAATTCTTAACGTCACCATTTGAGTAGTGTGGCCGCTTCATCGTAATAATTCTCGCGTGAATGCCCATTCTTGGCGTTAAAATTGACGTTAAGAGTGACCGAATTAAATTTTACAAAAATACCTTAGCTCCTTAAAAATATACTGAAATGTATCTATATATAGGGTGAATTTTTCAAAAGGGATTGGATGGCCAAATCCGAAACTATAAGGAATAGCGAAAAATGCTCAAAGGAGTCACGAGCCCGATTTTGATGAAAGTGAAAACCTCATCATTAGATTTTTGAAAAACCAATAATCCTAGCTGGGATTCGAACCCATTGATTATGAAAAAAAAAACACACCCTATATTATTTCACCATACGATAGTATTGCTATTAAGGATCTTATTCTGGGAAGTAAGGATATACGGCAAACTAAAGGAAAGTGCTCATTTTTAACAAAATACAATTTATTTTGCTTACGTTGACTTCAAAATGTAGACTATTATTTTCAATACATAGCTGGATTCGAGACCTCAAAGATAGTACTGCATTCAATATTATGGATTCCGTTTAGAATATTCTCAAAATAATCATTCTGAGCATGATTTAAAACACGGAAAGGTTACGATCTATTCTGGGATTTTGAACGAAACAAACTATGATACAAAATTTAGGTACATGAAATATGAATTCTATTAAAATTTCAAACTTTCCTTAAATTTGCCGTATATCATTACTTCGCAGAATTTGATCCTTATCAGCGACACTATCGTATGGTGTAATAATAAAAGGTGTGTTTTTTTTTTCAAAATCAATTGGTTCGATTCCCAGCTAAGATTACTGGTTTTTCAAAAATCTAATGATGAGGTTTTAGGTTTTATCAAAATCGGGCTCGTGACTCCTTTGAGCATTTTTAGCTATTCCTTGTAGTTTCGGAGTTGGCCATCCAAGCCCTTTTCAAAAATTCATCCTGTACAATACTGGCACAGAGAAAATATACCGATAAAAATCCCGATTATCAAAACGTGTTTATTCTTTAATTACTACCTTATTTCTATAAAAGAAGAACCTAGAATTTACATTTAACATTTTATTTGAAGGATTGAATTCAACGTCCTTCACCTGCAACACGCTTCGTAAAAAAAAATTACCGAATGTTATTGCAACAAACCCTACACAGAAAAAAATCATTGCGATGAGGAATTGGGTTTTTATTTTTTCAGGTCCTTAGCGAGCTCCGGGGGAACCTCCCATCTTGCTCCCCCGAGGAGAGCCGCCGAACGGTTCTCGACGGGAATAATCTTTGGAAATTCTTTGGCTTTCGGCCGAAAGCCAAAGAATTTTCCCGGCTTTCCGGATTCCCGGCTATAGGGAGGAGGAAAACCATCAGGTTTAATGGGTAGGACGGCCCCGTTCCGGGACCGGGAGCCCCACACCCAGCTGTTTTACATGACAATTTTGCAATCCAATATGGCCGCCGCGCCGTTATCACAAAATTTCATGATGGGTATCGTTTAAGGGGGTTTTTGGTATGCCGAGTACGAACTTCGGGTTAATTTAGAGAACCAATATGGCCGCCGCGCCGTTATCACAAAATTTCATGATGGGTATCGTTTAAGGGGTGTTTTAGTATGCTGAATACGAATTTAAGGTCAATTTTGCAATCCAAGATGGCCGCCGCGCCACCGTTGTAAAATTTCATGTTGGATACCGTATAAGGGGTTTTTTGGTATGCTGAGTACGAATTTCGGGTTAATTTAGAGATCCAATATGGCCGCCGCGCCGATATCACAAAATTTCATGATGGGTATCGTTTAAGGGGTTTTTGGTATGCCGAGTACGAATTTCGGGTTAATTTAGAGAACCAATATGGCCGCGGCGCCATTATCACAAAATTTCATGATGGGTATCGTTTAAGGGGATTTTTGGTATGCTGAGTACGAATCTTAGGTCAATTTTGCAATCTAAGATGGCCTTACACCGTTGTAAAATTTCATGCTGTACATCGTATGAGGGGTTTTTTGGTATACTGAGTACGAATTTCAGGTTAACGTTTGCCATCCAAAATGGCCGCCGTGCCACTGTTGTGAAATTTCATGTTGTATATCGTTTATGGGGTTTTTTGGTATGCCAAATACGAATTTCAGGTAAATTTTGCAATCCAATATGGCTGCCTCGCCACCGTTGTAAAATTTCATGTAGCATATCGCAAAAATGGAATTTTGATATGCTGCAGGGTTAATTTTGCAAAATTATCTTGAAATTCGTACTCAGCATACCAAAAAACCCCTTAAACGATACCCATCATGAAATTTTGTGATTTCGGCTCGGCGGCCATATTGGATCTCTAAATTAACCCGAAATTCGTACTCAGCATACCAAAAAACCCCTTAAACGATACCCATCATGAAATTTTGTGATTTCGGCGCGGCGGCCATATTGGATCTCTAAATTAACCCGAAATTCGTACTCGGCATACCAAAAAACCCCTTAAACGATACCCCATCATGAAATTTTGTGATAACGGCGCGGCGGCGATATTGGATCTCTAAATTAACCCGAAATTCGTACTCAGCATACCAAAAAACCCCTTAAACGATACCCATCATGAAATTTTGTGATTTCGGCGCGGCGGCCATATTGGATCTCTAAATTAACCCGAAATTCGTACTCAGCATACCAAAAACCCCCTTAAACGATACCCATCATGAAATTTTGTGATTTCGGCGCGGCGGCCATATTGGACTGCAAAATTATCATGTAATTACCTACAGAGATAGATTATAGTCTGAAATGATACAAGTTTTATCCCGGGAATAAGTTCCCATGAGACGCGGAGAAGAGAACGAAATTTCACGCAGGCGAAGCTGCGGGCATCAGCTAGTCTATAATAAATGTTACATTACACGCGAATGCTCGTGTCGGTCAGGGAGGTAGCATCGTAACGTAATGCTCGAGTCGAATCTATAAATGTTACATTACACGCGAATGCTTGAGTCAGTCAGGGAGGTAGCATCGTAACGTAATGCTCGAGTCGAATCTATAAATGTTACATTACATGCGAACGCTCGTCGGTCAGGGAGGCAGGCCGTAACGTAATGCTCAAAGTCGAATCTAATTTGTTACATTACAGGCGAATGCTTCCGGTCCCGGTGAGGGAGCACCTTTACCCTAACCTTTTATTCAAAATATACCCAAAAATACTGACTTTTACCAATATACCCATTAATATACTGATATCGAAAAAAGTCAATAAAATATACCGAAAAAGTATTAAAATACTGAAAACGGTCACACTCACACGGTGCGCACTGACACACGTAGTGTGACCGCTTCAACGTAATAATTCTCGCGTTAATCTCTTTGATGTGCCGCCACTTGAGCTATCGCCTAACGTCAAACGGCAATGTGAATGCCGTTTTCGAATTATCGCGATAATTCGGTGGCTACACTAACGTTTAACGTCCATCAACGCGATAATTAATGGCATTTCTCCTTAGTGTGGCCCGAACATCACAAAAAAAATATCAATGATAGGAAACTGAGGCCCGTAGAAAGCAAAAATATTTTTGCAAGGAATACATCTTTAGCAGTTTCATATCGTCTATAAAATATGGAATGTCCATTTGTTGACGATAGCCTTTCCACGACAGGATGATTCATTTATTTCGGTTTTCCCAGCAGGGTATTTCAAATGCTTGGCTAAAAGGTTAAAGGGTGTAACAGAAACTAATAAAATGTACTCCTAACTCTTAGTTTATTTAAATGTATCTCTCTATATTTTATTCATGTTTATAAAAATGTAAAAATTTATAATACTGGTAATTTTTGGCGTTATCGACTAGGTGCTTTGCAATAGCTTTGAGCATTTTCTCTTTGGATGCGTTAAATTCCACACCGTCTTCGAACACGTTAGCTAGATCCCACAAAAGTTTTGCCGGTTCGTCCAATGGATTCTCTTCGATATAATGCCTAAACAAAAATGTTTGAATGTTAACAAAATGTTTATACATTGAGAGGCAGGTACATTGAGAGCCAACTATTTTTCCAAGCAAAAGATTCTTTCCAAAAGATATTGGTAGAGGCAAAACGATTGATATGTCAAGTAATGGGCCACTATGAATGATTTGTTTGAAGTTTCAATGTTATTGTAATCTTTATTTTCGGAGCTTTAATATTACTAGTCATATTATGTTATCTGTGCTACTTGCAACCCTAGATCTTTTTATTGAATCATTAAACAACTCACAATAATGCCTGAGGCCGCACTCGCGGTTTACCGCGGCGGTTTCTAACCTCAAAATGACAAATTCTATCTTCGAACTGTCAAAACCAATGAAATCAAGTCAATGGTTTGACATTTGAATTTAGAAACCGCCGCGGTAACCGCAAGTGCGGCCTCAGGGAATAATTTGTTAAAGTATAAGCCCCGCAAGTTGGTAATGCACTGGAACCTTGTCATAATGACAGCTAAGTGACGTCATCGTGACGTAGCGCTAGCGCGCGTCGAACATACGTCACCAAGTGGTCACCAAGATGGCCACCAAGCGCAGTATCAACGTGCGGGGCTTATAGTTGACTATGACATGTTTCTAATGGTGACATCCACAGCATTTACCACAATTGAAATACATAATTAGATATGAATCTTATGTAAAGTTTAAGAGAAATACAACTCTTTAACAAAGTAACAACCAACATAGTGTAAAACTAGCTGAGCCCGCAACTTCGTTTACGTCACATAAGGTGTATGAAAGGAAAGGTATTTTTTCATCAGAGTCATCAAGCAGCGTCTGAAACTGCCCTGTTTGCTTAATCATAAAAGAGCTTAATGATTAAGTCTATTTTAAAACAATTCAGTCCACGCCTACGGCGCGGACTGAATTGTTTAAAAATAGTCTTAATCATTAAGCTCTTTTATGATTAAGCCAACACGCCAGTTTAGGTTCACTCACATTCAATGAAACCCCTACAATTAAAATTTTCAAAATATCTGATTCTTAAAAGTGTTATAACTCTTTTATTTCTAAACCGATTTACATAAAACAAACGCTAAATGTTAACTGGAGCAAACCTTAACACAATAAAAAAAACCGCATTGCAATCGGTTGAGTGGTTACTGAGATTAGCGTGCACAACCGTACAGACAAACAGATATACAGATATACAGACATACAGACATACAGACAAACAGACAAAAATTCTAAAAATCATTGTTTTGGGTTCTATTGCGTTCATAAAGCCCCCCTATAATAATTTTTCTTATTTATCTTCCATGTACAGACAGCGACCTGTTACGATTTTATTATATGTATTGATTTGTCAGAGTAAACAACCAATTGAGGGACCCCAGGACTAGGAGACTGCCCTCAATTCAAGTAGTCTCCAAATCACTAGTCTTTTTTATGTGCTCAAACCTCAAATCAAAGGAACCTGCTGGATGCAGGCGGCACCAGTCCGAATGTTGAAGCGGCCTTTCATTCAGTAATGAGTATTTCAGCCATGTACTCTACTCGTGTTCGGAGACTATAATAACTACCTTCACAAAAAAAATATCAATGATAGGAAACTGAGGCCCGTAGAAAGCAAAAATATTTTTGCAGGGAATACATCTTTAGCAGTTTCATATCGTCTATAAAATATCGAATGTCCATTTGTTGACGATAGCCTTTCGTCGACAGGATGATTCATTTATTTCGGTTTTCCCAGCAGGGTCTTACAAATGCTTGGCTAAAAGGTTAAAGGGTGTAACAGAAACTAATAAAATGTACTCTTAACTCTTAGTTTATTTAAATGTATCTTTCTATATTTTATTCATGTTTATAAAAATGTAAAAATTTATAATACTGGTAATTTTTGGCGTTATCGACTAGGTGCTTTGCAATAGCTTTGAGCATTTTCTCTTTGGATGCGTTAAATTCCACACCGTCTTCGAACACGTTAGCTAGATCCCACAAAAGTTTTGCCGGTTCGTCCAATGGATTCTCTTCGATATAATGCCTAAACAAAAATGTTTGAATGTTAACAAAATGTTTATACATTGAGAGGCAGGTACATTGAGAGCCAACTATTTTTCCAAGCAAAAGATTCTTTCCAAAAGATATTGGTAGAGGCAAAACGATTGATATGTCAAGTAATGGGCCACTATGAATGATTTGTTTGAAGTTTCAATGTTATTGTAATCTTTATTTTCGGAGCTTTAATATTACTAGTCATATTATGTTATCTGTGCTACTTGCAACCCTAGATCTTTTTATTGAATAAATAAACAACTCACAATAATACCTGAGGCCGCACTCGCGGTTTACCGCGCCGGTTTCTAACCTCAAAATGACAAATTCTATCTTCGAACTGTCAAAACCAATGAAATCAAGTCAATGGTTTGACATTTGAATTTAGAAACCGCCGCGGTAACCGCAAGTGCGGCCTCAGGGAATAATTTGTTAAAGTATAAGCCCCGCAAGTTGGTAATGCACTGGAACCTTGTCATAATGACAGCTAAGTGACG
This sequence comes from Miltochrista miniata, assembly GCA_933228765.1. Lineage (NCBI taxonomy): Eukaryota > Metazoa > Arthropoda > Insecta > Lepidoptera > Erebidae > Miltochrista > Miltochrista miniata. Next base: position 7,253,881 of record OW121769.1, read on the forward strand.
TCATCGTGACGTAGCGCTAGCGCGCGACGAACATACGTCACCAAGTGGTCACCAAGATGGCCACCAAGCGCAGTATCAACGTGCGGGGCTTATAGTTGACTATGACATGTTTCTAATGGTGACATCCACAGCATTTACCACAATTGAAATACATAATTAGATATGAATCTTATGTAAAGTTTAAGAGAAATACAACTCTTTAACAAAGTAACAACCAACATAGTGTAAAATTTGTCAGAGTAAACAACCAATTGAGGGACCCCAGGACTAGGAGACTGCCCTCAATTCAAGTAGTCTCCAAATCACTAGTCTTTTTTATGTGCTCAAACCATTTGCATATTTAACAAATAGGTTAAAGTCAACATAGATATCGCAATCATCCTCGATAATGAGCGTATATAACCTACCCATGACAGGAATGAGTTTAGAATAATAGAATGATCGCTTCTAAAATACAAAATGCCTTTCTTTGGTTCAACCATCATAATTTGAAAGGCAAGCAAACGTCACTACTCCGCTCCCAGTTATCAACAACATCTATACATATAATAAAATTATAGAAAAGTCAAAACTGTACATCAGAAATATTAAAAAAAAATAGTCGCAGCGAGATAAATAGAGGCGCGGAGGATCTCGAAAACTACTCAATAAATTTGATACAAATTTGCACAAATATTAACTAGGAGTAGGGTCTTCAAACAGGCTAAATATTATCACGCTACATATCCTAGAGGCTAAGCAGAGAGCAATCAAATTGGCTTTATAACATAATTTTCACGCGTACGAAGTCGCGGGCAAGGGCTAGTTAAAAATAAAAACATACCATAAACCACTACAACATCTGAATTAGATATTTACATAATGTCATGACCTACAACGCCTATTTGATCGTAGATGCCTTTGAGATTTCAATTGTAGATAGATATTAGATGTACTCTCACGATCAAACTAAATGCATCATTACGCATTTCTTTACCCGGATATCCTAAACGGCGTAAAAGAGTGTCATATCTAAATAAAAAGATAGCTAGTTATTGACATATTTAGGATATATTCAATGCCATTTTGCATTACTCATTCACTTATCTAACAAAGGAACAAAATAGCCGCATTCCTTGCTATTTCATGTCAATGCAGTTTATCAAACAAAGTCTTTAACAATATAATACAAGCAACTCGCCTTCGCTTAGTTTCAGTTTAAGAGAAGTTTGGACTGAATGTCATGTTCAGTTTAATATTTTCTAGACCAGATTTAATAGTCATCATTGACTGAGTGAGCGTAGCGAACGAAAGTCTCAGTATCGACATTATGGACGATTTTGCTTTTGGTCGTATGTCTGGTTGTCAGTTCTGGTCTAGAGGACGCATTTCTTAACCGATTTTCACCAAACTTGGCACACGTGTTCTTTGATTCAAAATACAACTTTTGTCGAGAGCTTTTTTTGATAAGGGGGAAAATTGGGGAGAAAAGAGGGAAAGATTGGTGTCGCGTTATTAATGAACGGATCCCGTTTCTACCCTTTGGGTACGGAACCCTAATAGTAGTAGGGTTTATTTACAACAACAAAAGGTTATTTACGAAATTAAAATTTTTATTTTTACGATTTCAGTTATGAAACTATAACTAATAGATAGCGCTAACGCGATTACAAACGAGATATTTTTTTTTTATTTACTCTTGTAGAATATATAATAATTAATAATTATGTTTTTTTTTTCATAGTGTGACTGTTTTTGCTATTTCCCAACCACTATCTCGTCAAACTTGAATGAATGAAACCATGAGTTTCGAGGAGAAAAAGGAAGTTTCAGTCAATTTTTAGCAGATTTTGCTGGGTCAATCAACAATGTTTCGCTATGGCTACAACAGCAGTGATTCATGAATAATGGCACATCAAATGACATCGATTTTAATAATTTCGATGTTGATCATGTGGTGCTGTGTGTAGATACTCGTACTTACTATCGACTTTGTCTAGAAAGAGCAATTACATCTGTCGCCGTTCTATGATTGTTCAGCTATGCTCGGACGACCTGCTCCCCACGCTTTTTATGGAAAGTGAGGGTAGGCCACAGCGATAATTTAGAGGCGAATGCTCCAATTTTGATAGTTACATTGAGAAATACTACAGAAAGGGTCAACTATTTGATAGGACTTTGGAGGCCATAGAAGAGACTTTCAATCGTTGTGAGGCGGAGGGGCTACTACACTTTCACTATTCAAGGAATGACCATGGATGTTTGAAAGCAGGCAGACTACTTATACCTGTTCGATAACCACAGCGTTAATAATGTGACCTGCCTGATAGCTAAGTCCTGTACGTACCGGGTCCTATACAGATATGCCACACATATAATAGGTGCCTCACAGATTTTTTTGGTTTGGTTTCTGGTAGCTCGCGAGGTCTACTCTTCGCAGAAGTACTAGTCATAAATAACATATTGAAATGAATAGTCTCCCTAGAACTCGATAACTGCTAGACAGATTTTGGTTGTGATATGTTGTCCAAGTAACGTTTAAAATGTGAGAAATTTTACTTAACATGTGATTCTAAGGCGGAACGAAGTTTAGCGAGTCCTGTCAACAAGAATTTCATCGAATCCAAAATAGTGGAGAAAATCTAGTTGCATTGAAAAACCAAAAAGAAAAAATCATCTTCGTACTTACTTTAAACAATTCTTCATATAATTAAAATGATCCAGAAAGCACGAACATGGTCCATACTGAACTAAAAGAGGTGTATTAGAATTATCCAACATATCGTTTTTCGATTCGTACGACACACTTTGCCTTGGTCTATCTGAGAAAGTTTCTGGTGCTGGTGGTGCATCACCAAACTTTCTTAAGAACAGCTTTCTAATTAGAGTAGAAGTAACCACAGGCATCTGCTTATTAATGTCCATTTCATAAGTTCTTCTGTTGTACTCCTCGTGGTGTTTATGAACGGCTACTTCTCTTTGCACTTCTGTCATTATGGATACCAAGTCTTGGGTATCCGCTAAAGCGTTGATTTTGTCGCATAGCTCCTGAATAAACCACGACCCATGTAGTTCATTCCTGAAACCAAACATACAATGTTTAGCCTTGTGCTGATTCATTAAAATGCACATCTTCTATATATAAACTTTAACTGTGTCAAACCACCATAAGTGAGAGCAACCGAGCAGTGGTTCAGATTCACCTGAAGAATGCCAATATGTGGGTCTACATGAACGCCCGTGCCCTCCTCACTGCCCCATGCAGACGGACGAGGCCTTGGGAAACATTACGGTCCGTCCAGTGGTACGCCGATTTTACCTCCGCTGCGTACAATAACTGATCTTGTAAATGCAATGGACTGACTGCAACTTTCAGTCAACGAAAACTAAATAACGGGTCGCGAAAACAATAAAAGCGAAGAACTGTCCTGTGTTGATAAGTAGTTAAAATAGGCGAAAACGGTATCCAATTGCAACGTAAAATATACCCTTCGAAATATTAAATAAAGCATGAAATACCATATCCTTTATTCTTTTGATTGTTGGCACTTGATGGAACTTGTTATACTACATCATGAAAACTCACTCACTTGTACTATGCCACAACTTTTATTTTGAGTTTAATCACCGGTTTCGCTATTATAGCATTCTCAAAAGTGTTTACATTAACTTTGGACGTACCTATGTAATAGTTAAAAAGAATCATTACGTATGTCAAAAGTTACCTATTACCTTTGAGAATCTATAATAGCGAAACCGGTCAGGTATTATTAAAATCAAAATAAAAGTTGTGTACTAGTAAAAGTGAGTGAGTTTTTATAATGTATGAAATACCATATTGGTGATATATCAGTAATGTCGTTTTGTTCCTTGTAAGAAGCTATCCCATTTATAAGTAAGACGCTTTATTCGGTGCCGTATTTTCGCTAATATTATGTCCAGGGATATCCTTCCGAGGGCTTACCCGGGGCTCCCAACCATAGGCTGTGGGTCGTTACGTGAGGTTTTTTAGTCGGTAGGAGTCCGGCATAGCATCCATGATGGATTTTCCCTCAAGTTAAAAAAAAATTACTTACATTGTTGATCGAAAACTGCTACAGAATCGAAAACACCACGGTCACTTCTGCTGTGCACTCCACCTCCACATAATAAAATCAGGCAACTTTTTTCTTTTCGGGTTAGGTTCGGAAAGACAAGGTTGTAAAACGTCTGTGTTAGCTAAATGTCCTGCAATCTGTCTTAAATGACTGCTAGCTGAGATTCTGTTCTTGAATCAGTAGTCATAGTCAAAGCAAGTATTTCTCATACAATTTTTTCATCATCAATCACAGTTCATTGGTTGTTATCAGTCACACCCACAGAAATTCTGATATCTGTGGTCACACCCTTTCAATCTACCCAGCCAGTCCTTGCTCATTCATGACAATGAATTGACCATTTATCAAACTTACCTATGCGATGGACTGCCGGCATAAGAACTATGAAGAACAAGCATATCCGATTCCACTGGTAAAATATAAGGCGCTACTGCATCCAGATCTACATCCTTTCTGATTTTCCCTGCATGGAATACTGGGACTCCTGGTACAATTTTTGTTCCACGACATGCCTAAAACATAGAATCAAATAAATAAGCTGATGATAGTTTAAAAAATGGTTTTCTATATTACAACTGCAGTTGTCCTTGTTATTGCGAGTTTTCAAATTCTACAATGGTGCTCTACCCAATTTTCAAGGCATAAGTCAGCCTCCCCTGCAAGTGGTGCATCTACTGGTGAAAAGGGTGAAAGTTCTTAACAAACCCTGGCAAACATTCTGGACAGGGTGGTGAAGTCCAGCTGTGGTCTGCAACTGCGATTTTTACATATCTAAAAACCCCATATATGTGGTTTACGGTAACGTCGTTTCAGAGTTGAAGGATTCGATTGAGATAAGAAGGATCATTTTTTCATCTTCTCCTCCGACCTACTCTTTAAAAAAGGTAAGTAGGTACATATTTGTCTTGTTGATTTCTTTTTTGAATGGCAATGTCGCCGTTATTTGGCGGATCATGAAACAAAGAATCTTATGACATGAATTGGTTTTTCATTGTGTCTTTTTTTACGTTATCTTGTTTTTCCTATAACATTATACTTTCAATATTAAATAGATTTCATATTACTTTATTTATATTTAAATAGTACAACTTCAAACAATTTTGAGACAACTGACACTGTGTGTTGCTTTAATATTTTGTTTGCCGAATTGCGGTCAAGCGTTAAAATTATGTGAATTTTGAAGATAGATGGTAATCTAATCTCCATGATCATCTTCGAGTGGTTGTATCAGAGATGCGTGCGTAACAGAGCAATGTTTCATACTCGTATGTAACATAAATAACATCTATGTACTTATACATAGAAATCCGGATATTGCGAGTCGGTAGATAATATATCAATGAATCACACGATGTATTAAGTACTACTGTTTCATTGTTTAATTTGATAAAAGCACTGCATAGGTATTTAGGCAATCGAAATACCTATCCATCAGGTTTTCAAGGCCTTTAATGATATTACGGAAGTTATCAAAATGTAAAAGTAGGACGAGAATGATAATTATAATAATTACTTGCGAGAATGTTTCGAAATCGAAGTACAAAAGAACACAGTTGTTACTCGAAAACTGTGTACTCATTTTTATTGTGGTAGAGAAACGATGAATAGAAATGTGTCAAAGTGAAATAACTCATTATTGTTTCTGTTATAATCCAACGTTTTTACAGAAATGCTTTTATTTTACTTTCTCACTCAAATATCATTTACTCTTTAGTTAAATCACAACGAAAATGGCAGTCGTTAAGCCACGTAGAAGTGGCGGCTTGAAAAATTTCAACAGCGGGCAATCACAACCTGCGGCTGTCCATATCAACACGTCAATACAGCTCACCAGCTATTAGGCACATACGTGGGACAAATGCATATATGTAATCTTTAAGAGGTGATATTAGGATACTCCTATATTAGGATCCTCCGACCAGGCAAGGTGATCGCGTCTGGCCGACCAAAGCGCAAAGGTTGTTGTTGGGCAGTAGTAATATTTTATATCATTCTTTGTCGCTAGAACTTTCTCCGACCAGGCAAGGTGATCGCGTCTGGCCGACCAAAGCGCAAAGGTTGTTGTTGGGCAGTAGTAATATTTTATATCATTCTTTGTCGCTAGAACTTTCATATACAGGAACGATACAGGACTTTCAATGATCATCACCATGTGGTGGTGGAAAATATCCTTTCGTGCCCTTCCTTGCCTAAACATTGCATACTCAAAGAACAATATATTATACGAGTATAATTATAGTACTCGTAAACTTCGTAAATTTCATTGAGTTACATGCACACCTATGAAGTCTATATAGTCATCCCTGGTCTGGGATGCAACTTGTGTTGACACTCTGGCCCCGTCCCATCTTCCTAAAACAAAATTAAAAGCCAGTGCAGCAGCGGAAGCGACTCATCGTATCGTTTTTGTCCAGTCGGTGTCGAGACCCTAGGTCCATGGGGTCCCAATGCGCAAAAATTTTTCAAGGATTTGAAAAAGCGCCTTGTGGAGTCAACTGGTGACCCAAGGGCTGGGGGTTTTCTCACTCAACGAATAGGTATTGCTATTCAAAGGGGGAATGCTGCTAGTCTTTTGGGCACAATGCCACGGGGGCCTTATTTAGGTTTGGTTTAGATAGTAATAATGTAAATATAGATATGTAATAATTATGTTTCCCTATGAAGTTTAAATACATACTTGCATACTTCTACCGTCTGTCAAACTTTACTTCATATCCTACGAGTTATATAATAAATCGTTAAGCTATGAAAACTTACCTGAATTATAATAACTTTAGGTTTCGTAACTAATGTTAGATTATTCAGAACCTTGAATTTATTGACAACCTCAATTTCACTAAATTGCTGGTCCTTCGCTCTCAAAAGACCATTACTGGTGCCGTGTGTCAAAATTGCTACAGCCACACATCCATAGTCTGTCAAATTGTTGCCCATACCTGTAACTGAAATTAAAAAAATGGTTTTTAAAACAATTTTAATTTAAATAGCATCAAATCTTTTATTAATCATAATTTTTCCGTTCATATTTAAATTTATCAACTTTTGGAAAGCTTTTGACATGGTGTCGTTCACCTATGTAACTAAAGGTGAACATTGAAAATGAAATATCTTAGTCTCTTCTAATAGGTAGGTATATGCATAGCGGCCTTAACATTAAATATTTAACATTTAACGTATTGTATCTGCAAATTAGTTATACTGAACGCAAAGGGTTTTTGCAGGGTGAGTGTATGGCACCTCTGATTTTGGAAGTGTTTATAGACAATAGTACCTACCTACTACATAATTTCGATCACGTAGGTCGTATGGAAATCCGATTAGTGAACTAAAAATAAACACTAAACATACGGTGTAGGTATGTCTTTTGCTGTACCGCAAATCTCAAGAAGACTATTTTCTTGTAATTAATGGTGCTCGCACAGCGGATGTTACAAAATGTGCCGTCACAATAAATAATAAACATGTGATAACAATGATACTCGTAAAAAGTAGTTTCATACTAGGTCATTCATTGTTTTGAACATTTCCTAACAACTCTTAAGAAAATGTAACAAATCCTAACAATTGGTAGCAAGTGTTAGAAATATATATATAGAACATCATATATATATATCATTTGAACTTAATACATAATATATTATAGGTATATCAGACAAAAATAACTGCTGATTTGACTTTATATATTTAACTATATATACAGGGTGTGGCGTAAATAGTGGTCCAACCGTCAGGGTGTGATAGACCAGGTGCCCCACTATAACATACTACAATATCATCCAAATTTACCCAAGGGTCTCAGAAAAAAATAACTTTTTTTGAAAAATCGTCCCTTTTTTGTAAAGTTGCCTGTAGATTATAGGAAAATCGCTATTTCTGATTTCTGTTTTTTCTCTCTTAAAGCTAAATACATAAGCTATCAAAAAATTTTATTGTTAATAGAATTCCACAACAAACGTTTGAAATAAATATAAGTTCATCTCAATTTTCTCTCTAATTTTCAGGTATCATGAAAATTGTTCAACGTTTTTTATAAAAAATATGTACTACACTGATGCTACCCAAACGTTTAAAAATATGCTTATGTAATACTGATTTCAAAATGATACCATGTAAGGATTTCGCATAAACAGAAACTAGTAATTTTTACTGTTAAAGTTCAAAACGGGTTAAGAAAAATTACCAAAATCAACTTACATACATCACACTTATAATGTTTTTTTCATAGTAATAGTTCATAGTCGACATTATTATTATTTACTAGCTGATGCCCGCAGCTACGAGAGCTATTGAGATGAACTTATATTTATTTCAAACGTTTGTTGTGGAATTTTATTAACAATATTATTTTTTGAAAGCTTATGTATTTAGCTTTAAGAGAGAAAAAACAGAAATCAGAAATAGCTGTTTTCCTATAATCTACAGGCAACTTTACAAAAAAGGGACGATTTTTCAAAAAAAGTATTTTTTTTCTGAGACCCTTGGGTAAATTTGGATGATATTGTAGTATGTTATAGTGGGGCACCTGTTCTATCACACCCTGACGGTTGGACCACTATTTACGCCACACCCTGTATATATTTTTTTTATTTATTATATTACTTTATATATTTAACTATATATATATATATATATCAAAAAAGTCAAATCAGCAGTTATTTTTGTCTGATATACCTATAATATATTATGTATTAAGTTCAAATGAAGTACAGTAAACAATCAGTATCTTTCAATCGATACTGCTATGCCAGGCTATCAATATGTTATTTATCGAGTACGTATTCGTTGCTGTAAAACAAAGCACTTGCAAACTTACGCAGATACCATAAATTGGCCTTTAAGCAAATCATGACTAACATGCCTGACATTACTTTCATTCGAAAAGTATTGTCGGATATACTTGAAAAAAAAACGTAGATTTTATTACGAACGAAAAGGAAGAAATTAGTGAAATATTAATATCATTACTCCTGACAGAGATTGGTCCGCATAAGCATGAAGTAGATTAGATCCATACAGCCTAATACACACGTGCATAGAAGGTCAGTTCTAAAGGATGTATGTGGAGTACTTTATGCCAATTTTGTTGGCAGCTAGTTTAGTTTTTAGTTGGTAGCGCTGACGGCAGCATTTCACCTCGCGAGATTGGTTTCCCTCTAGTACCTTGAAATAACAAAACTATTGGTTTAACGTTTGTGTGTGTGTGAATGTGTTGTTCACCTCGGTCTCCCCTTTGAAAATATACGCTATATTTTATGTTGTATAATTTTTATTTATTATTATTTCTTTATTTAATATTATTATTAATTTAATAATGCATGGAAGACAGCTATACAAAACGAATAGCTCTTAGGTTTAGCCGGCTAAAAGATAATTACAAGGCCTAGGTCGCTTCTATTTCTTTAATAAAACAAAAATTTAAAAACATATAGTCAAAAATTACTTATTCCGCACATACAATGTTGATTTTATCAAAAATACAAGACCTTCAAATTATTGCGCAATTTTCTGCAATGTTTCGATTGCATAGCTCGATTGTACTCGTATAGATTAGAAAATAACCAATACACCGAATAACAATCCTAGAATTGTTATTCGTCGCCAATACAAGACCTTTTCCTTTAGGGAACACCGCATAAGTTATTGAGCTTTCAACGAAAAAGTCTTGAAACAAAAGCCATGGCATTTTTATATAAATAAGATTACTTATTTAAAAAGAAAACATGAGCAAAAGCAGTCTGTTCTGGTATGGGCATATGATGAGAAGGGATGAAAGCCATGTAATCAAAAGAATAATGAATTTTAATGTAAAGGGATGGAGAGCCAGAAAAAGACCAAAGAAAAGATGGATGAACTGTACTAAAAATTATGTGAATGTGAAAGGAACGAATGATGAGACGACGAGAAATAAGACATTATTGTGAAGGAAGAAGAAGACATTATTGTGCCTACCCTCAATAAACTGTGACAAGGGAAAAAAAATAAGATAAATTTTACACTGTGTGTACAGAAGTATTTTATAAATTTCTAATTAATTAATATTTATATTGCCAAAGGAACTAAGAATTTGGTAAGTATAACTCGACGATATATAATCGGACAAAAAAAATCACGAATAAAAAATAAATTTGCCGGGCTCTCCGTGACCGTAATAGCTATACCTACTGCTAAAATTACTAATAATTTAATTCATTAAATTCATTAACACATCATTTTAACAGATGATGTGTTTCGGTTGCCGCTATAACAAAATAGTAGATCCTTAAACCAAAAAAAATAAGGATGACTCCCAAACAATAAACATAACAATTTTTTGCTCTATTTAGGTATGGAACCCTTCGTGCATGACTCCGACTCATACTTAGCCGGTTTTTATCTACTCTCTAGCTGCTGCTACTGTCATACACCTAAAGCCAGCAAGGGACCTAAATAGATAAAGAGCATTGATCTATTTATAGCGCACTAAAATCATATTACGAGTTATCTGTTCACTTTTTAGGGTTTCGTAGCCAAATGGCAAAAACGGAACCCTTATAGATTCGTCATGTCTGTCTGTCTGTCCGTCTGTCTGTCCGTCCGTGTGTCACAGTCACTTTTCACCGAAACTATAAGGCCTATGCTATTGAAACTTGGTAACTAGATGTATTCTGTGAACCGCATTAAGATTCTTATATAAAATTAGAAAAAAAGCAGTAAATTTTGGGGGTCCCCATACTCAGAACTGAAACTCAACATTTTTTTTTTCATCAAACCCATACGTGTGGGGTATCTATAGACAGGTCTTCAAAAATACGGTTCCTAAAATCATTTTTTTCTAAAGTGAATAGTTTGCGCAAGAGACACTTCCAAAGTGGAAAAATGTGTGTCCCCCCCCCCCCCCCCCCTCTAACTTCTATGACGCTTGCAACAGTGCCGAAATATCAGAAACACTCAATAATATAGGTATACATCCCGTTAACTCTAACTATTGTTAGTGACCATGATAATTTAAATACCTACACCGATGTTGATAAAATTAATTACCACTACTAAGAATTTTCTTAGTTTATAAAACAACAGTCTAATAAATTAATTGAAGCTTAAACCATAAGTCAACCGCGCGGTTGCTGTGAATTTTTATATTTATAGCAAACGTAGCTATAGGTACCTAATATCATAATACATAGATTATATTTGGACATTGTTTATCAATATTATGTGGTACATTCTGCAGAAAAAAATGCATAAAATTGATTAAAACGTGTTACTTACAGGAGTCTAATTCTTCGATAATTTTTTCTCTCACTAAATCCTTATGCTCAATAACTTCAAAACCAAATCGTGTAAATGTTTCCACCAATTTATCTACGTCCCTCTGAGTACCATGCCTTTTCTCATATCCATCAACATTTTCTTGATTAAAAATAATCAGTGCGTTCTTCGCAAACTTTTCCAGCTCATAGGTGGCTGCCTCCTTAGTCAAAGCATTGGTATTTATTAATAAACCGCTTTCCTCTCTAACTGGTTCGCCGTAAATCACATTATCATCTCCCAAAGATGTTTTTCTATTTATATGAACAGAACTACCAATTTTTTCTTCTTCTAAAATCTTTTCTTTATCGGATCTAGCTGCATAAGTTGGTGCCACTGACATCGAGGCATCTCGGGCTACGCGATCAGTCGGATATGTAGCATTTGATAGATCTAATGTAGATACATGTGGGCTTGCAAGGCTTGTAACATCAGAGGCGAGTACGTCATCCGATCCAACCTCACTAGCACATTCATCCGTGAGATTTTCATCACCTGCTGATTCTGCAACTTGTGACGCTTCGGATTCATTTTGTAGTTCCTCAGGAGGTGTAAATTGCTTGTTCCTTTGTTTCTTCTTTCTTTTATTTCTTCTAGATACCGTCTCGTACTCGGAAAATGTTCTATAATACATATCACTGGCGGGTTCCATCGTTTACTTTTATTAATCAATACAATAAATAAATTTAAAACACAAGTGATCAGTAAAAAGTGTCATTCAATATATGGACATGAACATTTTGTGTTCTAATATAACTTATATCTTATCATTGTGATAAGCTCATCTATCGTGCATCGACAAGGGATTTTATTATGACATCACGACGTAAAATTGTATGCTCTGAACAACATGTACTTAACATCATCATCATTGCAGCCGATTTGGCACCCACTGCTGGGCATAGGCCCCATAATGTATTTGGCCCACAATATGTACTTACTTATATTCATACATACATACATTACATATAGTCACGCCTTTATCCCCGAAGGGGTAGGCAAGGGCATTTGGCCCTATATGTACTTACTTATTCAATACGTAATTAATAACAATAATATTTTTTTATTCCTCCGTGGTTTAAAAAAAAGGTGATACGCGTGTCTCAGAACTGAATAAAATTGGCGACGAAAGCGAATTAAGTATGGAAGAAATAGTGGAAGCGCTGAATTGTATAAAAGTAGGAAAGGCTGCTGTAATAGATCAGATTTCTGTCGAGATGCTGAAAGCTGCATGTGGCACGGTAGCTTGCCAGCTGTACTGCCTTTTTAACTTTTGCTGGCGAAGTGGCTGAGTACCAAAAGAATGGTGTAGAGCTGTCATTGTGCCGCTTTACAAATGAAAAGGGTCGCAGCAAGAGCGCAAAAACTACCGCGGCATAAGCTTGTTCAGCATCGTTGGCAAATTGTAAGCGAAAGTGTTGATAAAAAGAGTGATGAATGAAACTGAAGGAAAAATGTGGGATGTTCAAGCAAGATTTGTGAAACGAAGGGGATGTACGGATCAGGTCTTTTCCTTACAATGCATAGCTGAGAAAGTTGTGGCTAAAAGTCAAAAGGTCTATTGCATATTCGTGGACTTGGAAAAGGCCTATTACAGAGTGGTGAGAAATAAACTGTGGTCAACATTGTCCATGTAAGGAGTGAACAACAACTTGGAGTGAACTTCAACTTGATACGGGTACTGAGGTCTCTCTATGAGGGCTCTAGTATTGTATCAGAATCAACGGGGCCTGCACGGACTTCTTTCACATTGAAAATGGTGTGAGACAGGGCTATGTAGCGTCGCCGTTACTGTTTAACCTTTACATGGACAGTTGTCTGAAAGAACTGCAAGCGAGTATGTATGATTTGAAAATGAATGAACTGACCGTCAAATGCCTCCTATATGCGGATGGTCAGGTGATATTAGCATCATCAGTGGAAGAGTTGCAGCTGATGATTAATAGTATGAATGATGCGCTAAAAAGTAGATTAATGAAATTGAATGTAAACAAGACGAAAGTAATGGTTTTGAAAGGGCAAAGAGTGGAACAGGTGAAAGAATTTGTATACTTGGGTTCAAAATTTGCGAGGGATGAAAAGTGTGACCAGGATATTGAGCGAAGAGTTTTGGCAGGAAATCTAGTGAATGTACACCTTTATGAGCAGTCAAAATGTGTCTGAGAAGGCAAGGTTGGCTGTACATAGGGGAGTGCTCATCCCTCCACTTATGTATGGTAGTGAAAGTTGGGTATGGCTGAAGAAGCATGAAAGCAAAATTAATGCAGTAGAAATGAGAAGTCTGCGAAGTATAACTGGAGCGACTTTATTGCACAAAGAAAGAAACAGCGTGATAAGGGAAAAATGTGGTATAACAGAAGATGTAGTGAATAAGATAGAAAAAGAAATGCTTAGATGGTTTGGACACGTGGAAAGAATGGATGAGAATAGACTGACAAAGCAGATTTATCAGGCGAGTATGAATTGGCAAACTGGTAGGGGTCGACTTTGGCGTACGCATGACGATCAAATCAGGGACCTTCTGGAAAAAGGCAAGGTCCAGAGTACCTTTAACCGGCGAGCGTCCGGCATATCATCCATAAGGATTTTCCCTCTCGTTAAAAAAAAAAGGGTTGCAATAGGCAGATTTGATTGATAATCTATTACTGTGCCAAATTTCAGCCAGATTCATTCAGCTGTTAGAGCGTGAAAAAGTTACAAACATACATAGGTTCTCAAAAAATTTCGCATATTTTATAATCTTACTAATATTATAAATGCGAAAGTTTGTGAGTGTGGATGTTTGTTACTCTTTCACGCTCAAACCGCTGAACGGATCGCGATGAAATTTGGTACAAAGATACATTATAGTCTGGAATAACACATAGGCTACTTTTTATCCCGGAAATAAGTTCCCACGGAAACATATTTTACGCGGGCGAAGCTGCGGGCATCAGCTAGTATAAAATTTTTGAGCACCTACTACTATTAGTTAATTTTAAATACCTACCTAGGTAACAATTCGCTCATGGCTGCTCTATATATCTCTGGGCATAATTTCAATGTTTGGCATTCTTTAGCGAGCCAAGTTTTATGAAAGCTAATCGAAGAGTTGGTTGGAGGACACGAGTATCATCGACCGCTAACTTAGGAACGACGTTGATTTCACAAGTTCCAACCCTTGACCATTAAGTTGCACATTGATTTCTGCCTGTGTTACAATATCTATGGACGGTAAATTTAATACATGCATACATATAGTCACGCCATTATCCACGAAGGGGTAGGCAGAGAGAGTAATAGGTGGTCAGCCGTATTGCTGTGTTGAAATGTACAGGCGCAGGTTGTGACTGCCTGCAGTTAAAATTTTTCAAACCGTCTAGAAAGGTCTTCTTGGCTTAACGACTGCCATTTTACTGGTAACCGGGACCAACGGCTTAACGTGCCGTCCGTAGCACGGAAACGCTCAAATAAATGTCACAAAGTGGTCACATGGATGGTTACCCATCCAAGGACTGGCCATAATGAAAGAGTGCTTCCTTCATTCAGTCTAAGTTCATTGGTATCAAAACAATGAACTACTTTCTTTATCGCATTGTCACTGATCTGGCATTGTTGACTTTGTCGTAAAGTCGATTTATTAATTAGACGAAGTAAAGTGACAGCAACTAATGTCACTTCTTCATAAAAACTAAGCAACATTGTATGAAGAAGTGACATTAGTTGCTGTCACTTTACTTCGTCTAATTAAAAAATCGACTTTAGTTATTAAGTTGTCTACCTATTAATTTTGAAAATCAAAGAAGTGTCACCGACTAAAAACCACACGTTTTCTACGTACTGCTTACGTTGGGAGCCACGAGTACCTAAGCCCTCGCAAGGATAAACAACAGGCTTCCCAACAGACCTTGGTTAACCCTGCGGATTCACCATGGGACTACGGCCTCACCTAGCGACTTCGGCCTCACTTAGGGTTCTAAAACCTCTAGGAACAGTCTTGCAAGGATTTCGTCAAAGAAAATAAATTTACTAAGCACAACTTTTCTTGGGGATTCCCGTAAACTACATATTAAGAGGAAATTTTATATGGATATGATAAGATATTACGTGTTTTAAGGCTTTCATTGTACAATTCTGACATTATTTATGCAAAATTTTAAGGTGACAACCTGGTGAAAGAGTTACACAGCTAAATAATCTAGAGAATGAATTTTCTAAAATGAAAAACATTTCGTCATTTCGTGGAGGAAGTTTGTAAGTTGGTTTTATTCTGACCTTTTAGTTCATGTAACCTTTTCGACACGACCGATAACAAAGTGTGAGTTGTGAGTATTTATGTTTTTCCCCGGAGTGTCAGACTATGTGGCGTCAGCAGTGGCGAGGACTGGTTATTTTCAAAAGGGAAGCTAGTAGCGCTCGTGGCCCCGCGGACTCAGTGTTCTGTGAACGATCACTGCAGTAAGCAACTTTCACTATGGCCGGTCCATGGATGGGTGATCATCCATGTGATCACTTTGTGACATTTGAGCGTTTCCGTGCTTCGGAAGGCACGTTAAGCCGTTGGTCCCGGTTGCCAGTAAAATGGCAGTCGTTAAACCAAGTTGAAGGCTTTATTTCAACAGCAGGCATCACAACGTGCGCCTGTCCATTTAAACACGGCAATACGGCTCACAACGTATTACGTGGGACATATTATAAAAAGGTGAAATGTGGGCATATAATATGCCTCTGCCTACCCCTTCGGGTATACCTGAACCGGAAGCTAGTAAAAAAAATCTTACCTAGGTACATGTAGATGTCCAGAAAACACGGGGTTATGCATTGAAGAACATTGTTGCATATGTGACTCCAATACAGCATCATACGCACTTAAATATTGCAATATTTCAATATAATTACCGCGGTTATTCGACCCGGAGCTCTCATCGTGGCCGCGGAACGCTAATTCCTGTTTACCTAACAAAACTACAGTATCTATGAAACGTCTTAATAGATGACGATTGCGATCAACCTTCCTATTGTGTACTTCAAAATTATTATTCAAAAATGTCTCAATTCTGCTATTGCCAAAGTCATGAAAGCTTAAACAACTACGAATGTGTTTTTCAGTCAGAACATGTTTTTTCGTCGAATTTCCTATATTATTGATATCCGTAAACCCTGTACGACTCCAAACGCTACTAGAATCGGAAAATAATTAACATTGGAAATAGTAAAGTTTATTGAGTTTACAAGAACCTGTCATCCAAGTATATTTATCATAAAACGAACTTTGAAAATGTTTATAGGAGCAGTCTTTTCTTTTATAATCTATAGTCACAATTGAATTACATATTTTTTATTCTCAAAACTTAATTTAGTAAAAGATGTTTCCTCAGATAACAAAAAATCTATTAAACAACAATCTATATGTATTAACGTCGCCATTACGCATACGAACAACCTAGATTCTTAGTAGGTATTAAAACAGAGCAAAATGTAAACTACTACCCGTTCGCTCTAACTTTGCCGCTGGCGTAGAGGCGTATACCCGAATTTTTAATTACACGAAGTAAATTGACAGTAGCTAATGTCACTTCGTCATAGAAAATAAGCAACATTGTATGAAGAAGTGACATTAGTTGCTGTCAATTTACTTCGTCTAATATAAAAATTCGACTTTAGTATGGAGTCGAGCGGCAAAGTTAGAGCGAACGAGCAGTATACGTAATTACTTATCTATTTACAGCTTATATACTTATACAGTACTGCACGCACTATTCCACTCACCAATACACCATGCTATTTATCACTAACTAATTATAATTAACCAATAAACAGCAAAAAAACGACCAACAAACTAATTATTCAATAATTCTGGGAGTGCACTGCTGCATTGTTTAGAGAAAATATAAAGTAGTAAATAAAAGTTCAAAATATTCGAAAGCGGCGCTAGTGTGCATAAAGAATGTTCGACGAGCGTACTTAATTCATTAATTTTATTTAGTTATTGAAAATTCCAAATGATTGCGTCGTAAATATCATTATATAATTACGTTGTATGAAAATACATATAATTAGACTCTATGAGTGATTTTATTTCGTCAACAGTAAATTTTAGTACGTTTATTGACTTTACTTTATTATTGACGATTTTTCTCCGTCTCGTATTAAGCTATTAAAAGTACTTGGCCGTAATTCGAAGCTTATATAATGAGATAGGCATATCCGTTACCCGTAGGCTTATCTTACTCATGTTTGATGACGTATTTCCGTCGACTCACCAGCAGATGGCGCCACCTGTGAACTTATAAATGCAGATGGCGTCCATTTTGTCCTCATTGGCGTTTTAATTCCCGTAGCAAAAGGTTATAGCAGGAACACCTGCTAGTGCATTTATTTTTTCTAGTTACTAGTTATATACCTAGTAAAGTTATAAAAAGTGACTTGGGATGAAGTAAGTGAATTTACAGAAATAATTATTTAACGGCTTTGCCGTTCGTTTGAATATACAGTGAATCTAAAACAAGTGACTTGTGATTGAAGTAAGTGAACCTACAGACATATTTAACGGTTTGACCGTTCGTTTAAGTCTCAGGTATGTTTTTACTTCATATTTTTACGATCACTTATGAGTGTGATACGTCATAACGTGAAATAACCTATTATCTTAAAATAGCACGTAAACCTTTCGAGGTTGCAGTTTCTTTTATTTAATATCTTTAGTTACAGCTAATATCAAACTGATTTTATAGATTGTATTCATAGGTACTAATACCTTTTTTTTTTAGATATTATTTGCTTCGTGTATGTACAGCGTCAGTACCGCCGAATATAGAAAATATTTTCAAAATATTTTTATACCTACCCACATAAAGGCACATTAATTACTAGATGTTCCTATACATGTAAAAATATGACTTTCATGGGTAAAATCGTAATCATCCCAAGTTTCTGAATACGTACGAGTGTGTCAAAGTAATAACTAAAATGTTCACCATGAAAGTAGTACTTAAATTTTAGGTACCTAACATAATACTATTTCTTTTAGTTTGGTTTCTTGATAGAAATGAATCCTCCATCCTTAGAAAGTGAGCTAATTCCAAGTGGAGTATTTCAGAAGCGCGCTCTGAGCTCCAGTTACCGTATTAGGTACGTCAAATAGCTACAGTTCCAGCTCATTTAACTCGAACTTCAAATAACGCCACGTGCATTGTCGTAAGTGGAGTAAAAGAAGCCGACTTCCACTAAACCAGATAAGGATGATGGAAATAGGTGAGTTTTTTCTCATTTACCTAACACTGGTCCTGACCAAGTGTAAATTTCTTTACAGATCAAAGGTTAATTTGCGAGGATGATAGAAACAGCCAATCATCCTTGCTTCGTATTTTATATAGGGACAGCATTAAAAGAGATTTCGGTTACCCAAGATCCTAAGACACAGTATAACCTAAGAGGTTGATAGACACGTTTTGGCGACAAATTGCCTAGATAAGATAATATGCTGATACCCACTATTGTAAAATCATAGTCCTGGGTTCGTCAACCTAGACAAAAACGGGGAGATCCGACAATTCGAATCCCTGCTACATTTTGAAAAAGCTGACAAGGCTCTTTCTGCCAAAAGGCTTTTTCTGCCAAAACCTGTTGTATTTTTACACAAAGAGAATCTTTTGAAAAACTTAAGTTTCTTTGAAAATATATATGACAAAATTGAAGACCTACTTTAATAATAGGATTTCCATAAATCTTTTATCAATTTATTACAAATGGCCTGCGGCCATAGATCTGATTTCATATATTATTCTCAGAATTGTCAAAGACCCAATTCTTAAAAATGAACCTTGATAAAATATCGCCTTCAAACACGCACATTTTCGAGGCTGAAGCCTTTTCAACGGCACTCGGGAAGGCATGCATTTTGGTCTTCGATCTCCAAAAAGGATGACCCCGAAAAAAGTTCATCCAAATCATTATGCCAGCCTTCGAGAGGATCAGGCGTCAAGATCAGATCTCCATTGAATGGAGTCCAGATTCCATTGTACCAAGAGCCTTTTTAGGCCTGTATTACAGTTACCACTCTCGAGGGGTGTGTACAATATCTATAATAATTGGGCATACGACAGTAAATGTCCCTTCAATTAAGGAATTTCTGAGCTTTAGGCTCTCATAGAGACTGAGAAGTTTAACATCCTCTGTCCATACCAGCAAAGGAAACCCTAACCAGTTACCACCCTCGAGGGGTATGTACAATATCTATAATAATTGGGTATACGATAGTAACCAGGCGTACGATAACATACTAAGTAACCATGCAAGGATGTCCCTTCAATTACGAAACTTCCGAGCTCGAGGCTCTCAAAGAGACGAGGAGAGGTCTAACATCCTCTGCCCACACCAGCAAAGGAAACACTAAATGATATGACCCCGTCATTCTATGTCGGTCAGTTAACTCTGTACAAAATACGTTGGTAAGTAACGAGAGCACCAAAAAGTTTTAAATTTATAAAAGGGTACCGCATTCCCTTTATCCAGAAACTCCAATCCGTCCTACACGGTATTCGAGAGGACGCAGGTTCGAATCCTGCTCAAAACTGATAACCTTCCCACATTTAAATTTACACCGAACTCTATTCAAGTCCCGTCCTGACAAAGTTGTAAAATTTTCACTTTATGTTAAAATGCTATGGAAAATGACTAAGGTGGAATACTAATTGCTTTAAATACTTAAGAATCCATACAACGAACTCTTTTTAAAAAGGTTTCCTTTTTAACTGAAATGACCACATTGTGCAATGGTTCAAAAGATGAATGCTCAAGGGACTCTAAAACTAGTTCCTTTGTCACCAAGTTTGGTTTCTCCACTTTTCCTAACTTCAAATAGCGATGGGTCATCCGCCCAGAATTCAGTTTTAGGACATTGTACGCCTTTGTGAAGCCAGAATAATTCTATCTTTCAGCATGTTCCGTTTACCAGATTTCCTCCAACCACGAGATTGGATGTGCAAAATACATCTCAGTCAAGCTTATTTTCATGGTAAAGCTGATGTAGTGTACATTATTCTTTCTCCGAGCACATTCTTGTCTTCCGCTCGGGTAAGCCGCACCCAAAACATTTTCGTTTCTCACCATCTGGGTGCCTCGATTTCTATAGAATAAGAGTATTCAAATTCTTGTCTACCTACACAAAATCTCATTTTGCGCATCAAAATCCTGTTACTCTTCACAAACACGTACAAATAGCCTTGAAAACTCTTCAAACCCAGGGATGGTTAGACAATTGGGAGAAAACAATAATAGGTTCCCAAAGAAACCTCTCATATCGTTATGCGATAGACATAGAACTACCTGAAAGTCCAATACCAAAAGAAAAGATATTAGACATAAAAGGAAGATTTATTTAATTCCAAATCAAAGAAACTTAGTTCTTTTAAAGAAAATTCAAACTTGGTGGGTCTTTTGAATTTTTACCACTTTCGCAGTGCCTAGAGGTAGCTTTACCTCAGCGTCACATTCGGTCAATCCCCTAACCGACAACCCACTGAAGAAAATAGTAGTGCACGGAGTGGTACAAGCTTTCTTACCACGGACGCGTCAGATTTCGTTTGGGAGCCCAGCTAGAAAACATTTCTCTAACAGGCTCGAGGGCCCAGAATAACAAAGATTGCACTGCATCAAAGAGATGTTGACTATCTTACACATGATTCGAAATCATATACCGGTACTGTGTTACAGTCTGTACTCATTCAAAGCAGTTGTAGTCCACCCCCCACAGAGGGACGAGACCAAATCAACTGCCTTGACGAACTTAACTCGTCAGCTTGCGTGTAATTGTCCGACATCAAATTGACTTCACCATACACTGCATTCCGAGCCGAAACCATAATTATGTATCAGCTCCTCCGGGTATTTTTTGTGAGCATCCTTGCTTCAAACACCACTAAGGCAAGATTGCCTACAAACAATATTCCTATTATGGAATGGAGAACACTACATGATAGGCCTGTTTGTAATGTGTGGATATTACTTCCACCACCATTTTTAATACCCAAGATGCTGTCACACCTTAATCGGTCAACAGGATTGTTTGTGTTTGTGGTGCCGCGATGACACACGGTATTAATAGAGGGCAGATCTCAAAGAGAGAGCTCTGTAAGTTCCATTCTTTCTGCAGAACCTGCAAAAGAACCTAATAAACATTATTTCTTTCCTTAATAAACCTCGACAGGTCTCCCACCACCTCACATAGAGAATGTGTGGAGTAGTGAAATGTGGGGGGGGGGGCGAAGAGGTAAATAACAGATATATAATCAAAAGCTTCTACTATTGAGCTCCTGGAGACCTACCTTTGATTTGTTTGATACTTATAAATTTTACAGTTTTAACCGACTTGCATTTTATTCATGATTATTATATAATACGATTCTGTTACATAAATCTGTTGTTGCTGTACTTGATAATACAGAAACCGCTAGTCAACCTTACATAGTTCGCATGTTTTGGTTAAACATATCTTGGTCGATCTCTTTGAAAAATGTAAAGAAAATTCAGTCACATATTGATTGATATTGGGATTGATGACTTAGTTAAATATTACCAAGTATTGATACACAGAGAACATTTTTCAAGTATCTCGTCATAGTGATTTTATGCTTAGGTCGCCGCATCCACGATCTAACTTTGCTCGATTGTTTTAACTCACGTCATAGGTACTACTTTAGGCCCGAATCAGAGTCCGAAACTGATCATTTTCATTTCAGACAATCTGGTTGGAAAACTATTGTAAACAAAGATAATACCTACGACTAATCAATTGAATCCTTTATTCTAGATAGAAATTAGGTTAAACAGAGTAACCGATATGAGACTACACAGTCAAATAGTTTACTTATGACTGTGAGAGGTACTCCAACAATTCTAGCCCCGGCACTACCCGGTCAGCAGCAGCTTCTAAGAATTGGTGGTGGTGGTAAGATTAAATTAATCCTAACACGAAGTAATTGACGATGGGTTGGTAATAATGTCAGCAGTGGTAGTACCACCAATCAAATATAATAATAATATGAATTATTTGATCCTGTCAATAGCAGGAAACTTACTACTCCTTATATAAGATTCCTTATTTAGTCTATTTAAGATAACATATTAAGTTGTTCAATGTGGTAAAGATTATAAATCTAGATACCATACATACAACATTCTGTAATATTATTTTCCTAAAAATAAATTAGAATCACATTGGCGTTTCCGTCACTCACCAGGCGAAAACAAACATTTCTCATTATATAAGCTTCGAATTACGGTCAAGTACTTTTAATAGCGGCGTTTTCCCTGAAAGAAAACGCATATTAAAATACTTACCTAATTCGAAGCTTACTTTTTAAATCTGCCTGGTGAATAAAAGCCAATGAGGACAAAATGGACGCCATCTGCATTTATAAGTTCACAGGTGGCGCCATCTGCTGGTGAGTCGACGGAAATACGTCATCAAACATGAGTAAGATAAGCCTACGGGTAACGGATATGCCTATCTCATTATATAAGCTTCGAATTAGGTAAGTATTTTAATATGCGTTTTCTTTCAGGGAAAACGCCGCTATTTCCGAGTGGATTTAGAACGAGGCCCGATCGCTGGCCGAACGATGGAGATTCGCAAGTATAATCTTTCGAAACACTCGGAACGTAGAGAGAGAAACCGACATTTGCGTATTATTAACGAAAGGGACGCAAATATTCAGCAATCCGGCTTATTTCTCATATTCCATGATCGTGTTTTTGGAGTTCACTGAACTTTGACTGAACTGAGCGATGCACAATATTGCACATTGCTATGTATTTTGCAGCAGGGGTTTTTCGTTGAGAAGAAAATTTTATCATCTTATCTACTGACCGAGATTTAGTAATGATGTAACTTCACCTTGCTGTCAGTTCTGAAGGGGAAGCCAGCGGGAATCGGCTTCTATGGAGCCTACGCCCCTGGGCGTCAGCAAATAAACTTAGATTAGGATTAAAAGAATTTTGATAAGTAGGTATCTACCTGGTGCCTATTTACCTAATATTTATATATCTTCTTTTCTTTTTTGAAATGTAGAGATCCCAAGACAGAAAAAACTTAGAAAGAAATTTCGATATTCTTAATCTCAGGGGATGAAACGAAGTGGGAAATTATTTAGCTCTTCAATTTCAGCATACATACCTACCTACTCCTTATTCTTTTTTTGTTTTACGTGAGTGAAAATCTTCATGGATGTTATGCCGGACTCCTACCGACTAAAATAACCTCACGTGTCCTGCTAATAGCCTACGGTTGGAAGCCCCGGGTAAGCCCCCGGAAGAATACCCCAAGACTCCCAACAGACTTACGGCTACCAGTGAGGCCTCATCTCTGTTCGGGCGAGAGTGCGGCAGATGCCCCCCTACGATTAGGAACCAAACTTCGGAAGTTGTATCCGAAGTTGACGCCTGACGCCCCCTACCTGTAAGCGTTCTCACACGTAACGCCGACCCCTCTGAGCAACAGATACCTACCTGCTCTTCAATAAAAATAAATGAACACCTATTTCCGGATTATCTAAAATTGTATTCAAATTCGGAAGAAAAGTTACCTAGTAGTTTTGAAATTATTTAAAAGTGATTAAGTTGAATATATTAAGGATGTGGGATACTGGAGATACCTACAGGCCAAGCCGGGGAGTTACTATAATCCTAGTATAAATCAGCATGGACTTTCGCTTTGATTTTATTATTTTTAATGACGTAGTTATCACTAGATACAAACTAATAATTTCATAATCTCAAAACCCGCCTTTTTTTCGATTGATTCGTAGATAGGATGTAAGTCGGGCCTTTATTGTGAAACTTTACTATAATTACACATAGATCATTACGATTTGATATCCCAACTTTGGGATAGGTTAGTAAATCATAATGCAAGAAATGAGTCCAGGGCCTGATTTAGGGTTCCGTGCGCCCTAGGCTAGCTATGAATATGCGCCCCCAGCTGCAACTAATTAAATTACAAGTCCTACATACCTACAAAAGATACTTTACGTAAGCTGATGCTACGTTCCTAATCGTTATTCTTTGTTAATTTGAAAATATAATAAAACCCGATCCGGAAACTTCTTATGAAGTTATTACCCATGAAGAGTCTCGGCTATATGGAAGACTCGCACGTGTCCAAGAAGGATGACAGGGTAGGATAGACCCAGCTAATTACAGGACAGGTTGCGCACACACGCGCAAGCTGGACATCGACAGATGCCCTGATAAAGGTCGCGGAAGACTGCTGGTTGCGGGCGGCTCTAGACCGAACGTTGCGTTGTGGTGATCCTTGGGGGAGGCCTATGCTCAGCACAATCCACAGCCTGAAGAGGACTTAAAGTATATATTACAAGGTACCTTTTAATATTTACTCTAAGGGAGAGGACTTCACTTTCCCTCTCCCAAAGATGATGGAACTTATTACTTGCACACAATTGCCCATGAACTGGTCAACGGCGGAGTTGACTCACATACCTCCGATTTTTACTGGACAATACCTACTCTAGGCGAGAGTGAATGAGGCGAGAGTGAATGGGCAAAATGGTAGGGGTCGGCCTCGGCATACCTACTCATGTCGATCAAATCGATAATCTTCTGAGAAAAGGCCAGGTCCAGAGTACCATTAACCGAAGAGCATGTATGAAGACACTTATGAAAGTTGAAGAAGCTAAAGTTGTCTGCCAGGATCGTAGCAAGTGGAAAGTCATGATCTCTGCCTACCCCGTTGACAGGCGTGATGCTATATATGCATGTATGTAATACCTACTCAAGTACGACCTGTCGCAAGTACGGCCACATACGTACGGATTAACTGCTTCGATGGCGTATTCGGTATTGTAATTTAAATGTAACCGACTGCCGCGCTGACGTCCTGGGTTCGATTCCCAGGTCTGTCCAAATATTTGTGCGATCCACAAATGTTTATTTCGGGATTTGAGTGTTTTCTATAAATAATATGTGTGTAATATATGAATAACTAGCTGACCCGCGCAACTTCGTTTGCGTGATAAATGAAGAACCGCTCAACCGATTTTGTGCAAACTTCACATAAACCATCTACTAAATAGTCCAAACAAAGCCTAAACACATGGTTTGGATAGGTGAGCCCATTCTTGAATTATAAAATTACAACGAAAAGTGGCATTGATTTTTATATATATAGATATGAATAATATGTTTCAGTCGTCTAGATCCCATAGCACAAGCTTGTAGCTTAGTTTGGGCTAGATGATGTTGTGTGATCTGGACGTGGACACTCTCTCGCTCGAGACCATGGTGCGAGCCATGATCTCCAGGGGGAGTAAGTAGGACTGCGCCGCCTCTTTCTGCGAGCAGGTCATGTGAGTGAAAGAGACGGCGGGGTGGGAACGGGAGAGAACTCTCCCACCCGAGTTCCGCAGTCGGCTGCTTGGGCGGCGCCGACGTGTCGTCTCCGAAGGCTATAGGCCTCAATGACCGGGGGCCTGAGGACGGTGAGAGGGCTGCTCACCGTCCTTACAGAAGCAGGCCCATGACGGCAGCGTGACGTGAGGAATTCACGCACCCCCCACCCCCTTGCAAGCGGGCTCCCAACCATAGGCCGTTGGGCGTTACCTACGTGAGGTTTTTTAGTCGGTAGGAGTCCGGCATAGCATCCATGATGGATTTTACCTCACGTCAAAAAAAAAGAGATGTTGTGTGAGAATAATATTATCACAGCCTTTGGACAGTGGTTAGTGGTAGGTAACTAAATAGGTTCAAAAACGAGCTATGAGGAGATTATTATCGAGATGTTACTTGTCCATTTCATACCTTAGCTTCGCCTCAAAATCAGCAAATGCTTGTTCTATTCTTACTCATATTATAACTCTGTACCTACCTATGTCGTCAAGCTGTCACGCACCGCTGAAGCGATTTAGCTAAAATTAGGTAACTACCTACTTAGAGAAGGTTTGAGTTCCTGAGACGTACCTAGGCTACTTTGTAAACTGGCTGTGTGAAAGGAGGGTTATGACTTCTACGCGGATGAAGCCGCTGGTAACAGCAAATGCTTGGATAATTTTTAGCTTAGTCATCAGTTTGTAAATTACTTATGCAACGGCTACTTTCAGTCATCGTACTTTGTCACTGACAGGGTACTTATTCATACTCTTACTCAGGGTATCTACTTAGTTTGATATTGTATCACCTATATTCTCACAATACCTACTAGGTAGGTAAAATTAAAATGGTATCGGTGGCTTTAATATTTTCAAGCGTTTTAAGTTCATTGGTCTTAAAATTTGAGAGAGACTAGTAGACTGAATAAGATAAACTATATTTTTAGTTTGTTATGCAAAACTTCACTGTACAATCTTGCCAATAACGGGTAACGGGAAACTTACAGACAAGCGGTTATACTCCGTTGTATAATTTTTCATAACTAAAGAAGCAAACAAACAAAAATGTGTTTTATTCCACAAAAAAGTGACAAGGTAGGTACAATAATCTTATTCTAAATTATAGCGTAAACGCCGACCCGTCACCTTTGCAGCTACTACTGTAGCAACTAGTGTATTTTTAGTGTTTAGGTATGTGTAATTTATGGTCTTAAATTTAAAGAAGATTCGACAATGTGCACAAGTGTTGGAAAGTGATATAGCGCAGTGATACGCAACTTTTTAGGTTTGTCGACGAATTCCACAGCAAGCTCTAGTAAAGTACCACTGCTCAACTAGAGTAAAACTTAGTCCAAACTTGGACATGAATAATGGTCTAAGTAACCAAAGCCAAGATGAATAGTAAAAAAAATTGCCAATAGAGTAATTTAAAAAAAGTTCTGCTCTGTCATAGACAATTGTCAAACGTCAAACAAACGTCAACAAACCGTGTTATGGGCTGCGGTTGTATGTAACGCGTATAATTTAATTTACATTGATCTATTTACCAATTAACTAAAATGCGCTATGTGAAGTGCACCTGTTAAATTTGTTTAATCTAAGTACCATTTTTTTATAGTTTAAATTGATAGGAATAAGTGAAAATGTTCAATTATAAATACCTTAGCCGAGAGCACCTTGAGGGGTTCGATAATTATAAGGTATGTCTGTGTTTCTATATACTTAGCATGGTGATTTGTCATACAGAATAGCTATAATTGAGATAATTAATGAGCTGTTAATATAAGATACGGTTTTTTCTATGTACGATCGTGACAAACTTAACCTAAATGTTCATATCGATTTTTTTACGCAATAGCCTCATGAACGATGTTGTCTTAAAAACTGTCGGATTTAAATGAAAATGAGAGCTGAAAATAAGACTAATAATGAACTTGTAGAACAGATTGGGTATCTTTTCAGTAAATATTACAAAATAACATAATTTATTTTTCGTAAAATAACAAGAAATAATTATTGCAGTAATCTTAGAACCAGTTTTAGCGCAATCTATTACGCATATGAATTAGCAATGGTATAAAAATTTATCAAAACTGGTTCCTGCTTTATAGAAATTCAAATTAAGCTCAGTTTATGTATTATAGATATTCTTTTAATTTATGATAGACAAGTCTGATCTGAATTATAAATTAAGAAAGCCTTATAGATACATCCTTTAACACAATTATTAATTTCTATCGGGAAGCCAGTAGCACTGTTTGTTATAATCAACAAACATTGCTTAGGTCCATACATTCAAGAGAGTCAATTTTTTAGTCATAAGCTAGTTTTACTGTGATCATCAGGCTGGTGGCGAGGTCAATTTGGCGAGCTAAATATAGAAAAAAAAAACACCATTCCTGATCTATTTTGATTACCACTGCCTAAAGCTTTTAGCAAAGTTCTAGAAATTCTAGGAAGTGCAGTATCTTCATAGCCCGAATCAGTTTGATCTTACTTGTCCTCCAAGCAGTATACTGCGCCTATGCATTAAGGCTGGGCGTCCTGTCACAATGTGCATGGGTGTTTCATCAGCCTAGTGCTGTGTATCACCAATCCCCAGATTGTGTTTGTTTAGTCCACAAGGAGATTGTCATAAGGGTTTTAGAAGGTTTTTCGGTCCATAGGATGTACACTGGAGGTTGTGGGTTCGATTTCCACTGGAGACAAATATTTGTGGGGCCATAAATGTTTGTCTCAAGAGTCTGGGTTTTTCTATGTAGGTATAATGTGTATGTACACTCGAGAGCAATGAATCCGGGTCACTTAAAGAATCCTAAAAATCTCGGAAACTAAAAATGCTAGGTTAATGCAATAAATTGTATTTAATAGACAATGTAATACTCCTTAAATGAAGGTATTAAAACTTCTTAGTTATTGTAAAGTTATATCATAAAAAAATCTAATTTGAAAAAGGGCCACTTTCGAAGATGGAACTACGAAATTACAGCATTTGGTGTTGCTTTTGTTTGTAATCTGTCATTTATGTGGGTACATAAACCATGTTGATAGTGCTCTATATTCATTAATCAAGCTGAAATTATGTCGCTTACGCCTGAAGAATGCACCAGAATACTTACAATGCTGGAAACCGGCCGGAGTCAGCGCGATACAGCCAGGACTGTCGGTGTGTCGCTGTCAACAGTACAAAGAGTTCTCCGACGTTACGAAGAAACTGGTTCTAACCTACGCAGACCAGGAACGGGCAGAACCAGGTGTACCACAGCACGAGAAGACCGATACTTGGTGAACACCATGCTTCGAAATCGCTTTCTCACAGGAACTGAACTCACCAATCAGTTTCGACGCCTCGGAGGAAGTAACCCAAGTGCATGGACAGTAAGACGTCGGCTTGCTGAATCTAACTTAAAACCCCTTAGACCTGCAAACGGCCCTAAACTGGAGCGTGGGCATCGTATTTCGAGACTAAGGTATGCCCAGAGCCACGTAAATTGGAGTATTGAAGATTGGTCAAAAGTTATGTTCTCCGACGAATCAAAATTTATGCTCTACAAGCACGATGGAAGACACAGAGTGTATCGAAGACCAGGGGAAAGATTCAAGCAAGCATGCATCGAAGAAAAAGTAGCCTACGGTGGTGGTCTGTACTTGTGTGGGCCGGAATTTCTTCTGAAAGTCGCACAGAGCTGGTGATCATAGAAAACGGCTCTGTAACTAGCGTAAGATATGTGGAAGAAATCCTCAATGATCACGTTGGTCCATTTATGGTCAATTTAGGTGAGGATGCTATATTTATGCATGACAATGCCCAACCTCATACAGGTAGGATTGTGAATGACTACCTTCAAGAGATGAACATTACTCGTATGGAGTGGCCAGCGCGCAGCCCGGATATCAACCCGATCGAGCATGCTTGGGACGAGCTAGGCAGATGCGTAAAACAACGAAACCCTCCCCCAATCACGCTTCGTGAGCTCAAAATTGCTCTCACAGAGGAATGGGAGAATATTCCCCAAAATCGTATAAGGAACTTGGTGTACAGCATGCCAAACCGCGTAAACGCAGTAATGGAAGCACGAGGAGGCAATACGAAGTATTAAAATTCAAGAAAATCGTAATAAAGTTCAAAAATTTCATGTTTCCTATTTTTGTTTTAAGGAGAGATCAGCAGTTTTTTCTTTATGTAATTTTGTGTTAATAAAATGTATGGTGACTCATATTTTTTTTACTTTCATTTAAGGAGTATTACATTGTCTATTAAATACAATTTATTGCATTAACCTATCATTTTTAGTTTCCGAGATTTTTAACATTCTTTAAGTGACCCGGATTCATTGCTCTCGAGTGTATTTAAAAGTATATAAGTATTATATCCGTGGTCTGATACCCATAAAACAAACAGGTTATTCCTAGCTTACTTTGGGATCAGATAGCGTTGTGTGAAATGTCCGTGAATATTTATTTATTGTCTGCCACCTTAATGGAATAAAACAAACTGAGTGTTTTGTTTCAGTATATGGCCATAGACACTAGTCCTCTGAGTGTCTATGTTATGCACCCATTTTGGAACAAAGTTGTAGAGGTAAGATATTGCTTTTTTTAATTCTATACAACACTAGAAGACGTCACGCGTTTTCACCCGCGTATCTCCCGTTCCCGTGGCAATACGGGAATAAAATATAGCCTATGTTCACCGCAAAGAGTGTATCTACCCAAATGTAAAAGAATCTTTCAAATCGGTCCAGTAGTTTCGGAGTCTATTTGATGCAAACAAACAATCTTTCCTCTTTAAAATATTAGTGTAACTATTCCAGACTACAAATAAGTTAATAGGTACTAGCGGACGTCACGCAGTTTCACCCACGTAGTTCCCGTGGGAATACGGGAAGAAAATATAGCCTATGTTCACCGCAAAGAGTGTAGCTTCCCAACAGTGAAAGAAATTTTCAAATCCAGTAGTTCCGGAGCCTAACAAAACACACAATCAAATCTTTCCTCTTTATAATATTAGTATAGATGTAACAACGGCCCTGACTGTTCAAAATGTTGGTTTGAATTACTGAAAAGCATTGAGTTATTCATTATTACTCAATGACTATAAAGTGACTTTTTAGGGTTCCCTATTCAAAGCGTAAAACGGATCTCCACTTGTCTATCACCAGCCCGTATGCCAAGAACCGTAATATTAGGCAGCAAAAACTTTCAAACATAAGTACACACACAAAATAGAATGCAGAAAATAACCAAATAACAACAGCCAGTCAAAGCCAAACCTGAGCATTTAAAAAAAAAATTGTTGTCAGACATTTTGTAAAACTGGGCATTTTGACACTGCGGACATTTTGATACATGGTACCTAATGGACCGAAAGGCATGTTAGTTACTATGGCGAGAAATTAAACTTTATTATTATTATATTAAGATCAGAGGGAGAGAGAGAATTATAGTACCAAAATAACTAAGTAGTCAATTCCCTTCCACTTGTCTCATACCTCAGCTAATTGCCAGAAAAGTTTGTTTGTAGTTATCGAACAATAGACCTAGCACACACCAGACGAATTGACACAAAGATACTTACTGAAAAAATATCAATTCAATTCAAACTAAATCTTATGTTTAAACAATAAACTAGAAGAAAGTAAGTCTAAAGTATTTCCAACTTTATTTCGTTTATTTGCCTGTAAATGGCATCCCCAAAAAAATCTCCGATGTGAAACATTCCTGCAAGTGGAACAGTTCTGGTTAATGCACGAAACTATTTATTTATTTCATTTCATTGCAAATACAGGTATACAAGATGTATGTATACAAGATTTTGTAAGCTATAAACTCTTGATATACACAGACCGAGATGAACTGAAGCTGGTCAGTAGCTGCAATGGCTAGCATGGATTTATTTGATTTTCTTTTTTCACCATTAGCTCTCCAGGTGTTTGTGTTCGGTCCCTGAGATAAATATATGCCTTATTTATATCAGGGACCCATCTGGAGGTCAGGCGGTGTTCGGTTAAAACAATGCCGAAAGAAAACAATAAAAATACTCTTAGAAAACCAAATAATATTATCATAGAAGAGAAAAAATCCTTGAAGTATGTCGCAAGATGCCTTAACTACTTAACCGTCCATGCTATACGGAAATAGATAAGTTACATATTATTATGTAGGTAATGCGAACAATGATGAATTAAAACAAAATATCATACGATTCTTATCAACGAACATCTGAGGTTATCACTAAACATGTATAGTTGATGGAATATCGACCTTATATCGATGTATTAAAGTGCAAATAGAAATAAACTTGAACGGTGTAAGTGCTTATTCATAAAATTGCTATCGGCCATTTCGATATGCGTTTTTGGAGATATAATACGAAAACATTGGCTAGTCTTCAAATACCTAACTGTACACCTGTAAACGTCATGATCTTTGTAAATTTGATTATGCTAAACGTACCTAGTCACCCGCGCCGCTGAATACTTACCAACGAAGATTCTTGAACAATCTTCGCCCGCCCTTGAGCGCACAGTTCGAGGAACCTAGGCTCGTGTAGTCGTCAAATATAGTAACTATTATAAAGCACCCCAGCTAGCCCCCTTGTCGCAAAATCGCGATGTTCCAAGCCCGTACCTTGAAGGCGAGCCTTCGTCTTTCAGGAAATTATTGTATGGGAGGGACGAAATACTTTCGCTGCAGAAACAAAAATGCCTGAATATATAAACAAACAATCACGCACGGAATTTCAGAAAGTAGAGAATAGAGGCCATTCTATAACCTGCCCGCCATTATAACGGTCTTTTGTAGCTAGTTACCAAATAAGATATAGTTTCCACTTAGGATTAGGCACGCACGTCACAAGATGTGCGGATATTTGTCCTGTCTCGTTCCTCGACAAAAGTACACTCTGGTCCAGTCTGATCCCCCCATATCTTTGATTATTAGACTGTGTTCTTGGGACACACTCTAATAATCCAAGGTTTCAGATCCTAATTGTCTTTGGATTGCCAAGAGCTTTTCAGTAAGCTCTTTACTTTTTTTTAATGTGTAAAGTGTACGCTAATTTAGTTAAGTACACTTTAGAGCTCAAGCTCTTTACTAAAACGAATATCCAAAGCGGCATTGATAGGCTCTTACGAAATCTGGTTGGCCAGAGGAAGGAAAATTGTTGATGGTGGCGAGCGTTTATGCGCATATAAATGTGGCAACCCTAAGCCTACTCAAATGGGTCGCAAGTCCCCTTAGACCATATAACACGGGACTAGCCTTTGCGAACCACCGCATACAAAAATATTCTGCCAGTTTTCATACAAATGAAGGGGGAAACACAAAGACAAATAAAATTTCATTGCATTTAAAAATGTATTTATCGACAAACGCGTAATGGCTGTTGTGTGTTAATTGTTATTGTACAGTCAACTACAATGTAATGTACTAGTTTAATCATATAAAATGATGTACTGATGTACAGGCTTTTCATAAAGCCAAAAGACCAAATGGTCATGTGCAATGGCAGAAAACAATGCTTAAGTAAGGCGCATCCTGTGGTTAGATGATCTAAGCAAGTCCCAGACGCTGTCGGGGTGTACCCCCTGTGCCACGCTATTAACCCAGCGTTCTCACGGTGAATCCATGGAATGCTAAGAATAAGGTCTCTCTGCATATCTTCGATTTATTAGAGCATGTACTTTATCGCTGAAGACATAAATATATACATAGTTCAACAGTATAGAAGTGTTTTTCTTAAACTAGCTTTCTATTTCCAGTTCATACCAAAATGGGTGGCACCCAACGTGTTGACTTTCGGTGGATTTCTTCTCATCGTACTGGATTTCCTCTTCCTGTCGTACTACGACTATGACTACTACGCTGCCAGCACACCAGTGTACAATGAAACTATTGGAGAATCTGCACTTAATGGTCACATAGAAGTAATTCCTCAGTCGCTGTGGTATGTGGCTGGCGTATTTCTGTTCCTGGCATACACTTTAGGTAAGTTATGAGTTCTTTATATACTATTTCGGATCCAGTTCTGTACCCCACAAATACTCATATTCCATTCCATTTTTCACGTAAAATGATAGCTAAATGTATACAACTGTTTTTGAATGACTTTCGCCACTAAAGCTTATAATCATGTTTTGAACCTCATCATTTATAATGTTCAAATAGAGGTCTAATATGTAAAAGGAAGTACTGCACCTAGGCATTTGACACAGCTGGTCACATTGGACTTATCTAAACACTAGCTGACCCGCGCAACTTCGTTTGCGCCACATAAGAGAGAGTATTACTTGTTCCCGTCGCATTTACTCCCGTCGCGTTGCGTTTCCTCCCGTAGCGTCTCCTCGTTAATATTCAATACATAAATATAAATAATATTTACGCAGCACACGCAACGAAGCTCTCAAAAGGAATAACTTTTTCCCAGTTTTGAAACATTTACTATTACTGCTCCGCTCCTATTCGTTGTAGCGTGATGCTGTATAGCCTATGACATTCCACAATAACGTAGCTTTCTATTGGTGAAAGAATTTTTAAAATCGGTTCAGTAGATCCAGAGATTACCCCTTACAATTTAACAAACACACAAACTTTACTTCTTTATAATATTAGTATAGATTATTCCTACTCCTTATAAAAATGTTACTAAACCTTTATTAGGCATCTTTAGGTTTACAGACACATGTTACATACATCAGCAAGGTTGATTTTTAATTTTATTTATCAATACAAAAGGCGTACCCCAAGGGGCAGCACTAGGTCAGTATAGAGAATTAGAGAATCCTAATCCCTCTGTAAAAAAATGAATTCAAACTAAAATTACCCTTTTTAAGGTTTCGTACCCGAAGAGTAAAATCGGGACCCTATTCATGAGACTTCGCTGTCCGTCTGTCTGTCTGTCTGTCTGTCTTCCTGTCTGTTCGTCACGAGGCTGTATCTCAGGATCAGTTATAGCTAGAGAGCTGAAATTTTCACAGATGATGCATTTCTGTTGCGCTATAACAACTAAGAATCGCTCGTGGCCCCGCGGACTCAGTGTTCTGTAAACGATCACTGCAGTAAGCAACTTTCACTATGGCCGGACCTTGGATGGGTGACCATCCGTGTGATCACTTTGTGACATTTATTTGAGCGTTTCCGTGATTCAGAAGGCACGTTAAGCCGTTGGTCCCGGTTGCCAGTAAAATGGCGGTCGTTAAGCTAAGTTGAAGGCTTTATTTCAACAGCAGGCAGTCACAACCTGCTCCTGTCCATTTAAACACGGCAATACGGCTCACCACCTATTACGTGGGACAAATTATACAAAGGTGAAATGTGGGCATATAATATGCCTCTGCCTACCCCTTCGGGGATAAAGGCGTGACTATATGTATGTATATGTATAACAACTAAAAACCGAAAAATCTTAATAATAAATGGGTGGTCCTGTGTACGAATTCGACTCGCAGTCTGGCAGTTTCCCGGTTTTAATTTTTTTTTATTTAACTCTTTCCCTTCTCATTTCCTCTCCATGGTTGAGTAAAAACAAGTTATACCTATTGCAAATCATGTCTGGCATTCACAAGGTCGAGAATGATAAGTCACATTTGATAGTATCATTTACCTGTACTACGTTATCAGTGGTGATTTGCCGCAACGAAAACTATTATTTGCCGACTTCTGTTTGAATTTCATGTTGACGAACTAAAGCCTCGAATTCCTTTAAAAAAATTCCAAAGACCTGTTGGAAAACGTAAGGTAGAACGACACCCAGCCGGGTGGACTGATGACCTTGAAAAAATCGCAAGGGGTACTGGTGGCAGTTGGTGCATGATCGTGTATTATGGCGAAAATTGTAAGAGGTCTACGTCCAGCTGTGGACGACGATAGGCTAATTTGATTGTTATTGACTATGCGCGGACCCGCGGACTCAGTGTTCTGTAAACGATCACTGCGGTAAGCAACTTTCACTATGGCCGATCCTTGGATGGGTGACCACTTCGTGAAATTTATTAGTAAGCGTTTCCGTGCTTCGAAGCTACCTTAAGCCGTTGATCCCGGTTGCCAGTATAATAATAGTATTTTTTTTTATTATCAGGCAACATTAGGCAGTTGCATAGTATAATGGCAGTCGTTAAGCCAAGTGGAATGCCTTTTGACGGTAGATGGACAGGCGCGGGTTGTGACTGCCTGCTGTTGAAATTTTTCAAGCCACAACGTACGCCGTACGGTAGTCACAACGTACGCCAGTCCATTTCCACGCGGCAATGGCGTGGGACAAAATTTAAAAAAATTGAAATTTGGCATGTAATGTTCCTCTGCCTACCCCTTCGGACATAAAGACGAGACTAAAAATATGTTAATGACTGAACGCGAAATGCAAGGTTCCGTAGCTGCTAATTTCTATGAAAATTTTATTCAAAGATCTCATTTTAAATTTACCTATTGTAAGCGATGTTTGTGGACTCGAAAAATACATAAAATTGTAAACTCTCAAGGACTGCTTAGGAACTAAGGCAAAGCCACGAACTTGACGCAAGTGACGGATTGACGGGTGCGTGATCGCGTGCGGGTCAAAAAGCAGCGATTGATATCTATGGTTTCTGATTAGGATACTGTCTGTCAATGACGACCTAAATATTTAAACTTTTCCTTAACAATTTCATTGTTCTATGTATCCGTATACAGAAGAATAACAGATTACTATCCTACGCACTTCCTCTCAACATTTATAACGATTTGTAATCTTATTTTATAAATACAGCGAGGTATTTACGAAACTTACTCCTATGATGCTCATCTTAGACTAAAACCACACAGCGGAAACTCTATACAAATGATTCGTTTTAGCCCCTCTCTATAAAATAGAGAGGGGCTTATGGCGACACTTGTGTCTGTAGTCTGTGACTCTATTGCATTAAACTACGTCACTGGGTCATGTGGATCATCTGTTCAAAGTTTGAAATAAAACAAAAATGACAACGTCAATCTGATTGAATTTTCACTTTCACAAAACGTTAGAGGGGCAGTCGGGTGAGACTGTCTCACGGCTTCGTACGCTGCATGTTATATGGTTCTTGAGATTGATTTACTTTTTTTACTTATGAACCGAATGACATGAAACAATCACTAAATGTTAAGTGGAGCAAACTGCAACGCAATAAAGAAAACCGCATTGCAATCGGTTGAGCGGTTGCCGAGATTAGCGTGTAGAAACGTACAGACAGACAGACAAAAATTCTAAAAATCATTGTTTTAGGTTCTATTGCGTTCATAAAGCCCCCCTATAATTTTTTTCTTATTTATCTAAATATATATAACTCAAAGGTGACTGACTGACTGCCTGACATAGTGATCTATCAACGCACAGCCCAAACAACTGGACGGGTCGGGCTGAAATTTGGCATGCAGGTAGATGTTATGACGTAGGCATCCGCTAAGGAAGGATTTTGATAAATTCTACCCCCAAGGGCATAAAATACGGGAAGCAAGTACGGGAACAAATTTTACGCGGGCGAAGCTGCGGGCATCAGCTAGTCTTCAATGTACTTACAGACAGCGACTTGTTACGATTTTATTATTTGTATTAATGATGTGATGTATTTAGAAATATATAAGTATGTCTGTCAGTCGTCTAGATCCCATAGCACAAGCTTATATCAGCTTAATTTGGGCCAGATGATTTGTGAGAATGTCCATCAATATTAATTAATATATTGATTGAGTTGTGTAAAAGTCGTGCCCATACCAAAGACTTCTATATAAACTGAGGTAGACACGCCGTACTCTAACAAACGAGATTTCAAAAGCAATCCTCAAACACACACATTGCTAAGACTACATTCACTTATAAATAATATTTAGGTACCTACGTTATTGTCACCACAATAGCAATATACGAAAAGAACAAGAGTAAAAGAGAAGGCGTATGGACTCCGATTGCAAGCCGAGTACCTACTTTCGAAATTTTGACTCACTACAGTGCGAGCAACGCTGCTAATTAGCTCAGTTTATGGGTTTCAAAAATCGGTGCGTAGGGCATGTCTACCTCAGCTTATATAGAAGTCTTTGGCCCATACACGAAGACGCGCCCCATTCTTTTCTCAAATCGTGTGCAAGTTTGCAAACATCAATACCTACGGATTTTTCTTCTGTCTATCTATACCAGTGTTGTTACCACTGGCCCGAAGAATATGCCGTATCTAGTTTCCGGAGTGGTGAAACCGTTTGCGAGCTTCGCTTGTATAAAAAAAAAACGCCATAAATGGAAGCCAAACAATAATAAACAAATTCAAACGACTAAACTATTATCTATTTTATAAAAAAAAACCTATTTATTGGTCTGTGGTGCATCCGCTTGGCAAAAAATCGGTTGTCTGTAAAGTCGGTTTACTGACGATGGTTGAACGTGACAACGTCATAAGAAAATAAAAATAAAAACAAAAATAAAAAT
This sequence comes from Miltochrista miniata, assembly GCA_933228765.1. Classification (NCBI taxonomy): domain Eukaryota; kingdom Metazoa; phylum Arthropoda; class Insecta; order Lepidoptera; family Erebidae; genus Miltochrista; species Miltochrista miniata. Next base: position 7,292,037 of record OW121769.1, read on the forward strand.
AAAAATACAAATAAACATTACAAAACAAAAAGAAATATAAAAACACATCAATTGATTATAGTGCCATGTGTTGAAAACAATCCTAAAATAAATGGAACGCCTCAGAGCGAGGTAACGCGAGGGAGGTAACGACATATTGCGTCATCTTTTTTCGTTCGTGCAGCCGGCTCCATCGAATTATAAGACGTTGTCACGTCAAAAAGTCTAGAAACAAAACTAATATTTTGCTGACTGGGGCTACATTGTCAAAAAGCTGCCAATAACGTCACATATGTCTGTCAGTCAATGACGGTATACAATTTGATTGGTGGTTTTATTGACGGTTGTTGGCAACTGGCTACTGATTGGTGGTTCTTTTTAACGGGCTGCCATATGTACAGCACAGTGGCTCCTCTATTATTTTCTTCTCTTTTTTGCCAAGCTGTATTATTATATATTACTAGCTGACCCGCGCAACTTCGTTTGCGGCACATGAGAGTTAGAAAAAGAGAGGTATGTTATTAATATTTTGAGTAAAATAATGTTTCCCGTCGCATTTACTCTCGTCGCGCCTACTCCCGTCGCGTCGCTTATATACATGAGAGCTGCACATGAGATTGAGAAGGAGAGAGGTGTGGTATAAATATGTAAAGTGATATAATGTTTCCCGTTGCATTTACTTCCACCCGTCCTTTTTTTGGTACTGAACTCATGTGTGTCCGACTCGCACTTGGCCGGTTTTTATCGTTCAGTTGATTGGCTACCACTGCAGACCATGTTTACCTACTCCCGTCGCGTCCGTCATACTTCAAAACTTATTAAAAGAGGTTATTGTGAGTGAACCTTAAATTATAGGCTTAAGCTGTTGACGACATTTTTTTGGAACTTTTAAAGGGGAACATTTTTGTAATACAAAATTTTCACGTAACTTTAACCATTTACGCAACGTACGCAGTGGAAGCTCTCAAAAGAAAGAAATTTTCCCCGTTCTCGAAACATTATTTATGGCTGCTCCGCTCCTATTCGCATTAGCGTGATTTTATATCTCCATTAGCCATCCTCAATAAATGTACTATTAAACTGTAAAATAATTTTTGAAATGCAACTGGTAGTTTCTGAGATCCTAGGACAAACAAACTCTTCAGTTTTATGATATTGTGAGCGAACCTTAAGAAACAGACAAATTAGGTTATTGTGAGCGAACCATAAGAGATAGACATTTACTGCCGCGGACTTTTTTTTAGAACTTTTTAAGAGAAACAAAATTGTGATAAACAATTTTTACGTATCTTTAACTATTTACGCAGCGTACGCCTCGGAAGCTCTCAGGCGGTAAAAAATATTTCCCGTTTTCGAAACATTATTGATTGCTGCTTTGCCCCTATTCGTCTTAGTGTGATGTTATATAGCCTATAGCCATCCTCAATAAATGGACTATCAAACTGTGAAAGAATTTTTGAAATCCAATCAGTAGTTCCTGAGATCCTAGCGTTCAACCATACAAACAAACAAACAAACAAACTCTTCAGCTTTATAATATTAGTATAGATTATTTGTATACTATTTTATGACTTTGTGTAATGCTGCGTTAACACACCGAACCAGGAAACACCAACAAAGAATACTCAGGGTTGACTCCTGTGCACTCGTTGACTTTAAACTCCAAAGATGGGTATTCAGCATTCTAACGGCACATTCCTCTGATGTAACCGCCACGCTTCCGCTAAAGCGTCGAAACAAGACCTGCAAACATAGAGGCCATAGAGCAATGCGACCGACACAAGGGGAGTGACATAGCATGTTAGCTCTGTACATATCTGTCTATGTAAATGTATATGAAATCGTATTCATATGATACATCACTATAAAAGCAATCGGCTGTCGCTATGGAACTTACAAAACGTCTCATCTCATAATGTCCTTTTCTCGAAATGTCCTTACTCATAATGTCCCTTATTCGAAATGTCCTTTCTCATATTGTCCTTTTCTCAAAGTTATAAAAAAAATAACCAACTTCTAACTTAACCTATCCAAGTCGGGGTGCTAGGTCGGGGAACCTCCTAGTGAGCTTGGACCGGTTTCCTATCCCTGCGGGCTATATGCCCGGGGGGAGTGGCAACTGGACTAAGACGGTGCACCCTGGAACATCGGCTATTGGGTGCGGCGTGCTGCCCCCATTAGTCGATGTACTGATATCCCGGCAAGCTGACCCCATGGCGAGGGGGTCGCAGTTCGGTGGGCTTGCTAGGCCCGCGGTGTTGCGTTGCATCTGCATCGCAACACACCGTGGCGGACGCCCCAATGCTCCCGGCCTTCCAGCGGGTAGAAGCATTGGGAACGTTAAACAGCCGTCTTTTGACGGAGTTGACCCCATTGCACGAGGGGGTCGTGGTATGGAGCAAACCTCACTACACCGCGGGCCTTAAAGGCCCGCCGGTGTAGTGAGGTTTGCTCCCGGCTGCGGCCGGTTGGAGCAAGTTTGCTGTGCGGCAGCGGCCGCTTGTGCGGCTGTTCCGCCTGTACGGCAGTCCACCTGTGCGGCAGTTTCGTAGCGCGGCAGTTTGCCAGAGACTGCTGCGTGTGTGCGGGCTGCCGCATGTACGGTGGCTCCGTCTGTGCGGCCGTTCCGTCCGTGCGGCCGCTCCGTACAGCACGGTAGGGGCCTGTCACTGCTGGTCATGGTGCAAGCCATGGTCGGTAGTCAGGCGTGCTGAGTCGCCATCGCTTCGATGGCGGCAAAGCGGGAGGCGCACTGCGTGGGGGAGTGGGAGCAACTCTACAATTGGTCCCACTCCGCCGTGCAGTTCGGGGCGCCGTCGCAAGAAGCTTGCGCACGCCCCCGAATATTTATTGACCGTGGGCGTAAGGTCGGGGGACCCCGCCCGCCAACGGTCACACGGCGATGGGCACCTTCCTTGTGTTCCGGGGGTGCCCATTAGCGCACGCCTGCGCCAGCCGCTCTCTGTCTCCTCTATTACAGAGGGGCAATCGAGAGCGGTGCAGGCGTGGTTTCAAGCTCCTTAGAGAGCTTTTGGGAGTCGCCCATCTGGCTCCCCCGAGGAGAGCCCCGAATTCACGGGGCGCCCCTAGCCGGGTCGACGTGAATAATCTTTTGATATCCCTCGGCCCGGCTATAGGGTGAGGAGGAACACCGCGGGGTTTAGTGGGTAGGACGGTCCATTCCGGACCGGGCCGGGAGTCCCACACACCATCCCAGCAGGCTGCCCCCGCAGTTGGGATGAAGGCGCGTAAATGCGTTCCCCGCGTCAACAAAAAAAAAAACCTATCCAAGTCGGATTGAAGCGGGGTTTTAATCCTGTAGTGCACATATTTTGAGAAAGGTACATTTTGAGAAAAGGACATTTCGCGAAAAGGACATTTTGAGAAAAGGACATTTCGCGAAAAGGACATTTTGAGAAAGGACATTTCGAGAAAAGGACATTTTGGGAAAAGGACATTTTGAGAAAGGACATTATGAGATTAGACCTTACAAAAACCAATTAAAACAATACATCGGTTTTCCCAAACGCCTACAGTATGGGATTCTTCAAAAGGTATCTTAGGGTCAGTTCAAACCAAACGGAAAAATGCTCGCGCACTTTTTTGATATCACTGTATAATAAACTGTATTAGCATCGACTTAGGTTCAAAATCTGACGCAGACATCAAGCGTCCAAGGCGCGTGCCCGAGCATTCGGCCGCATACGTCGTCGCGCTACATCCGTAGCGCATTTTTGCTCTCGGTGTGAACAAAATCTCAAGAGGATGCCCGCGCGCACGCGAGTATTTTTCCGTTTGGTATGATCTGACCCTTAGAAGGTTTTTACAGGGTAGGCAGCGCGAGTGTAGCGCCTCGGGTGTTGCCAACGTCCATAGGCATCGGTGACCACCGGTGCATTTGGTGGGCCGTATGCTTGTCTGCCACCTTAAGTGGTATATAAAAAAATAAGCATTCTCATAATTTCAAACGCACACATATTGTATTTCTTATATGTACCTGTATGTGTGTGTTAAAGCGTAATCCTTTTGGATTACACCTTGACAGTGGAGTAAGTCTCCATGGCCATCCCTCGTCATGTTGCTCAATGCCTACAAAGGTTATTGAAACCCATTCAATAGTGTTCATTGTGTATGATGTGCGGAGACAGCATCCAGCCTGCCGAGAGCCTACCATCCGAGCATGAACTGAAATGGGCCACCTGGAAGTCCCTAAATAGGTTGAGGTCCCAGGTCGGCTGCGGCAGGGCGAACCGGGTAAGATGGGGTTACCTGGACGCTGGGGGCGGAGGCTGCGATTGTGGTGCACTCGTCCAGTCGATGGACCATCTTCTGTCATGTTCGTTGTGTCCTACACCTGCACAATTGCTGATCTAAACCAAGCAACGGAACGTGCAGTCGGTCTTACCGAGTTTTGGGCTGGGCTTATTTAGTTATTACTTTTTTATTTTTTTTTATTGTTGCCATTGACACGAAGAAGAAGAAGATTGTGTATGATGTGTATGCAGCCTAATATTTCAGGGCACCTTGGTTATTACAGGGTAAAAGTAAAAACGGGACCCTCAGATATTTATTTCTGTTGCCTAAAAACAGACATGACGAATCTTTAGTGTTTCTGTTTTTTGCCATTTGGCTACGGACCCCTAAAAACCGGCCAAGTGCGAGTCGGATTCGCGCACGTAGGGTTCCGTACCAAAAAACCGAAAAAAAAATCACGTTTATTGTACGGGAGCCCCCTTAATCATTATTATTATTTTTCTGATTTTATGATATAGCGTAAAATATGTTATGACTGCAGCAGAAATACATCATCTGTGAAAATTTCCGTTCTCTAGCTATCACCGTTACAACCTCGTGACTAACAGACAGTCAGATAGACAGACGGACAGCGCAGTCTCATGAATAGTGTCCCGGTTTCTACCCTTTGGGTACGCAACCCTTAAAAGGAGGGCTCTTGTACAACAAACTTATTTTTTTTTGCCGTTTTTGGCACGGGCCCCTAATGCGGGAGTCCGACCCGCACTTGACCGAGTTTAATTTGTATAACAACCAATTTATCGATGTAGGTTTACCATAAAATTAATTATGTCAGAATTCGTAACAAAATACTATAGACGAACAATTTTGTAATTAAAATAACTTTATTGGCATTTAATCTACGTAGATATTTTAATTGTTTTACAAAGACATTAAGTAGTGAAGTATGTTCTATTACATTCCAAACAATATTATCCCATTTTTATAATTTTTTACCAGCTGATGCTTTCGACTCCGCCAGCGTAATAAGTATCGTAATAGACCAGCTGTTCCCCGCCGCTTCGACCGCGTAGAAGTCGTTATCGCGTAAAATCATAAGCATAACCCTCCTTTTGCGCAGCCGTTTAAAAAGTAGCCTATGTCCTTCCCAGGGCCTCGAACTATCCCGATACCAAATTTCATCTCAATCGCTCCAGCCGTTTAGGCGTGAAAGCGTAATAAACAGATAGACAGAGTTACTTTCGCAATTAAAATATTAGTAGGGAAGTAGGGATTAGTAGGGATATCATGTTTCATAGTAACATTTACTTTTTATGACCTAAACAATCTATATTGAAGGAGAAATAATGTAAGTTTTATTTTTCAAAACGATCGGGTTCGATTCCTTAAAAGTCTAACCTAACCTAACCCATTCCGTTATAAGATTGTACAATTTAGAGTGCAAGTTAGTATTTTTGATGTACAATTCGCATTTCTGTTTTACGATGTACAAAACACATTTTTGGTGTGAATTCGATTTAAAAGGTCATCTCGTTCTGAGTAATATTTGAGGTTTTTAAGTAGGACATGTTTAGTTAATCAATTGGTTTTTAGAGTTTCGTAGCCAAATGGCAAAAACGGAACCCTTATAGATTCGTCATGTCTGTCTGTCTGTCTGTCTGTCCGTCCGTGTGTCACAGCCATTTTTATCCGAAACTATAAGGCCTATGCCATTGAAACTTGGTTACTAGATGTATTCTGTGAACCGCATTAAGATTCTTATATAAAACTAGAAAAAAAGTAGTAAATTTTGGGGTCCCTATACTCAGAACTGAAATTAAAAATTTTTTTTTTCATCAAACCCATACGTGTGGGGTATTTATAGATAGGTCTTAAAAATGCTATTGAGGTTCCTAACATCATTTTTTTCTAAAATGAATAGTTTGCGCAAGAGACACTTCCAAAGTGGAAAAATGTGTGTCCCCCCCCCCCCTCTAACTTCTAAACTAAGAGAATGATAAATCTAAAAAAACATATATGATGTACATTGCCATAAAAACTACCAACGAAAATTGGTTCGAATGAGATAGAGCTGGTAGTTTTTTTTTAATACGTCATAAACCGCAATTTTCGGTTAGAAAAATCACTACCACTGCGAACGTATTTATGTTACTTGCTGCTACGAAACCCTTCATGGGCGAGTCCAACTCGCACTTGGCCGGTTTTTTTGCACAGTATTTAATTTTCAGGTTTGCATTCAGTAAATTAGTGGAGTTACCTAGTGTGCAGAAAAATTAAACAGATGTGCATTTAAAAATATCCATAAGAAATAATGTAAGTTTTATTTTTCAAAACGATCGGGGTTCGATTCCCGAACTGTTAAGAATTTTTTTTTAAAGCTACGTATGCAGTTTTTCTTTTCTCTAAAATCGATGACATGGTTCCTAAGAACAGATCTATGTATGTCTTATATTTACAGACTTGCCCATACTGACCGGTCCGAAAGTAGCATCCTGTATATTTATGTATGTATGTCTTGTTCCAGACGGTATTGATGGCAAGCAAGCACGACGTACCCAGACCTCCGGACCCCTGGGTGAACTGTTTGACCACGGCCTGGACTCGTACTCAGTATTCTTCATACCAGCTTGTCTGTACTCGATATTTGGGCGAGTGGACTATTCCATACCTCCGACCAGGTACGTTTGGTTTTTATATAATGTCAAGTTTTGCAGGTCGTCAGGGCACAATTTTGTAATCTCTGTAAGTGCGGCACTTATTCGAAAAATGAAATTGTAAAAAGCAAGGTTTCAATTTTTTTTAAATATATGACTCGCCAAAATAACTTCTCCCGCCGTTGAATGGCGACATTTAGCAAATTGGGGGCCACTCTCACAGTCCATAGAACTATTAACTGCCTCTGTGGTGTAGTCGGTAGTGATCCGCCTGCGGCGCTGGAGGTCCTGGGTTCGATTCCTGGGTCGGTCCTTTCTTTCTTTCTTTCTATTATAAAGAGGAAAGATTTGTTTTTTTGTTTGTTTGTTTGTTTGTAACGAATAGGCTCCGGAACTACTGGACCGATTTGAAAAATTCTTTCACCGTTGGAAAGCTACATTCTTTGCGGTGAACATAAGCTATATTTTATTCCCGTATTCCCACGGGAACGGGAACTACGCGGGTGAAACCGCGTAATGTCCGCTAGTGTATAATATGTATGTATTTAGAAATTATAAGTATGTTTATCAGTCGTCTAGATCCCATAGCACAAGCTTATATTAGCTTAATTTGGGCTAGATAATGTTGTGTGTGAATGTCCACAAATATTTATGTATTGATTTATTTATTACTACAAAAAATTTGGCGGTTGAATGGTGTGCCTTTTTACGCTCCGCTTGAAGAACTCATAGTTGCATTTAGGCTGAAGGGAATATTCCCCTGGGCGAGGCCGCAGTTGCGGCCGTGGGTCTGTTGGGAGTCCTGGGACATCCTTCCGAGGGCTTACCCGGGGCTCCCAACCATAGGCTGTTGGGCGTTACGGGAGGTTTTTTAGTCGGTAGCAGTCTTAGCATCTATGATGGATTTTCCCTCACGTTAAAAAAAAGGCTGAGGGGAAAAACGTACGGGAGAGCGTTCCAAATTTCTTTGGTTCTACAAAGAAACCATATTTTGAATCTCGACAAAATATGATGAAACTCCGTTAAAACTCATTTAAAGACATGTAAAAACTGCTTTTAGAAATTTAATATGAATTTGGCATCGTAAATCTTGTTTCAGAATATACTACGTGATGTGGAATTTGCTCCTCAATTTCTACATCAGCCATTGGGAGAAATATAACACGGGTGTTTTGTTCTTACCCTGGGGGTATGACTTTAGTATGTGGGTAAGTGTTTCTGAACTTGCTAAATAATTTAAAAAAATAATAGTACATGTAGATGAATAAGTAAATTTCCGCACATGCATGCCTATCGCGTACATACCTAGACTGCCTCGTTGGTACAGAGGTTGAAATTTGTGACTGCGAATCACGAACGAGGTCGTGGGTTTTGTTCCCACCGGAGACAAAAATTTTTGTGATCCATAAATGTTTATCACGAGACTCTGGGTGTTTCTATGTATGATATATGTATGTATTTAAAAGTATTAATATCCGTGGTCTGATACCCATAACACAAGCAGGTCGTCCTCTCAAAAAAATGACGTAATAAAGGTGCAAATGAAATATTTTTTTATTGGCGTACGTAGACAAAAATGATAGCCCCAAATATTTTTTTTAATCTACAAAATGTGTATCTAACAAAATATGATAAACTTCTGAAGAAAACATGCACCTATAATTTGGTTTTCTTCGATTTTTCTTTACTAATTCTACAAAATATTATAAATGCGAAAGTTTGTGAGTGTGATGTGATGTTTGTTACTCTTTCACCTCTAACGGCTGGACGAATTTGGCTAAAATTATGAACAGGAATCTTTGACCCGCGCAACTTCGTTTGCGTGATAAATGAAGAACCGCTCGACCGATTTTGTTCAAACTTCACATAAACCATCTACTAAATAGTCCGAACAAAGCCTAAACATTTGGTTTGGATAGGTGATCCCGTTCTTGAGTTATAAAATTACAACGAAAAGTGGCATTGATTTTTATATATATAGATTATAAAGAGGTAAGATTTGTTTTTTTTTCTTTTTTGTTTGTTTGTTTGTAACGAATAGGCTCCGGAACTACTGGACCGATTTGAAAAATTCTTTCACTGTTGGAAAGCTACACTCTTTGCGGTGAACATAGGCTATATTTTATTCCCGTATTCCCACGGGAACGGAAACTACGCGGGTGAAACCAAATGACGTCCGCTAGTACATTATAATCTAACGTAACACATAACCTTTTTATCCCGGGAATAAGTTCCCATGGGAAGCGGGTACGGGAACAAAGTTTAATGCGGGCGCCATCCAGTATATGAATAAACGTAATAAGGAAATGTTGACAATTCATCTATACATCTACACAAATAAATAAAATTGGAGTGTCTGTTTGTCTGTCTATCTGTTTGTTCCGGCTAATCTCTGGAACGGCTGGACCTATTTGGACGGGACTTTCACTGGCAGATAGCTTATGTAATATGGAGTAACTTAGGCTACTTTTATTTTAGAAAAATCTTTTTTTTTATTACATTCCACGCGGACGAAGTCGCGGGCACAGCTAGTGATAAATAAAAGGTTTTTACGATTACTTTGAACTAATACAAAAGTTTAAATGGGTAATGAAGTGTATTTTTATGTGTAGCCGTTAAAAATCCTAATTAAAGTACAAATAATAAAAAATTAACGGTTCGGATCTACTGAAAGCCATTATGGACTTCCTGTTAGTAAAATAAAATATATGTGAATAACCTGCTCTTATTAGGGTTACGTACCCAAGGGGCGAAAACGGGTCCCTATTACGGAGACTCCGCTGTAGGTCTGTGTGTCTGTCCCCAAGCTGTACCCCAAGAAGCGTACTAGTGGGAGCGTTGCAATTTTCACAGATCATGTATTTTTGTTGCCGCTATAATAACAAAAACTAAAAACGGAAAATCTATATCTACGCTAATATTATAAAGAGGAAAGATTTGTTTTGTTTGTTTGTTTGTTTGTAACGAATAGGCTCCGGAACTACTGGACCGATTTGAAAAATTCTTTCACTGTTGGGAAGCTACACTCTTTGCGGTGAATATAGGCTATACTTTATTCCCGTATTCCCACGGGAACGGTAACTACGCGGGTTAAACCGCGTGACGTCCGCTAGTAATAAATATCTAAGTTGGGCTTCCATACAGCAACCATGAATATTTGTAGTTTTTTTCCTACGAAAACCTTCGTGCTAGGGATTGCAATCCGGAAAACCGGATCCGGTAATCCGGCGGAACCGGCAACATTTTTCGTCCACCGGATCCGGCACCAATTCACCGCCGGAACCGTTGTTTGCATAATTTGGCAAAAAAACCATGCCGTCGCCAAGGATGATACAAATGTAAAGAGCTTCGACTGCGCGCGAGTCGTTTGAGTCACCATTCAGTGTGTAACTTTCAGGTTACGATGAGATGATACATACTAAAAGTTCCGACATCTAGGCCATGAGGCGGAGAGAGGGCCGTGACAAAAGGCCCAATTTTCATACCTTATAGTTGACTGGTAGAGAATGCCTTTGAAATTAAGTCCGCCAATGTACCACTTCTGTGCATAGAGTTGAAATAAATAAGTTTTAAGTTTTTTACCAATATCCCAAAAATAGTGCGTTGTAGCTACACATGTATGCTGACTGCGCGTAACTGCTACGGTTGTAGCAGTTACGACCATGAAATAAAAACTTACAAAATTCTCCATAACTTTGATTACATAAAGTTCCCATATTCTCAACCGTTTTCGAACTACACTCTTCCGAAATGTTGAAATGATAGTGATTCAGCGTATTTAACATTCGGTTGAGATTTTAAATGAAATATAGGAATAGTGTCAGGGAAGTATGTAATTTGAAGAAAAATGCCAAGGTTACAAAGATTTTATCGTTGTCCCGCATTAATGATATTGTTTGCTGAAGGAGCAAAATATAAAAAAGAATGCTATTAATTATTTCTAAAACCCGTCAGTTACCCAAAACTTCAGAAAACTAGATCCCTAGAGCTATTCTTCTTCTTGTTGCAGAGGTTATACGAGCAGAATACATTTTTGCTTACATGAATAAAAGCCTGATACCAAGTTTTCCCAAAGTGAGAAACTCAGGGACGAACGAACGATCACGCAGAATAGCTTTATCCTACTAATATTATAAATGTGAAAGTTTGTGAAGATGTTTGTATGTTTGTTACTTGATCACGCTCTAACGGCTGAATCGAATCGGGCTGGAATTTGGAACCAAGGTAGATTAGAGTCTGGAATAACACATAGGCTACATTTCATCCCAGGAATATGTTCCTATGGTAAGCGGAACGGGAACCAAACTTCATGCGGGCAAAACCGCGAGCATCAGCTATTTTTCTATATATTTTGGAGCGTGTAGTTCATAAACGGTTGGAATTATGGAAAAGTGTTTAGAACGAAAGTAATTGATACTTTTTATTCTCTAATTTTATCTTAGCATATGTTTTGCTACAAAGCACTCATTTAGATACATTGCCGAAAAACTAAAAAACTGAATCTTTGACACACCCGCCCTTTTTCCGGCACGTTTATAGATGATGAGACTATTAGTATGTTTTCTTCTTATACAACCTGATTAAATTTCTTTAGAAACAGCTTAGGTTCCCGTTCACTCTACATTGCTTTGTGCTTTCTTGACTGGAATAATAACTAAACTTTAAGATTTTAGATTTAGTCTCGGAAAATGAATATTTACGGCTCTTTAAAAAAAAATCTTTACTTTTACATAAAATTGGTAAAGGTTGCCTGGTAGAAATTGCTTTATAGCGATAAGGCCGCCCATTGAACAGCTACTTGCACGGAATGTATGTACTATGATTTTATATACTTGTCGTACAATAAAGTGTAAAATAAATAAATAAATAAATAAAATTGAATCCGTATATGCAGTATCGCTTTTAATTTTGCTCTTCATTAACAGTTCATGTTGGATTTAAAAAAAGTAAGCAAGTTATCCTGGTTAACTCAATCCGGCCGGATCCGGTCGGACCCGGCCGGATTTGAGAAATCCGGTACGGATCCGGCCGGATTCAAAATGACACCGGATTGCAATCCCTACTTCGTGCGTACTTTAACGATTAGATCCATTTTACATAACACTAGCGGACGTCACGCGGTTACACCCGCGTAGCTCCCGTTCCCGTGGGAATACGGGAATAAAATATAGCCTATGTTACGCGGGGATAGTGTAGCTTCCCAACAGTGAAAGATTTTTTCAAATCGGTCCAGTAGTTGTGGAGCCTATTCGATGCAAATAAAGAAATAAACAATTAAATCTTTCCTCTATATAAAACTAGAGGACGTCACGCGGTTTCACCCGCGTAGTTCCCGTCGGAATACAATATTTTTTCTTCCATAAGAACCTTCTCCTGACAATACCTAAACAAACAAAACAAACAAAACAAAAACTGTTTTATTTCACAAAAATGGTGACATTGATCATTATCTATAAACTAATTGCCTAAATAATCACCTAAGTAGGTACATTACATTTAAATTCATGTTGACATGTCACCATAATGCGGAATATGGCCCCCTCTCAGCTTGTTGCTGTCTCACGGTTAACGTGTTACAGCACTGATTTTCTGAGGAGGCCAGTTGGGACAATGACGAAAGACAGTGCAACAATAAAAAATACATTTTCCCTACTTCAATACATAAAAATATAGTTAGGTACCTAAGTGCTTAAAACCAACATAAAAAAATTAAAATTAAACCAAAAAAAAAAAAAAAAAAAGAACAGAGATGATTGCAACTAATATAGTAGTTTTCGATATAAGTGTGGGATTTATGTTATTACGACGAGTTCGACAGATGTTGACCCGAGCCGAAGGCGAGGGTGGACAGTCGGAACGAGTTGAAATAACAATCCCACACGTTGTATTGAACAACTATTTTTAATACAGTTGCGAAAAAATTAAGCAATTTAATAAAATAATAAAAACACAATAAACCTGAATTGTCCAAAATGGCGGCAACCGTAAAAGAATATATACCTACATAAGCAGAGACTATGGCAGTGCACTTCATACAGCCAACTTTTTTTATATTTATAAATTTAATTTGGCTGATACTTATATTAATTTATGTTTAAATTTTGATTAAAATTACTTTTAATCTGATATTGAAACAAGTTAGTATCTTTTTTTGAAATATTTGCATGAATCACACATTATTTTGACAGTTGGGAAAGGAAACGCGCACTAGTGCGGGAAAGGTAAAGAAAAAAGCACGAGTGTGTAATAGCCAGTGGTCGGAATAGGTAGTGCCATTTTGGGTCAATGACATCAAATGTTCTCAATAGTATGGACATGCCCCCAATATCCCGGGATTTTAAACCGGGATTCCATAATTAGCGCAGTACTTTATAATTTATATAAGTAGTGTATTTTAGGTTGTTCGACGATATGGAACAAAGATTTTCATTTCATAAATTAAGTAAAATTCGAAGTAATTTGTAAATCTCGATGAAGAGTATGGATATTTTGATCTTAATAAAATAAATAAAAGTCAAAATGTGAGTAAATATTTATTTAAGAGTATTGAAACAATCATCAGCTCGTAATATAAACTAAAATAAAAAATAACATGATTTTAAGAAATGAAATTGGTATTTCGACAGGGCCGGATATCGAATCGGTAGTTCAGTGAAGAGAATGCATTCACGGTATACTGAGGTCGCAAATTTGCACATATTTTAAATTCTTTCTACCTCTTCTTCAACAATGTTATCGTCCGATAGGTGTGAATTGTAGAAAATTACCATAATTTTTTCAATATTGTCCATTTTTAACGAGTTTCTTTTTTCATTCATAAGCAATGGCTTATGAATGTAAATTGAAAATGACCTTTCAACGTCCACTGATGTTAAGGGTGCATATTTATAATCTAAAACGTTCATATCGAGAAGTTCCCTCCGCGATAAAGTTTCACTATATTCTCTAATAAATTCTAAGTCTGGATTTCTTAGTAAAACTTGTTCTAGCTTTTCTTTTATAGCATCTGACGCAGTCCAGTCTATGATCGTCCGTACGTGGTCAAAAATTTCAAAACTGTCTATAAGAGATATATTCTGTTTTTGCAAGTTTAATAAAGCATTTTGAATGACACTGTAGTTTTCGGATATAAACATGAGGTCATTTTGTACATTTTCTTTCACTATTATATTTTTGGCATTTCTTATGGATAAAGCATCTGTAGCTCTCAAGAAAGTAAGAACTCGTTTTAAATCCTCGAAATGTTTTGCATAATATTCCGCTGCTTGTAACCATGTACCCCATCTGGTAATAACGGGTTGCGGGGGTAACGGAACATTGGGACATTTCTCTTTAAAAATTTTAACTCGGTATGGAGATTAAATTTTTTTTTTTTTTTACATTTGCAATGCAAGGCATCTACATCTGGTATTCCGAACGGACTTTTTCTGCCACTCGATGAAGGGCATGTGCCAAACATGTTACATGCTTCATGTTTGGAAAAAAACCTTTTAGTATACGGCCGGCACGCAACATATAAGCAACGCTGTCTGTACATAAGACTAAAACGTTACTAACTTTTGTTTCATATTGATTGCTCCATAAATTTTCCAAACAATTAACAACAAATTGCGAGATTGTACTTCCATCGACCTCTTCAAGTGCCTTGCAAGCAGTTAAAAACGGTTTTCGTATGGTTGCAGAATTTAATGGCATCACCAAGAAATGTACTACGTATCGCCCCAAAAAATCAGTTGTCTCATCCAAGGAAAGCCAAAGCTTTTCATTACATGTATTTTCATATATAGATGTAATTTTTGCTTGATATGACTTCTCGAAAAACACTTTTCTTAATATTGCTTCACCTGGGAGATCGGTTGAATCAGTGCACTTGCAGCATAATTACTTTTCAAAGAACTTCCTGAACGCTGGGTTGTTAACTTTATTCCATGGAATATTGCAGTATATGAGGAAATTGACGAAGTCAATGTAAAATTCGTTTTTATTCCTCTTGTTAGTTCTCTTGTGAACTGAACCTTTAAGATGTCTCTTCACAGAACTTTTCCTACATTCAATGTTCGAATTACATTTTGTACAATATATGGTTTTTTTCTGTGAAATTGTACATCATTTCAGGATAGTCTTCAATTCATTTTTGCACCGTCTCAGCCTTCGTTTGTCTCGCCATTATCTGCACAGGAAACCGCCCGCGCCCTCCACAGCTTCTAAAAATAATGAAATATAGATTAAAATTACCAATAACAGCAATTAATCGACGATAGTAGTTATCCAGTTAGACAATAATTTATTTCAATCAACCATTCACAAAAAACACTGAATATCACACAAAAAATGCTCATAATGTTATTAAATTGATTTATTTTTTTAGTATATTTTAATAGGGACAACCTAATATTATTAAGTATTTCTTATGATGAGACTAACACGAGCTAACTAGGGCCACTATTAAATGAAAATCATTGCTACGAGAACAAAACTGATATTTATAATTCCCGTCAACTAAGATCTTAAAGATCCTCAAAACAATTTTGAACTACTGCTTTAACTTTAGATATTGCGGCCTAGTCACAAAATAGAAAAGTGTTATACGTGGCCACTTTTCGCAAATTATCGTTTTATAACTATATAATTTGTATAATATATCTTAAAAAATACTGAGGCACCCACGAAATCTTTGTTAACCGGAATTTAGATAGTTTAGCAGCAATGTTTTTTTTTTCAATAATAGCGCCAGTCGCTTAGGCAAACTCTAAATATTAAACATTATAATTTGATATTTAGTTATTTGCATGGAAGCTAGCATAGTCGTATGCCCGCCATTTTGATTTGCTCTGATGGTTTACTGTGAGCAAATCAAAATGGCGGGTGAACTTGGTATTTTCGGGTAGAGAACACTGACATTAAGTGTTGCGTTATTTGGACGATATGGTCCCCCTATGATAGCATCTTAATTTAATATTCTCGTAGAGCTATATTTGCCTACTGAATAACTCGAAAACGTAACAATTTTGAATTTCCCAAATAACAGCGCACATACATCTTGTGACATCGTGCGCCAGTATTCTGATAGAAAACAAAATGGCGGGCGGAGATCTATGCTACAAAGGTTGAAAAGAACTATGCTTATTGTATTGCATAGCTGTTTATATTAATATATTTGTTTATACTTAATTAACCCTCGGTCTGAATTTGGTGCTTCCATACTGAATACCCAAATACTATCCAAATTCATTACAAGCTTTCTTTGTTCGAATTAGAATAAAACAAAAGATTACAAATTCTTAAACTCTGTTTAATTTTATAATATAAACAAACTTACCAAATCACTTGTGGTGGTAATTGAAATTTGTCCACTTCAACAAAATTGGAGTCAGTTATATAAATCCAAAGTAGTCGTGTTAAGATGATCCAGATTCCAGTTTGTTTAGCCGAGGTCAATAAAAAATAACAGGAACACTAAACACAGCAAACGAGACAAGCGCACTCCGCAAACCGTAGCAAGGGAATGATATCTGTTCCCGAAATAGAAAGTTATGTTGCCAGGCCATCGTTTGTGGGCGTCGCATGTTGTCTCTTTCTTATGTATGAAAAAATTTAAATAAAGTACTAATACTCCCATACTTTAATTCTCCAAATATAATAATAAAAAAATAAAAAAAAATGAAATAAAAAAAAAAAAAATAGTTTTTAATGAATAAGGTTAGAAATATATAGTAAAACTTATTGTTTGTGTCAGTTTTTCATTGTTTACCTATATTTTGTTGAACGGTTTGAACTTGAGTTTTAAGCATTGCCTCCATGCAAGCATGCCTCACGACGACGACGTTGCCAGCTTGCCGATGCCTTGGCCAGTATAGTACTCATAATTTTTCTGTGTTGAAAAATCGCGGCAATAGAGGTATTAAAAAAAATAATAAAAAAATTGGATAGGATTTGTCTAACCCCGTTATTTGCGTGTGTAACGTGTCATTTTAGAAATAATCCCAACTGTGATATAACGGCCTCGAAGGTTTAATGGCTACATAACCAATGTTCGATTAAATAACCATTTTGCTATTCATTTTAGCATTAAATCCTGTTTTTTGATTAATTCGAATCGAAAGCCCATTTCCCATTTTCCGTTGCTCTCCACTTCGCACTATCTTCAATATTCTTTAGAAAAAGACTATTGATTTGCATGTTATCCGACACGTCAAGCCACTTTACATTTTGTTCGACCTTTCCCGTCTACCAGGTTCAGGCAAAAGCAGCATAGCCATAGTCAGACATTTGTTCCCCTGTAGCTTGTGATTGTATTTGGTTGAATAACCATACATTCTACTTGCAGTTACATCTAACACCTAATAAGCACATATGTATCAATTATTTTCAAGTATTATATCAAGTATAGTGTCGTAATTATTTTCTAATTTCGAGGGCATATCCATGTTATGACACTGTACCCTGAATCCCGGAAATGGCACTACCTATTCCGACCACTGGTAATAGCCCACATCCCGAACGCTAAACGTCCCTGTCATACGCCACTTATTGAGCAACTGTATTAAAAATATTTTTGTACCACAGTATGGCGCCACATTAAGGCACCAACTAAATCCGTACATAACTACGACAGCGTGTCCGAATATTCTCTAACTCCTTCGCCTCAACTTTAAGCAACAGAATACAAAATTTAAACATTAAAAAGAGACCTTACGTCAACATTACATACTTACAACAATATACTTTTCTCGTTGTTTATAAACTAAACTTAGTCCTAAACCTTACAGTGCCTTACACAATAAAAAAAGAATTAGTAAAATCGGTCCACCCGTTCTGAAGTTATGCGCTTACCAACACATTTTGCGATTCATTTTTATATATAAGATTAGTATAGGACTTCGCCGTCTGTCTGTCCGTCACGAGGCCATGACCTCAAGAACAGTAATATAGCTGGAGAGCTGAAATTTTCACAAATAATGAATTTCTAATGCCTCTATCCAAAAATTCTAAATTAGATTGGCAAGTATATACAGGGTGGAATTTAAAGACGGTAGTTGGGTAAAGTACCCTTAATATTGATAATGGCAAGTTTTGCTGAAACGAAACATTTCTTTATTTTCAGAAGTTAAAGTAAAATTGCATTAAAAAAAATTTAAAAATCACCTGCTTGAACCGGGAATCGAACCTGGGAGATGTGAAAGCGCAGATTTTTCAAAAATCTTTAAATGCCGTTTTGCTTACTTTTGAAAATAAAGTACTTTACTTTCAACCAAACTTGCCATTCTCAATATTAAGGTTACTTTACCTCCAACTACCATCTTTAAATTCTATCCTGTATATTGACACTTAACAAAACTTTACAAAGGAAGCGCTCGTGACCCCGCGAACGCAGTGTTCTGTAAACGATCACTGTAGTAAGCAACATTTACTATGGCTGGTTATGGATTGGTGACCATCACATGACCACTTTGTGACATTTATTTGCGAGCGTTAAGCCATTGGACCCGGTGGTCACTAAAATGGCAGTCGTTAAGCTAAGTAAAATTTCATCAGGAGGCAGTCACAACCTGCGCCTGTCCATATCAACACGGCAATGCGGCTCACCACCTTTGGGACAATTTGTAAAAAGGTGAAATGTGGTCATATAGTATGCTTCTGCCTACCCCTTCGGGGATAAAACCGTGACTGTATGTATTGACGCTTAACCCTTTTGCTTACAGGCTTCCACAATATTTTTCCTATGGACAGGAATCCAAGGAACGGGATTCTACAAGAAATATATCTTCGCAGGCTACACGGTAGCCAACTTCTTTGAAGTGTTGATCTACGTCACGGGAGTGTGTACCAATGTACCAGTAGCTTTGTATAATGTGTACCAGTAAGTGAAATTTAGACTAATTAGAGAAAGCATTTGTATTTTTAAATGTATTGTATTTTTGTTTGTAACGAATAAAGTCAAAAACTACTGACTGATTTAAAAAAAACAACATTTCCATCAAAAAGCTTCACTATCACTGAGTAGGTAACTCTTACTTATAAATGCGAAATTAATTACTCTTATTTTTCTAATTTTAGTATTTGCTGTAGCGGCAACAAAAATACATCATCCGTGAAAATTTCAACTGTCCAGCTATCACGGTTCATGAGATAGCAAAGATAATATGATAGTATCACATACAGATCGGCAACTCCCTGCCTCCCACTGAATAAGCTTCCCCATCCCCCCACCAAGGTTGATGTGTCTATTGCCGTGTCAGTACTTGAGAGAGTGTCACTGCGTTGCATTACTTATCTACGTACTTTGTGCTATTGCTTTGGTTTAATTTGTGCTTAGCCGAGGGTAGATTTAATAAAAAAGTACCTCTACATACATGAGATTGCGTTATGTTCCTTATTTTTTTTCCATAGCTAGTGTCCCTAGTATACTCACACATACATTCAAGCTTGATTCAAGCATTTACTTTACGTGTATATTAGTGTGGGTGAAAACGAACATTTTTGTATGGAGTTTCCACCCTGTGGTGATAGCTAGACAGTCTTTCAGTCTTTTTTAGACTTCGACGTCTATCCGTCTGTCTAGGCTGTAGCCTAGACAGACGGACAGACGTCGAAGTCTCCGTAATAGTAGCCCCCTATTTTACTCTTTGGATACAGAACCCAAAAATGAGCCACATCTTGTATATACAGGGTGTAACATTCGGAGCGGTCAGTATGGGCAACACTGTAAATATAAGAAATACAAAGATCTGTTCTTAGGAACCATGTCATCGATTTTAGAGAAAATAAGAACTGCACACTTAGATAAAAAAAATCTCTTGCATAGCTAAGGAATCGAACCCGGTCATTTTGAAAAATAAAACTTATATTATTTTTATTTCAATGTCGATTCTGTGGGTTATAAGGAGTAAATGTTACTATGAAACATGATATCTATACTAATATTATAAAGAGGAAAGATTTGATTGTTTGTTTGCATCGAATAGGCTCAGGAACTACTAGACCGATTTGAAAAATTCTTTCACTGTTGGGAAGCTACACTCTTTGCGCTGAACATAGTCTATATTTTATACCCGTATTCCCACGGGAACAGGCGCTACGCGAGTCAAACCGCATGCCGTCTAGTATTTTTTTATATTTGTGGACGTTAAGTATTTTATATATTTCTTTTACCTAATATTTATTCACACACCGTCCTCGACACAGTTTAGTAGATAAATTTGTAATAAGAATAAACTGATGAACTCGTGACCCCCGCCATAATATATTATTCCCGAAAACAATCGGTGTTTAACACGGTTAAAATTCAAGTATTACCAAAGAAAATATAATAGTACTTGCTTTTTGCCCGCGACTTCGCTCGCGAGTTGATTTTAACTATTAACCAATCGACTTTGACCTGTCTAATGCATAGGGCTTTTAGTATAACATAGTTCAAGCTGTATTATCATTTCCGCTAGACCGACTGTTGAAAAAATATCTACAGAATTCTACTATAGTTTGACCGCAACCGCTCTATAGTCCAATCCTGCCCGATCTGGCAATCATGTAAACATGTCATATTTTGACAATCGTTGTCTAAGACAGATGAGTAGAAAAATATAGTGTGACAAATCATTGAATTTTTTAGTATCCTGAGCAATGATATATAAAAAACTATAGATACGTTACCAACACTTAAAAATGACAACAAAAAAGTCAGGCAATTGCCTTAATTTTCATACATGCTACCATAGATAATTTCATAGAAATTCTTTTTTTTGAATATAAAAAATATTTGCCATTTTTGAAAGCCGTGATGTTCGTACATGACGTGTCTATATTATAATACGTCGTTGATCCTGAGTAGGTATTTTAAATTAAAATAAAGTATCATAAAGAAGTTATTTGATGTCGAAATTATTGTAAGAACACTGTATGACTCCTGGATACTGCAATATAATCAGGGTGAATACTCAATTGCAAGTAACTATGGATATATAGGATCAAATGTGTTTGTTTACATTTTTGCGCAAAGCTATTGAAATACAGTATACCGCTCCTTGCGTATGATTTTGTACGCAAGGAGCGGTACAGCGGTTGCGGTCAAACTATAGTGCAAATATGATCAAACTACTGAATTATGCTCCAACACCAAACAAATAAATAAACATACAAGAAAAAAAAAATCCAAATTTAGTCTCAGAAGCCCTAAGTTAGTCGATTACAGCTATATTTTAAAATTTATCTGGGATGTACCGTCACAGCTTATTTTACAGTTTTAAATAGGCAACTCTCTGCCTCTCACTGAGCAAGGTTCTCCAACCACCCCCCCCCCCCCACCCCCCCCCCACCCCCACGGCTGTCAAAAAAAAAGACACAGCGTTTAAAAATATGCGAAATAAATGTTTCACATTGAATGAGTTGTCAGGACAACGAACATGGCTAAAGTAAATATTCAAGAAATAATTTGTTCATTTGTTTTTTATTTTCTCAGTTCGCGTCTTCTAAGGCTACGTTTACACGACGCACGTTTTTCTCGTACACGATTTTCCCGTGCACGATGCAATCGTTCACACGGTGACCATTCAACGCGTTTTTAACGTTACGATAATATCGCATGAATGGTTTGGTCGTGTGAACGATCAATGTGTACATAAGCGCCACTACGATGCGTATTCGAGAAAATCGTGCCGACGCACTGCAATCCTAGTAGCAACTCCGCACGGTATACGGGAAAAACGTGTCTCGTACACACGATTTTCCCGTATGGACTCCATGTGAAGTTTCATATATTGTCTACTGCCACTACGATTTCATCGTGCACGATGCAATCGTTCACACGGCGACCATTCAACGCGTTTTTAACGTTACGATAAAATAGCATGAATACGTTAGTTGTGTGAACGATCAATGTGTACATAAGCTCCAGTACGATGCGTATTCGAGAAAATCGTGCCGACGCACGGCGATCCTAGTGGCAACTCCGCACGGTATACGAGAAAAACGTGCGCCGTGTGAACGCAGCCTTAGGCTAAGTCTAGTCAAAGTCAAGTACAGCCCTAAGTCAACGTCAGTCTTTTCTAGTAAAGCGTTGGCACTTTACCAGAAGTGTCGAGAGTGGAGTTTGTTGAAAATTTAAAGAGTCACTTTTCTCTGAGTTGTATCACTTTCCAACACTTGTGCACGTAGTCGAACTTTTATGTTTAAAAATTCATCACTTATTACTCATAAATCATTCGAAGTACACTTATTTTGGAAAATTGTACATCGGAGTAACATGCCGTTAACAGAGTAACAAAAGGCAACATTGTATGTTTCATATTATGAAACATAAAATGATGTGTGGTCCTTGTATGTTTGGTATTTCAAATTATATTAATTTTATGTTTCATGTTATGAAACATACAATGTTGCCTTTTTAGGCCAATGTTCAATCCAATCCAATGTTCCAATTTCGCGCCAAAATCCCCTTTACTTTGTGTTTGGGTTTGATTAATTTGTTAATTATTTTGATTAATTTGATGACAACTTTACAGCTAGATAGATTAGGATGTCTACCCATCACTTAAACTCGTAAATAAAAAAAACCGACTTCAAATAAAATAGATACCTTTTTCAATATTGGGGTGCACTTCCGAAACCCCCCCACCTCAGATCGATTTGAAACTTTGCACAGACCTTTCTTTGGATGTTCTAAGACAACCCCTAAAGGGATTTTTGGCGCATAGTAATAGTTTCCGAGAAATCAAATTTTGAAAATTGGATTTTAGCACGCGCGTTATAACTATCCCCGCTCAATCCGACTTGGATAGAATAGGTTAGAAGGCTAAGGCGGGAGCGGAGCGCAGCGGAGCTTCCGCATTAGCCTTCGTGGTTATTTTTTTATAACCACCTAAGTATTTATTAAAAATAAATGTTAAATAATAAATATAAAAAAATGGAAATAATAAAAAATATCTCGAAAACTGCTTCGAATCGCCAAAAACAAGGCTTGTGCAATATTACAGCTCAATCGAAAGTGGGAGGTTTTCGAAAGTTTATCCTTTTACTGTTTCGTTTGAAGTTGATTTTTTTTTTAAATCTTATAAAGGCGCCTACGTTCCTAATTGAAGCGCTCGTGGCCCCGCGGACTCAGTGTTCTGTAAACGATCACTGCAGTAAGCCACTTTCACTATGGCCGGTCCATGGATGGGTGACCACTTTGTGACATTTATTTGAGCGTTTCCGTGCTTCGGAAATCACGTTAAGCCATTGGTCCCGGTTTCCAGTAAAATGGCAGTCGTTAAGCTAAGTTGAAGGCTTTATTTCAACAGCAGGCAGTCACAACCTGCGCCTGTCCATTTAAACACGGCAATACGGCTCACCACCTATGACGTGGGACAAATTATACAAAGGTGAAATGTGGGCATATAATATGCCTCTGCCTACCCCTTCGGGGATGAAGGCGTGACCATATGTATGTATGTATGTATGTTCCTACTTGAAACCGAACCATACATTTCTTCTCTTTTCAGGTCATATAAACTACGCACAGGCAAAATGCGACCAGTGATGGAGGCCATACGACCTCTATGGTCTTTATTGACGATATTCCTCGTGTGTTCAGTCTGGGTTCACAAATCGACTAGACTCCCTGAATATGACCTGCGCGCTCTGTTCTTGCTTATTGGGACTTTGTTCAGTAACGTTGCTGTAAGTTTTACTTATTTATCTATACTTATATAAAAAAGCAAAGATTTTATTGTTTGTTTACATTTAATAGGCTACGAAACTACTGAACCAATTTGAAAAAATCTTTCACCTATGTGAAGCTACGAGTCTTTGGCGGGAACTGAAAGGTATCGTATCGCGTCGTTTTGTAAATTCGCAAAATTAATGTATTTTCGAGTGTTTTGTGTGTATCAATGGTGGATTCTTAAACATAAACGTTCGACAACGTGCACTAGTGTTGGGAAGTGATAAAACGCAGTGAATCGCAACTTTGCAGTTTCTGACAAAAAATCCAAAGAAACTTTCAGAAATTTATCCACCGCTTTTCTGAAGGAAGACTGACATTGACTTAGGGCTGTACTTGACTTTGACTGGACTTAGATGACGAGGACTGTGACTTATTACAGCAAAATGAAGAGATTATAAATAAAACTACTACTACTACTATGTGAAGCTTCACTGTCACGGTGACAGCTATCTTTTATTCCCGTATTTCCACTGGAATGGGACCTACTCGCTGAAACCGCGTGACATGAACTAATATATTTTAATATGGAACAGCGCTGATATCCATCATGCTAATACGCTGGACTCAACACTATCGATGCTGCTGATACAATTTGAATTTCGCCATTTTGGCGCTGATTGCTGCTGAGATTTATAGTGAGCGTCCACGGAACTAATTTTAAAAGCATTCTCCGCTGCCACAAAATTAAATATTAAAAAAACGGTTCCTACTCTCGTATTTCTGTTTTGATTCTGATGCCGAATTGATCGGTTTATTTCTGTTTAGCAAATTTGATGAACAGAGAGTAAAAAAAGGCTTCGAAATAGTTAAAAAGGCTAAATATAATTCAAATAATAGTTCCAGGTTTCGATTCTAAGACCCTTAAGTAAAGTTATTCTTGCGACTTCACCACAGGTGAAAGAATTGGTCGGTTCCGAGTATGTTTCGGTGGCCGAGTGGTTAATGCGTCGCACGATATGCGAGAAGATGCAGGGTCGGAACCTGCTTTAAACCGAATAATTTTTTTCTGATTTAGAAAATTTAAAACCCCATTTTTATTCATTTTGAACCCGTTTCTATCCCAGTGCCGTCTAATAGTCAGTCAAATGAGTAACCAACGTTGCAACGCCGTCAGCTGGCTGCTGTGGCCTCTGTCTGTTTGTGCCGCCGTATCTTTTTTTTTATACCACTAGAGTGGCAGACAAGCATACGGCCCCACCAGATGTACCGGTGATCACCGCAGCCTATGGACGCTTGCAACACCTGAGGCGCCACAATCGCGCTGCCGACCCTTTAAAAACCTTCTAAGTCCCCCTTTGAAGAACCCCATACTGTAGGCGTTTGGGAAAACCGAAGCAGGGAGATCATTCCACAACCTAAGCGTACGCGGAAGAAAGCCTCTATTGGATCTCACCGTGCTCGAGCGCTCAGGACGCAACGTGTGAGGATGAACACCCTGTCTGTGGCGAGCGGTGCGATGATAGAACGTAGCCGTAGGCATCATATCAAACAATTCTTCAGAGCACAAACCGTTGTACAAGCGGTAGAACACACACAAAGAGGCAAAGTCTCTCCTGTCACTAAGAGGTTCCACACCACCTGCAAGTATAGGGTCGTTGACAACTCTCATAGCTCGCCTTTGCACCAAGTCAAATGGACGAAGCTGGTATTCAGGTGCCCCCGCCCAGAGGTGACAGCAATACTCCATGTGCGGCCGCACTTGCGACTTATAAAGTAGCAGTGTTCGTTGTATCTCTGCTATTGCCTTAGCTAGAAGTGATTGCGTTGTACGCTATAGCTGTTTCTACTGTCATTCAGTTGCTTCTACACGACGTATATAAGGTGAAAGAATTGGTCGGATCCGAGTATGTTTCGGTGGCCGAGTGGTTAATGCGTCGCACGATATGCGAGAAGATGCAGGGTCGAATCCTGCTTTAAACCAATTCTTTTTTCCATATTTAAAAATTAAAACCCTATTTTTTATTAATATAGAACCTCTTTCTATCCCAGTGCCGTCTAATAGTCAGTCAAATGAGTAACCAACGTTGCGACGCCGTCAGCTGGCTACTGTGGCCTCTGTCTGTCTGTGCCGCTGTATCTCTGCTATTGCCTCAGCTGGAAGTGATTGCGTTCTACGCGATAGCTGTTTCTAATGTCATTCAGTTGCTTTATGTATGCCAACTACACGACGTATATGTATAAGGTGGAAGAATTGTTCTGTTCCGAATAGGGTTTCGGTGGCCGAGTGGTTAATGCGTCGCACGATATGCGAGAAGATGCAGGGTCGAATCCTGCTTTAAAACGAATAAATTTTCCTGTTTAAAAAAAATCAAACTCATTTTATTAATTTTGAACCCCTTTCTATCCCAGTGCCGTTTAATAGTCAGTCAAATGAGTAACCAACGTTGCGACGCCGTCAGCTGGCTGCTGTGGCCTCTGTCTGTCTGTGCCGCCGTATCTCTGCTATTGCCTCAGCTAGAAGTGATTGCGTTCTACGCGATAACTGTGCTGACTTTGGGAGCGCATATACACTATGGAACTTGTGTGGTGAGTTTTCTTTTTTTTTTCTAATATTTACATACATACATATGGTCACGCCTTTATCCCCGAAGGGGTAGGCAGAGGCATATTATATGCCCACATTTCACCTTTGTATAATTTGTCGCACGTAATAGGTGGTGAGCCGTATTGCCGTGTTTAAATGGACAGGCGCAGGTTGTGACTGCCTGCTGTTGAAATAAAGCCTTCAACTTAGCTTAACCACTGCCATTTTACTGGCAACCGGGACCAACGGCTTAACGTGCCTTCCGAAGCACGGAAACGCTCAAATAAATGTCACAAAGTGATCACATTTTTTTATATTTATCTCAAAAATGACGTTTGCTCGCCTATTAAAAAGTTGTAGCGATCATTTTAAAACAGACATGCATAAATAATCACGCCTTTATCCCCGAAGGGTTAGGTAGAGGCATAGTATACGCCCACATCTCACTTTATATTTTATGTCTCACACATGTTGAAATATACCTACAGGCGCAGGTTGAACTGCCCGCTGTTGAAATTTTCAAGCCACCCATATAGGCCTTCAACTTGGCTTAACGTTTGTCATTTTACTGACAACTGGGTTTCATTTCGAGTTTTCATTCTCTACGCAGTGGATCGTTTTGCGAAAGTGTTCCATTAGTCGCCTCTTACGACACCCTTGGGATGAATTGGGATCGCGATATTTTATACTCTTTTCCGTCGTCACACTGGAAAGAAAAGGAATATTTTTAATAGACCATAGACAGTAACATTGAATTTAAGACTTGTAACATTGTTTTTTTTTACCAGGTACGTCAGATGTGTGACCACTTCCGAATAAGCTGTTTCTACATAAAGCAGAGAACAGATTGACTCTTAGATGACAATGCGTGCTAGATAACATAACTAATAATATAAATAAACAACATTATGTACGCCCCTTTACTTTATGGCGCGAAATTATTTTAAACCATAGACAAGTAGCTAATACACTCACACACTGGCAACACATAGTCAGAATTTTTTTTTAAGAACATTGTTTTAAAATGTACAAGAATATTGAAAATAAGTGTAACCATGCTATTTTTTTATCTAGGAATTCTCATTATTGAAATGGAATCAATCAAACATAGAATTTCTAAATGCGTGAGTTTTAGGGTGTTTTTTTTTCTACCATTGATGTCCGACGCTAAGTTCCTATGGATGCGTTTAAAATCCGAAAACCACCAATCCTATTCGTCGGTCGCACAATTTGACAATATAAACTGTCAACATTACCAATGAATACACACGTACAGTCAACTACAGAGAGATGTACTAGTTTAATCCTAAAAAATGATGAATCCCTGCGAGTCGAATGTACGACGATACAACATTTAATGTTATGCTTCGAAAAATAAAAAAATGACTGTCGCACTGTGGCTGCTACACCGCCAAGCTTGTGTCACAGAAAATTTGTCTTCAGAGCGACCCTAAGAAATACGCTTTTACGTACGTGTGTATTCATTGGCGTTACATTAGTACCGACAATTTTGATTGGTGGATATCAACATATTATACACAATCACATCCATAGCAACACAACATAGCATAACTCAAATGGAAAAGCACCTTTAACGCTTAACGTATAGCTCCATACTTATTTTCTTTGCTGACTGTACATTATATTTTGACAGATGAATTTTTATTCACGTTAAAAGTAGGCAACCTATTAGCAATCTAGTCCTTAGTAGTAGAACGTTAACTGCCATTGCACCGAATATTATAGTATAACATAACATATATCATCGAAAGATTGTAAAAAAAAAAACAATTGTAATCCACCTAGCGAGATTGTAAACTGTCGAAATATCGTGAAATTATGGTAACCTACAAGATGAATGAATGATAGTTTATTATAAGATGGATGGATGGACCTATTAATATTATTTTATTGTAATGGTATTTATTTTCCTTAGTTTACAATCCAACAGAAAATAATCCATTTGATTGTAAAATCTTTACAGTTTACAATAGTTAGCGAGATTGTAATCTATTTTTTTTTTACAATTTTACGGTGATATTTACCAATCAAAAAATTTCGGATTAGGGGATCGTTAGAATCATTCTCTTTTTTACCATAAATTATACCGATATTACATGTTTTTTTTTTTATTTAAGTAATCACTGTACATCATGTTGTTTTAATTTCAAATAGTTATGTTATTATAAGATTGTACACATTGCAAAATAAAGTTCTGAACATAGTGATCAAAAACTAAATTTCACTAAAAATACTATTATGGTCACATAACAATTCTAAATGTATTTATTTTTCAGATATTTGTGTACGTCTTTTTCAGGGTTCCTGGCACGTATTGTCTTTATTTTAATTCATAATATTATTTTATCCTAAGGATTTGGTAGGTGTTGTTGAAAAAGCATGATATGTCCGAAAATTACTATTTTAAGTAAATAATTCTCATTATTATTGACAAATTTATAAAAAAAAACTGTCACAGTTCCTAATATAATTATGTAGTATAGAATCCGTTTTAAAAACGTCCAAAACTCATAATTTTTGGAGTGTGAGTACCTACTATATATTTGTCAAATTCAAACCACAAATTAATAAGGTGCAGAACGCAATCTAATATATGTACTTTTTGTTTTCATACCTACCCTCGGCTACGTACACTCGCGCACAAATCAGTATCAAAATAAATTTGAAAATCCTATGGCCTGGTGTCAGTGAACTCCGTGAGCGGTGTCTATGTGTGCTAGGAGCGCACGTTGTATGTCGATTACCTTCTGTACCTTATTATTTTGTGTTCAAACTCGCTAACCACCGCGCGATATTTTTGAGTGATTATGCCTTAAACTTTCAACAATACCCACCAAATCAAACCATTCTTAAGGTGCGTCTACGCTAGACGAGCCGAGCACGAGCGGAGCACGAGCCGAGTCAAATTTCGTGTAGTGTGGATCGACGTACGAGCCTCGAGCGACATTTTGTCATCGTGAGCAGAGCGACTCGGCTCGTGCTCGGCTCGTCTAGCGTAGACCTACCTTTAAAAATAACAAATTGAGGAATGGGACTCAACGATTTGAGGCTTCTTTCTTCGCAGTATTAACAATGAGATTAGATTATATTATACTAATTAGTTTAGCTAACAAATTACATTCGATACTTTTAATATGCAAATGCGTCTAGTTACCTGATGAGGTAAAATCAAGTTTATTTTAATCAATACTAAAGTGGATACATTCTAATAGGTAATTTGACGATTCAATTTCGCAATCATTTGACAATCAAATTATGTACTTGTCTTATTTTGCTCCTTAAATTTACGAAAGAAAAAAATATAAAATGGGACAGGGATTCGCCTGATGATTTTTAAAATTCACATATCTTTCAAGATCGTATCGATTCATTCACTTTCTCATTCATCATTTTATGAAGATAAAACGATTCTTTGGCGGGAACTGGAAGGAATCGTATCGCGTCGTTTTGTAAATTTGCAAAATTAGTGTAATTTCGAGTGTTTTGTGTGTATCAATGGTGGATTCTTAAATATAAACGTTCGACAACGTGCACTAGTGTTGGGAAGTGATAAAACGCAGTGAATCGCAACTTTTCAGTTTCTGACAAAAAATCCAAATAAACTTACAGAAATGTGTCCACCGCTTTTCTGAAGGAAGACTGACTTTGACTTAGGGCTGTACTTGACTTTGACTGGACTTAGAGGACGAGGACTGTGACTTATTAAAGCAAAATGAAGAGATAATAAATATACAAGACTTGACTGTATGGCTCAAATTGCCTTTGCCTATCCGAAAATGGATAAATAAAACTACTACTACTACTGAAGATAAAACTGACAGACGTCAATTGTTACAGTGACTCCACTTTAGTGACCATAAATTTTACTATTTCCTCTAATCCCTTTAAGCTATATTGCTTATGCTAAAGGTTGGTTCCCATCCATATAGTAAAATGGGCGGGAATCGATTTCAGCCCATCTAAACGTAAGTCCGATCCTTACCCACTACTATCACGGTATCCCAAAACGTTAAAAATCAAATAAAATTATGTTTCTCACCACTGCAACTCATAAATATTATTATTTTTCCTCCCTTGGAGGACTTTTTAAAATCGTTTCATTAGAATTTTGTATATGGTTACTGTGCAATGTTGCACTAATAAAAATTGCCAATTATCGCTCTTCAAAGTATCGTTTATGATTTCATCGTAAGAAAATCTCTCTGAAAAGGAAAGATCTGTAGTTTAAGGGCAGATTTGACCCAAAATCGGAGTAAGACTATACTAGAGAATAACATGTACTTGTTGTAAACGTTAAGTGATTTTCCATTTTTTTAATATACTGAAGTAGACTACTTCAGTATGGTTACCATACTTATGTTGTGCTTATTAGTTGTTGATTAAATGGAAAATCACTTTACTTTTAAAATAAGTGACAAGTTTAATTATATAAGTCAAAAATTACATAATTCAAAAACACATCAATTTATGATTAAAACTAATAAATTAACCCGCCTCTAACAGTATCCGGTGCAAAGGTGCCCATTACACTGGCTGCATTGCCCCGCTGGATAGCAATGGCCAACCTTTGCACCAGATACGAGCCGGAGCGGGAGTCACCCGTCTTGTCCATTAACCGCCTGCCCAATTCTTTGATCAAAACCTTGGCGTCTGCACCCCAACTGCCCATCGTTTCGACCCGCAAATTTTCAGGGCAGTGGGGGCAACGCATGAAGTCAGCAGAGGAATTGAATAGTGACAAGTTATTTTCTAGTATAAGCTTACTCCGATTTTGGTCGAATCCGCCCTTAATAACTTATTATAATTAGTTTATCCAGTGAAATTAAGTAGTTGTATATTTATGTTCATAATAACGAATATCTTAGCCGTAGTATTATTTAATTTAATATAAGTTATTCTTATTTGTATCTACTCTAAAATAATACACACAACGAGATTAAACGTATAATTTATGGCCAGTCTGTTTATGGCTTAGTTATTTATTTATCAAAAAAAACAGTATGGATTTCGCATAATCCTAATACATAGGCCCTTACGTCATGAATACCAATCAAAGTTAGTACCACCAGTTGGGAACGCGGCCCGCTTGAGAAGAGCTAGCATGAAACTCGGCGGGCTATTCTTTTTGTGCTCTATTTACAGTAAGCAGTATAAACTAAAAAAATATAAAAAAAGGTTTCAAATCCAGTAGAGCAAGGAGATCATTATCAGGTCGTTAACCTAATCGGTAGCATGAAATAATATTCGGGTAATCCCCGCTTATGCTATTAAATGACTAGGGGATTATTCCCTTTCGGTTCGGGGACTTCCCGCGTGCAACACTTCAGTTTGTATATACTTAGAGCAACTTTTTTTTATTAAATAAGGTATCTTTTTAAAAATATATATATGTATATCGCTGCCTACTCCTCAATTTGTTTATATTTTAATAAGACCAAATAAATAGATCTTATACTGATATATTTATTTATAAACAGGCCAAATTTTAGTATACAACATACTTGTGTTCATACAAAATAAGTGTCTGTTTAAAAATAAACGCCTGGTTATTTCTGTTTTAATATACCATATGTGTGAAATGGACAGGATGACCATTAATGGTCCGTTAATATTATCCCTGAAGGTTCCATGACCAAATATTTTTGGCTCCTGGCCCGAGTAATATTCTTTTTTTTTAATGTTTTTCATGACCTTGGTAACCTATTTAATTCGTTTCTGTATACTAAAAAAAGTTTTCTTTAATTAAGTATGAAATACAAACATTTTAAAGGGGGAAAAAATAGATGACAAGCTAATTTATTGGCCATGGAACCCCTTTCTTCCCAGTGTGGTTCCAAATTATTTAGTCATGGACACCCTACATGGGCGAGACTTCAAACCAAGGATAAAACTTATTCATAATTTATTGTAAGTATTCATTTCATTAGTTTTAAGCTGATATTTGTACTAATCTTCATAATTATAATATCTTGTATTCTAAGTGTCTTATATTAATTGTATGTAATGTTTTCACAAGCTTACGTAGAACGTAGCTAAGAGTCTATTATATTAAGGAAATAAGTAGCAAGTATTTAATTTAAAAGAAAATCACTAAAATGCATTTTTGTTTCCCGCGAAAAATCCATTTGTTTTGAGGAAATCTAACATGATTTTGTGAAGTAATTTTTATTCTATATTTGAATGACATTCAACTAATTGACTTTTATACAAATCTTTGCAAGAAGAAATAAACAATACATAATGAAAAGGACTAGCGATAGCTTTATTGATTTGGCGCTGTATCTACCCTAATAACACAAAATAAATAAATAAATATTCACGGACATTTCACACAACGCTATCTGATCCCAAAGTAAGCTAGGAATAACCTGCTTGTGTTACGGGTATCAGACCACGGATATTAATACTTATATACTTTTAAATACATACATAACATAGAAACACCCAGACTCTTGAGACAAACATTTATGGTTATATTAAATATTTGTCTCCGGTGGGAATCGAACCTACGACCTCCAGCGCCGCAGACGGTATCACTACCGACTGCGCCACAGAGGCAGTCGAAATAATAAGGTACCTACAAAGGCCATCTAATGTATGTCCTTTTTTTTTCGAACCTACCCTCGGCTACGCACACTCGCGCACAAACAAGTCGATACTTTTTTGTGCGTGTGAGATCGAAATTACCATGAAAATCTTCTGACCTCGTGTCCGTGACATCGGATGAGCGGTGTCTTTGGGTGCGTAGTCCGAGCGCACTTTGTATGTAGATTTCCTTCTGTATATTATTATTTTGTGCTCATATTTTTATTTCATACTTAGTGCTTGTTGGTATCCACCACTGAGTGCAGATTGCGTCTGACAAAGCATTTTTTAGGATTCTGTACCCTAAATGTAAGAACAGTACCCAATCACTAAAACTCCGTTCCCGCGTTGTCTGCCACTAGGCTGTATATCATGAACAGAAGTTTGTGTTCAGAATAATGATATTTTTATTGTATTACATATACAAAATTAAATATTTGTGTGATCCACAAATGTTTGTTTCGGAGTTTGGGTGTTTTCTATGTATAATAAGTATGTATTTAGAAATATATAAGTATGTCTATCAGTCGTCTAGATCCCATAGCACAAGCTTTATAGCTTAGTTTGGGCTAGATGATGTTGTGTGAGAATGTCCAACAATATTTATTTTATTCTTTTTATTTTACTTAGTAAAATTTAAATCGAATTCTTCTTATAACTTCTTTTTATTCATCAGACCAGTAAATGAACTGTTAGTAAGAACACAGATTTGAATATCTTGTGTGTTCTGCTCGTATTGAGAAGTGGCAAAAATAATACAGCAAGGAGCACTTTACACATTTTATCTCTGTCTGTAGAGCTAAATTCGCGTATGATTGAAAGAGATGCACACATATCGCTTACTTCCGCAATAACATAAATAGTTATGCCTTATTTATACGCCGGATTCTGATGAAATCTGGCACAAAGATAGAATAAAGCTTGGGAAAGGAAATAGGCTACTGTTTATCCCGGGAACAAGCTACTTTGGGAAACGGGTATATGAAAACCTCACCGCGTGGGCACTTAGTATAAATAGTTCTCTAATGTTTACTTCCCTATAACCCACCATAGTGAATATATTTTACTTTTAAATAATCGTATTACTTAGTAATCATATCGAACAGCTTACACATAAACCAGTATTCATCGATTCTTAAACTCATAAAACTGTTATTTTTAATAAGGAATATTTATTATAATAATAATAATATTTAATTTGGTTAAGTGTGGTGAAGATGAATATGGGCCTTCCATTCCGGAATTGAAATTAAGTTTAATTTACTTTAAAAAAAACCTCTGTCAATGATAAGTATTCAACGTTATGTGATCTTCTTTATAATAGCATTTTTAATAGGGCAAGGCCTATAGAAAGTATTAAAGATGTGAGGTTGTGACTCTCAGTTGCAACTCAATTCAGGACATGGCAACACTAGATCACTATCGATGTTGCCTTATATAAAAATATCTTTAACTACTCCTAACTTATTTTTTAACGATAATAATGAATAGTAAACTAGAAATACTAATAAAAATGAAAGTGCCTCATTCTTAAAAGAATATTTTTTCATACGACAAACGTAAATTCAACACTTGACTAAAATAATTTTGTGTACATACCTATTGATATAATTATTATATTCAATTTATTTTCCTTGTGTACTGTCACGAAGATTAATATAGGACCCATTTTCTCGATATGTTGTAACATAACATAACATTAACATTTACTGTGATGCAATAAGTTCAAAAACAATTGCCCCCTACACACGTATAAATAAATAAGCTCTAACTAATTGACACTATGCGGGTCCCGAATTAATGTTCGTGACTGTACTTAACCAACACTGACAATAAGGCAATTAGGCATGTTGGAGATATTTTGGTATCATTCCTAAAATAATGACTTGGTTATCTAATGAATTATGTACATACTAGTTTTCTTTTAAAGTTTCTAAATCCAACTTTAAAAATGTAAAATGACAGATGTCAAATCATTTGACAGCTGTCAATTTATTTTTTATAGTACATACCTACATAATTTTTAAAAAAGATAGTTTCATTGTGAGATGTTGACTTGGAATTATAATTCCAGGTAAAACATAAAATTGGTAAAACCCAGTAAGATATTTATGTAAAGGTTTCAGACTGAGTGAGTCAGGGTAAATAGAGAGAGATGCGGCACGACAATTGGGCGCATATACTAGGGGGTTCATTTTACTACCAACATGATGAAGTAAAATAAAATTGATGTACAGGATTTACAATATTTTTAATAATTTCAACTGGAAATGAATGCTATATTATTTATATCCTTAATTTGATAAAAAAATATCTTTTTAGTCCTTTTCTTAACCGGCCCTTGTAATCCTAGCATAAATGTTAAATTACAAATGCATGAGAAAGATATCTGATAAATTCGTACCCAAAATCTACTTTAAAAGAAGAAGAAGAAGAAGAAGAAGTCTCAAATCGTACTCCGACATGTTGTATTGTAAATGGTTTTTTTTTATAATCTTGAAAATTTACGCCCGTTTTAACATTTGTCATCGCGACGACTTTCATGGGCGGATTCCCGAATCCACCTCCTCCTTTTTTATATACCACTAAGGTGGCAGACAAGCAAACGGCCCACCAGAAGGACTGGTGGTCACCGCAGCCTATGAACCTTTGCAACACCAGAGGCGCCACTCTCGCTCTGCCGACCCTGTAAAAACCTTCTCAGACCCCTTTTGAACAACCCCATACTGAAGGCGTTTGGGAAAACCGAGGCAGGGAGATCCTCGGAGAAACGGATTCTTATTGGCTGATACCGGAATGCCAATGAGAATGGCGATTTCTCAAATGTCAAGACGGCGCTAATTATTTTTTTGACAATTTTAGCATAGGGCTACTTGTATATATTATTTGACTTTTGTAAAAAGGAACATAATTCTTCCTGTAATGCCTTGTTGTAATATCTTGTGAACTGTTTTAAGTAGGTAGGTATATAATATATTGTGTATAACTCGATTTTATAACTGTGCACTTAGAGCTATGAAAAAATGTACATACGGTCGAATGAGAAACCTCCTTTTTGTGTGGTCTTCGTCGACGCGAGTGGAGATCAATTTTGCCAACCTAACGGTTCCACAGCTCTGGATGCTCACTTGTAAAAATCAATTTATAAAATTGTATTGTCAAACGCTCGGAAATTTGCAGCGCACCATTTGCTAAATTCAGAGTGTCGGCAAACCTAAGGCTAGTTAGCGCTTGCTACACTGTCATTGCTTAAGCATCTACTGTTAAGTATCACAATAAAATCTATAGATGTATCAACAAATCGTTTTACTCGTTAAATTCCTTACGGACCCGTGTCTTCCCCAGGTAAAACATATGTGTATTTCTGACATACATATCATCACCAGTGTTGTAAGTATTTAGTACCACAGAGGGCGGCTCACCGTCCTTACAGAAGCAGGCCCATGACGGCAGCGTGACATGAGGAACTCACGCACGCCCCCCCTTAGAAGCGGGATCACACCCGAAACCCCCAAAGACGCGGGATAGCACCTGAACCACCCCCTGGGCGAGACCGCAGTGGCGGCCGTGGGTCCGTTGGGAGTTCTGGGACATCCTTCCGAGGGCTTACCCGGGGCTCCCAACCATAAGCTGTTGGGTGTTACGTGAGGTTTTTTAGTCGGTAGGAGTCCGGCATAAATCCATGAGGATTTTCCCTCACGTTAAACAAAAAAAAGTAAGTATTTAGTACCACGTAATAGGAAACCATGGTGCGAGCCATGATCTCCAGCGGGAGCGAGTAGGACGCAGCTACCTCTTCTAATGAGCACGTTCAGTATGCGAAACTGGCGCCAGAAGCTAGCGGCCTCTATGAGATGGGGCATGCCAATTTGAAACACCCGCCACGTCACTCTTATTGGCCGATACCGAAATACGCCAATGAGCCTGAATGTCAGAACATTTTGCCCTGGCAGGAGAATGATCGACAGAGAAACTAACTTTTGAATCTTTTTGGTCATTGGCTCAACAAAACAGAGCCTTATGCCAGGCCTCCGTCACTCGCTACAAGTCGTTTTATAAGCACCTACTCCTAAGTATTATGACGCAGAACTAACGTGGCCGACCGGCAGAGGGCTGCCACACGCCAGACCGAGCGAAGTGCGCACAACCAATGTACATTTCCCGCGTAAAATAATATTTAGCTTTATTTAGTCTTGCTTTTTTTTTCATCTTACTTCTTACTAATATTCTAAAATTAAATGCGAAAGTGTTTGAGTGCGGATGTGTAGATGTGTGAATGTTTATTACTCTTTCACGCTCTAACGGCTAACGGATCTGGCTGATATATGATACAGGGATAGATTGTAGTCTGGAATAACACATAGGTTACTTTTTATCCCGGGAATAAGTTCCCATTGGAAGCGGGAAAAGGATCAAACTTTTACGCGGTCTAAGCTGCAAGCATCAGCTAGTTATTATATAATTCTTATGTAAAGAAGAAGTTATAAAATATTATTCAGTTTTTTTTTCAGACACTGTTTTCATTGTTTTTTGTAGTTATATGTATTTTTGTTACGTGCTTACAACCCTAATGTTGTCAATAGTTGTCACTCGATGACGCAATCATACGGTGTGCGCACGAATCTCGACTCTCGGAATACGTCGTAGAGCATGTTTTCCACTGTAGCGATATGTTATAGCTAATATTTTTGAGGTTAAGTATGGGAGTGATGTATCTGTTACGTAGTAACTATTATTTAATCTGTGCTTATGCTCTATGTTACTATGTTAAAATTAGGTTGATAATTTTGACAGCTCACGCCTATGAAGTATCGGATTTGTTTATGTCAAATGTCAAGTATACACATTTTTTTTTTCTTTTTTTTCACATCTCCCAGGTTCGACTGCCGGCTCAAGCAAGTGATTTTTAAAAAATCTTTAAATGCAACTTAACTTTTGAAAATAAAGGAAAGTTTCCTTTCAGCAAAACTTGCCATTATCAATATTAAGGGTACTTTACCTTCAACTACCGTCTCTAAATTCCACCCTGTACAGTATTACATACAGATAGGCAACTCCCTACCCCCCACCACAGTATAAATATATGTTGTTTAACCCCCC
Source organism: Miltochrista miniata (assembly GCA_933228765.1). NCBI lineage: Eukaryota > Metazoa > Arthropoda > Insecta > Lepidoptera > Erebidae > Miltochrista > Miltochrista miniata. Next base: position 7,329,853 of record OW121769.1, read on the forward strand.
ACTAACCAAGCTTCCCCAGTCCCGCGCCACAGCTGTCATTATACACTCGAGAGCAATGAATCCGGGTCACTTAAAGAATGTTAAAAATCTCGGAAACTAAAAATGATAGGTTAATGCAATAAATTGTATTTAATAGACAATGTAATACTCCTTAAATGAAAGTAAAAAAAAAATGAGTCACCATACATTTTATTAACACAAAATTACATAAAGAAAAAACTGCCGATCTCTCCTTAAAACAAAAATAGGAAACATGAAATTTTTGAACTTTATTACGATTTTCTTGAATTTTAATACTTCGTATTGCCTCCTCGTGCTTCCATTACTGCGTTTACGCGGTTTGGCATGCTGTACACCAAGTTCCTTATACGATTTTGGGGAATATTCTCCCATTCCTCTGTGAGAGCAATTTTGAGCTCACGAAGCGTGATTGGGGGAGGGTTTCGTTGTTTTACGCATCTGCCTACCTCGTCCCAAGCATGCTCGATCGGGTTGATATCCGGGCTGCGCGCTGGCCACTCCATACGAGTAATGTTCATCTCTTGAAGGTAGTCATTCACAATCCTACCTGTATGAGGTCGGGCATTGTCATGCATAAATATAGCATCCTCACCTAAATTGACCATAAATGGACCAACGTGATCATTGAGGATTTCTTCCACATATCTTACGCTAGTTAAAGAGCCGTTTTCTATGATCACCAGCTCTGTGCGACTTTCAGAAGAAATTCCGGCCCACACAAGTAGGTACAGACCCACCACCGTAGGCTACTTTTTCTTCGATGCATGCTTGCTTGAATCTTTCCCCTGGTCTTCGATACACTCTGTGTCTTCCATCGTGCTTGTAGAGCATAAATTTTGATTCGTCGGAGAACATAACTTTTGACCAATCTTCAATACTCCAATTTACGTGGCTCTGGGCATACCTTAGTCTCGAAATACGATGCCCACGCTCCAGTTTAGGGCCGTTTGCAGGTCTAAGGGGTTTTAAGTTAGATTCAGCAAGCCGACGTCTTACTGTCCATGCACTTGGGTTACTTCCTCCGAGGCGTCGAAACTGATTGGTGAGTTCAGTTCCTGTGAGAAAGCGATTTCGAAGCATGGTGTTCACCAAGTATCGGTCTTCTCGTGCTGTGGTACACCTGGTTCTGCCCGTTCCTGGTCTGCGTAGGTTAGAACCAGTTTCTTCGTAACGTCGGAGAACTCTTTGTACTGTTGACAGCGACACACCGACAGTCCTGGCTGTATCGCGCTGACTCCGGCCGGTTTCCAGCATTGTAAGTATTCTGGTGCATTCTTCAGGCGTAAGCGACATAATTTCAGCTTGATTAATGAATATAGAGCACTATCAACATGGTTTATGTACCCACATAAATGACAGATTACAAACAAAAGCAACACCAAATGCTGTAATTTCGTAGTTCCATCTTCGAAAGTGGCCCTTTTTCAAAGGACATCATTCATTTTGGACCAAAAACTGAAAGTGCCGGCCAGAAAAAGAAAATGTGATATTCGCATAGAACACACAATTTCTAGCAAAAAATACTACTACATTAACCCTGTGCGTGCTATGGTTTTTTAGTTACATGCTTTTAAAATTCGTGAAAAATGTTATATCGAAGGTGTCATTCTACTTGATATGAGCAGTTGAATAGTGATTTATTTTATTAATTATGTCTTTCAGCACACATATAAGCACACATACATATAATTAAACCTGTTTCTCCGAAGGGTGAGGCAGACGCAGAAGCATATTTTATGCCCAATTTTGATTTCTCGTTCCTACATAAAGAAGCATGTAAAATAAAGATAAAGAGTATTTTATTTCGACAGAGTCAAAGGCCTTCTCGTAGTCCGCAAAAGCCATACACAGCGGCTGATTGTACTCGTTTGTTTTCTGCACAATCTGCCGTACAGTATGGATGTGGTCCACGGTTCTGAAGCCTTTTCGAAATCCGGCTTGCTCCTTTAGCTGAAACTCGTCGAGCCTTCCGGCGAGGCGGTTTGTGATTACTCTCAAGAACAACTTGTAAACATGGCTCAGGAGTGAGATGGGTCTGTAATTCCTCAGCAAGGTCTTATCACCTTTCTTGAAGAACAGAGCCACGCTTCAGGTGTTTGTCCCTGTTGGAGGACGGTATTAAACAAACTCATCAGCTCGTTGAGAACCGGAGCCCCCCCCCCCGCCTTCAGTAGTTCAGTTGTAATTCCGTCCTCCCCAGGGGACTTGTTGTTTTTAAGTTGCCCGAGAGCCGCCCTCACCTCGCCCTGATCGATGTCCGAAATGTCCTCGCTATAGTGGCGCGATAGTGGGACTCGGTGGTCACAATCAGTAGGGTCCTACTCGTCGGCCTTTTTGTCCGTGATGCATAAAGGTCTCTGTAAAAGCTCTTTATTTCCTCGAGAATCTCGAACCTTCAGGTCACAGTTCTGCCATCCGCTGTCTTCAGTTTCATCAGACGGGGTCTTCCAAGCTGTTGGGCAATTACTTTGGTACCCCTGTTCTGCTCGATCGCTGCCTCGACGATGCTGGTGTTATAGCGTCTAAGGTCGCGTCGTATCAGCTTTCGTGTTCTGAGATTTAGATCCCGCTGGTCTGACGAAGACGAGTGCGTAGATGGCGCTTCCCGTCTTATTCTCATAAGTTCGAGAGTCTCGGGCGAGAGCTTAGAGCACCTGTTATTGCTTTTTCCGAACAAAACCCTTCGGGACACTTGCTGTAACGTCCTGACCACATTGTCGGCCTTATCGTGAATATTGCCAGTGGTTTCCAGCAGATCAAAACGATTTTGAAGTTCTAACTGGAACTTCTCAGCCCCTGAGGCTAACTGGAGCGCGGTAGGTCGGAGAGTAGGCTTCATCATACGGGCTCTTTCAGCTCGGAAGTCCAAATTCAGAGATGCTCGTACAAGTCGGTGATCACCACCGGTATTAAACCTGTTAACCACAGAAACATCTCTAAATATAGACTGCCTGTCCGTCATGATGAAGTCTATCTCGTTCCTTGTGACCTTGTCGGGGCATCGCCAAGTCCATTTTCTGTGGGGCTTCTTCTTAAAGATAGAGTTCATCAAGAAGAGCCTCTGAGACCAAGAAAACTGACAAGCATATGGCCCCGGTCATTTCAGCGCCCTACACTAAAGGGGCCGATATTCGTTTCGCCGCCTTCTTGAACTCCCACTTTGGCATTGAAGTCCTCCATCACAACGCTGTAGTGAGTCTTGGCAGTACCATGTAGTGCTTTTGCTATGTCCTCATACACGGTCTCAACTGCCTCGACAGTGCTTTTCTAGGTCGGAGCGTACACTTGTATCACCTTCAGGGTGTACCTGTTGGTGAGTCTCAGTATTGAGTACGCTACCCGATGGGAAACACTGCTGATCTCCACAAAACTGCAAACGAGGTCCTTTTTCACCATAAAGCCAATCCCGCCCTCGAAAGAATGTCTTCCGTCACCTTCCCGAAAGTAAAACAGGTCGCCTGATGCAAGGGTTAGCGTGTCCTCCCCCTTCTTCGGACCTCGCACAATACTGGATGTGCCAGTTAATACGACCTAGTTCTACCTCGAGTTCGGTGAGCCTCTCGTCCAGGCGCAGAGTAATTCCATTAAACGTAGCCAGGGTCAGTTTTGTATGGCAGCCTCCCGTAACCCGGAGATTCTTAGCACTCCCCCTCCCGCCGTCACTCCGACCGCTGCCGTGATCGCGAACAGCGGGAGTGCCGTGAACTGGGGGCTGTTGTTTTGTTGTGTGTATTATAGGAAGATATTTGGCCTTACTGTATCACGCTGGCCAGACGGGTTGGTACAGGGTTTAGTTTCGAATTTTCCTTTTTTGTGCGCCATGACCTCGTCCGTTTATCAGCAGGTGCACCACTCGCAGGTGAGGCTGGCTTGGACCCCGGGGTTGGTGGTAGGGCCCTATCGCACCCATCGGGCGTCGGAAGGTGGCGGGGTGATTCGCCAGGTACCTGTCGCTTGAGTCTGGGCGGCTGCGCGCGCGGCACCTTTGTCACAGTATACAGGGTGGAATTTAAAGACGGTAGTTGGAGGTAAAGTACCCTTAATATTGATAATGGCAAGTTTTGCTGAAAGGAAACATTCCTTTATTTTCAAAAGTAAGTAAACCTGCATTTAAAGATTTTTGAAAAATCACCTGCTTGAGCCGAGAATCGAACCTAGGAGATGTGAAAAAAAAAACATCCTGTATTTTATGATACCAACCGAAAGAGTCTTCAATAAGGAACAATTTCTTTGAAACAACATAGTATCTTAAATTAAAGGAAGACCAAGTAAAATATGTTTTTATTGTAAAGCTTACTCACTATCTAAAGAAAAAAAACAGTCTTATTAAGATTCTTTTCCTTTTTTTTGAAGTTGGTTAAAAAAATGTTTTAGTTTCTGTGAATGGGAATATTCGTTCTGGTCACTTAAACAAACAACTTAAACAACAAAAATAGGAGTTTCTAAATTAGATGTTTTTTTTCTTCAGATGAGTGAGCTTTACAATAAAAACATATATTTCCCAGGTTCGATTCCCGGCTCAAGCTGGTCATTTTCAAAAATCTTTGAATGCAGTTTTACTTACTTTTGAAAATAAAGGAATGTTTCCTTTCAGCAAAACTTGCCATTTTCAATATTAAGGGTACTTTCCCTCCAACTACCGTCTTTAAATTCCACCCTGTATATATGTTTGTAGTATGCCTTTGTCTAAGTTTTTTGAAACAAGTTTGGATTTGTTGTGAATCGTTAGGTACGTTTTGTTTGTGCGTAGGTACGTAGATAATTAATAAAATGATAATTCTTTCTTATTACAATAGAATAACGTAAAAACAAATCACTATTCAAGTGATAAAATGTATCAAAATAACATTTTTCTCGTATTTTAAAAGCATGTAACAACAAAACCATAGCAGGCACAGGGTTAATGTAATAGTATTTTTTGTTAGAAATTGTGTGTTCTATCCGAATATTAGATTTTTTTTTTCTGGCCGGCACTTTCAAAATTGGCCCAAAAATGTATGAAACGTGAATGATCTCCTTTGATTTTTTTATGATATAACTTTACAATAACTAAGAAGTTTTAATACCTTCATTTAAGGAGTATTACATTGTCTATTAAATACAATTTATTGCATTAACCTAGCATTTTAGTTTCCGAGATTTTTAGGATTCTTTAAGTGACCCGGATTCATTGCTCTCGAGTGTAGTTGGCGGGTGTCGTGAGGGAACATTATTTTGCTTAACCTTATTGGTCACACGCACACAGTCAAGCTCTGTACGATGGCAGAATTGAAAATGAAAAAAAATTAAATTAAAAATTTAAAAAACCCCCGACTCACAAAAAAAGAACAATAAAAAACCTGTAAAAAGTAAAAAAATAACTATTATATTATGACCTATCTACCCTAAGTATTGAACCTGTATTATTATTATAGGTAGCTATATTATTTACGTATTCGTATTTTTAACTAACAGTTGGTCTCGTCGGGGGGACCGCTCTATACCTAAATAGAGACAGACGTACGGTTAGGTTATGATTAGGTGAGCGGAGCGCCCTTCCGGGTTTCCGTCGGGGGTTAATAATTTGTATGGAGTTTCCGTCCTGTGATAAAGGTAACCTATCCTGTGTAGAATACTCGGAATAAGGAATAGTACATACATAGATACATAACATCACGCCTGTTTCCCAACAAGGTAGGCAGAGACTATGGTTTTCCACTTGCCACGATCCTGACATATCACTTTCGCTTCTACTTTCATAAGTGTATTCATACATGCTCTCCGATTAAGGGTACTCTTGACCTGGCCTTTTTCCATAAGGAATAGTACATACATACATACATATATGGTCACGCCTTTATCCCCGAAGGGGTAGGCAGAGGCATATTATATGCCCACATTTCACCTTTGTATAATTTGTCCCACGTAATAGGTGGTGAGCCGTATTGAATGTTGCTTACTGCAGTGATCGTTTACAGAACACTGAGTCCGCGGGGCCACGAGCGCTTCTAAGGAATAGTACCACTAAATAATAAGGTACAGAACGTATGTATGTTTGTACTTTTTTTCAAACCTGCCCTCTGCTACGCACACTCGCGCACAAATCAGTATAGAAGACTACTATGCAAATCTTGGACCTCATGTGTGTGAACTCTGCGAGCAGTGTCTATGTGTGCGTAGCCTCAGCGAATTTAGTAACTATGTAGGTTTCCATCTGTACTATCTAATTTGTTATAGTACTCTGTGCGCATATTATCATTGAAAACCATATTTATTAACATAAAATAGTATATTTCTAAGTTTTATATACTTAACTAAATATATTAAATTTGTACAATATTCTGTGTAATTTTAATTGTATTAAAGTCAAAAATGGCTAGATACTATTATTCACATTCTGCCTTGGTATAATTAAATGCTGTTACCTTATTTTCAAGTGGGCCCTATTGAATAACAACTTGTTACATCATGGTAGTATTACTAGGTACTTGAAAACAACATTGGTATTGTTAAGGGGTCCCGATACGGTCAAACTGCGATTGTCATGCACGTTAAATATCATGTGTACATATACGTCGATGCACACACACATGCAAAGAAAGCACGCACACTGAAGCAACTTTCATTCGTATTTAACATGCATTACAATTGTAAGGCATGATAGTGTCGGGAGCCCATTACTTACTTATTTACAGCTTGGCAAAAAAGAGAAGAAAATAATGGAGGAGCCACTGTGCTGTACATATGGCAACCCGTTAAAAAGAACCACCAATCAGTATCCAGTTGCCAACAACCGTTAATAAAACCCACCAATCAAATTGTATAACGTCATTGACTGACAGACATATATGTGACGTTATTGGCAGCTTTTTGACAATGTAGCCAGCCTGCAAAATATTAGTTCGGTTTCTAGACTTTTTGCCAAGCTGTACTTCTTCGCTCAATATCATAGAATGGCTATAGCATCATGAGTATCATGACCCATAACAAAAATCTAAGTAAACGCTTAACAAGAAGTATTTCTATTTTTCCCAGAAACTGAGACTAAACTGCTAACAATTGAACACATTTGAGTTACTCCCTGGGTGGACTCAGCACCCTATGTCACAATCTGGCATCCCTGCATTGTCTTCCAAGTGTAGCTCAAGAAAGAAGCCCTATGATCGGTCTCGCCAGATTTCCCCTCTCTAATAAAAATTTTTGAACCATGTGACCTTTTGTTTTGAAATTTTGCATTTTCTCTCAAAATGTCCAGCTACTACTGACTACTGTCTGCAAAATTTCAGTATTGAAGTCAGGTGGCTTTGGAGTTATGAGTTTAATGCAACAGAGTCACAGACTACAGACAGAATCTGGACATAAGCCCCTCTGCACTCTATTTTATAGAGAGGGGCTAAAAAGTGAATGACCTACAATGACCCATTAGTATGGATCTAATTGAAAAATTATGCAAAGAGGTATTTTAATAATAAGTACCTCATTTTACTATTTTTTTTTTTTCCTTCATTATTCATAAAGAATAGCACTTATAGATAGGTTCATCACAGACATAATTTTTTTCAAAAAGTACTGTAATTTATTCCCAAGAAGATCAGGAATAACTTGTGATATAATTCATGCGCAACGAGTAGAATGAATGGAACCTTGTCAAATAAATTCGAAAATGACAGATTGACAAACCTTTTTGCTAATACAAAAGATAATATAATAGTATTACATAAAGATCGGCAACTCCCTGTCGCGCCACAGCTGTCAATAGAGTTGATGGTTGTGTTGATGATGATTCGCTTACATTTTATTGATCACATGCACACATTCAAGCTGGAGTTTCCGCCCTGTGCTAATACTATATTTTATATTATTTTGTTATTTTCCATTTTCTGTCATAAGGTTCCGCATTCTACTTGTTGAGTGCAGGTTACAAAGAATAATATATCAGTCAATGGTTTTTGACAGAGTCAAAAAACTCTTGTTTAATCCTCTCCCTGTCTTCAACTTCTGGTAGGTATGGTTGAATTCCCCTGGCTCTTCTGTCACTGTATACTTTTCCCTGAAAACACATAAAAAGGAACGAATGTGAATGGTGCATGAAAATAAATAATTCTGGCAGTATATTTGAGATTTTCTATATATTATTAACACATTAAATAAACACACATTTATATTGTTATTAACATGAGAACCTCATGATAGGAATGAAGCAGGGCACCTCCGCACCTCCATCTGTACAACGAAAAATGTGGACACATTTCGTTGGTTCAAGAAATTACCAAATTATCGTCTTGAAAAAGAATAGAAACAATATTCTTACCCAAAACTTTTTGCACGTATTGTAGTTATCGAAATAGGTCTCGCATTTGGATTGGTCAAAATTATGCTTATTTAAGCAAGCGTATGACTGCTCTTGTTCCTGAAAATTAATTTTATTTTGTAATGTTACATAATATTTATTTAAAAAATTGCAGTAAACATGGATATACCTTGAGACACGGGTTTAGACGTTCTGCATCTTTATTTACTAGTTTCGTCATTATAGTCAGGTAATTAAAGGTAATTTTTAGTATTTAATTTATGTTTATAATTAATTTTTATTCAATTTGAAATGCCAGAATATTTATCATTCTGACTGTCACAGAAATTAGAAATGTCATCGTATGTTGTGACATTGCGTTGAGTTGACATTGACGCAGCCGCAGGCTAAAATCCCGCTCCGAAACCAACTCCTTTTCCTTCATATATAATTGCTTTTCAAAAAATTATCTTAATTTCCGGGCAGGTTTCATCATACCACTGATCTGTATTATTACATCATACCCATATTCTTACAAATAAAATCTTATTATAATCATAAATCGAATGAATATAGGTGCCATTCTATACATTCGTGCCGTGTAACTTTCTAAAAAGTGCCGATAAATGGTGCCTTTTCGTCGTCGAAAATTTAGTTGATTCCGAGTAGGTTTCGGTGGCCGAGTGGTTAAGGCGTCCGCACGGTACGTGAGAAGACGCAGGTTAGAATCCCGCTCCGAAACCAACTCCTTTTCCATATTAAAAAACATAAATTCGATGAAAGCGCCAGGATTTGCAATTTCAATTTTCAATAAAACTGATACCTAGTAACAATGTGCTTAAAACCATCAGCAGTTCCTAACTTATTGTCCAATACCTAATCCTGTTCCTAATTTATTGTCCAATAATCAAATTAAAAACACAAACATGAAAATGAAGTAAATAGATTAATAAACTACTAAACGATTGCCTCCTGCACATTCCAACCCCTGATCATACCCGGAGCAAAGGTGCCAAATACACTAGCAGCGTTGCCGCGCTGGATAGCGATAGCTATCCTTTGTACCAGGTATGTACGACCAGGCGTGGGAGTCATGCGACTTGTCCTGTCGCCTACGGCCGATCTCCGAGACCAGAGCCTTAGCATCACTCCCCCAACAGTCCATCGTTTCTACAGCTACTGGTACGACCAGATAACGCGACTTCCTTTCCACGTACTTTTGGCGTTTCTTGTAAGCAGCATCTTCCGCTGTGGCCGCCGGTGAATGGACGGTACGAGTCAAGTGACTGGCGGTGAAAGTGCTGACGCATGTTGCGTTCCACACTAAGCACTTGCCGTTCCTCCACAGCACAAGGGTCAGACCGTCCGGTCTTTTGCCGTCTGCGTGGGACAAACCTGGTGGTTCAAGGATACAGGGGACCTCAACCGACACCAGAGTCCGCCGGATTACCTCACTAAGAGCGTGGTTATGCGGATGCCTACCCGTGCAGCGACGACAACTCAAAGCATGATGACCATTGCTCTCCACCATGGCACCGCCGATGCATACGTGAGGTTCACACACCTTGCAGCCCAAGCGGAGAGCCACACGATCAAATTATTTAAAATCGTATTCAAATGACTTTAGCACTAACATTTCTTCATTTTGACATAAAGAGACATCGGCAGACTGCGAGCTACTACGAGCTGCCGCGGCAGACTGCGAGCTACCACAAGCTGCAGCGGCAGCTTACGTCACAGCCTGCCACGAGAAGCCGCAGCGCGCGAAACGTATACGTCACTTCACAGTTGATTAACCTAGAAAAATAACCTACTTGGATGAATAGCTTCGTTATTTGCAATGTACCTATGCAATCTGTAGAGAATACTACCTATCACCCTATCAGTCTTCGTAAAAAACAGAGAAAATAGTTAATTTCGCCTTTATACGTCTAATTTATATAATATTTTTTTACCACCTATTCCGTGCGACAAATTCTTAAGAAGGTGAAATGAAAATATACCTCTACCTACCCCTTCGGGGATAAAGGCGTGACCTTATATGTATGTATTGTACATTGTATTATGAATATATATTGTCTTCATAGTGTACAATAAAGAATATAAAAATTTAAATATCCCGGCAAAAATGAAAATAGGGCTACCCTACTTACAAAGAGACGTCAGCCCACACAGAACAAGACAGTAATACACAGACTACGCTTTAAGTAGGTATTCGAAGTGTGGCCTCTATGTTTACCTATCTATAGTTTCATGAGTGTCACGTATGGTCATGGAGAATCATGTAAGTGCGCACACTGCTTTACGGACTGCGAGGCTTTCCATCAGTGGCGACACTGTAGTGGCGACGTCAATTTTGTGAGCTTATTATAAAAAAAGCTAGATTGGTCAGGGAACTTAGTTTAGCATAGAGTGGCTGGACATCCCTCAAATCCTACCCATATTTGTCACCAATACCGACCACCAATCTGGCCATCCATTTTTGACTCCTTTACAGTTTGTGAGCGCGAGTCAAAGAAGTGACACTACGAGCAAGGGAATAACGAGATGAAATTCGGCTGGCAATATTATTGACAAAACGTCAGAAGCAGTGCGAGACTGCGAATGGCATAGTGGGCTAAAGCCTTTCTTGCCCGTGCTGCCGTGACCAATAATGGTACTACTGGTAGTAGTACCACGAATAAAAAAAATAAAAAAATAAGGGGAGGAAAAAAATCCCTCAGGAACCGGCCCCAGTAGAACCAATGGTAATTCAACATTCCCCGTGGTACTACTGGATAAAAAATAAAATAGGTTGGTAAAAATAAATGAAAATCGGTAAAAACAAATGAAGATCGGTGAAAACAAATAATGAAGATCGGTAAAAACAAATGAAGATCGGTAAAACAAAATGAGGATCGGTTAAAACAAATGAAGACCGGTGAAAACAAATGAAGATCAGTAAAAACATATTCATGAAGTACTATAAAAACAAATGAAGATCGGTAAAAACAAATGAAGATCTGTAAAAACAAATGAAGATATGTAAAAACAAATGAAGATCGGTCAAAATAAATGAAGATCTGTAAAAACAAATGAATATTTGAAAAAAATAAATGAAGATCGGTGAAAACAAATGAAGATCGGTGTTGTTTTTCACGACCTTCAATTGTTTATCCGATCTTCATTTTTTTCACCGATCTTCATTTATTTTTACCGATCTTCATTTATTTTCATCGATCTTCATTTGGTTTTACCGATTTTTATTTTTTTTTATCCAGTAGTACCACAGGTAAAATTTAATTACCATTGGTACTACAGGTACCGGTTGCTTATAGAGCAACGCGAACTGTCTAAGGGGAGACGGCATAGAACAATTGCTCGGTACAAATTTGTCTGTCATATTTTGCGGGTGGCGGGGGGAAATCTTCCTCACCCACACTTTCTTAGACTCGCACTACAATAGCAATCGACTGTCAATACGAAGCCTATATATACACTTTAAACAATACACTCATAAATTTCACACACACATGATACATTTTGTGTAATATCACCCCAAGTCGCTCAACCAATCCATGTATTGATGTGACGTCCGGTAAAGTTGCTAAACAAATCTGAATATTATCTATACGTTTAAATAGGTGTAAATAATAATAACTTGTTATAAAATTACTTACTTACACAAGATAATGCCATTTTTCTTCAGATTTCTTTAATCACATTTCTTTTTGTATTAATATCTAATTATTTCATCATTTTTATAAAATGACAATTCAACCGCACACGCTGTCAACTAGACTTAGTCTAGTAAAAGAAACTTCATAGAACAGTTTTTAAGTAACTAGGCCACTGACCTGTAATAATATTCGCTGGACTGGCTATTCCATACAAAATGACAGCTACTTTTTTGTGCCGATTCAAAGCGCCTCTGCCGAGTGCACTGAGAACTATATTAGTTTGCAAATGGCCGTTGTTTGTTTATTTCAGAAGAAGTTTATGTGTGAAATTTGGAATATTTTTAAGTTATTACTGTGATTGCTATAAATTTGAAGTGTTTTGATGTATAAATTTAGTTTATTGTGTAATTAAGTAGATACTTATCATGAGATCGTGTGTATATTGTAAAACAAGATACGAGAAGGGCTGTGGCGTCTCTTTTCACAAGTAAGTAAATCTAAGAATCTAATTCTTAAACAATAATCATAAAACCATAATTTAGGTTTTTTTTTACTATCATAAGCGAATACCCTTCGAGTTTCGGGGATTTTACGAATATTTTTATAACCTATAATGTTTAATAGGGATGTCAAAATGTATATCGATAATTATTTTCTGTGCAATGCCAAATTCGTAGTTTAAAAAACAAGAGGCATGGTAAAAGTACTTTAATAATTTAATGAATATATTAAAATTATTAATAAAAACTTAAAATTGTAGTAGATAATCGAAACAGTAACTAACTAGCGTGTGAAATATAACTTAGCATCTATGGTTAATTATTTATATATTGGACATAGTCGTTAGAAACACACATCAATCAGATTTATTCTTAGTGGACACAAGCCTATTTTAAGAGAATCTACTTTGCTTTTCAATCTTTTTAAAATATGTGACAATTTTCTTTTAAAAATTATACAGATGTGCATTTAAAAATATCTAAATATATATAACTCAAAGGTGACTGACTGACATAGTGATCTATCAACGCACAGCCCAAACCTTTGGACGGATCGGGCTGAAATTTGGCATGCAGGTAGACTTTATGACGTAGGCATCCGCTAAGAAAGGATTTTAATAAATTCTTCCCCCAAGGGGATAAAATACGGGAAGCGGGAACGAAGTTTACGCGGGCAAAGCTGCGGGCATCAGCTAGTCCCGTAATAAATGTGTGATTTCATATTTTTTTTAAATACCTTCCCTCCTCTGTTCTTACCTACTGCAAACAAACAAAAGTACAATAAATCCTAATCCTAATTAACCTGTCATTTAACAAAATTCCTCTCTGGACACGGCTGCTTCGGGAAGCAAATGGGAAATAGTTGCCATTGAGGCGGAATAGCAAGTTGGCATTGGCTGCTTCGGGGAGCACGCTCGCACGGCTCACGTTAAGCGTGGCGTCCACCAGGCGGGCCGGGCCGCAGCGCAGAGCAAAAATTCGCGTGCCGTAAGTTTCATATGAAATTGTGTAGCATCTGCCTTTACTAAAGGCGGGCCGCAACGAAACACAGTTTCATTAAAAACGTATGGCATGCGGATTTTTGCGTTGCGGCCCGGCCCGGCCCATCCGCCTATTGGACGCCTAGCTTTAAGTTCTAACATAACCCAATTATGATTAAAGACAACCTTAATGACTGTGTGGGCTGTGTCCGGTGTCATTTTTCAGCCGATTTACAATAGTAACACTACTTTGGCAAAATACCTGCGACCACTGTTTAAGCAAACAAACGCTTTTTTTTATATTAAGCTCGCCAAACTGAATTCGCGTGCCTGATGGTTAGCCTACTTAGGTACTTTAAAGTAGTCATTCATATTATGTAAACATCATTGGTACAAAAATAAAATTAACATTGTAGTCGATATCTGGTAAAGTTTTTATCGACACCAAGACAGGTGTTGTACATCACTAGTATTAGTTCCAAGTACATTCGCTAGCTGCCGTCAGCGCCAAATGGCGATTTTCAATTAGGCACACTTTTATGAAACCGATCATCAGTCCAGATACTATTACAGGTCAGTGAACTATAGTATCCGCAATACGAACTGGCACGTTGGGCCATAAATCATCGGATTCGTGCTATCTCTTTCGCACCTACACAGTCTTATGGAGCGGGACTCGCACCCATAGTGCTGTGCAGGTAATCTTTTACGTATTCCATAACAGTATCGACAAAAGTAAAGAAATGAAAAATTTAAATATGATTTATTTATTTATTTATTTTTATACCAGCATTGATTTATTAAGACAAATGTATTAAATTAAATAAATATATTAAAATAAGTAGGTTGAGTAGGTGAATTACTAACTAAAAAAAATTCAAATTTACTTTTTTATTGTTAAAATTTAGCTAATTATTTAAGAAAATCTTATTTGCTATTAATATCATATTTACGACTAAAAGCAAATTACCCACTTAATATCAGATTACGACATATCGACAAATTCTTAAATATTTTACCGACATGGTTCAACCCCTACAGAAAGTGACATTTATGACCCAAAGTGCCAGTTCGTATTGCGGATACTATAAGCACTTTTAGTCGTCAAAATGCACAGACGTACAATAGTCGTCAAAATGCACAGACGTACAAAGTCTGTGTCAAAATGTCAAAATATTGCCAGAGGGGGTTTGCCAGCTTTGGCCTCTCCCTCTGTAAAGGAGCGCGATGCTCTGTGCCGGTTGCTAGTACCACTGGTAATTTTTTAACTCGTGGTACAGTCAGCATCAGATAGATATGTGCTTCCAAAGTAGTCAAAATTATGTAAAGAATATAAATTCAATTTTATGTTTGCAGACATAGCATTCAAATAGTTGTAAGCATCCAGAGTGTTCAAAACATCTTCGATGTAAGTTGTCAATATTATGTTAGCTGTTACAGTGTTCATATTAATGTTGTCAAATAGGTCGTTTAATGGTATCTATGCATTCATAATAATCAAAAATATCTTCACAATTAGGAAAGTCATCTTTAATATCCGTAGCTAGAGTGTATATTGGAATAAAATGTTAGTAATAAATATTTTGTTTCCCTTTTTCCTTGATTATCCATCCTGCTCATTTCGTGCATGACGTAATTGATATGTCTTTTGTTTATTAGAAATTTTGATTATTAGAAAGGAAACATAGTTTAGATATGTTCTAACATCCCTAAATAGAATGGAATTTTCTTTGAAAAGGAAACTCTTTTAAGGAAAATGTCATAAATAATAAACTTCAATAAAATTATATTAATGTCACTGAATAATATGTCATGTTGTCTATGTGTATTACATTGCAAATTTAAATGAAATAGTTGTATTATTTTATTAAATTAGCATGCCTCCATATCATTTAGATGAGCAAACCAAGCATCGTATAATAAATTTACATCGGGAAAATGTTTCTGTTACTGACATAGCCGATGAACTTGGCATAAGCATGACTATTTTTTTATTACCAGGATTATTAACATTCTTCTTTTAATTTATATTGCATACAATGTCCGACTAACGATTTTTATAATCTTTTAGAGAAACACAAGTACAATACGTCGAAGGCTTAAAGAATCGGGCCTCTATAATCGTGTGCCGGCAAAAAAACCTCATTTAACACCCAGGCATAAATCTTTAAGACTCCAATTCGCACTAAGCTATTTAGATTACGATTTTAGAAAGGTGGTTTTTGTTGATGAAAAAGTGTTTTATAACTCTACGCATGGTCGCCTCTCTCTGTGGAGATACAATAATACAAGATATAATGAAGAAAATATCTTGCCCAATAACAGAAGTGGACGCATATCGCTTTGTTTTTGGGGATGGATTTCGGAAGTTGGACCCGGTGAGTTAATCGAAGTTGGTGGGCGTCTAAATGAATTGACTTATATAGATGTTTTGGAAGAGGTGTTGTTACCCACAGCACAAATATTTTATCCCTTTGAAGAGGCGATAACTTTTATACAAGACGGAAGCTCTGTACATAATTCAAGAGTGGTTCAGGATTTTATTTCTTAAAACGGAGAGTTAAATTTAATAACCCTACCTCCCAAAAGCCCAGACCTTAATCCTATTGAGAACGTCTGGGGTAGAATGGTCCAAATGTGGGATCATGAACAGGCTCGCAGTACCGAAAATTTACGGATGCATGTAAATGCAATTTGGGAATCATTGAGGGGAAGTTCATTCTGTTTTAACACAGTTAGATCAATGAGACAACGCCTACTTGATGTAATCAATGCCAACGGTGGTTACACTAGATTCTAAGAAAATATAAGTTCTTTTTTACAACTCGTTGTTTTGATTTATTTTATTTAGATTTTTTTTTTATTATACAGTATTATATTTATACAGTCAGTGCAATAAATATGCCCCGAAATACTACTAGAAATGGGTAACGCAGCGATTTTTTGCGTTAATATAATAACGTGGACGTAGTTTATGTGAGTTCTTACTAGACTAGCTGTTGCACTAGTTTTAAGCCATCAGATTTTAAATATTCATTTAACACACCTGGTGAGCGAACTAACAATGCACTATCTGTGGCAGGCTTAGATCATCTAACCACAGGATGCGCCTTACTTAAGCATTATTTTCTGCCATTGCACATGACCATTTGGTCTTTTGGCTTTATAAAAAGCACTGTACATCAGTACATCATTTTATATGATTAAACTAGTACATTTCATTGTAGTTGACTGTACAATAAAAATTAACACACAACAGCCATTACGCGTTTGTCGATTAATACATTTTTAAATGCAATGAAATTTTATATGTCTTTGTGTTTCCCCCTTCACTTGTATGAAAACTGGCAGAATATTTTTGTATGCGGTGGTTCGCAAAGGCTAGTCCCGTGATATATGGTCTAAGGTGGCAGGCCTTAGTTTTGAGGAACATGACTCAAAAGGGGATTGTAGCCGGCCTTAATGACTTTTGGCTATACGGTGCATAGATACCATTAAACGACCTATTTGACAACATTAATATGAACACTGTAACAGCTAACATAATATTGACAACTTACAGCGAAGATGTTTTGAACACTCTGGATGCTTACAACTATTTGAATGCTATGTCTGCGAACATAAAATTGAATTTATATTCTTTACATAATTTTGACTACTTTGGAAGCACATATCTATCTGATGCTGACTGTACTACCAGTAGTAACACGTGCAAGAAAGAGGCTAAAGGGTAACATGATTTTTTTTCTGATTTGCTGCGTAGAATGAAGTGTTAAACCACTACCTCGTTTGTTTTATATTTCCAGAATTTGAACAGCCAATGATGAGAAGTTATGGTAGAAAATAAATAAAACGTCTTCTTTGAACTTCTTTCCATTCGTGAACTAAACGTCAGGCATTACTAATGCATGAGAAATGTTGAAATAGAGAACAGACTAAATAGAATTACGAATTTACGACGCGAGTGGAATGGACACCGTCATATCAATAATTTAATACAAAAATTGATATTTTACAATGTTGTGTTTGAAATTAAGTGCCTAAATATTTTGAGAATAGTTTTATTAGTGTTAGTGTTGTATAATAAATGCTTTTGAAATGTCGAAGAACAAAATTGCGGCTCGCATTGACAGTCAAACTGTAGAAGTCAAAACTAAGGTAAGTGGGAAGGAATTTCTAATTTCTTAACCATACTTGAAGAGTCACGTTAACTTTCATAACTAATATGAGATCCTAGAAAACTTAGAAATATATCTAACATGACCAAGGCATTGGATTTTTGTAATGATTGCCGTAAACGTGCTTTGGATCAGTAGCAAGAAAATAAGTTTGAAGTAATAAAATAAAAAGTGATATATTTTTATACGTACTGAATGAATCAATCCTATTATCTAAGTCGGAACAATGTCGATGTATTCATCAAATTATAGTACATAAAGTCTGTAAAATTCTTGAGAGGTTAATACAGCTTTATTATAAAGCTTCTACTGGTCTGGTAATGATTGAAACTTATCATGTGTGGCCCAAAATCAATTTGATAGTCAGTCCTAACTTATACTGCCTGGTTATAGATGAAAGCTTGGCTTTTGGGAAATCCATATGATAGTGATAACATTATCCAAACATTCACAATGTCTTTTGTAACTAATTACAACTATGTACTGATAAGTTATTGTTTTCTTACAAAGCTCTAGTATGTAATCATGGCCTCTGTTTCTGAGAATTTCTTTGTTATTATTTGTAATAACTTGTAGCAAGTTGTGGAAAATACCTACTACAAACATTTAGAATAGTAGTTGATCTAGACTTGGAGTAACTAAACTTTGACTTCCATCACTTGTATATCTTATAACCTCTCCTCAAGTGTATTTAAAACCTGCTAGCTCAATGCTTTGTGTGTTATTGTAAGTCTGGTGCCACTACTAATCACTAAGATAGATTATTCAAATATATGACTAAATAGTGAATACTTATTATTAAATGTAAAATTATTAGTTAGCAGAATGGAGAATATTTGAAGTAGATTTTATTTTTACATCAACATGGAGTCAGTCAACTCAGTAGTGGAGTTGACCAGATGCAGTATGATGGCAATACCTAAATTCAAATATCTACTTCATAAATTCTTCACGGAGATTCTTCCCTCTACCACCATATTAACAATAGCCTTTTCCTTCCAGTTCGATGCAGAATTCCGTCGGTTCTCCCTCAACCGGACGGAGAAGCTCAAATATGAAGACTTCAAAGCTCTGATAGAGAAGCTACACAGGCTACACGAGCTGGCTTTCCTCATATCATATACGGATCCGAGAGATGGCGACCTGTTACCTATCAATAATGATGATAATTTGGCGAGAGCGCTGCTCACAGCACGGCCGCTGCTCAGGGTTATTATACAGAGGAAAGGTAAGTCTGCAATGTTTTTTGAACAGTTCTAAGTTTGTACAGTAGTACCACGTTTATAAGTTACACCGATGTACCTGCGCAGAAGTCTCATATTAAAAACGCGCGAAAAAATCTTAACCAATCACAACGTTCCGCATAGACGCGTCAAATATGGCCCTTTGTTATTGGTTGCCGCCTGTGCGCCATGTTCGATGCCCGCAGTATCGCGGCGCAATGAGAGATAGCACTACTCTCTGGATTTATTGCATTTTCAATCTTAACGTAACGCAATAAAGTTGTGTTTGAACAGCGTTGGCAATCGTTATTAATCGGCGCTAGCTTGCTCTCTTCTGAGCAGGCGAACTTTGTCGATGCGACTTATAAACGTGGTTCACTTGTACAGTGGTAAGAACTAGAGTACTTGTGAAAACATGAAGCTCTTTCCACATAGATACAGCTCGCGCCACATAACTTTGCTTCCATGAAGTTCGTTCGTTCGCACGGCATTTATGCTACAGAGGTGGGACGGGCGACGCTCCGGCTTCAGCTGCGCAGCGCAGTTTACCATGTGATACTGATACCTAATAGTGCATAATTGCGGCGCGAATAAACGAACTTCATAGACGCAGAGTTATGTGGCGCGAGCTGTAGGTACAGTCACTTCCAATATTGCATGGGCCCCTTAAGATCTATAATCTCATGCACATTTGAGTCCAAATTCACAAAAACTCCACTAGATGGCGCCACTTTACTCAAATATAATATTGCATAGACACCTTCATCACAAAAAATGTACTAGATGGCATATTTACATTACTCAAAAGATTAATGAGTTGCTATTTTGACAATAATCGCGTCCCTGTGTGAGGTATTAAAAAAATCGGCAACGATAGATACTTGACTTCCAATGTTATCCGAGAGATGGCGTCAATTTTCAGTGCAAAGCAATTTCGTTTCGGATTGACCATGCATTCTCACATTCGTCTGTACATCTGCTATCTGTAAAAATTTACTTCATAATGAACAACTTGTTAACATCTTGCCTAAAGACATTCAAATATCATCACAGAATCTACCAAGAAAATTTTGATCTCGATTTTATGGGAATTAAAAACGGGACCCTATTCATGAGACTTCGCCGACCGTCCGTCATGAGGAACTCAGGAACCGTGACAACGAGAGAGCTGCAATTTTCACTGATGACGTATTTCTGTTGCCACTGTAACAACAAATACTTAAATCACAAAACAAGGGGGGCTCCCATACAACAAACATGATTTTTTTTTCGTTTTTTGGTACGGAACCCTTTCCAACAGTGAAAGAATTTTTCAAATCCGTCCAGAAGTTCCGGAGCCTATTCGTTACAAACAAAAAAACAAATCTTTCCTCTTTATAATATTTGTATAGATGACTTATTGTACTTATCTGTTTTGAATACCTCATTAATTCACCATCACAAACCACATACGATATCTTATCAAGCAGTAAATATCTCCTATTTACATAAAACCCTATTGCACAGAACACGCGATTGTGCACCTAATGGCCTTGACATAAAGACTTAGTTGCCTTGATGTGGGAGTACAATGTCACCTTCTATGGTAATCGATGGTTTACCTTTGTCCTGTATATGGAGGCCGCCATACTTTTGTGTCAGGCTGCAATGCTATTCAGGATCTAACTGGCACAGTAAGTTTTGTTCTGCCATTACATAATGTTCATATTACTATTGCCGTGTTGAAATGGACAGGCGCAGGCTGGGACCCACAGTTGACATTTTTCAAGCCGCCCATAAGGTCTTTTTTTTTTTACGTGTGGAAATCCTACATGGATGCTATGCCGGACTTCTACCGACTAAAACCACACGATGCCCTTCAACTGTCCAAACCTGGCCCAAGGATTGTCATTTTACTGACAACCGGGTTTCATTTTACGCAATAAATCGTTTTGCGAAAGCATTCCCTTAGTCGCCTAATTGGGGTGGCGACATTTTGTACTCTTTCCAGTCGCCACACGGCCATTAAATAAATAGGTATTAAATTTAAATAAGCTCGGGTCGGATAACATCATGAAACTAAGCAACACTTATCGATAAAATAATAATGGAAACCTTCACCAGAATCGCGATTCAAAACATCGTTTCTCTGTCTTTTTCTTTTCTTATTGAACTTTAGGAAAATCCTACATGGATGATATGGACTCCAACCTACTAAAAACCACACGTTCCCTGCCTAATGCCTACGGTTGGGAGCCCCGGGTAAGCCCTTAGAAGGATGACTCCACGATTCCCAACAGACCTTGGCTACCACTGCGGCCTCATATAGGGGGTTCCGGTGCTATCCCGCGTCTTTCGGGGTTGTTCGGGTGTTATCCCGGGTCTTGGGGCGTCTGGCGTGGCCGACCCCCATTGTATTCTCTGTCTAAACAAAACTTGAAACGCTCTTCCTGCGGACATGTTTACCTCCTCTTACAAATGTTCTTCAAGCAGAGTAAATAGACATATTTGACAACCAACCTGAGGGCCACTGTCAGTAGACTGTAAGAAAGATCCTCAATTTGCAAATTATCGCCACTGCTTTCTATCCGAGGAGTGACGTCATTTTGGTGAGCGAAATAAAAAAAATCACCATGATTCAAATCAAAAGTGTGTGCCTCAAACGACTTACTCGACAAATACAAATGATATGTGTATTGTGCTGTCACTTTTGATTGATATGTGCGGATTTGTGTAAAATAATATAGGTAGGTACCTGCCTGCGGCTCCGCCCGCATTTAATATCAATCACAATACCTACTCTTTATCCTCGACTCGACTCGACTGCCTCTGTGGCGCAGTCGGTAGTGATACCGCCTGCGGCGCTGGAGGTCGTGGGTTCGATTCCCACCGGAGACAAATATTTGTGTGACCCATAAATGTTTGTCTCAAGAGTCTGGGTGTTTCTATGTATAATATGTATGTATTTAAAAGTATATTAATTTGAAAGAGACGATGCGAAACTTCACAAAAATTTTGAATTATTATTACTATATATTATTCTATATTTACATTATTACTATCTAAACTAAACCTAAATAAGGCACCCGTGGCATTGTGCCCAAAAGACTAGCAGCATTCCCCCTTTGAATAGCAATGCCTATTCGTTGAGCGAGAAAACTGCCAGCCCTTGGGTCACCAGTTGACTCCACAAGGCGCTTTTTCAAATTCTTGAAACATTTTTGCGCATTGGGACCCCATGGACCTAGGGTCTCGACACCGACTGGACAAAAACGATACGATGAGTCGAGACCCTTATATTTATTAATTTTAATATTTACAGCCGCTTCCGCTGCTGCACTGGCTTTTAATTTTGTTTTAGGAAAATGGGACGGGGCTAGAGTGTCAACACAAGTTGCATCCCACACCAGGACCCGACCCATCTCCCACGGTATCAAAGTTATACCATCCGGTCTCTTGCCATCGTCCCTGAAAACGCCGTTTGGCTCTAAGAGCGCAGGCACATTGGCGGTGGCAAGAGCACGGCGGATGATGTCGTTCAGCGCAGCGTGGCGTGAGAAGCGGCCTGCGCTCTTTAAACATGAAAGACCATGATGCCCCAAAGTGTCAACGTTAAAACCGCAGGGGCATCGATGTGGAGCGCAAAGCGTGACGCCAAGTCTCAAACCAACTGAAATTCTTAGGATGTCCGGTTCCAAAAAAGTTCCGGTGTTGGCTGTAGGGAAAGCTTTCAACCAATGACCGGATTCCTTTCTACTGAGCGCTAATAATCTGGCCCGATCCGGGCCTAAGCTAGCATTTAGCAAGGAGTCAAAGGTTAATTTAGATTTAGCGTCGTCCCAGCTCCGTTGTAAATTTGGATGGGTGGGTAAATTTTGTCCCGGACAAGCCATTAGCCAAGCATTCTTGGCATCTGTAAGGCCAGTCGTCTCATAGTCTGTAAGACAATTCGTCAGAATTTTACCTACGAGACTCGACGTGGCATGTACAGATGACAAAAAGGCTGGCAAAGCCACACTAGAAATTTTGCGGATCCCTAGCCCACTATATTTAATGGGAAGAGATGCCTGGGTCCAAGATTGTTCGCTCAGTTGTATATTGAGAATTGATTCCAAAGAAGAAAAGTAAAGTATATAAGTATTACCTAATATCCGTGGTCTGATACCCATAACACAAGCAGGTTATTCCTAGCTTACTTTGGGATCAGATAGCGTTGTGTGAAATGTCCGTGAATATTTATTTATTTATTTATTTATGTCCTCTTACCTTAGAAGTATGAACGAAGGAGCCATGGCTATGGCATTATAACGGGAACCTTTGATTGTGTTACTCGTACTTACACACATTCACACACACACACACACACACACACGCGCACGCACACGCACGCATACACACACACACACACACACACACACACACACACATACACACACATACACACACACACACACACACACACACACACACACACACACACACACATACGCACACACGTTGTTACCATTTTCATGCTTCAACCCGTAATAAGTCGAGGTTAAATCAAACAAAATTTCGTTCAAATACATACATTCAGCGGTTTTTACTGAAAGAATAACAAAAATACGTGAAAATTTTAACATCTTATTGTACCTAACCATCCATTTTCGTATAAATTTATATCTACGCAGAGATCTGAGCTCATGTCAACTTTTTAAATTTTTAATTAACTAACATTTTTGCGCAGACTCCGCAGTTTTGTCTGATTGTAAAAAATACACAATTCTGTATTAATTGGAGGTTAAATTCTCTGTTTTAGTCAAGAATATGAGAATAATCCGTTGCTTAAAAACTGCCTCCGTTTACGCGTATGTAACTTGCCTAAAGGTCCTTATCCACTGATGTAATGTATGTGGCTGTAATTATTAGACCCATTTTCACATAAGCGTGTTTTTGATGCACTTAGTGTACTCGTGTGCTCTTAGACTCACTCGACCGATAGTTTGTTCCACCACACTCAATGGCGATTTTCTGAACCAACCCTTTTAAACCTTACAACTTGAGTCGTGAATGGCTCGTAGCTTCGCAAAACTCAGTGTTCTGTAAACAATTACTGCATTAAGCAACATGCGCTGTGATAATTCTTCGAATGAGTAACCATTTTTACATTACATTAACTACCTGCGCCTGTCCATTTCAAGACAGCAATTTATTTATTTTTATTTATTTGCATAAAAACAGTATAAGCTTATAGTTTGACACCAAATCGCATATTTGCTATACTAAGTTACACCTAAAAGAATGTCCTAACAATTTACAATTTTCCATTGAAACTAAATTTAAAACTAAACAGTACAACAGTGTCAGTATTCATCATCAATAAAATAAGAATTTAAAAAAAGCAATATGCTCGACCCCTTTATCAAGACAACCAAAACTAGAAGTCCGCGCGGCAGGGTTGCAGTCAGAGCAGTTTTGGGGGGGTAATTTCTAGACCCCCCCAGAGTCGAGCCTTTCGCCGGCAACGCTTGTCGGGTTGCAGAAGTTGAACATTTGCCTTACCTGTGACCCCACAATAGGGTTTTAGTGGGTGTACCAATTTTGGGGAGCCCCACATAACCACTGTGTTCTTATGCAGGGTGGTATCCACAAAAGATTTCCCTGAACAAACAAACAAAAAAAAAAAGTCCTCGCGGCACACAGGTAGATCATTACCTTTATCCACCGAGTCGAATGATACATACACCTCGCTCGTTCAACAGGCGTGACCACGCACCTTGACTATTCCACCTTACAATGATGGCCGTCGCGTGACAGACAGACCGACTTTAATTACCCTCTATTAATATTGTAAGGCTAACAAAAGTATTAGCATATATGGGAGAAAGTTTTGATTACTTTTGTAGATACTGTTATGGATCTACTCTTATATATCGTCCGATTTAAGTGGCAGTGGGCGGGCCTTATTGCTCGTAGAGCTGACGGCTGATGGGGTCGAAAAGTGCTTGAATAAAATCGCGGAGTGGCTAGGCCTCCTGCAAGGTGGACAGATTACTTGATAAAAGTCGCGGAAGTCTGCTGGATGCGGGGTCACAAGACCGAAGGCTTTGGCAATTTTTAGGAGGTCTATGCCCAGTAGTGGACGCTAAAGCGGCTGAGATGATTACTCTTATAGATGACAAAATACCCGTACAGAAATTATAGTTTTAAATTGCAATGGGGCCCCATCGAGACCGAGATCTTCGGGGCCCAAACTAGTCCCGCCTGAAAGCGGTTCAGCTACGTTTGACGGACCAGGACATGGCGAAGAAACGAAAATCTCGTAAAAATCTTCCCGTCTATCCAGCGTGGTACAGTAAGGCCCTCCGAAAATTTTTGAACGAGGCCTACGTCCAGGCTGTGATAGGCTTTTTGAAGACTTATTATTGAATGTGCCTCGGAACCTATCATTTGGATTATTCACTAGTCCGTGCTTGACGACGATAAACCCATGCTTTATGGAAAACAGATGGTTATATCAGAATATTTTACTTTGGTTATATTCTCGAGTACGATAAGATAAGCTATGAATTAAAAAAATAACGGGGAATATCGCCTGAATGATGATGACGATAAGAAAAATAGCGGTAAAACCTGTAGAGTCTAGAAATTCTCGTAGAGAATGAATAAAAACACGATGAATCATTTTAGTCATAATTCGTATTCACTGATTCACTTAAAATTATACAATTATAATTCTATAACTGTATACGAGTATGTTTGCGCGCGTTTCGTAGCACCCATCAGTGTCGTCATTAGGCCACTTCCGGCGTAACAATGGCGTCGGTACAATGCTGCATCGCGCTATATCGCCGTGACCCTGATTGACACTGGCTTTACAGGGTTAGGTGTGTGGTACCATTGAAAAACATTGAAAATCTTTATGTGTATATCCAACTCCCGCATATAATATCATTTCTTAAAATCGTACACGTGCCTTACTTCAGAGCCATAAGTCTTCTTAGGTCCTCTAGCAGATAACATCCCAAGTTTTGGATCTTTGAATAATGTTTAGGAAAAAATCCAATAGAAGCCTGTAAAAGGGTCTTCGACTGTCACGCTATTACGAGTACATTACGTCTTTGATTTACTTGGGCCTCGAATATGGGGCCCCCAAGTACTCGATGCGTACTTATTTAAATCTAGTGGGAGAAGAGGTCCTTTATTCATATTTTAACTGTTTATTTTCTTTGTCTGTGTTATTTATAAATATTATCTATGCAAGTCTCGTTTGGCGTCACGCTACCCTGGTCCCTCCTCTCAACTTGAATTTATTATAATTTCTGAAGATAAATATCATGTTAAGAGTAGACATTTTAAATTTATTTTATTCTTACACAATTTTTTTTTTATAATTTAGAGATGGTGGAGATTGCTTTCCTCTATATTTTTTTAAGTAATGTTGAATCATTCGTTTTAACTTACAACTAAAACGCATCGGACACATGCTGTTTGTCATAAGATAATAAAAGATTTTAGCAAATTTGACAGGGTTTCACCACTTGTTCGGGATCATGACAGGTGCCCCTTTAAAACCACCCTCCTTATCAAGACCGAAATTCCGAACTTCGATCAAATATACTATAGATGCACGACGTACATTGACGTTTATAAATTTTAAATATGGAAAAATTGACGGTTTATAATGAACCATTTTTCAACGTAAAAATCTTTCTACAAAACACAACGTTCTACGTAAAAATTAAACATATAAACTTGTTTATTTTCTGAAGCGCATCATAAAAGTATACTATACATCTATATTATACTACATAGGGTGCCACGATCTGGCGTTGTTTATGAATTGAATCGTACATCTATACTTTATTTGATCGAAGTGCCGACAGATATTTTCGCCTTCGCTTGTGCCTTAGCACTGTCTTCAAGCCTAGTGATTGATGCATTACAGTAATAATTTGTGGCAATGATCTCGATTAAACTGTACAAATATGCGCATTGCACGCTACCACACATGTTCTATCAAAGGAACATGTCGAGGTCTAAGAACAGGACCGAATTCGGACTTGTATTTAAAGTGGGGATAATAATAAATAAATAAATATTCACGTACGTTTTCACACTGCACTATCTGATCCCAAAGTAAGCTAGGGATAACCTGCGTGTGTTGTGGGTATCATCATTAATACTTTTGTACTTTTTAATACATACTTATCATACATGGTAACACCCAGACTCTCGCGACAAACATGAATGTAACCACACAAATTTTTATCTCCGGTGGGAATCGAACCCACGACCTCGTGATCTGCAGTCACACATTTCGACATCTAGACTAAAAAGGAAGGCAGGTAGAGGGATATCTCGTTACAAATGAAGATTAGCTGAAAATGTTATTTTTAAACTATCGCGGTTTCTAACACTCGTACTTATAGAATTCAGAACTTCACGCGAAATACTGTTTACTTACATTCACCGACGTTTCGAGCACGTTGCAGCGCCCGTGGTCGCGGACTGAGGCGAGGATCGACAAAAACCACGAAGTAATTTCTTGTCGAACTACCCTCCGTTGCGAGTTGTTATTACAATTGTAATAACAACGCGCAACGGAGGTTTATTACAATTCGAACTACCCTCCGTTGCGCGTTGTTATTACAATTGTAATAACAACGCGCAACGGAGGTTTATTACAATTGTAATAACAACGCGCAACGGAGGGTAGTTCGACAAGAAATTACTTCGTGGTTTTTGTCGATCCTCGCCTCAGTCCGCGACCGCGGGCGCTGCAACGTGCTCGAAACGTCGGTGAATGTAAGTAAACAGTATTTCGCGTGAAGTTCTGAATTCTATAAGTATGAGTAGCTGAAAATGGTTTCATCCATAATAGAGGAGTATAGATCTCTCTATCTAACGTTAGAATTTTTTCAGGCTTAAGGTTTAATATTGCCCCTCGATACCCTCCCGATTACGGCCCTGTCTAGTTACTATTTTTAACTGTATGTAATTGTATGAGTCTACGTATATAAAATATGCGTGTGTGCATCTTTGTGCGTGTGTTTGTTTGTGCGTATGTCCATACTAAAGAACCTGAAAACGTTTCTGTGATCCTGGGTTGTTAATATACCCATGATGTCATCAAGGGTCGGCGAGACCTTACACTTAACTTAGTATTTTGGTCTCTTTTTCTTGTTATTAGTCTTTTGCTTCTTCCTACTGGTCTTTTGGTAGGCTTATTGGTGACCTGCTAACATACAAAGACCCTTTGAGAATTTTCATATAGCACTAATACACTCGAGAGCAATGAATCCGGGTCACTTAAAGAATGTTAAAAATCTCGGAAACTAAAAATGATAGGTTAATGCAATAAATTGTATTTAATAGACAATGTAATACTCCTTAAATGAAAGTAAAAAAAAAATGAGTCACCATACATTTTATTAACACAAAATTACATAAAGAAAAAACTGCCGATCTCTCCTTAAAACAAAAATAGGAAACATGAAATTTCTGAACTTTATTACGATTTTCTTGAATTTAAATACTTCGTATTGCCTCCTCGTGCTTCCATTACTGCGTTTACGCGGTTTGGCATGCTGTACACCAAGTTCCTTATACGATTTTGGGGAATATTCTCCCATTCCTCTGTGAGAGCAATTTTGAGCTCACGAAGCGTGATTGGGGGAGGGTTTCGTTGTTTTACGCATCTGCCTAGCTCGTCCCAAGCATGCTCGATCGGGTTGATATCCGGGCTGCGCGCTGGCCACTCCATACGAGTAATGTTCATCTCTTGAAGGTAGTCATTCACAATCCTACCTGTATGAGGTCGGGCATTGTCATGCATAAATATAGCATCCTCACCTAAATTGACCATAAATGGACCAACGTGATCATTGAGGATTTCTTCCACATATCTTACGCTAGTTAAAGAGCCGTTTTCTATGATCACCAGCTCTGTGCGACTTTCAGAAGAAATTCCGGCGCACACAAGTACAGACCCACCACCGTAGGCTACTTTTTCTTCGATGCATGCTTGCTTGAATCTTTCCCCTGGTCTTCGATACACTCTGTGTCTTCCATCGTGCTTGTAGAGCATAAATTTTGATTCGTCGGAGAACATAACTTTTGACCAATCTTCAATACTCCAATTTACGTGGCTCTGGGCATACCTTAGTCTCGAAATACGATGCCCACGCTCCAGTTTAGGGCCGTTTGCAGGTCTAAGGGGTTTTAAGTTAGATTCAGCAAGCCGACGTCTTACTGTCCATGCACTTGGGTTACTTCCTCCGAGGCGTCGAAACTGATTGGTGAGTTCAGTTCCTGTGAGAAAGCGATTTCGAAGCATGGTGTTCACCAAGTATCGGTCTTCTCGTGCTGTGGTACACCTGGTTCTGCCCGTTCCTGGTCTGCGTAGGTTAGAACCAGTTTCTTCGTAACGTCGGAGAACTCTTTGTACTGTTGACAGCGACACACCGACAGTCCTGGCTGTATCGCGCTGACTACGGCCGGTTTCCAGCATTGTAAGTATTCTGGTGCATTCTTCAGGCGTAAGCGACATAATTTCAGCTTGATTAATGAATATAGAGCACTATCAACATGGTTTATGTACCCACATAAATGACAGATTACAAACAAAAGCAACACCAAATGCTGTAATTTCGTAGTTCCATCTTCGAAAGTGGCCCTTTTTCAAATTTGATTTTTTTATGATATAACTTTACAATAACTAAGAAGTTTTAATACCTGCATTTAAGGAGTATTACATTGTCTATTAAATACAATTTATTGCATTAACCTAGCATTTTTAGTTTCCGAGATTTTTAGGATTCTTTAAGTGACCCGGATTCATTGCTCTCGAGTGTATTATAAATGCGAAAGTTTGTGAGTGGGAATGTTTGTTACTCTTCCACGCTCAAACCGCTGAACGGATCGGGCTGAAATTTGGTACAGAATTGGTACAATTTGGTAAAGAAATAGTCTGGAATAACACATAGGCTACTTTTTATTCCGGGAATAAGTTCCCGCGGGAACAAATTTTACGCGGGCAAAGCTGCGGGCATCAACTAGTATAGCATAAAGTAGAAACTGCGGTCCCTACAACAGATTAATCACATTCGACTTATGTAGAATGGTAATACCTCACACAATGGAAGTTAAACTATTGTAAATATATTATGCTAAGTAGGAAATTTGCTATTGGGCGGAGACTTCAATAGACTGCTTAACTTAAGCTAAAGATGAAAACAGCATCCATAACCATCAATAGAGCTTAGTCATCAGAACACGACCTATTTAACTACTAAAATCACTACAGAAAATGTACCTACGGAAACCAGGAAAACTACACGATACGGAGGAAGTAGCGTAACAAACAAACAATATGTATATACAATACATACATAAATTCCTCAGTAGTTAATCGTTCAGTAAATATTTACATTGCAAAATATAAATGTCCAGAGATATTACTATGAGTAACTGGCTACTGGCAATTGTAAGGCTTTATTTGGTGAGTTGACGCATTGCATAGGAATAGTAGAAACTATGGGTAATGCTGGCTTTATCTATTGCTGCGTGCTATCACCCTTTTATATAGGAAAAGTTCTCAATTTACATCTAGTTTTTATTAGTTTACTGACTTCTAAAAAAGGAGGAGATTACTGAATTCGTCCGTACACATGTTTTTTAATAAGCTTTTATTAGGTCGTCGTGTATGTAACTAACAATGTAATGGAATCTAAGGATACTAATTTAACCATCTTCCAAGGATCGTAGCGTCATGAAAATTGGCAGATGTATGTAGTTCTGATGACAATACAAAAATATGGTACTGTCAAACTGATATGATGATGGAGCCGGAAGATAGGCACTGAAACTTCAATGGAAAAAGTGGAATCTAAGGATACTAATTTAACCATCTTCCAAGGATTGTAGCGTCATGAAAATTGGCAGATGTATGTAGTTCTGATGACAATACAATAATATGGTACTGTCAAACTGATATAATGATGGAGCCGGAAGATAGGCACAGAAAACAAGTGGAATCTAAGGTAGCTAATTTAACCAGCTTCCAAGGATTGTAGGGTCATGAAAATTGGCAGCTGTATGTAGTTCTGATGACAATACAATAATATGGTACGGTCAAACTGATATGATGATGGAGCCGGAAGATAGGCACAGAAAACAAGTGGAATCTAAGGTAGCTAATTTAACCAGCTTCCAAGGATCGTAGGGTCATGAAAATTGGCAGTTGTATGTAGTTCTGATGACAATACAATAATATGGTACTGTCAAACTGATATGATGATGGAGCCGGAAGATAGGCACTGAAACTTCAATGGAAAAAGTGGTATCTAAGGATACTAATTTAACCATCTTCCAAGGATTGTAGCGTCATGAAAATTGGCAGATGTATGTAGTTCTGATGACAATACAATAATATGGTACTGTCAAACTGATATAATGATGGAGCCGGAAGATAGGCACAGAAAACAAGTGGAATCTAAGGTAGCTAATTTAACCAGCTTCCAAAGATCGTAGGGTCATGAAAATTGGCAGCTGTATGTAGTTCTGATGACAATACAATAATATGGTACGGTCAAACTGATATGATGATGGAGCCGGAAGATAGGCACTGAAACTTCGATGGAAAAAGTGGAATCTAAGGTAGCTAATTTAACAAGCTTCCAAGGATCGTAACGCCATGAAAATTGGCAGCTGTATGTAGTTCTGATGACAATACAATAATATGGTACTGTCGAACTGATCTGATGATGGAGCCGGAAGATATGCACTGGAACTTCATTATGGAATATCGTATTATATCTATTTTTGGATTCGTCAGAAAAGTCTTGTAATGAACTTTGACCAGGCTTAGGTTTCAAGGTTATAACAAACCTTTTTTTAATTGACTTGTAAAACTATGCAATGGAATCTCAGGTAACTAATTTAAGCATCTTTCAAGGATCGTAGCGTCATGAAAATTGGCAGATGTTTGTAGTTCTGATAACAATACAATATTATGGTGCTGTCAAACTGATCTGATGATGAAGTCGTAAGATATGAACTGTAACTTCATGATTGAACATCATATCATAGCTGTGTTTGGATTTGTGAAAAGTTGTGTAATGAGCTTAGACCACGATTAGGGTTTAAGGTTATAACAAACCTGTTATATATTGAAGTTAATATTGAGTGTAAATATTTACATAGGTACCTGCAGAAAATGTATATGTATTAGAGTAATAATGAAATATTTTCACATTAGTCGACATCAGACAAGACACCATGTAATACAGAAATCCCTTCTAATATTATAAATGCGAAAGTAACTCTGTCTGTCTGTCTGTTACGTTTTCATGCCTAAACCACTAAACCGATTTTGATGAAATTTGTTATAAAGATAGTTTGAGTTTAAGAGAAGGACATAGCGACACCAGAAGTATCAATTAATGTAAGGGACAAAACACGGTTTTCCAGGAGAGCCAAAAAACGATTTTATTTTTATAAATCTGTCTGTAACTTTTTACTCTCTAGTTCGATTTTCATTGTGTCAAGGGAGAAGTTTCTTAGAATTTCTTCTTCTTTCATGCTATAAACTCAAAATTCAGGAATGTCTACTGGTTTCAAAAATAGCGTGCCCGTTACATTAAAAAAATTTGTTTAGTTGTACCTTACGTTACTGATATTTTATGTATAAACAAATGACTTAAGTGTAAGTAGCAAGAGCCTATAGAAAATCACATGCAAATGTATTGTAAAGTACTTCACTTTAGGACTTTTGATGATATTTGATGTAACTTGGTACTGAAGGTTATCGAAAAGAATTTAAAAAAACCGGCCAAGTGCGAGTCGGCCTCACGAACGGAGGGCTTAGTACCAAACAACAGTAAAATACCACGTTTGTTGTAAGGGTGCCCCCTTAAATATTATTATTTTTCTGATTTTAATATTTGTTGTAGACCTGAAAAATTACTTTGTGGTATTTTTACTACTGGGAAATATTTTTTGCATGATTAATATTGGTATGAATCAACATTAAAAGATAAAAACAAAAGATTTCGCACTAAGGTGCCACGACTAACCCAGATGGAGAGGGTCTTGGTCTCCTTGTTTCCATCAGGAGTTAAGGGACATATTGCTCCGTATGGCTACGTCTCAGGCACTGGACGGGGATTACTGTTAGAACGATGTGCCTGAAGTCACCAAAAGCATGTTAGGGGCACCTGTGCTGCGACTTAAAAAAGCACCAACCCCGAACCCAACGGCATTCCAAGTCATGCATGGGTCCTGATGGCTCTCGAAGAATTTGGGTCTTGACTGATAGGGCTCTGATGCTGATGCGCTAAGCATAGCTCGAAAAAGGTCAAAGTGTAGCATATTATTGCAGAGCGCCTTGTTGGGCACTTCACACGAGTGGTGTCAGACTTGACGGATAGCCAGTTTAGTTTCCTTCGGGGGCGCTCCATCGTGGATACGATCATTCGTGTCTGGGGTCTGACAGAAGAAGCGACATTGCGGGAAAGGTGGTGATGGCGGTGTCTGTTGACATCGCCATAGCTTTCAACCCCTTTCCCTGAAGCTGCGTTAGAGAGGCACCCATTTATCATTATTGAGTGCTTTTCTACTTACGTCGGCGTTTCGAGGCTCA
This sequence comes from Miltochrista miniata, assembly GCA_933228765.1. Classification (NCBI taxonomy): domain Eukaryota; kingdom Metazoa; phylum Arthropoda; class Insecta; order Lepidoptera; family Erebidae; genus Miltochrista; species Miltochrista miniata. The sequence continues at coordinate 7,363,285 of OW121769.1, forward strand.
TCTCTTCGGAACATGAATAAGCTACCGGCTAAGGTACCGAGACGTGGCCCTAAAGGGAGTTGCTCGAGATCTGGGTCGAAGATGGCGACTGGTTCTGAAGGTAGTCTCTTACAAAATTCAGACACTGTGCTTTCACAGACCTCGGGAGGAGTCACCCACGGAATCCAGCATAGAAGTAGGAGGAATTAGTGTCGATATCTAGCCCTCTATAAAGTATCTTAGAGTCGTACTCGATAGCGGGTTGAACTTCGAATACCATTTCCGAGACATGATTCAAAACTGAGGAGGGGCAACGACTGCTCTCTCGCGGTAGTTGACTAACATTAGGGAACACAATGCGTCCTGCACACTATCAGGAAATCATGGAGACATGGAAGGAGCAGACTGAGCAACCAAGGTGGGAACTGCTGCAATCGAGGCAACCAGACTCGGGGGGGGGAGCATGATGTCCATACATAAGTAGGCCCAAAACAGCATAAGAACAGAACCTCCAAAAACGCGGATTAGCACCATTCTAGCTGAGTGCTGAGCCGCGGTGATGAGCTTGTCTACACGGGATCCTGAAACTTCCTTCCGAGGAGTTACCCGGGGCAGCCGCCCATACATTAATAGGTGGGATCAAGAAAATATTTAGATTTTCACAGGAAAAATATAAAATTGCAGAAATTATGTGAGATAAGTAGTAGGTAATGTATATAAATTACCCCTAAAAGGCTCGAAAAATGAGTTAAGGTAAGGGACACGTTGTATAAAATTACCGATTTTAGGTCTAAGGTAAGGGTTAAAATTATTTTGTATGATGAGTTACTTTACTTGTTTGAGAAGAATAAAATCTAAGTGGCCCTTAAATCAATTTTTTCGTTATAAATCGTTTTAGACAGTCCTAAAATTTGTACTGTAAGGGACATTTTTTTAACGATAGAGACATTTTGAGTATACCAATCGATAGAGCTCGAAATTCTGAATCCAATCCATACTAATATTATAAAGCTGAAGAGTTTGTTTGTTTGTTTGTTTGTTTGTTTGTTTGTTTGTTTGTTTGTTTGAACGCTAGGATCTCAGGAACTACTGGTTGGATTTCAAAAATTCTTTTACAGTTTGATAGTCCATTTATCGAGGATGGCTATAGGCTATATAACATCACGCTAAGACGAATAGGAGCGGAGCAGCAATCAAGAATGTTTTGAAAACGGGGAATATTTTTTACCGTCTGAAAGCTTCCGAGGCGTACGCTGCGTAAATGGTTACAGTTAGGTAAAAATTGTGTACTACAAAATTGTTTCTCTTAAAAAGTTCTAAAAAAAAGTCCGCGACAGCATATGTCTATCTTATAAGGTTCGCTCACAATAACCTAATTTGTCTATCTCTTAAGGTTCGCTCACGAAATAATGAAACTGAAGAGTTTGTTTGTGCTAGGATCTCAGAAACTACTGGTTGCATTTCAAAAATTATTTTACAGTTCAATAGTCCATTTATTGAGGCTGGCTAATGGCGATATAACATCACGCTAAGACGAATAGGAGCGGAGCAGCCATGAATTATGTTATGAGAACGGGGATATTTTCTTTCTTTTGAGAGCTTCCATTGCTGACGCTGCATAAATAGTTAAAGTTACGTAAAAATTGTGTACTGTAACACTCTGCAATACTCACCAACACATTATCCATACGTTCTAATATAATACTCTCTTTTTGTCTCGTGATAACGAGGATTTCATACATTAAGCACATTAACACAAAGATATTAAACTCGATATCTTTCTGTCGTTTTATTCCGTGTTTACATCCAGTCACAATACTACACATACACATAGGTTAGACGTCGTGAATCTGACATTGTCATTTTGACAGTAACAATGACTGATCCTTGTCAACGAAATAGTTTAGGAATAAAAAAAAGAACATAAAAAAATAGTTTTATTTAGTGTACAATAAATCTAGATTAGAATAAATAATAGGTATATTAAATTAGTAAACAGATTTGGAACTAATGATAATTTATATATAGTTTACGAGCGGATCAATTTCGGAGTGGTCACACCAGAATTCACGTTCCGCGTAACGTAGAACATTATGTCAAATAGTGGATAAAATATTCGCTTAAGAGGATAGGATGGTTAATGTACAGGATAGTTTTAGCTTCAGTTAATGACATGGCGTTAATGCGATAAAGCCCTAATCGTGTATGGCGTATGAGAAGTGGAGGAATAAAAGTCACGAACGGAACGTGAGGGATGAGTGAAATGAAACGGACCGTAGATGTAACTGACCAAGCGGGTTTGGCTTGGTGGGAAGGGGAAGAGACGAAAAGCAAAGATGGAGGCAGTCGGCATTTTTTTTCTCTCGTGCGAGAAGACCCGTAAGGTGTCTCTTCAAGAGCAATTCGTACCATCACAGGACCCGCAAAAAGGTATTTATAAGCTAGATAGACCTTGTAATAATCGCGGTCTGTGAAGTGCGTGCTGATTGCTAATGACGCGTAACTTTTGTTGTAGCGGGTCTTTGGTGTACCTACCTATTATTGCTGGGAATACCTGCCCGTCCCTTGGCGGACTCCCAACACGGAGGAATTCTTCCCCGTGAACCCATCAGCGTGGGACGCATGATCCACAGACGGGACTGCGCGCCGCTGACGAGCCCGGCTTTGTAGCGGTAACCGGTTCTCGCACCGGCATTTTTTATTCTCTTTTTTACGCCACGTGCATTTCTTTTTCACTACTTGGCACCAAGGAGGGCCACCAGGATTCTTCTTATACATCCATACGCGAGGTTGATTACTGCATCTCGTTGGTTAGCGGTGCCTACGCGATAGTCCACCGACAGTTTAACAACGTAGTTCACCTTCAGGAGGCTGCATAACGATCCGAGAATGTAACTAGATTTATTTAGCCTTTAAATCATAGATTATAATAATGTTAACCAGAATGGATCCATCTCTAGGTCGCTAGATTAAAGTATATTTTGTTAGCCACGTCACAAGGTGATGTTTAGTTAATTGTGTCAAATGAAATAATTTCATCGCATCGGCGCAAGAGCCGGCCAGGTCAATAGATTTGATATAAGTTTATAGCAAGTAAGTAAAGTGTGTGTAGATATAAGTATTCTAACTGGAGTAATACTGGTGCATCCTGCCATATATATAGGCTAAGTAGTGCGTTTGATATACCACAAGGCCTGTGGTTTTTGTATTGTAGACCATTAAACGTGGTGATAATAATATACACTGGTTTTTCTTTCACGAACTCACTGCAACAGGGGTTTACTAGCCAGACAACACGGCCCTTAACCTAAAAGGTCCACTGTATCTCCGGCTGCTGTTATCCAGGTAATCTTCTTTTACAAATCAAACTATTGTAACACGGGATTTGGGAAGTCCACACCGACACCCTTGACGACCGTTACGTTACATGGCGCCCGAACTTTATTTTATTGTGATTACCTATTAAAGTGCTGCATGTACAGCGCCTGAATTCAATTGAAATTAGTTGGTAACCATTGTTGCAATTGAGCTTCGGGGGGGAATTTCCTTTGTGTTTATCTTTTGAGGGATACAATTTTTATTGTTGTATCTAGGCTTGAAAGCAGTAGCTTTACTTTAAGAAAATTAATAGTTCATACTTCACCGTTCCCTCAGGAATATGTCAAAATTTTAAATATTGACATATTGATGGTTTATAGATATTGAATCTGGTCACTCACCCTATTAAGAATTCATATCCGTGAAGACCAGACCACAAAATGTGTAAATTTTGACTTTTTTATGCAAATTTAAGTTTTTTTTCTTTAACAAAAGTTTCATCCAGAACTAACAACATTTTTTTAAATATTGACATCTGGATGGTTTAAGTGTTTAATATAATTGCTTACACTGCTTAGAGTTAATAACGGTAGGAAACCAAACCAAAATATGTGCAAGTTTTGTTTTTGTGAACAAATTTGTGTTTTATGAGTTGTCGTTCTCATCCCGGCAAAAATCAACTTTTTAAGTATCAACATATTGGTGATTTTTAAACTTCTATCTGATTCGGTGCACCATTCTGCATTGATAAACACTAGGACCAGATAAAGTCTTGTGTCAATTTTCGATTTTGTGAGCAAATTTGAGTTTTTTTGTCTTATCGTTCTCCCGACAAAAATCAACTTTTTAAATATCAACATATTGGTTGTTTTTATAGTTTTATCTGATCTTGTACACCCTTTAGAGCTTACATACACAAGGATCAGGACTAAATAGTTGCAGGTTTTGTTTTTATTAACAAAATTGAATTTTTTCATAGTAATTTTTACGAACATAATTTTGAAACATAACTTTGTTGTTATTGTGTCTGTGGCATTGCTACAGTGATTATACCATTACTACTACTACTACTAGAGCATTTTAGGCTAAATACAAACTAGATATTAAGAACTTATTTATAAAAAATGTCAAAAACTCCAGATACTGATGCAAGTGAATTTGCTTCACCGGTGCATAGTCGGAACGTTATGCAGGTAACTTCTAGCCCGTATACACGACCTTTAGAGGTACACATACCTATGGATACCGTAAATACACGTCCCCGAGTCAACGTGAACCGGACTTCATCTTTGGCTCCCGAAACGTTTACGACATCCATAGTCTCTAATACGACCACCCATTATGCTGCCTCTCACAGCAACACACAAGAGACATACGTGGCACAAGAACCGATAGCACACGCACATAAGACATTCCCCATTAAAACTAGCGAAATTTTTGACAACATGAACCAAGGTAATGGTATAACACAAGTGGTTGCACCGCCCCCCAGTGCGCATGTGTACTACAAATCATTGAATTTAGCTTCCCTTAAACTCAAGTATAACGGAGAGTCAGATATTGACGACTTCCTCCTTAGGGTTAATGAAACACGTATCGCACGACAGATTGACGATACAACATTAGTAAGAGGTTTTTCAGAACTGTTATCTGACACCGCACTCAAGTTTCATAGAACAATCCAACATAAAATTAACTCTTGGTTTGATATTTGCGTTGAATTTCGAAAATTCTTTCAATCAAAGGATTACAACTACAACATAGAGAGACAAATTCGTGAAAAAAAGCAGAAGCTAGGTCAGTCTGTATCATTCTTTATTTTAGATATCCAGGATTTAAACAATAGACTAACATATCCTATTACAAGCGACAACCTACTTGAAATTATAAAACACAATTTGCTACCTACATACGCCCAACTATTAGCCATCAATGATATTACTACCTTTGACCAATTGGTCAACGTGTCCAAGAATTATGAGGCTTATTCTGGTGTTTTATGTCAATCTAAACCGGTTGGCAAGCGCGAACTCAATGCAGTCAGCGTCGGCAAATTACCTGACAGGCGCGGCTCACCTATTACTTGCCTTAAATGTAAAAAAGTCGGCCATAGTTATAAGGTGTGTAGGTCAATACCAGGCATAATATGTTTCAAGTGCGGAGCTAAGAGGGTGACGATTAGGAGCTGCACCCAATGTAACACAGGCTTGCGCTCGCAGTCTACTACACAGACACTTAATGAAAAAAACTGATGGGGCCCCCGAGCAAGTCGTTACACACACAAACAGTCTCTTCGCCTGAAATATCGTCATTCGTAGGGGATAATCGGTTGTTTGTTAAATTCACAATAAAGGACCGTAATTTCGAAGCATTGCTCGATCCTGGGGCACATTTATCAGTTTTAGGTGCGAATAAGCATCGATATTTTCAAAGACTTGGATGGACATTACATGCTAGGGATGCTTCAGTCGTGCCAGCAGTATTTTTAGCGGATTTATCTCAAATTAAAGTCATTGGCATAATGTCTTTGCCAATAACTTGTAATGGGATAACTGCCCACTTTAATTTTTTAGTTTGCCCTGACATACATCACGAAATCTTGTGCGGTATGGATTTCGCTGATGCATTTGGTCTAGTGGACATTTTTAAGTTTGGAGATGTCGTGAGGAGAGGCAACTCCACAAGTTATAGTGCTTGCAGTGCGTTGTGTGAGGTGAAAGCTTTAATACCCAGAGATGATCTAACATCTCAACAAGCCAAACATCTACAAAAAGTAATGAATGACTTTGAGTCAATTTCATCAGAAAAAAAAGGTTTAGGGAAAACGCATATCGTTACACATAAAATTATTACACAGGGAGAGCCTATTAAACAAAGATATTACCCTTTATCGCCTGCTAAGTTGACAGCATTGAATAGGGAGGTGGACGAGATGTTGAGGCTCGATGTCATCGAACCGTCGAGGTCACCATGGTCCAACCCGGTTGTCATGATCCCAAAGAAAGATGGATCATGGAGATTCTGCCTCGACGCGCGTAAGCTCAATGATGTCACGGTTAAAGACTCGTACCCACTTCCTTATATAAATTCGATTTTGGACAATCTGCGAGGAGCACATTATCTTAGTTCAATTGATTTATCATCGAGTTTTTGGCAGGTCAGTTTGTCAAGTCAGGATGGAATAGACGGCAAAGGTACTTCTTGTGAGAAAACAGCTTTCGTAGTCCCTAATAGAGGTCTTTTTCATTTTAAAAGAATGCCATTCGGATTATCCAATGCGGGAGCGGAAATGCAAAGGCTAGTTGATTCGCTATTTCTGCACAAATTTGACGGAAAAGTTTTTTGTTATCTGGACGATCTTCTGATTGCCACAGAGTCATTTTCTGAACATATGGAGATACTTGCTGCTGTAAAGAGGTCGCTTAGTGACGCTGGTCTCACTATCAACTTAAAAAAGTGCGAATTTTGCAAAGGAGAGCTTAGATACTTGGGATACATCATCAATACACAAGGTTTGCGCACTGACCCAGAGAAGCTGAGCAGCATTCAGAATTTCCCACAGCCTAAAACTGCCAAGCAGCTACGAGGATTTATAGGTCTATGTTCATACTATCGTAGGTTTGTTAAGGATTTTTCCACCATCATAGCACCTATGACAGCGTTGGTAGGTAAGAAGAAAGGCAGTGACGGCATCCAATGGTCCGAAGCAGCTGAGGATTCTTTCAATACCCTTAAAAATGCTTTAATAACAGCTCCAGTTTTGGCGTCGCCAGAATTTTCGAAACCTTTCGTGCTTCATTGCGACGCATCATCCGTAGGCATTGGTAGTGTTTTGACGCAGGACATAGATGGAATCGAGCGTCCTGTGGCTTTCTTTTCACGTTTACTGGCAAAACCTGAGAGAAATTACAGTACAACAGAGCGTGAACTGCTCGCGGTAGTGGATTCCATAAATCATTTTCGTGCTTACATAGAAGGTACTAAGTTCACGGTCATCACTGACCATATGAGTTTAAAGTGGCTTAAGTCTTTAAATAACCCCTCAGGCAGGTTGGCCAGATGGGCAATGCAGATATCCACTTTTAATTTTGACATTTGCCATAAGGCAGGTAAGCTTAATGTCGTACCAGATGCACTATCCCGAATTTCGGTCGATGCTATTACTTTCAATCAAGAACTTTCTTCAACTTCTGATGAGTGGTATAAGAAGATGTATAACGGCTGTAAAACTATGCCTACTCGTTTCAAAAATTTTCAGATCCTAGGCAACAATTTGTTTAGATTTTGCAAAGGTGGCTCTTGTACTTCAAAAAACAATTGGAGGTTAGTAATTCCTAAAGAGCTGGTCGATGAATGCATCAAGGAAAACCATGACTCCTTCTGTAGTGTACACCCAGGAGTTCAAAAAACGTATTTGAAAATTAGGGAACATTATTATTGGCCAAATATGTTTGAAAATGTTAAGGAATTTGTCACACGGTGTGACAAGTGTAAAGCATATAAACACTCAAATTCACCACCTCACGGACTCATGACAAATCAAAAGGAGGTGGACGTTCCGATGCACACGTTGTCAATAGATATTATAGGCCCATTACCTAAAGCATATTCGGGTCATATATACATTCTGTCAGTTGTAGACGTTTTCTCAAAATTTGTATGGCTTCACCCCCTCCGTACTGCAACCACTCAAACGGTCACTTCATTTTTGGAAAAGGAATTGATCTTGAAATGGGGAACCCCCGCGATTCTTATTTGTGACAACGCTACCATATTTAAAAGCAAATCGTTTAAATCATTTTGCGATGGATATTCTATCCCTCGAATTTTCTATACGGCGCATTACGCACCGCAAGCGAATACAGTCGAACGGTATAACAAAACCGCTGAAGTCTGTTTATCCATACTAGTTGAACAAGATCAACGTAATTGGTCCAAATACCTTCAGCAAATTCAGCTATCACTGAATAGCACGGTGAACCTAGCAACGGGATACACACCGTACTTCTTAGCCACCGGTCGTGAAATAGTCACTGACGGTCAATTCCATTCAATTCTTAGGGATTTACCAACATCAGCTGATGATCTGACCATAGGCGATAGAAGCGCAGCGGCATCATCGTTGTTGGAATTGGGAAAAATTTTTGACAAGGTAGTAGATGCATTAACTCAGGCGTACCAGAAAAATTCACAACATTATAACCTAAGACGACGACACTTCACAGCGAAAATAGGCGATGTGGTCTGGCGAAGGAACTTCGTACAATCTAACGCAGCGAAGTATTTCTCCGCCAAGCTGGCGCCGAAATTTGTGAAGTGCACGGTTGAAAGGAGGTTGTCAGATGTAGTGTATGAGCTACGCGAGTTATCGTCAGGATCTGTTGGTAAATTTCATGTAAAGGACATCTTGCGTGTAGATTAAATTATTTACACACCCTGTCCGATATTGTTGCTTGTCTAGTGGTATTTACTCCGAACCCAAGATTTTTTTTGATCGTAGGGCTAGGCAAGCATTTATCGAAACTAATGTATGCAATTAATAATTGTTTTGCCGTTTGTGTTTTTCCATTGTGTTCTTATTCTTACAGTTAATGTTTATATGATATGATACTTAACAACGCATGAGCAAAAAAGTTGTTTTTCTTGACAGTCAAATGATTGACCGACAGTACGATTGGCCAAAGTATGAAAAACTCTTACAGAATATAAGACTGATGAATGACAGCATGTAAATAATTATGGAATGATAGGAGCAAATAAGAAAGGGAAGGATAAGTGCATGACTGAATGATAGGTGGAAAATAAGCTTTAAATATTATTATATGTATTATTATAATTATTATTAATATGGAAAGGATGACGAATGAATGTACATAGATAAATATGAAATACTGTGTGAGGTATGGAAGAGTGAAGTACGCGTTTTGAAAGGAATACCTATCCAGCTGTGATCATTCTAAAGGGCAGTCAGAAGAATAACTATTGCTAGCAGCGTTCTGAAGTTTTATTCTTTTGTTTCTCGGTATTTTTTTAATCCTTTTTGGAGTCGGTTAAGTAACCACTTTTTCCCGGTTGCCCCGGCTGTTTCTTTCGGTAAACCTGTCGGTTTACCTCTTTTCCCGAGAAAGGGGGTATTGTAACACTCTGCAATACTCACCAACACATTATCCATACGTTCTAATATAATACTCTCTTTTTGTCTCGTGATAACGAGGATTTCATACATTAAGCACATTAACACAAAGATATTAAACTCGATATCTTTCTGTCGTTTTATTCCGTGTTTACATCCAGTCACAATACTACACATACACATAGGTTAGACGTCGTGAATCTGACATTGTCATTTTGACAGTAACAATGACTGATCCTTGTCAACGAAATAGTTTAGGAATAAAAAAAAGAACATAAAAAAATAGTTTTATTTAGTGTACAATAAATCTAGATTAGAATAAATAATAGGTATATTAAATTAGTAAACAGATTTGGAACTAATGATAATTTATATATAGTTTACGAGCGGATCAATTTCGGAGTGGTCACACCAGAATTCACGTTCCGCGTAACGTAGAACATTATGTCAAATAGTGGATAAAATATTCGCTTAAGAGGATAGGATGGTTAATGTACAGGATAGTTTTAGCTTCAGTTAATGACATGGCGTTAATGCGATAAAGCCCTAATCGTGTATGGCGTATGAGAAGTGGAGGAATAAAAGTCACGAACGGAACGTGAGGGATGAGTGAAATGAAACGGACCGTAGATGTAACTGACCAAGCGGGTTTGGCTTGGTGGGAAGGGGAAGAGACGAAAAGCAAAGATGGAGGCAGTCGGCATTTTTTTTCTCTCGAGCGAGAAGACCCGTAAGGTGTCTCTTCAAGAGCAATTCGTACCATCACAGGACCCGCAAAAAGGTATTTATAAGCTAGATAGACCTTGTAATAATCGCGGTCTGTGAAGTGCGTGCTGATTGCTAATGACGCGTAACTTTTGTTGTAGCGGGTCTTTGGTGTACCTACCTATTATTGCTGGGAATACCTGCCCGTCCCTTGGCGGACTCCCAACACGGAGGAATTCTTCCCCGTGAACCCATCAGCGTGGGACGCGTGATCCACAGACGGGACTGCGCGCCGCTGACGAGCCCGGCTTTGTAGCGGTAACCGGTTCTCGCACCGGCATTTTTTATTCTCTTTTTTACGCCACGTGCATTTCTTTTTCACTACTTGGCACCAAGGAGGGCCACCAGGATTCTTCTTATACATCCATACGCGAGGTTGATTACTGCATCTCGTTGGTTAGCGGTGCCTACGCGATAGTCCACCGACAGTTTAACAACGTAGTTCACCTTCAGGAGGCTGCATAACGATCCGAGAATGTAACTAGATTTATTTAGCCTTTAAATCATAGATTATAATAATGTTAACCAGAATGGATCCATCTCTAGGTCGCTAGATTAAAGTATATTTTGTTAGCCACGTCACAAGGTGATGTTTAGTTAATTGTGTCAAATGAAATAATTTCATCGCATCGGCGCAAGAGCCGGCCAGGTCAATAGATTTGATATAAGTTTATAGCAAGTAAGTAAAGTGTGTGTAGATATAAGTATTCTAACTGGAGTAATACTGGTGCATCCTGCCATATATATAGGCTAAGTAGTGCGTTTGATATACCACAAGGCCTGTGGTTTTTGTATTGTAGACCATTAAACGTGGTGATAATAATATACACTGGTTTTTCTTTCACGAACTCACTGCAACAGGGGTTTACTAGCCAGACAACACGGCCCTTAACCTAAAAGGTCCACTGTATCTCCGGCTGCTGTTATCCAGGTAATCTTCTTTTACAAATCAAACTATTGTAACACGGGATTTGGGAAGTCCACACCGACACCCTTGACGACCGTTACGTTACAGTACTACAAAATTGTTTCCCTTAAAAAGTTATAAAAAAAGTCCTTGACGGCATATGCCTATCTTTTAAGGTTCACTTACAATAACTCTCTTATTAAGTTTTAAAGTATGAGCGACGTGACGGGAGTAAACTTGGTCTGCAGTGGCAGCCAGTCAACTAAACGATAAAAACCGGCCAAGTGCGAGTTGGACTCGCACACGATGAGTTCCATACCGAAAAACGGATGGGTAGAAGTAAAAGCGACGGGAAACATTATGTCACTTTAACACCTCTTTCCTTCTCACTCTCATGTGACGCAAACGAAGATAAGCGGTTTAGCTGTAATGAATACAAGCGACGCGACGCACGTTGGATCCTGTAGTATGAGCTGGTTGGTCATTAATCAAAATTTAAAAAATGCCGGTAGATAATATTTTTTCATAGATTTAGCAAATAGAGGGTATACCACATTTATTATATGTAATTAAAGTAGTATTGGTTGTCTAGTATACTTTTTATGATACGACAAAGTTGACCATATTTGTATTTTCCTTGTAGTCAATTACGTTTTTTAAGTTTGGTGCAGTATTGAAACATTGTATTACTTTAAAAGTAACAGGGTATAATTAATAAAAAAAATCATGAGTGATGCTGAAGGTATGTAGTATTTAAAATGTATAAATTTAGTTCTTCACGATAAAATAACTTCTTCATAATAATTTTTTATTTAAAAACCACTTTTTCTTCAGAAGTGCAGTTTTGATACTGTTTTTTTTCTGAAAAGTGCATTTTGTCAGGGTACTAATTAGTTCTCCGTAACTCGTTAGTTAGTGTATTTTATATAGTTGATATCAAAAGTTCAGACAAAATGCTCCTTTTCAAATGGCAGTGGTTTATAGTTTCACGGTAGTAGATTAAAAATATGAGCCAGTCGTATTTCGGTTAGTTATTACACTTAACTGTGAAAATTTTCGTCTTTAACATGAATGAATAGTTTTGTATTGTATTGTGTAGCATTTATTTTCTATAGATGCAGTATTTAGGATGTGTAAGCAGCCTTATCGAGTTATCTTTTTTTAATCGGTTGTCAGTGGTGACATTTCTGCTGTCAGAATGACAGGATGTCATAAGTTCGGTGACGAAGCGTTTCGCATTTAAAGGAAGGGGCTTTGTTAAGATTTTTCGTGAAAGACAGGACTTTTGACCGAGAGCTGCTTTGGGGTAGTTGGAGGTCCTTTGGCTTTTGCTCTGAGACTGTGCCGCGAATCAGTTTTTCGCTCAAGCGCGATTATTTGTTACCTCGCGTGGCCTAACGGGCTGTGATTGGGTTGCTGCATTGCATCTTGCTACATTTTACCCAGAAAACTGGTGAGTCACTTCTTCTTTTGCAAAGCGGGTCGATTGTCGTCTGTCGCGCAGCCAAGATCTTAATTTGTCGTCTCTTTCATGACAGGGTTTTTTTACTACGGGGCTAGTTGCCGGATGAGATATTTGGTGCCGCACCTATAAGTTAGTGGGCTGCACGTGGTACGACAACGTGGAAGTGCGGACTACACGAGCTTCTCATGTGAGAGGTATCTGCCGTCATCACCTGGCAGTAACAACAGGCAGTCACTCTCACTCAGCTCACTCTGCAGGCCAGTAAATCCACTACTTATGTGTAGCCTAGTAGTATTAATACCTGAGCCCTAACTTTACTTCTGTGTACCTGTGATATTTGTGTCTATCAGTGAATAAGCTCTCTGTGTGTCTCTGTGTATCTCTGTGTACTTAGTAAATATATGTGTGTACACCCTATTGTCTGTTTTCGTGAGAGCCCTAGCCTACCCTTGCACACAGACTGGAAACTTAGAAATAAGGCGCCCTGGGATAGAGTTCTCTGCATAGCTACCTCGCGCTAGTTGGTGAGTAACACATCTTAGTGTTACAATTGTAGCCAATTATATAGGTTATTTTTTTTTCTTAAGAATAGTGGATTATCCAGTAAAAAGGAGAGATTTGTGTGACAAATTATTTTTAATTCAATACAAGAAATTAGATAGCAAGTTTTTAAAATTAGAGGAGATAATTATTGCAGAAACCAACTGCCCTGCTTCAATTATAACTTCCCTTAAAGAAACACTGCATATTTTTTTAAAAATCTATTAAAATAAAATAGCAATCGTCGAACAGAATCAAAGAAAGGTTTGTAAAAAATAACTCAAGGTGGCTAGATAAGACTTGCATTTTTTTAAAATATATTATTAAGCAAAGGGTGAGCCCAGGTAGGCCCCCGAAGGATTTTCAGCAGTGTAGTGTCCGCAGTAAGCGTAGGAAGACCGAAGTTTTACGTGCGTCCGGTTCTGGCAGTGAACTTCTTTATTCTGCTCAAATGTATTTTCGAACTGAAGGCCACCATTTCCAATTAAATAAATTAAAAGATATTCTATCACCGAAACCCACAGTAAATGAAGAAGAGGCAGTATCTCCTCAAACCGCTTTGTCTATGTTTAGATACTGAAGCGAAATAAAGTAAGAAGCAGTATAACGTGGTACAGAGCTACGCGCCTCATATCTTTCCTTCTTAACTTAACGTCGTAAAACTTCGAGAAAGGACACTCTAACGGATGTATTTAATTTGTTTTTAATTTTTTCGGATCCAGTAGTATCGTGCTCAAGGGTTGTGAGAAAATATAAAACTACTCTTCCTAGTGAGGTGCTAGAAATGATTTTACCAGATTAAAAGAATCTAGCCTTCATAAATCCATTTATTGTGATATATATTTAAATTGTTTGGAGTAATAAAGACATTAATAAAGTTATTTTGCCTCAAAACACCTTCAATAAAGACAATTTATGAAAGTTAAGGAAGCGAAAGATGTTTGCCGGGAGCGTTGCAAGTGGCAATCAGTGGTCTCTGCCTACCCCAGTGAGTAATAAGCGTGATTTTATGTATTTAGGTACGTATGAATGTATTATACACCTTTAAGACTTAGCTTAAGTCTCGGAACGTAGTTAAATAATATTGACCAACCATCCCATACAACAGGATCCACCGTGCGACGCGACGAGAATAAGCGCGAGGGGGGTAAATGCAACGGGAAACATTATAATACTCGAAATATTAATACCATACCTCACTCTCATGTGACGCAAACGAAGTTGCGCGGGTCAGCTAGTAATCTATATGTATAAAAATCAATGCCACTTTTCGTTGTAATTTTATAACTCAAGAACGGGGTCACCTATCCAAACCAAATGTTTAGGCTTTGTTCGGACTATTTAGAAGATGGTTTATGTGAAGTTTGCACAAAATCGGTCGAGCGGTTCTTTATTTATCACGCAAACGAAGTTGCGCGGGTCAGCTAGTGATATATATAACTCATTTTCGCCAAAATGTCCCTTACGTTAATTGATACTTCTGGTGTCGATAGGTTACTTTTTAACTGACTGCGCGAAAGGAGGGTAATGATTTTATGCGATAACGACTTCTACGCGGATAAAGCCGCAGGGAACAGCTAGTTAAGGTATAAATGTTGTGACTAAAAGTATAAAATAAATAAATGGTTTAAAAAACCCTAGAAAAATACGCTTTTATAATGCACGAAAAAACCCAAAAATAAATTATGGATCGTTCAAGTTGCCTCTATTTCTGGGCTGAAGTGTAAACTATGTGCTTTTAGTTATAATATTTGATTATAAAAGCGTGGGGTGCTAGAACAAGAAAGAGTTTTTTGTAAGCATATTCCTATTAATACTAATCCTTATATAATAAAAATCCTGGCGAAAGCTGCATGAGGTCGCACAAGAGCATAACGTTTATGCTGCCAAAGGAACGCCTTTTTTTTCAGGCAATTAAGTAGATACATGAGGGGAATACGTTAACAGTGGCAAAATGTAGAGTTCTTGTTCGAGAACGAGATATCTTTGGTTACCGTTAAAAACCCGCTTGGGGATATATGCGTTTGTATTCCTATTACGTGATTACTACATATTGTACTAAATATCTCGGAATGCCGAAACTTTAAGGACCTACCAATGAATTATCTAATAGAGATCCGTAACGGTAATAGGTTTGCTCCTATTACGCGGGCGTCACGAAAAACTGGCAAAAGTGGGTGTTGAAAATGCGTAGACGTGATTAACTACTTTACTTTTCAAGTAAGTAATGTATTTCAATTAAAGCCTATCATCGTTAATACATTTCCGAAATTTAAAATGATATTAATAATAGTAAAAGTCACAATAGATATATAAAAGCGTGACAGTGTAAATTAATAGTTTAAAAACACGCTTTTATAAACGTGACCTTATCCTAAATCGGACAAGACTTCATGCAGCTTCCGCCAGGAAAGTCTTTCCTGTTCCAGCGCCCCACGCTTTTGCAATCAAATATTATAACTAAAAGCACATAGTTTACACTTCAGCTCAGAAATAGAGGCAACTTGAACGATCCATAATTTATTTTTGGGTTTTTTCGTGCATTATAAAAGCGTATTTTTCTAGGGTTTTTTAAACCATTTATTTATTTTACAATATATGTACAGTACACTACTCGCATGTATCCCTACTAATATTATAATGCGAAAGTAACTCCGTCTGTCTGTTATACTGTAACCAATGAAGCGCTCGTGGCCTCGCGGACTCAGTGTTCTGTAAACGATCACTGCAGTAAGCAACTTTCACTATGGCCGGATATGGATGGGTGACCACCACGTGGACCACTTTGTGACATTTATTTACGAGCGTTTCCGTGCTTCGGAAGGCACGATAAGCCGTTGGTCCCGGTTGTCAGTAAAATGACAGTCGTTAAGCCAAGTTGAAGGCCTTACGGGCGGCTTAAAAAAATTCAACTGTGGGTCGTTACAACCTGCGCCCGGGTCGGCAGCGCGTGTGTAGCGCCTCTGGTGTTGCAAACGTCTATAGGCTACGGTTACCAACCTTCCGGTGAGCCGTAAGCTTGTCTGCCACCTAAGTAGTATAAAAAAAAACAAGTGCGAGTCGAACTCGTGCACAGTCACTTCCCCCTTAATCCCCCCCCCCTTTATTTTATTTTATTTGTTATAGCACAACAGAAATACATAATCAGTGAAAATTTCAACGTTCTAGTTACCCCGCTTCACGTGATACTACACTCGAGAGCAATGAATCCGGGTCACTTAAAGAATCCTAAAAATCTCGGAAACTAAAAATGCTGGGTTAATGCAATAAATTGTATTTAATAGACAATGTAATACTCCTTAAATGAAGGTATTAAAACTTCTTAGTTATTGTAAAGTTATATCATAAAAAAATCAAATTTGAAAAAGGGCCACTTTCGAAGATGGAACTACGAAATTACAGCATTTGGTGTTGCTTTTGTTTGTAATCTGTCATTTATGTGGGTACATAAACCATGTTGATAGTGCTCTATATTCATTAATCAAGCTGAAATTATGTCGCTTACGCCTGAAGAATGCACCAGAATACTTACAATGCTGGAAACCGGCCGGAGTCAGCGCGATACAGCCAGGACTGTCGGTGTGTCGCTGTCAACAGTACAAAGAGTTCTCCGACGTTACGAAGAAACTGGTTCTAACCTACGCAGACCAGGAACGGGCAGAACCAGGTGTACCACAGCACGAGAAGACCGATACTTGGTGAACACCATGCTTCGAAATCGCTTTCTCACAGGAACTGAACTCACCAATCAGTTTCGACGCCTCGGAGGAAGTAACCCAAGTGCATGGACACTGGACAGTAAGACGTCGGCTTGCTGAATCTAACTTAAAACCCCTTAGACCTGCAAACGGCCCTAAACTGGAGCGTGGGCATCGTATTTCGAGACTAAGGTATGCCCAGAGCCACGTAAATTGGAGTATTGAAGATTGGTCAAAAGTTATGTTCTCCGACGAATCAAAATTTATGCTCTACAAGCACGATGGAAGACACAGAGTGTATCGAAGACCAGGGGAAAGATTCAAGCAAGCATGCATCGAAGAAAAAGTAGCCTACGGTGGTGGGTCTGTACTTGTGTGGGCCGGAATTTCTTCTGAAAGTCGCACAGAGCTGGTGATCATAGAAAACGGCTCTTTAACTAGCGTAAGATATGTGGAAGAAATCCTCAATGATCACGTTGGTCCATTTATGGTCAATTTAGGTGAGGATGCTATATTTATGCATGACAATGCCCGACCTCATACAGGTAGGATTGTGAATGACTACCTTCAAGAGATGAACATTACTCGTATGGAGTGGCCAGCGCGCAGCCCGGATATCAACCCGATCGAGCATGCTTGGGACGAGCTAGGCAGATGCGTAAAACAACGAAACCCTCCCCCAATCACGCTTCGTGAGCTCAAAATTGCTCTCACAGAGGAATGGGAGAATATTCCCCAAAATCGTATAAGGAACTTGGTGTACAGCATGCCAAACCGCGTAAACGCAGTAATGGAAGCACGAGGAGGCAATACGAAGTATTAAAATTCAAGAAAATCGTAATAAAGTTCAAAAATTTCATGTTTCCTATTTTTGTTTTAAGGAGAGATCGGCAGTTTTTTCTTTATGTAATTTTGTGTTAATAAAATGTATGGTGACTCATATTTTTTTTACTTTCATTTAAGGAGTATTACATTGTCTATTAAATACAATTTATTGCATTAACCTATCATTTTTAGTTTCCGAGATTTTTAACATTCTTTAAGTGACCCGGATTCATTGCTCTCGAGTGTATCTCGTGTACTGACAGACAGACGGACGGCGTGAGTAATAAGGTTCCATTTTCACCCTTTTGGTACGGATCCCTAATAAGAAGTCTTTAATTCACATTTTTATCTTTTTATACTGCTGTGGTAGCAGATAAGTATACTGCTAACCTGATTGAAAGTGTGCAGTGGAGTGGATGATTGCTACACCTAAGTTGTTACAATGGTGGTGCCGTTTCTATTGCCGTAAAATAAAATGTAATGTACGTAGGTAATAAAATTTATTCCCTTTGAAATTGTTTTAAAAAAATATTTTGGTTTCTCAAAAATTTTGTGACTACTGCGGGTACGGAAATCCCTCCCAAAATTCATCTTAGAATTTAATACAGTTTTTTCATGTTTAATATTGTTTATTTACAATTTAAAGTTAATAAAAAAAAAATAAAAAAAAATAAAAAAAATAAAAATTAAAAGGTACAAGTTAAACATACAATTTATAACATAATTATGTACAAGGGGAACATCGATAAAAAAAAGGGCAATAGGAAATAAGATTATGCATCAAAAAACTCTTCCACATCGCTGTCAAACGTTTTTTTATTATGTAGAAATGCAGGGGCTGTGGTTATTTGCTGTTGAAAATTTTCAAACCGAAAGTGTATTCGTTTATGTCCTTACACAGCTGAAATAATATTTTATTCGAACCAGAACAGACCTATCAATGGTAAATCCATAGATTCGTGATGAGGCATTATTTTCATGGGAAATTTGTTTCTGCTGGTTCCAGTCCCTCCAGAGATGTCTGCATAGTCAGCTAGGTGCTTTTGTAGTCCTTGGAGGGCAGGCTAAAACCCCAAATCCTTCACCTCCACTTCTTTCTACATTTTAGATCTAATAAAGTAATGTTTTCATATTTTCAGGAGACAGTTTAGAAGAACTTAACGGCTATGGCACTATGCGACCCCGAAACTTAATATCTTCCATACTGAGCGGCACTCCGGCTAAGAACAAGGGCCTCGCTATATCAAATCCACACGACTTTAGAATGGTAAGCACTTATAGTTTTTCCCTTTAGAATTTAGAATGGTTAATAGGTAGAGTATATTCGCGTTAAAAATGCAGTGATTGAAAACAGTAACGCAAAATAGACAAAAGTATGTTTTTTTTAACTATTGCTGTTTTTAACACTCATACTTATAGAATTCGGCACTTCACGCTAAATACTATTATTTACTTACATTCACCGACGACCACGGGCGCTGCAACGTGCTCGAAACGTGTATGTTTATTTTTCTCTAGTCACTGTGTACACAAATTAGAGATAGTACAGATGGAAACCTACGTATGTACTAAATTCGCTGAGGCTACGCACACATAGACATCGCTCAAAGAGTTCACAGACACGAGATCAAGAGATTTTCATAGTAGTTTTCGATTCTGATTTCTGCGCGAGTGTGCGTAGCAGCGTGCGTAACTTTTTTTCACACCTACCCTAGGTGTGAAAAAAGTACGTACTTTTACCATAATTTGTGCTGTGTACTCGTTTTTTAATTTTAGTCGATCTGATTGGTTTTGGGGCATGGTTAGGTAGGTAGGACAATGATGATGATACATTCTTAACGCAAAAGCGACCAGGCAAGGGGATCACTGTCATACATAACTCATAATGTCGCAAACTTCTGTGTAGTGATATCGGCAGTAATGCTCATAAAAATTACTTAATAGGCCTTTGACATTTGTCATCGTGACAGCTGTCATTTCTGGAATGTACCAATGAGTGGCGCTTTCTTAAATGTCAAAACGGGCCTATTATTTTTTGACAACTTTAGGAGATGTTAGCAGCACTTTTACTCCGACCGCAGGCTTAGAGATAACGTTTCTGCCACCAGTCAATTCGTCATTGAATTAATAGTCATAATACTGACTAATTTTAGCCCAAAATTAATTCGTTTATTGTAGGTTGGCATAATATTTTTTTACGATATCACTCGTTAATAAGATAAATAAAAGATATTTAAAAAATTGCCGTAAATTGTAGGTCATACAAAGTTACATCGCCCATTAGACAGTATTGTAATCTTTGAGCGGCCGTTCATTAATACAGATCCTTATGACGTCACGATTTCTTAGTATAGATCT
This sequence comes from Miltochrista miniata, assembly GCA_933228765.1. NCBI lineage: Eukaryota > Metazoa > Arthropoda > Insecta > Lepidoptera > Erebidae > Miltochrista > Miltochrista miniata. Next base: position 7,383,273 of record OW121769.1, read on the forward strand.
TTCTTGGTCTCGAAGTGAATGCAGTTTTTGAGCTGCATTTAATGTGGTTAGTAATGAGTTGAATGCTTTATGTTTCCAGGTGTCAGCCATAATAGACGTGGACATATTACCGCCAACATGTAGAAGAGTGAAATTGCTGAAATACGGGTCGGATCGACCGCTAGGATTCTTTATTAGGTACAAATTCCTTTAACTTTACATAGTACTAGCGATAGTCACGCGGGTTCACCCGCGTAGTTTCCGTTCCCGTGGGAATACGGGAATAAAACCTCTCCATAAAAAAGACAGCAAATTCCTTATAAGTAATTACAGACCTATTGCACTTTTACCTATATTTTCCAAAATATTTGAAAAAGTTATACATAAATGTTTATATAATTTTTTTGAAACAAATAATTTATTCACAACTTGTCAATATGGATTTAGAAAACATAAGTCTATAAACTTAGCTATTTATAATTTTTTACATGATGTATTAATAAACATGGACAAACGATTACCAGCAATAGGACTATTCATGGATATGTCAAAGGCATTTGATCGTGTAAATCATAAAATACTTTTGAATAAATTATATACCTACGGTGTTAGAGGTAGTGTGAACGACATAATTCGGTCTTATCTGAGCGACAGAAAACAATTAACACAAGTAAAAAGAGTGTCTGTGAACACTAAGGTTGAAAATACATATAGTTCTACAATCAAAAATATCGACGCAGGAATTCCCCAAGGTAGTATATTAGGACCTTTACTTTTTCTTATTTATATCAATGACATGCCAACAATCACGACATATCACATGACACTATTTGCTGACGACAGTACTATACTCTATACTGGTAATAACATAAGTAACTTAAAACATGATATAGTAACATCTTTGACATCGATAATAGGTTGGCTTAATGACAATGATTTACATATTAATTTAACCAAACTAATTTAATGGTATTTAAGCAGCGAAACAGAAAAGATATTGATTTGAAAATATCTTATCAAAATATAAAAATCAAAGAAATTGATGTCACCAAGTTTTTGGGCATTTATATAGACGGCAAAGTAGATTGGAAATCTCATTGCGAATCTGTTTGTAATAAAGTAAACCAATTCTCTTATGCTCTTTATAGATTACGTAAGATTGCCAATGAAAATACATTATTAACTGCCTATCATGGTTATGTTGCATCGACCTTGCGATATGTAGTGATTTTCTGGGGGCATTCCACATTAAGAGAACCTGTTTTTGTGGCTCAAAAGCGCTGTATTAGAAGCATGTGCAAACTAAAACAGACCGACTCATGTAAGCCACATTTTAAGAAACTTAAAATCTTGACATTTCCATGTATTTTTATTTATGAAGTAGCAATATTTGTAAAGGAAAATCTAAGCTTGTTTGAGTTCAGAACTAGGGCTCGTACTGGCCACATGCTTTCAAGTGTGCCAAGTAGAGCAGCGTTATTACATAATAGTGTTTTTTGTCTAGGGCCCCGGATATATAATAAAATTCCGCGATCTGTAAAAAACCTAGAACAAACACATCATTTTAAGCAAAAATTACAACAATTGCTTATCAATAAATGTTATTATTCGGTGCAAGATTTCTTAGATGATAAAAATGTTGACATTGTGTAATACAATATTTAGTTTTAGTTCTTGACATTGTATTTATAACCAATTTATAACCTAATTTATGTAATCCTAATTTATGTACTTGATAATGTGTATTAGATCGTGACATTTTATTTGTGCTTATATTTATGTTCAAATTAGTTTATATTCAAATTACTTATTTAAAATATTGTGTGCCTAAAGGGCAGGACATAGCTGAACTTGTACTAAAAATCTGTGAACATCTCTTGTAACCTATGATCCACAATAAAGTTATTGAAATTGAAAATTGAAATTGAAATAAAATATAGCCTATGTTCACCGAGAAGATTTTAGCTTCGCAACAGTGAAAGAATTTTTGAAATCGGTTCACTACTTTCGGAGCCGATTCGATGCAAACAAACAAACAATCAAAAAATCTAATCTTTCCTCTTTATAATATTAGTATAGAATTATAGATAAACTAGCTGGTGACCGCAGCCTCGCCCGCGTAAAATTTGTTCCCGTTCCCGCTTCCCGTGGGATCTGTTTCCCGGAATAAAATATAGCCTATGTGTTATTCCAGAATATAATGTAATCCGGTATCAAATTTCAGCCAAATCCGTTCAGCCGTTCGAGCGTGAAAGAGTAACAAACATCCACACTCACAAACATTCACATTTATAATTTACTAGCTGATGCCCGCAGCTTCACCCGCGTCAACTTTGTTCCCGTGGGAACTTATTCCCGAGATAAAAAGTAGCCTTTGTGTTATTCCAGTCTATAATGTATCTCTGTACCAAATTTCAGCCCGATCCGTTCTGCGGTTTGAGCGTGAAAGAGTAACAAACATCCACACACACAAACTTTCGCATTTATAATATTAGTAAGATTATATATATTAGTAAGATAGGATCGCGTATCCTTCAAGGGCCGGAGGACAGGCATCAATATTATAGCGCCCGTCCTCCGCCCATGAATCAATCTTTTGATATCTCTTTTTTTTTGAAAATTAAAAAAACCATGGACCTTTTTTATTAATCTCAGGTAACCATGTCATGGAAATAGACATACATAACAGTATACCAAATTTCCGATGAACCGGACCTGAGAATATGCTTTCAAAGTACTGAAAATGTTTCGACCAATAATGGATAATAGTTTTTTGTTTTTATAGGATCCCCTTTGTCACCTAAGCTCATAAAAAAAATACACATTTTAAAAGGTCCTTTTAAAGAACATAGTCACTTCACTGCCTGAACTGCATATACGCTTAGGGTCTAGACTAGACTAGACAGCCGGACGGCAAATTGCAGTTCAAGTGCAGTTTGAATACAGTTGACACAACTGCAATAGAACTGCTAACCTAATGTGCAGTCCTATTGCAGTTCAAATCACACGACTGCAATACAACTGCTAATTAACCGTGCAGTTCGATTGAAGTTGGTGTGCAGTTAACGCGACTGCACGCCGACTGCGATTTGTAGTTCTATTGCAGTCGTGTCAACTGCATTCAAACTGCACTTGAACTGCTATTTGCAGTTGGATTGCCGTTGAAATGCGGTCCGTCTGTCTAGAACTCTAGACCCTTAGAAATTCTAACGTATTGAATTTAAGTTGGTTTTCACATTTACATAAAAAATATCATATAGGAACAATTACTTCCTAACTCTACAGACATATTAATTTACCTTTCAGGGATGGTACCTCAGTCCGAGTGACACCAAATGGTGTGGAACGTTCCCCGGGCATCTTCATATCCAGACTGGTGCCCGGTGGCCTGGCTGAGTCCACAGGCCTGCTCGGAGTCAACGATGAAGTCTTAGAAGTCAACGGCATAGATGTTTCTAATAAAACCTTAGATCAGGTAAGCTTGAAATAACTTTAGGTTTTATACCATATGTTTTCTTGGATTTATTTTTCAACTTTACTAACCCTGTGTTTTAATCTGCCAAAGTTGACACTTACATAGTAGTTCCCATTCCCATGGGAATAAAATATAGCCTATGTCACCCGAGGATAGTGTAGCTTGCCAACAGTGAAATATTTATCCAAATCGGTTTAGCAGTTTCGGAGCCTATTGAATTCAAACAAACATATAAATTTTTCCTTTTTATAATACTAGTATAGAATAGTAGATAAGAACTATGAGTTTATGCCCAGTAAGAAGTAAGTTTTGACACATGTCCTATTTATTCGTCAAACGAAAAAGATATGTTTGGCCCTTTCTGACACCTTTCAGCTGTCAGGCGCGTTTTGACGTTTTCATTAACCGCTATATTTTACCCCCGAATTCTCACGGGAACGGGAACTACGCAGGTGAAACGGCGTGATATCCGCTGGTTAATTATTAGTAGTTTATGACACTGTTGCATAATAAGGGTTCTTATAACACGAGTGTGTTTTAAAAAAACGAGCCGTAGGCGAGTTTTTTTATAGTATCACACGAGTGATATAAGACCAAGTTATGTACAGTGTCATACACTACTTTATCTACTCTCATACTATAATACCTGATTTCATTTTGTGATATATAGTTGCTCCTTGATTTCGCCGGTAACAGGTTCACGGTCATGTTTGACGCAGTTTCCAGAATGTCTGGTGGTGTACAATTACCACCATCCTCGCTTTAAGACATGTTTTTACACAAAAACTAATTTATTTTACAAACAAAACCAAACTTTGTTTAATTTAAATGTAAAATGTTGGCGCCAAGGCGCAAACATCGATTGCGCATGCGTGTTTCTTTTTTTTTTTAGGCTGCGGAGACCATAGATTTAGGATTTTTCGCTACTCTGGAGACACAATTTTTTTTTAAAGTAGAGGTTCAAACTTCTTTTTCAGCTGGAGATTGTTTATGGTGTATCGTAATGATTAAAAAGTTTTATTATGATATAGGTGTCCATACAAGACCTGTATCGTAATAAAACTTTTTTTTTGACCTGTGCGTAATGTTTGTCATAATAGTATTGATTTCAATTTTATAATCTTTGTATTATAGTATCAGAGTAGATAAAATAATATGTGATATTCCAGGTGACCGACATGATGGTAGCGAACTCTTCGAACCTGATCATCACAGTGCGGCCCGCCAACCAGCGCGCCGGCCCGCCGCCGCCTCCGCCCGAGACTGTGTCGAGACACTCCGAGCCTTCCAGCGAGCCGGACGAGGACAGGTGAGTGTCTACCGTGGACTGCCAGTGCCTAGCGCTATTGTACCAGTTAGTGTTGAGAACAGCGCCATCTAGCGATAGATGTCTAACTATCTTATGAAACCTGCATCGCGCTATGAATGTTTTCGGTTCGAACGCTCCTTATTGAACTGCTAGACCGTCTCTAGACACTCCGAGCCTTCCAGCAAGCCGGATAAAGACAAGAGAGTGTGCCTACAGTGGACTTCCAGTGCCTACCGCTAGTGTATCAGTTAGTGTTGCGAACAGCGCCATCTAACGATAGATGTCTAACTATCTTATGAAACCTGCATCGCGCTATGAATGTTTTCGGTTTGAGCGCTCCTTACTGAACGGCTAGACCGTCTCTAGGCACTCCAAACTTTCCAGCGAGCCGGACGAGGACAGGTGAGTGTGTCTACAGTGAACTGCCAGTGCCCACCGCTAGTGTACCAGGTAGTGTTGCGAACAGCGCCATCTAGCGATAGCGGTCTAACAATTTTATGAAGCCTGCATCACGCTATGAATGTTTTCGGTTCGAGCGACCGTCTCTAGGCACTCCGAACCTTCCAGCGAGCCGGATGAAGACAGGTGAGTGTGCCTACAGTGGACTTCCAGTGCCTACCGCTAGTGTATCACTTAGTGTTGCGAACAGCGCCATCTAGCGATTAGAGGTCTAACTATTTTATGAATCCTGCATCGCGCTATGACTGTTTTCGTTTCGAGCGCTCCTTATTGAACTGCTAGACCGTCACTAGGCACTCCAAACCTTCCAGCGAGCCGGATGAAGACAGGTGAGTGTGTCTACTGTGGACTGCCAGTGCCAACCGCTAGTGTATCACTTAGTGTTGCGAACAGCGCCATCTAGCGATAGCGGTCGCTAACTATTTTATGAAGCCTGAATCGCGCTATGAATGTTTTCGGTTGGAGACGCTCCTTATCAAACGGCGAGACCGTCTCTAAAGTTTAAAGATGTTGTGTAAAAATGTCAACATACATTTATTTAAAGATATTTTCTTTTTCTTTTTCACAGATGCGACGAAGACGAAATCGTAGACTTAACGGCAGTAACTTTAGAGGAACAATCCGAGTCATCGTTCCCCCACATTCCCTCGAAAGACGACGGCAAAGTGCTGCATCTCTAGTATATACTCCAAAGGTACAGGGAGGCGAAAAAACAGTGATAAGTGATAAGTGTTTTTAAAATCACGCGATTTGTACGTTTCATAATGGATTTTGAGTCTTTTTCGCGTATATGTATGAACTTTTGTCATCTCTCGACGTGTTGGGCAGTCAGTCTTCTCGTGATCACGGGTATTGCAATATTACCGAAACGTCGAGAGGTGAGAAAATTTCATATGTAAAGGATCTGAAATTCATTATGAAAAGTGATAAGTGATGTGGAAAGACGCGTTCTAGAATTTATATTTACTCTACTAGTGGATGCTTTAAGCTTTAATCGAGTAGAAATATTATTAAATCGATTAACGAAAACCGTGTGAAAAAAAAAATTGTTTATCGCATTTAGACCGACATTCTGTTGAGAACATAAAATCTATCTAAGAATAGTCCAGTGCACTGTGGGTACTTAATTTAAAAAAATAAAACAGTTCTTTATTTAAATACGCATCAAAATGGCGTCGCTAACCTATATGGAAAGCGATTTAGTTCACTCAGTCTATTAATTAGAATTTTTCGAATCTCTCTTGTTTGATACTTAACAAATTTTATTGCTTAAGTGTCCACTTAGTAGAGTATAAGTGAGAAGTGTCACTTGAAAAATAATACTTAATTAAAAAGTGTCTTACCCAATCGCAGTGAATCTTCAATCAGGAACAATAAGTACTTACGTGTAAAACATTCCATTATATGCCTTATATATAGCTTTATAAGTGTCAAAATACTATGTTTAGGCGTCACAATAGTTTAAGAAAAGCAATATATAGGGGCATGATGATATTTTATAAGATGAACTTTGAATACATTACGTTGAATCACATGAAATGAGAAAAAAATATTAACTTATTAACCAACCTTCAAATGAGGGTAGTTAGAGATATTTTGTGAAACAGGCACAAATAATCAGTTGCTTGTGACACAAAAATATGCTCTTGGTTCTAGTAAAAAAGTAAAAAATTAATGAGGGTAGATAAAAATTTTAATGGGAACATTGTATGAGAGAAAAATAGATTTTTAATACACTTGATAGGAAATTACATAACATTTTAGTGCTAATAATGAAAACAAAGCTAATTTTAGTGAAAAGGCACCAAAATGACCATAATTATCTTTATTACCAAAAATGAATGATTTAGCCGAACTGTGACGTCACAGTGGTTGTATCTCCTTCGTCTAACACGGTAAGGTAATAAAAAGATTAAAAATATAAATTCTTTCGGCGTTTAAACTTTTCTCTAAGCTATATTTCTTTTAAAACTAAATCATAAATTTTTCTATTAGCAAATTGTAAGAAAAATAAGAAAATGTAATATATTTTGAATTATGCCTGTACAGTTCTTTACTGTAAAGACATAAGTCAAAATATTTGGAACCCGGTAACAGAGTTCATAAAAAAATAGATCTTTCTTGCGTCTATTTTCCCTAAAGGGGTAGGCAGAGTGCTCCTACATTTCACCACTTGTACTTAGTCCCACGTAATAGGCGGTGAGCCTATTGCCGTGCTAACTTGTAGTATTAAAACTCATTCTTGTGCCTAAAATATATATTATATATGTATAGATATTTTTATAAGCTCCATTTTATAAGTGACACATTCATTCCAATTAAAAGACAATGTATCTACCATTAAAAAAATCTTATCACCAACAATTAAATTAGCTCAATTTGTCATATCTAAAATCAAAGACATAAAGTGAAGAAACCATTCATTATTCTTCGTTCATTCATTTATCATTCATTCATATCAAATAAATTATTCCATTCACTGAAAAGAAAACAGTCGCGTTTATCAAAAAAATATTAGTAGGTAATATATTTGCAATTCTAAACGATTAGACAATAAAAATAGTTTATAAGTATCAAATACATTCATTGTTGAGTCACACATATGACTTATATCATGCTTTAAATGTAGTAGAAAAAGAATCTTCAGCAATTATATAAAACTTATAACATCGGCAACCAGCAATTTCTTGCATTTATCGAATCAAATTTCGGTGAATTTCAACGTTTAGGTCACGTGTTTTAACTACCTACGGTATCGATTATTGCTCGTTTGGGCATAGGATCTATCGAATCAATCATAATTATACCGAGTTAGTCCGTTTGAATCACCTCGCGATATATTTGTAATACTATTTACATTGGGCTTCTAAAAGTTGCTTCTATAAGGACCACCAATTCTGTAGATTTATTGTGGAATAGTGTCACATCATAGTGTAATTTGATTTTGTAAAGTGTCTATTTCGATCTATAATCCAGCATCCGCGCCTTAAATAAAACTTAAAGGAAAAAAATTGCCAGTAAAAATATCTTAATGAACTTTATGTAAGTGGCTCAAGTAAGTAATACACTCAGTATTGAATTATGAAAAAAAAGTATATAATTCTTGTATTACATAATATTATCTTACTTTGGTGCTAAAAGGGCGATAAGAAATATTTAAGATTTTCTGTTTGTGATTTGCAAAAATAAAAATAATTTTCTAAACCTTTAAAGGAATATGTATGTAGGCCTAAATTCGAAATATGTATGTAAATAACCGACTTTTTAAACTATTGTTTCATAAATGAAAGTTACAAAGATTTTTTTTTTAATTTACACGAATTAAGTATTATATAGTTAACACATTCCAGTTTATAAGAATAACGTGCCTTGAATATGTGCTTTTTTAGTTAAAAAATTCTATACATATCAAAATAATCGTTAAAAATGTATAAACGATAAGCTCGTTCCTCCATTCATTCTTTAGTTCATTCCAAAATAAAGGATAAGTTCTAAAATTGTATCCTGAATATACAATATACTCCTATACACTGTCTCGTATAAAGTAACATAATATGGAGTACGCTTTTATCAATCTGATTTTGATGTTATATTTTCTTTTTTGAAAACCTTTGTGCCTTTACAGACATTGGACAATCTGTTAATATTAAAGTCGAATTTTCAAAGGCAATGTAAATACGTTTTTTTGGCATAATTTGGCAATTTTATATAAGAACAGTTTTGCTATACCTACGTATTCGCGTCTTACGTCTTATGGCCTAAATTCGTTTAAATATATGAGTATTATAAAGTAGGACTATGACATGTATTTAAAGAATGACCAGCCATTTCTGGTGACAATATTTTTCAGTATTCATTTTGGCAAAAGTCCATTTAATATGATAAAACTTGCTACACCGTGCCTTATGTGCTTTGTCATACACACATATAGTCACGCCTTTATCCCCGAAGGGTAGACAGAAGCATAGTATAGTAGGGGCATATATGGAAGCACCAATGATCGGTAATATTACACTAAATGAAATGAGTGCCTTAAGTGCAACGTCAAATCTTTTTAAGGGAATTGTGCCTCATCAATTTTGCTCGGTGGCATAAATCTACATGGCATTGCCTACCATTAAATTTGGGCCTCTACAAGCGTCGTGCCTTGCTTTTATAGCAAAATTAATGTATTTTCGTCAATATTTTAGTTATATTTTGTATAAATCATGCAAAAATGATATTGCGTAATGAAATCTGGATTTACCTCAATTGAATAATGTATGTTTTATATAAATTTTTGTTACGTATATATACAAAAATGAGCTTATTATGTTTAGTTATGAAACTGTAGTATTTGCAAAATTTTTATTGAAATTTTTATATGAGAATTATTAATAACAACGGCCTATTTAGTAGCGTTCTATATTGTGTGAAATTTTGTTCTACACAAACACACATTTGTTGCTAGAATAGAAAAGGGTAGAATGGCCTTTAAGTCAATTTAGCGTCCTTAAGTCAATCTAGCGTCCTTTAAAGTGTCTTATAAAAATTTACATAAAATACGAACTTAAGACGTAAAATTTTTATTATGTCATTTCAGTTCAATAAACGGTGTAATTTATTTAAATAACAGGAATGTACAGTTTGGTAACAATAGTAGAAAACATAGTTGGTCCTGAAGTATTTATATGGCAACCCATTATACTCGTAAAAATGTAAATCCATGGTCAAGTAATAAATTTTTAAAAAGGCCCATTTTGACATCTGTCATTGCGACGATTCTCATCCATCATTCCCGAATCCACCAATGAAGTAAATGAATAATACACTTACTTTAATTGATTTCGAAATCTGCCAATGAGAATAGCGCTTTATCTAATGACAAACGGGCCTAATATACTGGGTGTAACAAAATTACCTCTCCAAATTTCATGAGATGACTTGGCATCGGAAATCAAATACAAATATTTAATAAAAAATGGGGGTAAATTTTTTCTTTTTTTTTTTAATTTTTTTGTCGCACATCAAGAATTCATTTTTTACCGCGGCAATTCGAGGTAACATGGTCGCCGTGGCAAAACAAACACAGAGCACCCGTCTGGCTGTCGTTGTCGCTTTCTACTGCCGCTCAGTAGCGATAGAAAGGGTGAAAATAGGACCTTTAAAACGGCTTTACGGTTAAACTATTCATGTGATTTTTTATTCTTCATTTTTGTAATGTTTCTTGACTGATGCCACGTCACCTGACGAAATTTGGATAGGTAATTTTGTTACACCCAATATTTTGACACTTTATTAAATAACGTACTTCGTTTATTGCATGACCTAAGTGACGTTTAGATAATATTGCCATCATGTAAAAATGTTATAGCCGTATTAAAACTTTTTTGCCAAGCTGTATCCTATTACGTATTTTTTTTACCTGTATAGAGCTGCCCTTATTCTTAATTTAAAATTTACTCGAGCAATAACGTTTACAGAGGCAGTTTTATAGGCGATATTTCTCGAAATTAGTGAGTCATGTGACGTCATGATCAAACTTATTATTAAGGTTCAACTATCGACCACACAATCAAATAGACACCTCATTTCGAGCTCGTTCCCGCATCCCATGGGAACATTATTCCCGGGATAAAGGATAATAAATATTTTCACAAATTTTGATCATTTTGATTACCTGAGAGTAGAATCTTTGTATGTTTTTTACAGAAATAAAAGGCATTGTGTCTCTTAGTTGTTTGTTTAATACCTTTTAAAATATAATCAACAAAAATGGTGTTTTTTGGTCGTGTGGTCGACGGTTTCAACTATAAAGACTATTTTGTAATTAATCAATTATTTCTTAAATCAGTCATTCCATTATGGCTAACATATTTTAGGTTAGAACCGATATTTAATGTATTATTTAGATTAGATTTTATCGATTAAGTTTTTTTTTTCATAATTTGTAAAGCCTTTTTTTATGTTTATCATACTTCCATTATTATTTTAGTATTGCAACATTATTTATAAATGTATTTCTTAAAAGTATTGTTTATTTGAATTTTCTGTCCAGTACTTGAACATTCCTATTAATATTTCTTTTTTTTAGGCTATCAACATTTTTTTTATCTGTGAAGGCTGAATGTAAGTAACCCCATGGCATTATATTTTTTAATCTATGCTATGACAGTTGCCCAGCATTCCAAATTTGAAATGTTTACATACAGTATTCTTTTACTTATTGACATTACTCTGTGATCATCGAATCAAATAGGATGTACTTAATAATTCTAAAAAGTGTGTTTTGAAAAAAAAACTTAAAATACAGGAATGATGGTATAGGACATGGGGGTATCAATATCTTGGTGTGCTCTATCCTTCTCTATTGTATAGTCATTAGAGCAAGAAAGAGCAAAAATGCTTTTTAGTTCGTATGACCGTGATATTATAATGTTTTATCGGTAAGAGCGCACTAGACCCTAATCAGTTGAAAAAATTCGCGTGGAATTAGGTTCCCATACCAGAATCCCATGGGAACACATTCCCGGGATAAAGATCGATTAACAAGGGATTCGACCAAAATCGAAGTAAGTCTATATATAACTAGAGAATAAATTGTACTTAGTCTTTGATTTTCCATTTTACCAACAACTAATAAGCACACGTAACTATGGTAACCATACTGAAGGAGAGGACGTAACTATGGTAACTATACTGAAGGAGACGACGTAACTATGGTAACCATGCTGAAGGAGACGATGTAACTATGGTAACCATACTAAGACGACGTAACTATGGTAACCATACTAAGACGACGTAACTATGGCAACCGTACTGAAATTGACTTCTTCAGTACACGTTATTCTCTATACTGTATTTCAATGGCTTTGCGCAAAAATGCAAACAAACACATTTGATCCTATATATATCCATAGTTACTTGCAATTGAGTATTCACCCTGATTATATTCCAGTATTCAGGAGTCATACAGTGTTCTTACAATCATTTCGACACCAAATAACTTCTTTATGATAGTTTATTTTCATTTAAAATACCTACTCAGGATAGTAAAAAATTCAATGTCATACTATATTTTTCTACTCATCTGTCTTAGACAACGATTGTCAAAACATGACATTTTTACATTATTGCCAGATCGGGCAGGATTGGACTATATTATAGTCACAGGGCGGAAACTCCATACAAATGTCACCTACACTAAAACACGCTATGTTCGTACAAAGCTTGAATGTGTGTGTGTGACCAATAAGGCTAAGCAAATGTTCTCTCAAAATACCCTCCAACTATAATGACAGCTGTGGCGGGGGTGGGGAAGCTTGATCAGTGAGGGGCAGGGAGTTGCCTATCTGTATGTAATACTATTATAATATATTATATTATCTTTGGTATTGTCTTACTCCGATTTTGGTCGAGTACACCCTTAGATCAAGAATAACTAGACGTAATATCGACGCGAGAAATCCGGCACCTATAGAAAACGGCTCACTACATCCTTGTTTGAACTGGCCACAATGGGCCGACATTAAATAATACAAACGTATGGAACAAAACGACTTAACTGATATATCAGTGGCATGGTATTTTATGCTTACGTGTAATAACTTTAAGGTACATTTTACGTTAAATGTGATAGTCTTGAATTATTTATTTACGATTGCTAATAAATAGAATATAGGTTTAACTACGTATCGACTTGGGACACTTTGTAACTTTCATTTTGTTCACGACCCGTAATCTAGTTGTTATTCTTGATCTAAGGGGTCGTCCATTAATCACGTGAGGCTCGAAAGGGGGGGGAGGGGGTCTGGCAAAAATCACGAAACATCACCAGGGGGGGTGGGGGGTGTAATGAGATATCACGTGTATTTATTTCGAACAGCAATTTTACAACTCTGAATTTGAGATCACTGTAATTTCTGAACGACAAAACCTACAATATTAAAACTTGTATGGAATAATTCATAAAGCACTTAATTCCTTTCTTACATCAAAAATTAATTGAAATCGGAATACCTATTCGTTGATTATACAACACAAAAATCATTTTGTTTTTCATCGTGTCTCCCAAAGGAACCGCGCAGAATATCGGCATCAATCCGATCAATAATAATCTCAAATTATGTCAGTATTATTTAAAATGCTACTATCTATTGGGTGTAACAAAATTGACTCTCCAAATTTCGTCACGTGACGTGGCATCAGTCAAGAAACATTACAAAAATGAAGAAAAATAAATCACATGAATACTTTAACCGTAAATCCGTTTTAAAAATCCTATAAACTTTCATTTTCAACCTTTCTGTCGCTACTGAGCAGCAGTAGAAAGCGACAACGACAGCCAGACGGGTGCTCCGTGTTTGTTTTGCCACGGCGACCATGTTACCTCGAATTGCCGCGGTAAAAAATGAATTCTTAATGTGCGACAAAAAACATTTAAAAAAATGAAAAAATTTACCCCCCTTTTTATTAAATATTTGTATTTGATTTCCGATGCCAAGTCATCTCATGAAATTTGGAGAGGTAATTTTGTTACACCCAGTATAGTTTTGGCATGATACAGAAAAACATACAAAAAAATCTATTTTAGTTCCAGTTTATTTAGGTTTCAGTATCGGCTGTAATGGAACTTCCATTACATCCGATACTGAAGCTAATATAGATAGAATGTTCAATAAAAAAATCTTGGAAAATAATTACGAAATATATTCGACACTTACAGATTTTCGACTCTCTATAGCTTTATTTTAAGTTAAATATTCTATCCGATGCACGCAGCTATGACCCCACCCCATCCACCGACGATCATTAGGGGGAAGGCCCCTCTGAAATAATCTTTGGATATCCATGCCTGCTGTAAGATGAGGAGGGACACCGCGGGGTTTAGTGGGTAGGACGGTCCCCTTTCAGGACCGGGACCGGGGTGCCAAACCGTATTACCCCCGTTACAAAAAAAGACGCAGCTCAGTTCACGTGGATATCAATAGTCGTGACCAGAAGCATAATGATCGCATGGAAATTCAACCTTTATTATTGTACTTTTGTTCATAACTTCGCTTCTATTTAGCCAACTGCGATCAAACCAACGTAAGATTTTAAGCTTGACAAACTGACACCTTCTTTATTAGCTCCAAAATAATGAATATTAATATAGCAACACGACGGGAGTAAATGCAACGAGAAATATATTAAAATATCGTATCATTACACTTCATCGAAAACACTTCACCGAAAAACACTTTCCCGAACGACATTTCGTCGAAAACACTTCGTCGAAAACACTTCGTCGAAAACACTTCGTCGAAACGACTTTTCACCGAAAACACTTCATCGAAAACATTTCCCCGAAAAGACACTTGGTCGTAAGACAGTTCACCGAAATGACATTTTATCGAAAGGCACTTCCCCGAAAGACATTTCATCGAAAACACTTTGTCGAAAACACTTTATCGAAACTGCATTTTACCGAAAACACTTCAACGAAAATCAGTTCGCCGAAAAAGACACTTCATCGAATGACATTTAATCGAAAACACTTGCCTCTGTGGCGCGGTTGGTAGTGATACCGCCTGTGGCGCTGGAGGTCATGGGTTCGATTCCCACCGGAGACAAATATTTGTGTGACCATTAATGTTTGTCTCAAGAGTCTGGGTGTTTCTATGTATAATAAGTACGTATTTAAAATTATATAAGTATTAATATCCGTGGTCTGATACCCATTACATAAGCAGGTTATTCCTAGCTTACTTTGGGATCAGATAGCGTTGTGTGAAATGTCCGTGAATATTTATTTACTTCACCGAAAACATTTCTACGAATGGCTGTTCTTATAACACAAATACGCGGAACAACTTTATTATTTAGGTACCAGTTCCTCGATTAACATTTTATCGAATCTAACCTAACCTGATAACCCAACAACGGATCGGTCGGTAATGGATAAAAAGATTCCTTCTTAAAGTTTGTCATTTCTGTGCCCCCCCCCCTTCTTCAACCTACCTACAAATCTCAACCTCAACATTTCAGCTGATTAACGCTCTTCGGAAAAATGTAATGCTTCCGTGTAAAAGTCGTTCGACAGTTTTTTTCGGTAAAATGTCATTCGAAGAAATGTTTTCGGTAAAGTGTCGAAGTTTTATGAGGGAATTAGAACAATAATTTGAAGCACCTGTACAACAACCGCACAGCATAGTGTGTATTAAGTCTGACCTGAGGCGCGCTGGTAGCGGGTACGAATCCTGGTATTGTTTCTTTTTGTTTTTATTTCACTTTTTGTGTTTTCTATAGTTTTTAAAGTATTATTATATTCATTTTTTTTGTGAAGATACTATAGTATAGTATAATAATTTTTTGTATTGTATGAAATAATATTTTTAATCTATACTTTTTTTGCACGAATTAGCTCCGAATCATGTTTCATTTTTCAATTTTTCACTTTTCAATAGCCACTACACTACTTTGGACTAGATGGCGTTGTGTGCCATTTCACTTATTTATCTGGTAAAGTCTGTAAAGTTGTAAAATAGATTCAATCATTTTTGATTGTAAGGTAGGTAGGTATTTTATGAAAGAATAGTATTTTTGACTGCCTCTGTGGCGCAGTCGGTAGTGATACCGCCTGCGGCGCTGGAGGTCGTGGGTTCGATTCCCACCGGAGACAAATATTTGTGAGAGTCATATTTTTTTGTCTCAAGAGTCTGGGTGTGTTGTATGGATAATATGTATATTATGTATGTATTTAAAAGTAAGTATAAAGTATTACTATCCGTGGTTTGATACCCGTGATTGATTTAAAAGTAAGTATAAAGTATTACTATCCGTGGTTTGATACCCACTGGGCACCGATTCTCGCTTCACACGACATGAATGCGTGGACGGAAATCGGCGGGTGACGCGTCGCCTGTCTCATATTTAGGAACGGCGAACATGAGACGGACGACGTTTCACCCATAAATTTGCGTCCACGCATTCACGTCGTGTGGTCGAGAATCGGCGACCTGGCTTACTTTGGGATCAGATAGCGTTGTGTGAAATGTCCGTGAATATTTATTATTATTATATAATGACCTAATATTGTCAAGTTTTCGAGGTATTATTCCCAGTGTTTTCTACCTGCGAGGACGATATTATAATTTCCGTAGTACTTCAGTGACCAGTCGCAGTTTCCCCTACATTACCTTAGCTTCACTATAGTTATATTAATTTAAAAAGCAAGAAACTAGATAAAATTATCGAAATTAATTTAATACTAATGCCATCTATGCGGCATCAACGTAATTATCGCAATTTTATCACTAGGAGGACATTGTGTTTTTTCGAGTCTGGCAACACAATCGAACTGTCAAAAATTTTAGCTCTCTAAAAATATTTTTAAAATTAATTAGATAATTAGTATTTAAACAATTTTAAACCAACTAAAACCAATATCATCACATTAATAGTGTCCTAAAATAGTCAGATAATTTAATAAAAGTGTTCTGTCCGTGTATTTTGGTGTAAAAAGTGACGAGTCAGGTACCCGGTTTTTTCGAATGTTGAATGTTTTCTTTTTCACGTAAATACATACTAAATCGACTGTTTCTCGTGAGTGGAATTATTATACTTGTATAAGCGTTTACTCGACGTTGACGACGGTCGGTGTATTTGCGTAAGTACATAAAAATATTAAGTATAATTTTATTGCCGGTACATACATAACCTTGTTACTTCTTACCATAAACTGTACAAAGAGCTCCATCATCAATATAATTCGCGTTTAATTGCACTTTCTTATTAATAATATGAATACCCGTAGTCGCAGAGCTCTCGGCCGCCAGCAGGAGGAAACCAAACTTCAGTTGGTGTTGCTGGAGCTTAAATGTAAAACAGAGCTCTGTGAACAGTTGGAGAAGGAAAGAGAAGAGAATGAAAACTTATTGATAAACGCTTTGAATGACACAAAAAAATTAAAATGCGAATTATCAAAACTTCATGTTAGTTATGATGACATTGTTGCGGAGCGGGACCACCTTCAGTCAATAGTAGATAGGTTCCAAGAGTGCAGTGACGAGTATGAGAAAACTTTGAGGAGGACTACCTTTCTGGAACAGGAGCTAAGGGATGCCCAGGGACAGATCTCACACCTGGAAGAAGCTGCTGAGAAAGTTACTGCTAAACAAACTGATAATCTTTATAGTGAGTTAATGAGTGGTATCCCGCAGTTTATTCCTTCTTCAAATTCTCAAAACCTGGACTTGACTACTATAGATCTTACAGGTGACAGTCCATATCAACAGGACAAGTCGGTTTTGTTTTGCAGCAGAAATAAACTAAAAAAATATCTTAGAATTAAAAAGTTTATACAAAAATCAAAAAAGCAATTAAAACTGCATAAAATGTTAATCAAGAAGTGTAAAAATATAGGTTCTTGTTTAAAATTTAGAGAACAAGCTAAATTGTCAATGTTAGAGCTGGAACAAAGCCATTTAAAATATTGCACTGACACACAAAAATTAGAATCAAAAATACAAAGTTTGCAATTTGAGCTACAATATATGACTAAAAAATATGAATGGTCCCTTAAGGACTTTACTAAATGTTCTTTAACCATAGATAAGGTACTCAAAACATCAAATGATAACACTGAGCGCCTTAATTGTTTCCTAAATGACCACTCATGCAATATTAACTGCCCTAAAGCAATTGAGCCGGTGGAGGCTCAGGGCGAACCGGTTACCGCTGAGCCCCTAGCTCCCATTACCATGTGCTCACCCAGTACATCAGTGGATATATTGTGTGACAGTGTAAATAATAGTAATAGTTGTACTAAATTAATTGTATTTAGTGATGATATTGGTACCAATCTTAGTTCATTTTTAAAACAAAACTTAAATTCAAGTTATTACTCGGTTATTAATAATTGCTATCCGGGTGCTTCATTAAGTGATATTATGCAAAAGATAATAGAATATAAATTTGACGCTAACAGTAAAATAATAATTTTCTGTGCAAACAGGGGCAAAATTAGCAATGATGATTTGTCTCTATACATGAATTACATCTTAAACTTAAATGCCATACAAGTTGTAATGTTCACACTTCCATTTATAAAAGGTGTGCCAGATTCGGAAAATTCATTTAGATATAAGATGAATTTACGTTTAAACTTAATAAGTCAGTATAATAATAAATTTAATGTAATTGACTTTAATTCTGTATTTGACACAAATTTGTCACATAGCAAGTATAAAGTCTATAATAATCACAAGGGTAGGTATTGTCTACCCAATTATTATAAAAGACAAATAGCAAGTTTGCTATTCAGTTATTTTTACTCTTTAGCCAAAAACTTGGCTGACAAAACTGCTTTATTTGAGCAGAGTAGATGTAGGACTTTGGAATCTGTTCCAAGTAATTTAAATTAACTTCTGGGACAACAGAGGAATTACCCTCTAGCCAAAATTGTAAATTGATAGAGTTGAATTTAATTGCAAACCATAACTATATCGGAAACTGTCCTCCGAACAAAACTAAATTAAAAAATGTAAATTATATCAGCCTGGTGCATTATAATATTGCAACATTAACGCAGGTCAAAGAGTTTGAATTGGAGCTGTTCATGAGCTCAGAAAATATTGAAATTGTTTGTCTTACAGAGCATATGCGTAAGGAGTATGAGCTCATGTTCAGTTTCAGTAGTCACCGGGTTGGTAGTGCGTTCTGCAGGGTCAACACAACACGGGGGGGTTCGTTGATTTTATTAAATAAGAAATTAAAGTATAAGGAACGGAAAGATGTTGTGTCCCTCTCTGTAGAGTGTACAGTTGAAATATCATGCGTAGAATTGGAGCAATTCATAGTAGTATGCGTATATAAACCTGGAGTCTCACCCTTTTGTGAGTTTGAGGAAGTAATGGATAAAGTGCTATTTAAACTTGGAAAAACTAATAAACACCTAATAGTGTGCGGTGATTTTAATGTTAATATACTTATAAATACGCGTCAGACCAATGATATCTTAAATTTATTTAAATCACACAATCTCACTAACTTATTTTTAGAGCCTACTAGATATTGTGATACAACAGCTACTTGTCTGGACAATATATACAGTGATATGTTGCCAGAAAGTAAGAGTATTATAAATAAGATAAAATCAGATCATACTGGGCAAATAGCATCTTTCAAGATCACAAGAGAAAAAGTTAAAAGACGTAAAATATTATGTAGACCAGTAACTGGTGACCGCTTGGAACGTATGCGAGTTGGACTTTGCAATAAACTTCCATTTTTAGACACTGGCTTAGATCCAAATGTAAGTTATAAGTTATTTTTTGATTCCTTTTACAATGAGTTCAACTCCATATTCAAGTCTAAGGAAGTCACAATCGGTGACAGGCCAGTCTTCAGTGAATGGGCCACTGAGGATATACATAAAAGTAGATTAAAACTGTATGAACTATACTCAGAAAGACAGCTTAATAGAACAGATGAATTTCTAAATTATGTTAAAACTTATTCAAAAAAGTTTAAAGCAGACTGCTTAGCGGCCAAAAGAAAGTATATAAGTAATAAAATTATCAATAGTGTAGACAAAGTTAAATCTACTTGGAAAATAATTAACGCAGAAAGAGGCGAAGCAAAATCAAATGATAATAATTTTAAACTTAAAGTAAATGGTAACATAATTACAACAGATGCCGAAGTCGCTAACGAATTTGAACAATTTTTTTCTCGTATTCCAGTAGATTTGACCAGAGCCCTAGGTTCTTCTACCCCAATAGCAGAATCCTTGTTGAAAGCAAATGTTCCTTGCTGTAATGAAATATTCAAATTCAGTAAAATTAGTTTACACACTATCATAAAAACTTTTAAATCTTTAAATATTAAGAAAACGGCTGACCTCTGGGGAATTTCTGTACATTTAGTTAATTCGTTAATTGAAATGGTTGCTCCTGAATTATCAATAATATTTAATAATTGTGTTGATAGTGGTGTGTTTCCTGACTTAATGAAGTTTAGTAAAATAACTCCTCTGTTTAAATCGGGTAGCACCTCGGATCCGTCCAATTTTCGTCCTATTTCTGTACTACCCACGTTTAGTAAAATCTTTGAAAAGGTAATGCTTAATCAAATGCAAAATCATTTTAATACAAATAAACTATTCCATACTAAACAATTCGGTTTCACGCGCGGTCGGTCTACCACGGATGCTGGAATCAAATTATTAGAGTATATATATGAGGCCTGGGAGGAGTCGTATGATGCTTATGGTGTATTCTGCGACCTATCTAAGGCCTTCGATTGCGTCCAGCATCAGACTTTAATTAAAAAACTTGATCATTATGGGATCCAGGGGACGGCCTTGGATTTAATTAGTTCTTACCTAAGAGATAGAGTACAGAAAGTAGTTATAAATGGTAAACAGTCACATGGTTCTGCTGTAACAATGGGGGTGCCTCAGGGTTCAATTCTGGGACCTTTTCTATTTTTAGTGTACATAAATGATCTCCCTCACCTTATAAGAGACGATCACGAGGTAGTTTTGTTTGCTGATGACACATCTTTAATATTTAAAGTTGAACGTGGACAACGCGATCTTGACGAAGTAAACAATGCCCTCTCTAGGGTAGTCCACTGGTTTAACGCAAATAATTTATTGTTAAATGAAACTAAAACAAAATGTATTAGATTCACCTTGCCAAATGTTAGGCTCGTTAACACCAGTATTAAGATTAGGGATGATCAAGTAGAATTGGTTGATGAAACTGTCTTTCTGGGCATAAAGTTAGACTCCAACTTGCAGTGGGGGCCTCATATCGAGAAAGTCTCGGGCAGACTGAGCTCTGCAGCCTATGCCGTTAAAAAGATCCGACAACTGACAGACATTAGAACAGCGCGTCTTGTCTACTTTAGCTATTTTCACAGTGTCATGACCTATGGCATACTATTATGGGGTAACGCTGCCGACATCGAATCTATCTTTGTGTTGCAGAAAAGGGCTGTCCGGGCTATCTATGGTATGGGGATTCGGGAGTCATTAAGAGAAAAGTTTAAGGATATCAACATACTTACTGTGTATTCACAGTACATATATGAAAACTTATTATATACTCATAAAAATAACAGTAAATTTATTAAAAATAGTGATATCCATAATCTAAACTTAAGAAATAAGAATAAATTGGCTGTACCTAGATTTAGGCTTAATAAAATAAGCAATTCTTTTGCGGGCAATTGTATTCGAATGTACAATACATTGCCGACAGCCATAACAGGTTTGTCAGTTAATAAATTTAAAAAACTAATAAAACTTAAATTGTGCCAGAAAGCTTATTATAGCATTAAAGACTTTCTAGAAGACAAGGCTGCCTGGCAGTGACACGAATTGCTCCTTTCTACATTAAAAAAAACTGTATTAGATACTAAGATACTAGAAGAGTAGGGACCAGACTGAGTTTCTTGGGGTGTTCTTCTCAGTCTGTAGTATTTCCGAACCCCCGGTAGAGTCACAAAAATTTTGACAAACCTAAATAATTTTTTTAAAAATTTCAAAGGGAATAAATTTTATTTTATTTATTTTATTTATTTCGCCATCTTGTGGCACACGTTTAAAACTTATGAAGTAATTAATAGATAGATGGCACTACTTTTAATTTTATTAAACTATGTTAAAATATTATTTATCTATCATAATAGCAGATCATATTGCATTAATTAAGACTCTTTTATACCGTTTACAATAGGTACCATAGCGCAGCTGAGGAAGAGGAAATTAGGTGTAATAATGTGACTTGGTACCTACATTACGTGGAAAATCGATAAATTGCTAAACCTCATGGGGTTGAGTTCAGCTAGGTAGGTAGGTACTGTTGTCAAGGCAAGTTCATGAATGGATTACCTACTTACCAACTGATACCTAAACTTTTGCAACAACTAAAATCTTGATATTAACGTTGAAAAAAACAAACAAATTGGTTTCATAATTTTCTACAGAAACATAATATATCTTACCTGCAGACCCTATTGTCCATTTCTACGGAAATTATAATATCGTCCTCGCAAGTAGAAAACACTGGGAATAACACCTCGAAAACTTGACAATATTAGGTCATTAAATACAATTGTTTCATAATTACTTAAATACCCATCAATCAAAAATGATACACATACATAATATTAAATGAGTGAAATGGCACACAACGCCATCTAGTCCAAAGTAGTGTAGTGACTATTGAAAAATGAGCGATTCGTTCTAAAAAAGGATAGATTAAAAAAAAATTAACCCACTACAAAAAATGAATAATAATACTTTAAAAACTACAGAAATCACAGAAAGTAAAATAAAAACAAAAAGAAAAAAGAAATCCAGGTTTCGTACCCGCTACCAGCGTGCCTCAGGTCAGACTTGATACACACTATGCTGTGCGGTTATAGCAGAAGTGCTCCAAATTATTGTTCTGATTCTCTCATAAATCTTCGACACTTCACCGAAAACATTTCTTCGAATGACTTTTCACCGAAAAAGATGTCGAACGACTTTTACACGGAAACACTTCCTCGGTATCCTTCCCGAAGGGCGTCAATCAGCTGAAATGTTGAGGTTGAGGCATTTCACAATGTATTTTTTAATATATATTCAAGATGATTCAATCTTTTTCTTAGAATTTAAAGGTTACTAATATAAAGCAACTTTTCTGACAGAAAATTCATGAATTAGTTCTGAAGTCTTGGGGATGACTTTGTGATTACTGCTTTTCATAAATCAACATCTGGTCTTCGCTATGGAATTTCTTTATCGGGATGTTTCGTTTGGGAAGCTATCATCGGGGAAGTGCTTGCGTGTAAACAACTCTCTGTCACTTTCCGGAGAAGTGTTTTCGGCGATCTGCCTTTCGGAGAAGTGTTTTCGGTGATCTGCCTTTCGAAGAAGTGTCTTCGGTGATCTGTCTTTCGGAGAAGTGTTTTCGGCGATCTGCTTTTCGAGGAAGTGTTTTCGATGATCTGTCTTTCGGATAAATGATTTTCGGTGAAGTGTTATTTCGGAAAAGTGTTTTTCGAGGAAATGCTTTTTCGGTTAAATGTTTTCGATAAAGTGTTTTTCGATGAAGTGTTTTCGATGAACTGTTTTCGGCGAAGTGTTTTCGATGAAGTGTTTTCGATGAAGTGTCTTTTCGGTGAACTGTTTTCGATGAAAAGTATGAGTACCTTAAAATATTAATACCATATCTGTCTCTATTATGTGACCCAAACGAAGTTGCACGGATTAGCTAGTATTCGTATAGAAGTATGGATAGATTGTAATAAAAGAGACTTCTATGTATAAAATTTTAAATAAAACTTTGTAGTTACTAAAAATACACGTGATTCGGCCCCGGGGGGGCGGGGTAATCTGAAACCTCACCAAATATCACCAAGGGGGAGGGGGGGTCCAAAAATGCCCAAAAAAACCTCACGCGATTAATGGACGACCCCTAAGAGTACACCCTAAACATCTTTACAAACATCAATAAATTGTCCTATCTATGCCATCACCGATGTATAAAATATAAAATAACTAAGCACTAAAATACTATTTTCAATAATTTAGCTGATTGGCTCAAAACACTGTCCAAAATATTGTTATAGTCAAATGATTATACATAGTTGATATTTACACATGTAAGCTGGTATACTTGTGTTAAAATAAAATATTATTATATTTATACTTGTTTTAATTTTACACTACTACGGTGGCAGACAAGCCTACGGCCCACTGGTTGATTGATAACCGTAGCCTATGGAAGTTTGCAACACCAGAGGCGCCACACTTGCGCTGCCGACCCTGTAAAAACCTAAGACCCCTTTTGAAGAACCCCATACTATAGGCGTTTGGGAAAACCGAGGCAGGAAAATCGTTCCACAATCTAAGCGTGCGCGGAAGAAAGCCCCTATCGGATCTAACCGTGCTCGATCGCTCCAGACACGAAAGTGTGAGGATGACCACTATTGAGATTTTCAAGCCGCCCACAGGCCTTCAACCTGGCTTAACGACTGTCATTTTAATGTCAACCGAGACCAATGACTTAACGTACCTTTCGAAGCACGAAAACACTAGCAACAAATGTCACAAAGTGGTCACCCATCTAACGACCAGCCATACAAGACTGGGTACACGGATACGCGGGAAACCCTGGCAACGAAATAGAATATAACTTAGCCCGAAAGGGAACGGAAGAAAGCTTGTTGGGACCTGAGCCTGGTCTTCCTATCGCTCACAAAATCACCAAGGGATTAATCAGCAGGAGCATAACGGTAGAAACCAACCGCAGATGGAGATCATCGACTGGAATGAGACAGTCGAAGATCTTCATCAAAGGAGACTATGGGCAAGAATAGATTCAATCGAGAGGATCTGGAACATTTGTAGGTGGATCAGATAGTCAGATTCTATAAGGACACTGGATTTGATATGGCGCCGTGGAGACTGCTGGGATACCCAATCCAATCCCAGAGGTAACCGGAGAAATGGACGAAATAGACAGCGGCACAGGCGGTCGGATCGTCCACTCGGCGGCGTCCCCCCACAAGAAAATAATAATAATGACGAACCTTGAGAGTAGCGAAAAATCCTAAATCTATGGACCAACCATAGTGAACGTTGCTTACTGCAGTGATCGTTTACAGAACACTCGATTCTGAGGTAAATACCTACTGCTCGTTCGCTCTAACTTTGCCGCTCGGCTCCATACTAAAGTCGAATTTTTAATTAGACGAAGTAAATTGACAGCAACTAATGTTGGCAACACCAACAAAAGGTTCATTCTATTCATTCACTCTGTCAGGGCCGTCTTAAGACTATATAGCGCCAGGGTGCGAAGCTCAGACTGCGCCCCCTCCTCACCGGTCAACCAAAAAAACTTTTATTTTTAATTCTATTTATCTATACTAATATTATATCTATACTTAATATTATAAAGAAGTAAAGTTTGTGTGTTTGCAAAATTGTAAGGGGTAATCTCGGGATCTACTGAACCGATTTTGTAAATTCTTTCACCAATAGAAAGCTACATTATTGGGGAGTGTCATAGGCTATATAGCATCACGCTACAACGAATAGGAGCGGAGCAGTAATAGTAAATGTTTCAAAAACGGGGGAAAAGTTATTTCTTTTGAGAGCTTCGTTGCGTGTGCTGCGTTAATATTTATAGTTATGTAAAAATTATGTATTACAAAATTGTTTCTCTTAAAAAAGTTCTAAAAAAATTGCGCGATAGCATGTGTATCTTTGGGTTGGTGCACAATAACCATTTTAATGGCAATCAATTATTTTATACAATAATGCCACGGGATACCTTTCTTAAACTTTTCTTAAAAATAATGCGACGGGAATGCACGCGACGAAAAACCTTTCTCTCTCTCTCTCTCTCTCTATCTCTCTCACGTAGTATTGAATATTAACGACGAGACTCTACGGGAGTAAACGCAACGCGACGGGAGTAAATGCGACGGGAATAGGTGATACTCTCTCTTATGTGGCGCAAACGAAGTTGCGCGCGTCAGCTAGTTTTTCTATAAGATCTGTAATCTACATTAAATAAACAATGTTTTATTTTAAGTGCGAATCGGACTTGCGCACGAAGGGTTCCGAAGGTCGGTACCTACCGCTAACATATTTTAAGTTATAGGTAAATGTAACCTCTTTTTATTTCAACTAGAGATGCGCCGAATATTCGAATTCGGTAAATTTGGAAAGTTTTGAAAAGTTCGGTTTCGACCAAATATTCGGTTTATTTGCTTCGGTAAATAAACCGAATATTCGGCCGAAAGAGAGAATTATTCGTAATTACCGAATGTGGAAATTATTATTAACAAAATTAATTACTATTGAATACGGAGGCGTTTTCCCATAATTAACGCTATGGTACATAAATCTCTAGTGACGCACAGTAACATAGTCATTTAGGTGATAAGGCCAATCTAAAGTCCAAAAAACTCGTGAGTGCTTATTGTTGCTTCCCAAAAAATACCCGGTTTTCACCGCGAGCCGAAACACCCATTATTGAATCCGTTTAATTCGCAATAAACTCGCAAAGTACTTGTTTTCCTACCAATAAATGGTCGAGATAAAAGGACTGAGTGGCAGAAATTGTTGTAATGAGCTGGCTCAGTCCTTAATAGTGGTCAGAGTCATTGCGAGTTCGTTTTTATTTGTTCTTCTTTAAGATACAATATGCAAATACTTTTTCTTCACTTGATTACGTGTCACACACACGACATTAGGTATCACTAATATGCTGCAAAACACGACCGCACACAACCGGTCCAAAAAACTCTGTGCGGACTGCTCATTTTCCATTTCATATTTTAAAATTCATCTCACTCATTTCAATCCAAATTATTTTTTAAACTCTTTGTTGGCGGAAAACAAAACTGATTTCATTAAAAATGAGCTCGTTCCTCTCACCATCTTCTGCTAATTACTCTAACTGTGCAACGCAAAAAACATGGAGTGTTGTCATCATTTTTTAACTGGTACTCCTGAATTTTAATCTAAAAATTCTCTGAAAGCTTTGCCCTTTCGACTTGATATAGAGGTGTGTTATGAGGATTATAAACGATCCTCTACTTAGAGGCCTTCGCGATAACTTCGATTTTTTATAGCTTTAAGGATGATGATCGTTGATGATCTGTAGACCTAGGCGTAACACTTTATAATAGCAACCAAGTGGCGATTGTCTGCATAGACGGAGATTTGCTGGTGAAATATTTGTGACTCAAGGTGGGACAAAAGACATTTCGACTAAACTTTCTTCACGCAAGTCGTTCGATTGAAAATCAGCGCCCTGGGGTGAGGGCTGCGCGAGCAGTGCTGAAAGAATTTCGCCAGCCACGGCGACTGACCTGTTTACCGCGTTGATTTGAACCGAATAGTTCGGCCGAATATTCGGGATGGTACATTTTATTCCGAATATTCGGCTGGAGTTCAAATTCGGTTCAACCCACATTCGGCGCATCTCTAATTTTAACTGTCTATCTGCTTGTTGCCGCTGTAAAAACAACTACATAATAAATTATTAGGTATTTATTAGGTAGGTACATACATATTTCTTCTATAATATTTATTCAATTATTAAAATCAAAGTCAAGTTTTCGGACTTTAGAGTTGGTAAATATTTTAATAATGTTGTTTATTTTGATATCAATTTTTGATTCTATACTTATAATTGCCAAGTTTTTCAGTCTGTTTTGGGTCTTGGTTGGCCGAAGAGAATTTTTGAGTAACTTCAATTTTGAAAAAGACCGTTTATCTTAGGCTACTGTTACAGGCAGTGTTAAATTCGGCAACAAATTCTAATTCATTAAACAAATCTTCCTCGTCAATAACTGTATTTATAAATGTTAATTTTTCTTGTAAGGTGAGACTTGTGTTTTTTTTAATCGGCTCCATTTTCCTACAGTTCTTAATGTTATGCAAGAATGAAAAAACATTATTGTGATCCGTTAGCAATTCGAATCTCTCATTTAATTTCGAGATTGCAGTGTCAAGTAAAAATAGATACAATGGTGATTTAATATTGGTTAATGCCTAGATCTTAATGTATGTAGGACGTAAGCGTACGAAACGGGGGAATGGCGAAAGTTTAATTAAGGAAATATATATCGAAATGTTTAGAGCTCGGCCTGCGCCCCCTCGGACTCTGCGCCCGGGTGCGGCCGCGCCTCTGCACCCCCGGTTAAGACGGCCCTGCACTCTGTCTCTGTCATACATCTCTCTCTCACTCTCTCGAATTTGGTACGCCTGCAATGGCTGACGTGTTGCAAAAATCTTGTGTTCGCAATAAATTAGTAAAGTGAAATCATCGTTTTTATTGTGGTCACCAAGCCTCGCCCAGGTTCCAGCATCGACGAAGAGTATAAAATACAGTCCACGTTCTCCACATTTTGGTCCTTCGAGCCGGATAGTGGTGACGAGGCAACGAGTGTGGCGGCAACGACGCTTCGCGGCATTCGAGGTTTTACTACATTTGTTACGGAGATAAGCAAGCGGCTTTCTGCGGCATCCACGAGGTTCGAGAAGCATAAAAATATTTTTTCAACCTGCAACGAAGAGGAAATTTCCATTTGCAGTAATAATATCTAAAGAAGATACGAAATTGATTGATACAAGACGGTGTAACCGGATACAGTTGGTTCAAGATTTGACGAGTTCGCCAATCAGCGGTCGTCGCGGCGTGGTCAGCTCGGTCCGTCCGCCAATCAGCGGCCTGCGTTGTGTTCAAACGTCACGTCATTCGGTCGCCGTTCACTTCAATTGTTGCGTAAGCGATTCGTGGCGTCGTTCGCCATCTTGCGCAGTGAATTTTACAAACGATTAGTTTTCAAGTTTAAACTTCAAGATTAAGGTTTACATAGTGACTTTAGTGTTTACTAGTAGTGCCATTAGTTTCTATAAAGTATATTGTATAGGGCTGCACTATGTCCGAGATAAAGAAGCTTATCTCTGGAAGAGGATACATTAAAGGCAGTATAACCAGACTGTCCCTTCAGAATATTACAAACGATAATTACGAAAGTTTAGTCGTCAAGAGGGACCGTTTATGTAAATCATTTGCTGAGTATGACGAATATAATAAGATGATTTTGGCATTAGATCCTAGTGATGCAGAGAATTACAGTGAAATTGAAGAAAAGTATTATAACTTAATTTCTGTGTTGAATGTCGAAATCGACAAAAAACAACACCATACTCAAGTTGTACAGGAAAAGGTTTCCAATAATAATAATAAGATAAGTTTACCTGCGATACAAATTGCATGTTTTACTGGTAAGTACAGTGACTATACACCATTTATAAACCTATTCAAATCGGTAATAAATAAAGATGTAAACTTAGATAATGTCGCTAAGCTTTACTACTTAAGGTCATTTCTAAAAAATGGACCACTTGATTTAATAAAAAACCTTCCACTCGCTAGTGAAAGTTATCCAGAAGCCCTTAGGTTATTAGATGAGAGGTATAACAATAAGTATATTATCGTCAATGAGCATATTTATTCTTTATTGGATATAAAGAGTTTGTCAAGGTCTTCCCCACAAAATTTAAGGGATTTTGTATCCCAGATAAAGCAAATACTTAGTGCATTAAAAAATTTAGGTTCCAAAGTTGAATATTGGGATGAGATTGTGTTATGTGTCTTATTGCGTAAACTAGATACCTACACTTCGCGGGCCTACCAGTTGGAGCGAGATGATGGGACAGATCCTTCAGTCCAGCAGTTTTTGGAGTTCCTCGAGAAAAGGGCTTTGGCTCTAGAGAATTCTGAACCTGTGGCCCCGCCCAAGAAGGCAGTTGTCAACATAACATCTACCTCATCAGGTAACAAACCATGTTTTTATTGTAACGCTAATGATCACAAACTGTATAGTTGTAAAACTTTCAAATGCTTATCTGCTAAAGAGCGATTCGAGTTCGTTCAAGATAAAAAGTTATGCCAGGTATGTTTAAATCAACATGAAAAGAAATGTAGATTCCATTTCAAGTGCGGTGAGTGCAAGAAATCTCACAACTCGCTCGTACATTACGTACCATCACCGTCACCTGTAACATTAATGTCAGGTAACACATTTAATGATATTTTACTTCCCACAGCTATTGTCAAACTTATGGGCAAGGATAACCTTGAAGTTCATGTGAAGGCTATCCTCGATTCAGCTTCTCAAGTATCTATGATAACAAGTAGCGTTGTCGAGAAATTAAAATTGGCTCCTATTCGAAATAGGTTAAATATAATAGGAATCACAAATTCAAACCATACTTCCATGTTTTCTGTGCCGGTGGACTTGTGTTCATTAACATCCGATTACAAAACTTCATTAAATTGTCAGGTGGTTAAGAAAATAACTTGTAAACTCCCCCATAGCAGGATAGATACTTCTAAAATGAAAATCCCTGCCAATATTGTACTGGCGGATGTGAATTACCACACACCATCTGAAATAGATTTGTTAATCGGTGCGGATGTGTTTTTCCAGGTGCTGTTGCCGCCTGAGAATGCAAATATAACGCAACCTCAATTTATAAACACAAGGTTTGGACATGTTGTAGCGGGAGGGTTGCCTGCACAGCAGGCCTCTAACACTAAGGTAACCTCTTTGCTTTGCTTAACATGCGATTCTGATATTAACGCAACTGTATCACGCTTTTGGAAGGTGGAACAAGTCCCAGAAACATTTAATGAAACCTTAACTGAACATGAGCTCGCTGAGAGTATTTTTCAAGATTCAGTTCAAATTGTAAATAAAACATTTTATGTTGATATGCCTTTAAAGGTGCCAATAGAGGATGTAAACAATACACTTGGTAACTCATTTGATTCTGCCTATCATAGGTTTCTTAACTTAGAGAAAAAGTTACAGAAGAATTCAAGTTTACAAACTGAATATAACAAAACTATTAATGAGTTTGTAACATTGGGTCATGCGGAATATGTTGAGCTTAGTTCTTATGATTTAAATAAGGACGCTGTGTATTTTTTACCGCATCATGCTGTCATTAATGAAAGCAGTAAAACCACTAAGGTTAGGGCAGTATTCGATGCCTCCATGCAAACAAAAAAGAAAGTCTCACTTAATGATTTAATGTTGAATGGGCCTCCAGTACAAAAGGAGCTTTTTGATATTGTACTCTTATTTCGCTTTGGAGATTATACCTTTTCAACCGATATTCAAAAAATGTACAGATGTGTGATGCTTAACCCTCAATTTAAATCGCTACAAAATATTCTTTTTCGCGATAACACAGAAGAAGAAATCAAATGCCTACGCTTAAAAACTGTTACTTATGGTTTGAAAAGTTCAGCTTACCTAGCTACACGTTGCCTAAAGGAGCTTGCAATAAGGTTTGGAAAGGATTATCCATTAGGAGCTATTATATTACTCAATAACTGTTATGTTGACGATGTGCTTTATGCAGACTCCAATCTAAATACTATGTTAGATGCAAGAAAACAGTTACAAGAATTGCTTAGCTTGGGGAATTTTAATACTCACAAATGGGCTTCAAACTCACCCTCAATACTTGATGATATTCCAATTTCTCAAAGGCAGTTTGATGAGCTTGACTTACAAAAACAGGAATGTAGCATGAAAGCTTTGGGATTAACAGTTGACATGAAACAAGATTGCTTTAAAATTGGATGTCCTGCTTTACCTACTACTGATAGACCTACAAAAAGGGATATTTTAAGCTACATAGCACGTTTCTATGATCCCATGGGTTTTATTAGTCCAATAGTTATTAAGGCTAAGGCAATAATGCAAAGACCTTGGTCAGAAAATATAGGCTGGAATGACACTGCACCTGAACGCATCAGAGTGGATTGGCTTCATTTTATTGAAAGTTTAGCTAAAATGCATGTCATTGAATTAACTAGAAATGTTTCAATTCCGGAGTCAGCTGTCTCAGTGCAGTTGATTGGTTTCGCTGATGCTTCCAGCACCATTGGCTATGGATGTTGTGTATATCTACGGGTAGTCAATGGGTCAGGCGAGGTAACGGTATCGTTACTCTGTTCCAAGTCGCGAGTCAATCCTGTCAGTAAAAAATTATCTGTACCGAGATTAGAATTAAATGCTGCTCATTTACTTTGTATATTAATTGACAGAGTCTATAATATTCTAAAGGTAAAGGTGAAAATTGACAGTGTAATATTATATTCCGATTCAAAGGTAGTGTTAGCTTGGCTAAAGATAGAAATAACCAGATTGTTACCTTACGTTGCCAATAGAGTAAAAGTAATTAAAGAAAAATCATCAGCTTGGAGTTGGCATTATGTAAGGTCACAGGAAAACCCTGCTGATTTAATTAGTAGAGGAGTAGATCCCTGTGAACTATCCACTTGCACTCTCTGGTGGCACGGGCCCTCATTTTTGCAGTCTCCTACTTATTCCTGTGAGGGAATTGGTGTGGATGTGGCATTGCCTGTTGACTTACCTGAGCTGAAGGTTGGTCCTAATTCAGCGGTTTCTTTGATTGTTCAAAGTGATCGGAACTGTTTCAAATTTTTAACTAGATTTTCTAATCTTAACAAGGTTATTAGAATAATGGCATACGTATTAAGATTCATACACAATCTCAGACCAAGCAACAATAAGATATTAGATTATTTTCTTCATAGTTCCGAATTACAACAAGCATTAATGCTAATAATTAAAAATGAACAATATATTTGTTTTAAGGATGAAATAAAGGCTTTAATAGATAGTAAGAATGTTAAGGGTCCCTTAAAACCATTACATCCCTTCTTAGATAGTCAGGGTCTAGTTAGAGTTGGGGGTCGCCTTCAAAATACAGATTTTTCATTTGCCCAAAAACATCCAATTATATTACAAAAAGGTTCATTTATAACTGAACTTATCATAAGTCATGAGCATTTAAGACTATTACATGCCGCACCTAAGTTGATGCTGGCTCATTTAACCCAAAAATATTGGATTATGAATGGTGTACGAGAAGTAAAAAAGATAACTCACAAATGTATTACGTGTTTCAGATTAAAGGCCAGCACTGCAAAGCAGCTAATGGGTTCCTTGCCTCAGCAGCGCATAACTGCCGCCCGACCGTTTGAAAGGGTCGGAATAGACTTTGCTGGCCCCGTAGATATCAAAAATTCGCGATTAAGGCGCGCTATAATTTCTAAAGGTTACGTGTGTGTTTTAGTTTGTTTTGTTACCAAAGCCGTTCACCTCGAACTTTCTTCAGATTTGTCAACTGACTCGTTTTTAGCCTGTTTTAAACGATTTATCTCTCGTCGTGGGTTACCCAGTGAAGTCTTTTGCGACAACGGCGGGTGCTTTAGAGGGGCAAGCAACCAGTTGGCTGAATTGTATAAGCTGCACGCTTCTGCCGGTCATCAAACACTGGTACAAGAGTATGCTTCGCAACAAAGTATAAAATTTCATTTTACTCCAAGTTATTCACCAGTGTTTGCTGGGCTTGCAGAGGCAGCTGTGAAAAGCATGAAATTTCATTTGAAACGGATTGTATTAAAATCGTTATTAACCTATGAACAATTAAACACTGTCCTGGCTCAAATTGAGGCTGTATTGAACTCTAGGCCTTTGTTACCTATGTCTGCCGATAGTGCTGATTTTAGTTACCTCACTCCTGGTCATTTTTTAATAGGAACCTCTATGGTTGCCTATCCTGAAAACAATGTTGTTGATGAACCTATAAATAGCCTTAAGTATTGGCAATTGTGTAACAAATTGACTCAACAATTTTGGAATGTATGGCACAAATATTATTTAAATACTTTGCAAAATAGGCCTAAGTGGCGAGATGATTTACCCAATGTAACTGAGGGCATGTTAGTAATTTTAAAGGATCCAAATGCGCCACCTTTATTTTGGCCAATGGCAAGAGTTGTAAAGGTTTTTCCTGGAAAAGATGGCAAAGTTAGAGCGTTAAATTTACAAATCCCGAATGGAAAAACCTATACTCGATCCTTATCAAGTATCTGTATTCTGCCTTTTAATGATAATAGTTCCGAGTAAGTTAACTTAGTCGTTAAGGTTGTTTAACTTAGTGTAAGTTAATGTATCTGTTTACTATTGTGAGGCTGAAAAACTTTGCATTAAATCTTTTATGTACCTACTTTAATTAAGATGTATGCACCTAATTGTTTTTAAGAAATTCAATTCAACTTATCCTTGTATTAACTAAACTTTAGGTTTGTTTTGCTTCTTGTTTGGTTAAACATTTTCATATTAATAATGTAAGTTTTCTATCATAACAAATGAGGTTGGCCTAAATTAGTGTTAACTTTAATGTACAAAAGTATGTAAAATATGTGTAAGGTAGGGTGTTAGAAAATAAGAAATAGTTCAATTATTTATGTTGCAAACAACATTTAAATGGTTGTTAGCCTCATAAGTGGGCACCATGTTGGCAACACCAACAAAAGGTTCATTCTATTCATTCACTCTGTCTCTGTCATACATCTCTCTCTCACTCTCTCGAATTTGGTACGCCTGCAATGGCTGACGTGTTGCAAAAATCTTGTGTTCGCAATAAATTAGTAAAGTGAAATCATCGTTTTTATTGTGGTCACCAAGCCTCGCCCAGGTTCCAGCATCGACGAAGAGTATAAAATACAGTCCACGTTCTCCACAACTAATGTCACTTCTTCATACGATGTTGCTTATTTTCTATGACGAAGTGACATTAGCTACTGTCAATTTACTTCGTCTAATTAACAATTCGGGTATACGCCTCTACGCCAACGGCAAAGTTAGAGCGAACGGGTAGTACTTGTTTTTTATCCATCCCGCCTGACCCCCATTACGAGCAGGTATATAATACAAACCCGTTATTAATTGTTAATTTACATTCGAAAGTGAAAACTCTCTTAGAAGTCGAGAACTTATTTTGGAATCTATTCATGGAAAATAAACAGCCCTGTCTACTCAGTCAGCTGAAACTAAATAACAGAATTGCGCGTGGTGCGAATTGTCAACAAAAATCGTCTGGCCTATTTATCTAGTCACAACTTTTCCAAAATAAATTCTACTTCCCAACCTATGTACCTAATATGGTAATTGTAGGTATATCCTGGGGTATCCTTCCGAGGGCTTACCCGGGGCTCTCAACCGTAGGCTGTTAGATAGGATATGTGTGGTTTTTAGTCGGAAGGAGTCCGTTCGGCATAGCATACATGTAGGTACTGCTCGTTCGCTCTAACTTTGCCGCTGGGCTCCATACTAAAGTCGAATTTTTAATTAGACGAAGTAAATTGACAGCAACTAATGTCACTTCTTCATACAATGTTGCTTATTTTCTATGACGAAGTGACATTAGCTACTGTTAATTTACTTCGTCTAATTAACAATTCGGGTATACGCCTCTACGCCAACGGCAAAGTTAGAGCGAACGGGTAGTATGTAGGGTCTCCTCACGTTAAAAAAAATGTCGGTAGATAAACAACACCCGAAACCGCAAATGTAATTTAAAAATACATTATCTGTCTACCTATGTCTAGACTATGCCTAATTTACAAATTTTAATGATTTTCGGTGCAGATGATATATTATACCTATCTAGAATAGAGTTTGGGAAAGGACATATAAGTACCTACCTACATATTTAGGTACTAGGGAACAAATTCCTGTGAGGAAAGCTCCCCATGCGGGTGGAGCCACGGGAATTAGCTAGTGTTCATATAAATTATCAAATGTGTTTCAAGTTCGACGCAATCCAAAAACGGCTATCTAATTATGGATGCTCATACGTCAAGTGAAAACTACTATCCTGTACGTGACAGTTAAAAAGCAACTCTATTTAGAGTAGCTAAGGTTGAATATTGAATAACGTTAGTTTGATTATAGGACATTTCCCATTTCTATCTAGGAACCTTGATCTGACGTCAGGAAATCTCGGGAAACCATTATTTTCATTTTTCATGATTAAGCGTGACATACATATAACAAAAATAGGTAAGTAGGTGTGATACATAATTTATTTTCAGGGTCGTCTTTTCGTGGCACATCTGCTATAGGTACGACGCCGTCATTTTCGTATCTAATATATAAATAAAAAAAAACAATAGTAATGAATCTAAATACATAATATTATTAAATTCACAGTGTATTTCCATTAATTTCCTACACCTACATCTGTCATATCCTATACCTACACCGAAACAGTTTTCCCTCGGTACCACTCCATAGACCCGGCACCCGCACAGTGAATCTATACAATGCTAAGAATTCGGACTGAACTAGATTTTTATAAGTATGACTCGTATGGTATGGAAAAACATCGTATGGTTTTCATAGACGGTAACTCGGTAGTATGAAATGCGCATCTCACTCTTAGCTATGAGCCTATGATATTTAGACTGTTCCACACGTAAAAACAGGGTTGGTAACCTTACAGTAGTAAAAGTAGGTTCAGGGTGAGGTGGCGTCGTAGTGTTAGGTACTGCGCAAGTACGCATGTCTCTACTGGCGCGAACCAATGTCCCCCAACGAGCTGGAGTTCTGGACTGTCCATGTCCAGCCGTTATACCTTCAGACTCCAGGGTACATACATCCTTCACGGAAATGCCCAGGTCTTTGAGGTACACAAAGGCAGAAACACCGTAGAGTTTGTCGGTTGTAGTTCTACATAATATGCCCAATACCCACCTACAGTGGTACCATGAGGATTTTCCCTCACGTTAAATAAAAATACCTTGAATCTCTGTGACAGTTAAATTCACGTACCTACTTATTATTTTTTTATTCTTAAATATTTTTTCTTTAATTTTTTTTACGTTATACAATCTGTCATTTGAATCATGCTCTATTTTACAGCATAATACCTTAAAAGAATGTGTAACTATTCTATACAATGCTTGCTTGGTATCAGTGTAGACAGCTTATCTCTCACTCTACAAATCCACTAACAATTGGCAACTAAACTCACAAAAGAACCATTTATTTTAATACATTTTTGGCAGTTGTGGCAGCAAACGTCAACTTGTCTGGCGAAGAGACTCTTGATCAATGAAACGACAAGCGGGGTCAACAATCAAGACCTGCGTAAGTTTCACGTATGTTATTAGTAATGAAGGCGAAACTACTACTATCTACTAACGAAATAATACTAATCTTATTAAAATCAATCTGCGAAATGTATGTACGCGCTAATACGCTAATAGATACTTTTTTTTTTGTTGGTTATAGCAGGGCAAGGTTTTAAGGCCTAAGAAAATTAAGAAAAAAAAACTTATATGGAGAGTCACCTTGATATGGCCAAACTTACTCTTTAGTAAGTTTTACCTATACCTACTTATTACTTACTAGCCGACCTTACGTACTAAACTAATAGTAGCTACTATTTGTATTCCCAAGGTATAGCCAGAGGCCTACTATAAGGCCATTTTTGACCAGTTGTATTATATTTCATGTATTGATGTATCTAATAGGCGGTGGGCCTATTGCCATGTCGAAATGTACAAGAGAATCCTTTGGTTCTGCTGATATTTTTCAAGTCGCCAATAATGCCTTGTTTAAGGTGTGGATAACTGGATACCTTCATGGATGCTGTGCCGGAATCCTATTAGACTCCCACACGGAGCCCTACCATCAGTTTACGGTCGGGAGTCTCAGGTTTGCCCTGGGAAGGTCCAGCTTTGTTTAACGGCTATCGTGTTAAGTTACTGGTAAGTTCCTACTTAAAATCATGAGCTTCAGCTAAAAGTAAGAAAGAAAGATAGAAAGTTTATTCGGTAACACAATGGGGCACACAAACAATAAAGGTAGAAAACTAAAAGTATACTTAACGCCTACATTATGGGGTTCTTCAAGGGGGGTCTTAGAAGGTTTTTAAAGGGTCGGTGGCGCGAGTGTAGTGTCTACGGTGTAGCAATCGTCCACAGGCTGCGCTGACCACCAGTGCATCTGGTAGGCCGTATGCTTGTCTGCCACCTTAGTGGTATAAAAAAAAGTACCTTCTGCAGCACGAATTCGGTTGTAAATAAATGAATAACCGCGTCGTAAGATCTTTAATCGTTTACAGAACACAAATAAGTATTCAGAGTCGATAAAATATTGGCACAAAATACGTGTAAATTATTTTTGTACAACATGGTGTCCACGAGGATAATAAAATAAACAAAGGCGGTAATAGTGTCACAAAAGTAGGTCGTAAACAGTTTAAGAGAATTAACGTGCTAAATAGGTATCTACGAGTAAAACATTACGTAGATGATGATATGATTTAACAAACTTATTATTAGATAGGTACCTATACGAAGTATCTATCTACTACACCAATGTATCGTGTCCTAAAACATCTTATCCATCATCTTTATAAAAAAGAACAAATTTAAAAAATATTAAGAGCATTGACATCAGTTTTTCATCCCACTTCACAATAGAGTTCAATATCGTGAAAAAAAAAAAATTCGCCGTACGACATTGATCTTTGTAAACATTATGACTCCAGAAATAAATGTTACATATTCCAGTGGAACTGGTGCCAACTCTCTCGCCCTTAGATCGCAGTCAGTTAATACGCAAAAAGCGCGCCAGATGGTCAACCACTTATAAATAAAAAGAACACCTGTGCCTGAAATACATTTATTAAAAAAAAATAAGTCAGCGAGTATCAACTTTTTTTTTGTATAAATACATAGTGAAGTGACATAATAATTCGTGATGGGTGATGAATACCAGGTTTATACGAGAATAGAAGATATCACAGAACAGGACGACAAAAATTTGGCAGGAGCAACAAAAGAAATCAGAAATGATCTTACAGTAATAATCCCTGAAAATCCTTTCCCAGACATAGAAGTAGATGCCTATCCACCACTAAAGTTTTCTTGGGTGATTCCAAAGGAATTAGCAGCTATGGCCTTCCCTAGAAATAAAGAGAATTTAAATTTTTTGGTGAATCAAGGGATCACGCATCTGGTAACCCTGACAGCTGGTAAAAAACCTCCAGTGGATGATATTGCCAGGTTGAGATGGACAGAAGTTCCCATAGAAGAATTTGAAGCACCATCTTTAGACCAAATAAAGAAGTTTATTGATATCTGTAAGAAATCCGACAAAAATGGTGAGGTGAGTATTTTTATACATTGCCTACAGTCATTAACAGAGATCATACATATGGTCACGCCGAAGGGGTAGACAGAGGTATATTATATGCCCACATTTCCCCATTAAAATTTTTGTTCCACGTAATAGATGGTGAGCCGAATTGCTGTGTTGATATGGACAGGCGCAGGTTGTGACTACACGCTGTTGAAATTTTTAACAATTTTTCTGGCAACCGGGACTTAACGGATTTAAAATGCCTTCCAATGCACCGAAACGCTCACAAATAAATGTCACAAAGTGGTTACCCATCCAAGAACCGGCCATAAGAAATGTTGCTTACTGCAGTGATCTTTCAGGGTTACGAGCGCTACAGAGATTTTAGGTTCAAATCCCAACAAAGACAAATCCTTGTACAGTATCCATGACTTCTTTTGTCTGTGACAATAATTTATCTATCTAATCTTTTCATTGTAGTATGAAGAGATCGTAGCGTAGCCCCGTTTGCTCAATATCCTGATCACTGCAGTAAGCAACTTTCGCTGTGTCTGGTCCTTGGATGGGTGACCAACGCGTGAGCACTTTGTTAACATTTTAATTGCAAGTGATTCCGTGCTTCGAATGTCGCATGTCACGTTAAGCTGTCAGTAAGATGGCAGTTTTTAAGCTTAAGCCAAATTGAAGGCCTTTTGGTGGCTTCAAAAGCTTGGAAAAATAGTGGGTCGTCATAACATGCGTCAATTTTAACAGGGCAATTATGCCACTACCTATTACGTGGGACAAAAATATGGTGAAATTTAGGCGTTTACTATGTCTCTGCCTACCCCTTCGGAGATAAAGGCGTGACTATAATATGCATGTATGTAGCAACTTTAGTCATATCATCTTTATAACCTGTTTGCAACCAATATCTTAAACTAGGACACAGAAAACAAATCAAATTGTAGTAGTGTATTGTGCCCATTGCTTCAGAATTCCAGATGATAACTTTCTACTTGAACATGCTAATATAGATCTGTCGTTCTGGCAAACTTCGTATCACAATTTTTCGCTTATTTCGCTAATCCCGGTGGAGACAAATACAAAAATTCGAGCCACCCGCTCTCGAGTGATGTCTTGGAACAAACCCGACTATGTTTTATATGGTAGATTAGCTGACCCGCGCACGCAACTTTATTAACATCACATATACGATAGAGAAAGGTGTATTTATTCATTAGACTCAAAGGAGAGCTTGCGGATCTGGAGAATTAGCTTTATCAAATACTAGCGGACGTCACGCGGTTTTAACTGCGGAGGTCCCGTTCCCGTGGGAATACGGGAATAAAATATAGCCTATGTTCACCGCAAAGAGTGTAGCTTTCCAACATACATACATATGGTCACGCCTTTATCCCCGAAGGGGTAGGCAGAGGCATATTATATGCCCACATTTCACCTTTGTATAATTTGTCCCACGTAATAGGTGGTGAGCCGTATTGCCGTGTTTAAATGGACAGGCGCAGGTTGTGACTGCCTGCTGTTGAAATAAAACCTTCAACTTAGCTTAACGACTGCCATTTTACTGGCAACCGGGACCAACGGCTTAACGTGCCTTCCGAAGCACGGAAACGCTCAAATAAATGTCACAAAGTGATCACATGGATGGTCACCCATCCATGGACCGGCCATAGTGAAAGTTGCTTAATGCAGTGATCGTTTACAGAACACTAAGTCCGCGGGGCCACGAGCGCTTCTGAGAGCTTTCCAACAGTGAAAGAATTTTTCAAATCGGTCCAGTAGTTCCGGAGCCTATTCGTTACTAACAAACAAACCAAATAACAAATATTTCCTCTTTATAATATTAGTATAGACTAGCGGACGTCACGCGGTTTTGCCTGCGGAGGTCCCGTTTCCGAGGGAATATACATAGATAGATAGTGTAGCTCCTAACAGTGAAAGAATTGTTCAAATCGGTTCAGTAGTTTCGGAGAATATTAGATGCAAACAAACAATCAATCAAATCTTCGCTCTTTTTATTATTAGTTTAGAAGAGCTTAAAGGAAAACCCACCAAGTGCGAGTCGGACTAGCGCACTATGGGTTCCGTACCGTAAAAATTCACGTTCGTTGTAGACCTATAGGAACCCCTTCATCACTATTATTTTAATTAAACACCAATTTCTGACTGCCTCTGTGGCGCAGTCGGTAGTGATACCGTCTGCGGCGCTGGAGGTCGTGGGTTCGATTCCCACCGGAGACAAATATTTGTGTGACCCATAAATGTTTGTCTCAAGAGTCTGGGTGTTTCTATGTATAATATGTTTGTATTAAAAAAAAAGTATATAAGTATTAATATCCGTGGTCTGATACCTTAGACCATATAACACGGGACTAGCCTTTGCGAACCACCGCATACAAAAATATTCTGCCAGTTTTCATACAAATGAAGGGGGAAACACAAAGACATATAAAATTTCATTGCATTTAAAAATGTATTTATCGACAAACGCGTAATGGCTGTTGTGTGTTAATTGTTATTGTACAGTCAACTACAATGTAATGTACTAGTTTAATCATATAAAATGATGTACTGATGTACAGGCTTTTCATAAAGCCAAAAGACCAAATGGTCATGTGCAATGGCAGAAAACAATGCATAAGTAAGGCGCATCCTGTGGTTAGATGATCTAAGTCTGATACCCATACATAACTCAAGCAGGTTATTCCTAGCTTACTTTGGGATCAGATAGCGTTGTGTGAAATGTCCTTGAATATGGCTATTTCTACTCGTTGCTTAAATTTGATGGTCACACGCTTATATTTTCTAAACCGTATGAGTTAGAAAGAAATGTTTTAAAATGGTGGATAAAACAGCTATTAAGCTATAAAATACATGAAATTTGTAGCAATAGAAGTAAATATTCATACCAAAAATCCACACGAAAGGTCAAAATCGGGGTCATTTTTCGCATTCTACTCGTGTCACACTTCCCGATTCAGTTAAACATTAGGTTACTGCTTCACCAAATTTCCATAGATTTTGAAGTTACATACACTAAATTCACCGTGATAACATACACTACACACATAGTATTACAAAAAAAATCTTGTAACTATTATTTAGAACTTATAACACAATATACGTCGGTCACATGAATGTAGGTACTTTAGATTTGCGTAGTAAACGGTCAACTGTTGATCAAAACGACCGCCCCAATAACAAAACTCAACTTAACTGAACGTTATTGGTCGACCGGCATCGCAAGAGTGCAACGTGTTTCTTCTGGCTCCATGAGAAAAAAAAATATCAGTAAGTTTCTACATTTGACACTTAATTTGAGTACTTTTCGTGGGTGACTTTTTGTACATTGTATAATAGCTATTGAAGTCAGAGTCAATTCATCGAAACCGCAAATAAATAGAGATATTTATGTAGTATTTGATTTAAACCGTAACGGCTAAACTTTGTCGGAATTTGAAAAAAAGATATATTTTCGTTACCTTCGTGTCACATTCTTCGTGGCGTTTTACCCACGAAGGTGAGTTTTTGCCACGAAAGTGATCTTTGACTAGTTTCAGTAAGAGTGGTACTCGTTTAGATTCGTATTGTAGTATGTAGCGGAATGATAGCAGAACAAATAACTAGGTTTCTACAATCATGGCAAATGACAGAGCAATACCTATAACATTCCGTGTGTTGCCCTTTTATAGGAGTAGAAATCCCACCGGACGTTATGCCAGATCCAAACCACAGTCCATACCGTCTAAAACTCACACCGTATCTACTTACCCGTCTAGTGCTAGGCGCCGCCCCGGGTGACTCCTTAGAAAGATGTATCAGGGTACCTGACAGGCTTAGGCTATCACCGTGGCCTCGCCTACGGGTTTGGGTGTTATCTTGCGTCTTTTGGGTTAGTTCAGGTGCAATTCCGCTTCTTGAGGCGTGCAGCATGCTAAGAACTTTCACGTCATGCCAATGTTTTGGCTCTCGAGGCGTAGACCTGTGACCCTTCGCATCCAAGTCTCAAGGACAGATCCCGGGAAAGAGTCATGCCACTTAAAGCTTAATTAGGGCACTTAATACCTTATACTTATATCAACTAATATACATTTAGGTAGTACTCGTCGAGTAAAACTCGTCGAGTTTTCCGGCGAAGCGGTTTGTGACTACTCTCAAAAACAACTTGTAAACATGTCTAAGGAGTAAGATGGGTCTGTAATTCTTCAGCAAGGTCTTGTCACCTTTTTTGAAAAACAGAGCCACCGCACTTCGCTCCACGCTTTAGGTGTTTGTACCTGTTGGAGGACGGAATTAAAGAGACTCGTCAGCTCTTTCAGAACTGGAGTCCCGCCAGCTTTAAGAAGCTCACTCGTAATTCCGTCCTCTCCAGGGAATTTATTGGTTTTTAGTTGTTTGCGAGCTGCAGTGACCTCGCCCTGGTCATCATCCAGAATGTCTTTCTCTTCGGTATAGTGGCGCGTGAGTGGAGCTCTGTGGTCACAGTCGCTAGGTCCCATCGGTTTTTTTCCGTGATGCATATAGGTCTCTAAAGAAGCTCTTAACTTCTTCGAGAATCTCGAACCTCGAGGTCACGGTTTTGCCACCCGCTGTTTTCAATTTGGTCAGACGGGGTCTTCGAAGCTGTTGCGCAAAGACTTTAGTACCCCAATTTTGTTCGATCGCTGCCTCGACGATGTTGGTGTTATAACGTCTGAGGTCGCATCGTACCAGCTTTCGGATTTTGATGTTCAAAGCTCCAGAAAAGACCAGAGTCTGACGAAGACGTATGCATAGATGGCGTTTGCCGTCTGATTCTCATGAGCTCGAGAGTCTCGGGCGAAAGCTTGGAATACCTATTTTTGTTTTTTCCAGACACAAACCTTCGGGAGACTTGTTGTAGCGTCCTGACTACAGTGTCGGCCTTATCGTGATCGTTGCTAGTGGTTTCCAGCAGATCGAAACGATTTTGAAACTCCAATTGAAACTTCTCGGCACACAAAGCTATTGGGAGCGCAGTAGGTCGGAGAGTAGGCTTCATCATCGGGGCCCTTTCGGCGCAGAAGTCTAAATTCAGAGATG
Source organism: Miltochrista miniata (assembly GCA_933228765.1). Taxonomy (NCBI): domain Eukaryota; kingdom Metazoa; phylum Arthropoda; class Insecta; order Lepidoptera; family Erebidae; genus Miltochrista; species Miltochrista miniata. The sequence goes on from OW121769.1 coordinate 7,427,084, forward strand.
CTCGGACGAGTTGGTGATCACTTCCGGTATTAAACCTGTTGATTACTGAGACATCTTTAAATATACACCTCTTGTCCGACATGACGAAGTCTATCTCGTTCCTTGTGACCTTATAATAATAATAATAATAATAATATATCTTTATTTGCTAGAACATTGTATAAAAGATGTTACAATTATACTTAAGATTAAGTACACCATGTTCTGCCTAAACTGGGCCTTGTAGAGGCTTCGCCAAGTCCACCTTCTAGGGAGCTTCTTCTTAAAGAATAAGTTCATCAAGAAGAGCCCCTGAGCCTCAAGAAAGTTGATAAGCATACGCCCCCGGTCATTTCTACGCCCCACACCAAAGGGTCCGATTTTCGTTTCACGGCGTTCTTGTACTCCCACTTTGGCATTGAAGTCTCCCATCACAACAGTGTAGTGAGTCATGGCAGTACATTGTAATGCTTTCACCACGTCCTCGTACACGGTCTCAACTGCCTCGTCAGTGCTTCTCGAAGTCGGAGCATAGGTACACCTGAGTCACCTTCAGGAAGTACCTGTTGGTGAGTCTTAGTATTACGTATGCTACCCGAGACGAAACATTGCTGATCTCCACAATGCTGCTAACGAGGTCCGTTTTCACCATAAAGCCGACACCGCCCTCGGAAGAATGTCTTCCATCACCTTCCCGAAAGTACAATAGGTCGCCCGACGCAAGGTTTAGCGTGTCCTCCCCCTTTCTTTGAACTCCGCACAACCCCAGTATGTGCTAGTTTATGCGACCCAGTTCTACCTCGAGTTCGGTGAGCCGATCGTCTAGGCGCAGAGTGCTTCCATTATAAGTAAAGCCAGGTACGGATAATCTCACACAAGATCATCTATCTAGCCCAATATAAGCTTATGCTATGGGATCTAGATAACTGATAATTTGCTACTTTGTGCCAAAGAGATGTACTGTGTTATATGGTTTCAGAATAACTTTTACGTCAAAAGCATGTGTATAGGACCTGGTAATTGTTTTAGTTAACTAGCTGTTACCATATAACTGCCGAATGAACGTTTTAACTTATAATTAGTATTTAAATAATGATTAATTATGTCTGTAAAGCTACTGCGTCACCTTCGTGGATCGTCGCGTCACCTACGTGGGATCTAATAATTCAAAACGTTATTCTTCCAAATCTGACTCACAATTTAACTTTTTGACTTATATATGTTACTTATCTTACCGAACGCTTTGTGTTTGTTTAGAAAAATAGTTGAAATAATCAGTATTTAAAATTTACCATGAAGGTGACGATGAGAATCGTAAAAAGTAGAAATAGCCATATATGATATTTGTATTTGGTCTTTGTGTTAACCATTGCCGAGTGACCGACTTAGAACAGGTCGAGCACATCTGCTGTTAAATATTTTGGAACGGCCTTTCCTTTTTTTATGGTGGAAGCGCTTCATGAATGAACGCTATGCCGGACTCCTACTAGTGTTTTGTTTGAATTTAGAACTAAGGAAGTATAACCTCAGGACTCCCGTCATGCATGGAAAGTGAAAGGCTTTCAACTTGGCTTAACGATTTCTATGCTACTCGCATCCGGGACCTTCGCTTAGTGTATTCCAAAATAAGGCTTCGTGCTGCACATCAGAGGAGACCTTTTTTTTCGTGTGGAAATTCCTCATGGATGCTATGCCGGACTCTTACCGACTAAAACCACACGGTAGGTACTCTACGACTAGTGTTGCCAGGTGTCCCGATTTGGGCGGAACGTCCCGATTTTCAGGGGTCTGAAGACGCGTCCCGATTTGTACTTGATCGGGACGCTAAATGTCCCGATTTATGATAACCAAGAATAATTATCTATGTATTAACATCATGAGCAGTCAATCGTCTACTTGAACTGTACCTATAAAAGACTAGGTGGGTTTGGGTTACTCATCAACGCCTAGCCGAATCATGCAAAAGATATTATAAACATGATATTTGGATAGTACCTATTATATTTTGTGATGTAAATATAGATAGTAGTTAAACTAAGATTCATCGAAATTCGGGGTGAAACGAGATCGCAAATTATGTGACGGATGACCTCCTAGCGTACAAAACACACACCTGGGGTGAGGCTATGGAGAGGCTTGGCCTAGACATCGCTAAAGCCCTTGATAGGGTATGGCATGAGTCGCTTCTTTCAAAGATGCCGGCATACGGTCTATCGCCTCAGTTGTGCCGCTGGTCGGCCAGCTTCCTGCATGGGCGACGTATAGGGGTTCTCTGGGATGGTCAGGCTTCTTGCTTTTTGCAGGTAAAGGCCGGAGTACCACAGGGATAGATATTGTCCCCAACTCTCTTATTTCTTCTGCATATCAATGACATGCAGTCCCTTGGGTGCATTCATTTTTATGCGGATGATAGTACTCTGCATGGGAGCTATTCTGGCCGTCCAGCGGAGGGGCGAAGTGACGTGGAAGGGAAGAGACGACAACTCGTGGCGGATCTCGACCGGGACCTGGATCGCATTGCTCAATGGGGTTCGGACAACCTGGTCGAGTTCAATGCCAGAAAAACACACGCGTGTGCGTTTACAGCTAAGAAGTCCCCATTCCTGCCCCTACTCTCTCTTCAGAGCATTACGGTTCCACTAAATGACAACCTGGAGATTCTCGGTATAGATGTCCGGTGTGAGCTCAATCACAAAAACTACATAGAGAGCTGTATTGGGCTGGCTTCGCGGAAACTAGGAACTCTGAATAAGGTGAGACGGCATTTCACGCCACATCAGAGATGTTTACTGTACAAGATGCAGATTCGCCCCTGCGTCGAATATTGTTCTCACCTTTGGGATGACTCCACGAGGTACTTATTAGACGCGCTTGGCGCTATACAGAGACGGGCTATCCGAATAATTGGTGGTCCTGAGGTGACGGAAAGCCTCGCACCGTTAGCGTAGCGAAGAACCATAGCGTCCTTGGCTGCTTTCTACCAAATGTATCACGGTGAATGTTCTGAAGAGCTCTTTAACCTGATCCCACCCTCTCCTTTCCGATATCGAACAACGCGTGCTGGGCAGAGATGCCACTCATACACTCATACACAGTGGAGAGAATTTTTGCCAGAACTGAGAAAGATCGTTCCTCTGTCGAACTATAAACACATGCAATAACCTGCCCGCACACGTGTTTCCCTCATCTTACAATCCCGGGTTCTTGAAGAGGAGCGTGAATTTGGCGAGGTAAATAAAAAAAAACAAAATTCCAAAATTACTCATATTAAATTAGGAGGTCATCTTTTAGGCAATTTCAAAAACGATTAGGACTACAGTCATGAAATGGGAAAAAGCTCTACCGTTTTTGGAAATTCTACCCCTTAGGGATAACTGGAAGTTATTAGCAATTTTAGAAATGGTAGGGGTATTTTTTATTTACGTTTGGTAATCTTTCATGGATGCAATGCTAGTTTCTTATCGACTAAAACCACACGGTTCCTTACCGCTGCCCACGGCCGATAGCCCCAGGAACTAAGTTTCTCGATAGACTTTGGCTACCACCGCGGCCTCACTTAGGAGTTCGGGTACTATCCCACGTCCATAGCGATGATATCCCGCTTCTTACATCACGGCGTCGTTTTAAGCCTGCTTTTGTAACAATGGCGAGCAGACATTTCGTTGTCGAGGCCAATAGTTTTGGGCGAAGACAAGTCTGCGGTGCCCTCAACAGACTGCGGAACTTGGGTGGGACAGTTATCTCCTCGTTGCCTCTTTTTCGAGCAAGAAAGAGGCGGCGGGCGGCGTTCCACTTCTTCCCCTTAGAGATCATAGCTCGCACGTCTACAGCGAAAGTAGTGTACGAGGATCGGGCGCACTTCACCAATGTGTGGAGCGCTGTGTCCTCGCCGCGTTCAGTATTTGCACTAAGCTGTGGTTTCCCGGTGTATTCGCCACAGATATTTGCCGAAGCACCCGTGGCCGGTAATCATCTGTGACAACAGGTAGAAGAGGTTGCTATAGCTCGTCTCCAGCTACTTGTCTATGATCTGCTTCTTAGTTGCTCAGATCGCAACTTTCTAGACTATGATTTCTGGCAGATATGGGACCGCTGAGCCTCGATTTCTCGAGGCGCAGGTCTATGGCCCAGCTCCAATGGCTTCTTGCAGCATTTAAACAATGACAGGGGACTGGAAGCTGTTCTTCTTGCTCTGAAACTGCTCCCATGGAGGACTTCTGGTTAAATGATTATGGCCATAATCATGATACGAGCGTCAATATGGGCGTCGATTGCTACAATCTGAGACAGGTGTAAATTTGAAATTTATAAACCCCAGATCCCGCGACTGCTCTAATAAACCCAAACATGGCCTGTAATTTCCTGAGCGATTTTTTGTAGAAATCCTTCATCACTTAAGAAGTGAGCTGTTGATCTCTAAAATTTATCCAAGTCAAAAAGCATCCCGGTCACATCAACTATCGAACCGCTGAAATTTTCACAAATGAGGTATTTCTGTTACCGCTTTATCAAAAAAATAATAAATCAGAAACCAAAGGGAGTTCAAACTCCCCCCCCCCCCCCCCTCCTTGAACCACACAACAAAGTGATTTTTGGCCGTTTTTGGTACGAAACCCTACTGTGCGCGAGTCCGACTCGCACTTGGCCGGTTTTTTATTTTGTCCCGATTTAAAACCCTAAGTCCCGATTATTTTTACCCTTTGTACCGATTTTCACCCGATAGGACCTGGCAACACTATCTACGACCGTAAGCCCCAGATAAGCACTCGGAAGGATGTTTCAGGATTCAGAGCAGACCTTTAGAAAAGCTTAGGTATTTTAAGCAACCGGTAATAATGTACTCGCAAAACCCAAAATGTAACATTGTAATGCTGCGTCTACATTTGTAACATATCAGCGTGTCACCGTGTCGAACATGTAACTCGTAGCCTCAGACTATAAGAATATATTATTATGTTATACTAAAAGAATTTATCTAATTATATGTTATTCTTTTAATCTGAGCTCGTAGCTGCAGTTTTCAACGGTACCGACACGCGAGTCTGATACTGTAATTGGAGAAGTTTGGCGTAAAAATGTCACAAATGTAGACGCAGCATAACAAGCTGTATACCGTTCCCAGGTGATGGGCGTCCACTGCAGACAAGGCAGGAGTCGGTCCGGAGTGATGCTGGCGTGCTACCTCATACACTTCCACAGGTTCCTGCCCGACCAGGCCATGAATGTTATCCGAATGATCAGGCAAGGTAAATGATAATGATAGGATAACATTATGGAATTTGGTTTCCGTTCCCGCTTCTCATGGTAACATATTCCCGGGATAGATACAGGTTAAAAAAGTCTAGACTATCCCTGTGCTAAATTCCAGCCAGATCCGTTCAGCCGTTATAGCGTAATTATGTTACAAACATCCAAACATCTTCACACTGATATGGCCATAGATTTAGAATTTTTCGCTAGATATGGCTACATCAATAATGTACTTGTCTCCCTATCCATATAATGGTCACACTGTAGGTGTGGACAGAGGCATAGGTCACACCCGTCGTCGTCCACATTTCAATCAAATCAGTTTATGGCAGCAGCAACCACTGCTGGACGTAGGACTTCCTAATTTCCTAAGCCTTCTTAACTCAGCCCTTATTGAAAGCAAATCTTCGAAGAAAACACAAATTGGTAGCTACGAGAAACCGGAAATAATGTTTTAAAAAATATGTTTGAAAGAATAAAGAGAAAATGCAAATAATTATACATTTATTGAGGAAACAATCGTAAAAAATGTACTGAATGTCTTATGATCCAGATTTAATTTAGTACCTACCTACGTAGCTTTGCAACGACTTTTGAGAGTTCTGACGCACTCCATGAACTCCATATTCTGATGATACCTACACAAACATCGCAATCTAAAAACTGACCATCCGAACTCATTTTTTGCTATTATCATCAAAGTTTTCATTTACACTTTCTCGATACTATTGACGATGGTCTCTAAGATATAAGAGAAGTCATTTTACCTCCACCCCTCCTGTCGCCTTAGTTGTAGACACTTGGTTACAACTTCACCTAGGTGGTCATGACATTGCAAATACTTAACCGTATATTTTTGACACAACAATTGCACCTGGACGCCAGATCCCGACTTGAAAGAGTCCATGAAGTTGATGAAATATCTTTTGCCTCATGCTTTACCGTTTAAAAACATGAGATTTTTAAACCTATCTGATGGCGAGCATTTCAAAGGTCTAATAACAATTATAACAGACTAGCGGACGTCACGCGGATTCACCAGCGTAGCTCCCTTTCCCGTGGGAATAGAGGGAATAAAATATAGCCTATGGTCACCCGGGGAAAGTGTAGTTTCCCAACAGTAAAAGAATTTTTCAAATCGGTTCAGTAGTTTCGGAGCCTATTCGATGCAAACAAACAATCAAATCTTTCCTCCTTATAATATTAGCATAGATAGTATAGACGTCATTTTACAATTTCCAGGGTCTCTGGACTCCGATGAACACGAAGAATCTGTCGGAAGGTATTTCGAATACCTTACAGAGGACAATCCCTTGAAGTTCGGAGTGAGTGAAGAAGTGATGGACGAATTTATTCAGGCAGCCCGAGAAAGCACTAAGGCACTGCTGGATTAGATGATTGTGATACTATTTGTACCTGCCATAATGTTTTACGAGTATTTGTTGATACTAGGTGTTGCTGTGTGATACTAAAGTACTAAAACTCGATTGTAAGATATTCTTTGAATAAAAAAGTGAAAGGTAATCTCTATTTTTATTTATGGATGGTGTAACTGTAGTGTATGCATCCAGACATCCCCTCTACCCTTAGATCATCTAACCACAGGATGCGCCTTACTTAAGCATTGTTTTCTGCCATTGCACATGACCATTTGGTCTTTTGGCTTTATAAAAAGCACTGTACATCAGTACATCATTTTATATGATTAAACTAGTTCCTTTTTATTGTAGTTGACTGTACAATAAAAATTAACACAACAGCCATTACGCGTTTGTCGAATAATACATTTTTAAATGTAATGAAATTTTATATTTCTTTGTGTTTCCCCCTTCACCCGCTATGAAAACTGGCAGAATATTTTTGTATGCGGTGATTCGCAAAGGCTAGTCCCGTGATATATGGTCTAAGCATCTACCGTACCTACAGATATTTGACAGCCTCGGTCGTACGACGTGCATACGAGTCACGCCTTTACGCGAAGGCGCACGTTTCGGCAAGTTACTGTCCGTTAAGTGCGTGCGTGACGAGTATGCACGTCGTACGACCGAGGCTGTCAAATGTCTGTAGGTTCGGTAGAGGGGATGCCTGGATGCATACACCACAGATGTTTTTTTTTCAATCTGCGTATTCTAACAATTTTCTTTTCGTGCCTTTGAGTCCTTCCATTAGCGCGTAACTATCCATGTTCCCGTAGCTGTCAATGAGGATTTATTTTTTGTCTACTACATACTAAATGCACCGTGGTGGTTTTATGGGTAGGCAGGTCACATTCCAGGGCTAAGCAAAGCAAATATATGGGCCATTAATTCGTTCACTGTCAAAGCTGCCAATAAAATAGAAACGTTTCGAAGCAAATCTTTCGCTATTGAACTCGACAAGAGTTATCGTCTAACTATACATTTTATGCCTATACATAAAACTTGTAATTGACATTTAGCTAAAAATATAACATCGAAATGTCGATGGCCGCTGTTGCCAAACTGCCAACACAACACGCTTGCCAATGAAGGCTGGCCATCTACCAAGATCGGTGTACGTCTTATAAATAAAGTTCACAAACCCAAACTAGTTCGCGAGTTTAAAAAGTTGGAATTTGTGTTCAAAAATGAGTACTGTACCTAATAGGCCGAATCTGAAATTGGCAAGACTGTGGTATAAATACAAGGAAGAATCAAAAGAACATGAAGAAAAAACTGAAATACCAGTTGAAGTTACACCAGAGAAAGATTATGAATCGTATCCGCCGTATAATTTTTCATGGTTCATTGAAAACAAGGTTGCAGCTATGGGTTGCCCACAATCAGTTGCAAATCTGAACTATTTGGTGAATGCAGGAGTGAACCATCTCATAACGCTATCGCCAGAGAGAATCCCGCCAATATTGGAGTGCAAAAAGAACTTAAAATGGACAGAGATCGGAATAAAAGAGTTTGGTGTGCCGACTTTGAAACAGATTTTGAAGTTTATTGAGATTTGTGAAAGAGCTGAGATCAGAGGAGAGGTAATTATTATGGTGTCTATTATTCATTTAACTACCTACTTACTGTGTGTCTACAACTTTCTAAAAATAGTGAACGTAATGGTAGGTACCTCTACCTGCCTAATGAGTTGGATTGATTGGAATACAATAAGAAGGTAGGTACCAGTACCTACTGAGGCTGGAACGTTAATCCGAAACTCGTTTGTTCGAATAATCTGTTGACAGAATCATTTTTGGCAGAAGTCTCCTTTCATAGAAAGCACGGTTGGCAGAAATCACTACTCGTAGAAAGCACGGTACGCTGAAGAATCCTTCCATAGAAAGCACGGTTCACCGAAGTATTGGTTGATAGAATCATTGTTGCACAGATGTCATGGTTGTTCGAAAGCACTGTAGGCAGAAATCTCTGTACATAGATAGCACGGTTCGCTGAATTAACTGTTGATAGAATCATTATTCATAGAAGCCTTGGTCCATAGAAAGCGCGGTTGGCAGAAACCTTTGTTCATAGATAAAACTTCATTCCGAAAGCTTTTTTGATAGAAACCACTTTTTCCAGATACATCGGATCACAGAAAGCAAAGGGTTCGTAAAGTACTGCTTGATAGCTTGATAGTCCCTCGGATACTTTTTTTTACCTGTGGTTCTACCCCAACGATAGTATCGAGGGCAAGAAAGGGACTTTAGATTGAGGAAAGCTTAAAACGACCAAAGTTATTATTCTTTGTAACGAGCTTTCTGTGACGTATCTGGAAAAAGTGGTTTCTATCAAAAAAGCTTTCGGAATGAAGTTTTATCCATGTACAGAGGTTTCTGCCGATCGCGCTTTCTATGAACCAAGGCTTCTATGAATAATGATTCTATCAACAATTAATTCGGCGAACCGTGCTATGTACAGAGGTTTCTGCCTACAGTGCTTTCGAACAACCATGACATCTGTGCAACAATGATTCTATCAACCAATACTTCGGCGAACCGTGCTTTCTACGAGTAGTGATTTCTGCCAACCGTGCTTTCTATGAAAGGAGACTTCTGCCAAAAATGATTCTGTCAACAGGTTATTCGAACAAACGAGTTTCGGATTAACTTGATTTTCATTTTGAAAAAAGATTTTTTAAATTAATTTAAAGCTTTAGCTTTTTTAGCAACCATGCCATACCATTTTTAAAAAATAACCATAGCTATATTACCTACATACATTAGTCCTCTTATACGATACAATACCATTAGTTTAGCCATTCGTCTATCCCCAAAGGAGTAGGCAAAGGCATGCTGTACGTCCACCGTTTCTTTGTATCTAGCGTTACAATATTGCAGTGTTAAAATGGACAGGCGCAAGTCATGAATACCGGTTTTTAAAATTTTACGAGCTGCCCAGTGCCTTTCAATTTGGCTTCACAAGACATTTTACTGGCAAACGAGACCCACGGGAAGAAGCCAGGGAACGGGAAACCATCCTTAGACGAAGATGCTTAAAGCAGACATCGGTCACAGAACACGAGCGGTTATAAACCTTATCTCATTGACATAAAGCGTGTTTTATATGTTTAGGTGGTAGGTATTCACTGCAGACATGGACGAGGCCGTACAGGCACAATGCTAGCTTGCTACTTGGTCCACTTCAAGAATATGGCCCCCGAACGCGCCGTTCTAACCGTCAGGGTGCAACGTCCTGGTAAGGTGGTTTTCATGTTTAGCATTTCCTCTGATAATTTCTATAGCGCGATGCAGGTTTCACAGTATTGTATGCTAGAATCCTTTTTCTTTAGATGGCGCTAGCTGTAATTGTACATTACAAGCGAACAGTTTCGTTTGGCGCCAATGTACAAAATGACTTCTTTTATTCATTAGTAGTAGGTACCGATGACTTACGGGTTGGCTGCCAGACTGCCACCATGCATTATTCCACTTTTTTCACCTGGGTTCACCAAGGTGAACAAAGTGGAATTGATTAGTCTACTTTGATCACCGCGGAAATAAATCACCTGGGTAAAATATCCCAGGTGAACAAAGTGGAATTGCTTAGTCTACTTTGATCACCTCGGAAATAAATCACCTGGGTAAAATATCCCAGGTGAACAAAGTGGAATTGCTTAGTCTACTTTGATCACCTCGGAAATAAATCACCTGGGTAAAATATCCCAGGTGAACAAAGTGGAATTGCTTAGTCTACTTTGATCACCTCGGAAATAAATCACCTGGGTAAAATATCCCAGGTGAACAAATTGGAATTGATTAGTCTACTTTGATCACCTCGGAAATAAATCACCTGGGTAAAATATCCCAGGTGAACAAAGTGGAATTGCTTAGTCTACTTTGATCACCTCGGAAATAAATCACCTGGGTAAAATATCCCAGGTGAACAAAGTGGAATTGCTTAGTCTACTTTGATCACCTCGGAAATAAATCACCTGGGTAAAATATCCCAGGTGAACAAAGTGGAATTGCTTAGTCTACTTTGATCACCTCGGAAATAAATCACCTGGGTAAAATATCACAGGTGAACAAAGTGGAATTGCTTAGTCTACTTTGATCACCTCGGAAATAAATCACCTGAAGCAAGACGTCTATTAAGATATAACTCCAATTTTTAATTTTTATTTTGTATGTACATATCTGATAAATAATCTATATATATAAAAATCAATGCCACTTTTCGTTGTAATTTTATAACTCAAGAACGGGCTCACCTATCCAAACCAAATCTTTAGGCTTTGTTCGGACTATTTAGTAGATGGTTTATGTGAAGTTTGCACAAAATCGGTCGAGCGGTTCTTCATTGCTTCACGCGAACGAAGTTGCGCGGGTCAGCTAGTATAATATAATAATCGGTACATACGGTAAAAAACCTAATATTAATGGGATTCTGTTTACATAAAGGAATGTTAATAGGTCCATTTTTAGGGTTCCGTAGCCAAATGGCAAAAAACGGAACCCTTATAGATTCGTCATGTCTGCCTGTCTGTCCGTCCGTATGTCGCAGCCACTTTTCTCTGAAACTATAAGGGCTACCTAACTACCCCATTATTATTTCTTTCAGGTTCCTGTGAGACCTATGAACAAGAAAAAATCGTATGCCACTACCACGATTGTGTTCGAGGCACTATAGAAAAGCCAGACTACCGTCTAGTTGAAGACAAGCTTTATTTCGATTTGTCTATGAAATACATGTACGATGACGTCACTGAAAATAATAAAAATACTGAAGAAAATAAAGATAAAAGTGATGAACAGGGAGAACTAAAAATTGTTAAAATTGGCGAAAGTAGCAACGAAAAACAAGTCAAAGTAAAAGTTCCAAAGAAAAAATCAAATGCTATGATCATAAACCATAAAATTTATTTTTAATTAACAATATGTCGGTACTTCTCGTATAGGTACTTAGGCGGAGGCTGCACTGCAGTTGACGGTTGCGGCTAACCTCTAAATGTCAAAACCAGTGAAACCATAGACTCGGTTTCATTGGTTTTTGACATTTTGAGGTTAGAATTAGTCATTTTGAGGTTAGAAACCGTAACCGCCAACCGCAATGCGGCCTCAGCCTTACATACTTTTTAGCAGTTTTTTTATATATACCTACCTATTACAATGTAATGGTTTTTTTATAAATAAAGACTTTTTAAGAGTAACTTTTGAGTTATTGTTAGTGAAGTCCAAGCTGGGCAGAAGTCTCAAAGGCCAAGAGCACCTTCCTACCTAAGACTTAGGCATACTTAAGTTACTAGTGATAGTAATAGTTACACAAATAACACTTTTTCAACAGTAACAATTTACGTTCTACGTAATATTTGACAACCTAGCAACCCAGGTTGTTGCCAAGGCCTCGGGACAACGGTCACATTAAGCACATGCTGGTCTCTTCTGATCTTCACGTTTATTCTCTGGCCCACCGAGTGCCCAACAACATCCATTATCTGCGACATATCTCTGAAGTTCTGGTGGTTAACGGATCCAAATTGAAGAATTTCATCACGCTCACACAGCCCCTGAAATTTTGTAGTATTTAAATTAGTTATTTAAAATTGTTTCAGCATCCCTACTAATATTGTCATAGATGACTACTGATATTGTTTAAAATCATATTTAAAATATGGAAAAAAGAATCGCTTTCGAGCAGGGTTTGAACCTGCGTCTACTCTAATAAGGTATGGACGCTTTTACCTCTTGGCTACTAAAACCTACTTAGAACCGACCACATTTTCCACCTTATATACGTCTTGGGGTGATGAATATAGGTGCAAGTCTATACATTTGTGCTGTAAAATTTTATAAAAAAAACCAGTAGATGGTGCCTATGTTGCATGCTGGACGCCTAGATAACACATAAGTTAATTTATCCACAAAATATGCTGCCATGGAATGCGGGAATGAAAACTCTTAAAAGACTATCACCAATTTCAGAAAAGACCATTAATACTCACAGCCACGTCTGCGGGTGAACCATTAGTCACAGAACCAACGGTAGCGAAGAATTCATCATTAACGGTGTCTCCATTGCTACCGCTGTGACTGCTGTGACCATTCTGGTGAACGTTATGAGATGTTGTCGGCAAATTGACAGAATGACTTTCACCGTTTGCTAGCAAGTCAGCGTGAACTTCAGCTAGACCTCTTTCAATTAATTTCATTAGTCTTTTGTGGTCATTTTGAAGACCTGAAAATATTTAAAGTGTACAGTCAGATGAAAGAAAGAAGAAAGAAAAACATTTTTATTAGACACATACAAATTCATGGACTAGGTTATTACCTCTAAACATAACATGATATGAAAAAAATAAAGAACAAATTACAACTTAACTAATAATGATAAATTATGTGTGCGTCCAAAAGACTACAGCTCAGCATAAATGCTGCGGGCGACCACAGCGCTGTTTTTCAGCTGAAGCCCCTCAGACGGGGAGAAGAGTGCAATTTCTTCAATCAGACGGACTATAAAGAAAACTAAATCCAATGACTCTATAGAAGCTTTACCTGATAATTATTATTGAAAAGATGATTTACGACTTAATAAGTTCTATCATAGCTCGTCTTCGGCTATGTGAGACTGTTTAGTAGGATAACAAGTATCGAAAAATGCTATGTCACTCCTTGAATCATGAAATCGTAAATTATTAAATTAATATAAATAAATAAATTAAAATCTACTTACAAATTATTTGGTGTCGAGCAATACGGACTTTGTATACGTCGATATCGTTGCGAGGATACCCTTCTGAGTCAACCAAAGGTTCGTTCATGCCAACCTGATTGGTTTCCAAAACAGATGTATGATCACGAATTTGACTCTCTATTCTGTCTTTTTCTTCAATAAGTTTTAACACACGGTCCCTAGCGGGGCCGTTCATGTTGTATCCAACCATTTGTTTCTTGAAATTACGTATTTTATTTAAGTTAATTTTACGCAAAGTTTATGAACTTTCTTCAAGTTTTCAATGTTGTTTTGTTTTTTTTTCTGTCTGACTGAATCAGTGAGAGTGACAGTTTAATTTGACATCTGTCAGTTTGCCGTAGACCAAGACCAGCTATTTTTACCGATGTGCCACGCATCGCGGTCTTAGCGAATTGCGGGGCGGCGAGCGAAATGGCCGCCATGGCGGTGGTCTTAGATCATCTAACCACAGGATGCGCCTTACTTAAGCATTGTTTTCTGCCATTGCACATGACCATTTGGTCTTTTGGCTTTATGAAAAGCCTGTACATCAGTACATCATTTTATATGATTAAACTAGTACATTACATTGTAGTTGACTGTACAATAACAATTAACACACAACAGCCATTACGCGTTTGTCGATTAATACATTTTTAAATGCAATGAAATTTTATATGTCTTTGTGTTTCCCCCTTCACTTGTATGAAAACTGGCAGAATATTTTTGTATGCGGTGGTTCGCAAAGGCTAGTCCCGTGTTATATGGTCTAAGGCGGTGGTGGACGTACTCAGAACGTGTCAAAACCATAGAGTTAGGATGAATTCCTAATGGGCTAGCGACACGGTCAATAGTATTGAGTCAAGTCTGATATTTATAAATGAAAGTTCCTTCAGTGTGCGTGATTTCTTTGCATGTATGTGTGTGCATTGACGTGTATGTACACCAGATATTGACAAGGCATGACAAGCGCAGTTAGACCATGTATCGGGCCCTTATTGGGCTCCCAGCACTTGACAAGTCTGATAATATGAATGAAATCAGCTTCAGTGAGCGTGATTTCTTTACGTGTGATATTGACGACATATTATATTAATTTGCACTAGGTTGTAACTTGAAAGGTTATAGACACATTTATTTATTTTACTACCTAATAAAATGGACTCGCGAATATGTGTGACGAGATGGGAGTGTGTGATTTAAGTCACTTCAATATGGGCATGTATAGTCGATAGAGATGTAAACCTTTGAGGAAGTAATATAACTAAACGGACTATAACAACTCATTACATAGGCATAGGCTGCCTCTGTGGCGCAGTCGGTAGTGATACCGCCTGCGGCGCTGGAGGTCGTGGGTTCGACTCCCACCGGAGACAAATATTTGTGTGACCCATAAATGATTGTCTCAAGACTTTTTTTTTCCGCCAGGCGGCGCTGACTAGTAAACATTGCTTGCATTAGTACTCTAACAATATTTTATTTAAAAAATAGATAAAAATTATATGTGCAGTGCGTTTTGAAGTTAAAAGTGTTATTTAAGTTATAAATTAACTGTGACGACATTGGTGACAAAATACTGGCACTACGTCTCGAAATCACGAGGAATTTTAATTACTGCAAACTAGACATTGACTTAGTGTAAATTACGAATCAACAAGTCAACGAACGTTATGTACGGTATACATTACAAACAGTGAACGAAAATAAAATAAAAAACTCGCACTAAATAATAAAATGTTGTAACTGGTGCAACAGAAAAGATTCCAGATTTTTATTTAAAAATGGTGCTCACCGACATTAAGAATATTATTATGTGGTGCTATCAGCGACATCTATTGAATACAATGTGACACGATAATTGATGGGGAGTAACATGTTCAACAATTTCACTATCATTTGTCAATGAGAGTTTGGTCTCGAGGTATAAGTTCTGTCACTTGAATTGCAAGGCAGGGGTTTCAAATCTCTGAAGCCTTAATTCTTTTTGAATGTTATTCTCCAGAGTTTCGTAGGTATAAGGAGAAAATATATATTAATTTCCTGATCGAGTAATGCAACAATTATGGTGAAGAAAATAAAATAAAAAAAATTAATTACCTACAATATGGAGTACGAACAAAATATTACGCTCCGTACTCTACTAATGACATAACAAAGGAAGACTCGACCTTGTTTGATGCGACAATGTTGATTCTGTCGAATACTACAAGCACGTCACTGATCGATAGCCAGGCTACATTAGAAGTTAATGAAAAAATTACAGATCTAACAAATCAGCTAGCAAGTGCTCATCAAGAGATCGAAAACCTCAATAGTGAAAACTATAGATTAAAATTGGATTTGGCAAAAAGTTTAAAAACTATTGAAACATACAAAACCATAAGCCAGTCGTCGCCGGCTACAAACAACTTGACGCCTAGCGCGACCAATCGCGCAATACAACGTAATAGCAAATGTACCACTCTAATCCCGCAAAGTATAACGCCAGCTCTCCGTCGCCAACGCTCCGCCCGAAATCAGCAGAATGATACCACCACTACTGTGAGTAACAAGGGTACTCAAACGGTAGTCACGATGCCTTTGTGTGCAAGTAAAAAATTGCCATTAGAGACATCGCACATACCAGTGGGACCACAGCACGAAAATAAAAGACCACGAAGTTCCACAATATCGGCGAACTAACAAAATAAGACCAAAATATGTATAGTCAGTAGCAGTACTCTCAAAGGGCACTTATCCACCATTCAGGACGTTTTTGCAAATAATTTTGAATGCTTCCACTTTAAAATGACTGATTATAACACGAAGGATCGCTTAAGGGGTATAAAGGACAAGCTAAAAGGGTTCACCTATAATGACTATTGTATCATTATGCTTGGTGAGGACGACCTGAGGGGTAATAGTCAAATTAACACTGTCAACACGATAAGAGACTCCCTAAATAATGTTAACAATTTGGAATTAGCTGTTTCGGACCATACCGCCCAGTTATTACAGTGTCCGGTAGCAAAAATGCCGATCAGACTACTGGTTCACATATAAACGTAACTATTCAAAACAACACATGCAAAAGTTTACTGAATGCCTAAAAAGCCTTACATTCACTGATGTACTTGAAGAACCGGATTCGAATGTCGCTTTCAGTTTGTTCCATGAAACATTTTTATTATTCTATGACCTATGTTTCCCAAACACTAAATTCAAAGTTTCCACTAAAGTAAAACCTAAATAGATAAGTCACGGTATTAAACTATGCTGTAGGAGGCAGCGTGAACTGCTTTGGAAATACAGACAGAAACCAACCAAAGAAAATAAACACAACTTTAAAGTTGTATCCAGTAGGCTTAAAAAGGTGATTCGATATACACAAAAACATAATAATTATAAAATAATATACTCTGCAAAAAATAAATGTAAGATGACTTGGAAAATAATTAATAGAAATAAAACTAACTTGCCCCCTACTAACATTGAAAACTTAATGATCAAATATTGACTCATCCCAACGACATAGCTCAATCTTTCAATAATTTCTATGTAGATTTAGTCAAGCCAATGAATTACAAAAAAATCAAGTCAGGCCTGGAAAATACTTTGTCATTTATGTTTATGCAACCTACTACACAACAGAGGTACACCGCATAACGATGAATCTGAAAAACACCGCTAGCATTGGATACGATGGTATTAGCACTAAAATTGTAAAAAGAGTGTCTGCAATTATCGCTCCCGTAGTTAGCCACCTAATAAACAGCAGTATATCCCAGGGTTTATTTAAATTTATTTAAAACTGTCCGTGGTAAAACCACTATTTAAGAAAGGGGACAAGAAAATTATGGCATCATAATTATAGACCAATAGCCTTAGTGCCAGTGTTTTCAAAGATATTTGAAGAAGTCATTTACAATAGAATCACCGATTATTTTGAAAAGTACAATTTATTTACACATAAGCAAAAAGGGTTCAGAAGAAATAAATGCATAGATGAAGCAATTTATGAATTTCTAAATTTAATTATATGTACAGTGGACAAGAGACTGCATGTTCAAGCGCTATTTATGGACCTAACAAAAGCGTTCGACTATGTAGATCAGAAAATACTTATAAATAAACTTTATGCCTACGGTGTTAGAGGTAATCTTTCAGAACTACTAGTCATACCTTACCAATCGCAAACAAGTCACAGTAATGAGTCAAATATGCAATAAAACAAATACTGAAATTTTGTACAAGTCTGAAACCAGAACCATAAAGTACGGCGTACCTCAGGGAAGCATACTTGGCCCACTTTTATTTATCATTTACATTAACGACTTTCCATCGGCTACCAAATTTCCAATGATTATGTATGCTGATGGCAGCACTGTGGTATTTGATAGTAATAATTTTGATAACAGCACGATTAATAATAGTATTGCCTCTTTGATTACATGGCTGCAGGCACATAATCTCAATGAAAATTTAGAAAAAACAATAATGATGAACTTCTGTCAAAAGGAAAGCACGAAAAAATTAGAAGTAAAGTATGATGACAAAGAAATTAGGTACGTCTCAGTCGAAAAGTTTTTGGGTCTTCAGATTGAGAGCACATTACAATGGAATTATCAAATTGAGTTGGTCTGTAACAAGGTAAACCAATATGCATATGCTCTGTACATGTTGGGTAAGACTGTCAATAGGGAAACTATTATTACGGCATATCACGCGTTGGTTGCGTCCACTTTGAGATATGAACTTATATTCTGGGAAAATGCAACCGGTAGGGATTGCGTTCTTAAAGCACAGAAACGCTGCATCCGCTCTATTTGTCGTATTACCAGCACAGTTTCTTGTAAACCATATTTTATAACATTGGGAAGACTGACTGTACCATGTATGTACATATTAGAGACAGTAACGTTTGTAAGACGGAATTGGGATAAATTCTCAGTAGTCACGAGCAGTCGTAAAGCAGATAATCTATACCTGCTCACAGCTAAAACGGCCCTGTCACGCAAGAGTATATCTGCCATGGCTCCCAAGCTATACAACAAACTGCCGAAATACATTAAGTCTTTGAAATGTTATAATTCATTTAAAAAGAAAATTAATTTTTTTTTATTAAGTAAGGCATATTACTCTGTTGAAGAATATTTAGCTGATAAAATAACTTATTGACATCGTTTTTTTTCCTGACATTCCATTTCTTTTGACCTTTGATTGAAGGAGATGATTTGGATCTTGTTTTATAATGCCTACTTGACTGATGGTTAGCAATTTTACCAATGTGTTGTTTATGATTTGATTTTTTACGTTGTTTTAAATTTTCAATTATCAATTATCAATGTCAAGACATAGAGAACTATATAATATTTATTTCCAAGATCTGTAACCTACCTATGTTTCACAAATAAATAAATGAATACGATTATGATTATGATTAAGGGCGAGCGCCCACTGCTTTGCGATCCGGTGCGTTTGCGTTTTTTCTTTTTTAATTTGGCCTGGCTATAAACTGAGATCATTGGTGAATGAACTAAAAACTGGATTCATTAAGGTCGCTTTACACGCTTATTTAGCCGGCATAATGTCGTTTCACACTTTCGTGAGAATCGCGAGGTGGATATCGAATAAATGTCGGTGTTTTGCGTGGTCCCACTATTTTGAACCACTAGTGGGACCACGAGGGAGAACTGTTTCTCGCGTCGTGGTCTCACTACGATATCTGATGTCAACTGTTTGGTCCTGATGTTACCTGCTTATATACTCCTTTTAGATAGGTATAACATTAAATAAAATTTTAAAATTTAATATTAAATAACTAAAAAAGTCGTTGTTCATTATTTTATTGATATAAATTTTTGTAATTCTTAATTTTTTTTCTCTGATCTTCACATGTTCCACTGATCTTGATTTGTTTTGTCATTCTTTGTTTAAAGATCTTCATTTGTTTTGTCGATCGTCATTTGTTTTGAAAACAGGACATACTTAGTAGAACAGAAAACTCTCGAAACTTCTCGTGGTCCCACTATTTTGTCACACTAGTGGTACTACGAGAAAACACCGGGTAAATGTGTGTAAAAGTGTTCGTGGGGCTTTTACATCACATCAGGACCATCAATCGTATTGGACAGCACATCTCTGCATAGCACCTAGCGTGACGAGTAAGTACCTCGCGGTGTCATTTCAAAGGTGAAAACATTTTCCGACGCAGGCAAATATCTCTGATGCGGCGCGTAGAACCGCCTCACCTTAATTAAGATTCCTTTTTTTTTTATTTAGCTCGCCAAATTGACGTCGCCACCAACCTGATGGTAAGCCGTGGTGCATCTAGCGATTGGGGGCCAGTGTCACAGTCCTTAAAACTTGAGACAGTGGCCCTCAAGTTGGCTGCCCTGTGATGTGCGTCTTCACGTTCCCTTAGAGAACCCGGGATTGTAAGATGAGGGAAAAACGTGAGCGGGCAGGTCGTTCCATGTTTTTATAGTTCGACAGAGGAACGTCTTTTAAAACGCTGGGTTCTAGCGAAAATTCTCTCCACTGTGTATGAGTGGCATCTCTGCTGCCGCGCACCCCGCACATCGCATTGCTGGATATGAATATCCGGCATCGTGGTTCCACAGTCTGCGAAAGTGAGAGTTTGCTTGCCACAGTCATCGACCCGGGAGCTAGCCGAAAAGAGATTGGCCAGCATTTCAGCTTTCTCTTGGGCTTTGTGAGCCACTGATCCGTCAGGATAGCGCAGCGGCGGCAGCGAGGGCTTGCAAAAGTTGGCCTGCACGGCTTTGGCCAGTTGCCAGTATCCACGGCTGCCCGTCGGATGTGACGTGAGCTCCTGACCAAGCCGCGTGACGCGCTGGGCGTCCGCTCTCCTGATAGCTCTCTTACTCGACCGAGTGGCTATGTTGTACGCTGCCTTGAGGTGAGCCACATTCGGGTTGCGCACAGCCCGAGCCCTGATCCAGGTGCGGTAAGCCGCCTGTGTTGGCTGAAAGGCTACGGCACACTCACCCGCGAACCAGGGGCGGGCTTTGCGGATGCTGGCGACATCAGTGTATGGAATGTATTTAGTATTCCATACCTAATGTTATCTCACCAGCAACAGCAGAGGCGCTTTCCGATGAAGCCCTCTCTGCAAAGCAGCGCTAAATCCACGGCATGGTTGCAAAGTATTCTCGTACTGGATTACTCGTCAGCAGTAAGTCCAGAAGGGCGGGTCCATGGTCTGACCTGTCCGGTATGCGCGTAATCCCGAGTACCATTTGGGTCAGACCATGGGAGAGAGCAAACGCGTGGGCGGCCTGTCCCGCAGGATCAGTCTTGAGGGACCCCAGCTACTCAGTGTGGTGACCATTGAAGTCACGACAAAGGTACGACTGATCGGCAGGGCGAAGTGTTTGCGTCTCTGTTAGGAACATCACAGCAGGCCGTGCCGTCTCTTGATGGTGAAAGACGGCGTCGAGGTTGGCTTGGAGTCCGCGGATGTTAGCGAATTCCACCTCGAATAGTGCGTTTTGGGGAATGGTCGCAGCGGCCGCTGTGAAACCTCTATTTTTATTTTGCGCTGCCATGATTGGGTTAAAGGGAGACGTGAAGACGGAGCGACATTTGCTGCAGCAGTGAGTGACAAGTCGTAGGGGCTTAGCTTTATCTATGACTGTGTGTTTAGAAGGAAGTCGACCCGCCGGACGGAAGGGTATGGCCGCCGGGTCCCCTTCTGGTCACCATCCCGCACGACGGACCACATCGGGATAATGCGTGGCCTGGTAGGGCAGCCTCCCAGGGTGGTTAGTCCCTGTTAGGCCCCTATAATATGCCACGGGCAGCCAGCGGCAAGACCGTTTCTACGGGTCTCCCTGGCCGGGGGGTCAACATCCGTCAGCCACACTAGGCACCACGTACCGCCTACTCGTCCCCCCCTGCTGCATCAAACATCGCCCCGGGCCAGGCTGTGCAGCTGCTGAACCCCGAACGCAACCCAACCGGGGCTGGGTTACTTGGGGGGCTTTTCACAACTGCACGGTGGTACCCCCCGGACCAATATTGTACCACCTTGTACCACATGGGAGCCTAGGCCACCATGTGGGTACCTAAATACGCGGAGCGTCATCCGTTGTTCGGAAGGTGCACCGCGTGCCGGTGAGGTCACTAGGGCCCCTGAGTCTTGTTGTTAGTGGGGCCCCTTAAACCCTAATTTCTGCAAGGCGAGCATTAGGCTCGCGTTCCGCAATCTCTCAATATAGTTTTTTACAATTGAGCCTACGCTCATATTGAGCTCATGCCAAGGGTGTCCTGTCCAGGTTATGCTTTAGTGGAACCGTAAGGTCCTGAACAGAGGGTAGGAATTGGTTGGTACTTACTTAATAGAAGAGACAAATTCAATACTCGTCAACATCGGTAGCTTTATTTGTCACAAAAACCTGTATCTGTAACACAATACTTTTTGGATTTGGTTCGAGCGACTCACGGATTTGGTTCGCTTCCAGACCATATCCGACAGTCTGTAGATAAAATAATGTCATCTGGTGGCTAAATATGCATTAAGTTGATAGCTAGAGCAACTTAATGCACACAACTTATACACCAAATTCATGTCTTCGAGTTCGCGTCCAAAAACCACCTCCGGCTCTAACTTCACGATCATACCACGAACCTTGTACAGTTGCACACACATTTACCCATGTTTTCTCGTGGTACCATTAGTGTGACGAAATAGTGGGACCACGAGAAAGCAGTTCTCCATCGTGGTCCCTACTTTTTATCTACATTCTGTATATAACTAGGTATGCGCTAATTTTCAAAACAAATGAAGATCAGTGAAACATGTGAAAATTGGAAAAACAAATGAAGATTGACCAAAAATTAAAATCGATAAATTAAATGAAGACTGACTTCCTTATTTGTTTTATTTTAAAATTTAATGTTATACCTATTGAAAAAGTGTATATAAGCAAAAACATCAAGATTAAAATATTGACATCCGTTTTCGTAATAGGACCACGAGAAACAGTCAGTTGTCCCTCGTGGTCCTCGTGATCCGGCTAAATAAGCGTGTAAGGCGACCTTTATGAATCCAGTTTTTAGTTCATTCACCAATGTTCTCAATTTGAAGCCATGCCAAATTAAAAAAGAAAAAGCTGTCAAATACAACAAACGCACCGGATCGCAAAGCAGTGGGCGCTCGCCCTTAAGAGTCTGGGTGTTTCTATGTATAATAAGTATGTAATTAAGATGACGTATCTCTTGCGGACTGCGCCTACCTGGCTCTATCCGGTGGAGGTTGCGAATTTTGATGGGACGCTGAGATCGACAGTGGAGTCGATTCTTAACGTGAGTCTCAATGAGTCTCAGTGGATTCAGGCAACTCTTCCCATTCGGCACGGGGGCATAGGGGTGCGATGTGCGCGGGATGTGGGTGTGCCGGCTTTCTTGGCTTCGGCGCATGGGGTGACTGATCTTGTCACTTTAATCCTCCACTGTAATGGTGACCGGGTAAGCGTGCCCTTTGCAGCCGGTGCCGAGGCAGCTTGGTTTGCTCGCAGTTCCGCGGCATCCAGCCCTGTTGTCCCTCACGTGCAACGCGCTTGGGATGACGGTATCATCCAGAGCGTTAGGGAGCGGTTGATGGAGGTTGCCTCGGGGGCTGATCGGGCCAGGCTGCTGGCTGTTTCGCAGCCGGAATCGGGGGCATGGTTACACGCGCTGCCTTCACCTCACCTGGGCACCCTGTTGGACGACAATTCTTTGCGGGTGGCGATGTCTCTCCGCCTGGGCTGCAAGGTGTGTGAATCCCATGTATGCACCTGCGGTTCCACGGTGGGGGAGGACGGTCACCATGCATTGAGTTGCCGTAGAAGCACAGGTAGGTTTCCGCGTCACCATGCTCTGAATGACATTGTTCGCAGAGCCTTTGTTTCGGCAGATGTTCCATGCCTTTTGGAGCCGCCAGGCCTTAGTAGATCAGACGGCAAGAGACCGGACGGCATGACTTTGGTGCCATGGAAAAACGGTAGGTGCCTCTTGTGGGATGCCACGTGTGTCAGTACCGTCGCCCCTAGTCACCTCAGTCGTACCGTCCGCTCTTCAGCAGCTGCTGCTGAAGAAGCAGCAGAAAAAAAACGACGGAAATATGCGGCCTTGACAGACCAATACTTATTTGTTCCCTTCGCTGTCGAAACGATGGGCAGTTGGGGTGCAGACGCCAAGGTTTTGATTAAAGAATTGGGCAGGCGGTTAATGGACAAGACAGGTGACTCCCGCTCCGGCTCGTATTTGGTGCAAAGGTTGGCCATTGCTATCCAGCGTGGCAATGCAGCCAGTGTATGGGTACCTTTGCACCGGATACTGTGAGGGACGGGTTAATTTATTAGTTTTAATCATAAATTGATGTGTTTTGAATTATGTAATTTAATGGATCTAGTTTTTCAAATAATTTAATTTAAAAGTATATGAGTATTAATATCCGTGGTCTGATACCCATAACACGAGCAGGTTATTCCTAGCTTACTTTGGGATCAGATAGCGTTGTGTGAAATGTTCGTGAATATTATTATTATTATTACTTGTCAAATAACTACCTACTAAAACTGCGGTTCCACTTAGGCTGAGCGGAGCGGAGCTGTGGATTTTAAACCATGTGATTGGCTTAAAATCCACAGCACCGCTCCGTTTCCCTCCCGCCTTAAGGTACTCCGCACCGTGATTGGTGAATCGCTGCACAGCTCCGTTCCGCTCCACCTAAGTGGAACCGCACCTTTATAGTCTGTTCACGGATATTTTACATCTGACAGCTTCTCATTGTACGATTTTCTGTGTACATATCGTTGTCGCCCTATGAGTGTCAGCGTTTTGTCGAATATAAGTGGAGTTTTTAACATCTAACCGTAAGCACAAAGTGTTATGTTTTTCATGTCATAAATAGTCATAATATGCTAAATTAACTAAAACAGTGTTTCTTTTATTATACGATTGTATAAGAGTGTTACTTTTATATTTATTAATATAGGAAAAGAACATTCAGTACCATCACAAACGAAGGCAACGTGGTTGGTTCCACAAAGTTCCATATCTCAAATAATGGCCACGCCCTAAAAACACCAGCTAAAGATGAAAGTAACTTTCGACTAAAGTAAAGTACATGGGAGAAACAAAAAACTTATTTTGGAACACAACACACATATCAAAGTAGGCAACGCAAAGGTTGAGTGATATAATCCCATGACATTAAGATCTCTGAAAATTTGAGACTGGATATGCCGACGCATTCCACCAATTAAATTACTATGACAAATCAATTACAGTTAAAGCCATTCGCCTTTGGAATGCATTGGCCCTTGAATATTAAACCGACTCAAACACTGAATTCATTTAAAAACCTAGTTAAAAATCATTTTCTTCCTACTTATCAATGAAACTATGTATCTCTATTCAATTCTGAATGTATGTATCTATTGTTTTGTTTAAATACTTTATTTTAGTCGACTACACCGCGTTGCTTGGTTGCACGTATCATTTATGTTCATCCAAAGGTTGCCTGGAAGAAATCGGCTTAAGCAATAAGACCGCCCAATGTACATTTGATTATTTTCTTATGAATTGTGCTTGCAATAGATTTTTTTTTGTAACAATATCGGTGTACAATAAAGAATTATCTATCTATCTATATTAACTGTCAACGGACGAAGTACAGAAACAAACCCACGAGCCACGTCGCTAGCTACCTACCTACTTATTAGAGACAGACTCAATACTTGTCAACTTCATATATGGGAACTTATGGGCAAGTACTTAGGTACTATATTTTTATGTTAACATACTAAAGTAGGTGTAAAATTTTAATGTTAACATCCATCCATCCATATGGTCACGCCTTTATCCCCAAAGGGGTAGGCAGAGGCATATTATATGCACGCATTTTACCTTTTTAGAATTTGTCGTGGTGGTGAACCGATGTTGTGTTGAGATGGACAGGCGCAGGTTGTGACTGCCTGCTTGGCTTAACGACTGACATTTTACTGGCAACCACTACATTTTATGTTAACAATTAAAATTAATACTAGCTGACCCTCGCAAATTCGTTTAGAGATAAAGCCGTCGACGCACTGGGGCCGTCGTCCCCGTGTGGAGACGAGGAGACAAAGGACGACAAAAGTCCAAAGTCCAAAAGTCTAAAAGTCCAAAAGTCCGAAACTCCTAAAGTCCAAAAGTCCAAAGTCCAAAAGTCCAAAACTCCAAAGTCCAAAAGATTTTAGCCTTAGGAACTTAGGCCATTTAAGAAAGTACTATTTATTCATATCGACCGTGGTGGGGACGAAAAAAGATGGCGCGTAACAAAAAAAAAGTGACTCGTAACCCTAAAAAAATGTGACGGAAATTTTTTTCCAACGGCGTTTAAGAAGTTTCACTTCAAAAAATTGTTGAAGTTTTTCAATCCAACGGAATGCCAAGTTGGCATTAATTCAGAAAAAAAAATTAAGTCATGGAAATTAAGGAAAAAATTGAAATTTTGGCGAATTACTCATTATTTTTTTAAAATAACATTTCATTCATATAAATGCGTCGTTGATGCAAGGGTGTAATATTAAATTGACTTGAAGAAATTTGGTAGCAGACTAACCCGTGACTGGACCGATATACAACTATTTCAAAATTTTATTCTAAATTTCTTGCTCCCGAAAAGCGGTGGAACATTTGTGAAGCGTACCTTTAGACTATTTGTCTCGAACCAAAAAGTGCTATTCACTGAGTGATTCCTTAAGAATATTGAATTAATCTCATTCTTACTAAATTCATATAAAAATGCGATTGGCGGAATAATATTTCAATCAATCAATCAATTTAGCCTATAGCAGTCCACACTGCTGGACATAGGCCTCTCTCATATTTATTTCCAGTCATCATATTTTTTTTTTTTCTGAATTAATGCCAACTTGGCATTCCGTTGGATTGAAAAACTTCAACAATTTTTTGAAGTGAAACTTCTTAAACGCCGTTGGAAAAAAATTTCCGTCACATTTTTTTAGGGTTACGCGTCACTTTTTTTTTGTTACGCGCCATCTTTTTTCGTCCCCACCACGGTCGATATGAATAAATAGTACTTTCTTAAATGGCCTAAGTTCCTAAGGCTAAAATCTTTTGGACTTTGGAGTTTTGGACTTTTGGACTTTGGACTTTTGGACTTTAGGAGTTTCGGACTTTTGGACTTTTAGACTTTTGGACTTTGGACTTTTGTCGTCCTTTGTCTCCTCGTCTCCACACGGGGACGACGGCCCCAGTGCGTCGACGGCTTTATCTCTAAACGAATTTGCGAGGGTCAGCTAGTATTAATTTTAATTGTTAACATAAAATGTAGTGGTTGCCAGTAAAATGTCAGTCGTTAAGCCAAGCAGGCAGTCACAACCTGCGCCTGTCCATCTCAACACAACATCGGTTCACCACCACGACAAATTCTAAAAAGGTAAAATGCGTGCATATAATATGCCTCTGCCTACCCCTTTGGGGATAAAGGCGTGACCATATGGATGGATGGATGTTAACATTAAAATTTTACACCTACTTTAGTATGTTAACATAAAAATATAGTACCTAAGTACTTGCCCATAAGTTCCCATATATGAAGTTGACAAGTATTGAGTCTGTCTCTAATAAGTAGGTAGGTAGCTAGCGACGTGGCTCGTGGGTTTGTTTCTGTACTTCGTCCGTTGACAGTTAATATAGATAGATAGATAATTCTTTATTGTACACCGATATTGTTACAAAAAAAAATCTATTGCAAGCACAATTCATAAGAAAATAATCAAATGTACATTGGGCGGTCTTATTGCTTAAGCCGATTTCTTCCAGGCAACCTTTGGATGAACATAAATGATACGTGCAACCAAGCAACGCGGTGTAGTCGACTAAAATAAAGTATTTAAACAAAACAATAGATACATACATTCAGAATTGAATAGAGATACATAGTTTCATTGATAAGTAGGAAGAAAATGATTTTTAACTAGGTTTTTAAATGAATTCAGTGTTTGAGTCGGTTTAATATTCAAGGGCCAATGCATTCCAAAGGCGAATGGCTTTAACTGTAATTGATTTGTCATAGTAATTTAATTGGTGGAATGCGTCGGCATATCCAGTCTTAAATTTTCAGAGATCTTAATGTCATGGGATTATATCACTCAACCTTTGCGTTGCCTACTTTGATATGTGTGTTGTGTTCCAAAATAAGTTTTTTGTTTCTCCCATGTACTTTACTTTAGTCGAAAGTTACTTTCATCTTTAGCTGGTGTTTTTATGGCGTGGCCATTATTTGAGATATGGAACTTTGTGGAACCAACCACATTGCCTTCGTTTGTAATGGTACTGAATGTTCTTTTCCTATAATAATAAATATAAAAGTAACACTCTTATACAATCGTATAATAAAAGAAACACTGTTTTAGTTAATTTAGCATATTATGACTATTTATGACATGAAAAACATAACACTTTGTGCTTACGGTTAGATGTTAAAAACTCCACTTATATTCGACAAAACGCTGACACTCATAGGGCGACAACGATATGTACACAGAAAATCGTACAATGAGAAGCTGTCAGATGTAAAATATCCGTGAACAGACTATAAAGGTGCGGTTCCACTTAGGTGGAGCGGAACGGAGCTGTGCAGCGATTCACCAATCACGGTGCGGAGTACCTTAAGGCGGGAGGGAAACGGAGCGGTGCTGTGGATTTTAAGCCAATCACATGGTTTAAAATCCACAGCTCCGCTCTGCTCAGCCTAAGTGGAACCGCAGTTTTAGTAGGTAGTTATTTGACAAGTAATAATAATAATAATATTCACGAACATTTCACACAACGCTATCTGATCCCAAAGTAAGCTAGGAATAACCTGCTCGTGTTATGGGTATCAGACCACGGATATTAATACTCATATACTTTTAAATTAAATTATTTGAAAAACTAGATCCATTAAATTACATAATTCAAAACACATCAATAAAAATTATTATGTATCAACAAATAAAAGTCAACTTTCTTAATTTATTAATTCCAGCCTATGCACTTTGTACCTACTCAGTGTCAATAATTCGCAACATCAATATTATGCAGTGTCCACTAATTCTAAAAAAACAATACAATGTCAATGGATAATAAGTATATAAATGTCAGCTTTATTTATATCAGTCAATCATTATTCAATATCCATAATTTACAATAAAATAGTTAATAAATAATAAATAAACAATGTCAGCTTAGTCCCAAAAATGCGATGTCAATAGATTTTAGATACTACTAGTCAACTTTATCAATTGTATTAATGTCAGACAATAAATTAGCAAGTATTCAATGTCAATAGATAATATTTACTATCAATAATTTGCCACACAATAAAATAATCAACAAGTAATAAACAATGTCAGCTAATTCCTATAGAGCAATCGAAATAGAAAATAAATATTTAGATGTCAACTTTAGCATCATTCAATTAAATTAAATTAAAATTAAATTCATTTATTCAATTAAAATTTCACATAATAATTTTCAGTGACCCCACACTAGGCAAGCCTGTCCTGTGGGTGTCAAACACGACCAGCAGTAAAAATTGATTTAATAACAAATAGTGATTACATTAACAAATTAATTACATTAACAATATAAAGATCATTTATAAAATATTTAGAATAGGTACATAATTATACAAGACTTATTAACTAAATATAATTTAAAATACATATCTGGGAAAACAATTGAAATTTTTACATAATACATGTCATGTTAGCAGTAAGTAACCATTCGTCTACTCCATGTGTACAAAGAGATCTTCAGTACAATTATAGGTTAAGGATTGGAGCCATTCTGCAACCACTGCCCTAGCTTCCCTTACTGAGGAGCGCTTAATAGTACAGGCAGCAACTATTTTATTATAAATATAAATATCTTTATAAGGACTGAAACGTCTAGCAAATTTGGTTCTAATAGACGGTAGCGGAACCCTATAAACGCGGCGCCGGAGAAGTTTTTGGTAATCAGCGGAGTTAATAATATTTTTATGTGTCTTTAAAATGGATTCAAGAATAAACAACTGCCTCACATTTAGCATCTGGCAGCCCCCATACAACAATGTTGTGGAGTATCTATACGGCTTGCCATACATGGTCTTAAGCACAGCCCGTTGTGCTCTCTCCACTTGCAGCATAACAGTTTTACTAGCGTTTCCCCAACAGGTCAAACAGTACTTGATCAAAGACTGGCACAGAGCGTAATATACAGTTTCAAGAGTGCTATTCGCCGCCGAGGAACGAAGCAACTTCAAAATGTTCGCCGATTTACGTATACGGGTTGAGAGGGACGTTATGTGAGCATTAAAGTTAAGATTCTCGTCGATAATTACGCCAAGATATTTCAGAGAGTCAGCTCTTTTCAGCTCCTTACATGTGCACGGAAGACTCCGATCGGTGCAATCGTGTATCCTAATTCCACTTTCGTTTTCAGGAGCTGATCGAGCAGTTTTGTGAAAACATATATATTTAGTTTTTTTGGCATTAAGAGTCAACAAATTGTGTTCCAACCAAGTGTTAACATGCCTCATTCCAGTCTCCGCAGACTCACAAACCTCAGACCAGGTGTCGCCCTTAAATACAATAGCGGTATCGTCCGCGTAACAAATTATTTCCGCATTCAGACTATCATGTATACTGTTCATGTACATGATAAACAGAGTCGGTCCGAGTACACTGCCCTGAGGTACCCCAAAATACACCGATTTCAGTCCACTTTCACAGCTACCCACCCTCACACACTGCCGCCTTCCCGACAAATAACCCCTGAACCATTCCAGCGCAGAGCCTCTAATTCCAAAGAGCCGTTCTTCTTAAATCTTTGACAGCAGTATAGGCGCCGACACAGTGTCAAATGCCCTTGCCAGGTCTAAGAAAATTGCCACACACATTTTGTTTTGGTCCAAATAGGATGCCACTGTACTGGTTAGAAGTGTAACCGCATTCTCAGTGGATATTCCCCTTCTGAAGCCAAACTGCCTAGTAGAAATAAGATAATTTCCCTCGATATATCGAAGAAGCCGGTTATTAACAATCTTCTCCAGGAGCTTCGCAAATACCGACAAAAGGGAAATTGGCCGATAGTTTTCAATGGCGTCCTTTGGTCCAGATTTGTGAATGGGAACAACAGATGCCACCTTCCAGAGTTCGGGAAAAACGCCGGTATGCAAACTAGTGTTGTATATCAAAGTGAGGGGTTCAATGATAACATCCCTAATCGCCTTCAAAAGACTATTAGTTACGCCATCGACTCCTGGAGCTTTATCATTTTTTAAGGACAATATCAACTCCTCCACCTCGCGCTCGTCTGTAGGATGTAAGAAAAAGGATTTTAATATATATTTATTATTAACTTCTTTAGCCAAAGTTTCTTGATCTGTATGGAGCTTATTAAGGATCTCATCCGCCAGCCCCTCCCCAACAGCAGAAAAATATGTGTTACACGCGTCAAGGGACTGCACTGCACTAGCACTACCTTTTAGAGACAAGAGTTCGCTAGGATCTTTATTTTTATTGGAAAGATGGCATATACTTTTGATAGTTTTCCAAAGCTTCTTCGGATTTTTAGCGTTTTTAGCGAGCTCTTCACTCTCATACTCCCGCTTAAGTTTACGCAAAAGATTGTTACAGAAATTTCTGTAACGCCGATAAACTATTTGCAGGGCCGGGTCACTGGGGAATTTACGTGCTCTCGTGTGAAGTTTATCCCTATGGCGTATGCAGCGGATTAGACCCGGCGTGATCCAGGGTTGTATATTATATTTGGAACGACTTTTACGTACACTCACTGTATTTCTGTGTACCACTTCGGTTAATCGTTCACTAAAGCCCTTTACCATAACGTTGACATCACCAGCACACAGCACTTGTGACCAGTCCTCCCGCGATAGTTCCATCCGTATTGCATGTATGTTTCGCTTAAGAACACTTCTATCCATTCGTTGCTTCTGGGGTACACTAACAGAAAGCCCAAAAACAACCAGGTCATGGTCAGTCATATGCGAGGGGCACACCGCACCCACTGCACCCTGGACAGTATTTACAAATACATGGTCAAGACACGATGCACCCCTCGTCTGTGTTGTTATGGCTGGGAAAAAGCCGTACTGTGCAGCAAGGCAAAGGTACTCCAAATCCTGGCCAGTGGCCGCCGAGAGTATGTTTATGTTGATGTCTCCCGCAATAACCAAAGTTTTATTCTCGGTTGACAAGCCAACAAGAGCACGATCAAGTGAGTGCAAAAAGTTAGTCTTGCTCCCAAATGACGGCGGTCGATAGATACCTAGAATGGCAATGGCACCGGGCAGGTTTATCTGCAAACAGTTTGCGTCATCAAATTCTGGTTCCGACACACAAGCGCTCAGTGTATCCCTGACATAAACAACCACTCCACTATTCTGGTTAATAATTTTGATCGTACTGTATACTGTATATGATGTTAATTGTGGCACAACAGTGCACTGACTAAGCCAACACTCCGTGAGAATCAGCACATCAAAGGCAAAACCAAACCTGTCCAAAGCTGTCAGAAAGCAATCAAAGTTTTTACCTATACTACATATATTAAACGTCAAAATTTTTAGGTTGTGAAACGATATAAGTTCAAAACAGTCCTCAGGCGTCTGAACTGTGTGACAAGGTATGCATACTGTGTCCAATCCCTCCTCTAAGGCATCATCAAATATTAGGCCGTAATAGAACAGTACCCTTTTCATTTACAGATATTCGATTTAAGAAGCCATCATTGCCATGATCACACAGAAGAAAGACAAAACCTGAGTAACATTCCATTCCCAGATTTAGCAAACACAACAACAACAATGAAATCATAAGGCAAGCACAGCAGTTACAGGCAGGCCCACCCGCGACGACCACGCTATGGAAAATATTTAGTTCAGCCATCCAATCATTAAGTGAATACCATTCAAATTCATTGATTATGTGAATAAAGTACACAACAATAACAATAACACATAACACATGCACCAAGGAATAAATAATTATTAATATAATACACGCAATAAAAACAATAAAAATAATTATACACATTATCTCATGCATTTCTACATCACAATAATCCAGAACAAAACAATAAAAGCGCCTGTATATATGTTCAATTAAAGTTAAGAAAGCATACACCTCATGTTTCAATAGGTGTGTTAAAAACTCGTTTAAAATCATCAGACGTTCGTATCGACAAGGCCGGCTTCCCTTCTCGTTTCCTAACCAGAATATTACCCTGAGATACCCAACAATAGGAATAGTCATACTCTTTACATTTATCTCGTGCTGCTCGAAAAAGCAGTCTGTTTTCCTTAGTCAAGCGTTCATTATAAAAAATTTTGTTTGATTGACCAGGTATGTCCAGATCCCCACTTGTGATGTTTCTCCTTGATTTCGCAGCCCTTATGACTTGATCTCGCTTACTTCGACGTAATAGTCTGACCACGAGTGGCCTCGAAATCCTACGAGAGCCTTCTGCAGAGACGGCCGATATAATGCGGGGGCCAGCCCTGGTCGCCCAGTCAATATCGCCATCAATCAAGTCAACTCCGACCTTTTTTGCAGCTAGAAGAGCTAAATGACATGGGTTTTCGTTATTAACTTCAGGAATGCCCACTATCTCGAGCTCGTTCCTCAGTTGCTGTTGCTCCTGGTTATTTAAATCGTGCTGAAGTTCTAATACCCTGCTCTCGAGTAGTCTCACCTCCTTATCTCGGTTTTCTAAATGTGTTATTCTAGAATTACTGGAGGCGATTGAGGTTCCAAGTTCGTTCAATCGTGATTGACAGGTAGTTAGCGACGTTGTAGCATCCTCCAATCGATCCTTTAATGACGCAATCTCCCGGGTAAGCAAACGCACTTCCTCAACAAGTTGTTTGACTTCATCATTTAGATGGTTATCATGTTGCGTTTCTATTTTCTTCCGCATCGTAATATTTATATTATCATCGATGGTACGCACCGGGGTTGAGCTGTTATCACCCCCTTTTTTCTGCGAAGCACAACATTCCGGACATTTCCAAGTTTTTTTCTTATCAACTGATAAAGTAGATGCATTACTACAAAGAGCACAATAACTCTTTTCGCACGTAGGCGTAGAACATTTTATGCACGAGCTGTCACTGGAATTCTTTAGACAGCCACGGCACTTCATTGTTGACCGTGTAGCACGTAGCCCTTAATGCCTCTGCCGAAACCCTCGTGGTAACAGGCGTGATTATATGCAATTGTATTTCACAATTTTAGGTAGGAATGTGCCTCGCAAATCTTACTTTAGAAAAATCACAAAAAGAGAGTATTAAATATCACAGAATTAAATATCACCATAATATACAAATGAAAGAAAAAGATATAGCCTCTACAGATGGGCAATGGAGGCAGATGCTCTACCTCCATTACCCCTCCACAGATGCTACATTATATGTAGCCTTTGTGAACTCATCCAGAGAACACGAAAATACGTCAATAATGTCTGCTACCGCATTGAGCAATCGCAGCGCGCGCGTCAGCGGTGCCTGCTTCAGCCAAAGACTTCTATATAAACTGAGGTAGACAGGCCCTACGCACCGATTTTTGAAACCTATAAACTGCGCTAATTAGCAGCGTTGTTCGCACTGTTGTGAGTCAAAACTTCGAGAGTAGGTACTCGACTTGCAATTGGAGGCCATACGCATTCTCTTTTACTCTTGTTCTATCCGTATATTACTATTGTGTGTGGTGACAATTACGTAAATAGTATTTATAAGTGAGTGTAGTCTTAGTAATGCGTGTGTTTGAGGATTGCTTTTGAAATCTCGCTTGTTAGAGTATGGCGCGTCTACCTCAGTTTATATAGAAGTCTTTGGCTTCAGCAGGTTTGTGCGTGCAGTCGCCAGCGCTAGGAGACGCAGGCGACGCCGCCGAGACACGTACTCGTTCGGTACACACAGTCTGATCTCCTGCAGAATGGCGGGGTTATGAGTGTGACCGCGGAGCACCTTGAATAAATAAGTCGCAAGTCCCACCTCCCTCCTTACCTCCAACTTGTAGTATCCCACCATGCCCAAAATAAACAGTGTGGGATACAACAATGGATACCCTGGGTGTACGCCATATTGTTTAAAGTAAATAAACCTAATGAATTTATTTTGAATACGCTCCAGCATTATTTTATATTTGGCCTCATATGGGGACCACACAATTGCATTGCTTTCCATGTGACTTTTTACTAGCGCTTCGTACAACGCTTTCAAAGCTGTGATATTTGTAAAAAGTTATGAGTGTCTTAATATGCATCCCAGGTTCCGATACGACTTTTTACATACCTCATGAATGTGTTTACAAAATTTTAAATCAGAGCTGAAATTAACACCTAAGTCTCTCA
This sequence comes from Miltochrista miniata, assembly GCA_933228765.1. Taxonomy (NCBI): domain Eukaryota; kingdom Metazoa; phylum Arthropoda; class Insecta; order Lepidoptera; family Erebidae; genus Miltochrista; species Miltochrista miniata. The sequence continues at coordinate 7,461,841 of OW121769.1, forward strand.
CTTCGTGAATACGCTGTAACGGCACCCCCTCCATGTGGTACTTATAATGATCTTGAAGACGCGCCCGACTAAACGTTAACACGCAGCATTTGGGTACATTGAAATAAAGCTTACTGTCCAAGCTCCATCTCAAAATCCCATTTATATCTTCTTGCAGCATGTCGTGATCCGTAGTCTGTGTTTACGACGAGCGTAACTATTTGAGCTGCTGGTAAATACTAGTAGGATTAAAATGAAACCACTGTATTTTGATCCCTCAGCTAAAGACATTTTTAATAAAAAAAAATGAACTTACAACATAGTATTGGTAACGAAACCATACCGTGATCTAGAAAATGGTACAACTCCATCTATCGGCAAAAAATGAACTAAAATGATCTATAGATCTTGAACACACCGCCCACTAAGGACATTTAGTGCCAGAATGTCCTTCAAAACAATAACGTAAATTATGTGAATAGGATAGCTCAGTGTTGATCTCATTTAAAAAATATTGTAAACAAGTATATAGACTTAACAATTCTGATAAACCATAATCGAGATTCAATTCAGATTATTAACTTAGTAAACAATAACATGCAACGAATGTAAAAGTGTTGTATATAAATGTTAAAGTTGATTAACAGTAAATAAATTGATTAACAATAAGTAAAATACTATAGCTTAGAACTAAACTTAACAATGTAAATATAATGTAACAATGCTTTGAAAATCGAGATCACAAATGTGTCTATTGACTTTCTACAGGTAAAATACATAATTTATTGATTGGCCTTTTAATTGTTGATGACTTAGTGCGCAAAGTGACCACTCGGGTAACACTATCATGACCTGGATGTTTTTCCAAAATTCGTCCTAATAACCAACGACTTGGCGGCAAGTCGTCTTCTTTAATTAGAACTATGTCACCGACCTTTGGCTCGGGAGTTTTCGATGACCATTTGTACCGACTCATCAAATTCATTAGATACTCCTGAGACCATCTTTTCCAAAAAGATTGGAGCATACGCTGAATAAATTGCCATCGAGTTAACGAACTTATAGTGGAACTTTCATGATTGCAATCAGGTACGGTAAGAATGGGCTCTCCAATCAAAAAATGACCTGGAGTCAAGGGCATTGGCTCACTAGGGTCGTCTAAATTGATGGTACTTATTGGGCGTGAGTTTAAACAGGCCTCCACTTGGGCCAAAAAGGTACTGAGTTCCTCGTACGTTAGAGTAGACTCTCCTATTACCCGCCTAAGGTGGAATTTGGTCGATTTCACGCCTGCTTCCCACAAACCACCAAAATTTGGGGCGTGAGGACAAATAAAGTGCCATTCCGTGCCGTTTGCCTCTAAATGTTCAACAATGGATGGTTGGACATTAACTATTTCTTTCAGTTCTCGAGCGGCACCTACAAATGTGGTGCCATTGTCGCTAAACAATTTGCTACAGTGACCTCGTCTTGACACAAGTCTCCTGAAAGCGGCTAAGAACGCTTGCGAGCTCATGTCGCTCACCACTTCCAGGTGTATTGCGCGAGTGGACATACACACAAATATGCATATGTACCCCTTGTGGGACTTGTGTCCACGACCTTTTGTCGTTCTTATGCTAACAGGGCCTGCATAGTCGACTCCGCTATGCAGGAATGGCCTAGCTGGGGAACATCCGATTGATGGAAGCGAGCCCATCATCGGGTTCTTTATGTTAGCCCGTTGTCTAGCACATATAATGCACTGCCGAACGCATCGCTTTACCAAATTTCTCACACCGATGATCCAGTAGGCTGTTCTTAAATAATTTATCATTAGTTGCGGACCTCCGTGCAACGTTTTATGGTGAGCATCCGTAACGAGAAGGTACGTAAAATGCGTATTATTGGGCAGCACTATTGGATGCTTTGTCTGCTCATCCAATGGCGCCTTTTCCAGTCTGCCTTGAACTCTCATAATACCTTTTTCATCAAGGTAGGGACATAATGATTTTATTTTACTTGTTTTTGAGCTAATGCAACCGCCTTTTTCTAATTGAGTTATTTCGTCTATAAATATTTGCTTTTGAGTTGTTTTTATGCAACATTCTAATGCCTCTTCTAATTCCTTGTTTTGTAAATAATATAGTTCCTTCTTTGTGTCTAATTTTAAAAATCTTCGACAATATGCTATAACTCTTAACAGCCGTTTTAAAGTCGAAAATTTCTCAAAAATGTCATAAGTATCTGGTAAAGTAGCTACATGTGATTTGATTGACTGTTCTAAATTAATTTGTAAATCTTTTGGCCTTTTGTAAATAATATTTCGTTCTTTTAAAAATTGTGGTCCAGTAAACCACAACGACGTTTTTATTAACACGCTGGGAAATACACCCCTAGATGCGCAATTTGCAGGGTTTTGTGTGGTTGATACATGATACCATTGAGAGGACTCCATCTCGGAGAGAATCTCCGAGGTACGGTTAGCTATAAATGTTTTCCATTTACTCGGATGAGTACTGAGCCAGGCTAGTACCACCGTTGAATCTGTCCACGCTTTCATCTTATCCTTGGCGATATTTAGGACTTCTCCGGTTTCTATTAGGAGTCTCGACAGTAATACCGCACCAGATAACTCCAATCGAGGTATGCTGATTTGTTTTATTGGAGCTACACGGGATCTAGCGACTACCAACGATACAGTGACATTGCCTGCGACGTCTATTTTCCGCAAGTAAACTACGGCGGAATATGCTGCTTTCGAGGCATCGCAAAACCCATGAAGCTCAAGATCATCGCCAGACGTCGTGCCAAGCCAGCGAGGAATCTGAACTCCTGTAAGGAGTGATAGCTCTTCACGGTAAGTTACCCATTCTGTTACTAATTCGTTTTTTAACTGCTCGTACCAACCTACTCCGGCGAGCCATAACTTTTGTATAAATATTTTTGCTGTCACCACACTGGGCGCTAACCATCCCAGTGGGTCAAACAAGCGTGCAATGTCTGATATTATAATTCTTTTTGTTACAGGTGCCGTTTTCATAGGTGGGAGGTCCAATGTGTATTGAAAGCAGTCTTGGTTGCGGTTCCAGGTAAGACCTAGAATTTTCATTGTGCTATCTGTTTTAATGTTTATTCCTTCTCCATCCTCTTGTCCTACAAATGTTGCTCTATTTTCCTTATTGTCCTTCGTTGCCCTAATTTTCCCTTTGTCCTTTTCCTTGTATTCTTCTATGGGTGGTTGTACTAATTTCGATTGACCTTCCTTTTCCATAGTTGAACTTGAACTTGAATTAATAACATCTAATATTTCTTGATTGTTACTATTCCACTTCTGTAACTCAAAGCCTCCTTTACGTAATAATTCTGTAATTTGTTTAAATATTTCTACTCCCTCTTCTACATTAGAACATCCAGTCATCAAATCGTCCATGTAGAAGCTATTCAAGACCTTGTCTGCTGCCAATGGGTATGGTTTGCCTTCATCGTATGCAACCTGATGTAGAGTTCTCACAGCTTGATATGGCGCTGATGCTGTTCCAAAGGTCACCGTGGTCAACTCATAATCCTGTATCTCCTTTGCAGGATCATCGCGCCAAAGTACTCTATGAAACATTGTGTGTTCATCAGCTATACATACCTGCCTGTACATTTTAATAATGTCTGCTACTAATCCGATGGGATGCACTCTCCATCGTGAGACGGTATGTCTTAAATCCGCTTGCAGCGTCGGTCCTATCATTAGAGTGTCATTTAACGAAATCCCTTTGGCGTTCCTTTCAGATGCATTAAATACGACTCTTACCTTGGTCGTAGTTTTGTCGTCCCTAACTACGGCATGGTGAGGTAAGTACACCGCTCTATCTTTCTTTTTATCGTTTTTCTTTACAGGCTTCATATGACCCAGTCGTAAGTATTCGTTCATTACATTTGTATATTTTTCCTTTAGATCTATATTTTTTAATAATCTTCTTTCTAATGCTCTAAATCTGCTTTCAGCAATGGCGCGAGAGTTACCTCCTTGACACTGGGGGTCTTCGCCCTTGAAAGGCAAGTGTACTACATATTTTCCATTTTCTTTCCTTTTAGTAGTAACCTTGTAAACTTCTTCACACCGCTGTTCCTCAGGGCTGAGTAGCTTTTTTACATTGCTTGGCTGTTCCTCAATTTCCCAAAATTTCTTGAGTAATTCATCTTCCTTGAACTGTGCATGCATTACTGAAATATTTAGTTTAGGGTCCTTTGAACTAGCTGCCATATTTACTGCACCAGATAGGATCCAACCTAATGCTGTGCTCTGCGCTACTAACGTACGGGATGGACTCTTTTTTATGGACTCCTTCAAGATGCAGCTATAAACGTCAGCCCCTAGTAGAACGTCGATTCGATTAGGTTTATCGAATTGGGGATCAGCTAGATTTAGGGTTCTCAAATCAGCCCACTCTAGCGTACTCCTATCAACGCACTGTTCAGGTAAGATAGATGTAATTTTATTAAGAACGTACGCGTTTAAATTAAGTTCAAAAGTGTGATCTACTCTGGACTGAATCTTTAAATCCACTCTGTACCTAGCTATGGACGTGTTCTTACCTAAACCTGATATGATTCCTTGTACCGGTATCTTTGGCAATCGTAAATATTGAACAGTAGCCTCCGTTATAAAACACGCCTGAGAGCCTTGATCAATTAAAGCTCTCACTACCTGATAGCTGCCTGATTTGGACTCGGCTTTCACTAGTGCTGTAGCTAGTAAAACCTGCCTAGGCATACGGTTAGTTTTTGAGAAACATGCGACCACCTGCGATGTACTAGTCGAAGCACTAGTGTCATCAACAGGCTGTTTAGCTTCAGCGCTGTTTCCTGGACTCACAGAGACAGACTCACCCAAATGTAATAATGAGTGGTGACGTTTACGGCACACTTTGCAAAAGGTTTGCTTTTGACAGTTGGCTACGGTGTGATTACCGCCCAAACAATTGTAGCAAATACGGTGTTTTGCCACAAAATCGCGCCTGTTATTAACCGATTGTTTGGCAAATGATTTGCAGAAACATAATTTGTGCCCTTCTGAACAGTATTCGCAACGAATGTTGCTTGAACTAGTGGCTAACAATGCCTTTGGAACATGTGAACTATTGGCCTGATGAGCCAAAACCCGTTTTGACTCTATGTTCTCAAAAGCACGAAACCTACCTTCTATGAAAGTGGAGAATTGTTTAAACGTAGACAATTCATCCGACTCCTGATTACTAACATGTAATTCCCACTGTTTCCGCGTTTCTGAATCGAGTTTAAAGGTAACAATATGTATGATAATGATATCCCAAGTGGATACATCTACGCCTAAATTACTAAATGCACTGAGACAATCAGTTGTCGTTTCTAACATTTCCTTTAAGGAATTTGCTGACTCAGTGTGCATACGCTTTTGACTAAACAGACGTTTCATAATAGTATTAACAAGGTACTTTTTGTTATTGTACCTTTTTTCCAATTTAGACCAGCACTGAACATAATTAGCCTCAGTTATTGGTGTCTGTCTCACCAATTGCTCCGCTTCTCCGATGAGATGAGTCTTTAAATAGTGCATTTTTTGCACGTTATCTAAACTCTGATCGTTATGCACAAGAGATACGAACAAGTCACGAAAAGTCGTCCATTCAGAGTATTTGCCACTGAATTTTGGAATAGAAATTTTAGGCAATTTAACTAAATTATAAGACTTAGATGCACCACTATTATCTTTGGACGATTCTTTTGAAGAACAAAATTGATTGAGTTTTGATTTAATCAAACATTTGTAAGTGATATAGGTATCCTCTGTCACGTCATACAAATTATTTAACTTTGTAACATTCGCTTTATCTTCTAATGCATACTGTTCATAAATTGTTGTATATTTAACTTTAAATAAAGCAAAATCATTTTCTAATAATTCTTGACGTGTTTCAATGTAATCTTCTGTCAATCTGTCCTTAGGACTTTTCTTAAAATTATCTAACCTTCTTTTAATTACGCCTTGAAGCTCTGTTAACACTGTAAGTAAGCCTTCATTTCAGCCAACAATGTTACTATAAACAACAGCTACTTTAAATAAAAAAAATACTTTGAAGATAAATGACTAAAATTTTTCTAAGTCCAAAAAATTGGTAAAAATTTTACAAGTGTTTTGGAACGTTTATTATCGGCAGAAATCGGGCATAGACTCCTCGTTCCCCCGTTTTCTATAAATCGTACTAAGTCCTTAACTAACATGCACAAATTCTAAGTTCTTAAAATTAAACACTATAAAATAGCAAAGTCTTTTGAAATGATGTTCTTCAATAAAATCTTCGCAAATTTTCTAAGTTTTTAATTTCCTTAATAAAGTTAATTCACTTTGATAAAAGTTGCTTGAATATGATAAAATAATTGTACTCACGATTGCACTTTACTTTAATAAAGTTTTTGTAATTTTACTGGTGGCGCCCTCTATACGGCAAACTGCGTCAAAGTCGCCTCTGGAGTTTCGGGATGTTTCCTTAGGTAATCCTCCAACGCGCTGAACGCTTCCAATGTTTGCTGCTACTGGTGGCGCCCTCTGTAGGTGATTATCTGCAACACCGTGTTGACACTCCAACACGCAAGGTGGCGTTGCTGTCCTGGTACTTTGTTGCAGCGATCCACTGCAGTACTAGGAGTAGGATCTGCCAAGAGCCAAGACCGTTGAACTTGCAAAAATGGACTTTATGCTGATCCGGTTCCGCAAGGACCAATGTTTACGACGAGCGTAACTATTTGAGCTGCTGGTAAATACTAGTAGGATTAAAATGAAACCACTGTATTTTGATCTCTCATCAGCTAAAGACAATTTTAATAAAAAAAAATGAACTTACAACATAGTATTGGTAACGAAACCATACCGTGATCTAGAAAATGGTACAACTCCGTCTATCGGCAAAAATGAACTAAAATTATCTATAGATCTTGAACAGTCTGTGTTATTTCTCTTACCAATTTAAGGTCATCCGCAAAAAGTAATGGTGTCGAATTGGAAACAACCTCAGGTAAGCTATTAATTGTTATATTAAAGAGAAGCGGGCCCAAATTACTTCTCTGATTCACGCCAGATCTTGTGAAATATGGTTCGGAATGGCATCCCCCACAGTCAACATACTGCCTTCTATCACGCAGGTAACTAGCGAAGAATGCCAGCGTGTGCAGGGTGCAGCCTACTGCAGCCAAAAGTGTTAAAAGAATGTCATTATCGATCACATCGAAAGCTTTTTTGAAATCAAAGTAGGCTACATCCACCTGCTGGCCAGCATCCTCCGCCGGCACCAAATGCGTCATCAGATGAAGCAAATTTCCCGTAGTGCCCCGCCCAGCGCGGAAACCGTGCTGAGCGTCCGACAGTTGAGCATTTACCTGGCCATACAGGCGGCCATAAATGGTCGCTTCAAATACTTTAGCCGGTGTATTAAGAATTGCTACGGGCCTGTAATTACTGGGATCTGGGCCTCCACTACTTTTTGGCACGGGTACGACTCGAGTAAGTTTCCACCGTTCCGGGAACGTCGCATTATCAATACATGAGTTATAAAGGTGTAGCAATGGTTCAGATAGTACCATACGAGAGTCTCTAAATATAAAGGCAGGTATACCATCCGGGCCCGCGGAGCGCTTGGCCGGCAGGTGCGCGAGCGCTGCGCGCACGTCCCCATAGTTCGTCCCTTTATGTCTATGCCGCGGATTCGCTGGTGAGGGTCGTGGCATGCTTCATACAACTCAGTACATTTGATCGTTCCGCTCGCCGCGCCGCACCTAGACTTCGCTCGGAGCGGAAACTGCGTGGCACATCGGTGATGTGTTTCTTTTTTTTTTATTTATTTCATGACCATAGAGAGGCATAGATGATTGTTTCATTTTTTTATAGTTTTGGCTTGGTGGGATCTAAATGTTGCAAGGTAATTAAACGAACTCCACGTTATTAACGATATGCTATTTTCAAAGTTCAAGTAACATGACACGTTATTTGTAAAATGCTGCTTTCTGAAGTAACTATCAATTTCTATGGAGTAAAAATATAACCTTGTGATATTTTTTAGTAAACTAGCTTTACTTTAGTAAAATACATTATTTAACAAAATAAACTAATAAATAATAAAACTTCTGAAAGCGAATCGGGTTAAATTTATTTATTATTCGCGAACAAGAAGTTCAGCAATCGAACTTAGTAGTTTTTGATTACGTACTATATATAAGACTATCTTATCTTAGCCGATTTGACGCCCACTGCTGGGCATAGGCCTCCCCCAAGGACCTCCACAACGTTCGGTCTTGTGCCGCCCTCATCCAGCAGGCTCCCGCGATATTAATCAGGTCATCCGTCCACCTCTCGTGGGGTCTCCCCACTCCGCGGTTACCTGTACGCGGACGCCACTCGAGTACTTTTCGACACCACTGGCCGTCATATCTACGAGTAATATGGCCCGCTCACCGTCACTTAAGTCGGGCAAATCTTTCTGCTATGTCGGTGACGCGGGTCCTCCTTCAGATTTCCTCGTTGCGGATTCGATCGCGATGGGACACTTCGAGCATAGCCCTTTCGATTGCTCTCTGAGTGACAGAAAGCCTCTCTATGGAGATCACTTTCAATGGCCATGTCTCAGTTCCGTAAGTCATCACTGGCAACACACATTGGTCAAAGACCCTGCTCTTCAGACATTGCGGTATTTTGGATGAAAAGATATACCGAAGCTTACCAAACGCTGCCCAACCTAGTTGGGTTCGCCGAGTGACCTCTCTCTCGAAGTTGAACTGGCCCAACTGTATTGTTTGTTGTTTGTCCCAAATAAACATATTTGTCGACAACTTCAAGGGTTGATTGGCCGATCGTAATTGATGTGAGCACGACATGAACATTTAGGAATTACATTCACAATATACTTACTAATTTTTTTATCGACAATTCTCATTTTTTTGTACTTATGTACTTGTTTTTTGTTACAATAACTGCAGACAAGCATGGTTCCCACAAGCTCGAAGTAGCAAATGGTAAATACAGTAGTGCTGATAGCACGATATTCACAGGAATCTGATCTCGCGAACATTCGCGAACTATTCTCGAACTGAAAAAATTCTAACTGTTTGTCCTTATCGTATTGAAGCTTTATGATACAATCACAGGACCATGCTAATAGTTTGTTCTTCTTCTTCTGCAAAAGTTTCGACGCTGCACATAGCGTGTGAAACGGTTTGTAAATCACACATATTCCGACTCTCGGGAAAACAGTACCTACTAATCGGCGCTCACTCGATTCGCTCCTATCAAATCGCGACGCCCCTAGGACCAGGCCACAACTCCTCAGGGCGTCGCGACGCACAGTTTGGGAAGCCCTGCTGTGGACTATATTTTTTTAGTTTTAAGTCGATGGCTCCACGCATTCACAAAATAAAGGATCTTGACAGACTTAAGTAGGGACTAGCAGATGGACGGAACCCTAGGCAGGCGAGTCCGCCTTGCACTTGTCCGGTTATTTAAAATTTGAGCATATATTATTATTTGGAAAGACAGACACGCCTATACATTGCTTAAATACACGTCTGGACAGAGCAAGAAACTGCGAAAATGGGTCACTCCGGTGTTATTTTTAGCACTACGACCAGCTACAGAAGTCTTGACCCTAACATCTAATTACTGCCTCGGCGGCGAAGTGTTAAGTGTATGCAACAACCGTGCTGAGCTCTCAGGTCCAAACAATTATTTGTATAAATCGCTAAACTTTCGGGGTTGGCTGATCATCATCTATTTATAATATGTACTTACCAATATGCTGTCGATATCCTAAAGCATAAGCTTCTTTGCTTAATTTGGGCTAGAAGACGCTGAATGAGACTATTAAAAAAAAAACCAGTAGGCGATGCCAAGGGTTTCGCCGCGAAGAAACTGTTTCCGCCGCATCCCATTGGCACGTATTCCATGGATAAAAAAGTCAGTCGGTAGCTTATGTTTTATTTGAGGCTTCAATCTATTCGTGGCTCCTGCACCAAATTTAAGCCAGATCAGTTCAACTTAGCTCTAACAACATCCAGAACTCCAACATTCACACTCCCAAGCTTTCGCATTTGTAATGAAAAATGTAACTAGGTTATTACTTTACTTCATAATCTATCTGTAAATAACATTATAGTACCTAGGCAAGGCGCTCAGAATTAAGTTTGTGTTGTGTCATGGCATTGGAATTCCGTTTCTTCTTCTCTTCTCCATTTCCGTTTATTCTAGCCTTTGGCGGCGATTGGCCTATAGAGATTATGCAAGAAATCAAAACTACACAATAATTGTTACTTTTCATTTATTTGATAGGTATTTGTTATGAGATTTTAAATTGGTGTAATGCAACGATATATTTTGTACAAAAAATATCATAAAGCCTTTTATTAGATTTGCCACGATTTTACATAACAAGTATAACAATGATTTAAATAAAAATGACCAGATTAATAATTTTCGTAATAATAATTAAGCTTAATAACAGGGACAGATTTATATTAAAAAAAAACTTACAAGTAAATGGTGAGCGATGGTTAACATTTTGAAAAAGATTATATTTTTAAAGCAATTATTACAATAAATATCAAAATATTCTTAGAGCTTTATTAAACAATGTCTTTCAAGGACAGTGTGCTTGATATACTTAAAATTATATTGGCCATTAAGATCAGATTTTTGATTTTCTAAAGCTGACAAACGTATTACTGGCGATAATTACGTTCATGTTGCATATTTTGTCAAACTATACAATATTAAATTCTCATAGAAATTGTGCTGTTGGTATGTATATAAACAATATCATACAATAATAAATAAACAGTAGGTACACCATTCAATCAAAAATCTTGTCTAATGACAAAAAGGCTTAAAAATATAAAGGGAAACACATAATTGTGCATTACAAAAAAGTATACTATTATCACCTTAACGTATCTCCTACAATTACTTTTAAGCTATCTATCTCACCGTGCATCTGGCGTTACGCACGCAAGATTACGACTGCCTAAAAGCAATGGCAAGTGAACACTCATAAATCCGTTAAACCAAAATGGTCCCTAAAGAATATTAATAACGTCATCACACTTTACCTTTCTCAGTAAAGATACAAAACACGCATATTACATACAAAACATAGGTACACTAACAATTATGGCAACGTTGACAATAAATAAAAGAAGTATTTTATTCACATTCACTAATGGAACGAGCCTATAAAGCTCGACAACACAAATAAATAGAACAAGTAATTACGAAGTGCAAAAACTGGCGCGGATTTTAGAAAAAAATACAAGGCAACAAGTGCAGACTTCAAGTTTTACTAATACCATTATGTATAGATTGTTCTCACTTAAACTAAAAGCCGTATCGGCATATTTTTTATTAAGCTTGGCTTAAATTGCGTGTTTATTAATTTTACGTTAGTTATGTTACGTCGGCACTTGCTTACGTGAGCAAGTCGTTCTAACTAAGTAATTTTGTTAAGGTGGGGTCTGTGATGATTTTGGCAATTGATTAAACATGATTTTTTAGGAATAGCTTATGTGAGATCGACTTGCTTCACGGAATGATAGACCCCGTTTACAAATGTCGGGTCGAGTATATAAATATTAGTCGTCTATAGTCGGAATGGTTCACGTTTCTCCATAGTTCGAGAAGATGCCGGAGTGCCGCGTCGTGAGGCAGGTGTAGTGGGGGTGCCGGCGTCGGACGCGTCAGAGGGCTTCCTCAACAACCGCGTCACTGCGGTCTGTTGCCCTGAACGCACCGGCGTTGTGCTCCCCGAAGGCGTTCTTTGCCTGCATTAACATGAAAATTAGCCATCGTTCCCACATCGAATACACATAACATGCAAACCTTCTAATATAAATCGAGACGTGGTCTTCGTCCCTTTTTACCAATAGTGTATACTACTCCTTTAAATTTATCTTCATAACAATGTATTTAAGCAACTAGAAGAAAGTACTACATAAATTTAGTAGGTAGTTACCTATTCAAATTACAGTTAGTATGATGATCCTTAAGGACTGGGATGCGACTTCGGCCTGGCGTTTGTCCTTCAGTAGAGGCAAACGACCCACTCCTATGTTGATGGTTAGCGAGCACACAGACAGACACAGAAATTTAGTCAGGACAATAGAAAAGGAAATACGGTTAGTCTGTTACTGCATATGCATTTATCAACCCTATAAATATTTACATACCTTTATTACACCTGGTTACCTGAAACCTACATGTGCCCATATATTGGTAGTTATAATAATTAGGACACCGCAATACGTGGTAATTTGGTAAGCCATGGTAGTACGCTCACTATTTTAAGGTAATAGTGCAACGTGGTAATAAAATGCATTTGCAGCAACAATAAGAAACAAATAAAAATAAACAAAGCTAAAATGCTGCAATTGTTTTAGAAAATACGATGAAACGGGACGATATTGCTCTAGATAAAAAAAATGTTGAGTCATCGTATTTGAATCGATACGAAATTTTAATCTCATGCATTAAAATTTCGTATAAAAAGTTCATGGGGTGTACAAAGAAAGTTTTCTATTGATAATCTCAAAATTCAATAGTTTACATATTGCAACATTTTGGTCATTTTGGGATGTGAAAGTCCAAAGGTCCAAAAGAAAATGATTATAATGAATTTCGTATTAATGCAAAGATTCACAGTTACGGCAATAAATATAATAATGCAATTGACTAGTTACTTGTGCAAGCTTTTCTAAGATGATATTAACGCTTCAGGCGATAGTGCATGAATGTATACAGTGATATGTATAATATGACCTTTTGATGAACGAATTTATGATTTAACAAGCAGTTGATTCTAGTGCATGAATGTATACAGTGATATGTATAATATGACCTTTTGATGAACGAATTTATGATTTAACAAGCAGTTGATTCAATAGATGAAACTTGGCGCCGTGATGGTATGAGAACATAACTTCAAAATTTAAGAGCATGATCAAAAAAATCGGGCAAACTCGGAAGCTAGCATTTCACAAGCTGTACCCTTTAACGTCGCGCTGGGTCGGCTTTGAGGCATCGCCGCTCGATTCACTTATATTACTCTCATATTCATTGTCGCTCGTCATTCCCGAAATGCTGAATAGTGAGGAGTCGTCTTCGGGAGTTTTCTGCTCGGACTTCCTCGAAGGATCTTGGGATGTAGGACTAGGTTCTTGAGAGGTTTCTCTAGAGTGCGTCTTTTGACATATTTTCAGCCGCCTCTCAACAGATGGGGATCGGTGGGAGCGGTTGCCTACATATACTGGAATTTTAGTGGAACCTTGGGTTTGGAATGCAGGATGAGTATGGACTAAGGATTTAGGATAATCGGATGCCAAAGATGATGGCTGGGAATGCGTCGAGCTGAATTATTTCGTTTCCAAGTTTCGTATTTGCATGCGAAGGAAAAAAATATTATTCAATTTACGCTCTCTATACCTGTCAAATGCGTTAGTAATATCCAAACGATTTAAAGCGGTGTTTAGCCATCAACTTAATGCCCTTTTGAACTTTTTACCAAAACCAAATTACGACTGTATAAAATCCCATCACCAATTTTACATTGAACATTGTCACAACAATCCAAAGTATTTATTATCTGAACCCATACAATACAGGTGCATCCGACGGTTCTAGACGTCACTACACTCCTATGACCCTTCAACAAGCGTGACGTGCTCAAAATTGGTGTATCCTTCACAACATCTTACAGGCGTACTTTAACTGTCGAAACAAGACTTAACAGCAAACATAAAACTATTATAAAAAAAAAGAGTTATAATTATTTTTAAATGGAGTAATAGTCAAGAACCAAAAAAGTTGCAAGTTTCAAAAATCAAAGTACGCCAGTAAGTTCAGATACACTTTTAGACAAACAAGTCAAACGCAAACTCTTTGTTGTGTACCTCACTAACGCGGGCATCGGTGACAGTGTCGGTATACTCGATGTGCGGTACATCCCGCTGCTAGGTAACCTGTCCGTACGTATCAGTACACCAATTACTTTACATCCTTTTTTTTTAAAGTACACGAAAAAGAAAAAAAAATCTTAAATCGAATCGAACCTGCGTTAAGCTAACATATGGCCCTGTCACGAGTCTCGGGGCTCTAAGTATTTTTTGTATATAAACGCGTGACGTTCACTCAACGCAGTTTCTGACGTCATTAAGCATACATAGTACATAATGTATACTTTCTTTATGTTGAAAAAATAATGAATGTATAAATTGCAACAATATTTTATGAAGAGTTCTCAAAACTTTTTTCAGTCGCATCTACATTCATTGAAACATTTTATAAGAAAAAATACTCTACATACCTTCCGCTTGCTGGCGTCAAAAATCCAGTCGGAGTACGGGGCCTTGAACCACCATTGGGAGTCGTAACTCCGAGTTTAGTAGCAGTGGCCGCCGCTCGTGCTAATGACGCTCGTGTATTGGTTACTTTACGCATAGGAATGCGGGATGGCGTGGAAACATCATCTAGAATGAAAGAGATTTCATGACACATACACATACTATGTGACTATTTATATTTAAAACTAGCGGACGTCTCGCGGTTTCACCCGCGTAGCTCCCGTTCCCGTGGGAATACGGGAATAAAATATAGTAAGTGAAAGAATTTTTCAAATCGGTCCAGTAGTTTCGGAGCCTATTCGATGCAAACAAACAATCAAATCTTTCCTCTTTATAATATTAGTATAGATCACCGAAATAGGGGTAGTTGGGATATATAACAGTATGAAAAATACATTGAAATATCACTATCTATGTGTACAATTTCATGTCTATTAATAACGGATGAGCCTTAAAAAATATTAAGTCTACAATATTACATACGTCAATATTGTTCATCTCGTATTTACAAAATATCGGGTGCAAATAAGGAGGTGATGATTCAAATTGCCATGTCACTTTAGAAAAAAATTATGCACGCGTTAAACATAAGTAGATAATAAATATTTACCTGTGCTATCAAGAGAGAGATTAGATCCATGCCTAGATGGTGGTTTTGATCCAGTTCTTGATCCTGGTCGAGACCCTGGTCTGGACCCTCCAGGTGTTAATGTAGATCTAAGATAAAAATTGAATTAAATGTATCATACTTTTTTAAACTTTGAACAACTCAGTACGTTTTAAAGAAAATATACCTTGGCACACTAGGTTTTCTATATCTACTTCCAAGTCCGCTTGCTGCTTCGTTGTCACTCAAAGAATCAGGTGTGCCAGCACTAAGCGACGAGCGGGATGCCCTGCCTGCTACAGCTCCCGCCGACATTGGCACAGAACGTGCGGTACGTTCTCTCACCTATATCATAAAATAATATTATTGTAATTTTACTGTGGGTAGAACGTATAATTAAAGATTGCCCAAAACTAATAAACTGTACTGATAGCCACCTACATGTGTACTGGTAATTAAAAGTGATTTAGATAAAATGGCAAGACTATTCCTTATATGAAACCTTACATTAACCATGCCAATCTAGAGAACTTCACAATTTTAACTACTGTACTAGAACACGAATCTACAAGGGGGCTAACAAAATAGAGAAATTAACAAAAGAAAATCTTAATTTAGCCGATAGAGCAAGACAATTACGACAATTTCACACGGCCTAAATTGCATTACCCAATGATATCCAGGAGAAGGCTGATAGCCATGGTGGTGGTTATAGTGGTGTGCGCCCGGCGTCGTGGAACCTTGAGATCTTGAGTGGCCATATATGAAGGCCTGCTTAGTGCCATGTGTAGAACCGACGTGCAGAGGATACGAACATGGAAGCTCTTCTCGCTGCCGTAGAGCCTCAAATATAGGCTTCAGTTGCTCCAAAAACTCTTCAGCTAGACGTACCATACAAAACCGGAGGCTTATAAATAAAATATCGTATAAAACGAAAAAAAAAAATCGTTTTTGCCTTCATAGTGCCAATCGTTTTTGCCGAAACGCGAATGTTTAGACGAATTTTCACGCAGTTACGATTAGTCCACACGTTTAGTTGATCGCGAGTAATATTTGCCAATGGAGGAATGAATAGGGTCTAGAGGGATGGGTGAAAACGAAATACTTTACCAAAACATCCATAGGCGCAGACGTGCCACCTCTCCAATGCAGTGGATCCAATGAAATAAAATAACAAACAACACCAAAAACACTACACTGGCCTGTGCATCAATGCATAGCTTGAACACTAATGCAATACAACCAATCTCTACGAATTTCACATGCGGCACTCACGACAGTGAACCTTGCATATGGGTTTACAACAATCCATGTGCAAAGTACAAATAAAAACAAAGCGAAAAAAAGTTGAGTCCCAAACCGATGCCCCCTTCAACAACTACTGTGCGTATTTTTTTACTTGTGCGAAATTATGACTAAGTTCTATCCTGTAGGAGAGAAAATTTCAGTAAGTATAGCTATTCAACTACTTACCTTAGTAATGGGTCCAGTAGACGGTGGTGTGTTTGTATTAGAGCGTGGCGTTCGCGGTCTGAACGCTGCCATACTCTGTGACACTCCATCAGCCAGAATGAATTGCTCTCTCAGTTCGATGTTCGTGCGTCCCTTGGCTGCATGCGGGCGGCGTCCGGTGCGCGGGATAATAAACAGGTTGGGAGTGGATAGGGTTAAAAGAAAACCGTTCGGTAAACAAGGTAGACGGAAAAATAACACCAATAAGTGTTAAAAAAGGGATAGCGTGCATTGGTTGTGAGGAAAAGAAAAAATAACAAACAAATCAGAACACATCAAACAAAAACAATACAACAGTAATAAAATCAATGGGGAAATTTAAATTTGTGTGCAGATAGGAACAGGAGTAATAAAAATAATTAGTTTATTCTATCACCAAATGTTATATAATTATTATAAGTCAAGAGCAAGATAGATGCAATATGCGCTAACACAACAATGCAATCTTTGAAATATGTTGGTTTAATAAACTTAATTGTATATTTCCGTAAATCTGTATAAATATCTTGCACTTGAGTTATAAGATTAGTATATACCAAACAAAATCTAAAATACTGTATGCAAAATAAAAAAAAACCGTTTTCATGCCAGCATACTTTTTGTTAAATTTCACTACATAATTACTACGTTGTAAATTGTGTAAAAAATACCTTAATATTCGTTAGTTTGACAATATCTAAACGCATTCCACATTTTATAATTTTCAACAAAGCTGTACTTCTCAACAAAAGCACCAAACGTGTAAAACGTATTATTTATAGAGCAAAATAACTCAACAACACTGCAAAACTAAATACTAAGCCACACCAACTAAACGGTCTGTCATGGAACCAAACTTTAAGTTTTATAAAAAGCTAAGAGTGAAAAATATAAATTAATCCAGGTTTGGTTTCAAGGCAGGTCGTATCACGTACCGAGCGGGCAACAAGCTTCATGCTGCTCCGGCTTGCTCGGATCAGGCAACGGTAGCACTAATGATACTACTTATGTAAGGGGATACCGTAAGGATTTAAACGAAACATAAAAAATAATGAAAATAAACGAATTTTATAAAGGACCACGGGAAATGGATTGGACAAAGCGAATACGAATTAGTAAATTAGTAGCAATATCGAAATTGTATGTGGACAAATTGAAGGCTTACTGTAGCTTTTTAATCAGGAACTAGCGATTTGGATTTATTTATGTTTCATGATGAAATGTGGTGAATCCGTGTGAACATTCATATGTTTTTTTTTTATTTATTCAAGGTCTGTCGTTAGGAATGCCTCTTGTCTTTACGCTAGTGTGTTATTTCATAAACCGTTAAAGTAACGTTACATTTTATTTCGTTATTTTCTGCTGTTCTTAAGCTGGCAACCCGACTCGCCGCGCATGTCAAATACATCGCGTCGAAAAAGATAACAAGAACAATGAAAGTCATCACCGGTCGATTTCAAGTCGCGTTAGTTATGTTTTAAATGTATAATGTGTATTTAACGCCGTCAAAATGACCGGAACGATTATTGAAAATCTCAGCGGCAGAAAACTGGCCGTTCTTGTGAGTTTCCTGTTATTGTGTCAGATAACATGTTTCCTTATCGGCGGATTAGTTGCGCCTATGCCTGCTAACGCTCAAAATATACTCGGAACTGTGTGCAGAGATACATCCACCTCGAAAAACGACACGACTAAGTGGTTTTATAACCGTGGAAAGGGCTCGTGTAAGACCGTGGACCTGGGGGACGTGCATCATGATTTGACAGAAACTGACATTGTTTTCGCCTTTCAAATGCCGGTTCCCCGCGAGGACAAAATATTGGACTATTCAAGATGGCAACAGAATCTAATCGGAGTGTTACAGGTTGAGATTAAATACCATTCGCAAATGGAAGTGCCCCCGCGGAGTACAATTACAATCGACGCGCGCCTCGCCTACCGGAACAAAGGCGAGCCTGAGGATGAATGGAAACTTTATACAAAGTCTGTAGAAGAACGACATTTAGACTGTTATATTGACAATAAAATTGAAGATTACCTGTACCACTGTTCAGCGATACCATTGTTTGAGTTAGGATCATTGTTTCATGATTATTATGTCCTTAATGTTAGATTACCGGTTGATACACCAACAATGAATTCTTACATCGGTCACATACAGGACATGTGGTTGACTGTCATTAACCAAAATGGGGGCTTTACAAAAGTTTGGTTGTCTTTAAAAACTGCATTTTTTCCATGCATTATTGCTATTCTTATTTGGTTTTGGAGGCGCATCCACATGCTTTCAAGAAAACCTGTGTTATTGGAAAAAATGCTCTTAAGTTTAGGCATAGCATTGTGTCTTTTAAACATGCCTATTGAGTATCTAACACTGCAATTTGACTTGCCATTTATGTTATTGTTAGGAGACATTCGTCAAGGTGTTTTCTATGCTACTTTGTTTTCCTTTTGGTTAATATTTGCCGGAGAACACATGTTGATACAAGATACTTCAGCTCAAAGTTCTTTGAAGCAGTACTGGAGACATTTAAGTGCAGTTGCAATAGGCTGCGTTTCTCTTTTCATTTTTGACATGTGTGAAAGAGGTATACAACTCAGGAATCCCTTCTATTCTATTTGGGTAACTGATATTGGAACTAATTTGGCACTGACTTTCATTATACTGGCTGGAATATCTACTGGAGTGTATTTCCTGTTCTTATGTTACATGATATGGCAGGTGTTCATGAATATATCACAGAAGAGACAGGCATTGCCGACAATGTGCTCCGTAAGACGTTTACACTATGAAGGGATCATCTACCGTTTCAAGTTTCTCATGCTCACCACTCTACTGTGTGCTGCGCTGACCGTTGTTGGCTTTATATTGGGCCAGGTTGCCGAGGGACAGTGGAAATGGGACGAGCATATTGAAATACAATACACATCTGCATTTTTCACTGGAGTTTATGGCATGTGGAATGTTTATATCTTTGCACTACTGGTGCTGTACGCACCAAGCCACAAACATTGGCCGGCTGCTGAAAATACCTCGGACACACAGAATTTGAGTGAGGAGATGGAATTCAGTCCTCTACCTAGTGAGAGAGCCAGCAGTGAGATATCGTCACTCACATCTTTCATCAGGAAAACTACTGTCGATTAGATGTTATAATTTTAGTACTAGTATTGCCAGCTCTTCCATCTGTTTAGATTATAGGATTTATATTGGCCTAAATGTTTATTGAGTAGAGATATAAGGCATAAATGTTTCTAGAGTTCAGTAGTGATAGCAGTCTGATAAATTGTCCACAAGCATTTATTTTATGTGGGCAGCATTTACCTTGACAGTCTCTTAGTATGGGCATTAGCCACTTAAGTCTTGTAGTGTATTGCGAACTAAATTTTGTACCTGTATACTTAATAGAAGTCCGTGGGCCTAATCTTGTCGAACAATAACCATTAGATGTAGTGAGTACATATATTTAAAGAATTAATCGCTTATTTTTACTGATTTTATAATAGTTTTAAGTTGGTTGCCATTTTTTACACATGAATTGTACTGATTACTATGTTATTATTTTATGAATTTATTTTACTATTCGAAATTTGCTCTATGTGAGTCAATGCTAGGCAGCCAGCCGAATGTGTCATGCTAAAAATATTTTATAGATCATAAACCAGGTAGTTTAACCTTGAATATATCCAGTTTGGAGCGACCGCAAACACGTTTTGTATTTTAGCATATATTTTTATACCTAACTGTGATTATTTTATATGCATTTCTAAACAGTATTGCTAGTTTTTAAAATGTTAATTATAACAGTATTGCCAGCTACTTAATAATTTATGAATTTAATGCAAGTTTAATAATTGTGAAATGTATTTTGTATTATGTAATTAATATTTGTACCCATAATAAAATTGTATTAAAAATGACGTTTTGTTATTTCGAACACTGTTAGACAAACATTTCTCTTTAATTCTAAATGTACTTGGATATATATCTTTAAAAGGCATTTTATAATATCTGTGTTAAATCTGATACAAATCAGTACCTACCTTTTAAAAATCTATAGTCCTCATACATAAAGACCTCATCAAAAAACATTTGCCCATAATATTAGGAGACATTCACATAAGATATTAGTCAAAATTCCCTTATTAGGGTGTTAACATAACGTGAAACCGAATTATTTGATTGACACTTTGAATATAACCATTATACCTAGACATTAATTAAAATATATTCCGACTCTGGAAGCACTGCTCTTTCTTATATTCACCATCATAAAAAAATATGATCAATCTTTTAAAATCTGAAGTAAAAATTTTAGACAGTGCTTGTCAAGTCAGAACAAAAGTAAGTAGGTATGTAACTTTTACAATGCTTTGTACTGCTGAAAAGCACTGTAGAAGTTATCATGACAATTTTTAAAAACTTCTCATTAGGCTGTTTAAAATGGCCCAAATATACTCCATAACTATAATAAAAGGTTAAACAATTAATATTGAGTATTGTAAAATTTAAAAAAATAATATGAAAATTAATTAGATTGGGATAAGTACATAATTACTATTCGTAATTTTTAGGTAATTAATTTTCACATTAATTTAATTTTACGGGATACTGATCATCACATAATATTAAATATAATTTAGGAGCCCAGAATAAAATGGTTTAGGGTGGTACAGTCAGCGACAAAAGTGGATGAGCATAAAAGTATTTTAGTTATACGTACCATATTACACAAGGACAGAACATGTATGCCTTGTACAACTTGTAATTACTATAACCACTACTGTTTGAAACCTGCCGTAAATACTTAATTCCAGGTTAAATATTTTGAGTACTAACAATTTCCTTTTAATTACTCAAATATACCCTTCATTTTTAACTTTACTCTACACCTTCACCATCAGGTTACTAAACCTTCAATAACTTTTTACGGTGAAAAGATAGATGTCACATAGTTGAACATGCTAGTTAAATAGTATTGACCTGAGGAAACTTCAAAGTCAAAATCGACTTTTCTCTCCGACTGTACCATTGTTACGTATTTGAAATTCTGTTCGGAGTTCACAAATATAGTAGTCGATCTACCTGCTTAAAAAAATTAACTAAAAGTTGTACTACGTTTTAACTAATCTTAATTGTCTTAGATATTTAAAAGCTATTATTTTAAAAATTCCAATAAATAAATAAATTAATTTCACTATTTCAGCAGCGCAGTAAGATCGACTACATCCAGATTTTGATATAAACTTAATACATACTTTATATAATCCCTTAAGAATTAACTGTAGGAAATCCAATACTTTGATTTTTTATCTATAAAACTCTTCACTAAATATTGTGTACTTGAACTAAAAATTGTATGTAATAATTTTTCTTTTCATTTATATTTAAACAACTACATACAAGAGGACTTATTTTGTCATTTAAATAGCCCGCTTTAACCATTATAGTTGTACCTACTTGTTAAAAATCATGATATTTCAAAAAATCTAGCTACATACATTATGAGATATTTATCTGTAGGTAAGCAACTACGGTAAAATGCCATTGAAAATTATTGTGGCAAACAAGCCTACAAACTACCCTAAGAAAAATGTAGGTACTCCAGGCATTCATTGCAAAATAATATTTTTCATATAAAATCTTTGCAACCCCCTAACCCCTTTTTATTAAAATTGACCAAATGTATGAGCGTAAAATTTAACATATCTAAGTGTTTAATAATAGCAATTTTTTAAATAAATCACTATTAAAAAACGACGACCAACCGATCTCTAGTAATCAAAAAATCTTTTACAATCAAAAGAAGGTATTGGATTTCCTACAAAAATTCTCAAGTAACCCCTCATCCCCCGTCCCATACAGCTAAGTACGTACCTCGGCAAGGGTCGTTCTTGACCAAGAACTCGTCGAGTGCGACCCACCCGCCGCCCACTCGCACCATGACGGTGGATCGGAGGATACGCACTAGGCGCAGTTTCTGTGAGTCGCCGAACTGTGGGACAATGGTATGGTCTAGTTTTTGGAGATTTTCCAAGTTGCAGGTACCTATACCTAAATGGGGACTCATGCACCTATTTCAATTAAATGAAGTATCTAACAAAAATAATAAATAAAATAAATAAATAAATATTCACGGACATTTCACACAACGCTATCTGATCCCAAAGTAAGCTAGGAATAACCTGCTTGTGTTATGGGTATCAGACCGCGGATATTAATACTTATATACTTTTAAATACATACATATTATACATAGAAACACCCAGTCTCTTGAGACAAACATTTATGGGTCACACAAATATTTGTCTCCGGTGGGAATCGAACCCACGACCTCCAGCACCGCAGGCGGTATCACTACCGACTGCGCCACAGAGGCAGACAAAAAAAAGAAGTAAAGATAGCATAAGAGCCGACGGCTTTTGGGGCTCAATTTTATAAAAGTTTAAAGCTTATAAGAGCATATCTGCATAGCATCCATTAGAAGCTATTTCTATTTCCATAAAAATATATAATAGAGATTTTCTCACTGCTAAAAAGTATTGTTTTAGAGGCTTGGTCTAATTCATGATAGTCCGAGAGCCAGTAACAGATATATATGACCAAGTTCCTCTCAAGTGATAATTAGTAAAATACATCAGAAAATCAAACCATGAAGTCTCGTGAACGTCAGCTGCGGCTCGGTGGGGGGGAGGAGCAGTTATAACCTCCCACGCTCGAAGAAAAAAAAAATACATTCACTCATATCCTCTCATATAAAAATTTACCTGATGATAGCTTATATGTAACTATTGATAAATATATACGTCAGCTGGCTGTATCTCGGTGGAAAAATCGTCAGCTGATACTTTGAAGGTCGTTACGTAGTAGTTAGCCAGAAGCATTTACTGACTATTTAAATGCATCAGCTGACAAGGTTTCCCTCGACTTACTGCTAGCTGATTTTTTTTATTTATCACAGAAACATATTTAAAATCAGCTCACAAATTTTCAGGTGGGAGGAAATGACGTCTCTTTAATTATTCGGCATAGCACTCCAATATGAGTGTTGAGGTGAAACAAATATTTCGTATCAATATTTTTTTAACTTATACGTGTATATTCAAATAATTTTAGTTCTATTCCAATATTTAAATAGTCTATTTGCTTAGTATAAAGTAACTAGTTACTTGATAAAAAAAAATTATTATAAAAAAATTATGAAAAATTACAATAAGAATGACAATGTTATTTAATGCACCTAGGCAAATAGACCTGTAAGGCGACAGAGGGCAACACCGTTGTGAGCGTACATGTACATTTAAACGTATTTTTTGTCGGTTTTCGGTATGGAGACCTCCGCGCAATTGGCCGGTATTTTGAACTGTTTAGTTAATTTAAAAATAAATATAACAATATTTTTCATAACAATAATAAACAGAACGTAATTTATCGTAGGCGATAAAGATGAATGGCACAACGACACATCCCTTGTCAAGTGGTACTGATAGCTTTCAACGTCATACTGCCAACTGTCATACGCACCTTGTTACAGCGAGGCGACTATAGTCCCCTTCTTTTCTACTTCTAAACATGTTTTCCAGTGACCTCAACAAAAGGGTACCCCGAGCATGCGTACAACTAGCCCCCTTCAAGCGTACCTTAATACTGTCTATGCTATGCTAGCGTGTATTGTTTGAATCTTTAAAAATAAGAAGAATAATAATTAAAGAGACGTCATTTCCTCCCACATGAAAATTTGTGAGCTGATTTTAAATATGTTTCTGTGATAAATAAAAAGAATCAGCTAGCAGTAAGTCGAGGGAAACCTAGTCAGCTGATGCATTTAAATTGTCAGTAAATGCTTCTGGCTAACTTCTACGTAACGACCTTCAAAGTATCAGCTGACGATTTTTCCATCGAGATACAGCCAGCTGACGTATATATTTATCAATAGTTAGATATAAGCTATCATCAGGTAAATTTTTATATGAGAGGATATGACTGAAAGTGAAGATTTTTTTTTCCATGATCGAGACATCAGCTGACGTACAATACACTATGTTATAGCCAGCTGATTATTTTTTTTTGTTGAGATATTGAGTTAGCTATAATTTGATAAATTTTTAGCCGAGAGGAAATGAGTGAATGTATTTTTTTTTTCTTCGAGCGTGGGAGGTTATAACTGCTCCTCCCCCCCACCGTGCCGCAGCTGACGGTCATAAGGCTTCATGATACTATTGTCTGATGCGTATCACCAATTATCTCTCGAGAAGAAATAATGAACCAAATTTTCACCTGGCTCTGGGACTATGAGTAAACTTGTATGAAAATGTAATATAATTCAAGGAACTTACCCTGTACTTGCCCTCGCCAACTTGGAACACCCTGAACTTCTGCCTGCAAGTACACAGCATGACCAGCCTCTTCACCTCATCGTGGATCTTGTCTGCGTCCGTTGGTGGACCACGGCGTTCCACCTGAGTAACGAAATTGTTGTATGTAGGAAATTGAATGGTGTAGTAACTAATCTATGCTAATATTATAAAGAGGTAACGTTTGTGAGTTTGTGACGTTGTAACGGGTAATCTCTGGATCTACTGAACCTATTTTCAAAATTATTTCACTAATAGAAAGCTACGTTATTGTGGATCGTAGGCTATAAATCATCACGCTACAATGAATAGGAGCTGAGTAGCAAAGAAAAATGCAACACAAACGAAGTTGTGAGGGGCAGCTAGTCTGTACTAAAATTACAAAGTGATTAGGAAACCTAATTATAAAATTAAAATACCCTCAAAACTGATTGGTACTACTGTTTTTATATTAGGTATTTCACAGACTACCTACTTGATGCAGTAGCTACTTCAAAGTTTCCATGTTGGGGCATACCATCAACGTAATAAGAGTATATCAGTTGCCAGATTAATCGAGATTTTAGTGAGATCCATAAGTAGGGCCAACTTTTTGGTCGCATGCTCTATTACTATAAGTATAGATATAATTTATATTTTTCCTTTTTTCTCCTACGAAATCGGTGTCGGATATAGGTGTTCTTCTACCCCTTAGTGTCTAAATTGCAAACAATGATTTGTTTAAGCGTAATCTAGCGTAATTCTAGATGTTGCCCATATTACAAGATTCGTTCTAAGAACTTTCCATGTTCAGTATTTGAGTATGTGATGTGCATTTTGTGGATTTAGTGTTATGTACTTCTTATGGGAAGGAAAGGGATAAAGCCACAACTTTAACAAATTTTCATTTCAAATGTTGCTAACAGCACAAATGCCATTAAAATAAAGATTACCTACCTGGAAAACAGACTTGAAGCTTACGTTATTCAAACATTTTTATGCAAACAAGCGGTCTGTATAGGTACTTACAAAGAGGTAAGGCCAGCCGGTATCGATACTGTGTGTACTAGATAACATTATTTGTCTAAATCAGTGGTTCTCAAAGTTAAATGGGCGATAACACCTTTTATGTTTAAAAATCCTTCTTTATACACATGAACACTCGAAAATACGTTTCGAAAAATTATACAACGGGGTCTAGTCAACGTCTCTTTCTGTTACATAAGGTTACGCCTTTATCCCCTAAGGGGTAGGCAGAGGCATATTATAAGCATATGCCAACATTTTACCTTTTTAACCGACTTAAAAAAAGGGGGAGGTCACTCAATTCGACCGTACCATATTTTTTATTAGAATTATATACGGCTTACCACTTATTACGTGGGACTAAAATTGCTAAAAATCGGTTATCTGTAAAGTCGGTTTACTGACGATAGTTGAAAGTGACAACTCAGCCTTAAATGGAACGCCTCAGAGCGAGGTAACGCCGCATACGTCATGTTTTTTCGTGCGTGCAGCCGGCTCTCATTAAAATACCGAAAGTTATACGTTAACGCTTATTAGCTAGAGGGGTGTGACAGAACTTACCCAGTCAGGCCTGAGTGCCGCGATGAATTCTTCCCAGTCGATGAGACCGCCGCCGTTCCTGTCAAACAGATCGGCCACGGCGCCCATTTCCAACCGGGAAGTGTCGAATTCTAGACAAATAAATAAATAATTTAGTTTATGGCTGGTCAAACTAGAATACCATTTTAACAGAGTCGGAGGGTCTTATGATATTTTGTTCGAGTATCTTACTTATCTGATCTCTAACTTCTTGTCTGTGAACGTAGCGATACCTGTAAATTTTGGTGTGTACTGGAATCTCATCGGTTGTTCTAATCTTGTGTTTGATCTTGTTGGTGAATGTTAATGGTTCTCCCTCAAGATAAAACACATCCGCATATTTCGCGCAGAGACTTTTTAAATTAGCACATTCTTCCGGATTGAGATGTTCAGTGCGTAAACGAGATAAAACAGCTTGGGCGCGATCCGATCGTATTTCGGTAAATGAACAATCGATGTTATATAGTTCGCCTTGTATAGGGCGATCCATGGAGAAGATGACCTGTATACATGTAGTATTAAGTTAACATGAAATAACATGATGGTGACTATTCTACCCTATGAGTTCAACACATGCATGACAGCACATAGTTTGCATGTTGCATGTCAATCACCAACACATCTATACGATCTTGATCACGTTAACGCACTTTTTCATGCTGCGTCAAGCCGCATAATCGTTTAGAGACTGCATTACAGTTGACATTTTTATCAAAACAGGAATGTCTAATATGTAATAACTATTTATTGTTAAAAAAAATACAGTGAAACATAGTTATTTTACATTTATATATTTTTTAATATTAAAAAAGCGTCTACCTAGTAGAGTCGACTGGTGACCAAAGGGCTGACAGTTTTACCGCTCAGTGAGTAGGTATTGCTATTCAAAGGGGGAATGCTGCTAGCAGCATTCCTTTTGGACTTTTGGCAAGGCTAGCCTTGTGGGCACAATGCCACGGGAGCCTTATTAAGGTTTAGTTTAGATAGTTATAATGTGACGTGAACAGGTATGCAGATACTCACTGGTGTTAATAATTCCATCGATGAACTCGTGCCTGGGTATAAGTCCGTTGTTGTCTTTGTCCATCTTGCGGAACAGGTCTGTCAGGCGGGACTTCTTGTGGTTCATGAACTTGAGGAACTGGGGACAAACGGTTATATGTAACTTTGCTGTATGGAGGAAGTAACGAGAATTTATAAAAATTGTAGCATATCTGGTGTTGTTAACGTCCATAGGTAACAGAAATGCATTCTATTTATTTAGACATCATGTTTCATTGTAACGTTTACTGCCTATGAGCTACAAAATCGATATTCAAATAGAAAATATGTAATGCTAGTTTTATTTTTCAAAACGACCGGGTTCGATTCCCGAACTGTCTAAAATCGATGACATGGTTCCTAAGAACAGATCTATGTATGTCTTACTAGCTGATGCCCGCGGCTCCGCCCGCGTGGAATGTTATTCCCGGTTCCCGGTCACTTAGGGGTATGAAAAATAGATGTTGGCCGATTCTCAGACCTACTCAATATGCTCACAAAATTTCATGAGAATCGGTCAAGCCGTTTCGGAGGAGTACGGAAACGAAAACTGTGACACGAGAATTTTATATATTACTAGCGGACGTCACGCGGTTTCACCCGCGTAGTTCCCGTTCCCGTGGGAATATGGGAATAAAATATAGCCTATGTTACCCGCAAAGAGTGTAGCTTTCCAACAGTGAAAGAATTTTTCAAATCGGTCCAGTAGTTCCGGAGCCTATTCGTTACAAACAAACAAACAAACAAACAAACAAAAACACAAATCTTTCCTCTTTATAATATTAGTATAGATATTTACAGACTTGCCCATACTGACCGGTCCGAATGTAACACCCTGTATAGTCACACATTTTCCCTTTATGAGATAGGCAAAGGCATACTATGCGCCTACATATCACCAGTTTTAAATTGCCAAGTAGGAAATCCTACTTAATATTATAAATGTGAAAGTTTGTGAAGATGTTTGGATGTTTGTAACTCAATCACGCTCTAACGGCTGAACGGATTGGGTTGAAATTTGGTACAGAGATAGCTTATAGTCTGGAATAACACATAGGCTACATTTCAGCAGGAACGGGTACCAAATTCCACGCGGGCTAAGCCGCGAGCATCATCTAGTATAATATAATTACGATTTCATGAAAACCCTTACCCGCTTTCTCCAGTCATCCCAGCTGAAGTTGGAGACTCGTTGCAGCTCTTTCAAGTGCATGAGTCGCTCGTGCAGCCTTCTCTGTCTCTCCCACGCTAGTAGCCACACCGTGCGCCATTTGTCCCACAGTTGTTTCACGCGAGGAGATCTGAACTCGGGTTCTGCGCCCTTGCTGTTTGTGAAATTGGTTATCGTGAGCGTTTGGTAGGCAGTATAAGGTTAGGTGCGCACTATGAGTCAATCAAGGCAGTTTTGGAAAGTGTTCTTTTGATATGAGATGTATCGCCCTGATTTTTGTAAAAAAAAAGGGGCAATAAATGCCATGCGCGACTAGAATCCGACAAAACCACACGGTTTCTATCAAATCATAAAAGGATGTCTTATGGTTCCTGGTAGTATTTGACTACCCACGGCTCTCTTCGAATGTCATTAAGTTTTTTTGGGTCGTGAAAGGAAAAGTGCGCACCTAATCAAAATCTTGATGCTGAATACCTACTCGTATACCTATTTAAATTTTTAACAAAGAAAGAAATAATTGAATTTTATTTATTTACTAAAGGTATTCATAGTAACCCAAAATTTGTTCAAATGTAAATTACGAGTTACTTATTTAATATACTCCTCGGAACTTACAGTAGGTACACAAATCTCGCAGTAAATCCCGAAAAGCATATTATTGCATTGCCTAAGTATATTTTAATAACATAACCCATTTGCAATCAGGTTACAAACTACTGCGGCAAAATAAACTATAGCAGCTTATAACTGAAATTTGCCAGCATGCCACCTTGCCATGCCAAAATTTAACTCAAAATAAACAAACAGCAATAGGGTTGTCACACTAAGAAACCCAGCAAAACACACATTTGAAAAATGAAAGCACATAATATAAATAATACATAAAACCTCCCTTAGCTGATGACCACGACGATTTCAATGTTGTTTGCTAATACCTAACCCAAATGACATTATTTTATATGTGCCGGTAAATACAGTAAACCTAAGTAAAATGTTAAAAATTTTGCTCGGCAAAATTAAGCTGCTCTCTGGGTGGAAAGCCATGGTGGCATCTAAATTGAGCGTTACTCTTACGGTCTTAAAGACTATTGAAAGTGGCCCATTGTTGATCTTTCTTCACGTTCCACTTGAAATCCCAGGGTTGTAAGGACTTATAATGATTTTATGACAAGTTTCTATGGTTCGACAGAGAAACCATCTTTTAAATCACTTGGTCACGAGAATACGATGAAATTTATGTATGATTCCGTTAAACACGAATAGTTTAGTAACGAGACATATTAATGTGGACGATGGGTGACATCCTTACCTTCCCTTAGCCGGGAACCTTGGTCCGTAGTGAGGCAGGTTGCGGTCTGGCGACTCCCGTCCGGGACTCACGCGACTACACACACACGCACATTGTAATTCACAGAAAAAACGACAACCAAACTTTGTTAGTCCGTTTCAACCATGAACGCGTGAAATGTTAGTTAAGAACCATACGAATGTACAATGTGTCAACCCTATTAGTAGTGTGCGGGAAAACATACCGTATTTCAATGACGTAAAGTTTCTTTTTGAATACGTGTGGTGTTAGTTACCGATGGATTGGTGATGGTTAGTAAAATTCTGTGCATTTTTGTCTGCTTATTGCTTATTGACAAGATCTTGATTGATTTTTACGATCGCTTCGAAACGTTGTTGTTATGAGACTAAGACTTTTAAAAATGAACTCTATGATATTGGGGTAAAGACGCTTTTTACATGAAACTTCTTTCCTGTTTGATTTGGTTTACAATACCTGGCCATGTGCGTCTGCATTATACCAGGTCATCTATTACTAAGTACATTACTCATATCCGTTTATCATAATAAGAAATTTGATCAGTATGTCTGTCTTTTACGGATTTAAGGCCATTCCATTACAGGAGTTGTTCACATTTTGAATGTAAGTACGAGTATTAGAAATAATTTAAAAAAATAAAAGAAATATTTAGTAATTGTAATCTACGTGTGATTTTCTTCCAGTAAGGTACCTATTAAGGAACTACATGGAATTGGACAATCACAAATGGACCAACCAGAAATACTGATGTATCTTTTAAAAACATCATGTTTTTTGTTTATTGAAAATTCGAGGGTAAAGTGGATTGTTCAAATTTAAACATTATTATATAGGTGGAGGATGCAAAAAAAGCGTGGCAATTGTTTAATTTTCATGCAAAGCTTGACGTCAATCTCTACAGCTTGTAAGGTTAGCATGCGCGTTTCAGAAGAAGTCCAACTAATTTGTACTTTCTACATGATTATACACATAGGTACTTAATATTTTTTGGAAAAGTATCTATTTTTCATGACAGCTAAACATTATTCGAAGGCAAAACTTTATATAAAATACTTTTATTTAAGTATTTATTTTGGGAAACGGCAATGACACTTGTCACAAAATAATGACTAATTAAAAAAGTGACTAGTTGTAAAAAAATTAAATCAATGTTACAAAAAATGGAACAAAAAATTTGAAAAAATCTTTAAAAAAATTGTGGCAAAAAATAAAGCTTTCAACACTAAACTAACTACAAAACCAGGCAACTAACTACGTCACTCTTAAAAAAAGAAAATCTGTCGAACCTTCCTCTTCTAATGGCAGTGTGAATCCGGGATCTGCAGTTGAAGCGTGCCATAGAGCGAGGCGGAAAGCAACGTTTACAATATGTTAGAGCGGGATGGGGCTACGTTTGTTGGTTACGTTGTCAGAGCATCATTAAAAATACCCGTAGATTTTTTTAGTTAATTTTTAACGGTTTTAAAATAGAACTACCGCCGTTATAGTATTTAATAGTGAGGTAATTTAAAAGTGAGTATTTTTTTACAATCTACACTAATATTATAAGGAAGAAAGATTTGTATTTTTGTATGTAACGAATTAACTCAAAAATTACTAAACCGATTTAAAAAATTACATGGCCATTGTAAAGCTACATTCTTAGCGAATAATATGGGGCCATATTTTATCCTCATATTCCCACGGGAACGGGAACTATGCGGGTGAAACAGCGTGACATATGAAAGTATTATATAAATGCGCTCTGACCACGTAGTCAATAGTTACACATGACATGTAAGCACATGGTAAAAATATTTAAACAAAATACCTGCAATATTTTACTTCATTTGTAAAAAAAAAAAATATTTTTTTGAATTGCCGCTAATCTCTCCAATCAAGTTACATTGCTTGTGTGTTTTAAAGAACTGTACTGGCTGGGATCGAACCCAGCTAATCGCAAGACGCCTAAGTCAATGGGCGGCACTTATAAATTAGTGTATATTTCATAAATCCATAAAATATTGTAGGTATTGTAAAAAAAGTGTGTAAAATTGGTGACTAGAAAAAGGACTGAATTTTTTTTCACTTTTGCAAATCAATATAAAAACAATGACAAAACGAGTTACATGTATATTTTTATGGTTAAAAAACACAATAAAACACCCCATTAAAAGCATAGTACGAAAAATTAAGAAAAAAATAAAGAAAGATTCAAGACAAAGGTTATCCTCATAAAGAGAGAGTCAAAGGAAAGATTATTCTCAGAAAGAAAGATTTTAAAGTAAGATTATTCCAGAAAGAAAGATTTAAAAGAAAGGTTACTATCAGACAGAAATATTTAAAAGTAAGGTTATTCTCAAAAAGAAAGATTTAAAAGAAAGGTTATTCTCAGAAAGAAAGATTTAAAAGAAAGGTTATTCTCAGTAAAAAGGATTCAAAGGAGAAGAAAAAGGAAACATTTAAAGCAAACGAAAAATACCCAACATCAAAAATAAAGGTATTAACACACCTGAATCGCCTAGATCCATAGTAATCTGGCGATACGGACCTCTCCCTGTGGAGGTCGTGCTGGGACCCGCGTCTAATACCATGCAATGACGTCACAACATGGCCGCGGCGTGCATGAACGTGAATGGACAAGACAAAAACGAACATAAACATAACATGACAATACATAAAATAAACATTCAACATACAAAAGTAATAAAAATGTTAATAATACACAAATTAAAATAAAAAATAATTAAAAATACACGCAGAGTATTTATATGTTGTACTTTTTACATAAAATTGAATCAAAAAACAAACGATAAAATTTATAAGTTGTTTCAAAGGAAGTAAGTACCTAAACAAATATATTCACGAATAAAAAACCTATTTGTCAAATAATTGCTATTAAATTTAAATGGGACCAAAGTATGTTTATTAGTCACTCTCCTTTGGTCCCATCTACTGACTAATCGATGACAAGTTTTTATGTATTTTTTTTTTATACTTAACAAAATTTGTTAAAATCGGAATGTTGTAAAAATCGTAATCCTGTCCTAATTTAACACTTTACCGAAAGGACAGGATTTCGATTTTGAAAAGTAACAAAACTTGACTAAGCATTTTAAAATAAATAGTAGTTTTTGATCAAAAATAAATAATAACGTAAATAAGCACAAATACACACAAACAAACACACATTACTCACAGAATATTATCTGAAACATTGTTAGTACGTACCCAGGTGCTCCTTTGGTAGCGCTCTTGGCTGACACCTTCCTTGGAGTACTCTCCCGACCTTGGCTCTGGCTCTTGACCTTGAGAGCAATGGAGGTACTGATTAGATTTAGGACTTATTACAGCCATTGAGATTTTTTTAGTTAGAGGATCGTTTCAGACGCGATTCAAAAACTTATCGTTTCAAAAACTACAGGGTTCCTTACCCAAAGGGCAAAAACGGAACGGGTGTTAATGAAGCACCGCTGACCGCGTTTGTCTGTCACCCGACCCTATCTCGTAAACGCCTGATTTTTTTGCCGTTTTGGGTACGGGACCCTCCACGATACCGAACCAAATCCGACAAAAATCAGGTTTCTTACTAAGTGCTAGTCCGACTTACACTTGGCCGGTATGTAAAACTACAGACTTGGTAAAAGTTTCATGCTAAACTCTATTATTATTAGACCTTGTATTCCTTATTATTGTAAATATTTTTTGGTGTACATTTAAGCATATTTCTATTCTATTCTACTCTCTATTCGAAAAAACAATAGTTCAATTTTCAATGTCGATAGCAAATTTTAGTCTTTAATTTTATACGACGTATATTAAACTAAAATCATCAACCGTTTTCAGTAGGTGCACCGATTGCAAGAAAAGCTGGTATGGGCCGCAGAGATCATAATGGGCCTATAAAATACACCTACTTCTACTATAAACTATAAACATACTACTTTTTCCAAAATTGTTATTCTGAAGAAGTATTCCTTACCTGATAAGCCTTGCAGACTCTGTCAACCTCGTTCTGTCTCTTCTGCGTGTGTTCCATCAACTCCTTATGGTCTTCGATCAGGCCCTCCAGTAGTTCTATCGACTCTGGTAAGGGTTCAGCTTCGAGTGCTATTTGGGAAAATATTGCAATTTTTATTAGCTAGCAAGAGCAATGCGTCTGCCTACCTCTTTAGGGAAATAGACAAGTGTTTGTCACCCTTTTTAAAATGCTACAAAGTATTGTAACAGTTTTTACAAAAGTTTCTGCAAGATCTAATAAAATTATGGCTATGGCTGACTTTTCTAACGGAGGCAAGTAACTTGCTGTTCATAGTGACAATTCAAATGGCCCTGTCACAATATTATTGCAAGAGGAACTCGACCTTAAATAATGTGAAATGTTATAATCTCATTTTAATTGAAATTCATGTTTTTATGAGAAACTAGCGGACGTCACGCGGTTTCACCCGCGTAGTTCACGTTCCCGTAGGAATACGAGAATAAAATATAGCCTATGTTCACCGCAAAGATTGTAGCATTCCAACAGTGAAATTATTTTACAAATCGGTCCAGTAGTTCCGGAGCCTATTCGATGCAAACAATCATATTAATATAGATAAACTTCTTTAAACCTAAATAAACCTCAGCCCCAGGCCGCTTAGTTCGCAAGAACCAATACGCCAGTCAATAATCAAGAATTCAGTAAACTTAAACTTACAGAGCAGAGTATTTTCCAATCCAATCAGCCATTGCAGCAGTTCCTCTAGAACCAAGTCCAGATCCTTCAAGCTCTGCATGTGGTTCTCCAGTTTGCTGCCCCGTTGCATCGCCCATTGCCATACCTGTATTAAAAAATAGATGGATATTTTTATTTGATAAATAAAAATGTGAACGCCAAATTAAGTATCTCAGTACATCAATCAATCAATACATATAATAAAATCGTAACTGTCTGTTTGTCTGTACGTTTGTGCACGCTAATCTCAGCAACCGCTCAACCGACTGCAATGCGGTTTTCTAACCGCAGTGTTTGTTTCATGTAAATCGGTTCATAAATAAAAAAGTTATATCAATCTAAAATATCACATATAAAATGCAGCGTACGAAGTCGCAGGCAACAGCTAGTAATTTAAAAACTTGAGAGGTCTCAAGGGACACCCGGATGGAACGAAGTTCCTTTCGATTAATTAGTGAAGGAAATTTTATTTTTTTAATTTATAATAATATTTTTTTTATTATTAACCCTCATTTTATTACCCCCCCTTCCCCCCTCCCACCCCATTCCCCCCACTCCCCTTTCCCCCGCCCCTCCCCCTTACCCCGCATCTCCCCCCCTTCCCCCTTATTTTATGACGGACATTTTTCCTCCGTGTTCTTTAATTTGCTTCAGTCTAGAATAGAAAAAGTCAGAAAGTGCTTCTACGTTTAGAATCTAATGCATTTTGAATGCAGTCAAATAAGTAATTCATATTTTCTGTAGAATGTTAAGTTAACTGCATTGAATGATAAGTATACAATCAAATACAATGTCAATGTTTATCAATAGCCTAATTAAAATTTTTATCAAGATATAAGTAGCATTATATATAATATAGTCACGTCCAAATTTCGCCATTATTTTGTATCTGGCTCCACGTCCCCCTAAGTGGCCGCAGTGGTAACCGTAGGTTGGTTGGGAGTCCTGGAGTATACCTAATACCTACAATATTACCTGGCCTGGAGTAACTTTTTGAAATATCTGCAATACTGGTCGTATTGTCATCACCAAGTCGCGTTTGTCCATACTCATATTGTACACAAAACACTCAAAATACACACACAATACAAATAATACACAACCAAAACACAGCGCAGTGTTGACGTAATAAAATCGGTTATATATTAAAATACCAGAAATCAAAATGCCTTTACTTAAAATGCATTAGACCAAAATACCCGAATTCGAAATACCTTAACATTCAAAATACCTTATTTCAGTACACCTTACCGCAAAATGTCTAAATTTAAAATACAAATAATCATTATATCAGAATTCAAAATTCAAATTTTCAAACATCCTTAATTTAAAATACCGAAAATAGAATACAATGTGTCACTGTCACTCACACGTTTTGTTATTCGGCTTTAACTTATTTACACCCCCCCTCCCCACCTAAGTGAAGCCGCAGTTGTAGCCGTAGGTCTGTTGGTCCTTGGGTATCCTTCTGAAGGCTTACCCGGGGCTCCCAACTGTAGGCGGTTATGTAGGATACGTGTGGTTTTTAGTGGGTAGTAGTCCGGCATAGTATCCATGTAGGATTTACCTCATGTTAAAACACTTTGATTCAGAGTTACAAAAGTACTACAGTGGGCTAACGAAAAATAAAATAAAAAATAACCACGAAGGCTAAGGCGGGAGCTCCGCTTCGCTTCGCTCCCGCCTTAGTCTTCTAACCTAACCTATCCGAGTCGGGATACTCTGAGTCGGGGTGTTAACCATTCACAGATATATAGCATCCTTGTAGGATTTAAATCATTTAAAAAAAAAAGTATTTTGCGTTTAAACATTTTAAGATAAGGTATTTGATAAATTTATTTTTTGGGTTTCGGTTATTCGACCGTAAGGCATTTTAAATTATTAATATTATAAATATTTGCCTTTTGAATATTGATATTTTGATTTCGGGTATTTTGGGCTACGATATTTTGAGTTAAGGCATTATAATTTCTGGTATTGTGACGGTATACCAATAAAATCACATGTTATTTTGTTTTGAAGGAAACTTGTAATCTATGTTAGAGATACCACGATTATTTTTAATCGTAAATATGTTAATTATAATCTTTATCGATACTTTGAATCCTATGCATGAATTGATCAGTGATTTTTGTTGTGATTTTATTCTGAAAGCGAATGCTAAAGTTTCGGGTTCGATTTCCGAGTTAGAATATAAAAATACGTGACTTTTTTTTCTTTTAAGAGAACCCACTGGTCATATCTCTTATTTAAAAGAAATCATTTAATAATTATAGAACGAACGAAGATACATAACAAATTTTCAAATGTAGTGAAACAAAAATTGTTGGTGCCATCTACTCCTGGGAGGTTGCTAATGTATTACAAATCATCCTGTAGCTTTATGAAATGTGGGTGCATAGACTCTGCCTACTCCTTCTGAGAAATGAGCGTGACTATTATATGTATGAGACTAGATGGAATTATAATATTTTTTTAAATAATCTTACCTCATCCCAACGACTTTGAATAATCGTGATCCAGTGTTTGATAACAGTCACAGCATCAGGATGCGCTTTACTCAAGATAGAGTGAGCCAGAGTGATAGTGTCTTCCTTGTCTTTTTGCTTTTCGTTCAGTTCTCTGACGAATCTCTCGTGTTCTCTGATCTGCTGCTGAGTCTCCTGGTCTCCTTCGGGCAGCTGGCCGGAGAATCGAAGCTTGGTCTCCGCGTCGGAGAGCCACTCGAGTAGCATGTTCACTGAGCGGTGGAGTTTTTCGGCCTGGGAAATATTTTTGGGATTAATGAAGTTTTAAAAAATGTTCCTAAAATGAAAATGACTGAGCCAAATTATGTTTAATTTTTAGGGGACAAAGTGGCAACTATTCCGCATCAAACAGAATCTCGTACATACATAAAAAAGTGCCAATCAAATTAAGAACCTTCTCTTTTTTGAAGTTGTGAAAAACTTTTATAAATAAGCAAATCGGGCAGTTTCACACGCTCCTACGAGTCTAATGAAGAAATACCTCATCTTTCATACAGTCTTCTCTAGCTATTTCTCTCTCTCTCACCCTCTCTCCCCCCCGCCCCTCTCTCCCTCCCTCTCTCTCTCTCTCTCCCCCTCTCTCTCTTATGTGACGTAAACATAATTGTGAGGGTCAGCTAGTATTATTATATTGAGACTGCAATATCCCAAAATGCTAACCAATAAGTCGAAAAAATAAGTTAGCAACTTGCTTAAGCTAACTATAATCTTAAACAAATCTGACTTTATTCCACAAAACTTCACAACATCACTCCAAAACTAAAAACCTCACCTCTTTAAGCGCAGCATCCAGCCTATGCGCCCTGGTGTCAGACAGGGAATTGACCCTCTCCCAAGCGCTCTGCAGCTCCGAGCACTGCGCCCTAATGTTGGCACCATCGGCCGCTGGTACTGTGCTTTCCAATTCACGTCCAGTTTTCAGCACTGAGGACATCTGTTGTGAACGGGATTGGAGGTCTTCTTCGAATTGCTGGAACAAATTTGATGGGTTAGAGCTGAAAGGATTTCGGTGGTAACGCTTTTTATGGTTGTCAGAAAAGGAGTGTTTGTTTCTGCAAATGTTGTGTTTAAAATTGATACTTGAAAGCTCGGCTTGAAAGTTAGGGAAAGTAGCACCGCTGGTTACTGCAAACATCCCTTGGTTATAATGACCTATTTGGATTTGGTGGACAATATTTTTGGCAGTCATCTTGATGTTGAAAATATTATCATGAATACGAGACCAAAATGGAAAACTCAATACGCTGCAAAAAGACCACAAAATGGCGGCGATTCAACATCTTCCTTTTATAGCGTACCTTATTTAGCGTCATATATTATTTAATCACTTAGCTGCTCTATGAAATATGTTATAAATAAATTTTGAATGGAAATTATAGATATGACCTGCATCACCAAACTGTATCCCCCTTTTTTTGTTAACATTTGTTTTCTTGAATTGCCTCCTTAAGGAAGCCACTGTTTAAAAATAATAAAGAGAAAAGTCAGTATTGCTCTTACCTTGTGTTGTTCAATAAGCGCCATGACAGTATCAAGGTCGCCATGCACCGGGGAGTCGGCAGAGAGCTCCTTCAGTTGCTTCTTGAGCCACTCCAGCAGAGCCGACATGGCGTCCTTGAACTGGCCGGAGTAGAGGAGCGCTTCTTCTAGCCTGCGTTGTCTGTGAGGGAGTGGTAAATCAATCTTATATATAAAAATGAATCGCAAAATGTGTTGGTAAGCGCATAACTTCAGAACGGGTGGACTGATTTCACTAATTCTTTTTTTATTGTGCAAGGTATTGTCAGGAGAAGGTTCTTATGGAAGAAAAAATATTGTATTCCCGCGGGAACGGGCACTACGCTGGTGAAACCGCGTGACGTCCTCTAGTGATGAATATTTGTGGGCATTCTCATACAACATCATCTAGCAAAAATTAAGCTAACATAAGCTTGTGCTATGAGATCTAGACGGCTGATAGACATACTTATATATATTTAAAATTCATACATATAATACATAGAAAACACCGAAATTTCGAAACAAACATTTGTGGATCACACAAATATTTGGACTGACCCGGGAATCGGACCCAGGACCTCAGCGCGGCAGACAGTTATACTACCGAATGCGCCACCGAGATAATAGAGTTAGAAAAGATTGCATTAGAACATTTTCGACTGCCTAGGTCTAGAGCACAAAATTTGTGTGATCCATAAATATTTGTCTCGAGTCTGGGCTTTTCTATGTTATGTACAGATGAACCACGTTTATAAGTCGCATCGACATAGTTCGCCCGCTCGGAAGAGAGCAAGCTAACGACGATTAATTACAATTGCCAACGCTGTTGAAACACCGACTTTATTGCGTTACGTTAAGATTGAAAATGCAATAAATTCAGAGAGTAGTGCTGTCGCGCTCATTGTAGCTCTTTGCAGCGCGCAGGCGTTAACCAACAACAAAGGACCCTGTTTGGCGCGTCTATGCGGAGCGTTGTGATTGGTTGATATTTTTTCGCGCGTTTCCAATATAAGACTTCTGCGCAGGTATATCGGCGTAACTTATAAACGTGGTACTGCTGTACCTATTATAAGTATGATTTTACATAAAAAAGGAAAACAATATTAAAATAAAAATTATCAATACTACTAGCATTACACATACCTGTCAACAGCCTTCGAACAGACGGTAGTCCATTTAGTCTTCATATCAGCCATCATGGTCTTCAGAGTGTTCTCATCAGTCTTCGGAGCCTTGTCCTTAAGCTGCTTGCCAGATTTCATGGTCTGATCGTACACCGGCTGTTTAGCTGCTAGTGCTTTTTGGAACTCACGGTGCTTGGTTAGCCTACAGGAAAGATTTCTTACAGTTGTAGGAAGAAACTACTAATACTATAAAGTAGAAAGATTTGATTGTTTGTATACATCGAATAAGCTCCGTAACTACTGGACCGATTTGAAAAATTCTTTTACTGTTGGGAAGCTAGACTCTTCCCGGTAATCATAGGCTATATTTTATTAGCGCCTTCCCACGGGAACGGGAGCTACGCGAGTGAAACCGCGTGACGTCCGCTAGTAGTTTTATAAAGAAACTCCTAAATCTATACTAATTATTATTATTAGTATGAATTTAGAAAAAATATTTGACTGTTTATTTGCAAACAGAACAATGCAAAGAAACTACAGTTAACAGTGTAGAAAATAGTGCCATCTAGCGAAAATTTACCGAAGTAATTAGACGTTGTAAGTTCTGCATCGCTTTATTATTGGTTTCGGTTTGGTGTACAAATGTTAAGTACTAAAATATTTTGATGACAATGAAAAATATACAGAATATACAGGGTGAATTTTTGAAAAGGGCTTGGATGGCCAACTCCGAAACTATAAGGAATAGCTAAAAATGCTCAAAGGAGTCACGAGCCCGATTTTTATAAAATTTAAAACCTCATCATTAGATTTTTGAAAAACCAATAATCCTAGGTGAGAATCGAACCCATTGATTTTGAAAAAAAAAACACACCCTTTATTATTACACCATACGATAGTGTCGCTGATAAGGATCAAATTCTGCGAAGTAATGATATACGGCAAATTTAAGGAAAGTTTGAAATTTTAATAGAATTCATATTTCATGTACCTAAATTTTGTATCATAGTTTGTTTCGTTCAAAATCCCAGAATAGATAGTAACTATACCGTGTTTTAAATCATGCTCAGAATGATTATTTGGAGAATATTCTAAACGGAATCAATAATATTGAATGCAGTACTATCTTTGAGGTCTCGAATCCAGCTATGTATTGAAAACAATGGTCTACATTTTGAACAGTTAATCAGTCAACGTAAGCAAAATAAATTGTATTTTGTTAAAGATGAGCACTTTCCTTTAGTTTGCCGTATGTCATTACTTCCCAGAATAAGATCCTTAATAGCAACACTATCGTATGGTGAAATAATATAGGGTGTGTTTTTTTTTCATAACCAATGGGTTCGATTCCCAGCTAGGATTATTAGTTTTTCAAAAATCTAATGATGAGGTTTTCAGTTTCGTCAAAATCGGGCTCGTGACTCCTTTGAGCATTTTTCGCTATTCCTTATAGTTTCGGATTTGGCCATCCAATCCCTTTTGAAAAATTCACCCTGTATAGTATACGAGACACTTTTGTTACGTATAACATTCATTATAACATGTTCAATTTGTTGCTTAAAGTATTTCAATCCAAAAAATAAGACAGATAGACGAGGTATGTTTTCCAGACACGAAACAACAAAGTTGTCATGAAAATGTTAATAGCGCGATGCAGGTTTCATTGCCAGATGGCACTGATCGAATCAAACTAGTCACAATAGCAAGAAAAGTGTGAAGTATAATATAATTGATTCAAATGACGGTTACACAAAAATAGTCTTTATTACAAAGGCTTATGTATTTCAAAGGCACAGAATGTAAACCTCAAGTTTCAAACTATAAATATCTACTTTATGCGTTTAAAATAAGGTCTATATTTGTTTGGGCCAAGAAAATGCTTATATTACCTTTGTTTGATCTTCTCCGGGTCGTTGACGGTCGCCTCCGAATTCAACTCATCCAATTGTTTCTCCGTGTCGTTCAACCAGCTCATTAAGTTGTTCCTAAACAATAATAAAATTAGTATTAATATATGTTTTGACCTGAAGAAAGTCGCAGGATGCCAGTCAGGATGTGGAAGGCGCAGGACCGTGTATTGTGGCGTAATTTGGGAGAGGCCTGCGTCCAGCAGTGGACTGCTATAGGCTGATTTGATTGATGATATGTTTTGTAACATACACAGCATGTCTATAAGCTCGACCAATTGGGAATGTGAAAAAAAACGTACGTATTTGTACGTATTTCAAAAGCTTATCATTAATAATATCGATATTGATTTCGCAAACCTTATAAACAAAGATTTTGATTGAATTATGAACCATTCAAATTGATAAAATTTGAAATACCTACGACCATTCGACTTTAAACGCTCGACATTGGTTACTATGGCTGTGACGTCACGATATTTGGTATGTATTCAACAATTCAACCCTTGTATACGTAACTGTTGCTACAACTACAATGATTGAAATCGGCTATGATGACGTCACACGCGCTCGGATTTGTTCGGGAGCTGTCGCCGTGTTTTCAGACGGTGGTTGTGTTCGACTCATTATTGATTTTTTTAATTGGTGTAACTTCTGAATAATTGCGAAAATCATAAAAACAAAAATAGTTTTGCTATAAAAGTGATATAATGATCTTTCAATTTATCACAATAAAAAAAAAAACATCCCCAATTGGCCACCATTGCTGCGGGCCTAAAAAGGCAACATTGTATGTTTCATAATCTAATCATAAAATGTTACGTTTCCCTGCGTTTGTTAATGTTTCATTTCATTTCAACGAGTCCCCGTATTTCTTTCGGAGTAGCTACATCAATATCATATTGTGATTGAATTATGATTTGAAGATAATTGTTTTAATAATGTTACCATTTTACGGTCTTTAAAGCACTTCGTGTACGAATCTACAAATGAATCAGATTATGAATGAAACGAGCTATATAATACGAAGTAATTAAAAATACCCCAAACGATCACCCATCTTTTAAAAGACCTTAGCATATTTTTCTTTACAGAATATTAATGATGAAAAGTGACTCAACTTACCACATATCACTAAATTCTTTAGCTTCCTTGAATCCATGATCCAAAGCCCTGGTCCTCTCAGCAGCCTTCGAAACGACCCTCTCCCATCTATGCTGGACGGAAACTAGGAGATTCTTGATCAAGATCACGTCTTGTTTTTGACTGAAGTATTTAAGATGTGTTCCCTTCTTGTCGAGGTGTAGCATCGTCTCCCGGTGGGTGGCTACCTCCTTTTGGAAGGCTTTGTGTTCTTCGATTTGGGCTGTGGAAGGTTGTTTGTAAGTATAAATATAATAAATAAATAAATATTCACGGACATCTCACACAACGCTATCTGATCCCAAAGTAAGCTAGGAATAACCTGCTTGTGCTATGGGTATCAGACCACGGATATTAATACTTATATACTTTTAAATACATACATATTATACATAGAAACACCCAGACTCTTGAGACAAACATTTATGGGTCACACAAATATTTGTCTCCGGTGGGAATCGAACCCTAAACCTCCGCTGCCGCAGGCGGTATCACTACCGACTGCGCCACAGAGGCAGTCAGAGTATAGATGTTTTGGAGTAATGGGCAGATTAAAATTATATTGCTCGGAAAATTTAGAACAGAAAATTGAAGTTTTACAATTCTATTTCTGAAAATTTCGCCGCTACACTATGTATTATATTAATGGAGATTTTTTTTTGGAATTATTAGAAATCCTAATAAATAAAAAAGATGTTCGTGAAATTACAGATTTCTGGGTGAAATTGGGTGTAAATTATAGGAAAGTAAAAAACTACTTTATGGTAAAATAGTCCTCACATCGTACCTACTAAAATTAAAAAGTGCGAAAGATTGGATGAATTTAAGTTTTTTCCACGATCATACAACAACGGGTAAACATTCCGATAAACCAATATAAGTAGACACTTACTGAGCAGAGTCTCCATAACCCTAGACACGGGTTTGGCAGAAGTGAGGGTCTTCTCAGCGCTGGTCAGCCAGTCTACGAAGGCCTGCAGTGCGTCGTGGAATTCTGTCGCTTCTTTGAGAGCGATTTCTAACTTTATCTTCTTGTCAGATGCCCTGTTGAGGAGATAAGGAATAGGTAAACATTTAAATATGGAAAAAATAAATACATAAAGAATTGGTTTCGATCAGGATTCGAACCTGCGTCTTCTCGCATACCTTACGGACGCCTTAACCACTTGGCCACCGAAACCTATTCGGAAACGACCAAATTTTCCGCACAATATGCGAGAAGACGCAGGTTCAAATCCTGCTCAAAATCGATTCTTATTTTCATATTGAACGTTGATGATTGAGTTAGCATTCTAATTGCTTTTGAAAAAATATTTTAAGGAATAAGTAAATTTTTAAGATCGATAGGTAGAGAGATTTGAACACTCATACATAAACATGTTGTCTAGTAACTTTCTGTAAGGTGACCGCTTACCATCAGATCTGAACTATACATTACCTGGCAGTGACATTATCCCATCTAGACTTCAGGGTCTTCAAGTTATGATGCAGTTGTGATGTAGGGTTAGGCTTATCCTGTCTCTTGAGGTACTCCTGGCCTTGTTGGAGCACTGCCTCCACTTTGGGTCTGTTGGCTTCGATCTCGTTGTAGACCTCCTGTGAAAGGAAGGTACTTTTAAGGTCACTGTGTCACTTTTGGACAAGATATTTTTGAAACATGTACCTGTTTGGAATAGTCTAAATGTGTCATGTTTCGTAAAATTCTTGCATTTTACGAAACAGGGAGAAAGTCTTCGGGAATAATGTCGTTTACAAGTTTCCAAACAGTTTGGGAACTTATATGAATATAAAAAAACAATATAGTATGATTTCTGTCGTGATAGAAGTGAGTCTTGTTAATTTAATTTTGTTTGAAGTAGTAGGTTTGATTCCCGCCCAAGATTATTGGTTTTTCAAAAATCTAATGATGAGGTTTTAAGTTTCATCAAAATCGGGCTCGTGACTCCTTTGGGCATTTTACGCTATTCCTTATAGTTTCGAATTTGGCCATCCAATCCCTTTTGAAAAAT
Organism: Miltochrista miniata; assembly: GCA_933228765.1. NCBI lineage: Eukaryota > Metazoa > Arthropoda > Insecta > Lepidoptera > Erebidae > Miltochrista > Miltochrista miniata. The sequence goes on from OW121769.1 coordinate 7,506,685, forward strand.
TCACCTGTATATATGTATCTTTTTCTTACACTTTTTCGTTTCATACTTAATTGACAAAAAATTAATTCCAAAGTAATTATAAGTAAGTATAACTTTTTCTCAGACATGTCGCAATAAATAAAAAAAAAAAAAAATATCTGCACATGTATAACATTATTTTTCTCCAAACACAATTCAATGTCATCTTACCATAAATCTCTCCAGTTGTTCCGTGGCAGTTTCAGGCAGGCCGCCGACAGGTTTGGAGGCTGTGATCACGCTGTCCACTTCAGACAACCAGCTTAGCAGGTCGCCGATTTCCGCGTTGAAGCTGTACATAATAATGTCATTATAATGTTGTATGTTTGTTCTGGAAGTTGATTCTACGGGTAATTGTGAAGCAAAATTACAATGTTACTACTTTGTTTAAGTAAGCATGATAGATTGCATGCTTTCGATATTAAATTGAAGCAGGCACTGAAAACATTTGTTTTACGCTATTGTTAGGACACAATTTGAAAAAATTGATTCAGTAAAAAGTTGCTAAACAATATCTACTCCAAAATTCTTGTGTATTGGGTGCAATTGGGCTCTACTGAAATGTTTGGGGCTCAAACCAGTCTCACCTGCAAGATGTACTGACTGTCAAAAATTGAGAGGGACCTACAACCAAGCAGTGAACTATCATAGGCTGATTTGATTTATTGATCGACTTTTTACGACTATTCAGGTTGGAACCCATAAAGAGCTTTGCTCCACAAAAGTTAATAGCATATAAATGTACCTTCTTTACAACTATCTGAGCTGTAGTCAGAGTGCCAAGTATATCCTAGAAAGATCTTTAAGGATCTTACCTTTGAGCTTCTCTAAGGGCATCCTCCAGTTCAGTCTGTCGGTCGCGCGCTTTCTGTTGCAGTTCGCGCCATTTGCGGTTCAGTGTTGCCAGTTTTTCTGCTGTTTCACCAGCCTCCTCGGTACCTATGTAGACGTAAGTTTATAAAATTAAGAACACATCTAGGTATACTTGTAAAAATGTTTTGACAGATTCGAGAATCTACAATGAGATTCTCGCCAGTGTGTTCACTGGCGAGAATCTCATTGTAGATTCTATACGGCATATATATATATGGCAATTATATACGGCAATTCCGGAATCTGCCAAAGAGCGTGGTTCTTTCCCAAATGCTAAAAAGGGGCCTATTATTTTTGACACCTTTAGAAACACATTGCTATTATTATATTTACAGACCGTCGTTGCCGTTAAGTAGGTTCATATATGAGTAATATTCTTTGCACATTCACAACAAGCTAAGGTGCCAACATGACAACATGGGACTAGTTAACAAGTTATCGTGAACGGTGAGTACGTGAATGTTCGTTTAAAGAAGTTTCTTACAAAGACTTAAAAATAAAAAACAAGGTTATAACTAGGTAACTATAGGTACGGTAAACCTAGAAATAATATGATTGGTTATTTTTTGTATTACAAAACAAATATAAAGAAGCTCTAAGCGTTAGTGCGTATTGCACGAAACTGTTGAAAATGAAATGTATAATGAAAAAAGTTGATAGGATTGATACTGCTATCATTTTGAGACATATCAACCTAAAATCAATGTTTTGTAAGACAGTAACTAAATGAGAACTTTAAATCTTACCAATGAAAATAATTATTTTACTAGTTTAGAAATAGTATTCTCCAATATGAACACTGATGAGTTGCCATATGAACAGCACAAAGGAACTTCATTATTTTCTACTAGTTTTTGGTAAGCTATATATATGTAGGCTAAGGCTTACCGATTAAGAAAATGAGGCCAAAAGAGCTAATACTTAATCCAAAAGTGAATACTATGACGCGGCAGTGCTAAACACTGTTCACAAGTAACGAATGATTTGTTAATATCGTGAATAATGCCGATACATTTCTAGATAGTCTACACTACACAGTACTCACTTTTGGATTTCTATTATCTTTCATGGTCTAACTTTCTTATAATCTGAGGACATTAAGTATGATGGGTATGTAAAAGACAGTACAGAGAGAGAGAGAGAGAGAGAGAGAGAGAGAGAGGTAGAGAGAAGCGTAAGCGCGTGCACATACCCGTACCGTGCTGCACTATCTGCGAGCCCGCGTCGTTGAGAGTGTCGACGCTGGCCTGGTGCGCCGCGATGTCGTTGACCAGCACCTTCAGCTTGGCCAGTTCTACTTCCAGCACTTGAGGGTCGCCGGCCACCTGGAAAGGGTTAAGTTGTTGAGATAATTTGTTTATAAAATGTGAGTCCTGGGACATCCTTCCGAGGGCTTACCCGGGGCTCCCAACCATAGGCTGTTGGGCGTAACGTGAGGTTTTTTTGTCGGTAGGAGTCCGGCATAGCATCGATTACGATTTTCCCTCACGTTAAAAACAAATGCGAATGGTCCAATAATTACGTAAGGTAATTTTCGACGATTCTAGACCCTGCCTCCCTCCTCCCCCATGTAACGCACCATAACGTTTGACAATACCCTCTTCCACGTAAATTGTGTTACGCAATACTTGAACGCCCCCAATTTTATGAGTAGGGGTGTCTCGATATTTGGTACTTTTTCACGTTCTTCTTCAAATATGGTACAGGGATAGATACAGTCTGGAATAACATTATATCCCTGGAATAGGTTTCTATGAGAAATGGAAGATTACTACGCGGGCGGCGGATTCTTATGACCGTTACCGAGAACTTCACTTGATACCTAAAGATCTTGAAGTTCTTTTAAAACTTAAAATAACAATAGTCTATACAAAAATTATTAAAAAGAAAGATTTGATTGTTTATTTGTTTGCATTGAATAAGTTCCGAAATTACTGAACCGATTTGAAAAATTCTCTCACTGTTGGAAAGCTACACTTTTAACAACCCACTTTGCGGGTGAAACCGCGGCATATCCGCTGGTCCTGTAAGAAAGACATCATATGAAAGTAGGTACTCACCGGTCTCAAAGAATCCAAAGTATCACTGGTATGTTGAATCCAGCTAAGTAGTTCCTGCAACGCGTGTTGCAACTGGCCCAGTCTAAGTAGAGCCCTCTCTAGTTGCTGCTGCCTTTCGACCATGCCGCGCAGTAAGGCCGACCAGCGTGAGTTGACCTCTGTGAGGGGCGCTTTGATGGATGACGCTTGTTCTGATGATGTGCGTTCCGTCAGCTCTTGGGCTTGTCTGTGTGAATTGTAGATTATTTTAGAGGAATGATTATCAATAGGTGCAGTTTTGGATTTAAAGGACGTTCTATAATTTGGGTATTCCCCGAGGTTCCATTTCTTAAAGAGTCTGTCCCGGAATCTCACAATTTTTTTTTAAATATTCCGTAATACTCCAGTAGTATTACGGAAAATTTTCTTTTGTTTCAGAAGCTGATCAAACAAAGAATCAATTTTATATGAAAGCTGTTTGACTTTATCAGTATTTTCGAAAATGATTCCGAAGATGGTGTAATAATGGGTAGCAATCCATCCCTGGCTAATTTTTTATAGATATAACGTGCACAGAATGATCTACCGATAATTTTTGACATTCCGGGCAATTCCGAGTTCCGTATCAATAAATAGTGTACCGAATTTTCTATCGAATGCATATCGTACTGGAAAAATATGGGACTTTGAATCGCTCGGTTGAACAGCGCAAACAGACTAACAAAACAAATTCACATTCGAAGCTTGGTTATATTGTAAAAGAAACCTTATTTCATTTAGCAAACGAACAACTTTCCTAAAGTTGGTCTTAAAATTTTACTTCAATAACCAATGTAAATGGATCCGCTGATTCTATTATATCCACTTCTACTATTCAAATAAGTAGTGGATTAAAGACTCTTTAAACTATTATACTTATACTGAAAAACAAGCGTACTGGTATGGCAAATATGTATGTAAGTACATCCCTATCTACATAAACATACAACAACGCACACACGCACAACACGGGACTAATACATGCACAAAACAACACACAAGCAAACACTTGTAGTAATTCAAGTAAATATCTTGCCTCATTAGACTCCTTCATGTCACACCATCCAGGATAGGTGCATAGAAAATAACAGTATTAGTACGTGGAATATAGGAAAAATACTAGTCTATTGGCGGTACTTGAATCGCGGAACTCAGAGAATTTATAGTGAAATGTCCTCAAATTAGAATTAAAGCACAAATTAATAAGGTAAAGAAAGCGATCTCATGTATGTACTTTCTTTTTTCAAACCTACTCTCGGCTACGCACACTCGCGCACAAACCAATATAGAAATTACTATTTAAATTGACCTTATATTGTCCGTGAACTCTGTAAGCGGTATCTAAGTGTGAGTAGCCCGAGCACACTTTGTTTGTAGATTGCCTTCTGTATCTTATTATTATGTGGCTAAAGGCAGACGCTTACCGAACAAGAACATGAGGCCATGAAAGCGAATACTTAATCTTAAATTGAATACTGCGTAGATTCTCTAGAAGTGAATAATGCCGTCATTATTCACGACAAATGAGAAATCATTCTTTAGGAGTGAACGGTAAGACGCTTAGTTTAGAAGTGCCGCGTCACAATATTCACTTTTGGATTTGGTATTTGCTTTCTTGGACTCACTTTCTTGTTCGGTTGGCGTCATCTGAATTAAGTTTTATAATCTGAGAAAATGACATTATTGTTGCACAAGATTGACAAAGTGAGTCTCTGTGGTCTGAGATTCGCTTATATTAAAGACAAACGTGTAAAGGATTAATAACAGTATCAGTCATCTATTGCACCAATGAATGAGGGTTTGGAGCAAAATTCAAAATCATCATCATCTGAGCGTTATTCCCATCATGAACTAAATTCTGTTAAAAAAGTGTTACAGGACATTTAAGAGTATCTGCTACTTGTGTACACAATGTCCCATCCCTTTCTATCTTGTTTATAACGAAAAAGATAGCTAGTGTCTAGACGCTTTCTTTCTGGTTTGTCAAGGGACAGAAAGGGATGGGACATGTAATTCACTTCTTTAAGGGTGAATATTATAACATCTGAGCTAAATAACGCCATACCTATACAAACACTCATAAAACACTTGGGGCTTATTGGGTTCAACCTTGAGAAATCAGGGTAATGAACTTATACTCTTCCCTACAAAATACCTTTAAAACCCCAGGTTCAAACCCTTATAACCAACCTAAAATGCCCTCATACAACCCCATGCATTCACTCAATACCAAACTTAGAAGTCGGGTATAATATTAGCTAATCTAATCTCTACTCTAACCACTACTTTCCTACCAAATACCCCTAAAACCCCAGGTTCAAACCCTATTACCTCATACAACCCCATGCATTCACTCAATACCCAACATACCTGTTCAAGGCTTCCACTTTGACCATGTGAGGGTCGACTTCCTGCTTGAAACTGGCCAACTGTGCGATTTGACGCTTGACGGCATCGATGTCGGAACCTAATGGACCCATTCTGGAGAACTTGTCTTCGGCTTTGTCGAGGAATTCTTGGAGATTCTGGAATCAAATATATAGATTAGTTTTTATAGTGGTATTTAGAAGTGCTTGTGAAGCCATGGATGCAACACTCGAGATTTTACACTTGTTCTTTCGACTGTGGTATGGAGTTTCCACCAAATTACTCTAAAATGTATTTGATTACAATAACGCCTATATCTCCAAAGGAGTAACTAGAGGTATATTATTAGGCACCCACACTTTCTCACTAGTTTTCATACGTAATAGGGGGTAACTCCGTGGCTGTGTAATATTTACTATGCGTATTGCCATAACCAGGCACGACTATAGAATCTTTACCCAAAATTCCAACAGTTTTGACAGATTTCAAACATCCACAAATACAATCTCTGTAGTTTGAGCACAAAGCTTATGTTAGTTCAATTTAAAGTCTTGAAACCGAAGTAAAATAATTTTGGAAATTATAGGGCTGAAAAAGTATTTCAAGGGGTTGAAATAGGGGATGAATTAAAATACAAGAAAGCCGTGAGATCGTTCTTACCAGACTGCCCCTCTCTAACACGTTTATTGTGAAAGGTCAATCCGATTGCCGTTGTCATTTTTGTTTTACTTCAAACTTGACCTAGTTTAATGCAACAGAGTCACAGACTACACTACAATTCACGACATAAGCTCCTCTGCACTCTATTTTATTGAGAGGGGCTAAAAACTACATTATGCGGGCGAAGCCTTGGTGTAAAGCTATTAAATTATACACGAGAGAAGATTTTCACATGAGCCTAGGGCACTTTATATTACCTGTAGAGTATCATGGAACTCCATAGCTTTCTCCATAGCATCGATAAGGTTCTCTTCCCGTCGCGCGTACAGTGCTGTAATGTTGTCCCACGCGTTGTCCAGATCTTCCATGTGTTTCTTCACTTCGGGCTTGTCTGGTTCGCCACAGAGGGACATCAGGGTTGACCCGGTCTTGCGGACTTTCTCCACCTAGGGTTTGAAGGGAAAATGTTGTAAAAAAAAGTACGAATTTGATCCTTATGGCTCAGTAGAAAGGGGTATCTCAAATTAACAATCAGGGATTTGGTAGTATGATCGAAGGAGATCTTTCTATTTTTATAATTGTAAAATATTTTCTTACTATGTTTTAGCATAGCATGTTCCGGTAACTTATTTTTAAAATTCAATCTATTGTATAGATTGAATTACAGACAAGCCAAATAACAAACAAATAATGAAGTTAAACCCAAGTTTCAAATATGAAAAAGAAAAAAAAATTTGAAATGCTATTATGGTACTTGGTTTACCAAGAAATCCTACTATCCCGCTTCCTACTAATATTATAAAAGTGAAAAATTGTGAAGATGTTTCGATATTAGGATGTTTGTTACTCAATCAAGCTCTAACGATTAAATAAATAACTATTTCTAAAAAATTGAATATATTGCCTTTGCCCACGGCAGAGATGTGCGAAAAAAAAAAACGATTAAATAGATCTGGATTAAAACACAAAACAACAGAATTTCATGCCTGCGAATTAAGTCTTAAATAATATAGAAAACTGTAAAATTCTCACCTCCGGTTTGGTATGATCAATCTCATGCCGTATCTCTTGCAGAGCCAGCTGTTGTGCCTGTATGTCCCGGGGCTGAGCCGCAGGCGGGGCCTGGGCCGACAGCGTGTCTTCCAGCTCTCCCAACTGAGCCATCACCGCGTTCAGTTGTTGCCAGAAACGTCGAGCCACCTCTAAGGTGCTGTCTAGAGAGTGGCCGCGGTCGTTGCTTGACTTTTGCACCTCGTCCCATAGTCTGGGATGATGAAATAATATTAAGTTAAGTCAAAATAGACGAAAAAGTGGTAATCTTGAAAATATTTGCTTAAAGCTGGAAAGGGGAACATCATTTTTATTGAAATGTAAAAAATCTCTACAGATCCGACTTGAGCAAAAAAAAATGTCGATCTCATTGGATTTCGAAGGGCTTAGGAGCTTTACTGATGCCACAGACACACTTTAAACATAATATGACGCCCCTAGTTTTCGCCTTTAATTTGTCCTATAGTCTGTTCATTCATTCTGAAGCTTTTCTCATATTGCTATAGACAAAAAGATACAACTTAAAACACTCCTCGTTTTTCGTCGGTAAACGAAAAAAAAAACGCTAGAATAAAAAAGAAACTCACTTGCTAAGCTTATCCAGCTTATTCCTAATATCTCTGACAGCAGGATCGCTCTTGTTAGCCTTGCTCATGACGTCAGACGCCGCTCGCTGTACCGCGTTGTACGCCTCCTGACGTTTCTCTAGGTCTTCTATCAGAGCATTGTTTTCTTCGATTTGGTCCCTGTGAGAGAGAGGAATATAGGGCATAGTTACAAGTATGATCGAAAGTGTAAAAAGTGGTAAAATGATTTTGTTTTGATAATGGTCGAATCGTGGATAACATAGAACGTAGCCTTGCATGCTGTCTTTGTCATTCTTAATCTCCCGATATTGGAGATACACTACTTTACGTAATGTGAATGAAATGCTATGAGTTTCGACCAATATCAGAAATATACATTTAACAAAAATTAAGTATTTTTGTCTGCAGTTCGTTAACATAGTTATTGTTAAATTCACTATAACATTTTTGAGGAAAACAATTTTATAGAAGTTTTCAGAGTAGGTATTCACAAAAAATTCAATAATTGGCCTAGAAGCAATGATATTAAAATAATACCTACTATAATTTTCGTGTCAGTTTTGTTACACATTATACAGAATTTTACATTAAAAGCGAGATAGAATATATTTATTAGAAGGACACTGACTCAATCTTGGGCGGGTGCGCAGAGACGGGCTCGGCGCGCTGCAGCTGGTCGGCGGCGCCGTTGAGCGCGCGCAGCATGCCTTCCAGCTTGTCCGAGAACTGCGACGACTCCTGGAGCGCCTGGACATACCACATATTTACATTATAGACAGTTAACAGAAAGGGTTAGGGTTTTGCCGGACGACTCTTGGAGCGCCTAAAGATGTATTTTCTTCTTTTTTGATGAATTTGTGGGGAATTTTTAAGAGGGTATACCAGGTGTCCTAAAGACCTACAGCCATGAAAGAGCACCAATTGGATTTGACGTCTCCCCTCCTCTGTATGTTTCGATAGGGTTAACATTTACGATTCGTGGTGGCATACGACTTGATTCTGACTCAGCCATTCACTCACGTACTGCTCGTTCGCTCTAACTTTGCCGCTCGGCTCCATACTAAAGTCGAATTTTTAATTAGACGAAGTCAATTGACAGCAACTATTGTCACTTCTTCATCCAATGTTGCATATTTTCTATGACGAAGTGACATTAGCTACTGTCAATTTACTTCGTCTAATTAACAATTCGGGTATACACCTCTACGCCAGCGGCAAAGTTAGAGCGAACGGATAGTATTTTTCATTCACCTGTCTAAGCAGTCCTTAAATAGTCGCATTTATTCACAATCAGGAAAATCTAATGATATCTTGTCACCCCTAGCCAGCCCGCAAATTCTCCTTGTACCAACAATGAAAGCCAAATTTCTCTTGAATTTTATGGATAGCCATTAGGAGAGCCAGGATTAAAGAGTCCAAAATCTATCAGTACTGAGACCCACCTGTTCCATCTCCTGCTGTCTCTGCCTCAGTTCAGCCCTGAGAGCATGGTACCGCTCACAATCCTGGTCCACGATGTCCTGAACCCTGGCACTGTCCTCATCGCCACACAACTAGATAGCTGATATCACATTCATTCATTCACTCACTAGCTCATTCATTCACCTACCTGAGTAGGTGTTTTGTAACACCCCTCTCATAAGTCACAAGCACCCTTGCATCTACAAATGGGGCTACGATGAGAGTTAAATTTACCTGTTCCAACTCCTGTTGTCTTTGCCTTAGTTCAGCCCTGAGAGCATGGTACCGCTCACAGTCCTGGTCCACGATGTCCTGAACCCTGGCGCTGTCCTCATCCCCACACAGCTTGCCAAGCGCCTCGCCCGTCTTGACTAACTTGTCTACCAAAGGCTTGTGGTTGCTTATCGATTGTTGCAGCATCTGTGTAGAAAATTGGTCGTGATATTAAAATATAAATTGATATAGCAATAGGAATAATCGTAGTAAATGTTTTAAGGGTGAAAGGTTGTCCATTTGTTTGGTACACAATTACGCTCTAACCTCTGAACCAATTTGGAAATAGAGGTAGCTAAACCCTGAACTAATACATGGGCCACACATAGAGCAACAAGACTTTTATCGATAGGTGAGGCACCATCCGCGCCTTACGAAGACTGTCCCCTCTATCAAAGTGTACTTCAAAGGTACTACAATTATTTTGTATCTGTATTTTCATTATCAGTGTATTGTGTTCATTGTTTAGTGTAAGTTCCATAGTGACCAGCCGATCCGAGGTGTATATGAATACGATTCCCCCTTAACATCTGACATACAGTATATGCTATAGGAAACGGGAACGATAGAATTAGAAATGTACTGACCTCATTTTTGTCCTGCTGCTGAACAATCTGTTCCGGTCGAAGGGCGGGCATGGCCAACATTTGGACCTGTTTCTCCATGTCGTCCAGCCATGATGACAGGCTGAGGAATACAGGATTTATTACAGTCAAATATTAGTATAACACTCTGTAAATGGTCATTGAGAATTCCGTGCTTCGGAATGTACGTCAAGCCGTTGGCTTCGATTCCGAATACAGACGGCGAATATTAATACATACATACATACATATTATGGTCACGCCTTTATCCCCGAAGGGGTAGGCAGAGGCATATAATATGCCCACATTTCACCTTTTGTATAATTTGTCCCACGTAATAGGTGGTGAGCCGTATTGCCGTGTTTAAATGGACAGGCGCAGGTTGTGACTGCCTGCTGTTGAAATAAAGCCTTCAACTTAGCTTAACGACTGCCATTTTACTGGCAACCGGGACCAACGGCTTAATGTGCCTTCCAAAGCACGGAAACGCTCTAATAAATGTCACAAAGTGATCACATGGATGGTCACCCATCCATGGACCGGCCATAGTGAAAGTTGCTTACTGCAGTGATCGTTTACAGAACACTGAGTCCGCGGGGCCACGAGCGCTTCCTCTTATATACATACTTATATACATTCTCTCTCTTATATACATACTTAATACTTATATACATACTTATAATACATAGAAATACCCTGACTCTCATAGCAAATATCTGTGGATCACGCAAATTTTTGTCCACGGTGGGAGTCGAACCCACGACCTGTGTTCTGCAGTCGCACATTATTAAGACCTCTAGATCAACGAGGCAGTCAATCATTTTGCCTTTTTGCTGTGTTCTTCCATTTCTCCCTAAGACTCGTCGTCTCATCATTCACTCCTTTCACATTCATGTCATTCTTCACACAAGCCATACATCATCTCTTTGGCCTTCTACCATTTTAAATAGTAGCAGTAGCCCCATGTGGCGACGGGAAGGAGTAAAAAATGTCTACACCTCAATTCATCCCCTAAGTGTCGTCAGAGGCGACTAAGGGAACAATTTCAAAAAACGATCCATTTCGTAGAGCAGGAAAACGAAATGATGTAAAATGAAACCCGGTTGTAAGTTAAATGACAATCGTTAAGCTAAGTTGACAGACTTCTGGGCGTCTTGAAAAAAAAATCTACTGTGGTCTGTGTGGTGTAACTATAAGGTGAAATATGGACGAATAATATGCCTCTGCCTACCCCTTCGGGGATAAAGGCGTGACTCACCCATGGTGCGTATCAGCGAAGTGCTCAGCTAACGGCAGAGCCTGTTCTAGCGCGGCCAGTCGAGCGGCACTCAGGGCTCCCACTTCTTCCATTGTCTCCTTCAACTCCTCGCTGCGGTCGCGGATCACGGCTGTCTCTTCAGATGACTGGCATTCACGGACCACCTGGGAAGTTAAAAACATTGTAACTTCTTCTAAAACCGTGCCTGATAAAGGCCTAAAATTTTTACTGTACTGTAGTCCTACCGACTAAAAACCACGCGTATCGTACCTAACAGCCTACGGTTGGGAGCCCCTAGTATGCCCTCAGAATGATGCATACAGCGGCCGCGTCTTTGGGGGTTGTTCAGTTGTTATCCCGCTTCTTGAGGGGGGCGTGCATGAATTTCTCACGTCACGCTATCGTCTAAGGCCTACTTCTGTAAGCACGGTGAGCAGCCCCGTGACCGTCCTCAGGTCCCCGGTCATGGAGGCTGATAAATGGGGCGCCGCCGCAGATTGTGGAACTCGGGTGGGAGCTGTTCACAGGAAGAGGCCTATGGCCCCGCTCTGGCTCCTCCTTGCGCCATTAAAACAATGACCCAAGGGCCCTCTCTTCCAGGTCCCATAGAGGGGTTCCGGCTAGAAGACATGCCGCCTCAACTGAGATCGTGCGGTATCCCATAATCATCATGCCCCCCTCCCTTAATTATGGGACCCAACTTTGGAAGTGGTATCCGAAGTTCCACCGGCTATCGAGTACGAGCCCCAGGTACGTCACCGAGAGCTCGATGCTGATGCTGACGCCTGCTATATTTAAGTTGGATCCCGCAGGTGGCCTTTAGGGCTGCATCTCGGCGCGTTGCTCCTCGCGCTGTAATAAGGGGTGTCGTCGTAACACGTTACGCCGTCACCGAGAGCTCGATGCTGATGCTGACGCCTGCTATATTTAAGTTGGATCCCGCAGGTGGCCTTTAGGGCTGCATCTCGGCGCGTTGCTCCTCGCGCTGTAATGAGGGTGTCGTCGTAACACGTTACGCACGTAACACGTTACGCCGATACCTCTCAGCAACGGGCAACGCAGCACCCAATCGTAACCGATGTTCCACAGAAGCGGTCCTATGACTGATCCCTATGGAACACCGAACGACACATCTCACCGACCCGGCTCTAGCCAGCTCGAGTAAGTTATGGCCCTCTCGGAAAGATGGGCCCCAACAATTCGACGGAGGTATGGAGGCATTCGATGGTAAGAAAGCGCCTCCCAAACGCAGCTCCAGGGCAAGGTGTTAAAAGCGTTGGCGATCTCAAGAGACACTGCCACCGTTCTGTTGTCGCTATAACAAAAAATACCTACTAAAATCAGAAAAAAACATCCACACGACAAATGTAATTTTTGTGCCCAATTTTTGCAACGGAACCCTCTGTGCGGGAATCCGACTCGCACTTGGCTGGTTTTTTTTTTTCAATGTGACCACGTGAGTTTCGGTTTCGGTTTCGGTTTCGGCCGAAACTGACCCTGGGGCCGAAAGTTCGGTTTCGGTTTCGGTTTCGGCCGGAAAAGCAGTTTCGGTCGGACACTATTTTTTACATAACCATCACACTTATCCACTTTATTGAGGCAATTATTGAAAAAATATATGCATACCTTTTTAGCCTGTCTCAGCAGATCCCTCCCTAGCCCATGCCCTATGCCATGCCACGTCATCAGTGAGCGGCCTCGAAACGTTCAGTTGTCCCCCAACTGTATTTTTTTATTGAACCATATTTTTTACATAACCACTTTTATCCCCTAGGCATATAGAGTCAATTTTTTTAGTCATACATACATTCTTAGCCTGACTCAGCGGATCCCTAACTCATGCCCTATGAGCGGCCACGTCATCAGTGAGCGGCCTTGAAGCGTTCAGTTGTCCCCCAACTACATTTTTTTATTGAACCATACTTTTTACATAACCACTTTTATCATATAAAGTCATTTTTTGTTAGTCATACATACATTGTTAGCCTGACTCAGCAGATCCCTAACCCATGCCCTATAAGCGGCCACGTCATCAGTGAGCGGCCTTGAAGCGTTCGGTTGTCGCCTGACTACATTTTTTTTAACATATTTTTTACGGTATTAAAGAGCATTTTTTTGAAAATCCACACATACCTTCTTAGCCTGGCTCAGCAGATCCCTAACCCTCGCCCTCTGCGCCGCCACGTCATCACTGAGCGGCCTCTGAGCGTTCAGTTGTCTCCTCACCACCACCGCGTCAGCCGCCGGGGGCTCCGCAGTTCGCAGTATAGCTTCTACTCCTCGCAGCCATTCTAGGGCTTCTTCCATGTCGCCTACCACTTCTAGGGAACGCTGTGGGAGAAATAATTATAATATAGCGTGAGTATTTCATATTGTGTCCCTTCCCTTGAAGTACGTGATTTGATTGGCGGTTTACGGAATACAGTAAGTGTCAAATAATATAATGTATAAGCCCCGCACGTTGATATTGCGATTGGCGGCCATCTTAGTGACTAGCAGTCAGTACTAAAAAAATACCGTACGCAGCTTCGCGAGGCCAGCGCGCGCTCGCGCTACGTCACAATGACGTCACTTAGCTGTCATTATGACAAGGTTCCAGCGCATTACCAACTTGCGGGGCTTATATATCAATGTTACAAAAAAGTAAAGTGTATGAATTAAGAGTTTGTGGCGTTATGGGGAAGTACCCACCGTAAATCACGTTATTTGTGACAAAGGTTGTATATCATGAGGCGCTTTTACCCAACAGAGTGGAGCAGTAATCACAGATGTCCACAAATCGGGCAAAGTTACATAGATTATTTGATTCGGGTTAGGGTACAATGGAAATTCAGAGTATATCAAGGGCGAAACCGAGGGGTAGAGTTAGTAAATGAGTTCTTAGTAAATCAATGGAGAGAATCTTAGCAAAAATTGAGCGATTCAAAAGATTCTTCCTCTGCCGAACTATAAAAGCTTGGAACAACCTGCTTGCGCACATATTTCGTGCATCTTACAACTCCGGGTTTTTCAAGCGGAGCGTCAAGAGACATATCATTGAACCGCCAACTTGAAGACCACTGTCAATGGCCTTATGGACTGTTAGAGAAATACCCATTCGATAAATATCAATACTTTCAATTAGGTGAGCAACGTTACTTTGTCAAAATAAATACTCATAAAAATAGGTTATAACAATGAAGGAATAAAGTACCTTTTTGCTAAGCAGCAGCCTCTCAGCCTTCCGCTGCACTTGCTCTGCGATGGCATCGAACCGACGGTTGTCGCGGGTCACGATACTCTCGATGTATGTAGCGCCCTCTCCAGGGGATATCTGGGGACAAATATTTTATATTAAATCATAATGTATTGATAGATATAAAATAAAGTATATTTTGAAGAGTTTTCTTTGTCCTAGCGCAGACAAAGATAATCGGCGTGAAGAATATTAAGATTACGATTTAAACTCAAGATAATCAAAATAATCAAGATATGAAAATTGGTAAAACTGAATTCGACCACATTTAATTCAAGATTTAGTTAAATCGATATCAATTTCCTTCCCGCTTTTATTTAATAATTTTCGTCTATATTAATAAAATTACGAAATCAAGAAATTAGTATTTTTGAGATTTTTCATGGGTAAAATAGGGGGGTAAATCTAGACGAAGTGAGTCAGGGACGAAGCCGGGAGTGACAGCTATATAATAAAAAACTTGCAAGTGCTACCTGACACAGCTGTGGTCCAATAAGGTTGATATTGTCCAGCACAGGTCTGAACTCCTGCAGTTCCGCTTCGAGCCTCAAGATGTCTTCCTCACGAGGTTCCACCGACTGTAGGCAGGATTCTGCACCCGCCATCCAGTCTGTTAGTCTACGGGCAGAAAAAAAAGGCGTTAGAATGATTCAAGATTGATTTACGATTAAATCAGGTTATTACTGTCCTATGCTAAACGCAGGCCTTTCCAAATCATTTTGGGAGGGGATTGGCCTTACTAAACCACGATGGTCAGATGAGTCGGTACAGCAGATTTCAAATGTTCCTTCTCTTCACCATTTCATCCGTAAGGCCAAGGTCTCAAAGATCAATGTAAGGACCTATTGCACCCAACTAAACTAAAAATTAAAACTTGCCATATTAATTACCAGTTTCGTATCGAATTTCGAAACCAAAAGTGGCTAAGAACCATCTTTGAACTTACCCAAAAGAACTTGCCAAGTATCATCCTGATCGGGCTGCTGGTTTAGCCAGGATGCGAGGACATAGAGATATACACAAAACAAACACACATACAAAATACTAGTACTGACCTGCCATGACTGTTGTATAACTGTTGAACCAGCGGCAGAGTTTCCGAAGCCACTCTTAGTAATTCTGCTCCCCTACTGGTGAGGTCGTTGTATCGCCTCTGTAGAGCATCCAGCTTGTCTTTGAGCTGGAGAGCTTCGTCTCCTGAGATGTGCTTCATGAGCTCTAACCCTGATTCTACGGTACTGTCGACAGCTTCTTGTTTTGAAGCTATTTCTTCGGTTTTTTCCTGTTGGGAGAGTGAATTGTGTGAATTTTTGGTGGTTTTATTTACGAAGTATGTATTGTCATTAGCATTAGCATGTAAGAATTTGGTACAGGTATTAACATACTTTTAAATGAAGAAGAATAATAATAATTTTCCTTCCCTTTTATAAACTACTGCATCTAGTTGTAGTGGACAATATAATTTTGTGTAATAGGATTGGGATAATAGAAGGATTTAAATAATACCTCTCCATAATCTCTAAATATCACTTTCAAATCAAATGGATCAGTTTTCGAAAAATCCATAAGCTCCACTGTCCAGAACCTCTAAAAAGTTATGGTATGTAGACAATTTTCATTCGCCATATTTAATCTGGCAAGAATACCAATCATATTACACTTAAAAATCGGCGAAGATTACAATAAGTATTAATGAAAAAGACATACAAATATGACTTTAAAATTTAGCCTAATTTTGAGCCTATTGGGAATATTGGGGTGATCCTTCCGAGGGCTTACCCGGGGCTCCCAACCGTAGGCATTAGGTAGAAAACGTGTGATTTTCCTCACGTTAAAAATAAAAAAAAGCCTATTTTTGAAAAATAGGTAGATATTATACTTACAGCCAACTCATCCATCTGCCTCAACAGTTTCTCCATATGTACCGGTAGTATCTTCCTCTTGGCCAAGTACTGCTCCATACCGTCCATCCACGCTGACAGGTCCTGGTAAGTCAGAACTAGGTGTCTGAGACCTTTGCGAGATGCTTCTAGTAGGTCTCCGACGTTTAGACTGTGATCTACTAGGGCTTGGTATCTGTGGAAAATGTATTTATTAGAAATATGATGAAACCAGCGGATATCACGCAGTTTCACTCGGGTAGTTCCCGTTCCCGTGGGAATACGGGAGTAAAATATAGCACATGTCAATGAGCAAAGAATTTTTCAAATCAGTTTAGTAGTTTTGGAGCCTATTAGTACATTTAGATAAATGATTTGGGATTTTTTACACAGCGTTAGCAAGTCCAAATGAAGATAATATTAGCTTGTGCTATGGAATCTAGGTTACTGATAAATACATACATACATATAATCACGCTTGTCTCCCATCGGGGTAAGCAGAGACTATGGCTTTCCACTTGCTACGATCCTGACATACAACTTTCGCTTCTTCTACTTTCATAACTGTTTTCATACACGCTCGCCGGTTAAGGGTACTCTTGACCTTGCCTTTTTCCAGAACGTCTCTGATTTGATCGGCATGCGTACGCCGAGGTTTACCCCTACCAGTTTGCCCATTCATTCTCGCCTCATAAATCTGCTTTGTCAGTCTATTCTCATCCATTCTCTCCACGTGTCCAAACCATCTAAGCATCCCTAAATCAGCTAAATATCTCTATTAAATACTTATTAATCCTTACTAATATCACAAACGCGAAAGTTATTATGAATGGATGTTTGTTATTTAAACACGCTCTAACAGCTGAACCGATCTGGCTGAAATTTGATACAGAGAGAGATTATAGTCTAGCTCTAGAATAACACTTAGGCTACTTTTATCTCTAGAACCCCATAGGATGCGGGAATGAAAATAGAATTGAAAGCAGACAGAGTCACCGGCATCATCTACTTAAAAAAATTAAAAATTTACACGTGGTAGAAATGAAACTATATATTCTTGTACATTTTTAGGGTTTCGTAGCCAAATGGCAAAAACGGAACCCGTATAGATTCGTCATGTCTGTCTGTCTGTCTGTCTGTCTGTCTGTCCGTCCGTGTGTCACAGCCATTTTTCTCCGAAACTATAAGGCCTATGCCATTGAAACTTGGTAACTAGATGTATTCTGTGAACCGCATTAAGATTCTTATATAAAACTAGAAAAAAAGCAGTAAATTTTGGGGGTCCCCATACTCAGAACTGAAACTCAAAATTGTTTTTTTCATCAAACCCATACGTGTGGGGTATCTATAGACAGGTCTTCAAAAATGCTATTGAGGTTCCTAACATCATTTTTTTCTAAAAAGAATAGTTTGCGCAAGAGACACTTCCAAAGTGGAAAAATGAGTGTCCCCCCCCCTCTAACTTCTAAACTAAGAGAATGATAAATCTAAAAAAATTATATGATGTACATTGCCATAAAAACTACCAACGAAAATTAGTTCGAACGAGATAGAGCTGGTAGTTTTTTTTTAATACGTCATAAACCGCAATTTTCGGTTAGAAAAATCACTACCTACCACTGCGAACTTGTTAAAACATCAATCAAAGTTACAACGAACTATAAGAACTTCTATATTATTATTAGTTACTTGCTGCTACGAAACCCTTCATGGGCGAGTCCAACTCGCACTTGGCCGGTTTATTTAGTTTCTAGTGGGAAAAAAGTGAAAGAGATATAAAGGTGTACAGTTTATAGTTACCTACAAAAAAAATTGTACTTATCCTTACTCATTTTCGTTTTGCAAAATTCAAATCAGAAATAAAAAATTAAAATACCTGTCAGCAGCAGCTTGCAGCCTATCAGCCAAAGCGGAAGCCTCATCGTCTCCGACCAGCCCCATCAATGTGGACGCAGTTTCTGTCAGCTGCTTGAACGCTGGCTGCTTCGAGATTATGTCCTCGTGTAAGGCCTGGAATTTTGAAACGGTTTGTGTATTTTGGCTTTTGAAAATCACGAGGTGGAAAGTCATGGCGATGACCGAAAATAGAAGCCGCTTTGAAAATATTTACGAACACTTTATACACAGCGCCATCTGGTCTCAAAGTAGGATTCAGTTGATTCAGTTATGGGTTTCGGACAACGGTTCTTTTTATTTTGTAAATATATAATTGTGCCGTGGTGAGAGCCAAACCACAAATTAGAGATAGTACAGATGGGAAACTCATGCATGTATTTTTTTTTCACACCTACCCTCTGCTACACACACTCACGCACAAATCAGTATCCAAAATTCGGTTGAGACCGCCTGACATCGTGTCTGTGAATGAGTTGTCTATGTGTGCGTAGTGTCTGTGAATGAGTTGTCTATGTGTGCGTATCCTTAGCGAATTTAGTATGTAGGTTTCCATCTGTACTATCTCTAATTTGTGACCAAACTCATGACGTGCGTCGTGATCAGTAGTCGCATGCGCACTAGAGCAATGAGGCAATGAGGCAAATTCCTACTGATTTTTTAGCTCAGGCTTCAAAAGAAAAAGACTCTTAAATTACCCTTTAGAGCTAAAGTTGTTAAGAAACATGAACACTTATACAAAATACTAAAAAAATACACAGAATCATGACCATGGCCTACAGATTTTACCATCACTAACCTTGTGTTCCCTGATCTTATGCTGTATCTTCTCCTCATCAGTGGGCACCAGCTGTAGAACCTTCACCTTCCGTTCAGTGGTGCCGAGCCATTCCACCAGAGGCTGTAATTCTTCTTGGAACTGCTTCGCCACCTAGAGCAGAAAAAACTAGCTGTAAAGAACTGTTGTAAACATGATAATTTGAATGGCACTCTATGGCCCAAGGAAGACTTATAGCAAACTGTATTTGACCTGAATAATATATTTGGTAAGTATCAATTTTGCCGGATCTGTCAAAACTTTCTTAGAGAGCTACGCGTATAACAAGAACCGGAACCACGCAAGAAATACAAGGAAGGGAATGACGTTCATTAAAATTATGTAAGCTTTTGATTATACGCTGTCCAATCTTTTATCTTTAAGAACCGCCATTTTTACACATACAATCTTGAAAATACACTAGTTTTCAAAGATTATATTATACAATGGAACGGCATCCACGTCTCTCTGAATTGGAGGCAAGGAAATCTGCCCTTCCCAGGGTAGGGCAGATTTCCTTGATTGCCTCTTTGAAGATCGGTAGGAGAGTTGGCGTGAAATTCAGAAAGCGCGGACGCCATTCCATTGTATAATATAATCTTTGAAGATCAGTAGGAGGGTTGGCGTGAAATTCAGAAAGCGCGGATGCCATTCCATTGTATAATATAATCTTTCAAAACTACTGTATGTATTTTCAAGGCTGTATGTGTAAAAATAGGAGATTCTTAAACGTAAAAGATGCGACAACGTGCACAAGCATTGGGAAGTGTAATAAATAACGAGTGAAACGCAACGTTGTTTGTATCTCGAAAATTTCATAGATATCTAGTATAGTTGAACTGGAATTGTTTAAAATTGGACATACAAGAATACAGAAATTCCGGCCTGCATCAGAGTATTGTTTCTTATGAAAATTCACTTACCCTCATAGCCTGTTCCAGATCCAGCATCCTCTGTTGCGCCCCATTAGTAAGAGCGTCGAACCTCTCCATCAGACCCTTGAGTTGCTTCTCGATGGCTTTCCTCTCGCCTGGCTCGCAGCCAGTGGCCACTTCACTGCCCATGGCAAATAGGGATGACATGGAGTTCTGACGGTCCATTAGCATTTTCTTGAGGAACTGTGCAGAAAATAAATAAGTTGCAGTATGTTATAATTAAAACTAAAATGAAAATAATATTTAAAACAGGGGCTCCCTTTACGTCAGAGGAATATCCCTCCACCAGTCCACTTAAGACCTAAGGCCCCAAAGATCTTAATAGAGTCCTACCACTACTAAATTCCTAAGCCACAATTAAAAATGAATTAAGACGTATATAGAAGGAAAGTTGTGAAAGTGACTCTCAAGACAAGCCATAAAAGGTTGCCTGTAAGAGGCTTTTTAGCGATAAGGCCGCCATTAGTACATTTATAAAATTGTAATCTTTCTCTTCTGCGTATTTTATATTGGTGTAGAATAAAGTTTATTATATTCTATCTGCGACTAGAAATTTTCGCTTAGCGGCGTGGCAGTCGCAGCGCAGTAGCCCTATCTCTCTCTTTCCCATTATAAAGGAAAAACACAAAAATGGAGCTATACCGCCCTAAGAGTAAGAAGGACATCGATATGTGCTTATGTCACTATTGCCTGAAATTCTTTTTTCTTCATCTAAGCATATTCCCAATAGCTTCCAAACCGTACCTGATTTTGGAACTCTAAGGTACGCTGCCAAAAGCAGTAATGTTTTGAATACTTTCAAACTATGATCGCTAGCATAAGTACACTTTAGACCTTGGACTAGCAGTTTTAGAGATTTCATTGGACCCCTAGTAGTACTAAATTCATAAGTCATTCTTACCTTCTGTTCCTGCAACTGCGCCTTAACCACCTTATAGTCAGCGGAGGGTGGTTTCTGGTTGTGCACCATGTCTTCAGTATCAGCGAGCCACTTCTCCAGCCCGGCGAGCGCTTCGGCGAACTTGCCCGATTGTAGGAGACCCACGTCAAGGCGACGTTCGCGTTCGTTTGTCTGTGAACGTACGAGGAATATGAAAAATGTACTCTACTCGTAACACTGAAATTGGCGCTTTTTCTTATGTCACAACGGGTCTACATTCATATAAAAGTTTAATTTACCATTAGACATCGAGTAAGAAAAAAAAGATGGTAAATTTAGCTACTTGTAAATTGGATCAAAAAATAATTCTGTTTTCGTAGCTGGTTATCAAAGGAAGAAAATAATTCCATGTTCATAGCTGGTTACTTAAGATCAGTTACGATGGTGAACCAAAGGAAATATTCAATCTGAGGGCTAACTGTGCAAGACGGAGTTATTAAAAACTCCTAATGTAGGTAGGTACTTCTTTTTTCATTTTCACAAAAAAGTAATAAAATCGCGATTAATCATTGCGGGGAAAAAACTTTACAACTTATTCTCATACCTACCGAATATACGAATACCAAACAAAAATCATTAAAATCTTAAAACTTCAGCTTTTAGACGGTTAAAATTGATTCCATAGTTTAAACACATTATAAAAGGAGATTTTTCATAAAGATATTACCTTCTCCTTCAGCGCATTCCATTTGTCATTCATTTTCTCCAAGTCCTTCTCCAGGACCTGAGTACTAACTCCTTGAAGGGCAGACCTGACCAGACCTTGCCCAATCTTGTTGCAGTGGGCCACGTTTTGTCCCAGGGGTTCCAGGGTACGGCGCTTGAGTTCCGCGAAGTCTTTCTGTTGTGCCCGAATTTGTTCCACTTCGGAGGAAACCGGTTTTAGACTACGGACTTGTTCGGCGGCCTGGGGATTGACATAATATTTATAGTAAGCGTATATTAAGAAGAAAATTTTGATACAGGCTTGCTTAGGAAGATTTTCTAAAACTAATATTATAAAGTGGAAAGATTTGATTGTTTTCTAAGTAGGTGGCGAAACTACTGAACCGATTTGAAATATTCTTTCACTGTTGTGAAGCTACACTGTCCCCGGGTGACATAGGCTATATTTTATTCCCGTATTCCCACGGGAACGGGAGCTATGCGGGTAAACCGCGTTACTTCCGCTAGTGTTTTATAATGACACCGTTCACCGTTTCAATAAGGGTTACCCGATGAATTTCTTGCCAGTTCTTCTCAGGCGGGTCGCGTTGTGAACTGGTGGTACTTCTTTGGTTTATATTCGAGACGTTTTACAAATGCATCTGCATTATCTCTCTCTCTCTCTCTACAATCACGCCGTTATCCCCGAAGGGGTACGCAGAGGCATAGTATACGCCCACATTTCACCTTATAGTTTTATGTCCTACGTAACAGGTAGTGAGCCTATTGCCGTTTTGGAATGGACAGGCGCAGTTTGCCGCGACTCGCAGTTGAAATTTTTCAAACCGCCCATAACGCCTTTAAGTTGGTTTAATGATTGTAATTTTACTGACAATCGGTTTTATTTCGAGTTTTCCTTCTCTACGCAATGGATCTTATTGCGAAAGTGTTCCCTTAGTCGCTTCGACGACATCTGTATTATGCCTATTTATTTTCATTTTTTTGGTAGTCAGAGATAAACAGATTCCTGTCATTGTACTAACCTCGTTGACATCATCCATGAGTGCATCGTAAGCCTTGTAGAAAGCCTCCAACTTGCTCAGAGTGTCGTCCAAGTCTTGTTCCTTGGAGCGAGCGCGTTCGTCTAACTTGGCTAGCTGCTTGCGGAGACCTTCCACCTGGGGTAGAAGAATGTTATTATTATTTGTTAATAGATACAGTAATCTATACATATAACAAAATGATAGAAAAGTCAAAACTGTACATCGGAAATATTAAAAAAAAATACTCGCTGGGTGTTCAACACAAGATACCAAAGCCGAAAATATAGTTAGAAAAATTTTTGTTTGTCTGTTTGTCTGTTTGCTTTGTCCGGAAGGATTTCGAGAAGTACTCAATAGATTTGATTCAAATTTTGCACAAATATTAACTAGGGGTAGGGTCTTCAAATAGGCTATATATTATCACGTTACATATCCTTGGGGGCTAAGCAGAGAGCAATCAAATTGGCATTATAATTTTCACGCATACGAAGTCGCGGGCAACAGCTAGTGTTTAATATTATGTGTATACTGCTATTTATAACTCAAATAGCTAAAAGAATTTTGTTAAAAATTCAATGTAAGGTTGTCAAATGTGTTTTATATTGAAATTGATTCAACACTTTTTGAGAAAATTAACAAGAACATAAATGTACATTGTACACACACCGTTGTTTTCTTCTCTTTGGTTTCGATTAATGAACTTTTTTTTCTTTTTTTTTTAAGTTTAAAAAATATTGATTTTCAACCTATAATGTATATGAATATTTGCTAGTCTTTTGGGCACAATGCCACGGGGGCCTTATTTAGGTTTAGTTTAGATAGTAATAGTGTAAATATAGATATGTAATATTTATGTTTCTCTGAATATTTACAAATTGAGAAACTAAAATTACTTAAATAACTTAAATTACTTTATGTTTTACTTTGTAAATTTATATAAGTAGGTATAGTTATGAAGGCAATTTTAGTTTTTTTTCTTTTACAAGAAACTAATATATTATGCATTATCACTACATAGTATAAAACAAAGTCGCTTTTTCTGTCCCTATATCCCTTTGTATGCTTAAATCTTTAAAACTACGCAACAGATTTTGAAGCGGTTTTTTTTAATAGATAGAGTGATTAAAGAGGAAGGTTTATATGTATAATAACATCCAATCAATAGTGGAGAAATACTGTACACCCGTGCGAAGCCGGAGCGGGCCGCTAGTTTCTGTATAAACAAAGATGAGCTGTTATTAATTTTTAGCTATACAAATGCTATAATCTTCACATACCTGATCTCTAGTCTTAGCAGGATCAACAGTATAACCACTGTCGGCCAACTGTTCGGCCGCCCTCTCCGTATCGGCGACTAAGTCGTCGGCGGTCTCAAGCCGCTTGTAGAACCTGCCTATGTCGTCCAGTTGTTGTTTGACGGTCTTTATGTCACGGCCCGGGGGTTTCATGCCGTCAAGCTCTTTCTCCAAGTCGGATAAGTCGTGGGCGAGTGACTTGACCTTGTCCTGGAAGAAAATGAACTTTTTATGGCAAAGATTCTTGAAGAAAAAAGTAATAGAAATATGCATTTTAAATTATATCTGTTGTTATTTAAGTTAGAAAAAACTAAATTGTTAAAGTATCTTTACTTTCTGTGTATCTAAATTTCCACATAAATATAATAAAATAGTTTCTATATCTATACCTACTAATATTATAAAGATTTGATTGTTCGTATGTCTGTTTGTTTCTATTGAGTAGGCTCCGAAACTACTGAACCGATTTGAAAAATTCTTTCACTTTTGGGAAGCTACACTATCCCCATGTGACATAGACTATATTTTATTCCCATATTCCCACGGGAATGAGAACTACGCGGGTGAAACTGTCTTCTATAACTCACCTGGAACAGTTGAGTAGCTGCTGCGGCTCCAGCCAGTCTTCCCTTGGCGTCTCCAGCGCGAGACTCCAGGTCATCCAGGCGTTCCACCAAGGCCTGGACCTGTTCGTCCAGTACGGCCCGGGCGCGGTTGCCGGCGTCCCTTCCGCTACACTCTAGTGCTAGGGTTACTATGTCGTCGGCTGCTGATGTTATGCTCTGTGGGAGATATTATTATGTTGGTTAGGTTAGTTTTTGTGT
The DNA here is from genome assembly GCA_933228765.1 of Miltochrista miniata. Classification (NCBI taxonomy): domain Eukaryota; kingdom Metazoa; phylum Arthropoda; class Insecta; order Lepidoptera; family Erebidae; genus Miltochrista; species Miltochrista miniata. The sequence continues at coordinate 7,531,401 of OW121769.1, forward strand.
ATTGGAGTATGAGAAGAAGTTTGTTCTTTGATGTATAATAAAAAACAAGTTATATGTAAAAAAACTGTTTTGCTTCATAGCGGTGAGATTAAAAGAAAAATATAAATGTAATGACCCTTTAAATTTATATTTTTCTTTAAGTCTCACTGCTATAAAGCAACATTTTCGTTTTTTCCAAAATGGTTAAGCTTACATGAACAATTGAAGATAGTTATGCAACTTAAATACACAGTATATCGTTGCGCTAAGCGCCCTTATCATAGTTGCAATTTTTAAGGAACTTACATTATTGGCAACACATACAAGGCACATTGTGTCTTGCACTGAGTGTACTTCACATACAACCAAACTTTTAAAGCACTCCGGCACATTATTATACTGTACTCTAATTAATACCTACCGCCGGTAAATAATAAAGTTCTGTGTATATATTTAAGTACTTAAGTTTAACTTATTTTTTGGATATTAACAAAAACGAGGCTAACAAGTTAATCAGAAGGGGTTAAGAAAGTTTCCCTACAAAAACACACAACAAATTTCTTATCAATCAAACAATCAAACCTGCAAAGGCGCTCTCAGCGCATGTATCTGATCCGCCAGCCGCGCCACCGCTTCACTGGCGTGCGCGGGCGCAGCGCTCAGCGCTTCTTGCAGGCGCTCTTCACAGCGCTGCAGCGGCGTGTGCACGGCGCGCACGCGCTCGCCGAACTCGCCCAGCTTGCGCGCCGTGCTCTCTAGGAACTCCACTTGGTGGAGCACTTCTGTGGGAATTATTAAATAAATAAATATTCACGGACATCTCACACAACGCTATCTGATCCCAAAGTAAGCTAGGAATAACCTGCTTGTGTTATGGGTATCACACCACGGATATTAATACTTATATACTTTTAAATACATACATTTTATATATAGAAACACCCAGACTCTTGAGACAAACATTTATGGGTCACACAAATATTGGTCTCCGGTGGGAATCGAACCCACGACCTCCAGCGCCGCAGGCGGTATCACTACCGACTGCGCCACAGAGGTAGTCGGGAAGAGGGTACTTGTCAAATTATCTGTGTTTCATACTTTTAAATAGTGAGTCTCAAATAGGGTCTGAATCATCGAACAAAAAAATCGGTTGTCTGTAAAGTCGGTTTACTGACAATGGTTGAACGTGACAACGACATAAGAAAATAAAAATAAAAATAAAACTAAAACAAACAAATATACAAAACAAATCAATTGATTATATGCCATGCCATGCCATCTGTTTGAAAACATTACTAAAATAAATGGAACGCCTCAGAGCGAGGTAACGCGAGGGAGATAACGACGAATTGCGTCATCTTTTTTCGTTCGTGCAGCCAGCTCCATCGAATTATAAGACGTTGTCACCGGTCACGTCAAATATTTCCAAGTTCAAGACATATTTTTTGGTTGTTTATAGGAGTCCACAGATACAGCGAACTCGCCCAGCTTGCGGGCTGTGCTTTCTAAGAAATCTACTTGTTGTAGCACTTCTGTGAATAAAAGAGGGTAGTTTAGAAATTATTGTGCTTCGTACTGTAAATCAGTGACTCTTAAACTTGACTGGGGATTGACTATAAATCATCGAACAAAAACGTTTTAATTTTAAGACACATTTTTTGGCTGTACTATAGGGCTCCACAGTCTAAAAGTAAAAGTATATCAATTTCAGATCAAACAAACCTGTAAAATCAGTCATGACTGATTACGATACAAAAATTTACGTAATTGTTACTGTTTTTAAACACCTGATTTTAAAATCATTAACAATCACGTTAATCCCCTTATAAACTAAATATGACTACAGTAATCATTTCTTTGAAGCAATTAATCTTAGTCAAAAGTGATCACCAAACCACAGGCTACAGACATTTGAAACACCAAAGATGCCACACTCGCACTGTCCAAACCTACCCACATCCAACATAGCTAAACTGATTTTCACAAGTTTATCTATCAGTAAATGAAGGGTATCCCTCTCTTTCAACGAAATAAGCTTACTTATTTTTTTAACCCGCTATTTCTAGTCCACAAAAAAAACATTATATACAAAACATGCATACCATTGTTGATCCTGTCCCATCGCTCCTTCATGCTATCCAACAGTTTCCTGACAATGTCTTGATCAACGTCGCAGGCAGAGATGAAGGTTTCGCCTAGAGTCTTGTTGTTTTCATATTCGCCGGACCTGGAGTACAAAATATTAATTTGTTTTTTGTTTTATTTAAATTATCGATGGCTATATTGCTCTAACAATTACGATGGGAAAAAAATTACCAGTAGTTCTGTTAACAGAACTACTCAACAGAACAGGTGGGAGTAGACATATGTATTTATTGGAAAGACAAATTTTGTCGTTATTTCTAGTATTTTTAGAAAAATGCCAAACGCGCCCTAAGTATTTCTTAAGTTATGGCATTACCAAGTAAGCTAAAACTGAACCATATCCTCACCTCTTCCAGATATCGTTTCTGATCTGCTGCAAGTCTCTGAGGTGTTTCTCCACTTCTTTCTTGGTGAAGGCCACAGCTGGTAGCTTATTCAGCCTGTCTTCAGCATCTGTGAGCCATGGCGTGAAGGATTCTTGGGCCTTGTTGAACTTACGGCAATGCTCCTGTTTAGAGAAAATTGTTAGTGTAAAAACAATTTTGAAATGGTGTCCGTGTTAAATTATTCGACTTTTAAGCAGGTATGGTACAATGCTTAAAGATAATTTTGGTAGATAATTACATGATCTTCCATTTTGTTTCGGATTTTTTAATCATAAAACTAACTGATCCTCAGAAATATCTCAATATCATTTGGTAACTATGACCTTGAACAATAAATGAGCGACACATTGGATTGAGTTGAGGGATGAGAGTTTCAGCGTATTGCGAAGGTGTTCCAAGTGTCAGGAGAACTGGCATTATGTTTCCTAGGGCTTACCCGAGACTCCCGGCTTAGTTTTCGTTGGTAGGAGTGCGACATGATATCAATGAGGGTTTCACACGTGAAAATAATACAGTTATTGTTATTCTAAGTCTAAACTCACCATAGCGGTTTGCAGTCTGGTGTATCTGTCGACCGTCTCCCGCTTGAGCTTGTCCCATTGGGTCTGGATTCTGTCCAGGTCTTTGCGTAAGTTTTGGTGTGCTGGCTTCTTCTCCATCTCGCGACCTGAGGGAGGAAATGATATGTTATAGAGTTAGGACACTTTTATTAGGCACAGGTTTCTAATACTTGCTATGGTGTTTCCCAAAATAAGCGGTTTTATTTTGAGGCAAAGTATAAAATTCTATAACAAATTTCTCAACAAAATAAGAATATTATCCATAAATTCAATTAAAGACTAAATAATTTTTTGCCAATGTTTCTCAGTAGTTGCCATGCACATTAAGGCGAATTTCCTCTTTCTGGGAAAAGACTGGTTTCGTAACTCTTAAGGTGTAAGATCAAGTAATTTGGCACAACTTGGAAGAGATACATCCAGCAGTGCATTGCGATAGGCTTGTGGTCAAATATACCACCTCCGGTGCTAGAAAATGGCGAGTGGAGACCGCGACTTGGCAAACGTAAGGTAAAACGCTCCACCAGATGAACCGACAACCTGGAAAAGATCGCAGGCTGGGACTGGATGCAGAAGGCACATGACTGTATACTATGGCGTGAATTGAAAGAGGCTTACGTCCAGCAGTGGATTGCCGTAAGCTGATCTGATACTGGAAAATAAATGTACTTGTGTGTATGTATGTATGTAACCCACCTTTATCCAACAACATTATAAGCTCATGCTCCTTCTGTGTAAGCTCCCGGTATAAAGGTTCATGCCTTTCTAACTGTTGCTGAAGCTTGGTACTGTCGGCCGATACCAGCAGTCTTCCGGGCAAGGCGTTAAGTTCTGATCCCAGCCAGCCGAGGGTTCGGGCTACGTTCTCTTCGAGGTTGCGACCGTCTCTGTGGGAAATGGCGATGATATTTAGTTATTTTACACAAGATGATGCTCGCGGCTTCGCCCGCCTTTAATTCGGCAACCGTTCCGTTTGCCATGGGATCATATTCCCAGGATGAAATCCTATATGTTATTCCAGACTATGAGCTATCCCTGTACCAAATTTCAGCCCAATCCGTTCAGCCCTTAGAGCGTGATTGAGTAACAAACATCCAAACATCTTCACAAACTATCATATTTTTATAATATTAGTAGGATTGGTAGGCACTAAACATATAGAAAGCAACAAAAGGATTGAGTAACAAAAGCGGACCGAAGACCGGCTTTTAACCGTCCCCACTCCTAAATGCGAGCAGCATTAGCGAAACCAAACATGGTAGGCGTACCGTGAGAGATTTTGGTATCTGACTACTGCTACTACAATCTCTAAAATATAGATTGATAAACCGAAACAGACAGAGCAGGCCCAGCGGCCTAGTATCTTTTCGTTCACTTCAAGGGAAACAAAGTCAATGGGGCAAATGGGGTATAGAGACGAAAAAATTAGTGGTTAAAATGCAGTAAGTAAGAACGCGTAGGTCCAAAATACAAATAACTAGGTACTTTATGCCTTTGAAATGAAGTCTATTTTTATTTACTCAGAAACCACTATAATTCCAATCGAGCTATATTTTATGACCAAAACTACAGCTACTAGGGTACTTACTTGAGCGCAGCCTCAATCTCCGCCTTCCGATGGTCAAGTTTCCGCTGCAGGTTGTCGTACTGTCGCGCCACTGCTGCCAGCTTGGCCTGCACGTCGTGGCGCGACGCCGGGTCCGACAGTACTGTCGCCAGCGCGGCGCCTGCCGCCTCCAGGTCCGCTAGCAGGGGGCGTTGACCTTCTAGTTGGCGTTCCAGGTTCTGTGGAACATATGATATTGGTTGAATGAGCTTGTTTTGTGAAATAGAATACGACAAATTACATTATGGTCGACTTTTAGAAGCGAAAAGAAGCAAATTTTGACAAAGTTCAGTAACCTATAACAATTCAGTAAATTGTAAGTAATATATTTTTCAAAATTCGCTTTGATTCGCCGTTTGAATCGCTTCGAGGGTTTGTTAACCACATTCCACCACTCCCACATAAATAAGCCTATAAGGTACTAAGGGCTTAAGCTTGTTTCGATAACATCATGTAACTGGTAGTCGGAACCAAAAGTTTTATATGCCTTCCCAAGCACGTAAACCCCCATAGAAAATACTGCAAACGGCCGCCCATCTCAAAACAAACCTTATCATAAAACACTTTAACACAATGATCATTCACAAAACAGGAGCTATTACGAAAACCTTCAATTCCTCACCTCAATCTTCCTAAGCTGGTCCTCTGGTTCGTTCTCCATGGCCACATCGTCCAACTTGTCACTGATGGTATGCAACGCGTCGCGGAGGCGAGTGAAACCCGCGTCGAACTCGCGAGACGTGTCAGCCGCTGCGCCTAGACTTTCCGCGCGTTTTTCCAGCCTGGTGTGAAAGGGAATAGTTATATTCCTAGATAAACACCTATGTTATAGAAGAGATAATAATGTATATTGAACGTTACCCTTTTTAAGAAAATTGCGCACACCCATGAACATGAAATTTGGCATAAGTAGTTAAAGTTTATATAAAGCAATTTTTTTTAATGAATGTCTGTCAATTTTCAAAGGCTAATCTGTTTCTAGCTATGATATAATAGCGGTAGACTTATATCATCAAAAAGAAATTGTAAGCCGTCACGGGATGCCTGTCAGATGTGTTTAAATTTCCATTCCCAAATCTTAAATTCTAATAATTCTTGGAGATATCGTCACCGGTGCCGACGCCGATTGCCACGCCAAAAATACAGTTTACCCCTTAGCTAAAGATGTTTCACAAAACAAAAATATGCACGACCAGTGTGTCTCCCCACATACACCTCTTAAAGGGTATATTTAGACGACACCCAAATATTGCTAAAGTAAAAAAAACTTCACCGCATACAAACATCACTCACCTATTCAAAAGCTCATTCCACCTGTCCTGAAGATCGGTGACCTTCTGTCTTAGCTTGTTGGCGTCAGCTGACTGCGGCTCCAGCCGTTCTAAGACTGCGGAACCCACTTCCTCTAAGTGGGCTAGTTGGGGCTGTTGGCCACGGAACTCTTCGCGAAGGACTTGCACCTAAAGACATTATGGAGTTATGAGGGCATCTTTTGAGGAATGAGTTTCCTTCGAGGGTTTTAAAAAGAAGATTTTAAAGGGAAGAGGGTTTTTAAAGGTACTAACACTAGTAAAAAAAGCTACTTGTTGCTATCTTTTAATGGAATCACTACAGATGTGTTGTTAAAATTTGGGTTCCGATTACAAAATCGGTATAGATATTCTTATATTTATATACCCCCGGTGAAGGAAAAAAATAGTTCTGTTGACCCAATATAAGATGGGTATTAATTTCACCCTCTGCCTACCCCATTGGGCGTGATTTTATTTAATCTTTCAAGAAATTTATGATTCGAGTTCGCACAACTTAATTTGTAGTATGGCTCCCTCGTTTCGTCGCCATTTTGACTTGTCTGTAAAGTTTAAAATGGCCGCTTTGGGCGGGAACCAAGACCTTTTGCTATATCGATTTGGCACTTATGATTTGAGTTTGAATATCTTTGTTCCAAGTCGGGCCCCCTTATGATGTGCCAATTTGACTTGTTTGTAAAATTCAAAATGGCGCCCTTCAGATAATGTTATTCTTTTCTTTTAAATAACGATTTAGTGTATATAAGAGATTTGTTGTAAATAACGTAGTTTACCTGTTGTACTTGTGTCTGAACCATCCTCGAGTCTGAGGAGATGGGTCCGAGCGCGGTCATCATGCGGTCCTTGGCGCTGAGCCACTGCGACAGGTTGCTGTGGGTGTCGTGGAAGTCCTTCATCTCCTCCATTAGGCGGATCCTTGAGTAAAAGGGAATAAATGTTCAGATTTTGTTTACCCTTTATTCTGGACTCTAGTAGAAGCGGTCGTAAAACATAATTCAAAAACAACGAATTTCGAATAAAAGAGAAGGTTTCAACCGTAAGGACTCCAAAAACGACTTATCAAGAAAGTCGTGAACTCAGTCCCAGCGAGATAATTATAGCAGTGATGCATTATTTCGTTCGTTCGTATATATAAGTTAATAGTTTGCTTAGTGACGTAAACATAAACCAAAACCATGACCAAAACAGACAATCTCCACAACACATAAGACTATAATAGTTGAAATGCAGAGAGAAAACAATCTAAATTACAAATAACTATTCTATGCCTATGAACTAAAAGTTCATGTTAATTATGAAAGTAAAACTATCACTGATCTATACTAATATTATAAAGAGGAAAGATTTGTTTTTTTGTTTGTTTGTAACGAATAGGCTCCGGAACTACTGGACCGATTTGAAAAATTCTTTCACTGTTAGAAAGCTACACTCTTTGCGGTGAACATAGGCTATATTTTATTCCCCTATTCCCACGGGAACGGGAACTACGCGGGTGAAACCGCGTGACGTCCCCTAGTATATTATAAAGCTACAGTTTACAGACCGTAGATGAGTAGGCACAAAACATAATGTACTAACTTGTCCTTGAAGGCGTCATGCAGCGCCTTCCACCGGGTAGCGACGTCCTCCATCTCGTCGTGGAGCCGGTCCGCGCCCAGGACGCTCTGCTTGCGTTTTAGCAGCTCTCGGACCTGGGGGTGGGGAAATAAGGGGTTAAGTTAGGTAAAAAGTTCTTGTATAAGTATAAAAATAACTGAGTATACAAATATGCAGTCGATATAGTAAATCAAAATGTAATCATTGCAGTCCCTTTCACCAATAAAAACGGGGTTCCAAATGGATTTAGAACCCCGTTTTTATTGGTAAAATTGGTTCTAGCAAAGATCATGCCAAAACCAAGCGGTTCAAAAGGTCGTTTCTTTATCGACCCATAGGAATTCGGAACTTCGGTGTTTTCTGGCAAAGCGCGAAGAGGCACATCATTGACAGTGGCCCTCTTCCCCTGGTGAACTTTGAGTGGCACTAGATCTCACCATGGTCTTCCAGCATGCAAGCGGCGTCATTTTGTCGAAGTACAGAAGCTTGCTACTTTAACTCTTCATGAACTCCGAAACTATGTAATACCAAAGATAATATAATAGAATTACATACAGATCAGCAACTCCCTGCCCCCCACCGAGTAAGCCTCCTCAACCCCCCGCACAAGTTGACGTGTCTCTTGCCGTATCAGTACTTGTGAGAACGTCACTGCGTTGCATTACGTATTACTACCTACGTAGTTTGTGCTATTGCTTTGGTTTCATTTGTGCTTAGCCGAGGGTAGGTTTGAAAAAAAAGTACCTATATACATACATGAGATTGCGTTCTGTTCCTTATAATTTGTCTCCATAGCTAGTGTCCCTAGTATACTCACACACACATTCAAGCTTGATTCAAGCATTCACATTACGTGTATATTAGTGTGGGTGAAAACGAACATTTTTGTATGGAGTTTCCGCCCTGTGGTAATACTGGACGTACAGTTAGCAAACAATGCAGTATCATATTTACTCACAATCACACTCCCAGATAAATGATTCATGTGCACGCGATTTTAGTCCTTATGCTGTTACACGATGAAACATAGTTCAATGCGTTTGAATAACATTCTTACCTGTGTCTTAGTAGAATCCAGAATGCTCTGTTTTTCGTACATTTCTTCTAAGACAGCGCGGGCTTGCTTGATTGTCTTATCAGCCTCTTCTTTCGTGCTAGGAACCATCTCTTTTGGTAGTTGCCTTTGTACCTGTACATACAATATATTATAAGGAAGATGGCTAATCACAAAAACTAGAGGTATTATTTATTTGACTAATATTCTTTGTATTGTCCAAAAACGTCTTGTCAATGACTCCATCAGTCAATTAATTTGAAGCGCGCTTGGTCCCGTGGACTCAGTGTTTGTATACGATCACTGCAGTAAGCAATTTATACTATAGCCGGTCCTTGGATGGGTGACCATCACGTGGTTCCTTTATGACATATTTTGTTTGCGAGCGTTTCCGTGCTTAGTCTTTTACCACTAAGGGAGGCTTCTGTAGTGTGGCTTTAGCCTTATTACTTGAAAGCCCCCCGTAACATACCTTATCCAGGAAAGTATTGAGAGCCCCCAGACCGTCAAGGTGCTTTCCGATTTCTATTGCGTCTAAGTCGGCCTTCCCTGCCTATTTCCTTGACCATTTCTCTGCCTATTTCCCTGACATTTCCCTTGCTCCCGTAGAGAATAAATAAGAAGGTATAGAGAGCGCGTATAGCACCGGTCTCCTTGTGCACAACGTAGGCAGGGGAACTATTAGCTAGCTATTTCGATGAATAGTCGCCAATATTTGTTTAACGTAAAAGTAACAATAATATGTCTTGCCTGTGAGATGTAATTATTGATCTTTTTAGTCTATTGTTTTTTCACGATTTTGCAGCGCATTTAACCATTAATATACTAAAAGATTTATTTTAAAGCTGAACTGACGTGCGCTGCTTCGTACCGCTACCATTCGTATACGACTGCAAGCGCTCGCGGCGGAAACGTCGTCATGGTCTCACCTGTGCCTACTGGTCCCACTTGGATACGCGCGCTCTATACCTTATTTATACTCTAAGCTTGCTCCTCATCAAGTATCTAGTTGTAGTATAACATACCTTATCCAGGAAAGTATTGAGAGCCCTCAGACTGTCGAGGTGCTTCCTGAGTTCGTCCCGCACTGCGTCTAACTCCGCCTGACGGTCCGCTAGCTTGGTGCCCAGGAGGCTGTAGCGGTTGTTGATCTCTGATAGCTGCTGCTGGACTGGTGATAGCTCTGGCGAATGATAGAATGATATAATTAGAAATCGTTGTAAAATAGTCCAAATTAAATGAGCATTCTATCTAGAGAAGTAGGATCAAAACTCCACCCGTTAGGGGTGAAATACGGGATGAAAGTTATATTTATTTTAGTTTAATTTAAATATTACCTTCCAAGTGGAACCCATCTTGGCTGGAGCGTCTGGATGAGAAGCCACTTGACGTGGAGTGTGTGGAGCCAGGACTGACGAGGCCGTGGCCCTTGCTGGGTGATGGAGAGCGTCCGTCTAAAGTGCGACCTGGGAACGGACATCACATTAATTGTTGGAGATTTTGATGCCTTACGCTTGTTGGAAAGCTGTGGTGGATGTCACCATGGCTTTCCGGGGGAGGGAAATTTAACAGTTCACAAAGCTATTGATTCTAAAGTTCTCAAGGCTGAGACGATAAACCAGGTGAAATATGGAAAATTTCAAACAGGTAACCTCATTACACTTCGTCAAAAAACGCCGCGCATAATTTATTTTTTATTTTATATATATATTTTTTATATATTATTCTGTATCTCACAGTCAATAAGCAGGGGTCAAAATACAGGTATTGTGGTAGTAATACGCGACTAGATGGCGCCCGCGGCTCCATCCGTATAATATTTTGTTGCTATTTCCACTTTCCACGGAGACATTCCCGGGATTCAGATCCGTTCAGCTGTTAGAGCGCGTAAAAAATAACAAACATTCATACATCCTTATACTATACTGATAGTATATACTTAAAAACTTTCGCAATTATATTATTAGTGAGGTCGTCAAAAAGCAGTTTCAGGAGTCAAAATATAGGTGTTGTGGTTATTATATATGTCTAGACTAGTGAAATTCTGTTGCTGTTCCCGCTTTCCATTGGGACATATTCCCGGGATAAAAAGTAGCCATACTAATAAAATTTTAGTTTACGCTGAAAATTCGTACAGTGATAGTTAATACTATCTCTAAACGAAATTTCAGCCAGGTCTGTTCATATTCATATTCAGATTCATTTATTCTTAAACAATTTACATTGTATTGAATACTAGCTGATGCCCGCAGCTTCGCACGCGAAAAAATTGTTCCCGTGGAAACTTATTCCCAGGATAAAAAGTAGTCTATGTTTTATTCCAGACTATAATCTATCCTTGTACCAAATTTCAGAAAGATCTGTTCAGCCGTTTGAGCGTGAAAGAGTAACAAACATCCACACTCACAAACTTTCACATTTATAATATTGTTAACACAGCGACATCTAGTGGCAATAGGGGGGAACTATTGGGCACCAGTTGCGCACGTTGCGAACTAGATGGCGCTGACAGTGACGGTAATTGAGGCGTCCATTTTGTGATTCATATGTAAAAATGACAAGTCCCGTTATATGTGCACACCGAGCAGCCATGTACCTAAGATAGATAATCAATTTTTTCCAATAAAGTGAAATTGTGTCAAAATCCTCGCTACTTTCATTAAAATAGACCACGAGCCAACATTTTGGTGACCCGACGTTCGATGATTGAGCAGTTTTGGAGAACTCGTGGTCTGAAAATACAAGGAAGGCGTGGACCGCCATTTTTTCTACCAACGCCGCTTGTTCGCGAACGAAGAACGTGATAAATTTTTCACGTTTCCTTGGTAAAGGCGCAGATTTCAAGAAATCACTGCAGATTGTACCAGCATTCTATTCCATCGAAGCTATATTTCGTGGCATTTATCGAAATATTCATCGAAAAGTCATTGGCGAACCGGCCCGGCGGCGGCGCGGGAAAAAACCACGACGCAATTTCATTGTTTTATACCGAGAGGATCAGGAATAAGAAAGGATAAGTACTTACCTACAAGATCCGTGAGTTGGCACATTTATTTCATATTTAGCTTAGAATTCCTTCCACTTATCTACCTACTTATTATTAAGAAATTTCATTGTACATTGGTACTTAATACCATGGCTAGTGACAAGGCAAATGTTGAAAACCCTGTCTTAAGGGAATTAATAAAAAGACGAGGGGTTGTAAAAGGCAAACTTACTCTATTTAAAAAATACTTAAAATCTCTCCGAGAACCATTAACAGCTGAAAAATGTATTGACCTGGAATTACGTATATCCAGAGTTAACATTAGTTTCCAAGAATTTGAGGAGATTCAGGATAAAATTGAAACCCTCTGTACTGATGTAGATGAACAATTAGAAGAAAGGGAAACCTTTCAAGACATGTATTTTAGTAATCTGTCGGCTGCCAAGGCTTCTTTACACAAATTTAAAGGTACTGAACAATGCCAACCACCTGATAATTCCCAAATAAAGTTGTTCATGGACGAATCCATTAAATTTCCTGATATAACCCTACCGACATTTAAGGGTGACATTACCAGTTGGTTGGAGTTCAGAGACACTTTCGAAGCTCTCATTAACCAAAGTAATTTGAAACCTATACAAAAATTTAAATATCTTCGTAGTAGTTTAAAGGATAGCGCTCTGAATGTGGTCGCTTCTCTAGAGTATTGCGAGGAAAGCTATGCCATTGCCTGGCAACTTCTTTGTGAAAGATACAACAACCCTAAGAAACTTGTCACTCACCACCTAAGGGATCTACTTAATATAACTAATGTGCAACCAACCCCCTCAGCGCTGCGAGGAACGGTTGACAACATTTCGAGACACTTAAGGGTCTTAAAGACGCTAAATATTTCAACCGAGAATTGGGATGTTTTACTGATACATCTCTTGAGCTCTAAGCTAGACAACACAACTCAAAGAAAGTGGGAGGAACGAACCAACTCTAAAGAATTGCCAACATTACAGGACTTCAAATCTTTTCTACGCTCCCGGGCCGACCTGTTGGAATCCATGGATGCCAACAAGCCGCTGGAGCAGGTGGACCAGCATGCAAGGGCATCATCGAAAAAGGTCTTTGTAAGCACGTCCGCATCTACCAAACCTAGCACCTCTAATAGCAAGGTAACATCTAACCAATCTTATAATCATACCCGGTGCCCGTATTGTAAAGATACACATTATATTAACCAATGTCCAAGATTTTTATCTATGAATGCAAAGTCACGCATTCACGCTACAAAAAGGTTAGGTCTATGCCTCAACTGCCTACGATCAAACCATTTGCTACCAAATTGCCGTGCAAGCAGTTGCCGTTCGTGCAAGGGAAGACATCACAGCCTCCTACACGTGCCAGGTGCTCCCATGCAGGCTTCACAATCCATTACTGAGCAAACTTCACCCCCTACCACTATGCAGAACCCTCAACCAAGGCCTGAACAAATTCAGTCTATTAGTTTACATAGCCATCATGACACAGCTAACCCGAAACATTTACCAATACAATCATATGTTATTTTGTCCACGGCCCTTATAAGGGTGATCGATGACAAAAATAACATACACACACTGAGATGCCTCTTGGACTCAGGCTCTCAGTCTAACTTTATCACAGAAAGGGCTGCAAACAAACTAGCACTACCTAGAAATGGAGTGAGTATTGAGGTATTGGGCTTTAATGAAAACACTACACAGATAAAACACAGTATTAAACTTACTTTTCAATCACAAAGAGGATCATTCTCTGCTAATGTGTCTTGTCTTATTGTACCTAATATATGTACCCTACAAACAATTAATACACCTATTAACATACCGAAACGATTTAAATTAGCAGACAAATCCTTCCGGGAAGCCAGAGAAATAGATATGATTCTCGGTGCTGAAGTTTTCTACGATCTTATATGCACTGGTCAGCATAAATTAGGCAATGGGCTACCCATTTTGCAAAATACTAGGCTAGGCTGGGTAGTCTCCGGTTGTATCTTCACATCAGCCACATCAAACAAATCACACTGCAACTTTGTAATGACTAACCTACAGACTTTTTGGAATGATAGCGAGGTACCGAAGTCACGTAGGATCCCAGATGATGATACCGAGGAGTGTGAGAGTTTGTTCAAAAAACACACTCGAACTTCGGAGGGCAACTTCGTGGTGGACATACCTCTTAAGGCATCACCGACGTTGTTAGGACAATCGAGACCAGTAGTTTATAAAAGATTTAAAACCCTAGAGTCAAAATTCCTAAAAGATCCAAGCTATAAGAAACAATATGTCGAGTTCATGCAGGAATTTGAGTACGCCGGACACATGAATCTAAGAAATATAATAAACGTTAGTGAAAGGTGTAACTATTTACCACACCATGCAGTAGTGAAAACACACAAAACCACCACACCGTTGAGAGTAGTTTTTGACTTGGGTTAGCATGGAACACCTGCAGCGATGACCTACACTACTCAGTTAAAACCGAACCACTACCAGAAACTTTAACCAAAAGAAAGATCCTTTCCATAGCCAGTGAGATATTCGACCCCCTGGGAGTACTCGCTCCGCTTCTAATAATCGCTAAGGTTTATATACAACAACTGTGGAAAACAAAAATTTCTTGGGATGAAAGATTACCCCCATCTCTCTATAATCAATGGCAGACCTTCTACAATAACCTAAAACTACTTAACTTGATAACTATACCGAGGTGCACTTTAATTGACAATCATACAATAGTGGAATTACATGGATTCTCTGATAGTTCAATGACCGCTTACGGATCAGCTGTTTATATAAGATCAGTAGATAGTGAGAATAACATATTGGTACGCCTCCTGTGCGCCAAATCTAGGGTGGCAAAGCAGGAGACCATCCCCAGACTAGAGTTGAGAGCGGCGCTGTTACTTGCAAACCTATATAATACAGTAATCAGTGCCCTTAAGATTAAATTTACAAACAAATATCTTTGGTCTGATTCCAGCATCGTTCTAGCATGGATAAATACACCTAAGGATAAGCTGAAGCCATTTGTATGTAATCGTGTTTCCGAAATACAGATACGGACAGACCCAAGGGATTGGCACTGGATCGCTTCGGGTGACAATCCTGCGGACCTGATCTCGCGAGGTATGCACATTGACAAATTATCAAACAACAAGTTATGGTGGAATGGACCCGCATGGCTCTCTCAACAGAGATGTCAGTGGCCATCCCAACAAATACCCACCATAATATTTCCATTACCAGAAATAAAGGGCGAAGCTGTGTGCTGTTCTACCACAATAAATACAAAGGACAACGACTTACTGACCGACATTCTTGAAAAATACTCATGCGCGGACAAACTAGTTCGTGTTCTAGCCTACTCAATTCGATTTCTCACAAACACTAAGTCTAAAAATAACAAACAAATAGGTCCATTGACTGTAGAAGAATTGAATAGTGCACGCTCCATCCTATTCCAATTAGCACAAAAACAATCATTCCCCACCGAATACAGTAGATTATCAAATAAAAAACCTATCCCACAGACATCTAACATTTTATGTTTAAACCCCTACATGGAAAACGGTGTTATCCGAGTGGGTGGTCGTCTAAATCAATCACTATATACACATGACAAAAAACACCCTGTGGTGCTGCACCATGATCACCCTCTAACCAAATTAATGTTTCAAACAGAACACAAAAGGTTGCTTCACGCTGGGCCTCAATTACTACTCTCAACTCTTAGGGAAAGAATTTGGCCCACTCATGGCAAGACCTTAGCCGCAAGGGTGGTGCGTGAATGTGTGACTTGCTTCAGGGCAAACCCAAATACCTATAAACCCATTATGGGCGACCTACCGACCGCGAGAGTAACACCGTCACCCCCTTTCATGATAACCAGTATTGATTACGCAGGTCCCTTCTTAATTAGAAACTTTAGAGGACGTGGTTGCAAGACTTCGAAATGCTATATTGCAATGTTTGTATGCTTCTCTACCAAAGCAATTCACATAGAGCTGGTTTCAGATTTGGAATCCCAAACCTTCCTGGCAGCGCTGCGGAGGTTTGTAGCCCGCAGAGGTAAACCCAAGGAACTGGTGAGTGATAATGGTACCACCTTTCATGGTGCCAACAAGGAATTATCTGAATTATACCGATTTCTCTCGCAAACCTCTGAAGAGGTGATGGCTTCATGTGCGAATGAGGGCATTAAATGGAGGTTTGCGCCAGTATACACCCCTCACATGGTAGGACTCCACGAGGCTGCCATCAAAAGTTGCAAACATCATTTAAAAAGAATCCTAGCCCAAGCATTGTTAACCTATGAAGAATTTTCGACCGTACTAATACAAGTGGAAGGAATTTTAAACTCACGCCCCCTATGTTCATTACCAAGTAGTACCGATGGTACCGATTTCCCAGTCCTAACGCCGGCTCACTTCTTGATAGGTAGGTCGATGACAGCATTACCTAATTATGAATACAATAATATACCTCTCAACAGACTGACCCATCTCGAACAACTACAGCAAATCCAACAAGACTTTTGGCGGAGTTGGTCCAGAGACTACATAGGTGGTCTTCAGCAACGAACCAAGTGGAGGAGCTGCAAGGGGCCCGGTCTCGCGACAGGCACCGTGGTACTAATCAAGGATCATCGAACCCCTACCTGCCAGTGGAAAATGGGACGTATCATCAAGACCCATGACGGCGCTGACGGTGTGACAAGAGTGGCAACCGTTCAAACTGCAAAGGGACCCATAAAACGGGCTTTCAACAATTTGTGTCCATTACCAATAACCTAAATTGCCCTGCTACGGGCGTCAGTAAATTCTGTAGAGTCTGTATAAACTTAGTACAAGTACTAATAACTAGTTTAGTAATACTGATGTATCTAGTGGAGATGTGCCACGAGTGGCACACCTCCGAACCCAAGACGTCCATTCAGGGCGTCGTAGGGCTAGTACAAACTTACTTAATTTTAAATCTTAATCTAATTTGCATGACTCATGTAAACTATTATTCTAATGTGAACCTATATAACTATTTGGTATATTTACCAGTTGCATTCTCTCTGTGTAAAACTATTATTCTAATGTGAACCTATATAACTATTTGGTATATTTACCAGTTGCATTCTTTGTGTGTAAACTAATGTTCTAATGTGAACCTATATAACTATTTGGTATATTTACCAGTTGCATTCTCTCTGTGTAAAACTAATATTCTAATGTGTACCTATATAACTATTTGGTATATTTACCAGTTGCATTCTTTGTGTGTAAACTAATGTTCTAATGTGAACCTATATAACTATTTGGTATATTTACCAGTTGCATTCTCTCTGTGTAAAACTAATATTCTAATGTGTACCTATATAACTATTTGGTATATTTACCAGTTGCATTCTTTGTGTGTAAACTAATGTTCTAATGTGAACCTATACAACTATTTGGTATATTTACCAGTTGCATTCTCTCTGTGTAAAACTAATATTCTAATGTGTACCTATAAAACTATTTGGTATATTTACCAGTTGCATTTTTCTAACGTGTACCTATATAACTATTTGGTATATTTACCAGTTGCATTTTTCTAACGTGTACCTATATAACTATTTGGTATATTTACCAGTTGCATTTTTTCCGTGTAAACTAATGTTCTGATGTGTACAGTGTACCTATATAACTAGCTAGTATACATATTAAGTTAAATTTAAATTTGCATGTTTCGCGTTAACATTGTAAACAATGCTCTAATGCATATATGTATATAACTATTTGGTTAATCTACCATCTGCATGTTCTTGCCTAACAAATATTCCAACGTGTGCCTATGTAACTAATTGTTAATGTTGGAAGATTAACCTGCATTTTTCGTGTTCATAAGGTTCTAGCGTGAGCCTATGTATAGCGATCTCATTGAAATGTTTGATTATAGTCTCCCATTTGTTGGAAAAATATGTAGTAACTATGTATCTAGTAATATCAAACGTGTACCTCTAACTAATTTACGCGAACAGGTCGGGACAATTGTCTTATGATATGCAACTGCCTATATAGTATTTAATATATATATACCTAGTATATAATTGCATCTATATCTAAATTGAAATTAATTCTGAATATCGTTGGGCATACTACATTTAACCTATTTTTGCACTCATAACGTAATTTCCCTTAACTCTAGATATCGTTTGGAATTGTAACTTGTGACTTAGCCAGCATAAAGATAACATACTGTAGAATCAACACTACTAATCCATATAACATGTAATTTAACATTTAAATTATTTCCTAGGCGGGCAGTATGTTAACACAGCGACATCTAGTGGCAATAGGGGGGAACTATTGGGCACCAGTTGCGCACGTTGCGAACTAGATGGCGCTGACAGTGACGGTAATTGAGGCGTCCATTTTGTGATTCATATGTAAAAATGACAAGTCCCGTTATATGTGCACACCGAGCAGCCATGTACCTAAGATAGATAATCATTTTTTTCCAATAAAGTGAAATTGTGTCAAAATCCTCGCTACTTTCATTAAAATAGACCACGAGCCAACAAATATTAGTAAGAAGTAAGATTATCTCACACATAAGCCGCTCGAGCGTGATTAACAAACATCTCAACCAAATAATTAGGATACATACTGGGCGTGTGTCTCTTGGTGGGGCTGTACAGCTGTCGCTTGCGGTGCGGACTGTCGGCGCGCTCGCCGCGGGTTAACGCTTCGTATACCGCGCCCGCCTCGTTCACCTGGCCAAGGGAATACAAACATTCATATTTTGAGTAAATTATCACAAACTAGCGGACGTCACGGGTTTCACCCGCGTAGTTCCCGTTCCCGTAGGAATACGGGAATTAAATATAGCCTATGTTCACCGCAAAGAGTTTAGCATTGCAACAGTGAAAGAATTTTTCAAATCGGTCCAGTAGTTCGTTACAAACAAACAAACAAACAAACAAAAAAACAAATCTTTCCTCTTTATAATATTATATTAGTATAGATGAAGGTATCCCAAATTATCCAATTATTATACTACTGGTAAATGAATGAAAAAAAAAATCATACACAGAAATCACCCCAACACCGAAACAAACATTTGAGCATCACGAAATAATAGTTCCACCAGAATCCAAACGATACCAAATTTGGAACCAATGTATTACGAGTATTTTAGTTGTTCGAAAATTAAGTATACCAGTCTGACGTGTCAAGGCAATACACTGTATACTAGAATACAGTGTTTTACCTTAACAACGCTTATTCGGCATACTTTAGGGTCTACTTTAAGTGAAACTTTTTAAATTTGTGTTACGACCTTTATTTATGAAGATATTCAATATTAAAAAACCATGTAAGTTTCAAAAAATCTACCCTCATCAAACCATAAAACTGTATTTTTTAAAACATTGTTTTGCCATACATTCAACTCAAGGGAATGAGCGACCTTGTCAAGACAAGACATTGTATAATAAATTGACCGACCGCTCTGGATGCGCGCGTGAACCTATCGCTATCGCTCTTACTCATCTTACGCATACGATGTTAGAGCAGGACCGCAAGCGCTGCGGCCGTCCGGTGCCCGGCCGTCTTCGCCGATCACGTGTATTTGTTTTGATTTAGATATTCAGTCCGCACTCATTTGTGCATGCGTTACGTTAATGAGGGTGTTTAGTTGCAATATAAAATTAATTATGAGTGCTTCACGTAACAAGTTATTAATTAATCTATCTCTAAATAACAGCAACTATCATAATTCAAGTTCGTCGGCGATAATAGCTTCAAATGTGATTAAAGAAATAACTGTGGGGTCTGTAAGTGATTTTCAAGATGTACTTTCATCTGAAATGGAAATTAGTTCCAGAAATATCAGTCCAATCATTTCTATGAGTGAAACACAGCTGAATGAATGTTTGACTGAAGATTTTGGTTCAAAAATTTATACGCAGTTGGTACCTTGCTCTTATGAAGACTTACAAACTGTTAGCGTTGATTTTGAAACCGAAGGTATAAAACAATTGACGACCAGTCCATATAGTCAGCAAGCAGTAGATCTTTTAGTTAAGGTAACAGAAAATGAGTGCGATATTAATACAGTAAATGACTCTATTGACGAAATATTAACAAATAATTGCCAAGATCATACTACTCGGTTGGAATATCAAGACGGCAATGAGGACTCAGATGTAAATAAAGAAAAAGTTAATACAAAGATACCTTGCGCTTATGTAGACTTACAAAATGTTAGCATTGATTTTGAATCTGAAGGTATACAACAATATCAAGAAGGCATTCAGATATAAATAATAAAGAAAACACTCATGGGAAGGAAGTACAGACAAGAAAAAGAAAGAGGGGCAGATACCCTAATGATATTTTGGAAGCGCAAAGGGCAAAGCATCCACTGGTAGCTCCATGTTCTTGCAAAAAAACTTGTATTGAGAAGATTCCGCAAGATAGAAGAATAGAAATCTGGGATCAATTTTGGAGCCTCGATAGACAACGTCGTCGTGATTTTCTATCTAGAAATGTGGAGAAAGTACTCACCAAACAAGTAGCTAGAGCTGGTGGTAGACGAAATAACACTCTTTTATGGAAGATTGGAGATATACAAGTATGTAAAACGTTTTTCCTGGGAACTTTAGGCTACAAGAATGACGAAGCTGTGCAATCAGTTTTAAAGAACAATTATATGACAAGAAATAAACACCCAAAAGTTAGTGCTGCTCGAGATTTAAGAGGAAAACATAGACCAGGAAATGCGTTCCCTTCGACATATGATTCTGAAATGACAGACTATATAATGAAAAACCACCCAGTTCAATCGCACTACAATTTGAAACACGCCCCCAACAGAAGATATTTACCCACTGGTATAAACTTTTCAATGTTGCATAAAGGATTTAAAGAATACTGCGCTGCAAAAGGATTAGAAGTTTGTAGCTGGTCTCATTTTTATTCAAAGATAAAATCTCTCAATTTATCAACAGCTGAAATGGCACAAGATATATGCACCAAATGCAAAAATCACGAAATGGACCACAAAACCCGGCCACTACCTTGCAATTGTAATTTATGCCAAGATTTAGGAAAACATTTAGAAAACAAGCGGGCCTGTCGAAAATACATGAAATTAATTCAAGAAGAATGCGAGAATTCTAATGGTGAAAGCTTCGTTTATACTGCAGACAGGCAAAAAGTTATTTGCATGCCTTTACTGAATACCAAAGATTCTTTCTTTTCCCGAAAACTCATCCTCTTTAATGAATCATTCGTCCCTCCTGGTAAAAATATGGACGCTGTTTGTGTAGTGTGGCATGAAGGAGAGAGTAGGCGCAAAGCATATAACATAGCCAACACAAATATGTCTATGTCTTGCGAAAATTTAACAGGGATACCAAACACATGTATTTATTCCTCGACAACTGCTACTCGCAGAACAAAAATAAAACGTTGATGTCGGCTTTAGTAAGAGTAGTTAATGATGAAAAGACTGAAATAGACAAATAAACTCTCGTATATTTCGAAGCGGGACATACTTTTATGGCTGCAGATGCAGTTCACGCAGCCATAACTAAGAAATTTACTTCTTCTGGTGAATTGTATGATCTTAATGATTTTGTTACTGCGATGAAAGCTTCCCGAAAAAACTTGCATGTTGAATTAATAACTAATGATCATATGACATGTTTTGATAATGACTCTAAAGTTGCTTACCCACATGGATATAACTTGCGCAGTTTAAAAATTAATGAATTCAGACGAGGACAGCTTGCCATGTATGCTAAAAATGATTATAGTGGAGATTTTAAGGAAATTCGTTTTCTAAAAAAGAAAGTGGAGAGAGAATTGACTGAAATTTTGAAAAATGGAATAAATGTTATAGATATAATACCTAAAGAGACATCACCAAGAGGAATCACCACACTTAAAAAGAAGCAGATCTAATAACATTATGTACTGCTATGCCCAGATCACGACGAGATTTCTATGAAAATCTTATAGTTAGCGAAGCTCCTGATCTATCTGAACATATCGACAGTGATATTTAATAGAATTTAATAAATTCGGTCGAAAGAACTGTTTTCATTTTTGTTTAAATTTTTATAAAAGGTTATTTTTTTAAGGTTACCTGTACTACCTGTCCATAAATACTCATGCTAATATAAATTTTGTATTTTACAGATTTGTTATTTTATAACGTTTTTATTTTATATGTTGATCTCAAATTGTGACTATGAAATTAAGAGACTTATTAGCCTGAGTAAACTATTTCGTTTTGTATTTCAAAGGTCTTATGGTTCATTGACCATAAATAAAAGTAAATAATTGAAATAACTTTTTAATTGTTTCATTTAATTCACTATCAATAAACGGTTTCTGCAGAAAACTGTATTCAATAGTACATTATTATAACTAATGTTAAATTCTTAGGAATAATCAGGCAAAACACTGTATTATTATTTACAGTATTATGCCTTACACGAGCTTAACAAATTAATATTAGTCTGTTATACCAACTGTCTTTTCTGAATTTTCTAGAAAACTATTAAAATTTATTGTCAAGTTCTTTATATGGCTATAACAACAATAAAAAACCTACAAAATGATATAAATTTTATTTATTTTCATAATTTTAATAGCTTTAAATTACAAAAAGACTGTTCAACAGACATTTTGGCGTTTTTCTCAAATTGGTATTTCGGATTGTACAGTGTATTGCCTTGACACGTCAGCAGTCCATTTCAATTTTCTTTTCCACCAAAACAGCAAAGGGGAGAGGCACAATGCCACTTTTCACCGATTATTATCTCAGTGGTGAATCTGTTGCCGTGTCGAAGTTGATAGAGGAAAAATGGAAATAAAAAAAAGTCTTCAAGGAATTTAAAAAAAAACGTGGTATCGTGAATTAGATAAATGGTCTTTTAATAAAAAACCTACTTCACAAAAAATAAACTTTAACCTATTACAATAAAGTCCAAATTCGCACGTACCTTGTCGATAGTAATGGAAGCATCTCTGTACTCCTTGGCGATAGGTCTCAATTCGTCTTGTTGCTTCTTCAGCACGTCCAGGTCAACGGCGACCGGCTGGAGACGACCCACGCGACCTTCAATGGATTGGAGCCAGTCCAGGATCTGGAGATGGATATAGTTTATGAATATTTTAAGCATTATTTTATACATAAGGGCACCTACCAAAGTAGTAAATGTTGTCTATGAACCTTTACAACACCAAAGTTGCTATACTTGCTGCCGGCACTGCAAAATAATTCTAAGATCCTTTTTAAAGTAATAAATACTGCAGATGTAAATGTTTAGTAAAATCGATTACACCATCCTTCTGTAAGTTAATTCTTATCCCAGGACATATTATAAAGAGGAAATATATGGCATATTTCATACATTATTGTAAATACTAACTACAAAAATAATGGGCACTATAAGAAATGTACCTTTGATAATGCCGTAAGGCGAAACGAGTAAGGTTGTTTTAAAACTAATATTAAAGTTGTGGAACAGTACAAGTGAGTTCGTTAACGGTTCATAATATAGGGGATTATAAAGGGTTCATAGCATATAATAGGCGAAGCCGAGGGGCACAGCTAGTAAACTCACCTGTAACTTCAGCGTCTCGTACTGACTGAGCTGATCAGCTCTCTGTCGAGACAGCTTCTGTTTTTCTTCTAGAGTCGCATTGAAGTCTCGCCAGTAGTTCTCCAAAGCCTATAACATATAATTACTTATTTAGTTTCATCGGTAAACTTAATGTATTAACATGCTTCACTTAATCACTGACAAATGCTCTGAATAAGTGATTTTTCCCGCCTTTATAACATTTTGATACAACCCAATCTTCATCAGGATTTCGAATAACTCGCATAAGTACATACAGTGCAATAAGTCGGATATAATTTAGATTTTCTGGTCAAATACATACTTAAGCTTTAAGAGAACTCATGTTTTAACTAAGAAAACATATATTTAAAAACTACGCTTTGGAAACTGAATTTCACTTTGACAGGTTTCTTAAGGCAGTTCAGGCTTAATTTATGCCCAAATAAACACAGAAAAGAAGTGGTTTTAGTATAATCCGCGCGCAACGAGTTGAATGCGGAACTTTGTCAAATACAATAGAAAATGACAGATTTTTGAAACTTTTTGTTAACATTATATTTGAAATCTATCATTTTCCATTTCTAAGTATCTAAAAACTGAGAAAGACTTAAATAAGTCAGTCTTACCTTCATCCTGTCACGAATAACGTGTGTGTCGGTGACGTCCTTCTTGGCGATCAGTAGCTTGCCGTTGCGGAGGCATTCCTCCAGCAGAGGCATTTGTTTGTCCCTGGGTACGTACAAGACTATTTTAGTAGCTATTTTCAACTAAGTAAGGCCAGGTCAAAAGTACCCTTAACCGAAGAGCATGTATGAAGACACTTATGAAAGTTGAAGAAGCGAAAGTTGTTTGCCAGGATCGTAGCAAGTGGAAAGCCATAGTCTCTGCCTACCCCGTTGGGAAACAGGCGTGATGTTATGTATGTATGTATGTATGTTTCAACTAATGTTGGTCGGATTGGTGTTTTATAATTTGGAGTATTTATATAATAAAACAATACTTCAATTTTAAATGTATAGGTACAGAGTTAGTGTAAGTTTGGGCACATTTGGGACACATTTGGGCATCCGAAAAAAAAAAAACCGAAAAAAAGGCAGGACAATTTTATTGAGAAAATTAAGTTGCTATACGAATTCATTAACACAATACATTGGAAATCGTCGTTGAAAAATATTTTAACAAATAAGAATTCCTATTAATTTAGCGTAAGCTGGGTATTCAATTTCACGAAAGTTTTCAAAACTTTAGTTGGACAAAAAGGTCCCGAACATTAAAAAAAACCTCACAGGCAACAGTTCACTTAAATACCTCCAAAATATTATCTTACTAATATTATAAATGCGAAAGTTTGTGAGTGTGGATGTTTGTTACTCTTTCACGCTCTAACGGCTGAACGGATCTAGCTGAAATTTGGTACAGGGATACATTATAGTCTGGAATAACACATAGGCTACCTTTATTCCCGGGAACAACTTCCCGCGGGAACAAATTTTACGCGGGCGAAGCTGCGGGCATCAGCTAGTATTATATATACATTAGTTTAGTTACAAAGTTGTAAAAATACACCAGTTTCTCACCTAAAGTTAGCGAGGTGCGCCAACCTGCCAGCCAACTCATCAGCCGGCAAGCGCGCCAACTCGCGCCCCTCCGCCTGCTTGATGAGCTGAGCATGCGCCGCGTCCAACGTGTTGGCTTGTTGCGTGAATTGGGCCAACTCGTGCGACACTTCGTCTAAGAACTCGTTGCGTTTGCTTGCTCGCTCTACTAGCTTATCGTATCTGGGGGAAAATGGATTATAAATACAAGAAATTAACATTAAGGAGTTTGGCGCGGTTCATGGGGTCCCAATGAACATAATTTTTTAGGATTTTGAAAAATAAAATGTGTAATGGAGTCGACTGGTGACCCAAGCGCTGGCAGTTTTCTTTCTCAGCGTAAATAGGTATTGCTATTCAAAGGGTGAATGTCGCTAGTTTTTGGGCACAATGCCACGGGGTCCTAATTTAGCAACACTGCTGACATGTAGGGTTCGAATCTCGGTTGGAAATAAATATTTGCCTTACCCGTTATCTTGTTTCGGAAGTCGGATGTTTTCTATGAATATTAGGTAAAGTAGAAAAAGCAAATCTTTATGTATACTTATGTATATATGTTACGTTATGTATACGTTGTCTAGATCCTGTAGCACGAAAAATATGTTCATTTGGCTAGACGACGCTATATAAAATTGCAACAAAATATTTACTTAAAAATTCAAATGTTTTCGACTCGAAGGACCATTAATAGACCGCCTAATTTTAATAGTCCTTTGAACCAGAGTCTAATCATCTGTGTGTATTGGACTGACAGTAGTATCTAAAATATCAATAGTAATAATACATTACCTGGCATAAATATCTTCAGCCCGCTGCTCCAATTTCTTAGCGATTCTAGCATTGGAAGGAGTCAAGGCAGCCTCCCTGGCATTGGCCAATAGTTTGGCCAACGTTGGTCGGCGCGCCTCCAACTCTGCCAATGTTAGGCGTTGCTCGCGAACTTGTTCGTCCAACCGTTCTCGGATGAGGGAAGCTGGTTTGTATTGGGTCCTGAAGAAAATATTGGCTCTTATTAGTGTTATACAGATTATTATTTATTTCTATCGATTTCATAATGGTACTTACAATCTACCTCTACCTTTGTTGGGGCGTAGTAATAATATGAAATTTGTAATAAGTAAGCATATAGTTTTATATCAAAACCAGTATTATACCGGTAGATATATTAATACCCCAACCCTCATATAGACGTACTGTCACCATATAATAAAATGAAGTTGCTGTGTCAAATCAAATCGTTGTAATTTCCCAGGAAATATAATTTGGCAAAAATCTAAAAAACAACTGTTTTGCATCTGACGTACGTTGTCAAAATGCTGTCAACAACGTCACATGACAGTTAATAATTGACATTTGATCGCTCGTTTTTATTGACGTTTATTGTTACCTGGAAGTACGGGGAACGCTCATTTTGTCAATCTATACAAATTTTCGTGTCTCGTATTAATATACAGTTAAGATAAAGCATATCTTACTTGAGTGAGCTCTCAGCCTGCGAGAGCCAGTGCGCCTGCGCCTCAGCGGCATCTTGCAGCCCCTGGCACTGTAGCAAGGCGGATTCGAGTTCCGTGCAGCGACTTCCCACAGCTTCCGACATATCCTTGTAGCGGGAAGTCAGGTCTAGAACCGGCACTTCCAGTTGGCGGATTTCGGAAGGCGTTAGATTGCCTTCGAGGGATTTGACTAGTTGTTCACATGCCTGGAAGGTAATTTCAAATATATAGGGTAAACCACCCAATTATTGGCACTTTTAGAATGAATTATTGGCACTTTAGTTAAGAGTATATTTCGAAAAATAAGGGAAACCTAGTTTATTTCAGTTCGGTGTTGCCCATTATGTAGTTGTAGGTATGCATTAAAAAGTAAAATAGCATTCTTTTTCTTAGAAATGGGCAAAATTACCTAAAGTGCCAATAATTGGAGGAGTGCCAACGATTGGGTGGTTTACCCTAGATTTTTTAAACACCGATTTAAATTGGGAGTTCTATGAAGAATACGTCTTTTATGCGCGTCAACGCCTAAATCCTAAATCAACGTATTAAATAAAAATAACGTATTAAATAAAAATTTATTACTTCAGATTGCTGTCTGTCTTCGTTCGTGACAGAAATTCACAAAGACAGGATTTCTAGAAACTCATCACCGCAAGGGAGTGAGTATAAGCGGAAAATTGTGTCTAGTCTTCAAATTTCGCTGAACTGAAGAATCAAAAGACATTTTCTCTGTAGATCTATGGAAACCGGGAACGTTCTGTCAGCGCACGTATTTCCCTCATCTTACATCCCGGGTTCTTCAAGCGGAACGTGAAGAGGCACAGCACAGGACCGCCAACTTGAGGACCACTCTCTTGAGGACTGTGAGTGGTGAGTGGTGGGCAAAGAGTGTCCCTCAATTCGTTAGATGTCGCTATGGCTTCCTCCAGGTGTGATTCATCATTTCGGTGAGCTAAATAAAGAAATATTGACTTACATCTTTAACGTTATCGATAAGCCGTCCTTGTGACAGGATCTCGTTGTGCAGAGTCTTCGCCTTGGACAGCTGAGACTCCACCGCGCGAGGCTCTCCGCCCACTGGCTCCGACAGGATCGAACGGACTTGGGGCTCCACCTGAAACAATTGTGCAGTTTTTATTATTTGCCCTTTACTTATTCTGCGAGGGTTAAGTACATCATTTGACCAAAAAAAAGTTTGTAATTAACTCAAACATGAACTTATTGGTATTAAGCTAATTTTTCTTAAGCCTCGGGAATCCTGCTGACTACTAATTGATGCATTAATATCAAGACCATCAAAATTTTCAATATGGTAACCTGAACCTCGTTCCGGCAAGATGCAGGTTACTGCGTCGTGGAAATGACATCAATTCTCTTTCCCTCTTTTTCTCTTATAAACACTATCTATCGGACAGTATATGTATATTCTGGCAATATTTCCTCCATTTGTACGATGCTTACCTCAGAGATCCACCGAGCAGCCCTCGGTGTGTTTGGCTCGGTTTGGTTAGTTCGGCGTGACCTTGTATCGCTCCGTGTGGCCATTCGAAAATGTTGGATTGGGTGACGAGAGGTTCCTATAACTATAACTCACCAGAGGGCTGCCTGGTGACGTCAGCAGCGCCCCTCAGTCTATCATGTAACATCTGCGCCCGCGCATCTAAGTCTGCATGTCAATAGCGGGGGAGATGTTCATATAACTATAACTCACCTCAGAGATCCACCTAGCAGCCCTCTGCAGAGCATCATGGTACTGTCTCGTGACGTCAGCAGCGCCCCTCAGTCTATCATGTAACATCTGCGCCCGCGCATCTAAGTCTGCATGTCAATAGCGGGGGAGATGTTCATATAACTATAACTCACCTCAGAGATCCACCGAGCAGCCCTCTGCAGAGCATCATGGTACTGTCTCGTGACGTCAGCAGCGCCCCTCAGTCTATCATGTAACATCTGCGCCCGCGCATCTAAGTCTGCATGTCAATAGCGGGGGAGATGTTCATATAACTATAACTCACCTCAGAGATCCACCTAGCAGCCCTCTGCAGAGCATCATGGTACTGTCTCGTGACGTCAGCAGCGCCCCTCAGTCTATCATGTAACATCTGCGCCCGCGCATCTAAGTCTGCATGTCAATAGCGGGGGAGATGTTCATATAACTATAACTCACCTCAGAGATCCACCGAGCAGCCCTCTGCAGAGCATCATGGTACTGTCTCGTGACGTCAGCAGCGCCCCTCAGTCTATCATGTAACATCTGCGCCCGCGCATCTAAGTCTGCATGTCAATAGCGGGGGAGATGTTCATATAACTATAACTCACCTCAGAGATCCACCGAGCAGCCCTCTGCAGAGCATCATGGTACTGTCTCGTGACGTCAGCAGCGCCCCTCAGTCTATCATGTAACATCTGCGCCCGCGCATCTAAGTCTGCATGTCAATAGCGGGGGAGATGTTCATATAACTATAACTCACCTCAGAGATCCACCGAGCAGCCCTCTGCAGAGCATCATGGTACTGTCTCGTGACGTCAGCAGCGCCCCTCAGTCTATCATGTAACATCTGCGCCCGCGCATCTAAGTCTGCATGTCAATAGCGGGGGAGATGTTCATATAACTATAACTCACCTCAGAGATCCACCGAGCAGCCCTCTGCAGAGCATCATGGTACTGTCTCGTGACGTCAGCAGCGCCCCTCAGTCTATCATGTAACATCTGCGCCCGCGCATCTAAGTCTGCATGTCAATAGCGGGGGAGATGTTCATATAACTATAACTCACCTCAGAGATCCACCGAGCAGCCCTCTGCAGAGCATCATGGTACTGTCTCGTGACGTCAGCAGCGCCCCTCAGTCTATCGTGCAACCTCTGCGCGCGCGCACACAGGTCGGCGTGGCGCCGGCGCGCCGTGGCGGCGTGGTCTCTCACGACGCTGTCTGGACGCGCGGGGATGTGGGACAGGCGGGATGGGAGGGTTGTGCGGTACTCGTTTAAGATTGAGAGGAATTCCTGTGGGAAGAAAATTGGTATTTGATATTGTATATGATGTGTAGTGTACACATAGTTCATAGTGAACTCTACTGTAGTACCTAATGCGAATGACAGTAGTAAACAAAAATAGACTTTAATTCAACGGCATACAGCTTTCATGGTTGAAATGCAGAGAGCGAGAACACAGAGGTCTAAACTATAATATTTTTGTTTTTTTTTTATCTTTTATTAAATACCTTTGAAATTACTTTCATTTTGTTAACGTAAACAACTGTCAAAGAGATTCATTCAGCTTTTAGCTCTTTCATTTGATACCGATATTGAGTATAATATCTAATTCGCTATTTTCAAGCGGATCCACAATAAGATTTACAATGATACAGAATGTATTAAATTGTATTGTCATCAGAACTCAAGGTGTTTATCAAAATATTAAATCAACTTGAAGAAAATTACATAAAAATTTACAAATTACACTACCGTCAAAATTCAATAAAAAACTAAATTTGACCCACACAAAAATAAACCGGCCAAGTGCGAGTTGGACTCGCCCATGAAGGGTTTCGTAGCAGCAAGTAACATAATATAAAAGTTCTTATAGTTCGTTGTAACTTTGATTGATGTTTTAACACGTTCGCAGTGGTAGTGATTTTTCTAACCGAAAATTGCGGTTTATGACGTATTAAAAAAAAACTACTAGCTCTATCTCGTTCGAACCAATTTTTGTTGGTAGTTTTTATGGCAATGTACATCATATTTTTTTTTTAGATTTATCATTCTCTTAGTTTAGAAGTTAGAGGGGGGGGGGGGACACACATTTTTCCACTTTGGAAGTGTCTCTTGCGCAAACTATTCATTTTAGAAAAAAATAATGTTAGGAACCTCAATAGCATTTTTGAAGACCTATCTATAGATACCCCACACGTATGGCTGTGATGAAAAAAAAAATTTTGAGTTTCAGTTCTGAGTATGGGGACCCCCAAATTTTACTACTTTTTTTCTAGTTTTATATAAGAATCTTAATGCGGTTCACAGAATACATCTAGTTACCAAGTTTCAATGGCATAGGCCTTATAGTTTCGGAGAAAAATGGCTGTGACACACGGACGGACAGACAGACAGACAGACAGACAGACAGACAGACAGACAGACAGACATGACGAATCTATAAGGGTTCCGTTTTTGCCATTTGGCTACGAAACCCTAAAAAGGGTAAGCTAAATAAAACGGTCTAATAAAGAAGAGAAAAAGTCAACAGTACCTTGCTCTCATCCACGAACTTCTGCGCAGACATGGTGATGAACCTCAGATCAGCTTGGTGAGCGATGACGTCACTCACGAACTCCCGTACATCCTCGCTCTGATCGGGGAGAGAGTTCAACTTGGACAGTGCTGCTTCTTTGTCTTCTAGAGTGCGGTAAGCACCTTCCATCCAGGTGTTGAACGTGTTTAGTTCGTTGCTGGAAAGTAGACCATATTTTGTAGGTGGCAGGATAGGAATTTAAGTGGCAGGCAATGCATGGACTATTTCGATCTAGACTAGAAGTTCGTTGGGATTTGCTGAATACCACTAGTCTTTGCAATGGGAATACTGGTCGTTGGAGCTTGGAGCACGGTCCAAAAGCAAGTGCAGCAAAATGTTGACTATACTTCAAGCTATTTAAAGAAAAAATCCAATTTTGATACCCAGGTCCCGATTGTCTCAATAGTAATCGTACGACTTTTGGCTTACTATCTTATCAATAATGTCCTCACAATATTTGCTCGCGAGCTTCGCGACCCACTGGTGGGTCACGATTCATAGTTCGGAAAATGCTGCTCAATACTGCTATCAAGGAAGTGGAAAGAAAAGTTCAAAGCATCATCGAAAGAAAAAGTGGCTGTAAGTTATTGCCAGATTCTTCCTCACGGGTTTTACCCATTGCCTTGCGAATCTGGCAGTAAATGTAGAAGCAACAATCTTGAAGTTCATAAGTGTTTTTATTTTTAACGTGACAAATATGGATGCCATGCAGGACTCCTACCAACTTAAAAACCTCACGTATCCTGCCTAACAGCCAAGCTTGGGAGTCCCGGGTAAGCCCTCAGTAGGATACCCCAGAACGTTCATTAGTGTCACTGTGACCTAAATATATAAATACATTTTCATTCACTCATTCATCGCTTTATCAAATAAGCTGAAAAATGAAAGTTAGTTTTAGCTTACTTGAACTTTCCAAGTTCGTCTCTTGCGGCGGCCAAGCGCCTCAACATCTTGTCACACTTGTCAGTGCACTTGTCACAGCGCTGCTTCAGTTGTCGCACGCCTCGCTCCAGTGCTGCCACCTGTTAGGGAAATAGTGTTTCAGTAATCAGGGAAATAATGCTTTGTTCCGGTAATTGAAATTTGCTACCATTTAGGTAATAACGTCACGAATTTTTATTAGGGAAACATTTTCTAAATAATTTTTAGAAGGCATACAATGGAATAAAAACTATATTAGGTCAAACAAGTAAAAACTATATATCTTGAGGTTACTATTCAATATTCCACTCAGCATAGTCCAAAACTTTACTTGAAAATGAAAATATTTTTATTTATTTTCGTACTTAACCCGATTGAAGGTGCAGTTAAAGGTATCATAGTATTAATTCAACGACAGTTACGGTTGTACAGGTTGCCATAGACAGGTGAATTTGTCGACTTGACGGACTGAAACTTCATGGTTGAAAAGATTGTTTAACAAAAGTCCTGAATCAGGTGTTCTATTGTTCGTAATGGGTTATGGTTCACTTCATTTTGGCACTTGTTTGAAAATTTATCATCATCTTGATCATAATGCTTTGAATAAGTTATTGTCTAATAAGAGTTTCATTTATAAACCATAAAATATTTATATGTTTTGCATGTATATGTTTCAAATTATGCCTTTTCAGTTGGTTAAAGATAATAAGTGGTAGTTACCTCATGAGGAGCCAGCACGTCTCCACCAGAAACAAGCAGTTGCTTCGCCTGGTCGGCACACGACGAGACTTGGCGCTGGTGACTCTCCAAATCATCTTTTATGAGCTGGGGACAAAATAAAGGGTTATTATTTCGATTATAATCGAATTATTTATCATAAAAGTAAGTACTGAATGCTGAAAATTTCCAAAAGCTAAAATGAGACAAACAACGAGTTTTTTACAATAATCATGAGGATTTCTAATCGTGAAAGTATATAAATTTCAGAGATTGTACATTATAAACAAACAATCTTGCTACTTTATAATGAAAGAAAATTAAAATGTAGTTAGTTAGCTTTTATATATCCGTCTTCGTAAATTGAAATTTCTTTGGTGACGAAACAATATAATCACCATTACATTTAATCGGACAGACCTCCATAAATTATTTAAAAATAAGCAGAGGTAATAGCGGTGCACGGGGAGTATGTATTGAAGTATGTACATCCCGAAAAAAGATAAACCAGCGGCTAGTATAGAAGTAATTAAAAAATTACCTTAAGAATATTAATCTGGTTGCGCAGATCATCTATATCTTCCTTCACAGCTTCTTGATTGGCGAGTCTCTCCTCCACCACAGCTATCCATTCGAGCAACTTGGATAGCGTCTCATCGCAAAGCCTGTATTTCTCCTCCACTGCTTGCTACACACAGAATAAAAACATCAGTATACATATATATACAGTATACTAATACATACACAAAGCTCAAAGAGCTTCACAGTGCATCTAAACTACAGAGCTTTTGTACAATGCATTCTAACTACTCTGTGATATTTAAAAATTGTACCAGACTTTCTTTAGATGTGGACCAGAACTCATTTATAAACACGTCTTGCAACTTTTAAGATGTTCGGACGAAAAATAGAAAAAGACTTGATTTTCTGAAAGGAGTTTTGTTTTTGTAGAATATTATAAACTGTATGGCAAAAACTAAAAAAAACTAAGAGAATATTTGATAAAATTGTGAGAGGCATACGTATAGCAGAGAACTGCCATAGGCTGATTTCATTGATTGATTGGTATAAAACTGATAGTTGCAAGACGCTGAACATTCAAAAAAAATACTTTAAAAGAGTTGCTCATGCACCGACAATACCTGGAAATAAACGTTTATTATATACACAGGACTAAGTACGCAGACAATAAGCAAAGTCGAAACATCCTGACGAGCGACTATAGACAGCCAATAGAGAATGAGAATGACAACCAACAAGAGACACACGGACCTTTATATTAACATGCAAAGGCTGAACATGCAAGCAGTGAATTAAATGCATATGTCAGAAATATGTCACTTCATTTTAGAACGGATTATTTTAACAGTGTCCCAAGAAGTTACTCGGATTAGCTACATTTCGAAATATTTTTCTAAATGTAACCAAGTCAGAATATATATTTCTGACATAAGCATGACATAATATGGTATCAACATCTTCTAATAATTCTATATCTTAAATTAATGTTTTATTAGAGTTATGTGTTAAAATAAGAAAAATAAAGTTGAAGAATACCTTCTGGAAAATCTGAAACTTTGAAAAGGTAATTTTGAACAGGAAAGAAGTAAGAAAATATAAAGTGTTCTTGAAAAGTATAAAATGAATTGTAATATAAAGGTAAGAATTTACACGTAACTGCGAACGTACTTTACATTTAAATAAATATATTGTGACTTCATTTAATAAAAAAAATAATGGCCGATATATTCCAATCTGTACAATCTTTCAAAAACCATAAGATGGCTTAGAATATACTGGCTATTAATGAAGAGTGGATACTTATAATTTCAATAACAAATAAATGAAGTCACATGTATGTCGTATACGCGTTTAGAATATGTTGTATGATATATGAGACATGACCAAGAGTAGATTTCAATGTAATATAATAAATATTGATGGTTTAGATTGACGTAAAAGTGATATTCTTTTTTGCAATGTCTAAATCCGAAATTATAATCAAAATTTGTTGAAAGAAATGCTCTCAAAACTTGATGGCCGTGTGTCATGAGCTTCGGAACATAAACTAAACGCAATATCGACTTAATACCATTGTAATAAAGACGATAATGAATAAATACTACCTTCCGTGATTGTGTTGAAAATGTTTTACCATTTCGATTTTGTGAATGTTTGCGAGTTTCCGCCTTATATCGACATCACAAGAGCATAGCTGTTCATGCATTCCAAAATATGTGAATACGGGTTCCAAGGAATGAGTATGTCATGGAAAAATATTTTTTTAGAAAAATCTATTAAGTATTCGGAACCAGTAGTCATAATAGACTGGTTTTGAATGGAAGCAAACATAATAAGCTTGGTCAAATGGGCTAACGTGAGCCCATAAATTGACCTCACAATCTTAGCACAGTGTGATTGATATATGGGAGGTTAGATATTTGGCGAAACGGTGATGGTTCTTTATATCGTCGTTAATATGATCCCTCACAGGCAAGCATTCACGATTTAGCTCAAAAGGGTTCTTTAGCATCGCAGGCAACGGCTGTAAATAAAAACAACATACATCGAGCCTTAGTACATGGGGAGGTAAGCACGCTGTCCAATCGCTAGTTTTCGGTGAAAAAAAAACTGGCAATCGACAAGCGCTGTAATTTAGAAGCGTTTAGAACAACACAAGAGAAGGCATTAGAGACAATTCTGCTAATAAATTTGTTGAACGATCGCTGTGTGTAGGAACTTAATATCTTTTGGTTACTGAATCTTTTTACTTTGTGTAAAATAGGTGAGACTCATGTATTTTTTGTTCAATTCTCATTGAGGTTGCGGAAGCTGAAAGCGTGCTATGTATTTGATAATTCTGATAGACTCGCTCGCAGATTGAAAAGGCCCAGCGTTGTCCAATGGATTCCTTACCTTTTGTGGAATGCATGATGGATTTGTGGGATATTTATAGGAGTATGTTAAATTTGTGATATTTTTCGTTTATGGCTTTTCTCAGTAGGCACATAGAATATCTTGTGATAAATTCTCTTGGGAAGCGGAAATAAAAATAATAATTATTCTGACGCCCAAAAGAATACATTTTTGAGCAGGCTAGCATTGACAAAATAATGAACTACATTGTAAATGTAGTTCACTATTTTGTCAATGTCTTCATGTGTTAAATATCTTAACAAATATACTTATGCAAAATTTATATACCACATAAATTTGCTATCAACCTTTTCAATTGTCTGCTCTACGATGTGTTTAATATTCTTCTTTTTCACCAGCGATCGCCAAGTATTTTGCTAGTAGAACTGTCCTCTAAAGATTTTCCACTACGTTCTAAGCCTATCTTTCTTCTAGTGGTAAGCTAACCTCTTACATGAACTCAAAAAATGTACGTGAAAAATGTATAATGTGCTGCCACTACTCTTACAATATAAAAACTTCTAAAATGAAACTTCAATATAAAATGTCTATATAGTAGAAATTCATAATATGTTATGTTCATTAGTGTAGGCCACAAGTTCAAACTGTGACGCATCAAAATCGTACAGAAACCCCGAAAATCGACACAATGAAACCGGTGGGCGTCGTGCCATGCCAATGGTTAAAGCCAAACGCTTTAGATATAGATCACCTTCTAAGAATGGAAACATGAAGATGTAAAGCATCACCTCTGCTTGATAGAAGCACATAGTTCAAAGCAAATAAAAATAATCTTACCCTCGTTTCTGCTGGCAGCAAGTAGCCCTTTTTCAGAGCTTTAACCAAGTCCAAACTAATAGATTTAACAGGATCTATGATGAGCTTGCCTTCGACGGGATCAACCACTTTTTGTTCTATCGCTTGTACCAATGGATATATTTTTCCTGTCTCAGGATCTTTGACTACAGTACTTGATGGATCAACGATTCCTTGCTGAATTGCTTCACCTAAATTTAACCTCTTTCTATCCATCACACTAGTCGTTATGAAAGGATCATTTAGCGCTCCAGTAGTAGGATTGTAAATACCAAAGTTCAAGGTCTCTATTAAGCTGAAGCTCTTCTTAGGAGTTATTAGAAGCCCACTTTCGATAGCGGCATTTAATGTGTTTAGTTTAGAAGTATCGGTATCTAAGATGTTGCCTTTTTCGGCATCCATAAGACCCTTGCGGAATGCTTCAGGGAGTTTGACTAACCTCTTCTTGAGATTATCTTTTATAAGTGCTGTGTCTGAATCTATGTAACCTAAATTAGTTGCATCTCTTATTGTGATTACTTCTTTGGAAACTGGATCGGTGAATCGGGCCGTAGCAACATTTAAGTGACCGTCTTCGATTGCTTGCTCAAACGTCATAGGTTCACGAACATACACTATCAAACCATTTTCAAAGACAAAGCAAAGGGTACGAGCTCTATTTTGTGCATCAAATGAACCTTTAGCATTTTTATCTATTATACCTTCAGTGATACCTAATATTAATGGAATGTATTTATTTTTATGAGGATCTTTTATTACAGCCGTTTCGGGATCAATAAATTCATATTTGATAGCTTCGTCTAATGTGAATTCCCTAAGAACCGTTTCTTTCGACGCAGATGAATCTGATATATGCTTTTTAGAAATCGTTTGTAACGTGAGCGGTTGAGTAATGGTTACGAGTAGACCTTTATCAAATGCAATATCTAAGCTAAACGTTTTCTTAGCTTTAGTGTCGATAACTCTACCTTTCACTACGTCCACGTCACCCTGTTGGATAGCACTCGGTAGAGGTTTGAATTTGTTCGTCAGTGTGTCTTTAACTACAGTAAGTTCCGGATTTAAGAGGCCTGTTTGTATAGCTTTATTAATATCAAGATACTCATTAGTATTAGGATCAACGATTTTACCGTTATCAGCTCTGAAGAGACCATTACGAATTATCTCTTCAAGACTCAAATTTTTCTTTGTTGTAACTATAAGACCACGGTGTTTAGCATCTAGTAAGTTAATTTGGTTTCCGTTTGGTAAGATATAAACATTATTTTCATCATCTACGATGCCGCATTTAATACCTTCACTTAGCTGAATGTACTTGCTGCTGGGAATATGTTTTACTAATGATGTTTCTGGATTTATAAATTCTTCAATAATAGCATTTTTTAATGATATTTTCCTTTCAGAAACCGGGTGTGTGAATATTAACTCCGTTACATTGTACATGTTCATAGCTAAAGTGTCATACAGAGTAAAGCCTGCACTTTCGATGTCGACTATAAGCCCTAGACTCATTGCTTCAGAAAGAGTAATTTGGATATCGGATCCAGGTTCACGGAACTTTCCACTTCTTCTATCAACAATCTCACTACGACAACAGTCAGACAGTGACAGTGGCTTCTCTGACTTTTTATCAAAATAGCAAAGATACTTGGGACTAATAATAGAGCGCCTAATGGCCTCGTGTAAAGTTATTTTGCGGTTTGTAACTGGGTCTATTATTTTACCTGTACTGTCATCACACAATCCTTGGTGCAAAGCACGTTGTAAGCTAATAGGTGCTTTACTGTCAACTAATAATCCAATTTCAAAAGCTTTGCGAAGACTAATTTCTTCATTGTCGCTGTTAATATTACGAATTTTACCCGATTGATCATCTATAATACCGGTTTCAAGAGATTCTTTAAGAGTGATTTTGTCCCATTTTCCTAGCCTATTGTCCAATATATGGACAGAATTAATATCAATTAAATTCAGTCTGATCGCTTCAACCAGGGTGTATTTTTTACCACTTTGTGGATCCATGAAAAGCCCAGTAATTTCATTATATACCCCTTTTTCTAGAGCCTCAATGAGAGACAGGGGTTTACGAACTTCAACGAGTATTCCTCTTTCAAATGCTTCACGGAAGTCAATATTCTCATCTCCTAGCCTAATTGTTCCTGTTCTACTATCAATGATACCTCTATCTACGGCAAATTCAAATGGCATAACTTTACCAACAGCGTGCACTAAAGTAGATTGAGGATCAATCAAGCGTTTCTTAATAGCTCTATCTGTAGCTACCTTTTCTTTATTAAGAGGATTAGAGAACTTGCCAGTCTTAGGATCGTAAAAGCCTTTGAATACAGCTTCTGGTAAGCTAAGTTTACGCTTTGCTGGAATAATCAATCCCCTCTCTGAAGCATCAGTAAGAGATATTTTATCTCCATGAACGGGATCCCTGGCCTTACCCTCTCTTGAATCAATAATACCAGCTCGAATAGCATCAGCAAGAGTTATAATTTCTCCAGTAATAGAGTTTCTAACAGTTAAAGCTTCAGGTTTTATATTACCGGCTTTGATGGCATCATCTAGAGTCATAGTCACGTTATTGATGGTAAGCAAGCCTGTTTCTGGGTCATAAAACCCTTGTACCAAACCTTCTTGCAAAGTCCATGGTTTTTTATCGCTAAGTAAATAACCCCTATCACAAGCATCTTTAAGATTAGTGTATGGAGACGTCAAGAAACCCTGTTCTAAGTCTATAAGACCTAATTTTACTGCTTTATCGAAAGAAATAACGGCATCAGATTTGTCATCTTTAATTTTCACATCACTAGGATCGATAAGTTGTTGCTCTATAGCTTCACTTAAAGTAATTGTTTCACCTGTTCTGGGATTTAAAATCTTTCCGGATTCGGGAGAGTAATATGATAATTCTATTACATCGAATAGAGAAAATGTAACAGATTTCGTTGCAACTAATCCCTTCTTTAAAGCATCATCTAATGGAATGTGTTTACCAGTCTTTTTATCTTTAACCCTGCCTGTTTCTGAATCTATGAGTTTCATATCTAAAGCTTCCGTAAGAGGTACAAACTTGTCTAATGAAGTATCTTTAATTTCTGAAATAGTAGGATGGATAATATTCCTGTCAACAGCATCACCAACAGAAACTAACTGATCGGTGATTTTGTCAACTATTTTTCCCGTTTTTGGTTCATACATATCTTTTACAATAACAGCCTCAATGGAAATGGGTCTACGAATTATAGTTATCCATCCGCGTTGAATGGCTACAGATATCTCTATTGTTTCTTGTGTTTCAATTATAGTTATTACACCTTCCCGAATTTCTATAATATTTCGTTCAATGGCATCTGATATTGTAATAATTTCATTGGAATGCGGCACCTTTATTAAAAGCGTGTCTTGATCAATTAGGCCCTTTTCAACAGCCTGCCCAATAGGTACTAACGCTCCCGTATTTATATCTTTGATCTCACCAGTTTTAGGATTATAAAGACCTTGTTCTAAAGCAGATTCTATAGTTATTTGTTCAGGAATTGAAACATCTTCAGGCTTTTCTACTACCCAACCTAGTCGAACGCATTCTAAGAAAGATACGCGTTTACCTGTTTTTGGATTAACCATGTAACCTGTGACTTTGTCAATGATAGGCCTAGAAAGAGCTTCATCAAATGAAATATAGCTGTCTGATTTAGAACTCAAGTCTTTAACCAATATTGATTCTGGATCAAAAATTTGCAGTCCGTAAACAAGTTCCTCGAAAGATATTTTAGCACCAGTTTCAGGATTCAAGAAAATTTGTTTTTCTATATCATATACACCCATTTCAAATAATTCTTGAGGAGTGATTCTATGCGAAATTGCAACGCAATAATTGGGTTTAACTTCTCTTATAACTACACAGCTTTTTGATATAACGTCTATAGGAGCAAATCTACTAATTTGTTCTTGTTCTAACGAGTCTTGTACTGTTAAAGGTGACTCTATGCCATTTATGATAATTCTACAAACCTTAGGTTCAATTTTAGCTTGAGCAATTGCATCAATTAATGGAATGTTTTCGTAAATCGGTTTCAAAGGTTCTTCTTTTTCCTTCGTTAAATTTTGAGCCGTGATCTCGTCAATGTCTCTAAGGGGCTGTTTTTCAGCATCAATCAGCATAGTAGATATGGTCTTTAAATCGTGAATGTTTGTTTGAGTAGGTTTTTCGAACTCTGTTGTTACTGTATTTATTTTAGATATAACCGGTTTGCTTAAAGTTGTTTCCGTTTTTATTTCACTCGTAGCTAAAATCTCCTTAGATGTTTCAGGAGAAGCCCGCTCAATATGCTCGATTGTTATCCCTTTAGGTGTCTGGGTGATAACTTTCACGCTTCCCTTTTCTAATGACTTCTGATCACTCTTAGAGTCAGTCACGACTACATTTTTCACAACTTCAACCATTTTAACCGCTGCTAGGACTGGTGCTCCTACAACAGCTATTAGTCCTAACTTGGCAGCTTCAGCTAAACCAATTTTTTTACCTGAATTATCCTTAATTTCCCCAGTTTTACTATCAATAACACCCTTTTTGACAGCGTCTTCCAAAGTGATTCCTTTACCAGTAATAGGTTCAATAACTTTTACGGTTTCAGACGACACTGTGCCCTTCTTCACAGCTTCCAATAAATTTTCAGTTACACCTGCTTGTGTCGAAGTTACAACTAAAGTATCAGGGTCACATATTACACCAGGAGCTAGTTCAACGAATTTTTCATATTTTATGTCCATTTGGTTTGTTAGATTATTATCAAACGGTATTTCTGCATCTTTTAATGGTCCTGCTACTTGAGGGTGTTTTTCAGATTTGTAAATGGTACTTACCAGGTCCGGAGACAATTTTCCTTTTGCCACCAACTGCACGTCATCAGTTTCATCTGGTGCTTCTGTGACATAATATTGTTCTACAAAAGTCTCTATATTACCTTGATTTTCAATAGTTTCATCTGCGACTACACTATAAGATTCACTTTCAGTAACTTCAGTAACAGTAGTTACAGTGGATAACGTTGAAGTCACAATTGTGGTACTTTGTTCAGTAAATGATTCAGTTGGTTCTGATATAGATTTCGTGTTTTTAGTTACATCTGTAATTTCTGTATCAACTGGTAAAATAGCTTGTATTTCTTGAGATACTGGTCCTTTAAGTATTGGTTTTATTTGTGAGGTTACTTCACCAATAGGCTTCTTGGTGTTAGATGATTCTTTAATAGATTTAGTTTCATCTGCAAAGGATATATGTTTGTCTTTCGGCTGAGGAACTGAGTGACCTTTAACATTGAATTTTGTCTCTTCCAATGCTGTTTCTTGACCAGTTTCATATTCAGTTTTTGTAACTGTTGTTTTCGTAGTTACAGTAACAATTTCTTCACCGTCAGATATAATTTTTCTGAATTCTTCTGTTACTGGTTTTTCCTCAAATACGACATGTTCCATATCTTTTATTGGACTAGGTTTCTCAATTGCCCCTTTAGCTTGAATAACGTTTAGCTCAGTCGGTTTGGGATCGTTTATCTTTTTAGTAATTTCAGTCACAATAGTCGTTTCACTGATTAACTTATCACTACTTGGTTTAGAAATATTAACATTTTGGAATTGTAATTGTCTCTCTGGACTTTCAGCTTTTGTTATAGTTTCTTTACTAGACGATAATTCCACAGAATTTATTACTTTTTCAGATATTTTTTCTATTCCTATTAAATCATCCTTTACAGAAATCTTCTCCGGCGTTAACTTTGGTTTTGAAGATATATTGCTAGGAAGTCTATCTTTCTGTGAAGGTATTTCTTTTTTCTCAATTTCAGTTACAACGTTCTTGGGTTTGTTGGGACTTTCTTTTATAATGGGTTCCGTAGTGCTTTCTGACATAATAAATTGTTGAATTTTTTGAATATCAGCTAGATATGATGGTTCTTTTTGAACCACTGTAGTAGTAGTAGTTCTTTCTGTAGGTTTCGGTACATACACTTGGGAAGTGTTTATTGTCAACCGCTTATTTTTTTCCTCAGATTGTGAATCTATTGGTTTATTGATTACAGCAGAATTTGACGAGTCAATGGTTTTTTCTTGCTTGGATTGCACAATTTTGTTAGTTACAGCTTTAGCTCCCTGTACTACTGCCATACCAGCTAATAC
Source organism: Miltochrista miniata (assembly GCA_933228765.1). NCBI lineage: Eukaryota > Metazoa > Arthropoda > Insecta > Lepidoptera > Erebidae > Miltochrista > Miltochrista miniata. The sequence continues at coordinate 7,573,592 of OW121769.1, forward strand.
TGGAGCAGCAACTATAGCTATCAATCCAATCTTCGCAGCTTTTTTAATATCAATAGATTTGCCAGACTTTGCATCTTTTAATTTGCCAGTTTTCTCATCGATCAATCCAGTGCTGACGGCGTCTTGTAATGTGATTGGTTTAGCCGATTCCACATCATATATAACAGAATTAGCACTAATAATATTCTTGTCTAAGGCCTCTTTAAAAGTAATAATCTTATTTGGAGATTTGGGATCCCTAAACTTTTGCAATTTTTCATCAAAGAGAAGTTCTAACGCTTCATTTAAATCCAGAGACTCTAATCTCTTTGTTTTAGGAGACGTTTTTGTTGCCTCTGAAGTGACTTCAGTGCTTAGCACCCCACTTTCTATGGCTTTCGATATTGATACAGTCTCTCCAGTATTGGGGTGTGTAAATGAACCCGTCTCGATGTTTATATAACCAAGGTTAAGAGCATCTGCAAAAGTAATGCTTGAATCATTAGTTATAAACTGTTCTTTGCTAGTTTGTTCATCTCTGACAATACCTTTCATGCGTGCTTCGTCTATAGACATTATTTCTCCTGTTTTTGTATTTTGCACTTGGGTAGAAGATACTAGTACATATTCAGAAAGAAGTTCGATCATCTTTGTCGTAATAGTATGCTCAGAAGAGAACGTTTCTGAAATCGTAGTCACTACTCCTGATGCTTGACTATCTATAGGTTTGAGTGTCAGTAAACCATGTTCTAAAGCCTTTTCTAATGGCAGCACTTCTTTAGTTTTTGGATCAACAAATGTTGCGTGTTTGAGATTGACAGCACCTTTGTCAAGAGCCTCCTCTAAACTCATTGTCTCCGGTGTCTGAGGATAGGGAATCGACATAATTAAATCTTTTTTGACAGCATCATTTATAGGGATCAGTTCACCTGTAAGAGGCTGTCGCAATTCCCCAGTGTGAGGATTTATCAAATTCTTCTTAACGGCAATGTTTAAAGTCATGGCCGCTGGTGGTATATTATCTACAACTTTAAAATCTGACGCGGGGAAAAGTTGTGCATTTACAGCTGCTACTAAACCAAGTGGTCCATCGCTAGTTTTGATTACATTTTTATCATTATCGATAACGTTTCTTTCTATTGCTTCAGCTAATGTGATCTTTTTTCCAGGTGCCATTGTAATGCTTGATAGAGGATCGACAATGTCGCAAATAATAGCTTCTCTCAATGTCAATAAGTTTCCAGTTTCAGGATGAATTATCTTGCCAGTAACTGGATCCAGAAGTCCCTGTTCGAGAACCTCTGTAACAGATAAACTTCTTACTAATGGAATTAAAATTTCGTTTTGACCTTCGCCATCTAGTAATCCTCGTTTTAGGGCTTCTTTTATTGTTATGACATCACCATGAACGGGATCCGTAATTTTACCTGTATTTTCGTCAAGTAACCCCTTTTCAATAGCCCTATCAAGTGAGATAGGAGAACTATTTTCATCTCTATAATGTTTTACAGCTTCCAAAATGTTAGCAGTTTCCTCGTCTATTAACCCTTTTTCAAGAGCTTCAACGGGTAAAACTACATGTTTTCTTAACTTCTGTAAAACTATAGGCTTTCCTTCTAATACTTGATATTCTGGTGTTTGTTCCCTACTTATATTGATTTTATATTTTGGTTTAAGACCAATAGAGGATTTACTGACTTGAACAACATCCATTGGACGTATTTTTGTCTTATGATCAACGGATACAGTTTCAATAGGTGTCCTATTATCAGCTAATATACTATTTTGAATTGACTCAACTGTTATAAAACCTTCAGAAACTGCTGCTCCAACGGATATTGGTTTCGATACTGTTTGAGACGAGAGGGAACTTGGCATTCTTGTTTCTACGACAGGTGGTACTAAAGCTGTTCCACTAGTTAAAGTTTCACAATACATTTTATATGTAACATAATCTATTATGCCTTTCTTATAAGCATCTTCAATTGACAGTTGTTCACCAGTGTTAGGATCAACTATCATAGCAATAACTGTATCTGGAGCACCTTGTTTCGATATTTGTGTTATAGTGATTTCATTAGGTCCTACTTTCTGCGAAAACTCAGGTAAGTTTTCCTTAGTTGACAACTGGTATTTTTTGTACGATACCGGGTCAATCAAACCTTTTTCAAAAGCTATTTCTATTGGAATTTTTTCTCCTGTACTTGGGTCTATTACAACGGTTACAGTAGTTTCTGTGGGTATAGTTTTTGTAGTTACTTGGGAATATGTCACATTAGTTACAGTAGAAGTTTTAATTTCTGTGGTTACCTCAGTAACTGGTGATTTTTCCCTAATAGACTCTTCGTATTTTTGGTATGTATTTGGATCTACCAAGCCTCGTTCATACGCTACTTCCAAAGGTAAGTTTTCACCTGTTTGTGGATCTCTAACCATAGTATTTCTAACCACTTGAATTACTTTAGAGGTTGCTACTAAAGGTGCTCCTACTACTGCAATCAATCCTACTTTAGCGGCATGCACAAGGCTTATTTTTTTGCCAGTTTTATCTACATATTCACCTGTTGTGCGATCTACGATACCTTGCTCAAGAGCTTGGTTTAATGATATAGGTTCATCTGACCGTGGGTTTATTACTTGAACAATATCTGGTGATAGGACACCGCGTGATACCGCTTCGAATATATTCTCAGAAATACCTGACGAGGTAGAAAGAATAAGAGCCGTCGCAGGATCAAAGATCATTCCCGGCATTACCTGCACAGGTTCTAAAGCAGACTGTTCATCGGGAATCTCCTGCGGAGAAGTGTCGTACATTTCAGATATTTCCATCTTGTCAGGCATACCAGCTACAGACGTGATGGTTATTATTTTTTGAGACGTCACTGTTCTTGTTAATTGTACTAATATTATGTATTTACGGTCAATTGCCTCTTTCATAGTAATTGTTTGCGATAAAAGTGTATAACGGCCTGTATTGTCAATTATACCATACTCTAAAGCTTTATTAATTGGGATATCTTTCTTAGATCTTGAATCAATAACAATTGCCGAATCTGAATTAATAATGTTAAGCCGCAAAGCTTCTCCAAACTCTAGAACCCTGTCTGTTCCTGGTATTATGAACATACCCGTGAGAGGATCGAAAAGATTTTCTTCTATAGCTTGCTTTAGCGTCCAGCCTCCACGCGGTAGCTCTATGGTGTTCTTTTTAATAGTCAAAGAGGTGACAGAAGGTTCTTGAATTAAAGGTTTGGAAAAGCTCACCCTGCTACTATCAGGACTTTCACGAAGTTTGTTAACTTCTCTAATAGTATAATCGGGACTTTTCAAAGTTTCGGGTCTATTATCTCTAAGAACTTTATCCTCAGGACTGAGGGGCAAGTCTTGGATGAACGATTTTTTTGTGATTTTAAGTTCTACAACTTGACCTGGAATCAAATCTTTTTTAGACACACGATCCGATATATGTACAACGCGAGGTTCATTCTTTTCTACACCGAGCAGTCCTTCATCTAGGGCTTGTTGTATTGGGAACACCGTACCAGTTGTAGGATCGGTGAATGTTTGTGTGTGTTCATCTATAAGACCGCGCCTAATTGCTTCGGTAAACGTTATAATTGTGTCAGATCTTTGTGATGTATTACTATTTGTTACTGTAACGTAACGTTTTACTGTTTTAGTAACAGTCTGCAAGGTGAGTATAATATTCAGTAAAGAATTTAATAGCGCCGCACCTTCGGGTGTGATCATATTTATTTCCACAGCTTTGTTAAATGGAATTGGCTTTTTAGTACTAGCATCTAATAAATGCCCTGTTTTAGGGTCTAGTATATTTTTAAATACTGCGTCTGAAACTGATAGTTCCTTACCATTCTCATATATACCTATCTTACGATTTAACATTTCTAATACCTCGGCCCTAACTAAAGACACTTTAGTGCAGTCTTCTAGAAACACCCAATCGCCACTTTCAGACTTGAGAAAAATCTCGCCGTTTACATACTTTAAATTACCCTTACTCAAAGTAATATTGAATGAAACAAATTCGCCTGTTTTAGGATCTTTAAAACCGTCAATGTCAAAAATTGATCTTTGCGATACGGATGTTATTAAGCCCCGGTCTACCGCTTCAGGGATGGTACAGAGTTCTCCTGTTAAATTATCACGGAATTTATTATCATGTAAGATTATTTTGGCACCTAGCGCCTCAGATAGTGTTAGAAGTTCTCCAGTTGTTGTATTGGTGATGCATTTAATATTGTCACTATCAAGAACACCGGAGGATATTGCTTCTAAAATATTTAAAGGTGTTCTATTAGCGGGAGAGAAAATTTTGCCATCGTTGGTCATAAGATTATTGTCACATATGTCTTTAAGAGTCATAGGTTTACATATATACCGCTTGCTTGCAGCATCTTTAAAGGTTAACTTTTCTTTAGTAATGTTATGTATATACTTAGAATGTTTAGTATTTACGATATTTTTTTGAATAGCTTCAGCAAGCGTTATTTTTGTATCATTTTTAGGATCAACTACTTCTCTAATATTGGGATTAATTAATTCATTTTGAATGGCTACATCTATTTGGAATTTGTCACCCGAATTCCTGTCCAGAATCCAACCAGTATTATCAACTAAATCTTGACTGATAGCATCAGACAGACACAAAGCACTTGATTTTATTTTAATAATCTCGTTGTAGATGAGGTAGCCTCTTTGATAAGCTTCTGCTATCGTTATGTAGCTTCCACTCGGTAGTCTGTATAGACCTCTTTGTAAATCAACTTGTCCGCAATTTAGTGCATCCGAGATACTCATTCCTTGTGACGACTGTTCATTATCTACAGTTACCTTAATTCTCTTCTCGGCTGGGTCGGCGAATCCTTGTTCAGCATCATACAGTTCTCTTTGTATTGCTTCTAATAACGTTACTTCGTTTCCGTCTTCGGTCATACCGCACGGCCCTGTTAATCTAGCAGCTAGTTTAGGATCTATTAGACCTTCTTGGGCTGCTTGCTCGATGGTCATAGTTTGTCTTGTTTCGGGAGAAGACAATAATCTTCCCGTTCGTACGTCCAGTATTCTCATACTAATCGCTTGTCCAACAGTGAGTATTTCTCTAGTCTCGGGATGCAGTATACCTTTAGATTCAATAATATTCGGTCCTTCGTACATTCTGTGGACACGCTTCAGTTTCCTAACATCAGGTCTGTCATCATCGGTTATAATTGTTGTAGTCGTTGTATAATTAGGTGAGGTTAGTTTGCCATTGGTCATTGTTTTAACTAGTGGACCGTCGGGCTCTGATGACTGTGACGATCTGACATATCTGCGTTTAGAGAGAGAAATCAAACATTGTATAACAATGGAACATATTCAGAATAAATTGAGTTAATATCTAGAAGGTAGGTACTTACTTTTCCGTAGTATAATGCGTTGTATACGTGTGTTCTGTGGTTAAGTCTTGCATGTTAAACTCTTGCCGGAAGGACCGCGCCGACCGAGGCGCCATCGCCTCCACGAGACGCTGAAAAAATAAACAATTTGATTTGAACTATTGATAGCAAATTGCGAAAGTTGGAATGATATAAATAATGTTATACAAAATTGCAATATAAAACCAATTGAACGTTTAATTTTACACTTAACAGAGTAGAGCAATCAGTAACATTAGTAAATGAAAAACCGCAACAGTTCTTGTGATTTTCATCAAAAACGACGCCAATTTTTTTAGGTACTCTGTTCAAATTTCTCCAATTCCAATAATTATTAAATTAAAATTGAAATAATGATTTTAAATTATTTTAATAAAAAAACAATATATGGGAGCTTAAGTTAATATAGTGCTGTTTCCTACAGGATAAACATCGCGTTTATAAACGTTTATTACTTGCAGAAGAAATGAAACAAAATTATAATAATTTTTTTGCCAGTTGCAATATCAAAACGAAGAAGTCACGTGGCAGAATGCATTTCCCGCATTGAACATTCGCGCACATGATAACAACAATGATATAAGAAATACCAACCCGGCACTCGTACGCGAAGTCATACTCGTACTCGTCCATTTTATTGTAAGTACACTTCACAACACTATGACATCACAAAGTTAAGGTTCACTTAACACAAACATGCCGAATAATTGTTGTTACACTTGCCTATAAATAAAATTTTATGAACCTATACCTAAAAATTACGAAACTACATTAAATAATTATTAAATAAACAAACTACTATCAACAACCAAAGAGTAATATTTATTTTCCCGATATTACGTCTATCTGTGACCCGGCTGGCAGAAAACTGAATGGAAGCCAAGAAAACCGTAAACTGAAAAAAAAAACTATTCTGATTCTAAATTTAAACAATTTCGTAATGACATGCAATGCGTTTAGACGTGTCTTGTGATTGTTCGTGAGGTAATACTTTTAAATTTACGTGTTTTAAAGGATATTACGAAACAGCTGTTTGTGATGTTAATTTAGAGGTTAGGAAAAGTGACTGGCTGATTCAATACTACGGAGGAAAATTTGAGGACGATGCGCGCGCATCCTTCCCGCGCCGACAGTGCGACGACCGCTACACTTGACACTTTGACACGCATTTCTATAACAATGTGACCTACCCTTACAAATATCTACATTGCGAAATTTTAGGGTTCGTGAAGCAATAAATTTTCTTCCAAAATGAGTTGGTGAATGATCAAAATCGAAAATAATTTAGGCAGAAACAGAACTAATACGTTAATCTATTACATTTTAGTTTTATTTCATGTACAGTCATCTACAATGAATTGTACTAGGCAGTTTAATCTTACAAAATGATGTATCCCTGCAAGTGCCATAATGAACTAACCAAACATGGTATCCACCGAACTAGACAGTAACATGTATGCGTGTAAAGAGCAATAATTATGTATTCCAATACATTTATTTTTTATTTTAAAGTTGACTCAGAAAGTCAACATTAAAATAAAAAAATAAATAGCATACATAACATGCATAGCAATCAATACATGTTACTTTCAAGTTCGGTGGATTCCATGTTGTCACAATCTTTGGTTAGTTCAATGGCACTCGCAGGGATACATCATTTTGGAAGATTTAAGTAGTACATTTCATTGTAGTTGACTGTACATACGACAGGGATTATAAAAGATGATTAGATTTCTATGTAAAAGGAAAATTTGATTTATTGTATAAATTGTATTAAGTTTTGACAGCGTGTTTTGTCTGAACTAATTATGTTAATGGTTAAATTACATTTTGTATTTGCAAAGATTTAATTCTATCGAACTAAGAAAGAAAATAATCTAAACAAAGAAAGCATGTCAGTCTTGGTTGACTGCAGTAAGTGGTTGATTGAACACGGAGCGTATCGAACAAAAACTTTCTAAAACATTTTAAAATAGTTAGTGAAGGATTTATGAAAATGAAGTGTAAATAAACGTAAGTACCCTACTACTTACTATGTTTATTTTCATAATATATACCTACGCTTTTTCTTTCATGCTAAGGAGTTTTCAAAGTTACGATTTTTTAAACGAGTATTGGAACCATTACCGTTGAACTTAGTAACTTTTGATTTTTTTATATTATAACTGTTCCCGACTGTCATCTGACCCTTTCAGCCTGCAAAAGGCACATGTACCTCCTGATAATATTTATTAACTAGCGGACGTCACGCGGTTTCACCCGCGTAGTTCCCGTTCCCGTGGAAATACGGGAATAAAATATAGCCTATGTTCACTGCAAAGAGTGTAGCTTTCTAATAGTGAAAGAATTTTTTAAATCGGTCCAGTAGCTCCGGAGCCTATTCGTTACAAACAAACAAACAAAAAACAAATCTTTTAACTTTATAATATTAGTATAGATAAGTACACGTTTTATCTTCGACACATGATGCTAAGGAACGTAAGTAGTACGATTTTATAGTTGATTTGTTAGGAAAAATTTACCATCAAACCCAAAACCTTTTATAACGTACACATCCCCAAAAAGAGCTACTGTGCCAACTGTTCTTCTCTAAACTGTTGGTGTTATCATGTTATGGTAATAAACGATTAATCCATAGACGAGAGCCGCGAACAGGAAGCGTCTATATCACCGGTTCTATTCCGGGACGGTCGTTATGCAGTATTAAATTGGTGTTGATGTATCTAGTGGGACGTGAAGATGTAGGGCAAAAGAGATTTACTTATAAAGTTTTATATTGTAAGTTTAATATTTGATTTTTATGAATTTGCTTGTGTTGTATCAAAAATAATCATAGTAATAGTCCCACCACATAAAATGTGGGACAAAAACAGAAAAGGAGTAATATATTTCTGTCTAACCCTTTGGGATTAAAGTCGTGACTATATGATGAACCAGAAAAACCTTTCTAGTTAACTACTAGTCATCAGAGTATAATGAACTATGACCGATAGACGATTTATTGCCGGAGTGCCAATGACAAATGCGAAACCTATTTTCTATTGATCCACCGCCATTATGTGCGACTAAAACAGAAAAGGTGTAATATATTTCTGTCTAAACCTTTGGGAATAAAGTCGTGACTATATGATGGACCAGAAAAACCTTTCTAGTTAACTACTTGTCATCAGAGTATAATGAACTATGACCGATAGACGATTTATTGCCAAAGTGCCAATGACAAAATGCGAAACCTATTTCTATGGATCCACCGCCGTTATGTTCGACAAAAACAGAAAAGGTGTAATATATTTCTGTCTAACCCTTTGGGAATAAGGGCATGACTGTTTGTCCCAGAAAAACAAAACCTTTTTAGTAACTACTTGTCATCGGAGTGTAATGAACAATGACCGATAGACGATTTATTGCCGGAGTGCCAATGACAAATGCGAAACCTATTTTCTATGGATCAAGGCTGTTAATGGAAGGAAAACCAAATTCTATCTACTACTGTATAGAATTTGGGAATATTCATAATACAACCGTGAATGTCATAACTGGGTATTAATTTTGTATTTAACTTCAAATTCAATGAACCTTAGCCTGTTGTACTTCAACAAAAATTGATTCATAGATATTTATGGGATGGATTATAAAAATAAACCATCGTTTGATCATAAACAGAGCGTAACGGAGAAAGCAAATATTACAATGATCTTTCACGTGCTCTTTAAAAAAATATAATCAGTTACGATTGAGAAAAATCTAAATGCAACTATCACCTTTTTGTTGAATCTAAAGAATCTACTTTTTTATTTAAATATTTCAATGGCAAATGAATTTGTTGTCTTGTCGCGTCATCTAGAAACGAAATCGGTGAACAGATTTGGATGAGTTTTGCTTCAGAACTATATGGAACCCAGGAGTATTAAATTTAAAAGCAAGAAACCACAGGCTAAACTTTGTAGTCACACAATATTCCGAACACAGCAAAAATTTGTCAGTAGTATGCCACATATTACGCCTAATACAATTAGCACTTTACTGCGAAAACCTTGCCAGGTGATAAGCAGTACAATTGGACGAATTAACTTCAATAAATATACAGCTCTACCATTCTTGGAATAAAGGATAAATTGGCATGACGATAACTAGATTTAGTATTTACTAGAAAGTGAGAAATCCTCTTACAAAATCGATCGATTTCTGGTAGGCTTAATCCTAGAATCTGTTATCGTTTTGAATTCATATGTCTATCGACATATTTGAACAATCTCTACCCTTATAGTAGACTAGCGGACGTCACGCGGTTTCACCCGCGTAGTTCCCGTTCCCGTGGGAATACGGGAAAATATAGCCTATGTTCACCGCAAAGAGTGTAGCTTCCCAACAGTGAAAGAATTTTTCAAATCGGTCTAGTAGTTTCGGAGCCTATTCGTTACAAACAAACAAACAAAAAAAAACAAATCTTTCCTCTTTATAATATTATTATAGATAAAGTCAATTCAGTACAAGAGCTACAGTCATTTGAACTGGATACTGTTCTGCCAACAGAACAGCCTATGCCTGGAGTCTTAGTGCGTCAGTCAACGGGGGACCAGCTTACATTAGTCTCCTATTCCGCCCAAGCAAACCTTTTATATACTGTTTAGATGACATACTAGCACAAGGCCTACCTGATCGAAAATAGGTATAGTAGCCTATGGAAGTTTACAACACCAAAGGTGTAACTGACAATCCTTAGATCATCTAACCACAGGATGCGCCTTACTTAAGCATTGTTTTCTGCCATTGCACATGACCATTTGGTCTTTTGGCTTTATGAAAAGCCTGTACATCAGTACATCATTTTATATGATTAAACTAGTACATTACATAGTAGTTGACTGTACAATAACAATTAACACACAACAGCCATTACGCGTTTGTCGATAAATACATTTTTAAATGCAATGAAATTTTATATGTCTTTGTGTTTCCCCCTTCATTTGTATGAAAACTGGCAGAATATTTTTGTAGGCGGTGGTTCGCAAAGGCTAGTCCCGTGTTATATGGTCTAAGCTGACAATCCTATTGCAGTGCTGTAAAGGACATGTACCGGCTAAGGCCAGACAGCGGCACCAGCGATATTTTTTACGTGAGGCAAAATCCTACATCGATGCCTACCGACTAAAACCATACGTATCCTATCCTGCACAACAGCCTACGGTTGGGAGCCCCGGGTAAGCCCTTGAAAGGATACCCCAGGACTCCCAAAAGGCCCTAGTGTTGAAAAGTTTTTCCAAAAAATCAATTCCAGGAAGATGATTAAAATGTTAACGAGGTCTACTGCGTACTAAGGTTGTCCATTAGAATTGTCTAAATTGATATCTTCTTGTCAAAGACTGCGTGTAATTCTGAAATTACTATCGATTTCTATTGTCAGTAGTTCACTAACCTACATAAAATTTAACAGTCTGTATAAATTTAAACGAACATAAGTATAAATCTTCTTTATGTTTTGCTACTTTGAACAATAATGGCTGTTGAGGGAACCCGGGTGTTTAAAAGCCGGTTTTAATACGAACTATATAACAAAATATTTAGGGCATTCTCACAATAACTCCACGTGTGACATAATTATTGTAGTTTCAAAACATATAATGTTATGAAAGTGTTTTGGTAAAGACTTCGATAAAAGATTGAAAACTGAAATGGCTGAAACATTGCTTCTAATAAAAATGAAACGCCTTGATTTTGTTATAGTCTGTGAACGATAATTAAATTCTAATGCAGTTAAAACGTCTAGTGCTAATAAATCTATTGCAAAAATCTATTGCGATGACGTGACGACCTTCAGATTTGTGTGACTGATTCAAATGACCGTGAAAGGTGAAATTATAAGTGAATGCAGTGTTCTGAACAACATTCAAACAAATGAACTAATTCAGACGAAAGGAATGTCAACAAAAACGGTGGAAAATGCATTACAACTTACAAATAAAAAGCAAAAATAATCCATAATCGACCAAATCGATCGACATATAAGTCACAAGGCACTATTCAAACGCTCCTTATCCAGAGCTTGATCAATATAAAAAAAATACCGATTCCTATCGATGAAGAACTTAAGATTCGATTTTCAAAATGTCGAATGTGTTTAAAAATAATGCATCTGGCACGTGTGTTGAACCAATTATAGTTGTAAGCTGATTGCCAAATGGCAACATCAATGGCTCACCACAATACACAAGGTGAATATAGCCATGCATTGTGATGTTTGTGACATGAATATCGTTACAATGTTTATCATTCGGTCAGGTTTTTATTTGGAAAGTCAACAGTGTAAAAATTAACATCTTGAAATGGTTGGGACTATTCCCACTTAACCAGAATTTATAGCAATGACCAAAACCCGCATCGAAATTGATCAGAAGCTAAATGAATAACTCCGTTTAGCTCTGTTCAATTTCGTTGCCATATGGAAAGAAAGTGACTCAACTTCCCTCCTTTCAAAGTGGAAGACCAAAAATACAACTAAGTGTCCAGCCTAGAGAAACTGAAGCTTTACGGTAATTGTAACGGGTGTTTTTTTAGAGGTATAGAACTTTAAGTTGGCCTAGCTGTTTTAACCGGCGGTATTTTTGTCAGCTGTAAAGTGATTTATGTTTAGTATGGTTTGGCATTTTAACATAAATAGACTGAAGCCTGAACAATGCTTCCAAATTGTGCAAATTTATTTTGAAAATCATGGTTCTGTCCGAAATGTGTATCGTGATTTTCATAAGCGAATTTTCTTTAGCGGTGCAGCTCACTTTTGGTTGAATGGATACATCAATAAACAAAATTGCCATATTTGGGGTGATGATGATCCTCAAGTGTATGTTGAGACACCGTTACATCCAGTAAAACTGACTGTGTGGTGTGCTTTATAGGCTGGTGGAATAATTGGTCCGTACTTCTTTAGAAACGATGCTGACCAGAATGTTACAGTCAATCGTGACTGCTATAGAGCGAAGATTACTGACTTTTTCGTTCATCAATTGAACAACCATGATGTGCAGGAGTAGTAGTTTCAACAAGACGGCGCAACATGTCACATAGCTCGTGCCACAATTGATTTATTGAAGGAAACGTTTGGTTACCGCATAGTTTCACTTTTTGGACACGTGGATTGACCTCCAGAGTCGTGCGATTTTACGCCACTTGACTATTTTCTGTGGAGATATGTGAAGTCGCTCGTCTACGCCGATAAGCCCGAAACGATTGACCACTTGGAGGATAACATTCGGCGCGATATTGTCGCTATACGGCCACAAATGTTGGGAAAGTCATCGAAAATTGGACCTCTAGATTAGACTACGTCCGAGCCAGCCCTGGCGGTTATATGCCAGAAATCATATTTAAATTATAATGCCAGAAGATTTCCTTTCGAATAAAGTCATTTCCATATCAATAAAAACAATCACTTTCGTTTTATTCCATTTCAAAGTTCTATACCTCGAAAAAAAACACCCTTTATATTATGTGAGCTGTTCGATTCAAATCATAGGTAGGTACAAGTATGTATGACAGAAACATCTAAAAGCGCAGTAATAAACCAATTAGCATATAATATGGTCCTCTCGTCAAATACTACACTCCTATGATGAACAGATCTTGAATACTTAATAGACAAAGCTAAGGATCACACAAACTTGAGAAGGATTTTCCCAAAGAGTAAATCAGTTAAAACAACTGAACGGCTTCAACGCATCTTGTTGAAACTTATATTATAGGATAATTACCTTTGGTCGCTTTAGAATAAGAACAATTTCCTTAAGCGTTCTATATATAGCTAGTCTCGACCAAAGACGTATCATATATAGACACGTTATACACGAACATTGCGGCTTTCAAAAACAGCTAAACTTTTATAAATTTAAAAAAAGAATTCTATAAATTATCTGTGGTAGCATGCATGAAGTCAATATCAGAGGAATGTGGGGAAAAAGGGAAACTTGAATTTCACTTACTGAGACATAATATGGTTAATGTATTTACGGGTAAAGTACGTAATATTTAAATTTATAAAATTTTAATGTAGTTTATCGGATTACTAATTATTAACGTAATTTAAGTCATAAAATAACAATATCATACAGAAAAAAAAAATTAATAAGTAATAATTTAGTACCTAGTAAGTAATCCAAACATTTGTAATTTAAATAATTTTAATAATCTTAATATATTATTATTATGTTTCATTATTTTTTTAAAGAAATATAATTACCTAAATAAAAAAACTATTCAAATACCAAAATAAAACATTAGTACAAAATCTCCCCGACATCCCCTTACGGGTCGCGGGCGCCAAACCACAGACTATAGAGTACATTTTATTTGTGCATTGCCGCCATTTTATCGATCCGAGAAAATGAAATAATATTATTATTTCTATTGTACTTACGCATGAAATGACACGTTTTTATATTGAACAGTCGCTGTGTAGCTTGTGCATCATCTGAAGATACATGAAGGCATGTTTTTTTCGAGTTTTCCTTACTAACGGAATTTAAAACAGTGCTTAATAGAACTTTCGCTAACCCTACAGCCGCGTCACAGATTTTCAGGTAATTACCTTCTTTACGTGTTGCCATTTTCAAGTGTCTATAACGTATCTATAGTTTTTATATCATTGGTCTGGACACAGTATTTGCACAAAAAGCATACGCAAGTCCTAGTTCAATTATATGAAGTAAAATGGCAAATGAATTGATCCATGACGTAATTCTTATCGTCCCCTACAGCTTATACTCAGTCACCTTGATCCACTCAATTTATAGCCTCTGCAATGAATGAGTTAGAACTATGAAATTATAGTTTTATATACTTTGTGACATTTATTTTCTATGAGTAGCAATGTCTGGTCTCTAGCTGGACAATATTAATTTGAGCGTGTCAGTGCGCCATGATCGATTCATTGTTTTTTTGCTGTGGCAACAGCTGTCTCAAGGAAACGGACGTTAGTCTATGGGTTTTTTGTGATGGACGGAGGAATTGCGTAGCAAACTGGTTTAGAGAGAAGGTTTTTTCGAGAGCATTCGATAGTGAGGGTATAAATAGCCCTGCTATGAAGTTCCAAGGCTCTTTAACTATCCTCTAAGCAGATTTTGAAACAACTCTTGAGTGGCACACCTCAATTTCGCTTTGGAGGTTATAAGTTCTAACCTGAGGACTTAAGGAGAATTTCCTGCGTTTTACCTATCCTCCTCGGAAGGAATTGGACTGTGATAACCGATACCCAGATTCTGGTAAGTTTTAATTAACTGTTGGCAAAGCGGGTCGATTGTCATCTTTTGCGCGGTCAGTGTCTTAATTTGTCGTTTCTTTCATGACAGGGTTTTTTACTACGGGGAAAAGCGGCCCGTCCACGGTTAGCAAAACCACACCCAAAGACACGTGGACTACACGAGCGAGGTGTTTTGAGAGGAACCAGCCGCCTCCACGTGGCATTCTCGTGCTGTGCCGCTCTCAGCTTGACTCAAGGCCAGTAATTGTCACCCAATTATAAGTGTAGTTAGCTGCTTACCCGTTTTACCTGCTCACGCGGCAGTGGTCTATTGAGTAGTATTAGTACCTAAGCCCTGACTATATTTCTGTGTACCTGTGATATTTGATACTATCAGTGAATAAGCTCTCTGTGTGTCTCTGTGTATCTCTGTGTACTTAATAAATATATGTGTGTACACCCTATTGTCTGTTTTCGTTAGAGCCCTAGCCCTTGCACACACACTGAAAACTCTGAAATAAGGCGCCCTGGGATAGAGTTCTCTGCATAAGCTCCCTCGAGTAAGTTGGTGAGTAACATACTGAACAATAAAGTAGTTACAACTTGTGAGAGTATTTTAAACGTGAGAGTATTTTAAACTATCTTTGCCGGTAACCTATTTATTGTTAACTTCTGAACAAATAATGATGTTTAAGTAGAGATAAATTTAAAGAAACAAGAAGCCGTGAGACGGTCTCACCCGACTACCCCTCTAACGTTTATTGTGAAAGTGAAATTTCAATCCGATTGACGTTGTCATTTTTGTTTTATTTCAAACTTTGAACAGATGATCCAGGTGACCTAGTGACGTAATATAATGCAACAGAGTCACAGACTACACACACAAGTCTCGCCATAAGCTCATCTGCAATCTATTTTATAGAGAGGGGCTAAAAGACAAAACACTCTGTTGTTTTCTGACAAAACGCTTCCATAACGTAGAACGTAAATAATGTAGTAAGATCAAACACTCTCCCAGATTGATTGGAGAGGTCTAAATCCAACTGATCCAGTAGTGAACTGCGACAGGCTGATTTGATTAATGTATATTTATAAACGAAATTCCGTCTGACGAGGAAGAATATGCACAAGTAGGAATGACACTACAAGAAATTCGAGACATTTTCCCTAACTGAGCCACACCTGAAGTAATTTATAGAATATGCTTCAGAAAATCAACAATCAAAAAAGGAAATGGTTCATATTTGACAAAAACATTGTCGTGGAACTGCAGGTTGATCTATCAATACAATACAAAGACGAGTATACGTGATATATCTAACTACGTGATGTAATGTCTATTTTGGTGCTTCATAAAGGCACAAGGTGAATTGACATTGATTTGAAATTCAAGTGCAGTAGTTTAAGGTTATAGAAATCTAACAAGGAAGTGGTTTAATATTTGACAAAAACACTGTCGTGAAACTGCAAGTAGAACTGTCAATACAATACAAAGAGTTAGTATACGTGATATATCTAACTACGTGATGTAATGCCTATTTTGGTGCTTCATAAAAGCACAAGGTGAATTGACATTGATTTGAAATTCAAGTGCAGTAGTTTAAGGTTATAGAGTTGTATAAATAGTTAATCCTATGAGATAACTTGAACAATGGACTTGTTATTAACTAAAGATAGACATATGTATGTCTTTAGTGTTAGTTTATTTTTCGTGACTAGGTATATGTATACCTAGTCACGAATTTTTTGCGGAAGAGATAGACAGAGACGTACTATGTGCCCACATTTCGCCAGTGGTTTTTGTCCCACATAACATTTTATGTATAGTTGATGTTCAGTGACACACCAGTTCGATTTTCTTTTACGTGTGGAAATCCATGGATGCTGCTGATGATATGTCATGCTTCTACCGACAAAAACCACACGATGCTCTGCAACTGCCTTTAGCTGAGAGTCCCGGGGTAAGCCCTCGGAAACACTAGTCCCGTCAGTCAGTTTGCAATCGATTCTGCCGATTTGGATATCGTTTGCGTGGTGATTCTTCCAAGATCTTCACGGTTTAAACCAGCCTCACCTATTGTGGAACCGTTTGTCTTACGGACGAGGCCATGACGCTGGCAGCAAGAAGGAAAACTCAAAACAAAACTCTGCAACAACTTCCAAGCTGGTATATTTGCCTATATCTGACAGTAAGGTAAACTAGGTAACATTATTACTACCCGTTCGCTCTAAGTTTGCCGGTGGCCTCCCCTACTACGCCTCTACACCAGCCTCTACTGGCAAACTTAGAGCGAACGGGCTAAAATCCGTATAGATCTAGAGTCAGATCACTTTTTAAAGACTTGAATCTCCATAATAAAACTAGAAACTAGTGCTTAACTAATTTGTAAATGAACTACATCGAATAAAAGAATCGATTACGGCCTTATAAAGCCGATTGAGCTTCTTAGGTAACCAGTTCTTATGTATTAGGCATCAACTGTTAGGCTTGCGTGTTGAAAACGATTCTAAGTAATCGAATTGAAATCTATTTATTAGTTGAACGGCCTTTATAAGTAAAGGCGTAATACTCATTTAGCATTGACTATGTTTGTCTACTTTTTCTTTTTATAGGTTATTTTTTTGGCATTTTCTTTTCTTTTACATTCATAGGCTAGTTATTCATAAGGTATATTATCTCTTTTAAGTTTATTGGTTGGTATTTATTAGACACTAGCGGACGTCATGCGGTTTCACCCGCGTAGTTTCCGTTCTCGTGGGAATGTGAATAAAATATAGCCTATGTTTACCGCAAAGAGTGTAGCTTCTCAACAGAGAAAGAATTTTTCAAATCGCTCCTGTAGTTCCGGAACCTATTCGATGCAAACAAACAAACAATCAAAATCTTTCCTCTTGATTAAAATTCGTATAGACAATTCGGTTTTCCTATTTCGTTTGTATTTATTGACAAAAGTTATCAAAAAATAATACTTATAGGCCCGTTTTGACATTTGAAAAAGCTCCACTCATTGACAGATTAAGAAATCAACCAATAATTGTCCGTTCAGTGGCGTCATCTAACC
Source organism: Miltochrista miniata (assembly GCA_933228765.1). Classification (NCBI taxonomy): domain Eukaryota; kingdom Metazoa; phylum Arthropoda; class Insecta; order Lepidoptera; family Erebidae; genus Miltochrista; species Miltochrista miniata. Next base: position 7,591,300 of record OW121769.1, read on the forward strand.
ACTGAGGCATGTCAAAATGGACAGTGCATGGCAATTGTCAAAATGGGCTCTTTACTTTTCTTTTACTAATATAGTAATATATTTCATCTAATATTGCATTTGTTCTTTTACTTTTAACATGACATTTCTTAGCCCTTATAATATCTTGTATTTACAGCAATAAATAGGTATTATGTCATTTATCTAATCTAAGATAACCCATACCGGTTGAAAGAACGTATCGCTCGCGAATGTGATTATATTTAAGTGCATTATCGAGAATGTTAATACATATAATACGATTCTGATAACGAATGTCAAGGCGTTGCTATCTAGGGTTATTTATCTTACTTATATTATAAATGCGAAAGTTTGTGAGGGTGGATGTGTGGATGTTTGTTAAACTACTTTCACGCTCTAACGGCTGAACGGATCTGGCTGAAATTTGGTTCAGGGGTAGATATAGGTCTAGAATAACACACCAGCTACTTTTTATCCCGGGAAGAAGTGCCCACGGGAAGCTGAAACGGGAACACAACTTCAGCTAGGGAGGTCAGCTAGTTTTTTTCATAAAATAAACGAAAACAAGCTGAGAGAATAAACGCCTCCAAGTGGACTGATGTGCTTGAGAAAGGTAGGGACAGACTGTATGAGGAAGGTGCAAGACAGTGTGCCGTGGCGTAAATTGGGAGAGGCCTAGGTCCAGCGGTGGACTACCAGCACAGGGCGGAAACTCCAGCTTGAATGTGTGCGTGTGACCAATAATTCTAAGGAAATATCCCGTCAACACGTCCGTCAACTCTACTGACAGCTGTGGCGCGGCAGGGAGTTGACGATCTGTATGTAATAATATTATAATATTATCTTTGCTACCTGAAAGACAACTGTCACCAATTAATTTACCAACAACTCAAACAGTTGCTCGACAAATTGAGCTCAAATTAGGCAATAACAACAATAACAAGACAAGATTTTTTTGCGTAAATATATTAATCAACAGAAGAAGGAGCTATGTGCGAAAAAACGTGTTCTTCTTGGGCCCTGAAAGGTCTAAATATGGACTTACTAGGACTATCGTGATCTTCGCTAGTTGATTTACCTTTAAAATAAAGCGCTAGTAATGTCTAAGTTAGAAAAGATTTTACAAAAGACTGTGTTTTCGTAAAGAAATCAGATTTTTGTAAAGCTTCCTTCAGTTTTTGTTCAAAGTCAAATATTTCTCCTCGTCACATGTAATAAAATTTAATTCACATGAAATTAAAACTAACTTTTGTACATTGACACAGGAATGTTGTTTCTCAAACGATACTTCAGTATTACCTAAGTAGTTATAAAAACCTATATGATAGACAGCCTTGACTTCATGTAAACAAAACAAAAATAAACTATGACTCTATGACTTGGTACCTATATTAGTTTTGGTTGAATTATGTATCTTTTAAGAATTTTACTTAGACGCGAGATGGTACGTACGATGTTATTAATTTGTGACCACGAATTACGATATCTAGGTATAGGTAATTTTCTTTTATAAACTTATATATTGGTTACAGCCAATTATTTTCATAGAGTATTCTAAGAATCGCATTGTAAATTATTTGTAGTACTGGAATAAAGATAAAACTAATTCACTGTTGTAAAATACAACGATAAATCCGCGCGAAAAATTTCTATAGACACTTTTTACTTTTAAACCAAAAGAAGTTTGAATTTAAATAACAAACTGTTTAACGCTCGCACTCAAAACAATAACACTCGCACATAAAAAAAAACAATCCACTTCGAAATCCAAAATAGTTCGTTCGATTTAGTTCGCGAAACGCGTCGCTCGCCAGCAGTAGGTCGCGCAATACTAAATATCTCGAACTTCAACAGTCATCGCATCGTATCAAATCGTTGCTATCACGAATACCTAGTTATTTGTTGCACCGTTCCAAGTGACGGCACAAGTACCATTCTATACAATTTTGCCAACGCTTCCTCCGATCAAGGACTTTTCCGATCATTAGTCCATTTTTTACAGCACTATGCTCACCTCAATTGTTTGTTTTTTACTATGTCTATAGCAGAAATTTCAACATTTGAGTAATGTGGCAGAGCTTCATAAATCCCCGCAATCAGATAAATATCCAACAGCCTCGTACGTAATGCTGGCATTTTCTATTGCTGATTGTACATCGATTTATCACACTTCAATGAAGCGGGAAGAAAACTCTTCCAAAGCACCATAGATACATGACAACAGGTCGTCTAATTTACCTGGAACCAGTGACCTCTACTATATCCTCATTATAGAGTTCACACTAGTGCCGTAGTGAATCCAAGGTTTATGCTCCGTACCATCGTCATTATCCGAGTGTCATCCCGATTGCTTCCGAATTATTCCGAAGTTTTCTGTCTGTTGAATCATCAGGACTTCTATGAGTTCTCGAATCTAGTTACGATGTCCTACCGTGTTACTCGCACATTTGCCTTGGCAGTATATTACCGCAACAAGCAGTTCCTGTCGCACCGACCACACCTCACATTCGTATAAAAGGGCGGGCCCCATAAATGGGTTTAGTTTAAACCACCTTTTCAGGTCACAAATGACTATGCCTGCCTTCAAGTCAGTTGGCCTTTTTATGTAACGTGTGGAGAACATCCCGGATGTCAAGCCAGTCTCGAAGCCAACTACACGATCCCTACCTATCATCCGTTCAAGGGCCCCGGCCCGCCCAGATTACTTAAGGATATTCCAGGATTCCCGGTAGGCCTAGACTAGCACCAGCGCCAGTCTGCTTTTACAGACAAGTTTTTTTTACGTACGGAAAATCCTACAGTGATGCAATGCCTGACTCCTACCGACTTAAAACCAAACGTTTTCTACCTCACGCCTACGGTTGGAAGCCCCACGCGCGTATGCCCTCGGAAGAATATCCCAGGACTCCCAACAGACCTAAGGATACCCAGCTGATGGAATGATTGCTAAACCAATGTAGTGCTTTTTAACCAAAATAATTGAACTAGGTAATTGGCCGTTTGTTTTGAACATTATCAAAATAATATGACCTTAGCATGTTTAGTCTTGACCTGAATTCGTACCCCACCCTTTAAATGTAAAGCTGTAGACCTACAACGTAATAAATACGTATATAAATAACTTGTTTCGTAATCGAGTAAAGTTACCATAGTTGGAAGTACATGTAATTGTTTAACATTTTTCTTTCGAAGCGCTTCACCGGCTTACTATTACATACATACATTATACGCCTTCATCCCCGAAACGGGTAGGCAGAATCATAGTATAGATTTCTTTATAGATTTCTTTCAATCCGCCCATAAGGCCTTCGAATTGGCATTTTACTGTCAACACAGTTTCATTTTGAGTTTTCCTTCTCGACACAATGAATCGTTTTGCTATAGTGTTCCCTTAGTCGCCTATTACGACACCATTGGGGTGAATTAGGGTGGCGACATTTTGTACTCTTTCCAGTCGCCACACGGGGTACCGCCTATTACGTGGGACAAAATACCAAATAATTGTTGAAGTGGGTAGGTAGGTACCTACAGTGTGCCTCTGGATGCCCCTTCTGGAGAAATACGTGACTTTCTTTAAATAGTCCATTATCTACGTCCAAAAAGCTAGGTGTGCTCAACAGGGCGCGGCGGTACTTCACTGCGGCGCAAACACTGCTTCTCTATAAGTCGCAAGTGCGGCCGCATATGGAGTACTGCTGTCACCTCTGGGCGGGAGCACCTGAATATCAGCTTCGTCCATTTGACTCGGTGCAAAGGCGAGCTGTAAGAATTGTCAACGATCCTGTACTTACAGCTGGTGTGGAACCTCTTCGCGACAGGAGAGACTTTGCCTCCTTATGCGTGTTCTACCGCCTGTACAATGGTATGTGCTCTGAGGAATTGTTTGATATGATGCCCACGGCTACGTTCTATCATCGCACCGCTCGCCGCAGACAGGGAGTTCATCCTCACACTCTGCGTCCGGTGCGTTCTAGCACGGTTAGATCCGATAGGTGTTTTCTTCCGCGCACGCTTAGGTTGTGGAATGACCTCCCTGCCTCGGTTTTCCCAAACGCCTACAGTATGGGGTTCTTCAAAAGGGGTCTTAGAAGGTTTTTACAGGGTCGGCAGCGCGAGTGTGGCACCTCTGGTGTTGCAAACGTTCATAGGCTGCGGTGACCACCGGTCCTTCTGGTGGGCCGTATGCTTGTCTGCCACCTTAGTGGTATAAAAAAAAAAAAAAAATCTTACTTTTTCATGCACTTTAGTCACTAGCGGGTTTTATACCTGGTTACAATTTTTACGCTATCTGTAAAGCTGTTGCCTACGCAAACCAATTTGACTTACGTACAGTATTGTACGGAATTGAACAATACTCATTTATACTGCCCAATTTTGGACTCGAATCTATGACCAAATTTCGAAAGCCCTAGGTCAAAACAATCTTCAAAAGTGTATAGGTATAAATCATCCACTTGTATGTAGTTGTTGTCTACTCAGAAACCTTGACACTGTCAATGCCATGTCGTTAGTTACGTCATTTTAACGACCAAGAATTCCGTACGGAACTCGTTCAATGTCTGAACTGAATGTTAATAACTTTATTATAAAGGAGAAAATTTCAATAGCAGGTTAACAAAACCTGTCCTTGTCCTTTTGAACTTGAACACGCTAAAAGGGTCGCAAGTTTAACATCTTTGGTGGTGGTTTCATACTTCCTTAGACGACCCATCAGATCGTAGAACAATGGAGAAAAATATTCCAATTTGTTCTATGAGTTGAACAAAAATAGTAGAACATATTGGAATACACGGTCATCGTAGCGTGAGGCTTAAGCTTAGTGCTAGATCTGATGGGATGTTTGATTTTATCAGTCAACTCTACAAGCAGAATATGGAAATATAAAGTACTAGCGGACGTCACGCGGTTTCACCCGCGTAGTTCCCGTTCCCGTGGGAATACGGGAATAAAATATAGCCTATGTTCACCGGGAAGAGTATAGGTTCCCAACAGTGAAAGAATTTTTCAAATCGGTTCAGTAGTTTCGGAGCCTATTCGATGCAAACAAACCATCAAATCTTTCCTTAGTATAGATTAAAAGCTTCGATGAAGTCAAGTACCGTCAGTAACGTAGGCTTCCCTTTCCCCACAGAGGTGGGATTTTTTTTTGTAAGTATAAAATTACAACACTTGTTAGGATAACAGCTTGGGACCCCTCCATGGGACCTGGAAGCGAGAGCCCTTGCGTCACTGTTCAGATGGCGCAAGGAGGCGCTGGAGCGGGGCCAAAGGCCTGCGTCTCGAGAAATCGAGGCCCAGCGGACCCTGCTCCACCAGGAAACCCTGGAGACATGGAAGATGCGACTTGAGCAACCAAAGGGGGGATTCGCCACAATAGCGGCCGTCAGACCGGTCATGGACGAGTGGCTGGAGAGAAGACACGGTGCTCTCTCCTACCGGTTGACACAGATGCTTGCCGGGCACGGTAGCTTCGGTAGGTATCTGTGGCGAAAACACCGGGAAACCACGGCCGAATGTCAGCACTGCGAGGACCGCAGCGATGACACGGCGCTCCACACGCTGGTGGAGTGCACGGCGTGGGCACAACAGCGACAGGTCCTCGTAGTGGGTCTGGGCGTGGACACTCTCTCGCTTGAGGCCATGGTGCGAGCCATGCTCTCCAGCGGGAGTAAGTGGGACTGCGCCGCCTCTTTCTGCGAGCAGGTCATGCTCGCGAAGGAGGCGGCGGGCCGGGTGCGGGAGAGAACTCTCCCACCCGAGTTCCGCAGTCGGCGCCCTGGGCGCCGCCGTCGTGTCTTCGCCGAGGACTATCGGCCTCCATGACCGGGGGTCTGAGGACAGTGAGAGGGCCGCTCACCGTCCTTACAGAAGCAGGCCCATGACGGCAGCGTGACGTGAGCACTCACGCACGCCCCCCCTTAGAAGCGGGGTCACACCCGAAATCCCCCATAGACGCGGGATTGCACCCGAACCACCCCCTGGGCGAGGCCGCACTGGCGGCCGTAGGTCTGTTGGGAGTCACGGGACATCCTTCCTGAGGGCTTACCCGGGGCTCTCAACCATAGGCTGTTGGGCGTTACGTGAGGTTTTTTAGTCGGTAAGAGTCCGGCATAGCATCCTACGAGGATTTTCCCTCACGTTAAAAAAAAAAAAAAAAAAAAAGGATAACAGCTTCAATAACCTCTGTCCTAGAGCGAGTTTACAAAGTATAACATAGACTGATACGCTTTTTAACCCCTTAGCCCCCTGGAACATACTTCCGAGGGCTTTCTCCGGACTCCTGGGCGTAGTGGTAGGGCAATGCGTGGTTTTAGTCTGTAAGAGCCTGGCATAGCATCCATCAGGGATTACCACACGAAAATAAAACCATTAGCCCTGCAGTTAGAGATTACAGAAAGAAATGGATGTTTTCGGTAGGAATTATTTATAAGGAGTATTTTAAATTTTAAAAAAATATTCTAGGTTTTTGTAGTTGGACACAAAGAAACGATACAAAGAATTACAGAACTTATAAATTTGTTAGATACCATTTTTTTTGTGTGGAAAATCCTACATGAATGCTATGCCGGACTCCTACGTACTAAAAACCACACGTATCCTACCTAACAGCCTACGGTGGGGAGTCCTGGGTAAGCCCTCGGAAGGATACCCCAGTACTTGTTAGATACTTAGCAGAAATATAGAATTAGAAAATTTATCGAACGTAGTAGGAAACTTTAAACTGTAAAATATCAAAACATTCGAGGATTGAATGCATCGATAAAACTAGGTTAGTCACCTTTCATGAGTGGGTGCTATTGCTAATATTATTACACTGTAACGGTTTAGGCAATACATTATTGTGTAGACCTAACTTTAGTCACGTAGATGTTTAGAAACTTGGGGGTGTGTGGGCTGCGCGTGCCAGTTACGGAAACGATAATAAGAAAATCACCATTTCTTAGCCTTTTAGTGCTATCTAGATATTGTTTGAAAGACCGACGGTGACTGGTTTGTGATGACAGAATAATCGTTACTACTTTCTTTGAGGCGTTCAATACGTCATTCCTTCTTTACGAGTTTTATAGAGTCATACAGATATACCTAATTTGTAAGACTGACATTGATTGGGATGCGATATCATTCATTCTATTATAATATTACTGTAATATTATAATAGAATGAATGATACAAGTGCAGTTCATTCGTCATTCCTTCATATTTTTAGTAGGGAAAAGCCTTAGGTACACGGTTGTAATCCAACGTCCTTATACTCTAGGCCTCTGTTTTATTGGTACTCTGTGTTGAATATAAACGAATTACCATGAAGTTTTATTACCTCTATTACAACATCAACCATCTTGGGCGTATATAAAACGTCAGATTATAAGTTACGATTGCTCAACAACCGTGAGCGAATAATATTTTGCGAATTTTTACAAATTCGAGTACGACGGTGACGTCATTGAAGATATGTTAACCCCTGCTTCGGGTAATTTAATTAGTAGGTACTTCATGTTTTGTATTATCAGATTATTATTTTCAACACCAAATGTTATATTATTTATTTTATTTCATGTCAAAGTTAGGCCTCTGTTTTCTACTGGTCTCATGATTTGCATAATACTGTTTCTAGGGCTGCACTTTAGGCAGTTAATAATTGTTCGACTTTACCTAACTAACCTACCTAAGTTTTGAGACAATCGAACCATTCGCAGAGATGGCGTATGGAGCAAGCGCGTTCTAAATCGGATATCTTTCATTGTATCAATATATTTGAGGACAGCCCTATCTATTGCATAATTACTAACATTATTGCCAAAAAATCACATCAATTTAAACATCAAAGAACATAGACTATAAAATTATGCACATTAGCATTTTTTCTTGGCAACACATTGGGGTCGATGCACCTTGTAGTTTACAGCCGAACAAGGGACTTTTTACGATTTTATTTACCTTACTTTGTAAGTTTTGGGTAAAATTATGCCTATAAAATATCACGATTTATGATATGGAGTTAACTTATTTGAGTTGACTTATATTGATATCGAAAGCTTTTTTAGGCTATTCAATGTGACCGAATTCGTAACAATGAAATCGGAAGGGGGACCCGGAATACCAACATAGCCGAAAGATTTGTCCGGCTTAAAGTCCAAAAGGTTCTCGAAGGACGACCGCGAACAGCTAGATATTCTGCAAGGTGGACAGACAGACAACCAAACAAACGCCTTTTAGAATGCCATGAGCCGTAACCGGTCAATGTTATATGGCATATTTTGGAACAGTCCGAACAGTGCGTGTGGAGGTTTTAGCCCCTCTCTATAAAATAGAGTGCAGAGGGGCTTAGGTCGACACTTTGTCTGTAGTCTGTCACTCTGTTGCATTGAACTACGTCACTAGGTCACGTGGATCATCTGTTCAAAGTTTGAAATAAAACAAAAATGACAACGTCAAGCGGATTGAACTTTCACTTTCACAATAAACGTGTTAGAGAGGGGCAGTCTGGTGAGAACGATCTCACGGCTTTCTTGTTAAATATGTGCAGTAAGTTCCATCAATCAACATTATAAATAAAAATAATATAAACGTCACTGGAGTTTGCAGGATGCAGGCGAATGAGTTGGCGATCCGGGTCTTTAGTCGTTTCGCACCGTGAGCGGTTCGAACCGCGGTATGAATTGCCTTGGTCCTTGGAGTAGGCCTATGATGATAATAATAAGTATGAATGAATATACTTGACTCAGTCATGTTGTACATTATTGAAGCTAATCAGTCTAATAAACCATTCACGATATTAAATATTACATAAAACGGAGGTACTATACGACAATGTTTTAACAAACATTAACATTGCATTGAAGTGTGCAATAAGTTGTTGCAAATAAGGTGGCCATTGTTTTGCGACCTGGCAGCTTATCAAGGTTCAAACTGGCATATTTATGCGAAGACGTAAGCTAGTGAGTAACTGTACTTATGTCAAAATACAAAATTTCTATATTTATACGTGAAGAGAACTTTGTACTACATTTATAAGAAATTCCGTAAAAAGGTGAACGTGAATATTGAGAAATTTATAAGTATGGAAAAAGGTACATTTAAAGCTATTTTTTGTCGAATTTCGACAGCCTAACTTTATGTATCTCTAGTCTACAATTACTAACAAAAAATATTAAGAGATTATTTGCATCAAATCGGCATCGAAATTTGATTGTTTGATTGCATCGAAAAAGCTTCGAAAACTACTGATCCAGTTTTAAAACTTCTTTCACTGATATAAAGCTACATTATTAGCGAGTAACATAGGCTATACTTTATTCCCGTATTCCCACGGGAACGGGAGCTACGTAGGTAAAACCGCGTGACGTCCACTTGTTACAAATAATTTAAATATTAATTACTTGTTTGAGAAAAATAATTAGTTATACAGTCATAAAACGTTTCCATATTAATGTATCGTGGCAAACCATTATCTAGTATGAAATCATCCAATAAATACCTCTTTAGTTGCAGGAACCTTAGACCCACACACTGACCTTATAGGGCAAAATAGTGGGTAGAAGTTAAAAGTAATTGTACAACGATTTGATCTTGAAACGAGTCGTTTTCAATGTTTTCAACTAGCCTCATAATGGATGTTGACTGTGAGAACTGAGAACTAAAGGACATAGTTTTTAATCTATACTAATATTTTATAGAGGTAACGTTTGTGAGTTTGTGAGCTTGTGTGGTCGTGAGTTTGTGAGGTTGTAAGGGGTAATCTCTGGATCTACTGAACCGATTTTCAAAATTATTTTACCAAGAGAAAGCTACGTTATTGTGGAGTGTCATAAGCTATAAATCATCACGCTACAATAAATAGGAGCTGAGCATGAATGAAAAATGTAACACAAACGAAGTTGTAAGGGTCAGCTAGTTATGTATGAATGACGAGTGTCTTGTGGGTAAATAGGTCGTAGCCTCGTAGGTAGAAGTTATATATTGCGCCTGATCAAGAAGGTCGACAGTTGATTCCCATCACTACTAGCACAAAAGTGAACTCCGTGAGCGTTGTCTATGTGTGCGTAGCCCGAGAGAGCGCACTATGTATGTAGATCGACTTCTGTACTTATTAGTTTGTGCTACAGGCATTCCATCACGTACAATGGGTCCACTGGCGGACCTAAGTGCGGAAAATGGGAGCCCAAGAAGAAGAAGAAGACTACAGGCATTCCAGAACAACGGTTTTACGTGCTTTCCGAAGCATGGAATTTAGAATTCATATCTTTATTATAGGTACTACAAAGGTGGCAGACAAGCTTACGGCCTGACCTGATGAACTGTGGTGTTGGTGTGGAGCGTAGTCTATGAACGTTTGCAACAACAGAGGCAATAAACTCGTGCTGCCTTCTAACACCCCTTTTGAAAAATCACATACCTACTGTAGGCGTCTGCGAAATATTTAGAAGAATGGAAACTAGCTGCGTCCTATACCGGTTCCAAATACTTTTGACTTATAAAAACATCATCTTTGAAATCTAAATAAAACTCAATCCAGTTCAATTTCCATAAATCAAGCTGTCAGACGTTTTGTTATTCATAATCAGAATACAAATTTATTAACATAACTAATATTAAATTTATAGATTCTAATTCCTATCATAGTATACTAGTTGCTGAAGTTCGGATTAGTAAGAAAACAATACAATTTCTGAACAAGAAACTGAATAAACTTTACTTATACTGTCTATTTTATTTATATTTTATACGAATATATCGTATGTAGTATGTACATAGTTTGGCCACATTACATAAAAACAAACCACTTCTTTTTTTAAACTCATACACCATAGGCCTATAGTTGCCAACATAAACAATATTAGATAACACCAAACATGTTGGTTTTTTAAAGTCGTTACGTAGAATAAAATACGATTCGATATTTAAATGTGGTGACCTTGAAAGAGGTCCGAGTGATGACCTAATGGTGACATCACTAGGCATCACAGAATTAGGTAAACTTTTTATAATGCCGCATTCACACTGTTTCAATTTTTTCAACTGCGAATACGATATACATACAAGCATAACAGTCACTTCCTTTTCTTGCGGGGTAGACAGAGGTAAGATAATTACAGAAAATTAAATTAACAACACGCTATATCTCTTTATTATTTGCGTACAAAACTATAGACTGTAGCCCTCAATATAAAAATTTTAAGCTATAACGAGGTAAAGTTGAGCTAATTTATAGGCTGCATAATCTCAGGAAAATATGTTTTTATGTTAGATGGCCCATTTATTGAGGAAGGTCTACTATATAATATTATTCCGCTACTACACAAGGGAGCTGAGCAGTAATTAATTGGCCCGATTTACACTTGAAAACTTATTAAGAACACTGCTCGACGTAGCTTTCTATCCAACATATTTTAAAGTTATTTGCAAGCGAAATGATCTTCAATATTGATCCAATACAGTGACCACAGCCTATGAATAACATCTTACGTAAGTTAACTAAACGTGACATGTATACATACTGAGTGGATCTATAAACTGTGGCACTGCGCCGGAGCCGGCGTCTTGTGAATAGTTTCTATTATAATTTATTATAATTATGTGGTTAAGATGATAATAAAGTTTAAATTGTAATATTAGATTAATAAATCTGATATGTTTTTGTACATGAATCAAGGATTGTTCGTTTGTATTCGAGGTATTTTGAAAATGGACATAAGGTTTTTTATAAGCTCAGTTTACGGTTTCATCCTAAGTATGGAAGAATGTGAAATGTTTGCTTCTCAACCTAAATCAATTTCATTGATTTTTTTAAAATACAAGTGTCTGATATTCTGGACAACACAAATAATAATTTTTATCCAAGCGGGTTGCGGGTTGCGGGTGGAGCAACGGGCATGTTTATAAATGAGGAGGGTATATTATAACATTACACTAAGACGAATAGGAGCGGAGCAGCAATGAAAAATGTTTCGAGAACCAGGAGCTTAGGAAAACGGCTAATAACTAAAAATTCACAATGCTCGTTCTACATTATACATGTGTACCTATAATGTCGCTACAGATGTGGTACTAATTTTATGACTAGTTTCATTAAACGTTCAAATGGTTTATTTTGATGATTAATATAATGAGTCATGTTTATAAAACATGCAGTATCTTCAAGGTAGCTTATCTAAATGGTAAACAGTATAAGTACTCGTTCATAGCCATGAAAAAATATGATTAATCGAAAACTGTATTAGCAAGGACAAAAACGTCATATTCAGCAAAGTGTAGGTAGAGTCAAGTTGACATGATAAGTGTTTTTAATATAAATAGAGAAATAGCTTTGCAACTCGGTTTTCGATATGTAAAAAGATGTCATACAATAAAATCTTTGTAATTCGTCTCCATTTTAAAAAAGAAACAGTTTCAAAAAGCAACCTTAAAAATACTACCACAATAAAACACACTTTAGTAAGATAATCACATCTAGAAATGGCAACCCTAAAAAACTACCAAAAAATGACAACTAAAAACTACCACTCACCAAAGTAACGATGTCTCCCGGGTTAGCAGCGGCGATCCTTCTCAGCCTCTCATATAACATGTCCATAAGCCTTTGATATTTCGCGTTCAGTTCATCCAGTTCTCTCGCTACTCCTTCAGATCCTGAAGGTACTCGGTCAGGGTCGACTAGAAGTCCTTTAGCACGGAGTCTTTCGACCAGCTCCATGTCTGCTTGTCTCCGAAGGTGGCGAATGTCCACGGATGGGTGGACCTCCTCGCATAGCCATTCGACGTATCGTTGGCAGCGGGCGGAGTAAATCTAGGATGTGTTAGGATCAGGCGGGTTATATCAGTTAGTTCTATTACAGACTGTTCTTTTTTTTTTCAATAACTTTACGATAAAATATTCAATACAAGGCTATTTCAATAGTGTGATAAAAAAAAAACAATCTGTATGTTAAATAAAGCTTTCATATTAGAATATTTTTTTTCCGTACATACTCCTTTTACGCAAGAAATTTAAATGATAATACTATGTTCAGGTTCACTCTATTTCATTCATTCACGAACATAATCTCAAAAAAATATAAACAATTTATTCGTCTTCTACCATTTTCTACCATTTGACAAACATTTTTGCTCACAGGTAACACTGTATAGTCCAGCTTCATACTGACGCAAAGAAATCATGCTGGAAGTGCCTGTCCAGTATTCAGGTTTGTAAGCTTGCAACACCAAATGTGCAACAAAGTACCCATCGTGCACGATGAAGCAAATCAAAATTGTATGACAAATTAAAGAAAAATACTTAGAAAAAAATTGAAATATGACAACACCAAAGTGTTTTATTACATGCAAGTTTAAATTTGTAAGAAAAATGAACACTCGGATCATTCATGATTATATTTACATGAAAATAAATTTCAATATTTTTAACTGCTTGTCTAAAATTAATTATTAATTGCTCAAAAGCTGCACATACCTATACATTTTGTCTTTTAGCACATCGATCGCTTAGCACATTATTTACATTCGAAATAACAACAGGCTGAATTCACAAGATTATATTCACGGTTTTAGTAATTATTATCACACAAGCTAAGCTCAACCGACTTCAAAAACAGGGTCTTGATTACATTTATTTTTTATAATTTTCTTTGATTGCAAATGATCCAAAATAATATAAATTTAAAAAGTTTGACAAGCATTGAATCCAGTAAGGTAACTTTATTTGTGAAAAAAAAAATGGTAGAATTGAGAATCTATAGAAATGGCAATCCCAAGAGATTAAAATGAATAGAATGCGCAGGCTGTGTACTTCCTATCAAAATTACACTTATAAATTATTTTACGTGCTTCCTTAGCTATCTTACACAAACAAACACACATCACGCAGTCGGATGATTACGATTAGTAAATCGATTAAAATCGACTTTCAAAGCATCGATTAGTAAAAAAATCGAAAGCATTAGTACAAGAGCGAAAGCGATCATGCATTTATGAGAGAGTCGACTCTGATATACGAAGAGACTTTGAAGACCCAAAGACAAAGACCAAAAGCGAAGACATGGATAAAACGCTGGACTCGAACTTCCTTCTCTTTTTGACATTCAGATTCTTTCAATAAAAAAAAATAAGTATTTGAAATTGTCGTAGAGTATTGTGGAATGTACCGAACCTTTTTTTTAAACAGAATTCGTATTTCAGAAATAATTTACAGATTTCTAAGGCCGTACTGAGGTTGGCGGTTGCGGTTTCTAACCTCAAAATGTCAAATTCTAATCTCGAAATGTCAAAAACCAATGAAGGCGAATTTTGACATTTTGAGGTAAGAAACCGCAACTGCCAACCGCAGTTCGGCCTCAGCCATTGGTAGTCTGTTAATTATTTCTGTAAAAATATTTTTTTGAAATTCGCGGTTATTTCGAAAAAGGAATTCATTTTTTTTAAACAGATCTTGACTCAATTTTTTAACCGAACATTCCACAACACTATCCTGTTCAACCTACATCGAATGTCCTAAGCCGCATAATAGTTACCTTTGCCTCACGAATGTATCTTCCACCGTCAACGTTAACTTTTTCTATCTTAGGCGTCCTCTCCACAACGCTCGTCAGTAGATTCTGTGAATACCCACACACCCATATATTATATTAACTTAACTATTAGTAAGTGCGACATATCATATTTTGTGTTCGTAATAATTTATGTTAAGGCTCAATTCCCCGACATATTCGTTAAGTTAAAACAATTTAATCATCAAAAATTTTAGTACTCATATCACCAAAATCCTCAAATTAGTAAATGTATTTAAATTGTTTTAAGTTACAAATCAAACGATGTCATTCAAAAATAACAGTCTGAATACATTCTTTCCTGTATCCCTGTGTCATTTTATGGTATTCCAAGAAATACACCTTCCAGCTGAAATTCTTAACACTAAAAGAGACATTTCAATAGCGCGATGCAGGATACCTAAATTCGAAGTAGTTCATAACCCTATCACTAGATGGCGCGGTTCGAAGTTTTACCTAGACCCAACCTAAATATTGCTGTATAATCTCACCCTGGTCGGTTCGAATTGTTCCTTAGGTCGTATCTCGATGGGAGGCTGAGCCTGCAGCTTGCTGTAAGCGTCGTCGATCCATTCCGCCTCTTTCTCTAGGCCGGCGTTGTAGTTGCGCAGGAGTTGGTATGCCGCCTCGCAACTTCGTAGTCTGTTGAAAGAGAATGATCATGTATTGAGATATGTTTTTGACACAATATACCGTAGACCCGTATAAGGCCATGCTTCGCACGTCCCCTGATGTTGGGCATCAGCCGCAAGAAGTTCGGTTTGGTCCCAAAACTAAGCCCCCCTCAATTTTGGTACCAAACTTCGGAAGGTTTCCGAAGTTCCAACGGCTATCATCGGCTCCCAACCGTATGCTGTTAGGTAGTGTTTTTAGTCGGTAGGAGTCCAGAATAGCATCCCTGTGGGATCTTCCTCACGTAAAAAAAAACGAGTATAAACTATTATAAACTCACCTCTCAGCCAACTGACTGCACACGCTATTCCACCTATTATTCAGCTGAGACACTTCCTTATCCAGCCTCTCCAAGTCGATATGTTTGCCAGATCTCGGCAGCGAGGAGTGAGGCAGGGCTGCTCTGGAGGTCTCCACCAATCGCCGGCAGTTCTCTGCGTCATCGTTCATTTGGTCGATTTGGATCTGCTGTTTGGATACTGCCACTTGCATTCGGAGTAGGTCTTCGTGCATCTGTGAAGGGGAAATATATGAAGATAGTATTTTTAGCATATCCCACGGCTTCGCATGTGAGAGACTGCGAACCTTCTTGCACCCACTTTAACTATTTAAAAAAATGTAACGAAACTTAAAATATTATAGGACATTTAATATTAATACTCCACTCCCTTGGGTACATAAACATAATGTACCCAAGGGTATGTAAATGATACATAGCCTGGTAATTCAAGATAGCTTGACTCTTGTTCAGAAGATTCAGAATCTATGCATTGCCAACAAATCTATCCCTTTATATTATATTGTTATTAAAATAAAGGGATAATTATATTGCTTATGAACAGCCTATTAAGGTCACTTATCAACTAAAATGTCCCAGGATTATGATAAAATCAGCTTTTGGATAAAGACCATTGGCTAAGTTTTTCATAAAAATTCTGATTTTTTCATAATACAGCGACATAGTTTTACAATCGATTTAATAATCGTTATCTTACTTAGGCCGGATTCGACCAAAATCAGAGTAAGACTATACTAGAGAATAACTTACTTGTACCTCTTCTAAAAGTGAAGTGATTCTCCGTTATAGCAACAACTAATATAACGTTACTATGTTAACCATACTGAAGTAGACGTAACTGTGGTAAGTAGACTCCTTCAGTATGGATGGATAGGTATATACACGGTGTTTCTTTTAGGGTGTCAGCCGCCACTAGCTGGTAGCAGGGTTCCATACCTATCGATTTAACCCCCATGTATGTTCTACGATTTTTTGTAGTTTTCGAGATATAATGTTCTGTGTTCATTCATAATGTGTTCATTCATAATTCCCTATTTTTTTATTATCGATTAAAATTTTTTTACATCTTGTATCAAAGTTAGGAAGGAGATTATTTTGTCCATAATACTGCAATTAATAGGCATTATAATAATAAAAAAATATCCAAGAAAAGTCGTGGACACGTAATTATAAAAAATAACGAAAAAAAATTATATCTCGAAAACTACAAAAAATCGTAGAAATGGGGGTTAAATCGATAGGTATGGAACCCTGCTACCAGCTAGTGGCGGCTTGACACCCTAAAAGAAACACCCAGTATGTAGGTGGTTACTTCACTTTCCCTTTACTTTTCGTATAGTTATTCTCCAGTATAGTCTTACTTCCTGGGGTATCCTTCCGAGGGTTTACCCGGAGCTCCCAACCGTAACTGTTGGGTCCTGCCAACGTGAGATTTTTTAGTCTGTAGGAGTCCGGCATGACATCCATGAGGACTTTCCCTCACGTAAAAATGAAAAGTATAGTCTTACTCCGATTTTGGTCGAATCCGGCCTTAAAGTGATAGTACAGGAGCTGTAATCAAAAAAATACTCACGTCCTTCAATAGTTCGACATCATTGGGCAGATCGTTGAACTGCGCCAATTTGATCTCGAACTCGGAGATAGTCTGGTGGTTCTCCTCCATGCTGGTCACTACGATCTCCACGAACTTCAACCTGAAGGCGTAAGGAATATGTTAAGAGAAACATTCGTTTACAAGCTCTTTTCACTACAACTTTTTAAAGACACTTGGCTTCACAATAGGTAGGGAAAAAGTGAGTGATAATTTTGTCTATTATTTCTATAAATACAATGATCATTTGACAGATAGGTACAAAATTTTCAAATGGTTCCGCGTTATGACTCAATTGCACTTGATCATTCGCCCGTGGAATTCGGGTAAACGGCTAAGTATAAATTACCGGAGTCGATTAAACCCGCATTCGGCTCCGCTACGCTAAGCTTTCGTTTCGTTTACCGGACGCCATTTTCCTTTCAATTGCGAAGCGGACGCAGGGTCGTTTGCCCGAACTCCAATGACCGACGACGGTGTAAATACAGCTTCGAGTTCCCAAATTCTGGTAACATCTTTCGTGCATTAGACTTGGTCGTTAGACCGAATTCGAATGCACGAAAGACGTTTCCAGAATTTGGGAACTCGAAGCTGTTGGTCGTTAGGTCGTTAGGCCCGAATTCAAAATTGAAATAGAGAATAAGTGATAACGCTTAATTTCACAATAAATTAAAACAGCAAGCTTAATGGATAAAATGCTGTGTTGTAAGAAGAAAAAGAAGTAAATGTATGTTACCTTTCTACAAACAGTTGACTCTTGGAGTGCATGTCGTTCCACTTGCCCATGACCTTGTCGAGGTTCTTCTTCATGGCGGGCGTCTTGAGGGCAATGCCTGGGTAAAAAAAAGTCCAAATTATTCGAAGAGTTTGTAATAAATAATTGAGTAATATTGTGTAGGACTATAGTTCGCAAAGTTATCAAATCAGAATATTCAGGCGAAATGATTAGAGTGTAAAATATCGTAGTTTGATTCGCCTTTACCTATTTTCTCCATTACTTATTGGGAAGGCGGTTTCCTGTACTAAGCTAGCCAGATAGGTTGTTGCAGGTTATTGTTTTTGTTTCTATGTTTCGCCAAAACCTCATTCGTCCGTCAGCAGGTGTACCACTTGCAGGTGGGATTGGCTTGAGCCCTGAAGATCTGGATCCCATCGCAACCAGATAGACGTAGGCTTATCATAGATAATTTAAAGTTGAAAAAATGTTAGTATATCGAATGCTTTAGGTCCTGAAGCATTTGATATACTAACATTTTTTAATTCAAGGAGCATATGGTCAAAAGCGCAAAATGAATCTCTAGCATCGAATCTGGCTCGAATGGCCAGCTCTCATCAGCAAAATGAATTCCAGAATAAGATCGCTGATTCAAAAAAGAAGGCTCTACTGCTATTATACAGAATTCTATAACAATAACTTACCTCTAAACGTATTCTGGACCGCGTCAACATCATGTGTCAGCGTTCTCACACTGGTTTCCCAGTCCTTATGCTGCAACACCAGATGTTCTAAGCTGTCCAGATCCCGTGGAATGTGGCTGGCTATCCTCTCGTGCAGTTGTCGTTCCAGGGTCTCCAGTCGTTCGAGAAGGTTCGAAGACTGCTCTGTGAATATGCGAGCGGCATTCTTGGATTCCTCTGTGGGCAAGGCGGAATAGAACAGTTAGAGATAGGTATTAAACTAATAATTAGTATATTAATAAGATTTCTTTTGGTTTGTCACTTCATTGGAGAACGTATGTGATATACACTATTCAGGGGAATGGAACAATTAAGTTTAGGAAAAAAAAGCTTAACAAATGTACTGGCTGCCTTTTGTAGTAAAATAAATCGACACCAAACACAAAATCCCTTCTTTTGCTTTGTATAATATACTATTATATTATCTTTGACAATACTAAAGCACCAGCGATATGTAAAGGGGACAGAAGATTTTAACAGATAGTCGAAAAGTGTGCAATTGTGCATATTAAATTATTGGTATGATCTAATGGTGGTGGATACGAGGGCTTATTTTATTAACTACATAGATGCAAGGTATTGGGAGTTTATTCATACAATATTTGCAATGGGATCCTGCAATCTATATTCAAAATATCCTACTGTGGAACATGACTTCTGCGCATCACTTCGAAAATACCCCTTTCTTTTCATCTATACTAATATTATAAAGAGGATTTTTTTGTTTTTTGTTTGTTTGTTTGTAACGATTGGGCTCCGGAACTACTGGACCGATTTGAAAAATTCTTTCACTGTTAGAAAGCTACACTCTTTGCGGTGAACATAGGCTATATTTTATTCCCGTATTCCCACGGGAACGGGAACTAAGCGGGTGAAACCGCGTGACGTCCGCTAGTTCTCGATAAAATTGAAGTTCCTAATTATTTGCAACACTCGTTTTCTCACAATGCACAAATGATTCAATAAGCTCTATTTATAGAGGGTGAGTCACAAATCAGATTGTTGTCTGTTTGCATGATGTGCCTTGACCCGAGATTGAGGTTAACTTAATGTAGCGGTTCAGTTGTGCTTGATAATATAATTATTAAATGAAGAAAGTAGATAAGTATGTGATAATGCATATTGGTTGCTGCCTAGTGCCTTGGACAACATAATCTATACTAATATTATAAAGAGGAAAGATTTGATTGATTGTTTGTTTGTTTGCATCGAATAGGTTCCGAAACTACTGAACCGAATTGAAAAAGTCTTTTACAGTTAGGAAGCTACGCTATCCGCGGGTGACATAGGCTATATTTAATTCCCTCATTCCCACGGGAACTGAGAGTAAAACCGCGTGGCGTCCGCTAGTGCAGAATAAAACCGAGGCCGCAGTGGACAAAGACTATGTAGATGTATGTAGACTTCAAGGGTTATCTTTCGAGGGCTCGCTCTGGACTCCCGACCAAAGGAAGGAAGGTGGAAGGACAGATTGTGGTTATAGTCGGTAGGAGTCTGGCATAGCATCCATGAGATTTTCCACAGGTCCAAAAAGAAGAGACGTCCCTAAGCAGTCAACCATAGACATGTATCAACGACTAGCGGACGTCACGCGGTTTCACCCGCGTAGTTCCCGTTTCCATGGGAATACGGGAATAAAATATAGCCTATGTTCACCGCAAAAAGTGTAGCTTCTCAACAGTGAAAGAATTTTTCAAATCGGTCCAGTAGTTCCGGAGTCTATTCGAGGCAAACAAACAAACAATCAAATCTTTCCTCTTTATAATATTAGTATAGATTTAAATCTAAATGTCTTCAGGTTGCTAAACGATATTTCACCTTAGATGGCTAACAAATAAATTAAAAATATCGTAGAGAATTAAGGTTTTTTGAATAGCTTTAGTACTTAATTTAAGTGGGTACATACTTTCTTCATTCTTAGAACTAACGACTATGCCTGACCTTTTTTTTTTCTTTTTAGCGAATTGTATTTAAATAAAGCCAGTTACTACTTCCAATAAATCTAACCAGACGTACGTACTTATTCGATTACTTATCATCTATTACTTCACAGTCAAACCTGCATAAGATGGCCCGCATGCGGGTAATTTCCACATTAATGTATTTGTATTAGTTTCGTTACTATTAGCAAAGATAATGTAATAGAATTAAATGCCTATTAAATTGTGTACAGCTTGGCATTAATACCAGAGAGATAAACAGGCTGTTCAAAATTATTCTTATACTAAAAAAAAGTACTTATTCAACATTTGTTTTTATTTTTATTTTTGTTGGATTTGTAGTTTACTATAACAGCCTTTAGCTGCATGTTATCAAATAGTAAACTAGTGACTACGTTTGTTGTTAAAAATTTATCAGCACACAACGCTTTATCACCATTTGTTGGTTTACACACAAACACACACATCCATCTACACTAAACAACACTGCACTACGATTACGATCAAATAAGGTTAAAAAAGAATCACCCTATAACCTGTAGGTCTCCGTCGTTCAACCCTTTCAAATGTTCTCTCAACATATATCAGATAAACCCTCAAATACATTTAATTTATTTTTTAAACTACGAGCTAAGTTGAAGAGAGCGATCTTGTTACTGGAATATTGAAATCTAGACCGACTGCAGGGTTGAGAGGACGCAGAGTAAATATAGCAGTATGACAAGAGATATATATTTCTCGTTGTAAACGAGACAATCTGTAGTTGAATAATTCGACATTGAGATCATTGCGAAGGTGTCAACAATACAAAACTGGACAAGGCACGGATCACATCAATAAATGTACTATCCAACACTAAAATTACTTTTCTGAGTTCCCAAATGAACAAACAGACTTTTTAACTTTATAGCTATAGTTACGAAACAGGTCTTATGTGCCTAATTCTTAAAAATAATGATATTCCGGTCATATTCAAGATAAACAGGTTGTAAAGTTATGGAAAATATTGATAACAATATTTGAAAATGATAAAAAGATATTTCGTTTGTCTTTCTTCTTTTGTCAGATACTGCACACTTTGTTCCAGTTACCTTTTAGAATTTGACCTACTGACATTTCTACTCTGTACCACCCACTCTCGTTCAAATCGGAATTACCTAGCCAACTGTCACAACCTGTGTATTTCAGTATACAAGGTCACCCGAATTAACGCTCATTGTACTATGACATCAGTGTAAAGTTAATTGCAGGTTTTAAACTAATGGGGGCGATTTAGTTGTCTGTTATTACTTGATAATTCTTCTGTTTTTAAACAGAATGTCAACTCTGAAAAATTTTATTTTCAACGGATTTTAGAACTGTAGGTTTAAACATTATGCTGAGTGATCTAGGATGTACAACTAAAAAGAAAGCTGAAAAGCTTTATATAATTTTGACCATACCAAAACCAAAAACAGAGGACTAGTTAAAATGTTTTCACACGAGAGATTTCCAAGAGGTAGCTGAAGGGTGTGGAACCTGAATGTCTAACTTCACTTCTTCAGGTCGCTCCCAGATTAGACGACTTTTTTATACTACCGGTCCACCTTACGGAAAGTGTTCAGAACAGCTTATGGAAGCCTGCAACACCAGATTTTGATACACCCAAAATTTTATTTTGGTACTTGAGATTTTAGCGCACAAGACGTAAATACAGTTGCAATAATGACGTGGCTTGGCGCACAGAAGTTCGAAATATTGAGTTTACAGGGTGATTCACTTAACAAAAACAGAGTCGCTGATGTATTTGTTCCTGGAAATGTATTAATCAACTCTCGAAATGGAGAATGAGGCGAAGGATTTAATGTGAGCCCGCTTATGCATTTGACAGAGAAAGCCGATGGATCAATCTGCAGATTGATACATATTGAAAGTCACTTATACATGTATTTTGATCCTTGTATGCTTATTTAAGTGGCGTACGGTGGTGGTTTATAAAAGTGAATATTTTTGATCTACGTCTTTTTCCGATTGTGTCAGTAGAGAAATACTTTGTAGGTTCATAGTTTTCACAAGTAGCATTTTTTTTTGAAAAGAACAAAAGCAGTTTGTGTCTACTGCTATTCTTTTTTCAAGCCACCCATGTTCTTCTTTATTTCAACTTGACAACAATCTAACTCGAAAAAGAGTTTCTAAGAAAGATACTGTCCTGACTGTCCTTTATGGATTAAGGCCCTCCCTCACCGGGAGCATTCGCCTGTAATGTAACAATATAGATTCGACTTTGAGCATTAGGTTACAACCTACCTCCCTGACCGACGAGCCTTCGCGTGTAATGTAATATTTAGTATAGATTTTTCGTAATGTCAGCGTATTGATGTTACAAGTTGTATCAGAACGTTACACATTGTATCATTGCAAGGCGCATTGAAATGCTCGGTTCTCCTCCTTCACTGATGTAACCTCGTCTTGTATCATTACAAGGTACGTATTATAATGCTCGGTTCTCCTTCCTCACTGCTGTAATGCTCGTCTCTGTAACGTTACATTACACGCGAATGCTCCCGGTGAGGGAACGCCTTTAGGTTGCTAATCCATAAAGGACGGCCCTGTATACATAGGTACTTATGTCCTTTGCCCACTGTACATGACATCATAGCCCAAATTGTCCTACCGTGGTTCCACTCCTTAGGCTCATAAAATCTGATTAACCTAAAAAGTGGGTGTCCTTTGATTAATTTATGAAATATCTAGCAACACAAGGTCGGGAGCTTCGTTACAATTGGGCTGTACCTACTGTAGTGCGCGAGTGATATCATCTTAAATTGGTAGTAGGTGCAATAGATGTAATAGGTACTATGTGTATTTATTGTTTTGATGGTAAAGGGATTCTTAACAGGTCAATAGTTGTTCATCATTGATAGTTTAGAGTGAGCGGTAGTAATATAGAGTCAACTATTCTGTATAAATTTTAGTAAAATGAAAGTTTTTAAAAACAAATAATAAAATAAAAATGAATAAAATAAATATTTGTGGACATTCACAAATTAAGCTAGTATAAGTTTGTGCTATGGGATCTAGACGACTACGACTGATAGACATACTTATATGTATATTTGTAATTTGTAAAAACATCATATTATACATAGAAAATCCCCAAACTCCGAAACAAACATTAGTGGATCACACAAATATTTGGACCGACCCGGGAATCGAACCCAGGACCTCCAGCGCGGCAGGCGGATACACTACCGAATGCGCCACCGAGACAGTCAAATAATATCATTTGGATAAAGAAGGACTACTTTAACTTATATAATACTTACACTTTGCTAATTTCAAAGTATTCATTGTACCATTTAATTTTAAATTTAATAATATAGTTTGATCGCCTTTATGTAATTGACGCTAAATGTCCTACGAATGCTAATACATATACATATAAAATAAATAAATTAGCTAATAGGTATTTAGTATACATTACCTCCTTTTCCTAACGAAAATATTCGTTTTATTTGCTTCATATTTATGCACTTTTAATCACTATCACTCATTGTCACGAAACAGTCGATAAATTCATTATCACTAGTTTATTTCATTCATAAACTAAGAAACGATATCAAATTAACTGTAAAAATTACTAAGACATTATAGGGTCAAATGTAATATACTCGTAAGTACTGGAAGTTCGAAACAATGTTAGTAAATCATATCCCCCTCATAAAATAATCATTCTTCAATTGATTCTGCTTTACCAGAATCATTCGGAATATATATCCCTGCCAATATATAAATGCAAAACTCTTTAAGTCACGTTTTCACGCCGAAAGTGGAAACCGATTCTGATGAACTTTGGTACAGAAACCAAATAGAGCTCGAAAAACTACTTTTATCCTGTGGAGAACCTGACCACGCGGGCGAAGTCGCGGTCATTATCTAGTAAATATATAAAGGCGAACATAGCATGTTTTTGAAGCAAGACATTCCAGCACAAAGTTGTCCTAAGTCCAATGCCTATAAATTTAATATGTCTGAATGGAATTAAAGCCACAAAATTTCACTACTGACTATACAAGGCTTATCAAAACACTCACACGTTGATAAAATGTTTGTTCCGTTGCAAAACTATGCCTTATATTATGCAGGTCATAACAACAGCCTCATTAGAATACAAGCAGATAAGCGCTATTGCACTGCTTTTGCATAATACTCGTAAATCTAGAGGCAGGGAATAAATAATCCTGATTGATAGCTAGGCTATTTTATAAAATGCCACGTATTTGAAATACAAAAGAGAATTTTCATTTCAGGTCTTTGTCTGCTTTCTACAGGCTTCGGTCACGTGGTCGAAGTTTTAGAAAATGCAATGGTCTAAAGAACAAAAGATAGAAATCGAGAGATATAGAAAGCAGACCACGAACTAAGCGGAAAACTTCATAAGCAAGCAGGAATAGCGTTTTCCTGGGACATCCTTCCGAGGGCTTACCCGGGGCTCCCAACTGAAGGCTGGTTACATGAGGTTTTTTAGTGGGTAGGAGTCCGGCATAGCATCCATGACGGATTTTCCCTCACGTTAAAAAAAGAGCAGGAATAGAGCTATGTATGTGCAAATTAACGAGCACACTACTATGCCCATTTCATGGTAAATAGGAGTGATATTCCAAAATCACTGAGAATAATTTGGCCAGGACAGACGAATTTAAAAAACCTCGTAAGTCTGTTGGATTTGATTCTCGAATTTGATTTGAAGTCGAAGACCGAACATTGTGACATCTATGGAGCTCAGTAATGGGTGTCACTTGGTAGAGATGATTTGATGATATCTCAAAATAATAAGACAAGAAAAACAAGTGAATGACACACATGGCACACATATGCCCAATTTACGTTAATTGGAACGTAATAATAGCGAGCGTGAAGATATTATTTGTTTTCCAATTGCAAGGGCGAGAAGGCCGAAGTCTAGTGGAAGATTGATATGACTGATTGAACAGCGAGCGACAGATCCAGGATGTGAAAAATTCCTAGCCGTAACTTCGGACGCCTTGGTCTGCTTAGAGCGAGAATAAATGCTTTTTAATATGTGGCAAAATTCAGTGCCAGAATAGGAACAGTTTAAAAAGGAGTATCTGGAGGCCTGGATCTGTGTCTAGAACCCTGTGGTTATATTCCCGAGGGCATATCCGGGACTCAATTCCCCTCGACAATTTCTATTGTTTTTGTTCGAAATTGTCATGCTTTCGAGTTCTTGGTCATTTAAAAAGGACAATGTGCCAGGCATACATCCATATCACATGTATGTATCATTTGTAACCCTTATTAATTTTATTAAACCACCAGTATTTTAAAACTTAAGTAATTACGCAATTTTAAATTAACTTAAATTTATGACGACATTTTGTTGTTTATAACAACAAACTAATTAGATGTGACAAATTTAACACCGCCATCTATATTTTGTGTACACAAAACACAGTATTCCAGTTCACAATACACTATAACCTTAATAGTACACTCACTATTACAATTCGTTCTACAAATCCGCGTAAGTGAGTTCGCTTTCGATCACTAATTGTGACTGACTGAGCGCCCGTAGGACTATAAAATCCTTTGTCGCTAACGTCGCTATGTGCCATAGAATCAAATCATTATAGAACGATATCTCGTTTGATACCAGTTTATTTATTTAAATTACATATTTTAAGTTAATTATGAAAGAATATTTCGATAGCCAAATCTGCATCGAGTTCTGATACTAATAAAGAATGTTCTTATTGTTTTTAAAGAATAGTATATGTTTAACTGGGTATTTCAAAAATAGCCGTGTCAGTATAGAAAATAATAATTAAAGAACTATGAAAAGAACACATAGTTGGTTAGAACTTTTTAGAATTATTTTTAAGTTGTTTTATTTTGAAGATACCTGTTTTTGTATTTTTGTTACCCAGGACAAAACGCGTTCAGAAAAATATTTTTTCTATTAGGTACTTTTCAAAGTTTCTGACTGCCTCAGTAGCGCATTCGGGTGTAACTGCCTGCCACGCTGAGGTCCTGGGTTCGATTCCCGGGTCGGTCCAAATGATAATTGAAAAATTGTGTTATCCACACATGTTTGTTTCGGAGTTTGGGTGTTTCTATGTATAATATGTATGTATTTAAAAATAAGTATGTCTACTAGTCGTCTATATAGACCCCATAGCACAAGCTTATAACTTAGTTTGGGCTAAATGTTGTGTGAGAATGTTCAACAATATTTAAATTAATTTAATATCTGTTTTATTACTCGTAATAAAGTATCAAATAGTATCTAAAGTAAAGGTATAGATTTAAAATTTAAAACCATAATAGATTATAATAAGGTTTTGAATACAATAAAATGACCAAAATAACAATGTGAAGCCATAATTTCAATAAAATACTTAGATTTTATAACGATTCTGGTCCAGCCGTGTGTCTATGTAATTTAAACGGGGCTTGCATACATTTGATACTTTATTAAAATATACCTTTTAGCTATAAAGACGCAACCGGTTTTATTATTAATTATAATTGGAACAAGAATCTAAAGTATAATATTATTTGTGGCACTAGTTTTTCAAGATTTTATAATATTGGTAGTTTTCTTAAATTACCGGTATATCCGGATTTGATTTAACACACTAGCCCATAAACATTTGTTTTTACATAAATTCCTTCGAGATCAACTCAAGGACATTAATTTTATCATTTATCTTTCCAATATTGTACATTTCTAAAACTGTATTCTTATTAAATTAAAATATCGTATTTATTTAAGTAAACTTTTACAGTGTCTTGTAGTAACTTGCTGTTAATATTGTAAAAAATGACTGAATTGTTGTCCTCACTACCAATATGAACCTACTCTTCAAACAAACAATTTAGCGTAACGAGAAAATGTTGCAATGAAATCCACGAAATATCGCTCAGTTTTATTCGTAGTTTCATTTAATTCTACTAAAGTGTGTTTATTTATTTATTCTTCTTTTAAACGTAAGCAATCAATGGAAAGACGTAATTTTAGGAGATATATGTAGGTTAAGAAAGTCTCACAGCCGCATTTTTTATTTTGTTTAGATAGTTAACCACTGCACATTTTAAGCTGCAAGTATCAAAACTACTCGTACCTACGCTACGGCATGAAGTCACTGAGGAATCTTGGGCAATAAATAAATTACCTTATCTCAATATGAAGGACATTGATCATTCTGTAATGAGTAGTTGCATGCCACTGTACTTTGCTACTGATGTATGAGAACATCACAAGACATGGAAAATATCATTATTTTATTGTTCTAGCGATTGGCCACGGCCTATATTTATATCGTTTAAAAATAAAATCCCGTGTGGCGACGGGGTCCCGTGTTGCGATGGCAAGAATACAAAATGTCGCCACCCCAATACATTTAAATTCGTAGAGGCGGGTACACTTTTGCAAAAAAGATTCATTGCGTAGAGAAGGAAAACTCAAAATGAAACTCGGTTGTCAGTAAAATCACAATCGTTAAGCCAAGTTGAAGGCCTTATGGGTGGCTAAAAATTTAAACTGCGGGTCGTGGCGAACTGTCCCTATCCATTTCAACACGGCAATAGGCTCACTGCCATTTTACTGGCAACCGGGATCAACGGCTTAACGTGCCTTTCGAACTGAAACGCTCAAATAAATTTCACAAAGTGGTCACATGGAGAGTCACCCATCAAAGGACTGGCCATATTGAAACTTTCAATATGGCCAGTCCTTTGCTTATTGCAGTGAGGGTTTACAGAACACTGAGTCCGCGGGGGGGGGGGGGGGGGCTTTCGTTCCTTTTATCATAAACTTGATTATTATCTATGGCAGTAACAGTAACCAACTAATGCAAGTGCAACCTTATTCAAATCGCAAGGTGCGTCCATTATATTCAAATGGGCTACGAATCGTCGAGACAAGTTATGAGTAATATATTGTTAGTAGTGTCCGACCGAAACTGGTTTTCCAGCCGAAACCGAAACCGAAACCGAACTTTCGGCCCCAGGGTCAGTTTCGGCCGAAACCGAAACCGAAACTCACGTGTTCATATTGAAAAAAAAAAAAAAAAAAAAAACAGTCAAGTGCGAGTCGGATTCCCGCACAGAGTTCTGTTACAAAAATTACGTTTGTTGTGTGGATGTTTTTTCTGATTTTAGTAGGTATTTTTTGTTATAGCGACAACAGCACAGGGTGAGGTGATTGGTGGTGGCAGTGTCTTTTGAAATCTTCAACACTTTCAACACCTTGCCCTGGAGCTGCGTTTGGGAGACGCTTATTTACCATGGAATGCCTCAATACCTCCGTCGAATTGTTGGGGCCTATCTTTCTGAGAGGGCCATAACTTACCCGAGCTGGCTAGGGCAGGGTTGGCGAGATGTGTCGTGAGCTCGATGCCGATGCTGATGCCGGATCTGGGGCTCGTATTCGATAGTTGGTGTAACTTCAGATACCACTTCCTAAGTCTGATCCCAAAACTGAGGGAGGGGGGCATCAGCCACACTCTCGCGGTTGTTGCCCAATATCAGGGGACCCAACGCTCTCTGCAGGAGACTGTACCTTGGGATCATGCAGAGCATGGCCCAACACAGGGCCCCCGTATGGGCGGAGATCCTGATGGCGAGCAATGCAGCCAGATTGTTTAGCCCACAGAAGGCGATGGCTGTCAGGGTAAGGATAAGGGAATACCGCATGATCTCAGTTGAGGCGGCATGTCTTCTAGCTTGGACCCCTCTATGGGACCTGGAAGCGAGGGCCCTTGCGTCATTGTTTAAATGGCGCAAGGAGGCGCTGGAGCGGGGCCATTCTTCCTGTGAACAGATCATGCTCGTGAAAGAGACGGCGGGGAGGAAGCGGGAAATAACTCTCCCACCCGAGTTGCACAGTCTGCGGCGGCGCGCCCTATATTATTAGCCTCCATGACCGGGGTCCGTGGACGGCTGCTCACCGTCCTTACAGAAGCAGGCCCTAGGCCCTAGACGATAGTGTGAAGTGAGAGATTCATGCACGCCCCCCTCAAGTAGCGAGATAACAACTGAACAACGCCCCCAATGACGCGACCGCAGTATGCATCATTCCGAGGGCATACTCGGGGCTCCCAACGCGTGGTTTTTAGTCGTTAGGACTCCGGCATAGCATACGTGTAGGATTTTCCTCACGTTAAAAAAAATAGCGGCCACAGAAATACATCATCAGTGAAAATTTTAGGCCTCTATCTGGCGCGGTTCCAGGGATACAACCTCGTGACTAATAGACAGACGGACGACTAGGTCTTGTGTCTCGTTAATAGGGTCCCGCTTTAACCCCTCCGTGCACTTGGCCGGTTATTTTCTCAATAGGTGCAGCGAGTTCCACCTAGTGCCATCAATCAACGGTATAAATCTTCTCAAGTGTTTATTTTAAAAATATCTCCTCCAAAAGATGAGTTTTTTTCTTTTACGTGTGGAATTACACATACCTAGATGCTATTGCGAACTCCTACCGACTAAAACCATACGGTGCCCTGCTACTAGCACTTGGCCGGTTTTGGTTACATCCTTGAAGTGTATAACTAAAACTGGACAAGAGTGAGCCGGACTTGCGCATGTAGGGTTCCGTATAAGAAAAGCGGCAAAAAAATCACGTATGTTGTTATTTTGTCTATTTTTATTATTTGTTGCTATAGCGGCAACAGATATACATCATCTGTAAAAAAATTAACTGTCTGACTATCACGGTGGATGAGTTACAGCCTGCTGACAGACAGACAGACGACCAACACAGTCAACGGAACCGACAACAAAGGTGTACGGTTATGAAATGTCCTAGATCTTTAGGATTCAGTAACCGTAAGTAAAAACGGGACCCTAAATGGGAGGTCTAAGACATAACACAGTTATTGTAATTGCTTGTGGTTTAAATAAAGTTGTATTATTATAACTATTGATTGGAAGTCCTTTGTAAATCTCTAAATCTTCGGTTAGTAATAAATTAACTGATTGGGCTGACCCCAACCGAGAGCAGCAGCAGAGCCAGACACTCAAAATTCATGAACACGTGAGTTTCGGCCTGGCCGAAAGTTTCGGCCCGTTTTGGCCGAAACCGAAACTGCGGCCGAAACTCGATTTTTTGGCCGAAACTGGCCGAAACCGAAACCGAAACTTCGGTCGGTCACTAATTGTTAGTGTTATATCCCTATTGTATTCAGACATAGTCTGGTCGTAAAGGCTTTGTAACGTGTGCTAGCTTTTGTACGCGGTTTTACTTGTAATGTTAAAATTATTTTCCATTCAGTTTGATGATACACCTAAAATATGGGTTCCTATCTGCTGTTCACTCCGTAGTTCTGATACATTTTGTAGATTTATAAAATATCATAAATACTATTACATTTAAATATCCGTGGCAGGATTGTATAATATACAGTCACAAATAAAATCTCTGCTCTTCTGCTAGAAATAATGTTCGTATGCAGTTCATATTACACCACATCATCTACTTTCTTCCAATATCTTTAAAGAGGCGCTATTGATCTTTCCAGTCAATATCTAATTCAGTTTTGGCACATAAAGTTATAAATTTGTTTCAACACCTCTGATGTTGTAACCTTTTATAGGATACAGTGATCCCTACCCATCAGATGGGCTTTCGTTTACTAACTAACTGCTACAAAAATAAAAACAAAGCATCATATACCTTCAGCGCGTTCTCTCTCTTCTCTCGAACTTATCAAACAATCGGTTTAAGACCTTAATTTCCCTTCGCAATCGCCTCAATTGAGTATCAGCGGGGTCTCCTGCCCGATGGAGAGGCATGGGAACATTTAGCCACTAACACAGTCTCCAGTAGCAAAGATAATATAATAGTATTACATACAGATCGGCAACTCCCTGTCGCGCCACAGCTGTCAGTAGAGTTGACGTGCGCGTTGACGGACAATTTGCTTACATTTTATTGATCACAACACATTCAAGCTGATATTTCCGCCCTATGCCAGTAGTCCACAAATTGGCCGCTAAACGATGTACCTCTTCACGGTCCATTTAAAGAATCGTTATATAGTCGTAGCGAAAGCGCTCCATTTTTCAATGGTTTGACAGAAAACCGTTTTTTTAACCGAATCTTAAAGCTTTGACGTACCTTCAGCGCGCGCTCTCCTCTCGAACTCATCAAACAGTCGGTTGACGTCATCGATCTCCCTTCGCAGGCGCCTCAACTGAGGGTCGGCTGGATCTCCTTCCGCCAGCAATTTCTCTGCGTCCTCGTTCAATGCCCGACGGATAGCCTGACGCTGTTCAGCGCCCATTGCCACGAACTGGATAGGGATAGGAAATAAATATAAAATATTCACGGACATTTCACACAACGCTATCTGATCCCAAAGTAAGCTAGGAATAACCTGCTTGTGTTATGGGTATCAGACCACGGATATTAATACTTATATACTTTTTAAATACATACATATTATACATAGAAACACCCAGACTCTTGAACTAATATTTATGTGCCACACAAATATTTGTCTCCGGTGGGAATCGAACCCACGACCTCCAGCGCCGCAGGCAGTATCACTACCGACTGCGCCACAGAGGCAGTCAAATAAATATAAATAAGTGTTATTTATTTTTTAATTCAGCTACTACATGCCGAGGGTGACGTAAGAGGCGACCAAGGGAAGATATTCGCATAACGATCAATTGTATAGAGAAGGAAAACTCGAAATGAACCCGGTTTTCAGTAAAATGGACAGTCCCAAGGGAGCGGAGCAGTGATCATGAATGTCAACTCATCGGACTTTTAATGTTAGTTCGAACTCATTGCGTGTATAATTTCGCGTCAAATTTATATTTTAGAAAAATTGCTGACATTTTAACATTTTGACCATATTGCAATAGCCTAATATAGACCATAGGACTTTAATTCAGTTTATGTAAGGTGCCCAGGGCATAGCTTCAAACGGATTTAATAACCCCAGGATTTTCAGCAGCCTTTGCTTTGCATTCAAGGGTCTCCCGCTTCTATTGGCAGGTGTGGAGGGATTATGACGCAGCGTCATCTTAGCTTACTTCTGTAAGGACGCCTGGGCCCCCGGTCACTGAGACCGGGAGCCTTGGGCGAATACAAGATCATGAAGACACAAATTAGAGATAGTACAGATGGAAACCTACATACTTAATTCGCTGAGGTTACGCATACATAGACAACTCATTCACAGACACGAGGTCAGGCGGACTCAACCGAATTTTCGATACTGATTTGTGCGCGAGTGTGTGTAGCAGAGGGTAGGTGTGAAAAAAAAAGTACATACATGAGATATCCATCTGTACTATCTCTAATTTGTCATGAAGACCAATAAATCGGATTTTTTTAAAAGATATTGTGATACTTCGCTGTTTATTATTCGACCGCACTCTAACGGATATTCCTGTACCAAATTTATCCAGATCAAGTCAGGATCTGGATAAATTTGGTACAGGGATATATTAAAAACTTAAAGGACAAAAAAGTTAGGTTAATGCCCGCCTTCCACTGCGAGCGAGTCGGACCCATTACGGACTCCGCTATACTCGTAACGACGATTTTCATACATGTCCTTCCACCAAAGCGGACATGACATGTATCGAAAATCATCGTTACGAGTATAGCGGAGTCCGTAATGGGTCTGACTCGCTCGCAGTGGAAGGCGGGCATTAGGCTTATTCACTGGAATACGTTTTCAACGAGTTCTATGTGGTAGTCCCGTAACAAGGTCAGTTTATGAAAAAATCTCAGTAATATGAATTGGGGCTGGCAGATTCTTAGAATTAGCCTAAAATATCTTTAAAATAGACAGTAAAAACCCTTACCTGAGGGAAATCCCATCCTTTCACAACCTTGATCGTAGCAAAGATCATGTTCTGCCGCATCCTCAGCTGTTTTCTCTGCCATAGCTGTATCACCTTTATAAAAAGACACAGCATTATCGAGACAATGTAGTGACACACAGACACAATGCACATCGTTGCAACACTGACACTGTACTGACGGACTGTGTTTGTTTGTTATTACTTAGTAATGATTTGTTTTAGGTACTTTAGATAAGGAATCGAGACGGAATAATTAGTGTTGCAAATTAAGTAATGTTTATAAGTATTAATTAATTAATAGGTCCGTCTGTCTGTTTTTGTTCATAGCTGAAAGTAGAACTCTCTCAGTTTTAGCTATAACGTTGATACCGTTGCTATTATAATAAAATATATAATACCGTTGCTACTATAATCTAAATATATAAAAATCAATGCCACTTTTCGTTGTAATTTTATAACTCAAGAACGGGCTCATCTATCCAAACCAAATGTTTAGGCTTTGTTCGGACTATTTAGTAGATAGTTTATGTGAAGTTTGCACAAAATTGGTCAAGCGGTTCTTCATTTATCACGCAAACGAAGTTAATATAATATAATATATAATCATTTATTGGCAAAGGTTATGATAGCTAAATACAAAAGAATTAGTTACAAAAATGTTTGACACAGAAAAATTACAATTTATACTGTGATCCCCGAGCTAGGAAAAACCTGTGTTACGGGGAACATAATTCCGATAGAAGATACAATATGTTAGTGTCATTTCATTTAAAGTTCAAAAGAGAAAAATAGTATATCAAGTACGTGTGTGTTCGTGTGTGGTGTGTGTGTGTGTGTGTGTGTGTGTGTGTGTGTGTGTGTGTGTGTGTGTATTTCTGTACTGTCTACGTGTTTTATTATTTGTAAAGTGGTCTTATTAACAGTTCTGTGTCATCATAATTTAGGGTAAGTAAATGGTCCTTTATATTATGTTTCAATTTATGCCGGTTATGAGAGAGTATGTTCAGTTTGCGCGGGTCAGTTAGTAATATATAATTTGTATGGATGATTGTAACTGTTTCACACTAACGGCTGAACGGATTTGGCACAAATTTGGTATAGGGATAGATAATAGTTCGGAATAAACAATATACTTTGAATTTTGGTCTCTGGAATACTTTTCCATGAGATGCTAGAACCGGAAGAGGATTCCACGTGGCCAAAACCACGAGCACGAGCACCATTTTGCCCTAAGAGAGCTATTATGCAACCTGTAAAATTAACCAAAATTACTTACCCTATCATAAGTCTGTCTCAAAACGGCCGCAGAATCGATAGCCTCCTGACACGGCGGCGGCAAAGCCAGCACCGCGCCAGGCAGCTGTACCTCAGTGCCGGCGCCTCCCACACGGACGCGCCAACGAACGCGCCCGGAGTTGTCTACCACGTTCACTGAGCAACCTTTCTCTATGCCCACCTAAGGAGAAATGGTGTGTTTTTATTATGTTTGTATTAAATAATATTTTGTTATAATTTTTGCATATGCATTTTTGGGTCCTTCGAGCGGGATAAGATTTATCCGGCTGAAAGGACCAAAATTGTTATTTGAATGGTAAAAATACTATTTTATTTATACGATTGATAGCACTTGGTAGACTAAAAATAGTGTTTCGTAAATGAAATACTTGTACTTTTTCCACATTATCTACTTTTGTAAGTAGTAGTAAATTGTGTATTCTGATGATATCTATACTAATATTATAAAGAGGGGGATGCGGGGTCCTACTAACATCTTAAGGACCCCAATGGGTCGGATCCTCCTCGTGGTGCATCCTGGGCAACGGAGTAGCGACCACTCCCCTTCCTCTGTGGGGGAGTTGTGCTACTCTGGCTAATTCCGGCCGAGGCGGGAGTAACCCACCTGTGGGTTGCTCGGTGGTGTGTGTTGCTGCCGGCCGTGCCGTTATTCACGGCCGGCAGCAGCAATGATGGGTCGCCGTCGCTTCGCCTCCTTTGCTGGCGAGACGATGGCGGCAAAGTGGGAGAGGCACTGCGTGGGGGGCGGGAGTTTGGGTAGATGCTCCCGCCCTGCCATGCAGTTCGGGCTGCCGGCCGTGAATAACGGCGCGACCGGCGGCAACAGTGCTGGGCCGCTGTCACCTCGCCAGTTGACGAGGTGATGGCGGCAAAGCGGGAGGTGCACTGTGCGGGGGAGCGGGAGTAACCGATAATGCTCCCACTCTGACGTGCAGTTCGGGGGCGCCGCGGTGAGGATTTACTGCGCGCCCCCGATTGTTTCTTGACCGTGGGCGTAAGGTCGGGGGACCCCGCCCACCAACGGTCACATGGCGGTGGGCACCTTCCCCGTGTTCCAGGGGTGCCCATTAGCGCACGCCTGCGCCAGCCGCTCTCTGTCTCCTCTATTACAGAGGGGCGCTCGAGAGCGGTGCAGGCGTGGTCTTCAGCTCCTTAGGGAGCTTTGGGGAGCCGCCCATCTGGCTCCCCCGAGGAGAGCCCCGAATAAACGGGGCGCCCCTAGCCGGGTCGACGTGAATAATCTTTTGATATCCCTCGGCCCGGCTAAAGGGTGAGGAGGAACACCGCGGGGTTTAGTGGGTAGGACGGTCCATTCCGGACCGGGCCGGGAGTCCCACACACCATCCCAGATGCCCCCGCAGCTGGGATGAAGGCGCGTAAATGCGTTCCACGCGTCAACAAAAAAAAAAAAAAAAAAATTATAAAGAGGAAAGATTTGTTTTTTTGTTTGTTTGTTTGTAACGAATAGGCTCCGGAACTACAGGACCGATTTGAAAAATTCTTTCACTGTTGGGAAGCTACACTCTTTGCGGTGAACATAGGCTATATTTTATTCCCGTATTTCCACGGGAACGAGAACTACGCGGGTGAAACCACGTGACGTCAGCTAGTTTGTAATATAGTGAATTGTTTGACGTTTTGCTCGTGTATACAAATTGTAAAATGTTTGTTGGTCCTTCGAGCCGGATGAATGAATGAATGAAAAAAACCCTTTAAACTATTGAAAGCACTTAATGGCTCTAAATTTAAATTAGTTAAATTAAAATACTTGTACTTTTTCCACATTATTTACTTTTTAACTTGACCGATTGCGCCTCAGGGCATTATAATGAACGGTTACTATATTTTAAGCGTGTAAACAAAATGAAAAATTATTTTTGGTCCTTCGAGCCGAAAATATGGAACTATGTGAATGGAAAAAAATACCCTTTAAACGATTAAAAGGACTTAGTGGCTCTAAATTTGAACCTACTTACATTAAAATACTAGTACTTTTTCCATATTATTTTCTTTTCAACCTGACCGATTTCGCCTCAGTGCATTTTGTACAAGTATTGCAATTCCAGAAATACAATTTTAAATTAATATTCGTACCTAACACAAACTATTATAACGTTATACTCACATAGAAAATTTCTAAATAATTTCTAGAATAAACAAGTTTTGGCTCAATGTAAATTAAATTTTTCAAAACGAAACAATGTATGGAAAAGTGAAATTGACACGGTTTTAAAAGTTTACACAGAAATAAGTACATAGAGCTATTTTTGGAGACCAACGACCAAAAGATCTGAAATACAATTATTTTCATAAACAATTTCCACTTACATTAGCATGTTTATAAGCGCAGACAGTTTCAGCCCTAATAGGCCTTGCAATGGGTGCTCTCCTCTGCTTCACTGGACGAACTTCCTGAGCGCTTTCCACCAGACGAGACACCACTCCTCCGTGAGAGTTCAACTCTTCTCTGAGATCCTGCATGCCCTTTAGAAGACGTTCGCCTTGGTCTAATGTGAATTCGGATTGAGAAAATGTTGTGTTTAGGGCTTCTTCGCGTCTGAAATAGAAAGAAATTGTTAGTTTTGTTTTGTTTTAGAGACTCTTTGCTAGAGCGCTTTGAGATGCTATGCCACACGTTCTCTAGTCTACCTACTGCCTACGGTTGGGAGCCTCGGGTAAGCCTTTGGAAGGATGTTTTAGAGGCTAAGACGTAATAATGTACTTGACAAAATGAGTGCATCGTGAAACTTCTTCATCGAGTCAAATTCCTAATATGAACTTTATGTCAATGCAATAAATGCCTTTTCTTCCTTTTTACATACATAGTCACGTTTTCATCTTCAAAGGTGTAAGTAGAGACATACTATACGCACACATTACAACGTATGTATTTTAGCTCACGTCACAGGAAAAGAGCCTAGACATGCCATTTTGAACTTTACTGCAAGGTAATAAGTGCTAATTTCTACGCTCTGGTAAGTAAGTACAATACATTTAAGTCATGGCGATATCTAGAGCGTTGAGGGCTACTATAGCCCTCCACATCGGTATGACTCGCCACCAGGAGGACGGCGTCTTTTGGGGAGCAAAATATGAAATTAAATTTTATTTTGGTAAAAAACACTTTATTTTGGTTAAACCAACAAGATTGATTTAATATTTAGAAATGATATTTAGTTTATAAAATATACTCACTTCTGTATCCATTTCTCAGCTTCCTTGACTTCCTCGAAGAAGTTGTGATATTGTGTGGTATGCTTCAGGTGCGTCTCTAAACACAGCGTCAGTTGGAGGACCCACGCCCATTGCGACTGCATCACCTATAAACGAACCATTTTGATAAAAATTGTTTATGGAGGAAAACGGTATTGTTACTCAATCATGTTCTAATGGCAGAACCGATCTGTATAAAACTGTGACAGGATTTTTGAAATTTGTTACAGGTATTGATTACAAATGCATTCATATAACACATCTCTGGTGCATATAATCACCATTTTGGTCACGAGAAACGAGAAAAAGAATAGACCGCACGTTTTGCTATGTAATTCACAAGTTACTAATCTGGGTGTATAAATATAGGTAAATGACCAAGTTTTACAACTCAATAATAAATGTCAAAGAATTTTGTACCTTATTTCTGAAGCAATAAGATTGATTTTCAACAAACCTGGAGATGCGATTCGATGGTCTTGGTAGCTGGGTGGTGTTGAGCGATCAACGCCTCTCCACGATCGATCACGTTGCTGAACTGCAGTTCGCGTTTCTCCAACGATGACATTAGTTGCTGTGACGGAATTGATAATGTATTACTCACGTTTCTAAGATTCAGTACTTACTGTTTGAAGACACTTATTGATAACAGTTCTCATAATCAAAAGGTAAAATTTTACATCTGTCAGATTCGTATAAGCGAAAGAAAAAGAGATTCAAGTTAGCCCATGATAGTTCACTGGACGCAGTCCTCTTCCAATGTGCCTACGCCCAACAGAAAGAGACAATGCGAAGTAAATTATGTGGAACTGGCAGATCTGAAATTGCACCTTTTAAGTTGTAAGAACTGCGATTATCGTAAGTATTCACCGATATGTACTTAAAAATTTAGCAGATAGTAGAAATTGGTGGTTTATTTTTCGAGAAATTTTGAGGACCATAAGGGATTTGTCGGGCCGTAGAGTGCCTAACACAGTCATCGCTTACGGATATTATTACTCAAAATCCTAAAAATACCAAATAAACGTCTCCCGAATATTTTAAGATGTGAATTATATTTTTTTGGATAAATATTTCCTAACAACATTGCGTAGCTCATCAATCAATCATGGTATCTATAATGTCAATAAAGTTATGGGCAAAATAACAAGCACAAAAAAACTAAAGATGCGAACCAAAAATAATTGAATAAAAACTAATTCAAATAATGTGTAAACCAACCTCTCTATCGTCTCCAAACGAA
This sequence comes from Miltochrista miniata, assembly GCA_933228765.1. Lineage (NCBI taxonomy): Eukaryota > Metazoa > Arthropoda > Insecta > Lepidoptera > Erebidae > Miltochrista > Miltochrista miniata. The sequence goes on from OW121769.1 coordinate 7,630,382, forward strand.
TGCTTGTAAACAAACGAATTTTGTCAACATATTGTAAACAACTTGTTAGGATTGTAAAAGTTCGTGTGAGAGGAAAACGATGGCTGATAAGTACATAATTCTATAGATTTTAATACTATAGACAGGGGATGATTGATCAATTGTTTTCATAGTATTTTGCTTATAGGTGATGAAAGTAATAGTAATGATAATAATAATAGTGATAATGATGATGAAAATAATAATGATAACGGTGATGGTGATAACAATAAGACTGAAGCGAACTGTAAGTGTACTGATCGTCAAACAGCGGGAATGATATTAAAATATCCTACAATAGAGCTACATAGAGAAAGGATCAAAAACTAAAATGTAATATAAAGTGATAATAATTTGAGTACAATGGTGATGATAATAATAGTGACAGTGATAACAGTGATAATGATGATGATGATAATGATAAATTTGTGATAGGTATGATATTCAGGAATTTTATACTACAAAATCACTACTGATGTGTCGTATGTTGAACAAAATGATAAAGACAATCAGTGATAGTGATGTTATTGGGTCCTTCATGGGTACATCACCTTTTTACACTAATTGCAGAAAGATTTAAAAAAATATGCTTTGTAAAGTACATACCTCATAATAATGTTGTATAGACGGCAGGTTTATATGTGGGTCGGCCCAATCCCGGGATAACTCCACTTGTTCCTTTTCGTTGAGCCAGTTCAGCTCAGCAGTGGCTGATTGGAGGAAGTCTTGTAATGCGTCTAAGTCGGACATGCTGTGGAGGAAAATGTGTGTTGGAATTTGTGCTTTCGGTTTTAGGCAATAAGGTTAATTATGCTTTTTGACTTCACTGACTGCAATAAGTGATCGTGCGTAATCATTTTAGTTACACGCATAGCACCCAAACGGTTTGTCGATTCAGGAACTTCATACGGCATGATGTTTATGTCAATTAGGAGAGGTGAAACGGCACTTTCAGTTAGCCTTACGTCAGTTGGAAGTCATTCAAATGACATTGTATTTCGTCACCGCTGCCTGGATGCGCGGAAAATGGATCCCTTATTATATTAATAGCTCTAGCATCTCCTGGAGTACCACTGGTTTATTTTTCTTACTTTGGTTGGTTGGGCGCCAACTACCGTATATCCTAAGAAAATATGAATAAATAAAAGTTCTCTTACCGTTTCGTACTGGTTGAGAGCAGTTCCGCGTACAACTTCTGCAGTTGACTAAGGTGTTGGTTGTACAAAGTGAGCTCTTCTCCGGTGAAGTTGCCGCGGTTGTGGACGCACTGCTCCACCTGGGGAGGGGAGGTGGGGTTAGTACCGGGAGCAATGGTATTTGAACAAGTATTCAAACAAAATAAAAGAGCATTAAAAGTACTTGACCGTAATTCGAAGCTTATATAATGAGATAGGCATATCCGTTACCCGTAGGCTTATCTTACTCATGTTTGATGACGTATTTCCGTCGACTCACCAGCAGGGGGCGCCACCTGTGAACTTATAAATGCAGATGGCCGCCATCTTGTCCTCATTGGCGTTTTGATTCCCGTAGCAAAAGGTTATAGCAGGAACACCTGCTAGTGCATTTATTTTTTCTAGTTACTAGTTATATACCTAGTAAAGTTATAAAAAGTGAGAATTTACAGAAATAATTATTTAACGGCTTTGCCGTTCGTTTGAATATACAGTGAATCTAAAACAAGTGACTTGTGATTGAAGTAAGTGAACCTACAGACATATTTAACGGTTTGACCGTTCGTTTAAGTCTCAGGTATGTTTTTACTTCATATTTTTACGATCACATATGAGTGTGATACGTCATTATAACCTATTATTTTAAAATAGCACGTAAACCTTTCGAGGTTGCAGTTTCTTTTATTTAATATCTTTAGTTACAGCAATTATCAAACTGTTTTATAGATTGTATTCATATGTACTAATATTTTTTTTTAGATATTATTTGCTTCGTGTATGTACAGCGTCAGTACCGCCGAATATAGAAAATATTTTCAAAATATTTTTATACCTACCCACATAAAGGCACATTAATTATTAGATGTTCCTATACATGTAAAAATATGGCCTATTATGGGTAAAATCGTAATCATCCCAAGTTTCTGAATACGTACGAGTGTGTCAAAGTAATAACTAAATGTTCACCATGAAAGTAGTACCTAACATAATACTATTTCTTTTAGTTTGGTTTCTTGATAGAAATGAATCCTCCATCCTTAGAAAGAGAGCTAATTCCAAGTGGAGTATTTCAGAAGCGCGCTCTGAGCTCCAGTTACTGTATTAGGTGCGTCAAATAGCTACAGTTCCAGCTCATTTAGCTCGAACTTCAAATAAGGGCGATCGTGACGCCACGTGCATTGTCGTAAGTGAAGTAAAAGAAGCCGACTTCCACTAAACCAGATAAGGATGATGGAAATAGGTGAGTTATTTCTCATTTACCTAACACTGGTCCTGACCAAGTGTAAATTTATTCACAGATCAGAAGTTAATTTACGAGGATGATAGAAACAGCCAATCATCCTTGCTTCGTATTTTATATAGGGACAGCATTAAAAGAGATTTCGGTTACCCAAGATCCTAAGACACAGTATAACCTAAGAGGTTGATAGACACGTTTTGGCTACAAATTGCCTAGATAAGATAATATGCTGATACCCACTATTGTAAAATCATAGTCCTGGGTTCGTCAACCTAGACAAAAACGGGGAGATCCGACAATTCGAATCCCTGCTACATTTTGAAAAAGCTGACAAGGCTCTTTCTGCCAAAAGGCTTTTGCTGCCAAAACCTGTTGTATTTTTAAACAAAGAGAATCTTTTAAAAAACTTAAGTTTCTTCGAAAATATTTATGACAAAATTGAAGACCTACTTTAATAATAGGATTTCCATAAATCTTTTATCAATTTATTACAAATGGCCTGCGGCCATAGATCTGATTTCATATATTATTCTCAGAATTGTCAAAGACCAAATTCTTAAAAATGAACCTTGATAAAATATCGCCTTCAAACACATACATTTTCGAGGCTGAAGCCTTTTCAACGGCACTCGGGAAGGCATGCATTTTGGTCTTCGATCTCCAAAAAGGATGACCCGAAAAAAAAGTTCATCCAAATCATTACGCCAGCCTTCGAGAGGATCAGGCGTCAAGATCAGATCTCCATCGAATGGAGTCCAGATTCCATTGTACCAAGAGCCTTTTTAGGCCTGTATTACAGTTACCACTCTCGAGGGGTGTGTACAATATCTATAATAATTGGGCATACGACAGTAAATGTCCCTTCAATTAAGAAATTTCTGAGCTTTAGGCTCTCGAAGAGACTGAGAAGTTTAACATCCTCTGCCCATACCAGCAAAGGAAACACTAACCAGTTACCACCCTCGAGGGGTATGTACAATATCTATAATAATTGGGTATACGATAGTAACCAGGCGTACGATAACATACTAAGTAACCATGCAAGGATGTCCCTTCAATTACGAAATTTCCGAGCTCGAGGCTCTCAAAGAGACGAGGAGAGGTCTAACATCCTCTGCCCACACCAGCAAAGGAAACACTAAATGATATGACCCTTTCATTCTATGTCGGTCAGTTAACTCTGTACAAAATACGTTGGTAAGGAACGAGAGTACCAAAAAGTTTTAAATTTATAAAAGGGTACCGCATTCCCTTTATCCAGAAACTCCAATCAGTCCTGCACGGTATTCGAGAGGACGCAGGTTCGAATCCTGCTCAAAACTGATAACCTTCCCACATTTAAATTTACACGGAACTCTGTTCAAGTCCCGTCCTGACAAAATTGTAAAATTTTCACTTTATGTTAAAATGCTATGGAAAACTTGACTAAGGTGGAATACTAATTGCTTTAAATACTTAAGAATCCATACAACGAACTCTTTTTAAAAAGGTTTCCTTTTTAACTGAAATGACCACATTGTGCAATGGTTCAAAAGATGAATGCTCAAGGCACTCTAAAACTAGTTCCTTTGTCACCAAGTTTGATTTCTCCACTTTTCCTAACTTCAAATAGCGATGGGTCATCCGCCCAGAATTCAGTTTTCGGACATTGTACGCCTTTGTGAAGCCAGAATAATTCTATCTTTCAGCATGTTCCGTTTACCAGATTTCCTCCAACCACGAGATTGAATGTGCAAAATACATCTCAGTCAAGTTTATTTTCATGGTAAAGCTGATGTAGTGTACATTATTCTTTCTCAGAGCACATTCTTGTCTTCCGCTCGGGTAAGCCGCACCCAAAACATTTTCGTTTCTCACCATCCGGGTGCCTCGATTTCTATAGAATAAGAGTATTCAAATTCTCGTCTACCTACACAAAATCTAATTTTGCGCATCAAAATCCTGTTACTCTTCACAAACACGTACAAATAGCCTTGAAAACTCTTCAAACCCAGGGATGGTTATACAATTGAGAGAAAACAATAATAGGTTCCCGAAGAAACCTCTCATATCGTTATGCGATAGACATAGAACTACCTGAAAGTCCAATACCAAAAGAAAAGATATTAGACATAAAAGGAAGATTTATTTAATTCCAAATCAAAGAAACTTAGTTCTTTTAAAGAAAATTCAAACTTGGTGGGTCTTTTGAATTTTTACCACTTTCGCAGTGCCTAGAGGTAGCTTTACCTCAGCGTCACATTCGGTCAATCCCCTAACTGACAACCCACTGAAGAAAATAGAAGTGCACGGAGTGGTACAAGTGGAACTCCAATAGTGGGTCCGCAATTACCGGCTCTCGACAATTTTACAAGCTTTCCATCCGAGATGCTTTCTTACCACGGACGCGTCAGATTTCGCTTGGGAGCCTAGCTAGAAAACATTTCTCTAACAGGCTCGAGGGCCCAGAATAACAAAGATTGCACTGCTTCAAAGAGAGATGTTGACAATCTTACACATGATTCGAAATCATATACCGGTACTGTGTTACAGTCTGTACTCATTCAAAGCAGTTGTAGTCCACCCCCCCAGAGGGACGAGACCAAATCAATTGCCTTGACGAACTTAACTCGTCAGCTTGGTGTAATGGTCCGACATCAAATTGACTTCACCATACACTGCATTCCGAGCCGATACCATATGTATCAGCTCCTCCGGATATTTTTTGTGAGCATCCTTGCTTCAAACACCACTAAGGCAAGATTGCCTACAAAAAATATTCCTATTATGAAATGGAGAACACTACATGATAGGCCTGTTTGTATTGTGTGGATATTACTTCCACCACCATTTTTAATAACCAAGATACTGTCACACCTTAATCGGTCAACAGGATTGTTTGTGTTTGTGGTGCCGCGATGGCACAAGGTATTAATAGAGGGCAGATCTCAAAGCGAGAGCTCTGTAAGTTCCATTCTTTCTGCAGAACCTGCAAAAGAACCTAATAAACATTATTTCTTTCCTTTTAATAAACACCTCGACAGGTCTCCCACCACCTCACATAGAGAATCTGTGGAGTAGTGAAATGTGGGGGGGGGGGGGTGAAGAGGTAAATAACAGATATATAATCAAAAGCTTCTACTATTGAGCTCCTGGAGACCTACCTTTTAACATACTTATAAATTTTAGAGTTTTAACCGACTTGCATTTTATTCATGATTATTATATAATACGATTCTGTTACATAAATCTGTTGTTGCTGTACTTGATAATACAGAAACCGCTAGTCAACCTTACATAGTTCGCATGTTTTGGTTAAACATATCTTGGTCGATCTCTTTGAAAAATGTAAAGAAAATTAAGTCACATATTGATTGATATTGGGATTAATGACTTAGTTAAATATTACCAAGTATTGATACACAGAGAACATTTTTCAAGTATCTCGTCATAGTGATTTTATGCTTAGGTCGCCGCATCCACGATCTAACTTTGCTCAATTGTTTTAACTCACGTCATAGGTACTACTTTAGGCCCGAATCAGAGTCCGAAACTGATCATTTTCATTTTAGACAATCTGGTTGGAAAACTATTGTAAACAAAGATAATACCTACGACTAATCAATTGAATCCTTTATTCTAGATAGAAATTAGGTTAATCAGAGTAACCGATATGAGACTACACAGTCAAATAGTTTACTTATGACTGTGAGAGGTACTCCAACAATTCTAGCCCCGGCACTACCCGGTCAGCAGCAGCTTCTAAGAATTGGTGGTGGTGGTAAGATTAAATTAATCCTAACACGAAGTAATTGACGATGGGATGATAATAATGTCAGCAACTACCACCAATCAAATATAATAATAATACTCAATTATTTAATCCTGTCAATAGAAGGAAACTTACTACTCCTTATATAAGATTCCTTATTTAGTCTATTTAAGATAACATATTAAGTTGTTCAATGTGGTAAAGATTATAAATCTAGATACCATACATACAACATTCTGTAATATTATTTTCCTAAAAATAAATTAGAATCACATTGGCGTTTCCGTCACTCACCAGGCGAAAACAAACATTTCTCATTATATAAGCTTCGAATTACGGTCAAGTACTTTTAATAGCGGCGTTTTCCCTGAAAGAAAACGCATATTAAAATACTTACCTAATTCGAAGCTTACTTTTTAAATCTGCCTGGTGAATAAAAGCCAATGAGGACAAGATGGCGGCCATCTGCATTTATAAGTTCACAGGTGGCGCCCCCTGCTGGTGAGTCGACGGAAATACGTCATCAAACATGAGTAAGATAAGCCTACGGGTAACGGATATGCCTATCTCATTATATAAGCTTCGAATTAGGTAAGTATTTTAATATGCGTTTTCTTTCAGGGAAAACGCCGCTATTATCATTGTATTCTAAAATGACATATAGACTGTTTGAAAAGAGTGGACGTGAGTTTTTGTGCCAGGTTACACAGATTGCCTTGTTAAACTGGCAGTAAATGTAAATATAGAAGCAACATTATTGACGTCCATAAGTGTTCTTTGTGATCTATGTATATAAATAAATATATATTTTCATTTTCAATGTTTCACAGTAAACAGCTAGTAATAGGTCTGCCAATTGAATTTTGGGCTAGACGGGTTGGTATATGATTTTGTTTCGAGTTATCCTTCTCTTTGTCTTGATGAAACATTGGCAGGTGACTTTAGCTAGGGCTTTTAAGAACTTAGTTGGAGCCTATCACACGAACAAGTATTAGCTTTTTACAAGAGCAATTTGTAACACATTAAAGATCATTGTAAGGAAGAACAAGGAGAACGGTAAACATCGCTATTTGATCAAAAAGTCTCAAGATCAGGGGCTTTTAAATTTCCGAATTAACGCTTGTTTAGAATAAAATACAGTACAATGTTATGATCTGACCTTGGAATGGAAGGCATCGATCTGCTTGTGCTCCTTCTGGTGTCGGTCCAGCTCGAGCTGCACGCCGGGCAGGTCCGAGCCGTACTCCGACTCGTGCAGCTTTTTCTGCAAATATAGCATAAATTTTTAAATAATAAACCGGACAAGGGTGAGTCAGACTTGCATACGAATCGGTTCCTTGTTATTTTTTCCGATTTTAGTATTTGTTTTTATAACAAGCAATTTTCACATAATCATCAGATATGTGAAAATTGCTAGTGTCTAATTATCGCGTTATATGAGATACAGCTTAGTGATAGATGATAAGACAGACAGTTGGACAGATGAGTCTCAATACTGAAACCCAAAAATAACAGTATCTAAATAAAAAGAATATGATAATAAAATAACCCGTTTGGTTTTATAAGGTACGACTTCGGACCATAAGTTCCTAGTACAATAGAAAGTCTACAGATGTAGAGTGATTTTTTTAATACAGTTGCTCAAAAAGTGGCGTATTACAGGGACGTATAGCGTTCGGGATGTGGGCTATTACACACTCGTGCTTTTTCTTTACCATTCCCGCACTCGTGCGTTTTCTTTCCCAATTGTCAAAATAATGTCTGTGATTCATGCAAATATTTCTTAAAAAAGATACTAACTTGTTTCAATATCAGATTAAAAGTAATTTTAATTAAAATTTAAGCATAAATTATTATAGGTATCGGCCAAATTAAATTTATAAATATAAAATAAGTTGGCTGTATGAAGTGCACTGCCATAGTCTCTGCTTAGGAAGGTATATATTCTTTTACGGTTGGCGCCATTTTGGAAATTCAGGTTTATTGTGTTTTTATTATTTTATAAGATTGCTTCATTTTTTCGCAACTGTATTAAAAATAGTTGTTCAATACAACGTGTGGGACTGTTATTTAAACTCGTTTGGACTGTCTACCCTCGCCTTAGGCTCGGGTCAACACTTGTCGTAACTCGTTGTAATAACAGAAATCCCACACTTGTATCGAAAACTACTATATACTATGCAAAGATGATACTCACCAATCTCTCTTTACACCATCTAGTGGCTTCACTAAGCTGCTGGAACTTAGGGTCGGCATCGTGGACCCGGGTCTCCAGGACCGTGCGAGTCTCGCGCCTCACCGTGGTCTGTTGGACCGGCATGCGGACCGAGGACAGCCTGGGTAATAGGCGTCCCGTAAAGGCTTGGCGGGCGTTTAGCCAGCGGTCGTGAACTTGTTGTACTCTGGAATGTTGAAAGGTGTTATAGCTTTGTCGTTCTTGGTTCAGTGAGTGCACTAGGTTCCTTTAAAATCTATTCTAACATTTTTATCACAGGTAATTTTCACCCATAAAAATACTTCAAATACAGTTCATAGATTAACTCATTTATATCTCTGAAAATACCAAAACTAAAATCTAGCAGAGAAATCAAAATACTGAAATAGTATCTTCTAATAAAAAAATGACATAAAAGTCAGTTAAAAGTTCACATAAAAATATAAATAAACACTCTTAACATTCCTAAATTGACAAGACTATTGTAAAGGTAGACAGTAGAATTATCTCAAAGACCACTCAGGTAAATACTCATTACAAGGTGACAATTTATGGAGGCCTGCTGGACCGCTATTATAGTCAATAGCCCAACTCGTGTCACTGTCGCTAGCGGTGCATTCCGTGTAACGCTTTCGTCTCGCCTGCAGTGTCTTATGTGTAAGCAAACCATTATAATGTGTAAGGAAAATTAACTCTTAGAAATTTGCAAGACTTAACAATTTAAATGATTGAATGAATGCGGAAACACAAGCTCTGTGTACACGAAAAAGTCGAAAAGACTACAACGAGTTATTTGCACATAAATGCTCAAAAATTATCGTAATCATCTAAATTTCTAAGAGTAAATTTTCATCCACCATCACCTAAGGCTCTGTATTACCATCTCCTGCAGAGAAAATACTTACTTCAATAGCACATAATAATAAAATATGCCTTAATACTACAACTCACCTTCGTTGTAAATCTTGTGCTTGAGGATACCTGCCGTCTCTTAAAGCATGACAATCATGGAACATCTCTTGAATGGTATGCTCCATAGCTCTTAAGTCATGTTCAATCTGTTCCGCAGCTAATTTGGCGTCCGCTGGGTGAACGCCTCGTTCTACGCGACGAAGTTCGCTCTCGATGTGTCGCTCGACAGTTTCTAGCCCGCCTTCCGTTTGCTTAATGTCCCTGACCACACCAAAACCGATTGTGTACTCTCCATACCTCTGTTATAAAAGTATGCTGAACTATATTGTTATCTAAGAGATGATTTCTTTTCTATAAGCGTCTCAGGCAGGCAACTCTCGAAGAATACGTCTAATGTAATGTCTTTTGTCTCATATTTAGAAACGGTAAACCATGAAACAAGGTCGAGAATCAGCGCCCTGACATATTTAGTTCCATAAATGCTTTATCATTTATCATAAAGCAATCAGCGCAAAAATGGCGGAAACGAAACTACTCCAATTTAAAATTTCTAGTAGTTCAGCGTACTTGTATAATACCAGTCAGTGCCTTATATTAAAGCGGTGATAGTAGCTAACCAAGTGGTTAGGGTTACAGCAACGGACTTGCTGTGGAGCTAAGCAGGTTGTTGCTGCAGCTTTTCAAATGGTATTAGTAGATCTAAATAAAAAAAAACAGAAGCGCTCGTGCCCCGCGGACTCAGTGTTCTGTAAACGATCACTGCAGTAAGGAACTTTTACTATGGCCGGTCCATTGATGTGACACCATCCTTATGTCCACTTTATGACATTTATTTACGAGCGTTTCCGTGCTTCGGAAGGCACGTTAAGTCGTTGGTCTCGTTTGCCAGTAAAATGGCAGTCGTTAAGCCAAGTTGAAGGACTTTATGTGGGCGGCTTAAAAATTTCAACAGCGAGCAGTAACAACCTGCGCCTGTCCATATCAATACGGCTCAACTCGACAAAGCCTTAAATTTGAAATGTGGGCATATAATATGCCTTTGCCTACCCCTTTGGGGATACAAGGTTATCATTTATTTATTTATTTACACTTTATTGTACGCCAAGTAAATAAAATCCAATATCATATGTAAGTCTAGTAAGTTACCTAGATGTGTCTAGTTCACTAACAGAGATCAATGACGAATCCAAGTGGAATGAGATTAATAATTTTGTGTCTAATTAATTAAATTCATTCCACTAAAATTCATCTTTGAATCTCAACTAAAAATAAAAGTAGATCTGTGCTTAAAAGCATTGTAAGCGTTAAGCTTATTTCGATCCAATATTATATGGATTCTTTAAAGGGTTTTTGCAACACGAAACAGTCGAGGAAGGAGATAGGTGTGCAATGCAGTAATAGTAATGCAGGGCTGACGATGTGTAGATTTCTTACAAGATAATTTATCGATTAATCTCATAACTTAAATAGAATTGCAGTTTGTTTGTCGCAACTAAAATTCGAGAACGGTTGACAAATTTTGGTTTTGAAATATTTGTTTTGTATTTGTTAAGACCAGGGAAGGATTAGAAGGAAAAAGCTTTTAAAAAATTGCAAGGAATGTAATATTACGCAGATTACAGTCAAAAATAGGCAGCACCTGAACACTTATTTCCTTGTTTAACTATGCAACTGCACAGGCATTGCAATTTCACACATGCCAGTGCAGTTTTACACATAACCGCGCAGTTTCTCACACACCTGTGCAGTTCCTCACATACCAGTGCAGTTTCTCACATAAAAGTGCAGTCAAACTACACTGGTGTGTGCGACACCAGTGTAGTTTCCCACATAACAGTGGCGTTTCTCACATACCTGTGCAGTTTCTCAGCCAGCCGCTGCAAACGTTCGAGTCGTCGTATCTCGTCGGTGAGGTCCCTCTCCCTCTCCTGCTGCGCCATGAGCAGGCGAGACCACGCCTGTTCGAGCGCGTCCGGTCGGAGGGTCGGTTCGATATCACACTCGCCGACGGTTTCGAAATATTTCTGTAGAGAAAAACAAATCGAGAATGTAATGATTTTAATCTAGTTATTGTTTAGAGTTCCGTAGCCAAAGAGTACAAAATGAACAGTAATAAGGTCCGATGACTTGTTGCTACTAAAACAACAAAAGTCTAAAATCAGGAATAAAAGCATTTAGGGGGCATATTGGGGGGGGGGGGGGAAACATGCGTGAGAAATAGAAAGATACAAAAATCCTTTACTAATAGAATGAAACATGAAAATTTTTTACGCAGCACCATGTGATCCCGAGGTAAGCTAGGACAGGACATGCCTACATAAAATGTATAAAAGCACCCAGACTTTGGAGACAAATATTTATGGATTCACATAAACTTTTATCCAGTGGCGGGAATCAAACCCACGACCTCGTGTTCCGCAATTGCACTATATGACCTTTAGACAAACAAGGCAGTCACGAAACATGCGAGTGGAAGAAAGAGTGTAGTTACCTCTAGTTCCCTGTAGTGGTGGAAGAGCTTCTGTTTCTCCCTCTGGCGGAGTGGCACCTCCTCTTGGCGGAACCGCGTGCTCTCGCTGAGCAGCTTCTTCATCTCTATCAAAGTTGACGGGAAAGCACGGTCCTGGAACCACAACCATATGTGTTATTCACACATACCAAATAGTAACACCCTTTTTACTTCAAAGTGATAGATAGGAAGTGACATCTGCATACAATAAATTTAACCAGCTGTGGCAGAAGAAACAATAATCATATGCATTGTAATACAGATTTAATTAAGAGTTAAATAAGGTCGAAAATCACTCTAGGCATTATTACAGGAATGTTCACATTGCGATCCCTTTTGATTTCCGAAGGATCAATTTGATAATTTCAGGGGGTTCTTTAGGTACTTTCGGAGAGTCCTTTGAATGTTTCCAGGACATCTTTTTGGTATTTTAGGGGTCACTCTGATATTTTTGGAGGCCATTCTGGTATTTACTGGGTCATTTTGATATTTCCTGGGTCATTCTGATATTTACGGGGTCATTTTGATATTTACGGGGGTCATTTTGATATTTTCAGGGGGTAATTCTGGCATTTCCAAGGGGGTCATTATAGCAACTTTTGAGAACCACTGACCTGCATAAGTGCACACTTTTCGTGCAACCAGGCACGATGCTGCGCGGCCTGCTCGGTGTAGGCAGCGGCGCGGCGCTGCGACTCCGCGTCGAACAGCGGGTGTACCGCTGGCGGCTCTGGGAACGTCTCGTATAGCGACGAGATGTACGTGATGAGGGACTTCTCGTCAGGCTCGTGGGTGTCCACATCTGGAAGAATAATTATACTGTTTGAAAAAAATATGTCGGAATAAGTTCGTATGGTTATGATCGCACCAAATTAAATACATTTTGTTCATTTGGTTGGTATACGAATTGATCGGAAAGTAGTTTTCACCCTCCTACCCCCACTTAATAATCACGACCTTAGTATTTTTCTTTCGTTTTATTATATAGCTAGCAGAATAATGTTTGCCGGATCAGCTAGGTATTCATAGAAATAGATAGTCGTAGTGTGTCCCAATTCTGTCCATTCCATACTTAAAGTATGGGTCCAATATCAATTTCATTGAATGATTGTATACCTTCAATAGATCTGGTTTTTTTACACTCGCCATTAAAACAATTAAAAATAACCAGTAAATAAAGATATTTAGTCAGAGACGCCTTGTGTAGACTATTGATTGTCACCTTCATCAATAAAAAAAAGAAGACAATATAACACAAAAATGGCGGAACACTTAATCTTTATCCAAATACAGACCAAAAGCTAGTCTGATACTTATTTTATTTTTTGAACTTACAATGTGTTTTAGAGGTCGCTCTACCTATTAAATAACATCGTTCCAAAATCACAGCAATTAGTTGCTAGGCCGCGCAGTTCTTATGTTTTATTTGACGACATATCGTATACTACACCGTTTCTCAAACTATAGGTCATCAAATAAGCCTAAGGCAGTCCACTGCTGGACGCAATTCTCTCCCAAATTAATCCAATACACGGTTCTATAACCATAACAGGTCGCCAGCAAATATTGAAGTACTGCAACCCGATTTTTTGCCTATCTGTATATGAGTCACCAGTAGATTCACGTAGTGGGATCGAAAGTCAGGCCGCTAAATTGCAGAGCGAATCCTCTCATAAACTGCCTGGTGAAGCAGTGGTAGTGCCGACTGCCTTGGCGAAGTCTCAGATTCTAATCTCGGGTAGGACAAAATATTAAGTTAGATAGTTCGAAGTCCCTGCCGGCAGTGTTGGGCAAAAATCAATTGTGGAAACGATTGACAACTAACAATTAAATTTTCAAATTTAATTGCAACTAACAACTAAATAATCAATCGTAATTGCAAGTTCTTACAATTACAACTAATTAGTTGTTGCTTGTATATTCTTATGATTACAATTAGTAATTGTCAATCGTCTGAGGCATATTTACGATTAACAATTACTAATTAATTTTCTGTTACCTTTCGGAAACTGGGGGTTAGACAGCGCCACCCAACTACAGAAGAGGCGGCGCAGTGTTTATTCGCGCCCTCCAAGGTCGAGTCGCCTTTGGGTTTTGACTTTTGAAAAACCGGTGGGCGAGGATTAAATGGCGGAAGGTACCTTTCCGTATTCCAGAGGTGCTTCTAGTGCCCTCCCGATCAGCTGCTATTCCTCGAAAGCGATGCGACGAGGGTTCCGTACTCTTAAGCTCCATATCGAGCCGCGGGGGCCGAGCTATCATATCATCATCGTTAGTGCTAGTCCCGGCATGATAATGATCATCATGATAACGATGATGATGATGATCATTATCATCATAATTATATTGAAAACGACACTTGTATCATTCTATTGTTCCACAATATTTTTATTATTTATAACCTGTCCTGTTTCGCCTCACGGCATTTTTAAAGGTTTAGATGAAAGGATAAGGTGGGGGGGGGGGGGGGGTACTGTCACATGAAACACTAAAACAATATGTTTTTTATTGTTTAGGTATTTTTTTTAATAATGTATATTGGCAAGTGTAGAAATTATCAACAACAAACATCAGAGATTACCACGTTACAAATTTTCCCCAAAATTAGGGAAATAACAAATTTTGATATTTTTGTTAAATAGGTAAATTCTACTAATATCAGGGATTACCAGGTAATAAATTTTCCCCAAATTTAGGGAAATAACAAATTTCAATATTTTGTAATATTTTAAATGTAACAATTATATTTTAGATTACAACGTATCAAATGATATTATTTTCCAAATTTACCCCAAAAATAGGGAGATTGTTTTTTTTTAATTTCATGTAAATATTAATATTCAAACATATAAAAAAGTACTGCAATAAAAAAATCTCCCTATTTTTGGGGTAAATTGGAAAATAATAGATAATTTGATACGTTGTAATCTAAAATATGATTGTAACGTTATTTTAACAAAAATATTAAAATTTCTAATTTCCCTTATTTTGGGGAAAATTTATTACCTAGTAATCTCTTATATTCGTATAATTTATTTAACAAACACATATATTAAAATTTGTAATTACTTACCCTAATTTTGGAAAAAAATATTTTCCCCAAATTTAGGGAAATAACTTTTTTTATTATTATTAAATACATATACTAATTATACTTTAGATTACAACGTATGAAATGATATATCATTTTCCAATTTTACCCCAAAAAGACTCCCTATTTTTGGGTTAAAATTGGAAAATGATAGGTATATCATTTCATACGTTGTAATCTAAAATATAATTGATACATTTATTCAACAAAAATATTTAAATTTGTTATTTCCCTAAATTCGGGGAAAATATTTTTTCCCAAAAATAGCGTGTCTTTTTTATTACTTCTTGTAAATATTAATAATACAATATATATAAACAGTATTGTAATAAAATTTCTCCCAATTTTTGGGGTAAATTAAAAAATAATAGATCATTTGATACGTTGTAATCTAAAATATTATTGTAACATTATTCTGACAAAAATATTAAAATTTGTAATTTCCCTAATTTTGGGGAAAATTTATAACCTGGTTATCGCTGATATTCGTATAACATACATACACATGGGCGTATACTATGCCTCTGCTTACGCCTTCGGGGATAAAGGCGAGACTGTATTGTATGCCGGGACTAGCACTTAATGAAAATGATGATGATATTAACTCATATAGTTACTTTGGGGCCCTCCAAATGCAACGTGAGGAGAAAATGTACTGTAAAGATTGCAGTAGGTGTGAGGAGTAGTGTCGGGACTAACGCTTAAATGATGATGATGTGATCTCATTTACAGCGAACCCACCACCAAACGCAACAGACCAAACCAACTGTGCTCTGGGGTTTAGTTTTATAGGTATCACCATACCTACTTTTTAACTTCCATACACAATACCTACGCCACATACCTACATTCCAATATTTATACGATTGTAGGTTCTGTTATCATGGCAGGAACTTACCACACAACACTCACTAGCCTTAAATTTTTCTAAGTGTAGTATTAATTACATATTAGAAACAATTGACGATTATATTAGTCAACTAAAATATTAATTGTGATTAAATCAACTGTAAACCACAATTGATGGAATTAATCGCGATTGATTTTAATTGTCTCTCACAATTAAACAATCAATTGGATTGAATTAGTTGCAACTAATTTAATTGCGATTAAATTTTCAATTTTTAGCTCCTACAATTAAAAAAATAATTGATTAATGCCCAACACTGCCTGCCGGGAATTTTGACACACTTCCGTAGAGTTAGCCGGGGTGTCCGGGATTGTCTGATTGTCGTCGGATAAATCCGTAGGGATTTCTTCACGATATAAAAATATGGATCGGACCCCAGTCAACTTTGAGAAACACTGCCGTACAATAAAATCGTAGCAAAGTGCCGAGGCTGTTCTCATTATATACGCCAAGTGACACTGTTACATGTGCATATGAAGGGTAATTACTCCTTTGTCTACATAGAATTACTATTAAAATGCTTTATAGTCACATAATATTATAATAGACTAGCTGATGCCCGCAGCTTCGCCCGCGTAAAATTTGTTCCCGTTCCCGCTTCCCGTGGGAACTTATTCCCGGGATAAAAGTAGCGTAAGTTACTCCTTATTACATAAGCTATCTGCCAGTGAAAGTCCCGCCCAAATCGGTCCAGCCGTTCCAGAGATTAGCCGGAACAAACAGACAGACAGACAGACAAAAATTTTAAAAATATATATTTTGGTTTGTGCACCGTATATACATTCATATGCATGTAGTAGAAAGCGGTTATTTTAATATTACAAACAGACACTCCAATTTTATTTAATTGTATAGATAGTATTGGGTTCTTAGAATCACAAGTTATTTTATTATAAATTTCAGATCTCTTTATTTTATTTTAACCGGATTTTTCTTGTACTACTAAGGTGGCAAAGTAGAACTGAAAGTTGTCACCCTAGCAAAAATTCCCCCATACAATAAAATTAAGTGTTTTTTGTGGCTTTTTGGCACAGAACCCTTCGTACGCGATCCGACTCGAACTTGCCGGGTTGTTTACTTGCCGTTCTACGGGCTGTCGTAGTCTTAAGTTTACTTACAACAAAAATTAATATTCGATAATGAACTGATACAAAAATGGTGAATTCTCATAAATTCTTTATAAAAAAAAGCCAATAGCTACCTACAACATAAAAATTGCTAAAAAATCTACGGTCCTATAAAGGTCAACAATAAACATAATTATGGTAATTTTCCAATTTACAATAATATTCATCTTGACAAAAATAAAGAATTAACATAAACTTAAGTAACAAACACATTCTACTACTATTTTTACATTTAAATTGTAAATGAGAACATCTTGAATTGTATAAGGACTTGTTTGTAAATACCTGCCTACCGGTATTGTACGTTAAGATTTTTACATTCGTAAGTATAATTAATTTATTAATTGTAGTTACTGGCAGATAGAAAAGAGTGGATATGAGTTTCATTGCCAGGTTCTTTTCTCTCCAGCTTTACCTATTGCGTTGCGAATTTGCCAGTAAATGTAAATGTAGAAGCAATAATATTGATGTTCATATGTGTTACTTACTTTGTCATCCTAATATTATAAAGAGGAACAATTTGTATCTTTGTGTGTGTGTATGTTTGTAATGAATAAACTCAAAAACTACTGTGCCGATTTCAAAAATTCTTTTACCATTGGAAAGCTGCATTCACCCTGAGTAACATAGGCTTTAATTATATTTTATTCCCTATTTAAATTTTATTCCCGTATTTTCACGGGAACGGGAGCTCCGCAGGTGCAACCGCGTGACGTGCGCTAGTGAATAAATATAAGTAAGTATATTAATTCGTAAATATTTAGTATCATTATTTTTGTAATCGAAGTCCTTCGAACCGACTCGACCAATCTTAAAGTTTCTTTCTTTTGGGCATTAAACGCATCACATTATCATAAAGTCATGTCCACACTATGATACATGAAGCGTGACGTCACACCTGTGTAACTACACATGTAGCGAACAAGACAATAGCTCGTAAAGTGATTCGCATTGAATATAAATATACCTGTCGACGGTCGATACTAATATTTTATGTGCTACTAGCTTTTAAGGGTCAACTATTATGTTACTGTGTAAAAAATGTCCTTTATGTAGCACATCCACGACACATTTATTTGTAAGTTGATTTTGTTCTGTGTTTATGCGTAACTAGCGGACGTCACGCGGTTTCACCCGCATAGTTCCAGTTCTCGTGGGAATACGGGAATTAAATATAGACTATGTTCACCACAAAGAGTGTAGCTTCCTAACAGTGAAAGAATTTTTGAAATCGGTCCAGTAGTTCCGGAGCCTATTTGATGCAAACAAACAATCAAATCTTTAGTCTTTATAATATTAGTATAGATATTTATATTTTAAGTTTAGCCGTTTGCTTGTACAGATTCCGTTCAACAATATAATATTAGCTTAATTTTGGTTAGATAGTGCAGTGTAAATTGTAATACACAAAATATTTCTGATAGTGGAAATAGCAGATTAAGCAATTGAACAGAAAAAAAAGTGGCCAAGTGTAAGTCGGACTCGCGTTTGAAGGGTACCGTACTTACCAAAAAACGGAAAGATCCCATTTTTACCCATTGGGTACGGATCCCTAGCGATGATAATACGCATTTCTTATACCCTTGGCAGACTAGTATCTGATCAAAAGGACATTTGCAGAATAGCCCCGTAATAATAAGAATTAGTCTTACCCTCAGGATCCAGTAGTCTAGTGACTCCATACTCCTTCTCGACCACGTGGAAGGCCGTCTCCAAGCGCTCACGGACTTGTCTTGATCTGTAACGCAATTGAAAAGTATCGTTGGTGAGTAAGTTCTTAGTCCTAGGTCCTAACTTTCAGAAGTACAATAAGATCCAGTAGTGGCCCAAGGAATATCCGAAGAATCATAATTATCAGCCTATTGATGCGTACTCCATCAAATCAGCTTTTTGCCGTCCACTGCTGGATGTAGGCTTCTTCCTTCCACTCTCCTTTACTTCACAACATTTGGCGTCCAATTGGGAGAGTGTGTGGCTTTACGGTACCACGATAGTCTGATGGGTAGGTGCACGGATTCATTTCCAGTTTTCCTTCACTTCAAGACGTCGCGTCGTCAATAAGGCAGCAGGTGCACCACTCGCAAGTTAGCTGAAGCCCTGATGTAAGAACAAGAGTCCTATCGCACCCTGAGCGATAGGCCTCCATCGAACGGTTATCGGAAAATTCCATTGCAGCCCACAGGAAGTCCTTAGTCCTTAATAATATCATAAATTGTGAGTGTGGATGACGACATGTTTGTTATTTATACTGTTGATTGATGGCACTTGGTGGAACCTGCTTCACATATTGAATAACGGCACTTGTACTGTTCCACAACATTTATTTACTTTACACCTGACCGGTTTCGCCTTTCGGCATCTTCAAAGGCAAATGAACACTGTATAATGACCACTACATCACTTAACTATTCGAAAACAACAAATCAATATTTGTTGTTTTCGAATCAATATTTGTTGTTTTCGAATAGTTAAGTGATGTAGTGGTCATTATACAGTGTTCATTTGCCTTTGAAGATGCCGAAAGGCGAAACCGGTCAGGTGTAAAGTAAATAAATGTTGTGGAACAGTACAAGTGCCGTTATTCAACATGTTTGTTACTCTTTCACGCTCTAACGGCGGAACAGATCTGGCTGAAATTTAGTACAGGGATAGATCATAGTCTGAAAGAACCCATAGGCTCTTTATTTCCATAATAAGTCCCCGTGGGGGTACGAGAAGAGTCTCAAACCTTACCTGATATTACGCCAGTCTATCAAATCAGGACGGTTCCTATGTATGAGCGCGTTGAAGGCGAGTCCGTCACGCCAGGACGACGTGAAGTCGGCCACCCTGACTCCCGGGTACTTCGCGGTGGACCGCCGAGCCCAGCTCAGCAAGGCCTCCCTAGCTGTCACGTTCGCTTCCTGACCGATCACTATGTCGGATATCTGGGGACAAAGGAATAGAACTATTAGATGATAGAATTTTTGGTTCAAGCTTGGTTTTTCGTAAAGCTAGGTAACAAATAAATGAACGTTTCCAGCTTATGTAAGGCTAACTTAAATATAATATATGAACGGAAGAATTCGTAGGTTTCAAGTAAGTAAGTATTGATAGATAGCTAATTGAATAAGCATTTGACCCGGCATGGCATGACAAAATATACAGCCTGTTCGAGACCAAAACTTTTTTCCACATCACATAGGTTAGATTCATATAAAAATAAATTATATGAACCTAGTTCAACCGGCACTTTTTCAAATAACTTAATCAAAAGCTTTTTTAATGTTTAACATAAAAACCGTGGTTTCATTTGAAAACGTGTTTCAGCATTTTCAGCTTGCTATAATGGACGCAAAAGACAGTACATGAGTAGTAGTAGTACGAGTAGACTGAATGAATCAGATTTCAAAAAGTCATCGATATCCATGAATTTTAGACGATACAGACAAAAGAAGAAAGTCCGATTAGAGTGTTTATAGATTCAGCTGATAATACAAATGTCATTTAAGATTCTATCACATCCTTACAATATGACAGCTGTAATTGTCGCGATAATAAAGTACGTACTTTGCGAAGCTTTATTAGGCGGATAATATCACATAACTCAAAAGGAAAAGTAAATTTAGCGTGCTAGCAATAAAATAAAATTTAAACTGAACAAAATAAAGTTCATAGTTGTATGCATCGGAATTTAGACCATAGATAACACAGAAAAAACGAAGCCGTCAAAGTATCTATATCGATGCTATCTCTAAAAAAATTACTAGCCATGAGAATACACCCAATTAAGCTATTACTACAATGGCTTATTAAAATTCCACCTAGAAGACCGCTGTGCAAAAGTTGAAGCTCAAAAATAATACGAAGTATAATCAATCTTACAATCTAAGCACTAAAGTCTAAAATGATTTGTATAAATGTAGAGTACCGCGCACAATGCAATAGATTTGTCGGCATTCTATAGATAGTAATCTAAAATATTGTTTTTTTTTAATATGAAATTATCTGTCGATCGGAGATCAATATGATTTGGATTTGTGATATAGTATTTGATCTACAGCTTTGTATTATTATCTCGTACTTGCTAAGTTATTTCTTTCGGCGCCCGCGCACATACAACTTATGTAGGCTGACTTTTTCACCGATTTGCGTCTATTCATATCGTATGCATATCGTCGTAAAAGTCTCTGTACACACAAAAGTCGTTCATTATTATTATTATTATTTTCTTGTGGGGGACGCCGGCTATACCCAGCGGACGATCCGACCGCCTTTCTTGCTGTCCATTTCGTCCAATTCCCCAGTCACCTCTTTAAAGTCGTTCATAGGCGAATTGATAAACGCGTAGTCATAATTATGATGAAGTCTTTTGGTGTTCTTCAAGGCAGAATCATGGCCCTTTTCCATTACAAGGCAAGGATAGATCTAGTTCACGCTTATAAATTCCCCTGCGGTTTAAAACCTTAAATAAAAATTAAAATCAGCCCTTAAACAAACAGTTGACATTTCTTGACAATAGCTGAAGATGAAGAAGTTGAAATCAAAGTCAAAACAGCTATGGAACAGTATGGTCAAGTGTAGGTATAGTTTAACTTAAATTTACCAGTGGTTCTGTATAAAAACCAACTTTCACTTTTGATTGTGTATCTACCATTATATATGCAAGCATAATACACACTTAAGTAAATAAAACGCTAAAAGATTATGCAAATATTAACCTTGATATTATATATCAGCTAGTAGGTTACCAGTATCAGTCATATAACTTGAACCAGTGTGAGTATCATAGAAATGCTAGACAGAACTCCTGGCTTTCATCCAGACTCAATAATAGATAGAAGTATGAGGAAATGCGTCCGAATTTATTAGTAGGCCTGTGATATTCACACTAACGACTGGGTTAAAAATAATGTTACTAGTACTTTGAATACGTCTAGTAGAAATGTTCTAAATCAAGTTGATGTACATACACCATAAAACAACAAAGGATGTTACTCGATCATAAATTTGATGATTTTGGTTTAGCTTTCGAATGCTTAGAGCTTGACTTGACGAAAGGTTTGACGAATTTTCTAACTGTCTAATTGACAAGAATTTAAGTTAGATTAAGTTTAACTTGTAGAAATGCTAAAAATTTCTATGGCACCTTTTTGATAGAATCTTCGAATACACTACCAGTTTTTTTTATTTTCTTTAAGAAAATAAAAAAAACTGGTAGTGTTAATTATTATACAATAGACCAAGGTGTAGTGGGGCCTCTACTGAACATGCTAACCAAAACACAAGGCTCTGGCAAAGGCTTACGTGCTTGGAAGGCCAGACTGCAGCAGCACCCAACAATGCTACTAGGAAAGCGTTATAAGAAGAAGACAACCAATTCGCATTTGTGCAAACCTTAAACCTGAACTACGAACTTCAATACCAGGTAAATTGACAAAAAAATCCACAGTTCCGTTACGCCACAGTAGATTTGAAACGGAGACGGCATTTTTAGCACAAAACATGACAAGATCAATGAACCGTCTATCGAATCGTCCGGCAATTCGTTAAGCCACAGAGCTACTGTTATGGCCGACCTTATTTCGCTATAAACAATAGCAAGAATGGCGAGACGTTTTAACTGCGTGAATTTATAGGGAATTGCGGTAAAGGTACCTTGGAGTCTCTGTACAGAAAGAAGAACTGACCCCCATAACAGGCCTATGTCGTTGAGAATTGCGGTCCGTCAGTAGTCTAGTTCATATGGTGAGATATCTGGGCCAAAAAAGCCTTTTCATAAAGGAAGGTGATAAATTGGTTCCTCCTCTCCCCTATGTTGCCGTGCCCGACATGGTTCATATTGTACCCAACCAAATTTGTGAGATGTTTAATTTTGACATGTGGTGTGCAATACATGAATATGAATATGTTCGTAAGCAAGTCATACATTGAAGATATTTTTTGAAATAGAGATAGTTTTTGTAGTGGATGGGGTACTTTTTATCCCGTAAAAACATTTTTCCATGGGAACATTGAGCGATAACCAAATGTAACGCCGCAGAGTCGCGGGCGTTCTCGTTCTAACTTTACAGCTATGTATAAAGATATTTCATAGATTACATAACGAAATTGGAATGTAATCAATATTTATATTAAATCGGATTATTAAAATGAAATTACTCTCTACATTATTGAAAATATGAGTTATTAAAATGTTGTATATGAAACATAAAAGCTAGATTTCTATTCGATTATAACCTCATTATAATGTAGATTCGAACGATGATGATTTAAATAAATGTTTTCTGGTTGCTCTGCATCAACCATGCAAATTCAAAGAAATACGAGCACATTTCTGGCATCGCCTGAGATAGGCATTTTATACAAATAAGTTCAGAGGTAGAGTGGTAGGTTAAAATCATTGAGTGATTTCAGGCTCAACCTTTCATACAGTCATCTTGGAACCCATACCAAGATGATGAATGATATCAAGATGGAAAATACCCTTCATGATTCCCTAATAATGAAGGGTATTTTCTATATTGGTATCATTGATATGGAATTTATGACGTAATAAACTTTTTCACCTAGTTCACTTGGCGGCGTTAATTTTAGATTTTTACTTCTTTCACGAAAAAGATTTAGGTATACAAAGGGTTATTAGACATAAAGTAATCAACGAAAGTGCACAATAAGTAAACGCGTACGTTTTATGCTTTCATGGACTAATTCCTGTGGGGCGACCCAATGAACACGATGATTGTGTGTACTTTCATTACTTTACTATATTAGAAGACACGTGGAGAGACAAAAAGAGAGTTTTTGAAACATTTGACGCATCATCTTTCAGCTAAAAATAAAGAAGGGACTCTCTCTGAAAGAGTTCCGAGTGATGACATAATAATATAGCACTGAAACGATGTAGACACTAAGAAAGTTGCTCTACCTAACCAAGAGGGTTATGAAGAAGTCTATGCTTAGAGTATCACTTGGTGATCGAATAAAGGAATCGAATGAAGGAATCGTTAAAATTGAAAAAGGATCGAATATAGGAAACGTTGAAATCGAAAAAGGAATGAATGAAGGAATCGGAAAGAGGGCTGTCATAGACATAGTCGAACGGACTGCCCAGATAAAGTGGCTGTGGGCGTGACACGTTGCTCTTAGAACTGACAGCCGATGGAGATGAAAGGAAGTGTGGGTAGGCCTTCTGCAAGGTGGACGGGCAATCTAATGAAGGTCGCGGAAGCCTGCTAAATGAGGGCGGCACTAGAGCGAACTTTGAGGTGATATCTCTAAGTTTAATGAGCAGGAAGAATCTACAAGCTTTGAATTATAATATATGTATATGTTTTAGTGTTCGTAGGAAGATGGTGGAAACTAAATTCGCAGGACTGTGTGTTGTAGCAAAAATTGGAATATGCCTACGTCGAGCAGTGGACTACGATGAGGTGTTTAAAATACATAGATTTCTTCATCATTATGAAGATCGGTGTAGTACCTAGAAATGTCAAAGTCAAATTAACTTAAGGCAGTTCCCTGTTGGACAAAGGCCTCTCCCAATTTACGCTACAATACACGGTCCTGCGTTACGCATCCAGTACCAGCCTGCGAGCTTTCGTCGGTCCATCTGGCATGGCGGTTGGACATCCTACCCTAGTAAGAATATTTAATAATTTTATGATAATTGAAGCGTAACAGTTTCTTGCGTAATATTTAATAGAGGACACAGTTTCCGTAACTTTGCACTCACAAGATCAATGTTAAGACTTATGTTACATTGACAAATTCAACGTCTAAGTTCAGAATATAAGCAGTTATTGCAATTGCGCTCTTATTCCATTACAATAAGAATATAAATGATTTTCTAAGCAGTAGAGTGATGTTGGCTGGTTGTGTGGGTGGCGAGGTTGGTATGCATGATGTCATGCAGACCGTGTCAGGGTCTTCACTTAGTCTGTACTTATTTTAGTACTGATTCAGTTAGATCATTGTTACATTGCTCAACAATTAATAAGCTTTTGTCCTTTCTGGTAGAGTTGTGAGCACAGAAATCAGAAAAAATTTTTTTTCATTGAAATTTTTTTGACTTTTTTCTGATATCTGTGGTTGTGAGAAACAGAGCTGATATACTTTTTGTTCTATATTATGTGTGAGATTTTTTAACTTAATTGTTTTCTGTATTTTGCTTAAATCCAGCTTGATGTGGTGATATATTTTTTATCCTACAACAGTGGCAAACAAGGCTCTAATGCGTTAGGTATATAGAGAAGCCAGCGTTGATTATTAAAATAATATTACCTATCTTTTTCCCCCAAGGGATTTGATTTTCAATGAGGTTATGCACGGAAAAGGCCATATAGGGATCAAAACAATGTCAATAGTAATGAAAAAGAAAAAAAACACTGTTCAAAACTAATAGTCGATATAATGAGTACACGTTACAGAATACGAGTAGAAATCAATTGTGAAGTTCAACTTCATAGCGAACAATATCAACAAAATAAGTGTGAAATCGATTTATCTACGGGTTTCTACGTTTATTTATTTACGATAAATCGAATGTGTATATTATATTACGCAAAATATTTTACACAGCGGTGATTTTTAGGTTTTATAATATGTACATAATATATTGTACATTGTACACTTGTAAAGTAAGCTGATGGAAACGCGAAGCTATTTGATTTTTGTGTGTTCTACGTACTATAACTCCATTGACTCCCTTATCTATCAGCAACAGTCCGTTCAAAGTTCGTCCAGACGTTCGAGAAAATAGTCGAAAGAAACAGACAGACCGACCGACATAATATTAGTAATGCATACCAAAGATGACCAATGAGCATTGACAAGTCTGTTGAAATGTCAATGAAAGTAGCTTCAAGTTTGCTTGCTTTGTGACACGTGACACTTGTCAAGTTGCACTCATCGTCTCCAGAACGCAATTTTTCTTTTTTTGCATAAGTACGTGACACGAAGTCCATCAAATCTTATAACGTCAGTGTCGTGTCGTCCAAATAATACATACATACATACATATGGTCACGCCTTTATCCCCGAAGGGGTAGGCAGAGGCATAATATACTCACATTTCACCTTTAAGGTTTTGTCCCACATAATAGGTGGTGAGCCGTATTGCCTTGTTGAAATGGACAAGCGCAGGTTGTGACTGCATGCTGTTGAAATTTTTCAAGCCGCCTAAAAAAGCCTTTTGCATGGCTTAACGACTGCCATTTTACTGGCAACTGGGACCAACGGCTTAGCAAAATAAATGATACAAATTTCTTAAGTCGCGTGGCGTGACGTGTCGCCATTATGTTCCGGGCTTTCCTGAAGTCGAACGATGGATTCAGTACAGATAGCGCCAACAATCGGGCGATTCTTCACCAGGACAATAGCATGTAGCCTTGTTTAACTGTCTGTTCCCACTGTATCTCGCCATCTATCTCTTTCACTTACCCACATACGTGTAATTGTCCGATTGTTTCCGTCTCACAACGCTGTGTTGTGATCGTCTGAAATGGTGAAGCTTTTTTTCTGGGAGAAATATTTGGAATGCTTTTTTTTCTGGGAGAAACATTTGTAGTATCCCATGTTTTATCTATACTAATATTATAAAGAGGAAAGATTTGTTTGTTTGTTTGTAACGAATAGGTTCCGGAACTACTGGACCGATTTAAAAATTTTCTCACTGTTGGGAAGGTACACTATTTGCGGTGAACATAGGCTATATTTTATTCCCGTATTCCCACGGGAAGGGGACTAAGCGGGTGAAACCGCGTGACGTCTGCTAGTACATTATACAAAATATGACGGATTTTAAACGTATAAAACTACTTTTAGCTTTTACTCTGCCTTGGCTATGTAATGTATGAAAGGAAACAAATTATTTTTAAAAACCATGCGTGCAAAAATATCGTATGTTACGATGATTATTTCCTCTATGTCTATAGGTAATATTTGGTATGTAATAAAAATAAAAAATGTAGTTCGTTAGTGCCCAAGAGTGTGTAGAATTTATGAGCCGTAAATAACTCGTGTATGAAATGCTTTTTCTGATTTCATGGGGAAAACTTTTTGCAATTTCGTTTACAATACATCTTTTCAAAATTTGTCTTGGTGGCTCAGTTGTAACTTTGTAAGTGTACTTATGTGACTGCCGAGGTCATAGGTTCGAATCTCGAGTCGGAACATAAACGCTTTATTGAGTTTTGGTGTTTTTTACGTATATATATGTACCTAAGTTGTCTACACCCCCATAGCTCAAGCTTACGAGCTTGCAGCTATAGGATTTAGACAACTTTGCTTGAAGTCCAAATTCAATAGAATTGAGTCTTTTGAAAAAGGTAATTGAAAATACCTAAAAAATTCCCCTTACCCACATTTTCAAAATGTTTTGATTCCTTCAAACTTTTGTTTTTTCTGCCAATCCTAGTCCCAGGATCCGGAATCTCCAATTCAAAATTTTCAAAAATATACCCGTTATTACGAGTATTAAAGGAAGAAAGTAAACTTTCTACATTTCCATTCGCCTGTCAGTCTGACGGGTGTTTTTCTGACGTCTAATTCGTGGATAGATAGTTATCGGCCGATCACGAGCGCGCCTCACGAACCAAGTTCACGTCGCTGATATTTTGTAGAGCAACCTTTATTATGTACTCCTGGGATAACGGATTCTATGAAATAGATGGATTTTAATTCTGCTACTTTCATAATTTATTTGCAAGCTGAAGGCCTTATGCGCGGCTTGAAAAATTTCAACTGAGGGTCGCGGCGACCTGTCCATTTCAACACGGCAATGGGCTCACCACCTATTACGTGGGACATAAAAATGTCAGGTGAAATGTGGGCGTATACTATGGCCTCTGCCTACCCCTTCGGGGATAAAGGCGTGATTATATGTATGTATGTAATATTATAATTTATTTTTAAAAAATATATTTTTATGTCCTACTGGTAGGAACCGCGGTACTCAACCTTTTATGTGGAAATCCCTCATGGACGCTATGCCGGACTCTTACCGACTCAAACCATACTATGCTCTATCACTGCCAACAGCCAGGTGATACGGGTAAGCCCTCGGAAGGATATCCCAGGATTCCTCACCTTCGTATACAACCCTAAGCATGTACATATTTGTAGTCCTACTGGTAGGACAAAGTATTACGGTAAAAGTTTCAAATTCAAATTATCTAATACCAGAATCCAGACATGGAAATGGAAACACAGGGCGTTTTATATTTCTTACTATTTTTCATCTGATAAACTTATTGTTCTTTATAACAAACTGATTTTCTCCCAATTGTGGTAACTACTAAGATTTTTCCGGGCACTGTCTAGGCTTACATCTAATATGGTTTTTTTTTCGCAAATCACAGAATTACCTATATCCGAAATATTTTACAATTATTGTTAAATTTTTAATTATGAACAATTTACACATCATACATTTATCAATTATGGCGTGTAATAATCCTAACGCAGGTTTTTCAAGAAAAAACAATTACGAGTAAGTAGCTTACTAATACATAATAATAGATTTTGCATATTGAAGACCTATGCATGCAAACAAACAATTATCCTCCCAAACTTTCACAATCAATCATTAGCAGGATTGTATATTCCAACACCAATAGCATAGGTACTCAATCCAAATCACCATTTACAAATAACAAAGGTAGCCAATCGGTTCATTGATCAGCACTTGAAGTTCTGAACGAAATCGATTTATTCAGATCCGAATATAAATCGATGGATCATGTCCGAAAATAATTTTATAGAAAGGACCATCGTCTTGTTAGCTTTGCTTTTATAAATAGTACAGCTTTAATACTTTTAAGTTGTATGGCAGAAAGAAAAAGAAAGTCGTTGATAAAGGAAGTAGATTTGAAAACTCTGAAAGTGGACATTGTTCAGTGAAGTACAGTGCATTTCTCGCCTTTAAATTAGCTAGAATAGAGGTGAAAAATGTCATGTAATGACTTTCCTCATTATTAACTTTCATACAGCATGTCCATCTTACTTATTTAGAGTGTTTTTCAATCGCGAATAATTTTCGAATTTTACTACCATGAAGAGGGGGCAGCTCATAATCAGCCCTGAGGAAAGGCCACACTATCGCCTTTGTTCTACCATGTCACGGGGTAGGCCGCAGGTTAAAGGCACTGCGATATAATGTAACGTATGTTGCGTTGCGGTTGCGGCACAGGGCGGAAACACTATACAAATGATTCGTTTTCAATTTTGTCTAAAACTCTGCCTAAAAACACGTTATGTTTGTACGTAGCTTGAATGTGTGTGTGACCACTAAAGCTAAGCAAACGTTCCGTCAAAATACCCTCCAAATATAATGACAGCTGTGGCAGGGGTGGAAAAGCTTGCTCAGTGAGGAGAAGGGAGTCTGTTGCCTACTCCTGGGACATCCTTCCGAGGGCTTACCCGGGACTCACGACCGTAGGCTGTTGGGCGTTACGTGAGGTTTTTTAGTCGGTAGGAGTCCGGCATAGCATCCATGAAGGCTTTTCCTCACGTTAAACAAAAAAAAAGCGAGTTGCCTATCTGTATATTATCTTTGGTTGCGGTTAACATTTCCTGATAAGTAAAACCTCCTAGCATGTTTCTTTTTTTATCGCCAGGTGGACCGACGACCTAGAAAAGGTCACAGGCAAGGATTGGATGCCGAAGACACAGGGCCGTGCGTCGTGGCGTAATTTAGAAAAGGCCTACGTCCAGCGATTTGATATAATTTCTACAATAAAATAATAATATTTAAATCTCTGTACACTTTTTGCAAGCCGGATTAACTTGTCTGAATAATCTTCACATTAAACTCCTAATAGACATAATTAACTGGTATAATAACATGTCAAATTAGACTGGCCACAAAAAAAGGTGTAGATAACATCTTAATAATGATTGTATAACAGTATTGTACTGCTTTCTGTCCGTACATGTAATGTACTGAGAGCTATGGGCTGTAGCTAATTACTTAGTGTTTACAGAAGAGGCATTAGCACTTTTCAACCGTAAGAAATGCGAAGAAAAACGTAATAATTGCAACATAACCATTCTGTTCTTTTTTTAAATTTTTAATCAATTATGTGAAGGCTAGGGTTAAGACATGTGACTTCCGCTTCGGCTATTATCTGGTGCAAAGGTTGGCCACCGCTATCCAGTGAGGTAACGCAGCCAGTTTATGGGAACCCCGGGAACGGTGCGAGGTGGGTCAATTAATTAGCTTTAGTTGTAAATTGAATATATTTTGTGAAATATGAATCTTAGTTTACATTCAAGTCCGGGTTTACAAGGTTATTTAACGTATGGAAAACCTCACTTATGTAATATCATACTGCCCTCGGAATCATACGGTCTCTTCTCTACTATCTGTATCTATGTCCAGCGCCTACGCTGGCCCCGGAAGGATATTTTGACCCCAGTTTCTTTTTCGGTGGCAGTTTTCTATAGTTTTAATCCTAGTAATTTTGCAGCATACCAACGACCCCATATCACAGGTCAGCAGGCTTCTGTTAAAAGGAAAATTATCCAAGCTATGTAATCTCAGCCAAGCTCATGTGGGCAAGTAAATTTTGAAACTGATATACTTGTTAAAATATTTGACTGTATAACCTTTTAAAGAACTATGTACACGGATGATCTTGTTTTAAGCAATACTTTTAAGTTATTTTGAAATGACAGTCAAGGATACGAATTTGTCATCTATGAAAATAGTCTCAAAGATAATATTGATAACTTAGCAAATACTGTAGAAGGATCTATAAAACAAGATCTGTGTTTACTGTCTGCGTGCATTTTAAAACTATTCCTCATATACCGCTGTATAACATTTGATGAAACTTTTCTGTTTGAAACCACATTTGAAGTCGGTTAGGCTGGGCATGCAGCCCAAATGCACTCATCACGAAGATAATAATAAAGAAGAAGTATTATTGGCACTGATTGGTACAACAAAAACTCCCACAACCATATTTCAAAGAATACCATTGTGGTATACATTTTGTAGACAAACCACAAGATGTCGACAAAGTTACATTTGCAGCTACAAATCTCTTATTTTCACTAACATATTGTGAAGAACATATTTCCTGAACTGTATATACAACTTGGTAAGCTCTTAAAGCATGACTATTCAGTTTCATTAAGATTTGATGACCAATAAGTGAGTACATGAGACGGTTAAGCTTTTTGAATTGAAGCCAGTTAGTCTCGGAGCTAATTGTGAGTACAATGCATACCTTATTCACATTTTGAGTACACTAAGGTCGAAGATACATCGTTTGAAATTAACGGTTGGGGACTAATACAGAAAAGGTGAGACAAATACAGAAAAAAAAAAGATTGAGGAGATTGTAAATGGACAAGGAGGTAAGGACAGGTATGAAAACTTTTAGAGTAGTACCTAAAGCTATGAGCAGTAAATAGAAAGCTTCTTAGACGAGTAACTGACTCTTAAATGGTATGACGATGGAGATCCAGATGGTATCATAATCTATAAAAAGTAGAGAAAAGCTTTTGGATTTGGTCAAATTTAAACCAATATGACACATAAAGGAACACCTATTGTTACCTACCGTTGGATCACCCAACTCAGAATGATATGGGCAATTGCAACATAACTACCTTGATTACTGGTTCATCTATACCAGGGCTTCCCAAACTGTGCGTCGCGGCATGGTCCTTGGGGCGTCGCCAGTCGCGTTTGCGAAATGATACCTAGTTACAATTTTCCTAACTGGAGCTCCAGTTTCAGAATGACCAACCACATTGGCGCCTTGTAGAGCTACTTGGAGCTAACTATACCCTCGTATGAGGCGGCGACAGGCACTTTCTGGCTCTCTCAGATTGGGAAGCTGTCTAGCCAGCCTAATGGCGCGGTGCGGCGTACGATAGTAACCTTCGGCGTGAGTGCCGGGCTTGCTGGACCCTCAACTGTCGAATACGACCTGATGCTGTGGTACCTCAGTGCCTCGGCGATGATGGCGATGGGGCTGCCAGGGCACGGTGTTGAAAGCGCTCGCAATCTCCAGAGACTCCGCCAACAATACCTCTATTCGACCGACTGAATTAAAGTCTGTTACATTGCTTATGTTTTAATTTAGTTTTATTTTGTAAGACCCAAGGGTGTCGCAGTACCAATAAGTTTGGGAAGCCCTGATCTATACCCTTTATTCCTATGATATAAATGTTTGTGGCTGTGAATTTCAGCTCTGGATAACCTTTCCAACGAACTTAAAGTCTAGAAGCAACAGTAATCTGAATATTCAAATCAATAAATAATAAACGACACACGGTCACCAATATCCTGGGCAGTGAGATCATACTTTGAAATCATGCCTAAATATGGCCAGCGTGGTCAACTGTGGTCACACAGCCTGCAGCAAAAAATTAAAAAAAACTGGCGAGTAGGAGGATTAGTTAACGTTGAAACTGTGATATATTGTGGTCACAAATTTAGTGTAAATAATGACTTTCGAATATTAGGATTATACCGCAGTAATCTATACTAATATTATAAAGAGGAAAGATTTGTTTTTTTGCTTTTTTGTTTGTTTGTTTGTAACGAATAGCTCCGGAACCACTGGACCGATTTGAAAATTTCTTTCACTGTTGGGAAGCTACACTCTTTGCGGTGAACATAGGCTATATTTTATTCCCGTATTCCCACGGGCACGGGAACTACGCGGGTGAAACCGCGTAGTTCCGCTAGTACATGATAATTTTACTTAATAACAGCTGGATAATAAGCGTAAGTACTAGAATTCACCAATAGGGCCGTTGCAAGTGGACTGACATGATATAAGTCCCTCATGTCAAGCAATTCAAAAATAATGGATCCTAAGACACTCGAAAATTCCCCTTAGTGTCAGTAGTACCATTAACTAGTCCTTCAAAGTTTCGATACATCGCGATTGAAGTAGGTACCTACTTATTTTCAGACTCTGATAATTTTCAACGCAAATGAAGATCAACAACTAGGCAAGTTGATAAGTTCGAAAAATACTCTCTCCCATTATTTGTAATGTAAATGGTGATATCTATTTTAAAAACAGGTGCAAGCAATTCTCTATCTTATTGACATTCCTTGAGTTGAGGTTAAGACCATTTCTAATTTTCTATGACCCCATGACCCATCGTAAAATTAAACCAGATTACAACAGTAGCTATAAACCTATAAATGATTCGTCTATTATCCTCATATTTACGACAAAACAGCCTTGACATCAGACGACGCACTTAACTTCAAGATGGGACCTCCTTTTACAGAATTCTGGTCCATAACGGTGAACATATGGTGCGAAGATTTGTGCACTTAGTACTAGCCTTAAGGCTGCAATGTTCGACCTTGACAAATCCTTAGGCAATTCGAACGATTGCAGCGTACGCTTTTGCCGGACTTCATTCGATTCTAATACATTATATTACTGTTATAAAATCTGAGGGGTTTTAAGAAAAAATCTATACGTAAAATATTGTTCTAAAGACCTACATCTATTTGATGACAAGTTTTTATGAGAATTAAACTCATTTATTTAGATAAAAAAAGTATATTACTTGTTAAGATTTTTGCAATATTTCTCATTTTTCGAGAGCGATTTCGATCGAACAAAGTATTCCTAATCGTGTTTTGATACGTTAAAAAAGCAAGAGTATCTAATAAATTACAATAATATAGTTTTATCAGATCAAATCGAAGAATATTTCCTAGTATAAAGTTCACCGCAAGATGAGAACGCTCTTTTGAACATACAAGCCTTAATTATACGGTACTTTCGAAGAAAGAAGGCTGTATCGTGGGCGATGTGGTGCCATCAAAGTTTTTGATAAATAACGAATAATGATGAATGGGAGCTTGCGTTGGCTAACTAACTCTTTAGAAATAACTAAATTTTATATTGGTAAGTATACCTAATATTGTAATGGTGATGAATGTTTAACGGTGTTTTTCCAAAATTTTTTTTTTGTTCCGAACGCCTGGACTAGTTTTGACGGGACTTTCACTGGTATATAGATAATTAGCTGATGCCCGCAGGTTCACCTGCGTAAAATTTTGTTTCCGTCCCGTTCCCGCTTCCCATGAAAACTTATTACCGGGATTAAAAGTATCATAAGTGTTATTTTAGATTTCCGTTCAGCCGTTAGAGCCAGATAGATGACTTAACATCCACGCACTCAAAAAAAATCGCATTTATAATAGCAGTTATAGGCTTCTTACAGAAAAATAATATTATAGAAAAAAAAATTAGGAGGTGGTACTTCCATCTCCTAATTTTTTTGCCACGATTTTCGGTCTTGTGCCACCCGCATTCAATATGCTCTCGCGGGCTTTATAAGGGTTCTTTGCTTTAGTATGTACCAGTGGCACAACAAGTTGTACCTTATAGTTGGTATACCAGTACTACCGTCGTCGTACAGTACTACCCGTTCGCTCTAACTTTGCCGCTGGCGTAGAGGCGTATACCCGAATTGTTAATTAGACGAAGTAAATTGACAGTAGCTAACGTCACTTCGTCATAGAAAATACGCAACATTGTATGAAGAAGTGACATTAGTTGCTGTCAATTTACTTCGTCTAATTAAAAATTCGACTTTAGTATAGAGCCGAGCGGCAAAGTTAGAGCGAACGAGCAGTAGGTACAGCAGATGACCTTGTAAGAGGTCACATTTTCCGCCCTACTTTGCGTTGCCCCACTTGAAAACCTTTAGCAGGGCCTGCGACTTAAGCCGAGCTATTCATCCGGCTTAAGAAATTCTGTTTCGACTTTATATTATCAAACTGTACTCTTTCAAAGGAGACTAAATAAGACTTAATAACACGTTCTGATAGTGTAATTTGTCGCTACGGTTTAAACAGACGACACTAAACGCAATTTAACGGAACTATAATTTACGGATCTGTCAATACATGTTCCCAATGATGTCATGTAAAGGAAATGATTCTAGTTTGGCACCCATTTTTTATAATATTTTTTTAGATCACTAAGATGGCTGATAAGCCTGCGGGTCCACCTGGTAGAAAGATGTCACCGTAACATTAAGACGATTGCAACACTAGAGATGTTACAGATGCACTGTCGACCCTAACCTGATAATAAATAATAGCACAGCACAAAGAGGAAATATTTAGACTGTGATAATATTCATAATAGAAATTACTATAAGGCAACACATTTTCGATTTCATTTTTAACTTACTATCACAAACAAATAAAGAAAAGGCTCCAAGTGAGAAAAGAAAAATCTCAAAAAAAATGTTTTCTTATCACGATTTTTAAGTCTCGACGCAGTGTTTAATATTATAAATATTTAATCTATTATGAATAATTTTATTTCTGGATACTTGTTTTTCTTTTTGGTATTGCGGTGGAATGCATAGTCGTGCTCTAGGGCCAGCAATGTGACTTTGTATGAGGCTCCTGAATATCGGAAGGCGGGGTCAGACTACTGAATAAACCATCGCGGTGTCCTCACACCTCACAGAGTACATTTGTATATTATTATACTGATACTGAGGGGTGTCCTGCATCGTCTTGTAACGGATGCGTCACTGCGATACCAACTTTACATCAAAAATACATACATTCTCTAATTTTTTCATCTAGAGTAGAGCAAAGTGAGTGACTCACTAAATGCTTTAATTTCTAGGAAGACAGCTTCCGTTAGTCGCATCGTTAAAAGTGTTCAGTCATAAAATAGTAATATATCCTCATAATGTTGAAGTACTGGTAAATAAGATCTACATAGTAATTAAGATAAGAACTTCCTTGTGTTAACCGTTGAAAGTAGTTTTAGTTGAAGTCATATTTTACAAACCAAACAGAAAATTTGATTTCTGAAAATGTATAGAGTCTGTATTCTACAGCGGAGATGACCGCAACTTGGCAAACTTGAGTTGTACGTGTACTCTATAGAGGAAACGACAACCTAGGAATGGTCGCAGGCTGGGACTGAATGCGTTTGGCACAGGACCGTGTCTTGTGGTGATAATTGGTAGAGGCCTTAGTCCAGCTGTGAATTGCCATGCCATAGTCTGGTGTGATTGATTGAAAACAGGTGCAATACCGCTGTGAAATAAAAAATTACCGTAACTACGAATAAATAGGCATATTGTGTTTCTTAGAAGTAATAACAATATAGTATACATCCAGCAAACTCAAATACCTAAATCCTCTAAGAATACCATAGTAGGTATTCTAAAGTCTACCATTTCTTTTCTAATCTTCTCTTTCCACAAGAAGTCTGGAAGATATTTTTCTTACCAAAAATTATAGCTCAAACATAACTTGACCAGCTTTAAAGTCACACAAATGAATCAAAAGCGTTGAAGGCCTTGGACCATTTTTAACATCAATTATACTTGTACTGCGGTATAATTATACTTTAATTCAAACATAATCTCACGAGTATACCGCCTCTATTTATCACATTCTCACTTTCTCGAAGTGTCAGGTGCGAAAAAGCCCTTTGCTTTCTAGCGGCGCCGGCGCAGGCGTGCTTATTAGCACGGAACCAACACTTTCGATGTTACCAGGTTCTGTAGTCCTTTAAGAAAATGTTTCATGTTCTGACTTATTTACGACTAGCTGATGACCGCAGCTTCACCAGCGTAAATTTTTGTAGCCGTCCTCGCTTCCCATGGGAACTTATTCACGGGATAAAAAATCTGTGTAATATTCCAGACTATAATCTATTCCTGTACTAAATTTCAGCCAGATTCGTTCAGACGATAGAACGTGAAAGAGTAACAAACACCCACACTTAGTGAGATAAGTAAGCTGAAGTCCGTATAGTGAAGTTTTACCACAGATTATATAATATATTCTATGTTTTACCTTAGCCACGTTTTCATAGATTCTTATTCCCTGGTTAAAAAGAAGGCATGTATAAATTCAGGGTATTAGTTATCTGTATTGAAAATACAGCCTTTATTGGTCAGGGGGGTTAAAGTGTGATAGAGTAACAAACATCATAACATTTTCACAAAGTTAGAGACTTTTAAAATTTTTCGATTTCAATTTAGAGACTCGTAATATAAGAAGAACTGAACAACTTTGGACTAGACGGCAACGGTAAGAAAAGAAGAAGAAAAAGAATAAACCGGCCAAGTGCGAGTTGGACTCGCCCATGAAGGGTTTCGTAGCAGCAAGTAACATAATATAAAAGTTCTTATAGTTCGTTGTAACTTTGATTGATGTTATAACACGTTCGCAGTGGTAGTGATTTTTCTAACCGAAAATTGCGGTGTATGACGTATTCAAAAAAAACTACCAGCTCTATCTCGTTCAAATTAATTTTCGTTGGTAGTTTTTATGGCAATGTACATCATATTTTTTTTTTAGATTTATCACTTTCTTAGTTTAGAAGTTAGAGGGGGGGGACACTCATTTTTCGGCTTTGGAAGTCCCTCTTGCGCAAACTATTCACTTTAGAAAAAAATGATGTTAGAAACCTCAACAGCATTTTGGAAGACCATATCTATAGATAGCCCACACGTATGGGTTTGATGAAAAAAAAATTTTGAGTTTCAGTTCTGAGTATGGAGACCCCCAAAATTTACTGTTTTTTTCTAGTATTATATAAGAATTTTAATGCGGTTCACAGAATACATCTAGTTACCAAGTTTCAATAGCATAGGCCGTATAGTTTCAGAGAAAAGTGGCTGTGACACACGGACGGACAGACAGACAGACAGACAGACATGACGAATCTATAAGGGTTCCGTTTTTGCCATTTGGCTACGAAACCCTAAAAAGTACGGTAAGAAAAGAAGAAGAAAAAGAAAAAGATTGCTACATAATATAGAGCTGAAATATTTCAATACATTTCACATGAAGTTGTCCGAACTGTTTATATCAAAACAAGTTATTTCATAACTGTTTTTAGATGAAATCATTTAATGAATTGGAATGTGTGCTTTACTTATGAAAAAAAATAAAAACACAGTTAGGAGGTAACGATGCCGTCACGTTAGGTAATTTTTAATTATTTTCTTACTTAATTATCTTCACACATTGTATATAAATAACGTTGTTGTTTTTTTCATTTCTACTCTTCTTTGTAATTATCCTTTTGCTGTTTTAGTATTTCACATACGTATGTAAGTTTCAATTTTCTTTACATTCGTTCCTACTAATAAAACTACCTTTTAATTCTTTTATATTTGTCGCTACTTAATCGGCTAAAGGGGGGAGGGCACATTACTGGCAGTGCTGGTGAGCGCTGATGTACCAACAGGGGGTGACCCTGAACCTACATACATCAGTGCCGCTTGGCACTATGTCCAGGTTTAGGAAACAATCGCGTCACAATACGAAGTTCCTGAGATAGCTTACTTCTATAGCATACTCGTATACACACAAAGAAACAGCCAACAAATGACATAGATCCATAAAGTACATTGCACGAGAACCACTTCACGCATGGTTGCGTCGCAGGCAATATGACCATGCGCATGGGCACACCTGCATGCTTCCTGTCCGCCGCCATCTTGCGAACGAACCCTAATGTCAAGCCTTGTGAAGAAGACTTAGAATAATTGCTTGTGACAGTTAGGTTGGAAGGTTTCCTTTGTTTCGAGTTTTGGTTTGTGTGTGGTTTAGTTTGAGTAGGAATTTATGTTTATGTTTATTTAGATGAAGATTCGCGATAGGTGTCTGAAATATTAAGAAAATGCTATTTTTATTATCATTATCATCATTACATAGTATAAAACAAAGTCGCTTTTTCTGTCCCTATGTCCCTTTGTATGCTTAAATCTTTAAAACTACGCAACGGATTTTGATGCGGTTTTTTTTAATAGATAGAGTGATTCAAGAGGAAGGTTTATATGTATAACTAGCTGACCCGCGCAACTTCGTTTGCGTGATAAATGAAAAACCGCTCGACCGATTTTGTGCAAACTTCACATAAACCATCTACTAAATAGTCCTAACAAAGCCTAAAGACTTGGTTTGGATAGGTGAGCCCGTTCTTGAGTTATAAAATTACAACGAAAAGTGGCATTGATTTTTATATATATAGATAACATCCATTAAATAGTGGAGTAATACTGTATACCCGTGCGAAGCCGGAGCGGGCCGCGCTAGTGAGATAATAAACAACAGATAATTATCATTATCAATCAGCTGAATTCGCCCGCTACTGGGAATGTGGTACGTGGTACCTATTCAGAATATAGTCTTTTATTCTCTATTTTAATAAACAGTAAATATGAACTGACACTGGGGGGCATAGCCTACCTACACACCACGTCAGTTCTGGAATACCATTATTGGCACTGACGGGCAAAAATACCGAAATGCTTGGTCACCCGCTAGACACAGATCTGATTAATGCAGTAGAAAAACTTAAAAATGCTCCAAGAATTGCAGTATCAGAGTTGTCAAGCTAGACATGACAGCTAAGTCCAGATTTAATCTTTTTACAACTACAAAGTACTTATTATAATAGAACCTAATAGCGAGCGTAGACGTACAATCTGTACAAAATTCTTATAAAAATCTTTATATTATATGCCGCAAAAAGATGTAAAAGGCAGTATGGCACGTTTCGCTGAGTGAGCCGCTGACCGTTACGTACTGTGAACCGCGAACTCGACTCATTGTGGACGGTGTTTTGAGTGTGATTTGTGCACAGATATTATGTAAAATGCTTCTTAGAACAAACTTGTTTATTTTAAAAAGAGAATTGGATTTTTTTTTAAATTATTGTATGTAAATGAATCTTGTGTCTAAGGCCTCAAGGCGAAGGCTTTTTAAAATTAATTATTATGTGGTACCTAACCATTAGCTTCTTTCTCGGTCTGATACACAGATATCAGAATGACATTCAACCGTAGGCTGTTGGGCGTTTTAGTCGGTAGGAGTCCGGCATAGTATCCATGAAGGATTTTCCCTCAAGTTAAACAAACATAATAAACCGGCCAAGTGCGAGTTGGACTCGCCCATGAAGGGTTTCGTAGCAGCAAGTAACATAATATAAAAGTTCTTATAGTTCGTTGTAACTTGGATTGATGTTTTAACACGTTCGCAGTGGTAGTGATTTTTCTAACCGAAAATTGCGGTTTATGACGTATTAAAAAAAAACTACCAGCTCTATCTCGTTCAAACCAATTTTCGTTGGTAGTTTATATGACAATGTACATCATACATTTTTT
This sequence comes from Miltochrista miniata, assembly GCA_933228765.1. Lineage (NCBI taxonomy): Eukaryota > Metazoa > Arthropoda > Insecta > Lepidoptera > Erebidae > Miltochrista > Miltochrista miniata. The sequence goes on from OW121769.1 coordinate 7,670,460, forward strand.
TTAGATTTATCATTCTCTTAGTTTAGAAGTTAGAGGGGGGGGGACACACATTTTTCCAATTTGGAAGTGTCTCTTGCGCAAACTATTCACTGTAGAAATAAATGATTTAAGGAACCTCAATAGCATTTTTGAAGACCTGTCTATAGATACCCCACACGTATGAATTTGATGTAAAAAAAAAATTTGAGTTTCAGTTCTGAGTATGGGGACCCCCAAAATTTACTGCTTTTTTTCTAGTTTTATATAAGAATCTTAATGCGGTTTACAGAATACATCTAGTTACCAAGTTTCAATAGCATAGGCCTTATAGTCTCGGAGAAAAGTGGCTGTGACACACGGAAGGACGGACGGACAGACAGACAGACAGACAGACAGACATGACGAATCTATAAGGGTTCCGTTTTTGCCATTTGGCTACGAAACCCTAAAAAAGGAATACTATTGGCACGTAGTGAGAAGAAGAATCAACAAAATCAATGTAAAAAAAAATTATGACAGCTTTAAACGTTAGAATAACAAAACAAGAAGTCGTGAGATGGTCTCATCCGACTGCCCATTTCTAAAACGTTTATTGTGAAAGTGAAAGTTCAATCCGATTGACGTGTCATTTTTGTTTTATTTCAAACTTTGAACAGATGATCCGCGTGACCTAGTGACGTAGTTCAATGCAACAGAGTCACAGACTACAGACAGACACAAGTCTCGCCATAAGTTTATAGAGAGGGGCTTAAATACCAAGTTAAATGAAAAGATGAGAACTAACACACACACACAAAAGAAACTTTTACCTTCTACAAAAACAAATAAAGTAGGTAGTATACCTCTGTGCAATGTTGTCATTCTTTTTGTTTTTTTCCTTATATCTACAGACACCAATAAATTAAAAAAAATGGATAATAAATAGAATCAGAATTGCAAACGCCAAATAAACAGAAGTTTGTCTCACAACAAGTAACTAGTTAAACTAATGATGACTAACATAGATAGTCGGAAACATAGCTCAAACTCATCAGAGCATACAAAATACTACCCGTTCGCTCTAAGTTTGCCGGTCGCCTCTACACCAGCCTCTATTGTCCGTTCATAGTTAATTTACCTCTAGCGCTGATGCTGGCTTTCTTGATTTTCGTGTTACCATACCAAGATTTTGTTTATCCCATGTATACCTACTATTCTTAAATTTGAAACTTATTTTCTTTTTTGTTGCCGTTTTTCGGGCGCGGAAATTATTTGAAATGTGGAAGGAGTAACTTCGCCCTCCTTGGTGATGGCAATGAGTGTCTTTTTTTATTTAAATATCCATATCAATAAAAATATAACTTAAGTACAATCTTATAGTATCAGAATCACGTGTTTAGTAAAGTTATGTTTATTGACAATTAGATATTTACATAAAAAATAATTGTTAGTGCTAACGTTTACATACAATCTACCCTATTACGCGGTAAAATGTCTTAAGCTGGCACTGATAGGGGGACTTTACTGCAATACCAACATACAGAAAACCATCTGTCAGAGGTAAATAAACTGTGAACGGACTATACACCAGCGGCAAACTTAGAGCGAACGGGCTATACAAATCAAATTGTATTAATTCCGCAAACCGTGTAATTTCACATATTATTTGAGAGAAATACAACGATTGAATCTACCGACACAATATTGTTGAGCAGATAGTCACAGTTATTATATAAACCGGTCAAGCGCGAGTCGGACTCGCACATAGAGAATTCGTACCGAAAAATCCCGTTTGCTGTATGTATGCCGTCTTTTTGCAAACTTTAGCCCCTCTCTATAAAATAGAGTGCAGAGGGGCTTTTGGCGAGACTTTGTCTGTAGTCTGTGACTCTGTCGCATTAAACTACGTCACTAGGTCACATGGATCATCTGTTCAAAGTTTGAAATAAAACAAAAATGACAACGCCAATCGGATTGCACTTTCACTTTCACAATAAACGTGTTAGAGAGGGACAGTCAGGTGAGAACGACCTCACGCCTTTCTTGTTAGTATTTGCGTGTTATAGTGGCAACAGAAATACATCATCATCTCGGTTTTCCCAAACGCCTACAGAATGGGGTTCTTCAAGAGGGGTCTTAGAAGGTTTTTACAGGGTCGGCAGCGCGAATGTGGCGCCTCTGGTGTTGCAAACGTTCATAGGCTGCGGTGACCACCGGTACATCTGGTGGGCCGTATGCTTGTCTGCCATCTTAGTGGTATAAAAAAAATCATCTGGGAAATTTTCAGCTCTCTAGCTATCACTTTTCCTGAGATACAGCCTCGTTACGGACAGACAGACGAACGGCAAAGTCTTTTAAATAGGGTCTCCATTTTGCCCTTTGGATACGGAACCCTAAAAACAAGTCATTAATCAGCATAAAGATTTTTTCTCCGTGCGATGTAGAAGTCATGCTTTGAGGTTCTTTAAAATACTCTCATTTGTAAAATACATTGAATAATGTAGTATTTTGTGTGCTGTAACGCGTCGTCCTTGATCAACGACCAGAAAGAAATTACGTCATTTTGATTATGATTTGTGATTTTGACGAGATGTTCAATATAGATGTTCTAAACGACACAAGGCCTGCGACCATCAGTGGACTGCCATTGGCTAAAAACTATATCACTCGTCTAATGAAAACCTATCTAAAGATATGACTTTTGAAGCCTCTGTTAAAGTATGTGGCATTCTCAGAGGAAGTAACGCGTTTGATCGCAAGGCTCCGAGTCTTTATGGTTATATACCACAAAGAAAAGATATGCCAGTTTATAGTATCTAAGTTTCTATCCTCAGCATCATTGTCATAGAACCTAACAGAACGTAAGAAATATGTAAGAAGAATCATCGAGTAACTTTAGAACCGCAAAGTCTACCATCGTAACTACTATAAATAAAACTTATAAATACATATTATAGCAGTATTCAGCGTGATCAATTAATTCTTCAAATGTACAAACGTAGAAGACGCTCATCATAAAGCATTGCCTGAACATGATGTTTGAGATCAAAAAGAAGATGATGACGTCAGAAAACTTGATTTGGAGGAAAAAGTCAGTTACGACTCTGTCTGAAACTGGGACTGTTGAATGCAATTTAAAGCAATTCTTCCTAACAGTACATTCAGTACAATGATGTACATCTTCCGACATGTTGACTCTTGACTAGCACTTGAATATGCAATCACAGAAGCGTGTGACTGTGTATCTACATCGGGCACACACTCCCAACATTAGTTACGGAGTATGGACGCTATTCGTGTGTGAGGATCATTTGTAGCGCAAATACGATGTTAAAGTGTTTGTTTACATTGAGGATTACTCAAAATTCTGACATTGTTAGTCGCAAAAAAGAAGGCGATTGTTACTAACACTTGATTGGTGCGAATTTGAACTTCTGTTACAAATAGGATCGTTTCTTGTGACAAATTTTAGAAAAAAAAACAAGGTACATGCACATAATGAGATATTTCAATACATAATAGCCAATTCCTGTAAAACGAGGGAAAGTAAATGTTACTTTTTATTACATTGCGAAAAGTCTAGAAAAGTAAATAAAGTAAGTATTGTCATAATAGTAAAGATAATTATAAAAGTACAGATAAAGATAATATCATAGATATACAAGATCGGAACTGTGAACGGATATTGACAACAAATTGTTACGATTCAATGCGTCTAACCTGTGGAACTCTAGCCCATTGAATAAATAAATTAGTGTGTGTAATTTATTCCCCTACTTGTATAAAAGTTTAAGGGAGTAATTGAACCAATCGCACCTATTGGGTTGTTTACTTCAGATAGGAAGTGTAGATAAAAATATGAAGAGTCATTCTCAAAATCTTATATTTTCTTCAGCACCCTGGGAATAAAAAATCTATCTCCAAAAATCTGTGTTTGTTGACAGTTCCAACACTTAAAACTAGAGAACGGATGGACCGATTTTCATAATTTTTGTACTACCCGAATAGTAGAATATGCGAAAATGATGTAAAACTTCTACGGCTATACGAAGTTCGTCGGGAACACTAGTCTATACTAATATTATAATGAGGTAACGTTTGTGAGTTTGTGAGATAGTAAGTTTGTGACGTTGAACGGAGTAATCTCTGGATATACAGAACCAATTTTCAAAATTATTTCACCAATAGAAAGCTACGATATTGTGGAGTGTCATAGGCTGATCAAATGAGGCAAATCATCACGCTGCAATGAATAAGAGCTGAGCAGCAATGAAAAATGTAACACAAACGAAGTTGTGAGGATCAGCTAGTTTCAAATAAAATGAAATCAGTCCATTAACTGGTTAGCTTTTTCTCTAAACGTGCTATTACAAATTACTACGCATCGATGCATGAGATCAACCGCGCCACGCCACTGAAAGTCTACTATTTGCATGCTTCACTAATAAAAAGATGGTAGAATTAAGTGATTATATACAGATTATTTTTATAGATAGTCACAGATGGATTCCAGCAAAGTATAAATTACTTCCTCCACAAATGAGACTAGTTCATATCGACTCTAGAAAGAGATGCTATGCGGTACATCTTCTTCTTTCTAAAGTCTTCCTTGAAACTCCCAAAGACGCGATAGCACCCGAACCCCCTAGGTGAGGCCGCAGTGGTAGCCATAGGTCTGTTGGGAATCCTGGGATATCCTTCCAAGGGCTTACCCGGGGCTTTCAACCGTAAGCAGTAGGCAGATAACGTGTTGGTTTTTAGTCGGTAAGAGTCCGGCATAGCATCCATGATACACAAAACAAAACTTTCTTGAGAGACACTATATTGTCATCTGTTTTATCCGAAGCATTATTTCACATAAAAATTATATATCGATGTTTTTGTCTATAGTACATCTAACACACACGCCACGCTCGTTCGACCGATATAATTACTAGATTGCACATAAAATTTTTGTTGATGTTTTTTTTTTTCAAAGAAATTAATTAGTCAGCCAAGTCGCGAAGTGGCTGGCTATGATTTCCATCTAGCTTCTTGTGTAGCAGAGTTCAACGGTGAGACCTTTGACCTGAGACGTCATAATTACCCAGTTTAAGGTTGAATATATATGAGCAAGAATAGAACTGTCCAGAAAAAAACTTAGTATAAGAAACGAATTCAGCAAAAAGCTTACAAACGTGAAGGTATAAATATTGAAACAGGTTTTAGTGAGCTTTTATAAGACTTAGAAGGTTTATGTTGCTTAACAAAAGAAACTAGGGGCAAAAGACAATAACATAGACAAGTAGAAAAAGCACATAGACAAAAGAAAAGTTTAAATTGTGGAATGTAAGTGCAAGTGTGTGTTTCAATAATGTAAAAAAAAAAGTTTGAGGTTCATTTTCACCTTATAAAATTACACTCAAGATCTATCTATGTATTGTGACTCAAGCGTTTCTTTAATTCTGAGAAAGACTCGATAATACAGTTCTAAGATGTCAAAACTGTTACTTATATTTAATAGCTAAGTATAGAATATGACCAAAAGTATTTCAATCGACTCGTGATTGTAAATAGCGATACAACAATCCACATTGTTTAACAGAATCTAAACACGTAAATTGGTACAAATTACAAGAACCGTACGACCGTAGAGCGATTGGAAATGTCATCATTAAAAAATCTGGAATCATCAATCGAAACAGTTTTCAAAAGAAATGGGAACATAAAAATTGGAAATAAAATACTCTCACGATACAATTTCCTAAAATAACATTGCTGCACAAGTTACTGTAAGAAAAACAGTTAACGGCTGACAATAACATATTTTTTCATTCCAATAATTCAATAGGTGTACTTGTGAATAAGAATTTTGATACAACAAAAAATAATGCTGTATACATTCATCAAGACCGCATCGGTTTGAGTGCGGAACATAGACATCTTATTTAAAGTCATTTCGATACTGTCGAAACAGACAGGCTGTCAGAAAACATCGATAAACGTCAGACGTTTTTAGACATTCATGTCTTTAAAACTGCAAATATATTCAACAGAGATGTGTCTGTCGATGTCTTTATTGTAGTCTAACTGACAATAGCACAATCTAAGTAAGTAATGAGCTAAGAGAACGAAAGTAATAAAAAAATATAGATTTCTCCCAGTGCCAGTAGGGAATACATCATTTTCCAAAACTTATTATTTACGATAGCAAAATTGATTTGAAAAGTTCGTTAATTAGGTATAGACTGTTTTATAGGTCCCTATTAAACATTTTCCTATTGTACAGTCAAATAAAATGGACGTCCAAAGATATTAAGGCCAAGTCATCTTCACTTGCTAATGGTGCACATACTGGTTAATAGACAAGGATAAGGAGAACCCTAAACAAATTCCTATATCAACCCCTCAGGCTCACGCGGTAAGATCAATCACCCTCTCAAAACCAAGTTAGGACAGACCTACCTCTAGCAGCGTACGGTAAGAGCCTGATTTGAAAAGGAAACTCAATCATATTATTATGCAATCAGGTCACATAATGATATGCCGCTAACTTAATACTTCCCATTCAAGACTCTTCAGCAGATGCCCAAAAGCGTAACAATAAAGGGAACAACATCTCATGATATACTATCACCATCTTAAATCAAACATGTTTGTAATCAGTTGTGACATAAATGGAACTGCTTCAATGAAATCTATTAATGGTCAGATGCCTCGTCAAATAGCGCCGGCGTCTTTTGTCATACGCTTGGTTGAAGACAAAGAATTTGCATATTATTAGGTGTCTTCAATGGGTGCAACATGCTACCTTGAACGACGCCTTATTAACGAGCTAAAAAGCTTAGCTACACACTAAGTGACACCCCAATTCAAATGCAACACAGTAAACATATTTATTGTGTATTCAAAATGTTGAAGTTCGAACAAATGGGAGACTTATAGTCAAGTAGGAAATTAGATCTGGGCAATGATTGGAATTACAAGGAGTCATAGCGTAAATAACAACGTTAATATTGTTTACAGGAACACAATTTAATTTTGATCCTTTTATTATCTGGATTTCACAGAACAAAGAACAAGACATGTTAAAGTAGCAGAATTAATCTCTAATCTAATCTAATTAATATTTCTGTCATTTTTGACAGCAGATATCTAGTCTGCCATCGATTTCATTACAAGATCTGTGTTAGAGACTGTACTGTCTTGTAAAACTAATTATTCATTAGAAACCGTATACTTTTCAGTTACGAGATAGTTTTAATGAAGTAGAAAGAACACTTTCGCTCATTATAGTTTTTGTTTTAATTTCAGTGTTTTATTTTTATTAAAGTTGCGTCACTATCTCAAGGCTGTCAAATTTAAAATCCATCAAGATCTAATTTTTTTTTTTCTCCTGTCCAAGTTGAGTGGTAACAACTTCTATAATACCGTTCACTCAACTTCTAGAGCACCGTTCTGAGGCTAAGAATATTCGCTTTGAAATGCATGATTTTAACTGAGGAAAAATATAATATGGAATTATACAAGACCGAGACAACGAACGAAAACCATTATAAATATAAATTATGATAGATTAAGAAGACATAAAAAAAACCGGATAATAGTCTCTTAAAATTGAAAAGAAGTATAACTGTACGTATTTAAAAAAATCTTATTAGACCATCTATTAACGCTAAACAGTTCGAACAGTACATTGAATGCAATGAACAATGAACAGACAGACACAAAATCTTCACATCAAATCCTTCGTGTTCGCAATAAATATAAGTGGGTTACTGAAATACCAAAAACGTGCATCATAATAACATCTCTATTGTTCATAATAATAGAGATTATATTTCTGTACGTGTTAACAGGCTTCGTGACATTATTCCGTTTATTTCAAGAGTTGAACTTTAAAATTCGATTGGCGGTTTATCTCATACTTTCTATCTTGAGGAAGGGCTTCTGTCTGGGTCAGTAATAATAAGTACATTAGTATTGGCATTGATGACTGACAGTTACATGACTCTTGCAGAGATTCGACGCGATATTTTGGCTTCCGTAACTCTCTAAGGTCGTGGGGGCCATAGTTATTGGGACCATGGTTCACAATAAGAAAGTAACAGTGAAAGAAAAGCAATTATAGTGATATATTAGAGGTACAAGAATACGCTTGTTGATTACTGTTCTTATTCTCATATTCGTGGTTTAAGGTATCCAATTTGTAAAGACATTATTGGAACTCGATCTGGATAGAAGAATCATCCCCATGTAGTGCTTAAAAGTTTTATCTCAAACCCACGATAAGACAATGTCTTCTAAGCAGTACCTTGGAGGATTTTTTAAACTCTTCATAAACATACGAGTATATCTCCATATGTTAGCTATTACAACTACAAGACGCCTGATGATAAATGAAATAAATATTTCGAGGCCAGTCCAACGAATATGGATGTAGAAAACGAAAAATAAACGATTACGTGACCTCTTACCAGGAACATTTCCGATATAGTCAAATATTCTTCTAACTCGGTGATACACAATGACCTTAAATCACTATTTAGTATTTACCAAAAAATATTTACAAAACAACTGATGAGCAATCAATTAGTTGGCAAGGTTTCTTGCGAGCATTTAATAACATTTAGGCGTCGATAATTTTTAGAAACGATTATTGATTTCTACTATTAAAATGTCTTTTGCAAACGTAGTCAGTATCTTTCAAGTAAATATTGAAAAATATAGGTTCAATGAAATTTATTATAAGGTTCTTTATGTAGGTACCTAAAGTATTAGTTACTATTCTGTGCCTAAAGGAAGCTGGCAGACAGAATATTCCTTTGGCAGGGATTTTTTTTTACGTTAGGGAAAATCCTCATGAATGTGTGATTCCTACCGACTAAAAAACCTCACGTAACGCCCAACAGCCTATGGTTGTGAGCCTCTCTGTTTCTGTTGGTCACGGCATCACGCGTGAACGGCTATAGCAATTCTTATTATCGCTTATTTTTTTTGCGTGTGGTTGGCAGGAGTAGGATTTTATAAAGAAGAGAAACGCCAAACGAAGCCGAACCGTCAAATGATTCTTGGGCGGTACGAAGTTCGCCACAACTAGTTACAAATAGATTTCAATATAATAATATCTCATATACAACGGACGCAAAACGATCCTAAATTTGATGCAAGTAAGGTTACCGATAAACTGGGCGATGACGTCACGAAGGCTGCGCGGGTCATGCTCGTGCGCAGTTCGTTATTGTCATTTGCATAACCACATGGACAACGATTAGAGGCTTGCGGTTCGTGCATAGATATAAGCTAGTTTTGATATTCATGATTGAACTAGAAATAGAATCACTAGAAGTTTTAGATGATATTGTATTGTAATAGAATCGCCATAATCACTAGAAAGAACGAAGGGGAAAGAATATAGAATTACTAGAAGTTTTAGAAGATAATAGGATCAGGGTAGATGCTGAATATGATCTATTAACACGTCTGTCTATTAACATAACAACTTCGATCAACAATACTTGCGGATTATGCAATAGAACCACGATAGATGCTGAAATGTGTTGAATTAACACACCAGTTTATTAAGCTAACAACTAAAACTTAAAAGGCGATATACATATAAATCCAGAACTAGAAGCCGTGAGACGGTCTCACCCGACTGCCCGTCTAACGTTTATTGTGAAAGTAAAAGTTTAATCCGATTGACGTTGTCATTTTTGTTTTATTTCAAACTTTGAACAGATGATCTACGTGACCTAGTGACGTAATTTAATGCAACAGAGACACAGACTATAGACACAAGTCTCACTATAAGCCCCTCTGCAATCTATTTCATAGAGAGGGGCTTAAAGGAACCAAAAATCGAACATCGGTTAGGATAGAAAATTATTCCATTTGAAAAGTAATTACATATCTAGGACGGCCTTTCGAGGATAGGTCTCTACATATTATCAGTCTATCTCCCAGGGCGCCCGGTGCTAGACGAATAGGTAGAGATAGAGACCGTGTGGTTTTAATCGCTTCGAGTCTGGCATGACATCCGTGGGGAATTCCACGCACAAAAATAATATTAGCAGTAAAATAAAGAAACCTGGAATTGTAATTAAATAAATAATTTAGCAAAAGTATCACAAACCGGTTTCCTACTCCAAACTAGATTTTTAGCAGATATTTCACGGTATAAATATTTAAAGATATTTTACATGAATAAGAATTAAATCATCTACACTGTAACATCAAGTAGCTAGTAGTGCTTATATGCTTAGTAAGTGCGTGTATGTTATACGTAACATTTGTTTATGTATCTAAATGTTGCAAGTATGTTATGCATGGATAAGTTCCCACTTCTACCTTTCTCAATTATAATATCATTATCACCTCTCTCCTATTTGCTGGACTGGTTTCTTTTAAAAAATAAAAATAAAACAACGCCATTATTCTCTTTTCTCCAAACGACGTCTTTAACAGTTAAATAGACGTTAAAGTATTTGATTAAATTGAATCAAAGATTAATTCGTTCGCAACCATCACAAATTAATGATGACTTATTAATGTGACTCAATATACTAAGATCAATCTTCGTCACTATTCTAACAATACAAACATAATTATGGTGACAAAATACCCTAACAATTGAAGACCTAACAATTGAATTCTTTCTAACCTTATAAAGCTCTATAGAGAGAGCTAAATATAAAGACACAAAGCACATTCAAGAAAATCCAAGGAGATCAATCAAAGATGATCTTTATTTCTGGATCAAAATTTCGAGATAAAGCTGTTTGAATTTAAGTAGCCACTTTAAACACAATGAAGTACCACTCAATATTTATATACGCTTTTAATAAACAGATGTAATAAAGAGAGATATAACAGGTTTACAAAATTAAACTCTTGAAACTTAAGCAGGCACACTTTAAACATGCAAGATGAACTTATCATTGAACTGACTTGCGTGCTGAAAACTATTTTAAACTGATACCCATTAAAGTATCTAGATACTATTTCTAAATAATGTGGGTTGTCCAAAACCATACCTAATAGCTGTTGTTTGAATGGTAGTCATTAGTTAGATGTCTGCAGTAATTGCTCTTCTTTCAAACTTTGTATAAAAGAGGCTATCAATTTGACAGGCGCCATCGTTTATTGTTTCTGATTTTGAGTAATTAATGTCATTATTATAGTGGAAATAATGATGTAGTTTTGTTTCTCAGACTTTTGCAGAAATAAATAAATATAGTTTATGTCAAAGGTTACATTTATGTCCAATTTCGTAGTAGAGATATAAAAAAAATAATATCAGGTTATTAATTAAGCAGTCACAGCAAAATATAAAAAAATCCGAGTATCCAAACACAATGAACCAGATGCAGGTGCAAATTAGAGCACTACATACCTTAACTCTTCTTGGAAGTGACGATGACTCCATCTCCACGTGTCTGTAGTGTTCAGCAGATCGCTGTACGGTCCCTCCTCTGACATCTTCTGCAGAAGCCTTCTCCTCACCCCGAGTCAAAGTCGTCACTTTTCTGACAATTCTCGTTGTGATTCTCCGCTGCCCACTGTCGTCTTTCTTCGAGATTTTAGTCGACTCTAATGACGAACCTAAAACCTCGGTCGACATTCTTTTGTTCGTATGAATCGCCTGCAACTCTGACATTCCTAAACCACCGGCGGACGTTGGCACTGCTACAGCATTCTCTCCATCATATTCAAAATGAGTCTGGTTTCCATCGTGCACAACGCGTCCGCTGTAGCTCTCGTCACGGTAAGACCCGGATCTGTAGCTTGATGTCCTCCTTTCCATGCCTGGATAATTTCCGTCGTATACAGTCTCGTTTCTTGACAATCCTTCTCTCAAACTTCTGGGTACGGAGGCCAGATTCAAACTTGTTGTAATGGGCGACCCAACAGATGATGACGAGGACTTTTTCAAGCTTGATTTCAAGGGTTTCGAGTCATCATTTTCCAGCGTTCCTTGGACGAAGAGTCGTTTGCTGCCGCCGCCTTCTTTTACAAATCTATACATCGACATGACTCCGCTCCGGCCTTAAGGCCTTCGTATCACATACTTGGTCTCTACAATGGAATACCTACTTATTATGGATTCGATACACGTCGCGCGTTTACTTATTCACGTACCGGTGACAGCTTATAGTGTGAATTCTTAAGACATTAAGGAAAAGTATGTGAAGTTAACTTGAGCTAAGCTATTCTTTAGTAACCTGGTGTTACGTTATTACACGCTATTTTACAAGGAAAGAAAACAAATTATAAATCTCAAATACGATTATCCAAATAATTAAGATCGAGATATTTTTTATAATACTTATTTAAAGAGATGGTAGCTTGCGAAATTTTGACCGTGAAATGAAGAATGTATTTTAACTAAAGTTTCTAACGCATTTTATTACAAGGGAAACAAAACTCAACGAAAAGCGGAAATTGATCATGAGCGAAATAAAATAACCAGTATGTAGTTGAAGTTAAAAGTGATCATATTCTAAGCGAAGCACGGAATAGGTGCGGTGCCCGTATATGGACCGAATGGACAGGTGGATAAGTGAGGCCCTTCTGTGGCACCCAACCAGGAAACTATGGACAGCCGTCTTATATACTACATATTGCTTTTCTTAACAAATACATTACGAACAAAGATTTCTAACGTATTTGACAGAAAGTAACATAAAAATATGTGTGATGACGAAATTGTAAACAATTTAAAAAATAATTTTCATAAAAGAGATATAAAAATAAAAGGCTAATTAAAAAGGAGAGTAACAACTAAAAAGCAGTAGCAATTAGTACCACAAACAATGCTAAGTATAGAAATACGCATTCACACTTGAATGTGAAACTCAAGAATATACATGACCTTTCACCCATTGAGTAACATCCTATTGAAATAATGTTGTTTAAGTAAGCGTTTGAGGATCTCTACAATATATTTACATGACAGACACGCCTTAAGGGGACTGGTTTAGATAATGACGAAAAGGAGGAGCAAATGAAAGCGTTTTTTGTCTGCATAAGTTGACGGAAAATTATAGCAAAAAATAGATTGCTAATCTACAAGATGTGTGTCAAAATATGGTTTTGTTGTAAATTGTAAATTCATTATACATAATGTGTAAAAATATCGTAGAGACACCCTCAAATTTTTAGATGAATGCATTTTAGGACTTCAATTTTTATCGACGCGTAAGAAAAAGATATGCCAAGATATGAAGAAAATATACACCTATAAATTGATATCCTTCGATTTTGAATAAGTATAAGTATTAGCTTTTTACAACTAAAATAAGCTATAAAATGCTACATTTCCTAACCTGAAGGACGCGTGTTTTGTATGGTCAAGGTCGTTAGGCCTACCCACGGCCTTAAAACTAAAGGGTAAGCCTACTGCAGTGTTGAAAATAGACCGGCACAAATATTACGGACATAATAAAATTACGTTATCATTAATTCATTGAAGCAACCATAATAGTGATTACCTACATCAGAGTTTCTGTCAACTAAAACATGGAAGAAAATAACTTATGAATTATTATTAACCTTGTCTTCTAAACTAGGCAATTTGCCTGTGTCTTTATTGAAATTGTACCCATCAGGCCTTCAACTTGTCATAACGATTCCCATGTTATTCGTAAACAAGACTAACAGCCTAATATGCCTTTCGAAGACAAATCGCTCGTCAATAGAATTACCACAAAGTGCTCATCCATCTGAGGACCAGCCAGAACTTAAGATGCTTAAAGCAGTAATTGTTTACAGAACACCTACAGACAGTACGTCAGTAGGGAGTAGAGATATACGAGTAGACTTAGTTCAAAAGCAAGTAAAACATTCTTCACAAGAAAATTCTATTCAAATGAACACAATAGAATTTATATCGATAGTTTTGACATGGAATGATGCTAAAATCTCTTCAATAAAAAATGCTGATCTCAAGAAGGCCATTGTCAAAGTCGCCACTAAACTTGACCCAAATATTGAAGCAAATATTTTATACAAACCGGTTATAATGTGAAGTCATGTTTTTGAAATCGCCATTTATAAAAGCCGGTACATGAAATGTTGCTGGTATTATATTATGTAGGTACTACTAATGGTCGTCACGCGGTTTCAGTTTTACCCTCATAGCTCCCGTTCCCGTGGGAGTACGGGAATAAAATATAGCCTATGCTCACCGGTGACTTAAGTTAGTGTAAAATAGTTTTGTAGGCAAGTTTAATTTTAGTTAAAAAAGAAAATATAAGTACTTATAGTTTAAGAAACACTGTTTTAAATGAATTTCTATGTTGCAACTAACGTCTCATTTAAATATGATATAACTTATGAGGCATTTAAAGAAGTTTAGCATGCGGGAAATTTAAAAATAATAATATAATGCGGGCAAGGCCATTGTAAGTAGGAAATCGTTAAAATATGCAACGAATAAATGAATTTTAGATATTATAATATGTATCAGTTTTTACTTACATAAAAAGGTAATTTCATTAGGATAATTTCACTAATTTAAATATAGATGGTAAATAAAAAAAGGGTTTTAACAAATTAACGAACGGACCACAAAGATATCCTAGAAGGGTTCCGTTTTTCCATTTCAGATACGGAACCCTAATAAGAAAGGAAAATTTGAAGATCTATCAGCAAACAAAACTTGTGTAGGATAATGTATTTCCGTGTTTAAAATGTAATTCGTCGTATATAAATGCATAGAATATCGAAATCAATACTTGGAAGTTTAAAAAATCACGAAAATTTCGGTTAATATCTTTAGATTTAGTCTTTTCTTATCCTCTTCTTGATTAAGGATTAGACGAAAAAAAAGAACTTCAACTACGATTCATAATAGACTACATTTAGATAATCCTAAACCTACTTGTAAAAAATATTTGCCAAACTTGATTTTATTATCACATATGTCGTAAAAATATTTATAATCAAGTTAATTTGAATAACTAATCGTTATGATTTTAGTCGATAATAACGTGTTACTATAGGAACCTTTATCGATATTTTTAATCGTCTGACTACCTACTCTATCAACGATTTAAGATTTTTCGTTCTATAGTCGATTAATGAAGATGAATAAAATACTTGGATGCTAGCTTCTGGGTAGCAAATCATCAATTAGTCATGGATTTTAAACATCTTTACTTATATTTAGAGGAAAGAATTGATTGTTTGTTTGCATCGAATAGGCTCCGAAACAACTGGACCGATTTGAAAAATTCTTTCACTTTTGGAAAGCTGCACAAACTCCGGGTAACATAGGCTATATTTTATTCCCATACTCCCACGGGAACGGGAGCTACGCGGGTGAAACCGCATGACGTCAGCTAGTTGGATAAATTTCTCGAAACGAATTCTGATTGTTTTAGAAGTTAGATTGACTTTGAAGTTAGATAGGTAGTCCTTTCAAGTTACTTTGCTCAAAGATTTGTATTTATGATTCTTGTTAGACAAGATTATCAAGAACAGTAAATTCTTCAAATATCTGATGCCTGATGTAATATTTTATTTATTCACCATGGATCTTTATTGCTTATATAACAGAATTTGCATACATTTCAAATACAGCAATCACAGTAGGTTAAAATTTGAATATTAGCGATCAAAGCTTTGCTTGCTTTAGTTTCGTCGCTTGGAAACAAAATATTTGTATCTTTTTAGGGTTCCGTATCCTAACAGTAAAAACGGGACCCTATTTCTGAGACTTTACTGTCCGTCTGTCTGTCCGTCATGAGCCTGGAACGTTAACCCGAAACTCGTTTGTTCGAATAAGCTGTTGACAGAACCATTTTTTGCAGACGTCTCCTTTCATAGAAAGCTCGGTTGGCAGAAATCACTACTCGTAGAAAGCACTGATCGCCGAAGAATCTTTCTATAGAAAGCACGGTTGGCAGAAATCACTATTCATAGATAGTCATGGGTATTTATCTCAGGAACCGAGACAGCGCGAGAGCTGAAATTTTCACAGATAAACAACCCATACTTAAATCCCATACTTTAAATGTAAACAACAATTGACATGTATTTATTTTAATAGTTATGTATTACAATAATTACATTTATTTTAATTATTTGAATTTTATTTTATTTTAATAATGTAATTTCAAATTAATAGTATGCTTATCTAATTTTAATGTTATTTGAATTTTATTAATTTAATTTTAATTTTCATTTATTTAATTTGAGTGCGTGAAAAATTGTATGGGATTATTGCCTGAAATAAAGATATTTTATTTATTTATTTATTTTAAATCGTAAAAAAAATTAAGGGTGTCTTCCATAGCAAAAAACGTGAAATTTTGTAGTTTTTTGGTACGGAACCCTCTGCTCGCTGTTCCTAGTCACACTTGGTCGGATTTTTATCAAAATCTGCTTCAATACGCCAGTCTATAGTCTATATTCAACAATTTATATTGTGTGGGTGATTTTAAAGGTTCAAATTGCGGAGGAGGTGTTAGGTTTCAATGGTGACTCCTACGTATTTGAACCTTGGACTCCTATATATGGGAACGATAGTATATGGAATAATTGTCAGGTTCATTTTAATTGGGCGGTTGAAATTCTTGCATAATGCATTTTTTATAGTTAATATTTCATGGTTACAGGTAGTTATTATAGTTGAATTGAAATATGATTTCATAATTATATTAATTTAACTTATTAACATTTCCCGCTACTAATCAGTGATAAAATCTTTGTGTATGTACAGACTAAGCAATTGCTTGCCTTAAGGTTATAGATAAGAAACTACAGACACAGTATAGTAGTCCTGAGCTCTTAGAAATAACGATTTCACTATTTTTTTTTACCTCTATCCCAATATTAGACACCTGTATGTACAGTCAACTATAAAGAAATGTACAAGTTTAATCTTACAAAGTGATGTATTGTCGTACATTCGACTCGCAGGGATCCATCATTTTGTAAAATTAAACTAGTAAGTACATCTCTTTGCAGTTGACTGTACTACACATTTCAACTATTATACATACTGACCTATTAGTTGATGTTTTGCCATCCCACAGTGTGGCCAAGGCCATGTTACATTAAATCCCATAAATGCTGAAGTTGACAACATTGCACAAGTCGTGCCTTAAATACCAGGCCGTATACACATTGCTACTTCTTACTTTAAGGACGTGCTCGAGATAGCACGCAGTTGATAAATGCTGTGGTTTTTGCAACATCATTTCAACTTACTTTAGACTTGTTTGCAACAGCTGTTAGTAAGCAAGATGCGACATATTGCAAAACTAAGGCTTTCCAGGAAACTTGAGCTATCTACTATATTTAGGTTGAATTTCATCTCGCGGATTCTATGAATGTCATGTCATGTTGTAATGGTAAATATTATTTACACAAATAAACTGTGCCATTATGATTGTCTACTGTTATTATTATATGCATAGTGTTTAGATAAACAAATAAATACGAATAATAAAACTCTTATACTCGGAAATTGTATCAATGGTCATAACTGAATAGAATCAACAATCATTCATGGTATGTTTTCATCAAAATATAATCTAGAAAGCTTCCGATTTCTTAGTTCGTGGGAATTATTTCAAAGACCGAAATTATGAAAAGGGAGAAAAATACTGCGGGACATTTATTTTATTTCAATTCGTTTGAGTCACAATATTATACGCTTTATTACTGGATAATTAATATAAATGTAAGTTAACATGATAATGTCATGATATAAACTTAATCGTAAACAAGTAGGATTAAGTTCATAGCATGACATTTATTATAGCATTCTATAGATTAATAAGTTCCTTTGGCAGCCTCAGTACTGGATGTAGGTCTTTCCCTATTTTCTAGTCCCTTCCTGCGACCTTTTTTAGGTCGTCAGTGTTCTGGTAGGGAAGTGACGTAGGTTGGTATAGTTATGTCATTTTGTTTCTTTTATAATTATCGATACTTAGATTTGAAATTAATAGGATCATCGTTATTTATGGCAGTTTTACTACATTTATACGATCTGTGTCAAGTGCTAAGATAATTTACTTAAGCTGCATATCTAAAACTAGAACTAACTTTATCTGTAATAGTTTATCGTATAATTATTAGTTGCATTGACGCTGAATATGATATTATAAATCTATTTTATTAGCAGATTCCTCCTCTAATTTACAAATTATAATTACTCTACAACCTTATATGACCATGACGACTTTATAATATATTCTATAACTCTGTGTAGGCTATATGAATTATGTTTTGCTGGGCTTCCGTAATTTATGGCATAGTTTGCATAGGCATGCCATAAATATTCCCTCTAAATATGGCATGACGTCATGTACTTCAAATGTTGTAAATATTACAGGTAACTAATTAACACCATAGCAAATCCTTGTAGCGCATATACTAATGAACATACACTAATCAAACTGATATTTCCGAATACGTATTAACATCTTCATTCAATAAACTCATTGATAAAACTACAATGTCGTTCATAAACCGTTACGCTGTCACCGGTATCGTTAAAAAAATATCGATAATCGTATCGAATCCTTAATCAACACAACACTATTTTTAAAATAACACAACACACCACTAGATCGATTTTCAAAACACTGTTAGTCTGTTAGTGAAGTTAAAATTTCGAGTTTCGAATTCGTGTTCGTATTTTGAAATGGTTTTGTTTGTGCCGCGATGCGCGTGTCTGCGCCGGTAGCTTGCAGGTGACTGCGTGCGCCGGCGCAACTCTACGGTAACTTACCCGTGACGGACAGTAATGGTAAAAAAACGAAGTATTTTGTACGTGGGATTATGAATACCCGACTTAGTTCATACATCGAGTAGTTATTGATGTAGTTTTAATTAAGCAGAATTTTTTTGCAAAAATGTGTGTTTAATAATGGGATATTTTTTACGTGAGGGAAATCCTCAGGGATGCTATGGCGGACTTCTACCGACTAAAAAAACCTCACGTATCCTGCCTAACAGCCTACGGTTGGAAGCCCAGGGTTTAAGAATGGTAGAAAAAGATTTCCCTTGATAGTTATTGTAGAATGTAGAGTATTTACAAGTTATTTGAAAGCATTATATACTTACCTACGTTTATTTATTTGAAAATCAAGTTTGAGGTGGCTAATATTGGGATGACATTTGGTGAAATAGGCTTTTGGGACAAAGTGTAACCTCCTTTCTAGGTAAAGCTATCTCTACCAGTTCAGGACTCCAATAATGGTGGGACTTGCGGAAAATCTGTTATCGATATTTTTCCTGAACATTTGACCGACCATCAGAGAATTTCTCAGTTCATGCATATAATCACACCATTTTCCCCGAAGGGACAGGCATAGGCATAGGTCATAAATTTTTCACGGACACAGTTTACATTTTTTTTTTGGTCCTACGTGATTGGAGACCTTAATGCTGTGGAGAAACGAAAAAACACAGATAGCCAACCTGTAGTAATTTATAGGTAGTCTATAAAACCTCCACTAAACGTAAGTAATAAAGAAAAAAAACAAGTATGAGACGAATTCGAGTTTGAAGTTTCCATGCCAAAAATCGGCAGATAAATTACATCTTATAAATGCGAAATTTTGTGAGTGTGGATGTTTGTAACTTTTTCACGCTCAAACCGCTAAACGTATCGGGCTGAAATTTGGTACAGAGATACATTATAATCTGGAATAACACATAGGCTACTTTTTATCCCGGGAATTAGTTCCCACGGGAACAAATTATACGCGGCCGAAGCTGAGGGCATCAGCTAGTTTATTATAATAGTGGCACCAGATACATTATCTTTAGGACAGTAGTGAAAGTAAAAATATCAAGTGCATTACATGTCAACATCTATGACCCCGTAAATTAAGGAAATGGGCTATTGTCTTTTTTTAAGTATTTACGGCGCATATAAAAATTTAAGTACATACATTCATACGTATATTTATTTTTGTCATCTTTCACTTGGGACCGAAAATCAGCAAACTTGGCCTACTGACCTCCCACATAGGAAGTTGTATGTGGCAGAGGCTTTATAAGCGGTTAGGAAGATTCTATTTTTTGACAAAACAAGAATGTGAAAAATGTTGTCTTGAGAAATCATTTCTGAACACAACATAATTTTATTAAATATGACAGAAAGTCTCAGATTAAATGGCGTTTTCTTCTTCTTCTTCAATAATATAATTATATTTTGTAGCTTTTAACTCTTTCTCAGAGTTCTGTTGTCAATGCCTATAGTGCTCTCGAATTGGTTAAAGATTTTTATCGCTAAAATTGATAGATAGGCAATAATTAGTAAGTTATCTTTTGCATGTCTGAATATTCAAACAAAAATTCTTCAGGCCAGGCTTTCGGCAGATATCTATCTATTCTAAGTATATAAGAAAGTATACGTATATTTTTAAAGCCGTCAAAATAAACCATAATAAGGTATAATATAAATGTATATTATGCAATAAATTATAATTTTACATACTGTAATATTATTCTCATATCATTATTTACTAACAAAAAGACTGCCAGCGCCATCTCTTGATATTATAAGTAAGCTTACAAAGCAAATTCTATACGAACCTTGTCGACCATCCACGATCTAAACTAAATACATGGTTATTGCGAAATTGCGCCATCTAGTTGAGATAACGAACAACTTTAAGCAAGCAAGCTTTTTGTTATTCTGCGTTTTTTTTGACCCTGACAACTTACCATTATGGTCTGGCCAGAGGTTCGCATGTACATACAAATAAAGTATGTGAGTAATTATAATAGGCGTAATTACAATAATAGAGGCTATTTTTATTAATAGTCATCAAATCATCACACACGTTCATGTTTTTATTTGTGTTTAATCTTTTAGTCCAATGTAAGATGTTATTCAATGATATCTGAAAGAGCTTTAATATCATTATGGCACACATATTTCTTCACAGTCTTTAATACCTCTCAGTACAATAAATAGTAAGAATATCCTACGGGTGGCGCACATATTTTTTCACAGATTTTTGTTTGATGGGAAATTGGACAAAAAGGATTGGTGTCATCAAATTTCGAAGAAATAGCAGATTAGTAAATTCTTCAAAAGATGTCTTATGCACAATTTGTCGTGGCATGACGATGAAGTGGTAAATCAAATTTGAAAAAATATCCTAAAGGACATTGCTAAACTCATTCAAAGATAATGCCCTCTTTACAATGGCCTCTTAAAGTAATGTTCAAATAGCTTTTATCTGTTTACTATAAGGTGCTATAAAACCCGATAAACACCTTAAAACTAATCCATTACGCGCTACCTACAAGATCATTTCAGTTAACAAAGATGACCTAGTCCTATAACAAAATATTTACAATAGCAATTAGTTTAACTTGATTTTACATGTAAACAAATCAAGTAGCAATTACGTCAGTTCTAAATGTTGTAGAGACGCAAAAGCGAGAATCGTTTGATCATAAAATTCTAGTTATTGTATTGACATTTATAATGGACTAATGGTTGACTTTTAAGCAGGTTTTAATTTTTATTTTATAGACTGTGGAAGACCGCTGTCAAGGTCCTAATAGGCCGTCTTGAATACCTTTTGAAATAAGCCATTTTCCCAGGAGTGGTATAGTTAGTTGTATACGAACGAAATAATACAGTTGCAGTCAGATCATAGGTAATATCAAGTCCAGCAAGATAAGTATAAATATGCTCATCCAACACTCAGGGGACACCTCCTCTCTAGGACACTCCCAGGCTCCCTGGACTAACATAAGGCTCAGGAGGAGAGCGATTTTAGTTGGTTGGAGTCGACATGTCAGTCCTACCCCGGTAAAATTCGTGAGGAGTTTTACACATTTTTTCAGCTTGGATACTCTATTATCTAGATATTTTACGGCTAAAGGCAGTATATGATGGTATAAGATTGAAACTAACAACTACATACTAAACCTGTGGGAGAGTTAGGTAATGCTTTGTGTGTGATTTGGCAAAAATAAGTGTTACAATGAAATGAATGCAGCTTACTTATGAAAAGTCACCTGCATAAGGTCAACAGCTTTAAAGACCAACAGATCATAACAAGGCTGGAGACCAGAGAAATATTTAAAAAATGTGTCGCAAGAGGGCGTGAGGGCGTATCGTAGGTGTCGCCATCTGTCGCCTGACCTTCGCAACAACCTACACGGGCCCTACGGAGTATAGGTCAGCTCTGTGTGATGTGGCGATATTATTGCTACCTTGGTACTTGCCACCGGATATGTATGTATGTGTGTATGTAGATTACTACCGCCTTCAGGTGTTGTTGTTGAATAATAAATTTATTAATCCTATGCAATAATTTATAGGGTTGTACTTACAATTTATAAAGATACAAGCGCAGTATTAGAATCTATTTTCTCTCTATTTGAATCTGCGATCAGTCCTTAACTATAAGCGGATTTGTTGTGAGTCAAGTGTCAAGCCAAGGGTGCTCTACAGCAGCAGCACCCTTCTCAGCATCGGGAATCTAAGTCCTGGATGTCATATCGCTTGAGGCGTTTATGGTAGCTAATATTAGTTAGCTGACTAGCCAGTTCATAAGGGTGGTTTCTGAGACGGACATTTGAGCTAGTAGCCTTATTTAGTGCCTAAGTATTAAAATCTGAAGTAGAAACTGTGACAGTTACGTGAAAGAATGTTCGGTTATTGTATCCAGGAGTTCCGAGACATCCTTAACAGGAGTTACTAGGACGAGGAGTTAGGCGCTATCGACACTAGACGGATAGGTAAGTTTGGTTTTAGTAGGTACGGGTCCGGTATGACATTCCTGGGGATTTCCATACTACGTAAAAAATACCTCCATACAACTCATTGGTTGTATAAAAAACGTTTCAGACATAAACGTTTCAAATGAGATGCATTTTTAAGGGTCTAACTTTTCTATATTAGTATTATACAGAGGAAAAATTGATTGTTCGTTTGTTCGCATACAATATGCTCTAAAACTATTGAACCGATTTGAAAAAAAAAATTCAAAAGCTACACAATACCCGGGTGACATACGCTATATTTAATTACCGTATTCCCACGGGAACCGGAGCCACACGGGTGAAACCGCGTGACGACCGCTAGTCAAAAATATAAAACTCCTGTATTATTTATTTTCACCATTTGCTATTATTATTTAAAAGTAAAAGTATATAGTTGCTTGCAACCGGTGAACAAGATCGAGAGCAAATTCTTACTTAGTTTAACAACTCGCTACGAGATGGCGTTACTAGTTCCAACTGTCGGAGACCTTGAAAACCAAACAAGGACAATGTCAAATAAGCGTGACGTCATCACAATACTGCATGCAACCTGCTGTATGTTAATTTCAATTTAAATTATGATTGAGAAATTAGTTTCATGACTTTTTTTATTGATTCAGCTTTACTACAAACTATTACATTTTCAAGTATTTGCCAAATCAACTTTACTATGTAAACTAGTATGCACTAATTATTAAAATAAGCACTAAGTAGATTTTTTCCAAACGATTAATAGACATTCATAGTTTTAGTTAGCTATAAATGTATACAAATTGATTGGGAAAATTTCCCCCTGTGCAACTTCTAGATACATTATAAAATGATAACATTTCTCTTGAATCACTATCTATTGCTGAAAACTGCATTAAAATCTGTTAGGTCGCGTAAAAGATGTTTTTATTTTACGCTATTACAAAGTTCCTCCTTTATTCTAAGTCGGTTGAAAAGTGTGGAGTGTCATAGAATATGTTTAACACTGTTTGTAACAAGTCAAATACATAAATTGAAGAGATCTTAAGATCATACTTGAACTGAAGCACTCTTTAATATTTATATTTATATTCTAAGTTCATAGGTTATTTACGACTTGTAAATTGGGTACTTCCAAGGTATCAGTTTATTTCTAACAAGGTTTTTAAGGTAGCAAACAAGTCTACTCGTCATCTGATGGAAAGTTATCACCATAGTGGAATCTTTGCAATTTATATGTTCTTTGTCGAAATAAAAGTGGTTAAGGGTTGTATGTTTGAAAGAGACTCATCTTGGGGTGAACTTTATACTAGTAAATATTCTTCGATTTAATCTAATAAAACTATATTATTGTAATTTATTAGATACTCTTGCTTTTTTAACGTATCAAAACACGATTAGGAATAATTTGTTCGATCGAAATCGCTCTCCAAAAATGAGAAATATTGCAAAAATCTTAACAAGTAATGTACTTTTTTTATCAAAATAAACGAGTTTAATTCTCATAAAAACTTGTCATAAAATCGTTATAGGTCCTTAGAACAACATTTTACGTATAAATGTTTTCTTAAAACCCCTCAGATTTTATAACAGTAATATAATGTATTAGAATCGAATGAAATCCGGCAAAAGCGTACGCTGCAATCGTTCGAATTTCCTTAGGATTTGTCAAGGTCGAACATTGCAGCCTTAAGTAAGAATTTGGTTGCAAAGATGTATGATTGTAAATTAGGCTGCTATGAGGTGTTACTGATATAAGGCACAAGTCGACGGTTGGCCATGTTTAAATCTCTAGTGAAAGTTCAGGAGATCAATCGGTAATCACTTTCAAAAATGATAGTCTATTGAACATCGTTAAAAGGAATCCTCTCTATCAAGACTTGTGATGCCTCCTCCTTCGAGTTCATAGCGAATTATGAAAAAACTTTTTCTTATAACAATAAACTTAATGTTTCAAGAGGCTACAGTCTATGGAAGTCTATGAAAAAGGCGGGAATCGTAATTTTCATGAGGGAGTAAAAAAGTACAACCTTGAACCAGGAAACTTTGAATATACCCGTTAAGACGAAGAATTACAATTATAGAAGTAACCTTATTTTATTATGAAATAGTTTTTGGTATTTTTTTAAACTTACCATCTTAACGAGGCAATAGACAACTCTAGATTTCAGCATCACTTTATCTTAAACAAAAAAGGTATGTACGCGTCGCGGGGTTCGTTGACCCCCGACCTGTGTAACTGTACGTTCTGTACGTGGTGTTGCGCATCGCGGTAACTTGGATTTAGCAGTTTCGGTTAAGGAACTATCGCTTCTAATCACATTTTTTACCGAAGCAGTAAAAAGTAGTAAGTTTAGGCGGTAAGTAAGAAGTCCCGCATAGCATCCACGAAGAAAAAAAAAGTGACAAAAATCCACATTTCACTAGTTTTATTTAGGACGAGCAGACGTCACGCGGTTTCGCCCGCGTATCTCCCGTACCCGTAGGAATACGGGAATAAAATATAGCCTATGTTCACCGCAAAGAGTGTAGCTTCCCAACAGTTAATTTTTTTTTAAATCGGTCCAGTAGTTTCGGAGCCTATTCGATGCAAACAAATAAATAATCAATCAAATCTTTCCTCTTTATAAATATGTGTATAGACATTTTGCGGTGTTATAAGGTTGTGTCTACCGATTTTTCAAGCTACATTACTTGCTACAAGCTACTACAAGAATATTAAACTGAAAATCAGACCTGAAAGTTCCTATTCTTAGATTTCGTGTCCATGAAATTTAATGACTTTCAATTTAGTCTCCAGTGCTTTAATTCGTATCAAGTAGAGAAATAACGCCGTCAGCTGTTCTAAATATCAGTCTTCATAAAAAGCCTTATAAAAACTTAAATCCGTTAACCCTCAACACCGGCGCCACACCATATAAGTAGTAAGTATGTATGTCACCACCCACTAAACGTTTCTCATTACTGAACCATTAAGCGCGGTGACCCATCAATGCTCATCACCCATTCATGTTTGCATCAGTTAAATAACTTTCGATATGTTTAGTGGGACGAGGTCGGCTGTTTTCATTAATATGCTATTTTGCTATTCATTTGGAATGATAAAGTAACCTTCAGATCCGGAAGGTACACTCATCCTAACCAATGTCAGTCTTTGAATGACAAACTGTATTTTAGATGCAGAAAATTCACTACTTATTTAGTTACAATGTGATAATACCCTAACTAACCTAATAACCTAACTACCCATCTGTCTTTAATATTTTTTTCTGTCCATCAAAAGGTTGCCTGGAAGAAATAGCTTTTTAGCGATAAGGCCGTCCTTTGTACAATATCTTACGATTATTGGTTTTTTTCTGTAAACTATAACTTGGTGTACAAATAAAGTTCTATTCTATACCTACTAATATAATACAGGTACTTTATTTCGAGTCGCTAAAGCCATTTAGATGATAAATAGAAATTGGAAGTACGAGATGACTAATGCAACATCAAAAATTCCTTTCCTAAGGAGTTCGGTTCGACATTCCTCCCTTACAATTAGTTGTGGTTATCCTTAACTGTTGTACGTTAGGATTGACGAATCGAGGGTGAGGCGGGTTCCCCTCCCTCCCTCCCCTCCTTTATAATCCTTGTAAGCTCGAGATGGATCAAATTTTTGGTTAAATAACGCTGCGTGCACGTTGTTAGGTCGTAGCGAGAGCGACATCCAAGTACTGCTCGTTCGCTCTAACTTTGCCGCTCGGCTCCATACTAAAGTCGAATTTTTAATTAGACGAAATTTTTAATTAGACTAAATGACATCAACTAATGTCACTTCTTCATACAATGTTGCTTATTTTCTATGACGAAGTGACATTAGCTACTGTCAATTTACTTCGTGTAATTAAAAATTCGGGTATACGCCTCTACGCCAGCGGCAAAGTTAGAGCGAACGGGTAGTAATCAGGACGACTTTCTAAGAAAGGCTATTGAAAGTTACGATCAGTTTGTTTCTGCGTACAGTGGTATTCAGTTACAAGAGCTTATAATAAAGCAGAGAATGGATTACATATTTAGATCATCCATTCTAAACTCGCTCCTCCAACAAAAGGAAGTACGTATGCAGCGAAAGTATTGCGCAATTATTCAATGCACAATACCGTTGCGTCATAACCCTGCCGGCTCAGACCTGTCAGTCAAGCATCTGACACTTCTGATGTGTGCATGATCTTTGCTACGAATGAAAGTATATTACACTAGCGGAAGTCACGCGGTTTCACCCGCGTAGTTCCCGTTTACGTGGGATTACGAGAATAAAATATAGCCTATGTTCACCGCAAAAAGTGTAGCTTCCCAACAGTGAAAGAATTTTTCAAATCGGTCCAGTAGTTTCGGAGCCTATTCGATGCAAACAAACAAACAATCAAATCTTTCCTTTTTATAATATTAGTATAGATATATGTATTTTAGACTAGGATATGGACGGGGATAGACAACAGCTGAACTGTGTGTGTTGGGAATCCTGGCATGGGTGCCGGGAGGGGATGCAGTTGAACCAACCTGGAGTGAAAAAAAAATCTGGCAGGCATAGAAATATTGTGTTTCGACGCAGATGCGCCCTCTATAAAATAATCCTGGATGCAGACTAAACACCCAGGAAATAATTCAGGCGCGGCATCCATGAGCCCTGAAGTTATCCTCCCAAGGGTTCACCCGGGGCTCAAGGTCGTAGACAGATAGAAGGGTCCTCTATGCCAAAATATATGCAAACGTTGTCAGATACAATACAAATGGAGAAAAACGATCGTATAAAATGTCTCTGCTTACCTCTTTAGGGAAATTAGCGTGACTTTAAACTCCCCTACGAGTTTTGTGAATACTAAAATACATGTAAAACATGAAGCGCTCGTGGCCCCGCGGACTCAGTGTTCTGTAAACGATCACTGCAGTAAGCAACTTTCACTATGGCCGGTCCATGGATGGGTGACCATCCACGTGATCACTTTGTGACATTTATTTGAGCGTTTCCGTGCTTCGGAAGACACGTTAAGCCGTTGGTCCCGGTTGCCAGTAAAATGGCAGTCGTTAAGCTAAGTTGAAGGCTTTATTTCAACAGCAGGCAGTCACAACCTGAGCCTGTCCATTTAAACACGGCAATACGGCTCACCACCTATTACGTGGGACAAATTATACAAAGGTGAAATGTGGGCATATAATATGCCTCTGCCTACCCCTTCGGGGATAAAGGCGTGACCATTATGTATGTATGTATGTAAAATACATGTAGAATTGTTAGAAAGTCTCTATTTTCTCTTTCGAGCATCACAATGGCGGGAAAATATACTAACTTTCCTCTCCCGGACGACCGTATGCTAATTTATATGTAGAGATACTGTATCTATTCTATTTCATTAAGTAAACAATAAAATTGTAAGTTACATACATCAAGAAAATTTAATTTTTGTTAGTATTTTTGTTATTTTAATGGTTGATTCGTTATCCTCCAGTCATGAGGTAGGTATGGGCATATGATGAGAAGGGAGGAAAGCCATGTAACGAAAAGAGAGATGAATTTGAATTTTGAGGAAAGAGAGTCAGAGGAAGGTCAAAATAAAAGATGAATTGTTTAAAGGATAATATAAATGCGGAAGAAGTGAATGATGAGACGACGATTATCCTTTTCAGTACCTTCCAATACAATAATTGTGTGAACTCGTAAGTTCAATTTTTTTTCGCTAAGTTATCGAAGTATTTGTACGGGCTCGACAACACATAATTGTGAGAGGGGTGTATGAAATTGATAGGGAGGAATGGAATAAGACTACTATTGCATTGACCCCAAATAAATTGGGACAGGATTAAGAGAATGATGATGATATTGAAACCAAAGAAAACGTCAAATCAAAATTCTAAACATATACTTGGAAAATAATATTCGTAGATAGTCTATACCGCCCAGATTGTTCAGTCAGAATACTACCAACCACAGAATACTGCCAATCGTATGGAGTTCTTTATCTTAAGCCATCTTAAGGCATAACACATGGGATTCAACTGATGAAGTGTATCCAACTCTGCCTGTTCGAGTCACATAAAGTACCGTTTGATTCCTCGAAAGATATGGGCGGCATCCCCATAACAACTGCATCAATAATGCATTTCCAATTTCCTACCGAAACGCGTGACATCCTGATTGCACGACGAAGACAGCTACACAGGATATAGCGTTGTATAATATGGATGAAAGAGAAAGTCTATATTCTTTGTTGAACTTTGATGTGAGATGGTTTGAAATATATTTTATGTAACTTGACATTTTAAACGCGAGCTTTAGATTTTAAGTAGAGAAATTTTGAGGATAATTTGATCATGCACGTAGCTATTTGATCGAAATTTTGGTATGAGGAGCTTCCTTTTTTCTGTTTTACGTGAGGGAAAAATCCTAATGGATGTTATACCGGACTCCAACCGACTAAAAAACCCCAAGTGTCCTGCTTACGGTTAGGAGCCCCGGGTAAGCGCTCGGAAGGATACCCCAGGACTGAGGAGCTCCCTACGTAATATTTGACTAGGACGATGCAATTACATGAGTGGGTTAAGCAGAGTGCCTTTAGAGGACTTACTCGGGTCTCCCGACCAGATCAGATGCAGGGCATGTGGTTGTAGCCGGTAGGAACCCAGTGAATCCACCAATCAGTACAAGGGGTCACGCTGAGTTTGACGTGTACAATAAAGTTACGTAGTAGCCAGGAGATTTTAGCAATGGTGAAAGACACTGCCTCTTTTACCAAACTAAGTCCTCGATAACCCTCAGATTGATGAAGGCAATCGCTTAATTCTTTTTTCCAAAAAAGAAACAGAAAAGCGTTCATTCATTTTACACAGAATGTTTAAACCTGGTGTAACTAACCTGGTATTTGTAAGTATTAAAGGCTATTGTCTTCATTGAATGTCCTATAATGAGGTTAAGCCTTATCTGTGAAGCCTTGTAGCGTGTGGCGAGACGCCAATGGTATTGGCAACGAGTGTTGCTTCATTATAAAGTAGGCAGGTGACTGATTAATCAAATTCACCGTTTATTTGAGTTTAATTTTGAATACAGATGTTGTTATGAAGGTACGTAGATCTAGTAAAGGGGCTTTAACGGAGATTTGATATACTTATGTCAGACACGGGTGAAGCGAGCTAGTATAAGGCCTTTTCATAAGAGCTCAAGATTGGCACTGGCAAGACGCAAAATCCGATTAAAATCGGGATTTGACGATGTAATTCTGGTTTTTTAATGGCAATCTTAGGTTTTGTGTCGGTACGATATCTTTTAGCACATATTTAACCTCCTGAGTCCTTCATGAGCTTATCTTAATGAATCGGCGATCGTGGCCTCTTTTTTTGTAACTTGAGGAAAGTCCTACATGGATGACGCATGCACTAAAAAAATCTGTTGTCTGTAAAGTAGGTTTACTGACGATAGTTGAACGTGACGTCATAAGAAAATACTGATGGAGGTAACGCCCATGAAAATTAAAAATAAAAATACAAATAAAAATAAAAATAAAGATAAAATCAAGTTAAAATAAAAATATAAAAAAACACATCAAATGATTATAGCGCCATCTGTTGAAAAGATTACTAAAATAAATGGAACGCCTCAGAGCGAGGCAGAGCGTGGTAACGCAAGGGAGGTAACGACGAATTGCGTCATCTTTTTTTGTTCGTGCAGCCGGCTCCATCGAATTATAAGACGTCGTCACGTCAAAAACCGCACGTACCTATCCTACCTAACAGCTTACTTAAGATCGGGTGATCCTACTTTATGTCGTTAAATGGACTGGACGGAACTAAAAAACGAGTAACACAACAAAAATGTGTATGATGTAAGATCTAACACCTCACCGAGCGGCTTTGTACTCGTCACACAAAGGACACGTACATTCCACGGTTTTAGCACTTTTGTGGCCAAACATTTGACCATGGCGTGGCCAAGATACCTACTTACTTGTGATGTTTTTATAGTGTGTAAATATTACTCGGTAGTACTTTTAAGTTGTTAACTGTTATTTTTCGGTTATAAAAATGGCGGTTGATTTTATTTTACTCGGCTGCCCGACGAATCCGTTGAGTAGTTTCGAAGTCTATTCGTGCAAACAAACATACAATCAAATCTTTCCTCTTTTTTTATATTTAGCTCGCCAAATTGACGTCGCCACCAGCCTGATGGAAACCTGTGGCGCATCTAGCGATTGGGGGCCACCTCTGACAGCGGTCCCCAAGTTGGCCTTGTGATGTGCCTCTTCACGCTCAGCTTGAAGAACCCAGGATTGTAAGAGGAAGGAAACACGTGCGCTGGCAGGTCGTTCCAGGGTTTTGTGGTTCGACAGAGAAACGATCTTTTGAATCGTTCAGTTCTAGCGAAGATTCTCTCCACTGTGTGGGAGTGGCACCTCTGTCCAGCACGCCTCTCTTAAAAATATTAGTATAGATAGGTATAGATAATGCTGCACGTAAAAACTAAAATAAAAACATTAATTGATTTCTGATATTGAAATTAAGGATGCTTGAAGATCCTAGTAGAATAGTAGACAGCGGACGCCAATCTTCAAAGGGTCTCGACTGCACTCACTACTAACGATGTAAAAGTTTGTGAAGATGTTTGTTACTCAATCACGCTGTAACGGCTGAACGGATATGGCTGAAATTTGGTACAGGGATTGATTATAATCTGGAATAACTACTTTTGTACGGGGAATATGTTCCCATGGGAAACAGGAACGGGAACTATCTCTCTGTCGAAGCCGCGAGAATCATCTACTAGTCCATACATAATTATACAGAATTTGGAAAATTCTTTATTAAAAGATGTATTTGCGGAGGAAAGTTTGCTGTTTGAGTACAGACGGCAGTATAATAATATAATCATTGCCTGTGAACAGATTTTTATGTTGTTTTGATAGTCCGCACGCTCCGTCTTACTAATATTATAAATGCGAAAGTTTGTGAGTGTGGATGTTTGTTACTCTTTCACGCTCGAATGGCTGAACGGATCTGGTTGAAATTTGGTACAGGAATACATTATAGCATAGTCTGGAATAACACATAGGCTACTTTTTATCCCGGGAATAAGTTCCCGCGGGAACAAATTTTACGCGGGCGAAGCTGCGGGCGTCAGCTAGTTAACTATATGCAAATGAGGTGTAATAGCCGGTGCACACGGACACAGAGTTATGCTGCACTTACTATAACTCAAGTTGGTGTCGTGTGGACAGGCTATTAGCTTACGCTGTGTTTTAGCCCCTCTCTAAAAAAGAGTGCAGAGGGGTTTATGGCAAGACTTTGTCTGTAGCTGTGACTCTGTCGCGTTAAACTACGTCACTAGGTCACGTGGATCCTCTGTTCAAAGTTTGAAATAAAACTTTTACTTTCAGAATAAACGTGTAAGAGAGGGGCAGTCTGGTGAGAACGATCTCACGGCTTTCTTGTTACAGCTATGGAACCTATCTGATAGATCGGTAATATGGCCGACAGTTCTGAGTACTTACAAGTTTTATATTGAGTGCATTGATGACGGCCTTGACGTATAAAGACCTCTGCATCTTGGAAATCCATACTTAAATATATTTTTCAGAAAATCAAGAGCGAGAAAGAGAAAGAGAAAGAGACAGAGAGAGAGAGAGTGAGAGAGATAGAGAGAGATATCTCCTACCCACGATGTTCATTGTGTTGTTGCCTAGTTAATAAACCGACTTTCCCTAGTTCCTCGTCGAGTACCTATGTGGCCGGTTTAATACAACTAGAAACTTTGAAGTATCTAGGTGTGAGGGATTTTAGAGGTCTAATCAATACATATAATAGAATCGTAACTGTCTGTTTGTCTAATCGTTTGTGCACGCTAATCTTAGCAACCGCCCAACCGAATGCAATGCGGTTTTCTTTATTAAGTTGCGATCGGCTCCACTTAAGATTTAGTGTTTGTTTCATGTCAATCGGTTTATAAATAAAAAAGTTATATCAATCTAAAGAATCACATATAAAATGCAGCGTACGAAGTCGCAGGAAACAGTTAGTTTATAATAAAAGCCGGTCTTTAAGAAAGGTATTTTTTTATTCCGCCTCCATAGGGGGCTGCCCACTGTCCTTACAGACGCAGGCCCTAGACGACAGTGTGACGTGAGGGATTTACCACCCTCTCCCCCCCCCCCCTCAAGAAGTGGGATAACACCCGAACAACAACCCCGGAGACCCGGGATAGCACCCGAACCCCCCCTAGGTGAGACCGCAGTGGTAGCCGTAGGTCTGTTGGAAGTCCTGGGATATCCTTTCGAGGGCTTACCCGGGGCTCCCAACCGTAGGCCGTTAGGTAGGATACGTGTGGTTTTTAGTCGGTAGCAGTCCGGCATAGCATCCCTGTAGGATTTTCCTCTCGTTGAAAAATATTAAAAAGAACTCGTTAAATAAAATTATATTACCATTACGTAGTGCATACTTTTATTTTTGAGACTGGGCAAAAATAACTAATAATGCGGACTCTCACATAATTACTGTGAGCACCAAAATATAAACATAATACGTTAATTATTTTATTTGAAACGTGCGACTTCCGTTATTCTATTTTTGCGACTGATGGCAGTCTTCCGGGGTGATTCAAGAAAGCCAGCGGCAATTGGCTAAGATTATGATGATTATGGAGTAGTCCTTTACCTAATATATTTTAACCACCATCTAAAAAATCTGAAGCCAAAGTTGCTAAGCTCAAACCTTGAGAACCCACGGAGTCCGCAAAATGTTAGCTTTCAAAGCCGGGAACTTTTTTTGGATGAAAAACGATTAATATTAACAGGGCAGAATTTCATAAAGTAGTATGAGAAGTAGCAAGTATGAGAAAAGATCTTCTGAATTAGATTTGAAAGAAAGAAAGAAAAATTTGTTTATTCCACACAAAAACATACAGAATATCTATAACAGTAAATAATAGCTTACTATTTACACTAAAAGTATTCCATTTTTTTTGACGCACACTCCGTGGAATAACGGCCGCCTCTCAGCATTATGCTGTCTGCATGTAATTCATTTCAGATCTCATTGAATTTTTTTACGGATTATCTACTCTCCGTATAATGTATATTAGTATGGCTGCCGCCGATTGGACTATACTCTCAGACACGTATGAAAAACACTACAAAATCCCGGAGGATGTATGTGCCTCGTCATCCAGACCCGACATATTCCTGTTTTCGAGGATACACAGGCGTGCGGTGCTCGTGGAGCTGACGGTGCCGTGGGAGACCAACATACCGAAGGACCACGCCAAGAAGACAAATAAATACTTTGACTTGACCAATGAGTTAACCAAAAATGGCTATGTGGTTAAACTCTATGCCGTAGAAGTAGGAGCAAGGGGAATTCCAGCTAAATCCCTGTATAATTTATTTAAGGACCTTGGATTGCCAAGAGCTTCAGTAAGCTCTTTA
Source organism: Miltochrista miniata (assembly GCA_933228765.1). Classification (NCBI taxonomy): domain Eukaryota; kingdom Metazoa; phylum Arthropoda; class Insecta; order Lepidoptera; family Erebidae; genus Miltochrista; species Miltochrista miniata. The sequence goes on from OW121769.1 coordinate 7,704,566, forward strand.
CTAAAACGAGTATCCAAAGAGGCATTGATAGGATCTTACCAAATCTGGTTGGGCAGGGGGGGAACATTGTTGACGGTGGAAGGTGATCGTTTATGCGCATAGTAAGGTGGCCACCCTAAACCTACTCGAATGGGTCGCAAGTCCCAGACGCCGTCGGGGTGTTTCCCCCTGTGACACGCTATGGACCCGGCGCGCCGGGTCCATAGCGTGTCACAGGGGGGCATTCCATGGATGGATTCTTTTTCACGGAGAATCGCAAGAATCCATGGAATGCTAAGAATACGGTCTCTCTCTCTTTTGAGCAAGAGAAATAAAATGGAAGATCTCTGTGCTATTCATTATAGTATCCGCAATACGAACTGGCACTTTGGGTCATAAATGTCACTTTCTGTAGGGGTTGAACCATGTCGGTAAAATATTTAAAAATTTGTCGATATGTCGTAATCTGATATTAAGTGGGTAATTTGCTTTTAGTCGTAAATATGATATTAATAGCAAATAAGATTTTCTTAAATAATTAGCTAAATTTTAACAATAAAAAAGTAAATTTGAATTTTTTTTAGTTAGTAATTCACCTACTCAACCTACTTATTTTAATATATTTATTTAATTTAATACATGTGTCTTAATAAATCAATGCTGGTATAAAAATAAATAAATAAATAAATCATATTTAAATTTTTCATTTCATTACTTTTGTCGATACTGTTATGGAATACGTAAAAGATTACCTGCACAGCACTATGGGTGCGAGTCCCGCTCCATAAGACTGTGTAGGTGCAAAAGAGATAGCACGAATCCGATGATTTATGGCCCAACGTGCCAGTTCGTATTGCGGATACTATAGTACGTAGGTACTATACTGTGGTTTTTTTTTTTCAGTTTTACTTATTGATGTTTTGACAGTTTTTCGACATAGTGTTAAAAAGCCAGCATAGTAAAATATTGGTTGCGTTTAAGTTATTTTTGTCAAGCTGCTCATATCACTATCCGTAAAGTCACGATAGTCAAGAGTTCAATCGCCTCCCGCGAGTCCAAAGACACCTTAGCGCCTACAATATGCTATTAATTACCTCACTAAGTCCCTACAAGGACCATTGATAATGGCATGGTTAATCATTCAAAGCCTCCATAGGAGAGTGACGCAAGCCACACCTTCTATGATTCTTAAAATATCTAATTTGAATATACATCTGGTTTTAAGTATCGCTTAGTATAAAATGAGTCTAAGGACGTGCAACATGTAGGGTGAACTCATCCAATTCCGTGATAAAACAGAAAATGTCAGTAAAACTCTGGTTTAACTTAACCGAAACGTTTAATTTTTAATAGGAAGATCAATCAGTCTTTTATTTATCATAAAATAAAATAAAAGTTTTATTATTATTATAATAAACCTACAATAACATCAAATTATTAACAGCATACATTTGTGGGTAATTCTGTGACAGTAACTTTAATTCGGTGATAGCACTACTTTAATTCACAAAACAAAACAATTATCACAAAACAAATGAACAGGTCAATAAGTTCTTATTGGAGCAAGTAAATTTCCAAATTTCATAAAATTCCGTCAAGTTTTACTATTTAAAATGAATTAATTTGTCGAGGCTTTCATCGGTAGCCCGCGAAAACCACCACAATGGCGGCCGGAATGACTGATCGTGTGATTGTTACTTTCTCGCTCGCACGATTTTAACAAAATTTTGCACACAAAAAGAAGCTTTATTGCGCTTGCTTAAGGTTGAATTTATAATACCGTATTTAACTCCTATCACGGAATTAAATGAGTCACATATTTATGCGAGTTTACCCTATTTCTTATCGATATACTCGTAGTTTTAAAAACTTCGAAAAATAGAGTAAGGCTAGAGCAGGGGTTCCCAACCTTTTGCAGGCCGCGGCGCCCTTATAAGTCTTGAAATTTTTCGCGGCGCCCCATCGTATCACGTGTAATCACCCCCCCCCCCCCCCCCCCGACTAGTAATCCTCCGCTCAAGCCACATTCCTGTGCCATGGAGCCTCGGCCAAGTCATTACTTGCAGACCAAATCCGGGAAAACATGTGAAGCCGGCGTTATCTAGGGAAACTGTCTTCTTTTTTACTTGTGGAATCTGTGTGCCGAAATCTTACCGACTGAAACCATACGGTGTTCTACCACTACCTACGGTCGGGAGCCTCGGGAAAGATTTCCCAGGATTCCCGACAGCCTTGGCCACCACAGCGACGTCATCTACTTTACTTCGTTTGGTTCGAGTACTTCCCCGCATCTTCGGGAGCTTTCGGGTGTCACTCTCGCTTCCTGGGTCGTGTGTCGTGCGAAAAACTTTAACTTCACGCTGTCGTCTTGGGCCTGCTTCTGTAAGGACCGTGAAAGCCCCCGCCCCGACCATAGGCCCCCGGTCATAGAGTCCGATAGTATGGGCAAAATCGAGTATATGGCACCCTCGCCGCAGACTGGAAATCTCGGGTTGGAGAGTTATCTCCCTGCTCCCTCCCCGCCATCTCTTTCACGAGAATGACCTGCTCGCAGAAAGACGCGGCGGCGTCCGACGTACTCCCGTTGGAAATCATCGCTAGCACCGTAGTCTCCAGCGAGATAATGTTCAGGTCAAGACCTGCCACTAGGACATGGCACCCACGCTATGCTCTGTATGGAGCGCTGTGTCCTCGCTGCTTCCTTCGCAGTGCTGACACTGAGCCGTGGTCTCCCGGCGTAATCGCCACAGATACTGATCGAATCATCCGTGCCTTTAATTATCGGTGACAACCGGTAGAAGAGATTGCCACGGCTCCTCTCCAGCCACTCGTTTATTATCGATCTGATCACCACCTAAGTTGAGAGATCCACTAAGACTCTTCAAGATGGTCAACGCGGTGAGGACTTAGCTGATTTCCTTGGGCGGAAGGTGGCAACTTTCGCCTCTAACTATTAAATAAATAAATAAAATAAAAGTTTTATTATTATTATAATAAACCTACAATAACATCAAATTATTAACAGCATACATTTGTGGGTAATTCTGTGACAGTAACTTTAATTTTTTTTTTTTTTTTTTTTATACCACTAAGGTGGCAGACAAGCACACGGCCCACCAGAAGAACCGGTGGTCACCGCAGCCTATGAACGTTTGCAACACCAGAGGCGCCACACTCGCGCTGCCGACCCTGTAAAAACCTTCTTAGACCCCTTTTGAAGAACCCCATACTGTAGGCGTTTGGGAAAACCGAGGCAGGAAGATCATTCCACAACCTAAGCGTGCGCGGAAGAAAACCCCTACCGGATCTAACCGTGCTCAAACGCTCCGGACGTAGGGTGTGCGGATGAAATCCCTGTCTATGGCGAGCGGTGCGATGATAGAAGGTAGCCGTGGGCATCATGTCAAACAATTCCTCGGAGCACATACCATTGTACAGGCGGTAGAACACGCATAAGGAGGCATAGTCTCTCCTGTCGCGAAGAGGTTCCACACCACCTGTCAGTATAGGATCGTTGACAACTCTCACAGCTCGCCTCTGCACCGAGTCAAACGGGCGAAGCTGATATTCAGGTGCCCCCGCCCAGAGGTGACAGCAGTACTCCATGTGTGGCCGCACTTGCGACTTATAGAGAAGCAGTGTTTGCGCCGCAGTAAAGTACCGCCGCGCCCTGTTGAGCACACCGAGCTTCTTGGACGCCAGCCTGGCCTTGTCCTCCAAATGACTGCGGAACTGAACGTCACTGGAGATGTCAACACCAAGGATCCCTATACTTTTAGAGATGGAAAGAGATGTGCCCTGGAATCGTGGCGCTACAGTAATTGGGGCTTTCTTAGCGGTGAAGAAACACGCCTGTGTCTTGGAGGGATTGAACTGGACAAGGTTTTGTCTACCCCAATCGGACACTCTAGTAAGAGTAGCCTCGATTTCAGACACAAGCTGTTCACGACTTTCCTCCACTGCGTCCCGAGAGATACCGGGACGGCCTGTGTAACAAGTGTCCCCTGTACTGTCGTCTGCATAACAATGAATGCCGTCAATAGACAACATGTCATTGATATGCAGCAGAAACAGGGTAGGGGACAACACTGAGCCTTGCGGTACTCCAGCGTTTATGGCCATGCAGTCAGAACAGCTGCCGTCGACAACAGCCCTAATGCTTCTATCGGCCAAAAAGCTGGACACCCATCCGCAAAATCTCTCGGTCAGTCCGTAGGAGGGCAATTTTTTAAGAAGACCACGGTGCCAGACCCGGTCAAAGGCTTTAGAAATGTCGAGGCTCACTGCTAGAGCCTCGCCCTTACTCTCGATAGCCGTCGCCCATCGGTGTGTGAGGCACACGAGAAGATCGCCCGTCGAGCGACCGTGACGGAAACCGTACTGCCGGTCACTGAGCAGGTCGTTTTCCTCAAGGTACCTCAGGAGCTGTGTATTAATTACACACAATTCGGTGATAGCACTACTTTAATTCACAAAACAAAACAATTATCACAAAACAAATGAACAGGTCAATAAGTTCTTATTGGAGCAAGTAAATTTCCAAATTTCATAAAATTCCGTCAAGTTTTACTATTTAAAATGAATTAATTTGTCGAGGCTTTCATCGGTAGCCCGCGAAAACCACCACAATGGCGGCCGGAATGACTGATCGTGTGATTGTTACTTTCTCGCTCGCACGATTTTAACAAAATTTTGCACACAAAAAGAAGCTTTATTGCGCTTGCTTAAGGTTGAATTTATAATACCGTATTTAACTCCTATCACGGAATTAAATGAGTCACATATTTATGCGAGTTTACCCTATTTCTTATCGATATACTCGTAGTTTTAAAAACTTCGAAAAATAGAGTAAGGCTAGAGCAGGGGTTCCCAACCTTTTGCAGGCCGCGGCGCCCTTATAAGTCTTGAAATTTTTCGCGGCGCCCCATCGTATCACGTGTAATCACCCCCCCCCCCCCCCCGACTAGTAATCCTCCGCTCAAGCCACATTCCTGTGCCATGGAGCCTCGGCCAAGTCATTACTTGCAGACCAAATCCGGGAAAACATGTGAAGCCGGCGTTATCTAGGGAAACTGTCTTCTTTTTTACTTGTGGAATCTGTGTGCCGAAATCTTACCGACTGAAACCATACGGTGTTCTACCACTACCTACGGTCGGGAGCCTCGGGAAAGATTTCCCAGGATTCCCGACAGCCTTGGCCACCACAGCGACGTCATCTACTTTACTTCGTTTGGTTCGAGTACTTCCCCGCATCTTCGGGAGCTTTCGGGTGTCACTCTCGCTTCCTGGGTCGTGTGTCGTGCGAAAAACTTTAACTTCACGCTGTCGTCTTGGGCCTGCTTCTGTAAGGACCGTGAAAGCCCCCGCCCCGACCATAGGCCCCCGGTCATAGAGTCCGATAGTATGGGCAAAATCGAGTATATGGCACCCTCGCCGCAGACTGGAAATCTCGGGTTGGAGAGTTATCTCCCTGCTCCCTCCCCGCCATCTCTTTCACGAGAATGACCTGCTCGCAGAAAGACGCGGCGGCGTCCGACGTACTCCCGTTGGAAATCATCGCTAGCACCGTAGTCTCCAGCGAGATAATGTTCAGGTCAAGACCTGCCACTAGGACATGGCACCCACGCTATGCTCTGTATGGAGCGCTGTGTCCTCGCTGCTTCCTTCGCAGTGCTGACACTGAGCCGTGGTCTCCCGGCGTAATCGCCACAGATACTGATCGAATCATCCGTGCCTTTAATTATCGGTGACAACCGGTAGAAGAGATTGCCACGGCTCCTCTCCAGCCACTCGTTTATTATCGATCTGATCACCACCTAAGTTGAGAGATCCACTAAGACTCTTCAAGATGGTCAACGCGGTGAGGACTTAGCTGATTTCCTTGGGCGGAAGGTGGCAACTTTCGCCTCTAACTATTCTATTATATATATATATATATATAACTATTCTCAGACACCGCGTAGATTAGTTTTAAAAAATCGAAATTGTTGTCTTGACAGACATACCCTTTTTTGCAAAGGTGTTTTAGAGCGGAGTCCGCGACTCGGAAAACGACGGCGACGGGTCAAACTCAAACTCAAAAAACATTTATATCGCATAGTCCTACTACATAGGCACTTGCGACACGTTCATGAATACAAATCAAAGCATGAACGCGGCCCGCTGAAGCAGAATTGGCAAAAATCTTGGCGTGCTATTCTTTTTGTGCTCTTTTTATTTTTTGAGATAGGGGCGCCGCGGGAGGCCTCGCGGCGCCCCTCTGGACTCGCCGCGGCGCACAGGTTGGGAACCCCTGGGCTAGAGAGTTAATGAAAGCGCCACTGTTCTGTTCAATACAGCAACGAACGAAAAAAATTGAATATGTTTTTTTTTTTCGGTAAAATATTAATTGTAAATCGTCGCGAGTTCTTTTTTTACAAAAATAAAACCTCTTTGTACGAGCTTTTTAAAGAAACGTCAAAATATAAATTCGAATTTTAAAACTGTTGACATCATTATTTTTTAATCCAGCCTGGATTTTTTTTGCGGGGACGTCGGACTATGTGTTGCCGTGTATGCCGCCTACTTCACCCAATTAATCTAACATGCTCACTGACCTGGAAATGCAGAATGATAGTCCATATCAGTCCCAGGGTCAGCTTGGGGTTTCCGTCGACGATGTCTTCAGCGCGAATGTTGACCAGCTTGATTTTCTTGTATCGGAGGAAGTCGAGAGCCATTTGGACATTCTGGAGCATGTGGAAACGCATCCTGCCTCTCTCGCGCGGCTGAAATAGAAAGGTTGGACAAATTATAATTACATTTTCTCGAAAAATTTACTCATTTGTCAACATAATGTCATGAAATTCTCCAAAAAAAGAGCATTTCAAGAATGATCTTCGCATATTCAAGTATAGACACAGGAGAACCTCTTCCTTCTTTGAAGTCATTTTTTAGGGTTTCGTAGCCAAATGGCAAAAACGGAACCCTTATAGATTCGTCATGTCTGTCTGTCTGTCTGTCCGTCTGTCTGTCCGTCCGTGTGTCACAGCCACTTTTCTCCGAAACTATAAGGCCTATGCTATTGAAACTTGGTAACTAGATGTATTCTGTGAACCGCATTAAGATTCTTATATAAAACTAGAAAAAAAGCAGTAAATTTAGGGGGTCCCCATATTCAGAACTGAAACTCAAAAATTTATTTTTCATCATACCCATACGTGTGGGTTATCTATAGATAGGTCTTTAAAAATGCTATTGAGGTTTTTAACATCATTTTTTTCTAAAGTGAATAGTTTGCGCAAGAGACACTTCCAAAGTGGAAAAATGTGTCCCCCTCCCTCTAACTTCTAAACTAAGAGAATGATAAATCTAAAAAAAATATATGATGTACATTGGCATAAAAACTACCAACGAAAATTAGTTTGAACGAGATAGAGCTAGTAGTTTTTTTTTAATACGTCATAAACCGCAATTTTCGGTTAGAAAAATAACTACCACTGCGAACGTGTTAAAACATCAATCAAAGTTACAACGAACTATAAGAACTTTTATATTATGTTACTTGCTGCTACGAAACCCTTCATGGGCGAGTCCAACTCGCACTTGGCCGGTTTTTTAAAGTTTGTGGCATTTTTGCAACGGCTTGCTTACATGATTGTGCTTTAATATCTAACTGATAAATTAGCAGATCGTAAAACATATTTTGTTAAGTACGACCCAAGATTTAAACCTCGGAACTCAGAACTGCGAGTCACATGCACTGAATGAATGCTTACAATTCAAATACCGTCTAAAAAAACTAAAATGTTCATTTATTTATTTATTTACCACTACACCCCTAAGCTAATTTAAAACTAAGCAACTCATTCGTCCGCTAAAAAGTACGTATATCAAAACCCTCTATCTTATCTCCCCAACAATATGCTATTCTACCGTTTTCCCCGCATTAATCACTTAAACAGCCCCCAGTAACGCTAGGGTTGGTAAAGATCGGCCACACCTGCCATCGGCCTGGTTCATTTAAATGGATCTAGATAATCTGTTTATTGGTTGGGGTTTCTAGGTTAATTATTGATCGATTCAGATCTGTTGTATATAACCTGAATCTATCAAGAATAAAGTTGATATTAAACGCACATTATAGTTACGCCTTATTCAACAATCAAGTCCAGATTTCACCAGCTAAGATTTCCCGAGTGAAGTGGTGAGTCTATTGCTGTGTTCAAATGTACAAGGGAAGGTTGCCTTTCACGTTTTTTAAATTTTTAGACAGCCTATAGGGCTGTGAATTTGTTCAACCGCTTGGCAACCTTTCCGAAACGTCGGTATAAGTAAGCAGTGATCGAGAAGTGACGAAAAGTATAAGTATTACACATAAAAAAAAGACTGATAGATCCATAATAACGGAAATACAAAAACCCATAAGTTCTTTTTGCATGTTTCCGGAACAAAAACTTGTAACTACTTAAATTAATACAATAGCAGATAAAACCACTTTAACACGCGATTTAATAATTAAATCGAATATAAAGTACAATATACACGTAGGCAAGGCTATTAACGTGTTCGTTCACGCCCTTGTAATAATAGTGTCTATGAAGAGTGTGAGGTGCACGGTATATCTAGATGATAAGGCCGTGATGCCTAGGAATGAGGAGATGTCACTACAAATGATGGGAAAAGGCAAGAAAGAAATAAAACTAATTCATGAAGATAATTATATGAATCCTGTTAAGATATCGGAAAAGCAGCGGGCTAAATTCAATTCCCGAACATCACACAATAAAGCAAGCCCACTTTAAGCACAAGCAATTTAGCTTGACTGAAGTGGTTACGATTGCTACCATTTTTTTTCTAAATACATTAAGTGCTTACTTTAAAAATCTAATAATATGACTTTTTTTAACTAAACCCAGTGAAGATAATGATAAATTCATCTGAATCAACTCAAGTAACGCCCCAGTCAGTAGGACTAAGTTTGATAAAAAATATGATAATACTTACGAGGTGTTCGCCAGAAAGCACCTCCAGCAGAGAGATGAGGTTGAGTCCATCGCGCAGGTCTTCGAATAAGTCGTTCACGTGGCGATTCACCTGCACAAAATAAATAACATTAATATTTTTTTAAGTATTAATGAAGGACCAACAGTCAATCCTCTAATTGCTTTAATCTTAGTAAAAAATACTAAAAGTCAAAATGGTGTAACAACAAATAATAATACAAGATCTCAAAACGATGTAACAATTAAGATGATATAAGGTACATGTTAAGAAACTCAAGAACAACAAACTGCCAAATAATATTAATAAAGCCCTACAATGATGCATCTAAATAAATAAAAAAACCTGCAACAACAATAACTCAAGACAACGAAGCTAATAAGAATAATGCAAGTACTGCTACTGATTAGGAAGTAAGTAAAAGAACAATCATCAACAAAACAAAATGTAAGCCGGGATTAGAATGTTATAATTAATACATTAGCGAACTAAACATTACAAAATAGTAAAAAAACCACATGAAAGTCAAAGAAAGAATAAAATCTAGTAAATTTTTACTTTCAGTGACTACATCAATCCAATCAACAACAACATCCAACTACAACAACATCCAACTACTAACAACAACAACTCACTTGCTGCGGCGGACAACACAGTTGATTGTTGATGGTCTCGCACACGTGGAGTCGCGTGTAGGTCTGTCCGAGCAGCGTGGGACAAAGATACGTTAACACCTGGATGAGAACATGGAGTGAAGAGCTACATATAGCCAGGTAAAGCAATGTGACAAAATTTTGATAGACTGTTGCATCTTTAAGTCTTTAAATTTTCTTTGCTTTGACTCTGGAGTATAGATACATTTACAAGTTTATTTTGAGAATAGCAATCGATTTCGTATACTCTCCTTCAGTGACTGATGATCGAAATTTACTCACATGTATTCAAATTATCTGTTGCAGAAAAAGTTAACAACTTTCTGCAACAGATCCTTGGAACATTAGTCATTTTGGAATCAAAAAGTTATTGGGCAGAGCAACAATTTCATCACATTTTGATACTGTTTATAAATAGAAGTGATCCTAATTACAGATAGCTACTATCAACACGAAAGCCAAAACAACATAAACACAATCAAAATACAATTTGTAACAAAAAAATACAAAAAGTAACAACATCGAAATACTAAAAGTAATAGGAAAAGTGAAAAATAATGAAGATGTCAACTTAATAGAAAATAGCGAAGAACATGCCAAAGAGGAGTAAAGCAAAACAAATGATGACTGAAGCAGATACAGATCCATCAGATTTTATTATTGAGCTTAGTAATGACAGTAATGAGGTATAGAATATTCTAGAAAATAAAGTCACACACAAAACAAATCGCCTTGATGCATTTCTTCATAGACTAGCAGATTTAGCGATAACTGACATTTTATGATTTATTTGAATTTTAGTATACCTACAAAAATTTGTTAGCTAATATAATAAATGAAGATGATTTCCATAATCCGCCATACGTGCACAGAATTTTGCGGTTACTGAATTCCGGAAGATGGAAATCTAACTTTGTATTTTTAATACTTACTACGTGCACAAATATAGTAAATATATAAATTTCTTGACCTGAATTTTAAACTTATATTGTGTAGTGTACAGCAAAACGAATATATTTGCTCTGTTCGACAAAAAAAATGTCTGGATCGATATTTAATATTACTTGAGATGTATTTCTAATATTATTCAAACTCATACCAGTGTTTTCAATAATATTTATCAAACCTAAATATATTAGCAGTTTGTGTTTATTTATTAAACTCAAATATGCTAAAAACCATTTATCAAACCGATTTCTGGCACGTAATTTCAAGTTCTTTGACTTTACACAGCAAATACACCTAACTGTTGTAGCTGTTTGAGTAGAACCTGTGATGTCGTGTAATAGCCGTTAAGAACACAACCTCCTACAGAACATTTATTTCACTTATTCTTCTGAGTAAATGAATAATAAATAATGTAATTATGCCTTCGAAGTAAGTTTGAATGATAATGATGAGACTACTAAGCAAATACAGACAAACTCAAAAACAGCTGTGTATGCTACAGACCTTGAGGTATTTCCAGTGCTGCTCCATATCCAAATGACAAGCGATGAAAAACCAAACATACAGACTTTTGTATTAGTGAGACATTTTTTATCAACAAAACAAATTCGGTGGAAAATAATTTTCAAAAAGGAATTGTTTATTCCAACACCCATTTCAGTGTCATAAATGGCAGTTAGGTGGTTGGGATAAAACTATACTTAACAATAATACCTCTTATCTTCAAAATAATTTAGGCAAATTCCTAGATTTATATAGATTTCTTTTTGAAATATGACAAAAGAAATTGTATTGACAGTAGTCGATAAGTCGAAATGGCTGCTATGCTTTGAATTCTTTGAAAATATCACGATTTGTATTTTGGTAGATAAGAGGTTTTATTTTGACAGATAAAAGTTGTCACATTTTGCTTTTGAAAAGATACACAGAAAGAACAAATAGAAAGATAAATTGAAGTACAGTAATTTATAAATTATTGAATGAACTTACACAACTGTATCTAATATTATGTGATATTGATGAATGGGCGCGTACAAATTGTTTCTCTCATTGAGAGCAGTAACTAACACTCAATAGTTTCTCTCAATATTTTTTATTTCAATTGAATTGTAAAGATATTTGTATACGTTGGTTTTGCAAGATTTCGCAATACTTCACTTTCATCATAGACTTGCGTTATAATTCTATGTTTGTTATTTGTATTTAGTGCAAATATATATAACTGCATATTGTCATATTCTGTCACATCAAATCTTACCGTGGTTTTCCGCGGTAATACCAAGACTAAGATCTGAAGAGTATTACCTAGTAGGTACTTACTAGCTGTTCCCTGCGGCTTCTACAAGTAGTATCGCGCTAAATCAATACCCTCTCATTGAAGTCGGTTAAAAAGTACCCTACATCCTTCCTTTCCTAAATCTCTTCAGCGGTTTAGGCGTGAAAGCGTAACATACAGACAGACAGAGTTAATTTCTCATTTATAATATTAGTAGGGATTTGGCAGGCGTCCCCGAAATTGTAGGGAAAAGCATACTACATACCCACATTTCACCATTCATACTCAGTCCCACGTAACAGTGAGCCTATTGCCGTGTTGAAATGGACATACACACACATATCTGTAACCTAAGTGACTAAGTAAATTTCCGTTACTATTTTATTTTCATCGTTATGCCTCGTAGAGGCTTATGCCAGCCTTACATATATAATGAATAAATAAAATATGCCGCTAACCTGAAGTGTTAGATTGTGATGAGATCTCGCAATTTGAATTTACAATTGCACTTAACATTTCAAATCTTATCATTTTATTATATTTTCATAACAATATAACATTGCGTTGGAATTGTTAAAACGAGAGTTTTTTTTGACGTGAGGGAAAAATCCAGCATGGATGCTTCTACCGACTAAAAATCTCAGGTATCCTGCCTAGCAGCCTACGGTTGGAAGCCCCGGGTAAGCCCTCGGTAGGATACCCCCGGACTCCAGTGATTTGAGGCTGGCCTATCTTCCGACTTGATACAGTGTAGTGGAGTGTCCGGCCCATCTCCAGGAGTGGGAATTCCACACAAAATTATACTGCTGTATTAGGTAAAGTGCCCAAAGAAATTCCTTAATTATTATGCCTAAGTAGAGAGTTTCATAATTTGTTTAGCTGGAGTATTATAGAGGAATTCCTACAAATTTCAGTTCTTAGGATTTATATACATTAATGCATGTGGTCACGTCTTCATACCGAAGGGGTAGGCACAGGCATGTTATACTTTTTGGTAAGATTTAAATTGATTAAATTTAAGACCAGGTTCATGTTAGTGCAAGTAATTAGGTGAGGCCGCAGTGGTAGCCGTAGGTCTGTTGGGAGTCCTGGGGTATCCTTCCGAGGGCTTACCCGGGGATCCCAATCGTAGGCTGTTATACCGGGCACGTGAGTATATTTAGTCGGTAGGAGTCCGGCATAGCGTCCATGAGGATTTTCCCTAACGTAAAATTATAAAAAAAGTACAAGTAAAAAACCGTTCGATTGAAATAAACATCTGTACTTAAAACTTTAACTAATAAGACAGCTACCAATATAATCTTAAGATAAATGTAAGATTTAAAAGGTTGCCATATCTCAGCCTCTCTCATTCGAATCAAAATAAACCTCATTTATTAATCATCGCCCAAATGTTACCATTCCGTACATCTTAAGACACATGTGGCAACATTCTAATGGATGTATTAATCATTCGTAATGACTCAAAATACCGGCCAAGTGCGAGTCGGATTCGTGTACGGAGGGTTCCGTAGCAAAAAACGGTAAAAAAATTACGTTTGTTGGAGATTTTTTTTATGTGACCCTTTTATTTCTACGAGTGGAAATCTTACATAAATGCTATAAAAAAATAAAATTCTGTATGTCCCGTATAGCGACGGGGTCCCGTGTGGAGACGGGTAAGAGTACAAAATGTCACCACCCCCATTCGTCCCGAGGAAGTCGTAAGGGAAAACTTTCGCAAAACGATTCATTACGAGAAGAAAAATTCGAAATGAAACCCGGTTTTCAGGAAAATGACAATCGTTAAGCCACGTTGAAGGCCTTATGGGCGGCTTGAAAAATTTCAACAATAGGTCGACACGACCTAAACCTGTCCATTTCAACACGGCAATAGGCTCACCACCTAAGTATTACTTGGGACATGAAACTGTAAAGTGAAATGTGGGCGTATACTATGCCTCTGCCTACCCCTTCGGGATAAAGGCGTGACTATATGTATGTATGTATGTCGGACTTCTACCGATAGAAAACCACTCGATGCAAAACAACTGTCTACGACCGGAAGTCCCGGGTAAGCCCTCGGAAGGATGTCCCAAGTTTCCTTAATATTATTTTCTGTTTTTAGTAGTTCTTGTTATAGCGGCAACAAAAATACATCATCTGTGATTTGATTACAGTTCATGAAATACAGCCAAGTCCAGAGTCCCGTTTTTACGCTTTGAAACGGAACCCTAATAACAACGGTCCATTCCTATAAGCGCCATTTGTTTTATGGTCTGATGATAACAGTCTATATTCAATTTTGAGGTTACTTTTTATAAACTCTTCCAATGGAAGCCGCTTATTTGATAAAAAGCAGTTGTGACGAGACTTAAAACTGTCAGTTATCAAAGTGGTAGTTGGAATGATGTTATTAGCGAAGATTAAGGAAGAAATGGCAGTAATTTTAATGACACTGTTAATCGTTTAAGATTTTTTTTTTGATTCCAGTGCAGAAACCGACCCGTGCCCGCACACGTGTTTCCCTCATCTTACAATCCCGGGTTCTTTAAGAGGAGCGTGAAGAGGCACATCACAGGGCCGCCAACTTGAGGACCACTGTCAGAAGTGGCCCCCAATCGCTAGATGCGCCAGGCTTTCCAACAGGCTGGTGGCGACGTCAATTTGGTGAGCTAAATACTTTTAAAAAACCCGACAGCTCGATCAATCAAATCATCCTATGGCAGTCCAATGCTGAATGCGGGTTCACCCTTCATCCTACCTTTTTTTTTGTTTAACGTGAGGGAAAATCCTCATGGATGTTATGCCGGACTCCTGCCGACTAAAAAACCTCACGTAACGCCCAACAGCCTATGGTTGTGAGCTCCGGGTAAGCCCTCGGAAGGATGTCCCAGGGTTTTAATCCTTCCCTACCTTCTACCTAAGTCATCGGTCCACCTGGTCGGGGCGTCATAAATTACGTAAAATATGCTTCATAAATTCATAAATACCTTTATAAATTCATTATACTTTGTACCTACAAAGAGTAAGCTGTATCTGTATTATATATTTTTACAGATTTTGTAATATTTTTACCAGTGTTAGTTCTACGGTTAGAGCTTTATTTATACTAACTACTAGCTGATGCCCGCGCTTCGCCCGCGGAAAATTTATTCCCGTGGGAACTTATTCCAGGGATTAAAAGTAGCCTATGTGTTATTCCAGACTATAATGTATATATGTACCAAATTTAAGCCAGATCCGTTCAGCCGTTTGAGCGTAAAAGAGTAACAAGCATCCACACTCACAAACTTTCGCATTTATAATATTAGTAAGATATCACAGCCACATAGTGGTATATAATAAGCTTAATAAGACTGCCTATCACAATCAACCAAATTTAGTACGCACATCTGAGAGTAATGAGCGTAGACGATTCAATTTAGGCAGTGATTACATCTCACACAGATTGCAATCTAGGCATTCCATCAACGCCTGTTAAATGCTATTCAACTAATGCAACTTACATTCATTCATAGCTGATTTATTTGCGATTCCATTGATGAAATATATTTTATTTCGCGCACTTTTGAATTGTGAAAAAGCTCCATACTGCAGACATTCGGTAAAACCGCGACAGGCATCGGTTTTCCCGAATGTCTGCAGTAGGGAGTTTTTTAAGAGGATTGTTAGGTTTTTGAAGGGTCAACAGCGTGATTGTAGCACGACTGCCACCTTAGTATATAAAAGGAAAAGACGTCATGTGTCTGTATATTCTTAAATTTGGCGTTCAACTCATGGGCTACCCAATTTAGCCAGTTACGAGTTACTCATGTTTCAACTCCATCAAAAATCCTGAAAGCGTCTAATGTTACACATTGCTTTCTCCATAAGGGAGTAGATTTATTTCTAAAGTGTTTACCTAAGACTGATGTTATTTCCGACTACACGACAAAAGGGATGTCAGTCATGAAAAAATCCTTTTATTGCGTTAAAAAGCGAGAACGTTTAATAGATCTTCACATTGCAATAGTGCAACAGGCTTCTACGCCTGTTGCACTATTCACTGTTCAGTGAGCCTCCACTTTTGCAGATTTATTCGAAATCAGAACTGCAATAAAGACAATCTAGGACCATTCCAAATTCGAACATTTGCAATTGCGAACGTGACAAATTTTGTCAATGTGACAATAACGCGTATGTGACATAATGCGCCGGGAGGCACTCACTGAATGCAGCGCTAACACTGTATTGGCACGTGCCTAAAAGGAAGTTGGTTTAGTCTGCAGCAGCAGCAGCTTAAAACTATGGGTGCCTCTAAATGCCGTTGCCTCGCAATCAAACCGTGAGTCCACTGCCGGGAATTATGGGATATTCATCCGGGACTCCCACCGGGACTCGAGTGTTTTAGAGGCTAGGAATCCGACATCCATGACACGTATAAAGAAGTCTTGACCCCCTTGGCAGCCATGGCTTTTGTGTAATCAAGTTCACTGCTGGTTATTATGATACGAGTGAATGAACTATCAAAAAGCAGAGCACGAGGCATTCTGGTGTATATCAAAGTATATATTTTATTACTATTGAATTGAAAAATAAAATAGCACCATAACTAATTGTTAAAAGTACAAAAGCTATGAGTAGGTACTTCTTATAGCATGACTCAATCAGAAATCAGCTTTCGATTATAATAAAAAAAATATTAACGCAATTCATGGTAACTTGTATTGGTAATTGAATTATCAATGAAACATCAATCAAAAATCATAATTGAGAATTTCTCCTCTGTAATGAAACTTCGCACGTGTATTAAATCTCTGCATAATATAATATAAGTACCCGAAACACTGTTTTTGAGAAATAAAAATATTTTTGACGTGACAACAAAGTCTTATAATTCGATGAAGCCGGCTGCACGCACGAAAAAACATGACGTATGCGGCGTTACCTCGCTCTGAGGCGTTCCATTTAAGGCTGTGTTGTCACGTTCAACCATCGTCAGCAAACCGACTTAACAGACAACAGATTTTTATTGAAATGGAGACGCATAACATTATGAAAGTGGATCATTGTCTCCAAAATCAGGACTTCAGTGGCAAAAGATGGAACCTATGCTATGCTATAATATCGATGTAGAAGATTTATAATCACTATTCTCCTGATACTTCAATATACACAAATTACGTATCTTTACTCTAACAGGCTGATGAAAAAACATAATGTTACTCTCTGATAATGATTTCATAAGTATTTTGGGCAATAATTATATAAAAACAGTTCAATAGTTTTTGTGTTTAGCCACTTGTCTATATCTATACTTCTATACTAATATTATAAAGAGGAAAGATTTGTTTTTTTGTTTGTTTGTTTGTAACGACTAGGCTCCGGAACTACTGGACCGTTTTGTAAAATTCTTTCACTATTGGGAAGCTACACTCTTTGCGGTGAACATAGGTTATATTTAATTCCCGTATTCCCACGGGAACGGAAACTACGCGAGTGAAACCGCGTGACGTCCGCTAGTACAGTATAAAGTACAGATTGTCCAATCCAATTGGGTTGACCAATCTTAAATTTCGAAATAGGTTTTACTCACATCTCATGAAATAAAAATCTCGGATAATATTATACAGTGGGCAGAGTACAACTGTGGGCGCTCCCGGGATGTTACCTGATATGGGCTTATGTCAAATTATGACTGGTCAACAACCATAAATTCAAATTTCGACACCCACTTAACGAAAGATTATGTCATTGAATTCCATTTTTGTATTTTCGTGCTTTTTTAAAGTGTAGGATGATGACCAAGGCTTTGAAAGTCTGGGCTGGTCTGGGTATCGATTCAATGTGTTAAAAGTTTTTTTAGGTACCAGATAGATAATTTATTTTTCTTGGAGAACTAACTAGAAAACTCTGTGTTTAATCTGTTACACAATAATCAAAACGGGAACAAAACCCCAAATTCTAAGTCAGTTAACTACTGGCATAAAAAAAGTAAGTAAAAACAGGTCGACCTCTTAAGCTAAATTCCTCGTTACCTTTTATAATATTTTAGAAACCAGAACTGCCTTTGATTCTAGGCATTCCTGGATCATTCTTTTATGTATCAATTCAAAAAGAACTGATATCATAATTACAACACAATCATAGATTTATTTCAGGTAAGTTTAAACAGCAATTTATTCTAATTAAAAGAAAAAACAATAATTCGACCATTTTGTGCAAATTCTAAATTCAAATTTATACGAAATTGGAATTCGACACAGAAATAATTCAGTAACATTCATAATTCAAATTGATGCAATGAAATTTCCGAATTGCAATAGTCTTTGGTCAGCTTAAGGGACTGTTGCAATTCGGGAATATATTACGAAATTCGAGTTTTTAGAAAAAGAATCCCTGTAGCAGATATGTACTTCTCTAAGTTCTCTAACAAACCTTATCTCAGTTGACTAAGCCGATTCAACAGGTCAACCGGTCAATTGCAACATACCTCAACACTGACTCATAAGACAACATCCTTTGTTATGGCAACCCAACACCTTCGGATATGTAAATATACTGCGAGGGATGTGGCAACACAAGGAATTATTCACCTAGTTTTGAAACATATAGTACTTAAAGTATTATAGTAATAAGTACTTAAGTTTACTCGGAAGAATCAGACTTATAAAGCCATGACAAGTTATTGGCGCTTAATTGGGGACAAGCGGACGAAAATTAGTGTATTTTGAGTTTTTTATAAGTTAAAATTTTAAACATAAAAGTTCGACAACGTGCACAAATGCTGGGAAGTGATATAACGCAGTGAAACGTGAATCTTTAGTTTCTCGACAAACTCCAGAGACACTTCCAGGAAAGTACCATCGCTTTACTAGAGTAGAACTTGTCCATTATAGGACATTTATTTTTTGCGCTTTTTCAAAAACTAAATTCATAAACATAAGGATAGGACTACCTAATGCCCACGGTTGGGAGCCCCGGGTAAGCCCTCAGAAGCATGACCCTAGGATTCCCAACAGACCTTGGCTACCACTGCAGCCTTGCCTATGGATTTCAGTATCCTATTCGCAATTTTTCGCCTATCAAGCCACGGGCATCAGATAACAAACATCACACTATAGCTGCAACTACATACTGGCTCAGATTCAACTTTTTAATACAATCATACAACACTTTCTCCTTTACAATGCCGCTCTTTTTAATCCGTAAAAGGAATCATTCATACACACCCTGACCCAGTAACTCCACTGCCGTATTAAAAAAAAAACAAGGAACACTTTCATTTAAATCTTGACGTATGATTTTTTTTGGAGAGCTGTAGAGTGACTCAGACCAGTCGCGCAGCCTAAAGCAGGATCTTTGTTCAAAAGATGTCTACCTCGACAGATTGCTGATGTTATCGAGCGAATTAATAAACAGGGCCCTGTTAAGTTTAAATAATGGATGGTCGTAAGGCACAGAGCATTGATTCAAATGTTTTTGCAACTGTTTAGCAAGGAGTTTTAAATGAGTAATGGTGAGTAACGAACTTGTTCCTGACTTTCTCGTCATAATAATATGCTCAGACTGGAATATACGTAGAGTTCCACAGCTGTTCTGGCTGTTGGAAGTTGGCTATTACAAAATGCTTGTAAATTTTAGCTCGGAGATGGCAATAGACCTACCCCGAGTTATGTAAGTCCGACAATATGACTGGCATCTCCCTATTTTCGCCATTTAGCATAGTGATTTGGCATGATTGGATGATTCATTTTACACCTGTCTCACTCACCACTTATTACGTGGAATGAAATACATGGTAAATTGCTTAAATGTATGGTTAAATATGTTATGGTATGCTCCTACCTACTCCTTAGGGGATAAAGAAGCAACTTTTTGTATGATTCATAACGATGATAAACTTGATCAACATTTCTCTGAAAATCCTTTCAACATTTGCAAAAATACATAAATATGGTTAAATACAAACAAACAGCATACTGTACTGCTCTTATGTGTATTTACACAGGATTTCAAAGGAATGTTGCGTTTGATACGCGTTCTTCCTTTGTCGAAGGCTTTTGAACTTTTGACTGATGAGGGGATGACGTCATCAGATGATGTAGTCCTTTGTGCAAATGTGCCTCAACGGGGGTAACAATATGAGTTTGTTTATATCTGGTTACACTCAAGGGGCTCTCCTTTTAGTGGTAGGTACAGACGAATTCGAGAATGCATGGTCAATCCGAAACGAAATTGCTTTGCACTGAGAATTGACGCCATCTCTCGGATAACATTGGAAGTAAAGTAGCGTTGCCGGTTTTTTTAATACCTCACACAGTAACGCGTATATTGTCAAAATAGCAACTCATTAATCTTTTGAGTAATCTAAATATGCCAACTAGTACATTTTTTTTATGATTCTAAGGTGTCTATGCAATATTATATTCAAGTAAAGTTGCGCCATCTAGTGGAGTTTTTGTGAATTTTGACTCAAATGTGCATGGGATTATAGATCTTAAGGGGCCCATGCAATATTGGAGGTGACTGTACGTTGACCATTTAGTATTTCCACCTCAATATATTCTGGGACTGGATGCAGAAGGCGCAGGACCGTTCTTATAGCATAAATGTGGGAAGCCCTACGTTTAGCGGTAAACTTCTACAGGCAGATTTGTTGGATGTTTGATTTTAAAATATTGATTAAGAAGCAGAGTCAGTTTATCTTCTTTTGCGTCGTGAGAGATATTTTAACCCCTAATTGCTGCACGAATTTTGTTCTGTTCAATATCTTTGTCCACTTTGCAGAATAAATAAATGGATGGATCAAGCATGAATTTCTTTCCCTCGCAAATTCGTTTACGTCACATAAGGTGTACGAAAGAAGAGGTACTTCTTCATCAGACTCATCAGACAGAATATGAAACGGGCCTGTTTGCTTAATCAAATCCAATCCAAAATCCACGCCTTCGGCGCGGACTGAAATATTTTTTAATACCCTTAATCATTAAGCTCTTTTATGATTAAGCCAACACGCCCGTTTAGATTTTTTTTTTTTTTTTTTTTATACCACTAAGGTGGCAGACAAGCATACGGCCCACCAGAAGGACCGGTGGTCACCGCAGCCTATGAACGTTTGCAACACCAGAGGTGCCACACTCGCGCTGCCGACCCTGTAAAAACCTTCTAAGACCCCTTTTGAAGAACCCCATACTGTAGGCGTTTGGGAAAACCGAGGCAGGGAGGTCATTCCACAACCTAAGCGTGCGCGGAAGAAAACACCTATCGGATCTAACCGTGCTGGAACGCACCGGACGCAGAGTGTGAGGATGAACTCCCTGTCTGTGGCGAGCGGTGCGATGATAGAACGTAGCCGTGGGCATCATATCAAACAATTCCTCAGAGCACATACCATTGTACAGGCGGTAGAACACGCATAAGGAGGCAAAGTCTCTCCTGTCGCGAAGAGGTTCCACACCAGCTGTAAGTACAGGATCGTTGACAATTCTTACAGCTCGTCTTTGCACCGAGCCAAATGGACGAAGCTGATATTCAGGTGCTCCCGCCCAGAGGTGACAGCAGTACTCCATATGCGGCCGCACTTGCGACTTATAGAGAAGCAGTGTTTGCGCCGCAGTGAAGTACCGCCGCGCCCTGTTGAGCACACCTAGCTTCTTGGACGCCAGCTTAGCCTTGTCCTCCAAATGACTACGGAACTGAACGTCACTGGAGATGTCAACGCCAAGGATCCCTATACTTTTGGAGATGGAAAGAGATGTGCCCTGAAATTGCGGCGCTACAGTAATTGGGGTTTGCTTAGCAGTGAAAAAACACGCTTGTGTCTTGGAAGGGTTGAACTGGACAAGATTTTGTCCACCCCAATCGGACACTCTAGTAAGAGTAGCCTCGATTTCAGACACAAGCTGTTCACGATTTTCCTCTACTGTGTCCCGAGAGATACCGGGGCGGCCCGTGTAACAAGTGTCCCCCGTACTGTCGTCCGCATAACAATGAATACCATCAATAGACAACATGTCATTGATATGCAGCAGAAACAGAGTAGGGGACAACACTGAGCCTTGCGGTACTCCAGCGTTTATGGCCATGCAGTCTGAACAGCTGCCGTCAACGACGGCCCTGATGCTTCTACCGGCCAAGAAGCTGGACACCCATCCGCATAATCTCTCAGGTAGTCCATATGAGGGCAATTTCGTAAGAAGACCACGGTGCCAGACCCGGTCAAAGGCTTTAGAGATGTCGAGGCTCACTGCTAGAGCCTCACCCTTACTCTCGATAGCCGCCGCCCATCGGTGTGTTAGGTACACAAGAAGATCGCCCGTCGAGCGACCGTGACGGAAACCGTACTGCCGGTCGCTGAGCAGGTCGTGTTCCTCAAGGTACCCCAGGAGCTGTGTATTAATTACACGCTCCATCACCTTGGATAAAAGGGAGGTGACGGCTATAGGCCTGTAATTGGCCGGGTCGGTCCTGTCACCCTTCTTGGGTACAGGATGTACATACGCGATTTTCCACGACGCCGGGACTTGTTGCATGGAATAGGAAAGTGCGAAAAGACGTGTAAGTACCGGACACAACTCTGGACCACAATGCTTTAGTACCACCGCGGGAATGCCGTCTGGCCCACTCGACTTATGAACGTCCAGGGATTGAAGCTCCCGCCGGACATTCCGCTGTGTAAATTTAACTTCCGGCATTTACCCTCCTCACATTCAAAGGAACCGTTGAATTCTAGGTTTAGCGAAAGTTGAGATGCCTCTAATTTCTGAACCACAAAACCCTCAATTGAAACTTGTGTGGAGCAATGTTTAAAATACTCCCTTTCCAACACTAAAAAAATATTAGAAATCGGACCACGCGGTGAGAACTTATAGCTGAAAAAGCACTTTATCTTAGAGCCCCTCTCCTGAAGGAACCGCGCAAAATATCGGGATCAAAAGTATTCTAGAACCTTCCTCATCATAAGCTCAGATTGTGCCAAGTATCACTCAAATCGTTTCAGTAGTTTCGGCGTGATACTTATTCGGGATACAGACAGACTGAAAATTTTAAATTACATATTCGGCTTCAGTATCGATTATAGAACGCCCTACAATTTAAATTTTTAAAGTATCTTCCATGTACTCTCTGTATCTCGACCCTCAACAGTTTTATTATATGTATAGATAGGTAGAGTTGGTCTCCTTGCAGATACGTAAGATAGCACAGTCGAACTGGAGACATTTCAACAAATTATCCCTTCTCTCTGGAGCCGCTGGAGCATTGAGAATTTAGTAATACCGTTTCAAGATCATACATGAGCTATGTACTTCTTACACAAATCAATGAGGATCCGTAACGTTTTAAGGTAATAATGCAGATTTATAGACCTTAGAAATCCTTATTAAACAGTGCAAAAATTTTTGTTCTACGACGAAAATTAAAGAAGTTGTGACCAAATAACTAGAGAAGTTCGCCGTAGCCGCGGCATAGAAGCGCAGGGTTTTGTTTGATTATTGTAACTATGTTTGAGTGTGAGTTCATTGCTAAATATCTCCGTAAGTAATAGGCCGATTTAGATAACTCAAAAAGATATATTATTCTGATGTCCTAGAGAATAACGGGGATACATTTTTTTTGGAATTTGCTATACCTTTACTGATCCTCATTGTACAAATAAACTATAACTCCAACCATCAATCCATTAACAACTAAGTCAAGTGCACATCTACTTGTACAGACCGAGCTATCAATATTCTTCGCCAACAACCTACTCTCCTCACGATCGCTCGATCCAATGAATATTGACGCGGTGTCTATTAAAGTGTGAATTTACTGCACACGACTTGAATATGGCGCTTTACCACATGATATGTGGATAACAGAAGTTTAGTTTTGAATTGTGCGCGAAATTTTATAAATTAAATTTTACAAGTCTAACCTAACACAAACCTAAACACAGAATAATAGGTGTCTCTCAAAAACGTAAGACTTCGAAAAGTGAATTTTTAAGTTGGTAAACTATTGAAACATCTACTTATGTGTGTAGCTTTCCACCTAATTTTGATATTTCCTAGTACAGTAAATCTTTCCACATATTCAGCAACTATAACCGTTAAGATGGTATAACAGACACAGGTAGAAACTGATAAAAATTAGCACTTAAAGCTAATTTACCAACTGCTTTCGTTTCGAATCGAAAAATCGTTTTTACAAATCTAAAATATTCAATCCAATTCAATTGAATCCTAAAAAGTTAATTAACATTTTTAAGCCTTTCACTATGTTTCATTCAATTCTGTTTTTTTTCCACTGTTGTTTTTAGATTTTCATGAGTTCTTGAGTAACAAAACGAATTGATTAAATTTAGAATTTCGATGGCTCGCCACAAAAAGTCTATCTACGTCGCGTCAGTGAGAAATGGAAATTTTACTTCTGTTATTTATCTGCCATATGCCAAGTTAATTGGCTATAGCGTGTTAGTTCTATAAAACGTGAACCGATAATAGGATTCAATGTATTGTAGAAGTGAATTAGGAGGCCTAGTAGGTGTATAATCGATATTGTCTAGCTTTATACCTAATATATTATAAAGAGCGAAGATTTAATTGTTTGTTTGCATCTAATAGGCTCCGAAATTACGGAACCGATATGAAAAATTCTTTCACTGTTGGAAAGGTACACTATTCCCGGTGAACATAGGCTACATTTTAATCCCGTATTCCCACGGGAACGGGAGCTACGCGGGTGAAAGCGCGTGGCGTCCTCTAGTGCCCAATAAACTTCATATCGAACGCCAGTCTAAAGTCTAACCACTGAGCTATCGTACTCGTTGCCTCCAATCTCCTAAAGTATTGAACAATTACAATAGCTTCGTTTCATATGGTAGGCATAAAAGCGTCCTTAGAGCTGAAAGCTAAGTCTTTAAGACTACCTTTGGAAACACACGTAAATGACCCTTTTAAATACAGACAGGCATAACAAAAACTGCAAACTTTTCGAAAGACTGCAAACTTTTCGTAAACTGCACATTTTTTTAAAAACTGCAAGAAAATTTTTAATTTCAAAATTTTCAAGGAGTAATTTAATGTCATAAAGTTTGTTATATTCTACTTGTAGCAAAATGTGACAACTCAAATCTTAACAAAAGAGAGGTATGTAGTAAAATACAAAAAAAAGTTATTACCTTTTTGAGATGTTTGTTGACCCACTTGGTGAATGTCTTCTTTTGAATCGCGTCACGTTCATCTGGAAAAGAAAGAAAAAGTCATTAATTTATGATTATTTGGTGAATAATAGCCATAAACAGATTTGACAGTCTGTTGTTAATTGTGATGTAACTACACTAACTACATCATTCTGTAACACACGGTATTTATTTAAACATTTATTGTTAAAAATTACAGAGAAACATAAATATTACATATCTATATTTACACTATTACTATCTAAATTAAACGGAAACGGTATTTATTGATCTATGAGAAAATAAAATATTCAGTACATAGAAAAAAAAAAGTTTTTTAATAACGAAATATAAATAGAAGAATATTAAAGATCTTAAGTTCTAGTGATTGGAATAAAGATTAACACGAAAAAGTCATAGGTATGATATAAAACAAACACCCAAAATGTAATACAGTTAAATTCAAAACTTCGCAGTAGATATCTCTTAAAATTATAAGAAAAACAGAACGGGTTTGGTTTGAAATCCTGATCGAAAATTATTATGTGACCTAGTGTAGACGGAGCATAACGGAAATTATGTGAACGCAGCAGCAATCCTTATAAAAAAAGTAAACCATTTTTTTTAAATTACGAATCATAATACACTTTCGGTATAAAGCGGCTGAATAGAACAGCTGTTAAGGTTCAACGAACTTGTGTCGTGATCGATAGCATTCTTATTTGGTCTATTAATACCTGTACTATTTTGGCTAGGCTAGTAACTGTTGCCAAATTATTTGTGGATCGGAAGTAACACAGTAGGAGAGCTGTCTACATGATTTTGCCGCCATGATTGAAGATTACATAGATTAGATACTTACGGCGGGAAATATTACGACTTTTTTTTAATTTTAAATGATCGTAGTGTTGTTTTAAAATTCTAACAGAAAGTTGATGTAAATAAGAGGTAGTGATACAATAAGTTTTGCTCTCAGCATGGATAAGAAGTTAAAAATATAATCAGGTTATTAAGAATAAGTAGCATACATTTTTTTAACGTGAGGGAAAATCCTCATGGATGTTATGCAGGACTCCTACCGGCTAAAAACCTCACGTTACGCCAAAAAGCCTATGGTTGGGAGTCCCGGTTAAGCCCTCGGAAGGATGTCCCAGGACTCCCAGTAGCATTCATTTTACATCTGAGGATATCCTTTCGAGTTCTTACCCGGGGCGGGGCCCCCAACAGTAGGCTTTCCCATAACTGTGATTATCAAGAGCAAGTAGCCTATGGTCGTCCCTTAGCCGTCAAAAGGAGGTTCTTAGGCACCCGTTAATCAGGATAGAAGAAAACAATCGTCAGTCGAGTCGGCGACTGTGTTGCGTCTCTTCTCTCGGAAGATTTTTTAAAAAATCGCCAGCCTGATGGAAAGTCATGGCGCATCTAGCGATTTTTTTTTTTATACTACTTAGGTGGCAGACAAGCTTACGGCCCACCGGAAGGTTGGTAACCGTAGCCTATAGACGTTTGCAACACCAGAGGCGCTACACACGCGCTGCCGACCCGGGCGCAGGTTGTGACGACCCACAGTTGAAATTTTTCAAGCCGCCCATAAGGCCTTCAACTTGGCTTAACGACTGTCATTTTACTGACAACCGGGACCAACGGCTTATCGTGCCTTCCGAAGCACGGAAACGCTCGTAAATAAATGTCACAAAGTGGTCCACGTGGTGGTCACCCATCCATATCCGGCCATAGTAAATGTTGCTTACTGCAGTGATCGTTTACAGAACACTGAGTCCGCGGGGCCACGAGCGCTTCAAAATTTGGGAGCCACTCTCTCAGTCCGTAAGACTTCTGACAGTGGTCCTCAAAGTGGCGGCCCTATGATGTGCCTCTTCAGAGTCTTCACGCTCCGATTAGACATTTTAGATTGTATATAGGACAGAGAGGGAGTCACTGGACGATAAATATGGATAAGTAAGACCGAAGTTAGCCATTAAAAGTAAAAAGTTGACAAAATATTTTTAGAAAACAATCTTGCAATGCAGGCTTATCATTACCAGCTGTAATAAATAACACTACATTGTAGACAGAAATGACACTGAAATGCAAAACAATCTAGATAAAAACAGGAAATCTATCTAAACATACCAGGAGTGAATGAGAGAGAAAGATATTTAGCTTCAGGTTAAATGTACGTGGTAAGAGCGAGAAGGAAGATGATGACGATATCTTAATTAAGCGTGGCGATGGTTCATTAAAATGGTTAGCGTTCCAGGCAATCAGGTAGTCTGAGTATGGATGGTGACATTAGACAAGTACTAAGCAATAATTTTCTCTGAGAACTTGTTAATAAGCGCATTAACTGATAAATATTCTTAACTAGATGAAGTTCGCCACCTCGCCCACGTGAAAATTGGTTCCCGTACCCGGAAAATATTACCGGTATGAAAAGCAGCCTAGGTCATGATATTCCAGACCAAATTTCAGCCACTCCCGTAGAGTCGTTAGAGCACAAACATTCAAAAATCTTCCCCAACTTTCACATTATAATATTCTTCTTAAAGTGAGCCTATTCAATATCACTACACTGCTGTACTTAGGCCTCTCCTAATCATTTTGGGAAGGTGATTATCCTTCTTACAGCTCTGAGTTGACCAGACGCCATTTCATTCTCTTTGCTGTGACCTCATTCATCAGTGAGAGGGTGCACTTGCAGATGAGGATGGCTTGGGTCTATAAAAGGTACTAAAATAAAGACCTTGAGAGGTACTAGACAATGGGTCGCTTAGAAATTAATGACACAAAGAATATTAAAAACAGTTTAATGCTGAAGTTGGAAACCCTTTAGAAAGTTGACATTCAGACAAATTAGATTTCCGAGCCTACACGCTAATTGCACTTATTGGTCAAAATACTAACATTAGATTGTCATAGATACGTTACGTTTACGTCTCAATCTTGTTATCATTATAAAGCCACAATCAACGTGAAACTCTGCTCCCGTTCCTGTACCTATCCCATGGGACCATTCCAGGGATATAAAATAGTCTATATCTTATTTCCCTGCACCAAACTTCAATCAGATCAAAAAGAACCATAATGCTCAGTGAGTTTTTCGTTAGCTATTTTTTTTTTCACATCTCACACGGACACAGTCAATCGAACCATCGAACCAGTTTCATCAAATTTCACACAGTCGGCATATTCTCGATATTCTCACAGTTATTTCGAGAGTTCATACGTCGGCGAATCATCGGAGTGATGCTTCAGATGGCTTTTGCGAGTTAATTGACAGAATTATCGCTGTAAGTGCTGCAATCTGCACATTGTTATTGCGCACTGTCAGAAAGCTATGATTTTATATGGGAACGGGTTCTTTAACTCAAATCATACATACATATGGTCACGCCTTTATTCCCGAAGGGGTAGGCAGAGGCATATTATATGCCCACATTTCACCTTTGTATAATTTGTCCCACGTAATAGGTGGTGAGCCGTATTGCCGTGTTTAAATGGACAGGCGCAGGTTGTGACTGCCTGCTGTTGAAATAAAGCCTTCAACTTAGTTTAACGACTGCCATTTTACTGACAACCGGGACCAACGGCTTAACGTGCCTTCCGAAGCACGGAAACGCTTAAATAAATGTCACAAAGTGGTCACCCATGATGACCGGCCATAGTGAAAATTGCTTACTGCAGTGATCGTTTACAGAACACTGAGTCCGCGGGGCCACGAGCGCTTTTCATGCATCACTTTAATCCCAGATCAAAATATGTATTACGTTTTTTGCGATGTTGAAAGATGTTGTTTCAACTCTTTAACTCCCCCTTACAGGCATCTGCTATAAAGTTTCGCTCTTCCATCAGTAAGTACTATAGATAGTCTCAGCATGCAAATTGACATATTGGTGGGGCCTAAATTATACCCAGCCCTTTTTCTTTTGCTTATTAATTACGGTAATAATTTTGGATGTTGGCTTGTTTTTTGAACGTCCTTTGCCCACAGGCGTTCTGGTTCATATTATGAAAATGGGTCCGATAAACCCGATACAAGGGAAACAATTTCTAGGCCAGTCCCAGACATGATAGGGACGATGATATAAGACTTATATTATACCTCCCTACAAATAATATCTTGCAAAGTAGAAAAGCTACTCTTTTCTACTATGCAAGATTTGTAAACCGGATCTCGGAGTCCTAAGACTGGGTTTCAGGTGCAAGCCAGTTTAACTAACGGAAGACGTTGGTTATGACTATTTATCAGCAGCTAACACACCTATTTTAGTAGCTCTATAGAGCAGAAATATCTTGTACAACATAATTATTAAGACACAAAGGATTCAAATCGCTCAACACCCACTATGCTAATAGTCATACTGCGACAGTAGGCAATAAATAAGAACAAGTACATAAACTATGTCAAACTTGGTATCTTAAACCACAGTACAGATTAACAAGTAGGCCAATGTATCGCGAATAATTTGCATAACTCAAGGTTCTAGAGAGTTTTCGTCCGTACACCCACTATGCGATTATTTGTGATCAGCCTACCCACTTGGGGTTTATTGCACAAGGATTTGGCTGTTGAAATTTGGCTTCTTAGCACGTGGGCATAGATTGTAGTACTAGTACGGCCATATGCCACTCTTACCAGCTTGAAGGCTTGAACTTATCAATATCTATACGTCATCTGGTAGATCGAGGGTCACAAAATTTCCAGACGAACACTTATACTTATAGAGCTGCGATGATGGAAGTAATAAGTTTCCGCAACCATTGCAGACCCTGACCTCCAAGAAAGCTTTCGAATGCAACCAGAATTTTCGGTCAGTACCCAAAACAAAGCTGTTTATGTTGAGCGCATGGAGCAAAAGTGTCATGTCTGTCAGTGGGAGTGGTCATAGGTAATGATTAGGAAACTATCATGAATAATGCAGTCATAAAATTATACTGTACCCTAACGCATAATGTGCTGGAATATTGGCATGACAAATGGTAATGCAAATTCTTATTGCCAAATGTTCAGTTTATTGTTCGTTAGAAACCTTGATGAGTTTTGTGAAGGGATTTCTCTGTAGCCCTTATGAATACGTTGCATTGTACGTATTTTAAGTAATTAAAGTTTATTATGGAGACATCTAAACGCATATTACAATCTTCCCAGCAGTTTATTCGGTAATTTATTTTATAGCATTCATACCATGAAATCAGATGATTGATGCCCACTGACCTATACATTTTTAAGCTATGAAAATCCCCGAGAATGTCATACCGGACTCAAAGTCCCTACCTATCCGTCGAAAGACAGGCACCTTGGGCAACTCCTTAAAAGGATATGTGACTATTGTGCGCTAGAATTGACGTTTCAAAGATTATGTGACTTCTACTTTATTATCATTCTACGATGAATAACCGTCATATCTGTAACGCCAGTTGACTCCTATTGAGAAGATCTTTAGCCGTCAGGCCATTTATAAGGTAGTTTATTTACTGACTTGTAACTCCAGAAATATTTGTCATTTATACATAGTCCCTCATATTACACATCCTTTAGCTCTAGCCCTTAGGTCCACTAAAACATCCAAGCGTTAGAACATGTCCTACTTATCACCAAACAGCGGCGCCACTTGTCGTCACAATTGGCAGCGTGTGAACATCCACTCACGCGCATCACTGATGCATAAACACAATTCAATCAACACTGCAATTGGTGTTAGAGAGCGATGCACTCATATTCTATGCGCGAAAATTTTATAGTTGTCTGTATGTATGTAGCAAATTAGAGTAATATTTTTCGGTGTTAGAGGTTAAATACTAGTTCTAGACTGCTTTAAGAAGCCCTGGTTCAAAAAGGGAGGAAACTCGTGCGCTGGTAGAGCGCGCCCTAAGTTTTTATAATGTTTTCATTGAGGGACGATCTTTAAAACTGCTCGGTTCTGGCGAAGCTCCTCTTCATAAGGACGATGACAGACTGAAAGTGACAGTAAGTTTGAAATAATATCATAAGACACAAGTTAATTAAGTTGTCCTTGACACAAAACAAGTGATAATGATATTTATCGTTATAGACATACGAAATCTGGGTGAGAAAATCTAGTTTCTTGATCAGATAAAGAATTTTATATTTGAATACGAAATAACATCAATTAAAACACAGTTACGGAATTTAAGAACACGTGTCCGAGTGGAATTAATTATTGAAATCGAAATTAATTCCATTTAAACCGAAAAATGTAGAAGAGCAAATTCCGGTTCTGGAATGAGGCCTGTTTTATACGGGTGGAAATTCCTCATGGATGCCTACCTGCCTACCAACTAAAACCACACGATACCCCATCATCTGCCTATAACCAGGAGTCCCGGCTACGACCACGGAAGGACTACGACCCCAGGCTCCCGACACTGGCATGGGGGCTTTATCATGTGTTAAATTCGCACGACTTGTAAAATTCAGCGCTCGTGGCCCGCGGACTCAGTGTTCTGTAAACGATCACTGCAGTAAGCAACTTTCACTATGGCCGGTCCATGGATGGGTGACCATCCATGTGATCACTTTGTGACATTTATTTGAGCGTTTTCGTGCTTCGGAAGGCACGTTAAGCCGTTGGTCCCGGTTGCCAGTAAAATGGAAGTCGTTAAGCTAAGTTGAAGGCTTTATTTCAACAGCAGGCAGTCACAACCTGCGCCTGTCCATTTAAACACGGCAATACGGCTCACCACCTATTACGTGGGACAAATTATAAAAAGGTGAAATGTGGGTATATAATATGCCTCTGCCTACCCCTTCGGGGATAAAGGCGTGACCATATGTATGTATGTATGTCGTAAAATTCATAATGGTTTTCGTGACTTTGCTCACCTGTCGACGTTTTGACTATAATTCAAATCTCTCAAATTGACATCTAGAAGTCTACTCGGGACCACGGCCATTGTTATAATAGCCGGTAGGCCGAGAAAAGAGGAATCTTACAAAAGTAATAACTGTATTTGGATAAACTGTACACAGTGTACCTACATTTTATTTTTTCGTCCAAATTTGTTTTATTTAGTTATTGCAGATGATTGGTAAGTCATATTGTTCTCTCACAGAGCTACCAGTACCTTGCACTAATTAACCGATTGGTCACGACGTCTGCAGGTCAATGCAATAAAATCGGAGGTCGAACTTAAACGTCGGCTGCAGGTGCATCATTCATAAATTGGTTAATAGGTTGCTCACAAGTTCAATGCCACAGAACATGTTTAGAGAACGTTCTTGACTTCTGTCTGTGTCATTACAAAAGACAATAGGGAATGCCCAAGTCTGTTTCACTTGCATGGTGGTGCACCACTTGCTTGCAAGAGAAACAGACTAGGGCGGGCTCCATTGCATTCTCTATCGACTTTTATAACTACTTTGACTATCGGACGAGGTCGTGCATGGCCAAGAGAAGAAATACTCGAAACAAAGCCCTGTACCAACCGGACTGGCTTATGTGGTAGGAGGCCAATCACCGTGCCAAAATAATTGGCATAAGAGCGTAATTCATTGGTGACCCAACGAGCCAAAACAGTCTAAACTGTTGGTCCGTTGGCTAAACTGTTGGCTCGTCGGCTAGGTTTGGTGATCCATTGGCGTACCAAACAGATCCACTGGGGGCATACAAAAACCGTGTTTTCTTACCTTTTTTTGGTACGGCACCCTCCGTGGGCGAGTTAAGCTTGCACTAGGCTGATTTTTTATTCACATCATTGTGTTTGCCCATTTAACTCTTACGTATTCCATAATGCCTCTGGGATATCTTTTCCAAGAGTTACCCGGCTAGTCAGTTAGCGTGGTTTTAGTTAGAGTCCAGTTAAGTATCCTAGGAAATGTTCGAACGTAAAAAAAAACATTTCTTTTACTTCAATTGCCAGATAAATTTATTTGTTTTATTGCCATAAATGCCTATAAATTGTCAACAGACATTATGAAAAGTATGCAAACACGATCTGCAAGTCTATGAGACAGTTCACAGTCGGCAAGAAATCCTCCAAGCGAGTAATATAGTCATAATCTTTGATTAAACTCCTTCAAAGGTAAACAACACACATAATTCTCAATTGCAAATAAGCTTATATGCAATTAAAACAAGTAGTGCAACCTCGGCTTGATAAGGAAATCAAGAATACATGCCTGCTCACCTATATTCTGTGTCAGTTGTCAATTTTCAGTATTTTATATCGCTAAGATGGCAGATAAGCATACGGCCCATCTAATGGAATGTGGTAATCGAAGCATATGGACGTTTGCAACACCAAAGGCACTACACTCGCGCTGCTGGCCCTGAAAGAACCTTTTAAGACCCCTTTTGAAGAACCTCGTATTTCTTTCGTATTGTAGGCGTTTGAGAAAACCAAAGCTGAAAGCTCATTCCACAATCTGAGCGTTTTTAGATGTAATGCACTCACAGCCCTTTTATATTTGTGTGTATTAAAGACTAGCGGACGTCACGCGGTTTCACCCGCGTAGTTCCCGTTCCCGTGGAAATACAGGAATAAAATATAGCCTATGTTCACCGCAAAGAGTGTAAGCTTTCCAACGGTGAAAGTATTTTTCAGATCGGTCCAATAGTTCTGGAGCTTATTCGTTACAAACAGCAAACTAAAAAAACAAAAAAAAAACAAATCTTTCCTCTTTATAATATTAGTATAGAAGTATAGATAATGCAAGATAGATGGAAAATAAATAGGAATTAAAAGCTCTCATATTACTGCCGGATTTCAACTTGGGAGTGCTAACGAACTGGCACACATACATAAATAAATATGATATAATATAGCAAGCATGTACCTACATATATACCTATTTTTTTACTATGATACTTCCAAGATAAGATTAATACACGATAGTAGAGATTACGACATTATACTTTTTTGTATGGAAGTAGATTTATGAGCAACTAACAGACAAAAAACGTACCAAACATGGGCCTGAGGACGGTGAGAGGGCGGCTCACCGTCCTTACAGAAGCAGGCCCATGCCGGCAGCGTGACGTGAGAAACTCACGCACGCCCCCCCTTAGAAGCGGGATCACACCCGAAACCCCCCAAAGACGCGGGATAGCACCCGAACGACCCCCTGGGCGAGGCCGCAGTGGCGGCCGTGGGTCTGTTGGGAGTCCTGGGACATCATTCCGAGGGCTTACCCGGGGCTCTCAACCATAGGCTGTTGGGCGTTACGTGAGGTTTTTAGTCGGTAGGAGTCCGGCATAACATCCATGAGGATTTTCCCTCACGTTAAACAAAAAAAACGTACCAAACATGAGTTACATTACCCGGTAGTATGATCCACGGGAACTTACTATTGGAATAAATTTCCCTGATACTATGAGCCTACAAGAACTTACAACAGGGATAAAAAGTTCATTCATCTCGGTTATGATATCCCTACTACTATAAATACTAAAGTAGCTCATTCTGTTTGTTACACTTACCAATTACCACTGAACCAATTCTGGTGAAATGTTGTACTGATATAAAATAATTCGGGAAAGAAATAGATCTTCAATACATTTATGTGGTTAAAAATTTCCGCCCTAATTCGAGAATAAGAGAAAATTATAAATGGCGTCAGGTATCCTTCTGGAGACGTCGTCCAAGACAACGGAAAATATTTTAAATTAAGGTTCAAATTGAGTTTGATTTATGACTAAGTTGTATTTAGGTTACCCAGAATCCTAAGAGCATTCCGAGTGATGTCATTATAATGGCTTTCGAATTCGCTGACTCATTGGTATTGCGAAATACATGCTGGGTGCAGATGCGTGTCATTTGTGGTTTCTTGTTATAACTTCATTTTGAGTAGGTACTTTTTACCTACGTTATGACATAAGGTGCCGAGACGTGGACACTTACAGAGAGGTTGGTTTGTGCTCTAAAGGTGGCGCAGCGGGCTATGGAAAGGGCTATGCTTAGGGTGTCTCTGAGTGATAGACTCCGAAATGAGACTATCCGGCAGAGAACTGAAGTTGTCGACATAGCTCGCAGAATAAGTACATTGAAGTGGCAGTGGGCCGGCCATATCTGCAGAAGAACCGACGGCCGATGGAGCAAACGAGTTCTAGAGTGGAGACCGCGTCTCGGCAAACGTGGGGTAGGACGTGCACCCGCTAGATGGACCGACGACCTGGTAAAGCTCGCAGGCTGGGACTGGATGCGTAAGGCGCAGGACCGTGGATTGTGGCGTAAATTACAAGAGGCCTACGTCCAGCAGTGGACTGCGATAGGTTCATTTAATTGATTTGATTGACTTTTTACCCGACTGTCAAAAAGGATTATGTGTTTGAGCTTTTAAACGTTTCTGCTATACCTACGTATTAATGGAATCAAACAGCTCACAAATGACTGGAAATATACTATTAACGCGGATCTTCCCTTCTCCATAGACTAAAAGATGTACACCGATCTGCCTTCCCGGTCTCCTGCTTTGGAAAGTAGGGAAGTGGAGTTACCTTCTTTCTAGCTCCCGCAAATTATCTTTTGATTAATTTCGATGCAATATCCAAGACTTGTCCTAGGACTTTATTTAGTTCGGTGTACCTTTTCTGATTTGATCTTAGCTGTCCCGATTTATTACAGTTATGAGTAAATAATTATGTAGCGTGATGATATATTATACTGGGTGTAACAAAATTACCTCTCCAAATTTCATGAGATGACTTGGCATCGGAAGTCAAATACAAATATTTTAAAAAAAGGGGGGTAAATTTTTTCATTCTTTTTTATTTTTTTTTGTCGCACTAAGAATTCATTTTTTACCGCGGCAATTCGAGGTAACATGGTCGCCGTGGCAAAACAAACAGAGCACCCGTCTGGCTGTCGTTGTCGCTTTCTACTGCCGCTCAGTAGCGTTAGAAAGGGTTAAAAAGGTAATTAATAGGACCTTTAAAACGGCTTTACGGTTAAAGTATTCATCTGATTTTTTTTTCTTAATTTTTGTAATGTTTCTTGACTGATGCCACCTCACGTGACGAAATTTGGAGAGGTAATTTTGTTACACCGTATATACAGCTTTTATCTATGAACATGCTAGAGATGTATCTAATGCAAGAAGAATTTTTCATCGTATGAGTAGTTGTTGAAATTAGCGCCTCAAAACAGAACCTAGTCTTTAGAACAGTATTATGATTAGTAGTAGGTATAAATGGAAAACAATTATGTATACTGTATTTCAATAGCTTTGCGCAAAAATGTAAACAAACACATTTGATCCTATGTATCCATAGTTACTTGCAATTGAGTATTCACCCTGATTATATTGCAGTATCCAGGAGTCATACAGTGTTCTTACAATCATTTCGACACCAAATAACTTCTTTATGATAGTTGATTTTCATTTAAAATATCTACTCAGGATAGTAAAAAATTCAAAGATTTGTCACACTATATTTTTCTACTAATCTGTCTTTTAGACAACGATTGTCAAAACATGACATGTTTACATTATTGTCAGATCGAGCAGAATTGAACTATACATTTAAACTAACAACACATAAAAAGAAATAAATGTAGGTACGTAAATCTAAACAGAACAAAAAAATGTTAGTCAACAAGTTATTAAAATTAGTATTATTTAAATTCAGAATCTATAAATTTAAAACGTTACATTATTTATATTAACAACTATTTGAATTTGAGCCACGTGAATTTAAAAACAGGCTTTTAAGATTTATGAGCGAGAGCTAATTTAGATCTGCATTAAAAAAAATAAGAATAAGCCTGCCACACTCGCTAAGTGTGAGGAGTGAGGGCTGTTGCTTCCAAGAAGGTTAAATTGAGGGTCATCTAGATATGTTTGATTGCATCGACTAATATTTTGTTTTAGGAGGGTTTCTGAGCTTGAGGCAGCTTGTGGTATGAATTTTAAATACCTACAAATATTGACTACAAGCTTTGATCCACAATTTTGCTTGTGACATACTGCGCTCCTTTTACTGTGACATAGCCAGACCATGTTTCTTCAGAATGTTGGGTACCTAATGGGGAAAGAATGTTTTAAATCGGTTCCGTAGTTTCAGAGTGTATTTACAAACAAACAAATCTTTCCTGTTTATATCCTTAGTGAGTGATATATTTGACCTTCATAGGCTCCATAAGACATGACCGTTGGCAATATCGTATTAGTACAATAAGACTATGCGAAGAATGTTAAAACATCGATGTAGTATCAAAACAAATCAATGTTTTTAAAAAACAATCGGTTCACACATACACAGATGCTATTAGCACACGTATGCATGAATACACACACGCGCATTCTCTATAACCCACCACCACGAACCTGACTGTTGAACAAAGAAGTCCCAACATGTTGTACCTTTGAATTTCGTCAGGTTCTCCTCGTAAACCTGGTCGTGAGTCTCGGAGTGACCCCTTTCACCCCGGTGCCGCTTCGGCTGGTGAGGTCCATCGTAGTAAGCACCGCCGCCGTTGACGCCATCTTGCATCGCCTCTTGCGGGTCAAACCCGAGGCGTTCCTTGTAATACGATTGTGTAGACATTTTTACACACACACACTTAGCATAGTTCGAATTTTAAATGTAGATTTAGTTTTAAGAATTTAGTTTTATCAGCTTGTAAACTTTTTGTTTGATTTGGAATATTTGTGAGCACTTTTTTGTTTTTTATTTTGGTCGAAGGTCCGAGCACTGCCGTTTTAAGCGAGTTATTGTGAAGGGATCCGCCAAAATCCATCCACAATGAGCCCGTATAAGGTTGCAGAGGTCGAATTTAAACGATTCACCACTATTTTATCACGATCGATGTCATCCAGTCCACTTGTTCTACAAAAGGAAAGTTGCAGAGACCCCTTGACACACACGTATTGATCTTGACACGATTTTTTTTTCTGTTATTACTCACTTAAATGTCTGCCTTATAGAGTAT
Organism: Miltochrista miniata; assembly: GCA_933228765.1. Taxonomy (NCBI): domain Eukaryota; kingdom Metazoa; phylum Arthropoda; class Insecta; order Lepidoptera; family Erebidae; genus Miltochrista; species Miltochrista miniata. Next base: position 7,742,421 of record OW121769.1, read on the forward strand.
TTAAAAAAAAAGCTTGTTAATATTAATATGGCAACACTAAATTAAACGTTAGTCTTATTTAAATTTGGAATGCTAAGGCACTTTTTAAAATACTAATAAAATATGTTCGGATACACTGTTGCGGTTAAAGTATGATTCACTCGACGTAAGATTTTTCACTTCAAACTTCTTACTCATTTGTGTAAACGAAACTGGAAACGGCCTGTGGAAACAAAGGGAATAAATTTACATTTTTTTTCACGAGGACTGTGTCCACACACAAATAATGAGTCATACGCTCTTTAGGAGGCACATTATAAATACTATTTTGTCATGAGAACGAGGATTTAGGTAATTTAAAATGACCTTGCATGAAAAAGTAATCGCGACTAGTTATAAAACTCTTTGGTGAACGACCTCATTTGCAGATTTCAACTGTCCATGCATTGTAATACTTGTCTGGCTGAATGTTATAATACTTATAACTATACTTATTGCTAAGAAAATAGAGTTTTGTAATCAATAAAATAAAATAAAGCATTTATTTATTTATTTTTATTTCATATTCGTAAATGATACATCATGTATAATAGAGTTTTTGGAGGGAATGGGAAGACAAGGATGTCACTTCAGTTTCCGAAATTGCGGCAAAACGCCGATTTCCTGATACTTCACAAATTTCACAGAAGCTTTCGTGAAATTTCACAGAATTAGGACTTTGACCGAAACATGAACACGCCGCTATAATACACGAATCTCAATAATTTACAGATTCCTTTTGGTTTCGAAAGAAAAAATATATATTTTCGTAAAATAAAGATATAATTAAAAAGAATATTTAAAAAAACTAGGTACCTAATCGAATCTGGCAAAATCCTCAAACCGAAAAAGCACAAGAAAAATGTTAAGGATTTCGTATCAATGAAATACAAGTTTATTAAGTTTAAGTAATAGTTGTCGTTGATGTGAATACCGGTCGAATTAAATAATCAAAAAACTCGTATAATAAAAATATTTATTTGGTCAAGGTTTTTTCAAGTTTGATTAACACGTTGTAACATGGTTTTTAATAATTTTAACTTCGTAAGAGTTAGGTACATAAACTTAGGAAGTCTTAAAATAAATATTGTGGAATGTTTTTATCTTAACGCCATCTAGCCCGATGTATAGAAATACAAGCTTGTGATATTGTACTTAGACAAGTCATAAACATACTGAACTAATACATTTTAGCCCCTCTCTATAAAATAGATTGCAGAGGGGCTTATGGCGAGACTTGTGTCTGTAGTCTGTGACTCTGTTGCGAAATTACGTCACTAGGTCACGTGGATCATCTGTTCAAAGTTTGAAATAAAACATAAATAACAACGTCAATCGGATTGAACTTTCACTTTCACAATAAACGTTAGAGGGGCAGTCGGGTAAGACCGTCTCACGGCTTCTTGTTTGAGTATAATATACACGTACGTATTGTATGTACATAATTATAGATAAATTACACCAGGATACATTGACCAAAATCAATGTTCCCATCTCACAAAGAAATTTGAATTGAGTATCGTATTCATGACCTCCAGTTTTGCAGCCTAGTTCTATAATCACTAAACCAAGAGTACAGCATAATGTCCTGGGACATCCTTGGACCATAGGCTGTTGGCCGTAACGTGAGGTTTTTTAGTCGGTAGGAGTCCGGCATAACATACTTTTTAAGCTATTGCATAGCTTCTATCGCGGGCCTTGCGTGGAGACCGAATCCAGAAATTGTGTCACGAAAATAAATCACACTCTCGGCTACCTTCGGCCACGCTCGGCCACGTTCGTGTATCTCGCACTTCATATACCAACGTGTACACGTGAGCGTTTGCATAACGTGTACCTATGTATATGAAGTGAAGTAGGGTGAAGTGGGGTGGGCTGAGGTGTGTAGGGTGGGGTGAAGTGAAGTGGGGTGTGGTGAGGTGAATTGGTGTGAGGTAGGTGGGGTGAGGTTAGGTGGAGTGGAATTTTGTCCTTTTGGACTTTGGCCTTTGGGACTTTTGGACTTTTGGACTTTTGGGACCAAAAGTCCAAAAGTCCAATAGTCCAAAAGTCCAAAAGTACGAAAGTCCAAAAGTCCATAAGTCCATAAGTCGAAAAGTCGAAAAGTCGAAAAGTCCAAAAGTCCAAAAGTCCAAAAGTTCAAAAGTCCAAAAGTCCAAAAGTCCAAAAGTCCAAAAGTCCAAAAGTCCAAAAGTCCAAAAGTCCAAAAGTCCAAAAGTCCAAAAGTCCAAAAGTCCAAAAGTCCAAAAGTCCAAAAGTCCAAAAGTCCAAAAGTCCGAAATTCCGAAAGTCCAAAAGTCCGAAAGTCCGAAAGTCCAAAAGTCCAAAAGTCCAAAAGTCCAAAAGTCCAAAAGTCCAAAAGTCCAAAAGTCCAAAAGTCCAAAAGTCCAAAAGTCCAAAAGTCCAAAAGTCCAAAAGTCCAAAAGTCCAAAAGTCCAAAAGTCCAAAAGTCCAAAAGTCCAAAAGTCCAAAAGTCCAAAAGTCCAAAAGTCCAAAAGTCCAAAAGTCCAAAAGTCCAAAAGTCCAAAAGTCCAAAAGTCAAAAAGGCCAATAGGCCAAAAGCCCAAATGTCCACAGTCAAGTAGGTACTTGGTACTTTACTTTGTTGAACATAGGCCTTAAAATCTTACTTCTTACTTCTTACTAATATTATAAATGCGAAAGTTTGTGAGTGTGGATGTTTGTTACTCTTTCACGCTCAAACCGCTGAACGGATCGGGCTGAAATTTGGTACAGAGATACATTATAGTCTGGAATAACACATAGGCTACCTTTTATCCCGGGAATAACTTCCCGCGGCAACAAATTTTACGCGGGCGAAGCTGCGGACATCAGCTAGTATTCTTATATAGAAATAATTATACTAGCATAGGTGGTAAAAAATGCTATGTAATAGCTTTACCGCGGCAGTCCCCGAGTGCCACACGTCTTTTTTTATTATTATTATAATTTCGAAATGTCGTCCCGTTCATTATACCTCTTCCAGCAATTTTACAACTATGTATAATCGTATTAAAGAATGCGGATTTTCAAAACGAAAAACTTGACTAAAGATCGTAACCGCATAATAAATGTCTATATTAAAATTAATGAGCAGAATCTTCATTAGATAGTCTGGAATGTCATAAGAATATATCTCGATTAATAAATGACCTACGCAAGCTTGCGAATCATGACAATTAATTTGACATCTAATATTAATCACTTTTGATGCGCAATTCGATTCTTGGTTTAATACATCTGTAGAACGATGCGGTGCGATATCTTAAGATAGATATTTCATTCAATCTATACTAATATAATATGATAAAGAGGAAATATTTGATTGTTTGCAACAAATAGGCTCCTAAACTACCGAACCGATTTGAAAAATTCTTTCACTGTTGGAATTTTACTCTATCTGCAGGTGATTATGCTATATTTTATTCCTGTATTTCAACGGGAACTACGCGGGTGAAACCGCGGGACGTCCGCTAGTCGTTAATAATTTTATTAACTTCTGCCTGCGGTTCATAAATATAGTGCTTTGAAAACAAAACAAATAAATATTTCAGAGTTTCCATTTTAACTAATGCTATGCGTGAATGGAAGTGTTTTGTGTATGTTATGTGCTATCATAACAAAAATATAGAACCGATTATAATAATGTTTTCGTTCAACGTCAAAATAGTTACACCAAAAAGTTTAATATTCATGTTGAAATATCTTTCCTGGTGTATAATAAAGAAGGGTTTACTTTACTCTATAGGATTCCCCAAAGGGTCAAAACGGAGCCCTATTAATGAGACTGTTGTCTGTTTGTCTGTCACGAGGCAGGTTCACGTCACGCTATCGTCTTGGGTCTGCTTCTGTAAGGACGATGAGCAGCCCCCCACCGTCCTCAGGCTCGGGATCGCTAGGCTCGCGGTGGAAACCGGGCATAATGGTATGTACGGTCGGCTAATAAAGATCTTAACTTTAATCAGGTAAGTATAAGAAACAAATTTTTAAAAGCAATTAATATGCTAACTATATCGTAATTTATTGTAGTCGCCCCAAGACTTATAAAGTGGAATATTTCATAATCAAGTTTGGTCCGATAGCTTATCGATTTAAAGCGACTTCGCAGCATGGAGAAGATGCAGGTTTGAATCCTCATTAAGCAAGTATGTCAAACGGTAACGTAAATTCTAAACCTGAAACTACTTAGAACCTGAACTTAAAAATGATGTACCCTTATCATGTCAATAAAGATTATCATTATTTATTATTATTACTCAGATCATGAGAGAAATTAATAATATTCTAAAAATTGTTAAAATATGTCAACATTTTATGTTAGTTTATTGCAGTCGAATTATCATTTTAATATCAAAATTGACATTGACACAAAAATATTATATAAATAAATATACACGATAATGAACGACCGACGACCCTTTTGAAATAATCTATGAAATTTCCCATTCATCAATACTGGCATTGACAAAAAATATAATATACCTAGATATAGACAAAATATAAACAATTATTTCAATATACATAACGTTTATGAACGATTATATCCGAAATATCTATTGTTTCCGACGATTGTTCGGCATTTTTAATTACTTTTTATTTCCTTATTTACAGTTTTTATGGCCTGTATAATAAATTGAATAATTGCTTCTCACGAATCTACATAAATTAAGCTATAACGTTATCTACGGAGGTCGCAGACAGTAGAATAATATTTGGAAAGAAAAATCGGATAGTATTTTGCTCATTTTTAGGGTTCCGTACCCAAAGGATAAAACCGGGACCCTATACTACTGAGACTAGGCTTTCCGTCTACCTTTCATGATAATATCCCTATTTCTTTTAGTTTTCCGCAACCTAAATATCAATTAAGCAGCATGACTACTTTGTCATAAAAAAAACAAGAAGCCGCGAGACGGTCTCACTCGACTGCCCCTCTCTAAAACGTTTATTGTGAAAGTGAAAGTTCAATCCGATTGACGTTGTCATTTTTGTTTTATTTCAAACTTTAAACAGATGATCCACGTGACCTAGTGACGTAGTTTAATGCAATAGAGTCACAGACTACAGACACAAGTCTCGCCATAAGCTCTCTGCACTCTATTTTATAGAGAGGGGCTAAAAGACATCAAAATGAGAAATATTTACTCCCCACTAAAAATAATTCTCCAAAAAGAGAAGTTTCTAAGGCAACAAACTAAAACAAACAACATTATAAGCGAACGGAAACTACTCATTTTAGACGGTAGATTAAACTTAACTCTTTATTATCAAAACATGTTATATTTCCAACACTGAATGTCGTTATAACTTAGGTATTTTAACAATAAAACTCACATACAACTAGTTGGCAAACTGGTTTAGCAACAATGCGAGCGCCCCAAATCGCACCGAGCGACATCCCAACTGCAGACAAGACTTCAAGGTCAAAACCTTCAGCAAATGACCACGATACCGTGGGAAAACATCAACAATACTATGGATTTGGGTTCCATTGCCGACGGAAACTAAGATGGTTTTAGAATTCGTTGTACAGTATTTGTACGACTCTTTTTTTTTTACGTGAGGGTAAATCCTCATGGATGTTATGCCGGACTCCTATCGACTAAAAAAACCTCACGTTACGCCCAACAGCCCATGGTTGGGAGCCCCGGGTAAGCCCTCGGAAGGATGTCCCAGGACTCCCAACAGACCTACGGCCGCCGCTGCGTCCTCGCGCAGGGGGTGGTTCGGGTGATCCCGTTTTTAAGGAACGACCTCCAGCGCCGCAAGCGGTATCACTACCGACTGCGCCACAGACACAGAGGCAGTATTTTTTTTTTTATACCACTAGAGTGGCAGACAAGCATACGGCCCCACCAGATGTACCGGTGGTCACCGCAGCCTATAGACGTTTGCAACACCAGAGGCGCCACAATCGCGCTGCCAAAAGTATATGGGAGGATGAAAATAGGCTGACGAAACAGATTTATGAGGCGAGAATGAATGGGCAAACTGGTAGGAGTCGACCTCGGCATACTCATGTCGATCAAATCGATAATCTTCTGAGAAAAGGCCCGGTCAAGAGTACCCTTAACTGAAGAGCATGTATGAAGACACTAATGAAATTTGAAGAAGCGAAAGTTGTTTGCCAGGATCGTAGCAAGTGGAAAGTCATAGTCTCTGCCTACCCCGTTGGGAGACAGGTGTGATGTTATGTATGTATGTATTTTAAGTACACTGATTTTTATAAGTACTTACTTGTTTTTTTTTTTAAATTCAGTCAGACAAGCATACGGCTCACCAAATGCACTGGTGGTCACCATAGCCTAAGAACGTTTGCAACACAAAAATTTGTGTTTTCGTTAAGACTGCAATAACTCATCATCGTCCTCCTACAACAAATTTGGTTCGTTCAAAATAAAAAAATGGAGCTCAAATGGACTGGTTGCAGGTAGACGAAACAGTTGTGTCCAAAATAAAGAGAATTAATAAAAACAACGAATACCTACTCACTGCCTTTTTAACGGAACAAACGAAAGTATTTTTGAAAAAATCTCTGGAGATTCTTCAGCAGTGAAACAATGTAATATTCGAATGCTTATTTATGGGCTAATCTCTAGTCATAATAACCTGCGAAATATAGGAAACAATGGACCATAAATGTTAATCTGTTATTTAACGTCTAGTTAGAATAAACTAGAAATGAGTTAAATTCGTTTAGAAATGAAATCGCGACCAAACCATCACTCGATACAAGTAAATGTCAGAATTATTTAAGTTTTGATCCATGTTAAAGTTAGAAATATTCAATTACTTTTACATCCCTATTTCTACGAGAGATCCTCATGAATAACTTGACTTCTACCGACTACGAAGGGGCTGTTTTGATTCTTGACTGATTCCCAGCCAATCTCCACGGTAGACAGACCCATTACCGCCAAAATTCGTATTAAACGCGCCATCTAACCTAAACCTCTTGATTGAGGTGCAACCTTTTTTTTATCGTGAAGCAAATACTCCATTTATGCTATGCCGGACTTCTACCGACTAAAAACCACGTCTTCTACCCAAAACCTACGGTTGGGGGTTCCGGGTAAGCCCTCGAAAGGATACCCTAGGACTCCTAACAGACCTACGGCTACCATTGCGGCCTCACCTATGCAGGGTTTAGGTTTTTTTTTTCATTTTTTACGCGGGGACTGAATTCACTGCGGCCCGGCAATGCGGGGTTCGGGTGCTATCCCGCGTCTTGGAGGGGTTGGAGGGGTTGTCCGGGTGTTATTCCGCTTCTTTTCGACTTGACTTGAGGTGCGACTGGGGTGTAACAGTGAAGCGCGACTGAAGCACCCAGACTATGAAAAAAAGCCAACATTTGTAATCACCCACACGCTACTGTCGACTTAAGGCGGCGCTAGTCGGTCGCTCGAACTCGGCCAAATAAGCATGCTGTTACTTTTACCTCACATCGCATAGTGAGAGCGAGAAGCTGCGATAGTGCATTCATTCAAAGGTCCTTTGGTAGGAAGGGTGTTATGAAAAAAGTACTTCATGTATCAACTTAGAATAAAGTTTTCTGAACTCTTTGAGAGATGAACTTTGTCGGAACGGACTTAGATTTTGAGTTTTTATGCTCCTTTTATTGTTTATTTACACAGAAAGTTGTCTAAAAATTTGGCAGAAAAATTGAATTTTTAATGGCTTCTATCTCCATAATAGTTTTTAAATTTCTATTTTTTGAACGGTACAGACAAAGTTTATGATGACGCAAAACAGTAAAATGTTTGACTTTGTATGTAGGGTATCAAACAGTTGAGTAATATCCTCCCGAAGTTTGTATGGACAAAACAGCGACTAGCGCAACCTTAAGTATTCTCATACATAACTAGGTTGCTTCTAAATTATATATTTGTAATTTCAAAATGATTGTGTGTTTCGTAACAGTAATTATTGTCACGTTAAAGTTGACTAAAGGTTGCGTGGGAGTCATAATTATGACTGTTATATAACCAGATTATAAATGTGCATCACTTTCTCATTTTAAATGATCAAAATTTTCAATAGTCCGCTTCATATTTTTTGCTAAGTTGTGAGCGATTGCAATTTGACGTACAATCGTTTGGAGCATCTTGTGCTTTATAGTCAACAGTGTGCAAGCTTTGCGGCAAATACAGCGTAAATTAAAGATATACTTAATACAACAAAGTAAGTAAAACAAGTTTAAGATTTTAATTTTTAGGGGTATATAAAAGACTTCAACGCGTGTTGTTAAGTTAGCTGATTTTAGGACAGAATAATTATAGCTAATGCTGAAGATGCAGAGGTAGGGTAGGACGTCTACCCGCCAGATGGACTGATGATCTGGTAAAAGTTCGCAGACTGGGACTGTATGCGGAAGGCGCAGGACCGTGCGTTGTGGCGGAAATTGGGAGATGCTTTTTTTTAACGTGATGGAAAATCCCTCATGGATGCCGGACTCCTACAGAATAAAACCTTACGTAATGCCCAACAGCCTACGGTCAGAAGCCCCGCGTAAGCCCTCGGAAGGATGTCCCAGGACTCCCAACAGACCTACGGCTACCACTGCGACCTCGCCTAGGGGGTGGTTCGGGTGCTATCCCTCGTCTTTGGGGGGAAATTTGGAGAGGCCTACGTCCAGGAGTGGACTGCCATAGGCTGATTTGATTGATTGAAGATTCAGGTCAGGATAAAACAGGATATAGTAGAACAGAACCAATATTCCTCAAGCAAAGCTTCATTCAGCAGAAATAAGGTAAATACAACCCCACTAAATGTACAAATTCGATACATAGTCATATGGTTACGCCTTTATCCCCGAAGGGGTAGGCAGAGGCATATTACTATATGCCCACATTTCACCTTTTTAGAAAGGAGAGCTCCGCTTACGGACTACCCATGCTGGCGAGGCATGGGCTCGTGTGAGGGTCGCCCAGCACCTGATCACGATAGCACTGGGAATACTCACTAAAACTCCTTGACACCGATCTGCCCCTGTGGGAGTGTTCTGGGATCTGTTAGAATTTGTCCTACGTAATAGGTGGTGAGACTTATTGAGATGGACAGGCGCAGGTTGTTACTGCCTACTGTTGAAAATTTTCAAGCCGCCTAAAAAGCCTCTAAACTTGGCTTAACGACACCCATTTTACTGGTAAGGGGGACCAACGGCTTAACGTGCCTTCCGAAGCACGGAACGATCAAATATATGTCACAAAGTCGCCGTATGGATGGTCACCCATCCAAGGACTGGCCATAGTGAAAACTGCAGTGATCGTTTACAGAACTCTGAGTCCGCGGGGTCGCTTCGATACTCTTTTGTTTAATAGTATATCGAATTTAAAACCTTGCATAAGTCAATATTAACCCAATATCCAACACCTTGAAATAAATTTACAATAAAGTGACGTAAATTACAATACAAACTGTCAAAATTTTGATAATACAAAACATCTGATGTGAAACCAATAGAATTGGATGCGGTTTGGAGTTGAATAGTACTACAAAAGTGGTGTTTGTACTATACAAGTGGTATAAGTATACAAGTCTAATGCATACATACATACATATGGTCACGCATTTTGTCCCGAAGAGGTAGGCAGAGGCATATTACATGTTCACATTTCACCTTTTAAGAATTTGTCCCACGTAATAGGCGGTGAGCCGTGTTACCATGATAAGAGGAACAAGGAATGACAAAGAAAAATCGAATGAACCAAATTCGATCTCTTCAATAAAACATACTTTTGGTAAGCAGGTTTTTAAGAGTCCATATGACGCCAAATAGACTATCTCTATAGATCTATATCTCAGGACTCGTGAGATCTACTGAATTAAAATTTGAACACAGACAAAACGCTCTAGGCTCGAAACACAATTACTGATAAAATCCTCGATAGATTTTTGTGTTGAAAATACCTCGATTTCGTGAAATTTTAAGCTAGATCTCGTATGTTACAAGTTGTTTTTATAATATAAAATATTTGTAAGAAAGACAATTGTAAAATCTTCATTTGCACTACAGCATTTTTTCATATTGGTTATAGTTTTTTATAATTAATTTATTTCGTTAAAAGCGCACAAAAACCGATCGCATCTCTCTCTTTCTTGCGCGCTAAAATCTATATCTGGTTCAGGTTCATCATCACGCTTTTATCCCCGAAGGGGTAGGCAGAGGCATATTATATACCCACATTTCACCTTTTTTATAATTTGTCCCACGTAATACGTTGTGAGCCGTATTGCCGTGTTTAAATGGACAGGCGCAGGTTGTGACTACCTGCTGTTGAAATAAAGCCTTCAACTTAGCTTAACGACTGCCATTTTACTGGCAACCGGGACCAACGGCTTAACGTGCCTTCCGAAGCACGGAAACGCTCAAACAAATGTCACAAAGTGATCACATGGATGGTCACCCATCCATGGACCGGCCATAGTGAAAGTTGCTTACTGCAGTGATCGTTTACAGAACACTGAGTCCGCGGGGCCACGAGCGCTTCTAAATGTATATCTGCTAAATGCTTTAAACAATTTGGCGTCTGGTAGGCTCTTAAGGTGAAATCCTTGTCACTCTTAGTCACCCAATATTTATTGTAGCCAAGTTATGTGAGGGCTATTATATTATAGCTATTTTAAAAGCCTTTGGGTATAAGTTTCAATATAACATTACTTAATCGCTTTACCGCATTTCAAAACGGACTTCTTACGGCTTCCGCTTATGAAGCAGTAAAACTAAAATTACCTTTGCTGTAAACAATATACGTTTTGTGACAAGTGATACTTAAGAAGGCATTAATCTATAAAGGGATTTCTAAAAGGGTTAACCTTTAGATTATTGATACTGTTGATTGATGGCACTTGATGGAACTTGCTACACATATTGAAAAACTTCACTTGTACTGTTCCACAACATTTATTATTGTAATACCTAACCGGTTTCGCCTTTCGGCATTCTCAAAGGCTATTTACTTATTATGATCAACAATGACAATTGTTTCCATGTAGGTATACCAACAGACAATCTCTGTCTGTTGGTATACCTACATGGAAACAATTGTCATTGTTTATGCGTTCGGAGTGTAATTATGATCTAAATAAGTAAATAGCCTTTGAGAATGCCGAAAGGCGAAACCGGTTAGGTATTGCAATAATAAATGTTGTGGAACAGTACAAGTGAAGTTTTTCAATATGGGTTAACCTTTGTAAATTACAATTTTTCTTCTCTTATTCTTTACTAGCTGTTGCCCGCGACTGCCTACAAGTGAAAATTATGTTATAATGCCAATTTGTTTACTCTCTGCTTAGCCCCTAGGATATGTAGCGTGATAATATATAGCATATTTGAAGACCCTACTCCTAGTTAATATTTGTGCAAAATTTGAATCAAATCTATTGAGTACTTTTCGAGATCCTTCCGGACAAAGCAAAGCAAACAGAAACAGACAATAAAAATTCTAACTATATTTTCTGCTTCGATATCTTATGTTGAACACCACGCGAGTATTTTCTTTTTTAATATTTCCAATGCAGTTTTGACTTTTCTATCATTTTATTATATGTATAGATGCCACATCTGTCAGTAGAAGCATATTTTTATAGCATAAACGTATCATATTTATTACCAAAGAAACTTACGTTTTACAGTACAAATCGTTGTGAATAGGTGGCTTCAATATAACTTGTTATCATTAAATGCAGAAAAATCCAAATATGTTATTTTCTCGATGCGAAAACCTACTGCGATCCGGACTATCCCGTTGCTTTATGCCCATTTTTGTAGAGACCCTAATGATAAAAACAGCAATTGTACCTGTCCAGATGTTTCAACAACAGACAAAATAAAATACCTGGGTATTATCATCGATTAATTCCTATCGTTTAAACAACATAGTGAAGCCCTTATTAAGCGACTACGTAAATTAATATTTGTGTTCAAAAAAATTAGATACATTGCTGATACAAATCTAATCAAACAGGTTTACTATGCACTTTGCCAGTCAATATTAACATACTGCATAACGTCATGGGGGGGAGGGAATAAGACATTGCTATTGCCCATCGAGAGAGCTCAACGAGCCATCCTCAAGGTAGCGACGTTCCGCCCTTTCCTATTTCCCACTAACCTCTTATACAAATCCTGTGAAGTACTAACAGTCCGCCAGCTATTTATATTAAGCACAGTACTAAAACAGCATGCAGCACTTCCGTATAGTAATGAAATTGAAAACAAAAGAAGGAAAGATATTGTATGCACCCGGCGAATCGCGATAAAGCACGCATATACATGTAAGTTCTTATTGTTTTTGGGACCACTTCTATATAATAGGTTAAGCGCTATGGCCAACATCTATTCTATGAATTATAGTAAATGTAAACAAAGTTTAAAGAATACTCTTCAAAAAATGTCATATGAAGAAACAGAGGAGTTATTAACTGTGTTAAAATAGTAATAGTTTTAAGTACTTATATTTAAGATATTTAAGATAATGGGTTAACAATTTAATTGGATATTGATTACCTTTGCATTGCTTTATACTTAAAAAAAATAAATAAAAAGAAAAATATATAATAAATAAAAAGAGTTATACCTAATATATATTTGATTATTTAAAATACAGTATAAAACTGCAGTTGAAGCCTGAAAAACAGGACTACCTAGTTCAGGCATAAACTAAGTACATATTTAAATACCTATGTAAAATCATAACTTTATAACCGTATGTACTCAAATGTAAAAATGCTAAGTATATGTATAAATATAACAATAGATAGTATAAGAAACCATGTAACTGTCATGTACTATGATTATTATTAAATAAATATTAAATATTATTATTAAATAAAAATATTAAAAGAATAAAAAAAAAAAAAAGTACCTTATAGGATTAATCTGTAATCTTTTTTGAACCATTATGTTAAAACCTGAATGCTGTGTATTCAACTTCAAGGAAAACTTAATGCCTATACCCAGTGCACGCGTTTCCTTCCTTTAATACAGTGGTTCCCAACCGGTGGTCCGCGGACCACCAGTGGTCCGTAGGAGCAAAAACATGGTCCCTGAAGGATTTTAAATTTATCGGGTGGTGAGCCGTTGCAATGAGCGAGAAGAGCGCGAGTAGTGGGAGCGGTTGGTACGCCCATTGGCTCGGCGAGCAAAGACAACACAAAGTCTGGGATTTGCCCACGATTGAATGTGTTTCCAGGCCGAGCGTGGATCCTGGCTAAAGACCAGTTTCCTAAAGTCTAAAGTGTGGGAAACTGGTTCTGATCCGAAAGGCCGGGCGGACGGTGGACACGCCATCGGGGTACCGACCGATGGTGTTCCTCGTCGAGGTTTGCAAGCTTGAGCGTATCATTACAGAGCGACACCATTTCCGAAGTTAAGTCTTAAAACAGAGGGGGCAACAGCTGCGCTCTCGCGGTTGGTACCCAACATAATAGTACCCAACGCTCCCTGCAAGAGACCTTCGGGGTCGTGCGGAGTATGGCACTATACGGGACCCCCGTATGGGCGGAGGCCCTGACGACTGGCAACGTGGCTAGACTGCATAGCCCGCTAAAGGCGATGGCGGTCAGGAGAGGGTACCGCACGATATCCGTTGAGGCGGCATGTCTCCTAGCCAAGACCCCTCCATGGTACCTGGAAAACAGGGCTCTTGCGTCGTTGTATAAATGGTGCAAGAAGGCGCTGGATCGGGACCACAGGCCTGTGCCCAAAGAAATAGAGGCATAGTGATCCCTGTTTCGCCAGAAGCTCATGGAGATATGGAAGGTATGACTTGAGCTACCAAAGTGAGGCCTCACCACTAATTCGGCGCCATGGTAGCCTCACCTACCGAGTGTCACAGATGTTTACCGGGCACGGGTGCTTCGTTAAGTATCTACAGCGGGGACACGGCACTACATGGGCATAGCAGCGACAAGACCTCGTTACGGGCCTGGGCGTGAATATTCTCACGCTGGACACCATGTTAAGGGCTCTGGTCTCCAACGGGAGAAAGTGTGACGTAACTGTGTCTTTCTGCGAGCAAGTTATGCTCGCGAAGAATGCAGCGGGAGAGAAATCTCCATTCCAAGTTCCGTAGTCGGTGGCACGGTCGTCCACCATGACCGAGAGTCTGAGAGCGGCGAGTTGGCTGCTCACCGCTCTTTCACAGAAGCCGGCCTAGACGGTGGCGTGTCTCTTCACCCCTCGAAGAAGTGTAGTAATAGTACCCCCCCCCCCCCTCCTTCCTAATCCTTTTAGCACGGACGCTGGTGAAGTTAATGAAGGAATCCAGGAAGAACACAAAAAAATCACTTGAGTGGTTTGGTGTTTAAAAGCAATTTCTTATACGAAACTCCAGGTTAGCAGATCTCGTGAAGAAGATGCAAGCCAGAAATCACATTAATAGATACAAAAATACGAAAGTTTCCTGTTTATGCAATTTCCTACTGCGTTTTTTTGAGTTTCAGATGGATTATCACAGTTTGTTTAAATTATGCCTTTATAGTGGTCCCTGTTAACAAGAAAAATATAAAAGTGGTCCCTGACCTCGAAAAGGTTGGGAACCCCTGCTTTAATAGGTTCCGTGTGGCGTCGGGGTACCGTGTTGCGACGGGTAATAGTACAAAATGTCGCCACCCCAATACATCCCGAGAGTGTCCATTGCGTAGAGAAGGAAAACTGGAAATGAAACCCGGTTGTCAGTAAAACGACTATCGTTAAGCCAAGTTAAAGGCCCTATCGTCAGTCGCGGCGACCTCCGCCTGTCCATTTTAACACGGCAATATGCTAACCACCTATTACGTGGGACATAAAACTATAAGGTGAAATGTGGGCTTATACTATGCCTCTGCCTATTCCTTCGGGGATAAAGGCGTGACTTTATGTATGTATTGTATGTATGTAAGTCATCAATAGCCTTGTTGTCTGTTAGTGTGACCCACACACAGAGAGTAGATGTGGGTAGAATTATTGTTTAAAACACTAATAACGAAATAAGGTAGACTTTTAATCACCACGAAATGAAAAACAAAATTGGATCTTTCGGGTCCAATTTAGATGAGAGTACCTACTTAAAACAGTAAATTCTCCCAGTTATATCATTTAGGCGTTGATATTATTAAATTAATTGTAATTAAACTGTAGGTTTGTGCCTAATTGTTGTGAATGTATGTACATATTAAGGTATTTAATATGTTTAATTTTTTAACAAAGACAATTTAATGAGAATTATTTATTTTTAATTGGTTGACATACCTACACAAAAGGAATTTATATTTATATTTAGCTACTTGTACTTCGTATAAACTGTTTCTATTACTCTTAAACGGTCATGATTCAGTCAGTTATAATGATGTTACTTTGATTGTGATGTAGTTGAAAAGATTAGAAAACTGACATTAATATTGATATTTATTTCTACAGTCAGTGTCTAGTAGGTAAGCTACGGTCGAGCAGTCGTTTAAAATTTAAAATGAAAACTAACAGCTAATTTACTTCGTTCGTGACTTTTTGGAACGATACGAGTATAAAGAACTCTAAGCGTTGAACGTTTGGTTCCTTACAAATAAGTTTTTTTTTTTAATATACAACTTAAGCCGTTTTTCAAATTAGCGCGTCCAAACGTACAGCAAAAAAGATTTTTTTTAAATAAATTTAACACACAGACATGGCTTTTACTACATGCATGTAAAAATACAATTCATTGACACTTAAAGAACTGAAGGTAGATTATCACTCTCTAATTCAAATAAATTACAATTGCTGCGTCAGATGATTAAGTGGTTATTTTGAACGATCAATCATATACAAGCGCGCTCAGGGCGGCGATTCGCGATCATATGACGTGAATGCGTGCACGAAAATTTACCGTAATCTATCTCACATTTAGGAACTAGGCGAAACTGAAAAAAAGCAACAATAAACGAGTCGGACTCTGGTTGCGTACCAAAATACGGCAAAAAATGACGTGTGTTTTATGGGAGCCCCCTTAAAATAACTTTTTTCGGATTTCAGTGTCTATGTTGTTATAGCGGTAACAGATATAAGTAAATCATCTGTGAAAATGTCAGCTACCTAGCTATTAAGGTTTCTTGAGATACAACATCATAACAGACAGACAGCAAATTCTCAGCATAGGGTCCTTTTTAGGGTTCCGTAGCCAAATGGCAAAAACGGAGTTTAGTCAGTAAGAGTCTGACATAATCACACGGCCGGCCGTGTGGTACGCATGTAGCGTTCTCTACCTCCACCCCTCGCTCCCTGGTGGTTCCTTTACTTTTTGACTAGGGAACCTTAAAAATCATTTCACTCGTAAATTTCTGTACACGTTTTACCATTTTCTTTTAAATTTTTCGTTCTTTCGCAAGATTTAAAAGTAAGTACTTTCATCCCAGATGTAGGTATATATTCAGGTCAGCAGTGGGCGCTAAGTGTCCACAATTCCACAGCCACTTACCACTTAATTAATCGAAACGCAATCTTCCAATTACAGCTATCGCTTCGTATCGCTATGCGACAGCTGGTCGGATAACCTAATTAATTCAGTCTAGGGATTCAGGTTTAGAGCATTTTAAACGCTGTTTTGCGATCTAGATATGTAGGTGTTAGAATTATATCTGTTGTTACACTTACTACCCGTTCGCTCTAACTTTGCCGCTGGCGTAGAGGCGTATACCCCAATTGTTAATTAGACGAAGTACATTAACAGTAGCTAATGTCATTTCGTCATAAAAAATACGCAACATTGTATGAAGAAGTGACATTAGTTGATGTTAATTTACTTCGTCTAATTAAAAATTCGACTTTAGTATGGAGCCGAGCGGCAAAGTTAGAGCGAACGAGCAGTACTTCTTTTTCAAAAAGAGGGAGGTTCTTAATTCCATTGGTGTTTTAGTTAATGTTTAAAAAAAATGTATGTGCACTATGTACAGTACACCGCTCACGCTGTGATTTAATAGGATGTATAAATTAGGATGTATTTACGTGAAGTGATATGCCGGGATCGTAGCAAGTGGAAAGCCATAGTCTCTGCCTACCCCGATGGGAGACAGGCGTGATGATATGTATGTATGTACGTTACGTGATTCTTCTGTAGTTGAAGCGGAATAGTGGCTGTCATTTTAATAAAAAGAAATCAAACATGGTTGGGCTTAATATAAATGAAGCGAATCCTCTTTTCGTCCCTTTTAAAGAAAGTGGATAGAAAAGAAGGAATAAACGTGAATTCTAACAAA
This sequence comes from Miltochrista miniata, assembly GCA_933228765.1. Classification (NCBI taxonomy): domain Eukaryota; kingdom Metazoa; phylum Arthropoda; class Insecta; order Lepidoptera; family Erebidae; genus Miltochrista; species Miltochrista miniata. The sequence continues at coordinate 7,759,650 of OW121769.1, forward strand.
TGAAACAGTTTAATTTAATGTAAAAGAAGTGCAAAAAGCTATCTTCTTAATATAATATATACAAAATTCTCGTGTCACAGTTTTCGTTGCCATACTCCTCCGAAACGGCTTGACCGATTCTCATGAAATTTTGTGAGCATATTGAGTAGGTCTGAGAATCGGCCAACATCTATTTTTCATACCCCTGTGACCAGGAATAACATTCCACGCGGGCGGAGCCGCGGGCATCAGCTAGTATAATATATAAATCTCCTGTCACGATGTTTGTCCGCGATGGACTCCTAAACTACTTAACCGATTTTAACCAAATTTGTACACCGTGTGCAGTTTAATCCAACTTGAGAGATGGGATAGTTTTTTTTTTGTGAAAAGCCTACATGGCTATGGCCGGGAGTACCGGGTTAGAAAAAGCTTAGCCACAGCAACGCGTGGCCTGGTTTTTTTATAAAAATCTGTCAACTTCGATGGCCAATGGTTACTTAGTATAAAATAAATACTTAAATAAAATATTTTTATCTATGTATACTTACTTGGTGTTTTTACTTTTTTACACAGCGTGACTACAGGCTCGCGCTATGAGATCTGACAAGTGATAAACATACTAAATGCTAAGTTTATAACAAACTAGCTGATGCCCGCAGCTTCGCCCGCGATGGTGCTGTATGTGAAAAATGATTTTCCCGCTTTTCTGTTAAAATTTTTCCTGAATTTTCTTTGCTATAAACCTCGCGGAGCCCGAGACCTATCCAACGAAAGCTAAACTGTGGAAATCGGTTCGTGCGTTCTGGAGTTATAGCGTCAGGAAGGAAAACCCGATAATAGATTGCATTTAAATACATATTTATATTAAAAACGTGATTTATTATCAGCTTATGTTATGTAAATGTTAATTTTATATTTATTATAAACAGAAAAAAGATAAAGTCATTTGTCATCTCCGTAAATCATTATGAAGATGATGTATTTTCTTAATGATTTACAGAATAAATCGGTGTCTGAGTAATATTTATAACTAACTAATGTTTTTCGCTTCGTAAAGATTTTTCGTACTATTTTCCCTAATGTATTTATTCCCGGGATAAAAACCTGGGCGTTAAGTGTTAATCTCGAGTGCCAGTTATTTATATACCAAATTTCAGCGAATTAGGGTCAGGGGTTAGAGAGTGATTGAGTTCCAAACGTATAAAACATCTTCACAAACTTGCACACATAAAACTATTAGGATGTTCTTGTAAAACCTTATTTTGTGCCAAAACCTAACCCAACGTAAAGTTTTTCATCAAAAGCTTAATTTAACAATCAGACTTAAATATCAGATTTTTGATTTGGTGAGGTTTTTGACCAAATCTATTTTTTTTACTCCGCAACACGTGTTCAAATAAAATTTCTGTGTCTGTAAAATTCTAAATTGGTCTATCCAAGGAAGTTCAGTTCACCTTTATTTTCCTATTAACGATAAAAGACCCTAAATACTATTCTAAGCAGATGTTTTATTTTTCAAGATGATGGTCATATATTTTAAAAATTACTCGTTCAATCGATAACCTTGGGATAGCGAACCTTTTGTGTAAGGTTCGATTTCGTCTGTGCATTTCCTTCATTCAAAAATCTTGACAAAATTAAGTTTTTTTATAAAAATCAACTTGGGTTAGTTGAAATTTTTAAACAAACCTCACCTATTCATCAGAGTTTTGATCAAAAACCTTACGTTAGTTTGAGTTTTTTATCGAAAACCGAATTTTGATTCTAGGCAACTTGGGTTCAAATTTCTGTGTTTCTAAATTTTGTAAATTTAGAATATCCAATTATCAAGGAAGTTCAGCTTATTTTCCTATTAACGATAAAAGATCGTAAATACGATAATTCTAAATAGAAGCACTTATTATTCAAGATGATGGTCATATATTTTGAAAATTACTCGTTCAATCGTCTAAGATAACCTTGGGATAGCGTACCTTTTGTGTAAGGTTCGATTCCGTCTAGTGCATTTCCTTCCATTCACTAACCTCGATTCTAACCAATTTATCTAAAATGTTTCTTAAAGGTTCAGCTATTTACTACTGTTGAATTTTGCATTATTGGAGCAATGATTATAATCTTAGTGTAAGGTTCCGGTTGCATTCAGACGAAGAAAGATCAGTCTTTATGATGGAAGCAGATTTTTATGCAGTTTTATAAATTTATAAATATTTGTGGACATTTGCACACAACCTCATCCTGCCCAAATTAAGCGAGTATAAGCTTGTGCTATGGGACCTAGACGACTGATAGTGGCCCCGCGGACTCAGTGTTCTGTAAACGATCACTGCAGTAAGCAACATTTACTATGGCCGGACATGGATGGGTGACCACCACATGGACCACTTTGTGACATTTATTTACGAGCGTTTCCGTGCTTCGGAAGGCACGATAAGCCGTTGGTCCCGGTTGTCGGTAAAATGACAGTCGTTAAGCCAAGTTGAAGGCCTTACGGGCGGCTTGAAAAATTTCAACTGTGGGTCGTCACAACCTGCGCCCGGGTCGGCAGCGCGTGTGTAGCGCCTCTGGTGTTGCAAACGTCTATAGGCTACGGTTACCAACCTTCCGGTGGGCCGTAAGCTTGTCTGCCACCTAAGTAGTATATAAAAAAAAAAGACTATATTTCTAAATACATACATATTAACTTAAACATAAAGTCACCTTAAGGTAGGTACGGACTGTGTGGTCGGTTCGAGTCCGGCATGGCATCCGTGAAGACTACATAAAAAATATATTATTTTTTATACTCAGTAAAGAGATTATTTCACTATACAACCAAGAGCGATAAATACTTGTTCAACAACGCACGCGCAATTAGCAGTTTTAATGATCCACAAACTAAATTATCAAGATATCCTCCATTCGTAATTAAAATATTACGTTGAATAATACTAACGTTTTAATAAGAAACTTATTGCAGCCACGCGGTTTCACCCGCGTAGTTCCCGTTCCCGTGGGAAAACGGGAATAAAATATAGCATATGTCACCCGGGCATACTGTAGCTTTCCAACAGGGAAAGAATTTTTCCCATCCCATCATCCAATTTCGTTATAGTAGAGCGTATCTACGCTCTACTATAAGAAACGAAAGCATAAAAGCAATCCTCATACACACACATTGCTAAACTACACTCACTAATAAACTATATTTACGTAATTGTTACTGCAATAGCAATATACGAATAGAACAAGAGTAAAAGAGAAGGCGTATAAACTCCAATTACAAGCCGAGGACCACCGAATACTCTCGAAGTTTTACGATTCTCTATCACAGGTACTGACTGCAGAAAAATGTTAATTAGGTACCTATAAAGGAAGACTGCAGAAAATTTTAAGTAGGTATAAAGGAATAAAATGCAAAATTTACCAATGATGTATATATTTAAATGTAAACTTAAAAAAACTGATTACATACCTATTTAATGATATTTAATCGTTAACTGAATTTTTCGAACCCTTTTCCGAACAAAATATTTCAAAGTTAAACTAAAAATACTGACTTTAACACTAATTATGCACACCAAATGAATCAAATTAAATGTACTGTTTAATGGTATTTGCACAACAGTTTTACTGAACGAATAACTATTTTCAAAATAGTTTATCTAACAATTTCATAGTTCAACAAACATAATATCTAAACGTTTTGAAGGAAAACCGACGATTAATATTACCGAAAACGATTATTATTATTGAATAAAAAAATTCAAACATAACCTAACCTATTCAGTTGTAAGATTGTACCATTTAGAGTCTGGTATGCATTCAGTTAGTGGAGTTACCTGATGTGTTGAAAATTACACAGATGTGTATATAAAAATATCCCATTAATTAATTACAATTTTTTATTAAAAAACTAGAGGACGTCACGCGGTTTCACCCGCGTAGTTCCCGTTCCCGTGGGAATATAACATTTTTTCTTCCATAAGAACCTTCTCCTGACAATACCTTACACAACAAAACAAGAATTAGTGAAATCGGTCCACCCGTTCTGAAGTTATGCGCTTACCAACACATTTTGCGATTCATTTTATATATAAGAAGATTACCTGTGAAAGGTAACTCCACAAGATTTGTTGCATTTTGACGTGTAATTTTTACAAAATCTTAGTACACAAGATGGCATTATAATGACTGACTCGATCACAATCGTGGTAAGTAGGTAGGTACCTTAAAAGTAAAACATATAAATTAAATTTTCTTGCAAACCTTACTTGCGAAGAACTATAACTATTCGGGGAATCCCCGTGCCTTGACTCTGGCTTGGCATATTCAGCAAGTATTATACTGTCAAAATACGAAGTACAACAAAAGCATTGGGCGCGTCAGATTAGTTAGGCCTGTACAATTTGGTGGGTTAATACGATTAAGAATAATCATAAAATTGATGAAAAATAATTAATTACGCATAAATTGTGCGTACTTACCAAATAAATTAGTTCTCCTTTGTAAACTACCTAATCCTAAGCACTTTTAAGAAGTTAATTATGTACTTTTCCACGTTAAAAATACATATTTGTTGTTAAATCGTGGGAGATACGACAGTGACATAGTGTCAGCGCGAACTGCGCGCAACCGCGCTAACTAGCTCAGTTTATGGGTCAATATTTAAGGGGGTCTAATTTAATGTCTTCGTGTATTTCTCGAAAACATGTGCATATTTTTTTAAAAGGAATGTCTCTTTTATTAGTTAAATGATTATAGAAAATGTTGCTAAGACCACAATGGCTACAAAATAATAACAAAAAAGTTATGTCAAAAAAGAACAACATAATAGCCATTTTTCCTTGTGTCGCCGCGGCAGTCGCGCAACTTTTTTTTTATTTCATAATAAAATATGACGTCGTTGAGGTATCTGCTATTTGTGCTGTAATTAAAATATTACAAGCTGTATTTTCTAAATAGTAATACCAATACCCACTCACTTATTTAATAAAAAACTCATGTTTCAAGAATTAGCGTCATTGTCCTACCAAATTTTTGCTCTCGATATATATCGTGTGAGGGGTGAGGGGGGAGTAAACTCGTAGCCGAGCCTATGACCGCTCCGCGTGCCGCAGTCGAGCGACGGTCTTTGGTGGTGATACGCGCGTTTGTTTTAAGCAGGTAAGCCTTTGAATTTCATTCTCCATAAATGTTCATTATAAGCGTCATTTACACTTTCATTGATATATTCTGTAAAAATGCATTTTACTCTCTGTATTTCACATAAAAGTATGTCGGTTTTGTGTATGTATGCTGTAATAAATCATTTTTCTAAATATCTCACGCACAAAATTAGTTAAATGATTATAGAAAATGTTGCTAAGACCACAATGGCTTTTAACATTTAACAAATTTTAATGTAATCTATGCGACCTGTGAAGGTGGTCAATGCAAAGCTTTATGCGAAGACAGCTTCGACTTAAAGATTTTTAATATATATGACACAAATAACTCCTACAGATATACTGGAGTGTATATTGAGAACCAGGGAAATCTACCCACTTTATTTCATGAAATAAAAAATGAAAATGAAGATGAAACTATTCTTATAGATAATAGTACCAAGTGGTCCCTGTAATTTTTTACAACATTTCTTAAGTTTTCTTAATTAATTTTTTATAAGGTACCTACCGACTTTTAGATAATTAATAAAAGAGTTATAATATAGTGCATGAGCTTTATGTAGACTAGTCTGTAGGTAATGTGTGATAGATTAGATAGTATCAAAAGCGTACCAACAATCCTCCTAGTTGTAACTTAGAAGATTATTCACTAATGTGTGAATAAAGACCTTGCATATAATTCTCCTTCTTTATATTTCAGGTTATATATAAAAATATTATATTCAGCGCCGTTAAAAAATAAATTTGATTAATAAAGCTGGTAAGTTGGTCATTGTAGAACTAATTGAATAAGTGCTTCTAATTCTCTTCAATTATTATAATCATTTTTATTTAACTACATTTAATATATTATTATATCAAAAAAGAAATTTATCTAAATCCAAACTAAGTTTATTGATTTTTAATAACGTTAATAGATAATCATTTCGTAATTCTTATCTTTTCTAGATTTGAGAAGAGAGTCAAGACTGAAATAATTAATGAGACTGATAATAATATTAAGCCATTTTTCTATAAAGTAATTACTTAAGTGTAAAGAAGATGGCTCCTAAATCACAAAAAGCAAGAGAAGACAGATTAGCCAAACAAAGAATATGCCAAAGACGAAGGTATGCAGAAATTAAAAATGATCCTGAATTGCTAGCTGTAGAGAAAGAAAAACGCAGACAAAAATATTTAAAAAAGAAGGCAGAAAGTAATTCAAAAAAATCTACTCGGTCTATTAAAGAGCAACGCAAAAGATGGAAAGAAAATTCCAAAAGGTAAATAAGTAAATACTTATAATATATCTGTGTAAATATTATGTATCTATTGCTTGTTTTAAGTTAACGAACATTTTTATATAGTTTAAATAAGTATATAAGTAAAAAGTAACTAGTTAATATTTTATATTTGTATAATTGTCGATGATTATGTTCTTGACCAACAATGCGCACCTACCTGAACCTTATTCCCTGTATCACCTCAAGGTTAACTGGATGAAAATGCCTAATGACATTAAGTCCACCACTATATACAATGTTGTGCATAAAGAGTAAAATAAATAAGTCTTGTAGCGTAATCGATTGAGTTTCAACAGTCAGTAATTACCAAAATTTTGATATATTTAACACTATTATGAAGGCTAGTAATTAGTAATTATTTTTAAAGGTACAGACAAAGAAAAAAGGAAGGAAACAAAACACAAAGCACTTTCGAAACAATTCAAGTAAACGCAGTTATTAGTGAAGATGGTGCTTACGTTTCTTCGGATACAAACAATATTAAACAAAAAGACCCTTTAAACGGAAATAGCACAGCAGCTCAGTCAGCAAAACAAAAAGTTAAATCTGAAGGTTTAAGGAAAAGGATGCGGCTCATAAGACTTCTCTCATATTATAAAAAGAAGAATAAAGCCCTAGCAAAAAAGGTACAGAGACTTCAAAAGCTACTTAAAATATCGCGACGGACGAATGAAGCTTACTTATTAAGTGTAGGAACGAATGCAGAGCCCTCGGATGCTCAATCAAATACTTGTGATGTAGCTGCAGATGATATAAATCAACCAGAAACTAGTTCAAGACCTAAAGCGGTACCAGTGATTGAGGCCATAAAAAATTTTTATTTGCAAGATGTCAACAGCGTACTATGTGCAGGAAAGAAGCAACAGATAACTAAAAATAAGAAAAAAATGCAGAAACGGCTGTTATGCTTACCTTTGAAAGATTTGCACAGAAAATTTATTGAAGAGACTAAAATCATAGTAAGTTACTCATTCTTTTGTAAACAGCGGCCGTATTGGGTAACTTTTCCTAAAGAATCTTATAGAGACACTTGCGGATGCCAAATTCATGAAAACATAAAATTATTGATTGAAGCTTTGCATAAGAAAAAAATTATACTTGAAAAGAATTATGATCAGGTACTTTCCAAACTTTGCTGCGATTCGAGAAATTTAAACTGCCTGGCAAGAACATGTGATACCTGCAAATTAAACCATCTGGAATATTGTGTGGACTCGGACGATTCTCCCTGTACCTTTCATTTATGGAAAAGAGTGTTTGCGTCACGATGCTCCAGCTGTGTGGGCCCACTTAATACCATTGATAGAGGAAGTGTTTACTCTGAACTGTTTTATCGACACTATCCATTTTTTGTCTGACTCTCCAAGTTCGCAATACAGAAATAAGCACATATTTTACATGATTACTCAACTTTGTAAAGACTTCCCGCAACTGGAAAGAATAACATGGAACTATTCCGAGTCCGGGCATGGGAAAGGTGCCCCTGATGGAATTGGAGCAACTCTAAAAAGGACTGCAGATCGTATGGTCACTTTTGGGAATGATATTGGAACCTTTGCACAGTTTTACGATTACATTCAAAGCTACATGGAAAGTGAAAATCATAAAATAATTGTGAAAAAAATAGACCGAGAGGATGTTATATTTAGAGAGAGCTTAATTCCTAAAACAATGAAACCATTCAGGGGCACCTTTTCTGTATATCAAGTCCTTTGGGAGAAGTCCACTTCAAAAACAACTGTACGCAATATGAGTTGTTTCGATTGTGAAGCTTCAGAAATTTGCAGTCATGGAAAACATGTTGGTTTTATACAGAACGTAATTGATAAACGGGAAGAAAATGCACATCGTATAGTGGTTCTTTCTGATATAACCTTTAAAAGTCCTTTTAATCTTCCAGGACCATCTTCTTTATCAAAAAATAAATAGGCTTCAATTTTATTGCCCATTTATTTTGATTTTTGTGGTGCCTTAATCAGTTTTGATATTTTTTTTAAATCGACACTAACTATTATAATCATGGTGATACAGTTTGGATAAGAAATTTAAACTTTATATTATCTTCTATTAGAATTTCCTAAAGTTTTTAATATACCTGAGACTGTTGTTTTTATTTCTTATATGTAAGTAACTTAAGATTAATAATGCTTGTCAAGTGATACTCGTACTTTAAGATTGACTAAATTTGTGATTCTAAATAACTAGTTAGATATATTTTTTGTTATCCTAATGAAAGTTTAAAGATGTTATATGTTGTTGTCAAAATGACAGATATCTATAATTAACGTAGCGGTAAGCAGTTACTATTATTTGTTACATAAATCAGTGTACTTCACATTTATTTGTATAAGTTAACTTGGAACTAAATAAATATGATTCAGCATTTAGTTTTGGTATTATTTATTACTCTGCGTTTATAAAAATTCGCAAGCTTATCATTATCTTCAACGCATCGTCATTATCCTTTCACTGAAAATCATTTTCCTCAGATTTTATCATTATTCTCAACAACATTTTTAACAAAAACGTGATTATTCCAGTTTTTGTCTTGTTATTTGAAGTAACTCCACTAATAATGTGACGATCTCAACCTTTTTATCCTAACTATTAAAAAATCTAAGCGATGCACGCAGGTTTTTGAGAAGTCAAAAAATACTCTCAAAATAAATACTGTCTGAAGATTTACCCTTATACGCTTCAAAAATTGGTGCGTAGGGCAGGTCTACCTCTTTATATAGAAGTCTTTGGCACCAATATCTTTCTAATAAAACAAACCGCGTCAAAATCTGTTCAGTAGTTTTTGCGTTTATCGCGAACAAAACAGAAAAAAAAACAAAAATAAGATATCCCACTTCCTTGAAAGTTTGTGCAGATGTTTTGATGTTTGTTACTCAATCTCGCTCTAACGGCTGAACGGATTCGGCTGAAATTTTGGTACCGGGGTATATTTTAGTCCGGGATAACACATAGGCTTTTCATTCCGGCAATATGTTCCCATGGAAAGCGGGAACAGGGACCAAACTTCACGCGGGCGAAGCGGCGAGCATAGCATCAGCTAGTCGTTAATATAACGTAAACTAAGTACATATTTTTTTATTAAATATCTTAATTGTACAGATACGACCACTTTACATTTTTTTTAGTAGTAGGTATACATAGTTAATTAAAATCGAAAGGCCTTGTGAGTCACAAAAATGTCTGATAATGACGTCACAATATAAAACCCTGACCCTAATATATTGTTTGTCGGAGGTTCTGTACAAGTTCCCCTCTTGTTAATATATTTTAAGCTGATCCGACGATCAGTAAAAATAAATTCAAATAATGACATAAAATGAAATTAAGTTGTTGTTGGGGAATGAAATTAATATTTATGTCATTACTGACAGTGTATGACCAGCTTTATTTTTAGTCGACTTTATCGAAACGAATAATTCTGAATTGAACTGTATGTTTTTATTTTAATAGTCGTCGATTATTTCGAATGTTCAAACATATTTTGATGCTTTTAATACATTCATGCTTCGTCATCATCATCATTACAGGCGATTTAACACCCACTGCTGGGCATAGGCCTCCCCCAAGAATCGCCACAACGTTCGGTCTTGTGCTGCCCGCATCCAGCAGGCTCCCGCGACATATAGCAGGTCATCATCTGTCCACCTTGCGAGAGGCCTACCCACACTGTGTTGTCCAGTACGCGGTCGCCCAACACTTTTCGGCCCCATCGACCATCAGTTCTGGGTGCAATATGTCCTGCCCACTGCCACTTAACACGTTATTATTTATTGAACAGCAGGAATATTTAGATTTAAGATTTTACTCCTGGCGACTTTGGGGTATTAGCAAAATTTTCGTACATGCAACAAAAAAAAATAAGTTCCCGGTGTTTCCTGGAGACACACCGAGAACTGTATCTAAAATAGTCTCTCACTGCAATTTGCTAACATTATGGCAGTTCAAAGTTACTTAGAGGAAAGTTAACATGCCTATATTTACATGCTCTTTTTCCACCGCACGCATTAACTCATGAACTAAAATCCAGTGACCCAATACACTCAATGCCCACATGGTACATTCGGTTAGTTTGTCCAGCGTTTGTTCAAATATTTGTTCAAGCATACGCGCTGTGTAAGCACACTATACACACTTGTGTAATCGATCATAAAAAATGGTATCGCAGTTTTGGAAGTTGTATGGCAAGACTATATTGTTTTTAAGCCGGACTTTTACCTATTATAACTAGATAACTACACATCCCCATTGCACACGGTCGGGAGCAACGGGTAAGCCCTCGGAAGGACGTCCAATGATTCCTGACAGAAGACTATTAGTGTTCGGTGTAGGTGAGGTCGCAGTGGCAACCGTAGGTCTGTTGGGAGTCCTGGGATATCCTTCCAAGGCTTACCTGTGACTTCAACCGTAGGTTTAGATAGGATACCTTGTGGTTTTAAGTCGGTAGGAGTCCGGCACAGTATGCATATATTTTTCTCACGTTAAAAAAAACTGTAACTGGAAAACCTTGAGGCATCTCCCCGTACTTTTTACATACCCTGGTGTCCTGAAAAACAATTTGTTTTTCTATTTAACGTAGGAATGTCCCTTTTACATCTAAGAGCATTAATTTAGAACTTGGTACCCATGAAAATAAGTTTCTAACAATTTTTTTTTGGGGGTAACAAAATAAGTTAAAACCTAAGTAATGAGTACGGTGTGTCGCCAGCCTTACCTTCCATTGTAATGACAATGGAGGGTAGGCATACAAAACTGACTCAGCGGAGTTTCACAGTACCTAAATGAGATGAATACATCAAATAGACAAATATTCCCTAGCGTTCTTTATAGCTTGTTGACGTTTTAAGAATGCAGTGATTCATCGTCATTATCCCTCGACCTAGTCATATATTAAGATTTAAAATTGCATAGGTAACTTTAGGGTTTTATATTATCAATATTTACCCAAATACATCCCGAGCGTGTCGTAAAAGGCGACTAAGGGAACACTTTAACAAAAAGACCCATTGCGTAGAGAAGGAAAACTCGAAATGATTGCCGGTTGTCAGTAAAATGACAATCGTTAAGCCAAGTTGAAGGTCTTATGCGCGGCTTGAACAATTTCAACTGCGGGTCGCGGGCGGCCTGTGCTTGTCCATTTCATCACGGCAATAGGCTCACCACCTATTACGTGGAACATAAAACTATAAGGTAAAATGCGGAATCCTATGCCTCTGCCTACCGCTTCGGGGATAAAGGCGTGACTTTATGTATGTATGTATGGTATTATCAATATTTACAAGCAACATAATGAGATGTGATTCATTTAAATAAACCGCTATCTTAATACATTGTTGTGGTTTTCATCGTATTTTCCTTTACCGCTAAATACCTTATTATGGTATGCAGGTTTGGTGTATCAAATAAATGTACCTACTTAATTTGGTTGATGTTTGCAAAAAAATGATATGAATGCAATGCAATCGTTAATATAAACATACACAACAGAATTCTGGATTTCTACTCTGTGCCAAAGAAACTCACAGAAGATTAGGAGAAGTAGTTTCTGGGTTTTAAAATAATAGCACAGTACCTATAACGCCTACCTACAAAAAAAACATGTTACAGGCTGTATTTCCAATAAAAGAATTAATAACTCACCCGGTAATTTTATTAAATACTAGCTGAACCCGTTTCGTCACATAAGGTGTATGAAAGGAGTGGTATTTCTTTATCAGACTCATCAAGCAGCGTGTGAAACTGCCCTGTTTGCTTAATTATAAAAGAGCACGCCTTCGGCGCGGACTGAATAATTTTTAAACCCTTACATTCAAAGAAACCCCCACAGTTAAAATTTTCAAAATATCTGATTTCCTAAAAGTGTTATAACTTTTTTTATTTATAAACCAATTGACATGTAATAAACACTAACCCTCTTATTCATAATCGTTTATTAAACCTATTTTAGTTAAAACACACTTTAAGTCTATTGCTGTCTCTAACCATACTCTGTCATTGGTTAGAGACAGCAATAGACTTAAAGTGTGTTTTAACTAAAATAGGTTTAATAAACGATTATGAATAAGGGGGCTAATGTTAAGTGGAGCAAACCTTAACACAATAAAAAAAACGCATTGCAATCGGTTAAGCGGTTACTGAGATTAGAGTGCACAAACGTACAGACAAACAGATATACAGACATACAGACAAACAGATAAAAATTCTAAAAATCATTGTTTTGGGTTCTATTGCGTTCATAAAGCCCCCCTATAATATTTTTTCTTATTTATCTTCCATGTACAGACAGCGACCTGTTACGATTTTATTATATATATTGATATTGATTGATATTGATATATTGATATTGATATTGATATTGATATGTATTGATATTGATGATATTCATATTGATTGATAGATCATCGGTGACCAGTTTATGAAAATGCGTTATGTATGAAAGGTAAATTGTAGTACCAAATAGTACCGCAGTAAGTGAGAATGTATTGTGTAATAGCGCGAAACTTAAAAAATAAGGTCCACGCAAATAACAACATACATATTAATACTTAAAGTAACTTGCATGTTTTATTATCAATATCATAAAAAAATACCTCAAAAGGGAAATAACCTTGGCAAATGCACACAATTAAACTAAACTCAACGTCCTCTAAATAACGAAACCAGTTTCCGAGGGCCATGAACCTCAAGATACCGTCAAGCATATTGAGTTACGAAAATAAAATTAACCAATTAGCAACCTAATTACGTGGAGATAAGCTTTAAAACAGCTTACAATGCGACTTTCAAGTTTAATGAACAAAAACATTACATGCGGGTATCCCGTAAAAAAACTGGTCAAGTGCGAATCGGACTCGTGCACGGAATCCGTACCACAGGGCGGAAACTCCATACAAATGTTCGTTTTCACCCACACTAATATACACGTAATGTGAATGCTTGAATCAAGCTTGAATGTGTGTGTGAGTATACTAGGGACACTAGCTATGGAAACAAAATAATAAGGAACAGAACGCAATCTCATGTGTAGGTACTTTATTTTCAAATCTACCCTCAGCTAAGCACAAATTAAACCAAAGCAATAGCACAAAGTACGTAAATACGTAATCCAACGCTGTGACACTCTCTCAAGTACTGTCACGGCAATAGACACATCAACTTTGGTGGGAGGGATGGGGAAACTTACTCAGTGGAAGGCAGGGAGTTGCCGATCTGTATGTAATACTATTTTATTATCTTTGCCCGTACCAAAAAGACGACAAGAAATCACATTTTTTGTATGTGAGCCTCTATTTTTTTAAGCGTGGCAATCCTACAAGGATGCTATACTGGACTCCTACCGACTAAAACCACACGATGCCTTACAACCAGGACTCCTGGGCATCGGGAGTATGTCTCAGGGTTCCCGGCATTAATTGGCTACCACTGCGGCCTCACCTAGGAAGGTTCGGGTGCTATTCCACGTTGTTCGGGTTAAGCCGAACTCCTACTGAATAAAACTACACGATGCCTTACAACTATCTACGGCCGGGATTTCCCGGTAAGTCCTCGGAAAGGATGTCTCAGGGTTCCCGACAGATCTTAGCTACTACTGCGGCCTCACCTAGGGGGTTCGGGTGCTATCCCGCGTCTTTGGGGAGTTGCTCAGGTTATGCCGAACTTCTACCGACTAAAACTACACGATGCCTTACAGCTGTCTACGGCCTAGACTCCCGGGTAAGCCCTCGGAAGGATGTCTCAGAGTTCCCGGCAGACATTAGCTATCACCGCTGACTCAATTAGATGATTAAAGCCTCTCTTGAATTTATTTTGCAGATTTTTTTTTTATTTAGCTCGCCAAATTGACGTCGCCATCAGCCTGATGGAAAGCCGTGGCGCATCTAGCGATTGGAGGCCACCTCTGACAGTGGTCCTCAAGTTGGCGGCCCTGTGATGTGCCTCTTCACGCTCCTCTTGAAGAATCCGGGATTGTAAGATGTGCTGGCAGGTCGTTCCAGGTTTTTATGGTTCGACAGAGAAACGATCTTTTGAATCGAAAATCGAATATTTGTTGATAGTCAACTAAAAAACATCATATTTGAAAATTTCAAATGTCTAGCTATCAGGGTTTAGATACAACCTGTGACAGATAGACGGACAGCGAAGTCTCAGTAATAGGGTCATGTTTTTACCATTTGGCTACGGAACCCTACTTGAGACATTGATACTAAAACGCGTATAGGTTACAATAACGTCGGTACGTTTGAGCAATTTGTGCAAATTCGTTAGTGTATCCATTACAGTCGTAGATTTATTAATGGTTGAATTGGCTGAAACAATTTTGAGCAAGTCTTTAAAAGAATTTAGCATTAAGTGATTAATATTGTTAAACTGTAGGTGGGCTACGGACCCGTTGGACCTCGAAGTTAAGACCCTATTTTAAATATACCCGTTTGGACCATCGACGTATTATAATTTATTATTCACGTCATGCACGAATATCACGACTTTAAAAAATAGCAGATCTTTTATACATTTAAAAAAAGAATTTCTATAAAATTATCTATGGTAGCATCTATGAAAAGTAAGGCAATTGCCTGACTTTTTTGTTGCCATTTTTCATTGTTGGTAACGTATCTATAGTTTTTATCCATCATCGGTTTGGACTCATTTTTAGATCCGTTTGGACGCCATTGAAAATATTTATATTAATGTACCCATTAGACCTCTTTTTTAGGACCATTTGGACCTCAAAATATAAAATATACTAAATGACCCCTTTGGACCTCTTTTTAAGGACCATTTGGACCTTCAATATTTATATGTGTTAATTTGTTATTCGTCTCATTGCTTATCTTACGTTACGCTCCGAGTGATCCAGAGATGGGTAGCCGTTTGTGGTATTTCAATTTACAACATCTTTCTCCATTTAGACACTTTAATAGGTTCTGTAACTCGAATTTAATACCGATGATGTTGTAATTTTGATCAAAGTAGGTCGTATTATTGTCTGTCACTTTATATCCTAGGATCCCTTTAAGAACGACCTTCACCGAGCTGGTTATTGGATGAAAAGTGTTTTATATTAAACTAAATATGACACTAATTAATTTGCAATAGGGTTGCCTAAAAATTTTATTTAATCTTAATTTTTATTTAATTTTTTCATCAAACCCCTAAATCAAACGAGATGCAGTCTAAATTAAATTTTATATACCGTCAAATTCCGATTTAACCATAAATTTGTGTCTCTTAAATAAAAACAAGAAAGCCGTGAGATCGTTCTCACCAGACTGCCCCTCTCTACCACGTTTATTGTGAAAGTTCAATCCAATCGACGTTGTCATTTTTGTTTTATTTTAAACTTCGAACAGATGATCCACGTGACCTAGTGACGTAATTTAAAGCAACAGAGTCACAGACTACAGACAAAGTCTCGACATAAGCCGCTCTGCACTCTATTTTATAGAGAGGGACTTGCAGCTGAAAATCAGCGTCGTTTGCCATTTAGGTAAGCGACATTTTGCTGAGTTGTGGTCCCTTTTGGTACAATGTCAGTGTTAGCTACCTAACTTGTGAACCTGTAATATTGTGGCATTTTACCAAATAGAAGATTTTTCTATTTCTATTTCTATTCTATTCTATTTCTAAAAAGGCAAATTTTGAGTTAAAACCAAAAAGTTCATCGACACAGTCACTGAAATCCCAAGCTCCGTGCGAACTAATTAAATATTAAAAGACGAATCATCCATTGTGCGTGTCAGAGTTGCGTTTGCGCATAACTACAAGATCCAATTCTATGACCATTGACCGCAGTACACCGTTACTTGACATCGCCGTGAAATCACTTATATGCAGATACAAGAACACGCTCGCGACTTCACTCGCGTGAAATAGGAAAGAAAAAAAAACCAGCCAAATACGAGTGGTACCAAAACACGGCAAAAATCACGTTTGTTGTATGGGAGCGCCCCATGAATTGTTTTAAAATAGACTTAATCTTTAAGCTCTTTTATGATTAAGCAAACAGGGCAGTTTCACACGCTGCTTGATGAGTTTGCTGAAAAAATACCCCTCAATTCATACACCTTATGTGACGTAAACGAAGTTGCGGGTTCAGCTAGTGATAAATACGTTTAAGGACGCAATAATCTGATATATTTATTTCTAGTTTTAGCCCCTCTCTATAAAATAGATTGCAGAGGGGCTTATGACGAGACTTGTGTCTGTAGTCTGTAACTCTGTCGCATTAAACTACGTCACTAGGTCACATGGATCATCTGTTCAAAGTTTGAAATAAAACAAAAATGACAACGTCAATCGGATTGAACTTCCACTTTCACAATAAACGTTAGAGGGGTGAGACCGTCTCATGGCTTCTTTTTAGTATATGTTGTTATATCGGCAACAGAAATACATCATCTATGAAAACAGCTCTCTAACTATCACGGTTCCTGAGATACAGTCTCTTGACGGACAGAGAAGACAGACGGACGGCGAAGTTTCATGAATACGGTCGCGTTTTTTACTTTTTGGGTACGAAAAATGGGTTGTCTGTAAAGTCGGTTTACTGACGATAGTTGAACGTGACAAGTCAGCCTTAAATGGAACGCCTCAGTGCGAGATAACGCCGCATACGTCATGTTTTTTCGTGCGTGCGGCCGGCTCCATCGAATTATAAGACGTTGCTAAGTCAAAAAGTAGCCAAGTGTTATTCCAGACGATAGTTTATTTTTGTACCAAATTTCAGCCAGATCCGTTCAGTCGTTCAGCGTGAAAGAGTAACAAACATCCACACTCACAAACTTTCGCATTTATAATGTTAGTAAGATTACACACTCCAAGAGTGTTCATGGAATATCTCGTTTTCTTTGATTAGATAAAATTTGACGTAGGTATTTAGATAAAACAGATGATAAAAGGAGAGATTTGTTTGTTTGTTTAGAGTAGGTAATCTATGGATCGACTGATCTAATGTGAAAATTCTTTTGACGGTAGAAAGTGATCCTTCAACGTACAAAAATAACATCTGAATTGGCGTTTGATAAAGTTCTTCCGTAAACAAATATCCAGAAATTTTAAACCAAATAAGATCATTATTATTTCTGCTATACTCTTGATTGTTGGCACTTGATGGAACTTGTTGTAATATATTATTATTATTAAACAAGAAGCCGTGAGACGGTCTCACCCAACTGCCCCTCTGTGAAAGTGAAAGTTCAATCCGTTTGACGTTGTAATTTTTTTGGAATCAAACTTTGGAACAGATGATCCACGTGACCTAGTGACGTAGTTTAATGCAACAGAGTCACAGACTACAGACACAAGTCTCGCCATAAGCCCCTCTGCAATCTATTTTATAGAGAGGGTCTAAAAACATTATTTCTGTTATACTCTTGATTCTTGGCACTTGATGGAACTTGTTGTAATACATTATTATTAAAAACACAATCACTTGTACTATTCCACTACTTAAATCATCATTATTGCTTGCTTTTTAGTTTTTATTGAAGCTATTTTGTTTTTTGCAAGAAGTACGTTCAGTCTAAAACAGGGGTTCCCAACCTTTTCGTGGTCAGGGACCACTTTTATATTTTTCTTGTTAACAGGGACCACTATAAAGGCATAATTTAAACAAACTGTGATAATCAGCGGTGTCGCTCTGTAATGATACGCTCAAGCTTGCAAACCTCGACGAGGAACACCATCGGTCGGTACCCCGATGGCGTGTCCACCGTCCGCCCGGCCTTTCGGATCAGAACCAGTTTCCCACACTTTAGACTTAAGGTAACTGGTCTTGAGCCAAGATCCACGTTCGGCCTGGAAACACATTCAATCGTGGGCAAATCGCAGACTTTGTGTTGTCTTTGCTTGCCGAGCCAATGGGCGTACCAACCGCTCCCACTACTCGCGCTCTTCTCGCTCATTGCACGGCGACTAACGGCTCACCACCCGATAAATTTAAAATCCTTCAGGGACCATATTTTTGCTCCTGCGGACCACTGGTGGTCCGCGGACCACTGGTTGGGAACCACTGGTCTAAAAGCAGAAGAAGTAGGTACCTAATGCAACTAGGCTAAATAAAGAGACAATCCTAAAATCAAAATGTCGACTGAGAACGTTCTACTGGTTTGAAACTGGCTTTTTTGTAAACCAAATTGCATAAGATATGAGTAATACTGTAGTTAAAATAATTAATCATACGAATACTAACCATTCTCAACTTCTAAGATACATTTAAATTGGTCTTAGTGACAAAAACTTAAAATTAAATTCAGAGATGTTATAAGATAAATACGTTTACACATACATATGGTCACGCCTTTATCCCCGAAGGGGTAGGCAGAGGCATATTACATGCCCACATTTCACCTTTGTATAATTTGTCCCACGTAATAGGTGGTGAGCCGTATTGCCGTGTTTAAATGGACAGGCGCAGGTTGTGACTGCCTGCTGTTGAAATAAAGCCTTCAACTTAGCTTAACGACTGCCATTTTACTGGCAAACGGGACCAACGGCTTAACGTGCCTTCCGAAGCACGGAAACGCTCAAATAAATGTCACAAAGTGATCACATGGATGGTCACCCATCCATGGACCGGCCATAGTGAAAGTTGCTTACTGCAGTGATCGTTTACAGAACACTGAGTCCGCGGGCCCACGAGCGCTTCTCACGAGTTCTTTAAGAACGCAATAATCTGATATATCAATAAATCATACCATTTACCACTTTCCATCAGTGGTGGTCCCGTAAGCTTGTCTGCTACATTAGTTGGTAAATAAAAAAACGTACGTCTACAATCCCATAACAGTTACCTAACATATTGAAAATTACAACTCGAGTTCCGTCATAAACGTATACCGATTGGTGTCAGCAATTTTCCGATAGAAAGGCACAGAATATTAATAGGATACAAACCTAATAGCCAATAGCACAAACAAGAACTGCTAATAACGTAGTAGATAATGCAAAAACTAATCAAGACGAAGAAACGGTGGTGTAAGCTAAAATAATGAGATTCATCAAAACAATGCTTGGAACGCAGCATGCTCAGACCGGTTCTACAGTAACGGGATGTCTATAAGTACTGCGGGATGCACGAAACTACGGATTTGATACGGCAGTGTTAGATACAACTAGCGCCACAATCGCCACATATCTTTGCGTCAACGAAGTTCGTTCGTTCGCGCCGCAATTATGCATGCATGCAATAAACTATTGCTGAGGCGGGAGGGCCACCCCTTCCGCCTCAGCTGCGCAGTAGTTTACCCTGTAGAGAAGGAAAACTCGAAATGAAACCCGGTTGTCAGTAAAATGACAATCGTAAAGCTAGGTTGAAGGCCTTATGTGTCATGAAAAATTTCAACTGCGGGTTGCGGAGACCTGCGCCTGTCCATTTCAACACGGCAATAGGCTCATCACCTATTACGTGGGACATAAAACTAGAAAAAGAAATGCCGGCCCCCTTCGGGGATAAAGGCGTGATTATATGTATGTATGTATGTAACGAACGAACTTCTTAGACGCAAAGTTATGTGGCGCAAGCTGTACTGTACCTCGGAGTTTGGTGTCAGACACGTTGTGCCGCGGGGATTACAAGGGAAAATGGCTAGAAATGCAAACTTATATGGATTGTTGTCGATGATCAAGGCAACTAGGTAGCAACTAGCTATAACTGTTTCGATGCGATCTATGGGTAGTGACCGTCCATCCTGACGCTCACAAAAAAGCGTTCGAGTTCGTTATTGATAAAGAAAGAAACCTAAACATTAAGGGGAAAATTTTGATTGTTTGTTTGCATTGAATATACTTTGAAAGTACTACCGATTTTAAAAATTCATTCACTGTTGGGAAGCTATACTATCCCTGGATGACATTGGCTATATTTTATTCCCGTATTCCCACGGGAACGAGATATACGCGGGTGAAACTGCAAGCGGTCCGCTAGTCACTGATTTCTAGTAAACCAAAAAAAACTCGTAATTCATCATTAAGTTATATTTACATCGATTGACAGACAGACGTGCCCATTTCCGCAATCTATTAACTAGAAAATCAACAAATTATTCATACAATTAGCGAATTTATTGACTAAGATGATTGTTATGGCTGCAATCATTAAAATCAATCGACTAATTGATTCGGATCGCTTGTCTGTCATTAAGTAAAGCATTTGCTTTATGATTGTCGTGCGGTGGAATTAAATGGCGTGCCTCTTTAAATTTACTTTCTCGTTAATTTTTATTTTCGTTATTTCATCGTAGTTGATCACTGCAGCCTCTCCTGATTTTAGACATAGCCATATCAATACTACAACTTTAATGGAAAGTAATGTTTAGAAATGCTGTATGTGTTGTGTAGTTGTTTTGTTTCAGAAAAAGTTTTTTTTTATATTTAGCTCGCCAAAATGATGCCGAATTGAGCGCTCGTGGTCCCGCGGACTCAGTGTTCTGTAAACGATCACTGCAGTAAGCAACTTTCACTATGGCCGGTCCATGGATGGGTGTCCATCCATGTGATCACTTTGTGACATTTATTTGAGCGTTTCCGTGCTTCGGAAGGCACATCAAGCTAAGTTGAAGGCTTTATTTCAACAGCAGGCAGTCACAACCTGCGCCTGTCCATTTAAACACGGCAATACGGCTCACCACCTATTACGTGGGACAAATTATACAAAGGTGAAATGTGGGCATATAATATGCCTCTGCCTACCCCCTCGGGGTTAAAGGCGTGACCATTATGTATGTAAAATGATGCCGCCGCCATATGAAAAGCAACGACATCTAGCGATTGGGGGCCACTGTCACAGTCTGTAAGACTGTAGACAGTGGTCCTCAAGTTGGCGGCCCCGTGATGTGCCTCTTCACGCTCCGCTTGAAGAACCCAGGATTGTAAGAGGAGGAAAAGACGTGCGCTGGCAGGTAGTTCCAGGTTTTCATGGTTCGACAAAGAAACGATCTTTTGAATCGTTCAGTTCTAGCGAAAATTCTCTCCACTGTGTAAGAGTGGCACCTCTGTCCAGCACGCGTTGTTCGGGATCGGAAACGAGGATCCCACTGATTTCTCAGCTAAGGCCTTTGAGATTTGAATAGACCAGTTATTATTGTTTATTCTTAACAAGTGGACCAGGACATTTATTCCCGGGATAAAAACCTTCTTTTTACAGGCAATAATTTCAGACATCCGCACTCACAAACTTTCGCATTTTTAATATGAGTAAGATGTGCTCAAATCGTGCAAAATTTCGACTCATTAAGCTGTTGAGTAGTTTATATCGGTCAAAGGGTCCGTTCACACAGACCGGCTCGGAGAGCAGAGCAGATTCTTATCACGTTGAAAACAGAGCTTTTATTATTTGAAGTAAGGTTGGTTTTTTCTTGCATGTGCACTGCTTTTGTCAGTAAGAATGCTTGAACGCGCTTGGTGTGAAATAATAAGAGGAGCTGACCGGCTCCGATCGCGTACTTTTCTCGTTCGCGCAGCCGTTCGGCTCCGATTTCCTGCTCTTTCTTGCTCGCGCAGCCGATCGGCTCCGATTGCGTGCTCTTTCCTGCGCACTGCCCCACGCCGACCGAAATTTCGATAGCACAATTTAAACAGAACAGTTGTGTGCACTTATACGAAAACATGACTGATGAAAAATTAATATATTTCTTCATCGGAGCTATCTAAAACCATGTTCCGAAAAGCACCCGTTAACACCGAAAACAAAACTTGGAATACTGGTACTGCCTTTGTAGTGAATCGATGCACTCGATGAATCCGACCGGTTGCGAGCGCATCCGACCGGCTCGGAGCGCATCCGACCGGCTCCGAGCGCATCCGACCGGCTCCAAACGCACAGGTTATAATCTGATTATGGGATCTTGGAGAAATCGAGGGCAACCACCGAAAATTATAGGGACAACTAGTGCGTTTGTTAACTTTTTAATTCAGTGCTTTAATGTACTACCATTAATGAAGGTCTGGAGTCGATCTGATGATGGAACCAAAAGAGATTCGAGGGAATTCCTTAACGATTTATAGCAGCTACCTTGTGTTGGGGCTTGATTAATTTGTATTGATGAGAACTTTCACCTAGATAGATATAAATTTCGGTTCACCCGTCACTTAAAATAATAAAAAAAAATTATTTTCAATTAAAAATACAACCGACTTCAAAGAAATCCTAAAAAATAAAATTTAATTAGCACAAACAAAGTAATATGTATTGTGATTAATCAGATTTTATTCAATATAATATTGAAGTTGGTGCCATGAATAATACTTCCCTAAACCTATGAATTTACTTGGCGCCGACTTCAATATGATATTGAATAAAATCTGATAAATCAAAATACATAATTATTACTTTGTTTGTGCTAAGTAAATTTTATTTTTCAGGATTTCTTTGAAGTCGGTTGTATTTTTTATTGAAAAAAAAATTTTTTATATGTATTTCTTAGAAAGATGTTACTCTTATCTTAACTAAATTCTTCTTAGAAGTCATAACGATAATAATTATTTCTTTATAAGCCTATTTATATCATAAATGCATGATTATTCGCGAAGGCACAGATAACGTGATTAATGTTTATAAGCACGTTTAATGCAATAAATTGCAAATTGAGTTAATCATGAATACCTATAATTTATGTTGCTTTGGTGACGAGTTAAAATATATTTAATTTAATCAGTCGTTAATCATTATAGTTATGAGTATTTATGAGATACAGACGGATTTACAACAAATTGAATTAAATAATAAGTAGTTATTTAGCATTTAATTAAACATGAATTATGAGGAGATAAAAATATAACCAATCGAATGTCAATTAAATTCTTGACATCTATTATGTCGTAATAACTTTTCTATGGTAATAGATTTTGAAAGAAAAATAAGTTAGAGTAAAGGTAAATCCTCATGGATGCTATGCCGGACTCTTACTGATTAAAACCTGGGACATCCTTGCGAGGGCATATCCGGGTATCCCGGCTGCGTGTTGATGATAGGGCACTGTTGGGGGTTTCGATGGTTGGAGTCCAGGAGGAGGGTTGGCATATGCAGCATTCATGAGGATTTGACACACGTTAAAATAAAGGCCGTTTACCAATTTAGTACTATGAAAAATTCATGAGGTCCAAAAGTTTTTCTCTTTTTAAGTTAAGACATTTCTAAATTTCTTTCTAATTCTCAATTCAATTCAATTCAATATTTCATTTCCTTAAACAAACAAATTGTGTTTGAACACTAAAGTTGTATGCTAAAACTAAAATTGTCACACACAAAACATTCTTTTTGAAAAAGACCAAACTAATTTCATTTCTAATGAGTTTGAGACATTCCCAAGTTACTGTCGTCTTTCTTTTATAGCTGCAACTCTGTCTAGATTACCTAACTTTCTTTTTTTATTGCATCAAGCACACGTGGGAAAAATTTTCCACCTATCACTTTGACTTGGGTCAAGATGAAAGAAAACACAATAAATTTTGATCGAGAGGTTATTGAAATCTTTATGACAGAGAATGAAATTTATATTTCTTTTGTAAATACGTCGACTTGACCTAGAATGGACAATGGACATCGCTGTCATATTATCACGTATAGTAGAGAAAAAAAATTAAATAATAGATTATTAGTTATTACTTGAATTTTTTTATTGAAGTGAAACTTCTTTATCGGCGTTGGAAAAAAATTTGCGTCACGTCACGTCACGTCACGTCACGTCACGATTTTTGGTTACGCGCCATCTTTGTTCTGTTCCTCACCACGGTGGATTCGAATTAAGAGTACTTTATCCAGGGATAGCATGTCATTTAAGGGTTTTTGGACTTTTTGACTTTTGGGCTTTTGGACTTTTGGACTTTTGGATGGGACATTGGTACTTTGGGTCTTTGGGACTTTGGAACTTTGAGACTTTGGGACTTTTGAACTTTTGAACTTTTGAACTTTTGAACTTTGGACTTTTGGACTTTTGGACTTTTGGATGGGACCTTGGTACTTTGGGTCTTTGGGACTTTGGAACTTTGGGACTTTGGGACTTTGGGACTTTGGGACTTTGGGACTTTTGGACTTTTGGACTTTTGGATGGGACCTTGGTACTTTGGGTCTTTGGGGCTTTGGGACTTTGGGACTTTTGGACTTTTGGACTTTTGAACTTTTGGACTTTTGGACTTTTGGATTTTTGGACTTTTGGACTTTTGGACTTTTGGACTTTTGGACTTTTGGACTTTTGGACTTTTGGACTTTTGGACTTTTGGACTTTTGGCCTTTGGGACTTTGGGACTTTTGGACTTTTGGATGGGATCTTGGTACTTTGGGACTTTGGGGCTTTGGGACTTTTGGACTTTTGAACTTTTGGACTTTTGGACTTTTGGACTTTTGGACTTTTGGACTTTTGGACTTTTGGACTTTTGGACTTTTGGACTTTTGGACTTTTGGACTTTTGGACTTTTGGACTTTTGGACTTTTGGACTTTTGGACTTTTGGACTTTTGGACTTTTGGACTTTTGGCCTTTGGGACTTTGGGACTTTTGGACTTTTGGATGGGATCTTGGTACTTTGGGTCTTTGGGACTTTGGAACTTTGGGACTTTGGGACTTTGGGACTTTGGGACTTTGGGAATTTGGGAATTTGGGACTTTGGGACTTTGGGACTTTGGGACTTTGGGACTTTGGGACTTTGGGACTTTGGGACTTTGGGACTTTGGGACTTTGGGACTTTGGGACTTTGGGACTTTGGGACTTTGGGACTTTGGGACTTTGGGAATTTGGGAATTTGGGACTTTGGGACTTTGGGACTTTGGGACTTTGGGACTTTGGGACTTTGGGACTTTGGGACTTTGGGACTTTGGGACTTTGGGACTTTGGGACTTTGGGACTTTGGGACTTTGGGACTTTGGGACTTTGGGACTTTGGGACTTTGGGACTTTGGGACTTTGGGACTTTGGGACTTTGGGATTTTGGGACCTTGAGACCTTGGGACTTTGGGACTTTGGGACTTTTGGACTTTTAGCCTTTTGGACTTTTGGACTTTGGACTTTTGGACTTTTGGACTTTTGGACTTTTGGACTTTTGGACTTTTGGACTTTTGGACTTTTGGACTTTTGGACTTTTGGACTTTTGGACTTTTGGACTTTTGGACTTTTGGACTTTTGGACTTTTGGACTTTTGGACTTTTGGACTTTTGGACTTTTGGACTTTTGGACTTTTGGACTTTTGGACTTTTGTACTTTTGTACTTTTTGACTTAATTTAAGGTGAGGTGAAAATTAAGTTTATGAAGAAGTTTCACTTCTTACGTGTGTACACTAAGTACACGCAATTTTTTATTCATGAAGAATAAAAATTATTTAGGTTGGTACTTAAATTAGCTTTATTCAAGTACTAATAGTAAATATTTAATGAACAACTTATAGTAAGTTTAAGTTGTTCATCACATTTTTCGTAATGATGGTTTTCACATGAAGGCTTGCCTTGATATTAGTATAATTATCAATAAACCTTAATTCATCTATACGAATATTGCAGAAAATGAAAAATTATAATATTAGTAAGATTCATACTGAAATCTGTACGAAGTTGTGAATTTTTATGCTTCTTTTGTTGTGTCAGAAAAAGTTGAGACTCCTCAATAATGCTAATCGCGGTGAGAGCATTCATTAATAGGGCTGTCAAAACTAAAAAAACGCTTGTAGTTTAAAAAAATGTTTTACAAAACATCAAATATTAAAATTCTGTATGACAATGAATAGAGTGATATTTTCTCAAGATAAGATTTGAAATACTGCTTTTGTTCAAATCGTTGTTTCTCATGAAGATATTTTTATATAAGTTATTATTAAATGAAATCGTAGATTTTTAGTTCATATCAATTTAACGCGTACCTAACCTACTTAATATTATTCATAGCAAATAGGGTCTTTAAATATTAATCCAAATAGGTAATGCATAGTAATTGGAAACAACAAAATAATATTTAAGTAAAGGTTTCCAAAAAAAATGTGTGAAATCCTAGATGGATGCTATGTCAGACCAGACTCCTACTGACTAAAACCAACACGACGCCTGTCCAAACTGTCTACGGCCAGGAGTAAGTAAATTAGGCTCTCGGAAAGATGACCCAGGGTATGTTGACAACCCTAGTGAGCGCACATACTCTATTGTAGTCACTAAAGTACGGCTGTCATGTTAGAAATTAGCCGATTTAAACGTTATATTGAAGTGTTTCAGCACAAACACGTCTTCTCCGTCTCGGTGCGTGCTTTCTTCGTTACTTGATTTCTAATGGCAGTGTTTAAATAATTTGTTTTTATCTAGAAATGCGTACATTTATGCCAAGCTGTATTAAGACAGTGCTCTTCTAAATATAATCTTAATCTATGTTAAAAAAAACTGGCCAAGTGCGACTCGGTCGTGCACAAGGATTGTTAGGTACGTATACGTACTGAAAATCGGCAAAAAAAGACATTTGTTGCATGGGAGACAATCAAAAAATGGAACAAGCTAACCCGATATAAGAATGTATTTTTCTTATTTTTTTTTTTTGCCCTGGCTATAACTAACAGAGAAAACAAAGAATTTGCGAAATCCGTTCAGCCATTCCGAAGTTATGCGCGTACATCATTTTGCAGATTCATTTTTATTGTATAAATCTACAACAAAATGACTGAATATACCAGCACGTTTAATTTTCGTTCTTCAAATTAAAATAATTTTCAAAACAGAGCACAAATTTAAAAATAAACTCGCTTTGCCAAGTTTTTTCACTAATTACCATTTTACTACTCAACACTATTTATAAAAATATTATAATTAATTTAATTGTTAATAAACCATTTATTTTAAAATAATCGTGCACATAATTTTTATTATGCTGCTGATAAATATTTAATAATTTATAATACAATAATAATATAAAAGTAAATTTAATTAAGAAACATTTCACACAAATTGCAGTAAAAAATAATAAGTAATTCATTTAATTATTTTTTTAAGTGTCAAAAACTACCATTAAAAATATATAAAAGAATATTTAAGGAATTAAATATGGTTGCGGGCGAAGGTTAGACATTTTGTAGTAAGTACTGATAAATCGGACCAACTTTTCGGCTGAGATGCTCCGATATTATATCTGACCAGATTTTTGTAGGACGTGTGCGTTGCACATTGCAATAAGTACCAAACAGTGTACGATTATCGAATGTCATAGGTGCGTTCCCTACATGTGTGTGTGTGTGTACATTGCTATCACTATTGATAAGCGACAGTTTACTCGAGGCGGAACTGATTCGATTACGTTACTTTTAACGTAATACCCGACTTTGATAACATTATTTACTACAAACTATAAATAAACATTAAATAATTATAAATTATACCTAAATGTCAAAGATCAAGATTAGCAAGGTCGACTATACCTTTTATCGCACGTATTAACTAACCTACTAATGCTTTCTTTGCTTACGATACGAAGTTAGTTTAGTGTCTCTGTCTAATACAAATGTTTAATACATATACTTCCCCATATTACCGAGAGGATAGACAGAGGTGAATTACAATTATGTTGCGCCACGTAATACCTACGGGGCAAATTTTTTTTAAGATTTCCAGAACAACAAGATTTCCTAGAAAGTGTTGGAGCACATTTACAGTAGAAAATCTATACTATTCTGTAATTAGAACCAAAATGTTCCATCTTTCTAAAACAAAATTAAAAGCTAGCGCAGCAGCGGAAGCGGCTGAAAATATTAAAATTAATAAATATAAGGGTCTCGAGTCATCGTATCGTTTTTGTCCAGTCGGTGTCGAGACCCTAGGTCCATGGGGTCCCAATGCGCAAAAATGTTTCAAGAATTTGAAAAAGCGCCTTGTGGAGTCAACTGGTGACCCAAGGGCTGGCAGTTTTCTCGCTCAATGAATAGGTATTCCTATTCAAAGGGGGAATGCTGCTAGTCTTTTGGGCACAATGCCACGGGGGCCTTATTTAGGTTTAGTTTAGATAGTAATAATGTAAATAATATGTAATAATTATGTTTCTCTGTAATTTTTACTAAATAATAAATGAACCAAAATAATAACCAGGACAGATTTTACATATTCACGTTTTTTTTTCATTCCGAATCAATAAATATGGAGACTTATAGGTTTATTTGTAGGCAATAAATTCAATATCGCCTCTAAACATAAAACGAATACTTCAAATTCAGTCGTTTACCTTCGTCCGCGGTCTAACGTTCGAATCCAAAGAAACAGGTCTTGCCAATTTTGCCATCGGCCGGTATTGCCCAATCGCAAATAATCTCGATCACTAAGGGTGCGTTCTCACTAACCTACTTTCTGTAGCGACAAAATTTATGACGCTAATTGGATACTTTTTTGTTGAATTACTGCAATGTTGTGACTACTGAGACCGATGTAAATACTTGTTTTTTTTTTGTGAATAGTCTCCGTAGTTTCACAATTTATCGACTAAACAAATCTATCATCAGTATATTATTATGTATTTTTCAAACAAAATTACAGAATATTTCTGAAGACACAAATTCTGAAATAACCTAACTATCTCTGTATAATTTTCACACGCGCTCATATTCACGATCGTTTCAACCTTTTTGATATCAAAACTTCATTTTAACCACACTAAAATAACCTTTATTACTTAGAAATTAAAGTTCAAATCCTACGAACACGATAAGCAAGATGTCTTAAGAATTTTGTCGTCTTCAAATAGTGACGTTATCAATGAGTCAGGTGTATGAAAATGATTGGTTTTAGTCGGACCTAAAAGAATTTCGAATGCTGACGTCATACCGCGGTCACTTTGAGCAGGAGTTGGACTTCGTATCCAATTTTGGATTATAAAAGACTTTTTATAAGGCTTGTTTCAGTAGAATTATTATACAGAGGATAGATTGTTCTTGTATAATAACTCTGAAACTACTGAACCAATTTTGAAACTCTTTTACCATTGGATACCCAAATTACTCTTAAGTAACATAGGCTGCGTATCTACTATTTACGCTACTGCCCAAGAAGGCGGAGCAGAAATTAAATAATTATTTAAAATACCTATTTCCATACATCAACTGGCATCGGGCATCATGGATTGAATGGGTTTATTTCACCCATACATTCCCATGGCCCACAATAATTAAAGCCTTAAGGCACAGTTAGTTTGAAAAATAAAGATAAACTGTCGGACATACATCGACGGGCACTTTTAGTTTATATGTGCTTCGTTATCTTGTAAACATAAAAATTTTAACAGTTAATAAAAATATCGAAGAAGCTACTCATTCGTAAAAGACAATGAATATGACGAACAAACAAATAGTTATAATGATAGGTGTGTAACATTCTATTGAAATATTAGTCACCAATATAACATGGATGCAGTTACACACACAGGTTGTTGGTCAGTCAGGATTTGTCTAATCAAAATGTTCGTGTTTTCCTCAAGAATATTTCATAAAATTAAATGAGTTTATATGCAAACGAAATACCATTTTAAGTTGTTCTGTGAGAAACAGCATTTATATCCCAATAATGTTTTACATTATAAAGTGAGACAGGTCATAAAAATTATTAATATACTAAACGTGTTCTACCTAGCTTAGCTTATTTAATGGCTGATTAGAGGCGAATGAGTCAAGCGAATATTTTGTATTATAGCCTTTAAGATTTTCTGTATTAAATGAAAATTATACGTAATTGATTCACAGACTTAACTGGATAATAGTTATATATTATTATGTATGTAATTGCATACCGTTTATAGAGATACCTAACCCTTCACCGCTTTTGGTAATTCCGAATTTGGAATTAAATAATTATTTACATAATTTATAACTTTTTTCTACATAGCTAGCAATGTTTGATTGACATCTGACTCTGATCATACTCCAAATGGAAAGGATCCTAGCCAAATTATAATGGTAAATAAAGTAATTTAGTAATCGTAGAAAAAAAAACTACTTCTGGACATGAAAATATTTTTTTACAATCATGATCTTAAATATAATCTTTGTCCTTATTTAAATCTCTAAGCAAATTGACATCATCAACTGCAATCATCATTCAAAATATAACTGTGATAAAACGGAAATAATATAAAATCATCCTTGATATAGAAATATAGTTGAGTTAATATTATATTGGTGCTAATTCTGACATCACCGTGACAGGTATTAGAATAACAATGATAAATCATTCTCTTGTGAAGTAAACGGAATAACATTTATTACTCTGTGTCCATTTTAAACTTTCATTTCAATTATATTTAAGGTCTTGAGAATAGGGTTTAACGTTCGTCAAGATATGCGTTGAAGTCGTTTAACCGTAACCTACATTTTGGCGGGACGTTCGCCTACAAAACAAACCGTATTGTAGATGGAAAGAATTTTCAGCACAGACAATATTGAGGAAGTTCACCAAAGTTAGCATATTCGCAGTACTTACATCTACAATTGTGTGTACATATTATATTGATCCCCTGATAATTATTTTGCAATTTACATAACACCGGTTCTTGCCACGTAAAATATAAAAAAAGATGAATACCAAAATCCTCGTTGTTGGATTCAAAACAAATTCGTATTTTAAAAACTTCCACAAGATCGTATTCACACACTTACACAATTGACACGTATAGTTTATTTTTAATAAAAAAAATAGCTCGTGTTTCGTAAAATTCAAGATGGCGGCGGTGAACGCTCGTACCGCGACGCCGAGCATCGGCCAACTGATCCGCCTGCCGTGAACTGTCAAACTCGATCCGTTTATCTGTGTGCATGTGGCGGGTTGAGTGACTTGAGTATGTGTGCGCCGGAGGCTTGAATGGATAAGGCTCATAATAAAACTCGCTCGAGTGTTGGCGATACGAATTATTCACAGAATTGAATTAAAACTATTTTTGATTTTATTTAGAAAAACATTTTAAGAATAATTTGTAGAAAACGCTTTTGTAAGTCATTTGATGTTTCTTTAATGACTGATGATGATGTAAATGAACGATTTAGTAGTAACTGGTAGCGGTTAAAATAGCTCTCAAGTTTCGGCGACTTGAAAGAGTTACATCATGGGATGCTATGAATATTACATTGGATATTAAAATGCAAGAAGCAAAGTGACAATAAACATCATCTTATGATAATGGTCGTCATAGCAGCATACTGATTCTGAACAAGGTTGAAAACAAGACATAACTTGATTATAATCTATGATTATATCTGTTAACATTATTAATGCTAGCCGTAAATAATTCGCCCGTCGCGAATAAACGTTCCTTTTTTCTAAATTAGAGTAGATTAAGTAACTCATAATAACCAATGAAAGTCCCGATAAAATCGGTCCAGCCGACAGAGATAAGCCGGAACAAATAGATTTACGTAATTTAAAAAAAAAATGTATTATATCAATGATGTTATAGTAAAAAGAGGTAAGTACTTAAACTTAAATTAACTAAGAAAACGAGAGTACTTAAATATCATTGGTGTATATGCATTTGATGAAAAGCTGTTAATTTGGAAATAAAAACGAACTTCAATTTTATTTATATTATACTAGCTGACCCGCGCAACTTCGTTTGCGTGATAATGATAAATGAAGAACCGCTCGACCGATTTTGTGCAAACTTCACATAAACCATCTACTAAATAGTCCGAACAAAGCCTAAACATTTGATTTGGATAGGTGAGCCCGTTCTTGAGTTATAAAATTACAACGAAAAGTGGCATTGATTTTTATATATATAGATGCATAGTTGAAAAAAAGTATCAAGAACTAATAAGACAACTAGATATCATGACATTTGTATACTACAAATTGACAATATTTATTTTGGTGTGTCTAGTCCTAATAATGATTAGTCCATTGAACTAGTAATTAAGATAAACCACAGACACCAAATGATAACTCTTATCAGATAAGCATCTTATCAACAAAACACACATTTACTTTTAAAATTATCGAAAAAGTAGAACATTACCCTGATATTTTGTTAGATAAATGTTGTATTAATAGAATAAATGGTGAATTGGTTTAGTTAGAGATTAAATGAAGCCATAAGCTTAAGCTATAAGCTTCAAGCGGAGCGTGAAGAGGCAATTCACAGGGCCGCCAACTTGAGGACCACTGTGAGAGTGGCCCCCAATCGCTAGATGCGCCACGGCTTTCCATCAGGCTGGTGGCGACGTCAATTTGGCGAGCTAAATATTAAAAAAAAATAAGGGTGCGTGCACCAACACGGCATTTTTTTGTGAGACTATTAATTTACCTACCTACGCTAATCGATTTTTTTTAAAACCGAGATTTTTGTGAGATCTCATTGTCATCTAGGAATTGAGCTGGTGATCTTCAAAATATAAGGATAAGAATAATCGGCTTTCGAAGATAAAAATTCCCATCAAAATTAGGTCCATCCGTTCGGAAGCTGTATCCATAACATATAGATCGATTTGACCATTTTTCTAAAAAAATTGCATCACACTTAGTCCATTCGGGAACTGTAATCCCACTAACAGAGAAATCGAATCTTATGTGAAAGAAAAATAAATAAATAAAAATAATAATAAATATTCACGGACATTTTCACACAACGCTATCTGATCGCAAAGTAAGCTAGGAATAACCTGCTTGTGTTATGGGTATCAGACCACGGATTTAAATACATCTATGCTTTACATACATACTTATCATACATAGAAACACCCATACTCACGAGACAAACATTTATGGATCACACAAATTTTTGTCTCCGGTGGGAATCGAACCCACGACCTCGTGATCCGCAGTCGCACATTTCGACCTCTAGATTTATTTTATTTATTTATTTATGTACACACAATAAATAAAACAAAAATCAATTTACAGAGATATAAGTACAATGGTACTGCTTATTTCTGTAAGAAATATCTACCAGCAGACCGGCGAAAGGAGAACAAGAAGGAAAAAGAACTTTTAAAAGTGTGTAAATAAAGGAATAGGTTAGAACTAAATTAATATACATACAAAATTAATAAAAGAAAAAGTATATATTAAATCTTAATATGTCATTGATAGGTACAAATAGATCAACGAGGCAGTCGATCAAAGATTCGACTTCACTGCTTTTCTCTATCATGTGATTTCGAATTCCCCACACGTAACACCACCGTTCGTCACCACTGAGTGGGTTGGTAAAATAATGACAATTATTTTTCATACATAAACATTTGGGTGAAGGTTACTTCTCTCTCTTTTATACACAGCCTCAACTTTTTTATTAATTCTTCCTACGTAGGTTGTCTGTATTTGGTTGGATTAATATTTTAATTTATTTTGAGACTTGTTCGTTCAGAGACTTGGTATACATACATACATATAGTCACACTTGTATCCACGAAGGGGTAGGCAGAGGCATACGCCTACATTACACCTTAAAGTTTTATGTCCCACGTAATAGGTGGTAGGGTAGAGACTTGGTATGTCAGTCAAAAATTCAAACATTTCTGTAAATTATTGAGTTAGTAATTTAAATAACTAAAAACCCTAGAAGAGGCAACTTAGGAGTTTCTTCCAGCATTTTCACAAAGATAAAGAAGATCTAAATTCGTAATGCAATTTTAAAAATAAACTCATTATTATTTTAATTTATTTCTATATCATTAAATATGTACATACCTATTCATATAATCTTTTGATCTCGTTGATGTCTTTTAGTCATTTGTAAATATTTTTTAAGTGTTGATGTAAAAAATGCGGTCATTTAATTTTTAATTATTTAAATACGCATATTTTTACTTTTCAACTATTATAAGCTTGTGCTATGGAATAAAGAAACTTATTAGGTAAACACAAAAAAGGCGAATTTTGCATTTTGTCCTTTTTGCAGTCGCTTAAAATTTCGCAAGAAGAATGATCGTATCTTGGGATGCATTTGACGTGACAACGTCTTATAATTCGATGAAGCCGGTTGCACGCACGAAAAAACATGACCTATGCGGCGTTACCTCGCTCTGAGGCGTTCCATTTAAGGCTGAGTTGTCACGTTCAACTATCGTCAGTAAACCGACGTTACAGACATCAGATTTTTTCACCAGAGATTATGCAGCTATACTTACTTTAAGGATGTCAAAGTTAAGCCATAAAACTATGTGACTATTTCCTCTGATAAGCTATGCATAAGATTGGGACAGTGCCTCAAGGTCGCAATACTGTACCCAGTAACATGAAAGACCCCGATCTTAAAAGCCTACCAGACCCCAAATTGTTAAAAGAAGATAGAAGATATACATTTTAGCGTGCAAGAAAGAGAGAAATGCGATTAGTTATTGTGCGTTTTTAATGAAATAAATTAATTATAAAAAAACTAAAACCAATATTAAAAAAGTGTTCTAGTACAAATGAAGATTATACTATTGTCTTTCTTATAAGTATTTTATATTATAAAAACAACTTATAACTTATGAGATCTAGCTTAAAATATCACGAATATCGAGGTATTTTCAACATAAAAATCTATCGAGAATTTTATCAGTAATCGTGTTTCTAGCCTAGAGCGTTTTTAGTTCATGAAGTGAAGTTGTCTGTGTTCAAATTTTAATTCATTGGACCTCACGAGTCCTGAGTTCTAGATCAAGGTGATAGCGTATTTGGCGTCAGACGGACTCTTAAACAAAATTGCGAAAATGACCTTACAGAAATTTAGGCCACATTGTTTAAGTATTTTCCTGTATTGTTAATTATTCAAGTCATACCCAAATAGTGCTAAAGTATGGCTATATGTAAGTAAGTAACTATGTTTGTAACTTTATCAAAGTTGCGCTCGTCAACTGCTTGTCTTTGTACAGATGCACAAACAACCTCCTTCTAACTTGGCGATTTATATACTCCTCAACCAACTTTACGTCTATGGATAGTAGTCCCTCCTCGACAGAATTTTCCAGGATTCCCGGTACCTTTTGGCTAAACACGCCTTCGGGTGTTAACTTGCTCTTTTTGGGTTGGCTCTAGTGTAGTTCTTCATAGTACTACAAAACCCTAATGGGTCTGAAGCAGGTCGTCCCATTCGCAACTCGTCCAAATAGCTACTTGTCCCATTCTCAAATTGTCCCGTTCGTGTCTTGTCTCATTCGCAGCTAGTCCCGTTCGCGTCTCGTCCCATTCACAACTCGTCATAATCCTCTATTTATTTTCGCAACTCGTCCCATTCGCTATTTGTAACGTTGTGATGTGACCCTGGTAATTTTTCTCGATGTGTAAAAAATATAAATGTGACGAGCTGCGAATAAGATGATTTGCGAATAGGATGAGTTGCGAACGGGACAAGTTGCGAACGGGACGAGTTGAGAATGGGACAAGTTGCGAATGGAACGTGTTGAGAATGTATGACGAGTTCCGAATGAGACGACCTGCTACAGACCCCCTCTAATTTGTATTAATATAATCGCCTTGCTATTTCTTTGCTTTAACGCGTGGAAATACCTAATCGCCCAGCAACCCCTGGAACGGTCATCAACGAAAAGATGTGCCAGGATAAAAAAATGGTCAACCGTTCAGTCTTAATTTATCATTCCAAGACAAACAGGGTTAACGACAATTTGAGCTGTCCCTTCTCCAACATTTCTCTAAATTTATCGATGTTTCTTCTCTAATGTTGAAGTCTTGAATAAATGCTTCGTAAGTGTTTGGTTAAGATAGGTTTAGGTGGGAAATTTGCAGTGAGAACACTCCTTCTTTATCCCAGCAGAATATTATGTGTCTTTTAATTACCTGTAACTCTGACCTCAAAGCATTGTACAAGCCAGAACAGGGTACTGTTGACAAAAGGAGCACATCCTTCTGTGAAAAATCAACCTATCCAAAGTACAGAACCTTATTACAGAATTCCGACATCGTCAATTGACTGTGGAGGTCCGATTGCAATCTTGGAAACCCAGCCCTAGCTGGGTTGGAAGTAGTCTGAGTGGATGATGAGGATGATGTTCAATTACCTGTAACAAAAATAAAAAATATTGAATAGGGTTTCTAAAGTAACATTGTCGCCCATTAATCTATGACCACTACATTTTATAAATCTTCACCAAAGCTGGATAGATCAGTGTATTGAGAGTCGAGGCATTAGAACTGATACCCGATAGGATATTGGTAGGTCAGACAACAAACGCTCACAATCAACAGAAGCTATATTATACTAGCGGACGTCACGCGGTTTCACCCGCGTAGTTCCCGTTCCCGTGGAAATACGGGAATAAAATATAGCCTATGTTCACCGTAAAGAGTGTAGCTTTCCAACAGTGAAAGAATTTTTCAAATCGGTCCAGTAGTTCCGGAGCCTATTCGTTACAAACAAACAAACAAAAAATCCAATCTTTCCTCTTTATAATATTAGCATAGATACCTAGTCATCAGATTTGTAATGGGCAAATTCACCAAAACCCTGTCTGTCAATAGGCACAAAATAGCAGATGAATTTGGTTTCCTGCCTGTTCTTCTCAGAAGAATTGTTATATACCGTATATGCTTATATTGTATATGCTTTGTATTCTTGACGGTTTAGGCTAAGCGGAGTAGTGCTCATTATTAACAATCTGGAAAATTCCTTTCCTGAGGAGTTCGGTTCGTCATTCCTCCCTTACAATTAGTTGTGGTTATCCTTAACTGTTGTACGTTAGGATTGACGAATTGAGGGTGTGAGGCGGGTTCCTCTCCCTCCCCTTCTTTAATATCTTTCTAGGATGGATTTCCGCCATGTAACGCCTGATTCCATTAGTTATCGTTTTATAAGTGTCTATAATTTTTTTATTTTTTGTAGATTAGACCTGGAATAAAGTTCTAGGTCAGGTTATCGCGCACCTCTTTTTTTTTTTGTTTAACGTGAGGAAAAATCCTCATGGATGTTATGCCGGACTCCTACAGACTAAAAAACCTCACGTAACGCCCAACAGCCTATGGTTGGTAGCCCCGGGGTAGCCCTCGGAAGGATGTCCCAGGACTCCCAACAGACCTTAGGCCGCCACTGCGGCCTCGCCCAGGGGGTGGTTCGGGGCGTGCGTGGGTTGCTCACGTCACGCTGCCGTCATGGGCCTGCTTCTGTTAAGACGGTGAGAGACCCTCTCACCGTCCTCAGACCCCCCGTCCTCAGACCCCCATCGCGCATCTCTTGTGAATAAGTGCAGTAGGTATTGCCTTTGTGACTTATACATTATCCTTGAACTAAATAAGTTATAAGAAGAGATCTGTCATACTCTCAATTCGTCACAATGTATTACCGACAATTTTCCTCATATATAACATAAATGAGGAATAAAATGCATTAATAAGGCATTGTTTATTGCTAATAAACTACATTATGAGGTAGGAATACGTGCAGAACTAAAAACATCTAGGTATACTAAAATTATAAAGAGGAAAGATATGATTGTTTGTTTGCATCGAATAGGCTCCGAAACTACTGAACTGATTTGAAAAATTCTTCCACTGTTCGAAAGCTATACTAGCCCCGGATAACATTGGCTATATTTTATTCCCGTATTCCCACGGGAACGAGAACTACGCTGGGGGAACTGCGTGGAATCTCTGGTATTTTATATAGGACATGAGTGTAGCGCACACGCGCGCTGCCGACCCTGCGAAATCTTTCTAAGACCCCTTTTGAAGAACCATACACACAATGTAAGCGTGAGCGGAAGAAAGGCCCCATAGGAGTTTTCCTACTATCTCTACATGGGATTATCCATCAGAGGAGATTCATCAGAGAGAGAAAGCCAGATTCCTCCTGGGTGCGCACCCAGGAGGAATCCGGCTTTGATTTTCGCACGTAAAAAAACCTAGAACTACAGTTTATTTAAAAGTAGTCTCCGACCGAAACCGGTTTTCCGGCCGAAACCGAAACCGAACTTTCGGCCCCAGGATCAGTTTCGGCCGAAACCGAAACCGAAACCGAAACTCACGTGTTCATACTGAGAAAACAAAAACCAGCCAAGTGCTAGTCGGATTCCCGCACAGAGGGTTCCGTTACAAAAAAAGGGCACAAAAATTACGTTTGTTGTGTGGATGCTTTTTTTTATTTTAGTGGGTATTTTTTGTTATAGCGGCAACAGAACAGAGTGAGGTAGGGGTGGCAGTGTCTCTTGACATCGCCAACGCTTTCAACACCTTGCCCTGGAGCTTCGTTTGGGAGGCGCTTGTTTACCATGGATGCCTCCATTCCTTCGTCGAAGTGTCGGGGCCTATCTTTCCGAGAGGACCATAACTTACCCGAGCTGGCTAGGGCAGGGTCGGCGGGATATGTCGTTCGGTGTTCCATAGGGATCGGTCTTAGGACCGCTTCTGTGGAACATCGGTCACGATTGGGTGATGCGTGGTCCGTTGCTAGGAGGCTTAACATGTTACGTGCGTAACGTGTACGACAGCACCCTCAGTACAGCGCGAGGAGCAACGCACCGAGACGCAGCCCTAAAGGCCACCTGCGGGCTCAAACTTACATATAGGAGGCATCAGCATCGACATCGAGCTCTCAATGACGTATCTGGGGTTCGTATTCGATAGCCGGTGAAACTTCGGATACTACTTCCGAAGTTTAGTCCCATAGCTGAGGGAGGGGGGGCATCAGCCGCACTCTCGCGGTTGTTGCCCAATATCAGAAGACCCAACGCTCCCTCCAAGAGACTGTACCTCAGGATCGTGAGGAGCATGGCAATATACGGGGCCCCCGTATAGGCGGAGATCCTGATGGCCAGCAATGCGGCTAGATTGCTTAGCCCGCAGAAGGCGACGGCTGTCAGGGTGATAAGGGGATACCGCACGATCTCAATTGAGGCGGCATGTCTTCTAGCCACGACCCCTCAATGGGACCTGGAAGCGTGGTCCCTTGCGTAATTGTTTAAATGGCGCAAAGAGGCGCTAGAGCGGGGCCATAGGCCACTTCCTTTGAGCAGGTCATGCTCGTGAAAGAGACGGCGGGGAGGAAGCGGGAGAGAACTCTCCCACCCGAGTTCCACAGTCTGCGGTGGCGCCCCATACTATCAGTTTCCATGACCAGGGGCCTGAGGACGGTGATGGGGCTGCTCACCGTCCTTACAGAAGCAGGCCTGAGTCGATAGCGTGACGTAAGAGTTTCATGCACGCCCCCTTCAAGAAGCGGGATAACAACTGAACAAGCCCCCAAAGAC
Organism: Miltochrista miniata; assembly: GCA_933228765.1. NCBI lineage: Eukaryota > Metazoa > Arthropoda > Insecta > Lepidoptera > Erebidae > Miltochrista > Miltochrista miniata. The sequence goes on from OW121769.1 coordinate 7,799,180, forward strand.
GCGGCCGCATTATTCCGAGGGCATACTCGGGGCTCGCAACCGTAGGCTGTTAGGTAGGATACGCGTGGTTTTTAGTCGGTAGGACTAATGTACAGTGAAAATTTTATACCTGTTTCTGGCACGGTTCCAGCGATACAACCTCGTGACTAACAGACAGACTGACGGCTAGGCCTTATGTCTCGTTAATAGGGTCCCGCTTTAACCCCTCCGTGCGATAGTTCGACTCGCACTTGGCCGTTTATTTTTTCAATAGGTGCAGCAAGTTCCACCAAGTGCCATCAATCAACGGTATAAATCTTCTCAAGAGTTCGTTTTAGAAATATCTCCACCTTAAGATGAGTTTCTTTCTTTTACGTGTGGAATTACTCATAAATGCTATTGCGAACTCCTACCGACTAAAACCACACGGTGCCCTGCTAGCTCTTGGCTGGTTTTGGTTACATTCTAGAAGTATATAACTAAAACTGGACAACAGTGAGTTGAACTAGCGCACGTAGGGTTCCGTACAAGAACAGGGACAAAAAATCACGTACGTTGTATGGGAGGCCCCCTTTAATATTATTAATTTGTCTATTTTTATTATCTGTTGCTATAGCGGCAACAGAAATACATTATCTGTAAAAATTGTCTAACTATCACGATGCATGAGTTACAGCCTGTGGGCAGACAGACAGACACTTGGGTGTCTGTCTGTCTGCCCACAGGAACGAAGTCAACGGAAGGAACAACAAAGGGGTAGGGTTATGTACTACCCGTTCTCTTTAAGTTTGCCGGTCGCCTCCCATACTGCGCCTCTACGCCAGCGGCAAACTTAGAGCGAACGGGATATAATGTCCCAGATCACCTTTTTAGTATTCCGGAAAATTGTAATATTATAACTATTGATTGGAAGTCATTTGTAAATCTATAATCTTCGGTTAGTAACATATTAACTGGTTGGGTTGACCCCAACCACGTCACAAGCAGAGTCAGGCACTCAAAATTCATGAACACGTGAGTTTCGGCCCGGCCGAAAGTTTCGGCCCATTTTGGCCGAAAGTTTCGGCCCGGCCGAAAGTTTCGGCCCATTTTGGCCGAAACCGAAACTGCGGCCGAAACTCGATTTTTTGGCCGAAACTGGCCGAAACCGAAACCGAAACCGAAACTTCGGTCGGTCACTATTTAAAAGCCTTTGCTAAACTGGAGTATAGAATCTAGAACCTTGGCGTCCGCCGATAAACATCTATCCTGCAAAATGACCTAAATGGCATCTAGACTTAAAGATATTTTCCTCCACAATTTCCGATTCAAGTCATAGCCCAAATCGTGATGGTGATGATGTCATACTTCTCTAGAAGGACAGATGTCGGTGCCGACTGAGTCAGAATTGACACAAATAAATTTATTAATGTGACCAATAAGTGAATAGTGTGATGATGTATACGGCGCCTGTGGGCAAATAATGTTTACTTGGTGACTGGATTTAGTTGTTTTGTTGAAGAGTTGTTCTTAGAGCATGTAATGATGTAAACTAGATAATGATTCGATTGAAAGATTTTATTCTGAGGTTTGTTAAGAGCTATAATTAGCTAGTATATGTAGCATCCACAACTGATAAACTTATCTAACTACTTATCTAAGGGGTTATTGGAAACACCGAAACTCCGAATCAAACTTGACTTAAAAATATTTGTTACAATCCGTGAATCGAATCCGAGACCTTAGCACGGCAGTCGCTACACTTCCACTGTGCAACTGCGGCTCAGACGCAAAATTTAAAAGAACCCTCTAGTCTCTAACGTTATTGAAAGTGAGTGGAGTCCTGAAGTCTTTTAGCTAGGGTATTTATAATATCTCTTGCTCACTTCGCAAATTAGTTGGCTTGGATCCTTTCTTGGTGGGGCAAATGAGATCATAACGACTCTTAATAGCTCATCTTCAAAAAAAATTGCAAGGCTGTATGACACAACAACCTATCAATCAATCTTAAAAAAAAACTAGCTATAGACAAACATGGAGTAAAGTAATCGCATAATTATTGAAGTTACTTAGGATTGATTCCCTTGTATCTTCAAATATGGTGCAAGAATGTGACCTAGTATGTATAATTGTATGGTAAATTGTACCTAGGTAATTTTTAGATAAATAAATAAATATAAATTAATATTCACAACATCATCTTGCCCAAACTAAGCTAACGCTTGTGCTATGGATTGTGCGAATGTGTTGCTAAGAAGAGCATTAGGGCTTCTGGTAGAACGTCCACCCGCCAGATGGACCATCGACCTAGAAAAAGACCTGGAACTGGATGCGGAAGGCGCAGGACCGTGTGTTGTGGAGTAAATTGGAAGAGACCTACGTCCAGGAGTGGACTGCCATAGGCTGATTTGATTGATCTAATTTGTTATGCTCCCACTGACGTGTCTTCGTCGAAGACTATCGGCCTCCATGACCAGGGGCCTGAGGAAGGTGAGTGGGCTGCTCACCGTCCTTACAGAAGCAGGCCTATGATGGCAGCGTGACGTGAGAGAGTCACGCAAGCCCCCCTTAAGGAGCGGAATGACGCCCGAATACCCCCCAAAGGTTGCGGGATAGCACCCGAACCACCCTCTAGGCAAGGCCGCTGTGGTAGCCGTAGGTCTGTTGGGAGTCCTGGGACATCCTTCCGAGGGCTTAACCGGGGCTCCCAACCGTAGGCTGTTGGATGTTACGTGAAGATTTTTAGTCGGTAGGAGTCCGGCATAGCATTCACTACCAATTTTCCCTCACGTTAAAAAAAATGTTATACTGTATTGAGACTCGGGATCCGATAGGAGAATTTTGATAGCGAGGTGAAGGAAGTCCTCTCCATCATCTTATGATGACGTTATTGAGGATGTAGGTCATGAATCTATTATGGTCAAACGCATCTATTTCTTAGTAATATTTACAGTTTTAACTGACCTCATTCAAATAAAATAAATAAATAAAACATTACTGTGAATTTATGAGGTGTTTACTGTTTAGAGTATTTTCATTAATCATCACACTTACTGTTAATGACTAAAATAAATAGTTACGGCGTTAATATTGAGATAAATAGTCATTCATTATAGGCTTTCATCTATACATATAATCTATACATATAATAAAATGATAGAAAAGTCAAAACTGTGCATTGGAAATATTTAAAAAAAAACACTCGCTGGGTGTTTGTTCAACATAAGATACCGAAGCCGAAAATATAGTTAGAAAAATTTTTGTCTGTTTGTCGGTTTATCTGTTTGTCTGTTTGCTTTGCTTTGTCCAGAAGGATCTCGAAAAGTACTCAATAGATTTAACCTACCCCTAGGTAGGGTCTTGAAATAGGCTATATATTATCACGCTACATATCCTAGGGGCTAAGCAGAGAGCAATCAAATTGGCATTATAACATAATTTTCACGCGTACGAAGTCGCGGGCAACAAACAGCTAGTTAACAATATAATACTAAAACTAGAATTGCCGTTGGTCCTGCCTTCTAGGAATATGGTAGTAATAAAGAAACTATGGGGCTTGAGAAATTTCAAAAGCAGTTAGGTCATCTTGTCAATTGGCTCAACACCTATTATGTTAGTCCAAAATTAGTGTCCGACCGAAACTGGTTTTCCGGCCGAAACCGAAACCGAAACCGAACTTTCGGCCCCAGGGTCAGTTTCGGCCGAAACCGAAACCGAAACCGAAACTCACGTGTTCATATTGAAAAAAAAAAAAAACATTCCAAGTGCGAATCGGATTCCGCACAGAGGGTGCCGTTACAAAAATTGGGCACACAAATTTCGTTTGTTGTGTAGATGTTTTTGTTCTGATTTTAGTAGGTATTTTTTGTTATCGTCATCAGAACTGGGTGAGGTGGTGGTGGCAGTGTCCCTTGACATCGCCAACGCTTTCAGCACCTTGCCCTGGAGCTGCGTTTGGGAGGCACTTATTTTCCATGGAATGCCTCCATACCTCCGTCGAATTGTCGGGGCCTATCTTTCCGAGAGGGCCATAACTTACCCGAGCTGGCTAGGGCTGGGTCCGCGAGATGTGTCGTTCGGTGTTCCATAGGGATCGGTCTTAGGACCGCTTCTGTGGAACATCGTTTACGATTGGGTGCTGCGTGGTCCGTTGCTCAGAGGTGTCGGCGTAGCGTGTTACGACGACACCCTCATTACAGCGCGAGGAGCAACGCACCGAGACGCAACCCTGATGCCACCTGCGGGATCCAGCTTACATATAGGGGGCGTCAGCATCGGCATCGAGCTCTCGATGACGTATCTGGGGCTCGTACTCGATAGCCGGTGGAATTTCAGATACCACTTCCGAAGTTTGGTCCCATAGCTGAGGGAGGGGGCATCAGCCGCACTCTCGCGGTTGTTGCCCAATATCAGGAGACCCAACGCTCCCTGCAGGAGACTGTACCTTAGGATCGTGCGGAGCATGACCCTATACGGGCCCCCGTATGGGCGGAGATCCTGATGGCCAGCAATACGGCTAGATTGCTTAGCCCACGGAAGGCAACGGCTGTCAAGGTGATAAGGAGATACCGTACGATCTCAGTTGAGGCGGCATGTCTTCTAGCCGGGACCCCCCTATGGGACCTTGAAGCAAGGGCCCTTGCATGATTGTTTAAAATGGCGCAAGGAGGCGCTGGAGCGAGGCCATAGGCCTTTTTCTGTGAGCAGGTCATGCTCGTAAATGAGACGGCGGGGAGGAAGCGGGAGAGAACTCTGCCACTCGAGTTCCACAGTCTGCGGCGGCGCCCCAAACTATTAGCCTCCATGACCGGGGGCCTGAGACCGGTGACGGGGCTGCTCCGTCTTTACAGAAGCAGGCCTTAGACGATAGCGTGACGTGAGAGATTCATCCACGCCCAGCTCAAGAAGCGGGATAACAACTGAACAACCCCCCAAAGACGCGGCCGCAGTATGCATCATTCCGAGGGCTGTTAGGTAGGATACGCGTGGTTTTTAGTCGGTACATAGGACTACTGTACAGTAAAAATTTTAGGCCTATATCTGGCACGGTTCCAGCGATACAACCTCGTGACTAACAGACAGACGGACGGCTAGGCCTCATGTCTCTTAATACGCTTTAACCCCTCCGTGAGTGAGTTAGACTCGCAATTGGCCGGTTATTTTCTCAATAGGTGCATGAAGTTCCACCAAGTGCCATCAATCAACAGTATCAATCAACGGTATAAATCTTCTCAAGTGTTCATTTTAGAAATATCTCCACCTAAAGATGAGTTTCTTTCTTTTACGTGTGGAATTACTCATAGACGCTATTGCGAACTTCTACAGACTAAAACTACACAGTGCCCTGCTACTAGCTCTTGGCTTAGCATAAGTCTGCTGACAGACAGACAGACGACCAACGAAGTCAACGGAACCAACAACAAAGGGGTAGGGTTATGTAATGTCCTAGATCACCTTTGTAGGTTTCCGTAAAAATTGTATTATTATAACTATTATTGTATTACTATACTATTGATTGGAAGTCCTTTGTAAATCTTCGATTACTTAGTAGGTAACACATTAACTGGTTGGGTTGACCCTAACACAAGCAGAGCCAGGCACTCAAAATTGATGAACACGTGAGTTTCGGCCCGGCCGAAAGTTTCGGCCCATTTTGGCCGAAACCGAAACTGCGGCCGAAACTCGATTTTTTGGCCGAAACTGGCCGAAACCGAAACTTCGGTCGGTCACTATCCAAAATATACCTAACTAGTGAATTTTGAACGTATAGTTTATTTATCCCTATCACTTTGGAGAAAAAAGCAGTGACTATACTTCCATATTAAATTAGCATTAGCACCTTTTTCCCTTCTTACCCACCACACTACCAAACCACACTACCGGTAGTGTCGTGGGGAAATTTCTTTCCCTTCTACACTACCAGCTAGTAGTGTCGCGGGTCATTTCTAAAAGGTCTTACATCTCCGTTCCCATCGACACTACTATAAGATACCGCACTACCAAATACTCTACCGGTAGTGTCGTAGGGAATAATTCTGCACTGGCAGCCCTTTTTACCCACTACACTACCAAGCCACACTACCGGTAGTGTCGTCCCCTCCGGAGCAAAATGTGCAAAACGCAAAATGACTACCACACGCAAAATGTACAAATTGCAACAAATGAAGATCGACAAAACAAATGAAGATCGGTTAAACAAATGAAGATCGGTAAAACAAATGAAGATCGGTGAAACAAATGAAGATCAACAAAACAAATGAAGATCAACAAAACAAATGAAGATCGGTGAAACAAATGAAGATCGTTAAAACAAATGAAGATCGGTGAAACAAATGAAGATCAACAAAACAAATGAAGATCGGTGAAACAAATGAAGATCAACAAAACAAATGAAGACTATAAGCAAGTTGATAAGGTCAAAAGTTAAAACCCATTTTTTGTAATCTAGATGCGATAAACATTAATAAAATTGGTACAAGCAATTCTCGACCTTATGAACATGCATAAATATTTATTGATTTTTTACATATTCATGATCAGTGATGTCTATAAACGCCTAAAAGCACATTTTTAGATAAGTGTCATTAAGGTCGAGAATTGCTTGCACCTATTTTTTTGAATGGTAATCGCATCTAGATTACAAAATATGGCTGCAAGTATTTTTTGACCTTATTAATTTGGATAGTCTTTCGTTTTATTGATCTACATATGCGATTTGTACATTTTGCGTTTTGTACATTCTGCTCCGGAGGGGTTTTATCGGTCTTCATTTGTTTCACCGATCTTCATTTGTTTTGTTGATCTTCATTTGTTTCACCGATCTTCATTTGTTTTGTTGATCTTCATTTGTTTTACCGATCTTCATTTGTTTTACCGATCTTCATTTGTTTCACTGATCTTCATTTGTTTCACTGATCTTCATTTGTTTTGTTGATCTTCATTTGTTTCACCGATCTTCATTTGTTTCGCCGATCTTCATTTGTTTTACCGATGTTCATTTGTTTCACCGATCTTCATTTGTTTTGTTGATCTTCATTTGTTTCACCGATCTTCATTTGTTTTACCGATCTTCCATTGTTTCACCGATCTTCATTTGTTTTGTTGATCTTCATTTGTTTCACCGATCTTCATTTGTTTTGTTGATCTTCATTTGTTTCACCGATCTTCATTTGTTTTGTTGATCTTCATTTGTTTCACCGATCTTCATTTGTTTTGTTGATCTTCATTTGTTTCACCGATCTTCATTTGTTTTACCGATCTTCCATTGTTTCACCCATCTTCATTTGTTTTGTTGATCTTCATTTGTTTCACCGATCTTCATTTGTTTTGTTGATCTTCATTTGTTTCACCGATCTTCATTTGTTTTGTTGATCTTCATTTGTTTCACCGATCTTCATTTGTTTTGTTGATCTTCATTTGTTTCACCAATCTTCATTTGTTTTAACGATCTTCATTTGTTTCACCGATCTTCATTTGTTTTGTTGATCTTCACTTGTTTCACCGATCTTCATTTGTTTTGTTGATCTTCATTTGTTTCACCGATCTTCATTTGCTTTGTTGATCTTCATTTGTTTCACCGATCTTCATTTGTTTTACCGATCTTCATTTGTTTAACCGATCTTTATTTGTTTTGTCGATCTTCATTTGTTGCAATTTGTACATTTTGCGTGTGGTAGTCATTTTGCGTTTTGCACATTTTGCTCCGGAGGGGACGACACTACCGGTAGTGTGGCTTGGTAATGTAGTGGGTAAAAAGGGCTGCTAGTGCAGAATTATTCCCTACGACACTACCGGTAGAGTATTTGGTAGTGCGGTATCTTATAGTAGTGTCGATGGGAACGGAGATGTAAGACCTTTTAGAAATTACCCGCGACACTACTAGCTGGTAGTGTAGAAGGGAAAGAAATTTCCCCACGACACTACCGGTAGTGTGGCTTGGTAGTGTGGTGGGTAAGAAGGGACCTTTTTTTAACGTGAGGAAAATCCTACGTGGAGGCTATGTCAAACTCCAACCGACTAAAAACCACACGTATCCTACCTAAAAGCCTACGGTTGGGAGCCCCGGATAAGCCCTCGGAAGGATACCCCAGGACTCCCAAAATACCTACGGCTACCACTGTGGCCTCTTCGGGTGTCATCCCGCGTCTTTGGGGAGGTATTCTGGTGCTATCCCGTTTTTTGGGGGGCGTGCGTGAATCCCTCACGTCACACTGTCTGCATTGGCACATTAGAAGTTAAATTTCATTGTGGCATTTTAGAAGAACGGTTTCTATTTTCTGCCTTGCTGATATACCGACAGCTTCGAGATGATAGACCGACAGCTTCGAGAAGATAGACCGACAGCTTCGAGAAGATTCGAGCACTGTGCCTGTGTTCCCCTCTTCTTTGAGAAATACAAATGTCTATATTTAAATTCATCTGTCTCTGCCGATTTTCCTCTCTTCTCGTCAATTGCATGCTGCCCAATAAGTTAATACCATCTTTCACTCACTCCTCCTGAGTGTATGGCCGGTCCATAAAGCAACCGACTCCAATAAGCCGAACTGTCAACACTTTTATTTAACAAAGTTTTAGCACAAAATAATGGGATTCTAGTTAAAACTAAAATTTTAAGAATAAAATCTTTTGCCCACAAGCATCGCCATTAGGTACTTGCTAATTAGTAGACGAACATTTGTATATTTAATATTTACTAATGAGTAGGTAATCTGAAGGCCTGACGTTAAATGATATTGATCCAAGTATGGCGATTTATGACTACATATTATTTATTTACACTGTTAGACCACAAATTAGAGATAGTACAGATGGAAACCTACATACTAAATTCGCTGAGGCTACGCACACATAGACAACTCTGAATGAGTTGTCAGACACGAGGTCAGGCCACAAATTAGAGATAGTACAGATGGAAAACTAGTGTATGTACTTTTTTTCACACCTACCCTCTGCTACACTGATTTCTGCGCGAGTGGCGCACAAATCAGTATCGAAAAGTCGGTTGAGGAGCGCCTGACCTCGTGTCTGTGAATGAGTTGTCTATGTGTGCGTAGTGTCTGCGAATGAATGTCTATGTGTGCGTAGCCTCAGCGAATTTAGTATGTAGGTTTCCATCTGTACTATCTCTAATTTGTGGTCAGGCGGTCTCAACTCAACCGAATTTTCGATACTGATTTGTGCGCGAGTGTGTGTAGCAGAGGGTAGGTGTGAAAAAAAGTACATACATGAGTTTTCCATCTGTACTGTACTATCTCTAATTTGTGGTTAGACTAAGACATAAGGACCCTTAGTCAGACCGTAGAGCAACACTATTAGTACCTACAAGGGGAGCAGATCTGTGGGAGCAGACATAGCATGTTTGCCCTATACATATCTGTCTGTCATAATTATGTTTCTGGGAGAAATCGTATTCATATACTGCTCGTTCGCTCAAACTTCGCCGCTCGGCTCCATACTAAAGTCGATTTTTTAATTAGACTAAGTAATTTGACAGCAAGTAATGTCACTTCTTCATACAATGTTGCGTATTTTCTATGACGAAGTGACATTAGCTACTGTCAATTTACTTCGTCTAATTAACAATTCGGGTATACGCCTCTACGCCAGCGGCAAAGTTAGAGCGAACGGGTAGTAAACCACTACGAAAGCAATCGGCTTTACACGAAATGGAATCGACAATGGAATTTACACAAAACTATTAAAATATAGACTTATAATTTCAGACACACACATATTTTGTTATACCATTTGCCCCATTTGGAGTATGTATTGATGTGGTCATTCATTGGCTGATTGGTATCTGTATTAATTTTTAAGATAAATTTTGGGAGGGACCGGACTGAGTTTCTTGGGGTGTTCTTCTCAGTCTGTAGTATTTCCAAACCCTCAGTAGAGTCACAAAAATTTTGAAAAACCTATTTTTTTTTAATATCTAAGAAAAAAAAATATTTTTTATTATTTAGAATTTTAGATCTACCAAACCTTTTCTACATCAGTATCTTTTCCGAAAGATTGTTGAAAAGCTTTCTATAGTTGTAATTGTAAATGTTACCAGACAAAACCCAGCCAGACACTCTCACCAGGAGATCCTGGTCATAAATCGCAGAGATTAGCATGGCAGGCGTCGAACCTAACACGATCCAGTGCACTTTCCCTGCCAGTCGCCACACCTCAAACTGCTCGGTACATTAATTAATATCGGCTTTTACGTATGTTTTTGTTGAGGATCCGGTTTACGCACTTTTACTTGATCTTTTAGTAGCACTCCTCTTTTCAATAATAATCCCGGTTGCTTACAAACAGAAATGACAATTCCATCAAGTTGTTTATAACTGAGGGTCTAAAAAGGCGTCCTGGGACGTCCTTCCGAGGGCTTACCCGGGGCTCCCAACCATAGGCTGTTGAGCGTTACGTGAGGTTTTTTAGTCGGTAGGAGTCCGGCATAACATCCATGAGGATTTTTCCTCACGTTAAACAAAAAAAGAAGGGTCTAAAAAGGCAACATTATATGTTTTATACTTTTATATCATGAAACATAGAATGATTTGTATTTCAAATTATGTATGATTCATATCATACATAATTTGATATGATTCATAATATGAAACATACATAATTTGAAATACAAAACAATGTTGCCTTTTTAGGCCCGCGGGCCTCTCCGAAAATCTACAGAACTGAATTCGTTCGAAGTTCTGGTTGTAAAGAGCTCGCGAGCAACACTTAGATATGACTATGTATTTTTTTATTTGGAACTTGGAACCCTCGCTTTTTTCACTTATTCATGAGACAATTTGCAAATGGGTCGTTTCGCGAATGGAACATTGTGCAGTGGGATGTTCTGTGAAATGGACGACGAAAACAGGTGTTATTCTAAGGATGCGATATTTTTACAGTGACTCTTTGCGAATACAACTTTCTGTAGGTACCTAAAATGTTTGCTTTTATGTAATTTGTGCCACTGGTAACTTTATAAATGCGAAAGTAACTCTGTCTGTCTATCTGTCTGTTTGTCTGTTCGCTTTCACGCCAAACGGCTGGAGCGATTGAGATAAAATTTTGTATAGGGATAGTTCGAGGCCCTGGGAAGGAGATAGGCTACTTTTTAACCGACTGTGAAAAAGGAGGGTTATGATTTTACGATATAACGACTCTTACGCTATAACGACTTCTACGCGCTCGAAGCCGCGGGGAACAGCTAGTTGTAACATAAATAAAGTTTAAATAACAACTTCAGACCTTCTGGCGGTTCTTTATTACTAGATTCTTAGGAGATATTGCTCTAATTAAGTTTAAAAGGTTCTATCATCGCACTGCAAATCGGAACATTCCATTGAAGTATATCTCTTGGAGCAACTCAAGTCGCAATACACAGATACAGATATAATACACAGATACTTACACAGATCTTATGCTGGGTCCACATTTGTGTCATATCATCGACTAGTGTAGTGTGTAATCGTGTCGAACATGTAACGCTCAGTGTGGACGGGCCTAGGTTATGCCGCCTGGTTGTGCTGTCAGTGTTAAGCCTGTCACAGACGTAGCTATAATATATGAACATATCGAGATACCTATACTAATATTATAAAAAGAAAAATTTGATTGTTTGTTTGTATGTTAGTTTTTTTGCATTGAATATGCCCAAAGGTACTGAACCGATTTGGATAATTCTTTCATTGTTTTGATGAAAGCTCGGGTGACTTATGCTATATTTTATTCCCGTATTCCCACGGAAATGGGAACCACGCCTGTGCAACCGCGGGACATTGACTATTATAGCATATTATAGCAAGTAATACACACGGGAGTTAAACTATAATATATTTTTAATCTTACTCGGTCGACACAATCGCCCTTAAAATATATCGAGATATAATCTGTCGAAATATTTCGTTGAGCGCATAGAAATTTGTTATAGCTCCGTGTGTGGACTCTCGTAAATTTAGTTAGAAGATATGTCGTAATTTGCCTTGCTATGTTTCATATTCATTTATATTATAGTTAGGTACGTATGTGACGGGCTTTATATTGTGCTGACAGGCAGCTGCAAGTTTTAAATATCGAATGCAAGGAACGGGTCATGGATCTTTTCTATTTTTAAAAATAAGTACATACTTCCCGTTTGCTCTAAGTTTGCCGGCCGCTTTCCCTACTACGCCTCTAGACCAGCCATAAAGCCAGCAGCAAACTTGGAGCGAGCGGGCTGTAGACATTATCTCATTGGTAGTAACTATGCATTTCGTACTGTGACTGGTATGTATTGTAGACTAGCTGACCCTCGCAACTTCGTTTACGTCACACATGGTGTATGAAAGGAGGTGTAAGATTTTTTCATCAGACTCATCAAGCAGCGTATGAAACTGCCCTGTTTGCTTAATCATAAAAGAGCTTAAAGATTAAGTCTATTCTAAAACAATTCAGCCCACGCCTCCGGCGTGGACTGAATCATTTTACAATAACCTTAATCATTAAGCTCTTTCATGATTAAGCCAACACGCCAGTTTAGATTTACCCACAAATTCGAAGGAACCGTTGAATTTTAGGTTTTGCGATAGTTGAGGTTTCTCTAATTCCTGAACTACAAAACCCTCAACATTGAAACTCGTGTGAAACAATCTTTAAAGTACTCCCTTTACGTCACTGAATTTTTTTTTGGAATCAGACCACGCATTTGGAACTTACGATGAAAAAACCTATCATCCCCTCTCCCAAAGGAACCGCGCAAAATATCGGGATCAAAAGTATCCTAGAACCTTCCTCGGATCATAAGCTCGGATTGTACCAAGTTTCATTCAAATCGATTCAGTAGTTTTGGCGTGATACTTATTCGGGATACAGACAGACAGACAGACAGACATGAAAAATTAAAATTACATTTTCGGCTTTCGTATCGATTAGAGAACGCCCTACAATTAAAATTTTCAAAATATCTTCCATGTACAGACTCTCGACCCTCAACAGTTTTATTATAAGTATAGATAATACGTACATACATACATATGGTCACGCCTTTATCCCCGAAGGGGTAGGCAGAGGCATATTATATGCCTACATTTCACCTTATTTTTGAATTTGTGCCAGGTAATAGGTGGTGAGTCGTATTGCCGTGTTGAGATGGAGAGGCGCAGGTTGTGACTGCCTGCTGTTGAAAGTTTCAATCTGCCTAAAAAGGCCCTCAACTTGCCATTTTACTGGCAACCGGGACCATAGGCTTAACGTGCCTTCCGAAGCACGGAAACGCTCAAATAAATGTCACCAAGTTGTCACATGGATGGTCACCCATCCAAGGACTGGCCGTAGTGAAAGTTGCTTACTGCTGTGATCGTTTACAGAACGCTGGGTACGCGGGGCCACGAGCGCTTCTTGTCTTGTTAATGATATAAAAAACGGGCTCCATTGCGGAAAATCACGTCTGTAATATGGGAGCCCCCCTTAATCATAATTTTACTAGATGATGTTAGCCCGCGTGAAATTCGGTACCCATTCCCGCTTCCCGTGGGAACATATTTCCGGGCTGACAATAGTAGTCTCTGTTATTCCAGACTATAGGCTATCTGTACCAAATTTTAGCCCAATCCGTTAGAGCGTGATTGAATTCATTGACGTGAACCAGGGAAGTAGTGTGTATTTGTTATAACAACAAGTACTAAAAGTAATTATTATTAAAGCGGCAAAACTAAAACCTACATCATCTTTGAAAATGTCAACTTTCTAGCTATCACGGTTCATGAGATACAGCCTCGTGATGGACAGACAAACAGACGGACATAGAAATCTCATGAATAGGGTCCCATTATTTTACCCTTTAAGTACGGAACCCTAAGAATCGTAAAATTAAATTAGATCTTAAAATCGGGCACAACGATGAATTATAAAATTATTGTCACAAAGTCATCAGGTGGTAATCACCATCCAAAAAATTGCCATCGCTAAAGTTGTTTGCTTCAGTGATCGTTTATGGAACACAAAGTCACCGGTTCACTCTGTATCCCGTCTCTGTGTTTGTCCCGTTCAGTGTTCCTCAACGCGGGTCATAAATGCAAGTGCGGACGTCTCCCGGTGACGCGGACAATGAACAGCACCGAATACCCTATGAAAGTACACACCAAAACCCATTTTCGATTTCACGACCCGTTCCACGTGTATTTGACGTGTGTCCGTATACAAACAGCGTCTACACTGGGCATGACTACTAGTTAGTAACGCCATAAATCACCGTGACGTTTATTCTATGTCAAGCATTTTCTTCGGGTGTTCGGCATGGATAGCCCCGAAACTGCAGTTTTCATGGTATCAAAACGCAAGTCTGACACAGTAGTGGAGAAACGTGCTGTCCAAATGTAACAAATGTGGACGCAGCATTAGACTGCCTCTGTGGCGCAGTCGGTAGTGACACCGCCTGCGGCGCTAGAGGTCGTGGGTTCGATTCCCACCGGAGACGAATATTTGTGTGACTGGGTGTTCTATGTATAACATGTATGTATTTAAAAGTATATTAGTATTAATATCCGTGGTCTGATACCCATAACACAAGCAGGTTATTCCTAGCTTACTTTGGGATCAGATAGCATTGTGTAAAATATCCGTGAATATTTATTTATTTATATTTATACAAAAAAAAAGGTTCAATCATCGCTCCGGTGTATCCTTCTGAGAGCTTAGCATCCATCCATGAAGGATTTTCCTCACGTTAAAATAAAAATAAAACGTTCAATCGTCGCTTTGCAATTCGAAAATAGTTGTACAGAAGTTTAAACCCTGGAGAAACCCAAATTGGATCTGTTTCTGTGCCCAAATGTACGCAGATCAATGAACCATGGCACTAAAATGGTTTGCTACAAGATATATGATATGGATGTGAAATTCGTGAAGACGTTATACCGTTATTTGATACATTCTAACACTTCTGCTTCGTTTCGGTCACATCATTCGATGAGAGGTCTTCAAACTACTGTAAAAACGTTAAGATTCTCAATATCATCATTTTTTGACGTGACAACGTCTTATAATTCGATGGAGCCGGCTGCACGAACGAAAAAAGATGACACAATACGTCGTTACCTCCCTCGCGTTACCTCGCTCTGCCTCGCTCTAAGGCGTTCCATTTATTTTAGTAATGTTTTCAACAGATTTGTTTTTATTTTTATTTTTCAGGGGCGGTACCTCGCTCTGAGGCGTTCAGTTTGAGTGTTCCGTGTGAGGAGAAACCATTCCATCAGTATTTTCTTATGACGTTGTCACGTTCAACTATCGTCAGTAAACCGACTTTACACACAACCGATTTTATTTATACTACTGAGGTGGCAGACAAGCTTACGGCCCACCTAATGGTTGGTTACAGGACCAGAAGCGCTACACACGTGCAGGACCAGAAGCGCTACATACGTGCTGCCGACCCGGGTGCAGGCTGTGACGACTCTCAGTTGAAATACTTCAAGCCGCATTAAGGCCTTGGCTTAACGACAGTCATATAACTGATAACCAGGACCAGCGGCTTAATGTGCCTTCCGAAGCACGGAAATGCTTGGAAATAAATGTCTCAAAGTGGTTACGTGGTGGTCACCCATCCATGACTTCCGCGTACGCTTAGGTTGTGGAATGATCTCCCTGCTTCGGTTTTCCCAAACGCCTACAGTATGGGGTTCTTCAAAAGGGGACTTAGAAGGTTTTTAAAGGGTCGGCAGCGCGATTGTGGCGGGGCCACGAACTCTTTATTTTGTTGCCCTTATTCCAATTTATTCGGTATCGGTTTAGCATTAAATTTCATCTTCTGCCATCGTTGTCTCTCTGCTCTGCCCTATAGGTATACTATGTAGTATCCATAAAATATTGACATAAGTATCAAAAGAAAAGTATGAATCGTTACTGAAGATGCCTCTATGTAGGCAAAACACGTGTCGACTTATGACTGCCTGTGTGGCGTAGTCGGTGGTGATACCGCCTGCGGCGCTGGAGGTCCTGGGTTCGATTGCTGAGTCGGTCGGTCCAAATGTTTGTGTGATCCACAAATGTTTGTTTCGGAGTTTGGGTGTTTTCTATGTATAATATATCATGTCAGTCGTCTAGATTCCATAGCACAAGCTTATATTAGCTTAATTTGGGCTAGATGATGTTGTGTGTGAATGTCCACAAATATTTATTTATATATTAGCCACGTTGGTAGTCACCTAGTCACTTTTTAGTCGCGGAGTAATGCTAATTAAGTAATTATCAACAATCTGGAGGGTACAGGTAATTTTCCTACCCAAAATTTCTTTCCTGAGGAGTTCGGTTCGTCATTCCTCCCTTACAATTAGTTGTGGTTATCCTTAACTGTTGCACGTTAGGATTGACGAATCAAGGGTGTGAGGCGGGTTCCTTCTCCTCCCCACCTTTATTATCGTTCTATGAATCTTATTGCTAAGGGGACTGGTTTAGAAAAAGACGAAAAAGAGGTGCAAATGAAAGCGGTTTTTGTCTGCATAAGTAGACGGAAAATAAAATTATAGCAAAAAATTGATTGTTAATGTACAAGATGTGTGTCAAAATATGGTTTTGTTGTAAATTGTATATAATTATACCTACATAATGTGTGAAAATGATCATAGAGTCACCACCAAATTTTTAGATGAATGCATTTTATGACTTCAATTTTGATCGGGGCGAAAGAAAAAATATGCCAAAATATGAAGAAAATATCCTACTATCCTACTTCCTACTAATATTATAAATGTGTAAGTTTGTGAAGATGTTTGGATGTCAGTCCCGGGACATCCTTCCGAGGGCTTACCCGGGGCTCCCAACCACAGGCTGTTGGGCGTTACTTGAGGTTTTTTAGTCGGGTCCGGCATAACATCCTCTGAGGATTTTCCCTCACGTAAAAAAAAAAATGTTTGGATGTTTAGATGGTTGGATGTTTGTTTTCAATCACGCTCTAAGGGCTGAATGAATCTGGCTGAAATTTGGTACAGAGATAGAGTATAGTCCGGAATAACACGTAGGCTATTTATCCCGGGAAAATGTTCCCACGGGAAGCGGGAACGGGAACCAAATTTCACGCGGGCGAAGCCGCGCGCATCAGCTAGTACACCTATAAATTGTATTTCTTCGGTTTTGAAGAAGTATGAGTATTAGCTTGTTACGAAACTAAAATAACCTACAAAATGCTACATTTCCTAGCTTCAAGGACGCGTGTACAAAACTCCTACTGCTAATTATTTCGCAGAACTTGATCATTAAATTTGTGCTTTTAGAAGAACAATCAATGTTGCAGTTCAGAAAGTTCGTTGACTCGTTTTCTATTTAAGTTTCTAGACTTTAACGATTCTCGAGAACGGAACTACAGTTGCCATAAAATTCAGACAATTTTACACTTTATTACAAAGCAATAAAGATTGTATTCAATTGCGTTGTAGTTACGAAATTGAAATACTTTATGACCTAGGAAGCTGGTCTTGTAATAGTTCTCTGATTGGCTTCCTGTATGAACTAGGATATGTTTGGTATTTAATAGGGAACCCGCTATTTATATGAGCAAAAGGGATTGGCAATTAGGTATTGTATTCTGTCAAGATTTATTCTTGAAAGGACAGATAGAGAGAACGACAAAGAAAAGAAGTGCGAGTCGGACTCGGGCACTGAGGGTTCCGTACCAAAAAACTGCAAAAAGTCACGTTTTTAGGGTTTCGTAGCCAAATGGCAAAAACGGAACCCTTATAGATTCGTCATGTCTGTCTGTCTGTCTGTCTGTCTGTCTGTCTGTCTGTCCGTCCGTGTGTCACAGCCATTTTTCTCCGAAACTATAAGGCCTATGCTGTTGAAACTTGGTAACTAGATGTATTCTGTAAACCGCATTAAGATTCTTATATAAAACTAGACAAAAAGTAGTAAATTTTGGGGGTCCCCATACTCAGAACTGAAACTCAAAAATGTTTTTTTCATCAAACCCATACGTGTGGGATATCTATAGATAGGTCTTCAAAAATGCTATTGAGGTTCTTAACATATTTTTTTCTAAAATGAATAGTTTGCGCAACAGACACTTCCAAAGTGGAAAAATGTGTGTCCCCCCCCCCCTCTAACTTCTAAACTAAGAGAATGAGAAATCTAAAAAGAAGATATAATGTACATTGCCATAAAAACTACCAACGAAAATTGGTTTGAACGAGATAGAGATGGTAGTTTTTTTTTAATACGTCATAAACCGCAATTTTTGGTTAGAAACATCACTACCATAGCGAACGTGTTAAAACATCAATCAAAGTTACAACGAACTATAAAAACTTTTATATTATTTACTTGCTGCTACGAAACCCTTCATGGGCGAGTCCAACTCGCACTTGACCGGTTTTATTTAATACCACTTCAGTATTTGATGCTATAGCGGCAACAGAAATAGTTTATACATATATATAGTATCTTTGCAAATTTCAGCTTTCTAGCTATCATGATTCCTGAGATACGGCCTCATGACGAATAGCGAAGTCTCTTGAATAGGGTCCCGTTTTTACTGTTTGGGTCCGGAACCCTAAAAAGACGGTAGATTTGAAACCATTAGACTTTTAAAGAATTTTCCTTTTTGGGAAATTCGTATTTTTACGCCTAATCCAGATTCTCGGCTGCCCGAAAAAGACGCTATTACAATTTTTTTACTACAATCAACTACATACCAAGCTTTTAAAGAATACGCAAAAAAAAAACGATTTTTGCAAGTAGGGTGCCAAGTTCACACTGGTGAAAAAGACTTGTTGAAAAACGTAATGGGTAATAGCTTCATTAGAATTGAAATACATTTCATATACATAACTATTTAAATTGGCATTACAAATTGCAATCATATAAGGTCTTCAACAACTTGACCGATAATGAGCGCATTTTCCGTTGTCCTTATACCTTTTAGTGCAAATTGAAGGCCTCACCAAGTGATTACAACCTCATCTGTCACTAAGCAACTCATTGGAATGCTGGCAACAATACGATTAAGGCGCTAAGGACTGCGTAGGCTAGTCGTAGGCGAGCTACAATGCTGACCTAATATGGTGCAGTTTTCCGACTAAGGGCTTGTTCGTGGTAGACAGAATATTAGTAATTCTAGCAGGCTAACTAAGTCCGACGTAGTTGTAACCGACGTACCTCGCGATACACCTATACGTACCTATAAGCTATACATTTATAAATTTATATACTTACCTAAGATTAGCAACTAACTGTAACTAGCTATAAGTATTACTTTATTAATTTGTTTGCAGCCTTATTAGTATAATAGATATATATTACATAATATTGCTTAAGTATATGTACCTAGATAAATAAATAAAAAGGTATAAGCTGGGTGCACTCTGTGATGTCATCGATGCGTATTCGTTAAGTACCTGACTGAACACCCGGCAGATGTCGCGCCGGGCCCTTAGTCGCTAGCTACACTATCCCGCGGACGCACGTTGCATACATAGTTTGTACTCAGTGATACCAAATCTTTTGGAAACCGTGTTTTTCATCATTTTCAAACTATAACCCCACTCCACGCTATCAGTATCCCCCACAAAGTGGTCTTCGAGTCGGATATTTACGTGGAACTTAAGAAATAGCTCGAAACAATGTTCAACACACCGCCGCCCACGGACCGCCATATTCCTACCACGGTTCACACTCGGCGTGCAATGAAGAAAGAATTGGAGGCTGAAAAACATCTTGCGATCCGCGATATCCAATCGGAAATAGTGCCGAAACAAACCATCGAAAAGGATTGTCTCGCGAAGCGGCCAGAAACAGATATTGCTGGTACTTCAAGAAACCTAGCTTTTTCTGCGAAACAAAGCGGTAGTTCCAAGGTGTCCGTCGAAGCACGTAAAAAACTACTGGAATATCAGGCTGCTGAAGCTAAAGCTGAAATTAAGCAGCAGTTAATCGAGAAAAAGCTGGCTGCGGACCTAGCAGCTCTCGAAGCTCAATCGCACAGCAGCCGCAGATCTGGTACCCAGCTACGAAGTGTGTAGATTCTGTTGAAAAGGTACAGCAATGGCTTGATCACAGCCATGCATCGGAGCCTCAAAACATTCCGATCGCATTGGACAGTGGTGCCGATATGAAGAACTTAGTGAATGTCTTTCATCAGGCTAACATTCAAAATAAACAGCTGATC
This sequence comes from Miltochrista miniata, assembly GCA_933228765.1. Classification (NCBI taxonomy): domain Eukaryota; kingdom Metazoa; phylum Arthropoda; class Insecta; order Lepidoptera; family Erebidae; genus Miltochrista; species Miltochrista miniata. The sequence goes on from OW121769.1 coordinate 7,819,260, forward strand.
TCGCGAATAGCAACAAAAAAGGACCTGCCCTATTACAGTGGTGATTCTTTGGAGTGGCTTGCATTTAAACAGGCATATGAGGAATCATCAAATTTGTGTAATTTTAGTGACGCCGAGAATATGTGGAGATTGCGTAAATCATTACGGGGAGAAGCAAAAGAAACCGTGTCCTCACTTCTCATCGGAAATACGGCTCCACATACCGTAATGGAAGCGCTAGAACTTCGCTATGGCAGGCCTGAAACAATTATTTCAAAAATAACTTATCAGCTAAGAAAAATACCACCACTAGCTCAAAATTATCATCACGAAATAGTGCCGTTTTCTATTAAAATAAAAAACTTTGTGGCAGCAGTTCAAGCTATTAATAAAACCGATTTTTTAAGAGGCCCAGAGCTAGTGACGACAGTGTTAACAAAATTTCCAAGTGCATTGATAAACAAGTGGGCAGATTACTACGACGCAAACTGCCACGGAGATAAAGCGAAACTGGAAGTGCTCTCTGAGTTTTTGTTCAAAGAGGCGAACAAAATTTCTAATGCTGGATTGACTCACATCCACTCTCAGGGTGAATTCAAAAGGAAGCCTGAAGAGCGTAGGCAACATAACGTCCTACTCAGTGATAAAGATACCGCCCCCAGCAAGTGCAAATTTTGTCATATAAGCGGGCATAAATTGACTACATGTGCCCGATTCAAGCGTGCGATGACGAAGGATCGGTGGCGATTTATTCGCAGCAATAGGCTATGTCACAAGTGCCTGATAGCATCGCACAACCGTGACACCTGCCCAGCACCCACCTGCGGCATAGACGAGTGTACATTGCCTCACCACCGTCTTCTTTATGGAAACGCAACAAGAAATCTGACGAAAATATAAATATTGAGGAAAACAGTGACTCGCCAATAACAAGTGAAAATACAGAGGCGAACGTTTCATCTGAGCATACAGTAGCCCATGCATGTGACAGCTCTCAAGCCAGTGTTCTACTGAAAGTGGTACCTATAAAAATCAAGGGACCTCGCGGTGTACTCACGACCTACGCGCTTCTAGACGACGGTGCATCTGTGTCGCTTCTATCAGCTGATATCGCCGACCGCATAGGTCTAAGTGGATGTAAACAAAAAATGTACATTCGCGGCGCATGGGGCTCTCAAGCTATGGTATGCGACAGTGAAATTATTAACTGTGAAATAGTGAACCCAAACAATAACCAACATTATGAACTTTGTGCCAGAAAAATAAAGGAATTAAATTTACCGACTCAAAAACTGTCGAACATAAAAATAAATCAATATGAACACTTGAAAAACATTTGTGAACTTATACCATGTGTGAACGTGAAACCAAAATTGCTTATCGGACAAGACAATTACCACCTTATCGCACCTATCAAGACTGTAGTATCGGGTAAAAATACTCCTTGTGCTACTCTGACTTCATTAGGATGGTGTGTGCATGGTTTTTGCCCTAATCAACAAATTCCAAGGTCAGTAGAGAGTGCATTAATAATACATCAAGCTCATTTCGTCGATTGCAACTCTGACTACGCTTGCTATCACGTGTCCTCTGGCACATCCCCGCCGGCCGTGACGTACACAGGCGCACTTGTACCTGAATCGACGATCAACGACCAGCTGTTAACGCAACGCCATGCACATGCGACGGATTTTTTACATTGTTCGAACCCAAACGACGCGATACACACGGACAGTAAGGATGTCGAACAGATTCACGAACTTGTTAAAAAATCATTTATGTTCGAAAGTATCGGAATTCACAATAAACCTCGACAAAATGAAGATGAACTGAAAGCGATTAGCATAGTGGATAGCAGTGCTGTTTTGCGTCAAGGCAGATGGGTGGTCGGCCTGCCATGGAAGAATAAAAATGCTAAAATGGCAGATTCCTATTGCAACGCTTACCGACGCCTGAAAACAATTGAACGAAAAATGTCATTAGATGAAGGTTTTGCAACAAGATATAAGGAACGAGTACACCATTTACTAGATAACAACTACGCCCGAAAAATTGATAAATCTGAAGAAAACAGAAAATATGAACGAATTTGGTACTTACCTCACTTCGGAGTTGACAACCCTAACAAACGAAAACTAAGATTAGTATTCGACGCTGCTGCTACCACTGCAAATCAATCATTAAACGATTATTTGTTACCTGGGCCCAACTTGTTGGAATCACTTCTGGGCATTATGTTCCGTTTCCGAGAAAAGCGTATCGGACTGACAGGCGACATCAAAGACATGTTTTTAAGAATAAAAATACAAGAAGAAGATCAACATGCCTTGCGATTTCTATGGAGAAATACTGAAAACCAATCTGTAGAAAAGTATGCTATGACATCGTTGATATTTGGCGCTAATTGCGCTCCTTTTATCGCACAACATATAAAAAACAAAAATGCGATAAGGTATGAAACAGAGATGCCAGAGGCGGTACAAGCCATTCTGAAAAATCATTTTATGGATGACTACATCGATTGTTTTGATACCACAGATGACGCTTTAAAAACAATGAGGGACGTGTCATATATACACGAGCGCGGCGGATTTGAAATCAGAAACTGGACCTCCAATGAATCGAAGGTCTGTTTAGAAATACCACAACAGTCTTTAAGCGCAGCCGCCGTATGCTTTAAAGTGGAACAAGACACCCAGAGTGAACGAATTCTTGGGCTACTCTGGTACCCGAATACCGACACCTTCGGCTTCAACTTGTCGTTGCATCGAGTCCCGCCTAAAATACTGGCGTGTGAAAAACGACCTACAAAACGAGAATTACTACGCATAGTTATGTCAATTTTCGATATATATGGTCTCTTAGCCCCATTTACTATTCAAGCTAAGATACTTATTCAACAATGCTGGAAACAAAATTTACAGTGGGATGAGGAAATAAATATTACTCATTTTGAAATATTTCGCCAGTGGATAACTCAATTACACGAACTCAATAACCTCCGTATACCAAGATGGTACTTCCGCTCGCCTAATTGTGATGATGAAATTTCAACACCACCAGGAACTGAAAACTTGGAAATGCACGTGTTTTGTGATGCCTCGCCGAACGCATACGCCGCGGTGGCTTATTATCGCACTCATGTCAATAATGACGTACGCGTATCATTCATCGCATGTAAAAGCCATGTAACGCCTCTAAAACCAGTTACAATACCGAGGTTGGAACTCCAAGCGGCTGTATTAGCCTGCCGCCTTGCTAACACCATTCAGAAGGAGCACAGACTGAAGCCTCACAGGAAATACTTCTGGTGTGATTCCATGACAGTTCTTCACTGGATTAAAAACAAATCAAGAACATACAATGTTTTTATTGCCAATCGTCTAGGAGAAATCGACGACATAACAAGCACACATGAGTGGCACTACGTTCCCACTGATAAGAACGTAGCAGACCTAGCTACAAAAAATAACTCGTACAAGCTAGTGAACGACTGTGAGTGGTTCAGAGGGCCAAATTTTTTATACGAGCATTTCGAGAATTGGTCCATGTGGTCGTCACCTGAAACAGATAAATTACAAGTTAGTGAAGAAATTATAGAAAATATAAATAATGTTACTGATATTGACAATAGTAACATACCTGTTCCTGATATAAATAAATTTTCGGCCTGGCTACGCCTCTTACGATGCACCGCTACCATTTTAGTATTCACAGAGAGATGTAAGAAACGTAAATCAGAATTAAATGCAGAAATATTACAGCGAGCTGAATTATTGCTATTACGTCATTCTCAAGCACAATCGTTCTCTATTGAACTCCATCTAATGAATGAAAAGAAGCCCATTCAAGCCAATAGTCGATTGCGCACATTAACACCATATTTGGACGAATCGGGTTTACTACGAGTTGGCGGACGAGTAGGGGTTGCCCCTGACGTGACGTCACAGATGAAGAGCCCAATAATATTGGACGGTCGCCACCATACCGCTAGATTGATAACCGACTATTATCACCGGAAGTGTGCACACGGTTACAATGAAACTGTAGTAAACGAATTAAGACAGAAGTACTGGCTGCTAAACTTGAGACCCACGGTACGTTCTGTTGCCTCCAGATGTTTACTTTGCCGTATCAGAAAGGCCATGCCGCTTGAACCTCGCATGGCTGACTTACCCGAGGCCAGATTGGCACTGAAGGCTCGACCGTTTACGCATTGTGGAGTAGACTTATTTGGTCCCATGGAGGTCACAGTGGGCCGACGAAGAGAGCGTCGATACGGAGTCCTGTTTACATGCATGACTATCCGAGCCGTACACGTAGAATTGGTACAGTCGCTCACAACTGACTCATTCATAATGGCATTACGGCGCATGGCAGCGAGACGAGGGTGGCCACAATTCATGTATTCCGACAATGGTACTAACCTGCGTGGTGCTGAGACTGAATTGAAACGCTCGTACCAGGAACTAGACCAACTCGCTATTAAGGAGGATATGACCAACCGCGGTATAACCTGGTCCTTTAATTCACCGATAAGTCCTCATAAAGGTGGAGCCTGGGAACGTCAAATTCGAAGCATTAAGACATCACTAAAGGTCATTCTGAAAGAAAGAGCCCCCAAAGAAGAAACCCTGTTAACTCTCTTGGCTGAAGTTGAGAACATAGTGAACAGTAGGCCACTAACACATGTCTCAGTAGATCCAGAAAGTATGGAAGCCCTAACGCCTAACCATTTTTTGATCGGGTCAAGTTCTAACCTACCTGTGCCTGGCGTCTTTGATGATGGCGATTTATATTTGAGGAAGATGTGGAGAACCGCCCAGCGATTGGCTGATATGTTCTGGCAACGGTGGGTCAAAGAAGTTTTGCCCACTCTGATACCAAGGCAAAAATGGTACAAAGAAAATGAAAATATTAAAGTAGGTGACGTGGTGATTATGATGGATCCCAACCTGCCCTGAAATACATGGCCAAAAGGCGTCATAGAAAAGGTCTTCCCGGGAAAAGATGGCCGGGTACGTACCGTGAACGTGAGAACGAAGGCAGCTATATTTACCAGACCGGTGCATCGCTTGGCCCTACTTCCATTGGCTGATTAGTGTCACGGAAATGACACTGGGCGGAGATTGTAACCGACGTACCTCGCGATACACCTATACGTACCTATAAGCTATACATTTATAAATTTATATACTTACCTAAGATTAGCAACTAACTGTAACTAGCTATAAGTATTACTTTATTAATTTGTTTGCAGCCTTATTAGTATAATAGATATATATTACATAATATTGCTTAAGTATATGTACCTAGATAAATAAATAAAAAGGTATAAGCTGGGTGCACTCTGTGATGTCATCGATGCGTATTCGTTAAGTACCTGACTGAACACCCGGCAGATGTCGCGCCGGGCCCTTAGTCGCTAGCTACACTATCCCGCGGACGCACGTTGCATACATAGTTTGTACTCAGTGATACCAAATCTTTTGGAAACCGTGTTTTTCATCATTTTCAAACTATAACCCCACTCCACGCTATCAGTATCCCCCACAGTAGTTATACTGATAAAACTTCTCTAGTTAAGTTGTTAGGCGCCTAAATTTAGGATCCGACATTCACAAGTTTTTCCTTAGTCGTGGTAAATGTTACAGATTCTAGCAGCCTAATTACCATGTACTTAAGTAGACAAGTTTGGTAATTAGACAGCTAGAACTTCGTGAACTTTAGAAAGTAAGCTGCTAAAATAAGTAGTACGTATCTGCCTACCATAAACAAGGCTTTACGTCGAAAAACTGCATCATATTAGGGTCTACGAGTCAAAATTTCGTAATCTTTTGTGGCGTAGAATTCCCAAAGATTCCACATTGTAGAACATGAACTGTCATTGAATTGTAATATCATTAATGAAATCTGCTCTAGCATACAATGAAGACTGCTCAGCTCTCTATAATATGACATTACATTAGCAGATAGTTAGCCACAGACTTTACGCTCAATACAAATATTAAGGACCTAAGTCCGTAGTCACGTTGCGAGTAATTTCCATCGATCCTTAAATAGGCAGCCTATTTTATAGATTGTTTGTACGTAATTTGGCATATGTATGGCAGCATTATAATGCAGATATAGAAATATATGGAAATTCCAGATGATTTGCATACTTTTTAAGGAAATTTAAAATTATTTAGATCTCTTCGGAGATTAGGAAGTTATTAATGGGATATGGACTTAATTTAGATAGAGATAGTATGGAAATGTGGGTTGAGAAGAGATGAAGTATAATTATGCAAAGAATCCTAAAATTGTATATCTCTGTCCCACCATCACATAGTCACATAGCTAGCGACACTATAGCAAATAATTCCTCAAAACGGTCGAAAATGGAAAAACTAAACAGTTGTTTGGCCCACCCAATTGGAAGTGGTTACGATAGCTATTTTTACAAGTGTAAATCGTCATGGACGCTTTGCTGGACTCCTACCGACTTACGGTCAAAGACTCCTATATAAAATGAGGTAGACATGCCCTACGCAACGATTTTTGAAACCTATAAACTGCGCTAATTAGCAGCGTTGTTCGCACTGTTGTGAGTCAAAACTTCGAGAGTAGGTACTCGACTTGCAATTGGAGTCCATACGCCTTCTCTTTTACTCTTGTTTTATCCGTATATTGCTATTGTGTGTGGTGACAATTACGTAAATAGTATTTATAAGTGAGTGTAGTTTTAGCAATGTGTGTGTTTGAGGATTGCTTTTGAAATCTCGCTTGTTAGAGTACGGCGCGTCTACCTCAGTTTATATAGAAGTCTTTGCTTACAGTGCCCTACTATCTGCCTACGGCTGGGAGTTTATGGAAGCTTTCGGAAGTATAACCCTAGGGTTACTGTAGTCTACGGATGTTTGCAACCCTAGTAATTTTCCTCTGGTACAATCTCTATTAATATTATAAAATGCGAAAATAGCTCTGTCTGTCTGTCACGCTTTTACACCTAAACCTCTGAACTTCTAAAGCAATTTAGATGAAATTTGGTATAGAGATAGTTTAAGTCCTTGGGAAGGACATAGGCTACTTTTTAACCGATTACACAATAGGAAAGAATTCTACGCAGACGAAGCAACGAAACAGTAAGTAAAACATAAATTAATAGGTACTACCCGTTCGCTCTAACTTTGCCGCTGGCGTAGCGGCGTATACCTGAAAATGTTAATTAGACGAAGAAAATTGACAGTAGCGGGCGCTTGCACACTGCCACGATAACGGTAACGACACGATATCGTACGATATCGTAGGAGCGGTGTTTTGATACAATTACTACTACACGCTTTCACACTGCCACGATATCGTCACGATATCGCACGATATCGTGGACGATATTTTTACTGTCGTGACAATATACAGATACTTACAACAGTAGAGTAACTTCATAGAAATGTACGAAACGGCTCACTCACACAGACGTGCGCATCTACTGACCCGTGACATTCCTGGAGCATGACTTGTAGTGAGCCACAAGTCATGCTCCAGGTATCGTTTTAGGGGTTTTTTTGGTATGCTGAGTACGAATCACGTGATAATTTTGCAATCCAATATGGCCGCCGCGCCGTAATCACGAAATTTTATGATGGGTATCGTTAAAGGGGTTTTTTGGTATGCTGAGTACGAATCACGTGATAATTTTGCAATCCAATATGGCCGCCACGCCGTAATCACAAAATTTCATGACGGGTATCGTTTAATGGGTTTTTTGGTATGTTGAGTACGAATCACGTGATAATTTTGCAATCCAATATGGTCGCCGCGCCGTAATCACGAAATTTTATGATGGGTATCGTTAAAGGGGTTTTTTGGTATGCTGAGTACGAATCACGTGATAATTTTGCAATCCAATATGGCCGCCGCGCCGTAATCACAAAATTCCATAATGGGTATCGTTTAAGGGTTTTTTCGTATGCTAGGTACCAATTTAATGTAATTGGCCTTAATTTTACAATAAAAATCTTTTGTCATAGTATTTTCGCATTGCTAGTTCAGAATGCCTAAACTTAACAAGCAAATCCTTTTAGTTTACTACTGTAAATAGCTTAGGCGGCCATATTGGATTGCAAAATTATCACGTAATTCGTACTCAGCATTCGAAAAAACCCCTTAAATGATATCCATCACGAAATTTTGTGATTACGGTGCGGCGAAATCAAAGTTAAAGTCAAAGTCCTAATACATAGGCACTTGCGACACGTCAATGAATACAATGCAAATAGTACCACCAGTTCGGAACGCGGCCCGCTTGAGAAGAACTGGCAAGAAACTCGGCGGGCTATTCTTTTTGTGCACTACATATTTACAATAAGTAGATACTATAAACTAAAACTCCCTTAGTAGAGCAAGCAGGTCACTTCCAGGCTTCCTTATCAATCAAATAATCGTCAATTGTATAGTAGCCGCTGCAGCACAATTTACTTTTTATACACATTTTAAACTTAATTAGGGGCATGCTTTTAGTTTCGCTTGGAAGCCTGTTGTAAAAACGTATACAGTTACCCAGGAAAAACAGGCGGACATTTTGAATTGCAAATTTATCACGTGATTCGTACTCAGCATACCAAAAATCCCCTAAAACGATACCCGTCATGAAAATTTGTGATTACACCGCGGCGGCCATTTTGGATTGCAAAATTATCACGTGATTCGTACTCAGCATACCAAAAAACCGCTTAAACGATACTCATCATGAAATTTTGTGATTATGGCGCGGCGTCCATATTGGATTGCAAAATTATCACGTGATTCGTACTCAGCATACCAAAAACCTCTAAGACGATACCCATCATGAAATTTTGTGATTACGGCGCTATGGGGGGCGTGCGTGAGCTTCTCACGTCACGCTGCCGTCATGTGCCTGCTTCTGCTGCCTTCTTCTGCCTTATGGCGATTTGTTTGCCCAGGTTATTTTTTCCCAATGTGATAACCTGCCCAAGGTAGGTATACTCCTAAACAACCTCCAGCCTCGATCCGTCGACGTATAGTATCCCCGGCGCATGACGTGGTCATTGAATATGACCTTGGTTTTTTCTAAGTCCATGCACAGACCAACACGTCGAGACGCTCTGTTGAGGTTGTGCAGCGGAGACACTGGAACAGGTAAGCGGAACTTACCTGTTCCAGCGTCTCCGATACTATAACGATGTCGTCGGCAAACCGAAGGTGCAAGATTCGCGCGCCATTGATGTTCACGCCACACCCTTCACCCTTCCCAGTCCAGCGTCTTAAAGATGTCCTCAAGTGCATTCATGAAGAGATTCGGCGATATCACATCACCTTGTCTAATACTAACATTCCCCGCTAACATTTACCGCGGTGGTATTGTCATCCGGAAGTTAGTGTCTTGTTTTTTAAAACCTCCAACAAATGACACAGTATGAACTCGAAAGTGTTCTGGGTCATTCGAAAAAAATTATTAAACATTTCACTTCGCGCACACAGTTTATCGAAGAGAAGGTAATAAGTTCCCTCTAAATATCGCACTTGTAGAAGAGGATCAACCCAAAATGTTCTTCTACAGTATCGTTTTTTTCTCCGTAAATATAAAAGATAAAGTAAACGTAACTTGTTCACTGCTGCCATTATTGCTTCTAATATTTTAATTAGCTTTAAGAATCGCGCGGTTACTGGCGCAAAGCTACTAACCGAATAACAAGCTGTGGGTTATACTGTGTCATTTCGTTCGGTTATATCGTTCCACGATATCGTACGATATCGTGGAACGATGTCGTACAATATCGTGGAACGATATCGTACGATATCGTGGACGATATCGTGCCACGATATCGTGCAATGTGCAAGCGCCCAATGTCACTTCGTCATAGAAAATACGCAACATTATAATAATATGAAGAAGTGACATTAGTTTCTGTCAATTTACTTCGTTTAGTTAAAAAATCGACTTTAATATGGAGCCGAGCGGCAAAGTTAGAGCGAACGAGCAGTACATAAAGTCGTAGGCAAAAACCAGTCTATCATATTTTGCAAAGTCCCAGCTGTACAAATAATAAGCCAGGAACAATAACATCCAGTCTGTTAGACATACATCCCACACATTCTCACCTAGATTCTGTAAACTTGAATAATGACTAAAGGTGTCGCAATCTACATGTTTGCATTACAAAACTGATTTAATAAGAACGCACGTACAGTCATGGCGACATGTTTTATGTAAAATATTATATTTTTAGTTTAATATAGTCATAACAGATATTGTTTTAAGCTTTTATGATTACATCAGATCTTGCATTGCATTCCATTACAGCTCTGATAAGCATACCTTCAATAACTTGTTCGAGGGCGCCGCATGGCAGGTTTAATGCGCGCCCCCGACTAATGTCGTACCGGTGGACGGAGGTCGGGGGACCTCCGTCCATCATTTGGCGGAAGGCACCTCCTCGCCTCGTGTTCCGGAGGTGCCTCCAGTGCCGTCCCAGCTACCCCCGTTGCTGGGATGACAGTGCCCAAACGCATTCCCCACGTCACAAAAAAAACCTTTAATAAATTTTGCGTTCCCAAAGGGTAAAAAACGGGACACTATTGCTGAGTCTTCGTCTGTCTGTCCGTCTGGAACCGTGATAGCTAGACAGCTGAAATCATCACAGATGACGCATTTCTGTTGCCGCTATAACAACAAATACTAAAATCAGATTAATATAATAAATAAGGGGTTCTTCCATACAACAAATGCGGTTTTTTCTTTTTGTGGATACGGAACCCTCCATGCGCGAGTCCAACTCGCACTTGGCCGGTTTTTGGTATGGAGCGATTCGCGCGCAAATTCCGATTCGCACTTGGCCGATGGTTTTTTGTATTGAAGATGGTCGTTCAAATTCTTTACCAGTCAGAATTGCACTATACGCAAAGCCTTCACACAAAATTTTATGTCAAATGATCAGAACAGTTTACGATTGCAGCTGTGCTAAGGTTTATTAGTAACTGCGAGCATTCCTGGCCCGAGTTAAGGTTTGAAAAACAAAAAATTGCGTAAAGGTTCCATGTGATATGTGGTGGATGGACGAGATTGATGCGTCTTGGATAAGAGCAATATTAAAGCAACGAAGAGGTTATTTCATACAAAACCTTGGGATAGACGACCCTAAGTCAGGTTCCCATATTTACTGTAAAGATTTTTCTTCAGAAATAAAATGAAATTTGCAGATGGAGTAAACGAGCTCTGGAATGAGACCGCGGCTTGGTAAGCGTGGGGTGTGACGACTATAGCCAGATGGACGGACGACTTGAAATAGGTAGGCAGGAAAGGTCTGGAGGCGGAAAGCTCAGGACCTTGTGTTTTGGCGTAATTTGGGAGAGACCTACCTCCAGCAGTAGACTGGTATAGGCCGATTTGAGTGAAGACTTTTACTGCGGGGGTTTTACTAGAACTCATTTAATTATAAAACATTTCAGGTAAGTCGTAAATAACTAGAATCTTGCGTGTTCTCATATCTGATGCTCAATCAGCAGTACTATATTACAAAAGCAGGCCAAGCACACAGGTGTGGAGTTACCAAAACAAACAATGATAACATCTACGACGTGATAAGAAGGGCACGGCTTACGTTGCAGGTGGAATTTGTAACATTTTGCAGGTTTAAAATGGTTTAAAGCTATGTGTATAACTACTCGTACTTATGCGTCAAGCTTTATCTCGACTTCATTTGAAAAAAAAATACACGATTGGAAATGTCTCGATACCATTCAATATCTGCACTCTAATTTACATTTGAGCTTAATTTGGGATTTTTTAACAGCCATTAGACTTCTTAACTTTCAGCGCATTTTCAGCAATTTACAGTCTTGTTTATCTGACAGCAAGCAGTAACTTGGTGATGAGATTGGCTTGGCTTATAGCTGTTATTTTTAGTTGATTGATAATAAAATCCTCGGTTGATGTACTATTGAGAATGCAACTATATTTTTCCATAAATATTATTTGGTCCTTTTTGATGGCAATTATTTTTTTATACCACTAAGGTGGCAGACAAGCATACGGCCCACAAGATGTACTGGTGGCTCTCGCTCTAAATGTATATTTAGTTATATCAGGAGTCAAACATCTTGTAATAGTAGCTCACTCACTACTCAGCACAACGAAGACCTCTTTTACTATTACCACATTAATAAAAGAACCTAATTCCGCTGCTGTACACAACTGTACTAGTCACAACTCGTTTAATTATCTCAGTGGCATATGCATATACTGTGCTATTGATTAAATGTCTGTATCAACTTGTCCTGAATAGGACTCATAACTATATCTAGATTACCTTACTACTAGAAATAAACTGAATGTATTGTAATGGCTTAAGCGACATTGAATGAATGATATCAATTAGTTCAAGAATCAAATCAACTTATGTCAGTCTTCTACTTTTTATTTTATTTTTTATTTATTGAATTTTAGGAAGACTATCAGCTAATTACATGGCAATATGATATTATACTAAACGTAGGTCCCTCTTAATTCACGTCACACACTGTCATGTGGCGCCTTCCACGTTAAATGTAATAAATTTAATATATTAATGAAAAATACCGGCAAAGTGCGAGTCGAACCCGCGCACAGAGGGTGCCGTACCAAATAACGTTAAAAAGTCACGTTTCTTGTATGGGAGCCTCACTTAAGGCTTGTATGTTCGAAAGACACTCATTTTGGAGTGAACTTTACACTAGAAAATATTCTTCGATTTGATCTGATAAAACTATATTATTGTAATTTATTAGATACTCTTGCTTTTTTAACGTATCAAAACACGATTAGGAATACTTTGTTCGATCGAAATCGCTCTCGAAAAATGAGAAATATTGCAAAAATCTTAACAAGTAATGTACTTTTTATCTAAATAAATGAGTTTAATTCTCATAAAAGTTGTCATAAAATAGATATAAGTATTTAGAACAACATTTAACGTATAGACTTTTTCTTAAAACCCCTCAGATTTTATAACAGTAATGTAATGTATAAGAATCGAATGGAATCCGGCAAAAGCGTACGCTGCAATCGTTCGAATTGCCTTAGGATTTGTCAAGGTCGAACATTGCAGCCTTAATCATTCTTTTTTTTTAATTTTAGTATTTGTTATCATAGCGGCAAAAAAATACATCATCTGTGAAAATTTCAGCTCTCTAGCTATCACGGACAGACCGACAGACAGACGGACAGCGAAGTCTCATGAATAGGGTTTTACCCCTTGGGTACGTAACCAAAGTAAAGATTAAATTGATGGTTACAGACACAGTTACGATCAGTGATTTTTTTATTCCATCATATCCCAAAAAGAGACATTAAAAATTCGCGATACTAACAAACATGTCCAACACTAAAACAATTTCACTGTTAAGCGTTTACGATTACGATAATTTTACTTTACGACTTTATTACCTTTGAAATCCCCATGCCGCTTAGATATTTTGACAATTGATCGATTAATCGCTGATTAAAAATCTACTTATTTGAAAGCAATTGACGAAAGAGAAAGAAGAGAAGAGTCAAATAATGGTTATTAAACGATAACTGTCTATAAATACGACCGTTACTTTAATTAGGCATCTAACTATACTTAAGCTTATAATTAGGGTTGCCACTAGGCAGGTTCATTAGCATACTTCTCTAAGATTACCTAAGACACGTTTTCAGTATTGTCTTTTGAATCAAGGTCATGGTAATGGTAAGGCTATGGTAATTTGTGCTCACCTGCTGAACGACATTTGCTCGAATAGATTAAATTTTAAAAGTCACACATTAAAATAAAATAAAGATGACAAAAAGCTGGTGCGGTGAGTGCGGAAAAAAATGTCAATAATGTACCAACTAGACATCAGAATACGTGAAAGTCTGAGATATGTATGGAATAAAAATAGAGTAATAAGAGAAAGCCTATGTTTAGACCGTTAACAAAAGCAAGATGTTCGTCCCAACATAAGTTACTGCTATCTGACTAGAAGAAGATTCATTATACTTACTCCAATTAATATTTTTTACAGGGTACTTACGGCAAAGAAATAGAAACATCACGATCTTGTCAAAAAATTATACTATGAAAAATGTTTTTTTGCAATACATATCAAAGTTTGACAGCCCTAGCAATATTTCGGTTACTGGGTTGACGTGTACCGAGTAAAAAGGCAACAAAAACTACTTATTGACAAGTAATCTATATATAATATTCTCGTCACCAACCACTGGTCGCCTATCGACCTTATATAGTCACGAAGCTAGATCAGTGGACAAAAACTTAGGGAGAGGAATGAGTAACGGTTTTGTGGCAGTTTTTGTGTGACTATAACGTGAATTTGAACCGGGAGTTTGGATTCTTCAAGATGTGGAACATTTTTTTTATAATTTGTCAAAATGGCACCACCTTTTTTTTTAACGTGAGCAAAATCATACATAGATGCTATGCCCTACGGTTGGGTGCCCCGGGTAAGCCCTCGGAAGGATACCCCAGGAAAATGACACTGCCTGGCCTGATGAGGATCTCTCTCATCGAAAACCCTTCGTTTCAAGGGCCAAGCGCTACATTCGAAAGGAAACACGTGCGCTCACAGACCTCCCAAGGTTCACAGAAATTATCTATTGAATCCCATATCTGGCAAGCGTTGTTCGTTGTATCAAATGGAAACTTGAGGACTTATAAAATTTTGTAAATCTAGTTTGGTACAGACTTTCAGACTACATAAACACGTATAGGTACTCAAAAAGAGTGATCCGTAGTGTGCTGTAATGTATAATGTACTCATGGTCATGAAATAACCCAAGAAATAGTGCTGACATTTGTGTAATTCGTACGTTCGCTCGTCCGAACGTCATTTATACGAAAATCCCTCATGGATGATGTTGCTATGCTGTTAAGTCTAGTCTAATTCTAATTATATAGTCTGGACAAAAATGGGTACACTATCGATACATAAACATATTAATCTTCACATGCTACTACAGCCTGATTCTACATAATAATAAAAAAGAGATTTACTACCGATCCATGAATGAGCTCATTCAATCGATACTGTTTGTCGATGACATCAGCCGGGCATCAAACCTGCATATTAGGCAACTATCGCCCCCACTGCGCCCACGGTAAGGAAATGCCTTACTAGTTAGTCGTTAAGGGCACGATCGGAAGGACTGGTTGGGTTTGGGTTGCGTCATCGACGATTGCACAAAGTTTAACACATTAACAACTTGAGTAGGCTTTAAGTATGAAAATAAACACAGTATATTAATATCGGGGACGTACACGGAGCGCCATCTGTCCTCAAAGATAGCAGAACTGACAGATACTGTAACTAACTGATAGAATACTTGTATAGAGAGAAAATACTTACACACGTTTTTTTAACGTGAGGAAAAAGTCCATCAAGGATGCTATGCCGGACTCCTTCCGACTAAAAACCTTCCGTAACGCCCAACAGCCTACGGTTGGGAGCCCCGGGTAAGCCCTCGGGACGATGTCCCAGGACTCCCAACAGAAAGTGTATTTGCTGAGCTGAGCCGAACCCGCTATCTAGCCAGTGCTTAAACCACTCGACCACAACATCATACTTATGCCTGGAGACTACAACCTAGGCCTAGGTTAATAGTTATAATAGAAGGTTAATATAATAGTTAATAGAATTGTCCCTTATTCGAGATTGATGCTTACCACCTTGGTCATCTTTCTCTACCGATACGATAGCTAGCCTAGAGGGTCACCCCAGGCCAGTACAATATAGATAATCTTGGAATTCTAGCAACCCTGCACGGGTTTTGCCGCCCTGAACACTTTTTTTTAAAATAAGCACGCACTTTTATAGTAAATTGACGTTGCCAGCCTTGGGGGCCACTATCACAGCCCATAATCTGACAGTGGTCCACAAGTTGGCGGCCCTGTGATGTGCCTCTTCAGGCTCTGCTTAAAGAACCCGGGATTGTAAGATGAGGGAAACACGTGTGTGACCATATGGTCCATAGCTCTACAAAACCATATTATTACATTACCATGTTTTTGTGTTAATATTATTCTTTTCCACACTTCTGGCCTTGAAGAGTCATCAACCGAGTATGACCTTTCGTTCTACAGAATGTGACATTTGCAGATAGCACAAACTCACAATTAATGGGCCTTTTGTGTACCGGCATTTTGTGTTATCTGCGTGACATAATTTTTGAAGAAAGAAGTGCATTCAGTACCGATAACCTGCAGTGTTGACATCAATTTGTAGAACCAACACAATTTATGTCAAAGGCTTTGACATAAATTGTGTTGGTTTGACTCAAAGCTAGAGAACGCTTAATAAGTCCGTTTGTGAGTAATTGGGCTATCGCACATTTGCGTTTCCCATGGGAAATATATAGGTATAGCTTTTTCTTGATATAAATTTCCACACCTATAACGTCTACATGGTACACCCAAGGCTCCAGCATATTATCCAGGGCTCCAACAGGAGGTGACCTGTATTTGGCCACACAAAAGACGTTGAAGCTACTACTACTACTACTACTATCTTCACGCCAAATCCCTTGCGGGGCAGGCAGAAAGAACCGAGCGCCACACGGCCTTTTTCTCCGTCCTTGTATCCTGGTCCCTGGAGTGTCTCTACCGTCCTCCTCTCCACAGCCAAGCTAATAATTTCATTAGGATTTTCCGTCGACGACAATGGCAACAAGTAATTTCACCCTGGTTGAGAAGTTGGATAACAACTGTGCGGGCAGACGTTTTAAACTTTTATTTGTTTTTACTACTAAGGTGACTGACGAGTTTCTGGCGTTCCTGATCGTTGCTTACCTACGGTATGGACGATTACGTGCCTTTCAAAGCACGGATCTATAAGACATAAAGTGGTCACGTGATCGTCACCCGTCCAAGGATCGGTTAAAGCGAAAGCTTAATTTACGCCATATCTCTTTTCAAATAACATAATACAGGAATTCACAAAAAAATAAATGTCCTGCTAGACTATAAGTCTAGTCTTTTATATTTAGCTAGAATCTAGAATGATATCAATAAGAAAAAAATTAATATAATAAAGTTCCTAAAAAGTCGACAGTTATTAGTCTCTAATTTGTATAAAACTAGTTTTATTTTACTTAGATCTATTTCGTTAAATATGTTATTTCTTAAACTTCTTCTTTTCTTTTCTTTGTTTATTTCTTTGAATATTCATTCGGCTACACTGTAAGCCAATTTAATAGCAGACTGGCTCCTAAATATTATTCTTCGTATTAGCCGATACATAATAATAGTCACGCATTTATCCATGAAGGGGTAAGCAGAGGCATAGTCACAGAATACGTCCACATTTCATCATTCGTATTTCGTCCCACGTAACAAGTGGCAAGTCTTTCAACTTGGCTTAGCTCTGCCATGTTGCTAGCAACAGGGACCTACGGTTTAACGTCCCTTTCATATGGTCCCGCCTTTATCCCCGAAGGGGTAGGCAGAGGCATATAATATGCCCAAATTTCACCTTTTTAAAATTTGTCTTACGTAATAGGTGGTGAGCCGTATTGCCATGTTGAAATGGACAGGCACAGGTTGTGACTGCCTACTGTTGAATTTTTTTGTTGAATTTGAAAGACCTTCAACTTGGCTTAACGACTGCCATTTTACTGGCAACCGGGACCAATGACTTATCGTGCCTTCCGAAGCACGGAAACGCTCAAATAAATGTCACAAAGTGGTCACATGGATGGTCACCCATTCAAGGACCGGCCATAGTGAAAGTTGCTTACTGCAGTGATCGTTTACAACACACTGAGTTCGCGCGGCCACGAGCGCTTCTTCTTCTTCTCTTTCGAAGCACGTTATTGGAATCAGTCACCTCCGGAACACGAATAATGTATCATCAACTGGCAAAAGAAAAAAAGGTGCAAATTGGGTACCAAAGATAAGCCCGTCTAATAAAAATAAAAAAAGCTTAAAAACCTGATACCATAAATCTGTCAAACATGTTGCCATTTTTGATTTTTATTCTCTTTGGTTTTGATGTTATCGTTTATTTGTATTTATTTATTTTTGAAGACATTTTCTTTATATATTTTTTAAATAATGTCGAGATACGACCGAGCTATTACAGTATTTTCCCCAGATGGTCAACTTTTGCAAGTACAGTACGCTCAGGAGGCGGTTCGTAAAGGTTCTCCCCTTGTGGGAGTGAGAGGTGCTACGGCTATAGTCTTGGCTGTGGAGAGGAGGACGGTAGAGACTCTTCAGGATACAAGGACGGAGAAAAAGATTGTACCCTTGGATGGGCATATTGCGCTGGGGTTTGCAGGGTTGAGGGCTGATGCGAGGATAGTGATAGCGAGGTACTTTTTGAAAAATACCAAATACAAGTTCTTATCAGGATAAGATAATGTGAAGGTTAAGAATAGAAAAGATAGATTACCCAGTTCCAACAGCGGTCTTGGTTAGATTGGTTATTCTAACTAGTTATGTTAGCAGAATCTTAAATTCAACCTAAGTGCTATTTTAACATGACAGGAATCGTACAGTGTGCAATGCAGCAATGGAGGCTTACCGAGATCTTCGGGAACTCTCCTGCAAGTGGTGTACCTGCTGACGGATTACGCCATGACGAAATTCAAGCAAACTGGAATCAATACCCCGCCCCGTATTATTACGTCCAAGAAGCTTAGTAATTTCATTTTCACCCTTCGAAAATGATTACAGAAAGAACGATTGATTGATTGAGAAATCATATAAAATAGTCGGTACATCACTCACTCATCGTTGTATTAGCATTTTTTATACCACTAAGGTGGTACACAAGCATACGCTTTACCTCAAGAAGGTCGCCTATGGACAGTTGAAATACTGGTGATACAGTCGGCCTGTCGACCTTAGATTGTAAAACTTAGACAAATGTGTTTTAGCAAAGAATTCTATATCGTAATAAAATGGGTGCGTCTGTATGCAGGGCCCAAATCGAATGTCAATCCTATCGTCTAGCAGTTGAAGATCCCGTCTCAGTGGAGTACATAGCTCGCTATATGGCTGAGATGAAGCAGACATACACGCAAAGCAATGGCAGAAGGCCCTTCGGCATCTCCTGTTTAATAGCTGGTTATAACTTTGATGGAAGCCCTCATCTGTTCCAGACTGATCCTTCTGGAGTGTACTATGAATGGAAGGTGAGATTATTTCTTACATAATCTTGAGGATCTATGGCACCGTTACCAATCATACATATACATACAAAAGGTCACGCTTTTATCCCCGAAGGGGTAGGCAGAGGCATACTATATGCCCACATTTCACCTTTGTATAATTTGTCCCACGTAATAGGCGGTGAGCCGTATTGACGTGTTTAAATGGACAGGCGCAGGTTGTGACTGCCTGCTGTTGAAATAAAGCCTTCAACTTAGCTTAACGACTGCCGTTTTACTGGCAACCGGGACCAACGGCTTAACGTGCCTTCCGAAGCACGGAAACGCTCAAATAAATGTCACAAAGTGATCACATGGATGGTCACCCACCCATGGACCGGCCATAGTGAAAGTTGCTTACTGCAGTGATCGTTTACAGAACACTGAGTTCGCGGGGCCACGAGCGCTTCAGGCGAGCGTTACCAATCAAGTCGGACTAAATAAGTTCACAACCGTTAGTTGGCTTCACTGGTGACATTCTACGATTTTCACCAGTTACGAGTGCTAACTCCCGTGACATATATTTCTAATTCCCGAACTACAGCTTAAAGAATAGGTTTTTCGAAATTCGACCCACACAGCGGTGGAATTTTTATGAAGTCATTCTTAGTGGGCTACCTTAATGGTAGCTTATCTTGAAAATTTTCAAGTTTCTAGGTGTAAACAGTTTTTATTTTATACTACTGAGGTGGCAGACAAGCTTGCGGCCCACCTAATGGTTGGTTACCGTAGCCTATGAACGTTTGCAGCACCTGATGCGCTACACACGAGCTGCCGGCCAGGGTGCAGGTTGTGACGAGCCACAGTTGAAAACTTTCAAGTCGCCCATAAGGCCTTCAACTTGGCTTAACGACAGTCATAATATATCATTCATAGTCGATAGACGATTGATTCATTCAGCAAATAGGTTGGCGCTGAGTAAAAAATATCCAGATTTCTCTCACAGGCAGCAGCAACAGGTCGTTCGGACAAGGCGGTACGAGAGTTCCTAGAGAAGAACTACAGCCCCCAAGCCGTGGAGACTGATGAAATGACGATCAAGTTGGCCATCAGAGCGCTCTTGGAAGCTGTTTACGCTGGCCATAAAAAATTGGATGTAAGTGCTAATTGTTATACCTCTAAAGTCTAAAGCTTTAATTTGGCGTGTGAACGACTCTCTTTTCGGCGCGCGATATATTGTAAAATCTTATGGGTTCTGACATGACATGTGAATATACTGGGTGTAACAAAATTGACTCTCCAAATTTCATGAGATGACTTGGCATCGGAAATCAAATACAAATATTTAATGAAAAAGGGGGGTTAATTTTTTAATTTTTTTTTTGTCGCACATTAAGAATTCGTTTTTCACCGCGGCAATTCGAGGTAACATGGTCACCGTGGCAAAACAAACTCGGAGCACCCGTCTGGCTGTCATTGTCGCTTTCTACTGCCGCTCAGTAGCGAAAGAAAGGGTGATAGTGAAAATTTATAGGACCTTTAAAACGGATTTAAGGTTAAAGTATTCATGTGATCTTTTTTCTTTATTTTTGTATTGTTTCTTGACTGATGCCACGTCACGTGACGAAATTTGGAGAATCAATTTTGTTACACCCAATATGTGGAATAAATGCATACCTAAATAATAGTTGGACATTCTCACACAACATCATCTAGCCCAAACTAAGCATAATAATAACTAAGCATGTGCTAAGGGATCTAACTAACTAATAGACATACTTATATATTTCTAAATACATACATATTACACTTAGAAAACACCCAATCTCCGAAACAAACATTTGTGGTTCACACAAATATTTGGACCGACCCGGGAATCGAACCCAGGACCTCCAGCGCCGGAGGCGGTATCACTACCGACTACGCCACAGAGGCAGTCAGTTAGTAGGCGGTAAGCCTATTGCCGTGTTGAAAGGGTCAGGCGGAGCTTGTGGCAGCCTGCTTGCTAAAGCCTTCTTGTTGAAATACAATCGCATCTCATAGTAACTTATTCTAGGAATATTGTATTATTTTAGACTGTAATCTATTCCTGTACCTACTAAATATTAGCCAGATCCGTTCAGCCGTTAGAACGTAAAAGAGTAACAAACATTCAGACATCTACCTCTCACTAACTTTTTTTATTTATAATTTTAATAAGGCCTTTTTTTCTGTACTCTCCCTCACAGGTAGTTGTTATAAAAGGTGGTCACCCAATAACCATGCTGAGACGCGACACAGTGAGATCGTACATCCAACAGATTCAAAGAGAAAATGCTGACAAAGAAGCTCTTCGAAAACACGTGCTAATATAGTTCTGTTAAGCATATTAAATATTTGAACGCTAAATTATAATTGTCGAATATCTTCACCTCTTCCTATAAATCCTTTTAATCTCCAGATATGTTAAATTGCTTGAGTTAGACTAGGAGTTCACGACGATAATGTAATAGTAGGGAGCAAACTTAGGCTGCTGAAACGCAAGTTTCGTCTACTAGGTGAAAAGGAAAATTATTATACTTACTGTACGTGCTATGATATCCAAAACACCAAATACCAACCCCTAAAGCCTTCGCTGTCTTACCTGAAAAAAACGAAAAGTATTTTTACATAAAGCGCCATCTATGACAAAAACGACGCACTAAATAAGAAACCAGTCATTCTTCTCTATACTCGGCACAGTCGACGGCTAGTTACTATGATGCCTAACAGAGTGCGCCCCTTTACTTTATATTTCCTTGTTATTCTATGCTTGAACAAACAAGATGAAAAAAAAAGTAGTTATCTATTTATTCTGTAACTTGGGTGTATGTATGGTTAATTTGGAGGTACCATGAAGGCGAGTCGCGGTATATTAAATTACTGTTGTTTTTGATCATTTTAAACAATATAAGAAAATGAATCACTGCGTTGTGCTATATTATTGGCAAATCTCGAGAACGGCTGGACCAAAACGACAGTTTTGTTTTTATATTCTAAAGGTCTCACAATCCGGGACGTGCCAGGACGTGAGAGGGATTCTGAGGCGGTAAAAAATTCGCCTTGATTTAGAGATTTTAGAAGAGATTAAAGCTTGTGATATGGGATAATAGAAAACTTATAAACATACTAGGTATATATTTCTAAATAGGTACCTACATTACATTCATATTATACATAGAAAACATCCAAACTCCTCTAACCCCCTCCAACTTTTCTGGATAACACAAATATTTGTTCCGACGACAAGGGATTCTATCTAACCTCGACACCTGCAGAAGACGACACCATTGCAATCAGCAAGAATGGTTAAACCAAAAATGATAACATATGAGATTCCTTATTAAATGGAATCAGGCGTTACGTGGCGGAATTAAAGTTGCAAAAGAACATAGGTAGGCAGGTACCTAGTTGATCCGTTTGAGCTGGTCGGAGTGGAAGTAGGGAACTAGGGATTAATATCCGTTGTCCGGTACTCCTAACTTACTTTGGGATCAAATAGCGCGGTGTTAAAAAATGTTCGTGAGTAGGTTTAATTTAAATCCTAGGTTCAAAAACGGTTAAACTCGTTACTCCTGAATGTTAGTATAAACCCTGACCTAAAAGGCAATTTATGTAATTTAGTCTGTCGTTAGCCGTGTGAAATACACACAAAATATTTGTAGCGGAACACGTGGACTAGCTAAATGTGGCCACTAAATACGCGAGTTGGTAGTTTATGTGGAACCATTGGTAAAATGTTTTGCAATCAAACAATTATTTCACCCTATGGCAGGCCACTGTTGGGCGTAGGCCTCTCCCAATTGATGCCACAACACACGGTCCTGTGCTTTCCAGTCCAGTTACCAACGACCTGGAAAAAGTCGGAGGTAGGCTGCGACTTTTTTAAGGTCTTCGGTCCAGCTGGCAGGTGGACGTCCTACCCCACGTTTACCAAGTCACGATCTCTCGTTTGCTCCATCTACCATCGGTTCTTCCACAGACGTGGCCAGCCCACTGCCACTTTTAAAATGCTTACTCTGCGAGCGATGTCGAACACTTTCATTCTCTGAATGATAGCATCCAGGTTCTATCTCTCAGATTCACCCTGAGCGAAACTCGTTACATGACTCGTTGCGCAACCTTATGAGCGTGGACTAACCCCACTTAGTTAGTTCGTGGACACTTAGTCCACGAAATAATTTTGTAAAAATAAAAATAATAATAAATAAATATTCACGGACATTTCACACAACGCTATCTGATCCCAAAGTAAGCTAGGAATAACCTGCTTGTGTTATGGGTGTCAGATCACGGATATTAATACTTATATACTTTTTAAATACATACATATTATACATAGAAACACCCAGACTCTTGAGACAAACATTTATGGGTCACACAAAGATTTGTCTCCGGTGGGATCGAACCCACGACCTCCAGCGCCGCAGACGGTATCACTACAGACTGCGCCACAGAGGCAGTCAAAAAAAATATAAATAACGGGTGTTTTTTTTAGAGGTATAGAACTTTAAGTTGGCCTAGCTGTTTTAACCGGCGGTATTTTTGTCAGCTGTAAAGTGATTTATGTTTAGTATGGTTTGGCATTTTAACATAAATAGACTGAAGCCTGAACAATGCTTCCAAATTGTGCAAATTTATTTTGAAAATCATGGTTCTTTCCGAAATGCGTATCGTGATTTTCATAAGCGAATTTTCTTTAGCGGTGCAGCTCACTTTTGGTTGAATGGATACATCAATAAACAAAACTGCCATATTTGGGGTGATGATGATCCTCAAGTGTATGTTGAGACACCGTTACATCCAGTAAAACTGACTGTGTGGTGTGCTTTATAGGCTGGTGGAATAATTGGTCCGTACTTCTTTAGAAACGATGCTGACCAGAATGTTACAGTCAATCGTGACTGCTATAGAGCGAAGATTACTGACTTTTTCGTTCATCAATTGAACAACCATGTTGTGCAGGAGTAGTGGTTTCAACAAGACGGCGCAACATGTCACATAGCTCGTGCCACAATTGATTTATTGAAGGAAACGTTTGGTAACCGCATAGTTTCACGTTTTGGACACGTGGATTGGCCTCCAGAGTCGTGCGATTTTACGCCACTTGACTATTTTCTGTGGAGATATGTGAAGTCGCTCGTCTACGCCGATAAGCCCGAAACGATTGACCACTTGGAGGATAACATTCGGAGCGATATTGTCGCTATACGGCCACAAATGTTGGGAAAGTCATCGAAAATTGGACCTCTAGATTAGACTACGTCCGAGCCAGCCCTGGCGGTTATATGCCAGAAATCATATTTAAATTATAATGCCAGAAGATTTCCTTTCGAATAAAGTCATTTCCATATCAATAAAAACAATCACCTTCGTTTTATTCCATTTCAAAGTTCTATACCTCGAAAAAAAACACCCTTTACAAACAAAAATCAATACATTAGTTCCAAAGTAGCTGGCGAAATTTCCCCACGCCATACATTATATCAATTTACCCTTTTGGCTATACCTACCTATAATATGTTTCACATCATAAAGTGATCACATAAGTTTTGTGCAACATTCTGTAATGCGGCCCTGCAAACGCTGATTTAGTGGCCTTACAGACAAATCTCATACACACAGGTACAATACTGTTTACGCCCAGTACCTAATAACAGCTTAAAGGCAGTATAATCAACCCTCAATACTAACCTTCGAATAAACTTTCCACGATTAGGGGAAATTTTTAACAGTTGGCAATTCCCACGCTATTTCTACGTTATTAAGTCTAGTAGAAATTTTAGGCTGTTTTAACAGTATACTAACATTAAAACTTCGTTTAAATTCATTGCCACAGCAAGCACTGTAATGCTAGGGCGAAAATAACACTGACAATTCCAAATTTCTTCTTTTAAACCTTTGAGGTGGCAGACAATCATGCGGCTCATTTGATCGAAAGTGAAAATTCATGTCGAAAATGTCGTCTACTCCTTTTTTTTTTATACTACTTAGGTGGCAGACAAGCTTACGGCCCACCGGAAGGTTGGTAACCGTAGCCTATAGACGTTTGCAACACCAGAGGCGCTACACACGCGCTGCCGGCCCGGGCGCAGGTTGTGACGACCCACAGTTGAAATTTTACAAGCCGCCCGTAAGGCTTTTAACTTGGCTTAACGACTGTCATTTTACCGACAACCGGGACCAACGGCTTATCGTGCCTTCCGAAACACGGAAACGCTCGTAAATAAATGTCACAAAGTGGTCCACGTGGTGGTCACCCATCCATATCCGGCCATAGTAAATGTTGCTTACTGCAGTGATCGTTTACAGAACACTGAGTCCCCGGGGCCACGAGCGCTTCAAAACTCCCACCTGTTCTGTGGACTAGTTCTGTTGGCAGAACTAATAGGATTATTTTCCCATTAGTTCTGTGACTTATAAGACTATGCTTTACACCTGACTTACGTAAACTATTCCCATCAACTATTCTGTTGAGTAGTTCTGTTGGCAGAACTACTGGTAATTTTTGCTCCCATTAGTTCTGTGACTTATAACACTATGCTTTAGTGGAATCTGTAGAGAAAAAGACCAGAAAATCGATAATAAACCACCGTAGCTCGATTTTATTAGGTTTGAGAAACTTAATGTGACACTGTTACAGTGCTCCGTCGCTTGTCCCAATTTTCAAGAATGAATGATGAGAGCAAAACAATGATGTTAATTCCAATAAATTATTGTGCAATCTCATTGTTACATTGTCACAATAATCATCAATACTTTCTTAGAAATGTGATGTCATATCATCATACGGATGTTTTCAAGCGTCCTCGCTGTGGAGCTCCCTTATGCTAAGCATGGGATTTATCATTTACCCTCGGAAATATGAGCACGTTACTTATTAGCTGTTGGTCCTGCTTACGAGAAATATGGCAGCTGTCAAGCCAAGCAGAAGGCTTTTTCTTTATACCACTAAGGTGGCAGATAAGCATACGGAATACCAGATGTAATGGTGGTTGGTGGTCACCGTAGCCGTAGCCGTAGGTCACTCGCACCACAGATTACTAAATAGTTACTACGTCGCACTGCCGACGTTGTAAAACCAACCCCTTTGAGACCATTGAGTTATTATTACTACGCATAGAGAAGGCGCCCCGAAGTAAAATTTTGAAGAAAAAGAAAACGCGTATGCGCCACGAAATTCCCGGCGCTTATGACCTTTTGGTCGTGAAAAAACTATATCTAAGAAGCGATTTTGCGCTTGAAAATTTATATTACGGTTAGACGACAAATTTATTGTTTAATCGCTGCAGCGAACTTTAGTTGTAATTCGTGGCAAAACGCCTTCGTTTTTTGTTCAGGATAGCTTCTCTATACCAGTGATGGGCGTAATTAATTACAAAAGTAATTCAATTAATAATTGAATTACAATGTAATTAAGTTACAATGTAATCTAATTACTCAGTAATTAATTACTTTGTAATATAAATACTTTGGATGTTCCGGTTAATTAGTTACTAAGTAACTAGTTGCAAAGTAATTAGATTACTTTATAACTAGTTACTTTGTAATTAATTACTTTGTAATTATCATACATTCAAGCAAATCAATACCACAGCCGGCAATCCAATATGGCCGCCGCGCCGCCGTTGTAAAAGTTCATGTTGGGTATCGTATAAGGGGTATTTTGGTATGCTGAGTACGAATTTCGGGTTAATTTAGCAATCCAATATGGCCGCCGCGCCATCGTTGTAAAAGTTCATGTTGGGTATCGTATAAGGGGTATTTTGGTATGCTGAGTACGAATTTTGGGTTAATTTTGCAATCCAATATGGTCACCGCGCCGCCGTTATAAAATTTCAAGTTGGGTATCGTATATGGGGTATTTTGGTACGCTGAGTACGAATTTCGGGTTAATTTAGCAATCCAATATGGCCGCCGCGCCATCGTTGTAAAAGTTCATGTTGGGTATCGTATAAGGGGTATTTTGGTATGCTGAGTAAGAATTTCGGGTTAATTTTGCAATCCAATATGGTCACCGCGCCGCCGTTATAAAATTTCATGTTGGATATCGTATAAGGGGTATTTTGGTATGCTGAGTACGAATTTCGGGTTAATTTAGCAATCAAATATGGCCGCCGCGCCGCCGTTGTAAAAGTTCATGTTGGGTATCGTATAAGGGGTATTTTGGTATGCTGAGTACGAATTTCGGGTTAATTTAGCAATCCAATATGGCCGCCGCGCCATCGTTGTAAAAGTTCATGTTGGGTATCGTATAAGGGGTATTTTGGTATGCTGAGTACGAATTTCGGGTTAATTTTGCAATCCAATATGGTCACCGCGCCGCCGTTATAAAATTTCATGTTGGATATCGTATAAGGGGTATTTTGGTATGCTGAGTACGAATTTCGGGTTAATTTAGCAATCCAATATGGCCGCCGCGCCACCGTTGTAAAAGTTCATGTTGAGTATCGTGTAAGGGGTATTTTGGTATGCTGAGTACGAATTTCGGGTTAATTTAGCAATCCAATATGGCCGCCGCGCCATCGTTGTAAAAGTTCATGTTGCGTATCGTATAAGGGGTATTTTGGTATGCTGAGTACGAATTTCGGGTTAATTTTGCAATCCAATATGGTCACCGCGCCGCCGTTATAAAATTTCATGTTGGATAACGTATAAGGGGTATTTTGGTATGCTGAGTACGAATTTCGGGTTAATTTAGCAATCCAATATGGCCGCCGCGCCATCGTTGTAAAAGTTCATGTTGGGTATCGTATAAGGGGTATTTTGGTATGCTGAGTACGAATTTTGGGTTAATTTTGCAATCCAATATGGTCACCGCGCCGCCGTTATAAAATTTCAAGTTGGGTATCGTATATGGGGTATTTTGGTACGCTGAGTACGAATTTCGCGTTAATTTAGCAATCCAATATGGCCGCCGCGCCACTGTTGTAAAAGTTCATGTTGGGTATCGTATAAGGGGTATTTTGGTATGCTGAGTACGAATTGCGGGTTAATTTAGCAATCAAATATGGCCGCCGCGCCGCCGTTGTAAAAGTTCATGTTGGGTATCGTATAAGGGGTATTTTGGTGTGCTGAGTACGAATTTCGGGTTAATTTAGCAATCCAATATGGCCGCCGCGCCATCGTTGTAAAAGTTCATGTTGGGTATCGTATAAGGGGTATTTTGGTAAGCTGAGTACGAATTTCAGGTTAATTTTGCAATCCAATATTGTCACCGCGCCGCCGTTGTAAAATTTCAAGTTGGGTATCGTATTTGGGGTATTTTGGTACGCTGAGTACGAATTTAGCGTTAATTTAGCAATCCAATATGGCCGCCGCGCCACGGTTGTAAAAGTTCATGTTGGGGATCGTATAAGAGGTATTTTGGTATGCTGAGTACGAATTTCGGGTTAATTTAGCAATCCAATATGGCCGCCGCGCCGCCGTTGTAAAAGTTCATGTTGGGTATCGTATAAGGGGTATTTTGGTATGCTGAGTACGAATTTCGGGTTAACAAAAAACCCCTTAAACGATACCCATCATGAAATTTTGTGATTACGGCACGGCGGCCATATTGGATTGCAGAAATATCATGTGATTCGTACTCAGCAAACCAAAAAACCCCTTAAACGATACCCATCATGAAATTCTATGATTACAGCGCGGCGGCCATATTGGATTGCAAAATTATCATGTGATTCGTACTCAGCACATCGAAAAACCCCTTAAACGATACCCATCATGAAATTCTGTGATTACAGCGCGGCGGCCACATTGGATTGCAAAATTATCATGTGATTCGTACTCAGCACATCGAAAAACCCCTTAAACGATACCCATCATGAAATTTTGTGACTACGGCTCGGCGGCCATATTGGATTGCAAAATTATCATGTGATTCGTACTCAGCACATCAAAAAACCCCATAAACAATACCCATCATGAAATTTTGTGACTACGGCGCGGCGGCCATATTGGATTGCAAAATTATCATGTGATTCGTACTCAGCATACCAAAAAACCCCTTAAACGATACCCATCATGAAATTCTGTAATTACGGCGCGGCGGCCATATTGGATTGCAAAATTATCATGTGATTCGTACTCAGCACATCGAAAAACCCCTTAAACGATACCCATCATGAAATTTTGTGACTACGGCGCGGCGGCCATATTGGATTGCAAAATTATCATGTGATTCGTACTCAGCATACCAAAAAACCCCTTAAACGTTACCCATCATGAAATTTTGTGACTACGGCGCGGCGGCCATATTGGATTGCAAAATTATCATGTGATTCGTACTCAGCATACCAAAAAACCCCTTAAACGATACCCATCATGAAATTTTGTGACTACGGCGCGGCGGCCATATTGGATTGCAAAATTATCATGTGATTCGTAGTCAGCATACCAAAAAACCCCTTAAACGATACCCATCATAAAATTTTGTGACTACGGCGCGGCGGCCATATTGGATTGCAAAATTATCATGTGATTCGCACTCAGCATACCAAAAAACCCCTTAAACGATACCCATCATGAAATTTTGTGACTACGGCGCGGCGGCCATATTGGATTGCAAAATTATCATGTGATTCGCACTCAGCATACCAAAAAACCCCTTAAACGATACCCATCATAAAATTTTGTGACTACGGCGCGGCGGCCATATTGGATTGCAAAATTATCATGTGATTCGCACTCAGCATACCAAAAAACCCCTTAAACGATACCCATCATGAAATTTTGTGATTAGCGTATGGGAATTCCAGTGAAATTCCTTCGTCACTCAGGAATTGAGCTGATGGTCTTCAAATTTTATAGCTGAGTACCAACCTGGACACATTGACTTACATCCAAAAACCGCATCAATATCGATTCACCCCTTGGTTGGGCCGCGACGAATCCACAGCACAGGACAGAGTTGGTAATTATGAGTGTTGGTTAATTGAATTAATGAGTAACTAGTTGCAATGTAATTAGATTAACGTGTAATTCCATTACTCATTAATTAGTTACTGCTAGTACTCATTGTAATTAATTACTCAAGTAATCTGTTACAGAGTAATTGAATTAAGCATTACAAAGTAATTATAATTTGTAACGGTTAATCTAATTACATTTTGCCCATCACTGCTCTATACGTAGTAATAATAACTCAAAGTTTGCAGTGGCGGATACAGAAAAAACGCAAGGGGGGGCGCAAAATAAAATTTTCTCGACACCCCCCCCCCCCCCCCCGCCGCAGGCCCCGGGCATGAAGGCAGATATTCTTGATTCTTGTTTCCCCACCCTAGTTGCTCAAGTCTCACTTTCCAAGCCTCTATGATTTCCCTTGCGCCATTTAAGTATTGACGCAAGGGCCCTCGCTAGCAAGGGTCCCGGCTAGGAGATATGCCACCTCAACGGAGATCTTGCGTTTACCTCAAATCACCCTGACGGCTATCGCCATTTGTGGGCTATATAATCTTGCCGCATTGCGGGCATTTCGAAAATCCGTCCAAATGGGGGCCCCGCTTCGCATGATTTCAAGGTACAGTCTCTCTTGGTAAATGGTGTCTGAAATTGTATTGGTTATCGAGAAGGTATGTGATCCTTTTATTTTATACCACTAAGGTGACAGACAAGCATACGGCCCACCAGAAGGACTGGCGGTCACCGCATCCTATGAACGTTTGCGACACTGCCGACCCTATAAAAACCTAAGACCCCTTTTGAAGAACTCCATACCGTAGGCGCTTGGGAAAACCGAGGCAGGGTGATCATTCCACAACCTAAGCGTGCCCAGAAGAAAGCTCCTATCGGATCTATCCGTGCTCGAACGCTCCGGACGTAGAGTGTGAGGATGAACTCCCTGTCTGTGGCGAGCGGTGCGATGATATCCATGCTAAACGGT
Organism: Miltochrista miniata; assembly: GCA_933228765.1. Classification (NCBI taxonomy): domain Eukaryota; kingdom Metazoa; phylum Arthropoda; class Insecta; order Lepidoptera; family Erebidae; genus Miltochrista; species Miltochrista miniata. Next base: position 7,850,249 of record OW121769.1, read on the forward strand.
AGTTTGCACTATCAGGGGTTTCGTATTAAGCATAAAGAAATGTGGGGAAACGTACGTATTATGCATAACATCGTATTCAACATACATAAATACAGTCACGCCTCTTTCCCGGTGGGGTAAACAGAAACGGCTCCATATTGGCTCACCTAAAGTTCTTTATCCGAAATTGTTCTTCCTAATGATTTCTAAGCCGAATGATCACTCGTCCTAAAATTATTCATCCTAAAGTTTTTCATTCATACTATTAATAGGGCTGGCGATGTTCATAACACTAGTGTTTCCGAAAATTGTAATTAAACACTTATATCTGCAAATATATTAAAAATCCTACTGTTTTTTATCATAACGCTTTTATCCCTGAACATAATTACTATAATATTGTCACTCATGCTCGGAAAGAAACATTTACAGAGTTTAATAAAAAATATATGTGGGTAGAAGAAGATATTTATAGTTTTAATTTGAACATACTTTAAAGCCACGGTACAAGTCACTTAACATTAAAGCCACGGTAAATGTTGAAAAAGGCATGTGTTATAAGTAGGCGCCATCAATTATTCGTTTGCAACGTACGTACAACGGTACGTTTGAACACGTACCTTAATTTGATTTATGTTTGTGTCTATGTTAATGGTCTAATTCGTATTTGACGTGGTTTTGTATAGGCGGTAATAAAAAAAAACCACGAAGGCTAATGCGGGAGCTCCGCTCCGCTCCCGCCTTAGCCTTCTAACTTAACCTATCCTAATCGGATTGCGGAGTGTGATCACCAAAGCAAGTTTATTAAGATAATTTACTTGTTTTCAATTAGAATTAATCTTTGTTTTATTCCAAAAACCAACTTATACTAGCTGTCAGTGTTAAAACCTAGCATTTACCAAATTAAAATAGTTAAAGCCCGAAAAAAATGTCTTAATAAAGGTTACACAAAATTAATGTATATAATACTGATTATCTATACTAATATTATAAAGAAGTAAAGTTAGTGTGTTTGTTAAGTTGTAAGGGGTAATCTCGGGATCTACTGAACCGATTTTAAAAATTCTTTCACCAATAGAAAGCTACGTTATTGTGGAGTATCATAGGCTATATAGCATCACGCTAGAACTAATAGGAGCGGAGCAGTAATAGTAAAGGTTTCAAAAACGGGGGACGACGAAAATAGGTAATACTTTCTCTTATGTGGCGCAAACGAAGTTGCGCGGGTCAGCTAGTTATGAATAAAAAGAATTCTAAACAAAAAAGATATGACTTTGAACAATAGTGTAAAAGATGGTTATGTTGAAAAAATATAGGAAAATCAATAGAAGTATAATAGATGTTTATTGCTACTGACATTATGAAGTTGAATGCTTCGAAATTATGAACATTAGAGACCGAGTACTCGTAGTTAGGAATAGTGATTGTTAGGATGAAAAATCTTAGGAAGAAATATTCGGATTTCCAATTATAGGAGTTGAAAATTAGGTGAACTTTGGTGCACCCGTCAGAGACCACCTGCTGTGTCCAATGCTACAGTAGAATGCCACCCTGGCAACTTCTTTGCTCCTTCTCCTTTAATAATTGTTTTCATACATGCTCGCCGTTTTCGGGTACTGTTGCTTGACATGTCGTTTCTTTAGTATGTCTTCCGATTTGATTGCCATACGTATGCCTAGGTCGACATCTACCGGGTTGTCCGTTCACTCTCGCTTCATTAATCTGTTGCGTCAATCGTCTTTCGTTCATCCTCTGGCAGACACCTACAGACACCGTATTATTTACTTATCGACTGATTCAGCATAGGATATAAATAGATACCCCATAAATTTCTACTCGCGTAGTTGAACGAAGTTCGTCGGCGAAGTCGCCCGACTACTCTACACTGTCGTATGCGTCCAACTTGCGATTAATGTAGAGGAAGCATTATAGTTAACGACCAAAATTTTGGGTAGCCTGGCGCGGCGCGGACTAACGACGACGCGTGCGCCGTGTGTGAGCCACCCAAGGGGGGGGCGCGCGCCCCCCGCGCCCCTACCCTGTATCCGCCACTGAAAGTTTGAGACCCCTTTACTGTAGGAGTGTAGGCGTTTGGGAAAACCGAAGCATAGAGATCATTACACAATCTATCTATCTGATCTCACCGTGCTCGAACGCTCCGGGCACAAAGAGTGAGGATAAACACCCTGTCTGTGGCGAACGGATGGCCTGAAAATTTTTAATAGTAGGTAGCCCATTCCACCACGTCAATTTTAAGTGTGACAAAGTACGACAAGGTGAAATGTAAGCCTCAGTCTACCCTTTCGAGAATAAAGGTGTGATGATATGTATGTAGATAGCACGCTACTTATCACAGTAGAAAATGACAGGACAACCATGTTGGCTGTTAAAACTAATCATTCATCCCATCCTCAATTTAGAGCATCGAGCAACAGGTATGGTTAGCGAAATTACACCAAGGCCTAAGTAGCAGCTTCCTACACGAGTGACGACTGATTGAGATGTATGTATGTAATAGAATTGACAAGTTTATGAAGGAATAAACGGGCGGGAGGAGGAATGGTGAAATAGATTTTTTTTTTTTCAAATATTCATTTGTTTTTTCCAATGTTCATTTATTTTCACCGACATGACTAAAAGGAGTGTAGAAGGGGCTTATGTCGAGGCGTTGTCTGTAGTCTGTGACTATGTTGCATTAAACTACGTCACTAGGTCACGTGGATAATCTGTTCAAAGTTTGAAATAAAACAAAAATGACAACGTCAATCGGATTGAACTTTCACTTTCACAATAAACGTTTTAGAGAGGGGCAGTCGGGTGAGACCGTCTCACGGCTTCTTGTTTACCGCTTACTATCATATTAATAATATTAGTTGGTTTTAGCGATATGAAATTAAAATTGAATTATTTTATTTTAGTTCCTATGGTAATAAATAATACCGCAGTGGTAGCCGTAAGTCTGTTGGGAGTCCTGGGACATCCTTCCGAGGGCTTACCCGGGGCTCCCAACCGTAGGCTGTTAAGCGTTAAGTGAGATTTATCGGTCGGTAGGAGTCCGGCATAGCATCTATGAAGGATTGACTTGAAGGATTGATCGTAATTGACCTGAACAACGTGCAGTACCAAACGTAGTAATTATTATTTAATCTGTTACTAAGTTAAATCGTTAATCGTAAATAATCGTAATCGTAAAAGTGCTGTTAAATCGTTTGGGAGCTACGCGTGTAACCAAAAATAAGTCACGCACAGAATTCAATAAGGCAGAGATTTAACAAAAATAATATAGAATTTATATGAAACTTCCAACGAGATGCCCTTAATATTGAGTAGAATGAAAATTTGTAAATTTTCGGGTAAGGTTGGTACATTGCTTTATTTCAGGTACCACAATAGTTTCACTTGTACAAAAATACTTTCGTATCAGAAACTATCTTGAATCTTATAAATCCAACATAATACCGCGTACTATTGTCTCGCATTCTGGAAGATAGTGTAGAAAAGATAACACCTCTTATCTTTTCTATTTATCTAGCTACATAGACAAACAGCTTAGTTGTAAACCGTCATACTCTACCATCAATTATTTGTTAAACTGAAGTAACTTCTGTGATCATTGCGCTTGCTAACTGTGCCAAACATAATTACCGAAATATCGAAAAAAATAAGGGGAGCGTGAAGAGATACATCATAGTACCGCCAACTTGAGGACCAGTGTCAATAGTTTTGTAGATGTCAGAATCAGCCCCAATCGCTAGATGTGGTCATGGCTTTCCATCAGGCGGTGGCCATCATTTTGGCGAACTAAATTATTAAAAATATATCACATGGCAAATTGACCGTCGTCGACTTATTATCAATGACTTCCAAAAAGCGATTTGCAAATGTTTTCTGCGAAAACTATTTCCACAGTAATAGCCTAAGGTGACATAAAAATCAAGTCCAATAGAAGAACCTGTCCTTAAATCAAGCAGGTTGCGTCATACAGGAAATCCCATGCGATAACCGTGAGGGATCACATCCTGTAATGTCTTAAATGGCTTACTTTTATGTATAAAGTTATTAAATACAAAATTCACGCCTTTTCCCCTGAAATTGTTAGGCAGAGGCGTGATATTCGGATTATTCTTCAGTGGTTTCGCGCAAGAAGTTCCGTGGCGGAACTGGTGAGATTCTTGTTCCCAATAGCTCCGCGACGTAAAGAGGGAGTTTCACGCACGCATCACACCCCAAAGCCGCGCCAACGTCTATTGGGAGTTCTGGGACATTCATCTTAGGGCTTGTTCTGGGCTCCAGTAGGGCACCGTATGGTTTTAGTCAGTACGAGTCCAGAATGGCATCCATGAGTGTTTTCACAAGTAAAAAATACTGGACAAGGTTCCATTCTCAGTAAAGATTTTGTAGAACAAAACGGCGTACAACATATCAGCTTATACATAGCACGTACAGTTGTGGATGTCAAGTTCATCAAACCGGGAAGAGCTATTTTAATCTCACTCACACTTGCGTTGACGGGGTTTTATTGTAGTGCGTGGGATCGCGGTGACCACGCTGTAAGTGTTAATAAATAGTTGATATTTTGTGTCCATATGGATTGAGGAGCCACCTCACTTTTTTAAATGAAGGTGAGGTGGCGCCTCAATTCATACGGACACGATATTTTCAATGAGAGAGGTATTTTTGCGATATTATTTTTTGAGTGTTTTTTAAGCATGCAGTATCTATTTTTTTTTGGGCGTACAGCTGGTCAAGGTATTTTATAATTTATTTGCAAGTCTGCTGCTGGTTATGTTAATGGACCTATAAATAAATTTTAAAAAATGAATTTAGAGTATCATGATGAAACGTTATATATAATGTTTTCATATATTTAACCAGGCTACCTAGTTGCTCAAACTTAGCTTCGTTGAATAGCTAATTTCAATTTACAAGATGACTTTCAGACAATTGCTTTCATTCAAAAATTGTCCTGAGAGTCCTGACTGAGAATAACACCAACTCAACAAAAAAGAATTAGCGAAATAGGTGCGATAGGCAGTCATTTTACAGTGATGCACACAAGGAGCCAAACTGCAACTAAATAAAATTGATAGGTAAGTGAACATTTTAAAGTAGGTTTTACAACGGGATAAAATTCGATTATATTTTGTAGCAGACAAGTGACAAATATACCAAGACATGCAAGCTTCAAGCTTGTCCAGCCAAGTTAATAAAAAGGATCCGGCGCCGTAGCCGCTATTTCGAGAAGCTCTTTTTAAAACTATCCGGAAATAACTATAACTCGATGGTTCCCCTACTATACACAATATCCCTTTGAAGTACACGCAAGTATGGCCAACTATTTAACACCTCCTGTTACGATCGTTTATGTATGGGCTCGTTTTAGTTTCTCGTTCAATGTTTAGCAGTAAGGAAATAAATCATTTCTTGTGTACAATATGAATTAATATGACGCATAAAAGCGCCTTTTAAGAAACTTGCTGACGTTCCAGTAAGTTGACCGCCTGTACAAGTTTAATGTGATCGTTGTATGATAAGCAGTATAAGTGGTTTAATCTAGTATACAATGTATTTGATACGCGGTAACTTTTATAAGTCCAACGTAACAATAATGAATGTAATAGCAAAACCAGCCAAGTGCGAGTCGGAGTTGGACGGAAAATCACCTTGTTATATCAGAGCCCCCCTTAAATACTAAAATCAGAAAAAAAATAATTATTATTAAGTATAATTTTTCTGATTTTAGTCTTTGTTGTTATAGCGGCAACAAATACATTATCTGTGAAAACAGCTCTCGAGCTATCACGGTTCCTGAGATACGGCCTCATGAAGGACAGACAGACGGACAGCGAAGTCTCATGAATGGGGTCTCGTTTTTAACCTTTAGGTACGGAACACCAAAAAAATTTTACGTCAGTCGTAAAAATTAACTTTGTACAGAACCGTCTGAGTGTGAAACCGACTCTTATCCGTTGTTAGGTACATAATTCTTGTCTTATCTACCATGGATTTATTGATTGTACATTGATAATGGTAGTATAATCTGTATTCCCAAGAAATCCGTGTTTTCTGTGAAATCCTGAACGGCCGCAAAAAAGATATCTACATAAACATATAGGCATAGATTTGATTTTGAATAATGGTCATGTGTCCGTGGCCCCGCTTTCTTTAGTGTTCTGTAAACTGTCACTGCGTTAATGCACCACATAACCAATGATGTCTGTCTGTTGCCCAACATTACCGTGTTGAAACGTACAAAAGGGCAAATTGAGGCTACTGCTCGTTCGCTCTAAGTTTGCCGCTCGTCTCCATACTAAAGTCGATTTTTTAATTAGACGAAGTAAATTTACAGCAATTGATGTCACTTCTCACTTCTTCATACAATGTTGCTTATTTTCTATGACGAAGTGACATTAGCTACTGTCAATTTACTTCGTCTAATTAAAAATTCGGGTATACGCCTCTACGCCAACAGCAAACTTAGAGCGAACGGGTAGTACCTTTTAATTTACGTGTGAAAATTCTCATGGATGCTATGCCGGACACTTGCCGATAACCAGGAGCTTCAAGTTAGCCTTCGAAAGGATGTCCAAGGATTCGCGACAATCTCTGACTAAGACCGCGGCCTCACCTATGGGTTCAGGTACTTAGATAATTATAATAGCACCTACTAAATACAGAGAGGCAACTCCCTGCCTCCCACTGAGCAAGCTTCCCCACCCCCGCTACAGCTGTCAAAAGTTGAAGGGTGTTTATTTATTTTTAATTATTTATTTATGTACACACAAGAAATATAATAAAAACAATATACAGAGATAGAGGTACAATGGTTCTGCTTATTTCTATAAGAAATATCTACCAGCAGACCGGCGAAAGGAGAACAAGAAGAAGGAAAAAGAACTTTCAAAAGCGTGTAAAAAAGGAATAGGTTATTTGAGAGAGAGAGAGAGAGGTGTTTTGAGAAGAGTTCTGCTTTATCTTAGTGGTCACACAAATCCAAGGTCTGTACAAGTATCACGTGTTTATTAGTGTAGGTGAGAGGGTTGAAAACGAATTATTTGTATGGAGTTTCCGCCCTGTGGTACTATCCCACGTCTTTGGAGGTTGCTTCGGGTCTTCAACTGCAACCGGCAAAACCAACAACTTAACGTGCCTTCCGAAGCACGGAAAAGCTCGCAAACGGAAATGCTTACTGTGTTGTAAGATGTTTAACACAGTAATTGTTTACAGCACACTGAGCAAGCGGAACTATGAGCGTTAAGCGGCTAATTAATATGATAAATGCGAAAGCTTGTGAGTATGTATGTAGTGTGTGCCGTGTGTGGATGTCTGGATGTGTTAGGTACCTTCTACCTTTACCTAAGAAAATTTTGAACAGGGATAGATTAATATTATAGTTTGGAACAACACATAGGCTATTTTTTTACCGAGAACGTGTTCCCCTGGGAAGCGTGAGGACGAACAAAATTCCACGCAGGTGGAGTCGCTGGCTCTCGTAAGGGTAGATTACAAAATAAATGTCACATTGATAAACTAAGGTACACCCATAGAACAAATTGAAAATAACTTATAAATATTCCTTCAGGCATATATCGTCCTTAAGCTTAGTGAGATAAGGGCGCTTTTCGTCTCCAATTTGTTTGCTAGTTTTAATAAACAGCATGAAGGAAATCCATCAAAGGACCCAATTAAATAAAGACAGCTTGATGAATCGATTTAATTTTATCTTGATTGGATCATTCTCTATTAATATGTCATATGAGACGTCCTCCAATTTATTTAATTGGATTAATTTAACTTTTTTTTTTATACTACTTAGGTGGCAGACAAGCTTACAGCCCACCGGAAGGTTGGTAACCGTAGCCTATGGACGTTTGCAACACCAGAGGCGCTACACACGCGCTGCTGACCCGGGCGCAGGTTGTGACGACCCACAGTTGAAATTTTTCAAGCCGCCCGTAAGTTATTGTTCCCGTAATATATTAATTAACGACTGTCATTTTACTGACAACCGGGACCAACGGCTTATCGTGCCTTCCGAAGCACGGAACCGCTCGTAAATAAATGTCACAAAGTGGTCCACGTGGTGGTCACCCATCCATATCCGGCCATAGTAAATGTTACTTACTGCAGTGATCGTTTACAGAACACTGTTGTTATCTTTTGTTGTGTGTTATCTTGTAATTTGCTACCATAAATCCATGATAGAACTTTTTCATAGCATTAAGGTGGCATCTGGTCGAAAGTGGTCACCATAGCCAATTGACACTCGGAACATCGCCCAAATCTGCAACGAGTATTACAATAGGCCCAAAACCTAGGAGCAGGACCTGCAGAAACCATGGGGGCGCTCTAAACTTTTAGCTAGGGGCAAACTTCGCTGTAAGGCGCCCCTTCTGACCCAGAACCTCCAGCCGGAGTGGCTCGAGGGGGTTTTGATTTCCTTATTCCCACCGTGAGCGGAGGAACATAATTATTCCTCAGCGTATGCCCCGTTTCAGGCGCCGGAAATTATAGCGAGAACGACGTGTCCGAAGTCCAACCAAGGGTGAGTTAGAGGCGGCTATGGTGCAGCTTAAATCTCGCAAATGCACCACCCCCGGACATTTATGGCCGGGCATGATCGTGGCTCTTGCTCGAGGAACTTCGGCAACTGATAGAACTCTTTAGGGCTGCCTCGTAAATAGCCTGTATTCCAAGGTGCGGAAAACGGGAAAACTGGTCCTGATCCGAAAATAAAGCCCTTAGGCCCTTTTCCATACACCTGTTGGTCGGGGTGGAAAGACATTTTTATTTCTATTTAAGGCTACAATATTCGACCTTGACAAAAAGTCGATGGGTTATAAAATCTGAGGGGTTTTAAGAAAAAATCTAGCCGTATAATATTGTTCTAAAGACCTATATCTATTTTATGACAAGTTTTTATGAGGATTAAACTCATTTATTCAGATAAAGACAGTACATTACTTGTTAAGATTTTTGCAATATTTCTCATTTTTCGAGAGCGATTTCGATCGAACAAAGTATTCCTAATCGTGTTTTGATACGTAAAAAAGCAAGAGCATCTAATAAATTACAATAATATAGTTCAGTATCAGATCAAATCAAAGAATATTTCCTAGTATAAAGTTCATCCCAAGATGAGTCTTAATCAACTTGTTCTTCAGATGCAAACCTACGCAGTTATAGTTGCAGAACATTGAGCATGTAAGTTAAAAGTGCTTTTTAAGATTAGGGCATGTTACTTTTATAGCACAACGAAGTTCAAAACTACTAATAATTCAAGATATTCCATTAAAATTCAAGCGAAATTTCTCACCACGCGTACCCCTTGCATAAAGGAAGAGGGTGCAAGTAGGTCAAGGTTATCACGTACAATTTCAAGGGTGCTCAGAAAAGGTTGCATTTGCGAAGGGTAGCTGTATAGAATAATTTATGTTCACCGGTGGAGACCTTGTGGGAAACAATTCTGCAGGGTCAAGTTGCAATATGAGAATCAAATTAGGAATCCTAATAATCTATCCTGTATATAGATTATTAGGATTCCTAATTTGATTAATAGTAACACTATAGTATGGTGTAATAATAAAGGGTGTGTTTTTTTTATCAAAATCAATGGATTCGATTCTCGGCTAGGATTATTGGTTTTTCAAAAATCTAATGATGAGGTTTTAAGTTTCATCAAAATCGGGCTCGTGACTCCTTTCAGCATTTTTCGCTATTCCTTATAGTTTCGGATTTGGCCATCCAATCCCTTTTGAAAAATTCACCCTGTATATAAAAATCAATGCCACTTTTCGTTGTAATTTTATAACTCAAGAACGGGCTCACCTATCCAAACCAAATGTTGAGGCTTTGTTCGGACTATTTAGTAGATGGTTTATGTGAAGTTTGCACAAAATCGGTCGAGCGGTTCTTCATTTATCACGCAAACGAAGTTGCGCGGGTCAGCTAGTAAATAGATTAAAAATCAATGCCACTTTTCGTTGTAATTTTATAACTCAAGAACGGGCTCAACTATCCAAACCAAATTTTAAGACTTTGTTCGGACTATTTAGTAAATAGATGGTTTATGTGAAGTTTGCTCAAAATCGGTTGAGCGGTTCTTCATATATCACGCAAACGAAGTTGCGCGGGTCAGCTAGTAATGTTTATAAAGATGTTTGTGATTCAATTAATTGTGTTCTAACTAGCGAAAAAATCTAAATCTATGGTTCTACCCACTATAGACATTTGACTGACATTTGGTATGTACCTACATATACAGTTGACGATGGCGACGTTGCAAATGATCGTCAAAGGAAATTTATAAAGGAAAAAAATCTTCAAAACACATAATAACGTTCGCTTAACCCTTTTTCTCAGTGGTCACCCACGGTAACCACCTCTTATATAACCCCCGCACCCACCTTCAAATGAAAAAAAACCCGGCAAAACTACTTATAATTATTATGCTTAACTTCTTAGATAAAAAAGAAACAATTAGCTTTTCTTTGAAAATTAAAATCTGTGCCGCAAAGAGTTATGAAGGTCCATCACAACAAAAAACAAATTGATGTCACTGTAATCAAGTTCCAATACTTCCAATCACTTGTACCTATTAACTACAAGTTGCGTTTACTACAAGGCATAGGCAATCTAGGTTTTTCCTAAGATGACGTCATCAGCGTGCACGCCACGGCACGATTATTGATTGGTTGTGAAATTAATTGTTTGCATGCCTGCGTTATCGTTACAGCTAGAATACAAGGATAGGGCTTTTATGTTAACTAATATTTATTAGTATTTACTAGAAATGTTGTGGGCAATTGATGTCGCTGGGTAAACTTTAGGTGGAAGACTTCTTTAGACATAACAAAAGTGAATTGGGAAGTAAGACGGCTGTAACTTCCAAAAATGGGCCATGTGTGAGTCGGACTCCCCCATGAAGAGTTCCGTAGCAGCAAGTACCATAAAATAAAAGCTCTTGTGGTTCTACATGTAGTGATTTATCTAGGCGAAAATGGCGGTTTATAACGATTTTTAAAAAAAGCTACTTACTAGATCTCGTACAAACCAATTTTTATTTGAAGTTTTTATGGATTTATCATTCTCTTAGTTTAGAAGTTAGTGTGGGACACACATACATTTTTCCACTTTGGAAGTGTCTCTTGCGCTAACTATTCAGTTTAGAAAAAAATGATGTTAGAAACCTCAATAGCATTTTTGAAGACTTATGTAATAGATACCCTTCAGCCAAATTGGTTCAGGGGTTACAGTAGGTACAGCGTGATGGAGTAAAAAAGAAAAACATAATAACACATTTGCGAATATCTATAACAGTTATTATGACGTAGGAATTCTCTGATAAATCATTTATTACAACTATGACTTTACAGGAGCATCTATAACACGTAGGTGGTATATTGAATAGGGCGAGAGAAGCCGACGGGCGCGGCTTAGTTACTCATCGAAATTTTTTCGAATACATTTACGCATCATTTTCGATTTTATTAATAGACTTCTATAATACTTGAAGATGCTCTTGTAACTATACAAACATACAACCACTTATAGACAAGTGCGTTTAAAGTGCTTCAGCAGACAGGTTTACTTCCTTCGTTAAGTAAGTACCTATCCCATTAAATTATGGATTTATGAGCTATGTAATGCCCGCGGATCTGTACGCATTGAGGTTTTCCATTTCCCGGGATAAAAAGTAGTAGAAGCCTATATCCTTTCGCAAGCCCTGTTCTATCACTGGACCAAGTTTTAACAGAATCGGTTCAGTGATTCAGGTGTGAAAGCGTTACGCATCTAGTATCATTCGGGTAGGTAGTGATCCATATTTCTTTTCAATGGTGATAATAAAATATTAGCGGTTCTAATCGTAACTTAGATAACGGTAAGTTATATTGAATTATGTGGTAAAAGGTGACCATTACTGGTAAACCCTTTTAAAACGATTTTGTTTCGATTGACAGGAATTACTGTACCTATCATTGTTTTTGAAAAGGTCCATTTGGGAGAGATTTTGTGCTGTTGTTGGAAGCCACGTTAAACAGCTGGTCCCGGCTTCAGTAGATGCAGTAGTAGGCATACGGCTTCAATTTTCAACAGTAGAAAGCCACAACCAGTCAGTCTCTATGAAAATGGGAATATTACGGGAAACTCAATACAATAAGAAAAATTTGATCACATAGTATGTTTCTGCCTACGCCATCGTGGAAAAAGGCAAACAAAATCAAACAAACTGCTGTTAATATAGATAATTCATTTTATTCTACAACGATGTACCGTAGTGTACGAATAGTAAAAGTACAGTTTCTTGCTAAAATTGCTAAATGTTGAGCAAAAACGGCATAACGACGATGTCAATATTCAAATAGCCACTTGATCTCAATCAATAGTTACTGGTTGTAGGTATTTCTTTTTTAAGTTGTCTAAATATAATGTGTCTGGTACTACTCGTGCGCGATAAGTAGAGGCACGCTTGGGAACCTTCTCCTCTGGCTGGCCTGCTGAAAGAGAGATTTCTTAAAGAAATTTGCAGTTCCATTGTATTCTTTTCTCTTTTTTTTTTTGGTTAACATGAGGGAAAATCCTCATGGATGTTATGCCGGACTCCTACCGACTAAAAAAAACCTCACGTCACGCCCAACAGCCTGTGGTTGGGAGCCCCGGGGAAGCCCTCGGAAGGATGTCCCAGAATGTATTATTTTCTCTTAACTAAAGCTCTTTAATACATCTGTGTACACTAACTACAATGAAATGTAGGTACTAGTTTAATCTTACAAAATGATTTAACCCTGCGAGTGCCATAATGATCTAACCAAAGATTGTGACAAACATGGTATCCACTGAACTTGACAGTAGCATGTATTGATTGCTATGCATGTGATGCATGCTATTTTTTATTTTTATTTTAAAGGTTGCCAGTAAGAATTGCTTTTAGCGATATGGCCGCCATTTGTACATATTTGTGTTTATGTTTCTTTTGTAAACTGGTTTAATTGGTGTACAATAAAGTTTTACTTACTTACTTACTCAGTAGACGATAAATTAAAATAGGTTCTAGGTAACACATTTTGTTTTCAAGTGTGCCTCAACTAGGGAATGCAATCCCGCAACGAAATTGAAATCCCGGTATTTGCGGGACTGAGAGATCTCAGTCCCGCGGGATCCCGGTATTTGCGGGATCCCGCATATTTCTGAAAGTCATTGAGAAAAGCATAGAATTTTGTATCATACATGCATCTAGAACTGAAAAATAGTCACGCCTTAATCGCCGAAGGGATAGGCAGAGGCATATTATATACCCACATTTCACCTTTCAAGATTTCGTACCACGTAATATGTGGTGAGCCGTATTGCAGTCTTGAAATGAATAGGTGCAGGTTGCGATTGCTTGCTGTTGAAATTTTTCAAGCCGGGCCTTCAAAGCATTTTCCTGACTCCTAACTTTACATGTCAGATAGCCAGCAAGCAATGTACGAGATAATTAAATACTTTTACTTTTACTAACTGTTTATAGTACAAGAAAAGTCAAATCTCCCTGATTAAATCACTAAAAACAAATAAGTACGTTATTAGGTTATATCTTACGTCACAATTACTAAAAACTTAATCAAACCGAATCAGTTTGCGCGCTTCCGCTTACAGAACAACACATGGCGTTTACCTTTGCACAGTCCCGCTAATCCCGCGGGATCCCGCACGATTTACGTGCGGGACTGGTCCCGCAAAAATGCTGCGGCATCCCGGTACTTCGGGATCCCGGTATCCCGGTATTGCATTCCCTAGCCTCAACTTGTCGCGCACGCGTAGCACAGTTAGATTTGATTGAGTCGTTACCGGCGAATGCAAGTAATCAATTCAAACCGGATCTTCATTTCGTGTCACGTACTGCAATAAAACTGTATTGTCAGTAGGTATTTGGCAAATTGAGACGTACGCAGTACGTAGCCCCAACATTGATGGTCGGATTCGGCGGCTGGGTCTTGAGGTCGCCCTTCACAAATCCGAGGCTCTGTGCTTCCACGGACCTCGGATGGGGCCACCTGCGGGATCCAGCCTACAGGTGGGGGGCGTCAGCATCGGCATCGAGCCCTCGATGAAGTACCTGGGGCTCGTACTCGATGGCCGGTGGAACTTCGGACATCACTTCCGAAGTTTGGTCCCAAAACTGAGGGGAGCATCGGCCGCACTCGCGCGGCTGATGCCCAACATCAGGGGACCCAACGCTCCCTACAGGAGGCTGTACCTTGGGATCGTGCGAAGCATGGCCCTGTGCGGAGCTCCCGTATGGGCGGAGACCCTGACGGCCAGCAATGAGGCTAGACTGATGAGCCCGCAGAGAGTGATGGCCGTCAGGGTGATAAGAGGATACCGCACGATCTCCGGTGAGGCGGCATGTCTCCTAGCCGGGACCCCTCCATGGGACCTGGAAGCGAGAGCCCTTGCGTCACTGTTCAGATGGCGCAAGGAGGCGCTGGAGCGGGGCCAAAGGCCTGCGTCTCGAAAAAATCGAGGCCCAGCGGACCTTGCTCCACCAGGAAACCCTGGAGACATGGAAGATGCGACTTGAGCAACCAAAGGGGGGATTCGCCACAATCGCGGCCGTCAGACCGGTCATGGACGAGTGGCTGGAGAGAAGACACGGTGCTCTCTCCTACCGGTTGACACAGATGCTTGCCGGGCACGGTAGCTTCGGTAGGTATCTGTGGCGAAAACACCGGGAAACCACGGCCGAATGTCAGCACTGCGAGGACCGCAGCGATGACACGGCGCTCCACACGCTGGTGGAGTGCACGGCGTGGGCACAACAGCGACAGGTCCTCGTAGTGGGTCTGGGCGTGGACACTCTCTCGCTTGAGGCCATGGTGCGAGCCATGCTCTCCAGCGGGAGTAAGTGGGACTGCGCCGCCTCTTTCTGCGAGCAGGTCATGCTCGCGAAGGAGGCGGCGGGCCGGGTGCGGGAGAGAACTCTCCCACCCGAGTTCCGCAGTCGGCGCCCTGGGCGCCGCCGACGTGTCTTCGCCGAGGACTATCGGCCTCCATGACCGGGGGTCTGAGGACGGTGAGAGGGCCGCTCACCGTCCTTACAGAAGCAGGCCCATGACGGCAGCGTGACGTGAGCACTCACGCACGCCCCCCCCTTAGAAGCGGGGTCACACCCGAAACCCCCCATAGACGCGGGATTGCACCCGAACCACCCCCTGGGCGAGGCCGCATTGGCGGCCGTAGGTCTGTTGGGAGTCACGGGACATCCTTCCTGAGGGCTTACCCGGGGCTCTCAACCATAGGCTGTTGGGCGTTACGTGAGGTTTTTTAGTCGGTAAGAGTCCGGCATAGCATCCTACGAGGATTTTCCCTCACGTTAAAAAAAAAAAAAAAGCCCCAACATTGATTTTAGGAGGTTCGGTTGAGAAATTATACGTACATATAGTCACGCCTTTATCCCCGAAGAGGTAGGCAGAGGCATAGTATACGCCCATATTTCACCTTAAAGTTTTATGCCCCACGTTCTTGATAGGTGTTGAGCCTATTGCCGTGTTAAAATCAAAGACTTTATATAAACTGAGGTAGACGCGCCGTACTCTAACAAACGAGATTTCAAAAGCAATTCTTAAACACACACATTGCTAAGACTACACTCACTTACAAATAATATTTACGTAATTGTCACCACATTATCAATATACTAATAGAACAAGAGTAAAGGAGAAGGCGTATGGACTCCGATTGCAAGCCGAGTACTCTCGAAGTTTTGACTCACTACATTGCGACTAGTGTTGCCAGGTCCTATTATCGGATGAAAATCGGTACAATGAGTAAAAATAATCGGGACTTAGGGTTTTAAATCGGGACAAAATAAAAAAACCGGTCAAGTGCGAGTCGGACTCGCGCAGAAGAAGGTTCCGTACCAAATAACGGCAAATATAACTTTTGTTGTGGGGTTAAGGGGGGGGGGGGGGGGGGGGAAGTTAAAACCCCTTTTTTCTGACAATTGTTATAGCAGTTAATGTTATAGCAGCAACAGAAATACATCATTTGTGAAAACAGCCGTTCGTTGCGGTTTTTTGTTCGGTAGCTGATGTGACCGGGATGGTTCTTGGCTTGGATAAAGATCAACAGCTCACTTCTTGAGTGATGAAGGTATTCTACTAAGATTCACTCAGGAAATTACAGGCCATGTTTGGGTTTATTAGAGCAGTCGCGGGATCGGGGGTTTTTCATTTTCAAATTAATACCTGTCTTAGATTTAAGCAAACGACGCTCATATTGGCGCTTATATAAACGGTCGTTTCATGATTGTAGCTTTAGAGCTACAATCATGAAACGACCGTTTATATCCGTTTCTCCGGAATTTCATGGGACCTTGTGTCATTGTTTAAACGGCGCAAGGAGCCACTGAGGCTGGGGCATAGGCTCCCCGAGTAATCGAAGCTCAGCGGTCCCATCTCTGCCAGAAATCATGGAGACTTGAAAGGCGTGACCTAAGCAACCAAGATGGGGAAACGCCAGAATCAAGGTGATCAGATCAGTCATGGACAAGTGGTTGGAGACGAGCTATGGCAACCTCTCCTACCTGTCGTCACAGATGATTACCGGGCACGGGTGCTTCGGCAAATATCTGTGGCGAATACACCGGGAGACCACAGCTTAGTGCCAGCACTGAACGCAGCGAGGACACAGCGCTCTACACATTGGTGGAGTGCGCCAGATCCTCGTGCACATTCTTTCGCTGGAGACGCCGTTCTTACAAAATAGGCTCAAAACGACAGCGTGACGTAAGAAGCGGGATAACATCCCAAATTCCAACCAACCCCCTAAAGACGTGGGATAGCACCCGAACCCCTAGGTGAGGCCGCGGTGGTAGCCAAAATCTATCGGGCATCGTAGTTCCTGAGGCTCTCGGCTGTGGGCATTGATAAGGGAACCGTGTGGATTTAGTCGATAAGAATCTAATCATTGCATCCATTAAGGATTTTCAAACGTAAATAAAAAATAGCCCTACCATTTACCAAATTGCTAGGTAACAACTTCCTATTAATCCCTGAGGGGTGGAATTTCCAAAAAAAGGTGAAGCTCTTTTCCCCGTTTCATGGCTGTAGTCCTTATCGTTTTTAAAATTTTCGAAATTGCTTAAAAGATGAACTCCTAATTTGATGTGCCATAATTGGTCAATAAATAAATTAACAATAAATATTACACAAACAAAGTATCCGTCGTAAATTACACTTCGCCATTCATGGTCGACCCTCTCCCAACGCACCCAGTTCTAAAGTGCCCATCACGCTGTTCGCGTTACCTCTCTGAATCGCAATGGCCAGTCTTTGCACCAGTCACAAACCAGCCCGGGGGTCTCATGACTTTTCCCTTAATCTGCGCCCTATTTCCTCCACAAAGTGTTAGCCTCAATACCCCAATAGCCCATGGTCTCCACTGCGAAGGAAACAAAAAGATACTGGGCTTGCAACGGTTCATATTTAAGCCCCTTCCCGGCAGCCGCGTCCTAAGCCGCAGCGGCTGGAGACCGGACCGTAAGACTGAGGTGACAGGGAGCAACAGTGCTAACGCAAGTAGCGCATACGAGCCACTTTCCATTCTTCCATGGCACCAAACCAAAGTCAAACCATCCAGCCTCTTGCCATCAGTCCTGCATAGACCAGGCGGCTCAAGTACGCATGGGACGTCCGCTGAAACTAAGGCCCTACAATTTATGTCGTTGGGAGCATGATGCCACAGGAACCTACCCATGCATCAACGACAACTCAGCGCGTAATGACCATTGGCCTCCACCGTGGAACCACAAACTAGTAAAACATATGTATATGGGATTCACACACCCTGCAACCCAGGCGGAGTGCCACCGCCACCCGCAACGAGTCGTCGCCAAGCAAGTTGCCTAGGTGAGGTGAAGGTAACGCGTGCAACCATGCTCCCGATCCTGGCGGAGTTACCGCTCGGAGTCTAGCCTATATATTACCTATTTAATGTGTTATTATGTGTAATTTTGGAATTTTGATGTTGCTGTCTATTTCGGGACAAAATCTTTATACACCTAGGTTGTTTTACTCTAAAGCTATATCGAGTTTTACAGTTTTGAGACTATAAAGAAGGGCTAATTTTCGGGGTTTTACATCTAAAACACGTTCATTTATTTCTATTAGTGAATTATGTATTAACAAGTCTAACGGACAACAAGAATTTACCGTTTTCTTTCGTACAATACATAACTTGCCACCTCGTTTCACCCTGAATTTCGATTAATCTCTGTTTAACTACTGTGGATATTTACGTCACAAAGATAATTAGGCACTTTCCAAATGTCATGTTTATATCTTTTGCATGATTCGGCTGGGCGTTGATGAGTAAGCCAACCCATTTGTTTATACAGTTTAAGTAGATCATTGACTGCTCATGATGTTAATACATCATTATTTTGGTTATCATAAATCGGGACATTTAGCGTCCCGATCGAGTACAAATCGGGACGCGTCCTCAGACCCCTGAAAATCGGGACGTTCCGCCCAAATCGGGACACCTGGCAACACTAATTGCGACCAACGCTGCCAATTGGCTCAGTTTATAGGTTTCAAAAATCGGTGCGTAGGGCATGTCTACCTCAGTTTATATTTATATAGAAGTCTTTGGTTAAAATAGACCGGTCGTAACGGCCCACAGGTGAAATTTATCAAGCCGGCCATAAGCCCTTTAACTTAGCTCAATGATTGTCATTTTACTGACAACCGGGTTTCATTTCGAGTTATCTTTACGCAATGGATCGTTTTGCGAAAGTGTTCCCTCAGTCGCCTATTACGACACCCTCGGGATAAATTGAAGAGGCGACGTTTTGTACTCTATCCCGTTGCCACACGGGCCGAGGAATTACAGAATCCAATCTATAGGTACTTCTATACTAATATTATAAAGAGGAAAGATTTGTTTTTTTGTTTGTAACGAATAGGCTCCGGAACTACTGGACCGATTTGAAAAATTCTTTCACTGTTGGAAAGCTACACTCTTTGCGGTGAACATAGGCTATATTTTATTACCATATTCCCACGAGAACGATAATTACGCGGGTGAAAGCGCGTGACGTCCGCTAGTAATGAATAATCCAGTCTATCCTCTTCCAGCAGAAAATACTGACGCCAAGAAACACGCATTTTAGATTGCACTTTGACATCTCATAGACAGAATGAGTGTTGCCAGGATATCTAATCTTCTTTAACTACTAATCATGAAATTATTTCACGTCATTTAGGTATTAAAAATTTATGATCGCTGACTTAATCATATTAACGACATTGATTTCTGAGAACGATTGAACAACTAATGACATTATATCTATATTTATAACACGCTGTATCTGTTTATGTGCCCTTTAAATTTAATCGTTTTATCTCAAGGTTTGGTCTAATACTAAGCAACTCTTCAAGGTATTATATTATTATGTCATTTGTCCTAACCGTACTTTGACGACATAGGTTAAGTATTTAAATAATTGAAAAGCGTATGTATCAAGTTCCATCAAGTGCCATCAATCAACATTATCAATAATCTAAGTATTTAAACTTCCATGGTCGCATCGCATTTATTTACGGTCGAAAATCCTACATATGGATGTAGTGTTGCCAGGTGTCCCGATTTGGGCGGAACGTCCCGATTTTCAGGGGTCTGAAGACGCGTCCCGATTTGTACTTGATCGGGACGCTAAATGTCCCGATTTATGATAACCAAGAATAATTATCTATGTATTAACATCATGAGCAGTCAATCGTCTACTTGAACTGTACCTATAAAAGACTAGGTGGGTTTGGGTTACTCATCAACGCCTAGCCGAATCATGCAAAAGATATTATAAACATGATATTTGGATAGTACCTATTATATTTTGTGATGTAAATATAGATAGTAGTTAAACTAAGATTCATCGAAATTCGGGGTGAAACGAGATCGCAAATTATGTGACGGATGACCTCCTAGCGTACAAAACACACACCTGGGGTGAGGCTATGGAGAGGCTTGGCCTAGACATCGCTAAAGCCCTTGATAGGGTATGGCATGAGTCGCTTCTTTCAAAGATGCCGGCATACGGTCTATCGCCTCAGTTGTGCCGCTGGTCGGCCAGCTTCCTGCATGGGCGACGTATAGGGGTTCTCTGGGATGGTCAGGCTTCTTGCTTTTTGCAGGTAAAGGCCGGAGTACCACAGGGATAGATATTGTCCCCAACTCTCTTATTTCTTCTGCATATCAATGACATGCAGTCCCTTGGGTGCATTCATTTTTATGCGGATGATAGTACTCTGCATGGGAGCTATTCTGGCCGTCCAGCGGAGGGGCGAAGTGACGTGGAAGGGAAGAGACGACAACTCGTGGCGGATCTCGACCGGGACCTGGATCGCATTGCTCAATGGGGTTCGGACAACCTGGTCGAGTTCAATGCCAGAAAAACACACGCGTGTGCGTTTACAGCTAAGAAGTCCCCATTCCTGCCCCTACTCTCTCTTCAGAGCATTACGGTTCCACTAAATGACAACCTGGAGATTCTCGGTATAGATGTCCGGTGTGAGCTCAATCACAAAAACTACATAGAGAGCTGTATTGGGCTGGCTTCGCGGAAACTAGGAACTCTGAATAAGGTGAGACGGCATTTCACGCCACATCAGAGATGTTTACTGTACAAGATGCAGATTCGCCCCTGCGTCGAATATTGTTCTCACCTTTGGGATGACTCCACGAGGTACTTATTAGACGCGCTTGGCGCTATACAGAGACGGGCTATCCGAATAATTGGTGGTCCTGAGGTGACGGAAAGCCTCGCACCGTTAGCGTAGCGAAGAACCATAGCGTCCTTGGCTGCTTTCTACCAAATGTATCACGGTGAATGTTCTGAAGAGCTCTTTAACCTGATCCCACCCTCTCCTTTCCGATATCGAACAACGCGTGCTGGGCAGAGATGCCACTCATACACTCATACACTCATACACAGTGGAGAGAATTTTTGCCAGAACTGAGAAAGATCGTTCCTCTGTCGAACTATAAACACATGCAATAACCTGCCCGCACACGTGTTTCCCTCATCTTACAATCCCGGGTTCTTGAAGAGGAGCGTGAATTTGGCGAGGTAAATAAAAAAAAACAAAATTCCAAAATTACTCATATTAAATTAGGAGGTCATCTTTTAGGCAATTTCAAAAACGATTAGGACTACAGTCATGAAATGGGAAAAAGCTCTACCGTTTTTGGAAATTCTACCCCTTAGGGATAACTGGAAGTTATTAGCAATTTTAGAAATGGTAGGGGTATTTTTTATTTACGTTTGGTAATCTTTCATGGATGCAATGCTAGTTTCTTATCGACTAAAACCACACGGTTCCTTACCGCTGCCCACGGCCGATAGCCCCAGGAACTAAGTTTCTCGATAGACTTTGGCTACCACCGCGGCCTCACTTAGGAGTTCGGGTACTATCCCACGTCCATAGCGATGATATCCCGCTTCTTACATCACGGCGTCGTTTTAAGCCTGCTTTTGTAACAATGGCGAGCAGACATTTCGTTGTCGAGGCCAATAGTTTTGGGCGAAGACAAGTCTGCGGTGCCCTCAACAGACTGCGGAACTTGGGTGGGACAGTTATCTCCTCGTTGCCTCTTTTTCGAGCAAGAAAGAGGCGGCGGGCGGCGTTCCACTTCTTCCCCTTAGAGATCATAGCTCGCACGTCTACAGCGAAAGTAGTGTACGAGGATCGGGCGCACTTCACCAATGTGTGGAGCGCTGTGTCCTCGCCGCGTTCAGTATTTGCACTAAGCTGTGGTTTCCCGGTGTATTCGCCACAGATATTTACCGAAGCACCCGTGGCCGGTAATCATCTGTGACAACAGGTAGAAGAGGTTGCTATAGCTCGTCTCCAGCTACTTGTCTATGATCTGCTTCTTAGTTGCTCAGATCGCAACTTTCTAGACTATGATTTCTGGCAGATATGGGACCGCTGAGCCTCGATTTCTCGAGGCGCAGGTCTATGGCCCAGCTCCAATGGCTTCTTGCAGCATTTAAACAATGACAGGGGACTGGAAGCTGTTCTTCTTGCTCTGAAACTGCTCCCATGGAGGACTTCTGGTTAAATGATTATGGCCATAATCATGATACGAGCGTCAATATGGGCGTCGATTGCTACAATCTGAGACAGGTGTAAATTTGAAATTTATAAACCCCAGATCCCGCGACTGCTCTAATAAACCCAAACATGGCCTGTAATTTCCTGAGCGATTTTTTGTAGAAATCCTTCATCACTTAAGAAGTGAGCTGTTGATCTCTAAAATTTATCCAAGTCAAAAAGCATCCCGGTCACATCAACTATCGAACCGCTGAAATTTTCACAAATGAGGTATTTCTGTTACCGCTTTATCAAAAAAATAATAAATCAGAAACCAAAGGGAGTTCAAACTCCCCCCCCCCCCCCCCTCCTTGAACCACACAACAAAGTGATTTTTGGCCGTTTTTGGTACGAAACCCTACTGTGCGCGAGTCCGACTCGCACTTGGCCGGTTTTTTATTTTGTCCCGATTTAAAACCCTAAGTCCCGATTATTTTTACCCTTTGTACCGATTTTCACCCGATAGGACCTGGCAACACTATATGGATGCTATGCAGGACTCCTATCGAACTATGAGAAACTAGCGGACGTCACGCAGTTTCACCCACGTAGTTCCTGTTCCCGTGGGAATACGGGGAAAAAATATAGCCTATGTTCACCGTGAAGAGTGTAGCTTACCAACAGTGAAAGAATTTTTCTAATCGATCCAATAGTTTCGGAGCCTATTCGATGCAAACAAACAATGAAATGTTTCCTCTTTATAATATTAGTATAGACTAGCTGATGCCCGCAGCTTCGCCTGCGTGAAATTTGGTTCCTACACTGTCTCTAACCTATCTCTGTAGGTACCAAATTTCAGCCAGATCCGTTCAGCCGTTACAGCGTGAAAGAGTAACAAACATCCACACTCACAAACATTCCTATTCGTAATAGTAGTTAGATAGATAGATTTCTGATTAACAAATTCTTATTACATATTATATGAGTTATGTAAATTTATTTATTAAATACATTTCTTAATTCATTGGCTAGACTACTACTTGACTTAACTTCTCTTCTAAGCAATTGACATCGTAACTTAGTTCCTTCTTCGGGTAGTCCCAGTCATACTGTAAGCCAACGACGTATGGGAAAACCGAACTACGGTAGACTTTGTCCTCATAATACAGATGGTCCAACAAAGACCTGTTAACTTAATAACCATGTAAATTTCATCTTCTAAGCGTTCATGTTCATTTTAATGGCTCTTTTTACTTCTCAAATGTAATCTTCGTAGAGGCCATTCCCGTATTTTACAAAGACTTAGTGAGTCTGTGTCCTGCACCGAATGAAAGAAAGAAAGAAAGAAAATGTGTTTATTAGCGATCACAACGTACATAAAACAGTTTCAAACTGATCAACAAAATTATAAAAAAATACATATCATAAAAGTACCCAATAAAAAATAAAGTGCACAACCACAATTTTGCCTTTGCCTATCCTTAAACGGATAAGAAAAAAAAAAACTACTAAAACACATGGCCGCCGCCACATGTTGTTGACATGTATTGTATTGTCAACGTGTCATCTTCCTGACGTGGCAAATGTCGCACGTGGTTAAAAAATATTTAAAATACATAGGTACTTTCTCAGAAGTCGCTAATATAGTTTATTTGCAAATGCAGCCAGCACTATAGCATAAAGTTCATACCTTCCATGACCAGTCGCTTAGGACTGCTGACAATATTTCATTCTAATGCACAGTGGACACTACCTGAAGCGTGGTCTTTCATTATTCCTGGCAAGCCATCTTCGAATTTTCTTCTTCTTTCACATATTTATTTTTTGTTATACAAAATTTTAAAAAATTAACAATAATATTTCCGATAGTACTTTATAGCAAAGTCATGAAAATGACAATGTCAATCGGACTGAACTTCCACAAAAATGTGTCAAAATAAAAAGTAATTTAAATCAAAAATAAGAGTATTTAAGAAGTATTGATATCAACTCCGGAGAAAATCAGCTCCAAAATAATTTACATTCCCTTTTTAGGTCGATAACGTATAAATTTCAATAAAATAAGTAACACGTCTTCCATCAATTATGATAATAATGCTATATGCCAAATTTTAAGTAGATTGGACCAAGGAATCGCGCTGTCCCATACAAACTTGACCCTCCTTTTATATACCTTTGGAGGTGGAATTTGCAAAAATGGTAAAATTACTTTTTTCAAATTGTAACAAACAACGCTCACGCTGAATTTCATCATCGCACCATTAACCGTTTCAGCAATAATTGATAATAACTTTATACGACTTAAGTTCCTTTTTTATTTTATAATAAGCATAGTTTTCCTGGATGAAAAGTATCCAGTGTGGTGCCCAGGATATAAAAGAATAATTATACCAAGTTTCATCGTAATCGAACCGGTAGTTTTTGCGTGATGCCTGAACAAACAGACAGACAGACAGACAGACAGACAGACAGACAGACAGACAAAAATTTTTTTAATCACATTTTTGGGTTCGGTGTCGGTCTAGTAACACCCCCTGCTATTTATTTTTTTTATATTTTTTATGTACAGAATTTTCACTTCTACAGATTTATTATAAGTATAGATGTGCCCTTGCTTGTGCCTGTGCCTAGGTCGGGACTCAGGAGTCCCTGGTACGCCGTACTTCCATGGTCAGTAATATTAGGCCTAAAGTTAACTAACTGGTTTCCGATATTGCAGTTTCTCCGTGACCGTGAGTTTCGTTGGTACTGTAAGAAACTAAAAAAAAGTCGATGTCCATCGCGTCAAAATCGTAACTGTGGCGCGATGGCGGGTAAACAAGTACGCAGTTTACATCAATAAGCCTCTCTTTCATCTCGCGGTGGAATCTGGCATTAAAAGTAGGTTAATTTCAGGCTTTTGATTGACATTTTTTGAGAAACATGGGATTCACCAAAAGTCTGAAAGTTTTTACATTGAAGCTTTCGAAGAAGAAAACAGGCGGATATACAAACTACATAGGTACTTATTTCCACAATGGATCCTAAGGGATTACGAAGCAATCTCTGAAAAAGCTCTACATTTCAGCCTAATGTACCTTATTCTGAACTCCGGCTATAATTTACGTACCCCGAAGAGCGATAAATCTGAATATTCTAAAATATTTTTGTGTATAAATTGTTCTTATTTTTATTTGTACTTCACCTCGGCATTAGGTTCCACTGTATCCAGATTTGTGACTCCGACACACAGAGGGACCAGTACTAGTAACCACTTTGTTGGTTTTCACTTTTCACTTATGGAATCTGGCGCACTAGTGCAGAAATATGAAGGACCAAAGGAAGGAAGGGAGAGGAGGCACCACAATCTGACAGCACCTATTCCTGTTCCTCACGACATTCACCGACGCAGTCTATCATTGTTGGTGTATCCCCCTACCTGTATCTTGTGTCATTTTTTGAATGTATTCTTTTTGTCAATTTTTAAGTATCATTATTTTTTATTTTTTTTGCTTTTGATGATTTAGTTTGTATTTATTCTTATTTTTATAATGTTATGGTTTTATAATGGGTTTTTGGTGACACTTGATTGTGTTTAGAAATTAACATAGTTTAGATTAGTAATGAATGTGTCTATTCTGATGACAAGATTAAATTATTTTACTTTCTTCTTCTTTCTTTCCTTCATTTAATATTGAACATAGCACTTTTCAACATTTTGCTTTAGATCATTTTCGCACTTTGCGTCAGAAACGTTCGAGCACAATAAGGTTCGATAATGAATTTGTTTCAATGAGCTCCCTACCTCGAATTTCCTAAACGCGTACAGTTTGAGGTTATTCAAAAGGGGTCTTAGAAGGTTTTTGAAGGTTTTGGTTTGGGGGCGCGAGTGTATCGCCTCTGGGACTCCAAACTAGGGCTTGAACTCCGGAATTCCGGAATTGACATAATTCCGGAATTCCGATAAAATCTAATATCGTTCTCAATTCCGGAATTGGCGAGATCAATACCGGTATTTCGATATTGAAAAAAAAAACATTTCGCTTCTTCTTTAATTTCATTACAAACCAAAATGTAGATAAGCATAAGCTTCTTATGCAATTTAATAACTACAATGTTGATAATTTAGGATTTCTCTATTAACAAATTAATTCGATTACATACTTAGGTATTAATCATTTTATTTGATGATACTTATTTCTTAAACCTACTAAGAAAGTAAATCCATAAAATTAATGGTATTTGATAGAAAACATACTATTTAAATAATAATATTATATTTGATGACGTTTTTGTATTTTTTTTTACATTTAGACTTCAATTTATAGTGCGAACTTAGACTTAGCTCTGACTTATGCTACGAGTTAACCCTTAAATGCATATTGTTGCCAAAAGTCTACAAACTACTTTTGTACTTTTAAAAATTGACACATGTGACAAGTGTTTCTGAATGTATGTTTATATCATAGCCAATAACATAATGAAACAAAAAATCATAAAAGAGAGTCGTTAGAAATTAAAATTACCGCGCAATTTGACATAACATAAGCGAAGGGGGAAATAGTTGATTGTGTGATAATTAGTGATTTTTGAATTGAAATTTACTGAGAAGTAATTGCTGAAACGATTTGAAAAAATAAGAAATACATTAGACATATGGTAAGAAACCACTATTATAACGGTTTTTTGGCAATTTATCCTGGATATGTCAGTAGCTTTATTTTTAGGTATGTTGCCAAATGTCTACATCATGCGTTAGTTTTATTTTGTCTATTTGGGTATAGTTTTAGTATTTTGGTTATTTCACTTTTCTTTTCAACATGTGTGGCTCGCTGGCAGAAAAGGAAATCGAGACAGCTCTTGCTGCTTTACATGATGGTGAGGTCTCCGAAGATGGTGAAGATTTCGATGTTGATAATATCGATTATTATTCAAATGTAGGGAACTTATTGCATGAACTGGAAGATCAACCCTTGAACAATAACAATGACCCTCCCATAGTCTATGAAGAGGAGCACTTGTCAGGCGGTGCATCCACGGCGGAACCTGTGGCGGGAACCTCATCTCAAATATACCATACTTGCCCAAAAATCACAAAGGACTACAGTGCCTATTTGGGCGGAGTAGACCTCATTGACAGTATCTTAGGAAGGTATAGGATCAGAATAAAAAGTCGAAAATGGTATCTTCGGCTTTTTTTATCACATGATGGACATGGCGGTTATAAATTCTTGGGTGTTGTATAAGACTCCTACCGACTAAAACCACACGATGCCTTACAACAGTCTATGGCCGGGAGTACCGGGTCAGCCCTCGGAAGGATGTCACAGGGCCATCTAGGCGAGGTAGCGGTGGTAGTCTGCCGGGTCAGACTACCACCGCGGCCTCGCCTAGATGGTTTTGTACTATCCCGCGTCTGGGGGGGATAAGTGGGTGCTATCCCACTACTATTAGTGGTGAAGAGACATGCCACCGTCTTGGCCTGCTTCTGTAAGAACGACGAGCAGCCAACTCGCCGTTTTCAGGACCTCGGTCATGGAGGCCGGTAGTCCTGGGCGTAAAGCAACCGGTGACAACCTCGTCGCTGACTGCGGAACTCAGGAAGGAGATTTCTCTCCCGCTGCCTCTTTCTCGAGCATAACTTGCTCGCAGAAAGACGCAACAGAGTCCCACTTTCCCCCGCTGGAGACCATGGCCCTCACCATGGTCTCCAGCGTGAGAATGCAGAATTTGATGCTAAAAAGCACTGAGGACCTATGAGGCCTGTTCCACCTAAAGATGTTAGAATGGATGGGGTTGATCACAATTAGAGAAGGTGTGATACAAAAAATAGGTGCAAATTACCAGGATGTAAGGGGTTTTCACGAACAGAATGTATCAAGTGTCAGATGGACCTTTGTAGTACTAAAGACAGAAATTGATTTGCCGCGTTACATACATAAATAACCGCTAGGATTATACGTTATTAGATTTTGATCTCACCTACCGCATTGTTATTTATTTTTCCCTAGACGCATAATGTAGCCAAATGTCTACATACTGTATTTTTTCAAAAATATACTTTTTAATCAAACCAAGATTTTTTTTATTATTTTTCCCTTTATGTGTGACTCAAAATCTATACTGAAATATTTATTTCATAACTAAATAAAAAATCATGCATTTAAGGGTTAAATTTAACTTTGATAGAACCGCTGTAAGAATTTGATAGAGGTCTCGCTCAGCATAGTTCTAGTGCTTAGTTCTGACGGAACTCATGGGGCCCGTACCTTATTATTAGGAGCAAATTTTGCCCCAAGGCGCTCCACTGACCCAGAGTGAGGAGGGTCCTGGGTTCCCTGTTCTCATCAAGGTGGAGGAACATATTCCTTCGCAGATAGATACGTCTCAGGCGTCCGACGCTGATTACAGCGAGAACGACGTGCCCGAAGTCACTGAAGGTGAGTTAGGGGCGACTGTACTGCAGCTTAGATTCCGCAGGGACTGTGCACCTGGACCCTACAGCATTCCAGGCCGAGCGTGGGTCCTGGCTCTTGAGGATCTTGGGCCTCGAGTGATGGGGCTCTTTAGTGCATGCCTCGAAAAAGGCCAGATTCCCAAGGTCTGGAAGACAGGGAAACTGGTTCTGATTCGAAAGGCAAGGTGGTCGGCAGTCTACCCATCCGGGGATCGGCCGATCGTGTTGCTCCGTTGAGCAACTCCGGCCGATCCCCGATCGGTCGATCCCAACAATGATACGCTCAAGGAGCTTGCATACCTCGTTAGGTACCAGTTTGGTTTCCGTCAAGGGCGCTCCACCGTGGATGGGATCATGCGCATTAGAAGACTGACGGAGGAAGTAACATCGTAGGGTGAGGTGGTGTTGAAAGCGATGGCGATGTCAATAGCCACCGGCATCGCCTTCAACACCTTGCCCTGGAGCTGCGTTAGGGAGGCGCTTATTTATCATGGAGTGCCTCCCTACTTCCGTCGAATTGTCGGGGCCTATCTTTCCGAGAGGGCCATAACCAACCCAAGCTGGCTAGGGCCCAGCCGGGTCAGCGAGATACGTCGTGCGGTGTTCCGCAGAGATCAGTCTTAAGACCGCTTCTGTGGAACATCGGTTACGATTGGGTGCTGCGCGGTCCGTTGCTCAGAGGCGGCATGTCTCGAGTATCTGGCAGCGAAGCAACTTGCCTCCTTGTTTAAAAAAAATAATAACATTTCTAATTTATTTTTTTCTGGTGTAAGGAGGCGCTGGAGCGGGGTCATAGGCCTACGTCTCCAGAAATCTAGGTTCGGCAGTTCCAGCTCTACAAGGAACCCGTGGACACCTGGACTTGAGCAACAAACCGAATCGCCACATCACATCACACAAGGGGGGAAGCGCTGAATCGCCACAATCAAGGCGGTCAGACCGGTCATAGGCGAGTGACTAGAGAGGAGCCACGGTGCGGGTGCTCTGTCCTACCGGTTGTCACAGATGCTTACCGGGCACGGGAGCTTCAGTAAGTATCTGTGACGAATACACCGGGAAACCACACCTGAGTGCCAGCACTCCGAGGAATGCAGTGAGGACACAGTACTTCACACATTAGTGGAGTGCACTGTGTGGGCTTAACAGCGCCCGGACCCCGTGGTAGGTCTGGACGTGGACATGCTCTCGCTGGAGACCATTGCGCAAACTATGATGTCCAGTGGGAGTAAGTGGGATGCCACTGCGTCTTTCTGTGATCAGTTAATGCGGCGAAAAGTGATCGAGAGAGGACGCTCCCATCCGAATTTCGCATGTCTTTGCCCAAGAATATCGGCCTCCATAATTGGGGGCCTGAGGACGGTGGGAGGGCTAATCGCCGTCCTTACAAAAGCACGCCCAAGACGAAAGCGTGACATGAAAGTTTCACGCACGCCACACGCCCTGAGATGCGGGATAGCACCTGAACAAGTCCCAAATACGCGGGATAGCACCCGAACCTCCTAGGTGAGGCCGCAGTGATAGTCAAGGTCTGTGGGAAATCCTGGGGTCATCCTTTTGAGGGCGTACCCGGGCCAACCGTAGGCAATAGTTAGGAAACGTGTGGTTTTTAGTAGTTGTTTACGTTAAAATAAGTAATTTTACTGGGAATCAAAGTAGTTTACCACTAATCACGTAGGACTGCCAGCTCCCGTTTCTTTTTTACATATCACTATTTTGTACAAAACGAAACTTGATTGAGTACCGGAATTCCGGAATTCCGGAATTCCGGAATTCAAATACTGAATATCGAAATCCAATTCCGGAACTGAAAAAGCGTCCGATATTCAAGCCCTACTCCAAACGTCCTTAGACTACGGAGATCACTTTCTTTTCAACAGATGTGCTGTATGCTCGTCTGCCGCCTTAGTCGTATATTTAAAAAAAGAAAGAAAATCAGTTCATACGGTACCTACATTCTACTCTTTCCAATGTGTTCTTCACATGAATCAGTGGGTTGGTATTGGGACCATTTTATCACTTTCTCTAAAGATTGCTGCGTATTACGCTGCGGTTTTTATTTCATTACGCTTACAAATTCTTATTTTTGATTCACATTACTTATCATATTATTATTATAAATGCATCAGAAACATCTTAAGATTTATCCATATAAAATGGTTTATTTTTTTTTAACTTTTTTTTTTTATTAATTACAAAAATGTTCGACACAGAAAAATTACAATTATACTGTGATCCCCGAGCTAGGAAAAACCTGTGTTACGGGGAGCATAATTCCGATATAAGATACAATATTATGTTAGTGCCATTTCATTTACAGATCAAAAAAAAAGAAAAATAGTATATCAAGTACGTGTGTGTGTGTGTGTGTGTGTGTGTGTGTTTCTGTACTGTCTACGTGTTTTATTATTTGTAAAGTGGTCTTATTAACAGTTCTGTGTCATCATAATTTAGGGTAAGTAAATGGTCCTTTATATTATGTTTCAATTTATGCCGGTTATGAGAGAGTATGTTCAATTTGTTATGGAGTTTGTTGGATAACAGCGCACTTTGATATCTGTAGAATTGTTGTGCGAATGCAGTAATCGTGTATACTTTGGGGCACCCTGGCTCTCGTCTCCGTTTTTTGGTTTTGGATAGTTGATTTTGTTTATTTCTTTCAATTTGAACACTAATGTGCTTCTTCATAACTACTCGTAAAATGAATGTTTGTCGGACTGTGAGTGCGATCGCGGCAGCGATGCTTGTCTAGGGCCAAACGTCATGAATTGAGTTTTGCTGATGTTTAAGGTAAGACTATTCCTCGCCAGCCAGATCATCACCGCACTCAAGGCTGTCTCCACATTGCTCCTGACGGTTGCCCAATTGTGACCTTTTGTCAATAGCACTGTGTCGTCAGCGTAACTTATTACACGAGTGGAAGGGAGAGAGAGTTCACACAACTCATTTACGTAGATTTGGAACAGAACAGGACTGAGTATACTACCCTGCGGAAGGCCAAAGGATAGCGGTTCCTCTATCGCTGAATGCATAGTGTAACTTTGATTTTGTATTAGAATTTCTCAAGATGCAACTGTAGGATAGGTCTGAGTTACGGGAGAGAGCGAAGCGAGATTCACAAGTGGAAAAAATCGAAATATATTTAAATATCGGCCGACATCAAATAACTTACTACCGTTAACGAATCGGAAAATCAAATTACAATTTTTCACAGAACACTAAAGGTGAAAGGTTGATCGATTTAATTACATGCACCGACGTTTTGGACACATACATACATATGGTCACGCCTTTATCCCCGAAGGGGTAGGCAGAGGCATATTATATGCCCACATTTCACCTTTGTATAATTTGTCCCACGTAATAGGTGGTGAGCCGTATTGCCGTGTTTAAATGGACAGGCGCAGGTTGTGACTGCCTGCTGTTGAAATAAAGCCTTCAACTTAGCTTAACGACTGCCATTTTACTGGCAACCGGGACCAACGGCTTAACGTGCCTTCCGAAGCACGGAAACGCTCAAATAAATGTCACAAAGTGATCACATGGATGGTCACCCATCCATGGACCGGCCATAGTGAAAGTTGCTTACTGCAGTGATCGTTTACAGAACACTGAGTCCGCGGGGCCACGAGCGCGACGTTTTGGACACGTTGGCTGTATATATTGTAATACAGGTCACAAGTGCTGGGACAGGACTCCACCTCTCGCTAAGGAAAGGTACCTGTACACATTTAGCGGAACCTGTTTGTAATTAAGTACCTACTTGCCTTTTGAGAGAAAATAAACGATTATGAATATTAGTAGAGATTTTTATTCAGTTGTCATATATTAATATCCCTTGCAATTCAATGACCTTTTTACCTTAATTTATGCAACCCAAAAATAGGATCAAGAGCGAAGCGGACCCTTTTGAAAAAAAAAGCATTATATGGATCTAGATCTACTGATTCATTGAGTGCCTCCGAAGCTGTAGTTATTGAAGTCGACAGTTACGTGAAATAAAAAGATAACTATTTACTGTACTAATAACACGGTAAAAATATGTGATTGTGAAAGAGGATTATAATTTTATGGTTGTATTATATCGTCATATACGCATAAAGTGATTTAATAATGGTTGGTTTACAATCAAGGCACTAATATAATTTATTTGGTGCGGATAACATCAAACAAAATGACGTAAGCATTATGACTATACTAGCTATTCCCCGCGGCTTCGACCGCGTAGAAGTCGTTATGGCGTAAAATCATAACCCTCCTATTGCGCAGTAGTTTAAAAAGTATCCTATTATGTCCTTCCCAGGGCCTAGAACTATCCCTATACCTAATTTCATCTCAATCGCTCCAACCGTTTAGGCGTCAATGCGTAACAGACAAACAGCCAGACAGACAGAGTTACTTTCGCATTTATAATATAAGGTTGTAGGGATTGTCATTACGTTAATCTGTCTGTTCTTTTGAATTTTTTTGTCAGTTGCCAGTTCTTTATTCTACTGTGTAAGGAACCAACAAGCAACTGTTCTCTCATTCCGTTATGTTTTCTTACCTTGTTCCCCGGAACTGGAACTGCTAGTTCTTCGCATCGAGAAGTACCTATACTGCGTCAGATAAATTTTTAAGCACCATAGATTTTACCTTTAACCACATACACAAACTTGGGGCTGAATAAGATATGAAACAAAAAACAAGAAAGAAATAAATTTTATTAAGAAAATCGCTATCGCTTATAGCTTGCACCTACAAGTATCGCGTATTGCATTCAAAGTGCACTGTACCGTATCGAGTACTTTCTCACCGATGTCTCCGGCATGTAACGCCACTTCACCTTGCTGTTTTACGATCTACGTAACAGCTATGCATGCATACACATGCGTGGTATTAAATATAGCATGTGATCAACATAGCATGCATTTTTTGTAATGTTATCAAGTTTGTCCTATCTGCATTTATTAATCAATGAAATCTGCCTGCCGCAGTCCACTGTTGGACGTAAGCCTTTCACCATTTTCGCCATTTATTTTTGCCATTGATTTTGGGAATATGATTGGCCGCTGGCTAGAACGGAACGGTTGATATAGGGACTGCCAGGGTATAGTTTCATTTCAAGGTTTCCTACTCTTCTCGACGACCTTATCTATGAGTTAGTATGTGCAGTATTTGCAGGTGAGTCTGTGAGTCTGAAGACTTTGGTAGGTAATTGAGTGATATATATATATATGAATCTCTGTACGTCGTTATGAGTTTCCATCAGAAGAAGAACAGCGTCATTGACGAGCAAAGAAGACCAAGGTTAAGAAAATTTAAAAAGTACTCCTCGAATCTTTAATTGAGACCAAAAGGGCGCATACCAGACTACCATAGTCAGTCCATAGCCTCATTATTCGAGACACCTAGATCTGGGAAGAAGTAATCAGGATAGCAAACTGGAAAGTGTGGACATGGGTTGCAATTAGAACTGTCGAAAGGTGCCATAAGCTGAATTCTAGATCCTCCACCACATGATTCACCAAAAACCATCTGTTCTATTAATCACAATATTGCTCACTCGATATATCTATTTGACCAGCAATCTTTAAATTGAGCTAGACAGGTTTGTAGCCAAGCTGTCAACACGTGCCACGTCCGACAATGGGCATGTAATGAAGGTATCAATCAAATGTGTTACCAATACGAATACATTATTGTCTGCTCGAATTCGTAGAACAAAACTTGCAGATGTGACTGTCTATTACGTTATCAACCTAATAGACTTATGTATTCTTGAAACTGGAATTCGAAAATGAAAATTGGTTTAACTAGGAAGACCCCTTGAAATTGTGCAGGCAACGGATATCTGTGACGGATTTTTACGGATTTTAGTGGACAAAGGGCACCAATAGGGCAGAAGGGATGCCACTCTCTATACAAAAAAAAAACTTGGATTCCAGCTGACGACGTTCCGGCGCGTGTGTATTGTGTTCGTGTTGCCTCCAAACCCCAAAAACAAATCCGTCTTTATGAACAACTGCGTACAAATTACCATGCTCTGTGTCCAAGCACGTTCATTTCAGATCAATTGAGCTAAATACGTAAGTAGAAAAGTCAGGTAGGTGTAATTATAGAACGCAATAAATCCAGCCATTCCATTGACAGACTGGATCTATCTGTCTAATGTTGAAAATCTTTTTAATAATTTTTACTACCAATCTAAGATAACTAATGGAATCAGGCGTTACATGGCCAAAATCCATTGTAGAACGATTAATTAATTACACCCCATGTGACCTTACCTACCTACTTACCTTACCCCATGAGAGGAATCTATCCCCTCCTTTATTAGACCTACTTATTTAAATAATAAAATCACGCAAATTCTTGTAAAATAAAAATCAACCAAATCATAGCGCAGGTCATAGGCAATAAATGAATCACCATCAGAGATGTAACCATTCTGTTATCTTTCAAATCACATTGAGGTAGGTCTGGGACACAGCTTAAAGCACGACGTGTGGGCGACCTTTTTTCTTTTATTAGCATAAAAATAACTATAATTACTTTAATTTATGCGAGGTGAATGACCTGTGGGTTTGTTATTATCGGGTCAGTGATTTATTACGGTACTTTAGTATTGATTTATTGGCAAACTACCGGTAGTGATCTTTTGTGTAATACTACCCGCCCCCGTGACCTCCAGAAGCCTAGTATCGGAATAACAAGTAATATAATGCTACTAGCTGTTCCCCGCGGCTTCGACCGCGTAGAAGTCGTTATCGCATAAATTCATAACCCAAATTTCATCTCAATCGCTTCAGTCATTTAGGCGTGAAAGCGTAACAGACAGACAGACAGACAGACAGACAGACAGAGTTACTTTCGCATTTCTAATATTAGTAGGAATTTTTAGGGGGCATTTGAGTTGTACGATCTTGAACGCGTAGACTAAGATTGACTGGTCAAAACTAGCCAAATTTTATCTAGGTCTCGACTCACTCACTTGACTCATCATCACGCCTTTATCCCCGAAGGGGTAGGCAGAGGCATATTATATACCCACATTTCACCTTTTTATAATTTGTCCCACGTAATACGTTGTGAGCCGTATTGCCGTGTTTAAATGGACAGGCGCAGGTTGTGACTGCCTGCTGTCGAAATAAAGCCTTCAACTTGGCTTAACGACTGCCATTTTACTGGCAACCGGGACCAACGGCTTAACGTGCCTTCCGAAGCACGGAAACGCTCAAATAAATGTCACAAAGTGATCAAATGGATGGTCACCCATCCATGGACCGGCCATAGTGAAAGTTGCTTACTGCAGTGATCGTTTACAGAACACTGAGTCCGCGGGGCCACGAGCGCTTCTTTATCTAGGTAATCCTGGGATATCCTTTCGAGCCGAGGATTTACCCGGGGCTCCCGGCCGTAAGCATTGGTAGGGCACCGTTCGGTAAGAGTCCGACATCCTTGAGGATTTCGTGAAACTTTCGTATAAATGAAAAACAAGTTCCAGAGTAGAATCCCCCCAAGTATAGGAAAGTAAATTAAATCTGTCTATCACAGTCCACTGCTAGAGATAACTCTCAACTCTCTCCTCTCATATTCTTCTGGGATGGGAGGATAATTACCCCTATTAGACGGTTTTAGGTTTGGTTAGAGTTATCCTTCTCTTCCTCATGCTTCGTTTGTTGGCTGAGGCTGACTTGGGCCACGAAGAACTCGGTAGAGGCCCATCGCCTGCAGCACAATACTTTATCAAAAGTTCTAGCCATGCGCCAGAGAAATATACGTAATATAATACAAAAAAACGCAAAACTGATCGCTTTAACGCCCTGAATGCTCTCTATGTGATAAAACTCAGAGGTATTCTATAGATACAAATTAGAGATAGTACAGATGGAAAACTCATGTACTGCTCGTTCGCTTTAACTTTGCCGCTCGGCTCCATACTAAAGTCGAATTTTTAATTAGACGAAGTAAATTGACAGCAACTAATGTCACTTCTTCATACAATGTTGCGTATTTTCTATGACGAAGTGACATTAGCTACTGTCTATTTACTTCGTCTAATAAACAATTCGGGTATACGCCTCTACGCCAGCGGCAAAGTTAGAGCGAACGGGTAGTATGTACTTTTTTTCACACCTACCTCTGCTACACACACTCGCACACAAATCAGTATCGACAATTCCGTCTACTCCCTACTGTTGACTAGTTCTGTTGGCAGAACTACTGGTATTTTTTTTCCCATTAGTTGGTTGAGACCGCCTGACCTCGTGTCTGTAAATGAGTTGTCTTTGTGTGCGTAGCTGTCTGTGAATGAGTTGTCTATGTGTGCGTAGCCTCAGCGAATTTAGTATGTAGGTTTCCATCTGTACTATCTCTAATTTGTGTATTCTAACCGCTTTAAATATTGTAGTATAGATTTTTATGACAGATACTTAAAACGAAACTACCCACGTTCTAATAACTGCGCACTAAAACAAGTCAGACTTACTCAAATTGCAAGAATGTAAGACATACTGTCACGGACAGTTTATCTTTACACTGTATGAATTATACATTTAGAAGAACTATAAACACAAAAAGTGCAATACTACATTACCGCTGCGTTTTTACTTTTCTAGAACATATCTGTATGTCCAGCAATCTCCAACATACCTGTCAACAAAAAAAAAATACGTTTTAAAATTGCACAGGAAGAGAGATCACTACTACGTTAATGGGATGTCTACTTCATTCTAGGGTTGAGAACCATTTCAAGCTTGGGCAGAATCGTTATCAAAGCCTCTTACTTATCTTGAAAATTTGATTCACCCTTATTTTCAGGGAATAATATTATACTGGTTTGCCGATAATAAAATACATAGTTGTAGCGTGGAATAACAAGAATATTATTGAAAATTCTTTGCACATGGCGCATCCGCTATCAACCGCATGAGGTGCAAGAGGTGCATGAGGTTCTAGGACTCATCGAAATGGGAAGGGAAGAAGCAGGGGAGAGTAATGTGACCTTATCTTCGCTTTCAACAAATCCAAAAAGTCCAAATTAGCTGCTCCTTGGCGTTAATATATGCGGAAGTTAAACGTCAAATTTAGTAGTAGTATAGTAGGTTTTGAAAGCTGCTAAAATAAACAACAAAATGGCATATAACTTCAATAAGATGCTTATTATTATTTTGTAAATTATCAAGCGTAAAGAGCAAAAAGGTCCTTTGACACCGTCACACATGAAGACGTTTTTGGGACAACTTTGAATACAATAAGGCATTGGCTTCATACGAAAAGAAATAAACGTTGTTCAAAAAGGTTTTACCTAACTTCCTGTCCGGGATAATACTCGTATCTAGTATCCACTGTATGCTTATTTTCCAAGTTGGTGGCATAAAGCCAATACGGCCAATAACGGGCAAGATCACATATAAAAATTAAATTCGTATAATTTATAACAGAAATATGGTTGAATGAAACACATACTTGCATAAATACACATTGTCACGTATTTTCCCTGAAGAGATAGGCAGAGGCCATTCGCCGTTGTGAAACATTATGTCAAAATAAATTACAAAACAGAGAAACTATTACATCTTAAGAAAATATTTTTTGGAATTGATTCACCAATGATGAGGTAAGACCTTAGACCATATAACACGGGACTAGCCTTTGCGAACCACCGCATACAAAAATATTCTGCCAGTTTTCATACAAGTGAAGGGGGAAACACAAAGACAGATAAAATTTCATTGCATTTAAAAATGTATTAATCGACAAACGCGTAATGGCTGTTGTGTGTTAATTGTTATTGTACAGTCAACTACAATGTAATGTACTAGTTTAATCATATAAAATGATGTACTGATGTACAGGCTTTTCATAAAGCCAAAAGACCAAATGGTCATGTGCAATGGCAGAAAACAATGCTTAAGTAAGGCGCATCCTGTGGTTAGATGATCTAAGGGTAAGACACATAAAAATTCGAATTGTTTTTTGAAGTCGTTTAAAAAAGCATTAATTCCTATACAAGGGATGTAGACAAAAGTTTACAAAGCTACATCTGGTAACACTAATGTTTGACTTTAAATTCTCTTTGAACCTTTCTTACGGAAGATTGAGGATGTCATTAAATCTATTTTTATTTTGAGAAGTGATCATCATTCTAATTTGAAGACTCGACCTCTCAAAACAAGGAAAAATAAAAAGGAAAGTAAAAATTTCAATAACATATTCCGATTTCCGTGTATCATTATTTCGGCTTGTATTGCATGTTGGCTAACTGCGTGTCATTTTTCTTAAAATTCCAGATTAGCGATCCGCAATTTCAAACGTAATTTTGAACGGTCTCGCTCTGCCGGTATATGGTACAGGACATTGCAGCAATTACCATCGCGCGTTTTGCTGAGTCCGGTCTTGCTACCCAAAATGTTGTGACAGCCCTTAGACTTAGTTCTGGACATATGCCGTTAAATAACTGTATGTATATGCAGAAAAACTTTTCCCATAACTGTAAAATTTGTGATGTTCGAGAAGACGTTTGTGATATAATAGCGGCATGTGTGCGGAACGAAACCTAAAGAAAACTGATGGAAAACGAACGAGGCATTATCTTTACGGTCGCTGGGAGTTTCTAACAACATCTTGTCTGCACCTTTGTCGGATGAAGCGAAACTATTGTATAAGATAGTTAATTCAGGCTATTAAATTAGATATGACTAGTTTTTGTTTTAGTTTTAGCCCCTCTCTATAAAATAGATTGCAGAGGGACTTATGGCGAGACTTGTGTCTGTAGTCTGTGACGCTGTTGTATTAAATTACGTCACTAGGTCACGTGGATCATCTGTTCAAAGTTTGAAATAAAACAAATATGGCAACGTCAATCGGATTGAACTTTCACTTTCACAATATACGTTAGAGGGGCAGTCGAGTGAGACCGTCTCACGGCTTCGTGTTAGAATTTCTCTACGGGGGAGACATGATTATTGCGTCAAGCCCCTGCCTTAATTAAGGTTAAGTTTGCAGTTAGTTCAGTTTTAACTCTCTACTTCCCTATTTTGTTAAATCCTTATACGGGTTCCCGTAAAAGGTTATTAAATACCAGGATTATTCGAGATTGGATTTTAGATTTTAGTGACTTATAAGGATTCGGGCCAAAATTTTTAATTATTCAGAAATTTTTTGAGGCTTCAGTGAACACAATTTAAGCTTTAATAATATTATCACATGCCCGTATGTGATAATACTATTTATGCTTAAATTGTGTTCACTGAAGCCTCAAAAAATTTCTATTACCGCCTAATACGTTTCACAATAATTCAACTGGGCGTATGGTATTTTTTTTTACGTGAGGAAAAATCCTCATGGATGTTATTCTGGACACCTACCGATTAAAAAACCTCACGTATCATGCCCAACAGCCTACGGTTGGGAGCCCCGGGTAAACCCTCGGAAGGATATCCCAGGACGGGCGTTCGTATGTTTCTGCCTACTCATTCGGGAAAAGAGAAGCACTTCGGAAGTGCCGACAGAAGTGACAACTATTAACAATTATGTGTATTGTGTACTAGCGGCCCGCTCCGGCTTCGCACGGGTACACAGGATGTTATTATACATATAAACCTTCCTCTTTAATCACTCTATCTATTAAAAAAATCGCTTCAAAATCAGTTGCGTAGTTTTAAAGATTTAAGCATACAAAGGGATATAGGGACAGAAAAAGCGACTTTGTTTTATACTATGTAGTGATTATTGGATAGTCAACCTTTTTTCGAAATCAAAATGTTCACTTCGAAAAGTCCCATCCCTTAAAGATGGAGCCGGTCACAGTTTCGAGGTGTAGGTAAGCGTAACGATTTTAAAAAAGTGCTTTTCCCGGCCGTGGGTATGTTGGGAGTCCTGGGACATCCTTCCGAGGGCTTACCCGGGACTCCCAACCATAGGCTGTTGGGCGTTACGTGAGGTTTTTTAGTCGGTAGGAGTCTGGCATAGCATCCATGAGGATTTTCCCTCACGTTAAAAAAAAGAAGTCCTTTTCCCGAATTTCTTTCCTAAAAATGTGACTAAGTACCTATTTGTACAGCCCGTTCGCTCTAAGTTTGCCGCTGGCGTAGAGGCGTGTGTTGAGGCATACCTAAGTAGTAGCGGAGGCGACCGGCAAACTTAGAGCGAACGTACATATTTTATTCAATGATACTTAAAGAATTCGGGACTTCACATTGCAGAGCCCGTGGTTGCGGTTGGACTCGTCCAACAGTCCAACCGCGACCACGGGTGCTTCAACGTGCCCGAATCGTCGGTGAATGTAAGAACTACCTAAGTATTTCGCGTGATATCCCGAATTCTTTATGTATGAGAGTTAAAAACCGCGATAGTTTATACGTAACATATTATACCTATTCAATGATTTGAAAGTGAAAAGCTATAACATCCTACTAATATTATAAATGCGAAAGTAACTCTGTCTGTCTGTCTGTTGAGCTTTCACGCCTAAAGGACTGGAGCGATTGAGATGAAATTTGGTATAGAGATAGTTTAAAGCCCTGGGAAGGACATAGGCTACTTTTTAACCGACTGCGCAAAAGGAGGGTTATGATTTTACGCGATAACGACGCGGCGACGTCTACGCAGTCGAAGCCGCAGGGAACATCTAGTCTAAGATAAATGTATTTATTAGCAGATCACATACATTTATCTTACAAATAACATCTTTTGATTGTGAAAAGATTGATTAATTAACGAATGTTCCGCTTACAAAGATAAATCATGTAGAACAGATGGCGACACTAAAGATAGCTGAGCTATTTTCAGCACTAACCGGAAGTGCGATTACTTGACACTGACAACGAAGGAAATTGGTCCAGTATTCGAGTATTTTCCTAATGAGGCAAATAAATAAAAATAAATATTGACAGTAT
The DNA here is from genome assembly GCA_933228765.1 of Miltochrista miniata. Classification (NCBI taxonomy): domain Eukaryota; kingdom Metazoa; phylum Arthropoda; class Insecta; order Lepidoptera; family Erebidae; genus Miltochrista; species Miltochrista miniata. Next base: position 7,891,621 of record OW121769.1, read on the forward strand.
GCGATCTAGATATAATGATAAACATTACTTAAAAAGACTTACCTACTTATAACACCTGTTTATGCCTGTACTGTGCCTGTTTTATGCAAATAAATGATTTGATTTCTAAATACAGGTACCTACGTAATCGAAAATACCCAAATCTCAAAACAAATTCGAGAATTTGAGAATCATACAAATGTTTGTACTGACTCGGGAAGTCGGGAATCAAACCCGAGACATCGGCACAGCGGCAGTGGCATGAGTGCATGACACTCACTGCAACTGCTCTACTGAAGCAGTAAAAACATTTTGTAGGAGTTCTCGTAATCCTGGGGTCATCCTTCCGAGGACTTATCCGGGGCTCCCAACCATAGGCTGTTGGGCGTTACGTGAGGATTTTTAGTCGGTTTCCCTCACGTTAACAAAAAAAGGAGTTCTCGTAATCCAGGGGTCATCCTTTCAATGGCTTACCCGGGGCTCCCAACCGCAGGCACTATGTAGGAAACGTGTGGTTTTTAGTCGGTAGGAGTCCGGCATAGCATCCATGTAGGAACGTTAAAATAAAAAAGGAGTTCTTATAAACGTTTTTTTTTTTTTTTATACTACTTAGGTGGCAGACAAGCTTACGGCCCAACGGAAGGTTGGTAACCGTAGCCTATAGACGTTTTGCAACACCAGAGGCGCTACACACGCGCTGCCGACCCGGGCGCAGGTTGTGACGACCCACAGTTGAAATTTTTCAAGCCGCCCGTAGGGCCTTCAACTTGGCTTAACGACTGCCATTTTACTGGCAACCGGGACCAACGGCTTAACGTGCCTTCCGAAGCACGGAAACGCTCGTAAATAAATGTCACAAAGTGGTCCACGTGGTGGTCACCCATCCATGTCCGGCCATAGTAAATGTTGCTTACTGCAGTGATCGTTTTGCTGAGCTTTTCTGTAGTTTGGCCGACTTCACAATTCTTCGCTATCTAATCGAACGCCAACTTGACAGGTAATATATGGAACTATCTGTCGAAAAGGTCAACCCTCAGTCGAGATCATTGACTGATAATGCATTGATATACCGGTCTTTATCGATACTGAACATCACACAATTCACAGGCCAAATAGAATCAAAGCTAAAAGACTATGAAATGAAAATGTAACCATTTGAGCGTTAGTCCTGGTTACATTTGTTACCAGCACTTTCTAACGTGTGAAACTCGTGATTAGTACAGCACCTTTTTTTAATGTGTGAAACTCGCGAATTTAAGGCATTCAATTTGACTTCACGACTACCGCGTGGCTTGCGTATCGTGCCTGCTAAAGCACGGAAACTGCCAATGCCACATACGGCCACCCATCTATACCGATAACGTATGATGCATGTTTGCAGCGGTGATCATTTATTAGAACCTGCTGAAATAAAAGCGCTTCATCACATCAATTGCTTAGGGGTCGTCCATTAATCGCGTGAGGTTTTTTTGGGCATTTTTGGACCCCCCCTCCCCCTTGGTGATATTTGGTGAGGTTTCAGATTACCCCTCCCCCCCCTGGGCCGAATCACGTGTATTTTTAGTATCTAACTAAAAATTTTTTTTTTAATTGTATACATAGAAGTCTCTATTGTTATAATCTATCCATACTTCTATACGAATACTAGCTAATCCGCGCAACTTCGTTTGCGCCACATAATACCCAGATATGGTATTAATATTTTAATATATTTCCCGTTGCATTTACTCCCGTCGTGTTGCTATATAATATTTATTATTTTGGAGCTAATGAAGAAGGTGTCAGTTTGTCAAGCTTAAAATCTTACGTTGGTTTGATCGCAGTTGGCTAAATAGAAGCGAAGTTATGAAGAAAAGTACAATAATAAAGGTTGAATTTTCATGCGATCGTTATGCTTTTGGTCACGACTATCGGTATCCACGTGTACTGAGCTGAGTTTTTTTTGTTACGGTGGGAATGCGGTTTGGCACCATCATCCTAGCTTCGGGGGCAGCCGGGATGGTATGTGGGGCAGCTTCCGGTCCCGAAAAAGGATCGTCCTGCCCACTAAACCCCGCGGTGTCCCTCCTCATCCTTCAGCCGGCATGGATATCTAAAGATTATTCACGTCGGCCCGTCCCGGCTGAGGGCTCCCAACACTTTCGGGGTTCTCGCCCGCATCGCACCGCTCTCGAGCGCTTCTCTGGAAGCAGAGAGCGGTGAGTGGGTGGGCTCTGAAGGCATCTCCGGAACAAGGATTGGGGCCTTCCCCCAAATGATCATCGGTGGACGGGGTCATAGCTGCGTGCATCGGCTAGTCATATTTAACTTATTATAAAGCTATTGAGAGTCGAAAATCTGTACGTCGAATATATTTGGTAATTATTTTCCAAGATCTTTTTTTACTGGAAATTATATCTATGTAACTTCCATTACATCTGATTCTGAAGCTAATTTTTGTATGTCTTTCTGTATCATGCCAAAACTATAGATAGTACCATTTTAAACAATACTGACATAATTTAGGATTATTATTGATCGGATTGCTGCCGGTATTCTGCGCGGTTCCTTTAGGAGAAACGATGAAAAACAAAATTATTTTTGTGTTGTATGATCAACGCATAGGTACCTATTCCGATTTTAATTAATTTCTGATGTAAGAAAAGAATTAAGTGCTTTATGAATTATTCCATACAATTTTTAATATTGTAGGTTTTGTTGTTCAGAAATTGCAGTGATCTTAAATTCATGGTAGTAAAGTTGCTGTTAAAAATAAATACACGTGATATCTCACTACACCCCCCACCCCCCCTGGTGATGTTTCGTGATTTTTGTCAGACCCCCTCCCCCCCCTTTCGAGCCTCACGTGATTAATGGACGACCCCTTAGTTGCCAGTAAAATAGCAGTCGTTAAGCCAAGTTGAAGGCCTTTATGGGCGGCTTAAAAAATGTCAACAGCAGGCAGTCACAACCAGCGTCTGTCCATATCAACACGGCAATTACGGCTCATCACCTATTTCGTTGGACAAAATCTAAAAAGGTGAAATGGGGGCGTATGCTATGCCCCCTTCGGGGATAAAATGCGTGATCATATGTATGTATATTATGTCATCACATCAATGGTAGGTATAATAAAGACAAACATACAGGCAACTTTCTCATTTATAATACCATATCTATACATATAAGTAATAAAATGATAGAAAAGTCAAAACTGTACATTGGAAATATTAAAAAAAAAATACTCGCTGGGTGTTCAACATAAGATAGCGAAGCCGAAAATATAGTTAGAATTTTTTTTGTCTGTTTGTCTGTTTGTCGGTTTGTCTGTTTGTCTGTTTGCTTTGCTTTGTCCGGAAGGATCTCGAAAAGTAGGTACTCAATGGATTTGATTCAAATTTTGTACAAATATTAGCTAGGGGTAGGGTCTTAAAATAGGCTATATATTATCACGCTACATATCCTAGGGGCTAAGCAGAGAGCAATCAAATTGGCATTATAACATAATTTTCACGCGTACGAAGTCGCGGGCAACAGCTAGTTAGTATAGATTTGTGATGCATGACTGGTTAGAAACAAGTGTCTGTAACAATAATACTGTATTGAAAATCTATGAGGCGTAGTCTAAATACGTGCCGAGCTAATGAAGCGTGGAGAAGTTTATGCGACAATAAATATTACAGGTTGTATGGTGCTTGACGTTTCATATAGCTAGTGAATATGACGTCATCGGCATGATGAAAAGTTACCTCGGTCCTACGATTAAAGCTCTATTTAATTAAAGAATGCGGGGTTGTAAAAGGTGATCCTGAGACCCAATAGGTTGTATAGCACTTGACGTTTCAGTATCATAGGTGTTCTTTTAGCGGGCGGATGTAATGTCATCTGCCTATGGTGAAATTGAGGGGAAAGACGCGCTGGAGAAAGAAAGAAGTCATGGTTGAAGAACATCCGAGAGTGGACAAATGTTGCCAGCGTTGAGGATCTATTTCGCTTGGCGCAAAATAAGGGAGAGTTCGCTAAGCTAACGGCCAACCTCCAGTAATGAAGAGGCACCAGATGATGATGATGGTGAAAAGTATTTGTCCTGCCATTGGGACTTCCTACCATGGATAGATGGGTGCGAACTATTTGGTTTAAGTCGGTTCAAGTTCGTCAAAAAGCCTAAGTCTCTGTCATTGTATTTATTGTCACTGTAAAAAAATTCATCAACAGAAAGACGTTTTCTCTGAAAATCTCATTTAGGTACTTTGAAAATCTCCTTTTTTTTGAACACTAAGGCCATAAATAAATAAGGTGGCAGGCAAGCATACGGTTCACCAGAAGGACTGGAGGTCACCGAAGCCGATGGACGTCTGTAACGCCGTAGGCGCCACTCCGCGGGGTTTAGCTGGTAGGACGGTCCTTTTTCGTTGCTGGGAGTCCCACACACCGTCCTAGCTGCCAACGTGGCTGGGATTATGACGCGTAAATGCATTCCCCGAGCCAAAAAATGAAAAAAAAAAAAAAAAAAACACCGGAGGCGCCACACTCGCGCTGCCGACGCAATAAAAACCTTTTTAATCCCCTTTCGAAGAACTGATTAAGAAAGGTTTTTTTATTTTCTCGATATTTTTCGAAGTAAATGGTATTCTTTAGAGTTAGAAGAACAATGTAATTACAGTATAAGTACACTGCCGATAATAAACTCTATTGGACCAAATGATGTCCTAATGAATTCAATTTGATTTGAAGGTGCCGAAGATGAGGTAATCGGTTAACGAGTCAAAATGGCCGTGGACTCGACTGATCAAAACAATGAGAATTTTATAATACTAGATAGCGTGCGCGTAGAAACCTGTTCCCATTCCCGCAACCCATGGGAACTTGGGTGTGTAATTGCAGACTGTGCTTTATCCCTGTGCCAAATTTCAGCCAGATCTCAGAGTTACAGGCATCCACATATCAACACATACAAATTTTCACATCTATAACATTAGTAACCAGCGGACGTCACGTGTAGTTCCCGTTCCCGTGGGAATATGGGAATAAAATATAGTCTTTTTTTTCCCCGGGATAGTGTAGCTTTCCAACAGTGCAAGAATTTTTCAAATCATTTCAGTAGTTTACGTTCTATCATCGCACCGCTCGCGCTCGCCACAGACAGGGAGTTCATCCTCACACTCTGCGTCCGGTGCGTTCCAGCACGGTTAGATCCGATAGGTGTTTTCTTCCGCGCACGCTCAGGTTGTGGAATGACCTCCCTGCCTCGGTTTTCCCAAACGCCTACAGTATGGGGTTCTTCAAAAGGGGTACGTACCTCTGGTGTTGCAAACGTTCATAGGCTGCGGTGACCACCGGTCCTTCTAGTGGGCCGTATGCTTGTCTGCCACCTTAGTGGTATAAAAAAAAAAACAATGGAAACAAACAATCAAATCTTTCCTCTTTATATTATTAGTATTGATTATCCAAGATTTGGTATCTGAAATAATAATTAAAGATGTAATGACCCATCACGCACTCTTGGTTTATCATTAAATGATAACCTTTACTAATTAAGTAATTATATTATTGGTTCGAAGAGCTATCGAAGTTTTTTATCAACTATTTAACTTTTAATTCGCAATAATGTGGTTGTAATTTTGCATTTGCGATTTTTAAACATTTTGATTTTTAGAAGCGCTCGTGGCTACACGGACTGTTTTCTGTAAACGATCCGTGCAGTAAGCAAACTTTCACTGAGGCTAGTCCTCAGATGGGTGACCATTTCGTGACTTTTCAATTTCCAAGTGTTTCTGAGCTTCGGATGGAATGTTGAGCAGGTTGCCTGTAAAATGGCAGTCTTGCTGAAGGCCTTCGTTAGAAACCAACGTTAGACTCTGTTTTTTCCCAAGCTCTATTCTATGAATATCTGTACCAAATTTGATCAGAATCGATTTACTGCTGCTTTCGCATAAAAATAGTAGTGTAGGTACGTACTAACTACCTTAATCTACTTACACATAAATTATTATGAAATATAAACAATTTATTAGTCCTATAATCAACAACGAAATGACATAACGTCTGGTCCAGTCTTCACGTTTCCAAACGTGCCTGTCGTGTAAACACGACACTCGACACGGTCCTTCCATAGCACCGGACCGGTCACAGCTGGTCGTGCCCGAAGGATAAACATAACATAGCTCTCTTCATTTACGACTAGTACTTTTATAGTAAAAACTTTTTGATTTCTTAGCGGTCTCTTCTATACTAATATTATAAAGAGGAAAGATTTGATTGTTTGTTTGTTTGCATCGAATAGGCTCCGTTACTACTGGACCGATTTGAAAAATTCTTTCACTGTTGGGAAGCTACACTCTTTTTATTTTTTTTTATACTACTTAGGTGGCAGACAAGCTTACGGCCCACCGGAAGGTTGGTAACCGTAGCCTATAGACGTTTTGCAACACCAGAGGCGCTACACACGCGCTGCCGACCCGGGCGCAGGTTGTGACGACCCACAGTTGAAATTTTTCAAGCCACCCGTAAGGCCTTCAACTTGGCTTAACGACTGTCATTTTACTGACAACCGGGACCAACGGCTTATCGGTGAACATAGGTTATTTTATTCCCGTATTCCCACAGGAACGGGAGCTACGCGGGTGAAACCGCGTGACGTCCCCTAGTTTTTTTATATACTACTTAGGTGGCAGACAAGCTTACGGCACACTGGAAGGTTGGTTACCACACCAGAGGCCGAGGATTCTCTACAATTCGGAAATAAGACACTAATCATTAACCCATTTCGACAAGTATACGAATACTATTAATCAGCAATTTCACCCGCGTAGTTCCCGTTCCCGTGGGAATACGGAAGTAAAATATAGCCTATGTTCACCGCAAGAGTGTAGCTAGGTTCCCAACAGTGAAAGAATTTTTCAAATCGGTCCAATAGTTCCGGAGCCTATTCGATACAAACAAACAAACAAACAATCAAATCTTTCCTCTCTATATAGTATTAGTAGGTATAGATTTAGCTAACTAAACAAATGTGATGACCGCAACAATCGCAACTAACGAGCAACTTTTATCAAAACAATATTAACTAGAAAATTGTTTAGCTTCAACGGGATTACAAAAACAGTAGGATAACTGTGACATAGATTTTGCATGATTATAATGTTTTTATTGTTTTTAAACTCACACGACTTGCACTACGCATTATATTGATTGCGGGTCTTTTTCTTTGCATTTTTCATTTTTCTTTGCATGTTTATGTTTATTAAATAGTAAGAAACCTTAAGGTTAAAACTTATGAAGTCGTATAAAAAATAGCAATAAAGAGTTTATGCTACTTTTTCGTGCCTATTTTCACCTGAAGACGAGGCGAAGGCATGCAAAGCCTTAGAAATAAGCCAGTTGGTCACAAATCATAATCCCCAAAGTGCTTATTACCACAAACGTACATGATTAAACTGTCTGCCTGGAACTAAACGATTGGTCTCAGCCATCTTGGATTATCAACGCTATTTCAACTAATCATACAGTTTACTCATGCAATGTCTCTGATTCTTTAACAGTCTGCACTTTAATTATAATCTTTGTCTTGAGATAAATAATAAATCTCCTTACAGCTACATATCTTTCACACAGTGCAAGTTTGATATAGGGCCAACGATGACATTAGCAAATACAACATGAGCCCGCCGCATCTTTTTGAGAGCATGTCTAGGTCCCGAAAATGGCGTCGGAGAGAGAGCGGGAAAAGCCGAGTCTCGCATTCTGCAGTCAATGCTGGGTGACACCCTCACTAACTCCCAAAGAAACGGAGTAACAATCGAACCTCTATATGACTGGAAACCCAATTTTCGTTTTTTTAAACGTGCGCGTTAGGTTGTGGTTTTGGCAGGCATTTGTTTTAGTTGGTCCGAGTCAGGCATGGCATGACATTCGTGGTGATTTTGTAACGATAAAAAAATAATAAAACCGGCCAAGTGCGAGTTGGACTCGCCCATGAAGGGTTTCGGAGCAGCAAGTAACATAATATAAAATTACTTATAGTTCGTTGTATCTTTGATTGATGTTTTAACACGTTCGCAGTGGTAGTGATTTTTCTAACCGAAACTTGCGGTTTATGACGTATTAAAAAAAAACTACCAGCTCTATCTCGTTCAAACTAATTTTCGTTGGTAGTTTTTATGGCAATGTACATCATATATTTTTTTTAGATTTATCATTCTCTTAGTTTAGAAGTTAGAGGGGGGGGGGGGGGGGACACACATTTTTTCACTTTGGAAGCGTCTCTTGCGCAAACTATTCACTTACGGAAAAAATGATGTTAGGAACCTCAATAGCATTTTTAAAGACCTATCTATAGATACCCCACACGTATGGCTTTGATGAAAAAAAAAATTTGATTTTCAGTTCTGAGTATGGGGACCCCCGAAATTTACTGCTTTTTTTCTAGTTTTATATAAGAATCTTAATGCGGTTCACAGAATACATCTAGTTACCAAGTTTCAAAAGCATAGGCCTTATAGTTTCGGAGAAAAGTGGCTGTGACACACGGACGGACAGACAGACGGACAGACAGACGGACAGACAGACAGACAGACATGACGAATCTATAAGGGTTCCGTTTTTTGCCATTTGGCTACGAAACCCTAAAATGGGATTATGAGATGTACTTCCAATGTATATTTTATATTGAATACTCTTCACACTCACCAAAAATTTATAATAGACGTAGGGTAGAAACCCGCAATGCGCAAGTATAAACATCAAACCGGTAACAGTTAAAACGGATTATACATTAATTTCTTTGCCAAAAATATATTTCACCCGCGTTCTACATTTACGTATTTACACAACTTGCACAGCAGCAAAGCAACTCTAAGTTAAAAACTTATAAACGTAAAATGCAATTTATGTTTAAAAAAAGTTGCTCGTTTGCAACTGTTCGCTCGCCTCATCTAGTTAAGTAATCGCAGGTCAAAACGGTAAAATATAAAACGGATTATACATTAATTTGGTTGCCATAAATAAATGGCACCCTTTTTCTACATATTTACTTAAAACAGAAGCAGTTGATGTTTGATGAGTCATGATGGTTTAAGAGCTCGCTTAATATGCAATTCATGTTCAAATACGCTCGGGTGAGTCCTGGGACATCCTTCCGAGGGCTTACCCGGGACTCCCGACCGTAGGCTGTTAGGCGTTACGTGAGGTTTTTAGTCGGTAGGAGTCCGGCATAGCATCCATGAAGGATTTTTCCTCACATTAAACAAAAAAAAACGCTCGGGTCGAAGAACGGCATGACGCGGTTTACACGCCCGCATTTCTACCATTAGCGGATGTTTAGCAATTTACACCCACTTCCAATTAAACTATGTCAACCGATAATGGTTAAGAACCTTGCTCAGACATGTCCCAACAATAATAAATCTTCATCGCAAGGACCCTCTCAGCTGTTTGGGAGATACAGTGGCGCAATCAAATAGTTGGGACGCAGAATGGTACCAAGTAACCAGAAATGCAAAAAGTTGCTCGTCTACAACCGTTCGCTCGCCTCACCTAGCTAAATAAAGTGTGACAGGTACCGAACAAGTGAGCCGCACCCAATGACATCATTAGTGTTAACTGAAGCACTGTTGTTGATCCTACAGTGGTATTGACTCTGGCATTGATCAGAGTCAAGGTCTTGGAGTCAGCTGTCGTAATGCTATCAGGGGTTTAAATTGTAAGCAAAGTAGGCAGATATCCGCATCTGACCAGAGATAATTATATAATAGTACATCATAATCCTTACTAGTCCCTACTTAATATATATAAATGCGAAAGCAACTCTGTCTGTCCGTCTGTTACGCTTTCACGCTTTAACGGCTGGAGCGATGGAGATGAAATTTGGCATAGAGATAGTTTAAGGCACTGGGAAGGACATAGGCTACTTTTTAACCGACTGTGCAAAAGTAGGGTTACGATTTTACGCGAAAACGATTTCTATGCGGTCGAAGCCGCGGGAACAGCTAGTTACATATAAATTCCTGTGAGAAACGGATACGGTAACATCCAGGCGGGTGGGGCCGCGGGAATAAGCTCCAAAAATGATGATCTCACAACGCCACTTAACCTTAAAATTTTAACGTTATTTTACTCGTTTTATGTAACGGTAGCAGAAAGTTTTTTTTTTTTTTTTTTATTTAGCTCGCCAAATTGACATCGCCACCAGCCTGATAGAAAGCCGTGGCGCATCTAGCGATTGGGGGCCACTTCTGACAGTGGCCCTCAAGTTGGCGGCGCTGTGATGTGCCTCTTCACGCTCCTCTTGTAAAACCCGGTATTGTAAGATGAGGGAAAAACGTGTGCGGGTTATTTGCTGTAATTCTGAAATACCCATCTTGAATTTGCATTTAAATATTCATGTATAGTACCTGTAACAATAAAAATGTTGGGTTAGTAAAATTCTGTATCACCTTATCAGCATTTTAACATTTACATACCTATACATCTAGTCTTAGAAATCTGACTCAAATTAATATGAAAAATTTCTAAAATCTATAAACAGTATTCCTGCTTCATTCATTCATAATCATTATAATACTGTATTTCAATAGCTTTGCGCAAAAATGTAAACAAACACATTTGATCCTATATATCCATAGTTACTTGCAATTGAGTATTCACCCTGATTATATTCCAGTATCCAAGAGTCATCAGTGTTCTTACAATCATTTCGACACCAAATAACCTCTTTATGACAGTTTATTTTCATTTAAAATACCTATTCAGGATAGTAAACAATTCAATTATTTGTCATAAGTACTATATTTTTGTACTCATCTGTCTTAGACAACGATTGTCAAAACATGACATGTTTACATTATTGCCAGATTGGGCAGGATTGGACTATACGCATATAATATTAAATTGACAATAACCCTTCTTCGAAGTCAGTTGAAAATCAATGAAGTCGACTTCAGTCATTACCTTAATCCGAACGTTTCAATTTAAAATAATAAGTACATATTAATATTCAACAGGGTCATAATGAAGTTATGAACATGCCGTTTGGTTTAAAATTTAAATCAATCACATTCCAATCGACAGCCTCGAATCGTTAATAATCCTAATTTATAATACCGCATAATATTTTATACCGGATTATCGGATAATCCTTCTAAATCCTGCTATCATAAAAGAATGCAGATAATCCAAACATAGATAAATAGGATTACACCATGTTAAAGGGTTATGTTGTAACACGCTTCCTAGAATAACTAAATGATGATACATATGAACAAAATCATTTCAATTTTTTATTTTCATCTTTTACGTATTAATTTCGTAAAATCGCGTCATACGTTAGCTTCATATGTTAGAGAACTATTTTCTTACCCTCATATTTATAATCGTTTATTAAACCTATTTTATTTAAACTTTAAGTCTATTGCTGTCTCTAACCAATGACAGAGTATGGTTAGAGACAGCAATAGACTTAAAATGTGTTTTAACTAAAATAGGCTTAATAAACGATTATGAATATGGGGTTTAAAGTCAAAGTGAGATGGGAAGTTGACTAAACTCGTCAATTAGCTAGCGGATATTAGTCTGTTAATCCACCCCAAAAAATCCACCCAAATGGGGTGTATAACCGCATTTACATGTTATGGTATGTCCGGAATTCCACCCAGGCGGTGGATTTCCGGATGAAATGGTAAGGAATTGCGATAGGGAGAAAATTAAAGAATTGGTTATTACTGAACCAGAACGCTTTCTGCATTTTCAGAGGTACTTACTTCTTACTTCAATAAAAAACCTTCCAAGATGAACATAAACGATCCTTTTTGACTCCTAGACCCTCAATTTCCATGTCAAATTGTTGCATGGTTTCACACACCGTTTTGTCATCTTAAACTACCGTCAATATACTTTTTTTTATATTAGCTTTTCTGAAGAACGACTATGCATGAGAACTATTTCGTAACATGGCCGCCAAGTTAACGGCCATTAGTTTTTATTAACATAATATATGTTTATTTATTCTATTGTTTATGCGAGAACACGTTAATTGGTACAAGGCCATGGTCAAGCTATGACAACTTTAATTAGCAATATTTATGGAGTGTAGTTTAATGAATCACTACCATCTTCGAAGACAAGGGAACCATACCAGAGAAGCCTCCTTTTTGGGGCATAATAAAATTTATTTCCCACATCTTGAAATATTTTTTTACCGACCCCATACACGTAATATAATATTGATCAATATAGCAATAAATTGACCGTGTATGGGTGATATTGAGGTTTGAACAGACTATATTCGGATGGAAATAAATATTGATGCAATATTATTGACTCAATAATATTGTACGTGTATGGGGCCGGTTAGTTAGAGGCTTATTGGCTTGACTTTGGCAGGATATCAATTTCTCGAAGTGTCAGTATAAGCTTCGCGCTTACCATAATGAACCTAATTTTAGTCTTTGGTATAGGTACTTATTATAACCAAATAAATACCGCAATACGGGCCACATAGATTTAGGTAGCCGTTTGACACAGCAGTATCACAGAGCTGTGGAGAAACTGGTTGTTCGTGCCTGCGACACAAAGGTAGGACCCTCCGGCCAGGCAAGGTGATCGCGCCTGACGAAGGAACCTTCCTTTGTGTTCCACCAATATTTATAAAGAAAAAAATACCCTTTTGACATCACTATTTAAGCTACGTATATCAACTTAGCAGAAAGTTTTGCAGGTGAAATAAAATAATTCTCTATAACATCTCTTGACGCACAGACATTTAATTTAAAGTGACCTTAGCATCTAATGATAGCCTATAAAAGAAAGCCCAACAAAGTATTTTAATTATGGGTAGCTTGGCTGACATATAAATGGAAAAAAATACCCACGGCCATTAACTTCAATAAATTACATATTATGATGAGTTCACATGGGAATAAAACAATATTTCTTATTCTAGTCCAAAGTCGCAGTTGTGTCCAAGATATTTACTTCAGAGACAGCAGTTGGGCTCTTTAACTAGGGGCCTCTATTTAAATTGTGTCAGAATAGAATCGTAATAGTAGTTCAATAACTATGAACACTGTCTAATCGTACCGTAATCGATGCGTCAGCTTTATATTGAGCAACGATTATAATTCTGTTACGACTTACATATGACACAATTGAAATTGCAAACTTGGGCTCTAGATGCAAGAGAGAGTTGCAATTTAGCTTTACGGATGCGACTATCATCTTTCATGTCAAACAACCTCTCCGCGAGGGACAGAGTTAGAGCTACCCATTACCCATCGATCGCACCACTGTATAACCGCTCATCCGACAGACGTCTGATAAGTCGCTGAACCACTTACTACGAGGCTACGAGTGTCGAAGGGCCAACAGTTCGTAAGACTGTTGGCTAGTTGACTCGCCGATGGATCACCCCGTTGATATTACGAAAAGCTACTACTGGAAACTACCTACCTAAGGTATAAAACCAGTGAAATGTCCAAAAACTAAAGAGAGAAATAGGTCCTGGGGTCATCCTTTCGAGGGCGGCCTGGGACTCCAAGCCGTAGGCAGATAGGAAGGGCACTGTATGGTTTTAGTCTATAGGAGTCCCGCATAGCATTCATGACGATTCTAAAAAGTTGTATAAAACAGGGAGGGTGCAAATGATCAGTAGTTGGTACTCAGAATGACCTCAAGATTTTATTAAAATTGCTCAAAAACTTTAAAACATCTTCAAAAGGCAGTAAACTGGTTCACTAAAACCCGTTGCGTTAGTCTTCCTCGTTGATTATGTCATTACAATAAGAACTGTCGCAATTCTTTAGGTACCTATATAAATTTGGAGTTATATTGCGATTTCGTGAAATACTTACAAATGGCTTTATTTAAAACTTTATTTAGAAAAACCGGCCAAGTGCGAGTTGGACTCGCCCATGAAGGGTTTCGTAGCAGCAAGTAACATAATATAAAAGTTCTTATAGTTCGTTGTAACTTTGATAGATCTTTAACACGTTCGCAGTGGTAGTGATTTTTCTAGCCGAAATTTCGGTTTATGACGTATTAAAAAAAAAACTAACAGCTCTATCTCGTTCAAACCAATTTTCGTTGGTAGTTTTTATGGCAATGTACATCATACATTCGTTTTAGATGTATCATTTTCTTAATTTAGAAGTTAGAGGGGGGGGGGGGGGCACACATTTTTCCTCTTTGGAATGGAAGTGTCTCTTGCTCAAACTATTCACTTTAGAAAAAAATGATGTTGGAAACCTCAATAGCATTTTTAAAGACCTATCAACAGATACTCCACACGTATAGGTTTGATGAAAAAAAAAAATTAGAGTTTCAGTTCTGAGTATGGGGACCCCCAAAATTTACTGCTTTTTTTCTAGTTTTATATAAGAATCTTAATGCGGTTCACAGAATACATCTAGTTACCAAGTTTCAAAAGCATAGGCCTTATAGTTTCGAAGAAAAGTGGCTGTGACACACGGACGGACAGACAGACAGACATAACGAATCTATAAGGGTTCCGTTTTTGCTATTTGGCTACGAAACCCTAAAAAGTATTGAACTGTAAAATAATTTTTGATTTCCAGCCAGTAGTTTCTGAGATTGTAGCATTCAAACAAACAATCAATCAAACTATTCTGTTTCATAATATTAGTATAGAAATATAGACAGATATACTGTATTTCAATAGCTTTCCGCAAAAATGTAAACAAGCACATTTGATCCTATATATCCATACCTAGTTACTTGCAATTGAATATTTACACTGATTATATTCCAGTATCCAGGAGTCATACAGTGTTCTTACAATCATTTCGACACCAAATAACTTCTTTATGATAGTTTATTTTCATTTAAAATACCTACTCAGGATAGTAAAAAATTCAATGATTTGTCATACTATATTTTTCTACTCATCTGTCTTAGACAACGATTGTCAAAACATGACATGTTTACATTATTGCCAGATCGGGTAGGATTGGACCAGTTTTGTAGTTTTCATTTTGCTTAAATTTTTATTGTAGACTTCATTTAATTTCATTATGTATATTATATTAGTAATCCTATTACCGTAACTTTATACGTTAAATTTAGAGATAAAATGCTTTAGTGCCGTAATATAATAGTTTGTAACAGCAAGCTGAAAGTAGCGGTCTATTTCATTATTACGGTCAAATTAAGGCCTTTTTGAACATTCTAATATTATGCAATACAAAGGCAGTAAAGATATGTTAACACTGTTTTTGAATTTGTGAATGTCAGGAACGTTTAACCAAGATGAACCCACGACCTGAAAATGGTCGCAGGCTGGGCTGGATGCGGAAGGCGCAAAAACGTGTGTTGTGGCGTAAATTGGGACAGGTTCAGTTGGCAACTGTTGACGAACATTTTGAACACACAGCCCAAAGTACATACATACATATAACCACGCCTTTATCCCCGAAGGGGTAGGCAGAGGCATTCTATACGCCCACATTTCACCTTATAGTTTTATGTCCCACGTAATAGGTGGTGAGCCTATTGCGTGCTATTGCCGTGTTGAATGGACAGGCGCAGATCGTCGCGAGCGGCAGTTGAAAATCAAACCGCCCATAAGGCCTTCAACTTGGCTGAACGACTGTCATTTTACTGACAACCGGGTTTCATTTCGAGTTTTCCTTCTCTACGCAGTGAATCTTTTTGCGAAAGTGTGCCCTTAGTCGCCTCTTAGGACATCCTCGGGATGTATTGGGGTGGCGACATTTTGTACTCTTACCCGTGTCGCAACACAGGACCCCGTCGCCACACTGGGCAATCCCAAAGTCAGTTACGATTAACCGGCTTGTGTTATGATGGGAACACAGCAGGCTCTTCTAAACTCGCTCCGTGTCATCAGTGTTTAAAATTCGAATCAGTCAGTTTTTTTTTTCTCAACGAACCTGTAAACTGCCTGACCACAGAGTAACGTGTAAACGGGTGTCATGAGTACTGCAATGTCGTCCGCGTTGCGCGACGTGAATAACAATTGACAGGGAAACGGACTTGTTACGCTAATAAGAAACAGTAACAGTTATCTGGAATTGCAGTTTTACAGTAGGCGACTTGTCGCCCAGTGTGCGCCTGAATCGGCCGACACCGAGACTCCCCTAGCTTGTCGCCACGTCACGGGGACAGCTCAGTGTTTGGGCTGAGCAGCCACTAAGAAAGAACTGAGCTAAGTCTATCCCTAAGAGAGCAGACTAAGGGTTTAAGTTTATCGCATCATTTTATAGGAGAAGCAGAAGCTTCGATTTTGTTTAAAAAACTACCTATGCATCTTACAGCCAGTATTTGAAAACAAAATCGATGTAGTTTCCATAGAAACCAAACCCACGTATTCTCAGCTTTTCCGAACGATTTGACGCATGCGTACAATACATCGATACAAAATCGCTGGCGCGGGTCAATGCCCTCTATGGCTCAGCTGATCGCACTGGCCGGTCACGGTCCCGTCTTGACATTGCATGTTCCTTTTATGAACTGATGAAATGTCAGCTAGGTAGTGTTTTTGTAATCGATCGTATCGATAATTATGGGGATGACAAATTGTTGTAATTTTTTTTTCTCATATCGAATAAAGGGCAGATAAAAAGATCAACTCTTTTTTTAAATTATGACACAGAGTTCTTTTGTTAGATACTGTTAATGATTTTAAAATTTGAAAGTGTTCTATTTTTTTTTATTGAAATTGGTTAGCCACAAGGAGAGAGAGCTCACTTGCTCAGTGTTGATACTGCCAAATTGCCAACTCCTTCGGAGAAAAGCGTGTCAATGTGTATGTTTAGAGGTTAAGCGATGAATCCCTAGTTGTAAAATTTTCATAAAAGCAATTTATATTTACCTACCTAACTATGAAGTTTATTATTGAAAAACTCTTGTAACTAAGTTCTAACTTTAATTAGTGACTTAGAAGGCAATTACATGACTATAAAAATAATAATTGACTTATTTTAATCAATTTATTACAATAACTGCTTAATGATTGTCAGTGCATTGTCATTAAAAAAACGGCCAAGTGCGAGTCGGACTCGTGTAGGGAGGGTTCCATACCATTTGGAACCCTAATCACGTTTGTTGAATGGGAACCACCATTTTTTTTGTTTTTAGTATTTGCTGTTATTGCGGCAATGGAAATTGGAATGGGAATGCAATGGGAATTGACTAACTGTCACAGTTCCTGCGATACAGCTTGGTGACGAACAAAATTTCTTCCTCGCACGCTTAGGTTGTGGAATGATCTCCCTGCCTCGGTTTTCCCAAACGCCGACAGTATGGGGTTCTTCAAAAGGGGTCTTTGAAAGTTTTTTACAGGGTCGACAGCGCGAGAGTGGCGTCTCTGGTGTTGCAAGAGTTCATAGGCTGCGGTGACCACCAGTCCTTGTAGTAGGCCGTTTGCTTGTCTGCCACTTTAGGTTATAATAAAAAGACAGACAAGCTGACAACGAAGTCTTAGTAATAGGGTACAAGTTTTTAAACTTTGTGTACGGAATCGTAAAAACGAACAATTCATGCAGTTTCGTTACATTTGCTCAGTCACATTGACCTGGTTGAATACTAATGAATATAAATATGAATTCATGATTGCTGTAATTGTTCTGTGAGAAATTTTGGTACTCGTAAGTTTGGTAGTTACCAACTGTGTCTTGTACGCTTCTAGTAGTAAGCTGTCATGATGTCCAGTTACTTAGGTAAGTTAATTAGTTACACCCAATGATATATAAAAAACTATAGATACGTTACCAACACTTAAAAATGGCAACAAAAAAGTCAGGCAATTGCCTTAATTTTCATACATGCTACCATAGATAATTTCATAGAAATTCTTTTTTTGAATATAAAAAACATTTGCCATGTTTGAAAGCCGTGATGTTCGTACATGACGTGTCTATATTATAATACGTCGTTGGTTACACCTTTCTGCGAGCAGGTCATGCTCGTGAAAGAGGCGGTGGGGCGGAAACGGGAGAGAACTCTCCCACCGGAGTTACGTGTCACGTGTCTTCGCCGAAGACTATCGGCCTCCATGACAGGGGGCCTGAGGACGGTGAGAAGGCGGTTCATCGTCCTTACAGAAGCTGGCCCATGACGGCAGAGTGACGTGAGGAACTCACGCACGCCCCCCTTTAGAAGCGGGATCACACCCGAAACCCCCCCAAAGACGCGGGATAGAACCCGAACCACCCCCTGGGCGAGGCTGCAGTGGCGGCCGTAGGTCTGTTGAGAGTCCTGGGACATCCTTCCGAGGGCTTACCCGGGGCTCCCAACCATAGGCTGTTGGGCGTTACGTGAGGTTTTTTAGTCGGCAGGAGTCCGCCATAACATCCTTGAGCATTTTCCCTCACGTTAAAAAAAAAAGAAAATGGTAGTTACACCTGAAACGTTTACCGGGAGTATTGAAAATGAGTAGTTTTATGAATTTTGATGTGTTTTTTTTTGGGGTGATCACCTCGTATCTTTGTCACTCGGGCCGCCATATTGAAAAAAATGTCGTTTTAGTCTTAGAGGAGATTTTTTTGACGATGTTTTCTTTTCGTCTCATTCTACAACAGCAACATGTTCCACTGGAGGAACTACTGCGCAGCTGAGGCAGAAGGGGTGCCTCTCCCGCCTCAGCAGTAATTCTCCCTCTGAAACCTATTATTGCAAAATTGCGGCGCCTACGAACGAATTTCAGAGACGCAAAGATATTTGGCGCGAGCTGTACCTACTTACCTATTACAAAATTAAACTGGAGATAAAAATCCCATACTTGCGTAGGTACAAGCATAAAAATAAAAAAATTGCGTGTACTTAGTGTACACACGTAAGAAGTGAAACTTCTTCATAAACTTAATTTTCACCTCACCTTAAATTAAGTCAAAAAGTACAAAAGTCCAAAAGTCCAAAAGTCCAAAAGTCCAAAAGTCCAAAGTCCAAAAGTCCAAAGTCCAAAGTCCAAAGTCCAAAAGTCCAAAAGTCCAAAAGGCCAAAAGTCCAAAAGTCCCAAAGTCCCAAAGTCCCAAGGTCCCAAAGTCCCAAAGTCCCAAAGTCCCAAAGTCCCAAAGTCCCAAAGTCCCAAAGTCCCAAAGTCTAAAAGTCTAAAAGTCTAAAAGTCTAAAAGTCCAAAAGTCCAAAAGTCCAAAAGTCCCAAAGTACCAAGGTCCCATCCAAAAGTCCAAAAGCCCAAAAGTCCAAAAGTCCCAAAGTCCCAAAGTCCCAAAGTTCCAAAGCCCCAAAGACCCAAAGTACCAAGATCCCATCCAAAAGTCCCAAAGTCCCAAAGGCCAAAAGTCCAAAAGTCCAAAAGTCCCAAAGTCCCAAAGTCCCAAAGTCCCAAAGTCCCAAAGACCCAAAGTCCCAAAGTCCCAAAGTCCCAAAGTCCCAAAGTTCCAAAGTCCCAAAGTCCCAAAGTCTACAAGTCTAAAAGTCCAAAAAGTCCAAAAGTCCAAAAGTCCAAAAGTCCAAAAGTCCAAAAGTCCAAAAGTCCAAAAGTCCAAAAGTCCAAAAGTCCAAAAGTCCAAAAGTCCAAAAGTCCAAAAGTCCAAAAGTCCAAAAGTCCAAAAGTCCAAAAGTCCAAAAGTCCAAAAGTCCAAAAGTCCAAAAGTCCAAAAGTCCAAAAGTCCAAAAGTCCAAAAGTCCAAAAGTCCAAAAGTCCAAAAGTCCAAAAGTCCAAAAGTCCAAAAGTCCAAAGTCCAAAAGTCCAAAAGTCCAAAAGTCCAAAAGTCAAAAGTCCAAAAGTCCAAAATTCCAAAAGTCCAAAAGTCCAAAAGTCCAAAAGTCCAAAAGTCCAAAAGTCCAAAAGTCCAAAAGTCCAAAAGTCCAAAAGTCCAAAAGTCCAAAAGTCCAAAAGTCCAAAAGTTCAAAAGTTCAAAAGTCCCAAAGTCTCAAAGTACAAAAGTCCCAAAGACCCAAAGTACCAATGTCCCATCCAAAAGTCCGCGCGCCCAAAAGGCGCGTAACCAAAAATCGTGACGTGACGTGACGCAAATTTTTTTCCAACGCCGATAAAGAAGTTTCACTTCAAAAAGTAAAGAGGTTATGCGCACTTCGTCTCATTAGTGGTCATAAAGTTGACGACCCTGGAAGGTACCCAAGTACAAGGTTACTACGACAAATACTAAAAAAATAAATAAAGAGGAGGTTAAACAAGTCACGTCTGCTGGTGACAAGGTCGAGGGTACCTATGTGTATTTTATTAAAAGTACTAGCGGACGTCACGCGGTTTCACCCGCGTAGTTCCCGTTCCCGTGGGAATACGGGAATAAAATATGTTCACCGCAAAGAGTGTAGCTTTCCAAAAGTGAAAGAATTTTTCAAATCGGTCCATTAGTTCCGGAGCCTATTCGTTACAAACAAAAATACAAATCTTTCCTCTTTATAGTATTAGTATAGATCATGTCGGTCACAATATTGGTGTCCCAGAGTGAAAAAACCACCTCACCCTATAAAATGCTCACGAGAATACGGATGCTCAATAACGGTTGTTTCAAAGTACCGTGGCCAAGACTGTCGGAAATAAATCAGCTTGGAGGAAGCAGCGAGAATACTAGTAATGAGAATGTACTAGGTAACCTTTATGACGGAAAATCTTAAGTTCAATACTTCTGTAAGATACGCAAGATTTAGAGCTTTGATATAATATTACTGGGAGTCAAAGTCAAAATCCTTTATTGTATAACTAGCGGACGTCACGCGGTTTCACCCGCGTAGTTCCCGTTCCCGTGGGAATACGGGAATAAAATATAGCCTATGTTCACCGCAAAGAGTGTAGCTTCCCAACAGTGAAAGAATTTTTCAAATCGGTCCAGTAGTTCCGGAGTCTATTCATTACAAACAAACAAACAAACAAAAAAGCAAAAAAACAAATCTTTCCTCTTTATAATATTAGTATAGAAGTATAGATAGACCATCACAGATGCACTTACAAAAATTGAAAACACACAGATCAACGTAAAAAGAGAAACCCTTTCGGAAAATCAAATTGAATTTTGCTTAAAGTTGTATTGAGGAATTCCTCAAACTCAAAAAACATTTATTTCACACTAGCTGTTGCCCGCGACTTCGTACGCGTAAATTATGTTATAATGGCAACTTGATTGCTCTCTGCTTAGCCACTAGGATCTATAGCGTGATAATATAAAGCCTATTTGAAGACCCTACCCCTAGTTAATATTTGTACAAAATTTGAATCAAATCTATTTAGTACTTTTCGCGATCCTTCCGGACAAATTAATCAGACAAACAGACAAAAAAATTTCTAACTACAATTTCAGCTTCGGTATCTCATGTTGAACACCCAGCGAGTATTTTTAATATTCCCAATGTACCTACAGTTTTGACTTTTTTATCGTTTTATTATATGTATAGATAATCCTAAAACATACATACGCACTTGCGACACGTCATGAATACAAATCAAAGTTTGAAACTCGGCGGGCTTTTCTTTTTGTGCTCTATTTACTAACAAGTGATGTCTTCAACCAATGAGGAGTGTACGATAATTATAAAGTGCAGCTGATAATCTTTATATCAATACAAACGAACATATGGAGCAGCCAGTGCAGCAGCGGAAGCGGCTGAAAATCTAAAAATTAATAAATATAAGGGTCTCGATTCATCGTATCGTTTTTGTCCAGTCGGTGTCGAGACCCTAGGTCCATGGCGTCCCAATGCGCAAAAATTTCAACTGGTGACCCAAGGGCTGGCAGTTTTCTCGCTCAACGAATAGGTATTGCTATTCAAAGAGGGAATGCTGCTAATCTTTTGGGCACAATGCCACGGGGGCCTTATTTAGGTTTAGTTTAGATAGTAATAATGTAAATATAGATATGTAATAATTATGTTTCTCTGTAATTTTTAACAATAAATGTATTCTTTACATATGGAACTAAAAACAAATAGGTATTTAACAGTATGCACTGCACACATGTCCATCTTCGACTGTCACCCTTCATAAAACAAGATTGACATTTCACATTCATTGCGCATTCTTGTCGTATTGCAGTCGTATATTCTTCGTGTACATAAAAGGAGCAGACTCGTCCGTTTAGATTGTTTCTGTATACAAATACCTACTTACAACATTTTTATTTTGATGTCAAGTTTAACTTTTTTATTTTGCTTGTAAAATGACACCACTCGCCTCTTGGAAGTCAATGTTGAGGGATTCACAATTTTTCGGTTACTAAATTTAAAGATCCAATTGTCAACCATACAAAGCTTAGACGTCTCACGTAAAAACGTGAATGTTTTTAAAAAAAAACGTGAATGGGATTAGCTCCAAAGATCACGTCAACTACTCACAAAGCCATCTCCTTTTCTACTTTTCCAGCTTAATGCCCGCCCTCCACTGCGAGCGAGTCGGACCCATTACGGACTCCGCTATACTCGTAACGACGATTTTCATACATGTCCTTCCACCAAAGAAGACATGACATGTATCGAAAATCATCGTTACGAGTATAGCGGAGTCCGTAATGGGTTCGACTCGCTCGCAGTGGAAAGCGGGCATTAATGAAATCCTATGCCATATTTTATCTCGTCCCCTATTAAATGTCAGACACGCATTACAGGGTCTCTGCCTACCTAGAAGATTTACAGGGATGATGATACGTGGTGCAATAAAAGTCAGTAACCACTTTCAGCACATAACTGATCTTGTATCTAAGAAAGTGCACTTTACGGTTGAGCTGCTCTGTTCGTGATGCACAGCACTTTGCTATGTAAATTAAATAATAACAATACTATTATTTGGGTACCGTAGTAATTAGGAGCCCTGATAGCTTCTCCATCTCCATGTGTCCGTCTGTCTGTTTGTTTGTCAGCTATCTAGTTCTTAGTAGTAAAAAAGATTTACAGCGCAAATTTGTAAAAATATCAGGGATCTGTCCTACATCCAAAGCAGGGACGCAATTTTTTTTGTTTTTATCCCAGCCATGGTGCAATTTTGAAAGTCTATCTAATAATACGGTATTATTGGATAGACTTTCAAAATTGTAGATTTGGTGATGACTTGTATTGAACTACTAGCGGACGTCACGCGGTTACACACGCGTAGTTCCCGTTCCCGTGGGAATACAGGAATAAAATATAGCTGTTCACCGCAAAGAGTGTAGCTTCGCAACAGTGAAAGAAGTTTTCAAATCGGTCCAGTAGTTACGGAGCCTATTCGTTACAAACAGACAAACAAAAAAACAAATCTTTCCTCTTTATAATATTAGTATAGATAAGATCATTTTGCGAAATTTTTATTGAGCGAGAGTCAATAATGTCAGAGCTAACCCACCCTTCCCATCTCCTGAGACATTCCTCCAACGGCTTACCAGTAACTCCTAGTTAGCTCCTAGCTATAGGCAGATGTACTGCACCGTGTGGTAGAAGCCTGTAACAGTCAGCATCCATGAGGTTTTCTAAACGTATAAATCCCTTTCTATCAGTTAAATGGTTGATTACGGACATGTCACAAAAATCACTAGCAACTGTAATGAAAAGGAATTACGAAACTGTACTTTTCGAAGTAAAACGTATTTAAAGTAAGATCTCCGAAGACATTAATAGCTACGGAACCCCACACACCACGTGCATGGGCACGTCTTATGAGCATGTCGAACATGAAAGTGAAAACATCAATAGATTGTTGAACATGCGATACAGCTAGAAGATGATGCCGGTTGTTAACATTACAGATACTAAACAAATAAAACCGGCCAAGTGCGAGCTGGACTCGCCCATGAAGGGTTTCGTAGCAGCAAGTAACATAATATAAAAGTTGTTATAGTTCGTTGTAACTTTGATTGATGTTTTAACACGTTCGCAGTGGTAGTGATTTTTCTAACCGAAAATTGCGGTTTATGACGTATTAAAAAAACTGCCAGCTCTATCTCGTTCAAACCAATTTTCGTTGGTAGTTTTTATGGCAATGTACATCATATATTTTTTTTTGAATTATCATTCTCTTAGTTTAGAAGTTAGAGGGGGGGGGGGACACACATTTTCTACTTTGGAAGTGTCTCTTGCGCAAACTATTCACTTAAGGAATAAATGATTTTAGAAACCTCAATACCATTTTTGAAGACCTATCTATAGATACCGCACAAGTATGGGGTTGATGAAAAAAAAAATTTTGAGTTTCAGTTCTGAGTATGGGGACCCCCAAAATTTACTGCTTTTTTTTCTTGTTTTATATTAGAATCTTAATGCGGTTCACAGAATACATCTAGTTACCAAGTTTCAATAGCATAGGCCTTACAGTTTCGGAGAAAAGTGACTGTGACACACGGACGGACAGACAGACAGACATGACGAATCTATAAGGGTTCCGTTTTTGCCATTTGGCTACGAAACCCTAAAACCACCTCACCCTATAAAATGCTCACGAGAATATGGATGCTCAATAACGGTTGTTTCAAAGTACCGTGGCCAAGACTGTCGGAAATAAATCAGCTTGGAGGGAACAGCGAGAATACTAATAATGAGAATGTACTCACTAGGTAACCTTTATGACGAAAAATCTTAAGTTCAATATTTTTGTACGACACGCAATATTTAGAGAATCCAAGCTCTTTGATATAATAACTAGGAGTCAAAGTTAAAATCCTTTATTGCATAATAGACCATTACAAATGCATTTACAAAAATTGAAAACAATTCTGAAGTATCCAGAGATCACCGTAGAAAGCCGTAGAAAGAGAAACCCTTTCGGACCATCAAATTGAATTTTGCTTAAAGTTGTATTCCGGAATTCCTCAAACTCAAAAGACATTTATTTCGCATAATCCTAATACACAGGAACTTGCGACACGTCATGAATACAAATAAAAGTTAGTACCACCAGCTCGGAACGCGGCCTGCTTGTGAAGAACTGGCATGAAACTCGGCGGGCTTTTCTTTTAGTCTCTATTTACAATAAGTAATGTCCTCAACCAATGAGGAGTTTTTACGATAATTGTACAGTGCAGCTGATACAGAAATTATTAGCATATCTTCATATCAATAGAAACGAACATATAGAACTAAAAACAAATAGGTATTTAACAGTATGCACACATGTCCATCTTCGACTGTCACCCTTCATGAAACAAGATTGACATTTCACATTCATTGCGCATTCTTGTCGTATTGCAGTCGCATTATCGTCGTGTACATAAAAGGAGCATACTCGTCCGTTTACAGTGTTTCCGTATGCAAAGGCAACATTTTTATTCTAATGTCAAGTTTAACATTTTTGTTATTTAGCTTGTTAAAAAAAATGCCACTCGCCTGATGCAAGTTTTAGTAGTACATAAATGCTCTAAGGATTGAAGTCAATTTTCTTTTTTGAGTAGTATTTCTCAATGTCTCGATATTTAATAAAACGACAACTAGACAGGTAATGCACGGAAATATCCGTCAAAACTGTTGGCTTAAACCTTTCAGCCAGCTGTCAGAAAATGTATTGAAATATTTGCCAAAAGATATCGTGCTAGGGCGGAAATTGTCTACCATGCAAAGAGCAGACGGAAAATAACCGCAGAAATATCCTTTGTCTCATGTTTTACCGTCTCCAAATATGTGACATAATTAAATGACATTTTATCAGAAAATTTATTTTTGAGAATTTATGGTTGAGAATTCGCGGCTTTCAAATGCCCGGCTCTTTTCTGTTTCATAGTTCTAACTAGTAATAGCTGATAAGTGGTTACTACTGGTTTAGCCCAGTACCAAGAATAATACTCCCGGTACTGATAATTTAAATGGTATTAGTCTAAAACATGGTCTTTTTTTAACGTGAGGAAAATCCTACAGGTATGTATGCTATGCCGGACTCCTACCTAATAAAAACCACACGTATCCTACCTAACAGCCTACGGCGGGAGACCGGGCAAGCCCTCGGAAGGATGTCTGGGGACTCTCAAATAAGGCCTACTGTCATATCCATCCACCACTCACAAAGTCATATCCTACACAATTTTTCCAACTTTAATGAAACCCATTTTTTTTTCATATACCTAATTACTCTACTTAATGGCAGACACGAATCATAGTGTATCTGCCTACCTAGAAGATTTACAGGGATGATGATACGTGGTGCAATAAAAGTCAGTAACCACTTTCAGCACATAACTGATCTTGTATCTAAGAAAGTGCACTTTATGGTTGAGCTGCTTCGTTCGTGATGCACAGCAGTTTGCTATGTAAATTAAATATTAACAATACTATTATTTGGGTTCCGTAGTAAATTAGTAGCCCTGATAGCTTCTCCATGTGTCCGTCTGTCTGTTTGTTTGTCAGCTGTCTAGCTCTTAGTAGTAAAAAAGATTTACAGCGCAAATTTGTAAAAATATCAGGGATCTGTCCTACATCCAAAGTAGGGACGCAATTTTTAGCTTCTACCCTAGCCATGGTGCAATTTTGAAAGCCTATCTAATAATACGGTATTATTGGATAGACTTTCAAAATCGCAGATTTGGTGATGACTTGTATTCAACTACTAGCGGACTCACGCGGTTTCACCCGCGTAGTTCCCGTTCCCGTGGGAATACAGGAATAAAATATAGCCTATGTGCACCGCAAAGAGTGTAGCTTCGCAACAGTGAAAGAATTTTAAAAAATCGGTCCAGTAGTTCCGGAGCCTATTCGTTACAAACAAACAAACAAAAAAACTAATCTTTCCTCTTTATAATATTAGTGTAGATAAGATCATTTTGCGAAATTTTTATTCAGCGAGAGTCAATAATGTCAAAGCTAACCCACCCTTCCCATCTCCTGAGACATCCCTCCAACGGCTTACCCGGAACTCCTAGCTATAGGCAGATGTACTGCACCGTGTGGTAGAAGCCTGTAAGAGTCAGCATCCATGAGAATTTCTAAACGTAAAAATCCCTTTCTATCAGTTAAATGGTTGATTACGGACATGTCACAAATATCACTACCAATTGTAATGAAAAGGAATTACGAAACTGTACTTTTCGAAGTAAAACGTATTTAAAGTAAGATCTCCGAAGACATTAATAGCTACGGAACCCCACACACCACGTGCATGGGCACGTCTTATGAGCATGTCGAACATGAAAGTGAAAACATCAATAGATTGTTGAACATGCGATAGAGCTAGAAGATGATGCCGGTTGTTAACATTACAGATACGCTTCACAGATTTACCCGTAAACATGAGGAATTAATTGTTCAATGATGGCTATGATATCTGCGAACATAATACAAAAAACCGGCCAAGTGCAATTCAGACTCGCGCAAGGAGGGTTCCGTACCAAAAAACGGCAAAAAACACTGTTGTATGGGAGCTCCCCTATGTTTTTTTTTCTATTTTTTGATGAAAATACACAACTCAATATTCTGTAAGTATTTCAAGCGTCTACGTCTAGGTACTTGTTTCAGTTATTAATATATAAAATAAAATGACACGTTTATTGTATGGCAGCCCCCCCTTAAATATTATTATTTTTTCTGTTTTTTACTATTTTTTGTCATAGTGGAAACAGAAATACATCATCGGTGAAAATTTCAGCTCTCTAGCATGAGATACGGCCTCATGACGGACAGATAGTCAGACAGACAGACCGACAGCGAAGTCTTATTAATAGGGTCCCCTTTTTACCCTTTGGGTTGGAACCCTAAAACTCAACCGAATTTGGTTCCTACTGAACTGCCTCGGTGGCGCATTTGTCGACACCCCTTGTTGAGGTGTTGGATTTGAATCTCGGACTGGCTGGCTGACTGGCTAGTTGGTTTTTCGGGTTGGAGTTTAACCCCCATATTCATAATCGTTTATTAAACCTATTTTAGTTAAAACACATTTTAAATCTATTGCTGTCTCTAACCATACTCTGTCATTGGTTAGAGACAGCAATAGACTTAAAATGTGTTTTAACTAAAATAGGTTTAATAAACGATTATGAATATGGGGGTAAGTGTTTATTGAAATCTTGAACTATCTACCTATTATATCAAGCATATTATATCAAGCATAACGACTGCGATATCAATGAATAACGTTACAACCATTTTTGTTTATGATATGAATACTCCACTATGGATTATCCATTGATTCTTAACTGCTTAGTCTCTCTCTGATTACGGACGATAATCCGATTGGTAGCCGCACGATATTGATAACATCAATATAGGTACCTATTTTACAAATCCGCACGCCCCATGCCCACGCTTGAATTTATACCTAATTTCTGCATAAGTACAGTCACGATCTATAAATTATAATATCGGTGAACATACATAAAAAAAATACATACAGTCGAATTGAGAACCTCCTCTGTTTTTTAATTCGGTTAAAAATACAGTTTGAACTTGAACGGAAAAACTCTGAAACGACACATACATTGTCGGGTTACTTCTTATATTTTATTTCAATGTCCCAAGATTATGGGTATTTATGACCCTGCCATGGAAGCTACGCCCCAAGAAGCGCTATAGCACACAAAGCAAACCCAAGAGATACGGAACGAACCCTGAACCATTAGGTGGTAGCCAGTCTGTCGGGAATCCTGAGGCATTCTTCCGAGGAGTTACCAGGGGTGCCCGGCGCCAGACGGACAGGCAGGGTGCGTGTGGTTCCTGGGGCTTACCGGGGGCTCCCAATTGTAGGCAGTAGGTAGGGAACATGTGGTTTTTAGTAGGTAAGAATCCGGCACAGCATCCATGATGAATTTCCCAAACGTTAAAAAAAGGATCTGTGTGGTTTTAGTCAGTTCGAGTCCAGTATGAAACGTGTAAAAGAAAGCGGTAGACACAGTCGATAATAAATTCTGAAACTGTACGTAATTTATTGCCATTTCACTAAAAAAAAATCGGTATTTTTCAAAGCAAATGCCACTTGTTGAGTCATACTGAAATGACAGTGGTTTGCGGTAACATCAAATAGCAAAATTGAGGCCCTGGCCCTGGTCGAACATGCCCATTAGTGCTAAGTAAAGCAATAGATAGGTACTACCGCTAAGCCTGGGTTAGAGTACTACATAATTAGGTCAACGAAAATGACCGTTACCACGTACAGAATAGGGGTGAGTATTGAATTCCATGGCACAATACTGAACTCCCTATATTTTAGTGGTATTGACGTCATATAAGTGAATGATTACGACTTATATGCGTCATATTCATATTTTGTGTGACGTCAGATATCAGTGTCTAATCTCATGTATGCATGTGTCATCGAGCTATGATTTATGTCACATCATTATTAGACATTACTAGCTGACCCGCGCAACTTCGTTTGCGTGGTAAATGAAGAACCGCTCTACCGTTTTTGTGCAAACTTCACATAAAGCATCTACTAAATAGTCCGAACAAAGTCTAAACATTTGGTTTGGATAGGTGACCCCGTTCTTGAGTTATAAAATTACAACGAAATGTGGCATTGATTTTTATATATATAGATAGATAGATAAGAAAATGATCTCACTACAATAATATCGAATTAATATGCTTGAGAGAAGAATCAATGTTCCATATTAACATAACAGCATAATTATAGCAATAAAATGTCTAGAAAACAGCAGATTACATTCACATGGAGACACTGAAGCGTAACCGAAGAATATAACTTTCTATTGGTCAACTTGAGACACTTTGAAAAGGCACTTGCACTTTAAGAAACGTAATTTTTTCAACGGACGGAATTCAACGGACATAACCTTTTGAATAAGAATTTTTCAAATTGGTTAATACACTTAATACCTACCTACATAACGAAGTCTGAAGTGGCAAAAAATAATCTTTAAAAATTGCTAAGTTTTAGTTCGTACTTCCCGCTTTTTAGTTCACTCAACTGGTAATCATTAGGAGTAAGTAAACTATTAAATATGAACAATTGATGGCTAACGGCGATAAACAAATGGAACCACTTTTTAAATCTGGCGTCTCCTTGCCTAAATACATTTTTTTCAGTAGCGAGACTACAATATCCTCCAAACTTATCGCAATTCCAACTCTATATACTATGGATTCATACAATTATTTTAAAAATAGTGAAAAGCTCTTGTGTACTGCCAAAGGTACTAAAAATTACAATTTAAAAAAATGTAAATAAAATATACTCTTTTTTGTAAGTCTGTACTTTTTTTTACCCCCTTTGAAATCAGATATGGGTGAATATACGCTATTTGAATTTCAGTGGCCCATAGAGAAATTTTATGTTAACCCCATTATACTATAGTTTCCGTATGCTTAAACAATAAAGAAAATGTTATTTTATTTGGACCACATAGTTTATTTATAATAATTTGTTTTATTTTAGCATTAATAGTCTAAAATAGTCATAAATGTATACTCCTCTGGCTTTACCGCTTACCAGTTTATGGTAAATAAATGGTCAGATACTTTAAATCTGTATGCCATTATGATCTTTTTTAAGATGATCAAATGCTTTAATAAATTTCGAAACATATTTTAATAAAATACACTGTAAAAACATTTATTAATATAAAAAAATAACTTATCTTTTTTGGCCCCTTACAAAAATGTCACCTTCATCTGGCGAAACCCAAAGAACTAAAATTTTACTTAAATGCGCAAAGATATGTTTTTGACTTTCATGTGTGCGCGGGTCACAGTGTAAAGTAAGAAGTACGCTAAAATCGTTGAGAAAAGCTTCAATAATTTTGCGTCAGTTTGCGATTGACTGCAGGAAAGCGGGTTTGTGCCAGTCGTTGGAATATTTCCTCTGGTAAGTATATATTTTTCTATTTTAAAGTTACGAAATTGTATATTTGAGCAATGCAATGTTTATTGTGTGTAGATGTCATGTATTAAGTTAAAGCGTAGTCAGAAATGCGAGTGATGCTATTTTTATAGATAACTAGCTGACCCGCGCAACTTCGTTTGCGTGATAAATGAAGAACCGCTCGACCGATTTTGAGCAAACTTCACATAAACCATCTACTAAATAGTCCGAATAAAACCTTAAAATTTGGTTTGGATAGGTATGCCCGTTCTTGAGTTATAAAATTACAACGAAAAGTGGCATTGATTTTTATATATATAGATGTGCGATTTTGTCACTTCTCTGGCGTCATTACTCTGGCATATTTCATGCCAGAGAAAAAACATACGCGCCAGGAAAGTGACAAAAATTAAAAAATGTAGTAACTTTCGTTAATACTTAATGTATTAAGAGGTCGATTCATTTGTTCTAGCTACTCCAGCATAATCAGACATCATGGCAAGCGATAATGACCACAGAGCCCCATTAACTGGCCACTACACGGAAGACATACTGAATATAGACCAGGGCGAGCTTAGGGTGGTTCTCGAGTGACTTAAACATAACAAATCCTCGTAAAAGACGGAGTTATACTGAGCTCCTTAAAGCAGGCGGAACTCCAGTCCTTAGAGAATTAACGAGCATCTTTAATTCCACTCTCCAGCAGAGTCAGACATCTAAAGCGTGATGTGGAAGTGCGGTGGCTCTGTTTTTTTAAAAAAGGTGACTAGATCTTAGTAAAGAACTAATGTGACGGCCCCATCTGACTCCTAATTCATATTTACAAGTTGTCCTCTAGATTGTCACAAATAGCTTCACCGGAAAACTTGACGAGTTTCAGCCAATTGAGCAAGCCGGATTTCAAAAGGGCTTTAGTACCATGGAACACATCCATACTGTTCGGTGGATTGTACAGCAGACAGAGGAGTACAATCAGCCACTGCGTAAGTATGGCTTTCGTGGACTACGAGAAAGCCTTCGACTCTATCCAAACCTGGACAGCCCTGGACGCTTTGTAGCGATGTCGTATTGATTGATGATGTATCAAGGTGTTGAGATGCTTAACATACCACTACCATGACTATCCAGTTGGAGGATTAAAAGTAAAATCTTATAGCACGGCGCAGAGGTGTGTATAGGGAGATGTAATATCCCCTAAACTCTTCACCAATGCGCCTGAGGACTTCTGTTAGTCACAAGTCTGAGATGGGGCGAGAATACAAACGGTGAAACGATTTGCCGATGACATGGAGAAACCGAATTTCG
The DNA here is from genome assembly GCA_933228765.1 of Miltochrista miniata. Taxonomy (NCBI): domain Eukaryota; kingdom Metazoa; phylum Arthropoda; class Insecta; order Lepidoptera; family Erebidae; genus Miltochrista; species Miltochrista miniata. The sequence goes on from OW121769.1 coordinate 7,923,536, forward strand.
AGATGCGTCGTGCTATTATGACGAGGTATCGTCATGGTAGAGGAAATGCTGGAACAGTTGAGGAGTGTGCTGTAAAGTCTTAATGGAAAGGCTCGACGTGTTGGCTTCGGCATTAACTTGGATGAAACCAAGGTAATTTCAGTGAGCGTGTCATGCCGATACCAATCTACGTCAAAGGATCGAGCGAGACTTGAGGTTGTCCAGGAATATACCTACCTTGGTCAGGTAATCATACTAAGAAAGAATAATCTGGATTAGGAAATAGTCAGAAGGATCCGCTTGGGCTGGGCATCATTCAGCAAACTGCGTCGTGTTTTCTATTTGCATATACCGCAATGCCTGAAGCCGAAAGTCTATCACTACTGTGTTCTACCAATTATGACCTACAGTGCCGAGACCTGGACACTCACACTGGTCCTTAAAGTGGCACAGTGAGCAATGGAATGAGCTATGTTTGGGGTGTATACAAAGGGAAAAATCTGAAACAATTAGATCACATTTATCAGTGAATCATAGTGGTCGTCATAGCCCGCAGAGTATCGGTTTTGAAGTGGCAGTGGGCTGACGACATCAGTAGAAGAACCGATGGCCGATGGAGTAAATGAGTTTTGGAACTTTAACTTGGTAAAGGTGAGGTAGGACAACTCACCGCCAGATGGAGCGACGACCTAAAAACGTCACAGGGATTGACTGGATGCGGAAGGCGCGCAGGACCGTGTACATATGGGCAAGCCATTTTCTCCGAAGGGGTGGGCAGATTGTATTGTGGCATAATTTGGAAGAGGCCTACGTCCACCAGTAGACTATCATAGGCTGATTTCATGATTGATTGATGAAACGAAACACAAGCATTAACAAACCATAAATATTAAAAATAATTATGCGTTTAGAAACTGTGAAGACTGAATTTCTCTCGTATACAAAAAATATTCGAAACCTATACTGTATATTAAATGTTTTATTTAATATTTCTCCCTTTTCTTAGCTAATAATCAAAGACATGTCACTACTCTGCTTTAATTTGTCACTATTGTGCCATAGTCTCACTCCTCTGATAACATATTTTCCTCTGGCGCTTATAAAATTCAAAAAATTGGAAAAATCTTCTGGCCATCATTATTAGGACTTTGCAAATATTGTAAAATATACAAATTATCGATATTGAATGGAACAGATAAAATTTTCTTGTGGGACACAAAAAAATCAAATACCGTATATTCACCCATATACCTACTCTATTTCTAATAAAAAAAGTTGGCAACCCTAACCCTACCACCAATTCTGAAGCCTTCGCTTTAAAAAGGTAAACCTAAATCACGTAGCCGAGACCCATTCTGCGACAAGAGTTTCCACTTTTACAAAAACATAGGTACCTCTTTGCTTTTTGAACTCAGCAGAACATACATAGTTAACGAGGCAGCATGACTAGTTGCTGTTATGAATGTAGACCGAAGCCAGGGGGAATGAGTAAGCATCTCGCTGCACGATTTATTCACCGGGATTAGGGTTGGCAACCGGCCATTTTGCTGGATTCGCTTAACGGATAAACATTATGCATTTTTTTTTTGCTGTCGAATCATGAATGTGATAGACCGTAATGAGATTATACTGAGATCTTAGGGCTCCTGGTCAACTTTGCCTGCAAGTCATGGTGATGAGAAAGAAATCTCGAAACAAAATTTCACACTTTGCGTTCGGAGCGTTCGAGCACGGTGAGGTCCGATAGAGGATTTCTTTTGCGCACGTTTTGATTGTGGAATGATCTCCTTGCCCTGGATTTCCCAAATGCCTGCAGTATGGGGCTCATCAAAAGGGGTCTTAGAAGGTTCTTGCAGGGTCGGCGGAGCGAGTGTAGCGACTCTCGTGTTGCTAATGTTCATAGGATATTTTGGTTAATCACTTTCCTTCATGTGGGTCGTAAACTTGTCGGCCACCTTAGTGGTATTAAAAAAAAAACCTTGTACCAGCTCTTCCAAAGGCCAATCATCCTAATATGGTGAAAAATAGGAGAGGCCTGATTTGATTGAATGACTGTTGTAATTTTTTATCACCATGTAAGATCTCATATCAGCTAGTTAGCTACTGTAGACGAATGATATGATCTGTATTGTATGCAATGGCATTGATGGATTTAAGTATGTAAATAGATGTTGGAAGGCAAATTCTTTTAGAGATTAAGGTAGCCTTTCCACCAGAGATGTGATATGCTACCTTGCTATGGATGCGATGCGTTCGTTTTATGGATACATTCATAGCAACGTATCCATAAAACGAACCAATCATATTCTTTGGCCGAAATGATTTAAGTGAGCTATTTTGTTTTTTTATGGAAGGATGCATGAAGATCCGACTACCTCCAGTAAGCTTTTTGCAGTAGTTGTTTTGCTGTGTCACATCTTTTTAAGTCTTTATAGGACATCTTATTCGCACAGCTACATAGCTTAGTACCAGTGCAACCAGCAAAGCTGGATAGAACATCTCTGGTGGAAAAGAGACATTAAAATCCATACTATAACAATACAAAAAGGAAGTCAACATTTTTAATCTGGGATCTAAATTGATGTACTTAATATTCTTTGACCATAATCCAGTACGAAAATTATGTTGATTTATAGGTCTGGTTATAATTTGCTTGAGTGCCATTTAAACTATATCTATGTCAAATCTCACATTACTTCGTGAGCGCAATACGCTTAAAAACCTGTTCCCAATCTAACACAATGGACAGTAAACGGTGACACATGTTACATTACACGTATAGGCGTGAGAACCGTGAACGAAGAAAAAACTTAACTCGAAATACTCAATACTTTTAGCACCTATCTTATTTACCCACGACTTCGATTAAATCCTTTATCTATTATTGATGAAAAAAAATACACAGGTAGGTTTACTTATATGTTTGTTTACCATTACAATTACATTTCCTCACTAAAGTGTTTATTGATACACACTCGGCTTCAATATAAAATTATACGCATCAAAATTTAGTTTTTGCGTTGGCCCGTTGCGACCACAGACAGACCGATACACACGTTAAACTTATAACTTCATTTTCGAAAAACTAAAGTGTCCATTTGTAGTAACTAAAAATCAGCTTTCAAGCCATATTGCATAACTACTTATTTTTCTAGGCCTAGGAGTTACTATTCTATGCCTTTTTAAAAAGGCCGTAAAGCACAACCGGTGTAAAATAAACAAATGTTGTGGAATAGTACAAGTTATTCAATTTGTGCAGCATTTTCCACTATAAACCATCAACAGAATGAAAAATTAGCTTTCAGGCCGTCAAGGTGTATTCGATTTTCGCTTACAGTGACAGCCCTACGCTCCCAGGACGCGCTCGTTACTGCGGGTCGTTCGCCCTTGACCTCATAAAGGATAGGCATGTATTTGACTTATTGCTTACCATAATGCCTGACGATTTTTCTTTTTTTAAACTTTGATACGAACGAAGCCTTTGTACTTTGCAGATGACGATTTCTGACAAAGGTAATGGGCCCGAATTGACCAAAACTTTCGGCAATTATTTTTTCTTTCGCTTTCGGAATAGATATTAATACTCTTTTTAACACAAAGCGACAGACAAGCATACGACAAACAATCGAAAGGTAGACTACGCGGCCCCCAGACCAACAAGTCTGCGCCTTGCTGATACCGTTCACGATACCAAGAAATTATACCTAGGTTGTAATTATTAAGTGTACACGCAGGGAGCACTACCAAGCGCCACCGCACTCACCATTTCGGAAAAGTTAAAGACTACAGTTAAACGAACTCAATACGTAATAATTAATAGTCTCTGGACACGAAATAGAGCTCTACTAACCTTATTTACATTATGACTATAATCGTAGAGGGATCACTAACTAGATAGCTTATACGGTAAAAAGAAAGTTTACAAAAGATGAATGCATGGTAACCGCGGTTTGATCGCAACCGCTGTACTGTACCGCTCCTTGCGTATGATTTTGTACGCAAGGACCGGTACGCGGTACAGCGCGGTTGCGGTCAAACTATAGCAGATAAACCGGCCAAGTGCAAGTCGGACTCGCTCGCGGAGGATTCAAAACAAGAAGCCGTGAGATCGTTCTCACCAAACTGCCCCTCTCTAACACGTTTATTGTGAAAGTTCAATCCGATTGACGTTGTCATTTTTGTTTAATTTCAAACTTTGAGCAGATGATCCACGTGACCTAGTGACCTAGTTTAATGCGACAGAGTCACAGACTACAGACATAGTCTCGACATAAGCCCCTCTGCACTCTATTTTATAGAGAGGGGCTAAAACGGCCAAAATGTTCTTACAGAAGCAGTCCAAGACTGTGGCGTGTCTTTGCCCCCTCATATTAGTGGGATACCCCTCTAGGCAAGGCCGCGGTGGTAGCCAAAGTCTGCCGGGAACACTAGAGCATACTTCAAACCCAAACTCAAAAAAACATTTATTTCGCATGATCCTAACACATAGGCGACACGTCCATGAATACAATGCAAAGTCATTATCACCAGTTAGGAACGCGGCCCGCTTGAGAAGAACTCTCTCTCACTTCTATTTGCGCTCTATTTACAATAATTTAAACTAAAAATCACGAACTATTGCTTGAGAATGTAGTAGAGCAAGCAGATCATTTCCAGGCTTCCTTGTCAAGCAATTAATCGTCAAAAACTAAGACCAATGACTCCAACTCTTCTAAAAATATTTTAAATGACATATATATTGCCTTGGTTCAATCAGTATTGCTGTATTGTATTCCAGTATAGGGAGGGGCTGCTAAAAGCAGATTTATTGAGGTAGAGAGAGCTCAACGCGCCCTAATAAAATGCATGTATTTTAAATTCTCTACTAGTCGCTTATATTATATTAGTAACCTACTCTCAGTGCGAAAGCTGTACTTAATTCAAATAATATGAAAAAAACATAAATCACTTCCATTTAATAAGAACTTTCTTAAAAAACGCAGAAAAGATATAATCGCAGAAATCCCTCAAACGATCGGCGACACTATACAATAAAGTAAATAAACAGATTTACATATACACAAAACAATGTTATGATTGTAGAAGATCTATAACGAATTGGATTAAACCATTGACTTACGAGGATACAGAAAGACTTCTGGAACGCTTAGTATAAGTAATATTCTTATTGACGCGATAAACATACACTGAAATACATAATATTATATAAACAAAACTATAATCTGCAACTTCACACACACACACACACACACACACACACACACACACACACACACACACACACACACACACACACACACACACACACACACACACACACACACACACACACACACACACACAGACACACACAGCCACAGCCACAGACACACAGACACACAGACACAGACACACACACACACACACACACACACACACACACACACACACACAGACACAGACGCACGCACGCACGCACACACACACACACACACACACACACACACACACACACACACACACACACACACACACACATAAATTTTTGAAGTCCTTAATTAATTACGTACTTAATACAAATGTAGCAACGTGTTTTTGTATATACACTGATTATGTATGCTAAGGAAGAGCGATCTCTCCTACTACAGGCATTACTTGCTTACAAGGAGAGATCAATCACTTTATTGTAACTGAATTGTGTTAAAGAAAATAAACTATTTTGTATTTGTATTTAGCCGAATCGCCATCAGAACTACAGTCACTAGTCACAACGATGAAAGATGATTGTCTAATGAGAGGCTTACATTTGAACGCGTCTAAAACGAAAGTGATGAGTATTCGAAAGAGAAGAGGACAGAACGAATGCCAGGATAACTGTAAATTATGTAGTGCTGGAACAGGTGAATGAGTTTGTATATCTTGGATGTGCATTTAGCAGGGATGGACGGTACACCGCTGATGTAGAAAAGAGGGTAACTGCGGGAAATAGTGTGAATGGAGCGTTAGGCAAACTTTTAGGTACCAAGGCCTTAAGTCAAAAGGCCCAGCTCGCAGTACACAATGCGGTGCTGATACCTACGCTAACGTATGGAAGCGAGAGTACGTATGTGAAGTTAGCGTCTCATATGTTAGCGTCTCATAGTTTGAAAGGAGTTCTTATAGCGTCCAGCATAGTTCTAGAGTTCCTGATACTTTTTATCGATAGTTCCGCAGAATTAAATACAGAAAACGGCATTCTAAAAAATGAGACGCTAACGACCGGAAGTTAGCGTCTCATTATAGTGAAACTGAAAAATCAAACAGGAATGGTTCTTCAACGAATAGTTCTAGAGTTCTCTGTGTGAAGTTCAGCAGAGTTCTAGCTCGTTAAGAATTTTATGAACAGTCAGAATGAACGGTAAATCATTACGACAGTGAGACGCTGTCTCACTATGACGAGTTCTGGCTTCTACGAGGGTTCCAAACGATGAGTACTTATTTTCTGTGTAAAGTTCAGCAGAGTTCTAGCCTCTATCGTCGTTAAGAATTTTTGAACAGTCAGAATGAACGAAAAATCATTACGAAAGTGAGACGCTGTCTCACTATGACGAGTTCTGGCTTCTACAAGGGTTCCAAACGATGAGTACTTATTGTCTGTGTAAAGTTCAGCAGAGTTATAACCTCTATCGTCATTAAGAATTTTTTGAACAGAGTGAACGAAAAATCATTACAAAAGTGAGACGCTGTCTCACTATGACGAGTTCTGGCTCCTACAAGGGTTCTAAGCAATCAGTGAAGATCCTTTGTGTGGAGTTCAGCGGAGTTCTACCCTCTATCGTCATTAAGAATATTTTGAACAGTCAATATGAACGAAAAATCATTACGAAAGTGAGACCCTGTCTCACTATAACGAGTTCTGGCTTCTATAAAGGTTCTAAGCAATCAGTAAAGACCCTTTGTGTGGAGTTCAGCTGAGTTCTACCCTCTATCATCATTAAGAATTTTTTGAACGGGTAGAATGACTGAAAAATCATTACAACAGTGAGACGCTGTCTCACTATGGCGAGTTCTGGCTTCTACAAGGGTTCTAAGCAATCAGTAAAGATCATTTGTGTGGAGTTCAGCGGAGTTCTACCCTCTATCTTCCTTAAGAATTTTTTGAACAGTCAGAATGAACGAAAAATCATTACGAAAGTGAGACGCTGTCTCACTATAACGAGTTCTGGCTTCTATAAAGGTTCTAAGCAATCAGTAAAGACCCTTTGTGTGGAGTTCAGCTGAGTTCTACCCTCTATCATCATTAAGAATTTTTTGAACGGGTAGAATGACTGAAAAATCATTACAACAGTGAGACGCTGTCTCACAATGGCGAGTTCTGGCCTCTACAAGGGTTCTAAGCAATCAGTAAAGATCCTTTGTGTGGAGTTCAGCGGAGTTCTACCCTCTATCGTCATTAAGAATTTTTTGAACAGTCAGAATGAACGAAAAATCATTACGAAAGTGAGACGCTGTCTCACTATAACGAGTTCTGGCTTCTATAAAGGTTCTAAGCAATCAGTAAAGACCCTTTGTGTGGTGTTCAGCGGAGTTCTACCCTCTATCGCCATTAAGAATTTTTTGAACAGTCAGAATGAACGAAAAATCATTACGAAAGTGAGACGCTGTCTCACTATAACGAGTTCTGGCTTCTATAAAGGTTCTAAGCAATCAGTAAAGACCCTTTGTGTGGAGTTCAGCTGAGTTCTACCCTCTATCGTCATTAAGAATTTTTTGAACAGTCAGAATGAACGAAAAATCATTACGAAAGTGAGAGGCTGTCTCACTATGACGAGTTCTGGCTTCTACAAGGGTTCCAAACGATGAGTACTTATTGTGTGTGTAAAGTTCAGCAGAGTTATAGCCTCTATCGTCATTAAGAATTTTTTGAACAGAGTGAACGAAAAATCATTACAAAAGTGAGACGCTGTCTCACAATGACGAGTTCTGGCTCCTACAAGGGTTCTAAGCAATCAGTAAAGATCCTTTGTGTGGAGTTCAGCGGAGTTCTACCCTCTATCGTCATTAAGAATATTTTGAACAGTCAGAATGAACGAAAAATCATTACAAAAGTGAGACGCTGTCTCACTATAACGAGTTCTGGCTTCTATAAAGGTTCTAAGCAATCAGTAAAGACCCTTTGTGTGGAGTTCAGCTGAGTTCTACCCTCTATCATCATTAAGAATTTTTTGAACGGGTAGAATGACTGAAAAATCATTACAACAGTGAGACGCTGTCTCACTATGGCGAGTTCTGGCTTCTACAAGGGTTCTAAGCAATCAGTAAAGATCATTTGTGTGGAGTTCAGCGGAGTTCTACCCTCTATCTTCATTAAGAATTTTTTGAACAGTCAGAATGAACGAAAAATCATTACGATAGTGAGACGCTGTCTCACTATAACGATTCTGGCTTCTATAAAGGTTCTAAGCAATCAGTAAAGATCCTTTGTGTGGAGTTCAGCTGAATTCTACCCTCTATCATCATTAAGAATTTTTTGAACGGGTAGAATGACTGAAAAATCATTACGACAGTGAGACGCTGTCTCACTATGGCGAGTTCTGGCTTCTACAAGGGTTCTAAGCAATCAGTAAAGATCATTTGTGTGGAGTTCAGCGGAGTTCTACCCTCTATCATCATTAAGAATTTTTTGAACGGGTAGAATGACTGAAAAATCATTACGACAGTGAGACGCTGTCGCACTATGGCGAGTTCTGGCTTCTACAAGGGTTCTAAGCAATCAGTAAAGATCATTTGTGTGGAGTTCAGCGGAGTTCTACCCTCTATCTTCCTTAAGAATTTTTTGAACAGTCAGAATGAACGAAAAATCATTACGAAAGTGAGACGCTGTCTCACTATAACGAGTTCTGGCTTCTATAAAGGTTCTAAGCAATCAGTAAAGACCCTTTGTGTGGAGTTCAGCTGAGTTCTACCCTCTATCATCATTAAGAATTTTTTGAACGGGTAGAATGACTGAAAAATCATTACAACAGTGAGACGCTGTCTCACTATGGCGAGTTCTGGCTTCTACAAGGGTTCTAAGCAATCAGTAAAGATCCTTTGTGTGGAGTTCAGCGGAGTTCTACCCTCTATCGTCATTAAGAATATTTTGAACAGTCAGAATGAACGAAAAATCATTACAAAAGTGAGACGCTGTCTCACTATAACGAGTTCTGGCTTCTATAAAGGTTCTAAGCAATCAGTAAAGACCCTTTGTGTGGAGTTCAGCTGAGTTCTACCCTCTATCATCATTAAGAATTTTTTGAACGGGTAGAATGACTGAAAAATCATTACAACAGTGAGACGCTGTCTCACTATGGCGAGTTCTGGCTTCTACAAGGGTTCTAAGCAATCAGTAAAGATCATTTGTGTGGAGTTCAGCGGAGTTCTACCCTCTATCTTCAATTAAGAATTTTTTGAACAGTCAGAATGAACGAAAAATCATTACGAAAGTGAGACGCTGTCTCACTATAACGAGTTCTGGCTTCTATAAAGGTTCTAAGCAATCAGTAAAGATCCTTTGTGTGGAGTTCAGCTGAGTTCTACCCTCTATCATCATTAAGAATTTTTTGAACGGGTAGAATGACTGAAAAATCATTACGACAGTGAGACGCTGTCTCACTATGGCGAGTTCTGGCTTCTATAAAGGTTCTAAGCAATCAGTAAAGATCCTTTGTGTGGAGTTCAGCTGAGTTCTACCCTCTATCATCATTAAGAATTTTTTGAACAGGTAGAATGACTGAAAAATCATTACAACAGTGAGACGCTGTCTCACTATGGCGAGTTCTGGCTTCTACAAGGGTTCTAAGCAATCAGTAAAGATCATTTGTGTGGAGTTCAGCGGAGTTCTACCCTCTATCGTCATTAAGAATTTTTTGAACAGTCAAAATGAACGAAAAATCATTACGACAGTGAGACGCTGGCTCATTATGACGAGTTCTGGCTTCTACGAGAGTTCTTAGCAATCAGTAAAGATCCTCTGTGTGAAGTTCAGCAGAGTTCTAGCCTCTATCGTCGTTAAGAATGTTTTTAACAGTCAGAATGAACGAAAAATCATTACGACAGTGAGACGCTGTCGTACTATGACGAGTTCTGGCTTCTACAAGGGTTCTAAGCAATCAGTAAAGATCCCCTGTGTGTAGTTCAGCGGAGTTCTAGCATCTATCATCGTTAAGAATTTTTTGAACAGTCAGAATTAACTTAAAATCATTACGACAGTGAGACGCTGTCTCACTATGACGAGTTCTGGCTTCTACGAGGGTTCTAAGCAATCATCAAAGATCCTCTGTGTGAAGTTCAGCAGAGTTCTAGTCTCTATCGTCGTTAAGATATTTTTAAACAGTCAAAATGAACGAAAAATCATTACGACAGTGAGACGCTGTCTCATTATGACGAGTTCTGGCTTCAACAAGGGTTCTAAGCAATCAGTAAAGATCCTCTGTGGGTAGTTCAGAAGAGTTCTAGCATCTATTGTTGTTAAGAATTTTTTAAACAGTCATATTGAACGAAAAATCATTATGACAGTGAGACGCTGTCGTACTATGACGAGTTCTGGCTTCTACAAGGGTTCTAAGCAATCATTAAAGATCCTCTGTGTGAAGTTCAGAAGAGTTCTACCCTCCATCGTCGTTAAGAATTTTTTGAACAGTCATAAAACCACCTATGCCGTATTTCAACTCATTCAAATAATGCAGTAAACAAACAATTTAGATCTCGATTTCCTCATAATTAATTACATTTAAATGTCAACCCTGATCATAATCACTTCTCAAGCATGGGTCTGGGCGTGGACACTCTCGCTCGAGACCATGGTGCGAGCCATGCTCTCCAGCGGGAGTAAGTGGGACTGCGCCGCTTTTTTCTGCGAGCAGGTCATGCTCGTGAAGGAGGCGGCGGGGAGGGTGCGGGAGAGACCTCTCCCACCCGAGTTCCTCAGTCGGCGGCCTGGGCGCCGCTGACGTGTCGGCGAGGACTATCGGCCTCCATGACCGGGGGTCTGAGGATGGTGAGAGGGTCGCTCACCGTCCTTACAGAAGCAGACCCATGACGACAGCGTGACGTGAGCAACTCACGCATGCCCCCCCTTAGAAGCGGGATCACACCCGAAACCCCCCAAAGACGCGGGATAGCACCCGGACCAACTCCACACAAAGGATCTTTACTGATTGCTTAGAACCCTTGTAGAAGCCAGAACTCGTCAAAGTGAGACAACGTCTCACTTTTATAATGAATTTTCAGTCATTCTACCCGTTCAAAAAATTCTTAATGACGATAGAGGGTAGAACTCCGCTGAACTCCACACAAAGGATCTTTACTGATTGCTTAGAACCCTTGTAGAAGCCAGAACTAGTTATAGTGAGACAGCGTCTCACTTTCGTAATGATTTTTCGTTCATTCTGACTGTTCAAAAAATTCTTAATGGCGATAGAGGGTAGAACTCCGCTGAACTCCACACAAAGGGTCTTTACTGATTGCTTAGAACCTTATAGAAGCCAGAACTCGTTATAGTGAGACAGCGTCTCACTTTCGTAATGATTTTTCGTTCATTCTGACAGTTCAAAAAATTCTTAATGACGATAGAGGGTAGAACTCCGCTGAACTCCACACAAAGGATCTTTACTGATTGCTTAGAACCCTTGCAGAAGCCAGAACTCGCCATAGTGAGACAGCGTCTCACTGTTGTAATGATTTTACAGTCATTCTACCCGTTCAAAAAATTCTTAATGATGATAGAGGGCAGAACTCCGCTGAACTCCACACAAAGGGTCTTTACTGATTGCTTAGAACCTTTATAGAAGCCAGAACTCGTTATGGTGAGACAGTGTCTCACTTTCGTAATGATTTTTCGTTCATTCTGACTGTTCAAAAAATTCTTAATGACGATAGAGGGTAGAACTCCGCTCAACTCCACACAAAAGATCTTTACTGATTGCTTAGAACCCTTGTAGAAGCCAGAACTCGTCATAGTGAGACAGCGTCTCACTGTCGTAACAAATTTTCGTTTATTCTGACTGTTCAAAAAATTCTTAATGACGATTGAGGCTAGAACTCCGCTGAACTCCCTACAAAGGATCTTTACTGATTGCTTAGAACCAGTGGCGGCTGGTGGGTCCTCGATCTGGGGGTGCACTTTGTCTGCTTTCTTGTTTTAAATTTATTAAGCGTTAATTTTATACCTATCAACTTTATATTGAAAAGTTTTATATAGTATAGTTTTAAGTACTTAGTTACTTAGTTATTGTTTATGCTCATTTTCACACACTCCACACACTTTGATCGTAATATAGAATAGAACTAAAAACAAAATAAAACAACTAACAATTTAAAAATCAGAACTATCAATACATATTTAACGCGTCACAGATACAGCGAAACAATACCGGGAGAATTCGCATTTCGTCATCAACAAAACATCGAGGACTCTCGGTAATCTTCGGATTGCCCGAGCGCGTGCGGCGCACGAAAAGCGACTCATTGCCCGGTACATTTTCTATGAACGATGTTTTGTCTCACGCGCCAGGCGTATTAGCTCGTATCTAGTACAAGTTGTATGAGCAGCCCTCGTGCACTCGGGAAAGCGCACGCCGATTTTTGTTACAGGGAGTCTGGGCTTTAGTAGTGTAGCAAAGAGCTTAAATTATTTCGTCATAATTAGACATGTTATTAATTTTGAATTTTTGTATGTTTATAGAATAAGTGTAAGGTAAATACCTAATTGTAAGTAATTCATTAATAAATTTTGTTATTTTTAAATCCTTTGAACTGGTGGTTCACTGCACGAGCGCACTTAAGGTACAGCCGCCACTGCTTAGAACCCTTATAGAAGCCAGAACTCGTTATAGTGAGACAGCGTCTCACTTTCGTTATGATTTTTCGTTCATTCTGACTGTTCAAAAAATTCTTAATGACGATAGAGGCTAGAACTCCGCTGAACTCCACACAAAGCATCTTTACTGTTAGCTTAGAACCCTTGTAGAAGCCAGAACTCGTCATAGTGAGGCAGCGTCTCACTTTCGTAATGATTTTTCGTTCATTCTGACTGTTCAAAAAATTCTTAATGGCGATAGAGGGTAGAACTCCGCTGAACTCCACACAAAGGGTCTTTACTGATTGCTTAGAACCCTTGTTGAAGCCAGAACTCGTCATAGTAAGACAGCGTCTCACTGTCGTAACAAATTTTCGTTTATTCTGACTGTTCAAAAAATTCTTAATGACGATTGAGGCTAGAACTCCGCTGAACTCCCTACAAAGGATCTTTACTGATTGCTTAGAACCCTTGTAGAAGCCAGAACTCGCCATAGTGAGACAGCGTCTCACTGTTGTAACGATATTTCAGTCATTCTACCCGTTCAAAAAATTCTTAATGATGATAGAGGGTAGAACTCAGCTGAACTCCACACAAAGGGTCTTTACTGATTGCTTAGAACCTTTATAGAAGCCAGAACTCGTTATAGTGAGACAGCGTCTCACTTTCGTAATGATTTTTTGTTCATTCTGACTGTTCAAAAAATTCTTAATGACGATAGAGGGTAGAACTCCGCTGAACTCCACACAAATGATCTTTACTGATTGCTTAGAACCCTTGTAGAAGCCAGAACTCGCCATAGTGAGACAGCGTCTCACTGTTGTAATGATTTACCGTTCATTCTGACTGTTCATAAAATTCTTAACGAGCTAGAACTCTGCTGAACTTCACACAGAGAACTCTAGAACTATTCGTTGAAGAACCATTCCTGTTTGATTTTTCAGTTTCACTATAATGAGACGCTAACTTCCGCTCGTTAGCGTCTCATTTTTTAGAATGCCGTTTTCTGTATTTAATTCTGCGGAACTATCGATAAAAAGTATCAGGAACTCTAGAACTATGCTGGACGCTATAAGAACTCCTTTCAAACTATGAGACGCTAACATATGAGACGCTAACTTCACATACGTAGCGAGAGTTGGGTATGGCAGGAAACGCATGAAAGTAGAATAAACGCGGTCGAGATGCGCGCGCTACGCAAAATCTGCGGAGTAACGCTCGCAGATCGCGTTCGGAATGAAGATGTAAGAAAGAGAGTTGGTCTGAAAGAGAGTGTCGGTGTTAAAGTAAGGAAGGGCATGCTACGATGGTTCGGGCATGTGGAACGAATGGGAGATGAAAGAATGACAAAACAGATATACAACGCGAAAGTGGATGGACGTAGGAGTCGGGGAAGGCCACGACACACCTACCACGACCAAATTAATCATGTGTTAGTGGAGGGTGGTGTCAAGAGCCGTAGGAACCGACGTGCATGCATGAAAAGAAAAATGAAAGTTGAAGAGGCGAGTGAGGTGTGTATGGACCGTGCCGTGTGGCGCTCGGTTCTTTCTGCCTACCCCGCAAGGGATTTGGCGTGAAGATAGTATAGTATAGTATTTGTATTTGTAATTGTCTATACAATTACAAATACAAATTCGTTTATTTTCTTTATACACATCTGATTATAAGCCCTTGCAGTACAATTTACTTTTGATGATACACTTTTCTTCACTTGATGATACACTTTTTAAACTTATTTAAGGGCATACTTTTTATTTCATTTGGCTTCCGAGGGCTTACCCGGAACTCTTGGCAATAGGCCGCTGCAAGGAGCCCAAGGAGGTATGTGTGGTTTTAGTTGCATTCATCTAGGATCCGTATGTAAAAAAATGGCGGGTTGGTTCATAGCTTTGTTTCGAGTTATCCTTCTCTTCACCATGACCTTATCCGTTAATCAGCAGGAGCACCACTTGTAGGTCAGACTAGCTTGGGCGCCATAACACCCAATGTATATAGTCAAATATAGTGTTAGTCCTATGATACTGGATTTGTACGCTAATTTTACTCATGCGCAACAAATCAACGTACGTGCAAAAGTGAAATTGTTCTAACATTTTGTATTGTTATTTCATTGTTTTGCAATCTAGCTGCTTACTGGAGCATCTGACGTAAACTGTTACGTACATGAATGTTCTGATGACGACATACATTCATATAGTCACGCCTTTAGTCAGAGGCTACAATATGCCCACTTTTCACCAGTAGAATTTTTTTGTTTAGGTGGTATTGTGGAGTCCTGGGGTAGACCTTTTTTGCGAGTCCTGGGGACATCTTTCCGAGGGCTTACCCGGGGCTTCCCACCGTAGGCTGTAAGGCAGGATACGTGAGGTTTGTCGGTAGAAGGGATTTTCCCTCACGTAAGAAAAAGGTGGTATTGTGAAACATTTTTTATCAGCATCATCTAGCCTAAGCTAAGCCACTGTATACTGTAGTTTGACTCGGCCGGATTTTAGAAATAAATGCCTACAGCCGCGCGGTACGTAAGCATGCGATAGGGCTGCCCACCCTGCATTTTAATAATATGTGCCTACTTTGACTTTCTATATAGTATTGCGATTGTAAATATGTACATACATACATTCATATAGTCACGCCTTTATCCCTGAAGGTGTAGGCAGAGGCATAGTATACGCCCACATTTTACCTTATAGTTTTACGTACGCGTAATAGATAGTGAGCCTAATGCAGTTGATTTTTTCAATCCGCCCACAAGGCCTTCAATTTGTATTAAGGATTGTTGTTTTACTGACAACCGGCTTTCATTTCGAGTAAATATGTACCTTTTTTATTTAAACAAAAAAATACTTTGTGAGTAATAATATAATATCCCTGCAACGGCTGGCGGCGCAGGGTGGCGGCGTGGCGGCGCAGCGCCCGTTAATCTACTAACGATTGAGTGAGACGGGTGTAGAAATTTGAAAACGGCGTAGACAATAATAATCGGCTCATCACATGTTTCGTCAGTGATAGAATCACGGAATTCTAGTCTTTATAATCATTGCGTTAAATTTTTGATTTACAAAATTAAAACTATTTTTCGATTTGCAAGTACTAGTCAGTCTCTAGTACACTAGTACTTTTCGTACATTGTCAAGTTGTGTTAAACTTTGGAAGTTCATATTTGTCTCTATGCGTGTAATAAAAATCAAAGGTAACAAAAATGCTGTAATTTTTTTTTATAAATAAATAAATAATCACGGGCATTTTCACACAACGCTATCTGATCCCAAAGTAAGCTAGGAATAACCTGCTTGTGTTATGGGTATCTGACCACGGATATTAATACTAATATACTTTTTAAATACATACATATTATACATAGAAACAACCAGACTCTTGAGACAAACATTTATGGGTCACACAAATATTTGTCTCGGGTGGGAATCGAACCCACGACCTCCAGCGCCGCAGGCGGTATCAATACCGACCGCGCCACAGAGGCAGTCATACGGTGCTAAGTGTACTGTAACATCGGTCATCCACAAAGAAATGAATACTCTTGAAACATACCTAAATCATTGCTCTCAATTAAATAACTACGAACTGACAACGGAACTAAATGTACTACCTACACGTACTAGAGTTGTGAACTAGTTTTTTTTTTGGATATTGTACTATATTGGATCGCACCGTTCACTGACTGAGCAAGCACAAGTCTAGTTTTAAACACAAACATACCTACTTCATGTAACAACCTAGTTCACTCGTGTCAATCACTTTGTTTAACTTTAGTCAACTAGTGGTATAGTACCAATTAGTACTTAAGTAAAATCAATTTATAGTCTTACCTTTCGGAGTTTCCAGGTAATCTAAAAAACGTTATATCTGGGTGCGTTATTGACGAATTCATGCAACCAAAACAAGCACAATAGACACTATAGTTGTCATATTAAATATTTTTAGTAAAGAAAACACGCGCGGTTACTATTTAAAAAACGACACACCATCCATTCGTCTACTCGGCACAATCGCGACTGCGGACGCTGCTTGCTTGCTGAAAGGCATGCCGAAAACGAGAATCGTAGGTATAGCTTGCGCTTCGTCCGTTTGTAGGGAGCTACAATACTGGTTAAACAACATATATTTATACTGTGGCTAAGCTACTATAAATGTGTGATAATATACGATTTAGGCTGGATTCGACCAAAATCGGAGCAAGGCTTTACTAGGGAATAACTCGTTCTTATACTAAAAGTAAAGTGAAAGTGAAGTCACTATCAACAACTAACAAGCACAACTTAACTATGGTAACCCATGTCCCATACTGTAGTACTCTATCCTGTAGGGTTACCATAGTTACGTTATGCTATTAGTTGTTGGTAAAATAGAAAGTCACCTTACTTTTAGAAGAGGTACATAAGTTATTCTGCAGTATAGTCTTACTCCGACTTTGGTCGAATCCAGTCTTAGAAATCTGATAAACATACTTATTTTACTTTTAAATACATGCTTAACATACACAAAACATTCAATCTCCGAAACAAAACAACATGAATCACACAAATATTTGGTTCGAATGTTCCAAATTTTATATCAACATCGAATTGTTTTTGGTATCATTCAGGGATCTCTGTCCGAATAATGTTATTCTCAAATGTATTATTGACAATCATACCCAAAATTGTTAAGGCCATACCCAGGGCTAACGACCTTGAGCATATGGGCGATATGACTCGCCAACATAGAGTAGCGCAACTACAGAGACATCAGAGTAAAAGAACCACGGAAGAAGAAGAAAATAGAAGCGGAAATGCGTTCCTGGCTTCACCAAATAAACAAGAAAGTCTCACCCGACTGCCCCTCTCTAAAACATTTATTGTGAAAGTTCAATCCGATTGACGTTGTCGTTTTTGTTTTAGTTCAAACTTTAAACAGATGACCTAGTGACGTAGTTTAATGCAACAGAGTCACAAACTACAGACAAAGTCTCGCCATAAGCCCCCCTGCAATCTATTTTATAGCGAGAGGCTAATGCGAGGCGAGAGGTAAATTAAAAAACAAACGTTTGTATTTCAATTTTGCATATAAAATACACTACAAAAAACGTGATTAATTATTAAGTAAATTGAATGTGACGAACTCACAAATTTGACGAATGTTCATATATTCATTGTTTTGTACTTAAATTATTACAAATCCAGACAAAAGGGGTCTTCCACCCGCTTGAAATTTTTATTCCTTTTGAGAAACAAAATTTCATTTCATTTTATTATTACAAACCAACAAAAATATGTACGTACGTAAGCGTCGTAAACGCAAGTTGCGAGGGTCAGCTAGATATGTATAAATAAGAAGCGCTCGTGGCATTGCGGACTCGGTGTTCTGTAAACGATTACTGTAGTAAGCAACTTTCACTATGGTCAGTCCTTGGATAGGTGACCATCCATGTGACCACTTTGTGACAGTTATTTAAGCGTTTCCGTGCTTCGGAAGGCACGTTAAGCCGTTAGTCCTGGTTGCCCGTAAAATGGCAGTCGTTAAGCCAAGTTGAAGGCCTTTTTGGCAGCTTGAACAATTTCAACAGCAGGCAGTCACAACCTGCGCCTGTCTATCTCAACACGGCAATACGGCTCACCACCTGTTACGTGGGACAAATTCTAAAAAGGTGAAATGTGGGGACACAATAATATGCCTCTGCCTACCTCTTCGGGGATAAAGGTGTGACCATATGTATGTATGTAACTAGCTGACCCTCACAACTTCGTTTACGACGCTTAAGGTGTATGAAACATGAGGTATTTCTTCATCAGTCTCATCAACTGGCGGGTGAAACTGCCCTGTTTGCTTAATCATAAACGAATTTAAAGATTAAGCATATTGTAAAACTAGCTGACCTTCGCAACTTCGTTTACGTCACATAAGGTTTGTAAAAGGAGAGGCAGTTCTTCATCAGACTCATCAAGCAGCGTGTGAAACGGCCCTGTTTGCTTTATCATAAAAGAGCTTAAAGATTAAGTTGATTCTAAAACAATTCAGTCCCCGAATTCGGCGCGGACAGAATTATTTTACAACAGCCTTAATCATTAAGCTCTTTTATGATTCAGCCAACACGCCTGTTAAGATTTACCGTCACATTCCAAGGAACCCTTGAATTATAGGTTTTGAGAAAGTTGAGATATCTCTAATTCCTGAACTACAAAACCCTCAGCACTGAAACTTGTGTGAAGCTTAGATATCTCTAACTTGACTTTCTTACTTAACGTTGAGATATCTCTAACTCCTGAACTTCCTCGGATCAATTTTCATTCCAATCAGTAGTTTCGGCGTGATACGTATTCGGAATACAGACGGACATGAAAATTTTAAATTTCATTTTGGCCTATATAGGTATCGATTCGAGAACGCGTTCTTTTTTTTTTAAGTAGCTTCCATATTCAGACTCTCGACCCTCAACAGTTTTATTATTGTATAGATATAGACTAGCAAGAAACTCGGCGGGCACTCACTTTATTCACTTCTATACCTTAACCAATTTGCCGGTAGATGGTGCCTACTTGTGGCGACCCATAAGACGTAATAAGCTAAAAGAGTCAATTCTTTCAGCTTAGGTTGAGAGCAGTGTCTCAAAAAAGCAGTGTGTTAATAATAACTATAATATAAGTATTTTCATCAGTTGTCTATATCCCTTAGCATAAAGTTATAATAGCTTAAGTTGTGTGCGAATGTCCACAAATATTTCTTCATTTATTTATATTGAAATGATTAAGTACCGCTTACAATATAAGCATTACCGCTTACAATACAAACCTTTCGAAGTAATTTAATAAAACAATACGAAAAATAAGTTGAAATGCATTAAATTCTCATGTAATGCAGTATGCATTGTGTAACTCGGGCTCTGGCTCTGTTACACGCATTACTCTGTACATGAATGAAAATATAACATTTTACGAGAATATTTTGCAGACCAGAGCGACACACGTCCGTCTAGCAACACGACTCCCCCCGCACTAGATTTTCGGGTGAGCGCGGGGAAGCAAGCAATGTGATGTATACTTTGAATACATTATTAGTTATAATTAGTTAAAACTTATACTAATTCAAAATTGAAGAAAACCATTTTAGAGGTCTATGTTTTCTTTAGTCTCTGATATAAATTTTATTATCATTCATTAATAAATAGATGTCATACAACGACTTCTTCTAAAAAATTATGAGCTATTTCAGTGATGTTTTACTAGTTATTTATAATAAATACACAATTTCTGATGAAACCATTTTCTGGAACACATCTTGTAGATTTCAAATTTACTTTTGGCTGTAATTTTTCTTATACTAATACCGAGAACAACGTCTTTATTTGCACCTCTTTTTCGCAAACTTGGTCAACCACTCCCCTTAATTACTCATCAAACGATCGCAACATAAGGCTTAATTTTTAAGACCATTTTTAAAAAGATCAAAGACGGCAGGCATACAAGTTCAATAATTTAGTAGAAGAATAAACGCCGGACACTTACAAATCTTAATTTGATTTGTGTCGTAATGTGTTTACGAGTTTCGATCCGTTTACGATACTGTCTGTCTGTGAGGCCGATTCGAAGGAATTGCAATTTTCGCATTTAAAACTCGATTGAAGTTAGGGTTGGTGCGACTATAAAAATTTTCATAGAATTGTCAGAAATTTGGAATACTGTCTTCTTTATTTTGATGTCTGCTCAAGGGCATCCAAAGCCTAGATTTAGAGAGCCTGGTAACCGCTTTTGTTGCTTGATTGAGCTTTGTGGACCAATGAAATCAGGATCTTTATGAATAGAGACATTGTGTGACCAGTCAGCCGCCAGAGCCTTTCGCGAGCCTTTAATCCATTTTAGCATCGGCTAAGAATGTTCTATATTCTAGTATTCCTATGGTTCTATTTCTATAACATTACAATGAATAAGTACCTACCAAAACGAAAATTATTTTCGAAATGAACACAAATGACGCTGGATTCTATTAAAATAGTGATTCAAACGCTACCTGACAACCATGACATTTCCTTTCAAAGAACTCAAACTCTTTTAAACGTTCAGACGAGCAGCAATGCGATGTAGGCATGAGGATGCTATTGCAGATAATTACTGTAGCTAATTGATGTCTCCATAGTGGGTCCAATAAAATTAACATTCTACCAGTTTCTGTACGAAGAAACGTTAGAATTCCAACCATATTTATGGTGGAGAAGACCATATTTTCTTCGAAATGAAAGCTTTTGTACAAACACGATGGCGAAGGAGGGTATTTCGATATTATGTGACTTTATGACTTTCGTATTCACTTTGAAATGCCTCGTCTTTTTACTACACATCACTTCTAAATCACAGCCCTTGCAAAATTGCCAATAAAATCGGAAACACAAAAAAAAATAAGAAAACTTCATTATTTCTGTTCACAAACCCCCTCCCCCTACTACCTAAATCAACGCTTAACCTGTCAAACTAATTATTGTCATACTCATAAACTTTTAATGGAAATGGGAACTATAATAAAAAGAGTAATTATCGATACGAGTTCATAAATAATATTAAAGATACTAACAACCGAGTTGAGAACTTATTCCTTTCCTGAAGGTGATTAAAAACCTGCAGCTCAATAAATCGTTGGAAATCTTTTCTCAGAACGAATCGGCTGAGTCGTCTGGATGTATTAGTATTAATGAATAATGTATTACCATCTACATTACATTCAGTTTTATAAATGCAGGATTTTTCAAGCCGTCATGGATGGCAGTTTCCTTTTTTACGTGATAAATTCTCATGGATGCTGTGCCGGACTCCTACCGGTTAAAACCACCTACGGCCGGGAATTCCGACTAAGCCCTCGGAAAGAGCACACGCAAGTACCGCGCTTAACTCTCGACGATTCGGTCTTCATAGCCAAGAGGCTGGTAAGACCATAGGTTGGTGAAGGAGACTATCTTGTAAGTCCTCGGAGGGAAGTACTAGCATCCACGGCAGACTCTGGCTACCAGCGCCACCGAAGCCTCTTCTTGGGGCGTGAAACTGTCACATCAGAACATAGTCTTGGGTCTGCTTATGTAAGGATGGCGAACAGCCCTCGCACCGTCCTCAGACTAAATGGCATTGGCAGTCTAATGTTATAAATATGCTGTGCTCTTTAGTGACTGGATACGTCTTTCGTAAGGAGAGGATACTAAACTATTCATTTCGAGCGGTATCCGCTAGCGATAAAGGACGAACGTGCTAACAGTTAATTTACCTGCGATATCAAACAGTGCAAAATATACCCAATACCTGTGTACACAGGGTTTACTATCGCGTGCAAACGGTGCTTGTGTGTCGGTGAATAAAATAAATTATTTTTTCGAAGTTATGTCGGTGAGACGTTCTCCAACGAAAACCAACTCAACTCCCGATTTATCAAATGCTCCTGAATCCAGAGAATCTTGTGTTCGCAAAAGGAAGCAACGGGATTGCGATTGTGTTGTGCCTACCTCCGACCTAAACTCAATGATGAGCCGTGAAATTGCAAACGCAATCAAGGATCTGCGCTCCGAGTTGGACAGCAAGCTGACGAAGATCAATGAAAGCATTGTTGGCGCTATTAAGGCCGAACTCGATGTCCTCAGGGGCACTTCTCTCGAGATTAAGCATGACATAGGTGCATTGCGTTCGGAACACGCATCTTTTAAAACACAAATTGCTCAATTCGAACACTCCCTTCAATTTCATGCTGATGAGGTCGTGGATCTTAAGAGTAAAGTGGAAGAAATTGGTACTCGAACTTTATTGGTTACCAACATAAACGATAAACTTTCCAGCCTCGAACAAAAAATTGAATCGCTGGAACAGCAGGCGCGCCTCAATAACGTCGAAATTTGTAACCTACCTGAGAAACGGGATGAGGATCTTCATGGGCTGGTGGAACGTATCGGAGCTGCCATCAAATATCCTATTCATCGCCAGGATGTCCTAGCCGTTCACCGCGTCCCCCATGCCCGTTCTCAAGAGAACAGCACACCCAAGAACATTATTGTGAAGTTAGCCTCACGTACTCTTCGTAATAATATATTGAGTGCTTATCGTTTATCGAAGAATGTGTCGTCTGGGGATATAGGTATATCAGGTACTTCCCATAAAATATACATTAACGAACATCTCACATTGTACAACAAAAACTTATTTCGCCAGTGTCGTGAAATGGCCAGTAAACACAACATTAAATATGTATGGATCAAGAATGCTACTATTCTCATCAAGGCTAGTGATATTTCGAAGACATTTGCGGTGCGTTGTCTTAATGATGTGGATAAGATCCCACTGTGTAAATAATAACACACCGAACAGTATTTATTATCATGTTGTTAGTTCATTTTATAATCTTAAGAAAAGGCTAGCATGGCCATCTAGTATGATTTATCCAAACAGCTGTTATACTGCCTCCTATGTGTGTCAAACATCTCGCTTAATTGCATTTATATCACAAATACTCGTACTATATATACCAATCTTTAATCACTTTTATTGTTTTGTTAATGCTACCATGAATGTATGTAAAAAAGATGACGCCTATATCTTTATTTTTATGGCATATAATATGAGCACAGTTTATACTGTAATAACATGTTTCTCTTTGTTAATTGTAGTGATAATATTTGACCATTATTATAACTCGATTTTTCACTGTAATCGGTTACAAACTGGCTCCAAGTTACCGAAAAAAAACCGTGAACATTGTTGAACATTTATTCTTTTATAACCTATTAAAGTTCAATGGTTCATAGCAGTCTATCTTTCTACTATCAGAACTGTGGAGGAATCCGCACTAAACTACACACACTATACAATAACATTCTGTCTTCATCCTTTGACGTAATTATATTAACCGAGACCTGGCTGACACCTCACATCCATGACAATGAGTTTATTGACGACCGCTACTTAGTTTTTAGGGACGACCGTGACCGTGTGGCTACAGACAAGTTGGACGGCGGGGGAGTACTGATAGCTGTATTACGCGAGCTCCGGCCGCGGCCGGTGAGTTTGTTGACATGTCCTCCCGTCACTGGCATCGAGCACGTTATGATTGAACTGCCAGCGTCGCACAGTGTTGCGCGGGTCGGACAAAAACCGAATTTAAAAAGTTATCGGTAGATGAAAAATAATTACTGGGCTGCAAAATTGAATAACTAAGCTATAGGATTTCAAAAAAATTAGGGTTCTTCTCTAATAAAAATTAAGAGATATCGCTTGTTAAAGTACGTTGTCAACAACTACAGACTTAGGAAGCGAAAACTCAACGTAATTAAAATTTACGCTATTTTGCTACTTTTTGTTTTTTGTGTAATCAACAACATGGATTATAAAGTTCAAGGTATTGTCTTTTAGGCATTATATTAAATTGTCATAAATGTAAACATAAACGTATGTCTAAAGACAGTTCAATTGGCCACAAAAAATATGACTAAAATCAAAATTCGTAAGGCAATTAGTAAGTGTTTTCCGCACGATTCCATAATCATTTATTAACATAAATAATCTTTAGACTATATACCATTATATTGTAAAAACAAATCTTGCTAATACATGCTACCCGGGTTGTTATCATCAATTGTTTCTTGTAGGACGCGTGGTTGAATTTACTCGACGCAGTCTTGCGGACTTACTTTTTCAAGATTCTATAAAGAATTGGATTGCAAAAGGTGAAAATTTGCAAGAAATAATAAATTCAAAGACACATTGCCCTCCAAACCAACAAAATTTAACAAGATTACAGGTTTAACGAGATTATAGGATTTTTTTATGAAATTAAAAAGAAATATTTTGATGCCGGTCAGAATAAAGGATTATTTTATACAAGGCACTCAGATTGGTTAAACATAAAGAAGACATTTGAGACATACGGAGTACATTCGGGACCAGGTAGTCCAAGGTCTTGTTTTGACATGGTATGTGGAAGGTCTAAACGGCGAAAAGTCCCTCATTTAGAAGAAAATTAAGTGGCAGTGAATTTTCATTAGCTGCAGCTAAGATTTGTTGGACGCAAATATATACAAACGCAGTTTTGGGTCAAAGACCAGTTGCTGTGTGATTCGTCCAATTTGAAAGAGGTCAATTTTGATCAAGATGAACCTAGTGCCGCACGAAATAAAGAATTCGCTAAACTTGTTGCCTACGAAATTGATCGTGTTCCCGCAGACAAGTGGACAGTTACATTATGTTAACATACTTAATCTTATTAAAAAAATCCGTCATCCGGATTTGGGCAGCATCAGCTTACCCGGTTATGATGAATCAGACTGATTAATCCAGGACACAGCCACCCCTAATCATTAAAATAAATAATTACTCGTTTGAAATATACAATTCTTTTATTATTTCACAGTTTTTATTAATAAAACATACTAGTAGACGTCACACAGTTTCACCCGCGTGGCTCTCGTTTACGTGGGAATGTGGTAATAAAATATAGCTTATGTTCACCGGGGATAGTGTAGCTTTCCAAAAGAGAAAGAATGTTTAAAATTGTTTTTTTTTGTTTCGTAGCCTATTCGATGCAAACAAACAAACAATCAAATGTTTTTCTTTATAATATTATAGTATAGATTAGGTAGTATACCTATTAAGGACTAGTCTTAAATCTAATATTCATTTTTTATAGTGAGTAAAGTCGCGGGACACAGCTAATACTTAGTGTATTATAGTTATTCTGTTATAGATATGCCATTCTTATACAATACTGATGATACATAGCAAAATTACTTCATAAATAATATTGTCCGTGCCTTACTATGAACCCGCAACACTGTGCGTCGCGTCTACACAAACACCACATAATTAGTGCTGCCTATATACCTCCTCGCACAAGGGATGACGCATACTGCTCTCATCTCTCAACGTTAGAAAATATTGTTACTGAGCCCTCCATTGAATCGTTCTATTTGGTAGGGGATTATAATCGGCCTGAAATTGAATGGCCAAACGGAGGGTGTAACTTCCTCACTCAGCCGTATAACAACGTGAACCAATGCTTATTTAACTTGATTTCTATCACAAATAGTCACCAATATAACACCATTAAGAATGAAAAGGGTCGTACTTTGGATTTATTTATTAGTAACACAGATTCTCAAATACAGACCGATATAATATTATTGAAATCTGTGCCCAATCATCCCCCATTTTCTGTGTTGACTTCATTGGAAACACAATACACACCAATGAAACGTCAATTCACTAAAAAACGCAATTACTACAAGGCCAATTATGGAGAAATAAATAAAGATCTGAATAAACTGAACTGGCATAAACTTTTTCTCAATCTTTCAAGTGAACAGGCCGTGGACACATTTTATGATTGTTTGTATGGTATTGTTAAGGTTCATGTCCCACTCACGCGAGCTAAAGCGCCCGGCTTTCCTATCTGGTTTAATGTTTCTCTTATAAAATTTTTCAAAAGAAAGAAACGTGCTGGGATTAGATGGAAAAAATTTCGAAACCTGTCAGACTACGAAAATTTCTCAAATTATCGCAAACAGTTTAAAGTAGTTGTCTGTTCAGTGTTTTATTAAATATATGGAATCGGTTGAGAATGACATACCACTAAATGTCAGGCGCTTTTGGTCATACATATCTAACCGCAGGAGGGATGCCGGTCCGCCAGCAACCATGTACTATGGGAACAAATCATCCCACTGCCCCAGTGAGATATGCTCATTGTTTTCCACCTTTTTTTGTTCGGTGTATGAGCCTTCAAACCTCGATCTTATAAATTGGCGTCCTCCAGATACTACAGCCGAAAAATCTACATGTATTCACGATATCTATCTCGAAAAGAGTGCCATAAATCGGGCACTGTCGTCATTGGATATAGCCAAAGGATCAGGTCCAGATGGTCTGCCTCCCAGATTTTTTAAGCTCACGGCACAAAGCATTGACGTTCCGTTACATTTGTTATTTAACAAGTGTCTAAGTGAGGGGGTGTTTCCAAACGTATGGAAGAGAGCCTTTATCACGCCAATTTATAAAAGTGGTGATAAGGGCAACATTGGAAATTATCGATCCATATCCATACTGTGCACCCTGTCTAAGCTTTTCGAGAGTCTAGTTCACAAACATCTATTTCCGCACTTGAGTCATCTCATAATACCCGAACAACACGGTTTTGTTAAATCCAGATCCACTACCACTAATCTGTCAATTTTTACCCAATTTTTATTTGAAAACTTGGATCGTGGTACTCAGGTTGATGCTGTGTACACTCGAAAGGCTTTCGACAGGGTTGATCACAAACTGCTACTGGATAAAATCGCTTTCAACGGCATTAGAGGAAACTTACTCAGATGGTTCGCGTCGTACATATTTCGTAGAACACAGAAGGTCGTTGTCAATGGACATGAGTCGGATTATGTCGTTGTCGAGTCGGGCGTGCCTCAGGGATCAGTCTTGGGTCCTTTACTCTTTATCTTTTACATTAATGATGTAAAGTCTTGCTTTCTTAACTCTAAACTTTTAATGTACGCAGATGACTTAAAAATCTATAAAACCTGTACTAGCTCCCAGGACTGTGCACTTTTACAAGAAGATCTGAATAGGCTCTCAGATTATTGTACCGTCAATAAACTTCATCTGAGTCTACCAAAATGCCACTTCATATCATTTACCAAAAATAAAAATATTGTAAATTATCCGTACACTCTGAACGGCACATTACTGAATAGGTCTGAAAGTGTGCGAGATCTTGGCGTATTGCTAGATTCTAAATTACATTTCGACACTCACATTGATAACATCATTAACAGTGCCTTCAGGATGTACGGTTTCGTTATGCGATCCTGTACTGACTTTAAAAAACCTTCCACATTCCTCTTCTTATATAAAACTTTAATTCGTTCTCAAGTAGAATACGCAGTACCTATTTGGAGCCCTTTTTACTTAAAATATATGGATAGAATTGAAATGGTACAAAAGAAATTTCTTCGCACTACTCATTACAAATGTTTTCATACCAGGATTCCTTACACAGAACTGCTTAATCATTACTCACTTTTGAGCTTGGAGCACAGACGTATACTGTTGATGGCCATGATGCTGTACGGCATATGCAATAACAAATTCAATTGTATCGAACTTACAAATAAGTTATGTTATGTTGTTCCTAGAACTGTGGTTCGGCGCGAGGTGCGCGTTCCGAGACTGTTTTACACGGAAAAGTGTAGAACAAATGCGGGGAAGCGGGCACCTCTGCGTCGATTACTAGCAACCTACAACTCGCATTTTGTCAACCTCGATATTTTCGCGCTTACAGAGAACAAATTCAAAAAAGAAGCTACTAAAATTCTCGCTAATAACTCCTAACAGGTGTTACCTACCGATATTTGGTATAAAACATGCATTGATTTGATACAAACTTTGCTTACCGCGTTCGTACCTTTAAAATGCACGTATTATTTCGTGGACGATAATGTGGGTTGTGCGTTTTTATAACTCGTAACTAGTTTTTTTAGAATTTATTGTAATGCACAACTGTTTTTTGTCCCTAATAAATAAAATAAAATAAAATAAGCGATGTTTTATCCAAGTCTCCTGAAGCTAGTGCTTTATTTTTCTCCCTAAATGGCTTACGCTTACCATGAACTGGTTGTATCACGGTACGAGACCCCAATGAGTTTAGGAAGGACGGCCCTGACTTTTAAGTGTAGTCAGTTGGGGAATTTACATGCATTTTTAAGCTATTGCATAGCTTCTATCGCGGGCCTTGAGCGTGGAGACCGAATCCAGAAATTCTGTCACGAAAATAACATAACACTCTCGGCTACCTTCGGCCACGCTAGGCTACGTTCCTGTATCTCGCACTTCATATACCTACCAACAACATATACACGTGAGCGTTTGCATGACGTGTACCTATGTATATGTAGTGAAGTAGGGTGAGGTGGGGTGGGCTGAGGTGTGTAGGGTGCGGTGAGGTGAAGTGGGGTGTGGTGAGGTGAATTGGTGTGAGGTGGGGTGGGGTGAGGTTAGGTGGAGTGGACTTTTGGCCTTTTGGCATTTGGGACTTCTGGACTTTTGGACTTTTGAACTTTTGGACTATTGTGCTTTTCGACTTTTGGCATTTTGGGCTTTTGGACTTTTGGACTTTTAGACTTTGTTTTTTTTTACTTGAAGTTTCATAAGCCAAGTTAAATTTAATTCATATTGAAGTATCAAATACCAATTATCGAATGTAGGTACCTATGATGCAAGTAAGTAACAATAACTAGGCCGCAGTATAAACGATAGATAATAAGAGCATAGCCTTAACATTTTGCTATCAGTTGAACTGTGACGTCACAGGCGCCGGGCGTCGAGACTCGTCGTCTCCTTTGGCTCCAGGGCGGCGAATCTCGACCATACGACTTGAATGAAGTCGGAGATTTCCGGCGAAATATAATTTGTTTCATATTTTCCCGTTTCCAAATATGAGACAGAAGACGTTTCATAAGGTGTCGGAAGTCCTGGTTTTATTCTTCCGAGGGCCTACCCGGGACTCCTGGATGGGCACCGTGTGGTTTTAGTCGGTAGAATTCTGGCATAGTATCCCTGAGGATATCTGCACGAAAAAAAGATGTCTCAACAGTAAATTTTTATCTTTCCCTCTCAATTCACGTTGTATGATCGAGATGGAAAGTCTTTGATTCATGTTTTGTCGTTTCTAAACTTGGTTTCGGTTTGAGTGCGTAGACGGATTTTTACTGGAGAAGCGTCGTTTGACTCATATTTAGAATAGGCAAAAATGAGTCAAAAGACATTTCAAAAGTAAACTTTCGTCTACGCTTATAAGTCGTACGAACGAGAATCGGCACCCATTTCCGACACGGTACATTATGTATAGTCAGGCAGCCTGAAGTTGCACACGTAGATAATACATTTATTTGCTGGCTCTGTACCAAACTTAAATGGCTTATGCAAGCCGTTGGATGGTGATGCAAGTTTATACTGTAAGTGATTGATTTTATTTGATACGGATCTTTATGGAATACTAGCGAATGCCTGCAGCTCCATCTGCGTAAAGTTTCTCATAGAAACTTGTCTCGGGATATGACCTCTTCTAACATTCTATACCACTGGGACATCCTTCCGAAGGCTTCCCCGTTGCTCCCAACCACAGGCTGTTGGGCGTGACGTGAGGTTTTTTAGTAGGTAGGAGTCCGGCATAACATCCATGAGGATTTTCCCTCACGTTAAACAAAAAAAAAGGGGTATACTTACAGTGTGTCAAAAAAGTGATAATCTATATATATAAAAATGTTGTGTGCGTTTGTGTATCTATTAAAAACTCAAAATTTACTGAATCGATTGAGCTCAAAATTGGACACGATATACAATAGAATTCAGAGATGGTTTTAGGCTACTTTATACACTTTTATCATAACAGCAATAAGAATAAAATAGCTTTAAAAAGTGATATTACCAATAGATGGCGTTGGTCGTTTTGTTTTTAATTATATTCTGCCAGCTTCAGAACAAAATATTATTAACAACCTATTTAGAAGGTACCTACCAGATTGATGTTTTTTAAGAGAAGTTTGATTGCGGCCTCCTTGCATTCAGAATAATAAAAGAGAGTAATAAAGAGGTCAGATATGTTTTGCATGTTATTTTTGAACTTTTTGGACATTCGGAATTTTGGAGTTTTGGACTTTAGATTTTGGAGTTTTGGAGTATTAGAGTGTTGGAGTTATGGAGTTTTGGACTTTTGGACTTTTAGAATTTGGAGTTTTGGACTTTTAGAATTTTAGACTTTTAGACTTTGGAGTTATGGCCTTTTGGACTTTGGACTTTTGGACTATTGGACTTTTGGACTTTTGGAATTTTGGACTTTTGGCCTTTTGGACTTTTGGACTTTTGGACTTTTGGACCTATGGACTTTTGGACTTTTGGACTTTTCGAGTTTTGGGCGTTTGACATTTTGGACTTTTGGAGTTTTGGAGTTTGGAGTTTTGGAGTTTTGGGGTTTTGGAATTTTGGAGGTTTGAAGTTTTGGAGTTTTGGAATTTTGGAGTTTTGGAGTTTTGGACTTTTGGAATTTTGGAGTTTTGGAGTTTTGGAGTTTTGGAGTTTTGGAGTTTTGGAGTTTTGGAGTTTTGGACTTTTAGAATTATTTTTTAAATGTACCCATCATTTAGTTTGTTACTCATTTCTCATAGGTACATAAAACCACCATAAAAAGTCACAGCGAAGCGTGGCAGGGTACCGCTAGTCATTCATACTTACTTACATATTTCGCGTTTATAACGATGGCGATGGCAAGAAGTAAAGACCCTTGAATTCGTTTCAATGCATCTTAGTTATTGTAGATAACATCACCGAAATAGTAGTTTTCGATACAAGTGTGGGATTTATGTTATTACAACGAGTTCCTACAGATGTTGACCCGAGCCGAAGGCGAGGGTAGACAGTCGGAACGAGTTTAAATAACAGTCCCACACGTTGTATTGAACAACTATTTTTAATACAGTAGCGAAAAAAATAAGCAATTTAATAAAAACACAATAAACATTATAAACCTGAATTCTCCAAAATGGCGGCAACCGTAAAAGAATTTTATACCTACCTAAGCAGATACTATGGCAGTGCACTTCATACAGCCAACTTTTTTTACATTATAAATTTAATTTGGCCGATACTTATATTATTTATGTTTGAATTTTAATTAAAATTACTTTAATCTGATATTGAAACAAGTTAGTATCTTTTTTTATAAATATTTGCATGAATCACTAAAACTACTATGAATTTTTGGTTGGTTTTTAGGGTTTCGTAGCCAAATGGCAAAAACGGAACCCTTATAAATTCGTCATGTCTGTCTGTCTGTCTGTCTGTCCGTCCGTGTGTCACAGCCATTTTCCTCCGAAACTATAAGGCCTATGCTATTGAAACTGGGTAACTAGATGTATTCTGTGAACCGCATTAAGATTCTTATATGAAACTAGAAAAAAAGTAGTAAATTTTGGGGGTCCCCATACTCAGAACTAAAACTCAAAAAATTTTTTTTCATCCAGCCCATACGTGTGGGGTATCTATAGATAGGTCTTCAAAAATGTTATTGAGGTTCCTAGCATCATTTTTTTCTAAAATGAATAGTTTGCGCAAGAGACACTTCCAAAGTGGAAAAATGTGTCCCCCCCCCCCCCCTCTAACTTCTAAACTAAGAGAATGATAAACCTAAAAAACATATATGATGTACATTGCCATAAAACCTACCAACGAAAATTGGTTTGAACGAGATAGAGCTGGCAGTTTTTTTTAATACGTCATAAACCGCAATTTTCGGTTAGAAAAATCACTATCACTGCGAACGTGTTAAAACATCAATCGAAGTTATAACGAACTTTTATTATGTTACTTGCTGCTACGAAACCCTTCATGGGCGAGTCCAACTCGCACTTGGCCGGTTTTATTTTATTTTTAATAGACATTATTTTGACAGTTGGGAAAGAAAACGCACGAATGCGGGAAAGGTAAAGAAAAAAGCACAAGTGCGTAATAGCCCACATCCCGAACGCTATACGTCCCTGTAATACGCCACTTTTTGAGCAACTGTATTAAAAAGATTTTTAAATGCATAACGCAACTGTCCCCAGAGGTAATCGATGTTTATTAATGTGGCTCAAATTGAAAGCTACGGATATTACGAAAATGTCCGCCGATCGGAGGAAGGAAACGGGCGTTAGTTGCATGACATGACTCAAAGTCTGTGTCCAATGCTAAGTCACGCGAAACTAGACACCTTAACGCAAAACAAGTACCTAATAATAAGATATTTCAATTATACCGAGCCAAAAATTGAAACGACAATTGTCTATTACCATGTTTTTTTTAACGTGAGGAAATCCTACAGGGATGCTATTCTCCTACCGACTAAAAACCACACGTTTCCTGGCTAAAGCCTACGGTGGGGAGCCCCGGGTAAGCCCTCAGAAGGATGACCACAGGACTATACTATCCACATGTAAAAATACCGGGTGACTCGCTTACGATTACTTCAACTCCCAGTGCAACCCCTACTAGGGGACTACTACCCAGACATAGAAACTTGAGATTTTTTGCGTAAGTTACTCGTACTATTTAGGCAAGAAGGGTTTTTCAAAATTTTGTTCTTCAGGTGAAATGAGATAGCTAGCGGGCAGTCCCGCGTGTATCGATTAATATCTATGAAGATACCCACTGATCCTTGTCCTGTAATACCCAGAATCTTGCATAGATACTAATATGTCCTTTATCATTATTATTATTTTCTTGTGGGGGACGCCAGCTATGCCGAGCGGACGATCCGACCGCCTGTTTTGCTGCGCATTTCGTCCATTTTCTCAGCCTCCTCTGGGATTGGATTGAGTATCCCAGTCTTCACGGCAATCTGTACTTTAGTAGTATGTCAAATTTGATCAAAGCTATATTTGCTTGAAAGAGAAACATACCCTCCATCTTACAAACTTTCGCTAACATAAAATAACTGCCAACTGCCAAGTAATTTACTATCAGGAGACATAAATTATACTGTTTACATCTGTACTCATGCCTTATGAAGCCCATTAATTGTGAAAATGAAATGAATGGATATGAGAGCGTTGAACCGTTCAAGAGAGTGAACGTTAAATAGAGCGAAGTGGCATATTCAGTTCAATGGGGCATTAATTAGAACCTGTAGTGAGTCTGGCTGTAACTGTAATGCCATTTCGACTGTCTCGGAAGCGTAGACTATTTTGTTTATACTGTTGATAGCAGACAAGTTTACGGTTCACGTGATGGTTGGTTACCATAGGTAGCCCATGGAAATTTGCAACACCAGAGGACTCGCGCTGCAGACCCAGACTCAAGTGCACTGTTGAAAATTTTCAAGTCGCCCATTAGGCCCTCAACTGGCTTGATGACTACCATGTTACTGAAAGTCAGAGCCCAGAACCAATGGCTTAACGTGCCTCCCGAAGCACGGAAACGGTCCTTTCAGGCGATGATCACCCATTCTATAGCTTTTTTAACGTGAGGGAAATCCGTCATGGATGCTATGCCGGACTCCTACCGACTAAAAACCACACGTTCCCTACCTACTGCCTACGGTTCGGAGCACCGGGTAAGAACTCGGAAAGATATTCCAGGATTCCGTACAGATGACCGACCATAGCTCAAGTTTCTTACTGCAGTTATTGTTTACACATCACGATGCGATTACCGTGGTGGGGTAATCACGTTCGAATCACGGATCGAATCAACGCTTTGTGTGACTGTGGTAGTTTTGCAGTCTCGATGGTTTTGTATGTACCTATTTGGAACCAGTACTGTAACAATATTTAGTCCACTGTTACTGTTACTAAATCTGAAATAATGGTTTTAAATTGACGGGCACAGAAATTGAGACACGTGTTATTAGCAGATATAAATTTCACACAAAATACAGTCCAATGATAGATTTCTTGAGAAAACTTTTATCTTCAAGTGAAAGTATCATTGGTCTTGCTTGACATGTCAACTAACCACAAATCATTGCAATCAGCATTATCTAAGTACTATTGTGGTCTCTAGAAGATAATGTCGACAATACATTTCATTATATTTCATGTAATCTTAGTGCTTGAAATTGCACTATAAGCGTATTTTGAAGCACTTTCTGTAAGAGACAGACATTTGATAACAACACGGTTAAATTCTTTTAGGTGAGTAGTAGCTGTGCCTTTATGCTTACTATTGTACTTTAGGTAACTTTCTTTTATTTCATGAGGATTTTAGTGCGGAAATTCGATTTGTTATTGTGCAAATTTAATTAATGCAGGATATGTTATAACATTGCGTAATTAGGAAAGTACACACAAAATATTGATATCAACTATAATATGAGTCAGATGATAATAGAACAATAGATTAATTAAAATAGATACCTACCTAGCTACCTACAGGTAAATTCAATAATGCGTAATGAATTTACCTGTAAACAAATTGTTAGCGGAAAATGGTAAAGATAACACGAAACAATAATAACCAAATACATGGCTAGTTATTACTCACGGCAATAATACCTGAACCGAGCGCATTTGTATGATTTTTGAGTCGTTGAAAAATTTGCTCTACACCGTAAAATTCGAGGCTTTTTCAGGCTTTACGTTATGCAATGCCTCCACCTTACTAGTTGGATTTAGTCACTAGTTGGAACCTGGAAGTGGTGGTAATACTCGGGTTATCCTTCCGAGGGCTTACCCGAGGCTCCCAACCGTAGACAGTAGGTAGTACGAACGTGTGGTTTTTAGTCGGTGGGAGTGGTAGGAGTCCACCTAGCATCCATGTAGGATTTTACCACTCCCCGCCTCACCAGTTGGATTTGGTAGTGGTGAACTTATTGGACGGACGAAGATAGTCGGGCGAAATTTTTAGTGTCTGACTATAATATTGTATTGACCACAAGCTTTGAACTAAGTTATTCAGTCAAATGACATACGCATCTAAAAGAAACACTTTAAGTAATAAAACAGACTTGAAGAATAATAAATAATAAATCCTATTATAAATATTCACGGACATCTCACACAACGCTATCTGATCCCAAAGTAAGCTAGGAATAACCTGCTTGTGTTATGGTTATCAGACCACGGATATTAAAACTTATATACTTTTAAATACATACACATTATACATAGAAACACTCAGACTCTTGAGACAAACATTTATGGGTCACACAAATATTTGTCTCCGGTGGGAATCGAACCCACGACCTCCAGCGCCGCAGGCGGTATCACTACCGACTGCGCCACACAGGCAGTCAATACTTACAACACCACAGTATGTCCACAGGTCCTGGAGATATCCCCTCCCAAACGTAGGCATTGAGTAGTTAACGTGTGGTTTTTAGTCGGTAAGAGTCCGGCATAGCAATTATGACGGATGTTCCTCAGGTTTAAAAAAAAAGTGAGCCTACAGTTCCAGGATCTGAACATAGAATATTCTTCTGAGACGTATATTCACGCATACACTCACATCTTGTACAAAGATCATTTCTGCATTGTAGTAGTGAAGACTATTTCAGGTTATTGACTTTCAACCGTGACCTGTACCACTGATTCAGTTAGCAATTGTGCTGAACGCCCACACATTACAGATCTTGCTGTGTAAATAAACGAAATTTACATCTACAATGCTTCTATCCCCGCTGTTTTTTTTAGGGTTCCGTAGCCGAATGGCAAAAAAACGGAACCCTTATAGATTCGTCATATCTGTCTGTCTGTCTGTCCGTCCGTGTGTCACAGCCACTTTTCTCCGAAACTATAAGACCTATGCCATTGAAACTTGATAAGTAGGTAGATGTATTCTGTGAACCGCATTAAGATTTTTACATAAAACTAGAAAAAAAGCAGTATCCCTCCCCCCCCTCTAACTTCTAAACTAAGAGAATGATAAATCTAAAAAAAAAATATAATGTACATTGCCATAAAAACTACCAACGAAAATTGGTTTCAACGAGATCGAGTTGGTAGTTTTTTTTGATACGTCATAAACCGCAATTTTCGCCTGTAAAAATCACTACCACTGCGAACGTGTTAAAACGTCAATCAAAGTTACAACGAACTAAAAAACTTTTATATTATGTTACTTGCTGCTAAGGAACCCTTCATGGGCGAGTCCAACTCGCCCGTGGCCGGTTTTATTTTTAAATATTATACTCGCCAAATTGACGTCACCAACCTGATGGAAAGCCGTGGCGCATCTAGAGATTGGGGGCCACTTCTGACAGTGGTCCTCAAGTTGGCGGCCCTGTGAAGTGCCTCTTCACGCTACGCTTGAAGAACCCGGGATTCTTAGATGACGGAAACGCGTGTGCGGGCAGGTCGTTCCAGGTTCTTACAGTTCGTAAACGATCATTGCGGTAAGGACTTTCTCTACGGCTGGTTTACAGATGGATAGCCACTTTTTGACATTTCCATTTGTGAGCGATTCCGCGCTTCGGAAGGCACGTAAAGGCCTCATTTACGGAGACGCGTGGCGTCGCGCATTGCGATGAGCGGCGCGGCCCACACTGAATTCAAATATATGGCATTGTATGAGTGCGTTTACGGAGCAGCGATTTTAGACGCGTTTGTTTGAAATGGGGCGTTTTTTTGCGGCCGAGCCCGCGGATGGCACCGTCGCGTCCCACGCGGCGTTTATCGCGGCGGCGCACGCAGCGGCAATTCTTGATGAAGACACGTGCGCTCCCATCTCTCGCCAACATAAAACTAGTCGATTTGATCGAGGCGAGCGTGCGCCGCCGCGATGCCCGCCGCGTGCTTCGCTACACGCTTGAGGTTTCGCCGCGGGCGCAGCGGCGGGCACCGCCACTCTTCCCGTCTCGCTTCTCTATGAACAACGTCGTATATTGCTATAAGTTTGTGTTTACGCGTGCAATGATGCGTGCCGCTTCACGCGCCGCCCCACCGTAAACAGAAAAAACGTCCGACGCGCCGCGAGACGTCACGCCACACGCGACGCGAGACGCCCCGCGTCTCCGTAAATGAGACCTTAAGACGTTGCTCCCGCGGGTTACAGTAAAACGGCAGTCGTTAAGTCAAGATAAAGGCCTTATGGGCGGCTTATCACAAATGCACCTGTCCATTTCAACAGTATAATAGGCTCGCCACCTTCCACGTGGGACAAAACCTAATTATGAAACGTAAGCGTATAACATACCTATGCCTACTCCTTTGGGGATAAAGGCGTGACTGTTTTATGTAGGTACGGACGTCATGCGGTTTCACCCGCGTAGCTCCCGTTCCCGTGGGAATACGGGAATAACATATAGCCTATGTTCACCGGGAATAGTGTGGTTTCCCAACAGTGAAAGAATTTTTCAAATCGGTTCAGTAGTTTCGGAGCCTATTCGATGCAAACAAACAATCAAATCTTTTCTCTTTATAAGATTAGTATAGATGTTACATCTAATCTACTACGGACGTACTGCTCGTTCGCTCTAACTTTGCCGTTCGGCTCCATACTAAAGTCAAATTTTTAATTAGACGAAGTAAATTGACAGCAACTAATGTCACTTCTTCATACAATGTTGCGTATTTTCTATGACGAAGTGACATTAGCTACTGTCAATTTACTTCGTCTAATTAACAATTCGGGTATACGCCGCTACGCCAGCGGCAAAGTTAGAGCGAACGGGTAGTAAACTCCACACTTCCCAACAATGGACGACGACGCTTAGTTCAAATTGATGTACAAACAAGTATAGTAGGTAATATACTATAAGGAACTGTAAATTAGCATCCTGACTCAAATTTGACAATGACATCCTCAATGTAATCATTCATTGAGCGAGGTGTGGGGGCTGCCCAATTTTAGGAATGAACTAACCAGTGTTATTTGAAAGGGCTCCGTTTTATTCTGGGACGAATATTATTATGATCTCATACTTATGATAAGTTCCTGTTACAGCTTATCCCAGTCTCCAAAACGAGGAGTTTGGATGCTGTCTACAGTTTAGTTAGGCTGGTTTGAAGAAAGATGCTCTTTAGTCCAACCAGCATCATTATCGTTTGGCCCAATACTGGTGGGATACATAAATACATACATATGGTCACGCCTTTATCCCCGAAGGGTTAGGCAGAGGCATATTATATGCCCGCATTTCACCTTTTTAGAATTTGTCCCACGTAATAGGTGGTGAGCCATACTGCCGTGTTGAGATGGACAGGCGCAGGTTGTGACTGCCCACAGTCGAAATTTTTCTAGTCGCCTAAAAAGGCCTTCAACTTGGCTTAACGACTGCCATTTTACAACCACCCGGCAACTGGGACCAACTGCTTAACGGGCTATCCGAAGCACGGAAACGCTCAAATAAATGTCTCAAAGTGGTCACATGGATGGTCACCCATCCAAGGACTGGCCATAGTGAAAGTTACTTACTGCAGTGATCGTTTACGGAGTCAGTGTTCGACTCCGCGGGGCCACGAGCGCTGCGTGGTAGGATAGGGAGGGAGAATCAGTGGGTTACCATTGCAAGCTACAGTGCGGACAAAAAGATTATATATTTAATTACGGCAACAAACGGCTAAGCATTCGGCGAAAACCCAAAAAAAAAATACTTTGGCAAAAAGTAGGACTTCCTTTTTAACCCCCGACGGAAACCCGAACGGGGTGTTATATTGAGGTCAATTGAATATCTAGTACAAACCCAAATAGCTATTGTGGTCCGCTATTTTCGGGAGGTTAAATTTAAATATTCATCGTCACTGTATTGATTTTCAGCAGATTCTCTACTGTCTAAGTTTGTTCGTCTTAGACAGACACACATTAGGTACTTACTTGTCTAAATTATACATGCGACTGTACCGATCTGTCTCGTTTTATGTTAATTTTCAGTCTGTTGTTTAGGGTTTTACGTTTGAATAGAAGTATTGAATAATCTATGATAAGCTAAGTTAAGAGATACAATGCACAAAATCTGCTTAAAGACATAAACCAGTTCACTCATAAGGACCATTCAAGTTGTTATTATTATATTATAAAACACTCGTCTACATTCCTCATTACAAAAGTAATACGTTTTCTATAATCTACTTTTTATTAATTCTTGATTTTTTTTCTTCCACAACCGGTGTCGAATAAAGAAATAAATTTTACAGAAAACTCTCAAGACTGTATGATGGATGAGTCAGTATGCAAGGTGTGAAACACCTGAACAATGCTGCCGAGTTTACATATTTATTTAGCGCAAATATACATACATGGATTGTAAAACTACGTTCACACTCTCGATTTAATATCTTTTTTTAACGTGAGGGAAATTCTCTCGTGGATGCTATGCCGGACTCCTACCGACTAAAAAACCTCACGTAACGCCCAACAGCCTAAGGTCGGGAGCCCCGGGTAAGCCCTCGAAAGGATGTCCCAGGACTCCCAACAGACCTACGGCTACCACCTATTTTTTTTTTATATATATACCACTAGAGTGGCAGACAAGCATACGGCCCCACCAGATGTACCGGTGGTCACCGCAGCCTATGGACGTTTGCAACACCAGAGGCGCCACAATCGCGCTGCCGACTCTTTAAAAACCTTCTAAGTCCCCTTTTGAAGAACCCCATACTGTAGGCGTTTGGGAAAACCGAAGTAGGGAGATCATTCCACAACCTAAGCGTACGCGGAAGAAAGCCTCTATTAGATCTCACCGTGCTCGAGCGCTCAGGACGCAACGTGTGAGGATGAACACCCTGTCTATGGCGAGCGGTGCGATGATAGAATGTAGCTGTAGGCATCATATCAAACAATTCTTCAGAGCACAAACCGTTGTACAGGCGTTAGAACACACACAGACAAGCAAAGTCTCTCCTGTCACTAAGAGGTTCCACACCACCTGCAAGTATGGGATCGCTGACAACTCTCATAGCTCGCCTTTGCACCGAGTCAAATGGACGAAGCTGGTATTCGGGTGCCCCCGCCCAGAGGTGACAGCAGTACTCCATATGCGGACGCACTTGCGACTTATAGAGAAGCAGTGCTTGCGCCGCAGTAAAGTATCGCCGCGCCCTTCTGAGCACTCCGAGCTTCTTGGACGCCAGCTTGGCCTTGCCCTCCAAGTGACTGCGGAACTGCACATCACTGGAGATGTCAACACCAAGGATCCCTATACTTTCAGAGATGGTGAGAGATGTGCCCTGAAATTGTGGCGCCACAGTGAATGGGGTCTTTTTTGCGGTGAAAACACAAACTTGTGTCTTGGTAGGGTTGAATTGGACAAGATTTTGTCGACCCCAATCGGACACTCTATTGAGAGTAGCCTCGACTTCAGACACAAGTTGTTCACGACTTTCTTCCA
Source organism: Miltochrista miniata (assembly GCA_933228765.1). NCBI lineage: Eukaryota > Metazoa > Arthropoda > Insecta > Lepidoptera > Erebidae > Miltochrista > Miltochrista miniata. The sequence goes on from OW121769.1 coordinate 7,964,118, forward strand.
TTGTAACCCGAGAGATACCGGGGCGGCCCGTGTAATAAGTGTCGCCCGTACTGTCGTCCGCATAACAATGAATGCCGTCAATAGACAACATGTCATTGATATGCAGCAGAAACAAAGTAGGGGACAACACTGAGCCTTGTGGTACTCCAGCGTTTATGGCCATACAGTCAGAACAGCTGCCGTCAAAGACGGCCCTGATGCTTCTACCGGCCAAAAAGCTGGACACCCATCCGCATAAACTCTCGGGCAGTCCATAGAAGGGCAATTTCGTAAGAAGACCACGGTGCCAGACCCGGTCAAAGGCTTTCGAGATGTCGAGGCTCACTGCTAGAGCCTCACCCTTACTCTCGATAGCCGCCGCCCAGCGGTGTGTGAGGTACACAAGAAGATCGCCCGTCGAGCGACCGTGACGGAAACCGTACTGCCGGTCACTGAGCAGGTCATGTTCCTCAAGGTACCTCAGGAGCTGTGTATTAATTACACGCTCCATCACCTTAGATAAAAGGGAGGTGACGGCTATAGGCCTATAATTGGCCGGGTCGGTTCTGTCACCCTTCTTGGGAACAGGATGCACGTGCGCGATCTTCCACGACGCCGGGACTTGCTTCATGGAGTATGAAAGCGTGAAAAGACGTGTAAGTACCGGACACAACTCCGGACCACACCGCTTAAGTACCACCGCGGGAATGCCGTCCGGCCCACTCGACTTATGAATATCTAGGGATTGAAGCTCCCGCCTGACATCCCGTTGCTTGAACTTAATTTCTGGCATGGAAGTGCCACACCGAGGGATACCAGGCGGAAGCACACCTCCATCGTTCATGGTCGAGTTGGAGGCAAAGAGGGAACCCAAAAGGTCGGCCTTCTCCTTGGCACTCTGGGCCAGACTACCATCCAGTCTATGTAGAGGTGGTAATCCCGACCGACAAAAGTTTCCCTCGGCAGCTTTGGCGAGCGACCAGAATTCACGACTTCCAGAAGGGTAGCCGGCTAGTCGCTGACCAATTCTGCCGAAGAAATCTACAGACTAAATACTACGGTGGTGGTGGTATTATTAAATAGGTGGTAGATTCATTGGATAGAATTCAGAATTAAAGTGATGGCATGGATGAGAATTAGCACCTAAATAAAATCGCCATCTTGCGATAAAATTGTTTTGTCGTTTGCGAGATTGAACTCATTTCGATCATCGTCGTTCGAACACATAATACACGTGTACCTCTTGAAAAGATTATTACAGTATTACCTACTGTTAAGCAAACTGTGGCATTATTAACAGAATGAAACAGGTACATAAAACGTACATACTACAATGTGACCGAGCCCTAACTTGAACTTGAAGTTTAAATAGTAAGTCGTTGGCTTACAAGAAACAGCTTGTGAGTATTATACTTAGCATAGTGGTAACAAAGATAGTATATTTTTATTTACTTCGTAGTTAAAGAAACCATTAGAAGTAGACAGCACCTGATCCATTCGCAATGCAGCTGTACAATTCAATTCGAAACGCCCAATGTGTTTACAACTCAGAACAAGTTTCTTGCATTACGGAATTGTCTTTTGCTGTACTTACTCGTACATAAGTATTTTTAAATATTTGTGAACAATCTCACACAACATCATCTAGCCCAAATTAAGCTTATATAAGCTTGTGCTGGATCTAGACGACTGATAGACACCTGTGTGAACTTGGCACCCTACTTGCAAAAATCGAATTTATATATACATATTATACATAGAAAACACCCAAACTCCGAAACAAATATTTGTGGATCACACAAATATTTGGACCGACGCGACCCAGGAATCGAAACCAGGACCTCCAGCGCGGCAGACGGTTACACTACCGACTACGCCAGATAAGCAGTATCTAGGTACATAATAAGTGTACTAACTTGCAAAAGTCGTTTGTATATTTTAAAGTGAATAATAGCTCCTAGCAGGTCATATGCCTCGATGCTTAACCCTTAAATGCATATTGTTGCCAAAAGTCTACAAACTACATTATTACTATTGAAAAGTGACACCTGTGTGAACTTGGCACCCTACTTGCAAAAATCGAATTCTTTTTTGCGTGTTCTTGAAATGCTTGGTTTGTAGTTGATTGTAGTAAAAAAAATTTTGTTTGTAGTTGAACCGAAATTTTTTTATGGATCAACCAAAAATAGCCAGCACCCGGATTTATAAAAATTCAATTCTAACGGTTGATTTGTATGAAGAATCGTTAGTAGTTGTTTGTAGTGAACGAATTTTCGTTTGTAGTTGAACCGAAAAAATGTTATGGATCAACCAAAAATAGCCAACCCCAGATTTATAAAAAATCATTTCTAACGGTTGATTTGTACAAAGAATCGTTAGTAGTTGTTTGTAGTGAACGAATTTTCGTTTGTAGTTCAACCGATTTTTTTTTTATGGATCAACCAAAAATAGACAGCCCCCGGATTTATAAAAATTCAATTCTAACGGTTGATTTGTATGAAGAATCGTTAGTAGTTGTTTGTAGTGAACGAATTTTCGTTTGTAGTTGAACCGAAAAAATGTTATGGATCAACCAAAAATAGCCAACCCCAGATTTATAAAAAAACATTTCATTCATTTCATTTTTTATAAATCTGGGGTTGGCTATTTTTGGTTGATCCATAACATTTTTTCGGTTCAACTACAAACGAAAATTCGTTCACTACAAACAACTACTAACGATTCTTCATACAAATCAACCGTTAGAAATGATTTTTTATAAATCTGGGGTTGACCATTTTTGGTTGATCCATAACATTTTTTCGGTTCAACTACAAACAAAAATTCGTTCACTACAAACAACTACTAACGATTCTTCATACAAATTAACCGTTAGAAATGATTTTTTATAAATCTGGGGTTGGCTATTTTTGGTTGATCCATAACATTTTTTTGGTTCAACTACAAACGAAAATTCGTTCACTACAAACAACTACTAACGATTCTTCATACAAATCAACCGTTGGAATTGATTTTTTTTAAAATCTGGGGTTGGATAGTTTTGGTTGATCCATAACATTTTTTCGGTTCAACTACAAACGAAAATTCGTTCACTACAAACAACTACTAACGATTCTTCATACAAATCAACCGTTAGAAATGATTTTTTATAAATCTGGGGTTGGCTATTTTTGGTTGATCCATAACATTTTTTCGGTTCAACTACAAACGAAAATTCGTTCACTACAAACAACTACTAACGATTCTTCATACAAATCAACCGTTAGAATTGAATTTTTATAAATCCGGGGGCTGGCTATTTTTGGTTGATCCATAAAAATTTTTCGGTTTAACTACAAACGAAAATTCGTTCACTACAAACAACTACTAACGATTCTTTATACAAATCAACCGTTAGAAATGATTTTTTATTAATCTTGGGTTGGCTATTTTTGGTTGATCCATAACATTTTTTCGGTTCAACTACAAACGAAAATTCGTTCACTACAAACAACTACTAACGATTCTTCATACAAATCAACCGTTAGAATTGAATTTTTATAAATCCGGGTGCTGGTTATTTTTGGTTGATCCATAAAAAAATTTCGGTTCAACTACAAACAATTTTTTTTTTACTACAATCAACTACAAACCAAGCTTTACAAGAACACGCAAAAAAAAATTCGATTTTTGCAAGTAGGGTGCCAAGTTCACACAGGTAAAAGTGACACATGTGACAAGTGTTTCTGAATATATGTTTATGTCATAGTTAATAACATATTGAAACAGAAAAAGATGAAATAGAGTCGTTAGAAATTAAAATTACTGCGCAATTTGACATAACGAAAGCGAAGGGGGAAAAAGTTGATTGTGTGATAATTAGTGATTTTTGAATTGAGATTTATTGAGAAGTAATTCCTGAAACAAGGTAAAAAAATAAGAAATACATTAGACGTAAGGTAAGAAACCACTATTATAACGGTTTTTTTGGCAATTTATCTTGAATGTGCCTGTAGCTTGATTTTTATGTATGTTGCCAAATGTCTACATCATGCGTTTGTTTTATTTTGCCTATATGGGTATACCTAGTTTTGGTATTTTAGTTATTTTGCTTTTCTTTTCAGCATGTATGATTCGCTGGCAGAAAAGAAAATTGAGACAGCACTTGCTGCTTTACATGATGGTGAGGTCTCCGAAGATGATGAAGATTTCGATGATGATAATGTCGATTACTATTCAAATGTAAGAGACTTATTGCATGAACTACAAGATCAACGCTTGAACAATAAATAAATAAACGAAGACCCTCCCTTTCTATGAAGAGGAGCACTTGTCAGGTGGTGCATCCACGGCGGAACCTGTGGCGGGAACCTCATCTCAAATATACCATACTTTGGCCAAAAATCATAAAGGACTACAGTGCCTATATGGGCGGAGTAGACCTCATTGACAGTTTCTTAGGAAGGTATAGGATCAGAATAAAAAGTCGAAAATGGTACCTTTAGCTTTACAGCTTTCCAGAAAGTACCATTTTCGACGTTTTTATCACGTGATGGACATGTTGGTTATAATTTTTGGGTGTTGTATAAGACTCCTACCGACTAAAACCACACAATGCCTTACAACAGTCTATGGCCGGGGAGCCCGGGTAGGCCCGCGGAAGGATGTCCCAGGGTCCTCGGCCTCGCCTAGATGGTTCGCGTACTATCCCGCGTCTGGGGGGGATAATTGGGTGCTATCTCACTACTATTAGTGGCGAAGAGACATGCCACCGTCTTGGCCTACTTCTGTAAGAACGACGAGCAGCCGACTCGCCGTTCTCAGGCCCTCGGTCATGGAGGCTGGTAGTCCTGGGCGTACACGGCGTACGGTGACAATCCCGTCGCCGACTGTGGAACTCGGGAAGGAGATTTTTCTCCTGCTCCCTCCCTGCTGCCTCTTTCTCGAGCATAACTTGCTCGCAGAAAGACGCAGCGGCGTCCTACTTTCCCCCGCTGGAGACCATGGCCCTCACAATGGTCTTCAGCGTGAGAATACGAAATTTGATGCTAAAAAGCACTGAAGCCTGTACCCCCTGAAGATGTTAGAACTGACAGGGTTGATCACAATGAGAGAAGGTGTGATTAGGTGCAAATTAGGTACTAGGATGTAAGGGGTTTTCACGCACAGAATGTATCAAGTATCAGGTGGCCCTTTGTCATACTAAAGCAATAAATTGTTTCGCTGCGTTACATACATAAATAACCCCTAGGATTATACGTTATTAGATTTTGATCTCACCTACCGCATTGTTATTTGTTTTCCCTAGACGCATAATGTAGCCAAATGTCTACAAACTGTATTTTTTCAAAAATATACTTTTTAATCAAACCAAGATTTTTTTTATTATTTTTCCCTTTATTTGTGACTCAAAATCTATACTGTAATATTTATTTCATAACTAAATAAAAAATCATGCATTTAAGGGTTAACAAACACGTACTAGTACCGTCGACCTTGGCAGAAGCACTTCAGGTAGATGATATTTAGTGCTTATATAGGTAATGATTTCAAGTTGCTATTTATTCCACACGAGTCTATAGGTTGACTAGAATAGCATTCGTTGCACCACACCATATTCTATTTGATGCCATGTTCATTTTATATTAGGTCCATTTATTTGGTACTAGGTCATAAAGCTGCGAATCGTCGCTTTTCGGGCGTCTTATTCATTGTGATAAGCTCTCGCCAACCTTTCACTCTACGGAAAATATCATCCACCGTTTTCATTTTCATTTGTACACTATACTCAAAAATATTTAAGTAGGTAAGTACTTTCCCTTTTTAAAGCGCAGATTCCAGTCTGATCTTTGATCACCTGCGCCAAGGCTTCGTTCGGGTACGAACCGGTGGGCACCACGCAGCAGGTGCATTTGATAAGGGTCTTTAGTTAGTACTCAGTTCCTCCGTGATCATGGCACTTACAAAGTTGTCAAACATATTGAAAACCCACTAAAAGGGATATTTTTACAAAAAAAAAATCTTCCCATAAGATTGAAATGGGATAGCCACTAGTACTTTCACGCGGACGTCCAGTAGTAATTAGAATAAACCGTAACTATCGTAACGCAATACAATTAACTTTTAATTAAAATACTTTCCCATGCCCGACCCAATCGGAGGTCTATGTTCCCGCAAATTGGACATCACTAATGACTTAAGAGTACATATTCCATAGGCCTAAGATGACCGCTACTAGTTCGTTTACGGTCAATGTACTCTAAAATTAGAAGCATCCTCTTTAAGTGGAACTGTTGTAAAGCTGGCGTAGAATTAAGACCTGTCGCCTTTGTTTTAGAACGTCTTAAGCAGTTTTATTTATTGCTTTGACTTGATGGGTGGTGCGTCGAGTCCGTTTTATTATCCCGGACATTTTGTTACAGCGTCCCAACACTAATTGCTTCGTTATTTAAAGGACTCATAAAATGAGGATTAAATTACTTCGATTAACGTTATTGTTGATCGAATTTAAAGGAAGTAATTATTAGAAATTTGCTTTCTCCGGATAGAGTTAAGACTATAAGAGGAGTTAAGTACCTACTTATGCCTAATTTAGTTAAAAGCTATATCTCCGTGGGGCAGGCAAACGTATCATTTGTCCGTAGATTTGTTAGTACCTATTTACTCAAAACTGGTACCATGTAATAGGCCAGTCCATTGCCGTTACTGGGAACTACCTATACTATACAAGAAAATCTATTTATAACCATTAACAAACTATAACGAGACAATATTACAATACAATCTCTGCAGTCAATTTAATCCGGAAAAACATACCCTTGAGAAACAGGTTTGGGCGAAAATCACGTTCGGAGCGGTTGAAGCCTGGGCCGTCTTCTGGTGTATTAAATACTAGCGGACATCATGCGGTTTCACGCGCGTAGCTCCCCTTTCCGTGGGAATACGGGAAAATATAGCCTATGTTGCCGGGGGTTAGTGTAACTTCCCAACAGTAAAATAATTTTCCAAATCGGTGCAGTAGTTTTGCACCCTATCCGATGCAAACAAACAAATAATTAAATCTTTCCTCTTTATAATATTAGCAATAATATAGATAATTTGGTAAGTACCTTCATTACCTAAGTGCTTAATACTATAATAATTTGTCTTTACATTTTAATAAACGATTTGTGTCAGAGCAAGCGTTGTTTATCATTATTCACGCAGCAACTGTTGCAGTAGATTTATAATAATGATTATTAATTATACTTAAGCCTTAAAAATAATAAGAAAAAATTACTTATCAATTATTAAGCTTGTCAAGTTTTACTCTAATATTAATTTGTTATATTCATTAGCACTATTCGGAACACTTAATATTATTTTCCCGGAACCCCGGGATTATGTTTCGCAGCACAATGTAGTGAATGTAAGTAAAGAAATAATTATTTGAAACCAAAGATAAAAGAACGTAACAGTAACTCCTACTAGTTCATACGGAACTTTACTTTGGTCCTGGTAAAATACTTGTACTGCCGAATACGATAGACGTTCGGTTACGTGCTCTGAATTCTATAGGAACGGTACATCAGCTTTAATATGTGGGACTGCTGAAAGTTATTTTATTATCTAAGCAGAAGACCTCTTTATTGGTTAACAGGATTATGAAAGTCAGTATGGATAAAGGATTATTGAATTTCTTTTCTTAACTTGGAACCCTTTTATTTATGTGTGGAAATCCTACATTGCTATGTCGGACTCCTACCGACTAAAACCATACGATGTCTTATAACTGTCTATGGCCGGGAGTCCCGGGTAAGCCCTCGGAAGGATGCCCAGGGCTAACTTGGAGCCCTGGGTTATTCTGGGCTCACTCTGTATTCCCGGTCGTAGGCATATTATGATCGGGCAGACAGTCGACAACACCCACTGTCCATTCAGTAAACAACATCGTGTTCGTAACACTGAAGTTGGCTTCCTTTGCCGAACCCCAGTTTCCTCATCTTCTGTTATACATCCTCATTCGATCTGTGGGTGATACAAGTGACCAATACATATCCTTTCGTACTTGATCTGATAGTGGGCTCAAGTACGAAAGGATATGGGTATTGACCAGAGGCACAGTAGCCTCCCAGATCTTTATCTCCGCACGTATTCAGCAGACTATCGCGAGTGTTTGAAAGGAGTTTGGTTTTACGATTTATTTGTTCCCGACCGACCTTGTGGAAGACGTACACCCCGCGCTGTGTTTTCACGTTTTTTGTAGGTTCTTTAGGTGTCTTTGAAAATGTTTAATTTACTTTAAATTTATGATCCAAACATATATTCTAGTTTGTTTTTTATTCATATCTGTTAATGAATAACTTCAAAGCATACGACGTAATGTTATGTAGCACTATTAATATTATCTTTGGTAATGTATCGCAATATAAAAGCAAGCCGCACAATGCAGAAGCTAGTGTAGGTAATCAATTACCGCTTTATCTTTGCCCCCGACTGAACTTACTCGACACAATATTGTGTGATTCATCATTATCATTATCATCACTGAGATAAGCAGAGGAGAAACTACACAACCGCACATTACCAGTAGCTTTTTCGGTCTCACGAAATGGGGGGCAGGGGCAGACAGACTTTATGCCGTCATTTCGCATTATAAGAGAAATTCTGTACTTACAATCATTTGTTACATTAGGGAATTGGGAATCCTACATGGATGCTATCCTCCTAGCGACGAAAAGCATACGGTGTCTTACAATTCTCTACAACCAGTAGTCCCGGATAAGCCCTCGGAGGGATGTCTCAGGTATCGGCAGAAATCTCCTGGTTGTAGATTTCCTCCGAACCTCATTACAGGGTCGGCAGCGCGACTGTGGCGCCTCTGGTGTTGCAATCGTTCATAGGCTGCGGTGACCACCAGTCCTTCTGGTGGGTTGTATGCTTGTCTGCCACCTTAGCGGTATAAAAAAAAACTCAGGCAAATGTTACTAATTACTATCGATGACATAGGATTACTGTAGTCCGTGTGTGATTTATCGCGCTAATAGACTTTCATATATAATAGGTACCTAATTCCACTACCGAATAATAATAGGTAATTGATTAGCTGCTCGCGCGCATTCGAGTGCTCTCGTCTAGGTAAGCATAGAGCAACATGACCTATGAGTGATCGGGAGGAGAGGCGCCAAATGGAGATATTCCGCCTCCGTCAATACATACTCCAAATTAATGGTAGGTATAACTAATATTGGGTACTATGTGTGTGTCTGAAATTATGAGTACTTTTTTTTATATTCAGCTCGCCAAATTGACGTCGCCACCAGTCTGATGGAAAGCCGTGGCGCATCTAGCGATTGGGGGCCACTTCTGACAGCGGTCCTCAAGTTGGCGGCCCTGTGATGTGCCTCTTCACGCTCCTCTTAAAGAACCTGGGATTGTAAGATGAGGGAAACACGTGTGCGGGCAGGTCGTTCCAAGTTTTTATAGTTCGACAGAGGAACGATCTTTTGAAACGCTCGGTTCTGGCGAAGATTCTCTCCACTGTGTACGAGTGGCATCTCTGCCCGACACGCAGGGACGAATTTGCGTCTTGTACAGTAAACATCTCTGATGTGGCGTGAAGTACCGTCTAACCTTATTTAGGACTCCGAGTTTCCGCGAGGCCAGCCCCAGCCAGAGTGTATTGTTTTAATTGTTTTGTGTAAGTTCAAGTTCCATAACGACATTCGATTGCTTTTGTCGTGGTGTATTTGAATTTCCCTCCGCAACATAGTAAAGACAAACAGATTTTAATTATGTACCTACGTAATAGCACAGTATAAAGAAAACTATGATCTGTCGGCTGTGGTAATAGTGCAAACATGCTTCACGCTATTCTCCTTGTACTGGTCGCATTGCTCTATGAAGGTAAGCGATGAATTGGCAGTTTTCGAGTGAACAAATTTACGTTTACATTCAATGATGTAACTAGAAAAAAAAAACATCAAACGTACTTTGCCTCGCATTTCTACAGTACGTTTTGGTAATCAATTTTAACTTTTTTTATAAACGGAGTTGAGCAAAGACACCGCTAGCCGATGGGATTCATTCGAGGTTAAAATTTACTTTTTTTTTTCTTCGGCAGTATCGACAGTACTAGGTAATTTGCGACAAACGAAATAATACTTTAGTAGGGTATTTCCCTAATGCGGGAACTATCTCAGTGTCATGTTTCGTCACTGACGTTGAATACCTACTTCAATATTTAGATAAAAATCGGTCGTACTCGAAGGTACTTATCCTAAACTAGGCTCTTTAATACATACATATGGTCACGCCTTTATTCCCGAAGGGGTAGGCATAGGCATATTATATGTCCACATTTCACCTTTTAAGAATTTGTCCCATGTAATAAGGTTATGACATATTTATACTGTGGTTATGAGCCGTATTGCCACTCAATGTTAGGCAATAAAGAATTTGTATTTGTAACACTGTCATCACAGCGAAATTGCAATCCACGTCATTGGCAGAAGGCTGAGGTCAGAACATTGTAGTATTCTTTCACACTTCAGAAGCCGAGTACTCTACGACAAAATCTAAAATCTTAGAAAGCGGTTCCACGATATTTTTGTGCCACACTTATACCTACTAAAAGTGATGGAAATTCTTGCAACGCTTGTTTCCTACTCTTACAAACCCAAAAGAAGCTGAGGGATACCATTGGTGGAAATTTTTACACCGCCACCCTGAGCTTGCCTCAGCTAGCCCTGACCATCGCCCCCAGGATTACGCTCATTGCGGACGGAAATCGTAATAGGATCTCTAGCGTGCAGTGCGCCATGAAGAGGATACCATTCCTCTTCCAATAGTATTCACTGAATCTTTTCACGCACATCTAACAACTCCTAGCATGCCAGGGTTCCACGCGTTCTCGCTGCTGACGTCTAAGCCACCTTCAAACTGAGCCACTGGCTATGTTCAACGACTGGGCAAACCCTTGCCTTCGTATTCACCATTGACCCCGGCTTACGCTGATCGCAGACGGAAATCGTAATAGGATCTCTAGCGCTCGGTGCATTATCGAGAGGATTCCTCTTACAATATTGTTTTACACTGCCTCTTTTCACGCTAATTCATCGACTCCTTGCGTAAAGGCCAGCATTCCACGCGTTCCCGCTGTTGACGCCCCCACTGGATATGTTCAACGACGAGGGCAACCTTAGCTGCGTCCTTCATGGTCAACTCCAGGCACGCCTAACCTCATGGCGTCACAAAGACACATCACCGCGATGCTCTCCCTGCACGAGGTCCAGGATACTGTTAATGACTTTTAGGAATATTATAGGCGAATTTTGGCCATACTTTGGCGCGATCTTTTGATCGGGTAAACAGGAAAAGAACATATTTTTAATTGCTTAAAATTTCGGTTTCTCTAAGCAAAGTAATTGCAATTACGATTAATGTCTAAAATTAACGAAAGCAAATAGTCAATAATACTAATTCCATTTAGATAACCATTTTGAGCAAAATGCAACCTGTTTTGTTAATGAGACTATTTCTATTATTTATTTGCCGGTATAAAATTAAGTGATTTCAAATGTTAAACTCGTTATTTATGTATTGAAACGCAATTACTTTTTCATCATATAATGTATTGAAAGTACACAATGATTGTATAATTTTTTGCAGCTTTCAGGTTTCTACATTTTGAATTACCTAGTAGGTATATCATTTATTTTAGTTTTGCATAATTTTTGTATAATGCCTGAGATATTTTCTCCCAGTCAACCATTGGTAATGCTGAGATAGATCGAAGGATTAAAACGTCGATTTTTTTTTAGTAATAAATTATATTTGAGGAAGCACCGCTCTCATTGGTAGATTCTGGAATCAGTCCGTAAGAGGCCGAGTGGCGAGAATCTCATAGTGAATTGGAAAACTCTCCAATGAGAGCCGTCGCGATGACAAATCTCATAACGGGCCCATTACATTTTTACGAGTTTGAAAACTCATTAAAAGTAAAAAGAAATAAGCCAATGCTATACAGGTAATACCTTTTTTTTAACATGAGGAAGTTTCTTACCTAATGCCCACGGTTGGGTGCCCCGGGTAAGTTCTCGGAAGGATGACCCCAGGATTCACAATAGACCTTGGCTACCACTGCGGCCTCTCCTAGGGAGCGATGCTACCTAGTGTTGTGTTCCATCCCACTACCGTTCGAGATTCAGGCGAATGAAACAAGAATACTAGCTAGCGACTTTATTGGACCATGATGGCTTCGATTGTCACAATAGTAATGAATTGATACAATGGTGAAAGCCAGTCACGGATTGCTTGTCATAGAAAAAAAAAGTAAGACCTAAGAAATTATTTGAAATTCGAACACTAAACACCTGATTATGACATTGCAATGTCATTATGAAAATTTAAGGTTAAGTGGAGAATTGAACATCGAATTATAATAATCAGTTCGACATTCAAATGTTCAGGTCGTCGCACTCATCATCATCAATGACATTTTCTGAAGTGATGGCTTATGAGAGGGTTAACCGCTTACCGTTACGTAACGCGTTACGGCGCCAGTCTGTCTGGTTTCCTTTCTCTCACGTATGCGTTGATAAAACACATACCTATTTATACTTAAAATACCAAGTTTATGTTATCACTCCCAGGCATAGCAAGACGCACACGCACACTAAAAAAAAATTGGTTATTATAATATTAGTTATTTTTATGGCATGGTTACCTTTGAGTCCTGAGTTCCTGACTGTTCGTAAATATGCGTCCTCCAACTTTTGATATTTTAAGTCAAAATTCTCGTTTTCCACTTAGCCTTCTTAGACAAGAGTACTTTCATTCAATCCATCTTTTCATCTACTATTAATACTGAAAGCTTTTAAAACACTAATTGTGTCCTTTGTTATTGAAAAGAAAGCTATGCAAATACATTTAAGAGCTTCCATTCTTTTTTTTGACACATACGATGCATTGTCGGACTGGACAAGCAACTGCTGTGTTCGTTTTTTTTTTCATACTTTAACTAGCTTTTGTCAAAGCCGCTTGCTGTAAAATCTTATCGGGAAGGTGTCAAGCCTGATTTATTTTTAATTAGTTGACTCCGTTTCTGTTCATTTTATCTTTTTCTGATAGTGAAAAACATTGTATTAAGTAGCTTCTCAGTTTTGCAATTTGAGAATTTGCTTTAGTGCATACTATTAGGTTATTCCTGTGCTTATGGCTAACAAACAGGTATTATGAAATACCTAGAATGATATTTAAAAACATCTTTTGTACCACAGACACTTAAAATTCTTAACCAGTACACGAATTTTCCTCCTCTTTACAACCTGGAGTTACTCCAGCGATGGGTGTAGAGGCAATTTCGTAAACTGTCAACTCGATGACCAAGCACTGTCCATAGCAGCTAGTAACAGCAAGAATAACCATTGTACCCAACTAGCTTTGCAGGAGGTTAATGTTATTCGCGCGTATGTATGTCTGGTGATCTTGCAGTCTAAACTGCTAGATCAATTTATGAGGTGTACGCGGTGTACGTGTATAAGATATCATTAGATTTTTCGACCAAGTAACGACTTCGACAAGTACTATTACTTGGTCGAAGATTACGAGTACCTAGATTGATATTTTTGTCGGCTTGTCATATACGGAAAATGTTTTGCATCGAATCAGTCGAGTATTTTGAATATTTTAACAGATTTTAACCGACTTCTTGGTTCGTTAAATACGCAGGGGATGTGCTTCAAACAGCCGGTCTATAGAATTGCAAAGTTCAATAACAATGGAAGCAAGAATGACGCTTTCTAGAAAGGGATGCCGATACAATATTTAGTTTGCTAAAACGGGATGACGTGAATTATGCACGTACAAGGTTTATACTTTTTTTAATGTAGAACATATTTTTACACTGCATCTACCCTAAATCTTACTAATCTTATAAAAATGAATCGCAAAATGTGTTGGTAAGCTCATAACTTCAGAACGGGTGGAACGATTTCACTAAATCTTTTTTGTTGTGTAAGGTATTGTCAAGAGAAGGTTCTTATGGAAGAAAATATATTGTATTCCCACGGGAACTACGCGGGTGAAACTGCGTGACGTCCGCTAGTATTACAAATGTTTGTGAGTGTGGATGTTTGTTACTCTTTTACGCTCAAACCGCTGAACGGATCGGGCTTAAATTTGGTACAGAGATTCATTATAGTCTGGAATAACACATAGGTTACTTTTTATCCCGAAAATAAGTTCCCACGGAAAAAAAAATACGCGGGCGAAGCTGCGGGCATCAACTAGTGAGGTTATATTATAAAGCTTGTGCTATAGGATTAGGATGGGCTAGGACAGGCCCAGGGTGTGACGACCTAAAGTTGAAAATTTTCAAACTGCCAATAATGCCTTCAACTTGGTACTTATTTTATTGATAACCGGGTTTCATTTGGAGATTTCCTTCTCTATTTAATGGATCGTTTTGCGAAAGTGTTCCCATAGTCGCCTCTTACGACACCCTGTGTATGAATTGGGGTGGCGTCTTTTTTCACTTCTTCCCGTCGCCACACGGGGCTACAGGACCCTAAGAAAGCTCATAATTGTTACAATTTTCATAATATTAACTAAGCTGAGTTCGCTACACAAATGAGAACACAGATTATAAAATTATAAGTCGTATTTCGCGCGAACTTGCGGAAATGGGATGTGTCGACGTAATTGCTGTTGCGAGATTAGATAGGTACCTACCTACTAACTATTACACGCGATTTCCGTCCTTAGATTACCACATAGATAGGTAATATCCACCTAAATTGGAAAGGAACGCACCTTCACCTTAAATGTATGGTATTTTGATGATTTTCGCGTTTAATGAATTTTGCTGCGTAATCTTATCAAGACACTGTTTTATAAGATTTTAGACCGGCATTATAGAAAGGGTAGGTATAAGCTGGGTTCAATTACAACAGATGCATATTTTGCTGATTAAGGGGCGAAGTCATAGCGAAGAGAAGCCGAAAAGGATTTCGAAACAACCCTTTGCCAACTTGTAAGCGCGGTAGATACAGTAAGGTCAATCACCTTGACAATGTAGCGAAAATGACCAGCAGTGGACCGCGATAGCATTGTTTTATTAAATAGGTACGAGGTGGCGTTGCCCAAGTGAATCTTAAAATAAATAATGGAGGAATATGTACCGAAACTATAAAAGTAATTATAACTATGTACCATACCTTAGATTTAAAAATAGAATTATCATAATGAATCTAGTGATTCCACAGATAACATAGCGTAGGTAAATGTCAATACTAAAACAATAGCATTTAGGTACCTAACTAGCTTAGACGGCGATTTTTACGCCTGGTAACTAGCTACAAGGAAAATACAGAATGTCTATATAAATATGTAAGCGTAAACACGAAAAACAATTTATGTAGTTGAAAGTGAAAACTAAGTAGGTAATGCGAGGCCGCATCGCTCGGAATCGGAATGGTGATCATGATCACGTGAAAAAAAAAAACATTGAGCTGAGCGCTGAAACGTATCAGGAAAGTAAACAACTAGATATTGTAATAATAGGTAACAAAACACACGTTTTATCAAGTTTACACTGTTGTATTTTAATCTTGCCTGTCGTCATTATCGCTGTGAACGATAACGTGACCCGATTACATGAAAAAGCAAGGATATATTTAATTATTTTGTAAGTACCATGAAACCACCTCACGTTAAGTGGGTCTGAAAATGTATTCAAGACAAACCTGCTATCCTTAAAACTGCACGGTCAGCCGGGTCCAACTGTAGAATGGACAAAGGCTTGTCCTTCGCCCATTCTTTCAAGCTGAAATCGTTCTCAAATTCCATTTTTCTGTCATCCAAAACACGAAGTCTCGCGCGAACTCTCGCACATACTTGAATAGATCACAATTCACTGCACTATCGTCGAATTATGCACACACCAGGAACATGATTTACACAATATTACAAACTATTATGATGTAAACAAAACTTAACGTTCATTGTAAAATGAAAATCGATAAATGCTAGCAAGTAGCAAGGATACGACAGCAAGTGCGTATCCGACAGTCGGTAAATGCACTAATACAATTCACTAGTAAACAACACTTAATAACAATAAAGTAGTTACTTAAACAAATGTAAAATCAATAAAAAGGAACTCCGGTTGAAGGGACGGAGTAACAACAAACTATTTAGAGGTTATTCCAGCCGCCGAGCGTCATACACCGAACCGGCAGGCAGACATGATGCGATGCGACTGCCTAGTTCTTCAGTTTGCCGCTAGTCGCTGTTATCGCTCAGCTGTTTTCACGCATGCTCAATAGCGCGTTGTAACTCGACCGAATGTAATAGAACTTTAACGACAGCTTTGTGCTGTAGTATGGCAATGTTTTTAATTTAGTTGGTTATTTATTATGTTGTTATTGTTAGCACTACTGCCACCTGTTATCGTATTGATAAACCAAACGTTAAAAATAGTACTGAAATGTTCAACAGATGTCGCTATTTGAATCAAAACATTTTTTTTCTTCTTATTCTTAGACTTTCTCGGCTTGAGAGTATGCCAAAGTCAAGTAAATTTTATAGCGAAAATATAAATATTTTCACGTTAAGATTCTTCTAAACAGCAACGTATTCATCTACCAAGTCCCAGTTTATATCATTTCCGGTGGTACCTTACTAGGGCTTGCTGTGGAATTTGTCGTCAAACTTCGTATCACTGCGTTATATCACTTTCCAACACTTGTGACTTGTGTACGTTGTCGAACCTTTATGTTTAAAAATTCACCATAAATTAACTACCTCTGTGGCGCAGTCGGTAGCGCAACCGCCTGCCGCGCTGGAGTTTCGATTCCCGGGTCGTTCCAAATATTTGTGTGATCCACACTTATGTTCCTTACTTATTTTATAGTTAAAAAAGCGAACGTCACGCGGTTTTACCCGCAACTCGCGTTCCCCTGGAAATACGGCAATGCATATATCCGGGGATAGTGTAGCTTACCAACGTTGAAAGAATTTAGCAAATCGGTCCAGTAGTTTCGAAGCCTATTCGTGCCAATAAACAAACACCTTTGAGATGACTCCGCGAGGTACTTACTTCACGGTCATACACAGTGGAGAGAATCTTTGCCAGAACTGAGGGGCAAGTACGAGTTCCGGCGAGCGCCTGTCGCCATTCACGAGCGTATTTTTGCCGATTTGTATGGAATCGAGACAAGTTCCCGCGTTTACAGCTAGGTCACCACCTAGCTGTTGTCTTGGGTCTTGATTCCATACCAATTGGCGCGCCGTGAATGTCGACAAGCTCACGCAAAAACCCGCACTTGCCCCTCAGAGCGTTTCAAAAGATCATTCCTCTGTCAAACTATAGAAACCTCGAACGACCTGCCCGCACACATGTTTCCCTCATCTTACAATCCCGGGTTTTTCAATAGGACCGTGAAACATGAGGACCACTGTCAGAAGTCTTACGGACGAGAGTGGCTAAAGCCGGCGCCAGATGCGCCGGCTTTCCATCAGGCTGGCGACGTCAATTTGGCTAGCTTAATACAAAAAAAATATGGCAAGGCATACATATGCCTCTGCCTACCCTTCGGAGATAAAAGGCGTGATAATATGCTATGCTATGCTATTAAATAAATTGCATTGTTGTACTTCTTAGAAGCTCTCGTGACCCCGCGGACTCAGTGTTCTGTAAACGATCACTGCAGTAAGCAACTTTCACTTCGACCGGCCCTTGGATGGGTGGCCATCCACGTGACCACTTTCTGACATTTATTTGAGTGTTTCTGTGCTTCGGAAGGCACGTTAAGCCATTGCTCCCGATTGCCTGTGAAATGGCAGTCATGAAGTCAAGTTGAAGACCTTAATAATGAGGCTCGAAACATTTAAACTGCAGTTAAGTACCTAGTCTCAACTTGCGACTGTCCATTTTCAATACGGCTAGAAGGGCAGCCCTACAGCAGGGAAAAAAGAAAATGCAGAAGCGTCTGTGATGAAGAATCCTCAATCTACATCGAGGATTCTCCATTACAGAAGAACGTCAATTGATAAGAATTTTAATGCTTCCTCCACATTACTCGCGAAGTTGAACGAAGTTGGACGAGTACGATAGTGTAGAGGGGCTCTCGTCTCATCTCGTCAAAAATTTTCTTTGCCTCGGGCAACTTCGCCGACGAACTCTAGTAAATGTAGTAGAGCTAGCATAAAAGATTATCTTGCAGCGTTCACAGGGATTCTGCCAAATTAATCGAATATAAATTATCTATGAATCAAGTCGTATGTGAGCACTTATGTACGTAGCGGTGAGCTAAATATGTTTTAATAAGCGAAAACTACTCGAAAATCGTTAGGGATGATTATATGGATTGACTGATTTTTTTTATACCACTACGGTGCTTTACGATCCCTAATGGCGCAATTTTATTAGTCGATAGGTACCGCATGCGGGGTGCGATTTTTGTAACGCATGCTACAGGGCCCGCATTCGGGGAACCGTTTTCATTAGTCGATAGGGCCCGCATGCGGAGTGTAGCTGTGTGGCATAGCCTAGCATAGCATAACATTTATTATTGATCCAAAGATCAATAATTAATGTTACGTGAAGCAATTTTGACTGTTTCTGTCATTGTCTTTATCAGCCATTTTGCGCAGTGTCTTTTTAATCCAACAAGCAATCACGAATGAAATTGAATAATTAATAGTAGATTAGAATAGAACAAGGGGGCAAAATAGTATTTTTACGGCGAGGGCGCTACTTTGAATCCCTCACTGCGCTCAGGATTCTAGAATAGAATCCCGAGCATAGCGAGGGATTCTAACATAGAATCCTGAGCGCAGTGAGGAATTCAAAGTACACCGCCCGAGGGAAAAATAATTTGCCCCCGAGTAATATACTCTACTTTTCATTCCCTTTCTATGAGAAAAAATAGGTTTTGTACGACGTAGTTACCTTCTATAGTTATTGTTCCAAGAGTTCATGGATTGTCACTTTCATAACTTGACGTAGAACTTATTATATTTGCAGAATACAATAAAATATGTTTACCTCATGACGAACACGAACAGATAAATGGCGCTCTTTAGTTTTTTTTAGTTAGCTCAGGACACCGCGCCAACACAGCCAACACTTACCAGCCAGTAATTCATACAATTTGCGTTCGATTTCTATGAAATTTTCAAGTTCCAAATTCAAATCACTTTGCCGCCCGCTAAAAAGCTCTTAACAGAAAAGCTCACTACCTGCAAGCCGTATATCGACCGATGAATTTCATTGGTCGATAACACGGTCGGTAAAAAGCATGCGGGGTACCCCGAACGGGTATCGACTTGTTGACTTTCATTGGTTCTTATCTCGCATGCGGGGACTCCCCGCATGCTGTATATCGAACCATTTAACGACCAGTGAAACTGCGCTATAACGATTTTCAAGTAGTTAACGAGTATTAACACATATTTAGCACAGCGCTACTTTATGTTAGCATTTCCGTACAGTGCTTACATAAAATTTCACCACAGTCCATCAGGTAGGGCTGTAAGTTACGGCCCCACCTGATGGACTGCGGTTACCGTAGCCTATGAACGTTTGCAATACCAGAGGAGCCACAATCGCGCTGCTGACCCTTTAAGAACCTTATAAGACCCCTTTTGAAGAACGGCATACTGTAGATGTTAGTGAAATTCGAGGCAGAGAGATCAATCCACAATCTAAATGTGCGCGAGAGAAAGCCCTATTTGATCTAACTGATACATTTATAATGATATAGATGACTTAAAAATCACTAAACTCAATCAGTGCTTTATCGTGATTCGTGACTATGTCTAACGCCTTCTTAAAAGATTACCGCTGCTCAGAAGAGGCGCGAGACCTTCATTATTTTAAGTGTGTGACTCTAGTATCGAAACTTCCTTTCTGGGTAGGAGTAAACCGGACATCACCGACCATTTTTTAATTACTTTGCCGCTGTAAATTACTGCTGAAACAAGTAGAAAATTTATTTTTTGCAGCCTTTGAGAGATTGGCTGCAAAGAGAGGATTGGAAATTATATTGGCTGAAAAACCTGGTTTCTAAGGCCGTAAAATAATTAAAAAAAAAAGTTATTATGGTTGTCATGACAACCCGGCTGTCAACCTATTAAACTATCAACAAAATGTTTATTTTGATAGTTTTGTTTGAGCAAAATTAATATTTTTTCATTCATAAATATGTATTTAATCTAAATAGCTTCGATAAACTAAATACCAGTATTTGACTATAATATTGGCATGTAGTAAATTCTTATAATTATGTTTTACGCGCTTTTGTAAACCAATGTTAAAATGACTGCAGGTGTAGTTTGTGTTTGTGCTTGTGCCGTTACTTGAGGCGTGGAGTTTGTTCAATAAACTGAAGAAAACTGCTGAAGTTTGCTTGAGTTATTGAGTTGGTCTAGTGACCTAGTTTATTTATTGGTTTGTAAATACATATATGTATACCTAGCTATAGAATAGGGAATGCACGAAAACTCATTTCAGGAAGACTAGATTTTCTGAATTTATTACTAAGAAGAAAGAAAAATGTTTCAACATTACTTATTTAGATGATAATGGACGTGAGTACACCTAAGGTATGTATGAGTTTAATTGTATCTGTATTTATTTTAATTACGTGAAGCAAAACAAAGGTGGATGGGATATCATATGAAACCAGTCTAAATTTAAAGCTGTGTTATTAATGTCTTCATATAGAGATACAAGACATTTGTGAGAATTAATGTCATAGGCATAAAGAATTCCTTTGTCTTTTAGGACATGGCATGCATTCCTGGGATATCCTTACGCGGAGAGAGGCAGAGGGCTTACGCTGTGCTCCCAACTGTAGGCACTGGTAGGGAATGTGTGGTCTAAGTTAGTAGAAGTATGGCATGGCATCCGTGAGGCATTGCTGTGTTTCCCTCCTTGCTCAAAATTCACACTTTCTTCAGAACATGATTATGTATTTTAAAATAGATTTCAATCTAATTTTCATCTCAGTTTATTGTACCTTTGATTACCTACATAAGTTTATCACAAAGATAGCCACTTAACTCCTAGTTTGCAAAGTCATCGATGATTAATTTCATTGTGTATAATTTCAGCACTCCAGTTACGGCAGAGTATCAAAAAAATATTCGGACAACTTTTCTCCTGAGAAGTTGACTTTGACAGGGAACTTTACAGGGAAGAATAAGGACTTTGACATTTCCTTTCCTCTTAGAAGAGCAAGTATGAGGCAGGATATATTGGATATTGTCGCCCGAAGAACTGAGTCGAGGATGATAGAAGATAAAGGAAATATAGATGATAATCCTTTGTATGAGGATCCGAGAGATGTAATCGGTATGTATATATAGTGCTGGAGAGTAAACTGGTATTTTGGAAATGTTATTTTTATACTGTGGGTTGTCACGACCTGCACCTGTCCATTCCAATATGGCAAAAAGGCTCACCACCTGTTATGTGGGGCATATAGCTATAAGGTGAAATGTGGGTGTATACTATGCCGCTGCCCAGCCCTTCGAGGACAAAGGCGTGACTATAATATGTATGTAATCCATTTGCAGTGTTTATTTATACAACATTTTTCGTAGGACATGTTCATAACATTGTGCCAACAGTTCAGATGTTTATGGTTGAAGTTAACCTCCTTCCAATCATCTGGTGTGGCATTCATACATATGAATTCATAGAGCTTACCAACAATAAAAGTTCAAATTTTAAAAGAATCTTTTTTAAGAATTTCAAATGAATTTTAAATTATATACATCTCATCTCACAGGTAATAATTATATACTTTCCAGGGCAGAAACCTGCAAAGCCACCCAGAAAGCGTACCATCCAGGGCATAGCCATATCATCTCCCCGAACTTCAAAAGATGGCAAATCTCTTTTGAAAGAGCAGAAGAGAAAACTCACCAAGAAATATGAACAGCTGATCACTTCCCTCATGGAAAGGTGTGAGGAAAATGTAGTTCAGGTACCATCACACCTATATCCCCGAAAGGCAAGGTGAATTATGGACTACCGACACGATCAAACGGCACTTCACAAGTCTCGTCAATATCATGTGTACATACACGTCGATGCACACAAACATGCAAAGAATTCACGCAAACTAAAGCAACTTTCATTTATATTCATCAGACTTTTCAAGTGCCTATTGACCGTGTCGCAAGCCCATTATACATCCACATTTTGTCAGTAGTTTACGGCTTTTGGTTCTATGTAATTATTCTCTTGTGCCGCCTTTCTGCTGCCCATTTCATCCACTGTGGCACTATGTAATAGAGGGCAAGTGAATAACTGTCATTGGGCATATCCTACACAAAATCTATACTTTTTTTATTTGGGTGGATGAATGGCCTACTGGAGAATACCCAGAGTGGCGATGCTACGTATTCCCGCACTCATCTCATTACAAAAACAGTATGCACCCCTAAACTCGCTGTAGTAGGTGTCAACCAGCTTTTTTTGGTGGATAATTTTTAAATATGGAAAAAGAATTGGTTGCGAGCAGGATTGGAACCTGCGTCTTCTCGCAATCCGTGCAAGACGCTTAACCACCTAGCCACTGAAACCTGCTCGGAACCAACCAAAACTTCCCTGTAGTGCCGGTATATGGCGCTTACGTCGCCCCGGTGGAAAATTTGGTTCGTTTCGAGTAGGTTGCGGTGGTATAAAAATAAAAGATATCTGACAATAATTTCATTCACAGCTTTCACAAAAAGACTCCCAAATATCTAAACTGAAAGAAAAACTTAAAGCCGTATTAGAATACAACAAGTTATTTGCAGAAGAAAATGATCAATTGAGAAGCCAATATGAAACTCTACTCCAATATGCAGAAGAGTGTAAGAAAGTTATTAAAGAGGAAAGGGAGAGGAATAAACTGTTGGAGTCGAAGGGAAAAGAACTGCAAGAGAGAATAAAACAGTATGAGATACCTGATAGAGGTAACATTTGTCTATATTTACTAATCAATTTAAATTCCTACTAATATTATAAATGCGAAAGTAACTCTTTCTGTCTGTATATTACGCTTTCACGCCTAAACCGCTGAAGCGATTATAGAGATAGTTTGATTCCCTGGGAAGGACATAGGCTACTTTTTAACCTACTACGCAAAAAGAGGGTAATGATTTTACGCGATAACGAATTCTAGTTACTTATAGAGACTTATAGCTAGTCTTCTTATATATAAAAATGAATCGCAAAATGTGTTGGTAAGCGCATAACTTCAGAACGGGTGGACCGATTTCACTAATTCTTTTTTTGTTGTGTAAGGTATTGTCAGGAGAAGGTTCTTATGGAAGAAAAAATATTGTATTCCCACGGGAACGGGAACTACGCGGGTGAAACCGCGTGACGTCCTCTAGTTTTTAATATAATAGAATCAGTTTCTAGCAGAATTCGAACCTGCGTCTTTTTGCATACCATGCAATGCTTAAACCACCGGCCACCGAAATATACTTGAAACCGACCGAATTTTCTACCTTATATACGTCTTGGGGCGACTTCGTATACGTCTTACTTTCTAAAAGTGCCGGTAGATGGTGCCTAGGTGGTAAAAAATTTGGTCGGTTCCGAGTAGGTTTCGGTGGCAGAGTGGTTAAGGCGTTAAGGCAAGAAGGTGCAGGTTCGAAACAGAATCTTTAAAAAAAAATCTTAATCTATTTAAATATTTATAGTCACGCTTTTATCCCCGGAGGGTAGGCAAAGGTATGCCTCACATAAGCCCACATTTCACCATATACCTAGTTTTGTTGTGTGTGAGTCTATAGCAGTGATAAGCGCAGGTGGTGAGGGTGACGAACTTGAACTTATTCACATAAGGTCTTGAACTGGGCTTAACAACTGGTTACTGACAACCAGCATCAACAGCTTTACATGCCTTCTGAAGCACAATAACTGAAAATGTCACCGAAAATCGAAAATTTCTTACTGCTGTGATCATTTACGGTATATTTAGATCACTGAGAGTTATGCAACAGTTTGTATTCAAAATAATATCCTTCTAATATAATAAACTAGCTGACCCGCGCAACTTCGTTTACGTGATAAATGAAGAACCGCTCGACCGATTTTGTGCAAAGTTCACATAAACCATCTACTAAATAGTCCGAACAAAGCATAAACATTTGGTTTGGATAGGTGAGCCCGTTCTTGAGTTATAAAATTACAACGAAAAGTGGCATTGATTTTTATAGATATAGATAGATGAGAAAGTTTGCGAAGAAGATAGTATGTTTGCTACTCAATCACGCTCTAACGACTTAACGGTTTGGGGTGAAATTTGGTACCGTAGTAGATTATGGTCTGGAATAACGCCTTTCATCCTAGGAATATGTTACCCTGGGAAGCGGGAACGGGAACCAAATTTACACGGACGAAGCCGCGAGCATCAGCTAGTATTTAATAATTGCATGTGTGTATGTGTTTTCAGACCAGGAGCCTCCTACAGCCATCCCCCTAGTCCAAGTATGTATGAGCTGCAGTAGTCGTCAGATCATAGTCAACCAAGCGAGGGAGCACAACGCTAGGCTGCAGAAGGATATGCAGGCGCTTAAAGATGTTCTGTATAGGTAATTTTATTAATATATCCTATTAATATTATAAATGCGAAAGTATGCGAGTTATGATGTATGGATAATGTGGATGTCTGTATGTTTTTTAGATATCCTTACACAGTCTAACGACTGAAAAAATTAAATTGCGGACCTGCGCCTGTCCATTTCAACACGGCAATAGTCTCGCCACCTATTTCGTGGGACATAAAACTATAAGGTGAAATGTTGGCGTATACTATGCCTTAGCCTACCCCAACGGGGATAAAGGTGTGACTATATGTATGTATATCTAACGACTGAACGGATCTGACTGAAATTTACATAAATGCTAAGTTTTTTCTGTTCGCTTTAAAAAACTCAATTTTTTTTTTTCTTTGACATTTGCAATCGGCTATTTAGCCATAATCAGATATTTTCCGAGGTAAATGTGTATTGGGTGCGATTCCATTGAATGGCATCGTATGTAGTAGAAACTACTAAATTCGGTCAGTTTCTCTGATCTAGTTCTAGTATTTGCCATCTTTTTAGGCGGGCTACGTCATCTCCTGGAGTTAACAGATTCTTAGCCAGTTCATATGTATGTTAGGTTAACCTTTTCCTGTATCTAATGCTGGTTTTGCGGATTACTTCCTTTAAGGTTGGCATATCCAGATATTCATGGATTTCCTTGTTTCTAACAAACCAGTGTGCACTCGAAATGGTTCTCAGTGCAATGTTTTGAAATCTTTGGACATCTTTATGTTGGAATTGCTAGCGCTGCCCCAGAGTTCTACTCCATAAGTCCAAATTGGTTGTATGATGGTCTTGTAAACAAGCATTTTGTTACTTAATGTCAGTTTGGATTGTCGGCCTAGAAGCCAAGATAGCTCTTTGAATTTCAAGGTGGCTTCAGTTTTCTTGGCTTTTATATGGTTAGCCCAGGTCAGTCTTCAATCCAGGTGTAGTCTGAGATATTTCACGCTATTGTTGCTCGGTAACGGTTTGTCTTCCATATGAACAGGTGGACAGTCGCCTTTTCGCAGTGTAAATGTTACTTGGATTGATTTAGTTATGCTAGGCTTGATTCTCCACTTCTGCAGCCACACATTCACCTTTGAGACCGCAACTCGTGGCGGATCTCGACCGGGACCTGGGTCGCATTGCCCAATGGGGTTCAGACAACCTGGTCGAGTTCAATGCCAGAAAAACGCAGGCGTGTTCGTTTACAGCTAAGAAGTCCCCATTCCTACCCCTACCCTCTCTTCAGAACATTACGGTTCCACTAAAGGACAACCTGGAGATTCTCGGTATAGACGTCCGGCGTGAGCTCAATCACAAAAACTACATAGAGAGTTGTATTGGGCTGGCCTCGCGGAAACTCGGAGTCCTAAATAAGGTGAGACGGTACTTCACGCCACATCAGAGATGTTTGCTGTACAAGACGCAGATTCGTCCCTGCGTCGAGTACTGTTCTCACCTCTGGGATGACTCCGCGAGGTACTTGTTGGACGCACTTGACGCTATGCAGAGACGTGCTGTCCGAATAATTGGTTGTCCTGAGGTGACGGGAGGCCTCGAACCGTTGGCGCAGCGAAGAACCGTAGCGTCCTTGGCTGCCTTCTACCGAATGTATCACGGCGAATGTTCTGAAGAGCTCTTCAATCTGATCCCACCATCACCTTTCCGATCCCGAACAACGCGTGCCGGGCAGAGATGCCACTCATACACAGTGGAGAGAATCTTCGCCAGAACCGAGCGTTTCAAAAGATCGTTCCTCTGTCGAACTATAAAAACTTGGAACGACCTGCCCGCACACGTGTTTCCCTCATCTTACAACCCCGGGTTCTTTAAAAGGAACGTGAAGAGGCACATCACAGGGCCGCCAACTTGAGGACAGCTGTAAGAAGTGGCCCCCAATCGCAAGATGCGCCACGGCTATCCATCGTGGCGACGTCAATTTGGCGAGCTGAATATAAAAAAAAAAAAAAAAAAAATTCACCTTATTGAGCTGTTCCTGTTGTATCAGTGATGCATTATTTGGGTTCACATCACTTGCAAGACATGCAGTGTCGTCAGCATATTGCTGTTACAACATTTTTTGTTTCAGGTAGGTCTGAAGTATATATTGAATAAAGGATTGGCCCAAGCACTAATCCTTGTGGAACTGAGGCAGTGATGTAATGCAGCCTAGAAAGTTCTTCCTCATACTTGACTTGGAAACTTCTTTGATCTATATAAGATTTTAGGATCATGTAGAATGAGTTTGGTAAGAGGGTTTTCAGCTTGTATAACAATCCCTTGTGCCATACTCTATCGAATGCCTGCTGAATGTCTATAAATACTGCTGAACAATACTCCTTTCTTTCTAGCGATTGTCTTATTTTGCGAACCACTCGATGTACTTGTTCTACAGTGGCGTGTTTTTCCCGGAATCCGAATTGGTGATCAGGTATAATCTTGTATTGGTCCAGAACTGGTTTTAGTCTCCGCAAAAATGTTTTTTCGAACACCTTAGATATTGTTGGGAGCAGACTTATAGGCCTG
The DNA here is from genome assembly GCA_933228765.1 of Miltochrista miniata. Lineage (NCBI taxonomy): Eukaryota > Metazoa > Arthropoda > Insecta > Lepidoptera > Erebidae > Miltochrista > Miltochrista miniata. Next base: position 7,991,166 of record OW121769.1, read on the forward strand.
TATGAGCTAGGTTCTGTTGGTGGTTTCCCTGGTTTTGCAATCATAATTATTTGTGATATCTTCCACAGCTTTGGATAGTATTGTATTCTAAAAATGGCGTTGAATAACATTGTTAAAAATACTTTTGCTTTTCTAGGTAGTTCTTTAAGAATTTCGCCCGTTATTAGGTCGAAACCAGGAGCCTTTTTGTTTTCCAGGTAACTTATTGTTCGTGTTAGTTCTTGTGGAGTGACGAGTTTTAGTGGTAGTGATAGCTGCTGGTCACTATCGATCATTCTATCTACTTCTTCATCAAACTCAGTCATGGATGATTGGTTTGGTGTGAAGACTTTGCTAAGATGAGGTGGTATATGGTTACGTGGTCTTTTAAAGTTTTTAGTTATTTTCCAAAGTGAGTAGTTATCCTTCTTAAGAGCCGAGAGTGAACAAAGCTTTTCTTGAAAGGTTGTGTTTTGATTTTCTTTGATTAGCTCTTTCAGTTCTCTAGATATTCTATTGAATTCCGTTCTGTCTGCAGCGGATCTGCTGGTGTGCAATCTTTGTCTCCGTTTTTCTTGTAACTTGTTGCGTATCTCCAGTGGTATGTTATTTGCTTGATCGGAAGAGCCTAGTTTCGGGGTAGCGCGCCACGCAGCAACTTGAATGAGGTTTGTGATGTAGAATGTTGCCTCGTCTATATCTTCTTCTGTTTTTAGTTTAACCTTTAATTTAATGTTATCTTCCAAATACTCAGCAAATGCGTCCCAGTCTGTTTTATGATTATATAGAGCCAGTCTCTGTTCTCTGTGTATTGCCAAAATACTAAATGTTGCTATGATGGGCGTGGGGTCAGACCCACCATCAGGCAATGATGCAACGTCAAAATACACATCAGACAGTCCCCTCACTATAAAAAAGTCCACTAGGTCGGGTATTCTGTTGACATCAGTTGGCCAATAAGTTGGTTTTCCTGTTCCTAGTGTTATAAGTTTATGTTTGTCGACACTTTTCTTTAACTCACGTCCCTTACTGTTGGTCCATCGTGATCCCCAATGGGTGTGTTTACAGTTCCAGTCCCCACCACTTATGTATCTGTTTCCCAAGCTCTGAAAGTAACGGTCAAACATGTGTTCTTTGGGTTTATGTTTTGGTGGACAATATACGGCGCTTACATTGATGGGGCCCATGCTTGCATTAAAAAAAAAAAGAAAAATTCAATAAAGTTAGTTTTACATCAATTGCGCTCAAATTTTGAAACGCGATGTACAACGCGATAGACTTCGTTAGCAAGTGCACTACTTGGAGTCTGACTTAAGTCCCAAAGGTCAACTTTTTTTTAATACCACTAAGGTGACAGACAAGCATACGCCACACCAGTTGGACTGGTGGTTACTTTTGGACGTTTGCAACACCGGAGGCGCTACACTCGCGCTGCCGACCTTGTAAACACCTAAGACCCCTTTTGAAGAACCCCATTACTAAATAATTAAACATATCATTACTCCTCATTAGGCGCTTAGCAGACGTCGGGGCGGGCCGGTCTTTTTGTCCGCGACGTAATAAAGACCGCGTCTGCCCGTCGATGCCCGCGACTGCCCTCGCCGCGAAAATGTGTGCCCGACGGGCACCAGCAGCGCGGTCTTTTTGCCCATTATGTGCGTTAGTAGTATAGGATTCCTTTAGCGCTATCGTTCGCGGTTAAATTGCCCGGCCCGGCCCGCCCCGTTGTTGGCAAAGCGCCGTCAATCAGCTTCCATTACCATTAAATTGTAACTTAAAACCCGCTTTTCCAGATTGAACGTCCAATTATCTCGTTACCAAGAGAAGCTCCGTCACAATATCCAGTCAATGGCGGGTGACAAGACGGAACAAGTGTACAAACTGTCAGACAATAAGTATGACGCTTTGGACTCGCTCCTCACTACCAGTCTAGGGTATAAGGGATCAGGTAATTTTGTTATACTGTTATTGGTATTAATTTAAATAGTTCAGGTTCTATTGAACGTCCAATTATCTTACTAAGAGAAGCTCCGTCACAATATCCAGTCAATGGCGGGTGACAAGACGGAACAAGTGTACAAACTGTCAGACAATAAGTATGACGCTTTGGACTCGCTCCTCACTACCAGTCTAGGGTATAAGGGTGCAGGTAATTTTGTCATAAGTACATACTATTATCGGTTTAAAGTGAGGTTATATAAGGTCTGTCTTCTGTGTAAGCTGAAATTCTGTCATGGGGTTTCTTGGGGCTTTGCAATACCTGCCCCATTTGGATGACACCGTAAATTAGAATAAATTGTTTCACAAAAAAATATATTAACCAAAACAAGCACAAGCTGTAATTTGCCTATGACGTACTTTTAACAAGCTGTCAGTCAGAAAAATTGTTGATATATTTTAAAGAAAAGGAACGCTACAAACGGTCACCCATCTCAAAAACTGACGGTGGCGTAAGATACTTACCGTAGTGATGGTTACACAGCAGTATGCTTTGGCAACTGTAACTTTGAAACCCAAAGTACTTTTTCATTTCTTGATTTGATGACATTTCTTTTCAGACCCTATGAACGTTGAAGAAGGGCAGACGGCTAAACCAGATGATCACCCACCCACCAGTCGTACCGTAGATCTTTCTGGATTGTTGAGTGCACAAGCTCTAGGTATGTATGATACTGGGGGCCTGAGGACGGTGAGAGGGCTGCTCACCGTCCTTACAGAAGCAGGCCCTAGACGAAAGCGTTACGTGAGGGATTCACGCACGCCCCTTAAGAAGCACGATAACACCCGAAAATCCCCCCAAAGACGCGGGATAGCACCCGAACCCCCCCTAGGTGAGGCCGCAGTGGTAGCTCTAGGGAGTCCGGGGGTATCCTTCCGAGGGCATACCCGGGGTTCCCAACCGTAGGCTGTTAGGTACAAAGACTTCTATATAAACTGAGGTAGACATGCCCTACGCACCGATTTTTGAAACCAATAAACTGAGCTAATTAGCAGCGTTGCTCGCACTGTAGTGAGTCAAAACTTCGAGAGTACTCGGTTTGCAATCGGAGTCCATACGCCTTCTCTTTTACTCTTGTTCTTTTCGTATAATGCTATTGTGGTGACAATTACGTAAATATTATTTAGAAGTGAGTATTGCTTTAGAGAGGATTGCTTTTGAAATCTCGTTTGTTAGAGTACGGCGTGTCTACCTCAGTTTATATAGAAGTCTTTGGTTAGGTAGAATACGTGTACTTAGTTTTTAGTCGATAGGAGTCCGGCATAGCATTCATGTAAGATTTTCCTCCGTTAATTTTTTTTTGTTATAACCAGTGTTTTATTCCTGGGACATCCTTCAGAGGGCTTACCCGGGACTCCTCCCGTAGGTCGTCAAGCATACGGCCCACCTGAAAGTGGTCATCGTAGCCTATCAATCAATCAATCAACGTACGTAGGCCTCTCCCAGTTCACGCCTCAGTACGCGGTCCTGTGCCTTTCGTATCCAGTCCCAGCCTTTACTAGCCATGGACATTTGCAATACCAAAGGCGATATACAATTATACACGCGCTGCCGACCATGTCAAAACCTTCTAAGACCTTTAAGGAACCCCGTTCTGTAGGCATTTGAGAAATCCGCCCAAATTAAAATCAAAATCCTATTTATTTTTATTCACAGCTCCCCTCTTCGACGCATACCAAGAAAACCTCCAAGAAAAAGACAGCCTTATCCTAGACTACGAGAAACAATTCGAAAACATGAACAAAAAGTCCAAAGAAATCGTGTCCGAAAACAAAACTTTGATTGAAAGAGTGAGACAGCTAGATGACGACTTGTCTCACGTTAGACAGAGTCAGAAGAAATTGGTAGTGGAGAGGGAGACTGCAGATATAGAAAAGGTGACTTTTATTGAAAGGGCTGAGAGGGCGGAGTCTAAGTTGAAGGAGGTTTATGAATTGTATGAAGACAAGAGTAAGCATAGTTTTTGTTTTTTTTAAATCATTTTAGCTGATAAACGCGCACAGCTGGAAACAGACCTTCTTGAAATAACCAAAAAAGAGTAAAACATAATGGATGCACCACTATGCAGTTCAATATGGCAGGCAACATACATACATATGGTCACGACTTTATCTCCGAAGGGGTAGGCAGAGGCATATTATATGCCCACATTTCACCTTTGTATAATTTGTCCCACGTAATAGGTGGTGAGCCGTATTGCCGTGTTTAAATGGACAGGCGCAGGTTGTGACTGCCTGCTGTTGAACTAAAGCCTTCAACTTAGCTTAACGACTGCCATTTTACTGGCAACTCGTTATAAAAAACCACCAATCAGTATCCGGTTGCCACAAAAAACACCGATAAAATTGTTGTACGTCATTCTGACATAATGTGACGTTATTGACAACATTTTGACTATGTTGCCAGCATGCAACTTATCAGTTTCGTTTCTAGACTTTTTTGCCTTATTAATAACTAGAGGACGTCACGGGGTTTCACCCGCGTAGTTCCCGTTCCCGTGGGAATACTATATTTTTTCTTCCATAAGAACCTTCTCCTGATAATACCTTACACAAAGAATTAGTGAAATCGGTCCACCCGTTCTGAAGTTATGCGCTTACCAACACATTTTGCGATACATATAAAAGAAAGTCGTGTTAGTTACACTATTTATAACTCAAGAACGGCTGAACCGATTTGGCTGAAAATTGGTGGGGAGGTAGCTTAGAACCAGGAGACGGACATAGGATCATCGGACTTTTTATCCCGTTTCAGCGTGCTTTTTTTATGCGCTTTTTTTGGTTACTCAGAGTAAATGCGACGGGAACGGGTGATTTACTCTCTCTTATGTGACGCAAACAAAGTTGCGCGGGTCAGCTAGTATAAGATAATAAATAAATAAATAAATATTCACGGACATTATTAGATGGCAGAATCGACATGAATAGTACAGTTGACAGAGTTATTTTCATACAGTTTCTGATATCATGAATTAAGGTGGTGCCCTAAGTGGTGTCCACTTATCAAACAAGTCTGTGCAAGTGCCTTTTTTTTGTATATTCGATAAAGATACAATAGCCTTAAGAGTCCATATGACGCCAAATAGACTATTACGTGCTATTACTTTGATCTAGATCTCAGGACTCGTGAGGTCTGCTGAATTGAAATTTGAACACAGACAACTTCAGTTCATGAACTAAAAACGCTCTAGGCTCGAAACTAGGGCTTGAATATCGGACGCTTTTTCAGTTCCGGAATTGGGTTTCGATATTCAGTATTTCAATTCCGGAATTCCGGAATTCCGGAACTCAATCAAGTTTCGTTTTGTATAAAATAGTGATATGTAAAAAAAGGTACGGGAGCTGGCAGTCCTACGTGATTAGTGATAAACTGCTTTAATTCCCAGTAAAATTACTTATTTTAACGTAACCAACTAAAAACCACACGTTTCCTATCTATTGCCTACGGTTGGCCCGGGTAAGCCCTCAGAAGGATGACCCCAGGATTCCCCACAGACCTTGACTATCACTGCGGCCTCACCTAGGAAGTTCGGGTGCTATCCCGCGTATTTGGGGCTTGTTCAGGTGTTATCCCGCATCTCAGGGCGTGTGGCGTGCGTGAAACTTTCACGTCACGCTTTCGTCTTGGGCGTGCTTTTGTAAAGACGGCGATTAGCCCTCCCTCCGTCCTCAGGCCCCCGATTATGGAGGCCGATAGTCTTGGGCAAAGACATGCGGAATTCGGGTGGGAGCTTTCTCTCTTGATCACTTTTCGCCGCATTAACTGATCAAAGAAAGACGCAGTGGCCTCCCACTTACTCCCACTGGAGATCATAGCTCGCGCAATGGTCTCCAGCGAGAAAATGTCCACGTCCAGACCTACCACGAGGACCAGGCGCTGTTAAGCCCACGCTGTGCACTCCACTAATGTGTGAAGAACTGTGTCCTCACTGCGTTCCTCGCAGTGCTGGCACTCAGGTGTGGTTTCCCGGTGTATTCGTCACAGATACTTACTGAAGCTTCCGTGCCCAGTAAGCATCTGGGACAGCCGGTAGGACAGAGCACCCGCACCGTGGCTCCTCTATAGTCACTCGCCCATGACCGGTCTGACCGCCTTGATTGTGGCGATTCAGCGATTCCCCCCTTGTGTGATGTGATGTGGCGATTCGATTTGTTGCTCCGTCAGTCTTCTAATGCGTATGATCGCATCCACGGTGGAGCGCCCTTGACGGAAACCAGACTGGTTATCCGCCAGATCTGGCCCCACGCGTGTGAGGTGCCAGACTGTGCGCTGAGCAATGATACGCTCAAGGAGCTTGCATACCTCGTTAGGTATGCAAGCTCCTTGAGCGTATCATTGTTGGGGATCGACCGATCGGGGATCGGCCGGAGTTGCTCAACGGAGCAACACGATCGGCCGATCCCCGGATGGGCAGACTGCCGACCCCCTTGCCTTTCGGATCAGAACCAGTTTCCCTGTCTTCCAGACCTTGGAAATCTGGCCTAAAGAGCCCCATCACTCGAGGCCTGAAATCCTCAGGGGCCAAGACCCACGCTCGGCCTGGAATGCTGTAGGGTCCAGGGGCACGGTCCCTGCGGAATCAAAGCCGCAGTACAGTCGCCCCTAACTCACCTTCAGTGACTTCGGGCACGTCCTTCTCGCTGTAATCAGCGTGGGGCGCCTGAGACGGAGCCATGTGCGAAGGAATATGTTCCTCCGCCTTGATGAGAACAGGGAACCCAGGACCCTCCTCACTCTGGGTCAGTGGAGCGCCTTGGGGCAAGGTTTGCCCCTAATAAAAAGGTACGGGCCCCATGAGTTCCGTCAGAACTACTAGAACTATGCTAAGTGAGACCTCTGTCAAATTCCTACAGCGCCGTTTCTATCAAAGTTAAATTTAACTCGTAGCATAAGTCAGAGCTAAGTCTAAGTTCGCACTAAAAAAAAATTCAATAACGTCAATAATAATATTATTATTATTTAAATAATATGTTTTCTATCAAATACCATTATTTTTATGGATTTACTTTCTTAGTAGGTTTTAGAAATATCATCAAATAAAATGATTAATACCTAAGTACATAATCAAATTAATTTGTTAATAGATAAATACTAAATTATCAACATTGTAGTAATTAAAGGTAATTAAATTGCATAAGAAGCTTATAATCTACATTTTTGTTTGTAATGAAATTAAAGAAGATGCGAAAATATGTTTTTTTTTCAATATCGAAATACCGGTATTGATCTCGCCAATTCCGGAATTGAAAACGATATTAGATTTCATCGGAATTCCGGAATTATGTCAATTCCGGAATTCCGGAGTTCAAGCCCTACTCGAAACACGATTACTGATAAGATCCTCGATAGATTTTAATTTTGAAAATACTTCGATTTCGGGAAATTTTAATCTAGATCTCGTATGTTATAGGTCGTTTTTGTGATATAAAATATTTATAAGAAAGACAATAGTAAAATCTTCATTTGCACTAGAGCATTTTTTTCATATTGGTTATAGTTTTTTTTATAATTAATTTATTTCGTTAAAAGCGCACAAAAACCGATCGCATCTGTCTCTTTCTCGCACGCCAAAATGTTTATCTTCTATCTTCTTTTAACAATTTGGCGTCTGGTAGGCTCTTAATGAATTATGGTAAAATAAAGTATACATGTAATTTGCAGTGTCAGCAATGATGCGTGACTACGAGACCGTCCACCGGGAGTACTTCAGCGTGAAGAGTGCTCTAGAGCTGGCTGAGAACAAGCTAGCGCAGCTGGACGCGATGAGAGCGCGCACAGTCCCGGCAGACATGCACGAGCGGAGACTCGACCATTGTAAACGGTGAGTGACACTTTACTATGTACGGTTGTCATTTTGAAAGTTGAGTTCCTAGTCTGAGATTTAGCAATGATAATATAATAGTATTACATACAGATAGGCTCCCTGCCTCCTACTGAGCAAGCTTCCCCACCCCCGCCACAGCTGTCATTATAGCAAAGATAATAATTATAATAGTATTACATACAGATCGGCAACTCCCTGCCTCCCACAGAGTAAGCTTCCCCATCCCCCCGCCAAAGTTGATGTGTCTATTGCCGTGACAGTACTTGAGAGTGTGTCACTGCGTTGCACTACGTATTACTTCCTACGTACTTTGTGCTATTGCTTTGGTTTAATTTGTGCTTAGCCGAGGGTAGATTTGAAAAAAAAGTACCTACATACATGAGATTGCGTTCTGTTCCTTGTTATTTTGTCTCCATAGCTAGTGACCCTAGTATGCTCAAACACACATTCAAGCTTGATTAAAGCATTCACATTACGTGTATATTAGTGTGGGTGAAAACAAACATTTTTGTATGGAGTTTCCGCCCTGGGATTATAGTTAGAGGGTATTTTGACTGAACTTTTGCTTAGCCTTGTGGTCTCATACACATTCAAGCTCTGTTCAAACATAACGTGTTTGTAGTGTAGGTGACATAATTAAAAACGAATCTTTTGTATGGAAGAAATACTTCTCCTTTCATAGACCTTATTTGACGTAAACGAAGTTGCGAGGGTCAGCTAGTTTAGACTAGATGGCGCTGTATAACAAAAAAGTCTCACAATATTTATTTCCCAGATTGCTAGAAGAATTAAAACATCAGTACGGCATGGAGACCGAACGTAAGACCGAACAGGTCACCAAGTTGCAAGAACAGCTTCGTGTGGTAGAAGAAAAGTATACCAAAGCTTGCCACGACAACGAAACTATGAAAGAAGAATTGGCTAAGGCTTTGAAGAATGGCAAGTAAGTTTTGGTTTTTGAAGTTTTATTTCTCTACTAGCTAGATGGTGCTAGCGGTTTTGCCGGTGTAGAATTCGCTTTCCACTCCTGCTTCTCATGGGAATATTTTCGCGGGATAAAAAGTAATAGGGGCCTGAAAATGCGGCGAAATGGTTCCAGTAAAGGGTGGTACGTCAGTGTTTGCTTCGCGCTCGGCTGGGCTTGGGGGCACACGCGAATATTTCTGTATCAAATTTCAGCCAGATCCTTTCATTCATTACAGAGTGGAAAAGTAACAAACATCCAGACATCCACACTCACAAATTGACTCTCCTACAGTAGTTAAACTAAAGTGGAGTTATTTTAATAGGTAACATTTAAAAAATCAATTTCACAATCATTTGACAATTTAATTATGTACTTATATTATTTTGAGGTGTGTATGGACCGTGCGTGTGGCGCTCGGTTCTTTCTGCCTACCCCGCAAGGGATTTGTCGAAGATAGTATATAGTATATATTATTTTGCTCATTAAATTTACGAAAGAAAAAATAATACTGGGACAGGGATTCGCCTGATAAATTGTTAAAATTAACATATCTTTCAAGTCCTTATCGATTCATTCACATTCTCATTCATCATTCTCATTATGAAGATAAAACTCAGTGTTGCCAGATGACTGTTTAGAATTCTCCCCAAAAATATTCCGAAAATCCCCAAAATTTAGGATTTTCTTAAAAAAACCCCCCAAAATTTACCGAACAATTGTTAAGATATTAACAAGAGGATTGAGGATAGAGTTGATACAAGTGATGGGTACCATAAATAGAGCTAAAACATAATAATGTCTGGTAAGACATAATTTCATTTCAATAATACATTTTCCTCAATAGGTTAAGTAAGTTCCTACTATTAACAATTACAAACCTTTAAATACGGGATCACTTTCCCACTCCTTTCTATATCTTCTTTAAATATTTTTGTTTTGATGAAGCCATTTAAATAAACACCTTTATCACCAAGCAAACTTATTAAAACAAAGTAGGTACTCTGTGCAACGGAAAGAACAGAACTTGCCAAAGCGAAATTTGCGCGAAATTGACAACGACAACTTGGCTCACAGAATAGACAGAGAAACTTAATAAACTTTAATTCTATATTTAGTACAATACATATAGTATTCATTGTTTAATTTTAAAAGAATGAAATAAAAATCACGGATTCCAAATCACTGGCTTGCACCCAATTCCCTCCAAACCTATTATTTTCCCTCCAAGTATCCCCCCAAAAATATTGCCCCCCCAAATTTCCCCCCGTAACTATAAAAAACCCCCAAATTTGGGGGGAATCCCCCCAATCTGGCATCACTGATAAAACTGACAGTCGTCTAATGTTACCTATTAAAATGACGCCGCTTTCAAGTTCAACTGGTTGTACAAATAATACACCACCTGTACATTTGTACAACCAGTTGACAAATAATACACCACCTGTACATTTGTACAACCAGTTGACAAATAATACACCACCTGTACATTTGTACAACCAGTTGACAAATAATATGCCACCTGTACATTTGTACCACCAGTTGTACAAATGATACGCTACCTGTTTCATTTGTACAACATACTTTTTAATACAGTTGCTCAAAAAGTGGCGTATTACAGCGACGTATAGCGTTCGGGATGTGGGCTATTACACACTCGTGCTTTTTCTTTACCATTCCCGCACTCGTGCGTTTTCTTTCCCAATTGTCAAAATAATGTCTGTGATTCATGCAAATATTTCTAAAAAGTATACTAACTTGTTTCAATATCAGATTAAAAATAACTTTAATTAAAATTTAAGCATAAATTAATATTAGTATCGGCCAAATTAAATTTATAAATATAAAAAAGTTGGCTGTATGAAGTGCACTGCCATAGTCTCTGCTTAGCAAGATATATATTCTTTTACGGTTGGCGCCATTTTGGATATTCAGGTTTATTGCGTTTTTACTATTTTATAAAATTGCTTAATTTTTTCGCAACTGTATTAAAAATAGTTGTTCAATACAACGTGTGGGACTGTTATTTAAACTCGTTCCGACTGTCTACCCTCGCCTTCGGCTCGGAGCAACACCTGTCGTAACTCGTTGCAATAACAGAAATCCCACACTTGTATCGAAAACTACTATTTTAATACAGTTGCTCAAAAAGTGGCGTATTACAGGGACGTATAGCGTTCGGGATGTGGGCTATTACACACTCGCGCTTTTTCATTGCCATTCCCGCACTCGTGCGTTTTCTTTCCCAATTGTCAAAAGAATGTCTGTGATTCATGTAAATATTTCTAAAAAAAGATACTAACTTGTTTCAATATCAGATTAAAAGTAATTTTAATTAAAATTTAAACATAAATTAATATAAGTATCGGCCAAATTAAATTTATAAATATAAAAAAAGTTGGCTGTATGAAGTGCACTGCCATACGTCTCTGCTTAGGTAGTAATATATTCTTTTACGGTTTTTCGCAACTGTATTAAAAATAGTTGTTCAATACAACGTGTGGGACTGTTATTTAAACTCGTTCCGACTGTCTACCCTCGCCTTCGGCTCGGGTCAACACCTGTCGTAACTCGTTGTAATAACAGAAATCCCACACTTGTATCGAAAACTACTATTTCGTTAGATTTTGTCCTAAACAGCGTTGTGTGAGAATGTTCAATTTTTTAATGTACAGATTGTATCGAAAAGCCGCTGTTATATTCCGCCAGCGACTTAAAGCGGCTTCAGCGCGATACACGCGCGTCCGCTGCAGCGCTCGTCGCTCCAAGAGCAACAACGAACCGCTGAGGCAAGCCTTGCACGCGCTCGATAAGATCAAGCATGAGATTAAGGTATGTTGTGGTGTTTGTTCAAAATTGACATGATTTGTTTGTGTGTTTTTTGTGTTTTACAGGACGAAGTTTTTCATCTGATTTTGACGTGACAACGTCTTAGAATTCGATGGAGTCGGCTACACGCACGAGAAACATGACGTATGCGGCGTTACCTCGCTCTGAGGCGTTCCATTTAAGGCTGAGTTGTCACTTTCAACTATCGTCAGTAAACCGACTTGACAGAGAATTGAAGGCCTTACGGGCGGCTGGCACTGTGGGTCGTCACAACCTGCGCCCGGGTCGGCAGCGCGTGTGTAGTGCCTCTGGTGTTGCAAACGTCTATGGCTACGGTTACCAACCTTCCGGTGGGCCGTAAGCTTGTCTGCCACCTAAGTAGTATAAAAAAAAAAAAAAAACCAAACTCATCTTTCTCAACTCATAAACAATGACAAAAAAAACATTAGACATAAAAAAAACTAGCTTAAACTTAACAAAAAAACAAAACTTCAAATAATGGTAAAACCTCCCTAAAATTATTTCCCCCTAAGGTCCCTATTTGTTCAACCACTCACAAATATTGTGAATGGCTTATCATCATTCAGTCAAATTAATCACTCAAATCAGTATATGGCACTCCATTCCTGGACGTAGGCCTCTCCCAAATTACGCCACAACACAGTCCACTCCCTGCAACATTTTTCATCATTAATTTTTATTATTGTAGACAGTAAAATCCCGAGCATTCACATCGCTAGAAGAACTAGAACGTCGCATAGTGGAGCAAGAGAAACGAGCTGCCTTAGCGCATTCGGAGTACAGACGGGAACTGGAGCGAGCCTCACTGGCTTTGGAACATAAGGATGCTATTATACGCAGCCTTATTGATAAGGTGGCTGATGTTGAAGAATTAGTCTAGTATTTACAGCTTACCCACAACTCATAAAGAAAATGTCAAAAATAACGTGAAGAAAGATCAAACAAATAAAAATAAAACTCGTCTTACTCAACTCTTAAAAAAATATGACAAGAAAACAATAACAAAAAATAATTATCATATCATAAAATAATGACATAAAACCAATCATTATTCATCTCGACTCAAAACTTTAAATGCGATTTACTAGGAATCAATTATTACTCCTGGTCCCTTTTTGGTCAACCACTCCCAAATAATGTGAATGGCATGTCATCATTTTGTCAAAACAATCAACATTTTTCCTTTATTGTTGTAGCACAGGGCTGAAACTCCAGCTTGAATGTGTGCGTGTGACCAATAATTCTAAGCAAATGTTCCTTCAAATATGAATATGCTGTGTCGCGGCAGGGAGTTGCCGATCTGTATGTAATACTATCTATTATATTATCTTTGGTTGTAGACAGTAAAATCCCGAGCATTCACATCGCTAGAAGAACTAGAACGTCGCATAGTGGAGCAAGAGAAACGAGCCGCCCTAGCACATTCGGAGTACAGACGGGAACTGGAGCGAGCCTCACTGGCTTTAGAACATAAGGAAGCTATTATACGCAGCCTTATTGATAAGGTCGCTGATGTTGAAGAAGTAAGGTAAGAGTTCTGAAACATTCTTTATGAGTCTTACATACATAAATATGCTCACGCCTTTATCGCCGAAGGGGTAGGCATAGGCAGAGGCATATTATATGCCCACATTTCACCTTTTTAGAATTAGTCCCAGGTAATAGGTGGTGAGCCGTATTGCCGTGTTGAGATGGACAGATGCAGGTTGTGAGTGCCTGCTGTTGAAATCAAAAAGACCTTCAACTTGGCTTAACGACTGCCATTTTACTGGCAACCGGGACCAACGACTTAACGTGCCTTCCGAAGCACGGATTCGCTCAAATAAATGTAACAAAGTGGTCACAGGGATGGTCACCCATCCATGGACCGGCCATAGTGAAAGTTGCTTACCGCAGTTACAGAAAACTGAGTCCGCGGGGTCACGAGGGCTTCCTACGACTCTTGTCATTAATAATTAATAATAAGTTATTGTTTTTTTTTTATACCACTAAGGTGGCAGACAAGCATACAGCCCACCAGATGTACCGGTGGTCACCGCAGCCTATGAACGTTTGCAACACCAGAGGCGCCACACTCGCGCTGCCGACCCTGTAAAAACCTTCCAAGACCCCTCTTGAAGAACCCCATACCGTAGGCGTTTGGGAAAACCGAGGCAGGAAAAAAAAAAATATTGTTATGTATGTGCCTATGTGTGGGGGTAGATGCACATACCATATTTGATTTAATGTATGTTAGGGTCACTCAGCCCACGATTATACGTCTAGATAACCAGCTGTTGTATTATTGCTTCACGAGTACCTCAATACGTTTCACTTATGTGAGGGAGAATTTATAACTAACTAGCGGTACCCTGCCACGCTTCGCTGTGACTTTTTTATGGTGGATTTATGTGCCTATGAGAAATGAGTAACAAACTAAATGATGGGTACATTTAAAAAAAAAATGTGTGCGTGAACTATTGTACACACGTAAGAAGTGAAACTTCTTAATGACCTTATTTTTCGAAAAAAATGTCATAGGAGTTAGTATTAGTTCAAAAGTTCAAAAGTCCAAAGTCAAAAAGTTAAAAAGTCCAAAAGTCCAAAAGTCCATAAGTCCAATAGTCCAAAAGTCCAATAGTCCAACAACAACAACAACAAAACAAAACTCCAAAACTCTAAAACTCTAAAACTCTAAAACTTCAAAACTCCAAAACTCCAAAACTTCAAAACTCCAAAACTCCAAAACTCCAAAACTCCAAAACTCCAAAACTCCAAAACTCCAAAACTCCAAAACTCCAAAACTCCAAAACTCCAAAACTCCAAAACTCCAAAACTCCAAAACTCCAAAACTCCAAAACTCCAAAACTCCAAAACTCCAAAACTCCAAAACTCCAAAACTCCAAAACTCCAAAACTCCAAAACTCCAAAACTTCAAAACTCCAAAACTCCAAAACTCCAAAACTCCAAAACTCCAAAACTCCAAAACTCCAAAACTCCAAAACTCCAAAACTCCAAAACTCCAAAACTCCAAAACTCCAAAACTCCAAAACTCCAAAACTCCAAAACTCCAAAACTCCAAAACTCCAAAACTCCAAAACTCCAAAACTCCAAAACCCCAAGACTCCAATACTCCAAAACTCTAAATGTCCAAAACTCTAAAACTCCAAAACTCCAACTCCAAAAGTCCAAAATGTCAAACGACCAAAACTCGAAAAGTCCAAAAATCCAAAATGTCAAACGCCCAAAACTCGAAAAGTCCAAAAGTACAAAAGTCCAAAAGTCCAAAAGTCCAAAAGTCCAAAAGTCCAAAAGTCCAAAAGTCCAAAAGTCCAATAGTCCCAAAGTCCAAAGTCCAAAAGTCCATAACTCCAAAGTCTAAAAGTCTAAAATTCTAAAAGTCCGAAAGTCCAAAACTCCATAACTCCAAAACTCCAAAACTCCTGTTTATTAGGTAAGTACTCTCTTTTATTATTCTGAATGCAAGAAGGCAGCAATCAAACTTCTCTTAAAAAACATCAATCTGGTAGGTACCTTCTAAATAGGTTGTTTATAATATTTTGTTCTGAAGCTGGCAGAATTTAATTTAAAAAAAATGACCAACGCCATCTATTGGTAAAATCACTTTTTAAAGCTATTTTATTCTTATTGCTGTTATGATAAAAGTGTATAAAGTAGCCTAAAACCATCTCTGAATCCTATTGTATATCGTGTCCAATTTTGAGCTCAATCGATTCAGTAAATTTTGAGTTTTTAATAGATACACAAACGCACACAACATTTTTATATATATAGACTAGCTGATACCCGCAGCTTCGCCCGCGTAAAATTTGTTCCCGCGGGAAGTTATTCCCGGGATAAAAGGTAGCCTATGTGTTATTCCAGACTAAAATGTATCTCTGTACCAAATTTCAGCCCGATCCGTTCAGCGGTTTGAGCGTGAAAAAGTAACAAACATCCACACTCACAAACTTTCGCATTTATAATATTAGTAAGATGTAATGTGGGTGTTTGGTATTGGTATGGGAAATCCTCATATTTGTTACGCTGGACTCCTACCGACTAACACCACACGGTGCCCTACCATCTGCGTACGGATGGGAGACTCAGGTACGCCTTCGGAACGATTGACCCAGGGCTTCCGACACAGACCCAAAGGCTACGTTCACACGGCGCACGTTTTTCTCGTTAAAAATCGTAGTGGCAGTCAGTAGACAATATATGAAATTGTTCACATGCAGTCCATGCGGGAAAATCGTGTACGAGACACGTTTTTCCCGTATACCGTGCGGAGTTACCACTAGGATCGCCGTGCGTCGGCACGATTTTCTCGAATACGCATCGTAGTGGCGCTTATGTACACATTGATCGTTCACACGACTAACCTAACGTTAAAAACGCGTTGAATGGTCGCCGTGTGAACGATTGCATCGTGCACGGGAAAATCGTGTACGAGAAAAACGTGCGCCTAAGGCTACGTTCACACGGCGCATGCTTTTTCGTACACGATTATATAGCCTTATTCGCCATCGCCTCCGTAGGGATAACTAAATCTGTTTTATCCCATTTTTTCTTCAGGTGTTATCCCGCTTTTTGTCCTATCCTACGACTATAGGGGCGAAGAGACACGCCACGGTTTTGGTTCTAGGTGTACCCCTTCCGAAAATGGGTAGGAATAGTTTGTCTCTGCCTATCCTTTCAGGGAATATCTTACAATGATATTGTTACGTTATATGTTGTCTTTGTCACTCCCGCTCATTTGAATTGCCATCTCACTCACTACCACCACCACCTTTTAGGGCCCCCAAATTAAGCTATATTAAGCTAGACAGCTATTTTAGTCACTATACCAAAAAGCCAGTCAAGTTTATAATCATGACATTACACTTCACTCTCTTTTATGTTTCTGAATTCTGATTCTTTTGTCTCTTTCCATCTGCAGGTTAAGCCAAACCAACACCCAACGTCTCCAAGGCATTGTCACAGAATCCTCGCCAGAACAAAGTTCGCCGGACCCGCAGCGTAAAGAAACTAAGCCTTCCGCAAAACTAGTACCCGGGTATGGAGGCTACTTTCAGGAGAAAGCTGCTGATATAAAAGGTGCTAAGAAAAGAAGTGAAAAATAAACTGGAGAATAGTTTATAAAGGACCGTCTACGCTAGTGAAAGAATCGTAGCGATATTATCTTTGTGTCACGTATTTCCATAAACTCTCTATGAACGCGTCTACACACAGCAATAAATAAATAAATAACAAATATTTGTGGACAATCTCACAAAACATCATCTAGCCCAAATTAAGCGTAATATAAGCTTGTGCTATGGGATCTAGACGACTGATATACATACTTATATATTTCTAAATACATACATATTATACATAGAAAACACCCAAACTCCGAAACAAATATTTGGACCGACCCAGGAGTCGAACCCAGGACCTCCAGCGCCGCGGGCGGTATCACTACCGACTACGCCACAGAGACAGTCAACAATATTATCGCAGATATTGTATGGAAATACGTACTATCCATTCGCTCTAAGTTTGCCGGTCGCCTCCCATACTAAGCCTCTACGCCAGCGGCAGACTTAGAGCTACGGGATATAGTTATTCGTTGCTTGAAACCACTTTGACCACCGTTCTTAGAGCGCGGTATAAGCCCCGCAAGTTGATATTGCGGTAGAATCTTTTCATAATGACAGCTAAGTGACGTCATCGTGACGTAACGCAGGCGCGGGCTGGGATCGCGAAGCTGTGTACGGTATTTTTAGTACTAACGGCTCGACGGACATACGTCACCAAGATGGCCGCCAAGCGCAATATCAACGTGCGGGGCTTTTATCACTGTGTCTTGTTTGAATTTCGAATCCAGAAGTGGCTAAGAATCATCTTTGAATCGATCTATAAATACCTGCCAAGTATAACTCTGATCGGGCTACAGGTTTGGCAAGATTTTTTTTTTTTTTTTACCACTAAGGTGGCAGACAAGCATACGGCCCACCAGATGTACCGGTGGTCACCGCAGCCTATGGACGTTTGCAACACCAGAGGTGCCACACTCGCGCTGCCGACCCTGTAAAAACCTTCTAAGACCCCTCTTGAAGAACCCCATACTGTAGGGGTTTGGGAAAACCGAGGCAGGGAGATCATTCCACAACCTAAGCGTGCGCGGTAGAAAGCCCCTATCGGATCTAACCGTGCTCGAGCGCTCCGGATGCAACATGTGAGGATGAACACCCTGTCTGTGGCGAGCGGTGCGATGGTAGAATGTAGCCGTAGGCATCATGTCAAACAATTCCTCAGAGCACAAACCGTTATACAGCCGGTAGAATACACACAGAGAAGCAAAGTCTCTCCTGTCACTAAGAGGTTCCACATAACCTGCAAGTATGGGATCGCCGACAACTCTCATAGCACGCCTTTGTACCGAGTCAAAAGGACGAAGCTGGTATTCAGGTGCCCCCGCCCAGAGGTGACAGCAGTACTCCATGTGCGGCCGCACTTGCGACTTATAGAGAAGCAGTGTTTGAGCCGCAGTAAAGTACCGCCGCGCCCTACTGAGCACTAAAAAGAATGTGCGAACATAGAAATGTACACATTACAAACACACATACAACAGTAGGTACTAAGTCATTGAATTGCTATTTGACCAGTTCAATCTAATATATAAAATTCTCGTGTCACAGTTTTCGTTGCCATACTCCTCCGAAACGACTTGACCGATTCTCATGAAATTTTGTGAGCATATTGAGTAGGTCTGAGAATCGGCCAACATCTATTTTTCATACCCCTAAGTGACCGGGAACAACATTCCACGCGGGCGGGCAGCAGCTAGTAAACTGTAAATGGTTCTGCCATGATAAAAAAAATCGGTTGTCTGTAAAGTCGGTTTACTGACGATAGTTGAACGTGACAACTCAGCCTTAAATCGAACGCCTCAGAGCGAGGTAACGCCGCATACGTCATGTTTTCTCGTGCGTACAGCCGGCTCCATCGAATTATAAAACGTCACGTCAATATTTTATTATAAAGTGAAAAAATTATATGTTATGATAAGTAGTGACATTAAAAGCGAATTGCTCGTAGCTCCGCTAGCTTAGTATCCTTTAAATAACCTCTGCGTTAAAAATTGTACGCTGTGGTCGGGGATAGTTTCTATGCTTTGAAAAGTTCGTTAAATCTTTGTCCTGGACAGTAATTTCTATCATCCGGTTTGAATGTAGACGGAAATTTACTGGTGATCATTTGTCTCATATTTAGAAAGTATAAAAGATATGAGTAAGACATTTCAACAGTAAAGTTTCATCTACGCTTTCAAGAATATCGAGAATCGTTTCATGTAGAGAGTAGCAAATTAAATCAGCACCTGTTAGTGATTATACCAATACGGCAAAGGGGTCGGCAGCGCCAGTGTTGCACCCCTGGTATTACAAACGTATTCGTAACCTCTGGTATTTCGGTAACCACTGTCTATCAGGGGGCTTTATGCTTGTAGAATAAAAGAATGCCTATTTAATGTAGTAATATAATAAAGATATTGCTATTGGCTTTAATAATTCATAAGCACGTCTGTTTTTCAAAGTTTTGAGAACTCCAAACATGTTGTGCGTTAGGCATTGTTTTCCGCCTGTACAAGTAAAATAATCGAGTAGTGACGCGATAGCCATAATGAGGCAATGTACATATTATGGAACTCACTGCCATTAGTATAATTTGTAGTAGATATTTAATATAGAAGGCACTACGGAACCTCCACAGCCAGGGTCTAACAACTCTGTAGAGCTAACAGAATAAAGTTTGTGCATAGAGACTTCGAAAATAATAAAATTGTATCGTACATACTCGTAATTTGAACTATAAGGGAATGTGATAAATGGCATCTTCATTTCTAAAAGCAGCAATCAGTTTAGGCAAGGACTTTTTCTGGTAGTAGATAGATAGATTCTAATTGGATCTTTTCGTATATACTCTACTGCTGCCTCGCCTTTTTTTTAGTTTAACGTGAGGGAAAATCCTCATGGGTGTTATGCCGGACTCTTACCGACTAAAAAACCTCACGTAACGCCCAACAGCCTATGGTTGGGAGCCCCGGGTAAGCCCTCGGAAGGATGTCCCAGGACACTGCCGCCGCGCCTTCCCCTTATATGGGTGAATATCAGGATATCATTTCATCAAATCTCCCAAATTTAATCTAGTCTATCTGGGGTATCAACTGAAACAATTTACTACTTTTTTTTTGTTTTCCTTTTTTTTAACGTGAGATAAATCCTACAGGAATGCTATGCCAACTAAAACCCACACGTATGCTGCCTAACAGCCTACGGTTGGGAGCCCCGGGTAAGACCTCGGAAGTATGTCCCCAGGACTCGACCAATTTACTCCTATAGAATCAATGATATTTAAGTAAAGATAACTTACGCTCATACAAAACGGCGTTCAGTTTTGTTGAGTTATAATTTCGCGTACTCACCTATCGGTACCTACTAGATTTCATCTACGAATGCGATAGAGAATACAAAACCTATAATACAGAAAGAGATAGCTATCTGTTTCGATTTGCGTTTAAAGTACTCTAATGAATCGTAGAGTATGCGCCATTGTAAACAGATGTGACATTGAATATAACAATAGGCATATTACTCTGGTTGGTGTTGCAATATCTTACTTCTTACTAATATTGTTAATGCGAAAGTTTGTGAGTGTGGATGTTTCTTACTCTTTCACGCTCAAACGGCTGAACGGATCGGGTTGAAATTTAATACGCAGATACATTATAGTCTGGAATAACACATAGGCTACTTTTCTCCCGGGAATAAGTTCCCACGGGAAGCGGGAACGGGAAAAAATTTTCGCGATCGAAGCTGCGGGCATCAGCTAGTAATATATAATATTGAATCGTTTATTTTTCTTCATCTAACTTAACATGATGTAGCAAGATATTATAAAACTTACATTGATTTAAATAGTAGGTAGGCTGGAAACAGTCAAGTAGTTTGTGAGGATCTGATGTTTGAGACAGGTTCGGAGAATACAGATCATCGGGTAAATTAAAACAGCAAAAAAATGTATTACATATTTATTTATTCAAACAAATAGGAGACTCGTGTAAAAAATAAATTAATTTATTTTAGGGTAGTATTATTTACCCTCAAACAAGTTCAACTTATTTCTTTTTTGTCTTTTCGACATGCTTTTAATAGCTGGATTATTTTTGTGCTCATGATACATGCGTACATTGAGATATTTTTGTATTACAGCTCGAATTAATTGAAGTCTATGATTAAGTGTAGGAGTTTGATTCATGGAATGTTCAAATAAAGTATCAAATATATTGGACTGTAAAAAGTGTTTTAAAATGCTATATTGTAATCGCTTAAAGTCTTGAGAGTTACTGAAATAAGGGCCATTTTCTTTAATAAACTTCTTTAGAATTGACTCTGATTTTGAGCAAATTAAAAAAACGTCTCGTGACGCAAAACATAAGCCACCCATATCTTTAAGGGTAACGAGTTTATGAAACCACAACTTTTCGTTTGTAAATAAAGAAGAACGACACACTTCACATTTTAAGGTTCCACCAAGTTTTCTCGACACCCAACCTGAAATATAACCAATTATCTGTTCCAAGTCGCACGAGTGATGATCTTCATTAAGATATTTTGCCATAATAGACACATTATTTTCGGATTGTTTGTCACTTTCTAAATAATTTGAATCCTCCTCAATCAAATTTTCATCAAGGGCCCGTCCGTCGCATGTGTTATTTATATTTTTTACTGCTGACGAACAATTAAGGATGGGAAAATATTCTACCGGTATACAATTGCCTGCAAAGGTAGACCGAAGTTCCAAATGATTAAATATTTTTTTATATATGCCCTTAAATTGTATTGTGTTTGGGTTATTATTGTACCCCCCGTGTCGACGTATATCCCCAAACAGTATTTCAATATGGTCTTGACTAAGCCTATATGTTGAAATATAGCTCAGTCTTTTCTCATTTTCAACAAGAGACGAAAATAAATGTTTAAGGCTTTCAATACAAATAAGAAATCCCAAAAACCCGGTTTTGGCTTTACAATGCACGAGTTTTTTTTTTGTAATTTTCATAAATACATGTCGACGTCGGGTAATTCTAGTTTTATTGAATATGCGTAATTCAAGTATATATTTTTTAGCCCTTTCTAGAAAATCAAATATTTCTTGTGCATTGCCTGGACTGACAGGTTTCTTAAAACCTAAGTTATCACGAGCTCTTGAATTAAAAATATCAAATAAATCATTAAACAATATTATGAATTCCTTAGTAGGTTTTGAATGTTTAAAAAGTGATGAACTAAGTGTATCTTCACAAAGTTGCAAAGCATTTGCGACGCTCCTGCTTAAAAGCTGTGTAGCCAACTTCACTTTCATAATTTCATTGCGAAAATTTAAATGCCGTTGTGTTAGTCGATTGGCGAAATTTAAACCCTGGCCAACCTGAAGCTTGTTTAGGTTTCTTAATAGTTGCCACCTTACCTCTTCATTATCCTTATTAAAAATTACTGACTTCGCTTCAAAAGTGTTGCGTACCAACTTAATCATATGGCAAGGATCTAAGAAAACTGCAACTTCTTTATTTGTTTTAGGATGTTTAAAGGTCGTTTTTAAATTATTTACATCGTTCAGCGCACAGCCTAGACGTGTTGCAGTACTCAAATTAGCAGCACAGCCATCAAAGGTCAAACTCACTATGTCAACGCCTGCTTCGTGACTATGTCTTATACAATCCATAATTAGAGTAGCCCTTGTATCTGATGATAACCCTTTGACAAAGAAGTATGCTACAGGAATTTTCCAACTTTCATATAAACATACTAAAATAAAAACAAATGCTTCTGTTGCAATTTCTTTGTTTTCCGAAGGTCCAGAACCATAATTTACTAAACCCTCTGTATTTTTGCCCGTCCATTGCGTTTGATGCCGGAGAGCCATTTCATCAACAATCAAGCCACAAATAATTCTTTTTCCAGACAAATCACTTTTTTGTTTTAGTATATCAAATGCTTGTTTTGTAAATCCTGGCAACATGGAACTATTTTGGTACCATTTAGCTAAAACGTGAGGATGTGGCAATGCAGTATGGAATACTCGCCTTACGTATTTGTACGCCGCTGAGGAGTAGTAATTTAATGTCAATGCAAATTTGCGGAGAGCAGCTGGGTATTTCTTTCTAAATTTTTTCTTAGACTTTTTTATTTGAAGTATTCTGTTGAATAAATGTAATGGTTCAGCTTTTAAGTTAAGTTCTGAAAATTGCTGTTCTGTGAGGAATTTTTTTTTCTTTAAAACCTCCAAAATATTTTTCATACTTGTTATATTTTTCTTAAGCCTTTTGTTTTGAATTTTTAGGATATTTTTTTTTTCTGTAATGTTTTTTTTTCAATAACTAATCTACGAACTTGCGTCTTAAGCGTTGCTTTTCTGGGGGTATCGAACACAGACTCAATGTCGGATATATTTACATGGTTCAGACTGGTAGGTGAGCCAAATCTTGGAACATTTTCAATGTCCTGAAAAAAAGTCAGTTAATTGTTACAGCATATTAAATGTGACAGATGGACATAACAGATAAAAGGCGAAACTATATTTTTGTTTTGCGACTATGTAACAATTAAGAAAACAATCGAGAAATTTTTCATTAATATGAAAACTGAAAGTTTTTTTATGTAGGTACTACAAAAGTGACAAATAAGCATGCGGCCTACCTCATGAACAGTTACTTATGAGCAATTATCAACCTACTTGCCAATTTTCAGATTCATAGTCAGATCAGTTGCCTGTGAGCGCGCGCTATCGTTCAGACTGCTGTACCTCGGTTGCCGCACGCACAAGAAAAATAAATAGATCGTCAACCTTTGTGCTCACTTACATACTCAATTAAAGTTAGTACTTTTCAAAATGAAGGTGTGTTCGGAATGCAGTCTCCAATTCAGTGACGGTGTCCAGTGTGCAAGCTGTAAAAGAGATTTGGATTTTGGATGTGCAAGTATCTCTGAGTCAGGTTGGCGCAAGTTGGGAACAGACAGAAGAGCACAGTGGAAATGCCCGAAGTGTCGAATTTCTTCTCCCGCTATGTCAAACTCGGAACCCTCAACCTTGGATACAATTTTATCTGAAATTCGCGCAATGAAACGGCAGCTACTTAGTTTACCAACCCTTGTTGAGGATATGCGTGTGATCAAAGTAGAACTGGTGGAGCTAAAGGAAAGTTATGTCCACTACAATGAAAAACTGCTTGACATCAATAACAGACTGTCAGAACTGGAAACTAAAGCGGCCGACTACGATAAGCTCTTGGAAGCTTTTAACGTGATGCAGGCGGATCTGGAGAAGACCAAACATGATCATCTTATCTATGAGCAACGTTCTCGCTTAAATAATATTGAAATAAAGGGCGTTCCAGTCAAGAAAGACCTGAAAAAAACCTGTTCACAATTGTGGATGATATTGGACGTAACATCAACTACAACTTTCCTAAGAACTGCATTAACTACATTTCCAGGGTACCCATCTATAACTCTGACCAGAAACGTATTATAGTCAGCTTCTTGAATCGCTATATAAAGGAAGATTTTGTGGCAGCTGCACGCGCAGTTAAAGATTTGTCGGGCATACAAGGAGGCGCACGTGTCTATGTTAATGACCATCTTAGCATGGAAACTAAAAAGTTACTAACCAAAACTAAAACTATTGCCAGAGAAAAGTATTATGATTATGTTTGGGTCAAACATGGAAAAATCCACATACGTAAAAATAACAATTCGAAATCTTTTGTTATTAGAAAGGAGTCCGATTTAAACAAGTTGGTATGAACTATTATTGTACTACTGTATGTATTACTACTGTAACACACCGTCTACTATGTTTTTTTACTGTAATATATTTTCTTTCTTTAGATTTTGCATGTATTAGGATAAACTGTTGTAAAAGGTTTGGCTCCCCTGACGCGCTATTGTACTTAAGTATTTTTTATTATTCACCTCGTGAGTTCTATGTTGGTCATTATCGTGCCGATTACATTGCATACCTTAATTGTAGAAATATACCTTGCCTGCTTGCACCTACAGACGTTGCACACTGTCTTAGTTGTCGTACACTTATGCTTTCTCACTCTGTGACTTTTTACTGGGTGACATATTATTTCAATCTACCTACTCAAAAGATAGGTCTACACCCTACATGTGTATATTCTAACTCATTGAATATGACTATTTTTTCGATACCTAGCCATTCTTATCATATTATTATGCCTGTTTATGCTATGGTTGAATCGTGGAGTAATGGCTAATACTGGTTGTTTAACTGTGTACTACCAAAACGTACGCGGGTTAAGAACTAAGACGGATACGTTTTTTCGTCAAATCTTATTGAACTCGTATGATATTATTGTGTTAACGGAATCATGGCTGCCAGACAGTATTGGTGATTCTGAATTATTCGATGAGAGGTATGTTGTGTGGCGCCGGGATCGTGATTATTTACTTACCGAACAAAAGTATGGAGGTGGTGTAGTGATTGCAACGCGTAGGGATTTACCAGTATTTTCGCAACCCCAGCTGTCTTCTTCAGCTGAAGATCTTTGGATAAGAATACCTCTCAATGGAACTAACTCTCATAAAAGTGCTAACTTATATATTTGTGTAGTATACTTATGTAAACAAAACAAGGGTTTCTCATTTTCTTCTCAATTGAATAACTTTCTTACTAAACTACATCAGCTATCACTAAATAATTTAGCTGATAAATTAGTTATTATTGGTGACTTCAATATGCCTGGCATTTCATGGACATCTTCAGGTAGGGATTCTCCGTTGGTGCCTGGAAACCTAACTTCCACCGATGAGTATTTATTGGCCGATGAACTATGTACGATGAGTCTTGGACAGTACAACGGGTTTACAAATGGGAAAGGCAGAATATTAGATCTAGTTCTGTCAAATAATTTTATAAGTGTGCTTGAACACTCTGACCCTCTAGTTCCAATAGATAAACACCATCCAGTTTTGCTGATATATATAAATTTAACGGAAATGCCTACTCTTGAGTGCGCCCCTAGAATGAGGTATTTGTATAATAAGGGTGATTTTGACTCGTTGAATGATGGTATTTGCGCAGTTGACTGGGAACGTGAATTTTCAACTAGGTCAATGAATGAAGCTGTGGATTTTTTCAACAAATCTATTACTAACCTCCAAAATTTATATATACCTCAAAAGCTCGAGCGTAAGGGTAAGTATCCAATTTGGTATAGCTCATCATTGATAAAGGCACTTAAAGAAAAATATAAATATATGAAAAAATTTAGAACTTATGGTAACTTATCTGATGAACGTACATTTAAATTATTACGAGATAGGACAAAATTCATGGAATCAAAATGTTATGTTGAATATGTTAATACAATTGAAAAATCCATTAGAGGTAATCCTAAAAGCTTCTGGACAAGAATAAACATAATTCAGGTGCTATTCCCGGTTCTCTCTTAAATATTGACAATCAACTACTACCTACAGGTGAGTCCATTTGTGAGGCGTTCTCCTCCTATTTCAAATCTAACTTTTTGGAGCATGTACCCGAAGACAATGATAATCAAACTTTATCTCTTGATACGTCATTAACTAACTCATTGGCGGATATTTGTCGTATCGAGGTGAAAACTGACACCGTGACCAAGTTACTTCAAAACCTTGATTTATCAAAAGGTGCAGGGCCGGACAATATATCACCCCAACTCCTAGTAAAATGCGCGGAAACCATATCCCTTCCCATTACACTTCTTTTTGCGAAGTCTTTACAGTTATGCACTGTCCCCAGTCTATGGAAGTCGGCTTATATTACGCCTGTACATAAGAAGGGCTCAAAGATAGAAATAGTTAATTACAGGCCTATATCGAAGCTGTGTGTCATAGCCAAAATATTCGAGCGAATTGTATACAATCAACTTTATCCTGCAATTTCAAGTTCTTTGAAACCTTTCCAGCACGGCTTTCTTAAGGGTCGCTCCACAACAAGCAACTTGGTGATATTAAATGAATTCATTACCTCTTCTATGGGCAATGGGGAGCAGGTGGATGTCATTTACACTGACTACAGCAAGGCGTTTGATAGAATTGACCATTTTACCCTAAAAATCAAATTACACAATATCGGAATACACGGAGATCTTCTCCGTTGGTTCTCCTCGTATATTGAAAATAGGTCGCAGGCTGTAGCTATGAACAACTACAGATCTAAGTGGGTCTCTGTATCCAGCGGGGTTCCTCAAGGTTCCCTGATTGGTCCACTTTTGTTCGTTATTTATGTTAATGACATCGACCAATGCCTGCGTTCATCAAAATTGTTATGTTTCGCAGATGATATGAAGGTCTTCGCTAGTATATCATCGAAGAATGATGCGTTTGATCTGCAATCTGATTTGGATAGACTGCAAGAGTACTGTTATCTTAATAGACTTGATCTCAACCCTGCGAAGTGTTCTGTAGTAACTTATACAAGAAAACATAATGCTTTGAACACTTCGTATACTTTAGGTGGTCAAACTCTGCCTAAGAATAATGCTATTCGTGACCTAGGAATACACCACGACAGTATGGTACAGTTTGATGAACACATTGATGTGGTAGTGAGGAGAGCATCCAGGATGCTCGGTTTCGTGATGCGGTTAGGTAAAACATTCAGGGCATGTAAAACTCTTAAAATTCTATACTGTACATATGTAAGGAATCATTTAGAATACGGATCCCAAATCTGGAATCCATGCTATGCTAAGTACAGTGATAGATTAGAAAATATACAGAAACGCTTTGTAAGATACCTATGCTATCACCAAAAAATTCCTTACCGGTCAAATGATTATCTGCAGTTCTGTAAAAAGTTTCATCTCTTACCTCTTTCCACCCGTCGGGATATTGCTGATTTTACCTTCCTCCTCAAAATTATTAATAATGAAATTGACTGTATTGACTTATTAAACAAAATTAATATAAATGTTCCCTGTAAATTGTACCGCTCGAATCCTGTCCTCCATGCGTCTCTCGCGAAAACCAACTATAGAAAAAATAGCTTTCTAATACGTGCAAGTAGAAATTTTAATAACCTCTGTAAGCGGCACGATATTGATCCTTTTGTCACAAGTGTGTCTTCGGCAAGAAAGTGCTTAAGCCTTAACTTTTTTAATTAGTGCTATGGGTATGCCATCGAACCTTTACTTTGATGATTGCGTATAATTTGTTAAATACATGTAAAAAAAAAAAAAATTCTGATCGTGTTGCTAAGTAGGTACCTACATCTGTCTTATCAAACACATTACTAATATTTGTAAGCTCACATTGTTTAAGTTAAATTAGTCTGTAACTAGAAGTGAGGACTTGTAATTGGCTTTTAGACGGCTAAGCCCAAGAATTACTCTGTTTTGTATAGCTGTAAGTCTTCCATGTTTTATTAATAAATAAATAAATAAATAAATAAATTCAAATAATAAATTTACGTAAATATGAAGTAAAACTATGACAAAATACAATATTATGATGTTACTTACCTGTGATATGAAACTCCTTCGTTTTTATTTATCTTTGCACCATAGTTTTTACATTTTCTGAACACACAACTCGGCATTTTAGGTAAATTAATGACTGACAACAGCACGATTTGTTTAGCTCGCAGCTAGTAGCCGACTAAATGAAATTATAACAATTGTGTGACTTCGTCCGCAACAGTTCGCGCGCGCTAATGCGATATCTACCTCTTTTCTATTGTAACATCATTGTATAGAATAGATAGATACTTTTAGAATCAGGCCTTGCTACAACGTTCGGTATTGTACGAGATGCTTTTCGCAGGATCCAATGACCTTTATAAGGTTGTCAGCCCAACTTACCAGGAATAGTGGGTAAGGATCCCCCGTGAGGGATGGGCGTGGATTACGTTCGCACATTAAATAAGTAGAACTATATAAGGATTTATGATTCACTAGATGATATTCGCGGATTCACCCGTGTGAAATTCGATACCTGTTCCCGCCTACCGTGGGAACATATTCCCGGGATGAAAAGTAGCATGTGTGTTATTCCAGACTATATGCTATGTCTGTACCAAATTTCTTTCCAATCCGTTCAGCCGTTAGAGCGAAATTGAGTAACAAACATCCAAACATCTTCACAAACTTTTACATTTGTAATATTAGTAGGAGGAAGTAGATTATGAGGTTTAAACAGAAATAAATGTCCAAGCAATTCAATGATTTGTACAAAAAAATATTATTAACATAGCTTTATATAAATTTATAACATTATTAAAGATAGTATTTATGTATAGGAATTGAGTCAAAGAATGCAATATTAGAACATTTTTATTGTAATTAAAAAAGTATGTAGAAATAAAAATAAATTATCAAATTTAAAAATGTGTTTTAAATGAAAACCTCTCCTGTCGATAATAGTTTAAACTATTTACTATGAGGTCCATATTGCGTCTCATCATGTTACATATACATAACTCTGTATAATTTCAAATAAGTAAAACATCTACTATGACATTATTTTCGATAGTTAATTTACACATTTTCAAAATAGAGCCGCACTCATTACTAGGTACTTACAGCTATGGCTCAGCTCTCACTTTACATCTAAACCTACCGCCTGGACTGTCCACGCCTGATACCAAACCTGCAATACAATTTGCTTTGTACATACATACATACATACATACATATGGTCACGCCTTTATCCCCGAAGGGGTAGGCAGAGGCATATTATATGCCCACATTTCACCTTTTTGTATAATTTGTCCCACGTAATAGGTGGTGAGCCGTATTGCCGTGTTTAAATGGACAGGCGCAGGTTGTGACTACCTGCTGTTGAAATAAAGCCTTCAACTTAGCTTAACGACTGCCATTTTGCTGGCAACCGGGACCAACGGCTTAGCGTGCCTTCCGAAGCACGGAAACGCTCAAATAAATGTCACAAAGTGATGAACATGGGTGGTCACCCATCCATGGACCGGCCATAGTGAAAGTTGCTTACTGCAGTGATCGTTTACAGAACACTGAGTCCGCGGGGCCACGAGCGCTTCCATGACATGATCAACAATATACGCTATATTGAATGACTTTCATCCGCGTAGCTCCTGTTCCTGAGTAAATACGAGAATTAAATATCTATAGCACACGTCCCTTCCGTGCTTCGAAAGGCGCGTTAAGCCGTTGGTCCCGGTTGCCAGTAAAATGGCAGTCGTTAAGCCAAGGTGAAGGCCTTTTTAGGTGGCTTGAAAACTTTCAACATCAGGCAGTCACAACCTGCGCCTGTCCGTCTAAACACGTTTATTTGGGGTTTAAAGAAATAAATAAGAAAGAAATTATTTTACCCATAACCAGCCGGGGTCCAAAGGACTTGATGCTAAGTTTCCTTCCGCCGCAGAAGGTAAGGGCGTCCCTCAGATCCAAACTACCCTCTGTAGATATCAGTAGTTTGTCTAGAAAACATCCGTCAGTCTGAAATTTGGACATGTGGGTCTTGAAAAGAGGCAGCTCAATGTAAATAATGTGCAACATTGAACATTCTCAAAACAATCACGTTGAAAACTTCCGTGTCATTAATGCTTACCCCTAGAGTTGCAATATTAATTGGAAATGTCCTCCATTTGCTTTACCATCAGAGATGATACCATATTCCACCTAACCTTTTTTTACTAAATTAAAGGTAGCTAAAGTAGGATGCTCACCTCAGGCAACCCAATATCACGGCACCGAAGACGACAAACAGTGCCAGTAGGACATTCAAATATCCATCTACAGACTGAATTAGCCGGGTAAGGAAGTGGCCAGCCTGGGTTGGTCACGATTACCTTCTGTCGAGAGGGTACCTGAATAAAAAGGAAAAGAAAACCTTTAACGAAAATTGGCAAAAAGGTACCTATATAAATATTAAAAATATAAATAAATATTCACGGACATTTCACACAACGCTATCTGATCCCAAAGTAAGCTAGGAGTAACCTAGTGTTATGGGTAACAGACCACGGATATTAATACTAATATATTTTTAAATACATACACATCATACATAGAAACACCCAGACTCTTGAGACAAACATTTATGGGTCACACAAATATTTGTCTCCTGTGGGAATCGAACCTACGACCTCCAGAGCCGCAGGCGGTATCACTACCGACTGCGCCACAGAGACAGTCTAATATAATCGGTCAGGTTCATAAATAACTAAATACCTATTGTGGAACAGTAGTTCCATAATATTTTTTGTGCGGTAACCTGACGCGACGATTGGTCTTACTGGGCACCACAAGCTGGACTAACTGGACCCCAAACTTCTCAGTACACTTTGAGTAAAGTTCTCGAATGGATTTGCAAGTATCTAATTTTTATTAACGTGAAGAAAATCCGTCTTACATGCCTGCAGTATGACTCATACCGACCAAAAACCACACGTTCCCTATGTACCTAATGCCTACGGTTGGGAGCACCGGGTAAGCCTCCGGAAGGATTTCTCCAGGATTCCCAACATGGGTGGTTCGGGTGCTATCCCGCGTCTTTGGGGGGTTTCGGGTGTGATCCAGCTTCTAAGGGGGAGCGTGCGTGAACTCCTCACGTCACGTTGCCGTCATGGGCCTGCTTCTGTAAGGACGGTAAGCAGCCCTCTCACCGTCCTCAGGCACCCGGTCAAGGAGGCCGATAGTCTTCGCCGAACGTCGCCGAACGGCGCCGACTGCGGAACTCGGGTGGGAGAGTTCTCTCCCCTTCCCGCCCCGCCGCCTCTTTCACGAGCATGACCTGCTCGCAGAAAGAGAAGGCGCAGTTCCACTTACTCCCGCTGGAGATCATGGCTCGTACCATGGTCTCGAGCGAAAGAGTGTTTGCTTAATTATAAATGAGTGCGCTCCTATGAACCTTACGAAGAAATACCTCTCCTTTCGTACACATTTCTTTCGCTCACTGTTATGTGATGGAAACGAAGATGCGAGGGACAGCTACTACAAAATAAAAAGTAAGACTGGTAAAATTTAATTACCTGTAGGCAGGTATAGGTAGGTACTCACTTGTATTAAAAAATCACAACGCGGCGTTGGATGGTTCAAATTCTGACTTGAAATCACTGTGATAAAAGTCAGAAGCAAATTGTTAAAAAACATCCTGAAATAAAAGTTTTATTTCAATCAATAATATTATAATTAGTGTCCGACCGAAACTGGTTTTCCGGCCGAAACCGAAACCGAAACCGAACTTTCGGCCACAGGGTCAGTTTCGGCCGAAACCGAAACTGAAACCGAAACTCACGTGTTCATAT
This sequence comes from Miltochrista miniata, assembly GCA_933228765.1. Lineage (NCBI taxonomy): Eukaryota > Metazoa > Arthropoda > Insecta > Lepidoptera > Erebidae > Miltochrista > Miltochrista miniata. The sequence continues at coordinate 8,023,101 of OW121769.1, forward strand.
TGAAAAAAAAAACCGGCAAAGTGCGAGTCGGATTCCGCACAGAGGGTTCCGTTACAAAAATTGGGCACGAAAACTACGTTTGTTGTGTTGATGCTTTTTTCTGATTTTAGTAGGTATTTTTTGTTATCGGCATCAGAACAGAGTGAGGTGGTGGTGGCAGTGTTTCTTGCCCTGGAGCTGCGTTTGGAAGGCGCTTATTTAACATGGAATGCCTCCATACCTCCGTCGAATTGTCGGGGCCTATATTTCCGAGAGGGCCATAACTTACCCGAGCTGGCTAGGGCTGGGTCCGCGAGATCTGTCATTTAGTGTTTCATAGCGATCAGTCTTAGGACCGTTTCTGTGGAACATCGGTTACGATTGGGTGCTGCGTGGTCTGTTGCTCAGAGGTGTCGGCGTAACGTGTTCCGTGCGTAACGTGTTACGACGACACCCTCATTACAGCGCGAGAAGCAACGCACCGAGACGCAGCCCTGAGGCCACCTGCGGGATCCAGCTTACATATAGGGGGCGTCAGCATCGGCATAGAGCTCTCGATGACGTATCAGGGGCTAGTACTCGATAGCCGGTGGAACTTCGGATACCACTTCCGAAGTTTGGTCCCATAACTGAGGGAGGGGGCATCAGCCGCAATCTCGCGGTTATTGCCCAATGTCAGGAGACCCAACGCTCCCTGTAGGAGGCTGTATCTTGGGATCGTGCGGAGCATGGCGCTATACGGGGCCCCCGTATGGGCTGAGATCCTGATGGCCAGCGATGCGGCTAGATTGCTTAGCCCGCAGAAGGCGACGGCTGTCAGGGTGATAAGGAGATACCACACGATCTCAGTTGAGGCGGCATGTCTTCTTGCCGGGACCCCTCTATGGGACCTGGAAGCAAAGGCCCTTGCATCATTGTTTAAAATGGCGCTACGAGACGCTGGAGCGGGCCATAGACCTCTTCCTGTGAGCAGGTCATGTTCGTAAAAGAGACGGCGGGGAGGAAGCGGGAGAGAACTTCGCCACCCGAGTTCCACAGTCTGCGGCGGCACCCCATACTATCAGCCTCCATGACCGGGGGCCTGAGGACGGTGACGGGGCTGCTTACCGTCTTTACAGAAGCAGGCCTCAGACGATAGCATGACGTGAGAGAACTGAACAACCTCCCAAAGACGCGGCCGCAGTATGCATAATTCCGAGGGCATACTCGGGACTCCCAACCGTAGGGTGTTATGTATGATACTATAATACGCGTGGTTTTTGGTCGGTAGGACTACTGTACAGTGAAAATTTTAGGTCTATATCTGGCACGGTTCCAGCGATACAACCTCGTGACTAATAGACAGACGGACGGTTTTTTTTTTAACGTGAGGGAAAATCCTCAAAGGATGTCATGCCGGACTCTTACCGACTAAAAAACCTCAAGTAACGCCCTACAGCCTGTGGTTGGGAGCCCCGGGTAAGCCCTCGGAAGGATGTCCCGGGACTCCCAACAGACGGCTAGGCCTCATGTCTCGGCTAGGCTTTAACCCCTCCGTGTGTGAGTTAGACTCGCACTTGGCCGGTTATTTTTTCAATAGGTGCAGCAAGTTCCACCAAGTGCCATCAATCAACGGTATAAATCTTCTCAAGTGTTCATTTTAGAAATATCTCCACCTAAACATGAGTTTCTTTCTTTTACGTGTGGAATTACACATAGATGCTATTGCGAACTCCTAGTCCTAGCGACTAAAACCACACGGTGCCCTGCTACTAGCTCTTGGCTGGTTTTGATTACATTTTAGAAGTATATAACTAAAACTGGACAACGGTGAGCCGGACTAGCGCGCGTTGGGTTCCGTACAAGAAAATCAGCAAAAAATCAAGCATGTTGTTTGGGCCTTTAATATTATTAATTTGTCTATTTTTATTATTTGTAGCTATAGCGGCAACAGAAATACATCATTTGTAAAAAAATAAACTGTCTGACTATCACGGTGCATGAGTCTGCTGACAGACAGACAGACGACCAACGAAGTCAACGGAACCGACAACAAAAGGGTAGGGTTATGTAATGTCCTAGATTACCTTTTTAGGATTCCGTATTTTTTTTTATTATAACTATTGATTGGAAGTCCTTTGTAAATCTTCGGTTAGTAACATATTAACTGGTTGGGCTGACCCTAACCACGTCACAAGCAGAGCTAGGCGCTCAAAATTCATGACCACGTGAGTTTCGGCTTGGCCGAAAGTTTCGGCCCATTTTGGCCGAAACCGAAACTGCGGCCGATACACAATTTTTTGGCCGAAACTGGGTGAAACCGAAACCGAAACCGAAACCTCGGTCGGTCACTAATTATAATATATATTATATTATTATAATATATAATATATATAATACTAGCGCCCGCGGCTCCGCCCGCGTGGAATGTTATTTCCGGTCACAGGGATATGAAAAATAGATGTTGGCCGATTCTCAGACCTACTCAATATGCTCACAAAGTTTCATGAGAATCGGTCAAGCCGGTTTCGGAGGAGTATGGCAACGAAAACTGTGACACGAGAATTTTATATATTAGATTATATTAATCAATACATAATTATGCCTACATATTAAGAACAAACATAATTCGTGTAAATGTACGTGAGTATTAGAACATGGAAATGGGTCTTAAAAAGATTTAACATCTGACATACTACCCGTTCGCTCTAACTTTGCCGCTGGCGTAGAGGCGTATACCCGAATTGTTAATTAGAGTCACATTAGTTGCTGTCAAGTTACTTCGTATACTTAATTAAAAAATCGACTTTAGTATGGAGCCGAGCGGCAAAGTTAGAGCGAACGAGCAGTAGAGACAAATGACATAGGCCGCGGTGGCGGCCGTGGGTCTGTTGGGAGTCCTGTGACAACCTTCCGAGGGCTTACCCGGGACTCCCAACCATAGGCTGTTGGGCGTTACGTGAGGTTTTTTAGTCGGTAGGTGTCCGGCATAGCATCAATGAGGATTTTCCCTCACGTTAAAAAAAAAAGAAAAGACTTCGATCACCATTATGTTATAAAAACTAAGAAGAAAAACCAACTATTCTGAGTATAAATGAATTCACAACATGTCATCACTAATCCACTGAAAAACCTAGTATGTTAACAACATAGAGCAACGCGAACTCTGTAAAGGCGCGCGATGCTCTGTGGTTAACAACAATATTATTGATTTATTTCAGAAACAAAATATTGATTTACTATGATTTAAGAGACTGGCTGTTTTGGAACTTTTCAAACAATAAGAAGTACAATTACCTACCTTAGACGGACTTTCCAAACGGCTGTAGGTTAGTAGATAGGTACAGAATCAGTGTATTCGATTCAACTGATCATTGAGAACGTTGTCGTAAAAGGACCTCGGAAACAATGAATGGAAGGGCATTTATCCCTATTGTCTAGAGTTCATTGTAATATAGAGTATGGTTGACATTTCTGATTAAATAGATAATCATAACGTAATCAAAAGGATAGAATAGTATGGTTGTTTTATACAAATGTATAACTGAAGATTTTTATAAAACACTAGCGGACCCTCACAACTTCGTTTGTGTTACATTTTTCATTGCTGCTCAGCTCCTATTCATTGTAGCGTGATGATTTATAGCCTATGTCACTGCACAATAACGTAGCTTTCTATTTATTGGTGAAATAATTTTGAAAATCGGTTCAGTAGATCCAGAGATTACCTACCCCTTACAACGTCACAAACTCACAACCACACAAATCACAAATCACAAACGTTACTTTTTTTTTTATATACTAATTAGGTGGCAGACAAGCTTACGGCCCACCGGAAGGTTGGTAACCGTAGCCTATAGACGTTTGCAACACCAGAGGCGCTACACACGCGCTGCCGACCTGGTCGCAGGTTGTGACGACCCACAGTTGAAATTTTTCAAGCCGCCCGTAAGGCCTTCCACTTGGCTTGACGACTGTCATTTTACTGACAACCGGGACCAACGGCTTATCGTGCCTTCCGAAGCACGGAAACGCTCGTAAATAAATGTCACAAAGTGGTCCACGTGGTGGTCACCCATCCATGTCCGGCCATAGTAAATGTTGCTTACTGCAGTGATCGTTTACAGAACACTGAGTCCGCGGGGCCACGAGCGCTTCACCTCTACCTCCTTACCTCTTTATAATATTAGTATAGACTAACTGTACTCCATGACTTCATAAACCCAATCAATCAGCCTATCGCAGTCCACTGCTGGAAGTAGGCCTCTCCCAATTTACGCCACAATCCACGGTCCTGCGCCTTCCGCATCTGGTCCCAGTCTGCGACCTGCACCAGGTCGTCGGTCCGTAGTCCGTACGAAACCCGTATTACCCTTTTCTATACCTATTCGCGATATGCGGAGGCTTATTAGAATCTCTGTCCTCGCGGTGCTCTTTGGTCACTTATTCTGTGGTAAAGTTATGCTACTCCGTCAAATTCCGGCCAAGGTGAGACAGCAGCCCACCTTTGTGTGACTGGGTGGCGTGTGTTGACCTTAGGCGTAAGGTCGGGAACCCAACTCACATGGCGGCGGGCATTCTCCCCGTGTCTCGGGGGTTGCTGATTAGCGCACGCCCGCGTCAACCACTGTCTACCTCCCCAGCTTACAGAGGGGCGCTTGAGAGCAGTGGAGGTGCTGTGCTGTCATGGAGGTGGTTCTTCAGGTCCTTGGCTCAGGGGGTCAGTTGCCTGGTCGTTTTGTTTTCATCTGTGACCTATCTGCGACCCGGTTTTTTCAAGCTCGCCAAATTAACTCGCCAGCCTGAAGGAAAGCGAGACGCATCTAGCGATTGGGGGCCACTCTCACAGTCCGTAAGATTTCTGACAGTGGCCTTCAAGTTGGCGGCCCTGTGATGTGCCTCTTCACGCTCCGCTTAAACAACTTGGGAATGTAAGATGAGGGAAACACGAGTGAGGGCAGATCGTGCCAGGTTTTTATAGTTTCACAGAGGAACGATCTTTTGAAAAGTTCAGTTCTGGCGCAGATTCTCTCCACTGTGTATCAGTGGCATCTCTGCCCAGCACGCGTTGTTCGGGATCGGAAAAGAGAGGGTGGGATCACCTAAAAAAATACCTGACTGGTTTCGCTATTATAGCATTATCAAAAAAATAATTATATTTTTTTGGATAATGCTATAATAGCGAAACCCGTCAGGTATTTTTCAAATTAAAATAAAAGTGGAATAGTACACGTAAATAATTTTCATAATGTATTATAACAAGTTCCATCAAGTGCCAACAATCGAAAGTATAACGGAGTTGTATGTGGGCTGACAGCAACTAGGAATCATAAATAAGGTGAAGCGGATCTTCACGCCACATCTACGGTGTTTGCTGTACTCGTACAAGACGCTGATTCGTCCCTGCGTCGAATACAGCCTCACCTTTTACGAAAGAGATACTAGCTCTTCGAAGTACTACTAGACGCGCTTGACGCTATGCAGAGACGTGCTATCCGAATTATTGGTTGTACTAAGGTGACAGGAGGCCTCGAGCCGTTAGCACAGAAAAGAACCATAGCGTCTTTAGCTGCGTCTAATGAATATATCACGGAGAGTGTTCTGAAGGAATCCCACACTTTCTTTTTCGATCACGAAAAGCGCGTGCCGGGCATGGGCGCCAGTCCTATACCACAGCCGACAGATATACAGTGGAGAGAATCTTCGCCAGAACAGACGACCTGTGCGCGCACGTGTTTCTATGCTCTTGCAACCCTGAATTCTTGAAACGGAGGGCGAAGAGGGACATCATTGGGCCTCCAACTTGAGGACCACGAGGAGACAGACCAATCTCTAAATATCGCCATGTCTTTCCTTCAGGCGGGCGGCGTTAACTTGATCTTTCTTCATTTAATAACAAATGTCTAGTTCCTGTATTTAAGGGATTACTTGTCATAATATAAGAGTTGTAAATCAACGGGACATACCTATTCTGTTAATTATGATTACCTTTACTATTGAAATACACATTTTACATTGTTTGCATCATAAACGGCCGTAACTTTCCTTGCGTTAACTTAGTAGTTTGATTTTTTTACAGATTTCACGGAGTGTATACTCGTAGACCTACCTTTATGGTTTAAATTTCAACTTGACCCTCCAGCATTTGTGAGATAAAGGTTTTCTATCCAATCGTGATGCCTCGTGAATGAAGCGCTCGTGGCCCTACGGACTCAGGGTTCTGCGAGCAATCGCTGCAGTAGGCAACTTTTATTATGACTGGTCCCTCGATGGGTGACCACAACGTGACCACATCGTGATATTTATTTGCGAGCGTTTAAGTTTCAGCTATTAGTCCCGCTTTCCATTACAATGGCAGTCGTTAGGTAAGCCAAGTTGAGAGCCTAATGGGCGGCTTGAAAAATTTCAACAGCAGGCAGTCACAACCTGCGCCTGCTCATTTCAACACGGCAATACGGCTCACCACCTATAACTTGGGACAGATTCTGAAAAAGGTGAAATGAGTACATATAAGATGCCCTGCCCTGCCTGCCCCTTCGGGGATAAAGGAGTGACCATATGTATGTATGCATTATGCCTGGTCACAGTGGTCACACACAAAGGCTTCCCTTTAGAGCGCTTTCTTTTTGCCTCATTTCTACTGCTGTCTGATTTTTTCAGCACTTTCAATCACACATTGATCGGCAATGGAATATAGGTATTAAAACTCCCTGACTTGGTTTTATCGGAAGTCTATATTATGATTGTTTCAAAAGAGCACCTCACATTTTTAGGGTTTCGTAGCCAAATGGCAAAAACGGAACCCTTATAGATTCGTCATGTCTGTCTGTCTGTCCGTCTGTCTGTCCGTCCGTGTGTCACAGCCATTTTTCTCCGAATCTATAAGGCCTATGCTATTGAAACTTGGTAACTAGATGTATTCTGTGAACCGCATTAAGATTCTTATATTAAACTAGAAAAAAAGTAGTAAATTTTGGGGGTCCCCATACTCAGAACTGTAACTCAAAATTTTTTTTTTCATCAAACCCATACCTGTGGGATATCAATAGATAGGTCTTCAAAAATGTTATTGAGGTTCGTACTATAATTTTTTTCTAAAATGAATAGTTTGCGCAAGAGACACTTCCAAAGTGGAAAAATGTGTCCCCCCCCCCCTCTAACTTCTAAACTAAGAGAATGATAAATCTAAAAAAAATATATAATGTACATTGCCATAAATACTACCAACGAAAATTAGTTTGGACGAGATAGAGCTGGTAGTTTTTTTTTAATAAGTCATAAACCGCAATTTTCGGTTAGCAAAATCACTACCACTGCGAACGTGTTAAAACATCAATCAAGGTTACAACGAACTTTTATATTGTAACTTGCTGCTACGAAACCCTTCATGGGCGAGTCCAACTCGCACTTGGCCGGTTTTTTTTTATTTTCTTTCTACGAAAACAAACTCATTACCAGAGATATGTTAAGTAAGTTAGTCTGTATTCTTAGCTCATTACATAGATTTTGTGCTTTTGAAGGTTTGGCAAGTTGGTTAGCGTGCGTGACCACAAAAAATAATGAAACAACACATTTTCTGCTCAAAGGGACAGGGCGTAACGACATAGAATTGTGTGCGGCTCTGCCCTTATTTTGATGCAAATCTACAAGATTGTATATGCACCGGAACACTTTTACAGGGAAAATACAAATAGTTTTACATTACCTTCAACAACTCTTATTTTAAGTCTTACAAAATCTAAGAATAAATATGTGTGTAGTTAAACAATCAAATAAAAATTAAACAGTTTTTATTGTCATAATAGAAAATCTAACAGAGGATAAAACAAATATTAGGTATCTAGCTGGAAATATAGAAGAAGACTGCTTTTACCCAGCAGTTTATCCACATGTGAAATGAACGATCACAGGCCGTTTAAAAACACGTCAATGGGTTGTCCATTATTAGATCTTACACCACGACTGTATGGTGCGACGGTAACTTGGTTGGTAGTATGTTTTACATGTGTATGGACACGCTTCGTATTTAGTAGTCCAGTTCGATGAGTAATACGATGAATGTCGGCTTTTACAATCCTGCTGCGAGCAGACTTTGGTTCGCGGATGAGCTCATGTCTGACATGTCGAGTTCCTGCCTGCACATGTTTCACGGGGCGTGCTAATCCATGAATTCTTTTGGCAAGCGATGACAATGCCTCACGGCTGATTTTATGCTTTCTACGAGGCGCTTCGGACTGTTGCGGGGCACGTCTATCGAATCGCTTTCCTGCGTTTCTTTTCTGTATAATTTCAACTGCAGGAGATCCCTCTTCTAATGTCGCTACAAATGGTGATTCTACTTTAATACTGTTTGAGATCAGAAATTCTGCTGGTAGGTTATCAACCATTGATGATCCAATTCTCGATTGCATACTGGGGGTTTTTAAGATCTTTTCAACGCGAGTTGGCCTATGATCGACATGACCTTGATAAACGGATCCGGATTTGATGCGTTTAACGGCTGCCAGTTCATCTTCTACGTGATCAAAGTATGTTGGCTCGGCTTTTAAATATTTTGAGCGGGAAGATTCTTGTGATACATATTTGCCCGGTAAAGGCTTAGCGACTGCAAATTTAGGTTCGAATTCTTGAACTTCAAAGTTCTTAGCATGTGGAGCTCTTGCAATTTCATATTTAACTTGTGGTATTCTAGATTGAACGAGTCCAGTGTGCGGCCATTCTGGGCGTGCCATCTCATTATTTGCATGAGTCTCTGTGCGACTAAAACGAGATGCTTTGACTTTTTGAAGGCGACGAGCTGCAGACGATGTTTGAGTCGAAGGCTCAGATTTTATGGTACACCTGAAGCGACCACCGGGACTCAAAGGGCTGGCGACTAGCGCTGAAACAAATCGTAAAAAAGTTTTAATTAAAAACATTAGCCTCTTTTATATCAAGACAATTTTTTTTCTCAGTACACTGCTGGATAAATAAAAGCACTTGCTCCCTAAATATTGTCACTCCATTCATACCAAGTATTTCGACCTTATACCATGCTGGGTAAATGAATTAGTATTTATGGGTAAACAGTGAAATTTCTTGACAGTGCGTCTGAGAAAAAATTAAAGACAAATTGTGGTGATGGGATGTATAAAAATTGACCTGGATTTATTCTGACTCGTGTTAATACTTGAACGATTTGCAGAGATTACATGTGTGTGGTTGCGAATATGTAACTCTTCTATGCATATAAGAATTTTGGTTCAGACTCGGGAATATAGACTTAACTACATTGTGTTATGGCTTACCTAAAGTCAACTTTGAACCATTGGAGCTAAAGTTGATTTCAGTTCGACCGCAGAATACTTGTGCTCCTGTCAGCTTTGGGCTACCAGTACCAGATACTAGTAGTTTATCCATGTAGCAATCATCCGTCTGTAAGAAAATAACAATTGACATACTGCGTATGATGGCTGATAAAAGGACTCTGGAGGTAAAATGGCAGTTACTTGATTCCGAACCAAATAATCGCCAAGTTCGAGATACCTACAGCAGCCAAGAAAAGAACAGCTACCGGGGGTTTCTAAATGGGTATTGTAAATGCAACTCCGAATCCATAAAACGACAGACAGAAGAATATCTAAGTACCTCTTTTGCCTTCTTCCATTTAAATTTACCCTCCTCTTTCAGATCCAAAACAATGGTTACAAGACTGAGCCACCTGTGTGAACTTGGCACCCTACTTGCAAAAATCGAATTTTTTTTTGCGTGTTCTTGAAAAGCTTGGTTTGTAGTTGATTGTAGTAAAAAAATTTTTGTTTGTAGTTGAACCGAATTTTTTTTATGGATCAACCAAAAATAGCCAGCACCCGGATTTATAAAAATTCAATTCTAACGGTTGATTTGTATGAAGAATCGTTAGTAGTTGTTTGTAGTGAACGAATTTTCGTTTGTAGTTGAACCGAAAAATTTTTATGGATCAACCAAAAATAGCCAGCCCCCGGATTTATAAAAATTCAATTCTAACGGTTGATTTGTATGAAGAATCGTTAGTAGTTGTTTGTAGTGAACGAATTTTCGTTTGTAGTTGAACCGAATTTTTTTTATGGATCAACCAAAAATAGCCAACCCCAGATTTATAAAAAATCATTTCTAACGGTTGATTTGTATGAAGAATCGTTAGTAGTTGTTTGTAGTGAACGAATTTTCGTTTGTAGTTGAACCGAAAAATGTTATGGATCAACCAAAAATAGCCAACCCCATATTTAAAAAAAAACAATTCCAACGGTTGATTTGTATAAGAATCGTTAGTAGTTGTTTGTAGTGAACGAATTTCCGTTTGTAGTTGAACCAAAAAAATGTTATGGATCAACCAAAAATAGCCAACCCCAGATTTATAAAAAATCATTTCAAACGGTTGATTTGTATGAAGAATCGTTAGTACTTGTTTGTAGTGAACGAATTTTCGTTTGTAGTTGAACCGAAAAAATGTTATGGATCAACCAAAAATAGCCAACCCCAGATTTATAAAAAATCATTTCTAACGGTTGATTTGTATGAAGAATCGTTAGTAGTTGTTTGTAGTGAACGAATTTTCGTTTGTAGTTGAACCGAAAAAATGTTATGGATCAACCAAAAATAGCCAACCCTAGATTTAAAAAAAAAACAATTCCAACGGTTGATTTGTATGAAGAATCGTTAGTAGTTGTTTGTAGTGAACGAATTTTCGTTTGTAGTTGAACCGAAAAAAAGTTATGGATCAACCAAAAATAGCGAACCCCAGATTTATAAAAAATCATTTCTAACGGTTGATTTGTATAAAGAATCGTTAGTAGTTGTTTGTAGTGAACAAATTTTCGTTTGTAGTTGAACCGAAATTTTTTTATGGATCAACCAAAAATAGCCAGCCCCTGGATTTATAAAAATTCAATTCTAACGGTTGATTTGTATGAAGAATCGTTAGTAGTTGTTTGTAGTGAACGAATTTTCGTTTGTAGTTGAACCGAAAAAATGTTATGGATCAACCAAAAATAGCCAACCCTAGATTTAAAAAAAAAACAATTCCAACGGTTGATTTGTATGAAGAATCGTTAGTCGTTGTTTGTAGTGAACGAATTTTCGTTTGTAGTTGAACCGAAAAAAAGTTATGGATCAACCAAAAATAGCCAACCCCAGATTTATAAAAAATCATTTCTAACGGTTGATTTGTATAAAGAATCGTTAGTAGTTGTTTGTAGTGAACGAATTTTCGTTTGTAGTTGAACCGAAAAATTTTTATGGATCAACCAAAAATAGCCAACCCCAGATTTATAAAAAATCATTTCTAACGGTTGATTTGTATGAAGAATCGTTAGTAGTTGTTTGTAGTGAACGAATTTTCGTTTGTAGTTGAACCGAATTTTTTTTATGGATCAACCAAAAATAGCCAGCCCCCGGATTTATAAAAATTCAATTCTAACGGATGATTTGTATGAAGAATCGTTAGTAGTTGTTTGTAGTGAACGAATTTTCGTTTGTAGTTGAACCGAAAAAAAGTTATGGATCACCCAAAAATAGCCAACCCCAGATTTATAAAAAATCATTTCTAACGGTTGATTTGCATGAAGAATCATTAGTAGTTGTTTGTAGTGAACGAATTTTCGTTTGTAGTTGAACCGAAAAAAAGTTATGGATCAACCAAAAATAGCCAACCACAGATTTATAAAAATCATTTCTAACGGTTGATTTGTATGAAGAATCGTTAGTAGTTGTTTGTAGTGAACGAATTTTCGTTTGTAGTTGAACCGAAAAAAAGTTATGGATCACCCAAAAATAGCCAACCCCAGATTTATAAAAAATCATTTCTAACGGTTGATTTGCATGAAGAATCGTTAGTAGTTGTTTGTAGTGAACGAATTTTCGTTTGTAGTTGAACCGAAAAAAAGTTATGGATCAACCAAAAATAGCCAACCACAGATTTATAAAAATCATTTCTAACGGTTGATTTGTATAAAGAACCGATAGTAGTTGTTTGAACGAATTTTCGTTTGTAGTTGAACCGAAAAAAATTTATGGATCAACCAAAAATAGCCAGCCCCTGGATTTATAAAAATTCAATTCTAACGGTTGATTTGTATGAAGAATCGTTAGTAGTTGTTTGTAGTGAACGAATTTTCGTTTGTAGTTGAACCAAAAAAATGTTATGGATCAACCAAAAATAGCCAACCCCAGATTTATAAAAAATCATTTCTAACGGTTGATTTGTATGAAGAATCGTTAGTAGTTGTTTGTAGTGAACGAATTTTCGTTTGTAGTTGAACCAAAAAAATGTTATGGATCAACCAAAAATGGCCAAACCCAGATTTAAAAAAAAAATCAATTCCAACGGTTGATTTGTATGAAGAATCGTTAGTAGTTGTTTGTAGTGAACGAATTTTCAATTGTAGTTGAACCGAAAATTCGTTTATACTTATTTATTTATAAAAAATATTTATAATTTCGATTTTTTTTACTATAGTTACTAGTTATTAAACCTTTTGCCTTATTTGAGGTTTATAGTGGCAGAACTTTTGAGTCTGTTAGAAAAGAAATTCATTAGAATCGATGAAGTTGAGTAAAACTCGTTTTAGAAGGATCTCAACTGAACAACTTCGGTTGAGTATATGAAATGGAAATGGAAAAAGTTGAGTAAAACTCGTTTTCGAGCGATCTCGACTGAATTACTCCAAATGCACGTGAGTGTGTGTGGGAGAAGGGGGATGGATGTGTGTGTGTGTGGGTTGGTTTCAAATTCAGATTCAGATTCATTTATTTGTTGCTAGCGGTAAGTGCGTGTACGTGTCGTTGGGTAGGTAGTCTTGTGAGTATTTGTGTGTGTTTGATTGAGTAGGTGGTTGCTTGTTCGCGTGTGTGTGTGTGTGTGTGTGTGTGTGTGTGTGTGTGTGTGTGTATGAGTAGGTAGGTGCGTGTGTGAGTATTTACGTGGGTACATGCGTGTGTGGTTATGTAGGTGTGCGTGTGTAAGTGTGTGAGAGCGTGGGTGTGCATGTGTGTTTGTGAAAAATTACGTGAGTGCGTGCTGACGTGTGTGTGTGCGTATGTTTGGGTACTTAGTTGCCTATGAGTGTAAGTGCGTGCGTGTATGTGTACGTCTGTGCTTGAGTGAGCATGTGCGTGTGTGAGTGTGTGTAGAGGTGGGGGAGTGTTGAAGGATACGCAAGTGTATGTGTGTGATTAAATGGATAAAGAAATCGATAGATAGATGGAAAAAGAAAAGCGATAGCAAAGTAAAACTTGGTTAAACTAAGTAAAACTCAGTCCTACTTGGTTTATCTGAACTCTCCCCATGAAAAAATATGAACGAAATTCTTCTACCACTAACTAACCTCTACAGATCTTCCTCACTCGATTCTGCCCTTTGTAGTAATCGTTTATCCTTTTGAACGAGAACGATTCATTGAACATGATGCCAAAACAAGTTCCTCTTGTTTTTACCACCTAGATTTAACTTTTTTTTAACAATTAATTCTACCGATATTCAAGTTGTTTTAGAACTATCGAATATTATTTCACAACATACCTCAATTAGTCGATTTTCGCGTTTTTAGTAGTCGTCAAGTAGCTACATCAGAAGTTACTCTTTTAAAATCACTCCAAAACGAGTGTTACTCTACTTGATCGATTCCAATCAGATTTCGTTGTTCTACAATCGGAAATTCCTCCACTACAAACCTCAACGAGCATCTTTAAGCCATTTCGAGTCGTCGCTCGAGTGCTTGTGGAGGGCAGACGTGTGCAAGTATATTTCAAATACCTAATTAAAATTTTAGTAACTGTTTAATCAAGTGAAAGTAGACGCTAAAAGTGCAGTGCTAAATCTCATTTCTGTGTAACGTTAGTTGGGTGCTACGGCCCTTTACATCACGAGTGACACGCGCGCATCGCCGGTTGTCGTCTCGAATAAAGTGTGCTGTTGATATTTCTTGTTCGCTCGCACGCGCACTACATCAACAATGAGTCTGCAGAGAACTCCACCGCCTAGTACTACATTCACAAGCGGCAGCGAGAAAGGTAGCGGATCTGTTCCCAATCTATCCGTATATACCGAAGAGGACTATCATACAAACATATCGTATAGAAAGCGGAAGGAACGAACTGAAGAAAATGAGTACTAAAGCGATTTCAAAAACTTTCAGGGCGAAATGATGCAAATTTTAGAAAAGTTTAGTATAACCCAAAACGAAAACTTAAGCCTTATTCAAAAAGAAATGTCAGAAATTAAAAGCGAAGTTAAAATCATAAAATCAACGACAGAAAACTTAAGTCAGCATTTTGAACATTTATACACTGAAATAGAAAACATAAAATCAAAAACTAATACCACAGAGAACAAAATCAAACATTTGGAGGCAGAAATAACTCGAATGAAAGAACAACAAACTCCAGTCATAGCACCAAAATCGCCACTCTTATGTCACGAAAGCCTCCTCCTTGAGATGAAAGACCGATGTGACCGTGAGAGAAACATTGTGATTGTGGGTATATCCGAAAAAAACGATAAAAGTTTTAGTTCGAGGCAAATGTATGATAACGAAGAAGTAATAAAACTGATCTCACCCTTACTAGAAAATTGTCCCAAGCCTATCAAAACCATACGATTAGGTAAATATGTACCAAATAAGGACCGCCCAATAAAAGTTCATTTTAATAACGCAAATACACCAAAGTACCTTTTGCGAAATAAGGCAAAGCTACCTACCGACATGCAAATGTTTTCCGATCAAACTCCAACCCAAAGACGACTGTTTCAATCAATTAAAGAACAGCTGATTAAGCGTACTGCAGACGGGGAAAAGAACCTCACCATCAAATATATAAAAGGTTTACCGACCATAGTTGTAACTGATCAAAAAAACTAGTTAAAGACCTGCAGCAAAACTACAGTGATAAGACCTTCACGCTTAAACACCAAATAGTAAATAAATACAAAGACATTCCGCTTCACCCATCATCACTGAGATTCTTTTACGCTAATTTACGCAGTATTCGTAAGGCTGGAAAATTTGACGAAATAAAATCTATAATACAAACCATACCAAGTACTACACACTTATTAATGTTCTCAGAAACTTGGATCAAATCAAAAACTGATGCGAAATTGTTTCAAATACCGAATTACAATCATGTTTACAATCACAGACGCAATCGTAAAGGGGGTGGTGTATCTATATACGTACACAACAGCATAAAATACGAAATTACCGAGGAGTTATGCGAGAATGGCAACCACTATCTGTGGATCTTACTAGACAAATTAAAACTAAATGTTGGTGCAATTTATAAACCTGGAAAGTCAGACGTGGACAACTTTTTGAGTAATTACTCATCCCAATTGGAGCAACGAAAAAGATCTATCGTATTTGGTGACTTTAATCTTAACCTACGTAAAAAAAAGAAGAGTAAAGTACAAAAATATTTAAATACGGTTCAAGAAACTGGTTATAGATTACTAAACAAAGTCAATAAACAATACAGCACGCGTGTTACAAGTACAACCAATACAATATTGGACCACATATGTACAAATATAGATGGTCATTCGTTCAGCTTTTCGATTATCGAATTCAGCATGTCTGACCATAAGCAGATATTTCTGGAAATAGGCAGTTTAGCCCCGAAAATAAAAAGAAAGACAGAATATATGGCACTTGATTATGAAAAATTGTACCATAATGCTTCAAATGCGAACTACCTGGATGGTGACAATGAATACTGCTATTTAGAGACATTTATTACAAAACAAATAGATGCCAGCAAAGTAACAAAAACCAAAATCCTCAACAAACCACAAGAAGACTGGATAAACAAAGACATTATTAATGCTATTAATTTTCGAAACAAGTTGTGGAAACTAGTCAAGCAAAACCCAAATGACGATAGACTGCGAGCTAACTTTAAGAGTGAACAGCGAAGAGTGAAAACTTTAATACGAACACAGAAGAAAAAATATTACTATGCTTTGTTTCAGAACTGTTACAACCAACCTAAAAAAATGTGGGACGTCATTAACAACTTAGGACTAAATAAATTAAAGGAACAGGTTACTCCTCCCAAACTAATGTCGGATTCTGGACTAATTAGTGAAGGTAATGCAATTTGTGATATTTTTAACTCATATTTCGCATCAATTGGCGCGGACCTAGCTAACAAAATACCTCACACATACCACTCAAACACAGGCAACATACTGATGTATGATCACAACTATATACATGATATTACACTAAATGAGTTAGAACAATGCAATGTCACAGAAATAAATACAATTATTGACGGACTCGACAGCAATACTGGCTCTGGGCTGGACGGTATCAGCACAAAAGCGATAAAATGTCTAAAAAATACAATTAGTAACCACTTATGTAACTGTATAAACAAATGTTTAAAAGAAGGTATTTTCCCCGAATCGCTCAAAATAGCAAAGGTTACCCCTATTTACAAAGCAGGAAGTAGGTCAGATCCAGGTAACTACAGGCCAGTTTCAGTGTTGCCAGTCTTGTCCAAGATATTCGAACGTGTTTTATACAACCGTCTATTCAAGTATCTAAGTCAAAAAAAGTTTTTAATAGCGGAGCAGTATGGCTTTCGACCAAAATCTAGCACTGTGACAGCAACAATAGATCTTGTCACGAAAATAAGAACCTATGTGGACCAGGGCAACCTTGCTCTGGGTATATTCATCGATTTACGGAGGGCATTTGACACAGTTAGTCATCGTAAGCTGTTACAGAAAATACACAACATAGGTATAACCGGCACAGCTTACAAAATACTGGAATCATATTTAGAAGGTAGACGCCAAGTTGTTAAAATAGATACATATGCTAGCTCAACAAAAAACATCTCATACGGCTGCCCACAAGGTTCTGTATTAAGCTCCTTACTGTTCCTAATTTACATTAACAACATTAATAACATAGGATTATCTGGTCACCTAACACTATATGCTGATGACACATGTCTCTTTTACTTCAATGAATCGATAGACAATATACAGATAGATGCACAAAGAGATTTAAACAACCTTAATGAATGGCTCAAATATAATCTGCTGACAATTAATACATCTAAAACATCATTTATGATCTTTTCGGCTAAAAATAAAAATATACCAAATTTTGCACCACTTACAATAGACAATATTATTATAAATCAATCATACCATGAAAAATATCTTGGGCTGTGGCTGGACGACAAATTAATCTGGAAACTCCACATTGACCACGTTAGAACTAAATTAATGGCATTATTAGGAGCACTGCGAAAGACTGCGAACTGTTTACCGAAGAAAGTAAGAAATGTTATTTATAATTCTTTGATCAAATCGCACTTAGAGTACCTCATTGAAACGTGGGGAACAGCTGCTACCACCAACATAAATCCACTACAAAGAGCCCAAAATAAAATAATCAAAATATTGTTTCATTATGACTATTTTACTCCTACCAAACAGTTATATGAACAAACAGAACTGCTGAACATAAGGCAACTATATATTTACAACACATGCATGCTTATCAAAAACATAGAATTAAATCTAATCCAAACAAATACACAAATACGTAAAAAAACAACATCACACAACTTACGATACAAGAACAAACTAGAACTACCGAGAGTACGTACTAAAATGGGAAAGAAGACGATATTGTTTGAGGGAGTACAACTGTATAACCGTCTACCTAACAACATAAGGTGCTGTGATGATATAACTGTATTCAAAAGTAGACTAAGAAAATATGTTTGTACACAATAGCTTTTAGCGCTTCGAGCTATCTATTAATCTATATTATATAAAACTCTGTATCTCATTTTAAGTGAACTGTAAGTTCTTATGAGAAATAAACTCTTTAAACCTAAACCTATTTTTGACGTTTGTAGAAGCAGTCTAGTCTTTACAACCGCAGTATTTCAGTCGACATCACTCCAAAACGAGTTTTTTTAAAATAAATAATTAATAAATAATAAATATTCACGGACATTTCACACAACGCTATCTGATCCCAAATTAAGCTAGGAATAACCTGCTTGTGTTATGGGTATCAGACCACGGATATTAATACTTAAATACTTTTAAATACATAATTTAATACATTAAAACACCCAGACTCTTGAGACAAACATTTATGGGTCAGACAAATAATTGTCTCCGGTGGGAATCGAACCCACGACCTCCAGCGCCGCAGGCGGTATCACTACCGACTGCGCAACAGAGGCAGTCGTCAGTTTTACTGAACTGGATCGATCCCCATCAATTTTCGTTCTACTACAATCGAAAATTCTTCCACTACTAACCTCTACAAGCATCTTTTAATCATTTTTCACGTTTGTAGTGGTCGTCTAATCTTCGCAACCAGAGTAATTCAGTTCAGATTCCGAGAAAACGAGTTTTACTCAACTTTTTCCATTTCCATTTCATCTTCTCAACCGAAGTTGTTCAGTCGAGATCCTTCTAAAACGATTTTTACTCAACTTCATCGATTCTAATGAATTTCTCTTCTAACAGTCTCAAAAGTTCTACCACTAGAAACTATAGTAAAAATAAATCGAAATTATAATTATATCTATTTTTTAAATACATAACTACAAACGAAAATTCATTCTCTACAAACAACTACTAACGATTTTTCATACAAATCAACCGTTAGAAATTATTTTTTATAAATCTGGGGTTGGCTATTTTTGGTTGATCCATAACATTTTTTCGGTTCAACTACAAACGAAAATTCGTTCACTACAAACAACTACTAACGATTCTTCATACAAATCAACCTTTAGAAATTAATTTTTATAAATCTGGGGTTGGCTATTTTTGGTTGATCCATAACATTTTTTCGGTTCAACTACAAACGAAAATTCGTTCACTACAAACAACTACTAACGATTTTTTATACAAATCAACCGTTGGAATTGATTTTTTTAAAATCTGGGGTTGGCTATTTTTGGTTGATCCATAACATTTTTTCAGTTCAACTACAAACGAAAATTCGTTCACTACAAACAACTACTAACGAGTCTTCATACAAATTAACCGTTAGAAATAAATTTTTATAAATCATGCGTTGGCTATTTTTGGTTGATCCATAACATTTTTTTGGTTCAACTACAAACGAAAATTCGTTCACTACAAACAACTACTAACGATTCTTTATACGAATCAACCGTTGGAATAGATTTTTTTAAAATCTGGGGTTGGCTATTTTTGGTTGATCCATAACATTTTTTCGGTTCAACTACAAACGAATATTCGTTCACTACAAACAACTACTAACGATTCTTTATACAAATCAACCGTTGGAATTTATTTTTTTTAAATCTGGGGTTGGCTATTTTTGGTTGATCCATAACATTTTTTCGGTTCAACTACAAACGAAAATTCGTTCACTACAAACAACTACTAACGATTCTTCATACAAATCAAACGTTAGAAATGATTTTTTATAAATCTGGGGTTGGCTATTTTTGGTTGATCCATAACATTTTTTCGGTTCAACTACAAACGAAAATTCGTTCACTACAAACAACTACTAACGATTCTTTATACAAATCAACCGTTGGAATTGTTTTTTTTTAAATCTGGGGTTGGCTATTTTTGGTTGATCCATAACATTTTTTCGGTTCAACTACAAACGAAAATTCGTTCACTACAACAGTAGTAGTAGTACAAACAACTACTAACGAGTCTTCATACAAATTAACCGTTAGAAATATTTTTTTATAAATCATGCGTTGGCTATTTTTGGTTGATCCATAACATTTTTTTGGTTCAACTACGAACGAAAATTCGTTCACTACAAACAACTACTAACGATTCTTTATACAAATCAACCGTTGGAATAGATTTTTTTAAAATCTGGGGTTGGCTATTTTTGGTTGATCCATAACTTTTTTTCGGTTCAACTACAAACGAAAATTCGTTCACTACGAACAACTACTAACGATTCTTCATACAAATCAACCGTTGGAATTGATTTTTTTTAAATCTGGGGTTGGCTATTTTTGGTTGATCCATAACATTTTTTCGGTTCAACTACAAACGAAAATTCGTTCACTACAAACAACTACTAACGATTCTTCATACAAATCAACCGTTAGAAATGATTTTTTATAAATCTGGGGTTGGCTATTTTTGGTTGATCCATAACATTTTTTCGGTTCAACTACAAACGAAAATTCGTTCACTACAAACAACTACTAACGATTCTTCATACAAATCAACCGTTAGAAATGATTTTTTATATATCTGGGGTTGGCTATTTTTGGTTGATCCATAACATTTTTTTGGTTCAACTACAAACGAAAATTCGTTCACTACAAACAACTACTAACGATTCTTTATACAAATCAACCGTTGGAATTGATTTTTTTAAAATCTGGGGTTGGCTATTTTTGCTTGATCCATAACATTTTTTCGGTTCAACTACAAACGAAAATTCGTTCACTACAAGCAACTACTAACGATTCTTCATACAAATCAACCGTTAGAAATGATTTTTTATAAATCTGGGGTTGGCTATTTTTGGTTGATCCATAACATTTTTTCGGTTCAACTACAAACGAAAATTCGTTCACTACAAACAACTACTAACGATTCTTTATACAAATCAACCGTTAGAAATGATTTTTTATAAATCTGGGGGCTGGCTATTTTTGGTTGATCCATAAAAATTTTTCGGTTCAACTACAAACGAAAATTCGTTCACTACAAACAACTACTAACGATTCTTCATACAAATCAACCGTTAGAATTGAATTTTTATAAATCCGGGGGCTGGCTATTTTTGGTTGATCCATAACTTTTTTTCGGTTCAACTACAAACGAAAATTCGTTCACTACGAACAACTACTAACGATTCTTCATACAAATCAACCGTTGGAATTGATTTTTTTTTAAATCTGGGGTTGGCTATTTTTGGTTGATCCATAACATTTTTTCGGTTCAACTACAAACGAAAATTCGTTCACTACAAACAACTACTAACGATTCTTCATACAAATCAACCGTTAGAAATGATTTTTTATAAATCTGGGGTTGGCTATTTTTGGTTGATCCATAACATTTTTTCGGTTCAACTACAAACGAAAATTCGTTCACTACAAACAACTACTAACGATTCTTCATACAAATCAACCGTTAGAAATGATTTTTTATAAATCTGGGGTTGGCTATTTTTGGTTGATCCATAACATTTTTTTGGTTCAACTACAAACGAAAATTCGTTCACTACAAACAACTACTAACGATTCTTTATACAAATCAACCGTTGGAATTGTTTTTTTTTAAATCTGGGGTTGGCTATTTTTGGTTGATCCATAACATTTTTTCGGTTCAACTACAAACGAAAATTCGTTCACTACAAACAACTACTAACGATTCTTCATACAAATCAACCGTTAGAAATGATTTTTCATAAATCTGTGGTTGGCTATTTTTGGTTGATTCATAACATTTTTTCGGTTCAACTACAAACAAAAATTCGTTCACTACAAACAACTACTAACGATTCTTCATACAAATCAACCGTTAGAATTGAATTTTTATAAATCCGGGGGCTGGCTATTTTTGGTTGATCCATAAAAATTTTTCGGTTCAACTACAAACGAAAATTCGTTCACTACAAACAACTACTAACGATTCTTTATACAAATCAACCGTTAGAAATGATTTTTTATAAATCTGGGGTTGGTTATTTTTGGTTGATCCATAACTTTTTTTCGGTTCAACTACAAACGAAAATTCGTTCACTACAAACAACTACTAACGATTCTTCATGCAAATCAACCGTTAGAATTGAATTTTTATAAATCCGGGTGCTGGCTATTTTTGGTTGATCCATAAAAAAAAATCGGTTCAACTACAAACAAAAATTTTTTTACTACAATCAACTACAAACCAAGCTTTTCAAGAACACGCAAAAAAAAATTCGATTTTTGCAAGTAGGGTGCCAAGTTCACACAGGTGACTGAGCCATCATTCGCATAACTATACAAAATATTAACCTGCACCAATGTGTGGGCTTCGCCTTTTTTTTATTTTCACTTGAGCTACCATCTAAAAAACCTCACGTAACGCCTTACAGCCTATGGTTGGGAGCCCCGGGTAAGCCCTCGGAAGGATGTCCCAGGACTCCCAACAGACCTACGGCCGCAACTGCAGCCACGCCAAGGCGGTGGTTCGGGTGCTATCCCGCGTCTTTGGGGGTTTCAAGTGTGATCCCGCTTCTAAGTGGGCCTAGCTTACCCCAATCTAAGCCATTTTGGAAAAGTGACCTCTATATATTACGCTGAATGATTCCTCTTGTGAAAATGTAGAAGGATTGTTGTCTAAGAAACGTTCGTAGATAAAAACACCAATAAGTTACTAAACAAAAAAAAAAAGAATTATTGTGTGCTCACATTTCACCGTATAGATTTTTGTCCCACGTAATAGGTAGTGAGCCGTATTGCCGTGTTGATATGGATACGCGCAGGTTGTAACATATTTGCCTTCAACTTGGCTTTAACGATTGCCATTTTACTATCAACCGGGACTGCCTTCCGAAATACGGAAACGCTCGCAAATAATGCCATAAAGAGGTCACGTGGTGGTTACCCATACAAGGACCGGCCAAAATAAATATTGCTTACTGCAGTGATCGTTTACAGAACAGTGAGTCCGCGGGGCCACGAGCGCTTTCAATCATAAGAATGCTTGAAGAAAATTGGGAATTTTTCTCGCAATGAGTTTTACAGACACTGACCTGAGGTAAGCCCACATCGAAACAACGCAGTCGACAGGCAAACCCTTCATTACACTCGAAGGTCCATCGACAAGTGGATCCAGGCAAGTACGTCGCAGGCCAATTGGGGTTCTTGAAAGAGGTTACTTGCCTGCTTGATAACTGCAAAAAAACAACACTTAATTTTCCGTCGCTAGCAGGAATAGAAAGTCCGTCTTCTGGCAATCCAGGCCAGACGCCCTATCCATTGGACCATCGAGACACTGCTCTCAGCTTTTAAGTCTTGGGGAGACGTAGGTATGTGTATGTGTGATTTATGATATAGTTAGCATACAAATCGATTTTTAAAATTATCTACTACTACATGATGGTCGCGGCTTCTCATGCGATAAATTCGGTACCCGTTTCCGCTTCCCGTGGGAACATTTTCCCGGAATAAAAATGTGCTATTCCAGACTATAAAGCTCTGTGCTATTCCAGACTACAAGCTATCTCTGTACCAAGTTTCAGCCCAATCCATTTAGCCGTTAGAGCGTGAAAGAGCAACAAACATCTAGCTAAACTTTGTACAATATTGTATGTTTAATTTTGTAAATAGTTTTTAACGAGGTGTACAAATAAAGTTTTATTCTATTCTATTCTAAACATTCAAACATCTTCACAAATTTTCACATTTATAAATTTTTAAAATTGCATTTACAATCAATTTCAATTTATGAATTTGTGTAAATATAAATATGTATTAATTTATAGCGAACAGTTCATTTAGATACTTACAATCTCGGAGAAATCACAATTACTATCTGGGCGTCTGACCGTTAGACCAAACTCGCCAAAATTCAGCAGGAGAAGCAACGTTACTCTATACATCATTCTGAAAAATAATTAAAAACAATTCATTACCTATCACAGGACAGGTTTTTATTTAAAAATTAATGAAACCGACGAATGGAATCAGAAAAAGTTTTGAGGACATGAAATCTGAATTTTGAAGCTGAAATTTTGAAGCTGCCCTTAATGCCTTGAATCTTCCTATGAACCGGATCTTCATATGCCTTCAAAAGTTCAGAAATGGTTGTCTATGGATATGCGACAAACGGTAACCCATCTTCGGAACGATTATATCATTGCAGCGATAGTTTACAGAACTGTGAATTAGCGGAACTGATTTACTTTTGAACACCTAGAGTAGAGCTAATTTTACGATCGAATAATTCCTATGAGAAGCTGCAGAGTCCTGAGAGCTTTCAAAGACATGTTATTACGATAAAAACTTGAAATCTTCAGCTATGGACATATACTGAATTGGTTACCTGAATATGATGCGGATTTTGATCTTACTTCTAAGATAGTTTTTTTTTTAGTTTCAGAATAGATACAAGTACGATAGTAAAAAAAAATTGTTGTAGAAAACACAAGTGAATTGTACTGACTTCACCAGATGAATGATCTTCGAACCCAGAAACCGGCATTAAATACCTTATCCTATACCTATTGTGATCATTGCTCGTTGTTTTTCCTATAAATATATGAAAATTCCGTGTTTATAATAAAAAGCGTTTTGTAAATAAAACAATTATGATGATAACATCACCACGTTGGACTAGGCATATTTTTTTCAATGGGAGTATGAAGTCATGTTGGAGGAATCGGTCTGAACTTCGTAACAAATAGTTTAGTAATGTTCCCCGTAAATACATATTTAGTTCCCGGTAAGAATCGGGAAGTATAAATGTGCCTACTTTTGACGGCTATGCCATAGAACCCGTTCTTTTAAAAAGATTTTGGGACGAACCCAGCCGCGATTCTTTGGAGGGAATGACAGAATAATACCCATTTTTTTTGATGACTCGGGGATTGTTTATTGGGTATTTCCGGGTATGCTTCAGGGGCAGCAGGGTGGCTTCGTGTGGGATTACCAGCCCCAGGAGCGGGGTCCTCCTCCCGCTAAGTTAAGCACTTTACGATATGACTGGTGTTTAGATGGGTGATGGGTGACAACCTTGCGATAATTTTTATGCTATGAAAAGCACGTTGTCGTTGGTCCTAATTACCAGTAACATTGCTAGTACTAAATCCAAGTTAAAGGTAAGACCCTTAACGTGGCTTAATGACTACCATGCGGCTTAGAAATTGTCGTCAAGGCGTAAATAATCACAACCAGCATCTGTCCTTTCAACACTGAAATATGCTCTCCAACATGGAACAAAAACAAAATGGAGAAATGTGGACGAATACGAGTAACTTGAGAAGTCCCTATGAATAGTGATCGGCCTGTATACATACTGCCCATGTCACATGGGCAATTTGATTAAAATTACATGCCTAATCACTTAAAATAAATATAAATATTTAAATAAATAAATATTCACGGTCATCTCACACAACGCTATCTGATCCCAAAGCAAGCTAGGAGTAACCTGTTTGTGTTATGGGTATCAGACCACGGATATTAATACTTATATACTATTAAATACATACATATTATACATAGAAACACCCAGACTCTTGAGACAAACATTTATGGGTCACACAAATATTTGTCTCCGGTGGGAATCGAACCCACGACCTCCAGCGCCGCAGGCGGTATCACTACCGACTGCGCCACAGTTTACTTAAATAGGACATAGTATAAGGCACCTCTGGCGCTCGGCGGCCGCTGCCGCGATACGCTCGCTTCGCTCACTTGCCTTTGCCCTTCATTGGTCACAGTACCAACCTAACCTAAAAATCTACCCTACCCAACTCAAAAAGTAAAATTAATTAAATAGCCGGATACTCTGCCCTTATTAATACGGCCCTGTTAATCACGTTGCCCGTAACATATTATGTCTCTGTCTACTCCCTCAGCTCTTGCCGGGCGGACTCAGTGTTCTGTAAACGATCACTGCAGTAAGCAACTTTTACTATGGTTAGCTCTTGGATGGGTGACCACCCATGTGACCACTTTATGAAATTTATTTGAAATTTGCTATGGCCAATTATGGATGGGCGATCATCATAACTTTGTGACATTTATTTGCGAGCGTTTCCGTGCTTCGGAAGGCACGTTAAAGCTGTTGGTCCCGGTTGCCAGTAAAATGGTTGTCATTAAGCCAAGTTGAAGGCCTTTAAGGCGGCTTGAAAAATGAATTGAAATCAACAGCAGGCAGTCACAACCTGCGCCTATTCATCTCAACTCGGCAATACGGCTCACCACCTATTACGTGGGACAAATGTTAAAATGGTAAATTTGTGGGCATGTAATATGCCTCTGCCTACCCCTTCGGGGATAAAGGCGTGCCCATATGTATGTATGCATGTACTCCTTTAGGCAATTTTGATACTACATATTGAGAGTGTAGAGTTAGAATGAAGTAAATAATAAAATTATAGAAAAGTCAAAACTGTACGTTGGAAATATTTAAGAAGCCGAAAATATAGTTAGAAAAATTTTTGTCTGTTTGTCTGTCTGCTTTGCTTTGTCCGGAAGAATCTCGAAAAGTACTCAATAGATTTGATTCAAATTTTGCACAAATATTAACTAGGGGTTGGGTCTTCAAATAGGATATATACGATCACGCTACATATCCTAGGGGCTAAGCAGAGAGCAATCAAATTGGCATTATAACATAATTGTCACTCGTACGAAGTCGCGGGCAACAGCTAGTGAAGTAATATTTTATAGGATAGGTAACTAGATGGCGCACGCGGCACCGCCCGCGTGTTAATGTTCCCGCTTCGAATGTTAACCCAATCTAATATATGTATTTAGATGACGGGACTCTTGGAGGTGATGCAGTTTCTGTTCTGTCAAATCTTATAGAAATTAAAAATAAATTTCATTTAATTGGTTTGGAATTAAATTTTAATAAGTGTGAATTATATATTCATCATAATCACAACAATTTGGAACTCGTTGAAAAATTCAATTCCCTATGTCCGAATATTAAAATTGTTAGCAGAGAGAATCTTTACCTCCTAGGGTCCCCTATATTTGAAGATGCTATTCCCGAATTAATAGCACAAAAAATTTCAAAATTTGAATCCAATGTAGATCGGCTACATTCTATTAGTTCACATTACGCAATCACAATTCTGAAATTTTGTATGTTTGTTCCCAAATCTATTTATTTGCTTCGCTGTTGTCCTTTTTGGAAACATCAAAGTCATTTATTTTCTATTGATTCGCTAATCAAATCTTCTTTGGAATCAATTCTCAATATACAACTGAGCGAACAATCTTGGACCCAGGCATCTCTTCCCATTAAATATAGTGGGCTAGGGATCCGCAAAATTTCTAGTGTGGCTTTGCCAGCCTTTTTGTCATCTGTACATGCCACGTCGAGTCTCGTAGGTAAAATTCTGACGAATTGTCTTACAGACTATGAGACGACTGGCCTTACAGATGCCAAGAATGCTTGGCTAATGGCTTGTCCGGGACAAAATTTACCCACCCATCCAAATTTACAACGGAGCTGGGACGACGCTAAATCTAAATTAACCTTTGACTCCTTGCTAAATTATATATATATATAATAATAGCTTAGGCCCGGATCAGGCCAGATTATTAGCGCTCAGTAGAAAGGAATCCGGTGATTGGTTGAAAGCTTTCCCTACAGCCAACACCGGAACTTTTTTGGAACCGGACATCCTAAGAATTTCAGTTGGTTTGAGACTTGGCGTCACGCTTTGCGCTCCACATCGATGCCCCTGCGGTTTTAACGTTGACACTTTGGGGCATCATGGTCTTTCATGTTTAAAGAGCGCAGGCCGCTTCTCACGCCACGCTGCGCTGAACGACATCATCCGCCGTGCTCTTGCCACCGCCAATGTGCCTGCGCTCTTAGAGCCAAACGGCGTTTTCAGGGACGATGGCAAGAGACCGGATGGTATAACTTTGATACCGTGGGAGATGGGTCGGGTCCTGGTGTGGGATGCAACTTGTGTTGACACTCTAGCCCCGCATCTTCCTAAAACAAAATTAAAAGTCAGTGCAGCAGCGGAAGCGGCTGAAAATATTAAAATTAATAAATGTAAGGGTCTCGACTCATCGTATCGTTTTTGTCCAGTCGGTGTCGAGACCCTAGGTCCATGGGGTCCCAATGCATTCATTCATTCATTTTTCAAGAATTTGAAAAAGCGCCTTGTGGAGTCAACTGGTGACCCAAGGGCTGGCAGTTTTCTCGCTCAACGAATAGGTATTGCTATTCAAAGGGGGAATGCTGCTAGTCTTTTGGGCACAATGCCACGGGGGCCTTATTTAGGTTTAGTTTAGATAGTAATAATGTAAATATAGATATGTAATAATTATGTTTCTCTGTAATTTTTAACAATAAATGTATTTTGAATAACCCAATCTTAAAAGAAGCCTATTATTACAGACTAGCTGTTGCCTGCGACTTCGTGGGCTGCTTTTTATATGTGATTCTTTAGATTGATATAACTTTTTCATTTATGAACCGATTGACATGAAACATTAGTGTTACTACTGCTTTTGTTTTTGGATTGAAGCAAGCAACGCTCCTACGCGTTTCCTGACTCTAGCTCTAACCGTTTCCGAAGTCACAAAATGAGTACCCCCCGGAAGGTGTAAGCAGATGCATACTACAAGCCCACATTTCGTTATTTGTTTTTAGGTGGTGAGCCTGTTATTGCTATTTTGAAAATGGACAGCTGGTAGTAGCTACCTGTCTGGTTGACATATTTATGTCCATTAGGCCTTATTTGGCTACCGTTATCATTGACTTACAAAACATTCAAACATTGGAATTCTCATTGAGGGTTTCGTACATCCGTCCGTCCAACCGCCCAACCGTCCATCCGACCGCGCGCACCGTCCCTCCTCGAACTTTTTTTTTGGATTAACTTAGAAGGTTCATAACAACATCAACAGCTTTAAGGGACGATAGACCTTAATATATATGGGTATACTACGCCAAATCGAATGCCAAATAATCGAACATCCAAATACTCGAACGTTCAAAATATCGAATATCGATATTAATTTGAACTCGTTACCTTTACGCGTTTACGAGATAAAGAGTCTTGACAGACAGACGGACGGACAACAAAGTGATTCCATATGGGTTCCGTTTTTTCCTTTGAGGTAGGTACGGAACCCTAAAAATTTGTATTCAAGGTTGGTATTTTCCCCTTGAGAGCGGAATTTTGAAAATTAAGAGCAAACGGGTGGGATGCCCGTCGTTCCATTCGAGTAGTCATCAAAGCGCGCAGTGCTAGACCAATAGGTCCTTAGGGACCTTAGAGTAAACATTACTTGTTGTATGTATACTCTAAGGTAGGGACCGTGTGGTTTTAGTCGTTCGAGTCTGGCATGACATTCGTGGGAAGTTCTATATATTAAAACCATTAGCCAAAGGGCAAGTTTCTGGGTACAGAACCCTAAGCAGGGGCTGCGAGCTTCAAAGCCAGGAATTTTCCGTCTCCTATAATGCCAGATTATGTAGTACAAAATCTTTCTTACTTGACGTTTGTAGAATCGTAAAAGAAAGTGTGCCTAAACTTCTACTTTACTCGAGTCAAATAAAATTTACAGACAAACATACCCTTTTTTTAACGTGAGGAAAAAATCCTTCATGGATGCTATGCCGGACTCCTACCGGCTAAAAAACCTCACGTAACGCCCAACAGCCTATGGTTGGCAGCCCCGGGTAAGCCCTCGGAAGGATACCCCAGTAGACTTTTACGTTGGCTGTCACGCTTACTTGTCCAAACGAGTGGCCTTAACCAATAAATTGTATAAACCTACTGCCGTTGACCAAGGTTCTGGCAACGGATTTAGCTCCAAAACAAACTCATCAGCATTCAATGGAGTCATAACTACACAAGGCCGTGAAGATTGAGTTCAATATCATGCTGCTGCTTGGATCGAGTGGATAGACGGTATGTATGGATGGTAGGTATAGTAAAAATTCCGTTTATAAGTACCTATACTGACTAAAACTAACACCTAAACAACCCCCAAAGACGCGAGATAGCACCCGAGCCCCTCCCCGCCGAGGTGAGGCCGTAGCGGTAGCCGCAGTATTAGGTCTGTTGGGAGTCCTGGGGACATCCTTCCGAGGGCTTACCCGGGGCTCCCAACCGTAGGCTGTTAGGTAGGATACGTGTGGTTTTTAATCGGTAGGCGTTCATAGCATACCTGTAGGATATTCCTCACGTTAAAAAAAGGCCTGTTAACTTATATGACTGCGATACATGCCCAACTTAGACTAAAGCAGGATCTGCATGTTGCTGGATAAACATGCTGCTATTGATGTTTGGTATCAAATCAGAAGGTAACTAGTACTCCGTTTGCTGGTGTTGTTGGCTTCA
Organism: Miltochrista miniata; assembly: GCA_933228765.1. Classification (NCBI taxonomy): domain Eukaryota; kingdom Metazoa; phylum Arthropoda; class Insecta; order Lepidoptera; family Erebidae; genus Miltochrista; species Miltochrista miniata. The sequence goes on from OW121769.1 coordinate 8,053,112, forward strand.
AACAACTAACGATCCTTAATGAGGTCCTATTTTCCAACATCTTCCTGACTATATAGTCAGAAGACAATGATTTACCAATGTTTTCTAATCAATCTCCTCAATCTTTTCGGTCCTGAGCAACGTGAATCCTACTAATATTATAAATGTGAAAGTTTGTGAAGATGTTTGGATGCTTAGATGTTTGGATGTTTGTTAATCAATCACGCTCTAACGGCTGAATGGATCTGGCTGAATTAAGTACAGGGATAGAGTATAATCCGGAATAACACATAGGCTACTTTTTATCCCGGGAAAATGTTCCCAGGGGAATCGGGAACGGGTACCAAATATCACGCGGGCGAAGCCGCGCGCATCAGCTAGTCTATCATATTGGAGAGAAGATGATTTCTGTCTACTTGAGCGCCATTATCTTATAGATTGTAAAAGTGACCCTCAACTCGCTAGAGTCGGCGTGACTTTCTATAAGGAGGGTTCTTTCTTTATATTAAGCTCGCCAAATTGACGTCGCCACTGATGAAAAGTCGTAGCGCATCTAGCGATTGGGGGTCACTCTCACAGTCCGTAAGACTTCTGACAGTGGTCTTCAAGTTGGCGGCCCTCATGTGGGTGGTGTCATTTTGGCGTGATAAATAAAAAAGAAAAGATTTTGTTCTGATAATTTTATTGTATTTATTATCAGTCAGTATATCGATAAAAGAAAATAATTTACAATCAGTTTCACAATCTCCCTCAATCATAACCAGTAGTATCGCGCAAAGAGTTCCGTGAAGGAACTAGTGAGACTTTTGCTCCCAGTAGTTCCATGGCAGTCAATTTCTTAATTTTTACGACAAATGGAATCTGAACAAATTAAACATACAAACATTGCTCTTAATAGATTTATTATTGTACAGAAAAAACTTTACATAGAGTTCTAAGGTATACATTTCTATCAAGAATCTTCAACCCATTCATGTGCCCATGGGTTAGTTACTACTGTGCACCTGAACCTTCCACCCGGGCTTGATGCACGTGACTTTAGACCTGGAACAAAGGCAATTTTAGCAACTAGCAGACACCACAAGGTTTCCCCCCTCGTAGTTCCCGTTCCCGTGGGAATACAGAAATAAAATATAGCCTATGTAACTCACTAATAAAATTAGCGGCGCTGGTTCCGCAGCCTACTAGCAATTCCTCTATTTACACCTTCGCGGTCCCCCCTAGGTGAGGCCGCAGTGGTAGCCGTAGGTCTGTTGGGAGTCCTGGGGTATCCTTCCGAGGGCTTACCTGGAGCTCCCAACCATAGGCAGGATTCGTGAGGTTTTTTAGTCGGTAGAAGTCCGGCAGAGCATAAGGATTTTCCCTTATGAAAGAAATCCCCTTCGGAAAAAAAATACTGTAGAACAAATTCAATCAAATCAACCTATTGTATTCCACTGCTGGACGAAGGGTCTCCTAAATTAAGGCACATTACACGGTCCTCCGCCATCCACAACCAACCACTCCCTGCGACCATTTTCAGGTCGTCGGTACATCTGGCAAGGGGTTGTTCTATCCCACTGTACCAAGCCGCGGTTTTTACTCCACAACTCGTTTTCTCCATCGGCCATCGGTTCTTCTACAGATAGGAAAATTTGTATGACACAGTTTCACGGACGCCACAGGCCCCAAGAAGGACGATAACACCCGAAACACCCCGCAAAGACCCGGGATACCACGAGACCGCATTGGTAGCCACGGTCTGTTAGGAGTTCTGGGGACATCCTTCCGAGGGCTTACCCGGGGCTCCCAACCGCAGTCATTAGGTAGGTAATATATGGTTTTTAGTCAGTATTCATTCATGAAGGATTTTCTCTACGTAAAAAAAAGGACAATTTGTATGATATAAATACCGTACCCATCGTTATTCTAGGACCAACGGAGGTGATATTAATCTTAGTTTTGCCACAGAACACGTCCGCGCCATGGAAGAATAAATTCCCAGTTGTGGACACCAGTAGTCTATCCATGAAACATCCGACTGTCTGAAAATAAAAATAATTTATGTATTATCTTTTTTTTTACTTGAGGAAAGACTCTCATGGATGCTATGCCGGACTCCTACCGACTAAAAAACCTACTATATCTTACCCAACAGCCTACGGATGGGAGCCCCAGGGTAAGCCCTCGGAAGGATATATTAGCTTTCCAGGTCTTTAAAATTTATTCCACTATTTAGCCCCTTATTATTTCAAATTTATTATTATTAAATTATAATTTTATTATATATTAAACTAAAAAATTAATAAATAATTCAAATAAATTATTATTTCAAATTTATGAAAATACCCTTTTGTTATGTGTGGAAATCCTCATGGATGCTATGCCGAATTGAATCGACTAAAACCCGGTGCACATCCATCTGCCTATAGCCAAGATAGGCTCTCGAAGGATAACCCCCGGAAGGAGCCCTGGGCTCCCGATACAGCCTTTGCCTAATATCGCGGCCTCTCCCTACGGATTTGGTTTCATCGCACATCTCATGCTCTCCTGGTTCTGGTACTATTGTTAAGTTAAGTTGGGTACTATCCTACTAATATGAGGGGCGACGAGGATACTCCACCGTCGTGGAGTGCTTCTGTAAGAACGACGAGCAGCCTGAAAAGCCTGAAAGGTCGCCAAGACTTACTTTAGGCAGTCCAACAGAGTGACACTGTATGCGACAGGAGTAATCTTCAGGACAGTTGAAAACCCACCGGCACACTGCTCCCGCTGAGTACGCTCCCGGGAAGTTCGGGTTGTTGAACTCGTAGAGTTGACGTGGCATCACCTGGGAGAATAAGTTTCGTGTTATTCATATTGATTAGAAAATATTGCTGTTTTTTATCTATGTTAAGCTCGCCAAATTGACGTCTTGCCTGATGGTAAATCATGGCTCATCTAGCGATTGGGGGTCATTCTCACAATTCGTACGACTTCTGACGATGGTCCGCGTTGGCGGCACTATGACGTGCCTCTTCACGCTTCGCTTTAAGAACTCGAGATTGTAAGATGAGGGTAATACGTGTGCGAGCAGGTCGTTTCAAGTTTTTATAGATGTTTAGACATAATATTGTGACAGGACCGTAAATGGTGGCCTACCTCCAGCAGTGGATTGCCATAGACAAATTTGAGACATACTCAAAATATAGAAGTTAGTTATCTATGAAAAATCCAACGGATTTGAGCCTACGAAGATCTACGAGCGGGGCTCGCACACTTTGGCCAAAGAAAGTGTTTGTTCTAGAACATATTTGTAAATCCATAACAAAATGTGCGTTTTCCGCTCGTAGATGCTCCCTTGAAGAACTTACTTTTCTTCTTTACATGGTTTTTTTTTTTTTACGTGAGGGAAAATCCTCAGCGGATGTTATGCCGGACTCTTACCGACTAAAAAACCTCACGTAACGCCTAACAGCCTGTGGTTGGGAGCCCCGGGTAAGCCCTCGGAAGGATGTCCCGGGACTCACAACAGACCTACGGCCCGCCACTGCGGCCTCGCCCGGGAAGTGGTTCGGCTATCCCGCGTCTATGGGGGGTTTCGGGTGTGATCCCGCTTCTAAGGGGGGCGTGCGTGAGTTGCTTACGTCACGCTGCCGTCATGGGCCTGCTTCTGTAAGGACGGTGAGCCGCCCTCTCACCGTCCTCAGGCCCCCGGTCATGGTGGCCGATAGTCCTCGGCGGCGCCCAGGCCGCCGACTGCGGAACTCGGGTGGGAGAGTTCTCTCCCGTACCCGTCCCGCCGCTTCTTTACATGGTTTATATGAATAAAACTAGTAAACATATTATTACACATACTTACCTCAATAGTAAAGTCGCAATCAGGCTTTGGTTGAATAAGAAGTTCGACTACCGTCAATTTCAGGACAAGAAGTACTGCTGTTTCAGAATTCATTCTGAATCATTAAAATACCATTAGAAGACGACTTGGTACTCTCAAGCATCCAAGTTGACTAAGTTATTTCAAACGAAGGATCTCCCTAATTTTAAAGTAGGTACCTATATTCCAGCACAATATAAAAAGGTTTTATTTTTAACCGATTTAAAAAAGGACGAGGTTATTTGACTCTAGTCGGATATTTGAATGTGTCTGATTCTGTTGAAAGACTGAATGAACTATCGACCTAGAATTCGATCCTTTAAAATAAATGTTTCGGAATGTTATTGTTCGTGTAATAGAACAATAGATTTCCGAATATTAATTTCAATGGCTATTATAGGATGTTCATATCATAATGATGAACAGGAAATAGGTGAGTTTCCTTACCTTAGAATGTATGGGAAGGTACTGGATATGGAAGACGGTTAAAGGAATATTTTTTTATTGGTTTCTAGGGAAAACTATGGTCTAGATTTTTTTTAGCATTGTTGCTAGTGATGAGTTTCTGATCTCCAAACCTCGTAAACGCGCACATGGAGTACTGCTGACTGCTGTCACCTCTGGGCAGGGGCACCTAAATATCATGGTATGCTGCAGCTTCGAGACCGTTCGACTCGGTGCAGAAGCGAGCCATGAGACTTGTCAACGATCTTACGCTTGCAGGTGGTGTGGAACCTCTGCGAGACAGGACAGACTTTGCCTCCTTGTGCGTGTTTACCGCCTACGCCTGTACAATGGTTTTTGCTCTGAAGAATTGTTTGATATGAAGCCCACGGCTACGTCCTATAATCGCACCGCTCGCCATAGACAGGGTGTTCATACTCACACTTTGCGTCCCGAGCGTTTGAGCACGGTTAGATCCGATTGGGGCTTCAAAGTCTAGTCCGTTGGTAAGCTGGTGACCTGGAAGATCTTTGTAGGGCTTCAGTAAAGTTAAGTACAAGGCTTTACTCCTACAAGATCAAAAGAGTTTGCCTTGAGCTATATCTATAATAAACATACACACATCCCATATATAGGTACTTACCATGGTGTCTGCCCTCTCCGCTACATTTCATTCCAGAGTCGCTTCTCTAAGTTGTTGGCACCTGATAACTAGCATCTCTGTGCATCGGGGGATCTTTGGTTTGTGTAAATTCCACTGGTTGAGACTGACTGTTGCTGGGATGATCCTGTGATGGGAGTAATGGTGGATTAGGTTGTGAAAGTCTTATGTAAGATAATAAATAACCAATGCTATTGTTTAACCTTGTTTAGAATTAGTGTTAATTGCTAGATTACTTGTTGTTAAGAATTACTTACCGCCTTGGCGTGTTGAAAACATTTTCTGTAGTTTGAGATGAGATGTTTGCTGATAGTTTAGGAATCATATTATGTAGGTATAGGTAGTGATAGAGTGAAACGATATTGCCTGAAGACGTCAGGCGGCACTCGGGGGTGGCACTGAAAATCAGTTCTGAGGTGGTTGATAGCCAACTCAGTGTTTGCTGAGTGTCCATCCCTTATTGTGAACACAGCGTACATATTGAAAGGTAATGCAAATAAACTATATTAGCGACTTCTGAGAAAGTACTTATGTATTTTAACTATTTTTTAACCACGTGCGACATTTGCCACGTCAGGAAGATGACACGTTGACAATACATGACATACATGTCAACAACATGTGGCGGCGGCGGCGGCCATGTGTTTTAGTAGTTTTTTTTTTTCTTATCCGTTTAAGGATAGGCAAAGGCAAAATTGTGGTTGTGGACTTTATTTTTTTTTATTGGGTACTTCTCTGATATTGTATATATATATATATATATATATATATTTTTTTTTTTTGTGGATATTTGATAATTTTGTTGATCAGTTTGAAACTGTTTTATGTGCGTTGTGATCGCTAATAAACACATTTTCTTTCTTTCTTTCTTTCTTTCTATGTGGCTCTATCTGAGCAGTTCAAGAATGCAGAAGCCTAAACTGCTGTTAGCTGTAAGTACGTGGCGTATCTACTTGTTGATTGGCGTAGGCTCGTGTAAAGGGATTGTTACATGTCCTGGGACATCCTTCCTAGGGCTTCCCCGGAGCTGCCAACCATAGGCTGTTGGGCGCTACGTGAGGTTTTTTAGTCGGTAGGAGTCCGGCATAACATCCATGAGAATTTTCCCTCATGTTAAACAAAAAAGAAAGGGATTGTTACATCTGATGGTCATCGCATCTAACAACATAACATACATACATGCATACATATAGTCACGCCTTTATCCCTGAAGGGGTAGGCAGAGTATGAGCCCACATTTCACCTTATAGTTTTTTATCCAACGTAATAGGTGGTGAGCCTATTGCCACCACCTATTACGTGACAGGCGCAGGTTGTGACTGCCCGCTGTTGAAATTTTTAAGCCGTTCATAAAGGCCTTCAAATTGGCCTAATGATTGTCATTTGACTTACAAAGTTACAACCGGGTTTCATTTTTAGTTTTCCTTCTCTACGCAATGGATCGTTTTGCGAAAGTGTTCCCTTAGTCTCCTGTTATTCGTATTATGTTGTATTATTCGTATTGTGTTGTTGTACAGCAACATAGTCTATTAAAGTGGACGTTTTCTCGAAAGTTTACCAAATACGATTTTGTAATTTTACCCGCGGTTTTACCCGCGTAGTTTCTGTTCCCGTGGGAATACGGGAATAAAATTTAGCCTATGTTACTTGGGGATGGTATAGCTTTCCAACAGTGAAAGAATTTTTCAAATCAGTTCAGTAGTTTCGGAGCCTATAATATTACTAGTGGACGTCACGCGGTTTCACCCACGTAGTTCCCGTTCCCGTGGGAATATGGGAATAAAATATAGCCTTGGTTATTCAGAGTGAATGTAGCTTTCCAATGGTAAAAGAATGTTTGAAATCGGCAGTGTAGTTTTTGAGTTTATTCATTACTAGCGGACGTCACGCGGTTTCACCCACGTAGTTCCCGTTCCCGTGGGAATACGGGAATAAAATATAGCCTATGTTCACCGCAAAGAGTGTAGCTTTCCAACAGTGAAAGAGTCTTTCAAATCTGTTCTGTAGTTCCGGAGCCTATTCGTTACAAACAAACAAACAAAAAAACAAATCTTTCCGCTTTATAATTTTAGTATAGATTTAGTATAGATAAGGTTCTTACGGTGAGGGGGCTGCTCAACATTCTTATAGAAGCAGGCCCTTGACGACAGCGTGATGTGAAAGAGTCACACACGCCACACGCCCTAAGAAGCGGGATAATATCTGAACAACCACCCAAAGACGCGGCATAGCACCCGTACCCCCCTAGGTGAGACCGCAGTGGTAGCCGAGGTCTGTTGGGAATCCTGGGGTAATCCTTCCGAGGGTTTACCCGGGACTCCCAACCGTAAGCATTAGGTAGGAAACGTGTGGTTTTTAGTCAGCATCCATGTAGGATTTTCCTCAGGTTAAAAAAAAGTATAAATAAGGTGGTTGTAAATCAAGGACTCAAATGTAATGCCGCTTGCTGGTGTTTCAAACGTTCATAATCTATGAATAATACTTAAAATCAGGTGGACGGTCTACTTTACTGCTTGTCTGCCACCCTAGTGGCATAAAAAAGGAAGAAAATCGTAACTAAACGCTTCGATGAGAGATAGGCAGATGTAGATTATCGATATACCTAGCAATTAACCGTTCAATTTAAAAATCAACAGTAAACATTTTGTTTTGGTTTACTCAGACGATTGCGAGTTGTTATCCTATTCAAAACACGCAGAAATAAATTTCCTGTTCCTATGAAATGTTTTTTAAATAATTTTAACAATAATAGGGACAGGACAATGGTCATTAGGACTTTGGGTTTATTTAAAGATGAACGTTTTGTTTTTACTCCATTCTTCAGTGGCGGTTAGCAAAAATCAGTGGCCTGGTGCAAAATTATTTTATAGGATCAGTATTTTGAAGAATGTTGTGAACAACGTACCTATTATTAATATATTCATCGTTGGATTTAAAGTTCAGAGCAGTTTTTATACATTGCTGACTAGAGTAAATCGTGTTTTAATAAGTGTATTATTAACCTTGTTTGGAGTCTGGAATCCACTTTCCTGCTCAGTTTGAAGCATCATTTGTGTGAATTTTACAAATGTGCAAAAGGATATTTTAGGAGGGCGAAAATTAAATTTACAAGCTTAATTTTAAATTCAAGATTTTGTATAAAAGGGTTATTTTATTTGAATGACAAGAATGACACAAAGTAAGAGGAAGATTGGACCAAGTAGCAATTATAGACGATTTCATCACCAAACAATGTGAGTTCGCTTTAATATAAGTTTGAGTAGTGGTACCACTGCACTGTGCCTGATTGGCATGGGATGCTCAGCACTGGGACGTCAGGCGGCACTCGGGGGTGGCACTGAAAATCAGTTCTGAGGTGGTTGATAGCCAACTCAGTGTTTGCTGAGTGTCCATCCCTTATTGTGAACACAGCGTACATATTGAAAGGTAATGCAAATAAACTATATTAGCGACTTCTGAGAAAGTACTTATGTATTTTAACTATTTTTTAACCACGTGCGACATTTGCCACGTCAGGAAGATGACACGTTGACAATACATGACATACATGTCAACAACATGTGGCGGCGGCGGCGGCCATGTGTTTTAGTAGTTTTTTTTTTTCTTATCCGTTTAAGGATAGGCAAAGGCAAAATTGTGGTTGTGGACTTTATTTTTTTTTATTGGGTACTTCTCTGATATTGTATATATATATATATATATATATTTTTTTTTTTTTGTGGATATTTGATAATTTTGTTGATCAGTTTGAAACTGTTTTATGTGCGTTGTGATCGCTAATAAACACATTTTCTTTCTTTCTTTCTTTCTTTCTATGTGGCTCTATCTGAGCAGTTCAAGAATGCAGAAGCCTAAACTGCTGTTAGCTGTAAAAACAAAATGTTTACTGTAAAAATCAACAGTAAACATTTTGTTTTGGTTTACTCAGACGATTGCGAGTTGTTATCCTATTCAAAACACGCAGAAATAAATTTCCTGTTCCTATGAAATGTTTTTTAAATAATTTTAACAATAATAGGGACAGGACAATGGTCATTAGGACTTTGGGTTTATTTAAAGATGAACGTTTTGTTTTTACTCCATTCTTCAGTGGCGGTTAGCAAAAATCAGTGGCCTGGTGCAAAATTATTTTATAGGATCAGTATTTTGAAGAATGTTGTGAACAACGTACCTATTATTAATATATTCATCGTTGGATTTAAAGTTCAGAGCAGTTTTTATACATTGCTGACTAGAGTAAATCGTGTTTTAATAAGTGTATTATTAACCTTGTTTGGAGTCTGGAATCCACTTTCCTGCTCAGTTTGAAGCATCATTTGTGTGAATTTTACAAATGTGCAAAAGGATATTTTAGGAGGGCGAAAATTAAATTTACAAGCTTAATTTTAAATTCAAGATTTTGTATAAAAGGGTTATTTTATTTGAATGACAAGAATGACACAAAGTAAGAGGAAGATTGGACCAAGTAGCAATTATAGACGATTTCATCACCAAACAATGTGAGTTCGCTTTAATATAAGTTTGAGTAGTGGTACCACTGCACTGTGCCTGATTGGCATGGGATGCTCAGCACTGGGTCATGGATCTATGAGGTCTAAACTCAAACCTGTTTTGGTTTGAGTTAGTCATTAGGATCGTCTCATTTGAAACAATGTTTTGGGGTCGAAATCAACTTAATATAATTAAAAATATACGCCAAGTAAAAGACTTTTGAAGTGCACATTTTCATTGAGATTAAACGGGTACAATTTCTTTGTTTTAGAATGATTTTCGCAGCAATTGTAGCACTTTTGGCTGACCTGACTTCAGCCTTGCTTGCACATCCGCCTCTCTCCTGCAGCTACAAAGAAAATGTAAGTAATAACCACATGTATTTACCACAGGTATGTAGGCACAGGCGTCATTTACTTATCATACAAAGCGTCTTGTAAATCAGAATTCCAACTCTATCTACGTTTCCGCTCAATCGATTGTGATGAAACGTGCATGATAAATATGAAATAGTAGTACAAAAATCAAAATAAAGTTTACTGGGTTTATACTTAGGATTTTCTCATGTATATAGGTACCTGGTAACGATAATAGGCTTGACCCCTAAAACGTCAACAAAATTCCTGAAAAATGTAGGAGTGTGTATTTAAAACCTTTGTCTATCCCAGTGGTGGGCAAACTTTCCGAATGCGGGGCCAGAAATATTGCGAAATTTCAAAGGCGGGCCAGAATTATAGGATTCTCGGTAAGTTTTTCCGTTCTTTCATGGTCGTAAAAGTCGGTTCGCACATATACGACGGCGCAAACATCGCCATAATTTTCTGCTAGCTGGCTTCTTCACCTATGCGTCTATTGTTATACAACATCTTAAAATAATACTTCTGGACCGTCAAAATATAATTATCGCGGGCCAGATACAATTCATGTCGGAGGACTATCGCCGTCGGCAGGCCGGATTAAATGCTTTCACGGGCCGGAGTTGGCCCGCGGGCCGTACTTTGCCCATCACTGTCTATCCCCTTTGACATAGTTGTGGTGGTTATGGTTAAATGCTTATAGATAGAACCATAAACGAATTCTAACTGTGATCTATGGTCTCCAGGTTGGAGCCAACAATATGGTGTTGTTCACCAGCCCCAACTGGCCGGGCCCATACGCGGGGGGAGAGGTCTGCCGATGGCTGTTCACTTGTGATGAAGGATACGTCTGCCATTTGCAGTGCAGGGATGTTGGCTTGCCTCAAGTAAGATTTTGTTGGAGTATTGAAAGTTGTGGAGGTCACACGAAGTTCATCCGCGTAGCACCCGTTCCCGTGGGAATACGGGAATAAAATATAGCCTATATTACCCGGGGATGGGGTAGCTTCCCAACAGTGAAAGAATTTTTCAAATCGGTCCAGTAGTTCCGGAGCCTATTTGGCGCAAACCAACAAACAAGCAATCAAATCTTTCCTTTTTAGGGTTTCGTAGCCAAATGGCAAAAACGGAACCCTTATAGATTCGTCATGTCTGTCTGTCTGTCCGTCCGTCTGTGTGTCACAGCCACTTTTCTCCGAAACTATAAAGCCTATGCTATTGAAACTTGGTACCTAGATGTATTATTCTGTGAACCGCATTAATATTCTTATATAAAACTAGAAAAAAGCAGTAAATTTTGGGGGTCCCAAACTCAGAACTGAAACTCTAAATTTTGTTTTTCATCAAAGCCATACGCGTGGGGTATCTATAGATAGGTCTTCAAAAATGCTATGGAGGTTTCTAACATCATTTTTTTCTAAAGTGAATAGTTTGCGCAAGAGACACTTCCAAAGTGGAAAAATGTGTGTCCCCCCCCCTCTAACTTCTAAACTAAGAGAATGATAAATCTAAAAATAATATATGATGTATATTGCCATAAAAACTACCAACGAAAATTAGTTTGAACGAGATAGAGCTTTTAGTTTTTTTTTAATACGTCATAAACCGCAATTTCCGGTGAGTGAAATCACTACCACTGCGAACGTGTTAAAACATCAGTCAAAGTTACAACGAACTATAATACTTTTATATTATGTTACTTGCTGCTATGAAACCCTTCATGGGCGAGTCCAACTCGCACTTGGCCGGTTTATTACAATATTAGTATAGACTGAACATCAATGCCGGAAACATTATAAGTATAACATAGAACAAGCAAGCTAGAGAAATTACGTTTGTCGTATGGGAGCCTTAAACAACATAGGCTTTTGCGATGTATAAAGTCGAATCTTTTGATTTTTAGACAGCTTCATAAGACTGTAGACTTGAGCTGATATGGTTTTAATATTAACGTGATACCTACTACTCGTTTTGACAATGGAATCTTGATAGACAAACAGACGGACAGACAGACAGCAAAGTAATTTGGTTGGTTCCGAGTAGGTTTCGGTGGCCAAGTGGTTAAGCGTCTTGCTAGGTATGCAAGAAGACGCAGGTTCGAATCCTGCTCGAAAAATTATGAGCAAAGTAATTTTTAAGGTCCGGTTTCCTATCGAGGTGTGAAACCCTAAAACAAAATGGAGTTCCTTATCAATAGTGGATGTTTTTTTTCTTTTTAGTCAAAAGGATGCTTCATGGATAAGCTGATGGTGTCCCGCTCAGGTGGTGACCCAATGTTCAGGAATGCGCGAAAATATTGCGGCACACGGAGGATCAATATTCGGTCTATTGGATCTATGATAAGTATAGGTACTGTCACTTTCTAAATAAGTATAATCCCTAATATGCTGTACTGCTCCCTGCTTTGTCCCCAAAGAGTGCGTTGAGCTCACACACACACACACATGGTCACGCCTCTATCCCCGAAGGGGTAGGCAGAGGCATAGGTATTATGAGTGAAAATTACAACACGTCCATTAAAATCTTCATTTCCATGGATTTTTGTACCTTAAGTTTTGTTATTTTACATATTATATCAAAATATTTAATAAACGCGATTTATTTTACTGCTATAGCGTTTGTAGAACTTTACTGTCACAGAGATTAAGCTATATTTTACACAGTATAATGGATGTCGTCTTTTGTGCGCTGCAGTTTCTTTCGCACTTTACCGTAACGAAATTTTTAAAATTTAATTTATTTATATTGTTTCAGGCCTCGTTACCAGTCACAGGACGCCAGGTGGCAGGTTTAAGTGTTTAGTGAAAACCGTTTCAAAAAGAAAAGAAACTACAGCTTGGCATAAAACAGCACATAATGGCAAAGTTAGAAAGAATCGTAATATTTTATTTTAACTGACGTTTTAACAGAATTTTGACAATGTAGCCGTAATGCAAAATATTAATTCCGTACTTAGACTTTTTGAAATTGTAAGTTAATAGTCTCCAATACGGGCAACCTTCATCTAAAAAGATAATAACTCAAATAATATGATTTATTTCAACCAACGGGAAACCTTCGTCTAAAACGAATGTTGCCCTAAAAATATTTCTGTTACCGACAAGGCTTACCATCAGACAGACAGATGAAATTTATAATATTTAAGTTACTTACTACCTGTTCGCTCTAACTTTGCCGCTGGCGTAGAGGCGTATACCTGAATTGTTAATTAGACGAAGTAAATTTACAGTAGTCAATGTCACTTCGTCATAGAAAATACGCAACATTGTATGAAGAAGTGACATTAGTTGCTGTCAATTTACTTCGTCTAATAAAAAATTCGACTTTAGTATGGAGCCGAGCGGCAAAGTTAGAGCGAACGAGCAGTAGTTTCTTTTTGAAATGAAGGTTGCCCGCAAAAGATAGCTGTTAGCTCTAAGGCTTCCCATCAGACTTAAGTTAAAAAAATTGTAAAAGTAATTTGTTATAAGTGCAATAAAGAATATTGTGTGTCTCATACCTTGCAGTATTTATTATTTTTGCTATGATCCCTTTTTTCTTGGGAATTTTTTAATTTTTTTATTTTATTTGAACAGAAACAAACAGTCACTTATAACTATATTGACACAAAAACCCTTACTGATTAATAGACCTACAGTTTCCTAGATTAATTACATCATGAATAGGTACAATATTCAAATTACTACTTATAATTACTTACAAACTGCTATTCCGAACAATTTACCATACAAGTTCCAACTAGTGCCATAAATCCAGCTTTATACAATAATACACTACAATCACTATTAATATTTTTCTTTTATTTTTTTTATTATTTTAGTTTAAGATTATTAATAAAAAAATTCAGAAAGATACTGCAAAGCTAATCTTTTGAAGTGATCAAAGGATCCACTAAATAAATCGACATTGACTAATCTATCATTATACAACCTGGGCTGCAAGCACGTCTAATAAAAGCATTTTTTGCGTAATTTGTTCGACTACGGGGTATGACAAAGAGAGGCTTACTCCGGCAACTCCGCTCACGACGTTTAGGCACTCTAAAGGACAATGAGTGTAATAAATGAGGGGCATCGATAATGTTATTTATAAGTTTAAAAATGATTGATACATCTAAGCAGTCTTGACGACAACTTAAAGAGTACATATTATACATGTTTAGTGACGTCACATAATTTAGATATTCTTGACCGGTACGATAATCGAGAGCCCTCACAAACTTTTTTGAACTCTTTCTATTTTATTAACATGTATATTAAAATGTGGACTCCAAACAGGACTAGCAAACTCAAGACAACTGCGAACATAACTATTAAACAGTACTTTATACGTTAACACATTCTTATAGGGTTTTGCTACACGAAGAATGAAACCTAATTGTTTAAAAGCTTTACCTATAATACTATCTACATGAGGTACAAAAGTCATTTTGGAATCCATGATTACACCAAGGTCTCGAATTTGACTAACACGGACCAAATCCTTTTGATCTAGGGTGTATTTAAATAATATTGGGTCTCTTTTTCTGCTAAAACTTATAACGGAACATTTGTCAGTGTTTAAAAATAGGTTATTTAGGTTGCAAAATGTCTCGAAATTACTTAAATCTCTCTGTAATGCACCACCGTCATCCATGTCTCGAATAATCTTAAAAATTTTGGTATCATCGGCATATAATAAAAAATTTGAACAGTTTATGTTATCTGTGACGTCATTAAGATACAATATAAATAAAAGCGGTCCCAAATGACAGCCCTGCGGAACACCTGAAGTAATGGGTTTGTATTGAGAGACATATCCACCCACTGCAACAGCCTGCGACCGGTTTTCAATATATGACTTTATCCAACGAAAAAGGTCACCGTGTATACCTAGCTGCCAAAGTTTCATAAGTAGGCGTTCGTGACAAATTTTGTCAAATGCTTTGGCAAAATCAGTGTACACGGCGTCCACTTGGTAATTATTGTCTAACGCTTCAAGAATAATCTCCGTATATGATAGAAGATTAGTCTCTACACTTCGACCTTTTAGAAAACCATGCTGATCCATATTAATATGACGACGCAAAGAGGCAGATAACTGATCGGTAACAATTTTCTCTAATATCTTGCTAAAATGACATAATTTTGAAATGGGCCGATATTTCTCAATGTGACAGCTAATATCTCCCTTAGGTATCGGAGTAATCAGTGCACGCTTCCAAATGGAGGGAACACGACCTTCGTTAAGAGACTTCTCAAATAGCAAAGTGATAGGAACGGATAATTCATGGTAACATCTGTTTATGATAACTGGATGAATACAATCAGGACCAGCTCCTTTAGTAACATCGATTGATTTAAGGTACCTATGAACAAGTTCTTTTGTTAAAAATATAGTATCCATCTCAATAATAGTATTATTAAACTGTGGAAGATTATTGAAATCGATGGAGTTATTTCCAGGTTTTTCAAATACTGAATGAAAGCAGTGAAGGCAGGAGTCCATAATCATTTTAGTATAAAATGATTATGGACTCCTGCCTACTACAGAAAATTCATATCCATTTTATACCTACTTCCTATTTTTTTAAAATTTCTTAAAATATTTTCTAGTTTCTGTGAATGGGAATATTCGTTCTGGTCACTTAATCAACCAACTTCAAAAAGGAGGAGGTTCTCAATTCGAATGTTTTTTTTCTTTAGATAGTGAGTGTACGCTTTACAATAAAAACGTATTTTATTAGGTCTTCCTTTAATGTAAGGTAAGTATCTACTATATTATTTAAAAGAAATTGTTCCCTATAAAACACTGTTTCGGTTGGTATCATAAAAAACAGGTTGTATTTTTTCACATCTCCCAGGTTCCATTTCCGGCTCAAGCAGGTGATTCTTCAAGAACCTTTAAATGCAGTTTTACTTACTTTTGAAAATAAAGTAACGTTTTCTTTCAGCAAAACTTGCCATTATCAATATTAAGTGTACTTTATACCTTCAACTACGGTCTTTAAATTCCATCCTGTATACTTGTAGAATAACGGTAATGTTCTTCAAGCGGAGCGTGAAGAAGCACACATAATGTACATAATTATATTACGCTAAAATAAAAAAAATAAATAATATAAATAAAAATCGAAGTAAGTTATTTATTTAATTCATCACCTTGCCGCCACAGACAGAGTGTTCATTCTGTCCTGGGACATCCTGCCGTGGGCTTACCCGGTGCTCCCAAAGTCCCAACCATAGGCTGTTGAGCGTTACGTGAGTTTTTTTCAGTTGGTAGGAGTCGGCATAGCATCCACGACGGATTTTCCCTCACGTTATGGCCGATCCAGACTCTCGTGCAGGCGCTCGACGGAGACTAGCGAGTGGAGGCGACAGGAGTGCTTCTATCCACACTCACGTGGAGGCGCCTCCTGGAGGCGCTCGTCATGGTTTATACCTACAGTTACCTGCTCCGTCTACTACAAAATGGACGTGATTCAAGTGACTGCGATAGCGGGGCTATATTCCTATGCCTATTAATATTATAATGTCTTGCATTAATATCATATCACAAAAATAAGAAATTAAAAACGGAGAGGTCAACAAAGAAATGAGCGAGCGCGAGAGCACACGACAGTGTGGATGGCACCCTCACTTCGCCGCCTGCGGTCCTTTGACTCCGTCCCAAAAACCGATACGGAGCGGAGCGCAGGAGGCGAGGCGAGGCACCTATCCACACTCTCGCGTCCGCCTCGCCTCCTGTCGCCTCCAAGAGAGTCTGGAGCGGCCATTAAAAAAAGGGTGTTTATCCTCACACTTTGCGTCCGGAGCGTTCGAGCACGGTATGGTCCATTTGTTCGATAGGGGCTTTCTTCCGCGCACGCTTAGATTGTGGAATGATTTCAATAACTCGCTTTTCCCCAATGACTACAACATGTGGTTCTTCAAAAGGGGTCTTAGAAGGTTCTTGCAGTGTCGGCAGCGCGAGTCTTTGCTGTTGCAAATTTTCATAGGCTACGGAGACCATTTTTCATCAGGTACCTATGCATCTTTTTTTTTTGTTTTACGTGAGGAAAAATCCTCATGGAGGTAATGCCGAACTCCTAACGACTAATAAAACATCACGTGTCCTACCCTTACCTTCGG
Organism: Miltochrista miniata; assembly: GCA_933228765.1. Classification (NCBI taxonomy): domain Eukaryota; kingdom Metazoa; phylum Arthropoda; class Insecta; order Lepidoptera; family Erebidae; genus Miltochrista; species Miltochrista miniata. Next base: position 8,069,990 of record OW121769.1, read on the forward strand.
TTGGGAGCTCCGGGTAAGCCCTCGAAAGGTTTTAATTAAGCTTTTCTGCCAGCTTATGGATAAATAAGGGTTCTGTCTGTTGCCATTTGTCTAAGGAACCCTAAAAAATGTAATTGATATTGCCGAGGATGACCTTATGTTAATACAATTTATTTATTTTCTCTCTTTGATTACTTTATTGTGTTTAATAGAGAAATAACAAGCTATATTGAAACAATGGTATCCTAGTGCTCCTCTAGTGGATAAAAGATATTTATTACATATTTTTTATTCTATTACACCAGTCGCAATGTGGAGTTTATAAGTTATACTTCTGAGGTCTTACTGTATCGGTGAATAAAACTTGCAGGTTAGTTTGTTAAAATCTATACATATAATAAAATGATAGAAAAGTGAAACTGTACATTGGAAATATTAAAAAAAAAATACTCGCTGGGTGTTCAACATAAGATACCGAAGCCGAAAATATAGTTAGAACATTTTTTGGCTGTTTGTCTGTTTGCTATATTATCATGCTACATATCGTAAGAGCTAAGCAGAGAGCAATGACATTGACATTACAACATAATTTTTACGTGTACGAAGTCGCGGGCATGGGCAACAGCTAGTGAATTAATAATATTCTAACACTTAAACCTACCTGAGGGGCTAAAATGGTAACATAGCGCGTTTCATTCATAATATGATTCATTTGCAGAATCGTACAAGAAATGCTTTAGAGACCGTAAAATATTAACATTAATAAATGAACCATCTACAATTCATTTCATAACGCAATCATTATGATATTGATGTTGCTACTCCGAAAAAAATACGGGGACAAATCAAAATGAAATGAAATATTATATGATCATACTAGCTGTTGCCCGCGACTTCGTACGCGTGAAAATTATTTTATAATGCAAATTTGATTGCTCTCTGCTTAGCCTCTAGTATATATAGCGTGATAATATATAGCCTATTTGAAGACCCTACCCCTAGTTAGTATTTGTACAAAATTTAAATCAAATCTATTGACTACTTTTCGAGATCCTTCCGGACCAAGCAAAGCAAACAGACAAAAATTTTTCTAACTATATTTTCGGCTTCGGTATCTTATTTTGACACCCTGCGAGTATTTTTTTTAAATATTTCCAATGTACAGTTTTGTTTTTACTTTTATATCTTTTTATTATACCTATGTATTACATGGATGAAACATAAAATGTGGCCCAATGTGGCCTTTTTAGGTACAGTAAGAGATTTCATAATTAAAGTTATAGATAGCCAGTGGCATTTTCTTAGTCGCTTTTTTCCATGATCACAAAGTAGAATTTTATTTTAAGCGGAGGCTTTTGAAAATAAAATTAATCATTATTCAATTTAATCGAAAGTGCTTAACTGAAATTTGTTTCGCAGAATGAAGTGCAAATCAGTATTACAATTTATAATCGACCTGACGTTTATACAGTTCGTCACTCAACAACATCTTCATAGCGATTGCGATTTTTATGAAAAAGTAAGTCAAAATGTCAACTCTCTTGTTTTCTTTTTTTTTAGTGTTTTTCTCAGTTTACAGACAAGTTTATGGCTCACCAACCTAGCCTATTTTTTTTAAGTGAGGGAAAATCCTCATGTAGTTTATGCCGGACTCCTACCGACTAAAAAACCTCACGTGTCTTGCTAACAGCCTATGGTTGGGAGCCCCGGGTAAGCCCTCGGAAGGATACCCCTGGACAACCTGACTAGCGTCATATTGAAGCGTTCGTGGCCCCGCAGACTCAGTGCTCTGTAAATGATCACTGTAGTAAGCAACATTTACCATGGCTGGTTATAGATGGGATCTCATGACCAAAGTGACATTTATTTGCGAGCGTTTCCGTGAAGGCACGTTAAGCCGTTGGTATCGGTTGCCAGTAAAATGGCAGCCGTTAAGCTAAGTTGAAGGCCTTTATGGGCGGCTTGAAAATTTCAACAGCGGGTAGTCTCAAGCTGCACCTGTCCATATCAACACGGCAATACGGCTCACCCCCTATTACGTGGGACCAAATCTAAATAGGTGAAATGTGCGCATACTGTATGCCTCTGCCTACCCCTTCGGGACGAAAGGCGTAGTGATATATATGTATGTATGTATGAATAGGCTGATAGATCACCAGAGGGGCTACACTTACTCTACTCACCCAGCAAAATTCCTTCTAAGACTCCGCTTTGAAGAACTCCATATTACATGTTCAAGAAAACAAATGCAGGCAGCATATTCTACCGCCCCTGGGCATACGTAAGGAATTCAATATTTTGTATAGGAAGTTCCTATACAAAATATTGAATAAATCCACTAATTCGATATAATATCTGCTATGGTTCCTATAAGGAACCATAGCAGACATTATATCGAATTAGTGGATTTGTGACATCTGTTTTGGTTATTGTAATCTTAATTTTCTCCTGTATCCGCCCGATGACGAAGGCTTGAATCCAGGACCAAAAACAACTATTATACTAAAATTTGAGTGAGTAATTCACTCTTTGACTATCACCTAGAGACCAGTGATGGGCAAAGTACGGCCCGCGGGCCAGCTAATATAATAGTATAAGACCCGCAATAATCACATTTTGACGGTCCTGAAGTATTATGTGGGGCAGTCGGGTGACTTCTTGTTTATAATAAGTAGAATCTTATTATAAACAGTAAGTCACCCGACTGCCCCTCTAACATTTATTGTGAAAGTGAAAGTTCAATCCGATTGACGTTGTCATATTTGTTTTATTTCAAAATTTGAACAGATGATCCACGAGACCTAGTAATGTAGTTTAATGCAACAGAGTCACAGACTACAGACACAATTCTCGCCATAAGCCCCTCTGCAATCTGTTTTATAGAGAGGGTCAAAAATTGACGTCCCAAAGGCCTACCATTGTAGGGCCTTCGAATAGAAGTTAATTGTACAACACTTGTACAAACCTATTTTTTTTTATTTTTTTACGTTTGTACAAGTGTGTATTAGGTAGTATAAAGTTTTATAGCTTTTATGTTTAAAAGTTTCAACATTAAAGACATTTTTCCTATAATTCTGGCCCTTCTCTGAAATTTATTAATTTTTCTGGCCCCCCTTTAAGAAAGTTTGCCCGCCACTGACCTAGACGATGCAGGCCTGTTTGTATGTCATGTCGTATTTAAGTAAAAGCTATTTTTTTGTTATTGTTCAACAGGTCAATATTGGGCAGAAAATAATATTCACGAACACGGCGTGGCCCAACCCGTATGCAGCCGGGGTCACTTGTCGGTGGATATTCGATTGTCATATTGGTTACATTTGTCGATTGCGATGTCGCGAGGTTGGGCTGCCTGCGGTGAGTACTTGAGCCGACTATGGCTATGGCATGACTAGTGTTGGGCCTCTAGTTTATCTATATATATAAAAATCAATGCCACTTTTCGTTGTAATTTTATAACTCAAGAACGGGCTCACCTATCCAAACTAAATGTTTAGGCTTTGTTCGGACTATTTAGTAGATGGTTTATGTGAAGTTTGCACGAAATCGGCCGAGCGGTTCTTCATTTATCACGCAAAGTTGCGCGGGTCAGCTAGTAGTACATATGTTAAAGTAGTATAATAACAAAAATAATATAATAGTATTACATACAGATCGGCAACTCCCTGTCGCGCCACAGCTGTCAGTAGAGTTGACGTGCGCGTTGACGGACAATTTGTTTACATTTTATTGATCACACGCACACATTCAAGCTGGAGTTTCCGCCCTGTGATAATAGTAAGGTAAAGATGAAACATACTATAGATATGAGTCTAAACCAGAAGCTTACGCTTCGCTCACAGGTGTAAGGCAAAATGCAGCGCCAAAAGAATTATGTTCGGTTCCACCGCATGCTCAGCGGGTCCATTTATGTAATCTACATACTTGTTTCACTCAGCTCGCGGGGGGAACCAGCCTTAAGGGGGCATTTACGGGCCCTAGATGACAGCTTGGCGTGAGAGATTCACGTACGCCCCCCGAAGAAGCGGGATAGCACCCGAACATCCTCCAAAGACGAGTGAGGCCTCAGTGGTAGACGTAGGTCTGTTGGGAGTCCTGGGGATATCGTTCCGAGAACATACCCGGGGCTCCCAACCTTAGGCTGTTAGGCCTGGGTTTTTAGTCGGTAGGATTCCGTCATAGCATCCCTCCCTGCAGGATTTTCCTCACGTCAAATCTTAGTAAATGCCCCATTTACGGCTAATCTTTAAGATAATCCGTAAATACTAGTATTTCTTTTGATAAGAAAATGCATTTAGACACTTTTACTACTAGCCGCTGTGGGAGAAACAGGGCTACACGTCTGGGACTCCTTAAAAAGTTGCCGACTACACACTACACACTAAACAACCACAACATAATATACCAGAATACCAGAACAATAGAATAATCATTAAAATTGAGATCTTTGTGTCATTAGGTCAACCTGTTGCTTCATTTTTAACACGCTTTTATTAGCTTCACTTGTAACTATGTATGTAAGAAAATCTTGGAATGTTGATTTGACCCACTTCCCGTCCTTCGATCAGGCTGAAATTTTGCACACGCTCTGAATTCTGATGACAATAGATTACTAGCTTAAAAAACGTCATTACAAATCCTATATGGCGGCCTCCCCAAAATGGCGGACTGGCTGTTCGAAATCCACCCCCATGATATGGGTATCAAATGAAAGGGTATGCTGTCAGGAATACGAAAAAAATAGTTACGTGACTTAAATCCAATATGGCGGACGTCCAAGATGGCGGAAAGGCTATTTCAAAATGCACTTCCATGATATGGGTATCATATGAAAAGGTTTGCTGTCAGGAATACGAAAAAAATAGTCACGTGACTTAAATCCAACATGGCGGACATCCAAAACTATAAAAAACAAGCGTGTTTTTTAGTTTTTTAAACTATTTAAATTATTATTTACAGACTGCGCACTGTTACATGGACAGACTTTTAGTATCACCAACTGGTAACCCACAACTTGCAGATTCCCGCGTCTTTTGTGGGCATAAAAACATCAATATTCGCTCTTATGAAACCAAGATAAGTGTTGGTATGTATTTTATATTTTGATCTGGTTAAAATCGGGATGCTATGGAGACTTTCTGGGCCCAAGCTAGTCTCACTTGCTTGCAGTGAACCTGCCGAATAACGGGCTATATCACGGCGAAAAGAAGGAAAATTTGAAACCATCTTGTACCTACTCGTCCAGTCAGTGTGGTACAGTAAGGACAATCTCCCATCCAAAATAAAATTGGAAGAGTTCTAAGTACTAAGTGAACTGAGAGAGGCTTAGTTGATTGACATTGAAGACGTTTGGGAAATCCGAGGGTGTTCATTTCGTAAACTAATCATACTCTCAAGTAAATAGACAAAGACTTCGCTACGCTTTTGCTACGCGTTGATCTACGAAAATACCTAGATACACAATTTTAAACAAAAACAACACAGAAAAGATATATACGCAATTATTGAAATGACGTACACATATCTTTTTTCAAATTCAACCTTACGCGTATGCCATAAAGTTGTTTTTAAAAACTAATGCGCAAAGACGCGGGCGAAGCGATGTAGTCGAAATGAGTGCACAATTTGAAATTGTGCGCTCATTTCTTGCGGACGGTTTTCAGACACTGAGTGTGTATCTTGGGTTTTTTTGTATATCAATGGCTACGCTCGCTACAATCATAAAGGGGCTATCTCAAAGTTTCTGATAATGAATCGAACCCTCGAATTTTTTAATTTGATTTTGTATAAATTTCTAGAGCGATTATATTTAGTAATGCTCTTATGATAAAATAATTAGCATAAATCATACTTCTTTGGCCTTTCCTAACAGTTTCTTTTTATGTTTCAGCCCTAATAACAAGCAGATACAGCCCGGGAGGCAGATTTAGGTGCACTGTGAAGTCCGAGCAGGCTGTGCGTCCGTGGTACCGAGCGAAGTGCGGACCCTTTTGTGATCAAAGCTATGTCCATTAGGACAGCGAGAAGAAAAAAGATTGAATTGACCCGTTCATATTCAAATTTTTCTCTCTGGTTTTGTACCTATCAAAGCGCAATAGTGGGCGTGTCTGGAGTTCTAAAATTGGCCTTTGTACGTACTAACCGTTTGCCCTAAGTTTACCGGTTGCCTCCCATACGATTCCTCTACACCAGCCTCTACGCTAGCGGCAAACTTAGTGCGAACAGGCTGTATTTATCGTTTCTGATCAGTTCCATAGACGCTCACTACTATTTCCTTGCAGCAGTCAGCGCCAAAATGGCGGAGCTCAAAATAGGTAATATTATGTAAGTCAGCGATTTTGTAGTGTCTTAAAAATTATAAAGTGGTATAAAAATTTATGTTTTCATGTAAATAAGTTTATGTTCAATAAAATAAATAAAATACGGAATAGAACTAAAACTTGTTTTGAATTTACACACCATGTCATATTTTCACCAACTCAAAAAGGAGTTTATCAGTTCATCTAAATTCTTAAATGAAATTATATCCTCATCTTTGGTTATTTATACCAAAATATGTACCTATAAATTGGTGTATAAATAATCAAAGTTCTGCCTTCGACCAAGTAATAGTATAGACGGGCCCACGTCATACATTACGAACGAATCAAAAAGTGAGACTAGTTCACACACAAAGATATTGCAGCAACGACACGACATGCACACATACATTTTTTTTCGAATTTAGGGTACCTTGCGTAAAATGTCTAATCTTGACACGTGTTTCACCTTCGGAACAATAACACCGACACGTGCAAGTGAGCGCACTTTAACGTCTTCAAAACTAATGGATAGGCCGGTATACTTTCTGTGTGTAAATACTGCTAGTTTAATATCATCCTAGATCAAGGATGTAAAGAATATCGAAGAAGGATCTCATCTCATACCGATTTAGGAATTTATTTCACCAGAACCTCTGGATTTCGTGGTTGGAAATATGAGTCCAAAGGTCACTATTTTTATATCAATTTAAATGGCCAATGTGCGTGTTTGGATAAATATTTACAGCAATTAGTACGCTGTTTCTTATATTTTACTAACTGTTCCCCGCGGCTTCGGTTGCGCAGAAGTCGTTATCGCGTAAAATCATAACCCTCCTTTTACGCAGTCGGTTAAAAAGTAGCCTATGTCCTTTTCAGGGCCTCGAACTATCTCTATGACAAATTTCATCTCAATCACTTCTGCCGTTTAGGCGTGAAATCGTAACAGACAGACAGACAGAGTTACTTTCGCATTTATAATATTAGTAGGGATAGATAAATATGCTTGTCCACTAGCTAAGCTACGAGATTTTTGATAGAATTGAACAATTTTTGAAAAAATTGATAGAATCAAAAATCTCGTAACTTAAAATGAAATTTCGGGTTTTCAGGCGCATAACACCACGGACTTCTAATTATTCATGCTTACTACTTCAGAAGGGCTGGACCGGTTTCGCAATTTTTTTTTGTACTAATTATAGCCAGGGCTTATATCGAAAAAAAAATCTTATAGGTATCTTATAACGATATAATCGACTTGATATGGCGGAACAAAGATCGCCGGATCAGCAATTAAAATATAGATTTGTTATATCAAAATATAGTTATTATTCAACAATGATTTTACAATTAATATTTATTAGTGACATAGTAACGACTTCTCGGCTCCGGATCCTCGTCATGATACGTCCTATGCTCCCACTTCTCGGGGGTCACGGTACACCTGAATCTGCCTCCAGGGCTTAGTTCGTTTGATATCAGCACTGAAACAGAAACACGTATTAGTGAACTCATACAAACATTTTGCACTCTTACCCGTCACCACACGGGGCGTGGCGACGGGTAAGAGTACAAAATGTCGCCACCCCAATACATCCCGAGGGTGTCGTAAGAGGCGTCTAAGGGAATACTTTCGTAAAAAGATCCATTGCGTAGAGAAGGAAAACTCGAAATGAAACTCAGTTGTCAGTAAAATGACAATCGTTGAGCCAAGTTGAAGGCCCTATGGGCGGCTTGAAAAATTTCAACTTTGGGGCGCGGTAAATTGCACCTGTCCATTTGAACACGGCAATAGGCTCACCACCTATTACGTGGGACATAAAACTATAAGGTGAAATGTGGGCGTATACTATGCCTCTGACTACCCCTTCGGGGATAAAGGCGTGACTATGTGTATGTACAATAATAGCAAGTTTATAAATATTGGAACATTTTTGTTATTCAGAATCAGAAGGTACGTTACGTTGTTAGTTCCGTTTTACAGTAACTTTAAGCAGTCGTGAAACCAAATTGAAAACCCGGATGTTTTATTAATTTCAACAGCAACAACCGGCGCATCTTCATTTCAATAGGCTTGCCACCTATTACGTGGGATAAACACTGAAATGTGGATGTATAGTATACCTCTGCCTACTCCTTTGGGGCTAAGAGTGTGGTACGCTTTCTGTATTAGCTAAGTTAATTTTTGGATAAAGGCATGTTATCATTGTGTAGCTTAGCTTGCAACAGTGTGAAAATATCGGAAACATAATAACACAATGATAAAATGTCCTATCAATACTCTAATGTTACATACATACATACATATGGTCACGCCGTTATCCCCGAAGGGGTAGGCAGATGCATATTATATGCCCACATTTCACCTTTGTATAATTTGTCCCACGTAATAGGTGGTGAGCCATATTGCCGTGTTTAAATGGACAGACGCAGGTTGTGACTGCCTGCTGTTGAAATAAAGCCTTCAACTTAGCTTCACGACTGCCATTTTACTGGCAACTGGGACCAACGGCTTAACGTGCCTTCCGAAGCACGGAAACGCTCAAATAAAATGTCACAAAGTGATCACATGGATGGTCACTCATCCATAGACCGGCCATAGTGAAAGTTGCTTACTGCAGTGATCGTTTACAGAACACTGAGTCCGCGGGGCCACGAGCGCTCGGCCTCGAGCTCTAATGTTAGAGAAAGTTTAAATACCTTGATGTTTTTAAAATGGAAGAGAAACTTACCCATGGCAATTTTAGTGCCATTTGACCTGACATTGATAGAAGCTCGCCCGCAGAATATCTGAGCCTGTTCCATCAGTATATTAGAATCGTCTGTACTATACGGACTGAGAGTAGTTCGCAACGGTTTCATTGTAAATTCCCGAGGAGTTTTCATTGCAAACTGGTGGGAAATCTTTCTCGCAGACTCTCGGGAAAGATGTAGATGAGTAGACTTTCGTGATGAGTGTCTAGAATGTTCCCGGAAAGCGTGTCTTACAAATCGCCTGAGAGGTTCTCTTGTCGCGCTTTGAAATACTTCGCCTTTAGTGTATACTAGTAACTTGTCCATATAGCAGTCGACTGTCTGAAAACGTTAAAATATCCGGTTAGATTATGTTGAGCTGCTTTTTAGGGTTTCGTACGAACGGAACGGGAACCCTATTAATGAGATTCGCCGTCCGTCTGTCCAGAGTGTAGGTCACCAGTCTTTTTTTTTTAATTATACCACTAAGGTGGCAGACAAGCACACGACCTGATAAACTGGTTTACAACACCAGAGGCGCCATTATCTTGCGCTGCCGACCCTGTAAAAACCTTCTAAGGCCCCTTTTGAAAAACCCCATATTGGTGGCGTTTGGGAAAACCGAGGCAGGGAGATCATTCCACAACCTAAGCGTGCGCGGAAGAAAGCCCCTATCGGATCTAACCGTGCACGAACGCTCCGGACGTAGAGTGTGAGGATGAACTCCCTGTCTGTGGCGAGCGGTGTGGTGATAGAACGTAGCCGTGGGCATCATATCAAACAATTCCTCAGAGCACATACCATTATACAGGCGGTAGAACACGCATAAGGAGGCAAATAAGTCTGTAGAGGATGTGTTTATGTTGTCGTTACACCAAGTATTACATACATACATAATAGTCACGCCTTTATTCCCGGAGGGGTAGGCAGAGGCATAGTATACGCCCAAATTTCATCTTATAGTTTTATGTCCACGTGGTGAGTCTACTGCCGTGTTGAAATGGACAGGCGCAGGGCGCCGCGATCCTTATTTAAAAATTTTCAAGCCGCCTAGAAAGTCTTCAACTATTAAATTACCGAGTATTAAAAATTGAAAAATAAAGTTTTGTAGGTACGGAACCCTTCGTTCGCGAGTGTCAAACACGGTTTTCATCTAATTTGAACATTCACACTTCTTCATCTATCTAAATATATATAATTCAAAGGTGACTGACTGACTTACTCTATACAATACTTACTCTATAAAATAGATTGCAGAGGGGCTTATGTCGAGACTTTGTCTGTAGTCTGTGACTCTGTTGCATTAAACTACGTCACTAGTCACGTGGATCATATGTTCAAAGTTTGAAATAAAACAAAAATGACAAAGTCAATCGGATTGAACTTTCACAATAAACGTGGACATTCTGTTGAGAACGATCTCATGGCTTGCTTGTTTTAACTGTTTAGCTTCAAAAATAAAATAATACCTCTGGCAGCCCAACATCTGAGCATCGAAGTCGACAGTACGAGTCACTAGGGCACTGGAATATCCATTGACAGATTTCGCCACTGCTGTACTTTTCTGGCCAATTAATGTTGTCAAATGAGACCATTCGTTGGGCAGGCACCTGCAAAGATTAATAATTTTATTTTAACTAGCCGCCGTCACGCAGTTATAAGCGCGTAACACCCGTTCATGTGGGAATATGGGAATACAATATAGCTTTTGTTCACCGAGATCGTTTAACGTCCCAACAGTGAAAGAATTTTTCGAAATGGTTCAGTAGTTTCGGAGCCAATTCGATGCAAACAAACATAAAAATAAACAAACCATCAAAACTTTCCTCTCTAGAATATTAATAATGTAGATAATATTTTCGGACAGTTGTACTCGCTATTTGATCCTAAAGTAAGGAAGATGAACCTGCTTGTGTTATGGCTATCATACCACGGATAATAATATCTATATTTTTCGGTCAATACAAATCGTTACACAGAAACACCCAGTCTCTCCAGAACTACATATATTTATGAATTACACATTTTTTTTTGTCTTCGGTAGGAATGAAACCCAAGACATCTTGATTCGCAGTTGCACTTGACAACCTCTAGTCCAAAGAGGCAGTCAAATTTACGAGCGTTTCCATGCAAATGGTGAAATGTGAGCGTATATAACAACATAATTATATCTGCTATTTGCAGGGTAATTTATTAAATTTTTTATACTATTTTAACGCCAAAAAATAGGATTATTCCCAGTAGTTCCGCGGTGGAACTAGTGAGACTTTTTTTCCCAGTAGTCCCGCGGAACAACGTATCAATAATTCAGTTATCATTAGTTCCGCGGAACAAAGATGCGAACGCCTTAACCACTTGGACAAGGAACCATAATTATTTTTATTTATGACTAGCTGTTCCCCGCGGCTTCGACTGGGTAGAATCGTTATCACATAAAAGTCGTTATATCGTGAAATCATAACCCTCCTATTGCACAGTCGGTTAAAAAGTAGCCTATGTCCTTCCCAGGGCCTCGAACTATCCTTATACCAAATTTTATCTGAATCGCTTCAGCCGTTTAGGCGTGAAAGCGTGACAGACAGACAGACAGAGTTACTTTCGCATTTATAATATTAGTAGGGATAGGGATTGAGTTAGCATACTATATAATTGTTTTTCAAAAATTATCTTACTGAAAAAGATTTGTTGAGAAAGTAGGTACTTACATCCACAACGAAATAGCATTCATCAGATCCCGAATTAGTGACTTGGGTAGGCAGAACTGAAGCTACACATATACACACCACAAGTAATAATTCAGTTTGCACGCACATTCTGAAACAATAATAAATAATGAAGGAAAAGTATGGCTGTTTGTGAGTTTAGATGTAAGGGATAATCTCTGAAACGCTGATTCGATTTTGAAAATTCTTTATCAAATGGAAGTAAATATTTTAGAGGGCTTATATGCTATGCAAATTCCTAAAGATTTATATCGTCATAGCTTTAGTAATTTGCATAGCATATTAAGCCCTCTAAAATATTTCATTTATATATGTCAAGACTTTTAATGCCAACGAAGATAATAAAAGTTATTAAAAGTAAGCTAAGAAATATTACAAAATTAAATAAAGTTGTAAAGTATTTTAATTACATAATTCGTAGTGGCTTTGCTACGTTTGGTGACCCAAATTCTCGGCTTCACACATCTACGAGTGATGGCGTAGCACCCGTGCTACGCACGGAGTTCTAACTTTAGATTTATGAAATATTGATGTATAAATGTGATTTTTTTTATTTTAATATTTGTTGATATAGCGGCAACAGAAATACATTATCTGTGAAAATTTCTTCTCTCTTGTTATCACGGTTCCTGAGATACAGGCTCATAACAGACAGAAGTTTTAGTTAAATGTACAAAAAGACATTTATTGTTAAAAATTACAGAGAAAAATAATTATTACATATCTATATTTACATTATTACTATCTAAACTAAACCTAAATAAGGCCCCCGTGGCATTGTGCCCAAAAGACTAGCAGCATTCCCCCTTTGAATAGCAATACCTATTCGTTGAGCGAGAAAACTGCCAGCCCTTGGGTCACTAGTTGACTCCACAAGGCGCTTTTTCAAATTTTTGGAAAAATTTTTGCGCATTGGGACCCCATGGACCTAGGGTCTCGACACCGACTGGACACAAACGATACGATGAGTCGAGACCCTTATATTTATTAATTTTAATATTTTCAGCCGCTTCCGCTGCTGCACTGGCATTTAATTTTGTTTTAGGAAGATGGGACGGGGCTAGAGTGTCTACACAAGTTGCATCCCACACCAGGACCCGACCCATCTCCCACGGTATCAAAGTTATACCATCCGGTCTCTTGCCATCGTCCCTGAAAACGCCGTTTGGCTCTAAGAGCGCCGGCACATTGTCGGTGGCAAGAGCACGGCGGATGATGTCGTTCAGCGCAGCGTGGCGTGAGAAGCGGCCTGCGCTCTTTAAACATGAAAGACCATGATGCCCCAAAGTGTCAACGTTAAAACCGCAGGGGCATCGATGTGGAGCGCAAAGCGTGACGCCAAGTCTCAAACCAACTGAAATTCTTAGGATGTCCGGTTCCAAAAAAGTTCCGGTGTTGGCTGTAGGGAAAGCTTTCAACCAATCACCGGATAAATGATTTAGTTAAATGATTCTGTTGATTAGCGGCACTTGATGGAACTTGCTACACCTTACTGGTTAGGTATTAAAGTAATAAATATTGTGGAATAGTACATACAAGTGAAGTTTTTCGATATATTATAATATAATATATTTTGGGTATGGAACCCTAACATTTACGTACCTGATAATCTGATATTTGTGTTTCATAGTGAGCATATAATATATTCTATTGACTTATTAAAGTTAGTAGGTACTAAAGAAATTATAAAAGTATAAAAAGTTGTTAATCGTTCTGTGTTCACCTTTCAACTGAGTTAGATCTTCGTAGAAAGAAGTTTATAATGTGTTACGTATTACATGGGGGGGTGTTATTTATTTTTAATAATAAATCACTTGTATAATAAATACATCTAATAAATAATAACAGAGGAATATTGTGCTTCGTCCTATAGTTATGTCATCTTGATATTGTGTACGAACAATGATTTTTTACGTGAGGGTAAATCCTCCTGGATGCTATGCCGGACTCCTACCGACTAAAAAACCTCACGTATCCTACCTAACAGCATACGGTTGGGAGCCCCGGGTAAGCCCTCGGAAGGATACCCCAGGACTCTCAATAGACATACGGCTACCACAGCGGCTTCGTAAAAGGGGGGATTCGGGTGCTATCCCGCGTCTTTGGGGGTAGTTGTGTAACATACGACAACGTCATATTATAGTTATAGTCACGTTTTTTTTTTCGAAGGTGTTAGCAAAGGCGTTTCCTTATTTGCATTTGGTTCCAAGTAATAGTTGTACGGCAAAATTCTCACCATCTACTACTTTGGACAAAAGACAAAATGCGGGCGATTATTAAGCTTCTGCCGGTAGGCAATTAGTAGTACTTCTGCGAAGAGTAGACCTCGCGAGATCCCAGGAAAAAACACAACCTTTAAGGAATCATATCCTTTATTTTTCAGTCAAACACCATCAAGATTCATTTATAAATAACGCGACCACAATCTGCATCCCTTGTCTCTCCCATTTTTCCTCTTATAAAAAAAAAGCTCTCAACAAAGGTTGTATTTAAAAAAAATATATTATTAGTTTTATTTTTTTTAATGTTAAATCGAACACGTGTGCCAAGTTAGGTGAAAATCAGTTAGGAAATGCGTCCTCTAGACTGCACCAGACATACATAGAGACACAACACACAGACTACGGACGAAAGCAAAATCGTCCATACTGTCAAATTGGAGACTCGCTCGCTTTGCTCGCCAGGTCAAAAATAAAATTATCCTAAACGATATAGCGGGTATCGCTCTTGTTTAACGCCAGGGAAAATCCTATATGGACTCCTACCGACTAAAAAACCTCACGTAACGCCCAACAGCCTACGGTTGGGAACCCCGGGTAAGCCTTCGGAACGATGTCCCAGGAAGCCGTGTTTCCACTATGCCATTTCAGATAATTAACTATCGTCGAATTATAATCCTTTCCCATGATCATGACTTTTGTCATCAGATGATATTTTTATAATCGTTTATCGATTTACGAATGTCGTGCAAGCTTTTAGCACTGCCACGCAGATTTGGAGTCACCGCAAAAAAACTCGTAAACGACAAATAAGTAATTGTGTCGTCTTGTATGTGAACACCTCCTGTGACAATTTAGACATTTCTTGTTTGTATCCTAAAGTTTTTAAGTATCATCATTAATTAATAAGTTGTATGTAGGGGAGCGGATCGGTAACAAATGACCGTGAAATTTGTCTTAGCTAAAGGTTAGGTATATGCAGAAATAGTGCATGGAGCGGATTTTTTTTTCACCTGTTCTATGTCAAACCATTTTGTCGGCCAAAATGGTTTCACATAGAATAGTTTTGTTGAAATAAATATTTAGCTTCACAATATTTTATAACAAGCAGGGTTAAAACAATAGGAAAACAAAACTACTGCGACAATAGGCGTTCATTCGTCGGTTTCCGGGTCTGGGAAGCAGTCGTTGAAGGAAAATGTGAATCTGAGTGAAAAAAAAATAATGATATAGTGCTGTGAAATGATAGAGAATATTATACAGAATCAGTTAGTGGGCTACCAGGTAAGATAGAGCAGTAGTTAGATACCTTCCATTGATGTCATAGTTCACAGGAGTAGAAGGATTCAACGAGGCTATTGTAGTATGTTGCCCTCTTTTCCTGCCGCAGTGTTTGATAGTGAGTTTTTAGTGCGAACTTAAGAAGTTGGTCTTCTTTCTAGGCGAGGTCACAGTCAAGTCTCAGGAAAAGACATGTATCTAAAATGTGAAAATATTATATTTATGGATGTTTAACACCTGTGCTGCATTTATCCCGTGCCCGGTGTTGGCAGGATCGTACCAAATCTGGTTGGGCAGAGAAGGAAACATTGCTAACGGTGAGAGGTAAGCGTTTATGGGCATAGAAAGGTGGCCACCTTAGGCCTGCTCAAATAGGTCGCAAGTCTCAGACGCCACCGCGCCGTTGGAGTGTTCCGCCCAGTTACACGCTACGAACCGCGCCCGCATTGTGAATGCATGGATTGCTTAATAATAAGATCTCCTGAAATTTAAAACGAACAAATTCATACGATGTTTCTGTTTCAGAATGGATTGGCTAACATTACTGCTACTCCTGTTTCATTTGAGGTCCGTGGCACTTATCATTGAACATCAGACATCACCTGATAGTTGCGACTATAATGCTACCGTAAGTAGGAAAACAGGCCCCTAAAAGATAGCATTTTTGTTTGATTTTTTTACAACTTCAAGGGACTGCAGACTTAGGTATATGGTGCTAATTTCAATTTGATACCTTCACGATGTGACGAGATAAAGAGTCTTGACCGACAGACGGACGGACGGCTGTACGTAACCCTCGGTGGACAAGGCCTACTCGATCTTGTCCAGGTTTTTTTTCGATAACTTAGTAGTATAGAAGTTTAATTGATTATTTTACAGCAAGAATGGACCTTAGACATGAGCATACATCACCTGTCAGGAGCATTATAGTTTTAATTATAACTTGATACGTGTTTGTAGGATAAAAGATCTTGACACACAGACGGACGAAGGAACAACAAAGGGATCTATTGAGGGTACCGTATTTTTTCTTTTTGAGGTACAGAACCTTAAAAATAAAATTCATCGAATTTTTCAGATATTGCCCTATGAAACTTATTCTTTTGCTAACGAAAACTGGCCCGACACTTACGATATAGACCTAAAGTGCCGATGGACGTTCAACTGTGTGGAAGGGTACGCTTGTCGACTGCGGTGCCCCGATGTTGGACTACCTGCTGTAAGTAGTAGTAGTCTATGACTTGAATTTTTGCCTGAAGATACAACCCAGTAAGAAAGATAATATAATAGTACTAGCTTTTGCCCGCGACATTATCCGCCAGGTGATTTTAACATATAACATATCGACTTTGACCTCTGAAACGTATAAGGCGTCTAGTGAAACAGAGTTCAAGCTGTACTATCACTTTCGCCGGTCTGATTTTTATGAAAGCGTTGTCTAAGTTTAATATATACCTACAAAATCCTAAAAGTAAAATTTGGATCAGGTCACTGAATTTTGCTTCAACCCCGAACAAATAAACAGACAAACAAACAGGCACGAAGAAAAAAATCATATATTTGGACTCAAAAGCCCTAAATGAGTCGTTTTCAGTTAATATTTTATTAAAATTTATCTTGAATGTACCGTCACAGCTATTTATACAATTTTATAATAGTAGAGATTACATACAGATAGGCAACTCCCTGCTTCCCACTGAGCAAGCTTCCCCACCCCCACCACAGCTGTCACTATAGTTGAAGGGTATTTTGACGGAACGTTTGCTTAGCCTTTGTGGTCACACACACATTCAAGCTCTGTACAAACATAACGTGTTTGTAGTGTAGGTGACATAATTGAAAACAGTTGTATGTAGGGTGTTTATTAAGAAAGCTTTCAGAAATCGCTGAATGCGGAGAGCTTGACAATAAATAAAGTAGTGGCCATTTTTGTGTAATTCTATACCTGTTAGTGGTAATCAGCTGAAATTATGATGAAGAGGCTTTTTGGAGAATAAGGCATATCACAATTTGGACCTGCCAATGACGATACGTGAAAAGAACGTCACATCTAGATTAATTTAGATATAGTTGTAACCTTGATCAATGCGGGAATTTGTCTCGATTCCATACAAATCGGCGTTAACGTGGTCACCGTGAATGTCGAGAGACGCACGCGAGAACTAGCACTTGCCACTCCGGGTGTTCATTCTAGAATATCAATATTGATGACGTTTTACAAGTGCATTTGTAAATGCCATATTGAAATAAATGTATTTTTGTGTGTTTGTTTGTTTAATACTGATTTCATTGTATGTGAAAGACATAGGAATGTTTTGACGAAGATTTGGTAGAAGTAGTGTGATTAAATCAATTCAAGCTTATGCTACAGAAACGCTATAGGTAAATGTAGTACACAATATTTTTCTAGAACCAAACTACGAAACTAGCCTAATATGAATTTGGGCGAGGCCGCCGTGGTGGACGTAGGTCTGTTGGGAGTCCTGGGACATCCTTCCGAGGGCTTACCCGGGGCTCCCAACCATAGGCCTTTGGGAGTTACGTGAGGTTTTTTAGTTGGTAGGAGTCCGGCATAGCATCCATGATGGATTTTACCTTAGGTTAAAAAAAGCCTAATATGAATTTCAAAAGTATTTATCTTCTGATTTCAGACAGTTGGATGTCTCATGGACAGGCTCCTGGTCTCCACATCAAGGAACCCGATGTTAGGGGCCCGCGTATTCTGTGGGGGAGGCACCATAAATCTCAGATCATTGGGCACCAAAATAACTATTAGTAATTATATGAACATTTCTATTTTAACTATATATATATACATACATATTACAGTCATACCTTTATTATCGAAGGAGTAGGTAGAAGCGTAATGTCCTCCTTTTACTTTATAGTTTACTAGCTGACCCGCGAAACTTCGTTTGCGTGATAAATGAAGAACCGCTTGACCGATTTTGTGCAAACTTCACATAAACCATCTACTAAATAGTCCGAACAAAGCCTAAACATTTGGTTTGGATAGATGAGCCCGTTCTTGAGTTATAA
The DNA here is from genome assembly GCA_933228765.1 of Miltochrista miniata. Lineage (NCBI taxonomy): Eukaryota > Metazoa > Arthropoda > Insecta > Lepidoptera > Erebidae > Miltochrista > Miltochrista miniata. The sequence goes on from OW121769.1 coordinate 8,088,260, forward strand.
AATTACAACGAAAAGTGGCATTGATTTATATATATATAGATTTGTTTCGCGTAATAGTCGGTGAGCCTATTACCGTGTTGAAATGTACAGGAACAGGTCAAATAGAGAAGCTTGTAGCCCCTCTGTTTCAGTGTTCTGTAAGCGATCACTGCAGTAAACAACTTTCGCTATAACTGATCCTTGGATGGGTGACCGCCTCGTAAGCACTTTGGCGAGCGTTGCCGTGCTTCAGAGTGCATGTCAAGCTGTCTGTCCCAGTTGTTAGTAATATTGTACAGTCTCAATGTGCACACGATTTGCTTACACTGCGATTCCTAACGGAATCGTGTCATTTACTCAGTTAATAAAACCAAGTAACATCGCATTACGAGCTTGTGCGGACTTAGCTTTCAACGATAGCTTACTAACTTAAAAGAAAATCATAACCAATTATTACCATGTAACTTTGAAATATATAACCGAGCTACCTAGGCAAGGCCGCAGTTGTAGCCGTAGGTCTGTTGGCAGTCGTGGGACATCCTTCCCAGGACTTACCCGGGATCCCAACCTTAGGCTGTTGGGCGTTACGTGAGGTTTTTTAGTCGGTAGGAGTCCGGCATAGAATCCATGATGGATTTTCCCTCACGTTAAAAAAAATTGCCGAGCTAACTAAGTGTAAAATTGTGTATTTCTCTTCCCTGCACTCAAACTACAATTACGACCTACAAATGCAGTGTATAAACTATACAAATATGATAGTCGTTAAACCCAGTTATAGGGAAAAAAAGTGTGTGCGTGTAACCTTTACGCGCGATTGAATTAAAACTTCTTTGCCATTGACAGCATTTATCACTGAAATAATTAAAATTTAACTTCAATAATAAATATCATATATTATAGTTTTATTATATTTATTATTCATGTGTTTTACAAAGATTATTTTAATGTTATATTAATATCATTCATTCGAATTTGAATAGCGGAAACTACACATAGTCTGTGTAGTTTCCGCTATTCAAAATTCGAATAGTGAGTGTTACTTCCGTCAGAAAAAAAATCTGAGTTATTCCCAAGTCGTGCCTAAAGAACTTTACTTCAAAAATTAATTACAATGCCATTGTATTTTCACTAATCATTCTCTCATTCATTATCTGTTATTTCAGAGCTAATATCAAGCAAATACAGTCCAGGAGGCAGATTCAAGTGCACAGTGTCAACTGAGAAATGGAAACAAGACTGGTCCTACGCGACCGTGGTGCCTTTTGACGCTAAACTTGAAAGAATACGGCAAGTCAAAGGAACATTATAGCGAAGCAAATTAGTGTTCATCAGTTGCATATTTCAGTTTCATATTAAAATCATTTATGCGCATACATTTTTTTTCATACCACTAAGAAGGCAGACAGGCATACTACCCACCCTGTAAAAACGTCCTAAGAACCCCTCTAAAGAACTCCACATTGTAGCCGTTTGAGATAACCGAGTCTGGAAGCTCATTCCACAATCTAAGCGTTCGCGGAAGAAAGTAGCTATCGGATCTTACCGTGTTCGAACGCTCAGGACGCAAAGCGTGAGGATGAACGCTCTATTATTTTTCTTTTTTTAACGCGAGGAATGCGTCTTATGTACCAAACCCTCCGTTTGGGGAGACGGAGGATGTGTGTGGGACTCCCAGTTTTACCGATTTACCCACTAAACCCCGCGACGGCAGAAGGGAGGAACCCCGGGAACGCAGCAACGGCTTCTGGGGTTCTCGCTGCCCTGTTCCATGGCTGGAGCACATCACTAGGTAATTTAATTTCTAACGCCGCCAGGAACCATATCACCTCAGTTTCAGACACGGGTACGACGATAGTGCATATGCTGGGTTTTACACTAGGTTCTAGGTATTTCAGGGTCGACAGGGCGGGTATCACCTCTGATGTTGCAAACGACTATAGGCTACGTTCACCTCTTCCAATATGGTTGGTCTTGGTTGTGTGTCTGTCGTGTCCAACGATTATATGGTAATAGCGGCGTTTTCCCTGAAAGAAAACGCATATTAAAATACTTACCTAATTCGAAGCTTATATAATGAGATAGGCATATCCGTTACCCGTAGGCTTATCTTACTCATGTTTGATGACGTATTTCCGTCGACTCAGCAGGCAGGGGGCGCCACCTGTGAACTTATAAATGCAGATGGCGTCCATGTTGTCCTCATTGGCTTTTATTCACCAGGCAGATTTAAAAAGTAAGCTTCGAATTAGGTAAGTATTTTAATATGCGTTTTCTTTCAGGGAAAACGCCGCTATTAAAAGTACTTGACCGTAATTCGAAGCTTATATAATGAGAAATGTTTGTTTTCGCCTGGTGAGTGACGGAAACGCCAATGTGATTCTAATTTATTATTAGGAAAATAATATTACAGAATGTTGTATGTATGGTATCTAGATTTATAATCTTTACCACATTGAACAACTTAATATGTTATCATAAATAGACTAAATAAGGAATCTTAAAGGAGTAGTAAGTTTCCTTCTATTGACAGGATTAAATAATTGCGTATTATTATTATATTTGATTGGTGGTAGTTGCTGACATTATTACCAACCCATCGTCAATTACTTCGTGTTAGAATTAATTTAATCTTACCACCACCACCAATTCTTAGAAGCTGCTGCTGACCGGGTAGTGCCGGGGCTAGAATTGTTGGAGTTCCTCTCACAGTCATAAGTAAACTATTTGACTGTGTAGTCTCATATCGGTTACTCTGATTAACCTAATTTCTATCTAGAATAAAGGATTCAATTGATTAGTCGTAGGTATTATCTTTGTTTACAATAGGTTTCCAACCAAATTGTCTGAAATGAAAATGATCAGTTTCGGACTCTGATTCGGGCCTAAAGTAGTACCTATGACGTGAGTTAAAACAATCGAGCAAAGTTAGATCGTGGATGCGGTGACCTAAGCATAAAATCTCTATGACGAGATACTTGAAAAATGTTCTCTGTGTATCAATACTTGGTAATATTTAACTAAGTCATCAATCCCAATATCAATCAATATGTGACTTAATTTTCTTTACATTTTTCAAAGAGATCGACCAAGATATGTTTAACCAAAACATGCGAACTATGTAAGGTTGACTAGCGGTTTCTGTATTATCAAGTACAGCAACAACAGATTTATGTAACAGAATCGTATTATATAATAATCATGAATAAAATGCAAGTCGGTTAAAACTGTAAAATTTATAAGTATCTTAAAAGGTAGGTCTCCAGGAGCTCAATAGTAGAAGCTTTTGATTATATATCTGTTATTTACCTCTTCGCCCCTCCCCCCACATTTCACTACTCCACAGATTCTCTATGTGAGGTGGTGGGAGACCTGTCGAGGTGTTTATTAGAAGGAAAGAAATAATGTTTATTAGGTTCTTTTGCAGGTTCTGCAGAAAGAATGGAACTTACAGAACTCTCTCTTTGAGACTGCCCTCCATTAATACCTTATGCCATCGCGGCACCACAAACAAACAATCCTGTTGACCGATTAAGGTGTGACAGCATCTTGGGTATTAAAAATGGTGGTGGAAGTAATATCCACACATTACAAACAGACCTATCATGTAGTGTTCTCCATTTCATAATAGGAATTTTGTTTGTAGGCAATCTTGCCTTAGTGGTGTTTGAAGCAAGGATGCTCACAAAAAATACCCGGAGGAGCTGATACATAATTATGGTATCGGCTGGGAATGCAGTGTATGGTGAAGTCAATTTGATGTCGGACCATTACACGCAAGCTGACGAGTTAAGTTCGTCAAGGCAATTGATTTCTACTCGTCCCTCTGGGGGGATGGACTACAACTGCTTTGAATGAGTACAGACTGTAACACAGTACCGGTATATGATTTCGAATCATGTGTAAGATTGTCAACATCTCTCTTTGATGCAGTGCAATCTTTGTTATTCTGGGCCCTCGAGCCTGTTAGAGAAATATTTTCTAGCTGGGCTCCCAAGCGAAACCGGACCCACTATTGGAGTTCCACTTGTACCACTCCGTGCACTACAATTTTCTTCAGTGGGTTGTCGGTTAGGGGATTGACCGAATGTGACGCTGAGGTAAAGCTACCTCTAGGCACTGCGAAAGTGGTAAAAATTCAAAAGACCCACCAAGTTTGAATTTTCTTTAAAAGAACTAAGTTTCTTTGATTTGGAATTAAATAAATCTTCCTTTTATTTCTAATATCTTTTCTTTTGGTATTGGACTTTCAGGTAGTTCTATGTCTATCGCATAACGATATGAGAGGTTTCTTTGGGAACCTATTATTGTTTTCTCCCAATTGTCTAACCATCCCTGGTTTTGAAAAGTTTTCAAGGCTATTTGTACGTGTTTGTGAAGAGTAACAGGATTTTGATGCGCAAAATGAGATTTTGTGTAGGTAGACGAGAATTTGAATACTCTTATTCTATAGAAATCGAGGCACCCAGATGGTGAGAAACGAAAATGTTTTGGGTGCGGCTTACCAGAGCGGAAGACAAGAATGTGCTCTGAGAAAGAATAATATACACTACATCAGCTTTACCATGAAAAAAAGCTTGACTGAGATGCATTTTGCACATCCAATCTCGTGGTTGGAGGAAATCTGGTAAATGGAACATGCTGAAAGATAGAATTATTCTGGCTTCACAAAGGCGTACAATGTCCTAAAACTGAATTCTGGGCGGATGACCCATCGCTATTTGAAGTTAGGAAAAGTGGAGAAACCAAACTTGGTGACAAAGGAACTAGCTTTAGAGTGCCTTGAGCATTCATATTTGAACCATTGCACAATGTGGTTATTTCAGTTAAAAAGGAAACCTTTTTAAAAAGAGTTCGTTGTATGAATTCTTAAGTATTTAAGGCAATTAGTATTCCACCTTAGTCAAGTTTTCCATAGCATTTTAACATAAGGTGAAAATTTTACAACTTTGTCAGGACGGGTCTTGAACAGAGTTCGGTGTAAATTTAAATGTGGCAAGGTTATCAGTTTTGAGCAGGATTCGAATCTGCGTCTTCTCGAATACCGTGCAGGACGGATTGGAGTTTCTGGATAAAGGGAATGCGGTACCCTTTTATAAATTTAAAACTTTTTGGTACTCTCGTTCCTTACCAACGTATTTTGTACAGAGTTAACTGACCGACATAGAATGACAGGGTCATATCATTTAGTGTTTCCTTTGCTGGTGTGGGCAGAGGATGTTAGACCTCTCCTCGTCTCTTTGAGAGCCTCTAGCTCGGAAATTTCGTAATTGAAGGGACATCCTTGCATAGTTACTTAGTATGTTATCGTACGCCTGGTTACTATCGTATACCCAATTATTATAGATATTGTACATACCCCTCGAGGATGGTAACTGGTTAGTGTTTCCTTTGCTGGTATGGGCAGAGGATGTTAAACTTCTCAGTCTCTTTGAGAGCCTAAAGCTCAGAAATTTCTTAATTGAAGGGACATTTACTGTCGTATGCCCAATTTTTATAGATATTGTACACACCCCTCAAGAGTGGTAACTGTAATACAGGCCTAAAAAGGCTCTTGGTACAATGGAATCTGGACTCCATTCGATGGAGATCTGATCTTGACGCCTGATCCTCTCGAAGGCTGGCGTAATGATTTGGATGAACTTTTTTCGGGGTCATCCTTTTTGGAGATCGAAGACCAAAATGCATGCCTTCCCGAGTGCCGTTGAAAAGGCTTCAGCCTCGAAAATGTATGTGTTTGAAGGCGATATTTTATCAAGGTTCATTTTTAAGAATTGGGTCTTTGACAATTCTGAGAATAATATATGAAATCAGATCTATGGCCGCAGGCCATTTGTAATAAATTGATAAAAGATTTATGGAAATCCTATTATTAAAGTAGGTCTTCAATTTTGTCATATATATTTTCGAAGAAACTTAAGTTTTTCAAAAGTTTCAAAATACAACAGGTTTTGGCAGCAAAAGCCTTTTGGCAGAAAGAGCCTTGTCAGCTTTTTCAAAATGTAGCAGGGATTCGAATTGTCGGATCTCCCCGTTTTTGTCTAAGTTGACGAACCCAGGACTGTGATTTTACAATAGTGGGTATCAGCATATTATCTTATCTAGGCAATTTGTCGCCAAAACGTGTCTATCAACCTCTTAGGTTATACTGTGTCTTAGGATCTTGGGTAACCGAAATCTCTTTAAATGCTGTCCCTATATAAAATACAAAGCAAGGATGATTGGCTGTTTCTATCATCCTCGTAAATTAACCTCTGATCTGTGAAGAAATTTACACTTGGTCAGGACCAGTGTTAGGTAAATGAGAAATAACTCACCTATTTCCATCATCCTTATCTGGTTTAGTGGAAGTCGGCTTCGTTTACTCCACTTACGACAATGCACTTGGCGTCGCGATCGCCCTTATTTGAAGTTCAAGCTAAATGAGCTGGAACTGTAGCTATTTGACGTACCTAATACAGTAACTGGAGCTCAGAGCGCGCTTCTGAAATACTCCACTTGGAATTAGCTTACTTTCTAAGGATGGAGGATTCATTTCTATCAAGAAACCAATCTAAAAGAAATAGTATTATGTTAAGTACCTAAAATTTAAGTACTACTTTCATGGTGAACATTTAGTTATTACTTTGACACACTCGTACGTATTCAGAAACTTGGGATGATTACGATTTTACCCATAATAGGCCATATTTTTACATGTATAGGAACATCTAGTAATTAATGTGCCTTTATGTGGGTAGGTATAAAAATATTTTGAAAATATTTTCTATATTCGGCGGTACTGACGCTGTACATACACGAAGCAAATAATATCTAAAAAAAAGTATTAGTACCTATGAATACAATCTATAAAATCAGTTTGATATTAGCTGTAACTAAAGATATTAAATAAAAGAAACTGCAACCTCGAAAGGTTTACGTGCTATTTTAAAATAATAGGTTATTTCACGTTATGACTTATCACACTCATATGTGATCGTAAAAATATGAAGTAAAAACATACCTGAGACTTAAACGAACGGTCAAACCGTTAAATATGTCTGTAGGTTCACTTACTTCAATCACAAGTCACTTGTTTTAGATTCACTGTATATTCAAACGAACGGCAAAGCCGTTATATAATTATTTCTGTAAATTCACTTCATCACAAGTCACTTTTTATAACTTTACTAGGTATATAACTAGTAACTAGAAAAAATAAATGCACTAGCAGGTGTTCCTGCTATAACCTTTTGCTACGGGAATCAAAACGCCAATGAGGACAACATGGACGCCATCTGCATTTATAAGTTCACAGGTGGCGCCCCCTGCCTGCTGAGTCGACGGAAATACGTCATCAAACATGAGTTCGATAAGCCTACGGGTAACGGATATGCCTATCTCATTATATAAGCTTCGAATTACGGTCAAGTACTTTTAATATTTAATAGACCAACAGGCTTGTGTGTAACTTATCGAAATCTATGATATTTGAACAGCAATGACCGAGACCATAAAAGTTACACTGAGTTCGAATTGAAATCGAGGAGAAGTTAGAGTGTCTTGGGACCTGAATCAAAATTAGTTAATATAAAAAAAAAATGAGAAAGTGGAAAAGCTAGTAATTATACTTCCTTAGCAGCCGGGACCCATGTCTTCGCGTAAATTTCAAAGCAAGGAACCTCTAGTAAACGGATTTGCACAAACATTACCCATTTTTGGACTAGCCGTAGCGTAAGATGCTTGACACAGTGATGATGACAATGCCAGTGCCTAATCTTTCACAGGAATTTTCTATATAATTAGCACTCATCGATAAATTAGTATGTAACAACAGAACGAAAACGCTTCGGGAAAATTGTTAACTTGCAGTGTAAGCATTTTGAGAAAAGAGTATTTCATGAATAGCACGACAAGTGAAAAAGAGAATAAAACATTGAACTAGTGGGTGGGACAGCAAGCAAAAAAAAACACTTGTGTGAGATGAATAATTTAACTAAATATACTGCACATATTTCAAAATTATTTCATACAAAATTTGGTTCTCGTTGTAGCGACTATCCAGTCGAGGTACTGCGTGACCCTGGTGTTGATGCCGGGCTGGCGGCTGGCACAGGAGCGGCCGCTGCTCACGATGCCGGCGGCGTACAGCAGCGCCGACGACGGATCCGTGTACAGGAGGGGACCGCCGGAATCGAACTATGGAAAATGCGAAAAGAACTCTTAGAAATTACGACAAACAAAAATTTCGGACAAAATAAGAATAAACAAAGGTATTATCAGAATCTGTTTGCGCTAAGTTTACCACTGGCGTAGAGGCTGGTGTATAGGTGTAACACGGTAGGCGACCAACAATCTTAGCGCAAATGGGTAGTACTTTAGTATTTATCTATTAGACGTCTTTTATATTTATTTAAAGTTTTGATGGTCACTAAAATTAGCTTTAAAGCAATCGAGATATAACCATTATCCTCCTGGGGTTCAAAGTGATAATACTAGGACAAAATCAGTTTGCAGTGACAGCCCAAGTATTTAAACAGAGACTTGGAGTAATGACCCATTGTGATAGTACTAGAACAAAATATTTACTGCCACCTGGTATTTTTATATTACGCGCCATATCATGTCTACGTTGCCGGTTAGTCTGTGGATATATTAAGCATTGTGGCAGCACTGCTTAAAGTGAGCGGGGAGAAGTATCTTCGGTCTTCTGTCACGAGACGTCGCAGCAATGACACGTGAAGCGAAAAGAGGTTATTTTAACTTATTAATATCTTTGAAATCTTTGTCTGAAACTTACTGTTTTCTGTATTGTTTTTGAGAAAAACTAATCACTTATGTCTAAATACTTTTATTTAACTGTAATGTCGTCATTTTCGATGTGTATTTTTGACGATAATTTATTTGTACTAGTACTAGTATGCTGGGCGGGCATACCTTAAACAATTATTACAATTATGAATGGAGTGACGTAGGGTAAATTAGAGACAACTGTTCAATGCCATAATTAGTGTAATAATGTCCTAAATAATGTGTGCAGTTACATTATATAAGGTGAGGCGAGCCACACACTACACCTCCCCTTTTTATAAAAAAAATGATTTATTCTATAAATTATTTTTACAATTAACAAACAAGAAATACAAAAAAAATACAATACAATGAGTTTAAGTAACAAATAACTTAGTATTATTTTTATGGATAACATAATCTTTACCATCTTTTAAAATTTTTACATTTGGTGGTATGTCCTCAAGTACTTTATATGGTCCCAAATATAATCTATCTAACTTATTTCCTACTTGATTTTTAATTAAAATCAAATCTCCATACTTATAATTACATGTATTAATGTTCTTATCATAATTAAATTTCCTTATCTCTTTACATTTCAATAAATTAAGCCTAGCTTCGGCTTGCGCTCTTTGAAGTCTAAATTTAAGTTCTAAAGGGTAAGAATCAGAATTGTACAGTGGGTCTACATAATTATTCTGTGTTATATTAGAAGGTAAATTGCAAATTTTACCAAAAACCAACTCGAATGGAGTATATTTCGTCTTAGTATGTACTGAGGTATTAAAAGAAAAACACCAGAATGGAAGCCAAGTGCTCCAGTCTGTTCTGTTGTTTTCACACTGGATTCTCAGATAACTGCCAAGAACTTTATGAGTATTCTCTAAGCCTCCTAGAGTTTCGTGGTGATAAGCTGTAGAATGGAGTTTATTTATGTGCAACAAATTACATATTTCATTAAAAACTGACGACATAAACTCCGTTCCCTGATCAGTAATTATTTCTTTTGGAATCCCATACCTTAAAATAAAATTATTTACAAATAACCTAGCCACTGAAACAGTGTCCTTCCTTTCTACAGGATAAGCTTCAACGTATTTAGACAAATCACACTGTAACGTTAGAATGTACTTATAGTTATAATTATCTACATCTAATGGACCCATAATATCTAAACTAACTCGCTCAAAAGCGGTGGATGCCGTGGATGTGATGACCATCGGCTCCTTAGTGTGTCTGTTGGAATGCTTTTGAATTTGGCAACTTTTCCTGGCCAATAATAATATTTTTTAATATTATTTAACATCCTATTTACCCCCGCGTGACCACTGGTAGGTAAAAGATGAAAGTCATTTAAAATAACAATCTTCGTGTCTCTGTCATGGATTCTTGTCACGTCTTTGATAACAAGTATCTTAGGAATATCACCTATGGAAGTCATTTCCTTCAAAATATTATTTATAAAGCTACTATAGCGCTTATTATGTATTATGACGAGCTCTTTTAATTTTATTTTCTTACAGAATCGTTAACAGATATACAACGCGAAAGTGGATGGACGTAGGAGTCGGGGAAGGCCACGACACACCTACCACGACCAAATTAATCGTGTGTTAGTTGAAGGTGATGTCAAGAGCCGTAGGAACCGACGTGCATGCATGAAAAGAAAAATGAAAGTTGAAGAAGCAAGTGAGGTGTGTATGGACCGTGCCGTGTGGCGCTCGGTTCTTTCTGCCTACCCCGCAAGGGATTTGGCGTGAAGATAGTTAGTTAGTTAGTTTTTTTACAGAATCGTTGTAATTCTCTCGCTAACACACTAACGGTCGATAACGATCGAGATATTACGTAAATTGCTGATTTTTCAGCAACAAAAATGAAGCTCTCATTGTCACTTGTTAAATTCTCTAACTTCCTAATCTGATTTAACGTATCTTTACTAGAGGATAAAACTAACTCAACACTGTCAATCGGTCGTTTGAGAATTTCTACTACCTTAGGCTGATCAGACCTTGGGGCAGAAGGTATCTCAGGAGTCGTGTCAGTTTCGTCACAGTCAGTCTGTAACTTACGGGCTTGAGCTCTCGTCATGACCAATACTGCATGCTTATGCAAATCTTTTAAACTAGTGGATGTAATGGGAATCCGGCTCAATGCATCTGCAGCTGCGTTGTACCGTCCCGGAATATAACTAATCTCGAAATCGTATTCTTCAAGATATAATCTGAATTTTGTAAGTCTGCTTGAAGGATCAGTCATGTTAAATAAATAAATTAAAGGCTTATGGTCTGTAGTTATATAAAACTTTTTACCATACAAATAAGGTCTAAGATGTCGTACGGCCCACACGATAGCAAGTAGCTCTAACTCAATCACGGGGTATCGCGTTTCAGCAGGTTTTAAGTTACGGCTGGCATACGCGACGACCTTTCCATTGCTATTAGACAGTACGGCGCCTAGTCCTTGTTTTGAAGCGTCAGTCTGTAGGGTAAAACTGTTACTTTCTGAAAAGTCTGGATAGTCAAGTACAGTCGGGCTCACAAGGATCTCTTTTAACCTACAAAACGCTCGATCACATTCATCACTCCATACAAACGCTACATCTTTCTTACATAACGCATTCAAAGGGTAAGCTATTGAAGCGAAATTCGGGATGAAACGCCTGTAATAATTAGCAAATGCCACGAATCTTTTTACATCGTCAATATTTTGGGGTTTCGGATAGTTTTGAAGGCACTCGACTTTTGATGGATCGGGAAATACACCTTCAGAAGTAATCTTGTGCCCCAAATAAATTATTTCTTTGCGCAGGAATTCACACTTGGAAGGGTTCAATTTTAAATTAACCTTTCGGAAACATTCTAAAACTTGTATAAGATTCTTATTATGGGTTTCGAGACAATTTCCTACAACTATACAGTCGTCCTGATATAAAAAACATGCTTTATAATTTAATCCTGACATTGCCACAGTAATGAGGCGTGCGAACGCATTAGGGGAGGTTTTCACCCCCATCGCGCAGCGCTTAAAGCAATATTGTTTATCAGTAGTGAATGCTGTAAATTTTCTTGAATTTTTCTCTAAGGGCAGTTGATAAAAACTTTGACTAAGATCTAATTTCGAAAAGTAGATACTATTTGACAAGGAGTCTAATATCTCTGTAATGTTGGGTAAAGGAAATTTATCGTCCTGTATCTTGTTATTAAGTTGTCGATAGTCCACTACAAGTCTCCATTTCCTCTCACCTGACCTATCACACTTCTTGGGAACTAAGAGGACGGGACTAGACCATTCTGAAACCGTCTCTTCTATGATATCGTTCTTTAACATATCACCTACTTGCCTTTGGACCTCGCCCTTTAGTGCGTTCGGTAACCGATAAGGCTTGACGTACACTGGAGACGCATTTTCCTTTAATTTAATAGAATGTTCTAATAAATTTGTAGTAGTTAAAGTGTCTCCCGGTAAGTGGAAAACGTCAGCATACTTCGCACAAATGCTTTCAATACTACGTTGTTCTTCCTTATTTAAATATGAATGTAATTCTAAAGTACTAAACAAAGTTTTTACTCTATCCGTACTAATAGTATTACCGTCAAATTGACAAACGTAAAAATTATCTATACAACTAGTACTAATATCCGAAAAATTTACATTAACAGAACTATCCGTAGTATTTAAAATCCTAACAGGAATAAAACCATCACGTGGTTTTGATAAAACGCCCGCTGTGTACACACCTTCATAAATTTCTTTCGATAAAATGACACAATCACTTTGTTGTGACGTCGGAACGTGTTTAATTACTTCGCAACGAGGCGGAATTGTAAACATATCATTACTACTCCTATTAACGCGAATATTAACAAATTGGTCTTGGTTTTCTAAACTCAAAGTACCATCTTTATAATTCAAAACTCCGCTATAACGCATAAAAAAGTCCTGACCGAGAATACCTTCTGCGGTACAAGATAAGTTCTCAAATATATAGAACTTTTGATTAAACTCTACGCCGTTAATGATAATATCTAAGCAAATATATCCTATAGACTCTAAATAACCACTAATTCCCTTAATAGTTATCTTATCCTGCTGTATTAAACTTAACAAACTTTCGTGTCGCGACAACCATTCATACTTAAGCACACATAAACTAGCTCCACTATCTATTAATAAATTAAAATTAATATTATTCTTAAGTTGACAATTAACTACGCAAAAATTACCAAAACTAAAAATAGAATGAATACAATCATTAGGGACGAAAAAACTCTACGTTATTAGCAATAGTTGCATCACCTCGAACGTTGGAATTTTGCACATTATGCTGTACTCGGTGGTTACGTGCCGTCCGCGCGCCGCGATACTGCTGACGCTGCTGAACGTTGTTGCCATAGCCTCGATGTGCAACAAACGAGGGTCTTTGACCTGTGCTCGTGCCACTGTCATATGAGCGATTTATTTTATTGTACGTATAATTATTATTGTGCAACTGATTGTTACTTTGACCACGAAAACCTCGTTTAAAAGTAAAATCACGCCTATTATTTTGAGTAGACCTAATCTGCATGACCTGACCTTGATTTTGGGAGGACATGGACTGTTCATCCACCGCGGCCCTAATAGCTTCAGGCAAAGACATAAACTGTCTAGATGCAATGATAGTACCCAGACGAGGGTCAGCCAAGCCATCACTAAACCTCTTAATGGCAGTCTTCTCGTTGATAGGACGCAATATCTCGTAGGCATCGCTATTATCGTCCGCTTGTGCTATCGTGAGCTTCACGAACAATTCTTCGAGCTCTGTACCGAATTTTTCGATACTCCTATGACCTTGGGAAGCCCTAAACAATTGTGTTTGCAGAGCGACTGTGGACTTTTTGGGTAATAAATATTTCCGAATGTCCTGTACCAAAGTTTCAGCATCACTATATGTGGACCTAAGGCGAAGTTTCGCACTTGGGGACAATCTAGTTTTTAAAATAAAGTCAATTAATTTGTATCTACTTGACTCATTCAACATAGAATTATAAAATAAAATACCATCTACGAGCTGCTTAGTTACCTGCTCCTGGCCATTCATTACCGGCAATAGGGAAATTGCAGTCTTAATATCAAACGAATCAGCCATTTTTGAAACGTCAGATAAATCTCTAGAAAACAATTGAGTGCTACTATCTATCTTAGAAAATAAACCCTTTATATATTTAAAAGTTAACACAATATCATTAATTAATGCTTGAAAAGACTCACAAGATTCTTTGCTTATCTTTCTTTCGGTGAATTCTTGGTTCAACTGAGTCAAAATATAATCTAATTTTAAATACTCTTTTTCAGCTTCTTCTAATTTCTTTAAACCTAATTCTTGAATACGCCTATCTGGACCAAGTTTTACTAAATACTCCTTTAAATATCTTAATTTAGAATGCAATTCTCTTATTTCTTGGGACATACCTTGATAACAATATAAAAAAAATCTAATAAACTAATACACAAAAAAAATCATATAGTAAAAATAATGAAGTGAAACATTAATCAAAAATTGACATCGTAAATATGCATACGCTTACCGACACCGGATGTGTAAATTGATCACGGATGACGTCAAAGGTGTTGTGTTAAAATGTTGCGAAATCTAGCATTTACATTGGACTGGAACTGGCTCCCAGCTGCTCCACATCGGACCCGTTCTGTAATCTCCCGGCAGCCTGCATATCCTCTCATCATAGGCTTGAGCATTCTCCCAGCGCCCAGCTCCAACACACATCACCATCACAAAGTCAGAATAGAAAATCTTCTATCGGAGTACCTATACCTCGCATGGATCTTCTTTTTTCTGTCTTACTGAAATTCTTCTATAAATAGCATCTTCTTCTTTTTTTCTCGACATAAATTCACGTACAGGCTCAGGTCACATTCTTCTTGCGATGTTCATTTTTCTTCTTCACTAGTCTTCTAATCTTGATAAGTATTTGACGGCTTCTTCTTCATAACGTTTCGGTACCACTTTCAATTACTTATAAAAAAAAAAACTGCTGGCTAAGGGTCGCCATGTAATAGAGTGACGTGGGTTAAATTATAGACAACTGTTCAATGCCATAATTAGTGTAATAATGTCCTAAATAATGTGTGCAGTTACATTATATAAGGTGAGGCGAGCCACACACTACAACTTTAATGGTACAAATATTATTGTTTTGTTGATTTTGAAGCAAAACTTTTAATTTCTATGTGTGATATTGAGCTTTCTATGAGAAAGAAGACTGTTATTGTAACTTTGATAAAGCTGAAAGCTATTTTTGTTGATCTCTGCTAGTGTTAAGTGTTTAAATACTAAATTTTTATTGAATTTTGAAGACTATTACTACTAAGTTCTAATAATATAGATTTTATGTGACGGCCCAATGTGCTAAATAAAGAACAAAAGATATTGGTGTTTTTTCTTTTTGTCTGACAAGCCTAAATCAATATTACAACACGCCTAAAATATGACAGCTGTATATGGTGCGGTTAGAGCACAGAGCATCGCGCGCCTCTACAGAGGGAGGGGCCAACGCTTTCAAACCCCCTCTGGCAATAATGTGACACATAATGTGACATATCGACGACAAAAAGTGCCCAGTTCCATACAAACTGAAGGAAGATTTCCCCCCGCCACCCGCAAAATATGACAGAAAATTTTGTATCGAGCAATCGTTCTATGCCGTCTCCCCTCAGACAGTTCGCGTTGCTCTATGGGTTAGAGAGATACAAACAATTTTTGGTTTGGGCGTTCAGTACTTTATTAATTAGTTCTAGTATTAGAACATTGGGTCTTTCTCGAAACTGCTCTCTTCGAATCCGGGTCCTAGGAGGTTAAATTATTAAGCATTTTCGATATTTCGGCAATGAAAATGAATATATATTTATTCATATACCTAGGTCACAAAGTAACACTCATGAACTTAAAGATTGTTGATTCTACATTTACTGCCAGATTCGCAACGCAATAGGTAGAGCTGGAGAAAAAAGAACCTGGCAGTAAAACTCCGGCCACTTTTTAAACTTCCGGTAGGTAATTACAAATCATTCAACAATTACAGAGGCGTAGTTTTTGAATGATTTGTGTGATGAGTTTTATTCACGCGAGTATTCATTAAACAATATCCTTTTTTAAACAGAACTCGTCTAATAGACTACATTATTCATATTTTGTGTGTTGAGTTGAAGCGCCTTAAGACCACGCATTTTTATCATCCATATAGTCTGTAATTGTATAATTTACCATGCTACATAATTTGGCTATGATAGTAGCTTTGAATTTGATTATTGACAATAGTCCAGTTTCATTGGGAAGTTTATTATAGAACCTTATACATTGTCCGACAAAAGAACTGCTTATACTGTGTAGACGAGTTGCATGTAAAACAGTTTATCTTTAAGCCTGGTATATACATTGTGAATATCATATTAAAAATTGTGTTTTTATGCACATAATTAAAATTTTCTTATATGTATTGTGATTAAACAGTTAGAATATTAATTTCTTAGAACTTTTCTCTTAGAGAAACTCTAGGACCTAGCTGGTATATTGCTCTCACAGCTCTCTTTTGTAATATAAATATGTTATTCATGATAATTCATGCCCGCTGAATCTCCCCAGAGAAGAATTCCGTATGACATAACAGTATGGAAATAACTGAAATAGACTATTCTAGCAATTTCAACATCAGTAAGCAGTCCAATTGTATTTACTGCATATGCAACGGAACTTAATTTCCTTGACAATTATTGTATATGCGGGCTCTAGTGCGACTTCGAGTCAATTGTAATGCCCAAAAATAATGTAGACTCCACAAAATGCAACCCAGATCCATTAAGTTGTACATTGGTCGCCACCTGTCTCACATAAGGTGTCGAAAACTTCATTTCTTTAAATTTTTTATCATTTAAAAGAAGATTATTAACTCTAAACCAATAAACAACGTTTGAGAGTGCACTGTTAATATTGTCATAATTCATTAACTGTCTATTAATTTTAAATGTCAAATATGTATCATCCACGAACAGAATAATCTCATGTCCATCCCTAACTAAATAAAGTAAGTCATTTATGAATATCTAAAAGAGAAATGGACCAAGGATTGAACCCTGCGGGACACCCATTACATTTGGAGTTCCTGCAGGTCATTTACCGTTTACTTCAACCCTCTGAATTCTATGGCTTCAATATTAAGGTCGGGAGCTCTATTCCTGACACATAGTAGCACAACATTTGACCAGAGTTTATTGGTGAAGACAATCGAAGGCCTTAGACAAATCGCATGTTTAGATAATGTTTTTCATTTCAATTCAAAATATACATGGTAAATATCCCGTTCCCTTCATACTATGTATACATCTTTTACCTGACAAGCGTCCTTCCCAGCAGTGTATGTACATAGCTGTCTGAATGTAACTGATGGTTCGTTATTCCTGCACTGCCCCTCAGAGATCACGTCCAGCTGTACCTTCTGCAGGGTGGCGGAGACAGGTCCGCCGGGGAACAGTGTACCCCAACCTATGGACCACAAAATAATATTTAGACCTACCGCCGATATTTTAAAGAGTACTTCTCTTCAGGAAGCCAATATTCTAAAGAGTTTGTCTCTCCGGGAAGTCAGTGTTCTTTTAAACGATCACTGCAGTATTAGCACAGGACGGAAACTCCATACAAAATATGATTCGTTTTTAATTCTGTCACCGACATTAAAAACACGTTATGTTTGTACAGAGCCTGAATATGTATGTCACAACTAAGACCAAGCAAACGTTCCGTCAAAATACTCTCCAACCATAATGACAGCTGTGGCAGGGCTTGGGCAAGCTTGCTGAGTGAGGAGCAGGGAGTTGCCTTTCTGTATGTAACTATTGTATTAGCTTTGGTATTCATTAGTAGTAAAGTAAGTTATAAACTTCGCAATGGCTGGATAGATGGATCATCACGTGACCATTATTTCATATTTATTTGCGAGCGTATCCGGGCTTTGGATGTTGTTTGTAACATGGCAGTCGTTAAGCAAAGCTAAAGACTTCATGAGCGGCTAGAAAATTTCAACAGCATGTCGTCACAACATGCGTCCAGATCTAAAGCGCGTGTGTAGCGCTTCTGGTGTTGCAAACGTCCATGGGCTACGGTAACCGACCTCCAGGTGGCCCGTAAACTTATCTGCCACTTTAGTAGTATAAAAAATATTACCTAGTGCAGTAACTTTGTCGCCAACAAAGTTTTTGGTTGCAAACTTGAATGGCAAACACACAGGAAGGACACGGTCATTGAAAACGAACGTCGTAGCCGAGGTCACGATTCCTATGTCGTTTTGGAACGTATTGCTGCAAATAAAAACATATTTATAAATAATACACCAACGAGAATAATATTCTTATAAATTATCATTTAAATCAGAAACACACCGAATTTTGCGTCTTTACTTAAAATGGTTTTAGGTAGGTACATAATTAAGTAAAATGCTATAAAATTGGCACAATAAGCTGATTTCTTTGTCACAAGGCCTTACCCTTTTTCCAAATGAACTTGTTGAGAACAAGTTCATTTGGATGCCCCTATTCTTTTCTAAGCTCTGTACTAAAAAATCCTCAGAATCGGTTCATTGATTCATGCGTGAAATCGTAACCGACAACCAGAGTTTAATCACAGGGCGGAAACTCTATACAAATGATTCGTTTACAATTCTGTCATCTACACTAAAACACGCTATGTTCGTACAGAGCTTGAATGTGTGTGTGACCAATAAGGCTAAGCAAAATGTTCTCATAATACACCCGCCGAACTGTAATCAAAGATAATATAATAGTATTACATACAGATCGGCAACTACCTGCCTCCCACTGTAAGCTTCCCCATCCCCCCACCAAAATTTAAGTGTCTATTGCCGTGTCAGTACTTTAGCGAGTGTCACTGCGTTGCATTACGTATTACTACGTAATTCGTATTACTACCTACGTACGTAGGTAGTAATACGATGATACGTGGCTATTGCTTTGGTTTAATTAGTGCTTAGCCGAGGGTAGACTTGAAAAGAAAGTACCTACATACATGAGATTGCGTTCTGTTCCTTATTATTTTGTTTCCATAGCTAGTGTCCCTAGTAAACTCACACACACATTCAAGCTTGATTCAAGCATTCACATTACATGTATATTAGTGTGGGTGAAAACGAACATTTTTGTATGGAGTTTCCGCCCTATGCTATAATGACAGCTGTGGCGGGAATGGCGGGGGTGGGGAAGCTTGCTCAATGGCGGCAGGGAGTTGCCTATCTGTATGTAATACTATTATCTTTGGTTTAATATAAATAGGAACGGAAATATGCTTACTCAGAGTACATCGGGTGTATATTAAATTTTGCCGCATTGTAGACTCTCGTAGCTGTTGTTTCATTCCCTGTAAACAACGTAGCGTTTTAAAACCTCTGTGTGAACATTCTTTCGAGGACTCCCCTGAGGCTCCCGGCTGTACCCAGTGGTAAAGCACCGTATGTATTTAGTCAGTAAGGTCCGGCATAGCATCCATAAGGACTTTCCGCAGGTAAAAATGATCTTGTGTGTAGTTGTGCCGTTTGAAACGCTCAATTCACAAGTCTTGTCATACTTTTATACCGAATCGGTAGACAAAGGCATATTATATGCCCAATTGATCACATTTCAATATTTTGTTTTTGAGGGCGAGCTTATCTTCGTGTTGAAATGGGATAAAAGCCTATGGCTTTTTCCAAACTTTAATACCTTTGTACCAAATTTTACGTCAGATCCGTTAGAGCGTGAAAGAGTAACAAATAATACACACACAAATATAGCATAGTAATATACATAACATACTTTCATCGACATCATGTTCCCCTAATACTATAGCAGTACTATTTACGAGTAGGCCGGACAGACAATGTGCTGCCGTCAGCACATGCATGTTCGATATTATAACAGCACCGCATACAATTTGTTCTATTCTTTTATCAATTAGACCAGCCATCATAGGATATTCGTTGATTCCAGTTTCTTGACCACCCACTATACGAGTCTGAAATACAGACAAGTTAATATTATTAGTATTACTTATAAGCAGTTTATAGAGTATCATATTTTGCGTGGGGCCGAAAATACACCCTTGTGGTATGACTTTGTAGACAATGCGGCAGTGAAGATACAGAAAAGAGGTCCTCGTGGCAAGACAATGGTCCGATCAAGGTACGATCCATGATCTCCATGAAGAACAACTGGGATGCCGCCATGTCTTTTTGCGAGCAGAATTACCTATGATAGTGAAAAATTCGGCGAAGGGAAAAGCAGGAGAGAACTCTCCTACCCAAGATTCATAGTCTACGGCGACAACACCGCAGTTTTGTCTAAATAAAAGAGTGTTCTATGACTATAGCGACTATTCCACTATGGATGCAATGAGTCAAAAGCAAAATATTAGATTACAGTATTTTTTTACAGAACACGATGTGACGACTATTGCCCAAGAACAGTTGAACTACTTAAAAGTTAAGAGTAGTGCATCATGGTATTAAGTTATTTCATTAACATAGCTGCTAGGCTTGGTTATACTTCTTAGTCGATTCGATAGAGACGATTGGTAAAAGTTGGTGTAGTTTTCACGTTCAATTTTCAAACGATTTCACTTGCGGACTAATACCTAATAGGATAATCTTGAACATAATGCTTAATACTGCTGAATATAACAAGAGGTACTTGCCTGTCTCTTCACTCCGCAGGTACAGCTCAAGTCAATATTGACTGGTTGCGTTGTTACCTCACATTGAAACCTACCCCCCAACGTGTTTCTGCTTGTAATCAAACCTGGAAGAGGTAAAACGCTATATTGTACAATGGAATCTATGGTTATAAGAAAACTGTCTATATGAGCTGAGGCTCTGACAGTCCTTAACGCAGTTATACTATATGGTCCGCTGAAGCAATAGTCGCCAGCGAGATAAGGGCGGTTTCGATTTTCACCCGTGGTGCTGTTGTGGACAGTATATGCTGTGGTTCCAGTCGGAGTCTGTGTCTGTGTAGCGTGCTAGCTCACACACGCGGTCCAGCACCACAGATCTACTGCCCACAACCCTTTGTTGAGGCGGTAGGTTTCCTTGCTGGGACCCATTCATTGGACCTGATAGTATGGTGCTTGCACTTGAAAAGTAGTCTCAACAGCCTATGGGCGTTTGCAATACTAGAGCCGCTACTCCCGCACTGCCAGCCCTGCAAAATCCTTCTAAGACCCCTTTTTAAACCCCATACTGTACATGTCTGGGAAAACCGAGTATCTTGAAATACGTACCTAGGCTTATCCTCTGGCGAGACGAAACAGTAGTGAGGGAGCCCCTGCCACAGTAAACATTAGCATTTGCCATCTGAGGATGTCCACTTCTCGATATCAGCAACCTATCCATAGCGCATCCTGTTGTCTGAAATGGTTTTTTGCCAAGTTAAAGGTGACCAGGAACCCACGACTGCGAGACCAGTAGTATAGGTAATTGAGATTTCTGGATCACAAAAGATCCAAAAATCTCAATTACACTTCTCAAGAACTGATTTTGAGTTTTTGAAAACTGATTTTTGTTCTCTTAAAAACTTATCTATTCAAAGTATTATTCATGCCAACATTTAAAGAACTGATGCTGTGTTCTATAAAACTTCAACAGTCAAAGATTTTTGTCCCGGTCATTCAATTTACTTCTCGAAGAGTTTTTTTTTTTTAGTTTTTGAAAACTGATTTTTGTTCTCTCGATAACTTAATAATAAAATAAATAAATAAATAAAATTAGCTTTTTCAGACCTTTAAAATAAAACACTACATAGTTATATAAAAACATTTATTTCTGTAAATTATTTTGAATTTTTTTAATCAACTCATTTGTAGATTTATAAATATCGTCGAATATTACATGTTTTACGACATGTTGCGCACACAACTCCGCTTTACACTTGCAAACGGTGTCTTCCTGTTCTAAAAAGTCTTTAGCGTCATATATTTCAATACGAATAATTTTTGAGCCAAGGGTAGGCTTTTTTATAAATGTGTAGGAAGTAACATTACTCTCTTCCGTATGCGGTCTTTTTAGATTTAATTGACTTTCATTCGAGTTTCTTGCCATACGTGCTGCCTCCGTGGGAATGAAGTTGAACAGTAGTTCTTCTGAATCCTGTAATAATATTTTAGAGTATTAATAATAAATAAATCATTTATTGCATGAAACACGGAAACATTAGATTATATAACTGTATGATATCGTTACAACCATATTATATTTCTTAATAAGTACGTACATATTACATATAGAAAACGCCCAAACTCTGAAACATGCTTGACTGCCTCGATGGCGCAGTGGTAAGTGTATACGAGATGTTTAGAGTTCGAATCCCGGTCGGATTGGTGTGATCCACATATGTTTGTTTCGGAGTTTGGATGTTTCCTATGTATAATATGCATGTATTTAGAAATATATAGGTATGTTTATCAGTTGTCTAGATCCCTAATTATTATTATTATTATACTTGTTCCAACCCAGATTTGAAGCCGAAACAAATAACCTACAGATTGTAATGGGTTTGATTAGAATTTTTAGTAAATATAGGTACTCGTATTTTACTCTATTTAAGTACCAAAAGGGATTACAACTTGAAAATTATAATGATATTACTTGACATTACAAGATAATATAAAAAAAACCTAAGTATTGGGAAAAATTCTCAAATAAATACAATAAGTTTTGGATTAATTAATTTACAGAAAAAAATACTTACAGACATGATGTTTTAAAGATATCTCAAGCACGACTTACACGAACCAAATTTTAATACAAAATAAATTAAATGCAACTATTTCTTGTCATTAAGGTTCATATTGAAACATATTTTATACATGAACTCATGGGTGGCCAGGCGCTGTCCTTTTAAAGAGTTTGTTTATACTTACGAGCGACAGAGAGTCGTCGGATGTAATCTAAGTCTACCTGTGTTTACTAATTTATCTACTAATAAATCAATACAAGCCTTCGTGAAGTTCATCTAAAGTATTGTACTCATAAGCACACATCCTTTTCATTTATTTACAGTAAAGTAAAGCCAGGTCTCATGATAGTATATTTCATTAATTATTATTGCCGTCTTAGCAATATTTTTAGTATTCCCTATGATGTTAAGATATTTTATACTAGTACGACGGCAAACTAGCCACATATTTTAATTATAAAAACGATGCTTACATATTATACAAACAAGCCCCTCGGGTCTGTTTGCCTGTGTGTACGCGATAAATTCGAAAGCTTATAGAGTGATTTTTATGCCTTTTTTACGATGAATAGCTTGATTCAATCGTGCATGTTGGTGTTAGTCGTTAGTTAAGTGAATAATAATGAATTTTGAGATTGAATTGGATGGACTTGATTGCAAACTGTGACGTATAGCAATATCCTTGTTGTTTCATATTACGAATATTTACTGAACGATTTAATATGGACGGAACCCACATTTCTATAATCAGTACCATCTTGACATAATTTCTTTCTGATCATCATTTTTCTACACAGACATATTAATGTATAAATATTTATACGTTCACACTAATGTAATTGATTGCTATTAATAGTAATGTAAAATTCTATGGCCCATACTTTCTGCTTAGAGCTCCAAAGTGCTAGTAAAATCTTCAAAGCCCATAAGTGTCTGTGTCTGTGATTGTGCAAGTGTTCTAGAATATCATCAGTTTTGTTTGGAACCTCTATTCGATAACGTAAGTATTGTTTTTAATTTCTATTTTTTATCAAGTTATTACATGACCTTATTAATTTAGGTAACTACTTGTAATTTTTTTTGGTAATCTCAGTCCAAAGTATTAACAAAATTTTTAAACGAAATTATAAGTACATACAAAATTGTCAAAAATTATCTAAATGACAAATAATTACAAATTTACTTATTAACTACCTGTGTACTGAATTTAAATAATACAATTTATGTCATATCTGTTAACCCCTCCCGCATCTTTCCTGGCGTGAAGGTGTCCGTAATACTTGCAGCATTACCTCGCTGAATGGCAATGGCCATCCCTTGCACCAGGAACGAGCCGAAACGGCAGTCACCACCGTTGTTTTAAGTTGTCTAGTTTCTATAACACAATCCAATAAATAGCTTAATTTGGGCTAGATAGCGTTGTCTGAAAATTTCCCCCCTACAATACTTATATATTATTAATACCTAATTTTCTTCATCTTCATGTATTTTTTTAAACTTAATTAGGTAGTTCTTAAATACAGCCCTCGGCAATATTTTCGTTTTTACTAAAAGTGATCGCGGATAATCATAAAAAAAATAATCAAGAACTTCAATTTCATTATTTTAATTGTTTTGATTTATAAGTACCAAGTTACTATTTTTGACAGCTCCTATATCACTGTAGCATCTTATACATTGACCTTACACTCTATTTTACTTTTAATCATACAAAATACCTACTCAAAACTTAGTTGCGGATATATTATCATATACTTATACATATATACTGTTTTCTTTTCAGGTTGTGGCCTGTGACAGTGCGAGTGTTCAAGAAGAACCCCAGTTTTGTGTGAAACAACTATTCGATAACATCTGTTCAATTATGTAAGTATTGTTTTAATCTCTATTCTTATCAAGTTATTAGACCTTACTAATACCTAACTAGGTACCAGTAATTTTTGGCAATCTCAGTTTAAAGTATTAAAGAAAACGAGCCCTATTTGCCCTAAAAAGGAAAGTTTAATTTGTCTAGTAGCCTACAGAGGATTGTTTTTACATTTTTAGGAAGATAAATCTGTATAAATTCAATTTTTGTTTTTGAATATGAGCCAGTTTGATATTATGTTTGTTCATTTGTAATCTTAGAAATAGTTTTAAACGTCATAGGCGCCCACCAAAGTTTATTACTTTTAAATAAGAGTAATTAAAGATAGATTTATTCATTTATTTTTAAAATTAATTCTTGTTAAATACGAGTCCTTGACAATATTCTCGTTTTATTAAAAGTGATGGCGAACAATACAACAAATATATTTTAAAAACGCTTTGATTTAGATGTTATTTTAAAAACAAAAAAATTGATAGCGCGTTTTATATCACAGTAGAATTTTATTCATTCACGTGGTAACCCCTCTCAACGTTCAGTTATACAAAACACCTACACAAACTTAATTGTGGATATATTATCATAGGTACCTATTTCTCTTTTCAGGCCCAAAGTTGTCGATAACATTTACCCAACGGATGAGGCCTCATCGTCAGCGGAGGAACCAGAAAAGAAATTCGTGGAGAAAAAAAATAAGAAAAAGAGATGTCATCATTCGGAGCCATCGAGCAGCGGCGGCGGCGTGCGCTCAGCTGGCAGCAGCGCCCGCGCCGTTGGCGGCTCTCGCTCCGACACCAAGCGGGTTAAGTCGGACAAGAGGAGCACTGCGGCAGCTCTCTTTGGCTCCGATAGCGAGGAGGACGGCACTGCGACAGCTAATGAAAGCGGTAACAAAGTCTCGCCTTTAGTTTCCTATGTAATGAAACGTGTGACAAATGGTTACTCACGCCAAGCTAATGCATTAAAATCGGGGACACATTTTATTGAGTTAAAAATATATAAATGTGATGAAATAGAAGATGTGTCTCCGATGAATAGATGGCGACATGCAATTGTGACCTTGAAAAATAGGACAGATATTGATAGCGAAAGTTGGAGTCACTTATCCACTTTTTTATCTGCCATACGTAAAGAATTCAAAAACTGCCCACCCATGATCATTAATTCTAACAATTAACTTAATAGCTTAAAATTATTAAATTAAGTAGGGTAAAGTATAATATATACCTACTTAAATGTTTATTTTTCGTATTATAAATATACTTAAAGGTTTATTATTCCCAAAATAAAGCTATGTAATCGTTAGATATAAGGTGATATATACCGAGCGTGAGGGAAAGAAACTATAACAATTATATTAGGTATTTAAAATCTTTTCTTATCGCAAAATAGTAAAAGCCTCCCCAAAGTGTTTCTCTTAAAAACAGCATATCGTATAAGTACTTTAAATAGGTACTTAGTAAAAATATTATTCTAAACTTCTAAAGTATTTAGTTTTATGATGGTATATTATTATTCTTCTATCGGTGTGTACTGTTATCATTTAGTTTAATTGTTCACAGTTGCGCAACGTCAAGACGGTGAACCCGATAAAATGAATTTTATAGTATGTGAAAAATGCAATTTAAGAATAATGAAACGAAAATACAAAAATCATACGAGATCTAATTTACATAAATCGAACTGCTTATTGAGTACTGAATTTGAAAGTATTAAAATAATTGCAACTGCATT
The DNA here is from genome assembly GCA_933228765.1 of Miltochrista miniata. Classification (NCBI taxonomy): domain Eukaryota; kingdom Metazoa; phylum Arthropoda; class Insecta; order Lepidoptera; family Erebidae; genus Miltochrista; species Miltochrista miniata. Next base: position 8,114,379 of record OW121769.1, read on the forward strand.
TAAGAATCGAATAGTGACATACCGACTAAATCCTGTACAGGAAGACGAGTACCTCACACCAGAGGCGTTCCTGCGCCATCATATGAATGCTATAAATAGAATTATCGAATTATCATTAGCAAAACATCAATGTGTCAAAGTTAACTTTGAGTTATATGCTTTTTTCATTTTACCTAAATCAGATAAACAACAAATTAAATCTTTTAATACCAAATTTGAAATTATATGTTCTAACACAGATATAAAGGGTATGATTATTACTGTAATTAATATTTTGGTTGAAAAAATGATTGTATTTGAGCATTGTGAGTCTGGATGGTCTTTTTATAAAGTAAGTCATTTAGAAATCAATATTAATAAGTATTCACCTATGAAAGGAGGCAGTTATTTAGAATTGCCTGCTGTTATAAGAAATACTAAAAGTTGCATAAATATTCAAAACAATGATAAATACTGTTTGTTGTGGAGCATTGTTGCATCGATGTGTCCTGCTAAAAGAAATGTATGCAGAACTGCATCGTATCCTCACTTTTCAAAAGTTCTGAATATTGATGGTATTACATTCCCACCTACATTTAATGATTTAAAGCGTTTAGAGAAACAAAATCTTGATTTAAGTATAAATGTTTACGGTCTTGATAAAAAATGTAACGTCACTGGCCCTTTATATTTGACTAGTTTGAGGAAAGTGAACCACATAAATTTATTATACATAGAAAAAGCACAAAAAGGTCATTACTGTTTAATCAAAGATCTTCCACGACTAGTGAGACGTCAAATCACAAAGCATAATGGAAAACTGGAGTTTTGTGAATCGTGTTTGCAGTTTTTCTCAAGTAAAACAAAATATGTTTCTCACAAATGTTCTGAAATATTAGCAATATTACCAGCTGAAAATAGTAGATTAAAGTTTATGCATTACGAAAGAAAATTAAAAATCAATTTTATAATGTACGCAGACTTCGAAAGCATATTGTTAAATTGTGACAACATATCAGGTGGTAATACAATCAACATAAAATTACATCAACCATCATGTTTCGGCTATTATATTTGCTGTTCTCATGATTGCAGCTTAAACAAATATGTTTCGTACAGAGGTCCAGATTGTGTTGAAATGTTTATAAATTGCTTAATTAGAGATGTAAAACGTATCTATAAAATATTATCAAATTCAAAGCCTTTGACTTCATTATCTGAAACGCAAAGGGACTATCATGAAATGGCCAGTATTTGTCATATTTGTGAACAGCCTTTATTAGGAGATAAAGTTATCGATCACGATCATGTTACCGGTGAATATCGCGGAGCGGCGCATAATTATTGCAATTTAACATATAAAGTATGTCCATTTATTCCTGTAGTTTTTCACAACCTATCTGGATACGATAGTCATCTTTTTATTAAAGAATTGACTAATTATGAGGGTGATATCAAAGTGATACCTAAATCGAAAGAAAAATATATGTCGATAACGAAAACTATTTATGATGAAATCTTATCTTGCAAAATACAAATAAAATTTATAGACTCATTTCAGTTTTTAAGTTGTAGTTTAGATATGTTAGCAAAAACATTAACAGAGACAGAACATATACATTTGGCCAGAGAATTCCTAAATTATCATCAATTTGAGTTATTGAAAGAAAAGGGTATTTTTCCTTACGACTACATTGATTCATGGGCTAAATATGATGAAAAAAGCCTTCCACCTAAATATGCGTTTTTTAATAGTTTATCATCACAGAATATAACAGATGCCGCATATGAACGTGCACACAACATTTGGAATGCTTTTAATATTGATTCTCTTGGGCGATATAGTGACTTGTATTTAAAGAGCGACGTTTTATTGCTCTGTGACGTATTTGAAAAATTTAGACAAATGTGCTTGAAATATTATAAATTAGACCCCGCGCACTACGTATCTTCACCTGGATTAAGTTGGGATGCCATGCTTTTGTACACAGGAGTTCAACTAGATTTGATTTCTGACTTGGAAATATATGAGTTAATAGAAAATGGAATACGTGGAGGTTTGGCTCAATGTTCACTTAGATACGCTAAAGCTAATAATAAATATTTACCAGATTATGATTTAACTGAACCATCTTCTTTTTTAATATATTTAGATGCTAATAATTTGTATGGACATGCTATGACTAAAAAGATGCCAATATCAAACTTTTACTTACTAAACGAAGATGAAATATCGAAATTTGATGTATTTAGTGTCAAAGACGATGCAGATTATGGTTATATTTTGGAAGTAGATTTGGGTTATCCAGATCACTTACACGACTTTCATAGTGACTTACCTTTTGCACCCGAAAAACTAATACCTCCAGGTGGAAAAATACATAAACTTGTGGCAAATCTATATGATAAAACAAAATATGTTATACATTATACAAGCTTGAAACAATGCCTTAGACATGGGTTGATTTTAAAAAAGATCCATCGAATATTGTCTTTTCGACAAGATTGTTTTCTAAAAAAATATATTGATTTGAATACTCAACTACGCCAGACATGTACCTCAACATTCGAAAAAGACTTTTTCAAATTACTTAATAATGCTATTTTTGGTAAAACAATTGAAAATAGACGCAAACAAACAGATGTTAGATTGATATCCCATTGGGCAGACACAAAAAATGTAACAAACAAATATGTAGGTGCTGAAAAGTTGATTTCAAAACCAAATTTAAAAAGCATCTTCATTTTAAATGAAAATTTTGTAGTACTTCAATTTAATCAAGAAAAAGTTACATTAGATAGACCAATCTACATCGGTTTTACTGTTTTAGAATACTCAAAACAACATTTATACCAGTTTCACTATGATTTCATTAAAAAGAAGTATAAAAACCGGACGATGCTTTGCTACACAGATACCGATAGTTTACTTTATTATATAAATACCAATGATTTTTATGATGATATTGTTCAAAACATCTCACAATTTGATACTAGCAATTTTGCTGAAGATAATCCTTATGGAATACCTAAAGTGAATGCAAAAATTCCTGGCTTATTTAAAGATGAATTAGGAGGAGATGTGATTTCTGAATTTGTTGGTCTTAGAGCAAAATTATATTGTATAAGTTCTGTTAAAACTCACATAAAGAAAGCTAAAGGTATATCAAAACATGTTACAAGAAGTTTATCACTAGTTAACTATAAAAAAGCATTGTTGAACAACAAGACACATAAACGAAAAATGAAGATAATAAAATCGATTAAACATGTTTTGTATACACAAGAAATTAATAAAATAGCTTTAAATAGAAATGATGATAAAAGACAAATTTTGTCGAACCAAATTTATACTTTACCATGGGGGCATCATAAAACTATAAAATGAGTACGCATTGGTTGAATATGTTATCTGTTCACCAGCTATATTTAGATACTTTTAAGATATCATATACCTACTATTAGATGTAAGTGATTATAATGATGTAGACGCATTGGCTGAATATGTTATCGGTTCACCAGCGATATTTAGTTACTTTTAAGATATCATATACTATTAGATGTAAGTGTTTATTATGATGTAAAATAAAATATATGTAATTAAAAGTCTTATTTAAAATTTTATATTGTTTTTATTCTTCTTATCCATAATCCATTCTAAATACCTACTAATTTTACAGTTCTAAGCATAGACAAAACTTATCTTCATTTGTACATGTACTTACATATATATGTAAGTAATTTGGGAATTGAATTAATAGACGAAATGAAGTTGATCAAGCAACGCACGTCGCTCAACGTTACCAATATAAATTTTTGTGAAACTGCCCACCAAATCAGGCACAGTGCTTTATTGCCTAATACAATCCGTTGCATAATATGCGGCCCTTCAAACTGTGGTAAAACAAATGTGATGATCAGTTTGTTGCTGCATGAAAATGGTTTAAGATTTCAGAACCTTTATGTTTACTCCAAAACAACCTTTCAATCAAAATATCGCTTTTTAAGTGAAGTATTAAAACGAGTACCAGAAATAAAATTTTATGAGTTCAATGACAACAAGGATGTGATATCTCCGAGCGATGCTTTAGCAAACTCTGTGTTTATTTTTGATGATGTTGCATGTGAAAATCAAATAAATATCCGAAACTATTTTTCTATGGGTAGACATAAGCTAATTGATTGCTTCTATTTATCACAAACTTATTCGAAAGTTCCAAAACAACTGCTGCGTGACAATGTTAATTTTATGATATTATTTAGGCAAGATGATGTGAATTTAAAGCATATTTATGATGAACATGTTAGCTCTGATTTATCATGGAATCAATTCAAGGATATTTGTAAAATGGTCTGGAGAAAACAATTCAACTTTTTAACTATTAACAAAGATTCCCCCTTAAACAAAGGAAGATACAGACAAAATTTTGATATTTATTTTTACTTTCAATGATATTTGTTATCTTTAAAAACAAGTATTATAGTATCTTAACATTAGTTTCATTTTATCCTTCGTTGAACTCGGTTGTTATAAAGAAAAATGTCGAATAAAATTAAAATTGAATTAATGAAATCGGTTGACACCATAAAAAATAAACTTAAGCAAATTAAAGATAATGAACATGAACTGAACTTGTCACTTGATAAAATGCTCAAGCCAGTTTCAGAACCCTTGCAATATCTAGCACGCTTTAAAAAACATTTAACTAAATATGATACAGAAAAAGCTGACGAAAATTCCGAAACAATTGAGTCAGATGAAAATATTAGTAGCTGTTCGTCTAAGTGTGATGATTTTTATGATGCTGGTATGGATATCGCAAGTACTCCGAAAAAAGATTTGAAGGACAAATTAGAAATCTCATTAGAAAATAAAGACGTCTATGGTATTTACGATGGTCTTAATGTACCATTTGGAATAAGAACTGAAAACGAAACTTTAATGATGGGCAACTCAGTAGTATCGTTTTCAAAAATTAATAATTCCAATAATGATACGAGCCTTTTAGTTAAAATTGGAAATCAAACTTATGATTTAACTAACGGACTAAAAGAACTTTTACTTCGTACGAAACCTGATATGAAATCCGTAACAAATAAAGATAAACTTGTATATAGAAATATACTACATCTGACAAATGCACATAAGAGAGATTATAACCCTAATGGTCAAATAAGAGGAGATAAAGGAACTAAGTATCGAGATATTATTAAACCATTATTCTCTGATCTATTAAATGAAAAAATACCACCAAAACTTGGCGGTACCTTGCGTAGTTTACCAAAACTTAAAAAATATAAATCTACTACAGATTTAGTATATTGGGACGACCCTAATGAATTAGTTGAGAGGTTAAAATTATTAATCGCATCAAGAGATGCTGGTAATACAAATCACGACAATGAAATTATATCAATAATTGAGGAGTTAAGAGAAGCCAATATAATTAAGGAATAAATATTAGTGCTTTTTAGTTTTTCTGTCAGTGATAATCATATAAGTATACTCAAATGATAGTTTACGAATTATCAACAAATATAATCAAGCATTCACCAGTACCGACAGACACTTTTAGTAGAGACTTAACATAATAATTCTAAGAATCCGAGTTAATATTTTTTTTGTAATAACTAATAAGAAGAATATTCTAATAATGAGCAAAGCTGATGTAGTCAATGAACTTCATAGAAATGCAAGGGTTAACTTTCCCCGTAGAAAGGTTATTATGAAAGATATAGATGACCTATGGCAGGCAGATTTAATTGACATGCAAGTAATATCTAAACAGAATAAGAACTATAGATTTATCCTTGCCATCATTGATACATTTTCAAAGTACGCTTGGGCTTTTCCCCTGAAAAGTAAGAATAAAGAAGATATATGTTTCAGTTTTAACACATTGTTAGGTAAAGGTAGAGTTCCTATTAATCTACAAACAGATAATGGAACAGAATTTTATAACATTAAATTTAAAAATCTTATGAAATTGCATCATATTAATCATTATTCTACATTCTCAGTGAAAAAGGCTTCAATAGTTGAGCGCTTCATTAGAACGTTGAAATCGAAATTGTATAAAGAATTCAGTTTGAACGGTAACTACAATTGGATAGATGGTACCCTCAATAATGCTATTTATCAATACAATCATACCTACCATAGGACAATTGATGAAATTCCAGTAAATGTTAACAAATTTACCAAAGAAAAAATATTAAGAAGATATTACAATTCGATAAAATACGTAAAAGAACATAAAAAGTTCAAGGTGGGTGATTATGTACGTATCAGTAAGTACAAAGGAACATTTGAAAAAGGATATACTCCCAACTGGTCAACAGAAATATTCAAAATCCGAAAAATACAAAAAACTATTCCTATTACTTACTTAATTGAAGACACTATTCGAGAACAGCCTATTTTAGGAGCATTTTATGTCCAAGAGCTTCAAAAAACCAAACACCCTAACATTTATTTAATCGAAAAAGTTCTTAAGAAGAAAAAAAATAAGATTTTAGTCAAATGGTTAGGCTTGTCTTCTACTGAAAATAGCTGGATTGATAAGTCGAACTTAGTGTTATAATAAATTAATAAATATTTATTCAGTGCTTAGTACAAAATTAATCAGTCTTGTGATGGGTACTGGGAAGAGCAGTCTTCTCAATTGTCTAATAAATAATCTACCAGTTGAACTACACTTACCAGGTTATAATTATTGTGGTCCGGGAACAAAATTAATTAAAAGGCTAAAACGAGGCGATATAGGTGTAAATAAATTAGACGAATATTGCAAAGATCACGATATTGCTTACCACAAATCATCTAATTTAAAAGACCGACATAAGGCGGATTTAATGTTACTTAAAATGGCAAGAAAATGCACCGTCGCTGCCGATGCAAGTGTTGGCGAAAAATTAGCAGCACATCTAGTAAATAAAGCTATGTTAACAAAACTCAAAACTGGGTCTGGCTTAAAAAAATACAAGAAAATGTCTGAAAAAAAGACATCGATTGGAAAAGGTTATAAAAATAAATTCAAAAATGTTATTACCAAAATGAAATATCATATACGGAAAATGAAACCTAAATGCAAGGATATGGCGATAAAATTAGCTATGGCCGCTGCTAAAGACTTTGCTGTAAATTCATCAATTGAACTTCCTCGTGTTATACCGGTACCCAAGACCGGTGGAGTATTACCTTTAATACCCATTTTTTCGGGATTGTCGGCTATCGGCGCTTTAGCAGGCGGTGCAGCTGGTGTAGCTAAAACCATAAATGAATTCAAGACCGCTAAAGAACGTTTCGCTGAATTGAAAAGACATAATGAAAAAATGGAAGCTCTTTGCATTGGAAAAGGTTTACATCTTAAACCTTATAAACAAGGATTCGGAATTTTCTTATCAAAACGAAAAAACTAACATGTCGGCTACCCAAGCGAGCTTTAACTAACCTGGATATCTTGAGATATGGGAAAAATATTCCCTATTTCCATGGCGTCTTTATGAGAGACGAACTCCCGAAAACACCTTTGGCTAATGAATGTGGAGTTATAAATTTAGATAGTTCTAGAAATCCAGGTTCTCACTGGGTAGCCTATGCAAAACATAATAATTACATAGAGTATTTTGACAGTTATGGTAATCTGAAACCCCCGAAAGAACTTATTAAATATTTGGGTTCTAAAGTACACTACAATTTTGATAATATACAAGGAGATCACCCCTTTAATTGTGGCCATCTTTGCTTAAAATTTTTAAATAAGTTTTGGTATAATCGAGGAATAAAATAAACAGTATCCTGCAGAAATTTTCAGTTTGAAACTATGTCTATGACAATCACCATCTCTGGAAATAAATCAGAATTGGATTCATACTTTCAGCCACCTCTCAGTTTAACGGGTCAATACGAATGTGGTTTACTATACTTTGCTGCTAAGTTACATACTCTGCACACCCGAAATAAGATACCGCTTTTGATCAGAATCGAATGTGACCTTGTTCATGGTTCATATTCAGATGGTTTACCAACTCATATTCTTCATGAATTTCCATTTAATAAAGTTGAAGATAATTGTTGTATAGAAATACCGCAAAACATCATATATTTTCCAGTGAATAAAAATATAATTCCTTGTATATCAATTAAAATTGTAGATCAATTTGGTTGTGAAATTAGTGTTAGAGAAGAAAACATTCAACTTCGCATTCATTTGAGAAAAATAGTATGCTAACATTTTATAAAAAACCCGAAATGAAAAGGGAGCATCGTATTTCTTTTCTAACCTCGAAGGTGAAAAGACGTAAACAAAGGAAGGTGAATAAGTTGACTAAATCCAATAAAGACTTTCTGCAAGCCCTCGGTTTCAAAATATGAATATACTACACGTAACAGAACTACCATACTTCGATAATTCGATTGAAAGTTATGAAATCCATTCATATAATCCCTACAATAACAGTTTTCGAGAAAACGATGAAATTAGAATTCCTATACATCAGCAAGACATATACGTGTTACCATCAGCCAGTTCTATTTACATCGAAGGTCAAGTCAAGCTGTTCGGTAAAGACAGGAACCCGATTAAAAAACCTGTAACGTTTACTAATAACTACGTATTGTCTTTGTTTCAAGATATAAGATATGAAGTGAATGGTATAGAAATTGATCGTATAAAAAACTCTGGAATAACATCCACAATCAAATCATATGTTTCATTAAATGAGGGTGAAAACAAAGTTGCTGCTTTATGGGGTTGGAACTTAGATGGATTTAAAAGTGATGATTATTTTAATGCAGTCATACCGTTAAATAAAGTTTTAGGATTTGCGGAAGATTATAACAAAATTTTGATTAATTGTAAACATGAATTAATCTTAAATAGAAGTAATTCTAATTTAAATAGCGTGATACTTTCTGATGATATTGTATATTTTCAAATAGAAATACATAGAATACAATGGAGGGTGCCTCATATAAAAGTGTCAGATCGAGAACGATTAAGTCTTTTAAAACAATTAGAAAAAGACAAACCTATTCAAATCGCCTTTCGAAATTGGGATTTATATGAATACCCTTTACTACCTAAAACTACCAAACATTCTTGGGCAGTTAAGACTGCATCACAATTGGAAAAACCTCGTTATGTAATTTTCTGCTTACAAACTAATAGAAAAAATAATAAATTAAAAGACAGTTCTCTATTTGATCATTGCGAAGTCACGAATATAACATTATTTTTAAACTCACAGTATTATCCTTATGAACCTCTTGGCTTAAAATTTTCTGAGAATAAGTACAGTATATTATATGAAATGTATGTAAAGTTTCGTCAGTCGTATTACAACTGTCCAGTAGACCCGTTGCTAGGCCCAGAAGATTTCAAGAGAAAAGCTCCTCTATTTATCTTAGATTGTTCCAGGCAAAACGATAGTATTAAAACTGGGCCTATAGACGTGCGATTGGAGTTTGAATGTTCAGCATTAATACCAGATAACACATCTGCTTATTGTTTAATCATAAACGATCGACTTGTGGAATATAAGCCTTTGAGTAACATTGTGCGGAGATTATCATGACTGCCATTGTAGATGTACAGGGTTTCAAAACAGAAGCTAAAGAATTCATAATTAAGGAAATTGCTATATTGTGTAATAATAAAATACAGGTCTTTTTAATAAAACCACCATTTCCATTTTATGAATTGACGAAACAAGAGAGACGACAAGTATGTTGGATTGAGCGTAATCGAAAAATATACTGGCGAGAAGGAGATATACCTTATTCAAATTATGAGTATTTTATTCAAGACATTCTTAAAGATAAATGTATTTATGTCAAAGGTAGTGAAAAAGTTTGGTGGTTAAGAAGTATAACATATAATGATAATATTCATAATCTAGAAGAAAAGAACTGCCCTGGTTTGTTGAATTTATATGATAAATATAAAAGCTGTCAAGATTTGTATAGTTGTATCTACCATGAATCAATATGTGCTTTAAAGAATGTACTGTGTTTAAAAAAATGGTGTTTAGAAAATAAACTATTTTTGTAACGAGCCTAGTTTAATTGCCTAATTACGTCACACCTATATTAATTATCTAGAAAAAATATACTAGGTATAAAAAACAAGATAATCAGATATAAAAATACAGTATTCAACATGACTTTAAATATTGGGTGCCGAGTGCGAGTACTAATAGTAGAAAAGCGGTTGTGTGGACTTCACATTGTAAAAATTATAGATCATGAGCAATATAGTGGTATTTTAATACCTTCCCACAAACTTATTGGTAACAGTTCCATTTTTCGCTTTGAAGGGTTAACTTTATGGGCTCGGATAGTTAGAATCAATAAAAATCAAGTCGATTTACTAGATGAAAACGAAACACATGCCTGAAGCTGAAGTATTTTAAAACTGAAAAAAAAATACTGTGGATTGCTAAGAACTATGTATATAAAAGTTCAAATAAATTTTATTGATAAAAATATAATTAGTAATTTTATTTTCACAAAACAAGAGATAGTTAGTTAGTTATTTATTCTTTATTGTAGCACCAAGAATACATTAATACATATAGAAATGTTACTACTTAGGTTTTACAATTGATCATGATGATGTCGTAGAGGTAAGTATCAGCAACCGGTACCAAGAACTTTAAAACAAACAGTTCTCTAATAGTATGCACTATTTTAGTTATTGAATGATCGAAACAAAAAAATGATTGAATAATCAAGTTATTAAGATAACAGGAATTAGTTTTTAAAAACAAAAAAAATTACTCTTCGAGAAGTAAATGGAATGGCTGGGACAAAAATCTTTGACTGTTGCAGTTTTATAGAACACAGCATCAGTTCTTTAAATGTTGGCATGAATAATACTTTGAATAGATAAGTTTTTAAGAGAACAAAAATCAGTTTTCAAAAACTCAAAATCAGTTCTTGAGAAGTGTAATTGAGATTTTTGGATCTTTTGTGATCCAGAAATCTCAATTACCTATACTACTGAGACCTTCGTCATAATATAAGAGCAGTAAGCTTCCTCCGTGCATAACTCCGACATTAATAAGAACGACCAGCAACTATGAAGCTTGTATAATGGTTGCTTGGCATTAATCAGGCATCGAAGGTGTATAATTAATACCTCAATGTATAAAGATTAGCTATTTTATTTCATCTTAAAAAAAGTGATGATTCACGCCCATTATCAGTCACTTGGTGTGGTTGACCCCTGTATCTTTTCAGACTTTTTTGCCTAAGGACGGCGGGTGGAGCTGTTCGCCGTCCTTACAGAAGTAGACTAAAGACTGCGGGTGGCGCCGGCGTGACGTGAGAGTTTCACGCACGTCTCTTCTTCTTCTCAGTCGGTCACTCTTGTCAGAGTGGTGATGCTGATGAGCGGGACTGCGATTCACCGTCGCCATCCATTTGCACATCTCACTATGTCCCTCCACTTTTTGCGATGTTCGGCACTGCGAGAGCATTGTACGTGCGTCTTAAGAAGCGGGATAACAACCTTACCATGATACAAGCTTCATAGTCGCTGATAGTTTCTATTTATATTTTGGAGAAAGAAGAAAGAAAGAAATCTATTTATTGCCAATCACGTAATTAAGAACGAAGATTTGCTTAGAAAAGACGTTCAGCTTTTATAAAATGGCGAAGTTCTGGCAGGCACGGCTCTTGCTCTACAACAAAGGTTTAATGCCCAAGATTTAACTTTTTTTTTTCATTTAGCTAACCTGCGGTAAGGCAACATCAGGACAATTCACGTGACAGCGGTATCCAGCAGGACAGTCGACTATCCAGCGGCATCTCAAACCACCTGTGTAATTCAAAGGGTGATTTGGACTCGTGATATAACTTCTGCTATTTGCGTTAATCTGAAATAAAAAAAAAGATGGAACAATTTTAAAAGTAGCTCAGACTAAAAATGAGGGGTGTTATAAATTTGACCTATGTATGTGTGTATCTGTCTGTGGCATCGTAGCTGTCCAATAGGTGGACGAATTTTGATACTATGTATATATTTTTTGTTCAAAAGTTCATAGCTATAAATTGAAGATCTTTAGCTGACTTCCTCAGTAATGGAGGGATTTCCCTTAAATTCACAGGTCAGATTTATCGGATACTAGCTGTTCCCCGCGACTCCGTCCGCGTATAAGTCGTTATCGCGTAAAATCATTACCCTCCTTTGGCACAGTCAGTTAAAAAGTAGCCTATGTCCTTTCCGGGCACTAAAATTATCTCTATACGAAATTTCATCTAAATCGCTTCAGCAGTTTAGGCGTGAAAGCGTAACAGACAGACAGAGAGACGACAGACAGACAGACAGAGTTACTTCGGCATTTTTTAACGTGAGGGAAAATCCGTCATGGATGCTATTCCGGACTCCTACCGACTAAAAAACCTCACGTAACGCCCAACAGCCTACGTTTGGAAGCCCCGGGTAAGCCCGCCGAAGGATGTCCCAGGAACGGGTAGGATGTTCCAGGATTACTTTCGCATTTATAATATTAGTAGGAAAGTAGAAATTTGACTAATTAAGATGGTCTCAAGGTTTTTGGTAATTTTTAATTAATTTATATTGTACTATGATGCTTATCTGATGTCGAAGACCAAGATTCAGCTTAAATACTTACTTTCTCATAGTATTCACAATAATTCGTATTTTGAGCTGTAGATGTTTGAATGTACCAAAGAAATACCGCCCATAGAATTTTCATCTGAAAAAAAAGCCAATAATGCCTTCAACTTAGCATAACGCTAATAAACATAATCCTACTTATCTATACAATCTAATATCAAGAAAGCCGTGAGACGGTCTCACCCGACTGGCCCTCTCTAAAACGTTTATTGTGAAAGTTTAATCCGATTGACGTTGTCATTTTTGTTTTCATTCAAACTTTGAACAGATGACCCACGTGACCTAGTGACGTAGTTTAATGCAACAAAGTCACAGACTACAGACACAAGTCTCGCCATAAGCCCCTCTGCAATCTATTTTAGAGAGATTTTTAGTCAAATGATAGAAAAGTCAAAATTGGAAATATTTAAAAAAAATACTCACTGGGTGTTCAACATAAGATACCGAAGCCGAAAATGTAGTTAGAATTTTTTTTGTCTGTTTGTTTGCTTTGCTTTGTCCGGAAGGATCTCGAAAAGTACTCAATAGATTTAATTCAATTTTGCACAAATATTAACAAGAGGTAGGCTTTCAAATAGGCTATATATTATCACGCTACATATCCTAGGGGCTAAGCAGAGGGCAATGATATACGTAAGTCAGTGGATTGATTTTAGTAACAGATAGGTTTTATACACAGACTACATATTATTTCGCTAAATATTTTAGGGGCTCGGCAGAGAACAATAAAAATCTGTGTGTATATTATAGCAAAATATAGAAACTACTTAATAATTTTTTTTTTAACGTGAATAGCAATAACAAGTGGTACCTACAATACATAAATAACATATTATTACGCTACTTAGTCTAGGGGCTAGGTAGAAAAGAATTCAATTCAATTCCGTAGAGAGCAGCCAAATTGGCATTATAACATAATTTTTACGCGAACGAAGTCGTTAAACAGTTATCCTACTAATATTATAAATGTAAAAGTTTGTGAAGATGTTTGGATGTTTGTTACTCAATCACACTCTAACAACGGCTGAACGGATTGGGCTGAAATTTGGTACTGAGATAGCTTATGGTCTGGAATAACACATAGGCTACTTTTCATCAAGGGAATATGGTCCCACGGGTAGATGGAACGGGTACTGGATTTCACGCGGGCGAAGTCGGGAGCATCATCTAGTGATATGCAATATTTGGAACGGTCTGGGAATCAATCCCTTACGTCAAAGTGTCGTAGAGGGTCGAGCGAGCATCTTTACATAGCAAATTGTCTGTAAATTTTAATTTTGGGGCATTTTCCAAAAATGTAATTTTATTTATTTTGTGTGTATGTCTTTCTATCTGTCTGTATTCCGAACAAGTATCACGCCAAAACTACTGAATCAATTTGAATGATTCTTGGCACAATTTGAGCTTATATAATCTTCCGAGGAAGGATTTAGGATTCTTTTGTTCCCGATATTTTGTACGGTTTCTTTGAGAGAGGGGATGAAGTGTTTTAGAATAGATTTAATCTTCAAGCTCTTTTATGATTAAGCAAACAGGACAGTTTCAAACGCTCTTATGAGTCTGATGAAGAAATGAAACCGGGTTGTCAGTAAAATGACAATCGTTAGGCCAAGTTGAAAGCCTTATGGGCAGCTTGAAAAATTTCAATTTCGTCACGATCTGCGCCTGTCCATTTCAACACGGCAATAGGCTCAATACCTATTACGTGGGACAGAAAACTATAAGGTTAAATGTGGGCTTATACTATGGCTCTGCCTACCCCTATATGAGTATATGTGTATGTGATATACTTCCATACAATTTACGCCCCTATTTCACTATAGAAAACGTTTGCCTTCAAAATGGAGGTAATGATATATATTATTGAATGATTATTTTTAACTAGCTTACCCTCGCAACTTCGTTTACGTCACCTAAGGTGTATGAAGGAAAGGTATTTCTTCAGCAGCGTGTGAAACTTAGTCTATTTTAAAACATTTAGAATTATTTTACAATACCCTTAATTTGTCCTGGGACCTCCTTGCGAGGGCTTACCTGGGGCTCCCAACCATAGGCTGTTGGGCGTAACGTGAGGTTTTTGAAGTGAAACTTCTTTATCGGCGTTGGAAAAAAATTTGCGTCACGTCACGTCACGATTTTTGGTTACGCGCCATCTTTGTTCTGTTCCCCACCACGGTGGATTCGAATTAAGAGTTCTTTATCCAGGGATAGCATGTCATTTAAGGGTTTTTGGACTTTTGGACTTTTGGACTTTCGGGCTTTTGGACTTTTGGACTTTTGGATGGGACATTGGTACTTTGGGTCTTTGGGACTTTGGAACTTTGAGACTTTGGGACCTTTGAACTTTTGAACTTTTGAACTTTTGGACTTTTGGAGTTTTGGACTTTTGGATGGGACCTTGGTACTTTGGGTCTTTGGAACTTTGGGACTTTGGGACTTTGGGACTTTGGGACTTTGGGACTTTGGGACTTTGGGACTTTTGGACTTTTGGACTTTTGGACATTTGGACTTTTGGATGGGACCTTGGTACTTTGGGTCTTTGGGACTTTGGGACTTTGGGACTTTTGGACTTTTGGACTTTTGGACTTTTGGACTTTTGGACTTTTGGACTTTTGGACTTTTGGACTTTTGGACTTTTGGACTTTTGGACTTTTGGACTTTTGGACTTTTGGACTTTTGGACTTTTGGACTTTTGAACTTTTGGACTTTTGGACTTTTGGACTTTTGGACTTTTGGACTTTTGGACTTTTGGACTTTTGGACTTTTGGACTTTTGGACTTTTGGACTTTTGGACTTTTGGACTTTTGGACTTTTGGACTTTTGGACTTTTGGACTTTTGGACTTTTGGACTTTTGGACTTTTGGACTTTTGGACTTTTGGACTTTTGGACTTTTGGACTTTTGGACCTTTGGACCTTTGGACTTTTGGACTTTTGGACTTTTGGACTTTTGGACTTTTGGACTTTTGGACTTTTGGACTTTTGGACTTTTGGACTTTTGGACTTTTGGACTTCTGGACTTTTGGACTTTTGGACTTTTGGACTTTTGGAGTTTTGGATGGGATCTTGGTACTTTGGGTCTTTGGAACTTTGGGAGTTTGGGAGTTTGGGACTTTGGGACTTTGGGACTTTTGGACTTTTGGACTTTTGGACTTTTGGGCTTTTGGACTTTTGGATGGGACCTTGGTACTTTTGGACTTTTGGACTTTTGGACTTTTGGACTTTTGGACCTTTGGACCTTTGGACTTTTGGACTTTTGGACTTTTGGACTTTTGGATGGGATCTTGGTACTTTGGGTCTTTGGAACTTTGGGAGTTTGGGACTTTGGGACTTTTGGACTTTTGGGCTTTTGGACTTGTGGATGGGACCTTGGTACTTTGGGTCTTTGGGACTTTTGGACTTTTGGACTTTTGGAGTTTTGGAGTTTTGGACTTTTAGACTTTTAGACTTTGGGACTTTGGGACTTTGGGACTTTGGGACTTTGGGACTTTGGGACTTTGGAATTTTGGGACTTTGGGACTTTGGGACTTTAGGACTTTGGGACTTTGGGACTTTGGGACTTTGGGACTTTGGGACTTTGGGACTTTGGGACTTTGGGACTTTGGGACTTTGGGACTTTGGGACTTTGGGACTTTTGGACTTTGGGACTTTGGGACTTTGGGACTTTGGGACTTTGGGACTTTGGGACTTTGGGACTTTGGGACTTTGGGACTTTGGGACTTTGGGACTTTGGGACTTTGAGACTTTGGGACTTTGGGACTTTGGGACTTTTGGACTTTTGGCCTCTGGGACTTTTGGACTTTTAGATGGGACCTTGGTACTTTGGGTCTTTGGGACTTTGGAACTTTGGGACTTTGGGACTTTGGGACTTTGGGACTTTGGGACTTTGGGACTTTGGGACTTTTGGACTTTTGGCCTTTGGGACTTTGGGACTTTGGGACTTTGGGACTTTGGGACTTTGGGACTTTGGGACTTTGGGACTTTGGGACTTTGGGACTTTAGGACTTTGGGACTTTGGGACTTTGGGACCTTGAGACCTTGGGACTTTGGGACTTTGGGACTTTTGGACTTTTGGCCTTTTGGACTATTGGACTTTGGACTTTGGACTTTTGGACTTTTGGACTTTTGGACTTTTGGACTTTTGGACTTTTGGACTTTTGGACTTTTGGACTTTTGGACTTTTGGACTTTTGGACTTTTGTACTTTTGTACTTTTTGACTTAATTTAAGGTGAGGTGAAAATTAAGTTTATGAAGAAGTTTCACTTCTTACGTGTGTACACTAAGTACACGCAATTTTTTCAGTCGGTAGGAGTCCGGCATAACATCCATGAGGATTTTCCTTCACGTTAAAAAAAACCTCTTAATCATTAAGCTCTTGATTAAGCAAACACGTCAGTTTAGAATAACCCTTACATTCAAAGAAACCCGTGATTCTACATGTTTTAAATTACATTTTCGGCTTCACAGTATCTTCTTAGGCTTCAGAGAACGCTCTACAATAAAAATTTTCATAATATCTATTCAGTTTTATTAGATGTATAGACTAGTGGACTTCACAAAGTTTCACTAACGTCGTTCCCGTTCCCGTGGGAATACGGGAACAAAATATAGCCTATGTAACCCGGGGATAGTGTAACTTCCCAACACTGAAAGAATTATTCAAATCGGTTCAGTAGTTCCAGAGTCTATTCAATGTAAACTAAATAAATATTATTATAGATTTATGAAATAACTTACCTCTACGCTATAAAATTACCTAACAGCAGTCAATTTTCAAAAGTAAAAATCAAAAATAAATAAACAACAACATAAACACAACAAAATAAACAATATAATAAATTATTCGTTGAAACACGACACGCAAATAGTACGGTCACACTTTCAATTTTAATCAAAATTATTAAGAATTTGTTTTTAATTTAAAAAAAATAGGGTCGAAAATATTTAAAAAGAATAAAAAAAAACAAAAATTTGACAAAAATGTCACCAGTTCGGAGTAAATGAGTACAATATATGTTGACGATAATTGTTTGCTGCTAATATTAAATGCCCTGATAAGAAATACTGTGAAGGCTTCATGATAGATAACGCTGATTTTAGGGTTTCGTACCTCAAAAGAAAAAACGGATCCCTTAACCTTTTATAGGGTCACTTTTTTGTCCGTCCGTTTGTCTGTCAAAACCATTTATGTCGAGTTGAAATTAACATCTTTATTCAATTACTAGCTGAACCCGCAACTTCGTTTACGTCACATAAGGTGTATGAAAGGAGAGGAATTTCTTCATCAGACTCATCAAGCAGCGTGTGAAACTGCCCGGTTTGCTTAATCATAAAAGAGCTTAAAGATTAAGTCCTTCGGCGCGGAATGAATTGTTTTAAAATAGACTTAATCTTTAAGCTCTTTTATGATTAAGCCAACACGCCGGTTTAGATTTACCCATTTTTAGATTCTTATGTCTATGTACGATTCTTTAAAGTGATATAACTTTTTTATTTACAAACCGATTGACATAAAATAAACACTAAATGTTAAGTGGAGCAAACTTCAACACAATAAAGAAAACCGCATTGCAATCGGTTAAGCGGTTACTGAGATTAGCGTGCACAACCGTACAGACAAACAGACATACAGACAAACAGACAAAAATCTTAAAAATCATTGTTTTGGGTTCTATTGCGTTCATAAAGCCCCCCTATAATATTTTTTCTTATTTATCTTCCATGTACAGACAGCGACCTGTTACGATTTTATTATATGTATTGATTGATTTATTGTTAATGGGGAATAATGTTACAGCCGTATGTATGTTACAAAAATAACGCATCTTTCCATGCTCTCAAGAAAATCAAAATGAATAAGCTACTTCCCATTGACCAAAAAGCTATGAAATTTAGCAAAAAATGCCGTCACCCTAAAAATATAGGATCATCTGAAACTAAACTTAAAAAAATATAGTCTTTAAAGCACGTATAATGCAAAACTACTACATTAAATAGGTACCTAAACTACTTGTATATAAAAAAAATCTACGGAACCCTTGGTGCACGAGACCGACTCGCTCGTGCCCCTTTTTTAACCATTTAAGTTAACCGTTGAGGAAAATGTAAAACTCATAGAATTGGTAACTATTTCGTTTAGAATAACCTTTCCAATCAGGGAAGTAGGAAATATTTCTTAGCTATCAATTAAACATAAATAGGGGATCTATAGGGACGAGGAGGAACACGTGCAATTTGCCATTATTTTTTACCAATAGGTCCTACGTTATAGGGTTGCACCTTACTACGTAGAACCTACCCAAATGATGAGAGTTCCTGGTTTCCATTCCGTAATAGATGGCCGTCAGGGTGATAAGGGAATACCGCACGATCTCAGTTTTGAGGTGACATGTCTTCTGGCCGGGACTCCTCCATGGTACCTGGAAGCGAGGGCCATTACTTATGTCATTGTTTAAATGGCGCAAGGAGGCGCTGGAGCGAGGCTATAGGCCTGCGCTTCGAGAAATGAAGTCTCGGTGGTCCCAGGTCCAACATAAAATCGTGGAGACCTGGAAGGTGTGCGGTCAGACCAGTCATGGACGAGTGGCCGCGACGCTCTATCCTATCGGTTCTCACAGATGATTACCAGGCTCGGGGACTTCGGTAAATATCGGTGGCGAATACACGGTGGCGAGGACACAGCGCTCCACACATTGGTTGAGTGCTCAGCATGGGTGAAACAGCGCCAGGTCCTCGTGGCAAGTCCGGACGTGGATATTCTCTCGCTGGAGGCCATGGTGCGCCATTATCTCCAGTGGGACTAAGTGCGACACCACTGCGTCTTTCTGCGAGCAGGTCATGCTCGTGAAAGAGGTGGCGGGAAGGGAGCGAGAGATAACTCCCCCACCCGAGTTCTGCAGTCTGCGGCGAGGGCGCAGACGTGTCTTCGTCCAAGACTATCGGCCTCCATAAGAGGAGGCCCTAGGACGGCGGGGGGACTGCTCACCGTCCTAACAGAAGCAGGCCCAATTCGACAACGTGACGTGCAAGTTTCACGCATGCCACACGCCCCAAGGAGCGGGAAAACACCCGAACCCCTAGGTGAGGCCGCGGTGGTAGCCTAAGTCTTCCGAGGGCTTACCCGGGGCTCCCGTTTCCAGGCAGTGGTAGGGCGCCGCGCGGTTTTAGTCGGTAAGAGTCTGGAACAGCATCTATGAGTCGTTTCTACAAGTAACAAAAGTGTGTCACGGTCACGGGCAAAGCTGTGAGGCAAAGCTAGTAATAATTAAGATAGTACTTCATTCATACGTAAGAAATTATCAGTTGATTACTCGGAGAGCCATACTCGCCTTGACCAAGTAAACTGAATTATGTGTTTGTATATCTGGCGTAGTGATTTGTACAACGAGGGCTGACATTGCGATGCTGCGGATGATTCATCGTATCGTTGTAACTCGATGAAGTGATTTGGAATTATGATTTATATTGGATGGCCCCTTAGACTATTTACGGAAACAAGGGCTATTCTTAGACCATTTTATAGGTTAATGCTCAGCTAGTTAAAACTGCTTCAGTGGCGGCAAATTACTATCCTAAATCATACTAATATCATATAATATGAAAGTTTGTGAAGATGTTTCGATGTTTGTTACTCAATCACTCTCTAACAGCTGAACGGATTGAGCTGAAATTTAGTACAGGGATAGATTTTAGTCTGAAATGAAACGTTATATAGAGACTTTATACTTTTCCTTTTATCTATAGCCTGCTTTAAAAATTTCAACCACATAACCCTTATAAAATTGAAATTGGCTGGTCTTCTACGGGGAACAAAATATAAGTACAAAACTGTAAGTGATTACAATACCTCTGCTCACCCCTACAGAGAATACAAGTTGTTGTTCCACGATGCGGAAATCTATTATGTTACTCTATTGCATAACATAATAACTTCAGCTTGTTTGCATTACAAGGCACAGTGCATCCCCCTGAATACTCTATTCTAATACACGATCTATTATAATCTGATAAACAAACATAAATAAACTCTTAATGATGTCACCATGTTATGGAACGTAATTCATAGGTACTATCTGTTTTCCTATTTCCTCAAAAAACAATAACGAACATTTTCACAATTCGGTGGTTGGAGTTGGAAGCAGTTTATATAATATTGGTTTTGAAATAGTACGGTTCAGTTGGCTAACAGGAGTTTTCGACTTCGCCTTAATTTGGAATATTTATCTCCTGATCTTCAGAAAAAAGGTAATTATATTATTACATACATACATATGGTCACGCCTTCATCCCCGAAGGGGTAGGCAGAGGCATATTATATGCCCACATTTCACCTTTTGTATAATTTGTCCCACGTAATTGGTGGTGAGCCGTATTGCCGTGTTTAAATGGAAAGGCGCAGGTTGTGACTGCCTGCTGTTGAAATAAAGCCTTCAACTTAGCTTAACGACTGCCATTTTACTAGCAACCGGGACCAACGGCTTAACGTGCCTTCCGAAGCACGGAAACGCTCAAATAAATGTCACAAAGTTATCACATGGATGGTCACCCATCCATGGACCGGCCATAGTGAAAGTTGCTTACGGCAGTGATCATTTACAGGACACTGAGTCCGCGGGGCCACGAGCGCTTCTCAAATTATATTATTATACGTATTAAAGTAGATTCTGGGTTTTTTTTTGCGTATAAAGAAGATCGTAAACTGTCTATCTAGTGGTGAAGGGGTGTATAAAAAAGTCACTACGTCGCGGTTAAAAAAAACAAGAGGGATTATAAGGAGGAGCGTTTTCAGAAATTGTTTTTAAGCTACAAGGTACCTATCACTTGAAGACCTGTGGTTTGTTACAACCAGCGCCTGAGTTGAAGTACTTCTGGTATTGCAAACGTTCTTGGGCAATGCTGGCCAATTCCAATCAGGTAAGAGTGAGCTTGTCTGCCACTATAGTGGTATAAATAATGGAGAGTAATTATCACAGTTCATGAGACTACTAACAGTGACCCTCAATTAATTTTTTTCTCCTTAATCAAGGAGAAATAAAATCATAAAGTTAATGACGCATGCCCGCATAAATTTTTACAATGCAGAGTAAAACCAATATGTTTGTTTAAATACCTTTCTGTATTTAATAATTTTACATAATCAGTTCATATTTAATAGCTGCGAACTCCTTTAGGTGAACGAGGCTCAAAGTTTTCTGTAGTTCAAGAAACAATTTATTTACTTGTACCCGAGCCTGGTAATCATCTGTGACAACCGTTAAGAGAGAGCGTCGTGGTCCCTCTCCAGCCACTCGTCCATAACCGGTCTGACCGCCCCGATGGTGGCCTATTGGGTTCTCAAGTTGCACCTTCCAGATCTCCACGATTTCTTGGTGGAGCTGGAGCCAACGAGACTCGATTTTTGGACACCGGTCAGCCTCGTATGCCCAAATTTTCAAATATTATTATAAAATGATGAAGATGAAGAGATTTGTCCTGAGTGGGAATGAATCGAATACCCTAACCGACAGCATCCCTTTTAACCTTTTTTTTATATCAAGTTCGTCAAACTGACACCGCCCGACTGATGGAAAGTCATAACGACATCTAGCGATTGGGGGCGACTCTTACTGTCCGTAAAACTTCTGACAGTGGTCCTCAAGCTGACGGCTCTATGAAGAACCTCTTCATACCCTGCTTGAATAATCACGGGGTTGTTAGAAAAGGGAAACAAGTGCGCAGGCATTTATAAATGAAATGTGTCATTCAACCATACTTTTTTCTGTTCCAGAATGATTTCTCTAATCACGTTAATCCTCTGCATCAACCTGGTATCGCTAGAACCGCTCGGTCTTGCAGTTCAAGACTGTGATCAAGTGGAAAAGGTGAGTGATGTCTTCGTTCGCTAAGAGACAGGTAGAGGCATATGCCCACATTTCTCCATTTATTTTAGTCCAGCGTACCTATTAGGTGGTGAGCCGGAGCGACTATTGGCATTGTTGAAATGGGCAGGCGCAGATTGTAACTACCCGCTGTTGTACAGTCACCTCCACTATTGCATGGGTTCCATAAGATTTATAATCCCATGCACATTTGAGTCCAAATTCACAAAAACTTCACTAGATGGTGCAACTTTACTCGAATATAATATTGCATAGACATCTTAGAATCACCAAAAATGTACTAGATGTCATATTTACTATTATTTATATTACTCAAAAGATTAATGAGCTGCTATTTTGACAATAAACGCGTTCCTGTGTGAGGTATTAAAAAAATCGGCAACGCTAGATACTTAACTTCCAATGTTATCCGAGAGATGGCGTCAATGCTCAGTGCAAAGCAATTTCGTTTCGGATTGACCATGCATTCTCAAATTCGTCTGTACATAGAAAACTTTGGATAAGTAATGTGTTAACGTAAGAGAATTCCTCCAGCCTGATGGATCCCGTGAAAGGTCGCGGTTAGGGACTGGATGCGGAAGGCGCAAGACCGAGTGCTGTGGTGCGTATTGGGAGAGACCAACGTAGAACAGTAGACGGCCATTAGCAGATTTGATTGATAAGTCGAGTGTAAGTAATGTTTGTACTGCGGACGTCACGCGGTTCCACCCGCGTAGCACCTGATCCCGTAGGAATACGGGAATAAAATATAGCCTATGTTCATTGGGAATAGTGTAGCTTCCCAATAGTGAAACAATTTTTCAAATCAGTTCAGTAGTTTCGGAGCCCATTCGATGCAAACAAACAATCAAATCTTTCCTCTTTAAAATATTAGTACAGAAATGCCTCATCATATTAATGAATATGAAGAACACATTACATTCTCTATTTTCACAGATTGATATCGACAGCGTGGTGTCCTTCATGAACCCCAATTTCCCGAGCAGTTACAGTCCAGGAATAATATGCCGGTGGATTTTCGAATGTCACGTAGGATACGCTTGCCGACTTATCTGCAGAAACCTTGGACTACCTTCGGTAAATTTTCTTTATTAACGTGGCGCCCCTAGCCGGGCCATAGGGTGAGAAGGAACAGCACGGCTTTTAGTGGGGTGAACGGTTCCTATCCGGACCAAGCGAGAGTCCCACACACCGTCCCAGCTGCCCCCGGCTGGGATGCTTGTTTTTATATTTAGCTTCTGGAAATGACGCTGCTCGCCTGAAAGAAAGCAATGATGATATATTGCTAATAAATGGTCGCTTTATTCACAAGACTAGTGGCAGTCAACTTAATGGCGGAAATAAATAAGAGGACGGAAGAAGAATAATAATTATAATAGTTTCTATTTTCTGACGGAGAAATGATTTATTGAATTGTTTGGTTCTGGCGAAGCTCTTCTCCACTATAATATCAAAGATAATAAATCGGCAACTGCCTGCCGCGCCAAAGCTGTCATTATAGTTGACGGACGTGTTGAGGGAACATTTGCTATGAATTATTGTGACCACACGCACACATTCAAGCTGGAGTTTCCGCCCTGTGATAATATTAGAGGTGATAGAAGGCAGGGTCCATATTCTGTGTGTTTTTGTGTTTATTGTTTCCTTATGTGTTTATTGTTTTCCTGTTCAGTGTATACCTCGTATTTTTCCTCTCGGATCCACAACACCCCTGAAAGTTACCTCTAGAGATACCATGTAGGATTTTATTAAAGTTTCAGAAAAAAAAATAGGTCACTTTTAAGTGTATGTGCCTCAGTATCATTTAATTGGTTTAGCAGCTCCCCCAGAAAAGGATAAGTCACGGGGTCAAATTCACTCAAAATTTTTTTTTGCTTTTCGAAGCTAAATAATTTGTAACGTAATAATATACTTCTTATTTATGCTGTTAGTTGATGGCACTTGGTGGAACCTGCTGCACATATTGAATTTTCACGTGAACACATCTAAACAGTTTAGATGTATTCACATTATGTAGTGGTCATCAAGTTAGTTTTACCAAAGTTTATAATTATTTTACCTTTGAGAATGCCGAGAGGCAAAACCGGTCAGGTATAAAGTAAATAAATGTTGTGGAACAGTACAAGTGGTGTTATTCAAATAAACTTTTTACCTATGTTTACATTTCAGTCTGAAGGTTGCTTCATGGACAAGATCTTAGTGTCAACCAGCTCTGGAAACCCATCCATAGAAGGCTCCCGGGTGTATTGCGGTGGAATGACCATCAATTCGAAGTCGGAGGGCAGCAGGATAAGCATGAGTAATATTTTTATTTCATTTGCTTATACAAATATAATTTAATAATATTTAATTCTAGAGTGGAGACCGCAACTCGGTAAACGTAGGGTAGGACGTCCACCCGATAGATGGACCGACGACCTGGTAAAGGTCGCAGGCTGGGACTGGATGCGAAAGTCACAGGACCGCGTACCGTGACGTGAATTGGGAGAGGCCTACGTCTAGCAGTGGACTGCTATAGGCTGAGTTGATTGATTGATTGATTGATACTAATGTTATAAAGAAGAAAAAAATGTTTGTTTGTATCGATAAACTCTGAAAATACCAAACCGATTTATAAAAAAAAATTTACATATACATTTAGGTCAAAATTTTAATGGGAAAAAATTACCAGTAGTTCTGTTAACAGAACTACTCAACTGAACAGGTGGGAGTAGACAAACAATTTTGAGACACTGTCACACAATGCTGTCTAACCTAAATGCTACTACTGAGACTGACCCACGCTAATTCATTCACGTTACATAAGGGAGAGTGAGAGAGAAAGGTTTATTTATTAATCAGGTTCAAAGGAGCGTGCGAAACTGGAGTGTTTGCTTTATAATAAACTAGCTGTTGCCCGCGACTTCGTACGCGTGAAAATTATTTTATAATACCAATTTGATTGCTCTCTGCTTAGCCCCTAGGATATGTAGCGTGATAATATATAGCCTATTTTAAGACCCTACCCCTAGCTAATATTTGTTCAAAATTTGAACCAAATCCATTCAGTACTTTTCGAGATCCTTCCGGACAAAGCAAATCAAACAGACAAACAGACAAACAGACAAACCGACAAACAGACAAAAAAAATTCTAACTATATTTTCGGCTTCGGTATCTTATGTTGAACACCCAGCGAGTATTTTTTTTTTAATATTTCCAATGTACAGTTTTGACTTTTCTATCATTTTATTATATGTATAGATAAGCTTAAGAATTTAGAGTATAGTAAAATAAATCAGTCCTACACAATTATATGAAGATAAAGGCAATCCACGTTTAAAAAATTTTGTTGTCATCTAATGTCAGCCATTTTGTTTCAGTGCTAGTGGTTAGTGAAACATCTCCTGGAGGTAGATTCATGTGCACGGTGAGTTCTGAGCCAGCCATCTACAACAATAGTTAGTACGAAGGTTTTTTCTAAAACCTTGTAACTAAAAAGAACCAGTTAACTCTGACCTCTAAAATGTACAGCATGTCATATAAATCAGAGTTCAACGAAGACCCAGCGTTTTAAGCGAAGCAATTTCTTGAAGTCAAAATGTAGATTACTTAAGTTGTTATTAGTGTAATAAGTTAAGAACAATACAATATTACAAAATGAAAATATGCATTTTAATTGATGCCTGATCTGTATCACGAATTAATTTCATAATAGTTCCATTCTTAAGCCCGATTTCCGATTTATGATAATGGCCCATTAATGAATCCGCTTGACCAAGAACTCTGTCCCATCGAAGCTGTTATTGACAAGCCGTGAAAGAAATCATCAGGGATCCTCGAAAAAACAACCCCAGGACTCCCGGCACACAGGGCGACAATTCTCGACCATATAATAAGGCTTTAATGCGTAGACGGAAATTTGTCATATTAGAAATAGCAAAAGACGAGACAAAAGACATTGCAACAGAAAATTTTGTATACGCTTTACGGTACGATCGAGAGTCGATACCCTGAACGTGGCTTTAAGCCCGGTTTCACGGCAAGCTGACTGGGCTCATGAATGATTCCGCTTAAAGCCCGGTTGCCACCCCGAGTTGAGCGGGCCCTTTAATGAATCCGCTTAGCTCACAAGTAGACTGCACCACAGTTTACTAGCGCGAGTTAAGCGGAATCATTAATCGCTCAGCTCACGGTGGAAACCAGGCTTAATGATCAAAGTGTCGTGGCAGAAGAACTGATATGTATAATATTACACAGGAAAGTGCTGTGAGATAGTATTATTCACATGCATAGGACAATGGATACCCATTTGCAAAATGAGTGTTGTTCAGTAAAGACTAGTTCTCAGTACGCGTATAGTAACTGTATTTTATTTATGGTTTTAAATATAAAAAAAAATATTAAATCAAATTTGTGAAAGTACAATGAAAAGAATAGGATATTTCATGTCGTTTTTGTTGATTAAAGAGTTTTGTGGAGAAGTGTTGTTTTCAGAAGGTACGTAAATGAATGTTATTTTTCAACATCTCTAATAATATAAAGAGGAAAGATTTGATTATTTGTTTGTTTGCATCGAATAGGCTCCGTAACTACTGAACCGATTTGAAAAATTCTTTCACGTTTGGGAAACTATCCCCGGGAGCCACTGGGTAATTATATTACCATATTTTGAACTACGTACCGGCTAGTTTCGTGAAACGAAAACTTTGTACACGTTTTAAAGGAAGTGAAATTTGTATAATGAAAGTTTTAATGGTAAAGAATAGTACTATTTTTAGGGTAGGGTACTGGGTCTGCCTCCAGACTTCTAGCCAGTTTATCCAGGAGCCGTGATACCTAAAAAATACCTACTAAAAACAAATTTTAGGGAGGCCGCCATTCCTGGGACATCCTTCCGAGGGCTTACCCGGGGCTCACAACCATAGGCTGTTGGGCGTTGCGTGAGGTTTTTTAGTCGGTAGGAGTCCGGCATAACATCCATGAGGATTTTCCCTCACGTAAAAAAAAAAAAAGGGAGGCCGCCATACAACAAACGTGACTTCTTTTCCGTGCGAGTCCGACTCACGCTGGACCGATTTTTTTAAATTTTTCAGAATGATTTTGAGAATGACGTTTCTTATTATGCTGGATGTCGTATCGAGTCGAAATAAGTTCCTTGTACGACATGACGACTGTGATTTTCAGAACAAGGTAATTAACTTCTTCTACTATTTAATGTTTTCATGTTTTATGCCTCGTGGTCCCAGTGGTAGTATATGCAGCTGACGTTACCGATGTTGGGGTTTAGGGACTGGGTTCGAATTGGGACCAATATTTGTGTGGTCTGTAAATGTTTGTTTCGCAGTTTAGGTGTTTTCTAAATACGAGAAGTATATTTATCAACTATCTAGATCCAACAGGTTTTTGGGTTAGTTAGATGATTAAAATGTATTCCATATTTATTCACATGGTCTGACTGCCTCTGTGGCGTAGACGGTGTTGAGATCGCCGATCGCTGGAGCTCCTTGGTTCGATTTCTGGGTCGGTCCAAATATTTGTGTGATCCACAAATGTTTGTTTCGGAGTTTAGGTGTTTTCTATATAGTATGTATTTAGAAATATATAAATATGTATATCAGTCGTCTAGATTCCAAAGCACAAGCTTATGTTAGCTTAATTTGGGCTAGATGATGTTATGTGTGAACGTCCACAAATATTATATTTCATTTGTATTCTGTTCCCGCAGGCTATAATCGGTAACGAATTCATCTTCACTAACCCGTACTGGCCCGCTCCATACATACCTAATACTAAATGCAAATGGGTATTCGATTGCCACAAAATCTACACATGCAGGCTCGTGTGTGATCCTCTTTGGCTTCCTGCAGTAAGTTACATTATTTCAATAAGTTCTTTATTGAGTTGAGTGACGAGTTTTTAGGATTTTCCTCACGTTAAAAAAAGGAGGGTGCTCCCACACACTAATATAATTTTTTGCCGCTTTTGGTATGGAACCCTCCGTGCGATTAATCACGGCAACAGATCATAAGACTATCGACATGGTGGTTCTCAAATTGGCGGCCCCATAATGTGGTCCCCTCTTTTTCTATGTATGCCTATATTTTCAGTATGAATGAGTTAATTTTTTGTGTTACTACATACACATACATCTGGTCACGCCTTTATCCCCGAAGGGGTTGGCAGAGGCATAATATTGTATGCCCACATTTCACCTTTTTAGAATTTGTCCCACGTAATAGGTGGTGACAGGCACAGGTTGTGACTACCAGCTGTTGAAAATTATCAAGCCTCGTAAAAAGGCCTGCAACTTGCATTAACGACTGCCTTTTTACTGGCAACCGGGACCAACGGCTTAACGTGCCTTCCGAAGCACGCAAACGCTCAAATAAATGTCACAAAGTGGTCACATGGATGGTCATCCATCCAAGGACTGGCCATAGTGGAAGTTGCTTACTGCAGTGATCGTTTACAGAACACCAAGTCCACGGGGCCACGAGCGCTTATTTGTGTTACTATAACTCGTCATATACTATCTATAGACTGGTATTAATCGTGCAAAGAGTATTCATTTCACATCAAACATTCACATCAAACCGTACCAAGTATTTCAGTTTGCCCTTTAGACGACTCGTGTGACAGAAAATAAAGTGCCTAATCTCTATTTAATATACTCGTATGTATATAAAACAAAGTCGTTTGACCTACTTTTATAATGTTATAATAACAAATACGTAATAATAATAATAATACTAAAAAACTGGCAACCCCACACAAGAGCAGTGGTATATTTTTTTATCACAGAAAGAAATTTATAATTAAGTTGTATATATTTTGCATTTTGTTAAAAAGTGAACCATTTTATAAAATAGATGAAGTATACTATAAACCTGCAATGAAAAATATAACAAATATGTTTTTATCAATCAATAAACCTAAAGAAAAATTTATGGAGGAGAATGACATGACATGTCAACATGTCAACCAAAATGTGTAATAAATAAAATATACCTAAATAATGCTTACAAGAGCCAGAAGGCGTTTAGCACAACTAACATCACCGGACTCGTCGCCTAGCTCCGCCTCGCAGCACGTGGAAACCATATCGTCGGAACCGATTGCTGCTGAGGCGTCGAGCTCATCATCAAGCGACGAGTACTTCTCTCCGCCGACGTCGCCAACACCTACACGTCGGCAGGGGAGGACCCGGCCACCGACCTGCTTGGGACCCCGAGGCCCACCGGCCTCGAATGCGGCCCCCGCTGCCGGTGGTAATGTGCACCGCATGCGATGGACTTCATCAATGAACGAAAACGTCATGCGGGCATATTTTGCGGCTACAGAGGGAGGAACTAACCTCACTGCGTACCTTGTTCGTTTGCTGCCTTTGTTTCAGGCTCTTGAACCAACTATCAGCGTGTCGGCACAGCGGCTATCGGATCAAGTGCGGGTCATACAACGTAATCATATGTTGGATGATGCTGTGCTTGAGAGGCTTCGCTCAGAGCTGCAGTGTAGCGTCATCATCCCTACTTCGTCTCAAACTACTGATATACAGATTCATGCAACGCAACCTGACGTACCTATTGACGAACTAGTGGATGATGTTGCTACAACAGTAAGTACTCAATACAATGATGAACTAAGGAGTGTTTTGGAACGAACGATTCAAGAGTATAGGTTTTGCGATCCCGTGTGTCGCCCACGTATACCGCGTTTGCCAACGCATAAAAAAAACATGGCTCTAGTGAGCACCCTGGACTCGGTTCTACCAAGCTATTTCAATACTTGTGTAGATATTAGTGATGCACACTCAATTCTGTATTGCGCGGCTGTAGCAGTTTGTCGCGTAGCTGGTGTCAAATTTCCTAAAGTTGAGCCAGCTACTAGACCTAAGTCTGTTCCAGTCTGGCAATGCAGGATTGAGCGTCGTATCACCGAGACTAGGGTGCTCATTGGTAAGCTATGCTGCTTCAGGGGGGGTAATACCCGACCCAGAGTGATGCGTTTTGTGACTCGTGCATTTGCGGGGACAGATATTAGTCCCCGCGAATTCTCTGTACGAGTCACGGAACGCATTGACTACCTGAAGCAGAAAATTTATGCGTGGGCAAACCGTATACGGCGATACAAGAAGAGAGTGGGTAGATATATTCAGAATCGTTCGTTTCAAAAAGATGAGAGGTGTGTATATAGAAGATGGGAGCAACCCGATTCAAGTATGACTAATATGTGCCTACCTGATGCCGAAACCACAAGCACATTTTGGCGAGGTATTTGGTCGGCGCCTATTAGTCATACAGAGTGTGATTGGATGCGGGATGTCGGGCGGTCATGCGAGTCTATTGAGACCATGGCACCAGTCATAATAACAACTGTTGACATTGCTACTGCAGTTCGTTCGTTGCCCAACTGGGCCGGACGGACTGCACAATTTTTGGCTCAAATGGTTCCATAGCTCGCATGATTGTTTGGCATCTTGCTTTCAATCATCACTTGAGTCCGGATCGCTCCCATCTTTTATGACTTCGGGTATTACACACCTCCTCTATAAATCCGGTAGTACCACGGACCCGAAAAATTATAGACCGATAACTTGTTTGCCTACGGTCTATAAGCTTCTCACATCTATTTTGAGAGTTAAATTATCATCTCATATAGAAAATAATTGTATTATGTCCAACTCTCAAAATGGATGTAGAAGCGGGTCACGTGGTACTAAAGAACTCCTTATTCTTGACATGGCCATTAATCAGCAGGTTCGTCGTAACCGGAGAAATCTGGCGACATGCTGGATTGATTACAAGAAAGCCTACGACTCCGTGCCACATACATGGCTGTTGAGGGTGCTAGAGTTGTATAAAGTTGATACAACTCTTTGCACCTTCTTGAAGGCATGTATGGGGCAATGGAGAACGGCTCTTGTTTATCCAGGATGTCGTCAGATTCTTGGGAACGGTGAACCTGTCAAGATTGAGAGGGGTATATTTCAGGGTGATAGCCTGAGTCCCTTATGGTTTTGTCTAGCACTGAATCCTCTCAGTACTTTACTGGAGGGTTCAGGGCTAGGCTATCAGTTTAGGAGAGGAGGTCAAGTTGTTTCCCACCTTCTGTACAAGGATGACTTGAAATTATTTGCCTGCACCAATTCCCACTTGATAGAGTTACTCAAGATAACTGAAACCTTTAGTAATTCTATCAAAATGGAATTTGGTGTAGATAAATGTGCAGTCATGCATGTAAAGAAGGGATGGATTGTGGAATCTGAAAGAGTACAACTTTCAGATTTCACAAAACTTAAATCCCTCTCCGCAACTGAAACCTACAAATATCTTGGTATGTCGCAGGCTTTAGGTATTGCTGAGACAGACATGAAACAAGCGTTGATGGATCGTTTCTTTGGCCGCCTGAAAAAAGTACTGAGAAGTCTTTTATCAGGTGGTAATAGGGTGCGAGCCATCAATGGTTGGGCCATGCCTGTCTTAGGATATTCCTTCGGCATACTGAGATGGACTCAGACAGAACTTGACACCCTGGATAGAAAAGTCCGTTCGTTGTTGACTGCAAACCGGATGCATCATCCGCGTTCGTCTGTAATGAGGTTGTATATCCCACGGAAATGCGGCGGTCGTGGTTTTTTAAATATCAAGACGTTGCACAACCGTGAGATATACAACCTTAGGGAATATTTCCTTCATGCGGACGTGGGTATGCATCGGGATGTAGTAACAATAGACAGCGGACTGACCCCTCTTTCTCTTGCCAAAGAGAACTGGCACAAACCAGTAATACTAACTACCAATGACCGCAAGGAGATATGGCAGAGTAAAGAACTGCATGGACGATTTTATCGGGCCTTACATGGGCCCGATGTAGATTTACTAGCATCAGTATCCTGGCTACGTTTTGGTGATCTGTTTGGAGAAACCGAAGGTTTTGTCTGTGCAATTACTGACGAAGTTGTTATGACGAATAACTATCGGAAGTATATTTTGAGAGATGGTACGGTTGACATATGTCGGGCATGCCACCTACCGGGTGAATCTCTCAGACATATTATTTCTGGTTGTCCTCGTCTTGCCAACGGGGAGTATTTGCATAGACACAACCAAGTGGCCAGGATTGTCCATCAGCAACTTGCACTAAAATATAAACTTGTTGATTCAGAGGTACCGTATTACAGGTATGTGCCCGACCCAGTTCTTGAAAATGGTCGTGTCACATTGTATTGGGATCGATCTATTATCACTGACAGGACTATTGTGGCCAATAAGCCTGATATAGTGGTAATAGATCGATCAGAGCGCCTAGCAATAATCGTTGACATTACCGTCCCACATGACGGAAATCTCGTGAAGGCAGAAAAGGAGAAACAAATAAAGTATTTGGATTTGGCTCACGAGATTGTCGACATGTGGGATGTGGATTCAGCGATTATTGTTCCGATAGTCGTATCAGCGCATGGTCTGATTGCCAAGAGCCTCGATCAACATCTAAAGAGGCTCGAGTTAGGTAGTTGGGTCAAGAACCAGATGCAAAAGGCAGTCCTCCTAGACACGGCACGCATTGTGAGGAGGTTCCTGTCTCTGCAGCCCTAACCACCGGTAGCTTGGTCCCTGTACTCGATACCGGTGGGACACTATTTTTTTATATTTTTAAATATATTTTTTTGTTTTATACTAATGTATTTAAAAATCTAAATTAATATGTATAAAGTAGTAAATAAAGGAAATAATAATACGAAGCTTTCAGTAATACTATCAAAATGGAATTTGGTGTAGATAAATGCGCTGTCATGCATGTAAAGAAGGGACGAATTGTGGAATATGAAAGAGTACATCTTTCAGATTTTACGAAACTTAAATCCATCTCCGCGACTGAAACCTATAAGTATCTGGGTATGTCGCAGGCATTAGGTATTACAGAGATTGGCATGAAACAAACGTTGGTGGACCGTTTCTTTGGCCGCCTGAAAAAAGTACTGAAAAGTCTTTTATCGGGCGGTAACAAGGTGCGGGCTATCAACGGTTGGGCCATGCCAATCTTAATCTATTCCTTCGGCATACTTAGATGGACTCAGACTGAATTAGACGCCCTGGATAGGAAAGTCCGTTCACTATTGACCATAAACCGAATGCATCACCCGCGTTCGTCTGTAATGAGGTTGTATATCCCACGAAAGTGTGGAGGTCGCGGCTTTTTAAATGCCAAGACCTTACACAATCGTGAGGTATACAACCTTAGGGAATATTTCCTTCATGCTGACGTGGGTATGCATCGGTATGTGGTAGCAATGGATAACGGACTGACCCCTCTTGCTCTTGCCAAAGAGAACTGGCACAAACCAGTAATACTATCAACCACGGATCGCAAGGAGATATGGCAGAGCAAAGAGCTGCATGGACGATTTTATCGGGCCTTACACGGGCCCGATGTAGATTTAACAGCATCTGTCTCCTGGCTACGTTTCGGTGATTTGTTCGGCGAAACAGAAGGTTTTGTCTGTGCAATTACAGACGAAGTTGTTATGACGAATAACTATCGGAAATATATTTTGAGAGATGGTACGGTTGACATATGTCGGGCATGCCACCTACCCGGTGAATCTCTCAGACATATTATTTCTGGTTGTTCTCGTCTTGCCAACGGCGACTATTTGCATAGACACAACCAAGTGGCCAGGATTGTCCATCAGCAACTTGCACTAAAATATAAACTTGTGGATTTGGAGGTACCGTATTACAGGTATGTGCCCGACCCAGTTCTTGAAAATGGTCGTGCCACGTTGTATTGGGATCGATCTATTATCACTGACAGGACTACTGTAGCCAATAAGCCTGATATAGTGGTAACAGATCGATCAGAGCGCCTCGCAATAATCGTTGATATCACGGTTCCACATGACGAAAACCTCGTGAAAGCCGAAAAAGACAAACAATTAAAATATTTGGACTTGGCTCACGAGGTTGTCGACATGTGGGATGTAGATTCAGCGATTATTGTTCCGATAGTCGTATCAGCACACGGTCTAATTGCCAAGAGCCTCGATCAACATCTCAAGAGGCTCGCGTTAGGTAGTTGGGTCAAGGGCCAGATGCAAAAGGCGGTACTTCTAGACACGGCACGTATCGTGAGGAGGTTCCTGTCTCTGCAGCCCTAACCACCGGTAGCTTGGTCCCTGTACCCGATGCCGGTGGGACGCTACTTTTTTATATTTTTAAATATATATTTTTATTTTTAGAATGTATTTAAAAAATTAAATTAATAAGTTTAAGATGTAAATAAAGATAATAATACATAATACGTGAAGTGAAAATGTTGCATCCCTTTTTAAGAAATCAACTAGGTCTTCACAGGTAGACGGTGAACAAAAATGATGCTATAAGGCAGGTATAGGCAACCTTTGCATAGCAGAGGGCATCATTCTGGGACTTTATCAGATCGCAGACCGTAGTAAAATACCATTTATCAATTTTAGTGGAACAGTAATCCTATTGATAAGTGTGGAAGATTGTAGAGATGGTTAATTAAATAAATCACGCTTGAACCTCTCAACTAAATTAGTTTGATTTTGCGCAGTATTTGAAACTTGCGATTCTCTCGTGGGCCGAATTGAAGCTGAGGCAGGGCCGTATCCGACTTAGGGGCGCCGTTTTTCCATATTTTCCATAAGACTTTTGTGGTTTAACCCTAAAATAGATATTTTTAACTGAAAAGACAAAGATTAGATACACTTTTCGTTTCAAATATACTTTATTTATGCCTGTTTCAGTCACACAAGTGTTCCATGGACAAACTAATAGTGACAATGGCGAGAGGTCTGGGAAAAAGGAAATTTAAGAAGAGTTTTTGCGGTCGAGACTCCATTGATGTCACGTCCAACGCTAGAATAGTTTTAGGTAGGTAGCTAATTGTTTTTATTACAAGATTTTATTTAACTTGCTATGTATGTGTTTTACAAAAATGTATGTATGTAAGGTTCAAATTTTGCAAGTAAGATTTGACCCCCTTTTCATACTCCGATTGAGCTGAAATTTGGATTTTTTTTACTTCGGTGATAATATAAAATGATGGTAGCTTGGACTTGGTCTGAAGATAGAATCAGAAGGTCACCTTACTACTTAACTCTTCAATGAAAGAAAATAAAACCGATAGTGTTTAGACTCTGTATAGGTTTTTTTTTTTTTAACGTGAGGGAAAATCCTCCTAGGATGCCATGCCGGACTCTTACCGACTAAAAAACCTCACGTAACGCCCAACAGCCTATGGTTGAGAGCCCCGGGTAAGCCCTCAGGGAGGATGTCCCGTGACTCCCAACAGACCTACGGCCGCCAATGCGGCCTCGCCCAAGGGGTGGTTCGGGTGCGATCCCGCATCTATGGGGGGTTTCGGGTGTGACCCCGCTTCTAAGGGGGGGCGTGCGTGAGTGCTCACGTCACGCTGCCGTCATGGGCCTGCTTCTGTAAGGACGGTGAGCGGCCCTCTCACCGTCCCCAGAACCCCGGTCATGGAGGCCGATAGTCCTCGGCGAAGACACGTCGGCGGCGCCCAGGGCGCCGACTGCGGAACTCGGGTGGGAGAGTTCTCTCCCGCACCCGGCCCGCCGCCTCCTTCGCGAGCATGACCTGCTCGCAGAAAGAGGCGGCGCAGTCCCACTTACTCCCGCTGGAGAGCATGGCTCGCACCATGGCCTCAAGCGAGAGAGTGTCCACGCCCAGACCCACTACGAGGACCTGTCGCTGTTGTGCCCACGCCGTGCACTCCACCAGCGTGTGGAGCGCCGTGTCATCGCTGCGGTCCTCGCAGTGCTGAAACTCGGCCGTGGTTTCCCGGTGTTTTCGCCACAGATACCTACCGAAGCTACCGTGCCCGGCAAGCATCTGTGTCAACCGGTAGGAGAGAGCACCGTGTCTTCTCTCCAGCCACTCGTCCATGACCGGTCTGACGGCCGCGATTGTGGCGAATCCCCCCTTTGGTTGCTCAAGTCGCACCTTCCATGTCTCCACGGTTTCCTGGTGGAGCAGGGTCCGCTGGGCCTCGATTTCTCGAGACGCAGGCCTTTGGCCCCGCTCCAGCGCCTCCTTGCGCCATCTGAACAGTGACGCAAGGGCTCTCGCTTCCAGGTCCCATGGAGGGGTCCCGGCTAGGAGACATGCCGCCTCACCGGAGATCGTGCGGTATCCTCTTATCACCCTGACGGCCATCACTCTCTGCGGGCTCAGCAGTCTAGCCTCATTGCTGGCCGTCAGGGTCTCCGCCCATACGGGAGCCCCGTACAGGGCCATGCTTCGCACGATCCCCAGGTACAGCCTCCTGTAGGGAGCGTTGGGTCCCCTGATGTTGGGCATCAGCCGCGCGAGTGCGGCCGATGCTCCCCTCAGTTTTGGGACCAAACTTCGGAAGTGATGTCCGAAGTTCCACCGGCCATCGAGTACGAGCCCCAGATACTTCATCGAGGGCTCGATGCCGATGCTGACGCCCCCTACCTGTAGGCTGGATCCCGCAGGTGGCCCCATCCGAGGTCCGTGGAAGCACAGAGCCTCGGATTTGTGAAGGGCGACCTCGAGACCCAGCCGCCGAATCCGACCCACGACCTGAGCAACCCCTGCCGTGGCCTTAAGTGCTGCGGCACGGTGCGTTGCTCCCCGCGCCGTAACGAGGGTGTCGTCGGCGTAACACGTTACGCCGACCCCTCTGAGCAACGGACCACGCAGCACCCAGTCGTAACCGATGTTCCACAGGAGCGGCCCTAAAACCGATCCCTGTGGAACACCGCACGACACATCTCGCCGACCCGGCCCTAGCCAGCTCGGGTAAGTTATGGCTCTCTCGGAGAGATAAGCCCCGACAATTCGACGGAGGTAGGGAGGCACTCCATGATAGATAAGCGCCTCCCTGACGTAGCTCCAGGGCAAGGTGTTGAATGCGTTGGCGATGTCGAGAGACACCGCCACCACCACCTCACCCTGTGAGACTGCTTCCTCCGTCAGGCCTCTAATGCGCATGATCGCGTCCACGGTGGAGCGTCCCTGACGGAAGCCAAACTGGCTATCCGCCAGATCAGGCCCCACGCGTGTGAGGTGCCCGACGAGGCGTTGTGCAATAATGCGCTCAAAGAGCTTGCACACCTCGTACTCTGTATAGGTTTTGTTTTATAAAAGACTAGCGGACGTCACGCGGTTTCACCCGCGTAGTTCCCGTTCCCGTGGGTATACGGGAATAAAATGTAGCCTATGTTCACCGTAAAGAGTGTAGCTTCCCAACAGTGAAAAATTTTTCGAATTGGTCTAGTAGTTCCGGAGCCTATTTGTTACAAACAAACAAAAAAGCAAAAAAACAAAACAAATCTTTCCTCTTTATAATATTACTATAGATTGCCTTTTCAAAAATATTTTCTTAAATAATTTATTCTTCTTACAAAACTAGATAGGTTTGAATAAAAGTATGTTTTCAATCTGTTTTCGTAGTATATAGTTAGTTGATAATAATAGGTAGTTGAATAGGGACGTCTGTCAGTTCAATCTTCTTATTGAGAACTAGCTGACCCTCGCAACTTCGTTTACGTCACAAGGTTTGCGAAAGAAGAGGTACTTCTTCATCATACTCATCAAGCAGCGTGTGTGAAACGGCCCTGTTTGCTTAATCATAAAAGAGCTTAAAGATTAAGTCTATTCTAAAACAATTCAGTCCCCGCCTTCGGCGCGGACTGAATTATTTTACAATACCCTTAATCATTAAGCTCTTTTATGATTAAGCCAACACGCCCGTTTAGATTTACCCTCACATTCAAAAGATCCCTTGAATTCTAGGTTTGCCGAAAGTTGAGATGACCCTAATTTCTGAACTACATAAGCCTCAATATCAAAACTTGTGTGGAATGATACTCTAAATACTCCCTTTCCAACACTAAAACAATATTTGAAATCGGACCACGCGTTGAGAAGTTATTACTGAAAAACCATTTTGTCTTTCATCCCCTCTCCCGCAGAAACCACGCAAAATTTCGGGATCAAAAGTATCCTAGAACCTTCCTCGGACTATAAGCTCGGAATGTACCAAGTATCATTCAATTCGGTTCAGTAGTTTCGACGTGATACTTATTCGGGATACAGACAGACAGACAGACAGACAGACATGAAAATTTTAAATTACATTTTCGGCTTCAGTGTCGATTAGAGAACGCCCTACAATTAAAATTTTCAAAATATCTTCCATGTACAGACTCTCGACCCTCAACAGTTTTATTATAAGTATAGATGATTAATGAGAAAGTGAATGAATCGGAACGAATTTGAAAATTAGGTATGTGAATTTTAAAAATCATTAGGCGAATCATCTCTGTCACATTATTATTTTTTCTTTCGCAAATTTAAGGAACAAAATATGACAAGTACACAATTTGATTGTCAAATGAATGTGAAATTGAATTTCTCAAATGTCAATAATTATCTTAGTCATGTAGTCACGCCTTTATATCCGAAGGAGTGTGAGCAGAGGCATAATATTATATACCCCTCATTTCAAAATTTGTTTTTATCCCAGTTAAGTGGTGAGAGCCTATTGTTGAAAACTATGTTGAAATGGACAAGTTAGGTTGTACCCGTTGTAAAGCTTTGATAAGTTTACAGTTATTATTAGTTTAGATTTATTATGGTAGTAAATAAATAAATAAATATTGGTGGACATTCTCACTCACCATCGTTTAGCCCAAATTAAGCTAATATTTACAAGCTTGTGCTATGGGATCTAGACGACTGATATACATATTTAAATATTTCTAAATAGATACATAATTATTACACATAGAAAATACCTAAACCTTGAAACAAACATTTGTGGATCACACAAATATACCAGTTTAATAATATACTAGTTACGGTTAATACAAATACAATAGGAACGCGTGTTTCTTTTATTTCCATGTGTATCGATTCTCTTCGCTTCGTCACTTATTTTTCTTACGTCACTGATGTTTCATAACCAGTTACGGACATAGAAATGATTCCTGACATAATTTAAGAACAGGTTACCTACTTTAAATACATACATACGGTCTCGCCTTTATCCCCAAAGGGGTAGGCAGAGGTAAAGTATACGCCCACATTTCACCTTATAGTTTTATGACCCACGTAATCGGTGGTGAGCCTATTGCCGTATCGCAAGACAGGCGGCAGTTGAAATTTTTCAAGCCACCCCATAAAAGCCTTGGCTTGACGACTGTTATTTTACTGGCAACCGGGACCAATGGCTTAACGTGCCTTCCGAAGCACGAAAACTCTCAAATAAATGTCACAAAGTGGTCACTTGAATGGTCACCCATCCAAGGACCGGCCACAGTAAATGTTGCTTACTGCAGTGATCGTTTAAAGAACACTGAGTCCGCGGGGCCACGAGCGCTTCTTTAAATAATCATGTCAAAATTATTGGTTTCTTTCAGAGTTAAGATCAAACAGCAGTTCTCCTGGAGGCAGATTTAGGTGCTCCGTCAGAACTGGAGCCCTGCTGAATGCCAAATATTTGATGTAGTATTGTGTAAATCAGGTGTGGCCAACTTGGTTAGGTACGAGAACTACTGTTTACTGATGAAAACATGTACCAATTTCTGTCTTTTGAAATTTGGAATACAGATTTTGGGCCGACAATTCGAGGATCACTGTCAATTGTTCTGTGGACTGTGATAGTGACATGCTGTATTTGCTAAATGTCGCCATGACTTCCAATCAGGCACTGTCTGTCTGATTGAAAGTCATGGCGACATTATGTCACGAACTAAATAAAAGAAGATATTTTTCTTTTTGTAAAAAGAAATGCAAAGCTTAAAAAAAAAACGTTGCATTCTTAGTATCTACTTACTCATAAATCGTGTGAGCATTGCGTCTGAACACAAATTCACTAAATTCAATAAAAAATACGGCACTAATTTATTGATATTTTTTTGGTCACGATCAACTATTGGCCACCCCTGATATATACAATGCGGAAGGCTACTCATTGTAAATACTAGTTTTAAGAATATTATAGTTCTGAGCAATTACATCGTTTTATTTCACAAGTTTTATCCAATAGACCATGTACCTGAAAGAAAACATAGAGCAACACTACTTATAACTTTGATCAGAAGGGGAGGCCTCATACGGAAACCCTCCCTAATCCCTCTGTCAAATGCATACTTCAAAAGGTTTAGCAAACATAATATATGTCCAACGTCCATTGTCCATACAGATCCATAGCGTCCTTGGCTGCCGTCTACCGAATATATCACGGCGAGTGTTCTGAAGAGCTCTTCAACCTGATTCCACTCTGTCCTACCGGTCCCGAACAACGCATGGCAGAGGTGCCACTCATACACAGTGTAAAGAATCTTAGTCAGAACTGAGCGTTTCAAAAGATCGTTCCTCTGTGGAACTATAAACAACATGGAACGACCTGCCCGCACACGTGTTTCCCTCATCTTACAATCCCGGATTCTTTTAGCTAAGCGTGAAGAGGCATATCTCAGGGCTGCCAACTTGAGGACCACTGTCAGAAGTCTTACGGACTGTGAGAGTGACCTGCAATCGCTAGATGCGCCACGGCTTTCCATCAGGCTGGCGACCGTCAATTTGGCGAGCATATATAAAAAATAAAATATATGTGTCGAAAATTAAGAGTGCATTGTTTTAATAGTTTTGTGTTAGTTCCACAGTGACAGCTGATTGATTTTATTAGTTGTGTTTAAGAATACGATTTCCCCCCGCAACTTATAACAGACAGATATGTAAAGCATAGAGCAAATGATACCTATGCTATGTCTCTCCTTATACTGCTCGTGTTGCTCTGTGGCAGTATCCCAATGTCAACCCTCGCCGTTATAAAAAACACTACGCCAGATAAACAAACACATAATTCAGTTTACTTGGTCAAGGCGAGTTTGACTCTCCGAGTAATCAACTGATAATTTCTTTACGTATGAATGAATACTATCTTAATTATTACTAGCTATGCCTTACAGCTTCGCCGGTGTCGCACGAACCTCGTAGTACCTATCGAAACCATACACACATGCCTGTATTCATAAAAAAAGTATGAAAATGTGCCAGATTTGTTGTCATTTCTTATCAGTACTCTGCGCTCTTTTTTCTTTTTAAAGTGAGAAAAAATCCTACATGGATGTTATGCCAGACTTCTACCACCGAACTACAAACTACACGTTTCCTACCTAATGCCTACGGTTGGTAGTCCCGGATAAGCCCTCGAAAGGATGATCCCAGGACTCTCAGTCTCTGCTCCCATGGGTAGTAACATGATGATACATACTTATTCCTTGTTTTTAAACGTTAGCGTCGTTTATGTACGTATAGTGCATCGCTGTTGATAATAATAGTGTATATCTACATCTGATATCTTGTGCAAGGCCTTCCCTCGTTCAGCGAGGCTGTTTTGGTGGTGTTTTAGTGGAAATTTTCAGTTTAAAACTACATAGTCTATGTTGTATCTACAAATAGATACAGTTTCTTAATGGTTAGAGAATTTTAAAATCGGCTTAGTAGTTTTAAAGTTTATCTACAACATACAGACAAACATTTTCTTCTTACAATATTAATAAAGATGAAGCGCTCGTAGCTATCGTAACGTAACCTCACACGCTCAGTATTGTGTATTTCACGTTCACTGCGTATCGTACAGTATAGCTAAACAGAGACAATATAATGTCCGTAGTACTACACCTCTATAACATAGTGATTCGGCGAGCACTTAGTTACTGCTCGTTCGCTCTAACTTTGCCGCTCGGCCACATACTAAAGTCGAATTTTTACTTAGACGAAGTAAATTGACAGCAACTAATGTCACTTCTTCATACAATGTTGCTTATTTTCTATGACGAAGTTAAATTAGCTTTTTTTTTTTTTTTTTTTTATACCACTAAGGTGGCAGACAAGCATACGGCCCACCAGGAGGACTGGTGGTCACCGCAGCCTATGAACGTTTGCAACACAGGGGCGCCACACTCGCGCTGCCGACCCTGTAAAAACCTTCTTAGACCCCTTTTGAAGAACCCCATACTGTAGGCGTTTGGGAAAACCGAGGCAGGAAGATCATTCCACAACCTAAGTGTGCGCGGAAGAAATCCCCTATCGGATCTAACCGTGCTCGAACGCTCCGGACGTAGGGTGTGAGGATGAAATCCCAGTCTATGGCGAGCGGTGCGATGATAGAACGTAGCCGTGGGCATCATGTCAAACAATTCCTCAGAGCAGATACCATTGTACAGGCGGTAGAACACGCATAAGGAAGCAAAGTCTCTCCTGTCGCAAAGAGGTTCAACACCACCTGTCAGTAAAGGATCGTTGACAACTCTCACAGCTCGCCTCTGCACCGAGTCAAATGGACGAAGCTGATATTCAGGTGCCCCCGCCCAGAGGTGACAGCAGTACTCCATGTGTGGCCGCACTTGCGACTTATAGAGAAGCAGTGTTTGCGCCGCAGTAAAGTACCGCCGCGCCCTGTTGAGCACACCGAGCTTCTTGGACGCTAGCTTGGCCTTGTCCTCCAAATGACTGCGGAACTGAACGTCACTGGAGATGTCAACACCAAGGATCCCTATACTTTTAGAGATGGAAAGAGATGTGCCCTGGAATTGTGGCGCTACAGTAATTGGGGCTTTCTTAGCGGTAAAGAAACACGCTTGTGTCTTGGAGGGGTTGAACTGGACAAGATTTTGTCTACCCCAATCGGAAACTCTAGTAAGAGTAGCCTCGATTTCAGACACAAGCTGTTCACGACTTTCTTCCACTGCGTCCCGAGAGATACCGGGCCGGCCTGTGTAACAAGTGTCCCCCGTACTGTCGTCTGCATAACAATGAATGCCGTCAATAGACAACATGTCATTGATATGCAGCAGAAACAGAGTAGGGGACAACACTGAGCCTTGCGGTACTCCAGCGTTAATGGCCATGCAGTCAGAACAGCTGCCGTCGACAACAGCCCTGATGCTTCTACCGGCCAAAAAGCTGGACACCCATCCGCATAATCTTTCGGTCAGTCCGTAGGAGGGCAATTTATTAAGAAGACCACGGTGCCAGACCCGGTCAAAGGCTTTAGAAATGTCGAGGCTCACTGCTAGAGCCTCGCCCTTACTCTCGATAGCCGTCGCCCATCGGTGTGTGAGGCACACGAGAAGATCGCCCGTCGAGCGACCGTGACGGAAACCGTACTGCCGGTCACTGAGCAGGTCGTTTTCCTCAAGGTACCTCAGGAACTGTGTATTAATTATACGCTCCATCACCTTAGACAATAGGGAGGTGACGGCTATAGGCCTGTAATTGGCCGGGTCGGTCCTATCACCCTTCTTGGGCACAGGATGCACATACGCGATCTTCCACGACGCCGGGACTTGTCGCATAGAATATGAAAGCGTGAAAAGACGTGTAAGTACCGGACACAACTCTGGACCACACTGCTTAAGTACCACCGCGGGTATACCGTCCGGCCCACTCGACTTATGAACGTCCAGAGAACGAAGCTCCCGTCGGACGTCCCGCTGCGTGAATTTAACTTCCGGCATGGAGGTTCCACACCACGGAACGTCCGGCGGCACAGCACCCCCGTCGCTCATGGTCGAGTTAGCGGCAAAGAGAAAACCCAAAAGGTCAGCCTTCTCCCCGGCACTCTGGGCCAGACTACCGTCGGGTTTAAGCAAAGGTGGTAAACCTGACTGACAGAAGTTTCCCTCGGCAGCTTTGGCAAGCGACCAGAATTCACGACTCCCTGAAGGGTACCCTGCTAGCCGCTCACCAATTCTGCCGACGAAATCGAATTTAGCCCTGACAATTGCTCTCTTGCTAGCCCTCGAGGCAGCATTTAATTTGCGTTTCACCTCAGAGATGTTTGGATCTGAATTTGCACGAGCCGTGGTCCAGGCTCTGTAGGCAGATTCTTTCAGCATCAAAGCTTCTCTGCAGAGCCGATTGAACCACGGTCGCTTTTTTGCTCCTACAGGGATCCAGCGGTTAGGAATGTAGCACTCCATGCCCTCCAAGATCCCCTCAGCGACTGCTGCAGCGCAGGAATCCAGATCGTCTGAGGCAAAACAAAGCCGCCTCCACCGGTACGACGCGAAGAACACCCGCAGTCCATCCCAGTCTGCTGACTTATAGTGCCACACATGTCGCCACTCCTTGGGCCGAGGTGGTTCAGGCCTTGCGAGCTACTGTCAATTTACTTCGTCTAATTAAAAATCGGGTATACGCCTCTACGCCAGCGGCAAAGTTAGAGCGAACGGGTAGTACAATAAATGTCTGTAGTACTACGCATCTATAACATAGTGATTGGGCTAGCACTTAGTTACGTAGCTCAGCGTGGGCATAATAACAGCTTCAGGTCCTCGCGACAAGTCTGGACGTGGACATTATCTTGTTAGAAGCCATGCTACAAGCCATGTTCTCCAGCTAAATAAAGTGGTATGCCGCCGAGTTTT
This sequence comes from Miltochrista miniata, assembly GCA_933228765.1. Classification (NCBI taxonomy): domain Eukaryota; kingdom Metazoa; phylum Arthropoda; class Insecta; order Lepidoptera; family Erebidae; genus Miltochrista; species Miltochrista miniata. The sequence goes on from OW121769.1 coordinate 8,159,316, forward strand.
TCTGCGAACAAATCACGCTTGTAAAAGAGGCGGCGCGGGGAGGGAGTGGGGGATAACTCTTCCACCGAAGTTTCGCAGTCTGCGGCGAGGGCTCCGTAGACTTGTTTTAGATCTAGACTAGCTTCCATCACCGGGAGCTTGATGACGACGGGAGGCTACTCCGACCTTACAGAAGCAGGCCCAAGACGGTTGCGTACGTGAGGGTTTCTCGCACCAAGAAGCGAGATAACACCCGAACCCACCTTCAAAGACGTGGGATAGTAGGTACCAGAACCACTAGGTGAGACCGGGTTGGTAGCAAAAGTCTGGCGAAAATCCTGGAACATTGTTTCGAGGGTTTACCCGAGAACCGCGTGGTTTCAGTCGGTAAGAGTCATCAGCAATAGCATCCTTGAGAGAATTCCCCACGTAATTTCTTTTTTAAGTGTCTTACGGCTTTATTACAAAACATGGTTTAACTATAGTACTCTACTAAATATGTAGAAAAAGAATGTATATAGAGCTTCCGTATCATTCTCACAAGTTTATTTAGTCTCAAGACTGGGGGTTTATATGGATTGTTGACAAGGATTCCAGTGCCAGGTTAAATGATGATAATGGTGATGATGATGGTAATGACGCTGATGATGATGATCATCAAGTACTTATAGTATTATAGTTATACCATGTTTTGTAATGAAGCCGTTAGAGTCTACCATTAGTGGCAGTGGTACGAGTGTTTCCAATGGCACGTTTTATACCATTGGTCTCGGCTACCAGTTACATGGTATGGTCGTTATAATGAAATAGGTTATAAATTTGAGGTCGTGAGGTTATGTTTCGACGTAAAATTGTAATCTACATAACGAGAGTGTAAACTGTTGAGATGCTGTGAACTATGAAAGTTGATTAGGTTAGGTTGGAACAGTGAGCATGCGAAGGCGCGCGTGCGAATCGAGCGCTTCCGGAAAATCTTTTGAATTTTCAAACGTTATCTCTTGAATTTTCAATCGTAATTTTCCGAAATAGGTAGTTAGTCTTTGAGTAATTTAGGCTACTTTTAGTTTGAAAAATAATTAAGTAACTACACACAAAAGAGTATTTTAGGTAGGTGTTATTTTTCTGCACGGAATACCCTTTTCAGAAATGGTATGGTGGTACAAAACAACGTGAATTATACCTATAGGTTAAATATTGTGACTCACCTATCAAGACCAAGCCGAAACCTTGGAACTGGAAACTCGATTTTTTTCAAGATATGTCAGCCAATCTAAGAATGTCGCGAACGCATTGTAGGAGTCATTTATTCTTCGTCGCGAGGAGAAGAGCGCGCTTTCATATCGCGATGCAGGACATCAACTAATCTTTGATATGTAGCGCTAGACACATATTTTTTAAAATTCAACCCTCAAAGATTAAAATGGAAGGTTAAAAATTATCTCTCCATTTACAATACCTACAGTCATTCGGTATGTTACAATAGCCAACTAAAATATCTTATCCATCAAAACACAGTTCGAACTGCTAAACGGAATTTCTGTTATGATTTTGGACCCAATAAGAATGAATCTATTCTCTAATTCCCTTCTTTCGGGGTCTTCAGGAAAAGTAGGGAACTAGAGAATAACCACGGATTACCAGAGTCTTTACGGAAAAAAGGGAACTAGAGAAACAACCACGGATTTCCAAAATCTTTACGGAAAGAAGGGAACAAGAGAAACAACCACGGATTTCTGGAGTCTTTACGGAAAGAAGTGAACTAGAGAAACAACCACGGATTTCCGGAGTCTTTACGGAAAGAAGGGAACTAGAGAAACAACCACGGATTTCCAAAATATTTACGGAAAAAAGGGAACTAGAGAAACATCCACGGATTTCCGGAGTCTTTACGGAAAGAAGGGAACTAGATAAATAACCACGGATTTCCGGAGTCTTTACGGAAAGAAAGGAACTAGAGAAACAACCACGGATTTCCGGATTCTTTACGGAAAGAAGGGAACAAGAGAAACAACCACGGATTTCCGGAGTCTTTACGGAAAGAAGGGAACAAGAGAAACAACCACGGATTTCCGGAGTCTTTATGGAAAGAAGGGAACAAGAGAAACAACCACGGATTTCCGGACTCTTTACGGAAAGAAGGGAACAAGAGAAACAACCACGGATTTCCGGAGTCTTTACGGAAAGAAGGGAACTAGAGACAAAACCCATTCTTATTGGGTACTTACGTCATAAGGAGGCTTGTGGAGGACTTTGATGGAGTGTATTCGGCGGATACCCTCCTTCAAGGTTTTTCAGAGCTCATCAGAACACTCATCGTGATTAATATATTTTGTTTATTTATTTTTGTATACACTAGTAGTACTACCCCTACTGACGGCTTAACGTGCCTTCCGAAGCACGGAAACGCTCGCAAATAAATGTCACAAAGTGGTCAAGAAGTGGTCACCCATCCATAACCAGCCACAGTAAATGTTGCTTACTACAGTGATCGTTCATAGAACGCGTATAGGGTAGATCCCATCGACCCCGGTCGTCCTGCCCCATTACCGGGGCCGTCGGGAAAAGTTGTTTTAACGAACCCGGTAGCACCGACCCCGTCGTTTAAAGGGGTGGATGGGCGGTTGGCACAGGTTAGATCCCATCGTCCCCGGTCGTTAGTAAGCTACTTAAAAGTCGTTAAAGGGAAAAATGTCCATATATAAAAAAAATATAATAAAACAAGCGCTCGTGGCCCCGCGGACTCAGTGTTCTGTAAGCGATCACTGCAGTAAGCAACTTTCACTATGGCCGGTACTTGGAACTCATCCAAGTACCGGCCATAGTGAAAGTGACCATCCATGTGATCACTTTGTGACATTTATTTGAGCGTTTCCGTGCTTCGGAAGGCACGTTAAGCCGTTGGTCCCGGTTGCCAGTAAAATGGCTGTCGTTAAGCTAAGTTGAAGGCTTCATTTCAACAGCAGGCAGTCACAGCCTGCGCCATTTAAACACGGCAATACGGCTCACCACCTATTACGTGGGACAAATTATACAAAGGTGAAATATGGGCATATAATATGCCTCTGCCTACCCCTTCGGGGATAAAGGCGTGACCATGTGTATGTATGTATGTATATAAAAAAAAACAACGAAGGCTAAGGCGGGAGCTCCGCTCCGCTTCGCTCCCGCCTTAGCCTTCTAACTTATCATATCTAAGTAAATGGTTAACACCCCGACTGGGTCGGTGCTACCGGGGTCGTTAAAACAACTTCTTCCAAGTGCCCCGGTAACTGGGCAGGACGACCGGGGTCGATGGGATATACCCACTGATTCTGCGGGGCCACGAGCGCTTCACAATGTTGTGCTGAATAACACAATGAGCGTTTACGAGACACTAAGTGAACAGTTTACACAAGTTATTGAAAACTAACCAGTTTTCTTTCAGTACTTTATAAAAGCCCCGTGTGGCGACGGGGTCCCATGTTGCGACGAGTAAGAGTACAAAATGTCGCCACCCCAATATATCCCGTGGGTGTCGTAGAGGCGACGAACACTTTCGCAAAAAGAACCATTGCGTAGAGAAGGAAAACTCGAAATAAAACCCGGTTGTCAATAAAATGACAATCGTTAAGCCAAGTGAAAAATTTTAACCTGCGCCTGTTCTTTTCAACACGGCAAATGGCTCACCACCTATTACGTGGGACATACAACTATAAGGTAAAATGTAGGCGTATACTATGCCTCTGCCTACTCCGTCGGGAATAAAGGCGTGACTATATGTATGTATGTACTTCATAATAACATAAAAACGTTTGTCTTTACATCTGTAAAACTACGTGCTTGTCATCTTACCATCCCATGTACCCTTGATACCAAAAAAATAACTTCCGTGATTGAAAAGGTTGTACTAAAATAAATAGATACTAATCCTAAGAATTCATGTTATCCTCGACGGTTAAAGTTAAAAAAATAACGTTATCTGTCATGAAACCTTCGCAGGCTTTCTTATCTGGCCATTTTATATTAGCAGCAAACGATTATTGCGAACATATAAACTGATTTTCTCTGAACTAGTGCACATATCCTGAAAAAAAAAAAAAGAATTTCTTTTATAAATAGTTTTTTTTTTCACTTCTAAATGGTTTTGGCACCAAGTTGTTCAGTTGTAAACGTCGGTTCTGATTTCAAATATTACAAAACTCTATTGTAATTTAAAGACTGTTTGAATTGTGTGTCGTGTTAAAAACATTTGATTTCACAGTGTTTAAAGTTATTTACATGACAACTGTTTAATCTTTTTATTGTAAAGGTAAGTGTTTACTACATGATTTTAATAAATGTAGTTTATTTAGAAATCCCTGATGGATGTTATGCCGGGAGATCCGGATAAGCATCCTTCTAAAATTCGAATGAATGATATTAATATAACATTTGATGCCGTCAATGGCAAAGAAGTTTTACTTCAATCGCGCGTTAAGGTTACACGCACACACTTTTTTTTTAGAGTTTGGGAGTTTTCTAAATACAAAATGTGTGTATTTAAAAATATATATATATGTCTATCAGTCGTCTAAATCCCAAAGTACAAGCTTATATTAGGTTAATTTGGTCTAGATGATATTGTGTGAGAAAGTCCACCAATATTTATTACCAGCTGTTGCCTGCGACTTCGTCCACTTAACACTAAATGTTAAGTGGTGCAAACCGCAACGCAATAAAGAAAACCGCATTGCAATCGGTTAAGCGGTTGCTGAGATTAGCGTGCACAAACGTACAGACAAACAGACATACAGACAAACAGACAAAAATTTTAAAAATCATTGTTTTGGGTTCTATTGCGTTCTTAATGCCCCCCTATAATATTTTTTCTTATTTTTCTTCCATGTACAGACAGCGACTTGTTACGATTTTATTATACTTAGGTATGTTTTGATTGATGATATTGATTGATGATATTGATTGATGATATTGATTGATGATATTGATTGATGATATTGATATATTTTAGGTACGCTGGGAACTTGGAGCCGTTTCTGTATGGTCTGCATCATTTAGAGCACACCTTTAGGCAAAGTTATTCTATATACCTAATGCTAGAGTTATTAACCGGCTCCATACTAAGTATATATTAACACGTGTTTTGTGGTTTATTGTTATTTTAATGTACAATTTCAATACTGGTATTTAACTACCAAATGGTAGGTTAATGCTTCTAAATTGCAAATCCGTTACAAATCAAAATAAATAAAATAATGTTCGACCTTTACACATAACACCATCTCGCTCCCATTTAGCTAAATAAGCTTGTGCTATGGGATCTAGACGACTAATAGACAAACTTAAATATTTTTAAATACTCGTACATACATATATTATAAGTACATAGACATACCCAAACTCCTTCTCTTCAGGGCACGTCACTCACCATCTCTGAAAGTATAGGAATCCTTGGTGTTGAAATCTCCAATGTCGTTCTGTTCCGAAGTCATTTGGATGACAAGGCCAAGCTTGCGTCCAAGAAGCTTGGAGTGCTCAGTAGGGCGCGGCGGTACTTTACTGCGGCTCAAACAATGCTTCTCCATAAGTCGCAAGTGTGGCCGCACATGGAGTACTGCTGTCACCTCTGGGCGGGGGCACCTGAATACCAGCTTCGTCCTTTTGACTCGGTACAAAGGCGTGCTATGAGAGTTGTCGGCGATCCCATACTTGCAGGTTATGTGGAACCTCTTAGTGACAGGAGAGACTTTGCTTCTCTGTGTGTATTCTACCGGCTGTATAACGGTTTGTGCTCTGAGGAATTGTTTGACAAGATGCCTACGGCTACATTCTACCATCGCACCGCTCGCCACAGACAGGGTGTTCATCCTCACATGTTGCATCCGGAGCGCTCGAGCACGGTTAGATCCGATAGGGGCTTTCTACCGCGCACGCTTAGGTTGTGGAATGATCTCCCTGCCTCGGTTTTCCCAAACGCCTACGGTATGGGGTTCTTCAAGAGGGGTCTTAGAAGGTTTTTACAGGGTCGGCAGTGCGAGTGTGGTGTCTCTGGTGTTGCAAACAAACATTGTGAACCACACAAATATTTGTAGTGACCCGGGAATCGAACCAGGATCTCAGCGCGCCAATTGGTTACACTTGCGCTACCAAGGCAGTCAAAATAATTCTGTTGCCCTCATAGTGCAGTGGTGGTGCTAGTGGTTGTGATATTCAATTCTTTGCATCGATGGCACAGTTGTCGTGTATGAGACTGCCTTGCTGACGTCTTAGGTTCGAATCCCGGGTCAAGAAATATTTGTTTGATCAAACAAATCCATCTATATATTTATACTAATCTATACTATTATAAATATAAAGAGAGAAAGGGTCTGACTAACTAATCAACGTGGAGACGAACCTCCTGAACCTAGAATGATGAAATTTGGACAGTAGGTACTTTTATTAACTAGGTAAGTAATAAGAAAGGATTTTTAGAAAACCACCATTAAGGTGGTAAAATAAGGTATAACAGTTGTATGGAAATTCGTCATCTTCAAAGTTAGCATCATGAAATTAGGTGTACCGGTTTCTGGTATATTAAGATGAAAAACCTGAAAGTAATAGGTAGTAGTAAAACTGTCTATTCTAAACTAAAATAAGGAATATTCTACTTTACTTATTACGTGTCTGTATGTTTGCAGTATGTCACGGACGGACGTATTCAGATTGAGATTAAATTTCTTGTTTAAATCGAATAGGCTCCGAAACTCTGGACCGATTTGAAAAATTCTTTCACTCTGAAGCCTCGCTATCCCTGAGTAACATAGGCTATATTTTATTCCCGCATTCCCATGAAACGGAAGTTACGCGGGTGAAACCGCGTGACGTCCGCTAGTATCTTAATATATATACAAATCTCCTGACACGATGTTTGTCCGCGATGGACTCCTACTTAACCGATTTTAACCAAATTTGCACATCGTGTGCAGTTTGATCCCACTTGAGAGATAGGTTTTTTTTGTGGAAAGCCTACAGGGCTACGGCCGGGAGACCTGGGTTACAAATCCTTAGCATAGTAACGCATGGCCTGGTCCTCTAGTCTTAGACCATATATCACGGGACTAGCCTTTGCGAACCACCGCATACAAAAATATTCTGCCAGTTTTCATACAAGTGAAGAGGGAAACACAAAGACATATAAAATTTCATTGCATTTAAAAATGTATTAATCGACAAACGCGTAATGGCTGTTGTGTGTTAATTGTTATTGTACAGTCAACTACAATGTAATGTATTAGTTTAATAATATAAAATGATGTACTGATGTACAGGCTTTTTATAAAGCCAAAAGACCAAATGGTCATGTGCAATGGCAGAAAACAATGCTTAAGTAAGGCGCATCCTGTGGTTAGATGATCTAAGCCTCTAGTGTATACTAATATTATAAAGAGGAAATATTTGATTGTTTGTTTGTTTGCATCGAATAGACTCCGAAACTATTGGACCGATTTGAAAAATTCTTTTACTGTTGGGAATCTGCACTCTTTGCGATGAACATAGGCTATGTTTTATTCCCGTATTCCCACGGGAACAGGAATTACACAGGTGAAACCGCGTAAAGTCCGCTAATCTATATATATAAAAATCAATGCCACTTTTCGTTGTAATTTTATAACTCAAGAACGGGTTTACCTATCCAAACCAAATGTTTAGGCTTTGTTCGGACTTTTTAGTAGATGGTTTATGTGAAGTTTGCACAAAATCGGTCGAGCGGTTCTTCATTTATCACGCAAACGAAGTTGCGAGGGTCAGCTAGTATTTTATGAATGTGAAAGTTTGTAAAGATGTTCTGATGTTTATATAAAACCGTTCCCATGGGAAGAGGAAAGAGAGAGTTCACATACAGCAGAAAAAAAATCAAGGAAATGCTTTGTTTTTCATTTTATACTTTACTAGCTGATGCGCGCGGCTTCGCCCGCGTGAATTTTGGTTCCCGTTCCAGCTTCCCATGAAAACAATTTTCTGGGATAAGAAGTAGCCTATGTGTTATTCCAGACTATACTCTATCCCTATACCAAATTTCAGCTGGATCCATTCAGCCGTAAGAGCGTGATTGAGTAACAAACATCCAAACATCTAAACATCCAAACATCTTCACAAACTTTCACATTTATAATATTATAGTAGGATAGTAGGATTAAATAAATATAACTAGCACCTTTGACGCAAGTATGTATGTGCATAATTAACAATTATTAATTGTAACACCGTCACGATTTACTCAGGTGTTCATAAAACAATTAATTGTTATGCAAATAATACTAAAAACATGTTCAATGTTTCAGTGTGAGCAAGCCTTCAGAGTGAATTTAGTGATTACTTCTTGAGAGTGATTATTTTTAATATTAATTAACGTTTCCCGTCGCGTGTAATCCCGTCGCTGTTATAGCATTATTTAGAACAAATTTTTTGAAGGTAATTAATTGTGTGAAAACCTAAGATACCCAACCCAACAAACATCCAAATATCTTCATAAACTTTCACATTTATAATATTAGTAGGATATATATTAAGCATAGATTATTTTACGTGATATTCAATCTGTATTCTAAATAAAGTGCTGGTATTTTAAGTGTGTAGAACTTGACTTTTTTAAGTGTGGCATTATTGCCAAGCCGGTGTCTTACCAATTAAAACCACTCGGTGCATAAATAGCACAGTATATCTACTTTTTTATCATGTGATAATACCCAGGGTATAGCATCATACCGACCAAACTCTACCAGCCAAAACCAATTGGTTACTGCCTATCCTATGGCTGGGGACTCCTCGAAACGGGTCTATTATGTTTGACCAAAAAGAAATTGCCAAATTATCACTTCTCAAAATATGTTTCGCATAATTTCATTTGCCAAATTATTATTTAGCAAAAAAACTCTTTGCTAATATTTGTAACGCAAACGTTATATTTGGGCAGTGAACGTTTAAACAAAAACTTATTTACCAACTAGTACTTTTACCCATTTTTATTTAGTCTAATGTTTCATTTGGAAAAATATATTTTACGCAAAATAAAATAAGGCAAATATATCATTTAATTTTTTTTGCGGAGCTACGATTTCGATCGATGGTTATAAAAAAAAATAACCACGAAGGCTAATGCGAGAGCTCCGCTTCGCTCCGCTCCGCTCCCGCATTATGCCCGCCTTCAACTGCGAGCGAGTCGGACCCATTACGGACTCCGCTATACTCGTAACGATGATTTTCGATACATGTCATGTCCGCTTTGGTGGAAGGACATGTATGAAAATCGTCGTTACGAGTATAGCGGAGTCCGTAATGGGTCCGACTCGCTCGCAGTGGAAGGCGGGCATGTCTTCTAACCTAACCTATCCAAATCGTGGTGTGCAGTATTTGACTTGGAACCGTTGCATAGCAAATCATTTGACCAAACGTTTATTGTCTTAAGATTGTTTGCTGTAATAAATAATTTGCTTAATGATCAAATGCAATAATGATATTATCCTTGGTAATATTTTGCTAAATAAAAATTTGACGAAATGCAAAAGTGCGTACTAAAATTATTCCAAACATTGCAATGGTATAAAAAAAAATTGCCAAAATTTGTTTGGGTAGTGAAATTTTGGCAAAATCTTTTCGGTCAAACGATAGGCACCCCCTCGGAACAATTGAACCTTGCTCCGAAATCATACTCTCTTCAGTTGTTTGAAAAGTGACCAGGATAGGTTTAATGTCAGGTCTGTCAGAAGCTGTATGGTCAGACACTCGTTCATTACGTTTCCACGTGGTCTTTGCAAAATATGAGCTTGAATAGAAAAGGCGAGGATATTTCCGGCTTCTCAAAAGCGGGAAGAAAGATGGGCCTAATAGTTATTACATGCCAGCTCTTTCAGCCTAACCGGAATATTTTGAATTTTATTGTTTCAGATGAATATCCTGTGGGCAGTATTTCTTTGGTACATTCATACGTCTTCAGCTCAAAGTACCAATTGTAACTTCTATGAGAAAGTAAGTATGATTGATTATTTATACTCGCGGCTATTTAAGCGTTGAATGGAATGACAAATTAAATCAGCAATAAAAATAGGGCATAAAAGCAAAGATATTATAATAGAATTACATACAGATAGGCAACTCCCTGCCGCACCACAGCTGTCAGTTGACGGACGTGCTGAGGGAACATTTGCTTAGCATTATTGGTCACACGCACACATTCAAGCTGGAGTTTCCGCCCTGTGATAAAAGTCAAAGCTAGTTATTGAGAAACGGGTAGCGACGTCCCTCTGAATTAAGGAGGGGCGACGAAAGAAACAAAAAAAGGGTTGACATGGATTCTGATAATCTTGGCGGAACTCCCTTGCATCGACTACAACAACAGCACGTAGGCATCGTTGGCGCCGGGAATGATACTGTCTATTTGCGTGTGGAGCGCCGTGTCATCGCTCTGGTCCTCGCAGTGCTGACACTCGGCCGTGGTTTCCCGGTGTTTTCCCTACAGATACCTACCGAAGCTACCGTGCCCGGCAAGCAACCGGTAGGAGAGAGCACCGTGTCTCCTCTCCTATCACTCGTCCATGACCGGTTTGACGGCCGCGATTGTTGCGAATCCCCCCTTTGGTTGCTCAAGTCGCACCTTCCATGTCTCCACGGTTCCTGGTGGAGCAGGGACCGCTGCGCCTCGATTTCTCGAGCCGCAGGCCTTTGGCCCTGCTCCAGCGCCTCCTTGCGCCATCTGAACAGTGACGCAAGGGCTCTCGCTTCCAGGTCCCATGGAGGGATCCCGGCTAGGAGACATGCCGCCTCACCGGAGATCGTGCGGTATCCTCTTATCACCCTGACGGCCATCACTCTCTGCGGGCTCAGCAGTCTAGCCACATTGCTGGCCGTCAGGGTCTCCGCCCATACGGGAGCCCCGTATAGGGCCATGCTTCGCACGATCCCCAGGTACAGTCTCCTGTAGGGAGCATGTTCAGCGATCTTTTAACATCAAAGAATGACTTAGTGCTTAGTAGTATTATAATAGCAAAGAGTTTCAATGTCACATTAGACGCTACAATCTGGGAACCAGTGACTGAAAAGTTTAGGGGTAATAGTCTGACTTGGTATGTGATGGGAACGGATAAAAAGCATGTTACGAAAATAACGATAAATTTTAATGTTCAGGGTTGAACAGCTAGAAAGCCAAAGAAAAGACGAATGGGGTGTGAAAAGAATGACAATATGAATGTGAAAGGAGTGAACGATGAGACTACAAGAAGAAGTGGAATTGCTCCGACTCCAAATATATTACCTTACTAGCTGATGCGCGCGGATTCGCTCGCGTGAAATATTCCCGGGATAAAAAGTAGCCTATGTGTTATTCCTACTATACTCTATCTCTGTCATGACGGCAGCGTGACTTGAGAGATTCACGCACGCCCCCGCTTTGAAGCGGGATAGCACCCGAACCACCCCTTAGACGAGGCCGCAGTGGTAGCCGTGGGTCTGTCGGGAGTCCTGGGACATCCTTCCGAGGGCTTACCCAGAGCTCCCAACCATAGGCTGGTGGGTACGTGAAGTTTTTTAGTCGGTAGGAGTCCGGCATAGCATCCATGATGGATTTTCCCTCAGGTTAAAAAAAAAACTCTATCTCTGTACCAAATTTTAGCCAGAGCCGTCAGAGCGTGATTGAGGAACGAACATCCAAACATCTTTACAAACTTTCACGTTAGTAGGGATAGAACAAAGGCAAGAGAATGATGATCTGAAAAGCTTCTTAAATTCCTCCATTAATTTCAGATTACCGCAACTGGCACCAGCAGTATCAGGAGTCCAAATTACCCAGCCAATTACACGGGAGCTTTACAATGCCGATGGATAGTCGACTGTCCTGTGGGGTACAACTGTCGCTTGAATTGTCCTGAAATTATCATACCGCAGGTAAGTGAAATTAAAGATATTTTTTATTCTAGAGCATTATAACTTTAGCTTGGCAAAAAAGTCTTTGAAAAAACTAAACTATGATTATTAATTTCAGTCAGTAAAATTACATTAATAATAGTCTAAATGAATAAAATACTATAATATGAAAAATTACTATTGTAGTAGAATGACTATACTCTGTAAAATATAGCTTGATCTCTGTGACAGTTATATTAACGTAAACAAAATCGACTTTTATTTCAAAGGCATAAAGTTGTTTTTTACAGTTTGCACCTCTGTATTCTCACTCTCTACATTTCAATCACAAAAGTTTTATGCCGTTGAAATAAAGTCTATTCTTGTTTAAGTTTGTAGAGCTGTCACAGAGATCAAGCTATATTTTACAGAGTATAAAATGTCTAAGTCTTGCCAAACATTACTATTTTAGCGGGTAACCCTTTTTAGGGTTTCGTAGCCAAATGGCAAAAACGGAACCCTTATAGATTCGTCATGTCTGTCTGTCTGTCTGTCTGTCTGTCTGTCCGTCCGTGTGTCACAGCCACTTTTCTCCGAAACTATAAGGCCTATGGTATTGAAACTTGGTAAATAGATGTATTCTGTAAACCGCAATAGGATTCTTATATAAAACTAGAAAAAAAGCACTAATTTTTGGGGGTCCCCATAATCAGAACTGAAACTCAACATTTTTTTTTTCTTCAAATCCATACGTGTGGGATATCTATAGATAGGGCTGTAAAAATGCTATTGAGGTTTCTGAACTCATTTTTTCCTTAAGTGAATAGTTTGCGCAAGAGACACTTCCAAAGTGGAAAAATGTGTGTCCCCCCTCTCTAATTTCTAAACTAAGAGAATGATAAATCTAAAAAAAAATATGATGTATATTGCCATAAAAACTACCAACGAAAATTGGTTCGAACAAGATAGAGCTGGTAGTTTTTTTTTTTAATACGTCATAAACCGCAATTTTCGGTTAGAAAAATCACTACCACTGCTAACGTGTTAAAACTTCAATCAAAGTTACACCGAACTATAAGAACTTTTATATTATGTTACTGGCTGCTACGAAACCCTTCATGGGCGAGTCCAACTCGCACTTGACCGGTTTTTTTGTATCAGTGACAGCTGCAGTTGACATTTTACTTGCTGAGATTAATAATCCTATTTTAATATTTTGCATGCTGGCTACATTGTGAAAATGCTGTCAAATTTCAGTAATACAGTCAATAAATAAAGTTTCATAATTTGATTGGTGGTTTTTATTGACGTGTATTGGCAAATAATAAAAAAACCCGTGTGGCGACGAGGCCCATGTGGCACCGGGAAAGAGTTCAAAATGTCACCATCCCGAGGGGCTCGTAAGAGGCGACTAATGGAACAATTTCGCAAAAAGATCCATAGCGTAGAGAAAGAAAATTTGAAATGACAATCGTTAAGCCAAAAAAGAACTAAAGAAAACCTACGGGCCGGCTTGAAAAACAACAGCGGATCGTCACGACCTGTGCCTGTCCATTTCCACACGTCAGTAGGCTGTCACCGTCAGAATGGCAGGTTGCCTGTGAGAAACGAGTCCCAAAGTATATTCAAAAATTGCTACATGATTGCTTATATTTGCTACACGTCTCCAAGAATTGCTACATATAATACATTTTGAGAAACAAGAATATTTTTTTGACCAGCGGTCCTGACGTTTGGATGGCTGGTTGCCTACGCGTTCAGCATGAAGGACGCAGAATTCCAAAACTTTTATTGCATGAATAATTGCTTAATAATTGCTTCATTCACGAATTTTAGGTTTGAGCTTCATACGTACATCAGGTAAGAAGATACAGCCATGACTGAAGAAGTGCCTGATATATTGGAATAGCAACAATTTGTGTTACTGCAACGTCATGTTCTAATCGTGCAGGCGCTAATAATTAAGGGTTATTTTCACAAATTTAACGCTGAATATCGTCGTTGCGCCTGACAAGTTCCATATGTGCATTTTTTTATTTTTCAATTTTTGCATAAGGGGAGGGTGGCAAAGTGCGCGTAAGGGCCACGTGCGCCTACCACAAATATCTCGAAAACTATCTATTGGATTCTAGTAGCGACAATTTACGTCGATGCTACAAACTAATTTATAGTTTTTGATACTAGACACAGATGGCTTGAGCCATATGAGGTTGACACACGCGCCATTTTATTTTCACTGTTGTGGTAAGTGATGAGCAGAGATGACCATGGCGTAATAATCGTTAAAAATCTCAACAAATTGAAGTTTTACTGGCGTACGAGTGAAATAAGCGCACACTTTAAATATTTAGCAATAGGATTCTAAATTTATATCTTAATTTTTTTTTTATTTATATCTTTAGGTTTTTTTAAATGTAGAAAGGAGCAATTCGTGTCACTGCCAGGCAACCTTGTCTTCTAGAAAGTCTTTAATGCTATAATAAGCTTTCTGGCACAATTTAAGTTTTACTAGTTTTTTAAATTTATTAGCTGACAAACCTGTTACGGCTGTCGGCAATGTATTGTACATTCGAATACAATTTCCCGCAAAAGAATTGCTTATTTTATTAAGCCTAAATCTAGGTACAACCAATTTATTCTTATTTCTTAAGTTTAGGTAATGGATATCACTATTTTTAATAAATTTACAGTTATTTTAATGAGTATATAATAAGTTTTCATATAATTATGTACTGTGAATACACAGTAAGGATGTTGATATCCTTAAACTTTTTGATGGATGTTGATATCCTTAAATGACTCCCGAAACCCCATACCATAGATAGCCCGGACAGCCCTTTTCTGCAACACAAAGATACATTCAATGTCGTCAGCGTTACCCCATAATAGTATGCCATAGGTCATGACACTGTGGAAATAGCTAAAGTTGTCTACTTTAGCTATTTCCACAGTGTACAATGGCATAATGACGCGCTGTTCTAATGTCTGTCAGTTGTCGGATCTTTTTAACGGCATAGGCTGCAGAGCTCAGTCTGCCCGAGACTTTCTCGATATGAGGCCCCCACTGCAAGTTGGAGTCTAACTTTATGCCCAGAAATACAGTTTCATCGACCAATTCTACTTGATCATCCCTAATCCTAATACTGGTGTTAACGAGCCTAACATTTGGCAAGGTGAATCTAATACATTTTGTTTTAGTTTCATTTAACAATAAATTATTTACGTTAAACCAGTGGACTACCCTAGAGAGGGCATTGTTTACTTCGTCAAGATCGCGTTGTCCACGTTCAACTTTAAATATTAAAGATGTGTCATCAGCAAACAAAACTACCTCGTGATCGTCTCTTATAAGGTGAGGGAGATCATTTATATTGTAGCATTTATTTTCTGTAGATGCAGCATTGAGCGTGTGAAGGCGCCCTAATCGATTTATCGCATTTTTACTCGGTTGTCTGTGGTGGCCTTTCGCTGTCAGGATGACAGGATGACATGAGTGTCGGTGACGAGACGATTTTGTATTAAAGGAAAACAGGTTTTAGATGGGATTCTAGACGGTTCCACGTTAGAGAGGGGACATAAAGCCCTGCTTTGAAGTTCCAAGTGTCTTTACCATCTCGTCAGCACCTTTAAAGTCTGAGAAATAACTTTATGCTTTGAGGTTATCTTAATCCAGTGAAGAATTTCACTCAGGCACTGTGCGGACCTGAGGATTTGCTGAGGAATGTGGCCTAGGTTCTACCTTCCTCAGAAAAAATAAGTTTCTGTTCTAACTTATACCCAGGAAACTGGGTTCTTTAGTTTGGGCAAGAGTGTCCAGTCGTGGATGTTCGGTGCCACACCCAAGTACGTGGACTGCACGTGGTACGAAGGCGTGGTGGAGTGGTCTGCACAAGCTACACAACGTCCGGAGTCGCTCTCAGCGCACACCGCAGGCCAGTACCCCGTTACCTCTATCACCTTGTTATGTAACAGCCTTAGCAATTTGTAACAAGTATCTGTAGACCGCCTCCGTAATATTAGTGCAGTAATCAGTACTACTCTTATGTATTTCTGTGATATGTGTGTCTATTAGTGAATAACTTCTTTCTGTCTCTGTAGTGTACTGTGTACCTTATAAATATATGTGTGTACACACTACCTGGCTGATTTCGTCAGAGCCGTAGCCTACCCTTGCACACACACTAGAAACTCTGAAGTAAGGCGCCCAGGGAAAGAGTTCTCTGCATAGCTTCCTCGCGCTAGTTGGTGAGTAACATACTGAGCAATAAAGTGGTTATAATGTACACTAAAAATAGAAAAGGGTCCCAGAATTGAACCCTGAGGCACCCCCATTGTTACAGCAGAACCATGTGACCGTTACCATTTATAACTACTCTCTGTACTCTATCTCTTAGGTAAGAAGAACTAATTAAATCCAAGGCCGTCCCCAGGATAATATTTAAAGTGTGCGCTTATTTCACTCGTACGCCAGTAAAACTTCAATTTGTTGAGATTTTTAACGATTATTACGCCATGGTCATCTCTGCTCATCACTTACCACAACAGTGAAAATAAAATGGCGCGTATGTCAACCTCACATGGCTCAAGCCATCTGTGTCTAGTATCATAAACTATAAATTAGTTTGCAGAATCGACGTAAATTGTCGCTACTAGAATCCAATAGATAGTTTTCGAGATATTTGTGGTGGGCGCACTTGGCCCTTAGGCGCACTTTGCCACCCTCACCTTATGCAAAAACTTGAGAGGTGTCAAGGGACACCCGGGTGGAACGAAGTTCCTTTCGATTAATTAGTGAAGGAATTGTAATAAAATTTTATTTTTTTTATTAATAATAATATTTTTTTTATTATTAACCCCCATTTTATTGCCCCCCCTTTCCCCTCCCCCCATATTAAATCCCCCCCCCCCATATTACCCCCCTATTAAAGGAGGGTAGAGGTACCTCTACCCTCCATACTATAGCAAAAAGTGTCGTGACAACTTTTCGTAAGAATTTTTTCCGTCTAGCCCCCTTTCACAACGCGCGATAAGGAACTTCGTTCCAAAATTGAAAAATAAAAAAATGCACATATGGAACTTGTCAGGCGCAACGACGATATTCAGCGTTAAATTTGTGAGAATAACCCTTAATTATTAGCACCTGCACGATTAGAACATGACGCTGCAGTAACACAAATTGTTGCTATTCCAATATATCAGGCACTTCTTCAGTCATGGCTGTATCTTCTTACCTGATGTACGTATGAAGCTCAAACCTGAAATTCGTGAATGAAGCAATTATTAAGCAATTATTCATGCAATGAAAGTTTTGGAATTCTGCGTCCTTCATGCTGAACGCGTAGGCAACCAGCCATCCAAACGTCAGGACCGCTGGTCAAAAAAATATTCTTGTTTCTCAAAATGTATTATATGTAGCAATTCTTGGAAACGTATAGCAAATATAAGCAATCATGTAGCAATTTTTGAGTATACTTTGGGACTCGTTTGTCACAGGCAACCCGCCATTCTGACGGTGACAGTAGGCTAAAATTTTCAACTGTGGGTCGTCACAACCTGCGTCCAGGTCGGCAGCGCGTGTGTAGTGCCTCTGGTGTTGCAAACGTCTATAGGCTACGGTAACCAACCTTCCGGTGGGCTGTAAGCTTGTCTGCCACCTAAGTAGTATAAAAAAAAAGTGTACTTAGTGTACACACTTAAGAAGTGAAACTTCTTCATAAACTTAATTTTCACCTCACCTTAAATTAAGTCAAAAAGTACAAAAGTACAAAAGTCCAAAAGTATAAAAGTCCATAGTGTACACACGTAAGAAGTGAAACTTCTTCATAAACTTAATTTTCACCTCACCTTAAATTAAGTCAAAAAGTACAAAAGTACAAAAGTCCAAAAGTATAAAAGTCTGCTGCCGACCTGGACGCAGGTTGTGACGACCCACAGTTGAAAATTTTCAAGCCGCCCATAAGGCCTTCAACGTGGCTTAACGACTGTCATTTTACTGACAACCGGGACCAACGGCTTATCGTGCCTTCTGAAGCACGGAAACGCTCGTAAATAAATGTCACAAAGTGGTCCACGTAGTGGTCACCCATCCATATCCGGCCATAGTAAATGTTGCTTACTGCAGTGATCGTTTACAGAACACTGAGTCCGCGGGGCCACGAGCGCTTCATATGTGTTAGTATTTGTGTATTAATATTTGTGTTACCATGTAGTTCGCGCAAAAAAGAAATGAAAAGAATAGAGGCGCTACTGGGCAGTTTAAATGGCAACCCGTTATAAAGAACCACCAATCAAAATTCAGTTGCCAATACAAAATAGTCACGCCCATAGATTTAGAATTTTTTGCTACTCTTGTCACGCCTTTATCCCCGAAGAGGTAGGCAGGAAATAGTTCGCCTTTTAGTTTTATGTTCCACGTAATAGGTGGGGACTTTTCAAAGTCCCAAAGTCCCAAAGTCCCAAAGTCCCAAAGTCCCAAAGTCCCAAAGTCCCAAAGTCCCAAAGTCCCAAAGTCCCAAAGTCCCAAAGTCCCAAAGTCCCAAAGTCCCAAAGTCCCAAAGTCCCAAAGTCCCAAAGTCCCAAAGTCCCAAAGTCCCAAAGTCCCAAAGTCCCAAAGTCCCAAAGTCCCAAAGTCCCAAAGTCCCAAAGTCCCAAAGTCCCAAAGTCCCAAAGTCCCAAAGTCACAAAGTCCCAAAGTCCCAAAGTCCCAAAGTCCCAAAGTCTAAAAGTCCAAAAAGTCCAAAAGTCTAAAAGTCCAAAAGTCCAAAAGTCCAAAAGTCCAAAACTCCAAAACTCCAAAAGTTCCAAAGTACCAAGGTCCCATCCAAAAGTCCAAAAGTCCAAAAGTCCAAAAGTCCCAAAGTCCCAAAGTCCCAAAGTCCCAAAGTTCCAAAGTCCCAAAGACCCAAAGTACCAAGGTCCCATCCAAAAGTCCAAAAGTCCAAAAGTCCAAAAGTTCAAAAGTTCAAAAGTCCCAAAGTCTCAAAGTTCCAAAGTCCCAAAGACCCAAAGTACCAATGTCCCATCCAAAAGTCCAAAAGTCCAAAAGCCCAAAAGTCCAAAAGCCCAAAAGTCCAAAAGTCCAAAAACCCTTAAATGACATGCTATCCCTGGATAAAGTACTCTTAATTCGAATCCACCGTGGTGGGGAACAGAACAAAGATGGCGCGTAACCAAAAATCGTGACGTGACGTGACGCAAATTTTTTTCCAACGCCGATAAAGAAGTTTCACTTCAAAAAGTAATTTCGATAATGGTTTGTGCGCTGTGCGGGAGTGTGCGTAGCCGAGGGTAGGTTTAAAAAACAAAAGTACATACTTACATGAGATTGCGTTATATAGTAACTTGACAAAAATGTTTTTCAGACAAATGGATGCGTCATGGATAAGCTTTTGGTATCAAAAAGTGGAGACTCTCAGTTGACAGGAGCTGATGTTTATTGTGGCAGGGGCTCGCTGATGGCTACATCAACTCGCCAGAGGATAGTCGTAGGTGCGTATATCAAGATTCATTAGCAGTACAAAAAGCTGTAGTAGTATTTACCACAGAGTAATAAGGTAACGAAGTCATAGGATTTTAGCAATAAATGCGCGATTGTGCGTAGCTGAGGGTAGGTATGAAAAGTGAAAAAAATATAGATAGCCCGTTCGCTCTAAGTTTGCTGCTGGCGTAGAGTTTGGCGTATTATAGGAAGTGACCGGCAAACTTAGAGAGAACGGTTAGTACATGAGATGGCTTTCTGTACCTTATTTTTTGTCTAATGGGTCTTCTACACGTAACGAGTATAGTAGCGAGTAATCGGTCGAGCATGTTCATACGGGGGCGGAGAAACGAAGCGGGGTGGTGGGCACTCGGCCTAGCAAACAATTCGTAGTTCTAGTGACTCTCTCGCCACTCTGCTCGGCCGAGGCACTCGTTAAAATGTTCATACGTACCGAGCACTCGGCCGAGGGCACTGTCTCGCCACTGTACTCGTTACGTGTAAGAGAACTATTAGATTGTGAAATGAGCTCCCTGCTTCAATTTTCCAAAACGTCTACATTACGGATTTATTCAAAAGACGTCTCAAACTAAGTGGCAGTGCGAACGTACGTATCATCTCTAGTATTGCAAATGTCCATAGGCTACGTTGTTTTCTTTATCAAGACGGGCCGTATGCTTATGCCCGCCTGCCAGTGCGAGCGAGTCGGACCCATTACGGACTCCGCTATACTCGTAACGACGATTTTCATACATGTCCTTCCACCAAAGCGGACAGGACATGTATCGAAAATCATCGTTACGAGTATAGCGGAGTCCGTAATGGGTCCGACTCGCTCGCACTGGAAAGCGGGCATAAATCTTGGAGGTGTCATAAAATGTCTGACTTTTTGCGGACTCAACAACGGACAATCGCAACCTGTGCATCAACACGGCAATACGGCTCACCCCCTATTACGTGGGACAATATCTAAAGACGAGATGTGCGCATATAATATGCCTCTGCCTACCCCTTCGGGGGTAAAAGACGTGACCGTGTATTTTACTTATTCTAGTTCACCTACTACTTACAGGTTTGTCAACAAGTAGCAACACACCGGGAGGTAGAGTGCGATGTGACGTCACAGCGCAGCCAGTCACTTCGGATCCGAACTGTTCCTGCGGAATGAAAAGAACGGCAAGTACCTACTTTCTCTTGTAATTGCCTGCCGTAATACCAAAGATAATATAATAGTATTTGACTGCCTCTGTGGCGCAGTCGGTAGTGATACCGCCTGCGGCGCTGGAGGTCGTGGGTTCGATTCCCACCGGAGACATATGTTTGTGTGACCCATAAATGTTTGTCTCAAGAGTCTGGGTGTTTCTATGTATAATATGTATGTATTTAAAAAAAAAGTATAAAAGTATTAATATCCGTGGTCTGATACCCATAACACAAGCAGGTTATTCCTAGCTTACTTTGGGATCAGATAGCGTTATGTGAAATGTCCGTGAATATTTATTTTTATTTATTTTCTTTATTACATACAGATAGGCAACTCTCTATCCCGCGCTGACTAAGCTTCCCCACCCCCACCAGTCCCGCCACAGTGTCATTTAAGTCGGCTGGTATTTTGAGGGAACTTAGCCTTACACATTCAAGCTTTGTGCGAACATAGCGTGTTTTTATTGAAAACGAATCACTTGAATGGACTTTCCGCTCTGTGGTACTAGTTCATGTATGTTTCCCTCCTCCTTCCCCGGATTTTTCAAGCGGAGCGTGTAAAGGCACCCCACCGTTGACCAGCCACCTTGAAGACCACTGTAGTCTTATAGGACTGTAATAGTGGATGTGTGAGGTATATTATGGTATCTTTTTAACAGTCGAATAGTCAAATTGTAAAAAAAAACTTTAAGAAACCGAGTGAGTTTAGAAGTTGTTCACGAACACGCTAACTGGTGAGCTCTTTCCATGTCATCAAGGTTTAACTTCACTGCCAGAGATTATTTTGCGTGCTGATTATATTGTCAAAATGCTATCAATAATATCACACCCATGTCGGTTAGTAAATAAAGTACGACAATTTAGTTGGTGGGTTTTATAGAAAGAAAGAAAGAAAGAAAGAAAGAAATACATTATTTATCAACGTTTATTGGTAACTGGATACTTAAAGGCACTTGTGGCCCTGCGGACTCAGTGTTCTGTAAACGGTCACTGCAGTAAGTATGTATTGCCATGTTAAAATGCTGTAATCACTGCATTATATCACGGCAATAGGCTCACCACCTGTTGGAACATAAAATTATAAGGTGAAATTTGGGCGCATACTATGTATGTATGTACTATTGAATAAAATACTTCTTAGCTACAATTATTAAGGGGGCTGGTTGACAAAGTTTGCGAAAAAGAGGTGCAAATGAAGACATCCTTCTCGGTATTAGTATACGAAAAATGATAGCCAAAAGTAGATTTGAAATCTAAAAGATGTGTGTCAAAAGATGGTTTTATCAGAAATTGTGTATTTATTATAAATAATTAGTAAAACATCATTGAATATTGCCAGGCTGTACAGGAAACTCGAAATAAAACCCGGCTGTCAGTAGAATGACAATCGTTAAGCCAAGTTGAAGGCCTTATGGGCGGCTTGAAAATTTACAACAGCTGGGCGTCACCAAAGAAATTAAACTGAGGTTTTTATAGAAAAGTCTTTGGTCGTCACGACCTACGTCTGTCCATTTTAACACGGCAATAGGCTCACCACCTGTTACGTGGAACATAAAATTATAAGGTGAAATTTGAGCGCATACTATGTATGTCACCAAGGCGCGCGATGCTCTGTAATGTCACCCATGTAAGAAGTACTATTGAATAAAATACTTCTTAGCTATAGTAATAAACTTGTCTATATATTTCAGACTCGAATAGTAGGTGGAAATGAAACTGGTATCAACGAATATCCTATGATGGCCGGTATAGTTGATGCAAGAACATATCAGATTACCTGCGGTGGTGTTATCATATCGAGCTTTCATGTTCTGACTGCTGCACATTGCTTAACTACCTTAAACATGACACTGACCGGTATCGTACTAGGAGAACATGATACCTCCAGAGGTAAGCCAATTCAGATTATTTTTGAAAAGCAATTAGTATGCTAACTGATCATAAAATTTAAATATGAAAAAAGAATTGGTTTTGAGCGAGAGAATTGGTAGATGGTGCCTACGTCGCCCCAAGACGTATATAAGATAGAAAAATTTGGTTGGTTCCGAGTAGGTTTCGGTGGCTAAGTGGTTAAGTATCTTGCACGGTATGCAAGAAGATGCAGGTTCGAGTCCTGATCGAAACCAATTCTTTTTCTATATTTAGAATTTATAAAAATTTAAGCCAATTCAAGGGTTCCATTTCCAAAGGGTAAAACCGGCACCCTATTACTAAGACTTCGCTATCCGTCTGTCTGTTCATGATAAAGCTGTATCTCAGGAATCGCGACAGCTAGATGGCTGAAAATTTCATAGATGATGTATTTCTTTCGCCGCTTTAACAACAAATACTAAAGTCAGTAAACATTATTGATGGGGGCGCCCATACAACAAACTGATTTGATTCTCTGCCGGTTTTTTGGTACGGAACCAGTATGTGACATGGAGCAAATATGTGCGTAATCAAATCAGCCTGTGACAGTCGACTTCTGGACGAAGACCTATTCAATTTAACGCCACAACAGAAGGTCCTGCGCCATCCGGCTGCATGATTTCCTGCCGGCGACTATTTCTAGGTCCATCTGGGGGGTGGCCTTCGATTTCAAACGTTAGTCGAGGAAGGCGTTGGTTATAAACCTTTATTTTCATTTATTTGTTCCAAATAAATAAATAAATATACCATCGTGATAGCCCTCGGAAGGATGTCCCAGGTCTCCCAACAGACCTACGGCTACCACTGCAGCCTCGCCTAGGGGATGGTTCGGATGCTATCCCGCGTCTTTGGGGGGTTTTCGGGTGTGATCTCGCTTCCAAGGGAGGGCGTGCGTGAATCCTTCACGTCACGCTGCCGTCATGGGCCTGCTTCTGTAAGGACGGTGAGCGGCCCACTGCGGTCCTCGCAGTGCTGACACTCGGCCGTGGTTTCCCGGTGTCTTCGCCACGAGATACTTTCCGAAGCTACCGTGCCCGGTAAGTATCTGTGACAACCAGTAGGTAAGAGTACCGTGTCTCCTCTCCAGCCACTCGTCCATGACCGGTCTGTCCGCCGCGATTGTGGCGAATCCCCCTTTGGTTGCTCAATTCGCACCTTCCATGTGAACGTGGTCGCTACATGCGAACTTCTTAGCTCACTGTACAGTGCGTGGCATCTAATTTAGCCAAATTTTGGAGTGAGCGGAGCACTTTTTTGTGCCTCTAAGTGTACGATGCGCGAATTAACCCTCACTACTCCAAAATCTTGGCAAGTTAGATGTCACGCACTGTACCTCCACTATTACAACCAACTGGACATCTCCACAGAACTTATTGCAATATTTGTTGTTTGCAGGTAATGACACAACAGCTACAAAAGTATATCGAGTGGCCAATTTTAGTTTACACCCTCTGTACTTAGAGTAAGTACCTATATCTGAATCTATCCCTATTCTGATCCTTACTGAAATATACATTTGTCTGTTACACTTTCCGACTTGATCCTGAACCGATTCTGAAGAAATTTGGTGGATACATAAATTAAGGCTTAGGAAAGAACATATTTTTTAAGGTTCCGTATCCAAACAGTTAAAACGGGGCCCTATTAATGAGAATTCGCTGTCCGTTTAATTGTCATAAGGCTGTTCGTTTCTCGCTCAGAAACCGCGATAGCTAAAAAGCTGAAATTTTCTCAGATTATGTGAACAAAATACTAAAACAACATATTAAATTAGATTAAAAAAAAGTGTGTGCGTGTAACCTTTACGCGCGATTGAAGTAAAACTTCTTTGCCATTGACGGCATCAAATGTTATATTAATATCATTCATTCGAAATATTGAATCGAATATTGAATAGCGAAACGTAGTTTTCAAAATTCACAGAAAAATTAAAAGTCAGAAAAAAAATCTGAGTTAAGTACTCCCTAGATCGCGCCTAAAGAAGTTTTACTTCAAAAATTAATTGGGCTCCCAGACAACAATCGTGTACCCTCCATGTGCGAGTTCGACTCGCACTTGGCCGGTTTTTTATCCGTATTTGCCAGATTTTATAAGTTTACTTTTGTAAAGCTCGCATAAAACCATAAAAATTATTGAAACTTTTAATACAAGCAAATTCGGTTAGAAGAAGTAATGAACGCGAATATTTGTAACAAAAATTGCTAGTATTCTTTAAATAAACCGGCCAAGTGCGAGTTGGACTCGCCCATGAAGGGTTTCGTAGCAGCAAGTAACATATCTAATATAAAAGTTCTTATAGTTCGTTGTAACTTTGATGTTTTAACACTTTCGCAATGGTAGCGATTTCACTAACCGTAAATTGCGGTTTATGACGTATTAAAAAAAAAACTACCAGCTCTATCTCGTTCAAACTAATTTTCGTTGGTAGTTTTTATAGCAATGTATATGATATATGTTT
Source organism: Miltochrista miniata (assembly GCA_933228765.1). Taxonomy (NCBI): domain Eukaryota; kingdom Metazoa; phylum Arthropoda; class Insecta; order Lepidoptera; family Erebidae; genus Miltochrista; species Miltochrista miniata. The sequence continues at coordinate 8,184,197 of OW121769.1, forward strand.
GTTAGATTTATCATTCTCTTAGTTTAGAAGTTAGAGGGGGGGGGGACACACATTTTTCCACTTTGGAAGTGTCTCTTTCGCAAACTATTCACTTTAGAAAAAAATGATGTTAGAAACCTCCATAGCATTTTTGAAGACCTATCTATAGATACGCCACACGTATGGGTTTGATTAAAAAAAAATTTTTGAGTCTCAGTTCTGAGTATGGGGACCCCCAAAATTTACTGCTTTTTTTCTAGTTTTATATAAGAATCTTAATGCGGTTCACAGAATACATCTAGCTACCAAGTTTCAATAGCATAGACCTTATAGTTTCGGAGAAAAGTGGCTGTGACACACGGACGGACAGACAGACAGACATGACGAATCTATAAGGGTTCCGTTTTTGCCATTTGGCTACGAAACCCTAAAAATGCTAAACAATTTTTTATTTGTAGGAATAGTTTGCAAAATGACATAGCAATTGTGAACTCTACCGAGCAGTTCGTGTTCAGTGACCGTGTTGGTCCAGTGTGCCTACCCTTCAAGTTCCAGGAAAACAGCTTTGCTGGCGCAAAAGTTACTGCTTTGGGTAAGCAATTTGCTTCTTTTAACTCTTTTTAGCTAGTCAAATTTGAGTATCGAGAGGGCCACTCTCAAACCCAGAGTATTTTTTTTACAAAATTCGCCTGACTAAACTCTGCAATATATTTCGGTCGAGCAGAACCAGAGATATGTTCAAAAATATGAGGTGTAATATATTCGCGCACTGAATATTATTATTTTTTATAACGTACCATGGGCAGATATTTGATTTTCATCTGCAGTATGGGGTTTTTCAAATGGGGTCTTATTATAAGGTTTTTACAGGGTCGGTAGTGCGAGTGTAGCGCCTCTGGTGTTGCAAACCACCATAAGCTACGGTGACCACCGGTATATCTGGTGGGCCGTATGCTTCTCTGCCACCTTAGTAGTATAAAAAAGAAGAAAAATATCCTCACGTGTTTGAAGAATCGAGGGTTGTAGTCTAATGGAAAATCGTGCACTAGCATTGTTCCAAGTTTTCATAGTTCGACATAGAAACTATCGTATAAATCACTCGGTTCTGGCTAAGATACTCTCAATCGTATGAGAGAGGCATCTCTATCCAAGTTGTTGACTTTTTTATACTACTTAAGTGATAGACAAGCTTACAACAATGGTTGATTACTGCCTAAGGACTTTTGCGATACCAAATGCTCAACGCACCACCCGCCGACCCAGGTAATGGTTTTGACGTTTTATGTAATATTCAAGCCGCCCATAATACCTTCAACTTGACTCAAAAAGATAATTGAGATCGAAGAAGAGAAGAGCTCCTCAATCACTCTTTTATTAGGACCTCGTCAATCGTATCAGCACAGGGCGAAAACTTCATACTACCCGTTCGCTCTAACTTTGCCGCTGGCGTAGAGGCGTATACACCCGAATTGTTAATAAGACGAAGTAAATTGACAGTAGCTAATGTCACTTCGTCATAGAAAATACGCAACATTGTATGAAGGAGTGACATTAGTTGTCAATTAACTTCGTCTAATTAAAAATTCGACTTTAGTATGGAGCCGAGCTGCAAAGTTAGAGCGAACGGGCAGTAATATACACGTGAAGCTTTTGCAGCGCTTGAATGTGTGTGTGACCACAAGGCTAAGCAAACGTTCCGTCAAAACCCTCCAACTATAATGTCAGCTGTGGCGGGGTAGGGAAGCTTGCTCAGTGGGAGGCAGGGAGTTGCCTATCTGCACAAATTAGAGACAGTACAGATGGAAAACTCATGTAATATCCGTTCGCTCTAAGTTTGCCGGCCGCCTCCCATACAACTGTTCTACGCCAACCACTACGCCAGCGGCATACCTAGAGCGAACGGGATTTATGTACTTTTTTTTCACACCTAACCTCTGCTACACACACTCGCACACAAGTCAGTATCGAAAATTAGGTTGAGACCGCCTGTCCTCGTGTCTGTGAATGAGTCGTCTACCTATGTGTGCGTAGACTCAGCGAATTTAGTATGTAGGTTTCCATCTGTACTATCTCTAATTTGTGCTATCTGTATTACTAGCTATATCTTTGGTATCAGGAAATTTTTGGTTACAGAGTAGAGCTAATAAACGTGGTGTATTGTGGTTTTTAGGTTGGGGTACGCTGTTCCCCGGTGGACCCGTCTCCAAAACCCTGCAGATGGTACAGCTGGACGTGATAACTGAGTCGACGTGCAGGAATAGCGAACCGTCAGTTACGCCCAGACAGTTGTGCACATACACTCCTGGGAAGGACGCTTGCCAGGTAAAAGATATGTTAGATGAGGCTGCAGTGGTAGCCGTATGTCTGTTGGGAGGCTTGAGGACATCCTTCCGAGGGCTTACCCGGGGCTCCCAACCGTAGGCTGCTAGTTAGGATACGTGTGGAAAAAGGTAAAATATATGTAGAGTTTTTTGCTGGAGGACGCCAGCACAGCTATTATTATCCATGCTCCAGACGTTTCTTTCAGGCGGGTATTGGAGTCCTAGCAGTCTTTATGGCAAATCTTCTGGTTTTTTTGCAGAACAGTACTATCTAATCCACCTTATGAGGATCCAGATCCTTTTTTTTATATTAAGCTCGCCAAATTGACATCGCCAGCCTGATGGGAAGTCATGGCGAATCTAGTGATTGGGGGGCCACTTTCACATTCCGCACGACTTCTGACAGTGGTCCTCAAGTTGGCGGCCCTGTGACGTGCCTCTTCACGCTCCGCTGAAAGAACCCGGGATTGTAAGATGCGGAAAACACGTGTACAGGCAGGTCGTTCCTGGTTTTTATAGTTTGACCTCCAGATCCTCCTGATTTATTATATTCGTACACATAATTATCCATTAGTTAAGCTGCAATTTTCTTGAAATGGGGTAGATACGTTCCTGGGCTGGGAGTGCTAGGTAAACCCTCGGAAGGGCACCCTTCCAAGGGTTTACCTAGCACTCCCAGCCGTAGTCAGTTTTAGGGAACTATAATAGAACCGACTACGGCCTGTAGGCGTCAGGTATGGCATGCATGAGGATTTAAACACGTAAAAAAGTGCAGTTATAAAAGTTAACCTTTGACTTCTAGCCCAATATACCTTATATTGGGCGAGAATTATCTTGTTAACCTTTGGTATTGCCGTGAGGTGAAACCGGTCAGACCTAAAATAAACATCGTATTTGTAGATTGTGTAGCAAGTTTCAACAAGTGCCATCAAGGAACACTGTAAAACGAAAATAAGGAGGGGTTGGAGAGGAGCCCACCTTACACCCTCTATTCGTCAATCCTAACGTACAACAGTCGAGGATAACATCTGCACTCTCCAGACTATTAGTCTTGAGCAAAAGTGCTCAATACCAACAGTCTGGAGGGTTCAGAGGTTTTTCCTATCCAACATCCAAATTTCCTTTCCTGGGGAGTTCGGTTCGTCATTCCTTCCTAACAATTAGTTGTGCTAATCCTTAACTCGCAGGTTGCCCGGACCGCGTACTGTGGTCTAAACTGGGAAAGGCCTCCGTCCAGCAGTGGACTGCTATAGGCTGTTTTGATTGATATCCTTAACTGTTGATTTGATGGACAAATTGAGGGTGTGAGGTAGGTTCCTCTTCTTCCCCACCTTTATTATCGTTCAAAGATGGATTTCCGCCATGTAACGCCTGATCCCATTAGTTAACACTGTAAAATTTATTGGAATTCTTTCGTTTTATCCATAGTATGATTCGGGCGGTCCCCTCCTGTACACGGATCCGTCGTCGGCGCTGCTGTACGCCGCCGGCATCGTGAGCAGCGGCCGCTCCTGCGCCAGCCGCCAGCCCGGCATCAACACCAGGGTCACGCAGTACCTTGACTGGATAGTCGCTACAGCGAGAGTCAGCTTTTGCGTTAAGAATTAAGTAGTTAAATATATTTAGTTAAATTATTCATAGGTCTTAATTAAATTATTCATATAACACACTTGTTCGTTATTTCCTGGAAATTTTGATGTCAGTAGTTGGGAATTAGGGTTTCTGGATCAGAGGAGATCCATAAACCGCTAATTCCCAACCATTCAACTATTCAATCTAGTATTCAAATAATTATCTGTCATGCATGATAGACTTTCTGGATCCGTCAACGCCCAATCCCATCTATTCAGTCAGTATGTATGGGTTCGCTTATTCCCAACCATTCAACTATTCAATCTAGTATTCAAATAATTATCTGTCATGCATGATAGACTTTCTGGATCCGTCAACGCCCAATCCCATCTATTCAGTCAGTATGTATGGGTTCGCTAATTCCCAACCATTCAACTATTCAATCTAGTATTCAAATAATTATCTGTCATGCTTGATAGACTTTCTGGATCCGTCAACGCCCTATCCCATCTATTCAGTCAGTATGTATGGGTTCTATGATTCTCATTCAAGCTCGGGTTAGGTCTACAAAACCTAGACTATTATCTATTCTAATTATTCGAGTCCATACCGTAAAACCTTTACCATTCAATCATTCAGCCTAGTATTCTAATATCAATTACTATTTGAAATAATGTGAAAGCCAAAAACATTGAACAGATCGTTTAATGAATAAATCGATCATTAAATTACTTCAAGTTTCGAAGATAAAATTAGTCTTTAAGTTATCTATAGCAATATAGGTGATATAACTCAATGGATTATGTGATTGAACTATCGAGAATGGCATGCGCTCAGATTACCTCTCTCAGCTTCATACCTGTATAAGTACTAAAGTATGCGTTTAGTTACATTGTAGCTACACATATTGAGTGAAATAAAAAGACATATATTTTATAGAACGTTTATTATTAATAATTCTTGATTATTAGAATGTACAAATATATTTATTTAGTATTTAAGTACAAATCTTCAACCCAAATATATCCAAAGCCATAACAATAAATTACTAGATATTAGTAGGTAAGTACTTATTATTATGGTTTTGGATCAATTTCGTCCTGAATTTTATTTATTAGTTGCCTGGCACAACTGTATATATCATCATATAAAACAGTTTTAACCACATGTTGCGCACAAACATCCGCATCACACTCACATAACAGTTCTCCTAATTTGGGGGCACTGTGCACATCATATATCTCAATTTTTATTACTTTTATTCCTCGTGTCACCGGTTTTTTTATAAATTGATACATTTTCTGCTCCGAATTTGGTCTCTTATGTGTAAGACCCAACGTTTTTTGCATAGATTTTTGTGGTGGTTGGTTGGCTGGTATAAAATTGAATAATTCTTCACTGTCCTGTAAAGAAACGTTTACTTAAATTACCTTGTACTGAAAAACCATCTGCTTATGTACAATTGTAATACGAAATACTACGGCTACTACCACACTCGTCTAGCGGTTAAGGCGTATTGCGTATATGCGTATTCGTATCACAGTAATTACACTACCAGCTTGGACTTATTTCTAACACATAATATTTAGATTATCTCGCTAGAATACTACTAATTTTGGTACCTATTAATCTTAAAACACTAATAGCGATCCATCTTCAACGTGAGAGTTACCAACCCTTGTATTGCTAGCATCCATTTTCTACAGTTACCAGTTTCTGTTGGATGGTTAGTATTAGCCAACATTTAACTATCTATTAAAGAAAGATAATATCTTAACTTACCGACATTATGCTGCACTTATAACGCACTGTTCAAGACTATAGCAAATGATGGAATAACATTAAATGTAAGCATAACAATATATTTGTTTGAGAAGTATAGATGTTGGAATGTCGCCATAAATGGATGAAATTGATACCACCCAACATCGCGTCGCGACATGTTAAAGAAGTCAATATTATAAATATATTATGTATGATTGTACTTTTATTCATTGTTTTTTTCCATACAACTCGCTGAGAAAATATAACAAGCTTAGTCGCGGTACATTATTAGTATGTCCTCATTCACAATATAGCTATGTCAGCGGTTTTTATTCGTTGACTTCTTAATATTTATCAAAATTTGAACCCGTGTCACATACTATCATTAAACACGGGTTTATCTGCATTTATTATATCTCCTAATTTTAAGAAAACCAATCAACACTAACATTTTTCTAAGCATATTTTCGACCAACAGAAGAGAGGATAATAATATTTTATTGTCTACTAGCAAGCTATAAGCTTGTGCTATGCGATCTAGACAACTGATAAACAAACTTATATATTTCTCAATACATAGGTACATAGATAATATACATAGGAAAGACCAAAATTAAGAAAATATACATTCATGGATCACATTAACATTTGTTCCGATCCGGGAATCGAACCAAACACCTCAATGGCAGTCGCATACTACTTACGCAATATAATATTAACATTAAATCATCTCTTTGAGGTGTTGCTTAAAATATAAGGTAAACTACACACTAGGAGCGTTGGCGTATATTATATAATTACGAATTTTGCTCTCGCATATGGTAAGTACATATGGTCACATGTTAGTTTTACAGTTCAACGTAAATTTTAATTCAGCGTTTTTCTTTTATCGCTATATTAATTTAGTTTATAATTTATGCACTTTAGATAGCTTTAATTGAAGAGTTTATGTAGGTACCTAATGTAGTAAGTTTGAACTGAATGGCTAAACAAAATAAATATAAATTCGTTTTCAAATGATTTACTCTGAAACAAAGTTGAATACAAACTATTGAACTTGAACAGTCGTAGTGAGAATCAACCCTAACCGCAGCGATGTGTAGCAGAGGTAAGTAATTCAATCTATATATATAAAAATCAATGCCACTTTTCGTTGTAATTTTATAACTCAAGAACGGGATCACCTATTCAAACCAAATATTTAGGCTTGGTTCGGACTATTTAGTAGATGGTTTATGTGAAGTTTGAACATAATCGAGTGGTTCTTCATTTATCACGCAAACGAAGTTGCGCGGGTCAGCTAGTATTGTATAAAACACAAATCTATTTGGGTGCAGTATTCTTGACACAGCATTTTAGCAACACGTGGCCAGCACCATATTCGGAATAATATGCGGAGTAAGTAATTCTATATTGTTTAAAAGACAATCGTATTTGGATGCAGGGATCTGACATAGCATTTTAGAAACACGTGCCCGTTACCATATTCGGGATGATATGACGTAGATTTACCATTATTTAAGAGACTGCCTCTCAAAGCTATGCCGCAGATACTCTACCGGAGCTGAAGTGATTACCACTACGAGCTTACGTATACCTGCCTATCGGATCCTGTACCTACAAAATGTAAGTCACTATTATATTATTTATTAATACGTGATTAAAAAGCACTCGTGCTATCATTCAGCAATCCTATTATTCAATCGTTCAACTATTCAATCGTTCCACTATTCAATCGATCCACTATTAATTCATTCTAATTTGCAATTATTCATGATATACATAGTATCTAAATTCTATCAACCTGTTATTCAAATATCTCATATTTTATTGATAGATACTACAAATTATTGTTATAAGTTATTTATATGAATGTCTTTGTTTTCAGGTCCAAACAAATGGCTGACCAATTATTCCCGTCTTCAGACGAGTCAGAAGTTAACATCCCGGTGAAGACCAAGAATAAGAAGCGAAAGTTTGCAGAAAAAGCATCAACTAGCCAGCCTTTGAGCAGTTCAGCTACAGGCAGTCAGCCATCAACTAGTCAACCAACCAGTAAGAAATAGAAGTCGAGGGCTACGATCCATGATCTCTTCGGAGCCGATAGCGATGATTGCAGCACCCCCACTGGTAAAAATCCTGCACCTATTTATTCATATCTAACACGTAGGTTGGCTAATGGATTCTCGCGTCAAATAGATGAAGGAAAATCTGGCAACTTTTTCATTGAATTAAAAATTTATGATTGTGAGGAAATTGAACGAGTGCCACCAATGAACCGATGGAGACACGCTATAATAACTGGTAAAAATAAAACAAATTTAGATTCAAAGTGGGAGCATTTAAGTGAATTTGTGAAAGAGACAGGGAATGAATTTAAAAATTGTGCAGCCACGTTTATAAACTCTTATCAGTAAATAGGTAAAGAGAAATCTGATTATTCATTAATCATTATATACCTATTGCTATACACGTTAAACTGTATTTAATCCCTAGCATAAGACTACTATGTATATGAATCAGACCATGCATTGTTTCTCTTTTCAGTGCTACCACTCACCTCTTATTCATCAGGCAGTTATATTAATTGTGATAAATGTAAAATTGGAATACCGATTCATGAATACAGATATCATAAACGAACTAATATTCATAAATCTAACTGTTTAATAAAATCGAAATTTGAACATATAGACATAATAGCTACAGCCTTTAAGAACAGAATAATGACATATCGCTTAAACCCATCGAAAGAAGACGAGTACCTCTTCCTCGAGGCGTTCTTAGATGACAAGCGAGATGATGTATACAAAGTAATTGAGTTATCGCTTATTAAACATACTTGTAATTAAGTAAACTTTGAGTTGTTTGCATACTTTGTTTTACCTAAATATGGTGAACAGCAGCAGCAGCTGAAGTCATTTAATACAAAATATGAAGTTTTGAATAAAAGTACTGATTTGAATAATATTTATCTGAATTTAAAAGAGATTTTTAAAATGAAATTAACCGAATTCGAGCTCTGTGAATCTGGATGGTCATTTACATCCATTAATCATTTAGAAATTAATATTAATAAATATTCCCCGATGAGGAGTGGTTCTTATATAGACTTGCCAGCAGTTATTAAAAATACAAAGAGTTGTATAAATATCAAAAATAATGATGAATATTGTTTTTTATGGAGCATCTTAGCAGCATTATATCCAACAAAAAATAATGTTTGTAGAACAAGCTCTTACCCACATTTTAGTTTAGTATTTAAGAGGGCTAACATATTTCGCGCCACATATTGCTCAGAAACCATACTTTTCATTGCATTTAAAGTCATTAAATATTTATCGTACAAACATGGTATTCACTAACATACTTAGTAAATTTAGCTCTCTAAACGTTTATTAAAACATATTCTACCTAACAACGGATTACATATGGTTAATATCAACGAAAGTGAAACAGGTTTTTCAAATCATACGATTTGCATAGATTTCGATGCTTCAATTCATGTCAAATTACTGATAAATTTAATAAACAAGGGATACGAAGCAATTGCAAAGGACGTTGGCTATCTGTTTGTAGAATAACCTGATATCAGGTAGGTTTCTTTTTTTAGAGAAAAATGACTGTAAAGTTTGCTCAAATAGTGAGAAATTTCACCAAAATAAAGTAGTCTTTTCACCAGCTTCTGTAGTTTAAATCATTATGATAATTATGTAATATTAGGTCAGAACTTCTCCTTTGACAATAAAAATATTTATTTTTAAGTAACTAGATACAGATTTTTTTTTACAAAGTATTTTGTGAACCCCTATAAATGCAGATACGCGAACAAATACGATTTAGTACCGCCGAGAGGCTCTCAGAGAGTGGTCATGTCGCTCGATGTTCCATTTTTGAATACGAGAAAATGAACAAAAATAGTCTAATTCTAGCGTCACCAAACAATCTTAGTACTTTGTGACGTATAATATAATATATATAAATATTTATGGTCGCTATACAACGTGAACTTTTGTATAGTGCAAAGCTCAGACACCCCGACTAGAGTTTCGCTTCAAAATACTGTATAAAAAAATTAAATGAAACTAACGAAAACTGACCTAGTTATAAGCTTTTACAGTTGCACTACTTTCTTCACGAACAGCGTAGGTGTAGGTATTATACGCAAGGCAGGTAGTCACTATTCGTGTGGTATTGATAATAACATATTAACACACCATTTTCATAAGTGGTAATTATGGAACACCTGTGAGGAACCAGACCAGGATTGGGACCGCTATAAAGCCGCTAAAGCAAAATACAAGTAGCGACTGAGATACAAAAGTACCAAGTCTTGGACAAACCTCCGATAGAGTCAGACTAATACTAGCCAAACAAGGGACAGAACTGTCCGTATCTATAAAGAAACCTGACGGCGCGCCGGCCTAACCCACACATGAAAAGAATTATTTATACTGTTGATTGATGGCACTTGGTGGAACCTTTCGGCATTTTCAAAGGCAAATTAACATTATATAATGACCACTAAATTACTTTATTACTCGAAAACAATACATTAATAACATATACAGATACTAACGTTAACTATCATGAAAAGAAGCCGAGAGTATTTTGATACAAACGCACTTCCCAGAATGCCAATTGCTACAGACACTCGTATGGCTGGTGGAAAACGTATCCACAGAAGAAGTCCAGTGGGAGCTTGCAAGACCTGTTCTAATCTATTCTGTCAACTTTCAAAAAACTGAATGGGTAATTAACAGCTTCAAGTTCTTCAAATCTCCAGGACAGGATGAAGTCGTCCCTGCACTGATAAAATGGGGGAGGACACAAGTTGATATTGTCAGTTACATAGTATCTTTACGCCAGACAATGAATGGGACTGTGACCCCGACTGTGGAGAGGTCTAAGTGATCTTTATACCAAAACCCGGTAAAGGGATAATGTTTGTGATTCAGACCTCTGGTTATACAGACCGATAAGCCCTTCGTCTTTACTGCTAAAAACTCTGGAAAGATTGTGTGACAGAGACAATCGAAGGACGGCCCTTCAAAATAAACCACTGCATTCCAACCAACGCGCATAATGCCCCCGGCAAGTCTACAGACTACATGCAGTGGTACACAAAATAGAAGAGGTCATCCAGAATCAATCAATCAATGTGCCTCGGCACTTTCATAAACATAGAGGAAGCTTTCGACAGAAGAAGCTTATGCCAGTACCGTAGTTATCTACGGTACTGGAGTATACACGGTAGTCAGTGAATGGATAGATAACATGCTAAACAAACTCATTTTAAAGCTACAGACAAGCAGAAACCAGTGCGCAGCCATGGCCAAAGGTTGTCAACAAGGGGGCGTGGTCTCACCACTGCTAAAGAACCTTGTTGTAGACGACCTAATAACCAATCAATCAATCAATTTAACCTAGAACAGTCCCTAAATACATGGATGTGGAACAAGCCATAGCAGATGGTAAAATTAAATTATGGAGAAAAACGGATCTGTTTACAAAGCATGACTGGTATTTTAAAATCCAAGACCTACTTCAAATCAAGTGAGAAGCTGCGTTTATTTTATCTTCTAGTGATCTTGTGTATATAATAAATATTTTTAATGAATTGTATTAAAATTACTTTCAGTCAAGCCAACATTTATCGATTTGCGGTGTAGACTGAACACTAATTTGCCCATAAGCACAGTAAATATTTCGAAAGACGACGAGTTCTGGACTACGAGGATGGAACCTAAATTGTTAAATTTTTACGACTAATGTCTGTTGCCCAAAATGATTGAGCCCAGAAAGAGCCGATAAAATAAAATAAAATAAAATTTATTCCCTTTGAAATTAAAAAAAAAAATAGGTATGTCAACATTTTTGGGACTCTACTGGGGGTTGGGAAATGTTACAAACTGAGAAGAACATCCCAAGAAACTCAGTTCGGTCCCTCCCAAAATTCATCTTAGTAGGTATCTAATAATCGATCAATGCCGATACGGAATGGCTTTTTCTTGGCGGTGTGCATTGTTATGCACATACCTCTTAATTAGTATTTGGTTGTTGTAAATGAAAAACACCTACTATCAATTAAAATTTGATTTAGATCCCATAGCTCAAGCTTAGTTCGGGCTAGATGGTGTTGTGTGAGAATATCCAACAATATTTATTGATTATTTATTAAAAATATTTTAACGTTCCTGCCAGCACTGAATCTGCAGTAGGCAGCAAAACATCGGACCATGCCAAGCGCCTGCGCGCTTTTAACTATGTGTATTGTCAAATTTAAATATTTATAGTGTAAAATAGAATATTGTTCATTACTTTCTAAAATTTTCGTATATTTAGATACTTTAAAAATAAACTTATGGACCGTTTTCATGTATGTGTGTATTACATACTATACTATCTTCACGCCAAATCACTCGCGGGGTAGGCAGAAAGAACCGAGCGCCACACGGCACGCTCCATACACACCTCACTAGCTTCTTCAACTTTCATTTTTCTTTTCATGCATGCACGTCGGTTTCTTCGGTTCGGTATTTCTAATTGCAATATTGATATTAGTTAGGTAAATAAATGTCAACTTTATTAATTTTATGATGTCAGTGTCTATCACTACTTAATATCAATCAATTTGCAATAAAATAATCAACAATTATTAACTTATATTACTAACATAAAAATTAAATTAAAAGATTGAACGCTTAGACTAAGAATATGACACCGGTAATACATCAAGGAAAACAAAAGTATCAAACTTGTTGGTAGCAACAATTGGCACTATACGGCTATGTGCGCCGCGCCGCGCTGATTTCTTACGATCGTAAAGAAATTTGAAAACCGAATTTACGCTCTTAATGTAAATGGGATGTCATTCCCACCATCCTCTAAGGACATCAAGTTGTTTGAAATTAATAACAAATATTTAAGTATTAATATCTATGGATTAGATGAATATCATTTATTTATTTATTTATTTATTTAATTACATGCTTCTCACTATCTTTACAGGAAATCCCCCAATGCAATAGTGAGGCTACAAATCAAAACATAACATAGCTTATTGACACATGAATTAGAACTTACATTACAATATTAATTAGATAACAACGATTACAATCTCATAAATTAAATTAAATTCATAATAAATTTCATTTTTGCTAGTGTAATAAACAAAATAACAAATAGTCAAGTAAATATCAAACATCCTCAATAAAAATATTAAAATGTCAAATTCAGCATCAAAATATTAAAAATGTCAGATAAGAGTTATACTTATGTCAATATAAAAATCTCAAATAAATGTACTTGTCAATAATAAATGTTAAATTATAATCACATGTCATAGTATAAAAACGAAATAAAAAATTGTCACACACAAATTTATCAACATTGAAATGTCATTGAATTGTTAATACTTATATAGGTATGTACTTAAAATTCGAATTTTACTAGTATCAAAACCTTCCCACTCATAGATTAGCAAGATTAGATATAACACAATATATGGCCTGTGTGAATTCACTCAGCGAACAGGAGAAAATATCTAAGTGAATTGCCACCGCATTGAGCGCACGCAGCGCGCGCGTGAACGGAGCCTGCTGCAGCACGTTGGTGCGCGCCACCGGCACCCCGAGCAGGGGCGGGCGCCTCCGCCGCCCCACGTACCCACTCGGCACGCACAGCCTTACCTCCGCCAATATGGCTGGGTTGTGTATCTTACCGCGAATCAACTTGAACACATAGGTAGCCAGTGCTACTTCTCGCCTTACCTCTAGCTTGTAGTACCCTACCATACCCAGGATAAACAGCGTAGGGTACAATAAGGGATATCCAGGGTATACACCATACAGTCGCAGAAATAGAAACCTTACAAATTTGTTTTGGATACGCTCCAGCATCAATTTATATTTCTCTTCATGTGGGGACCAAATAGCAGCATTGCATTCAAGGTGACTTTTAACCAGGGCCTCATACAACGCTCTCAGGGCTGCGATATTCGTAAATTGGTTCGCCTGTCGCAAAACAAAGCCAAGATTACGGTAAGCTTTCTTACAAACCTCGGTGATGTGTTTCCTAAACGTTAGATCGGTGCTGAAGCGAACACCCAAGTCCTTGACCTCCGTTATGCGCTGCAATGGCTCTCCATTCATGAGGTAACGATGATGACTAGGGTGGTGCGCCCGACTATATGACATAATCGAACACTTAGCAATATTGAAATATAGTTTGTTTTCTAGACTCCAACTGGTAATCCTATCTATATCCCGCTGCAACAAGTCGTGATCTGCAGTCTGTGTGATCTCTCGTACTAACTTAAGGTCGTCCGCAAAAAGTAGTGGCGTCGAGTTAATAACTACCTCAGGCAAGCTGTTTATCATCAATATGAAGAGAAGAGGTCCCAAATTACTACCCTGACTCACCCCGGATCTCGTAAAGTATGGGTCGGAATGGCAACCCCCACAGTCCACATACTGACACCTATCGCGTAGGTAATCGGCGAAGAACGCTAGTGCATGCGGAGTGCAACCCACGGCCGCCAGTCTCATTAAAAGGGTGTCATTATCGACTAAATCAAAGGCTTTCCGAAAATCAAAGTAGGCCACATCCACCTGCACACCAGCGTCCACCGCCGGCACCAAACGTGACATCAGATGTAAGAGGTTACCCGACGTTCCCCGTCCAGTACGAAAGCCGTGCTGCGCATCTGTTAACTGCGCACTCACCTGTTTGTATAAGCAGCTGTGAATGACGGCCTCGAACACTTTGGCCGGCGCACTAAGGACAGCCACGGGTCTGTAGTTACCGGCCTCCATCCCCCCACTACCCTTGGGCACGGGCACCACACGTGTGAGTTTCCAGCGCTCCGGAAACGTGGCAGTCTCTATACACGCGTTGTAAAGATGTAACAAGGGGGCCGTTAATACCATGCGAATGTCTTTAAAAATGAATGCGGGGATACCGTCGGGCCCCATGGAGCGCTTGGCGGGCAGACGCGCCAGCGCGGCGCGCACGTCGTCCTCACGCAGGCGCGTGAGGCAGATCCGGGCGCCCGGGGCAGGCGCACGCGCCGCGCTCGCCGCCGCCACATTCAACACGGGCGTCTCCTGGCTGTAAACCGACCGAAAGAACCGTGCGAACTCATCTGCACACTCCTGCTCCGCCAAAAAGCGTCCGTCCCTTACTAACTTTATTTTACTTGAGGCACGTTGTTTACACCGCATATAGTCCCAAAAGGCGCGCGGGTCGCTGGCCAAATGGTGCTGTACTCGTTCGCGGTACCGATCGTGGGCTCGCGCCGTCTCCACCTTTACCGTCGCCCTAGCATAACTAAATGTTTTGTAATCACTATGCAATTTACTAGATTTATACTGTCTATGTAAAGCGTGTTTGTGTTTTATTTTCATAATGAGGTCAGATGTATACCATACTGGATATATATACCTAGTCTTATTTCGGATGCCGACTCGTCTACGGGGAACACTAAGTTCGAATGCCGCATATATTTTCATATAAAACAAATTTAAAATAAGTTCAGGATCACTTTGTTCGTACAACTCACTCCAATCCATCGCATTAAACAAATAATATAGATGATTAAAATCGGCCTTACTGAAATTCCATTGTGGAATTGATAACGAGCCCTGAGAGCGCCGCACGGTCGGATAGGGCGGCGCGGACGCGGCGGGCCCGGGGGACGGCGGCGACGCGCGCCCCAACTCGAGGCGCACGGCCAGCGGCGGGTGGTGGCGGTCCACGGGCTGCAAGCCCTCGTCCGCCTCGCCCACGCACACGCCACTGCGCGCGCTCAATACGAGGTCTAGCTGTCTATTGTTGCAGTTCGGTACTGTGTTATACTGAGTGACTTCACAGAAGGCTACAAAATATTCAAAATAATTGCGAATATTTTCGCTACATGAATACAAATTAAAATCACCTACCATGAGTAAATTGTTATTATATTTTATGCACAATTTTTCTAACAATTCAAACATAATCATATAATCATTGTCGTTCGCATTCGGTGGAATATACACAACACAACACGTAAATAGAAACCTATTAGAGTAATAAACTGAACCACAAATTAACTCAAACATCTGTCTGTTTATGTCCAAATCATCAGGTAGCATAACGCGACGTAGCTCTAGACACGGCACCGACATCAGTAGTACACCACCCTGCTTACGACCATCCGTCCGGTCACAACGCAGTACATTATACCCGGGAAGCACGAATTCAGCATCTTGTATAGAATCGGTTAACCCCGTTTCAGTGATAGCAAATATATCTGCTTCCGACGATTCCACGAATGATAGCAATCGCGCGGTCTTCGTTCTGAGTCCACTGACGTTTTGGTAGAGGATGTTGATAGTTCTACTGGGTTGTAAGTAGTGTTGATTGGGTTGTGCGACGAAAAAATATCCACTCACTGAACTCGACATTCAATGGCCATACCTCTGGGTCACAAAGCTTCTCATAGTTTCCCTCTGTTACACCAACCTTAAACGACGCGTAGTCTCGTTCGATTTTGGGTTTCAATTTCTCAATATTAATTTCCGCGTCTCTTGGTAAAATCTTTTTGATATATTCTTTTAATAAGTCTTCCGATGTGCTTTTCTCCAGTCTCCAGATATGCAAGAAGCGCTTACGTTCCACTGCTTTTAACAGTTCGGATGATGTCTTGCCGCCCTTCCTAACAGGGTTCTTTCTCCTTTTGGCCTTAACTTCCACCCACGTATCTTGCGATGTTGTATCAGTGGAGGAGCCTGCCTGCCTACCAGCCATATCTGCAAAACTTGATCCCAGTCCGGGTCTTGGGCTTTCAAGCCGAAGCCTTACATTACCTTGGGCTTTGGTCGCTGCCGGCGGCTGACCGGTAGCAGTCTGTGGGATTGGGTTAGTCAGTACAATCTGATCAGCTGGTGGCTGGCTAGCGGCAGATTGTGTTACTGAGAGAGTCTTGCCTCGAGCCACAAATACCTCATGTTGATTCACCAATTTTGCGACCATATTCTCTGATTTTAAATTTTTAATTTCTTGTTCATATGAAACGCATTTTTTAGAGGCTTCCATCAGTTCCTGGGTCAATTTAGAGTTTTCCAGCGCCAATTCCCTTACAGCGTCCTTAATTTCATGAATAATTTTGGTTTCTAAAGCACTCAACTTCTCCAATATCATTTTATTTACTTTTTCCATTATACCTACTACATTTTGTGAACATTCCGGTGTCAATGTCTCAGTACTACCTTTAGGGCTACTATTTTCAGATGAATTCCTTCTCTGATTCTCCTTTATCCCTGTTCGAGAGCTTCGTACTGGAGTATCGTCCGTTACCCGTATACGTTGGGTTACGTTAGTACAGGTCTCACACTTAAAAATTCTTTTTTTCTGTCCGTCTTTGCTGTGTATGGGGTTAACATCCACACATTTAAAGTGAAATCCTAATTTGCATCCATTGCATATAAGGAGATCTCCCGATGCAATATTTTTACAACAAATATTGCAATTCATTTTCCGTTGCACTTAGATTCAAATTTTTCACGAGTGCAAAAGAGACGGAGTTATAGGATTACGTACAGGTGCGACAAGGCGCAATGCGCCGTCGACACTTCGCGGCCACCCACACACACTTTATTATCACTGATTGTTATGCAGATGAAACTGTTTAAATTATTGAATAATCTTGATAATTTTCACATAACTCCTATTTCTAGTCACACATTACCACATTTACTTCACTTTAGCCACATTTCCACAACTATACAGTCCAAATATCGCGATTTACAAATTAAATCACCGAGAGCAATTGTCTCGTGCCGAAGCGAACCGAATACATTAGTAACATAGAGTAACTGGCCCACTCTATGTAATAAATTTAAAGAAAGATAAACATATTAATTTATTGTATTTTGAGAAAAATAAGAAAGCTCATTATTGTTTAATAAAAAGCCTTTTACGTTTAGTGAGACGTCAAGTATCACGAAGTAAAGGTTCGATGTATTTATGTGAAACATGCCTACAATTTTTTACTAGCCAAATAAAGTTCAACACCCATGCATGTTCAAAAATTATGACATTATTACCAGATAAACACACCAAATTACAGTTTAAACATTTCGAAAGACAACAAAAAATCAACTTTGTAATATATGCTGATTTTGAAAGTCTACTTTATAATTTTAATGAAACAAATGCCAACAAAAATACCATAAAACATAAATTGCATCGACCTTCATGTTTTGCATTTTATGTTTGTTGTTATCATGATAGTAGCCTAAATAAATTTGTTACTTATCGAGGATCTAATTGTGTGCAAGTGTTTGTTCAGAAATTAATTGAAGAAACCAAGTTAATACATGATATTTTAATAACAGAAAAAGCTATGAAACGAATGACTCCTGAACAAATGCATAATTATCGTGATGCAACTACCTGTCATATTTGTAAAAATCTATTATTTAGTGACAAAGTATGTGATCACGATCATATTACAGGAGAATACAGAGGTGCAGCTCATTCGCAATGTAATTTAATGTATAAAGTCTGTTCATTCATACCTGTAATTTTTCATAACTTATCCGGATATGACTCACACATATTTATTAAAGAACTATCAGTTTATGAAGGTGAAATAACGGTAATTCCAAAGACAAAAGAAAAATACTTATCTATTACAAAAATCATTAAAACGGATAAACAGAACATTCCAATTCCTCAATACCAGTCTCGATAATCTAAGTAAAAGTTTAATAGATAGTGATTTTATAAATTTACGAGTCCATTTTCCCGATGACTCTAAATGTGAATTAATTAGAAGAAAAGGAATATATCCTTATGAATATATTGATTCATGGAAGAAATATAATGACGTACAACTGCCCACAAAATGTTGTTTTTATAGTAGTTTGCAAATGAAGCATATTACTGATAACGAGTATTCACATGCACAGAACATTTGGAATACATTTGCTATTAATAGTCTTGGTGAATATACTGATTTATATTTAAAGTCTGATGTGCTATTATTATGCGATGTATTTGAAAACTTTAGAAAAATATGTCTTCAACATTATAATCTAGATCCTGCATATTATGTAAGTTCACCCGGCTTAAGTTGGGATGCTATGCTCCTTTACACTGGTGTACAATTGGAGTTAATTCATGATCTAGAAATGTATAACATGATTGAAAAAGGAATACGCGGTGGATTAGCACAGTGCTCTCATCGGTATGCTCAAGCAAATAATATTTACACACCTAATTTCGATGATTCTAAACCATCGACATATTTGATATATCTCGACTGTAATAATCTTTATGGATATGCTATGATGAAAAAATTACCAATATCAGATTTTGAATTTATGTCAACTTCTGAAATAAATAATTTTTGCTTATCTAATATCCCTGATGATGCTGAATATGGTTACATTTTAGAAGTTGATGTCGCGTACCCTAATTATTTACATAAATTACACAACGATTTGCCTTTCGCTCCAGAGAAATTCATACCCATAGGAGGAAAGACAGAGAAGCTCATTGCAAATTTATATGACAAATACAACTATATTACACATTATGTGTATTTAAAAGAATGTCTAAAAAATTGACTTGTTTTAAGAAAAATTCATCGTATACTTAAATTTAAACAAGAAAACTTTTTGAAGGACTATATAGACTTAAATACTCAATTGCGACAAACAGCTACCACATCGTTTGAAAGAGACTTCTTCAAGCTTTTGAACAATTCGATATTTGGTAAAACAATCGAAAATAAACGAAAACAGCTTGACGTAAAATTGGTGAATAGCTGGAATGATGATAATAATAGGACAAATAAAAAAGTAGGTGCAGTAAAACTGATAGCAAAACCAAATTTAAAAAGCGTTTGTGTGTTCAGTGATGATTTTCTTGCAGTTCAAATGAATCCCGAAAAGCTTATTTTAGATAGACCGATTTATATTGGGTTTACTGTACTCGAATATGCTAAACAACATGTATAAAATTTCCATTACGATTTTATTAAAAACAAGTATGGTAAAAAAGCCAAATTGTGCTATACAGACACTGATAGTCTATTGTACTTAATACATACGCACGATTTTTATAAAGATATGAAAGATAATATAATACAATTTGATACCAGTAACTTTGACATTAATAATCTTTATTGTATACCTAAGTTACATGATAAGATTCCTGGCTTATTTAAAGATGAGTTGGGTGGTGATGTAATCACTGAGTTTGTTGGCTTGAGAGCAAAACTTTATTGTATTGAGTCAATAAAAGCATGCATTAATAAAGCTAAAGGTGTATCAAAGCCCATTACTAAGAATTTGAGAATGACTGACTATAAGTGAGTTTTATTTCAGAACATTACTTTAAAATGTAAAATGCAAATGATTAAATCAAACAAACATGTAATTTATTCGCAGGAAGTTAATAAAGTAATGTTAAATAGATTAGATGATAAACGACTAGTTCGACCAAATCAAATAGATACATTCTCTTGGGGTCACTGTGATGGCATATGATTGTGTAAATTTATATAGATACGCAATGATTTATGTATATTAGACATTTAATAAATGGTATTATGTTCAATCATTGTTTTTTATTTTTCATTTTAATTTCACCTTGGGTAGGAAATAGTATGAAAAACAAACACACTATAGAAATAAAACATTTATTAAGTTAATTAAAATTATAAAATACAAAAGTTATTTTTTAAACACCATCGCTTAATACACAATACATTCCTTAAAGCACAATAGTTCTTATGAGCAAAACAATTATACAAAGATAGATCTTTACAGTAAAGATCACTAAGAGTTTCTAAATTAGGAACACTTTTATTTTCGCATATGTCAGAAACATTATTATGACCACATAGCTCTTGAACCCACTTTATTTTCTCACTACCTTTAACAAGAACCTTTTTTTCCTTCAAATAGGGTTTGATTATTTTAGAAAATTCTCTGTAATCAATATATCCTTCGCTCCAGCGGTAACCTCTATTCCTTTCAATCCACCAAATGCGTCTTTTTTCTTCATCAGTCAGCGAGGAGAACGGATAAGGAGGTTTTATTAAGAATATATGAGTATATTCCAACGTAGCTATAGCTAATTCCTTGACTATGAAGTTATTATAAAGATCTTTAAAACCTTGAACATCTACTATAATAGTATTTTTGTTCATGATATCTTTCTCACGGTGCTACTTAACGGTTTATACTCGATTATACAGTCGTTCAATATAAGACAATATGCTGAAGTTTGATCTGGTATATCAATGTCACTTTCAATTTCCACTCTGACATCGACAACAGGTCCTGACTTAAGATTATCTGGTTGTCTAGAACAATCTACGACAAATAACGGAGCAATATTTTTTAATTGTTTCTCACTTAATAACGGTTCACCGCGACGACCTCCGTAATACGAGTGTTGGAATCTGGTGTATTGTTCATATATTAAAGCAATTCTGTTATTTGAGAAACTTGAATTTAAATTTTCGTAAGGGAAGTAGGTTGAATTTAGGTATACTCTAACATCACGAACGTTACAGTGATCAAACTGAGACATATCCAATTTTGAATTATTTTTTCTATTTGTTTGCAGACCAATAATAACAAATCTTGGTTTCTCTATTTGCGATGATGTTTTTATGGACCAAGTATGTTTAGCAGTATTATGGGGAGGATGTAGTGTGCCTTCACGAAGAGCGTTACCTGTGCTCGGGCCCTCCCCGTAAGTAGCGGCGAAAGCGAAAACGCGAAACCAATCACTACCGAGAAATGAGTCCCGACAGGGCTAGGGCGTCCCCCCGAGGCGACGCATACCGGTGTGCCCCCGTCGGTATGACTGCATGCGCACGCGGCGAAGGGGGCCGCCACCCTTCACGCAGCGCCAACTCTGGCGGGATGCGAGGAGCCGAGTGCCGGATAGGCACGTGGAATGTGCGTGGTGGTATGGAAGGTAAGATGAATGAATTGATAGATGTAATGAAAGAGCGATGCCTGGATGTATTGTGTGTCACAGAGACGAAGCGGAAGGGGAGCGGCATCGACGATCTTCCTGGCGGCATAATTGCTTTGTGGTCCGGAGTGGATCAAGAGGATCATGCCAGTAAGGGAGTGGGTGTCTTGCTCTCCTCCCGTTTGGCTTCTGGAGTGAAAGATTATGGATTGGCAGGCCCAAGACTCCTGTGGGTACGTATAAAACTGGGGATCACGAGAGTTTTTTTGGTCGCAGCCTATGCTCCCGTCAGCTCGGCTAATCCCCAAGTGCTCGCGGAGTTCTGGGATTCCGTTAGAGACGTCCTCGATTTGGCTGAGGGGAATGAAAAGTTGATCATGTGTGGTGATTTGAATGGATGGGTGGGGACTAAGCGAGATGGCTTCGAGGCTGTCCTTGGTCCGCATGGAGATAAGAGAGCGAATGATGCTGGTAAGTCAATCTTAGACGTATGCTTGGAACGAGACCTCCTTGTGGCGAACAGTTTATTCCGTCACAAAGATATCCACACGTATACTTGGAGACGGAAGGAAGAAAAAAGTGTAATTGATTTGATTTTGATAGACAGTCGTCTCCGAGAGGCTGTAAGGGATACAAGAGCCTACAGAGGCCCCACTCTTGAAACTGACCACTACCTGGTGGTAAGCCGGTTTGTTGGTCTTTTCAAGAAGTGGAGGCACTGGCGAGTGCGTGTCCCCTTCGGAGACTATGAAAGGATAAAGAGTGAAAAACTGGAAGATGAAAGCGTAAGGAGTATGTATGTAGGTTTAGTCAGTGAAAGGCTTGCAAACGCGAGCCTTTCCGACTTAGATGTGGATGAATGTTGGAATATTATGAAAGAAAGTATAGTGGATAGTGCAAAAGAAGCATGTGGGAGTGCAAAGAGACATGAACATTCGAAAGGTGATGCCTGGTGGGATGCAGAGGTACAATCCTGCGTAGCAAGAAAGAAGAAAGCGTGGTTGGATTATGTCTCATCTTTGCAACTGAATGACAGTATGAAAGACACGAAGAAAGAAATTTACCGCCTCTGCAAGAATGAAGCCAAAGCTTTAGTGAAAGAGAAGCGTGAAAGAATAAATTTGATTGCGGAAGAGAAGCTGACGAGGAACTTCGAGACAAATACCAAACTCTTTTGGAGGGAGGTCAAGAAGTCTCGGAGCTGTTCGTCAGTTTCCAGAATGGATAAGATAAAGAGTAAAGCTGGGGATATTCTTGCGGACCCATTAGAGGTGTTAGAGCGGTGGAATGAGTACTTTGGAGAAATGTATGAATATCTCCCGGATGCGGGCACTGCGAGGGAGTCGATGACTGATCTTGCGGTGCAAGCATCAAGCGGAGATATTACTTTGTAAGAGATTGAATGGTCGATACGAAGCTTGAAAAATGGAAAGTCTGCGGGAATTGATAGGATATCTGCTGAAATGATCAAATTAGGTGGTCCTTGCGTCCGAGACGCCTTCTGGTCATTGAGCAATCTATGCTGGAAGACTGGAAGGGTCCCAATGGACTGGAGGCGTGCTATCATCGTGCCCTTGTATAAAGGCAAGGGCTCACGTATGGAGTGCGCCAACTATAGGGCCATCAGTTTGATCAGAATAGCAGCTAAAGTGTATGGCAAAATTATTGAAAGGAGAATGAGGGTGGAATCTGACGGATTACTGTGGGAGGCGCAGGGTGGTTTCCGAAATGGAAGGGGATGTATGGACCAAGTTTTCTCTCTCCGCAACATCGTAGAGAAGCAGCTGGCTGTAGGCCGGAAGGTTTTCTGCGGTTTTGTGGACATGGAGAAAGCATTTGACAGAGTTGTACGGAAGGATCTCTGGGATATATTGCCAGGATACGGGATTGATGGTGCGCTGCTTCGTGCTGTGCAGTCTACATATGTGGGATGTACGGCATGTGTGCGGGTGGGCGGCAGCCTGTCTCCCTGGTTTGACGTCAACATTGGCGTCAGACAGGGCTGCGTGCTGTCGGCTCTGCTGTTTGTCCTGTACCTGGACGATTGTCTTAAGAGAGTAAGATCGATGAATATTGGATTGCGAATGGGTGACTTACTTGTGAACTGTTTGCTGTATGCAGATGATGCCGTGCTTATAGCCGAATCGCCATCAGAACTACAGTCACTAATCACAACGATGAAAGATGATTGTCTAATGAGAGGCTTACATTTGAACGCGACTAAAACGAAAGTGATGGTATTCGAAAGAGAAGAGGACAGAACGAATGCCAGGATAACTGTAAATGATGTAGTGCTGGAACAGGTGGATGAGTACAAACTCACAAGATATACAAATATCTTGGATGTGCATTTAGCAGGGATGGACGGTACACCGCTGATGTAGAAAAGAGGGTAACTGCGGGCAATACCAAGGGCTTAAGTCAAAAGGCCCAGCTCGCAGTAAACAATGCGGTGCTGATACCTACGCTAACGTATGGAAGCGAGAGTTGGGTATGGCAGGAAACGCATGAAAGTAGAATAAACGCGGTCGAGATGCGCGCGCTACGCAAAATCTGCGGAGTAACGCTCGCAGATCGCGTTCGGAATGAAGATGTAAGAAAGAGAGTTGGTCTGAAAGAGAGTGTCGGTGTTAAAATAAGGAAGGGCATGCTACGATGGTTCGGGCATGTGGAACGAATGGGAGATGAAAGAATGACAAAACAGATATACAACGCGAAAGTGGATGGACGTAGGAGTCGGGGAAGGCCACGACACACCTACCACGACCAAATTAATCGTGTGTTAGTTGAAGGTGGTGTCAAGAGCCGTAGGAACCGACGTGCATGCATGAAAAGAAAAATGAAAGTTGAAGAAGCAAGTGAGGTGTGTATGGACCGTGCCGTGTGGCGCTCGGTTCTTTCTGCCTACCCCGCAAGGGATTTGGCGTGAAGATAGTTAGTTAGTTAAGTATGTTTAGTAGTTTTTGGTAGAGCCGGATATTCATATAAATCCCAATTCCTGAATATCATCTGGAGTGCTCGATCTTTTTCTAACAGTTTTAACATATTTATTTTTTCTTTATCGGATACTTTGACATGTGGTACACGCCATATTATTTTATTTATAATAATATCTTCTACCGTTTCACCATCGTTAAGTTTTAGGGCGTTCAGATTAGTATTACTTCGCAACAATATTAATTCATGTTTGCTGTTTATCACTACTTTCTTGAAATCTTCTGCAAAACCAGAATGTTACAGAGGGGTATAGAAGCAGAAAAGTTACCCCCATTTGTACTATTTATGCCATCGATATTCCAACCCCAAGCATTAGATACTTTAGCCTCGTTTTCGTTCATTGATATTAATGATTTCATTGTGGTAGTTATACCAGCTCCACTCCATTTATCTCATACCTTATATCTTGAAACAAGTAAAGTAAACTATTGTTTGTGAAATGAACGCTACTGACTCTCTCTTTCGAATTTCCACCCTTGTTTACAACAACAGTACCTTCCAAAAACAAAGTGCTTGCTGATGGTAATATATACAAGTCTTGTTGATTAATAGGTATCCTGATTTCATCGCTTCTATTGAAACTTGTTACGTAAGGCTTGTAAGAGTGAAATTCAATTCCTTCCACAGAGTTGTTGTATGCAGGAGCGGATAAAACATCTAGTATATTCATTTTAACAAACCAATCGCTTTAAGAAATGCTTTATTATTGTTATTCAATTTTATGACCTTTTTGGAGCGACCTCTTATTGGTTTGATAGTTTGAGTAGGACTGTTATTTTTAGTTGGACGAAGTTTTCTTCTGATATGTAGATACAACTGCACTTCTTCACCTCGCAAATTTATTAAGTTATTATTTATATCTAACAGCCGTATCTGTATGCAGCTTATATTGGTTTGGTTTATTAGAAAGTAGATTGCGTTTTTAGGAATTTCTATAATCCTGTATCCAGGTGGAACATTAAGTGCAAATTCGTGCAAGATGTGACTGGATTGACCGTTTATATAAGAACCGCTAACTATGTCACATTCAATCCTTATGACAGTCGTAGGCAAAATGTTAACTGGAAACTCTGATACATGATATTTATTTGCTTCTAAGATCTGTTTTTTAAATCCCAATAAACTTCCGAATGTACCTTCTTTAGTAAAATCTATAGTTGATGTACAAAATAACATAGTTTTTAAGGTGTTGTTATTACAATGGAGTTTTATGGATGCATCTTTTATCTCAGTTTTTAAATAGTCACCAATATCTTGCAATTCATAAGTTCCTTCAGGTATCTCAATAACATTTTTAGAACCATAGTATAATTTATTGTTTGTATTATCAAAATTTGGAATAGAATTATATGTAGAGAAATGTAATAATGCACATTCATACTCCCCAACTAATGGCAACGTGTTTGGATAATAGGTAGATAATACTGATGAGTTTCCAGTTATCGATAAGGTGAGTGACATCTTGCAAATGATGGAAATGAAAGAGTGATATAAAATTTATAGTATTTATTCCATAAAGTTTGCAAATAACTTAAACACATATGTCCACAAACTATTGTGTTAAATTGTTGATATCTATTATAGTTATAATGAACATCACAGTTCTTAAAATATAGCATTAATTCTCTTGGCGGTTTTAAATCACCAAAGCTATCAAAATATTCACAATAATTGTTTATTTTAACATAAGCTACCCAATGCGTTCCATCATTTCTCGAATTATCTAGGTTAACTATAGCACATTCAATTCGTTTAGGTATTTTTGGTAATTGATCCTTCATATAAACTCCTCGAAAGTAGGGAATACAATAGCCATACTTCTGAATATCGATATTAGTTAAAGCGCGATTAGGTAGCTGATCAATTAGTTTTTTGATGGATTTATAAACAATCCCTGACCTTGCTTATGTGGTTTAATGTATAGACGTTCAGTTTCTTGTAATTTTTTCTGACCGTGTTTATAATCATTCACAGTTTTTGCAATACCAGCTGCACCACCAGCTAATGCTCCTAAAGCAGATAAACCAGCAAAAATTGGGATTAAAGGTAGAATGCCTCCAGTTTTTGGTATAGGTATCATTCGAAGTACTCGAACTTTTGGAATGCATGGAACTAATTTTCTGGCAACCATATAAGCTATATTTATTAATGACTTATTATCTTTAGGTGAGAGTTTTTTGATTTTTCTTTTTATTTTTCTAACAAAGTTATTAAAAGTCTTAACACCAGCACCAGACTTCAATTTAGCTTTCATAACTTTGTTTACTATCCACGAACTAATCTTTTCCCCTGTTCGAGCATCTTTTGCTTTAAGTCTTTGTTTAGCCATATCTATAAGACGTAAGTCGGCTTTGTGACGGTTAGGTAGGTCTGTGTAGTTTGCGTATGCAATATCGTGATGCATACAAGCTTCGTCTAACTTGTTTACACCTTTATCACCACGTAGTAATCGTTTTGAAAGCTTTGTTCCTGGTCCACAATAGTTATAACCGGGTATGTGTAGTTCGAATGGTAAATGATTAATGATACTGTTTATTAGTCCACCACCTTGCATCGTCCAAAGAATAATGAATATACTTTTAAATTATATACCACTTATATAATTAACTTATTCTACTATTGCAGTCTTATCAATGCAACTGTTCTCTTTGTTATTTAAACCCAACCATTTTACAAACAGTTTGTTTCCTTTCTTTTTTAATACTTTTTCTATCAAATAGACACCAGGGCAGGACGACTTTTGAAGCTCTTGTTCGTAAAAAGTTCCCAATATGACTTGTTTCTGATTATCTTCAATGCGATACGTTATTGGTACAGTGTTATTTATCTTTTTTATAGTAAATAATTCTGTTGACCAGTTAGGAGTGTATCCTTTCTCAAATATATGTTTGTACTTACTAATTCGAACTTTGTCACCAATTATAAACTTTGGACGAGATTTTTGGGTTGCCTTTTTTTTTTTTTTTTTTAAGCTATTGCATAGCTTCTATCGCGGGCCTTGCGTGGAGACCGAATCCAGAAATTGTGTCACGAAAACGAATCACACTCTCGGCTACCTTCGGCCACGTTCGTGTATCTCGGTCTCGCACTTCATAATTTTTTTGTTTACGTCAATTATGAACTCTGCAGTCGTTATTATATTATATATTATGTCAAATAATCCAAAAATTGATGCTTGTACCCAAAATCGATCTTGCGCCTTCTGCGTACCGATCCGCGTCTTAACCACTCGACCAAAGTTGAATTACGAGTGCTGGTCGAATTTAGGTTACGTCCGCACAGGCAGGCGGCTTGCTTGGTGCCTAGCGCCTTGCGAGTCACCTAGCGAGTCGCTTAGTAAAACGGACATACTTGAATGTTCGCGACCGGCCGCACTGCGCGCTTGGCGCCTAGCGAGTAGCTTAGCGTGTATCCAAGTAAACAAACATGTTGGTTTTTTGTCGCCAGGCGCGAGGCATTTTGAAGAAAAAAATATACGAAATATTAATCGCATCCATACATACAAATAAATTCAATTGGAGTGTCTGTTTGTAATATTAAAATAACCGCATATGAATGTATTACGGTACACATACCAAAATATATACTTTTAAAATTTTTGTCTGTCTGTTTGTTCTGGCCTCCGGCTAATCTCTGGAACGGCTGGACCGATTTGGACAGGACTTTCACTGGCAGATAGCTTATGTAATAAGTAGTAACTAAGGCTACTTTTATTTTAGAAAAAATCTTTTATTTTAGAAAAAAAAACTAAATAAACTAAATTTTTTCATTACATTCTACGCGGACGAAGTCGCGGACACAGCTAGTCATAAATAGATGAGTATCCGAATGAGTTAATTTTCCTTTAACTTTACTGAGAAGTAGATCAAATGTGTCTCTGGCCATACGCAAATCTTCGTAATTTTTTAGTGAAAATTATGCAATTGCTTATA
This sequence comes from Miltochrista miniata, assembly GCA_933228765.1. Lineage (NCBI taxonomy): Eukaryota > Metazoa > Arthropoda > Insecta > Lepidoptera > Erebidae > Miltochrista > Miltochrista miniata. Next base: position 8,212,743 of record OW121769.1, read on the forward strand.
TAGAACAAAATAAACCGGCCAAGTGCGAGTTGGACTCGCCCATGAAGGGTTTCGTTTCAGCAAGTAACATAATATAAAAGTTCTTATAGTTCGTTGTAACTTTGATTGATGTTTTAACACGTTCGCAGTGGTAGTGATTTTTGCGGTTTATGACGTATTAAAAAAAAACTATCAGCTCTATCTCGTTCAAACCAATTTTCGTTGGTAGTTTTTATGGCAATGTACATCATATATTTTTTTTAGATTTATCCACTCTCTTAGTTTAGAAGTTAGAGGGGGGGGGACACTCATTTTTCGACTTTGGAAGTCCCTCTTGCGCAAACTATTCACTTTAGAAAAAAATTATGTTAGAAACCTCAACAGCATTTTGGAAGACCTATCTATAGATACCCCACACGTATGGGTGTGATGAAAAAAAAATTTTGAGTTTCAGTTCTGAGTATGGGGACCCCCAAAATTTACTGCTTTTTTTCTAGTTTTATATAAGAATCTTAATGCGGTTCACAGAATACATCTAGTTACCAAGTTTCAATAGCATAGGCCTTATAGTTTCGGAGAAAAGTGGCTGTGACACACGGACGGACAGACAGACAGACAGACAGACAGACAGACAGACAGACAGACAGACAGACATGACGAATCTATAAGGGTTCCGTTTTTGCCATTTGGCTACGAAACCCTAAAAATCCCCATGACTTGACCGTGTCTTATTTATGTCATGAACCCAATATGAAGCGCTCGTGGCCCCGCGGACTCAGTGTTGTGTAAACGATCACTGTAGTAAGCAACATTTACTGTGGCCGTTCATGGATAGGTGACCGTCTCGTGACCACTGTGTGACATTTATTTTCCGTGCTTCGAAAAGTCCTTGGTCCCGGTTGCCAGTAAAATAGCAGTCGAGGCAGTACCTAAGCCAAGTTGAGGGCCTTTTTAGGCGGCTTGAAAATTTTTAACAGCTGGCACTGCTGGCAGTCCTTGCCTGCGCCTGTGCAATACGGCTCACCACCTATTACGTGGGACAAAATCTCAAAGGTGAAATGTGGGCATCTAAAATGCCTCTGTCTACCCCTTCGTGGATAAAAGGCGTGATCATATGTATGAACCCAATATAGAGCAGTATAGAGCTATTTTTGAAAGTGAAATCTCTTCAACGTGCCGACAAGCAAGTGACCAAGGCACCTAGCGACCCACCACGCAAACCACCTTTCAGTGCGGCCGCCATGTATCCTAGCAAGTAGCCAGGATGCAAGCCGCTAGGCGCTAGGCACCAAGCAAGCCGCCTGCCTGTGCGGACGTAACCTTAGAGTTCTTAATGTGAAATGACAATTTCGATGCTGTCAATTACATTAGTTGCTGTCAATTTACTTCGTCTAAATAAAAATTCGACTATAGGTGTATAGGTATTCATCATCTATGTACAACAGTGAACTGTACTCGTATAATTTGTGTAAAAAGTGTTTTAAATATGAATAAACAAAGTGCATTTATTAATGAAGAAAGTCACGAAAAATAGTGAAAGAAAATGAGTGAGTACTCTATATACATACATTTTATTATTCACCAATGCAGTATTATTTTTTGCTTTGTTAATTTATATATAATACTGCTATTAAGATAACCAAACCCGGGAGTACGTTCCCATGGGAAGCGGGAAGAAAATTTCACGCTGACGTAGCTCGAGCGCCATCTATCCCATACCTATGTACTTTAAACGTGTCATAAAAGTCACAACAATACCATACATGCATATTTCAAAGAATGTCTATTATTACCATAAAATTTGTAAAAATAGTTTTTAAGTAGATACGAAGAAACCTATTGTTTTATCTTTTAACTAGCTGACCCTCGCAACTTTGTTTACGTCACACAAGGTCTATGAAATTGGAGGTATTTATTAATCATACTCATCAAGTAGCGTGTGAATCTGCCCTGTTTGCTTAATCAAAATAGAGCTTAATGGTTAAAGCTATTCCTCAGTATAGAATTTTCCTCAGTATAAACAATTTACATACAAACACCGGCGTGTTAGAATTTTATTACATGTATCAATCTAGTAGACCGTAAACGTGTATAAAATGACATCAATCAAATGTCATCAATATTCTGAAAAAGAAATTAAAAATAGAGTTCACAAAATCTTTTGAAAATACATACTGTACCTACCTTAGAGGATCGTTATGAAGATAACAGGATAGTTAACAACCATCCATAGAAAATAGATGGTATAATGCTGAATACCGCAAAGAACAATCGGCGCGGCATAGAATGGGGCCTATACTGATATCCTGGAGGATTTAAATGATGCTAATGTCCTGTGCCTGCTGAGGCACACACACGCCGTCATGCATGTCTGCAGGACAACGTGCAGGACAACGAGCAGGATGAGGCAGCGAATGGCTGGACTGAAATTAAAATCGACAGACGCGAGAGATGTGGTGGAGGCACTAATTCACGTACCTCGGGAGTGTCGTGTCAGAAACTGATGGGATAGAAGAGTACCCTACATCATTTCGAGTCTCGCCAAGGCCAGAACAACCTTTACACAGCTGCGCCCCGTAGGCAGTTGCGAAAATGGACACCAAGAGGGAAACTCAAAACAAAGTAAACGTTAAAACTGTACTGCTAACTGCTATACGGATGCGAGACATGGAAGGTCACTAAAGACATTTCGCACCAGCTACCAGCTATAAGTCTTCGTCAAACGCTGCCTCCAATGGATCCTTGGTACATACGGGCCCGAGAACATCACGAACGTAAGACTATTGGAACGCTGCAGTGAGATCCACCAACAGATCAAACGTCGGAAGTGTAGCTGCTGCGCTGGATTGGACACACGCTGCAAAGGGACCATGATCACATCATGCAAGCCTTACTGAAACTACTGGTAGGGTTTCAAAAACTGTTCGATAGTAAGTAGGTACATTTATTGATAGTGGCTATAGGCTACATAACATAATGCTAAGATTAATAGGAGCGGTGCAGCAATGAGGAATGTTTCGAAAACGGAAAACATTTAATCGTTATAAGAGTATCCGTTGCGCCTCTGCGTAAATGGTTGAAGTTACATAAAAATAATTTATTACAAAATAATTGTTCTTCTTAAAAAGTTCTGAAACAAAATACCTATTAAGCTATTGCATAGCTTTTATCGAGGGCCTTGCGTGGAGACCGAATCCAGAAATTGTGTCACGAAAATAAATCACACTCTCGGCTACCTTCGGCCACGCTCGGCCACGTTCGTGTATCTCGCACTTCATATATCAACGTGTATACGTGAGCGTTTGCATAACGTGTACCTATGTATATGAAGTGAAGTAGGGTGAAGAGGGGTGGGCTGAGGTTTGTAGGGTGGGGTGAAGTGAAGTGGGGTGTGGTGAGGTGAATTGGTGTGAGGTGGGTGGGGTGAGGTTGATGGAGTGGAATTTTGGCCTTTTGGACTTTGGCCTTTGGGACTTTTGGACTTTTGGACTTTTGGCCTTTTGGACTTTAGGACTTTTGGACTTTTGTACTTTTGGACATTTGGGCTTTTGGACTTTTAGACTTTTGGAATTTGGTTTTTGGACTTTTGGACTTTTGGACTTTTGAACTTTTGGACTTTTGGACTTTTGAACTTTTGTACTTTTGGACTTCTGGACTTTTGGACTTTTGGACTTTGGACTTTGGACTTTTGGGACTTTTGGGACTTTTGGGACTTCTGGGACTTTTGGGACTTTTGGGACTTTTGGGACTTTTGGGACTTTTGGGACTTTTCGGTCTTTGAGGACTTTTGTGTCTTCAAAAGTCCAAAAGTCCAAAATTCCAAAAGTCCAAAAGACCAAAAGTCCAAAAGTCCAAAAGTCCAAAAGTCCAAAAGTCCAAAAGTCCAAAAGTCCAAAAGTCCAATAGTACAAAAGTCCAAAAGGCCAAAATTCCAAAAGCCCAAATGTCCACAGCCAAGTAGGTACTTAGTACTTTACTTTGTTGAACATAGGCCTTAAAATCTTACTTCTTACTAATATTATAAATGCGAAAGCTAGTGAGTGTGGATGTTTGTTACTCTTTCACGCTCAAACCGCTGAACGGATCGGGCTGAAATTTGGTACAGAGATACATTATAGTCTGGAATAACACATAGGCTCCCTTTTATCCCGGGAATAAATTCCCGCGGTAACAAATTTTACGCGGGTGAAGCTGCGGGCATCAGCTAGTATTCTTATATAGAAATAATTATACTAGCATAGTTGGTAAAAAATGCTATGTAATAGCTTTACCGCGGCAGTCCCCGAGTGCCACACGTCTTTTTTTTTAACGTGAGGGAAAATCCTCGTAGGATGCTATGCCGGACTCTTACCGACTAAAAAACCTCACGTAACGCCCAACAGCCTATGGTTGAGAGCCCCGGGTAAGCCCTCAGGAAGGATGTCCCGTGACTCCCAACAGACTTACGGCCGCCAATGCGGCCTCGCCCAGGGGGTGGTTCGGATGCAATCCCGCGTCTATGGGGGATTTCGGGTGTGACCCCGCTTCTAAGGGGGGGCGTGCGTGAGTGCTCACGTCACGCTGCCGTCATGGGCCTGCTTCTGTAAGGACGGTGAGCGGCCCTCTCACCGTCCTCAGACCCCCGGTCATGGAGGCCGATAGTCCTCGGCGAAGACACGTCGGCGGCGCCCAGGCCGCCGACTGCGGAACTCGGGTGGGAGAGTTCTCTCCCGCACCCGGCCCGCCGCCTCCTTCGCGAGCATGACCTGCTCGCAGAAAGAGGCGGCGCAGTCCCACTTACTCCCGCTGGAGAGCATGGCTCGCACCATGGCCTCAAGCGAGAGAGTGTCCACGCCCAGACCCATTACGAGGACCTGTCGCTGTTGTGCCCACGCCGTGCACTCCACCAGCGTGTGGAGCGCCGTGTCATCGCTGCGGTCCTCGCAGTTTTTTGGGTTGCCTTTATCATGAACTTCGTAATATTATTTTTAATGTCCGTTTCATTAAACTTATTGACATTAACAGGTGCAAATTTAATAGTACGATGTTTTGTGTTGTTATATGTCTTCACAACATCGTTCAAGCCACCATCTATCCACTTATAGTGTCCGTTCAAGCTAAAGTATTTGTACAATTTATTTTTAATCGTTTTAATAACTCGTTCTACAATTGAAGCCTTTTTGGTTGAAAATGTAGAGTAGTGATTAATATTATAGTTCCGTAAAAGCTTTTGAAATGTAGAATTATAGAACTCAGTACCCATATCAGTTTGCAGATGAGTTGGTATCCTGTGATTAGTAGAAAGTAATTTTTCAAATGCATGAGAGACATCATGTTTGGATTTAGTTTGTAATGGTTACACCCAAACGTACTTTGAGAAGCAGTCAATAACTATTAAAATATAGTTATATCCTTTATTAAAGGTTTTTAGGTTTTGCATATCAGCTAAATCTGCTTGCCACAAATCATCAATACCTTTTAAAATTACAGATCGTCGAGGAAATTTTTTTCGTGCTGCTTTATGTATTTCATTGACGATTTGTTGTTTTGTCATTTTAACAAAATTTAAGGTCTGTGTGTTTCGATCTTTTAATATAGATTGAATTGCGTCTTGAACTAGTCTATCAACTGCTTTTCTTGTGTAAAATTTGCTTTCCAAATGAGTCTCTATCTCAGACATTATTGTTTTTAAAGCTTTCTCTATGTGGTTTTGAACACTATTTGGAATAGAACTTTGCAATTTTCGTAAGTCATTGATTAGTACACCTTTCAATTCATCTACATGTGCTTTATTTACTGCATCGTCTGCGTCTTGAGGAGGTTTGACACCTTTTAGCCTCGATGTCTTCAAGTCATAATCTCCATAATCAGATTTTATTAATGCGTTATCATTAAAATCAAGTATTTCCGATATACGCATTCGCTTATGAATATAATGTCCAAATTTGTCTACATTCATATTAAAGGTGTGTTATGTTGAACGGTATATAGTAAAATGACACACATATAATATAGTTGATTTATTTATTTAATAATTTTGCTTTCACGTAGTTCTTCAATGATAGATATTATTTCATTATCTAGTCCTGTGTTACCAGCATCTCGAGAAGCAATTAATAACTTTAATCTATCAACCAATTCATCATCCCAATATACAAAATCTGTGTTTTTTTTCCACATTTTTGTTAAAGGTAATCCTTTTCCTACTTTCTGTCTACAACTTGGACTTCTACTTTCTTGATCGAAAAGTGGTTTAATAACTTGCAAATATTTTTGTCCTTTATTACTTTTAATTGTTTTTTTTGAATCGAAATCACGACGATGTGCATTCGTTACAAGTAACATTGCCTTATAATTTTGCTTGTCATGCTCATTAACCAAGCTCAGATCAATGTCTTTTTTTAACAGTAACTCTCGCAACCCAGGTGTACTTTCGTACTTGCGTCCGGCTACAGTAATAACTTTATCCCCAATAGTTATGTTAGAGGAACCCAACATTAACTTTCCACGTTCATTTCTTATACCAAATGGTACATCTGATAGTACTTGTGAAGATAACGACCAAGATGATGCATCTGGATTAGTACCGACTAATGACTGAAATGAAGAGTCCGATGAGGGTTCCGATTTATTACTAGCAGTACTGCCATCATCTGTTTCTTTCATATCTTGGTCTTGTGGTACTTGGGGTTCTACTTTTTCCTCCTTTTTTGTTAGAGCTAAGTGGTTATTAGTGTTGGCTATTAAATTAAGAGATTCTGTAACAGGCTTAAAAACTGTATCAAGAGCATACTTATTACTATCTTCAAAATCCTTCATTTTACGTAATTTTTTCTTCACAGCTTCTGTCGCATCAACAATTTGTTTTTTCAATGATTTATCCATTATGTAAAATATGTGGTAATCGAATAAGAACCAATTACAGAATAACAATAAAGTGACTGCAGTCTACTTAAATATTCAAATATCATCTAATAATACAAAAGTGTCAAACGTTTTTCTATAGCAACCGTTGTTTCTAGAACAATCTTTATTAATTACCACATAATCAAAAGGCTCTTTCCATGTTAGGGAACACATTTCTCGAAATTTCAACCATGTCATATCGGTGTTAACATGTTCTTCGTAAACATGTTTCAAATTAACTTCATCTTGCTTAAAAAGCACAATTAAGTTAGCATTATCTCTTACAAGTTGTTTAGGTATTTTGGTGTAAGTTTGATTTAAATAAAAACTGTCAATTAATTTATGTCTTCCCATGGCAAAATAATCACGCATATTACTTTGATTTTCACATGCTACATCATCAAAAATAATCACAGAATTAGGTTTTGCATCTGCAACCTTTAAAACGTCATCATTTGCTTGGTATGTCTGGAGAGTGATACCTGGTACTCGTCGTAAAACCTTTTCTAAAAAGATGTACTTTGGTTGAAGTAGCGTTTTAGAATATACATAAACATTCTGAAATGTCAATCCATTTTCGTGCAATAGAAGACCAATTAATAAGTTAGTTTTTCCACAATTTGATGGTCCGCATATGATGCAGCGTACTGTAATAATTCTCCATGGCGTAACTTATTTTTTGTTAAATCGTCACAGATTGTATTGACCTGCAACGATTGTGTTTGTTTAACGAATTTCATGTTTGCTATGCAATACTGATCGACTCGTAATGAAAAGATGAATTTATAACATAAATATTTATAACTACAAGTAGTCGAACCAAACTGGTTACAGAAAACCTGTAGGTTATAAAGGAACGGAAGGTGGTGAAAATGCGACTGTAATAAATCGAATTTCAATCGAAAGTCATAAACGCGTTATACGGAGTGAACGGTAAGTCATTTTATGATATTGGGCACGCTAGATCACTTTTGTGACGAAGACGAACGAAGTGAGTCGTAGGAACGATAAAAGTGGTCTAGAATGGCACAAAATAATACACTACTTACATACTGACTGAATAGATGGGATTGGGTGTTAAGGGATCCAGAAAGTCTATCATGATGGATCATTATTAGAATAGTAGATTGAATAGTTGAATGGTTGGGAATTAGCGGTTTATGGATCTCCTCTGATCCAGAAACCCTAATTCCCAACTACTGATGTCTTGCTAGCTCAGTGCCTTTTTTTTATATTTAGCTCGCCAAATTGACGTCGCCACCAGCCTGATGGAAAGCCGTGGCGCATCTAGCGATTGGGGGCCACTTCTGACAGTGGCCCTCAAGTTGGGTGCCGTGTGATGTGCCTCTTCACGCTCCTCTTGAGGAACCCGGGATTGTAAGATGAGGGGAACACGTGTGCGGGCAGTTCGTTCCAGGTTTTTATAGTTCGACAGAGGAACAATCTTTTGAAACGCTCTGTTCTGGCGAAGATTCTCTCCACTGTGTATGAGTGGCATCTCTGCCCGGCACGCGTTGTTCGGGATCGGAAAGGAGAGGGTGGGATCCGGTTGAAGAGCCTTTAAGAACATACGCCGTGATACATTCGGTAGAAGGCACACAAGGACTCTATGGTTCTTCGCTGCGCCGACGGTTCGAGGCCTCCCGTCACCTCAGAACAACCAATTGTTCGGACAGCACGTCTCAAGCGCGTCTAGTAAGTACCTCGCGGAGTCATCCCAAAGGTGAGAACAGTATTCGACGCAGGGGCGAATCTGCGTCTTGTACAATAAACATCTCTGATGTGGCGTGAAGTACCGTCTCACCTTATTTAGGACTCGATATAGTTTTTGTGATTGAGCTCACGCCGGACGTCTATACTGAGGATCTCCACGTTGTCCTTTAGTGAAACCGTAATGCTTTGAAGAGTGGGTAGGGGTAGGAATGGGGACTTCTCAGCTGCACGCACACGCCTGTGTTTTCCCGGCATTGAACTCGACCAGGTTGTCTGAACCCCATTCGGCAATGTGACCCAGGTCCCGGTCGAGACCCGCCACGAGTTACTGTCTCTTCTCCTCCACGTCGTGTTGCCCATCCACTGGACGGCCAAAATAGCTCCCATGCAAAGTACTATCATTCGCATAACAATGAATGCACCCAAGGGACAGCATGTCATTGATATGCAGAAGAAAGAGAGTTGGGGACAAAACCTGTGGTACTCCAGCATTTACCTGCAAAAAGCAGGAAGCCTGACCATCACAGAGAACCCGCATACGTCACCCGTGCAGGAAGCTGGCCAACCAGCGGCACAATTGGCGATAGACCATATGCCAGCAGCTTGGAAAGAAGCGATGCATGCCATACCCTATCAAAGGCTTTAGCGATGTCTAGGCCAATAGCCAGGGATTCGCCGTGCCTCGCCATAGCCTCACCACAGGTGTGTGGTATGTACGCTAGGACGTCACCCGTTGATCGGCCTAAATCCGTATTGACGATCGCTAATTAGCGAGTGATCCTCCAAAGTAACTCATTTTAGCGTCAACTACTAGATTCGAAAGAACCTGACAATAATAGCAATTTCACTCAAATTAGTCATCGAATCCACTACCTTTTTTTTTTAACGTGAGGGAAAATCTATCATGGATGCTATGCCGGACTCCTACCGAATAAAAAACCTCACGTAACGCTCAACAGCCAATGGTTGGGAGCCCCGGGTAAGCCCTCGGAAGGATGTGCCAGGACTCCAAAAACCGGAGCCACTACCTATGTTCAGGTCATATCTATATAACTGCAGTATATCAGATAGCGCGGTAAGCAACTGATCAACATATTTTTGTTAATATAGGTACATTATATCTAGAAATATGTGAACTTAAGTCTTATGATGAGTTGTCGAGGGTCGCCATTTCTGCACAAAGAAGTTCTGAAAAAAGGTGATTAATAAAAAGCGTGTTCTTTTACGTTGCATATCTCTATATTTTTGGCATAATTTAAAGGTGAAAGTGACATATTTTTAATATCGTCCATGGAATCCCCTCCCTACTGCCTTATGCAATAGAACAATAATTGCCACCAGGAGTGTTCTGCACGATCCAATCCAGTAAGGAAGTGATCCTAGTATTGACGCCGGGGTAGTTTGATGCACAGAATCTTCCGTGGCTAATGATACCTGTGATGAAGAGCCTTCCTGTGCTTGGGTCTGTGTATAATACAGGGCCACCAGAGTCGTTCTGGAATAAAGACAACACGTTATTATCTAGGTATTATCGCACCACTCGCCGTAGACAGGGTGCGCATCCTCACACTTTGCGTCCGGAGAGCTTGTATATGGCAAGTTCTGATAGGCACTTTTTCCACGTATGTTTTGGATTTTGGAATGAACTCCCTTTCCAAGTTTTTCTGAACATACATATAGTCACCCCTTTATCCTCAACAGCAGAGGCATATTATATGCTAACATTTGCCGCACGTAATAAGTAGTGATCCTATTGCCGTGTTTCCAGAAACCTGGTCTTCAAACTGGCCAACACTACGAATAACATATATCGACATCTGAAAGCCCAACAAACCTGGATTTTGGAGCATGAAGAGAAATTAAACCCTCAATTAGAGAGCTACTGTCAATGACCTTATGGACTGTGAGAATGGACCCCAATTCGCTGAATGTCACCATGAATTTCTTTTTTTTGTACTACTTAGGTGGCAGACAAGCTCACGACCCACCCTAAGTTCGGTTACCGTAGCCTATGGACGTTTGCAACACCAGAGGCGCTACACACGCGCTGCCAACCTGGCGCAGGTTGTTGCGACCCACAGTTGAAAATTTTCAAGCCGCCCATGAGGCCTTCAACTTGGCTTAACGACTGTCATTTTACTGACAACCGGGACCAACTGCTTAACGTGCCTTCCGAAGCACGGAAACGCTCGTAAATAAATATCACAAAGTGGTCACGTGGTGGTCACCCAACCATAACCTGCCATAGTAACTGTTGCTTACTGCAATGATCGTTAACAGAACACTGAGTCCGCGGGACCACCAGCGCTTCTATCAAGCGGACTGCATCATTTCATCTTTTTTTAAACAAGAGTGAGTTCTCACCTGACAAGCATCTCTTCCTGGTGTGAATGTACACATCTGTCTGTCTGTGACAGTGGAGATTTGTGCCCGACAGGTGTTCTGTGAGATAACGTTGACCTCAACCTTCTGGAGCGTGTTGGACATCGGACCACCAGGGAACAATGTACCCCAACCTGAAAAAATAGAACAAATTGAGATACTTAACGGCGTGAAGTCATAGTTCAAACTTTATCAATCTGTCCTGGTTTTGATGAAAGTCTTGACATAATTATCAAAAACTAGATGTATCCCGCGGCGTACGTAGAAATCGTTACCATCTTTTTCGTAGTCGCTTAAAAAGTACCCTATGTTCTTCCCAATGACTCAAACTATCTCTAAACGACATTTCATATAAATAGCTTCAGCGGTTTAGGCGTGAAAGCGTAACAGATAGACAGACAGAGATACTTTCGCATTTATAATATTAGTAAGGAAGTAAGGATAATAAATAATTCGCAAAATAATTGATGAATTGATTATTAAAACTATACATTGTTACTTAAATCATAATAACCTGAACTTCTTGTTTGCCAACTAGAAGTTTTGGAATCGATTGTATTTAGGAGTTCAGTTTTTTACTTTGAGATACGGAACTCCTAAAACCTTTTGTTTTGGTCTTCCCAGTTTCGTGTTCAAAAATATCACCGGAGACTGATATTAGATACAATCAAGGCATTCGAAAAGAGCTTACCAAGCAAAATAACTGTGGTCCCTGATAAGTCCCAGTTCATAAACTTGAAAGGCATACACGCTGGGCCCACGCGGTCATTGAAGATGATAGCGTTTGCGACTGTCACTATTGAGATATCATAGTCGTAATTAGACCTGGAAAAAGACGAATATAAAGATGATAGTTAGGAAAAGAAGATGGATATAAGCTCTCCGGGATGTGGAATGCAACTTGAACGTAAAATTGTGCCAATTAAAACTGACGTAGTGAGTGTGGTGTGTCGCCGGCCTTATCCTTCGTTATAACAATAGCGGAGGGTAGTTCAACAAGAAGTTACTTCATGGTTTCGTGGATCCTCCTCGCCTCAGTCCACCCGCGATCACGGGCGCTGCAATGTGCTCGAAACGTCGGTGTGAAAATGTAAGTAAATGTATTTCGCGTGAAGTCCCGAGTTCTATTAGTATGACTGGAAAAAGACATTGTTACTCGTTAAAATGTCATCAGCAACTCTATCATAGGCATTCAAGTTGATGACTCTTAACAAAAATTAGGAGACGCCTAGTTCCAACAGTGGACTACCTACGATTGCTACGATAGGCTGATTGATAGTAGTTATTCAAGATGTCGACTTGTCTGCAACGTGCTTATGTAGGTATATTTCTCCAGTGGTAGTCAGTCAGTCAGAACTCTTTGGTTTAAAAGAGCCACTACTGGTTCTAAAGCTCTAAAACCGCGGCGGACTAAATTAACAAAATGTGAGAAAGTTAAACTTACTCTGAGAACCATGGATGACTAAGAAATGATGATACCCTATAAGCTTGAGTAGCCGGTGAATCACCTAAAACATAACATAAGTATTCATATAAAGTCTCCCAAAACGAACTGTTCAAACTTCATCACGTGACGTGGCATCAGTCAAGAAACATTAAAAAAATGAAGAAAAAAATCACATGAAAACTTTAAACGTAAATCCGTTTTAAAGGTCGTATACATTTCATTATCACCCTTTCTATCGCTACTGAGCGGCAGCAGAAAGCTACAGCGACAGCCAGGCGGGTGCTCCGTGTTTGTTTTGCCACGGCGACCATGTTACCTCGTATTGCCGCGGTAAAAAACGAATTCTAAATAAGCGACAAAAATATTTTTTAAAAAGAAAAAGGTAAGTTTTTTATTAAATATTTGTATCTGATTTCCGATGCCAAGTCATCTCATGAAATTTGACGAGTCAATTTTGGGACACCAAATATACAAAATAAAATGTATTTTAGAATAGCTTAGGACCAAATTCAGTTAATATTAGGTGCTTACACATCAAATTGGCGTTTTTCGTACTGGCCACTTTAATTACGATTTTCTCCTCTTTGGTAAGGAATTCCAAATTCAAATTTTCCCAGCTATTTACTCATGTATTTATCCTTCGATGACCGTCATTCATTTGTTTTTTCTTCTGTTTTTTTCTGTTTGCGTCACTCATTTTACAAAATGGAAAACTTAAAATATCGCATTATTTACGAGTACGAGTTCCGCCGTGGCACTAGTGCTGCGGAAACGACTAGAAGGGTGAATGATGTGTATGGCGGTCATGTTGCAAAAGAAAACACAGTTCGTTTTTGGTTCCAACGTTTTCGTTCAGGAAATGTCGACCTGCAGAACAAGCCCCGTGGACGGCCTGAGACTCAAGTTGATAATGAAGTATTGAAGGCTATTGTGGAAGCGGATCCATCGCAAACCACGTCCGAGTTAGCTGCAGGCTGCGGTGTTGGTGATAAAACTGTTTTAATTCACTTGAAGCAAATTGGGAAGATTAAAAAGCTTGAAAGGTGGGTACCTCACGAATTGACTAAAGCAAACCGGCAAAAGCGCGTCGACTGCTGCGTTACATTACTGAACCGGCACAATAATGAAGGTATTTTAAACCGAATCATTACCTGTGACGAAAAATGGATTCTTTACGATAATCGAAAGCGCTCAGCGCAATGGTTGGATCCTGGCCAGCCAGCCAAATCCTGCCCCAAGCGAAAATTAACCCCAAAAAAGTTACTTGTAAGCGTTTGGTGGACTAGTGCCGGTATTGTTCATTACAGTTTTCTCAAATCTGGCCAGACTATTACGGCTGATGTCTATTGTCAGCAATTGCAAACCATGATGGAAAAGCTAGCGGCTAAACAACCTAGGCTGGTCAATCGCTCCACGCCACTGCTGCTTCACGACAACGCTAGACCACACACTGCACAACAGACGGCTACCAAATTAGAAGAGCTTCAATTGGAATGTCTAAAACATCCTCCGTACTCCCCGGATCTTGCTCCAACAGATTACCATTTTTTTCGAAATTTGGACAACTTCTTGCAAGGGAAAAAAATCAACTCTGATGGGGCAGTCCAAATCGCCTTCACAGATTTTATTGATTCCCGTCCGACTGGTTTTTTTAGTAAAGGGATCAATGAACTACCTATGAGATGGCAAAAATGCATAGAAAACAATGGTTCATACTTTGATTAATTAAATATATTATATTTAAAAATATTCGACTTTTTGTTCCTCCTATACAAAACGCCAATTTCATATGTAAGTAATATTTGATTAGGACCTCTTTAGTTTTAGCCCCTCACTATAAAATAGAGTGCAGAGGGGCTTATGGCGAGACTTTGCCTGTAGCTGTGACTCTGTTTCAATAAACTACGTCACTAGGTCACGTGGATCAGCTCTTCAAAGTTTTAAATAAAACAAAAATGACAACGTCAATCGGATTGAACTTTCACTTTCATAATAAACGTGTTAGAGAGGGGCAGTCTAGTGAGAACGATCTCACGGCTTTCTTGTTAAATATTTATTTAATTACACAATAATAACTTTTATGAAATACAATCAGAATTGTCAATAAAAACCATAGCATAGTCAAATAACCCACCCCTAACCGTTCCCGGTGCAAAGGTGCCCATTACGCTAGCCGCATTGCCCCGCTAAATGGCTACGGCCAGCCTTTGGACCAGGAACAATTTGGAACGGGGAGTCACACGTGCTTCAGAGCCCCAACATCCCATAGTCTTCACGGCGATAGTGTTGTAAAAATAATGTGGTTCGATATAAAGATTTAATTTTATAGAACAAATTCAAAGTTTGGGAATCAGACAGACATTTATTCCCATAGGGTGGCTAGGTCCCAATGGTCTGCATCTGGATTGAGGGCCCAAAAATTAAATCTTCGCAAAACAAAATAAGATTTACAGGGACTTTAGTTAAAAGTTTCTTAAACTTAGGGCACTATGGCAAAAATTTCTTAAACACGAAATAAAGCTTTTATGATGAAATAACTTAGGCCCTCAATCCAGATGCCTGCATTATTACCTGTTTTATCAAAAATATTCGAAGCAGCAATGCACAGACGCCTTAGTGACTTTTTTGAAAAACAGAGTATTTTGCGAAGTGAACAGTACGGATTTCGAAAGGGTAAGTCGACAACGTTAGCGTGCCATGATTTGGTTACAAAAGTCTTAAAAAATCTGGACGATCACAAAAGAATAGCTGTCATCTTTTTTGATATGTCCAAGGCATTTGACTTTGTATCCCATAAAATATTGCTCGAAAAATTAAGCCAAAATGGAATCCGAGGTCTAGCTTTGGATTGGCTTGGCAGCTATCTAAGAGATAGAAGACAATATGTATAGATCGAATCCTTGAATAATAAAGACGAACTTGTAGCATATCAATCCCCCTCTCTCATAAATAAGTATGGAGTTCCGCAGGGCAGTGTTCTTGGCCCACTGTTATTTCTGCTCTACATTAATGACCTTCCAACAGTTACAAATAATTCTTGTATTCTGTTTGCTGATGACGTGTCTCTAATTATGACTTGTGATAAAAGTACTGACCTTAATAAATTTACTTCTGACATAAATGATTCCATTAATTGTATAATAAATTGGCTTAGTAATAATAATCTAGAAATTAATTTAAAAAAAAACTGCATTTATTCAATTTAGTACATACAATAATCCACAGATACCTTTAAAAATATACTATAACAATTTTCATATTAAGTAAGTCGATGAAACAACATTTCTGGGCATTATCGTTGATAAATATTTAAATTGGAAATCTCATGTTGCAAAGGTATGTAATGGAGTAAACAGATTTGTGTATGTTCTTTATGCATTGAGGAAAACATCTACGGCGGAAACGGTACTGACAGCTTACCACGGTTACGTATCATCCACTCTTAACTACGGAGTTATTTTATGGGGAAATTCTACCGAGGTACAAAAGGTCTTTCTCGCACAAAAGAAATGTGTCAGGGCAATAGCTGGCATTCCACCTTGGGAATCCTGTAAGCCATTATTTGAAAAATACCGAATACTGACTTTGCCATGCATGTACATTCTGGAGACAGCCAAATTTGTTAAGCAACATCCTGACTTATTTCAAACGGCCAAGGACATATTTCCTCGAAATACTCGACGTGCAGACAGGATAGTTCTAGCAAAGGTTCCCAATACTGCCTTATATATGAAGAATTGTACTAACATGTGTAGGCGTATTTTTAATGCTCTTCCGGAGCAACTTAAAAGCTTGCCCCAGAATAGATTTAATAAAAAACTAAAATCTTGGTTGTTGGAGAAATCTTTCTACTCTGTGGAAAGCTACTTGAATCTGTAAGCTGGAACCGATCTGTCCTGCATGACATTTTAATAATTTAAGGTTTGTGAAAATGTAGGTAATATCCATCATTCATGACATTGATTAAAATTTTATCTGATAATGAACACCTTGTGACATCAATTTTTTACATTTCATAATATGTACTTACAATTTAATTATAATTTGGATTAATTTTATATAATTTGTGACATGGCGTTATAAGAAAGTTGAATTATGTTTTCACTCTATTGACAATTAAATATTTGCATGTCAAACTACTGACTAAGTGTTAGAACCGTTGTAATAATTATATTTAAGAGTCCATATGACGCCAAATAGACTATTACTTTGATCTAGATCTCAGGACTCGTGAGGTCTGCTGAATTAAAATTTCAACACAGACAACTTCAGTTCATGAACTAAAAACGCTCTAGGCTCGAAACACGATTACTGATAAAATCCTCGATAGATTTTTGTGTTGAAAATACCTCGATTTCGTGAAATTTTAAGCTAGATCTGTTATATTATAAGTTGTTTTTATAATATAAAATATTTATAAGAAACACAATAGTAAAATCTTCATTTGCACTAGAGCATTTTTTTCATATTGGTTATAGTTTTTTTATAATTAATTTATTTCGTTAAAAGCGCACAATAACCGATCGCATCTCTCTCTTTCTTGCACGCTAAAATGTATATCTTCTATCTTCTTTTAACAATTTGGCGTCTGGTAGGCTCTTAAGACCTACCATGTAAAACACTTAAGGCAAAATAAATGATTATGATTATGATTAAGTGGCATAGTCTGATTCGCAGAAAGTACTACCTCTGGGCTGATATTTAAGGAGTCAGTTAAGAATTTCTTAGAACTTTTAAGAAATTCCCAAATATGTAGAATACGTTAATACAGAGTTATTGCGGTATATCTTGGGCCCTCAGTTCATTAATGTTTGTACTGAGGAATCATCAAAATATGGGTTTGTCTAAAGAGATACTTAAATACGACTGTAATATATTTTACTTAACCGCGTCTATAAATTCGTTAAAAAGAAATAATGACGAAATAGTAAATAGTTAAGATTTAAATTGGTAATTGAATTTTCCTAAAATGTCTGAACTGAGGGCCCAATATTTTCGGCTAGTTTCTGAGAATCAGACTATGCCACTTAATGCAGGCATCTGGATTAAGGGGCCCAAGTTATTTCATCATAAAAGCTTTATTTCGTGTTTAAGAAATTTTTGGCATAGTGCCCTAAGTTTAAGAAACTTTTAACTAACGTCCCTGTAAATATTATTTTGTTTTGCGAAGATTTAATTTTTGGGCCCTCAATCCAGATGCACACATCCCAATGGTATTCGAGCTTTAACTGCTTGAGATATTATAACAGCTACAGCCTGTGTCTGGCCTTTCAACTGGCAATAGTCTTACCACCTACTTTAAATGGGAGAAAAAAGGAACTGCTAGAATGTGTTCGTGTTGTAGTCTTCTGCCTACCTTCGTGAGAAGCTGTTATTATAATATATGTCTCCAAGGCTGAAAGCACTCACCCACCGTGACGTCATGTTCTCCCACGACCACAGCATAGTTCGCAGGAGACTCCCCTACCACGCAGTGAGCAGCCGACAGCACGTACCGTTCAGAGATAATTACTCCCCCGCACCTGATCTGTGAGATCCTACCATCGGCGATAGCAACCATACTTGGGAACTCATTCACTCCAGTCTCAACCCCTCCAACAATACGATTCTGAAAAAAGGGCAAGTCAGAGAAGATAATAACATGACTTAATAACCTATTTATTTTTGACGATTAATGGGTGCTATGGGATTTCTTCAGAAAGTCATGACGACATCCATAGATAGAATTTGTTTAGCATTACTACTAACACCTACATTCACAATTGAAAATTAATAATCCTTAGCTATAAGTCTGAACATTGCCAAAGCCTTCGACCGAGTATGGCATCGTCGTTTCTTTCCAAACTTCTAGCAGAATGATGTTCTGTCGCTTTCATTGCTCAGCTGGATGGCCAGTTTTCTACACATGTAACATATGCCAATCCTCTCTGATGGCCAGGCTTTTAGCTTTTTGTAGGTTAATGCCGGTGACCGTAGGGGTCTATTCTGTCACCAACTCTATCTGTCACTGTCAATAGTCTTATGGGTTGTGAAAGTGAACGGCAACTCGATAGAGATACAATACCTAGGTCGTTAAAAAAGCTAGAATCACGAAGGTACTTACCCTCCCCGGCCTTCTGTCGCCACATCTACAACTAGATGCCTCAGCAGATATTTGACACGTGAATCTACCGCCAGAAGAGCTTGGACTTGCAGTCAAACCTGTAAAAAATTATCACTGTAATCAACGTTTTTTTAATCCTACTTCCTACTAATATTATAAATGTGAAAGTTTGTGAAGATGTTTGGATGTTTGTTACTCATTCACGCTCTTACGGCAATACGGATTGGACGGAAATTTGGTGAAGATATAGTTTATAGTCTGGAATAACACATAGGCTACTTTTCGCTCCGGGAAAATGTTCCCACGGGAAGCGGGAACGGATATCGAATTTCACGCGGGCTAAGCCAGAATTATTTTATTTGCTTACTTTTTTCAATATCGATATGTTCTTGAAGCAATAAGATTCTCACTCTATGTGCTATAATTCTCTAATATGGCCTATTTTGATCATTTCTTTCTTCTCTTCCCACTTTGCAAAATTTTTAACATTCCTTTCTTACAATGATAAGCACGTCCTCCTCCAAACTGTGACTTTGTAAGACTAACCTTCTGTTTGCACTTTGTAGAAACGCCATTACCAGTCATTCCTTCCATACTTATCCGGAGTGCCTAGAAGCCATTTTCGTGACGCACAGTGAGCGCATTAACGAATTAACAATAAAGAAGTCCTCTATCATACAAATAAAATTATGATGATTTTGTAAAAATTCTATCTTTCTAGCTATTACGGCTTCTGAGATACAGCCAAGTAACGGACACATAGACTTCTTCTTCTATCGTGTCAATGATTCATGTCTATTTTTTTTGTACAGTTTTGGCATAGAACTCTGCCACCTCAACCGCTTTGTCGGTGGCGCCAATGAGATCGGCCTTAGAGTAGGATGTAGGGCAAAGGGGACATGCAAGTAGGTGTAACATAGACTGCACGGGGACACCGCAGTTACATGCGGTTAGGCCCTGATCTCGCATTCCCCACCTGCATAGGTATTGTCTGGACCGACCGACCATTGTACGTAAACGGTTGAGAGACCTCAACACTGGCCATCGGAGGTCGCGCCCTGGGGGTAGTTTTTCCTGGGGCGGTAAAAAGTCACAGGGTGGCGGGAATAGTTCCCCCCCTGAGCGATTGCATCATGTTTTTCCGTTTCGAAATAAGACACAAATTATTATTTCACTAGTCAATTTCCGTCCACAAATACTAACAAGACGTATGAAGGAGAGTCAAAAATCATTGAGTTGCACCTAGTAGAAAATCCATCACAGAACTTTTCATCATACGTAAAGTGTATGATAAAAAGTTCATCATAGAATCTTGAAGTAGAAATAAGGAAATAGAAACTTGGTGTCGCTTTGTAAAGAGTAATAAGTATTAAATACCAACAATCGGAAGGGTAAGAGTCTCTACCACCTGTCTTGCCTGCCTACATTATTTGCCTTGAGAATTTCGATTCGTCATTTCTAAGTTACTATTATTGGAAAACGAATATACTATAACAGGGCTTCCCAAATCGTGCGCCGCGTTTAAAAATATTTTCCCGATAGTCGGAGCAATGTGTGATTCACAAACCTTTCCAGTTGCCCATAGCATCGAAACTTTTAATAGAAGACAAACTAATAGCATTTTCCTGTGATTGTATCATGAATCTACAATATGGCAAGGACAAACAGTTTGAATTTTCTCAATTCCACAAAAGTTCGCGAAAGTTCGCGAGCTCAGTTTCTAATGAATATCGTCAATTGTCGTCAGCACTGCTGTATTATTACCATTTGCTACTTTGAGCTTGAGAAATATGCTTTTCTGCAGTTTTTGTAACAAAAAACAAGTAGGTAAGTACAGGATCAAAAACAGACATAGAAATAGAAATGATAGCTGAAATGTTCCAAACTAGAGCTCGCGCCTTTCAGGCGAAAAAAATAAGAAATTACGAAATGGATTTTCTGACCACCTGTTACTAGTAAAAATCGGTAAGTATAATTTTTAACGAGTTAAGGGTCGTCGTGATAAAATAACCAAGTCCCAAGGGCGTCGCAGTACAAATAATTTTGGGCAGCCCTGTGGTATAACATTGGCGAATAAAAGATGCGTGGTTGCTCTCCCTTCCCCCTTCCATTATTAAAGCTAATCACCTACTTTTTACTTTTTAATTCTGAAAAAAGCTAGAATATTACCTGAGGGAGGTTTATTTCAGGGCAATTCAATCGTATCCTATAGCCGGCAGGGCTGTCTGCTATCCAGCGGCATTGCGCTCCTGGTGCGTAGGAGTAGGGCCACCCTGGACTGTTTATAGTGTATGTTCTACCCGCCGCAACCTGTCATATATTAAAAGTCAGATGTAATGACTAGTGTAGAACTCCTTTACTGCAGAAAATCCTTTTGTAGCAGAATCTAATAAATAATAATAAATCAAAACATTTATTAAAATCGTAACAGGTCGCTGTCTGTACATGGAATATAAATAAGAATAAATATTATAAGGGGGCTTCGTGAACGCAATAGAACCCAAAACAATAATTTATAGAATTTTGGTCTGTTTGTCTGTATGTCTGTATATCTGTTTGTCTGTACGTTTGTGCATGCCAATCTCAGTAACCGCTTAACCGATTGCAATTCGGTTTTCTTTATTGTGTTGAGGTTTGCTCCACTTAACTTTTAGTGTTTATTTCATGTCAATCGGTTTATAAATAAAAAAGTTTTATCACTTTACAGAATTTTACATAAACATAATGAATCTAAAAATGGATAAATCTAAACTGGCGTGTTGGCTTAATCATAAAAGAGCTTAATAATTAAGGCTATTTTATAATTACTTAATTTACCTAAAAGAGCTTAAAGATTAAATTAGAATAGACTTAATCTTTAAGCTCTTTTATGATTAAGCAAACAGGGCAGTTTCACACGCTGCTTGATGAGTCTGATGAAGAAATATCTCTCCTTTCAGTCACCTTATGTGACGTTAATGAAGTTGCGGGGTCAGCTAGTAATAAATATATTTGGACATTCTCCCACAACATCATCTAGCCCAAACTAAGCTATAAACTTGTGCTATGGTATCTAGACGACTGATAGTCATACTTAAATATTCCTAAATACATACATACATATTAAACATAGAGAACACCCAAACTCCGAAACAAATATTTGTAGTTCACACAAATATTTAGACCGACCCGGGAATCGAACCCTGGACCTCAAACCCCCACGGACCCAGCAGCAGCAGGCGATTTTTTAAAAAATTTTTATACTACTTAGGTGGCAGACAAGCTTACGGCCCACCGGAAGGTTGGTAACCGTAGCATATAGACGTTTGCAACACCAGAGGCGCTACACACGCGCTGCCGACTCGGGCGCAGGTTGTGACGACCCACAGTTGAAATTTTTCAAGCCGCCCATAAGGCCTTCAACTTGGCTTAACGACTGTCATTTTATTGACAACCGGGACCAACGGCTTATCGTGCCTTCCGAAGCACGGAAACGCTCGTAAATAAATGTCACAAAGTGGTCCACGTGGTGGTCACCCATCCATATCCGGCCATAGTAAATGTTGCTTACTGCAGTGATCGTTTACAGAACACTGTGTCCGCGGGGCCACGAGCGCTTCCGATTACACTACCGACTACGCCACCGCCCGAGGCAACTTAATAATGCGAAATTTTCTGAGTGTAGATGTTTGTTACTCTTTCACGCTCTAACTGCCGAAAGGAAGTTACACGGCACTAATGATTAGAATGAGCGGGAATCGAACCTGCTTCTTCTGTCTTCTCTCTGACCTGCCTGCCTCTGTGGCGCAGTCGGTAGTAATACCGCCTGCGGCGCTGGATGTCGTGGGTTCGATTCCCACCGGAGACAAATATTTGTGTGACCCATAAATGTTTGTCTCAAGAGTCTGGGTGTTTCTATGTATAATATGTATGTATTTAAAAGTATATAAGTATTCATATCCGTGGTCTGATACCCATAACACAAGCAGGTTATTCCTAGCTTACTTTGGGATCAGATAGCGTTGTGTGAGATGTCCGTGAATATTTATTTATTTATCTCTGAGATGCTGATCAAAAAAGGGGTTGTCTGTATAGTCTGTTTACGGACGATAAGTTTACAAGAAGCGCTCATGGCCCCGCGAAATCAGTGTTCTGTAAACGAACACTGCAGTAAGCCACTTTCTATACGGCCTGTCCTTGGATGGGTGACTATCTATGTGATCACTTCGGAAGGCACGTTAAGCCGTTGGTCCAGTTAAGCCAAATTAAAGGCATTATTAGGTGACTTGAAAAATTTCAACGTCAGGCAGTCACTGTCTGTATATCTCAACACCATGCAATACGGTTCACCACCTATTACGTGGTATAAATTCTTAAAATGGTGTAGTGTGGGCATATAATAATATGCCTCTGCCTACCCATTTGGGGATAAAAGCTCACGCCTTTATCCCAAATGGGTAACAAACGAACGAACAAATGTAATGTACGCCTTATGAAAACATGAACGTAATCGGCTGATGAAGTGGAAGAGAGATAGACAAGTCAAACTCCGAGGCCCTTCGTGGCTCTCTATCGCTTATTCCGCGCTCTCACTTGAACACTCGGCTCGGCGACATAATTTCAGGCGTGCAGCCGGCGTTCATTGATTTTCCAGACATTTAAAAAAACATCGGCCAGGAGGGTTCCGCACCTAATAACGGCAAAGAATCACGTTTATGTATGGGAGCCCCCTTAACTCCCCCTTTTTAGATTTTAGTATATTTTGTTGTCCTAGCGGCAACAGAAATACATCATCTTTGAAAATGACTGCTATCTACCTATCACGGTTCCTGAGAGACAGCCTCATGACGGACAGACAAACGGACAGCGTAGTCTCAGAAATAGGGCCCCGTTTATACACTTTACGTACGTAACCCTTTAGAGAAACCGACGAATATTCCTACCTCATTCGTCTTATCGATACGCAACGTTGTGCCAATAAAAGTTACTGAAAACTTACCTGTTGATAAAAATCACATCCGGCATTTTGACCTGACGCAAGATGTAATCCAAAAAGAACTATAGAGTATGCCAGAATCATTCCTGAAAACCATATTATACAATGTAAAAGTCTGTTTTGTTATTTGCACGCCTTTTCCTGTGTTTTTCCTACTACTTCAAGTTCTCCTCCCAATTTTCTGCTGATAGATATTTCTAAAAGAATGGCAAAACAACATACAACGCGAAAGTGGATGGATGTAGGAGTCAGGGAAAGCCACGACACACCTACCACGACCAAATTAATCGTGTGTTAGCAGAAGGTGGTGTCAAGAGCCGAAATAACCGACGTGCATGCATGAAAAGAAAAATGAAAGTTGAAGAAGCAAGTTAGGTGTGTATGGACCGTGCCGTGTAGCGCTCGGCTCTTTCTGCCTACGCCGCAAGGTGTTTGGCGTGAAGATAGTAGTAGTAGTAGTAGTAGTAGTAGATATTTCTAAGGGTTGAAGTATACAGAGACAGTGGGGGACAGGTACAGCATAGGCAATAAGAGAAATAATAAGTATTATTTCCTATTTACTGCTCCTATCTACTCATTGATAAGGGCCAACAATTTCGTAATCCTACTAACATTATAAGAGTAAACTTAATCGGAGAGCACGTATGAAATCTCCTAAGAAAGTAGAAGAAGCGAAAGTGATAGGTATGTCAGGATCGTAGCAAGTGGAAAGCCATAGTCTCTGCAACCTGTTGGGAAACAGGCGTGTGTGTCTATATATACTACCCGTTCGCTCTAACTTTGCCGCTGGCGTAGAGGCGTATACCCGAATTGTTAATTAGACGAAGTAAATTGACAGTAGCTAATGTCACTTCGTCATAGAAAATTACCAACATTGTATGAAGAAGTGACATTAGTTGCTGTCAATTTACTTCGTCTAATTAAAAATTCGACTTTAGTATGGAGCCAAGCGGCAAAGTTAGAGCGAACGAGCAGTACTAACATTATAAATGTGAAAGTTTGTAAAGATGTTGCTACTCAATCACGCTCTAACGGTTGAATGGATCTGGCTGAAAGGGCAATGCCGAAATTAGGCCCTGATTGCCCATACTTGGCATTTAGCTGAAAATATAAGTAATGAATTTGCATAATTTTTGACGCTATTCACGACTTGATAGAAGTTAGGATTTATTTCGTCAAAATAAAAAGTTATTCAATAAATACACCGCTATTTGCATCTGCTGGGTTGCCAGTCTTTTGTAAACTAATTGAATAGGTAGTATTTTTACAAAATACTCAGATTAAGTTTTTACTTAGATACTTTTTTTTATACCGCCAATGTGGCAGACAAGCATAACGTTTGTAACACCAGAGGTGCTGCACTCGCGCTTCCAACCCTGTAAAAACCTTCTAAGACCCGGCTCGGTTTTTCCAAACGTCAACGGTATGAGGATCTTCAAAAGGAAGATCCCCATACCGTTGACGTTTGGAAAAACCGAGGCAGAGAGATCATTCCACAATTCCTTAACTGATCTTACCGTGCTCGAACGCTCCGGATGGAAAGTGTGGGGATAAATCTGAGGCGGGTTACGTAAATATTTGTTTATTATACTACAACGTTCCACATCTCAATTAATGGTTACACCCGAAAAAAAAACGATAGCAAAAGAAGAAAGTAAGTTTCGACTAAACGTTAGATAACATGGGAGAAACAAAAACTTATTGGGGTAACACAAAAATCAAGATAGGCAACCTAAGTGAGCGACTGACAGTCACCAAGTGTTATGTCATTGTCAAAATGGTACTGCATCATTGTACGTTTTTCTGTTTTTTTTAATCAATAATTAAATATTCAATTCCGATCATGAATACTGACTTTAGGTGAATGAATAAATGTATGATAGACAACAAATACATAATTAACTAGCTAGATGACTGCAGGAAGAGTTTCTGATAACTCTAAAGTGCTTGTGTAAGGGCACATTTATAAAAATTAAAAGCCTTGATATTTTGGAAACCCCAACTTATGTTTTAACTATTCTTTTATGAATAAATTATTTTTATTTACAAGCAATTTATTG
Organism: Miltochrista miniata; assembly: GCA_933228765.1. Classification (NCBI taxonomy): domain Eukaryota; kingdom Metazoa; phylum Arthropoda; class Insecta; order Lepidoptera; family Erebidae; genus Miltochrista; species Miltochrista miniata. The sequence goes on from OW121769.1 coordinate 8,238,287, forward strand.
TACCCATTTTCATGATTGGGCACCCAGGGCCTAAAGTACTATGAAGACCTGGCATTGCCCTTTGATGCAGGGACATAAATAGGTACACATGGCAAATTTTTGTACTAAATTTCACGTAGGCAAGCCTTGAGTGTCATCTAGATAGGCTTTGTTTTTAACGTGAGAAAAATCCTACATGGAGACTATCCCGGACTCCTATCGACTAAAAACCACACGTATCCTACCTAACAGCCGACGGTTGGGAGCATTGGGTAAGCCCTCGGAAGGATACCCCAGGACCATCTAGGTGGCTCACACTAAAAAGTTTGTAGAAGACCTATTTTAGAAAAACTCAATAGAAATATTTTAAACACTTACCTGCGATCGGACAACAACACACTGAATAATTATTTATTTAATTATCCAGATAACCCCAGATATCACTGATAAGTTGCGCATTGTCGTGATAAAAATAGTGATTATAATAATAGTGTTGTTATAATAATTATAGATTATACGGACACCTCTTTGGAAAAACAGCGATGCGTTGGGAGACTTAGATATTCATGGCTCAGGAAAATTAGGGGCGAGCTTTTTGGAGTATGGGTGTTTTAATGTATAAAAATGTAGGTATGTATTTAGACATATTTAAGTATGTTAATCATTTGTCTTGATCCCATAGCACAAGTTTATGTTAGCTTAATTTGGACTAGACAGCTTTGTGTGAGAGTATTCCACAATATTATTTATTTTTTCTTTATTTATCGCCAAACTTTCCGGGGAAGTCTGAAAGAACGAAGATGACCAAGTTCAGAATAGCCCGAAAGGTTTGCCTAAAAGATCAAACTCCAAATAATCTTAAATGACTCATAGTTATTCAAGATCACAACAATTAGTATAGAGAGGTTCTGGAGAAAGGTGAAAAATAAAAAGCATTTTCGTACAAGTTGTATCTCTTCACATTGTTTTCATTGTCAATTGATTCATCAGGGAGGACGCCAATAAGACTTTAAGAAACAGCACAGTAATTGGCATCAGGAGTGAACCAAATAATCCATACTAGTAATGGAGTTATCAAGGTGTTGCCGCTGGGGAGTCCTGACGCGCAGAATCGGCCGTAGCTAATAATGCCTGCGATGAAGAGCCTTCCTGTGACTGGATCTGTGTATAAAACTGGCCGCCAGAGTCATGCTAGAATCATATAAAATGAACCTTTATGAAATGCCGCGGCGACGGGGTCCCGTTTTGCGACGTGTAAGAGTACAAAATGTCGCCACCCCAATACATCCAGAGGGTGTCGTAAGAGGGAGAACACTTTCGTTAAAGAGCCAATGCGTAGAGAAGGAAAACTTGAAATGAAACCCCGGTTGACAGTAAAATGACAATCGTTAAGCCAAGTTGAAGGCCCGATGGGTGGCTTGAAAATTTCACCTGCGGGTCGCGGCGACCTGCGCCTGTTTATTTCAACATGGCAATAGGCTCACCGCCTATTACGTGGGACATAAAACTGTAAGGTGAAATGTGGGCGTATACTATACCTCTGCCTATCCCTTAGGGGATAGAGACTATATGTATGTATGTATGTATGAATAGATTTTAGGGTTCCGTAATCATTGGGTAAGGACCCTATTACCACAAATTAGATATAGTACAGATGATCACACCCGATGGAGGGTGAACCTCATGTATGTACTTTTTTTTACACCTACCCTCTGCTACGCACACTCGCGGCCAATCAGTCATATTTATCGCTGGCCGGCCAAGCCCTTCGGCTCCTAAGTTCACTAAGTTCATCGCGTACCAACTGGGACCACCTGTTGGACGGTTGCGATGGCCCTAGGAGTTACGGAACGCGAGGAGGGTGGCTGGTCCTCCTCAGCTCCGACGCTGACACGAATGCCTGTAGGCCCCTACGTGAGTAGGAGGCCTACACGTCCTGCGGCTTCTCCGCTCAGTACGCTCTGCCTTAAACAGAGAGTAGGCGGAGGAACCTGAAGTGGCCTTTACGGCCCCCTCCGTGGTGGACTATTGGCCATGGACGACGACGTGTGCCTCGCGCAAAGCGCACATCGTGGTCCACGTTACCGAGACGCTCCAGGACGTTAATTGGTGGTGCTAACAGCTAAGCACAAAATTATCCCTTTCGTCTTCTTCCAGCTACCTACATCTTTGGCTGGAAAAGACACAAAATTCTAAATTCTAAAATTTAAAAATAGCTGTGATTTTGGAAAAACTTTTTGATTTTATTTGGCATACCCACTTTTTTTCTTATTGTGTTTCTTTTCTTTTTTATGTTCTTTTTTTCTTTTTTTTATGGTGCACACATATGTTTATTATAATATTATATTAGTATAGATAAATAATTTATATATATATATTATTCTACTAGCTGAGCCCGCAACTTCGTTTACGTCACATAAGGTGTATGAAAGGAAAGGTATTTCTTCATCAGAGTCATCAAGCAGCGTCTGAAACTGCCATGTTTGCTTAATCATAAAAGAGCTTAATGATTAAGGCCAACACGCCAGTTTAGGTTCACTCACATTCAAAGAAACCCCTACAATTAAAAATTTCAAAATATCTGATTCTTAAAAGTGTTATAACTCTTTTATTTCTAAACCGATTTACATAAAACAAACGCTAAATGTTAACTGGAGCAAACCTCAACACAATACAAAAAACCGCATTGCAATCGGTTGAGCGGTTACTGAGATTAGCGTGCACAACCGTACAGACAAACAGATATACAGACATACAGACATACAGACATACAGACAAACAGACAAAAATTCTAAAAATCATTGTTTTGGGTTCTATTGCGTTCATAAAGCCCCCCTATAATATTTTTTCTTATTTATCTTCCATGTACAGACAGCGACCTGTTACGATTTTATTATATGTATTGATTGATTGATTGATAGCTTCACCTTGTAAGTAAACTTAGTGAATTTCTCTGTGTAACTTAAAACTTTTTTATAAGGTGTGTAGATACCTTGTAATTTTGAATATTAACACTGAACATCACTGTGTTATAAATTGGCGTACTACGTGTAGGTTGTCCTACCCCACACCTGATCCAGATAACCCTAGATATCGATGATAAGTGGCGAATTGTCGTGATAAAAATGATGATTCATGTGGTTTTTAACAACAATAGAAATGTAGAGCCGATTACAGCTTGCTAAAGAGCATCAGACTGCCACGGTGGCACATTCGGTAGTGTCACCGACTGCCGCGTTGAGGTCCTGTGTTCAACTCCTGGGTCGCGGTCGGTTCAAATATTTGTGTCATTCACAAATGTTTTTTTCGGAGTTTGGGTGTTTTCTATACATGATATATGTATGTGTTTAGAAATATACAAAGTACTAGCTGATGCCCGCAGCTTCGCCCGCGAAAAATTAGTCCCTTCCCGTGGGAACTTATTCCCGGGATAAAAGTAGCCTATGTGTTATTCCAGTATTCAATGTATCTGCGTACCAAATTTCAGCCCGATCCGTTCATCCGTTTGAGCGTGAAAGAGTAACAAACATCCACACTCACAAACTTTCACATTTTTTTTTTTTTTTTTTATACCACTAAGGTGGCAGACAAGCATACGGCCCACCAGGAGGACTGGTGGTCACCGCAGCCTATGAACGTTTGCAACACCAGAGGCGCCACACTCGCGCTGCATTTATAATATTAGTAAGATGTGTTTCAGTCGTCCAGATCTCATAGCTCAAGCTTTGTTTATTCCAAAAAAAAAAAGTTCATTACGATACATAATCATTCACTGAGCCTTTTCCCAGCCCAGTGGGGGTTGGCTTTCCACTCCTTCCAGTCTAACTGTGATGCAGCTGAAGTTCAATATTTTACGTGAAGCGATTGCCATTTGACCTCCATAACTATTTAACAATGTTAAAGCTCTTTTTTTTTACGTGAGGGAAAATCCTCAGAGGATGTTATGCCGGACTCTTACCGGCCTGTGGTTGGGAGCCCCGGGTAAGCCCTCGGAAGGATGTCCTGGGAGTCAATGTTAAAGCTCTTTAGGTAGACTAATAATTATGGTTCTTTACTTTGTCCCTTTTTCTATTCTTTATCCTCTCTCATCACATCCCCGATGGGAAGGGATGAAAGTTATAATAAAAATAATGATGCAATGAATGTTGAAGAATGGACAGCCAGAGGAAGGTCAAATAAAACATGAATGGAGTGTGTAAGGATATGAATATGAAAGGAGTAAATGATCAGACGACAAATATCAAAGAAGACTAACTGCACCGACCCGAAGTAATTTGGAAAACAGCAAGGGATGATGAATTTGAGTGATTTTTCACAGGGAAGAATCTCTGGCCATATTAGTAGCCAGCTCTTGTCTTTACAAATGTGTAGATTCAGGCATAGCATCATAGCCATCGTGTTAGGCTCCAATTTTCTTTTGAGTGTTTATTTCTAAACTGGACAAATCATGATAATTGTTTTAGTTACTGGTGTCAAAAAAGAGGTACAAACTACATTAATCGGCCCGAATTCCTCACTGTCATAGATCTAGCGGAGGGTTTACTAATGTTTGCCATAATTTAAAATGCCAAAATTTCATACTGGTATTTGCCATATTTCATTAGAAATAACGCTTCAGTTGCCATAATCGTGAAATGACATTAAATGACTTTCACTAATTCGATTGGTCATAATCGATCAAGTGTCATAATAATCCATAAATGTATTTGCCATAGTTTTCGTTTTCAGTAATGCCACATCCTTTTATTCACCATATTATAAATAAAGATAATTTATCCGACACAGATTTTTTATTCACAATTAAACCTAAAACTAAACCTCAGATGGCGTCTACTAACTAAGCTCGACGGAGACCCGCTTTCCGGGGCTCCTACTTCTGGGTGGTTAAAAAAAACCACGAAGCTTAGCTTAGCTTCTAACCTAACCTATCCGAGTCGGTTTGCACTGAGTCGGGGTGTTAACGATAATTAATTTCGACCTAACAATTTTATGTATTATTTTCATAATTATATCAAATAATTATGTCAAGAGTCGATTATGAGATGTGTTACTTACGGAAACTAATTATTATAACATATGTTGTTATAGAAAGTCATTGCATGGCAAATAAAAGTTATCACTGTTGAGTTGTTAAGGCAAACGTTATTAGTATAAATGATAATAGTGCAAGTAAATAATATGATCGGGGATGATTATGGCAAACAATATTAGTGCAAATGAATTTATGGAAAACGAGAGAGACCCTAGCGAAGAGCTATGCTCTACACGCAGCAGCGCGGCAAATCTCAACTCTGGCATGTATATTTTAACTTATTTACAAAGACCTCTCGGGCATCTTACAGGCTTATAAAACATCTGGCGATTGTAAATGTATGCCCAGGCATCAATACTCGTCAAGTAGTCAGTAGTTTTAATTTTGAGTAAAATATAAAACCATTTTTATTTCTTGCTTTATGAACATATATTAAATCTTAATATTAAAATGGCAGACGCCACCCGTCTTCACCCATAGCTCAAGACACTTAAGTATATTTAAACCAAACACAATCGCCCATTTTGTAGTTAGTGCATTATACCATTGAAACTCCCATTGCAAGTGGTCCATTAACATTCACATAGATAAGTAAGTGAGTCAATAAATTTTACGACGGGACGACAATACTTTAGAGAAACGCCATCTATTCAGGGTCTATAGTACTGCCCTGTGAGACACCATGCCTCAGTACAATTATTTTACCGTGACCTTAATACTTGATGCAATAAAATTTACTCCAGTTTAAAGAAAGTTCCTCGAGCGATAAAATTAATCCACGTTTTCTGTCCGTTCTCTTAGATCTTTCAAACAATTTCAAAAAACGGATTTTAATGCAGTGTTCAGCAATAGGTAGTCTCTCAAGAGGAAAGTTATTAATTAAACGAATCTATGCGGTTGTTAAAAATAACTGCTTGTTTAAAATAACTTAATCAGTTTTACAACAAGCTCGACTAGATGGAGCTACGATCAATGCAGCCTGCGCGGTATTTCAAATTGAATGAGTTTAGCCGCGCAAATATTGATTACTTTACCGGCACCCTCCTGAACCCAACTTCATACAGTTCGCTTTACAATCTATTCCGTATCACACCACAACCGTTTAACAAAAAAATACAGTCAATTTAACCAATAAAATGTAATTAATAATATTAGCAATATGCTTCTAATAAAAATTATGTGTTTTGAAAATATTTGTTAGCGTTTTTCTGTTATTAGTGTTATGCAAAATATTTAAAAATGGAAGTAAATATTATTTCTTTTTTTAAAGTAAAAAGATAGTGGTTAAAGAGGATTAGAATGCCAAAACGCATTCCTTTTCACGTAGTCTATGCAACAAGTAAGTAAGCTCTATACTTTTTTTAAATTCTTTCTTTGTTCAAAAACATTATGTGGAATTCTATTTCGATCAGGGGTCATGAACTTTCGGATCCACTTATGTTATCTTCACATACATTTTACTGAATATATAAAATATCTTCTCCAATCTCTCAATGTAGTTTTATAATATACTAACTGTGCTCTACGACTTCGTCTGTGACATGCTACGGAGCCCGTAGCATACAGTTTACAGGTATTCATGTCCTACCTACCTATTTACTCCAATATTGTATGGAATTAAGCCGTAGTCTTTGACATTCTACTATTAGTACTTGACTTCTTTGGGTAGTTGCATGATTGTCTATGTTACTGCAGAATAATTGGGCTTAATAAGTAGTTCCGGAGTTTCGCGATTACAAACAAATAAATATTTATACTTTATGAAATTAGTAATAATAGACCAGCTATCCTTGAATATCCTTCCGAGGGCTCAGCCCTAACTCGTTGTAGAGCGCGGTGTGGATTTGTCCGGTAGTAGACAGGCTTAACATCTACCTATGAGAATTTTCATACGTTAAAAAATGTATCATATACGAGTTTTTGTCAGAATTCAAATAACAAACGGACAGAATAGGTAGGTACATACTTGTCCTGAAGTTTCTTTTTTTATTCTTTTTAATTTTCAATGGTCGGGGTTTTTGTCCATATGGATATGTCAACCCCATTGTACCTTATACATTATGATATCTAACAGATCAATATTTTAACTAACACACACACACACACTCAAACATACATTTATTCTCTCACTCAATTATTTCTTATTTATGAAAGGTGGTTAATGATTAGTCACGCGTACCAATCCACACAGCCGTTTAGAGACCTCAGATTTAGGATTTGCCAAAATACTTTGACACAAGCCAAGGTCGTATCTGTTTAAATTAAAATCTCTAATCAGTAACTGCCTTTCAGGTTCGTTCCCGACACACTCCATCAGCAAATGCTGCACATCCTCAATTTTGTTGCATACCTCACAATTAGGTGATGGAACCTTTTTCATTAGGAATGCAAACTTCGCCGATGGATAGTGTCCGCAACGAAGTCTTTGTGCTAATTTAATATAATTCCTATTTAGCCTATAGTCATCAAACCAGGGTCCTGAAGATGAAAAAACTGCATTATCGTAAGCAAAGAAATGACCAGTTTCGCTGGATTTAACCTTCTTGTTGTGTTAAAGAGTAAATAGGATTAGGATGCTCGAGTCAACCTGTTTGGTGCATGTTTGCTATAACCATAGATTTAGAAATTCTAAATCTATGGCTATAACAATATATTATTTGTCTGTCATTATGTTGCGGGGGGAAATCGTATTCATATACACCACTACAAAAGCAATCGGCTGACACAATGGAACTTACACAAAACATTTAAAGCAAAGCAATACAATAGCTTCAGATATTTCATTAGAGCATGTATTGCCAGAGGACGGAAAGTCTTCGTATCGTAGGTACCTTCCTTCCAATTATTGGTCTCGTTGCTCTATGGTCCGAGCAAATGATATTCTAAACAATTTTCCTATAACCTTAATAATACGAGTAGCTACCAAAATTGTAGATATGCGTAACTAATTATAGAAATGCCTATTTAAAAAGTAGTTATTCAAAATATTAGGTACAACCTTTTAATCCAATTTAAATTCCGATAATGGCTATGTTCATTCTTTATTCTTATATGAAAAAGCATATTAGGTAGTATAGATCAACTCCATACTTAAGTGCTTAGATTTTCTTCAAAAATAAAGAGTTTCTATGTCAGGAATCTGTCTAAAGTACGTTTACAAACTTTTCTACAGAGAGCGTCCGAAGTATCTCTAAAATGTTTGCAAATCTTTTGAAGCACTCGTTTTCTAGCTGAATGTTAAGCACCTTTCGCTAATGTCGGACTTGAAATGGATGGCCGTTTGTAGAATTTCCAGTTTACGGTTTACATCAAGCGTATTAAAGGTCCGCCTGCCTAATCTGTGAAATTAAACTGTTTAAACTTAACACTACAGTAAGCAACATTTATCATGGCCGGTTATGGATGGTTAACCACGTGACTTTGTGACATTTATTTATGAGCGTTTCCGCGCTTCGGAAGGCACGTTAAGCAGTTGGTACCGGTTGTCAGTAAAATGACAGTCGTTAAGCCAAGTTGAAGGCCTTATGGGCGGCTTGAAAAATTTCAACTGCAGGTCGACAGCGCGTGTGTAGAGCCTTTGATGTTGCAAACGTCCATATCTAGGCTACGGTAACCAACCTTCCGGTGGGCCGTAAGCTTGTCTGCCACCTAAGTAGTATAAAAAAACATCCTGGCAATCAAGATCAACGGCTTAGCGTACCATCTAAAGCCGTGATAGGCAAAGTACGGCCCGCGGGCCAACTCCGGCCGCGAAAGCTTTTATTCCGGCCCGCCGACGGTCCTTCGACATAATATATGTATAGCTTGCGATATTCATAATTTTCTCGGACCAGAAGAATTATGTAGATTAGACGCATAGGTGAAGGATCCAGCTCGTATGTGTGCCAACAGACTTTCTCGACTATAAAATTTCGGAAAATCTCAATCAGAAACCGATTTACTGATGAACACCTTCTCGCACTACTGAAATTTACTGCGTCACAGCTCGAACAAGCATTCGCAAAAACGCATTTTTTCTATAAATTTGGCCCGCCACTGAAATTTCTTTATTTTTTCTGGCCCCCCATTAAAAAAGTTTGCCCACCACTGATCTAAAGTAAGCAGCCGATCGTAAATGATAATATCACAAATGGTCATATCAGAACCGACCGTAGCATACGATACTTAACATAATGATCGTTTACCGAATTCTAAGCAAGCGAGGTGAGCACTTCGTGAAGATAAATGTACAATAGGCATAGGTATTTATGCTCGTGAAGAGGCGTCGCCGGCGGGGCGAGAACGAGAGAGAACTCTCCCACCCGAGTTCCGCAGTCAGCGGCTTGGGCGCCGCCGACGTATCTTCGCCGAAAACCATCGGCCACGATGACCAAGGGCCTGAAGACGGTGAGAGGGCTGCTCACTGTCCTTACAGAAGCAGGCCCATGACGGCAGCGTGACGTGAGAGATTCACTCACGCCCCCCATTAGAAGCGGGATCAGACCCGAAACCCCCTAAAGACGCGGGATAGCACCCGAACCACCCTGGGTGGGTCTGTTGGGAGTCCTGGGACATCCTTCCGAGGGCTTACCCGGGGCTCCCAACCATAGGCTGTTGGGCGTTACGTGAAGTTTTTCAGTCAGTAGGAGTCTGGCAAAGCATCCATGATGGATTTTCCCTCACGTTAAAAAAAATAGGTATAGGTATGTATTTACTTATTCACGTTTCACGGTCAATAATTGTATGAAAGAAGCTAATTAAATATTCTTCAGCGATCGATGAGTTTATTTATGATTCAACATTTAATGTCGTGTCGATGGCTGATAGCTAATCGATAATGCTTTTATGAAGTACAATGTACCTTCTACGTTTTATTTTTGTTGTGTAAATATTGTACAACTAGCTGACCCGCGCAACTTCGTTTGCGCCACATAAGAGAGAGTATTACCTGTTCCCGTCGCATTTACTCCCGTCGCGTTGCGTTTACTCCCGTAGCATCTCGACGTTAATATTCAATATTACGTGAGAAAGAGAGATAGAGAGAAAGAAAGGTTTCTCGTCGCGTGTATTCCCGTCGCATTATTTTTAAGAACAATTTCGTTTATGAAAGAGGTATCCCGGGGCATTATTGTAGAAAATAATTGATTGCCATTAAAATGGTTATTGTGCACCAACCCAATATAGACACATGCTATCGCACAATTTTTTTTAGAACTTTTTTAAGAGAAACAATTTTGTAGTACATTATTTTTACTTAACTATAAATATTTACGCAGCACACGCAACGAAGCTCTCAAAAGGAATAACTTTTCCCCCGTTTTTTAAATATTTAATATTACTGCTCCGCTCCTATTCCTTGTAGCGTGATGCTATATAGCCTATGACACTCTACAATAACGTAGCTTTCTATTGGTGAAAGAATTTTTAAAATCGGTTCAGTAGATCCCGAGATTACCCCTTGCAATTTAACAAACGCACAAACTTTACTTCTTTATAATATTAGTATAGATTAAATTTTAAATATGGAAAAAGAATTGGTTTCGAGCAGGATTCGAACCTGCGTCTTCGGCGATCCGTGCCGACGCGTTAACCACTCCGCCACCGAAACCTACTCGGAACCACCCAAATTTTCCACCTTATTATACGTCTTGGGGCGACGTAGGCACCATCTACCGGCACTTTTCAGAAAGTTACACGGCACGAATGTATAGAATTGCACCTATATTCATTCGATTTATGATGAAACCAGCCCGAACATTAAGATTAATTTTGAAAAGCAATTAGTATGCTAACTGATCATAAATTTTAAATATGGAAAAAGAATTGGTTTCGAGCAGGATTCGAACCTGCGTCTTCGGCGATCCGTGCCGACGCGTTAACCACTCCATGGCATGGCACGGATCGCCGAAGACGCAGGTTCGAATCCTGCTCGAAACCAATTCTTTTTCCATATTTAAAATTTATGATCAGTTAGCATACTAATTGCTTTTCAAAAATAATCTTAGTATAGATTATTAGTATAGATAATAATATTATAGTATTATAGTAAGTATAGAAGTATAGATTTGTAGAAATTACGTCATCTTCTAGTTTCGGTTACTGTCCAATTACAGTTAATAGACGCTCACTGTTACATATTATAGCATTTCTCCAGGGAAGACATATATACGTATAGTTACGCCATCATCTCCGAATTCGTAGGCAGAGACATAATTTACGACCACATCTCACCATTTGTACTTTGCCTTCTGTTGAAATTAACTTGGATTTTTCAAGCCACCCTTATGGTCTTAAGGAGTAGCAATCTTATCTATTTATTATATTAGTAAGCAATTTTTTTTAAATAAATATTTAAGGAAAATCTCACACCACAATATCTAGCCCAAATTAAGCTAATAAAACGCTTTTGCTATGGGATCTAGACGACTGATAACATACTTAAATATTTGTAAATACATACATAAAAAACAACCCATACTCGGAATCAAACATTTATGGGTCACGCCAATATTTGAACCGACTCAGGAATCGAACCCAGGACCTCCAGCGCGGTAGACGGTTACACTACCGACTGCGCCACAAAGGCAGTCAAAATTGGTGGCATGCGTTGGAAGAGGCCCTTTGTTGCCCGTGGCACTACCCGCCTTCGTTCAGCAGTGGACTACTATAGGGTGTTTTGATATTAGCTTAATTTGGGCTAGATGATGTTGTGTGTGAATGTCCACAACTGTTTATTTGTTATTTATAATTGAGTCTATTCTTTTACACAAACTCCATACAAATGATTCGTTTTCAATTCTTTCATCGTACAGAGCTTGAATATGTGCGTGTGACCAATAAGGCTAAGCAAATGTTCCCTCACGACTCCCGCCAACTATAATGACAGCTGTGGCGGGACTGACGGGAGTGGGGAAGCTTGCTCAGTGAGGGGCAGGGAGTTGCCTATCTGTATGTAAAGGTATGAGTCCGAACTCTACTGCAAGCGACTCCATACTAAATTCGCTGTGGCTACGCACACATAGACCACTCATTCACAGACACTATCCATCTATATTATCACTAATTTGTGGCGGTACTGTCGCCTTGCAGCCGCGACAGTACTATGCTGCTTGCGGTCGAGTTCGGACTCATACCTTAATACTATTATATTATATTTGGTACAGGCGAGGACAGCTCGTACCCAGCATGCGAGCTCAACTCCCAGGGTCCGGCAGCACGCGGCTGGCGCAGCGAGGGCTCTCCACCACACGAGCTGCTCCTCCGGCTCTCCTGCGTCACGTCCGTTCACAAGCTACAGCTTTTGGCACACCATCAACTTATTCGTAAGTATATTCAGAAAAAGAAAACTGACAAATTTCACTTTTAAAGTAAGATAAATCTAGTCGTCATCCGATCACTAAAATCTTCGTATGGGAGCTCGGGATCTACTTTACTATCTTCTTTCTCTTCTTCAGCATCCCTTGTATTGTGAAAAATTGCGCTCATTGCATTAATGCGGATTGCTATAAAGTGTGATGCGTACGTTCGTCCACCCTGTTTGCACAGGTCACTATAACTCCCAAACGGCTTGAAGGATTTTTTCTATGAATCTTACTAATATTATAAATGCGAAAGTTTGTGAGTGTGGATGTTTGTTACTCTTTCATGCTCAAACCGCTGAACGGATCGAGCTGAAATTTGGTACAGAGATACATTATAGTCTGGAATAACAATAACACATAGGCTACTTTTTATCCCGGGAATTAATTCCCGCGGGATCAAATTTTACGCGGGCAAAGCTGCGGGCATCAGCTAGTACCTATATACATGTAATATTGATTTTATTCGATTAATGTTTTATTTCATTTTATCGACAGCATCATCCGTAGAAGTCCTGGTCTCCGGTGGTTTGGTGTCCGAAGGCGCTGCGACTCCATGTGGCGCGACATACACCAGCGTGGGGCGGGTCTCTCTGGCTAAGCCTGCACCACAAGCTAGGACAAGAGAACTAAGGTATGAATAGAAACATAAATATATTGCAATATTGAAGCGCTCGTCCCGCGGACTCAGTGTAGATGATCACTGCAGTAAGCAACTTTCACTATACCCGGTTTTTGAGTGGGTTACCACTTTGTGAAATAATTTGCGAGTGTTTCAGTGTTTTGGAAGGCACGTATAATAAAAAAACAGCTAAGTGCGAATCAAAAACGGCAAAAAATCACGTATATTGTGGATCCCCAGTTATTGGGAGCCCCATTTAATCTACACCTTTTTTTGATTTGTTATTGTATCGACAACAGAAATACATCATCTATGAAAATTTCAGCTCTCTAACTATCACGGTTACGGAGATACAGCTTCATGACGGACAGACAGACAGACAGACGGACAGCAAAGTCTCATGAATCCCGTTTTTATCCTTTGGACATGAAACTCTAAAAATTATTGCACAATTTTAAATGTATTTAAATGCATTCATTACAGATCTGCAGCCCTCCCCGAACCTACAATAGCACGCTTCGTAAAACTCAAGCTATGCGGACCACACCCTCCCGCTAAAGAAGATGATCAAGTAAATATTTCTAAATAGATATTGTGAGACATTCTAATAGTAGCCATCTAGCTCAAACTAAGCTAATAAAAAGCTTGTGCTATGGGACCTAGATTATTTCTAATTACGTACACATTGCATAGATACACCTTAACTCCGAAACAAAGATTTGTGCATCACGTAAGTGTTTGGTCAGACCCGGGGATCAAACCCAGGACCTCACCGCGCGTGGTCGGTTACACAACAGCGTCACCGAGGCAGTCAGTCAATTTAATGAACCTCAAAAAGATTTTTTGTCGCACTGCGAAGTCTGGGACATCCCACGGAGAAGTTACCAGGCACTAGACGAATAGGGACGTGTTGTTTTAGCCGGTTCGATTCTGACATGATAACTGAGGGGGACACAAGTCTATAACAAGAATCCGTGAAATCGTTTTCACCCGACTGCCTCTCTCTAACACGTTTATTGTGAAAGTTCAATTCGATTGAAGTTGTCATTTTTGTTTTATTTCAAACTTTGAACAGATGATCCACGTGACCTAGTGATGTAGTTTAATGCAACAGAGTCACAGACTACAGACAAAGTCTCAAGATAAGCCCCTATGCACTCTATTTTATAGAGAGGGGCTAAAATGGTATAGGTGTCTGTAGAAGTGTAGAGGTAAGCGTAGGTTCTATAAGCGTAAAAAATTGTAAGCGTTCGTAGAGGTTCTACAGTTGCACGTAGAGGGTCCGTAGGCACGCGTAGAGTATTTGTAGCTGCACGTAGTTGGTCTACGAGAACCTACGTTCGTCCAAAAACCAACATAAAATTTTACTACTAAAATTATTATCATTTATTGCTCCATAATTTATTATTATACTACTAAGGCGTAACAATAGCATATAGTCGTTTTGAGAACTAGAGCTACACAAAATATAACTTCACATTTTTCGGAGACTCTCGTTCGCTTCGCTTAAATGCGAACTAGAGTTTCCGATTCGACATTATGAACGATTTAGCTTTTTCAGAAATTCTCTTTTCATGGTAAAATTCTCTTCTTATTTGCTCAATTCTTCAAAAACCCACCAGGTCGCACTTATGGCAGTCAACGTCCTGGGCGAAGAGGCTGAGGAAGCAGATCTGACCCCCACAGCCAGTAAAGAGCCTTCATACTCTCCGTACGATGACCTCGCGTTCATCATGTATGTGGATACCGACATAGCTGACCTGATTCGGAACTTGGATGAGAAGAAGAAAACTGCTGTTCAGGGTATGATGAAATTTTCTTTATTAAATAAACAGCGCGAGCGCTCATGACCCCACGGACTCAGTGTTCTGTAAACGATCACTGCAGTAAGCAACATTTACTGTGGCCGGTCATGGATGCGTGACCACCTCGCGACCACTTTGTGCCATTTATTTGTGAGCGTTTCCGGGCTCCGGAAGGCACGTTAAGACGTTGGTCCCGGTTGCCAGTAAAATGGCAGTCGTTAAGCCAAGCCGTTATGGGCGGATTTTTTAAATTTCAGCAGCAGACAGTCACAACCGGCGCCTGTCCATATCAACACGGTAATACGGTTATACGACATATAATGCCTCTGTCTAACCCTTAGTTAGGGTATAAAAGGCGTAATCATATGTATGTATGTTTTAAATAAACAAGCAACATAACAATAATAATTTCTTAAAGTAGTTGAGTATAACATGTTTCTAATTTTGACATTCACAGCTTTTACCACAATTAAAATAATTACTCAAGAATCTTAAAGGTTTTTTTTTAACGTGGGGGAAAATCCATCATGGATGCTATGCCGGACTCCTATCGACTAAAAAACCTCACGTAACGTCCAACAGCCTACAGTTGGGAGCCCCGGGTAAGTCCTCGGAAGAATGTCCCAGGACTCCCAACAGACCTACGGCTACCACTGCGGCCTCGCCAGTGATACAACCGGTTCACAAAGTAACAACCAACATATAGTGATAGATTAGTCAGAGTAAATTATCAATCGAGAGACCCCAGGACTAGGGGACTGCCCAATCACCAATCTATACTATAATAATATAAAGAGGAAAGATTTGATTGTTTGTTTGCATCGAATAGGCTCCGGAACTACTGGACCGATTTTAAAAATTCTTTCACTATTGGGAAGCTACACTCTTTGCGGTGAACATAGGCTATATTTGATTCCCATATTCCCACGGGAACGGGAACTACGCGGGTGAAACCGCGTGACATCCGCTAGTCTTCTATAAACGATGAAACCATTTGCTTAAATCAAATGGGATAAAGTTAACAATGTATGAACCAAGCAGGCGACGAATGGGTACGCGCATTCCCACATTGGTACGCGGTGTTTGTTGTGTAATTAGGTTTTAGGGTTCCATACCTAATTGGTAAAAACGGGACCCTATTATTGAGACTTCACTGTACGTCTGTCTGTCTGTAACGGGACTGTTTCTCAGAAGCTAGAATGTTGAAATTTACCAGCCAATTCTAAAATTAGAAAAAGAATAAATATTAAGGGGTGTCTCCATACAACAATGTGATTTTATGCCGTATTTTGATAGGGAACCCTACCTGGGCAGATCCGACTGGCACTTTGTCGGTTTTCTTTATGTGCGGAATTCGTCATAGATGCTATCCGGACTCCTACCGACTAAAATCACGCGATATTCTACAACTGTTTACCTTTGGAAGGTTGCCCCAGGAGTCCAGGCAGTATTATAGAAACTCAAACTCTTCAGCTACATTCGAATGGATTAGTGAATTAATTGTGTGTATTTTACTTCCAGAGGAGCGCTTCGAATACGCTCGCCGTCTGAAGTCAGCGGGCGCAGCACTAGCATCAGCCGGCATCCGTATTGGTCGATGGCGTTTACGAAAGCGTACTGCAGCAGCAAGGGACGACTTCGAACTGGCGCGGCGCATGCGTGATAGAATAGCTGATGCGCTATGTGGGGTGAAAGAGGATACCGCGTTGTGTAGGCTGTTTGAGGAGGACGGGGTAAGCTAGCTTTAATAGGATTTGTATTTATCGTATTCGTAGGGCAGGTCCCATTAAGGGCATCAATAGTATTACTAATAATCATAAGATTAATCCCGTGTGATCAGTTTATGACATTTATTTGAGCGTTTCCGTGCTTCGGAAGGCACGTTAAGCCGTTGGTCCCGGTTGCCAGTAAAATGGCAGTCGTTAAGCCAAGTTGAAGGCTTTATTTCAACAGCAGGCAGTCACAACCTGCGCCTGTCCATTTAAACACGGCAATACGGCTCACCACCTATTACGTGGGACAAATTATACAAAGGTGAAATGTGGGCATATAATATGCCTCTGCCTATCCCTTCGGGGATAAAGGCGTGAACATATGTATATGAACATTAGATTAAGAAGTAAATTATGACACACGTTTTGACACATACATACTCGTACTTCTGACATCTGTCAGAATTAACTTTACTAGTTTTCCCTATCATATCAAGTAATTCACACACACTCTCACACTCCATTTATAAGACTAGATTGAGCAGCGGAACTGGGCTACGGAACTTGACGCGAGTTAGTCGATGTGACGCCATCGCAATTTTTTCATATTATTTTTATAATCTAGATGACTTAATAATAAATATAAAATAATAGGTCTATTTCTGATGGCTTGAAGTCGTTTTTCCGTAAATTCCACGTCCATTTTATGAAAAAATATTACTTTCGCTCTGTATTTTTGTCAAGTTTGACAAACCCGCGCATAGACAACGCGGTACCGCAACAAAAAGGCCGCCGAAGCGAGGAGGTTTGACTGGTGTAGGAGCAGATTGGCGAAACCGCGCGGGGAAAGAGATAGAAGATAGTTAAGTGTATGGATTAGAACAGGCGGTTTCGCTAGTCTTCCGTTCCTCCTAGATGGGACAGAACTTGGCGAAATTACTGCGGTTCCGCTATCATGGATTCGCGGCGGAGGTGTGCTAAGGGCGTCAACGAAATCAACAACAGAGTGTTCGCTGTAAAGAATGGTACAGTTTTGTTTATATACCTGCTACTAAGGTGACAGACAAGCTTACGATGGTTGGTAACCGTAGCCTACAAATGTTTATAACACCAGAGATGCTACACACACGGTGCCGACCCGGGCGCAGGTCGTGACCCACTGTTGAAAATTTTCAAGCCGCCCATAAGGCCTTTAACTCGGCTTAACGTCTGTAATTGAACTGACTACCGCGACCAACGGTTTAACGTGCCTTTCAAAGCACGGAAACGCTCGTAAATGAATGTCACAAAGTGGTCACTTGGTGGTCAGGCATCCATGACCGGCCACAGTAAATGTTGCTTACTGCAGTGATCGTTTACAGAACACCGAGTCCGCGGTCACGAGCACTTCACAGTCAGCGTTCATTAACATAAAGCGATCAGTCTATTTCAAATTATCCAAGCAAATATAAATACTAAATTGTAACTCAATAACACGAGGAATGTTGTATCAATAACATAATTTACAACACCTGCCATCGTAATATAATCTTAATTCAAACCACATACAGTTTATTTTAATATCTTCCTCTAACCTCCCCAGCCGGACCACCGCAACGACTCGTCAATGCCGCAAGAATACGACTTCTCCCACCACCTGTCTCCGTCCGTGGTAGCTGGGTCCCTGAGCCTGGATATACCGTCCCCAGTGCCTCCGATAGAAGCTGCAGAACAGGAGACGGAGTACGTCAATGGGCAGGAAGATGAGATGGATAATACTCCTCCAGTAAGTAGTCCAAGAATATTAGTGTAAAGAAGTGATTTATATAAAAAACTAGCTGACCCGCGCAACTTCGTTTGCGCCACTTAAGAGAGTATTACCTGTTCCCGTCGCATTTCCCCCCGTTTTTGAAACATTTACTATTACTGCTCCGCTCCTATTCGTTGTAGCGTGTTGCTATATAGCCTATGACACTCCACAATAACGTAGCTTTCTATTGGTGAAAGAATTTTAAAAATCGGTTCAGTAGATCCCGAGATTACCCCTTACAATTTAACAAACACACAAACTTTACTTCTTTATAATATTAGTATAGATTTAAAAAAAAATTGTCGTAATTTTCTAAAAAATTGGGTAGCCCAACAGAGAAACGTCTTTCAAAAAATATGTTTTTTGCAAAAGGAAAGAAAGTGACTATACCTATTAAAATTATTATGAAACTAGCTGATGCCCGCAGCTTCGCCCGCGTAATAGTTTGTTCCCGTTCCCGCTTCCGATGGGAATTAATTGCCGGGATAAAAAGTAGCCTATATGTTATTCCAGACTATAATGTATCTCTGTACCAAATTTCAGCCAGATCCGTTCAGCCGTTCGAGCGTGAAAGAGTAACAAACATCCACACTCACAAACTTTCACATTTATAATATTATTAGGATTAGGATATAAACAAGTTCTATAATTTTATTGTTATGGAAATATACGTACAAACAAAATTGTATTACATGTTTGGATGGTAGGGAAATACTACAGAGTATAGCTATACAGAAAAATATATTCTATAATAAATAAATGGTTTAAAAAACCCTAGAAAATACGCTTTTATAATGCACGAAAAAACCAAAAATAAATTATGGATCGCTCAAGTTGCCTCTATTTCTAGGCTGAAGTGTATACTATGTGCTTTTAGTTATAATATTTGATTATAAAAGCGTGGGGCGTTGGAACAGGAAAGACTTTTAAGACCGGTTTTTAACGGTAACCAAAGATATCTAGTTCTCGAACAAGAACTCTACATTTTGCCACTGTTAACGTATTCCCCTCATGTACCAACTTAATTGCCTAAAAGAAGAGCGTTCCCTTTGGCAGCATAAACGTTATGCTCTTGTGCGACCTCATGCAGCTTTCGCCAGGATTTTTATTACGTAAGGATTAGTATTAATAGGAATAGTCTTTCTTGTTCTAGCGCCCCACGCTTTTAAAATCAAATATTATAACTAAAAGCACATAGTATACACTTTAGCCTAGAAATAGAGGCAACTTGAACGATCCATAATTTATTTTTGGTTTTTTCGTGCATTATAAAAGCGTATTTTCTAGGGTTTTTTAAACCATTTATTTATTTTATACTTTTTAGTCACAACATTTATACCTTTACTAGCTGTTCCCTGCGGCTTCATCCGCGTGGAAGTCGTTATCGCATAAAAGCATTACCGTCCTTTCGCGCAGTCAGTTAAAAAGTAGCCTATGTCCTTCCCTTAAACTCAAACTATCTCTATTACGAATTTCATCAAAATCGGTTCAGTGGTTTAGGCGTGAAAACGTAACAGACAGACAGACAGAGTTACTTTTGCATTTATAATATTAGTAGGGATTTCTGTATTACATGGTGTTTTGTCTGAGTTCGACTAATGTGAAAATATTTCATTATTACTCTAATACATATACATTTTAAGCAGGTAACTATGTCAATATTTACACTTAATATTAACTTTATTATATAACAGGTTTGTTATAACCTTAAACCCTAATCGTGGTCAAAGTTCATTACACGACTTTTCTAACAAATCCAAACACAGCTATGATACAATGTTCCATCATGAAGTTCCAGTGCCTATCTTCCGGCTCCATCATCATATCAGTTTGACAGTACCATATTATTGTATTGTCATCAGAACTATATACAGCTGCCAATTTTCATGACCCTACGATCCTTGGAAGCTGGTTAAATTAGCTACCTTAGATTCCACTTGTTTTCAGTGCCTATCTTCCGGCTCCATCATCATATCAGTTCGACAGTACCATATTATTGTATTGTCATCAGAACTACATACAGCTGCCAATTTTCATGACGCTACGATCCTTGGAAGCTGGTTAAATTAGCTACCTTAGATTCCACTTTTTCCATCGAAGTTTCAGTGCCTATCTTCAGGCTCCATCATCATATCAGTTTGACAGCACCATATTATTGTATTGTCATCAGAACTACATACAGCTGCCAATTTTCATGACCCTGCGATCCTTGGAAGCTGGTTAAATTAGCTACCTTAGATTCCACCGGTTTTCAGTGCCTATCTTCCGGCTCCATCATCATATCGGTTTGACAGTACCATATTATTGTATGGTCATCAAAACTACACACATCTGCCAATTTTCATGACGCTACGATCCTTGGAAGATGGTTAAATTAGTTTCCTTAGATTCTATTACATTGTTAGTTACATACACGACGACCTAATAAAAGCATAATTATTAAAAACTCTTTGCTCGGTCTTGACTTAAAACTATAAATGTAGAAAAAGTTTAAACTTTAAAACCCTCACGCATAAAAAAACAGAGATTTCTTAGAGATGTTTCACGATAACCCATCAAATATCGGATATCGACGACGATAGCTTACCCTATGATCTGCTTTTATTTGCGCACACAGTAATATGATTGATAATAAAACTTTTTATTTTTCAGTCACCAGAACAAACGCTGCAAGAAGAAGTTCCCCCTTCCTATCCTCACCCCGAACCTATTCAAGCCGTCCAAGCACAACTGTTGCAAGAGGAGAAAGAAAGAGAGATAGTAGAAGATCAGAAAAAGGTGGAAGCAGAAGAACTTCAGAAGGAGACTGACAGTCCCAGAAGGAGTATTACACCTAATGCTGCTAACGGTAAAAGTTATAAAGGACATTCAACTCTATGGTCCAAATAATTCCATTTTCTTTCCTCTTGTAAGAAGATTAGAACTAAAACGGCCAGTCACAGTATCACCTACTAGGTCTAATTATGAATCAAAATCATTCAGAATCCCAAATAAACACACTTAAAATAATTAAAGATATCCTGTATCTATATGTCAGGCCCAGACCGGCGAGGAAACAGGTGTACTGGTGGACGCCGGAAATCGCGCAGTTGCGCGCGGATTGCGTTACCGCGCGCCGCCGGTACACCAGGTTTCGCCGGAGGCGTCGCCGCCCAGACGATGCGGCAGCCCGAGAGACGGAGCTCTACGATGGGTACAAGGAGGCCAAGAGGGCCCTCCAGACCGCCATCAAGCGGTCCAAAAAATTGGGCCGCGAAGAGCTGATGGAGACTCTGGAGCGGAACCCGTGGGGGCGCCCGTACCTCATGGTAAGAGGCAAATTACGCCCTAAGGCGCCCCCACTAACCCAGAGTCTCCAGCCGGAGCGGCTGGAGGGGGTCCTGGACTCCTTGTTCCCGTCGAGAGCGGAGGAACACGTTCCTCCGCGCATGGCTCCGTCTCAGGCGCCCAACGCGGAAGGCAGCGAGAATGACGTGCCCGTAGTCACCGAGGTTGAGTTAGGGGCGGCTGTCCTGCGGCTTAAATCCCGCAGAAACACCGCCCCTGGACCCGACGGCATTCCAGGCCGTGCATGGGTCCTGGCTCTCGAGGAGCTTGGGCCTCGACTTATGGGTCTTTATAGCGCATGCCTCGAAAAAGGCCAGTTTCCCAAGGTCTGGAAGACAGGGAAACTGGTCTTGATTCGAAAGGCGGGGCGGCCGGCAAATTCCCCATCAGGGTACCGGCCGATCGTGTTGCTCGACGAGGTGTGCAAGCTCTTTGAGCGCATTATTGCACAACGCCTCGTCGTGCACCTCACACGCGTGGGGCCTGATCTGGCGGATAGCCAGTTAGCTTCCGTCAGGGACGCTCCACCGTGGACGCGATCATGCGCATTAGAGGCCTGACGGAGGAAGCAGTCTCACAGGGTGAGGTGGTGGTGGCGGTGTCTCTCGACATCGCCAACGCATTCAACACCTTGCCCTGGAGCTGCGTCAGGGAGGCGCTTATCTATCATGGAGTGCCTCCCTACCTCCGTCGAATTGTCGGGGCTTATCTCTCCGAGAGAGCCATAACTTACCCGAGCTGGCTAGGGCCGGGTCGGCGAGATGTGTCGTGCGGTGTTCCACAGGGATCGGTTTTAGGGCCGCTCCTGTGGAACATCGGTTACGACTGGGTGCTGCGTGGTCCGTTGCTCAGAGGGGTCGGCGTAACGTGTTACGCCGACGACACCCTCGTTACGGCGCGGGGAGCAACGCACCGTGCCGCAGCACTTAAGGCCACGGCAGGGGTTGCTCAGGTCGTGGGTCGGATTCGGCGGCTGGGTCTCGAGGTCGCCCTTCACAAATCCGAGGCTCTGTGCTTCCACGGACCTCGGATGGGGCCACCTGCGGGATCCAGCCTACAGGTAGGGGGCGTCAGCATCGGCATCGAGCCCTCGATGAAGTATCTGGGGCTCGTACTCGATGGCCGGTGGAACTTCGGACATCACTTCCGAAGTTTGGTTCCAAAACTGAGGGGAGCATCGGCCGCACTCGCGCGGTTGATGCCCAACATCAGGGGACCCAACGCTCCCTACAGGAGGCTGTACCTGGGGATCGTGCGAAGCATGGCTCTGTACGGGGCTCCCGTATGGGCGGAGACCCTGACGGCCAGCAATGAGGCTAGACTGCTGAGCCCGCAGAGAGTGATGGCCGTCAGGGTGATAAGAGGATACCGCACGATCTCCGGTGAGGCGGCATGTCTCCTGGCCGGGACCCCTCCATGGGACCTGGAAGCGAGAGCCCTTGCGTCACTGTTCAGATGGCGCAAGGAGGCGCTGGAGCGGGGCCAAAGGCCTGCGTCTCGAGAAATCGAGGCCCAGCGGACCCTGCTCCACCAGGAAACCGTGGAGACATGGAAGGTGCGACTTGAGCAACCAAAGGGGGGATTCGCCACAATCGCGGCCGTCAGACCGGTCATGGACGAGTGGCTGGAGAGAAGACACGGTGCTCTCTCCTACCGGTTGACACAGATGCTTGCCGGGCACGGTAGCTTCGGTAGGTATCTGTGGCGAAAACACCGGGAAACCACGGCCGAGTGTCAGCACTGCGAGGACCGCAGCGATGACACGGCGCTCCACACGCTGATGGAGTGTACGACGTGGGCACAACAGCGACAGGTCCTCGTAGTGGGTCTGGGCGTGGACACTCTCTCGCTTGAGGCCATGGTGCGAGCCATGCTCTCCGGCGGGAGTAAGTGGGACTGCGCCGCCTCTTTCTGCGAGCAGGTCATGCTCGCGAAGGAGGCGGCGGGCCGGGTGCGGGAGAGAACTCTCCCACCCGAGTTCCGCAGTCGGCGCCCCGGGCGCCGGCGACGTGTCTTCGCCGAGGACTATCGGCCTCCATGACCGGGGGTCTGAGGACGGTGAGAGGGCCGCTCACCGTCCTTACAGAAGCAGGCCCATGACGGCAGCGCGACGTGAGCACTCACGCACGCCCCCCCTTAGAAGCGGGGTCACACCCGAAACCCCCCATAGACGCGGGATTGCACCCGAACCAACCCCTGGGCGAGGCTGCATTGGCGGCCGTAGGTCTGTTGGGAGTCACGGGACATCCTTCCTGAGGGCTTACCCGGGGCTCTCAACCATAGGCTGTTGGGCGTTACGTGAGGTTTTTTAGTCGGTAAGAGTCCGGCATAGCATCCTACGAGGATTTTCCCTCACGTTAAAAAAAAAAAAAAAAAAATCCTGTATCTATATAAAACAATAACAAGAAGCCGTGAGACGGTCTCACCCAACTGCCCCTCTGTGAATGTGAAAGTTCACTCCGATTGACGTTGTCATTTTTGTTTTATTTCAAACTTTGAACAGATGATCCACGTGACCTAGTGACGTAATATAATGCAACAGAGTCACAGACTACAGACAAAGTCTCGCCATAAGCCCTTCTGCAATCTATTTTATAGAGAGGGGCTAAAAAGTACAAAACAATTGTAAATTATGCAGTATCCAATTTTTTTACAAGTGGAAAGTCCTACAGTTGTTATGCTGGACTCGTATCGACTAAAACCACACGTTTCCCATCTACCCTTCGGGAGCCGGGAGACACAGGTAACTCCTCGGTAGGATATTTCCAGGATCCCGGCAGACTTTCGCCGAATTCTAGTAGTTTCATTGTTCAGTTCTATGATTGCGCCTGGCATTTAGCATCTGAAACTGCTGCCTAGAGGTTCGGATGCTATCCGCGTCTGTAGTAGTTTAATTGTGACCACTCATTGCCAAAGAGTGGTCAAATTCAGGTGTTAACATTCCAGTTTTCTCATCCAGGTACTCTGGTACGTCGTAGAAATAAGAGTGCAGGTCCACGCTCAACTTTTGAAGCTTATGAAGAACGATTGCTGCCCGCATTGAGACAGTAAGTTATACAAAATTTAAAAATGCATACTCGAACATCGAGTCTATCGAGTCTGAGAAAGATAGAGATATTGTAATTTGCAATTGTTATTCGGGTATTGTAGGAATCGAGTATAGAGAGAGTAAGAGAAAGATAGAGATATTGTAATTTGCAACTGCTAATAAACCAGCAGCTTCTTCTGTGCATAGGCCTGTCGCAATGATACAAACAATTCATTACTGGGGTTATTTTTAGCCCTGCTATGCTTCATATCATTACAACTCCATTTCAAAAATCGTTCTAGTATTTGCAAAAACTACACGGTGCGTCTCGCACTAGTGAGACCTTAGTGTCTCTTGATAGGATAATCTCAGAGCTTAGGCCTTCAAAGATCATCACCCGGGATAAAAGGCAAATAACTTTTACTATATTCCCAGCTCCCACACCAATGAATACTTACGGGAAGGTCGGGAGGAAGAATGCAGCGGAGGCAGCGCGGCAACCTCTCACACTCGTCCAGCGCCGCCTCACAAATTGAATGAACGCGAGAGGAAGCACGCCGCTCTGCCTATACTTATCTTTGGATACCCACTAGTAAGTGTAAATTGAGCAGATATTGAAGTGTGGAAATTCTCATGGATGCCGAACACCTAGCCGCTAAAACTGAAAACTGAACGGTGTTCTTCCATCTGTCTACTGGCTGACAGATTCATGCGCTCTCGTAATGGCCATACGACGCATACTTTGTTGGCCAATGCGGTCTCTACCGAATAATTCGGGTATTAAACCGTTTCCTTGGAGGAGGCGGAAGAATATCCAGCTTCGTCTTTGTCGTATCTGTAAGAATAGCTAGCCCGCCGTTCATAGGCCCTCCCTTGAAGAGGCTGGTAGACATATAGGAGCAACAAGAAGAATATACAGCCACTATGAATTCTAACTAATCATACACTTGTTTTTTAAGTAACTTTTATTTGTGAAATCCAACACTCATTTGTTTCCTAAATTGTCAAATAGGTACCTTGATTCGCAGTAAACATAGAGTTATGTTTTCTGCAGTCAGCAAAATTAAGAAAATAAGTGGATTACTAATTATAGGAAACTAGCTGTTCCCCGCGGCTTCGACCGCGTAGAAGTCATTATCGCGTAAGAGTCGTTATATCGTAAAATCATAACCCTCCTTTTACACAGACGGTTAAAAAGTAGCCTATGTCCTTCCCAGGGTCTAGAACTATCCCTATACAATTTCTCTAGGTATTCCTGTCCATCCAAAGGTTGCCTGGAAGAGATTGCTGTGTGCAATAAGGCCGCCCATTGTGCTTGACATTAGACACTACTGTTAACTTGTACGATTAATTACTATGTTATTGTTTATGTTAAATGTGAGTACAATAAAGAATACATCTATCTATCTATCTATCTATACCAAATTTCATCTCAATCGCTCGAGCCGTTTTGGCATGAAAGCGTAACAGACAGACAGACAGACAGAGTTACTTTCACATTTATAATATTAGTAGGGATTCTACTCAATACAATGTTAAATATTGCAAAACACCTCGAACATAAAGTTCACTTCTGCTTAAACAATTTAAAGGCACAACGGTTTTTTATACTTCTAGGTTGAAAAATTCTTCTCCAAGAACTACCTAGACAAAGAAGAAGGCCTATCTCGACTCCGCACAGAACTGACATCTCCCTCCAACGGCAGTACCAAAACTTCTCCCAACAAGACGGCAAGAGCCGCCGCCATTTTACTGCAGAGGGCGCTGAGAGACAAGGTGTTCTCTGTCTACAGCGTGGCCAATGAAGTCGTGAAAGTGCTGTTTAAGGAATTCGTTCCAGACAGGTAAATTTTAGATATTTTTTTTTTTTTTATACTACTTAGGTGGCAGACAAGCTTACGGCCCACCGGAACGTTGGTAAAGATATATCCAAGATTGATTTACAAGTAGGTATGCTAGGACTGAAAAGACTGTATTTGTGTATAACAGAATAGTTTTAGGTTGTATCCTGTTTTATACAGAAGAAAATTCGAGACAATCCGAATTTTGTTTTTCTTTAATCGTCCTCTTGCACCATATTACGTAGAACCAATAAAATTACTGGCAAAATGTGTGTATAGACACAATTCGCCTCTGTCAACCCCCTCAGAAACATGCCAACCAAAATATATATCCCATCGAAATCTTCGGAACCCTAACACCAAAACAATGGCATGTTGATACGCCTGTTGACTGATAGACGATCGAGTCTTTAACCGGCTCTAATGTAGCTTTTATTGATGCCAATTTGAAGACATCGGTCTACTAACGTCTAAGCTGATCTGATAGATTGATTAAAGTGCAACATGTCCAAATTCTTTCATGTATCAAATTAATGTGGTGAAATTCCAGGGTATGCGGCGCAGAAGTAGGGAGGTGCATAGAGAGATTGCTACCCGAGCTGCTGCGAGCGTGTGGCGACCCCGCGCCCCGCGTGCACTCCACGGCGCAACACACCGTGCTCACCGTGGCAGACTGCTCACACGTCAGGTCAGAGACACTCTTTTTTTTAATGTTAGGTAAATCTTACCGGACACCTACCGACTAAAACATCACGTTTCTTGCCTAATACCTACGGTTGGGAGCCCTCTAGACAGTGATTAGTGAGAGACACTGTACAAGTAGGTACTAGGGGGCGTTTCCATCGATGCGGAGCTAGGCGGAGTGGAGAAGAGCAACCTGTGAGTTGGCCAATCACAATAGTCTAAATCTCCACTCCGTGACAGAGGAACCTAAGGACCCTTTGTGTCTCAAAAAAAAATTCGAAACTGTATCGCTATTTATAAAGGTCAAAGTTTGTATCTTAGTATGAATGTATAGAGTTTGTTACTTGTTCACACTGAGAATGATTCTTAATCCTAGAACATTCTTCCGAAGTCCCACACGAGGATCTCAGCCGTAGGCGAAAGTTTGTATCTAAGTATGAATTTAGGTATGAATGTATACTTAGATGTTTGTTACTTTTTCACACTGAGAATAATTTTTAATCCTGGGACATTCTTACGAGGGCCCACACGAGGATCTCAGCCGTAAGCAGTGGAAGGGCCCGTGTATTATTAGTCGGTAATAGTCCGGCATAACATCCATGTAGGATTTTCTTCACACATAAACTTTTTGTTACTTGTTCACATTCTAACAGCTAAACGAAACTAGAAGAATGGCTGAATTTGACCTTCCGGTCGACTTTGTCCATTTCCTAACTTGTCATTTCAAAACTTGTCCACTTCCTAAATTGTCCACTCCAACGATACAGGGATTGATTATAGACTCGAATGACACCTAGGCTACTTTTACCCTCGGATAATTTCCCGTGGGTCACGGGAACTGGCCCATAGGCACCATCAAGTTGGATATAAGTTTCATGACGCTACGATTATTGAGCTTCATAGTTTCTTTCTTTCCCTTTTCTCACCCTTTTTTCTTACTTTTTAAGCGACTTCAAAAAAGGAGGAGGTTACTCAATTCGACCGTACTTATATAATTTCTTTTTATGTTTGTTCGCGGGAACTCCGTTGTTTATGAACCGATTTGAAAAATTTTTTTTCGTTCGAAAATAGATACTCCCAAGGTGGTCCTCCCACAAGACGTGAATTCGCGGACGGAAATTATTTTAAGGAAGTCAGGATCTTATTGATGGCATCCTGGAGAAATAGAAGGGAACTTTAAAAAATTGTAGGGGCATCTAGAACATTTGTAATTTTTTTTATTAAGAGCTTTAAAGTAGTACAACTTAATAAAGGTCTGGAGTCGATCTGATGATGGAGACGAAAGACAGTAGAAAGAATTCCCTAACGATATACAGCAGTTACCTTGTGTTTGGGCTTGATTAATTTGTACTGTCGAGAACTTTACACCTATAAGATAGATTTTCAGTCTACACGTCACTAAAAATGGTGAAACAAAATTTTTAACAAAAAAGAAAACCGACTTCAAGCAAAACTAAACACTGAAAAATAAAATTTACTAAACACAAAGTTAGTATATTCTGATTTATCAGATATCATTAAATATAATATTGAAGTCGGTGCCAATATGACTATGAGAGAGATTAATAATGCCTTCCTAAGCCTACATAGTTTTACTAGGCTAGCTTACCGATTTCTGTATTATATTTAATACTATACTATACTAAACTATCTTCACGCCAAATCCCTTGCGGGGTAGGCAGAAAGAACCGAGCACCACATTATTAATCTCTCTTATAGTCATATTGGCACCGACATATGTAATGATATCTGATAAATCAGAATATACTAACTTTGTGTTAAGTAAATTTTATTTTTCCGTTTTTAGTTTTGTTTAAAGTCGTCTTTCTTGTTATTTTTTTTTCTAACTTCAAATGACATGATCTTAGACTTAATAGCAGTAATGATTCATATCATCTGTCGGGAATCCTAGAACATTCTGCCGAGGGCTTGCACGAGGATATCAGCCGTAGGCAGTAGTTGGGCACGTGTAGTTTTAATCGGTAAGAGTACGGCATAGCATCCATGACAGCTTTCACCCTTAAAAAAATTTCTTTACAATGTTGTTTTGTATTTCACAGAGCTCTACACATAATACCTCAGCAGCTGGTTCGTCCTGTAGCTGCGTCGATGCACCCTCGCCTCGCTCTCTCGCGACTGCAAATGTTGGAGCAGCTCATTCTAAGCCATGGCATCTCTACAGACAAAAACAGGTAATGCTTTATCATTTACCGTTTTCACTTTTCTTGTATGTAAGCTACATAGGTACTTACCTTAAGTCATACTCATGAACATGTAAGCCACTGTTCTTCAGCCTCTCACGGCAATAATACAGAGTATTACACTTAATTGTTAGATTTTTTGAAAACGATAATTGTTTGATACAATTTCCCAATAGGCACCACCGAGGAAGAAAAAGGATAGAATTTTTCTAAATTGCATCTGGTTATTATTTCCTATATTTTTAGGGTTCCGTACCCATACGGTAAAAAACGGGATCCTATTCTTGAGACTTCGCCGTCCGTCTGTCTGTATGTCTGTCCATCATGAGGCTGTATCTCAGGAATATATATGCTGTATATCAGGGCTGTATATCAGGATAGCTAGAGAATTTAAACTTTCACAGATGATGTAATTCTGTTACCGCTACACTAATATCAGAAAAAAGGGGGATTAAGGGGGGCTCTCATACAACAAACTTGATTTTTTGCTGTTTTTTGGTACGGATCCCTCAGTGCGTGAGTCCGACTCGCACTTGGCCGATTTTTCAATCGTGTTTCGTGTTTATTTTCAAATTGACTTCACAAAAATTTATGTAGGTTTGTAAGTTGTCACAAAATAAGTAATGCAAAACTGTATGAATGCATTTCTGCCTAAATACTCATACAGTAAGGGGACACCCGGACTTGAACCGGGGACCTATCGATCTGCAGTCGATTGCTCTACCACTGAGCTATATCCCCGATGACATACATAGTCAAATTATACATTACATTCTAAAACATCACTCATTTGTTTCACAACTGTTATGACAACAGGTACCGCGTTGGCGAATAAGAAAACTTTCGCTTTTTTCCCTTTATAATGTCACTGACGACTATGAAAAAAAAAAGTGTGTATGTGTGTATGTAACCTTTACCCGCGATTGAAGTAAAACTTCTTTGCCATTGACGGCATCAAATGTTATCGAATTTTTAATAACCTATAGTCGCGCCTAAAGAAGTTATACTTCAAAGACACTTTAAAATTCAAAATAGAATAGAACCATTTCTTTGTAAAAAAATGCGAGCTGTCACGGGACGCTCTGGCTGAAACTTTCCCAGGCGATATTGCTGCTAAAACAAAAAATACTGAAATCAGAAAAAAGATATTTGTATGTTTTGTACCTTGTAATACGTTTGTTTTGTTGTACCTAAGGAAGCATACTTTACATTTGTTACTCATTTTCATCATGAATCATACATAATTCAGCTCTCTATCACGGCCTCACGATTCGCACGAATGTGTAAACGCGGTATTAAAGATTTGCGGCAAACGCGTCGCAGGTAGTGTCCGACCGAAACTGGTTTTCCAGCCGAAACCGAAACCGAACTTTCGGCCCCAGGGTCAGTTTCGGCCGAAACCGAAACCGAAACCGAAACCTGCGTGTTCATATTGAAAAAAAAACCAGCCAAGTGCGAGTCGGATCCCCGCACAGAGGGTTCCGTTACAAAAATTACGTTTGTTGTGTTGATGCTTTTTTCTGATTTTAGTAGGTATATTTTGTTATAGCGGCAACAGAACAAAGTGATCGGTGGTGGCAGTGTCTCTTGACATCGCCGACGCTTTCAACACCTTGCCCTGGGGCTGCGTTTGGGAGACGCTTATTTACCATGGAATGCCTCCATACCTCTGTCGAATTGTCGGGGCTTATCTTTCCGAGAGGACTATAACTTACCCGAGCTGGCTAGGGCAGGGTCGGCGAGATGTGTCGTTGGGTGTTCCATAGGGATCGGTCTTAGGACCACTTCTGTGGAACATCGGTTACGATTGGGTGCAGCGTGGTCCGTTGCTCAGAGGTGTGGGCGTAACGTGATACGACGACACCCTCATTACAGCGCGAGGAGCAACGCACCGAAACGCAGTCCTAAAGGCCACCTGCGGGATCCAGCTTACATATAGGGGGCTTCAGCATCGTCTTCGAGCCCTCGATGACATATCTGGGGCTCGTACTCGATAGCCCGTGGTACTTCGGATACCACTTCCGAAGTTTGGTCCCATAACTGAGGGAGGGGGGCACCAGCCGCACTCTCGCGGTTGTTGCCCAATATCGGGAGACCCAAAGCTCCGTGCAGGAGACTGTACCTGGGGATCGTGCAGAGCATAGCCCTATACTGGGCCCCCGTGTGAGCGGAGATCCTGATGGCCAGCAATGCGGCAAGGTTGCTAAGCCCGCAGAAGGCGGCGGCTGTCAGAGTGATAAGGGGATACCGCACGATCTAAGTTGAGGCAACATGTCTTCTAGCCGGGACCCCTGTATGGGACCTGGAAGCAAGGAAGCGACGGCCCTTGCGTCATTGTTTAAATGGCGCAAGGAGGCGCTGGAGCGGGGCCATAGGCCTCTACCTGTGAGCAGGTCATGCTCGTGAAAGAGAAGGCGGGGAGGAAGTGGGAGAGAACTGGAACAGTTCACCCGAGTTCTACAGTCTGCGGCGGCGCCCCATACTATCAGCCTCCATGACCGGGGGCCTGAGGACGGTGACGGGGCTGCTCACCGTCCTTACAGAAGCAGGCCTTAGACGATAGCGTGACGTGAGAGATTCATGCACGCCTCCTTCAAGAAGCTGGATAGCAACTGAACAACCCCCCAAAGACGCGGCCGCAGTATGCATCATTCCGAGGGCATACTCGGGGCTCCCAACCGTTGGCTATTAGGTAGGATACGCGTGGTTTTTAGCCGGTAGGACTACTGTACAGTGAATGACCAATAGACAGACAGACGGCTAGGTCTCATGTCTCGTTTATAGGGTCCCGTTTTGACCCCTCCGTGCGAGAGTACGACTCGCACTTGGCCGGTTATTTTTTCAATAGGTGCAGCAAGTTCCACCAAGTGCCATCAATAAACGGTATAAATCTTCTCAAGTGTTCATTTTAGAAATATCTCCACCTAAAGATGAGTTTCTTTCTTTTACGTGTGGGCAATTGCGTCATAGATGCTATTGCGAACTCCTACCAACTAAAACCACACGGTGCCCTGCTACTAGGTCTTGGCTGGTTTTGGTTACATTCTAAAAGTATATAACTAAAACTGGACAACAGTGAGTCGGACTAGCGCACGTAGGGTTCCGTACAAGAAAAGCGGCCAAAAGTCACGTATGTTGTATGGAAGGCCCCCTTTGATATTATTAATTTGTCTATTTTTATTAATTTTTGCTATAGCGGCAACAGAAATACATCATTTGTAAAAATTTTAACTGTCTAACTATCACGGTGCATGAGTTACAGCCTACTGACAGACAGGCGACCAACGAATTCAACGAAACCGACAACAAGGTCCTAGACCACTTTTTTAGGATTCTGTAAAAGTTGTATTCTTATAACTATTGATTGGAATGGAAGTCCTTTGTAAATCTGTAAATCTTCGGTTAGTAATTAACTGGTTGGGCTGACCCCAACCACGTCACAAGCAGAGCCAGGAACTCAAAATTCATGAACACGTGAGTTTCGGCCCGGCCGAAAGTTTCGGCCCATTTTGGCCGAAACCGAAACTGCGGCCGAAACTCGATTTTTTGGCCGAAACTGGCCGAAACCGAAACCGAAACCGAAACTTCGGTCGGTCACTAGTCGCAGGGCACTGCGCACTTGGCCTCAAACTGATGGCTCGTTGGCCCGCCAAATGGATCAACAGGCCCTTTAGATGCGTTATGTTCGTGCCCCATTAAAGTCGATGACAAGGACCATAACAACGTTTTCTCTCTTTCTGAAGTTTATGACACACATACATGATCACGCATTTATCCCCGAAGGGGTGGACAGAGGCATATTATATGCCCACATTTCACCTTTTTAGGTTAAACCCACGTGATAGGTGGTGAGCCGTATGGCCGGGTTGATATGGACAGGCGCGGGTTGTGACGACTGCTTGCTGTTGAAATTTACAAGCCACCCATAAAGGCCTTCAACTTGGCATAACGACTGCCATTTTACTGGCAACCGGGACCAATGGCTTCACGTGCCTTCCGAAGCACGGAATAAGTCTCACAAAGTGGTCATGTGGTGGTCACCCATCCATGACCGGCCACAGTAAATGTTGCTTACTACAGTGATCGTTAACAGAACACCGAGTCCGCGGGCCAGGAGCGCAAGGTTTATGCCAATACAATAATAACGTTCTCTCTCTTTCCAGCGGCCTAACAGTTCGCCGTTTAGCAGAATGTGGAGCAGCTGGCGCCCAGCATGCAGCAGGGTCTGTCCGTGCTGCAGCAGAACGAATTCTACTATCAGCTTATGCACGCTCACCGCGCGTCGTACGAGCTCAGTTACCTCCCGATGATGCGGTTACAAGGAGAAATCTGATATATAGGCATTTGTTCCAACAGTTTGATAGGATTGATATGCAGGTTTGTAAGTATAATAAATAGTAGTGAAATGGGACTTAAATATCAAAAGACTCTGGTTGGTAGTCAGAATTTGCTTCTACCCGCTGATTTGCAACGCGGTGGGTAGGAACGTAAGAAAAGTCGCAGAAAGTAGCACCTGCTAGCGGTGCAGCTGCTGACTTACGAACGACTCAGGTACCGAGGTTGGAACAAGGTTCAAACTGTAGTCACGTCTATCGTTGCCGAAATAAATACCAAACCATGGTCACTTTAGTTTGAAACCAAATTTGCTTTAAGTAACTCATTACTAAATACTTATAATCTATTGCAGAAAATGCTGAACCAAGCACCAACAGAAGAACAACTTCTAAATGGAATGGACCAGTCCATAGTCGACAACTCCCACGAAACCGCTAGCATCGCTCAATCCACTCGAAGCGGCACAACCATCAGCAGCATGACCACCTCACTAGGCATGACGTCATCCATCGGCGCTACGTCATCATACAGTCTGAAATCTATGACGTCAAATACTAGTGGAGGAACTTTAGCACCGTCAAGTATAAGTGGGAGTTATACAACATCGAAAACGAAGAGTAGCTTGAAGAAAACACCGACGAAGCGGTACACGCCGAGTAGGACGACAAAAGACGTTTCAAATTATCCAGGTTATAATAAATTGAGGCTAGATAGTGCTGCCAGTCCGAAACATTCTCCGAGATCTAATACTTCTGGAGCTGAGAAAGTGAGTATAATTATAAGATCCGGCTCGAATGACCATAGTGTTTCATCCA
Organism: Miltochrista miniata; assembly: GCA_933228765.1. Lineage (NCBI taxonomy): Eukaryota > Metazoa > Arthropoda > Insecta > Lepidoptera > Erebidae > Miltochrista > Miltochrista miniata. The sequence goes on from OW121769.1 coordinate 8,272,794, forward strand.
TCTTCTTCATAACACTTGTAACTCTTTGTTGTATATATATTATATATATATATTATATTGTTGTATATATTATTGTATATATATATTATTATATATTATATATTATTATATTATATAATTATTATTATATATTATTGTATATATTATATATATATTATTTTATATATTATATTTACTCTTTCCATCTGGAAAACGATTTCAAAGGGTTTGATTGAATCTTGTGTCCTGTGGAGTCATATTAAATCACTTATTTCAACAAAAATAATTTATTTCAGGTACACTTCCAAGAAACCCAAAATCAATTTGAACCTCAAGACCAAGTAGTTTACCGTCGCACAAATCGGAACAGTGAAAACCGTCACTCCATGATCCACTATGACCATGAACCTTCAAAACCACAGCTAAAAGAACGTCCAGTTACAGTATACGAACCTTTACACCTAGATTACCGAGAATCTCCATCGCTGGGTTCACCAAAAACGTCCAAAAATGAACTGAGAAGTATGGATTCCCTGCCAATGGATTCTCCCCAAATGTCAAGAAATGATTTAAGGTGTGACTCCGACTGTAGAAGTTTGGATTCTCCAAAGGTGAAGGCTGATTACTTTAGAGAAGGGATGTTGGAATCTCCGAGATTAGTGGCTGGTTTGAGGAACTTGCATCTTGATGAGCATAGTCAGATGGATGAGAGTGGCTACTACAGTCCAGGTGAGCTCTTCTTCATTTTTCAAGAATAAAGAACCAATAAGTACATCACGTCCCCGTTCTAAACCGAGCCTTCAATTCAAGGGCGCTGCTAAATACAGGCTTCTCCCAAAAACTGCTTTCTGCCATCATTGGTTTAGGCATGCTTTTGTGTTTAGTGCGTGTTTGGTCATAGTGTAACTATGCTATTCAGAGGACAGACGGGTGTGGTTTTCCAGATTTCCTTCACTTCGTGATGACTTCGTTCATTGGTCAGCAGGTGCACCTATAACGTGCATACTGATAAAGAGATTCTTTTCCATCACTTCTTTTTGTTTTTCCAAGAATGGCAAAGTATGTCAATTGGGTTTTTTTCTCATAAAAGTGTATCTGTTTCCAGGTAGAAGACATCAAGCGACGACGAGCGATGAGAGACACTACGAGGGGTATGATATGGGTGGAGGGGATGCGGGGGATAGTACACCCGATGCTATAAGTTTACAGTAAGCCTAATTTTCTTCTAAGGACTTCTATTTTTATACTCTTAAAGAAAACAGTCTCACAATCCACAAAAAGTGGCTCTTAATTTTGTGTGCCCCTTTAGTGATCTGACAACAAAAGATCTTTTCTGTGCCGTTCGCCCGCACGATGTCCCTGCCTCCGACTATATCGATTATTCAAGCCGGTTGAGAAATCATTATAGACGAAAGCGCTCCAATTATTTACGCTTCGACACAAAAGTGCTCTTTTGCCATCAGAACACAGGGCCAGTTAGCTGGGCTACGATTTTCCAAACTTTGTTCAAAGACTGACTTATAAGCTATAATAAATAGGCGCATACTCAATACTGCTGTGTTGCTACCTAGCATCACAGGGCGGAAACTCCATATAAATAATTCGTTTTCGCGCATTAAAAGCGGCAATCAGACTACATGTTTAGAATAATCGATGGTCGATGGAGCAAACTAGTTCTGGAGTGGAGTAAAAGTAATACTTGGTAATAAGACGATAGGGGCAGATAGACCAACGACCTGAAGAAGATCTCAGGATGAGACTCGATGCGAAAGGCGCAGGACCGTGTACAGTAGTGTGAGTTAGGAGTGGCCTATGTACAGCTGTAGACTACCATAGGGATCTTTGATTAATTGAATCTATACTTTACATGTATAATCTTTGGTACAGGCACAGGGCGGAAACTCCATACAAATTATTCGTTTTTAATTCTGTCATCGTACAGAGCTTGAATGTGTGCGTGTGACCAATAAGCCTAAGCAAATGCTCCCTCACGACACCCGCAACTATAATGACAGCTGTGGCGCGGGACTGACTGAAGTGGTGAAGCTTGCTCAGTGAGGGGCAGGGAGTTACCTATCTGTATGTAATACTATTATAATTATCTTTGCTAGCACGACGTGCACATGGTGTGGTCGGCGCGTGAGAGCAGACGCACTTGAGTCTCATTACTGGCGCCGCTGTGTGCTGCTAGCGCGCTGTCCCCACTGCAGAGTGGCTCTGGAAGCCAGGATGTTGCACGCGCATCTACTGGGTAAGAGCTAGCCATATCATTGAGGCCAAGTTTTAAATGTCGATACTAGGTCAAGGCGGTCCCAATGCCCATAAAGATCTCCTTTGAGGCACCTTTATGCTAGTTTTTTGACTGTGGAAAACCGACCACATGAAGTCCTTCCTAACAGCACATGATTCCTTCCCAACTGTGTACCTAGTACCTGAGTAAACCTTTGGCTATAACCGCAGCCTCGGGAATCGGTGTTCGCATTTTTATCCTGACTCCTTGGGAAGCATGACGTTATACACTAACACCACACCACCATGTTATTAAGAACGTCGAGTAGAGCATGCGGGGGTTCTATTCTAGAAGCAGACCAATCCAAAATTCCATGGCTGAAGGCCTTGAGACAACAGTGTCACCAGGCCCTCAGTCATGAAATGAAAGGAACCTTATTGCGATCTAAGTTTGTTTTCTACCAATTAATATTGATAATGATGTGGTGTTCAGTGGCGGCTGTACCTTAAGTGCGCTCGTGCGTTGAACCACCAGTTCAAAATATTTAAAAATTACAAAATTTTACGACATCTTTATTATTTAATATCCTACCATTAGGTATGTAAGTAACACCTATTCTTACAATAACTTAAAACAAATACCATATCTAATTGTGACGAAACGATTAAGCTCTTTGCTACACTACAAAAGCCTAAATTCCATGTAAAAAAAATCGGCGTGCGCTTTCCCGAGCGCACGAGGACCGCCCATACAACTTGTACTGTTCCGAGCTAATACGCCTGGCGCGTGAGACAAAACATCGTTCATAGAAAATGTACCGAGCAATGAGTCTGATTTCGTGCGCCGCACGCGATCGGAAAAGCCGAAGATTACCGAGACTGTGCCGAGAGCACTCGATGTTTTGTTTGACGAAATTCAAATTCTCCAGGTACATTACACATTCTTTCGCTGTGACGCGTTAAATATTTTATTGATTGTTTAAATTCTAAATTGATAGTTTTTTTTTATTTTGATCTAAGTTCTATTCTATATTTCTTTTCTTTAATAAACAAAAAGTGTCTGGTGTATGTAAAAATGAGCATAAACAATATCTAAGTACCTAAACAAAACTTTTCAAAATACAAAGGTACATTATGTACTCGTATAGTTATGACTTTATCCCCGAAGGGGTAGGCAGAGGCATAGTATACGCCCACGTTTCACTTTATAGTTTTATGTTCCACGTAATAGGTAGTGAGCTGAGAAAGTTGCTATAAAATTAGCGGGACCACCAAGGCTCTTATTAAATTTAAAACTAGAGAGCAAGTTAAGTGCACCACCAGTTTGAGGACCAACCGGCCGCCACTGGTGGTGTTCACTGTGTAAACTTATAAAAGCTTATTATAGCATTAAAGACTTTCTAGAAGACAAGGCTGGCAGTGACACGAATTGGTCCTTTCTACATATCTTATAAAAAAAAACTGTATTAGATTCTAAGACGATTTTGGGAGGGACCGGAACCGGACTGAGTTTCTTGGGGTGTTCTTCTCAGTCTGTAGCATTTCCGAACCCCCGGTAGAGTCACAAAAATTTTGACAAACCTATTTTTTTTTTTTAATTTCAAAGGGAATAATATTTATTTTATTTCATTGTATCACATCATGTTGTATCACTTGTTGAACTCAGAAGTCTATGACATCATGACGTGTGTCTTACACGACTCTGTATCTATATATTTACAGAGGAATGTACGATGTGCGAGGGCAACTGGAAGGCGTGTCAGAAGTGTGGCGTCGCGCTCCGATCTGACGAACCCGATTATCACGTCAACTGCATTCGTAAGTACATTATGCTGATACATTTTACACAGTACCTACCATCTATCTATACCAGGGGTTCCCAACCTTTTGCAGGCCGCGGCGCCCTTATAAGTCTTGAAATATTTTCACGGCTCCCCATCATATCACGTGTTAATCATCCCCCCCCCCTCGACTAGTTATCCTCCGCACAAGCCACTTGCCTGTGCCATGGAGCCTCGGCCAAGTCATTATGCAGACCAAATCCGGGAAAACATGTGAAGCCGGCGTTATCTAGAAAAACTTTCTTCTTTTTTACTTGTGAAATCTGTGTGCCGATATCTTACCGACTGAAACCATACGGTGCTCTACCACTACCTACGGTCGGGAGCCTCGGGAAAGATGTCCCAGGATTCCCGACAGACCTTGGCTACCACAGCGACGTCATATACTTTACTTCGTTTGGTTCGAGTACTTCCCCTCGTCTTTGGGAGCTTTCGGATGTCACTCTCGCTTCCTGGGTCGTGTGTCGTGCGAAAATCTTTAACGTCACTCTGTCGTCTTGGTCCTGCTTCTGTTAGGACGATGAACAGCCCCCGCCCCGACCTTAGGCCTCCGGTCATAGAGTCCGATAGTATGGGCAAAATCGAGTGTATGGCACCCTCGCCGCAGACTGGACATCTCGGGTTGGAGAGTTATCTCCCTGCTCCCTCCCCGCCATCTCTTTCACGAGAATGACCTGCTCGCAGAAAGACGCGGCGGCGTCCCACGTACTCCCGTTGGAAATCATCGCTCGCACCGTAGTCTCCAGCGAGATAATGTTCTGGTCAAGACCTGCCACTAGGACATGGCGCCCACGCTATGCTCTGTATGGAGCGCCGTGTCCTCGCTGCTTCCTTTGCAGTGCTGACACTGAGCCGTGGTCTCCCGGCGTAATTGCCACAGATACTTATCGAAGCATCCGTGCCCTTAATTATCGGTGACAACCGGTAGAAGAGATTGCCATGGCTCCTCTCCAGCCACTCGTTTATTATCGATCTGATCACCACCTAAGTTGAAAGATTCACTAAGACTCTTAAAGACCGAGTGGCCAAGTTCTCACCGCGTTGACCACGCGATGAGAACTTGGCCGATTTCCTTGGGCGGAAGGTGGCAACTTTCGCCTCTATCTATACTCAGACACCGCGTAGATTAGTTTTAAAAAATCGAAATAGTTGTCTTGACAGACAGACCCTTTTTTGCAAAGGAGTTTTAGAGCGGAGTCCGCGACTCGGAAAACGACGGCAACGGGTAAAATTCAAACTCAAAAACATTTATATCGCATAGTCCTACTACATAGGCACCACCACCAGTTTGGAACGCGGCCCGCTTTAGCAGAATTGGCAAAAATCTTGGCGGGCTATTCTTTTCGTACTCTTTTTATTTTTTGAGAGAGCCCCTCTGGTCTTTCTACGGCGCCCCGGGACGCCGCGGCGCACAGGTTGGGAACCCCTGATCTATACTGTATTTATTTGACCGTGTGACAAAACATAAACAAAGAAAACAGTAGTTGACAAACTATTTTAGCCGAGTGGGGCGAAATATGTATTGTGTTTAATAGGTAAAAATGTGAAAGTAAAATAAGACTAAGTACCTAGGCATCTTCGACATGCCGTTTAGTAATAAAATGTTGTTTACATTTTGTCTCACTACCAAGTAAATACGGTATAATATAGATCAAGTAAAGTTAGTAAATAAGTTTTTGCTACGGGAGGTGTCCTGGGCAACTGACACCTACAGTACAGACAAACAATGACTCGCGGCATAAGGTATAGATTAAGTAAAGTTAGTAAATAAGTTTTTGCTATGAGATGTGTGCAACTGATACCTACATACAAACATATAACGACGCTTTATCCTGCATGGTGTAGACAGAGTTCTAAGCATACCTATTTGTCTTGTTAAAAATGGTCAGGGGCATGTGGCGGCTACCGACTTCTAGTCTATCAATCTTAGCCTTGAGAGTAACACGGTGCGGTGACCGTGGACGGTTCCCCTCTATTACTTCATTAATAGCGATTATTGAAGGAAAAGATATTAAAATAACGCAGTGTGGCAACGGGAAGAAGTACAAAACGTCGCCACCCCAATTCATCCCGAGGGTGTCGTAGGAGGCGACTAAGGGAACACTTACGCGAAAAGATCCATTGCGTAGAGAAGGAAAACTCGAAATGAAACCCGGTTGACAGTAAATGACAATCGTTAAGCCAAGTTGAAAGCCTTATGGGCGATTTGAAAGTTTTTAACTGCAGGTCACGGCGACCTGCCTCTCTCCTGTTCAACACGGCAATAGGCTCACCACCTATTAACTACGTGGGACAAAAACTATAAGGTGAGATGGCGTTTACTATGCCTCTTCCTACTAATAAAGGCGTGACTACGTGTATGTATGTAAGATAAGATAAAGGAATACAAAATATTTAAATCTCTCGTCTTTGATTTCAGCCCTCAGTATGGACGAGTGGAAATGCCCTTACTGTTTCACAAACGTCCTAGCAAGAGACTTACCCTGGCAGCGGCACCTGATGCAGTGTCCACGAAACCCAAGGACCACCCAATCTTCATAGTATAGTAGGAATTGTAATGAGAATCGGTTAGAGTGATAGATAGTGAGGTCCGGGACATCATTGTTTTTTGTTAATAGTTTATTCACAGAGTAAAAGAAGGAAACCAAAAAATAATAAATACATTGTAGGTACATACAGTAGAACTAAGTAGGTACCTACCTACTTCTTTCTAATAGGTCTGAAAGAGCAGGACCAGGACATCCTGGTATACCCTCGATGGGACTCTGACCAATGTTGGCTATCAAGACACAGTCAGTTCTATAACAATAAATTATTAAGTATTTTAAATGCTATTTTAATGTCTTGGAAAGCACTAATAAATTTTGCTCTAGGTTTTAATAAAATAAAATTAAAATTAAACTGTTAATAACTGTTGATAAGTCGCTCCGATATCTGTAGATATCATTTTTTCGATTTTGATAGTCATCTGGTCATGGTTCCGATTCTGATAGTCAGTATTGCCAGTCCAATACAATCGTTGTGCCGATTTCGATATTCCTTAAGTAGGTAGAGGTACCTATAATAATAAAAATTGAATTGCATTTGCATGTTGAAATTCATCAAAGAACTGCTACTAATTTTTATTTTTCTCACCAAATCTATTTTGAAAGTTGTCGTTGATATTACAACGACACTGCTTACTTTCATGTAGATAAAAATGAAGCAAATATGAATTCGAATAAACATGCATTAGTTTATTAGCGAAAAAATAGACATAATCTTACTTAATATTATAAATGCGAAAGTTTGTGAGTGTGGATGTTTGTTACTCTTTCACGCTCAAACCGCTGAACGGTTCGGGCTGAAATTTGGTACAGAGATACATTATAGTCTGGAATAACACATAGGGTACTTTTTATCCCGGGCATAAGTTCCCACGGGAACAAATTTTACGCGGGCGAAGCTGCGGGCATCAGCTAGTTAATAAATATACCTACTTAATTTAATTTTATGACAAAAATCAATACATTCTTTCTACTATTGTATTATGTAAATCACGATTCCACCCTCAGAATTCTAGCTCACAACTCTATCTACAACATCCGTTCCTACTTACCTTATTATATTTAAGCAAAAATTTAATCTATCTTATGAGAGCACTGCTTTTTAGTCCGGCAAATACCGTCCAAAAATAAAAATTCCGTCTTAGATTGCTCATTGCTTTTTTAAACTGTTACACTTGCAGATAATAAGGGTGCTTTTCACCAGAGATGTGCCATGCTACGTTGCAATGAATGCGTTTGAAATCCACCAATCATATTCGTCAGTTCAACCTTTACTTATTGACCTAAAAATGTGATTGATGCGTTGTAATCAACGCATCTAAGTATAATAACGTAGCATAGCACATATATCTCTGGTGGTAAAGCACCCAAATCCGGGTATCACTAAGCGACGACAATGCATTTGTGTCAGATACTGGCAGCAATATTCAGAAATTGATAGTCGTGATTCCGACTTTAATAGTCAGCTTCATCGAATCAAGAATGAGGGAATATGAATTTAATTCTGATACTTATTATTCGTAAATAATAATATTATTCTTACAGTATTTATTATGTGAAAATATCATAGTCAAAGCAGCACCATAGACTACTTACTTACATTTATTTGATTTTATGCACGTAGGTCATGAGATGTTTTGATTTGATATAGTTTTTTACGAATTCTTACAGTAAATTCAGACATTAAAACGACAATGTAACTAATATTAGTAGACCAATGATCTTAGGACTTACCTACCTAAGTGTAGGTATTATAAGTATAGTCAAATGGATTTACTAGGTAAAGGTAAGGTAGTAGATTTATTTAGTTACAACTTAACTGTTTAGTTAATAATCTAGAATTAGATGTAGTTTAGTAGCAAGATTAGTAAATAAGTATAATTTAAGAGTTATCTTTTAATACTCTCTATCAAAAAATATCTTCTTCAATTTTAATTTCCTTTCACTCACTCAACTCAAATTGAATGTTGTACCTATAGGTATTATACATGTAACTAGTTTTACAAAGTATCTTTTATAGTTTTGAGACAACCTATTTTCATTAGTTCTGTCAATATTATACGAATATCCACGCACACTCTAACCCCGCAAATTAAACCATTTTCTGTTCGGAATAAACGAGTCACAATTTGATACCTGACTGTTTTTGAAGTACGTATGGAACTAAGTTTTTATTTTAAATACAGCATATTTTATTGGTTTCGATGTCTATAGTTCCAGGTCAATCCCATTTTAATGTAAGAACAATCTTTTCACATATCATTGAAGATGGTTGCGAGACTTGATAACAGAAATGATTTTAATCATGTCGAATACACTACGCCATTGCGTATACTTTTGTAAAAAATATTGTCGTGACGTGACATACCCCTAACTAAAAATGTCACAAGAGTGCAAGTTGTCACAACTTGCACTTGTGACATTATGCACTGAGACTCTTATGCCATTTTCGATTTCTTGTTATATTATTTCTTCTTAATGATATCTCTCCTATCCTACGCTAGAATATCTAGTTTAATATTAGCTTTAGCTTAAACAAACCACATCACCCACTGTGATAATGGAACGGGTTGCAAATAATGCTGATAATGGTATATTGTGTGGGTCCTCAGTTGATGGTATAGTACTGTAAGTAGGTGTAAGTTATGTTAAGTTTCATTTATTTATCAGTAATTGTCCATTATGTAAGTTATGATCTGATTTCGACGACCGACGATTTCGATGCGTACCAGGCCACACAAAATCGACGGATAAAATTTAAATTACCAATATTTAAATTATCTGTACATTTGTACAACCAGTTGTACCTACAAATGTACAGGTGGCGTACCTATCATTTGGACTATAGCTGTACTACTGTTGCGAAGGGGAAAGTTGCTCGTACGCGGCCTGAATTCACAACAAATTCGCAACTGCTATATTAGAAACCCACTTTTTCAATTTTGTAAATTGGTTTGGTTGTTTGTTGATGATCTCTTATTTTACAAGTACTTACAGGGATAGTGAATGTATCCTAATCGTAACATATTTTATTTGAAAAATAAATGCAGTTTATTGTACCTATATTACCTACAAATCCATTTGACTAATGATACTTTTGTAAACACTGGTTTATGTAGGTAGGTACTAAATCTAATAATGTGAATTTTCTTTGCAACAAAGTTTGATATGGCTAGCATGCATAGGTACAGCTTGAACATATTATAAATTTCTTTGCTTTGAAAACCTGCTCTAGAACATAGGTCTGTAGCACCATAACTTGAATCTAGGAGTAGATAGGCATAGACAGGCTTTCTCAGATTTAATCATAGAAGCTCATGAAGACTCATAAAGTCATTCCTCATTATAATAAATTAGATATGAATTATGGCCAATGTTTTTAAAGAAGGGAGGTAAAATTACAGGAGGCTGTACCTTGGGATCGTGCGAAGCATGGCCCTGTACGGGGCTCCCGTATGGGCGGAGACCCTGACGGCCAGCAATGAGGCTAGACTGATGAGCCCGCAGAGAGTGATGGCCGTCAGGGTGATAAGAGGATACCGCACGATCTCCGGTGAGGCGGCATGTCTCCTAGCCGGGACCCCTCCATGGGACCTGGAAGCGAGAGCCCTTGCGTCACTGTTCAGATGGCGCAAGGAGGCGCTGGAGCGGGGCCAAAGGCCTGCGTCTCGAGAAATCGAGGCCCAGCGGACCTTGCTCCACCAGGAAACCCTGGAGACATGGAAGATGCGACTTGAGCAACCAAAGGGGGGATTCGCCACAATCGCGGCCGTCAGACCGGTCATGGACGAGTGGCTGGAGAGAAGACACGGTGCTCTCTCCTACCGGTTGACACAGATGCTTGCCGGGCACGGTAGCTTCGGTAGGTATCTGTGGCGAAAACACCGGGAAACCACGGCCGAATGTCAGCACTGCGAGGACCGCAGCGATGACACGGCGCTCCACACGCTGGTGGAGTGCACGGCGTGGGCACAACAGCGACAGGTCCTCGTAGTGGGTCTGGGCGTGGACACTCTCTCGCTTGAGGCCATGGTGCGAGCCATGCTCTCCAGCGGGAGTAAGTGGGACTGCGCCGCCTCTTTCTGCGAGCAGGTCATGCTCGAGAAGGAGGCGGCGGGCCGGGTGCGGGAGAGAACTCTCCCACCCGAGTTCCGCAGTCGGCGCCCTGGGCGCCGCCGACGTGTCTTCGCCGAGGACTATCGGCCTCCATGACCGGGGGTCTGAGGACGGTGAGAGGGCCGCTCACCGTCCTTACAGAAGCAGGCCCATGACGGCAGCGTGACGTGAGCACTCACGCACGCCCCCCCTTAGAAGCGGGGTCACACCCGAAACCCCCCATAGACGCGGGATTGCACCCGAACCACCCCTTGGGCGAGGCCGCATTGGCGGCCGTAGGTCTGTTGGGAGTCACGGGACATCCTTCCTGAGAGCTTACCCGGGGCTCTCAACCATAGGCTGTTGGGCGTTACGTGAGGTTTTTTAGTCGGTAAGAGTCCGGCATAGCATCCTACGAGGATTTTCCCTCACGTTAAAAAAAAAAAAAAGGGAGGTAAAATTAAGTATTAAGGTATGGACTGATGATTCTAAAAAACATACAATACACATTTGATTCTAAAAATCGATCTGCTTCTATTTCAGGTTACGTTTATTTAAATTGTATGATGTACTTACCAGTTTTGATTAGTACCCTGTACATTTCAATAAACTTCTTGGAAATAATTCTACAGCATTTAGTAAATTAATTTTGCTTATTTTAGCAATTATGTATTAAAGATTACTGACCACTTTAGCAAAAATAATTTATGAATGATACTCAATGCATTTATAACATTATACTCTCCTTTATGGAGATGAAAACTGCTATTTAGGTCCAAGGTATTGTTGGAAGAGTCAATTGATAAGAAATTAAAAGGCGTGTGGACCCGATATTATATTAGAATATCGTATTTTGTACGTGCAATATATGTTTTTGACTAAGTATCTAGTAATTTTCGTGTGTAAAAAGAGTGTTTTTATTTTATGTGAGGTTTGACTCTTTCTTAGCATGTAATAACTATAAGTTACTTGCTCTGTCCATTAAAAAGTTAAGTACTAATATTTTGTTTTATGTGATCACGTCTATAATACCCAGATGAGACGTTTCACGCGTGTATTTTCTCGCACGTACCTACTGGAACTGGTACTGAGGGGCAAGTGCGAGTTTTTGCGTGAGCTTGTCGACATTCACGGCTCACCAATTCGTTTGGAATCGAGACCCCGCCACCTAGCTGTAAACGCGGGAACTTGTCTCGATCCCATACAATCGGTGATAACGCGCTCGTTCGTGAATGTCGACAGGCGCTCACCGAAACTCGCACTTGCCCCTCTGCGCAGTTGCTGAAGTCGCATATATATATCGCGACCGCGTTCAGATACTATCGCGCGTTTCTCCACAGAAATATATAAGTGACACGCGCGGGTCGATGCGCGTAAATCGCCTATGTTTTTTGGCAGTGTCTTTTAGTTCTTTACATCTCAAAAGATTTTTCATAATTTTGGCACTCATAGGACCCAAAGATTATAAATTAATAGATATAAAGTACCTACGACAGATTAATCACCATTGCTTCATAAAAGATAATCTGTCTTACGCAAACCGTACGTTTTATTTCTCTTTAACTCTTCGAAATGATCGTCGGGCTATTTTTATTTTTTAATCGAAGCCCCACCGACTAAAAGCACCGTCTATAGGCTGGTGCCTCAAGTAAAGGGCTAAAGAAAATAAAAATAGGTAAATTAGTTGTACCGTAGACCGTAGAACTTATGACGACAAAACGTTATTTGTTTTAGTTAAGTTAGTGATTCCAATGTTATTTACCCCCTGCCCAGAAGAAGCGGTTTACACTCGTATCCATACACGCGCGCGTGGCCAAAACACTTGAGTCACATACATTGCGTTCAGAAGCTCTCGCGCGTGTGATGTATGCATTTGACAGATACGCGCAAGTGCACACGCGCGTAGAACGTCTCTTCTGGGCAAGGGGTTAGTCATTATTTTGTTACAAACAAATGGATTGACATAATGTGTAACAGTGGCGGGCATTAAAGGCTGTATGTTAAGGTTGTTATCGCGGGTACTGCGAATGTAATGGAGCGAAAGATTAAATAAAGGGTTTCTTGACATTATACGTGTTTTATTTTAGCAGTAATTGGCTCCCACGACTCCGCCCGCATGGGAAATCTTTTCCCGTTCCCGCATCCCATGGGAACAATATTTTCATGGGTAGAGTAAGTACGCAGGGTGGAAAAAAAGACAGTGGTTGGAGGAAAAGTACCCTTAATATTGATGATGGCAAATTCTGCTGAGAGGAAACATTTGTTCATCTTCAAAAGAAGTCGAACCGATGAGATGTGAAGGATATATACATTTTGCGTGTGGTACCTAGTCAATTTGCGTTTTGCTCATCATGCTCCGGAGGAAAAAAAACACCCTGCATTTTATAATATCAACCGAAAAAGTCAGTCGTAAGTAACAATTCCTTATAAAAAACTTGTAGGTACCTTAAATTAAGGGTACTTTTCCTCCAACCACGATCTTTTTTTCTACCCTGTATATGCTTACATTTTATTTTATACAATAATCCATCTCTGTATCAAATTACAGCTAAATTCGCTCAGCCGTTAGACCGCGAACGTTAATTGATTAACAAACATCTTCAAACACTTTCAGATTTACATTATTAGTAGAATCCGGGGACAGTGTAGTCCCAACAGTGAAAGAATGTTTAAGAACGGTTCAGTAGTTTCGAAACCTACCCAAAGCATAGAAAGATACGAATAATCTGCCCTCTTTATAATAAGTACTGGGCACGGATGCTTAGGTGAATATCTGTAGCGAATACACCGGGAGACCATGGCCGAGTGCTAGGGTTGCTACACACATAAGCGGGCCGGCATTAATCGGCAAGGCCGGGCGGTAAAATCGAATATATGTAGATGAATGTTCGGGAATCCCAAACCGCTCGCCTGCCGCACATTACCACTCGGCTTGGTAGTTGCTAAACACAACGAGCCGGCATCAATCGGCAAAGCCGGACGGTAAAATCGAATATAATGTAGATGAATGTTCGGTAATCATAAGGCGCTCGGCTGCCGCACATTATCACTCAGCTTGGCAACTGCCGACTTTTTGCTAAGAATGAAAACCTAATTGTGCCCATGCGCACAAGTCGAACGTAATTTAGTAGTTGCTTTGGGTTGGCTTTTTCATTCTGCAATATTGCCGAATGGAATGATGTGTCGACCCGAATGAAAACCTCGATCGGCACTAGCTGATTGAAGTCGAACAAGTGCAGTAATTGCTTCGGGTCGGCTTTGTTGTTCGACAAGCCGATTGAAGTCGAACAAGTGCAGTAATTGCTTCGGGTCGGCTTTGTTGTTCGACAAGCCGATTGAAGTCGAACAAGTGCAGTAATTGCTTCGGGTCGGCTTTGTTGTTCGACAAGCCGATTGAAGTCGAACAAGTGCAGTAATTGCTTCGGGTCGGCTTTGTTGTTCGACAAGCCGATTGAAGTCGAACAAGTGCAGTAATTGCTTCGGGTCGGCTTTGTTGTTCGACAAGCCGATTGAAGTCGAACAAGTGCAGTAATTGCTTCGGGTCGGCTTTGTTGTTCGACAAGCCGATTGAAGTCGAACAAGTGCAGTAATTGCTTCGGGTCGGCTTTGTTGTTCGACAAGCCGATTGAAGTCGAACAAGTGCAGTAATTGCTTCGGGTCGGCTTTGTTGTTCGACAAGCCGATTGAAGTCGAACAAGTGCAGTAATTGCTTCGGGTCGGCTTTGTTGTTCGACAAGCCGATTGAAGTCGAACAAGTGCAGTAATTGCTTCGGGTCGGCTTTGTTGTTCGACAAGCCGATTGAAGTCGAACAAGTGCAGTAATTGCTTCGGGTCGGCTTTGTTGTTCGACAAATACTGCCGAGCCGACAATGCCGGCCCGCTTATGTGTGTAGCAACCCTCACTACGAGAAACGCAGCGACACACAATGGTGCAATGCGGTAGCAAAAATTTCAAAAGTATAGTGTCAAAACATTTCAAACAATTACTAAAGTCTCAATATTTATAATAATTATATTCAATATAACCTATTATAACAATATCACTTACAAACTAATAAAAATACTCTACGACTACGTAGCATTTTCTTCTGTAATAGACACATCTTTTGTGCTATTTTCTGATGTGGTTTCTGTCAGAGGAGCGTCATCTCCGCCATTTTGAGCGCCATTTTTAGTTTCTGGTATGTCAGTTGGAGCTGTGACGTCATCAGTGTCTGCTTCGCCTTCGGGCACTTCGGACGCCTTTTTGAATTTGTTGATGTCTGGAATAAAAAAATCAATCTATACTTCTATACTAATATTATAAAGAGGAAAGATTTGTTTTAGTTTTTTTGTTTGTTTGTTTGTAACGAATAGGCTCCGGAACTACGAGACCGATTTGAAAAATTCTTTCACTGTTGGGAAGCTGCACTCTTTGCGGTGAACATAGGCTATATTTTATTCACGTATTCCAATGGGAACGGGAACTACGCGAGTGAAACCGCGTGAAGTCCGCTAGTGTTACATAATGACGAGAAAGAATGACAGCGAGTACCTCGGGTTGGTTAAAGTACATACATATAGCCACGCTTTTATTCCCCAAGGGGTAGGCAGAGGCATAGTACACGCCCACATTTCACCTTATAGTTCTATGTCCCACGTAATGTGGTGAGCCTATTGCCGTTGGTAAGAGTCTCAAATTTAAATGGGAGTCAGTTTTCAGAGTTTTAAAAAAAACAGACAGATTAATGACATTCCAACCAACTGTCTTGTGCTCCACAAAACTCTATTCAATATTTTTCTGGAGTGAAGACCGCGGCTTATCAAACATGGTGTAGGACGCGACCCTGCTTGATGAACGGACGACCTGAAGAAGGTCGCAGGGAGTGACTGGATGCGGAAGGCGCATGACCGTGTATTGTGACGAGATACGGGGGAGGTCTACGTCCAGCAGTGAACTGACGTAGGCTGATTGACAAAATAAATAATAAGAAATAAATGTAAAAAAAATTATATTATTGTAAAAAAGCGTGAGGTGCATTTCAAGATATTTTTTTAAACTATTGACACTATGCACCCCACGCTTTTATACAATAATTTACATTTTTTTACATTTATTTACATTTATTACTTTTTACATTTCTTTCTTAGTATTTATTTTCTACTTATTAGTTGTATTATCTATAAAGGCGTTATTTTTAGTTTTTTTTAAATTTTCATTTATTTTCATTTTATAGTTCATGGTTTTTAACAAATTATTGCATTGTCTTCGGTCCTTGACAAGTGTGCAAAGTTTGAATTATATCTGATCGTTCAAAGTAGTGCAAAATCGAGCCCAAAGGAGTCGGTTACAAGTAACAAGCAAACAAACAAGCAAACATACTGGTGAATCTAATAAAAGCGTTATAAAAATTATTTGAATTTGATGAAATCTTACCATATTTACTATAGTCAGCGCCCAGCAAACGTAGATAATGGACAGTATCGGGTGTCGCGGTGTATGCCCGTAGCGAGTGGACCCCTCGCCAGCCGACTAGCGTCAGTTCCAGGTTCGATTCCGTGCCTTCCTCTTTGTATTCTAACACGCAGCTGCCGGTCGCTGTAAAGTAAGTTTTATGTCAATTTAATAAATAAAATAAATATTCACAGACATTTCACACAACGCTATCTGATCCCAAAGTAAGCTAGGAATAATCTGCTTGTGTTATGGGTATCAGACCACGGATATTAATACTTATATACTTTTAAAATACATACATATTATACATAGAAACACCCAGACTCTTGAGACAAACATTAATGGGTCACAAAAATATTTGTCTCCGGTGGGAATCGAACCCACGACCTCCAGCGCCGCAGGCGGTATCACTACCGACTGCGCCACAGAGGCAGTCAATTTAAAACATCAAAGTGGTATTTTGGATAACTGTATGTTTGATGACCTTGACCATACAAACACACTGACACTGTCTTTTATCTACAAAGGGGTAGGCAGAGGCAGAAACTACACTTTATACAACATTTCACTTATTTTTTGCCCCACGTAATAGGTGGTAAGCGTATTGCCGTGAAAAATGGACAAACGCATATTTGCCACGACCCAGCTGTTGAAATTTTTCAAGCCCCTCATAAGACCTTGAACTTTGTTTCATAATTGCCATTGACAAGCGGGATCAGACAGCTTTCCGAAGCACGGAAACGGTCGCAAATGAAATGTCACTAAGTGGTTACCCATCAGAGGACCAACCATAGTGAAAGTTGCTTACTGCAATAATCGTTTACAGAACACTGGAGTCAGCGGAGCTACGAGCGCTTCGAAGCTTGGCACGACAATAAGAAGTAATCAAAACTCACCAAAATCCTTGACCAGCCCTTGAGTGTGTTCAGAAAACTGAGAGACATTGGGTGGCTTGCTCGGATTATCGCTCTGTAGGACCAGTATCAGATCTTCCTTCAGTATACGAATACGACGCTTCGGTCCTATGAAGTGGGTGATGCTTTGTAAGCCTTCTTGTGATAATCTGGAAATTATAATATAAATAAGTATACAGGGTATCCTCGGCTATGCCACATGGAGAGAAAGTACCTTGAATATTGTAAATGGAACATTTTACTGAAAGAAGACATTACTTTAATTTAAAAAATAATTTAAACTGCATTCATAGATTTTGAAATAATTACATGTTTGAGCCGGGAATCGAACCTGCCACACGAGAAAAAATAATTACCCTGTAGATTTATCAGACCGATCGAAAGACTTTAGAAAGATCATAAGGATTATTTTTTGCTAAATAATAACATAGTACTAGAAATAAAATAATAATTCATGGTCTTCCTTTTATAGGTAATGATTCTGTTATTTTTATCGTGAGGAAAATCCTACATGGATGCTATGCCGAACTCCTACCGACTAAAAACCACACGTATCCTACATAACAGCCTACGGTTAGGAGCCCCGGGTAAGCCCTCGGAAGGATACCCCAGGACCCGCAACAGATCTACGGGTCCACTGCGGTCTCACCTAGGGAGAACTAGCTTTTGCTTGCGGCTCCGTTAGCGTGGTGAGGATGACGTTTATCACAAGAAGTAGACTTGTTTTCATAATAATACTAGCTGATGCCCGCAGCTTCGCCTGCGTAAAAATTCCCGCTTCCCGTGGGTTCCCGGGATAAAACGTAGCCTATGTGATATTCCAGACTATAATGTATATCTGTACCAAATTTCAGCCCGATCCGTTTAGCCCTTTGTGCGTGACAGGTAACAAACATCCACACTCACAAACTTTCGCATTTATAATATTAGTAAGAAGTAAGATTATGCTCGCGAATATGATGTACGTCCGTACACCTGAAGGAAAGCTATGGTGACGTCTAACGAATTGGCGGCTTCTAATGCCTTTACCAATATACCTAGATAAACTCTCATCCAGTTTAGAAATATCAACATGGAAGAAAGAGCCTAACACGATGGATAGCCTTGCGCATTGTACAGTCAAGGACAGACTACTAATTCGAAAGTGTCCCGGCCATTGAAGAGCCGAGACCAAAGAACGTGAAATAAATTCCTCCGGAACATCAACGAGCAGAAGTTTAATTGTACTTAGGTCAAAACTCACATTCGTCAAAATGTACAATGGTCAAATTATTTAGTATTGAGTAATTGTCAGGGAGTACATACGGCATACAACAAACGTGCCAAAATTCCAAAGGGGCGAAACGTATTTTAGACATAGTGTACATGCGACAAAATGTGCAATTGGTTAGGTTAGTTTAGAACCTGGGTTCCGAACCTAGGGGTAATTACCCCCGCGGGGGTAAAACAGTAATTCTATGGGGGTAATAGTGGTGATGCGGGTGATGCCTAAAAAAGATGAATACACAATAAAAATAATGATTTTATGTATAAAATAAAATATCAATGTAAATACTAAATATGTACCTAGGTAGGTACGCGGCATCGCGATCTCTCTTGTTCGTAAAATCTCAGTGAAGCATGGAGCTAAAAGGTGCTCCCTTAACCCCGAGCACTAGGAACATTTTGGCGAAAAACAGCTTCAGAATACACAATCATTGCTAACAGAGCTCTGAACATGTTGGTACAGTTTGCTACCATTTGTAGATACGAGAGCGGATTTCTCAACTCTGGTAACATTGAAAACAAATCCAAAAACTGTCTGAACGTGGAGCGTGGTATCAGATGCGCATTGAGCGTTCATCGGTTTTCGCACAAAGAAAACCCTCCTCAAAAATTGGCCCGTCCGAAATATCCGTCATGGATGCCATGCCGGACTCTTACCGAATAGCAACCACCGCTCCTTATTTACTGCCTATGGTTGGGAGCCCCGGGTAAGACCTTGGCTACCACTGCTGCCTCGCCTAGGGGATTTGGGTGCTATCCCTTTTGACTGCCTCTGTGGCGCGGTCAGTAGTGATACCGCTCCGCGGCGCTGGAGGTCGTGGGTTCGATTCCCACCGAAGACAAATATTTGTGTGACCCATAAATGTTTGTCTCAAGAGTCTGGGTCTTTCTATGTATAATATGTATGTATTTAAAAAGTATATAAGTATTAATATCCGTGGTCTGATACCCATAACACAAACAGGTTATTCCTAGCTTACTTTGGAATCAGATAGCGTTGTGAGAAATGTCCGTGAATATTTATTTATTTTTTTTCATTTATCCCACGTTTTTGGGAGGTTGTAAAACTATCACGTTACGCTGTAGTCTTGGGCCTGCTTCTGAAAGGACGGTGACCAGACCCCCACCATCCTCAGTTCCATGGAGATGGAGGCCGATAGTCTTGGGATAAGGGATAAAAGTAAAGTACTCAGCACGAGGCTCTGCAGGGAGCGTTGGGTCCTCTTATGTTGGGCAACAACCGTGAAAGTGCGGCTGTTGCCCCCTCAGTTTTCGGACAATACTTCAGAAGTAGTGTCTGAAGTTCCATCGGCCATCGAGTACGAGCCCCAGATACTTCATCGAGGGCTCGATGAAGATTCCGACGCTTCCTACCTGTATGCTGGATCCCACAGGTGGCCCTTTCCAAGGTCCGTGAAAGCACAGAACTTTGGATTTGTGAAGGGCGACCTCAAAAACCAGCCGCCGTATTCGACCCACAACTTGAGCAACACCTGCCGTGGACTTTAGGGCTGCGTCTCTATGCGTTGCTCCTCGCGCGTCACTAGCAACGGGCCGCACAGCATCCAATCATATCTGATGTTCCACAGAAGCAGTCCTAAGACCGATTCCTGCGGAACACCGCCAAACGGCTCCAGGCCAAATTGTTGAGGGCGTTGGCGATGTCAAGAGACCCCGCCATCACCACGTCGTCCTGCGATATTACTTCCTCCGTCAGGTCTCAAATGCGCATGTTCGCGTCCACGTTGAAGCGCCCCTGACGGAAACCAAACTGGTTATTCCGCCAGATTTGATCCCACGCGTGTAAAGTGCCCGACGAGGCGCTTTGCAACAATACGCTCATAGAGCTTGTACACCTTATTGAGCAACACCATCGGCCGATACCGCGTCTGCCGGCCTTTCGGATCAGAACCAATTTCTACGTTTTCCGAACCTACAGAACCTGGCGAAGAGGTTCATTCACTGAGTTGCTAGGGTACCACAGGCAGACACACTTATAACACCCCTCGTTTTTCGTCGGGAGTCAACTAACTTAATGATGGTAACAAAAATGCATTTTTTAAGAATAAAGACATTTTTCCTTGCCTGTATTGCTTTCTTAATTTTTTTTTAATTTGGGGGTAAAATCTATTTCACTAACATGTGACAGGGGTAGCAGCTCTGAAAAGGTTAGGAACCAATGGTTTAGAAGTTTTTGTTATAGGCATACGCAATATTTTATTAGTTTATGATAATTCAAGAATAAAGTTGAAAAACTACGTTTTTTTGTAGATATCCAGACATGTTGTTGTTTGAAGGGACATGGAAGCAATGGCGTGGCTCTGTCCCAGGCGTCTTTTAACGCAAGTCCTGTTATAGTGCAAAATGGCACTGGAACAAATTCTGACACAATAAAAAAAATGTTCCAGAAATATCTGGTGCTGTGGCGTAGCGGTAGTGTATTCGAATGCTATGTAAGAGGGTGCGGGTTGGATTTCCGCTCAGTGCAAATATTTGGGTCATGTGGTGTATTCTGACATACTATTATGTTCGTTTCGGCCGTGAGACAAACTGACCATTACACTAAAGGTCGATTGTACATTTTGACATGGTCGTATTATGTCATATGATCATTCAGGACGCGATAACATTATGACCACACTATATTGTACATTTTGACGAATGTAAGTTTTGACCTAAGTACAAAAATACTTCTACTCGTTGATGTTCCGGAGCCAAATAAATATTTTAAAAGAAAAACAGTGATCAATGATGTGCCTTTTCACGTTCCGCTTTCCGGCCGGACAAAATCACGAGTGCTGGCAGAAAGTTCCAAGTTTCTATGGTTCGACAGAGCAACGATCTTTTGTTTTGGGGCAGACTTCTGGGGAAGATTCTCCCCACTGTATCAGAGTGGCACCACAATTGTTGGTACTCTGTGTAAATATATTACGCTATACGGTCGGTCTTGGGATGGGTGACCGTTTCTGACATTTATATTTACGAGCGATTCCGTGCTTCCGAAGGCAGTCGGTAGTCGGCAATAGGGTCAACTACGCGAGTGTAACACCTCTGGTAGGCCTCGCATCGCAATCGAAAACATCACTTGAATAGTTCAGGTCAGTTAGTTTAGAGGTGACTGTTTCGAAAACGGTCGCAATTTCAAGCTTTTCAATAACAAACATGCCTAACGCGTCATAAGAAATTTTCATATCCGTTATACTTTCGATCGTTGGCACTTGATGGAACTTGTTATAATACATTATGAAAATTCACTTGTAATATTCCACTATCATTTTAATTTGAAAAATACCTGACCGGTTTCGCTATTATAGCATTATCAAAGTTCTTTATTTGCTTAAAACAGGTTCGTTTAGGTCTTAAATATTTAATACAGTGTCCTCTGTTTTGCTAACATACATTAACATGCAATTTTTTTGTCCAAAAAATCATTTATGTCATAGAAGCAAATATTTATCAGCCACTCACGTAGCTTCTTACACATGCTCTTTGTTGATCCTTCTTTAAATTTATTAGGTATTTTGTTGAAAACTTTTATACACATCACATAACAGCTTCTTTGAAATAAAGAGGTCTTGGGACAATATTCCAAAACCAGTCTCTCTGAAGACCTTGTGTTGCGTGGGTACACTTCGCGTGCCGTTTTGAACAAGTGAGCATGCAACTTAAAGATCTCCAGAATGTACATACTAGTAAGTGTCAATATTCTTAATTTTACAAACAGTAGTCTACATGATTCATACGGTCCTTTACAGCAAATGGCTCGGAGGCACTTTTTTTGGGCAATGAAAGCTTTATTGATATACACTATTTCCCCACAGTAAAATTCCATAGTTTAATGCAGAGGCCACATATCCATAATAGGCATTAAGAGTAACATTTAATGATGTTATTGTTGTTAGTCTTCTTAAGACATAGACAAAACGATTAACCTTATTACATACCTTGTCAATATGTGAAGCAAAATTTAAACTTTCATTTAATAATATGCCAAGAAATGTCACCTCATTAGCGCTATCTGAAATATGTCCTTTATACTGTATCTTAAGATTAAGTTTCTCACGACCCTTTACATTAAATTGTATGAATTTAGTCTTAGATAAATTAACATTTAAATTATTTATGTCAAGCCAATCAATTACATTTCCAATAACGTAAGGCAACGAAGGCAGATAATTCGAAAACGAAATCGCGAAACCGGTATTTTTCAAATTAAAATAATAGTAGAATAGTATGTACAAGTGAATTTTCATAATGTAAGTAATTTTCACTTCAACTTACCTAAATGGACACACCATATTCTTATTGTCACACCTTACAAAAGTCTTGACGCCGGTGTTTATAATCTTTATACTAGCTTCGTTCCTGGCCACCACATCTTTGACAACGGGGGACACGAGGTATATGTTCTTCTTCTTGCCGACGTGGCACCGAGTGAGGAGGCAGGTCGGGTCGAAGGTGCCTTGTAGGTCGTAGAAGTCTTTTATAGATGGGTATACATCTTCGGTTTCACCTGAAAGGAATTTAGTTTATTAGTTTTGCTTTTAAGTTCTGTCATAAGCAACTTTCGCTGTGGCTGGTCCCCAGATGGGTGACCACTGCGTGACATTTCTATTTATGAGCGTATTCGTGCTTCGGAAGGCACGTTAGCCGTTCGTCCCGGTTGTTTACCTTTTCTTTTTTTGTTTTATGTTAAGGGGCTAGTCCGCAAAAAAATGCACTTAGCATTTGGAAATATTCAAGAACGCACTTCATTAAATGACACTAAAATGGAACCTTAAATTCTTAATAGATGAAACTACAATAACACCGTGCAAAATAATACAAAATAATTATTTACATAAGACAAAACACCTCTCAAAGTTATTAAAAATCATCGAAATAGCAGAAATAATCAAATTGACAAAGGTAAATTTCGATGATTTTCTGAGGTTTTTTCGCAAGTAAATAATTATTTTGTAAAAAGCGCACGGTGTTCTGTTAATGCAGTCTCATCTATTATGAATTTAAGGTTCCATTTTAGTGTAGATTTAATGAAGTAAGTTCTTGAATATTTCCAAAATCCTAAATGTCTTTTTGTGCATTTTGCGGACGCGCCTCTTAAGCTGTTTGTAAATTTGAGACAGTAGACGATTTCCGTCTACGTTTTTAAATCTTTTATTAGAATTGTCGTCCTGTTGCTGCGAAGGTCGATAGACTACGATGACCATTTCCATCAAGTAGTTAGATAGCTACTAGTTCTTGCCCACGACTTCGTTCGCGAGGTGGTTTTAACTAATAACCAAACTACTTTGACCTGTGCAATGCATAGGGCTTCTAGGAAAACATAGATCAAGCTGTATTATCATTTCCGATGAACCAATTTTGATGAAACATACAGCAATATTTAAGTTGAAAAAATACCTACAAAATCCTAATAGTAAAATTGTGATCAAGCTACTAAATTTTGCTGCAACCTCGAACAAATAAACAAACAAACAGACACGAAATCAAAAATAGATTTGGACTGAGAAGCCCTAAATTAGTCAGATACAGTTGTTTTTTTTTTTAATTTATTTTCGTACCGTTGCAGCTAAATTTACAATTTTATAATAGTAGAGAGATTCTTTATTGTAACACCAAAATACAATCTATACTTATACCTACTACTTTACACAATGGGTTTTTATGGAAACATTTGGATGGAAACCTATTATGAGACGAAACCTGGGGCAGAATGTAAATAAAGTAGACTGCACACTTCATTGCTTACTAGTTAAATTGAATACTATATACTGTATTTCAATAGCATTGCGCAAAAATGTAAACAAACACATTTGATCCTATGTATCCATAGTTACTTGCAGTTGAGTATTCACCCTGATTATATTCCAGTATCCAGGAGTCATACAGTGTTCTTACTATCATTTCGACACCAAATAACTTCTTTATGATAGTTTATTTTCATTTAAAATACCTACTCAGGATAGTAAAAAATTTTCAATGATTTGTCATACTATATTTTTCTACTCATCTGTCTTAGACAAAGATTGTCAAAACATGACATGTTTACATTATTGCCAGATCAAGCAGGATTGGACTATACATACCTGAGAAAAACACGAACGGATCCTCTCTATAGCCTCCCATCCTCCTACGTTTCTTAGGCGGTTCCTTAGCCGGAGTGCTGTTATTCCCTTGTTCTTGCTTCTCTGTCACTTCTGCGGGTTTATCTTCCTTCTCCCAGGGCAGGAGGGCATTCTTTTCGAAGATCGCTACGAAGAAACCGCCTGTGTCTTGATGGTGTGGGAGAATTCTGATACTGTGGAAAGATTTTTGGTTTTTGTAAGTAAAAAACCGACCAAGAGAAAACATCAATAGCGCGACACAGGAATCGTAGTTTCATAGTAATTCAACTATTGTACACTTGATGGCGCTGCTCACCTCAAAGCCCTACATCCGCGGTAGTGGCCAAGGCCTGCTGGGAACTCTGGGACATCCTTCCGAGGGCTTACCCTCGACTCCCGGCGTAGAGGCCGTAAGGCATCGTATGGCTTTAATTAGTAGGAGTCAGCCATAGCATCTATGTAGGATTTCCTTTCATAAAAAATACCTTAAATCATGTTTACCTCCTTTTGGTCCGTTTCAAAACAGTTCCGACTATTCTATACGAGTAAATGGTGCTGGTTGCTACGAGTCACAGACGTATTACCAAAGATAATATAATAGTATTACATACAGATCGGCAACTCCACAAGCTTCCCCATCCCCCCACCAAGTCAGTGTCGTTTGTCGTGTCAGTACTTGAGAGAGTGTCACTGCGTTGCATTACGTATTACTACCTACGTACTTTGTGCTATTGCTTTGGTTTAATTTGTGCTGAGACGAGGGTAGACTTGAAAAAAAAGTACCTAAGTATACATGAGATTGCGTTCTGTTCCTTATTATTTAATTTCCATAGCTAGTGTCCCTAGCATACTCACACACACATTCAAGCTTGATTCAAGCATTCACATTACGTGTATATTAGTGTAAGTGAAAACGACCATTTTTGTATGGAGTTTCCACCCTGTGGTATTACAAAGGCACTTACCATTTATCTAGATTATATTTGCCCAAGTCCTCAGGGTTGGGTGGGAACATCTGTGGTCTTACCACCGTCTGCCATTTCTCTGGTACATCCTCATATTTGTCGTAGAACACCATGTCTTTGGATGCTGGTCGCCAATGTGTCATGCCTGGAAGGATGCTCAGATTTAGTGTGACATCTTACTAATATTATAAGTAAGATATTTTGTGTGGATGTTCTTTTGTGACGCTTTTACGCTCAAACTGCTGAATGGATCTGGCTGAAATTAGGTCCAGTGATAGATTTTAGTCTGGAATAACACACAGGCTACTTTTTATCCCGGGAATAAGTTAACAAGAGAAGCGGGAACTGGAACAAAATTACAAGCGGCGGCCGCAGCATAATTTTATGAGCTATCATTGAGCATTTTAGACATTAGTTTACATTTGAGTAGTACCCCACCCTGTGTACCACTGCTACATTCTACGGACCTTTGCTCACTGTATCTCCACTACTAGAGGGTACTGTACATAGCTTTGTGATACTTCAGTCCAGGCAGCATATGTTCCACATCGACCAACTTCACAGCGTATTTCGTCCCCTGTAGTACCCTGTGTACCACTGCTTCATTCTCTACGGCCTCGGTTCCCAAAGTGGGTTCCGCGGAACCTAGGGGTTCCGTGGACCAGTCATCAGGGTTCCGCCAAAATGACGACCCACTGCTGTTGGAATAATACCTTTAAGTAATTATTTTTGCCAACAGTTGTTCACGTATTTCATTCACTACGCACCGAGGGATATTGGGTCGGCCTGTGAAATAGTGTCGCCCGTACTATCGTCTGCATAGCAATGAATGCCGTCAATAGACAGCTTATCATTGAACCACAGCATAAATAGAGTACGTGATAACACCAAGCCTCGTGGGACTCCAGCACTTATGGCCATTTAGTCAGAACAGCTACCGTTGACGACGGCCCTGATGATTCTACCGGTCGGAAAGCTGGACACCCATCTACAAAACCCCTCGGGCAGTCCATAGGAAGGCAATTTCGTAAGAAGACCACGGTGACAGATCATCATCATCAAAGGCCTTAAAGATGTCGAGACTTACTGCTAGAGCCTCGCCTTTACTTTCAATAGCAGTCGCCCAGCGGTATACAATATGAGTTACACAAGAAGACCGCCAGTCGAGCGACCGTGACGGAAACCTTATTGCCAGTCACTGAGCAGGTCGTGTTATTTAAGGTACCTCAGGATCTGTGTGTGTATTAAAACGCGCTCCATCACCTTAGATAAAAGGGAGATGACGGCTATAGGCCTGTAATTGGCCGGGTTAGTTCTATCACAGTTCTTGGGTACAGGATGCATGTGCGCGGTCCACCACGAAACCGGGAAGCGTGAAAATACGAGTTAAGTACCTAACACACCTCAGGACCAAACTGCTTTAGTACCACCGCAGGTATGCCGTCTGGCCCACTCGACTTATGAACGGGATCACGGACTGAAGCTACCGCCTAACGTCCCGCTGCCGGAATTTAATTTCTGGTGTGGAAGCGCCACACCAGGGTATGCCAGGCGGCGAAGGACCCACGTCGTTCATAGTCGGGTTAGAGGCAAAGATAGAAACAAAAAGATCGGCTTTCTCCTTACTCTGAGCCAGGCTACCATCCGGTTTAAGTAGGGGTGGCAAACCGGACCGACAATAGCTTCCCTCAAAAGCCTTAAAAAGCAAGCGACCACAATTCACGACTCCCAGAAGGGTAGCCCGACAGTCTGTATCATCGCTGTGATACCTGTACAAACATGCGTAGATCCGATCCCTGTCTTCAAGGGTCCTGAGACGGCGACAACAGACATCATCCCGGACGTACATATAGATACACACCCCAGCTTTTCACCAAAAGCTGTGCTCCAGCTTGTAGCCAAGGAACATTAAGTAAGCTGTATCGTCCGGGCAAGATATTTGCGTCTCCATCAAGAAAATAGGGTCGGCTGCTCAGTTTCCAGGTGCTGGTGGACTGCGTTGATGTTTTTGTGTATGCCTCTGATGTGACAAAAGTCCATTGTGGACGACGATGCCGCTGTAGTGTTCCTTATTTTTCTTTTTCCTTGCCATGGTGTTTAGAAAAGTGGAATTTAAGAAGGTTAAGGGGTACCTGTGTACCGGAGGCGTAAGAGACAAAGCGAGGCTACTGCATTTCGAAAGCCGACGCGTGTGATGCGGTAGATTAGCACGGCGGGGGTACGGAAGGGCCTCAGCTCCCCTTTAATGCAGGAGAACGGAGAACATAACCCAACACGAAGCCAGGCTACTATTACCGCTGTCTTCTGCAGGGCGGAGGTACTGCGCCAGGCGGACTGCTCAACGAACGGACTACCGTTATGCCCTCCCTTCTAATGTAGCCTTTTAGTTAATTCCAAAGATATTTGATCTTAGGGACCTAATTGAATAAACCAAACTTCCTGTGCCCAAAGGGTGTTACGTTAGCTCCATGAAGAAGTAACGCTTATCCCCCGAATCCCCGAGGGTCTGGTTTGGAATAACACATAGGCTATTTATTTGCTTAGCCGAGCTCTTAATAGACCTCTTCAACCTAATCCTACCCTCACGATTTCGATCCTGAATTACGCATGCCGGCCAAATGTACCGCTCCTACAGCGGAGAGTACTTCGCCAGCACTGAGTGATTCAAAAGATCGTTCCTCTGTCGATCTATAAAAGTTTGAAAACGACCTGCTCGCGCACGTACTTCTCTCTTCTTACAGCCCTGGGTTCTTCCAGCGGAGCGTGAAGAGGCACATCACAGGTTCGCCATCTTGAGGACCACTTTCAGAAACTTTTATGGACTGCGATAGTGGCCTGCAATCGCTAAATGCTGCTAAGACTTTCCATCAGGCGAACGACGTCAATTTTATTAAGCGAGCTTAATAAAAAAAAGCGTTTTTATCCCGGGAAAACATTTCCACGGGCAGCGCGAGCGGTAACAGGATTTCAAGCAAGCGGAACCGCGGGCTTTGTCTAGCTAGTTTACTATAACCTTTTTTATAGGGTTCCGTAGAATAAAACATATTTGTTTGGTGTTCCGTAACCTTAAAAGTTTAGGAAGCCCTGCTCTACGGAGTTGAAGAAACACTGCATCTCCACTGCTAGAGGCGACTGTACATACCTTTGTGATACTTCAGTCCAGGCAGCATATGTTCCACATCGACCAACTTCACAGCGTATTTCGTCCCCTGTAGTACCCTGTGTACCACTGCTTCATTCTCTACGGAGTTGAAGAAACACTGCATCTCCACTGCTAGAGGCGACTGTACATACCTTTGTGATACTTCAGTCCAGGCAGCATATGTTCCACATCGACCAACTTCACAGCGTCCCCCGTCTCCTGTAGTACCCTGTGTACCACTGCTTCATTCTCTACAGAGTTAAAGGAACACTATCTCCACTACTAGAGGCGACTGAAGTACATACCTTTGTGATACTTCAATCCAGGCAGCATATGTTCCACATCGACCAACTTCACAGCGTCCCCCGTCTCCTGTAGTACCCTGTGTACCACTGCTTCATTCTCTACGGGGTTGAAGGAACACGTGGAATAGACTAAACGCCCTCCAATAGCTAGTAGCTCACAACCACGTTTTAGTACTCGGTATTGGATTCTGTAACAATGAACATGAAAAATACATCCTTTTTTTTATTATACAGTATATTCCACAGCTTATTACAGACTGTAGTCTGCCACAGTAATTATAATTACATTATGTAACAAACATTTTCGTGTTCAAGCGTTTTTAGGGTTCCGTAGCCAAATGGCAAAAACAGAACCCTTTCTATTCGTCATGTCTGTCTGTCCGTCCGTGTGTCACAGCCACTTTTCTCCGAAACTATAAGGCCTATGCTGTTGAAACTTGGTAAGTAGATGTATTCTGTAAGCCGCATCAAGATTTTTATATAAAACTAGAAAATAAACAGTTAATTTTTCATCAAAGCCATACGTGTGTATAGATAGGTCTTCAAAAATGCTATTGAAGTTTCTAACATTTTTTTTTCTAAAGTGAATAGTTTGCGCATGAGACACTTCAAAAGTGAAAAAATGTGTGCCCCCCCCCCCCTCTAACTTCTAAACTAAGGGAATGATAAATCTAAAAAAAAATATAATGTACATTGCCATAAAATCTACCAACGAAAATTGGTTTGAACGAAATCGAGTTGGTAATTTTTTTTTAATACGTCATGAACCGTAATTTTAGCCACGAAAAATCACTACCACTGCGAACGTGTTAAAACATCAATGAAAGTTACAACGAACTACAAGAACTTTTATATTATGTTACTTGCTGCTACGGAACCCTTCATGGGCGAGTTCAACTCGTACTTGGCCGGTTTTTTTTTATTTTAGTACTAGCTGAGGCTCGCAGCTTCGCCCGCGTGAAATTTGGTTCCCGTTCCCGCTTCCCATGGGAAAATATTACCAGGATGAAAAGTAGCCTATGTGATATTCCAGACATTAATCTACCACGGTACTAAATTTCAAACCCGATCCTTTCAGTCGTTAGAGCGTGATTGAGTAACAAACATCCAAACATCTTCACAAACTTTCACGTTTATAATATTAGGGGTCGTCCATTAATCACGTGAGGCTCGAAAGGGGGGGGAGGGGGTCTGCCAAAAATCACGAAACATCACCAGGGGGGGTGGGGGGTGTAGTGAGATATCACGTGTATTTATTTCGAACAGCAACTTAACAACCCTGAATTTGAGATCACTGTAATTTCTGAACAACAAAACCTACAATATTAAAACTTGTTTGGAATAATTCATAAAGCACTTAATTCCTTTCTTACATCAGAAATTAATTGAAATCGGAATACCTATGCGTTGATCATACAACACAAAAATCATTTTGTTTTTCATCGTGTCTCCCAAAGGAACCACGCAGAATATCGGCATCAATCCGATCAATAAAAATCTCAAATTATGTCAGTATTATTTAAAATGGTACTATCCATAGTTTTGGCGTGATACAGAAAGACATACAAAAAATACTATTTTAGCTTTAGTATCGTATGTAATGGAAGTTACATAGATAGAATGTCTAGTAAAAAATAATATCTTGGTAAATAATTACCAAATATATTTGACGTACAGATTTTAAACTCTCTGTAGCTTTATTATAAGTTATATATATATTAGACTGACCGATGCACGCAGCTATGACCCCGTCCACCGATGATCATTTGGAGGAAGGCCTCTCTCCTTGTTCCGGAGAGGCCTTCAGAGCCCACCTGCTCACCGCTCTCTACCCTCTCTGCTTCCAGAGAAGCGGTGCGATGCGGGCGAGAACCCCGAAGTGTTGGGGGCCCCCGGCCGGGCCGGGCCAACGTGAATAATCTTTGGATATCAATGCCGGCTGTAGGATGAAGAGGGACACCGCGGGGTTTAGTGGGTAGGTGCTGCCCCCGCAGCTAGGATGATGGTGCCAAACCGCGTTCCCCCCGTAACAAAAAAAAACGCATCTCAGTCCACGTGGATATCGATAGTCGTGACCAAAAGCATAATGATCGTATGGAAATTCAACCTTGATTATTGTAATTTTGTTCATAACATCGTTTCTATTTAACCAACTGCGATCAAACCAACGTAAGATTTTAAGCTTAACAAACTGACACCTTCTTTATTAGCTCCAAAATAATGAATAATAATAATATATAGAAGCACGACGGGAGTAAATGCAACGGGAAATATATTAAAATATTAATACCATATCTGTCTCTATTATGTGACGCAAACGAAGTTGCGCGGATTAGCTAGAAGTTTGGATAGATAATAACAATAGAGACTTCTATGTATAACATTTAAAAAAATACTTTGTAGTTACTAAAAATACACGTGATTCGGCCCAGGAGGGGAGGGGTAATTTGAAACCTCACCAAATATCACCAAGGGGGAGGGGGGGTTCAAAAAATGCCCAAAAAAACCTCACGCGATTAATGGACGGCCCCTTAGTAGGAAGAAAGATTGGAAACTGGAAAATAATACACTTCAACACACCTGTCCTGGTTGCCAGTACATGCCTAGCGCGCCATAGAAGTTTTCACTTCAAGCAAGCAAGTTATAAGACTATATGAATAAGATATTAATAACCTCAGTACTCACCCGTGTAAATTATTGCCATTGCCAGTAGACCACTTGAGCCAAATATCCGGATTCTTCCTCAACGTCGCGTCTCCTGAACACGGTACATCGCACAATATACGGTCGAATTTCAGCGGTTTTGTCTTGCCTAGGTTCTGTAGAAAAAATATAAATTAACAAAAAAATTTCATATTTTACATTACATAATATATTATGTATGCCTGTATAACGGTTTGTGTTCTAAAGAATTGTTTGATACGAAGCAAATGGCTACGTTCTATCATCGCACCGCTCGCCACACCGTTCATCTTCGACTACGTTCACACTTTGCGTCCAGAGCGTTCGAGTACGGTCAGGTTCGATAGGGGCTTTCTTCCGCGAAAGCCTACAGTATGGGGTTCTTCAAAAGGGGTCTTAGAATAGTAGTTTTCGATACAAGTGTGGGATTTCTGTTATTACAACGAGCTACGACAGGTGTTGACCCGAGCCGAAGGCGAGGGTAGACAGTCGGAACGAGTTTAAATAACAGTCCCACACGTTGTACCGAACAACTATTTTTAATACAGTTGCGAAAAAATTAAACAATTTTATAAAATAATAAAAACACAATAAACCTGAATATCCAAAATGGCGCCAACCGTAAAAGAATATATACCTTCATAAGCAGAGACTATGGCAGTGCACTTCATACAGCCAACTTTTTTTATATTTATAAATTTAATTTGGCTGATACTTATATTAATTTATGCTTAAATTTTAATTAAAATAACTTTTAATCTGATATTGAAACAAGTTAGTATCTTTTTTAAGAAACATTTGCATGAATCACAGGCATTATTTTGACAATTGTGAAAGAAAACGCACGAGTGCGGGAATGGTAAAGAAAAAGCACGAGTGTGTAATATCCACATCCCGAACGCTATACGTCCCTGTAATACGCCACTTTTTGAGCAACTGTATCAAAATAGTAGTTTTCGATACAAGTGTGGGATTTCGGTTATTACAACGAGTTACGACAGGTGTTGACACGAGCCGAAGGCGAGGGTAAACAGTCGGAACGAGTTTAAATAACAGTTCCACACGTTGTATTGAACAACTATTTTTAATACAGTTGCGAAAAAGTTAGGTAATTTGATAAAATAATAAAAACACAATAAACCTGAATATCCAAAATGGCGCCAACCGTATAAGAATATTTACCTTTCTAAGCAGAGACTATGGCAGTGCACTTCATACAGCCAACTTTTTTTATATTTATTAATTTTATTTGGCCGATACTTTTATTAATTTATGCTTAAGTTTTAATTAAAATTACTTTTAACCTGATATTGAACAAAGTTAGTATCTTTTTTTAGAAATATTTGCATGAATCACAGACATTATTTTGACAATTGGGAAAGAAAACGCACGAGTGCGGGAATGGTAAAGAAAAAGCACGGGTGCGTAATAGCCCACATCCCGAACGCTAAACGTCCCTGTAATACGCCACTTTTTGAGCAACTGTATTAAAATAGTAGTTTTCGATACAAGTGTGGGATCTCTGTTATTACAACGAGTTACGACAGGTGTTGACCCGAGCCGAAGGCGAGGGTAGACAGTCGGAACGAGTTTAAATAACAGTCCCACACGTTGTATTGAACAACTATTTTTAATACAGTTGCGAAAAAATTAAGCAATTTTATAAAATAATAAAAACACAATAAACCTGAATATCCAAAATGGCGCCAACCGTAAAAAAATATGTACCTTCCTAAGCAGAGACTATGGCAGTGCACTTCATACAGCCAACTTTTTTTATATTTATAAATTTAATTTGGCCGATACTTATATTAATTTATGCTTAAATTTTAATTAAAATTACTTTTAATCTGATATTGAAACAAGTTAGTATCTTTTTTTAGAAATATTTGCATGATTCACAGACATTATTTTGACAATAGGAAAAAAAAACGCACGAGTGCGAGAATGGTAAAGAAAAAGCACGAGTGTGTAATAGCCCACATCCCGAACGCTAAACGTCCCTGTAATACGCCACTTTTTGAGCAACTGTATTAAAAAGTTCTTGCAGGGTCGACAGTGTAGCTCTTCTGGTGTTGCAAACGTTCATAGGCCACGGTGGCCATATAAGTAATATAAAAAAAAAGTAATAGGATACCAGGACTTCATAAAACAAAAGCATTCCTTCCCTAAGCGGTTCAGCGATCTCCAAAACGGCATGACTGCGGAATCATGGTTCGTGATCAGACAACTTTTTAAGAATTTGTTCCCATGGGATGCGGGAACGGGAACAGAGAAATTAGAAAACGCAGACAGCCATCATTTCCAATAATGCGGATAAAGGCAAAACCCACTCAGCATCCAATCAATGCAGACACCAATGTAAAAAGTAAGCAATTCAGATACCAGGACTTCATAAAAAGAAAGCACTCAAAATTCTTACCTGTTCATCAGCGATCTCCAAAGCCGGCATGACAGCAGAATCGTGGTTAGTGATCAATATACAGGGTGAGTTCAGCCTCTTGGCTTGATGTACCAGCATGTAACACCTGTTGTTGTCCACGTCGTTCGCCATCACGAAACCTGAAAAAATAAAATTTTAGATTATTTTTGTGTTTTTATACATGCTCGTCAGTTAAATGTACTCTTGACTGGGCTTTTTTCCAAGAGGGTCCTTGATTTGATCGAGATGCGTACGCCAAGGTCGACCCCTACCAGTTGGCCCATTCACACTCGCTTCATTAATCATTTTGGTCTTTCTACTTGTCCATACCATCTAAGCATCCCTTTTTAGGGTTCCGTAGCCAAATGGCAAAAACGGAACCCTTATAGATTCGTCATGTCCGTCCGTATGTCACAGCCATTTTTCTTCGAAACTATAAGGCCTATGCTGTTGAAACGTGGTAAGTAGATGTATTCTGTAAACCGCATTAAGATTTTTTTATATAAAACTAGAAAAAGGCAGTAAATTTTGGGTGTCCCCATACTCAGAACTAAAACTCAAAAAATGTTTTTTCATCAGACCCATACATGTGGATCTTAAGAAAAGTCTTCAAAAATGCTATTGAGGTTTCTATGATATTTTTTTTCTACAGTGAATAGTTGGCGCATGAGCCACTTCCAAAGTAGAAAAATGTGAATCCCCCCCCCCCCCTCCCCTCTAACTACCCCTGAACCCACATATAAAAAAAATATGATGCACATTGCCATAAAATGTAGATTTTTTACTTTACTAACTAAGTATAGTTTAAGTATAGTTACTTGCTGCTAGGAACCCTTCATGGGCGAGTCCAACTCGCACTTGGCCGGTTTTCTATCTTACGCGAAGAATGTGATATAACAGAAGATATTCACCATATCTTCTATTATACCGCATTCTTTCACATAAAGATGATGGTGTGCGCGAATGACCAAAAATATTTATTTATTTATTATTATTTATTTGACTATCGGGAAATCCTCGAAAAATATCATCAGAACAAGTTCTTTGGTTGAGGCAGAAAGAGTAACTTTTAGGTTTCCTAAAAGAGAAGTAGAGAATAGGGATATCCAACATGAATAATAATAAGTAGCTGATACTTGCTCTAATGCTCATAATCAGTACAGACCTGTTGGCATTTTGTCCTCATCAGCATGGAGAAACTCAATGAGTTGAGCTGTTTTCGACCCTGGGGCAGCACACATGTCCAACACCTGAAATTGCAATGAATTATCTATAGGTACTTATAAGCTGAAGAGTTTGTTTGAACATGAATTAACAATACTGAAATCCAAAAATTATTGTTTGATAGCCCATAATGTCTGTGCCATATAGACTATATTATTACCTACGTAATGAAATATATTACAATTACAGAGAGAATTTATTGCTTTTGAGAGCTTCCGTTGCGTTGTTACGGAAAAACCATGTACCTAGGACAAGTGATAATGTCCACAAACATTTATTGTTCTTCTTAAAAGTTCTAAAAAGAGTCCTTAATAGCACTCAAATCATTTTTCCTAAATAACAATGCAATGCATTATGCAGGCGTTACCAGGCAGAGCCGCGTGAATCAGCGAGAGATAAATTAATTAATGTGCAGTAAATAAATACCTTATGATGAGACTGCACATCCAATACAACAGGTGGTATCATAGATACCGTCTCCTGCCTCGACACTCCACCGGCTGCCGTCTCTGCTACGAGGAAATTATGAAGACGATACAAGGCCTCGTTGCGCCTGATGTCTGTGCGGGACAGTCGCAGCTGCCAGGCAAATCCACCAGGGTACCTGGAAGTTATAGAATATAATTTTGAATATTATTGACAGTATTCAATACAGGTGGCAATCTGACATTCTCAGAGTCTTAGGGTCGTATCGGCAGCACAATTGTAGCACCTCTGTTATTGTAAACTTTGACAGGCTACATGGCCAACTTTTGCTTGGGTATGCTTGTTTACCCACCTTAGGGTGGATTCGACCAAAATCGGAGTAAGACTATTCTAGAGAATAAGCTTTCTTTTATACCACTAAGGTGGCAGACAAGCATGCGGCCCACCAGAAGGACCGGTGGTCACCGCAGCCTATGAACGCTTGCAACACCAGAGGCGCCACACTGGCGCTACCGACCCTGTAGAAACCTTCTAAGCCCCCTTTTGCAACATATACTTATTGTAAAAGTAAAGTGATTTTCCATTTAAGCAACAACTAATAAGCACAACATAACTATTTAACCATACTGAAATAGTCTAATTCAGTACAAGTTATTTTCTAGTATAGCCTTATTGCGATTTTTTATTTGCGAAAAAGTTCATGTGACTATAATAATTGACATCTAATTTCTGTAGAGTCAAGTGGTAGTCATTCCCATATCAAGAAATCTCTAAATGAAACCTGGCCTATGATATATGATCTAAGATCAGTTGGGGGAAATTTCTACATTCTTTTTCATACTTTTTAATTAAAAGAATACATTTCAATGATCTCTTACCAAGGTAAATTAAAAGGCTTAATTTCTTCCCCCTCTTCTTTGTTGTCTTCATGTAATTTCATGTTCAAAATCTCTGAAAAGTACTGGCTCTGAACAATCTTCATAAGAGCTGAGGCTTCACATTTAGAACCAGTAATACGGAATGCCGTTGGTAAGTTCTCTTTTAGAGTCTTTATGAATGTGTCCCATTCGGCTTCAGGGCATACCTTTTGAGTCTGGAAAAGTAGAAGGTAAATTTAATCATCAGGACTTTGCATACCAAGACATTTAAAATCAACGTTAGGGTAATAAACTTTGTCTTCGGTCTACAGGGAATCTTTGTGGACAAATAACATGTATTGTAAAGTGTACCGCAGTGTGCACAGTACAAGCAATATATACATGCAACAAAACAAAATAAATGCCACAGTTGCTCTTTATTTTATGGCACCAAATAATTCTTTTTTATAATGATGTCACTTAAAAAATTACATAATTTGAAAGGAGTTCTAAAATATTATCTTAACTCAAAACCAAGATTATGTTCCATCTGCAGTTAAAGGCATACCAACAGTCTATCTGATCAAACTGTTCACTCCTCTGGTGTCGCCTATGGCAGTTTGCGACACCAGAGGAATAATACTATCACATCCCAATCATGATCAGTTCTATGCAGACCTCCAACAAGCACATGACTTAATACCTCACAAAAACATAATGGTCATAGGAGACTTTATTGCCAAGATTGGTCAACCTAAACCCCAAGAAAACCTCATATTGGGAAAATACGGATACGGCAAACGGAACAAAAGAGGTGAGAGGTTGCTTCAATATGGTATGGAACATAAGCTTTGTATCATGAACACATACTTCAAGAAAAAACCTAGCCGCAGATGGACCTGGCTCTCCCCCGACAAACATACGAAAAACGAAATAGACTTTATAATGTGTAACAACCCCAAGAGCATAACTAACATTGAAGTCATAAACCGTCTAAACTTCCCATCCGACCATCGATTGGTCAGAGCCACTGTAATAATAAGGACACCTAACATCTCAAGGAAATCTTTTAAGACACTGCCAATATCGCCAGCAACAGACTTGGAAAAAAGTGAATATCTCAACAACTTAGCAAACAACTTTACAACCAATCTTAAAACATGCAGCTCCGAAGACGTTCAAACCTACTATAACGCTATAGAAACAACAATTATACAGAGTCTGAGGATAGAAAAAGACAAGAAAAGCAACAAAATACTCAGCGAATCAACACTGAAGCTGATAGATAAACGCACCAACTTGATCAGGAAAAGTAATAAAGACAAAGAAGCCAAGAACGAACTAAAAAACTTATTTAAAATAACAAATAAAGCGATCAAGAAAGATTACAAAGACTACAGAAGACATACTATAGAAAAGAACTTAAAACAGTATAGAAGTTCTAAAAGAGGATTCAAGGAGCTAACTACACATAAAACCTGGATAGCAAAACTAATATGATGGCCAGACACAAATGAAATTATATATAATAGCATATTTGAATGTAAGGGTATGGAAATAAAAAGGCTTTAATATTATTATTTCCTTTATTTACAATTTTAAAACATATTAATTTAAATTTTTAAATACATTATATAAAAAAAAAAATATTTAAAAATATAAAAAAATAGTGTCCCACCGGCATCGGGTACAGGGACCAAGATACCGGTGGTTAGGGCTGCAGAGACAGGAACCTCCTCACAATACGTGCAGTGTCTAAGAGAACTGCCTTTTGCATCTGGCCCTTGACCCAACTACCTAACCCGAGCCTCTTTAGGTGTTGATCGAGGCTCTTGGCAATCAGACCATGTGCTGATATGACTATCGGCACAATAACCGCTGAATCCACATCCCACATGTCGACAATCTCGTGAGCTAAATCCAAATATTTTATTTGTTTTTCTTTTTCTGCTTTCACGAGATTTTCGTCATGTGGGACGGTAATATCAACGATTATTGCGAGGCGCTCTGATCGATCTATTACCACTATATCAGGCTTATTGGCTACAATAGTCCTGTCAGTGATAATAGACCGATCCCAATACAATGTGTCATGACCATTTTCGAGAACTGGGTCGGGCACATACCTGTAATACGGTACCTCTGCATCCACAAGTTTATATTTTAGGGCAAGTTGCTGATGGACAATCCTGGCCAATTGGTTGTGTCTATGCAAATACTCACCGTTGGCAAGACGAGGACAACCAGAAATTATATGTCTGAGAGATTCACCCGGTCGGTGGCATGCCCGACATATGTCAACCGTACCATCTCTCAAAATATACTTCCGATAGTTATTCGTCATAACAACTTCGTCAGTAATTGCACAGACAAAACCTTCGGTTTCTCCAAAAAGATCACCAAAACGTAGCCAGGATACTGATGCTAATAAATCTACATCGGACCCATGTAAGGCCCGATAGAATCGTCCATGCAGCTCTTTGCCCTGCCATATCTCCTTGCGATCATTAGTAGTTAGTATTGCTGGTTTGTGCCAGTTCTCTTTGGCAAGAGAAAGAGGGGTCAGTCCGCTGTCTATTGTTACCACATCCCGATGCATACCCACGTCCGCATGAAGGAAATATTCCCTAAGGTTGTATATCTCACGGTTATGTAACGTCTTGATATTTAAAAATCCACGACCACCACATTTCCGTGGGATATACAACCTCATTACAGACGAACGTGGATGATGCATTCGGTTTGCGGTCAACAACGAACGGACTTTTCTATCCAGGGTGTCCAGTTCTGTCTGAGTTCATCTCAGTATGCCGAAGGAATATCCTAAGACAGGCATGGCCCAACCATTGATGGCGCGCACCTTGTTACCTCCTGATAAAAGACTTCTCAGTATTTTTTTCAGGCGGCCAAGGAAACGATCCACCAACGCTTGTTTCATGCCTGTCTCAGCAATACCTAATGCCTGCGACATACCAAGATATTTGTAGGTTTCAGTCGCGGAGAGGGATTTAAGTTTTGTGAAATCTGAAAGTTGTACTCTTTCAGATTCCACAATCCGTCCCTTCTTTACATGCATGACTGCACATTTATCTACACCAAATTCCATTTTGATAGAATTACTAAAGGTTTCAGTGATCTTGAGTAACTCTATCAAGTGGGTATTGGTGCAGGCAAATAATTTCAAGTCATCCATGTACAGAAGGTGGGAAACAACTTGACCTCCTCTCCGAAACTGATAGCCTAGCCCTGAATTCTCCAGTAAAGTACTGAGAGGATTCAGTGCTAGACAAAACCATAAGGGACTCAGACTATCACCCTGAAATATACCCCTCTCAATCCTGACAGGCTCACCGTTTCCAAGCATCTGACGACATCCTGGATAAACAAGAGCCGTTCTCCATTGCCCCATACATGCCTGCAGGAAGGTGCGAAGAGTTGTATCAACTTTATACAACTCCAGCACCCTCAACAGCCATGTATGTGGCACGGAATCGTAGGCTTTCTTGTAATCAATCCAGCATGTTGCCAGATTTCTCCGGTTACGACGAACCTGCTGATTAATGGCCATGTCAAGAATAAGGAGTTCTTTAGTACCACGTGACCCGCTTCTACATCCATTTTGAGAGTTGGACATTATGGAATAATTTTCTAAATGAGATGATAATTTAACTCTCAAAACAGATGTGAGAAGCTTATAGACCGTAGGCAAACAAGTTATCGGTCTATAATTTTTCGGGTCCGTGGTACTACCAGATTTATAGAGGAGGTGTGTAATACCTGACGTCATAAAAGATGGAAGCGACCCAGACTCAAGTAATGATTGAAAGCAAGATGCCAGACAATCATGTGAGCTACGAAACCATTTTAACCAAAAATTGTGCAGCCCGTCCGGCCCAGTTGATTTCCAATTGGGCAACGAACGAACTGCACTGGCAATGTCATCAGGTGTTATTGTGACAGGTGCCATGGTCTCAATAGACTCGCATGATCGCCCGACATCCCGCATCCAATCACACTCTGTATGACTAATAGGCGCCGACCAAATACCTTTCCAGAATGTGATTGTGGTTTCGGCATCAGGTAGGCACATATTAGTCACACTTGAATCGGTTTGCTCCCATCTTCTATATATACACCTCTCATCTTTTTGGAACGAACGATTCTGAGTATACCTATCCACTCTTTTCTTATTCCACTATTTTCTGCTTCAGGTAGTCAATACGTTCCGTGACCCGTACAGAGTATTCGCGAGGACTAATATCAGTCCCCGCAAATGCACGAGTCACAAAACGCATCACTCTAGGTCGAGTATTACCCGCCCTGAAGCAGCATAGCTTACCAATGAGCACCCTAGTCTCGGTGATACGACGCTCAATTCTGCACTGCCAGACTGGAACAGCCTGTCTAGGAGCTGGCTCAAATTTAGGAAATTTGACACCAGCTACCCGACACACTGCTACAGCCGCGCAATACAGAATTGAGTGTGCGTCACTAATATCTACACAAGTATTAAAATAACTTGGTAGAACCGAGTCCAGGGTACTCACTAGGGCCATGTTTTTTTTATGCGTAGGCAAACGCGGTATACGTGCGCGACACTTGGGATCACACAACTTATACTCTTGAATCGTTCGCTCCAAAACACTCCTTATTTCATCATTGTATTGTGTACTTACTGTAGTAGCAATATCATCCACTACTTCATCGATAAGTACGTCAGGTTGCGTTGCATGGATTCCTAGTTCAGTTGTTTGAGACGAAGTAGGGATGATGATGCTACACGGTAACTCTGAGCGAAGCCTCTCAAGCACGGCATCATCCAACAGATGATTCCGTTGTATGACCCGCACCTGATCCGACAGCCGCTGTGCCGACACGCTGATAGTTGGTTCAAGAGCCTGAAACAAAGGCAGCAAACGAACACGGTACGCAGTGAGGTTAGTTCCTCCCTCTGTAGCCGCAAAATATGCCCGCATGACATTTTCGTTCATAGAAGAAGTCCATCGCATGCGGTGCACATTACCACCGGTAGCGGGGGCCCTATTCGAGGCCGGTGGGCCTCGGGGTCCCAAGCAGGTCGGTGGCCGGGTCCTCCCCTGCCGACGCGCAGGTGTTGGCGACGTCGGCGGAGAGAAATACTCGTCGCTTGAAGATGAGCTCGACGCCTCAACTGCAATCGGTTCCGATGATATGATTTCCCTGTGCTGCGAGGCGGAGCTGTGCGACGAGTCCGGTGATGTTGCTTGTGCTAAGCGTCTCCTGGCTCTTGTAAGCATTAGTATTATTTTAATCACATATTTTTGGTTGACATGACATATGTCATGTCAGTCTCCTCTATAACATTTTTCTTCGTAACAAATATCCATTGATAATAGCATAATTCTATTGTAATTTTCATTGTGTAGGTTTATGTATATTTACTATTTTCTAATATGTATCACTTTTACACGAAATGCAATTATAATTTAGAAATAATGATTTTTTTCTGCAATAAAAAAATATATTATTATTATTATTATCCCAATCATGGTGGAATTTAGTGATTTTGATATGGATAATGTTCCTTTGACGGTTTAGGTAAATTGTTCTTCAATCAATCATTCGTAGGGTAGTATGACTCCCTGACAGATGGTCTGACGACCTAAAGAAGGTTACAGGGATTCACTGAATGCGTAAAGCGCAGGACCGTGTGCTGTGGTGAAATTTGGAAGAGGCCTATGTCCAGCAGCGGACTGGTATAGCCTGAAATTGTTCTTGATGAAACAAAAATTCCAATAGGTATTATATTTAAAATAATAGAAAAGTACATGTAGTTTCTGGTAGAGCATATACTATGTAAATAACAAATAATTTTAAGCAATACACTAATAGACCTACACAATAGTTGACAGTCATACAGATGTACTGGTGCACAGAAAGAATACCTTATAATACTCTTCAAACGCAGCGTTCTCTCTGACAATATCTTCATAATGTTTTCTTGTATCTCCAGAAGGTTGCTCTTGGGGATTCTTTTCCTAAAAATACATAATAAATTGTATCACACACATGTTGACTCGGACAGGTTAGAATAATTGTTTACATTTATTTACCTGTTCTTTTCTATCTCTTTTCCGTTGCGCAAATCTATTAAATTGAGCTTTTCGGTTACCGCCTTTTCGACCCATTCTTTTCAGATAAGCAGCAAGTGAAACTGATCTTATTTGTGAAAGATTTCTTAGATTAAAAAAACTTTAATTATGCCGCACGCAAGCAAAAGGCAATGTTTTCTAAATTTGACGTTTACTTTTTTTTTTAAATTTATGGAAGGCTTTGGCATTTAAGCCATCAGCTTAAGCAAGCAGTGAAATGTGACGTTTACATAGTTGCGGTTTTACCAACTTAAGAAAATAGTAGAAACTTCTCTTTGACTTCCGTTCTGCTCTCACGAGAACGTGAGAAATGCACGAGAGACGAGAACGTGAATGTGATTATCGCCTTGTCCTCACCTTGACCTCAATATTAAAGATTCTCGTAAGAATGTGGAGAACAGGCGCACTAAGAAACCGCTTGGTGAGCTGACTTTCGCTGATTTTTTACAGACGACGTGGCGCACAGCCACATAATCTGTCGTCAATGCTATTATATTTACCTCTGACAGATCGTTTCTGTGTGTTGGTATTGCAGTAAAGTCCCCGATGAAACCGTTAACACTGCGAGTTATTTTTTTATGTGTATCCATATACATCCATTAGTCAGTATAATTAACATTACTACAGACGTACAGTTTGTCTATAAAGTCGTGAAATTAAATGAGGGCGCTGCTGAATGCATGTATGCAACCCTATATAGTACGACCAAAATGATTTTGATACGAGGAGTTCGTTCCGAGTAAAATCTTACTAATATTATAAATGCGACAGTTTGTGAGTGTGGATGTTTATTACTCTTACACGCTCGAACGGTTAAAGGGATCTGGCTGAAATTTGGTACAGGGATACATTATAATCTGGAATAACCATGGCTACTTTTTATTCCGGGAATAAGTTCTTACGGGAAGCGGGAACGGGAACAATACAAATATTATAAATGCGAAAGCTTATGAGTGTGGATGTGAGACTCTTTCACGCTCGAACAGTTGAACTGATCTGGCTGAAATTTGGTACAGGGATACATTATAGTCTGGAATAACACATAGGCTACTTTTCATCCCGGGAATAAATTTCTACGGGAAGCGGGAACGAGAACAAATTCGACACGGGCGAAGCTGCGGGCATCAGCTAGTGAGTTAATAAATAAAACACATTATACATGTTTAATTTTGTTTCTGTTTTATTGAATCAGATCCAGAATAAAGTTATTAAACCAGATCCAGAAGCCCCGGTCTAATAGCGTCTTACAACCCACCAGCAGGTGCCTAGCAGTCCCAATTGCTTCGCCACAATCATGTAATTACATGTTTTATCTGTAACTTTCCCCCATCTGACAAGGATTTTTTTTGGCGCAGTGCACAAATATTAAAATCGTCTATTTCTTTCTTTGCCAACATTTCTGTGTTTCCCAGGAGTTTCAAACTTTCCTTCATTATTAAAACCTTCGTTAAATATTCGCCTAACTGTACTCTCTGATTTTCCTGAAAAGAGTAAAAAAAGAAAATTAATTACCTAATGGAAACAAACTATTGACATGAAGCAATTAATTCAAAATAAAAAATTGGTAGAAAACCAGATTAAACTGAGTATCAAAAATGTAGGTCGTACTATAAAATTACCTACTAACAATGTTATTCTAACCACTGACTTACATATAGATTGTAAGGTTGTGATTCTAACCTAAAAATATGCTAATGCCTTTTTTTTGTCTCCAAATCGTAAATTCAGTAAATTTGTAACTTCAGACAGATTCAAAACAAACAATAACACGATTACATACCCACCAAAGATGCTGTTCGCTCATAAACATCCTCAAAATCCCACAACAATTGTCCAGCTTGGTACTCCGCAAAA
The DNA here is from genome assembly GCA_933228765.1 of Miltochrista miniata. Lineage (NCBI taxonomy): Eukaryota > Metazoa > Arthropoda > Insecta > Lepidoptera > Erebidae > Miltochrista > Miltochrista miniata. The sequence goes on from OW121769.1 coordinate 8,317,216, forward strand.
CATCACTGGAAAACTTTAAAAATCACTTCCTGCGCACCACTCCGATTTTCTTTACTCATTTCTCAAACCTTTATGCGTAGTTTGGTCTCAATTTGTTGCAGTTTAATCCAAACATTAAAGTTACGTGAGAGAGTAAACGAAATTCGACGATAGCATTGACAACTGACGTACTTATGTTTCTTGTTGCCAGTGTTGCCACACACATAACTATTTTTAGTTCCTCAAACATTCATTTCACGACTTTATAGCAAGGAACTTATACTTCTAACTGGAATGCTTACGAAATCACAAAAACAAATTAAAATTGAACTTTATTTTCAACGTCATTCGGCTTATATTGCATTACTTCATGTCAGAGGTAAAAAACGTTCCCAAGCAGGACAACGACTTAAGGGGATTCTTCTCTTTCTTGCAACGCAGTATGTTGTAAGTGGTAATAAAAAGAAACAGACGGTAGTTTTTATGACCAGTAGCAGACCAGATCAGAGGTAACAGTTTTCATACGTGCTGGTCAATACGCGTTAATGTTTATTATAATAATTAATGTTTTAACTTCAAAATTCTATTATTTCAATATTTCATACATTATTGGTGTTACTTAAAATAAATTTATTTGATAAATAATAACTATTGGTAGTAACTCATAAATTACGCATGGCAACTCTGAAGATTCATTGTGGTGCCAACACGGTACGTTCTAGATCGGACTTACTTTTAATAAAATAAATATAAAATAAATATTTGTGGATGTAGCCCAAATTAACCTAAAACAAGCTTGTGCTATAGAATCTAGACGACTGATATACATACTTATATAATTCTAAATAGTGTAAATATAGATATGTGATATTTATGTTTCTCTGTAATTTTTATTCTAAATACATACATATTATACATAGAAAACACCCTAACTCCGAAACAAACATTTGTGGATCACACAAACATTTGTACCGACCCAGGAATCGAACCCAGGACCTCCAGCGCTAATGAACAAGTATTAAATTACTAGGAAATTAGATTGATGTGAGATTTTTGTGTAGGTAGAATGAAATTTCTCTTTCCCAATATTCTTACCGAAAGCAAAAAGGGGATAGATACTTCGGTAAAAATATATACATATACCTATTTGATTGTATGATACGATAGTTGGTTTTATGTAGTTTCCATCCCCTCTTTCCTTTGTGTATGAAAAGCATAGGCCGACATCCTACAACCCTGGCTGCGTACCTAATATTTGATACGTAAGAATCTAAACAAAAGTATAAGTTTGGTTTCCGACTTTTTGATAATGATAAATAAGACGTTCGGCCCCTCTCCCCTAAACCGTCATACGTAATTATACGTGCGGCACGCTATAATTTTTGACATATCAACTAAGTTACGATATTGACCGAGTAAAACGGTCTAGTCATTAGTAGTTGAGTTGATAAAGTAGTAGATATTAGGTGGTACTAAAAGGCCTTGTAAAAAAAGAGAGAGCAAGCAAGCTCTGCCAAATTCTCTTCGTACCTACTTAACGGCCATCATACCGAGCCGGTAGTGTAAGAATGGCTCCACATAGGTAATAACTGATCTAGTAGGTACCTTATTCATTAATTTTAAAAATTTCACGTCAATTATTACAAGTCATTCAATTCGTCAAATTATTAAATTGTCTTCTGTAAGACCTAATTAAAACAAACATAACTGTAAGTTCCATAGATATCATTTATTTTATTATTGTGTACCTATGTCTTTCAACTTAATAAGAAAATATTGTCTCACTAGCTGAAGCGTCTGCATGGACACATTAGTAGAAAGAGATAGCATCCCCTTTTCTAGCTTTCCTTTTCCGGAACGCTTTTGATGTGCACGTGAGCATTCCAGTTAGAAGTATAAGTTCCTTGCTTTATAGACAAACTGTAGTTCTGTTACTATAGGATTTTTCTTAAGTTTGTTTACATAAATGGATAAGTATTCAAATAAACCGGCCAAGTGCGAGTTGGACTCGCCCATGAAGGGTTTCGTAGTAGCAAGTAACATATTATAAAAGTTCATATAGTTGGTTGTAACTTTGATTGATGTTTTAACACGTTCCCAGTGGTAGTGATTGTTCTAACCGAAAATTGCGGTTTACGGCGTATTAAAAAAAAACTACCAGCTCTATCTCGTTCGAAATAATTTTTGCTGGTAGTTTTTATCGCAATGTCAACATCATATATTCTTTTTAGATTTATCAGTCTCTTAGTTTAGAAGTTAGAGGGGGGGGGGGGACATACATTTTTCCACTTTGGAAGTGTCTCTTGCGCAAACTATTTCACTTTAGAAAAAAATGATGTTATGAACCTCAATAGCATTTTTGGAGACCTACAATTGTATCTATAGATCTATATCTACATATATCTATAGATCTAGATATTTGTATCTATAGATACCCCACACGTATGGGTTTGACGAAAAAAAAATTTGAGTTTCAGTTCTGAGTATGGGGACCCCCAAAATTTATTGCTTTTTTTCTAGTTTTATATAATAACCTTAATGCGGTTCACAGAATACATCTACTTACCAAGTTTCAATAGCATAGGCCTTACAGTTTCAGAGAAAAGTGGCTGTGACACACGGACGGACAGACAGACAGACAGACATGACGAATCTATAAGGGTTCCGTTTTTGCCATTTGGCTACGAAACCCTAAAAAGACACTCATTACCATCACCAAGGAGTGCAAAGTTGCTGATTCCACATCTCAAATAATCTCCACGCCCGAAAAAACGGCAGCAAAAGAAGAAAATATGTTTCGACTTAAGGTTGTACATGGGAGAAAAAGAAATCTTAGTATGGTAACACGAAAATCAGGGACGCCAACCTCACAGCTAGAGGTAACTATGAACGGACTACTATACCTAGCACCATCTTTTTAGTGTACAGTCAAAAGCAATAATATGTATACATTGTCACGGCTCCGAAAATATGTAAACACCTTCGGCTCCAAAACGAAGTGCTCAACGTGAAGAGCTTAAAATTGTAACCACGAGTTTACATCATAAATATATATACACTCATTGAGGAAGAAAGGAACAAAAGTATGTATGCAGAATTTGCATCAATATAATACACAATGTATCCACCAATAATAAGTATACAACTCAAATTTCATAACTGCGTATTCAAACAAATTCTTTAAAATTGTGAGAAACGAATGCATGATAGCGTTCCTGTTTGGAGGTCGGGCACCTTCGCGAACCATACGAATATCACCGCTCTATTTTCTCAGAGAAATTCTTTATTATTCTTTGTGGGACTTATATATGTACAAAAATGGCAAAGTTTGTTTGTTTGTTTTCTTTAAAGTGCCGTATAATAATGTTAGTGTTAGTTAATCGATCTGAAACCTTTGCACGGGTTGTTACCTCATAACTCCGTCATTTACAGACCGGAATAAACTTTTTTAATAAAAAGATATAATTCCAGATTGGTTTTTTTTTTTTCAAAATTTAGTTCCGATGGGTAGGTTTATGAGGACTTCAGTGTTTTGGTGAATTAGACAGATCCTAGAACACCGTCACAGGGGCAGATCGGTGTCAAGGTATTTTAGTGAGAATTCCCAGCGCTATCGTGATCAGGGCGCCCTCACACGAGCTCATGCCTCGCCAGCATGGGTAGTCCGTAAGCGGAGCTCTCCTTGTAAAAAAAAAGGTTTATGGGGACTTGAGAGAACTCTTCAAACATTATAGGTACACATAATGGCGATTTTGGTATTAATTAAATACTAGCTGTTCCCCAAGGCTTCGACCGTGTAGAAGTCGTTATCGCGTAAAATCATAATCCTCCTTTTGCGCGGTCGGTTAAAAAGTAGCCTATGTCCTTACCAGGGTCTCAAACTATCCCTATATCCAAATTTCATCTCAATCGCTCCAGCCGTTTAGGCATGAAAGCGTAACAGACAGACAGACAGAGTTACTTTTGCATTTATAAGAGATTTGCAACATCAAATTACTGAAAGTTATTTTTGAGAGTCGGTGCCAGCAAAATATCAATATAAACCTATGCAATTTTGAGTATTATCATTTTTTTTTCAGTTCAGTATTCTTTTTGTCTAAGGTTCTTTATAGATATTAAATCAAATATCTAATTTTAAGGTTTTCATCATAGGTGGATACATATTTATGCAGCACCGATGAGATACATGTTATTGCAGGGGAAGTTAAATATAATTTAATGGAATTTAAGATGAGTATATCATATGAGTCAACGCGTGAATACATGTTATTGATGCAAACGTGCATACATAGTTTTGTACCTTTCTTAATGGACATAATTTATTGAAGCAATAAGTGTATATATATTTATGATGCGAACTCGTGGTTACAATTTTATGCTCTTCACGTTTAGCACTTCGTTTTCGAGCCGAAGATGTTTCCATATTTTAGGAGCCCTGACAATGTATACATATTATTGCTCTTGACTGTACCAGAAAAATCTTGGGTAATTTGACTCTACGTTTATTTTGACAGCTGAAGCTGACAGACAGAGTGACATAACCTAACCTGCCGATTACTGATAAGAATGATAATGTAAATAAAACTCGATTTAATTTTTACTGAACTCAGAGAAACGAACGACGAGTCTGTGATAAGGTGTAGTGTGGTGTGCTCCTTGACTTGTTTTATCTCCGCACTTTATTAATCGTCCGTCGAAGTAAAAAGGTTGGTACATACACAAAACTTGATCTTCATTTTAGACTATTTCAATTAGTAGTTAATTCACTATTTATTAAATTTTGAATTGAATAAAAAAGAATAGGTTATTTAAATAGAATATTCTCATAGACCTACGTCTAGCTGTGAACAGCGAACAGTGAATAGGCTATTAGGCTGACGTGATTGTAATTTATTGAAATACCTATACCTACCTATCAGCTGATTCTATGAACTGAACTGTATATTCACGACTTTAACCACGAAGGTGTAGGTTAAGATATACTTCATATTTTTTGTCCCATGAGGTTGTGAGAGAGACTAGGAGACGTCACGCGGCATCGCCGCATAGTTCCCATTCCAATGGGAATAAAATATAGTCTACTAGCTGATGCCCGTAACTTCGCCCGCGTAATAGATTGTTGCCGTTCCCGCTTCCGATGGGAACTTATTCCCGGGATAAAAAGTAGCCTATGTGTTATTCCAGACTATAATGTATCCCTGTACCAAGGTTCAGCCATATCCGTCCTGCAGGTAGAGTGTGAAATAGTAACAAACATCCACACTCACAAACTTTCGCATTTATTATATTAGTAAGATGTTACTCAGGGTGAATGTAACTTTCCAATGGTGAGAGAATTTTTGAAATCTGCGCTGTAGTTTAACAGCAGTTTATTATTGGACATTGTCCAATGATTTTAGGAGGAAGAATGGTGTCCCTTGCTGACCTCATTGGTTGGTAAAAGGTCATGTTCTGAGGTTTCCTCCTTTTCCCCATGACCATGTCCATTACCAAATGTACCACGTCCAGGAGAGACCAGCTTTGACTTGAAGGTCTCTGCAGCATCCTGCCTCAAGCAAAATTTTGAAATTGGAAGACCCAAAAGTTTTTGTTTAAATCTAGAGTTTTATAGCCTTAAGGTGCCAATGAAGCATTTAGGCTACCTATTGTACACTGTAGCCTATATTTTCCTTATACTCTAAGAAATTACTGTGTGTTTTTACTAAGTTTATAAATTAATCACTAAATATCAAAATTCCCAGAATGATTTCTGTCTATTTATTTACTAGAGTGCTTGCCACAATGAGGAAAATCAATCTAAAGATATAGGTATGTTTGTTTTATATTATTACAGGAGTAATAAACAATTTCAATATGCCATCAACCAAAACAACAAATGGAATCAATTGTAATACATAAGTGCCATAACTTTTAATGGACTGATGTTATATTTCCATCCATTCATTCGGAGATGATGTTGGTTCATTTAAAAAAATATTGCTTATTACATAACAAACAAGTTATAAATGTATGAATACTAATCTCTATCGCTCAAGGTATATGTCGTCAAATCAAAAACAATACATGTGATAGAAATCTGTCAAAGAAATATAGTCTCTAACCCTTGTACTGTAAGTTCAATGTTGATAGTATTCTTCTAGTTAATTTAAACAGTACTTAATTCATCTTTCGTATGTAATATTTGCACAGTGATAGTATTCATAATGATGGTTGATATGGCGTAATAGTTGTAAAACATATATCTGATTACAGACATTTTTTATAGTCAGTAATCAGTAATATGTTGTGTGAAAGAATCTGGTGTTGTTATATTTTTATTTAGGTTTATATTCCTCTCTATCTTTCATGTATTTGCTCCTCTTTCACTCATCTCTTTATCATCATTAGTATAATATTTATATCATCCATCTAAGGACCAACCAGACCATACTTCCCTAAATGTTTATGGCCAACAAATCCAGACGTACAGTAAATTTACCAGTTTAAGGACTAGAATTGCGTGCACATAAATAATTTATCAGGTTTAAGTTACTGTGTGGGTGAATGGGACCGCTGCAGGTGATATTTTTCGGCTCACTGTATATCCACTATTAAAGCCGACCTGACGTACGTAGGAACTGGACCTAAGAGACCGAAAGGAAAATGGCAGTTATTAAGGAATATTTGTGCCAATTGTGTTGGGGACATGTCTCTCCTAGCGTAACTTCGCGATGCGCGGTCTTTCTCCGGCTTTTATGTTTAACTAGCGGACGTCACGCGGTTTCACCTGCGTAGTTCCCGTTCCCGTGGGAATACGGGAATAAAATATAGCCTATGTTCACCGCAAAGAGTGTAGCTTTCCAACAGTGAAAGAATTTTTTAAATCGGTCTAGTAGTTCCGGAGCCCATTCATTACAAACAAGCAACGTTAAAACAAATCTTTCCTCTTTATAATATTAGATGGGTAAAAAAGATGACTGCCTCACTGCGACTGCCACGCCTCCGAGTGACAGTATGAGTCACAGAAAGTTTGTCTTCAGAGCAGCCGTAAAAACTGATGTTCTATTTACATCTGAATTCATTACTATAGGAAATACCAACATGCTAACTATATGGCACCATCGGTACAGACTGAGTGCTTGTTTCCACATCACAACATTTCAAATCCGTATCATATTTATTAATACCTTTGATTGTAGTCAACAGTTCTGACAATTGCTACAAATGAATTCTAACTAGGCACTTAACCTTTATCAAATGTTGAATGTTCAAGGCCAAAAGCCAATACGGTTAGTAAATCAAAAAATGTCTGGTACAAAGCAGCATAAATAGTGTCTTAAAAATGGGTTGGGGGGGGGGGGGGGGTTGGTGTAGGCATTAGTGGGGTATGTTCATTTTGCCAGGAACACACTTCTATAAAATACTAATTTTGCCGGTAGCGTACGTCTAGGTGTGCGGAGCTAGACTATTAGGCGCGCACCAACAAGTTCTTCATACGTCCACGCCGCCCCTAGAATGCCGACGCGATCTAGGGACGGGCCCATATACTATCACCTCTATAGGTCGCCCCTCCTGGGCAATGCTGCAGTCTGTAACGAGCCCCGCACATACCACCTACCTCGGGACAGCAGTAGCTAAATATGAAGAGCGCAGGCGAGCCTTCGGCGCCATAACTGAATCACCTGGCAAAGGGAAGACAACCCAAAATGTCCTCATGGGGAGAACTAATCCAAGATCTATTTAGACTAAACTATAAACTTCACCTACTAGTGCTGATCAGTCCAGATAAAATACCAACGACGGCGTTCTTCTGCGGTATCCCCAGCCAGACAATGGATAAATCTCTGGTATCCGAACAAATGGCGGCGTAACCATACACCCAACTGGGCAACTGGCTGGAAGAGGCTTAAGCGAGCCTTGAGGCTTGCCAAATAACCTTTGAAATGTCTGCAGTGTAACCCACGATTGATGATCCCAAACCTGCAAAAAGGAGTAGGGTTGATTGCACGGGAGAGACCAAACCAATCGTAAAAGGTCAACGTCGAACCTCGGGCGACGGTTATTTAACCCGAAAATGTATATAAAGCAGAGGTAGGAAATGACCACTGCAACTCGCAACTTCGCTTCAGCAGCCAATTTTTAAGTGAAATCGGGGGTCTTGGCTTAACCGCCCGGGTCAATAGGTAGAAAGCCTATTTAAAAATTCACCCCTAATCCTACGGTAGGATGCGCGCCAACAGGATGAATGACTGATGGGATATCAGCCACTAGCGTCAACCTCAATGGACCTGGCTCACATTGTTGTATAGCGCCTTCACATGGGAATGGGCGTCACCCCGTGTGCGACCTGTTTTAATCGACCCTACTCGTGGGAACACTATGGAAAATAAAGAACAATCAAATAATGAATTTCAACCTCAAAAACAACAACCGCAAGTCGACAAACAACAAAATAGGATACTGACGCAACAGATTTTTCACAGATCCTTTTTTAACAAAGCAAGAACCCTGTCATTGACTAATCTCGAAAACCCTTCACCAACTGACATGGAAATGGGTACGGACACTGATAGCAATCAATGGACAAAAATACCGGAAAGAAAAAGACATCGTGAAAGCCCTGAAACATATAAAGCCCAAAAACAAAAAAAAACTCGACACCTATTGGCTGACCCAACCCATTCCAGTTTTAAATACATTTTCTGAATTAGATAGAGACATACAAGACACACAAATAAATGAACCTGTTGAGAAGACAGCTAAAGCTCCACCCATATACGTAGATCGAGTCAGTAACATCCAACCGCTACTAAAGATGCTCGATGAGGTAGCAGAACAAAACTATGAAGTGAAAGTTCTTCGTAACGATCAAGTAAGGATACAGCCAAAATCTACGGAATTATACACAAAAATTGTTAAAAATCTGCAAGAAAAAAACACAGAATTTTATACTTATAAGCCCAAACAAGAACGCTGCTTCAAAGTAGTTCTCAAAAACCTACACCCTTCTACAGAACCAGAACAAATAAAGGCCGAACTAGAAACACAAGGGCACATTCTCACTAATATTTGGAATGTCAAACAGAGAAGCACTAAAAAGCCGTTACCTATTTTCTTCATTGAAATAGAGCCCAACCTAAACAATAAACTCATCTATGACATCAAAAGTCTTTTGCACTGTAGAGTAATTTTCGAGCCACCAAGACCTAAACGTGAAATTCCACAATGTGGTAATTGCCAGCAATATGGGCATACAAGAAAATTCTGCTTTAGGAAACCCAAATGTATAAAATGTGCAGGAGACCACGCCTCATCACAATGCGGACGCAAGGAAAGATCAGACTCGGTCAAGTGTGTACTATGCGATGGTAACCAGCCTGCAAACTATAAGGGATGCTCAATATATAAGGAGCTCCAAAAAATCAAATATCCCTCTCAACCAGCTAAGCACCGACCAAAAATAAACACTAAATATCCTTTATATAAGGAAAACACAGGTAGCAACCAAAACCATCATCAATCGTACAGACAGGCATTAATATTCAATGAACCTGCACAGAAACCGAAATGCAAGAAAGCCCTAATGAATCACCGGAAACTCAATCAAATAATAATGATATGAAGGAAATTATGAATAACATGACACAACTAATGCAACAATTAACCTCAATAACAAGTCTCCTAATGGAAATCATGACCAAATTGACACATTCTATTCACTAAAAATAGCTCTGTGGAATGCCAATGGGCTTTCAAACCATGTCCTAGAAGTAGAGACATTTTTAAAATTAAACAAAATTGACATCCTGCTAGTATCTGAAACACATTTTACAATGAAAAGCTACCTTGAGATTTCGAATTATAAATACTACCAAACAATGCATCCGAATGGTAAAGCCCATGGAGGATCTGCTATTCTTATCCATACTAATATTATAAAGCTGAAGAGTTTGTTTGTTTGTTTGTTTGTTTGTTTGTTTGAACGCTAAGATCTCAGGAACTACTGGTTGGATTTCAAAAATTCTTTTACAGTTTGAAAGACCATTTATCGAGGATGGCTATAGGCTATATAACATCACGCTACGACGAATAGGAGCGGAGCAGCAATCAAGAATGTTTTGAAAACGGGAAATATTTTTTACTGTCTGAGAGCTTCCGAGGCGTAAGCTGCGTAAATGGTTAAAGTTACGTAAAAATTGTGCATTACAAAATTGTTTCTCTTAAAAAGTTCTAAAAAAAAGTCCGCGACAGCATATGTCTATCTTTTAAGGTTCGCTCACAATAACCTAATTTGTCTATCTCTTAAGGTTCGCTCACAATATTATAAAACTGAATAGTTTGTTTGTGCTAGGATCTCAGAAACTACTGGTTGCATTTCAAAAATTATTTTAAAAGTTTAATATTACATTTATTGAGGATGGCTAATGACGTTATAACATCACGCGAAGACGAATAGGAGCGGAGCAGCCATAAATAATGTTTCGAGAACGGGGAAAATTTCTTTCATTTGAGAGCTTCCATTGCGTACGCTGCGTTAATAGTTTAAGTTACGTTAAAATGTGTATTAAAAAAAAGTCCTCAACTGCATATGCCTATCTTTTAGGTTCACTTACAATAACCCTCTTATTAATATTTAAAGTATGAGCGACACGACGGCGACGCGGGAGTAAATGTGGTCTGCACTGGTAGCCAGTCAACTGAACGATAAAAACCGGTCAAGTGCGAGTCGAATTCGCACACGATGAGTTCCATACCAAAAACCGGATGGGGGAAGTAAATGCGACGGGAAACATTAGGTATATCGCTTCACATATTAATACCGAGGGTATACTTATATACTCACTCTCATGTGACGCAACGAAGTTGTGCGGGGCAGCTGTAATGAATATAAGCGACGCGAAGGGAGTAAGTGCGACGGGAAGCATTATAATACTCAAAATATTAATACAATACCTCTCTCTTTCTTACTCTCATGTAACGCAGACGAAGTTGCGCGGGTCAGCTAGTTAAGAATAATATTAAACACCATGAAGCTGAACCATTTCAAACACCTGCAATACAAGCCACAAGTATTGTTGTCGAGGACTGGCGGGGCCACATCACTGTCACTGCTCTATACTCCCCTCCAAGACATGCGATCAAAAAAGAAGACTACATCGACTTCTTTAAAACACTAGGTCCTAGATTTATAGCGGGTGGTGATTATAACGCCAAGAATACACAATGGGGCTCTCGCCTGACAAGTTCCAAGGGACGCCAACTACAGGCCGCTATAAATAATCTCCAATTAGCTGCGGTATCGAGTGGGAATCCAACTTACTGGCCAACAGACCCCGATAGAACTCCAGACTTAAGGGAATTCCGATCAATTGCTTCAGGTGTGCTAATCTTCCAGACCTCTCTTCTGACCACAGTGTGGTTTTATTAGAGGTGGCCCAGCAATTCCTACAAACTAAACCTACACCAAGACTGCATAACCGTGGCACTAACTGGGATGAATTTCGTACCATCATGGAATCCAAAATTAATGCTAGGCTGCCTCTTAAAACTGAGCAGGACATCATGGTAGCGGTTGAGCATTTTAACAAATGTGTCCAGGATGCTGCCTGGGATAGCACTCCTTGCACAGGGAAATAGAGAACCGCGCGAATCGAAACCCATCCGCGAACTAGTAGCCGAGAAAAGACAGGCTCGTAAATTGTGGCAAACGACTAGGTACCCTGCCCACAAAAAACGCCTAAATTACCTGACAGCTAAACTTAAAAATCTGTTGCTTGCCGAAAGGAATGAAAGTATACAGAATCATCTGCGTAGTCTAGAAGCTACTGCTGCCAGTGACTATTCCGTTTGGAAAGCAACCAAAAAGCTCAAAACACCCATAGCCTCCAATCCACCGATACGCAAAAAGGACGGTTCCTGGACAAAAAGCGACCTGGAGAAGGGCCAGGCTTTTGCTGCTCATCTGGCCGAAGTCTTCGTGCCAAATACTATCCAAAATGTGTCAACGACCAACATTGAGGAAATTATCAACTCCCTTAATGAACCATATCAACTCAGCCCTCCGATTGAAAGGATTAAGACACACGAAGTCGTGGAAACAATTAGAAATCTGAAACAAAATAAAGCGCCGGGATACGACTTAATTACCGCAAGGATACTTCGGGAAATACCTGAAATAGCAATACATTTCTTGACACACCTGTTTAACTGCATACTGATAAGGGCCATCTTTCCACCTCAATGGAAGGTAGCGCAAGTCAAAATGATCCTCAAACCTGGTAAAGCCCCTGCAGACGTGTTTTCCTATCGACCGATCAGTCTGCTACCTGTTCTGTCTAAGGTTATGGAAATACTTTTTCTGAAACGATTAAACACAGTAATAGTAGAAAACAAAATCATACCCGACCACCAATTCGGCTTCAGAAAAAAGCACGGCACTGTAGAGCAGGTGCATAGATTGGTAGATGAAATCCACAACGCTTTTGAAAGCGGGAAATATTGCTGCGCGGCTTTTCTAGACATTTCACAGGCCTTTGATAGGGTATGGCACGAGGGCCTATTATACAAAATAAAGAAGCAATTGCCGTCAGGATATTATATATTCCTAAAGTCCTATCTTGCTGACAGGTTGTTTTATGTTAAGCAGGGAGATGACTTAACCAAGTTGCACAGGGCACATGCAGGAGTGCCGCAGGGGAGTGTGCTTGGTCCGGTCCTCTATCTGATCTTCACTGCGGACCTCCCCACGACAGACGGTGTCGTTGTCGGCAATTTTGCAGATGATACCGCAGTCCTAGCTGCCCATGAGGAACCGGTACAAGCAAGTGACATGCTTCAACGATGTCTGAGGGGCAAGTGCGAGTTTCGGTGAGCGCCTGTCGAGATTCACGAACGAGCGCGTTATCACCGATTTGTATGGAATCGAGACAAGTTCCCGCGTTTACAGCTAGGTGGCGGGGTCTCGATTCCAAATGAATTGGTGTGCCGTGAATGTCGACAAGCTCACGCAAAAACTCGCACTTGCCCCTCTGGACAACATAATTGCGGATGGCTAAATACCTGGCGAATAAAGGCAAACGAGACTAAGTCTGTCCAGGTGACCTTTACGACGCGACGTGAATCCTATCCCCCAGTGTCGCTCAATGGAGCACAGATACCACAGGCATATGAAGCGAGGTACCTTGGAATTTATTTGGATCGCCGCCTCACTTGGAAGAAACATATATTTACTGAACGAAAAGCACTGGGGATCCAACTCAGAAAAATGTGCTGGCTGCTGGAGCGGAAATCGCAGTTGTCACTTGAAAGCAAACTGCTCTTATACAAATGTATACTAAAACCAATTTGGACTTACGGAGTTCAACTTTGGGGCACAGCATCCAACTCGAATCTGGAGATACTCCAGCGGTTCCAATCCAAAATGCTGAGGATGATAACCGATGCTCCTTGGTTCATAAGCAACCAACAGTTACACCACGAGCTTAAGGTCAAAACAGTTAAAGAAGAGATTAAACACTCTATAAAATCGTACAGGATCAGACTGGAGAACCATCCAAATACGCTAACCGCGCACCTGATGAGTAATAGTCCTAAGTTCAAAAGGCTGAAAAGAAAGTCCCCTAGAGACCTGTGAGGAATGGCACACGTGTTGGGCGCACGTCACTGGACTGATTGCCCTCCAAGACATTTTATTATAAACTCAACCATTTGCTGAATGTTCATAGAAACAGCTTGCAAAAAAAAAGTACAAAAAAAAATGGGTTGTTAGATCTTTAGGTTTTTGTGTACTTCGACCAAGTAATAGTTTAGACGGGCCCACGTCATACATTACGAATTTTAAAAGTAGGGCTAGTTTACACACAAAGATATTGCAGCAACGACACGACATGCACACATCAAAAATATTTTATTATTACAGTAAGTTGTTTAATGGACGTCTTCTTTTAGGCGTAACAATGCCTGTAGTAGAAAACGTCGCTCCACATACATTCGTTTTTCGAATTCAGGGTAGTGTTTTTACACTTCGGGAACGCACAGGAAAGCATCTTGCGTTAAATGTCTTATCTTGCCACACGTGTTTTACCTTCGGAACAATAACACCGACTACGACCGAGTGAGCGTATGCGTTTACTTTGACGTCTTCAAAACTAATGTATGGATGGGCCCGTCTCTACTATGACTTGGTCGAAGGGTGTGTAGAGACCTTGACTGTGATGTTGGATGTAAAGCCTGTAGTTATTGCTTTTTAACTCGTCAAAACACTGGCTGCTTGAGGAAAATCATGACATTATTCAGAGATTGAAGGTCATTTAGTGAAATACAATGTTCTGTCGATTTCTGTCTCTCAGCTAACAAGAAAGATAGCAAGTCGCTATTTTTCTCGTTATATTCAGGACAGGAAAGGATAACACCTTCAGAATTTACTGCTTACAAGCCAATCGTTTTAGTAAATTATGCAACGGAGTAGCGTCCGCGTCTCTCTAAGATCTCGCCAAATTCTTGAGAAATCTTATAGCTCTAGAAAAAAACTGTCTTTTAAAAATGGTTACCCTTGATTTCCAGGTCACAATGGCTCCACAAACTGGCTTCCAGTTCGCTATAGACCGCGGAGGTACCTTCACTGACGTGTACGCTCGCTGCCCCAATGGAAAGGTTCGGGTCATGAAACTCCTGTCTGTGGATCCTCAGAATTATGAGGACGCTCCTAGAGAGGCTATCAGAAGAATATTACAAGAGGTAAGAAAGACTGATGAGAGGATCAATCTATTAGCTGTCCGTTGATTCGTTGTTCGCACAGTGAATGTATAGGCGGGAGAGATTGGCTTGATCATGCCGAATTAATAGGGTGATTAGGACATTTATTATTCAGCACCATTCTTGCCATATAACAAAGCTGTATAAGCGTATGCTGCAGGATCTAGACAGATGATTAACTGACAAAAGTAAAGTAGGATAAACTAGTCAGGAGGAAATGGAAATGAGCAGATGGACAATTCAGAGTTCCATATCGATCAAATACGATACTTTGAGCAGGTAATCCAATTCACAGCTCAGCTGCCGTAGTAATCAGTGACGCTCTTCTTTGTTTTAAGCTAGTTAAATGACGCTGTCTTCCTGGTAGGAAGTTACGCCTAAGAAGCGACGTCCTGATATTGAGGGTCGCTATTTCTGCTGGAAAGGCCATTATCAGTGTCAAGTTACAGATTTTATAACTCGCAAATTACAATTTTTATTTGTTGCTTTATAGGAAACCGGCAATGCCCTAGACGCAGACGGCAAAGTCAACTCTTCTCTCATAGAATCTATTCGCATGGGCACGACTGTAGCTACTAACGCACTGCTGGAGAGGAAAGGGGCCAAGATGGCTCTGATAATAAACAAAGGGTTTAAAGATCTGTTGTACATCGGCAACCAGGCTAGACCTAACATATTTCATTTGGTAAGTGTAAAAGTAACTGAACACAATAACGCCATAGAGATTATAAGATCGAAAATAATTGAAGCTAGGCGCGTTATTTCAATAATAACATGTCACTCGATTTTCTATTGTTACTTCAGGGATATCTTACGTTGGGACCTATCCTCCAGGTTAATAAAAGAAAAAAAGTGGAAGAAAAGATGAAAACCTTGCTTTTAAATGGAACTGTGGCCATCCTCTTTTCACAACATTCGGATTTATGCAATGGTTCCTGTGGTATTCCTACTGTATCCAATGGTTCCCCGAGGATAGCTCTTTACGTACGGGGGGTCCCTTAGCAGATCGACGTGAATAATCATACTTGATAGCCTTCTTCTATTATAGCATGATAAGGAACAAGCGGGGCCTATTGGGTAGGATGGCCTCTTTCCAGGGCCGGAGACCCACACACTGTCCCAGCTATCCCTGTGAATGAGATAACGGTGAAAAAAGCAGTCTCTGCGTCAACAAAAAAAAACAGTATCCAATGGTTTTCATTATACTTTCCTCCTCTATCCTCAGCTACCTTATGGGAGATCAACTATGTATCTTATCTATCACCTAACTACATTCTATAAAACAATATTTTTGACTTCCAGAACATAAAACGCCCAGGAGTCCTATACTCCGAAGTAATTGAAGTAGACTGTCGTGTCATCCCAGCATTAGAAGACCGCTGTCAGATGGAAAAAGGGCAATGGAAGACAATAATCGGTACAACGGGAGAGAAGATGTTGGTTATAAAAGAGTTGGAGGAAGATGTGATAAGAAGAGACTTGGAAGGGTTGAAGAGTAGAGGAATTGACAGTGTAGCGGTTGTGTTAGCTCACAGTTACACGTATCATGACCATGAGCTGAGAATTGGGAAGATTGCCAGTGAACTTGGTGAGTGTTTTTTTATTTATGTAGAGGGCGGATACTCCCTATAAAAGACGCACTTTTACTGTTCACAAGCTTTTGTGCTAACAGATAACTGGGTGTTCATTATAATCATTGCAAGTTCTCGAAGTGTTTCAAGATTGTTAAGAGGCCCAAATACCTAGGTGATTGCGATTTTTGAGACACTTCTTTGACATCCAAATTACTTAAAGAAAATATCATCACCCGAACGCATATGCTTATTAGGACGCGCCTTGAGGTTGCACAGGCTATATAGTGAGGCGCAGACCCACACCACAAATTCTTACTATAGTCTGTTCACAGTTATATTACCTCTGACTGACGGCTTGTCCATCATTTCCTGTGTGTTGGCATAGCAGTAAAGTTCCCCTATGAGTGCCAGCCTACAACATTTTACCGATTATAGTGGAGATTATAACATCCAACCGTTAGCACGAAGAATTTTGTTTTTCATGTCATAATATACTTAACCTTACTAAAACATTGCTCTTATACATTATTATGAAAAAAAAAACATTCACTACCATTACCAACCATCTCAATTAATGGTCGCACCCGAAAAAAACGATAGCAAAAGAAGAAAGTAAGTTTCGACTAAAAGTTAGATTACATGGGAGAAACAAAAACTTATTGGGGTAACACAGCAATCAAGATAGGCAACTTAAGTGCTAGAGGTAATATATCTCTGAACGGACTATAGCCGACCCTCAGACTGTGTCGATACCTACACCTCACATTTTAAATGCCGAAATGTTGTTTGTCAAAGGTGGCAAGGTGGCAGACAAGCTTACGACCCACCTTGGAATGTGGTCACCATAGCCTATGAGCGCTTACAACACCAGAGGCGCTACACTCGAACCTTCTAAGACCCCTTTTAAAGAACCCCATATTGTAGGCGTTTGGGAAAACCGTAGTAGTTGCTTTGGAAAGTCTAAATCCTTTTCAAAGTCACCATTTCTTTTCGTTCTCCAGGTTTCAAACAAGTATCGTTATCCCACGCTGTAACATCCATGGTCCGCATAGTACCCCGGGGTTTCACAGCGTCAGCGGATGCGTACCTCACCCCACACATCCGGGAGTACGTCCAGGGTTTCGCTAACGGTTTCACTGATGGCTTGAAAGGCGGTAATGTCCTGTTTATGCAGTCGGATGGTGGGCTCACACCTATGAATATGTGAGTATATAGCTCGTATAAAGATGCAACTTTTGAATTGCGTATTTGATCTTTCTTGATATACTTATGTAAGTTAACTTTAAGCCAAATAAATGTGTGTGTAGTGGAGTATTCTAAAAAACTGCTTCATATTTTTCGTATGCCTTAAAGGGGGTGAAACATGGCAGAACTTATGCATAGCTTTAACACCTGTATAACCTATGTTTTACGGAATAAAATTATTTGTTTTGTATTTATTTATTTGTATTTATCGATTGGTAATTGAGAATTGAATGTGTTTATCAAATTGCAAATATCCACTTCTACCATTGTATCGATTATATTCAACCGATATTTGTCCAACTACTGAAAATTATTTATCATCTGTTTAGCCGGTCTGTCAGTGGACCAGGTCTAAGACAAAAAATGCCCTTTAAAGTTTAATAACTCATAAATGAATCTCCTAATCGAATTACGATTTTAGGAAGCCGATAATATTTTTGAAAGACATATCCAACGATATCCATAAGGAACACGAGAAAAGAAATAACATTTTCAATATTTATGTCTAATTATAACTTTGCAGTACTAAGGGCCACTTGCACAGATAAGGGTTAACGTGTTTAACTCAGAGGTAACTGCTAACTCGAGTTAAATCAATAATTTGTCTTGCACCAACACGAGTTAAGGACTAACTCAGAGTTAAACTTTGAAATTTTTAACTCGCCGACATCGGTGAGTTAAATCGCCTAACTCTGAGTTAGCTACTATCAAATGTATCAAGGATGTTTGTCAAACAGCGCTCCACACGCTCGTGGAGTACACGGCATGGGCGCAACAGCGCCAGGTCTTCGTGGCAGGTCTGGACGTGAACACTCTCTCGCTCGAGACCATGGTGCGAGCCATGATCTCCAGCGGGAGTAAGTGGGACTGCGCCGCCTCTTTCTGCGAGCAGGTTATACTCGTGAAAGAGGCGGCGGGGCGGGAGCGAACTCTCCCACCCGAGTTCCGCAGTCGGTGGCTGAGGCGCCGCCGACGTGTCTTTGCCGAAGACTATCGGCCTCCATGACGGGAGGTCTGAGGACGTGAGGAGCCTGCTCCGCGTCCTTACAGAAGCAGGCCCCAGACGGCAGCGTGACGCGAAGGATTCACGCACGCCCTAAGAAGCGGGATTACACCCGAAAACCCCTCAAAGACGGGGAATAGCACCCTAACCCGCCCCCCTCGATTGTATGTATGTTTGCATCGAATAGGCTCCAAAAATACTTGACCGATTTGAAAAATTCTTTCTATATTGGGAAGCTACAATCTTTCCAGTGACATACAGTATATTTCTTCCCGTATTCCAACGGAAACGGGAGCTACATGGGTGAAACCGCGTGACGTCCTCTAGTGTCAACTAATATTATAAAGAGGAACGATTTCATTGTTTGTTTGTTTGTATCGAATAGGCTCCGAAACTACTGATCCGATTTGAAAGATTCTTTCACTGTTGGTAAGGTACACTATTCCAGGTGAACATAGGCTGTATTTTATTCCCGTAATCCTACGTGTCGGGTTTTCGAGATGGGTATGATGAATAATTATTCTGAGACTTCATGTGTATGTATATGTATGTTGCGCCTCGGTATATAAAACTAATGCGTCAGCAGTGTCCCTACACACGGGAACTACGCGGGTGAAACCGCGTGGCGCCCACTAGTGTACTATAAAGTAGTCAGTTCATCTGGCCTGCCTATTGATTCTCATCAGGTATTTTATATCATGTATCTGAAGACGTCTCAGTTCTACTGCCTCTCTGTTATAAGAGATCAATCTTTAATACAGATTCACTCATTTCATGTTTTACCATTTTAGGAGGAGAAAGTGCTGAAATCTTTAGGAACAAAAAAGGATATTTTTCAATTAATACCCAGGCAATCTGTTCTGCTAGTTTGAAATTCAATGATGTTGCACGTAGGAATGGATCAGCTCACGACTCACACATTGGGATAATAGCAAATATATCATATTGCTATATTTACATAACAGCAAATATAATTATATCGCCACTATATCACACAATAACATGTTATCACTGGATGTGAAATGAGGGGCACGAAGACGTGGCTTCTTTTCCATTTTTGCATTATTTATATTTTTTTCAGATAATTGACACAGTCAGAAAGTGACACTGACGCATCACAAAGTCACAAAGCATTCAAACAATGTTAAAAAATTTAAATGCACGTGGATGACATAATAAGTTCATTTGTTGAGACAAGTCATACGTAGCAGACTATAGTGTAAAAGAGATAGAGACACATGTTCCATTCTTTGTTCTAACATTTGTGTGAGGTTGGATTGCATAGAGCGACACAGACAAAATAAATTGTTCAGTTTACTGTGAGTTAGTTAACCTCGTGCCATTTTGCAACTGTGCAAGACGTGGTCAGAGTTAGGAAGTTATTAATTTAACTCAGAGCTTACTAACTCTACTTTTATATATTTAACCCGACTCTCCACGCAAGTGGGCCTAGTGCCTTATGTACAGTGCGGGCAGATAGACAAACAGACGAAAGAACTGACAAGTCAAAACTACAAGTCGCTTAATACAGAACTATATAAAGTTATAATTATTACTATTTCTTCTTCTAGGTTCAATGGCTCAAGAGCCATTCTATCCGGTCCTGCAGGGGGCGTCGTTGGCTATGCGATGACGTCATACCAAAAAGAAACCGGGTTGCCAGTTATAGGTATGTACAATTACCTACAATCAGTAGTATTTTAATGACATACGCCCAGCTGATCGTAAGTGTTAGCGTTGCCTATAGAAGTTTTAATACTAAATCGCCGATTCTCAACGACACGACATGGACGGAAATTTACGGGTGAAACATCATCTGTCTCATCATGTTTTGCCGTTCCTAAATATGAAAAACGTCGTATGAACCGAGAGTCGGCGCCCTGAAGTGTTACTCACATTGCCGTATTGAAATAGACAGGAACAGACTTTTCAAGCCATTTATGACCGTAAACTTGATAATTATAATAAGCACGGCTCTACAATGATACTACAGGAAAAGGCTACTTTTTCCTGCAGTTTCAAAGTGGCAAAGAGCCTAGATCTTTGCCAAGATACGAACATTGTCCAAAAATTGAACATTGTCGAACATTGTCTTTCCGAGGGCATACCCGGGGCTCCCAACCGTAGCCTGTTAGGTAGGATACGTGGGGTTTTTAGTCGGTTGGAGTCCGGCATAGCATCCATGTAGGATTTTCCTCACGTTAAAAAAAAAGATACGAACATTTCATGATTCGTATTATGTTTTAGCCTTATCTTAATTTTTTGGTTCTTCCAGTCTATTTATAACGTAGTGTATGACTTCTATGGACGTGACGTGTACAAAAAATATTATATTTTCTATAATAGTGATCCTTCGAGCCTGATATGTATCCGGCTTGAAGGACCATATTATAGAAAATAAAATATTATCGATTAAAATTTTACTTTTGACCAATGTTTGCGTCATCAACAAGCAACACCAAGAACTATAATTGCCATCGTGCAATTTTTCTCCTAGGATTCGACATGGGCGGTACTTCCACTGACGTGTCAAGATACGCTGGTACACTGGAGCATGTTCACGAAGCTACCACAGCGGGGGTCACTATACAGGCGCCTCAGTTAGGTATTGTGCTTAAATTTTATAACTACCCTTTTTATGATAGTGCATTTTGATGTAATTAAAATTCCCATAATTCTAATTAAGAATTATGTTACCTGTGCTGAGCATGAACTGTCATGAATACTATCATGTATGCAATCTGTGACATCAGAAAAGCAGGTTCTCAAATACATTTTTTAAAAGCCTGTAGAGCCTATACGACTTACATGTAACTGGCAGCCTTAGCCAAGCGGCTAAGGCTAAATTCATGCAAAGCACATGAAGTGACTCTGCATGAATTAAAAAAAATACATCCTTTGTAAGAATTGAATACAACTTCTTAGTAATCAATCAATCAAATCAGCCTATGGCAGGCCACTACCTACTGGATGTAGGTCTCCCAGTTTACGCCACAACACACAAAATAAATAAATAAAATAAAATTTATTCCCTTTGAAATTTAAAAAAAAATTGTTTAGATTTATCAAATTAAAAAAAAAAAGTAGTTTTGTCAAAAGTTTGCCTTCCGCATCCAGTCCCTATCTGCGACCTTTTCCAAATCCTCGTATGTTTGCCAAGTCGCGGTCTTCACTCCAGGATTCGTTGCTTGCAGAGCTCCATCGGCCTTCTTAGTAATTATTCTATGTATTTCCTCATACAGACATTAACACAGTGGCTGCGGGAGGCGGGTCTATGCTGATGTTCAGGTCAGGCCTGCTAGTGGCGGGTCCTGAATCAGCTGGGGCGGAGCCGGGCCCCGCTTGTTACAGAAAGGGAGGACCTTTGACTGTCACTGACGCCAATTTATTACTAGGTGAGTATAGTTTGATTTAATCTGTTACTGTAGCCCTTGGTACTGTTTAAGTTACTATGCTAATTTAATATAAACTATATTATAAACTTTAACCCCCTATTTTCCATCGCTGCTTTTAAAAGAATCTCTTTCCCATCAGTGTAAGAGTACCTTTTACCCTAAAAATTTCAAGTTTTATGTCCAAATATTTTATGAATATCGACAATCGCCTTTAATACCTATAAAATTTGTTTTTACGTATAATAAACAATACTGCCAGTCTTTTAGAAGCCCCATAAGCTGGCATAGTTTCGTATGTTGGAGGTCTGTCAATCATAATTCGAAAAAAGTATTTACCTCAATATTTTGATTGTATGCAACAGGTCGCCTACTACCCGAATATTTCCCAAAGATATTCGGTCACACTGAGAAGGAACCTCTGGATAAAGAAGCAACCGTCACAGCGTTTAAGAAGATGACCGAAGAAATTAACACGTTCTTGAGACAGGACGGTAGCAAAGAGGTTAGTTCATTACAAACTCATCAATCAAAGCCTTCTATTAAAGTTCACTGCTTGATGAAAGCATCATCATAGTAAAATACTGGCCAATTGCAAGTCAGACTCGCACACGGAGGGTATTTTTTTTAACGTGAGGGAAAGTCCTCATGGATGCCTCCTACCGACTAAAAACTTCACGTTACATCCAACAGCCTATGGTTGGGAGTCCCGGGTGAGCCCTCGGAAGGATGTCCCGGGACTCCCGACAGACTCACGGCCGCCACTGCGGCCTCGCCCAGGGGGTGGTTCGGGTGCTATTCCGCGTCTTTGGGGGGTTTCGGGTGTGATCCCGCTTCTAAGGGGGGCGTGCGTGAATCCCTCACGTCAGGCTGCCGTCATGGGCCTGCTTCTGTAAGGACGGTGAGCGACTCTCTTACCGTCTATCGGCCTCCATGACCGGCATGGAGGCCGATAGTCTTCGGCGAAGACACGTCGGCGGCGCCTAAGCCGCCGACTGCGGAACTCGGGTGGGAGAGTTCTCTCCCGTTCCCGCCCCGCCGCCTCTTTCACGAGCATGACCTGCTCGCAGAAAGAGGCCGCGCTGTCCCACTACACGGAGGGCTCTGTACAAAAACAAAATAACATCGCTTGGTTTCCCGAGTGATAAGCTTTGTCACTTATTATTAGCACCTCAAATCTGTTCAGTGGTTGACATCAAGAACTACAATGACTGACAGACAAACAATTACGGAGGAACTAGATAACTTAGCAGTTTCAGATTGTCATACTTGCTCTCCAGAACAATGTGTTTCCTACTTAAGCAACGACACTAGTTCTCTTAAACTTTTTCATGTTAATAGAAGTATAGGTAACAGTACTAATTATAGCAACCTTTTAACTTTATTAGAGAGAATTAGTGTCAATTTAGATATTATAGTGCTAACTGAATGTTGGCTTAGCAAATGTCCGCTTGTACCTGTTGTGCAGGGTTTTGATACGTACTCATCAGCATTTGGTAACCAGAACGATGGGGTGGTGGTATATGTCAGGCAGGGAGTGAGGGTGGCCTTTTCGGTGTTGGATATGACTGAGGCAACGGGTTTGTGTTTTCAACTTGTCCCTGAAGTAGCAATTATGGCCATCTATCGCTCACTCTCACATCGTGATGCAAATAATTTTCTTAATAGTTTAGACCAAAACCTGAACCAAATTCGTACCTTTAAGACTATCGTTTTGATTGGAGATATAAATATTAATATATTAACTAATAGTAAGGAAAATGATGAAATTAAAAATAGGGACACATACTTAACACTGCTTGCATCGCATGGTATGCTACCAGCCCATACTTTTCCTACCCGTGAAGACAGCTGCCTAGACCATGTCATAATTAAGTCGAACAAGGGTGCTACGACCTTAGTATTGAATTCTAAAATTACGGATCATCTACCTACGGTATGTTACATTCAAACTAAGACTAAACGTTTTGATTCCCATGCTTTGGCCACCCGCATTAATGTACCAGCCTGTGTAACTGATCTTGAAAATACTAACTTCACAACTGTTGTTGATTGTCAGGATGCAGACATGGCAGCGTCAAAACTCGTTGACTTAATCTCCACAGTAGTTGCAACAATCACTCGTACCGTTTCGATTCCTAGTAGACGACGAACTATTAAACCTTGGATTACTCCTGAACTCCTCAAATGTATGCGACATAGGGATAAGCTATACAGGAAGTCTAAAAGAGAGCCAGGGAATGAAATTTCAAAACTTATTTATAAAAAAAAGTACAAAAACTACTGCAATAACCTATTAAAAACAATTAAAAAACAATATGAACGAACAGAATTTGAAAAGCACAGCCGTAACCCAAAAGCTACCTGGCAACTAATAAAAAGCATAGCAAATATTCCGAAACGTAGTTCAGCTCCAATTGAGCTTCTTGCTTTGGACGCTAACCCAATTGTATCAATAAACAAGGTTAACAGACACTTCGCGAGTACAGGAGAAACTCTTGCTTGTAAATTTCTATCATCGCCAAATAGTCATCTCACAAGTATTCCTGAGTCTGTTTCCACCAACTCAATGGCTTTCTTTAGCACTGACTGTGAGGAAGTGGAACGAATCATATTAGGCCTAAGAACAGACTGTGCCATGGGTTGGGATGATATTTCTGTGTCTCTACTAAAATGTTCAAAGCATGTTCTCGTGCCTATAATCAGTCATGTTTTCAATCTATGCATTTCAGAGGGTGTCTTTCCGACAGTTTTTAAGAGGGCTGTCGTCGTCCCTATTTACAAGGGTGGAGACCGAGACAGTGTCAACAATTATAGACCAATTTCTATTTTGACTACACTTTCAAAAGTATTAGAAAAAATACTGAACAGTAGATTAATTCAATACCTAAACTCGCATCACATAATTGCCACCAATCAATACGGTTTTCGAACTGGCCGAAGTACCGAGGATGCTGTTGTTGAGTTGACCAGCACTATAGCCAAGAACAATAAGAGTAATCTTAAAACAATAGCTGTCTTTCTGGACCTCTCAAAGGCATTTGACTCTGTTTCGGTTCCTTTGTTACTTAGGAAACTGGAATGCAATGGTATTCGAGGATTACCTCTTGAAATGTTTAAAAGTTACCTAAATGGACGCTCTCAGATAGTTAAAATCGATAAATATAAGAGTAGGGAAGAATTTCTTAACTATGGCGTACCACAAGGCAGCGTGCTTGGTCCTAGTCTGTTCATTTTGTATATAAATGAACTTTGCAAGTTACCCCTGCCACACGCAAAAATTATTACCTACGCCGACGACACTACTCTACTGGTTCATGGCTCGGATTGGGTACGGGCCCGACAGAATGTGGAATCTGCTCTCCGAATGGTAATGAACTGGTTATCTGATAACCTACTCACTCTTAACCTACAGAAAACGAGCTTTATGACTTTTGGACCTAGAGTGTCATCTCAGCCTCCCGAGTCTTTTTCGGTGAAAGCTCATAACTGTGGCCTTGCTGAGCAGTGTGAGTGTATCAATATTGTGCGATCAAATGTCATAAAATATCTCGGTGTAAAAATTGATAGTACCTTGGCGTGGCAAGCTCACATTGAAACCCTTATCGCTAGAACTAGGAAATTAATATTTGTTTTTAAAACCTTACGTTCATCTGCAGAGCTAGCTACGCTTAAAACAGTTTATTTTGCTATGGCGCATTCTATCTTAACCTACTGCATAACAGCATGGGGTAGTGCTGGTAAAACCGTTTTCCTGAGATTAGAAAGGGCACAAAGGGCTATATTAAAGGTCATGCTGTTCAAACCTATACGCTTCCCCACTGAAGAATTATACAGGATTTGTCAGCTTCCAACTGTTAGGCACTGTTATATTTTACACACGGTGCTACGCAAGCACCAGGAACTTGTATTTGATCCTGCATACAAGTCTAAGAAAAGAAGGCATGACATTGTATGTACTACAGAGCGTGCCCCAACTAAGTTTGCCAGACAACAATATCACTTCTTAGGGTCTATCCTGTATAATAAGGTGAATAGAGTATTAACGATATACCCTTTAACTAGACGTGAATGTAAATCGCGTATAGATAACTGGTTGTACAGTTTGTCTTGCACAGAGCTAGAAGGGCTTCTGGATGCATAGCGACTCTTTCGGATCAACGAACATAAATACACACACACACACACACGCATAACACACAACACACACTCACATACGCACGCACACACGCACAGAAGCACACGCTCAATCACTCGCACGCACACAAGCAAATACTATTCTTAATAATTTGTTTTTGTATTGTTAGCATTAGATTTAGCCAGTAATGTACTTGGTTTACCTGCTTTAGAATAATGTAAAAATGCCGGAGGTGGGCGTCAATAACTGCGACACAGTTGCACAACTAATGCAGTTATTTTCGTACACAATAACAATGTATCTTGTTTTTGATTCCAATAAAGATATATTTATATATTTTATATATTTAACTGCAAAAACCGACCAAATGCAAGGCAGATTCGCACACAGGGGTTCCGCACCAAAAAACGACAAAATATCACGTTTGTTGCATGGAAACCTCCCTTGAATATTATTATTTTACTGATTTTAGTATTGTGTGGTTATAGTGGCAACAGAAATATCACCATGTCATTATCATCTATCTTATCTTAACTATCACGGTTCTTGAGATACAGCCTCGTGATGTCACGAGGTTGTATCTGAGTATACTGTATACTGAGGCTGAGACTAAGCTCTCCGTCTGTACACAGACGAAGAGCTAAGTCTCAATAATAGGGTCTCGTTTTTGCTCCTTGGGCGCTAAGAATGGCTTAAGGGGCCCGTCCGTATAAAATATTCAAGAACTCATTTCATTAAATGACTAAAATAGAACCTTTAATTCCTAACAGATGAGACTACATTGTGCTTTTTACAACATAATTATTTACATTAGACAAAACACCTCTCAAAATTATTAAAAATCATCGAAATAGCAGGAATAATCAAATTGACAAAGGTAAATTTCGATGATTTTCAGAGGTTTTTCGCAAGTAAACAATTATTTTCTAAATAGCACACGGTGCTAATGTAGTGTCATCTATTAAGATTAAGAAATTAATGTTCCATTTTAGTGGGATTTAGTGAAGCGAGTTCTTGAATATTTCCAAATGTCTTTTTATGCATTTTACGGACGTGCCCCTTAAAAATGCAAATGCATATAATCCGGTCCCTAGTGATTGCCTTTACTTGTACATTGACCTGACGTGTTACAGGGTGTAAAAAAATAGAAATTATCTTCATAAAGTAGGTATGTGTTTTTCAGATGACTATGGAGGAAGTGGCAATGGGCTTCCTGAATGTCGCCAATGAAGCTATGTGCAGACCGATCAGGTGTGTTGATTTGATGAAGTAATATTGACGTGAAGTAAAAATAAGTGTTTCTTTTATTTCAGTAAGTTATATTGTTTAGATTTCCCAGTAAGTAATTAGATACTTGTGTTGGGAATATCTCGCCATTCCCTATTGGTATCCTTTGCTTACCTTACCTACATTTAATGTTTAAAATCTTAGTAAGTAACAGAACTAAACAAAATAATAGATACGTATATTTGCACGCGTTGCCTTGACTAGACCTCTTCGATAGATTTTCCTTTTACTTACTTTTAGCCATCATCATTTGTAGGTTTTCACAACCTGAAAAGAAAGAAAAATCTATTTATTTCTTTCTGGCAGCTTTACCTTTCCATTTCGGCACAGCAAAAGGCACACATATTACGTGGGACCAAAAACTCGTGAAATATAGGCGTTAGTATACGCCTGTATTTCACGAGTTTTTGAGTTGCCACTTCCAACTCCTTCGGGGATAAAGACCTGATTATATGTATATAAATCTGTGTCTCAAATTTCAAATGCGCATAGTTTTTGCGTAAAGATTCATAAGGATGTGAGAGATGGACCAATTGGGCTTAATTTTATTCCAGTATTTCCACGGGAACGGAAGCTACGCGGGTGAAACTGCGTGTAGTCCGCTAGTCGTTAATATAACGATACATCCCATTGACCGTAGCCTAGATTCTTGATAGAAAAAAGAAATAGTAAATTCAAAATCGATACTCTTTTTAAAAAACCCATTACGACACATATTAACCCAATTATGTCCAAATATCCAGAGCATTGACGACTGCCCGTGGTCATGACGCCTCGCAGCATGCTCTGGCGTGCTTCGGCGGCGCAGGCGGGCAGCACGCCTGCAGCGTCGCGAGGCAACTCGGCATCTCCACTGTTCTCATACACAAGTACGCTGGTAAGTGATACTAGGTGATGATAAACTGTCTGCCACAGTAGGTTTCTTCAACAAATACGCCGGTGGGTGACTCTAGCTGCAGATATCCAGCACTTTTGCCCAAATATCTAGAGAGTTGACGACTGCGCGCTGCCACGACATATCGCAGCATGCTTCAGCGTGGCGAGACAACTCGGCATCTCCACCGTGCTCATACACAAGTACGCTGGTAAGTGGTTCTAGCTGATGATAAACTGTCGGTCATGGTAGGTTTCTTCAACAAATACCCCGGTGGGTGACTTTAGCTGCAGATATCCAGCAGTGTTGATGACTTCCCGCGGCCACGACGTACCACAGCATGCTTCAGCGTGGCGAGACAACTCGACATCTCCACTGTGCTCATACACAAGTATGCTGGTAAGTGGTACCAGCTGATGATAAACTGTCTGTCACAGTAGGTTTCTTCAATAAATACGCCGGTGGGTGACTCTAGCTGCAGATATCCAGTATTTTTGCCCTAATATCTAGAGCGTTGACAACTACCCTTCTAGCGTCGCGAGGCAACTCGGCATCTCCACCGTACTCTTACACAAGTATGCTGATAGGTGGTTCTAGCTGCTGATAAACTGCCTGACTTGGTTTCTCTGAACGTCTTTTGTATAGGATTCTTCAACAATTACGTCGGGGAGAGGTTCTAGCAGCAGATATGAAGTTTTTCTCTCCCAAAATTTAGAGCGTTGACGACTGCTCGCGGCAATGACGCTTCGCAGCATGCTTTGCAGAGCTCATACAGTATGCTGGTAGTGATTCTTGAAGCTTATTAACTACCTGCCCCAGTTTAGCCTAACGTCTACCGTACAGTGTTCTTCATCAAGTACCTACGCCGGCGAATGGTACTAGCAGCAGATATCAAGCAAATCGCTAGAGCGATGACTACTACCTTCGGCCGTGATGCATTGCGCTTAGCAGCACCTGTGCAATAAGGCCGATAAATTGGTCCATATTATTTTTTCTCATTTTCTGTTTAAGTTTTTGTATAATGAAGAGATATTACTATACTTTAAGGTAATCGAAAGTGCTTATACATAGGTATGTTATTCGCAGGCATCCTCTCAGCATACGGCATGGCTCTCGCGCACATAGTACAGGAAGTTCAACAGCCCGCGGCCGCAGTTTACTGCAAGGAAAATTTTGATAAGCTAGACGAGCAACTGGATGTGCTAGCTGCTGAGGCTCGAGATAAGCTTAGGAAGCAGGTGTGTATAATATAAGTTTAGGGCGGTATTAGCGAGCGTATTCGTGCTAGAGAAATATACGACTTAGGTTGTTGTAAATAAGGTTGAATTTGTTAAGTTCACTTTTTAATGAAAGTTTCACTAAGTATACAATACCAAGGGCGGATCCAACCGTTATCTGCAGTTGGGGGTTCGGAGCCCAGATTGCTATTCGAATCAAATATTATTTACCTGTGTGATGGTGAACATTTGTTTCGGACTTGGGTGCTTTTCTCTGTGTAATATGTATTTAGAAATATGGGAGCATGTTTATTAGGTATCACATACCACAATAGAAGCTTATTTGGACTAAATAGCGATGACATATCCACTCTCACAACCTTTCGCAATCATTATATTAGTAAGATCATTGTACCAATTAATGATTTTAGAGTATTAAGTAACACTAGTTTAAGCACATTGAAGTGGCAGTGAGCTGGCCACATCGGCAGAAGAACCGACGGCCGTTGAAACAAACAGTTTCTGGAGTGGAGACCGCGACTCGACAAACGTGGGTTAGGACGTCCAGCCACCAGATGGACCGACGACCTGGTAAAGGTCGCAGGCTGAGACTGGATGCGTTTGGAACAGGAGCGTGTATTGTTGCGTAAATTGGGAGAGGCTTACGTCCAACAGTGGTGCATAGGCTGATTTGATTGATTGAAGTAACACCAATATACCTATTGACGTGACAACGTCTTATAATTCGACGAAGCCGGCTGCACGCACGAAAAATATAACGTATGCGCCGTTACCTCGCTCTGAGCTGTCCATTTGTTTTAGTACAAATGTTTTGAACAGATGGCGCTATTATCAATTGATGTGTTATTCCATAGTGAATGTAGTACGTTCTAACTCACGATATTAAAATTTTATTAATCAACTAGCTGACCCTCGCAACTTCGTTTACGTCACATAAGGTCTATGAATGGACAGATATTTCATAATCAGACTCCTAGGAGCAGCGTGTGAAACTGCCGTGTTTGCTTAATCATAAAAGAGCTTAAAGATTCAGTCTATTATAAAACCATTCAGTCCACGCATTTGGCGCGGACTGAATGGTTTTATAATAGCCTTAATAATTAAGCTCTTTTATGATTAAGCCAACACGCCCGTTTAGATTTTACCCTCTCATTCAAAGGAACTCTTGAATTCTAGGTTTACCGAAAGTTGAGATGCTCCTAATTTCTGAACTACATTACCCTCAATATCGAAACTTATGTGGGATGATCCTATAGGCACTCCCTTTCCAACACTAAATTAATATTTGAAATCGGACCACGCGTTGAGAAATTACAACTGAAAAACCATTTTGTCTTTCATCCCCTCTCCCGCAGGAACCACGCAAAATATCGGGATTAAAAGTATTCTAGAACCTTCCTCGAACTATAAGCTCGGAATGTACCAAATATTATTTAATTCGGATCAGTAGTTTTGGCGTGATACTTATTCGGGATACAGACAGATAGACAGACAGACAGACAGACATGAAAAAATTAAATTACATTTTTGGTTTCAGTATCGATTAGAGAACGCCCTACAATCAAAATTTTCAAAATATCTTCCATGTAAACACTTCGACCCTCAACAGTTTTATTATAAGTATAGATAAGCATATTTATACAATAGTTTTTGACGTGACTGAGTTGTCACGTTCAACTATCGTCAGTAAACTGACTTTACAGACAACCGATTTTTTTTTCAGGGTATCGTCGACACACAGATAGTGACCGAACCCTACCTACATCTCCGGTACCAAGGGACTGACTGCGCTCTGATGGTATCTCCGTTAGACAAGGATTCACCCACCGCTTGCAGACATGGGGACTTCTATACGGCTTTTGTGGATAGGTATGAGACTGATTTTACTTTTTTTTATACCACTAAGGTGGCAGACAAGCATACGACCCACCAGAAGGACTGGTGATCACCGCAGTCTATGAACGTTTGCAACACCAGAGGCGCCACACTCGCGCTGCCGACCCTGTAAAAACCTTGTTAGGCCTCTATTGAAGAACCCCATACCGTAGGCGTTTGGGAAAACTTAATATTGTTCTACTATTCTTATTTTGTAGACCAGTGATACGACATGGCAAAAGAAAAATAAACTGCCCCAGTGGTTCAAATTTTTGGAATTAAAATTTTAGTGTGAGGTCCTTTTGGTTCCTTTTTCAGTGTGTTCCATTCCATTTATATCGAAGGGCAAAAAGTAGAACAGGTGAAAAAATTTGTACGCTTGGGTTCAAAATTTGCGAGAGATGAAAAGTGTGACCATGATATTGTTTAAGTGGAAAACCATAGTCTCTACCTACTTTGATGGGAGACAGGCGTGATGATATGTATGTACATATTAAAAGTATTTGTTAAACTTTATGAATATACCAAAATGTATCCCTACTAATGTTATAAATGCGAAAGTAACTCTGTCTGTCTGTCTGTCTGTTACGTTTTCACGCCTAAACCGATTTTGATGAAGTTTGGTATAGAGATATTTTGAGTTCAAGCGAAGGACATAGGCTACTTTTTAATTGACTGTGCAATAGGAGGGTAATGATTTTACTCGATAACATCTTCTACGCGGACGAAGCTGCGGGGAACAGCTAGTTATTTTTAAATCTATATTCATACAACAATATTCATAATCAATACAGATACAAGAACGAGTTCGGATTCACGTTAGCAAACCGTGACGTCATTGTAGACGATATTCGTGTTCGAGGAGTTGGCTTGAGCGCGGTGCCGGAAGAAGTGGCGCCGCCTAGCGGGGAAGGTACCACACCGGTTGCTGAAAAAGTGAGTACTACTATTTCAGCCTGTTGTATAAACAAACATAAATATATTTATTTCACTTAGGCAAATACAGATGCACTTGTAAAACGTCATAACCAAATAAGTACCACCAGATCACAACGCGACCCACCTGAGAAGAACTGGCAAGAAAATCAGCGGGTGTATTTTTTTTATTGCTCTATTTACAATATTAAAGAATCTAAAAACTATGCATTTTAACATTTTTTTGAGAATCCAGGAGAGCAGCTCATTTCTTTAACAGAGGATCGTCACAACCTGCGCCTGTCCATATTTACACGGCAATTGTGGACTACCTCTGTGGCGCAGTCGGTAGTGATACCGCCTGCGGCGCTGGAGGTCGTGGGTTCGATTCCCACCGGAGACAAATATTTGTGTGACCCATACATATTTGTTTCAAGAGTCTGGGTGTTTCTATGTATACTATGTATGTATTTAAGAAGTATATAAGTATTAATATCCGTGGTCTGATACCCATAACACAAGCAGGTTATTCCTAGCTTAATTTGGGATCAGATAGCGTTGTGTGAAATGTCCGTGAATATTTATTATTTATTATTATTATATTTATAATACGGCTCACCACCTATTAAGTGGGACATAAAACTATACGGTGAAATGTGGGCGTATACTATACCTTTGCCTACCTCTTCAGGGATAAACGCTTGACTATATGTATGTATGTATGTACACCAATACATAACATTCATGTAACGGGAAATTACAGGAGTAAAAATGTACGAAGGGCGGACTTATCGCTAGAAAGCAATCTCTTACAGGCAACCTTTACAATCCCGGGTTTTTCAGGCGAAGCGACCTCAATACGTGGGTCCGACTCGCACTTGGCCGGGTTGTCATCACTGTCCTAGCTTACTGCGAAGACAGCAATTTATTTATTTATTTATTCTTGAAGGAAGCTTACGGACATAACAAATTAGTTAATATTTTATACATCATCATTTTGCCAACAACAAGCCCCCATTGATCCGGCTTTGTTCTCAAAAATGATATTATACTTATGTACATTTCAACGCTTCGCAGACAGTGCAGGTGTACTTCGAAGGTGGCTACCAGGACACCAAAATTTACTTGCTGGAGAAGCTCAAACCGGAACAGTCGGTAGCCGGACCTGCCATCATCATGGACAGCCTTTCAACCATACTAGTGGAACCAGGTCGGCATTCTATTATATTGTTTTGTCCAATTATCGATAACCATGGGGTAAAAACGTGATTACCGGTGGCGATAGACCCAGCTAGACTTACATATCGGAACTAGGAATTCAGAATTTTTCTCCCTGTGACAGCTCACATTTTTAAAATATAGCTCAGCAAAATGTTCACCCTCCTCCATTGTACTGACTGCTGCCAGACTTAGCAAAACTGTCCCTTTCGACGCATATGACCAGAAACGCAAATGACCCGACACGCAAATGACCGTATTTTCATCAGTAAACGACCAGATACGCATATGACCAGAATTTATTAACGCAAAAGACCAGTATTTAATAAATCCGCATAAGACCACAGACGCAAATGACCCGACAAGCTAGTTACCATATTCTCAGACGCAAATGACCAGAATTTCTTTTTTCTTTTATAAGTATTTTAAATTATACTTACACGACCAGAAAAAAAATGAAGATCGACAAAACAAATGAAGATCGGCCAAACAAATGTAGATCGACAAAACAAATGAAGATCGACAAAACAAATGAAGATCGGCAAAATAAATGAAAATCTAAAAAACAAATGAAGATCGGCAAAATAAATGAAAATCTAAAAAACAAAGGAATATCGGCTAAACAAATGAAGATCGAAAAAATAAATGATGTCATTACCATTCAAAAAATAGGTGCAAGCAGTTCTCGACCTTAATGACACTTATCTAAAAATATGCTTTCAGGGGTTTATAGACATCACTCATCACGAATATATAAAAAATAAATAAATATTATGCATGCTCATAAGGTTGAAATTTGCTTGCACCCATTTTTTGTAATCTAAATGCTATAACCATTAAAAAAAATAGGTGCAAGAAATTCTCGACCTTATTAACATGCATAATATTTATTTATTTTTTACATATTCGTGATCAGTGATGACTAAAAACGCCTAAAAGCACATTTTTAGAGAAGTGTCACTAGGGTCGAGATTTGCTTGTACCTATTTTTTTGAATGGTAGTCACATCGAGATTACAAAATATGGCTGCCAGTAATTTTTAACCTAGTCAACTTGCTTATAGACTTTTGTTTTATTGATCTGCGTATGTTTTGTCGATCTTCATTTGTTTTGTCGATCTTCATTTGTTTTATTGATCTTCATTTGTTTTATCAATCTTCATTTGCATTGTCAATTTTGATTTGTTTTATTGATCTTCATTTGTTTTATCCAAACATCTTAGTAAGTAGACTTTTGTTTTATTGATCTGCGTATGTTTTGTCGATCTTCATTTGTTTTTTCGATCTTCATTTGTTTTTTCGATCTTCATTTGTTTTTTCGATTTTCATTTATTTTGCTAATCTTCATTATTTTTCGAACTTCGTTTGTTTTGTCGATCTTCATTTGTTTTGTCGATCTACATTTGTTTTGCCGATCTTCATTTGTTTTGTCGATCTTCATTTGTTTTGTCGATCTTCATTTGTTTTGTCGATCGTCATTTGTTTTACTGATCTTCATTTGTTTTATCAATCTTCATTTGCTTTGTCAATTTTGATTTGTTTTATTGACTTCATTATTTTTTCGAACTTCATTTGTTTTGTCGATCTTCATTTGTTTTGTCGATCTACATTTGTTTTGCCGATCTTCATTTGTTTTGTCGATCTTCATTTGTTTTGTCGATCTTCATTTGTTTTGTCGATCGTCATTTGTTTTATTGATCTTCATTTGTTTTATCAATCTTCATTTGCTTTGTCAATTTTGATTTGTTTTATTGATCTTCATTTGTTTTATCCATACAATTTAGTAAAATGCACTTTTGTAAATATCTGTTCGATTGCGTATTAATTTCTGGTCGTTTGCGTATCTGGTCGATTGCGATTAACATGTCAGGTCGTTTGCGATTCTGGTCGAATGCGTTTCTATTCTGGTCATTCGCGTATCGGGTCATTTGCGTGTCTGGTCATTAGCGTATTTGAAATCTGGTCATTTGCGTATCGGGTCATTTGCGTATCTGGTCATATGCGTCGAAAGGAAACTGTCGGGGCCTAGGGACTTCGTCCTCTTGTTTCACAATCAAGACATCAAATATTTACAATCTCTTGTGATTTTTTTGATACCATTAAGGTGGCAGACAAGCATACGGCCCACCAGATGGACTGGTAGTCACCGCCAGTGGCGGCTGTACCTTAAGTGCGCTCGTGCGGTGAACCACCAGTTCATAAGATTTAAAATTACAAAATTTTAAGACATCTTTATTATTTAATCACCTACCATTAGTTATGTAAGTAACACCTATTCTTACAATAACTTAAAAGAACTAACATATATCTAATTGTGACGAAACAATTACCTAAGCTCTTTGCTACACTACTAAAGCCTAAATTCCATGTAAAAAAAATCGGCGTGCGCTTTCCCGAGTGCACGAGGACCGCCCATACAACTTGTACTATATCCGAGATAAAACGCCTGGCGCGTGAGACAAAACATCGTTCATAGAAAATGTACCGAGCAATGAGTCTGATTTCGTGCGCCGCACGCGATTGGGAAAACCGAAGATTACCGAGACTGTGCCGAGAGCACTCGAAGTTTTGTTTGACGAAATTCGAATTCTCCCGGTATGTATGTACATAATTATATTCTTTTGCTGTACAACATTATCTGTGACGCGTTAAATATTTATTGATTGTTTGAATTTTAAATTAATAGTTTTTTTTTTATTTTGATCTTAGTTCTATTCTATATTTCTTTTCTTTAATAAACAAAAAGTTTTTGGTGTATGTAAAATGAGCATAAACAATATCTAAGTACCTATATAAAATTTTTCGAAAACATGGTACTTACCTACATTACGTATAGTCATGACTTTATCCCCGAAGGGGTAGGCAGAGGCATAGTATACGTTCACGTTTCACTTTATAGTTTTATGTTCCACGTAATAGGTGGTGAGCTGAGAAAGTTGATACCTATAAAATTAGCGGGACCACCAAGGCTCTTATTAAATTTAAAACTAGAGAGCAAGTAAAGTGCACCACCAGTTTGAGGACCCACCGGCCGCCACTGGTCACCGCAGCCTATGAACGTTTACAACACCAGAGGCGCCACATTCGCGCTGCCGACCCTGTAAAAACCTGCTGAGACCCCGTTTGAAGAACCCCATACTGTAGGCGTTTGGGAAAACCGAGACAGGGAGATCATTCCACAACCTAAGCGTGCGCGGAAGAAAACCCCTATCGGATCTAACCGTGCTGGAACGCACCGGACGTAGAGTGTGAGGATGAACGCCCTGTCTGTGGCGAGCGGTGCCATGATAGAACGTAGCCGTGGGCATCATATCAAACAATTCCTCAGAGTGAGATCAATATTTTCTTTTAAGCAATTCAGAATTATTACTTGTACGGTTTAAATATGATTGGTTTCTCTTAAAAACCTAGTCTGAAGACTGATGTTTTTGTGATTTAAGAATTAAGGTTTCTAAGTTGCCAAAAAGTGTCTTGCTGAAGTTAAAATTTATAAAGAAATATGATTGAATACTTGCTTTTTCCCCTATTCTCCTGTTTCTATACAATTATACTGAGACCGAGAGTTCTTTGTAAAGAACAAATATATGTATGATTTTGCTTAGCAAAATTGTATTTCTCTTGGCTGTGAACAATGTTTGTTCCAACAAAAATCCTATGACTCGTTAGTTGAGACAGAAATCGGTTATGAATGTTCAGGACTTAACAGTGATGTTTATTTTGTACTTTAAGAAGGACACGCGGTCTTAAAAGCAACTCGCATAGAAGAATATACAGGACTCAATGACGATAGCCATTTTGTTCTTCACAAAGGTAGGTGGGTCCTAGGAGGTTATATGTTTTTCGACCTTATTGTATAAAATTCAAGTTGGCGACTAAACAAGCGTTAATAGCAAATGCTTGTGTTACAGATTGTCGCGCCGACATCACGAAGTTCGGTGACATACGCATTGTAATCGGGACTGGTCAACCGAAGCGAGTTACTACAGACTTGGACTCCATTCAACTGAGTATTTTCAGCCATCGCTTCATGTCGATTGCCGAGCAAATGGGCAGGTCAGTTGTAGTCCTTCTGATACTATGAACGTAAAAGTTTGTGAGTGTACATGTGTGGATGTTTGTTACTCTTTCACGCTCGAACGGCTGAACGGATGTGGCTGAAATAGTACAGGGATAAAATTATAACCTGGAATAACACATAGGCTACTTTTTCTCCCGGGAATAAATTCCCATGGGAAGTGGCAACGTTCACTAAATTTAACGCGGGTGAAACTGCGGGCATCAGCTAGTAAATAATAAGTCAGTAGAAAGAATGGCGTCGCTGCTCTGGTCTCAGAGTCGTCTAGACGCTTCGAGACCATTAATGTGGTGTTCTGTAATAAACAAAATTCTCTACTACCCATGTTTATTCCTACCTCACTCATCTATCTATCACACACACTCTGTTAACCACAGACCGAATCGCAGGAAAACGCCCGTTGCGGTAAATTTCCATTTTCCGCTGACGTGTTTTGTAACGACCATTGCATTAAGAATTTAATGCTGCGTCCACATTTCGTCGACCATGTAACTCGTAGCATCGTAACTGCAGTTTTCAACGATATCGACACGTGAGTCTTATACGGTAACTAGCTGATGCCCGCAGCTTCGTCCGCGTAAAATTGGTTCCGGTTCCCGCTTCCCGTATTTTATACCCTTGGGGGTAGAATTTATCAAATTCCTTTCTTAGCGAATGCCTATGTCATAACATCTACCTGCATGCCAAATTTCAGCCCGATCCGTCCAGTGGTTTGCGCTGTGCGTTGATAGATCACTATGTCAGTCAGTCAGTCACCTTTGAGTTATATATATTTAGATAGATAGATGGAAAAATGTGGCGCCGTGAAAGTGTTACAAATCTGGACGCAGCATTACACTTTGGTTGATCCTGAAATGAGTAACCGCTTGTTGAATTTCCAGAGTCCTCCAACGCACTTCAATATCCGTGAACATCAAGGAGCGTCTGGACTTTTCTTGCGCTCTGTTCGGAGCAGACGGCGGTCTCGTGTCTAATGCACCACACATACCCGTACATCTGGGC
Organism: Miltochrista miniata; assembly: GCA_933228765.1. Classification (NCBI taxonomy): domain Eukaryota; kingdom Metazoa; phylum Arthropoda; class Insecta; order Lepidoptera; family Erebidae; genus Miltochrista; species Miltochrista miniata. Next base: position 8,355,763 of record OW121769.1, read on the forward strand.
GCTATGCAGGAGACTGTACAATACCAGGTACATACATATGTAGGCAGAGGCATATACTCCTATTATAATATATGTCCTATTTCACCTTTTTAGTGTTTTCCATGTAATAAACTCTTTAGTATTTGCCACTTAATAGCTTTTTTAGTATTTGCCAACGAGCCGTATTGAAATAAACAGCCGCAGGTTGTGACTGCCAGCTATTGATTGTTTTTAACCTGTCCAATTGGCGTTGAACTTAGCTTAACAAATGCTATTTTATTGGCAACTACGACCAACGTGATAACCTATAGAAATACTTCGATTAAACACAATAATGCGCCGTCTCAGAACGGACCCCGGAGAGCGTAGTACCACAGGGCGAAAATTCCATACAAATGATTCGTTTTCAATCCAGTCACCTACACTAAAAAGTCTAAAAACTCGTTATGTTTGCTTCAATGTGTGTGTGACCGCTAAGGCTAATCAAACGTTCCGTCAAAACCATAGATTTAGAATTTTTCGCTACTCTCAATAGATATACAAAGCGTGCGAGCGAGACCTCATTATCCATAGCACTTAGCTCGAGAGGAAAAGAGAAAGCAAATTGTGTACTCATTATGTCAGTATTTTGAATCGCTGAGCCCGCTGGGATCCTATGGCGGCTCTATGTTATTCATAATATCCAATAATCTGTAGTGATCTTACGATTAAAATAGAAAATTTTATATTTTCAACAATATTGTCGTGTTTAGTGTGTGAATAGGATATTACAAAACGCAATTATACGAAGAAAGACTCGTTTAACAGGTCATTTGTGACTTCGTTCATTCCATTTTTGACGTACATATTTTGCCAAATTGGATGTAAAATTTTACTGAAAGTTCAACTCATAACGTAGATTATGCATTTTCCTTCATACATAACACAATATTTAATGTGTAAATGCATTTTTGGAGGATATATAAGGCAGAAATAGAAAGGGCTGTTTACAGTAAAATAGTCATGGGTAGGTATCGATAAGGATGTCGATAGTTCATTATAGTGACATTGCTACAAACAAACTTATCTGGATTTAATTTACTATAAATATGATTGACTTTTACTCGAACTGTGTTATTTAACCTTTTTTTAGGGTTTTGTGCCTATTTTAATATAATATTTCCAAAATTTGTGATCCATTTTGAGTTGAATTTTTATAATTTTACTTCACTTAAGGTACTCCACCCCACACCGGGATGTTTGCTGTACAAGGCGCAGATTAGCCTCTGCGTCGAATACTGTTCTCACCTTTGGGATGACTGTGCGAGGTACTTACTGGACGCGCTTGGCGCTATGCAGAGACGTGTTATCCGATTTCAATTATAGGTTGTCCTAAGATGACGGTAAGCCTCGAGCCGTTAGCGCAGCAAAGAACCATAGCGTCCTTGGCTGCCTTCTACTGAATGTATCACGGCGAATGTTCTGAAGAGCTCTTGAGCCTGATCCCACCATCTCCTTTCCGATTCCGAACAACACGTCGGGCAGAGGTGCCACTCATATATAGCGGAGAGAATCTTCGCCAGAACTGAGCGTTTCAAAAGATCGTTCCTCTGTCGAACTACAAAATCCTGGAACGACCTACCCGCACATGTGTTTCCCTCATTTTACAATCCTGGGTTCTACAAGCGGAGCGTGAAGAGGCACATCATAGGGTCGCCAACTTGAGGACTACTGCCAGAAGTCTTGTGTGCTGTAAGCATGGCCCCCATTCGCTAGATGCGCCACGGCTTTCCATTAGTTTCCATCGTGGCGACGTCAATTTGGCGAGGTTAATATATTTAAAAAAATCTACGAGTAATATCTTTTATTGTTACTAGGGTTCAATAATAAATGAGTTTCTAGGTTTCGTATTACGATAAGAGTTGGATTTTTAGTAAAATTTCAAATTCAATTGGCAAAATATATATGTACGGCAACAATGCAATGTACGATGCCATAAATTACATGTTAAAAGTGTATTTTCACATTCACACACTGAATTAAAATTCGTAAAACACTACAGAATTTCTAATATTACGAGTTACCCCATATAATCCCATTTTTACTTTTTTATAGTCGATTACATTCAAATTAACAATTTATTCCCCAAAACAAGGAGTTGGAGATGAAACTTCTAAGCACTTTGTGTGCTTAGAAGTTGCATTTCCCCATTCCATCCATTTATACAGATACTTTTATCGATAACATAGGTGTGACCATTCAACAACACTATTTAACCCACACATAGATCTTTCATTTTTGGTCTCGTCTTCAGTTTGACACTGTTCATCTTGTACATTCTAAATCTATGGTCAAAACACTCCAACTATATGACAGCTGTGGCGGGGGTGGGGAAGCTTGCTCAGTGGGGGACAGGGAGTTGCCTATCTTAATAATTGACTGCCTCTGTGGCGCAGTCGGTAGTGATACCGCCTGCGGCGCTGAAGGTCGTGGGTTCGATTCCCGCCGGAGACAAATATTTGTGCGACCCATAAATGGTTGTCTCAAGAGTCTGGGTGTTTCTATGTATAATATGTATGTATTTAAAAAGTATTATATCCGTGGTCTGATACCCATAACACAAGCAGGTTATTCCTAGCTTACTTTGGGATCAGATGGTGTTGTGTGAAATGTCCGTGAATATTTATTTATTTATTTATTATCTATCTGTATGTAACACTATCATATTATTTTTGGTAGTAGTCTAGTCTCCAACCGATGCATTGTCGGTCTTACCGCTTACCACTCTCCCTCCCTTTTTCTGTTGACAATTTCCTTTCTTTTTTTCCGGTGGATAATCTGTAAAATATAATTTTTATTTCTCAATTTATGATATAAATATTTATTGTCTATCACACTTTAAACCCTAAAACTATTTTGCTGTAATTTGATATACAGATAGCCAACGCCCTGTTTTAACACAGTATGTATCTGTAACAAGGTTTCTGTACGAAAGTGCACAGAAAAACTTCACATCACTCAGACAAGGCCGTGAAAATTAGTTATTCAACGCATATTAATGCCCAATCTAGATGAAAGTCCGTGGCGACAGTCTGAAGGCAGGCGACGTGCTACTGGCCAACCACCCCAAAGCTGGTGGCTCACATCTACCCGACCTCACCGTTATTACTCCCGTCTTTCACAAGTAAGTCGCTGTATTAATCTGATGGTATCCTTTCATTGTAAGTAAAGCTGTCCATCTTCCGGCATTGATTTTAGTATGTAAGTCGACTAATACTCGGATTGCAAAGATTGCATTTGTGAATGTGGAACGTAAATTTTGATTCAGCGATTCAAAGATGATGCTTGTGTTGTTATAGGTATCAATCAGGCCACGAATATTAATTCGTATATACTTTTAAATACATATCTACTTAACATGAATAATTCTCTTCTGCCTACCCTGCGGATATAGGTGTAATAAAATTCAATGTATGTACGAAAGCCCATGAAATCCTCACAGTGACATCTTGCTTGGGGATTAAGGAAGTCGCCCAGGTTGAATGACGCTCCAGATTATTCTATAAAAACCTTAATATTTCTACAAGCATTGAATAGTGCACTGAACCGCTGTAATAACCAAGTAATGCTTGGAAGAGCATTTGGCAATTTCTGACATTTCTTAAATTGTTCAATAGCAGCGATAGCGATCACCGCGCGCTAGATGCCCTATTAGTATTGGACGCAACCAGAACTAGTGCTTGAAGAAAGAAAGAAAGAAAGAAAATAATTTTTATTTTAGATCACAGCGCACATAGACCGAACAACAGTAACCTTTTATAAAAAATAATAAAAACAGAGAAAACAAACATAGATATAAAAATAATATATTATTATACAACACAACAATCATACAGACAGACTTGAAAGATAATGATGGGTACGGAAGTTGTTTGAAAACCCCGTAGTAGGAAATGCCTATTCATTCCATAACTGGTCTTCAGTATAAGTAATGAAGGTACATTTTGGAAAAAAAATAGTGCATTTGAGACAGAACATGAATTTTGACGCTGGTGCAAATTGCAAAAGTTGCATTTTGAGAAATGTACATTTTACGTTGTGTACATACATTCTGTGACTGACCTATCCATTTGAATATCCAGGTCCCATAGCCGCCCAATATTTTTCGTGGCATCCCGTGGTCACCACGCGGATATCGGTGGTCTAACTCCGGGGTCCATGCCGCCACATTCTGTCAGCTTGGCTCAGGAAGGGGCTGCTTTTAAGTCTATGCTTTTGGTCGATGGCGGGGACTTCAAAGAGAAGGAACTTACTGAAGGTAACTTGTTGATAAATAGATATTTTCCATAGAACTTAGTAGTCCGAAAAAAGTTTCAGAAATTGCTTTACAGCGATAAGGCCACCCTTTGTGTAATATTCTTTTAAAATTATTGTAAACTTGTTTTCAACTTGGTGTACAAATAAAGTTTATTCTATTCTATATGCTTACTAACGGTTTTTCCAATTTGTCTGTGACATCTGTACAACAAGAAAGAATCCGTACTAATAGAGGAAGATCCCAGAGCCCCCAGACGTCACTCATTTTCTGATGGACAAAATATGTACGAGTGATTAGTGGTGGGGTGTACTATGATCATATGACTAGTTGCTACCTTGGCCAGACGGCCAATTTTCTGGTACCAATTAATCAAGGTACATAAAAACACTGCTCATGTCACTTAAATTCTGATAGCTGATTTTAACATATATTTTACACAATATCGTTAAAAATCAGTATTCATTACTCCCAGACATATGCGGTCGGCGGTTTCAGTCCGTGACTCCAACCAAAGCAGACGTGTTGAACGCAACACTCTCGTGCTCGTTCGTACGTGATAAAAGTGCACAGTTAGCGCCGCCCGCGCCGCTACCAGTGCCCACTGACGGCAGTGCGCGTCATCATGACCTACTTCCGCGTGTGACGCTACTAACAAAGTGATCAAAGTGTCGTGTTCGAAATGGCTTCAACTCCGCCTAGTATTAAGTTAAAAACAGAGAATGAACATATGTTGTATACGTATTACCGCAACGAGAAAGCAGCAAATGAAGAACTGCAACTACAAGTTATAGTCCTGCAAGAGCAACCCCAGTGTCTAAAGGCACAATTTGAGGAACTCTTGAAACAACAACAAACTTCTCAACCTACCACCAAACAGGTAACCGAAAATTCTTCCTCAAAATGTGTGGAATATTGCACAGATGAGGAGGAATTAGCCAAAGAAACAGAGTGGGTTCGTGTTAAGAACAGGAAAAAAAGGAAACTCAACACAACACCCTCCCCCCTATCCAAGTCAGCATCCGACTGTGAGGATGCAAGACAACCAAAACCTAAAAGGTCATTGTTGCCACCACCAATAATGGTAGATGGCGTCAGAGACTACCAAAAATTTTACGACTTTTTGGTAGAAGGTTTGTCAGGTAACCTTTTTACTGTCAAAATGTTAAGCGGGGACACTGTTAAGGTGAATGTCACCAACGAGGAAGCCTATAGGTTAATAACTAAACATCTGTCTACCAATAATTGTTCGTGGCATTCTTACGAAAACAAACAAGATAGACCCATACGTGTAGTTGCGAAAAAACTGCATCATACGTGCGAACCCAAAAGAATTGTAGAAGATCTACAATCCAAGGGGTACAAAATTGAGGCTGCAGTAAATAAACTCAGTTGGAGGAACAAGGAGCCTCTAAATTTATTTATGCTCAGCTTCAATAATCAAGAAGATATCCAAAATATCTACAAAATTAACTATATTTTAGGATGTAAGGTGGAAATCCACCCCCTTAAAACTCCAAAACTAATACCCCAATGCAAAAAGTGCCAAGCCTATGGCCACACGCAAAAATACTGCTCTAAAGAGCCGAGATGCGTTAAATGTACTGGCAAGCACCTAACAACGGATTGCCAAAAGCCCGCCACTGACAAACCGAAATGTGTCCACTGTGGTGAACCTCATCCCGCTAACTATAGGGGATGTATAGTAGCCAAGGAATTGCAGAATTTCAAAAATAAAAATATGTCAAAGAACCCTCATCATTTGCCGAGACAAACTATCGATGTAAACACGACAAAACCTATTAAGGTCACGGCTCCGCCGCAACCTTGCCCGTCAAGCAAAAATAAGCCGAGAAACGCTTCATTTGCAGAAATTGCACGTAATAGCAATAATGCAACTCGAGACAATGTAAACATTGAAGTGAAATTAAATCAGGTACTACAACTTATGATCACGTTCGATGAACGTTTAAAAACAATTGAAAATAGCACTAAAAGAGCTATATCTCAGCAACAGTCATGAATAAAACCTTGAAAATTATGACTTGGAATGCTAATGGTCTACAGAAACATCAACATGAGTTACAAGTAGTCCTAGATAACGAAAATATCGACGTCTGTTTGATATCCGAGTCCCATTGCACTAACGAGTCCTACATTATGCTAAATGGATATAGAGTATATCATGCTTTACATCCATACAATAATGCTAGGGGAGGTAGCTCCGTTATAATAAAAGAAAGTATTTCTCACTATCAATCCATGATACATGAAGAATGTGACATCCAAGCAGTATCGGTATGCGTGGAAACGAAACGTTATCCGCTAACAGTGGCAGCAATATATTGTCCTCCGAGATATAAGATCAAAAAAGAGCAATACGTTAACTTTTTGCAAAAACTCGGCAATAGATTCATTCTTGGGGGTGACTTTAATGCCAAGAACACGTACTGGGGTTCCAGATTAACTTCAACAAAGGGAAGAGAACTACGAAGTGCCATGAACGAAATCAAATGCGACGTAATATCAACTGGGAAACCGACTTACTGGCCAACGGATCCAGATAGATTGCCAGATTTGATAGATTTTTTTATTTTTAAAAATATATCGTCAAACTATTTGACCATTGAAGAAGGTTTTGATATGAATTCTGACCACTCCCCGATAACTCTACAACTTGGTGAAAATATTATATTCAGAGAAACTTATCAATCATTAGTCAATTCAAAAACAGACTGGTCAAGTTTTCAGGTTGACTTAGAATCCAAAATCAAACTCAATGTGCCCCTCCGAAATGAAGTTCAATTGGACTTTGAGGTTAACAAGTTTACTTCGGATATTCAGCAGGCGGCATGGGAAAATACACCTGCTTTAATGACAAGGAGTAAAGGTAATATATATCCTAAAGAAATCATTGAACTAATCGCCGAAAAACGGCGACAGAGAAAGAAATGGCATCACACAAGATCACCCTCCGATAAAAATATACTAAATAGCTTGACAAAAACGCTAACTAAAACTATTAAAGCCTATAAAGAAGACTCAATTGCCACTTCACTGGAACACTTGTCTAGTGACCGCACCAGCAATTATTCACTCTGGAAGGCGTTGAGGAAATGCAAAGCACCTATTACACCCATTCCCCCCATAAGGGAAACTAACGGCAAATGGGCTGTAAGCAATGAACAAAAGGCAAAAAGATTTGCGCGACATTTAGAATCAATATTTCAACCAAATGAAGGATCATCAGAGGACTTGCCGTACCACGAACGCCAACAAGATTTGTCGGAAATAAAATTGGTAACCCCAAAAGAAGTTGCATTCGAAATTAGAAAAAGCATGAACGTGAAAAAAGCGCCAGGCTACGACCTTATTACAGGTCAGGTACTACAACATCTCCCACGAAAAGCATTGGTGAAATTAACAAACCTATTTAATGCAGTAATAAGATTGAAATATATTCCAGCCGTTTGGAAAGTAGCTGAAGTCATAATGATAGCAAAGCCAGGAAAACCGCCACACGAACCAACATCTTATAGGCCGATATCTTTGCTACCTATAATTTCTAAATTGTTCGAAAAACTTCTATTAAAAAGAATGAAACCTATACTTGACCAAAAAGCTCTAGTACCTAATCACCAGTTTGGTTTTAGGGAGAGACATTCCACTATAGATCAAGTACATAGGATCACGAAACTTATTGAAAATGCATTAGAAGAAAAAAAAGTGTGCTCCTCGGTGTTCCTAGATGTCGCGCAAGCTTTTGATAAAGTATGGCATAAAGGACTAATACATAAACTGAGTTCGATGCTGCCTTCCCCATTTGTAGCTATTTTAAAGTCTTATATCTCTAACAGAATGTTTAGAGTAAGGCAAGAAAATGCTTTCCCAGAACTTAAGGAAATAAAAGCTGGAATACCACAAGGTAGCGTGTTAGGGCCGGTTTTGTACCTATTATACACCTGTGACATTCCAGAATCAGAAAACAGTCTCATTGCAACTTTCGCCGATGACACCGCCATAATGTCAACTGGAAATACTCGCGAGGAAGCCGTGCAAAATGTGCAAATCGCAGTGACAAAAGTCTTTGAATGGACCAAAAAGTGGCGCATCAAGCTCAATGAAACAAAATCGACTCACATTGACTTTACTAACAAATCAGCTGACTACTACCCAGTTTATATCAACAACAAGATCATTCCGTTTGCAAATACAGCAAAATATCTAGGTATGACACTTGATGCAAAGTTGCGGTGGAAGGCACATATTAAGAAAAAACGAGAAGAACTCAACATACGCTATAACGATATGTATTGGCTGCTTGGAAAGAAATCAAGTTTGTCAATACCAAACAAACTTTTACTTTACAAACAAGTCCTGATGCCGGTATGGACATATGGTGTACAGCTGTGGGGCTGCACTAAACAGAGCAACAGAAATATCATACAGCGTTTCCAAAATAAAGTGCTAAGGGGCATAGTTGATGCACCTTGGTACGTTCGAAATGATGACCTTCACCGGGACCTTCAAGTACAGCCGGTTGACAAAATTATCCAACGTTTCGCAGAAGCTCATGAAAAGAGACTGCTCCACCATGACAATCCGGAGGCAATTCAACTCCTCGATTGGACGGACTTAAAAAGAAGACTCAAAAGAACTAAGCCCTTTGAGTTAGTGTAGTGCCTAGTGAGAATAATAAGTGTCTTTAGTGCTTACTGTTTAAGAACACAAGAACAAAGTGTATTAATTTATCAGACTCTAAGATTAATCAATGGATTCTTTTCTTAGAATAAGTATTATATAGAAGTTTAAGTCAGCATAAAATTACTTATTAGCCTATAAGCTAGATTGTAATAGTCTAAAGTGTATCTATCTACCTAAGATAGCGTACACTTTACACAAAAAAAAAAAAAAAAAAAAAAATTAATCAAGGTACATAAAAACACTGCTCATGTCACTTAAATTCTGATAGCTGATTTTAACATATATTTTACACAATATCGTTAAAAATCAGTATTCATTACTCCCAGACATATGCGGTCGGCGGTTTCACCTTACAGACGCTTCAAAGCTCTGAAAAAAAATTATTAAGGTCACTTATTTTCTGATGCTTGATTTTTATATATGTTATTCAGACAACTGTTTTAAAACGTTTTGCAAACGGACAGACCGATCCTAGGGGCCAAATATTCCCCAGACCCAATTTTAATGTCGCTGAGAGTATGGGCGCGGGCATTATCCGTGCGTATTAGGTATGCGTATATGTAGCATGTCTAATCGAAGTCGGAATTAATATTGAAATGTAAATAAAAATGCATAAGTACCTATTAGTAATTAACGCCTGTCATTTTAAAATTTACATTTTTGTATTTGTTTTATTTAATAAAGACTTAAGTTTTAAAGGTAATAATTTGAAAATCACGTAAATATCAAAGATTAACTTTGAGAAAAGTGCTCGTCTGACCGCAATCCATACTATATACTATATATACTATATATACTATATCCATACTAATATTATAAAGCTGAAGAGTTTGTTTGTTTGTTTAAACGCTAGGATCTAAGAAACTACTGGTGGGATTTCTAAAATGCTTTTACAGTTTGATAGTTCATTTATCGAGGATGGCTATAGGCTATATAACATCACGTTAAGACGAATAGGAGCGGAGCAGCAATCAAGAATGTTTAGAAAACGGGGAATATTTTTACCGTCTGAGAGCTTCCGAGGCGTACGCTGCCTAAATGGTTAAAGTTACGTAAAAATCGTATATTACAAAATTGTTTCTCTTAAAAAGTTCTATAAAAAAGTCCGCGACAGCATAATTATGTCTATCTTTTAAGGTTTGCTTACAATAAAATTATTTGTCTTTCTTTTAAGGTGAGCTTACAATATTATCAAACTGAAGAGTTTGTTTGTGCTAGGTTCTCAGAAACTACTGGTTGCATTACAAAAATAATTTCACAGTTTTTTAGTCCATTTATTGAGGATGGCTAATGGCTATATAACATCACGCTAAGACAAATAGGAGCAGAGCAGCCATGAATAATGATTTAAGAACGGGAAAATGTATTTCTTTTGTGAGGTTTCATTGCGTACGTTGCGTAAATGGTTAAAGTTACGTAAAAATTGTGTACTACAAAATGTTTCCTCTTAAAAATTTACAAAAAAAAGTCCTGAACAGCAAATGCCCATCTTTTAAGGTTCACTTACAATAACCTTTACAATAATTTTTAAAATATGAGCGACGCAACTCGACTACGCGTCGGAAGTAAACGTTTTCTACAGCAGTAGCCAATCAACTGAAAGATAATACCGGCCAAGTGCGAGTCGGACTCGCACACGATGAGTTCCGTACCAAAAAACGGACAAAAATAAATGTGACGGGAAACATTATATCACTTCAACAAAGTTTTGCGGGTCAACTCTAAATGAATATAAGCGACGCGACAGGAAAAATTATATCACTTTTTACACACATTATTAAAACCTACAACCCTCTATTAAATATACCTAAGATACGCGACGAGTGTAAAAGCGACGGGATTATATTACCTACTTAAAATATTAATACTATACCACTCTCTTTGTCACTCTTATTTGACGCAAACGAAGTTGCGCGGGTCAGCTAGTAATTTATAGAATTGTGCCTTACAAACTGTTTTATGATTTTTTTTTTAATCGAATTAATTTTAATTTTTTAAAGTAAATATCAAGAGGTTTACAAAGTATTAATAATTTAATTAAATAACAGCAACCTTTTAAAATAATTATTTATTGGCAACGAACCTTAGCCCAAGGAAAACACTGATGAACAAGATGACGATTTAGATATTCGATATCAAGATTGACTCGATGATGAATTACCTGACTTCAACGACGATGACAATGAAGATTAGAAAAAATATTTGTCCTATTTTTTGTAGTTTTTTAAGGTTTGTTACCAATAAATAATTATTTGAAAAGGTTGCTGTTATTTAATTAAATTATTAATACTTTGTGAACCCCTTGATATTTACTTTAAAAAAAAATTTTTCAATAAAAAATAAAACCGACTTCCAACAAATCCTGAAAAATAAAATTTACTTAGCACAAAGTAATATGTATTTTGATTTATCTGATTTTATTCAATATCATATTGAAGTCGGCGCCAAGTAAACCCATAGGTTTATGTAGGTATTATTCATGGCACCAACTTCAATACTATATTGAATAAAATCTGATAAATCAAAATACATTTTACTTTGTGCTAAGTAAATTTTATTTTTCAGGATTTGTTGGAAGTCGGTTTTATTTTTTATTGAAAATTTTTTTTTCATTATTTTAAGTGACGGGTGAACCGAAAAATATATCTATCTAGGTAAAAGTTTTCATCAATACAGATCAATCAAGCCCAAACACAAGGTAGCTGCTGTAAATCGTTAAGGATTTCCCTCGACTGTCTTTCGGTTCCATAATCAGATCGACTCCAGATATTCATTAAATAGTAGTAGGTACATTAAAGCACTGAATTAAAAAGTTAACAAATGAACTGGTTGTCCCTACAATTTTCGGTGGTTGTCCTCGATTTCTCCTGGATCCCATCATCAGATCCTGATCTGATTAAAATAGGACCACCTCAGAAGTAAACCCTATTCAAGAAAGAAAACAATTTAAATCCGTTTATAATTGACGGAAATATCGGTGAACATACATAAAACATTGAAAACTTCCTTTTTATTTTTTTGAAGGCGGATCTATCAATCTAGGTCCAAAGTTCTCATCAATACAAATCAATCAAGCCCAAACACAAGGTAACTGCTGTAAATTGTTAAGGAATGCCCTCGACTGTCTTTCGACTCTATCATCAGGTCGACTCCAGACCTTCATTAAAGTGTAGAACATTAAAGCACTTAATTAAAAAGTTAACAAGTGCACTAGTTGTCCCTACAATTTTCGGTGGTTGCCCTCGTTTTCTCCTGGATCACATCATCAGATCCTGACCTGGTGAAAATGGGACCACCTCAGAAGTAAACCCTATTCAACAAAAAAATAAATTTTGAAATCCATCTATAATTGACGGAAATATCGCTTGACATACATAAAAAAAAATACATACAGACGAATTGAGAACCTCCTCCTTTTTTTGAAGTCGGTTAAAAATTAAAATAAATTCGATTAAAAACAAATTCATGAAACAGTTTGTAAGGCACAATTCTATATTTATTGCGGTCAGACGAGCACTTTTCTCAAAGTTAATCTTTGATTATTTACGTGATTTTCAAATTATTACCTTTAAAACTTAATTCTCTATTAAATAAAACAATTACGAAAAAGTAAATTTTAAAATGACAGGCGTTAATTACTAATAGGTACTTTATGCATTTTTATTTACATTTAAATATTAATTCCGACTTCGATTAGACATGCTACATATACGCATAATACGCATGGATAATGCCCGCGCCCATACTCTCAGCGACATTAAAATTGGGTCTGGGGAATGTTTGGCCCCTTGGATCGGTCTGTCCGTTTGCAAAACGTTTTAAAACAGTTGTCTGAATAACATATATAAAAATCAAGCATCAGAAAATAAGTGACCTTAATAAATTTTTTTCAGAGCTTTGAAGCGTCTGTAAGGTGAAACCGCCGACCGCATGTGTCTGGGAGTAATGAATACTGATTTTTAACGATATTGTGTAAAATATATGTTAAAATCAGCTATCAGAATTTAAGTGACATGAGCAGTGCTTTTATGTACATTGATTAATTGGTACCAGAAAATTGGCCGTCTGGCCAAGGTAGCAACTAGTCATATGATCGTATTACACCCCACCACTAATCACTCGTACATATTTTGTCCATCAGAAAATGAGTGACGTCTGGGGGCTCTGGGATCTTGGACCATAAGATTATAAATCGTAAAGTATGTTGGTTTGGCATCCTTGCTTATTCAAAGGAAGCGATTCAGTTCATGTCTGGAGAACCACTCAATCTTTCAAATCTAGGCCATGAAATAATTTTTAATAGTAGTTTATGACACTGTTGCATAATAAGGGTTCTTAGAACACGAGTGTGCTTTAAAAAAACGAGCCGTAGGCGAGTTTTTTTATAGTATCACACGAGTGTTATAAGACCAAGTTATGTACAGTGTCATACACTACTTTATCTACTCTCATACTATAATACCTGATTTCATTTTGTTGTGATATATAGTTGCTCCTTGATTTCGCCGGTAACAGGTTCATGGTCATGTTTGACGCAGTTTCCAGAATGTCTGGTGGTGTACAATTACCACCATCCTCGCTTTAAGACATGTTTTTTCACAAAAACTAATTTATTTTACAAACAAAACCAAACTTTGTTTAATTTAAATGTAAAATGTTGGCGCCAAGGCGCAAACATCGATTGCGCATGCGTGTTTCTTTTTTTTTTAGGCTGCGGAGACCATAGATTTAGGATTTTTCGCTACTCTGGAGACACAATTTTTTTTTAAAGTAGAGGTTCAAACTTCTTTTTCAGCTGGAGATTGTTTATGGTGTATCGTAATGATTAAAAAGTTTTATTATGATAAAGGTGTCCATACAAGACCTGTATCGTAATAAAACTTTTTTTTTGGCCTGTGCGTAATGTTTGTCATAATAGTATTGATTTCAATTTTATAATCTTTGTATTATAGTATCAGAGTAGATAAAATTAATTACTTAACTAAATCATTGATTTACAACGCCTAAAGACGTATAGAGTGAAAGAATTGATCGAACCCGAGTAGGGTCTCGATGGCTGAGCTGGTAAAGCGTCTGGCACGGTATGCGATAAGTCGCAGGTTCGAATCCTGCCCGAAACTGACAATTTTTCCAAATCTAGGTCAAAAAATTTGAGTTACTTGCTGTCCTTGCATCAAGCCTATTGCCTATTATATTTCAGAACTGATGAGACCCGGCCAAGAGCCTGGCTGCTCAGGCACGAGGAACTTAGCGGACAACCTGTCCGATTTGAAGGCACAAGTGGCTGCCAACCAAAGGGTAACACTTTATACACTACTACACTTTGTAAAATATAACTTGATTCCAAAGACAGTTGTTTGAACGTAAGCAGGATTAAAAAGTTATTTTGAACCAACCTAGATGGACTGTGATAGCTCATAGACTTCCTCAATAAATGAACTATGGAAGTATAAAAAAAAATTTGAATGTCATCTTGTAGTTCCTGAAATCCTCTCCAGCATTAGAACAAACGAACTCTTCAGTTTTAGTATTGAGTATACCGAACCATATGCCCTACCGGCTTCCGAGTGCTTACCCTACAGACGGGAGCTGGGTAAGCACTCGGTAGGATGTGCCAGGAGAGACGGTATGGCTACGTTTACACGGTGCACGTTTTTCTCGTAAACGATTTTCCCGTGCACGATGAAATCATTCACACGGCGACCATTCAACACGTTTTTAACGTTACGATGAAATCGCATGAATGGGTTAGTCGTGTGAACGATCAATGTGTAGGTACATAAGCGCCACTACGATGCGTATTCGAGAAAATCGTGCCGACGCACGGCGATCCTAGTGGTAACTCCGCACGGTATACGGGAAAAACGTGTCTCGTACACACGATTTTTCCGTATGGACTCCATGTGAACAGTTTCATATATTGTCTACTGCCACTACGATTTCATCGAGCACGCGAAAATCGTGTACGAGAAAAACGTGCGCCGTGTGAACGCAGCCTATGATACCACAAAAAAAGCGTTTTTAAAATGGGCTAATTTCGAAAGTAGTAATTATATACAGATATTTCTCATTATGTTTTATTTGGCAGGGTATTCAACTGGTTGGCGAGTTGATAGCCGAGTACGGGCTAGAAGTGGTACAAGCGTACATGACGCACATACAGAAGAACGCTGAACTCGCTGTTAGAGATATGCTGAAGGTAAGCTGAAGGATTCACCACTTTTTAAAGTCTAATTAAAAAGCTGAGCAAAAAATTGCTACATTTACCTTATATTGCACATATCACCTTTTTAGAAGTTGTGTATTGCCGTGCTGGTATGGACAGGCGCAGGTTGTGACTGCCTGCTGTTGACATTTTTCAAGCCGCCTAAAAAGGCCTTCAACTTGGCTTAACGACTGCCATTTTACTGGCAACCGGGCAGTGGCGTTGGATGAATATTTAAAAAAGGTAAGCCGGTAAAAAAATATTATCCACTACTACTTCTCACCACTACTTCTACAAAAATTGGAGGACCTTGGAATAAGAGGCACTCAGTATGAGCTCTTCAAGAGCAATCTCACAGGGCGTTATCAACGGGTTAAAATTGATGACATGATAAGTGACGATCTGGAGGTTCGTTGTGGCGTCCGGCAAGGAAGTATTCTTGGTCCAACACTCTTCCTTATTTTCATCAATGACCTGTGTGAACTCCAACTCGGAAACGGAAAAATTGTAACCTATGCAGACGATACGGTCTTGATTTTCAGCCCTCCAGACTGGGAACAAATATTTAACTATGCACAAACTGGTATGGATATCGTTGCTAAGTGGCTTTCCGAAAACGCACTCTTCCTAAATGTCGAAAAAACAAATTACATACCAATGTCCCTATTCCCTTCTCCTTCCCCTGAATTGTCTTGCCACGAAATCATTGCTCACTCTTGCCTAGGTCTGAATAATGACTGTACTTGCCCTAAACTACAATGTAAGGATGACACCAAATACCTCGGAGTCATCCTAGATAAAAACCTTAGTTTTAAACTCCACTTAACCCTTCTAGCCACAAGGATACGTAAGCTTATATACATTTTCAGCAACCTCAGAAAAGTTGTCAATAGAAATATTCTTAGAAACACCTATCTTGCCCTATGTCAGTCTCTCATCACATACTGCATCACAGTCTGGGGTGGAGCGGCAAACACGCTAATGCTTCCTATTGAACGATCCCAAAGAGCTGTTTTAAAGGTTGCTCATTTTTTTCCCTTCCGTTACCCCACAAGTCAGTTATATGGAGATTGCGAGGTGCTGACGGTTCGACAGCTGTACATTTTCCACGCAGTACTAAAAAAGCACTCCGAAATTGGCTACACACCGCATATACACACTAAAAACGCAGAAAAATCCGAGTATGCCCGCCAGTTTTGTATAGAAATGCTTTGTCACGTAAAATGTTCTGTTTCTTGGGTAGATACTTATACAACAGAGTAAACTCCGCCATTGAGATATACTCCTATCCTGGAAAAAAGTGCAAGCAAATCATTTATGAATGGTTACAAAAATTTGATTATAATAAAACTGAGAACCTGTTGCAAAGCGCATTATAAAAATAGGTATGAATGATCGTTCAATCACTCATACACACACACACACACACACACACACACACACACACACACACACACACACACACACACACACACACACACACACACCACAAATGAAGATCATTTTGTAAGTGGGGATTCTGGTAATCT
This sequence comes from Miltochrista miniata, assembly GCA_933228765.1. Classification (NCBI taxonomy): domain Eukaryota; kingdom Metazoa; phylum Arthropoda; class Insecta; order Lepidoptera; family Erebidae; genus Miltochrista; species Miltochrista miniata. The sequence continues at coordinate 8,372,474 of OW121769.1, forward strand.
GTCTGACAGGGTCTTCCTAGTACAGATACCAGTCTCTCACAAAGGTATCACATTTTGTATCTTGTATTAGACATAGTTTATAGCCTTTGTGAAAGAAAAATAAATAAAGTTATATTATCCAGTTGGTCACGTGCCTGTACTATAGTATATTTTGCGTACTTATTAAATCTTACCGGGGTGGTGCGCGGCGGGCGGCGGCGCGATAGTAATGCCTTTTGAGTTTTGTTTGCCACCAGCTGTAGGTACTATACTCGTAAGGTTCATGTAATTTAAAAACAATGACGACATTATGCACACATACGAATGTGTGCATAATAAATTGGCTTTTAAAAAGGCGAATCTGACTTAATCCTTACATACTGTCATAAATTATCTATGCACTGATGACTAAAAAGATCATCAAATTTACACTACATACGTAACCCCTAACCATGTTTCGAAATTATTCTACTTCTCTCTGCAAGCTCATACAACCTATTTCTATTTGTCTCGATTGAAGTTAATTGAAAATAATTCATAAATTTGGGACTTTACGCGAAATAGGTAGGTAGGTACTAGTAATGTTTTTAATGATATATTTTGCATGTATTTTAAGTATAGAGTATTAAAAACCGCTATATTTTACAATACAAAATTGAAATAAATACCTATCAATTTTAAATTTGCAAATATTTTTATATTTGAATGAGTGTTCGAGAATATATTATTGTGTTTATTAGTTACTAGCTGACCCGCGCAACTTCGTTTGCGCCACATAAGAGAGAGTATTACCTGTTCCCGTCGCATTTACTCCCGTCGCGTTGCGTTTACTCCCGTAGCGTCTCGTCGTTAATATTCAATACTACGTGAGAGAAAGAGAGAGACAGAGAGAGAGAGAGAGAAAGGTTTCTCGTCGCGTGTATTCCCGTCGCATTATTTTTAAGAACAATTTCGTTTATGAAAGATGTATCCCGTGGCATTATTGTAGAAAAAAAATGATTGCCATTAAAATGGTTATTGTGTACCAACCCAATGATAGACACATGCTATCGCGCAATTTTTTTAGAACTTTTTTAAGAGAAACAATTTTGTAGTACATATTTTTTACATAACTATAAATATTTACGCAGCACACGCGACGAAGCTCTTAAAAGGAATAACTTTTCCCCCGTTTCTGAAACATTTACTATTACTGCTCCGCTCCTATTCGATGAAGCGTGATGCTATATAGCCTATGACACTCCACAATAACGTAGCTTTCTATTGGTGAAAGAATTTTCAAAATCGGTTTAGTAGATCCCGAGATTACCCCTTACAATTTAACAAACACACAAACTTTACTTCTTTATAATATTAGTATAGATGAGTAAATATAACATGTCACTGCCAGATCTGCAAAGGGAAGCCACCAGTGGCGGCTGGTGGGTCCTCGATCTAGTGGTGCACTTTACCTGCTTTCTTCTTTTCGTAAGCGTTAATTTTATTCCTATCAACTTTATTTTGAAAAGCTTTGTATAGTTTTAAGTACTTAGGTACTTAGTTATTGTTTATGCTCATTTTCACACACTCCACACACTTTGCACGCATTATAGAATAGAACTAAGAACAAAATAAAACAACTAACAATTTAAAAATCAAAACAATCAATACATAAGATACTGCGAAACAATACCTACCGAGAGAATTCGAATTTCGTCATCAACAAAACATCGAGGACTCTCGGTAATCTTCGGATTGCCCGAGCGATTGCGGCGCACTGAAAGCGGCTCATTGCCCGGTACATTTTCTATGAACGATGTTTTGTCTCACGCGCCAGGCGTATTAGCTCGTATCTAGTACAAGTTGTATGAGCAGCCCTCGTGCACTCGGGAAAGCGCACGCCGATTTTTGTTACAGGTAATCTAGGCTTTAGTAGTGCAGCAAAGAGCTTAAATTGTTCCGTTATAATTAGACATGTTATTAGTTTTGAGTTTTTGTATGTTTAAAGAATAAGTGTTAGGTAAATAGGTACTACTACTAGGCTTTTGGCATTGCAATGGTGAAAGCGTTTGCTGGTTTCTTAAAAAAATAATTATTATATATTTTATCTCTGAAATTAATGGCTTCGTGTTTTTGATTGTTGTTCTTGCAGTACCGATAATAATGTTATAACTCGGACACTCGACAGGCGCTGGCGGGTGGACTTCAGGACTGATATTGTTTGTATATACATATATATATATATATATATACCTAAGTATTATAACATATTTTTCATAGTTAAATTTCCTTCTCATATCATAGTTTATTTTTATTTATATTATTTTTATATTTTATTATTTGGTGATTTGAAACCTATTTATGATAGATTCTGAAGATGAGAGTGATGACGACAGTTTTCACACGGCATCTAGTCTCAACAGCAGTTTCGCTAGCGTTCCAACACTTGCTGATAAACTGAAATATCATTTTTCCGATGTACCTGAAAGTTTTAATGTAGTCCATTTGAATGCACAGAGTATTCACGCCCATTTTCCCGAGATGCTGGCTACTTTCGACTGTAAGAACATTCATGCGATTCTTGTTTCAGAGTCCTGGTTTAGAACATTTCACTCATCTACCTCCTATACACTCCCAGGGTTCCGGTTGATAAGAAATGATCGTGGGTGCGTTGGGGCTGGTGGCGGTGTTGCCATATATCTACGTACACAAATTCCTTTTCATGTCATTGATGTGTCAGCACAGCCACCACCCCCAAATGCTGGCGAGCATCTCTTTTTGGAAGTGGAACTAAATCATTCCAAAGTCTTACTGGGTGCCTATTACTGTCCATCGTCCGGTATTAACTTTTTCTCGTCTTTTGAACGTCTCTTAGAAAATCTAGCTCCCTCTTACAGTCACACAATCATTCTGGGAGATTTCAATACCTGCCTTGTAAAGAATGATCCTCGCTCTATCGCACGCGCCTCTACTTTTCGCCGTTTGGTTCAGTCTTGCAATCTTTCCATTCTTCCTCTTAATACTACCCATCATGTTCCTAACAAACAACCATCTCTTTTAGACCTTATCCTTGTATCATCCAAACAGCATGTCATTAAACATGGCCAATGTAACGCTGATGCCTTTTCTTTTCATGACTTACTTTTCCTTTCCTACAAACTCCGTCCTCCTAAAGCAAGGTGCAAAATTCTGTGGCAGCGCAATTTTAGAGGTATGAACCTTGACAGGCTGCGCGAAGACGCTATTACGATTGATTGGGAACCTCTACTTATGTCTGATTGTATTGACGAAAAGATTAATATATTTAATACACAAATCATTAATTTATATGACATACATGCTCCTGCCCGAGCGGTTAAAATGAAACATCTACCTGCTCCCTGGTTAACTGACGCTATTAAGGAGGTAATTGCCAAGAAAGCCGCAGCTAAATATAAATATAAATGTAAACCGAATGCAGGCAATCTTGAAAGATATGTGGCCATACGTAATCACTGCAATAAGGTGTGTAGAAATGCACAACGCCAATATATCCATGCATCTATCGATAACGGTGATCCATCTAAAGTGTGGAAATTCCTGAGAACCATAGGAGTCGGGAAGCCTAAAGAAAACACTATTCCTAAAAATGTTGACCTCGAAGCACTTAATTTGCATTTTTCTTCTTCGTCCAATTTCGGAGGGACCATCAAGATTAATACACTTAATTATCTTTCATCGCTCCCGACTCCTAATTATCCGCGATTCTTCTTCGATTCAATTACTGTTAGTGATGTTAAGAAGAGCATAATTTCAATTACCTCAAATGCAGTTGGGAACGACTGTGTAAGCCGTAACATGATCATACCTATCCTTGATCAAATTCTTCCTGTCATAACTCACATCCTAAATTTTTCTATTGTTAGGAGTCTCTTTCCATCCGCATGGAAAGAGGCACAAATTATTCCTTTACCAAAAAAGAGCAATCCATCTTCTTTTTCCCATTTTCGCCCTATATCTATACTACCTTTCCTTTCTAAAGTTCTCGAGCGCCTTGTTTACAATCAGCTCAATACGTTCCTCTGTTCTAACGCTTTACTAAACACTTTTCAGTCCGGTTTCCGTCCTGGACATAGTACTGTGACAGCCCTGGTCAATGTTACGGACGATATAAGAACAGGCATGGAGGAAGGCAAGCTCACAGTGCTGTCTTTACTTGATTTTAGCAATGCCTTCAACACTGTAGATTTTGAGATCTTACTTGGCATACTTGGCTCTATTAACATATCTCCTGCGGTGATTGACTGGTTTCAAAGTTACCTGTCTGGCCGCCGGCAACGCATACGCATAGAAGACTCTTTTTCTTCTTGGTGTAATATCACAGCCGGTGTTCCGCAGGGTGGCGTTCTATCTCCCTTACTCTTCGCTGTATTTATAAATTCGATCTCTCATAAGTTAGTTTCATCCTACCACCTTTACGCAGATGACTTACAGATATACACACAGGCGCCATTGAGTCAGTTGCCAGATGCAATTTCGATAATGAATAGTGATTTGGAATATGTATGTGAATGGAGCAATAACTATGGACTTCAGGTTAACCCTTCCAAGACCCAGGTCATTATTGTCGGTAGCCCTTGGACGATACCACGTATCGATTACACACAGCTGCCCCAAGTAATTTTTAATGGTACTCCTATCGTATTAAGTGACACCGTAAAAAACTTGGGAATACACATTGACAGAACTTTGTCCTGGGATTGTCAACTGCAGGAAGTTGGGCGGAAGATATTTGCAGCGTCGGGATCGTTGCGCAGATTACGTAATTTTCTTCCCACGGCCACTAAAGTTGCGCTGGCACAATCTCTCTTACTCCCAATCCTTGATTATGCAGATGTCAGCTATCTTGATCTCACTGAGGAGCAACTTGACAGGCTTGAGCGTCTTCAAAATGTTTGTATTAGATTTATATTTGGCCTCCGCAAATATGATCATGTGTCTGAATTCCGAAATACGCTCAAGTGGCTCCCAATTCGACTTCGAAGGAATACTCACATATTATGTTTATTATACAGTATATTGTTCAATCCTAGTACTCCCCAATATCTCAAAGAACGTTTCAAGTTCCTTCATGACACACATACAAGATTTTTAAGGTCATCGGAGAATTTGAGACTGGTAATGCCACAGCACTCCACGAACTTCATGGACAAGTCATTTACGATACAAGCGGTTCGCCTGTGGAATTCTTTGCCGGTTTCGATAAGACTAGCGCAATCTCAGGTATCTTTTAAGAGGATGCTAAAACAATACTTTTTATCCTCTGGTTAGTGTCGCATATCTCCCGTTAGTTTATGTATTAATATATAGTGTGGATAGGTCTACTGATTACTTATATTACTTAATGTTAACTTTAAATAATTCTTTATTTAATATTGAAAAAAAAAAACGTAAGTATATTTCTATTTTGTATCTATGATGACTTTTAGTATATTATGTGTGTACTGGTGTGTATGATGTTTTTATGTTTTTTATGTTTGTATGTATGTGTTTATTATTACTTGTATAAATGTGTGAATTTAATTGTACACTGCCATATCAAATCCTTGTAACTCAGTCCATCCAAAGGTTGCCTGGAAGAGATCGCTCTTAGCGATAAGGCCGCCTATTGTACATATGTATATTGTTAACATTTCAAATTGTATTTTGTGATAGTGTACAATAAAGAATATTTATTATTATTATTACCTAATTGTAAGTAATTTATTAATAAATTTTGTTATTTTTATATCCTTTGAGCTGGTGGTTCACTGCACGAGCGCACTTAAGGTACAGCCGCCACTGGAAGCCACAAGGAATCGGCTTGTATGGAGAATTCGCCACTGCAACCGGGACCAACGGCTTAACGTGCCTTCCGAAGCAAGGAAACGCTCGCAAATAAATGTCACAAAGTGGATGAGGTGGTCACCCAGCCATAACCGGTCATAGTAACCACGAGCCACGAAGGCTTCACAAAAATAATATTGAATAATATTATAAGAGAATTCTCCATATAATAACCTGATATTCAATAATTGTTTTAGGAAATAGCAAATAACGCGTTGACCAAAACTGGGTTAGCGGTCCTCAAAGCGACAGAGTACATGGACAACGGCACACCTATCACGCTTACTGTTACCTTGGACAAGGAGCATGGCAGTGCTGTCTGTGATTTCACGTGAGTACATAGCCTGAAATTGCTTACCAAAAAAAGTTTAATACTTAATGTTTTCTGTGTGCTCAAAATCTTTACAAAAATTGACTTGATATTTGGTCTACGTATTAGTTTAAGCGGCGCTGGTATACATTAAGGTGGATTTTTTATAATGTTATTTAGAACAACACAATTGGCAGGTTCAACTTGGGAGACATTTTGTGTGTTAGAATAGTTTTTTGTGCCTTTAATTGATGACGTTCTGCGTGTAATTCTGTTCCCGTTCAAGCATTCTATTAGAGCGTATTCCAGGGATAAAAGTAGCCTACGTGTAATTCCAGTCTGTAATATATCCCTGTACCAAATTTCAACTGATTCCGTTTAGCCGTTAGACCGTGATTGAGCAACAATCATCAAAATGTCTGCACAAACTCTCACATTTATAACAGCAGGATATAAAATATACAAACTATAATACTATTCTCTTAATATTATAAGTAGGAGTCGGGGAAGGCCACGACACACCTACCACGACCAAATTAATCGTGTGTTAGTTGAAGGTGGTGTCAAGAGCCGAAGGAACCGACGTGCATGCATGAAAAGAAAAATGAAAGTTGAAGAAGCAAGTGAGGTTTGTATGGACCGTGCCGTGAGGCGCTCGGTTCTTTCTGCCTACCCCGCAAGGGATATGGCGTGAAGGTAGATAGATGATAGATAGATTAATATTATAAATGTGAAAGGTTTTGAAGAGTTTTGTTACTCAGTCACGCTCTAACGACTGAATGGATCTGAATGAAATTTATTACAGTCTGGTATAACATTCGTCCCCTTAGTAACATAGAAATGTAACTCGATTTTGCATACTTTTGGGGAACAGCATAAAACCGTGTGACACGATGTATTAATGAGAATTTATGGACTACTATTGAAAGTATTCACGGTAAATGCATAAAATGCGTTGAGCGCATCATTTAGCTTTGCAAAGAAAGTAACTACTCATTTAAAAAGGTTTTATTTATATATTTAAAGTTCAATAGTTTTCAAAATGGATCCAGATACGCATTTATGTGACTAACTATTTCGTATGAAAATTAAATTTGATGAAATGAGATACTTCGTGTTATGTTATAATACTTTCATATTTTTTGTGTTATTAGAATTCAATTAAACATAATAAAAGAGAATACAAGTCGGGATAGATATGTATGTTGCATACCCTGAAGCTATTCGAGGAAGAGTATGTACGGCGGCAGAAAAATTATTATCCCGAACGTATATAATTATGTTTTAGATTATAATTCTGCAGTTCTTCAAAACCGTGAAGACAGGGACACTGTCTAACTTATCAAGGGGGATCATTATAGGGGATCACGAGGGCCACACCCTAAACTACGGATGTATCTATAGAACCCACAGTGGTAACGCGGATACAGTTCACCTCTTTAACTGACAAAGTAATTTCGAGCAGTATCCTTCGGCAGACAGTGATTGTGGGAGATTTCAACAGGCTCTTTGTTGACTGAGCGAGTTCTGAGAATTTTCAGAAAGGGCTGCTTATGAGGATCAAGCTCTCTTTTTAAGAATGTACCCTGATAGAATTCCCCAAACGGTTAAATACCTCACCAGGGTACCAGACAAGGAGAACGAGTAGAGTTCATTGCTGGACCTGATAAATACACCGTTACATGAGATGGATCACTTGGTACATTGGAATACTTTCGTTCCGGTGTGAGCGCCTCTCGCAAGGCCTGAACCGCCTCGGCTCAGAAAATAGCGGTATTGTTACTGTAAGTCGGCAGACTCGTGGGGTGGCTTTGCCTCACTTTAGAAGGTCTTGGCGGGCATAAAATTTACACTTCTTACCGCTGGATTCTGTAGGTGCAAAAAAGCCACAGGGCAGGGGTTTAAGTAGTTAATAAGTGAAGTTGCCAGACGGTCTACCTGAGGTGGTATTCAAGTAATATGGTCAGAAGTTTGTTTTGTCAGGTACTAACATTTCTTTTATATTCCAAGAAACGAATATGTACTGATTTCATGGAAGACCGCAGATGCACATCGCATTGCCAAGCATACTGTTCGTCTCAGAAAAACTCAGCGCTGTCTGCCTGCACTACACGCGAACGGCATTACGCTGAGTGGCGGCCGTTATTATACACTGTGTGTACTTAGCATGAAACGCATAATTTTAAAGGTTTTGTTGTTTAATTTGGATTAAAAACTTTTTCTTTCTTTCAAGAAGGTACAACCCTTCCGACTAAAGGCCTATAACCACCTCCCTTTTATAAAATGCTATAGAGCTCGTAATTAATAGACAGTCTGTTGTTAGGGTAAATTGAAAAACATTACCTTCGCAGTGACCGGCAGTACCTACTGTTTTCGTCACTGTCACTCAACTGGTGATCTTAGCCAAGTCTGGCAACTTAAGAAGTTGCTCGCCTATTGACTGCCCTAGGAGTTACGGGTACCCAACTTGCTGCATTTCAATGACATATTATCTATTGAGGACGCCCCTATATTCCGTCATGAAAACGTATTATTGATTTCAGACAAAAGTAATATACAAATTGTGTCTAAAATATATTTTGGAACTCGTTTCTGTTTGTCCTTATAATAGCAGTTCTGAGAAAGATCTGATCAGACTTAAGTCTACGTTTGTTTCATCGCAATCGGTTAAGTAGAAGCGGAATTAAAAACAAACGGAGTTGAGAACAAAACGGTTAAGAACAAAACGGAGTTAAAAATCAAGGTTGGGTTTCCGTTCAATCACTGTTCGTTTAGTCGTGATAAACGTCATCCCCGCGAGCGAAACTGCATCATTGCCTAGTGGGTTATTTAAATACGCTTGGATAATGGTTAAACACTATGGACGGGTGTCTTTTATATTCTATGATCATTTTGTGTTCAATTATTGTAGTGTTAAACAATGAAAGCACTGTCACGCAGAAACGTATCTACAGATACGTTTTGTAACGCACAAACGTATCTTTAGATACGTTTTGGTTTCAAGTATATCCAGGGTCGTGGGTTCGGGCCCCACGTTGGGCGCCAATGTAACCTTAGGGGTTAGGAGATAGAGAGGAAGAAAACAATTAAATAGTAGGTATACAAAATTTATTAAAAAAATAGGGGTATGTTGGTGAAGGTTCTCTCAGGGGGGTTCGGTATGCTCGTAACCGTAGGTTGCAATTACACTGAGAATTAAAAATGCCACTGTCCTGCGTTAGTCCCCGGGTAGGATCGGAGCAGCGGCCGTGCAGCAGCAGTAGGCAGGGCTCTGGCCGTGCAGGTAGGTGCAGCGGCAATGTGACCGACGTCACGTAGATGATGTGAAGGAGTAGATGAAGGCGAAGAGTGAAGATGAACGTGAAAGTGAACCCTGGAATCGTAATTTAGTCGATTCACAGTTTGTCCTAGTTTTCCTACTGACTGCAACATCACGAACACCACAACGACCACTCCCGAAGAGGGCTAAGCAGGAAGCAAGTGGCATCTTAGGCTACCATGGTGTTCGATGATGAGGCAGTCATACAAGGCAAAGTTATAGAATAGTAAGAAGACTTTACACAATGGGAATGCCGAATTGCGTGATAGACTAGTTTGGCTGTAGGTAGTTGCCATTAAAATTTAGCAGTGCAATCCTTACATAAAATGTAATTAAGCCTTACATATATTTTATAAGCACTAGCAAGGCTGTACTAAACAAAATTAGAAAGAATCTAGCAATTATGAAATGATGAATTTAGATGTATTTCTAAGTTCTAGATTCGAGTTACCTACATAGTAATAAATATAGATTATGCAACACTCACCCAATAAAACTCGGGGTTCACACACTGACTTTAGTTTAAGCCGGCATCGAGCGAAAAATGGCAAAACGATAGTTACCATTTCGTTGATTCAAACAATTCTATTTGCACAATTTGCATAAAAAAATAATATGTATGTCAGCAAGAACCAATGCATCATTACTGATACTTACAATCAGGATATAATTAATAGGTATCTAGAAAAATACGTTTAAAAATCATTAATATCTAAAAAATCTTATGCTACTGTTTAAGGGATTTAACAAAATTGGATGTAGTTCAGTGGCGGATACAGAAAAAACACAAGGGGGGGCGCAAAGTAAAATTTTGAGTCTCGACACCCCCCCCCCCCCTCAGGCCCCGGGCATGAAGGCCGATATTCTTGTTTCCCCACCCTAGTTGCCCGTATGGGGCCATGCTTACAGTCTCTCTTGGTAAATGGTGTCTGAAATTCTCTTGGTAAATGGTGTCTGAAATTCTATTGGTTATCGATTAGGTATGTGATCCTTTTTATTTTATACCACTAAGGCGACAGACAAGCATACGGCCCACCAGAAGGACTGGCGGTCACCGCAGCCTATGAACGTTTGCGACACCAGAGGTGCCACACTCGCGCTGCCGACCCTATAAAAAATTAAAAACCTTCTAAGACCTAAGACCCCTTTTGAAGAACTCTATACCGTAGGCGTTTGGGAAAACCGAGGCAGGGTGATCATTCCACAACCTAAGCGTGCCCGGAAGAAAGTTCCTATCGGATCTATCCGTGCTCGAACGCTCCGGACGTAGAGTGTGAGGATGAACTCCCTGTCTGTGGCGAGCGGTGCGATAATATCCATGCTGAGCGGTAGTTAGCACTATCAGGGGTTTCGTATTAAGCATAAAGAGATGTGGGGAAAATGACGTATTATGCATGACATCGTATTCAACATACATAAATACAGTCACGCCTCTTTACCGGTGGGGTAGACAGAAACGGCTCCATATTGGCTCACCTAAAGTTCTTTATCCGAAATTGTTCTTCCTAATGATTTCTAAGCCGAATGATCACTATTCCTAAAATTTTTCATCCTTAAGTTTTTCATTAATACTATTAGTAGGGCTACTGGCGATGTTCATAACACTAGTGTTTCCGAAAATTGTAATTAAGCACTTATATCTGCAAATATATTAAAACTCCTGCTGTTTTTTATCTTATCGCTTTTATCCCTGAACATAATTACCATAATATTGCCACTCATGCTCGGAAAAAATAACCACGAAGGCTAATGCGGGAGCTCCGCTTCGCTCCCGCCTTAGCCTTTTAAACTAACCTATCCTAATCGGATTGCGGGGTGTGATCACCAAAGCAATTTTATTAAGATAACTAGCTGACCCGCGCAACTTCGTTTGCGTCACATGAGAGTAAGAAAGGGAGAGGTATGTTATTAATATTTTGAGTATTATAATGTTTCCCGTTGCATTTACCCCCGTCGCGTCGCGTCGCTTGAATTCATTAGAGCTGAACCGCATATCTTCGTTTGCGTCACATGAGATTGAGAAGGAAAGAGGTGTTAAAGTGATATAATGTTTCCCGTCGCTTCTAGTTCCACCCTTCCGTTTTTCGGTATGGAACTCATCGCGTGCAAGCCCGACTCGCACTTGGCCGGTTTTTATCGTTCAGTTGACTGGCTGCCACTGAAGACCAAGTTTACTCCCGTCGCGTCGCTCATACTTTAAAACTTAAGAGGGTTCTTGTAAGTGAACCTTAAAAGATAGACATATGCTGTTAAGGACTTTTTTTTATAACTTTTTAAGAGAAACAATTTTGTAATACACAATTTTTTACGTAACTTTAACTATTTATGCAGCGTCCGCAATGGGAGCTCTCAAAAGAAAGAAATAATCCCCGTTCTCGAAACATTATTCATGGCTGCTCCGCTCCTATTCGTCTTAGCGTGATGTTATATCGCCATTGGCCAACCTCAGTAAATAGACTATTAAACTGTAAAATTATTTTTGAAATGCAACCAGTGCTTTCTGAGATCCTAGCACAAACAAACTCTTCAGTTTCATTATATCGTGAGCGAACCTTAAGAGATAGACAAATTAAGTTATTGTGAGCGAACCTTAAAAGATAGACATATGCTGTCGCGGACTTTTTTGTAGAACTTTTTAAGAGAAACAATTTTGTAATACACAATTTTTACCTAACTTTAACCATTTACGCAGCGTACGCCTCGGAAGCTCTCAGGCGGTAAAAAAATTACCCCGTTTTCAAAACATTCTTGATTGCTGCTCCGCTCCCATGTGTCGTAGCGTGATGGTATATAGCCTATAGCCATCCTCGATAAATGGTCTATCAAACTTTAAAAGAATTTTCGAAATCCAACCAGTAGTTCCTGAGATCCTAGCGTTCAAACCACCAAACAAACAAACTCTTCAGCTTTATAATATTAGTATGGATTTACTTGTTTTCATTAAGAATTAATCTTTGTTTTATTCCCAAAACTAACTTTTACTAGCTGTTAGTGGTAAAACCTAACATTTACCAAATTAAAATAGTATTATAGTGTAAAAGATGGTCATGTTGAAAAAATATAGGAAAATCAATAGAAGTATAATAGATGTTTATTGCTGCTGACATTATGAAGTTGAATGCTTCGAGATTATGAACATTAGATAAAGATAGATAAACATAGTATGGTATGGTATGGTATAAAAAAAAATAGTAGATCTACACATGTACTCACAATAAGACCTGTAAATTATTTACCTATGTTTACGAAATGATTAAACGAATATGAATATGAATAGAGACAGAGTACTCGTAGTTAGGAATTGTGATTGTTAGGATGAAAAATGTTAGGAAGAACATTTTCGGATTTCCAATTATAGGAGTTGAAAATTTAGGTGAACTTTAGTGCACCCGACAGAGACCACCTGCTGTGTCGAATGCTACACCTTCCCAGTTGTTCCGCGGCAGCAGTTCCGCGGCGGAACTAGACTGGGAATAATCGAGTAGAATACCACCCTGGCAACTTCTTTCGCTCCTCCTTTAATAATTGTTTTCATACATGCTCGCCGGTTTCGGGCACTATTGCTTGACATGTCGTTTCTTTAGTATGTCTTCCGATTTGATTGCCATACGTATGTCTAGGGCGACATCTACCGGGTTGTCCGTTCACTCTCGCTTCATTAATCTGTTTCGTCAATCGTCTTTTGTTCATCCTCTGCCAGACACCTACAGACACCGTATTATTTACTTATCGACTGATTCAGCATAGGATATAAATACCCCATTTTCTACTCGCGTAGTTGAACGAAGTTCGTCGGCGAAGTCGCCCGACTACTCTACACTATCGTATTCGTCCAACTTCGCGAGTAATGTAGCCTGGCGCAGCGCGGACGAACGACGACGCGTGCGCCGTGTGTGAGCCACCCAAGGGGGGGGCGCGCGCCCCCCGCGCCCCTACCCTGTATCCGCCACTGATGTAGTTTACTATGTATATCTTTACTTTCAATAAACTACATTTCATAAACTACAATTAGTAATGCTAATATTTTACCTACGTTAAAATTTTAATTCATTAATACCTAAAAACAAAAGAGTTGCCCAAGTTTCTCATACATTTCTGCGAGCACGCAGCTTGCCGACTGACAAACCTTAGTGATCCGCAAGAGCTCAGAGCGAGTACACGTCTCGTTGCGTCGCAAAAAATAGAAATATTTACGTAAAGCATAGCGTGTACGCACACTTGGACGTGCAAACAAAAAAGAGGTAAGTACATTTTACACATTTTCAAGTTTTTTTACTTATGTACGCAATTGTAGTGGGAGATGAATACAAATAGGTCCAAAATATTTTTTTTTATATTACTTAATAGGTTAACGACTACAACAAATCGTATGTTCTATGTCTGATTTCCTTGCAATTATTGTAACTCAATTGAAGATGTTCTTTATAAACTATCGCGGTTTTTAGACCGAATGTCTGAGTTATCTGAAAATGTGTTATTTAACAAAAATTATTGTATTTCACAGAAAATGGGACGACGCAAGGAAAAAATAGAAATATTTACGTAAAGCATAGCGTGTACGCACACTTGGACGTGCAAACAAAAAAGAGGTAAGTACATTTTACACATTTTCAAGTTTTTTTACTTATGTACGCAATTGTAGTGGGAGATGAATACAAATAGGTCCAAAATTTTTTTTTTTACATTACTTAATAGGTTAACGACTACAACAAATCGTATGTTCTATGTCTGATTTCCTTGCAATTATTGTAACTCAATTGAAGATGTTCTTTATAAACTATCGCGGTTTTTAGACCGAATGTCTGAGTTATCTGAAAATGTGTTATTTAACAAAAATTATTGTATTTCACAGAAAATGGGACGACGCAAGGAAAAGTATTATAAATAGAAAAGTGGGCGAGATTCCGCAAAAATAGGATATCTTACTACAAGTAGCACGATAAGTTATTTGTATTTTTTGGTGTTCCGTTCTCAAAGGAAAAAAATGGGACCCTATAACTGTGACTCAGTCTATCATCTGATTTATGGTATATATATATATATAGATATGGTTTATGAGATCCATAAACCATGATAGCTACAAATTATAAATTGTCATTTGTTTGTATGTATTATAATGGTATTGTGGCTGATAGCCACATTTTATTCTTCAAAATATTCGAATAATAGATACAAATTCACAAATAGGTTAAGGGTGTTTTGCAATGTAAATATTATCAAAATACACATTTGAGTCTATGAATATGATCTTTAATTGCCTCGCTGATCCATAGTATATAAGTAATAAGGTCGTCTATAATGATGTCAACAATACAATCCTGAAAGTAGTACATTGTGTAACACTAATATTCTTAGCCTGAATGGTAACAAAACTAAATGTAGACTAAACAAAGTCAGCAATTATTTCCTGGGTAACTGTATACGTTTTTACAATAGGCTTCTACATGACATAAAAAGTTTGCACTTAATTAAGTTCAAAAGTGTATAAAAAGTACCAAAAGTACACTGCATGGGTTACTATACTATTGACGATTATTTGCTTGACAAGGAAGCCTGGAAATGATCTGCTCGCTCTACTGCATTCTCAAACAACATTTTGTGATTTTTTTTTATATTCGGTTCGCCAAATTGACTTCGCCACCAGCCTGATGGTAAGCCGTAGCGCATCTAGCGATTGGGGGCCACTTTTGACAGTGGTCCTCAAGTTGACGGCCCTGCACAGTGTTTTATAATCGCTCAGTAGCGGTCACTCTTTTTTTTTATGGCCAATAACGATAGATATAAACGTAGTACAACATAATATGACACACCAAAAATTTTTTTTTTTTTTTTTTTTTCTCTTTATTTTTTTTTTGGGACTTTTATACAACCGTATATGCCAGTCCCATCGTACCTTATTTAGATAATGTTACATATAGGTATTTATACATGGCAATTCTAAAATCTCAACATAGTGAATTTATATATACTACATGCAGCTTCAGAGTTTGGTGTACACAAAATTTGTTGTAGGATTCCTACATCATACAAGTTTAAGTTTAGTTCCTTAAATAGCTCCTCTCTGTCAGACCGATATCTAGCACATTCCACCAGCAAGTGTAGAACATCTTCCACAGTACCACAAACCTCACAGTTTGGTGACTCGGTTTTTTTCATTAAGAACCCAAACTTGTTGAGTGGAATATGTCCAGACCTCAGTCTGTGGGCGATCACATTCAGTTTCCTACTTAATTTAGTATGTAAAAACCAGGGTACATGAGGAGGCTCCGACACTATAGTTTTGTACCAAATACCTTTATCCTTCGATCTTTCGTTGAAATATTCTTTCCATAGCACTTGACATTTATTTTTATATTTAGGTAATAGTTCAATGTAACTACTTTCCATCGTAACCTCTTTTCCCCCACTAATTCCAAACTTTGCCAAACGGTCAGCCTCCTCATTCCCCTTTATACCTATATGTGAGGGAACCCATTGCAGTTTCAGATCAAACCCATTGTTTATTAAGGTGTGAATTTGTGCCAATACAGCATAGGCTATCGATGTGCCTCTGCAACCAGAGGCGCAACGAGCCAAATGTTGCAGTGCACATTTACTGTCTACATAAATTACAGTTTTCCTATAACCAGTACTTTGTATATAAGTTAGTGCTTCTGAAACTGCAAGGAGCTCCACGGACATGATTGACATGGGATTACTTATTTTAAAACAATTATTCAACTCATTATCCTGTTCCAAAGGATCATAGTAAGCAGCGCCGCTTCCATTAACACTCTTAGACCCATCAGTGAAAATAGTATAATAGTCGTCATATTTTTCCCATAGTTCTTTAAGTATTTCCGGTTTTACTAAATTAAAATCGTATGTTTTTTTAGGAGCCTTAATTGAATCTAAATGGTCTCTTATTATGTTTTGAGCAGGAATCCCAGTCAACCAAATATCAAGAGCAAACATTTCTAGAATTGACGATGATTTTATACTTTCCTCTCTGACTTCTTCAAAGACACTAACAAGTAAGGGAAGTTTCTTGTTTGTCCAATACCTGGTGTGTGTAAGAGTGCCAAGTTCCAACAGCAGCTTGGTTGTTATATTATCAGTTATTGATCGCGCCTTTAAACAATATTTAACGGCTAACCATCGTCGCCTTAAATGCAGTGGAGGTACACAAAGCTCGCATTCCATCACGTGAATTGGAGTACTTCTAATGAAACCCCCTACAACCCTCAGGGCTTGATTTTGCACTTTAACTAATTTGTATACATTTGAATTTGCACTATTGTCGTATAAGAAGCTTCCATAGTCTAACCTACTTCTAATAAGTGCAATATATAGCCTACGTAAATGAATTTGATGAACACCCCATGAGGAGCCAGTAAGAATTTTAAGTAAGTTGACGAGTTTCTGACACTTTTCGATGACTTCATTGATGTGTTTACCCCACCGCAGTGTTTCGTCTAGCCAAACACCCAAATATTTGTAAGATTGAACTGCATCAAGTTCACAACTATTTATAAAAATTTGCACCCGCTGTTGTCTTCTAAATCCTCTACTAAACACACAGTATTTTGATTTGCTAATAGATAATTCTAGTCCTAATTCATCTAAAATATTAATAAAAATTTCCAATGCATTTTGAATTTTATTTTGACCCTCTACAATATTTTTGAAAGTTGTATATATAACAAAATCATCTGCATATTGGCATATACACACATTCATGATTTCCTGGCAAAGTTTGTAAGTTGCTATATTAAAGAGCAGTGGTGAGATGGGGTCACCTTGAGCTAAGCCTTTTCCTGTATATCTGGTTATCTCACTACATTCAGCAAATTCGTTAGTGACTTTCAGATGGCGCTCACTAAGAAAGTTCCATAGATAATAACATATACTTCTACCTATATCTAGACTATCCAGGGTGCACAATAGTTTTTCTATCAAAATGTTATTATATGCGCTTTTAATGTCTAGGAAACAAGCCAGGGTTGGGTCGCTATTTGTAAAGCCTATTTGTATTTGGGTCACTAAACGAGTTAAGCAGTCAAGACTAGATTGTCCTCGCCGAAAACCAGTCGCATAAGGTGACAAAATGTGATTCTTTTCCACATACCATTCAAGTCTTTTGGCTATCATAGCATGGAAAATCTTACAAGTGCAGGCCATCAAAGAAATAGGTCTTAATTTATTATTATTTACACCAGGACCTGCCTTGGGAATGGGTATGATTCTGATGTCCCGCCATTGGGAGGGGGGAAAACCTGATTTTAAAATGGAGTTATATATCTTGAGTAAGTATAACTTACCATCTGATGGTAAATTTGAAATCATGGAGTATGTAATTTTATCATCACCAGGAGCAGTATCTTTTTTCTTTAGGCATTGACACATTTCCTCTAGTGTGAATTCAGATTCTATATAAGCATTCCTGGAATAAAAC
Organism: Miltochrista miniata; assembly: GCA_933228765.1. Lineage (NCBI taxonomy): Eukaryota > Metazoa > Arthropoda > Insecta > Lepidoptera > Erebidae > Miltochrista > Miltochrista miniata. The sequence goes on from OW121769.1 coordinate 8,390,360, forward strand.
ATTGGCATTACTGGAATTGTATAATCTGGTGCAAGGTCCCTCATCATCTCACCCAACAGTTCCTGTGGGACATCAGTCCTTGTTCTTTTGTAACCTTTTACCCAACGTAAGCGATGCCACATATTAGAGGCAGATACCCCATAATCAATACTATCACAGAAATTTCTGTAATCATTTATTTTAGCGTTTCTTATAGCCTGCCTAGCCTTCAGCGTTCTTTCCTTAAGCAATGCGAGATTTGAAGGTGTTGAATTTCTCCTAAACTTGCTCAGTGCTAGTCTCCGTTCACCTATTAATTTAGAGATATCCGGGTTCCAATATCCTTTTGCTTTGAATTTACTGCTTGGGTTATTACATATTTTAATTATGGGAATACTAACATCCGCTGCCCTATTTATATGGTAAGTAAAATAGTCATATAAGGCCTGTACATTATCACCTATCACATTAGGTGAAGAAAAGCAGTTTACAAGCTGATCCCCATAGAGTTTCCAGTCAGCCAATTTGAAATTACGTTTTTTAGTACTATGAAACACATTATTATAGGTAATTTTAACTTTAATAAACAAGTGATCACTACCTAAATTTTCATTCATCACACACCAGTTGAAATTAATAGCTATATCTACAGATGCAAATGTAATATCAGGTGAAGAGCGTTGTAATACACCATTAACTAATTTAAGCCTAGTGGGCTGTCCATTATTGAGAGAAGTAAAACCAAACTCAAGAGCCGAGTCAAAAATTTGTTTACCTCGTGTATTATTCTTGTACGACCAATTGGTATGGTGGCCATTGAAATCACCGGCAATCAAACAATTCTTAGGGAACATAGAAAATATTGTATCCCAATCTGATTGAGTAGTACTTACAGAACTAGGACAGTATAAAAGAATGATATGCTGGATGTAACGACAGTTATTTAACTTTACACACAGTAATTCTATACCTGGATTATTTAGATTTATATGTACCTCTTGAACACTCAATGAATAGTGTGTGAGCAAAGCAATTCCACCATATGAGTCCCCTCTATCTCGTCTATATATATTATATTGATTAAAGTTAATACATACCTCCTCTTTTAACCAGGTTTCACTTATTAGTGCAATGTGTGCCTTCTCCTGTGATAACAAACAACTAACCTCTTCTATTTTAGGTGACAAGCTTTGTGCATTCCACTGCAATAAGTTTAAATTAATGTCTCTATGTAAACAAGCCATTTTGGAAAATAGAAATTAGTTTGTTACAAACATCTGTCTCCTTGACTGTGTACCAAATAAAATGAAAACATTCTTCAATAATAAAACTAAAAATTAATTTTACTTTCACTTCAAAATTACCGTCAGACTGCCAGACTTTTTTTAATTTATATATCAACTTCTTGAAATCGACTTTGTTCTTAACGGGTTCTTCTTTACTTTCAATATTTTCTTGTGAGGTTGATGGTTTACCAGCCCGCTCACTTGTAAGATTATGGTTTACATATGGCTTTTCTTTCTTTTTCTTATTAATTTGCTTTTTAGGTCGCTTACCCAGAATTACAGAGCTTATAGATTCTTCCATGCTTTGTTCTCCCATGTCCTCCATGCTTAAGTTTTGTTTATCGGTCACTAATACATCCTTATAAGTTTCCCTTTCGTTTCTTATCATAATATTACATGTGCTACTGTGTTCGTTTTCGATCATAGAATGCTGTTGGTTGCGCATCTTTTTTTCCTCCAAATATGTGGAGAGAGCTTTTCTGTACGTGTAGTTCTTGTCACACATAATACTTCTTACTGTTTTCTCTTTATAGAAGATGGGACAAGATTTATCTAATGCCATATGTGGCCCTTTGCAATTAATACATTTGAAATCGGTAGTCTCGCAGTTACTATGGTTCTCCCCACATTTCGGGCAGCGTATTATTTTTGATGGGCAAGTTTTTATAAGGTGTCCGAAACGCCAGCATCCAGAACATTGGGTCACCGGAAACTTGAAGGGTTCCACCTTGAACCTGCAACCATACATTGCTACGTATGGAGGTAAGGTGGAACTTTTAAAACACAGTCGCACAGTTTCGCTGTCCACCCACTCTTTTGTCATATTTAGCCGTTTTAGTCTTCTCACAGAGATTATATCGTAATCGCATTCTAAACTTTGTTGAATTTCTTCTAGATCAATTTCAAGGTCTATTTGCTTGACAACTCCATATGTCAGATTAACTTCATCGACAAATTGACATCTATAGCCCAGACTAAGGAACTTTTGACACTCCACCAACTTCTTGGCATTTTCTTTATTTTCAAACTCTAGAAGGGCTCTGTATGCATTTTTGTATTGAATTTTTTTAATATTTTGTATCTTTTCTGCACTTAATAGTTTTGCAAGGCCGAACTGTTTCGGTAATTTAACCTCCTTTCCTGTAATACAAACAACATTATTTGCCGATTGTAAGCTTCTTTCACTGTTCAAACTGCTATCAGATCTCCAAGAGGATCGTCTTGCAATTTTTTTGTTCCCCCTTCTAACAGTTATAAAACCATCCTCCTCTTCAATAATTTCCTCGCTATCCTCTCGCACTCGTTTTTCAGAACCTCGCTGCGTACTATTACTCTTCTCCACTGTACATGACATCACTTGTTGCTCACTTCTATTCACTATTTCCTCATCTAATAGATTACTTCCACTAACCACATCAACATCATTCTTCCCGTCATCCATTATCGGTAAACATTTGCATAAAAAAGTGGGTACTTTTTAAAAACTTTTAGCGATAACGAAAGCTATACGATGCGTGCGCTTAATACGTGATCTCACGCAACACTCCACACCAAAAATTGAAAAAAAAAAAAATTGGTTTTGAAATTATGAAGCTTTTCTTAAAAGGTCATTGAACTTTGACAAAAACATTTTTTACAGATTTTGTTCGAAATAATCAAAATTTACTGTCGTTAAAATTACCAATGAATGGAGAAATATATTCGTAATGATGTGTAGAAATTACAAGTCTGCACCTGCCCTAACATACGAAATATAAATTAATTTTCAAATTTTAGAAAAATAAATATAAAAACTTTTCTAGTCGGTCGCGGTCGCATTTTTTTTCACTATCTAACTAATGTCCAGTCGTGTAGCTTTATACTTATAAATTTTTAATTTTTTTTCAATGTAGGACAGCTGAGATAAGACATTTCTAAGTTTTTACAACATATTTTTTTGAAATTTTTAAGTTGCCTAATGTTGCGTTGCGACCAAACAGAGCGACTGTCGCTGAGAGAATTGTCTATGTGTGAGTGCCGCACGCACACAGCTGAACCGCCGATTCAAAACACCGAAAGTGCCGCTGCCTCCTGCGCTCGGACGGGCCTTAACGATATTCATTATATATAAATTAATAAAATTTACTGTTTAAATATAATATTAGTTGCCGACGCGCGGTACGTGCACACGTTAAGACGATCTAAGGTTCTGTGTCGAGTCAAGTCTCGAATGATCTCAGCGCCCGCGCGCCGCGCGTCGTGACTGGTTCGGTATAGATATAAATGTAGATATAGCTGCGCGAACAAAAGAATATTTATACTACTCGTTTGCGCGAGGTTTGCCTCCGCATTATTTACTTAGATCTATTAACTGTAGTATTAAATAGATTAAGCATAGTTTTAGTGCAGCTAAACTATGATAATAGTAGGAAGTGTAACGAACCGTTACAAGTTAACACACAAAAGCCTATCTGAAGATAAGTTTGTGTGTTTGTTTGTGTTTTACGTGTTTTACAGATACGGTGGAGGCTATTTCGGAAATGAAGAGTCCTAGAGATACGAGTCTTTGTGACAACATGGAACACACTATTTCTTGACTGGTGGCATACTTAACTCAAAATCGATGAAAATCGAGCTACATTTTTATGTTACTAAGGGGATGATATAAGCGACTTATCCTCAGAATATTATTCCATGGGTAGCGAGAACGGGAACCTCATTCCATCAACTAGTTGGACTTTAAATAACAGGTTATGTGCCCCCTTTTCCAGCGGCACCGGGGTGGAAGTGTGGGGCAACCTGAACGCCCCTCGCGCCATCACTCTGTCAGCGCTGATCTACTGTCTGCGGTGCATGGTGGGACACGACGTACCTTTGAATCAGGTAATTTATTGTTACTTATTCATATTTTTGTATGTTATTGTAGCTATTAACCCGGCTATATTTCAAGATATTTCTGTTGGACCTTTTGGTTTACGTTTGAGAAGTCTGTCGGCCGTGGGTCTGTTGGAAGTCCTGGGACATCCTTCCGAGGGCTTACCCGGGGCTCTCAACCATAGGCTGTTGGGCGATACGTGAGGTTTTCTAGTCGGTAGGAGTCCGGCATAACATCCATGAGGATTTTGCCTCACGGTAAACAAAAAAAAAGGTTTGAGAAGTCTATTGGACCTATCAAACCTAAACCAAAATTCCACTGCGACGAACAGCAAAGCAGTGGAATTCGGTAGATTTTGGATAGTAAAGAAAAAAAAACCGCGTTTCACGGCGTTTTACCACTGAAGTGATAAATCGCCGTGAGACGCGGCTTTTTTTTCTTTTTTTTTTGTTAAGAATTACGTTTGCGCGTTATGTTTAAAGAATCCACAATTTTTTACATAAGAACACTCGGCAGTACAGTTTTTATATACCACTAAGGTGGCAGACACGGTTACGACCCACCTAATGGAGTTTGGTAACTGTAGCCTATGAGCACTAGCTTTGAAAATATGTAAAAACACAAGAACTATCGAACACAAATAGCATCATATTTTCAGTGCTGCCTAAACCCAATGACAGTGATCACTCCTCAAGGGTCTATCCTGGAGCCGTCTGAAGGCACCGCAGTGGTCGGCGGCAAAATGCTCACGTCGCAACGTATAGTGAATGTTGTTCTCTCTCTCTTACCCATTAAACATAAAAGTGGGTAAAGCACACGGAACATCACACCTGTTTCCCAAGAGGGTAGACAGAGACTATGGCTTTCCACTTGCCACGACCCTGACATATCACTTTCGCTTCTACTGTCATAAGTGTTTTCATACATTCGCGCATTTTCGAGAACGAGGGTAGATGGGGATATTTCCCCAACCAAATTGGCACAAAGTCCTTAAAAAGTGTCTTTTTATGATGATGTTAGACTTTTTTTTAAACTACTTTTTTCAATGTGTCTAAAATAAAAGATTGATTGCATTATTTGAGTATTTTATTTTAAAAACAAATAATGAAATGTACATATACAGGGTGAATTTTTGAAAAGGGCTTAGATGGCCAAAACCCGAAACTATAAGGAATAGCTAAAAATGCTCAAAGGAGTCACGAGCCCGATTTTGATAAAACTTAAAACCTCATCATTAGATTTTTGAAAAACCAATAATCCTAGCTGGGAATCGAACCCATTGATTTAGAAAAAAAACACCTTATATTATTACACCATACGGTAGTGTTACTAAGTATAAGTATGTAAGAATACACGAACTCTAACTAGCTAAATGGTTTCCAGGGCTGTCTAAACCCAGTGACAGTGATCATCCCTCAAGGCTCTATCCTGGATCCTTCTGAAGGCGCCGCAGTGGTCGGCGGTAATGTGCTCACATCGCAACGTATTGTTGATGTTGTGTTGAAGGCTTTTCAGGTAAGTGATAAGTATTTTGTGTGTTAATGAAGTAAAATGCCCGGTTGTTAGTAAAATGGCAGTCGTTAAGCCAAGTTGAAGGCCTTAATGGGCGGCTTGAAAAAATTCAACAGCGTAGCAGTCACAACCTGCGCCTGTCCACAAAAATCTAAAAAGGTTATATGTACCATTTGCAGGTTTGCGCCGCGTCTCAGGGTTGTATGAACAACCTGACGTTGGGAGAGAAGGACTGGGGCTACTACGAGACCGTGGCTGGAGGCAGTGGGGCTGTGAGTATTGCCACTATTCGTACCTGAAAAAAAAGTGTGTGCGTGTAACCTTTACGCAAGATTGAAGTCAAACTTATTTGCCATTGACGGCATCAAATGTTACATTAATATCATTCATTCAACACAATATCAAAAAGCGGAAACTACGTTTCCGTTATTCAAAATTCCGTCAGAAAAAAAATCTGAGTTACTGCCTAGTCGCGCCTAAAGAAGTTTTACTTCAAAAATAATTAATAGTTCTACGTCAACGGGAAGTATCCTATTAATTTTGATTAGCTGGAGAGTGACAAAATATATGTTTTTGGTGACATAAGCAGCCGTAACTTTTTCTGCGGTAACTTAGAAGTTTGATTTTTTACAGCTTCAAGGCACCAATATATCTATACTAATATTATAAAGAAGTAAAGTTTGTGTGTTTGTTAAATTGTAAGGGGTAATCTCGGGATCTACTGAATCGATTTTAAAAATTCTTTCACCAATAGAAAGCTACGTTATTGTGGAGTGTCATAGGCTATATAGCATCACGCTACAACTAATAGGAGCGGAGCAGTATTAGTAAATGTTTCAAAAACGGGGGACGACGGAAACAGGTAATACTCTCTCTTATGTGGCGCAAACGAAGTTGCGCGGGTCAGCTAGTATGATGATAATTTCAACTTCACGATATAAAATGCCTTGACTGACAGACGGACGCGCCATATCCCCGTAGTTCCAGGACAGATATACGGAACTCACGGTGAGGGAGTCCGACTAGATCTTGTCCGGTTTTTACCGTCCGGACCCAAAGAGTAGAAACAGGACCCTGTTCATGAGACTTTGCTGTCTGTCTGTCTGTCCGTCACGAGGCTGAAATGAGCTATAGAGAGCTGAAATTTTTACAGATGATGTATTATTGTCCTGGGTTCGATTCCCACCGGAGACAAAAATTTGTGTAACCCATAATTGTTTGTATCAAGAGTCTGGGTGTTTCTATGTATGATAAGTATGTATTTAAAAAGCATAATACTGGGTGTAAGAAAATTGACTCTCCAAATTTCATGAGATGACTTGGCATCGGAAATCAAATACAAATATTTAATAAAAAAGGGGAGTTATTATTTTTTATTTTTATTTTTCTGTCGCACATTAAGAATTCGTTTTTTACCGCGGCAATTCGAGCTAACATGGTCGCCGTTGCAAAACAAACACGGAGCACCCGTCCGGCTGTCGTTGTCGCTTTCTACTGCCGCTCAGTAGCGATAGAAAGGGTGATAATGAAAATTTATAGGACCTTTAAAACGGATTTACGGTTAAAGTATTCATGTGATTATTTTTTCTTCATTTTTGTAATGTTTTTTGACTGATGCCACGTCACGTGACGAAATTTGGAGAGTCAATTTTGTTACACCCAATATAAGTATTAATATCCGTGGTCTGATACCCATAACACAAGCAGGTTATTCCTAGCTTACTTTAGGATCAGATAGCGTTGCTTGAAATGTCCGTGAATATTTATTCATTTATTGCTGTTGCCGCTATAACAACAAATACTAAAATCAGAAAAATAGTAATAGTTAAGGGGGTCCCACACAACAAACGACATTTCTTCTTTTTTGTACGGGACCCTCCGTACCGTCCGGCTTTTTGTGCATGTTTTAGGTGTTTTAAAATGTGTTTCCCTCAGGGTCCGGGTTGGCACGGCTCGGGCGGGGTCCACACCCACATGACCAACACTCGCATCACGGACGTGGAGATCGTCGAGAGGAGGTACCCTATGCTCGTCACCAAGTTCTCTCTCAGACCTGACTCGGGAGGGAAGGGTATGTCTTATTTTACCTAAATATCTAATTTTGAAACCAAAGATCCTTTTGTAATTTACATTAAAAATGGCTTTATGTATTAATTTTATTGTCTTCATATAAACTTTAAGGCGATTAACAGACGACGGGGCGGGCCGGGCTTTTTGCCCGCGACGTTATAAAGACCGCGTCTGCCCGTCGCTCGTTGTCCGCGACTGCCCGCACCGCGAATACAAAGCACTGACGGGCGGCGGAAAAAAAATGGCGGGTAGCCGCACCGTCACTGCCCGGCGAGCACCTGCGGTGCGGTATTTATGCCCTTCATGTGCATTGGTAGTATAAGATTCCCTTAGCGCTATTGTGCGCGGTGCCCGGCCGGACCCGCCCCGTCGTTTGCAAAGCGCCTAACCGTTGGTATCAATTTTTACGTGCATCCGTTAGTGCATTTTTTTAAAAAGGTTTACAAAATTTTCCCTTCATGCATTAATTGATTTTACGTTCACACAACTGTGTACAATCTGCCTAATCTAAGTTAAAATGATTTGAATCCTACAGACAATTTTGGCACAAGATACACAAAACCACTTATAATGAAGCCGCGGGCGCCATCAAGGTTATGAGATTAATAAGATTTTATATAAATAATAATGTTGACTATGAACTAAGTACTACTTGGTACAAAACGTTATTAACGTTACATTTGCGAGTTGCCTATTATAGCTACAGTATACACAGATCACGCTTTTATTTCTACGTTATTTGAAAAATCGCCGTGACTCATGTACCTTTTTCCTATTGCAGGTCGCTATCGCGGCGGGGACGGAATAGTTCGTGAGCTAGTATTCCGTCGCAGCGTACAACTATCCGTACTGACGGAGAGAAGATCCTTCCAGCCGTACGGGATGAACGGTCGGTATACAGTGAAACATTGTCGTCCAAAACCATGTATCTTGAACGTACTTTTCTAATAGTTGTAGACATTATATTTGCAAAATTTATTAGCGAAGTTCTACTCTCGGGAGGGTAAAATAGGAGTTCAAGTTTTTAGCGGTATGGAAACCCTTAGGCCTCAAATTGGGTTCTGGGACATCCTCCCGAGAGTTTACCCGGGACTCCCAACCATAGGCTGTTGGGCGTAACGTGAGGTTTTTTAGTCGGTAGGAGTCCGGCATAACATCCAAGAGTATTTTCCCTCACGTTAAAAAAAGGCCACAAATTGGATGTCAGCGACGAGTGCTGCCCACGAATACAAGAGAGTAAGGGCCTTCCCACCAGAGTAAGGGCCTTCCCACCAAAGATGATAATCACAATGCACAATATTTGACAAAATAAACTTCACTTGTGCAACTGACGAATGTGATTGGCGGATATCAAACGCTTCCACATAACATATCCATGGCTGCCTAAGGTTTCCTCGAAGTTGCCTACTCACTTGTACCACAAAATAATAAGGTACAGAAAGCAATCTCGTGTATTTATGCACTTTTTTCAAACCTACCCTCGGCTACGCTATATAGTATCGCAATTAATATGAAAATCCTTTGATCTGGTGTCCGTGAATGCCTTGAGCCGCGTCTTTATGTGCTGCGTTGCTTGAGCTCACTTTGTATGTAGTTTGCGTTACAAATGTTTCTTTATTATAATATGTTCTCTATTGTGGTCAAGGTGGTGAACCAGGAGAGAGGGGTGTGAACCTCCTGCGTCGAGTTGATGGGCGATTGATCAACCTGGGAGGGAAAGCTTCTATTGACGCATATCCTGGAGTAAGTATTTAATATATTATTAAATAACGGAACGGAATCAATGGATATGTATTCGGGACTTTGAAGGGTATATCAGAAGTTACAAACATTGGGTAGCATTCTTAGTTCAATTCTGACCACGGTCAACTGATAAAATTTTAGTATCATTGGTTCGGTTTGTGGTCATAGATTTATCTTAATCTAGCCAAGGACACAAATACGTCTCTAGTTTATTACAGTGTGAGGTTTAAGAATCGTACGTAGAATGGAACCTGGACCACGAGTACCTTCACAATAAGAGAATTGCTCGCTGATATATTGTAATTTATATAAATTACTAGCAGATGTCACGCTGTTTCACGCGCGTAGCTCACGTTCCCGTGGGAATAAAATATAACCTATGTTTAACAGGGATAGTGTAACTTCCCTATAGTGAAAGAATTTTTCAAACCGGTTAGGTAGTTTCGTAGCCAAACAAACAAACAAATAATCAACTCTTTCCTCTTTATAATATTAACTAGCGGACGTCACGCGGTTTCACCCGCGTAGTTCCCGTTCCCGTGGGAATACGGGAATAAAATATAGCATATGTTCACCGCAAAGAGTGTAGCTTCCCAACAGTGAAAGAATTTTTCAAATCGGTCCAGTAGTTCGGGGGAGCCTATTCGTTACAAACAAACAAAACAAAAAAACAAAACAACAAATCTTTCCTCTTTATAATATTAGTATAGATATAGACTAAATAGCTACCGCGTCGAATTCTGTTCCCGTTTGGAAACTTATTCCCGGGAAGAAAGGTAGCCTATGTGTCATTCCAGACAATGTTTCCTTATACCAAATCACAGCCAACCAGTCAGCTGTTAGAGCGTGAAGGAGTAACAAACATCCAAAGTTCGCATTTATAACAAGTACTAGATGGCGCCCACGGCTCCAGCCGTTGGATTTTGCTCCTTTTTCCAAAGACTTCTATATAAACTGAGGTAGACATGCCCTACGCACCGATTTTTGAAACCTATAAAATGTGCCAATTGGCAGCGTTGCTCGCACTGTAGTGATTCAAAACTTCGAGAGAACTCTGTTTGCAATCGGAGTCCATACGCCTTCTCTTTTACTCTTGTTCTATTCGTATATTGCTATTGTGGTGACGATGCCGTAAATATTATTTATTAGTAAGTGCAGTCTTAGCAATGTGTGTGCTTGAGGATTGCTTTTGATCTCGTTTGTTTAGAATACGGCGCGTCTATCTCAGTTTATACAGAAGTCTTTGCCTTGTTAGCTTAGGAACCTATTTTCGAGACAAAAAGCAGTCTGTGTTATACCAGATTTTATTCCATCCCTGTTCCAAATTTCAACTCAATTCGTTAAACCGTTACAATGTGATTGAATAACAAACATCCACACTCACACATACTTATACAATTCGGGACTTCACGCGAAATACTATTTACTTACATTCACCGACGTTTCGGGCACGTTTCAGCGCCCGTGGTCGCGGTTGGTAGGTGAATGTAAGTAAATAGTATTTCGCGTGAAGTCCCGAATTCTATAAGTATGAGTGTTAAAAACCGCGATAGTTTAAAAATAACTTCCACACTCACAAACTATCCCATTAATAATATTAGCAGGATACTCTACTAAAACCATCTTTTCCATGTACCCAGGATAAATACATAATGAATTCTCCCAGCGGTGGAGGGTACGGCCTTCCCAGTGACGCCAAAGTCACAGACGAGTTGTCCCAACAGCGCAGCGAGTTTCTAGAGAGGGGTAGTGTGTTCGAGTATCGGAGTGCTCAGGAGTCTGTGTAGTTATCGAGTTAAGAGCTCGTCGATCGATTATTTTTTGATGCAATTCTTTTGGCAAAAATCTGTGACACATTATATTATTAGGACCATCCGCACTGGCAAAATATTCTGTAATTCGATAAAATTTTATCACATAATTCGATCGCGGAAAATAATTTCGCAAAAGCAAACTGGTGCTCTGAAAAATCGCGGTGCGGACAGTACCAAAACGTACCACGTCTATAAGTCTTCAAAATAGTGTTGCAAACGTCTATAGCACAAATTAGAGATAGTACAGATGGTATATAATAGTAGGTAATAGTACACCTACATACTAAATTCGCTGAGGCTACATAGAAAACTCATTCACAGACATGAGGTCAGGAGTGTGTGTAGCAGAGGGTCGGTGTAAAAGAAAAGTACATACATGAGTTTTACATCTGTACTATCTCTAATTTGTGTCTATAGTCTACAGCGATTTCTAATAATATGATTAAGTTACTTGTTTGCCATCTTGGTGCTCTAAAAATATTGTCTGTAAAGTCATTATAAGGATGAAAATTTAACGTGATAATTTCTTGAAAAAACATAAACGTAATCGGCCGATCGAGTAGAAGAGAGATAGATGCGTCATAAACCGAACGCATAAACCCATTGTGCTTGATCGCTTGCACCACAAATTAGAGATAATACCGATGGAAGTCTTTACTTTAACACCTACCCTTTGCTACGCACACTCGCGCACAAATCAGTATCGAAAACTCGCCTCAAGCTTGCCCGATCCCGTGTCTGTGAACTCAGTGAGCGGTGTCTATATGTGCGTAGCCTCAGCGAATTTAGTATGTAGGTTTCCACCTGTACTATCTCTAATTTGTGCTTGCACGCTCAGCTCAGGCAGAACGTGACACTTTGTCGTGCCTGCAGCCGACGTTTATCGACTTCAAAGACGTTATCACGTCAAAAATATTAAATTAAGCAAAAATGTTTTCTTTTAACATAGTATTTATTAATGCTATTAAATTTTATTTTTTGAAGTTCTTATACTACAGTCATTTTTTGTGAGTTTAGAGATATTGACAGTGTTTTGACTGTAAAACAAAAAATAATGAAACGAATTCAAGTAACAAAAATGTTTATAATAATTTTCCTAAGAATACAAAAACGAGTTTGTTTGCTGCCTATGCTTTGCATCAATTAATCATATGAGTAGCAAACAATAAATAGTTTAAAATCAGTTAAGTACAAGTATACTATTTAAATGCTCAGATACAAGAGATTTTTTTGGTAGATATTTTTAAGACATATGTCTAGTTATAAGCCAAAGAATATTTTTAATACAAGTCTCGAAACATAAAACTTCGTAAATGATCTATCAACACTTTCATTTGCAAAGAAAGAAAAAATAGAAAAGACATTTTGCGATCGTAAGGTGCAGCGCAGACGGCAGACTATTGTGCGATCGAGTGTGCGGCACACAAAAAGACCGTTTGGCCAAAGATAATATAATATCCTAGGATCCCTTTAAGAACGACCTTCACCTAGCTGGTTATTGGATGAAAAGTGTTTTATTTTAAACTAAATATGTCACGAATTAATTGCAATAGGGTTGCCTAAAAATTTTCAGTCCAGAAAATGATAAATTAAGAATTTAAAAAAAAAATTACTATTTTCTGGTTTGCTTAATAGATACATTTCATAACAATTGAAAGTATAACGCCCATAGTATCGTAAATTGTATTTTTTTTGTTTTTAATTCTTAATTTATCATATTCTGGACTGAATTTTTTTAGGCAACCATAATGCATTTTAATTTTTGACATATTTAGTTGAATATAAAACATTTTCATCCAATAACCAGCTCGGTGAAGGTCGTTCTTAAAGAGATCTTAGACCATAATAGTATTACATACAGACAGGCAACTCCCTGCCTGCCATTTAGTAAGCTTCCTCACCCCCGCCACATGTGTCATATAGTTGGAGAGTACTTTGAGGGAACGTTTGGTTAACCTTAGTCACACACATTCAAGCTCTGTACAAACATAACGTGTTTTTGAGTGTGTAGGTGACAGCATTGAAAACGAATTATTTGTATGGAGTTTCCGCCCTGTGGTTTGGCGCCCATTGGCTGTCGCAAAATTTTCAGACTGCCTCATGGATAGGCTGTCCTCTGCGCTGTACTAGACGTTATCAATAGTTCTGTTGTATTTAATTACAAAATATGCTTTAATAATGCTTTTACTAACTGTTAATAATGTTACATAGAATTATTTACAAAGTGTGTTATAATTTAGTTACTAATTTTGAAATTTTTACTAAACGAATCTACAATGCTTTTATACTTTACTTTTTTTATCATGTTGCTATTGAAATAAAGATAGGTATATATTATTGAATCTCTGGATGTTTTATTTATGTTTCCGTCCGCGTGGTGATTCTTTCGTGTACCCATTTTCCACAAAAATTTATCTCGCGATATAAAGGACCTTACATTCTTTCCCAAGCTATATTCAAGCACCAAATTTTTATTAGAATCAGTTCACAGGTTTAGCCAAAAAAGCGCAACTGGCAGACAAGCTACTACGGTATTTATATGTTAGCAAAGATAATGTAATAAGTAGGTATTACATACAGATAGGCAACTCCATGTCCCCCACTGAGCAAGCTTCCCCGACCCCGCCACAGCTGTCATTTCGTCGGAGTGTTTTGAAGGAACATTTGTTAAACTTAGTGGTCACAACACACGCATTCAAGCTCTGTTGTACACACAGCGTGTTTTTAGTGTAGATGACTGAATTGAACAAGAAAGCCGTGAGATCGTTCTCACCAGACTGCCCCTCTCTAACACGTTTATTGTGAAAGTTCAATCCGATTGACGTTGTCATTTTTGTAACTTTGAACAGATGATCCACGTGACCTGGTGACGTTGTTTAATGCAACAGAGTCACAGACTACAGACAAAGTCTCGACATAAGCCCCTCTGCACTCAGTGCACTCTATTTTATAGAGAGGGGCTGAAACGAATCATTTGTATGGAGTTTTCGCCCTGTGATATTAGTAGGAAGTAGGGAGACCAATACTGACCCTCGTATCAAATATTCAATTGGAAAATTCGAATGGGGTTAATATGAAATGATAACTCAAGTTTGCACAACGCAATCTTTTATTTCCTTTTATTTATACTGATTATGGATTTTTGACAAATAATTTAATTTTCCAGCAACAAATGCCAACTTTACAAGTTGAAGCTCGAATGAACACTTTTAGTACCTACCTACCTACACTATTATAATACTTAAGTACTTATAATAACTTGGAAGTGAACAACCAGTGATCTAATTATAAAATTAATCATACGCGTTCCAACGTTTATCGGTTAATTTGAAAAATCCAACCATTGAACAATATTTTAAAATTGAAGGCCATTGAAAATAAGGCGCTTCACAAACGACGGGCCAGGCCGGGCAATTTCACTGCGAACGATAGCGATAAGGGAATTCTATACTACACCAATGCACAGGAAGGGCAAAAAGACCGCGCCGCTGCTGCCCGCCGGAAACACATTTTCGCAGTGAGGGCAGTCTCGGGCATTGACGGGCAGACGCGGTCTTTATTACGTCGTCACGGACAAAAAGACCGGCCCGCCCCGTCGTCTGCTAAGCGCCTAAGTGTGTGTTTCCACCAGAGATGCTGCGTTGCTATGGATGCGTTTGAAATACACCAATCACATAATTTTTTTACTTTTGGCGATATTAGTTTCCTCCAAAGACTCAACGTGGATTTGGAAAGTGTTTATGCACATAAATAGGATCAAAGTTTTGTGAGTGTACAAGTTAAAAGAGAAGTAGTTAACTAATTGTCCAAGATTCGTGTTGACCATTCACAAGCGTCGGACGCTCAATTTGCCAATATTTGAGTCGACTGGTGACTCAAGGGCTGGCAGTTTTCTCGCTCAACGAATAGGTATTGCTATTCAAAGGGGGAATGCTGCTAGTCTTTTGGGCACAATGCCACGGGGGCCTTACTTAGGTTTAGTTTAGATAGTAATAAATAATAATGTAAATACCTATATGTAATTATTTAAACTGTCAACGTTACATAGCACAGCACATCTCTGGTGGAAAAGGACCCTCACCCAATTTGGCAGTCCAATGTAAGTAATAAAATAAGCTTATGCTCTGGGATCTAGACAACAGATAAACATACTTATATATTTCTAAATATATACATACATACATATAAAACATCAATTCCGAAACAAACATTTGTAGAACAGATCTCACAAATGTTTGGTCCGAGCGAATAGAACCCAGAACCTCAACGCCTACCGCCTACTACCGCCTGCGCCACCGAGATAGTCAAAAGTGCGACTTTACAATAAAAATGTTTTGAATCGCCCGGTTCTGAAAACAATCCAAGCTTGAGTCTGATTACATGTCTTTCTTTTAGATTTCATTATTCTGCAGACTTATCTTTCTCTGCAGTCTTCTCCATCTGTTTCTCTGCAGCCTTCTCTTTCTCTGCAGCCTTCTCTTTCTCTGCAGGCTTCTCTTTCTCTGTAGGCTTCTCTTTCTCTGCAGTCTTTTCATTCTTTGCAGTCTTCTCCTTCTCTGCTGCCGTCTCCTTCTCTGCAGTCTTCTCCTTCTCTGCAGCTGTTTCTTTATCTGCAGTCTTCTCCTTCTCTGCAGTCTGTCCTTTCTGTGCCGTCTTCTCCTTCTTTGCAGTCTTCTCATTCTCTGCAGTTTGCTCTTTCTCTGCAGGCTTCTCTTCCTCTGCAGGCTTCTCGTTCTCTGCAGTTTTCTCTTTCTCTGCAGTCTTCTCTTTCTCTGCAGTCTTCTGTGCAGTCTGATCTTTCTCTGCAGGCTTCTCTTTCTCTGCAGTCTGATCTTTCTCTGCAGGCTTCTCTTTCTTTGCGGTCTGCTCTTTCTCTGCAGGTTTCTCTTTCTCTGCAGGCTTTTTTTTCTCTGCAGCCTTCTCTTTCTTTGCAGTCTTTTTTTTGTCTGCACGCTGCTCTTTCTCTGCAGCCTTCTGTTTCTCTGCAGTCTTTTCTTTCTCTGCAGCCTTCTCTTTCTCTGCAGTCTTCTCTTTCTCTGCACGCTGATCTTTTTCTGCAGCCTTCTGTTTCTCTGTAGTCTTCTCTTTCTCTGCAGTCTTCTGTGCAGTCTGATCTTTCTCTGCAGGCTTCTCTTTCTCTGCAGGCTTTTTTTTCTCTGCAGCCTTCTCTTTCTTTGCAGTCTTTTTTTTGTCTGCACGCTGCTCTTTCTCTGCAGCCTTCTGTTTCTCTGCAGTCTTTTCTTTCTCTGCAGCCTTCTCTTTCTCTGCAGTCTTCTCTTTCTCTGCACGCTGATCTTTTTCTGCAGCCTTCTGTTTCTCTGTAGTCTTCTCTTTCTCTGCAGGCTTCTTTTCTGCTGTGTTCTTTTTATCTGCAGTCTTCTCTTTCTTTGCAGTATTCACCTTTTCTGTAGTTTTTTCTTTCGCTGCAATCTTCTCCTTCTCTGCAGTATTTTCCTTTTCTGTAGTTTTGGATTTCTCTGCAATCTTCTCCTTCTCTGCAGTCTTCTCCGCTACTTTACTCTTAGCTTCTATAATAGCCATTCTCAGTATAAGCTTATCATGCCTATACGCCGCATAAGCCATATCAATCGCTTCTTCATCCTGATTTGCCTTTCTTCTACCTCTTTGCAATTTTTTTCTGGATCGGACGCATTCCTGTCGTAATTTAGCAATTTCTTCCGACCACCAATTCGGTTGTTCACGACTCTTAACGGAATCATTTAATTCATCCCAATCATTCGTTAGTAAATTTTCTATTCTACTCCTTTCTCCTACTTTCTCTATCTTATTTCTATTTAATTCAGTTTCCAAGTTCGTTAATAAGCCTTTTACTCTGTTCTTTTCTCCACTTTTCTTATTTTTCTTATTTAATTTAGTTTCCATGTTGTTCCCACGAGTATGAGATGCAAATACCAGTCCATCGGTGCAGTGGCCTCATACCCCGACAACCCTACATACGCCTGGGGGTCGGGAGAACCCCAGGGGTGGCCGCTAATGACTGGTGAACCCCCCAGCCGCTTGGTACCAGACTACCAAGCAAACTTCAGTCGCGCAAGGCTTCAAAAGCGCCCCAACTGAAGAAATTAGGGTTTTTTTTTGAGAGGTTTTCTCCTCATAGTCCGGCCAGTTAAGGCAAGACCTTTGATGTTATTTTTATAATATTTTTGAGGTAAGTATAATAGATTCGATACTTATTGGGCAATATCACTAGTGTAAGGACTGTATAATATTTTTGATATTTTCACAAGACTTCATCTAGCCCAAATTAAGCTAATGTAAGCTGTTACTATGGGACCTAGACGGCTGATAAACATAGTTACTTATATAATTTATAATGGAAACACCCAACTTACGAAATAAACATTAGGGATTCACACAAACATATGTCCACACATATTTGTTTCGGAAGTTAGGTAACAACTAACAAACTACAAAATGCTACATAATTTATAAGCATATTCACGTATATAATGGCATATAAGAAGGCCTAACTATATGTACATATGTTACATATTTTTTCATTCACAAAGACTATATGTGTTGCCAAGCCCTAAACGATCAAGCAGCATGATCATACGGACATTAACTTCAATCAATACAATTATTCCATCATGCACGCCTAACAGCATGTAGTTTGCATGACAATCACTTCAATCTACACAACTAACGTAATGCCGCTTGGTCCTCTTCGGACCACATACGAAAAATAAATCAAAATCACACTTTCGTCTATTCAAAAAACACTCTTAAAAACATAATATCACAGTTTAAATTTCTCCATACTAAATATAAGTTCATTTATTTGTCAGGCATGATCTCCAGCCGCGGCTAATGCCTCTCTATTTTCATAAGCCCAAAATCCATGCAACTCCAGCAATATTGATACAGCTGTATGTCCATGACCGCTACGGATAAGGTCCTGTAAGGTTATCCGGGACGGATGTTCCGGTCGAATCATGTCGAAAATTTCGTCTTTTACGTCGTCAAAATTGACCGGCTCTGCGCCGTGGGCTATCATTTGTTCTTGGATGGCCTGTAAATAAATATGAAGTGTTATAAAAAACGGCCAAGTGCGAGTCAGAGGGCAACGGAAATACGATATCTGTGAAAATTTCAGCTCTCTAGCTATCATGGTCCTGAGATATAGCCTCGTGATGGATAGACGGACAGCGAAGTCTCAGTGACAGGGTACCATTTTTACTATTTGGGCTTTATCGAGATTTTCAGGGCCCAAGTTCGTGACGAAGAAAATGAAAACATATTAATTACCTAGCTGATGCGCGCGGCATCGCACGCGTGAAATTTGGATCCCATTCCCGTTTCCCGTGGGAACATTTTCTCGCGATAAAATGTAGTATATGTGTTATTCCAGACTTTACTCTATCCCTGTACCAAATTTCAGCCAGATCCATTCAGCCGTTAGAGCGTGATTGAGTAACAAACTCTCACATTTATAATATTATTAGTGGGATGATTTGTCTTTCGCAAGCTTTATTCTATCCAAATTTTATCAGAATCGGTTCAGTGGTTGAGGCGTAAACATATAACACACAGTTACTTTCGCGTTTGTATATTAGTAGAGATTGGAATATTATGTCATGTAAGGTATGAAATGATTTTCCTTTACGTCATTATTATCCCAAGAATGAGATAACTTCAGTGGGAATTAACACATTTTTTTACTGGGAAATATCACATACCTTACCGAATCTACACTCTTCTTACAAGATATTACTTACAATAATTTACACATACCTTAAAGAAATAATTCAGCGTGAACGCATCAAGGTACCCCACAGAGTTAATATCAAGCACTCTGAACAAGTAAGCAAGGGCGGCTGGCTGTTTCCTATTCTCTAGAGCCAAAACTAGGTCTAGATATGTTTTGTAGTCCATTTCTCCATCGTAGGTTAAGCATTGTTGGAACACGCGTTGGAGAAACGCTCGTGTTAGTGTTCCTGAGCCGTAGCTGGAATAAATTGGAAGATGTTTGGAATTAAAAGTGTGTACAGCTCGCGCCAATTAACTTTGCGTCTATGAAGTCCGTCCGTTTGCGCCGCAATTATGCATTATTAGGTATCACAGGGGAAACTACTGCACAGCTGAGGATGGAGGGGCGGCTCTCCTCCGCGGCTCAGCAGTAGTTTATTTCATACCTAACAATGCATAATCGCGGCAAAAACGAGCGAACTTAATAGACGCATAGTTATTTGGCGCGAGCTGTAGTAAATCTTGATTCATAGAGAATTCGAATCTTGAGAAATTAAAATATTTTTACAGAAACCATTTTATTCAAAAAAAATAATTGATTGATTTTCTTCGTTAAGTCTACTTTAGGCAACAAAGGAACTACTATTTGGGCTAACATTTGGGATTATTTTCCCTATATTTTAAGTATAATAGTAGGTACTTAAAATATGAGTCGAAATTATTTACCACTAACTCATCCTAGATTAAAAAAACCGTATAAGTGCGAGTTGGTCTCCGTCCTTCTGCTGTCTGTCAAGACACTTTTTCTCGTAAACGCGTGGAGGTAAGACGGACGGACGGAAAAACAAGGCAATCATATAAGGGCTCACGATATAAAAATAGGATATGTATTCGCTCAGTAGCGATAGAAAGGGTGAAAATGGAAATTTATAGGACCTTTAAATCGGATTTACGGTTGAAGTATTCATGTGATTTTTTTTCTTCATTTTTTGTAATGTTTCTTGACTGATGCCACGTCACATGACGAAATTTGGAGAGTCAATTTTGTTACACCCAATATATAAGGATGCTTACCCAGCGAGTTCATTGATGCTAAGCATGCCATTATGATCCCTGTCCAAGTTGAGGTACTGTCCGTACACACGTAGTGCAGACGCAGCACTGAACCAGTTCTGTTCCTGAAGCTCCATCGGAAGGTCTTCCTCGCGAAGCTGTGGAGTATTGACAAGATTTCAAGTAATACAGCTATTTTACATTCAGTCGCAAAATGTACAGTGGGCAAAGCATATGAGTATTTGCTCTGAAGGGATTGATTTTTAAATATTTTCATGAGGTTTTGTATGGTTACATAACTATTATTTCTATTATTATTATGTCTCTTCTTTTCTCGGGTATCTTCTTTTTTTTTATTGAAGATACCCGGTCTTTTGGTAGGCTTACATGGGGACATATTGGTCCAACACGCAGAGGCCCTTTGAGATTTTTAATGTATTGGGCAATGGGACCCCCACTGCAGACAATTCACAACCGCCTTATGTAGAAGAACGGCAATGGACTGCCTACAATGGGAGCTAAACTATTGTAAAATATGCTAAACTACAAAATGGGCTATTGAATTGGGGGTTAAAATGGACAGGGTGATTTGATCTATGGATGAAGACGGCGTCTGCCATTTCAATATCTTATTATTAAAACATTGGCAGACGGTGACTCGCCACTTCACTAGATGGGCCCCCTATACAATCGCCATAGGCCCGTAGGCCTGCAAGGCGACAGAGGGCAACACCGGTGTGAGAGGCAAGGGGTGTCGAGCGGTGCGGCGCCGGTTTCGCCATCGCGGGTTAGACCCGGAGCGGGTTTCCCCGTAGTTATGCCCTTGAAAATGACACTTCCACCCCCGAGCATATAGCTCTGGCTTCCTCCCTCTGACCAGCCAATTAAGGCAAGCCAGAGTTGAGATTTGCTGCACTCCCGGGAGTACAGTCTCCCGTTAGCCCATTAAATGCTAACTGGTCGAGGAGCGCAACAATAGGGGAAACTGGGGATACTTGATCCTTACGGGAGACTTGGTACACAAGATTTGCAGAACCTGTATAAGCCGTATTTAGTTTTATAGTGGCAATATCGATTGTATATGGTACACGATAACTTTCAAGATGGTAAACCTATCATATTTGACACTTTGGCTAATGGCGGGCGAGTAAGTAATTGTTGCGGCAGAAAGAAAATTTTGATTAGTTTTTATTGTGACTAAACATTTATTTAAAATAGGACTTGTAGCATTTATTTTCTGTAGATGCAGCATTGGGAGTGTAGAAGCACCCTAATCGATCTATCGTTTTTTTAATCGGTTGTCTGTGGTGACATTTCTGCTGTCAGAATGACAGGATGTCATAAGTTCGGTGACGAATCGTTTTTGCATTAAAGGAAAACAGGTTTTGAGAGAATTCTGGACTATTCCACGTGAGAGGGGATATAAAAAGCCCTGCCTTGGTTCCAAGAGGTTTTTTGGACTTTTTACTTTTACCATCCGCTAAGCAGGAGTGAATTTTGAAGCAACTCTGAGTAGCACACCTCAATTTCGCTTTAGAGGTTGTAAGTTCTAACCTGAGGACTTGTTCAGGAGAATTTCCTGCGTTTCACCTATTCTTATCAGAAGGAAGTGGACTCTGTGACGACCAATACCCAGATTCTGGTAAGTTTCAATTAACTATTTGCAAAGCGGGTCGATTGTCGTCTGTCGCGCAGCCAAGATCTTAATTTGTCGTTTCTTTCATGACAGGGTTTTTTTAGTACGGGGAAAAGTTGTACAGCCACACCCCAATCATACGTGGACTGCGCGAGCAGGTTGCATGTGAGAGAAGCTCGCCGTCTACACCTGGCATTACCACCAGCCACTGCCACTCTACGCTCACACTGCAGGCCAGTACTTTGTCAGCTTACTTTTACATGTAAACTACATACATACATACATACATATCATCACGCCTGTTTCCCATCGGGGTAGGCAGAGACTATGGCTTTCCACTTGCTACGATCCTGGCATACCACTTTCGCTTCTTCTACTTTCATAAGTGCTTTCATACACGCTCGCCGGTTAAGGGTACTCTTGACCTGGCCTTTTTCCAGCAGGTCATCAATTTGGTTACCATGCGTACGCCGAGGATGACCCCTACCAGCTTGCCCATTCATTATCGCCTTATAGATCTGTTTAGTCAGTCTATTTTCATCCATCCTCTCAACATGTTCAAACCATCTAAGCACCCCTTTTTCTATCTTTGTCACTACATCTTCAGTTATACCACATTGTTTTCTAATCACGCTATTCCTTTATTTGTCCATCAATTTCACTCCAGCTATACTTCGCAGACTTCTCATTTCCACTGCATTAATTTTACTTTCATGCTTCTTCTGCCACACCCAACTTTCACTACCATACATAAGTGTGGGGATAAGCACACCCCTATGCACAGCCACTCTCGCCTTCTTAGACACGTTTTGACTGCTCATAAAGGTATGCATCGCCCCATTCACTTGATTTCCTGCCAAAACTCTTCTCTCAATATCCTGGTCACACTTTCCATCCCTCGTAAATTTTGAACCCAGGTATACAAATTCTTTCACCTGTTCCACTCTTTGCCCTTCGATAATAATAGGGCAATTCGTCATACATTCCTCTCTTTCAAAAACCATTACTTTAGTCTTACTTACATTCACTTTCATTCCTCTACCTTTCAGCGCCTCATGCATAAGATTAACCATCAACTGCAACTCCTCCGCCGATGCAGCTAAGATCACCTGATCGTCAGCATATAGGAGGCATTTGATGGTCAGCTCGTTCAGTTTTATACCACACGCACTCTCTTGCAATTCTTTCAAACAACTGTCCATGTACAGGTTAAACAGCCACGGTGACGCTACACAACCCTGTCTCACACCCCTTTCTATATTAAAGAAGTCCGTGCAAGCTCCGTTGATCCTGACACAAGCACTTGAGCCCTCATAAAGAGATTTCAGTGCTCGTATCAAGCTGCTGCTCACCCCGTACAAAGACAATGTTGACCATAGTTCATTCCTCACCACTTTGTCATAGGCCTTCTCCAGATCTACGAATACGCAATATACCTTTTGGCTTTTCGCCAAAACTTTTTCTGCTATGCATCGTAAGGAGAAGACCTGATCCGTGCATCCCCTTCCTTTCATAAATCCTGCTTGAACATCCCACATTTTTCCTTCACTTTCATTCATCACTCTTTTTATCAACACTTTCGCATACAGTTTACCGACGATGCTGAGCAGGCTTATGCCGCGGTAATTTTTGCACTCTTGCTGCGACCCTTTTCCTTAGTACAGCGGCACAATGACCGCTTTGGACCATTCTTTTGGTACGCTGCCATTCCTCCAGCACAGATTAAAAAGGCGGTACAGCTGGTCAATCACCACGCCACGTCCTGCTTTCAGCATCTCAACGGAAACCCTATCAATCCCAGCAGCCTTGCCTAGTTTCATACTATTCAATGCTTCCACTATTTCTTCCATGCTAATGTCGTTTTCATTACCAATTTCATTCATTTCACAAAAATGAGTTTGCACTTGCGTATCCTCTTTATCAAATAGACTTTCAAAATACTCCTTCCATATTTTTAGCACACACTCTTCTCCTCCCACAAAACTTCCATCCTGGTTTCTGATCTTATTAAGCGGTGATGTGGTCTGTTGACTCCTCACCGCTTTTATGGACTTCCAAAAGAATTTTATATTCTGTTGGAAGTCACCAGATAACCTTTTATCAAATTCATCTCTATCATTCTCCTTCTTTCTTACTAACACCTCTTTTGCCACACGCTTATACCTTTTATACTCATCGTTGGCCATTCGTACATCCTCATCTGTTGCCTTCTGCATTCTTTGATTGGTCTTTGTAGCCAGCAAGTCCAACCATGCTTTCTTCTTATCAGACAACGCTTTCAGAACTTCCGCGGTCATTCTTTTTAACTTACATCCTTGGCTTCTCTTGCTCACACCACACAGTTCAATCGCAACTTCCACGAGTCCTTCCTTAATCGGCTTCCATAATTCTTCAATCTCACATACTTCATCTAAATTATCAAACTTTTTGCTTAGTTTGCTCACAAATTCCTCTTTTATACCTCTCTTGCAAATTCTCAACTTTTATGCGTTCTAGTACACTAACAGGTTCACGCACACGGTGCCTCCACCGCTGAAACAGACCTCTTACTCGGCTGACAACCAAGAAGTGGTCTGTGTCAATCCCAGCACCGCGGTAGGCTCGAGTGTCTAGTACTTTCTTTCTCATCCTTGCGTCAACAATCACAAAGTCAATCATGCTCCTCTTACTTCCTTCTTGTCTCGTAACCAAGTGGATATCTTTGTGGTGAAACATGGTGTTAGTCACCACAAGATTCCTCTCCAAACATACTTCAAGCAAACTTTCTCCATTTTCATTCACTCGCTCATCACCAAACTTTCCCAATACTCTTTCATACCCATCACGCTTGACTCCAACCCACCCATTAAAATCGCCTAACATTACTATCCTCTCATTTAGTTTGCACTTACTCAAAACATCACTTATGCTCTCCCAAAATGCCTGCCTCTCGCTTTGGTCTCGTAAAGATCGGCGCCACCGCGCATCTTGCGGAGCATATACTCCTAAAACAAAGATGCGGGTAAGTCCAACCTTCAGCCTCAACCAAACGAGTCTTGGGCTTAGACATTCATATTCTGTGACACATTCATTCATTCTCGCAGACAGTACTACACCAACGCCCTGACACGCTTTACTGGTTTTAGGCACACCCGACCAGTAGGCAGTGTAGGGTCCATGTGTGGTGGTGTCACATCCTTTCCTCTTTGTCTCATTCACGCACAGAATATCGAGTCGTCTCTCTTTCATCATCTTGCATACTTCCTCAATTTTGTCTATCATACCTCCTCTTACATTCAACGTAGCGAAGTGGCTATCCCCAGTCCACTTTTCGCCTCGATGGGAAACGAGACGTGATGGGTTGCGAACCACATCGCCGCCATTTTGGATTTTGTTTTTGGTTTTGTCCATTGCGTTCCCACGAAAAGCAAGGGAAAATAAAGTCCACCCAGACAGAGCCCCGCATGTCTAAGTAAGGCTAGCCTTCTTCTGGGGTCGCCCGGCCCCAGGGCAATTGGCACGCTAATACTAGGCTCGCCCCTAGTCACGCAGCACATACGCACGGCAACGTTGGCTTGGCGGAGAAAGGATGGGAAGAAGATGAGGTAGGAATAGGATTGGTGGATAGGAAAGGGTTGAGGTAGGAAAAGGACGGGGATAAGGTACATTCAAAGCCTTCTGTAATTCATTCCACAAATAATCCAGCAGCCAGGACAGTTGTTACCCACATTATATCTCTGCAGTCCGAGCCAAAACATGTAAACTCGCAAACAACGCTCACACTGCAGGCCAGTACTTTGTCAGCATACTTTTACATGTAAACTAGCCGCCTACGTTACTTCCTCACGCTGATTTAGTGTAGTGCTGTACTAATAATACCTATACCTGTAATATTCTTATGTATGTCTGTGCTTTCTGTATCTATGTAATCTCATTGTCTCTGTAGTGTACTGTGTACTATATAAATATATGTGTGTACACCCTATTGGCTGTTTTCGTCAGAGCCCTGGCCTCCCTTGCGCACCCACTAGAAACTCTGTAACAAGGCGCCCTGGGAAAGAGTTCTCTGCATAGCTACCTCGCGCTAGTTGGTGAGTAACATCATTGTGTTATAAATTGGCTCCCAACGTAGTGGCAAGACTCTGAGAACTACTCTGCGGTAGTCTCAGTCTAGTGTGTGTGCATAGGTGGTTACCTCTGGCGAAACCATTCTGGAATCGTCCGAGACGCTCCAGGACGTTAATTGGTGGTGCTAGCAGCTAAGCACAAAACCTTCCCTTTCGTCTTCTTCCAGCTCCCTACATCTTTGGCTGGAAAAGACACAAAATTCCAAATTTAAAAATTTAAAATTAGCTGTGATTTTGGAAAGATTTTTTGATTTTATTTGGCATACCCACTTCTTTTTCTTATTGTGTTTTTTCTTTTATGTGTTTCTTTTTTTCTTTTTTTTGTGGTGCACACACATGTATTTATTGTAATATTATATTAGCATAGATTAATATATTACATACATTATTCTATAGCTTCACCTCTGTGTTAACTTAGTGAATTTCACTCGTGTGTAATTATAAATTTTTTTTTGAAGGTATGTTGATACCTTGTAATTTTGAATGTTAACCTGAACTGTGTTATCAGAAAATTTAGAAACTTTTCTCTCTTAGTATAACCCTTAATCTTTGTTAAATTCTAAAAGTCAATTTGAAACATAATTACCTAACTTAGTACACTTTGTTGTAACTCAATTTACATTTTTACTTTGTAATTGATCCCTATCTGTGCCATTTTATCTTTATAATTGTTGTAAGTAAATTTTTACATAATGGCACAGATGAAAAAATATATTAATTATTTAAGAAAGGATGAACTTGCTAACGAGCTGTCCCACATGGGAATTTCAGTGGAACCGGAAACGACAGTGTCTGGCCTTCGGAGTGAGCTAAGAACGGCACACCGACTCGTCCGTCGAGGTAGCATCAAAGCGAGTGCTCCGGTACCCGCTGATGCATCGGCTGAGCTCTCGATCTGCCTCCCAAAGGTCTCCGAGCTGGAGGAGGCTATTCAGTCAGGTGACATCTTCATTAATAAGGGTAGTCGTCTTAGGGTGTCTATCAGAGCCAACTACTTATTGAGTAGGTTAGCTCGTTGTGGTCTGGATTGCCCCGACCTGGTGGATATTCGTGGTAGGCTAGTGAAGATCATCGCTAGGGCTGAACCCAGTAGTGATTCTGAATCCGAAGGTTCGGATGATGATGGTGATGATCCTTCGGGTCGTGACCAGGTAGAATATACTTCACCAGTAGTGAGAGAGGACCGCTCGGTGCGAGCTAGTTCAAGTAGGAATAGTTCTACATGTAACATAGTGTATAAAGAACGTCCCCTTAACTTATGTTTATTTAATTTAAAATATGATGGTTCTACTTGTGTACGTGTGTTTTTAGAGATTAGAGGAACTTAGATGTGCTCGGGAGGTTACTAAGCCTAGACTCCTTATGGCTTTCTCCGACCTGTTGGATGGACCGGCTTTGTCTTGGTTCCGTACAAACAAAGCTAACTTCATCTCATATGAGGATCTTATTAGTGAGCTTAGAGATACCTTCGATATTCCTGATTATGATTATCGCCTCAGGAACGAGATAAGACAGCGTACACAAGCCCGCTCTGAGTCCTTGGTTAACTATATATGTACAATGCAAGCCATGTTTTCAAGGTTGTCATGTAAGATGCCCAGTGAGGAACAGCTGGACATTCTCATGCACAACATTAGACCCGACTACATGAAGGAACTGGCCTTGCATGATGTCAACTCTGTAGATGACTTGAGACGTTTGGGTAAGCGCTTGGAGCTTGCGCGTACTAGGGCAGACGCTTTCCATGAGCCTGCTCTTGACAAGTTTGAGATTTCATCTGACTTACACCAGCTTAAGAACAAAGGTGTACAAAAGCCCGCTAAGCAGGTGTCTGCAGTGGAGACACCGGTTACCCCCCACGATCGCAAATGCTTTCGATGCGGCGGGGGCGGTCACACTGCATACAGCTGCACACAGTCAAGGGAGCTGGTGTGTTTCCGGTGTGGTCTCAAAGGAGTCAAGACCCCAGACTGCTCACACTGTACTAGCAAGTCAAAAAACGCGTAGGCCAGGGCCTTATTAGGAACTCTGTGCATTACTCTGTATCTGAGTCTATTTCTGATAAGGTCCTGTTTCCTAAACGGGATAGTGACATTAGACCGTATCTAGTTGTTAAGGTTTTAAATTTAAATGTCTTAGGCCTTCTAGATTCCGGTGCCTCCTGCTCTATACTCGGTAAGGGAGCGCACCGCATCTTCTTGGAACTGGGTTTTGATCTTGTGAGTATCAATCCTACTTTTCGTATTACAACTGCAGACAGCACTCACTTGCAATGTCTGGGTTGTATCTCTTTGCCAATTGAGTACAATTCGGTTATCCGAGTTGTCAAGTTCTATGTTGTCCCAGGTATAACCACCTCCATGATATTTGGAGTGGATTTCTGGCAACAATTTAAGTTAAGTGATAAGTTAATTTTACAAAATATTAGTCTTGATAGCTTTAGTGATAATAATCCTATAGAGTCTGTGTCCCTTAACGGTGGCCTCGAGGATTACAACAACTTGACTGCTAAACAAAGGTGTGTAATCAACGGGGTCATTGAGAAATTTGACTCATTGAACACTGATAAGGTGGGCTTAGGTCGGACCTCACTTGTACATCATGTCATTGACACTGGTGACAGCAAGCCGATAAAGCAGCGTTATTATCCGCTCTCTCCCCTTAAACAGAAGGCCCTGGAAGCCGAGTTGGACCGAATGCTGGAGATGGGAGTAGTGTCCCCGTCTCAGTCCGCGTGGAACTCTCCAGTGGTCATGGTGGAGAAGGCAAACGGTGACCTCAGATTGTGCTTGGACTCTCGCAAGCTGAACTCTGTGTCAAAGAGTGACGCCTACCCCTTACCCTATATCAATCAAATCTTGGACCACCTTAATAACGCTAAGTATTTAACTTCTGTAGATTTGAGTGCGGCTTACTGGCAGATTCCATTTGACTCACCCCAGTCTGCTGAGAAGACTGCTTTTACGGTTCCCCGGAGAGGATTATTCCAATACAATTCGATGTGCTTCGGTCTTGTCGGGGCCAGTGCCACGATGCAACGCCTCATGGACCGTCTGTTTGGTCCCGAGTTCGACAACAAGGTATTTGCGTTTCAGGACGACATAGTCTGTGTGTCCAGCACCTTTGAGGAGCATGTAGAGCTCTTACATAGAGTCTATCAGCAACTCAAGGATGCTGGCCTAACTATTAACATGAAAAAATCCCACTTTTGTCGGAGTGAACTCAAATACCTGGGGTATTATGTGGACAAACATGGCCTACGGACAGACCCGGGTAAAGTTGAGGTTATCCTCAACTATCCCACCCCTTCTAACCCTAAGGAGGTTAAGAGATTTCTGGGAATGGCCGGCTGGTATCGTCGCTTTGTTAACAACTTCTCTAAAATTAGTAAACCTCTGTGCAAACTGACTTCTACGAACCTTAAGTTCGAATGGACCCCTGAGGCTGAACAGTCCTTTAACCTGCTAAAGTCAGCCTTGGTTTCTGCCCCTATATTAAAAATGCCTAACTTTGAGATGCCCTTCCGCATTCTTAGTGACGCGTCAGCTTACTCAGTTGCTGCTGTACTGACACAAACTCACGATGGTGTTGAGCACCCTATCGCCTACTGTAGCCGTTCTCTTAACAAGAACGAGGTGAACTACAGCACAACTGAGCGAGAACTTTTGGCCGTGATTTTCGCCTTGGAACAATTTCGTCAGTACGTCGAAGGCCAAAAGTGTACGGTCGTCACGGATCATTCATCTCTTCTGTGGTTCCATAAACTGAAAAATCCCACGGGTCGTCTAGCACGTTGGAGTATGAGGCTCAGTCAATTCGACTTTGACATAGAGCATCGAAAAGGTAAAGACCACGTTGTACCTGATGCTCTGTCTCGTATCAAAATTGATTCCCTCGATGCAGTACCCACTAAAGACCCGTGGTATGACCACACCATGAATAGTGTTCGGAAGAACCCTAGGAAGTCACCAAATTATGACATTCGTGACAACCTTCTCTATAGGTTAACTAAACATAAATATTCTTTGACTTCAGACTTTGACTGGAAGCTGGTGGTACCTCAGGAGGATCGCTTGCCCCTGCTCTCTAAGTACCACGATGACACACTTAGTGCCCATGGTGGCGTTTGGAAGACACATAAAAGGTTAGCCCTAAATTATTACTGGCCCAAGATGTACGAGGACGTCAAAGAATATGTTGGGAATTGCGAAACATGCAAGCAGTACAAACCCGTAAATACGTCTCGTCCCGGCCTAATGGGTAGCCCGAAGCGGGTTTCGAAGCCATTCGAAGCTATCTCTGTCGATCTGCTTGGTCCCTTTCCCACTTCGAGCAATAGAAACGTACACCTGATCGTGGTCTCCGACTACTTTAGCAAATACGTCATGTTGTGCCCTGTTCGGGTTGCCACAGGCGCTGTAGTCGCGAGGTTCATAGAGAAGAGTGTGTTTCTCGTGCACGGAGTCTGCAAGACTATTTACATGGATAATGGCCCTCAGTTTGTGAGTAAGCCATTTAAAGATATGTTAGCTAAATACAATGTACCTAATATATATTATAACCCTAGGCATCATGCCCAAACTAATCAGGCGGAACGAGCTATTCGTAATGTTGTTCAAGCGATCTCATGCTATGTGAAGTCACAACACAAGTCATGGGATTCGTTCTTGGTTGAGATACAGTGCGCTTTAAACACTGCAGTTAACGAAGCAACTCGTTTCACCCCTTACTTCTTGGTACATGGTAGGGAGTTTATTGGAGATGGAGTGCTGTACAGGCAGACAGATATTGCGTGCCACCCTGCTTCAGTCTCTGTAGACGATCCATCAGCCTTCGGTGTCAAGCTGAGAGAAATACAACGCATATACGACCAGGTGAGGAAACATTTGAATGTTGCCCACCAGCGTAATGAAAAGTATTACAACCTCAGAAAAAGGCATGTAGAGCTGAAAGTGGGACAGATAGTAGTTTACAAACGCACGTTCTACCTGTCAAACAAGGCCAAGAACTTCACTTCTAAGCTAGCCCCTAAGTTCCTTAAATGTGTGGTGACTGCTAAACGATCCCCTTTAGTATATAGGCTGTCGGATCTGGACGGTAGGGATCTTGGGGAGTACCATATCAAGGACATCCTGAAGTATCAGGAGGAGCCATCTCCAATACCCAACGTCAGCAATGCTGTAACTACATAGCACTGTTTCTCTAGTTTATTAAGCCAGTGCTATGTGATCATTATGTAAGACTATTTTAATCTTTTGTTTGTATTTCTATGTGTGTACGTGACTTCAAATTGTCACGTTGTAGTTTCTTCTATGCACCGCACCGAGCGTTTTTCTCTCATTCGCTCCTCAGTACTCTACAATATCTTGAGAGCTTGGGTAGTGTTGGGGTATCGTCAGCGAGTAAAGGGAGCATTCGTTTTCTATGAAGGGCATTAGACTCTAGTTACTTAGCCTATCCGGTACACGAGTCAGTGTCTAGTTAGGTGTATGGGAGGATCTCTCTTTGGTAGTGTAATGGTTGTAGTCAGCTGGTGTTTGATTTACCTAGCTGGTTGTCTTAGTTTATTAGTCAGTAATTTTCTGTTTTCTTTATTGTGTATTTCCAGCGTGTCGAATCCGCAGGAAATACTATTAAGGGGGGGTGGTTGTAGCATTTATTTTCTGTAGATGCAGCATTGGGAGTGTAGAAGCACCCTAATCGATCTATCGTTTTTTTAATCGGTTGTCTGTGGTGACATTTCTGCTGTCAGAATGACAGGATGTCATAAGTTCGGTGACGAATCGTTTTTGCATTAAAGGAAAACAGGTTTAAGGTTCTATGGTATAGGACTTTGCAAACTGTTTAGCAAACAGATTGGCCACTAACTTCCGATCATTGGTTATATGTCCATCATCATCCTTTAGTGAAGGAGGCACTGATACGGTTGAAGAAAGTTGCTGACGTAAATAAGAGTAAAATGCTTTAGATCCACTACTAGCGATACTCCTCTCAAATTCAATTCTAAATTTTCTAATCGTGGTCACAACTTTGTTATTAATTTTGCGGTAATCTCTGTAGGAGCTATCAGAACGATTCAATAAGTAAATTCGCCACAACCGTTTTTTCTCTTTGATCATAGCCAACACAATCCTATTAACCCATGGTTTGTTTATGCTACGACTGGAACGTCTCGCGCTTACAGGTATATGTATGTCAATAGCATTGCGGATCATGCCAGAAAGATTCTGTCATGCTAGGTCGGGATTAGAGTATTCCATAATATCATTTTTCATAAGTGTCTCACTAATATCATCGTAATTAGCATTGAAATAGTTCCGTCTCTGTGTTTGTTTCTCACGATTTGTAGGTAGCAGGTTTTGTATTTGTATTGTGGCTATAAGTACTAGATGATCGCTCTTACCTATGTTCGGGTGATATTCTACTTTGGTGCATAGATTGTCCTCGTTGCAAAGAATTAAATCCAACAATGATTCCTGATCATTTCTTTTTCTAGTTATATTGGAAACCAATTGTGTAAGATTGCTATCAGTGTACATATCTACAAACGCTCTGTGTAACCCGTTGTAATGGTCGACATCCACCTGATGCAATGGCCACCTAAGGTCCGGCAGGTTAAAATCACCCATAATAAACAAAGGTGTTTTCCCTTCTGATGCTTGCTTTATGGTGTTAAACAGTAACCGGTCAGTGTTTTCGAATGTGTAATGTGTTGGTCTATATACACCGGCCACCAGCATCTCAAAGTGACCACACTTCAAGTTTAGCCAGAGAGTTCGACTTGAGTATATGTTGGGTGTAGAATAGCCTGTAAAGGCATGCCGCACAGTTTGTGTGAAATATAGATGTATAGCAGTAAGCAAGGGGTAAAACTGCCGTGTGTACTAGTCTATAGGTATTGAAGATGATACAGGAAGGAATTGATATACTTACAACGAGTGGTTCAAAATGCCAAATTTATATATTTTTACAAAAGCGATATATACAGGTCCGTACAGAAAGGAAGATGGAGACAGGCACAGGAAAGATAATATTTAACAAGAAATATTTACACTCGCACACAATTCACAAAATAATATTAATAAACTATTCAGAGCGACTCTTTTAATCTCTGACTCGCTGACAAGAGCAGACGTTCCGTCCGTCAACTAGAACATTCTCCATGACGTTTCGCACATGCGCACGGCGCGGTGTCATTATATACGAATGATGTAGGTCTGGTCGATAGTCTATCAATATCGATAAAGCTACATCGACCAACTGGTATTGTAAGAGTGATGTATTAGTGTACCTGTGTAGTATGTCTTCAAGAGTGTGGAGTAGGCCACACCACTCCCCCTCCAGAGTCCGTCATGGACGATAAAAATTTGTAAACTTTACCTGTCTACCAGACCGCGTTTGGTACCCTGGTAAGGTCTTAGAACATTCTTCAGGAGAATCCGTTAAAAGGAAAGCAGGTTTGAGGCGGTCAATTGTAACCGAAACGGTTTTGCCTTTAATATTTATTTTAAAGACTTTCTCGCCCCGACTGATAACCCTATGAGGACCGGAATATGCTGCCTGCAGTGCACCCCGTAACTTGTCTTCCCGAAGAAAAACTTGCTCACAGGTTTCCAGTTCCTTATAAACAAAAACTTTGGATTTGCAGTGATGAGCAGTCGGAACAGGTCGCAATTTTTCAGCGAATCCTCTGAGCCTTGCGGTAAAGTCCGAAGTGTCGGTGGTACCTGCAACTGTAGTCTCAAAAAATTCGCCTGGTAATCTTAGCGGTTCCCCATAAACTAGTTCTGCTGAAGTAGCCTGCAAATCATCTTTATAGGCAGATCTAACGCCTAACAAGACCCACGGCAAAGACTCTGTCCACCTGTCGTTGGCGTGACAGACTATCGCGGCCTTTAAATGGCGATGGAACCTCTCAACCAAGCCGTTACAAGCTGGATGGTAAGCTGTTGTCCGTTTGTGCTTGAATCCGGCTATCTTAGACAAACATTGAAATAAAGCTGATTCAAATTGACGGCCTTGGTCAGTAACAATGTCTGTAGGACAACCAAATCGCGATATCCATGCTGACAACAAGGCTTTGGCCACAGTTTCTGCCGTGATATCCTGCAATGGTACTACTTCAGGCCAGCGTGTAAATCTGTCTACAGCTGTTAAGCAGTACCGATAACCTTGAGAAAGCGGCAAAGGACCGATGAGGTCAATATGGACCTCTTGAAATCGAGCGCAGGGTAAGTTATATGTGCCGAGAGGGGAGGTCACGTGACGAGTGACTTTCGCCCTTTGGCATGGTATGCAAGCGCGCGCCCACTCCCGACAATCCTTTCTCACTCCCGGCCATATGAACCGCTCAGCAACTAATTTGGCCGACGCGTCAGCACCAGGGTGGCTTAAGGAATGTAAGCTGTCAAAAATTTGCTTGCGAAGTGATTTAGGTACATAGGGCCTGGATTTCGAGGTACTGACGTCGCAGTACAGAGGAACTTGACTTCCAGGGACATGTAGTTTTTGAAAGCGAAGAGAAGATCCGTCAGTCAATAGTTTGTTGAGCTCGTCGTCTGACGACTGAGTTACAGCTAGCTTCTTCATACAAACCGGTTCTGCAATTTCTTCTATCCGTGACAAGGTGTCGGCTACGACATTGTCCTTACCGGATAAGTGACGGATATCCGTGGTAAATTGCGAAATAAAGTCTAAGTGTCTATACTGCCTAGGCGAACAGTTATTCTTCCTTTCGTGGAAGGCAAAACTGATCGGCTTATGGTCAGTATAGATTATAAAATGACGAGCTTCTACCATGTGCCGAAAATATTTAATAGCCTCATAAATAGCTAGAAGCTCTCTATCGTACGGTGAATATTTTACCTGCGATGGGCTTAATTTTCTAGAAAAATAAGCTAGTGGTTGCCACGATCCTTTTTTAAATTGTTGCAGAACTGCTCCGATGGCTTTATCTGAAGCGTCAGTAACCACAGCAAGTTTCGCTGCACAATCAGGATGTGCGAGAAGCGCAGCATTACATAAGCTGTCTTTACAGGCCTGAAAGGCACACAGGGTCTCCTCTGTTAGGGTAATTGGCTGCGCACCTTTAACTGAACCTGTTAATAGAGCGTGAAGTGGAGCTTGAATTTCAGCTGCACGTGGGAGAAATCTCCTATAAAAATTTAACATGCCCAAGAAACCTCTTAGCTGGCGCACGTTAGTTGGCGGAGGAAACTCTTTTATCGCTTGAACCTTAGCGTCTAACGGCTTGCATCCATTCTCTGAAATGGAGTAACCTAAAAATGTTACCTCTGTTGCACCAAGTATACATTTCGAAGTATTCAACAACATTCCGTAATCTTTCAGCCTTTTGAAGATTTCTCGGAGATGTAGTTCGTGTTCTTCTGAACTCTTTGAAAATACCAAAAAATCATCTAAATAACAGTAAATAAAATCGAGTCCTCGCGTAATTTCGTCCACAAACCTTTGGAATGTCTGGCCTGCATTTCTAAGACCAAATGTCATAAATGGAAACTCGAAAAGACCGAATGGGGTCGTGATGGCAGTCTTAGAAATGTCATCTGGGCTGACAGGTATCTGATTATAAGCTTTCTCTAAATCTAGAGTGCTAAAAACTTTGCATCCCGTAATACTGTGAGTAAAGTCATGGATGTGCTTAATCGGATATCTGTCAGGTATGGTCCGTGCATTCAACTTACGGTAATCGCCGCATGGACGCCAGCCGTTATTTTTCTTTGGCACCAGGTGTAAAGGCGATGACCATGGACTTTCTGAAGGTCTAGCTGTACCAAGTGTCAGCATAGACTGGAACTCTTTCTGAGCGATCTTCAACTTGTCCGGGGCTAAACGACGAGGAGTAGAGTAAACTGGTGGGCCTGGTGTCGTGCGTATGTGGTGTACTGTTTGGTGTGATGTAGTGTGCAACTTACCAGCTGGTCGTGTAATTTCAGGAAATTCATTCAAAACTTTATGATAACGAGTCTCGCCAGTGACGACTTTCACCGAATAAATATTGGTACAATTGGCTTTCGTTGCAATAGCTGTAATACTAGTTAAACTATCGATCAGACGTTTGTTACGACAATCAACAATAAGATTGAAGAAATTTAGAAAATCAACGCCAATGATTGGTTTTGTAACGTCCGCAATAACGAAACGCCATTGAAAAATTCTACGTAAGCCAAAATCTAAATCTAAGTTTATATAACCATAAGTCGCAATACTAGAACCGTTTGCAGCACACAAACTATAGTTAGTACGGTCACGACGATCATGAATTGCTGACCGAGGAAACACGCAGAGATCGCTCCCAGTGTCGATCAGAAACTGCATCTTTGAAGATCGGTCAGTGACGAATAGGCGACCAGCTGAAGAAGATGGGCAATCGTCAGTCGCCATTATCGACTGCCCCTTAAGTTTTCCGCTTTATAATCACAAGGCCGGATGCACTTCGCAGCCTTCTCGCCGAATTGACCATGATACCAGCACAGGGGAAATTTGCGGTAGTTTGACAGTGAACGTTGTCTAGAAGCACTGCGATTGCCTCTAGAATGTGACTGACGGGAATTGGAACGGCTGTATCTCTCCGATGACATTTTTTCAAACTGTTTGCGTAACTCTGCAATTTCCTTCGCTAGGTCATTGATGACGGAACCAGGGACCTCATTCACGGTCGCAACCTTTGGGGTAGAAGAGGCAAGGTCATTCACCCTGTCAGCCAAATCTGCTAAGTCCTCAAGCGAAGTTGTAATAGCTTGTCCCGCTAGAACCGTCTGAATGCTGTGTGGAAGGCGGCTAATCCAAATCGTCTTTAGGAAGTCATCTGGGACGTTAGCGCCGGCAAGGCCATGTAAGTGACGGAGGAATTGTGAAGGCTTTCGGTCTCCAAGCTCTTCATGCATCAACAACTGTTTGATTTTCTTTTCCTTCGATTCACTCAGTCTTTTGATGAGCTCGGTTTTGAGCTTCTCATATCTATTCGTCGCAGGTGGATTCACGATTACATCTTTAACTTCCCTGGAGTACTCATTGTCAAGGTGGCCGATAACGTAATTGAATTTCGTGAGGTCATTTGTGATTCCAGAAATTGCGAATTGGCCTTCAACCTGTGCAAACCAAATATCTGGTTCTTCGGCCCAAAACGGTGGTACTTTGATACCGACTCTAAAAACATCGATATGTTCTATCGACTTTGTCCCATCACTATTGTTGGGGCTTGGTTGAGCTATCGCCATCTTGGAATTCCTTCTCGGTCGACATTCTGGTTCAATAAAGGGGTCACCAGTATAGCAGTAAGCAAGGGGTAAAACTGCCGTGTGTACTAGTCTATAGGTATTGAAGATGATACAGGAAGGAATTGATATACTTACAACGAGTGGTTCAAAATGCCAAATTTATATATTTTTACAAAAGCGATATATACAGGTCCGTACAGAAAGGAAGATGGAGACAGGCACAGGAAAGATAATATTTAACAAGAAATATTTACACTCGCACACAATTCACAAAATAATATTAATAAACTATTCAGAGCGACTCTTTTAATCTCTGACTCGCTGACAAGAGCAGACGTTCCGTCCGTCAACTAGAACATTCTCCATGACGTTTCGCACATGCGCACGGCGCGGTGTCATTATATACGAATGATGTAGGTCTGGTCGATAGTCTATCAATATCGATAAAGCTACATCGACCAACTGGTATTGTAAGAGTGATGTATTAGTGTACCTGTGTAGTATGTCTTCAAGAGTGTGGAGTAGGCCACAGATGGCTACTCCTCCCCACCCTGTGCCTTTCAATCTGTCATGTCTAAAAATCACATACCCCTTAATATCCACTAAGCTACTAGCAACACTTGGTTTCAAATGGGTTTCAGTTATTATAATACATGTTGGTTTGTATTTATTTACCTCAGCAATAAGCAAATCTCGTTTAGCCAGTAGGGATGCCAGGTTGGTGTAGAAAAATGTAAACTCAACAATAGGATTGTTGAGTGTTATAAGTTTTTTGTATTAACTATTGTAGGACTGCCATTTACATACCTAATGGTTAAATCAGTCTCACCATCATTAGTCCGCCTTCCAAGTTCTTCACGCAGCTTTTTCAGGTAGTCGCGTTGGTAAGGCGTTAAATCATTCTTGACAGCAACATTGGATGGTAACTTTTTATTGTTTTTCAAAACATTTACCGCCACCTTTTTATGCGAAAAGATAACCTTTAATGGGCGAGGTGTTGAGCTTTGTTTAGGCTTACCCAGGCGGATGACAGCTATGGGAGGATCCGTTACCGAAATGTTCGACAATGCCTGCTGGACCTGGGTTTTATCGTAAATAAAATAAAATAAAATAAAATAAAATTTATTCCCTTTGAAATTTTTAAAAAAAATATTTAGGTTTGTCAAAACTTTTGTGACTCTACCGGGGGTTCGGAAATACTACAGACTGAGAAGAACACCCCAAGAAACTCAGAACTCGTGCTTAATTCGTATCTCTTTATCTCGGGTATCATCTCCTGTTGCAAGCTGACACTCATTTATTCCAAATATAATAATGTTGGAACTGCGCTTCTTCCTCTCTGCCAGTTCGGTGAGAATACTCTCCATATCCGTTTGCCGACTTTGCTTCGATTTGAGATTCTCAACCTCGATTTTAAGTTGAGTAACCATGTTCCTCAATGCTGGTAGCTGACGCACACCCAATTCACAGTCGGGACACAAATACCGCAAAGTAGGACACTGCAAAACTACCACTCTCAATTCCGTTGCTAGCAAACCACTGCACTTTACACAAATTTGCCTATCGCAACCATGACACTTAATTTTCGGATTTTTGTCATCCACTTTGGGTATTTCTTTTTCACATTTCAAACAAACTGCCATTTTTGTAGGTATATGTGCTACACGAATTTGCCGGGTTCTACAGTAAGCTAATCACGAAATTTATTGCGAGATAACACTTTCACTGTTATTTTGTTCTATTATTTACACAATAACACAGTATTTAGCATGAAACAAGCAAATTTTCTATTATTTATGCAAAATTTTCAAGACGCGACTATAAAACACAAGTGCACTTTTTAAGCGAGGGTAGACAAAAAAAAAGTAAAATCTACTACTATCACCATAAAAGTAAAAAAAATATCACTAGCACAGTAAAGAGGAAAGATTTGATTTTTTGTTTGCATCGAATATGCCCCGAAACTACTGAACTGATTTTAAAAAAATATTTCACTGTTGGGAAACTACACTTTACGCGGCTCCGGGTATATTTTATTCTCGTATTGCCACGGGAACAGTTGCTATGCGGGTGAAAGCGCGTGAAATATAAATCTGGATCACTCTACGAACATGTTTCCTCATCAACTCGGGTTTCTTCAAGCTAAGCGTGAAGAGGCACATCATTGGGTCGCCAGCCTGGAGACCCACTGTCAATAAGTCTATGTGGACAGTGATAGTAACACTCAACTCGTTAGATGATACTATGGAATCCATAAAAATAAAAATCAACAAATATTTGTCCTTTTCTTACCTCTAGAAGATCATCCAAGAAAGAGCAGGACAGCACATCCCGTATCCTCACCCTGCCCACTCGCAGGGGGTCTAGGAAGAACAGAAACTTCCTAGCCGCAGTACACACATAGAATGAACTAAAGGACGAGTCTAGTCCATCAAGGGCAGCTAGGGATGGTACTAATTCTGCTATGTAGCTCTCCAGGTCCTGAAAGTATATGGAAGTTGTTTAGAGCGAGATACACAGCAATGCGTTGGCGTAACAAAAATATAGAAATACGACAGATGCTGAATCGAGCTGTATTCCCTAAGCTTCCTTCATATGAGCTAGCTAGATGTACTGAAATGTTTTGTGTTCATATTCTTCTTCACCTTAGCGTAGGTATTCCCGAACCACCCCCTGGGCGCGCCGCAGTGGCCGCCGTAGGTCTGTTGGGAGTCCTGGGACATCCTTCCGAGGGCTTACCCGGGACTCCCTATCATAGGCGTTACGTGAGGTTTTTTAGTCGCTAGGAGTCCGGCATAACATCCATGAGGATTTTCCCTCAACAAACAAAAAAAAAGCGTAGGTATTTTCAGTTCCTTACAAACCCTAACTGGATTTAGAACTGGAGTCACGTTTTCTATTGGCTAATAAGAGCACCTATGGTTTAACTTTCTCATTTACAACACCTATGACCATTCACAACACCAGAAGTGCTATACGCGCTCTGCCAACTCTGCGAAAACATTCTAAGACCCCTTTTGAAGAACCCCATACTGTAGGCGCTCGGAAAAACCCAGACAAGGAGTTCATTTCACAATCTAAGCGCGAAAGAAAGCCCCTTATCCTAGTTCTGTGTAACTTACATGTTCAGTAAGGTATCCTTGCCCAGTGACGTCATACAGCGACAGACCAATCCTGGTCTGCTGCAGCCACACACGTCGCATCACATAGTTGAACAAGGAGACGGCGCGGACCCGCCCTATACCACCCTCGGCCGCTTGGAGACGACCGAATACTACGGCTGTGAAATACGGCCTAGAAAAGATGTTTATAATTTTACTAAAACTTTAATAATCTATTTAAAACTAAGAGATTTCGATTTAGATCACGTCGGGTTTGATTTGACAGATTAAGGAAAATGGTTTCGCTTCACTTAAGTACCTCGACAATCTTCAAACCTAAAACTTAAAAATTGGTCCAACAATTTAAATGAGAATGTGCAACAAAGATCTTCCCACGAATCCCATGTGACAACGGGAAAGAGTACAAAATGTCGCCACCTCAATTCATCCCGAGGGTGTCGTCGGAGGCGACTAAGGGCTAACTTTTGCAACGATCCATTGCGTAGAGAAGGAAAACTCGAAATGAAACCAGATATAAATATATATAACTCAAAGGTGACTGACTGACTGACATAGTGATCTATCAACGCAGCCCAAACGACTGGACGGATCGGGCTGAAATTTGGCTTGCAGGTAGATGTTATGACGTAGGCATCCGCTAAGAAAGGATTTTGATAAATTCTACCCCCAAGGGGATAAATACGGGAAGCGTGAACGTGAACAAATTTTACGCGGGCGAAGCTGCGGGCAACAGCTAGTTGTCAATAAAATGACAATCGTTAAGCTCAGTAAGGTCTTATGGGTGGCTTGAAAAATTTCAACTGAGGGTCGTCACGACCTTCGCCTGTCTATTTGAACACGGCGATAGGCTCACCACCTATTACACGGGACATAAAACTATAAGGTGAAATGTGGGCATATACTATGTCTCTGCCTACCTCTTCGGGGTTAAAGGCGTGACCCTCTGTATGTCCCACGAATTTTGAGGCTTTCCTACAATTATATGGGATCCCCCTTCCTCAGTGTAAAGTCATATAATATATCCCTACCTTATTGTGTGAAATAACTGCCCTATGATTACAAAATCAAATGAATGACACTTACTTATATTTAGGTCCAGCCTCTTCTCTAATTTTTCTAAACTGGAAGTAATCAATAACCAACTCATCATTACTGCCCACATTCGTATTAGGGCTCGTCTTTTCCAACAAACTCCAAAGATGCTTCAACTCACTATTATCCAACAGTTCCTTACTCTTCTTCTGCAAGAACTGTGCTCGAGTCTCTTCTCTCAACTTCTGTGCGAGCACATCATCGGGTCTTGGTAGTTTGAAATAGAACTTCGGAATACTTTTATATGAATCATCATCGCCTGCTAACCTCGGCTTGTATAGCTGCTTGAAGGTATCAACTTCTAAGTTTTC
Organism: Miltochrista miniata; assembly: GCA_933228765.1. NCBI lineage: Eukaryota > Metazoa > Arthropoda > Insecta > Lepidoptera > Erebidae > Miltochrista > Miltochrista miniata. The sequence goes on from OW121769.1 coordinate 8,431,885, forward strand.
ACTTTCTTCCTTTGTAGTGCTTGTACCCGTGTCTATGTAAGACATATAAAAACAGCAATGGGAGTCAATCAGCATTGTTAAATCCTTCCTACCATAATATAAAAATGCAAAAGTAACTCGGTCTGTCTGTCACACATTCACCTTTCAAGCTATGTAGATGAACTTTGGTATCGTGATAGTTTCAGATGAAGCCAGAGAACAGTTGAACGAAATACATGACAAATTTCCATAGGTGAAAGCAGTGATTTTATTTACTCATAGTAGTAGAAACAAACATTAAAAGCTCTAAGTGAATGTTTTAATGGTTACCTCTACTATTATATTTTACTAATAATATAAATGCGAAAGTTTGTGAGTGTGGGTGCGTGGATGACTGTAACGCTTTCACGCTCAAACGGCTCAACGGATCGGGCTGTAATTTGGTACAGATATACATTAGTCTGGAATAACACATAGGCTAATTTTTAGTCCAGTAATAAGTTCCCACAGGAAGCAAGAACGGGAACAAATTTTACGAGGGTGAAGCTGCAGGCATCAGCTAGTCCTTTATACTTTTGATAATTGGCACTTGATGGAACTTGTTATAATACATTATGAAAATTCACTCACTTGAACTATTCCACAACTTTTATTTTAATTTTAACAATACCTAATCGGTTTCACTTTATAGCTTTTGAGAATGCTATGAAGCAAAATCGGTCAGGTATTGTTAAAATTAAAATTAAAGTTGTGGAATGGTAAAGTAAGTGAATTCTTATAATGAACTCTACTACTATGATTTTTTCTACCAAAAAAGAACTTACCATCCAGCTTCTTAATGTATTTTTTGAGACGATCTTTCAGCTTGCTGTTTATTTTTAAATTCTTCTCATCCACAGTCTTTGTGACTGTTGTATTGTTATTAACTGTGTCCTCAAGTTTATTATCATCTGTGCCTTGTGACATGATTTTATGAAGAGTACAATGTTCTGTTTCAAATTGTATTCAAATAGTTTATTGCAATTCTCAACAATGTGGATAAATCATCTCATTTAAATAAATTTCAACTTCTGTCTATTCAATATTTTCAGTGAATAAAAGAGCTGGAAACTGGAACAAATACAAAATAGATCATACACATTTATTTTGAACACCAACGAAATAAGTATAAATAACAAAACATTAAAAATATAAGTACATACTAAGTAATTTTAGAATTTCCTTTTTTTTATTTTATCTATACTAATATTATAAAGAGGAAAGATTTGTTTTTTGTTTGTTTGTGACAAATAGGCTCCAGAACTACTGGACCGATATAAAAAAATCTTTCACTGTTGGCAAGCTAGTCTTTGCGGTGAACGTTGGCTATATGTGAAACCGCGTGACGTCCGCTAGTTTTTATTATTAATGAATATAGCTATTTTTACAAATTGAATATTCATGTACAAGCGAAAGTAGATATATGTTATTTGTATAAATAAGAATAAATGAAGGAGGTAGAATGAGGATCAAGACTGGCAAGATAATATCCAAAGATTATCCCAATGTGGAGCAGCTAACTATCAGGTGTCTTCCTTCTTCGCTGCTGCCCCATTGTCAGGGTAGTGATGTGGATAATTGCATTTCACCACCCTTGAATGGCTTAAGTTTTGAAGGACGTAACATAAGTAGGTAACTACTTCCAAGGAGAAACTAAACCTACCTACTATTTTCATAGTTTGGTGAAACAATTTATAAAATTAACCACTTCAACTTACCACTAGCGCAAACAGATTCCTTTTAACAATTATCTAATTGAAAAACACAATTTTAGGTCGTAAATACACTACTATTTGAAATTCTCTAACACATTTAATATACAAAAACTTAGAGGTTTTAAATTTGTTAAACTTTACGCCGGCAATTCCAAAATTTTTAAATGTAATTTAATTTTAATCGATCGATCGATTCGGTCGTCGCCCTCGCCGTCGCGTCGTCGCGACTCCGCGACTCGAAATTGAAATCGGAAAATTGTCAGTGTCAGACATTTGAGCTGTCAGGACTGTCAGATGTCATAAGTCAAAGTAGTAGTAGTTTTATTTATCCATTTTCGGATAGGCAAAGGCAATTTGAGCCATACAGCCAAATCTTGTATATTCAATAACTCTTCATTTTGCTTTAATAAGTCACAGTCCTCGTCCTCTAAGTCCAGTCAAAGTCAAGTACAGCCCTAAGTCGAAGTCAGTCTTCCTTCAGAAAAGCGGTGGATACATTTCTGAAAGTTCCTTTGGATTTTTTGTCGGAAACTGCAAAGTTGCGATTCACTGCGTTTTAGGTTTTATCACTTCCCAACACTAGTGCACGTTGTCGAACGTTTATGTTTAAGAATCCACCATTAATACACACAAAACACTCGAAATTACACTAATTTTGCGAATTTACAAAACGACGCGATACGATTCCTTCCAATTCGCGCCAAAGAATCTCACAAGTCAAAATATGTGACTTAATTTACTTTTGAATAGATTGCGGCTGGAGAATCTTTAAAAAGGTAAGATTTTTGTAGTTGAACTCGCAGTTGTTGTTAGCATCACAATGAGAACGGGGGGGGGGGGGGGGGTCCTTTCCCAACCCCCCATTCCCAACCGACCACCTGAGTTATCCACCTGGTTGGTCAGTTAGGAATAAAAGTTCCTAACCACCCACCTTGTGCACCTGGTTGGTCAGTTAGGAATAAAAATTCCTAACCACCCACCAGTGACTGTATAAAATAAATAATGTCCATAATGTCTACTTTATCAATATACCCACATGTCTATATGGCAAAACAAATGAAGATCGACAAAACAAATGAAGATCTACAAAACAAATGAAGATCTACAAAACAAATGAAGATCGACAAAACAAATGAAGATCGACAAAACAAATGAAAATCGACAAAACAAATGAAGATCTACAAAACAAATGAAGATCGACAAAACAAATAAGGATCGACAAAACAAATGAAAATCAACAAAACAAATGAAGATCGGCAAAACAAATGAAGATCACTAAACAATTAATGAAAGTAAGATAAACAACTGAAAGTCGACAAAACAAATGAAAATCGACAAAACAAATGACGGTCGGATAAACAAATGCCGCCCTCCGGCACGTTGCGTCTTATTCCCGGAATGTCCAGTCGGTTCATTACGTCTATTTCCCTAAATGTCCATTTCCCTGGTAGTCCATTTCCCTGAATGTCCACTTCCCCGATAGGCCACTTCCCTGAACGTTCATTCCCTGATAGTCCAATTCCCTGAACGTCCAAATCCGGTCGGATAAACAAATGACTATCGGCAAAACGAATGACGATAGAAAAAACATATGCAGATCAATAAAACAAAAGACTATAAGCAATTTGATAAGATAAAAAATACTTGCAGCCATATTTAGTAATCTAGATGCGTTTGCCATTAAAAAAAATAGGTGCAAGCAAATCTCGACCTTAATGACACTTCTCTAAAAATGTGCTATTAGGCGTTTATAGACATCACTGATCACGAATATATGAAAAATAAATAAATATTATGCATGTTCATAAGGTCGAAATTTGCTTGTACCCATTTTTTGTAATCTAGATGCTAACACCATTCAAAAAAATAGGTGCAAGCAATTCTCGACTCGCATCTAGATTACTAAATATGGCTGCAAGTATTTTTGATCTTATCAAATTGCTTTGTTTTATTGATCTGCATACGTTTTTTCTATCGTCATTTGTTTTGCCGATCGTCATTTGTTTATCCGACCATCATTTGTTTATCCGACCGTCATTTGTTTTGTCGATTTTCATTTGTTTTGTCGATCTTCATTTGTTTTGTCGATCTTCATTTGTTTTGTAGATCTTCATTTGTTTTGTCGATTTTCATTTGTTTTGTCGATATTCATTTGTTTTGTCGATCTTCATTTATTTTGTAGATCTTCATTTGTTTTGTCGATCTTCATTTGTTTTGCTACATAGACATGTGGGTATATTGATAAAGTAGACATCATATCATATCATATATCAATATACCCACATGTCTATATGGCAAAACAAATAAAGATCAGCAAAACAAATGAAGATCGACGAAACAAATGTGTTGTTTTGCCGATCGTCATTTGTTTATCCGGCCGTCATTTATTTTGTCGATTTTCATTTGTTTTATCGATTTTCATTTATTTTGTAGATCTTTATTTGTTTTGTCGATTTTCATTTGTTTTGTCGATCTTCGTTTTTTCGATCGTCATTTGTTTTGCCGATCGTCATTTGTTGATCCGACCGTCATTTGATTTGCCGATTTTTATTTATTTGGTCGATCTACATTTGTTTTGTCGCTCAACATTTGTTTTGTCGCTCTTCATTTGTTTTGTCGATCTTCATTTGTTTTGTCGATCTTCATTTGTTTTGCTGATCTTCATTTGTTTTGCCATATAGACATGTGGGTATATTGATAAAGTAGACATTATGGACATTATTTATTTTATACAGTCGCAGGTGGGTGGTTAGGAACTTTTATTCCTAACTGACCAACCAGGTGCACAAGGTGGGTGGTTAGGAACTATTATTCCTAACTGACCAACCAGGTGGATAACTCAGGTGGTCGGTTGGGAACGGGGGAAATAAAATAATGTCCATAATGTCTACTGTTTTGTCGATTTTCATTTATTTCGTCGATTTACATTTTTTTTGTCGCTCTTCATTTGTTTTGTCGATCTTCATTTGTTTTGTCGATCTTCATTTATTTTGTCGCTCTTTATTGGTTTTGCTGATCTGCATTTGTTTTGCCATATAGACATGTGGGTATGTTGATAAAGTAGACATTATGGACATTATTTATTTTATACAGTTCCAGGTGGGTGGTTAGGAACTTTTATTCCTAACTGACCAACCATGTGCACGAGGTGGGTGGTTAGGAACTTTTATTCCTAACTGACCAACCAGATGGATAACTCAGGTGGTCGGTTGGGAACGGGGGAATAAAAAGCACAATGCCCTTGGTCTCGAGGAGCAGGACTCATCAAGACGTCGTCATTTAAGGTTTCTGTTCTTGTGTATAGAATAAAAGCTGGCCAAGTGCACAATGCCCTTGGTCTCGAGGAGCAGGACTCATCAAGACGTCGTCATTTAAGGTTTCTGTTCTTGTGTATAGAATAAAAGCTGGCCAAGTGCGAGTTCCGTACTAAAAATAATACGTATAGTGATAGACGGACAGACAGACAGGTGGACAGCCAAATTTTACCCTTTGGATATGTAGCTGTAACCCTAAAAAGGTTAAGTTTAGTACCTACCTTCCTACTTTACTCAATATTAATTAAAGCAACCGCTCCAACTATCAAAGCTCCATTCGGTTCTACCACTGTATAAAATGTTAAACAACATATATATATACTGTGGTTCTACACTTCCACTACTCACTAGATGGCGCTATACACATCTATAGATACGGAGCTATAAAATAATGCTACTGCTGAGTTTTACGTGAAAATAAAGTGGTGCGTTCAAGAAGCGGCCTGCTATTTTTGAATTATGCTATCTGCCACACACAGAGCATCGCGCGCCTTTACAGAGTTCGCGTTGCTCTATGCTGCCACATAAATACCTACACGACTTACACAAATACATACTCTTAGGCATGGGGGATACCTAGCTAACACCACTTGGCTATAGGTAGGTACTTTTGGGAGATGTGAAGTAAGAAGGCTAATACTCTTGACCTGGCCTTTCCTCGTCCTCAAAAGGTTTCAACAGGTAATAAAGTGATAAATAATTTGCTCATAAACGGCTTGGTAACTAGAATACACACGCGCTCGATTATATTATAATCTATATTGTCACAGTGACCACAATTTGTGGCAAATTTTCTAATCTGTAATCTAACATTACACTTAGTCGTGATGTTTTAGTGAAACTTATAGGTAGGTACCAACTGCAAAATCACGAAGATATTGTAATGATGGAAGCGCTACGTCTTTGTAGTTTTAGTTACTGGGTTAGTAGGTAGGTACTCAAAGTAATGAGCTTAATACTCTAGCGGGAAGATCGTGTACTGCCCGTTCGCTCTAACTTTGCCGCTCGGCTCCATACTAAACTCGAATTTTTAATTAGACGAAGTAAATTGACAGCAACTAATGTCACTTCTTCATACAATGTTGCGTATTTTCTATGACGAAGTGACATTAGCTACTGTCAATTTACTTCGTCTAATTAACAATTTGGGTATACGCCTCTGCGCCAGCGGCAAAGTTAGAGCGAACGGGTAGTAGTCGTGTTCTGCTTCTAAGCCCGGATTCGACTGAAATCGGAGTAAGAGGTACTAGAGAATAACTTGTACCTACATAATTTAAAAGTAAAATAATTTTCCATCTTAACAAAAACTAACAAGCACAACGTAACTATGGTAACCATACTGAAGTAGACGTAACTATAGTAGAATACTTCAGTAGGTATGGTTACTATAGTTATGGTGCTTTATTTGTTGTTGGTAAAATAGAAAATCACTTTACTTTTAGAATAGGTACAAGTTATTCTCCAGTATAGTCTTACTTAAATTTTGAATCGAATCAAATCGAATCCGGCCTAAGTCGGTAACGGAAAATTTTTCGTCTGGCGACTATCGTCTCTAGCTATTCCCATTATCGTCAGACAAAATATTTATCTTTTTACGCCTGTCGTAAACGCTTAAATTACCTATATCGTCTCCACGAAAAAAAGTCGTAGTTGACAGTTAACCGTGTCAAGAATATTTTTGAAGTGAAACTTCTTTATCGGCGTTGGAAAAAAATTTGCGTCACGTCACGTCACGTCACGTCACGATTTTTGGTTACGCGCCATCTTTGTTCTGTTCCCCACCACGGTGGATTCGAATTATGAGTACTTTATCCAGGGATAGCATGTCATTTAAGGGTTTTTGGACTTTTGGGCTTTTGGACTTTTGGACTTTTGGATGGCACATTGGTACTTTGGGTCTTTGGGACTTTGGAACTTTGAGACTTTGGGACTTTTGAACTTCTGAACTTTTGAACTTTTGAACTTTTGGACTTTTGGACTTTTGGATGGGACCTTGGTACTTTGGGTCTTTGGGACTTTGGAACTTTGGGACTTGGGGACTTTTGGACTATTGGACTTTTGGATGGGACCTTGGTACTTTGGGTCTTTGGGACTTTGGCACTTTGGGACTTTGGGACTTTGGGACTTTGGGACTTTTGGAATTTTGGACTTTTGAACTTTTGGACTGGACTTTTGGACTTTTGGACTTTTGGACTTTTGGACGTTTGGACTTTTGGACTTTTGGACTTTTGGACTTTTGGACTTTTGGACTTCTGGACTTCTGGACTTTTGGACTTTTGGACTTTTGGACTTTTGGACTTTTGGACTTTTGGACTTTTGGACTTTTGGACTTTGGGACTTTGGGTCTTTGGGACTTTGGGATTTTGGGACTTTGGGACTTTGGGACTTTGGGACTTTGGGACTTTGGGACTTTGGGACTTTGGGACTTTGGGACTTTGGGACTTTGGGACTTTGTGACTTTGGGACTTTGGGACTTTTGGACTTTTGGACTTTTGGACTTTTGGACTTTTGGACTTTTGGACTTTTGGACTTTTGGACTTTTGGACTTTTGGACTTTTGGACTTTTGGACTTTTGGACTTTTGGACTTTTGGACTTTTGGACTTTTGGACTTTTGGACTTTTGGACTTTTGGACTTTTGGACTTTTGGACTTTTGGACTTTTGGACTTTTGGACTTTTGGACTTTGAGCCTTTGGGACTTTGGGACTTTGGGACTTTTGGACTTTTGGATGGGATCTTGGTACTTTGGGTCTTTGGGACTTTGGAACTTTGGGACTTTGGAACTTTGGGACTTTGGGACTTTTGGACTTTTGGGCTTTTGGACTTTTGGATGGGACCTTGGTACTTAGGGTCTTTGGGACTTTTGGACTTTGGAGTTTTGGACTTTTAGACTTTTAGACTTTGGGACTTTGGGATTTTGGGACTTTGGGACTTTGGGACTTTGGGACTTTGGGACTTTGGGACTTTGGGACTTTGGGACTTTGGGACTTTGGGACTTTGGGACTTTGGGACTTTGGGACTTTGGGACTTTGGGACTTTGGGACTTTGGGACTTTGGGACTTTGGGACTTTGGGACTTTGGGACTTTGGGACTTTGGGACTTTGGGACTTTGGGACTTTGGGACTTTGGGACTTTGGGACTTTGGGACTTTGGGACTTTGGGACTTTGGGACTTTGGGACTTTGGGACTTTGGGACTTTGGGACTTTGGGACTTTGGGACTTTGGGACTTTGGGACTTTGGGACTTTGGGACTTTGGGACTTTGGGACTTTGGGACTTTGGGACTTTGGGACTTTGGGACTTTGGGACTTTGGGACTTTGGGACTTTGGGACTTTGGGACTTTGGGACTTTGGGACTTTGGGACTTTGGGACTTTGGGACTTTGGGACTTTGGGACTTTGGGACTTTGGGACTTTGGGACTTTGGGACTTTGGGACTTTGGGACTTTGGGACTTTGGGACTTTGGGACTTTGGGACTTTGGGACTTTGGGACTTTGGGACTTTGGGACTTTGGGACTTTGGGACTTTGGGACTTTGGGACTTTGGGACTTTGGGACTTTTGGACTTTTGGCCTTTGGGACTTTTGGACTTTTAGATGGGACCTTGGTACTTTGGGTCTTTGGGACTTTGGGACTTTGGGACTTTTGGACTTTGGGACTTTGGGACTCTTGGACTTTTGGCCTTTGGGACTTTTGGACTTTTAGATGGGACCTTGGTACTTTGGGTCTTTGGGACTTTGGGACTTTGGGACTTTTGGACTTTTGGCCTTTGGCACTTTGGGACTTTGGGACTTTGTGACTTTGGGACTTTGGGACCTTGAGGCCTTGGGACTTTGGGACTTTTGGACTTTTGGCCTTTTGGACTTTGGACTTTGGACTTTTGGACTTTTGGACTTTTGTACTTTTGTACTTTTTGACTTAATTTAAGGTGAGGTGAAAATTAAGTTTATGAAGAAGTTTCACTTCTTACGTGTGTACACTAAGTACACGCAATTTTTTTATTCAGTAGTAGTAGTAGTTTTATTTATCCATTTTCGGATAGGCAAAGGCAATTTGAGCCATACAGCCTAGTCTTACATTTATTATATCTTCATTTTTCAAGTCACAGTCCTCGTCCTCTAAGTCTGGTCAAAGTCAAGTGCAGCCCTAAGTCAAAGTCAGTCTTCTCTAGTAAAGTGGTGGTACTTTACTAAAAGTGTCTCTGGAGTTTGTCGAGAAATGGAAGAGTCACGTTTCACTGCGTTTTATCACTTTCCAACACTTGTGCACTTTGTCGAACTTTTATGCTTAAAAATCCACCACTTTTACTCATAAAACACTCGAAACACACTAATTTTGGAAAATTTTCAACGGAGTAGTCCGCATGTCTCCGATTTCGCGCGCAAACTCCATATTTTTTATTCATTTGCTATAATTTATTTCATTCTTCATTCATTTCTTCATTCATTCATTCAAAAAAAATCATGAAATATTTGGAAATAGAAAAAATCAGGTCTCCTGTAGAGTCTAGAAAGAGCTTATTTCGAATGCGGACATAATTTCCAAATGAATTTTAGTCACTTTCAGATTAGCTTTTTATCTTTGTAATCTGCGTACCAGACGCAGCTTGAGCGCGGTGGTTTATGAAAAACACTCTCTACCAATCACAGTTTCACTTCATGGCAAGTTAATAAGTTGAAATCAAATGGTGACAACGTTATCGAAGTTGTTGAATTCCTTAACCGGCGCTTTTTTCGACGAGTGAAAATAGTCATGCACGCTATGTCTCCTATCGACTAAAATGTGTGTTCGTTAGTGTAAGGATAGGAATTGCGTCACCCTTCCCTAGAAGGGTGATTGCATCCAATGAGTCTCCAAGGCCTGAGGGCTAGAGACTAAAGGTAGAGTTTAGTCAGTAAGAGTCTGACATAATCACACGAGTCAGTAAGAGTCTGACATAATCACACGGCCGGCCGTGTGGTACGCATGTAGCGTTCTCTACCTCCACCCGTCGCTTCCGGGTGGTTCCTTAGGGCTCAAAAAAAAATAAGGATAGGAAAGGATAAGGGTTTTAATCAGTCCTCGGTTCAGCGATAAATAATAGAGCTAAGATATTAAGATACCTACATTTTAAAGGGCCATTCTATAAGGATTGATTTTTTTTTAATGTGTCAAAATATCATCTTTGTATACGGACATGTACCTATGACTTTTAAATGGGTGCTACGGGACCAAAGACAATAAAACTCTACGGTGCTAATCGTATAATATATACCTAACAGGCGAAGCCGTGTGGCACCGCTAGTACTGACCTTATTAATAAATCATTTAATTTTACTTAATATCGTACTAAAATTTTATTGTGAAAGTTTGTGAACAGATTTGGGTGTTTGTTAGATACTCAATCAAGCTCTAAGTTAGATCGTTATTGATAGGATAATGTTGATAGAGTCTCGAACGGCTAAACGGATCTGGCTGAAATTTAAACAGAAATAGATTACTTACAGTCTGGAATAACATATTTATTTACCTATAGGCAATTTTCAAGCGGGACATACATACATACATATGGTCACGCCTTTATCCCCGAAGGGGTAGGCAGAGGCATATTATATCCCCACATTTCACCTTACTTTTATAAATTTGTCCCACGTAATAGGTACGTAATAGGTTTCAAGCGGGAATGGGTACTAAATTCCATATGAGTGAAGCCACGAGCATCATCTAGTATCAGACTGATCTGATTCTTATAATCAGCAAAAAGCAGGTATTATGTCATAGCGCATCTATTCAAGTAGATGCATAAAGGGTACCTAAAGGGTAAAAACGGGACCCCTATTCATGAGACTTTGCTGTCCGACTGTCTGTCTGTCTGTCCGTCACGAGCCTGTATCTCAGGAACCGTGATAGCTAGACAGCTGAAATTTCCACAGATAGTGTATTTCTGTTGACGCTATTCTTGTCGACAGCGGAATATGTGTCTTTTTTTTTCGTTTGTTGGTACGGAATCCTACGCGCGCGAGTCCGACTCGCACTTGGCCGGTTTTTTTATTACTTACTAATATTATAAATGTGAAAGTTTGTCAATAAGTTTGTTAATAATGTTTTTAAACTCACACGACTTGCACTACACATTATATTAGTTGCGGGTCTTTTTCGCGTAAACAATTCAAACTTCGCTCACCTCTCGACGTTTCGGCTATGCTACAATAGCCGTGGTCACGAGTAGAGTGATGTTGTTTACGCGAAAAAGACCCGCAACTAATATAATGTGTAATAAGTTTGTTACTCAATCACCCTCTTAGTTAGCCTATAACGGCTGAACAGATCTGGCTGAAGTTTGGAGCAGGGATAGATTCCAGTCTGAAACAGAATAACACATATAATATTCTACATTTTATCCCGAGAAACATCATCTAGTATCACCATAAGAATCAAATAAAGCAAGTATTATGTCATAGCGCATCTATTCAAGTAGATGCATAAAGGGTACAATAGTTTTTAAATAGAATAATCGCGCATCGCGTGCCGAGAGTGGTATATTTCTTGCAGAAAGGTAAATACGTGTGTTTGTCACGCGATTGTCTGTGCCCACGTGGAACGAATGTGACATAAGACTCTACCTGCCTATTACATCAACATTTTTAATTCAATATCTCGTTGTATGTATCACATAGTAGTACTTGCTTTTTCGATTTACTGTTGGGATTTTGGGATTTATGCAAATGCGTGTGTTTACAATGACCTACGCCTAAATACGACGGAACTCGGGTGGGAGAGTTCTCTCCCGTACCCGTCCCGCCCGCGCCGCCTCCTTCACGAGCATGACCTGCTCGCAGAAGGAGGCGGCGCAGTCCCACTTACTCCCGCTGGAGAGCATGGCTCGCACCATGGTCTCGAGCGAGAGAGTGTCCACGTCCAGACCCAACACGAGGACCTGACCACGCCGTGCACTCCACCAGCGTGTGGAGCGCCGTGTCATCGCTGCGGTCCTCGCAGTGCTGACACTCGGCCGTTAGATGAATGTTTGTTACGCATTCACGCTTGATTGTTTGTTTGTTTGCATCGAAAAGGCTCCGAAACTACTGAACCGATTTGAAAAATTCTTTCACTGTTGGGAAGCTACACTATCCCCGTTGAACACAGGCCATATTTTAATCCCATATTCTCACGGGAAAGGGAGCTACGCAGGTGAAATCAAGTGACATCCGCTAGTGGCTGAATAAATGTGACTGAAATTTGGTACAGGTATAGATTATATTGGGGGTAACAAAATTACCTCTCCAAATTTCATGAGATGACTTGGCATCGGAAATCAAATACAAATATTTAATAAAAAAGGGGGGTAAATTTTTTCATTTTTTTTAAAATTTTTGTGTCGCACATTAAGAATTAATTTTTTACCGCGGCAATTCGAGGTAACATGGTCGCCGTGGCAAAACAAACACAGAGCACCCGTCTGGCTGTCGTTGTCGCTTTCTACTGCCGCTCAGTAGCGATAGAAAGGGTGGAAATGAAAATTTATAGGACCTTTAAAATGGCTTTACGGTTAAAGTATTCATGTGATTTTTTTTCTTCATTTTTGTAATGTTTCTTGACTGATGCCAGGTCACGTGACGAAATTTGAAGAGGTAATTTTGTTACACCCAGTATAATAGCGAAGGAGTCACTACAAAATTTTATTACTTTGATAAAAAAATAGTTAAAATAGTACCCATAAATCATTATAATTTGATATCTAGTGGTATGCAATTACTTACTAATTATCTATCAATCAATCTGCGACCTAAATAATTACATAGTGATGTGCCTACATTGAGTCTGGTTTTTCATGAATATTTTTCATAATTAGGTACAATCCTATTGTTATACAACGTTTGATGTAACTTGTTCATAACTCTTATATAATTGGTGAAAAACTGCTTCATAATGTGCACAATATGTACACGTTATTAATAACTGGTAAAAAATAAGAGCTATGGCATCTAGTGCGAATGGTAGAGAGGTTTTCTTTGTATTAGAAGTAGGTATGCATTTAGAAATATAATAAAAAGTTTATCAGATGTCTCGAATTTATTATGCTTAGTTTGAGCTTGATAACGATTTGAAAAAAAAATGTCTTACCCTATTTTATAATGGAGCATTGATTGAACTCAAAATTGGACGAATTCGGCATGTTTGTTTTTCCTATATTTACGCTACTACGAGAACAGTCGAAGGTACACTTCATTCTATATTAGTTTAGCTAATAGATAATGATGAGGAAAGAAAGGGAATGTAGTAGACGTACCCCTATCTTTAGGTGCGAAAATCCTCTTGGATTCTATGGACTTCTTCAGGCAAAAATCACATTGGCCCTTCCAACTTCACTGTACTTCTTCCAACTGCATGCGGCCGGGAGTCTCGGGTATGGCCTCTCATAAATACGGAAGTTATCCTGTAAAGTTATCCTTCCGAGGGCGTACCCGGGGTCCAGGCCGTAAGCAGATGGATAGGCACCCGTGTAGCACCCGTGTCATAGTATTTTGGTCTGTAGGAGTTCGGCATAGCACCCCATAGCGGGTCTTTAGTAGTTTCGCACCACCACCACGAACTGCGGTTCGAATCGCCGAACGTACTATTTCTGAATAGGACCATTCACACCGCAGTGGTTGGAGTCGGTGCGAATAGCCCAAGGTATCTTTTAGAATGGGTCGATTCGGAGCACTGAGCGAAGAAACTCAAACAGACGAAGAGAAAGGTGGTTGGTGTAGAAAAAAAAACAAGAATTGCGATGTAAAAATCATTTTAATATACAGTCAGTTTGATCAACATAATTAACTTGTGTGTGCCTGGATGTACTATAAGGAATTTCCAATAAAACTACATCTCCTACATATTTTTTCTGTCCGACTTCACCTATCCAAAAAAGATAAACGTTCCCTTATACTGTGGTCCGAATAAACCCACTACCAAACGTTCTTGGGCGATTCGAACCGCGGTGCGAAAGGACTCAATTAATAAACTTAATTATTAAGAATACAAAAAACCCGACTGCAAAGTAAAAATACAACTGAAAAGCAAAAAACAAGCTCTACATTTCTTTTGTAATTTTCTGTAGTTACTTACTTTTTAATTTTGTCGGCAAATTACAAAAGAAATGTAGAGCTTGTTTTTTGCTTTTCAATGTATTGTTACTTTGCAGTCAGATTTTTTGAATTCTTAATAATTAAATTTATTCAAAACTTTTTAGTTATCTTAGAAGTGGAGTAATTAATTTTTGTGTAGTGAAGGGACAAAATCCGTCAAGCCATTCAGGCTGTAGGACGTGACAAAGAATTGGACATACATACATACACCTTTCTTCGGCAGTTCGGGTAAAAAGAGCTTTTGGGCAATTCATACCGCGGTTCGAACGCCCTTGTAAGAAATAAACGTTCCCTCCATATTGGTGATAATGAACAATACCTACTATGTTTTACCTTGGTCATGTAACGCCAGATTCCATTAGTTAATTATCTCAATGGAACCATTGAAGAAACAACTATTTATAATCGTAAAAAGAATATTTGACTCTACCTTATCATCAATCATGTATCAATACCGCAATTTAAATACAATCTATCAAATCAGCCTTTAGCAATCCCAGCCGTTCTCTGTTGGACATAAGCCTCTCTCAATTTACACCTTTTTTTTTAACGTGAGGGAAGTCCATCATGCTATGTCGGACTCCTATCGACTAAAAAACCTCACGTAACGCCCAACAGCCTATGGTTGGAGCCCCGGGTAAGGTCTCGGAAGGATGTCCCAGGAGGTTCAATTTACACTATAACACACAGTCCTGGGTCTTCCGCATCCAGTCCCTCCCAGTGACCTTTTTTAGGTCGTTCGACCATCTAGAGGGGTGGTTGTTTATATCCAGGCAGATTTAGTCGGATTTCTTAGATTTCTATATTTTGAGTGATGCTGTATGACGATTTTCTCCTGTATGTAGTGCTCTATGACTTTTCTTTTTGCACATGTGGAAATCCTACATGGATGCTATGCCGGACTCCTACCGACTAAAACCACACGATACCTAAAAGCTGTTGACAGCCGGGAAGTCCTCGGAAGGATGTCCCAGGACTCTCGGCAGACTTTGGCGGCCAGTTCGGCTTCGCCTATGGGGGTTCGGGGACTCTCCCGCGTCTGTGGAGTTGGTTCGGGTGTTATCCCGCTATTTGGGGAAGGGGGGGCGGGGGAGTTGGGTACTATCCCTCCACTGTGAGGAGCAAAGTGATATTTGCCACCGTCTTGGTCTGCTTCTGTAAGAACGGCGAGCAGCCAGCTCACCGTTGTCAGGCCCTCAGTCATGGAGGCCGGTAGAGTCAAGGTAGAGCAAAAAATTACTGGGAAAATGTGGGTCTGTAATACGCCTTTGCCTACTCCTTAGTCCTTGGGGATGTAGACGTGAATTATATTGTATGTTATCAAGGACTGAAAGCACATTTAATATCCATAGGTAGGTATACCGGTACTGCTACAAGAAATTATTTACGAAGCGAAATAGAGGTAGTTCTGTTGCAACCACATATCAGGAATGAACGTATGCATAAAGTATTGAATATTACAATGAGCTTTTATGTCAAAATGACAATAGAAAGCTCACTTCTCATGGGTCAGTCACTACTCACAACATGTGAATGTACAGATTGGAGTCATTGTCTTTGCAACTACATAATAGCCCGCAATAATTAAACTGTTGACATATTCAGGTCGCATTACTTATACAACTGCTCAAGGACGGTCATTTCATCAGATTACCCTCTTATAATACCAAACATCTGGCTTTAAAGTACTGATTTTAAATTGAAATAAAATATTCTATTTTACGCTCTCACAAAAGTCAAAACGTTAAGGCTCTCTAGATGGTTACTGTTACATAATTTTATTTATTCGATATCAATTTATTGGTATGACAAAACCATGGTAACGATAGGCAAGCGTAAACCGGACCATCCGTTGGGCGCGAAGGCTTGCGCGGGCGCACCGCAGCGCAGACTCGCTCAGCAAGTTTCCGCTCTCAACTCGCCAGTTATGCGTTAGACGTCGTGGTGTGTGGACGTCGTGTCCCCCAAAATATTGCAAAATCATATTGCCGTGCGTTCGGAAACAGTGTTAGTCAATTGTGCCCAACGTTTTTTGGCGTGTATCTATAAAAAGTTTTAATTGATAAAGCGCAGTGCCTCATGCAAATACTTGGATAAATGCGAGTAAGCTGTAACGCTGATTTTGTAAAGGTAAGCTATAATGCGGCTAAGTTGAGAAGGGCTCTGTGCTGTTAGCTATTTTAGCGGTTCAAGTTCTTTTCGAAAGGGTTCGGTGGGTTTTGCAAGGCGGATCACATTCTGATTCTCGGGTCGGGACCATTTGTCAACAATTATTGTGCAACGTGAATTAGAATTTTGATAGAATTGTGACCCTTGTTTTGTAATTCAATTACGTTTGGTACAGTCAATCTCTCTGGCCTTGTGGAAGTCGAATGTTGGTACCTAACTAGTCTATAGATAATGTGAATGTTTGAAACAGTAAGTTATTCGATTACAGCAATTAATTGCATCAATGTGGTTACGGCAAACAAATTTTTTGCTCGACTGACCTGGAAGGAGCCTTATGTTGTTATGAATGCACATGCAGTTTTTTAATTCCTTTACATGTAGATATCTTTATAGATAATCACAGCTTTCAACGTTACGTTTGCGACCATTTTCTCTTATTATATGTTTTTTTTTCAAGTCTTGTGAATTACTGGACGTCATTCCTCGTAGCCTGGAAGTGTGTGATTACGCACAATGATTAAGAAAACTGCGTTCTTGAGATTTTAACGTATTAATCCTCATTACAAAAAGTGGTTGAGTGCATTACGTTACCAGGCTCACAGCAGTGTCTGGGTAATGTCAAGATTAACATTTTAAATGAAATATTGCAATGCTTCGACGTAGGTTTGAATAAGTACCAGTTTTCACATTTGTTATACGTACCTAGGAAGGATACATTGACACTTGGACTATTAAACTTATAAGAGCCTAGTACATACTCAACTATTTCAACAATTTGCAGACACCTGATTACAAAATAGGTACCTAGGGTAAATTTGGGGTAGATCTCAAAATACAGAACAAACTTGTACAGCCATTGAGAGGTAGCGACAATTTCTCGACAAAAAGCAAACATTATTAGAGACTAACCCCCAGTTTCCGAAAGGCTGATCAACGCTAAAATTAAGTAATCGGCTGTTAAAGGCGGATCCTCACAGAAGATCCAAAATGAAAATCCATTTACAAGGAACATAAATGCTTCGTAAATATTTAAGAAGAATATAGGTTGTTGCTACCAAAGCGATTCGACGTCGTTGCTGCACATGTGACTCCATAGCGATCGAAAGTTCAACTGTACAATACTTAGGCGGATCAATGTGGATCGGTTGGAGCGTGTCGGTAGAACGCGGCGGGATCGCAAGAAAAGTTTTCGCTGATCGCAGGAATTGGCGATCCATTTTGGATCTTCTGTGAGGATCCGCCCTTAACAGCCGATTAGTTAATTTTAGCGTTGATCAGCCTTTCGGAAACTGGGGGTAAGTAAGCCAATCAATGGAGGTTCACCACTTTAGAACAAGGCATATTACTGAATTATTACAATAATATTTACACAATCAGTACATAAGTAGTTAGTATTCAATAATAGGTGTTGTTTTATGGTCAATTTATGCATGCAAATATTGCGTGAACAAAGGATAAACTATAAGAAGTACTAGAACTGCATAAACTATAAGCTGCGGCAATAAGCATTCAGATCTTTGAAGATACATTAAATACGTCACGCAATGCATTTTTCAACGAAGCGGCAGGCAGAGTCATTCTAGATGTAAAAATTTTACTATTCCTAGTTGTATTTAGTTCTACCACAAAATAATAAGGTGCAGTGCAGAAGGCAGTCAGAGAACTTTAATAGTAATTTCGATACTATCTTATTATTTTGTTGTTCTACGCTAAAGCTTGTGACCCTAATGCCATGCTGCCGTGTTCAAAAAGAGATGAGGCCATCTGCTGTAAAAAAAATTCAAGCTGAAGTTACTCTCTTTGTAGGGTCAGGAGTTGTAACATTACTGATGATAATTTCAGAATACATAATGTAAAAAGAGATAGAAAAAGCAAGCGGGCGGGTCGAGAATCTTTTCTTTTCTTTTTTAAAGTGAGGGAATATCTACTAGACTCCTACCGACTAAAAAACCTCACGTAACGCCCAACAGCCTACGGTTGGGAGCCCCGGGTAAGCCCTCGGAAGGATGTCCCAGGAATGGACCGTGAGCCTGTCTGTCACCTTAGTATAAAAAATCCCACATTATGCAACGTAATAATGCCGTGCAAAATTGTGCATTTTCTATTGTCCGCAACAAACCTCTACATTTAATGGTCCTTTGAACAGGATTCTGTGAGTTAATGACATTCAGGTATTTTGCTAATAATCGTCATAAAATAGACTTCATAGAATCAATATTAGTCAGCGATAGAACCTCTAGGACAGTGGTTCCCAACCAGTGGTCCGCAGGAGCGAAAATATGGTCCCTGAAGGATTTTAAATTTATCGGGTGGTGAGCCGTTAGTCGCCGTGCAATGAGCGAGAAGAGCGCGGGTAGTGGGGGCGGTTGGTACGCCCACCGGCTCGGCGAGCAAAGACAACACAAAGTCTGCGATTTGCCCACGATTGAATGTGTTTCCAGGCCGAGCGTGGATCTTTGCTCAAGACTAGTTTCCTTAAGCCTAAAGTGTGGGAACCATAACGCCCATCGGGGTACCGATTGATGTTGTTCCTCGTCGAGGTTTGCTAGCTCTTTGAGCGTATCATTACAGAGCGACACCACTTCAGAAGTTAAGTCTTAAAACAGAGGGGGCAACAGCTGCGCTCTCGCGGTTGGTACCCAACATAAGAGTACCCAACGCTTCCTGCAAGAGACCTTCGGGGTCATGCGGAGTATGGCACTATACGGGACCCCTGTATGGGCGGAGGCCCTGACGACCGTCAACGTTGCATAGCCCGCTAAAGGCGATGGCCGTCAGGAGAGGGTACCGCACGATATCCGTTGAGGCGGCATATCTCCTAGCCAAAACCCCTCCATGGGACCTGGAAAACAGGACTCTTGCGTCGTTGTATCAATGGTGCATGAAGGCGCTGGATCAGGACCACAGGCCTGTGCCCAAAGAAATAGAGGCATAGTGATCCCTGTTTCGCCAGAAGCTCATGGAGACATGGAAGATCCGACTTGGGCTACCAAAGTGAGGACTCACCACTAATGAGACAAGCGCCATGGCAGCCTCACCTACCGAGTGACACAGATGTTTACCGGGCACGGGTGCTTCGGTAAGTATCTACAGCGGGGACACAGCACTACATGGGCATAGCAGCGACAAGACCTCGTTGCGGGCCTGGGCGTGAATATTCTCACGCTGGAGACCATGTTAAGGGCTCTGGTCTCCAACGGGAGAAAGTGTAACGTAACTGTGTCTTTCTGCGAGCAAGTCATGCTTGCGAAGATTGCAGCGGGAGAGAAATCTCCCTTCCGAGTTCCGTAGTCGGTGGCGTGGTCGTCCACCATGACCGTGAGAGCGGCGAGTTGGCTGCTCACCGTTCTTTCACAGAAGCCGGTGTAGACGGTGGCGTGTCTCTTCACCCCTCGAAGAAGTGGAATAGTACCAGCACGGACACTGTTGAAGTTAATGAAGGAATCCAGGAAGAACACAACAAATTCACTTGAGTGGTTTGGTGTTTAAAAGCAATTTTTTTTACGAAACTCCGAGAAATCGCCTTTCGCTATTTTATAGTTTTCTCAACGCTTATTTGTGCGAACAAGGTTTTCTGCTTAGTTGGAAATTAAAAACAAGGCGAGGAATCGTTTGAAAGTAAGTGATGATTTGCATGTAGCTTTGAATAACAATATTAGTCCTAGGTTAGCAGATCTCGTGAAGAAGATGCAAGTCAGAAACACATTAATAAATGTTTATGCAATTTCCTACTGCGTTTTTTTAAGCTTCAGATTGACTATCACAGTTTGTTTAAATTATGCCTTTATAGTGGTCCCTGTTAACAAGAAAAATATAAAAGTGGTCCCTGACCACGAAAAGGTTGGGAACCCCTGCTCTAGGATATTGATTACGTTAATATTATATTCTTATTCTATGTACCTACCTACTTTACCATTTATTTACCTACCTCAGTTTTCTTGGTCCCTGCTTTACCAATTTTGTCTAGATCTCATAGCTCAAGCTTATATTAGCTTAGTTTAAGGTAGACGGCATTATGTCGGAGTCCCAGAATATTAATTTTATTATTTTTACACCATATTTTAAACTCCTTCAACTTTTACTGAGATTCTCGAATTCTAGGTAGGTACCAATTATCGGCTTGGATCATGGCTGTTCAACAATGTTTATTCGGTGTTGTAAAAATCACTCTAGATTTCTAGAATATAGCTAAGTACCCAGTTACCTACCTATATTGAATCAAACTTCTAGTATACAGTGCTTCTAGGAATCAAATCAATATTCATTGAGTTTAACCTTATACTTAAATCTCATTTTGAATTTTTTCTTCCAAGAAGGACGGTTTGAGCTTCTAAAATGCGTTATAAAATACGTCGAAATTTAAGATATTTTTTGTTTCATCTTTAATTGGGGCAAAAGAAAAAAGTTCATAAGGTCATACGAATTTCGCAAAATTGGCCGTCATCGATTCCTAAACGGCATCCTAATTGACATTCATGCTTTTTCGATTTCTTCGCGTGTCTGCAATTCCTGAGTTCCAATTTTTTTTTTTGCGACGCGGGATATGCCGTCCTGCCAGCCGTGGGGGCAGCTGGGACGGTGTGTGGGACTCCCGGTCCCGGAAAGGGACAATTCTACCCACTAAACCCCGCGGTGTTCCTCCTCACCCTATAGCCGGGTAGAAGGATATCCAAAGATTATTCACGTCGACCTGGCCGGGGACGCCCCGCACCTCGCCTCGGGTCCCGAGTTCCTATTTGTCAAAGATCAATGACCGCATTCGTTAGATCGCGCTATGACCACGTAGAAGCTTTTTATTGGGAAAATGCGATTTTTTTTTCTTTTTTTACCTGTGGAAGATCCTCAGGGATGCTAAGTATGCCGAACTCCTACTGGATAAAGCCAGCCAATGCCCCACTGACTACGGTCGGGACGGGAGTCCCGGGTGAGCCATCGAAAGGAGATCACAAGTAGGGTAAATGCTGAATAACTAAAGCACCCTTATCCCTACTTCCCTTCGAATATTATAAATGCGAAAGTAACTCTGTCTGTCTGTCTGTCTGTTACGCTTTCACGCCTAAACGACTTAAGCGATTGAGATGAAATTTGGTATAGTGATAGTTCGAGACCCTGGGAAGGACATTGGCTACTTTTTAACCGACTGCGCAAAAGGTTATGATTTTACGCGATAACGACTTCTACGAGGTAGAAGCCGCGGAGAACAGCTAGCTTTTATTTAGGGTGGTCAAAGGCCTGACATTTCCTCCAATGCTGAAAAAGAAAACTGCTACTAGCGGCTAATCAGGTAAAATTCCGTGACGTATTTATATGTGACTAACAGTTCCTCGCGGCTCCCACCGCGTAGAAGTCGTTATCGCGTAAGAGTCGTTATATCGTAAAATCATATCCCTCCTTTTGCACAGTCGGTTAAAAAGTAGCCTATGTCCTTTCCAGGGCCTCGAACTATCCCTCTATCAAATTTCATCTCAATCGCTCCAGCCGTTTAGGCGTGAAAGCGTAACATACAGACAGACAGACAGATAGACAGACAGACAGACAGAGTTACTTTCGCATTTTTAATATTAGTAGGGATTAGCCGCTGTCCTGATTTGTACAACCGGGATTTAACGTTCAAACTGTGATTGATGTACCTACCAAGTACATACCTTATTACCTTTAACTAGTATTTTTTAGCGTTGCGAATAACATCCGTTTAATATCGTTGAAGGCTGAAGGAATTTTGCAATTAAACAGAAATTGCCAACAATGATTCAATAAATAATACCGTTATGCCAACTTTTATAAGTTTTATGTTTTGAAACTTTTCTACATAGAATTCCATTGCAAGATGAGAGATACGTAGACCATCATAATAAACGAATTTTTTTTAATGGTCTATAGTTATAGACACCTTACTCCTTCAAGCACAATTTGATCCCGCAGATCAGTGTTATCCTGTATTGTAAATACGAAAGTTTGTGAGGATGTCATGTTTGCTATTCATTCACGCTGTAACGATTGGACTGATTTGGCCGAATTTTGGTATAGTTATACATAGGACTTTTTGTTACGGGAAGAAGTTTCCATGGAACGCGAGAATGGGAACTAAGTTCCACAACGGGGGAGCAGCGAGGGTCATCTAGTGATTTCATAAAACGTCAGCAGCAAACATTACTTCTGCTGCTTTACAAACTAGTTTAAAGTAGAGTTTCTTTTGAAATGGCAATTAATCTATTAAGGGGACTGGTTTAGAAAATGACGAAAAAGATATGCAAATTAAAGGGGTTTTTCTCTGCATAAGTAGACTGAAAATTGTAGCCAAAAATAGATTGTTAATCTATAAGATGTGTGTCAAAATATGGTTGTGTTGTAAATTGTATATTAATTAAATATAATGTGTAAAACGATCGTAGAGTCACCCCCAAATTTTTACGCGAAAGAAAAAAATATGCCAACATATGAAGAAAATATACACCTATAAATTGGTTTTCTTCGATTTTGAAACCGTATAAGTACCTATTAGCTTGTTACAACTAAAATAAGCTATAAAATGCTACATTTCCTAGCCTGAAGGACGCGTATTTTGTATGGTAAAGGTCGTTAGGCCTACCCACGGTCTTAAGGCACTACCTACCTTTTAACATGTGATGCTAATCCTACCCTTCCTTTGTAGCTACTCCGTTTTATTTTGTTCCTGGCTATACCCCCGATATCTATATTTCGGAGACGTTCCTACTGGTTCTCATTCATGCCAGTTCTCACTATTATTAAACATGCATTCCGCATACCTGTTCTTTCTTGCATACAACCTTTTCACTCTTTACAGGTAGGATGCCTGCTGTTCTCTCTTCTACGTTTTATTTATTTTCAGTTTCCTTATAGTTATGGGTATATAAAGTGTACTCCACCTCTCCTTTCTCTTCTTTTCCATCTTAAATCATTTACATAGTTTCTTATTACAAGCTTTTATTTAACTTGCACTGGATGTTTGTTTGTTTGTTAGTTCGGGCGGAATCTTGCAAGTCAAATTTGACCAACTTCCCGATTTCCGATTGAGCTGAATTTTTTTTTACAATCTTATCTATTTAACGCATAAATTCTATTAGATGCTTCTTTCCTAATTTACTATTCTTAGTTTTATACTACCCAGAGTGGGTTGTGGGTTTGTGCCACTTACACATAATCTTTTCTTTTCTTTTTACTTCTAGTAGTTTATACATTAACATTAAATTTCTAATATTACTATACTATATTTGACTTACTATTCTTATAGCTACCCCGTTTACGAGAATTAAGCGAAGGGAACTTTGACACAATTAAAGCACAATATATTATTGCATACATACATACATATGGTCACGCCTTTATCCCCGAAGGGGTAGGCAGAGGCATATTATATGCCCACATTTCACCTTTTTGTATAATTTGTCCCACGTAATAGGTGGTGAGCCGTATTGCCGTGTTTAAATGGACAGGCGCAGGTTGTGACTACCTGCTGTTGAAATAAAGCCTTCAACTTAGCTTAACGACTGCCATTTTACTGGCAACCGGGACCAACGGCTTAACGTGCCTTCCGAAGCACGGAAACGCTCAAATAAATGTCACAAAGTGATCACATGGATGGTCACCCATCTGCTTACTGCAGTGATCGTTTACAGAACACTGAGTCCGCGGGACCACGAGCGATATATTATAGGTACCTACTTATTACTACTAGTTTGGGCTTAAAGTTTATTTGAAGAATAATAACATAACGCTATTTTTTGTGAATTATTGTCTAATTTCACCGACCAACGGGTCTTCAGTTATAATAAATGGTGTCAGAATCTGCCGCTTTTGTAAGTTCAACGCCTTAGCCGGCTACTGGTATTACGCCATCTAATAAGACGCTGTCAGTTTCAAGTCAAAGCCACGGTATCAATAAAAACCGTTTCCCCAGGCATTTGAAAGAAAACTTGACGGGGCGATTAAGGGGCCTGTCTCAGAAAACTATGAAAAAGAGGTGCGAATGAAATGATGTTTTGTCGGCATTATAACAAAAATTGATAGTCGAAAATAGATTTTTAATCTACACAATGTGTATAAAAAATGCTTTTGTTATACATTGTATATTGATTAAATTATAAATAATGAGTAAAAAGATCATAGAATCAGCCTTAACTTTATGAATGCAACTAGATGAACGCATTTTATGACTTCAATTTGTATCGACGGGAAATAAAATATCTCAAGAAAATCTATCAATATCTGAAGAAAAAATACACCTATATTTGTTTTATTTAATAAGTCGTTATCGCGTAGAATCAGTACCCTTTTTTTGCGCAGTCAGTTAAAAAGTAGCCTATGTTATTCCCTTGGACTTGAACTATCTCTATAACAAATTTATCAAAATCGGTACAGCGGTTTAGGCGTAAAAATGTAACAGACAGACAGACAGAGTTACTTGCGCATTTATAATATTAGTAAAGATTTTGAATAAGTATGAGTATTCACTTATTACGACTCAAATGAGCTTTAAAAGCTACATTTCTTTGTTTGAAGGACTCGTTTATTGTATGGTCAAGGTCGTTAGCCCTATCCACAGCCTTAAGAAACAACTATTGAAATAACGTTACGTTTTACGATTGCATGTTTTCCTGCGGGCACTCAATCATTATAACGTGCTAAATGGCAACGGCGGCCTCGGAGCATCCTGTAGTTTCACGGCTTACACTTAGAAATGGAACGTCACTTCAATTCGAATGTTTTTAAACATAATACGTTGACGTTTGCTTTTGACATTGGGAATTTCCGTTATAGAATTTATTTGAAGTTTATCTTTCGAATTTCGTAAGTGGATTGCGTAAAGACAGTCATAGCAGTTCATTTTTTTTACAACGTAGGGGCGGCATATTGAAATGAGAATACACATTTACCTAATACTAAAGTTGCACGGCGTGGGCGCAACAGCGCCAGGTCCTCGTAGTGAGCTTAGGTGTGATTGGTCGCTATATATTCTATCCTTTCGTTTGCGCTTTACGCTTGTGCCACTTGTCTAAGGGGACAGGACGTCTTCTTGTCTGATGCCTTAAATCAAATCAGTCGGTCCTAATCCTAATTGACGGCTGGATGAAAGCCTCTTCCAATTTAGATCATAGCACACGGTGTGATGCCAAATGTGATCCAATTATCAACTAATTTTTAAATTTGAAACGCTCGTAGACAGTGTCGTCTACGATCATTGCATATCCTCCAAGAACCCGGAATAGTACCCGAACTTCTTGGTAAGGCCTTAGTGGTAGTCAAAGCCCGCCAGTCATTGTGGAGCACCCTTTCGAGGGCTTAACTGTAGTAGGAGAGCACTATATCATAGTAAAAGTAAAATAAAAACTCTGACAATAATTTTTTTTAAGTTTAGGATGGTTTTTTAAGTCGGCATCGCATCCATGAGAATTTGTAAAAAAAACAATCAATGCATTTCGCTGCAGTTAGTCCTTATATTAATGACTGTATATGTCATTCTCATTTGCGATATTGGTTCAGGCCTTGTAGAGGCCGGTTTGAAAAATTTCAACAGGAGGAAATCACAACCATCTCTTGTCCATTTCAACATGGTCAGTCAGTCAGTCAATCAATCAATCGAATCGAATCGGACAAACTAGAACTGGTAAAATGTAGTACGTTTAGTATTAGATCTATGCCTCCGCCTTTGGAGCATGACTATGGAGTAGGGGAGACCGGGGCTAGTTGACTATAGGGGTAGGTAGACTAACTGTCAATAACTCGGCTAAAGCAATGGCTTGGAGCCAACCGATGACACCCGAGAGTCCGCTACCTCTTCCCGCTCAGTCACCGGGAGCGCGGCGTCGCGCACGCACACCGTTTGAGTGAAAGAAATTAAAGTTGAAAAATAACGTACGTATGTAATTATTTTCATCGTAAGGATTCTTGTAATAATGCTTATTTATTCATGGTTACTGATTGTCAAAGAATTTATAATGGATGTTTGATTCATGTTCTTTCTTTTATGTATAATGTTATTTGATTTCTTAGCAGTTTTGTGGTTATTTCATGTGAATGAAAATAAAAATGTGGTTCGGGGCTAGTAGACTAATGTATAACGGGGCTGGATGACCAAATCGTACATAAAAGAAAAAACTTGAATCAAACATCCATTATATTTTTTTTTGACAATCAGTAACCATAAATATATAGGCATTATTACAAAAACATTACGATGAAAATAATTACTAACATACGTTATTTTTCATCTTCAAATTAAAAAAAAAACGATTTGCGTGTGCGACGCCGCGCTTTCGGTGATTTATTGTATGTGTGTTTACGTATGTTGCCCTTTATCCTATTTCCTCTTAGATTTTGTCCTTACAAGTCCATAAGTCAACTTACCCCAGGCGAATAGTCAACCTACCCCAAAGATGGGGTAGGTTGACCAGTTTTTCTTATTCTATAATATCTAGCCTGTACCCTATATTATGATGAATTAAGTGCTTTTTGCTATATTTTTCCAAAGCTTAATAGTTAACCTATAAAATAAACCTGTTTATGAATTAATTTTGTATAAAGAAATAAAAATATAAGCCTTTAAGCTGAAACCTAGTCAACCAGCCCCGGTCTCCCCTATGGACTATCTATATCCTCGGATTCGCCCGTGGTGACGCACTACGATAAACTTTAACCCCTTTATTTAACCCCTTAGTGGTGAAATTGTGAAAAATTGACTTTAAGGATGACTCACTCTACACCTTGCCGTGTCCGAGCCGAGTGTCGGCCGTAGCACGGTCAACTAAATGTTACTACCCGTTCGCTCTAACTTTGCCGCTGGCGTAGAGGCGTATACCCGAATTGTTAATTAGACGAAGTAAATTGACAGCAGCTAATGTCACTTCGTCATAGAAAATAAACAACATTGTATGAAGAAGTGACATTAGTTGCTGTCAATTTACTTCGTCTAATTAAAAATTCGACTTTAGTATGGAGCCGAGCGGCAAAGTTAGAGCGAACGAGCAGTACATACATATATTTTGTATGTACACACTCACGCTATACCGAGCAGCAACCGAGTGACAGCCGAGCAACGGATAACGGCAAAGCTCGGAAACAACTCGGTCCCGCCTCGGCTCGGACCCGGCACGGTCTAGCGTGAGTCATCCTTTACTTGGGTGCCTACATTGTAAGGGTAGCATACCCTAAACGATAAAAGTTCCTGGGTCCAAGGGTTTCAGCTGAGCGTTGATGGATAGTGATTCACCTTGATATCTATTATATAAAAATAAGTCGGGTTTTCCTTCCTGACGCTATAACTCCAGAACGCACGAACCGATTTCCACGGTTTTGCATTCGTTGGAAAGGTCTCGGGCTCCGTAAGGTTTATAGCAAAGAAAATTCAGGCAAAATTTCAACAGAAAAGCGGGAAAATCATTTTTCACATACAGCGCCATCGCGGGCGAAGCTGCGGGCATCAGCTAGTTTTACATAAGAATTACACATTGCACTTATTTTGACTGCCTCTGTGGCGCAGTCGGTAGTGATACCGCCTGCGGCACTGGAGGTCGTGGGTTCGATTCCCACCGGAGACAAATATTTGTGTGACCCATAAATGTTTGTCTCAAGAGTCTGGGTGTTTCTATGTATAATATGTATGTATTTAAAAGTATATAAGTATTAATATCCGTGGTCTGATACCCATAACACAAGCAGGTTATTCCTAGCTTACTTTGGGATCAGATAGCGTTGTGTGATATGTCCGTGAATATTTATTCATTTATATTTATTTTGTTTAAGCCAATAAAAAGAAGAATTGATGGGTAACCTTAACCTTACTAATTATGACATTTTGTAATACAGTTTTTAGCATAAATTTGTAATTGTGTCGCCGTGAACTAAAAAGAAGTCAATGAATTGCGAAAAAGAATAATAACAACTTATGTATAATGACTACATAAAATTATTATAATATTTACATGTGCATTTTTTTTGTCAGTGGGTAAGTCGGTCAGGGTAGGATATTATCTATTACACTAGTTTATTATTATATTATATTATCTATGCTACTATTTAAGTACATATATTCTTTGAGAAGAAGCGCTCGTGGTCGCGGACTCAGTGTTCTGTAAACGATCTCTGCATTAAGCAACTTTCACTATGGCCGGTCCATGGATGGATGACCATCCATGTGATCACTTTGTGACATTTATTTGAGCGTTTCCGTGCTTCGGAAGGCACGTTAAGCCGTTGGTCTCGGTTGCCAGTAAAGCAGTCGTTAAGCTAAGTTGAAGGCTTTATTTCAACAGCAGGCAGTCACAACCTGCGCCTGTCTATTTGAACACGGCAATACGGCTCACCACCTATTACGTGGGGCAAATTATACAAAGGTGAAATGTGGGCATGTAATATGCCTCTGCCAACCCCTTCGGGGATAAAGGCGTGACCATATGTATGTATGTATTCTTTGAGAAGAGCCTCGGACGTACGGGACGCTTCTTGCCGGGTCGACGTGAATAATCATAATTTGATATCCATCGACCCGGCTATAGGGTGAGGAGGAACCCCGCGGGGTTTAGTGAGTAGAACGATCCCTCTCCTGGCCCGGCCAGTCCAACAGACCATACCAGCTGCCCCCGCGGCTGAGATAACAGTGCGTAAAGGCATTCCCGCGTCAAAACGCAAAAAACGTTTAGTCGCATAATGCCTAATTCGCAAAATGGCACCCGAGTCTGAAAAGGACTAGTTCGCAAAAGGACTAATTCTTAAAAAGACTAATTCCCGAAATGGCTAATTCTGAAAAGGACTACTTCGCAAAAGGACTAATTCTTAAAAAGACTAATTCGCGAAATGGCTGATTCTGAAAAGGACTAATTCGCAAAAGGACTAATTCTTAAAAAGACTAATTCGCAAAATGGCCAACTCTTAACTGCGTATGATGTTGGTGTTGAATGGATATAAAAAAAACCACGAAGGCTAATGCGAGAGCTCTAAGCTTAAGCCTTCTAACCTAACTTATCGAAGTCGGGGCGCGCAGCATTCGATTTGCAACCGTTTAGGAGGTACTACATCGAAATTGGTAGATAAAGTCGAATTCTGCGCGCCCCGACTTCGATAAGTTAGGTTAGAAGGCTTAATGCGGGAGCGGAGCGGAGCGGAGCTCTCGCATTAGCCTTCGTGGTTTTTTTTATAACCAACACCAACATCATACCTTGTTAAGAGTTAGCCATTTCGCGAATTAGTCTTTTTAAGAATTAGTCCTTTTGCGAATTAGTCCTTTGCAGAATTAGCCATTTCGCGAATAAGTCTTTTTAAGAATTAGTCCTTTTGCGAATTAGTCCTTTTCAGAATTAGCCATTTCGCGAATTAGTCTTTTTAAGAATTAGTCCTTTTGCGAATTAGTCCTTTTCAGAATTAGCCATTTCGCGAATTAGTCTTTTTAAGAATTAGTCCTTTTGCGAATTAGTCCTTTTCAGACTCGGGTGCCATTTTGCGAATTAGGCATTATGCGACTAAACGACAAAAAAAAAGCTAGGTATTTATTTTCTGTAGCAGTGACATAATGTGGATTAAAGTGGGTAGGTAGTCTAAAGTAACATAGCCTTCCGGGATAGCACCTGACCCACCCCCTAGGCGAGGCCGCAGTGGTGGCCGTAGGCCTGTTGGGAGTCCTGGGACATCCTTCCGAGGGCTTACCCGGGGCTCTCAACCATAGGCTGTTGGGCGTAACGTGAGGTTGTTTAATCGGTAGGAGCCCGGCATAGCATCCATGATGGATTTTCCCTCACGTTAAAAAAAATTAAATAAAAACATCGCCTTAATAAACACGCCTATTCAGTTACATAAAATACATTTCACAGAAAGCATCTGTATGTTTGTGCTAAACTCTAACGTTTAAGAACTCCTATAGCATTGGTTATTCATCCTAAGGCTTACCCGGGACTTCCGGCTGAAGGCAGTGGTAGGCAGGGCACCGTATAGTTTTAAGCGGTTAGACTCCGGCATAGCATCCACGAGGCACGCGTAAAATAATGGGATTCTTTCAAAAAAGACCTTGTATGAATTTACAGGATCTGTAGCCCAAGTATGTTCATAGTGTTGCAAATATTCACGCAATTACAAATATCTGTGTTGATCAGTTCAGATCAGGTTTGGTACAAATGAGACCTTCACAGAATAAAATTAAATCATTTTCTCACGTGGTTACATCAAAACATCATAAAAGTAATTAGACTGATGATAAATTCTTACATAATTAAAACCAAATTTACTTTTTAATAGCCTCCATTAAATATGTATTTAACGATGTTATGATATGTAAATATTTGGTAATGATTTTGTATGAACTCAATTTACTAAGAGATCGTGTATTAAAGAATGTGGAAATAAAATTAGGATAGATTAAAATATGTCACAACTAGCGGACGTCACGCGGTTTCACCCGCGTAGTTTCCGTTCCCGTCGGAATACGGGAGTAAAATATAGCCTATGTTCACCGCAAAGAGTGTAGCTTTCCAAAAGTGAAAGAATTTTTCAAATCGGTCCAGTAGTTCCGGAGCTTATTCTTTACAAACAAACAAAAAAAACAAATCTTTCCTCTTTATAATATTAGTATAGGTATAGACTAGTATAGATTTAGAAAATACATTGATTAAGTGTGCATTGAGGAATATAAGTCTTTTTTAGGGTTCCGTTCCCAAAGGATAAAAACGGGACCGTATTACCACAGATAACCCCTACTTATAATATAAATGCGAAAGTAACTCTGTCTGTCTGTCTGTTACGTTTTCACGCCTAAACGGCTGAAGCGATTGAGATGAAATTTGGTATAGGGATAGTTCGAGGCCCTAGGAAGGACATACGCTACTTTTTTACTGACTGCGCAAAAGGAGGGTTATGATTTTACGCGATAACGACTTCTACGCGGTCAAAGCCGCGGGGAACATCTAGTATAATATATTCTATGTATTACTGAGACTCCGCTATCTATTTGTCTGTCACGATACTGTAACTCAATAACCGTGATAGCTAAGCAGTTGAAATTTTCACGCATGATGAAATTTGATTAAAATAAATAAAATAAAATAAAATTTAGTCTCATTGAAATTTAAAAAAAAATTTAGCTTTGTCAAAATTTTTGTGACTCTACCGGGGGTTCGGAAATGCTACAGACTGAGGAGAACACCCCAAGAAACTCAGTCCGATTCAGTGATTTGCTTTACTTTAACACGCGTTGAACTCATTTTGTAGTAAGATACTACCATAATGAAGTAGATATGATGAAATTTCAGTTGTCGTTTTAATAACAAATAACAGAGCTAAAACAGAAAAAAAATAAGTGGGCTCCCATACAACAAAGTAATTTTTTATCGTGTTCTGGTACGGAATCGTCTGTATGCGAATCCGACTCGCACTTGGCAGATTTTTTCCTCTTCCCTGGTTTCCCTCGTATAGCGACCATAATAGATTGACGGTTTCTTTTTAAACACTGGCAGTCATAGAATTATGTGTAATAAGTCTATGCTGGCAGTATACCTAAAGTCTATAGATGAAATTACTTACGACGAGCAGATGCACTGGTAATGCATTCCACAATCGTATTGCCAAAACTGTAAAATATTTGTTGTGGAATGCTCATATATCGCACTGTGACTATTTTTATGATATAATAACAGAAAAAAGAACAGGTTTATTGCTTTAACATAATTATACATAAGAATTGATATCTAAATTACAATATTGATCGAAAAATATGGTAAAATTCCGGTTTTTATGACGCGGGTTCAATGATCGCTTGCTGGACAACATTGCTTATTTAAATATTAAAATCGGATGTTAAATAAACAAATATGTATACTAATATTATAAAGAGGAAAGATTTGATTGTTAGTTTGCATCGCATAGCCTCCGAAACTACTGAGTCGATTTGAAAAATTCTTTCGCTGTTGGGAAGCTACACAATTCACAGAGAACATAGGCTATATTTTATTTTCGTATTCCCACGGGAACGAGAGCTGTTTGGGTGAAGCCGCGTGACGTCCGCTAGTGTAGAATAAAGCGCCTTGTACACACCAAATCAAAAATTTATACCAGACTGGTGGTCACCGCAGCCGTATGAACGTTTGCAACACCAGAGGCGCTACACTCGCGCTGCCGACACTGTAAAAACCTTCCAAGACCCCTTTCGAAGAACCCCATACTGTAGACATTTGGGAAAACCGAGGCAAGATTACAACCATGTACCCAACGGCTTACATTTAACCAGCTGGGCAATCCAGCTTCAAGAAATTCCTTTGCATCCTGTAACAACGCATGTCACTCAAAATTTCGCGCAAATGGCGGCCCGCCGCCCGCGACGCGGCGACGTAGTGTTGTTCCAACTTTTTGTACTAATGATAATTTTGAACACAATTTGTATTACACATTATGATTTTTAGGGTTTCGTAGCCAAATGGCAAAAACGGAACCCTTATAGATTCGTCATGTCTGTCTGTCTGTCCGTCCGTGTGTCAAAGTCACTTTTCTCCGAAACTATAAGGCCTATGCTATTGAAACTTGGTAACTAGATGTATTCTGTGAACCGCATTAAGATTCTTATATAAAACTAGAAAAAAAGTAGTAAAATTTGGGGGGGGACCCCCAAATTTTATATAACTAAAACTCAAAAATTTTTTTTTGATCAATACCATACGTGTGGGGTATCTATAGATAGGTCTTCAAAAATGTTATTGAGATTTGTATCATTATTTTTTTCTAAAATGAATAGTTTGCGCAAGAGACACTTCCAAAGTGGAAAAATGTGTGTGTGTCCCCTCTAACTTCTAAACTAAGAGAATGATAAATCTAAAAAAAATATATGATGTACATTGCCTTAAAAACTACCAACGAAAATTGGTTTGAATGAGATAGAGCTGGTAGTTTTTTTTTAATACGTCATAAACTGCAATTTCCGGTTAGAAAAATCACTACCACTGCGAACGTGTTAAAACATCAATCAAAATTACAACGAACTTTTATATTATGTGACTTGCTGCTACGAAACCCTTCATGGGCGAGTCCAACTCGCACTTGGCCGGTTTTTTTTTAAATTTCTTCTGTCTACTATCTTTCGTTGATTCTCGTGGTCTCTACTTTTTCTTTACATTATATTTGATTTTAAAACTTTTCAAAACATTGCTTGTTAGTGATAAGCTTTTAATACAGCACACAGTTAGTTTAATTCTGTTCTGTTCTATATAATAATATGAAATAATCTACAATAAACTTCATTCTTCTTAATTTTATTCTTACTTACACAGTGAAACTACTATAATAGATAAGATACTATTGGTACTATAAACGCTAAAGGCAATATGAAGGATGATAATGGATTGATTATACAATAGGTTAAGAAAATAATATGTAGATAAAATATCGTATTACTTTTTGTATAGTCTGTTTATGCCCAAAGGGGCTATTCAAAATAATAGCTGTCATGAAACTATTATTGACTAAGACAGGTCATGGTAATACACACCAGCCTTATCTGGTGACGTACTCTCATCTTAGCATTCGTACCTGTGTATAGAAAGAAAATGATTTTATTCGGTAGCATAATGGGGCACACAAACAATATATACTTAAAGAAAACTTAATCCTAGGCTTAACAAAATAATTTTTTTCCCTTTAAAATTAAAAAAAAAATTTAGGTTTGTCAAAATTTTTGTGACTCTACCGGGGGTTCGGAAATGCTACAGACTGAGAAGAACACCCCAAGAAACTCAGTCCGGTCCCTCTTAATTCATCTCAGTATCTAATACAGTATTTTTTTAATGTAGATTTTTTTATTAAAATGCCTTGAATTAATGTGTTCCTCACACGTCCTCCGAAAAGGACTAGTTTCAGCATGTGCCTGGCGCAGTGTCAAGCGCTGGTTTTCAACATGAACTATTAAAGAGCCAGTGTGTGACGGATGATAATCGGTCTCTCTTAAAAACTAAACAATATTAAACTAAATAGATACGAGTAATGACTATGTTACCTATACAAGCAACCACAATAACTTGTCTTAGAGGCAGCTTGTCTACTGAAGTGGAGCTTTTAGTATTGCTGAAATAGTTCAAATTGCAAATTCTCTTGTTTCAAAACTACAGAACTGAAATTGTTAAATGATTTGTAATTAACTACTGGAAAATTTTAATAAAAAAAAAGAAATTGTGTCTGTGAGTTTAATTGCCAGGTTCTTTTCTCTCTGGCTTATTGTATTTTTATTTTGCGCTGAGAATCTGGCAGTAAATGTAGAAGCAATCATTTACATGTTCAATAAGTAATTCTTTGCGAACTATAATAATGATTTTTCATTTTCACCATTTTGTCATGGATTCCTGTAACCTATTACAGGAATCCATGACAAAATGGTTGAAAACTAGGTACTTAGCAATATTGAAACTTGTTTTATGCAGACGCACCCTTAATTTTTTTTTAACTTCCGCGCCGACGGAAATCCGCACGGGGTGTGATAAGTTTGACGTGTGTGTGTGTGGGTGTGTGTGTGTGTGTATGTGTGTGTGTTTTTGTAAGTCTGTCTGTGGCATCGTAGCTCCCCAACCGCTCACCTAATTATAAATCGTACGTCTGTCTCACAAGATCCTAACTGTAGATGTTTTGCGCGTACGCGTTGAATATATCTGAAGTTCCTTGATATGCTCAATTGTTTAGGTATACATAGAGCGGTCCCCCCGACGAGACAAACTGTTTAGATAGGTCATAACATAATAGTTTTTTTTCTTTTTACATGTTTTTCTATTGTTCTTTCTTTGTGAGTCGTGGGTTTTTTAAATTTTAAATTTAATTTTTATAATTTTAGTTCTTATTTGTTGTTACATGTAGCGGTAAAAGAATAACCTAGATACATCATCTGTGAAAATGTGAGCTGTCTGACACTGTCACGGTTCCTGAGATACAGCCTGGAGACAGACAGACTGACGGAAAGTGAAGGCGTTCGGTTTTTACCCTTTGGGTACGTACATAAATATAATCACGCCTTTATCCCCGAAGGGATAGGCAGAGGCATAGTATACGCCCACATTTCACCTTATAGTTTTATGTCCCATGTAGTAGGTGGAGAGCCTATTGCCGTGTTGAAATGGACAGGCGCAGGTCGCCGCGACCCGAAGTTACAATTTCTCAAGCCGCATATAAGGCCTTCAACTTGGCTTAATGATTGTCATTTTACTGACAATCGGGTTTCATTTCGAGTTTTCCTTTACGCAATGGATCTTTTTGCGAAAGTGTTCCCTTAGTCGCCTCTTTACCCTTGGTATGTATTGGGGTGACGACATTTTGTACTCTTACCCGCTGCAACACGGGACCCCATCGTCGCACGGGGCATCCTTTGGGTATCTGTAGATCTGTACCTTATAAATGTTTCAATATTATTATAAAAGTCAATGACTCACTCTACAAGTCTACACTTTCAATAATCCTTTCAAAAACCTTACTTAACTGATAGAACAGGGTGGAAGCTCCATACAAAAATATTCGTTTTCACCCACACTAATATAGACGTAATATGAATGCTTAAATCAATCTTCAATGTGTGTGTGAGTATTCTAGGGTCACTAGCTATGGAAACAAAATAATAAGGAACAGAACACAATCTCATGTATGTAGGTACTTTTTTTTCAAATCTACCCTCGGCTAAGCACAAATTAAACCAAAGCAATAGCCCAAAGCACTTAGGTAGTAATGCGTAGTAACTATTTAGTAATCTGTGGTAATACGTAATGCAACGCAGTGACACTCTCTCAAGTACTGACACGGGAATAGACACATTAATTTTGGTGGGGGGATGCTTACTCAGGTGGGAGGCAGGGAGTTGCCGATCTGTATGTAACACTATTATATTATCTTTGCTGATAGTGTCTCGTCAGCTCGAACGACTATTCTTACTATAAAATAATACACAATACTGAATAATATTAACCGAAGCGTTTATGTCATTAATTGCATAATTGTTTGTTTGCCAACCATGCATTCTTGGTCACGCTCGGTCTTGACGGCACGCAGATCTGTAATAGACGAATTAAATAACTTGTTTTTTCACGGGAATTATTTTATAACCGAAGATCCGGGTAAATTCAATCAAAAACTCTACACTGAACTTGAACTATACATACATATGGTCACGCCTTAATCCCCGAAGGAGTGTAGGCAGAGGCATATTATATGCCCACATTTCACCTTTTTAGAATTTTTCCCACGTAATAGGTTGTGAGCCGTATTGCCGTGTTGATATGGACAGGCGCAAGTTGTGACTGCCTCCTGTTGAAATTTTTAAATTCGCCTAAAAAGGCATTCGACTTGGTTTAACGATTGCCATTTTACTGGCAACCAGGACCAAAGGCTTAACGTGCTTTCCGAAGCACGGAGACGCTCAAATAACTGTCACATGGATGGTCACCCATCCAAGGACGGGCCACAGTGAAAGTTGCTTACTGCAGTGATCGTTTACAGAACACTGAGCCCGCGGGGCCACGAGCGCGACTTCAAATATAGTAGATTCCCATGGATGTTAAGTCAAATGGCGGTTGACACCCCATCGTACGAGGGTGCTTCTTAAATGTCACTGGCTGACTATCCACCCTCTTTGCTTTCAGAAGGGTATAGAAGTCTGTACTGGAATATAGACGTCCACCACGTAGGTGCAAATTCATCTTCTCTTAGTTTATGAGATTTAGCATACACAATTTGTACACTGTGAAGACCAGAGGAGTCTTTTATTAATTACAACTACTCTAGTTATAGGGCATCCTAGAACGTCTTTTTTTATATATATATTCAGCTCGCCAAATTGACGTCGCCACCAGCCTGATGGAAAACCGTGGCGCATCTACCGATTGGAGGCCACTTCCGACAGTGGTCCTCAAGTTGGCGGCCCTGTGATGTGCCTCTTCACGCTCCTCTTAAAGAACCCGGGATTGTAAGATGAGGGAAACACGTGTGCGGGCAGGTCGTTCCATGTTTTTATAGTCTGACTGAGGAGCGTAGGAGCAAATTCATCTTCTCTTAGCATATAAGAATACAAAAGTTGTACCCTGTGAATCTGTTATTAATTACAACTACTCTAGTTCCTAGGCATCCTAGAACGTCTTTTTTTAAAACTACCTAGGGCGCTCGACGCCAGACGGATATGTAAAAACCGTGTGGTTTTAGTCTGTAGGAGTCCGGCATAGCATCCATGAAAATTTCCACACATAAAAAAAAGAAAAAAGGTAAGTATTCTTAGCTTCTCTCGACCGCCAGATTTTTTTCTTTTACCTTTTTAATGTAACTTATTATTATACGTGCTTGTACATTAATGATTAATGTTGATTGCGCAGACGGTCTGTGCGTCTGTTCAATTTTATGCAAATACCCACGAGAACATGTCTTTACAATGTATCTAAGTATTTAATCATATTAAGCGATTGTGTTCAATTATTCGTGGCCTGCAATTACTTGAATATATTATTATGTAATTGAGGGTGCGTCTCATTCACAGCTATTAAATATAACTGGTGGAATGAGCGTTTGTCTCTGCCTAACCTCATGGAATAAGACGTGACTGATTGATGAGTGCCCATAGAGCAACACGATATTATGACGTTCACCGGGAGGGGAGGCGCCATACTGAGAATTTCTCTACTGTCAAAGCGTACTCCTAAAAAGTGCACGCTTAAACACACATGTTTTTAAGAAATATATAATTATGTTATGTCTGAAATTATGAGTGTACTAGCGGACGTCTCGCGGTTTCACCCGCGTAGTTCCCGTTCCTGTGGGAATACGGGAATAAAATATAGCCTATGTTCACGGCAAAGAGTGTAGCTTTCCAACAGTGAAGGAATTTTTCAAATCGGTCCAGTAGTTCCGGAGCCTATTCGTTACAAACAATCAAACATCATTTAATATTAAAATAGATTGGTTAAATTGTTTTGTGTAAGTTCCATAGTGACAGCCTATTGCTTTTGCAGTGGTGTATATGAATATGATCCCCCCCCCCCCCCCTCCAAATATGACCGTATAGGTCAAACATGCTATGTCTGCTCCTCTTGTATTGGTCGTGTTGCTCTGTGATGAGTGCCTGAGTAATCTATAAAAGCACAACTCATGCAACTTATGCAGAGAGCCACAGATAATACAACCTCAGTGAGCCTACCTCACTATGCCCAAGACGACAGCCTGACGTTTAAGTCTCTAGCATGCTACACGCCCCAAAAAGCAAGATCGGTCCGTCGGGAATCCTGGAACATTCCGAGGGCTTAATGGGGCTCCCGACCGTAGGCTGTTAGGCAGGATACGTGTGGTTTTTAGTTGGTAGGATTCCGGCATAACATTCATGTAGGATTTTCTTTACGTTAACAAAACGGCAGACCCAGTGCAATGATTTTGTTAGTTTTTCTGTCAATTTATAATCGTAATACATATTTAAACAAGGATTGATCCTAAATTAATTGCCGCTACCTAGTATAATTTTAATAAATTAAAAAGTACACATGAACTGCTATATCCATAATATTATACTTAGCATACTAAGTAATGTCCATAATTTTCTTTAGTCCTTTTTCTTACACATTCATTCTCATGCGCTCCAAACTAAAACCAAAAGTACTGAAAAAACAAAACTTAAACAACTTAAAGTCATGATTCGCTTAAGATACAAGCACAAGTTATTCAGACCACGTCCTGTACCTAGAAAGACATTATAATTCTTACGATCCACCCTGTATAACGTTTGGTGTTAATGCAAATAGGACTAACCTTTTTTATTTTTTTGCGGGAACACACTGTTTGCAGAATAACTAAGTCTGTACTAAGGTAACTCGAATTGTTTTCATATATTTTTGTGTTACCTATGTTATTTGTTCTGCCCATCAATTGATGCCTACTATTTTTTTCTTTTTATTCTTGTACTTTCTCGGCTTGAGAGTATGCCAAAGACAAATAAATTTAATTGCGAAAATATGAATAATTTTTATCTTAAGATTCTTCTTAATAGCAAAGTCTTCGTGTATGTCCAAGTTTGGACTAAGTTCTACTCTAGTAAAGCGCTGGTACCTTACTAGGGCTTGCTGTGGAATTTGTCGACAAACCTAAAAAGTCGTATTTAACTGCGCTAAATATTTTTTAACACTTGAGCACGTTGTCGACCCTTTATATTTAAGAATGTACCATATATTACACATAAACACTCAAAAATACACTAGTTTTGAAAAATTAAACAACGGAGTGGCAAGGCAACCGCTTGTCTGTAAGTTTCCCGCCAAATTCTGATGCCTCCTTACGTATGACTTATCTCAAAGCTATGACGATAGAGAGACATCCAGATAATTATAATTAATGAAGCTTTTCTGTAGCGTTTCCCACAAAAACCTGTTCTTGGGATAAAAACTAGCCTATGTGTTAATCCAGGATGTCACTTACCTGTATTTTAGAAGAAGGATTTACTAGCTTTTTTATTTCTTTTCATGAGTTTTATACATACTTTCCAGAGTAACTAAATGTTACCCTAGGCATGTATTATCTTCTATAAAGGTTTTTCAAAAACAAAAAAGTTTTTTCTATCAACACTAATTTTATAAAGAGGAATAATTTGTATTTTTCTTTGTGTGCATGTTTGTAATGTATAAACTTAAAAACTACTGTGCCGATTTCAAAAATTCTTCTCGGGCTATATTTTATTCCCATATTCCAATGGAAACGGGAGCTACGCGGGTGAAACCGCGTGACGTCCGCTAGCAATGTGTATCAAGCATAACAATCGAAGAAATAGACTTAGTGTTGATTTTATATTAGCACTAAATCTACGATATCTTGAGTCAATGAATTGCGTGAGGTCAGACAACGAGTTATTCTTTTTTATATTCTATTGAATAAGCATGAATTCATGATAACAATAAAACAGCAGTAATTGTGTTTTATTGAAACGTATAAAAATAATATATTATTTTATGTTGTCACTGTAAATTATTTAAGTATTATGAGTAGTAATTACTTACGATTTATAATAAACTTCTTACAAGCTAATAATAATACGAATTATACTCGAACATCAAATGCACACGTGGAAGAGCCGATTAAGTTATGATTGATGGTAGAATGTAAGTCAGATTAAGTCTGTTTTAGGGTCAATGCGAAGTATTACTACAAAGCAAACAAGGTCGGAAAGCTTTCCGCCATCAAAAAATGTATTGAACTGTTCCGGTCTTTCAAGTAATAAGAAAAATAACACAAACACTGAACATGGTGACTATCTTTGGAGGAAGCCTATGCGATTAAAAGTTATTTGAATTTGTTTAAGAAAAATGGCATGTATTTAAATCGATATCTGTATATTCCCTTTTTCTGAACTAAGTATTTCAAAGTTAAACCAAAAATAATGACTTGCACACTAATTATGCACACTAAATAAATCAAATTCATTATACTGTTTAATGGTATTTGCAGAACTGTTTTACTGAACGAATAACTATTATCAAACTTGTAAATCTAACTAGCTGATGCGCGCGGCTTCGCCCGCGTGAAATTCGGTACCCGTTCCCGCTTCCCGTGGGAACATATTCCTAGGATGTAAAGTAGCCTATGTGTTATTCCAGACTATAAGCTATCTCTGTACCAAGTTTCAGCCCGATCCGTTCAGCCGTTACAGCGTGATTGAGTAACAAACATCCAAACATCTTCACAAACTTTCACATTTATAATATTAAGTAGGAAGAAGGATTATTACTTAGTTCAACAAAAATATTAAAACTTTTTTAAGGTAAACCATCGCATAATTTACTTTTAGGAACATCGTTTATTCTAAGTAAAACCGCAATTTAATCAGTCACCTCTACAAAATTAAATTTTATTGATCAAAAAATGAAAAGTCTAACCTAACCTATTCCTCATACTTATAGAATTCGGGACTTCACGCGACATACTGTTTACTTACATTCACCGACGTTTCGAGCACGTTGCAGCGCCCGTGGTCCCGTGGTCCGTGGTATCCTTCGTTGTATTAACAACGCGCAACGGAGGGTAGTTCGACAAGAAATAACTTCGTGGTTTTTGTCGATCCTCGCCTCAGTCCAACCGCGACCATGGGCGCTGCAACGTGCTCGAAACGTCGGTGAATGTAAGTAAACAGTATGTCGCGTGAAGTCCCGAATTCTATAAGTATGAGTGTTAGAAACCGCGATAGTTTAAAAGTAACATTAGCTAACCTATTCCGTTATAAGATTGTATAATTTAGAGTACAAGTTAGTATTTTTGATAAACAATTCGTTTTTCTGTTTTACAAATCAATATTCGATGTACGATCCACATTTCTGGTGTGAATTCGATTAAAAAGGTCATCTCGTTCTGAGTAACATATAAGTTTTTTAAGTAGTACATGTTCAGTTAATGAATTGGTTTTTTTGCACAGCATTTAATTTTCTCGTTTGCATTCAGTAAATAAGTAGAGTTACCTAGTGTGCAGAAAATTAAACAGATGTGCATTTAAAAATATCCCAAGAAAAATTACTTTTTCGAGTTCACAAACTTCGAGTCGATTTCGAATACACTTAGTACTTCCCAATGTTCTAATTTTAAACGAAGTTTAAAGGATAATGTTTATGAGTTCGCTATTCAATATTCTTAGGTAGAGATGCATAATTGGCTGTCTTGTTAGGAAGACAGACTAATTATGCAGATTCTTCACAGAAGATCAACAGTTATGCAAATAAGACGGTAGGCGGTCAGTGTCGGGTTGAATGCTGCCTTCCGAGACATGTCAAACCTGTTTTTTTTTTTTAAGTTTGACACCAAGGAAAAAGGTAAAATTTACAGTTATGTGACATTTACGATGTTTGTGGGGTGAAGGCCAGACTATCCGTTTTTTACTGTTTACGTGTAGGGAGGCTACTGGCTGCATTTAATCGTAAAGTAAGTTTGTCAGAAATGTTTCTTTTTTTTGAAGAAAATTTAAGTTTTGAAGAATATATTCGCTTACAAGAGTTGCATTGCAATGCTTTGAAAATCATGTGAAACCGCTGGTTCCTGTTATATCGTGGCAGTCGCTAAGCCAAAAGTCTTCTAATTATAACGGCTTAAAAAGTTTCAACAGTAGGTTTAACAGTAGTTTCAACAGTAGGTATCTCACAGCCATCACGGCACCGGCGACGACCAGGGTGAAGTTACTTGCTATACATGTTTGTCTCAAGAGTCTGGGTGTTTCTATGTATCATATGTATGTATTTAAAAGTATATAAGTATTAATATCCGTGGTCTGATACCCATAACACAAGCAGGTTATTCCTAGCTTACTTTGGGATCAGATAGCGTTGTGTGAAATGTCCGTGAATATTTATTTTTTATTTTTTTATTTACAATCCAATTTACAATATGACCTTCGTCATCCTTAGTAATGCCAATCAAGGGTCTCGGTTGGTACGCTAAATTACAATCGTCTAACAGACCCTTACAGATAAGCTTAACATTCTTTTACTACCTTTTATTTTCCCCGACTAAGCATTTAGCCACCTCTTTAGTCTAGACATCTATTCAATGTTAAATGTAAAATTTATAGCTAGCAATAACAATTTAAAGCCCATTGACTTTTAAACTTTAACGTAATACTTACTTAAAAAAGTATCAAGAAAGTAAGTACCTACCTATTTAATTCTTGTCTATTTTTCAAAGGGATCCATTAACTAGCAAAATACCATAGTAGAATTATATACCATAGTAGAATTATATTAAACTCTGAAAATACGCTTCAAGTGCGCCCGCGGCGATGTGAGTGCACAGACAATACAACCCAATAGACAACGTGTTCGTGAACTCTGCTATGAGAACGTAATCGCATAATATTGATAGGGTGAGGGAGAGGTTTACTAGTTACTGTTGGCTCCTTCAAAGCCAGGCCATAACAACCAAAGTCGTACGACAAAATAAAAATTCTTTATTCATATTACTGGTCACAAACTTAACACTTATGAACGTCAAGGTTTTTGATTCTACGTTTACTGCCAGTTTCGTAAGGCAATAAGTTTATTTTGGCCATTCATATTAATCCTGTTTTCATGACAGAGCAAGACAGAAAGGGTCTGCCAGAAGGTTTGGTGGTCTCAATACTTAACGTTGATGAGTAAATAACCTTGGTAAAGATTTGGAGCCAACTGCTGGGCCTCCCCCAAGGATCATTCACATTTAATTTTGAGGGGTATTTAGCCTTACCACGCTGCCTGGCCTAAATAGGTTGGTAATATAGAGTTAAATTTTGAGTTTTGCCTCTTTGCGCAATGGATGATTTTTTGCGAGAATGTTCCCTCGGGATGAATCGGAGTAGAGACATTTGTACTGTATCCCGTCACCACACGGGGCACAAAGTGTTGTCTATTAGGTTGTATTGTCTGTGTGTGAGTGTGACATTCCATTGCGCGCGCAGGTGACGTGCATGAGTACTGCGGGCACCGGCGCGCGCGCAGCTGTGCCACAACTTTTTGCGCTTACTAAAGAGATACATACTTTTATTTGTTCTCTACGTTTCAAATGATAAACTGGTAGATAAACTGTATGATTTTATGCTTATTTACCATTGAAAGGGTATTCCTTAGCACGTTTTGTACCGTATATATTGGCATCTGAGATTTTTATGTCGTTATTGAATGCACAGTTAAACTATCTATTGACTGAGCTTATTAAGTACGGTTACGATAATTTAATTTGGAATCCGGCTATGGTGTAATATCGTATGTAAACTGAAGACATTTAGGTATAGTTAATATATTGTGTATTGTGGCGTAACGTTATATGGGAAAGGCGTACGTCCAACAGTTGACAGCCAACATTCATGGCTGATTAGCTTACCGACTGTCAAAGAATTATTTAAATCGGTTCAGTAGTCTTAGAGCCTATTCGATGCAAACAAACAGTCTAATCTTTCCTTTAAAGAATAGATTAAATTATTAAATAATACAATGAACCTATTTAGTTACATATTTGTCCCATTTCATTCATTAAGTTTATCGGTACGCTTCCATTTTAAAATCGCTTAATAAGTGACAGGCACACTTGCGTGATTGCGTGTACACTTAATTTTGCACAGATTTGTATCAACTCGACTCGGATCGCATTACCTGTTAATTAAGTGGGCGATTTATTTCATTATTAGTTCTAGTTCTAGTCATTGACACCTACAGATCTACTACCCGTTCGCTCTAAGTTTGTCGGTCGTACTACCCTATGCCTCTTTTTTATTTTATTTTCGTGAGGGAAAATCCGGCATGGATGCTATGCCGGACTCCTACTGACTATAAAACCATACGTATCCTGATTAACAGCCTACGGTTGGGAGCCCCGGGTATGCTCTCGGAAGGATAGGTACCGCTTCTTAAGGGGGGGGGGGGGAGGCATGCGTAAATCCCTTACGTCGCTGTCGTCTAGGGCCTGCTTCTGTAAGGACGGTGAAAAGCCCTCTTACGGTCGTCCCATACTCCGCCTTTAGACCAGCATCTACGCCAGTGGCAAACTTAGAGCGAACGGGCTATAGTGGGATCTATCAACTATTGCAGATTTATGGCGCGCGGACGACAGACTTTTGCACGTGCTAAACCAC
Organism: Miltochrista miniata; assembly: GCA_933228765.1. NCBI lineage: Eukaryota > Metazoa > Arthropoda > Insecta > Lepidoptera > Erebidae > Miltochrista > Miltochrista miniata. The sequence continues at coordinate 8,476,766 of OW121769.1, forward strand.
CGTTTAAGACATGATTATTATGCGGGCGCGATCTTTCAATGTAGATGAAATTTCAATGTCATTTCTAAAGTCAACTATTTTTTTGTTGCATTTACTTTATACTGTTCTACGCATCTAATTTCAAATTTCATTATTTAAAAAAAAAATGTCTGCAAAAAAACCGGTTTCGGCATTTCATTTAACTATGCTAAATTATATTATTTTAGGTCACAAATGTGCTGTCAAAAAACAAAACCAAAAATTTTGTTTTTGTAAGGACTCCTAGTTACTATTTTAGTTATTTCTAGCACAAATAACATAATATTCTAGTTATATCCATAGACACTGTTCGTCCTACTCGTGGACGTGGGATCTATCAACTGTTCCAAATTTAGTCAAACTTTTGAAAAGACGTTATACCTACCGTTTCAGTCATTTTTTAGATGCGGGCGCGGTCTATCAATATGGCTGAAATTTCAACGATGTCTATATAATCGATTAACTTTTTAGATCAATACCTAGGTGTAAATGTGTTTGATGAATCAAATATCAAAAACGCTCATCAAAAATGTACGGATTTGCATCAATGATCTATAAAACAAAACAACCAACACAAATTTTTGCTGTATCTTTTGTATAAACTTTTTAGATGCGGGCGCGATCGAATATGGCTGAAATTTCAACGATGTCTATATAATCGATTAACTTTTTAGATCAATACCTAGGTGTAAATGTGTTTGATGAATCATATATTAAAAACGCTAATCAAAAATGTACGGATTTGCATCAATGATCTATAAAACAACCAATACAAATTTTTGCTGTATCTTTTGTATAAACTTTTTAGATGCGGGCGCGATCTATCAATATGGCTGAAATTTCAACGATGTCTATATAAGGTAAACGCAGCTATTAACGACCCATCGAAAATTCGCAGGTATTACCGATCCATTCTATTAACCTGCAATTTTTACGTTACTGGAACAGTTTATGCTAGAGACATTTGACGAAATACGCACATTTGTTCATTGAGTGTCGCAAATACTTACGTTAGTGTGCGTGGCATTCCGGCAAAGAGACGAAATGCGTTTGTTTCTATGACGATAGTAAATTTGCCGATCGTGTGGTACAAATCCTTGTTCTTACAGATAAGCACATCAAAACTTCGTTTAACACTTTTTAAAGAATTTTATGAAACCTATGATTGTTCTGTATTATTGAATGTGTTCATTTAGATGTGAGGTCATAATTACATAGAGTATTTCATAAACTTTAATTTATTAAATATTATAAAACTTCACATTTAAATAGAGCGGTAATACCTTCAATGATTTTAATAGTAGCAGCTATTGCCGACTCATGGGTCGGTGATTGCGATGCATATTAAATTTTGTTTTACCTCTTTCTCGTCGATATGTGACAACAAAGCAATTATTTTAATATGACATCTTAATCTAATACAATCAGCCTTTGTAACACACAATTACCGATCTATACTATTTGGTCTAGTTTTCTTATTTTATCGTTTTATGGTTACTACGAAATACAACTTGAATCATCCATTGTCATTATAAAGGAGCATTATAAAATTACTTTTTATTGCATTACAATGTTTGTATTAATTAACATTAATTGCAACACTGTTTATTTAAAATCTCTGCTATGGCTATATAAATCAAATAAATACATATAATCTACTTTTTATGAGTCGGCCATACAATTTTGTAATTGTTTATTATATCGACTATTACCGATCTATATGAGTCGGTGATAGCAAGTACGGAAAGCTATTGCCGATTCTATACAAATCCTGGTCGTTTATGTAACATTACACTAGTTAAATAAATTGTTAACATATGATCAAACAAACAATATTTTGATGATAAAAAAATCATTAAATCTCTTTTACAACATAATGTCTTAGTCAAACAGCATGGACCAGAGTATCTAAGTGACTTTTCCTATGAAGTATAGTATGAAAGTGTATGAAAGGTAGTATAAAAGGACTTAGAGCAAACCTACACATGATTTTCTGCAAAAAAATCTTTTTATTTAAACAAAATACCTGCCTATACATTCTTCTTGTTTTTAACAGTCGGTAATAGGTTCATAAAAATCGGTAAATAGCTTCATAGCCTTTCGTATGGGTCGGTAATACAAACAATGGACTTGTTCACTTAACATTTTTTTTTATTTTATGAGTATTGTGTTTAAGGGCAATTTAGGGATTTAAACATAAACTAGACAAACTAAAGTTTCAAATAAAAACAAAACATTGGGTGTGAACTCAATCACCATTCTTAATAACTATCGTCGATTTTAAAATTGTCTTAACAGGGTCGGTAATACCTGCATTTACCTTAATCGATTAACTTTTTAGATCAATACCTAGGTGTAAATGTGTTTGATGAATCAAATATTAAAAACACTCATCAAAAATGTACGGATTTGCATCAATGATCTAAAACAACCAACACAAATTTTGGCTGTATCTTTTGTATAAAAATAAAATGAAACCGGGACCTAGATTTACAAACCCTTCTTCAAAATTGTGCCGTAATCGGATTGTGCATTATGGTTTGAGGAGAGGATCCTTCACTACCAATGATAATTTCTCCCGGCTCACCACACGTAGTCAAATATTTATTGAGCCCTTTATTTATTTATTTATTTATTATAATAGTACAACCACATCATACATATTTAAACATTAACAATAATGAGCACATGGTATTACATCTGATATGAATGACAATTACGGTGTACATAGCATTCACCATAAAAATATTACATTGTTTTATGTAAAGTGAGTAATATTTAATACTAACTAGGCATAGGTAGATAAATATAAGTAGTGGTTTATTTTAATTTTAACAAAATTGGTTATAAATTGAAATAAAAAAGAAAGGACTTGGAATTCAAGTTATGCTAAATGTGTTCACTACTTTAATTTTAAATTTATCGAATGAAAGTTGAAAAATGTCAATGTCTGGATCGCAAGTGTGAATATTATTGCACAAATCAAGAATTCTGTTTACAGGTGATTGTCTGCCTAAATTTGTTCTACAAAAATTAATAAAGAAAAGTTTAGTAATTTTAAATCTAGGATAGGAGTGTGGAATGGCCAGAGGAATTTTTTCTAGTAGATAATTACACTGTATTTTATTATTCAGTAATTTATGGAGAAAACAAAGGTCTAATAGGCGTCGGCGATTAGATAGACTGATCATGTTAAATTTAGATAAGCGTTGGTAATAAGGGCTCCTATGAGAAAAGCCGCTACAAAAGTACGCAATGTTTCGAGTAAAGGCTCGCTGCAGGCTTTCAATCCTTTGAGATTGGACAGCGTAAAAAGGTGACCACACTGTACTTGCGTATTCGAGATGGCTGCGGACGAGAGAATTGTACAGAAGTAGTTTTGTATCCTGTTTCTTAAATCCTACTGTATTTCTTCTCAGAAAACCTTTATATCATGTTGTCTAATAGATTCATTAGCCTATGTTCTTCCCTCAAGTAGTAAATCAAAACAATGATGATGTTCCACTTACACGGTTATGTGCACATACATAATTCTTATGGAGAGCATTAAGTGATCGCGAGTCGAGGAACACTTTCTCTATAGTCGCAAGTTGCAACTGTCATATGAATAATGAGGTCTCATTTACATTCATAGCTAATTTTTGCGTTCTTTTTTCGAAAAATGCTGGTGTATTGTTTTAAAAACTAAAGCTTGCTAAAACCTTTTTCGAATAGAACTAAATTTGTTGTATGTTGGCTGTATTGGCAATCTCTGTCAAAATAACAGTTCATTCGTTAGGTAAGTACCGAAAATTTTAGATAGGTATAAGTGCGAGGCCGCATTTGCGTTTTTCCGCGGCGGTTTCTAACCTCAAAATGTCATCAAACTGTCAAAATCAATGAAATCAAGTCAATGTTTTGACATTTTGAGGTTAGAAACCGCCGCGATAACCGCAAGTGCGGCCTCGCCCTAATCTTAGATTATTTAAAGTCATCTATGGGTATAATGTAGAACTATACACCGAAAAAAGAGTACTTATACGATATGCAGGCTGCCATAACGACACAGTGGCGCCTCTAATTTGTTCTACTTTTTTATACCACTAAAGTGGCAGGAAATACGCCATCAAAAGTTTTATTGCCAAGCTGATTGTAAACTTCTATTAGATCTGCTTTCTTGTTTTTGTTTATGTCTACTGTTCTACACGGCAATGGGCTCACCACCTATTACGAGGGACATAACTTTACGGTGAAATATGGGCGCATTGCGTACTATTCTAAAAATGTATTGTACATTGTATGTCTAACTGTGCTGAAGAACATAACTCGGATTATCCACCGCTTATGAAATTACAAAGCAATGTGTTGCATTAAATTCTGAGGTACAGGATTTATATTTTAAAAGTAGATACGTCAATTAAATAATTAACCTTTGTTGTAACTAAGTTCAGCAGTCAAGGATTTTCTCACATATTAACTACGTGATGATTATGTTTTGTTAGTAATTAATTTTATTACCAACCAGCCCAGTTGGTGGTTCTTCAAGATCATCTTATTTTGAGCGATTTCATGATCTTGAATTGATATGATCTTTATTTGCTTCGAATAGTGCTGAATATGCTGCTAGTTGTTCGCCTAAACGAGATAATTATTTAAAAAAATTGGCAGTCTAATAAACGTCCGTATATCGATGAATTTGCTGAACCCTTGAAAGAAAATAGTCGGCTCAAGATAACAGCCTTGAGAGACACCTTTTACACCCTGCCTAAGAAATCACGATTCTAACAATAGGCAAACCTATGTGCTGGTAACGAGTGCTTATTCACTATGATACCTGATAGATTCTCCCTTCATGAACCTATGAACAGTAAAGTTCAGTCCACAACATAAGCTGCAGCAGTAGTACATTTGTCTCGAACGCTTTGCTCGAGTTGAAGTCGGTGTAATCGATTTTGTCTTCAGTCGGTAGTTGAGCAATTCTACTTATTTTTTTACAAGTTACTAAAATCAAGATGCGACGCACATTGCCGCAACAAAATAAAAAAGCAGCTATTGTTACTTCATCTATTGTCCCATTACTTTTCTAAGCAATTCGCTGGCACGTGCTTACTGTAAACCATCTGCTTGGTTTATATATAATTGATTATGAACCTTAGCTATTTACATTATGATATATAATCCTTTGTGCAAACGCATGAAGCAAATTTGATCAGCTGTTGGTTTAAAAGTATACATATTGACCTTATTTTTTCTAGCTTAGGGTCGATTCTTGAATGATTATCGAATTTGATACCCGACACGGTAAGGAACATGGTATAATGTACATATTGAGTCCTGCTGACATCTGTTATTTTGTTCATCCAGATGGTATAATTTATTTTTGAGTAAGCACGTGATCTCTGCAGTGTGATTTGATTAGTGATTATTATGATTGTTTAGGAATTTTTACAAAGTGTTATACTGGTCTAAGATCCCGGTTAAATTGTTGATTAATCATATTCTGGACTGATTTTTTTTAGGCAACCCATCTGCCATTAATTTACTAACATATTTAAAATTGAATATAAAATAATTTTCATCCATTAATCAGCTCGGTGAAGATCGTTCACTGTAACCTTTTAAATAAAATACATGACGTTTTCTTAAACCTTTTATTTTTGCATCTATTGGATCTTATGCCCTTGAGATCCTTAGATCATTTTTATTTATAAATATTAGATTATAGAGCAAGAACCTCAACTATCAGAATGATTCCTAAAAATGTCATCTTTTCGTGAACTATAATCTTAGCCAGATGTTTGGTATGTAAATAAATTTAAAGACATTGTCATTCATGTACCTAAGCAAGAATGTACAACAAAGACTGAAACGGTAATTTTGTTTTATGTTAAGCAATGAAGCCACAAACGTGGGTATGGAATGACTAGCGGTAGTTTTGATCGTTCAATCAAATCTAATTATCATTCTATTTTAGGAAATAAAAAAAACCCTTTAACATCAATATTTACGATTGGGAATGCTAAAAAATAATGGAATAATAATCTAATAGTGGTCACATGCATCTCCATCCTAGAGATGCTATAAAACTGGTTCTTCGACCACAGATATAATTATGTACTGCTCGTTCGCTCTAACTTTGCCGCTCGGCTCCATACTAAAGTCGAATTTTTAATTAGACGAAGTAAATTGACAGCAACTAATGTCACTTCTTCATACAATGTTGCTTATTTTCTATGAGGAAGTGACATTAGCTACTGTCAATTTACTTCGTCTAATTAACAATTCGGGTATAGTCCAATCCTACTCGATCTGGCAATAATGTAAACATGTCATGTTTTGACAATCGTTGTCTAAGACAGATGAGTAGAAAATATAGTATGACAAATCATTGAATTTTTTACTATCCTGAGTAGGTATTTTAAATGAAAATAACCTGTCATAAAGAAGTTATTCGGTGACGAAATGATTGTAAGAACACTGTATGACTCCTGGATACTGGAAAGTAATCAGGGTAAATATTCAATTGCAAGTAACTATGGATATATAGGATCAAATGTGTTTGTTTACGTTTTTGCGCAAAGCTATTGAAATACAGTATAATATACGCCTCTACACCGCAAAGTTAGAGCGAACGGGTAGTATACATATGTATGTTGTTTATGGTTTTAATTTCGATTAATCGGAAAAGCAATAGATTCTTTAGAAGTTGACATAAAAGTACTTAGAATTGTTTCAAAAACTTGATTATTGGGTTGATTCCCACCCTCACTCCCATATCTGTAACCCTTCTATACCATCTGCAACAACGAACAACGCTTCTGGTGTTGAAGATGTCAATAGGCTACGGTGACCACCAGTACATCTGATGGGTATGCCATACCGTATGCCATAATATGTAGAGGTATAAATAAACCGAACAAGAACAGATGAGCTCGAATTTGGTCAAGTCATAGAAGATTTTAAAATGTTTATTGCCTACAGCGTGGGAGCGAGTTCACCTCGAAATTAAAAAAAAATATTGTAATAACTAAAATACCATCAATTTCTAAAAACATAATCAACATAAGCCCATTAAAGAATTTCATAGAATAAACAAATACCAAACTCAACTAGAAAAGTATCTAAGTATGTTTTGTGCAAGTTGGAGCAAACATCGACACGCTCTATTTGTCAAATGAAAAATTTGGAGCTGTTTGTGTTTATTACTTGTTGGTGCAATACCCGAAGGTCATAAATGATGAACTTCTCAGTGGAAGGTACCACTTCGACCTTGAATTTCATCATTTTTCACCACTGGAGATCGTGTTTTCTAATCGAAATTGCCCCCTACTGGGTAGCCTTAGAACTTTCTAGAAATATGCAGTTGATTTTTTAGTTTTAACGCCCTCCTGATGTTAAGCATTGACCATGACGCCGAGCCTTGAAATTGATAAGATGGTAAACGATCACGCCTTTTATCGCCGAAGGGGTAGGCAGAGGCATATTATATGCCCACATTTCACCTTTTAGAATTTTGCCCCATGTAATAGGTGGTGAGCCGTATTGCAGTGTTGAGATGGACAGGTGCAGGTTGTGACTGCCCGCTGTTGAAATTTTTCAAGCCGCGTAAAAAGACCTTCGACAGGACTTAACGACTGCCTTTTTACTGGCAACCGAGACAAACTGCTTAACGTGCCCTCTGAAGCACGGAAACGCTCAAATAAATGTCACAAAGTGGTCACATAAATGGTCACCCATCCAAGGACTGGCCATAGCGAAAGTTGCTTACTGCAGTGATCATTTACAGAACACTGAGTCCGCGGGGCCACGAGCGCTATGAGATTTTGTCCCTCGTAATAGGTGGTGAGCCGTATTGCCATAGGCAAGGTTAAAATAGTAAAGTCTTGTTTCTCGACTCCAACAGGAAAATCAAAAACAATATTTGCTTAAACCGGGTTCTAAAGTCCCAGGAAATGGTGAATGTTTTGGGCTAAATATAGGTACAGTGGGTAGGTACATATATTTAGAAGATCACAAAACTACATTCAACTTTCCATTATACACTTCAGTGAGATCAGCACCCTCGTCCTTTGCCCCCATGTCTAGAGAATTGATTAGACTACTAATCTATGGAGCGACGCTTGGAACTGATTGTACTCTTCCACCTTATATTCTTGGGGCGGTACGAATTAAAAAGGTACCTAATTCAAGTTGGGTATCACATGGTAAAAAGTTATCAGCAGCATTTTGTAGCAGCAGCATATGTAGCAGCTGACTGCATAGATTACATGCACTTGAGCAAAGGCTTAGCGCATGTAATCTATGCTGCTACAAATCCTACCAATGCAATGTACAACAGCTCAAGTCATTTTCAGTAGTAATCTTCAACTTTCAAGCAGTCTCCAGTCTATGTTTAAATATTTTTTTGTGAGCATTCAAGGGCTAACGCACCGTAAAGTTACGAGTATTATTTCCTTTAATACTGTGATATAATTTCGTAAGTCTATAAAGAGACAATGACCGCTTAAAAAGCGTAAAGCCAACAGGTAATGGTGTCAAAGTCAGAGGTCCAAGCAAATTGACTTTGCGCAAAAACCATAGATGGCTACAATTTTTTTTTTGTGTGAAATTTTTTCATTGAAAGCCAGTGGTCGTATCGTCACGTAGATAAGCAGTGAAGGTAAATAGGGTATAAGTTTTTTTTAGGAAACCGCTGGTTTAGTGAGCAGTTACAGATGGCACACGATATGTGGCTAATAGTTTGCATATTGTTGTATAAAGAACATGAAGTAGGTAATCCAGTTGACGTTTGAATGTCGAGTAGCTCATATTGAAGATTTTAGGCAACTCATAGCACAAAGACCTGTCTTCGTGTTCCTGGTATATCCCGTCGCTTTGTTAAATTAAAATATTAACCGAACTAAAAGAACTTGTCTTGTCAATGTTTAATCCACTCATATTAGGTACACTAAATAAGTACAAATGTTTTTTGAACAAAAAAGTTTCGTTTGTATTTACCAAGCTTAAATTGCTGCGGCATCATCCATTACATTATAATCTATCATTGTGCGCCGATCTCGATCATGATAAGCTGATTGTCAGCAACAAACTATCTGCCCAATAAGAATAGTCACTACTTTTTCTATCTCTTTAACAAATGCGTGAATAGCGATTCGTGAGTAGTCCGCGGTTTGCAAAGTTCAAGTTACCAACTTACGTTTGCAGTTGTATAAACCTTCTGACATCGAAAAAAGTATCATTTTCCCTTGACAAATACAATAGTATGTAAGTTCGTTGAACCGTAACAGCCTAAGTAAATAAATAGATGGTCGTACGTCTCAGATGGAAAAGTGTGAAAAAACTGTATTGCGGTAGTTTGAGGTTAGGTAATTCTGGTACTACATTTAGGTGCTAACTGTTAGCTAGGCGTGTAGGAAGTCATATTTATAACATTTATTATACAGGAAGAATTACGAAATCGTGAAATTACTTCATATCATAGCGCCTCTGGTGTTGCTAACGTCTATAGGCTACGGTTACCAACCTTCCGGTGGGCCGTAAGCTTGTCTGCCACCTAAGTAGTATAAAAAAAAAAAAAAAAAAAATTTCAATAACATTTTTATTATTACTTCAATTAATAGCAAGGTTAAAAGTATAGAACTTTTTATGAGTTGCCCATGACATGTCTAACAATGTTTAACAATCTATATAGACTGGCCTCTAGCCAGATTAGAATAAGATATCGTGGGTTTGGGTTCAATTACCGGGGCAAGACTTTTTGAGTGACCCCTTTAGAAGCGGGATCACACCCGAAACCTCCCAAAGACTCGGGATAGCACCCGAACCACCCCCTAGGCGAGGCCGCAGTGGTAGCGTAGGTCTGTTGGGAGTCCTGGGACATCCTGCCAAGGGCTTACCCGGGGCTCTCGACCATAGGCGAGTGAGGTTTTTTAGTCGGTAGGAGTCCGGCATAGCATCCATGAAGGATTTTCCCTCACGTTAAACAAAAAAGTATCTTTGAGTGATACACACGCTGATTTGTTCTGTGTCTGAATGGTAATAGGTATAATTTAGAAAGATAAAAATAATTTGTCAGTGGTCTAGATCTTATAGTACAAGCTCATATTGAATTTACTTTGTTCTAGATAGCGCTGTGTAAAAATGTCATACGTTATTTATATGCCAAAGTAAAAAGAGATCATTGAGATCAACGTGTTATTTTTCAAATGGTACTGATATCTCTCACCTAATATACCTACACTGCACTGTGAGTTTGGTTGCATTTTTTGGGTATGACGTTTAGACTCTTTTAAGGGTTCCAAACCACCAAGAGCCAACCTTACCGTTACGAATTATATTGTTGCAAAAACACTGTAAGCATTCTCTCGCTGGAGACCATAGTGCTGGCCATGATCTCTAGCGGGACTAAGTGAGACGTTGCAGCGTCTTTATGTGAGCAGGTTATGATCTTGGAAGAGGCGGTGGAGAGGAAGCGGGAGAGAACTCTCTCACTGGAGTTCCGACGCCGCCCGCTGACTTGCCTTCGCCCAAGAGTATCGTCTGCCATGACCGCGAGCCTAAGAATGGCGGTGGGCTACTTGCAACGGCAGCGTCGCGTGAGAGTTCCACACATGCCTCACGCACCAAGAAGCGGGATAACTCCCCGAGTCAACCCCCAAAGACGAGAGATACCACCAGAAACCTTAAGCAAGACCGTGGTATAGTAGCTAAAGTCTGTCGAGAATTCTCCAATAACATTTAACACTCAACCCTGCAATGGCACGCTCCAAACCATCCAATTTGAGCTAAGTTCAGCTACATAAGTACATTATCCAATGGCCAGGTCGTGTACGTACTGACCTCTATAGTACATCATCATCAACAAGGTTACCCGGAGCAGAGGCTAGCTAGACAGATAGTTGGGGACACTGTAGTTTTAGTTGCTTTAAATACGGCATAGCATGCACGGAGATTTCCACATTGAAAAGAAGGGTTAGTTATCGCAGGAGGCCAACAATAACATGTAACACTCAACCCTGCTGTTGCACGCTCCAAACCAATTTGAGCTAAGTACAGCTACATAAGTACATTATCCAATGGCCAGGTCGTGTACGTACTGACCTCTATAGTACAGCATCATGAACAAGGTTACGGTAAAGAACTTTTTACCACTGCACTATGTATTGAGTGTGTACTGTTAGGTGTTTAAACGCTTCCTCACCGTCAATGCGTGTTTAACCGAATGATGTACGGTGTAATTGTATAAGAAATTGTTTGGTAAGCGGTATAAGTGGAACTAGGTTGAGAGACAAATGTGCGACATCGATTTGTTCAACTATTTGTTGTTTTTTTTATATGTAACTAGCGGACGTCACGTGGTTTCACCCGCGTAGTTCCCGTTCCCGTGGGAATACGGGAACTTGTCATTCTAGTGACGAAAAATTGCAAATGTTATCGATTACATACAGACAAACCTTTCTTTTCTTTTCCTTCATATATACCTAGTCCAAATTAAATCGCTTTTGCAGTGTGTTCGCCTAGATCTTTTGATAGATATTGTGATTCAAAAGGAAGGTTTATATTGTATAGGTACTAGCTGAACCCGCAACTTCGTTTACGTCACATAAGGTGTATGAAAGGAGAGGTATTTCTTCATCAGACTTAGCAAACAGCGTGTGAAACTGCCCTGTTTGCCAACACGCCAGTTTAGATATACTCATTTTTAGATTCATATGTCTTTGCATGATTATTTATAAACCGATTGACATGAAATAAACACTAACCCTCATATTCATAATCGTTTATTAAACCTATTTTAGTTAAAACACACTTTAAGTCTATTGCTGTCTCTAACCAATGACAGAGTATGGTTAGAGACAGCAATAGACTTAAAATGTGTTTTAACTAAAATAGGTTTAATAAACGATTATGAATATGGGGGTAAATGTTAAGTGGAGTAAACCTCAACACAATAAAGAAAACCGCATTGCAATCGGTTAAGCGGTTACTGAGATTAGCGTGCACAAACGTACAGACAGACAGATGTACAGACATACAGACAAACAGGCAAAAATTCTAAAAATCATTGTTTTGGGTTCTATTGCGTTCATAAAGCCCCCCTATAATATTTTTTCTAATTTATCTTCCATGTACAGACAGCGACCTGTTACGATTTTATTATATGTACTGATTACATACATATTATACAGTACAGAAAAGCCGAGCTGAAAGTAAACGAAGTTGCACGTGTCGAACTAGTTATAGTTTATTGTTTCTATGTTAAGACTCATACCGAGAATATGAGCTAATGATCGCCGTGTCACCGTCACTTAGCTAACAGCTAAATGTCAATTGCGTCGTAAGTCGATACCTGATTGTTTTATATGGGTAATAATTTTACGTGGCGTAGGTGTCTAGGTAATATTTAAACCCCTTCTAAAGGAAGAACGATAACTTCAGCGTTTTGCATTTCGTCTCTGTTTTAATATTGCCTTACATTGACAAAACCACACTCGCGCTGCCGACCCTGTAAAACCTTCTAAGGCCCCTTTTGAAGAACCCCATACTGTAGGTAATTATGGTGATAGCACCCATGAAGGATTACCACACGTAAAAAAAAGAAGAAGCGCTCGTGGCCCCGCGGACTCAGTGTTCTGTAAACGATCACTGCAGTAAGCAACTTTCACTATGGCCGGTCCAATAAATGTCACAAAGTGATCACATGGATGGGTGACCATCCAAGTGATCACTTTGTGACATTTATTTGAGCGTTACCGTGCTTCGGAAGGCACGTTAAGCCGTTGGTCCCGGTTGCCAGTAAAATGGCAGTCGTTAAGCTAAGTTGATGGCTTTATTTTCAACAATATTGTGACGGCAGTCACAACCTGCGCCTGTCCATTTAAACACGGCAATACGGCTCACCACCTATTACGTGGGACAAATTATACAAAGGTGAAATGTGGGCATATAACATGCCTCTGCCTACCCCTTGGGGATAAAGGCGTGACCATATGTATGTATGTATGTACTATGTATGTAAAAAAAAGAAAAACAGACTACGCCAGAACCTCACCTGTCAGGTACGTCAATAGGGTACGTCTGGATGCATTTTATTTGACAATACTAGTATTGTATGATATCGAACTTATACGTGGGAACTGGGCTTTAAAGAAATTTGTATGAAATTTATATTTTTATTGTTCTAAGCTTCTCACAGACTGAGATTATGAGTTACTTACATAAAACAAAGGTCTTGCAGGTGGCTATTGTGCTGATGTGTGTGGTTGTTGGTTTTTTATGCTTCAAATTATCATGTCGGCTACCAATAATATTGGTACTGCTAGGTAGCTCATGCAGAACAAGGTGACAATTCTAAACTCAACGATTTAAAAACGAGGATGGCTTCGGTCAATCATTATAATATTCCACCAAGTTTTGTAATTCATATGGTCGAGAATTGGCGGCCAGTTTACAAATTAAATAGTTAACTTTTAAAGTATCTAACACACATACAATTGTAGTTCAGTAGTTTTGTCCTGCGTCTAAATGCCTAAATAAGTACAACTAAGATATTTTTTAAGTACTTTCTCTTTTACTGCAAACGGCTCCCGCAATTAAAAAAAAGTGACATACTGCTCGTTCGCTATAACTTTGCCGCTCGGCTTCATACTAAAGTCGAATTTTTAATTAGACGAAGTAAATTGACAGCAACTAATGTCACTTCTTCATACAATGCTGCGTATTTTCTATGACGAAGTGACTTTAGCTACTGTCAATTTACTTCGTCTAATTAACAATTCGGGTATACGCCTCTACGCCAGCGCCAAAGTTAGAGCGAACGGGTAGTACACACACAGAACATAAGCACAGGGCACACTCGCGGAATCTCCAACAATATTACCAACGTAAAAGTTTCCATAGCCGAGATAAAGCCGATTTATACCGATTACAAAATATTACTGCCCTGTGTGGCTACATAGCAGGACTATAAACCCGACTAATATACGACTAGTGTCAAACACTTATTGTTGGACATTTTGTGTCCTGGCTCTAGTGCATTGTGACGTCACTTTATAGTACCGGCCTGAGGTTGTATGACTGTGTCTACGCCCACGGCAGTTTCTAGGACGATGTTTGAACCTGTTTGGGAGTAAAATGCGGACGTTTGACTGAACTATTACGATTTGGTATATGAAAGGACATACTTTTATGGGACAGAAAGCCCATGTGCTTTCTTTTCTACGTTCCTTCTTCTTTCTGCAGCATTCTTTTGCGAAGTCTAGGTTATGAAATAATCTCCTTGATAAAATTTTATTTGCAGGGAGGGAATTTGAAGTATTTTACAAGGTTGGCAGTAGGGGATGTAATGCTTTTAGATATGTCCGTAGGCTACGGTGGGCTGTAATTTTATTTACCACCTTTGTGGAAAAAAAATTGAAGCTTCGAAAGCTATGTGACGACTCCACGGCTAGAGAGGTACCAGGAATTATTTATTGTAATTGTATTGTATATGTGTGTACTGATTACGAAATGTCTAAACTGCCTATTATAGCAACAAATGTAAATAACATTATTAGGTGAATAAAAACAACAGCTAAAGTCTATTTTCAGGTAGGTATAAACTACCTTATTAACGCGCCTAACAAGGTTGGGAACCCATTTCAACGAATTAACAACCTATCTGATTCCATGTAAGACAATCAGACGAGGTACTAAAAGGTTTAATGTATTATTTTACCATTGGTATCACCTTTTTACTCTACATTTTTTGTACTGTAGTACTTGTAGAATCTATAATGCCGTATTCATTGTAAATTGACCGTCTCGGTGTGGTGCAGTGACGGAGTACGCGACTATCGTGCTGAGTTCTTAGGTTTAGCACCGGGTCAGAATAAATATATTTTGTGTGTTCCGCAAATATTAATATTTTTTATAGTCCAGTACTGGCCAAGCATGCTCTTTACTGTAGAACAAATTATGGGCAAAATCGCGTCCACAATTCAATTAAAGCCCAAAAGAGCTGACATAGACCGTACCTGAATACATTGTACTTAAATAGATCAGCTCTGTCTATAGCTGGAATTTAACTACCTATAGCATTCCTATCTTTCTATTCATTTAGTAAATGTTTTCAATGATAGCTAATATATAATTTTATTTTTATTTTTCAGGTAATTACACAGTCACCTCATGAATATTTGTGTTTCGTGGATGAACGTCGAAGAATCGTAAACGCGGGTATTTATTGGTGAACTTGAAAGAAATTGCCTACAACGCGCTTTCGGAATTAAGGTATGTTTAAGAAGGAAATCAGAGAAAAAGTCATGCATAGCAGTATAACGTAATAAGTTTCTTCCTTACTTTTTTATTTTATTGGACAATACAGTGATTAGTTCACTTTTGAGCACGACTAGCCAAACAAACGTCCAGATTATGAGCAGTTTCAAAGACGCGAAAAACACCAAGCCATAATGAGCTTGTTAAATATTTTAAAGAAACTTTACAAATAGGTGGCAAATTCTGCTGTTTCTCGCCAATTTTCGTAAGTTCCACATAGATCTAGTAGTAGTCAGTTATCGTACTACAAAATATAAGCGCTATAACAGGAGGCATTAGTTGGTAGTGCAACAGTTGCCCAACAGCGTGGAAACTGTGTTGTCTTGCGGTGAGCGACACTGTTTGGGAAATTGATAGAGGATCATGTATGGACTGTTTGTTTTTAACTGATTGTAATAGCATTCTTCTTCATTTGAGCAGAAAGTTCCGCTTACATTTGAAATATCGCCATTTGATTTTCTATTTAATCTGAAGAAAATTCTACATGGATGCACCTGACTCCTACCGACTAAAAAACCCCAGGTTTCCTATCTAATGCCTACGGTTGGGAGCCCCGGGTATGCCTTCAGAAGGATGACCCATAAACGTCCAAGAAATTTCTACCTTGGAACGCAGTCGTTGTTCTTCTGTTACTGTTACTGTTACTTGTTACTGTTGGCATTCTTGGATATTATTACTGCCGAGGATTTACACGACACGATTTAATCGGTTCGTGGCCGGCAGATCCGTATGGGAATTTCATCTTAATATATATAAATCTCCTGTTACGACGTTTGTTCGCGATGGACACCTAAACTACTTAACCGATTTTAACCAAATTTGCACACCGTGTGCTGTTTGATCCAACTTGAGAGATAGGATAGTTTTTTTTTGTGAAAAGCCTACATGGCTATGGCCGGGAGCACCGGGTTAGAAAAAGCTTAGCCACAGCAACGCGGGGCCTGGCCATCTAGTTTGTTATAAAAAAGGAAGCGTACGTATACGTATCTTGCAGCAATTAATTTCCTAGCAACCAAGATTTAAAACTCAGACAAAGAAAAGAAACATCAAAACTTCAATAAAAACTGTTCCAATTCTTCAAAGCGATCAGGAAATAATGTCTATAACGAGCAGCGATGAGTGAACTCGATAACTTTCGTCTTCACTCGTCGCAAAACAGAACAATGGCGGTTTCGTCCGTGAGACTAAGGGCTTCACATAGACGTTTTGTAATAGAGATCATAGAGATACACGTGTAATTAGTCGCTCGGTGTGTTCACAGCTTTATCTCAACGATAATGATTTAAATGGAGGTGTATACGAAATGTTTTGACACCTTTATTTTGACGATTGTGTGTGTTTTAAAAGCGTAATTTATATTGTCACGCGTGTTTCTCAGAAGTGGTAGTCAGAGGCATACTTTTAGCACAATATTCTACTAAATACTTGCGTTTTGTATCATCTGTACATAAATTATAAGCTACCATTTTTCTCATTCTTATGAAATCGTTGAGAATTTACTTACTAAATATTTATTCCGATTCGAAATTCGAAACTAAGGCCGAGAAAGGGCTTAATTCACTGCGCTACCAAAGCAAATATTGTGATCACCATACCACTGTATACCATACCTACACTGGCAAATTATGAAATAAGCAATTGTAAAAAAGAAAAAGAAACCGGCCAAATGCGAGTCGGGCACGGGGGATTTCGAAAATGGCAAAATATAACATCTGTGGCATGAAAATCCCCTTAAATATATTTTCTCTAATTTTGGTATTTGTTGCTATAGCGGCAACAGCCGCTAACCGGTACATAATCTGTGAAAATTTCAACCATCTATCATCGTTCATGAGATACCTCCTGACTACGGACAGACAGACGAACCGTTTTTACCATGTGGGTACGGAACCCTAAAAAGTAATGTTGTAATGACCGTCACTGTTTAGTAACAGTTCAGTTTTTGAATGAACATTTCACGAGCAACAACGTAAGAATGTAAACACAATGGTGAATTAAAGTTATGCAACAGTCATGGTAAAGTAACCAGGCAACCTTAATGGTAACCATTGTATTCATTACAATTATAATGGGTTGGCGTTTCATAGATAAATACATAAATCTAAGTAAATAGGTACTAGAAGTGCTTGTAGCCTTCGCGCTTAGCGGGGTCGCACCCGAAACCCCCTAAAGACGCGGGATAGCACCTGAACCACTCCCTGGGCGAGGCCGCAGTGGCGGCCGTAGGTCTGTTGGGAGTCCCGGGACATCCTTCCGAGGGCTTACCTGGAGCTCCCAACCACAGGCTGTTGGGCGTTACGTGAGGTTTTTTAGTCGGTAAGAGTCCGGCATAACATCCTTTGAGGATTTTCCCTCACGTAAAAAAAAAGCCTTCGCGCTTGCCCTCCTTCCCCTCCTCCGAAGAAGCTGGATAAGACCCGAACCTCCTCAAGGAGTGGAAAAAAATCCAATCCCTCGTGAGACATCGCGACGACGATCAAAGTCTGTGTCGAAAGCCTTGGGATTATCCTTTCGAGGTCGTGCGTTGACTTCCAGCCAGCCGGAAGGCAGGGGAGCGATTGGTTTTAGTCGGTAGAAGCCTGGCTCTTTCCAGCGCTTCGGAAGCTTAGTTAAACAGCTGGTCTTGGCTGCAAGTTAAAGGCCTTAAGCAGGTAGCCACAACTTGCGCCTTCTATTTGCAATAGGGCACTCTAGGTAGGACCTCTGGTGTAGCAAATACCCATAGGTAATGGTATGGTAACCACTTTTGATCAATTGAACCTTTACACTATATTGTAGTTAAATGGTCTAGAGTGGGCCGTCTGCTTGTTTGCCACCTCTGTACTTACCGTAGCATAATAATAACGGGAGAAGTTACATTGTAAATTGCGCGTTATTCATGATTGATTGTGTCATCTTTCAAGCTATGTCGTTTCCACTGGGGATAAGCGAAAACGAAATAGCAGGAAAACTGAGCCTACAGAATTTTCAATTGAAACTGCAGCGCCCTAGTCATTCTCTACAAAGTCTCTACATCGCTACGTCAAGCCTAACAGTATATCCGACATTAGGACTATAGAATAGAAGGGAGGCAAGTCCTATCATACTAAGTTTACGACGAGCGACGTCACGCTATGTTATAAATAGATGAATACATCAAAAATACAAGAAGACAGTAATCACACGCGGAAGATAGGCCCAAAGAAACAGCACAATTCCAAAGAAAACATGATAAGCACTGACAATCTATCCGCGTTATTATTCGGTCGTGTGAACATGGCCTATTATGACGTAAGCACTATTTACTCGTACACGGTGATGTAGTTGTCCTAAATTTTGCAGTAAGTAGGTAACTCTCTTGGTAGCGCAGCAGCAGTTTATGCCACTGTCGTACTGAAGTTTCGGTATCAAATCCATGGTCGCCACAAATATTTATGTAATCCCCAAAAGTTTGTTGTATCGCGACATCATTAAGACTACCTACTGATTAAATGAAGGTGAGTGAACCGTCGAATAAGTAATGGTGATATCAAACTCACACACGGTCGTGCGAGAGCGCCGTAGACTTGTCTTCGCCCAATGAGTTATCCTTTCAAAGGCGTACCACACCGACACATTCGATGGGAAGACACCGTGTGGTTATGGTCGGTAGAAGTCCATAGCATCTATGAGGAGTTTTCCACAAAAAAAACCTCTTCGATATAACTAATGGAATCAGGCGTTACATGACAGAAATGCATCGTAGAACGGTAATTAAGGAGAGGAGGGAGAGGAACCCCCCTCACACCCTCGATTCGTCAATCCTTACGTACAACAGTTAAGGATAACCACAAGTCATTGTAAGGGAGGAATGACGACCCCTGCCAACCGGGATCCTGAGGGAAATATACTTAGTTGAACAGTGAAATCTTGGACCAGCTTAGACCCTGAGCAACCCCCCCAAAGACGCGGGATAGCACCCGAACCCCCTAGATGAGGCCGCAGTGGTAGCCGTAGATATGTTGATAGTCCCGGGACATCGTACCGAGGGCTTATCCGGGGCTCCCAACAGTAGGCTGTTGGGCGTTACGTGAGGTTTTTTAGTCGGTAGGAGTCCGGCATAGCATCCATGAGGGATTTTCCCTTACGTTAAAAAAAAGGGAGAAATGACGAACCGAATAAACAATGAGTCTTCAATGTTTACCTTGCGAGAAGCAAAGAATGTGCCTACCGACACTATTGCACCTCGATATGCATTGATCAGTGTGCAATGTGAGGGAGAGGAACCTACCTCGCACCTTCGATTCCCCCCTCGACCCGTGGTACAACTAGATTCGTCAATCCTTACGCACAGTAGTTAAAGATGACCACAACTAATTGTAAGGTAGGAATGACAAACCGAATAAACAATGAATCTTCAATGTATATCTTGCGAGAAGCCAAGAATGTGCCTGCCGACACTATTGCACTCGATATGCATTGATCAGTGTGCAATGTGGGGCAGAGGAACCTACCTCGCACTTTCGATTCCCCTCCCGACCCGTGGTACAACTAGATTCGTCAATCCTTAGTAGTTAAATATGACCGCAACTAATTGTAAGGTAGGAATGACAAACCGAATAAACAATGAGTCTTCAATGTATACCTTGCGAGAAGCAAAGAATGTGCCTGCCGCCACTATTGCACCTCGATATGCATTGATCAGTGTGCAATGTAGGGAGAGGAACCTACCTCGCACCTTCGATTCCCCTCCCGACCCGTGGTACAACTAGATTCGTCAATCCTTAGTAGTTAAAGATGACCACAACTAATTGCAGGGTAGGAATGACAAACCGAATAAACAATGAGTCTTCAATGTGTACCTTGCGAGAAGCAAAGAATGTGCCTGCCGACACTATTGCACCTCGATATGCATTGATCAGTGTGCAATGTGAGGGAGAGGAACCTACCTCGCACCTTCGATTCCCCCCTCGACCCGTGGTACAACTAGATTCGTCAATCCTTACGCACAGTAGTTAAAGATGACCACAACTAATTGTAAGGTAGGAATGACAAACCGAATAAACAATGAATCTTCAATGTATATCTTGCGAGAAGCAAAGAATGTGCCTGCCGACACTATTGCACCTCGATATGCATTGATCAGTGTGCAGTGTGAGGCAGAGGAACCTACCTCGCACTTTCGATTCCCCTCCCGACCCATGGTACAACTAGATTCGTCAATCCTTTGTAGTTAAAGATGACCACAACTAATTGTAAGGTAGGAATGACAAACCGAATAAACAATGAGTCTTCAATGTATACTTTGCGAGAAGCAAAGAATGTGCCTACCGACACTATTGCACCTCGATATGTATTGATCAGTGTGCTATGTATTTTGTCTGCACACCGCACACGCATTCCATTGCAACATTGTAGTATTGTAATGTTTATCAGGCGTGTGTGGGTTTTCGAGATAACTTATTCTTTAGCACTACAGTACTCAAAATGTGTGGAATGTAGAGTTGAGGTGGAGATTGGAAAACGGAGATGGTACTTTGACTTTGTAAGCGTGAAATTTAATTATCGTGCTATCGTATTTCTCGAGGGAATAAAATATTTTTCTCCTCGTTTATGGATGTATCTATGTATAATATTAAAATTGCTAGAGAAGAATATTCCGATACTGCGTAGTGCGTACTAATTATACATAGGTTTCTTTGTATTCATACTATTGAATTAAGTATGCCGCCGCAATCGTTTCATAATTAATACAATTAGTGAATATATATTTTAATACAGATATAAATTTATTATTTATTTATTTATTTATTTTTATTGTCCGAGGTTTCAACCACGCCTGTGTCTCTGCGGTAATGTACTGCCGGTAAAACAAAAGGTATGAAACTAACTGGGCACCGATTCTCGCTTCACACGACATGAATGCGTGGACGGAAATCGGCGGGTGACGCGTCGCCTGTCTCATATTTAGGAACGGCGAACATGAGACGGGCGACGTTTCACCCGTAAATTTGCGACCGCGCATTCACGTCGTGTGGTCGAGAATCGGCGCCCTGGTCTATCTAACTCCAAAAAAATGACTCGAATTGGAAGAGTTGTTTCCTAACTACTACTCGTACTACTGGCTTGTCTCGAAATAATCCTGAAGAAACATATTATTCCTAAGGGACCTATTTTTGCAGTTGGGTAGAGTTTAGAATGTCTTCTAACAGGGTTTACCACTGTTGACCGAAATTCATTTGATCATTTGACGTGTGACCGAAAAAACATTAGGCCATTCTACTACTGATCGAATGAACAATTGACCAAAAGCGTTTTTATCGAACAAACATTTGGTACTTTTACTACTGATCGAATGAACGTTTGACCGAAAAACAGTTGACTAAAGAATATTTTTACAAACAAAAGCGAAATAAGTAGAATTCGGTACTGGCACTCGCCGGCCGCTGCCGCGGCACGCTCGCTTCGCTCGCTCGGCTCGTGCGTTGTGGTCGCAGTTCTAACCTAACCTAACCTAGCCATTTTGATTCAGCCCCTGTTAAAATATTCTTTAGCCAACTGTTTTTCGGCCAAACGTTCATTCGATCAGTAGTAAAAATACCAAATGTTTGTTCGATAAAAACTCTTTTGGTCAATTGTTCATTCGATCAGTAGTAGAATGGCCTAATGTTTTTTCGGTCACACGTCAAATGATCAAATGAATTTCGGTCAACAGTGGTAAACCGCTTCTAACAACCATAATGGCGTGTGCAGACGAACAACTTTTACGAAGATTTTAGTAGATGCTATTGTCCCCGTATGACGACGGGAAAGAGTACAAAATTTCGCCACCCCAGTTCATCACGAGGGTGTCGTAAGAGGCGACAACGTAGAGAAGGAAAACTCGAAATGAAATCCAGTTGTCAGTAAAATGACAATCGTTAAGCCAAGTTGAAGGCCTTATGGTCGGCTTGGAAAATTTCAACTGTGAGTCGTGACATCCTGCGCCTGTCCATTTCAACACGGCAATAGGCTCACCACCTATTACGTGAGACATAAAACTATAAGATGAAATGAGGGCGTATACCTACTACCCCTTCGGGGATAAAGGCGTGACTATATTATTATGTATGTATGTCTGTAGGTATGTATTGCAAACAGAGCGTTTTATTCAAATCGGCATAAAAGTTGGCGTACAAAAGTCGCTTGTCTGCGCGGCTGTTTAGTGTACTGCTCGTTCGCTCTAACCGCTCGGCTCCATACTAAAGTCGAATTTTTAATTAGACGAAGTAAATTGACAGCCAACGTCACTTCTTCATACAATGTTGCTTGTTTTCTATGACGAAGTGACATTAGCTACTGTCAAATTACTTCGTCTAATTAACAATTCGGGTATACGCCTCTAAGCCAGCGGCAAACTTAGAGTGAACGGGTAGAACTAAGATTTTATACCTACTAAATTTTTCTGCCGTCAAATTGCATAAAATTAATAGACACTCTACATTCTAATAACTCTATACTCTCAATATGCAATAAAACGAATTAGGCCAATTATAAAATGGCCGTTATACTCAAAGAAAATCATATGATAGAATTAAGTGTTCATTCGAATTAGTTCATTTTTCTTTTGATGAATTCGATTCTGTACAATGATAGTATTAATTAATTTATTATCCAACGATTCAATCGATCAATCGATGATGAATCGATAACGGAACATCGATTTGTCTGAGTTGAGTTATTGACTCAGATCTAATTGATGTAGTAATTATCTGTATCCGGTAATTGATTTCTATTCTGATGTCTGTGGTTGATATTGATCTGTGAAGTACATCTTTTAGCTGAGACAATTATTTAGTGCTTGTAACCCTGCCGGTTTAATGATCTGTAAAAGTTTAAGGTTAATATTATTTTTAAAACATGTTTCGCGGTTTTTTACTCTAATTTAATATCTCTACTTTCGAGTTCAGCCGCTACTACGGGCCCTGCAACTCATCCAAAACGTAAGAAAAAATTTATAAGTGTAACGACCATAATTATGTATTAGCTTTTGTAAAGTAACAACCATAAGGCGTTTAAAATACATATCAGTCGTTTGTAATGGTGCAGGTGACAAATTGACTGACACATTAACAGATGCATCGGTCGGAATTTTAATGAACACTAGCTGACCCGCGCAACTTCGTTTGCGTCACATTGGAGTGAGAAAGAGAGAAGTGTGGTATAAATATTTAGTGATATAATGTTTCTCGTCGCATTTACTCCGTCGCTTATGTTCATTAGAGCTGACCCGCACAACTTCGTTTGCGTCACATGAGAGTGAGAAGGAGAGAGACGTGGTATTAATATGTAAAGTGATATAATGTTTCCCGTCGCATTTACTTCCGCCCGTCCTTTTTCGGTACGGATCCGACTCGCACTTGACCGGTTTTTATCTGCCACTAGACTGGCTACCACTGTAGACCACGATTAATGCCGTCGCGTCGTCGCCTCGCTCATATTTTAAAACTTATTAAGAGGGTTATTGTAAGCGAACCGTAAAAGATAGGCATATGCTGTTTAGGACTTTTTTTATATCTATTTAAGTGGAACAATTTTATGGTACACAATTTTTGAATAATTTTAACCATTTACGCAGTGTACGCAATGAAAGCTCCGAAAAGAAAGAAATTTTCCCCGTTCTCAAAACATTATTCATGGCTGCTCCGCTCCTATTCGTCTTAGCGTGATGTTATATTATCATTAACCATCCTCAATAAATTGACTATCAAACTAAAAAATATTTTTTGAAATGCAACCAGTAGTTTCTGAGATCCTAGCACAAACAAACTCTTCAGTTTTAAAACATTCTGAGCGGACCTTAAGAGATTAACAAATTAGGTTATTGTGAGCAAACCTTAAAAGATAGACATATGCTGTCGCGGACTTTTTTTTAGAACTTTTTAAGAGAAACAATTTTGTGATATACAATTTTTACGTAACTTTAACCATTTACGCAGCGTACGCTTCGGAAACTCTCAGACGGTAAAAAATATTCCCAGTTTTCGAAACATTCTTGATAGCTGCTCCGCTCCTATTCGTCTTAGCGTGATGTTATATAGCCTATAGCCATCCTCAATAGATGGACTATCAAACTGTAAAAGAATTTCCGAAATACAACCAGTAGTTCCTGAGATCCTAGCGTTCAAACAAACAAACAAACAAACTCTTCAGCTTTATAATATTAGTATGGATAGGGCAGGACCACGTCGGTTGGTTCAGTCAGTGATACATCAATCAATCAATGAATCAAATCACATCAATCAATCAATGAATCAAATCAGTCTATTACATTCCACTGCTGGATCTACCGCATCCAGTCACTCCCTGCGACCTTCAGACCGTAGTGATACATAAAAAATCCGAACTTTTTCACAAAAATATTTGGTCCGTAACCAAACCAAAGACATCAACACGACCGGTAAAGTTGTATACACTTACTACGTCATCGCGGCAAGTGCTTTATAGTGGTGCAATGTTACAATTTTTGAAACACGTCTGCCGCAAACGCAATTTGCATAACTATTCGTTCCAAATACTGATAGCGCAAACGCATACCTACCTTCCAACCCCGTGGGTAAAAACATACAAAAACAATAAAAACTAGTTGACAAAGCCAAAAACATTGCTCCTACTATACGCAACCTTTAGATTTATATCACACGTAGCAGAAAAACTTCAAGGTTTCTTGAATACAATTATTATTACTTACCGTGTGAACTAGCCATAATTGTTTATTGTTTCATTTGTTAAACAATTGTGCAGTTGGGAAATAGGAAACGTAAAATGTGACGATATGTGATGTATTTAAAGTATTTTTACTCCTTTCGGTGACATATTACGTTATTTCGTGGATGACTCGGTGACGGATCGTGGTAACCATGCTTGACGTAATGCTTGACAAATAATTCTACATATTTTATCTTCATTTTAGTAGACGGCAAGGTTATTTTTAATTCGGGCTTATATAATGTGGTACCAAGCTTTTGTTCGGTGTGAAACCTTTGAGTATGTTATTTTGACCAAGGTTATGGCAAATGTATGGTGGAGTCGAACAGTCCTTCCTTCTTCATCCGCACAGTAAATAAATAAATAAATATTTGTAGACAATCACACACAACATCATCTAGCCCAAATTATGCTACGGGATCTAGACGACTGATAGACATACTTATACATTTCCAAATACATACATATTATTATACTTAGAAAACACCCAAACTCCGAAACAAACATTTGTAGATCACACAAATATTTGGACCGACCCAGGAATTGAACCCTGAACCTCCAGCGCCACAGGCGGTATCACTACCGACTACGCCACAGAGGCAGTCAAAAGTACAGTACCTACCTACTTCATCGCAGATGAAGCGAGGTTACTTCAAATCACGGGGGTGAAAATTGTGTACTACCCGTTCACTCTAAGTTTGCCGGTCGCCTCTCATACTACGCCTCTGTACCAGCCGAGAGCGAACGGGCTATACCTACTTATTCACCCCTTTTTAAGAAAATTGCAAAAACAGGTGAAAATATGTAAAGCTATTTTACCTGATACCAAAGGAAGGTAATTGCCCGATTTTTCTCTTTCTTGTCAAGAACGGCTGAATTCATTATTTTGTATTATATAAGTCTCTGAATAGAGCAATGTGAAAAATAAAAATAGATAGCTTTGCTAGATCGTCTAAGTTCATCCATCTAATCGTCTAAGTTAAACCATCAACTGGGTTTTGGGAGACTAATGTATCTACCTTTTATGTTCAAAATGTAATGTTGCCTACTAAATAAATTAATAAATCCCTGTATCAAGTTGGAGGATTCTGGCCCTGAGAATGCTTACCTGGGGGCAGCTGGGGTGGCTGACTGGGGGCTTATTTCCAAGTCATATTAAACCTATAAATTAAAAAAGAAACAAAAATTTTATCCAATATTTCTGAAATTATGCTGTCATTATGCACGACAAGTATGAAGCACGTAGCCCTTATGATGTGTTCCCTTATAAAGAAATGTAATGGCTTGTCAACCTTAATGGTAAACAGAAGAATAAGGCACGAGCAGTAGTGGACGCGATTTTCACCACAACGCGTGATCCTGCGCGTTCCACAATAAGTAATTAATTACTTATTGTTATGTTAAAGGTAATCTTTATTATATTCATTACTTACCGAGTTTGTATGTCTAACGAAGTATTTTTATACCACTAAGGTGGCACACAAGCATACGGCCCACCAGAAGGACCGGTGCTCACCGCAGCCTATAAACGTACCAGAGGTGCAACACTCGTGATGCCGACCCATATACCGAAGTTTATGATAAAAATCGTAGAGCAATGCGACCAGTACAAGGGAGTAGCCATGGCATATTTGTTATACGTTGTGGTCAAATTCTGCAGGGGAAATAGTATTCATAAACACCACTTTTATTTCGTGAGGAAAATCCTACATGGATGCTATGCCGAACTCCTACCGACTAGAAAACCACACATATCCTACCTGACAGCCTACGGTTGGGAGCCCCGGGTAAGCCCTCGCAACAAAAGCAATCGGTTGTCACTATGGAAAATACACAAAACAATTAAAATAATACGCTCATAATTCTTATATAGTATGTGTGTGTGTGTGTGTGTGTGTGTGTGTGTGTGTGTGTGTGTGTGTGTGTGTGTGTGTGTGTATAAGCGTAACCCTTTTGGAGCCCGCTTTACAGAGTGGCAAGTCCAGTATTGCATCTCCTCTCCCAACAAGTCATGTATCATGTTGCTCTATGTCCGTCACTACAGCATTTGTCGTAGCCAGCAGAAATAAAATCGCAATATCTTATGACTTGCACTGCTGCCTATGATGGGTCTGTGCGCGGTGACCTCAACGCTCCATATCGGCAAGGATGACACTTGCACGCTCATAACATTCGTGGTTTATGGATCACTTCTCATTGGAACATGCTGTGAAGGACTTGCCTTATGGCGCGAATCTCGCAATCGGGCAATATCGCAATTTCTTTTTGTCGTGGCAACGTCTTATAATTCGATGGAGCCGGCTGCACGCATGAAAAAATATGACGTATGCGGCGTTACCTCGCGTTACCTCGCTCTGAGCTGTCCATTTATTTTAGTACAAATGTTTTCAACAGATAGCGCTATAATCAATTGATTTTATTTTTATATTTACATTAACATTTATATTTTTTTGACCTGACAACGTCTTATAATTCGTTGGAGCCGGCTGCACACACGAAAAAACATGACGTATGCGGCGTTACCTCGCTCTGAGACGTTCCATTTAAGGCTGAGTTGTCAAGTTCAACTATCGTCAGTAAACCGACTTTACAGACAACCGATTTTTTATTACAGTAATTTTCTGGTGCAATATGGCGCACAATACGTCCCTAATTCTTACGCTCACTCCTACAAAATTACACCACGATTTCATCACGCATTGGGATTTCCCTATAAAAACCTGATTCATAAAGGAGAGCTTACACGGAGTAAGGTTTTAGAGCAACAGTTGCTGGGTAACACAAATGTATCAGTCTGGAGTTGCTCCAAGGTCTGGAGTTTTTAATGATTGTCGTTTGTTTGATTGCTAGATAGATTTTGCGTGTTGTACCTTTCTATCAATCAAATTTTCCTATCACAAACTATTCTTGGACGTAGGCTTCGAGCAATCATTTGGAATGGAAGGGTAATAGTAGCCGGCGGCGGCTACGCACCCGTTGGACCTCAAAGCTTAGAGTTCAGACCCTATTTTAAAAATATAATTAATTTAGAACCGGTGGGTCTGGAATAACCTTAGACCATATATCACGGGACTAGCCTTTGCGAACCACCGCATACAAAAATATTCTGCCAGTTTTCATACAAGTGAAGGGGGAAACACAAAGACATATAAAATTTCATTGCATTTAAAAATGTATTAATCGACAAACGCGTAATGGCTGTTGTGTGTTAATTTTTATTGTACAGTCAACTACAAGGAAATGTACTAGTTTAATCATATAAAATGATGTACTGATGTACAGTGCTTTTTATAAAGCCAAAAGACCAAATGGTCATGTGCAATGGCAGAAAACAATGCTTAAGTAAGGCGCATCCTGTGGTTAGATGATCTAAGGGAATAACACATAGGCTAAAATGTGGAAAGAAATAATAATAGGTACTTAATATGTATATGAGCAAAATAAAAATATAAAATATTACTGACATTTAAGGAATATGTTGTTAATGACAAGTAATGACACTGTAATAACATTTTAATTTATTTGACAATTGTATAACTTATTAGTATTGTGTAAAAAAAAAAAGATTATATTTTATGTGCATGGCTTAAAAGCAATGATTGTATTTTGTATGCCAATTGGCGGAGCATAGCATGTATCTACCTATCATAGCTGTAACATCATTATTTTACCTATGTTCACGAAATAAATGAAATTGAAATTGAAATTGAAATTGAAATTGCTACATTTCATCCCGGGAACATATTCTCATGGGAAGCGGGAACAGGAACCAAATTTCACACGGGCGAAGCCGCGAGCTACAGCTAGTATTCGATATAGGATACAGCGTGTCACTTTTGTGCATGATTGTAGTTTAGCTTTTTATACCACGATTTATAAATGAGGTCCAACGTAACTCGTTTTTTGATAGAGGGTTCAATGGAACCTCGACTTTAGAAAAAATAATAATTTTAAGGTCCAAACGGTAAACTGAGGTCCACTGGATCACAATTATCACGGAGGTCCAATGGGTGCGTAGCCATAGTGACGATAGTAGTCTTAGTGTCCGCTGGTCAGATGTATTAGTAGGCAGTAGGTACCTCAATGCACTCAAGCGCGCACAGTTCCTCTATTATGGAACCATTTCGCTCCCAATGGCCTCAAATTGTCATGACGTTATTATTCACAAAAATTGACTGGATAGAAGCAACTACTTGCTCATCCTTGCTCGTGTATTTGCTCCTTTAGAATACCCCTCAATCACTGACCTGTAATAATAATCGCCTCAATTTACAAACCAAAAATAATAAAACCTATAACTATTTTCCTCAAATAGCCGGCAGATTTATTCGCCTCCCACAGAGTTTTTTGACCACATCGCCAAGGTTACTCCGCCGCATTTGAAGAACCGTTAGCAAAGCAAGTTGCTGCAAAATTGCCTTGAATTATTATTTTTACAATATTTTATGTGGAAAACGTGTTTTATTGTAGTTTTTTCTTAATTTTGTGGCTGACTGTGTTTACT
Organism: Miltochrista miniata; assembly: GCA_933228765.1. NCBI lineage: Eukaryota > Metazoa > Arthropoda > Insecta > Lepidoptera > Erebidae > Miltochrista > Miltochrista miniata. The sequence continues at coordinate 8,506,287 of OW121769.1, forward strand.
TCATGAGAAATGGGTGTTATAAAATTCCTTGGAGATTTCATCTGATCTTGCTTTTAAATTTTTGTTTATTTTTTTATTTTTCTGCTTTAGCAGTGAGTGATTGTCATCTAACCTTCCAATGCCGTTACGGGCGCCTAAGCAGGAGTCTTGATATGGAAACTAGTTACGAAATAGCATCGTGGACGTTTATGATTTCATAATCCTCTATAAATCCTTATCGGCCATATGCCAAAAAAAATCTGACTCTGATGGAGTCGGGAGATCAGACGACAAGACCCTGGTATTAATTTTATTTTTGAACTAGAGGACATCACGTGATTTCACCCGCGTAGCTCCCGTTCTCATGGGAATACGGGAATAAAATATAGCCTCTGTTCACCGGGAAGAGTGTAGCTTCCCAACAGTAAAAGAGTTTTTCAAATCGGTCCAGTAGTTTCGGAGCTTATTCGATGCAAACAAGCAATCGATAAAATTTTTCCTCTTTATGAAATTAGTATAGATTTTGCCAAATTGATTCAGAAGTCAAGGATTGAAGTAAGTTCTAAGGAGCTTTCTAGTCACATTATAGAGCCTACCTATCAAGTAACATTTTCCTCATGGTTCTATGAAATAATAATAGTTACTTTACTCCATAACACACTGCGCAATCATCTCATTATTTCATATCCGGCTCAATGAGTGAGAAACCGTAATATCTTGTACATTGGCATTTGATTGAGGCTTGAAACGCAGAACAAAAGGCACAGGTTGTTTTTAAAACTGGCCAAGTGCGAGTCGAACGCGCGCACAGAGGGGTCTGTACCAAAAAACGGAAAAATATCACACATTGAAGACGACACTTGTACTGTTCCACAGAATTTGGAATAGTAAATATTGTGTAACGCCGCCCTTAAATCACTATGACAGTTGACATAAGAAGTGACGTAATTTCCGAGTGTATATCTATATAAGTCAGTGCGAGCATGTTTGTCGGTCATTCTGTACTGTATACTGAGAGTAGTCGAAGCTCTGCCCAAATTATTGAATGTGTCTATACGGAGAATAAAGTAATTAGCTGAGTCCTGAAGTGTTTAATTGCCCCTTCTGTTACAATTGTGAACCAGTAGAAGTGTCGTTTTCAATATGTGCAACAAGTTCCACCAAGTGTCATTATTAGTCATCAATCAACAGTATAAATAATCATAAAAAATAACACGTTTGTTGTATGGGAGCCCGCCTTAAAACAGTAGAAGTGTCGTTTTCAATACGTGCCACAAGTTCCACCAAGTGTCGTCAATCAACAGAAAATATCACGTTTGTTGTATGGGAGCCCGCCTTAGTTATTATTATAGCTCTGATTTTAAAAATACATCAATTGTAAAAATTTTAGCTCTCTAGCTATCACGGTTCCTGAGATACAGCCTCGTGGCGGACAGACAGACAGACAGACGGACAGCGAAGTCTCATGAATAGGGTCCCGTTTATAACCTTTGGGTACGGAACCATAAAAATGAATTGAGGAGCTTCAAAGATGCTTTTGCACTTTAACTGGAAGAAACCGTTATTTTGCAAGAAGGGGAAGACATGAGTAAAAGTAACATACCATACGACATAGAACAGAATAAGCTATTCGATTTTATGTCGTATTTTAGCCCCTCTTTATAAAATATATTGCAGAGGGGCTTATGGCGAGACTTGTGTCTGTAGTCTGTGACTCCGTTGCATTATATTACGTCACTAGGTCACGTACATCTGTTCAAAGTTTGAAATAAAACAAAAATGACAACGTCAATCGGATTGAACTTACACTTTCATAGCGGTGCAGTCGGTTGAGATCGTCTCACGGCTTCTTGTTTATCTCCAAATGGGTGAGATTCCTTCCAAGGTATAAGAATTCCCCTTAGGTCGGGACGTAACGGTAGCCAAAGTCTGTTGGAAATCATGGGGATATGCTTCCGAGGTCTTACCCGGGGCTCTCAGCCGTAGGTAGGGAACGTGTTGATTTTTAGTCCGGCATAGCACCCATGATGAATTTTCCACACGTATACAAGAAATTAATTATTAAGTAAACAAAAAACCTGACTGCAAAGTAAAAATACAACTGAAAAGCTAAAAACGTTTTGTCGCCAAAACTCCATCGTTTTGATTTTCTAGAAATTTTATTATACCTGGTGTCACCATAGATTTAGAATTTTTCGCTACTCTGGTGTCACTCACACAATCACGACGAATCAAATGACACCTCGCATGTCAAAATTCGTCAAGCCGTTCAGGCTTACGTACATATACATACATAGTCTCGAAAAACATTATCCTCCTTTCTTCGGCAGTCGGGTGAAAAAGACGGTATTATGGATAGTCAATCACTCAATTAAATCAGCCTATGACAGTTTAGTGCTGAACATAAGCCGCTCCCAATCTACGCCACAACACTTGGGCTTGCGTAGGCTGCGTATTTCACATCTAGTCCCTACCTGCGGAGGGGGCTGCTCACCGCCCTAACAGAGAGGGAGCTGCTCACCGCCCTTACAGAAGCAGGCTCTTGACGGCAGCGTGACGTGAGGAATTCACACAAGAATCGCGATAACACCCTAACAATCCCCCAAAGACGCGGGATAGCACCCGAACCTCCTCCCCCTCACCCTACGTGAGGCCGCAGTGGTAGCCGCAGGTCTGTTGGAAGTCCTGGGGTATCCTTCCGAGGGCTTACCCGGGGCTCCCAATTGTAGGCTGTTAGGTGGGATACGTGTGGTTTCAGTCGGTAGGAGTCCGGCATAGCATCCCTGTAGGACTTTGCCCAAGTTAAAAAAATAGGTCCCTACCTGCGGCCTTGTGTGGTCTTCGCTCCAGAACTCGTTTGCTCCATCTGCCATCGGTTCTTCTACAGATGTGACCAGCTCAATGGCGGTTAAACGATCTTATTCTACGAGCTACGTCGACCACTTTTATTTTTTTACGGTTTTCTATTTTGAGTCTAATTAACTTTTTGGAATAGTTTTGAATAATTATTGCATTATAGCCGAAACGTCTATGCTCATCCATAGACGTTTCGGCTATAATGCAATAATTATTACCCTCACCATCACAGTTTCAAAAATTTAAATTAAAAGCGAAAAAGACCAGCAATCCTTTTAATGAATTAGGTATATAAATCTTGTGTTCCAAGTCATTGTGATGTTCGGGCCACACTAAGGGAAAATGCCATTAATAATGGCGTTGATGAACGTTAAACGTTAGTGTAGCCACCGAATTATCGCGATAATTCGACAACGGCATTCACATTGCCGTTTGACGTTAGGCGATAGCTCAAGTGGCGGCACATCAAAGAGAATTATTACGTTGAAGCGGCCACACTACGCGTGTCAGTGCGCACCGTGAGAGTGTGACCGTTTTCAGTATTTTAATACCTTTTCGGTATATTTTATTGACTTTTTTCGATATCAGTATATTAATGGGTATATTGGTAAAAGTCAGTATTTTTGGGTATATTTTGAATAAAAGGTTAGGGTAAAGGTGCTCCCTCACCGGGAGCATTCGCCTGTAATGTAACAAATTAGATTCGACTTTGAGCATTACGTTACGGCCTGCCTCCCGACCGACGAGCGTTCGCGTGTAATGTAACATTTATAGATTCGACTCGAGCATTACGTTACGATGCTACCTCCCTGACCGACACGAGCATTCGCGTGTAATGTAACATTTATTATAGACTAGCTGATGCCCGCAGCTTCGCCTGCGTGAAATTTTGTTCTCTTCTCCGCGTCTCATGGGAACTTATTCCCGGGATAAAACTTGTATCATTTCAGACTATAATCTATCTCTGTGTGACTACATGATAATTTTGCAATCCAATATGGCTGCCGCACCGAAATCACAAAATTTCATGATGGGTATCGTTTAAGGGGGTTTTTGGTATGCTGAGTACGAATTTCGGGTTAATTTAGAGATCCAATATGGCCGCCGCGCCGAAATCACAAAATTTCATGATGGGTATCGTTTAAGGGGTTTTTTGGTATGCTGAGTACGAAATTTATGATAATTTTGCAATCCAAAATGGCCGCCGCGCCACTATTACAAAATTTCATGATAGGTATCGTTTAAGGGGTTTTTTGGTATGCTGAGTACGAATTTCAGGTTAATTTAGAGATCCAATATGGCCGCCGCGCCGAATTCACAAAATTTCATGATGGGTATCGTTTAAGGGGTTTTGTAGTATGCTGAATACGAATTTCGGGTTAATTAAGGGATCCAATATGGCCGCCGCGCCGTTATCACAAAATTTCATGATGGGTATCGTTTAAGGGGTTTTTTGATATGCTGAGTACGAATTTCGGGTCAATTTAGAGATCCAATATGGCCGCCGCGCCATTATAACAAAATTTCATGATGGGTATCGTTTAAGGGGTTTTTTGGTATCCTGAGTACGAATTTCAAGATAATTTTGCAAAATTAACCCTAAATTCGTACTCAGCATATCAAAATTCCATTTATACGATATGCTACATGAAATTTTACAACGGTGGCGAGGTAGCCATATTGGATAGCAAAATTTACCTAAAATTCGTATTTGGCATACCAAAAAACCCCATAAACTATATACAACATGAAATTTCACAACAGTGGCACGGCGGCCATTTTGGATGGCAACCGTTAACCTGAAATTCGTACTCAGCATACCAAAAAGCCCCTCATACGATATACAGCATGAAATTTTACAAAGGTGTAAGGCGGCCATCTTGGATTGCAAAATTTACCTTAAATTCGTACTCAGCCTACCAAAAAACCCCTTAAACGATACCCATCATGAAATTTTGTGATAACGGCGTGGCGGCCATATTGGATCTCTAACTTGACCCGAAATTCGTACTCAGCATATCAAAAAAAACCCCTTAAACGGTATCCAACATGAAATTTTACAACGGTGGCGCGGCAGCCATCTTGGATTGCAAAATTGACCTTAAATTCGTACTCAGCCTACCAAAAAACCCCTTAAACGATACCCATCGTGAAATTTTGTGATAACGGCGCGGTGGCCATATTGGATCTCTAAATTGACCCGAAATTCGTACTCAGCATATCAAAAAACCCCTTAAACGATACCCATCATGAAATTTAGTGATAACGGCGCGGCGGCCATATTGGATCTCTAAATTAACCCGAAATTCGTATTCAGCATACCAAAAAACCCCTTAAACGATACCCACCATGAAATTTTGTGATTTCGGCGCGGCGGTTATATTGGATTGCAAAATTATCATGTAAAACAGCTGGGTGTGGGGCTCCCGGTTCCGGAACGGGGCCGTCCTACCCATTAAACCTGGTGGTATGCCTCCTCCCTATAGCCGGGAATCCGGAAAGCCGGGAAAATCTTTGGAAATTCTTTGGCTTTCGGCCGAAAGCCAAAGAATTTCCAAAGATTATTCCCGTCGAGAACCGTTCGGCGTCTCTCCTCGGGGGAGCAAGATGGGAGGTTCCCCCGGAGCTCGCTAAGGACCTGAAAAAATAAAAACCCAATTCCTCATCGCAATGATTTTTTTCTTTGTAGGGTTTGTTGCAATAACATTCGATAATTTTTTTTTACGAAGCGTGTTGCAGGTGAAGGACGTTGAATTCAATCCTTCAAATAAAATGTTAAATGTAAATTCTAGGTTCTTCTTTTATAAAAATAAGGTAGTAATTAAAGAATTAACACGTTTTGATAATCGGTATTTTTATCGGTATATTTTCTCTGTGCCAGTATTATATATAGATACATTCAGTATATTTTTAAGGAGCTAAGGTATTTTTGTAAAATTTAATTCGGTCACACTTAACGTCAATTTTAACGCCAAGAATGGGCATTCACGCGAGAATTATTACGTTGAAGCGGCCACACTACTCAAATGGTGACGTTAAGAATTAACGCCATAATTAGCGCAATATTTATCGCGATGATGGGCATTGACGTTTTCTTTAATGTGGCCCCGGCTTGAGTAAATTAATGCAGTAGGTAGATTAATTTTTGCGCAGATAATAAATACACACTATCTATGCCAATTAAATAGGTATAATATATAATGCAACTAAAAATTTTGCACTTAAGCGGAGCGGAGAGGAGCTGTGCCGCGATTCACCAATCACATGGCTTAAAATCCACATCTCTTCTCCGCTCCGCACCGTGATTGGTGAATCGCGGCACAGCTCCTCTCCGCTCCGCCTAAGTGGAACCGCACCTTAAACTATTTATCACATCATTCGTTTCCATTTGACCGACAGAATTGCAAAGCGAATCCTTGTTGCAAGGAATTAACCAGTCTTTTGGTCCGTGAACCATCAAATAACCACATTGACATTTATTTGCGGACACTTGCGACTTCAACGCCAACCCCAAACGACGACGGATAGAAAGTCAAGCTTGTTTATTCTCAAACAACATTTTGATTCTCATCCTCAAAATCTTGCCTTAAAGATATAAAATATGTATTGAATAAGGTAAAATCTGATAAAAGCTTTTTTCTGAGTAGGATTTTATTTTTCGGGTCTCAGAAAATTCCTGCAAATGTTCAAGGCTACACAGGCCATTTTCAATAACGATGGGCTATACGCTCGTTGCCATTTTTTTTTTCGTTGCCATCATAGTGTATAAAAAAATAAATAGTTTAATACAAAACACCAGTATCCTTAAGACCGTAGATACATAATCTCTTTTTAAATCGTCGTCATCTACATACATATTAAACAAGAATTATGTTCCCATCAACAGTTTACAATGATAATGTTTCATTCAAAAATTTTAAACTGATAATTACGTTAGAATTTGTGATGGTTATTGCTGACATAGGTACTTACCTTTTTAAGCATTGTGTAATAATAATGTAGTAAGTAATTATACCAAGATTAACCATAGCCAAGATTGTTACCAAATCGGTGCTACACAATTCCTTACCCATTTAGTTTCATTGGTCCAAAAAGACTGAATTTTTGGCTACTACACGCTATTCAGGTGATTTTGACGCGGGGACTCCAATTAGGCACTTCGCCGCTCTCTGTATGGGACTCACGGCCTCGACAAAAGGACCCTACCCACTAAACCCCAAAGTGTTCTGCCGCGCCTTAACCGGATCGCGGGACCGGTGGATAAACCAATACAGCCTGACAAAAGGTCGCCACCTTAGATTATAGAGCGCCACGTTACTTCGGGACTTTCCTCAGAGGGGCCTAATGGGCTTCCCCCTAAACTCCCCAAGGAGCTGAAAGAAACAGCTCTGTAAGTAGAGGAGAGCGAGCGGGCGCTAAAGGCACCTCCGGAGACAACTTGTAAGGTGAAAAAACAAATACACACTCAATCAATTTGTATCGAATACTGTTCTCTTGACTCCTCGAGGTACTTACTGGACGCTATGGAGAGTCGTGCTATTCGAATTATTGGTTGTCCTGAGGTGACGGGAGGCCTCGGGGTGTTGGTGCAGCGAAGAACCATAGCATCCTTGGCTGCCTTCTACCAAATGTGTCTGCTCTTCAACCTGATCCCACCCTCTCCTCTCCGTTCCCGAACAACGCGTGCCGGGCAGAGGTGCCACTCACACATAGTGGAGAGAATCTTCCCCAGAACTGAGCGTATCAAAATATCGTTCCTCTGTCGAATTATAAAAACCTGGAACGACCTGTCCGCACACGTGTTTCCCGCATCTTACAATCTCGGGTTTTTTAAACGGAGCGTGAAGAGGGACATCACAGGGCCGCCAACTTGAGGACCACTGTCAGAAGTCTTACGGACTGTGAGAGTGGCCCCCTATCGCTAGATGCGCCATGACTTTCCATCAGTGGCGAACTGGCGATTTGGCGTATGGATAGAGAGGTGTTACAAGTTCCACAGTTATATGTGTGTTTATTTGTCAGTTTTACTCTTACCGATGAACCGATTTTGATGCAGTCAGTTGAAAGCAGTGTTTCTAGAACGTGTCGTGCCAACCACTACACACGTTCTGTCAAAATCGCTTTATCTGCTAGTTTTCAAATTTGTATTTACAGTTTCCGTCTCCCAATCAGTATCTAATACAGTAAAAAGAAAGAGACAAAGAGAGAGAGAAGTCATTCACTGGTGGCTCCTTTAGCGAATTGTTATAGCTGAAAAGGTATTTGAAACTTGTAACTATGTACCTATAATAAGGATGAATGTACCTGTGTAATATTACAACATCTGCTTCCTGATAGGTAGATATATAAAATAATTAGTTGATAAGCAATTCTAAATCTCCTGAACTTAAGGGGCGGTTATAGCGCACAAGTAGGCATTTGGCGCTCCCCTCGCCCCGGGCGCAAGACACACCGCGCACCTGCAGCGGCAGTGAACTCTCATGCCACAGTATACAGTAGAGTAGAAAGAAACAGCATGCTAACTTTGTTTGACGTAGTAAATGCATCTAACTTTATTAAGTGTAGTGATTTATTCGAGTTTCCTAAATAAATGAGTTAATTATATATATTATACTATAATTTTTAAGCTAAAGAATTTGTTTGTTTGTTTAGTTGTTTGAACTCTAGAGTCTAAGAGACTGCTAGTTGAATTTCAAAAGTTCCTTAACAGAATGTCCATTTTTGAAAAATACCAAAATATATAACATCACGCTAAGGCGAATAAGAGCTGAGCAGCAACGAAACATTTTTCGAAAACTAGGATATTTCATTTCTTTTGAGAGTTTCCGTTGCGTAAGTTTGCTAGATGGTTACAGTTGCGTAAAAAATGTAAATTACATTATAACGGGTCATAAAAAATTCTAAAGTTTTCTAAAATTGGTATGCTAAGTATGAATCACGTGATCATTTTGCAATCCAAAATGGCCGCCGCGGTGTAATCACAAAATTTCATGATGGGTATCATTTAAAGGGTTTTTTGGTATGCTGAGTACGAATCGCGTAATAATTTTGCAATCCAACATGGGCGCCGCGCCGTAATTACAAAATTTCATGATGGGTTTCGTTTAAGGGGTTTCTTGGTATGCTGAGTACGAATCACGTGAAAATTTTGCAATCCAATATGGGCGCCGCGCCGTAATCACAAAATTTCATGATGGGTATCGTTTAAGGGGTTTCTTGGTATGCTGAGTACGAATCACGTGATAATTTTGCAATCCAAAATGGCCGCCGCGGTGTAATCACAAAATTTCATGATGGGTATCGTTTTAAGGGTTTTTTGGTATGCTGAGTACGAATCACGTACTAATTTTGCAATCCAATATGGCCGCCACGCCGAAATCTCAAAAATCCATGATGGTTATCGTTTAAGGGGTTTTTTTGTATGCTGAGTACGAATCACGTACTAATTTTGCAATCCAATATGGGCGCCGTGCCGTAATCACAAAATTTCATGATGGGTATCGTTTAAGGGGTTTTTTAGTATGCTGAGTACGAATCACGTGATAATTTTGCAATCCAATATGGCCGCCGCGCCGTAATCACAAAATTTCATGATGGGTATAGTTTAAGGGGTTTTTTGGTATGCTGAGTACGAATTACGTGATAATTCTGCAATCCAATATGGCCGCCGCGCCGTAATCACAAAATTTCATGATGGGTATCGTTTATAGGGTTTTTTGGTATGCTAAGTACGAATCACGTACTAATTCTGCAATCCAATATCATCGCGCCTTAATCGCAAAAATCCATGATGGTTATCGTTTAAGGGGTTTTTGGTATGCTGAGTACGAATCACATGATAATTTTGCAATCCAAAATGGCCACCGCGCCGTAATCACATAATTTCGTGATGGATATCGTTTAATGGGTTTTTTCGAATGCTGAGTACGAATAACATGATAATTTTGGAATTCAATTTGGCCGCCTAAGCTATTAACAGTAGTAAACTAAAAAGATTTGCTTATTAATTTTAGGCCTAGCAATGCGAAAATACTGTGACAAAAGGTTTTTATTGCAAAATTAAGGCCAATTACATTAAATTGCTACCTAGCATACGAAAGAATCCCTTAATCGATACCCATCATGAAATTTTGTGATTACGGCGCGGTGGCCATATTGGATTGCAAAATTATCACATGATTCGTACTCAGCATTCCAAAAACCCCTTAAACGATATCCATCATAGAATTTTGTAATTACGGCACGGCGGCCATATTGGATTGCAAAATTATCACGTGATTCGGACTCAGCATACTAAAAAACCCCATAAACTATACCCATCATTAAATTTTGTGATTACGGAGCGGCGGCCATCTTGTATTGCAAAATTAGTACGTGATTCGTACTCAACATACCAAAAAACCCCTTAAACGATACCCATCATGAAATTTTTTGATTACGGCGCGGCGGCCGTATTGGATTGTAAAATTATCACGTGATTCGTAATCAGCATACGAAGAAACCCCTTAAACGATACCCATCATGAAATTTTGTGATTACGGCGCGGCGGCCATATTGGATTGTAAAATTATCACGTGATTCATACTCAGCATAGCAAAAAAACCTTTAAACGATACCCGTCATGAAATTTTGTGATTACGGCGCGGCGGCCATCTTGTATTGCAAAATTAGTACGCGATTCGTACTCAGCATACCAAAAAACCCCTTAAACGATACCCATCATGAAATTTTGTGATTACGGCGCGGCGGCTATATTCGATTGCAAAATTATCACGTGATTCGTACTCAGCATACGAACAAACCCCTTAAACGATACCCATCATGAAATTTTGTGATTACGGCACGGCGGCCATATTGGATTGCAAAATTATCACGTGATTCGGACTCAGCATACTAAAAAACCCCTTAAACGATACCCATCATGACATTTTGTGATTACGGCGTGGCGGCCATTTTGAATTGCAAAATTATCACGTAATTCGTACTCAGCATACCAAAAAACCCCATAAACTATACCCATCATTAAATTTTGTGATTACGGAGCGGCGGCCATCTTGTATTGCAAAATTAGTACGTGATTCGTACTCAGCATACCAAAAAACCCCTTAAACGATACCCATCATGAAATTTTTTGATTACGGCGCGGCGGCCGTATTGGATTGTAAAATTATCACGTGATTCGTAATCAGCATACGAAAAAACCCCTTAAACGATACCCATCATGAAATTTTGTGATTACGGCGCGGCGGCCATATTGGATTGTAAAATTATCACGTGATTCGTACTCAGCATAGCAAAAAAACCTTTAAACGATACCCGTCATGTAATTTTGTGATTACGGCGCGGCGGCCATCTTGTATTGCAAAATTAGTACGCGATTCGTACTCAGCATACCAAAAAACCCCTTAAACGATACCCATCATGAAATTTTGTGATTACGGCGCGGCGGCTATATTCGATTGCAAAATTATCACGTGATTCGTACTCAGCATACGAACAAACCCCTTAAACGATACCCATCATGAAATTTTGTGATTACGGCGCGGCGGCCATATTGGATTGCAAAATTATTACGTACTTCGTACTCAGCATACCAAAAAACCCCTTAAACGATACCCATCATGAAATTTTGTGATTACGGCGTGGCCGCCATGTTGGATTGCGAAATTATCATGTAATTCGAAGACATTTTAATGCATTAGGTAGCTGGTTACCATGTCGTGAAAACACTTAAAAAGTAAAAGATCACCACATTTTTAGCATGAGTCGCGTATGTATTTGTAACGGTTAATCTAATTACATTTTGCCCATTACTGATATTCTTATACTGTGGCGCGATTTCAACGTAATTTGGCATAATAATTACGAAATAGTTGCGAAAAAAACTGACACAGGTCCTGCCTCCACAAGCGCCAGGGCGAGACTGATCGGCCGTCAGCGGCGCAATTCTATTGCGTTTGGTAGATATTCGTACATGATAACTATGTAAATAGTTGTTTATAGAAAAACGCTCGGAAAATGTGTATAAAAACTTAATACCTTTAATTGAGTGCAAAAAAAAATTATAAAATGTTAATAGTTTAGCCACAGTTTTGAAAAAACTTTTCTGAGAGAGTCAACTTTGGGATTTTTTTCTATCTAGTGAAATTTATTGGATCGTGTAACGGGCTCGGAATATGTTTAGCTTATATCCTTAACTATTATATATATATTTATCAGAATTATAAACCCTTTACTTTTTGAGTAGGATTGTTTCAAAAAACTCAAAATCTGACCCACGCGGCCTTATCACTTCATAGGAATGTATTGCGACCGACCACCCGCAGGGCGCCTCAGCGAGCTCGCCCAGACCGGAGTTAGAACTCCTAGTCATTCAGACGCTTCATAAAAATCTAGTTTATAATGCAACCTTCTTGGTGTAATTTTATTTGTAGGTACTTTTCTAGTAACTTCGGCTTAAGACTGCAGAGAGAGAGAGAGAGAGAGAGAGAGAGAGAGGAAAGATCTTTGTTGTCTACTTACTCGTACTAAATGTGACGTTTATAGAGCTTCTGGTTCTACTCTTGTGTAGTTCAGTAACGCATTAAAGACGATTTTCTTTTCAAATTTGGTAATAAAACTATGACTGCCTCTGTGGCGTAGTCAGTAGTGATACCGCCTGATACCGCCTGCGGCGCTGGAGGTCTTGGGTTCGATTCCCGGGTCGGTCCAAATATTTCGGTGATCCACAAATGTTTGTTTCGGAGTTTAGGTGTTTTCTATGTATGTATTTAGAAATATATAATATTCTAGTAGTAGTATGTCTATCAGTCGTCGTAACACAAGCTTTATAGCTTAGTTTAGGCTAGATAATGTTGTGTGAGAATGTCCAACAATATTTATTATTTAAAACCAAATAAATTCTTGGTCTAGTAGTTTGAGTTCATGAAATGGAATATCATTAGTTCAGTTTTCAGTTAGGAAAAAAATTCTTTTTGCGGTTTTGGTTTTGCTCGACACAGGTGCCTTTCCGGGTTGGAAGGTCAGATGATATAGAAATTTTCTAACAGTTTTGAAACTATTAGGAATACGCACGCAAAAATTGAGAACAGAAAATACTATACGTTACAAGTCGATTCCAACATTAAGGCCGCGTGGGTCAGATTTTGAGTTTTTTGAAACAATCCTAGTCAAAAAGTAAAGGGTTTTGAAATCTGAAAAAAATATATATAATAGTTAAGGATATAAGCTAAACATATTCCGAGCCCGTTACACGATCCAATAAATTTCACTAGATAGAAAAAAATCCCAAAGTTGACTCTCTCAGAAAAGTTTTTTCAAAACTGTGGCTAAACTATTAACATTTTATTTTTTTTTTTTGCACTCAATTAAAGGTATTAAGTTTTTATACACATTTTCCGAGCGTTTTTCTATAAACAACTATTTACATAATTATCATGTACGAATATCTACCAAACGCAATAGAATTGCGCCGCTGACGGCCGATCAGTCTCGCCCTGGCGCTTGTGGAGGCAAGACCTGTGTCAGTTTTTTTCGCAACTATTTCGTAATTATTATGCCAAATTACGTTGAAATCGCGCCACAGTATAAAAATATCAGTAATGGGCAAAATGTAATTAGATTAACCGTTACAAATACATACGCGACTCATGGTAAAAATGTGGTGATCTTTTACTTTTTAAGTGTTTTCACGACATGGTAACCAACCTAATGCATTAAAATGTCTACGAATTACATGATAATTTCGCAATCCAAAATGGCGGCCACGCTGTAATCTCAAAATTTCATGATGGGTATCGTTTAAGAGGTTTTTTGGTATGCTGAGTACGAATTACGTGTTAATTTTGCAATCCAATATGACCGCCGCGCCGTAATCTCAAAAAATCATGATGGGTATCGTTTAAGCGGTTTTTTGGTATGCTGAGTACGAATCACGTACTAATTTTGCAATACAAGATGGCCGCCGCACCGTTATCACAAAATTTCATGATGGGTATCGTTTAAGGGGTTTTTTGGTATGCTGAGTCCGAATTACGTGTTAATTTTGCAATCCAATATGACCGCCGCGCCGTAATCTCAAAAAATCATGATGGGTATCGTTTAAGCGGTTTTTTGGTATGCTGAGTACGAATCACGCGATAATTTTGCAATCCAATATGGCCACCGCGCCGTAATCACAAAATTTCATGATGGGTATCGTTTAAGGGGTTTTTTGGTATGCTGAGTACGAATTACGTGTTAATTTTGCAATCCAATATGACCGCCGCGCCGTAATCTCAAAAAATCATGATGGGTATCTTTTAAGCGGTTTTTGGTATGCTGAGTACGAATCACGTGATAATTTTGCAATTCAATATGGCCGCCGCGCCGTAATCACAAAATTTCATGATAGGTATCGTTTAAGGGGTTTTTTGGTATGCTGAGTACGAATTACGTGTTAATTTTGCAATCCAATATGACCGCCGCGCCGTAATCTCAAAAAATCATGATGGGTATCGTTTAAGTGGTTTTTTGGTATGCTGAGTACGAATCACGTGATAATTTTACAAGTTAATATGGTCGCCGCGCCTAAATCGCAAAATTCCATGATGGGTATCGTTTAAGTGGTTTTTTGGTATGCTGAGTACGAATCACGTGATAATTTTGCAATCCAATATGGCTGCTACGCCATAATCATAAAATTTCATGTTGGGTATCGATTAAGGGGTTTTTTGTTATGCTGAGTACGAATCACGTGATAATTTTGCAATCCAATATAGCTGCTGCGCCATAATCATTAAATATCATGTTGGGTATCGATTAAGGGGTTTTTTGGCATGCTGAGTACGAATCACGTGATAATTTTGCAATCCAATATGCCCGCCGCGCCGTAATCACAAAATTTCATGATGGGTATCGTTTAAGGGGTTTTTTCGGAATGCTGAGTACGAATCACGTGATAATTTTGCAATCCAATATGGCCGCCGCGGCGTGATCACAAAATTTCATGATGGGTACCGATTAAGGGATTCTTTCGTATGCTGGGTACCAATTTAATGTCATTGGCCTTAATTTTACAAAAAACCTGTTGTCATAGTATTTTCGCATTGCTAGGCCTAAACTTAATAAGCAAATCTTTTTAATTTACTACTGTAAATAGCTTAGGCGGCCAAATTGAATTCCAAAATTATCATGTTATTTGTACTCAGCATTCGAAAAAACCCATTAAAAGATATCCATCACGAAATTATATGATTACGGCGCGGTGGCCATTTTGGATTGCAAAATTATCCCGTGATTCGTACTCAGCATACCGAAAAACCACTTAAACGATACCCATCATGGAATTTTGCGATTTAGGCGCGGCGACCATATTAAATTGTAAAATTATCACGTGATTCGTACTCAGCATACCAAACACCCCTTAAACGATACCTATCATAAAATTTTGTGATTACGGCGAGGCGACCATATTGGATTGCAAAATTATCACGTAATTCGTACTCAGCATACCAAAAACCCCTTTAAACGATACCCATCATGAAATTTTGTGATTACACCGCGTTGGCCATTTTGGATTGCAAAATTATCACGTGATTTGTACTCAGCACACCAAGAAACCCCTTAAACGATACATATGGTCACGCCTTTATCCCCGAAGGGGTAGGCAGAGGCATATTATATGCCCACATTTTACCTTTGTATAATTTGTCCCACGTTATAGGTGGTGAGCCATATTGCCGTGTTTAAATGGACAGGCGCAGGTTGTGACTGCCTGCTGTTGAAATAAAGCCTTTAATTAAGCTTAACGACTGCCATTTTACTGGCAACCGGGACCAACGACTTAACGCGCCTTCCGAAGCACGGAAACGCTCAATAAATATCACGAAGTGATCACATGGATGGTCACCCATCCATGGACTGGCGATAGTGAAAGTTGCTTACTGCAGTGATCGTTTACAGAACACTGAGTCCGCGGGGCCACGAGCGCCGAGCTTAAACGATACCCATCATGAAATTTTGTGATTACGGCGCGGCGCCCATATTGAATTGCAAAATGATCACGTGATTCATACTTAGCATACCAACTTTAGAAAACTTTAGAAATTTTTATGGCCAGCTATTATGTAATTTTCATTTTTTACGCAACTGTAACCATCTAGCAAACGTACGCAACGGAAACTCTCAAAAAAAATGTAATATCCTAGTTTTCGAAAAATGTGTCGTTGCTGCTCAGCTCTCATTCCCCTTAGCGTGATGTTATATATTTTGATATTTTTGAAAAATAGACATTCTGTTAAGGAACTTTTGAAATTCAACTAGCAGTCTCTTAGACTCTATAGTTCAAACAACTAAACAAACAAACAAACTCTTTAGCTTAAAAATAATAGTATAATATATATAATTAACTCATTTATTTACGAAACTCTAATAAATCACTACACATATTAAAGTTAGATGCATTTACTACGTCAAACAAAGTTAGCATGCTGTTTCTTTCTACTCTACTGTATACTGTGGCATGAGAGTTCACTGCCGCTGCTGGCGCGCGGTGTGTCTCGCGTCCGGGGCGAGGGGAGCGCCAAATGCCTACTTGTGCGCTATAACCGACCCTTAAGCTATATTTATGCAAAGTCAAGCCAATCAACGGCTCCTATCGTATTACAATATAATTATAAAGGTTATGGCTTCCTAAGTAATTAATCTTCGACAAGCTATAGGTTTCTCAAGATGTTTTAGAGAACAAAATAAAATTGGCATGCCGACACAATAGGGTGTGTGTAACAATACAAAAAAGTTCTAGTAAATTAAATAGGAAAAACAAAACTTATAAAAAAAAATCATTGCCATAATTAGGCGTAGTACACACAGTAAATAGATTTTTGGGTGATAAAAAATAACAGAATAATGTCATTTTATACAAATGATGCTAACTACAGCCCAGCAGAAATATCTCTGCAAACCTGTCTTAATGACGTCATGCAAACTGTACGGTATAATTCAAGCGCGAAAACGGGGCGAGGTGCGGGGAAGCGCGAGGGGAAGCCAGGTTCGCAGATATTTCCGCCGGGTAGTACCGACACAGTGAGTGAACCCGTTATCTTTGCCAAAATAAGGTAAAATTCTGGTCTAGGTGGTGAGCCTGTTGCCGTGTTGATAGGATCACAGCCCAGGGCGGAAACTCCATACAAATGATCCGTTTTCAATTCTATCACCTACATTAAAAGCTCGTTACGTTTTTACAGAGCTTGAATGTGTGTGTGACCACAATGGCTAAGCAAATGTCCCGTCAAAACACCCTCCAACTATAATGATAGCTGTGGCGGGGGTGAGAAAGCTTGCTCAGAGGAGGCAGGGAGTTGCCTATCTGTATGTAATTATCTTTGGTCATAGTAAGAAGAAAGATATACTCATTGTCTTTCAAAATGAAGATTCGGGAGTAATGACTGACTGAAACAGAGAGCAACGACCCAAGACTCCAAAGCACACAGTAAAAATGTTACGCCAGTGGAAAACCAGAAGATAAAACAAGAATTTAGAAAATAAGTACCAGGATGATATGAGTTTATTGGTAATAAGTCTATTAGAAGGAAATATAAAATACGGGATACTAAAACTGATCGGCGACAGACTCTATCGGCTCTTATTTTTATCGGCTATCATAGCTTACGACCTAGAACTTGTAGACTTCTGCAACTATGTTCGACAAACTTCATAAAAATTTTGATTCTAAAATAAGAGCACCTTATTACTACTTTATATCTGCTTGCTTTTATTTTGTAATATCCAAGGATTAAACTCTATTACAGTACCATTTGATAAATAATGCGCATGAAACTTTGTAAAGACACATCCGCTCATCAAAGAGGTTTTATCGCTGAGTACTATAGTTTTTTAATTTTCTTTAAGCTTATCCATAATAAGATATCCACGTATTAGTGGATACTGCAATTTTGTAGAGGCACTGCCAAAGATAGTATAATAGTATTACATACAGATAGGCAACTTCCTGCCCCCCCACTGAGAAAGCTTCCCCACCCCCGCCACATCTGTCATATAGTTGGAGGGTATTTTGAGGGAACATTTGCTTAACCTTATTGGTCACACATTCAAGCTCTGTACAAACATAACGTGTTTTTTAGTGTCACAGAATTTTATCATCATTTGTATGTAGTTTACACTCTGTGGCACTTCTTAGACTTTAGTGTGGAGCATGCCTTATATATTATTATATTTTGTACGTATGATTCATTACGAGCTTATTAAATAAGGCTTAAGTGTTTTGTATGTCACAAAAAACTTAGCAGTCGGGTGCTTGTCACATTATGTTTTGTTATTTATTATTATCGATATTCCATGTCAATTATGGTATCATATTGAGTTGCGTTCATGCTATGCCATTGATCAATTTATATTTTTTGCTAGAAATAAACATTTATCATGAGTACTTAATTTCAAGGTTGGACAATATTATCCTTTAAGTATGCTAGTCTGATAGGTAGGTCTAATAATAAATTTTAAAAAAAGACATATTTTGGGGGGCGAAATTTAATTATTGTCAATTAATTATTAAGTGCATTTAAGAGAACCCTCAAGGCAAAATTGTGTAGCAAGGCATAATTATACAATTTCAGTTCAATGCTCTGATAGAAATTTTCACTAATAGAAAAGATAATATTACTATATACACTACGCACTGTATAGTTTACGTGTATTTACATGATGTATTTGTCATTAAGTTAAGTTAGTTAGTTAAGTTTTTACCTTTGAGAATGCCGTAAGACGATACCGGTCAGGTGTTAAATAAATAAATGATGTGGAACAGTACAAGTTGCGTTATTCAATATGCGCAGCAGCAGGTTCCACCAAGTGCCATCGATCAACAGAATAAATAATAATTTTTTTTTTAAATGTATGTGCTCACCTTAACACGCCATTGAAGTACCTATTTAAACTTCTTAGCCATTGACGGCATCAAATGTTATATTAATATCAATCATTCGAAATTCAAATAGTCCGTTACTTCCGTCAATAAAAAATCTGAGTCACTCCCTAGTCGCGCCTAAAGAAGTTTTACTTGAATTACAGTGAGTGAGTGAGTGAATTCCCCCTTTGAATAGCTATACCTATTTGGTGAGTGAGAAGGCTGCCAGCCAGCCCTTGGGTCATCAGTCGACTCAACTAGGCGTTTGTTTCCAATCTTAAACAATCTATGCGCATTGGGACCTTTGATCAACAGAAGATTGGGACCCCAAAAGACATTCAATACAGGTATTCAACTTCGAACGTAATTGTCAGTATCTGATAGGTATCTGATCATTCACAATGAACCTGCTTATATAATATTCTTTTTCATAAACCATGATCCTTTGAAATTTCCAATCCTTTTATAACTTCTAACATCCTAATCAGCATTTTAATTGTATTTATTAAAGCCCAGGTGTCATCAAAAACGATATCAGAATCTTACTAATATTATAAACTAGCTGTCCCGCGCAACTTCGTTTGCGTTCATAAGAGAGACAGAGAGAAAGAGCGCTATTATTTTGATATCATGTTTCCCGTCATTTACCCCCGTTGCGTTTACTCCCGTCGCAAAACTAACTCCCAAAAACGCGAGATAGCACCCAAACCCACTTAGGTGAGGCCATAGTGGTAGCCGTAGGTCTGTTGGCAGTTCTGGGTTGACTACCGAAGGCTTAACAACCGTAGACGTATACGTGTGGTTTTTAGACTTTAATAGTTCGGCATAGCATATACGCAGGAATTTCCTCACTTTAAAAAAAATGTAACTGTGAGCGAACCTTAAAAGTTAAATAAATAAATAGGTATTTTGTTTTAGAACTTTTTAAGAGGAATAATTTTCTAATAAATTATTTTTATGTAACTTTATCCCTTTACGCAGAGGCGCAACGGATACTCTTTTCCGTTTTCGAAACATTTCTCATTGCTGCACCGCTCCTATTAATCTTAGCATTATGTTATGTAGCCTTAAGCCATTCTCATTAAATGAACCTACTTACTATCGAACAATTAAAGAGTTTTTGAAACACTACCAGTAGTTTCAGTAAGGCTTGCCTTGGTATGATGTGATCATGGTCCCTTTGCAGCGTGTGTCCAGTACCAGCTACACTTCCGACGTTTGATCTGTTGGTGGATAGGGGTCACTGCAGCGTTCCAATAGGCTTACGTTCGTGATGTTCTCGGGCCCGTATATACCGAGGATACGTTGGAGGCAGCGGTTGACGAAGACTTTTAGCTGGTACCGAAATGTGACCTTCCATGTCTCGCATCCGTATAGCAGTTAGCAGTACAGTTTTAACGTTTACTTTGTTTTGAGTTTCACTCTTCGAGTCCATTTTCGCGACTGCCTACGGGGCGCAGCTGTGTGAAGGTTGTTCTAGCCTTGGCGAGTCTTGAAATGATTTATGGTACCTACTCTTCTATCCCATCAGTTTCTGACACGACACTCCCGGTACGTGAATTAGTGCCTCCACCACATCTCTTGCGTCTGTCGATTTTAATTTCAGTCCAGCCATTCGCTGCCTCATCCTGCACGTTGTGCTGCAGACATGCATGACGGCGTGTGTGTGCCTCAGCAGGCACAGGTCATCGGCGTCATTTAAATCCTCCAGGATATCATTATACCATCAGCATTATACCATCTATTTTCTATGGATGGTTGTTAACTATCCTGTTATCTGCATAAGGATCCGCTAAGGTAGGTACAGTATGTATTTTCAAAAGAGTTTGTGAACTCTATGTTTAGTTTCTTTTTCAGAATATTGATGACATTTGATTGATGTCATTTTATACACGTACATTGATACATGTAAAAAAATTCTAAGACGCCGGTGTTTGTATGTAAATTGTTTATACTGAGGAAAATTCTATACTGAGGAATAGCTTTAATCATTAAGCTTTATTTTGATTAAGCAAACAGGGCAGATTCACACGCCACTTGATGAGTAGGATAAATAAATACCTCTAATTTCATAGACCTTATGAGACGTAAACAACGTTGCGAGGGTCAGCTAGTTAAAAGATAAAACAATAGGTTTCTTCTTACCTACTTAAAAACTATTTTTACAAATTTTATGTATTTGAATGTGCATTTTATGGTATTGATGTGACTTTTATGACACGTTTAAAGTACATAGGTATGGGATAGATGGCGCTCGCGGCTACGTCAGCGTGAAATTTTACTTTCCACTTCCCATGGGAATGTACTCCGGGGATAAAAAGTAGCCTATGTGTTATTCCAGACTATATTGTATAATCTGTACCAAATTTCAGCCCGATCCGTTCAGCCGTTTGAGCGTGAAAGAGTAATAAGAAACATCCACACTCACAAACTTTCGCATTTATAAAATTAGTAAGATCTATACACTATACATATATTAGAACTGTTGAGGGTCGAGTCTGTACTTGGAAGATATTTTGAAAATTTTAATTGTAGGGTGTTCTCTCATCGATACTGCAACCGTAAATGTAATTTTAATTTTTCAAGTCTGTCTGTCTGTTTGCATCCTCAATCAGTATCACGCCGAAACTACTGAATCGATTTGAATGAAACTTGGTACAATCTGAGCTAATGATCCGAGGAAGGTTCTAGGATACTTTTGATCCCGATATTTAGTGTGGTTCCTTTAGGAGGGATGAAAGTCAAAATGATTTTTAGTTGTAACTTCCCTATGCGAGGTACGATTTCAAAAACTTTTTCAGTGTCATAAAGGGTGTACTTTAAAGATTGTTTCAAACTTTTTTCAATTTTGAGTGTTTTGTAGCCCACGCACGCCTTTGGCGCGGACTAAATTATTTTAGAATAGCCTTAATCATTAAACTCTTTTTTAATTAAGCAAACAGGGCAGATTCACACGCTGTATGATGAGTCTGATTAAGAAATACCTCAACTTTAATAGACCTTATGTGACGTAAACGAAGATGCGAGGGTCAGCTAGTTAAAAGATAAAAGAGTACCAAGGTTTCTTCTTAACTACTTAAAAACTATTTTTACAATTTTTATGGTAATAATAGACATTCTTTGAAATGTACATTTATGGTATTGTTGTGACGTTTATGACATGTTTTAAGTACATAGGTATGGTTCAGAGATGGCGCTCGCGGCTACGTCAGCGTGAAATTTTATTTCCCACTTCCCATGGGAACTTTAAAAAATAGCCTATGTGTTATTCCAGACTATAATGTATCCCTGTACCAAATTTCAGTCAGATCCGTTCAGCCGTTCGAGCGTGAAAGAGTAACAAACATCCACACTCACAAACATTCACATTTATAATATTAGTAAGATGTGAATGTTTGTGAGTACACATAAGGTCTATTAAAGTTGAGGTATTTCTTAATCAGACTCATCATACAGCGTGTGAATCTGCCCTGTTTGCTTAATTAAAAAAGAGTTTAATGATTAAGGCTATTCTAAAATAATTTAGTCCGCGCCAAAGGCGTGCGTGGGCTACAAAACACTCAAAATTGAAAAAAGTTTGAAACAATCTTTAAAGTACACCCTTTATGACACTGAAAAAGTTTTTGAAATCGTACCTCGCATAGGGAAGTTACAACTAAAAATCATTTTGACTTTCATCCCTCCTAAAGGAACCACACTAAATATCGGGATCAAAAGTATCCTAGAACCTTCCTCGGATCATTAGCTCAGATTGTACCAAGTTTCATTCAAATCGATTCAGTAGTTTCGGCGTGATACTGATTGAGGATGCAAACAGACAGACAGACTTGAAAAATTAAAATTACATTTACGGTTGCAGTATCGATGAGAGAACACCCTACAATTAAAATTTTCAAAATATCTTCCAAGTACAGACTCGACCCTCAACAGTTCTAATATATGTATAGTGTATAGATCTTACTAATTTTATAAATGCGAAAGTTTGTGAGTGTGGATGTTTCTTATTACTCTTTCACGCTCAAACGGCTGAACGGATCGGGCTGAAATTTGGTACAGATTATACAATATAGTCTGGAATAACACATAGGCTACTTTTTATCCCCGGAGTACATTCCCATGGGAAGTGGAAAGTAAAATTTCACGCTGACGTAGCCGCGAGCGCCATCTATCCCATACCTATGTACTTTAAACGTGTCATAAAAGTCACATCAATACCATAAAATGCACATTCAAATACATAAAATTTGTAAAAATAGTTTTTAAGTAGGTAAGAAGAAACCTATTGTTTTATCTTTTAACTAGCTGACCCTCGCAACGTTGTTTACGTCTCATAAGGTCTATGAAATTAGAGGTATTTATTTATCCTACTCATCAAGTGGCGTGTGAATCTGCCCTGTTTGCTTAATCAAAATAAAGCTTAATGATTAAAGCTATTCCTCAGTATAGAATTTTCCTCAGTATAAACAATTTACATACAAACACCGGCGTCTTAGAATTTTTTTACATGTATCAATGTACGTGTATAAAATGACATCAATCAAATGTCATCAATATTCTGAAAAAGAAACTAAACATAGAGTTCACAAACTCTTTTGAAAATACATACTGTACCCAAAGACTTCTATATAAACTGAGGTAGACATGCCCTACGCACCGATTTTTGAAACCTATAAACTGAGCTAATTAGCAGCGTTGCTCGCACTGTTGTGAGTCAAAAGTTCGAGAGTAGGTACTCGGCTTGCAATCAGAGTCCATACGCCTTCTCTTTTACTCTTGTTCCATTTGTATATTGCTATTGTGTGCGGTGACAATTACGTAAATATTATTTATAAGTAAGTGTAGTCTTTAGCAATGCGTGTGTTTGAGGATTGCTTTTGAAATCTCGTTTGTTAGAGTACGGCGCGTCTACCTCAGTTTATATAGAAGTCTTTGACTGTACCTACCTTAGCGGATCCTTATGCAGATAACAGGATAGTTAACAACCATCCATAGAAAATAGATGGTATAATGCTGATGGTATAATGATATCCTGGAGGATTTAAATGACGCCGATGACCTGTGCCTGCTGAGGCACACACACGCCGTCATGCATGTCTGCAGCACAACGTGCAGGATGAGGCAGCGAATGGCTGGACTGAAATTAAAATCGACAGACGCAAGAGATGTGGTGGAGGCACTAATTCACGTACCGGGAGTGTCGTGTCAGAAACTGATGGGATAGAAGAGTAGGTACCATAAATCATTTCAAGACTCGCCAAGGCTAGAACAACCTTCACACAGCTGCGCCCCGTAGGCAGTCGCGAAAATGGACTCGAAGAGTGAAACTCAAAACAAAGTAAACGTTAAAACTGTACTGCTAACTGCTATACGGATGCGAGACATGGAAGGTCACATTTCGGTACCAGCTAAAAGTCTTCGTCAACCGCTGCCTCCAACGTATCCTCGGTATATACGGGCCCGAGAACATCACGAACGTAAGCCTATTGGAACGCTGCAGTGACCCCTATCCACCAACAGATCAAACGTCGGAAGTGTAGCTGGTACTGGACACACGCTGCAAAGGGACCATGATCACATCATACCAAGGCAAGCCTTACTGAAACTACTGGTAGTGTTTCAAAAACTCTTTAATTGTTCGATAGTAAGTAGGTTCATTTAATGAGAATGGCTTAAGGCTACATAACATAATGCTAAGATTAATAGGAGCGGTGCAGCAATGAGAAATGTTTCGAAAACGGAAAAGAGTATCCGTTGCGCCTCTGCGTAAAGGGATAAAGTTACATAAAAATAATTTATTAGAAAATTATTCCTCTTAAAAAGTTCTAAAACAAAATACCTATTTATTTATTTAACTTTTAAGGTTCGCTCACAGTTACATTTTTTTTAAAGTGAGGAAATTCCTGCGTATATGCTATGCCGAACTATTAAAGTCTAAAAACCACACGTATACGTCTACGGTTGTTAAGCCTTCGGTAGTCAACCCAGAACTGCCAACAGACCTACGGCTACCACTATGGCCTCACCTAAGTGGGTTTGGGTGCTATCTCGCGTTTTTGGGAGTTAGTTTTGCGACGGGAGTAAACGCAACGGGGGTAAATGACGGGAAACATGATATCAAAATAATAGCGCTCTTTCTCTCTGTCTCTCTTATGAACGCAAACGAAGTTGCGCGGGACAGCTAGTATTTTAATAATTATTCGAACCAATTCTCATACGTTATAGGACGTTATTCATGAATCCATTGTTTATAACAGGACTTTTTACTAACACACGTGTTCTTTTCAAATATGGAAGGTTTTATGAAGATATTAGAAGGTCTCTGACCTCTTTGTCAATAATACAGATCAGTGTCTTTGTCCTATTTATTTACGCTTTTTGTTTCGATCAAAGTGTCAATCAAATGGTTTAAGTTCTTTTTTATACCAGGGCCGCAAGAATTCAAAGAGGTTTTTCCATAGAGTTATTGAGATTTTGGGTTTTTGTACTGTGTTCCGTGTCGAATTTTAAATAGACAAGGATGTGTGATCAAATTTCGAATATTAACTCTATACGGAGACAGCCATTTGCATAACATGTAGTAAACAATAGAAGATTTTGTGGAATAGTGTTAAGGGATTCGTAGTTCTGCCAGCTAGTCCAATTCTGCCCGATCTGGCAATAATGTAAACATGTCATGTTTTGACAATCGTTGTCTAAGACAGATGAGTAGAAAAATATAGTATGACAAATCATTGAAATTTTTTACTATCCTGAGTAGGTATTTTAAATGAAAATAAACTCTCATAAAGAAGTTATTTGGTGTCGAAATGATTGTATGAACACTGTATGGCTCCTGGATACTGGAATATAATCAGGGTGAATATTCAATTGCAAGTAACTATGATATATAGGATCAAATGTGTGTATTTACATTTTTGCGCAAAGCTATTGAAATACAGTATAACTCCATGGTGTCCATAGTATCGAAAAAAGTATTGCCATGTCTAAGACAGCTTCACTCCAGTCATTCAGCCCTGGTACTGTTATTCTGTTATATTCTGAAGTTTATTGGGTTCCAGATATAATGGTCCTATTTAGCTTATTCAGACGTTTTACAATCACGTCCTTCCGAACCTAAACCCCTTTCTAGGCCGGTCACCTATTATGTGCTCTCGAATCGTATAGTTTGTCTTTACTCCTCGCCAGTCAGTTCGTTTTCTTTTTCTTTTATGGTACCTTCTTAATAGTAACGTGTATCTATAAGCCTTAATTTGAAGTTCCTCCAATATCATTAAGGCTTTGGAATTTATACTCTACCAAGAAACCATCATGAACGAGTAACTACAGGATTTAATTATTATCATCGCAAACGCTAAGTTCCATGCTTATTAAAACCGTATCTGTCGAAGCTTAATAGAAAAGCTCTATCGCTAAAAGTTGCTAAGCAAAGTCGTGACGTAGCTTTGAGGTCGTGGCCCGAACAAATTCTTTATGGACAGGCTGCCCAATTTGGTCATACTATAAATTTCGAAGTTCATTCACTTAGCCCAACTGTTTTTATATTTTGCGGAGTTATATTTAGATGGAGAGGTAGACAAACGGACTGGTTGGACTTGTCATTTTGATAATAGACCTGTTTGATTGTAACCTCAGAGAATATCTTCTTTACAGTTCTAATTATGTTTAGATATATCTCATTATCTTGATGTGGAAATGTGGCATTCCAATGTTATCTAAAATCTCGACCATAAAAGAAAAAAATTGATAATCATGATATCAATATATTGCTTTCCTTCAGTAACGACTTCATTTATAAAAGAGTAAAACGGGATCCTATTCATGAGACTTCACTGTCCGTCTGTCTGTCTGTCTAACTGTCTGTCCGTCACGAAGCTGTATCTCAGGAACCGAGATAGCTAGAGAGCTGATATTTTCACAGCTGATGTATTTCTGTTGCCGCTAAAACAGCAAATACGAAAACTTGAATTTTTTTTTCTGATTTTCGTTCCCGTGCAACAAAAGTGTTATTTTTCCGTTTTTTTGTTACGGGACCCTCCGAGCTCGAGTCAGTGACGTTTTGACAGTGTAGGCAACATGCAAATATTTTTGAAATGTGTCAACTGTCAAGGCGGATTCGGCGGGAAACTTTCAGATACAAGTGTTGCATTTCATTATAATAATTTTTCAAAACTAGTGTAGTTTTGAGTGTTTATGTGTAATTTATGGTGGATTATTAAACATAAAGGTTCGACAAGGTGCAAAAGTGATGGAAAGTGATTAAGCGCACTGATATGCGAGTTTTTAGGTTTGTCGACAAATTCCACAGCAAACCCTAGTATAGTAAGGTACCACCGCCTTACTAGAGTATAACTTAGTCCAAACTTGGATATACATGAATACGCTGCCGTTAAGAAGAATCTTAACATGAAAATGATTTATATTTTCACAATAAAATTTACTTGACTTAGGCATACTCTTAAGCCGAGAAAGTCCAAGAATAAGAAAAAAAAACTGTCAAGGCGTTTATAGGCAAGCTGTGTAAGGAATTCCATCAAGTAAAATTCTCTCTTTCGTTCCCTTATCTCCACCAAACTACACTCTGTCACCACGTTATTTTCAAAATAGAGTTGAATACATTTCAGTCATCTCCTCACAGGATACAGGCTACACTAGTAATTCTAATCTTTTAAAAGCACACAAAGGGGTGTACTATATATTCCTGTAAATCATTTTTGATTTATAACTTCGTGCGCCACAGACAATAAATACATCTTCACGATTTACGTCCGAAGCATGAGGGAAATTAATGATTTAAGGTAATATCGCTGCCATTATTGCGAACCCGGGAATAAATTTAATCTGGCAACACAAAAGATAGGTAGTTCTAACATATTTTCCAATATCTTATAGATGACAGGCCCTCTGATGAGGGATTTGCGCCACGGGCATTAATTATCAGGATTTTTTTCCTTTTTCTATGGAACTAAAACAAAAGACCATTGCCTTTTTATTTTATTTCAGCGACAGGACTGTAATATTATTATGTTCAGCAGTATCGCTATAAAAACCTACCTACTTATGTTAATTCTTAAGAAGCATAGTTTCAAGATTCTTTTCCAAACAAAAGAAATCAATATTCATGTGAAAATGTATGACAGTTAAGCTTTTGTTCTTCACCGGAAGTCAGTATCGTTTCTTTACTTAAAATTTTAGTGTCTATTCTTTTCAAGATATTAAGTAAATAACAATCAATGGCCTCCGGACAAATTCTCAAAGAAAACAAAATATCTTTTAAACAAATCAATTTATTCATCGGTCAAATAAAAATGACACAAGGAACTGGAAACGTCACATAAAGGCCAGGATTGTTCGCAAATAAAGCCGGTGATCTAGCCTTCAAGACCGTTGGGCACACTCGCTTTTCCTAACATAAGTTAAAGGGGCGTTATAGAATTCAGGAGGATTTCCATACGGTTTTTGAAAAGAAAAGACAATGCGTATTAGATATGTACACGTGAAATGTCCGTCAATATTTTTGATTGCTAATATACCTATAAAAAAATCACCAGACGTGACTGATAAGATTTACCCGCAAAAATTAAATAAACGTGTTAATTTCAAATTAATAGGTACTTGATTATTTCTGATTATTTCTGAATGCTAGCAGTAAAATTGATTGTGTGGCATTTGCTGTTTTAAAAACAAATACAATTGCATTTTACAAATAATAGCACTCGCAAACAAGCACATCGAACCCTATAATTCAAATTAGATAACTTCCATCCAGTCATATCTATCTGATTCAAAATTAATTACTTTTGTACAACACAAAAACCTTATTGTTACATCAAGATTTAAAAAAATAGAGCAATCGTACCAACCATCAGAAAAACAACAACCAATACAATTTTGTAGTTGGGAAACCAGTTTGAATACTTATTGAATCATTATTACAAAGGTTTATGGTTCAATACTCAATTGAAAATTATTTTTATAACTGTATTTGCGTTTTGTCTTTATTCTCAATCTTTAACTTGGCAGACTGTTATGCAGCTTATGATATTAAGCCTTATTTGTTTAGTGGTAAAATTCGTAATTCAATGTATTGGTAAATAATTGTTGTAGAAACAGGTGCTTGGATAGTGTTCATCGAATTTTGATTAGTGGGGACATCGACTTATTTTTTCCAGCAGTCTGAACTGAATATGTTTATTGAGAGGTGAAGAAATACCATTTCTCTGAATGACTCATTTGGATAACTTTTGAATCTTTTGATTTTTGAAGACTCATCGATTTATTTTTAGTCAGAAGAAACGTGGCATCGACAATTTTTTTCTAATATTATCAAAATGTTTCGAGTTCTCGGATTCTTATCCGGATACGGAATTGCAACTATCTGTTTCGGAGTTTGGGGTTTTACTATAACATTTGTAGGATATTATACTGGGTGTAACAAAATTAAATTAATTTAATAATAAACCGGCCAAGTGCGAGTTAGACTCGCCCATGAAGGGTTTCGTAGCAGCAAGTAACATAATATAAAAGTTCTTATAGTTCGTTGTAACTTTGACTGATGTTTGGAAATTGCGGTTTATGACGTAATAAAAAAAAACTACCAGCTCTATCTCGTTCAAACTAATTTTCGTTGGTAGTTTTTATGGCAATGTACATCATATATTTTTTTTAGATTTATCATTCTCTTGGTTTAGAAGTTAGAGGGGGGGGACACACATTTTTCCACTTTGGAAGTGTCTCTTGCGCAAACTATTCACTTTAGAAAAAAAATATGTTGGAAACCTCCATAGCATTTTTAAAGACCTATCTATAGATACCCCACACGTATGGGTTTGATGAAAAAAAAAAATTAAGTTTCAGATTTGAGTATGGGGACCCCCAAAATTTACTGCTTTTTTTCTAGTTTTATATTAGAATCTTAATGCGGTTCACAGAATACATCTAGCTACCTAGTTTCAATAGCATAGACCTTATAGTTTCGGAGAGCAGTGGCTGTGACACACGGACGGACAGACAGACAGACATGACGAATCTATAAGGGTTCCGTTTTTGCCATTTGGCTTCGAAACCCTAAAAGGGGGGGGGGGGGGGTGGGGTTATTTCTTTTTTATTTTTTTATTTTCTTGTCGCACATTAAGAATTCGTTTTTTACCGCGGCAATTCGAGGTAACATGGTCCGTCTGGCTGTCGTTGTCGCTTTCTACTGCCGCTCAGTAGCGGTAGAAAGGGTGAAAATGAAAATTTATAGGACCTTAAAAACGGATTTACGGTTAGAGTATTCATGTGATTTTTTGTTTCATTTTTGTAATGTTTCTTGACTGATGCCACATCACGTGACGCAATTTGGAGAGTCAATTTTGTTACACCCAATATGTATTTCCAAAGTTAAGGGGACTGGTTTAGAAAATGACGAAAGACAGGTGCAAATGAAAACTTTTTTGTCTGCATAAGTAGACGGAAAACTAAAGCCAAAATAGATTTTTAATCTAAAAGATGTGTGTCAAAATGTGCTTTTGTTGTAAATTGTATATATATATTAATTATAAGTACATAATTTGTAAAACAATAATAATGTCAGCCCCAAATTTTTAGAAGAAAACATTTTATTAATTAAATTTTTATAGACGTAAAAGAAAAAATATGCCAACATTTATGAAGAAAATATACACCTATAATTTGGTTTTATTCGATTTTGAATAAGTAGGTATGAGTATTTGCTTCTTACAACTAAAATAGGCTATTAAACATTGACATTATATTCTACTGAAAGACAGGACTGCCGTACATTGTTGTACACGACGCTTGTTCTGATCGCCGTATCTAGTACGTAGTACATATAGATCGATGCTATTAAAAAGGTACTTTAAACTTTTAACTACATTGCCTTGCTTGAAAGACGCCTGTTTTGTATGGTCAAGGTCGTTAGCCCTACCAACGGCCATAAGGTTTAAATACTGTTATGCGTCGTGTCTGTTATTTTGTTTGTTTATTCGGGGTAGACTTAAAAAGGACGAAGCAAGCAAGGTAGTAGTCGCCATCGGCGAGTATGTAATATAAATAAAAACAAAAATTCAAAGTCAGTAGCGTGCAGTCTGCCATAAAGATGATTAGCAGTTTATTTTATAGCTACTTGTGTGCGTTAACACGGTCTACGACCTTCTGCAGACCAGTATTTTTTTATCCTGACAGGCATCATCCCGTCGTATGTAACTTTGCCTACTTCCTTTCTATAAATAAGAAAAAAAATGTTTTTTTTTTCAATGCAGCTTAGCAAGTAAGGATTTTGCGCGGGAAACTTACAGACTAGCGTTTTCCTCAGCTAAAAAGTCTTTCAAAACTAGTGTATTTTTGAGTGTTTATGTATAATTTATGGTGGATTCTTAAACATAAAGGTTCGACAACGTGCACAAGTGTTGGAAAGTGATATAGCGCAGTGATACGCGACTTTTTAGGTTTATCGACAAATTCCACAGCAAGCTCTAGTAAAGTACCACCGCTTTACTAGAGTAGAACTTAGACCAACCCAAGAAACTTATTTAGAAGTATAAGTTCCTTGGTCCAACCTTGGACTTACTCGAATCCGCTGCTGATAATATATGGAATCTAGATTTGGCATATGGCCTAAGTAACCAAAGCAAATACATAATTTAAAAAAAAAAAACTTAACAAGTAAAGATTAAGGATTTATTATACTTAATAGGGCATAAATTTTATTTGAAATGAGAATCGAGTTGATTGTTTACAAAAAAAAAGGTTCTATCTATTTTCAAGGCTTGTAAATGCCTCACCTCAAACTAAGCGGTCAAAAGAGCCTCTGACAAT
The DNA here is from genome assembly GCA_933228765.1 of Miltochrista miniata. Lineage (NCBI taxonomy): Eukaryota > Metazoa > Arthropoda > Insecta > Lepidoptera > Erebidae > Miltochrista > Miltochrista miniata. Next base: position 8,537,842 of record OW121769.1, read on the forward strand.
CCACTGAAGAAAGTCAGCCCAATCTAATTTTCACTATAACACAATCATGCCTTTCGCATTCAGTATCTTCCTAAGAACGTTTTAGGTCAACGGTTCATCTAGCGAGGGTGTTGGCTTCCTACATTCTTTTGTCGAGTCACTGTCGTTACTGATGCACTAGTTTGCTCCATAGATCTTCGATTCTTCAAGATCTTTGGCGGCGTTGAGACCACTTTAGTGAGTTTCTATTCATCGTCACCTGTAAAAAACTGAGCCAGGCACTAATTATATGTTTATTAAATTAGTAGAGTTATCTCATTGATTACGAAAATGCAACTATCCGGTAAACAACAGAATTTTCACACAAAATATGTATTATTTGCAATGTGTTCATTAAATACCGTACGAAATACATAAAAGGGCCCAGAATTCTTTTTAATAATAAAATTGTGAGAGGTAACATTGTTATCATATCGAAAATATATTTTTAAATAATAAATCATTTATTTGCCAGAAAAAATATTATTCCAAATATTTATATTATTACTATCTAAACTAAACCTAAATAAGGCCCCCGTGGCATTGTGCCCAAAAGACTAGCAGCATTCCCCCTTTGAATAGCAATACCTATTCGTTGAGCGAGAAAACTGCCAGCCCTTGGGTCACCAGTCGACTCCACAAACTATCGGAAATTAAAAACAAAAGAATTGACTTTATACAGCCTGTGTGAAGTAAAAAGGCGCGAGCTGTCATTAATGTCATCGAAGATGGCATCTTAGTTTTACAGAAGCATAAAACCCTTTTTTTGCGAGGAAAAATCTAAATAATTTTCCATTTATGATGCGACCAGTTTTACAGTTTCATTCTATTGCATCATACGGTTTTTTTTAGTGTAACAAGCGCCATGGTAAGTTTCTTCATGATCATGACGTTTGCAATAGTGCTGAAATATCGGAAATATAATATACCTACTATACTACGACGGCCCGACCCCGTAAAATCAAACTCTCAGCGCATTTTATCGCGTGTTATCCTTTGGGTAAGGAACCCTGATCATCTCAGCGCACTTCAGTATTTACAGGTTAACTGGTTAGCAATTCCACTAGTACTTTTTAGGGTTCCGTAAAAACGGGGCGATATTATTGAAACTTCGCTCGCTCTAGGACCAGGGGCCTTACTCTTGACTTTAATTCCGATCGATCGACATTGGAATTTTGATGTTTCGTACTCTTGAATTCAATACTAGCGCATATTATTATAGAATTGCGTGGCCGTATTGGGAACTAAATGGGATTGGAATTGCTCAATCGCCCCCCATTTTGCTACTCTTGAGTACATTTGACATCTGTCTATTGCCGTAGAATTGTGTTTATTATTGTTTGTTGATTAGGATTTTCTCAATAACAAAAGTGCTACTTCGTAGATATTGTTTTACGTTTTGAGTGGTATTAATAACAATTATAGTGGTTAATATGGTGCGTTTAGTACTAATGTATAATTTTTTACATAATTACATACATATAATCATGCCCCTATCCCCGATGGGGTAGGCAGAGGCATAGTATACGGAATGGATCTTTTTACGAACGTGTTTCCTTAGTCGCCTTTTATGACACCCTTGGAATGTATTGGGGTGGCGACCAGTTAAAACTAAGACGAAACGAGGGAAGAATGATGCGATATATGGATAAGTCTTTTTGTATGGGAGATAAAAAATTTTATGCCAATTATCGAGTTGCAGAAGTTTATAAAAACATAAACCCCTTTATGCCAACTCATAAGAGAAGAAATGATATAATATCATCATAGTATAAGGTGCCTACTACCCGTTCACTCTAAGTTTGCCGGTCGCCTCCCATACAACGCTTCTACACCAGCCTTTACGCCAGCGGCAAACCAACGAACGGAAGCGAACGGGATATACCTATGTTGTTACAAGTTATTCAATCAATTATTTATTGTGGTAAATGTGGTAACGATAACTTAATATTATCAACAAATTTGTAGATTCTAGTGGCTCTGTCATATTACGCCACTGGAAGTTACCAAAGACCTTGGACCTCGGTAAAGGACATAGGGTAAACTATAATGTACAAAGAGCACGTAATGAGAAAATAAGAAACACATAATTATTATAACATTATAAAACCTTTATTAAGAAGAAGAAAAAAACTTGACAATTAGGAACGTAAGGACTTAATGCATCTTTCTGGCTATCTCCCATAAAGCCTCACTAACAGCCAGGACTGCTTCCGCTAGCTTGTTCAGTGCATGCTCTGAACTCAACTCTGCTTCGACCCGTGTCGCGCTTCTATATTGGCGAACCGTTCTATATTTTAGGTCCATCGGAACGGAAAGGTGATGCCGCGCCGCCGGCGAGGTCTCGGCATGTCGCTTGCAAGCGGGGTGGATGATGCAGGTACTGCAATGTAATAAGACATAAATTTCATTAAAAATTGGTTTTATTATTAGTTTTTTTTTATGGATTCTTCCTATTGTAACTAAACATTGAACATAAAATAACAGTGGTGCGGATTTCAAAGGGCTAGACAGTGACGGTGCCCGCGTTGCAAACTAAATAATGCCTGTAGAGGCTCACTGGGTACTGGAAGTTATCGCGAAAAAAGGCCTGACTCACGATGGTGTGCACCGACGGGAGGGCACACCAAAAAGGACAGCTAGATACGCACGCTTATTAGAAAGAGGGAGCGTTTTCATCCCGACATGGGCGCCTCTGAGGCGTAGTTGTTCTTTCTAGGTTTAATGCTGTGTAAAACTCAGTAAGTATTACCTGTTAAAATAACAAGTCTAATGGAGTAAATATTTACTTACCAATATTATTCTTAGGTCCTTGCTTACCAATATAATATAACTAATAATATGATATTGAATAAAATATAACTAATCAAAACCAACACCACTTCAGTGTTTTTGAATTTTAAATCGTTTGACACAGTCACTGACACACAAAAAAGTTTGACACTTCATCTTAGACATATTGAATAACACTTCTTAATAGGCAACGATAATGCTATACATACAGCCAATACCGCAGTTAATTTTACAATTTCGACCATTTGTTTCCATTAAATTGAATTAAAAAGATTACAAGTAATCTACAGATCAATTATTTTTGTTATATTTATTTATTAGCCTTGTATTTGAATTGATTGATCATTTTACAGTTTTTTACCAGTTTATCGTAATATGTTGAGCAACACTTATACGGCCGGTTAAGTAGCTAACTTCAAGTGGATTAGAACGATGACATATCAATCGCGCGGCAATAGCGATTCCGATACAATTTTGCTTCAAGAGTACCTAATTAGGCGACATTAAAATTAACATTGGAATTGGATTACGCTTAAATTGAGATTGAAATTAATTTGCAGAGTAAGGCCCCAGGTTTGTATTTCATTGCTCTCGATAGATGGCGGTGGACTGAAATCTGAACCGCGCTATGGTTTCGTCACAGACTATCATTCGAATATTGGATGTATTAAAGGAACGGATGGCGTGGGATATACACAAGAGGCGTGCAACGTGCGGTGCCGGTGCGGCACGCTGCACCCGCTCCACGCCGCGCCGCCTGTATTTGAGCGGCGCAGCGCGGCTTCTAAACATAATTTTATTCTTTACGACAATTTTTAAAGGGCACATCAGTGTTTATCTGGTGTCACTCACACAATCAATACGAATCAAATACCTCGCACGTCGAAATCCGTCAAGCCCTTCAGACCGTAGGGCGTGACAAAGAAATGGACATGGATGTATCTTAGACCATATAACATGAGACTAGCCTTTGCGAACCACCGCATACAAAAATATTCTGCCAGTTTTCATACAAGTGAAGGGGGAAACACAAAGACATATAAAATTTCATTGCATTTAAAAATGTATTAATCGACAAACGCGTAATGGCTGTTGTGTGTTAATTGTTATTGTACAGTCAACGACAATGTAATGTACTAGTTTAATCATATAAAATGATGTACTGATGTACAGGCTTTTCATAAAGCCAAAAGACCAAATGGTCATGTGCAATGGCAGAAAACAATGCTTAAGTAAGGCGCATCCTGTGGTTAGATGATCTAAGGGATGTATACATACATACATACATACATAGTCTCGAAAAAACATTACCCTCCTTTCTTCGGCAGTCAGGTAGTTACAGCTATGTGGATATCTTACTAATATTATAAAGGCGAAAGTTTGTGAGTGTGGATGTGTGGATGTTTGTTACTCTTTCACGCTCGAACGGCTGAACGGATCTGGCTGGCTGTCGTGACGTGAGGGATTCACGCACGCCCCACTAAGAAGCGGGATATCACCCGAAAAACCCCCAAAGACGCGAGTGATAGCACCCGAACCCCCTCTTAGGGGAGGCTGCAGAAGTACCCGTAGGTCTCTTGGAAGTCCTCAGGTATCCTTCCGAGGACTTTCCTGGGGCTTCCAACCGCAGGCTGATAGCATCCATGAGGATTTTCCCTCACGTAAATAAGTAAGAAAATAAGTTATTTTATGTATTCCAAAAACAAGTTCCTGTAGGAAATGGGTACGGAAAAACTTGGATATGTGAGGCGCAAGCTTTTGCTAGTAAATATAGATATATTTGTAAATAACGATCCGTACTGTATATCCTTGCCTTCACCAAACAGAAGCGACAGGCTCTCCATCACCGCTATCGTCGTGTGAACATCACTATATATAAACTGAACGTTTGTCCTGCTATTTACTGATGGGAAACACCTTTATATGGAGATTTCGGGTCCGAGTCGGGATACTCTGAGTCGAGGTGTTAACCATTCACAGATATATAGCATCCATGTAGGATTTAAATCATGTTAAAAAAAAGGTATTTTGTGTTTGAACATTTTAGGATAAGGTATTTGATAAATTTATATTTTGGGTTTCGGTTATTCGACCGTAAGGCATTTTAAATTATTTATATTATAAATATTTGCCTTTTGAATATTGATATTTCGATTTCGGGTATTTTGGGCTCAGGCATTTTAAGTAAAGGCATTATGATTTCTGGTATTATGACGGTATACCATTAAATACCGTACGAAATACATAAAAGGGCCCAGAATTCTTTTTAATAATAAAATTGTGAGAGGTAACATTGTTATCATATCGAAAATATATTTTTAAATAATAAATCATTTATTTGCCAGAAAAAATATTATTCCAAATATTTATATTATTACTATCTAAACTAAACCTAAATAAGGCCCCCGTGGCATTGTGCCCAAAAGACTAGCAGCATTCCCCCTTTGAATAGCAATACCTATTCGTTGAGCGAGAAAACTGCCAGCCCTTGGGTCACCAGTCGACTCCACAAACTATCGGAAATGAAAAACAAAAGAATTGACTCTATACAGCCTGTGTGAAGTAAAAAGGCGCGAGCTGTCATTAATGTCATCGAAGATGGCATCTTAGTTTTACAGAAGCATAAAACCCTTTTTTTGCGAGGAAAAATCTAAATAATTTTCCATTTATGATGCGACCCGTTTTACAGTTTCATTCTATTGCATCATACGGTTTTTTTTAGTGTAACAAGCGCCATGGTAAGTTTCTTCATGATCATGACGTTTGCAATAGTGCTGAAATATCGGAAATATAATATACCTACTATACTACGACGGCCCGACCCCGTAAAATCAAACTCTCAGCGCATTTTATCGCGTGTTATCCTTTGGGTAAGGAACCCTGATCATCTCAGCGCACTTCAGTATTTACAGGTTAACTGGTTAGCAATTCCACTAGTACTTTTTAGGGTTCCGTAAAAACGGGGCGATATTATTGAAACTTCGCTCGCTCTAGGACCAGGTTTGTATTTCATTGCTCTCGATAGATGGCGGTGGACTGAAATCTGAACCGCGCTATGGTTTCGTCACAGACTATCATTCGAATATTGGATGTATTAAAGGAACGGATGGCGTGGGATATACACAAGAGGCGTGCAACGTGCGGTGCCGGTGCGGCACGCTGCACCCGCTCCACGCCGCGCCGCCTGTATTTGAGCGGCGCAGCGCGGCTTCTAAACATAATTTTATTCTTTACGACAATTTTTAAAGGGCACATCTGGTGTCACTCACACAATCAATACGAATCAAATACCTCGCACGTCGAAATCCGTCAAGCCCTTCAGACCGTAGGGCGTGACAAAGAAATGGACATGGATGTATCTTAGACCATATAACATGGGACTAGCCTTTGCGAACCACCGCATACAAAAATATTCTGCCAGTTTTCATACAAGTGAAGGGGGAAACACAAAGACATATAAAATTTCATTGCATTTAAAAATGTATTAATCGACAAACGCGTAATGGCTGTTGTGTGTTAATTGTTATTGTACAGTCAACTACAATGTAATGTACTAGTTTAATCATATAAAATGATGTACTGATGTACAGGCTTTTCATAAAGCCAAAAGACCAAATGGTCATGTGCAATGGCAGAAAACAATGCTTAAGTAAGGCGCATCCTGTGGTTAGATGATCTAAGGGATGTATACATACATACATACATACATAGTCTCGAAAAAACATTACCCTCCTTTCTTCGGCAGTCAGGTAGTTACAGCTATGTGGATATCTTACTAATATTATAAAGGCGAAAGTTTGTGAGTGTGGATGTGTGGATGTTTGTTACTCTTTCACGCTCGAACGGCTGAACGGATCTGGCTGGCTGTCGTGACGTGAGGGATTCACGCACGCCCCACTAAGAAGCGGGATATCACCCGAAAAACCCCCAAAGACGCGAGTGATAGCACCCGAACCCCCTCTTAGGGGAGGCTGCAGAAGTACCCGTAGGTCTCTTGGAAGTCCTCAGGTATCCTTCCGAGGACTTTCCTGGGGCTTCCAACCGCAGGCTGATAGCATCCATGAGGATTTTCCCTCACGTAAATAAGTAAGAAAATAAGTTATTTTATGTATTCCAAAAACAAGTTCCTGTAGGAAATGGGTACGGAAAAACTTGGATATGTGAGGCGCAAGCTTTTGCTAGTAAATATAGATATATTTGTAAATAACGATCCGTACTGTATATCCTTGCCTTCACCAAACAGAAGCGACAGGCTCTCCATCACCGCTATCGTCGTGTGAACATCACTATATATAAACTGAACGTTTGTCCTGCTATTTACTGATGGGAAACACCTTTATATGGAGATTTCCATGTAAATTGTACGTTTGCACAACGCAGCGGATATTTTGCTATTATTAAAACTATAGGAAAATTGTTAGGTTAGAAGAAAAACTGCGAGAATTTTCATGATAATGGTGGAGGTTACGACGTATTGCATTGTTATAGTGTAAGTAATAAAATACAGCCAGCATCAATAATTTAGAAGAGAATAGATTGTTCTAAATTATCTATAGTAGCCTAATACTATTTGGCGCGGCTCCCCCTCGTGAATTTTCTTTCCCGTTCCCGCTTTCCGTGGGAACATATTCCGTAAGCATATAAAAAGTAGCCTATGTGTTATTGCGGACTATACTTTATCCCTGTACCAAATTTCAGCAAGATCCATTCAGCCGCTAGAAGTAACAAATATCCAAACATTTTGACAAACTTTCACATTTCACTAGATGACGCTCGCGGCTTCGCCCGCGTGAAATTCGGGACCCGTTCCCGCTTCTTCCCGTGGGAACATATTCCCGGGTTGAAAAGTAGCCTATGTTTTATTCCAGACTATAAGCTATCTCTGTGCTAATTTAGAAAAAAATTCAGCCTAATCTGTTCAGCCGTTACAGCGTGATTGAGTAACAAACATCCAAACATCTAAACATCCAAACATCTTCACAAACTTTCACATTTATAATATTAGTAGGAAGTAGGATATTAGTAGGATTATAAAGAGGAAAGATTTGATTGTTTGTTTGCATCGAATAGGCTTCGAAACTACTGAACAGATTTGAAAAATTCTTTTACTGTTGGAAAGCTACTCTATCCCCGGGTGTCATGGGCTATCTTTTATTTCGTATTCCCACGGGAACGTGAGCTACGTGATGTGGGTGAAACTCCGTCCGCTAGTATATCTATATACCATTCGACCATGACGAGTAATGACGACTGAAATGTGACGAAAAATCTTTATATTCGATCGTTTTTTTTTTGTCCTAGACTTTTAGTAAACGGATACATGAATAAGCTTTCTACATAAGCTAAGTTGATAAAACATTCCCAAAAGTATACATATACGTCCATACATAGATCGTTCCTCTGTCGAACTATAAAAACATGGAACGACCTGCCTGCACACGTATTTTCCGCATCTTACAATCCCGGGTTCTTTAAGAGAAGCGTGAAGAGGCACATCACAGGGCCGCCAACTTGTGGACCACTGTCAGAAGTGGCCCCCAATCGCTAGATGCGCCACGGCTTTCCATCAGGCTGGTGGCGACGTCAATTTGGCGAGCTGAATATAAAAAAAACGTAAGTAGGTATACCTAGAATGCGGGACTTCACGCCAAATACTATTTACTTACATTCACCGACGTTTCGGGCACGTTGCGGCGCCCGTGGTCGCGGTTGGACGTTGACGTTGAGACGGGCGCTGCAACGTGCCCGAAACGTCTGTGAATGTAAGTAAATAATATTTCGCGTGAAGTACCGCATTCTATAGGATGAGTGTTAAAAACCGCGATAGGTTAGGAATAACATATACCTACGTCCACATTAAAGTTAGCTTTTGCTAAAAGTAAAAGTCCTTTTAATTGGTAAAAAATTAAGTAGGTACAATAAATCAAATCAGTGAAATTATTCACAATAAATTTTCCAGGAAAAGTATTTCACGAACGAAATTGCAGGCCGCCGCTAAATGTAGGTAGGTACACTGTTGCATCACTTTTACGATATCGGTTTATAGCTAACTAATATTCGAAATATATAGTTTCCTATGTCATCATAAAACTGTATTAATTACCTACCGATATAACCAATACCTCGCAATCGATTGCCCGATTCGAGTCCGATTTATCGATTAAATTATCGGTCCTCCCTCAGTAGTCAAACGGGCCCGGTTTCACATGACGCAAACATACTGACTGTTAAGGGCACACCTGACGCTAAAAGGTTGAAAGAAGATAGTAGATATACATTTCAACAAACAAGAAAGACATAGATGCGCTCGGTTTTTGTGCCTTTCCGATGAAATAATTTATCAATAATGTAATTAAATCAAATAATCAAATCAGCCTATGGCAGTCCACTCCTGGACTTAGGCCTCTCCCAATTTACGCCACAACATACGGTTCTGCGCCTTTCGCAGCCAGTCCCAGCCTGCAACCTTTTCCAGATCGTCACCGTCGGTCGATCTGGAGGGTGGACGTCCTACGCTACGTTTGCCAAGTCGCGGTCTCCACTCCAGAACTTGCTCGCTCCATCGGCCGTCTGTTGTTCTGCTGATGTGGCCGGCTCACTGCCACTTTAAAGTGCTTATTCTGCTTATAATGTAAGAAATATCATTATTAGAAACAAATTAGTCCGAGTAAAGGAAGCTTTTCCTGTTGTCTTTCTAATAAATAAAATATATTATACCACCAAATTATGAAATTCAGCTTAAAATTTCACGAAACCGAGGTATTATCAATAGAAAAAAAAACTATCGAGAAGATTTTTGGCTTCGAGCGTTATTAGTTCATGAATTTGACATGAACATATTGAACATTCATAGACCTCACGATTCCTGAGATCTAAGGTATAGTAATTATCGTCATACGGACTCTTAATATCATTATGTAATAAATACAGTAGGTCTAAGTTCAAATATTTGTTCGTGGTTCGTCAGATCTATGGAAAAGTTGCGTTACTAATGGTAGATAGCTACTGTGGTCTACAGGAAAGTATTTAGTGATTAATTGGCTCTTTATGGCTGTACGCGTTATGTCATTGCCTTTGATTGCGCTTATAAAAAAGTTACTTAAACTTAAACTTACTACACTAGTTCCGTTTGAATTCTTAGTTTAATGATTTTTTATACCATTAACGAGTAAATATGCATTGGTGAACCATAAAGATATTGTAGCTTGTGAGGTTTTTGTTTCGTAAAACTTCAGAGGAATGTCTAAAAGATCTAATAGATTCGGCGTTCCTATAGAAAAATATTCTGTAGGATCTTAAGAATATAATTAGTCTCCATGAATAAATGACATTTCCGATGCGATGAATCCTCGTAGGAAAACCAGGACTTGTGAATATCGAACCTTATCCTGTTCAAGGTCCCAATAAACCCCATACCGATTTACAGATCTAAATGTATTTACTGCTCCAAATAGTGACTTACCAGAATTTCATTTGTTCCAGGTGAAAGTATCAACATCAATGGGCTGACACAATGTTCAGAACGGCGTCAGTCGAGGGCTCCGGACCGAGGACGCCGCCGGCCTACGCCCCACACCCACCTTACGTCCCACCCCGATTCTTCCCACCCCGAATCCGACCACCACCTCCTCAATACTGCTTCGACGCAGCCAGATTCGCCTGCGACGCCTCAAAACCTCGCTATTTAGACGTAGAAAGAGAACGCCTAGTCACAAGATGGCTTGCAGAAGCTAACGAAGCTTTAGTTAGGAGGGATAGGCCTCCAAGATACAAGCCAAGAGCCAGCGAAAGGAGGTCAGATTACCTAGAAAGGAGACCAAACGCTCCAGAATGGGCTGATAATTTCTTGTTAGGAAGAAGAAATGGCTCTGTGGAGCCAGAAGAAGATGTTAGTGAAGTTATGACGCTTAAAGAGTTTGTGGATAAGTTTTCTTTACCGCGTGTGGTGAAATTTGAGGGGGAGGATAGGCCAGTGCTTCTTTATAGGGTGCTGGAGGCGCATAGGAGAGTGGAGGCAGTGCCTTTGTCCGGGAAAAAGGGCAAGTTGGTCGGCAAGCCGTTGTATATTCCGGATTCTTATGATGGTAAGTGATTTTTGATCTATAACGACTAGTACCGGCTATAATATACAGAATTAATTCTCAATTGACTGTCTTAAAATTTAATGTAGTGTTGTAGTTTAACTTTTTGTAAGGTGGTTACTGCCCTGTCAGCGTTCCTCCGTTCGCGCAATTTTCTCAAAAAGGGATACTTACCACATTTTCGCTTATGCCTACAAAACAGCCCTGTCAGCGTTCCTCCGTTCGCGCAATTTTCTCAAAAAGGGATACAACATTTTCGCTTATGCCTACAATAGATTTTTATCCCTTTTATTCGAAAAGTATCACTTTGCACCGCTATAACGGGGCGCAAAATACCCAAGCTCGTTTCTGTTAAGAGCTTTTTAGCAAAGTGATTTGAATATGGAACTATAAAAATTCATAGAAATCAAACGCAAATTGTATGGATTACTGGCTGGTACGTATTGTCCGTCCGTATACCTACATATTTTTTCAAAAATATGTAGGTAATTTCGCAATTTTCTCAAAAAGGGATACAACATTTTCGCTTATGCCTACAATAGATTTTTATCCCTTTTATTCGAAAAGTATCACTTTGCACCGCTATAACGGGGCGCAAAATACCCTAGCTCGTTTCTGTTAAGAGCTTTTTAGCAAAGTGATTTGAATATGGAACTATAAAAATTCATAGAAATCAAACGCAAATTGTATGGATTACTGGCTGGTACGTATTGTCCGTCCGTATACCTACATATTTTATTGTACTCTACAAAATATTATGTTCTCCGTCAAGTTATAATATAAAAGTGACAATGCATATTCCTGAAACAATAACTATAGCGACTAACTACGTTGCGTTGCACAAAACTTATTTTTTCTCATAGAAAGGGGATGAAAAGGAGTATATTACTCGTGAGCAAATTATTTTTCCCTCGGGCGGTTTACTCACTGAGCTCAGGATTCTACGTTAGAATCCCTCGCAATGCTCGGGATTCTATTCTAGAATCCTTCGCTTTGCTCGTGATTCAAAGTAGCGCCCTCGCCGTAAAAATACAATTTTGCTCCCTTGTTATACAATCTACTATTAATTTATATTAACAATCAGCATTCAAGTTTAAAATATTATTTTTGTATATTACAGTTGAATATATTTCACGTTTCATAAATTCATATAAAACTCAACAATCATAACATTGTAAGAAGTTATCTCAATAATTGTTTTAGACTTATTTCTGATTTTATATTTACATTTATGCGATAAGTAGTCTCCTATTGTTATTAAAAGCAAGGTCACTGTTTTTTGTGTATTATTATACATGTGTTATTAATGAACAATTGTCATCATCATCTGAGTACTCTTCCCGGCAATATCCAAAGCAGGCTTCGCGACTTACCCGTAAATTAAAATAAAACCGTGGAACTTCGGGATGGCTGACAAAACAGAAAACGAAAAATGTGGTGTGGGCACAGATTAATAAATAGTTACTGTGTGGGTAACGGTAACAGTTTTTAACTTAATTTTAGTAACCAAGTTCAACAGGTTTCCCAGCTCAAAAGTGCTCAACTTGCCTAAATAAGTTTTAACTTTAGTAAAAATTTCAGTTTCTCTCTAATTCCTTCATTTTTTTATCTGATTAGGTACTCGATCTGAGTTCTAAGTCACCCGAACTTATACTTAAGGACTTAATGAGTTCGAGCTCATAACGTTTCTGGTCTTAGTTCTGTAGATCCTTGTAACAGGATCACATTCAGAAATGGAAGTGAGGATGGGAATTGAAATAGCTATAAAAAGGATCTACTTGGCCGATTTAGCATTCCTGATAATGAGCCTATTAGCACCCTGACACAATCCTGGAAAATTAATCAAATGTTATGCATCCTTTAGTTTAAAATATCCCGTGAAATACTTACATCACAGTTATGTTAACGATCTACAGTTCACACACATACAACAGTAGCCTTTGGTACACAAATAGGTACATCATTAGCAAGTTAGCTAATCGCCAAACAATTTATGCTCTCCTGGTACTTAGCTATAACAATCGTTACGTCATAAAACCGCGGTCACTCTTGACCACATTGCAGTAAATGGCTACCTACCTTGTTATACGTTCTAAGTAGTGTACCTTATTATTAACCGATTTGTTTGACGTAGTTTCTAGAATTTAACGTGAAAAAAATTTCCTCGAACCTGCGTCTTCTGGTTTGCCGGACCAGACGCCGTAACCGAGACATTACCCTCAACCGACAAATTGTTTCACCTCATGGAGGACCAGGATGGGTTCGCTCAGAAATCCTGGGACATACTTTCGAGGTTCCAAGGGCTCCCGACGGAAGGCAGTGCTACGTACGAATTTCTGATTGAATTAGTTCGGAGTTCGATTTTTTCTTTTTATTCTTGGTGGAAACTTTACTAGAGCTATCTATGAAAAGAATGAAATATAACTGAAAACCTTGTCATTGCTGTAACCTCCTATATAATCGAATGATTGGGCTAAGTTATATCGATTATATGGAAATTGATACATTCAGATTAATCGAGCACTCTATTAAAGAAACCCATAACGTTAATGTAATTTTAAACTTTATGACGTTAATTGAATATTACATTGTGCCATTGATTGATTACATTTTTATTAATATTTTTATGTTATATGTATGTAAATATAATTGTAATTTAAATTTAGTATAAAGTATAATAAACATATAAATGTAAGTAAAGTAGGTAATCAATTCAGTCACTGTCAATCTTTATGTATTTTAATCTGTAAAAATTTTATATTAATTTGTCAGCTTATAATTATACCGTAGGCAATATTAATCATAACAATCTATCATAAATCTAACATATAAAATAACATGTATGTGTAGGTATTATCATGGTATTCGTATTGGCACTCCTCCAAAAGGGTTAGACCAATTATAATGATTCTTTTTTGTTATTTATCGTAGTAAAGTACCTATTTTTTATTCTCCTATCATCCATTTTTGATAGCTATTACAGTATCAATATCCAAATTTATATCACAACACTATATTGACTTTGGAAATTGGAACTCTTCTGTGCATGTGTTTAAATAATAATAATTTGAGTAGCAGTAACAAACATATTCGCAAAGTTTCACACATATAATATTAGTGACGAGTGTATTTGCAAAAATGTCCCAGATATCCCCACAGACTTTTGCTACTACCGCAGTCTCACCTAGGGTTCGGGTATTATCCCGCGTCTGGTGGGGGTTGTTCGGGTGTTATCTCGTAGGTATATACCAGTTTTTCGAGCATGAGGCGTACGTGAAAATCTCTATAAATCCCATAGCACAAGTCTATATTTGCATAATTTGGGCTCAGTCCCTAGACGACAGCGTGACGTGAGGGATTCACGCACGCAATTAGAAGCGGAATAACACTCAAACGACCCCCCAAAGACGCGGGATAGCACCCAAACCCACCCTAGGTTAGGCCGGAGTGGTAGCCGTAAGTCTTTTGGGAATCCTGGTCCTGGTATCCTTCCGAGGGCTTACCCGGGGCTCCCAAACATTGGCTGTTAGGTGGAATACGTGTGGTTTTTAGTCGGTAGGAGTATACCTGTAGGATTTTCCTCACGTTAAAAAAAAACATAATGTGAGGTACAAAAACATACCGTTCGTATAGATTACTATAACCGATAGATCAGATATCCTAAGTATGCACATGTCTGGGGGCGCGACCTGCCCTCAACGGTACTCTAATGGGCCGTTGCTCCCGTGCCGCTAAACACCACGCTGCGTGTGTGTGGTGTGAAAGGTTTTGCACCTCTGAATATATCGCGTTTGTAGTATAGTAAGTTCAACTCATCAGTGCGCGCGGCGCTATGTGTGCGTGCGCTAGTAATTATACAGCTTTCATTGGTGTGCCAGTGACGCAGCCGTCTTCACAGAGTACATTTGTTTATTATAAGATAGAGACGTTACTCGACTTATTGACGACACCAGCGGTGCCAAGCAGTCTTTGCAGGAAACTCTCTGCAAGGCCGCGAAATAAAAATTATAATAAACAAAAAGCATACAGCGTCATCTACGACGTTTTGAAGGCAACTCTTACGTTATAATGAAACAAAATTAAATATCATGACAATTCTCAATGTAACTGCAATGTTGACATCCTGTGTAAGTTGGTTACATTATAATCCATTACACAGTGTTCTAAGTGATAATACCATGGGTACAGTCGTTACAGAAAATGTCTAGTTCTTCACGGAGAAAATGTTTAAGAAGTCAGATAAATATTTTTGATGTGTCAATTCGATGTAATTCATATTTTTTATCACTACATATATATTATTATAAAACAAAGTTCTTCACGACAAACTTAAAAACTACTGCATTGATTTTCATGCTGAGATCACCAATGATTCTTGAGAACGGTTTGCGTATATAATTTGGTGAGTTTGTTTGACATTGACTAAAATATAACGATATTAGTTGGAGATGTCGGAAAAAAATCAGGTGTACGGGAGCTTTTAACGAAAACGTTGCCTAAACCCTTCGAGTCATAACAAAATAATGTATGGTAGAATTGTGTAACTTATAAAGGCCTACAGAATAGTCGAAAAATGATAGAGCTCCAAATCC
This sequence comes from Miltochrista miniata, assembly GCA_933228765.1. Classification (NCBI taxonomy): domain Eukaryota; kingdom Metazoa; phylum Arthropoda; class Insecta; order Lepidoptera; family Erebidae; genus Miltochrista; species Miltochrista miniata. The sequence continues at coordinate 8,553,326 of OW121769.1, forward strand.
TAATGCAGAAAAAAATAGAAATGCAGAGATGATGGTCGACAGAAAAAAACATTGCTTGTACAGTAAATATGACAATAATTTTACTGTATGACTTGATTTAAAAAGTAAAAAGACCATACTCTATACATCTAAAAAAACTGTGGAGGGTCGAGAGTCTGTACAATTGTAAGATAATTTGAAAATTTTAATTGGAGGGCGTTCTCTAATCGATACATACTGAAGCCGAAAATGTAATTGAAAATTTTCATGTCCGTCTGTCTGTCTATCTGTATCCCGAATAAGTATCACGCTGAAACTACTGAATTGATTTAAATGAAACTTGGTACAATCTGAGCTTATGATCCGAAGAAGGTTCTGGGATACTTTTGATCCCGATATTTTGCACGGTTCCTTTGGGAGAGGGCAGGGCAGTTTTACACGCTGCTTGATGAGTCTGATGAAGAAATACCTCTCCTTTCGTACACCTTATGTGACGCAAACGAAGTTGCAAGGGTCAGCTAGTTTGTAATAAGATTGATGACATTCTTTAGCCACATGGCTTAAAAGTTCTTCGGCTACCACCGCGGCACCGTATCATCCTGAACTAAACCCAATCGAAAATGTAGGGGGAATAAAAAAAATATATAATGCCTCGCATAGCATCGAACAAAATGTGATGGGAATAATGAAATTAATAAACGAACGTTAAGGTCAAATTGATGAAGAGATGTGGCGTAATACAAAGAAGAAGAATACTATGGACATTTTGATATGGAATCTGAATTTATAATTAACCTTGTAGAGAGCAGCGAATCCTAAATTTCATCAATTTTATTCTTTTAGCAGCAAAACATATTAATATGTTTAACATACATTTCACCCCTTAAGTTTTTTATTTTAGTTAAACGAGTATTTTTGTATTTTGTACTTCACTGTACCTCTTGTCACGCACACGAAGTCACTGTGTTTATACGAGGTTTACCCACACATAGGGCCGCGCGCACAGATGAGTTGAACTTACTATACCTATATTGCGTTCTAAAAGATGGTGTCCTTTTTTAAAGCGTGGACTCAAATAAGCCTTTGAAAAAGGATGTAGACGCTAATGTAAACATTATTTTATATTTTCTTAAACAACATATTACACAACATGAATAGGTACAACTTGAAATTAAAATATACAATGGCAGTCGCATAGTATACATACATAGACTTAATAAACTACTCTTTTGAGTTTTGAGAAACTGTGGTGTGTGTAGAGAGAGAGAGAGAGTCTGTAGTGTCAATACTATGGCGTACGTACCTACTTAATTTCCTGAACGGAGCGACGAAATCAGTTATATTCTCCTGGAAACATCCACTCTCAAAATTTATGGCAGCCGTTCGTACTTCTTTCTATTTCTGCTAAATAGATGAAAAGTGAAATATTAATAAATGAGTAGCTACCGAAGTAAATATGTATTTCCTAATGACTCTCATCCCGTTTTCTTACCATTTTTATTGATATCCAAAGCTATTGAACTTTTACATACCCGAATTATTACCAATACATCCATATAGGGGATTAATTGCAACTATTTCGGCACATACAACGTCAAGCCTTGTGCCTTCCGTGTGGGAGACCAGGCCTATTACGCCTAGGCCTTATTTAGAAACATATCGACAAGGTTACGGCCTCACGATGCTCTTTGAGTGCCCCGACTAGTGGGCTTGATGAGATGTGTTCGAGAAATATGTGGGTGTTTTTGTTCTATAGCAAATTAATCGTTGGATGCAATTAGAAGTTTTAATGAAACTAGCTTCCTACCTTTATGTGTTCCTAGTACTTTGTAGGCTATTAAGACGATAAAATGATCAATTCACCCACTTGTCCCACTCTCCCGCTGTTAAACTTATAATCACGGTATTTTCTTAAGGGGTAAGCAGAGATGTACCTACCTGTCTACTATGAGCCCATACTTCACCAATTATGTTTGTTGTCACGGTAATAGCACAGTCTATAGAGAACTACAATAGCCGGTGAGTCTGTTGTGAAGTTGTGAGTTGTGGCTACCGATTATTGAAATTGGCCATCAACTACATACCTATACAATTGCCTTCTTTTCTCTATTTTTGGCGTCGCGTCTATTTCTTATTCTTATCTCGGCTTGAGATTAAGATTACGACAAATTTAAGGAAATAAAGTCGAATAATTTTATATATTTTATTACGATATTTTTAAATGCACATCTTTATAATTTTCCTGCACACTAGGTAACTTCATTAATTAACTGAATGCATACCAGAAATCTGAATGATGTGCAAAAATATCAATTGATTAACTAAACATGTACTGCTTAAAAAAACTAACATTTTACACAAAACGAGATGACCTTTTTTTATTGAATTTAAACCAAAAATGTGGTTCGTACACCGGATATAAGATTTGCTAAACAAAAATACAAATTGCTTATCAAAAATACTAACTTGCACTCTAAATTTTACAATCTTATAACAGAATAGGTTAGGTTAGTTTTTATTTTTTTGATTATTAAAATTTTATTTTGTAAAGATGACTGATTAAATTGGGTTTTTAATTAGAATAAAAGATGTTCTTAAAAGTAAATAGGCGATGGTTTTCCTTAAATAGTTTTAATATGTTTGTTAAGTAAAGGAATTTTTAGATAATACTATTTTGATAATAGTGATTTGTTCAGTAAAATAGTTCTGCAAATACCATTAAACAGTATATTGAATTTGACTTATTTAGTGTGCATAATTAGTGTGCAAGTCAGTATTTTTGGTTTAACTTTGTAATATTTTGTTCGAAAAAAGGGAATTAACAGATATCGATTTAAATACATGTCTTTTTATGTAGGTAGGTAGGTATAAGAGATTAATAACGAAGACTGGACAAAGTTCTATTCCAGCAAATCGGTGGAATAACTTTACTAGAACTATCTATGGAATTGTAGAGTCACAAAAAAAGCAAGTTCTACTGCGTTATATCACTGCTCAACACTTGTGCATGATATCGAATCTATTATGTTTTGATGAAAAGTGACTTTTCGTGGATTTCGTATAAAAACAGCGCTGATGTTATTCCCAGAACTTGTGGTTTTATATTTGTTATAAATAAAGGCATCCGGATAATTATTATTATAGTTAGAAGTATAAAAAACTTAAGTCATTTTTTTTTCACTTAAGGTTGCGCTAGTCAGTGGCTCGAACTAAATAAATAAATATAAACATTCACGGACATTTCGCACAACGCTATCTGATCCCAAAGTAAGTAAGTCAAATAAGCATGCTGTTTCACCCAACATCAGTATCACAGTAAGAGCGGGAAGCAGCGATAATTCATTCATTCAAAGGTCCTTTCGTAGAATGTGTGTTATGAAAAAAGTGCTGCTTATTATATCAACTTAGAATAAAGTTTTCTGATCTCTTTGAGAAATGAAATTTGTCGGAACGGCCTTTAGATTTTGAGTTTTTACGCTTCTTTTATTACTTATTTACACAGAAATTTCTTTACAAATTAGGCACAAAAATCAAACATTTAATGTCTTCTATCTGTTTAATGGTTTTTTAATTTACATTTTTTTAACCTTACAGACAAAGTTTATGATCGAGCAAAACAATGAAATGTTTGATTTTGTATGTAGAATATCAGACAGTTGAGTAATTTCCTCTCAAAGTTAGTAGGGACAAAATAGTGACTAGCGCAACCTTAAGATGCAAAAAAGTAAGATAAAATAATCAAGTCTTTAAAACAAAAGGAAGCCCACATTTTACTGAGATTAGTATTTAAACAAATGCACTAGATTTTTCCTTGTATGTAATTTAAATAATTACTTATTTATTTTGGGATTGCGTTTCCGCGTATCTTTCTGCTATATTGTGATAGAACAATGTAATACAGAGATAAATAAATAAATATTCACGGACATCTCACACAACGCTATCTGATCCCAAAGTAAGCTAGGAATAACCTGCTTGTGTTATGGGTATCAGACCACGGATATTAATACTTATATACTTTTAAATACATACATATTTTACATAGAAACACCCAGACTCTTGAGACAAACATTTATGGGTCACACAAATATTTGTCTCGTTTTTGTTAAAATTCGACACTGAATTTATGATTTAGTTAGCATACTGCTTTTGAAATTTTGTCAAACTTGACTGTCATTCTGTCACTCAGTTTTCTTGAAAGGCTGTACAAAGTTTTTACTTAACGTGTGTACCTAATGAAAATTTGAGATTCAAACACTCCTGCGTTCTTCTGCATCTCAGTGTTACATCATACATCCCATTTGCTTCTGGGACTTATGTGAGCCTGGTACAACAAATGTTTATAGAATGGCCGCCATTGCCCTGCCTTCTTAAATTCCGCCCGTGGTTAATTTTTTGTAACACGCATACCTCCCAAACGGTTTAGCCAGGTCCATTTAGGAGGGTTTCAACTGCACTTCCGGTTGACCTATGGCCAACCGGAAGTCACAACTGAAAGTCACGGAATTCACATGATGTTGTGTTTAAACAACAGTCAATGCTTAAATAGTTTTATTTACGGCATTGTTGCCTACCAAGGTCACATTCAAGCGTGCATGTATAAATATTTAACCTTAAATTGTCTATTCTACTAGTCAGTTTCAAGCTCAACATGTAACTGCTATTTTGATTGCTTCTAATTTTTATTTTCAATGATGTCATTTATAATTTTGACCCAGGATTCGAACCCCGCACCTCAAGAATCGAGATGTACTACCCGTTCGCTCTAACTTTGCCGCTGGCGTAGAGGCGTATACCCGAATTGTTAATTAGACGAAGTAAATTGACAGTAGCTAATGTCACTTCGTCATAGAAAATACGCAACATTGTATGAAGAAGTGACATTAGTTGCTGTCAATTTACTTCGTATAATTAAAAAATCGACTTTAGTATGGAGCCGAGCGGCAAAGTTAGAGCGAACGAGCAGTAAACAGATTTTTGCGGTTGGCGGCTATCGTCAGGGTCCGCGACGTTCGCAAAAGGTAGCGAAGCGACGCTATGCAGAGCTATCTATCTATATAGGGTAAACCACCCAATTATTGGCACTTTTAGAATGTATTATTGGCACTTTAGTTAAGAGTATATTTCGAAAAATAAGGGAAACCTAGTTTATTTCAGTTCGGTGTTGCCCATTATGTAGTTGTAGGTATGCATTAAAAAGTAAAATAGCATTCTTTTTCTGTTAGAAATGGGCAAAATTACCTAAAGTGCCAATAATTGGAGGAGTGCCAACGATTGGGTGGTTTACCCTATGTATATAAAAATCAATGCCACTTTTCGTTGTAATTTTATAACTCAAGAACGGGCTCACCTATCCAAACCAAATGTTTAGGATTTGTTCTGACTATTTAGTAGATGGTTTATGTGAAGTTTGCACAAAATCGATTGAGCGGTTCTTCATTTATCACGCAAACGAAGTTGCGCGGGTCAGCTAGTAATCTATAGTTCTATCCTACTAATATTAAAATGTGAAAGTTTGTGAAGATGTTTGGATGTTTGTTACTCAATCACGCTCTAGCGGCTGAACGGATTGGGCTGATGGGCTGGTCCGTCTGTGTCTGTCTGCTTGTCTGTCAGTCTGTCCGTCACGGGCTGTATCTCATGAACGGCAATAGTATAAAACTCTGGTAAAAGCTAGAAAACTGAAATTTTCTTATGTGTTTCTGTTGCCGCTATAACAACAAATACTAAAAATATAAAACAAACGTGATATTCTTATTGTTTTTTGGTACGGAACCCTCTTTGCGCGAATCGACTCGCACTTGGCCGATCACCTTTTGATAAAGCTTCCTACTGTTCTGGATGGCATTTGCCATTGAATACAAAATTTTCTATACCTAGGTACTTAATCAATATTCTAAATGGTTACCTAGGTATGTGGGGATTTATTTGTTTCGAGATTACTAGGTACGTGATGATGAACATTTCCGATAAGTGTGAGTAAACCTTTAAATATTTTCCTTGTTTAAGTCAGTGACTTCAAGCCACTCCATTTTGGGTTTTGTTTTCATACCTACCATTAGATAATGTGACAGACAAGCATACGACTTCCGGGATCGAAAGTGATAATCGTAGCTGTGGGCGTAGCCTATGGATATTCGTAACACCAGAGGAGCTACAAATGCGCTGCTGACCCAGCACATCGTACTAATATCAAAGATAATAAAATAGTAGATCGGCAACTCCCTGTCGCGCCACAGCTGTCAGTAGAGTTGACGTGCGCGTTGACGAACAATTTGCTTACATTTTATTGATCACACGCACACATTCAAGCTGGAGTTTCCGCCCTGTGCTAATATCACAGGGCGAAAACTCCACCTTGAATGTGTGCGTGTGCTCAATAATTCTAAGCAAATGTCCCGTCAACACGTCCGTTAACTCTACTGGCAGCTGTGGCGCGGCAGGGAGTTGCCGATATACATGTGTGAGTTTATGAAGATGTTTAATGTTAGTTTTTCAATCACGCTCTAATATAATATACATAGGCTACTTTTTTAATGGAATACGCCTACGCCTACGCCTCTTATCATAGTATGGAACGGGAACAAAAATTTATCATACTCAATCTAGTACTTTCTAAGACCCATTTTGGAAAATTCTATATTGTAGTTGTTCAGAATCGAGACCAGCTGATATCCTATTAATAATACATGCATACAGTCACGCTTTTGTCCCTGAAGAAGTAGGTAGATGCATACTATAAGCACGGCCTACAGATCATAGATTTATAATATTTATATATAAGCCCACATTCTACAATAATGTTATCAACTTATCAAAGCACCACGCCTCAGCCTACTCCTTCTAAGAAAAGAACGTGCTTATATCTACCTATTTGGTTTAGGAACTAGCTTGAAGAATCAATAAGCCGTGGGTACAAATTGAAGAGCTTGTAAACTCAAGATCAAAGGTCACAGGTCAATGTCAACGTCATTTGTCAAACAAATTAGCAAATTGACAAGCTGACAATACACATAATTAGTGAATCAGCCCACATTCAATCATGTTTACATAAATTTTTCGTTTAAGCCGATTAGCGTTTTTTTTAACGTGCAAATAATCGTACATGACTGCCATGCCTGACTCCTACCAGTAACTATTTAGTAATCTGTGCTCCTACCGACAACCTAAACCACACGTTTTCTACCTACGGATGGGAGCCCTGGGCAAAGATAATATAATAGTATTACATACAGACCAACCCCTCACCGAGCAAGCTTCCCCACCCCTGCCAGTCCCGCGCCACACCTGTCATTATAGTTAGTGGGTGTCTTGAGGGAACATTTGCTTAGTCATAATGGTCACACGCACACATTCAAGCTCTGTACGATGACAGAATTGAAAACGATTCATTTGTATGGAGTTTCCGCCCTGTGCCCCGGTAAGCCCTCGGAAGGATGACTCTAGATTGGGCTTCCCAACAGATCTTGCCCAACATTGAGGTCTCACCTAGGGGGGTTCAGGTGCTATCCCACTTCCTGTGTCGTGTGGCGTGCGTGAATCTTTCACGGCCCGCTGTCGTCTAGTCTAGGGCCTGCAACATATATTTCTGCAGTAGAAAAGACAGTGAGCAGCCCCCACAACGTCTACAGGTCCCCGGTCATGGAGGTCGATAGTCTTGGGCGAAGACAGGTCGGTAGTGCCCCCTAAGCCGACTACCGTAATCCTCATCGATGTTAATCTTCTTCGATTGTAGACCTATGAGTATTATAAACCAGTCAAATGATATTGAACCGATCAGACTGATCAACGTTATTGATGCTGACTGACGACGGATATACTAAAGGCGTTTAGGACAAGTTGCGATGGTAGCCAAAGTCTGCTAGAAACCTGGGACATCCTGTTGAGGACTTACCTGGGACTCCCGACCGTAGGCAGTTCTAGGGCACGGTGTGATTTTAGTCTGTAGGAGTCCGGCGCGCGTTTCCCTAGGTGAGGCCGCAATGATATCTGTAGATCTGTTGGGAGTCCTGAGGACCTGTCCTGAGGCAAGTAATAGACGAACGAGTTCCTGGCGAATAAAAGGAAAACTCGAAACTAACCTCTGTACTAACCGGTCTGGATATTGGGCAATCATCCTCCTAAAATAAAAACAAGAAAGCCGTGAGATCGTTCTTACCAGACTTCCCCTCTCTAACACGTTTATTGTGAAAGCTCAATCCGATTGACGTTGTCATTTTTGTTTTATCAAAATTCAAACTTTGCACAGATGATCCACGTGACCCAGTGACGTAGTTTAATGCAACAGAGTCATAGACTACAGACAAAGTCTCGACATAAGCCCTTCTGCACTCTATTTTATAGAGAGGGGCTAAAAATTGGAAACCCTTACGTCCAACAAGAGACTCTGATAGTCTTTATTTAAAATTTTTATGGTGACGGCAGATCAAAGTAAATCAGCGAAAGGGGTATATCTGTCCTTATCAAGCACGTCCCTTACCCAGTATTGTACGTGAGGGACATTCTTATGGTAGGGATTTTTTCTTGGAAATCTAGGGTTGTCAGTCATACTTATATACCATAAGGAAAAAGTATTTTTTATTAATTAGTGTTCCAGTTACTTGGTGGTATTCTCATCTTAGTGTTGAGTATAAGCCGGGGTATTTCAATATTTTCTGTGGGTTCATTTATTTTATGTGGCAATTTGAGCAATCTTATTGGTATTTTGAGCAATCTTATTTTTCTTTATATTTTTTCTAAAAAGGTTCTTTTTGGCGCGAGCCGTATTGTATTTAAAAGTCCTGGGATTATCTTTCCCAGGGCGCACCCGAGATTCTCAGCTGTAGGTACACGGAAGGGCACAGTTTCTTTTTAGCCGGTAGCAGTACAAACTGATGCGTGATGAGTATTGAGAATTTCAACAAGTAAAAGAAATAGATTTACCCTAAAATATTATTGCTCCTACTGTCATCCCTATTATAAGAACAATAACATTCCCTTGAATATCTTTGGACAATCTCGAGCACGCGTATCCCTGCACCCTGGAAAGCGATAGCGGTACATCTCTACAAGAGTTGCAAAGAATTTTCAATCTTATTGCTTTGAAATTAAGGATAGTAATTGATTGAGTTGGTAATGCCGAGTGCAGTACATTTAATTTTAGGCTAAAATGAACCTTATCGTACTGTAATAAGAGTTGTCTAAGTGAATACTACGATTGTATTTTTGAAGTCTTCACGTTCAAGCAGTTGAATATCATTCATAAGGTTCCATTTTTACGTGTGGAAATCCTCATGGATGTTATACCGTACTGCTGCCGGCTAAAACTATACGGTCCCTAATACTGCCTTCAGCCGTGACGCCCGGGTAAGCCTTTGGAAGGATTTCCCAAAATTCCATCAGACTGACTACCACCGTGGCCTCGCGTAGAGGTTTAATGCTAACCCGCGGCTTCTCATTTTCCCCCGCAGTTGATTTTGATTATAGAATTAGGTATGTGTAGGCACCTGCTTTTATTTCATTTCTTGAGTCGTAAGCATTACAGATTGTAAAGTTTTAATATAATATTATTTTTATAAAGTGTAATACAGTCAGATATATGTATTCTGCTGCGAAATCAAAGATAGTAAACTAGCCGCAAAATCTCGTAATCTAAAAAATAAGACACTCGCAATGGCTACAGGTGAACGGATACTCCTTAGATCTTTGCAATAGATAGACAAAGCGAACTTACCTTATCCCAAGCCTCAATAAAAAAAAAGGAATTCGAAATTTAAATTTTAAAATACATTTCGCACTGGCAACTATGTAGGGTTGGAATCGCATCGCGTAATAAGTTTCATTTGCCGCCATGAATAATTTTGTCTGTTTTTTTTGTGATTGTGTGATAGCATAGTGTAGCCGTGAATGGATCCTCAGAACAATATCTGTAAATAAATAGAATGTGATATTATTAACATCTATAGTATGGAGTTTCTCGAAAGGGGTCTTTGACTTGCAGGGTCGGTGCCGCTTTTTTTTTTACCTGAGAGAAAATCCATTATGGATGCTATGTTGGACTCCTACCGACTACAGAACCTCACGTTACGCAACAGCCTATGGTTAGGAGTCCCGTGTAAGCACTCGGAAGGATGTCCCAGGACTCCCAACAGACCTACGCCTGCCACTGCGGCTACCGACGATGAGCAGCCCTCTCACCGTCTTTAGGCCTCCGGTAGTGTCGGTGCCGCTAATGTAGCACTTCTGGTGTTGCAAACGTCCAAAGCTTTGGTGACCACATTCTATCAGGCGATCTGTAAGATTGACTGCTCCGATAATGGTATAAAAAATTAGGTTGAGAAATGAATAAAATTTCTAACAAAGGTTAAATTCTACTTAAGGGGCGGTTATTGCGCACAAGTGGGCATTTGGCGCTCCCCTCGCCCCGGGCGCAAGACACACCGCGCGCCGGCAGCGGCAGTCAACTCTCATGCCACAGTATACAGTATAGTAGAAAGAAACAGCATGCTAACTTTGTTTGACGTAGTAAATGCATCTAACTTTATTAAGTGTAGTGATTTATTAGTTTCGTAAACAAAAATAAAAGAGTTAATCGTAAATAAATTATGTATATTATACTATTATTTTTAAGCTAAAGAGTTTGTTTGTTTGTTTGTTTGTTTTAACTCTAGAGTCTAAGAGACTGCTAGTTGAATTTCAAGAGTTTCTTAACAGAATGTCCATTTTTGAAAAATACTAAAATATATAACATCACGCTAAGGCGAATAAGAGCTTAGCAGCAACGAAACATTTTTCGACAACTAGGATATTTCATTTCTTTTGAGAGTTTCCGTTGCGTACGTTTGCTACAGTTGCGTAAAAAATGTAAATTACATAATAGCTGGTCATAAAAATTTCTAAAGTTTTCTAAAGTTGGTATGCTAAGTATGAATCACGGGATCATTGTGCAATCCAAAATGGCCGCCGCGCCGTAATCACAAAATGTCATGATGGGTATCGTTTAAGGGGTTTCTTGGTATGCTGAGTACGAATCACGTGATAATTTTGCAATCCAATATGGGCGCCGCGCCGTAATCACAAAATTTTATGATGGGTATCGTTTAAAGGGTTTCTTGGTATGCTGAGTACGAATCACGTGAGAATTTCGCAATCCAAAATGGCCGCCTCGGTGTAATCACAAAATTTCATGATGGGTATCGTTTAAAGGGTTTTTGGTATGCTGAGTACGAATTACGTGATAATTTTGCAATACAATATGGCCGCCGCGCCGTAATCACAAAATATCATGATGGGTATCGTTTAAGGGGTGTATTGGTATGCTGAGTACGAATCCTGTGATAATTTTGAAATGCAATATGGCCGCCGCGCCGTAATCGCAAAAATCCATGATGGTTATCGTTTAAGGGGTTTTTTGGTATGCTGAGGACGAATCACATGATAATTTTGCAATCCAAAATGGCCACCGCGCCGTAATCACATAATTTCGTAATGAATATCGTTTAATGGGTTTTTTCGAATGCTGAGTACGAATAACATGATCATTTTGGAATTCAATTTGGCCGCCTACGCTATTTAGGCCTACTTGCGCGGAGAGTCGAGTTAAATATATAAATATAGAGTAAGTAAGCTCTGAGTTAAATAAATAACTTCTTAACTCTGACCACGTCTTGCACAGTTGCAAATTGGCACGCGGTTAACTAACTCACAGTAAACCGAACAAGTTTTTTTAGTCTGTCGTTCCATGCAATCCAACCACACACAAATGTTAGAACGAAGAATGGAACATGTGTCTCTATCTCTTTTACACTACAGTCTGCTACGTATGATTTACGATACTACCATACTTACGATACTACCATTTACGATACCAATCATAAAATTTTGTGATTACGGCGCGGCAGGCATATTGGATTGCAAAATTATCACGTGATTCGTACTCAGCATACCAAAAAACCCCTTAAACGATACCCATCATGAAATATTGTGATTATGGCGCGGTGGCCTTTCTGGATTGCAAAATTAGTACGTGATTCGTATTCAGCATACCATAAAACCCTATAAACGATACCCATCATGAAATTTTGTGATTACAGCGCGGCGGGCATATTGGATTGCAAAATTATGACGTGATTCGCACTCAGCATACCAAAAAAACCCTTAAACGATACACATCATGAAATTTTGTGATTATGGCACGGCGGCCATATTGGATTGCAAAATTATCACGTGATTCGTACTCAGCATACCAAAAAACCCCTTAAACGATACCCATCATGAAATTTTGTGATTATGGCGCGGTGGCCTTTTTGGATTGCAAAATTAGTACGTGATTCGTATTCAGCATACCATAAAACCCTATAAACGATACCCATCATGAAATTTTGTGATTACAGCGCGGCGGGCATATTGGATTGCAAAATTATCACGTGATTCGTACTCAGCATACCAAAAAACCCTTAAACGATACACATCATGAAATTTTGAGATTATGGCACGGCGGCCATATTGGATTGCAAAATTATCACGTGATTCGAACTCAGCATACCAAAAAACCCATTTAACGATACCCATCATGAAATTTTGTGATTACGGCGCGGCGGCCATCTTGTATTGCAAAATTAGTACGCGATTCGTACTCAGCATACCAAAAAACCCCTTAAACGATACCCATCATGAAATTTTGTGATTACGGCGCGGCGGCTATATTCGATTGCAAAATTATCACGTGATTCGTACTCAGCATACGAACAAACCCCTTAAACGATACCCATCATGAAATTTTGTGATTACGGCGCGGCGGCCATATTGAATTGCAAAATTATCACGTACTTCGTACTCAGCATACCAAAAAACCCCTTAAACGATACCCATCATGAAATTTTGTGATTACGGCGTGGCCGCCATGTTGGATTGCGAAATTATCATGTAATTCGTAGACATTTTAATGAATTAGGTAGCTGGTTACCATGTCGTGAATGAAAACACTTAAAAAGTAAAAGATCACCACATTTTTACCATGAGTCGCGTATGTATTTGTAACGGTTAATCTAATTACATTTTGCCCATTACTGATATTTTTATACTGTGGCGCGATTTCAACGTAATTTGGCATAATAATTACGAAATAGTTGCGAAAAAAACTGACACAGGTCCTGCCTCCACAAGCGCCAGGGCGAGACTGATCGGCCGTCAGCGGCGCAATTCTATTGCGTTTGGTAGATATTCGTACATGATAACTATGTAAATAGTTGTTTATAGAAAAACGCTCGGAAAATGAGTATAGAAACTTAATACCTTTAATTGAGTGCAAAAAAAATATATAAAATGTTAATAGTTTAGCCACAGTTTTGAAAAAACTTTTCTGAGAGAGTCAACTTTGGGATTTTTTTCTATCTAGTGAAATTTATTGGATCGTGTAACGGGCTCGGAAAATGTTTAGCTTATATCCTTAACTATTATACAGGGTGGAATTTTGTAATGCCACCTGAAGGGGAAGTACTCTTAATATTGTAGATAGAAAATTTTATTCAAAGAAAACATTCCTTAATTTTTGAAAAGAAAGAAAACTACATTCATTGATTTTTAAAAATTCGCTTGCCGCACCCGGTAATCGAACCGACTAAAATCTGTAAAAGTTGCACCCTGTACTTTTATTGCATCGATCGTTAGGGTCAATTATAAGGATGAAATCTCTCTAATAAACTTCATAAATTAAATGAAAGGAAAATAATAAAATCTTAAATTATTTTCATTATTTACAAAAAATGGTAAACTAACAGATCACACCCCTTTAGATTTTTTTCTGTGGGGATATAAAATATCTAATTAACTTACATTAAATCTTACGAGTATGTAAACGAGTTGAGAGTTAAAGTTCAGAATACGATTTGTAACATTCACCACAACGCGTTATTAAAGGTTACTAGAAATGAATTCGTTAGAAGAATAAATTTGTGTATCCAAGAAAATAGAGCCCATTTCGAGCAATTAATTACCTTGTTAGTTTACCATTTTTTTCGTAAATAATTAAAATAATTTAAGATTTCATTGTTTTCCTTTCAATTGTGTTTTGTAATTGCAACATGTAATTTATGAAGTTTGTTAGAGAGATGTCATCCTTATAATTGACCCTAACGATCGATGCAATAAAAGTACAGGGTGCAACTTTTACAGATTTTAGTCAGTTCGATTACCGGGTGCGGCAAGCGAATTTTTAGAACACATTAAATGCAGTTTTCTTTCTTTTCAAAAATAAAGGAATGTTTTCTTTGAGAAAATTTTTCTATCTACAGTATTAAGAGTACTTCCCCTTCAGGTGGCATTACAAAATTCCACCCTGTATATATATTTTTCAGATTTAAAAACCCTTTACTTTTTGACTAGGATTGTTTCAAAAAACTCAAAATCTGACCCACGCGGCCTTAAAACCAAACCAAAATGGAAAGACGTAACGACTAATTCATTCAAACATAATATTGACACAATCTTACTTCTTACTAATATTATAAATGCGAAATTTTGTGACTGTGGATGTTTGTTACTCTTTCACGCTCGAACCACTGAACGGATCGGGCTGAAATTTGGTACAGAGATACATTATAGTCTGGAATAACACAAAGACTACTTATTGCGAAAGCTGCGGGCATCAGCTAGTCTTTAATCATTAAGTACAGAAAGGATGTATATTAAGGCTAAGGTCTTAGGACGCAAGAATAGCACGAATAAAACCATGTTTCCTAGTCAAACACGTTTCCTACGGAACGCTGTCAGTGTTGCCACACTTCCGCCAAATTTATGGCGTTTCTAATAGTAGTTTACGTCATCAGTATTGCGATTTGTAATTCAAGGGCTATAGATAATCTTTCAATTTATCTCTAACTTGAATATTAAAACTGTAATTCTTAAAAAAAATCAAATAAACGCGCCTATACGGTTGAGTTTTATTGGCTGTAAATTTTGCAGTATGAAAACTGAAACATGCAGTAGCATAACTTCGTATTTTGTCTCAATAACATAGAGCAACACGATCTATGAAGATCTACTGGTCGCGTTGCTCTGTGCTCAATAATAATTATACCAGAATTCTTTCAATTTATTGTCAAAAAACACGAAAACTATGTCCTTTTTCTAGTCAACCTATCGTATCGTTCCGTCGCCGTCGCGTCGTTTGGTAGTTTAGTCGTGAAATTTCTTCTTCTTCTTACTAAAATTATAAATGTGAAAGTTGGGACATTTCTATGTTCGTTATTTATACGAACGAATCGATTTAATATTTTGTTACTTACCGGGATAAAGTATCCATAGTCTGAATTTCTGGAATAACACATATAATCTTTTAATGCCTGGCATAATTATGTTCCCATGGGAATTCTAACGGGAACACCTAGATTAAAATATTTGTATGGATTACATACCAACACACGCACAGAAATTTCTCGTACATCTATCTCGCAAGCCATCTTACCTCAATATTACCGTATCTATCGACGATGACAGACATTAAGGGTTTACGATAAAGATGTTTCAGCCATTGTACACGGTCACTTAAGCCGTAATAAGGCAAATAACCACACAACTACAGTTACGCCCGTTATTAGACTTAGGTATTATGTGTGGGGCCATGAAATATGCAACTGATAGCTATGTTCTAAGATTTTTGTTCTAGTGTCTGAAAAAAAAAATAGTTCAACGTACTCAAAGGTTATAAACGGGACCCTGTTCATGAGACTTCGCCGTCAGTCTGTCTGTTTGATAGCTAGAGAGCTGAAATTTTCACAGATGATGTATTTTTGTTGCCGGCTAACAACAAAAATCAGAAAACGTGTTTTTTTGCCACTTCATGGAACCCTCTGTGTGCGAGTCTGACTCGTACTTAGCCGGTTTTGTTTCTAAAATGTTTTACTGAAAGTGTTCATTCATTTTCATGATTTTTTACTGTTTATAGATTCTTGTTAATTTTTATCACAAATACGAATAAGTCAAGACTCATTGAGAAATTCTCACCACATCATTAACACGACATAACTTCGAATTCCCGCCATAATAATAAATTACGTCACAGTAACTTATGAGCAAATTCGCTGTTTCAAAAGCCACACGTTAAGCCTTGTGCACACAATCGTTATGAATGTTACATTACTCAAGTGTACAATTAGCCTAATATAGAATGACGTAACTAAACGTTTGTCGCGACTTTTCATTTTCAAACCATTTAAAAAAGAAAGTGTTTTTTTTATCTGTGGAACCATTAAGGCTGTCTGCCATTCTACATTTAAATTTTACTTAAATATGTGTAGTAAATTGTTTTATGTTTTTCAATTGTGTTTTCTTATTTAAACTTTGTCTGAGTCAACATCATCAAGTGTAATAGGTCTTGCAGTTCACTGATAATAAGAATACCTATGCATTGGTGCTTTTAACGTGAGGAAGATCCTACACGAATGCTATGCCGAACTCCTACCGCCTAAAACCACACGTAGAGATCCTACCTAAATCTTTCTTAGACATAATATTCATACAATTCCATGTCCCTTGTAACAGGTAGCGAGCCCATTGCCGTGTCAAAATGGACAATACTCGTATGAGGTTATTACACTGATGTTGCAGTTTATTCGTTACATATTTTATTGTTTATTCGTTTTAAGAACTTAACTATTTATTTGGAATTGTTTGCTATGATGCCCACGGCTACGTTCTATCATCGCACCGCTCGCCACAGACAGGGAGTTCATCCTCACACTCTACGTCCGGAGCGGTCCAGCACGGTTAGATCCGATAGGGGTTTTCTTCCGCGTACGCTTAGGTTGTGGAATGATCTCCCTGCCTCGGTTTACCAAACGCCTACAGTATAGGGTTCTTCAAAAGGGGTCTTAGAAGGTTTTTACAGGGTTGGCAGCGCGAGTGTGGCGCCCCTGGTGTTGCAAACATTAATAGGTTGCGGTGAGTGACCGCCAATCCTCCTGGTAAGCCACGTGCTTGTCTTCTACCTTAGTTTAGAAGAATAAAAAAAATAGGTATTTACCTAACGTTTGTGCTCCTTGGCTAAACTGTTTTAAAGCCTCTTTCGTTAATCAGCATTTCTCTTTTTCTTGCAACAACCCCTCACATACAATTTTCTTCATAACTACATAGTTTAACTACAATATTAAAGTAAATATCAACAATTCTATTCAATATCCACTATAGGATCATAGACAGACACCATGCTTTACGGTTCATGTAATAAGGACACATATTAACATCAAGCATTGTTTCGATGTCGCAATCTCAGGGCGCTTGTCCCATAGTCGCCCATTGTCTGTGGTTTCGCAACCTTGTGACTGCCACGTAATTAGTTGGTTATTTTGGGGTACCGGTGGCGAATGACGAAACCATTTTGTTTGTTGACGGAAATAGATTTCCTATTTGAGGTTACCTCATGTTCCTTTGTGATTAGAAAGAAAAGTACTGCTCGTTCGCTCTAACTTTGCCGCTCGGCTCCATATACTAAAGTCGAATTTTTAATTAGACGAAGTAAATTGACAGCAACTAATGTCACTTCTTCATACAATGTTGCGTATTTTCTATGACGAAGTGATAGCTACTGTCAATTTACTTCGTCTAATTAACAATTCGGGTATACGCCTCTACGCCAGCGGCAAAGTTAGAGCGAACGGGTAGTATCTCTATTTGCAATGGCGGCTAATAGATCCTACTAATATTATAAATGTGAAAGTTTGTGAGTGTGGATGTTTGTTACTCTTTAAAGCTCAAACGGCTGAATGGATCGGGCTGTAATTTGGTACAGATATATCTACCTACATTATAGTCTGGAATAACACATAGGCTACTTTTCACCCCGGGAAAATGGGAAGGCGGGAACGGGTACTGAATTTCACGCAGGCGAAGTCGCGAGCATCATCTAGTATCTCATATAGTATAGGTAGATATATTTTAATTCAACTATAATATTAATACTATTCACAGCATCGAGTGGGGAATGATGTAATTATCACTAACGATGTTCTTACGTACATATGGTCACGCTTTTATCCCCGAAGGGGTAGGCAAAGGCATATTATACGCCCACATTTCACCTTTGTATAATTTGTCCCACGTAATAGGTGGTGAGCCGTATTGCCGAGTTTAAATTGGACAGGCGCAGGTTGTGACTGCCTGCTGTTGAAATAAAGCCTTCAACTTAGCTTAACGACTGCCATTTTACTGGCAACCAGGACCGTCGGCTTAACGTGCCTTCCGAAGCGCGGAAACGCTCAAATAAATGTCACAAAGTGATCACATGAATGGTCACCCATCCATGCACCGGCCATAGTGAAAGTTGCTTACTGCAATGATCGTTTACAGAACACTGAGTCCGTGAGGCCACGAGCGCTTCTAACGATGTTCTTATTGACTGCTATTGGCGTTATAGTTGTTGCAAGGAAATATTTTAGAATCATCTCTCTTCCAGTAGAATACCTACAAAAGATTACCAACCTTTATAGGTCTCACTTCGTTTTTGATTGTTATACCATTAAGGTGGCAGACAAGCATACGGTCCTCCAGATGCACTGGTGGTCACCGCTTGCTACACCGGTTGCTACACTCGCGCTGCCCACCCTGTAAAAACCGGCTAAGACCCCCCTTTTTTTTTTGTTTAACGTGAGGGAATATCCTCATGGATGTTATGCCGGACTCCTACCGACTAAAAAACCTCACGTCACGCCCTACAGCCAGTGGTTGAGAGCCCCAGGGAAGCCCTCGGAAGGATGTCCCAGAACTGTTCCTACTTGCCATGGAGGTCCTCTGACTGCTGTGCTAAGCTATCGAGCCACCCTCCAATAAAATAGTCCACTAACGTCTTGGGTCTTAGGTGCGAACTACCGGCACTTAATTAGGTTTTGAACAGTTAATGTACTGAATTGCACCTATAAACATTTTATACTTCCTAAAAAATTCTAAGACCCCTTCGTATCGTAAGGTGCAGTTAAACATCTTCACAATATTTTATATTTGTAATTTAGTCAGATTAAAGCTCAATTAACTATTAACTAATATTCAATTTCTTTAACAACTTATCTGTGCAGCGAAAGTGGTTGAAGGAGAAACAAAATGATAATGGGCTGTAGTGATAGCAAAGATATTAGATTTAGAATGTACAGTAGCGAAAAATTCTAAATCTATGGGTATAATTGTGTATTACATAGTGATAGCTCACTCAACGGTAACGAAATGTAATCGTGGGTAAGCTAAGCAAGAAAAAAGTATTGCTATACGGAACCAATCGCCTTAAAAAGTAACTGTGCGCCAAATATTCAAGTAATTACCACAGATTTTCCTGTCAAAGGTCTAAGTGACTTTACAAATTCTTGCCTTTTCGTCATTTTGACAGTAGGAAAAGTGCCCTTGTTCATGCTTACGAAAAGTAGGATGGTTTTGAAATAGCATGGCTTGCTTTCGTTTAGTATAAGCGCTGTAGATTCTGCATTCTCTTGTCAAGAATGTAGGTAATATAATAATCTATACTTCTATACTATCTATACTAATATTATAAAGAGGAAAGATTTGTTTTTTTGTTTGTTTGTTTGTAACGAATAGGCTCCGGAACTACTGGACCGATTTGAAAAATTCTTTCACTGTTGGGAAGCTACGCACTCTTTGCGGTGAACATAGGCTATATTTTATTCCCATATTCCCACGGGAACGGGAACTACGCGGGTGAAATCGCGTGACGTCCGCTAATAATATAATAAAATGCTTTATTCGGCACACACAACAAACAATAATAAAAATAATAAAATAAACAGCAGAAAATGTACAATGTGCGTTCCCGAAAAGGTCGTCATCTCAGCTATTGCTGCACTAACAGGTTAATGTTAGGCAGCGCTGATTTTCAGATGACGCCTTTAAGGGACGTCACGTACTTACGTACAAGTTCCTTTAGCAGTACTACCTTTGAAAATATACATACATAACATAGTCATGCCTTTTATACGCGAAGGGGTAGGCAGAGGATCACTATACGCCACATTTTAACATACGAATTAGGTGATTAGCATATAGGTACTATTGCCGTGTTGAAATGAATAGTCAGGACAATAAATAAATGAATAAAATAAATATTTTATGTTCTCATCTCACCCAAACCTCGGCAGGGCAGTTGCCACTTCTACGCTACTTGAGGCCGGAGGGAAAGTCAATTATGCCACAAAGGCCACTACACCATTAATGATGATTTGGTGGACAAGGAAAGGAAGCCTTTTTTTTTGTATGGAAGCCGGCATGGATGCTATGCCGGACTCTTACCAATGAAAAACACACAAGTCCTACCACTCACTACGGTCGGGAGCCCCGGGTAAGCCCTCCGAAGGACAAGGAAGCCTGGAAATGGTCTGCTGGATTCTAAAAGTTTTATAATTTGCATTTTTTTAAATTCTAATTTTAACCCCTCTTTATAAAATAAAGTGCAGAGGGGCTTATGTCGAGACTTTGTCTGTAGTCTGTGACTCTGTCGCATTAAACTACGTCACTAGGTCACGTGGATCATCTGTTCAAAGTTTGAAATAAAACTAAAATGACAACGTCAATCGGATTGAACTTTCACAATAAACGTGTTAGAGAAGGCAGTCGGGTGAGAACGATCTCACGGCTTCTTGTTTGTAAATAGAGCACTAAAAAGACCGAAAATCTGCAGTTTCTTGCCAGTTTTACTCAGGCGGGCCGCATTCTGAACTGAACTGGTATTTTTTTTTTATTCAGCTCGCCAAATTGAAGTCGCCACCAGCCTGATGGAAAGCCGTGGCGCATCTAGCGATTGGGGGCCACCTCTGACAGTGGTCCTCAAGTTGGCGGCCCCGTGATGTGCCTCTTCACGCTCCTCTTGAAGAACCCGGGATTGTAAGATGGGGGAAAATAATTTTATTTCGTATTCTTGACGTTTTGCAACTACCTAAGGAGAGGGTGCTTAGATGAAGAAGATATAGAATAAATGCTTCATGTGTGGTCAATGCTTGGTGTGAAACAACACTTATTATACGAAGGTTGTTTAGAAGTTTAGTTCCACATGTGTTACGATGTTCAACTGTGTGTGACGACCTCACTGCGATTTCACTCGGCCTTATAGGATCATTATCTTAGCCTAATTAAAGTTCACTGGTCAATATAATTAGGTATATCACGGTCGTTTGCCTTTGTAAGGACGTTAGAAAATGTTTGTCTATTTTCGACAATTGTTCTTCAAAGGTCTTAGAAGGTTTTTACAGGGTCGACAGCGCGAGTGTGGCACCACACTCGCGCTGTCGACCCTGTAAAAACCTTCTAAGACCTTTGAAGAACAATTGTCGAAAATAGACAAAGCCTCTGATGTTGCAGACGTTCATAGGCTACGGTGACCAAAGTCCATAAGGTAGAACGTAAGCTTTGTCTGCCGCCACCTTCGTAGTATAAAAATACTCGTAACAACCCGTCTGGCCAGCAGCTGCGGCGTGGTAAAGTCAATCGCCCTACCAGCCCTTTTTGATTGATTTTTTTTTAACGTGGGAAAAAAAAGGGAAAATCCTCATGGATGCTATGTCGGACTCTTACCGACAAAAACCTCACTCCTCACGTTACGCCCAACAGCCTATGATTGGGAGCCCCGGGTAAGCCCTCGGAAGGATGTCCCAGGAGGACTCCCAACAGACCCGCTGCCGCCACTGCGGCCTCGCCTAGTGGGTGGTTCGGGTGCTATCCCGCGTCTTTGGGGGGTTTCGGGTGTGATCCGCCTTCTAAGGGGGGAGGGGGGTGCGTAGTCCTCGGCAAAGACACGTCGGCGGCGCCTAAGCCGCCGATTGCGGAACTCGGGTGGGAGAGTTCTCTCCCGTTACCGCCCCGCCGCCTCTTTCACGAGCATGACCTGCTCGCAGAAAGAGGCGGCGCAGTCCCACTTACTCCCGCTGGAGATCATGGCTCGCACTATGGTCTCGAGCGAGAGAGTGTCCACGTCCAGACCCGCCACGAAGACCTGGCGCTGTTGCGCCTACGCCGTGCACTCCACCAGCGTGTGAAGCGACCAATTTGATTGATACAATATCTATTAGAATTTCACACCAATACATAAAACAATAATTGCAATAATAAGTATTTAGTCCTCATTATCTAAACACGTACGTAATGGCGCAGTAGACGATTATAAGGAACACTTTCGTTTTCGATGCGCGCGCGCAGCCGAGCGCGAAGCAGCACCGCCTTCATTAGTCGCCTGTAATTATACCGTGTTTTGTTCTGTTTGAGCGTTATACATGTTGTTTGAATTTAGTTATATGAGAGATTTAGTACTTAAGGTATTATGTAGAAAGTTTTTTTATATACATATATGGTGGTATAATCCTTTATGGAAGCCACGGACTTCTACAGATCGATACTACACGGTGCCCTGCAACTGTTTACGACGGGGAAGTCCCGGGTAAGCGCTCGAAAGGTGTCCCAGGATCTGAGGGAAGGGATTAGAGGGTCTAGCTGAAAGTAGTTCTGTATATTAAGAATAGAAACAGAAACAGCCAGGCGGTATTAGTCCATTGAAAAGTTACATGAGCTTTGCATTTATTAGAGGACGCAATTTTATTTTTGGGACATGTGTGGGGGGTCAATAGAAGCTTAACCTCAAGTTTGTGGGGTCGCCACCCTTGTCCCCCGGCCGCCATCTTGAAAAGAGGGGTGAAAAAAACACTTTTTTCGCAATATCTCGGAAACTATGAGTCTTACAAAAAAATTGAAGAGGCATAATTTGTAGCATATTGTTTTGCCTTAGTTCAGGTAGGTATTAATTTTGCAGAACCTATTAACTCAACGAGCAAGGTGTTCAGAGCTTTTTTGTTTGTCTTTCCTATATCACCATTTTTTGTAGATATTTTGCAAGATGTAGAGCCATGTGATATTAAAAGCTTTTGACACAAAACTTCCAGCATACCAAACAAAACTCTCGCGTTGCCCACCCCTTTGTGCATTAACCGTCTTGACACGATTACTAACGCAATAGGCTGTTTGAAATATAGCAATAAGGCTTCTTTTTTCTGATATTGGTACCTTAGCAGACAAAAAAACAATGGCTCAACCAGGGAAGAATATTGGACCAATAGGTCTACAGGTCAACGAAGGCTTTTGTCATGTTTTCGTCACACTTGCTGGTAAAAATTTACGCGCCTTGCGTTGCAGAACAAATTCGAAAAGCTTAATCCGAATCCGAGGCCAAGTAGTGTAATTAGAAAAGTTATATTAGGTAATTCGTATACTTATATTGTGTAGATGTAGATGTTGGGCATAGGCAAAACATTCCTAACTAGCTGACCCGGCGAGCTTTGTTCCGCCATTTCAATCTGACCCGATGTAAGATTTTTTTTTTCTCAATTTTTTTTGTTAAAAATGTATTGTGGCTTCATTTGAAGAACCCTATACTGTAGATAGACGTTATGAAAAAACTGAAAGAGAGCTCATTTCACAAATTAAGTGTAAGCAAAAGGGGGTATTTATCGATTGAATCTTCAAAAGTAGCCGTTGATATATCACTTTAAACAATTCTTCTGAGTTCAAACCAATAGAAATCATTGATAATGTTCATAACTCCTTGTGTCGAGTCGGACGAGTGAAGACTGGGTATTCAGAAGCACCAGCCTATGTATGAGAGCAGTTAGGTACTTATGTTTTCTTTTAGCAGCATTAATTAATTAAACTACGTCTATAAAGGTTCTGTAGGGCTTTGAAATCTGTTGGGAGTCCTGGGATATCCTTACGAGGGCTTACACACGGGGCTCCCAACCGTAGGGCAGAATACGTGAGGTTTTTTAGTCGGTAGCATCCATGAAGGATTTTTCCTCACGTTAAAAAAAGGGCTTCAAAAACTCATCAACTATTTCTTCTTGGGGGCTACTATGAACGTCTTACCAGTAATAAGCTGACATCACTCAATCTATGGAAAATGTTATACAAGGTTTAGGAACACAATTTCGAAAAACGGTACCAAAATTTTAACGTGGAAATAGTTTCGAATGCGAGAATTTCTTTTTTTAGCGTGAGGAAAATCTTACATGTAACGGGTGTTTTTTTTAGAGGTATAGAACTTTAAGTTGGCATAACTGTTTTAACTGGCGGTATTTTTGTCAGCTGAAAAGTGATTTATGTTAAGTTTGGTTTGGCATTTCAACATGAATAGATTGACGCCTGAACAATGCTTCCAAATTGTGCAAATTTATTTTGAAAATCATGGTTCTGTCCGAAATACGTATCGCGATTTTCATAAGCGAATTTTGTTTAGCGGTGCAGCTCACTTTTGGTTGAATGGATACGTCAATAAACAAAACTGCCATATTTGGGGTGACGATAATCCTCAAGTGTATGTTGAGACACCGTTACATCCAGAAAAACTGAATGTGTGGTGTGTTTTATGGGCTGGTGGAATAATTCGTCCGTACTTCTTTAGAAACGATGCTGACCAGAACGTTACAGTCAATCGTGACTGCTATAGAGCTATGATTACTGACTTTTTCGTTCATCAATTGAACAACCATGATGTGCAGGAGTAGTGGTTGCAACAAGACGGCGCAACATGTCACATAGCTCGTGCCACAATTGATTTATTGAAGGAAACGTTTGGTTACCGCATAGTTTCACGTTTTGGACCCGTAGGTTGGCCTCCAGGGTCGTGCGATTTTACGCCACTTGACTATTTTCTGTGGAGATATGTGAAGTCGCTCGTCTACGCCGATAAGCCCGAAACGATTGACTACTTGGAGGACAACATTCGGCGCGTTATTGCCGATATACGGCCACAAATGTTGGGAAAGTCATCGAAAATTGGACCTCTAGATTAGACTACGTCCGAGCCAGCCGTGGCGGTTATATGCCAGAAATCATATTTAAACTATAATGCCAGAAGATTTTCTTTCGAATAAAGTCATTTTCATATCAATAAAAACAATCACCTTCGTTTTATTCCATTTCAAAGTTCTATACCTCTAAAAAAAACACCCTTTAGGTATGCTACTCCGGATTCCTACCTACTAAAAACCATACGTATCCTACCTAACAGCCTACCGTTGGCCCAGGACTGTTACTACTTGCCATGGACGTCCTCTGACTGCTGCGTTAAGCTATCGAGCCACCCTACAATAAAATAGTCCACTAAAGTCTTAGGGCGACGTAGGTGCCAACTACCTTGAACAGTTAATGTACTGAATTGCACCTATAAACATTTTATAGTTTCTAAAATTACGAAAACGGAAAATAAATAATATCTGGTTACAAAACATTGAAGAAAATTACTTTTATGTAACCGGATATGAAACGGTAGTAAATAATTATTTTGTAAAAAGCGCACGGTGCTAATGTAGTCTCATCTATTAAGAATTTGAGGTTCCATTTTAGTGTCATTTAATGAAGTAAGTTCTTGAATATTCAAAATCCTAAATGTCTTTTTGTGCATTTTGCGGACGCGCCCCTTAACTGCAAAAGAGGCTGAAAGGGGTCAAATAATAAAAATAATATTGAAAAACAAAAATAATAGGTATGCTGAATATTTTTTTAATGTGTGAAAATTAATACAGGACTTCAACCGACAAAAATCATACTGTCTCTACCAGCGGCGAAGGCTGAATTTTTTCAAAAGGAAAGCCGGTGAAAAAAATAATATCCAGTTGGTCACACCTGTAGTGTAGGTATTTTGCGTATTTATTAAATGGTGGCGCGCGGCGGTGTAATGCCTTTTGTGTTTTGTTTGCCACCTGTACTATACTCGTAAGATCCATGTATTTAATTCAAAACAATGTCTTACGTGCATGATAAATTGGCTTATAAAAAAGTATCATAAATTATCTACTGATGACTAAAAAGATATTCAAATTTACACTAACTGAAAAGGTCTTAACCGACCTTAGGTGTAAATAATAGACTGTATATCCTTGTACAAAAATTTTTTTTATTAAAATAATATTCACAGCTATATATGTCTGCTCAGGTAACGAAACCATACCGCGATCTAGATACTATATACAAAAAAGTGATGCCATCTAGTTACATATTTTAAACTAAAACCTGACTTGAACACTAACCATGTTTTGAAATTATTCTACTACTCTCTGCAAGCTCATACCTACCTATTTCAAATTGTCTCGATTGAAGTTAATTGAAAATAATTCATAAATTTGGGACTTAGACGCGAAATAGGTATAGGTACTTCTAATGTTTTTAATAATATGCATGTACTAGCTAATGCCCGCAGTTTCACCCGCGTAAAATTAGTTCCCGTGGGAAGTTACTCCCGGGATAAACAGTAGCCTATGTGTTATTCCAGACTATAATGGATATCTGTATCAAATTTCAGCCCGATCCGTTCAGCCGTTCGAGCCTGAAAGAGTAACAAACATCCACATTCACACTCACAAACTTTCACATTTATAATATTAGTAAGATTTCAAGTACCTATAGAGTATTAAAAACCGCGATATTTTACAATACAAAATTGAAATAAAAACATACTTCTTATCTATTTTTTCAAAAATATCCGACAAAGTGATTCTATGGAACAAAACTGCTTTATTATGTTATAAACTATTAATGAAACATTCAGCCAAAATAAAGATTATTAGGTATCCCAAGCCATTGAACTAATATCACTAGCGTATTCGGAGATACCTACTTGATAAATATAAAAAAAACACTGACCTTTATTTTTTATCGAACCCGTAATACCGAAGGCCTACGTCCATCAGTGAGCATTATGTGACTCCAAAACAATAATCATGTGTACAGAAATCACAACAAAATACAGAACACAAAACACAATTTTACACACTTTCACGATGTATTTAGTACTTGAAGTAGATAATTATTTATAATTAACTAATAAACAGCACAATACTTTATAAAGTCAATTGAAACTATGTTATGTTTTATTATTATTCACGGTAAACGTATGTGAAATGAAGTAATAACAACACATCAAATTAAAAACACACTTCGATGCAAAACGTTTCGACGTGCGTTAGGTGCATTTAAATTGGTCGAGTTTTCAAGTCAAATACGTTGTCCTTTTCTATTAATATGACTGTCTCAGGTGTAAGCCACGAACTCATGGCTTACTTTAGGCGAAAATCCACGAATCAAATCTTGAAAAAATGTGAGAGAATAGGACGCATATATACATTTGCGTAGTACTAACGAAGCAGACGCAAAATGATCAGGAAGCCGGGCTTACCGCGTGATGTCAGAGATAGGGTCTTTGAACTTTGACTCGAAAATTTATTGCTATGACTTTTGTAGCAGGGGTTGAGACGAAAATGCCGACTTACCATGTAAATTTGCAAATATTTTTATATTTGAATGAGTGTTCGAGAATATATAATTGTGTTTATTAGTTATGAGTAAATATTACATGTCACTGCCCGATCTGAAAAGGGAAGCCACAAGGAATGGGCTTCTATGGACAATTCGCCACTGGTCTCTACCTTTCTGCGCCCCGGGTAATTCCGTGGCAGGAAGTCCCAAGATTGCCGGCAGCCATCGTATTTTTTAAACGTGGAAACAAAATTTTACTTATAACCTACTAATGAAGATTTTGTTGAGTCGACTGGCGATGGTGACCCAAGGGCTGCCAGTTTTCTAGCTCAGCGAATAGGTATTGCTATTCAAAGGGGGAATGCTGCTAGTCTCTTGGGCACAATGCCACGAGGGCCTTATTTAGGTTTAGTTTAGATTTTAGATGATAACAATATGTTATACTTATGTTTCTCTGTAATTTTTAACAATATAAAATGTTTACTCTACAGATTTCTTAATGTAGCAAACACAAAAAGTAATTGAGTGGTTCCAAACCATTAAGATCTTTAGATACACTCATGATCGCCAACAAAATTAAAGGAAACCTGTTAAACCTGGGTTCTATCACAAAAAGTACTAAAATACTAGTTTGACTTGTTCAAAACTGTAAGGATTTAACAATTATAATGTAACCGTTTTTTGTTGTTTTCTTGGTGACCAAGATTCTGCAGGACTGTTTTTATATTTGACGCCTTAGAATTATGCCTCCAATACGATGATAACTACAAGTATGACAAGTTAGGTCGGCGTAAGGACAAAGGCCGTTCACCAATTGCCCCCAGACACAGCCTAGAGTCGTCTAGTAAATAGGTACTATTAGTTATTCTCTGCTAGAGTTATGCCTCTTCACACTTCCCTTTTACCCGGAATTTAAACCCGGTGGATAAAATTCGACCCACCATATACTGTGTTTTAGAGTTTCGAGAAAACTGATGTAGGAGTTCATTTCACAATCTCGAAATTTGAATTAAACTCCTACCATCGAGAATTATCCTATCCTACTATTACTTTTCTAGTATTACTATCCTAGAGTAGGGGATTTTTCCATTAAGCCAAAAAAGCGTACTTAATGGAAAATCCCCTTTTAACCTTGTAGCTACCGTTTCAGATGCAAAGTGTCAGTATTAAAGTACCTTGTAACCAAAGACTTCTATATAAAGAGGTAGACCTGCCCTACGCACCAATTTTTGAAGCGTATAAACTGAGCTAGTTAGCGCGGTTGCGCGCAGTTCGCGCTGACACTATGTCACTGTCGTATCTCCCACGATTTAACAACAAATGTGTATTTTTAACGTGGAAAAGTACATAATTAACGTCTTAAAAGTGCTTAAGATTAGGTAGTTTACAAAGGAGTACTAATTTATTTGGTAAGTACGCACAATTTATGCGTAATTAATTATTTTTCATCAATTTTATGATTATTCTTAATCTTATTAACCCACCAAATTGTATAGGCCTAACTTATCTGACGCGCCCAATGCTTTTGTTGTACTTCGTATTTTGACAGCATAATAGTTGCTGAATATGCCAAGCGAGAGTCAAGGCACGGGGATTCCCCGAATAGTTATAGTTCTTCGCAAGTACGGTTTGCAAGAAAATTTAATTTATATGTTTTACTTTCAAGGTACTTACAATACAACGATTGTGATCGAGTCAGTCATTATAATGCCATCTTGTGTACTAAGATTTTGTAAAAATTACACATCAAAATGCAACAAATCTTGTGGAGTTATCTTTCACAGGTAATTTTTGAATAAAAAATTGTAATTATTTATTGGGATATTTTTATATACGGATCTGTGTAATTTTCAGCTCACCAGGTAACTCCACTAACTGAATGCATACGCATACCAGACTCTAAATCAGGGGTTCCCAACCTTTTCGTGGTCAGGGACCACTTTTATATTTTTCTTGTTAACAGGGAGGGACCAATATGAAGGCATAATAAAAACAAACTAATCTGAAACTTCAAAAAAACTCTTTTGTATTAATGTGATTTCTGGCTTGCATCTTCTTCACGAGGTCTGCAAACCTAGGACTAATATTGTTATTCATACTACATGAAAATCATCAATTAATTTCAAACGATTTCTCGCTTTGTTTTTAATAACCCACAAAGCAGAAAGCCTTGCTCGCACAAATAAGTGGTTGAGAAAAATATAAAATAGCGCTTTTAAGCTCCAAACGACTCAAATTAATTTGATTCAAAAGCATACTGACAGTTACTGTCATTTTGCGATTCAAAGAGTGTAACTGCACCAGCGTCCCTGCTAAAAGGATTACAAAGGGGAGGGGGGTACTAGCCCACTTCTTCGAGGAGTGAAGAGACACGCCACCGTCTAGGCCTGCTTCTGTAAGAACGGTGAGCAGCTAACTTGCCGCTCACGGACCCATGGTCATGGACTAGTCCTGGACGTATAGCTGTCTGCGATGACTGCGCCGCCGACGACGAAACTCGGGAGGGAGATTTTTCTCTCGCTGCATTATGAGCTGACTTGCTCGCAGAAAGATGAAGCTAAGTCACACTTTCTTCTGTTGAAGACCGTAACCTTCACCATGGTCTCCAGTGTGATAATATCTACGGCCCGGCCCGCAACGAGGTCTTGACGCTAAAATGCCCATGTAGTGTCGTGTCCCCGCTGTTGATACTGCCAATTAAGGGCCACCTCTAGACACGACTTGAGCAATACCTGCCTCGCTGCGTTGCTCCTCGCGCCGTAATAAGAGTGTCGTTGTACTGACACCTCTAAGCAACACACCGCAAAGCACCCAATCGTAGTCGATGTTTTACAGGAGCGGGTAAGCTAATAGCGCTAGTCAGCTCGGGTAAGCTAATAGCGCTTTCGGACAGATAAGTCCCGACAATTCGACGGAAGTAGGGCGGCACTCCGTGCTGAATGAGCGGCTCCCTAATTCAGCTCCGGGCGGTGAGCCGTTATTTGCACGGCAAATAACGGCTCACCGCCCGATATATTTTAAATCATTCGCGGACCATATTTTCGCTCCTGCGGACCACCACTGGTGGTCCGCGGACCACTGGTTGGGAACCCATGCTCTAAATGGTACAATCTTATAACTGAATAGGTTAGGTTATGTTCGAATTTTTTTATTCAATAATAATAATCGTTTTCGGTTTTCCTTCAAAACGTTTAGATATTATGTTTGTTGAACTATGGAATTGTTAGATAAACTATTTTGAAAATAGTTATTCGTTCAGTAAAACAGTTGTGCAAATACCATTAAACAGTACATTTAATTTGATTTATTTGGTGTGCATAATTAGTGTTCAAGTCAGTATTTTTAGTTTGACTTTGAAATATTTTGTTCGGAAAAGGGTTCGAAAAATTCAGGTATCGATTAAATATCATTAAATAGGTATGTAATCAGTTTTTAGGGTTTCGTAGCCAAATGGCAAAAACGGAACCCTTATAGATTCGTCATGTCTGTCTGTCTGTCTGTCCGTCTGTCTGTCCGTCCGTGTGTCACAGCCACTTTTCTCCGAAACTATAAGGCCTATGCTATTAACACTTGGTAACTAGATGTATTCTGTGAACCGCATTAATATTCTTATATAAAACTAGAAAAAAGGCAGTAAATTTTGGGGGTCTCCATACTCAGAACTAAAACTCAAAATTTTTTTTTTCATGAAACCCATACGTTTGGGGTATCTATAGATAGGTCTTTAAAAATTCTATTGAGGTTCCTATCATCATTTTTTTCTAAAGTGAATAGTTTGCGCAAGAGACACTTC
Source organism: Miltochrista miniata (assembly GCA_933228765.1). Taxonomy (NCBI): domain Eukaryota; kingdom Metazoa; phylum Arthropoda; class Insecta; order Lepidoptera; family Erebidae; genus Miltochrista; species Miltochrista miniata. Next base: position 8,584,359 of record OW121769.1, read on the forward strand.
CAAAGTGGAAAAATGTGTGTCCCCCCCCCTCTAACTTCTAAACTAAGAGAATGATATATCTAAAAAAACTATATGATGTACATTGCTATAAAAACTACCAACGAAAATTGGTTTGAACGAGATAGAGCTGGTAGTTTTTTTTAATACGTCATAAACCTCGAAAAATCACTACCACTGCGAACGTGTTAAAACATCAATCAAAGTTACAACGAACTATAAGAACTTTTATATTATGTTACTTGCTGCTACGAAACCCTTCATGGGCGAGTCCAACTCGCACTTGGCCGGTTTATTAAAGTTTACATTTAAATATACACATCATTGGTAAATTTGCATTTTATTCCTATATACCTACTAAAAATTTTCTGCAGTCTTCCTATATACCTAATTAACATTTTTCTGCAGTCTGTACCTGTGATACAGAATCGTAAAACTTCGAGAGTATTCGGTGGTACTCGGCTTGTAATTAGAGTCCATACGCCTTCTCTTTTACTCTTGTTCTATTCGTATATTGCTATTACAGTTACAATTACGTAAATATAGTTTATTAGTGAGTGTAGTTTTAGCAATGTGTGTGTATGAGGATTGCTTTTATGCTTTCGTTTCTTATAGTAGAGCGTATCTACCTCATTTTATATAGAAATCTTTGCTTGTAACCTGTATCTGCTGGTGCTGTTTAAATAAAGATATATCTTAATAAAATATTTATTGAGTATATGCCACAATCGTCAAAGAGACTGAAAAGCTTCAATTCTCCAATTCCGAAAAAAACCGGCCAAGTGCGAGTTGGACTCGCCCATGAAGGGTTTCGGAGCAGCAAGTAACATAATATAAAAGTTCTTATAGTTCGTTGTAACTTTGATTGATGTTTTAACACGTTCGCAGTGGTAGTGATTTTTTTAACCGAAAATTGCGGTTTATGACGTATTAAAAAAAAACTACCAGCTCTATCTCGTTCAAACGAATTTTCGTTGGTAGTTTTTACGGCAATGTACATCATATATTTTTTTTAGATTCATCATTCTCTTAGTTTAGAAGTTAGAGGGGGGGGGGACACACATTTTTCCACTTTGGAAGTGTCTCTTGCGCAAACTATTCACTGTAGGAAAAAATGATTTTAGGAACCTCTATAGCATTTTTGAAGATCTATCTATAGATACCCAACACGTATGGCCTTGATGAAAAAAAAAATTTGAGTTTCAGTTCTGAGTATGGGGACCCCTAAAATTTACTGCCTTTTTTCTAGTTTTATATAAGAATCTTAATGCGGTTCACAGAATACATCTAGTTACCAAGTTTCAATAGCATAGGCCTTATAGTTTCGGAGAAAAGTGGCTGTGACACACGGACGGACAGACAGACAGACAGACATGACGAATCTATAAGGGTTCCGTTTTTGCCATTTGGCTACGAAACCCTAAAAAAGGGGAACCTGTACCTCTGGAACTCAACAAAAAATAAACTGTGAACCAAATCAGTAGCCCTAGTTTGTGTTCAATAAATATGCCTGTATCCCCGTACATATCTGTGGGCCCTACCATGGTAGCCTAGTTGTGTTATCACATCGAGTTAGTTAACCAGGGGACCGTTATTCGAAACTCGCGAAGTAGGGCGGCGGGAAGTGAGAATAAATGGATATGGCGCATTTTAATTTGGAGGTGTTTCTAGACTTGACTTATTGGGCACCAAAGTTTTAGTATCTTTTTCTTATTATACGCTGTAATCCGGTTAACCCGGAAACATGATCTTATGGAGAATTGTGTGGTAAGTTGTTATCGTTTACTGAAGTTAATCATAAGTGGTGACATTCTACAATTAAAAAAATATTTGGGTAAAAGAACTTTCTCATAAAGTGTAACATTTGCGGTGAAATTCTATTTGCTTACTTTTAGTACCTACCTATTTTTTATTATGTAAACGTTTATCATCATGACCAACAATTCGCGGAATATTTTTTACCAACTTCCTTGTTTAGTTTAGAGTGATTGAGACAGTTCAAAGAGACCTTTCTTTTTAACGCGAGTCCATCATCCTCATGGATGTTATGCCGGACTCCTACCGACTAAAAAACCTCACCTAACGCCCCGGGTAAGCCCTCGGAAGGATGTCCCAAAGATTTTTGAGAAGAGACAGAGAGGTAAATAGTAAGTAACACAGTAAATCTAAGCAAGGCAAATATTCGCTCATAACCCACATTATACCGCATCTATAAATAAGCGAGCGTACTTACATTCTAAGATCACGCACGATCTCGAATCGGGCGCAGATCCTAAACAGGTTTTCCTCGATGCCACTCCATTATTTGATTATTACGGCTTACGCAACTACGAAACTAGCCAATACCGAATTACGCTAACTAAGGTTTTAATAGAAAACTACAAAATTACACTCATTTCGTATAATTTCTACCGTTTGTGGTCATCGGCCTGTGACCGAGTTAGGCAAGTTTCTATCGAATTTGTATCTCATAGGTAGATACATATATGGTTTTTTTGATAACAACAAGGTGGCAGACAAGCATACGACCCATTAGATGGACTGGTGGTCACCGCAGCCTATGAACGCTTGCAACACCGGAGGCGCCACGCTCGCGCTGCCGACTCTGTAAAAACCTGCTAAGACCCCTTTTGAAGAACCCCATACTGTAGGCGTTTGGGAAAACCGAGGCAGGGAGATCACTTACATAATTATGATTTTTTTGTCATGATCATTAGCTTTTTTTTTGTAAGAGAACTCTAAAATTATTTACTCCGCTTCCTTCGTGATTAGGCGAAAAGTAGCCAAGTGTTCAATGAATTTGAACAAAAACTTATACTTTCTTATTTATTTATTTTTTATTTATTTATGGAGAACCGACAGCATAATCAAACTTGAAAATACATCGATATAAGCACCAGGAAGCCAATTATAGGTTCCCACGTTTAGGATCCACAATAGGTACATATTGAGTAGAGATGCGCCGAGTGACGCTTTTGCCGAGTAACGAGTACCGAGTTTTACTCGGTTCAATATTTTTCCAACCGAGTACTCGGCCGAGTAACTCGGTTCAATCAAATTCCCGTTTTGGGCCTGAAAACAAGTACAAACAGGTTCACGCGGCACGAACAGCCAACTTGCGTTGATACACCCCTCACCCCGCCTGCGTCTTTCATCTATCAGTCGTTTGCTAGTTTACAAACAAATTTGTAATTAGTAATAAATACTTTTTGATTAACCCTGTTGTATTAATTATCAACCAATAGAATAACTTAGCTTCTAGCAGCCCACTGCTGGACGTAGGCCTCTCCCAGTTCACGCCACAGTCCTGTGCCTTTCGCATCCAGTCCCAGCCTGCGACCTTCACCAGGTTGTCAGTCCATCTGACGGATGGACGTCCTACCCTACGTTTATAGATGTGGCCAGCCCATTGCCACTTTAATGTGCTTATTCTGCGAGCTATGTCGACCACTCCGGTTCTCCGCCGAATAACTTCATTTCGGAGTTTATCCCTCAGAGATACTCCAAGCATGTCTCGTTCCATAGCTCACTGTGCAATTTTGAGGGCATGGACTAGCCCTACCGTAAGTGTCCACATCTCAGCACCGTATGTCATAACTGGTAGTACGCACTAATTGTAGACTCTCGTCTTCAGACACTGCGGTATAGGCGAATTGAAAACGTGACGTAGCTTGCTGAAGGCTGCACAGCCCAAACAGATCCTTCTAGCGATTTCCTTGTCCAGGTGCAATGTTTTAATTATTTCCACCTAAATATATTGCTTTACTTAAACCGAGTATACTCGGCATTAAAACCGAGTTATTCGGCCGAGTACGAGTATCATAAAACCCGCCGAGTGCGCCGAGTACCGAGTATCAACCGAGTACTCGGCCCATCTCTAATATTGAGCAACTTGCGCTATGCTATTTACATTCAGAACATTAACAAAATAACTAAAAACAAAAGAGACTTACAAACTATGGTTATACATAAATCAAAAGGTGATAAAGGGGTTTATGGGTTTACAAAGAACTTATCGCCCATTTTACGCCTTGCCATTGGGATGCTTGTATTAAAAATATCAAAATCAAGTTCATTTGTGACTAAGTTTAAACTATTGCATGCTCGCTTATTAAACAAAAGTATAGGAATGACTAATACATTATAACTCCTTCGCTCAAACTTTGCCGCTCGGCTCTATACTAAAGTCGAATTTTTAATTAGACGAAGTAGATTGACAGCAACTAATGTCACTTCTTCATACAATGTTGCTTATTTTCTATGACGAAGTGACATTAGCTACTGTCAATTTACTTCGTGTAATTAAAAATTCGGGTATACGCCTCTACGCCAGCGGCAAAGTAAGAGCGAACGGGTAGTATAGTGCTATACCATCGTGTACTGACCGATTTAAGTTGAAATATGTATTCCAGCAGTTGAAACTGAGTTCTTGCACATAATCCGAAATTGCCTTTCGAAGTATTAGAAGAAAGGATTCGCTGGTTTCCGCTTTTGTTTCCATTTTATCAGCTTTTCAGAATGAGATCGTTCGATTTCTTATCCATAATCAATTTTGTTTTGTATAAGTACTGTCTGATAATTACTAAATTAAGGTAATGAGGACCAGTAGGCTGATTGGCATGCGTGAGTCGCAAGGGGCTTGGTTGAAAATCAGCGCTAGGCACCAGCCTAGCATATGCTGAACCAGACCCCATTCGGCATGCTTGAAGATATAGGTACCTATGAATTGTTAGAACTACTTAGTTTTTATTATTGTGTGTCTCAAGGGCTGTATTAAAATTTCTTTCTTTCTTTCATAATACCAAGCTGCCTTTCGTTGTGGCGAGAGAGACCATTCCCTGGTTTGGGCTCTTGTTCCCATTTAGGTATGTCAACTTTTCAGAATGAATTTCGATCACATTCAACCATAAAAGAGGCAAGAATAGTACGCTGGTAAACAGTTTAAAGAAGCCGTGTTTTTCAATGGAAAATCACTGTTTCTTTAAATGGCTTCTTTAAACAACATAATTAGGTATCTAATTATCAAATTAGGCGCCTCAGAAGGGCCACTGAGTAAATTTAGTACGAGAACAGTGAGTTGTCAGTTGCATGACATAGTTTACAATAAAGTAGAAGATACATAAATTACACAGGTCAAGTTTGCATTGTCATCGCATCTCTTATTAAATACACATTTCGGTTATACCAAGTACAAAGTTATACAGTTGAGAAATAAAAGTAGTTGATTCGTTTGAGCCGGTCTGTTTAGTTGGTCGGAGTGGAAATAGAGCCAAGAAAATATTATACTAGCTGTTCCCCGCGGCCTCGACCGCGTAGAAATCGAACCCTCCTTTTGCGTAGTCGATTAAAAAGTAGCCTATGTCCTTCCCAGGGCCTCAAACTATCCCTATGCCAAATTTCATCTCAATCGCTCTAGCCGTTTAGGCGTGAAAGCGTAACAGACAGACAGACAGACAGAGTTACTTTCGCATTTATAATATTAGTAGGGATAGGGAAGTAGAGATTTGACGCGATTCCATCTATTTAAAAGTTTCTTTGTACGAGAGTCACTCAAACCTCATAAAAGTACTGGCGGTGTCCACAAGTTTATTTTAACTTCTCATCTCTTCTGTGGCAATATTTTGTATACACGTAGGTACTGTAGAAAAAGAGAGTGTAAGTAAGAGCTGTAAATCCCCTCAAAATCATTCGTAAACATTACGACTATCTATTGTACCTACTATCCGCGCTGTGTCTATTTTTCTATATATATTCCTGTTCATCCAAAGGTTGCCTGAAAGAAATTGCATTGAAATTGGTGTGCAATAAGGCCGCCCATTGTATCTAACTTTAAAAACTTCAGTATTTCTGTATATACAGGGTCGAATTTAAAGACGGTAGTTGGAGGAAAAGTACCATTAATATTGATTATGGCAAGTTTTGCTGAAAGGAAACATTCCTTTATTTTCAAAAGTAAGTAAAATTGCATTTAAAGATTTTTGAAAAATCACCTGTTTCAGCCGGGAATCGAATATGGGAGATGTAACAAAAACATCCTGTTTTTTATTATACCAACTGAAACAGCCCTTAATAAGGATGAATTTCTTTTCAACAACAAAGTATCTTAAATTAAAGGAAGATCAAGTAAAATATGTTGTTATTGTAAAGCTTACCTACTCACTATCTGAAGAAAAAAAAAACAGTCTTACCTCCAACTACCCTCTTTAAATTCCGCCCTGTATATTGTGTTATTTTGAAAACTATGTAGTTAGTACAATAAAGCATATATATATATATATATATATCTATCTATCTATCTATCATCACCACTCATCTGAACGTCTGGTGAATTTGAAAACGTGATCCACAGAGCCTATACGAGAACTTTCAATTGCATATTCGAATGCATCGGACCGTGTATTAAATTTCCGATATCTTGTTGAATATTCGTTAGATATTGTAAGTAATCACATCAAAGTCTCATTAGTCACGGTAAAAAAACGTTTCCGGAAAGGTATTTTTTCCCGTGCTTAATGTGGCCATAACTGAGAAACGTGACAAAATTTTAGTAGCAAAACCTTTTGCGATATGGTAAAGTTATGAAAGATTAAGTGAAAATTACCAGCAATAAGTAGATTCGCAAAACTTTTCTTATTCTTAGACTAGCTGTTGCCCGACTTGCCCGCGACTTCTTACGCGTGAAAATTATGTTCTAATGCCAATTTGATTGCTCTCTGCTTAGCCCCTAGAATATGTAGCGTGATAATATATAGCCTATTTGAAAACCCTACCCCTAGTTAATATTTGTGCAAAATTTGATTCAAATCTATTGAGTAGGTAACTAGGTACTTTTCGAGATCCTTCCGTACAAAGCAAAGCAAAGCAAACACACAAACAGACAAAACATTTTCAAACTTTATTTTCGGCTTCGGTATGTGACGTAGAACACCCAGCGAGTATTTTTTTTTTAATATTTCCCATGTACAGTTTTGAATTTTCTATCATTTTATTATCTTATTTATTATTCTTAGATTCTTATATATTCTTACAGAATACAATAGTTATTAATTTTCTTATTTTATGTTGCTTCCGCCGCTACGCTGGCTTTTAAAATTGTTCTAGGAAGATAAGGCAATAGAATATTTTCTAACGAATAGAAATGTTGTGACCAGCGCTACAAATACAAAGCGTTAGGGGTCGTCCATTAATCACGTGAGGCTCGAAAGGGGGGGGAGGGGATCTGACAAAAATCACGAAACATCACCATGGGGGGTGGGGGGTGTAGTGAGATATCACGTGTATTTATTTCGAACAGCAAATTTACAACCCTGAATTTGAGATCACTGTAATTTCTGAACAACAAAACCCAATATTACCTACTGACATGTGTGGAATAATTCATAAAGCACTTAATTCCTTTCTTATATCAGAAATTATTTGAAATCGGAATACCTATGCGTTGATCATACAACACCAAAATTATTTTATTTTTCATCGTGTCTCCCAAAGGAACCGCGCAGAATATCGGCATTAATCCGATCAATAATACTCCATAGTTTTTGCGTGATACAGAAAGACATAAAAAAACCATTTTAGCTTCAGTATCGGATGTAATGGAAGTTACATAGATAGAATGTCTAGTAAAAAACAATATCTTGGAAAATAATTACCAAATATATTCGAGGTACAGATTTTCGACTCTCTATAGCTTTATTATAAGTTATATACATATATTAGACTAGCCGATGCACGCAGCTATGACCCCGTCCACCGATGATCAATTGTTCCGGAGATGCCTTCGGAGCCCACCCGCTCACTGCTCTCTACCCTCTCTGCTTCCAGAGAAGCGCTCGAGACCGATGCAATGCGGGCGAGAACCCCGGAAGTGTTGGGAACCCCCGGCCGGGCCGGGCCGACGTGAATAATCTTTGGATATCCATGCCGGCTGTAGGATGAGGAGGGACACCGCGGGGTTTAGTGGGTAGGACGGTCCCTTTTTCGGGACCGGGAGCCCCACACACCGTCCCGGCTGCCCCCACAGCTAGGATGATGGTGACCAACCGCATTCCCCCCGTAACAAAAAAAACGCAGCTCAGTCCATGTGGATATCGATAGTCGTGACCAAAAGCATAATGATTGCATGGAAATTCAACCTTGATTACTGTAGTTTTGTTCATAACTTCGCTTCTATTTAGCCAACTGCGATCAGACCAACGTAAAAGATCTTAAGCTTGACAAACTGACACCTTCTTTATTAGCTCCAAAATGATGCATATTATATAGAAACACGACGGGAGTAAATGCAACGGGAAATATATTAAAATACTAATACCATATCTATCTCTTTTATGTGACGCAAACGAAGTTGCGCGGATTAGCTAGTATCTGTATAGAAGTATGGATAGATTATAACGATAGAGACTTATATGTATAAAATTTAAAAAAAACTTTGTAGTTACTAAAAAAAAACTTTGTAGTTACGTGATTCGGCCCAGGGGGGGAGGGGTAATCTGAAACCTCACCAAATATCGCCAAGGGGGAGGGGGGGTCCAAAAAATGCCCAAAAAACCTCACGCGATTAATGGACGACCCCTTATGGAATATCCCTTGCCCGCGATATAAAAGTTCTCATTATATTGCGATATGGGATTGATTTTTTAATCTCGCTGACGAATGTATCATACAACATCCCAACATAACCTGTTGGGCTGCTTCCCACCATGTCCACCATCCTTCCCATATGTTGCAAAAATAGTTATCTCCATCCGTTCCTCCACAGGACCAACTCATATTTATTTATTTATTTATTATAATAGTACAACCACATCATACATATTTAAACATTAACAATAATGAGCACATGGTATTACATCTGATATGAATGACAATTACGGTGTACATAGCATTCACCATAAAAATATTACATTGTTTTATGTAAAGTGAGTAATATTTAATACTAACTAGGCATAGGTAGATAAATATAAGTAGTGGTTTATTTTAATTTTAACAAAATTGGTTATAAATTGAAATAAAAAAGAAAGGACTTGGAATTCAAGTTATGCTAAATGTGTTCACTACTTTAATTTTAAATTTATCGAATGAAAGTTGAAAAATGTCAATGTCTGGATCGCAAGTGTGAATATTATTGCACAAATCAAGAATTCTGTTTACAGGTGATTGTCTGCCTAAATTTGTTCTACAAAAATTAATAAAGAAAAGTTTAGTAATTTTAAATCTAGGATAGGAGTGTGGAATGGCCAGAGGAATTTTTTCTAGTAGATAATTACACTGTATTTTATTATTCAGTAATTTATGGAGAAAACAAAGGTCTAATAGGCGTCGGCGATTAGATAGACTGATCATGTTAAATTTAGATAAGCGTTGGTAATAAGGGCTCCTATGAGAAAAGCCGCTACAAAAGTACGCAATGTTTCGAGTAAAGGCTCGCTGCAGGCTTTCAATCCTTTGAGATTGGACAGCGTAAAAAGGTGACCACACTGTACTTGCGTATTCGAGATGGCTGCGGACGAGAGAATTGTACAGAAGTAGTTTTGTATCCTGTTTCTTAAATCCTACTGTATTTCTTCTCAGAAAACCAAGCATTTGGGCAGCTTTGGTGACAATATTGTTTATATGCTTTACAAAGGTTAGCCTGGTATCTACAGTAACACCCAAATCTCGTATTTCACTAACTTCTGATAAATAATCCCCGCCAATCTCGTACTTTGTGACAAGTGGTTTCTTTTTGCGGGTATATTTAATGTGGAAACATTTGTTAACATTAAGGATCATACAATTAACGCTGCACCATTCTAAAATTTTATTGAGATCATCTTGAATTAGTTTGGAGTCATTGGTAGTTTTAATTGTGCGGTAAATCTTTAAATCATCAGCATATAACGACATTTTACAGTTATTTATGCAAGAGCTTATGTCATTAATAAATATGAGGAACAGTAACGGTCCTAGATGAGAGCCCTGAGGGACACCGGATGCTGCAAGATAGGTTTGTGACTCAAATCCATTGATAACTACGTTTTGAGGTCTGTCAGACAAGTAAGATTTGAACCAGCTCAACAACGATCCTCCGACGCCATAGGTATGTAGCTTTTGTAGTAAAATAATGTGATTGACCTTGTCAAAAGCGCTACTAAAATCAGTGTACACTGCATCTACTTCGAATCCAGCATCCACTTCCTGAGATATGTCAGAAATAAAAGCAACCAGGTTTGTCAAAACAGAACGACCGCCTCTAAATCCATGTTGATGATCAGACATACAGTTATTCACTAAAGTTGCAATTGATGGGTACAGAATGGATTCAAATAATTTGGAAAAGCATGATAATATGGATATTGGTCTGTAGTTTTTTACATCTGCAAGATTTCCTTTTTTATAAACTGGTACGATGCGTGCTTTTTTCCACACTTCAGGAAATACTCCCTCGGATATGGATCGGTTATAAATCAAAGACAAGGGTAACGAGAGTGACTTACAACACTGTTTAATAAATATTGGAGGAATCATGTCGGGACCAGCACCTTTTAATCTGTCAAGCTTTTTTATTGCATTTTGAATATTATGTTCTGTGAATTGGATTGCAGATATATATTTATTATTACATGGGATTGAAATATAGGGTGGGCAAGTAAAAGGGACATTTTCTGAGTATACAGAACGAAATTGATCAGCAAATAGGTTGGCGATGCCATTTCCATCTTGAGCAACTGTGTTACATCTGTGCATTTTGGCTGGTAATGTAGACCGTCCACCGCGCTTGTTTTTTATATAACTCCAGAAGGCTTTGGGGTTTTTGGCTATATTCGACTCTATTGTGTTCTTATAATTATTATAGCAAGTATCAAAAAGCTTATGACAGCGATTACGAAGTAAGTGAAATTCAATTTCATCACGTGGGTTGCCGTATTTCCTGAACTTTTTCCGATTTTTTTCTTTTTCATTTAAGAGCCTGATCAGTCCATTGCTGAACCATGGTGGATAACTTGCTTTAGTAGCTTTTCTAATAGGTACGTGTTTTGAAATCACCTGTTTTAATATTGTGTAAAATTTGCTCACCATTTCATTGACATCCTTACATTGATTTAAAATATCATACCAATTATTACTATCTAAATCTAATACAACAGCCTCATAGTCAGTCTTATAAAAGTTATACTTTTCAACAGGATTAGGAACAAGATATTTGATATTATCATTAAAGGGTATATTCACGAGCAAACTAGGATGATTTTGATAGGTTTTACTTAAAGAACACAAAGGTCTAGTTACATTTGTATTAGGTATGTTACCGAGAACTAAATCTAAAAATCGATTATCGCTATTCTTTATACAGTTAAATTGGGATAAGTTACTAGATGTCATAAAATCGATCAAAGAGTACCCTAAACTTACATTATAATTGTATGGAGTCATGTGAGTGCAACCATTACCAGAGCGCCAATCGATGAAAGGAAGGTTGAAATCCCCGATTATTATCACGTCATTATTATTGTTAACTACATTGTCAATAGAGTTCAATACTTTAGACAATAGGTCCAATTTAACCGGCGGAGGCAAATAAACAACGCAGATTAATAGTTTTTTAAATGTATTATTTATAGGGACCTCGACTGATACCCTCATATTAAACTTGTAACAGAAATACTTCATTTATCATTTCTATATCTAATAAACCATTAGTAGCAAAGCCTGACGTCTCAGACCTATTCAATTATAAAACAACAATATGAGTGGAAGGCGCCCGGCCTCCATTCTATGCTAATGAATATTATTGTATGAAGGACTCTAAGTAACTACGTACGTACTGGTTTGTTGATGCGGTTCGTAAGCTTAGTCGAAATGCATTGTGTTATGTAGAATGGATTATAATTCTCTGATATTCGAATAAAAGATAACATCAGTAATTTCATAATCTCCAATATTTGTACAAAAATGCAGTATCTCCATGTGTGTTTGTGATAGCGTCGTTCTGTAAAAAAATTTCGAACATACGGTTATGGTATCTTTTTTCTTATGGGGTTTTCCAAGATCTTGAATCAAAGATTTAATATCGTACATAAGTTTAATGTGGCTCCTGCAGATATCGGCCGCCCACATCTGTAGGAGAACCGATGGTCGGTTGAGCAAACGAGTTCTGGAGTGGAGACCCCGACTTGATACACGTGCCGCCAGATGGGCCGACGACCTGAAGGAGGTCGCAGGGACTAAGTGGATGCGGAAGGCGCAGGACCGTGTATTGTGCCCGAATTTGGGAGAGGCCTACATCCAGCAGTGGACTGCTATAGGCTGATTTGATTGATTGATAGTTCATACTCTGAATGCCGTAGACTAGCTCTAAGGGGAAAGAAAAATAAAGAGCTCGTAGCGTAGCCCTCCAAGGTCAGTGTTCTGTAACCCCGATTAACTATTTGCCTGCCATAGCTGTAATACAGTCCTGGGGTACCATTCCCGAGGGCTTACCTGGGGCTACCAACCGTAGGCTGTTAGGTAGGATACGTGTGTTTTTTAGTCGGTAGGAGTCCGGCATAGCATCAATGTAGAATTTCTCTTCCTTACGTTAAAAAATAGCTGTATTATAGATATTTTTTTATCAAGAAAAATAGCTACCTACTCAAGTATCCCATTCAACAATGACCTTGGCTAAAAACCACGCGTTTGTCGAACATGTCATACTTATTCATGTATGCAGCCAATCACTGCCTGTATTTGACTTTCCTATAGTTGGTCACACACTCGACCAAATACACCAATATGCAAATACACCAATAGGCAAATATTTGTCATTGAACACCTAGCCGATGATTCATGAATTGTACGAAATTTACTCAAAATCGTCATTGCTGTTTCTATTACATACTAGTGACCGGCTTTGTTTTTGAACAGCGGGGTCAATAAGGGATTATTGTGGCATAGCAGAAGACGTTAAGACAGAGAAAGGGATGCTCAGATGGTTCGGACATGTGGAGAGAATGGATGAAAACAGACTGACAAAAGGGATTTATAAGGCGAGAGTGAATGTGCAAACTGGTAGGGGTCGACCGCGTCGTACTTATGTCGACCACATTGAAAAACTTTTGAGAAAAGTCTAGTACAAGGAGAGTATGTTTGAAAACACTTATGAAAGTAGAAGAAGGGAAAGTGAAAGAGGTACCAGCACAACTGTCTATTAGTATCGAAAGACTTCACGATGAATTTACAAGTCGCAATAATCCATTTCTGAACCAAATTACAACCTGATTCCGTTCAGCCGTAGAGCGTGAAAATTGAAGAGTCGGTTGACTTTTATTAAACTGCAATTTTAGCACCCTTAGCCACACTAAAGAAATACTAGGAGATTAGAAGACTCGAAAAGCTTACCTGATAAAACAACGATCTCTAGGACCGTGTTCGCGAACCGACTGACTTACAATACTGAAAGTCTCTGTTCAAAGACTTCACGATGAATTTACAAGTCACCATTTTATTTCTTTTCAGACTGTAAATACATCCCTGGACCAAATTACAGCCAGATCAGTTTAGCCTTTAGAGCGTGAAAGAGTAACAGACGTGTTTAAAATAATTAAGTAAGAATCGATTTTAGGTGGTGTCAAGATAAGAGCCGAAGCAACCGACGTGCATGCGTGAAAAGAAAAATGAAAGTTGAAGAAGCAAGTGAGGTGTGAAAATAAAATAAAATAAAATAAAATTTATTCCCTTTGAAATTTTTAAAAAATTATTTAGGTTTGTCTAAATTTTTGTGACTCTACCGGGGGTTCGGAAATGCTACAGACTGAGAAGAACACCCCAAGAAACTCAGTCCGGTCCCTCTTATTCATCTTAGTATCTAATACAGTTTTTTTTTTAAATGTAGAAAGGAGCAATTCGTGTCACTGCCAGGCAGTCTTGTCTTCTAGAAAGTCTTTAATGCTATAATAAGCTTTCTGGCACAATTTAAGTTTTACTAGTTTTTTTAATTTATTAACTGACAAACCTGTTAAGGCTGTCGGCAATGTATTGTACATTCGAATACAATTGCCCGCAAAAGAATTGCTTATTTTATTAAGCCTAAATCTGGGTACAGCCAATTTATTCTTATTTCTTAAGTTTAGGTTATGGATATCACTATTTTTAATTAATTTACTGTTATTTTTATGAGTATATAATAAGTTTTCATATATGTACTGTGAATACACAGTAAGGATGTTGATATCCTTAAACTTTTCTCTTAATGACTCCCGAAACCCCATACCATAGATAGCCCGAACAGCCCTTTTCTGCAACACAAAGATACATTCGATGTCGGCAGCGTTACCCCATAATAGTATGCCATAGGTCATGACACTGTGGAAATAGCTAAAGTAGACAAGACGCGCTGTTCTAATGTCTGTCAGTTGTCGGATCTTTTTAACGGCATAGGCTGCAGAGCTCAGTCTGCCCGAGACTTTCCCGATATGAGGCCCCCACTGCAAGTCGGAGTCTAACTTTATGCCCAGAAAGACAGTTTCATCGACCAATTCTACTTGATCATCCCTAATCCTAATACTGGTGTTAACGAGCCTAATATTTGGCAAGGTGAATCTAATACATTTTGTTTTAGTTTCGTTTAACAATAAATTATTAGCGTTAAACCAGTGGACTACCCTAGAGAGGGCATTGTTTACTTCGCAAGATCGCGTTGTCCACGTTCAACTTTAAATATTAAAAATGTGTCATCAGCAAACAAAACTACCTCATGATCGTCTCTCATAAGGTGAGGGAGATCATTTATGTACACTAAAAATAGAAAATTTCCCAGAATTGAACCCTGAGGCACCCCCATTGTTACAGCAGAACCATTTGACTGTTTACCATTTATAACTACTCTCTTTACTCTATCTCTAAGGTAAGAACTAATTAAATCCAAGGCCGTCCCCCGGATTCCATAATGATCAAGTTTTTTAATTAAAGTCTGATGCTGGACGCAATCGAAGGCCTTAGATAAGTCGCAGAATACACCATAAGCATCATACGACTCCTCCCAGGCCTCATATATACACTCTAACAATTTGATTCCAGCATCCGTGGTAGACCGACCGCGCGTGAAACCGAATTGTTTAGTATGGAATAGTTTATTTGTATTAAAATGATTTTGCATTTGATTAAGCATTACCTTTTCAAAGATTTTACTAAACGTGGGTAGTACAGAAATAGGACGAAAATTGGACGGATCTGAGGTGCTACCCGATTTAAACAGAGGAGTTATTTTACTAAACTTCATTAAGTCAGGAAACACACCACTATCAATATAATTATTAAATATGGCTATTTCTACTTTTTACGATTCTCATCGTCACCTTCATGGTAAATTTTAAATACTGATGATTTTAACAATTTTTTTAAACAAACACTAAGCGTTTGGTAAGTTAAGTAACATATATAAGTCAACAAGTTAAATTTTGAGTCAGATTTGGAAGAATAAGGTTTTGAATTATTTGATCCCACGTAGGTGACGCGACGATCCACGAAGGTGACGCAGTAGCTTTACAGACATTATTAATCATTATTTAAGTACAAATTATAAGTTAGTTCTGCCGAATAGTTATATGGTAACAGCTACTTAACTAAAAACAATTACCAGATGGGTTCGGTCGCAAAAAATTGTACATTCGTTTTTTTTTGTTGTCCTGATTTTATTTATGTTATAACATCGGTGCTGTTTTAATTTCGAATAAACGTTCCATATTGATCTGTTAAGCACCTATCTGTAATTAAGATAAAACCATGAAATCTAGACTATCCCTACTAATTTCCATACATTTTAGTTTTTTTTTGATTGACACAACTTTTACTCTATACAAAAATCGTATGTCCAACTACTGTCTACTGGTAGAAAACATGTCATTTCAACGAAACTCTTATGCTAAATTGGGTTTTTAAGTTGGGTTCAAGTTCTGAGTTACTTTTGCAACGTGTTTACAAAAGGTTACTATTAATTTTATCATTCTATAATAAATTTGTTCAACTTTGAAAATGTGTCCAAATTTTTGTTTCGTGTGTAACATCATGAACATAACGACATTATAACGCCTATTTTTGCAATACCTTATAAATAATTTGGTGGTTTTTGCCTTTTATTTATTGACAACACTATTGAACAAGACGCCAACATTCAAACAACAAAATGGCTATGTTTGTTTGGAGTAAAAATTATGAAAGTGTGTCGACATGGTGTCGACGCGAGAATTGTCGTCAAAAAAACATTTTATTTTGTTGAGTTGCTGAGTAAATATTGGAAGCCTTACGAACTAACTAAATAAAGGTAAGTAAAGCTTTGATATCGCATAAAACAATGAAACTACTTCTCTGACTATATTTATTTGCAGTGCAGTGATATTTTGATTTGAATTTATGTCGTTAGGTTTTTAATGTCATGATTATAACACACGTAACGAAATTTGTAACGTTACGATCATGACCGATTGTAAGGCAGGGTATTCACTTTAGAAATGCAATCTCGTCTTAATTTAATTTTCTGAATGATAGGGTAATTGGGACTAGGTATATAGAACTGAATATTGGTTTTATAGAGCTAATTTTAAGTAGGTACATATTAATCTATTATTTATTTAAAGGAAAAAATCATAATAAAGTTAATAGGAAAGACACTGACACTGTGATAAAAAAAAGAAAGATGATTGTGATTTTACCAGCACCTCTGCGACAGGTAATACGAATTGATAGAACTGACTACCTGTTGTAAACCTTGTTTTCACTGTCATTAAATTACTTTTTACTTGAATTGTTTTATTATTGCGTCACCCGTCTCCGAGAGGAATCTAAGTATATTAAAATATGTTCGATATAAATAACCGTTTTAATAAAAAGAAACAAGTAAGTATACTATTACTATCGGTATAAATAAATGTATAAAAAAATGTATGTTATGAATCATATTCTACAATCCTGAACTAAGCTTTATGTTGATCATGAATGTCACATTGAGTCACGTATGTAACGTTTGTTACGATGTCATGAATGTTACTGTACACTTTTTTGCGACCGAACCCAGATCCTATACCTACACATGCTTTTGACGTAAAAGTTGTTCTGGAATCATAAAATTATAAAAATAACACAGTACATCTCTTTGGCACAAAGTGGCAAATTATCAGTTGTCTAGATCCCATAGCATAAGCTTATATTGTCTTAATTTGGGCTAGATGATGTTGTGTGAGAATGTCCGAACCTCGCTACTTATAATGGAAGCACTCTGCGGCTGGACGATCGGCTCACCGAACTCGAGGTAGAACTGGGTCGCATAAACTGGCATTAGGGCTTGAACTCCGGAATTCCGGAATTGGCATAATTCCGGAATTCCGACAAAATCTAATATCGTTCTCAATTCCGGAATTGGCGAGATCAATACCGGTATTTCGATATTGAAAAAAAAAATCGCTTTAATTTCATTACAAACAAAAATGTAGATTATAAGCTTCTTATGCAATTTAATTACCTTTAATTACTACAATGTTGAAAATTACGTCTCGAGAAAACGAGACCCAGCGGTCCCTGCTCCACCAGGAAACCGTGGAGACATGGAAGGTGCGAGTTGAGCAACCAAAGGGGGGATTCGCCACAATCGCGGCCGTCAGACCGGTCATGGACGAGTGGCTGGAGAGGAGACACGGTGCTCTCTCCTACCGGCTGTCACAGATTCTAACCGGGCACGGTAGCTTCGGTAGGTATCTGTGGCGAAGACACCGGGAAACCACGGCCGAGTGTCAGCACTGCGAGGACCGCAGCGATGACATGGCGCTCCACACGCTGGTGGAGTTCACAGCATGGGCGCAAGAGCGACAGGTCCTCGTAGTGGGTCTGGACGTGGACACTCTCTCGCTCGAGACCATGGTGCGAGCCATGATCTCCAGCGGGAGTAAGTGGGATTGTGCCGCCTCTTTCTGCGAGCAGGTCATGCTCGTGAAGGAGGGGGCGGGGCGGGTACGGGAGAGAACTCTTCCACCCGAGTTCCGCAGTCGGCGGCCTGGGCGCCGCCGAAGTGTCTTCGCCGAGGACTATCGGCCTCCATGACCGGGGGTCTGAGGATGGTGAGAGGGTCGCTCACCGTCCTTACAGAAGCAGGCCCATGACGGCAGCGTGACGTGAGGAACTCACGTACGCCCCCCTTAGAAGCGGGATCACACCCGAAACCCCCCAAAGACGCGGGATAGCACCCGAACCACCCCCTAGGCGAGGCCGCGGTGGCGGCCCTAGGTCTGTTGGGATTGGGAGTCCTGGGATATCCAGATACAACCATAGGCTGTTGGGTGTTACGTGAGGTTTTTTAGTCGGTAGGAGTCCGGCATAACATCCATGAGAATTTTTCCTCACGTAAGATAAAAGAATGTTGATAATTATCCTAAATTATAGACATTCTCTATTAACAAATTAATTCGATTATGTACTTAGGTATTAATCATTTTATTTGATGATATTTCTAAAACCTACTAAGAATGTAAATCCATAAAATTAATGGTATTTGATAGAAAACATACTATTTAAATAATAATATTATTGATGACGTTTTTGTATTTTTTTTACATTTTGATTTAAATTTATAGTGCGAACTTAGACTTAGTTCTGACTTATGCTACGAGTTAAATTTAACGTTGATAGAAACGCTGTTAGAATTTGACAGAGGTCTCGCTCAGCATAGTTCTAGTAGTTCTGAAGGAACTCATGGGGCCCATAGCTTATTATTAGGGGCAAACTTTGCCCCAAGGCGCACTACTGACCCAGAGTGAGAAGGGTCCTGGGTTCCCTGTTCTCATCAAGGCGGAGGTGCATATTCCATCGCACATGGCTCCGTCTCAGGCGTCTGATGCTGATTACAGCGAGAACGACGTGCCCGTCACTGAAGGTGACGGCCGATCGTGTTGCTTCGTTGAGCAACTCCGGCCGATCCCCGATCAGTCGATCCCAAACAATGATACGCTCAAGGAGCTTGCATACCTCGTTAGGTATGCAAGCTCCTTGAGCGTAGCATTGCATAGCGCACAGTCGGGCACCTCACACGCGTGGGGCCAGATCTGGCGGATAACCAGTTTGGTTTCCGTCAAGGGCGCTCCACCGTGGATGCGATCATGCGCATTAGAAGACTGACGGAGGAAGTAACATCGCAGGGTGAGGTGGTGTTGAAAGCGATGGCGATGTCACGAAACACCGGCATCGCCTTCAACACCTTGCCCTGGAGCTGCGTTAGGGAGGCGCTTATTTATCATGGCGTGCCTCCCTACTTCCGTCGAATTGTCGGGGCCTATCTTTCCGAGAGGGCCATAACTTACCCAAGCTGGCCAGGACCCAGCCGGGTCAGCGAGATACGTCGTGCGGTGTTCCGCAGAGATCAGTCTTAAGACCGCTTCTGTGGAACATCGGTTACGATTGGGTGCAGCGTAGTCCGTTGCTCAGAGGCGGCATGTCTCGAGAATCTGGCAGCGAGGCAACTTGCGTCCTTGTTTAAATAAATAAATTATATTTCTAATTTATTCTTTTCTGGTGCAATGAGGCGCTGGAGCGGGGTCATAGGCCTACGTCTCCAGAAATCTAGGTTCGGCAGTTCCAGCTCCACAAGGAAACCGTGGAGACCTGGACTTGAGCAACACACCGAATCGCCACATCACGTCACACAAGGGGGGAATCGCCGAATCATCATCAATCACGGCGGTCACACCGGTCATGGGCGAGCGACTAGAGAGGAGCCACGGTGCGGGTGCTCTGTCCTACCGGTTGTCACAGATGTTTACCGGGCACGGGAGCTTCAGTAAGTATCTGTGACGAATACACCGGGAAACCACACCTGAGTGCCAGCACTGCTAGGAACGCAGTGAAGACACAGTACTTCACATATTAGTGGAGTACACAGCATGGGTTTAACAGCGCCCGGTCCTCGTGGTGCATCTGGACGTGGACATTCTCAACAATTGCGTGAGCTATGATCTCCAGTGGGAGTAAGTGGGACGCCACTGCGTCTTTCTGTGATCAGTTAATGCGGCGAAAAGTGATCGAGAGAGAACGCTCCTACCCGAATTCCGCATGTCTTTGCCCAAGACTATCGGCCTCCATAATCGGGGGTCTGAGGACGGTGGGAGGGGTAATCGCCGTCCTTACAAAAGCACGCCCAAGACGAAAGCGTGACGTGAAAGTTTCACGCACGTCACACGCCCTGAGAAGCGGGATAAAACCTGAACAAGCCGCAGATACGCGGGATAGCACCCGAACCTCCTAGGCGAGGCCGCAGTGATAGTCAAGGCCTGTGGGAAATCCTGGGGTCATCCTTCTGAGGGCTTTCCCGAGCCAACCGTAGGCAATAGTTAGGAAACGTGTGGTTTTTAGTTGGTTACGTTAAAACAAGTAATTTTACTGGGAATCAAAGTAGTTTATCACTAATCACGTAGGACTGTCAGCTCCCGTTTCTTTTTTCACATTTCACTATTTTGTACAAAACGCAACTTGATTGAGTTCCGGAATTCCGGAATTCCGGAATTCAAATACTGAATATCGAAACCCAATTCCGGAACTGAAAAAACGTCCGATATTCAAGCCCTAACTGGCATATACTGGTGTTGTGCGAAGTCCGAAGAAAGGGGGAGGACACGCTAACCCTTGGGTCGGGTGACCTATTCTACTTTCGGGAAGGTGATGGAAGACATTCTTCCGAGGGCGGTGTCGGCTTTACGGTGAAAAAGGAACTCGTTAGCAGCATTGTGGAGATCAGAAGTGTTTCGCCTCGGGTAGCATACGTAATACTGAGACTTACCAACAGGACTCCCTGAAGGTGATTCAGGTGTACCTATGCCCCAACTTCGAGAAGCACTGACGAGGCAGTTGAGACCGTGTACGAGGACGTGGTGAAAGCATTACACGGTACTGCCAAGACTCACTACAATGTTATGATAAGGGACTTCACTGTCAAAGTACAAGAACGCGGTGAAACAAAAATCGGACTTTTTGGTGTTGGGCGTAGAAATGACCGGGGGCCGCGGGGCAGTATGCTTATCAACTTTCTTGAGGCTCAGGGGCTCTTCTTGATAAACTCATTCTTTAAGAAAAAACCCCATAAAAGGTGGACTGGCGAAGCCCCAACAAGATCACAAGGAACGAGATAAAATTCATCATGTCGGACAGGAGGTGTATATTTATTATTTGGAGAAGATGTCTCTGTGATCAACAGGTTTAATATCGGAAATGATCACCGACTCGTCAGAGCGTCTCTGAATTTAGAATTCCGCGTCGAAAGGGCCCGGATGATGAAGCCTACTCTCCGACCTACTGCGCTCCAAATAGCTTTGTGTGCCGAGAAGTTTCAATTGGAGCTTCAAAATCGTTTCGATCTGCTGGAAACCACTGGCAACAATCACGATAAGGCCGATACTGTAGTCAGGACGCTACAACAAGTATTCCGAAGGTTTCAGTCTGGAAAAAAGCAAAAATAGGTGTTCCCAGCTTTCGCCCGAGACCCTCGAGCTCATGAGAATCAGACGGGAAACGCCATCTACATTTCATTGAAGTGCGAAAATTAGGATGTATGCTGTGTTCGCACTGAGTTCTAATGTCATTTAGACTCAGTTCAGCCGAGAACTGAGTCTAAATGAGCGATGTTGAATAGTGTTGCCGAGAATCCAGTTTGCGAACCTCAATAAAAAAATAAAAATCTATGCATACTTACTTTTGCTTACTTTTGGTCTTCGTCAGACCAGAGAGATTTAAACATCAAAATCCGAAAGCTGCTATGACGCGACCTCAGACGTTATAACACCAACATCGTAGGGGCAGCGATTACACAAAATTGGGGTACTAAAGTCTTTGCCCAACAGCTCGGAAGACCTCGTCTGACAAAATTGAAGACAGCGGGTGGCAAAACCGAGACCTCGAGATTCTCGAAGAAGTTAGGAGCTTCTACAGAGAACTATATGCATCACGGAAAAAAAGACCGACGGGACCTAGCGACCGTGACCACAGAGCCCCACTAATGTGCCACTATACCGAAGACATTCTGGATATTGACCAGGGCGAGGTCAGGGCTGCTCTCGAACAACTAAAAACCAATAAATCCCTGGAGAGGACGGAATAACGACTGAGCTTCTTAAAGCTGGCGGGACTCTAGTTCTCAAAGAGCGGACGAGTCTCTTTAATTCCGTCCTCCAACAGGGACAAACACCTAAAGCGTGGAGCGGAAGTGCGGTGGCTCTGTTTTTCGAAAAAGGTGACAAGACCTTGCTGAAAAATTATATACCCATCTCACTCCTTAGCCATGTTAAGTAGACGGGTAAGTGGCTACGATGGGGGTTTTAGACGGTTTGGATCTGGCATAACGTCCGGTGGGATTTCTACTCCTATAAAAGGGCTTCACACGGAATGTTATAGGTATTGCTCTGTCCTTTGCCATGATTGTAGGTACCTACTTATTTGTTCTACTATTATTCCGCTACATATCTACTACAATACGAATCTAAAAGAGCACCACTCTTACTGAAACTAGTCAGAGATCACCTTCGTGGCATAAACTCACCTTCGTGGGTAAAACGCCACGAAGGATGTGACACGAAGGTAACGAAAACATAGCTTTTTTTTTAAATTCCGACAAAGTTTAGCCGTTACGTTTTAAATCAAATACTACATAAATATCTCAATTAATTTGCGGTTTCTATGAATAAAGTCTGACTTCAATAGCTATTATACAATGTCCAAAAAGTCACCCACGAAAAGTACTCGAATTAAGTGTCAAATGTAGAAACTTACTGATATTTTTTTTTCTTATGGAGCCAGGAGTTGCACTTTGCACTCTCGCGATGCCCGAGCTCGAATAACGTTCAGTTAAGTTGAGTTTTGTTATTGGGGCGGTCGTTTTGGTCAACAGTAAACCGTTTACTACGCAAATTTAGAGTACCTAGATTCGTGTGACCGATGTATATTGTGTTTTAAGTTCTAAATAATAGTTAAAAGATTTTTTTTTTGTAATACTGTGTGTGTAGTGTATGTTATTACGGTGAATTTAGTGTATGTAACTTCAAAATCTATGGAAATTTGGGGAAGCAGTAACCAAATGTTTAACTGAATTGGGAAGTGTGACACGAGTAGAATGCGAAAAATGACCCCGATTTTGACCTTTCGTGTTAATTTTTGGTATGAATATTTACTTCTATTGCAACAAATTTCATGTATTTTATAGCTTAATGGCTGTTTTATCCACTATTTTAAAACATTTCTTTCTAACTCATACGGTTTAGAAAATATAAGCGTGTGACCATCAAATTTAAGCAACCAGGAGAAATAGCCATATTATTGATAATTCATTTCAATTAACGAATTAACTAAATGTACAGAAATTCCCCAGAGGTCAGCAGTTTTCTTAATATTTAAAGATTTAAAAGTTTTTATGACAGTGTGTATACTAATTTTACTGAATTTGAATATTTCATTACAGCAAGGAACATTTGCTTTTAACAAGGATTCTGCTATTGGGGTAGAAGAACATAGGGCTCTGGTCAAATCTACTGGAATTCGAGAAAAAAATTGTTCAAATTCGTTAGCGACTTCGGCATCTGTTGTAATTATGTTACCATTTACTTTAAGTTTAAAATTATTATCATTCGATTTTGCTTGGCCTCTTTCTGCGTTAATTATTTTCCAAGTAGATTTAACTTTGTCTACACTATTGAGAATTTTATTACTTATATACTTTCTTTTGGCTGCTAAGCAGTCTGCTTTAAACTTTTTTGAATAAGTTTTAACATAATTTAGAAATTCATCTGTTCTATTAAGCTGTCTTTCTGAGTATAGTTCATACAGTTTTTGTCTACTTTTATGTATATCCTCAGTGGCCCATTCACTGAAGGCTGGCCTATCACCGATTGTGACTTCCTTAGACTTGAATACGGAGTTGAACTCATTGTAAAAGGAATCATAAAATAACTTATACATTACATTTGGATCTAAGCCAGTGTCTAAAAATGGAAGTTTATTGCAAAGTCCAACTCGCATACGTTCCAAGCGGTCACTAGTTACTGGTCTACATAATATTTTACGTCGTTTAACTTTTTCTTTTGTGATCTTGAAAGATGCTATTTGCCCAGTATGATCTGATTTTATCTTATTTATAATACTCTTACTTTCTGGCAACATATCACTGTATATATTGTCCAGACAAGTAGCTGTTGTATCACAATATCTAGTAGGCTCTAAAAATAAATTAGTGAGATTGTGTGATTTAAATAAATTTAAGATATCATTGGTCTGACGCGTATTTATAAGTATATTAACATTAAAATCACCGCACACTATTAGGTGTTTATTAGTTTTTCCAAGTTTAAATAGCACTTTATCCATTACTTCCTCAAACTCACAAAAGGGTGAGACTCCAGGTTTATATACGCATACTACTATGAATTGCTCCAATTCTACGCACGATATTTCAACTGTACACTCTACAGAGAGGGACACAACATCTTTCCGTTCCTTATATTTTAATTTCTTATTTAATAAAATCAACGAACCCCCACGTGTTGTGTTGACCCTGCAGAACGCACTACCAACCCGGTGACTACTGAAACTGAACATGAGCTCATACTCCTTGTGTTTGGACCGTGCCGTGTGGCGCTCGGTTCTTTCTGCCTACCCCGCAAGGGATTTGGCGTATAAAAGAAGAATCGATTTTCAAAGTGATATTTTTGGCTTTTGTAAACATAATGCAGTTTTAACAGCAGCAACGTATAAAAATAGTAGGATATCAGAATACTAGAAAAGCTTATGTACCTGACTAACAAAACAACGGCTTCTAGTACATTGTTCGCGAACCACACAACTGTCTAACAATACCGAAAGTCTCTGTTCAAAGGCTTCACGATGAATTTACAAGTCACATTGTCCACTAATGGGAAGGACATTCATGCCTAGGCAGAAAACAGGCTTTTATATGGAAATACTTACATGGAAATGGCAGAGCTAACTTTTAATGTTACAGGACGATGTAATTTATGGGCATTGTGTTTTTTTTGATGAAAAGCTCAGTTGGCTAACTAATAATGTAATTTAAGTACGCATATAAAGCCAATTAATTTTTTTTTTCAATTTAATAAGACCTGATCTCGAGACTGTTTTAATTACCCTTAAAATACGCCCATGTTCACCGGGTGAACGTAGTGAGTGTAGCTTCCCAACAGTGAAAAAAATTTTCAAATCAGTCCAGTAGTTTCGGAGCCTATTCGATGCAAACAAACAAACAATCAAATCTTTCCTCTCTATAATATTAGTATAGATTAAATAAAAACTTTTCCCAAGACTGTTTTAATTACCCTTAAAATACGTAGTTCAAGTGCAATGAATAGGGTATCGCGCAGACTATTTTGATGTACTTAGGTACTACTAAGTGCAGCAAGTACTAAGCTTCGAAAAAATACCATCAAATTGTAAGGTACCCTGTATGATCAATCAGAATATTACTGAAATACTTTCATCATCCGAGAAGTGAGGTAGTATCTCCAATATTTCTTCAAACAAAATTGACTATTTGTCAGCCGATATTAATATTATGACAGGCAGATGAAGAGGTTCACTTATCGTCAGAGTATAAAGATACTTTGTTCTGTCATTCGGTAGCCAAAACCTAGCATAGCAAAGCGTAGAAAGAAGGACTAATAATCTGATAATTAGTACCTACGGTGGGGCGGGATCGGGAGAGAACTCTCCAACCGTCTTCGCCGAGGACTATCGGCCTCCATGACCGGGGGCCTGAGGACGGTGAGAGGGCGGCTCACCGTCCGTACATAAGCAGGCCCATGACGGCAGCGTGACGTGATTAACTTACGCACGCCACCCCTTAGAAGCGCGATCACACCCGAGAACCCCTCAAAGACGCGAGATAGCTATAGCCGCAGTGGCAGCTGTGGGTCTGTTGGGAGTCCTAGGACATCCTTCCGAGAGCTTACCCAGGGCTCCCAACCATAGGCTGTTGGGCGTAACGTGAGATTTTTTAGTCGGTAGGAGTCCGGCATAGCATCCATGAGGATTTTCCCTCACGTTAAAAAAAGCCCTTTGTTATCTCTTTTTATCAAGATCGTACAATACTTAAAGCAGTAATTCAACTGCTCTTAAAATATTAATAAGCGTAGTTCCTCTTTCTTTGTTTAAAAAAAATGATTCACATTTTCTTCACTACGCACGTCTGATGCACTCAAGAACTATGTAACAATCATAACATGTAGATATACTGTGTCTAATCCAAGGTCGTGCTGATTAGTTACGCAGTACACGCACACACACGGATTCGATGTTTTATAGTTTTTGTTTTACATGGTATATTATAAATTAGGTACATATTTTATGTTATATTTTTGGTGGAACTTTGTATAAATGAATTTTGGAACCCGATAAATCCGAAATTCGAATTTAAAACATCCATAGCACTGACATACGCTCACAACTGCGTTATCACGTAAGGTAAATAAAAGTAGATGTTTAAAAGTTTATGAAAGGAGCTATTGACATACATACATACATATCATCACGTCTGTTTTCCAACGGGGTAGGCAGATACTATGGCTTTCCACTTGTTACGATCCTGACATATCACTTTCCCTTCTTCTACTTTCATAAGTGTTATCATACATACTATACTATACTATACTATCTTCACGCCAAATCCCTTGCGGGGTAGGCAGAAAGAACCGAGCGCCACACGGCACGGTCCATACACACCTCACTCGCCTCTTCAACTTTCATTTTTCTTTTCATGCATGCACGTCGGTTCCTACGGCTCTTGACACCACCCTCCACTAACACATGATTAATTTGGTCGTGGTAGGTGTGTCGTGGCCTTCCCCGACTCCTACGTCCATCCACTTTCGCGTTGTATATCTGTTTTGTCATTCTTTCATCTCCCATTCGTTCCACATGCCCGAACCATCGTAGCATGCCCTTCCTTACTTTAACACCGACACTCTCTTTCAGACCAACTCTCTTTCTTACATCTTCATTCCGAACGCGATCTGCGAGCGTTACTCCGCAGATTTTGCGTAGCGCGCGCATCTCGACCGCGTTTATTCTACTTTCATGCGTTTCCTGCCATACCCAACTCTCGCTTCCATACGTTAGCGTAGGTATCAGCACCGCATTGTGTACTGCGAGCTGGGCCTTTTGACTTAAGGCCTTGGTACCTAAAAGTTTGCCTAACGCTCCATTCACACTATTTCCCGCAGTTACCCTCTTTTCTACATCAGCGGTGTACCGTCCATCCCTGCTAAATGCACATCCAAGATATACAAACTCATCCACCTGTTCCAGCACTACATCATTTACAGTTATCCTGGCATTCGTTCTGTCCTCTTCTCTTTCGAATACCATCACTTTCGTTTTAGTCGCGTTCAAATGTAAGCCTCTCATTAGACAATCATCTTTCATCGTTGTGACTAGTGACTGTAGTTCTGATGGCGATTCGGCTATGAGCACGGCATCATCTGCATACAGCAAACAGTTCACAAGTAAGTCACCCATTCGCAATCCAACATTCATCGATCTTACTCTCTTAAGACAATCGTCCAGGTACAGGACAAACAGCAGAGCCGACAGCACGCAACCCTGTCTGACGCCAATGTTGACGTCAAACCAGGGAGACAGGCTGCCGCCCACCCGCACACATGCCGTACATCCCACATATGTAGACTGCACAGCACGAAGCAGCGCACCATCAATCCCGTATCCTGGCAATATATCCCAGAGATCCTTCCGTACAACTCTGTCAAATGCTTTCTCCATGTCCACAAAACCGCAGAAAACCTTCCGGCCTACAGCCAGCTGCTTCTCTACAATGTTGCGGAGCGAGAAAACTTGGTCCATACATCCCCTTCCATTTCGGAAACCACCCTGCGCCTCCCACAGTAATCCGTCAGATTCCACCCTCATTCTCCTTTCAATAATTTTGCCATACACTTTAGCTGCTATACTGATCAAACTGATGGCCCTATAGTTGGCGCACTCCATACGTGAGCCCTTGCCTTTATACAAGGGCACGACGATAGCACGCCTCCAGTCCATTGGGACCCTTCCAGTCTTCCAGCATAGATTGCTCAATGACCAGAAGGCGTCCCGGACGCAAGGACCACCTAATTTGATCATTTCAGCAGATATCCTATCAATTCCCGCAGACTTTCCATTTTTCAAGCTTCGTATCGACCATTCAATCTCTTCCAAAGTAATATCTCCGCTTGATGCTTGCACTGCAAGATCAGTTATCGCCTCCCTCGCAGTGCCCGCATCCGGGAGATATTCATACATTTCTCCAAAGTACTCATTCCACCGCTCTAACACCTCTAAGGGGTCCGCAATAATTAAATTAAATAATTATCATACATGCTCTCCAATTATTAGATATTTGTTATGTTTTGGTGTACTAAGGGTGTAAGCGTACCCCAGGGTAGCATCCTCGGCCTTACACGTTTTCTGGTCAACTATCTGCAACATAACACTATTAATTATAACAGTTTAAGACTATAGGTCTAAATATCTTGAAAAATTTCCCCTATCTATCAAAAATCGTTTTCGCTAGGGCGCTCGCGTTTAGAGAAACAGTATCAACTTGTCTAGGCCTGGAAGAAAATTTAACCGGAAAATTTATAAAAAATTGAAATCAATAACATATTTTTTAATTTGTTACAGGTATGTAAATTGGAGGACAGTTGCGTGTTACTTACAGAATGTCTGTAATAGTAGTAAGTGTTTTTTTTTTAATATCAAGCTCGTCAAATTGACGTCGCCAGCCTGAAGGAAAGCCGAAGTGCCTCTAGCGATTGGGGGCCACTCTCATGCCCGCCTTCGACTGCGAGCGAGTCGGACCCATTACGGACTCCGCTATACTCGTAACGACGATTTTCATACATGTCCTTCCACCAAAGCGGACATGACATGTATCGAAAATCATCGTTACGAGTATAGCGGAGTCCGTAATGGGTCCGAATCGCTCGCAGTGGAAAGCGGGCATCACAGTACGTAAGACTTCTGACTCTGACAGTGGTAAAAGTAGTGATGTAGGTATGTTTAAATGTGTTGTTAAATTTGTTTATTTTGTGTTTAATAGCGTAACTGTAAGTTTGAAGTTTAACATAAACTTAATCATAATCATTTATTTATTTGTGAAACATAGGCAGGTTACAGATCTTGGAAAATAAATGTTTTACAGTTCTCTATGTCCTACCACATTGTGGTGTACAAATAATGAAATTAAACACACTGAATAACAAATCGGGTAAGTTTGACATTGTTTTAAGCCTTCATTCAGGCCTCAATGTATTTGGAGGTAATTAGCGAATTTAAGAAGGAAGCGCAAACATTTTTATGATTCAGATACCAGGAAATCAGGAAATCGGAGCGTTATAAAACGTAACACGCACTCACTTCTATTTCCTTAACATCTCTCTGTTAGATCACAAACATTATTTCACTAATAACAGCTGGTGTGGAAACAAAGCTATATTTCAGCTGCGCTCCTATTCCAAATCATGTCTGTACAATTTGGCGCCCACATAGTAATAACTAACAATTCTGCAAGCAACAACACATATTATTACTTAGCATTACGGTATATAATAGTATCATTACACACGTAAGGTGTTATGTAGACATGTTAACTGCTTTACAAGTAATTTAAATTAAACAAACCACTTATTTGTTAATTTCACATTTCAAGCGTACTGCTCCATTTTTTAGGGTGAGTAAATTTTTCATGACTAACGAACTTAGACCATATAACACGGGACTAGCCTTTGCGAACCACCGAATACAAAAATATTCTGCCAGTTTTCATACAAGTGAAGGGGGAAACACAAAGACATATAAAATTTCATTGCATTTAAAAATGTATTAATCGACAAACGCGTAATGGCTGTTGTGTGTTAATTGTTATTGTACAGTCAACTACAATGTAATGTACTAGTTTAATCATATAAAATGATGTACTGATGTACAGGCTTTTCATAAAGCCAAAAGACCAAATGGTCATGTGCAATGGCAGAAAACAATGCTTAAGTAAGGCGCATCCTGTGGTTAGATGATCTAAGCTAACGAACGAACGCGTAACGATCGCGCTCATAATGCGCACAAAAGGAAAATAAATTTATCGATTAACATCTTTTAGTTCCATGCGCTCCTAGTACTAACTTTATATTTTGTACTAACCTGTTATTTTTCACATAGCTGCCTAGTCTATCCCCGTAGGCGTAGGCAGAGACCATTATAATAGTGAACATTTTTATATTTTTTTGTATTATGGAATGAACCTCATGCCGTCCAGTAGACAATTTGTGCCCTCCGAACTGCTGTTGTGTCCTAACAACGAAAGACTATGATATGTATTTTTGACCTATGGGTTCTCCCAGCTGGTTAAATCCCATACAAGGATACCAGACAGGGAGAACGAGCATAGTGCATTGCTGGACCTCCTGCTGACAACGCGTCCGGACGGAAACAACGTTTCAGTGGATGCTCCGCTAGGATCGTCGGACCACTGTGTCGTTCGGACGCATGTGCCTCTCGCAAGGCCTGAACCACCTCGGCCCAAGGAGTGGCGACATGTGTGGCACTACAAGTCAGCAGACTGGGATGGACTGCGAGAGTTCTATGCGTCGTACCCGTGGTGGCGGCTTTGTTTTGCCTCAGAGGATCTGGATTCTTGTGCTATAGCAGTCGCTGAGGGGATCTTGGAGGGTATGGAATGCTACATTCCCAACCGCTGGATCCCTGTAGGTGCAAAAAAGCAATTGTCAAGGCCAGGTTCGATTTCGTCGGCAGAATTGGCGAACGGCTAGCAGGCTACCCTTCAGGAAGTCGTGAATTTTGGTCGCTTGCCAAAGCTGCCGAGGGAAACTTCTGTCGGTCAGGATTACCACCCTTGCTTAAACCCGACGGTAGTTTGGCCCAGAGTGCCAAGGAGAAAGCCGACCTTTTGGGTAATCTCTTTGCCTCTAACTCGACCATGAGCGACGGGGGTGCTTTACCGCCGGGCATTCCGAGTTGTGGCACTTCCATGCCGGAAGTTAAATTTACACAGCGGAATGTCCGGCGAGAGCTTCAATCCCTGGACGTTCATAAGTCGAGTGGGCCAGACGGCATTCCCGCGGTGGTACTAAAGCATTGTGGTCCAGAGTTGTGTCCGGTACTTACACGTCTTTTCACACTTTCCTATTCCATGCAACAAGTCCCGGCGTCGTGGAAGATCGCGTATGTACATCCTGTACCCAAGAAGGGTGACAGGACCGACCCGGCCAATTACAGGCCTATAGCCGTCACCTCCCTTTTATCCAAGGTGATGGAGCGTGTAATTAATACACAGCTCCTGGGGTACCTTGAGGAACACGACCTGCTCAGCGACCGGCAGTACGGTTTCCGTCACGGTCGCTCGACGGGCGATCTTCTTGTGTACCTAACACACCGATGGGCGGCGGCTATCGAGAGTAAGGGTGAGGCTCTAGCAGTGAGCCTCGACATCTCTAAAGCCTTTGACCGGGTCTGGCACCGTGGTCTACTTACGAAATTGCCCTCATATGGACTACCTGAGAGATTATGCGGATGGGTGTCCAGCTTCTTGGCCGGTAGAAGCATCAGGGCCGTCGTTGACGGCAGCTGTTCAGACTGCATGGCCATAAACGCTGGAGTACCGCAAGGTTCAGTGTTGTCCCCTACTCTGTTTCTGCTGCATATCAATGACATGTTGTCTATTGATGGCATTCATTGTTATGCGGACGACAGTACGGGGGACACTTGTTACACGGGCCGCCCCGGTATCTCTCGGGACACAGTAGAGGAAAATCGTGAACAGCTTGTGTCTGAAATCGAGGCTACTCTTTCTAGAGTGTCCGATTGGGGTGGACAAAATCTTGTCCAGTTCAACCCTTCCAAGACACAAGCGTGTTTTTTCACCGCTAAGCAAACCCCAATTACTGTAGCGCCGCAATTTCAGGGCACATCTCTTTCCATCTCCAAAAGTATAGGGATCCTTGGCGTTGACATCTCCAGTGACGTTCAGTTCCGTAGTCATTTGGAGGACAAGGCTAAGCTGGCGTCCAAGAAGCTAGGTGTGCTCAACAGGGCGCGGCGGTACTTCACTGCGGCGCAAACACTGCTTCTCTATAAGTCGCAAGTGCGGCCACATATGGAGTACTGCTGTCACCTCTGGGCGGGAGCACCTGAATATCAGCTTCGTCCATTTGGCTCGGTGCAAAGACGAGCTGTAAGAATTGTCAACGATCCTGTACTTACAGCTGGTGTGGAACCTCTTCGCGACAGGAGAGACTTTGCCTCCTTATGCGTGTACAATGGTATGTGCTCTGAGGAATTGTTTGATATGATGCCCACGGCTACGTTCTATCATCGCACCGCTCGCCACAGACAGGGAGTTCATCCTCACACTCTGCGTCCGGTGCGTTCCAGCACGGTTAGATCCGATAGGTGTTTTCTTCCGCGCACGCTTAGGTTGTGGAATGACCTCCCTGCCTCGGTTTTCCCAAACGCCTACAGTATGGGGTTCTTCAAAAGGGGTCTTAGAAGGTTTTTACAGGGTCGGCAGCGCGAGTGTGGCACCTCTGGTGTTGCAAACGTTCATAGGCTGCGGTGACCACCGGTCCTTCTGGTGGGCCGTATGCTTGTCTGCCACCTTAGTGGTATAAAAAAAAAAAAAAAAAAAAAATATGTGAAGATAATTTTATTAACCCTAAACCTAGTCACGGCAATACTATCATTACCCTGACCAGTTTTGCCGTGACAAGTATTTCCGTGGCCTGGTGATTCAGTAATAAATTCATCCTCTGCTTTCTTTACTATAGATGCCATAGAAACGTGAGACTTTTGACTAGCAGACGGATTTTCCTGTGTTTGATCAGGTATAGCAAAAGCTAGTTCTTTCTGTAAAAGCATCGCAAAACGAGCTTAAGGGCCATTGCTATCTGTGATAAGAAAGAAACCCTTAATCTTACTAGGACCACATACCTTCTAATAAATTGTAAAAATACATACATGATGAAGTTTCGGTGGGACCTAATGTTTTTATTATTTGTGACGTCACAAGTAGGCGGGCACCGTGACCGTTGCGCTCTGGTTACAACGACTTTGAGCTAAGTCACTGTCTGTACTTGAATATTCACAAGGAGATGTTAATATAATCATATCACACGGTAATAAGTTGGTAACCACCCCCATTCGACCCATCGGTCGACGGGGTTAGGAATACTTGTAATACCAGGCGTAGCTGGCTTGCCCATTGCAGGTTTCAGAAAACGTAATGGTGATTCACATCCTTTTCCTTGTCCGAAAAATATGTAGGGCCTAAAATGCCACCCTTAAGCAGTCGACAGCATCGTTAGCACAGCTTGCTCAGAATTCTGTAAAAATCACTTTGTTAAACATCGGATGCTTCAGTTAATCCTAAGACGAGGAGCCATTTGCAGCATTTGCATTTACGAGCGTTTTCATATTTCAGAAGGCGCTTTGATCAATTTTCCCTATTACCAGGAGCATGTAATCGAAGGCTTTATGGACGTTAGTCAGTCCCTCTCCATTTCAACAAGACAGTCGACAGCAGAGAGACAGACGTAAGCCCCACGTCAATGCAAAAGCAGCATCATGTGTTTTTGCAATGAACTCGTTATTTTCATTGCAAGAACACATCGTCTACATGGTCTACATAATGGGGTTCTTCAAAAGGGGTCTTAGCAGGTTCTTGCAGGGTCCGCACTTCGGCAGTGCAAGTCTAGTTCCTCTGTTGTTGCAAATGCTCTTAGACTTCAGTAACCACATTCCAATCGGGTGGGCCGCTTGTCTGCCACCTGAATGAAATAAAAAAAACAAAGCTTTTCCTTCAAAAACGGTGTGTGCAATTAGTAATTACTCCGTGCTATTATGCTCATCAAATTTTTAATACCGTACAATTACTTGTAGAGTAAGGAGCCATGTAATTATACTACGAACTAACACTTTACAGTTGTCTGTAAATACCGCTAATGGAACTAGTTTCATTTACAATACTTGAAATCTTCATCAATGTTGAACCATAAGAAGTTACCGAATCATCTTAGTATATTTACTCTACAATTACCACAGCGCAGTAAACGGAAATTTTCAAAAAGCACTGTCCAGTTTCCGATCAGATTGTTGATACAACTGGGCATCGAACCCGCACCGGTACGTCTTCATCAAGATAACGAGTACAATTGAATCAAAAGAGAGATTTTATCTTTGTAGAGTTAGTTGTAGTGCTCCAGATGGTTATGGGCTTCTGGTACATGCTAGTATTTGTACTTACAAATATTTATAGTTAATATCCCAAGAAATCATTCTACAATGTTTTAGCGATCTGTATTTTATTTATTTTAAAAAGTTACTCATTTTTTTTACTTTTTGTGATCTTACTCAATCAAAGAGATCTGAGTACAATACTTTAGCTTCAGGAGTAAATTGAATTTTCCAAGTTGCCAGCAGGAAGAGTAGCTCTAACTTGATAAGGACAGTAGGTGCGTGATGATAGCCGAGAGAAGGCCAGGAGTTAAGTGATATCTGGATAAGGAGTCCCGTCATCACTTAATGCATTCCTGTGGCTTTTCTCCCTTAGGGAATAAGATTTTATACCATCACTTTCCCAGAGACTAAGCGGTATGTACTATAGCTACGTATTTTTATGACTCTCAATATTTCATTCTATCTCAACAAACTTCGTATCGTACAAACCATATATTATCTTTCGATTCTATCAGTAGCATATTCATTATGGGCTTATAAATATTCATCCACGCATCTTGTGTGTTACATTAAGAAATATTGTATCATATTTAGTTAACGGGCCCATAATGACTGGCATTACCGGTTGTGTGTGAATGAATTCCGAAACATTCAAAATGCATGTTTTATCAAAATATTAATGAAGATCGTTTGATTTGTATTGCCGGTATTGAAAAGCTTTCAAGTGGCAATGACCTTGAACTTGACAAATGTATATAAATAAATGCAAGATGGCCGCATCATAAACATAATGTAGGTAGTAAAAAGAAATGGATAAATCGTCTATGAAAAGAAGCTGACGCAGAGTTTTGAAACTGAATGAGCGTTTCAAAAGATCGTTCCTCTGTCGAACTATAAAACGAACTGCCTGCCTACATGTTTCCCTCATCTAAAAAACCCGGGTTCTTCAAGCGGAGTGTGAATCACAGGGCTGCCAACTTGAGGACCACTGTCAGAAGTCTTACGGACTGTGAGAGTGGTCCTCAATCGCTAGATGCGCCATGGTTTTCCATCAGGTTGACGACGTCAATTTGGCGACTTTTATTTAAAAAACGGACAAAAAAGAACGCGAAAAGTGTACTGAAAAATGTAAAGGAGTCAATCCATTAGTAGTACCTAATCGTCTACTATAAGTAATTGTGTGTGTGTAAATGAAATCTACTAACAAATATTAATTAGTATTTTCATGTTAATATAGGAACCACACAACTTTTTTTCTCAGTCAATCTCAAGGAAGGGATCTTGGGAGTTACTGATGATTTAGTGAGAAAGTTTGGCTTGACAATGCCCGAATACAGTGGCACTTGCAATTCTGCCTATGATGCCCTGGTCCTTTCAACTCTTACCTTACCTCTTATGAACTGTTCTTCAAATCACTTCTAGTTTTGGAGGTTAAATCAAACACCTCTTTTTAACCAACTTCAAAAAAGAAAGAGGTAACAATATTCGACTATACTCTTTAAAATAGGGATATTTTTAAATGCACCTCTGTTTAATTTTTCTGCACACTAGCTAACTCAACTAATTTACTGAATGCAAACCAGAAAATTAAATGCTGTGCAAAACAACCAATTGATTAACTAAACATGTCCTACTTAAAAAACTTAAATATTACTCAAAACGAGATGACCTTTTTAATCGAATTCACACCAAAAATTTGATTCGTACATCGAATATATGATTTGTGAAACAGAAATACGAATTGCATATCAAAAATACTAACTTGCACTCTAAATAGTACTATCTTATAACGGAATAGGTTAGGTTAGGTTAGAATTTTATTTTTTTGATCAATAAAATTTAATTTTGTAGAGGTGACTGATTAAATTGAGGTTTTACTTAGAATAAACGATGTTCCTAAAAGTAAATTAGGTGATAGATTTCCTTAAAAAAGTTTTAATATTTTTGTTGAACAATGAAATTTTTAGATATACTATTCTGATAATAGTTATTCGTTCAGTAAAACAGTTCTGCAAATACCATTAAACAGTATAATGAATTTAGTGTATTTAGTGTGCATAATTAGTGTGCTAGTCAGTATTTTTGGTTTAACTTTGAAATATTTTGTTCGGAAAAAGGGAATAAACAGATATCGATTTAAATACATGCCTTTAAAATATAGCTTGATCTCTGTGACAGTTCTACAAACGTAAACAAGAATAGCCTTTATGACAACCGCTTAAAGCTTTTGTCGCTGAAATGCAGAGAGTGAGAACTAGGGCTTGAACTCCGGAATTCCGGAATTGACATAATTCCGGAATTCCGATAAAATCTAATATCGTTCTCAATTCCGGAATTGGCGAGATCAATACCGGTATTTCGATATTGAAAAAAAAAAAAAATTTCGCTTCTTTAATTTCATTACAAGAAAAATGTAGATTATAAGCTTCTTATGCAATTTAATTTAATTACTACTATGTTGATAATTTAGGATTTCTCTATTAACAAATTAATTCGATTATGTACTTAGGTATTAATCATTTTATTTGATGATATTTCTAAACCCTACTAAGAAAGTAAATCCATAAAATTAATGGTATTTGATAGAAAACATACTATTTAAATAATAATAATATTATTGATGACGTTTTTGTATTTTTACATTTAGACTTCAATTTATAGTGCAAACTTAGACTTAGCTCTGACTTATGCTACGAGTTAAATTTAACTTTGATAGAATCGCTGTAGGAATTTGGCAGAGGTCTCGCTCAGCATAGTTCTTGTTAGTTCTGACGGACGTTAGTTCTTTCTGGGGCCCGTACCTTATTATTAGGGGCAAACATTGCCCCAAGGCGCTCCACTGACCCATAGTGAGGAGGGTCCTGCCTGGGTTCCCTGTTCTCATCAAGGCGGAGAAACATATTCCTTCGCACATGGCTCCGTCTCAGGCACCCGACGCTGATTACAGCGAGAACGACGTGCCCGAAGTCACTGAAGGTGAGTTAGGGGCGACTGTACTGCGGCTTAGATTCCGCAGGCATCGTGCCCCTGGACCCTACAGCATTCCAGGCCGAGCGTGGGTCCTAGCTCTTGAGGATCACGGACCTCGAGTGATGGGGCTCTTTAGTGCATGCCTCGAAAAAGGCCAAATTCCCAAGGTCTGGAAGACAGGGAAACTGGTTCTGATCCGAAAGGCAAGGTGGTCGACAGTCTACCCATCCGGGGATCGGCTTATTGTGTTGCTCCGTTGAGCAACTCAGGCCGATCCCCGATCGGTCATTCCCCAACAATGATACACTCAAGAAGCTTGCGTACCTCGTTAAGTATGCAAGCTCCTTGAACGTATCGTTGCACAGCGCACAGTCGGGCACCTCACACGCGTGGGGCCAGATCTGGCGGATAACCAGTTTGGTTTTCGTCAAAGGCGCTCCACCGTGAATGCGATCATGTGCATTAGAAGACTGACGGAGGAAGTAACATCGCAGGGTGAGGTGGTGTTGAAAGCGATGACGATGTAAAGAGACACCGGCATCGCCTTGAACGCCTTGCCCTGGAGCTGCTTTAGGGAGGTGCTTATTTATCATGGAGTGCCTCCCTACTTCCGTCGAATTGTCGGGGCCTATCTTTCCGAGAGGGCCATCACTTACCCAAGCTGGCTAGGGCCCAGCCGGGTCAGCGAGATACGTCGTGAGGTGTTCCGCAGAGATCAGTCTTAAGACTGCTTCTGTGGAACATCGGTTACGATTGGGTGCTGCGTGGTTCTTTGCTCGGAGGCGGCATGTCTCGAGGATCTGTCAGCGAGGTAACTTGCGTCCTTGTTTAAATAAATAAATTATATTTCTTATTTATTCTTTTCTGGTGCAAGGAGGCGCTCTGGAGCGGGGTCATAGGCCTACGTCTCCAGAAATCTAGGTTCGGCAGTTCCAGCTCCACAAGGAAACCGTGCAGACCTGGACTTGAGCAACAAACCGAATTGCCACATTACACCACACAAGGGGGGAATCGCCGAATCGCCGCAATCAAGGCGGTCAGACTGGTCATGGGCGAGTGACTAGAGAAGAGCCACGGTGCGGGTGCTCTGTTCTACCGGTTGATACAGATGCTTACCGGGCACGGGAGCTTCAGTAACTATCTGTGACCAATACACCGGGAAATCACACCTGAGTGCCAGCACTGCGAGAAACGCCGTGAGGACACAGTACTTCCCACATTAGTGGAGTGCACAGCGTGGGCTTAACAGCGCCCGGTCCTCGTGGTAGTTCTGGACGTGGACATGCTCTCGCTGGAGACCATTGCGCGAGCTATGATCTCCAGTGGGAGTAAGTGGGACGCCACTGCGTCTTTCTGTGATCAGTTAATGCGGCAAAAAGTGATCGAGATAGAACGCTCCCACCCGAATTCCGCATGTCTTTGTCCAAGACTATCGGCCTCCATAATCGGGGGCCTGAGGACGGTGGGAGGGCTAATCGCCATCCTTACAAAAGCACGCCCAAGACGAAAGCGCGACGTGAAAGTTTCACGCACACCACACGCCCTGAGATGCGGGATAACACCTGAACAAGCCGCAAATACGCGGGATAACACCCGAACCTCCTAGGTGAGGCCGCAGTGATAGTCAAGGTCTGTGGGGAATCCTGGGGTCATCCTTCTGAGGGCTTACCCGGGCCAACCGTAGGCAATAGTTAGAAAACGTGTGGTTTTTAGTTGGTTACGTTAAAATTTTACTGTACTTTAATTTTAATTTTACTGGGAATCAAAGTAGTTTTTCACTAATCACGTAGGACTCTGCTAGCTCCCGTTTCTTTTTGTACATATCACTATTTTGTACAAAACACAACCGGAGTTCCGGAATTCCGGAATCCCGGAATTCAAATACTGAATATCGAAACCCAATTCCGGAACTGAAAAAGCGTCCGATATTCAAGCCCTAGTGAGAACACAGAGGTACAAACTGTAAATAACAACTTTATGCCTTTGAAA
Organism: Miltochrista miniata; assembly: GCA_933228765.1. Taxonomy (NCBI): domain Eukaryota; kingdom Metazoa; phylum Arthropoda; class Insecta; order Lepidoptera; family Erebidae; genus Miltochrista; species Miltochrista miniata. The sequence goes on from OW121769.1 coordinate 8,623,542, forward strand.
TAAAAGTCAATTTTGTTTACTTTAATATAACTGAAGCGCTCGTGGCCCCGCGGACTCAGTGTTCTGTAAACGATCACTGCAGTAAGCAACTTTCACTATGGCCGGTCCATGGATGGGTGACCATCCATGTGATCACTTTGTGACATTTATTTGAGCGTTTCCGTGCTTCGGAAGGCATGTTAAGCCGTTGGTCCCGGTTGCCAGTAAAATGGCAGTCGTTTAGCTAAGTTGAAGGCTTTATTTCAACAGCAGGCAGTCACAACCTGCACCTGTCCATTCAAACACGGCAATACGGCTCACCACCTATTACGTGTGACAAATTATACAAAGGTGAAATGTGGGCATATAATATGCCTCTGCCTACCCCTTCGGGGATAAAGACGTGACCATATGTATGTATGTATGTATTGATATATTTTTTTAATTCTTCACTTAAAAATCGAGAACTCAGCATATATATACTGTGACTCAGCAAAGGCCGTTGCATACATCACCCCTGCTCTATCAAGGCAGTCACAGTACTGATCAATTTGTATCTTATACCATTTACGTTTAAAGTACACTATACACCTGGCTAAGCTATTATAGGTATTACTTTAACTATACGCACGGAAGCCATAGGCATAGTAGAAATATATTAAATTCTGCCATAGGTCAATGCATCGTATAACTGTAGTTTAACACTACATTGGCGATTATCCCAATAATATTGCATGACTAGTTTCAGCAATTTTGAAGACGTTTTACCGCAAAATAATGTATTTAATTGGACTGCAATACATTTACTAGAAGTGACTTTTCGTAAAAGAGACAATCAGCAGAGCAGAGCAAGAGACATTTTCGGACCAGTAGACATTTTGCGATAAAGGCAAATTATGCGAATAAGCCCATATTGACTAAAATGCGCTGTGGGATTCAGATAACTATTTTTACAGTGCCTACTTACAGATTATACATAGAAAATTCCCAAAATTCGGGAACAAACATTTGTGGATCACACAAATAACTTGTACGACACCCGGGAATCAAACCCAGGACCAGAGTGATTCAGTTGCAATTACTACCACTGTGCAGTGGTAGTGTGTGCGATTCCCGCGCTGAGATACTGGGTTCGATTCTATAACTAGAAGATAGATAGATAACTAGCGGACGTCACGTAGTTCCACCCGCGTTGCTCCCGTTCCCGCGGGAATACGGGTATAAAATATAGCCTATGTTACTCGAGGTAAACGTAGCTTTCTACTGGTGAAAGAATTTTGGAAATCGGCATAGTGGTTTTTGAGTTTATTCATTACAAACATACACACGAAAATACAAATTACTCATTATAATATTAGTGTAGATTATAGATAGGTATAATACAAGAGTTGTCGTTGTTTCTCTAACTTTTGTCGAACTGTATTTCATAAGCAGGGCTCATACCGGTTAACTAACTAGATACGGATGACACAGCGATTTCTTTTAAAAATACCGTTAAAACCAACGTGCCCTATCTGCGGAAACGGTCCGGTTTGGATCCGGGAACGTGTTTCCGAACTGTAGGTAGAGACGGCGACTGCACTTACGGCTAGTTCTCATGCGGCAGAATAATTGTCGCTAATTGTATGTCGGCTCAGTATGCGCTATAATGCCCGAATCTTGCTACAAATATTTGAATAACGAAGCATACAGATTTCTAATAATGAAAGACGGTTTAATATTATTAATTTTTTACCGTAAAAGTGTAATTTTGTGAAATATTGCAGTATCTTGTTATTAAAGGTTAACTCGTTGAGTATTAAGGACAGATTGATAGAAAATGTACCATGAAATTAAGATCGTGAGCTATTTTACCTAACGGGTTCTAAATTAATATAATAAACTTTCAGTAAAATAATATTCATCAATGACATTTTAAAATAATTAGCTTTTGCCCGCAACTTCGTTCGCAAGGTCATTTTAATATATAACCAATTGACTTTGACCTGTCTAATGTATGGGGCTTCTAGGAAAACATAGGTCAAGCTGTATTATCATTTTCACATCAAACATACAGCGAAATTTAAGTGGAAAAAATACTTACAAAATCCTCATAGTGCAATTATGATCAAGCTACTGAATTGTGCTCCAGCCCCGAACAAATAAACAAACAAACAAACACAAACAAAAAAAATTACAGATTTGAACTCAGAAGCCCTAAATTAGTCGATTACAGCATTTTTTTAAAATTTATCCTGAATGTACCGTCACAGCATTTTTTACAATTTAAAATAGTAGTGATTTTCATAATGAGGGTGCTGGAGACTTTGTACTATTTTGTAATCAACAGCCCAAATATATTATGCGTTAAGTTAGCCACAAATTGTTTGTCCAGTGGGAACGAAAACTGTTGCACTAAGATAAATGCAGTAAAATTACGTAACACATATGAGCCCTCTAAGGAAACATAAAATGAAGTAATATGCATAATTTATGTAATAATAAGCATTCGTTAATTAATAATTAGGTATGTCCCATAGAGACTTATCAGTAAAATATTCTGTCGCACAGGAAATCGTAAAGCCATTTCTATGTGTGTCGCAAGTGTCGTTCTTTTAAAATGCTTTCTTTCTTCGTTTATTTCGACAACTGGTAAAAAAGTAGCACAAAACAAAACTAAAGTACCAGACTCTCATAATTGAAAGTAGCACAAAACAAAACTAAAGTACTAGGCTCTCATAATCGCGAACTAGTTAGATAAACATTATCGTGGAACATCCGGGTGTTTTCACCACGGAGAACACTGTGCCAACAATTATTACCTATCACGTGTGAACGTCCCATTGCACTGACTGCACTTGTATGCTTTCCTGGTAGAATAGAAACACTTTCTTTGATGGTTGTTGACTTTCCCCTTCATAATGATGACGTCATGTCATGACTGATTGAAAAACATCATTTTAATCCCCGTGATTTGTGAATCTGTCGGTTTGTTTTGTAGCATCATAGCTGTCCAACGGATGGACTATTTTATGTTCGGAAGTCGATTTGATCCAGATTGGTTTTCAATTTCAACTATAAATTTTGACGAACATCACTCACTTTCTGGATAATAAAGGGACTTCACTATAAATCACTGTTTGAACTGAAATTTGTATAAACTACTAGCTGACCCGCGCAACTTCGTTTGCGTGATAAATCAAGAACCGCTCGACCGATTTTGTGCAAACTTCACATAAACCATCTACTAAATAGTTCGAACAAAGCCTAAATATTTGGTTTGGATAGGTGAGCCCGATCTCGAGTTATAAAATTACAACGAAAAGTGGCATTGATTTTTATATATTAAACTATTACTTTACTGGTAAGTACCTACAAAATAAGCTGCGTGTCTCTTTCAGTGGGAATTTCTCAGAGCTACATACATGTCCGTCGGTATAGTATAGGTAACTATCGGTATATATATATAACTATATCTACCTATAATTTTCGACTCTCTGTGTGAAAAACATGTTTCGGAACCCGAAACGGGTAACAGGGATCAGCAAATCAGGAACGGGAACATGAAACTCGAAGCACCAAAATGGGAACTGGGAACAGAAAGACGGACTGGGAAATGAAAACCTGAAACCGGGAACTCGGAACCCGAAACCGGGAACAGGGATCAGGAAACCAGGAACGGGAACATCGGAAACTCAGAACTCGGGATACCGATTTCCATATTCATAGTTATGGCAGGACAACGTCTGTCGGGTCAGCTAGTCAGTCATAAATCTCCCACATCCCACAAATATCCCACATTAGCTAACAGTAGTCGCTCCAATAATAGTCTGTCAATCATCTGTAAAACTTGACATACCAATATGGCTTTTTAATTATTTCATTGCGATGTAGGTACTCGTATAACAACCTAACTCCATGTCACAAGTCGACATACAATTTTGTTTAAAGGTGGCGTTATAAAATTGCACATGCTGACAGGAACATCCTGTTGCTTGCAACATTATTGTTTTACAATCATCTACACTAATATTATAAAGAGGAAAGTTTTGTATTTTTGAATGTAACGACTAAAGTGAGACTTAACTGAAAAACGACTCGGCCGCTATTTATTTTTTTTGCCAATAAAATGCTTCAGTATCTCTGAGGTAATCCTGTCCTCGATAAACTTCCGAGGGCTTACCCGAGGCTCCGAACCTTAGGCAGTGGTATTTTACCGTGTCCGTGGTTTTACCAGGACCGTGTGATTTTACTAGAGTTCGGCATTAGCATCTATAGGGGATTTATTCACGGATGTTATGTCAAAAACAATCTTGAGGTAATACCTACCTGCTCTAACAACCTAGATGTCAGTCAAACTTTACGACTGACACTGCTACACTGTTAAAATTAGGTTGATAATTTTGACAACTCTTAGTAGTGCACCCCATAGTGTCTAATCGTTAATGAATCTATTCGATTATCGATCGCGTAAAATTTTAAATCGATAGTTACAAAAAACGGTTTTTAATATTTTAGGTAATTAAGTAAATTTAACTTGGATTAATATTGTTTGTATTATACTTAGCTAATTATATTACAAATAAATATTGTGGATACCCACTTATTAACTTTACTTGCATTTAAAATATACTTAATTTCGATTTATTTGTCAATGGTCAATTGTGCGGTATTGTTGGAAGACGCTTCAACACTACGATAAGTGGGCGGTACTCGTCTATGAGTTACGATAAGTTTTTGAAGTAAACTTGACATAAACAAATACGATACTTTATAGGCGTGAGGTGTCAAAATTATCAACCTAATTTTAACAGAGTGTAGTGAATAGTCACCTTACTTATTAAAAAAAACTATTTCACATACGCGCCCTTATATAGGCATCTAAATTGGCCGTATTGTCCATCCGGTGTGGTTGCGTAAAGTCGTGTAGTTGACAATGCGCGGTCACAAATGTGGTCGTGAATTCTCTTTTTAAAAGCATTATTGAGAATAACGAGGGGCCCCTTGTTAGTGTAAGTGAGAAGGAACGGAATGTGAAAGTGTAGATTTAGGTTTTGGATCACTTTGTGCGTAATAATTAACACTAGGAATCTGCTCCTAGATTTACAAATAACTAGCGGACGTCACACGATTTCACCCGTATCTCCCGTTCCCGTGGGAATATGGGAATAAAATAGAGCATATGTTCATCGGGGATAATGTAGCTTTCCAACAGTGGAAGAATTTTTCAAATCGGTTCAGTAGTTTCGGTCTATTCGATGCAAACAAACAATCAAATCTTTCCTCTTTATATATGAGTATAGATAAATAGGTTATGTATTGACGTGTTTTTTGTATAGACCCTATGAGAGGATAATTGTTTAAAGTTTAAACATTGTGTCATCAGATTTAAGTTTAGTATTTTGACAACGTAACCAATATGTATTGTATACCCTTCCATACCTAAACATAAACTATTCCATCAATATACATATCCATACTAATATTATACAGAGGAAAGATTTGCTTTTTTTTTGTTTGTTTGTTTGTAACGAATAGGCTCCGGAACTACTGGACCGATTTGAAAAATTCTTTCACTGTTGGAAAGCTACACTCTCTGCGGTGATCATAGGCTATATTTTATTCCCGTATTCCCACGGGAACGGGAAGTACGCGGGTGAAACCGCGTGACGTCCGCTAGTATAATATAATGCAAATACTCCGCTCTATTTCAATAAACAACTTTTTTTATTTCAGTATCTTTGAGATCACAACAAGGTCGTTGTTTCGATCAAATACTACTGACTATCAATATTTACCAACATCGTGCTATTCAGAGCACGTGCGTTTCAATCACAATCGAAGATTTGCCAATAGTTTGAATAATATCAACCTAAGTACATGCCTATAGTACCTACTTTAATTATTAAACCAACACTACGATTGTGAAAGAATTTACATTTCATACTCTAGGTGCAATAAGTAGGTCATGATTTCTTAGTTTTATACAGTACTGTCATAGTAAAATAAGAACTGTTTAGTGAAGAAGTATACTGTATTTCAATAGCTTTGTGCAAAAATGTAAACAAACACATTTGATCCTATATATCCATAGTTACTTGCAATTGAGTATTCACCCTGATTATATTCCAGTATTCAGGAGTCATACAGTGTTATTACAATCATTTCGACACCAAATAACTTCTTTAAGATAGTTTATTTTCATTTAAAATACCTAGTCAGGATAGTAAAAAAATCAATGATTTGTCACAGTCTGTCGCAACTACGTACAAGCAAAAAAATGTATGAAAATTGATCAAATTCTAATGGCAACTATATGTGTCTCACTCAATTACTCTATCTGCCTCGCTCGTTCCTTGTGGAAATGTCATCTGTCTGTCACTGTGGATGTTAAGTTGTTATTCGTTATTTTCAATTTATTTTTCTCTGAAAGATATTATTGAAATAATCAGATAATAGCTTATTTTTGCTATCAATTCGTTCTCTATATTATATTCTCTTGTGATTGTTCTACATAGTTTAACGAATTATGCATTATAAAAAGTGTGAAATATGGGGTTTAAAATCTGGAAGAAAAGACGGCACAAAACGGTTTATCATGGCCAGATTTCCTATGGATGAGCTTCGGTGAGTAGTATATTATTAAATCTATCAATGGTTCATAGGTTATATGGGTGAAAACAATGAAAATTATATATTGTATAATCGTTAGGAAAATAGTGTGGTAGTAGTTTTGCAATTACTAATATATCGATGTTTTATTTTTAGTTGTAAGGAATGGGTGAAGAAAACAGGAAACGAGGATTTAGCATATATACCCATAGAGAAACTCCACCAGTTAAAATTTGTTTGCGGAAAACAATAAATAAAACAATAAATAAATAAACAATAAATTTTGCGCTATATAATCACCATCGCCATAACAAAAGGTTGGTGGCCAGAAATCATGGCTACATATCTCTAACTCGTACGATAAAAAATATTAAAAATAACACAAAAATATTGTAATTATCTCATTATTTTGTTTCAGCTAATTACTGTACTTTAGTGATTAAAGACGAAGGCAATAATGAAGCAAGCGTCCTAATATTTGGTAATTAAAAAGGGTCATTATGATACACAGTCAGAAGTCAGAATAAGAAATAAGGCGCTGAAATTACAAATATTGTTTTTTTAAATAAATATAATAATATTTTATGAACTTATCATTTCACAACCAAAACTGAGCCAAAATATTTTTAAAGAAGTGAAGATCACTGCATTTATCGATATCGATAAATATAGTATCGATATCAATAAATATAGTATACATCACTATTTTTCCCTTATGTTGGAAACTGTATGTGTTACAGTTGTTAGATTGGCTACTGTCAGTTGATCATGGTTTGACATTTCGTAAGACTATTTCGCACTATGGAAGTCCCGTCTCTTCTTACGTAGTATTGTATTCTCTTTGATTTGTCATACTATATTTTTCTACTCATCTGTCTTAGACAACGATTGTCAAACTGACAACTGACACAAGAATATTCTGACAACACACACAACAACAATGCCAAAATACAAAAATATCCATCACTTATAGAGGAGTGCTGTATGGTTTATACCTCGAAATCCAAGGTCTCTTTTGAATTTTCATAAAAAATTTTGAACATCGTAGTTTGTTAAAGTTCAAATCTTTCGATCGAAATTTTGGTGAGAAGCTTCATCTAGTAGTGAACAGCGATAGACTGGTATGATTGATTGATTGATAATGGCCATATAGGTACTTGATTCATTAGTTCTTCTGGTAGGGACACCATTAAACACCGTTATCAGTACTTGAGGGGGTAATTCAATCACATATTACATTTAGGTACAATATAAATTGGACTCAGCCTGTCACAATCCGTTTCAACAAGAATTAAGGGTCGGCAGCGCAAGTGTTACACCACTTGTAAACGTCTATAGGTGACAGTAAATTATTCGATCATGTGGCCAGTTTGCTTGACTGCAACAATAGAATAAAAAGTTTGTAGTTTCGTAAAAATAATTTTGCCGTCAATGTATTTTACTGCTAACCTGCAAGTTCATTTATATACCTAGTCATATAATTAAAATTTTAATCGTTACATTTACACACAGTTTCAACACTATTGCTTAATTGTAATTAAATATCGACACATTATGTACTTAGTTATAATAATTACGTACTTTATCAGGCATGGCGTATCTGATTACCGAAATACCTATCACACGTTTCGGAGGTTACAAATTCGGTTTTGATATCCGAATCTAACCTTTAACCTCTAATTAATTTACAGAAATCTCCACTACTGAATAATATTTAGTAGGATGTTATTGCAGAGTAAGTTAGTTGGAGGTGGTGAGGCCGCAATGGTAGCCGAAGGTCTGTTGGGAGTCCTGGGCGGCTGGGGACATCCTTATTATTACGTACTTTATCAGGCATTGCGTATCTGATTACTGAAATACCTATCACACGTTTCGGAGGTTACAAATTCGGTTTCGATATCCGAACCTAACCTTTAACCTCTACTTTAATTTATAGAACCCTCCACTACTGAATAATATTTCCGTTCGCTCTAACTTTGCCGCTGGCGTAGAGGCGTATACCCGAATTGTTAATTAGACGAAGTAAATTGACAGTAGCTAATGTCACTTCGTCATAGAAAATACGCAACATTTTATGAAGAAGTGACATTAGTTGCTGTCAATTTACTTCGTCTAATTAAAAAATTGACTTTAGTATGGAGCCTAGCGGCAAAGTAAAAGCGAACGAGCAGTAGTTAGTTTATTGCAGGGTAAGTTAGTTGGTGGTGGTGAGTCCGCAATGGTAGCCGTAGGTCTGTTGAGAGTCCTGGGGACTGTTAGGTAGGATACATGTGGTTTTTAGTTGGTAGGAGTCCGGCATAGCATCCATGTAGGATTTTCCACACTTTAAAAAGGGTAAGTTAGTTTAGTTCCTTTATAAATTTAGGAGAAAACTGCAAACAGCTTGCAGCACTGCAGTGTAAAATAGCTACCTGTAATCCTGCAGAGGTCTCGGTTTCAAATCCAGGTTCGGAATAAATATTAGTGCTATCTGCATACGATGTGGGTGATTGAACCTAGGCAGTGCCTAGATCTTTAGGAATCAAGCCAACCACACCAGCATGTGGTGTCCCTGCTGATTACAGGACGAAGTCATGACGATAAATGCGAAAACGGGACTTAAAGCTAAGCTGAGATAGAAGTTTGTATGTTAAAAAAACCGGCCAAGTGCGAGTTGGACTCGCCCATGAAGGGTTTCGTAGCAGCAAGTAACATAATATAAAAGTTCTTATAGTTCGTTGTAACTTTGATTGATGTTTTAACACGTTCGCAGTGGTAGTGATTATTCTAACCGAAAATTGCTGTTTATGACGTATTAAAAAAAACTACCAGCTCTATCTCGTTCAAACCAATTTTCGTTGGTAGTTTTTATGGCAATGTACATCATATATTTTTTTTAGATTTATCACTCTCTTAGTTTTGAAGTTAGAGGGGGGGGGGGACACTCATTTTTCCACTTTGGAAGTCCCTCTTGCGCAAACTATTCACTTTAGAAAAAAATGATGATAGAAACTTCAACAGCATTTTAGAAGACCTATCTGTAGATACCCTACACGTATGGGTTTTATGAAAAAAAAAATTTTGAGTTTCAGTTCTGAGTATGGGGACCCCCAAAATTTACTGCTTTTTTTCTAGTTTTATATAAGAATCTTAATGCGGTTCACAGAATACATCTAGTTACCAAGTTTCTATAGCATAGGCCGTATAGTTTCGGAGAAAAGTGGCTGTGACACACGGACGGACAGACAGACGGACAGACAGACAGACAGACATGACGAATCTATAAGGGTGCTTTCAATTTAGACGTATCGTGTCGGACCGCAACAGTACCGAAGTGATGCGTTTATCGTACGGCGCACGCACGGTCGTATATTTTAATACAAAGCGCACGGTGCGGCAACAGTGCGGCGTCCGTACCGCGAACGCGCGACGACTGGGCGCTAATTTCAACAACTTTTCAAGAACATGTGGAGCGTCCTGTTGTCGCGCGTTCGAAGTACCGACGCCGCACTGTGCGCTTTGTATTAAAACCAACGACCGTGCGTGAACCGTACGAGAAACGCACCGCTTCGGCACTGCTGCGGTTCGACATGAAACGTCTAAATTGAAAGCGCCCTAAGGGTTCCGTTTTTGCCATTTGGCTACGAAACCCTAAAAATGTGAGCGCCATGACATACACATACAAAGTACTAGAATAGTATAAACACTCAGCAGTTACACCATTTAGCAATTAGTTTGAAAGTGTCTCAAGAGCTGAGAGCCTAGTACAGTAATCTAGCTAATTACTAGGGTTGTACTGTGAGGTCACCCGAGTGAATGTGTGTATGTTTGTATTTAGTTAGTTTTACACTACTACCAAGGAGGGTTATGTGTTTTGGTTAGCGTAAAATACCCTATAAGTTTTGATTTTCTTGGGTAGGTATTGAAATTATACATATTTTTGCGCTATTAACGACTTTTTGCTTCAACTTAGAACTTGAATTTCTTACAACTTGAAGTAACTGTATACCAGGCTATAATTGGTTTACCTTCGCTCGTTTCCGATCTAAAGGTCTTCAACAAACAAACGGACGGACGATTTCAATTTTCTTTTAAGGCACTGGATCCTAAAAAAGACTAGATTAAGGCCAGCTGATCAAAACAACCCATAATAATATACTACACGTCAAAAGTATCAGTATAAATCGTACATAATCTTTCACACTAGCCAAACATCTGTATATTTAGCTGATATTCATCTTTCGAACAATGGTTGGATGATGCGTGGGCGCATTGCAATATTGCTATAATATTTGAGCGTTATGTAAGATCTGACAAAATGATCGTGTTGGGTGTGATTGGTGTGTTCCACATTTGTTCAAACCATTGTTTTTTTTAAATAATTGTTTATGGCTTGGTTACTAAGACCTTCAAGTTTGGACGTGGAGATTCTCTCGCTGGAGACCATGGTGCAAGTCATGATCTCCAGCGGGAGCAAGTGAGATGCTGCCGCGTCTTTCTGTGAGCAACACATGTTTGCGAAACCGGGAGAGAACTCTCCCACCCGAGTTCCGCAAAACTGCGACGATGGCACCGCAGGTTTGTCTTTGTCCAAGACTATCGGCCTCGGTAGGCTGTTGTAAGGCACCGTAAAGTTTTAGTCGATATCAGTCCGGCATTACCACATGCCACATCAATCAATTAATACATATATTATAATAAAATCGCAACAGGTCGCTGTCTGTACACTGAAGATATATAAGACATAAAGTTTATATGGGGACTTTTTGGATGCAATAGTACCCAAACGAATGATTTTTAAAAATTTTGTCTGTTTGTCTGTACGTTTGTGCACGCTAATCTCAGCAACCGCTCAACCGATTGCGATGCGGTTTCTTTGTTGCGTTGCGGTTTGCTCCACTTAACATTCAGTGTTTGTTTCATCTCAATCGGTTCAAAAATAAAAAAAGTTATATCAATCTAAAGAATCACAAATTAAAATGCAGCGTACGAAGTCGCAGGCAACAGCTAGTCTTAAATAAGACCTACTTATAAGACAATTTTTTTTCTTTAATATGATTTATTTTTCACTCATCAATATTAATAAGTCAAAGTCCTCAACCTCTAAGTCCAGTCAAGTACAGCCGTAACTCAAAGTCCGTCTTGCAGGAAAATGGTGGAAGCGTTCGTTATTGAAACTTTCAATGTAGTTTGCGCGGTAATATAACAAATTGTATTAGGTACGTACAAGTGCATTTCACTGCGATAAAATTGTATCCCACTTTTAAAGGTGATACTGGTTTTATCACGGCTTCTTTGGAGGGTATCATTTTACTTCTTTGAGCGCTTAAAAAGTCAAGCCACCGTCTTAGCTTGCTCCTGTAGGAACGCCGATTGTAGAACTGGGGAAGAATATTACTTCGCCAGAATTTAACATATTTATACATACAGCAAGATAAATTCACCAATTTAAAAAAGTAAAATACAGCAAACGTCTACCATTTTCTTCAGAATCCCCGCACAAAGCCTCAAACCATTGTACGTGATTGCCCAATGCGCTAATCGGCCCATTGTGTGGTTCTTGTTAACACTTTTGTGTGACATGTTACATTACTTATTTATGTTGATTTACGATTTCGATGTTTTATTGTGTTTATTTAAACGGCAAACAAACTGACAGGCCGCCATGTTTTTACTGAAATAAAGAGTTTAATCAAATAACATATTAAAGGTCGCGATAACAAGTTCTATCAAAATCGTTACAGCATTCATCTGTTGACCACATAGCCTTGCTGTTAGATTTGTTTAATAAACTATTAAATTATGTATATGTGAATATAAGAAGCACTTTTGTAATAAATGTACGAGTACAGTCATCGACGTAAGTTCAAAATGAATAGGTACTTTAAAAAAAATCTAATATTTTTAAACAGTGACATAGGTACTAGATACGAATTTTCACGCGTGAAAAAAGAATAAAGCCTGTCTACAGTACTTGAACGTAAAAAATGACGGAATAGGTATAAAGGTCCTTACATTATACGTATATTAATATATTTACTTTGAAGATATCTGTACAAGTACTATCATAAAGAGGAAAGTTATTTTGATTTATAATCTGATTCATGCAAATCTCATCACATCTCAAGCAGTCGTGGGGCACCGCTACCGCTTATTTAAGCATTACTTATAGTATTAGAACAGCATTAATGCGTTTTATCCCCGACAGTACATAAGACAATCACACTCGCGCATAACCAGCGCGCAATATTTCGCAATCAGCGCGCACGCGCACGGGTCATCGAGCAATCCGACGCGCCTACCGCAATGACAGCTACAAGCCACCTTATTGTACTTTAAGGAGATACGCTCGCGCTGAATATCTGTTACACTGTATATTTATACTAGATACTAAATAGATTCTATATTCGCAAAGGACAGTACCTTCTTTTTTTAACGTGAGGAAAATCCTACATGGATGTTATGCCGGATTCCTACTGACTAAAAACCACATGTTCCCTAACTAATGCCTACGGTTCGGAGCCCCGGGTACGCCTTTGGAAGGATGGCTCAAGGAGATGGGAGAGTACCTATTTATTAGTAGATGTCACCAGCGCAGCAGTTCCTGACGTGTGGAATTTAGATCCCGTTCCCTTACCGTTTAGAAACGTATTTCGGGAATAAAAAGTAGCTATGTATCTATTTCAGCCTGCCCAGTTGAACCGTTAGAGCGATTGAGTAACAAACATCCAAATATCTTCATCTTGTGAAGTAGGATTCTCAAGGGGAATAGTGAAGTGAGCAACGATTTGCCTTACGATTAACCTTATTCTGCAGACCATGGTTCTGGCCATGGTGAACAGCAAAACTGCACAGAACGCCGCCACCTCGTTTTGTGAAGAGTTGACGTGTGCAAAAGCGGTGACTGAGAAGGAATTGGAGACGAGTAGGTCTCTCCCATGCCGCAGAAGACACCCTGGACGTTGGAGATACCAGAACAATCTCCGTCCCCCATAAGCGTGAGACTGGGAGCGACACTCTGGGCTAGCTGTCGCCCTAGTAGAGGCGGGTTCAAGGTGGTTGCGCGTTGTGTTCTGGAGCGTGCCACCACTACAACATGTCGACCAAGGCTGGTCTGGGTCCCTGGGATTTCGTTTCGAGGGTGCACCAGGTTTCCTGGCTACATACAGCCAAGAAGGGGAAAAAAAGAGGATAGACTGTTAAGGAATGTGTATGTTTATATCTTACGTATACCTCTTCCGAGATCTTTAGTCTAGTCACCCACAACTACAAAAATGTTGCACCTACTGACTAACCCTATTGGGGGCTACGCCTGAATCACAAAACCGATTCTGATAAAATTTGAAATGAAGATAAAATAGAGCTTTGAAAAGGAATAAGTTCCTGTGGGTAAGGGGTATGGGAAAACCCGATTGACCGGAAGTCCGGCGCTACAGGGATGTGATAGTTTTAATCTATACAACTATACAAATAAATAAAATTGGACTGTCTGTTTGTAATATTAAAATAACCGCTTTTTACTAAAATAAAATTGGACTGTCTGTTTGTAATATTAAAATAACCGCTTTTTACTACACGCATATGAATGTATATACGGTACACATACCGATTTTTAAAATTTTTGTCTGTCTGTCTGTTTGTTCCGGCTAATCTCTGGAACGGCTGGACCGATTTGGACATGACTTTCACTGGCAGATACCTAATGTAATAAGGAGTAGCTTAGGCCACTTTTATCCCGGGAATAAGTTCCCACGGGAAGCGGGAACGGGAACAAATTGCACGCGGGCGAAGCTGCGGGCATCAGCTAGTATAAAAATAAAATAGGTGTAAAGTACTGTTAGCTATCACTTATTAAGTAAATAGTCCTACGCAAACGTAACATTTTTTATTAAACCGAATACACACGTTTGATGATCGATAAGTCGTTAAGTCAACATTGAGTTATGTGTGCGGTCATAAAAACTTTGCCACATTCAATTTACACTATAAGTGTGACAAGCTATGCACTTACATGCGTGATGTCGAGCCTTTTAATGTTGAATGATCATTAATTAATCAATCAATATACATGTAATACAATCGTAACAAGTCGCTGTCTGTACATGGAAGATAAATAAGAAAAAATATTATTGGGGGGCTTTATGAACGCAATAGAACCCAATACAATGATTTTTAGAATTTTTGTCTGTTTGTCTGTACGTTTGTGCACGCTAATCTCAGCAACCGCTCAACCGATTGCAATGCGGTTTTCTTTATTGTGTTGCGGTTGACTTCACTTAACATTTAGTGTTTGTTTCATGTCAATCGGTTCATAAATAAAAAAGTTATATCAATCTAAAGATAATGCAGCGTACGAAGTCGCAGGCTTCAGCTAGTCTTTAATATATTTACTTCATCAAAGACTATTTTACTTTATACCGAAGAAGTTTAGGTAAATTAGCTACCGAATATCCGATCTCTACTAATTACCCATGTATACCCTAACTTTTTTTTTATTTTTCCGTGACCGAAGGGTAAAAGCAGAACCCTATTAATGACACTCCGCTCTCCTTCGATCTCCAGGGTGTATCTCATTAAACGTCACAGATAGCTTTGCCATTTTTACAGATGCTTTGTTAATGTTACAACTATAACATTGGAAAGTTGTTATAACTATAAAGATTGACTGCCTCTGTGGCGCAGTCGGTAGTGATTCCGCCTGCGGCGCTGGAGGTCGTGGGTTCGATTCCCACCGGAGACAAATATTTGTGTAACCCATAAATGTTTGTCTCAAGAGTCTGGGTGTTTCTATGTAAAATATGCAAGTTTTTAAAAGTATGTAAGTATTAATATCCGTGGTCTGATACCCATAACACAAGCAGGTTATTCCTAGCTTACTTTGGGATCAGATAACGTTGTGTGAGATGTCCGTGAATATTTATTTATTTATAAAAAAAGAAAAGAAAAAAAAAATAACAACAAATACCCACTAAATTTAGAAAAAAAATTAAGAGGCGCTCTCCTACAACACACGTAATAATTTCCTTGTCATTTTTTGGTACGGAACCCTTCATTCACGAGCCCGACTTTCAGTTGACCGCTTTTTTAAACGATTGTGTGACATTTTCAGTTACGTTTATTTCCGTGCTTTGGAAAGTAGGTATTTATGAAGTTGGTGGTTCCGGGTAGCACAACTAGTAATTGTTAAGCCAATTTGAAGGCCTTGTGGGTGACTGGAATTATTTCATGGAAATGGCTTTATTAAGAAAGATAATTAAGGAAGAGAGGAAAAGGATGTACCCACATTATCTTTCTTTCTATTCTTTCTTTCTTTCTCTCTTATATGCCATCGATTCGTCAATACTCGTATGCAACGGGTAAGGATTACCCCAACTTATTGTAAAAGAGGAAACAGACCTCTCAAGGTACCGACCCAAATAAGAAGTAACTTGTCATGCGTTTTCACGCGCGTAGCTCCCGTTCCCGTGGGAACATGGGAATAAAATATAGCATAAATTACTCAGGGTGAATATAGCTTTCTATTGGTGAAAGAATTTTTAAAATCGGCATAGTATTTTTGAGTTTATTCATTACAAACATTCACACACACTAAAATGCAAATTCTCCCTCTTTATAATAATTTATTAGTGTAGATGTGCAATAACCACAGAAAAGAAAAAAACATTTGTTTTTATTATTTTTCGCTTTAAAGTTTATATGATTTAGGTCAATTTGAAATTAAAATTATGCGACGAATCAAATCAATTGTTTCCTAGTAGTGCACAATATTATTCACGGTTTGTATGTGTGAGTTTTGCGACAGCGGTTCTGGTAATAAATGTGTCTTAACACACTTCCACTTGTTTTTATTATTCTGTGGCAATAACCGTGATAGAAATTACAGATTTTGAATGTAAACCTTAGTTCGAAACAAAACGTTTCAGTTGCAACTGTGGCAAGCATTTGTCTCATTACCGATTGGTTGCAGTTGCATTTTAATCATACACAAATCAAAGGCATAATGGAGCAACTGTTGCGCAACGATCGGCTTGAAACAATTTGTCGAACATTAAACAGCCTTCTTTTGCGTACGGAAATCCTCATTGATGCCTATGCCTATGGTGGACTCTTGCTAACTAAAATCACTCGTTGCCCGACCACTTCTTACGGCCGGGAGCCCCGGGTGTCCTAGGATTTCAGACCCTCAAATTGGGTGCGACGTTGTCTTATCAAAATTTTAGGGGACCAAGCCAGTCTCAACTGCAAAAGTAGCTCTTGCTGACTACCAGATGATGCGTCACGGCTAAGTGAAGAGAAATAAGACTCGATACCAACCCTGTACCATATGGCCAGCGTTCTTTTAACGTGAGGGAAAAATTTCATGACTCCTACCGACTTAAAACCTCACGTATCTTGCCCAACAGCCTACGATTGGGAGCCCCGGGTAAACTCTCGGAAGGATATCCCAGGACTCCCAACTGTATGGCCAACGTGGTGAAACCATGAAGGGTAAAATCAATCTTATCTATCTTATATACAATATTTAATTTTAACATCTCAATCAGGAGTCTGCTCTGGTGTTGCTATCGTTCATGGGCTACCGGCGCGCACTTTCCATCAGGGGGGCCGTAAAATTGTCTGGAATTGTCATTGAGAGGAAATCCAGTACCAACCCGGTCCAGACAGAGTAGTGAAACCGTTAAGGGAACAATGACCCTCTCGAACAGGCGTCTTCTAATAAATAACTTTTAGCCCCTCTATAAAATAGAGTGCAGAGGGGCTTATGCAGAGACTTTGTCTGAGTCTGTGACTTTGTTGCATTAAACTACGTCACTAGGTATCGTGGATCATCTGTTCAAAGTTTGAAATAAAACAAAAATGACAACGTCAATCGGATGGAACTTTCACATTCACAATAAACGTGTTAGAGAGGGGCAGTCTGGTGAGAACGATCTCACGGCTTTCTTGTTTCAGCTTATCACAGTCTGTACAACTTACCTTGCCTTTTAAATAATATGTTAGAACGATAGCCGGAGCCTCTACCATCATTTATGCGATAACTACTTACTTAGTATACTCATCCCACACGATTCAAAACAAATCACACTTCAAGTACTTAGATAAATAGATCACCATCACTTACGATTTAAGCGTAAGTGGCTGATTTCTCACTTGAAAACTGGATTACGATAGCGATTTCCCTTTTTTTTTGTGTGGAAAATCCATCATGGATGCTATGCCGGACTCTTACTGACTAAAAACCAACACGTTCCCTACCTACTGCCTATAGTTGGGAGCCCCTGGTAAGCCCTCGGAAGGATATCCCTAGGATTTCCAACAGACCTTGGCTACCTTCCTGGGGGTTCGGGGGCTGTCCCGCGTCTATGGCGGGTTGTTCAGGTGTTATCCCGATTCTTGGGGCGTGTGGCGTGTGTGAAAGTATCACGTCATGCTGTCGTCTTGGGCCTGCTTCTGTAAGGACAGTGAACAGATTACAGAACGTCCTCAGGCCCCCGGCCATGGAGGCCGATAGTCGATAGGATTTTCGTCTATAGTTCTTTACAAGGGTTTTTCTTGGGTGGTCGTCGTCTGCTCGAGTGTAGCACCTCTCTGGTGTTACGAACGTTCGTAGACTAAGGTGACCGCTTTTGACCAGGTGAGGCCGTATGCTTATCAACCAGGTATTAAAAACCGGTTTAGTGCAAGTCGGATTCGCTTTTCAAGAGTTCCGTATCGAAAAACAGCAACAAATCACGTTTGTTGTACGGGATTTTTCTGTTATTATTATTGTTGTATGGCTATTGTTATCCCCAAAGGGGTAGGTAGAGGCTGTATACTATGCCTCTACCTACCACTTCGGGGATAAAGGCGTGACTATATGTATCGTTTGGGCACGAAACCCTAAATGAAGATATATAAAAGCCAAAACATTCATTCTATTTTCTCAGAAAGTGAATGTCGAATACAGTTTTAAATCCGTTTGTCTGCGCGAGAGCAGAATACTAAGTTAGTTTTATGCAAAAGTGGATATCTGTTTCCAACTTTACCAGAGATAACCGAAAATATATAGCAGTAAGTACAATTTCACATAGCGCCATCTAGATCAAATTAAGTTAATATTGTTGCTTGTGCTATAACATCTATACACTGTGGCGTCTGACTGCCTCTGTGGCGCAGTCGGTAGTGAGTGATACCGCTTGCGGCGCTGGAGGTCGTGGGTTCGATTCCCACGGGAGACAAATATTTGTGTGACCCATAAATGTTAGTCTCAAGAGTCTGGGTGTTTCTAGGTACCTATAATATGTATGTATTTAAGAGTATATAAGTATCAATATCCGTGGTCTGAGACCCATAACACAAGCAGGTTATTCCTAGCTTACTTTGGGATCAGATAGCGTTGTGTGAAATGTCCGTGCATATTTATTTATTTACTGTCAAGTTAATGATATTAAAAAGGTAATGTTGTCTGATAGAATCGTAACAATACTTTTTTAATGTTTTTTCGCAATTTTATGAGTCGCTACGCTTCTTCGCTACTATCGTCAAAGGATCGATTACTAATCTAGTCTATACTAATATTATAAATAAATGGTTTAAAAAACCCTAGAAAAATACGCTTTTATAATGCACGAAAAACCCCAAAAATAAATTATGGATCGTTCAAGTTGCCTCTATTTCTGGGCTGAAGTGTAAACTATGTGCTTTTAGTTATAATATTTGATTGCAAAAGCGTTGGGGCGCTGGAACAGGAAAGACTTTCCTGGCGGAAGCTGCATGATGTCTTGTCAGATTAAGGATAAGGTCACGTTTATAAAAGCGTGTTTTTCTCATGTTTTTAAACTATTAACTTACACTGTCACGCTTTTATATATCTATTGTGACTTTTATTATTATTAATATCATTTTAAATTTCGAAAAATGTATTAACGATGATAGCTTTAATTGAAATACATAACATACTTACTTGAAAAGTAAAGTAGTTAATCACGCCTACGCATTTTCAACACCCACTTTTGCCAGTTTTTCGTGACGCCCGCGTAATAGGAGCAAACCTATTACCGTTACGGATCTCTATTAGATAATTCATTGGTAGGTGCTTAAAGTTTCGGCATTCCGAGATATTTAGTACAATATGTAGTAATCACGTAATAGGAATACAAAAACATAATCCCCAAGCGGGTTTTTAACGGTAACCAAAGATATCTCGTTCTCGAACAAGAACTCTACATTTTGCCACTGTTAACGTATTCCCCTCATGTATCTACTTAATTGCCTGAAAGAAGAGGCGTTCCCTCTGGCAGCATAAACGTTATGCTCTTATGCGACCTCATGCAGCTTTCGCCAGGATTTTTATTATATAAGGATTAGTATTAATAGGAATATGCTTACAAAAAAGTCTTTCTTGTTCTAGCGCCTCACGCTTTTATAATCAAATATTATAACTAAAAGCACATAGTTTACACTTCAGCCCAGAAATAGAGGCAACTTGAACGATCCATAATTTATTTTTGGGGTTTTTCGTGCATTATAAAAGCGTATTTTTCTAGGGTTTTTTAAACCATTTATTTATTTTATACTTTTTAGTCACAACATTTATTCCTTAACTAGCTGTTCCCTGCGGCTTCATCCGCGTAGAAGTCGTTATCGCTTAAAATCATTACCCTCCTTTCGCGCAGTCAGTTAAAAAGTAACCTATGTCCTTCTCTTAAACTCAAACTATCTTTATAACAAATTTCATCAAAATCGGTTCAGCGGTTTAGGCATGAAAACGTGACAGACAGACAGAGTTACTTTCGCATTTATAATATTAGTAGGGATATCTGTATTACATGGTGTTTTGTCTGAGTTCGACTAATGTGAAAATATTTCATTATTACTCTAATACATATACATTTTCTGCAGGTACCTATGTCAATATTTACACTCAATGTTAACTTCAATATATAACAGGTTTGTTATAACCTTAAACCCTAATCGTGGTCTAAGCTCATTACACGACTTTTCTAACAAATTCAAACACAGCTATGGTACGATGTTCAATCATGAAGTTACAGTTCATATCTTACGACTCCATCATCAGATCAGTTTGACAGCACTATATTATTGTATTGTTATCAGAACTACAAACATCTGCCAATTTTCATGAAGCTACGATCCTTGGAAGATGGTTAAATTAGTAACCTGAGATTCCATTGCATAGTTTTACAAGTCATTTAAAAAAAGGTTTGTTATAACCCTGAAACTTAAGCCTGGTCAAAGTTCATTACAAGACTTTTCTGACGAATCCAAAAACAGATATAATACGATATTCCATCATGAAGTTCCAGTGCATATCTTCCGGCTCCATCATCATATCAGTTTGACAGTACCATATTATTGTATTGTCATCAGAACTACATACAGCTTCCAATTTTCATGACCCTACGATCCTTGGAAGCTGGTTAAATTAGCTACCTTAGATTCCACTTGTTTTCTGTGCCTATCTTCCGGCTCCATCATCATATCAGTTTGACAGTACCATATTATTGTATTGTCATCAGAACTACATACATCTGCCAATTTTCATGACGCTACAATCCTTGGAAGATGGTTAAATTAGTATCCTTAGATTCCACTTTTTCTATCGAAGTTTCAGTGCCTATCTTCCGGCTCCATCATCATATCGGTTTGACAGTACCATATTATTGTATTGTCATCAGAACTACATACAACTGCCAATTTTCATGACCCTACGATCCTTGGAAGCTGGTTAAATTAGCTACTGCTCGTTCGCTCTAACTTTGCCGCTCGGCTCCATACTAAAGTCGAATTTTTAATAAGACGAAGTAAATTGACAGCAACTAATGTCACTTCTTCATACAATGTTGCTTATTTTCTATGACGAAGTGACATTAGCTACTGTCAATTTACTTCGTGTAATTAAAAATTCGGGTATACGCCTCTACGCCAACGGCAAAGTTAGAGCGAACGGGTAGTACCTTAGATTCCACTTGTTTTCTGTGTTTATCTTCCGGCTCCATCATCATATCAGTTTGACAGTACCATATTATTGTATTGTCATCAGAACTACATACATCTGCCAATTTTCATGATGCTACGATCCTTGGAAGATGGTTAAATTAGTATCCTTAGATTCCATTACATTGTTAGTTACATACACGACGACCTAATAAAAGCTTATTAATAAAGAGGAAAGATTTGTTTTTTTGTTTGTTTGTTTGTAACAAATAGGCTCCGGAACTACTAGACCGATTTGAAAAATTCTTTCACTGTTGGGAAGTTACACTCTTTGCGGTGAACATAGGCTATATTTTATTCCCGTATTCCCACGGGAACGGGAACTACGCTGGTAAAACCGCGTGACGTCCGCTAGTCTAGCTAAATAAGGAGAGATTTCTTCTTCTTGCAGTGGTTCTTCACTACCGCAGGTTGGTCGTTAACTTTTGAAACTCTACACGGTTTTGAACCAGATGGAAGAGCTCCTCTGCACTAGTTATTCCGGTCCATCCCCTCATGCTCCTGAGTCATCATGATTAACCGCAGAAGGTCGTGACGTTCATGTCTCATCACATGACCCAGATAGGCGATTTTATGACAGCAGTTGTTGTGTTTTCACGACTTTGTTCGAGATCTTCTGAGTAGTATTTCAATGATACAGTGACATGGACATGAGTTGCTGCTCCTCACTTCATTAGACGCGATTAAACGTTGCTTGTTTAGATAAAATCTGAAATCTTTATAAATTGTATTACAAACGAATGATGCTGGACTATTTAAAAAGAGTGACCGTGAGTTTTCTTGCCAGGTTCTTCCTCACAGGCTCTACCTATTGTATTGCGAATCTGGCAGTAAATGTAAATATAGAAGCATAAATTATGACATGACGTTCATAAGTGTTACTTTGTAACCTAAGTGAATAAATATATTTTCATTTCATTTTCATTTCTGAGTCCAGGACATTCGAAGCGTACGTCTATAGCACCACATCTCGAAAGCTTCGAGGCGTTACTTGGTGTTCTCTTTGATGGCCCATGCAGGCAAAAAGCAATAAGGGATCTAATAAAACGATAATTAAGTAGTACTATAAAACAAAACATGACATTCGCTTGCAATGTACAGCTCATCTTATTAAAATAATGATTACCAATACTATTGTATCAGTCACAGAACAAAGATAAGAGAAAGATAAGTATGTCGAAATGCAAAAGTGCTTCATCTTCAATCTTCAATAAACATAGCGATTGATCTCGTAATCATCATCATCATTGTGTGATGTAAGACACACAGACGCGCCCATCAATGATGCACGTTGTCAGATGTAAACAATACGTTCACGGTTCGTTGGTCGAACTATAATAGGTCAAAGAGTAACGCTAAATGTAGATGAGTTAATTGATGATTGTTGCCTAATGGTCTAATAAATACACAGAGCATCGCGCGCCTCTACAGAGGGAGGGGCCAAAGCTTTCAAACCCCCTCTGGCAATAATGTGACACATAATGTGACATATCGACGACAAAAAGTGCCCAGTTCCATACAAACTGAAGGAAGATTTCCCCCCGCCACCCGCAAAATATGACAGAAAATTTTGTATCGAGCAATCGTTCTATGCCGTCTCCCCTCAGACAGTTCGCGTTGCTCTATGAATAAATAAGATAATATTATCACATTACGCCACAAATTCCCCAGAAATTGGGAAGAAGCGATAAGTAAAGTCTCTGAGAGGTGAGTAACAGACAGCGATGAGCTAAACAGTCAGAGCCATTGAAACAGCGCGATTGAACCGTGTTAGTTCAATCAGCATGTGCGTGCGACAGCCTATTGATATATTCATGCTTGTGTGTGTATGTACACCAAAATTATAATTAACTAGCTGTCCCGCGCAACTTCGTTTGCGTGATAAATGAAGAACTACTCGACCGATTTTGTGCAAACTTCACATAAACCATCTACTAAATAGTCCAAACAAAGCCTAAACATTTGGTTTGGATAGGTGAGCCCGTTCTTGAGTTATAAAATTACAACGAAAAGTGGCATTGATTTTTATATATATAGATTATTAAGCCTACTGCAGTCCGTTGCTTGGCGTAGTCCGTCTGCTAATCATGTTGAGAGGGTGGTGGGCATGGGCACTACTGCACCACGCGGGCTAGATGGGTTAATACAGAACTTTGTATCGTTTTTTTCTTCCCTTACCTATTTTTCGAAATTAGGTAGGTACTGAATTAGGGGAATATATTATTAAAAAAATGAAGGCCATCTTATATCCAAATATTGCAAATGTTTTCATATTATTTTTCGCAAAAGTATCTTAAGTACTCCTTGGTATGCCAAGGAGCTTAAAATCAACAGCCTATTCTTAGAAGTTACGCTCAGCACCTTTGCGACCATTAATCCACAGATCTATGACACAAATCTTAATTCTTTATGATAACTTATACTAAATCCCATTGTAGTGGCAATTGAATCTTCAAAAAGCATATAGTATCATAAATTCATAACTAATAATCTTTGCTAACGAGTATTTTACGATACGATATATTCTATCAAAGTTACCTTTAAAGGAATATATCGCATTACAACATTATTTTTATGTTTATGTTTCGACTGCAGAAATTATATTTCTCGTAATATGAATTGTGTGTAACATCTGTCCTGATTGGAAGCGCTCGTGGCCTCGCGGACTCAGTGTTCTGTAAACGATCACTGCAGTAAGCAACTTTTACTATGGCCGGTCCATGGATGGGTGACCATCCATGTGATCACTTTGTGACATTTATTTTGAGCGTTTCCGTGCTTCGGAAGGCACGTTAAGCCGTTGGTCCCGGTTGCCAGTAAAATGGCAGTCGTTAAGCTAAGTTGAAGGCTTTATTTCAACAGCAGGCAGTCACAACCTGCGCCTGTCCATTTAAACACGGCAATACGGCTCACCACCTATTACGTGGGACAAATTATACAAAGGTGAAATGTGGGCATATAATATGCCTCTGCCTACCCCTTCAGGGATAAAGGCGTGACCATATGTATGTATCTGTCCTGATTACCAAAAGGTTATAGATCGTCTTGTGTGTATATAGGGCTCGCTGCGCCGCGCCATGCCCGGTGATGACAATAATAGGCTTACCCCTTATTACGTGAGACTCCTTCCTAGGGGATATTAATGTGATTTTAGAGCAGTAGTTTATTTAGAATATATACTATCTTCACGCCAAATCCCTCGCAGGGTAGCCAGAAAGAATTAATTATTATTTAAATAGTTTAACAAAAAATGGGGCAACATGAGACAGGTACAAAGGTTCCACACTTTTATAAAAAGTGTCTAATCTGCCAACTATCTTCTTATGTAATCTATGTCAGCCATCGCTATGGATCAATAGGTTTTGATAAATGATCTGTAATATGTTACGTAACATAAAATTTATACTTCATAAAGTATGGTATATCACATTGCGCTTAAGCATTGTCTTTGATGATCCTTTATAATATTCATTTGGAATGTATGTAACCTACATTATATTTTCATAAGCGCACGTAACCCTGCTTGCTCAGTGCTGTTTCGAAAAGCCCGTTGGTCTCGGCTTCCAGTAAATAAATAAATAAATATTCACGGACATTTCACACAACGCTATCTGATCCCAAAGTAAGCGAGGAATAACCTGCTTGTGTTATGGGTATCAGACCACGGATATTAATACTTATATACTTTTTAAATACATACATATTATACATAGAAACACCCAGACTCTTGAGACAAACATTTATGGGTCACACAAATATTTGTCTCCGGTGGGAATCGAACCCACGACCTCCAGCGCCGCAGGCGGTATCACTACCGACTGCGCCACAGAGGCAGTAAAATGTAACCTGCACATTAAGCCTAGTTGAAGGTCTTATGGGTGAGTTGTTTCATTTTCAACAGCCACAACCTGCGCCTGTCCGTTTCAATACGGCTAAGCAACCGATTAAATCAGCCAATAACTCCAATGCTGATCGTAGAACTCTCCCTATGTAAGCTACAACACAGACAAAGACGCGGAATAGCAACCGAACCAGCCCCTAGGCGAGGCCGCAGTGGTAGCCGTAGGTCTGTTGGGAGTCCTGGGACATCCTTCCGAGGGCTTACCCGGGGCTCCCAACCATAGGCTGTTGGGCGTTACGTGAGGTTTTTTAGTCGGTAGGAGTCCGGTATAGCATCTATGATGGATTTTCCTTCACGTTAAAAAAAGCCACAACACAGAACATGATTTTCAGCTCGTCGATCTATCTGGCTTTGAAATACATACTTAAGTATTCATTCGTCAATAATTTTTAACATGTTTTGATTACTTTGTAACTTGCATTGGAAAAAGTAGCGTCGTTGGCGCTAGTCGTAAAGATGATAAATATACCAAATCCATCAACTGCAATTTCAAATATCCATCTCTTACACAACTAGGAGATATTTCACTTACTTTAAGAGCGTAAATTCGGTTTTCAAATTTCTTTACGATCGTAAGAAATCAGCCGGCGCGGCGCACATAGCCGTATAGTGCCAATTGTTGCTAATAACAAGTTTGATACTTTTGTTTTCCTTGATGTATTACCGGTGTCATATTCTTAGTCTAAGCGTTCAATCTTTTAATTTAATTTTTATGTTAGTAATATTAGTTAATAATTATTGATTATTTTATTGCAAATTGATTGATATTAAGTAGTGATAGACACTGACATCATAAAATTAATAAAGTTGACATTTATTTACCTAACTAATATCAATATTGCAATTAGAAATACTAATAATAGACGTGCATGCATGAAAAGATAAATGAAAGTTGAAGAAGCAAGTGAGGTGTGTATGGAGCGTACCGTGTGGCGCTCGGTTCTTTCTGCCTACCCCGCAAGGGATTTCGCGTGAAGATAGTATAGTATATAATACACACATACATGAAAACGGCCCACAAGTTTATTTTTAAAGTATCTAAATATACGAAAATTGTAGAAAGTAATGGACAATATTCTATTTAAATTTGACAATAATCATAGTTAAAAACAATAATATTAACGTAGCAATGCGCAGGCGCTTAGCATGGTATAATTGTTTTGCTGCCTACTGCAGATTCAGTGCTGGCAGGAACGTTAAAATATTTTTAATAAATAATCAATAAGTATTGTTGGATATTCTCACACAACATCATCTAGCCCAAACTAAGCTATAAGCTTTTGAGCTATGGGATCTAAATCTAATCTTAACTGATAGTAGGTGTTTTTCATTTACAACAACCAAATATTTATTAAGAGGTATGTGCATAACAATGCACACCGCCAAGAAAAAGCCATTCCGTATCGGCATTGATCGATTATTAGATACCTATTATGATGAATTTTGGGAGGGACCGAACTGAGTTTCTTGGGGTGTTCTTCTCAGTTTGTAGCATTTCCGAAAAAATGTTGACAATCCTATTTTTTTTTAAATTTCAAAGGTAATAAATTTTATTTTATTTTACTTTATCGGCTCTTTCTGGGCTCAATCATTTTGGGCAACAGACATTAGTCGTAAAAATTTAACAATTTAGGTTCCATCCTCGTAGTCCAGAACTCGTCGTCTTGCGAAATATTTACTGTGCTTATGGGCAAATTAGTGTTCAGTCTACACCGCAAATCGATAAATGTTGGCTTGACTGAAAGTAATTTTAATAGAATTCATTAAAAATATTTATTATATACACAAGATCACTAGAAGATAAAATAAACGCAGCTTCTCACTTGATTTGAAGTTGGCCTTGGATTTTAAAAAATAATAATGGATTTTAAAATACCAGTCATGCTTTGTAAACAGATCCGTTTTTCTCCATAATTTAATTTTACCATCAGCTATGGCTTGTTCCACATCCATGTATATAGGGACTGTTCTAGGTTAAATTAATTGATTGATTGGTTATTAGGTCGTCTACAATAAGGTTCTTTAGCAGTGGTGAGACCACGCCCCCTTGTGGACAACCTTTGGCCATGGCTGCGCACTGGTTTCTGCTTGTCAGTAGCTTTAAAATGAGTTTGTTTAGCATGTTATCTATCCATTCACTGACTACCGTGTATACTCGGTGTTTTGCCAGTGCCGTGGTTATGCTTCTTTTGTCGAAAGCTCCCTCTATGTTTATGAAAGTGCCGAGGCACATTGATTGATTGATTCTGGATGACCTCTTCTATTTTGTGTACCACTGCATGTACCGGACTGAGTTTCTTGGGGTGTTCTTCTCAGTCTGTAGTATTTCCGAACCCCCGGTAGAGTCACAAAAATTTTGACAAACCTAATTTTTTTTTTTTTAATTTCAAAGGGAATAAATTTTATTTTATTTTATTTTATTTATTTATTTTATTTTGTAGTGCTGAGTCTGTAGACTTGCCGGGGGCATTATGCGCGTTGGTTGGAATGCAGTGGCTTAATTTGAAGGGCCGTCCCTCGTTTGTCTCAGTCTGTCACACAATCTTTCCAGAGTTTTTAGCAGGAAAGACGAAGGGCTTATCGGTCTGTATAACCAGAGGTCTGAATCACAAACATAATCCCTTTACCGGGTTTTGGTATAAAGATCACTTAGACCTCTCTCCACCGTCTGGGTCACAGTCCCATTCATTGTCTGGCGTATAGATACTATGTAACTGACAATATCAACTTGTGTCCTCCCCCATTTTATCACTGCAGGGAAGACTTCATCCTGTCCTGGAGATTTGAAGGACTTGAAGCTGTTAATTACCCATTCAGTTTTTTGTAAGTTGACAGAATAGATTAGAACAGGTCTTGCGAGCTCCCACTGGACTTCTTCTGTGGATACGTTTTCCACCAGCCACATGAGTGTCTGCAGCAATTGGCATTCTGGGAAGTGCGTTTGTATCAAAATACTCTCGGCTTCTTTTCATGATAGTTAACGGTAGTAGAATGATGTAGTGGTAATTTATATGTTACTAGCTGACCCGCGCAACTTCGTTTGCGTGATAAATGAAGAACCGCTCGACCGATTTGGTGCAAACTTCACATAAACCATCTACTAAATAGCCCAAACAAAGCGTAAACATTTGGTTTGGTTAGGAGAGCCCGTTCTTGAGTTATAAAATTACAACGAAAAGTGGCATTGATTTTTATATTTATAGATAGATTAATTTATTGTTTCCGAGTAATTAAGTGGTTTAGTGGTCATTATATAATGTTAATTTGCCTTTGAAAATGCCGAAAGGTTCCACCAAGTGCCATCAATCAATAGTATAAATAATTCTTTTCATGTGTGGGTCAGGCCGCCGCGCCGTCAGGTTTCTTTAGATGCGGACAGTTCTGTCCCTTGTTTGGCTAGTATTAGTCTGACTCTATCAGAGGTTTCTCCAAGACTTGGTACTTTTGTATCTCAGTCGCTACTTGTATTTTGCTTTAGCGGCTTTGTAGCCGTCCCAATCCTGGTCTGGTTCCTCACAGGTGTTCCATAATTACCACTTATGAAAATGGTGTGTTATTATCAATACCACACGAATAGTGACTACCTGCCTTGCGTATAATACCTACACCTACGCTGTTCGTGAAGAAAATAGTGCAACTGTAAAAGCTTATAACTTGGTCAGTTTTCGTCATTTTCATTTAATTTTTTTTATACAGTATTTCGAAGCGAAACTCTAGTCGGGGTGTCTGAGCTTTGCACTATACAAAAGTTCACGTTGTATATCGACCATAAATATTTATATATATTATATTATACGTCACAAAGTACTAAGATTGTTTTGTCACGCTAGAATTAGACTATTTTTGTTCATTTTTTCGTATTCAAAAATGGAACATCGAGCGACATGACCACTCTCTGAGAGCCTCTCGGCGGTACTAAATCGTATTTGTTCGCGTATCTGCATTTATAGGGGTTCACAAAATACTTTGTAAAAAAAAATCTGCATCTAGTTACATAAAAAAAAATATTTTTATTGTCAAAGGAGAAGTTCTGACATAATATTACATAATTATCATAATGATTTAAACTACAGAAGCTGGTGAAAAGACAACTTTATTTTGGTGAAATTTCTCACTATTTGAGCAAACTTTACAGTCATTTTTCTCTAAAAAAAGGGACCTACCTGATATCAGGTTATTCTACAAACAGATAGCCAACCCCCTTTGCAATTGCTTCGTATCCCTTGTTTATTAAAATTATCAGTAATTTGACATGAATTTAAGCATCGAAAACTATGCAAATCGTATGATTTGAAAAACCTGTTTCACTTTCATTGATAATTACCATTATGTAATCCGTTGTTAGGTAAAATATGTTTTAATAAACGTTTAGAGAGCTAAATTTACTAAGTATGTTAGTGAATACCATGTTTGTACGATAAATATTTAATGACTTTAAATGCAATGAAAAGTATGGTTTCTGAGCAATATGTGGCGCGAAATATGTTAGCCCTCTTTAAAGACAAACATTACTCAGTGTAGTGCAGTTATATCACCAAGAAGGTCCAGTATATCACGCTTGATATAACTCGTCCAGCGCCTGCGCACAATCGGCAGCGCAATTTCGTACTCTTTTACTAGAATTATGCATTTCTCACTGCCATAGGAAAATGTACTTTAAAGTTGGTGAATAAAGGTGGTTTTCGTGTGAGGGATGTTCAGTGAAAGCCTTGATGTATACTTGTTACATTGATAAGTAAGCTTCCCGGTCGGAATCATGCAAATTATTATCACTACGGTGACCTGGAGGTTGTTGTGCAGTTCTAAGTCGTCCGTTGGCATTTTGTTTTGTTTGTATAGATTGTATCTATGTAAGAAAAGTAGGGTTTGTTGCCACATTTGTAACTCAGGAATAGTTGTAATGGGTTTTATGATTTGATGGATTTATCTCTGCCGTGTGTATCGCAGCGGGTATGTGTATAGGTCGCAGACTGGGACTGGATGGGAAAGAAGCAGAACCCTGTGTTGTGGTGTAGATTGGGAGAGGCCTACGTCCAGGGGTCGACTGCCATAGGCTTATTTAATGTCTATCAGTTTCAGTATGAAATTCTACTTACAAAAGCAAAATTTAAAACCGGCAAAGTGTGAGTGTAATTGTGACAACTGTTTAGCTATCATGGTTTATTCGATACTGACAATCAAGCAGACGGCTTTCAAATTTTACAGAATATGGTTCCAATTTTACAGTTTCGATACGGAACCCTTAAAAGAGGTATAAGTATATTTATAGCGACTGGATTAAACTTTGGAGCGTGTGATTCCGCCGACAAGTCAGAAGGATGCATTCCAAAGCGTTAGACTGGCGGTGGAAGATGGCACCTCTCTGTATTCCATCGGTAGCGCGGTCGTGGCAGCTGGCATATCCCATCCCCTTGGCCCTATAAACGGGTCAACGGGATAAACCCAATCCCTAATGAAAGGCCGTTATGGCAGTCAAAGTTTGTGTCCAAAGACATTCGACATTCGATGGAAAGCGTCATTTAGTTTAAGTCGGTAGGAGAACAGCATATCATCCATGAAGATTTCCAAATATAAAACATAAGAAACCTCTCAGTGACCCGGCGGTGTCTTGTAACACTTGTCTCGCTCTTCGTACATTTCTCTGTTCCCTTTGTTTTCGCCCAACTGGCACCTAGCCACCGAGGAGAGTCCTATCTCGAGGCTTTACTATCATCACGCCAAATCCCTTGCGAGGTAGGCAGAAAGAACCGAGCGCCACACGGCACGGTCCATACACACCTCACTTGCTTCTTCAACTTTCATTTTTCTTTTCATGCATGCACGTCGGTTCCTACGGCTCTTAACACCACCTTCAACTAAGACACGATTAATTTGGTCGTGGTAGGTGTGTCGCGACCTTCCCCGACTCCTACGTCCATCCACTTTCGCGTTGTATATCTGTTTTGTCATTAAAATGTATTCCCTTTAAAATTAAAAAAAAAATAGGTTTGACAACATTTTTGTGACTCTACTGGGGATTCGGAAATGCTACAGACTGAGAAGAACACCCCAAGAAACTCAGTCCAGCATTTTTCAAAATTTATCTTAGTATCTAAAACAGCTTATTTATGTAGAAAGGAGCAATTCGTGTGCCTTGTCCTCTAGAAACTCTTTAATGTTATAATAAGCTTTCTGATCGTCTTAACACAGATAGAAATTATACAACTAATAGGAGAATCCAAGAGAATAAGCTAGCGAAATGAAACGTAACGTTACGTTACTGGGTCAGCCAGTATGCAAGAGCCATTCTTATCAGACAACCTTTGCACGAACTTCCTTGATCTGAGAAAGGGCGATCTGAGGTGAACTTATTTCATGCGCTTTTTAGCTTAAAATGTTATGGTACTAATATTATGAAGAGGAAAGATTTGTTTGCATTGAATAGGCTTTGAAACTACTGAATCGGTTTGGAAAATTCTTTCACTGTTGGGTAGCTACTTTACTCCCTGTGACCATAGGCTATATATTGTTTCCGTATTCCTACGGGAACGGGAAGCACGCGGGTGAATCCGTGTGACGTCCGCTAGTAGTACATATCTGTAAAAGAGTTACTATACTAGTCTATTTTCTAAATACAAAGACTTATTATATGCTTTGTGATGGATAGACTTTTCTATGTCCATCTGATGGAAAGCTATAGTGGCATCAAGTGTATTAGGATTCACTCTCACAGTTCACAAGATTATTGACATTTGCCTCTCAAGTTAATAGGATTGGATAAAATTGTAGAGCTCTTCAGAACACTCGCCGTAACAGATTCGATAGAATGCTTGATATGCCTTTGTTCTACGCTGCGCCTACGTCTTTAAACTTCTCGTTACCTCAGGACAGTCTACTTCTTTATTAGAAGTAATCTACTATTGTTTTGTTCAAAAACATTATGTGTGGGTTCTTTACTCTCTAATATTATATGGCGGCTCCAGACTTGTGCCGTGAAGCCCCGTGAAGAGGCGTGAACGTGAATGTGGATGGTTTTCACGGGCTTCGCGCGCGTTCGCGCCTGTTTCACGGTCGGAGTCGGTATTTTGTGCCGCGACAAAGGGTTCGCGCCTCGTTCGCGCGTAGTTCACGCGTACACATCCACATTCACGGCCACTTGCCAGTTTGCTCCTGGCAGCAAGCTAGAGATGCGCAAAATAGATCCCTTCGAGGATAAAAGATATATATATCTTTTGGATAAGAAGATTCATATCACTCTTTTATATCTTTATATCCGTAAAGATTATTCTTAACCTATATCTCTTTAGCTCTTTAAACCAATCCTAATCTAACGGAATAAGAGAGATAAGGATATTGAAACTGAATTGGATTGATTTGAACAAAATGCAAACTTTTGATTTAGTTTTTGCTTTCTTAATCCTTTGTCTTACTAATACTTATTATAAATGCGAAAGTTTGTGAGTGTAGATGTTTGTTATTCTTTCACGCTTGAACGGCTATGCGGATCTGGCTGGATATGGATACATTATAGCCTGGATGGAGTAACATATGGGCAACTTTTTATCCCGGGAAAGTTCCTACGGGAAGCGGGAATGAGAACAATTTTTACGAGGGCGAAGTTGCGAGTACAAGCTAGTAGTATTATAAATGCGAAGTTTTGTTAGTGTTTTGGGTCTGGACGTAGACACTCTCTCGCTCAAGACTATGATGCGAGCCATGGTCTCCAGCGGGAGTAAGTGGGACTGCGCCACCTGTTTCTGCGAGCAGGTCATGCTCGATAAAGACACGTAGGCGGCGGGATGCAGCTGACATGTCTTAACCGAAGACTATAGGCCTCCATGACCGGGGGCCTCAGGACGGTGAGTGGGCTGCTCACCGTCCTTACAGAAGCAGGCCCATGACGGCAGCGTGACGTGAGGGATTCACGCACGCCCCGCTAAGAAGCGAGATCACACCCGAAAACTCCCCAAAGATAGCACCCGTACTACCCCCTAGGGCTAGGCGAGGCCGCAGTGGTAGCCATAGGTCTGTTGGGAGTTCTGGGACATCCTTCCAAGGGCATACCCGGGGTTCCCACCCGTAGGCTGTTAGGCGTTACGTAAGGTTTTTTAGTCCGTAGGAGTCCGGCATAGCATCCATGAAGGATTTTCCCTCACGTTAAAAAAAATAAATAAGGTTTGTGAGTGTGGATATGTGGATGTTTGTTACTCTTTCACGCTCGAACTGTTAAACGGATCTGGCTGAAATTTGGTACAGAGATACATTATACCCTGGAATAAAATATAGGCTACTTTTTATCCCGGGAATAAATTCCCACGCTATGCGGGAACGGGAACAAATTTTACGCGAGCGGAGCTGCGGGCATTAGCTAGTTTACTAGATTACCGAAAAAAAATTAGGCCAAGAAAGCAAAATACCTACTACCTTTAGTTCTATAATCAGTGCCTACATGTGTTCTCTTCTACCAAATCTTTAATCCGTAGTTCAGTCACTAACAAGATTTCACAAGACAAGATTCAATCTGCATCCGCAGTGAAGTAAATGAATCAAAGATATAAAGAGTTAAAGAGTGATTGAGATATTGCGGGAGTTAGTGATATAAACATATCTTTGAACGGATATATATCTTTTTTACCAATCACTCCTGAGTTACACATCTCTACAGCAAGCATGTACGGACGTGTGCAAAGCGCATTCTCTGTGCGCGCTAAAATGGAATCGTCTATGAACTGGAGCAATGAGATGGAACTGCTATTTTTAGAATACTAGCCGTAGTGTCATAGCTAAACGAATTCTTGCTGGTATTGCTGATCTAAATTGAGTATCTCTTTTGACAATAATTGGAGCAACTTTCTGAAGCAAATATTCAAAGTCCACTGTTGACATACGAGTGAATTTCTTAAATTCACCACTGGGTTCAGAATGTAGTTCTGTTAATTGCTTCTCCATAGAATGTCTGAAATGAATTTGATATTTATATGATTGAAACTGTTTCAACAAATAAATTCAAAAATTCACTACCTATACAAATTAATATACCTTGATCGGTTACGATGTATTTCAGTCATCCACCATCTTCTCCTTTTCCAACGCTTTTGGGTAACTTTTTCGTTTTGAACGGCTAAATAGTGATATGTAGCCACAGCAAACAAAGTTATTGCAGCAGCAAGTTCTACGTCCACTTCGCGGCACGGCTCACGTACGAATGAGAGCATCCCGTGAATGTGGAGGGCACGGCGCAGCCGTGAATTCACGGCGCGAATACACGCCGTGAATTCACGGCACAAGTCTGGAGCCGCCAATAGACTTTTACCCACACTTGCGTGAAAACCTCCTGCCCGCACCCAAACAAAACATACATTACTAAAAGCTCATACAGTGAGAATCGAAAGGGAAGCCGGTCGAACTCTTAGCGTTTGCTGTTTACCTAGTGCAATTCCATATGTGGTCAATTAGTAATGTCAATAGCAGCAAACTATTGCACAATCCTGTTTGTTGGTCACTGCGTGGGAAGTTGTTACCATCAGTTTTGTATTTTTTTAGGCCAGAAATATCGAAAGCCTACAACCATTTTTGGATTTTTGTGAAGTAAGTAATCGATTATGTTTGGCAACACGTCTTTATTTTTAAACAAAACTGAATACGAAATATCTATTTACCTATGTTTGTTTTGAAAAGTAAATCACCTTTAGCCGCGTTGAGCGATTTCTTTTAAGGTGAAGTGGGACTCAAAATACATAATTTTGACATATTTTGAACCAATTTTGCAACGGTGTTAACAAAGATTTCACATTTTTTTAAATGGATAATTATTATTAAGTATATTGACCAGGGATGTCAGCTCTCCAAAACACGATTGAGTAAATTCGGCTCGATAGAAAATAATCCCAAAGTTCCCTCGAATCTGTAAATTTACCTGTGACCGCCTTGACTGTAATCAATTTCATTCAGTAGTTATATAATGTACCACACTATTTTTTTATTTCCATGTCCCTAATAAGTTACCTCGAGGTCCTATGCAGTTAATTATTAATTAAAAACATATTGCTTTAATAAAAAAAAACGTTTTGTTGAGCGGGAGTGCATTTTGCCGCTATCAGCCACCTCACAGAGCCCGCTCAGTCAGCCGACAGGCTTCGTTGAGGACACCCGTATACAACTTTGTCACGCCCGCTGACGTAATTCGCTGCCGTAGTAACGAAAATAGGTAATAAAAAAACCAAAAAAGGAAGTATTCAAGGCTTAAGCTCAAGAGCTTAAAAATATCGCATCTGTTTGGGGAAGTTTCTTTGGTGTATTATATAAGTTATAGTAACGTTTTCATACTTTCCGATACAAAGTTTGCCTGATGCCACATAATAGATAAGTCCAGAAGATTCACCTATAAATGCGCTCATGTATGTGACGCCCTGACCGAGCGTATAACATGTACATTATTTAAATTATTATTTAAGTAAAATCAATGTCATAACGAGTATAATACTAATGACTGATAAATCAGTGGGCCAATTCTCCTAAATTTACAATATAACAGTAGGTATAAACCTTAATTGAGTATGTAATAAATTAAACTTCTATCCAAAATTACAGCTTTCAAGGCACGTATTGCGTATTGTTGATATTCTCGTAGTCTTACTTTACTACTCGTACGTCGTAGTTGATGTAGGTAGGTATTGAATTTGAAGTTGTAAGTATGAGTTTCTTTTTTTTATATTTAGCTCGCCAAATTGACGTCGCCACCAGCCTGATGAAAAGCCGTGGCGCATCTAGCGATTGGGGGCCACTTCTGACAGTGGTCCTCAAGTTGGCCCTGTGATGTGCCTCTTCACGCTCCTCTTGAAGAACCTGGGATTGTAAGATGAGGGAAACACGTGTGCGGGCAGGTCGTTCCATGTTTTTATAGTTCGACAGAGGAACGATCTTTTGAAACGTTCAGTTCTGGCGAAGATTCTCTCCACTGTGTGGGAGTGTCATCTTTGCCCGTCACGTGTTGTTCGGGATCGGAAAGAAGAGGGTGGGATCAGGTTGAAGAGCTCTTCAGAACATTCGCCGTGATACATTCGATAGAAGGCAGCCAAGGACGCTATGGTTCTTCGCGGCGCC
Organism: Miltochrista miniata; assembly: GCA_933228765.1. NCBI lineage: Eukaryota > Metazoa > Arthropoda > Insecta > Lepidoptera > Erebidae > Miltochrista > Miltochrista miniata. The sequence continues at coordinate 8,660,071 of OW121769.1, forward strand.
AAAACGGTTCGAGGCCTCCCGTCACCTCAGTTTGAATTTTAACCAACAGTGAACTGAAAATAAACAGCTTACATACAACCCCATACAGTCAATACAACCCTAACTTTGTTTTTAAGCCATAATGTAAAATAGTAATTCAATGTTCAATGGATAGTATGTTAAGCGCTAGAAGATGATTTTGTGAATATATTTTACTGAAAAGGCCTGATGATTTAATATGACTTACGAATTATTTAATTATGATATATGAAAGTCTGTGAAGATGTTAGTGACAAAATCACGTTCCAACGGTTGAGCAGATCTGGCTGTAATTGGTTGCCTATTATAATTATTTTATGCTTTTCCAGACTGCAATGTATTCCTGGACATATTATACACTAGCTGACGCCCGTAGCTCTGCCCGCGTCTAGTTTTGTTCCCGTTTCCGCTTTCCGTGGGAACTGATTGCCGGGATAAAAAGTGGCCTATGTGTTAATCCAGGCCTATATCTACCCCTGTACTAAATTTCAGCTAGATCCGTTTAGCCGTTAGTTAGAGCGTAAAAGAGTAACAAACATCTACAGTCACAAACTTTCGCATTTATAATATTAAGTAAGAAGTAAGATAATTTAGAAAATAGCATAAAGGCTATTTTATCCCTGGATATGACCCAATGGTAGTAGGGAACGCGAACAGAATTCTACACAGCTGAAGCTGCGGGCAATAGCTATGCGAAGTGAAACGTAGAATGTTTAATTTAGGAAATGGTAATCATTTGGACAGGACTAAAGCCTAGTCTAGTTTAAATAACTAGTATCGAAATTTATTGCTTTACACCTTTGCATATATGCAAATAGCAATATTCGTTTTTGTATATTCTGCGTTTTCTTAGCTAAACGGGACCCTATTACTGAGACTTTGAAGTCCGTTTGTTCATCTGTATCTCATGAACTAGGCAGTAATACATTTCAAAGATATGTTTCTGCTACCGCTGTAACGACTATAATAACACTAGATAAAGAAAAAAATAAGGTTACTCCCATACAACGTAATCTTCTGGCGTTTTTTTTGTTACGAAATCCTCATCAGTGTGCCAGTCCAACTTGAACCTCGGCCGTTTTTACAGTTCCGTATCCAAAGGGTAAAAATGGAACGAGGAGAAAGTTTTGCCTTTTGAAAATGCTAAGAGGCAAAAACGGTCAGGTGTAGAGTAAATAAATGCTGTAAAACAGTACAAGTGGTGGTTATTCAATATGCGCTGCAAGTTCCACCAAGTGCCAACAGTATCAATAATCTGTAATAACGCAACCCTATTACTGAGACTATCTATCTGTCATCTTATGCACCACTGCAATAGCTAGGCATTTGAAATTTACGAATCCTAAGAACAGAAAAAAAATTAAGGAGGGCTCCCATACAGGTATATTTTTCAGTCTTTTTTTGTACAGAACCCTCCTTTTTCCTTTTCAGGAAGTACCAAAAATATAAACAAAGGATAGGGGCAGCAGATTCTTACTTTTTCAATAAACCTGGCAAAAATCGTCACAGGTAAAAAATAAATTGAAGTACTTCTTAAATTATATTATGTTCTATTCTTATTATGAAAATGAATTTCATTACATGTTAGTGATAAAAAATGCATCAAAATCAATTACGTAGTTGCTCACGAGTAGAAGATCTAAAGAGGTTTATCTAAACAGGGCGAAAAAAATTGTTATGTAAACTTGTACTTCTGTCAATGATTTCAATTGCGTAGTGAACGGGTTAACGCGCGAAAACGTTTCCGACGCACGGAGCGTCCCGAACATCTTGCGTCTGCTTCACCCCCTCCGAATCGCTTGAGACACAATTGCACTTCGCCTTAAGGGAAAACCACAGGGTTCTCGTCACCGACATTCTGTTTTCACTTATGTGAGCTGCCCTATGACTGCCTATTTCCATTTATATGGGTGTAAGGGACCTAACCTTCCTTTTCTCATTTTCTGCCATTTCTATACTTACTTTTTGGGATTTCAACTTAAGGGTTGCTTTCCCTTGCCGGTTATAATTGGCGTAGTGTGTACACAGCATAAGGCGGATTACTGATTAAACACTGAGCAATCGGACCTCCTAATCCCTACTTTCCTACTAATATTATAAATGCTAAAGTATCTCTGTCTGTCTGTTACGCTTTCACGCCTAAACGGCTGGAGCGATTGAGATGAAATTTACTATAGGAATAGTTCGAGGCCCTGGGAAGAACATAGGCTACTTTTTAACCGACTGCGCAAAAGAAGGGTTATGATTTTACGCGATAACGACTTCTACGCGGTCGAAGCCGAGGGGAACAGCTAGTGTTTCATATCAAGAAAAATAAGGTCCTGTGTATTTCATCGTATCGTTTTCTTCCTGTTGGTATCGAGACCATGGGGTCGCAATGCGCATACTTACTTTACCTCGACTTTTTTTAAGATTTTGAAAAAGCGTCAAGTTGAGTCGACTGGTGACCCGAAAGCTGGCAGTTTTCTTTCTATTCCAATAATACGGCAAGTCTTTTAGGCACATTGCATATTTAGATTTCGATAGTTATGATGTACATGTAATAGGTCCTGTTAAATAAAGAAGAAGCCTACAGCCATTAGCCATGATACAGGCTGATACAATCTGTATGATTATAAAGTAGTAAGTAGTAGATATACATATAGGTACCTAAATTTATTATAATAGTAGTACGTAAATACCTAAAGGTTGCCCGGAGTTGTGTCACAAAGTAGGTAACTACGGTAAACATTAGCGTTGTGCAATCTTCGCTAGTCATAATTTAGTTAGTGCACCGACATGTATAAGGGGCTCCATACTGTAAATACCACAGCAAAAATTTCTATAATACCGCTGCTCGAACATGCTCTCCTGGTACCTCGTACATCAAACAGAAAATTTGCATAAACATAAACCACCCTAATAGGGCATTCTTGGCATTCCCTGTCCAGACGGGATGAATGAAGGAGAAATGATTTGCGGTATCTAACCCCAAAACAATTAACTGTTATTATTTATTCTAAGTAGGTATTAAACAATACTTTTTGGGAGCAGAGCATAAAGATATCATTTATACTAATTTAGAGACACTTTATATCTCATGGAACTTAGTAACAAGGCTGCTTGGTCACTATTGGTGCTATAAAACTCAAACCAGATTGACTACAACAAATACCGCTGCTCGAACATGCTCTCCTAGTACCTCCTACATCAACAGAAAATTTGCATAAACATAAACCACCCTTATCAGTAGGGCATTCTTGACATTCCCTGGTCAGACGGGTTGAATGGCCTCGTTTGGACCAGTTAAGTGTGATCGTAGATAGAACGATAGCGCGCGCGCATATCTGGGGGAATGACGCCGAGAATTGATTCGAGGTATTGATAAGTTTGTATTGGGTTTATTAGAGCGAGTGAATTGTCTTTCGAGATAAATCTACCTAATTTTGGAAGCGAGAGCCCTTGCGTCACTGTTCAGATGGCGCAAGGAGGCGCTGGAGCGGGGCCAGAGGCCTGCGTCTCGAGAAATCGAGGCCCAGCGGACCCTGCTCCACCAGGAAACCCTGGAGACATGGAAGATGCGACTTGAGCAACCAAAGGGGGGATTGGCCACAATCGCGGCCGTCAGACCGGTCATGGACGAGTGGCTGGAGAGAAGACACGGTGCTCTCTCCTACCGGTTGACACAGATGCTTGCCGGGCACGGTAGCTTCGGTAGGTATCTGTGGCGAAAACACCGGGAAACCACGGCCGAATGTCAGCACTGCGAGGACCGCAGCGATGACACGGCGCTCCACACGCTGGTGGAGTGCACGGCGTGGGCACAACAGCGACAGGTCCTCGTAGTGGGTCTGGGCGTGGACACTCTCTCGCTTGAGGCCATGGTGCGAGCCATGCTCTCCAGCGGGAGTAAGTGGGACTGCGCCGCCTCTTTCTGCGAGCAGGTCATGCTCGCGAAGGAGGTGGCGGGCCGGGTGCGGGAGAGAACTCTCCCACCCGAGTTCCGCAGTCGGCGCCCTGGGCGTCGCCGACGTGTCTTCGCCGAGGACTATCGGCCTCCATGACCGGGGGTCTGAGGACGGTGAGAGGGCCGCTCACCGTCCTTACAGAAGCAGGCCCATGACGGCAGCGTGACGTGAGCACTCACGCACGCCCCCCCTTAGAAGCGGGGTCACACCCGAAACCCCCCATAGACGCGGGATTGCACCCGAACCACCCCCTGGGCGAGGCCGCATTGGCGGCCGTAGGTCTGTTGGGAGTCACGGGACATCCTTCCTGAGGGCTTACCCGGGGCTCTCAACCATAGGCTGTTGGGCGTTACGTGAGGTTTTTTAGTCGGTAAGAGTCCGGCATAGCATCCTACGAGGATTTTCCCTCACGTTAAAAAAAAAAAAAAAAAAAAAAATCTACCTAATTTATATCTGGGCTCTCTTTTAAATTGCTTGTTTTTGATTATTTTCGTGTTTCAAGCATTTGAGTTGCATATTTTGTATGACTAAGGCAACGGACATGAAATTACGATGACATAATGTGTCTTTGTAAATATTATAGGTGAGTGAATGATTAAAATCCATTTAAAGGACTACGAATTAGATTTTCTCTACGTTTGGTTGCTAGTTGAGGTAGGTAGTTAACTTCTACTTTAATTGAGGTGTACGTGTAACACTCGCGCTGCCTATCGCAGTGTTGAAATGGACAGAAATAGGCTGTGGCGACCACTTTACTGATATCCAGGACCGCGGCCTACCGTGCTATTCGAAGCACGGAACACTCGTAAATGAAATTATCACAAGCGGTCACCCATCTCAAATTCATGTAATGTGCTATATAGCTTTTTAAAATTGCCGCTGATTTCATGGCCAAAACCCAAATAATGAGTAGCAGTAAATTTAAATAACGCTTTTGTTCAAAAAAAAAGCTTGTTAGGTAACAAGCTTTTTTTTAACGTGAGGGACAATCATCATGGATGCTATGCCGGACTCCTAACGACTAAAAAACCTCACGTATCCTGCCTAACAGCCTACGGTTGGAAGCCCCGGGTAAGCCCTAGGAAGTATGCTTCCAGGACCGACCTAGCTGGTAAAGTAATAAAATTATGAAGATAATATTGCAGAGCGACTTCGCCTTCCATAATGTAGAGGCACTGATAGATAAAGAAAACAAAAAAGTTGTAATATCTTTGGCTGAAAATGATCGTCCTGGTTGTTCAATTTTTTACTGATACCAAATACGATATAAACCTTTACTCAATTAATAATATTTGATACCAACATTCCATCAAGACATTAAAATAAGATTAAACCCGAATAAAAGATAGCTAATTTCACGTACCGTCGAGACCCCTAATGTCGCCTAGGTTACCAAATTTCGCCTGATTTCACAAAATTCAAAATTACCAAGAAACCTATTGATTAAACCTCGCATAAAACTGCTCATGAGCAAGTATATTTTATCCATAGCAAGATTCTTCAGCTAAATTGCGACTAACTTACCTATGTTCATTACAAAAGCTTTTTTTGTGTTGGAAAATGTACTACGTTTTTTGGTCGGTGTAGAAAATTTAGTATTTAAGCAGTGTTGTAGGCAGTGGAATGTTAAACATTTTATTTGACTACAACATACATTTATTTGGCTGTAATATAACGTAAATATTTTTTATCTAGCGTACAATTTGAGCTCAAAATGGCATAAAATGCTGCCGAGGTGGTAGTGACGGTCACATTGTTACCAATCTTCGCCTACCCGTAGGGTTGTCAATTCTAAAATCACGTTATTAGTAATAAAATGTATAGTAATGACCATGTTAGTTTAAAATCATATAGGTATTGTGAATTCTGTTGTGCTATGAATGCAAATGACGCAGTGAGAATTTTTTAGGTTGGGACTTTGAAAAACCAACCATCTCCGATGAATTTTTCATAAAATTCAATGGGAAACACCTTTTCTGAGAGATACAGGATTCTCAACTTGGTTATCTGATGAGCAAATTGTGGGTACTATTGACTAAGTGACTTCATTTTTTATTGTAGATGATTATTTTTTATAACAATTATTTTCTTAATTCATTAATCACCTTTTTCACAGTAAGGCAAGTTACCAAGAATTGTGACAACCCTATCAAAGTTAGATCAATTGTATGGAACATCTTCAAATCGCTTCCAAATTTCGCCTACTATACATTTTTTAAAGAAATTGTGTCTTTATTGCGTTCCGGGTAAGGTTAATATTTCTTTTTTCGGATTCTAAATTTAATAGCCTAGTTGACAACAAACATAAGCTTCATAAGACCCCGTAATATACCGTAGGCGAAGTTAGGAAAAAGACCGAAACTTCGCCTATGACCTTTAGAGTCAATTTGTAGCCTAATTATAATGATATTCGATACTTACATCGTCTAAAGTAATAGCCTGTGTTAAGTAAAATCGTTTTTTACTCAAGTCAATTTAAAATACTTTCAAAATAAAAAGATATGATGAAAAAAGTGTCAAAACCCAGGCGAAATAAGGGGTCTCGACGGTAACTCCAGCTACAATAAAGGACGAAGGCAACCTGTCGTCCTTGGCAGAAGGACGAGTTGCCGTGTCCTCTTATAACTTTTTTTTAACCCATAAAAATCGGTCATAATATGGCGGCTGTATCTCCACAGACTGTTGAATTGTTAGAATTTACCGCCATGAACCATTACGTAGTATGTAATGTGTGTAATATGTTACTCCAGACAATAATCTATTCAGACTACAAATTTAACCAAACGATCCAGGAAATCGCTTAACTTGCGCAAGATGGCGCTGAGTAAATGTTCTTTAAAAAAAATATGTTCATTTTTCTCGCTTAACCTCGAGTTTGCCTTAACCGATTTAGCTGATTTAAGTTTCGATACATGTGTTAAAGTACTGGGGAGACCTAAAAGGTAAAAAAAAAAAGAGACGTGTGGCACTCGGGGACTGCCGCGGTAAAGCTATTACATAGATTTTTTTACCAACTATGCTAGTATAATTATTTCTATATAAGAATACTAGCTGATGCCCGCAGCTTCGCCCGCGTAAAATTTGTTACCGCGGGAAGTTATTCCCGGGATAAAAGGTAGCCTATGTGTTATTCCAGACTATAATGTATCTCTGTACCAAATTTCAGCCCGATCCGTTCAGCGGTTTGAGCGTGAAAGAGTAACAAACATCCACACTCACAAACTTTCGCATTTATAACATTAGTAAGAAGTAAGATTTTAAGGCCTATGTTCAACAAAGTAAAGTACCATTTTGGCCTATTGGCCTTTTGAACTTTTGGCCTTTTGGACTTTTGTACTATTGGACTTTTGGACTTTGGCCTTTTGGACTTTTGTACTATTGAACTTTTGGATATGAAGTGCGAGATACACGAACGTGGCCGAGCGTGGCCGAAGGTAGCCGAGAGTGTGATTTATTTTCGTGACACAATTTCTGGATTCGGTCTCCACGCAAGGCCCGCGATAGCTTAATAGGTATTTTGTTTTAGAACTTTTTAAGAAGAACAATTATTTTGTAATAAATTATTTTTATGTAACTTCAACCATTTACGCAGAGGCGCAACCTTAGACCATATATCACGGGACTAGCCTTTGCGAACCACCGCATACAAAAATATTCTGCTAGTTTTCATAGCGGGTGAAGGGGGAAACACAAAGACATATAAAATTTCATTATATTTAAAAATGTATTAATCGACAAACGCGTAATGGCTGTTGTGTGTTAATTTTTATTGTACAGTCAACTACAATGAAATGTACTAGTTTAATCATATAAAATGATGTACTGATGTACAGTGCTTTTTATAAAGCCAAAAGACCAAATGGTCTATTGGCTTGGCAGAAAACAATGCTTAAGTAAGGAGCATCCTGTGGTTAGATGATCTAAGGGCGCAACGGATACTCTTATAACTATTAAATGTTTTCTGTTTTCGAAACATTCCTCATTGCTGCACCGCTCCTATTAATCTTAGCATTATGTTATGTAGCCTATAGCCACTATCAATAAATGTACCTACTTACTATCGAACAGTTTTTGAAACCCTACTAGTAGTTTCAGTAAGGCCTGCCTTGGTATGATGTGATCATGGTCCCTTTGCAGCGTGTGTCCAATCCAGCGCAGCAGCTACACTTCCGACGTTTGATCTGTTGGTGGATAGGGGTCTCACTGCAGCGTTCCAATAGTCTTACGTTCGTGATGTGCTCGGGCCCGTATGTACCGAGGATCCATTGGAGGCAGCGTTTGACGAAGACTTATAGCTGGTAGCTAGTGCGAAATGTCTTTAGTGACCTTCCATGTCTCGCATCCGTATAGCAGTTAGCAGTACAGTTTTAACGTTTACTTTGTTTTGAGTTTCACTCTTCGTGTCCATTTTCGCAACTGCCTACGGGGCGCAGCTGTGTAAAGGTTGTTCTGGCCTTGGCGAGACTCGAAATGATGTAGGGTACTCTTCTATCCCATCAGCTTCTGACACGACACTCCCGAGGTACGTGAATTAGTGCCTCCACCACATCTCTTGCGTCTGTCGATTTTAATTTCAGTCCAGCCATTCGCTGCCTCATCCTGCTCGTTGTCAGTCGTTGTCCTGCACGTTGTCCTGCAGACATGCATGACGGCGTGTGTGTGCCTCAGCAGGCACAGGACATCGGCATCATTTAAATCCTCCAGGATATCAGTATCGGTATTCAGCATTATATCATCTATTTTCTATGGATGGTTGTTAACTATCCTGTTATCTTCATAACGATCCTCTAAGGTAGGTACAGTATGTATTTTCAAAAGAGTTTGTGAACTCTATTTTTAATTTCTTTTTCAGAATATTGATGACATTTGATTGATGTCATTTTATACACGTTACGTCTACTACATTGATACATGTAATAAAATTCTAACACGCCGGTGTTTGTATGTAAATTGTTTATACTGAGGAAAATTCTATACTGAGGAATAGCTTTAACCATTAAGCTCTATTTTGATTAAGCAAACAGGGCAGATTCACACGCTACTTGTTGAGTATGATTAATAAATACCTACCTCTAATTTCATAGACCTTGTGTGACGTAAACAAAGTTGCGTGGGTCAGCTAGTTAAAAGATAAAACAATAGGTTTCATCTTATCTACTTAAAAACTATTTTTACAAATTTTATGGTAATAGTAGACATTCTTTGAAATATGCATGTATGGTATTGTTGTGACTTTTATGACACGTTTAAAGTACATAGGTATGGGATAGATGGCGCTCGCGGCTACGTCAGCGTGAAATTTTCTTCCCGCTTCCCATGGGAACGTACTCCCGGGTTTGGTTATCTTTATAGCAGTATTATATATAAATTAACAAAACAAAAAATAATACTGCATTGGTGATAATAATAATAAAATGTATGTTTATAGAGTACTCATTTTCTTTCACTATTTTTTCGTGACTTTCTTCATTAATAAATGCACTTTGTTTATTCATATTTAAAACACTTTTTACACAAATTATACGAGTACAGTTCACTGTTGTACATAGATGATGAATACCTATGTAATAGACCGATACGTCTGTGACCTATAGTCGAATTTTTATTTAGACGAAGTAAATTGACAGCAACATAATGTAATTGACAGCATCGAAATTGTCATTTCACATTAAGAACTCTAAATTCGACCAGCACTCTGAATTCAACTTTGGTCGAGTGGTTAAGAGGCGGATCGGTACGCAGAAGGCGCAAGATCGATTCTGGGTACAAGCATCAATTTTTGGATTATTTGATGACAAATAATATATAACGACTGCAGAGTTCATAATTGAGGTAAACAAAAAATTTATGAAGTGCGAGACGAGATATACGAACGTGGCCGAAGGTAGCCGAGAGTGTGATTCGTTTTCGTGACAATTTCTGGATTCGGTCTCCACGCAAGGCCCGCGATAGAAGCTATGCAATAGCTTAAAAACTTATAACATGATTATGAGGCGGTATAAAGTGTATCGAATAAAATAAAAGGAGTCTTACAAGGTACTTGCAGGGTCGGCAGCATAGCACCTTGGTGTTATAAACGTCAATAGGCTTCGGCGACCCTTTTTCATAATTTGTAAGCTTATGTCTGCCACCACCTTATAACTAAAGGTATGAAAAAGAAAGGATTATTCCCAGTTGTTCCGTTGAAGTAGTTCCGTGGCGGAACTAGTGAGATTTTTTTCCCAGTTATCCCGCGGAACAAAGCATCTATAATTCAGTTCTCATAAAAAACTTAATATCCATATCTACAGCTTGTTAGCTCTGTACAAGTGAGAGTGTATCCGATGGGAGGAGTTTTTGTGCGTCGTCGACTAACAACCTCTTTATATGCGTCGCTGCAAAGCAGATATCAAGACGAATTAAACCCCCCCCCCCCTAGCCCCTTTAAATAACTGTCCTTTAGAGTGTTTTTGTACTGTTGGCTTGGCCTGCGTCGACTTCTGCTCCCGTTCCCGCTTCCCATGGCAATATATTCTTTGGACGAAAAGTGGCCTATGTATTATCCCGATACCAAATTACAGCCTGATTCGTCCTGCGGTTAGAACGTGTTGAAAAGGACAAAAACAGGTTGTAGATATAATATCTACCATATTAGTTTAATTAACCTTCGATAGATAAACTTTTCTTTAAAGCTCTTTATCATACGTCCATCAAAGTCTATAATATACCTACTGACGCCCTTATACGGAAAACATAAAAATTATTAGTTTCATACAACAGGTCAAGGACCCCTCGTCAAACTGCAGATTTTTCATCAAAGGCCATTAAGAGTAATCACAATCAAAATTGCTACTTGCACTACGAGGAGGGTTACTGAACTATTGAATGAAACCTCTTACTTTTTATGATGTCCTAATGGCTAAGCCAGTAATTACCTAAGTACATATTTGTAATAATACCTTTGTTCTTCTTCTTCTTCTTTTAATTAATGGCCCTCCGTTTATTAACGATTTTGCCAGTCTCCAGTAAAATAAATAGATACAAATTAAATCATTAAAAAATGGCGATACGCCAGTCTCAAGTCCACTTTCATTTTCATACCTTTGTTCAAACGTGCATCTACAGTTACGTTGACATACACACATAAACTCAAAATTACAATATTTATGTCTGTGGCTTTTTATTCTAAAGCAAAAAAAAGTTTTAAAAGTCCTAGACTGAATAGCCATGAAGCCTTTGCGTCGAGTCGTGCCGATTAAAAAAGTAAAACGAGTGCAAATGTCAGATGTAATCATTAACGTGTAACCCTTGTAATACTGACGTAATTAAAGGTCGTCCGTTAACCCTTCGCATGCCAGTTTTTATAGACCTGCAGTTTCATTTAATGGGTGCATCCATTTAAGATGCATTTTTTAGGGTTCTGTGGTAAGTGTCATACATAAGTGTCAGTTTGTTAGTTAATATATGTACGAAAAACTACTTATATTGTTAACTGATATAAATTTTAATGGATTTCAAGAAATAAGTTTAAGTGTATGAATACCCCCATTCAGGACCGAAGTTTCTTTTAAAATAATAACATTCCGTATGTTGAGATTATATGACAAAAAGATACAAGGATAGAGGGAGAGAGAAAGAGAGAAATAGAGAGTTGCGCATCCGTGCTCATTTGCTTGTAAGTAGGCTTGATACACACACAGTCGTTACGCGACGATTTTTCCTAAATCATACTACTCATAAACCGCGGTAAAAAAAACTTAGTTCCGTAAAATATGAAAAACTACCATACTATCTTCTCTAAAAAATTATCAGCGGGTAAAATATTTTTTGACTATTGCTAGTTGACTTAGATTTTTCCAAGTCGCTGAAACATTATTAAAGGTTTACCACAACGTAGCCCTTATCTAAATCTACGTCTCTTTTGGTTGCAGGTTGGTTCTCAGCATGCGGCTGCAGGGGCGGTGCGCTGGCGACCGCTCGGGGCTCCATCGCGGCGCTGCTGCGAGCGAGGGCCTTCGCGCTAGTGTCACCACGCGCCATTTCTGCTTACAGAGCTCGACCGACTTCTGGTAACTTAGTAACTATAGCATTTTGAACTGGTTAAAGCAAACTCATTCTCAACCTCAACATCATCTCAACAGCACGTGGGGCATCTTCTGGCCCTTCTCACAGTAAAAAAAATAGATCCCATGCTTCAACCTGGGAAGGTGAAAGATGCTAAGATGAAGAAGAATGCAAATAGAATGCAATTCATAAAATAAAATAAAATTTATTCCCTTTGAAATTAAAAAAAATATATATTTAGGTTTGTCAAAATTTTTGTGACTACTGGGGGTTCGGAATGCTACAGACTGAGAAGACACCCCAAGAAACTCATTCCGATCCCTCCCAAAATTCATCTAAGTACCTAATCTAATGATATATTATGTTTAGAACCAATACCATGTCAGCTGTTTGAGGAGTTTATTGACTCCCGAGTTGTTCAGACTCTTACTTTATCCCCAGAATGATCTTAAAGAAAATGCATCTCTTCAATAAGGTTTCTTCTAACATCTTAACCTAAAAATTTTGTTTAGAGCTGACCATAAACCCCTGGTCCCACAGATAGCGGACGAGTGGGCGCACAGTACGAGCGTGCGGCCGCTCGACCCGGCACGCCTCTGCGCCTCGCCGGCGTATTCGCTGATGGCAGCAAAGCGAAAGCACCTAAATACGCACAGCTTATAGATCCGCAAGGGAACGTGAGTATTGTCACATCCTCTATTCTTTAACGGAAGGTACTTGTAGTTAAAGAGCAACGCGACCTCCTTGAAAGGGAGACGCCTTTATTTATCCGATATATAACTGTCTGCCATATGTTGCGGAGGGAAATCGTATTCTTATAAACCACTACAAAAGCAGTCGGCTGTCACTACGAATATTACACAAAACAATTAAAACATTACACTCATAATCCGCTGGGACTTGTGTATTGGCAGAGGGAAAAGTCTCCGTCTCCGTATTGCGCGTCCCCTCCCGATGAAAGTCATAAGGTCGTGTTGCTCTATGACTTGTATGAATACTACTACAATGCAACGCTTATTTTAAATCAAAATAGAAGCCAAGAAACATAATTTTGGTAGGTACTATAGGGCAAGGTGTTATCGCAAATTCAAGTACATGGACGAATAGACTCTGCCACTACTTTCACGACCTAGGCAGTCTCCTATGCCGGCCAAGGTCTGTTGGAAATCCTGGAGTCATCCTTCCGAGGGCAACTGGGACATTAGGTAGAGAACGTGTGATTTTTAGTTGGTAGGAGGCATAGCATACATGTGACATTTTCCTCGCGTTAAAAAAAAGAGTCAACAATCCTATTTTCTTTCGGCTCGGCTTTCTCAAAACATGACAAGAGATTTCATTAATCAGTTCTTGAAATCAATATCAAGTAAAAATATTTACAAAACTGCGGCCGCTCGAACCGGCGCACATATTTATGACGATTTATATCCCAATTGAAGTTGTGACAAAATAATATAATTAGCACACAATAGGCAGTAAAGACCAGGGACGGTCTGGGGCTGCCTTTAGGTTCAGGCGGACGGACGGCAAGTTTAGTTTTATAGTCCAAGCGATATAATGAATTGTATGGCTGAAGTCATACGCGAAAGCGAAAATTTTATGTGTAAACCGTGCTTTTAAAAAAAATATTGCAAGTGTTTATTTATATACTCTCACCAATTATTATAAACAAGTAGACAGAAGAACATTAGGCATTAGTACAAAAAATATCGTGCTTTTGAGCATGCTTATTAAAACGTCAAGCGTAAATTATGTACCAATTTTTAAGAAAATTGCTCGAACGGATGAGACGAAATTTCATTTATTTATTTGACGATCAGAAAAAATATCAACGTTGCAAGAGTTTTTTTCCAAAGCTTACGAAACGCCCACATTTCTTGATTTGCATTCTGTCTCGCATAACAGATAGTGAGACTATAGCCGTGTTGAAACGGAAAGGCGCAGCTTGTTGAAAACCTTTTTAACAGCTCTTGAGGTTTTCAACTTGACGACTTATTGTATTTGATGTAATTTGTATTCAAGTATTTGAAAATTTTGACATTGAAATAAATTCCTGAAACAACTTGTAACTTGCACCCCCAACAATCCCGCACCGTACATAGCTAACTACTTTATATCTCCGCTAATATCGATTAATCAAGTCCATCACCGAGGGCACGTCCCTATACAATGCAAAAAGTATATTGGAACCTTTAGGCCTCAAGCTGGATGTCAGTGGCAAGCGGGGCGACGGCGATTTTAGCGCCAGACTATAGGGAGTAAGGCCACAAAATAATAATGTACAGAAGGTAAATCTACATACAAATTGCGCTCGGGTTATACACACATAGACAATGCTCACGGGATTTCACGGACACGAGGTCAAAGGGTTTTCATAGTTATTTCGATACTAGTTAGTGCACTTGTGTGCGTAGCCGAGGGTAGGGTTGAGAAAAAAGCACATACATGAGATTGTGTTGTCTACCTTATTATTTTGTGGTAAAGTGCGTTTGTTATCGTTTGTCCGAAGTTGCCTACTCTCTTTTACCACAAATTAGAGATAGTACAGATGGAAACCTACATACTAAAATCGGTCGGATCCAGCCAACTATCGCCCCATAGCCGTAACCACCGTCATCTGCAAGGTGTTCGAGCTAATCATCAACAAACAGCTCATGCGCTATCTGGAGGATCACTCGTTAATTAACGATCGCCAATATGGCTTTAGGCCGAAACGATCAACGGGTGACCTCCTAGCGTACATAACGCACACCTGGGGTGAGGCTATGGAGAGGCACGGCGAATCTCTGGCTATTGGCCTAGACATCGCAAAAGCCTTTGATAGGGTATGGCATGCGTCGCTTCTTTCCAAGCTGCCGTCATATGGTTTATCGCATCAGTTGTGCTGCTGGTTGGCCAGCTTCCTGAACGGGCGACGGATTCGGGTCCTCTGTGATGGTCAGGCTTCCTGTTTTTTTCAGGTAAATGCCGGAGTACCACAGGGATCGGTATTGTCCCCAACTCTCTTTCTTCTGCATATCAATGACATGCTGTCCCTTGGGTGCATTCATTGTTATGCGGATGACAGTACTCTTCATGGGAGCTATTCTGGCCGTCCAGCGGCGGGGCGAGGCGACGTGGATGAGAAGAGACGACAACTCGTGGCGGATCTCGATCTGGACCTGGGCCGCATTGCCCAATGGGGTTCAGACAACCTGGTCGAGTTCAATGCCAGAAAAACACAGGCGTGTGCGTTTACAGCTAAGAAGTCCCCATTCCTACCCCTGCCCTCTCTTCAGAGCATTACAATTCCACTAAAGGACAACCTGGAGATCCTCGGTATAGACGTCCGGCGTGAGCTCAATCACAAAAACTACATAGAGAGCTGTATTGGTCTGGCCTCGCGGAAACTGGAAATCCTGAATAAGGTGAGACGGTATTTCACGCCACATCAGAGATGTTTACTGTACAAGACGCAGATTCGTCCCTGCGTCGAGTACTGTTCTCACCTTTGGGATGACTCCGCGAGGTACTTGTTAGACGCACTTGACGCTATGCAGAGACGTGCTATCCGAATAATTGGTTGTCCTGAGGTGACGGGAGGCCTCGAACCTTTGTCGCAGCGAAGAACCATAGCGTCCTTGGCTGCCTTCTATCGAATGTATCGCGGCGAATGATCTGAAGAGCTCTTCAACCTGATCCCACCATCTCCTTTCCGATCCCGAACAACGCGTGCCGGGCAGAGATCCCACTCATACACAGTGGAGAGAATCTTCGCCAGAACCGAGCGTTTCAAAAGATCGTTCCTCTGTCGAACTATAAAAACATGGAACGACCTGCCCGCACACGTCTTTCCCTCATCTTACAATCCCGGGTTCTTCACAGGGCCGCCAACTTGAGGTCCACTGTAAGAAGTGGCCCCCAATCGCTAGATGCGCCACTGCTTTCTTACCATCAGGCTGGTGGCGACGTCAATTTGGCGAGCTGAATATAAAAAAAAAAAAAAAATACTAAAAATGGAGGCTACGCGCACATAGACAACTCATTCACAGACACGAGGTCAGGCGGTCTCAACCGAATTTTCGATACTGATTTGTGCGCGAGTGTGTGTAGCAGTGGGTAGGTGTGAAAAAAAAGTACATAAGTACATGAGTTTGTGCTTTTTTTTTCATCTGTACTATCTCTAATTTGTGCTTGTACTCTGGCGCCGCGTACTTGCCATAATCGCTATCGCTCCGCTCGCCGCTGACGTGACGCTTCACTAGTTTACGATTTATGTAAGAAGATTGACTACTCTCTGATTTTATTATAATTAACTCTAGTTTTATTCTGAGACTGGCTTTCCTCTTCATGTGAGTTGTATAAGGGTAGATTGGTCTGATTATGAATTCATTAGTATTGAAAGTGGTAATTTGAATGATGTTTTTATTAAAGGAAAATTAAAGAAATATTATCTAATATTGATAACGGTCATTTTTAGGGTTCCGTAACCAAAGGGTATGGAAATCGGGTAGTTCTCCCATTTCAACCAACACGGGGTGTTTTGAATTGCTTAGTGGTACCACTGAGATGGCAAAATAAGTGACATCCAGCGAAATGTTTCTCGAAAGCCGCTCCATGCACATTATCCCCTATATAACCTTCCTGCTGTCCCCGCGTCTTCTTCCAAAATCATTACCCTCTTTTTGCGTATTCCCAGGGACTCAAACTATCTCTATTCGAAGTTTCATCTAAATCGCTTCAGCGGTTTAGGCGTGAAAGCGTAACCGACAGACAGACAGAAATACTTTCGTATTTTTAATATTAGTAGAGATGTATATTTTCGATAACAATGAGGGAAAATCCTTCATGGATGCTATGCCGGACTCCTACCGACTAAAAACTTCACGTAACGCCCAACAGCCTACGGTTGGGAGCCCCGGGTAAGCCCTCGGAAGGATGTCCCAGGACTTCCAACAGACCTACGGCTACCACTGCGGCCTCGCCTAGGGGGTGGTTCGGGTGCAGTTCCGCGTCTTTGGGGGGATTCGGGTGTGATCCCGCTTCTAAGGGGGGGCGTGCGTGAATTTCTCCCATCACGCTGCCGTTATGGGCGCGGCCGTCATGGAGGTTGAAGTCCTAGTGTAGCGCCTCCTGCTAAGACAAATTTTCCGTTACCAAAAGGGCTCACTTAACACAATACATGGGAAGCTGAAACTTAGGTAAATTAACAAGCTCCATGTATAATTTTATATTATAGGAATATTTTTAATTATACCCATGGTATCATGAAATCTTTATGGCAATGAATGTCGCCGCTTTTCCTGATCATGATTTAAATCTAGATAAGCATCTTTTACATCTCCGTGTATTACTAGGCTGTCAGCGCCCCCCAGGAGATATAGACAGGGTGTTAAACAACGCCAAATTATTATAGATATTACTGAACCTGTACAAAATACATGTTTCCCTGGTCATTTATTGTAATGGTATACGGTAATGTGAGCTCGTGAGGCGCTGTCCTAATTAAACGCTATTGCACGATCTTACGTACGAATTTTACGAAGGCAAGCAAGTAATTATGAATTCTACTTTAAATGGCATTCGTGCGCCTGAAATATTTGAAATCCTGACTTGCATAATGTAAAATTTAGTTTCGATAAAACATTTTTGTAATGGAATTATTTTGTGCAAAAATTGACAATGTACTTACTAATTCGCTCCTTAGATCTCATCTCAGTAGTGGAAATTTTCGCGAATACAAACTTTCAACCTATCACCCATTGCAACCAAAGACTTCTATATAAACTGAAGAACCTCAGTTTATAAGGAATTCTTTGGATTGCAACATTTGCAACCCCTTCAAGCGACTTTTTGGGATAATTGTCATTTCCTAAGCTTTGGTCAATATATGTTCCGAATTTTGGTTCCGAAATCTGGTTTTTAGTCGGTAGGAAGGATGAACTTCTTCCTACCGACTAAAAACTACACTTTTATATAGCATAGCATTCCTGTAAAGTACGGATTTGCGTCTGATTTTTTTTGTAAATTTTGCAATATTCCCAAGAACAATAAAAATTTACCAATTTTCTCCATCAATCATAATTTACGATAATCTTTTTCCAAGTATTTTATACGGCATTATTACAAAAATTACATACTTCATCAGAAATTGCTAATTCCTTTTTTAAATTCAGTTTAAAATTATACTCCGATCGAGACCACTATACTATTATACATTAAAAAAGGGAAAATACGAAAAGCCTTCTTTACACTCGAAAGAACATTAAACTCTTTGTCTATTTTTCTTCGACAATCCATAGTAACCCGCCACAGGATCTTGACAGAAAAGATCTGACATTAAATAGACATTCACAAGCAAAAATCAACCTTATTCTGTAAGTGATAAGGTCCACACACTCAACAATAGTTTTAAATGGAATGCATATACCGATGCAATTCTATTTTAGTGCTTTTATCAAGCGAAACTAGACTTTCAACCCTTATGATAGAGTTCAATTTAAATATAAAGTTGTAATAGTAAGTTGGTTGGTCGCAGGGCAGTGTCCTCAGTGAACCGTGTTGCTAGGACAACGGCTAGGGTTGTCACGACTTGGAGATGAAAGTTTTGTTATTTCCTTTTTATTGGGGAACTAAAATTATTGTTTGACGTCCCCTACAGGGTCTTTGCATGAACATGAAATATAGGCTTTTGGGACACTTTTATAGGCAGTTTGTTTGCAGAATTAAGTGTTTGTTTAGCCCATTATATTATGTTCTAATTATCTTTTTAGGGTTATGTACCTAAAGGATAAAACTTACTATTACTGAGATCGAATTGGTGGATTTCTGCCCGTCGGCCTAGTGACCGGGCTGTATCTCATCAATACTGATAGCTGGAGATATGAAAGGTTCACAGCACAGATGATGTATTTAGATTGCCGCTATATTAACTTATAATATAGAACGAAAAAAAAGGTAGGATTAAGGGGGCTCCCATACAAAATACGAGATTTTTTGCCGTTTTTTTGTATGTAACTCTCTGTGTGCTAGTTCGACTCGCACTTAGCCATTTTATATTTATATTCATTGAAATCCTTCTTCTCTGAGTCAGATGACCGTTTACAACCAAAAACTTACAGGACACATATTTAAAGCACAGTGCGCGTTGATGTCTAAAGTATGACTCTTTTCTGATCTCCTGGTAAGTACATGAAAAATAGTAAAGCCACTAAGAAAAGTTATGACCAAAATTAGATATTATTTTGTTTTAGTTATTTTGTAGTAACTAGTTATTTTGTTTAACACGAGTTTTTGTGACAGTGAAATGGATTTTTTTTTAAAGTAAAACTTCTTTAGGCGCGACTAGGCACAGCAACTCAGTTTTTTTTTTCTGACGAAAGTAACTCTTACTATTTGAATTTTGAATAGCGGTAACTTAGTTGCCGCTTTTCAAAATTCGAATGAATGATATAAATTTTAACATTTTTGATGCCGTCAATGGCAAAGAAGTTTTACTTCAATCGCGCGTAAATGTTACACGCACACACTTTTTTTATTTATGAAGAAGAAGATTGTATCTATTACTGCTAGGTCTACATACATAATAGACACAT
The DNA here is from genome assembly GCA_933228765.1 of Miltochrista miniata. Taxonomy (NCBI): domain Eukaryota; kingdom Metazoa; phylum Arthropoda; class Insecta; order Lepidoptera; family Erebidae; genus Miltochrista; species Miltochrista miniata. The sequence goes on from OW121769.1 coordinate 8,679,650, forward strand.
AGACACTCTTTTATCCAGGCAAAGGCATGTAATACCCATATTATACACTTAATACACATAATAGACGGTGGTATTATTGCCTATTATCACAGTATAAAGAAAAAAGCCTACGATCTGTCGGCTGTGCTATTATTATGGATGAATATTTCATTCAGAATAAAAAGCAATATGCTCTTTGGTCTACACAATAAATCTTGTGAATACATTAATTAAACTATTCCCATTAGCGTCTGTCAGCGATCATTAATCTTCACCCCCCAGAGGGCGCTGCGAGTTAACTGCTAATCAACACTAACTATTTGTCAAAATTCCGCACGTACTATGTGCAATTATTTTAAAAAGAATATGAGTTTTAGGAATGATTAAATTAATAAATAATTGTTGACATTCTTACACAACATCATCAATTACAAATTAAGGTATTATAAACTTATGCTATGGGATCAAGACCACTGATAGACATACTTATATATTTCTAAATACATACATATTATTCATTGAAAACACCCAAACTTCGAAACAAACATTTGTGAATCACACAAATATTGGGTCTCCAGCGTGGCAGTCAGATACTACCGAATACGATACCGAGGCAGACGGTTAAAAGAGAAGAAGGGTTTAAAAAGTTATTCCATCAATCGACCGCGTTTCCTGAAACCCTAGTAGGTTTCTGGAAACGCGGTCTTGTTTTGTGACGCCAATCTTGAAATTTATTGAGATTTTTATTTTTAAGGAAAATCCTACATGGATGCTATGGACTCCTACCGACTAAAAACCACACGTATCCTACCTAACAGCCTACGGTTAGGAGCCCCGGGTAAGCCCTCGGAACGATACCCCAGAACTTCAAAGTTATTGAGTAGGTAACCTTGATATTAAATTGTGCTATTGAGAATTTTTTTACTCGTAGACTATAGAAAATTTAATACAACGACATTATAATATCATTCTTCTACCTTAATAAATATCTTACTATGATAATCGACTGCCTCTGTGGCGTAGTCGGTAGTGATACCGCCTGCGGCGCTGAAGCTCCTGGGTTCGATTCCTCTAGGTCGGTCCAAATATTATTTTGTGTGATCCACAAATGTTTGTTTCAGAGTTTGTGTGTTTTCTATGTATAATATGTACTTATGTATTTAGAAATATATAAGTATGTATATCAGTCGTTTAGATCCCATAGCACAAGCTTATATTAGCTTAATTTGGGCCAGATAATGTTGTGTGTAAGTGTCTACAAATATTATTATTACTATTATACCTAATTCTAAAAGTATCCATCAAATTACTAAATGATACTTGACAAAATCTCCATCCAAAGATAAGACCGCCCTCTGTACATATTTACTACTTTAATCTCTTTAAATGTATGGTTTTGTATTGGTGTGGAATAAAGTTTAATCTATCTATCTATCTATCAAACTATGGCAAACCACTGCTGGATATAAAAGCTGTATAATAAAATATTATTATAGAGGGACATCGTATTCGTAAAGTACTATAAACCTCAATGGTGCAAATTACTTAATCTCTTACAATTTTCTGCTTTCCCGTTTTGAGGTTAAGACACATAATATTGTACTTTCGATTGATCACGATATTTCTTAGTAAATAATGACATATAAGTATTTGATGTGATGCCTACTTATCCTACTATTAAGTAGAATAGTACATTGTTTTCGAATTTTCATCAAAATAATATCTGAAACGTTATCGAATTCCACTGCTAAACGTACCACTTTGTTCTCTAAAGAATAAACGGAATGGAAATGAGATGAAATGGAATTCATGAAACGCTTTCCAAAACTAGCTTATGTTGCGGAGTTTATTTCTCAATGAAACTGAAAGTATGTAAATATGCGAAGCGAAGAGTACTTTCAGCGTATGAACTGGACCTTTTGCAAGTGTCGACGTCTCGATCGAAAACTGATCGAAATTCTATGAATGATTGCTATAGGTACTCGCGCGAAAATCTTCTAAAGACCCCTCTGGAATAATCCCATACAGGAGTGTTAGGTAGTTTTTGTGATTGTTCAGTATATAAGATGCGCGTAATCAACTATTATCAGGTTGCAAATCCTAATGTCATCAGTAGTCGTTCGTTCTTTTCTTTTCATAGTAGGAACCTACAATATTATAATTGTGCATTCCAGGTTTAGAAAAAAAAATGTCCGCAATAATTAAAGATGGTATTCGAACATCGAGCTATAAAACAAAACATTTCGGAATTCACAAGTTCAAAGGATTCTCAACCTTAAGTTGAAAGCGGTATAGTCGTTAATACAATAGGTAGATAATACTTTTAATTCATTAGTATTCCATCACAGTTTTTATAACCACGTTTGATTACAGCGCGTCTACTCGTACTAGAATAGTTTATTTTAAATTCCGAACGCATCGAACGTACCAACTTAAACAATTTAAATTTACAGTCCACTAACACTTAAACAATCAAATTCGAATTGTAATCCATTGAAATAAGCTCTAAAAGAAATTTATTCGTACGCAAATTTTAATGCTTATTCGATTCCTGTTCGACAAAATTATTCTTTTAGTTAATGAAGTTATTTTAAACTTTATTTCAACGGAATAAGTACTATTATTAAGATTTATGAGTGCATTTCTTATGTAGTTTTAAGCCAATACCATAGAGTCGCTCAACTTTGAACCAAAAAAGGGAGGTAGACATCACGACACAGGTGTCATACAGGGCACCCGTTATAAAGGAAACTATTAAATTTCTGCCTTAATATCGCTTATTGATTCTTATTTTCATAGTTTTAAAATATATTATTGAATGCATTGATTTTCGTAATGATAACCTAGTTGATCATTTCCTTTTGATAAAAAAATTTTCGTGACCTGTAGACCTAGACATAGTTTACCTTTATAACCGGCTTTCCTTAGAAAGAATCTGATCGATGCCGCGATGTGTCATTTTCATCAAGGGTGGTTTTTGTTTGAAAAGGGCCGTGACAATAGCATAATAGCACATAATGTTTTAAATATTTATGTCACCTCCCACAGGAAGTGACCGATTTTGGGATAAAAGTAGCGCCCTTTTCCAACCTATAATCTGTCAATACAAATTTTCATCAGAATCGGTTCAGTGGTTCAGGTGTATGTAACATCGTAACAGGCAGCAGCGGCAGTTGTTACTAATTCCAAAAACTACATTTTTCTCTTACGCATTCAGAGATGTAGACTTAATTATTATCTGCTATACCGGAAATATTCTAAATCTATGGCTGTTCCTAATACCGGAACTTTGAATAAAACCTATACATAATTTTACAAAACCATAAAATATTAATCATGAAACACACGTCTATTTTTGACAATCACTTCTCATTGACAAATATTTGTGAAAGGTATTATTTTTATTTAGATTGAAAATAAAAAATAAAACAACTAACGAACGGGGCCATTCATCTAAGAAAATAATAAGAAGAAACGTAATTCTGCATATCCATAACTCGTAGAAGAAGTCAAAAATATCTTACAAGACCAGAATCTCTCGTTCCAAGATCTAAACGAAGAAAAAATGGCAACTTGCAGCCAAGATTGTGTACAATCTTCATATTTCCAAGATAAAGTTCTACACACACTGAAAATATCACAGGAAAATAATATAACACCTTACAATTGGCTAAAAGACGCCAAAATTTATAACAAAAGAGATGAAATCGTTACTTACGAATGGTTTGAATACAACGCCGATGTTGTTGTAGCATTTTTCAATTCAAAAGGAGTAGATTTCAAAGGTTTGGTACCAAAATTTTACGAGACCTATGAAAATGCTAAACTTGTCAATCTACCTATAGAAGTAGTTTACATACCAGTTGATGAAACCGAGGAGGATTATATAGAATCTTATGCAGAACAAGCGAACTGGTTTACGCTTAAATTTAACGATGAATTAATACCTTTATTAATATATATGTATGGTATATCATCTCTACCTCATTTGATGGTGACAAGAGTCGATGGAACTGTTATCAGCAATTGCGGACTTATAGATGTAGAAGAATATGGTAGGAATGTCCTAATAACTTGGTTATCATCTTCTTCGAGTAATAAAACGCATAGAAGCTTGAGTAAGGAGACGACTTATGGTCCTGAATGGAGGTATTTAAATAGTCGGGGTGGTCGTGGAAACCCTCAGTATCAGAGAAGGTTTAGTACACAACCTGATAGTGTACCCCCTGTTATAGAACCTGAGGAATCTGCTGCTAACTGAATAACTTTAAAAGCCTTGATATTATACACTAATGAACTACTTTGATAAAGACTATGATTAGTTATAAATAAAGATATTAAATTAATTATTATTTTACTTTGTATCTATTGGCTCAAGATTGAAAAGAAACACAGATGAATACAATTAAAAATATTGTAATCACATCAGCTTAGGTATAAGTTTTCACCAAATTTTTAAAGTTGAATAAATCATATGAAACTACTGAATATTTATCTCGATAGATGGCGCTGACCCTCGAAAGTCTAAGTCGCATTCTAAAACATCTACAATTTCTGATTCATTTTAAAAAATGTACTTTTACTTACCACGACTCCGTTAAATAATAGTAAAAAAAATAACTATAATGATTTCATACAAAAATTTATACCGATTTATAAAATAAACCAGAAAAACATGCATCGCGCTATCGAAATTTGCAAGCTACTTTTGATACGTACAAGTAATTTCAAAACTTAATTGTGTCTATTGAAAGGAGAGACGGTTAGCACTCCCCTTGACAAGGATGGAACACACAAAACGGTTAAGGCACAAATTAACCGCATTTTTTTGAAAATAGAATATCCAATCCCTGCCCTTCTCGAAGGGGTAAGCAGAGGTATATTCCTAACGTTTCCAGGTGTTTGATCTGCGAAAGACGAGTTTGTGATCTGAAGAAATAACTTATGAAACAGACATTTTAAAGGTTTATCCAGGGGTGTTTATTCGGTCCAATTTAATTTGCTTGTTTTTAAAATTATGTGTTGCAAAGTCTTTCGTAAGTACATTAAATACATACATATAGTCACGCTTTTATCCCCGAAGAGGTAGACGGAGACATAGTATATGGTATACACCCACATTTTACCATACTCTATGTCCCACTTAATAGGTCAGTAAAGGCCTATTGCCGTGTTGAAATGGACAGGACGACCCGCAGTGGATTTTTTGCTAGTCGCCCGCGCCCATAAGAGCCTTCACTTTGGCTTAACGATTGTCATTTTACTGACAATGTTGATTTTTTTACTGACCTGTTTCATTTCGAGTTTTCCTTCTCTACGCAATGGATCGTTTTGCCCGTGTTCCTTTAGTCGCCTCTTACGACGCCCTCTGGGTGAATTATTTTCGTAACTAAAGATCTTTAAAGTGTCTTTTCGTTTATAGCTACCTACTCGTATTTGTTATATCTACTCGTCTCATGTTATTGCCACATTGACCTCCTAAACCATCTAACCCAACGATACTCAAACTTTTTTTTATGTGGGCCACAAACACGTTTCAGCCATGGGGTTGCGGGCCACAAGCCGGAGGGGGGGGGGGGATTATTTAGGTATTAATTCAAATTTCATTTTTTTACGATTAATTAACTTTTATTAATAAAAGAAAAAAAATACAAAGTTGTTTCATAATGTTTTTAGTGCGATTTTTGATATTGTGAACACATTTTTAAAACTTTATCAAGATCTAGAAAATCATCGAGATGAGAATCTGATAGTTTATTTCTGTCACGTTTTTCGTAGCCTTCATTTTTGAAAAAGACGATTCACACACGTGTGTAGAACCAAAGAACTTTAGTTTTTATGATTAGAAGACAATCCAGATATAATTTTATTTATGGTAGTTTTATAATTTGTTATCGTGCAATCACAGATTACTAATAATATGCTGCGTTCCGATTTACGCCAAAATCATTCGGTGCCCATGTTTTGATGAGTAAGAAATTATTAGGCCAAAAATAAAGGCCCGGCGCCGGCTGGCCAACAATAAAGGCTCGGCGGGCCAAATGTGGCCCGCGGGCCACCGTTTGAGTATAGCGGATCTAACCGATTTTCACGTTTTTTTTTAAACGTGTTATAATTGGCGCGTACTTAGTTTTATTTTCTGACGCACACGAAGTTGCGCGGATCAGTATGTAGGTATAATAATTGTATTCTATGCCAATAAATAAGTTCAATACCTGTTCGGTAACTAAGCACTGTATTAATCTCGGTCCGCAATGAGTAGGTACTGTAACAAGTGGCACATAAAAAGAGATTAGTTGGACGTTATGACACAGCGGTTTTAGGGTTCTCTATGTCAATGTTCAACACTACGGAAGTACCTACGTAAAGTTGTACCACATTTAGTAACTAATAACCGAACCGACTTACGTAAGTAGGTACTTACTCTTTCAGATTATATTTGAAAAGCAATAAGTATGCTAACTGATTATAAATTTTTAAATATGGATAAAGAATTGGTTTCGAACAGGATTCGAACCTGCGTCTTCTCGCATACCGTGCAAGATGCTTAACCACTTAGCCACCGAAACCTACTCGCAACCAACCAAATTTTCCACCTTAGGTATATACGTCTTGGGGCGACGTAGGCACAATCTACCGGCACACGGCAAAAAAAAAATTACTTAGGTACTCTTTCCTTTAATTCAAATATTGAATGGCCTCTGTTAGCTGTCTCCTTGACGGAACTTAATACGGCATAGGTATTGTTCAGGTCAATCACTGAAAGATGTAAAACTAGTTTAATGTAATGTAGATACCTACCTATTAATTGGCAGTCCTGGTACATCCTTCCGAGCCCGGGCTCCCAACCGTAGGCTGTTGGGCGTTACGTGAGGTTTTTTAGTCGGTAGGAGTCCGGCCATAGCATCTACGAGGGATTTTCCCTCACGTCTATTAAAATGGACATAACGTGTTCACTAATATCCATAATGGATCTTTTTATTAATATTATAGTTATTGATAAATCAGGTAGGCAGTTGCTTCAACTGATAGTTGCCAGTATCATGTCATTTTCTCCTTTCTGTTAATTAAAAATACAGAACCGACTTAATGGATTTTAGTATACAAATGGAATTAGGAGGGGGCAACGTCACTTCCGACTGGCAATAGGTCAACCGGAACTCAATCACGTGATGTAGTGTTTGTACAACACTACGTGAAGTCTTCGAGGACTTTTTAACCTTCTCTGATAGTGGAATGTCGTGAGATTAGTCTTGAACTAGCTGCTCCCCGCGGCTTCGACCGCGTAGAAGTCATTATCGCGTAAGAGTTGTTATATCGTAAAATCATAACCCTCCTTTTGCGCAGTCGGCTAAAAAGTAGCCTATATCCTTCCCAGGGTCTCGAACTATCCCTTTGGGAGTCCTGGGACATCCTTCCGAAGGCTTACCCCGGGGCTCCCAACCATAGGCTGTTGGACATTACGTGAGGTTTTTTAGTCGGTAGGATTTCGGCATAGCATCCATAACAAATTTCATCTCAATCCCTCCAGCCGTTTAGGCGTAAAAGCGTAACAGACAGACAGACAGAGCTACTTTCGCATTTATAATATTAGAAGGGATTTAATGAGCTGCTTTTTAGCCAAAAAAATCGTGATATTAAGATTTAGTGATGGTTTCACGGAATCTCTCATATTAGATCTGATTCTGATTCATATTGGACTCTCCTTCTTTTACATTATGCAATAAATAGATTCCCTTAATTTCTTGACTTATGACACAATGTCGAAAAGATTCATTCATTGTTTAATATATTATCTTTATATTTTGCGAAAACACACGGAACCCATATTCAAAAACCCAATGCTGCCATGCTTACCTTCTATAGATACCTAGCAAAACTTTTTTTTACCAACAATGGACGACAGACGCGGCACCTAACATTCAGCCAAGATCGATTAGGTAATAAGCTTGTATTTAAATCTAGATAGACTTAAAATTGCACCATTGTATGATGAAGCCTAGTTTTTTGGTTTCGTGAACCGGTTTTGATACAGTCGTTCTTATGCCATCCTATAGTCAGTTATCAGGTGTTATTTTTATGCAACTATTTGACTATCAGTCTTAGTAGATTAACATGACCTAAATTTACATTCTAATTATCTGTAAAGGTAAGACCGCACTGAGCGGAACCGCACTGCAGCGCAACTGCGCGACACGTCGCGTAATTTTTTGGTATACCGCACTACAACTGCGCTACAACTGCAGGGGAACTACAAAAATGCATTCAGTAGGTAGGGAACCTCTGAGCAAGATGGACGTCAAAATGGATGACGGACGCTATGGAGCTTTGAATAGGGATGAAATATCGTTTATAAAAAATATCGATATTGAAAACATCGATGTTTATATACCTACGATATATGAATAATCACGAACGATATATTGATATATCGATTTGTTTTCCGCTCTTATTGTTTTTTTAACAATAATGATCACACGGAAACACAATCTTGATTATTCTACTTTTGTTCATAACTCCGCTTTTTTTAACCGATTGCCATGAAACTAAGCTCAGATTTTAAGATTAACAAGATCTCTCTAATAAAAAAAAACATATAAACATCAACATTATATCGTTTATAAACATCAATGTCTTCAATATTGATATTTTATTTTGATAAATATCGATATTTTTAATAAACGATATTGCATCCCTACTGACTATGAAAATGAAGTTGGCCTAAACCGCACTGTGCGGCAACTGAACTGCACTGCAACTACACGGCGCGACAGGTTGCGACACTTTTGGTGAGTTGATCAACTTTGTCGCGCAGTTCCGCTGCAGTCGGCTGAAGTGTAGTTCAGTTGCCGCTTAGTGCGTGTTGCCTCATACAATTACATACTACCCGTTCGCTCTAACTTTGCCGCTGGCGTAGAGGCGTATACCCGAATTGTTCATTAGACGAAGTAAATTGACAGTAGCTAATGTCACTTCGTCATAGAAAATACGCAACATTGTATGAAGAAGTGACATTAGTTGCTGTCAATTTACTTCGTCTAATTAAAAATTCGACTTTAGTATGGAGCCGAGCGGCAAAGTTAGAGCGAACTAGCAGTATAAAGAATATTTTGTCGCGTCGCCGCGTCGTGTCGCGCAGTTCCGCCCAGTGCGGTCTTACCTTAAATATAAACGGTAGAGTCAAAGTACATAGCTATTATTATTACTAATAGCGTCATCTAGTATTGACTTAAATAAACTGTTTGTTATTCTAAATATTCTATTACACAAAAAGAAAGCTCATATTTTACTAATTGTATCTTAAATTAACTAACATCAAATAATTATTTTCTTTCTTATTTTATAAATATGGAAACTTTATAGTTTACCAAATAATTATAGAAACTATAGCAGCTTTAGTTCTGCTATCACACAAAAGATGTCACTGTTATATATCACTTATTATTTACTTGCTGATGCGCGCGGCTTCGCTCGCGTGAAATTTGGTTTCCGCTCTCGCTATTCCCGGAAAAAAAGCCTATGTGTTATTCCAGACTATAATCTACCCCGGTACCAAATTTCAGCCCGATCCGTTCAGCCCTGATTGATTAACAAACATCCAAACATCTTCACAAACTTTCACATTTATAATATTAGTAGGATCGTACTGTTGCAATTTATTTTTAGACTAAATCCTTTGTCAATTAAGAAAGACGTACGCATTTTTGTCGGTGTAGCTCATAAACGAGTCTACCTATTAGGATGTGGTCTTCGAATTTAAAAGCATGATTCTAACGGTAGATAAAAAATTAAAGGAAAAAATGGGTCAGCCGTTGACTTTTCATAATACATTATGCTTAGTACCTATGTCACGTTCAAAAAAAAATGTCCATCTGTTAACATTATACTGGCACTATGTAATAGTTAAACTTGTTTCTAAAGAACTTAATATTGAAGCAGATTAATAAGATTATATATTATTAGAAAATCCATTATGGATGCTATGCCGGACTCCTACCGATTAAAAAACCTCACGTAACGCCCTACAGCCTACAGCCTATGGTTGGGAGCCCCGGGTAAGCCCTCGGAAGGATGTCCCAGGACTAAAGATTAATAGTACCTATTAATATAGTTCTGGCAGGTACTTTTACGTAGATACGAGTAGTGTACCTCTTTCAGTTAACGCTAAAACAAATAACTAGTAAACATAGCAAGGTAACATCCTGTGACGTATAATTGCATGTACACCTGAGGCCAGCCATCTTATGTGGAAAAGCATAAACAATATGGTTTTGCGTGACATAGAATACATTAAAATGAATAGTGTAAAATAAACGACCATTACGCGAGGCCTTTTACTCTGAACGATGTAGTCTGACTAAAATAATATTATTGTTTGCAACTGTGGGTCTACAATTTTGTATTTCCATTTTAGTTACAATTTGTGGACGTCACGCGGTTTTACCCGCGTAGCTCCGATTCCCGTGGGAATACGGGAATAAAATATAGCCTATGTTACCCGGGAATATAGTATGAGTGTACTCCTTGAGCTTTATTTATTAGCTTGTTTAGAATAAAATAAACTGCATTCCCATTATTTTAGGTAGGTACGCTCGTTGCCCCACTAACTGCATCCTGGGGTATCCTTCCGAGGTAGGCTGTTAGGCAGGACACGTGAGGTTTTTTAGTCGGCAGGAGGAGGATAGCATTCATGAGTATTTTCCCTCACGTTAAAAAGAGCCCCACTAGCTGTTCTGTAAATTTTCACTGCGTTAAGCACTTACAATACTGTAGAAACTGTAATGGGCTACCGTTAGTAGCAATTCTATTTACGAACGTTTTCGTGCTTAAGGCACAATAATTCGATAGTCCTGTTTGCCAGTAATATGCTAGTAGTTGTAGTGTTGAACACTTATGATGAGGGTCAGAAGAAAGTCAAAAATAGGTGACGACCCATACATAACCTACTTTGTCCGTTTTAACACGACTACAGGTTCACCTATTACGTGGGACAATATAATTGACCGAACGAGCGAAGCAAGCGATTCGAAAGTGTGCACGATTTTGCTTTTCGTGTGTACCTATGTCCTATGTCAGTTCCGGTCTAGAGAACGCATTTCTTAACCGATTTTCACCAAACTTGGAAGACGTGTTCTTTGACTTAAAATTCAATATTTTAAATCAAATTCAATACAATCTATTGTCCAGAGCTTTTTAAAACGGACAAATGGGAGAAAAAAGGCGCCAAGATTGTTGTCGCGTTATTTATAAACGAATCTTAATTTTTTATTTTGGCTGAAACATGAAGGATATCCCAAGATTTTTTTTGTTTTCTGGGTGCTCGCGAGGTCTATTCTTCTCAGAAGTACTAGTAATAACTGATGAAATGTGGGCATAGTATGTTTCTATGTCCTCTTCAGGCAGCTAATAAGATGTGACTAAGTGCGTATTTTACAAATACCTAGTCATAAAATATCGTAGTCGTGTCGCATCGTTTTATGTAAGGGGCCTTCAGCGACAATAATACGTGCCATAGTTAAGACTGCTCACGGAGCGCTATTCACTTTCTTTGTGAATGCCTTGAAAGCAGTGAATCCATTTAAAGATAACTTCTATTCTTTGTCGGCTCTGAGGAGTGTGACGTAGCCTTTTGTTCGAATGGTTGGTTCTATAAATATCATTATACACACCTATTCTTCATTAACCGGTGAAGAAATAGCACCTACCTCTTTATATCCGAAGTTTCTTTTTATCTAATTCAAATGCATAAACTTTACTTCAGCTAGTCAGGGTGTCAAATAGGTATTAGGTGCTACTGCTACCCGCATGGGCAGCTACTGTGACGTACATACAAAAGAGACTTCTTTCTCTCAGTATTCAGATTGTAAAAGAGTCGAAATGTTCTTTATTAAAATTACATGATTCGCCTTGTAGTCCGAGAAGTAGGAAAGAAGGTAATCTTTAAGACCTTTTCAGTCGACCTCAGGAGCTACGGAATTATTGGAAACGAGGTGGCAGCTAAGATGCAACAAGCTGACTTCCTCGACAATAACCAAACTTCTACTGCGTCGGTTCTTTTCTAATCGTCCTGAAGCTCCAATATTCTGTAACCAACCTATTTTAGTATGTATGGCTAGATAAATGACGAGTTGGAACTCGTTATTAATCAGGACTAGCATTATGCAAATGAGACTGCAAGGGCTTCGTCACGTTAGGGCAACGTGATGAAGCCCTTGCAGTCTCATTTGCAAATGGTGCACTGGCTAGCTAACAGACGAGTATAATAGCGAAGACACAGAGAAGATCATGAACGACTCGTCTCTTGCTAGCATGATACAATAAGCCCAATCACGCTCCCAAAATGATTGGAAGACCCCTACCTCCAAAGTCAGCTATGTGTGTATAATCAGGTCTAAAGGTTACTGATTTTTAGGGTTCTTCCCATTGGTTCTCTTCTGTACCTGCCACCAATTTACATTTGTATTAAAATCCATAAAATTTAATTTACAGGAGCTATTCGTGCCAATCAACACGAAAGGCGAACTCTACGAGGTATGTCCCGAGGAGCTGTCGCCAGCGGAGTGGGAGCCGGCAGCAGATGCCCGAGTGGTCACTCCATCACCTGAGGTGGCCGCTCGAGCTCATAGACTGCCACATCTCCTCAGCATATGGCGGCTTCCGACGCGCGTGAGATTGCTGGCTGGTACGGTGCCGATTGAAATGGCACATGATGTCGGTGGTAAGTCAAAATGTCCATAAAACTTATTACTTAATTTATGGCCGAAAACTGAAAAGATAATTTATAGCAACCTTCATCAAAGAACTTTAGGTTCTAGGTTTACGCGGGCTGGTTTCCGCAACTCGACGTCATTTAATGCGCCTATTTTGCGTGAGGGGTTGTGGTATGGCTACTGCCATCCCAGTTCCTCCAGGAAGCCTAGCAGACTCTTTACGTTGCCGACGACTTCCTGGAGCGACCTCGGTATGCCGAGGTGTGTAGCCCTGTATCTTGCCAGTTCCGGGCATTCCATAAGAATGTGGCTGGCAGTTTCGTCCGTCTCCATGCAGGCTCTGCAAAGGGGGCTGTCTGTGACACCTAAATTAAAGAGATGTTTGTTAAGTGGACTATGACCTGTAACTATACCTGTTATTATACTTATCTTAGTCCTGTTAAGCTGCAGAATTTTGCGAGAGAATCTGGTGTTGATTGTCGGCAGTGCCTCTCTCGCCTGTCTGCATGTATCAAGGCTGGCCCAGTAACCCTGGTGCTGGCCCCTTGCCTGCTGTTTCAACAGGTTTCGTACCCATCCAGATGGGAGGGGCAGAATAGGTTCAGGGCCCATTGCCGCCAGCGAAGAGCCTCTTCTTGCCAGCTCGTCCGCTGCGTCGTTACCTCGTGAGCCACTGTGTCCTTTTATCCATTGTAGGGTAACTTTGTTCTTTGTGCATATATCCATGAGACCCATGTGGCATTCCATGATAAGGGCTCAACCCCCACTTGCTTCCTACCATTCTGCGGCACTGCCAGAATGTGATTGTAGCTTTGTTGATTTTGTTTTCGAGATGATTACTCCAGTTTAGTTTGCTGTCAAGAAGTACCCCAAGATACTTGACCTCTTTGGAGAATTGTAGTTCGGTGCCATAGAGACGCGGCAACCGATAGTTTCCCAGAATCCTTTTGTTTGTGAACAATACCAACTCCGTCTTGCTGGGATTGACCGATAGCTCGTTGGCAGTGCACCAACGTTCCACGATCTTAAGCGCCGTCTGTGTGATGTCACACACCGTGTCGGTAAAGTTTCCCCTTGTCAGTATTGTTATGTCGTCTGCATACCCCACAGTGTAGTGGTGATTCGCGTTTAGTTTGGTTATTAAGTCATTTACAACAAGATTCCATAGCAGCGGTGAGACGACGCCCCCTTGTGGACATCCTTTGGCCACCGCTGCGCACTGATTTCCACTTGTCTGTAGTTTTATAATGCGTTTATACTCAGCATATTTTCTATCCATTCACTGACTACCGTATTCACTCCGTGTCTTGTCAGTGCAGTGGTTATGCTTCTGAAGCTAGTTCTGTCGAAAGCCCCCTCTATGTCTAGAAAGGTGCCGAGGCACATTGATTTGTTCTGGATGGCCTCTTCTATTTTGTGTACCACTGTATGCAGTGCTGAGTCCGTAGACTTGCCGGGGGCATATGCGTGTTGATTGGGATGCAGCGGTTTATTTTGAAGGGCCGTCCCTCGAATGTCTCTGTCACACAGTCTTTCCAGAGTTTTTAGAAGGAAAGACGTGAGACTTATCGGTCTGTATGATCTGGGGTCTGAGTAGTCCCCTTTGCCAGGTTTTGGTATAAAGATCACTTTGACCTCCCTCCACAGTCTGGGTACGTATCTGTGCGCCAGACATGCTACCAAGATGATGGTAAGTGACCATGCTAACTGATGTCCTCCCCATTTTAGTAGTGCGGGGAAGATTCCATCCAGTCCTGGAGATTTGAAGGACTTGAAGCTGTTGATTGCCCATTCAGTTTTTTGTTGGTTGACTACCTGTCGTGCAAACTCCCAGTGGACTTCTTCTGTGGTTACGTTTTCCACCGGCCACTCGGGTGTCTGCAGCATTTGGCATCCTGGGAAGTGCGTCTGTATTAAGATACTTTCCGCCTCTTCACGGGTGTTTGTCAGGCTGCCGTCAGGTTTCTTTATAGATCCAGATATCTCTGTACCTTGTTTGGCCAGTATTAGTCTCACTCTATTGGCCTGTGTGCAGTTTTCAATGCTGCTACAGAAATTTCTCCACGACTTGGTACTTCTGTATCTTAGTCGTCTCTTGTATTTGGCTTTGGCGGCTTTGTAGCAGTCCCAATCGTGATCTGCACAAGTGTTCATAGCCCTGTTGAACAGCCGCCTCATGTTCTTCCTGAGCCTTTCCAGTTCGGGGCCCCACCAACTAGAGCCTTTATCCCTCGCGTTGATGGGTTCAGTTTGGGGGCAAGCCATATGATAGCTATGTATAATATTGTCTGTCAGTTCCTTCACGTGTAGATCAATTTGTTCAGTGCTTTCGATTATGTCCGGTATTACCTGAGTTCTTAATCGTTGTTGTAGTTGGTGCGAGTATTGCTTTACGTCCGTCTTTCGAGGGTTTCGATGCGGAGGTGCGTAGTGCAATTCTGCTTGTAGATTATATCTTAGCCACCTGTGGTCCGAGCAAGAGGCCTCATCGGACACGTGCCAGTCCGTGATGGTTCCCGCTACCTCCTCTGTGGCTAGTGTTAGGTCAATTATAGTTCTAGCGACTCTAGTTACAAATGTTGGTTCTGAGCCGTGGTTTAGGACTGTAAGTTTTGTGGTTATAAGGTAATCAAAAAGTTGCTTACCTCTGTCGTTGCAGTTTTCCATACCCCATAATGTGTGATGGGCATTTGAGTCCGTGCCGATGAGCAGTTGTAGGCCTTCGTTCTCGCAGTGCGACACCAACCGCGCCATATTGTGTGGTGGCGTGGCGTCCGCACCGTGCATGTAGACGGAGGCCAGGACTGCGCCGGATGTGTTGGCGCCCTGTACGTTAGACAGCCTCACCGCACATACGTCTCTGCAACAGAAACTACTTAGTGCATCTGTGCATGGGCTCTGATATTTCTACCTATGTATATACAGGCGCGCGGATGTTCCGGGCCATGGTGTGCAAACATCTTACCATTTAAGCTTTGTAGACCGCATATGTTGCCTTTTCTGACCCACGGCTCTTGGATCAGAGCTACGGCATCTTCATTAACCTCCAGCCATTTGCGCAGTTGAGCCGTAGCAGCAGTACAGTGTTGGAGGTTTGCTTGGTTGATTTTAATTGGACATAGGGAAGGGGACGCCATCGCTATCAGGTCCCTCGTCTTCTCCTATGTCCAGGTTACCTAGCCCTTCGATATACGCCTCGCCGAATTCTAGCGGTCCCAGGAGCACTTCTTCCTCCGCTAAGGTCGGTTGCTGGGGTTGTGGCGATGACGTGAGCGGCTGGTTGTTGCTGCTAGCCGCTTTCGGGTCGGCTGTGTTGAGTACCTCCACTGTAGCGGTCGAGGTTGATGGCGCTGGGGTATCCTCCGTGCTCTCCAACCCCCCAACAGGCCCCGGGGCAGTCCTAATGAACCTCCCCCCCGGGCCCTGGAACAGCACGTAGACCGCCCCGAGCAAGGCGACGTTCTCGCTGCTCCAGAACCGGTAACAGGTCCTCCGGGATGCTGACCACAGAACAGTTAAAGGAGGTTAGAAAGGAAATAGTTCCTAATTTGTATTAGGACGCGTGTCGCCGCTTGTCTCCCACTCTTTAACTCCACTATAAAAAAGAGACCAATACGACGCAGTTTACGCACACAAATAAATCAGCACACTTAATTAGCGAGTTTGCTGTTGGTTGTCACACTAATAGAAATACTGCACTTGACGTATACTCACACACGCACAAAAGCAATAAAAATTTCTCATACATGTTACGGCGGACAAAGGTCGATTTTCGATATCGATAAAATTTCCGTAATTTTGATACTGTCTGAAGTTTACACAAGTCGAGTACTTTATTGAGTAAGCTCATTCTGCGTTAATAGTAACATCAAAAATTCATCATAATTCCGGTATTTTGAGATACTTAGACTTAAAAAAATTGACAAACTAGGTGAAAAGTAGCCGTAGTCGGGCTAAATGTAAATACATAATTAATATCACAGACACTAATTACTAACACAGACAGCCTCTGTGGCGTGGTGGTAGTGAACGCGACCGGCCCCCTGGGCAAGGCCGCAGTAGTGACCGTGTCTGTTGGGAGTCCTGGGACATCCTTCCGAGGGCTTACCCGGGGCTCCCAACCGTAGGCTGTTGGGCGTTACGTGAGGTTTATTTGGCGGTTGGAGTCCGGCATAGCATCCATGATGGACTTTCCCTCACATAAAAAAAAACAAAATGGGCCGCGAGTATAGTATATATTTAGTAGGTATCCATTCAATTCTACCAGTTGCCTAAATCCACATTTTTTTCATATCTGGATTTGTTGGAAATCTAAAATTTAATTATAAATTTGTTTTTAATATAAATGGCTGACCTCAAACAAAATTTTACAATTAACAATGATGGTAATAAACAAATGTATTTTGATTTCAATATTACTGATAATAACGTACGTACTTAATATCGACAGTGTTTATAACGGATCATTTTGTCCAACACTATCGATACGCATGGATATCGCCGGCACTCGCGATTCTCGCAATACACTGCGCGATCGCTCACGTAGTACAAGATGGCACTCATGTATTGCAAGCAATGTATAATTTTGTATCAGTTTGCGATTATATCGTTTTGGTCTACAAGCTACATAATACTTTTGTAATAATTACAAATATTACTTGTATTGTAAGGTTTTTGGACTTCCCGATGAAAAGAAATCCCTTCTCGGGCTACACTGCACACTTGGCTTCTTTTTCGACACGTTACTATAGCGCAAGACGGCATAATTCTTTTTTTTTCGCGGAGCTTCTTACGTTGTTACAATAAGAGCGCGACTGTGTCGGCCGTGAAGTGAATTTCGGTGGAATATGAGCATTGCTCATATGTCGCGGCGCGTCTGCCCCGCCCACAAGGCCCTTCTAACCTCCTTTAACTGTTCTGTGATGCTGACGATCACGAACGTTTGTTCTTTTGTTGGTTGTGGGATCATTTTGTGCAACATCCAGCGATCCACTGCAGCCCATTTGTTCTGCAGCTTCAGTGTGCACCCCACTGATCTCGCGTCTGTTCTTATCCCCGGTAGCAAAATGCCGCAGCGTATTCGCCGAGGAACTTCGCTTTGTCGCTTTAGCGACAGCCCGATGGTAATTTCTTTGGAAACCATGTGTAGATGTTTGTGGAGCCACTCCACAGTTTCCTTATTTTCGCACCAGAGCTTGATCACGCCATTCGCGTACACTGGCTTACCCTGGAGAGTGGGTCCAAAGGTGTTCGATGCTTGATTGAAGGCCTCCTGTTCTAGCCTTGCCTCCAGTTTCGTCATGATGTGCTTCATCTGATCGAGTGTGAGCTGTGTTCCGGCGGTCGACGTAATTGCCACCATCAGTTCACTTTTTGCCTCATCTGCGTAGAGTCGGCCCGAGTTCTCCAGTCGAAGCTTCTTGGGTTCGCCCCGAGGAGATATGGTCTCATCGAGGCGCCAACTTTTGGCCGTCGGCTGTGCCCTAGAGTGCTCCGCAGACGTCGTGGTGTTTGAAGAGGGCCTTGGGGCAACCTCCTCCCGCCCACGGGAGTCCAGAGCGGGTTGATTCGCCGTCAGGGGAAGGTGCGCGGCGGACCCCGCAGCTCCCTCCGATGCCCGGCCCGGCTCCGACGATCCCGAAGACGGGAGGCCGCTGGTCTCACGCCGTCTTGTTTTGGCTCTCGTGCGCCTGTCGTGTCGCTTTTTGGCCACTCCGCTGGTACTGCGAGAGGGGACGTCACGCGTTTGGGTATTGGTGGTCGTCATCCGTTTCCGGTCTGGCGCCGACACCGTTTTTTTTGGAGGGACTATTGTCCAACCAGTTTCAACCTGGCTAGGAGCCGGGTTGGTCGTCTCCTGATTCAGAGGCGTTCCCGAGCCCGCAGGGTGATCTGCGTTCATCGTGCCCGCTTCTGAGCAAGAGGAGGAGGTTTCGCGTTTGGTTTCGGTTTTGTTAAAGAACTTTATTAGTTAAGTATGAATAACAAAATGCCTAAGTACCTATACTTAGGCAATTTGTTATTCAGGAAGTATTTTGAATGGCACTGGTAATTTATGGTCTGAGATTTAAGTGTAACTCAACTACAGGTAAAAGGAAGGTAATTTCAAAGACCCTTTCAGTTATCTACGAGAGGCTCGGAATCAGTGGGAACTGATTCCGTTTCGACCGACTGTTGCATACCTACTTACTTTACTTTTGTGACTTAGTGACAAGACTTGATATAAAATCCTCGAAAGCTATTTTATAAATATTATTTTCACATTACAGATGACCTTCTACTGAGGGCAGCCGTGACAGAACCCGTCCTCGTCATGTGCACGCTCCCAGAATACGGTGCTATGCCATCCAGCCCCAGCAAGCAGGTGGACCCTCGCTACCACGCCAAGGAAACGCTGCAGCTCCTCCCACTAAACAGCACTATCAAAGTACGTCGAACACAGCTGGGCTTTGAGAATGAAAAACGAATGTTCTTATCCGCACGCCTCCAAAAAGCTCTAACTTTCTGTCAACTTAATGTTGACAATTGGATCAGGCAGATCTCCTACGCCAATTCATCTGTAATTGGTAAAGCTAAAACAGCCGAGGATCTAATGAAAGAGGATCACGAACCGGTAAAGTTTGAAAAGGAACGTAAGTTTACTTTACAAGGTTTAAAAATTGATCCATCAAGGTTATTTGGTAAAAGTGAAAAGGTACTAAGGGATATTCCTGATGAAACAGAGGGATCTATTATATTTTTAAGTAAGAACGAACTCGAGCACATGAATTACGACGTATATAGTGATGACGAGAGTAAAGAGGACAAACCAGAGGAAAAAATTGAACAAGAACAGTTTTCAAGCGATAAAATGTTAGTTTTCAGAGAAGATTCGGGACACAAAAGGAGTAAATGGTTTAAAAATTTGAAACTACTAAAGAGCACAGAAAAATTGACTGAGGAAAAGATAACAGCCATTGAAAACAATGATAAGTTGAGGGATTTTAAAGATCCTTTTGATCCTCAAGCAGAGAAGCACAGTTCCATAGAAAGATATCAGGATATGGCTAAACTAATAACAGATAGATTTGGTGCAACAAGAAAAAGCGATGGAATCATCGAGAACTGTCATTCTTACAAGAGCTTAACAACATCTTCATCAGAAATGGGGACAAGTCAGTGTAGTTCAAATCACAAGAAACCTGTGTTAACAAAATCTGTTTCAGTTCAAACAGGTCTGATAACAGATAGCTCTTATGTGGAAGATGACAGTGGAATTTCTATTAAACATGGTCGTAAAAATCTTAGCGTCGATCAAATCAACTATTGCGGTTCCATGGAAAGTAACACAAGTTCTGGCCGAAAACTGAAAAGCTTAGATGAAAATATGCTTAAAAAATCTTCAGCTACAAAATCTTCAACCAATCTTGAAAGAAGACAAAGGATACAACCTGACTTAATACCAGAAAAAGTTATAGTTAAGTCCGAGTCGTACAACCAGATTCAAAGCTGTGAAGAAATAAATATGTTTGGAGTCGGATCTCTATACAATGATAGCGATTTTGAAATAAACTACAAACAGCATTCATTTATAACAGAGAAACTTTGCTCAGAGTTTCATGTTAAAACTAAGAGAGTCTTAAGTAAATCCACATCAAATTTACTTCACCCGAAAAAACCAAGTGACAAAAAAGAAGGTAGCAACAGTAATAGTATGCCAACTAAGACGGAGCGATCGACAGATGGCGAAAAAAATGTGAACTTTAGAAAGAAATTTGATAAACCTAGAGCTCCCACACCGAAGTCGGAGATAGATGAAGATATTACAACCTTTGACATTTCTGAAGAAGAACCGCAAAGTCAAGGGAAAATTCGTAGATCCATTTCGTCTATACAAAAAAGAAAACTACCAGTTATCGAAGATTTGCCTTATGGCCAAGTCGCAGATGCTGTTCGTTTAGAAGAAGAAAAAGTTGAATCAGATTCAAGTTCTGATAACATTTATGCAGAGATATGCACCCCTAATGGAAATAAAATTTGCGAAGAGGAAACTTATGACAATAATATTGATGTAATCGCAAATGATCCAGTGATATGTAACATAAAAAAAGAAGTTATAATTAGAAATGACGAGAGAGCGAGACAAATGATAGAAAATCAGGAAAACCCATTCAGGCATATAGAAGTTGTCGTCATCGAAAAGACTACAGATTTCGATTTGGACAACTCAAGTATTGCGTCAAGTGACGTTGAAGATTTGGGAAGTAAGAATGATGTCTCGATAATAGATTCTTGGGAACGGAATAATGACAGTTCGAATAACAAAATTCACGCGATTAGGTTAGAAATTACTAGTAACATTGACGACTATCCGAACGAAAACGATAATAATATAGATAGAACAGAAATCTGTCTAAGTAAAGATAACTCGTTAAGATTTAGTAACTCCATACAACTGAATGGTACATATCCCAACGAAGCCATCTATGATACTTTAAAATAGTTAATAATTTCGTAGATATAGTTACACTGGCGGCCACAAATATAGTGTCTTATAGTCATATTTTTGATGTACCAATAAAGTATAGATTATAGTTTCACTTACTATTGGTGTAATGAAATGTTTAGCTAATACAGCTTCAAGTAGATAAAGGCTTTAAATTGATAAATATAGAAGTCGATATAAATCAATGAATTTATACCAGTGATGATGTAGTGATAAGCTATCATCTGGTATAAAATGATTAAGCCTTTAAAACCATAACTAATCTATGAATCTCACATTAAAATTATTAACCGGTTTATGTATTTAACTAAAAACAAATGGTTCTTTATAATGGTAATAAACTAAAAATAAAAATATTACTCATTTCAGAATTATTCCAGATAGAACAGTAATTATCGACAGACATTTAAAAAAATATTTAGAAGATTTCATGTCCTTGTTATGTTGAATTTTACACCAAGATGTGGCCTAAGCGATATACGAAAGATAGTCTTACTCAGTAAAAATAAAAGTACTATAGAATCTTAAAATGCTCTCTTTATAATGTTAGAAATTGTAACTGAAATGACTTCGAGTGATAAATGTGTTGTAAAAATTGTTAAGTATAGTTTGGTGCAAATATAAAATGGCTCCAAGTGTTTCTGATAACTTAAAGCACGATTTTATTTAAAGGAATGATGGAAAGAAGGATGTAAGGCACCTACTAATATCTGTTACTGCAACAATTAATTATTATTCTGTTTTTATGCGATGTGATAATTTTTATATATATTTTACAAGTTGTGTTTAGTTTTACACTAGATGGTGTTGTATTAAATCCCAACTTAAACTTTTAAACACGTCTGCCAAATTATTTTGTGCTGCCAACGAGCAAAACGAACGCTATCTATCGCTAGGCTATCTTTAGAAATAAATTGACAGATCTGCAGGCAGATAACTGTTATGATTATGAGAGTATTTTCTGTTGCCACTAAAACAAATAGGTACTAAACTCATGAAAATAATGTCCTTGGCCTGTTTTTAAAATCGATCACCTTACCGACTCCCTACCATGTAAGCTACTAGAAGTTTGAACTTGGCTGGACTGACTTAACGCGATAAACATAAATATTGAATTGCGTATGTGTGCCTACAGTACCTACACACATTGTACATGCATTGCGTATCTAGAGATAAGATAATGATATCCATGTGGGATTTACAAGAAGTGTTTATTATAACAAATTACTGCGATTTATCAATTCACCAGATGCGCCGTAACATTGTTCTTATCATATCACAAATTGGTATTACGATAATAAAATAAATAAAAGTAGGTGAAGTATGCTACGGTCTGGGAAATTAGAAGATAAAATTGGTATTTCCTTAACTTATGAGATCTAAAATTGCATAGGTACTTACATCAATATTTTTGTAATCTTTTATCGTAGCACCGTAGCACGTAGTACCAATAATTAGCGAGTACTATTCTGTTATGCAAGTAAAAAGATACTTCTTGGATCCTTAGATCAAAATTCACAAATTTTGAGAAACGTTGTCAACTAAAAGCAGGAAATTATTACCTATCTTATACCTTAGACAAACTGTTTTTTGTTGATATTTTAATTGAATTTTTTTTAAATTGTTGGGTTGGATAATTTTATCACTTGGACATACTTATTTTGAGGTCAATTTAATATAGCGCCATCTAACGTTGGATAGCAAACTTGCTGTGTATTTCTAAACATAATAGGATGGTAGACGTGGTGGCTCTATTTTAAATCAAATAAAATACATTAATACACAATTCTTTTTCTCACAAAGTTCATCACAATTGGTGCTTTAAAGGGTGCTCAAGTAGAATAAATTATTAGCCAATTCACTACTACCGATAAGGACAAATAAAGGTAATTCATAGGCAACAATGTACATAAGTCGTAAGTAGGTACATTGAAAAAAAAATACAATGCGTTCAGCCATTCTCTAGCCCTTAGAGCTCCTCGCGGCGACCCGTCGCCGCGCATAATAATCAAGTTTTTCCGTAAAGCCCCGCGCGGCGACCGGTCGCCGCACCTACCCAGACGACTTTAAACTTAAATTTAGCCTGCTTACGTCCTACTTTTCAATGAACAGGTTTATTGCATGTGTAGTTTATAACATTTTCTTGTTTTTGGAATCTTATGAAATGACGTCAATGGGCCAGAATTATTTACAAAAATCGAACAGTTGAAGTTGAGAGTGGATTGCGCATGGATGGCGTGCGTTTGTGTAGTACGTGTGTGTTTCGTGTTTTTATTATAAATAATGTGTTTGCATTATTATTTATTATTATACACAGTAAAATAAACAATATATCAATAATCCGGTTGGTGTTTACAGGATCGTAAAATATGGTGTGGTGGTAGAGTAATCAATGTTTTTTTTGTTGAGTGCGTGTGTACCAAGTGCAAGTGTGCGTGTGTGTTTTGTTTTTTTATTATAAATAATGTGTTTTCATTATTGTTTATTATTATACACAGTAAAATAAACAATTTATCAATAATCCGGTTGCTGTTTGCAGAATTGAAAAATTTGGTCTGGTAAGTGAGATAAAAATTTTTTTTGGGAAATGGGAAATCTTTTTTCATTTTTAGGGTGGTGGAGCTAGGTCCACGTGATTACCGATTTTCGATATATTTTTTTAGTGTGTTGAAGGGCTAGAATCACTATCGTCAACAATGGGGTCATTAATGAGGGAAAATATGTGTAATGGGAATTCCATTTATTTTGCGCGACATACCTACTAAGTTTTGCCATAGATAGCTAAATAACAAAATGATAATCAGAAAAGGCTAGGTACATATTTATGTCATAAAAAATTACGGCATACAATTTTTTGTATTGGTAGTAGTGAAATGGTTTGTCTTGTCAGCAGTACCAACATCATGACAATTTATTTTGTAAAAAGTCTTTGTATTATATAGTTTTAACTTTGTATTATATTATATGCGAATGTGGTTTGCAAACGACAAATGGAAAAATGTTTTTGTGAAATTATACAAATTATAAATAAAGCTTTGTTTTTTTTTTCTATATCTTGAGCAGGGACCGGACAACCCCGCTTACGAGTTAAGCCTTTCAAAGGGTAATCTGAAC
This sequence comes from Miltochrista miniata, assembly GCA_933228765.1. NCBI lineage: Eukaryota > Metazoa > Arthropoda > Insecta > Lepidoptera > Erebidae > Miltochrista > Miltochrista miniata. The sequence continues at coordinate 8,703,938 of OW121769.1, forward strand.
GATAGGATAACTCATATCGCAGTGTTACCTCTTCATCGAGTATCCCTTCTAAACCTAGCGAAATGGCTAACCCGTTTATTACGGTATCTACGTGAAGGGGTAACCCCTTCAATTAAGTTAAGCCTTTGAAGGGGTTACCTCTACGAAAGGGTTTTTTCGGGTAACCTAGGCTTACCCAATTATTGCATGAAGGTGGGGGCATTCATACTTGTACAGTCAGCGACAGAAGTAGCTTAACACATTTTAAACTTACGAAATCGATTCATGAACGAAAACTTACACGTAATACTTATTTGTAATAATCTTTTTATAAATATATACTCTAATTACAAGTTCAACAACATTAACATGTCCTACGTTTTTTCATTCATGAATCTATGTCGTAAATTTGACATGTGTTAAGCTACTTTTGATGTTGACCGTACTTGTACCGAAGCGGGGTCTCTTTTGTTAGTTGTCGCAAATTTGGCAAATTGGTAAGTTTGGTAACAAGTGAAGTGACGACACCGACGATAGCGAGCCAGCAAGAGCGCCTTCAAGAGAGCGGATGCCCAGCGCGTCGCACGGCTGGGTCGGGAGCTAGCCTCGCACCCCACGGGTAGCCGTGGCTACTGGCAGCTGGCCAAAGCTGTGCATGCTAACTTCTGCCAACCCTCGCTGCCACCGCTGCGTTACCCCGATGGATCACTGGCTCAGAAGGCCCAAGAGGAAGGCGACCTGCTAATTAACCTCTTTGCGGCCAATTCCCGGGTCAACGACTGTGGCATGCAGCCCCCCACCATCGCCGATTGTGGTTACACAATGCCAGAAATTGTCATCCGGCAGTGTGATGTGCAGGCGGTGCTGCGGTCACTCGACACGCGGAAAGCCAGTGGTCCTGACGGCATTCCGGCGGTGGTGCTGAAAAAATGTGCTGCCGAATTGGCTCCAGCATTAACGCGCTTTTTAGGGGAAGTGCCGGAGGTTTGGAGGGTGGCGAACGTACAACCGATCCCAAGAAAGGGGATCGGTCGGACCCTGCCAACTATCGCCCTATAGCCGTCACCTCGATCATTTGTAAAATATTTGAGCTGATCATCAAGAAACGGCTCATGCGCTAACTCGAGGATCACTCGCTACTCAATGATCGACAATATGGCTTTAGGCCAAAACGATCTACGGGTGACCTCCTGGCATACGTGACGCATGTTTGGGGTGTGGCTATGGAGAGGCACGGTGAGTCGTTGGCTATAAAGCCTCGATGTCGCTAAAGCCTTCGATAGAGTATGGCATGCGCCCTGGACCGCATTTCACAATGGGGATCCTCGTACCTGGTTGAGTTCAATGCCCGTAAAACAGAGGCGTGTGCGTTTACAGCTAAAAAACCCCTTTCTTACCCTTACCCTCTCTTCAGAATACAACGATTCCACTTGCAGATAATCTGGACATCCTTGGCATAGACGTCCGGCCCGAGCTCAATCACAAATACTATATTGAGCGATGTATTGGGGCTAGCCTCGAGAAAACTAGGAGTCCTAAACAAGGTGGAGCGGTTCTTTACGCCAAACCAGAGGTGTCTGCTGTACAAGACTCAGATACGTCCTTGCATCAAACACTGCTCTCACCTTTGGGACGACTCCGCGAGGTACTTGCTTGACGTGCTGGACTCTAAGCAGCGGCGAACTATTTGCATTATAAACTGCCCTGAGGTAACGGAAAGTCTGGAGTCATTGGCGCAGCAAAGAACTATTGCATCTTTGGCTGCTTTCTACCGTACCTATCACGGTGAGTGTTCTGAAGAACTCTTCAACCTACTCCCACCCTCTCCATTCCGATCCCGAACAACGCGTGCTGGACAGAGGTGCCACTCTCACACAGTGGAGAGAATCTTTGCTAGAACTGAACGATTCAAAAGATCGTTTCTCTGTCGAACCATAAAAATCTGGAACGACCTGCCAGTGCACGTGTTTCCCTCCTCTTACAATCCTGGGTTCTTCAAGCGGAGCGTGAAGAGGCACATCATAGGGCTGCCAAGTTGAGGGCCGCTTTCTATAGTCTTACAGACTGGGACGGTGGCCCCCAATCGCTAGATGTCGCTGTGGCTTTCCATCAGGCGGCGGCTGCATCAATTTGGCAAGCTAAATATATTTAAAAAATCTATATTACCTACATAAAATGTGTCATTAAATAAAAAAATCATAGGTTAAATTTTTATTGTAAGTATACTAATTTTGGTGACTAAATCAATTTTGGTGTTCCTTATCTAAATTTGGTGTATTGACAATATAATTTAGGTGTCGATAATATTTATGTCATTTTCGGGTTTAATTAGACTTTTCTAGCTTTCATGCAACTATTATACGTATTTCTTTCTAATTATAGAATAATATTATCTACATATAGAGTAGCAAATAAACCGGCCAAGTGTGAGTTGGACTCACCCATGAAGGGTTTCGTAACAGCAAGTAACATAGTATAAAAGTTCTTGTAGTTCGTTGTAACTTTGATTGATGTTTTAAGTTAACACGTTCGCAGTGGTAGTGATTTTTCTAACCGAAAATTGCTGTTTATGACGTATTAAAAAAACTACCAGCTCTATCTCGTTCAAACTAATTTTCGTTGGTAGTTTTTATGGCAATGTACATCAATATTCTTTTTAGATTTATCATTCTCTTAGTTTAGAAGTTAGAGGGGGGGGGGGACACATTTTTCCACTTTGGAAGTGTCTCTTGAGCAAACTATTCACTTTAGAAAAAAATAATGTTAGAAACCTCAATAGCATTTTTGAAGACCTATCTAGAAATACCCCACAAGTATGGGTTTGATGAAAAAAAATTTTGAGTTTCAGTTCTGAGTATGGGGACCCCCAAAATTTACTGCTTTTTTTCTAGTTTTATATAAGAATCTTAATGCGGTTTACAGAATACATCTAATTACAAAGTTTCAATAGCATTTATAGTTTCGGAGAAAAGTGGCTGTGACACACGGACGGACAGACAGACAGACAGACATGACGAATCTATAAGGGTTCCGTTTTTGTCATTGGGCTACGAAACCCTAAAAAAACCACCAAAATTAGGTAAAATAAAATTAAAAATTAAAAATTAAAATTAAATTAAAATTAAATTAAAATTAAAGTAAATTAAAATTAGGTAAAAATTCATAGATGTTGAAATTCACCCAGGTATTGAAAATACAAACCAAATGAAATCAGCCGAACGAAGCAATGAGAATGACATCTATACATATAATAAAATGATAGAAAAGCCAAAACTGTACATTGGAAATATTAACAAAAAAATACTCGCTGGGTGTTCTACATTAGATACCGACGCTGAAAATATAGTTAGATTTTTTTTTGTCTGTTTGTCTGTTTGCTTTGCTTTGTCCGGAAGGATCTCGAAAAGTACTGAACAGATTTGGTTCAAATTTTGCACAAATATAACTTAGGGGTGTGGTCTTAAAATAGGCTATATATTATCACGCCACATATCCTAGGGGCTAAGCAGAGAGCAATGAAATGTTTAAACCGTTGGATTGATTTAACTAAAACGTAGCAGGAATATTAGTAGGAGATAGGTTTTACACTAATACAACAATTATTATTACGCTAAATTTTTTAGGAGCAAGGCAAAGAACAATGGAAATCTTTTTGTATATTTTTGCAAAATAGAGAAACGACTGAATAATTTTAATTAATCTTTTACTTGAAGAGCAATCTAGAGGTAGCATCTTTAAATAGGCTATATATTATCACGCTACATATCCTAGGAACTAGGCAGAGGGTAGTGCCATATGTAAGTATGTGGATTGATTAAACTAAAACGTTACAGGAATATTAGTAAGAGATCGGTTTTACGCACCGGCTACATTATCACGCTAAATATCTTGGAGGCCCGATAGAGAAAAATTAAATCCTGTCTTTGCTATGATATCCAGACCACTGATATACATACTTATATATTTCAAAAATCTATACATATAATAAAATGATAGAAAAGCCAAAACTGTACATTGGAAATATTAACAAAAAAATACTCGCTAGGTGTTCAACGTAAGATACCGAACCCAAAAATATAGTCAGAATTTTTTTGTCTGTTTGTCTGTTTATCTGTTTGTCTGTTTGTCTGTTTGCTTTGCTTTGTCCGGAAGGATCTCGAAAAGTACTGACCAGATTTGGCTCAAATTTTGCACAAATATTACGTAGGGGTGGGGTCTTCAAATAGGCTATATAATATCACGCTACATATCCTAGGGGATAAGCAGAGAGCAATCAAGTTGGCATTATAACATAATTTTCACGCGTGCGAAGTCGCGGCATGCGGATAGGTTTTTATAAGCTTCATAATTATTATTATCGCGCTACTAAGTCTAGGGGTTTAGCAGAGAACAATTGAATTCTGTATGTATGTGAGAGTAAAAACACAAAAGCGTCTAGATCTTATTTAGTAGCATCTATCTACCTATCTATACATATAATAAAATGATAGAAAAGCCAAAACTGTACATTGGAAATATTAACAAAAAAATACTCGCTGGGTGTTCTACATAAGATACCGAAGCTGAAAATATAGTTAGATTTTATTTTGTCTGTTTGTCTGTTTGCTTTGCTTTGTCCGGAAGGATCTCGAAAAGTACTGAACAGATTTGGTTCAAATTTTGCACAAATATTACTTAGGGGTGTTGTCCTAAAATAGGCTATATATTATCACGCCACATATCCTAGGGGCTAAGCACAGAGCAATGAAATGGTTAAACCGTTGGATTGATTTAACTAAAACGTAGCAGGAATATTAGTAGGAGATAGGTTTTACACTCGGACAACAATTATTATTACGCCAAATTTTTTAGGAGCTCGGCAGAGAACAATGAAAATCTGTTTGTATATTTTTGCAAAATACAGAAATTACTGAATAATTTTAATTAATCTTTTATTTGAATAGCAATCTAGAGGTAGGATCTTTACAATTTACAATAGCCTTAATCATTAAGCTCTTTTATCATCAAGCCAACACGCCAGTTTAGATTTACCCTCACATTCAAAGGGATCCTTGAATTCTAGGTTTTGCGAAAGTTGGGATGTCTCTAATTCCTGAACTAGAAAACCTTTAACATGGAAACTTGTGTGAAACATTCCTTACAGTATTCCCTTTATAACACTAAAAAAAAAATTTGGAATCCGAAAACGCATTGAGAAGTAACAACTAAAAAACCGTTTTGTCTTTCATCCCTTCTCCCAAAGGAACCGCGCAAAATATCGAGATCAAAAGTATCCTAGAACCTTCCTCGGATTATTAGCTTCGATTGCACTAAGTTTTATTCAAATCCATTCAGTAACTTCGGCGTGATACTTATTCGGAATACAGACACACATGAAAAATGGAATTTCATTTTCGGCTTCAGTAGACTCTCGACCCTCAACAGTTTTACTATATGTATAGACTAGCTAACCCTCGCAACTTCGTTTACGTCACATAAGATCTATGAAAGGAGAGATATTTCTTCATCAGACTCATCAAGCAGCGTGTGAAACTGCCCTGTTTGCTTAATCAAAAAAGAGCTTAAAGATTAAGTCTATTCTAAAGCAATTCATTTAATTGAAATTGAATTATTTTACAATAGCCTTAACCATTAAGCAGCTCTTTTATGATTAAGCCAACACGCCACACAAACGTTGTTTATAATGAACATTCTTAAAACAACTTTACTGAAAAATGTTGAGCTTTGGCTACAGTGATATGGGTACATAAATTAAATCACCTTAAACATAATAAGTACATGCATACGGTCACGCCTTTATCCCCAAAGGGGTATCGAGGCATATTATATGTTTACCTTTTTTTAATTTGTACCACGTAACGTAATAGGTGTTGAGCCGCATTGCCGTGTTGAAATGGACAGGCGTTAGTACTGCCTACATTTGAAAATTATTAAATCTATAAGGTCTTCAACTTGGTTAAACGACTGCCATTTACTGGCTACCGTTAGCGTTAGTGTTATCGTCTCAACTCTTCCGATTATGCGTAAAGTTTTCAGTCTGTGCCCTAATCTGACAAACGTTTCGTATTCGCGTTTCACCATACTACTTACTCTTATTATTATTAAAGGGGCTAATTAATAAACACGTACGTCATACCGGCCTTGGACGCACTAAAACCATGAGGTCTCTTCCTATCCATCTAGCGCAGTCCTAGGGTATCCTTTAGAGGGCTTACCCGGGGCTCCCAATCGTAGGCTGTTAGGTAGGATACGTGTGGTTTTTAGTCAGTGGGAGTCATAGTACATTCATGTGGGATTTTCCTCACGTTAAAAAAATCCATCTAGCGCATAACTCCCCGGGTAAGTTGGAGGATGTCCTAAATTTGTCCCCACATTTTGGTTACGACTTATCCTAGCTAGAGGCTCAAATAGAATACGGTTCAAACTTTGCTTATAACATAATTTCCACGCGGACGAAGTCGCGGGTAACAGCTAGTTAACAATATAGACACGAAAAATAATGTGCATTATGTAAAATTGAACTCTATTCTCATTCGTGCAAGAAATATTATTCCATGTTTACAATTTAGCGGCAACTTCGCTACTGTAGTGAGTAGATGTTACAATGTTGCGCCGAGCCGGCCGAGCGTCTTGTGCAATCGTAGTTATGTAATTTCCAAACTTAACTCTAATGTCATAAAACCTATATTTCAATGTCTCAGGTTGGAATGGTTTACCCAAGTTACAGTGTTACTGGGTTTCGAAAGAGTAACCCTTTCGGAATGGGTTTTTGACACCCGTTCGAAAGGGTAACCCGTTTCATAGGGTTCCTGGATTAAGCGCTTAAAAAAACCTCTTCAAAAACCCTTTCAACGAGTACCCGTCCGGTCCCTGATCTTGAGAGTAGTAGGTACCTAAGGGTGAGACTCTAGCAATGAGCTTCGATATCTCCATGACCTTTAATTTAACCAGATTCGGGCGTTCGACCACTGGAAAAACTAGAGTTACTGTGGCACCGCAATTTCAGTACATACTTATCCACATCTCTCTCCATTTTTGCCAGTAGCTACCTAGGTACATCGAACTTTGGCTTTGTTGAGGTCTCTAGTGGCATTCAGTAGGTACCTACCTATCTACTGGAGTCATTTGGAGGAAAACGCCAATCTGGCGTCCAAAAAGGTCGGAGTGCTACACTGCTTCTCTATATGTCCGCAAGTGCGGCCGCGCATAGAGTAGGTACGAGTACCTACTGTTGTCACCTGTAGGCTAGTGCACCAGAATACCAGCTTCACCCATTCGACTCTGCCCAAAGCCACTTAGTAGGTATCGAGCCCCTTCTTAAAAGGAGAGACTTCGCCTCTACTCTATAATATGAGTGGAATGAGGCAGGTACCTAGTTCCTGTACAATGATTTGTGCTCTGAGGAATTGTTTGATATACCTAATGATTACCACGGCTACTATAATCGCACCACTCGCCACAGACAGTTTTAAGCAGGTGGGCATTGGATATTTATTTATTTATTTATTTATTTATCTATATACATCCTATCTTTACAGGTTCTTAACCTAATGCGATAGAATAACCCGATCACCTAATTATTAAATATGTACCTATAAAACAACAAATGTAAAACAAAAACAGTATCCTAAGGTTGTTAATAGCTAATTGTTCTTAAAGCTATTACTGTGAATTCACTCCATGTGCTAGCAAATAGGTCTACCTGATCCGCTATAAGGTTGAGAGTGCGCAGTGCCCGCGACAGAGGCGCCTCCGCCAGCAGGGAGGTGCGCGCACTCGGCACCGCCAGGAGCGGTGGTCGCCGGCGTCGCCACACGTACCTATCCGGGACACACATTCTTACCTGCGCTAGTATCTCCGCATTATGCAACCCACCCCTGAGTACCCTGACTACGTAGGAGACGAGTGTGAGTTCCCTCCTTACCCCCAGCTCGTTGTAGCCTACCATACCCAGAATAAACAAAGTTGGGTACATTAATGGATAGAACGGATACACTCCATAGTATCTCATATACAAATACCTAATAAATTTATTCTGCACTCGTTCCATCATGAGACTATATTTAGCTTCATGTGGAGCCCAGATGACTGCGTTACTTTCCAGTTTACTCTTAACCAGTGCATTGTATAAAGATATAACCGTTTTAATATTGGTGAATTCTTTTACTGTTCTCAGCGTAAACCCCAAGTTCCTATAAGCTTTTTTACAACATTTGACTATGTGATCACGATAGCTAAGCCCAGTGTTTAGAGGTACACCTAAATCCTTAACTTCCCCCACTCTCTGTATCGGAGTCCCCCCAAGAGTATAGTTGTGATGTATGGGCTTTTTTTTGCGAGTGAAAGTAATTGTCATACACTTAGAAGTGTTGAACTGCAATTGATTGTTTTTAGCCCAATTCACCACACTATCTATATCTCTTTGTAGCTTTTCACAGTCCTTCTGGTCGTTAACAGTTAAGGAAAGCTTGAGGTCATCCGCAAACAGGAGGCATTTTGCTTCGCGAACAGCTTTCGGCAAGTCGTTAATCATTAAAATGAACTGCAACGGGCCAAGGTTACTGCCTTGGCTCACGCCCGACCTCGTAAAATATGGCTTTGAGAAGTGCCCTGCGTATTCTACATATTGTAGTCTGTCTCTCATATAACTGGTAAAAAAATTTAGCAAGTGAGGTGTGAATCCGACGCCAGCCAATTTCTTTAATAGCACGTCATTATTGACTAGATCAAATGCTTTTTTAAAATCGAAATAAGCAGCGTCCACCTCACCACCCCCATCCACTGTTGGCACTATATCTGCCATATAACTCAGTAGATTACTAGTTGTACTTTTGTTCGGTCTAAACCCATGCTGAGCTTCCGAGAGTTGCGGGCTCACCTGCGAAAAAATACTACTATGAATGGCCGACTCGAAAATTTTTGCAGGGGTTGATAGTACAGCGACAGGTCTATATTCTTCCACATTTGTACCTGAGCCACCTTTCGGTACTGGTATTACCCTCGTGAGCTTCCACTGGTCTGGGAAAACCATAGCTTTTAAGGACTTATTAAATATGCTAAGCAGCGGTCTAGCCAATACTGATCGACAATCCCTAAAGATGTAGGGCGGGATGCCATCAGGTCCCACTGAACGCTTGGGCTTCAGTTTCCGTAGGGCACGGCATACCTCTTGCAATTGCAAATGATCCAGGTGGATCCTCGCTGCTCCATTTTCACAACCTGCGTCTGTTACCGCCTTTTCGACATTAAGCTCCGCGGGCTGTGTGCTGTACACTGACTGAAAATATTTTGCAAATTCTGTAGCACAATCAGAACCAGCCAACGGTACCCCATCCCTTATGATAGTCTTTGGACTTCTGGAAGCTCGTTTTCCCTTAATGTACTTCCAAAAAGACTTTGGGTTCTCCTGGAGTTCACTCTGTACCCGTTGAACGTATTGTGATTTCGCCCTTTGTATCATATTTTTAACTTTAGACCTATACTGAGCGAAAACTTCGTAATCACCAATATGTCCACTTGATTTATATTTCTTGTGAAATAACGCTTTCATTTTTATGTCGCGAATTAATTGAGCAGTGTACCACTCGGGGTACGTGTACCGCGAGCTTACACGACTACTCTTTTTCCTAGGGACACACTCATCTATAATAGAATTAATAGCATCGTAGAAAAACTGTAAACTCATTTCCAAATTTAATTCATACATGGGAGACCAATCAACTTTCCCTATTAGTGTATATAACTTAACAAAATCTGCTTTACAAAAATTCCAACCTACATGCACTCGATTAATACATTCATGTGACGAAAAAATGTCATCATCGTCGCAACGCGGCGCAGGCGTCGGCAGCGACGGCGGGCCCCGACCACGGGCGCCGCCGGGCACGCGCACCGTCACCTCGAGCGGTGGGTGCTGAGCGTCCACCGCGACCAGCGGGTCCCTAGCGGTGCGCACCACCACACTCTCACCCTCAGCGAACGTACACAGCACTAAGTCCAAGAATCGATCTTTGCAGTTTCTAATTTGATTACACTGAGTGAATCCACAGTAGGTTACAAAGTATTCGAAATAATTACTTACATGTGACGAACTAGAATAAAGATTGAAATCTCCAATTACCATTATTTCACTATAACAGTCACAATATTGCTCAATTAACCTAAACAACAACATGTAGTCATTTTCATTACTACCGGGCGGAATATACACTACACACATTAAAAACAAAAATCTATCACTAACGTAAACCTTAGCACTAACGAGTTCAAACGTCTGATTGTCAATATTCACGTTGCATACTGGCTCGCGTCGAATCTCGAGTCGCGGTGAGGCCACAATACACGTGCCGCCTTGTTTACGCCCGTCCGCTCGATCGCAACGCAGTATGGTATAACCAGGAGGAATAAATTCTGCGTCGCTTATAGACTCATTGCAGCCGGTCTCCGTTATAGTGAATAAATCTGCATTCGATGACGAAATTCCTATATAAAATTGTTCCAACTTGGTACGTAGTCCTCTTACGTTCTGATAGAATATTACAATGTCCCTATTGGTAATTATAAATATGATTGATTTTACTTACCTATTAGGGTTGCGATGTAGAGAGACGTCAGCCGCACAGCAGACAGATGGTAGGTAGATAGATAAATATTCACACGGACATTTTTACCACAACGCTATCTGATTCCAAATTAAGCGAGGTTCACTCATACTTATAGAATTCGGGACTTCACGCGAAACACATTTACTTACATTTTCACACCGACGTTTCATTTAGAGTGTTGTGTGTCGCCGGCCTTATCCTTCGTTGTGACAATAGCTGAGGGTAGTTTGGCAAGAAGTTACTTCATGGTTTTCGTCGATTCTCGCCTCAGTCCAACCGCGACCACGGGCGCTGCAACGTGCTCGAAACGTCGGTGTGAAAATGTAAGTAAATGTGTTTCGCGTGAAGTCCCGAATTCTATAAGTATGAGTGTAGAAAACCGCGATAGTTTAAAAATAACATAAGCGAGGTTCAACCTGTTTATGGGTAGGTATGACGCCACGGATAATAGTAAATAAATAAATATTCACGGACATCTCACACAACGCTATCTGATCCCAAAGTAAGCTAGGAATAACCTACTTGTGTTATGGGTATCAGACCACGGATATTAATACTTATATACTTTTAAATACATACACATTATACATAGAAACACCCAGACTCTTGAGACAAACATTTATGGGTCACACAAATATTTGTCTCCGGTGGGAATCGAACCCACGACCTCCAGCGCCGCAGGCGGTATCACTACCGACTGCGCCACAGAGGCAGTCAATAGTATGTGCATAAAATACATAGAAACACCCAGACTCTCGAACAGATATTATGGATTACACGAATTTTGTCTCCGGTGGGAATCGAACCCACGACCTCGTGATCCGCAGTCGCACATTACAACCTCTAGATCAAGGAGGCATTCAATTAGATGTAAATTAAATACCCACCTCTACATCTTACCTTTCCTATCATCTCCGGGTCACACGTATTATAACCAATCAATCAAACCAGCCTGTCGCAGTCCACTGCGTGATCCACTGCTGGACGTAAGCCTCTCATCTCCATTTTCGGAAGATGATTTTGAGATTAGATGATCAGACCTTACTCATAAGGTTTTATTTCGAGTATATCTTACTCATCACCGAACCTCGTACGTAAAGATGTGTCCGAACTCGGCAGCAAGCAGCACTGCATTGCTGTTAGGCACTTCTTCAGTTCAGTAGTTTCGGTGTGATACTTATTCGGGATACAGACAGACAGACATGAAAAGTTTAAATTACATTTTCGGCTTCAGTATCGATTAGAGAATGCCCTACAATTAAAATTTTCAAAATATCTTCCATGTAGGTACAGACTCTCGACCCGCTACAGTCTACAGTTTTACTATAGTACTAGCTGACCCGCGCAACTTCGTTTGCGTCACATGAGAGTGAGAAAGAGAGAGGTGTAAAGGTGATATAATGTTTCCCGTCGCTTTTAGGTACTTCCATCCATCCGTTTTTTGGTATGGAACTCATCATGTGCGAGTCCGACTCGCACTTGGCCGTTTTTTATCGTTCAGTTGACTGGCTGCCACTGCAGACCAATTTTACTCCCGTCGCGTCGTTCATACTTTAAAACTTAATAAAAGGGTTATTGTAAGTGAACCTTAAAAGATAGACTTATGCTGTTAAAGACTTATTTTTATAACTTTTTAAGAAAAACAATTTTGTAATACACAATTTTTACGTAACTTTAACTATTTATGCAGCGTCCGCAATGGGAGCTCTCAAAAGAAATAAATAATCCCCGTTCTCAAAACATTATTCATGGCTGCTCTGCTCCTATTCGTCTCGCAGCGCAGTTGCGCTGCAGTGCAATTCCGCTCAGTGCGGTCTTACCTTAAAGGTAAGACCGCACTGAGCGGAACTGCACTGCAGCGCAACTGCGCGACACGTCGCGTCATTTTTGGTATACCGCACTACAACTGCAGCGGAACTACAAAAATGTATTCAGTAGGTAGGCAACCTCTGAGCAAGATGGACGTCGAAATGGATGACGGACGCTATCAAGCTATGAATAGGGATGCAACATCGTTTATAAAATATATCGATATGGAAAACATCGATGTTTATATACGATAAATGGATAATAACGAACGATATATTGATATATCGATTTGTTAGCCACCCTTATTGTTTTTTTTTAACAATAATGATCACACGGAAACACAACCTTGATTAACCTACTTTTGTTCATAACTCCGCTTTTTCAACGGATTGCCATGCAACGAAGCCCAGACTTTAAGCTTAACAAGATCTCTCTAATAAAAAAACGCATAAACATCCGTTCAGTAGTATTTGCGTCCACCGCGAACAAGAGAGAACAGACAAGAATGAAGAAAAACAGTTGTGTGCAGTATATAATATCGTTTATAAACATCGATGTTTTCAATATTGATATTTTATTTTGAAAAATATAGATATTCCAATATCGATATTTTTAATAAACGATATTGCATCCCTACTGACTATGAAAATGAAGTTGGCCTAAACTGCACTGAACTGCACTGCAACTACACGGCGCGACAGGTCGCGACACTTTTGGTGAGTTGATCAACTTTGTCGCGCAGTTCCGCTGCAGTCGGCTGAAGTGTAGTTCAGTTGCCGCTTAGTGCGTGTTGCCTCAAATAATTTCATATAAAGAATATTTTGTCGCGTCGTTTCGTGCAGTTCCGCTGAAGTGCAGTTCCGCCCAGTGCGGTCTTACCTTAGCGTGTAAAATAATTTTTGAAATGCAACCAGTAGTTTCTGAGATCCTAGCACAAACAAACTCTTCAGTTTCATTATATCGTGAGCGAACCTTAAGAGATAGACAAATTAGATTATTGTGAGCGAACCTTCAAAGATAGACATATGCTGTTGCGGACTTTTTTGTAGAACTTTTTAAGAGAAACAATTTTATGACACACAATTTTTACCTAACTTTAACCATTTACGCAGCGTACGACTCGCAAGCTCTCAGACGGTAAAAAATATTCCCCGTTTTCAAAACATTTTTGATTGCTGCTCCGCTCCTATTCGTCTTAGCGTGATGTTATATAGCCTATAGCCATCCTCGATAAATGGACTATCAAACTGTAAAAGAATTTTTGAAATCTAACCAGTAGTTCCTGAGATCCTAGCGTTCAAACAAACAAACAAACAAACTCTTCAGCTTTATAATATTAGTATGGATTGTAATGTATAATATTAGAAAATAAAAATTTAGGCGTTTAAATTTCAAAATTTAAATATTTAATTTATAAAAAAACTACTGAGATCTCCGTCTCTCAAATATCGGAGGTACCAAATCAGGTTCTAAATACTGGTTTGATCTGGATGATGCAATTCGTTGTGGTTTTGGAGTACAGGCATGGTCTCGTCATTATGACGCATCATAATGGCGGGACCAGTGTTATCGTGAAACTTCGGTTATGCCGTGAAAGGTACAAAAATTTCAGGACAGGTACAAAATAGAACTAAATGGGTGCTAAATATACTGGGTGTAACAAAATTACCTCTTCAAATTTCGTCACGTGACGTGGCATCAGTCACGAAACATTACAAAAATGAAGAAAAAAAAAACACATGAATACTTTAACCGTAAAGCCGTTTTAAAGGTCCTATAAATTCCCTTTAACCCTTTCTATCGCTACTGAGCGGCAGTAGAAAGCGACAACGACAGCCAGGGTGCTCTGTGTTTGTTTTGCCACGGCGACCATGTTAGCTCGAATTGCCGCGGTAAGAAATTAATTCTTAACCCTTAAATTCATAGTGTAGGATTTAGACTACACAATATTCTGATGCCTGAATGACATCCGCTTTTGTCTTAAAATTATTTTTTATTATCTCTTGTCTACCGATAACAGGTCTATTTTTAAATATTTTATGTTTGCAGTACTGTTTTTTATTTTCAACTTGTATTTTATTGCTAAAACTTTTTGGCGGACCGCGATTTGCAAAAGTTGTAATTCAATTTATTTAGTGAACATTTTTTTTCGAAAATTTCAAGGTAAGTTGTCCTGTTTAATTTTTACTTTTATTCTTCAAAATGTTCAATATTGAGTGTAATTAGTAAAAGTTTCAATTGTGTTAGGAATGACCACAAATCTTGAAAATGTTGTTCTGTAGGACTTAATCCTACATTATGCATTCAGTAGGTACTAAGTAGAATATTGTATGAGATATTTGTAATAGAGGTAGAAATTATATATTTCAGATGTCTAATTGAAGATGAACTGGTTTTGATGACCAAATAAGCTCCTACGTAGCTGTCTTCAATGACAATGAATCAGAAGATGGTGCTGAAAAAGATTTCAGTGAGGGAAATGATGAAGAGAATCAGGTTTATTATAGGGACTGAGTGTCGAGTTTTGAATCTGAAGAGGCTGTAGATGGTCCTTTGGAAGACTAATCTCTTAGTACTGATGTAGACCATAGTGCAGAGGATCCCACCTAAGTGGCGTAAATCTCATGGGGCAGTTATATAGGAAAATATCACAAATTCATAAGAGTAGAAAGTATTACATGCGATTGTTCCATGGCCTTGTAGACGTATGAGTACGATGAGTAGCTTACAAGAAATTGTTGTCACAAAAACCTAAAATTAAGTGGGTTACCCTTTTTTTATGTAAGGAAAAAATCCTTCATGGATGCTATGCCAGACTCGTACCGACTAAAAAACCTCAGGTAACGCCCAACAGTTTACGGTTGGGAGCCCCGGGCAAGCCCTCGGAAGGATGTACCAGGACTCCCGACAGACCTACGGCTACCACTGCGGCCTCGCCACCACTGTGGGTGGTTCGGGTGCTATACCGCGTCTTTGGGGGATTTCGGGTGTCATCCCGCTTCTTAGCGTGATGACACCCGAAAACGATGCGTGAATCCCTCACGTCACGCTGCCGTCATGGGCCTGCTTCTGTAAGGACGGTGAGCAGCCCCCTCACCGTCCTTAGGCCCCCGGTCATGGAGGCCGATAGTCTTGGGCGAGGACACGTCGGCGGCACCCTCGCCACCGCCGACTGCGGAGCTCGGGTGGGAGAGTCCACTCCCGGTCCCTTCCCGTCTTCCACAAGCATGACCTGCTCACTGAAAGAGGCGGCGCAGTCCCACTTACTCCCGCTGGAGATCATGACTCGCACTATGGTCTCGAGCGCAAGAGTGTCCACGTCCAGAACTTGGATGGATACCTTTCGTCTTGAAGTAGCTGACTGAGAAGTTTGCTTTTCTGGCCATTTTATGGCCATGGTAACATGTAAAATGCCTGTGTTCTGGTTTTACCCAAACCATATGTGATTTTTTTATATTTCTCTACCTTACATTATGAGAAAAAAACTAATTTAGGAAATCTATCTATATACTTATAATAAAACTGTAGAGGGTCGGGAGTCTGTACATGGAAGATATTTTGAAAATTTTAAGTGTAGGGCGTTCTCTAATCGATACTGAAGCCGAAAATGTAATTTAAAATTTTCATGTCTGTCTGTCTGTCTGTCTGTCTGTATCCCGACTAAGTATCACGCCGAAACTACTGAACCGATTTGAATGATACTTTGTACGATGTAAGCTTTTAGTCCGAGGAAGGTTCTTAGATACTTTTGATCCCGATATTTTGCGCGGTTCCTTCAGGAGAGGGGATGAAAGGCAAAATAGGTTTTTAGCTATAATTTCTCACTGCATGGTTCGATTTCAAATATTTGTTTGGTGTCTGAAAGGGAGTACTTTAAGCATTATTCCATACAATTTTCAATATTGAGGGTTATATAGTTGAGAAATTAGGGGCATCTCAACTTTCGGTAAATCTAGAATTCAACGTTTCTTTTGAAAGTGAGTCTAAACGGGCGTGTTGGCTTAATCATAAAAGAGCTTAATGATTAAGGCTATCTATCTATACTTATAATAAAACTGTAGAGGGTCGGGAGTCTGTACATGGAAGATATTTTGAAAATTTTAAGTGTAGGGCGTTCTCTAATCGATACTGAAGCCGAAAATGTAATTTAAAATTTTCATGTCTGTCTGTCTGTCTGTCTGTATCCCGACTAAGTATCACGCCGAAACTACTGAACCGATTTGAATGATACTTTGTACGATGTAAGCTTATAGTCCGAGGAAGGTTCTTAGATACTTTTGATCCCGATATTTTGCGCGGTTCCTTCAGGAGAGGGGATGAAAGGCAAAATAGGTTTTTAGCTATAATTTCTCACTGCATGGTTCGATTTCAAATATTTGTTTGGTGTCTGAAAGGGAGTACTTTAAGCATTATTCCATACAATTTTCAATATTGAGGGTTATATAGTTGAGAAATTAGGGGCATCTCAACTTTCGGTAAATCTAGAATTCAACGTTTCTTTTGAAAGTGAGTCTAAACGGGCGTGTTGGCTTAATCATAAAAGAGCTTAATGATTAAGGCTATTGTAAAATAATTCAGTCCGCGCCGAAGGCGTGGACTGAATTGTTTTAGAATCGACTTAATCTTTAAGCTCTTTTATGATTAAGCAAACAGGGCCGTTTCACACGCTGCTTGATGAGTCTCATTAAGAAGTACCCCTCCATTCGTACACCTTATGTGACGTAAACGAAGTGGCGAGGGTCAGCTAGTACTTATAATAAAACTGTTAAGGGTCGAGAGTCTGTACATGGAAGATATTTTGAAAATTTTAATTGTAGGGCGTTCTCTAATCGACACTGAAGCCGAAAATGTAATTTAAAATTTTCATGTCTGTCTGTCTGTCTGTCTGTCTGTCTGTCTGTATCCCGAATAAGTATCACGTCGAAACTACTAAACCGAATTGAATGATACTTGGTACATTCCGAGCTTATAGTCCGAGGAAGGTTCTAGGATACTTTTGATCCCGAAATTTTGCGTGGTTTCTGCGGGAGAGGGGATGAAAGACAAAATGGTTTTTCAGTAATAACTTCTCAACGCGTGGTCCGATTTCAAATATTGTTTTAGTGTTGGAAAGGGAGTATTTAGAGTATCATTCCACACATCTATACTTATAATATGAAAAAAAATTTTTCAATAAAAAATAAAACCGACTTCCAACAAACCCTGAAAAATAAAATTTACTTAGCACAAAGTAAAATGTATTTTGATTTATCAGATTTTATTCAATATCATATTGAAGTCGGCGCCAAGTAAACCCATAGGTTTATGTAGGTATTATTCATGGCACCAACTTCAATACTATATTGAATAAAATCTGATAAATCAAAATACATTTTACTTTGTGCTAAGTAAATTTTATTTTTCAGGGTTTGTTGGAAGTCGGTTTTATTTTTTATTGAAAAATTTTTTTTCATTATTTTAAGTGACGGATGAACCGATAAATATATCTATCTAGGTGAAAGTTCTCATTAATACAAATCAATCAAGCCCAAACACAAGGTAGCTGCTGTAAATCGTTAAGGATTTCCCTCGACTGTCTTTCGGTTCCATAATCATATCGACTCCAGATATTCATTAAATTGTAGTACATTAAAGCACTGAATTAAAAAGTTAACAAATGCACTGGTTGTCCCTACAATTTTCGGTGGTTGCCCTCGATTTCTCCTGGATCCCATCATCAGATCCTGATCTGATTAAAATAGGACCAGCTCAGAAGTAAACCCTATTCAAGAAAGAAAACAATTTAAATCCGTTTATAATTGACGGAAATATCGGTGAACATACATAAAACATTGAGAACTTCCTTTTTTTTTTAAAGGCGGCTCTATCAATCTAGGTGCAAAGTTCTCATCAATACAAATCAATCAAGCCCAAACACAAGGTAACTGCTGTAAATTGTTAAGGAATGCCCTCGACTGTCTTTCGACTCTATCATCAGGTCGACTCCAGACCTTCAGTAAAGTGTAGAACATTAAGGCACTTAATTAAAAAGTTAACAAGTGCACTAGTTGTCCCTACAATTTTCGGTGGTTGCCCTCGTTTTCTCCTGGATCCCATCATCAGATCCTGACCTGGTGAAAATGGGACCACCTCAGAAGTAAACCCTATTCAACAAAAAAATAAATTTTAAAATCCGTCTATAATTGACGGAAATATCGCTTGACATACATAAAAAAAAATACATACAGACGAATTGAGAACCTCCTCCTTTTTTTGAAGTCGGTTAAAAACTGTTGAGGGTCGAGAGTCTGTACATGGAAGATATTTTGAAAATTTAAATTGTAGGGCGTTCTCTAATCGACACTGAAGCCGAAAATGTAATTTAAAATTTTCATGTCTGTCTGTCTGTCTGTCTGTCTGTCTGTCTGTCTGTATCCCGAATAAGTATCACGTCGAAACTACTGAACCGAATTGAATGATACTTGGTACATTCCGAGCTTATAGTCCGAGGAAGGTTCTAGGATACTTTTGATCCCGAAATTTTGCGTGGTTTCTGCGGGAGAGGGGATGAAAGACAAAATGGTTTTTCAGTAATAACTTCTCAACGCGTGGTCCGATTTCAAATATTGTTTTAGTGTTGGAAAGGGAGTATTTAGAGTATCATTCCACACAAGTTTTGATATTGAGGCTTATGTAGTTCAGAAATTAGGGTCATCTCAACTTTCGGCAAACCTAGAATTCAAGGGATCTTTTGAATGTGAGGGTAAATCTAAACGGGCGTGTTGGCTTAATCATAAAAGAGCTTAATGATTAAGGGTATTGTAAAATAATTCAGTCCGCGCCGAAGGCGGGGACTGAATTGTTTTAGAATAGACTTAATCTTTAAGCTCTTTTATGATTAAGCAAACAGGGCCGTTTCACACACGCTGCTTGATGAGTATGATGAAGAAGTACCTCTTCTTTCGCAAACCTTATGTGACGTAAACGAAGTTGCGAGGGTCAGCTAGTACCATAATAAAATAATAAAACACGTAATCTAATTCTTTGAATTTTGAAGAAAACCACGCGACATATACTCCTACTTACATACATACACTTTTTAGTTGGAGTGCATAATGTAGGCTACATCCTACACAGAAAAAATGAGGGATTTAATGGACAAAACCTTCTTCGATATTTTTTTATTATTTTTCTAGTAATTTCTGTACTCTTGAGATAAAACGTATATTTTTTTCATTGAAAAATAAAAAATCATGCATTTAAGGGTTAATGTGCGACAAAAATTTAAAAAAAAAGTGAAAAAATTTACCCCCCTTTTTTATTAAATATTTGTATTTGATTTCCGATGCCAAGTCATCTCATGAAATTTGGAGAGGTAATTTTGTTAAACCCAGTATATGTGGGAGAATCTTTCAAATACAAGAGTTGGTCCCGTCATTATGATGTTTATGCTGATTGCTGTACAGTTCTTTAGTCAGTAGGTGTACCATTTGCAAGTACCTAAGGCTATGACGCGATCCTGGGACAACCTTCTGAGGGCTTACCCGCGGCTCCCAACCTTAGGCAGTGGTAGGACACGTGTGGTTTAGTCGGTAAGAGTCCAGCATAGCATCCACGAGGAATTTTCCAGACGTAAAATAATCGAAGATCTGCCAGCATTCGTCACGTTTCCGTCCACACAAGGAATATTTAATACTTATTGTTTTTCAGGACATTTGAATTGTAAAACGCATTGGTCGCATTTACAGTTGGTTGTTTGTCTTCTTATATGATTTATTCAGTCCACCTTGTATGGCCTCAAATAGACACAAATGTTATTCAATGTTTTTCAGATGACGTGAGAATTAATAGTAATAAAATCCAACGTCTTTTTTTATGTTTCTTGTAAGATATTGTTTAAACATTCACCAATAGTTACCGAAAATGGTTGTACTGGGATATACCTATGTTTGTACTGGGATAGGCTGATTGATTTGAAGTAAATAATAATCCAAGTAATATGACAAATATACTGTATTTAATCAAATAAATTATATTAAGTTTAAAAATAGTACCGACAAATAATTTCGTTAGTGTGCCATGGATAATATAAAATAAATGTATTTTATTTTACATTAAATAGGTAGGTACTTACAATTGAACTAAAATCGATAAAATAAAAAACGCGCGACTTTGACGGACATTGTCGCTCAATTGTGCGTTTTTAAAACTTGGTCTCAAATAAAATGTATAGGAATGAATTTTCAACAATATAATCTAAATGCTCTAGATTCTCCTCTGCACCTTAATATTAAATTCAATATTTTATAATATACAAGAATATACGTACACTTATGTTTTCTTTTACGATGAGATTATAATGTTTTTTACGCGCTCAGATGACTAAAAGACAAGGCTGCATAGAGACATAGCGCAGTCTGTGTCCAGAGTACTTTTAAAAAAAATCATCTACTCTGAACATTGTTATAAAAAACTGTATTTTACTAGGGGTTTCGTGGCTTGTAGAGTTTCATTGGAAAATATTTATATAATAATTCATCAATTTAAATATAATACAATTTCATTTTATACACAAGATTATTATACAAATTTTCACGGCTTCAGCGCAACCAGGAATAGCGCTGAGATGAGATGATACATTTTTGCAGACAAATAGATATGAACTGGTATATTCTAAAGTACCAGGCAATAAGAATCAATTAGAAGTTCTTTATATTATATTGATTTTACTATGTTACATAGTATTTATAATACCAGGTAATCAGAAAGGATGAGAAGTTACTATGTGAACTAGGTTTAAAGTTTAAGAATGTTTAGACAAGTATAATAGGAAACTGTGCAAGCCACAATAAGTTTCAGTCACAGTGGGGTCATGGAGTACACCTAAGCCAGTCTTATAGACTGTATGATCTGGAAAACTGCTGAGCCACAAACTACGAATATGAAGAGAGCGAGCAACCACGGCGCTACGGGATATTGGTCTTCCTTTTCCTGAAACAAAAAAAAAGAACTTATTATGAACAAGGCCATACCTCTCTTTCAGTGTCTATTACACACTTGAAATAAAATCAATTAATGTTTTGGAAGTAAAACTTCTTTAGGCGCGACTAGGGAGTACTCCGATTTTTTTTCTGACGGAAGTAACGCTTACTATTCGAATTTTGAATAGCGGAAACTACACAGACTATGTGTGTAGTTTCCGCTATTCAAAATTCGAATGAATGAATTTAAATAATCTTTGTAAAACACAAATAATAAATACAATTAAATATAATATTAATTTATTATTTAAGTTAAAATTTAATCATTTCAGTGATTTATGCCGTCAATGAAAAAGAAGTTTTACTTCAATCGCGCGTGAAGGTTACACGCACACACTTTTTGTATACCACTAAAGCGGCAGACAAGCTTACGGTTCGTAGCCTAAGAACGTTTGAAAAACCAGAAGCTCTACACCCACTGCTGCCGACCCAAGAACCCTATTGTAGAACCCCATATTGTAGGCATTTGGGTTGGGAGATCATTTCACAACCTAAGCGTTCCCGATTTTTGATGACGATGATGACTAATATTGATTTCAATTTATATAAAAAATACAGAAAGCGTTGCCAATTGATTTTTCAAGCCCGGTTTGAAACGCAACACAAAGCTATGCATAATTTAGATTTAATAGAAATGTTTACATAACATGATGTAGTGGAAATGAATTCAACATTAAGTAAAGAGCAGATATTGGTGGTATTGATTTTTACAGTAGATCCATAAGGGCACATATCCTGTACCTAAATTAAACTATCGATGCGCAAAATTTTCTATATTTGATTGTTTGTTTGCAACGAATGGCTCCGAAACTACTGATCCGATTTGAACAATTTCTTTGCTGTTGGGAAACTACACTATCCCCAGGCGATGCAGCCTATATTTTATTCCCGTATTCCCAAGGGAACGGGATTTACGCGGGTGAAACCGCGTGACGTCCGCTATTATCCAATAAATCGATCAAATTCGTTTTTCGCCTAATTCTTATTGTCTGGTACTTCGCAGTCTCCTGCTGAATACAGGCATAGTAGTTTAGGTTTAGTTTCCCGCGGGAACTTATCACGATGGCCCCGGCTCCGCTCCACGCGGTAAAAATCTTAAGGATAAAAAGTATTCGATTACCTTTCCAAGGTTCTTTTCTATCTCAATTCAAAATGTCATCAGAGGGGCAAGTGCGAGTTTTTGCGTGAGCTTGTCGACATTCACGGCTCACCAATTTGTTTGGAATCGAGACCCCGCCACCTAGCTGTAAACGCGGGAACTTGTCTCGATCCCATACAAATCGGTGATAACGCGCTCGTTCGTGAATGTCGACAGGCGCTCACCGAAACTCGCACTTGCCCCTCAGAATAGCTTCGGTGATTCACGCGTGAAAGCGTCACAAAGAGGCACGAGTTACTTGCGCATTTATATATTACTAGGAACTAGGAATATATTATAATACCTTGTACTGATTTCTACCCAGTATCTTGGCACATTACATAACCTGATCACCTATAACGTGAGACAAATTCTTAAGGGTGAAATGTGGATATATAATATGTTTGAGTTTGAGTTGAGTTGAGACTTTGCCTTCGGTAATAAAGGCATGACCATAGTTATGTATGTCTCTTGGCCTACATCGAGCTGTCGACTGCCATAGGCTGATTTGATTGATATCCACCCCACCCAGGGGAAAGACCAAGGCTAGAAAGGTCCTGATATCTCCTCAGAAGATCAACCAGGGGAGACACGTGTCCGCAGCCACATTTATTTACATTTTCCGCTACTTCAGAGCCATAAATAATACATCAACAGATAAGCAACAATATATGTGGTAAACACGAAACGTAACTACCAGTAAAAATAAGTAATTAATACACGCTTTGATAACCATATCCGAGGCGGTAGGTAAAATATGCGATAAGTTAAAAAAACGGCGCAAAAAATATGGCTGTCGAAAAGAAACGCTATAACTGCGCACGTGGAGGTCAAAATAAAATAACTTTCACTTTCAACAAATTCTTCAGTCATTGATAAAGTTCTAAGAGAAATATTTTTCAACAGACTTAAAAAAGGTGATTCAAAAGTTTGCGTTTTTAGCTCATATGCTGTACTTTAGGTTATTTTTTGGGTTCCATACCCAAAGGATATAAATGGGACTCTATTCACGAGACTTCGCTGTCCGTCTGTCTGTCCGTCCGTCATAAGGTTGTATCTCACGAATCGTGACAGCTAGAGAGCTGAAATTTTCACAGATAATGTATTTCTGTTGCCGCTAAGAAAAAAAATCACATTAGTTGTATAGGAGCCCCCTCTTATCCCCCCTATTTAACTGATTTTAGTATTTGTATAGCTTCAACAGTCATCTGTGCAAATTTCGGCTCTCTAGCTATCACGGTTCCTGAGATACAGCCTCATGATAGACAGACAGACTGTAAAGTTTAATGAATAGGGTCCTGCTTTAACCCTATGAGTATGGGACCCTAAATAAATGAAAGTTCCCATCGGATACATGAACAGAAAGAGAATTACTTATACTAATATTATAAAGCACTTACCTATACTAATATTATAAAGAGGAAAGATTTGTTTCTTTTGTTTGTTTGTAACGAATAGGCTTCGGAACTACTGGACCAATTTGAAAAATTCTTTCACTGTTGGGAAGCTACACTCTTTGCGATGAACATAGGCTATATTTTATTCCCGTATTCCCACGGGAACGGGAACTACGCGGGTGAAACCGCGTGACGTCCGCTAGTCTATACTAATATTATAAAGAGAAAAGATTTGTTTTTTTTGTTTCTGTTTGTAACGAATAGGCTCCGGAACTACTGGACTGATTTGAAAAATTCTTTCACTGTTGGGAAGCTACACTCTTTGCAGTGAACACATGCTATATTTTATTACCGTATTCCCACGGGAACGGGAACTACACGGGTGAAACCGCGTGACGTCCGCTAGTATTTAATAAGAAGTAGATCAACATACCTTGGTGGTCTTTGGTACATTTCCTCTCATTGTGATGTTTTTGCTAGCAATTTCATTAGCGATACGCATTCTCTGTTTTGGTGCCATTTTTAAGGTATAGCAGATATATTTGTCCTGAAAATAGAAAACAACTACCATTGAAATCACTATTGTTATAGAACGATGATTAAAACAATTGAGCTTGTTGCAGTTGCTCTTGAACAAAGGCCTCTCATATTGTGGGAATTTTTTTTACACATCTATGTAGTCCTAAGTAAACATACTAGTATTTCAAATACACAAATATTTGGTACGACCCAGTGCCTCAAAATATTGTTTATTCCTCATGACCTTGTTTGTCAGCAGTCCCAACGTCTGTTAGTGTCACTGACTTGGACTCCATTGCCCAAAAAAAAATGTAACAGGTACTTAAATAGAGCCATGATAATCCTAGTATTATAGTGATTGATTAGAATAAATGGCTTTTTAAATATGGAAATAGAACTGGTTACGAGCAGGATTCGAACCTGCGTCTTCTTGCAAACCCTGCAGACGACTTAACCTACTTGGAAACCAACCAAGTTTTCCACCTTATATACGTCTTGGGGCGATGTTTGCAAGAAGACGCAGGCTCGAATCCTGCTCAAAACCAATTCCTGTTCCATATTTAAAAATTTATGATCAGCATACTAATTGCCGATTATACCGAGTCAGTCCAATAGACATAAGCACATAGAATGCAGGTAATATATGGCTGCATTTCAGAACATTTCAATATTTATTGTATTATTGAATTAAATTTATTTTAGAGGAAGGCGACAAAAAATACTAACCAAAGAAGTACCTACTTAATGCAACATGTGAGATTCTGTAACTAGTAACTCAATTTATGACAAAAATATTATGTTTTTGTTAACAAAAGGTCATAGTTTGTCTACCAGATTTCTCCTTGAAATATTCAAAACAAATCACACTTGAATACACAGTTCTATTGAAAAGAGCTTTGTAATTAATTTCCACATTCACAGATGCGACTACGCAGCGAGTCTAGCTTAAACTAAATAGAAGAACAATTTATTTACACTTTCAATAGTGATTACGTGTCATGAAATATGTCTTTATCTACCAATAACATAGGTAATCATTTGTAAAGATAACATGTAGAATTTTGTAAATCACTTACAGAACGTACAATGTTATCACTTCTTATTTAATTTCATCTTATTTAGAAGCTGTAATTGTGGCCGATCTTGACCAAAATACGTGTAACATTTAATTTTGTTGACACAGATGGAAAGAATTCAACGTCACAACAAACCTGTTTTTGTATTAAACTTTGACTATGAAATGCGCAATATAAAAACCTATGAATAATATTCGCGGTATATATACGAATTTCACAGTAAATTAGTCGTGGTTATCGGAAAAATGAAAAATTACATACCCGTAATGAAACAGTAAACAGACCGACTGAACTTACTTTGTACTTAAAATAAGTCCAAATGTGGAGAACTTGTAAAACACTAGTGCAAATGATTTTTCAGATAATACAAATTATTCTTGAAGGTAATATAAAATAATACTCACAGTTAAATCCTAAAATTAGGGGCCGCTAAAGCCAAACGCGCAAGTTTGCTTGACACGTATGTAAAAAGTGAAATGAAATGACAGAAATGTCATCCGTGTCATCGTTTGATACTTTTATTTGCGCATGTCAAGACACGCGTCACTTAATGTTACAATAACAAAAAATAATTGAAGTAATGCATTTGAAATAGGTAATTTAAAAAAACAACTGTTTATGTTTATTCAAAGGGCTTTAAAATATCAAGCACATAAATTGATCTACATTATTTGAAGTACATGTAATACCTATACGAGTACATATTGACCGATGTCTAAAAAAGAACATAAACTGCTAAAAGCGACATCTAGAAGGAAGTAGCAGTACTACTAACTGAATGCATAGCTTATAATACTCATTATCGACCACTCAATTGTATAGATGGCTCTGTAGTAATAACTGTAGTTACAATATTTGACACTAGATGTCGTTGATATCACACCATTATATTCTACCGATTTGAAAATGTATTTACAAAGACAATTTATATTTTTAGTTAGGATTCACAAAGTTTCCTTTGATTAAATAACATGGCATGATCCTAAACGTTAACATCGGTCTTTGAAATATTTTTAGAGACCTACGCAAAACAAAGACTATAAAGACCAAAAGGTTGGTAGGTATGTACCTTTATTTAGAAAAGAAAACCAAAAAGTTAAAAATACTTATTTCTACATCGATAGTTTAAAGTAATTTTATTTATGTAAGTCCCTGGTTAATATTTAAATCAAATCACCATAAAATAAATAAGACGCATTACTGAAAAGGGATAGCAGACTGCTGACATTAAGCGAAAATGGAAAGAGATAGCCAGATAAAGGATTCCCAGGACATCACTACAAGGTGTCTACTTATTGACCAATCACGTTCAACTATTATCCTTGCAGGTTGATCCTTGTGTTTTGATTGGTCGGCGTAGACAACGCCTCTACGAGCAACGCCTACGGATAGAATCCGAATCCATTTGAATTTGAATATCGAAGGGACGAACATCATTGAATTTATAAGTGTCTCTGCCGTTTACCTAATAACTTATGTTATTGAAAACTAAATTTATTTCGGTTAGGTCGCCTATTTTAGAGCTTTAGGTTCGTTTCAAGAGGATAGCCTAATTATTAGACCAGCCTCTAAGTGTTGGTTTACCAAGGTAACTAGGTAATTCCTAGGTAATCAGTAACCTAGGTACCTACAGTAGGTACTGCTAGTATAGGTCGGGTATTTTTGTCTTTTAAACTTTAGGTAGGTAGGTACTTAGCTAAGTAATAATAACAACAATTATGGCCTTCCAATCCCCTATACCTAGGTACCTATTGTTGCTGGCTAAGTAGGTAAGTACTTACCTACCTAGGTTTTCTTTTTTTTCATATGGAAATCCCTCATGAATAGGCTATGCCGGACTTTTACCGACTAAAACCACGCGATGCCCTGCTGTTGCCCGAGGCCGTGAGTCCCGAGGAAGCCCTTCTTGGAGGAATGTCCCAGGATTGTCTGCTAGATGCTGCTATCATCCATCGCTTATGGGTCTCTTACACGTAACGAGTACAGTGACGAGACAGTGCCCTCGGCCGAGTGCAGAGTGGCGAGAGAGTCACTAGAACTACGATTTGTTTGCTAGGCCGAGTGCCCACTCTCTCGGCCTAGTATCGTTTTACTGTCTCGCCACTTTAGGTACCTACTCGTTACGTGTAAGAGACCCATTAGGCTCCAAGCCAAGGTATCTGGAAAGACGCAAAGATGAAGATGAGATCCTTTAGATGGAACATATAGGTAAGTATCCTGGAAATATTTTAAATGTGAAAGTTTGTAAAGATGTCTGTTATTCAATCACGCTCTAACAGCCGAGGAGTTTATGGATCTGGATGAAAATTGATATAGGGATAGATTATAATCCTGAATACTCCCGTTCCCGTGGGAATACGGGAATAAAATAAAGCCTATGATCACTGGGGATATAGCTTCCCAACAGTGAAAGTATTTTACATATCGGTTCAGTAGGTAGTTTCGGAGCCTGTTCGATGTAAACAAACAAACAATCAAATCTTTCCTCTGCCTATAAATAATATTAAAATTAAAATATAAATAGATATAAGGTAGAATTATAGATGCAACTTACCTACTTTTTTCCGTGGATTCGTTTTCAATGGGATGCGGCAATAGAAAAAAAAATAGCTTTTCTAAATAAGAAGATGTTTTGAAAGAATATTATGAGAACGATTACGGGGATTATTGTGGGATATTTTTTTACACAACTCATTCTAGATAGGCAAAAATAGGCTAACGCTTGTGGTATGAAATCTAGACCTACCTAGGTACCTACTTAAATAGCTATTTCTAGATACCTACATAGCGACCTAAAACCTTAGATTTTAGGTCTATATTCTTAGCCTAGAACCTACGTCCTAAATTATAGGTAATTGCCTATTAATATGAAAGTTTGTGAAGATTTTAGGACCTTTGTCACCCAATCGCACTCTAAGCCTTAGAGTGCCCTTAGAGTCTAAGGGCTAAACGCATTTGACTGAAATTTACCCTAAGGTTACCCTTCCGAGGGCGAAGCCGGTCAAAATTTTTAGAAATACCTAAGTATGTAGGTACTCATGTGAAAATCATGTGCCAATATGATGTAGGCACTCAGTAGACACACTCACTATCAAAATAAGAGGCCATGTTTAAAAAAAAGTTCATCGTGTTTATAAAAGCTTGTAAGGCGGCTCTTTGGTCTATTCTATTTTAAACCGATTTATCGCAAGCTTGCCTAAATCCCTTATGGTACAAACAAACAATATAGTACAACAATGAACAATGAATATTATCACATAGATGTTTTACAAAATGGCGATGGTATCAAACTTATTGCGTTCACCGTGAACATTTACAATTTGTGCACTAAAAAGATAAATCTAATGATAAGACTTAAAAGTTTTTGCATTTAAAATGATACCTTCAACTAGGTAGATACTTACTATTATTGAGATTAAAAAAATTCTTATCCGATACTACTATGATAACCTATTACTGTCGACAGCTCTCATAGTTGCTTGCGGTACAGAATACCTAATTTGCGAGGAAAAATAAGAGTTGTGAACGATACTTACCTCATTTAGGTATATTAATATAGCTGTATTACTTACTCTCAGAAATATCATCAAAAAGAAATATTTGCATCCGGATCCGGAATTATTCAGCATCCGGAGTAAAGTAACGAATTTTCTGAGTGACTTCGAAAATTTCGAGGATTTTCTCGGTACTCCCAGCTCATGAGCATAACCACACGTTTAAAGAAATCACTTCTAAAGGCATATTCAAGTTTTATGGCATCTTAAGTTAAAGGCATATTCAAGTCATAGGTATTCACGTTATAGGCATACCTATTTAAATTTTCCAAGTTTGTCAATTTCATCATGCTTAATTACTTAGGGCAATAAAACCAACTTCTCTTCTTCTAGTCACGTAAAATATCGGTAGGTACCTAGCGTTTAATTTGGGCATTTTTTTTTTGGCAATAGTAGGTTTGAGCATTTATTGATTGACCTAAATCTATCTCACCTAGAGAAGAGAGAGATCTAGGTCAATCAATAAATCAAATCATCTTGTCGCAGTCCAATGCTGGACGTAGACCTCTCCCAATGCTCGAGATTATAAAGAGATCTAAGTAGATTTGAATAATTTCATAAATAAAAGTCTTTCTAGGTACCTATCTAGATACCATTTGAATTTTACGAGTAGGTACCTCTGATAAAGAAAGTTAAATATTTATCAACGTACAAGAGTGTATTCCTTGCTCCCTTTCGATGGCTTTCGACATGTTGTCTTAGGATGAAAGTTTAGAAAAAGTAGTCTGGCGCCAAATTATTTTGCCGTCGGTTGTTCTAATCCGAGAGCAGCCGTCTCTTAAAGTCGTCGGTGAAAAACAAAGAGGTTAACTCTTTGTTTAAAAAAAGTTTCTTAGACAAAGTAGGCTTTGTTTTTATATTTATGAAAATCGGCATAGGTATTATGAAGTAAGAGTATTTATTTGACATAATTATTTATTTATTATATTATTTATTTATATATTATAAAAAGGCAGCCGATGTTACCGTTTAATCTACCAAGTTTGATCAAACCAAGAATGTAGGTGTAATCTAGCTTACCTACTCGTCAGAAGGGCTAATTAAATTAGGTATTATCCGCGACTTCATGAAGCGCTCGTGGCCCCGCGGACTCAGTGTTCTGTAAACGATTACTGTAGTAAGCAGCATTCACTATGGCCAGTCCTTGGATGGTTGACCATTAATGTGACCATTTTGTGACATTTATTTGAGCGTTTCCGTGCTTCGGAAGGCACGTTAAGCCGTTGGTCCCGGTACTCGCGGTTGCGAGTAAAATGGCAGTCGTTAAGCCAAGTAGAATGCCTGTTTTGGCGGCTTAAAAAATTTCAACAGCAGGCAATCACAACCTGCGCCTGTCCATCCCAATACGGCTCACCACCTATTACGTGGGACGAATTCTAAAAAGGTGAAATGTGGGCATATAATATGCCTCTGCTTACCCCTTCGGGGATCGAGTATTGTGGCGTAAATTGAAAGAGGCCTGTGTCCTCCAGTGGACTGGCGTAGGTTCATTTTATTGATTCATTTGGGTGTAAACCCACATTTCATCAATATTTATCCGCATTTAAATCTAATTTCTACACATCTGCCAACCATAATGGAATAAATAACAAAAAATAACCATAAATAAGTATTTCTCACACATGGCTCATTCACAAAAGGCTCCATAAAATTGGATTTTGGTTAATATACGATAACCGTGAGGTTGTGTGGTCGCCGGTGTTGCCAGCTCCTTGCATTACGTCAAACCTCGTCATAGCGCAAATCAAGCGGAAAGCGCATTGCCGTCGTCCGATTAAAAAATAATATTAAAAAATTAAGTGGAAGTTGCAAACGTGTATTGTGTTCGAATTTTAAATCTTTGTGTTCTTTCAAGTTTTTTTATAAACTTCTAATATATTCTTAGAAGTATTAAAATTAGAATGTCTGTTGTGTAGGGTGAGGTTACAATTGCATCTAAAATGTCCATTTCACTCCGATCTCCGATTCGTAAGAATCGGAGATCGTAGATCACCCTTACTGGAGCTGTAGAAGTGAAAGCCAAGTCCAGCCTCCAAGTCTACCTAGGTACTTAGGACCTGGAAATGGTGGTAGGTAAGTAAGGTAAGGTATTAGTTCTTACGCGCTCTAAGCAACTTGTACCCATTTTCGCTAATAAAGATATGTTGATTGTTGATTGATTGTTGATTGAGCTATACAAAGATGTACTTATTGCCCGTTCGCTCCAAGTTTGCCGCTGGCGTAGTGGCTCGTGTAGAGTCGTTAGTAGGTACATATAGGAAGCGACTGGCAAACTAAGCGGGATAAGGATATCTAGCCGGCTACTTCGAATTGCAGGAACTCAGAGTAGCAACTCTCAGATTTGATTTTTAAAGAAGTTAAGATTGGTTTGATTGTGAAGCGTATACAATACAACGGTCCATTATTATAATGTTAATCTTCTAGTGGGTACAAATTGTTACTAAGTGCCACTACCTACCAGTTTTAGTAAATTCATAAATTAAATCGGGTTTCCTTAATGTGTTGAAATCCTCATAGCTGCCATGATGCCCTACCAGTGCCTATGGCCGCGATGGGAGTCCCGGGTAAGCCGTCGAAAGGATGTCCCAGGATTCCAGGCAGACATTGGTCACCACCGTGGCTTCGCCTAGTAAGTTAAACAGGTTGTAAATGTAAACTTTTTGTTGTTTTTGAAGCGCTCGTGGCCCCGCGGACTCAGTGTTCTGTAAACGATCACTGCAGTAAGCAACATTTACTATGGCCGGATATGGATGGGTGACCACCACGTGGACCACTTTGTGACATTTATTTACGAGCGTTTCCGTGCTTCGGAAGGCACGATAACCCGTTGGTCCCGGTTATCAGTAAAATGACAGTCGTTAAGCCAAGTTGAAGGCCTTACGGGCGGCTTGAAAAATTTCAACTGTGGGTCGTCACAACCTGCGCCCGGGTCGGCAGCGCGTGTGTAGCGCCTCTGGTGTTGCAAACGTCTATAGGCTGCGGTTACCAACCTTCCGGTGGGCCGTAAGCGTGTCTGCCACCTAAGTAGTATAAAAAAAAAAATTTTAAAAATAACTTGTTCTATACCTATTACTACCTATAGATGTCATTTCACTAGATTAACATTTTAGTCTTCCTGGGACATCCTTCCGAGGGCTTACCCGGGCTCCCAACCGTAGGCTGTTGGGCGTTACGTGATGTTTTTTTTAGTCGGTAGGAGTTCATAGCATCCATGAAGGATTTTCCCACACGTTAAATAAAAATGCATTTTAGTCTACGAAATTGCTCTAAGTATTTTGGCAAAAACCGTTCAATCTCTGTAGCAAAACAACAAACATGACCTAAGTATGCTCGATGTGCTTACCGATTTAAAAAAAAATCTGCACACTTTTGGCGCCGCGCCCTTTCGCTCGAGTAAACAAGAAGATTACGTTCTTACTAAATCGTTATTTGTTAGGATGTTAGGATGCTTAGTAATAATACATTGTTGTGTGCGAGTCGAGTGCTCATTTTACGGTGATTTTGTATGATTTGTGGGTTATTGACAGTTTTGGGATAAATATTTGTTTGATGGCGCCAAGTAAGTACGTAAGTAATTCTACTTACTGACGCTGAAGTGGTTTCAGTAAGTTTTTTAACATAGCATGTTACCTAAAAATATTCTTGAGGTTTTATGCCTGATATTACCTCTGTCATCTAGGCTAGGTAATACGATGCGAAAACGTTGTGCTTGTGCCTACCCCTATTGAAGATAATCTTGCACAAGTGGATGAATGTGAAATTTGACACAGAAAGTTCTTAAGAGGGCTAACATATTTCGCCCAACGTTTTGCTCAGAAACCATACTTTTCATTGCGTTTAAAGTCATTAAATATTTATCGTACAAACATGGTATTCACTAACATACTTAGTAAATTTAGCGCTCTAAACGTTTTATAAAACATATTTTACCTAACAACAGATTACATATGGTTAATATCAACGAAAGTGAACAAGGTTTTTCAAATCATACGATTTGCATCGATTTCGATGCTTAAATTCATGTCAAATAACCGGTAAATTTAATGCACAAGGGATACGAAGCAATTGCAAAAGGCCTAGGCTATCTGTTTGTAGAATAACCTGATATCAGGTAGGTTCCTTTTTTTGGAGAAAAATGACTGTCAAGTTTGCTCAAATACTGAGAATTTTCACCACAATAAAGTAGTCTTTTCACCAGCTTCTGTAGTTTAAATCATTATGATAATTATGTAATATTATGTCAGAACTTCTCCTCTGACAATAAAAATATTTTTTTATAAGTAACTAGATACAGATTTTTTTTTACAAAGTATTTTGTGAACCCCTATAAATGCAGATACGCGAACAAATACGATTTAGTACCGCCGAGAGGCTCTCAGAGAGTGGTCATGTCGCTCGATGTTCCATTTTTGAATACGAAAAAATTAACAAAAATAGTCTAATTCTAGCGTGACTAAACAATCTTAGTACTTTGTGACGTATAATATAATATACTAGCTGATACGCGCGGCTTCGCCCGCGTGAATTTTGGTTCCCGTTCCAGCTTCCCGTGAAAACAATTTTCTGGGATAAGAAGTAGCCTATGTGTTATTCCAGACTATACTCTATCCCTATACCAAATTGCAGCTGGATCCATTTAGCCGTAAGAGCGTGATTAAGTAACAAACATCCAAACATTTGAACATACAAACATCTTCACAAACTTTCACATTTATAATATTAGTAGGATAGGATATAAATATTTATGGTCGATATACAACGTGAACTTTTGTATAGTGCAAAGCTCAGACACCCCGACTAGAGCTTTGCTTCAAAATACTGTATAAAAAAAATTAAATGAATCTAACGAAAACTGACCAAGTTATAAGCTATTACAGTTGCACTATTTTCTTCACGAACAGCGTAGGTGTAGGTATTATACGCAAGGCAGGTAGTCACTATTCGTGTGGTATTGATAATAACATATTAACACCCCATTTCATAAGTGGTAATTATGGAACACCTGTGAGGAACCAGACCAGGATTGGGACGGCTATAAAGCCGCTAAAGCAAAATACAAGTAGTGACTGAGATACAGAAGTACCAAGTCTTGGAGAAACTTCTGCTAGAGTCAGACTAATACTGGCCAAACAAGAGACAGAACTGTCCGTATCTATAAAGAAACCTGACGGCGCGGCGCAACCCATGAAAAGAATTATTTATACTGTTGATGGATGGCACTTTGTGGAACCTGCTGCACATATTCATTAACGGCACTTGTACTGTTCCACAACATTTATTTATTCTGTTCATCACGAATGTTCATCTTAGTAGGTATCTAATAATCGATCAATGCCGATACGGAAGGGCTAATTAATTAGCATTTTTCTTGGCGGTGTGCATTGTTATGCACATGCCTCTTAATAAATATTTGGTTATTATAAATAAAAAACACCTACTATCAATATTAAGATTAGAGTTAGATCCCATAGATCAAGCTTATAGCTTAGTTTGGGCTAGATGATGTTGTGTAAGAATATCCAACAATATTTATGAATTATTTATTAAAAATATTTTAATGTTCCTGCCAGCACTGAATCTGTAGTAGGCAGCAAAACATCGGACCATGCCAAGCGCCTGCGCATTGCTACGTAAATATTATTTGTTTTTAACCATGTGTATTGTCAAATTTAAATATTTATAGTGTATAATAGAATATTGTCCATTACTTTCTACAATTTTCGTATATTTAGATACTTTAAAAATAAACTTATGAAACCGTTTTCATGTATGTGTGTATTTGTAATTTCAATATTGATATTAGTTAGGTAAATAAATGTCAACTTTATTAATTTTATTGATGTCAGTATCTATCACTACTAGAGTCGAAATATTTCTTTTATTTATTGAGACAAATGTTACAATAAAGCATAATAACTATTTACAATATGAATAAAACTAAACTAAATCTAAATAGGGCCCCGGTGGCATTGTGCCCAAAAAACTGGCAGCAATCCCCTTTTGAACGGCGATGCTTATTCGTTGGGAGAAATAACTGCCAGCCCTTAGGTCACTAGTTGACTCCACAAGGCGCTTCTTCAAAATTTAAAAAACTTTATGCTATGAACCTAGGGTCTCGACACACACACACACTACTAAATATCAATAAATTTGCAATAAAGTAATCAATATTTGTTTTAAACTAACACGCGTTGAACACATATTTTTATACAAAACGGGATTTCGCGTGGCACTATTTTATTATTAACTAGCTGACCCGCGCAACTTCGTTTGCGCCACATAAGAGAGAGAATTACCTGTTCCCGTCGCATTTACTCCTGTCGCGTTGTGTTTACTACCGTAGCGTCTCGTCGTCAGATAATATTCATAACTACGTGAGAGAGAGAGAGAAAGATTTCTCGTCGCGTGAATTCCCGTCGCATTATTTTTAAGAACAATTTCGTTTATGAAAGAGGTATCCCGTGGCATTATTGTAGAAAAAAATTGATTGCCATTAAAATGGTTATTGTGCACCAACCCAATATCGCGCAATTTTTTTAGAACTTTTGTAAGAGAAACAATATTGTAGTACATATTTTTTACATAACTATAAATATTTAAGCAGCACACGCAATGAAGCTCTCAAAAGGAATAACTTTTCCCCCGTTTTTGAAACATTTACTATTACTGCTCCGCTCCTATTCGTTATAGCGTGATGCTATATAGCCTATGACACTCCACAATAACGTGGCTTTCTATTGGTGAAAGAATTTTTAAAATCGGTTCAGTAGATCCCGAGATTACCCTTTACAATTTAACAAACACACAAACTTTACTTCTTTATAATATTAGTATAGATATTAGTATAGATTAAAGGTTCCGGTACCTTCACTTTCCGAGGCGACCTCGGGACCACGATAGGTGTAACCCTGTCGAAACGTCGAGGAAAGTGAAGGTACCGAAACCTTTAATTAATAATAAAATAGTGCCACGCGAAATCCCGTTTTGTATAAAAATAATCAATAATTAATTATTAACTAATATTACTAACATAAAAATTGAATTAAAAGATTGAACGCTTAGACTAAGAATATGACACCGGTAATACATCAAGGAAAACAAAAGTATCAAACTTGTTGGTAGCAACAATTGGCACTATACGGCTATATGCGCCGCGCCGCGCTGATTTCTTACGATCGTAAAGAAATTTGAAAACCGAATTAACGCTCTTAATAATGTAGGTACTAAAATAAAAGAAGAGCAGTAGATACATACATAATGCTATTTCTTTTTAAAATTTGCTACCGAATTTCGACACTCAATTTTGTCTATCTCTAGTAAAAGTTATTTATATGATACAAGTAAGCCGGTAGAGCAGACCAATCTGAATTGAAAACAATTTTGAACTTCTAGATTTAAAGTAGGTAGGTATCCAGTTCCGTTTATAGATACAGACAGAGATTTTGTCTACCTATGTCGTATGTCAGTAGATGCTTGAGTTGGTACCTACATCCGATATACAAGCTCTATGTGAGTTGTACCTATATCATAATCGAACTTATCGCCTACCCTCCTTCATATTTAGATCTAAATTGACATAACTAAAACCGCAGTCACCAGCCATATTGATCTAAACTCCATCTAAACTGGTACGGACAACCAGGAGAGCACGGGTAGGTAGGAGGCAGCCGAAACTCGATACTGACACCCCCCGCGCCCTCGTTACGTCCCGCGTCGTACGAACGTATGCCACCACTCGCTCGATACTGACGAAAATGGTTGTATGGAATAGGGAAGCAAGCACCATATTCTAACTAGAAAAATAATATTAGTATAGATATTTCAACTCATCAGTGCGCGCCGCGCTATGTGTGCGTGCGCTAATAATTATACAGTCTTCATTTGTGTGGCAGTGATGCGGCCGTCTTCACAGAGTACATTTGTATATTATGAGATAGAGACGTAACTGACTTATTAACGACACCAGCGGTGCCAAGCAGTCTTTGCAGAAAACTCTCTACGTGGTCGCGAATTAAAAATCATAATAGACAAAAAGCCTACAGCGTCATCTACCACGTTTTGAAGGCAACTCTTACGTTATAATGAAACGAAATTAAATATCATGACAAGTCTCAATGTAACTGCAACTTTGACATCCTGTGTAAGTTGGTTACATTATAATTCATTACACAGTGTTCTAAGTGATAATCCCATGGGTACAGTCATTAAAGAAAATGTCTATTCCTTCACGGAGAAAATGTTTAAGAAGTCAGGTAAATATTTTTGATGTGTCAATTCGATGTAATTAATATTTTTATCACTACATATTATTATAAAACAAAGTCCCCGCCGCGTCTGTCTGTTCACGATAAACTTAAAAACTACTGCATGGATTTTCATGCTGAGATCACCAATGATTCTTGAGAACGGTTTGCGTATAATATAATTTGCTGAGTTTGTATATACATTGACTAAAATATAACGATATTAGTTGGAGATGTCAGAAAAAAATAAGGTGTCTGGGAGTTTTTAACGAAAACGCTGCCTAAACCCTTCGAGACATAACAAAATAATGTATGGTAGAATTGTCTTACTTATAAAGGCCTACAGAATAGTAAAAAAATGATAGAGCTCCAAATTCTAATGCAAAAAAAAAATTCAATGCAGAGTTGGTCGATAGAAAAAAACATTGCTTATACAGCAAATATGACAAAAATTGAACTGTTTGACTTGATTTAAAACGTAAAAAGATCATAATCTATACGTCTAAAAAAACTGTTGAGGGTCGAGAGTCTGTACATGGAAGATAATTAGAAAATTTTAATTGTAGGGCGTTCTCTAATCGATACTGAAGCCGAAAATGTAATTAAAAATTTTCATGTCTGTCTGTCTGTCTGTCTGTATCCCGAATAAGTATCACGCTGAAACTACTAAATTGATTTAAATGAAACATGGTACAATCTTTTTTTTTATACCACTAAGGTGGCAGACAAGCATACGGCCCACCAGAAGGACCGGTGGTCACCGCAGCCTATGAACGTTTGCAACACCAGAGGCGCCACACTCGCGCTGCAGCCCTGTAAAACCTTCTAAGACCCCTTTTGAAGAACCCCATACTGTAGGCGTTTGGGAAAACCGAGGCAGGGAGATCATTCCACAACCTAAGCGTGCGCGGAAGAAAACCCCTATCGGATCTAACCGTGCTGGAACGCTCCGGATCCGGACGCAGAGTATGAGGATGAACTCCCTGTCTGTGGCGAGCGGTGCGGTGATAGAACGTAGCCGTGGGCATCATATCAATTAATTCCTCAGAGCACACACCATTGTACAGTCGGTAGAACACGCATAAGGAGGCAAAGTCTCTCCTGTCGCGAAGAGGTTCCACACCACTTGTAAGTATAGGATCGTTGACAACTCTTACAGCACGTCTTTGCACCGAGTCAAATGGACGAAGCTGATATTCAGGTGCCCCCGCCCAAAGGTGACAGCAGTACTCCATGTGCGGCCGCACTTGCGACTTATACAGAAGCAGTGTTTGCGCAGCAGTGAAGTACCGCCGCGCCCTGTAGAGCACACCTAGCTTCTTGGACGCCAGCTTAGCCTTGTCCTCCAAATGACTACGGAACTGAACGTCACTGGATATGTCAACGCTAAGGTCCCTATACTTTTGGAGATGGAAAGAGATGTGCCCTGAAATTGCGGCGCTACAGTAATTGGGGTTTGCTTAGCGGTGAAAAAATTCAAATTCAAAACAGAGCTTAGGATCCGTAGAAGGTTCTGGGATACTTTTGATCCTGATATTTTGCGCGGTTCATTTGGGAGAGGGCAGGACAGTTTTATACGCTGCTTGATGAGTATGATGAAGAAATACCTCTCCTTTCGTACACCTTAAGTGATGTAAACGAAGTTGCAAGGGTCAGTAGTTTGTTATAAGATTGATGACACACTTCAGCCATATGGCTTAAAAGTTCTTCGGCTACCACCGTATCATCCTGAACTAAACCCAATCGAAAATGAATGGGGAATTTAAAAAAAATATAATGCGAAGCATAACATCGAACAAAATGTGATGGGAATAATGAAATTAATAAACGAACGTTTAGGTCAAATTGATGAAGAGATGTGGCGTAATACAAAGAAGAAGAATACTATGGACATTTTGATATGGAATTTGAATTTATAATTAACCTTATAGAGAGCAGTGAATCCTAAAATTCCTCAATTTTATTCTTTTAGCAGCAAAACATATTAATATGTTTAACATACATTTCACCCCTTAAGTTTTATATTTTAGTTAAACAAGTGTTTTTGTATTTCGTACTTCACTGTACCTCTTGTCACGCACACGAAGTCACTGTGTTTATACGAGGTTTACCCACACATAGGGCCGCGCGCACAGATGAGTTGAACTTACTATAGGTACCTAATGTTTTTCGAACAAATGAAAAAATTGGGCTGTAAGAACGAGGAGGTAGCTTGTAGCCAAGCCATAAATGCATTGCTTGCACTCTCACGTATAGGCTCACATAATTTTATAATATAATTTGTAATTATGCTAGAAACGGTTTGTTAAGAGCTTCATTACCAAGATCTTTGGTGTTCAATCCATGTAGGTAACCTGCAAGCTTAAGATCCTTCTACGTATTCAGTTTGATACATTCTACGCAGCCGCACGTAGAGCGTTTGAGGGTCAAAGTGTCAAGTCAAGTGAATTATCACTTTTAACAATATCAAAAGGCAATACGGCAGCCCTTTGGCAGGAAGTAGACCCGAGATTCTAAAGGGGAAATTTTAGTTGCAACACTGAGATGAGACTATGAGATAGAGGGAGATCTATATTTCTTTTTCTCGGTCCAATATTATTCACCATCATGAAAATGCTAGGTTAGTACTTTACGCACCTACTGGACTGAAACTATACACAAAATGCAAAGCGGAAATCAAAACTGAGTAGGGACAATGCTTTAAAAAATGAAATTAAAAAAAAACCTAAGTATGACGTTTTTCTATTCAAAAAAAGAGCAGCGATGTTTCCCTCGTACATAACCGTGCAAAAGGTGCAGATCCCGCCGAGACTAACAATCACTTACGCAATTGTTTAAACAAAGCCCAGTAATAAAATATCACATTACGCCCGAATTGTGCTCTCATCGCTCTAACTCAGCCAATATGGTGAATACTATTATATCATAGGGGTACATTGTACCCCTGCGTAGTTTTTTCGATGCGCTTTTCCAGTAATGACATTGGAGGGTTGGGGCGGTCAATTATTTTAACTGAATATTCATGAAATGATGAGCTTAACAAATTGTTATTACGGCGTTAATAATAACTTGTCTTTAGGCATTATAGTTACAGATCTTTAGCACAAAATATATGTCTTAAGCCTGATTTGAAAGGATCTTTTGGTGGAAATTGGGAAGAAGCATGTCGCTTCGTTTAAATTTTCAAAATTGGTGTACATAGGTACTTTCAAGTGTTTTGTGTGGTATCAATGGTGGATTCTTAAACATAAAATTTCGACAACGTGCACTAGAGTTGGGAAGTGATAAAACGTGAATCGCGACTTTGCAGTTCCTGACAAAACATCCTAAGATAATACTTTCAAAAATTTATCCACCGCTTTTCGGAAGACTGCCTTTGACTTAGGGCTGTACTTGATTTTGAATGGACTTAGAGGACGAGGATTGTGACTTAAATGAGAAATGAAGATATTACCTATATGGAAACAATATATGGCATATGGTCTGAGTAACCAAAGCCAAAAAAAAAATTAAAAGAAAACTGAT
The DNA here is from genome assembly GCA_933228765.1 of Miltochrista miniata. NCBI lineage: Eukaryota > Metazoa > Arthropoda > Insecta > Lepidoptera > Erebidae > Miltochrista > Miltochrista miniata. The sequence continues at coordinate 8,744,802 of OW121769.1, forward strand.
TTGATAATAAACTGGCCTCGATGTGTTTAATGTGAGAAAATCATACTAGCAAAATATCTTATACTGGCTGAGTCCCACGGCTTCATCTGTGAAATAGAATGCATCGTAGCACCCATTTAATAAATTCCTAGATACAAGCCTTTACAACAATAATGTGAAAATCTCCTAGAGTTGTTACTGCTCCACACTGTTGGGTAAGCAACATGTTTGATGACACTTAGGCAGAGCGTATATTTATTATTTCAGGTTATCTTAGGATTTACATACCTAATACTGGTGAAAAATCTTTTTTAAATCGTTTCATTAGTTCCAGAGTTTATTGATTCCAACGAAACAAATCTTTCCTCTTAAATATATTATTAAAAGTTTATATGAACGGAACGTGGACTTAAAAAAAGGGGAAAATAAAGGTTTGTACATTCTTACTCATTTGGTCCTTACCATAAATACGTAATTCCTTACAAAACAACCAACGAATAATAATAACTATACCTGTTTGTCGCACGACCAAATAAATAAAAGTGAAATGAAAAGAAAACGAAATCAACATTTAGCAAATTTAATGTTGCAGAAAGTGAAAAAAAAAGTCTTTCACTGCACGCAGACAACCGAAGACATGACGCAAAGATTTGGCGCCAAACACAATAGTTGGGTGAATAGGAATTCGAATGCGTTTAGTGAGTCCTCGTCAGCAATTATTGTACTAACATTTCCAGCTGAAAGGACGCTCTCTATGGTGTATCGAGTGTCGTTTAAAAGTGCTTGAGTTACACTTTCCTTTGAGGAGGAACAAAAATGGTATTGTTAGGAAATGATTCGGAGGTAATGTGGAATTCTAAGCGAAGTAAGTAGTCTTGACAATTCATGTGCCATCATCGTTTTTAATTGTTATTTTTTGCAAATGCAATCTGTACGTTTGATCTGGATGACATTTCACCATTGTCTAATGAAAGTGGCCACGCTTTTGTGAAAATAGTGGAGGTCAGATTTAAAGGTTTAATTTAGCAATGAGCTGGTCACAGTGGTCACATGTGCAGTGCAGAAGAAAAGACAGCGGATTGAGCAGATGAGCTCTGGATTTCTGGAGTGAAAACCGAGACCATATAGACCTACGGACCAGAAAAGGTAGCAGGAAGAGAATGGATGCGAACTATTACAAAAGGCGTAGAGCAGTGTTGTGATGACGTGAATTAAAAGAGGCCTATATTAAAAAACCAGCCAAGTTCGAGTCAGACTCGTGTACAGAGGGTCCCGTACCAAAAAAACTGCAAAAAATAACGTTTGTTGTCTGGGAGCCCCCTTTATACCCCTCTTTTTTCTGATTTTAGTATTTGTTATCATAGCGGCAACAGATATAGGTACGTCATCTACAAAAAAAATCAGCTCTCTAGCTATCACGGTTCCTGAGATACAGCCTCATGACGGACTAGCTGATGCCCGCAGCTTCGCCCGCGTAAAATTTGTTCCCGTTCCCGCTTCCCGTATTTTATCCCCTTGGGGGTAGAATTTATCAAAATCCTTTCTTAGCGGACGCCTACGTCATAACATCTACCTGCATGCCAAATTTCAGCCCGATCCGTCCAGCGGTTTGGGCTGTGCGTTGATAGATCACTATGTCAGTCAGTCAGTCACCTTTGAGTTATATATATTTATATATATATAAGATAAGATATGAGATAAGATAGACAGACACACACAGACGGACAGCGAAGTCGCATGAATAGGGTCCCGTTTTTACCGGCCCCATACACGTACAATAATATTGATCAATATAGCAATAAATTGACCGTGTATGGGTAATATTGAGGTTTGAACAGACTATATGCAGACGGAAATAAATATTGATGCAAAATTATTGAGTCAATAATATTGTACGTGTATGGGGCCGGTTAACCTTTGGCTACGGAACCCTAAAACTGAACTGTAATAAGTTGATTTCCGTAGAAATCAGCAGGTGTACCTAATAAAAATCTGTAGAGGTAATGTGGAATAAAGAAAAACCTGTAGGTAGATAGGTACAATAATCTTCTCCGTCTACAGCAGGTGCACCGAGTAAATTATGTGAGGGTGGCTTAGACCTTGGAGATCATCATAATTGGAACAGCCTCTGGTGTTGCAAACGTTCATAGGCTGCAGTGACCACCGGTCCTTCTGGTGGGCCGTATGCTTGTCTGCCACCTTAGTGGTAGGTATAAAAAATGATAATGGGTTATACTGAAATTCTTATAGAATTTAACACGTTTATAAAAAAACTTGTGTTCTAGAATTATTGAACATATTATACTTTTGTTATTTGTCTCCTTTCTATAAAACAATTTCCATACATGAACTGATGAGGCAGCTCATGGGTACACGAGCCGCGTCAATGGCGCCATCAATGCGTCGCCGTTGTGGAATGCGTTTAGTTGCTGCACTCGCTGCAATTATTGCATATTCACGGGCGAGTAGTTTGTGCGCGTGTATCGGGTGACAGTTACAAAAAAAAACAAACTTGTAAGTAGGTACCTCTCAGTGTACTCTGTTTAATTATCTAAAAAGATATATGAAGTTGTGGATAATAGCTTTGTTTAAGAACTATCAATCAATCAATCAATATATTAATATTTTTATTAGCAAAAATGGGTACAAAACGGTGTTTCATAATCTACTAGTCCGCCTATTACTAAGTAATAGTGTTTTGTGGTAATCCGACGTACCTTACTATATGTGTAATTAATATAAGGTACATACCACCTTACATAGGTACCATGGAGCAAATATGTAGGTGCCAATTTTTATTCATATTTTCCTTGTTAATTCTTGCTGACTGAAGATAGGTGGGTACTTATTTGGTTGCATTTTCAAGCCATCTGGAGCCCCCCTTTTTAGGTATGGTATGAAATTCCACAAGGACACCATAGTCCATACCGGTCTTCTACGAATCTTGAGCTCCTAAATTGCGCTGTTTAAAAAGTTAAATTTAATCGTTTTTTTAAAAAAAACAAAAAAAATTTTCAACGATTCTTTTGCCTTATTTAAAAAAAAATAAGTTTAACAAGATACCGCGATGTTTACCCAAAATAAAGGGCGGGACGTTTGCTGGCTTCCCAACCCTTTCCGTGGGGCAGACAGGGTGGGGTGTAAACTTATAAACAAAATGAAAATGTACACCAACATGGAAACCTTTAAGGAAGCACCTCCCCTTCTGAAATAAAAAGCTTAAATTGTGAGGTTGTTTTGCGACTGATAAAATGGATACCTACACATATAAATTACCTACATTTTCTTGACATTGAGATCTGCAAATTACCTTTGAGACATCTTTAGGTATCAAATAAGTACTAGCTTTTGTCTGCGAGTGAACCTAAAGAGGGAATAATCTCTGCTAGGAATTAAAGCAAAACATAACGAGCTGCGGGCATACTCCTGCTGTCTAAACTTCTCGTTGCTCATAAGGTCCTGGTACATCGAAGCAAATCCGAGGTTGTTTACTGCCATTACTTGTAAAGAAAACGATAGTAAAATGTGTATGAATGTAAATAAAGAAATAAATAAATATTCACGGACATCTCACACAACGCTATCTAATCCCAAAGTAAGCTAGGAATAACCTGCTTGTGTTATGGGTATCAGACCACGGATATTAATACTTATATACTTCTAAATACATACATATTATACATAGAAACACCCAGACTCGTGAGACAAACATCTATGGGTCACACAAATATTTGTCTCCGGTGGGAATCGAACCCACGACCTCCAGCGCCGCAGGCGGTATCACTTCCAACCGCGCCACAGAGGCAGTCACAAAATAAAATAATACACAAATAATTTATTATTTAACATTAATATAAGAAAAGCGTTTAATAATATATTTCGGGTCTTTTTCGCGTAGACAAATAAATATATTTATTATTAAACATCTAACTATTCTCACCTCTCGACGTTTCGGCTATATTGCAACAGCCGTGGTCACGAGTAGACTAAACCCGAAATATATTATTATGTGTAGTACAAGTCCTGTGAGTTTCAAACCCTTAAGAAAAGCGTTGTGCGTATTCCCTCTAAAGACTCCAAGATTGTCTTATCTTAATTCTGTCCAAAATTTCTCAAATTATAATCAGAACATACCAATACGCCAATACCGCACTAACTAGCTAGCATTTAGCTCTGTACGCAAATGGTCAATGCTGGGCTAGGCGTATTGGCAGCAGTCAAATATGATAAACTAGTGTGTCTTCAAAGGTCTTAATGAAGTCATTTAGCAAAATACTAAGTCACACGGCACATGAGCACTTGAGACGACCGACAGTCAAACAAATAAACACGCGAGTTTGGACACATACAAACAAAACACACCGTACACGCACTCCACCTCACATTGGATTTGTTGGGGAGCGCTAAGACGACGCTTTTCTATTTTCTCTCTTTTGGCAAAAGGTTTCACATACATACCTTAATTATATTACGATGTCGAATGTGAGTAGTGGTATATTGCACACCGTAATATGGGGCAAGTCTTCTACCGTACTGGAGGAGGAGGAATAAATTCTATAGGTAACCATTCTGTAATCGGAAACAAATATTTTTGTCATGTTTTTTGAAGTGAAACTTCTTTATCGGCGTTGGAAAAAAATTTGCGTCACGTCACGTCACGTCACGTCACGATTTTTGGTTACGCGCCATCTTTGTTCTGTTCCCCACCACGGTGGATTCGAATTAAGAGTACTTTATCCAGGGATAGCATGTCATTTAAGGGTTTTTGGACTTTTGGACGTTTGGGCTTTTGGACTTTTGGATGGGACATTGGTACTTTGGGTCTTTGGGACTTTGGAACTTTGAGACTTTGGGACTTTTGAATTTTTGAACTTTTGAACTTTTGGACTTTTGGACTTTTGGACTTTTGGACTTTTGGACTTTTGGATGGGACCTTGGTACTTTGGGTCTTTGGAACTTTGGGACTTTGGGACTTTGGGACTTTTGGACTTTTGGACTTTTGGACTTTTGGACTTTTGGACTTTTGGACTTTTGGACTTTTGGACTTTTGGACTTTTGGACTTTTGGACTTTTGGACTTTTGGACTTTTGGACTTTTGGACTTTTGGACTTTTGGACTTTTGGACTTTTGGACTTTTGGACTTTTGGACTTTTGGGCTTTTGGACTTTTGGACTTTTGGACTTTTGGACTTTTGGACATTTGGACTTTTGGACTTTTGGACTTTTAGACTTTTGGACTTTTGGACTTTGGGACTTTGGGACTTTGGGACTTTGGGACTTTGGGACTTTGGGACTTTTGGACTTTTGGCCTTTGGGACTTTTGGACTTTGGGACTTTGGGACTTTGGGACTTTGGGACTTTGGGACTTTGGGACCTTGAGACCTTGGGACTTTGGGACTTTGGGACTTTGGACTTTGGACTTTGGACTTTTGGACTTTTGGACTTTTGGACTTTTGGACTTTTGGACTTTTGGACTTTTGTACTTTTGTACTTTTTGACTTAATTTAAGGTGAGGTGAAAATTAAGTTTATGAAGAAGTTTCACTTCTTACGTGTGTACACTAAGTACACGCAATTTTTTTTTTTTACACGTGGAACACATTTACGCGCAGTCATCCCAGCCGCGGGAGCAGCTGGGATGGTGTTCCTTCTCACACTATAGCAGGGCCGAGGGGTATCAAGAAGATTATTCACGTCAACCTGGCTAGGAGCACCCCGTTGCCCCGTTATTTCGGGGCTCACGTCAGTTGAGCCCAAATGGGCGACTCCCCAGAGCTCCTTATGGAGCTCCCATCTCCACCGCTCTCGGGCATCCCTCTGTAAGCAGAGGAGGTAGAAAGCGGTTGGCGCGGGCGTGCATATAACAGGTGGGAGTAGACGGCTCCATCGCCATACCGTTGGTGTGCGGGTCTCCCGACCTTAAACCCACGGTCAAGAAACAATCGGGGGCACGCAGTGAACTCCTTAAGCGGCGCCCCCGAACTGCATGGCAAAGCGGTAGCATTTTCCGTTACTCCCGCTCCCCCGCGCAGTGCAACTCCCGTTTTGTAAAATCATTACCCTTCTTTTGCGCAGTCCATTAAAAAGTAGCCTATGTCCTTCCTATGGACTTAAACTATCTCTAAACCAAATTTCATCGAAATCGGTTCTGCGGTTTAGGCTGGAAACCGTAACAGACAGACAAGAGTTACTTTAGAGGGATTATAAATAATGAAAACCTGTCAAGTGTCATTTTAAATGCCCCCAACCGGTAACACTCGGCCGAAAGACACAAAGCCAAGTCGATCGGTAGGTATAATATTGACCGACCTGGAGTCGAACGGCGACCGCAAACAAGAGAGCAAACAGATTAAGGATAGAACAATGGCGCGGTGACGGCTTACACATTTTGGGATATCAGAAATTAAACAAGTATTGGGGGTTCCACGAAACCTTTTGTTTTTTTTTAACACGTTCACGGACAGTACGTCGAGAACCGTACATCCTGACTCTTATAATATGGCACTACGGCTGTAGCCGGTGATTTTAAATGTATCAAAAGTGGAATTACGTTCACAGCCGAAGATTTTTCATTACACACATAGGAACGGCGTGACACTGTGCCGCTTTAGGCTGTAATACAGACAGCTAGTGTCACATCAAGCACTCCGACGCGTGCACACAAGTTAAGTCTCTCACGCACACATTGAAGGACATCATGTCGTGACACTCCTTTTGTGGCCGGGCGATCTACCTACTACCGGTTACGTCTTTGGCCGTTACTGCCGCAACACTTACTTGAAAAATCTAATAATGTGGCAGTCCGTCCGCAGGCGTGATACTATTTTGTATGGAAAATTTGTGTGTCATATCACAATTTTTTAGGAATGGTTTCTGTCCGTGAACGTGTTAAACTTGCGTCCCATAAGACGCCACCCGTCTGATGGGAAAGCCAATGCGTGTTGAGACTCACTAAATCTAGCATGGCATACAGTCAAGCGGATGGCATGGACAGTGAATGTAGGATTTTCCTCACGTTAAAAAAAGAACAAGGTTCTGTTTTAAAATAAATTAAGAACATTTCTATTTCACTCATGTAAAGTGCTTACTTGCTACCGACAATATACCGCTAAGCAGAAAAACCTCCAAGTCTATGGTACCTACTTACGGAGTCCAAACATTTGTCACTCCCCTGGTTAATTGGCGATGCGCATGCAAATAACTGCCGATGTTTACTGGCACGCAATATTTGTACTAACTAAAGAAAAATAATGCAACCAATGAGCTTTTAAATGCTGAAAACTGCTAATTTACGTCCGGTTCTGAGTAAGGCTTATTGAAATATTGTTTATTGTTTGATTCTGATGTTGTGCGAAAATATTTGAGTGGGAATGAGCCAGTGAATGTTAATTTTTACAGAAGGCTGGTGGACTGACAACACGAGGGAAATACAGGACATGATTTGCTACTAGACATGCAAAAGGATCCTGGAGATTGGAGACATCCTTCTGAGGGCTCCAACCTTAGGCAGTAGGTAGGTAACGTGTGGTTTTTAGTTGGTGAGTCAGGCATCGCATCTATGATTAATTTTTCACACGTTAAAGTAGTTCCTATTTCTTGGCAGGGACTGCAGCAGACGATATAAACCTTTTTGAAATCTTTTCTTTTAAACATTAGGATGACATTTATTATTCCATGAAATCTATTCATAAAATAATGGCACATTTTCACGTCAAGCAGTGTTTCACATCAATTCCCCTTTAAGGGATTAATCAAGAGGACACGTGACCCGACACAACACATTGTCACAACAAGGGGCTCAGAGTAGATAAGTATTTACCTCCTTAAAATGTCTGCTGTCCTGGTAGATTATGCTTGGATATTCAGCAAAAGATGGTTTATCTAAAAAAATGGACACTTGTAATTTGTATTTCGAAATGGGAAAAGATGAGAATAAGACATTCAGTAAGTTTCATCGACTTTTTCAAGTCGACAATTTTTTTTACATGATCGGGATCGCTCTGGGTCTTATTTTTAACTTGATCATCATCATCATATCAGCCAGTTTGATGTCTCAGCCCTACTTTGAGTAGGTACCCTACCGAAGTATTTTTTTTATGGTACCAAGTTATAATAATCTTCAACCTTCTAAAAATAGGCTAGCCTAAGATGTAATCGTCTCTTTTTCCCATATTGTCGACATGTTTTATTCATGAGAGTAATTTTATTTCAAACCCGTCGATATTGAAGGCATAACCATAAACTATGCGCTAAATAAAATGCTTATTACAATGTTGTCAAAATAAACGCTAAGTTTATGTTATGGCGGCACCCACTCGATAGAGATGTCTGCATGCCCCACAAGCTTATACATGCTTATTCGCAACATAGTTGATTCTTTTACGCCTTAAGGTTTTAATAGTATAATTATTATTATTAGTTTGTTACTGTCAATATTGGTATATTGTAGACTAAGTAATTAAATTTTAAGGTATGTAGAAAAATATAGGTAAGTACTAAATCGTACTGGTCTTTTATCTGTTTTAGTTCGACAGAAAAATAATGTTTTGAATCGCTCAGTTCTGGCGAAGATTCTCTGCACTTTCTGAGAGTCGTACTTCTCCCTGCTCTGAAAGGGAGAGGTATGAATTTAAGTACTTGTACTTATATTCTTTGAGTAGGTAGTATATCAGAAGGGATACAATCAAAGCGGAACAGACAAACAGAGCTATTCTGAGATGAATACTAGTAGGGATGGGATTTATGAACATTTTGGTGTAGGTGCCCACTCGCTTTTTGAAGTCGATCAAAAGTAATATGGGATGGAACGCAACTAGGGTCAAAACAATAGTTTCCTTTTTTTAACGTGAGGAAAATCCTACACTACAGGGATGATTTGCCGAACTCACTTACTAAAAACCGTATCCTACACATATTTATACTGTGCCCCGGAAACAACATATTTATACTGTGCCCCGGGTATGCCCTCGGAAGAATTCAAAAACAAAACAGTAGTAGGTAGGTATATAACTTTTATCGGATACATAAAAGAAGACACAGGAAGTACTAGGCTCCCATACACTACTCGGAATATTTATTCCAAAAGCAATTTCCTTTCATTTCGTGCTTTTTCGCCAGACAGCCAGATGTACGGTAACTTGATATACAGCGTGGTTTTTTATTCGACGGTAGAAGCTTTCCGCTGCCGGCCGGGGATGAAAGAGGCTTTTGAAAGGTTCGTACGCTTGCGAGGTTTTTTTTGTTGACCCAAGTAATCACGTCGATGGTTTTGTTTTAATAGACAGCGGATGGCTGTGGCTACTACTTGTATTTATAAATGTGAAAGTTTGTGAAAATGTCTCTGGATATTTGTTATTTAATCACGCTCTAACGGCTGACTGGATTTCACTGAAATTTGCTACAGGAATAAATTATAGTCTGGAAAAACTCTTATGCTACTTTTTATCCCTGGAATACGTTAATATTTACGGGAAAGGGAACATAATTCTACGCGGACGGAGAACCAGACTCGACCTAGGTGACGAATAATTTGGTAAGTAAATAGATAATTATAACTCCGTCGTCGATCATTCAGTATTTGGGAGATTGGACTAGACTAGACTACAGTCGTTTTCAACAGCAGCGCCAAAAAAGTAACGTCTACGCTTAGCCGACAGTCAAAGTATTCCCTCAGATCTGAAGTAGATGTTTTAATAAAACTATATAGGGAGTTGATCAGAGTTTTGCAACTATTTTTAGTGCGAGCAGCGTACAATTTAGCCCCAAAACGATATGCAAGATAAACTTTCTATTTCTAATTGGGCTCAAGTGCAGATATTAACTGGAAAATTTTCTATACCTATTAGGCACTGAAATAAAGTACCTATTGAGTTAGAAATGAATACTTAAACTATTTTAATGTGGTTTAATAAAACTACGGCACAATTATATTCGTGACTAGATCGTAGAAAGTATTGATTTCTATTTAATAGGCCTGTTATAAGTAATTATATGCGACAGTTAAACTCCGTAATAGATACTTCGTAAACACAAACCGGCTGCAGCGTACTTCTAATGAAATAACAATGAGATTATTAATGTCATTTAACATTTAATTTGATGAATTATTGTTAATTAAGTTAAATTTTAAGGTATTGAGTTACTTTCCTTTATGGTAACCAATGAGAGTCAACGCTTGAGTGCCATCAGTGTGACGGGCTGGGGCTGTTCTGAGGACACGGTACTTCACACGCTGACAGAGTGCAGTGACGTGGCCTGATTATAGCTGGACCATGAAGCCTAGATTAACGGGATGCTCAAGGGAAGTACCAGGTGCTCACTACATTAAAACCTAGTATTTATTCTTCTTTGTCTAAAACGTCACGTTTAGCTTTTGTTATTTTACTTGAAATCCTTTTCTTTGTCGCTCACTAAGCTAAAGTAAATTTAAGAAGTAACGAGTTAGTATTAGAATAAAAACTGGCCAAGTGCGCGTCGGACTCGAACAGATAGATAGACGGTAGGTACGTACGGAACCCTAAAAATGTCAGCTTACACGTGAATGCCACTGTTACTTGCTGCTTTTATCACTTATGATCGTTACTAAGTGAAACGATGTCATTGTCAAATATTATCAGTTATCTTTCGATAGCGCTACCTAATTTGCTACCTATCTGAAGATAAACGTAATACATAACACAATTAGCCTATCACTCGCAATCTTTAGCTGGAGTAGCTTCTGAGGTTACTTTGCTTACAGTTAATAAAGATTTACCTGTGTAAGGGACTGAAATGATTCATAATTTTTTTCGAGCCTTTTCGCGTATTATAGATGTTTTGTTCACCTCTCGACGTTTCGGCTATATTGCAACAGGCGTGGTCATGGGTAGACTGAAGTAATCTTATAATCTAGTCTTTACTGACTCTTTACAACAAAAAGTAATCAGTTCAAGTTTTAGGTGGATTTTGCTATTGAAAATGCGTCTTCCCTTTCAGTATTCAATGTGAAAATTCAAGAAAAGAAGGTTCAATGAAGCTTGCATCTGAAAACTGCTTTTCACGCACTTCGTTACACCGTTAGTCATCAAAATTATTCAATTTTAGACTTGAGGTCCTATTTTATCTAGTAAAATTGTATTTTTTTTTGTTTTTAATCTATACTTATAATAAAACTGTTGAGGGTCGAGAGTCTGTACATGGAAGATATTTTGAAAATTTCAATTGTAGGGCGTTCTATAATCGATTCTGAAGCCGAATATGTAATTTAAAATTTTCATGTCTGTCTGTCTGTCTGTCTGTCTGTCTGTCTGTCTGTCTGTATCCCGAATAAGTATCACGCCGAAAGTACTGAACCGATTTGAATGATACTTGGTACATTCCGAGCTTATAGTCCGAGGAAGGTTCTTGGATACTTTTGATCCCGATATTTAGCGCAGTTCCTGCGGGAGAGGGGATGAAAGATAAAATGGTTTTTCAGCTGTAAGTTCTCACCGCCTGGTCCGATTTTAAATATTTTTTTAGTGTCAGAAAGGGAATGTTTTTAACATTGTTGCACACAAGTTTCATTATTGAGAGTTTCGTAGTTCAGAAATTAGAGGTATCTCAACTTTTCGAATTCAAGGGTTTCTTTGAATGTGAGGGTAAATCTAAACTGGCGTGTTGGCTTAATCATAAAAGAGCTTAATGATTAAGGCTATTGTAAAACAATTCAGTCCGCGCCGAAGGCGTGGACTGAATTGTTTTAGAATGGACTTAATCTTGAAGCTCTTTTATGATTAAGCAAACAGGGCAGTTTCATACGCTCCCTTGAGTCTGTTGAAAAAATACCTGTCCTTTCATACACCTTATGTGGCGTAAACGAAGTTGCGAGGGTCAGCTAGTAAATAAATAAATCTTTATTGAAATTCAATATACATTGGTACACTTAACAAATTAAACTTACTACAGCAAACTTAGCTCAGCACAACAGTTTGTTAAATAAAAATTGGCGTTAAATATTAAGATTATGTTTAACACTTATCATCTTAGATCATCTAACCACAGGATGCGCCTTACTTAAGCATTGTTTTCTGCCATTGCACATGACCATTTGGTCTTTTGGCTTTATAAAAAGCCTGTACATCAGTACATCATTTTATATGATTAAACTAGTACATTTCATTGTAGTTGACTGTACAATAACAATTAACACACAACAGCCATTACGCGTTTGTCGATTAATACATTTTTAAATGCAATGAAATTTCATACTTATGTCTTTGTGTTTCCCCCTTCACTTGTATGAAAACTGGCAGAATATTTTTGTATGCGGTGGTTCGCAAAGGCTAGTCCCGTGTTATATGGTCTAAGCTTATCATAGAGAAGATTTTTATCCTTGCTGACCTAAATGCTTGTGGCAAGAACTCAAATTGCTATAATACGAGTATACGCATTAACATAAGTACGTGTGTAAAATTAAAACACACAGCTCGCTATGTACTTACAGTTAGTAGGTAAGTTGTAATTTACACTAGAGGGCTGAGCGGTCGCGGTTGGGCGCGCGACCGCAAAGGCGTTGTCTCGCGGAAACCGCAGCCTGCCGTCACACGCTCACTGCCCATTGTACCGTACCACTGGCACTGTGATCGTGGAAACTGTTTTGTTTTTACTTCACGTTAGACTCTTGACATGTATGTGTCCCTGGTGTAATGCGTGTATGCCTAACAGAAAAAAAAAAAAATACGCCTAACTCACTGCTCATTGTACCGTACCACGTACCACTGGCACTGTGATCGTGGAAAAAAAATTAAAAGAAAATACTTCACGAGACTTTTGACATGTATGTGTCCTTGGTGTATGTGTATGTAGCGTGTTTGCTTTACAGAAAGAAAAATATATACGCCTAATTTAAAAAGAAAAGACCAGCGTTTCTACTCATACCTTCTTATGTAACGTACACGCGTTATGACTTTAATTTACATCAACTAACTCCTCTTTCGAAATTAAAAATAACAACTCGTTTTATTAGATACTTTGCCTTTAGACTGTAGGTACATGGGGTAAATTAGTCATTAAAACAAAATATAGGAATGTATTTTTAATCCTATTCAGCTACTCTGTGGCCATCTTCATCACGTCGAACTTGACTAAAAGCTACATTAACTCATAGAATTTTAGTAACCATTATTTCAGATCATAATTATCAGATTACAAAACGAAAGTAGAAAAATCACAGGAGATAACAATACAAGTGGAGTGTGGCAGTAATGATCCGTTCTGCAATTACGTGCAACCGCCATCTCTACCGCCACGCGCCTGCAAATGGAATTAATTATTCCAATTTTGAGTCCCCCCTGTACGTGTACCTAACAAGATAATTTGACGTGTAGGTAGATACTACCTGATGTTTCTGTGATCCTGGTAGGTTTGTAAAGGTTGAAGATAATAATGTAGTTGTGTTAGTTCTTAGTTGGTCGCTGAGTGAGTGATTGAGGAAATCTTAACATCATCATCTACAGTTTTTGAAAATATGAAAGGGTTATTACCGGATTCAATAACATAAGCTAGACTTTCGTTTAAGTCAAGGCAATATTTCAAAGCAATACCTAAGTTTAGAAATGATCATAAATTAATTTTGTTAAGTTAAGTAAATTATAGGTACTTAGCTAATTCATACATCAGCCTCTATTTATTAGATACTAGCGACCCGCCCCGGCTTCGCACGGGTGCAATGCTGATACTAAATACAAATACTATTTAATGAATGTTGTACATATAAACCTTCCTCTTCAATCACTCTATCTATTAAAGGAACATCAAAATCCGTTGCGTAGTGTTATTATTTAAGCATACATAGGGGCAGAGAAAGCGACTTTGTTTTATACTATGTAGTGATACTTTAACTTGGGAAATGTTAAAGATATTCTAGTAGGTATATTTTCCTAACGATGTCCAACTTTAAACAAAATATAATTAGCGTTTAAAATAACTTATATAAATTAATGACTAACATAAGCACCTCAGCAATACTTAAAAATTATTCAGTATTTCTTTTCTTCATTAATTATCTTTTCAAATTGACATTGCAAAATATAGTAGAGTAGGTATTTATTCCTTTTGCATATCGATATTACTTTCGTATAATATATAATTTAGAATCCGCCGCATCAACAAAAGTCTCTGTTTAACGATTCGAGCCACATCCCACCCTTAAGTGATGACCAAATAGAGGGTACCTTCCAAATTTGTTTGTTTCCACTGCCCCTTTTAATAGAACAAACATTTTAATGGCCCGCCCGACGCCATTTTTGTGCTGATGGATATGACGAAATATTGGCCATTAATCTAATTTTGACACATTTAATTTTTTTTACGAAAATTGTATAAATTTATGCAGATTACTAAAGTAATCATACTTTTTATATGAAAATTAGGGAACCCTACCAAACTTCTTTACTAGGTATATGTACTTACTAAGGTATAGTAAGTTCAACTCAACTGTGCGCGCGGCACTATGTGTGGGTAAGCCTCGTCTAAACACAGTGACTTCGTGTGCGTGACATGAGGTACAGTGAAGTACAAAATACAAAAACACTTGTTTAACTAAAATAAAAACTCAATGGATGAAATGTATGTTATACATATTAATATGTATCGCTGTTTGAAGAATAAAATTGAGGACTTTTAGGATTCGCTGCTCTCTCCAAGGTTAATTATAAATTCAATCAAAATGTCGATAGTATTCTTCTTCTTTGGCGTGTCGACAAGTATAACGCCACATCTCTTCATCTAATTACTTAAACGTTCGTTTATTAGGTAATTTCATTATTTCCATCACATTTTGTTCGATTTTATGCGAAGCATTATAATTTGTTTAAATTCCCCATACATTTTCTATTGGGTTTAGTTCAGGATGATACGGTGGTAGCCAAAGAACTTTTAAGCCATATGGCTGAAGTATGTCATTAAACTAGCTGACACATAAGGTGTGCGAACAGCGTGTGAAACTGCCCTGCCCTCTCCCAAAGGAACCGCGCAATATATCGGGAACAAAAGTATCCTAGAACCTTCCTCGGATCATAAGCTCAGATTGTGCCAAGTTTCATTTAAATCAATTCATAATCAGGATACAGACAGACAGACATGAAAATTTCTAATTACATTTTCAGCTTCAGTATCGATTAGAGAACGCCCTACAATTAAAATTTTCAAATTATCTTCCATGTACAGACTCTCGACCCTCAACAGTTTTTTTTAGATGTGGTTGGATATGGTTCTTTGATTTTTTAATCAAGTCATACAGTTCAATTTTTGTCATATTTGCAGTATAGGCAATGTTTTTTTTTTCGTCGACCATCTCTGCATTTCTATATTTTTTTGCATGAGAATTTGGAGCTCTATCATTTATGACTTTTCTGTAGGCCTTTATAAGTTACACAATTCTACCATACATTATTTTGTTATCCCTAGAAGGGTTTAGGCAACGTTTTCGTTAAAAGCTCCCAGACACCTTATTTTTTTCCGACATCTCCAACTAATATCATTATAAATAAGTCAATGTATACAAAAACTCAACAAATTATATACCTACGTTAACCTTTCTCAAGAAGGGATGCGGGGTCCTACTAACATCTTAAGGACCCCAATGGGTCGGATCCTCCTCGTGGTGCATCCTGGGCAACGGAGTAGCGACCACTCCCCTTCCTCTGTGGAGGAGTTGTGCTACTCTGGCTAATTCCGGCCGAGGCGGGAGTAACCCACCTGTGGGTTGCTCGGTGGTGTGCGTTGCTGCCGGCCAGCAATGCTGGGTCGCCGTCGCTTCGCCACCTTTGCTGGCGAGACGATGGCGGCAAAGTGGGAGAGGCACTGCGTGGGGGTCGGGAGTTTAGGTAAATGCTCCCGCCCTGCCACGCAGTTCGGGCTGCCGGCCGTGAATAACGGCGCGACCGGCGGCAACAGTGCTGGGCCGCTGTCACCTCGCCAGTTGACGAGGTGATGGCGGCAAAGCGGGAGGTGTACTGTGCGGGGGAGCGGGAGTAACGGATAATGCTCCCTCTCTGCCGTGCAGTTCATGGGCGCCGCGGTGAGGAGTCACTGGGCGCCCCCGATTGTTTCTTGACCTTGGGCGTAAGGTCGGGGGACCCCGCCCACCAACGGTCACATGGCGGTGGGCACCTCCCCGTGTTCCGGGGGTGCCCATTAGCGCACGCCTGCGCCAGCCGCTCTCTGTCTCCTCTATTACAGAGGGGCGCTCGAGAGCGGTGCAGGCGTGGTCTTCAGCTCCTTAGGGAGCTGTGGGGAGCCGCCCATCTGGCTCCCCCGAGGAGAGCCCCGAATAAACGGGGCGCCCCTAGCCGGGTCGACGTGAATAATCTCTTGATAATCTCTCGTGGCTAAAGGGTGAGGAGGAACACCGCGGGGTTTAGTGGGTAGGACGGTCCATTCCGGACCGGGCCGGGAGTCCCACACACCATCCCGGCTGCCCCCGCAGCTGGGATGAAGGCGCGTAAAGGCGTTCCCCACGTCAACAACAAAAAAAAAAAACCTTTCTCAAGAATCATTGGTGATTTGAGCATGAAAATCCATGCAGTATTTTTTAAGATTATCGTGAACAGACAGACGCGGCGGGGACTTTGTTTTATTATATGTAGTGATAACAAATATTAATTCCATCGAATTGACACAAAAAATATTTACCTGACTTCTTAAACATTTTCTCCGTGAAGAATTAGACATTTTCTTTAACGACTGTACCCATGGTATTATCACTAAGAACACTATGTAATGAATTATAATGTGACCAAGTTACACAGGATCTCAACGTTGCAGTTACATTGAGACTTGTCATGATATTTGATTTCGTTTCATTATAACGCAAGAGTTGCATGCAAACGTGGTAGATGGCGCTGTATGCTTTTTGTATAAATATGATGTTTATTTCGCGGCCACGCAGAGCGTTTCCTGCAAAGACTGCTTGGCACCGCTGGTGTCGTCAATAAGTCGAGTTACGTCTCTACCTCATAATACAAAAATGTACTCTGTGAAGAGGGCCGCGTCACTGCCACACAAATTAAAGCTGTATAATTACTAGCGCACGCACACATAGCGCCGCGCGCACTGATGAGTTGAATTATCTATACTACTACTAATCTACCATTTCTAACGGGTGTATTTTTTTAAAGGACGATAATAGTTTATTGTTTTTAGCTGATATTATTAATTTCCCCAGCTCTTGAATTTGCGTTTTTTAGCTCGATCAATTATTTAAGTATGTGTTTTAGCATAATAAATAAAAAAGTCTAGAGGTACCAAATTAGTGCCATTATCAAGAAATCACCACTTTTAGGTAAGTACCAACCTATTTTAAGCACACAAGCGAATAATAATGACTGGACAAGAAGAAATTCAAGCCTGTCCGTCCGTCCAATATTCGGCGAAATTCCCCTTGTTTACTCGTCCCTTCGCGAAATATTTGCAGATTTGCCTTAAAGTTCCAGGGAGCCAGAGCTCGGCAGCGATGTGCAAACATTAGGCGCCAAGGCGAGCAACCACCTGCCTGCTCCCTACGTAAAGCCTTTTATACGTAGTTACGACTACAAGCTTCGAGCAAAATATTGTTCAAAAATGATGGGTTACGACAGTAGGTATAATTTGGACAGTTAAAGTCAAAAAATATTAAGCAAGATGAAGGAACTTATCTCTTACTTACGTAATTTGCGACTTAAAAGAGTAATTTGCTTTCTAAATAAAAATTGACAAACATTTTATGTAGTCTTTCTTTTTCTTTTGTCACCCTACTGCACTTTCTCTGAAAATTAATTGTAAAACGAAGATCTCGTAAATGAAATGACATAAATAAATGAATTATATGCCAAATTTTAGTCACAAAGTAGTACAAATTTTCAACGTAGTTAGTGAACATTTGAACAAAAGGGATACCTTCATGCGTTTCTAACAATCACTCAGTTCAGCAAATTTAAAAAGGTTAAATTTCTCATAACTATTTAACTATAAATATTGGCATTGTGATTTTAATTTGTAAAAATATTTTCGAGTCTTACATTTATGGCGAAAATAAAAAATATTTATTATGTCTACATAATACCCTGTTTCTATAATCACTCAATCTAAATTGGTTCGAATTTTGTAAAACAATGTGACAAATTGGGAACAAATTTTTGGTACGAAAATTTTGTGCACAGAGTAAGTATTGGCTAAGATTCAGCTTGAAGCCATTTTGCAAAATGTCTGTATTGAGTGATTGACATATTGGTCAATACATTCATTATCTTGTGAGTGACAAATTTTTGGATATCGGTTATAAGTTTTGACAATTTTTGACTAAATGTACGGTTTGGTTTTGATATGTTATGTTAGAATGAGTTTAAAAACCCTCTTCAGCGGATATGGAACGTAATATCCACCCCAACCTGTGTAGGAGGAAAAAATCTGTGCAAATTTCCACAACCTGTTTTAGGAAAGCGCTATAAGACGTAAAAATTGGAAAACCTTGGAATGCAGTCTCTCAATGAATCTTCATAAAAACTGTTGAACTACGTTGATAAAAACTCACAGAAAAAGTGAAATAGAAATTTGAGCGCTCTTTGTTTTTAATTACAATTTTCTGATATAGTTCGAAATGACGTACACCGGTTTTTGGTTACAAAACAATGAACACGTATATCGCAGTTTAACGTTTAACCTATACGGGGGTAAAATATGAGTTGTAAGTTTATGTGAGATATTTAAAAAATTTATAGACTCCATTAATTAAACATTTACACATATTTAAAGACTTATTGACAATCTTCCCATATGTATGTAAAATGAAGCGTTTTTGTAAAGAAATAAACAGTTTATTTTTCTTTCTTCTTTCAAATAGGGGATGAATTTCGATTTTTATATTAATTGGAAAACTATTTAACGTCCATAAACATATTATGAAATTTAGTATACTAATTAAAACCCTTAAGCTTGTCTAGAATTCAAAATTTCATAAATTTTGCTCATTGAGTGATAGCTCCCTTGTGAAGTATAATTATGAAGGCTTATATACCCTCTTTTTGCTTTATTAACTATTTTTTCTTTTTGTTTGGTAACTAAGAGTCGGTGATAATAAACTAGGAATGTAGACTTTTATAATAAGACATAAAAGTGAGAAAAAAGATCTCAAAATGGGATGTCTAGGATATCATGTTAGCTTGGCCCGAGTCGAATACACAGAACGGAAGCACTGTCCACACTGTGCATATCTGTGCATTCATTCGAGTGCTATGCAAACACCTCTTCAAAGCACTGGACACCTGGTAGTCCGCAGAACGTTTATGCAATTACTTACTTTGTTTGTATAGGTAATTTAACAGCATGCACCAGGCATTATTTATTCTCTCAAAATCTTCTTGTAAAAATCTGCATAGTTTATTTTCTTTACGTTATCAATCTTTATATCATACTATTTTATCTAAAATAACGGGTAGATTTGACTCCATACATTATTAATACGTACTCGAAGTAACAAAACTTTCAGAAATTACTGATATGCAAATAGCATTAAAAGCTTATCCGTGCTTTTGTGGCTTCCATTCATCAGATACGGTTTCATATTATTTGTTAATTAGTCCAATATAAAACGATTATTTAACGTATCGCTGAAACAATAATGCCTGCAGTCATTTATAACAGGTTTAATCACATATTCTGGACACTTTAAATTAATGTCACCTGATAAATCACCTACAAGAAATACTAAGTAGGTACACAATCTATACAGCGCGTTCTAATTTTTGATAAATGAATAAAAATAAATAAAAACTACAAACTTGAATAGTTCGTATTTTAAATGCAAAGGCAAATGGAAGAATTTAAAATAAAAATTTAATTGTATTAAATTCCACGAGAAACTACAAAAACTGCAAAAAATAAATGGCATGTCTTGAAAGTAATTGACAAAAGGTCAAAAAGTGATTTACGGTTTTCTTTAAAGAAATTAACTCCTGCTATATTTTCTTATACTATTCTCTTTTGACAAAATAATACCCTTTTTTGTAAAAAAAACCACAACACATAATGTGACCTTTTTCCTAATTTCGAAGTATTATTGAACTTGAACTTTGACTTATATTCGTAAAGAAGGGTCGTCAATTTACTTATTGTATTTTTATAAACAGGTGGACTTAACCCATTTAGATAAATTATTACTAGATATTTTGGGTATGAAATAAAGTAATTCTGTTTCCGTTACCTTATTCGCTCGCTAAAATAGGTTTTCTTTGTTTGGTTTGTTTGAAAAAGTGTTTCTTTGGTAAGGGCAAAATAAAACTTTTATAAGCAGTTTACAAAAAAATCTGTGGGTTCTCCCTTGGGAAATACTATTAGCATTTTGACTTCTATTGCAAAAAAGGGTGCCCAATTTGTTTTTTATAGAATAGGTATCGACATTAACCCCTTTCATTATATTATTATTAGTTATGAGTTATGACTATTTAATTTATTTGTTTAATTTACTGACTTTATTCCCATGGCATAAGCTTTTTCTCTGTAAAAATAGGCAATTGAAATATATATTAAACTGTCATGGCGCTCGTTAACGAGCCTTTCTCTTCTAGAGTCTATGCCATTTTATTATTTATCCTGTTTTACGTAACATCATCCGTATTATAGAACGTGTATTTTAATATTTTGAGAATTGCATATTATGTTTTTGTTTGAATTTCTTTTTTTTAATGTGAAAAATTCGTCATGGATGCTTTCCGCTTAAAATGGCACGTTCCCTACCTGCTTACGGTTGAGAGCCCCGGGTAAGCCCTCGGAAGGATGACCCCAGGATCTTTGTATGTGGCGGATAACATTTACGCACTGCACCACTACAGGGCAGTTTCATAACTATGACCATTAAACCTATGTTCGCATTGCTGTATAGACCAGAGGTTTAGTAATTACGGACTGCATTAAACCTTATGCAAAAAAGAAGAATACTGTATTCACATATTTTTACCTTTAGCATAGGTACAAAATATTTTATTTTATGTTACTTTGAAACTGATATTGTAATAGACAAATCCGTATTGTATGACCACTTAATGATTTTAAAGTGTTGTTGAACACGAGCATTAGGATAAGAGATATGAAATAAATGACACAGAAATCACCTAAAGATGTTTTTTTAAGATTTTGACTTAACGAAGGCGGAATAAGATCGTTCGAAGATTAAATTCCAACCATTGGTCCAAGTAGAGAGAAAACTAAAACGCTCGTTATCCTACAAAATACTTGTATTCGAATATTATTAATAACGAAACGATATATTCGTGAGACGACTCACGTGTGGTTACCGTTCTACCGTACTAAAAATTATATTTTATAGCCCTAAAAGCGTTGAGTTGCGGTCTGTGGGACCAACTTGATCCTGTCCACGTATTTCATTGATTTACTGTTACGTTTTTTATTATTTATGTACTAGGGAGTCATAAAATCTCTAGACTCACTAAAAAGTGTAAATGATAATAAAAGTGTGAGAAAACAAAAAATGGAGATAATAAACGTAATGTAGAGCAGTCGTTACTAAAAGAGGTGTCAAATGAAAAAGTGTAAAACAGACTAAAACAGAGTAACAAATTTTATAATAGTAGTTTTCGATACAAGTGTGGGATTTCTGTTATTACAACGAGTTACGACAGGTGTTGACCCGAGCCGAAGGCGAGGGTAGACAGTCGGAACGAGTTTAAATAACAGTCCCACACGTTGTATTGAACAACTATTTTTAATACAGTTGCGAAAAAATTAAGCAATTTTATAAAATAATAAAAACACAATAAACCTGAATATCCAAAATGGCGCCAACCGTAAAAAAAATATACCTTTCTAAGCAGAGACTATGGCAGTGCACTTCATACAGTCAACTTTTTTTATATTTATTAATTTAATTTGGCCGATACTTATATTAATTTATGCTTAAATTTTAATTAAAATTACTTTTAATCTGATATTAAAACAAGTTAGTATCTTTTTTAGAAATATTTGCATGAATCACAGACATTATTTTGATAATTGGGAATAAAAACGCACGAGTGCGGGAATGGTAAAGAAAAAGCACGAGTGTGTAATAGCCCACATCCTGAACGCTATACCTACGTCCCTGTAATACGCCACTTTTTGAGCAACTGTATTATAGTAGTTTATGACACTGTTGCATAATAAGGGTTCTTATAACACGAGTGTGTTTTAAAAAAACGAGCCGTAGGCGAGTTTTTTTATAGTTTTACACGAGTGTTATAAGACCAAGTTATGTACAGTGTCATACACTACTTTATCTACTCTCATACTATAATAGGTACCTGATTTCATTTTGTTGTGATATATAGTTGCTCCTTGATTTCGCCAGTAACAGGTTCATGGTCATGTTTGACGCAGTTTCCAGAATGTCTGGTGGTGTACAATTACCACCATCCTCGCTTTAAGACATGTTTTTACACAAAAACTAATTTATTTTACAAACAAAACCAAACTTTGTTTAATTTAAATGTAAAATGTTGGCGCCAAGGCGCAAACATCGATTGCGCATTGCGCATGCGTGTTTCTTTTTTTTTTAGGCTGCGGAGACCATAGATTTAGGATTTTTCGCTACTCTGGAGACACAATTTTTTTTTAAAGTAGAGGTTCAAACTTCTTTTTCAGCTGGAGATTGTTTATGGTGTATCGTAATGATTAAAAAGTTTTATTATGATATAGGTGTCCATACAAGACCTGTATCGTAATAAAACTTTTTTTTTGGCTTGTGCGTAATGTTTGTCATAATAGTATTGATTTCAATTTTATAATCTTTGTATTATAGTATCAGAGTAGATAAAAAATATTATTTTACATATTATCTACTTATTTCAATTACTTAATTATTTACTTAATTAAATACGTTCTTAAATTTTTCCCTAGAAAACATTTTTTGAAGTCATTTACAAAGCAAAATTCTGTCACAAATACTATTTACTCCATTTTTCTACTGATTATTTAGAAAATATTGCTTGAAATATCTGCTGACAGTCTCCACTCACCATTTTTGACAGTACAATTAAGAAGTTACAATAATTTAATCAACATAAAGCATTCATCACATTCTTAAAACATTTCAAGTTTGACACAGACGGACAGGAAAACATTTTTTCAGTGTTAAAAAAGCATGACAAATCCCAGTACATTACGTTTGGCAGTACCAGGAGAGTATAGAAAGGCGGAACGTCGTTGACAGGTGATTGACATCTTACTCGAGGTTGAACCGCCACGTTTATCTCATTGCTTTTTACAAAGTTATATGATCCTGGTAGGAAAAGTCAGTTATGCTCTATTTGTAAAGCAATATGGACGATTTTATAATGAAGTTCGTAAAATTTAAGTCCTGTACAAAGTTTGCTTGACATTACTAATGTAATGAATGACTAACGAGACAGGACTAAACTAAATAGTGACTAGAAATGGGCCAGCTGTGTCCGGTGGCAGATTGCTTCAGTTTTAATTCTAAATGGGTACTAATTGAAAACTGTCCACAGACGTGAAAAACAGTGTTGCGGCCTCATTAGATTAATTAAGCTTTTATAAATACATGGGTACCCATCCAACTTTAACGTCCATTCAAAAGTAAAGCGGGGATAAGAAATCTCTGAGCGTTGTTCCCAACCGAATATGGAGCTCTGGCTTGGAGACAAAGTTCACTCTAGGTATTGTTAGAAATTGCTACTTCACACGGCCTTTTAAATACACAATAAACCCTGCAAATTCACACATATTTTTTCATTTACTTCTTCGTTTTAGTTTACCTGATTAACCCTTTTTTCTTACTATTGCAAAAGGAAAGGTCAAATAAACAATAATAAAATAACACGATTGTATTTTCCCAAGGGTCAAAACCATTGAAAGGGTTAACAAGCGCGCTTAATTTCTGACAATTGTCAAAAAAATTGACCCTTTCTAGAATCGATTGTCCATATTTCAAATGAAAAGGTGACAGGTAATAAAAAAAAAACGTTTTTTTTTCATCTGTGCGTAATTTAAAACCGCAGTGCACATGCGTGAACGATTTGTAAGAAAAATCACAAAGTATTTTTTTTATTCCAACAATATTCCCTGATTTTACGCAAAAATATCGAGTTTCGCTTCTATTCCGGAGTTGTTTGTTAATTTTTGATGTTTTCGGTCGCCGATTTCGATTTTGGACATGTGCTTCTGACGAAGATAGGTACCCGCATACATTCCGAACGAATTATTTTCAGAAAACAAAGGAAATGTCAATCTTGTTATATTTTTAAGCGGGATGAATATTTTGAAGATGTTATGTTAGGGGATGATATCCATATTTAAAGATAGATACCTACTCAAAATGTTTATTCTAGTGATAGCACAGAATAACTATTAATTACTGCTAAATAGAAACATGGTGTTGGTGATAGCGTGAAGTCCCATTTATTTGTACTTACAAAATCTGCACAGAAATGTGAGCGGGAATATTTCCAATCTATACTAATATTATAAAGAGGAAAGCTTTGTTTTTTTGTCTTTTGTTTGTTTGTTTGTTTGTTTGTAACGAATAGGCTCCAGAACTACTAGACTGATTTGAAAAATTCTTTCACGGTTAGAAAGCTACACTCTTTGCGGGTACATAGGCTATATTTTATTTCCGTACTCCCACGGGAACGGGAACTACTCGGGTGAAACCGCGTGACGTCCGCTAGGAACATATAATTTTATTAATATTATAGTTTTGATACAAAAATCTTAGATACATATCTGTCAACAAAATCTAAAAGGCCTCTCAACTTTATAAGGAAGGTATAGTATTCCATAAATATTAGTGCTGTCAGTAAAAGGGTTGCGTTGTTTTCGTGGGTGACAGACAGATAAACATTGGTATGATGAGTGTGTTCGTATGGTGAACAACAAGACCGGATAAAACTTGGGGTAGGGTGTGTCAATTTTGTGGCAGTCAAGTTTTATGCATTTTGCCATACAGATGAAAGACGTGGTTAAAGAAAAAGAAAATAATAAAGTCTATTGCTATATTTTTTTCTTTTACAGATAGATGGTTTGACAAGGTTCCAGTGACCCTGTTAATCTAAATGGCTTAACGCCATCAAATATTTTTTTTCAATTGGATAAATAATAAAATAATGTATAAAATAATTATAAGTAGGTAACCTTTTAACAAACATTGATATACTTCAGAAATATTGTGCTTTCTGAAAAACCAATACCGTCCATCCTTATCTGTACCTCGGCACGCGACGCTTGCCTCCAGTCCTCTACACTCATCAACAAAGTAACAAACAAGCTCTTATCAGCCAATCGGTTCACCCATCACCCATCGGATCACACACGATACAAAACACTGCCTCTTAAAAATGATGTACCGGTGTTTTCGGTACGAGTGTCGTGAATGAGGTTGTATGTGAAAATCTGGCTGATTGAAATAATGTTATGTTGAACTAAATGAAAATAAAATAGGTACTTAATTTTAGTCATGTCGATCACAAAAGGGCCGTTGCGATAGGCTAAATTCATTATATATTTACTTTTGCATATACGTAGATATACTGTATTTCAATAGCTTTGCGCAAAAATGTAAACAAACACATTTGATCCTATATATCCATAGTTACGTGCAATTGAGTATTATATTCCAATATCCAGGAGTCATACAGTGTTCTTACAATCATTTCCACACCAAATAACTTCTTTATGACAGTTTATTTTCATTTAAAATACCTACTCAGAATAGTAAAAAATTCAATGATTTGTCATACTATATTTTTCTACTCATCTGTCTTAGACAACGATTGTCAAAACATGACATGTTTACATTATTGCCAGATCGGGCAGGATTGGACTATAACTGTGGCCTAAATGAAGGTACTTAGTAATGTATGGACCCTTTAGGGCAAAATGGATGATTATTGTATTCGTAAAGTACGTTGCTAATTAAGTGCTTTTGGCTGCAGATAAGTGTAAGCAATTATGTAAGAATATTAGAATGATAGCTTTCGTATCAGTGTTTACTCGTAATTACTAAAATAAATTATTGTACTCCGGTCTTTATAACGTAAATTGATTATACATCCATACATAATAGATTGAAATTTTTGAAGTCGCTCATAAGGCCTGCGATTTGGCTCAACGATTGTCATTTTACTGACAATCGGATTTCATTTCGAATTTTCCTTTTCTACGCAATCTAATATGTGTTTAAAAGAAAGTCGTGTTTGTTACACTATTTATAACTCAAGAACGGCCGTACCGATTTGGCTGAAAATTGGTGGGGAGGTAGCTTAGAATCAGGAGACGGACACTACTAATACTTTTATCCCGTTTGACCTCGCTTTTTTTTCGCCTTTTTATTGGTCGATTGACTATTCTGCCGGCGACGTAGACTGGTAGTCCACGTCATATGTATGAATATGAGCAATTTCTACAATAATGATGCGACGGGAAACATTTCTCGCTAACGAAATTATTCTGACGGGAGTAAATGCGACGGGAACGGGTAATTTACTCTCTCTTATGTGACGCAAACGAAGTTGCGCGGGTCAGCTAGTCTATTTTATAAAAATGAATCCATATTTCCTTGGTCACGACATACTGCGTGAACGGCTAGACCGAATTCGCTAATTCTTTTTTTGTATTTGTTATTGTCAGGAGAAGGTTCTTATGAAAAAAAATAAGATAGTTGAACTCAGGGTACCGATTTCCATATTCATAGTTATGGCAGGACAATATCTGTCGGGGCAGCTAGTTGATTATAATAAATCAATACCTCTTTATTTTCTTATTTATTAGTAGCTAACTTTTGCAGCACAGACGTTGTTTAAACACCATAGTAAAAAAATTAAAAGCAAACTTAAGGCCGCGCCATACTGTCTACTATCCGGTTTCCTCGATATTGGGTTACGTACGAAAGATGGGTTTTATAAAAAATATAAAATTTTCTTTATTGAAATATCACGTGAGTGTTGGCAGGTAATGTTTTGTTTTGGTATTTATATAATATAATATAATTTCATATTTACTATAAGTATCTTTTTGTAAATTTTATTACCTATAAATTATATACCAATTGCTCGGAGGTATACATTATATTCATGTGCAAAGGTAAACAAGTTTTAAACGACAAAATCCAACTCGCGCTCTATCATACCACTTTGGAATCAAAGCAAAACCAATTAAACTTATTTCGATCAAATAAACTACATAAATCTACTAAAAAAAACGAACTATAAGTTCTTCAAAGTACCAAGAGAGCATAACTAAGTAGAAACACCCAGAAACACTGATAAAATAATAAATATATTCTATCGTCGTCGTGTATCTATGTAGTAGAGCTTGTTTGTATAATTTTATTATCATTCAGTTGAAGTGAAGTAGGTATTTCCTCTAATCTGAGTCAGCGTTCGTAATGTGAGTGGCGCCTGCGCATCGCTGCTTATTCAGCTAACGCCTCATGTTTATTATGTCCTGGTACTATATTATTAAATGTCACAGTTTAATAATTAATAACAATCCAAGAAATATTACGAAGTTATTATTTGGAATAATTGAGTGAGTTTGTCTTGTGTGATACTGATAATAAATTGACCTTCACTCGATTTATTTGTATAATAATAATTATGATGTAGGTACCTAAATAATTGCGCTATGAGTATAACAGAGACAAACATGAATATTGTTTTGATTAATTTAATTAAGGGTTGTGACTTGGGACAGAGGTCTTCCGAGTCCAAATTCGTAACTAGTCTGTCTAAGCCGAAGTCAGGGGTTCTATAATGCCTAAAATCACTAAATTATCTCGAAACTCGGGTTTTAAAGTAAAAAATAACGGAGACTTCACGCTTTTGAATGCGGGATAACAGAAATATCAATTTAAGGGAAACTTGACGGTGGCCAGAGCTCCTCCTGTGTGGAATTATTTTTCAATTCCCGCATCCCATGGATACCTACATACCAACCCGAAACCCGGTAATAAAAAGTAGCCTAAGTGATTCCTGGCTATAATTTAAGCCTGTATCGAATTTCAGCGAGATCTGTTCTGCCGTTATTGCGTGAAGTTTAGCAAAAATTCATACAACCAGAGATGCACTTGATATTCATAGATAAGGATTATATTATTCCCCCCACACCACATCCCCAAACTGTATAATGTAACTCTTGTGCACCAGGATCAACTGCAGTGATCACTATGATAAC
The DNA here is from genome assembly GCA_933228765.1 of Miltochrista miniata. Classification (NCBI taxonomy): domain Eukaryota; kingdom Metazoa; phylum Arthropoda; class Insecta; order Lepidoptera; family Erebidae; genus Miltochrista; species Miltochrista miniata. Next base: position 8,772,955 of record OW121769.1, read on the forward strand.
ATAACATTGAGCATGTCATTGGTAAAGTACCAGGGAAGCATACATAAAATGGAGGCATTACAAAATGTAAATCTATTTCCTCAGCATACCGAGTACTGATAGTTCAAGAGTACTGATCTTTAGATATGATAAATCATCAAAGCTAATACACGTATTCTATCGATATACAAATATTTGTGGATAGTCCATTGAAATGTTACAATTTAAGGAGCGAATATTGCATTTGTTAGAGGACGCAATTTTATTTTTGGGACATGTGAAGCTTAACCTCAAGTTTGTGGGGTCGCCACCCTTGTCCCCCGGCCGCCATCTTGAAAAGAGGGGAAAAAAAAAACACTTTTTTCGCAGAGGGGACCCCCAAAAATTACTGCTTTTTTTCTAGTGTTATTTAAGAATCTTAATGCGGTTCACAGAATACATCTAGTTACCAAGTTTCAATAGCATAGGCCGTATAGTTTCGGAGAAAAGTGGCTGTGACACACGGACGGACAGACAGACAGACAGACAGACATGACGAATCTATAAGGGTTCCGTTTTTGCCATTTGGCTACGAAACCCTAAAAAGGAAAACAAAGGCATATTTTGCTCAGCATTCTCGTTTGTCATTCAACACTTGCTGTATTTCCTAGAATACAACATTATTTATCATATGAAATACTTTCATGTGCCGCTCAGTAACCTAGTTTTGCAATAGTTTACATACAATAATCACGATTATCGTGCATTTGTATACAATATGACCTTGGCATTGGTCAATCCGTGACGCAAATTATAATATAGACTAAGAACAACTATGAGAACAGATTCGATATAATCCCGTTTACCTTTTTAGGGTTTCGTAGCCAAATAGCAAAAACGGAACCCTTATAGATTCGTCATGTCTGTCTGTCTGTCCGTCCGTGTGTCACAGCCACTTTTCTGCGAAACTATAAAGCCTATGATATTGAAACTTGGTAACTAGATGTATTCTGTGAACCGCATTAAGATTCTTATATAAAACTATAAAAAAAGCAGTAAATTTTGGGGGTCCCCATACTCAGAACTGAAACTCAAAATTTTTTTTTTCTTCAAACCCATGTCTGTGGGGTATCTATAGATAGGTCTTCAAAAATGCTATTGAGGTTCCTAGAATCGTTTTTTCTTTAAGTGAATAGTTTGCGCAAGAGACACTTCCAAAGTGGAAAAATGAGTGTCCCCCCCCCTCTAACTTCTAAACAAAGAAAATGATAAATCTAAAAAAAATATATGATGTACATTGCCATAAAAACTACCAACGAAAATTGGTTTGAACGAGATAGAGCTGGTAGTTTTTTTTTAATACGTCATGAACCGCAATTTTCGGTTAGAAAAATCACTACCACTGCGAACGTGTTAAAACATCAATCAAAGTTACAACGAACTATAAGAAAATTTATATTATGTTACTTGCTGCTACGAAACCCTTCATGGGCGAGTCCAACTCGCACTTGGCCGGTTTTTGTTATATGCGTGGTAGAGCTAACTCTATCCAGCTCTACCTCAAACAAACCACAAAAAAACAAATTGCTTTTGAATGTCTTCGCCAAAACCAATTTGGCAAACAAAGTTATCACGCTAAGTAATGGAAATCTGTACTACATCTGAGAAAATTGTAAACATGTTGTCTATCATCTGTATTTAGCAGATTAAAACTATGATTCAGATTTGTTTATTTCTGAAGATCTCGTATTATTTCAGCTACAGTGGTAGGTAGGTACTAGTAGATATGACCAAATTTAAAGTTCTTGTAAAATCTGCCAGTAAGATAAACTATGTTCAATGAAGGTATGTATTGTACATTTTTATATTCGACGGTTCACGCGCATGTGTGTACTTAAGTGTAGGTACTTGTGTGTTAGTTTGCTTATATATTTACTTTATGTTTTTTTTTCAGGGGCATCCTCCAAGAAGTAAGCTTTTTTAAACGTGTTTTGGTGTCTGCGACCCTTCTTGGTCTACACATCACTAAAGATACTAGTAGACTTGGGACCTCTGCTTGGGCTTGTTTTGTCTGTATAATGCTATCAATAGTTTAGGCATAAACGATAGGTTAAAATACATAAACAGTAAATATGTAAGTATTTTTATAATCATTGGTAGGTACTCAGTTGCAAGCACAACAATACGTTCAGCGGGGTCAGCAGAAGCGTGGGAACGACTTGTAGTTATCGTAACTTGCACTACAAATAAGTAGGTATAAGTGTAGGTATGTTTTACATAATGTTTGTTTTGATTACAACCGTTTTTAAGCATATTTATAAATACTTACATAAATATTGTAGGACACAGCACCGTCTAAGTCCAAAAAAACTTGTATATGATATACTTCTATATATGTATATGTTTCTAAGTATCAAACTACTACATACATATAAGACACAAATGCGAAAGTTTGAGCCCATGACGGCAGCGTGACGTGAGCAACTCACGAACGCCCCCCCTTAGCAGCGTGATCACACCCGAAACCCCCCATAGAAGCGGGATCACACCCGAAACCCCCCAAAGAAGCGGGATAGCACCCGAACCACCCCCTGGGCGAGGCCGCAGTGGCGGCCGTAGGTCTGTTGGAAGTCCCTTGACATCCTTCCGAGGGCTTACCCGGGGCTCACAACCATAGACTGTGTGAGTCCGGCATAACATCCATGAGGATGTTCCCTTACGTTAAACAAAAAAAAAGTGAAAGTTTGTGAGTGTGGATGTGTGTAGATGTGTGGATGTTTGTTACTCTTTCACGCTCGAATGGCTGAACCGAGCTGGCTGAAATTTGGTACAGGCATAGATTATAGTCTGAAATAACCCGAAAGAACTTATCCCAAATCCCCGGAATAAATTCCCCCGGAAAACGGGAATTGGAACAAATGATACGCGGGCGATTTCGAGCATTTTCGCCTTTCCGCTTTCCTGCTTATGTTCTGATTTCACCTTGAAATGAAAACGAATTAATCAGTTCGAAATGATTAGTGGTGTGAGGGACCTATCGCTGAGACTTAGCTGTCTGTCTGTCTGTCCCTCCCGAAGCTGTATATTTTCATCGGTGTCAGTTAAAAAGCTGAAATTTTCACAGATTATGTATTTCTGTTGCCGCTATAACAACAAATACTTAAAACAGAAAAATAATCATATGTAAGGAGGCTTGGCCCATTTACAACTAAAGTCATTTTTTTTATAGTTGTGGACATTCACACACAACATCATCTAGCCCAAAGTAAGCTAATATAAGCTTGTGTCTAGACTACTGATAGACATACTTATATATTTCTAAAAAATACATACATATCTATATAAATATTTATTTAACTCAATGGTGACTGACTGACTGACATAGTGATCTATCAACGCACAGCCCAAACGACTGGACGGATCGGGCTGAAATTTGGCATGCAGGTAGATGTTATGACGTAGGCATCCGCTAAGATAGGATTTTGATAAATTCTACCCCCAAGGGGATAAAATACGCGAAGCGGGACCGGGAACAAATTTGACGCGGGCGAAACTGCGGGCATCAGCTAGTTATACATAGAAAACACCCAAACTCCGAAACAAACATTTGTGGATCACACAAATATTTGGACCGACCCAGGAATCGAACCCAGGACCTCCAGCGCCGCAGGCGTTATTACTACCGACTACGCCACAGAGTCGATTTCTGGTAGAGAGCTGACCCGTACTTGGCCGGTTTTTTCTATTATTGTGCCGACCATAGGTCCACCCCTATCTATATTTATCGTCAAATAAAATAAAACCAATATAACACAATAAAGTTAGATCATAGGACGCAGGGGAACGGATGCCTACCTGTCAAGCTGGCTCAAACCACAATGGCTCAGGTGTGCACCGCGCGGAAGACCTTCGCAGGGCTTCGCACAGGATGGGCAGCGTCCCTTGCCGCGTGGGGACAACGACTTGTGGTGTATCGGTGTATGGTTTAATAGAGCTTTATAATATTAAACCTAGTCTACCCGGCTTACTTTAGACATAATTTAAAAAAAAACTAATCTATACTAATATTATAAAGAAGTAAAGTTTGTGTGTTTGTTAAATTGTAAGGGGTAATCTCGGGATCTACTGAACCGATTTAAAAAATTCTTTCACCAATAGAAAGCTACGTTATTGTGGAGTGTCATAGGCTATATAGCATCACGCTACAGCGAATAGGAGCGGAACAGTAATAGTAAATGTTTTAAAAACGGGGGAAAAGTTATTCCATTTGAGAGCTTCGTTGCGTGTGCTGCGTAAATATTTATAGTTATGTAAAAAATATGTAGTACAAAATTGTTTCTCTTAAAAAAGTTCTGTCTATCTTTGGGTTGGTGCACAATAACCATTTTAATAGCAATTATTTTTTTTGTACAATAATGCCACGGGATACCTCTTTCATAAACGAAATTGTACTTAAAAATAATGCGACGGGAATACACGCGACGAGAAACCTTTCTCTCTCTCTCGCTCTTTCTCTCTCTCGCTCTTTCTCTCTCTCGCTCTTTCTCTCTGTCTCTCTCGCTCTCTCTCTCTCTCTCTCTCTCTCTCTCTCTCTCTCTCTCTCTTTCTCACGTAGTATTGAATATTAACGACGAGACGCTACGGGAGTAAACGCAACGCGACGGGAGTAAATGCAACGGGAACAGGTAATACTCTCTCTTATGTGGCGCAAACGAAGTTGCGCGGGTCAGCTAGTTAATATTATAAAGAAGTTAAGTTTGTGTGTTTGTATATTTGTTAAATTGTAAGGGGTAATTTCGGGATCTACAGAACTGATTTTAAAAATTCTTTCACCAATAGAAAGCTACGTTATTGTGGAGTGTCATAGGCTATATAGCATCACGCTACAACGAATAGCAGCGGAGCAGTAATAGTAAATGTTTAAAAAACGGGGGAAAAGTTATTCTTTTTGAGAGCTTCGTTGCGTGTGCTGCGTAAATATTTATAGTTATGTAAAAAATATGTGCTACAAAATTGTTTCTCTTAAAAAAGTTCTAAAAAAATTGCGCGGTAGCATGTGTCTATCTTTGGGTTGGTGCACAATAACCATTTTAATGGCAATCAATTTTTTTCTACAATAATGCCACGGGATACCTCTTTCATAAACGAAATTGTTCTTAAAAATAATGCGATGGGAATATACACGCGACGAGAAACCTTTCTCTCCTCTCTCTTTCTCTCACGTAGTATTGAATATTAACGACGAGACGCTACGGGAGTAAACGCAACGCAACGGGAGTAAATGCGACGGGAACAGGTAACACTCTCTCTTATGTGGCGCAAACGAAGTTGCGCGGGTCAGCTAGATTAATATATTTTTGCTTTGTTCCGCCATCTAACTAATATAAAAAAATGCGAAAGGTAGGGAGTGAGGATGTTTTTATTAGGTACTCTTTTATAATCTAAACTTTAGATCCGTACAGCCTTTAGCAGGGCTTCGCACAGGATGGGCAGCGTCCCTTGCAGCGTGGGGACAACGACTTGTGGTGGTACATCGGTGTATCCTTTAATAGAGCTTTATAATATTGAGCCTAGTTTGTTTATATGGCATAATTTATCTGGCCGAACAATATTTAATTGTTCTGCCGTATAAATTATCAGAGCAATGTAAAAATCGGAATGAAAATTATCCTAGCTTTTCATTCATTTCAAAGCACATTTTCGAAAATTAAGTTTGGAGTTCATTCCGGTCAAACTTCATAACACTTTTGAATTAAGTATAATAATAATTACCTAATAGGTTACTGAACTAAAATTTCTTAGGATTTCCTATTTATGGACCTTTTTGTACCACCAGCTTTTTTGAAAGTGACTGGCGTTGTAGACTTCACAGTTAGCAACAAAAGCTGTTCATCGTTCCATTAATTTCCTGTCCAGCCGTGCAGCCGTGAGGGAGCACCAAGTGGTTTTGGTCATTTCAAGCCCAACATGCATTTATTCTGACGTTTGAGCTCCAGTGTGCGGTGGGCCGAAGTGGAGATTTCTAAAATATTTATCCTATTCGAGCTTTTGGCAGCGCCAGCTGGTGAATTGGTTTCCAGATATGATAGTGAAACTCTTGTGTTCCCATAGGTTCCTGGTACTTTTAACGGCGTTTCTGCTTATACGTGATGTGCCAAAAACCGATAGAATTATCTTCGGAGCTAAAAAACTAAGACGAACAAGAAGCTGTGAAATCGGTGTCACCGGACTGCCCCTCCCTAACACGTCTTTTGATTTTTTTGCAATTTTGTTTACTCTCTCAAAATGACCAGCTATTACTGTCAGCAAAATTCAGTATTGTAAGTCACGTGGTTTAGAAGTTATGAGTTTAATGCAACAGAGTCACAGACTACAGACAAAATTTGGACATAAGCCCCTCTGCACTCTATTTTTAGAGAGGGGCTAAAACTATAATAATTATTATTTTTACTCATAAATCCAAATGACTGCTCATAAATTTCTGTTGATTGGAATTGTCAAAGGGCACACTCAAACCAGACGTCTGCTAATCGCCCATTTCTGGTATCACACAGCCATGTGTTGGTGACGTCACATCGTACTACATTGTGATGAACTGTCACCGCACAGTATCAGCAATATCATCACCGCTCAGTGTGGAAAATATCGAATTGCAGGTTTGTGAAATTAATGGAGTTTTAGCGATTGAATTGTGAATGTTGGTACTTACTTTAATTTGTAGGCCAATATGCTTCAGTCATATTTTACCAAAATGTATTTGGTGATGTCCTTTTCAAAGCCAGTTTTTAAGGGTTTCGTACCCACTTCACCGTCCGTCTGTCTGTACGTCACGAGGCTGTATCTAAGGAACCGTGATAGCTAGAGGACTGAAATTTTCACAGATTATGTAGGTATTTCTGTTTTCGCTATAGCAATAACAAATCATTAAGCTAAGATTAAGGGGGACTCCCATACAACAACGTGATTTTTTGTTGTACGGAACCTTCTGTGCTCATGTCCGACTCGCACTTGACCGGTTTCGTTACTACCTGCGTCGGATTGTCGGGGCCACTTACCCAAGGTGGCTATGGTCAGACCGGCCAGAGGTATTGTGCGGTGGCACTGCGAAGAACGCAGCAAGACACAGCGCTCCACAAAGCGTGGTCGCATCAGTGCCAGGTCCTCACTGCAGGCACGTGGACATTCTCTCGCTGGAGACCAAGGTACAAGCCATGATCTCCAGCGGGAGTAAGTGGGACGACGCGTTTTTCTATACATACCATTCATCGTTTCATTTTTCTCATTTTTACCCCAGTGTAGAGTAATCTTGGACTCATCCTTCCGAGGGTTTACCCCAACCGCAGGCAGTAGGTAGGAACCGTGTGGTTTTAAGTCGGTAAGAATCCGGCTTAACATCCATGTAGGACCTTTCTCACGTTAAAAAAAAAAGAAAAACCAAGTAGAGAAAATCCAACAAATCAAAGTTTACAAAAATCGGTGCAGCCGTTATTGAGTTCATGATGTAACTAACACGACTTTGTTTTATAATATTGTTATATAGATTTAGGTGACAATCAGACCAGCTCACTACCATATCACACATACACACAAACACACACAGTTATCAGAACATCGGCGCCACCTACATCGCGCCGCCGATAAACCGCGCGGTTAATTTATATCCATATCGCGCGGTGTGCGGTTACAAGGTAGGTAGAGCTATTATAAGCGATGTTCCGCTGACAAATTGTAGTGTGACCGTGAGTTGAGGCTGTGAGGATCGTTCTGGGAAAGTGTCCCATTGATTTCTTACATACATAATATTCAAGCCTTTTTGAAAGGTAAAGCGCTCGTGGCCCCGCGGACTCAGTGTTCTGTAAACGATCACTGCAGAAGTAACTTTTACTATGGCCAGTCCTTGGATGGATGACCATCCATGTGACCGCTTTGTGACATTTATTTGAGCGTTTTCGTGCTTTGGAAGGCACGTTAAACCGTTGATCCCGGTTGCCAGTAAAATGGTAGTCGTTAAGTCAAGTTGGGTTACGTGGAACAAATTCTAAAAAGGTGAAATGTGGGCATATAATATGCCTCTGCATACCCCATCGGGGATCAGGCGTGCCCATATGTATGTATGTATGTTGAAAGGCATAGAGGGAGCGGGAGATAACTCTCCCACCCAAATTTCACAGACTGCGGCGAGGGCTCCATGACCAATTTGTTACTTTTCAATCTCTAACTACTGAACAGATCAGTCTGAAATTTGGTAAAAATGGGGCTATATTATTGTTTGAAATAACATACCTAAGTATAGGCTACGTTTATTTCCTTGAAATTTTCCCATGGGATTCGGAAACGGTAACCTTTTTAACGTAAAGAAAACCCTACAGGGATGCTATGCCGGACTCCTACCGATTAAAAACCACACGTATCCTACCTAACAGCCTACGGTTGGGAGCCCCGGGTAAGCCCTCGGCAGGATACCTCTGGACTATATTATTGTCTGGAATAACTTACAGACTACTTTTTCCCATAGGATGCGAAAACAGGACCAGATTTCCACGCGAGTAGAAAAAAGGGAACGTTACAATTTTTAGGGTTCCGTACCAGAATGGCAAAAAACTGAACTCTTATAACGAACTTGACGAACTGCCACAGTGACGTGTTAAAACTTCAATGAAAGTTACAACGAACTACAAGAACTTATATATTATGTTACTTGCTGCTACGGAACCCTTCATGGGCGAGTCCGACTTGCACTTGGCCGGTTTTTAAAAGAATATGCACCACAATCGGCGACATACCTAAAGATGTTAATCTTAAGCGCCAATCCCATTACCACCTACTAAACCTATGCTCCCTTACACCGTACAAAGGGGCGGTTTCCTAATGAATTCCCATATCGCGTGGTGTGCGGTTACAATAGCCGTAATGGTATAAAATTGATATGAGTAGTGCTGACAAATCGCCCAGTATACTTACCCTTGGGAGTGATAGAGGGTTGTTAGAGAGGGTAACTTGGTAAGTGATTGTTAGTTTTGGTAATGCGATTTTTAAAATTGAGATCTATATAAATGCGGGTATTGTTAATAGTAATAATAATATTAAAAAAACACAATTAGTAATGACGTATCAATCGGCTGCCATAACACTGAATCGAATGAAGAATTTTTCAAATCAGTTATTAATTTCCATTAACGTAAATATCAAATGTTAAAAAATAAACCATGTTGCTAACTCAGTACTTTAACGTGAGTAGGTTTAAAGTCAATCATCCATAAGTTGCGATTTGCGGAAATCAGTGTAAAGAGGCTTGTGTAGTCTGGAAAAGGATTTTGCAAAGAGAAGAATGACAGGAACAAACATGGAGCATTTCTCGGCATGCACATATTTTCTATCGAGATGATTAAAATTTGTATTATCCATAATTAAGTGTACGTATCTTGAATAAAATTATTATCAAAATCGACATTGAGCACCTTTCTTCACTTACCAATCAATTACATCTTAAGACTGGAAAAATTGCTTACGACATTAACCCCTTTCTACAAACTTGTAGAAACATTTAAAAAAATATGTAATCTATCGGTCTGTCAAACAATAATTTCTCAATAAAAACGTCAGTTACATATTCCTCCGTATCACCACACAGCACGCGGGGGTGTCACTTGACAGATGTCATCATGCAGGGGTGATGGTTGATAACACCCCGATAAGTAAGATACCATCACCATCACCTCATCACGAACAAGTGTCGTGAATATTATCGCGTAATTGTGTGGCTAATGTTATTGGCACCCCATTGTATGTGATATGATTTAATTAGTTATGGTTTGCGCAAACTGTGGTGTTTTTTTTTATTTGTTTTTTTTTTACTGGATAATGCGCGCTTTGAGTTGGGAAATACACATGCTGATTATAGGCGAATGAAGAAAATTGTTCTTTATTATTATTCTTTTTTTTAAATATACGACCAAGGTGGCAGGGCAGACAAGCATACGGCCCACTCAGATGTATAGGGTCGTCACTGCAGCCTATGGACGTTTGAAACACTGTAAAAATTAGGTACATAGATGTCATCAACCAGAGGTGATGGTTGATAACACCACAGATACGTACAGTACGTTCACCTCATCACAGACAGTGTCGTGAATATAATCGTGTAATTGTGTGGCTAATGTTATTGTCACCCCATTGTATGTGGTATGATTTAATTAGTTATGGTTGGCGCGAACTGTGGTGCTTTTTTTAATTTGTTTTTTTTTCTTTTACAGGATAATGCGCGCGCTTTGAGTTGGGAAAAACACATGTTGGACATACCCATGAAGAAAATTTTATTGTCTTTTAAAGTTATTATTTATTATTTGTTTTTCACTAAGGTGGCAGACAAACCCCGGGGGCGCTACTCTCACGCTGCCGACTACCCCATTGTACCCATGTGCTGTTATGATTTAATTAGTTATGGTTGGCGCGGACTGTGGTGTTTTTTTTTTATTTGTTTTTTTTACTGGATAATGCGTTTTGAGTAGGGACACATGTCGGACATGCTCATGAAAAAAAATGTCTTTTATTTTTTTTTCATTATTCTTTTTTTATACCACTAAGGTGGCAGACAAGCATACGGCCCACCAGATGCACTGGTGGTCACCGCAGGATCACACAATTATTTGAACCGACCCGGGAATCGAAGCCGGGATAGCGCAAGTCAGTACCTAACACTACCAAATGCGCCACCGAGGCAGTAAGTATAGAAACTTGTGCTATAGTATGTACGCAATTATAAAAGAGGTATGTATTTCTTAAAGCATAAATAGAAAACCTTCTGTCTCCGAAACAACAAGAAATTTTTTATTTCGATCAGGATTTGAGTCCAAGATCTAAACAATGACAGTACCATTTACTTCGCCCACCGAAACAGTCAACATTACCTATGCAAATCAATTTAAAAAACAAATAACGAATCATTTCTCCCCTTTCCCTAGAGGTTAGGGGGAGAGTCGGTACACCGACTGCCAATGAACTTAACACCGACTTCTCAACTGCACCCAATAATATCAGAATGGATGCGATGCGATAATCATGGTTATTGGATTATGGATAGTGTTTTTATTCAGATCTGTGGAGATGTTCTTTTTTCAATTGGAGTAAAATGTTTTTCATGCTACAGGGAAGATAAATCCTATCCTACTAATATTATAAATAAACGCTAAGTGTTAAGTGGAGCAAACCTCAACACAATAAAAAAAACCGCGTTGCAATCGGTTAAGCGGTTAATGAGATTAGCGTGCACAAACGTACAGACAAACAGATATACCTACAGACAAACAGACAAAAATTCTAAAAATCATTGTTTTGGGTTCTATTGCGTTCATAAAGCCCCCTTTAATATTGTTTCTTATTTATCTTCGATGTACAGACAGCGACCTGTTACGATTTTATTATATGTATTGATTGATATTGATTGATGATGATTGATGATGATAGATTGTGAAGATGTTTGGATGTTTGTTACTCAATCACGCTCTAACGGGTGAACGGATTGGGCCGAAATTTGGTATAGAGATAGTTTATGGTCTGGAATAACACATAGGCTACTTTTCGTCCCGGGAATATGTGTGGAAGCGGGAACGGGAACCAAATTTCACGCGCGCATCAGCTAGTAAATAAATAAATATAAATGTGGACACTGTCACACACCATCCCGTCTTTGACCGACTCGGGAATTGAACCCAGGACCTCAAGCGTGGCAGACGGTTACACTACCGAATGCGTCATCGAGGCAGTCACAGATATTTTTTATACCACTTGGATGTTGTCGCTCGTGGCCCCGCGGACTCAGTGTTCTGTAAACGATCACTGCAGTAAGCAACATTTACTATGGCCGGATATGGATGGGTGACCACCACGTGGACCACTTTGTGACATTTATTTACGAGCGTTTCCGTGCTTCGGAAGGCACGATAAGCCGTTGGTCCCGGTTGTCAGTAAAATGACAGTCGTTAAGCCAAGTTGAAGGCCTTACGGGCGGCTTGAAAAATTTCAACTGCGGGTCGTCACAACCTGCGCTCGGGTCGGCAGCTCGTGTGTAGCGCCTCTGGTGTTGCAAACGTCTATAGGCTACGGTTACCAACCATCCGGTGGGCTGTAAGCTTGTCTGCCACCTAAGTAGTATAAAAAAAAACACTAAGATGTCAATTTTATTTGTTTTTTTTTTCACTAAAATGGCAGACAAGTTTACTGCTCACCCAATAGATGTGGTAAAAGTAGACTATGAACGTTCGCAACACCAAAAAATAAATAAATAAATAAATATTCACGGACATCTCACACAACGCTATCTGATCCCAAAATAAGCTAGGAATAACCTGCTTGTGTTATAGGTATCAGAAACGGATATTAATACTTCTTAAATACATACATATTATACCTAGAAACACCCAGACTCTTGAGACAAACATTTATGGGTCACACAAATATTTGTCTCCGGTGGGAATCGAACCCACGACCTCCAGCGCCGCAGGCGGTATCACTACCGACTGCGCCACAGAGGCAGCCATATACCAAAGGCGTTACACATGCGCTGCCGACCCTGCAAGAACCTTCTAAGGTTTAGGTTATTAGTTCTAGGGCATCCTTCGTGAAGTTTGTTAAACAAATTGTTCTAGTTTTTGAAAATGGGAATATTCGTTCTGGTCACTTAACCAACCAACTTAAAAAAAAAGTAGGAGGTTCTCAATTAGACTGTTTTTTTTTCTTTAGACAGTGAGGAAGCTTTACAATAAAAACATATTTTACTTGATCTTCCTTTAATTTAAGATAATACTTAATATGTTGTTTAAAAGAAATCGTTCTTGATTTAAGACTCTTTCGTTTGGTATCATAAAATACAGAATTTTTTTTTTCATCTTTCAGGTTCGATGCCTGGCTCAAGCAGGTGATTTTTCTAAAATCGTTAAATGCAGTTTTACTTACTTTTGAAAATAAAGGAATGTTTTCTTTCAGCAAAACTTGTCATTATCAATATTAAGGGTACCTACTTTACCGTCTTTAAATTCCATCCTGTATATTAGATTACATTATCTCTCATTAATGTATAATTTGACGTATGTCGCTAAGTATAAGCTAGTATTTCTACAAAAAAAAAGAAATGCAATTCAAATTTCAAAAATAGAATAATAAACATTTTCTACGTAGGGCTGTCAAGTGCAAGACATTGAACAAGTTCTATTAACAGTGACTTGTCCGGTCTCGCTGCAAATTGGACGGAAGCACACATTAGATTAATTTAATGCTACCCGCCTTCCGATAGACTCGTGCTGCTCGGAAGATGATGTTACATCCAGATCGGAAGGTGATTAATAGATCCTAGATCTGTCATTTTAGGTACGTTTCTGTGGAATATTGATCCAGCCTTTTTTTATTATTGAAGACGGGACGGGAAGAAGGGTTGGTTCCAACCACGCGGAATTCTCGCAACCCACAGAATCGTATTCCAGGCATAAAACTATTTGGCTGAAATTTGGTAAAAAAATAGTCTGTAATAAAATTTAGGCTACTGTTTACCGGTAATAAGTTTCCAAGGGAAGCAGGAACGTAAGCGAAATTCCACGCAGGCGGCGACGTTATAATCAAGGATGAGGGTACATAAGTAAAAATTACCCTTGGGTACGGAATCCTAAAAACGATTCTGAAAGTGGAACCACAACGGTTAGTCCACAGATACGTATTTACGCCATGGATGTTTAATTGGTCCAAATATTTGTGTGATCCACACAATGATATTAAAAACTATAGATACGTTACCAACACTGAAAAATGGCAACCAAAAAGTCAGGCAATTACCTTACTTTTTATACATGCTACCATAGATAATTTCATAGAAATTATTTTTTTGTATGTAAAAAGGATCTGCAGTTTTTGAAAGCCGTGATGTTCGTGCATGACGTGTCTATATATGTTTGATCCACGTTGGATCCACACATGTTTGTTTCGGAGTTTTGGTGTTTTCTATGTATAATATGCATGTATTTAGAAAGTTATAAGTATGTATATCAGTCGTCTAGATCCCATAGCACAAGCTTATATTAGCTTAATTTGGGCTAGATGATGTTGTGTGTGAATGTCCACAAATATTTATTTATTATTGTTTATTATAATAACGTGTTTGTGGTAGAAGAAAAATGTGAAATGTTGTCTTGTGAATTAGACATCTTAGATAGGCCCTTCCCATTAATGAGACATAATATAACGACCGTGTAATATTATACACCTCCATTTCGCAAACTTACCAGCGAACAAAAATAAAAAGTAATATTATTCACAGAATGCAAATTAAAAATAAAATTATCCAAGAACATGATTCGAACATTCTAAATTCGAATGTCCGCTCCGAATGACAGCTGTCAAAGCGGTGTTATGGCGGAGCAAGATGGCGTCCGGTTACCGTCGATCTGGCGCGCAAACCGTGACCGCACCGGACATAGTACGCAAAATGGTTATTAAATAATTTCCTAAGGTTAAAATGAGGATGAAATAGAATAGATAGGATATGTCTAATTTTATTTTGTTCTTTCTAAATAACCAAGCGTCAAGTGTATGATTAAATTAGTCACTGCTGACCCGGGGATGACCGAAAACATGGTGCGTATTTTGAGAATTTTCTGTGGAAGTTAAGCGTCAGTGATACCTTGTCACAAACTAACTTGAGATTATAATTTTCAAGTCAGTTTGTCACATAAATTATTCTGAATTGTTCTGATCGGTTAAGATGAGTTTTGTAATATACTTTGGTGCCTAAAAACCCACAGGCCTATGGACTTTTTTTTTACGTAAGGGAAAATCCTCATGGATGCTATACCGGTCCCCTACCGGCTACAAAGTCTCAACCAGTGCATTCGCCACAGATACTTACCCGAAGCTCCCGTGCCCGGTAAGTATCTGTGACAACCGGTAAGAGAGAGCACCATGGCTCCTCTCCAGCCACTCGTCCATGCCGGGTCTGACTGGCTCGATTGTGGTGAATCCCCCCTTTGGTTGCTCAAGTAGCACCTTCCAGGTCTTCACAGTTTGCTGGGGGCTATGAGTAAAATTACCATGTAAACAATCAACAGCGTATTACATTGAGAAGATCGAGAAGGTCGAAGAACGACACGATCCCTGTACATCCGTGTATCGTCGGGTGACATTTCATTACCATTCAAAAACTATTATTGTTTCGAAATAGATTGTACCTAGTAACTTAATATGTTACTTTTTAAGAAACCAACAGACGAAATCAAAAGATTCGAACCGTGACTGACACTGATACTTAACCCTGTCAACACTATACATACAACTACAATGTCAGAGCTACGATGCAATCAGTCTACAAAGTAATCAAGTTATGGGTACGCAAGATTGTAGAAGCTGTACATACTTAATGAAAGTTCGTGATGCATTTTATCATTAAAATGCATATTTTGCAATTCGAAGAAATCAGTATTACATATAATTTGGTGCCAACATAACCTTCGTAATATTCTTGGTGATAACGTTGGTCGATTGGATGTCGAATTAGAATGATGGCTCAGCAATTTATTTTCATTATTGTCACCGACCAATCTGACCGTCGGAGGCATGGAGACATTTGGAGTTGCTAGCCAAATATATAGGAAAAACCTCCGTCACTTTCATTTGTGATCATCCCTTGTAAATAAAGTCAGAAAATGAAACGTGGATTGTCTCACATAAATTAAAATTGTTAAATTCATTGCAATAAAATGAGGTGAGATTGAGGTGCAAGTGACACATGGTCGCAACTCGCAATCGGTATTACATTGTCCTCAGCTATTTCAATTTAAAAAAAAACTTATCAAATACTAAATTTGACAACCCTGTTCTCATTGAGGTAAGACGCCAATATTCTATGTAAGCATACAATGAGTTTTATAAAGTTAACTTGTAAGTAAGTACTTAACCTACCTTCTACTTATAACTAAAAATTAACATTTACAAACAACTCGATCGGGATCCGTTTATAGCCAGGACTAAAAAGACGAGTGCTCGTACTAATTTGTTCATTCCACGAGTAATTGCCCGACAATGTTAATTAGGGTTGGCAAAAATTTAATATTTGTTTATTTTATTATATTTTTATAACTTAGACCTTTAGCCTCATAATGTTTGCTACAGAAATGCTATACTCGCGCTGCCGTCTCTGTTAAACCTTTAAACGACTTTTGAAGATCTTCTTATTATGATTATTGTGAAAGTGCCTAGCTAGATGATAATCACGTGTTTTTCAATAGCTGATACCTACTACTTTCCCAATACAATCAAAAATCAAATCAGCCTAAGGCTATCCACTGCTGAAACACACACGTTCCTGTCTTCCGCATCTAGCTGCCAGTGCAAACTGCCAAAAAAATAATGCTATGGAAATTAAATTGTACGAACTTGAAACCGAAAAATGTATGGAGATCTGGTTGTGGTACAGTCACGAGTTTTAATTCGGGACCCACCTAAGGTTGAATATAGTGTAGAAAACTTACGCTATTTAGAGTTAATATTTTAACGCAATATTAATATCATAATGTTTACGTTTCTAAGGGCAACCGTACAATTACGTCAACTGGAGCGAGGGCAACTAAAATGAATTTCAACCTTATTGCATTATGAATGTTCTAACAACATTTAATGGAAATGGGTCCCAAATTAAAGCTCGTGACTGTACCTATTAGGTTTAATTAATGTACCTAACGTTAATGACGTTAAATAATTTATGGGAATGAAAAATTTTTAGGAGAAGATTATCACAATTTCTTTTGGCAAACTCCTGATACCATTGACAAAGCTACATTAAGAGATTTTTTTACAATCTGGTGACAACCCTAATGAGTGTTATGAATCAGTATCGATATATTCTCGGTACTTAGACACAATAATACAACCAATACACCAGCTGTGTGTTAATTTCTTTATTGAGTGTAATTAGTAGCCGTTTATTGTTCGCAGGTTTTTATTTTGATCTTGAAATACTTCTACTTGTTTCAACGCAATAATCACACAAGTCGTGCAATAACTACGTCCAGCAAAATGTTCCCGTCCTATCATCTACAGAATCTACACTAATATTATCAAGAGGAAAAATTTGTATTTTTGAATGAATTAACTCAAAAAGCGCTGTGCTGATTTCAAAAAATCGTTTACCATTGGAAAGCTAAATTCACCCTGAGTAACATAGGCTATATTTTATTCCCATATTCCCACGGGAACGAAAGCTATACGGGTGAAACCTAATAGTTAGCTAGTTACCTAAAAAAATTGATAATGAGGATGAAATTGTAAGTAAGGAATTATGGATGTCTGTTTCTCTTTCACCCTTTGGACAGATTTGAATAAAATTTGGTACAGAAGTAGAGTTTAGTCTGGAAGAGCAAATAAGCACATTTTCCCCGATATAAGTTCCCAAGGGATTTAAAAGTATACACAAGCAGGTTATTTGTAGCTTACTTTGAGATCAGATAGCGTTGTGTGAACATGTCCACGAATATTTATTTATTTAGTTTTTAACCCGGGAACTTAAAGTATACCTAATTATATTAGAAGATACCTTCTAATATAATACTCTAAGCCCAAGAATAAGTTCTTTCATGTAGAAAACGGGAACTCCACAACGCAGACGGGGCTGCGGGCACTAGTTAGTATAGTCCATTCGCTCTAAGTTTGCCACTGGCGTAGAGGCTGGTGTGGGGGCGGAGTATGGGAAGCTGGCAAACTTAGAGCGAACAGGTAGTAACACAAAATTGACACAAGCAGTCATGATTCCATCACGTGAGGGCCTTAGCGATGACAGCATCATCGCATCGCTCCGTAAGATCAATTAGTTGCACTCGTCCTTGTGCAGCATTAATTAATTTATGGCGAGCTGTCTCGCAGGAGAGCTCATTTGCATTCTATCTCAACACATTTATGAGAAACTAGATGACCCGCGTGATATTTTATTCCATTCCCGCTTCCCATGGGAAATTACTAATGGGATTAAAGTAACTAGTTGTTATTCCAGACTATATTCTATCCCTGTGACAAATTTCAGCCAGATCTGTTCAGCTTTTAAAGCGTGAAACATTCTGACATCTAGATAATATAACTACACACTACACATCTCATTCAAGAACTCCATATGAGCCTATCAGACGCCAAATTGTTAAAAGAAGATAGAAGATATACATTTTAGCGTACAAGAAAGAGAGAGATGCGATCGGTTTTTGTGCGCTTTTAACGAAATATATTAATTATAAAAAAACTATAACCAATATGAAAAAAATGCTCTAGTGCAAATAAAGATTTAACTATTGTCTTTCTTATAAATATTTTATATTATAAAAACAACTTATAACATACGAGATCTAGCTTAAAATTTCACGAAATCGAGGTATTTTGAACACAAAAATCTATCGAGGATTTTATTAGTAATCGTGTTTCGAGCCTAGAGCGTTTTTAGTTCATGAACTGAAGTTGTCTGTGATCAAATTTTAATTCAACAGACCTCACGAGTCCTGAGATCTAGATCAAAGAAATAGTCTATTTGGCGTCATATGGACTCTTAAAAGCTTTACTACTTACATAAAATAAGTACTGGAATCAGGCGTTTATACATATAATTATATCAAGACACGCGGCAGCGCGTCAAGCCAAGTTCAAGTAGCAGAACTTGTGAGCAGCACCATGTGTAATATCAGAAATACAGCGTAGAACAAGTATACTTACCAGTTCCTACATATTAGACCTTTCTTTGAGGAGTTCGTTTCGTCATTCGTCCTGTTTTGATACATTTGTTACGGATCTACAATTTTTATGTTTATCAATGTTCCTTTGCGTCGCGCAGTCGAATAATAGCTAGAGGCCCGTTAGTTCCTCACTTCTTCTCCATATAAACTTAAACTTAGGCCGTGTTATGTTTCACGTTTATCCGTTCACGTTATTTTCTTAAAAAGGGGTACAACGATTTCTCTTGACTATTTTATGTTATTTGTGCTTATACCTACTGAGGAAGTAGGTACCTATTAGTAGCCAAGTAGCTAATTATCCCGGGACATCCTTCCGAGGGCTTACCCGGGGCTCCCAACCACAGGTTGTTGGGCGTAACGTGAGGTTTTTTAGTCGGTAAGAGTCCGGCATAACATCCTATGTGGATGTTCCCTCACGTAAAAAAAAAAGCCTAGTAGGTAACAATGGAATTTAAAATGCTTCTATAAAATTAATATATTCATAAATTCGATGAATGAACGAATGAATTACCTAATGATTCAAGTCAGTATCTACTATTACATAAATCAAAATTAAAATTAATCTATTCAAGTGATGTCAGACCAGTAAATTAATTAAGAGTCTACACAGCTATATGAAGTGGCCAGTCTATGCGCCCTACGTCATTTTGGGACTGTGCAGCAGATTTTAACTCGTTTTTCTGCCATAATGTTGTTTTCGGAACTCTAATAAAAAAGTGACGAGACTACTTATCCATGGTTATCAGAAATAATGTAACTAGATTACAGAATTTTAGTTAAAAGTATTATTAAAGATAGTTGAAACGTTTCAAATAGGTACGTTTGATATACCGAGACTAGTTCTGTAGTGATTACTTACTATGCCTGGACTACGAGTACAGGCAGCCGGGACGTCGAGGTACATAAAAAGGATGACAAAACTCATTATACCTGCTTACTGGAAGTTAAAAGAGTGGCCGGAGTTTTATTGCCAGGTTCTTTTTTCTCCAGCTCTACCTATTGCGTTGCGAATCTGACAGAAATGTAGAAGCAATCATTTAGACATTCTAAATGAATAAAGATATTTTTTTTAATTCGTTTTTCATTTATTTCATTCATTTTTATCACCAACTAGCGGACCTCACGCGGTTTCACCCGCGTATTTCCCGTTCCCGTGGGAATCCAATATTTTTTCTTCCTTATGAACCTTCTCCTGACAATATCTTACACAACAAAAAAAAAATTAGTGAAATCAGTCCACCTGTTCTGAAGTTATGCGCTTACCTACACATTTTGCGATTCATTTTTATATTATAGAGATGAATGACCGTCACCCGTCTTCGGATTGATCTTCTAACACATGCGTGAATAAACCATTGCTGTCTGATAGCCTACCAGATAGTACTACCAGTGGGGACGACTACACTGTGTACATACGGCATAAATTCTGGTGGCCAAACTTTGAAGAATAAGGTCAGGTATAATAAGATACTGAAAGTTTATAAAGATTTTTGCCTTCTTGTGCAATGCATATAGAATTATATTATTACAAAATTTCTGTAGCTTTCTGGCACGACAACATAGCTTGTGAATTGCTGCGTTCTGCCGATTTAATGGACAAAATAAAATCTATCAATTGCGAGAGTATCACAAAACTATTTCAAGTAAAGTATATACGAATATGTTAGAGTACTAGGAGTACAGTGCATATGAGGAAGCTGTGTAAATAGGTGTGAGACTGAGACCATCCGGCCCGACGAACTAATGGCTGTGGTTTGGTCCAAGGAAAAATGGTTAGGCTTAATAAAGACTAATAAAATTAATATTATGTTTGGGAACCAACAATGCTGTCCTCGGGTATAGCTTTCTCTAACTTTGCAATAGTATTTTGTAAGGTTGTGGGAACAAAGGGATTAAGTAAACCATCAACAATCGCTTATTTCATATGTAAACTGGAGTAGGCAGGTGCTTGCTGGAGTCAGCAGTTACTCACTACTGACACAAATTAGAGATAGTACAGATGGAAACCAACATACTAAATTCGCAGAGGCTAGGCACGGGTACACTACATTAATACGAAAAACTTAATTCCGAAAGTCACAATCACGAATTTCATGATTCCGAATTTCATAAGTCCGAATGATTCGAAATCCCGAAAGTCAAAAATCCGATGTTTCATAAATCCTTTTTATTAAAAGTCATAATTTTAAAATTCCGAATGTTTACAATTCCGACTGTTAGAATGCCGAATTTCAAGAAACCGAACCGTTGAATTCCGAATCATTAAAAATCCGCCCTATTATAAATACGAACTCCGATTATTAAAAATCCGAAATATCATAAATACGAAGGGTGAATGCCGTTTCCACAAACAGGAACGCTGTTTTGACTCGAAAACTTATCATTAAAGACGATTATTTATGTACGATTCCACCCGTTCTTTTAAAGTATAGTCAAATCTAACTACCGAAAATATTATTTCCAAGTGAGTGGAAGGCAAACGACAAAACAAAAAAAAATAACCACGAAGGCTAAGGCGGGAGCTCCGCTCCGCTTCGCTCCCGCCTTAGCCTTCTAACCTAACCTATCCGAGTCGGGGTACTCTGAGTCGGGGTGTTAACCATTCACTTATTATGGTTAACACCTCGACTCGGATAGGTTAGGTTAGAAGGCTAAGGCGAAAGTGAAGCGGAGCGGAGCTCCGGCCTTAGCCATCCAGGTTATTTTTTTTGTTTTATCGTTTGCCTTCCACTCACTTGGAAATAATATCTTCGGTAGTTAGACTTGACCGTACTTTATTAAAAAAACTTAAACAGTGAATTTTCGGATATTTGAAATTCTGAATAATGTTTTTCAGGAAAATAACAGTCCGGTCTTTTGATTATTCGTACTAATGAATATGACTTTCGGATAAATGAATATCGTCCTTTTGAATATTCGGAGCTTTGTATCTTAGGAATTATAATCTTCGGAATTTTGAACATCGGAATATTGAAATTCGGAAAAACATATTTCGGAATTTTTGGGTGTTCCCGCTAGGCACACATAGACAACGCTTACTGAGTTCACAGAGACGAGGTCAGGCGGTTTGAGCCGAGTTTTCGATACTGAATTGTGTGCGAGTGTGCGTAGCAGAGGGTAGGTGTAAAAAAAAAGGACATACATGAGGTTTACTTCTGTACTATCTCTAATTTGTGCTACTAAGCTTTGAGGTAGGCGCCCAGGAGGGACTAAAAACATAAAATTCATGTCAATTACCTTGAGGGGCAATGGTGATTAGCACGGCCTCTATGCTACAAACCTACAAAGTAAAGACTTTAAATCACAACGATTGACTACAACGCGACAACGCATAGAATCTGGGACCTCACGCGAAAAACTCGTTTTTTCCATACACCGATGTTTCGGGCGTTTTACAGCGCGTACAACAATTTTTATTTTTGATTGTCTACAACACCAAGCTGGCGTAGCCAGTTACGTATCAGGGCAAGTTTCTAAAAAAATATTTCGTATTATAGGGAGTTCCAAAATAATAAAACGACTTTTTTTGTAGACATAAACACAACTTGTAAGGGGTATACTTCGGTTTTGTGAAAGTTCACGATCTAAGTTATGGGGTAGGCCTAGCCCACGGGCGTCGCCAAGAGAAGGGTTTTTGAGGTTCGAACCCCTATCATCGTATGAACCTCAAAACCTTCCCCATGGTTACGCCACGTTCACAAGCTTTGAATTTTTATTACAAAATCTTGAAACTGCTAATTTAATTATAGTTACCGCTAATCGCCTATGCCTCAAGTTGGTCTGTTGCCCAAATTAATCGCTCAGTCCGGCTTGATGAGGCGACTAGACGCGGCCACAGACGATCACGTGCAATGCAAATGAAAACGGCCTTTACCGTTTTAATTTAAACTAATGTTTATGCTAGTTTAGTAGAATTTACGCAGCGTGTGTTGAATACGTTTAGTGATGGGCTGCTGAATTATTATATTGCTATTATTTAGTTCATAAATCATAAATTTTAACATAAAATGTTAAATTTCAATTAAACATTGATTGAGACACTGAAGATTATGAAAATGCGCTTTCCAATTCGATTTTTCTTTCGTCTTCTAAATCTGTCTGGTGATTCACCGAATTCAATACGAGTTAGCAGATTACCTACTTGATAATTAGAATACCTAGTATTGGTACAATATACATCGTAAAAATATAAGTAATAATTAAGTACCTAAGTACCTACCTAATAAAAAGAAAATAACTCTTTCCTTAGCACTTTAAAGATTATAATGATTTCATTATGACATGATTGTAATGTAAGCTTTAATTCAATCGTATCTTGGCCATGTTAGGTACGAAACGAATAGGAAAACTCGTTTAAGATTAGAAACCACAGATAAATAATATTAAACGTAGAAAAAGAAAAAGAAACCTATCAATACTTTTTCTCAAGTTACTAGGCGCTCATGATTTGGTTGGAGATCGATACGACACCTGTGCGTTGCTATGACGACGCGAGGGCGCTATCCGACACCAGCGCGTAATTTGAAATTCGAACCGCGCCATAATGTCTGCGTTGGGAGGCGCGTGCCCACTATTTTCGACAAAATTACTCGTAATTTCGAATAGGGTGTGTCTTTGAAATAATTAATCCTGTCTGAGCTGATTTTGAAATAAACTGCTTGTAAACTGAGTCGAAGAATGATATAAAACATATCACCGACGCAGTTATGGTTTTCTTTTATTTTTTAATTTAATTTGTTCTATTTTGCACAGCTTTGTCAAATGCTACTTTTCATATTTTTTCGATTTATTTCTTCGAGAGCTCAACAATAAACAAGGTACATACCTACTTATTTACTAAAAATCACGCTCTAAAAAGTATGAACACAAGGGGACGGTAAATGTAGGTAGTAGTTAGTTACCTTCATTAAAAATGTTTATGTGATTATGATTATTCTCTGAAGGGTTTGACATCACACATACAGTCTATAACTCGCAAACGATGTGTTCATATAATGATATCTCGTTTGTCAAAAACTGTTGAATAGTTTTCCGCAGACGATTCAGTCCATGATGAATAAAACGTTTGTCAAAATCTATTGAGTACTAGCTGAACCCGCAACTTCGTTTACGTCACATAAGGTGTATGAAATGAAAGAAAGAGGTATTTCTTCAGCAGACTCATCAACCAGCGTGTGAAACTGCCCTGTTTGCTTAATCATAAAAGAGCTTAAAGATTAAGTCTATTCTAAAACTTTTTTCTAAAATTTTATGATTAAGCCAACACGCCAGTTTACATTTAGGTACCCATTTTTAGATTCATATGTCTATGTACGATTCTTTAAAGTGATATAACTTTTTTATTTATAAACCGATTGACATGAAATAAACACTAAATGTTAAGTGGAGCAAACCTCGACACAATAAAGAAAACCGCATTGCAATCGATTAAGCGGTTACTGAGATTAGCGTGCACAACCGTACAGACAAACAGGCATACAGACAAACAGACAAAAATTCTAAAAATCATTGTTTTGGGCTCTATTGCGTTCCTAAAGCCCCCTATAATATTTTTTCTTATTTATCTTCCATGTACAGACAGCGACTTGTTACGATTTTATTATATGTATATATATATTGATTGATATTGATGATAATGTATGTTTAAGCTTTCATGCTTACGATTAAGACCTCTGGTGTTGCAAACGTCTATAGGCTACGGTTACCAACCTTCCGGTGGGCCGTAAGCTTGTCTGCCACCTAAGTAGTATAAAAAAAAAATAACTAAGGCATAAAAATACAGAGACTGTTATCACACAAAACACAAAGGCACCTTGATTCATTCAGTTAGGTTCATTCGCCCCTTATGTTGGCTTAGATTAGACACAATCTATTGGATGTATGGAAGTGTGTGAACAAGGTAACTTTAGATATCATAAACCCTTGAACACCAACACACACATTTTTCAGCTTCATATAAACGCCTACCATACCAAATTCGAATGTAATGATTTTGTAACTTGCCTGTAATCTTGCAGTACCTGCGATCTACCTATTTTCTTTCAACTCTACATGGAGAGAACTTTTACAAACGATAAATTTATAAAAAAACATAATATATGTATACCAGAGGATATATTTTTGTTTTTATTTTTTGAAGTGAAACTTCTTTATCGGCGTTGGAAAAAAATTTGCGTCACGTCACGTCACGATTTTTGGTTACGCGCCATCTTTGTTCTGTTCCCCACCACGGTGGATTCGAATGAAGAGTACTTTATCCAGGGATAGCATGTCATTTAAGGGTTTTTGGACTTTTTGACTTTTGGACTTTTAGACTTTTAGACTTTGGGACTTTGGGACTTTGGGGCTTTGGGACTTTGGGACTTTGGGACTTTGGGACTTTGGGACTTTGGGACTTTGGGACTTTGGGACTTTGGGACTTTGGGACTTTGGGACTTTGGAACTTTGGGACTTTGGGACTTTGGGACTTTGGGACTTTGGGACTTTGGGACTTTGGGACTTTGGGACTTTGGGACTTTGGGACTTTGGGACTTTGGGACTTTGGGACTTTGGGACTTTGGGACTTTGGGACTTTGCGACTTTGTGACTTTGCTACTTTGCGACTTTGCGACTTTGCGACTTTGCGACTTTGCGAATTTGCGACTTTGCGACTTTGCGACTTTGGGACTTTGGGACTTTGGGACTTTGGGACTTTGGGACTTTGGGACTTTGGGACTTTGGGACTTTGGGACTTTGGGACTTTGGGACTTTGGGACCTTGAGACCTTGGGACTTTGGGCCTTTGGGAATTTTGGACTTTTGGCCTTTTGGACTTTGGACTTTGGACTTTTGGACTTTTGGACTTTTGGACTTTTGGACTTTTGGACTTTTGGGACTTTTGGACTTTTGGACTTTTGGACTTTTGGACTTTTTGACTTAATTTAAGGTGAGGTGAAAATTAAGTTTATGAAGAAGTTTCACTTCTTACGTGTGTACACTAAGTACACGCATTTTTTTACTGATTATGGTCATCGATCTATAATGTACCATATTATGTACAATGGTTTTGGTGAAGTATGGATATCTCTTTTCAAAATCGAAGCGTCGAAACTACTACCTTCTTTGGGAGTTACAAAACATTCCAGACTTCCCTAAGCACGTTGTTCAAGCATTAATTATATTATATAAGATAGTCGTCTAGAGACTTTATTCAGATAAGTGTTTTTTGACTTTTTTGCACTAGTATCTAACCTAGCTCGCAGCTGCATTAAAATTGGCAAATAGAATCATTGAATCATCCCTACTTTAAGTCCATTCAATTTATTTTGAAGTGTATCTTCATTATAATTTTGAGGAATGAGTTTATTATAGGACTTGTTTATTCAACATTTTTGACAATTCAATCGAATTATATCGAGTACTAACGGACGTCACGCGGTTTCACCCGCGTAGTTCCCGTTCCCGTGGGAATACGGGAATAAAATATAGCCTATGTTCACCGCAAAGAGTGTAGCTTTCCAACAGTGAAAGAATTTTTCAAATCGGTCCAGTAGTTTCGGAGCCTATTCGTTACAACAAACAAACAAACAAAAAAACAAATCTTTCCTCTTTATAATATTAGTATAGATGAGTAGGCTAGGTTATTGTCCTGAATCTACCTAAAAAGTATGATTTTTATTTGCTTGTTTGAAGTCCCCAGTTTGGTCAGTGAGTTTTTTCAGGCCTGAGATGCGTAACAGTTTAGTAAAATTAATTTTAAGGAAATGCTGAATAGTAGATTGTTCACCGAGGGTGGAAAGAATCAATTCCCGAGGTATTTAGACGCCCGAGCGCAGCGAGGGCGGCTATAGTCCGAGTCGGAATTGATTCTTTTACCCGAGTTAAGCACTCTACTTTTCATTTCAAATACGAGGAAAATAAAACTAATAATAAGATTCAAACCTTACCATAAAATATTATTACCAATTGTTTAGAATTCTGTTACAGATAAATAACAACTACATTATGTCGACTTTTTAAATTTTAAATATGGAACTCACCATGTAATTGTTGCAGAGATTATAACCGGCCCCATACACGTACAATATTATTGACTCAATAATATTGTATCAATATTTATTTCCGTCCGAATATAGTCCCTTCAAACCTCAATATTACCCATACACGGTCAATTTATTGCTATATTGATCAATATTATTGTACGTGTATGGGGCCGGTAAAGAAATTTTCGCTAAGTTCACACTGGCTGTTTGGAAAGTCGCATGGCCGCAGCATTTTTTTTTTAATTTTTTTTTTTACACAAATCTCTTCACTATCACAGCTGACCTGTCGGCAGTTCTATTTTTAAAGTTCATTCCGGCCCTTGGGTGGGAAGTAATTTGTATGAGTTTTTCCCTCCCTAGGGAGGGAAACAGCATTTTCCACCCAATAGTCAGATCAGGAAAACACTATTTTCCGAGTATGAGAAATGAAAAATTTATTTTCATTCCTTCTATTCGAAAAATATCACTTTGCACCACGCTAACGGGGCGCAAAATAGCTCTTTTCTGTTAAGAGCTTTTTAGCGGGCGGCAAAGTGATTTGAATTTGGAACTTGAAAATTTCATAGAAATCGAACGCAAATTGTATGAATTACTGGCTGGTAAGTGTTGGCTGCACAGCGCGGTGTCCTGTGCTAGCTAAAAAAAAATAAAGAGCGCCATTTATCTGTTCGTGTTCGTCAATATTAATGTTCTTGTAATCAGTAATCATATTTTATTGTATTCTGCAAATATAATAAGTTCTACGTCAAGTTATGAAAGTGACAATCCATGAACTCCTGGAACAATAACTACTTTTAGAAGGTAACTACGTCGTACAAAACTTATTTTTTCTCATAGAAAGGGAATGAAACAATGATATATAAAAAACTATAGATACGTTACCAACACTTAAAAATGGCAACAAAAAAGTCAGGCAATTGCCTTAATTTTCATACATGCTACCATAGATAATTTCATTGAAATTCTTTTTTTGAATATAAAAAATATTTGCCGTTTTTGAAAGCCGTGATGTTCGTACATGACGTGTCTATATTATAATACGTCGTTGGAATGAAAAGTAGAGTATATTACTCGAGTGCAAATTATTTTTCCCTCGGGCGGTGTACCTACTTTGAATCCCTCACTGCGCTCAGGATTCTACGTAAAATGCCAGTATTTTACGTATGTGTATGCTAGTGTATACATGTATGTAGCTCTATAGTAAAGGATACCAGGACATCATAAATAACGAGCAATTAGCATGTCTGCTGCATTCATAATTTATTGTACCGTTCGACAAAATGCATGCTATCTATTTTTATGTGTATTTTATAAAGGTTCAGCACAACTAAGAGCGGAGTGGAGTAAGAAGTAAGGAAATGTGATTTAATTTAAATAAATGGTGAAATGGTGGGCTTTTATGAAACTAAGCAAACAAGAGAGATAAATTGACTTCACAAATCGATTTGAAGTATCTATACTGGACTTGGAAATCTTTTCTGGCTCACCGCTGGATTTTAACCGATAAATATCCTTAGTGACACAAGAAGCCTTGATAAACTATGAGGGTCGCTCGGGGCACCTTGACGTTTGATATAAAAATGAACGAGCATCATCTTCGCTCCGTTTCGTTGAAGTCATACCATTATCTGTTAAATAGGCGAGAATAATTGCAGCTTACATTTCAGCGCATCAGTTACATAAACTCGGATCAAATGACTAGGTTCGTTTTTATTAACGAATGGTTAACTGTACCTATGGGTAAATGGTCCACATAGCTTTGGTAAGTAGTTACTTGTGCAATGTCCTGAACGATAGTAGGTATGTACTGGTAGAAATGTCGCCCGTATTGCTACTATAGTGATATTTTTACACCAGGGTCACATGAAGGCTTGGAATTAATCAGAATTGTAGTACTTATACATAGATATAAAATCAGATCAACAAGGCAAAGCGCTCGAAACAATACAAAAGAGACTCATCTTGGGGTGAACTTTATACTAGGAAAGATTCTTTGATTTGATCTGATAAAACTATATTATTGTAATTTATTAGATACATTTGCTTTTTTAACGGTACAAAACACGATTAGGAATACCTTGTTTGATCGAAATCGCTCTCGAAAAATGAGAAATATTGCAAAAATCTTAATAAGTAATGTACTTTTTTTTTATCTAAATAAATTAGTTTAATCCTCATAAAACTTGTTAAAAAATATATATAGGTCTTTAAAACCCTCAGATTTTATAACAATAATATAATGTATAAGAATCTAATGAAATCCGGCAAAAGCGTACGCTGCAATCCTTCGAATTGCCTTAGGATTTGTCAAGGTCGAATATGGCAGCCTTAAGCGCTTTGACTTTGTAGATTAGCCATTTAATAAACTGCTTTTTGTCATTAGTATCAATTAATAAGAATTTAATAATGTTCATCAATTCTATAGAGATAAAAGTCGCTAATTACCGCAATAAAACAGATAAAACACGGTCAATAAACTATTTTCTGAGGAGGTTACCAATGACAATTATTACATAATTATTTGCCAATGACGAGGCGTAGAATATGATAACAATAAATTTGAATAAACAGATGACTCAGTAAATCTGACAGTTACGTTGAATCCTCCACATTCACATAGGTGCTTGAGTTACTATTGTCAACAGGAATAACGCTCAAATGATGGCAAGCGCTTGTTAAGAGTATTATTTGGCGAGAGCGTATAATTTTACGATACTAAGACCGTAGCATTAGTAAGAGGTTAAGAGTTATTTTGCACGTGTGACGAGACGGTTCTGATACGCTGGTGCTATGCCCAAGCTTGTAGAAGAGGAGATTTTGATTTTACTATAAGGTTATTATGTATTTGAGGAAAGACTTTTTCACGAGCACCAAGATATATGGGAGGTATCAGGTTCAGCAGCACGAATTTAGCACATCTTGACCTGCGATCACATCATCGTCATTAATGACCATCGTCGTTGATGATCGAAAGTGGTCGTGATCGAAATGATTTCGATCAAACCAGAATCCACATCAATATAGGTACTTCGCCGGGTCGGTTTTAAAATCTATACAAATATTAATTTTAAAATGATTACTATTCGTAAGTAAGTAATTTTTAATCTTATCTTTGAATTACTTACTGCCCCAGATATAAGACATTCATAACGGAGTGTTGTAAAATTATCAGTAAATTTTATAGTAAGTTGATAAACAGACATGTTTCCAAGTATATTAATAATATTTTAACAGTTTAGTGAAAAAGTAACAAAATTAAATGTGCTGTGATTTTTGTGAATCGGACATAATAAATAGTATAATCATTGGGTATGAATACTAAGTAGTGAAAAAAAAACTGTGTAATTGTAATTCACGTGTTTATAAAGTGGAATACGTGCACAGATAATATAATATATTCTATACTAGTAGGATTAATAATTAAGGGCAACCCGGTATCCCTTTCTGTCATATTTTATCAGTTTCGTTATATTTTGCGGTATGATAGCATGGACATAATCCCTTTAAAACATCCGGCTCTAGTGCACACCCGGTGATTTCAGTATCTTCAAGTCAACTATCCCGAACTCCAGACGGATAGAATGACGATTTCCACACGATTTTAGAAATATCAGCGCGACCCATATTTTGGGTAGATACTGCTGATATACGAACTTAAACCTAGATGTCATGAATCTACCACTCCTGTTTGGCCATTGCGGAGACAGAATTGCCATTTTGCCTCTAAGCTAGTTGGACCTTCTCTAAAACATGTGACCCTAGTAGATCAAACATCTCGATGTGATGATTATGTTACAGATGCAAGAGTTTCTCGCGAGGTCTAATCATGCTCTACATTCCCACAGCAAAAGCTATTTCGCTCTGCTGTGTCATATGACGATTTTATTTGTGACTAGCTGAGCCCGCAACTTCGTTTACGTCACATAAGGTGTATGAAAGGAAAGGTATTTCTTCATCAGAGTCATCAAGCAGCGTCTGAAACTGCCCTGTTTGCTTAATCATAAAAGAGCTTAATGATTAAGTCTATTTTAAAACAATTCAGTCCACGCCTTCGGCGCGGACTGAATTGTTTAAAAATAGTCTTAATCATTAAGCTCTTTTATGATTAAGCCAACACGCCAGTTTAGGTTCACTCACATTCAAAGAAACCCCTACAATTAAAATTTACTATAAAATATCTTATTCTTAAAAGTGTTATAACTCTTTTATTTCTAAACCGATTTACACAAAACAAACGCTAAATGTTAACTGGAGCAAACCTCAATACAATAAAAAAAACCGCATTGCAATCGGTTGAGCGGTTGCTGAGATTAGCGTGCACAACCGTACAGACAAACAGATATACAGACATACAGACATACAGACATACAGACAAACAGACAAAAATTCTAAAAATCATTGTTTTGGGTTCTATTGTGTTCATAAAGCCCCCCTATAATATTTTTTCTTATTTATCTTCCATGTACAGACAGCGACCTGTTACGATTTTATTATATGTATTGATTTTGGGCCACCAGATATTTTTAAAGAACCCTGATATCACTTTCTAATACAAAAATATAAATTCTTAGTACATGCAGGTCCTTGACTCCCTGGACAACACGATTTTGACGTCCGTCCTTAATAATGCTACACCTGCTAAATGTAGGTCATTAGATTTGAGTCAACGATTTATCAGAATTCATCCAATCCAATATGCTACAAATTTATAAACACCTATTAAGTTATACTCTCCTAGTACTACAAAGTCAAGTAAAATCGTCAGCAGTATCAGCAATGTTTATTTATCAAACCAATTTATTGACAAATATAGTTAGTTGGTTGGGGTCATAAGTCAAATTCAGTCTAGTCCAAATAATGTAATACATAATTTTAAGCAAAAATATCATTTTGTTACACGACTTTCTACTGTTCTAACGTTATCAAGATCTTAATTATAAAAAACAATTTAAATATTTCCCAGCCTTTTTTGTATTAAGTATGTTTTTGACACATTTACCTACTTATTTTTGAGACGAATATCTTGAATTATACATTCACACAGCTTGGTTTTACCCAGTTTAGAGTTGTTGTTGTTGTTGTTGTGTGTGAACATAAATAAAATTAGTATCTAGAAGTATTTCTTTAAAGGGCTCTATTCTAGTGAGAGAATCTATAGCATCAAATGTGACACAGTGCCTTAACTTGTTAAAAATCTGTTCAGCAATTTCTTTGCTAAGGTCATTCTCGTTGGAGTTGCCATAGTCGTGTAAAAATGACAGTGTTTAATTACAAATATCTAACAAAGGAGAACCTACAAGGATTGAATAAATATAAGGTAAGAATATTTTTTAACATTGAAATGCTTATTTTACTAGATTTTATGGAGGATTTTATTTCATTTTGCATACTTTTTTTTATTATGTGAAGTTTATCTCAAGACAAAACAAAACGATATTAAAGCTAAAAATATATAATACTAGCTGATGCCCACAGCTTCGCCCGCGTAAAATTTGTTCCCATTCCCGCTTCGCGTAGGAACTTATTCCCGGGATAAAAAGTAGCCTATGTGTTATTGCAGACTATAATGTATCCCTGTACCAAATTTCAGCCCGATCCGTTCAGCCGTTCGAGCGTGAAAGAGTAACAAACATCCACACTCACAAACTTTCGCATTTATAATATTAGTAAGATAGTAAGAAGTAAGATATTCATATACCTAAGTTTATTTTACGTCTCTTTAACAAAAAAGGAACTGGCATAAAATAATATTATTTTATGAGACCAACATCCGAACATATATGCTAGCCTAGTACAATTAATGCAAAATATAGTATAAACATACATAGATAAAGGTAGTGCTTTGGCAACAATTGTTGCCAACTTATTGAATTGTTATCGCAGAGGCCGACTCTTGCTTCATACGACGTGAATGCGTGAACGGAAATCTACTGGTAAAACGGCACCTGTCTCATGTTTTGCCGTTCCTAAATATGAGAGTTCCTAATAGATAGAGACAATTCACTCGTAAGTTTCCGTCCACCCGTTCAAGTCGTATAAACCGAGAATTGGCGTCCTGGGGTAATCACAAATGAAAAACTAAAAATGATAAATGTTGTTAAAACTTTTCAGTACAGTGCCATAGACACGAGCCCTCTAAGTCAGTATGTGATGCACCCAACATGGAACGCTATAGTTAAAGTAAGTAACTGCTTATTTAGGTATCCACCTTTATAGTATTTAGAGATGATTAACTTTACCACATCCAGAGATACAAAAATTACACTGCCATTTCCTAGATTTTAAGTAGGTACGTAAGTATGTCATAAAACTACTAGGTGGAACGCGGCGTATACTATGCCACTGCCTTCACCATGGGGATCAAGGCGTGAAAATAATGTATCTACTTATAGCATTATTCTCTTACTATTTAAAGGCTGAAAATGGTTTTTTTTTTTGTAATACGCTCGCCAAATTGTCGTTACCGCTGATGGAAAGCCGTGGCGCATCTAGCGATTGGGGGCCACTCTCACAGTCCGTAAGACTTCTGACAGTGGTCCTCAAGTTGGCGGCCCTGTGACGTGCTTCTTCACGCTCCGCTTGAAGAATCCGGGATTCTAAGATGAGGAAAACACGTGTGCGGGCAGGTCGTTCCAGGTTTTTATAGTTCGACAGAGGAACGTTTATAATTTCTTTTTCTTGTCTGATCCACTACTGATTCCCTATGATTGCCTTTTGACAATATACAGGGTGTATTTTTGAAACGGAACAGTAAGGGTAAGTACCTTAACCGTTGTAGTTACAGCAAAACGTTCTTAGGAGACCTTCCCTAGGCCTCCTGAGCTATTTTAAACTGCATTCACAGATTTTGCAAAAGTCTTACAGTTAGCAAAAAGTACAAAAATATGTTTTCTGTGCCCATCGATTCTATTTCATGTGGGGATCAAAAGACTCTACTGGACCATTTTAGCTTTGAGTACTAGGAAAGGCAGAAATTGGCAAAAACGTTTCTCATAGATTTCGGCAAAAGAATCAAATTTCTACAAGAGTAAAACTTTTAACTATCTAGATATAGAAGGTCTCCTAAAAACGTTTTGCTGTAACTATAACGGTTAAGGTACTTGCCCTTACTGCCCCGTTTCAAAAATACAACCTGTATAGTCTGGTTTGTACGTGGTCAGTAATATGACAGATTGGCAGTACAGCGTACAGCGCGGACTTGTTTGAAAACAGACACTGTTAAACAAATTCTTTTTATAACCCAAATCTATTATCCGAATATACTACTGTCAAATGTAGAGTCAAACAGGTTTTATTCGGTTAGATAGATAGATAGATATTGCTTTATTGTACACCATTACATAAAGCATTTTTAATGATAACTTAATAACTATGAATGAAGAGTACAATGGGCGGTCTTATCGCTAAAAGCGATCTCTTCCAGACAACCTTGGTATGGAGAGAGAAAATCAGGGAATAAATAGGTTAGGTTAGGTTAGATTTCATTTAAATTCCATTTTCTTTTTTCAGATAATACCAAAATTTATAGCACCTAATGTGATAACATTCGCGGGGTTCCTATGCATGTTATTAGCAACTATTTTGGTCACTGTGTACGATTATGAACTCTATGCCACCGGGGGAAGGCCTGGAGTTGAAAGTTATCCCTGTGAAATACCGAATTGGTTGTTTGTTACGTGTGGAGTACTCGTATTTTTGGCGTACAATTTAGGTTGGTAAGTTGCAGCTTTACATAGAGTGAAGGAGGTGGCGTCTACATCTTATTACTTGCTACGATCCTGGTAGAGGCATCCTCACTATGATACAATATTGCAACATTATCACTACAAAAACATAGGAAAACGCGTTTACTTGTTTTTTTTTTTTTTGAGCCCTAAGGCACCACCCGGGAGCGAGGGGTGGAGGTAGAGAACGCTACATGCGTACCACACGGCCGGCCGTGTGATTATGTCAGACTATTACTGACCAAACTCTACCTTGAGCCTCTAGCCCTTGGGCCTTGGAGACTCGTCGGAAGCGATCACCCTTCTAGGGAAGGGTGACGCAGTAACGCGTTTACTTGCCTTCTACATAGCTATTTATACATTGAAGGAATATTTGGTGCACATGTCCATTGAGTAATTGGGTGATGAGAGTCAAAAAAACAATAAAAATAAGTCCAGTAGTCTGGAGAGATGGCGACGAATTCTATGTGTGTTTGCCGAATCGCTGGCTTGACATGTTACGAGTAATCATAACACATCCTTTGCTACTAATGTTATACATGTGAAAGTTAGTAAAGTTATTTGTATGTTTGTAACTCAATCACGCTCTAAGGGCTAAAATTTGGTACAGGGATATATATTATTATAGTCTGGAATAACACATGCCACTTTTTTATCCCTGGTATATTATCTACGCGAGTGAAGTCGTGATCATCACCTAGTGTAAAGCATACCAACGTCACCACCCTATGCCATTTTCTGAGTGGCAAGTGCGAGTTTCGGCGTGCGCTTGTCGACATTTACGGGTGAGCGCGTTATTGCCGATTTGTATGAAATCGAGACAAGTTCTCGTGTTTACAGCTAGGTGGCGGGGTCTCGTTTCCATACGAATTGGCGCGCCGTGAATGTCGACAGGCTCACGCAAAAACTCGCACTTGCCACTCTGATCTGTGGTACACAAACTACCGTAAAAGGTGGCTGACTAAAACTTTTGCAAAAGAAGGAAAAAGCAGGGACAGATTTTAAGTTTTCCCTCAAGCTATTTTTCCTTCTGAAATGAAATCCTGTACCATAGAGCAACACGACTTATGAGTTAGATAGGGAGGTCGTATTGCCCTATGTAATATGCTTACATCAACCTGTTAAACTCCGGCGCAAAGGCGAGAATACCCTCCCAAAAATGCATAACTTGATTATATGCCCAGCAGTGGGCAATCGGCTGAGATGATGTTGAAGATTATATTAGGCTTTAATAATTATTGTATGTGATTGTATTTCAGATGGGCTCGATGGCAAGCAAGCTCGCAGACTCGACGTGTCTGGACCACTGGGGGAACTATTTGACCACGGACTGGATTCTTACATAGTGTTCCTTATACCGTTCACTCTGATATCTGTTTTTGGAAGAGACCCGGAGTTCTCAGTGCCGGTTTACAGGTAAATGAAGTATGTATGTACAATATAATGAGTCACGATAGTTAAGCTAAGTATAACTGTAGACACGGTAAATACTTTTCTGATATCCGTGGGTTATCGGACTTTATAATTTGTAACCTAAGGAATTAGCCATAGATTAAGAAATTTTCACTACTCTCGTTTTAACAACCAAACCATGAACTTTTTGTAATTTTGCATAGGGTTTGGTTGCTGCCTTCGCCGAGAACTATCGGCCTCTATGACCGGGGGCCTGAGGACGGTGAAAGGGTCGCTCACAGTCCTTACAGAAGCAGGCCCATGACGGCAGCGTGACGTGAGCAACTCACGCACGCCCCCCGTTAGAAGCGGGATCACACCCTAAGCCCCCCAAAGACGCGGGATAGCACCCGAACCACCCCCTGGGCGAGGCCGAAGTGGCGGCCGTAGGTCTGTTGGGAGTCCCGGGACATCCTTCCGAGGGCTTACCCGGGACTCCCAACCACAGGCTGTTGGACGTTACGTGAGGTTTTTTA
This sequence comes from Miltochrista miniata, assembly GCA_933228765.1. Lineage (NCBI taxonomy): Eukaryota > Metazoa > Arthropoda > Insecta > Lepidoptera > Erebidae > Miltochrista > Miltochrista miniata. The sequence goes on from OW121769.1 coordinate 8,809,331, forward strand.
GTCGGTAAGAGTCCGGCATATTATCCTTTGAGGACTTTCCCTCACGTAAAAAAAAAGGATTTGGTTGCTGAAACCTTTATTTATCTAGATATCTTTTCCAAGTCCTAATCATTGTAATTTGTGATGAGATAAGTGGAAAGGCCTCCCCAATTTTTGCTATTTTGGTAAAGGCCGTACTCTTCCAACGTAGCTAAAATTTGGAGAGGCATATACTCGTATGCTCAGCACGAACTGTGGTATGGTATTGTACATATTATTTAGATCTGATTGTTCCATTGATGTTTCCATTTCAGAGGTTTCCTATTGATTGTTAGTGTGGTACTAAACTTCTACGCCAGCCACTGGGAGAAGTACAACACAGGGACGCTGTACCTACCGTGGGGATATGACGTCAGCATGTGGGTACGTACATAAGGCGAAGAACTGGGACTTGGGACTTTGGGACTTTGGGACTTTGGGACTTTGGGACTTTGGGACTTTGGGAGTTTGGGAGTTTGGGAGTTTGGGACTTTGGGACTTTGGGACTTTGAGACTTTTGGACTTTTGGACTTTTGGACTTTTGGCCTTTGGGACTTTGGGACTTTGGGACTTTGGGACTTTGGGACTTTGGGACTTTGGGTCTTTGGGACTTTGGAACTTTGAGACTTTGGGACTTTTGAACTTTTGAACTTTTGAACTTTTGGATGGGACCTTGGTACTTTGGGTCTTTGGGACTTTGGAACTTTGGGACTTTTGGACTTTGGACTTTTGGATGGGACCTTGGTACTTTGGGTCTTTGGGACTTTGGGACTTTTGGACTTTTGGACTTTTGGACTTTTGGACTTTTGGACTTTTGGACTTTTGGACTATTGGACTTTTGGACTTTTGGACTTTTGGACTTTTGGACCTTTGGACTTTTGGACTTTTAGACTTTTGGACTTTTGGACTTTTGGACTTTTGGACTTTTGGACTTTTGGACTTTTGGACTTTTGGACTTTTGGACTTTTGGACTTTTGGACTTTTGGACTTTTGGACTATTAGACTTTTAGACTTTGGGACTTTGGGACTTTGGGACTTTGGGAGTTTGGGAGTTTGGGAGTTTGGGACTTTGGGACTTTGGGACTTTTGGACTTTTGGCCTTTGGGACTTTGGGACTTTGGGACTTTGGGACTTTTGGACTTTTGGACTTTTGGACTTTTGGACTCTTGGACTTTTGGACTTTTGGACTTTTGGACTATTGGACTTTTGGACTTTTGGACTTTTGGACTTTTGGACTTTTGGACATTTGGACTTTTTGGACTTTTAGACTTTTAGACTTTGGGACTTTGGGACTTTGGGACTTTGGGACTTTGGGACTTTGGGACTTTGGGACTTTGGGACTTTGGGACTTTGGGACTTTGGGACTTTGGGACTTTGGGACTTTGGGACTTTGGGACTTTGGGACTTTGGGACTTTGGGACTTTGGGACTTTGGGACTTTGGGACTTTGGGACTTTGGGACTTTGGGACTTTGGGACTTTGGGACTTTGGGACTTTGGGACTTTGGGACTTTGGGACTTTAGGACTTTGGGACTTTGGGACTTTGGGACTTTGGGACTTTGGGACTTTGGGACTTTGGGACTTTGGGACTTTGGGACTTTGGGACTTTGGGACTTTGGGACTTTGGGACTTTGGGACTTTGGGACTTTGGGACTTTGGGACTTTGGGACTTTGGGACTTTGGGACTTTGGGACTTTGGGACTTTGGGACTTTGGGACTTTGGGACTTTGGGACTTTGGGACTTTGGGACTTTGGGACTTTGGGACTTTGGGACTTTGGGAGTTTGGGACTTTGGGAGTTTGGGACTTTGGGACTTTGGGACTTTGAGACTTTTGGACTTTTGGACTTTTGGACTTTTGGCCTTTGGGACTTTGGGACTTTGGGACTTTGGGACTTTGGGACTTTGGGACTTTGGGACTTTGGGACTTTGGGACTTTGGGACTTTGGGACTTTGGGACTTTGGGACTTTGGGACTTTGGGACTTTGGGATTTTGGGAGTTTGGGAGTTTGGGAGTTTGGGAGTTTGGGACTTTGGGACTTTGGGACTTTGAGACTTTTGGACTTTTGGACTTTTGGACTTTTGGCCTTTGGGACTTTGGGACTTTGGGACTTTGGGACTTTGGGACCTTGGGACCTTGGAACTTTGGGACTTTGGGACTTTTGGACTTTTGGACTTTTGGCCTTTTGGACTTTTGTACTTTTTGACTTAATTTAAGGTGAGGTGAAAATTAAGTTTATGAAGAAGTTTCACTTCTTACGTGTGTACACAAAGTACACGCAATTTTTTTTTAACGTGAGGGAAAATCCTCAAAGGATGTTCCGGACTCTTACCGACTAAAAAACCTCACGTAACGTCCAACAGCCTATGGTTGGGAGCCCCGGGTAAGCCCTCGGAAGGATTTCCCGGGACCGACGCGTCATACATTTGCCTCTGTACCACGCCAAAAAATAATTATTATCTAACTAGGTGATGCTCACGGATTCGCCCGCGTGAAATTAGCTTCCCGTTCCCGCTTCCCGTGGGAACATATGCCCGAAATGAAATTTAGCCTATATGTTATTCTGGACTATAAGCTTATCTCTGGACCAAATTTTAACTTAATCCATTCAGCCGTCAGAGCGTGATTGTACAAACATCTTCACAAACTTTCACATTTATAATATTAGTAGGATTGTAAGTAGTACGTACCTACCTACTACGACCACTAAACTAGTACATTTCATTGTAGTTGACTGTACAATAAAAATTAACACACAACAGCCATTACGCGTTTGTCGATTAATACATTTTTAAATATAATGAAATTTTATATGTCTTTGTGTTTCCCCCTTCACCCGCTATGACTAGCAGAATATTTTTGTATGCGGTGGTTCGCAAAGGCTAGTCCCGTGATATATGGTCTAAAAGTTAGCGGGATATTTACCATGTATTGTTGAGATACATGAGTGGGATCATGGTGCTTGCAACAGCGCCGAAATATCGGAAACTCTCAACAATACATGGTAAATATCCCGCTAACTTTAATACTAGGTCTCTTCCTTTCTATTTTGGTACAAAGAGGGCATAGCTAAGTCTTTTTCGGGTTCCGCACCCAAAGGATAAAAACCAACAGGGCCCCTATTCATGAGACTTCGCCGTCCGTCTTTCTCTCTGTCCAGGAGGCTGTATCTCAGAAACTGTGATAGCTAGAGAGCTCAAATTTTTACTGATTATGTTTTTCTGTTACCGCTATGACAAAAAATAAAAAACCAACGTGATTTATGCCGTTTTTTGGCGCCTCCCTGCGCGAATCAGAATCGCACTTGGCCAGACGTTATTATTATTTTTACTAATTATTACGATTCTAGCAGTAACTTTTCTTTTTTCTTTGTTTCTATTCTTTAAAAATGTTTACAGGTGTCGTCAGCGCTGTTCGTAGTCGAAGGAGCGTACGGTCCGGGGCTATTCAAGGGGTACATGTTCGGAGGTTACACGTTCGTGGACGTGCTGGGGACGGTCGTACACCTCGTGGGGTTGCTCACCACCTTGCCTGTAGTTGTTTATAACATTTATTTGTAAGTATACTTGTTTCTTTTTGGTTTTTACTCGAGGAAATCCTCTTGGAAGCTTGACTTCTACCGACTAAAACCAACCGGTACCCTTCTATCTGCCAAACCGCTGGGAGCCCCGAGTAAGCCCTCGGAAGGGTAACCGTAGAGTTCGGGACTTCACGCGAAATACTATTTTCATGCACCGATGTTCTTGTAAAGGCACTTCTGCTACATACAGCGCTATTCTTAACCGAAGGAGCGTACGGTCCGGGGCTATTCAAGGGGTAGGTACATGTTCGGAGGTTACACGTTCGTGGACGTGCTGGGGACGGTCGTACACCTCGTGGGGTTGCTCACCACCTTGCCTGTAGTAAGTTGTTTATAACATTTATTTGTAAGTATACTTGTTTCTTTTTTGTTTTTACGTATGAAAATCTTCATGGATGCTATGCCGGGCTTCTACCGACTAAAACCAACCGGTACCTACCCTTCCATCTGCCAAATAGCTGGAAGCCCCGAGTACGCCCTCGGAGGGATAACCCAAGCAAAATACTATTTACTGTCATGCATCGACGTTCTCGTGAAGGCGTCTTCAGCGCTATTTGTAGTCGAAGGAGAGTACGGTCCGGGCTTTTTAAGTGGTACTTACATGCTCGGAGGTTACACGTTCGTGGACGTGCTGGGGACGGTCGTACACCTCGTGGGGTTGCTCACCACCTTACCTGTAGTTGTTTATAACATTTATTTGTAAGTATACTTCTTTTTTTTTGTTTTAACGTGTGATAATCTTCATGGATGCTGTGCCAGGCTTCTACCAACTAAAAGCAACCGGTATTCTTCCATCTACCAAACAGCTGGGACCCCGAGTACGCCCTCGGAAGGATAACAGTAGAGTTCGGGACTTCACGCGAAATACTACACTCGAGAGCAATGAATCCGGGTCACTTAAAGAATGTTAAAAATCTCGGAAACTAAAAATGATAGGTGAATGCAATAAATTGTATTTAATAGACAATGTAATACTCCTTAAATGAAAGTAAAAAAAATATGAGTCACCATACATTTTATTATCACAAAATTACATAAAGAAAAAACTGCCGATCTCTCCTTAAAACAAAAATTGGAAACATGAAATTTTTGAACTTTATTACGATTTTCTTGAATTTTAATACTTCGTATTGCCTCCTCGTGCTTCCATTACTGCGTTTACGCGGTTTGGCATGCTGTACACCAAGTTCCTTATACGATTTTGGGGAATATTCTCCCATTCCTCTGTGAGAGCAATTTTGAGCTCACGAAGCGTGATTGGGGGAGGGTTTCGTTGTTTTACGCATCTGCCTAGCTCGTCCCAAGCATGCTCGATCGGGTTGATATCCGGGCTGCGCGCTGGCCACTCCATACGAGTAATGTTCATCTCTTGAAGGTAGTCATTCACAATCCTACCTGTATGAGGTCGGGCATTGTCATGCATAAATATAGCATCCTCACCTAAATTGACCATAAATGGACCAACGTGATCATTGAGGATTTCTTCCACATATCTTACGCTAGTTAAAGAGCCGTTTTCTATGATCACCAGCTCTGTGCGACTTTCAGAAGAAATTCCGGCCCACACAAGTACAGACCCACCACCGTAGGCTACTTTTTCTTCGATGCATGCTTGCTTGAATCTTTCCCCTGGTCTTCGATACACTCTGTGTCTTCCATCGTGCTTGTAGAGCATAAATTTTGATTCGTCGGAGAACATAACTTTTGACCAATCTTCAATACTCCAATTTACGTGGCTCTGGGCATACCTTAGTCTCGAAATACGATGCCCACGCTCCAGTTTAGGGCCGTTTGCAGGTCTAAGGGGTTTTAAGTTAGATTCAGCAAGCCGACGTCTTACTGTCCATGCACTTGGGTTACTTCCTCCGAGGCGTCGAAACTGATTGGTGAGTTCAGTTCCTGTGAGAAAGCGATTTCGAAGCATGGTGTTCACCAAGTATCGGTCTTCTCGTGCTGTGGTACACCTGGTTCTGCCCGTTCCTGGTCTGCGTAGGTTAGAACCAGTTTCTTCGTAACGTCGGAGAACTCTTTGTACTGTTGACAGCGACACACCGACAGTCCTGGCTGTATCGCGCTGACTCCGGCCGGTTTCCAGCATTGTAAGTATTCTGGTGCATTCTTCAGGCGTAAGCGACATAATTTCAGCTTGATTAATGAATATAGAGCACTATCAACATGGTTTATGTACCCACATAAATGACAGATTACAAACAAAAGCAACACCAAATGCTGTAATTTCGTAGTTCCATCTTCGAAAGTGGCCCTTTTTCAAATTTGATTTTTTTATGATATAACTTTACAATAACTAAGAAGTTTTAATACCTTCATTTAAGGAGTATTACATTGTCTATTAAATACAATTTATTGCATTAACCTAGCATTTTTAGTTTCCGAGATTTTTAGGATTCTTTAAGTGACCCGGATTCATTGCTCTCGAGTGTATTTACTTTCATGCATCGATATTCTCGTAAAGGCACTTCTGCTACAAACAGCGCTATTCGTAGTCGAAGGAGCGTACGGTCCGGGGCTATTCAAGGGGTACATGCTCGGAGGTTACACGTTCGTGGACGTGCTGGGGACGGTCGTACACCTCGTGGGGTTGCTCACCACCTTGCCTGTACTTGTTTATAACATTTATTTGTAAGTATGCTGGTTTTATGATAGTAGATTACCTTGATTATGGCATTTTACACCTTTAAGATTTAGACAACTGATACACTATAAATTAATTATCTACATCCAAACACATCACAAGTCAAAGTGCTCTTCACATTTTTTTATACTGCTAAAGTGGCAGACAAGCATACGGCTCGCCAGATGTACTGGTAGTCATCGCAGCCAATGGATAAGCCTAAAACATCCTCACAAACAGAAAAAACCAAAAATATTATTAATATACTAGCTGATGCCCGCAGCTTCGCCCGCGTAAAATTGTTCCCGTTCATGCTTCACGTGGGAACTTATTCCCGTGATAAAAAGTAGCCTATGTGTTATTTCAGACTATAATGTATCTCTGTACCAAATTTCAACCCGATCCGTTCAGCCGTTCGAGCGTGAAAGAGTAACAAACATCCACACTCACAAACTATCGCATTTATAATATTAGTAAGATAAAAGTAAAATTCCCGTCCAAATCGGTCCAGCCGTTCCAGAGATTAGCCGGAACAAACAGACAGATAGACAGACAAAAATTTTAAAAATATATGTTTTGGTATGTGTACCGTATATACATTCATGTGCATGTTGTAGAAAGCGGTTATTTTAATATTACAAACAGACACTCCAATTTTATTTATTTGTATGTATGTATGTATAGATAGATACATATCAAATTCCAAAGATATTGAATTAATTAACATAAAAAAATTCACAATACAATGAACTCTAATGGACGTTTGCAACACCAGTGGCGCTACAGTCGAGCTGCCGATCGGTACTTATCACATCTATCATCCTGGGTGGGTATTGAACCTCTGGTTTCGCAGTCAGGTTGCGGTACCTCTAATAAAATCAAGAGTAATAAAAATAGTTGAAAGTATTGGTACTCTAACAATATACCTACATTGTTAGAGTACCAATACTTTCAACTATTTTTATTACTCTTGATTTCATTACAGGTAGAAGTGAAAAAAAGAAAGAAAGAAAAATAAATTTATTTCACATAGGCATATACAGATGCTCTTGTAAAACGTTCAGAATATAAAACAAAACTCTACCACCAGTTCACAACGCGACCCACCTGAGAAGAACTGGCAAGAAACTTAGCGGGTTATTCTTTTTAGAGCTCTATTTACAAAATGAATCTAAAAACTATGCATTTTAACAATTTTTTGAGAATCCAGCAGAGCATGTCATTTCCAGGCTTCTCCATCCAACAAATAATCACCAATTGTATAGTAGCCCCTGCAGTACAATTTACTTTTTACAACCTTTTTAAATTTATTAAGGGACATACTTTTAATAAAATGATGAAATCAAGAGTAATAAAAATTGTTGAAAGTATTGGTACTCTAACAATATACCTACATTGTGGGAGTACCAATACTTTCAACTATTTTTATTACTCTTTATTTCATCATAGGCTTCTTAGTATTGGAGTAGTTAGATTATTACTTTTAAATACAGTTGCTCAAAAAGTGACGTATTACAGGGACGTATAGCGTTCGGGATGAGGGCTATTACGCACCTGTGCTTTTTTCATTACCTTTCCCGCACTCGTGCGTTTTCTTTCCCAACTGTCAAAATAATGTCTATTAAAAATAAAAAACCAACCAAAAATTCATAGAAGTTTTAGTGATTCATGCAAATATTTATAAAAAAAAGATACTAATTTGTTTCAATATCAGATTAAAGTAATTTTAATTAAAATTTGAACATAAATAATATAAGTATCGGCCAAATTAAATTTATAAATTTAAAAAAATTTTGGCTGTATGAAGTGCACTGCCATAGTCTGTGCTTAGGTTTACTTATAATATTTTACGGTTGCCGCCATTTTGGACAATTCAGGTTTATTTTTTTTTTATTATTTTATTAAATTGCTTAATTTTTTCGCAACTGTATTAAAAATAGTTGTTCGATACAACGTGTGGGACTGTTATTTAAACTCGTTCTGACTGTCTACCCTCGCCTTCGGCTCGGGTCAACATCTGTCAGAACTCGTTGTAATAACAGAAATCCCACACTTGTAACGAAAACTACTATTTTAATGTCTCTTCCAGGTCCTACAAGAACAAAACCGGTAAGAAGTACTCGTTCCTGGGGATGCTGAAGCCTCTATCGTCCGTATTGCTGATGACCGGCGCCTTCCTCTTCTGGGGAGCATACTCCAAGAATAACATCATTGAACAACATCCGAGGGCATTTATTTTCCTTTTTGGGACGCTCTTCAGTAATATCGCTGTTAGTATGATAACATCTTACTAATATTGTAAACTAGCTAATGCACGCAGCTTCGCCCACGTAAAATTTGTTCCCGTTCCCGCTTCCCGTAGGAACTTATTCCCGGGATAAAAAGTAGCCTAAGTGTTATTCCAGACTATAATGTATCCCAGTTCCATATTTCAGCCAGATCAGTTCAGCTGTTGGAGCGTGAAAGAGTAACAGACATCCACACATCCACACTCACAAACTTTCGCATTTATAAATATTATAAATGCGAAAGTTTGTGAATGTGAATGTTGGGATGTGTGAATATTTGTTTCTCTTTCAAGTTCTGATTGCAGAACGGATCTGGCTGAAATTTGGTACATTGATAGATTAACAACTATAGAACCGAGGATGGGCACAAACACACCATCCACCACAGGCGCCATCTTGTTTTATATTAACGGATACAAAGTTTACGATTTACGTATTCACACAGAAGCGCTTGTAGCCTCTCTATCTCAGGCTGTGTTTAGACATTCTTTCTTTCTTTTTTCGAATGTTTATACTGTTAGCACCAATAATAAAAATGCGATAGACCATTCAAAACTATCCTAGCAAATGTAAAAAGCAAATGGCACAAATAATGTTTTAGAATGAACAAAGCGACAGCTATAAGTCTGATATAATATTTAATCTTCATCTAAACAAAATTATACTAAGCTCATTTTCATATTGACTAGGATATGTAAAGCAGGATGGTCGCCTTTATAATATTGACGAAATGTATTTTCTTATTTTTATAACCGTCTCGCTAGACATGTTGGCATCACTGGCTTGGCTTCACATATCAGTCTCTGAAATTTAAAGCCGAGGTAACGGCAATGTCAAAATAAATAGTTTGGCAGTACACTACAATGACACGGTAAAACTGTTCTAACCCTGTTCAGTTTACCAAGGTCTAATAAATACAGAAATTGAAGTATTACTAATACTGAGCTTTTATCTTGTAGAAATTCTTATGAATGATATGCCAGACTCGATCCGACTAAAACCACAATAAATAAATATTCACGGACATTTCACACAACGCTATCTGATCCCAAAGTAAGCTAGGAATAACCTGCTTGTGTTATAGGTATCAGACTACGGATAATAATACATAATATACTTTTAAATACATACTTTTCATACACAGGCTCTTGAGACAAACATTTAGGTATGTGTCACACAAATTTTTGTCTCCGGTGAGAATCGAACCCATCACGACCTCCAGCGCCGCAGGCGGTATCACTACCGACTACGCCACAGAGGCAGTCTCTACCTATTCGTCTTTCCCGGATAATTCCTTGGTAGAATATTCCAAACTAATAGGTATAGGTACTAGGTTCGTAGGTGTAGGACATCCTACGAATTTCTGTTGGTTTGAGACTTGGCGCCACGCTTTGCGCTCCACATCGATGCCCCTGCGGTTTAAACCTTGCCATCCAATGCGCAAAAATTTTTCAAGAGTTTGAGAAAGCTTCTTGTGGAGTCGGCTGGTGACCCAAGGGCTGGCAGTTTTCTCGCTCAGCGAATAAGTATTGCTATTTAAAGGGGGAATGCTGCTAGGCTTTTGGACACAATGCCACGGGGGCCTTATTTAGGTTCAGTTTAGATAGTAATAATGTAAATATATAGATATGTAATAATTATGTTTCTCTGTAATTTTTAACAATAAATGTATTAAATTTTGGTAGGTACCTACTAGCTTATTATCGTAGTGATAAAAAAGTCGGACTGCAAAAATTGCATTTTTGGATGTCTTCAGGTATTTGTTTTTTCTCTCTCTTACCGGTTAACACCACTGACCTTACCTCTCTACGACCGGGAGTTCTGAGTAAGCCCTCGGAAGGATGTCCCAGAATTTCACGCTCCTATCTATAACGCGAATAACTTTTTATCCCGGGGATATCATCCCATGGGAAGCGGGTATCGTTTTAGCTACCAGTTAGTAGGTATAAGTAGATTATTTGAATGGAAAACTAGACAAGTGAATAATGGAAGTCGCAGCTAAATTATAAAACCTGAATTTTGGTGAAATCACTAAATCCAGATCCACAGTACCTACGCTAAAAATGTAATGTTAATAAGAAAATCTTTGAAGCCTTCGACCTTTTAAAACAAAAAAAATGTTTATAGATTACATAAACCAAGTTAAAAAAACTGTCAAAATTTTATATTTAAAAAAAATCTTGTTTCAAATCCTTTTCCTCTTAGGCCACTGTAAATGTTGTTGATGCGCATTTCACGTGAATTTAGAATAACAATACGTAATAGCATTTATTTCATCCTACTGCGTTATATGATCCCAGGCGTATTGTTTTAATTATACTTGTCATTTGACACATGTACATAATAGGGACAGTAGAAATTCCTAACCATGCGTCGTACATACAGATAAAAAATAATTATAGTAGGTAGGTACCGAACTAAGCAACTCTACTTTTTTATTTTAAAATTAAATTGTTAGGTTACAATGATATTCAAGTGTTTAAGGATTTGCAACATATTACTGTCTATTACTAGGTTACTAAACTAAACTCTCTTAAGAGCGTAAATTCGGTTTTCAAATTTCTTTACGATCGTAAGAAATCAGCCGGCGCGGCGCACATAGCCGTATAGTGCCAATTGTTGCTACTAACAAGTTTGATACTTTTGTTTTCCTTCATGTATTACCGGTGTCATATTCTTAGTCTAAGCGTTCAATCTTTTAATTTAATTTTTATGTTAGTAATATTAGTTAATAATTATTGATTATTTTATTGCAAATTGATTGATATTAAGTAGTGATAGACACTGACATCATAAAATTAATAAAGTTGACATTTATTTACCTAACTAATATCAATATTGCAATTAGAAATACCGAACCGAAGGAACCGACGTGCATGCATGAAAAGAAAAATGAAAGTTGAAGAAGCAAGTGAGGTGTGTATGGAGCGTGCCGTGTGGCGCTCGGTTCTTTCTGCCTACCCCGCAAGGGATTTGGCGTGAAGATAGTATAGTATATAATACACACATACATGAAAACGGTCCACAAGTTTATTTTTAAAGTATCTAAATATACGAAAATTGTAGAAAGTAATGGACAATATTCTATTTTACACTATAAATATTTAAATTTGACAATAATCATATTAAAAACAATAATATTAACGTAGCAATGCGCAGGCGCTTGGCAAGGTACGATGTTTTGCTGCCTACTGCAGATTCAGTGCTGGCAGGAACGTTAAAATATTTTATAAATAATCAATAAATATTGTTGGATATTCTCACACAACATCATCTAGCCCAAACTAAGCTATAAGCTTGAGCTATGGGATCTAAATCTAATCTTAATTGATAGTAGGTGTTTTTCATTTACAACAACCAAATATTTATTAAGAGGTATGTGCATAACAATGCACACCGCCAAGAAAAAACCATTCCGTATCGGCATTGATCGATTATTAGATAACTACTAAGATGAATTTTGGGAGGGACCGAACTGAGTTTCTTGGGGTGTTCTTCTCAGTTTGTAGCATTTCCGAAAAAATGTTGACAAACCTATTTTTTTTTTTAATTTCAAAGGTAATAAATTTTATTTTATTTTATTTTATCGACTCTTTCTGGGTTCAATCATTTTGGCCAACAGACATTAGTCGTAAAAATTTAACAATTTAGGTTCCATCCTCGTAGTCCAGAACTCGTCGTCTTGCGAAATATTTACTGTGCTTATGGGCAAATTAGTGTTCAGTCTACACCGCAAATCGATAAATGTTGGCTTGACTGAAAGTAATTTTAATACAATTCATTAAAAATATTTATTATATACACAAGATCACTAGAAGATAAAATAAACGCAGCTTCTCACTTGATTTGAAGTTGGCCTTGGATTTTAAAATACCAGTCATGCTTTGTAAACAGATCCGTTTTTCTCCATAATTTAATTTTACCATCTGCTATGGCTTGTTCCACATCCATGTATATAGGGACTATTCTAGGTTAAATTGATTGATTGATTCGTTATTAGGTCGTCTACAACAAGGTTCTTTAGCAGTGGTGAGACCACGCCCCCTTGTGGGCAACCTTTGGCCATGGCTGCGCACTGGTTTCTGCTTGTCTGTAGCTTTAAAATGAGTTTGTTTAGCATGTTATCTATCCATTCACTGACTACCGTGTATACTCGGTGTTTTGCCAGTGCCGTGGTTATGCTTCTTCTGTCGAAAGCTCCCTCTATGTTTATGAAAGTGCCGAGGCACATTGATTGATTGATTCTGGATGACCTCTTCTATTTTGTGTAGGTACCACTGCATGTAGTGCTGAGTCTGTAGACTTGCCGGGGGCATTATGCGCGTTGGTTGGAATGCAGTGGCTTATTTTAAAGGGCCGTCCCTCGATTGTCTCTGTCACACAATCTTTCCAGAGTTTTTAGCAGGAAAGACGAAGGGCTTATCGGTCTGTATAACCAGAGGTCTGAATCACAAACATAATCCCTTTACCGGGTTTTGGTATAATGATCACTTAGACCTCTCTCCACAGTCTGGGTCACAGTCCCATTCATTGTCTGGCGTATAGATACAATGTAACTGACAATATCAACTTGTGTCCTCCCCCATTTTATCACTGCAGGGAAGACTTCATCCTGTCCTGTAAATTTGAAGGACTTGAAGCTGTTAATTACCCATTCAGTTTTTTGTAAGTTGACAGAATAGATTAGAACAGGTCTTGCGAGCTCCCACTGGACTTCTTCTGTGGATACGTTTTCCACCAGCCACATGAGTGTCTGCAGCAATTGGCATTCTGGGAAGTGCGTTTGTATCAAAATACTCTTGGCTTCTTTTCATGATAGTTAACGTTAGTAGAATGATGTAGTGGTAATTTATATGTTATTAATTTATTGTTTTCGAGTAATTAAGTGATTTAGTGGTAATTATATAATGTTAATTTGCCTTTGAAAATGCCGAAAGGTTCCACCAAGTGCCATCAATCAACAGTATAAATAATTCTTTTCATGTGTGGGTCAGGCCGCCGCGCCGTCAGGTTTCTTTATAGATACGGACAGTTCTGTCCCTTGTTTGGCTAGTATTAGTCTGACTCTATCAGAGGTTTCTCCAAGACTTGGTACTTTTGTATCTCAGTCGCTACTTGTATTTTGCTTTAGCGACTTTATAGCCATCCCAATCCTGGTCTGGTTCCTCACAGGTGTTCCATAATTACCACTTATGAAAATGGTGTGTTAATGTGTTATTATCAATACCACACGAATAGTGACTACCTGCCTTGCGTATAATACCTACACCTACGCTGTTCGTGAAGAAAATAGTGCAACTGTAGAAGCTTATAACTTGGTCAGTTTTCGTTAGTTTCATTTAATTTTTTTTATACAGTATTTCGAAGAGAAACTCTAGTCGGGGTGTCTGAGCTTTGCACTATACAAAAGTTCACGTTGTATATCGACCATAAATATTTATATATATTATATTATACGTCACAAAGTACTAAGATTGTTTGGTCACGCTAGAATTAGACTATTTTTGTTCATTTTTTCGTATTCAAAAATGGAACATCGAGCGAAATGACCACTCTCTGAGAGCCTCTCGGCGGTACTAAATCGTATTTGTTCGCGTATCTGCATTTATAGGGGTTCACAAAATACTTTGTAAAAAAAAATCTGTATCTAGTTACATAAAAAGAAATATTTTTATTGTCAAAGGAGAAGTTCTGACATAATATTACATAATTATCATAATGATTTAAACTACAGAAGCTGGTGAAAAGACAACTTTATTTTGGTGAAATTTCTCACTATTTGAGCAAACTTTACAGTCATTTTTCTCTAAAAAAAGGAACCTACCTGATATCAGGTTATTCTACAAACAGATAGCCAACCCCCTTTGCAATTGCTTCGTATCCCTTGTTTATTAAATTTATCAGTAATTTGACATGAATTTAAGCATCGAAAACTATGCAAATCGTATGATTTGAAAAACCTGTTTCACTTTCATTGATAATTACCATATGTAATCCGTTGTTAGGTAAAATATGTTTTAATAAACGTTTAGAGAGCTAAATTTACTAAGTATGTTAGTGAATACCATGTTTGTACGATAAATATTTAATGACTTTAAATGCAATGAAAAGTATGGTTTCTGAGCAATATGTGGCGCGAAATATGTTAGCCCTCTTAAGACTTAATTGTTAGTTAGTTTTAGACTTGAGACTTAGACCCTTAAGACTTAAATGTCTGTCTCAGTAGTGCCTAAATCAGGGTCCGTAATTCAACAGTTTCACTAGGTATCTTTCGACTTTGGTTTCTCCTTTACAATATTTTTATTTTTAAGGATTCCTAATTGTTTTGAAAGTTTGTAGTCAATTTCATACAGTTACGTATTTCTTAGATATTGATCATTTCAGACAGTACAGTTCCTCGTGAAATTATATTTCGGCGTTCGCGGAATATGATCTTTCCTGGATCTTTGAAGACTCCAGTTTTGCGATCAAAGTCATATTCATTAAGTAGGTAATACATTTTCAGTTCATGTAAACGACACTTTCCTATGATTTTCAAGAGAAGGATGTCAGTAATTTGCCGACGGGTAGAGTCATGAGCAGAAATAGCAATATACATAAAAAAATGTATGTGTAACCTTTACGCGCGATTGAAGTAAAACTTCTTTGCCATTGACGGCATCAAATGTTATAAAAAATCTGAGTTACTCCCTAGGTCGGGCCTAAAGAAGTTTTACTTCAGTAAAATTGTACAATTGCAGAATATTAAAGCTTCAGATTAGCAGTAAAATTTACGGTTACCTGTTCTGGCAGTGAAAAAAGAAAGGAATTGCAGAAATTGTATTTGTAAAAGTCTAAAATCTGTTCTGCTGTTGGAATTTCGTTTCGGATTACAGAGTGGTTAACCGGTGACGATAATTTCGGTTGCACGATATTTCGTAGGACCAACACTATACTACTAGTAAAGTGTGGTTGTATAATTCACGACAAAGACGTGTTGTATATGGTTTTTTACCTTACCTATTCGACTGCCTCCGTGGCGCAGTCGGTAGTGATACCGCAAGCGGCGCTGGAGGTCGCGGGTTCGATTTCCACCGGAGACAAATATTTGTGTGACCCATAAATGTTTGTCTCAAGAGTCTGGGTGTTTCTATGTATAATATGTATGTATTTAAAAGTATTTAAGTATTAATATCCGTGGTCTGATACCCATAACACAAGCAGGTTATTCCTAGCTTACTTTGGGATAGCGTTGTGTGAAAATGTCCGTGAATATTTATATTTATTATTAATTTATTATTTATTTATTTACCTATCTAGTAATCTAATGTTAAAATTACACTGTATGTCCCCAGAGCCGCCTGATAGTAGCGATTATGTGCCACAACCGCTGCGAGCTGATCAACGGCCTGGCCTGGCCGCTGCTGGCCGGGATCATCACGTCCCTTAACTTCCCCCACTTGGAAGCTATCGTATTACATGTTTTGTTAGCCATCACAGTATTGGCTCATGTACATTACGGAGTTTGTGTGGTAAGGTCCTATTCTTTACCTTAACGTCTTCTTATGTGTAGTTTAAGTCTTATTGAATAGGAAAAGTTAACTGAATTTGTCTATTTCAACGAAAGGAAGAAACATTTTCGTGACTCGAGTCTTAACTAATACCCGTCGGTAACACAGTACTTATTTTCATGTGAGGTTAAGTTCTATAGATCTTCTAGAATTCTTATTGCACTTTTATTATGGTAGAACTAAGTACAATGCATTTCTCAAAACGGGGTTGTCAACAGACACTGGGACGCCGCCGCCGTCGGTCGGGGAAATTAGAATATCCAAATATTATTATTTTTATTGCTTATTTTATTTTATAGCAAGATGTCTAGAGACTAAGGGCCACTATATCCCAAAATTTTTATCAACCTCAAATGGCACAGGGATTTTACCTTTACCGATATCTGGAAGATTGAGCGAAGTAAACAACGTGTAATTTTTCGGATAATTTGCTCAACACACAAAATAAATGAGGGCTTTTTACCTACATTTGAGGCACTTCAATTTAGCTAAAAGTTAACTCCTTACCCTTGGACTTGCTAAAATGTGTTTTCTATTATTTTTGCAGGTTCAGCAAATCTGTGGCCATTTCAAAATCAAATGCTTTTCCGTACCAAAACACAAAAGAAAATAGATGATTTTTACAATATTATTTAGGGCTATTTATAATAATGTACCTAATTTTACCTATTTTGTTCAGAGGTCTTGAAAAAGGAAAAATACCTACACGACTGTCTGTATTGTTTTTATTTGTTTCCTAATGTATGAACAAATTCAGAAAATATTTTAATACCTATTTGTTACATTTCAAATTTTGTAACAATTTGTAGACAGGTGAAGCAAAACAATGAAGTCTAATTTTAGGAATTTGTAAAAAATATTTTTTCAAAGAATAAAGCTTGCAATTTTTTCAGTCATAAGTGTATTATTATGAGATAAAGAAAGATTACACCAACCTGCTTCCCTATCCGCCCCGCTAAAGTGCCAGGTAGAGAGCAAAATATGATACTGCGACACAATCTAATTCATGAAATAATACGTAATTCAATACTGGATAGCGAAAAAAATGAGCAATGGAATATCTTTGTGCGAAAAGCTGTTCAACAATCTCCATTAGAGCGAGCGAGACGGTTGTATGTACACAAGTAAGCGCACAACTCCGTCTTTAAATTATACGTTCTCATAGCCTTGTAGCGCGGTAGGAATTTCAACGATTGTCGGATGTGGCGTTACTTGCTGCTACATAATAACCTCTATTGTATGGGGATAAAGTTTGTTTTGTAATTTTGGTTATGTTTAGTTAGGATGTTTTAAATTCGATACGAAATATAGTAATGGGGGGTGCGCGACATGGACACCGAAGTCAGGGTTTAGAATTTCAGTACAGCTTCGGATAGCCGCGAAGCGCTGCTTTGTTAGAACTCCAATTGTTTACAGAACTATTTTTTTTATATCCTTCGCGTCTATTATCTTTTATGAAATATACGAACCACATTTAAAGAAACCAGATTCTCGTTTAGTTTAAAAAGCGCACAGGTCTACTAATACAAGAGTATAGTATTACAAAAACAAAAATTTTTGAAAACTTTGTGTCTTGTGAACTTTTGTGAATTAAAAAGTGTGTGTAATTAAAAAAAATATTTTGAATAGTGTTTTATGAAGATTTTATTTTAAAATATAATATTAGGTAAGTGTTGTGTTTGGTAAAGAATGGCGATTAACAGGTTTTAATAAATACTTTTTGGTGGTGTGGCATAATAAAGGCATGTTTTACAAATTAATAAAAATAAAACAAAAACGCATGCTGGATGATGTTATGTACCGAGAAGAGAATTTTGTTCGAAAATAGACGATTAGTTGTTGGTGATAAGTTGAAATTTCATGAGGTAAATATTTTACAGAAACTTTTTTATAAAACTGAATAATCATTATTACTACTACAATTTTACATAGGTTAAGTTGTAGTAGACATGAAATTCTGAAAAAAGTTAAAACGGCTTATTTTAGGTTAGTACAGTTTTTTTCACGACGGCTTTTGATTAGTTTTAAAATAGGCATCGCATTATTAGTTTACACGACATCGCTGGTCAGGAAAAGATATTATTTCTAGATAGTTACCAAGGTGAACTACACTGCTTATAATCTACGGGAAATAAACTTAAAATCCATTATTTTTTAATGCGTATGTAGGAAGTATACTTATAGTGAAAACTTATGTACCTACTTACTTATTTTAATTCATATTATTTTTAACCCCCGACGGAAACCCGGAAGGGGTGTTATAAGTTTGACGTGTGTGTGGGTGTGTGTGTGTGTGTGTGTGTGTGTGTGTAAGTCTGTCTGTGGCATCGTAGCTCCCAAACGGATGAACCGATTTTGATTCTGTTTCTTTTGTTTGAAAGATGGATTAGGGGAGAGTGTTCTTAGCTATGTTTTATAAAAATCGGTTAAGCCATTTCAAAGATATGAGGGGTGAAAGTGGGGATGAAAAATTAAATTTGTTCAAATATACCCGTGTTGGGTATCAAATGAAAGGTCATAACTTATACATCACGATACCGCAAGTTTTATGAAAATTGGTTTAGCCGTTCGAAAGATATGAGGAGTGGAATGTATTTCTAATTTTGTAACCACACTCAGCGCAATTCGCATTAGTTCTGAATAATTGTTGATAGACTATACGTATGTTGATATTAAAAAATCCCCTATAAAAAGCATGAAATAAAAAATTAAATTAAAAATTTAAAAAACCCCCGACTCACAAAAAAAGAACAATAAAAAAACCTGTAAAAAGTAAAAAAATAACTATTATATTATGAACTATCTACCCTAAGTATTGAACCTTTATTATTATTATAGGTAGCTATATTATTTACGTATTCATATTTTTAACTAACAGTTGGTCTCGTCGGGGGGACCGCTCTATACCTAAATAGAGACAGGCGCACGATTAGGTTATGATTAGGTGAGCGGTCCCCGACGAGACAAACTGTTAGTTACTTTTTACAGGTTTTTTTATTGTTCTTTTTTTGTGAGTCGGGGGTTTTTTAAATTTTTAATTTAATTTTTATTTTTATCATTATCTAATATATAAAATTCTCGTGTCACAGTTTTTGTTGCCATACTCCTCCGAAACGGCTTGACCGATTCTCATGAAATTTTGTAAGCATATTGAGTAGGTCTGAGAATCGGCCAACATCTATTTTTCATACCCCTAAGTGACCGGTAATAACATTCCACGCGGGCGGAGCCGCGGGCATCAGCTAGTTTGTTCTAAAATTGTTATTTTTTTGGTGAGTTAAGATTATATTTTGAATGAAATCAATCCTGGGTTAATAATAATCAATCGATCAATCAAATCAGCTTATCACAGATTACTGCTGGTCGTAGCCTCGCCCCCATTTTCATTTGGGCATAGGCTATCCTGGAAGCACCCACCACGCTAGCCAGACGGGTTGATACTGAATTCTCCTCTTCACCATGGGCTCGTCCGCTAGTTAGTACCTAGGTGTACCTACAACTTGCTGGTAGGTAACCCAACACATATGTCTTTGGCTCTGAAGATCTCGATGGAGTTCCACTGCACGGGGTTAAATCCCTGTCACATCATTCCTTATAAGCTGTTCTCCGCTTTGATTGCCTATCAAAGATATGAATTGTTGGCATACTCTCCTCTCCCCGGCCTGCTGGAAGAGATTTCTTGTAGAAATAAGCAGTGCCATTGTACTCTTTGCTCCTAACTACATCTTTGTATCATGTTTGCACATAATAGTACAGTAATTCAGTATTTTTACTTGGAAAGTTTTCCGGGAGTTTAGAAAATTGGTTTTTTAATAGATTTTGATATGCTCTTTCCAAATTTCAACTTTGCCACCCCGTATGTTTGCCGCTCGCGCCGCCATATTGAAAAAATGGTGCGCAAAAGCAGTTTTTTGATAATAACTCCTTTCCCACGCATTTTACAGTAAAGTGTCAAATAAATACGTTCTATCATCGCACCGCTCGCCACAGACAGGGAGTTCATCCTCACACTCTGCCGAGGTTCGATAGGTGTTTTCTTCCGCGCACGCTTTGGTTGTGGAATGACCTCCCTGCCTCGGTTTTCCCAAACGCCTACAGTATGGGGTTCTTCAAAAGGGGTCTTAGAAGGTTTTTACAGGGTCGGCAGCGCGAGTGTGGCACCACTGGTGTTGCAAACGTTCATAGGCTGCGGTGACCACCGGTCCTTCTGGTGGGCCGTATGCTTGTCTGCCACCTTAGTGGTATAAAAAAAAAAAAAGGATTCGAATCTTTGATAGAATATAAAAAAAAGATGACGACATCTTCTTCAAATTTATTTATCACGCGAAAATGACGCCGCGCGCCGCGCCGGCCGCCCGCCCAATGGAAGGCTATGGCGATATCAATCGAATTAGGGGTTCCCTCTGTTCCTCTGAGTAGGACCACTATCTATCAATAATCTTGAGAACTAGTCAAGTTGATTTTTCTAGACCTACTAGGTAATATTATGAAGAGGAAAGATTTGATGGTTTGTTTGTTTGCATCGAATAGGCTCCGAAACTAATGAACTGATTTAAAAAATTCTTTCACTGTTGGTAAGCTACACTATCCCCGGTGAACATAGGCTCTATTTTATTCCCATATTCCCACGGGAACGGGAGCTACGTGGGTGAAACCACGTGATGTCCGCTAGTTTTAAAATATGGGTAATGACTAGGTATTGCATAGTCCCAACTGTTGCTACCTGTACTAGAAGCGCGTAGGTATCCTCTGCAGCATCAGTTTTTTGATCTGGTGAAGTTGGTTTGAATACAGAAGACAGCAGGCAATCTATCTATATAAAAATCAATGCCACTTTTCGTTGTAATTTTATAACTCAAGAACCGGGGCTCACCTATCCAAACCAAATGTTTAGGCTTTGTTCGGACTATTAATTAGATGGTTTACCTATGTGTAGTTTGCACAAAATCGGTGTAGGGGTGCTTTATTTATCACGCAACTATTGATTGCACATGCACAAAAACTTAATTAGGTATGTCAGAAATAAGTGTATGAACAGTTAGTTTCGCCTTTATAAGCTATACCTAAGTAAAGTGAACTGGTCAGGTACTGTAAAAATTAACAAGAAAGCCGTGAGATCGTTCTCACCGGACTGCCCCTCTCTAACACGTTTATTGTGAAAGTTCAATCCGATTGACGTTGTGATTTTTGTTTTATTTCAAATTTTGAACAGATGATCCACGTGACCTAGTGATGTAGTTTAACGCGACATAGTCACAGACTACAGACAAAGTCTCGACATAAGCCCCTCTGCACTCTATTTTATAGAGAAGGGCTAATAAAATTAAAATAGAGTAAAAGTACAAGTAGGTAATTGTGTTTTTAATAATGAAGGCAATCTTTCTACATAAAAATAAATCCTTATATGATAATAAAAGATTGTTAGTGAATTAAATGTCCCGCTAAATTTGTGTTGCAGTGGCATCTTATAGGTATAGCACCGTGCTTATTTCAGCTAACTGAGCTTTCTACCTACCTTGCATGAGCAATATGAGCAGGTCAGACGGTGCTGTGAATACAAAAAATACATCGACGTTTAGGCTAAAAGTCAGATATGTTAATACCTACCTGTTATTATTTATTACAAATTCTAAATAAATATAACGGTACATTATATTATTTGTATGTTATCTGCGATTATACCTACACACAGCGCCATCTAGCCACAAACTCAAAAACTAAAAACCTTCTCAGTGTTGAATATTGGTAAAAATATACCATTTTTACCCAATACATTCTATATTATGTCAAATCATCACTTTTGGGCTAGAGTGACACTTCTTCATTACCCGGCGTGGGAGAGTGATCTAGACACCTTACCTATTTGTGATGGGAGCCGAGTGGCCGCGAAGTAGGTAGGTATTTAGGTAGGAATTTGGTCCTAGCAAGGAAATCGACTTCCGTGTACATAGCAGAAATTACTCGAATCTTGGTAACTCCAAAAGCTCTGAACATGGACCCTTGCTATTGTTTCTCACATCCCCTAAAGCACACCTTATTTGCGATGGGTGCGTTGTAGCCACTACAGCGCGAACCGATCGTAGAAAAGATATCGACTGTTCTGTTCATAGCTTATGAAATTACTTACTAGAATGTTGGTAACTCCAAAAGCTCTGAACATAATGGACCCTTGCTGTTGTTCCTCACATACCCCAAAGCTCACCTTATTTGGGATGGGTGCGTTGTAGCCACTACAGCGCGAACCTTGATCGTAGAGAAGATATCGACTGTTCTGTTCATAGCTTATGAAATTACTAGAATGTTGGTTACTCCAAAAGCTCTGAACATGGGCCCTTGCTATTGTTTCTCACATCCCTCAAAGTACACCTTATTTGCGATGGGTGCGTTGTAGCCACTGCAGCGCGAACCTTGATCGTAGAGAAGATATCGACTGTTCTGTTCATAGCTTATGAAATTACTAGAATGTTGGTTACTCCAAAAGCTCTGAACATGGACCCTTGCTATTGTTCCTCACATCCCTCAAAGTACACCTTATTTGGGATGGGTGCGTTGTAGCTTGTAGCCACTACAGCGCGAACCGATCGTAAAAAAAAAATCAACTTTTCTGTTCATAGCTTATCTGAAATTACTCGAACGTTGAATAACAACTTTTTAAAAGCTCCCAAAGCTCTTAATTGGGCCTTTGCCATGGCTCCTCATTATCCCCCAAACCATTTGTCACCATGTCTCATGTTTTCTCATAGGCCTTGATAGCTCCATGACGGCAGCGTGACGTGAGCAACTCACGCACGCCCCCCCTTAGAAGGGATGAATGGGATCACACCCGAAACCCCCCCCAAAGACGCGGGATAGCACCCGAACCACCCCCTGGGCGAGGCCGCAGTAGCAGCCGTAGGTCTGTTGGGAGTCCTGGGATATCCTTCCGAGGGCTTACCCGGGGCTCCCAACCACAGACTGTTGGGCGTTACGTGAGGTTTTTTAGTCGGTAAGAGTCCGGCATAACATCCTTTGAGGATTTTCCCTCACGTAAAAAAAAAGGCTTTGATAGCTAGACGGTTGATTTTCTTATAGGTGATGTACCTATGTGGCATGTAGATGGAATAAGGCCGACCATGCTCGAATGTAGTCTCCGCAGCCTATGGCCATTGCCACTCCCGCTGCAATAGGGTCGGCCCTAAAAAGCCTTTTGCAACGGTACCTTTTAAAAAACTTACTACAGTCGTTTGAAAAAAGCGATGCAGACAGCATTGCAATGAAAATGTTATAATTTCTCTTAAAAATTTAACGCGTTATGTTTATCAAATATAAACGCTTGTATTTTGGAATATCGTCGTAGTTAGTGTAAAAACTATAGCAATATCGATTCATAAACACGATCGTAATGGTTGTGTATGGTTTTGTCGTGGGTAAAAGTGTGTTGGTGGGGCTAAGCGTGTGACTAATGTAGGTAACACAAAATAAGATTTTGAAAAAAGCGCATAATAGTTGAGTCGACTGCTGATCCAAGGGCTGGCAGTTTTCTCTCTTAGTGAATGAATTGGTATTTTCATTGTAAGGAGGAATGCAGCTAGTCTTTTGCCACGGGGGCTTATTAGATTCAACAAGAAAGCCGTGAGATCGTTCTCAACAGATTGCCCTTCTCTAACACGTTTATTGTGAAAGTTCAATCCGATTGACGTTGTCATTTTTGTTTTATTTCTAACTTTCAACAGATGATCCACGTGACCTAGTGACGTAGTTTAATGCAACGGAGTTACACAGACTACAGACAAAGTTTTGACATAAGCCCCTCTGCACTCTATTTTATAGAGAGTGGCTAAAATAGTGGATGACATAAAATTTTGTATCACAAAACCACGCGAGTAGAACGAGCTTTAGGTAGTATTATATCTAGTCTTGGCTTTAAGCAAAATTCCTACTGGTAATAAAATAATCTTAACAGACAGGGTGTTCATCCCATCATGTTGCATTTTGCATCCGGAGCGCTCGAGCACGGTAAGATACGATAGAGGCTTTCTTCCGTGTACACTTACGTTGTGGAATGATCTCCCTGCCTCGGTTTTCCCAAACGCCTACAGTATGGGGTTCTTCAAAAGGGGTCTTAGAAGGTTTTTAAAGGGTAGGCAGCGCGAGTGTGACGCCTCTGGTGTTGCAAACGTCCATAGGCTACGGTGACCACCGGTGCATCTGGTGGGGTCGTATGCTTGTCTGCCACTTTAGTGGTATAAAAAAAACTACGTAATAATAATTTACAACAGATGATTTGAGCGAGATTATCACAATACCATATCCTAACATTTCCTGGAAGAGATCGTTTGGAGCGATATGGTTGCCCCTCGTACTCTATCGATGCGTCAAATTCTGTATTCGATATTTATTGTAAAACTATTGTTAATAAAGAAAATCTTATCCAAATATCTACATACATTCCCTTCATACATATAGTCACGCCTTTATCCCTGAAGGGATTGGCAGAGGCAAAGTATACGCCCACGTTTCACCTTATAGTTTTATGGCCCACGTAATAGTTGGTGAGCCTATCGCCGTATTGAAACGGACAGGCGCAGGTCGCCGCGACCCGCAGTTGAAACTTTTCAAGCCGCCCGCGCCCGTAAGGCCTTCAACTTGGCTTAACGATTGTCATTTTACTGACAACCGGATTTCATTTCAAGTAAATAATATGTTTATCAAAATAATACGCCTAGCCACAGTATATAGCCTAGTCGTCCAGCTTAAAATCATTAGCTAAATGTCAAAAACTTCTCAGTAACATTTAAATACAAAATAACTCTATCTACCTATCTATAACGATTTTACACCCGTATCATTGACCCATTCGAATGACATTTTGGTAAACAGATGAAGAAGAACTTTGGTAAGGACATAGGCTGCCTGAAAAACCTAACTAGCGGGCGGAACCACAGGCTTTGGTTTGTATATTATAAACTAGCTGTGTCCACCGCTTTGACTATGACAATGAACCCTGCTGCACCCATTTAACCCATCTAATAGATACGTTACCATCACTGAAAAATGGCAACAAAAATGTCAGCCTTACTTTTCATACATGCTACCATAGATAATTTCATAGAAATTCTTTTTTTAAATGTATAAAAGATCTGCTGTTTTTGAAAGCCGTGACGTTCGTGCATAAATATTTCGTTGATTTTAGAACATTTTGTAACTTTTTTATAACTGCTCCGCTCTTCTTGACCGTAGCATTGTTGTTTAATCTATGTTACGAATGAAGTATTTAGATAATCTATTCAATCAAAGCCTATTCAATAGATACAAATGTAAAAAAAGGAAAAGGGAGTGTTCGTGGCCCCGCGGACTCAGTGTGCTGTAAACGATCACTGCAGTAAGCAACTTCCACTATGGCCGGTCCATGGATGGGTGACCATCCATGTGATCACTTTGTGACATTTATTTGAGCGTTTCCGTGCTTCGGAAGGCACGTTAAGCCGTTGGTCCCGGTAGCCAGTAAAATGGCAGTTGTTAAGCTAAGTTGAATGCTTTATTTCAACAGCAGGCAGTCACAACCTGCGCCTGTCCATTTAAACACGGCAATACGGCTCACCACCTATTACGTGGGACAAATTATACAAAAAGGTGAAATGTGGGCATATAATATGCCTCTGCCTACCCCTTCGGGGATAAAAGCGTGACCATATGACTTGTAACGTAACGGGCGTCAAGGGTGTCGGTGTGGACTTCCCAAGTCCCGTGTTACAATAGTTTGATTTGTAAAAGAAGATTACCTGGATAACAGCAGCCGGAGATACAGTGGACCTTTTAGGTTAAGGGCCGTGTTGTCTTGCTAGTAAACCCCTGTTGCAGTGAGTTCGTGAAAGAAAAACCAGTGTATATTATTTTCACCACGTTTAATGGTCTACAATACAAAAACCACAGGCCTTGTGGTATATCAAACGCACTACTTAGCCTATATATATATGGCAGGATGTACCAGTATTACTCCAGTTAGAATACTTATATCTACACACACTTTACTTACTTGCTATAAACTTATATCAGATCTATTGACCTGGCCGGCTCTTGCGCCGATGCGATGAAATTATTTCATTTGACACAATTAACTAAACATCACCTTGTGACGTGGCTAACAAAATATACTTTAATCTAGCGACCTAGAGATGGATCCATTCTGGTTAACATTATTATAATCTATGATTTAAAGGCTAAATAAATCTAGTTACATTCTCGGATCGTTATGCAGCCTCCTGAAGGTGAACTACGTTGTTAAACTGTCGGTGGACTATCGCGTAGGCACCGCTAACCAACGAGATGCAGTAATCAACCTCGCGTATGGATGTATAAGAAGAATCCTGGTGGCCCTCCTTGGTGCCAAGTAGTGAAAAAGAAATGCACGTGGCGTAAAAAAGAGAATAAAAAATGCCGGTGCGAGAACCGGTTACCGCTACAAAGCCGGGCTCGTCAGCGGCGCGCAGTCCCGTCTGTGGATCACGCGTCCCACGCTGATGGGTTCACGGGGAAGAATTCCTCCGTGTTGGGATTCCGCCAAGGGACGGACAGGTATTCCCAGCAATAATAGGTAGGTACTCCAAAGACCCGCTACAACAAAAGTTACGCGTCATTAGCAATCAGCACGCACTTCACAGACCGCGATTATTACAAGGTCTATCTAGCTTATAAATACCTTTTTGCGGGTCCTGTGATGGTACGAATTGCTCTTGAAGAGACACCTTACGGGTCTTCTCGCTCGAGAGAAAAAAAATGCCGACTGCCTCCATCTTTGCTTTTCGTCTCTTCCCCTTCCCACCAAGCCAAACCCGCTTCGTCAGTTACATCTACGGTCCGTTTCATTTCACTCATCCCTCACGTTCCGTTCGTGACTTTTATTCCTCCACCTCTCATACGCCATACACGATTAGGGCTTTATCGCATTAACGCCATGTCATTAACTGAAGCTAAAACTATCCTGTACATTAACCATCCTATCCTCTTAAGCGAATATTTTATCCACTATTTGACATAATGTTCTACGTTACGCGGAACGTGAATTCTGGTGTGACCACTCCGAAATTGATCCGCTCGTAAACTATATATAAATTATCATTAGTTCCAAATCTGTTTACTAATTTAATATACCTATTATTTATTCTAATCTAGATTTATTGTACACTAAATAAAACTATTTTTTTTTTATGTTCTTTTTTTTTTATTCCTAAACTATTTCGTTGACAAGGATCAGTCATTGTCACTGTCAAAATGACAATGTCAGATTCACGACGTCTAACCTATGTGTATGTGTAGTATTGTGACTGGATGTAAACACGGAATAAAACGACAGAAAGATATCGAGTTTAATATCTTTGTGTTAATGTGCTTAATGTATGAAATCCTCGTTATCACGAGACAAAAAGAGAGTATTATACTAGAACGTATGGATAATGTGTTGGTGAGTATTGCAGAGTGTTACAGACTGTATGTATGTATGTATGCAAACATAAAAAAAAACAATTCTTACCTCTTTATAATATTAGTGCAGATGAATGGCATGATCTCTTTTAATATAAAAAATATATAAATTTTATACAATTAATATTATAAAACAAAGGGACGCTAAGTGGTCCAGCCAGTGGCGATTTCTGCGAACCTCGTATAGCTTTAGCTCACCAAGTCGGGATTATTTAGCTTAGTCAAGCGTGCTATGCTGTTAAGAGATGGGGTAGTTACGATAATAGCGATAAATTTATCGATATTTTAAAAGTATAGTAACATTATTTAAACTTACCTTACCTACATCATTAATATTGACCAATGATGAATCTTCTGTACGCTTCTAGATTTCACAGTAATTTTAGAAGCATAATTTTACTTATTAAACTTAATTAGGCAAATTGTTTATTTGCGGTTGTATTAAAATGGCAATCAATAACCGATGTCTATTAATCGATAATGAATTCAAAAACTAAAGGGTAGTTATTTTTCAATTTATTGATGTTGATGACATTTATTATTATAGACGCAAATTATCGGAGAGTACTTGAATAAAATCCCATCAAAGAGCCTTTTCCAAAACAAACACGAGTATATGTAAACATGTTTATGCATGTATGTATTATGTAAAACCTACTCATCCTACATTAGAGTTTCTGACTACAAACACATCATTGCTGAAGAATTTAAAATATTTCAGACCAATACACTAATAATTTATTACACTTTATTTCGGCGAACCTTTAGTTTAATGCCTACTCGACTCCAAAAATATAGCTATTATGTTTTGTTTGTATAAATTTCCACACTTTACAAATCTTTTAGTAACCACGTTGACGCGTGTTTAGTAACACGATTTCCTTAATAATAAATCAAATTTTAATGTCACACATTTTTGTAAGAAAATATATTAAAAGGCAATATTTAGAAACGCTTAATATAAAACTCGTATTCATTTCTTTACGTTTTACGATGACCGGACGACATTAAAATGATAACTTTAAAGTTAAATATAATATTTTATGTCAAAAAATATACTTATTACATGCATACCTAAAATATAAATTATACCTAGTGAAGACTACACACAAACTATAAAACTGACTTAAATTTGTCGATAGATGCTATCGATATCGACAAATACTATCGCTCACGTCACTATTGACCCGTGCCGTAAAAAGACGACAATGCACACTTCATTAATATAAGGTTAAATATGTTGAGGACGTCATTTCGTGCACATCGCGTGAACTGGTATTCGGTTACAAGTTGTTCTAGACTGGAGAGCTAGTGATTATAATACTGGAACACTCTACCTCACGCGGCGTTAGGTAGATCAGAAATACTTGACTTGGACTTTTTTTAACGTTTATTATGTAATGTCCTATAGGGATGCTATGCCGGATATCTACCAGCTAAAACGATTCCTACATAATGCTAACGGTTGGGAGCTCCGGGTAAGGATGACCCCAGGTTGACTTGGACTTACAACTGAGAATTTTAGTTGTTAATGACGGAATGTCGTCAATTTTTATCAGATAGTACATTCTCAAAAGACAGCGTGGTGGTGCCACGCTGTCTTGCCCAAATTATTTTCAGCTTTACATTATAAACTTTTTCTATTGGGGTTTGGAAACTGAGAAACAAACTTTGGTACTACGTATTTCTATATGTTTACGGATCACACATTTTATACAGTTGTTACGATTCGGAATTTGATTTGGTTACGGAGGCGATTTCAGTTTGATGGAACTCGGTCAAAAACCTTTACTACCCAGGATTCGGGTTTAAAACATCCTGACTTGAATGTTGTGTTGGAACTCATTTAAAGCTAATATAATCAGAGACCCTTACTTTAGTATTAATAATTTCAGCAAATTAGGTAAGTAATAAATAGTTTTAGAGAGATCTTAGTCTCAGAAAATTCTGAACTGCAGAATTTTCAGATTGAGTTATTCCAGACTTTATTTCGGTATAAATCTATTAATTTCGTCAAACACGATAAATGAAATTCAGAAGAAATATAACGGGGTAAAATTAGACAAAAAAATCAAACACTTTACTAGTGCAAACATGTTGTGGTTCCTGGAATCTGGAAAATAAAATGTGTTGTTCCAATCATGCATATCAACCAATTGATTAATATGTTTGGGTTTACTGGGGATTCACTCAAATCTTCTGGTACGATTTTAAGCCAACCTTACCTGCGTGTGGTGCAAGGACTGACTAAGGAATTATTTGCAGAAACGAGGAATCAGTCGCGCCATTAAGTTAGACTGAGCACTCGTTTCCAACAATGCAAAAAGTCAAATCCTAGCAACGAATGGAATGTGGACCCTTAACTATAAGACGTTTTAAGACGATGAAGAAGATGATTAAAATTATGAAGTGGTTCAAAGAAACTGAATTTTATGTTAAACATCTTATATAAGTAGAGTATGATATGTTCAACCGCAAAAATTGTAGACAAAGCTAACATATTATAGATATAATTGACTTGGTCAACAATGAAACAAACTCTGAATGGCTAATAGAATCATCAGAGTTGCCGCTATCCAAACATTAGATGACCAAAAAGGATTTAGCAAACGACGGACGGCGTTCATTCCTTCACCTTTTTTTAAATTCGGAATTCGTGCTCACAACACCCGCATTGTATGCGCGTACGCTGGCCCCGGCACTTCCAAGAATGATTTCGAGCGATGCGAGACAGAAATACAAAATTTATATGAGTAAGAAAAGGATAGAGGATATTAATTTTATTTTTCTTTTGGTTAATCTCCAGGCCACATGTGGCGATTGTTCTTGGACCTTATGGTCATTCCTTTTGATGGGTTATGTCGTTTATTTTGTTGGTAAGGATATGGTTACTGAACTTTCTGGGGTGTTATTTTAATTAATATGTTGTAACACACTTGTTTATGTAGTTAAATGTGATTTGTCTTCAAATATACTGATCGAAGATAAGGTATTGTTTATGGGTGACAGTTTGTCTGTATGTATTCTTGTTTGTTGCTCAGCAGATTTATCTACAGGTTTTTGAATGATGTTTCCAGTTAGTCAAAGCAAAAGTTTGTCAAATAACTGAAATACCATCACAGGGCAGGTGACAGTCTACCTTGTATCTGTAATCTCTAAGAAAAACTTGATTTCGTACGCATGACTATTGAATTTTATATCAAGCCTGCTAGTTCCTGTTCAGTTATTTATCAGATACAAGAAGTCTTCAACCCATATGTACTGGATTGATGCTAGTAAACAATCAATGATTTGTTTTCTTGCTCAGTGTAAATAACATGCCCATTGCCCATACATCTTTCCCGTATGAAGTTGACTAAAGAAAAGACCTCACGTGGTTTATCCGCATTCTCTATTTCTCTTAGGTTATTCAAGCCTCAACCACAATGTACAGCTGTTCTTATACCTGCAGACCTAATATTGACCAAACTATCAGCAATGTTTTTTTTTGCTTTTTGCAAATAATGACAAAATCTATCTATCATTGCTTGGAACTCTTTCCTAACAGACCTGACATTTTTAAGTGGAGTGTATTTATTAGAACTAAAGTGAAAAACCCTCAAAGTCTGGAGTCGCTTTAACTTTTCATCAAACAGTATAAAGTCAATTGATAATAATCTAAGTATCTACTCTCCAAAGAAAGGTTTTATAATCCAACCAATGAGAAGTTTGAACTCGTTACAAGTTATGTATACCTAGTAACATAAATCTAAAACGTTTCAACAATAAAATTTTTAAAAAATGTGGATATTCTTACACATCATCATCTAATCGAAATTAAGATAATGTAAGCTTGTGCTATGGAATCTAGACTACTACTACTACCACAATATATTTCTAAATACGTATCTACTACCCGTTCGCTCTAAGTTTGCCGATCGCTTCCTATACTACGCCTCTACACCAGCCTCTACGCCAGCGGCATACTTCGAGCGAACGGGATATACATACTGATCCCAACGAAACCAAACACTGAAACAAACATTTGTGGATCACACAAGTATTATGATCTAACCCAGGACTCGAACCTAGGGCCTCAGCGCGCCAGTCATTAACACTACTGAATACGTCACCGAGGCAGTATAACAATGTTTTTATGATTTGAGATTACTATTAATGTCACATGCACATTTGTGTTTTGACTATGAATTATTATTGGTTTAAACAGAGCGGATGTTATTCAGCCCGGCATTTAACAAGCAACTCAACGAGTTGATTATTTAGTGAGTAATCGTTAAAGCGTATTTTATTAATTACTCCTTATTGCTCAGTTCCGCTCTGAATTGATTTTGTTTGGACAAAGAGATTTGACACAAAGGACGAATCTACTTATGCTATTCGGATAACTTCAGCAGTTTTCGTCTTCATCTTAAGGGCCGAATGCCAGAGCGCATTAGGTATTTTTACCACCTCACCTCACCGCGGGCGATACCCCCGTAGCATGCGATCGACATGAACTCATTTGACCCCAAGCATTTTGTTTGGACGTTGCCAGTTGGTGCAATTGGACGTTGACAGTTGGTGCAGCGTGTATTTCATGCCGCACTTTTTGTACCACCAAATAAATTACAACAGAAGTATAAGTTTATCAAACCTTTAAAAGACATTTTATTTAGTAAGTGCCTGTTAGCAGGTATATTCAAAATGGGGTTGTAAGAAACCTTTCCTTATTTTTAACCGACTTCAAAAAAGGAGGAGGTTCTACATTCGTCTGTATGTTTTTATGTATGTTCCCTGATATTTCCGTCAATTATAGACGGATTTAATTCTTTTTTCTTTTCTTCAATAGGGTTTACTTCTGAGGTAGTCCCATTTTTACCAGGTCAGGATCTGATGACGGGATCCAGGAGAAATCGAGGGCAACCACCGAAAATTGTAGGAACAACTAGTGCGTTTGGTAACTTTTTAATGAAGTGCTTTACAGTGGGCGCACACTAGGCGACAGTCGCGGCGACATGTCGCGGCGACTTGTAGCGCAGTGTGCGCCTGCATCGGGCGACTTGACGCCGTGACAGACGTTGTGCAAGGAACACGTTGTCCAAAGCTGTCGCCGTGTCGCCGCGACAATAGCGCGACCGACGCGAAGACTCCCCTTGCTTGTCTCGGAGTCGCGGCGACATGTCGCCTAGTGTGCGGAGCTTAGAACAAAATGTATGTAATTTGGCGCCCACAGCTTGTCGCCGTGACAAGACGCCTAGTGTGCGCCCACTGTTAATGTACTACAATTTAATGAAGGTCAGGAGTCGATCTGATGATGGAACCGAAAGACAGTCGAGGGAATTATTTAACGATTTACAGCACGTACCTTGTGTTTGGGCTTGATTGATTTGTATTGATAAGAACTTTACACCTAGATAGATATACTTTTCGGTCCACCCGTCACTTAAAATAATGATCAAAAAATTTTTAGTAATAAATAGAACTGACTTCAAAAAAGTCCTGAAAACTAAAATTTACATAGCACAAAGTAATAATATGTATTTTGATTTATCAGATTGTATTCAATAAAGATTAAAAAAAAAAAAAAATATATATATCATATTGAAGTTGGTGCCATTAATAATACCTACCTCAACCTATGGGTTTACTTGGCGCCGACTTCAATATGATATTGAATAAAATATGAAAAATCAAAATACATTTATCTTTGTGCCAAGTAAATTTAATTTTTCAGGATTTGTTTGAAGTCGGTTCTATTTTTTACTACTTTTTTTTATCATCATTTTAATTGTGAGACGAGCCGAGAAAAGATAATAAGAAAAAAATCCGTCAATAATTTATGAAATCAATTCGAGCAGTCTTCGAAGAGGTAAGCATAGGTTTAACATAAGTAGCAAAAAATAATAGAATGCATCTTGTGAGTAAAATAATGCGTTTATTTATTTTACATTATAATATGAATAAGACAAGTAACACGCACGCCGCATGTCAGCTTAGACCTGTGTTACAAAATACAACCAATGATAGATGGCGCTGACACCAACATAGTCAATTTGAAGTCAATTTTAAGTCTATTTGAAGACCCTACCCCTAGTTAATATTTGTGCAAAATTTTAATCAAAAATATTGAGTACTTTTCGAGACCCTTCCGGACAAAGCAAAATTAACAGACAAACAGACAAAAAAATTCTAACTACATTTTCGACTTCGGTATCCTGTGTAGAACCCCCCGCGAGTATTTTTTTAAATATGTTTAATGTACAGTTTTGACTTTAGATGTTTTTATTATATGTATATAGACTAGGAACTTAGGTTGCCTAGAAAGTTTTCAAAAACCTATTCTTAGTCTCCCGCAGGCTGGATGCCGCAGGTGGCCCCTTCCGAGGTCCGTGGAAGCACAAGGGATATAAACCCTTGTTTGCAAAAATAAAGGATTGAATTGAGTACTTAAACCAGAAAAATAATAAATATTTATGGGGGACTTCCATACAACAAACGTGATTTTTTTTTGTCTTTTTTTATTAATAACGGCAACAAGTACACACTTGAAATGAACGCTGCAGACGTGTCTTCGCCCAAGACTATCGGTCTCCATAACCAGGGGCCTGAAGACTGTGAGAGGGCTGCTCACCGTCCTTACAGAAGCAGTCCCATGACGGCAGCGTGACGTGAGGGATTTATGCATACCCCCTTCAGAAGCGGGATCACATCCGAAACACCCAAAGACGCAGGATTGCACCCGAACCTACCCCTAGGCAGTGTGGGTCTGTTGGGAGTCCTAGGACATCCTTCCGAGGGCTTACCCTGGGCTCCCAACCATAGGCTGTTGAGCGTAACGTGAGGTTTTTAGTCGGTAGGAGTCCGGCATAGCATCCATGAGGATTTTCTCTCACGTTAAAAAGAAAAAAAAAGGGGTTATAACCCTTGCTTACAAAAAATAAAGCTGTTACAAAGTTGAATGAAAAAGGCACATGTCCTCAAAGTCTCGCTCTCGTATGTCAATTCGGTGAATCAGCTTATTGATAGAAATATTGGCATGCAAAATTCAATATTTGTTGTTATGGCGGCAACAGAAACACATTATCTGTGAAAATTTCAGATCTCTAGCTATGTCCATTCATGAGCTACAGCCTCGTGAAGGAAAGACAGAAAGATAGACAGACGGACAGACAAACAGACAGACTGACCGATAGACAGACAGACGGACAGCGAAGTCTCATGAATAGGGTCCCGTTTTTTTACCTTTGGGTACCTACGGAACCCTAAAAATTATGCACTTTTTCAAACATTCATATTTACTAAGAAAGTAACGATTATTACACTCAATATTAAAGTATGAAAGTACCTACGAGTACTAGGTACTTACGATTCACGTGTATCTTTTTTGCAAATGAACCACCGTTCAATCTCGGAATCGATGAGCTGAAAAAAAAAAGACTTTGAGGGTACACTACAACGAAACGGCTAGACTACAACGAAAAATAAAACTACACGTTTATTCTTTTATGTCGGTAGTGGGTAGGTACTACTGTTATAATTTATACAGTGTAGCAATAACAACGTGAATCTACTATTATACTAAAAGCGTCAAACATTATATTATTTACTACCCGTTCGCGCTAAGGTTGCCGCTGGCGGACAGGATGGTGTACAGGCGTAGTATGGGAGGCGAAAGGCAAACTTAGAGCGAACGGGCAATACGTTGATTGTTCAGGCATAGTAAAAAGAGAATATTTTATACCTAGTAGTTACTGTGGTTTAGGTAAATACTATCCCTCTTCTTATCGTGAGGTCCCAAGCAACTTTGGGGCACCGAGTTCATTTCTCACAGTCATTCATTACCAAAAACAGCCGTGATCTAACTTACATGGCCTTTGCTAAGTGACACCTACCTGTACCTACGTAGAAGAGGACTGGAATGGGAGATCTCTAAGCCTATATGAGTACGTTTAGCTACTGTACTGCCTCTTCAGCAGGTAGCAAAATAATGGCAGCTGTTGGCTTCAGTCGCTTCGCTCAGCATCAACCTTATAATTTCATCATGCCCATCAGTGAATTATTTGGTTGTGTATTTTTATAAATATAATAAAGATAAAACAATACTTGTAGGAACTTACCATACTTGCCGTCGTAGTAGCCGCAATTGACATCTGGGCATTTTATTTCTCTTGGCTTTTTTTTACCCATATTCACTGAGTACCTAGTCACTAATCACTATATTACACGATATTTATTTATTTATACACAATAACTTACTTATCCTAATATTTACAAATAAAAACAAAATAATATTTACAGATTTCTGCAACTACTTCTAATTAAAACGATCACGGATGACAGAGCGACACAGGTCCTACCCAGAACAGCCCTGTCAGGCGTATGAAGTGATTGAAGTGTACGCTAAATGCCTAATTGTTCTAGATTCTACACTTTTTATCATTGTTTTAAAATCTGAGGTGTTTAAAAATAAATAATAGCATGAATATTGTTCATAAGATCAATATCTTTAATATAGACATGTGTTTATATAAAATAAACAAGTATATTTTGAGCAATAACAACATTCATCTTTAAAATTTTTGCACATTTCCAGCTTTTCGAGAACGATTTTTATCATACAAAGTTTTATTAATCGTGTTTTAAAAATTAAAGGAAGCAAGAGCATCTATTAAACTATAGTAATACAT
Organism: Miltochrista miniata; assembly: GCA_933228765.1. Lineage (NCBI taxonomy): Eukaryota > Metazoa > Arthropoda > Insecta > Lepidoptera > Erebidae > Miltochrista > Miltochrista miniata. The sequence continues at coordinate 8,845,523 of OW121769.1, forward strand.
TTTTATCAGATCAAATCAAAGAATATTTCCTAGTATAAAGATCGCTTCAAAATGGGTCGATTTTGGTCGATTTCGGAAATACTAGCCTTAAGGAGTAGGAGTACTTCAAAGCTTAACATCGGTATATCAATTTTAGATAGTAAGTATCTAATATTTTATGTCAGCACAAGGCACTGTCAATCTACAGTTACTCTAAAATGCTATTAAGGTTCTATCCAAATACCGATAAATTCTCAAACTAAGTAAATATATTTTTCGAAATTTCTCTCTAAAACAATGATTTATACTTCAAGACATCATTTCTCAGAACTTCTAAAAGTACATGCTATTTTTCAAAGTGACAATGGAATTAAGACAGCTTACTTTAATATTTAATAACATTTTACACAATCATTCTTTTGCCATGCTTTTCATCTCTGAATGAATCTTGGTTCAAATTCTTTTGTGGGGATGGTTCTCATGGTTAGTTTGCTAGGATGATGCCTGCTCTATTTTTTTTATTTTTTATTTTATTAGGGACAACAAACAGTTACAATATAAATCATACAATAATCTTGACTATTGTGACTTTATGATAGGGTTTCATCACTGTGGCGTCCTATATCCTCTTCTCTTCTGTATTTAGTTAAAGTTGTGACCAAAATCTCGATATCTCTTCTATTCTTTATTGGAAATGACTTTATACATTTTTGACGGAAGAGATCTCTGAAGCCCTACTTTTTCCTAAAATGTAATGTGAATATTTCAATGTTATTCCATAGGTTAGTACATAATACTGTACTAACCTATGGAATATATAGTAAAAATAATTTCTTCAATAGCTCTGATCAATAATAGGATTATATTTATTATGAGTAGATAATATCGATATAATTCGATGCATCGATACATCTCTAATGAGAGGAGGCCCTTTAGTCACGTTGTTTTATTGTCAGAGGCGCTATGTCAATTTGTTTTATTAATTACACAGAGCGTACCTTCACAACTTCAGGTATTTTGTGGTACCTAATTCACCAATATTTATGACACATTCAAATGCCCATTTAATAAACCCATGGTTCTTTTTTTACATGCATACGTGTCCCAAATTCATATTATAAATTCATACAATGTACTAGGCTTCCAAAATCTTGTAAGAGGTCGACATCCAACGCTGATAAAGATCTGGGTACCTTTCAACATGCTGTTATCGTACATCTGATTCATAGTAAGGTTTTTTGACATACCTTCTACAATCTTGATCTATTTTATACCTTAGGATAAAGATTATACTAATGTTGAATTAGCTATATCTTTTCAAGTATAATGTTGATGTTTTTACTTTTATTTTAGGCATGAATAGGTCTGAATAAATCCTAATAAACTCATTGAAAGGATCAATTCAAAATGTATAGAAGTCCTCTGAGTTGACAACTGTCAAACTTTAACTTACTGCTTACTATAGTGAATTAAAAGTTGTAGAGTTCAATTTAATCATATTAATTTTATGTCTTGAAGAGCGAGGTAGTACTCGTATAGCTGGTACAATGTTGAAAATGCCTTGTAAAGTTCTCTAATCTGTGCAGTTATTTTTTATTTAGTATTTATAAATATTTTTTTTAATACAGTTGCTCAAAAAGTGGCGTATTACAGGGACCTATAGCGTTCGGGATGTGGGCTATTACACACTCGTGCTTTTTCTTTACCATCCCCGCACTCGTGTGTTTTCTTTCCCAATTGTCAAAATAATCTCTGTGATTCATGCAAATATTTCTAAAAAAAAGATACTAACTTGTTTCAATATCAGATTAAAAGTAATTTTAATGAAAATTTAAGCATAAATTAAGATAAGTATCGGCCAAATTAAATTTATAAATATAAAAAATTTGGCTGTATGAAATGCACTGCCATAGTCTCTGCTTAGGAAGGTATATATTCTTTTGCGGTTGGCGCCATTTTGGATATTCAGGTTTATTTTGTTTTTATTATTTTATAAAATTGCTTAATTTTTTCGCAACTGTATTAAAAATAGTTGTTCAATACAACGTGTGGGACTGTTATTTAAACTCGTTCCGACTGTCTACCCTCGCCTTCGGCTCGGGTCAACACCCGTCGTAACTCGTTGTAATAACAGAAATCCCACACTTGTATCGAAAACTACTAATTTAGTATTTATTAAAGAATGTAGGTAGGTACCTACTTAACGTTCTTTCAGCTGGTTTTTAAAATAAGAGATTTTGAAATTCCGCTAAAAAAACATATTACAGTGAAAAGGAGAACATACACTATGGGAAAATCTGTATTTCAGATTTTGTAGATAGCTTATTATTTTGTGTCGATAAGCAGTAATAATAGGCAGGCTTATGTGAATAGTTTACCATCGGCATCAGATAGGTATTTATCATAGACACCACAAATATGACTAAAAAGCCATACAAGACAATCAAATAGGTATTTGTTGCAAAAATAATGACATCATCAGATTCAGACCACCAGGGTAGCAGCAAACATAAGCGTTGGGTGTCTCGCCCGCTATGGGATCGGTTATGTAAACATGCACAATGCTGCTACAAGCAGGTTTTAATCATAAAAGCCTAGAAAGATAGTCTACAATGTGTCGTTCTCTTATCACTAACTTGTCCAGAACTATTTTAGTACAGTAATTGGTATCAATAATTTCAAAGACAGGTCTGGAGTTTCCTTTGACCCCCAGCTTCGTAGAGTCCACCGTGAGTCACTGGTGCACCGTAGGGTTCGACTGGAAAGTCGATTCGACCTTTAGCTCCAGCAGAAGTAAGCAGTTTCGTGGTTCTAATCTAAGAAGCTTATAGAGTTATAGACCTTTGTTTTGAAGACTATTATACCATTTATATTGACGTTATAAATACTACATCAGTTATGAATGTATGACCGATTTTTGCCGAAAGATTTCCTGCCCACAAGGGTTCCATAGAAAGTCAAGCACGATTTCTCTTTAAGGACTCTTGCTAGAAGTATCAACTTATAGTGTTGCATAATAGGGAGAGATCTATTTTGAAAATAAAGTTGTGTCTACATAGGTACATTATAGGTGGGAACTCCTACACTCCTTAGCCTACGCCTTATAAGTAAATTTCAATTCAGAATATTTAACTCTATGTAGGCACTAGTTATTTACGCAAACCTTCATAATTTCGTATAATATTTCCACAAATTTATTTGACGGTAGAGGAAGCCCACGGCTCTTCTGGTGAAATTTGGTTACCTTTAGATAATACCACAGGGCAGAAACTCCAGCTTGAATGTGTGCGTGTGATCAAAAAAATGTAAGCAAATTGTCCGTCAACGCGCACGGTAACTCTACTGACAGCTGTGGCGCGACAGGGAGTTGCCGATCTGTATGTAATATCTACTATGATATTATCTTTGATAATATCCATAGAAATCCTGGCAATCATCAAATCAGACTAGAGCAGTCCACTCCTGGACGTAGGCCTATCCCAATTTACGCAGCAATACACGGCCCTGCGCCTTACGCATCCAGTCCCTGCTTGCGACCTTTTCTAGGTCGTCGGTCCATCTGGAGGGTGGGCAATCTACCTTGCGTATGCAGAGGCGCAGTCTCCAAAAAAAACAGGGACCAAAAGCCTTCTAGCTGTAATAATATGAGTTTCTTTACCTAACTTTCTTCCTAATGCGAAGTTCATGAGTGTGGATAAGTGGATGTGTGGATGTTTGTTAATATTCGACGCTGTAACGACTGGAAGGATCTGATTGAGATTTGGGATAACACATAGATATACTTTTAAAACACTTCACTTTAACTTCTTCAACGTAGTTTGGTAAATCAAAGTTCTAACACTATCAACATTTTTACTCAAACAATTTTAAAAACATACAGCAGCATTTAGGCTGAAAACCGCTTCTAAAAGTGAATAGATTTTTTAAAACTAGTTTATTGGTTTCATATGCATTATGCCCGTAAGTAAATGGTAATTTTTTTATACCATTAAGGCGGCAGACAAAAATACGGCCCACCAGAAGGACCGGTGGTCACCGCTGCCTATGGACGTTTGCAACACCGAAGGCGCTACACTCGCGCTGCCGACCCTGTAAAAACCTTCTAAGACCCCTTTTCAAAACCTCATACTGTAGGCGTTTGAGAAAACTGAGGCAGGAAGCAGCTTATGCTGAAAATCAGCGCTGTGATCACACCAGGGGGTTTATTGAGTAGGAGGGTTCCTTCCCGGGGCCGGTGAGTCCCACATACCTACCGTCCCAGCTGCCCTCGTGGCTAGGATGACGATGACGGTGCGAAAATCATTCCCAACGTCAAAAAAACACGCACCATTCAGGTGCACAGAAATGTTTTTTAATTTTAATTGCAAATTTTGTTGTATTTAAATTGCAATTAGTTTTTTTTTCTCATACCATGTTTTTAGTAATTAAGTTTCATGTTTGCCCCGTACCTAAATATGATTTTCTTTCATACTTAGAATATATTGCTAAATAATGTGTGAAAATGCGCAAACGGATGAATGTAGAGTCTGTGATTTTATTTTACACTATCGGACGTCACGCGGTTTCACCCGCGTAGTTCCCGTTCCCGTGGGAATACGGGAATAAAATATAGCCTATGTTCACCAAAAAGAGTTTAGCTTTCCAAAAGTGAAAGAATTTTTCAAATCGGTCCAGTAGTTTCGGAGCCTATTCGTTACAAACAAACAAACAAAAAACAAATCTTTCCTCTTTATAATATTAGTATAGATTTTCGACTAAGTACAAATAAAGTTACTTCGAGAATATAGTAGTATTTCTTAAAATATTTGAGTGATTAATAAAATTACAGTGGCTAACGTTTCATTGGACTATACTTATTTTCATTGGACGAAATAAAATAAGTAAAAAATACTCTATATCCGCAATGACATTTTCTAAATCACCAAGCTTCTAAATTCAAATTCATCAAGCACACTACCAATGCTACCAACTATTAAAATTAGGCCGCATAAACAATATCTGACGTTTTTTTTTATACAAAGACTTTTCTATAGGCTATAGATCTATTGTTGAAATTCGGCCGATTTTACGGATGGGGCGTGCTATGGGCGGGGCGAGAGACAGAGATGCACAGCTGTGAGCGAAGATGCTTCGAATTATACGGATAGAGACAGAGGGCTTTGAACATTTCTGTACAAACACGTTTTGGGGATCGGCGGATATTGTTATGTTGTCTATTGGTATCAGGGAAGTACCAAATTATAGGTTTATAAAAATGGAATAGTGTAAAAAGTATTTATTATTCTTATACATAGTTTAGTAGATATGTGAAGAGTACGTAGAGCCCTACGTCCAGCAGTAGGTAGACTGATAGGTCACTTTGATTGATTGAATTGATAGTTAGTCTCTACAAGAGAATATTTTTTATGTCACTTTAACCGAGGTGGCACGGTGGCAGACAAACATACGGCCCACTAGATGTACTGGTAGTCACCGTAGCGTTTGCTACATCGGAGGCGCAACACTCGCGCCGACCTTGTAAAAACCTTCTAAGCCCCTTTTAAAGAACCCCATAGGTACTAAATAGGGTTCCCGGAATGGGCATAAGTACATTACCTTGCTAAAAGTGTAGAAGGGTTGTATTATGTACGTTGTCTCAAGTCTGGTGTCAATTAATAGTTTCGTGGGGTGGTCTATGTAAGTAGCACTTGAGGTGCTGCTTACAGGGATCACACACAATTCTGCTCTCCTTAACACAGACTATTCAGTAGTCTAGCTAGGAGGGCAGTACCGGATGAAAGCCTAACTTTTACTTACCCAGATTCGCTTGGAAACTACACTAAGATAAGATTGTTGATCTCGGTCAGTGAAATGGCAAGTGCAGCTGTTGCTGAAACAATAAAGGGTAATCATTCCCGCTGTCAAAACCTGCAACACTGGAAGTGTAATTTTACTGACTGAAAAAAATTGTTATGGTTTGGTATCTATAAAATTCGTGTACAAAGCTAATGTAGGTAACCATTTTCTCAATAAACATTATTATTATTATTATAAGTTAGCAGTAAGTAGGTAGGTACCTCTGTTAAGTTAAGTTAGCAGTAAGTAGGTACCTACCTACCTAGGTCCACTAATGAATTCGATTTTCTTTCCCCTTTTTGGAGTATCTATACCATATTCTCTCGGCAGCCTTACTATAGTAGGTACTTACTGTACCTACTGTCTGTACCCTCACATCAAGGATTTGTTTTTAATAGCTTTCGTACCGTATCCTCTAGCGGCCCACGCATAATTTAAGAACTTCTCGATTACGGCCCAAGTCCTTTCTAAGGGACTAAAAATATTTATCAATTAACGCCCAAAAATAATGGGACTTACTCCCCATTATCTGACAAATTATTTTTGGGCGTTTTAATGGTCTTATAATGTCACCAGGGGCTAGAAAAGTTTTATAAAATGATCCTAAACTGGTTAAATTGACCAATTAAATAAGTGTATTTAAAGGGACTTTGGGCCGAAATGCAGTCATACATCATCAAGTTTTATAGGAGAGATATGAGTAGATAAGGAGATTAACGTATATTCAGTTCACAAAAATAGCATATCATCAACTTTCAAATTATATAAGACTTTGAAACGAGTCTAATAAAACCAAAATGTATGTATTTGATTTTTTTTATACTATTTTCTTTTGAAACATAACTATTATAAGATCATGTTAATTACTAGAAACCCCGCTGCGATAGACGATGAAGAGGAAGCTGATAACTATTGGAGACGTTTCCACTACGACTTCCCAAGCCTTAGCCCCTTTCTCTACCACTACCTCATCTAAGCCGCATTATTGATGAGTCTGGGGGTATCATGGGGAAGTTTGGAATTCTTAGTGAATGGAGACACGCCCATAATTAATAAAGGTTTAAACTCCAGGTCGTTATCATCACTGACCTTCTAAGTCATGCAGCAACTATTATACATCCATATATTAAGTGCTGAAAGCAATATAAATAAAAGTTAATAAACTCTGTTAAAGCCCGAGGTCACTTACAAGGCATTAAAAATATAAAACTTCACGAAAACTACGTCCTGAGGGGAATTCAGAGGGACTATTCCTTTTCTACCAATAAATTATCATAAATTCCACGAAAATAATTAATTCCTTCGGTAATGTATTTCAATATCTTTAAAATCATGTATATTTTATTATTAGCAATGTAATATAACCACAATAAAATAAGATTGAATTGTTGCTTACCTTTAAGACGTGATGACGCCTTAATGGAAATAAGCTTATCACAATTTTGTCTTCATTCTTAAAGCCGGGAACCTTGTTGATTCAGTTCGTTATAGATTGACAAGTTTGATAAATCAATCAGAAAGTTGCAAGGCCGGTAGTTTAAAAAAAAAAAAAAATAGTTATTGGTCCCTTAAAAAGGACGTGGGCGGTAAATATGAAATTCATAAAATTTGTTTGGGCTGTAATGACATAAGTTAATAAGGGTATTAGAAGGGACCTTGGGCCGCTAGAGGGTATAGGTACCTAGGCTATATTATGTTGTACACCATTTGAAAACATGAAGCTTGGACTATAAAAAAGTAATAAAAATGCATTTTTATTGGTTTTTTATTAGGTGAATAGATAATTAATTATTATTTAAAGTGTCTGTTCGTGTTATCTGGACTGAAATCTATGTTTCCGTAAATTTAAAATGACAACTAAAAATTAATAGGTGGATTGGCTTTCATAATAATGTGGGCCGTGAGGCGTAAAATACTACTGATGTTATGTGGGTGTATATTACCTATATCTCTGCCTACCTCTTCGAGAAAAGAGCCGTGACTATATGCTTGTATGATAGGTATACCTACTTAAAACTAAGTAGGTACTCCTAGTCAATTCGATCTCTCACCCATTTCCAGTTAAGCGTACAGTAAATGAAAAGTTTCCTATAATTTGGATATTTTTGTGCTTATCTTGAGTGATTGCCATCCAGACCGAAGCGTATAAAGATCTGTAGTGTCCATGTCCACTTAAGATCTTGTAGGTTTCTACCAAGTCATCACGGTTCCTGCGATCTTTCAGTGGTGTGTTATGTATCATGAATGTCTTTTTCCTTTTCTTTTTCTACTTGTGAATGGAAATCCCTTATTCGTGAGATCCATCTATAGGTAGATTCTTAGTGATTAAAACCACACACGCTGTGCCCAACCACTGTCTACCGCCGGTTGCTCCAGGGTAGCCTTCGGAAGGATGTAGGAATGTGCCTCGGAACTCATTTTCTAGTGTCTCCTTCAGTGAGTATTGTTAAAGAGGGAGTTTAGATTTTAGCTATTCAATAAACTTACTAGCATTTCTGTAATCTGTAAGTAGGTACCTAGGTACAGTATACCGAGTACCCATACGGCTTGTAGGTAAGTATTTACCTATAGCCAACTTACCTAGCAGATTTAACTGACATTTCTCATTCTCAAAGATTTCCAAAAGTAATAACTAACCTCATAATAAAGAACTAAACTTTAATTCTATATTCGAGTTTAGAACTAAACTTGAATTCTATAATCGAGTTTAGAACTAAACTTAAGTTCTATAATCTGAGCATCTATCATAATTAATACCACAATAAACCTAAAGAGAACTACTAACACTATCAACTATCAACATGCTTCGTTATCATGCTTGCCTAGTACTTTTGATCGACATTATCGAATTGGTAGTCGTACAATCGATCAATTTGATCGGAAAATCGACCACAATTGACCCATTGCCTTACCTATGTTTTGACCACAATTTAAATATAAGATCGATTCACATGCTGTATCGATTTCAATACAAATGAAACTTAAATAAAAAACGCATCATTAAGCAATTTTTTGCTTGGATTCTTTTAGTGGGAGACTTTTATTACAAGAGTTCTCAAGACTAGCCGATTTGGCGCCAACTAGTTGAACATAATAATATTAATGGTGACAAAATCAATTAGTTATGTCATTCAATCAATCAAGTCTATCACAGTCCACTGCTGGACGTGGCTGGACTAATGCCTCTTCCAATTTTATTGTTGTTGTTGTAGGGTGGCCATACTGACCAGTCGGGTTGGTACAGTTTTGTTTCGAGTTTTCCTTCTTTTCGACATTACCTTTTCAGTTGGTCACTATTTAAATACCTACTTGGGCTACAAAGATGTCGGTAGAACACATACGTTTTTGTATAATCTTACTAATATTATAAACGTGAAAGTTTGTAAGTGTGGATATTTGTTAACCCTATTACGCTCTAACGGCATAACATATCTTGCTGAAATTTGGTACAAGGATAGATTGTAGTCTGGAATAACACATAGGCTACTTTTTATCCCGGGAATAAGCTCCCATGGGAAGCGGGAACGGGAACAAACTTTTAAGCGGGCGAAACTGCGGGCATCAGCTAGTTTATTATAAACTGAAATTCTTCATGACCTAATTCAAACAATAGCAAGCCACATTAGCACATCTTAAAAACTTTAAATGTGTAAAATTCGCATTGAAATTCGCTCGCACAATTTTCTTGTGATGTTATTAAAAAAAGTTCTTCAAAATAACATCAACACAGTTGATTCAGGTACAATGAACATAAAATGAACATGAGCACGAGATTATTTTTAGTTTAGTCTACATAGAGGCGCCATCCATGTGCGGTGCAAACATGGCTAGCTGTGCAAAGTTATCAATGTAACAAGCAGGTTGCCAACGATCGCGTTTATCGCCATGTCTGCCTGACTGCAGGAACACTGTAGACTAAATACATGTCGTCAAGTTTCTGCTGTCCATAATAGGCTATTAGGTAGGTGGTAGGCTCCACACTAGTGATCCTTATCGTAACGTCGAGTAAACACAGCCATTTTGATTTTCATTGCGGTTCTGTTTTGAATCAGAACTTAACGTAGGTACCTACCTACATACATAGTTTTCCTTCTTCAAATTACTTCTGGCCACTTTGATCGACTGGATGACTACCAATTCGATAATATCGATCGTAGGTACCAGGCCCGCACAGTAATCAAGCAATATGATTTGTTTTACAATATTAACTTGCTGAAAGAAGCATGAAGACAGCCTCGGTGGAACGAGGTAGTGAGCGAGTCAGCATTTGGGATCGTATCCATTTTCATTTACATAAAAAGTCCATTAGGTGGGGCCGAAAGCTTGTCTGCCGCCTTAGTGGTATAAAAAAAGATGTGCCCTAGACATTACATTCGGGAGCTCTGAAATAAGGCATAGAAAAGTCCCACTTACCAATCCAGACCACAAAGAAACAGCTAATAATTATGTTTAAAGCAACATGAATGAAACTTAAATAAAAAACGCATCATTAAGCAATTTTTTGCTTGGATTCTTTTAGTGGGAGACTTTTATTACAAGAGTTCTCAAGACTAGCCGATTTGGCGCCAACTAGTTGAACATAATAATATTACTGGTGACAAAATCAATTATTTATGTCATTCAATCAATCAAGTCTATCACAGTCCACTGCTGGACGTGGCTGGACGAATGCCTCTTCCAATTTTATTGTTGTTTTTGTAGGGTGGCCATGCTGACCAGTCGGGTTGGTACAGTTTTGTTTCGAGTTTTCCTTCTCGACATAACCTTGTCAGTTAGTCAACAGGGAGACTATTTAAGTTGAGAGTAGCGAAAGATCCTAAATCTATGATTTAAATACCTACTTGGGCTACAAAGATGTCGATAGAACTCAATGCACACCTATTTGTATAATTTATTATATGCCGAAATTCTACATTACCTAATTCTGAAAATAGCAAGAAGCAACTTTAAGTACATCTCCTTAAAAACTTTAAATGTGTAAAATTCGCATTGAAATTCGCTCGCATAATTTTCTTGTGATATTTATTCAAAAAAGTTCTTCAAAACAACATCAACACAGTTTATTCAGGTACAATGAACTTTAAATGAACATGAATACGAGATTATTTTTAGTTTAGTCTACATAGAAGCGCCATCCATGGATGCAAACATGGCTAGCTGTGCAAAGTTATCAATGTAACAAGCACGTTGCCAACGATCGCGTTTATCGCCATGTCTGCCTGACTGGAGGAACGCTGTAGACTAAATACGTGTCGTCAAGTTTCTGCTGTCCATAATAGGCTTTTTTTTTTTTTATATTCAGCTCGCCAAATTGACGTCGCCACCAGCCTGATGGTAAGAAAGCAGTGGCGCATCTAGCGATTGGGGGCCACATCTTACAGTGGTCCTCAAGTTGGCGGCCCTATTAGGTCAATGGTAGGCTCCACACTAGTGATCCTTATCGTAACGTCGAGTAAACACAGGCATTTTTATTTTCATTGCGGTTCTGTTTCGAATCAGAACTTAACGTACCTACATACATAGTTTACCTTCTTCAAATTCCTTCTGGCCACTTTGATTGACTGGATGACTACCAATGCGATAATATCGGTCGTAGGTACCAGGCTCGCACAGTAATCAAGCAATATGATTTGTTTTACAATATTAACTTGCTGAAAGAAGCATGAAGACAGCCTCGGTGGAACGCGGTAGTGAGCGAGTCAGCACCTGGTATCGTATCCATTTTCATTTACATAAAAAGTCCATTAGGTGGGGCCGAAAGCTTGTCTGCCGCCTTTGTAGTATAAAAAAAAGTTTGTACCCTAGAGATTAAACTCGGAAGCACTGAAATAAAGCATAGAAAAGTCCCTCTCGCCCATCTAGACAACAAAGAAACAGCTAAGATGTTTAAAGCAACATTTTCACTTTAAACATCATATTTTTATTTCTAACGATTATCGATTAAGGCAAATCGTTTCTAATCTCATTAAATCTGGTTAAACAAGCCTTCATTCCATGCTTGTACAACCAATTGGTTTTAAAAACATCGTAAACACTATCAAGTAATCGATTCAAGGGCTGCATCTGACTCGATACCACGTTCTCTCGATCTTTCTCGTTTTATTCGAATCATGAATATTCATTAAGGACACCATAATATGTAGAAAATTCCGGACAGTACTGCTATCACTTTGTCATGAACATATATATCATTTTTTTACATTATGATATTCGTAATAATTCTTTTTTCCGAAAGTTTGAGACAAATTCATACGTATTTTAATTGACAAAAACTCTACAAAGGTCTCTAACCAAAGGGGTTTCAGAAATATTCATCATGTTACGTCCGCAAGGCAAACTTGAAATACTTTCATTAGTTATTTTAAATTTTGGAGAATTCTTCGTTTTTCTTTGCCTTTGATTTTGATTAATTCCTTAATTTTTATGACTAAGTATTTCTTAGATTGCGGAACTTAGCGGGGCAAGCGTAACTCTAGCGAAGTAATATTTTTGTCACAGTATTTGGAAACAATGAAGGGTCGTTAGCCATTGATCTTTTGGACCCAAGCTAGTTTCGTGGCTGAGTAACTGAAAAGGTCCCGGTGAAAAGGAGGAAAACTAAAAGCAAAAAAAAAAACAGTACGGTCAATCACCCTCGAAAAATGATGTCGCATTACGTGTTATGGCGAATATTGGAACAGCCTGCATTCAACAGTGGCCTATGGCAGTTTGATTGATTGATGATGTTTGAGAAACGAATGGACTGAATTAGATTATAGCATTTATCGCTTACAAAAATTAGGTATCCCATTTCCAATCTTATTAAAATTTATTTAATATGGGTAAAGTTGTTGATTCCGTTTATTCGTAGGTACCTAAGGTTACTTATTAATTTAGGCTTTAGCTATCGCTAAATATAATAATATCTACACATTTTCGTATTCACATTAAGTAGCTAATATAAAATAAGAACGAATTTATTTTACAGCAAAAATCTAACTGATTATTAAACACAATTCCTAGGCATATCTCTCACTTTTTATATTTTTTTGCATTCTGGCCTTAGATAGCGCCTCCGACCTTTTCAACATCAAGTCACCCTTTCAACATTCTTCAGCATACCAAAGTCGTAAACCCTACGGTAGCTAACATGCTGATGAGTTGAATTCTTAATTTATAGTCTAATGGCTACCGGTATCTATACCCCATGCCGGTTTAGCTCGCAGGAATAATTATCTATGAAACTCTTGTAGGTCATAATGTTAACAATCAAAGCCACTTTTCCTATTTAAAAAAATACCATAACGTCTTCCATATTCAAATTCTTCGGTGATTAAGAAAAACAAGTTTATTTTTCGGTTAGTTGGTAACCTTTAGTTCTAAATTCAACTTTATCGATTTGAATTAAAGAAATTATTTTAAAAAAGTGATGTTTCAAGTCTATGGTCCTGTGATAATACTGGACGTAGTTAAAACGGAGGAGTAAAGAATTTGACGTTTCTGTGGAAGCGTTTACCCCCTGTGGTGTAGGAAGGCAAAGGCCACTAAAGTGGGCTGGCAACGCTGTCCATTAAACTTAGGACATAATGCGTCGACTGACAGATATAGACACAGATTAAACATTACAAATATCAGTCTACCGGAATACTATTAGATACCTATCATACAAACATTTATGCTAATTTTGACTTTTAATTTGATTACTGCATGTATAATTTCAATAAAATTAACATGCACTTACAAAGGTTATTGGTATACCTACTTACAAAAATTATTTCATAGATTTCAAAAACATTTAACGTTTTCTCAATAATAGTTTTGCCTCACGAGCATTCTGCCTTTAATGTTGACATTGTGAAGCATTCACATGCAATTTTTATTACTCATTAAAGAAGCTACAACAAATTAATAAACTTAAAATTAATAGTAGAGAATATTCGAAAAATTGTCTATATTTTATGATTATCTTGGCCACCCTGGCGTTCCGTTTCACTCAGCGGGGTCATGCTACTGTTCAGCCGCCTGTTGATTCGGGCACACTTGTTTTATAATATTTTATTTTTACGCTAATGACCGCCCGCGACTTTGGCTGTATTTAATCAGTTTTATGTTAAGTATATATTAATATTTGATAGACATCAGGTCGTTAATTTTTGAAATGATGGAATGTGGATGAATGTATGGCATGACAGACTGACTTTAAGGTATCATGTGATCGCTTTAAGATGAGTAAAACTTGTATGTTTAATTTATTTTTCAATACAGATTATGACAAATCATTTAATGTGGACTTTGACGGGAACGTCACGTAGGTACTGCTAGAAAATATCATAAAATAGAACATTACCACCTTAGTATCTAAAGATAATGGAAAATAAATAGGCAGTAACATAGATCTAGCAATAGCAATATCCTGTGGGCTTTGAAACTTAGCAACAATCTTACTTACTAAGAAGTTTAATAGTGTACCAAATTAATTCACTTGAACAGAAGCTACAGATTATCAACTAATACAGATGAGGTTGTACAAAAAAGGCTCGTTCACAATTATGTCAAACTCAATTTGACAACTTGATGAACATGGCCGATCGGCGTTTGACGTAACATCATGGGTGGTCCGTCCGGCATGCGTGTATTTTTTTTATTATGATTTTATTTATAAATAATATATTATTTTTATATCGACCACCGTAGGGCGATGACTAAGTGACTCTCAATAACTAGCCACCGACGAAGCGTTATAATTATTCTTGACTTTTTGGCGTAGTAACCTTCATCTGTAAATGATGAGAGTTGACGATGTTGTTAGGAATAAACACTGACCTGTTGTTTAAATTAAATTAGAACATGACCTTTTGTAACCGTCAATAAACTAAGTTTTTTAATTTATAATAGCGCCTTGGGTATTACTAAAGAAAGAGGTAGATGTAGGAATATTATATAAAGATTACCTTCAGAAAATGTTCTTAATTTAAGGTGATCAAGCTATGGATTCTGAAAAAAGAAAGAAACATTTACACCAAACCGAAGACAAACAAACGCACCATTCTATAATTAATCGATAAACATAAAATGACAGCACAAAAACTCTTACCCGCCAAAAGAACTGTCAAAGTGACATTGTGTGTGATATTACCGCAAGGGTAAAGGATTATGGTGACTCTGATGCCGTGTAGCTTCCTCGGCGGGGGCGCTTCCCCGCGCTGCAGCTTGGACCACGCCGAGCCAAAGGTCAGATGTGTTCTGATAGTCTCAAACGTACGAGCTGTGAGAATTTCTATTTTCAAATAATTTTGACCCGAGGTCTATAATTGTCTATGAATAAACACGTAATAAATGTGGTGGAAATTCTCGTAGGAATGAATTCACATAAAATTATTAGCTCTTTAGTTCACAAAGTTAACAGCTCGTACGATTTGAAAACGTTAAATCACGAATTGCACACAGTCTGCTCGCACATTATGCACTGATTTTGTAGTTTTTTTTTTAGTTTTTACCTTTGCACGGAATGGCCTAATACCTAATGCTTGCATGACATCCTTAAAACAATACTAAATGCACTTTCCTATTTGAACTTTTTTAAATGTACATTTTTTTACAACTCATCTAAAGGTTGTTGTAAGACTTTTTGTTCTTTTTTTAGATGATTGATGGTAGATGAATTTTGGCAAATAAAAAATTTTTTTTTTTCGAGCAATCGTAGAGAGAGATCCTACTCGAAAGATCTCTGTGAACTTACCGACTCTTAACAGTGAGAGTACATTTAAAATTATGCTGCCCTTTCATAAGATGATATGAAGGTTAATCTAATTACTCGTATCTCACTGTCAGAAAAGTCGTAGAATGTGTGAAATGGCGAAGAAAATTAAGTCTTAAAAATTGGAATACTTTCCACAATTTCATTCAATTAAATTACGTCACAGGTACGTGATCCGAAGCTATGTATTTGTGAATGTCAGTCATCCGCGCATTCTTTTTGTAAAAATGAAGTGACCAAGATGTCAACCCAAATGTGGGACACACTGAACTTTATGGAACGATCCGCCATGATTAATTAACACCAAGCGTTATCTGTTCGTCGTAACTAAAACCAAATTTTATTGTTCTCATTGTACAAAACTGTTTATGTTTTTCAAGTGGTAAGGCATGGTGAGGCGTCAGATCTCATGTTACCCATTCATGGTGACCATTAAAAAGTCGTAATGCATTGGCTCGTACCTACGGGACAGAGCGTCGTTAGCCACCTGATACCAGGGTATCATAACTTCGAGGTGGTGTTCGTTTACATCACAGTGAACGATGGTTGATCGTTTAATTTTGGAATGCAAGAGATTAACGTGTAACAATACCTAATTGTACGACTGATTAGTTGTAAAGCGAAATGATTTATATAAAAATTGCTTATCCACAACTATAATCCTATTTCTGTTTTCCTGATACTCTTGCCTATTCATTTGGACTCCAGTATTCACGCCAGTGTATGACGATTGACACGTCATTTTCTATACGACTTCAAGCCTTGGGTCTATCTACGTCTGCCATTCCTATTACGGCATCATCTAATTTGGCAGCATCGCCGGTCATTTTGTAGTAAGCGAAGGTATCTCTTTGCAGCTGCCCTCTAAGTCCATGCCTCTTACATCGTGTACCGATGCCTCAGATTCACCGTTATTTTACCTCTGAGTGACAGCTTGTCAATCGTTTTCTGTATGTTGGCATGGCAGTAAAGTGCTTGTGTGCCAGCCTAAGACATTTTACCGAATTTAGTGGAGATTATAACATCCGACCGTTATAATCACGAAGAGTTTTGTTTTTCATGTCATAATAAACTTTACTTTACTAAGACAGTGCTCCTGTTACTATGCGATTTTAATAAAGTTTTATTATTTTTTTATTAATATGTGAAAGAACATTCACTGCCACCACCAACGAAGGGGAAGTTGCTACTTCCATAACGTTCCACATCTCAAATAATCCCCACCCGTAAAAATCGCCATAAACAGTAGAAAGTAAGTTTCGACTAAAGGTTGATACCTACATGGGAAAAACCAAATCTTATAATCAGGTAACACAGCAATCAAAGTAGACAACCTAAGTGCTATAGGTAATTTAACTCTGAACGGACTATACAAACTTTAATGGTGATGTGAGACCTGCATGGCTGGATTCCATCTACACTTCATGTCCATAGGGTACGGTAACCACTTTCCATCAAGTGGGCCGTAAGCCACTTACCTTAGAAGTAGAAAAAGACAGAATGTAATTGTTACTTTGGGTAAGAGGATAAAGTACAAAAAATATTGTAGACACTATTACCACAGCCTACAAATCATAGGTTACAAGTAAACCAGCCTACAAATCAGAGGTTACATTCAGCCTACCAATCATAGGTTACAGCCAGCCTACATACGACAATTATAATAGTAAGTTTTCTCTATAATGTGCTATTACAGACTAGACTAGACTATTATCATCAATTCATAGAGTTCAACGAACCTCACACATACACTAGAAAAAGAAAACAAACAAGAAAATCAATACAGATATTAATTTTAAATCGTTCTACAATTTGTAACCCACACATAAACAAAAAAAAAATAGAAGGCAAAGGCACTAACAACATAAAGCCACCCAGAGATAACAGCAATAAAAACAATTTTGTCCAAGTTGATAGTTGAACACGGTGCGATTTATCGATCGAGATGTGTTTCTCGATACAACTTGTAAGTTCCCGCGTTAAATCGATTGGGCCTAACTCCATTTTGTTTATGTAAGCACAGAAATTTGTCGTTTGACACTGCCAAAGATTTAGAATGTCCGAGATATATACCTACTATGAATATTTTAAGACTGAGGAGGTTCGCGAAAACAAGCTTTCAGCAATAGTACATTTTTATAGTTCAAATCAAATCTAAAGGTGGAAAAATAGAGGCGAAAACAGTTTTTTATGAGACCAAAAACAAAAAAAACATATCAAATCACCAAGAGATTATTTGCGGAGTAAAAACGACAACCGACAACTACAACAATAGTTTTCGGGCTGAAAAAAATTACGCATAAAAATATTATGTCACAAAAAGCACTTTCGATTGGACTTGTCTGAGGTTGAGTAGCCAATGGACTACCAAATTAAATGTATCCACTCTTAGCACAAGCAATTTAGTTCAGTTTTTAAATGAAATAAAAACTGTACATGGCAAAAAATAAGAATATGTTTTCTTACTTCAAATCAAATCAGATTTACAATCGTCGTGCGTCGGAAGTCTATAATGCATTATAAGTTGCAACTTGCTTTAAAAAGTCAAAACATTCCAAATCAAACATCAGCTCAACAAACGCAGACAAATGAATAACTAAAAAAAACAGATAAAATTGACATTTCACACAACAAGTCAAAAAGCTTTCTTAACTTATTATTAATCGACAATATCACATGTTATTATCAGAGATAAAACATAAAAATTGGTGAACAATAAATTAAATGTTTTATACGTCACGACGCGGGAGCGAGTCGAGGCCCGCTCGTAAAATATGCAGTCAGATAAAACAATAAACGAATTATGTTTAAATAAAGAAGCGTTTTGTCCTGAAGCTTGTTTAGGATACAGGGGGTTTAAAAATATATCATAATATTTATTAATTAAAATAAAAGTAACTTCACGGTCTTCGTTTTTACGTAGTTTGTGATTCATCACATCACCGAAGCTAAAGATAATGATGGACTGTCGGACTTAAACCGAACAAAATCTGCAACATGGCATACTATCCTAAGGAAATCCCCAAGGTCCTGATAAGTACTCGTGATCAACTCTGGCGACACCTATCCATTGTTAGGTGGTCAAATTCCTCTTCCTGCAGAGAGCTAAAAGAAATCGAGGCGTCGCCGCCCGCCGCGCCGTCATGAGTCTGCCTCTGCTAGGGCGACTTAATTTCCAAATAGTACCTACCTAAGTTAAAAGTGTTTATGTCCCCCACTACATTAAGTCGGGCCCATGTTAATATACTTAATTTTTTCAAGCGTGTAGAGATCATGAATTTGATCAAATAAACGTTCCCAAAAAATAATGCACGTTCAAAACCATAACTCGAAAGAATCTTGTAATTCTTAATTCAAATTACGCCACAAATAAAACAGCCTGTACACAACCAAGGGACGGGCCAAGAGCGTTGTTGTCGCGTAAAAAACTTATAAATTAGCCGCGCTATCGCGAGATCGGTCGGCCTCACACCTCGAGTGGAATGCGCCCGTTGATTTACGTCCTTTCTCACACGATACCTCTTCAGGACCCATGCTATCCTGGTGGCTAGGATGTAAATGACTATTACTTTTTACACTTTGATAAAATGTACCACCACCTGTCCCTAAACTATGCCAATAGGGCAAGCTACTTTTGACACGACTACGACATAGTCAAAAGAGAGGGCGGAGCTAGAAGGAAAGAAGAGTATTTAATGAATTTAGCAGTCTACTGAACCTACTTTAGTATCTAAACTAGTCAACTAAAAGTTAGATAAATGGAATGAATTAGGAGCTCTAGTTTCTGAGTTTTATCTTGTTAACGAAGTTCATAAGGGATACAATGAGAACAGAAAATCTGCTAGTGATAAGGAGGAGCCTATACCAGGACATTGAAGCAAACCAGACGCATCTGTTAACTGGTGGAGATTACGTTTTAGACTAAAAAAAAAACGACTTTAGAATTCAGTCAAATCAGAACCCGGACAGCAAGCATAATCTTACAATAAATTCAAGTAAAACTTTAATAAAAACTGATGCAAACGAATACTTTCGAAACTCTTAGATATCGTGGTTAAAATCTTCCCAACTTTTTTTTAAAATATTAAACTCACCAAATTGATGTCGCCACCAGCCTGATGGAAAGTAGTGGCGCATCTAGCGATTGGGGGCCACTTCTGCCAGTGGTCCTCAAGTTGACGGCACAGTGATATACCTGTTCACGCTCCTCTTGAAGAACCCGGGATTGTAAGATAAGTCACACAGAACTTTATTATTAAGTAAGTAAGTACACAAAAATACAAAAATATGTTTCAACAATTACATGCATTTTCTGATCTTGTGCAAATTAGTGGATGACGCTCTGCACTCCTAAATAGGCTAAATGTAAGCCTGTGGTATGGAAGAGCAGTGCCATTTCCCCGTGTTGAGTTGTAATGATCGTTCTAAATAGGCACGTATGTGCGTGTACGCGTGTGTATGTGTGTGTGTTGTGTGTGTGTGTGTGTGTGTGTGTGTATGTGTGCGTGTGCGTGCGTGCGTGTCGTGTGTGTGTATGTATATGTGTGTGTGTGCGCGTGCGTGCGTGTGCGGTGTGTCTGTGTATTACGTGCGGTGTCCCTTCCCTACAAGTTTGTGTACATGTGTGTTTTATTTGTTATTCTCGAAATACGTTTCGGTGTCGTCATAATTCAGTTGTAGCAGGAAATTTCGAACAGCCTTTTTAGCATTGAACTGAGTCAGCCCAAAGATAGGACACTTAGTGTTGATTTTATTATATAGAGATGGCGCTAAATATGTTGTAAACCTCTTTATGAAAGAAGTACGTGTTGCTGGGATGCAACAGATTTTGTGTTTTCGGCGCTTAGTAATTATACGGAATGGAGTTAAGGAGTGTTGCATTAGGACGGTACGTAAGATAAATATTTGCCGAACATTCAGAACCTTGCATTCCTTGTAGAGCTCGGAGGTTGGGGATAAAATTGGTTTAAACTTTGCAACCTTAAGTATAGCTCGGTGGGCGATTTCTACAGGTTTTAGTATAGTCTTTGCGGCTCCGCCCCAACTCAGAATACAATAACTTACAAGGGAGAGGCATAGCGCCGAATATACACAACGGATTATGGTTGCATTTGCCACGTGTCGTAAGGTTTTAAAGATGAATATTAATTTTCGAATTCGACCAGAGAGGGCAATAGTGTGTTCCTTGAAATTCAAGTTTCTGTCCACAATTATCCCAAGATATTTGGTAAAGTTCACTGCACTCAAGGATGGACATTGACAACTTGAGTGAGCTAATGGAAGACAGGAATGAGCCTTTATAGACAAGGGATTTCTTGGTTGAGATATCGATGCCATGGAAAAAGTAATGAAATTAGTTTTAGCTGTATTTAAAGTAAGAGTGTGAGAGGAAAGCCAGTCCAATATTGAATTGAAGCCATGCTGTGAAACCAATTCTACCTCGGGCCATGAATCGCTGCTGAAGGTGACTGCCGTATCATCGGCATAAGATATTATTTGTGCATTTGGTACTTTTAAATTACACAGGTCATTAATATACACCAGAAACAGTGTTGGCCCCAAAATACTGCCCTGTGGAACGCCGTACTGTATACGTATTACTTCACTCATGTGATTTTCAATTCGCACACACTGAGTACGATCAGACAGGTAGCTCTGAAGTAAGTCAAGGGATGGGCCTCTAACACCTACATGCTCCAGCTTAGTTAAGAGGGTTGAAGTGGGAACTGTATCGAAGGCCTTCGCCAGATCTATAAATATCGTTAAAATCTTTTTCCTGTTCTCTAGATTATCCGCAATACAACTTATTAATTTATGTACTGCATCATTGGTTGATTTGGTTTTACGGAAACCAAATTGATTAGGTGACAAAATTTAGTAATGCTCAAGAAAATCTATCAATCGCTTGTTCAATAAACGTTCTAATACCTTGGATAGAGTGCTAAGAATAGCGATAGGGCGATAGTTACTGACTGACTCTCTCACTCCTCCCTTGAAAATGGGATGTACAATTGCCCTTTTGAGGGAAGTGGGAAATACAGCGTTAGCAAAACAAAGATTAAAAAGATGGCTCAGTGTAGGTGCCAATAGAGAGAAGATGAGGGAAACACATGTGCGGGCTGGTCGTTCCATGTTTTTATAGTTCGACAGAGGAACGATCTTTTGAAACGCTCAGTTCTGGCGAAGATTCAACCTTCAATATTCTAGACAAATAGATATTCAGGCACGATGTAACAGCATTCGTCCATGACAAACTATTATCCAAGTTTACTTGACTCGTTTTAAAAGTCAAATCAAATCTAATCTTAGAAAGTACTTTTGTATTTCAATGGTTCTAAATTCTTTACTACTGCTACTACTTTTGATTGATACTTTCAACAGTTCAAATCCTTTGTCTTGTCTCTAATTAATTGTAAAATTTCAAGCTAATTAATTATGGGTTTTTAAATGTGGTGACCCCTATCGTACACAAACAGCAACTTTGTCTGTTTTCTTATTAACAAGAACTATTCGGGAGTTCAATAAACAAATATAAAAAAAATCTCTAAAAGTACCAAGGTATAAGAACTTTGGAAAAGTAACGTGAAGGCATTCTACCGTAACCGTCTATTCGACAACAACACGTCTGCGCGTATATCAAATAGACGAGATGGCGCCCGCCTGAGAATAAATAGGGTAAATCCGCCTACTACAATCCGTTTAGTATAATTATGTATTTTACTAATTAATTCAATTTGTCAAATTTCATGATTAACCCCTCAATAGATGAACAATCAGTTCTTTTCTATCATCGTGAAATACGGTAGTCTTAATAGCTTCAAAATTAATAGTAAGTATAAAAACTGTTAAAATGTAAAAAGAAAGGGCAAATTGTAACAGTTTTAGAAAAAGGTATTCAAGACAATAACCAGTATTTTTCCTAATATCTTAGACATTGATTTAAAGTACAAAAATGGTCTTCAATAAAAATCCTTTATCAAATATGTAGCGTGAACACAACACAGTAAATCTTTTAAAATTTTGCGTACTAATTTACATTATTATATCGTTTGAATTTGAAGAATATGTTTAATTAAATTAAAAACGTATACATTCCACTTTCGGAACCCTTTCGCAGTTGGACTCGCGTTAATATAATTTGCATCGCATTAATAATGAAGCGCTCGTGGCCCCGCGGACTCAGTGTTCTGTAAACGATCACTGCAGTAAGCAACATTTACTATGGCCGGATATGGATGGGTGACCACCACGTGGACCACTTTGTGACATTTATTTACGAGCGTTTCCGTGCTTCGGAAGGCACGATAAGCCGTTGGTCCCGGTTGTCAGTAAAATTACAGTCGATAAGCCAAGTTGAAGGCCTTACGGGCGGCTTGAAAAATTTCAACTGTGGGTCGTCACAGCCTGCACCCGGGTCGGCAGCGCGTGTGTAGCGCCTCTGGTGTTGCCTCTGGTGTTGCAAACGTCTATAGGCTACGGTTACCAACCTTCCGGTGGGCCGTAAGCTTGTCTGCCACCTAAGTAGTATAAAAAAAAAAAAAAAAAAAAAACCGGATTTATATTTGATAATTTATGATAATGACAACAGTGATCCAATCTTTCAGTAAAATTTTGGAGTTTTTATTAATAAAACCCTGTAATCCCTAGAGAAAAAGACTGTCTCGTTAACGCCGTAGCCTGGACGATAATTGACACACACACCTTACATTTCAGTTCAGTTTTTATTAATGTTGTTAGACTAATCTTGATCTACCGAAGCGACGTTTAAGAGTTTTATTATTTATAACCTTTTGTTATCTTTTGATCTCCTGGTAACGTTCCACTGGTATATTCTCTGATTGGTACTTGTTTTTGAATAGAAGTTGAATACAATCATACAAACAAATTGGGAAAAACTGTTGCAAAATATCACTTGAAAGCTTGTTTAGTAGAAAAACATAAATCAAATTAAGTAGGCGCAATGTGTATAGATGCTGGAGATGGAGAAAAGACGAGAAGACACAGATTTTTGATCGGGTAGGAAAATACTTAGCATGTCAAAAAAATCTATCAGATGTAAAAAAAGCTCACTTTAAAAGAGTTACGTAGTAGCTTTTTATTAATCTGTGGTCAGGTGCCCAAATTCTTGAAGATAGGTACTAGAATACTTGTCTTACTAAAGAATAAGTCAATGATAAAATGAAACCACTGCAACCGCTGTTTTACGAATGTTGGATTTTTGCCGAATACGTCATAGTAGAAGAATAATGGTTGTGATTCAACTTCAATGAACTGATTGTATCAGTCAATTATTTTAGTAGATTATCTTAGAACGATTATGAAGGAATGGAGGGTAGCATTGCATGAAATCCTAGGACATCCTTCCGTGGTACTCCTGGCCGCAGGGTAGCGTGTGGTTTTAATCCGGTAGAGCATCCATGAGGAATATCCTGACAGGAAACCGGCTTCACACCTTATATCCGTCAATCTTAACTCAAGGAAAGGGATTTGCCTAGAACAATATAAGCCCCGTGTGGCGACGGGTAAGAGTACAAAATGTCGCCACCCCAATACATCCCGAGGGTGTCGTAAGAGGCGACTAAGGGAACACTTTCGGAAAAAGACCCATTGCGTTGAGAAGGAAAAATCGAAATGAAACCAGATTGTCAGTAAAATGACAATCATTAAGCCAAGTTGAAGGCCTTATGGGCGGCTTGAAAATTTTCAACTGCGGGTCGCGGCGATACGCATACGCATGTCCATTTCAACACGACGATAGGCTCGCCCACCTATGTATTACGTGGGACATAAAAGTATAAGGTGAAATGTGGGCGTATACTATGCCTCTGCCTACCTCTTCGGGGATATAGGCGTGACTATATGTAATATAAGTAGGTACCTACCTTAGCTCAACTAGTGTCCAACACGAGTAAAGACGCGTGCAATCCCAGTCTTACACTAAATTACCTTATTCCGGACGGTTAACCCATTCGTGCCTACTTCTTACATTAATTTTAATGATGTGAAGCAGTCGTTAAACAGTTTTAGTTAATAAAGTATTTATTATACGGCTATTTGTTCTTATTACAAAACTACATGGTCGTATAGAGATCTGAGTGATAAGTGTACGAGTAGATAGTTATTTGATTATGGAAACTGGTTACCAAACGATTAAATCGGTTATGTATGAGACATTGAGCTGTTTCATTTGAGCTGTTTTTGCGATGACGTATTTTTAACAGTTGATTTTGGAATGCCAAATCCATGTGATTACACCTTTGCGTCTAAAGTGTAGATTGACACTCCAAAATGATCTCCAGCTTGTATGGGACACTGAGCAGTCCGTTTTTGTTGACATACCTATGATTGACAGTTGATTTTGGAATGACAAATAAAACCATTCCGCCTTTTTCGCTAATACGGTAGACTGACAAACCAAAACGATCTTCTTCTTCCATGAGACATTGAGCTGTTTTTGATGACGTATGGTTGACAGGTTGATTTTGGAATGCCAAGCACATTAATATTGCTATCATTTCTTCCTTATTTCCGGTTAACCGTCAAAAATGCAGTCAATAATAATAACATTAGTTGAATTTTAACCGAGATTTATCTCGATTAAAATCTACACTTCAACAAACTTAGAGATTAGTAGTTTTGTACAATGTCTAAAATGCTCAGAGCGACTACAACACACAATAACACAGACCATTCTTTTCAACTGCACAATGAAAGTGGTTCCGAGAAGGGTGCAAGATGTTTGTGAAAATGTCGATAAATAGAATAAACGACTACTCGATAGACAACGAAAAGTGGGTAATCCTGGTAGTTGCAGATGATTTTAATAGCAGCAATTCTCAATCATACGAAATGAAAGCGTAGACAGACAGGCAGAGGTGCCATCCGCATACTGTTGAGAGAATCTTCGTCAAAACCAAAACGATTATAGAATTCATTCTCTGTCGAATCCTAGAAACTTGATGTACCCACATAGTTTATTTTTCAAAACCTCTCCTTTTCTTCTCTATTCAGTAGACTAAATTAATACTCCTATAGTAGTAATATCTGCATAAAAAAGCGCACTGCATGAATGCTTATATTTTTTATTTTAAATGCCAACGTATCTACCTACTAACTAATTTAGTTTTGTTTGTTACAGGCAAAAAGGCCTAGACCGGACACAGGCACCGATGTATCAGATCGGTAAGTACATCGTATTTTACATTTAGCTAGACAGAATCATGTCACCCGCCCTTAGATCATCTAACCACAGAATGCGCCTTACTTAAGCATTGTTTTCTGCCAAGCCAATAGACCATTTGGTCTATTGGCTTTATAAAAAGCACTGTACATCAGTACATCATTTTATATGATTAAACTAGTACATTTCATTGTAGTTGACTGTACAATAAAAATTAACACACAACAGCCATTACGCGTTTGTCGATTAATAGATTTTTAAATATAATGAAATTTTATATGTGTTTGTGTTTCCCCCTTCACCCGCTATGACTGGCAGAATATTTTTGTATGCGGTGGTTCACAAAGGCTAGTCCCGTGATATATGGTCTAAGCACCCGCCTGATGGAAAGTCATTAGGTACTATCTCAAGGAGATCAACAGTCCGAAAGATTTTTGAAAGTTACCCTCAAGTTAACAGCCCTAAGTTGAATCCTGCCTCTTTTATTCTGCAAGCAAATTTCATTTAAACAATTGTTATGCGAACGGAGCTGCAGGCATCATTAGTAGCTTTAAGATTATTTTTGAAAAGCAATAATTAGGGTTTCGTAGCCAAATGGCAAAAACGGAACCCTTATAGATTCGTCATGTCTGTCTGTCCGTCTGTCTGTCCGTCCGTGTGTCACAGCCACTTTTCTCCGAAACTACTTATAGTTTATATATCATAGGCCTTAGCCTATGATATTAAAACTTGGTAACTAGATGTATTCTGTGAACCGCATTAAGATTCTTATATAAAACTAGAAAAAAAGCAGTAAATTTTGGGGGTCCCCATACTCAGAACTGAAACTCTAAATTTATTTTTTCATCAAACCCATACGTGTGGGGTACCTATAGATAGGTCTTCAAAAATGCTATTGAGGTATCTTACATCATTTTTTTCTAAAGTGAATAGTCTGCGCAAGAGACACTTCCAAAGTGGAAAAATGAGTGTCCCCCCCCCCCCCCTCTAACTTCTAAACTAAGAAAATGATAAATCTAAAAAAAAAATATGATGTACATTGCCATAAAAACTACCAATGAAAATTAGTTTGAACGAGATAGAGCTGGTAGTTTTTTTTTAATACGTCATAAACCGCAATTTCCGGTTAGTGAAATCACTACCACTGCGAACGTGTTAAAACATCAGTCAAAGTTACAACGAACTATAAGAACTTTTATATTATGTTACTTGCTGCTACGAAACCCTTCATGGGCGAGTCCAACTCGCACGTGGCCGGTTTTTTTTATTATGATCAGTTAGCATACTAATGCTAACTGATCATAAATTTTAAATATGTAAAAAGAATTGGTTTCAAGAAGATGCAGGTTCGAATCCTGCTGGAAACCAATTCTTTTTCCATATTTAAAATTTATTATTAGGAGCTCTATTTATTTGGATATAACCTCTTCATCATCTCGGCTGATTGACGCACTAGCTACGTAGGCTAGGCTAGTGGGGCTTCTCCAAAGATCGTCACAACTTAACGACGGTGACGCCCTGAAAAATACTGAAACATTTTTTTTGTACGTGTGGAAATCCTACATGGATGCTATGCCGGACTCCTACCGACTAAAACCACACGATGCCCTACAACTGTCTACGGCCGGGAGTCCCGGGTAAGCCCTCGGAAGGATGTCCCAGGGCTCTCGACAAACATATTTTTTATAATACCAACCCATTTAATTTACATCACATTTTCATTATCAAAATTTTATTGGTGACACAATTTCCCTAAACAAGGATGTCTAACAGTCGTTATACTCGATTTCTATTTAATATCACAACCGATGGTTCACAAGTAAGAAGGTCCAATCACTAAGCGTAAGTATCTAGCGATCCAATTTACCCCAAAAACAACGGCCTAGTATCAGTAGTCCGATTAATTAGTCCGATGATCGAACTACTGAGACTTTTCCGGCTCAGTAGTCCGATGATGCAGATGATTATAGATCATCGGACTACTGAGTCTTTTAGTCCGATTCGACATTCCGGAATACGAAATGGATGCAGTAATTACATTTGTTTTGCATATTTATTTTTTCCAACATGCTAAATGTAAAGCAATTTTATACAATAATAGGTACTTTTTCTACTTTACTTTTTTTTCTTTTTTTTTTCTTTTTCTTTCTTTTTCTTTTTTTTTCTTGCTTTATATTTAGCATGTTGGCAAAAATATATATGCAAAACAAATGTTAATACTACTGCATCCATTTCGTATTCCAGAATGTCGAATCGGACTAAAAGACTCAGTAGTCCGATGATCTATAATCATCTGCATCATCGGACTACTGAGCCGGAAAAGTCTCAGTAGTTCGATCATCGGACTATTCAAACTGATACTAGGGGAAAACAACCCAGATTTAATCAAATAAATCTCAAAAGCACAATCATTCCACTCACCGGGTCTAAATTAAAGTTTACGTCAAAACGTTCCACACCCGCTGATGGTACTTCAAAACACAAAGCAAAGGGTCCTTAATCCCTCATAATCCACCATTTTGTATACACAATTGCCGTGAAAAGAGCTACTTAATAAAACTACCGACACGCCCCACTCCATATTATCACGCGATGATCAAAGGAAGTACGAAATACAATAGGTTTTATGTTACATGATGATTTTGAATCTGTTGGGTCTGTATAGAAACCTTTTTGGCGATTCTGTCTATGTCGTCCTTTTTTTTCGTCGACTGTCAAATCGTAAATATCACAAGATATTTAAAATTGGAACACTTTGATTATGACAGATTAAGCTGCATGACAACTTGAGTTCATATGTTCGTAAATTCAAATACGGAATAAAGAAACATGCTAAAATATGCTTTTGTTTCTTAGCGCCTTCCCGTTTGACCCATAGATTTAGAATGTACGCGAAAAATTCTAAATCTATGGTTTGACCTCCCAAAACTTATAAAGCATGGCCATTATCTCGTCCGTTGGTCAGTAGCATCAGTAGGACCAGACACAGTTCTTAGTTTATTTCATAAAACTCCATTTTTTTTTTTCTAACCAGTTTTCAGCCCCAGTTCATAAAATACGAACATAACGTGCACGTCTCTCGGTCGCGAACACAAAAATTAATGACATTCGAGATTCAAATGATCACATTCCGTTGCACGCAGCATATTAGTTGGGTTAATTAGTGGTTACTGTGACATTCCATATCTTTTTAAATGTTGTCGAACATCTTTGAACACAAATAATGAATGGCTAAATTTGAACTATGTTTTGAGCGGTATAAATCAGTTTTTGACACAATTCCGTTCCGTTACGCGGTGTATTTTTTAAATATGACAAGCAGGATCTGAGGTATCGTATGTCCCGACTGTGAGCCTGTTGATGTTTTGTTGGCGTTTTTATTAATATCCTGCGGCTCCTAAATATAGGTTAAAAAGAACGCTTGACTTAGGAAAGTTTTATGTTCGTAAGTAAAATCAATCACATTTAAACCTATGAGCATGACCATATTGTAATTTTATTATATTAAAAAAAATATCCCGCGTAATAGATGGTCAGATTGGTCAGCTTATTGCCATGTCAAAACAAAAACCCGTCGTTTTACCAGCTTTTCTTAATGTCTAGGTACCTGTTCGTACTTACTGGCAGCCGGAATTAGCCTCACATGGTCATGACAAAAACGCTCGTAAATAGAATGCCTCAAACGGTCAGCCATCCATCGTAGACCACACTGTCCTGCAATGCTTCAAAGTTCGAACAACTTGTATTACACAACACTGAGCTAGCGGGGCTACGAGCGCGTCTGCGTCATTAAAAGAAATAGGTATTAGGTTGGAGATTGAAGACTTGTTGAAGAGTAAGAACTACCTCATATGATCTGTGATGAGTATAATAGTGACTGTTGCTTACCTTTCACTTTAAAAAAATAAAAAACTCAGATAAGGCACAATGTTCTATTAGTTGAACAAAATAGTAGAACATGTTGGAATACACGCAACCCAAACCCAACAGATAAGGAAAAATCACACTAATTTAAAAAAGGAACGCTACCTAATTTATTGTGTGTCGATCTGCATGTTCTAGACGAGTCATAAATTAAAAAGTTATATTTAACCCTTACATTACTCATTCGTATGCCATCTGGTTTTTACCGAGTAAAAATTTGGCAGCTGAAAAAAAAAACATGCAATTAATAGATTTTTGACGTCGAACTTGACACGTGGCTACCAAATGGCTGGAAAGGTCTACTAGTTTTGGGTCTTCATATTTGATTTGAAAATCGTTCTTTTGATTTATATTAAGATGTGTTTAGATTTTGAAAGACTGTTGCATTGAGATTTGATTGTAGATAATTAATTAATCCCCTTGTGGTCGTGAGTAGGCTTGCCTCAACCATTTTTATTAAAACTTAAAGAATTTGAATAAGTTGTATACAAGCTGTAATGTCAGAATACGACTGTTTGCTGAACAAAGTATTGACAATTTATAAACGAGTACTTACAACATCAAATGAAATAAATACCGACACTCATCTAAAACTAAATACAACAACTTCACACTCACGGCTTGTCCTCATATTTCCATACGGAACCCTCACTACTCAACAAAGAAGTCTTTTTACTGGAGTGTGCCATTCATTGTGCCCTTGTCAAAAGGGCACAGAGTGTTATTGTTTCGTGCATAAACTTCAAGTGTATGGGATTAGGCGATAAACGTGCTGGTTTATTGAGCTGGTTTATTTTTTTTATCTGAATGATTGTTTTATTTCACGCTGTACTTAGTTATGTACTTATAATGCTTCCTTGCGCGGTCTAAAGTGATAATATCAATGTTTCTGAGGATTAATGAAATCTGACCTTATCTATAAGTTGCTTAATTGCAGTTGACCGATGGCTAAAGCACTGATGAAATTGCTGTTTATGGGTGAAGAGAGGCATTCGATAGTTGCTCGCGTAAACCATAAAAAATATTACAATACGTATGACCCTTCATCGGGACCAAAACTAACAGGGTATTCTCAAAATCTCAAAAGTCTCTGGGAACCTTACGAGAAAGAAGATGAAAAATGTGTGCAATTATGGGGTGTAGAGTAGCAAGAGTCACCTGCAAGTGATACACCTGCTGACTAACTAACGTGGTCATGGCGACAAGAAGGAAAATTAGAAGCTAACCCCTGTACCAGCATGTTTTGTCAGCGTGGAACAGTAAGGGCAAACATCTAATAGGCCCCCGAGACGATCATGCCTTGCAATTGTCAATCACGTAAAATATGAATGGAAGTTGCTTCAGTGTGCGTGATTGCTTTGCATGTGTGTGTGCATCGACGTATACGTGCACATGAAATTCTACGTTATTGACAATCGCCAATTGATCATGTCGGGACCCCTTAAAATGACAGCACGCATGTTGTGTGTTATGGTGAAAATTTAGGCCAAGCATTGGATTGCAATAGACTGATTCGACTGTTAAAGGATTACATTTATGTAAAGTTCAAGTTCAGAGACGAGCATAAGGAATATTTAAGGACGAATGACAGCTCTACGCAATAACTTTCTGTCGCAAAAAAAATAACTTCTCAAACAATTTATATTCGATTAGTCTCAGTTGAGACAACCGACAATGCGAATGACAAGATGCTGATTAAGTACGCGTCCATTATTCAAAATGAAGATCTTTTAATCAACTCTACCACATATTTCAAACAACTATTCGTCTGGAACATAAAACTAAAAATGTGACAACTATTACTCCACCATATGGAATGTTGAGAAGGTCCAACTATTAAAACGTTTGAAGTCTTTTGTTAGACAAAATTAACGACTTTTTACGATGACTACCGCGAGTAAAAAGACACTGAACGGCTAAGCCGAAAACATTAAAAAAAGCTTTCAATTAAAAAGATAGTGACAATGCCAGCATTAACTGTAAAAATTCCATCGTTTGATATATGATAGTGTTGTTCCGATGCTCGAGATTCGAAAGTGACACTTGAAAAAAGGCGCGAACTAATATAAACAGGGGCTTTTTTTCTAGATAAAGGCACTTAGAGTTCGGCCTCTTGATTTTATAAATGCTGTCTTATTTACGTTTGCTGTTATTTATGTTGTAAACTGATTAATTTGTTCGTTAGAAATCCAATACTTATTAAATTTAGGTCAAGCTATTGTTTTATGTTTAAACTGATCTCTAAATACTCTGAAATCTACAGAGAAAATTATCAGCATTGTTAAACCTTAGTATCTTACGAATTCACAATATTTTAAACACGAATACTTCTGTAAAATACGGATTTAAACTCGACTTATCATTGATGGCGTATGTAAATGTTGGCCAATTTATGAGTGTGCCCATAATTAATTAAAAGCAATTTGGTTGCTGTCTACTGGCACAAGGAGGCGAATTCGACATTCGCTCGGTTTGCGCGAATGTCGGATGCAGATGTTCGCATTCGCGAATTATTCAAATATTGATAATCGTCGCATGACTAGTAGGTACTCTGATACATTTTTTTATTCAGAATTTATATAGGTATATTCTTACTGCAGTCAGTTATTAAACAAGTACTTACAGAAATAAGAATCGTAGGACTTGCGATTAGAATGATGTGAAAGTATGTACTTAGGCATTAAATAGTGGAATGATTTTCTGCCACTGTACTGTCAACAAAACCACCTTGATGGCGTATGTAAATGTTGGCCAATTTATGAGTGTGCCCATAATTAATTAAAAGCAATTTGGTTGCTGTCTACTGGCACAAGGAGGCGAATTCGACATTCGCTCGGTTTGCGCGAATGTCGGATGCAGATGTTCGCATTCGCGAATTATTCAAATATTGATAATCGTCGCATGACTAGTAGGTACTCTGATACATTTTTTTATTCAGAATTTATATAGGTATATTCTTACTGCAGTCAGTTATTAAACAAGTACTTACAGAAATAAGAATCGTAGGACTTGCGATTAGAATGATGTGAAAGTATGTACTTAGGCATTAAATAGTGGAATGATTTTCTGCCACTGTACTGTCAACAAAACCACCAGCAGCAGTAGCTAGGATTTAGACAGTTTTTTTTAGGTAACCAAATTGCATTGTGAATGTCTAATAGGTACCGCTTCTAGGAAACAAGTCCTAAATGAAACATTGCGTTCATAGTTAAATAAAAGAGAATCATAAACCGGTCCTAGTCTTATCAAAAACTATGGCACCCCGTTGACAATTAACAGGTTAAAAACATTTATTTGTTTTTAATGTAGTTCCCGCCAAGTGGTTCATAAAAAACAATTAATCATACGTAAATATTTAATAAAATATGCAAATATTAATAAGGAAATAACCAGGTGCTGTGCTAAAACACGTATTATTATTACATTAGACTTTATAATTGATTTTATACCTACTTTATTGCGTTATACCTATATTAATATCAATTTTGGGTGTGGCGACTAGGCTATCATAGTGCTCTTGGTAACATTTGTAAATTGCTACCAAATAAGATTAAATAGGAGTGGGACACATTCCTATTTAAGTTGTGTAATTATTAACTTTAAAATCATCTGTCTACAAAAATAGTAAAATTGGTTATTTATTGTGGTTCTTTTCCATGTCTAGTTAATAAATAAGTAATAGATAGATAGATGGATAATTCTTTATTGTACACCATTGCATTGCAATATAGTATTCTTAATTAAGACACATTAATGTAATGTTCCCGACTTTTGGATAACTGAAACTGCAGCAATTTATTGTATTTGTGTACTCGTACATATCTGTATTCTTTTATCATCTGACTTTTTTTTAACATGAGGTCAATTCTACAGGGATGCTATGCCGGACTCCTACCGACAACCACACGTATCCTTCCTATCAGCCTACGGTTGGGAGCCCCGGGTAAGCCCCGGAAGGATACCCCAGGACTCCCAACAGACCTTCGGCTACCACTGCGGCCTCACCTAGGGTGCTGTTCCGGGACGGGTACGGGAGAGAGCTCTCCCACCCGAGTTCCGCAGGCGGCCTGGGCGCCGCCGACGTGTCTTCGCCGAGGACTATCGGCCTCCATGAGCGGGGGTCTGAGGACAGTGGGAGGGTCGCTCACCGTCTTTACAGAAGCAGGCCCATGACGGCAGCGTGACGTGAGCAACTCACGCACGCCCCCCCTTAAAAGCGGGATCACACCCGATACCCCCCAAAGACCCGGGATAGCACCCGAACCACCCCCTGGGCGAGGCCGCAGTAGCGGCCGTGGGTCTGTTGGGAGTTCTGGGACATCCTTCCGAGTGCTTCTCCGGGGCTCACACCCACAGGCTGTTGGGCGTGACGTGAGGTTTTTTAGTCGGTAGGAGTCCGGCATAACATCCATGAGGATTTTCTCTCACGTTAAACAAAAAAAAAGGGAGCTGTTCCGTGTCTTTTGCAGTTATTATTTTCTCTAAAATCGATGACATGGTTCCTAAGATCAGATATCTGTATCTCTTATATTTACTGACTTGCCCATACTGACCGTTCCAAATGTACTGAATGACAACGAATCGCAAAATCATCCATGTAATACTGGTTCAAGTGTTTTAGGTATAACGCGATGTAGACCAACTAAGATTGATGTATTTCTCGAGATAGTCCATATTATATATGAAATAGACCAATAGCTTTATAGGTATACAGCTACTTAGGCTAAAAGCGAATTGCATAAGGGTCTAACCACATTTATCGACGCGGAATCGGCTTAAGCCGAGTGCGTATCACCACACTACTCGGCTTATCGTCGATCAGCTGTTGCGACGGCTGTTGACATGCGATCGG
Organism: Miltochrista miniata; assembly: GCA_933228765.1. Taxonomy (NCBI): domain Eukaryota; kingdom Metazoa; phylum Arthropoda; class Insecta; order Lepidoptera; family Erebidae; genus Miltochrista; species Miltochrista miniata. The sequence continues at coordinate 8,880,029 of OW121769.1, forward strand.
CAGTCGATTACTCCGAACGTAAGTGAACAGCCGTCTCGTGACGTCTGTTCACTTACGTTCGGCAGTCAACTCCTCCGGATAGCCGTCGCGAGCGGCAGGTTGTCGTGTCATGACCTCGAAAATATCAAATGCTTTCAGGCCTTTCTGCACAGATTTAACGTGCGCTCTGAGCTGTACGGACGTTTTGGCCTATCATTTTAGTTTTTTTTAGCATTGCTCATGAATGGAGTAGACGTAGAAGTAGTACATCCTTGTGAAAGCAATGTACTTTCAGCATTCTCTACTACATCAAAAATTTGCCTCCTTCCTTGAAGTTACTTACCATTCAGTCCACGCCTTCGGCGCGGTCTGAATTATTTTAGAATAGCCTTAATAATTAAGCTCTTTTATGACTAAGCCAACACGCCTGTTTAGATTTACCCTCACATTCAAAAGAACCCTTGAATTCTAGGTTTACCGAAAGTTGAGATGCCCCTAATTTCTGAACTACATAACCCTCAATATCGAAACTTGTGTGAAATGATCCTTTAAGTACTGCCTATCCAACACTAAAACAATATTTGAAATCAGACCACGCGTTGAGAAATTACAACTGAAAAACTATTTGGTCTTTCATCCCCTCTCGCGCAAGAACCACGCAAAATATCAGGATCAAAAGTATCCTAGAACCTTCCTCGGACTATATGCTCAGCATGTACCAAGTATCATTTAATTCGGTTCAGTAGTTTCGGCGTGATACTTATTCGGGATACAGACAGACAGACAGACATGAAAACTTTAAATTACATTTTCGGCTTCAGTATCGATTATAGAACACTCTCCAATTAAAATTTTCAAAATATCTTTCATGTACAGACTCTCGACCCTCAACAGTTTTATTATAAGTATAGATAAAACAAATTTTTGAAGTGAAACTTCTTTATCGGCGTTGGAAAAAATTTAGCGTCACGTCACGTTCTTTCGTTACGCGCCATCTTTGTTTTCGTCCCCACCACGGTGGATTCGAATTAAGAGTACTTTATCCAGGGATAGCATGTCGTTTGTAGATTTTTGGACTTTTGTACTTTGGGACTTTGGGCTTTTGGACTTTTGGGCTTTAGGGCTTTTCGGCTTTTGAGCTTTTCGGCTTTTGGGCTTTTGGGCTTTTGGGCTTTTCGGCATTTCGGCATTTCGGCTTTTCGGCTTTCGGGCTTTTCGGCTTTTCGGCTTTTGGGCTTTTCGGCTTTTCGGCTTTTCGGCTTTCGGGCTTTTCGGCTTTTCGGCTTTTCGGCTTTTGGGCTTTTCGGCTTTTGGGTTTTTGGGCTTTTGGACTTTTGGACTTTTGGGCTTTTGGGCTTTTGGGCTTTTGGGCTTGAAAAATAAGGTTATGAAGAAGTTTCACTTCTTACGTGTGTACACTAGTACACGCACACTTTTTTTTTGTCCTTAAGTTGACCCCCCTCACCATATATTTCTACTTTTAGTACTGAAATCAAAAGAAAATACTGAAATCAATATTTTCCTATTAATTATCATTTGTTCGATCCTTATTGAAGTTTGATCGATTACAAATTAGCAATAATTATTATATTTAATATTTTTAGTCAAAAATACATCACCCTCTTGAGGCTGTGTTGCGCATGCGCGCACGTCGTATTATATATCACCATCATAATAATGTTTTACATAATATGTCCATGTTGTATACGTAAAAAAATTCTCTTCACCACAGCCTCAAGAGGGAGATGAATTTTTAATTAAAAATATTAAATAATTAACAATTATTGCTAATTTGTAATCGAACAAACGTCAATAATACATTGTAATGGAAAATTTTAAAAAAGATCGATTTTTTGGAAATCGATCTTTTAGAACTCAATTTTTTTGGGAATCGATTCATCAGGTCCATCGATATAAAAATCGATCTTTTTCGGAAAGAATCGCCATCCCTACTGCAATCGCGAGCGCCTGTGCCACCGCCATCGGTACTGGGCCGTCTCCGGCGCCGTTCGGCTGCCATCGGAGATGAAGGCATGCGTGCGGATCATACGACTGCTACCCAACGCCGATCGGCCGTCTTCGGAGACGAAGACATGATAGCGGATTATTCAACTGCCGTTCGACCGTGTCCGGCGCTGTCCCAGTGCCGTACGGATGCGATCAGCTAACCGGTAAACGGCTAGATTCGCCGTCGGCCGGTGTCGCGCCGCGTCGTCCGCGCCGAGCCGACGCGAATGGTATTAGTAACACCCTTATTGCGTAGACATAAAGGCTTTTTTGACCGGCGTTAGCCGAATCCGCGTCGATAAATGTGGTTAGACCCTAATTAGACGTAACGCGAGTTAGGCATACTGCGAAGTAGTCTTACTGAGCGCAAAAGTGCGTAGGTAAACCCCTAGCGTCACGCGGTCGTCTCGGGCCTGCTGTGAATTTTTCGTTTGATATACACCTTTGCTTAAAACTGTTCTGCTCAGCCGGGGTAACCCGGTCACTAAAACTAGTAAGTTTTTGTTTCAGTCCACCGGCCGCTCTTATTTTTAAATGGTAACGGTTCTAGAAGATCCTAAATTACTCTTAGGCTACGTCCGCACAGGCAGGCGGCTTGCTTGGCGCCTAGCGCCTAGTGGCTTGCATCCTGGCGACTTGCTAGGTTACACGGTGGCCGCACTGAAAGGTGGTTTGCGTGGTGGGTCGCTACGTGCCTTGGTCACTTGCTTGTCGGCACGTTGAAGAGATTTCACTTTCAAAAATAGCTATATACTGCTCTATATTGGGTTCATACATATGATCACGCCTTTTATCCACGAAGGGGTAGACAGAGGCATTTTAGATGCCCACATTTCACCTTTGAGATTTTGTCCCACGTAATAGGTGGTGAGCCGTATTGCCATGTTGATATGGACAGGCGCAGGCAAGGACTGCCAGCAGTGCCAGCTGTTAAAAATTTTCAAGCCGCCTAAAAAGGCCCTCAACTTGGCTTAGGTACTGCCTCGACTGCTATTTTACTGGCAACCGGGACCAAGGACTTTTCGAAGCACGGAAAATAAATGTCACACAGTGGTCACGAGACGGTCACCCATCCATGAACGGCCACAGTAAATGTTGCTTACTACAGTGATCGTTTACACAACACTGAGCCCGCGGGGCCACGAGCGCTTCATATTGGGTTCATGACATAAATAAGACACGGTCAAGTCATGGGGATTTTTTTGTTCTATAGTATAAGCAATTGCATAATTTTCACTAAAAAATTACGAAGATTTGCGTATGGCCAGAGACACATTTGATCTACTTCTCAGTAAAGTTAAAGGAAAATGAACTCATTCGGATACTCATCTATTTATGACTAGCTGTGTCCGCGACTTCGTCCGCGTAGAATGTAATGAAAAAATTTAGTTATTTTTCTAAAATAAAAGAATTTTTCTAAAATAAAAGTAGTCTAAGTTACTACTTATTACATAAGCTATCTGCCAGTGAAAGTCCCGTCCAAATCGGTCCAGCTGTCCCAGAGATTAGCCGGAGCCCAGAACAGACAGACAAAAATTTTAAAAGTATATATTTTGGTATGTGTACCGTAATACATTCATATGCATGCAGTAGAAAGCGGTTATTTTAATATTACAAACAGACACTCCAATTGAATTTATTTGTATGTATGGATGCGATTAATATTTCGTATATTTTTTCTTCAAAATGCCTCGCGCCTGGCGACAAAAAACCAACATGTTTGTTTACTTGGATACACGCTAAGCTACTCGCTAGGCGCCAAGCGCGCAGTGCGGCCGGTCGCGAACATTCAAGTATGTCCGTTTTACTAAGCGACTCGCTAGGTGACTCGCTAGGCGCTAGGCACCAAGCAAGCCGCCTGCCTGTGCGGACGTAACCTTAGGGACACTGGGCATGTTACACTACCTAGTGCATGGAGAATTTTATTCCGCGCCACATCTCAACAAGAGTAGTATTTATAAATTCCATAAAATAGAGCAAGAAAGAGAGAGAGAGACTAGAACAAAACAAATAGAAGCTCTACCCTAAATTCGTAGTTCGGAAAAGGGAAGGAAAAAGGGGCACTAGTTATGCTAAAGATGGCCCCTACCTGTACGCCTTATACGAACCCGTCCGTATTTTCTTTAGGCACTTGTTGTCTGGTTAAGGGTATACACTTGCTGCCTAAAATCCTGGGATATTCTTCTAAGGAGATACCAGGGGTGCCTGGGCGGTAGTCAGCTAGGCAGAGACTGAGTGGTTCCAACTAACAGTTCGAGACTTCGAGTCCAGCATGCCACCCGTGGGGATTTCTATACGTAAAATAAAAAGGTTACGCACTTCCAAACTCTTCGAAAAAAAGTTCAAAAACTTCACATCGTCTGTCAGTGTGACAGCAAGTGACAGCGCGGGAAATAATAAAAAGATGGCGCATGACGTGCGGGGTATGGATGCGTTCACAAGTGCTGATAACGGAATTAATTAATCGAAACACGTGTAAACTTTTTTGTTTGATAAATTCATCGTCCCGAGAGATAGGGGCCACAAATTGGGGCATCTGGTGTACATTTCTGGTGTTTTGTCGTAATCATACTAATTTATTGTACCAACTCTGATGTGATTCAGCTTATTAACGCGAGTTTAATTAGGCAATATGTTGAGTGTGATTGCGTTTGATTATGATTTAGGTTTATTATTGCTTTAACTAAAAGCGATGACAGTTGTAGTTTATGCCACAGATTATAAGTAATAGTAGTTAATAATAAGTAAAATAATATTATTTTTACTTTAAAATAATATGCATAGAAACAATACACAAATATTCATAGAATAGGCTAGTCAAGTATAAGGGACCTATAGCAACTGTTCCTATCCTATATTATGTACCTATATAGTCAGATACATACTAACCCCTAAATACCTAATGTCTATTTCTTATCGATACTTTCAAAAAATTGACAATTGAGATCAGAATGGGTTCTTATTTCCAAATTTTCCGAATTCAGGATTTAATTAAACGCGAAAAATTCTAAATCTATGATTTAAACCCAGGTCGATCACCGACATTTCCTCCTATTATACAGGATGAATTTTTCAAAAGGAATTGGATGGCCAAATCCGAAACTATAAGGAATAGCGAAAAATGCCCAAAGGAGTCACGAGCCCGATTTTGATGAAACTGAAAACCTCATCATTAGATTTTTGAAAAACCAATAATCCTAGCTGGGAATCGAACCCATTGATTATGAAAAAAAAACACACCCTATTTTATTTCACCATACGATAGTGTTACTATTAAGGATCTTATTCTGGGAAGTAATGACATACGGCAAACTAAAGAAAAGTGCTCATCTTTAACAAAATACAACTTATTTGACGTTGACTGATTAATTGTTCAAAATGTAGACCATTGTTTCAATACATAGCTGGATTCGAGACCTCAAAGATAGTACTGCATTCAATATTATTGATTCCGTTTAGAATATTCTCCAAATAATCATTCTGAGCAATCATTCTGAGCATGATTTAAAACACGGTATAGTTACGATCTATTCTGGGATTTTGAACGAAACAAAGTATGATACAAAATTTAGGTACATGAAATATGAATTCTATTAAAATTCCAAACTTTCCTTAAATTTGCCTTATATCATTACTTCGCAGAATTTGATCCTTATCAGCGACACTATCGTATGGTGTAATAATAAAGGGTGTGTTTTTTTTTTCAAAATCAATGGGTTCGATTCTCAGCTAGGATTATTGGTTTTTCAAAAATCTAATGATGAGGTTTTAAGTTTTATCAAAATCGGGCTCGTGACTCCTTTGAGCATTTTTAGCTATTCCTTATAGTTTCGGAGTTGGCCATCCAAGCCCTTTTCAAAAATTCACCCTGTATATTACTATCCATAACGAGGGCGGTTCGGACTTACTAAAGACATATCTACTGAATACGAATTGAGAATCTCCTCCTTCTTTTTGAAGTTGGTTAATAATAGAGATGGGCCGAGTACTCGGTTGATACTCGGTACTCGGCGTACTCGGCGGGTTTTTTGATACTCGTACTCGGCCGAAGAACTCGGTTTTAATGCCGAGTATACTCGGTTTAAGTAGAGCAATATAATATATTTCGGTGGATTAATTTAAACATTGCGTCTGGACAAGGAAATCGCTAGAAGGATCCGTTTGGGCTGGGCAGCCTTCAGCAAGCCACGTCGCGTTTTCAATTCGCCTATACCGCAGTGTCTGAAGACGAAAGTCTACAATCAGTGCGTAATACTAGAACCAGTTATGACATACGGTGCCGAAACGTGGACACTTACGGTAGGGCTAGTCCATGCCCTCAAAATTGCACAGTGAGCTATTGAACGAGTCATGCTTGGAGTATCTCTGAGGAATAAACTCCGAAAAGAAGTTATTCGGCGGAGAACCCGAGTGGTCGACATAGCTCGCAGAATAAGCACATTAAAGTGGCAATGGACCGGCCACATCTATAAACGTAGGGTAGGACGTCCACGCGCCAGATGGACCGACGACCTGGTGAAGGTTGCAGGCCGGGACTGGATGCGAAAGGCACAGGACTGTGTACTGTGGCGTGAACTGGGAGAGGCCTACGTCCAGCAGTGGGCTGCTAGAAGTTGATTTATTTGGTTGGTAGATAATTAATACAACAGGGTTAATCAATAAGTATTTATTACTAATTACATATTTGTTTGTAAACTAGCAAGCGACTGATAGATAAAAGGCGCAGGCGGGGTGAGAGGTGTATCAATGCGAGTTGGCCGCTCGTGCCGCGTGAACCTGTTTGTACTTGTTTTCATGCCCGAAACGGGAATTTGATTAAACCGAGTTACTCGGCCGAGTACTCGGTTGGAAAAAAATTGAACCGAGTAAAACTCGGTACTCGTTGCTCGGCAAAAGTGTCACTCGGCGCATCTCTAGTTAATAATATCAGTTGAATCATAATTGGGACATCATGTTCGTTTAAATAAGTATCTATGTAGGTATATTTTGTGTTAGGTAACGAACATTTAAGTTCTCTAGGTAGTTATCTACTATATATTTGCCTCGCGCTGCCGGTCATAGTATCTGCTATGGTCGGGAGCGCGGACGCCTGGGAGGCGGTTGCCAACTTCGCCGACACGGTCATGTCGGCGAAGGAGGCTGCGGAGAGGGTGCGAGAAGAGGATGCTCTTGCCGCTCCCATCCGGCGTAGGCGGAGGGGTGGGAGAAGGCGCGCGGCTTTGGCCGCGAACCGTCTCTAACCCCGGGGTTGGCCTGCACACGTCGAGTGGCACTCACGTGTGCATTGCACAGGCCACCACGTCTGAGGATTACTTGGCACCTGCCGGGGTAATCCTCCATCGGCGCTGTAGCTCAGCTACCCTGAGCTGCCCGGCGGTGTTCTGGTGAATTAGTCAGATCCCAGAAATGCACCCCCACAGGGGCAGATCGGTGTCAATGAGTTTTAGTGAGTATTCCCAGTGCTATCGTGATCAGGTGCTGGGCGACCCTCACACGAGCCCTTGCCTCGCCAGCATGGGTAGTCCGTAAGCGGAGCTCTCCTTGTAAAAAAAAAAAGTTACTATAGGTATATTTATAGTGTAAATCAACCACTTCCTACTCACATACAACTGTGTCAATAGAAGATAAAGACATAGCGGGTAAGCATCCCATTAAAAATGACAGCACCGATCAAATTTTATCGGTTTCCAATTTATCGCTCTTAAATTAAGACATCATGAGGCTAAGAAAACTCGTGCAAAGCAACGGAAGACTGTTTTACGATTATTTAACCCCTTGTTATTATAAAAAGTAGGTTTGTTTTGTTAGACCAGCTTAAAACACTATTATTTCGTAAACATCTGAGCTTTAATTGGCCACTTTAGCTTTAATTGACGTAAACAAACCAACGCTGAAGTCAGATTCGTTTTATTTACATTTTCAAGTACGCCGCCCGTAGCCATTGTTCTTAAAATGACCTTTGTTTTTTTTATAGGTTGTCAGGCGAAGTCAACACAAGTCCGTGCGAATCGGAATCAACTTCGAACTCTCCTCCATCCCTGCTCCAGGATGCAACGTTGCCAGCTCTCCTAGTCTCCGGAGCGTCAACGTTATTCCAGAACACGACGTCTACTTCAAATACAGCCCTCAGCTTATCAGCTGTTGATAGTTTATGCCTTCCTGGTACTTCTGAAGTGGAGAGCTGTGGTTTGGCGAACGGATGCTCTACGGGTTCTGCAGTCGGGGGTTTGGCGCTGCCGCTGACGTCAACTGGAGGGTTGTGTTCTACCACCTCCTCCGCTGCTGTCGCCTGGTTGATGAATGAGGATAGCGCGGGTAAGAACTACTTCGCTTTCAGTTGTATGAAAATTATACTCTATGGTAAACTTCTGCTTATCATGCTAAGGTGATACAGCGGACATTAGCATTGCTTATAGTTAAAGCGCACTGCCCAGACTAACGTCTTGATGAAGGTTTCTCGCACCCGCTCCCCACAGAAACTGGTTCCTGTCTGTATATCAAACTCTAGCCAACATCACACTTCTGATACAGTAGAATTTTGCACAATTATGAGTATTGAATCGTGTGCCAAAGGCCTTAATGCCCAGTGACTATACCTCTGCTTCCTCTTTTGAGCAGGTGGCGTGAAGAGCGAGGTCCGCAGCCCGGGCCTGTGCGACGGCGACGTGGCGCTGTACGGAGAGACGCTGCCGTACGACCAGTCGGCGCTTCCCTATCAGTACTATAATAGGTAACTTGGCTATTTTTTTCATTTTGTTGTGGTGGCAACACGGGCAGACAATTTTACGGGTGCCGTAAAATCGTCAGCAAGCCAGCACGTGTTCTCAGTAGGGCCGTAGGGATTCGAGTCCATTGCTCCGTGAACTTTGGTCTACAGAATACTTACAAACTAACAAGAAAGGAGGTTAAGTAGTACATTATCTAATTAATCAATTTGCACACTCGACTACGTCAAACAAATTAAGCTTATTTAGTCGGTCATTGAACTGAATATGAAACCTTATAAGCTCCTGCTCCTCTAAATTCATATTACCCTAGTACCTGCCTACCTAAACATCGGATATATATAGCCCTTCAATCCCTAATCTTTTTAAAGATTTCTTAATTAATAAATAACTGGGATATTTTCACGGTCACGAAATATTCATTAATTTTTTTAAGCCAATTTATAACTGGGTATATATTATCTTAGATCTTGGTTTAATTTCTAGATCTCGTTATCAGAACGAAAGGGCTCCGGAACCTAAAACAGTTTCAAGTTATGATGACATTTATAACTTTTATAATGCCGTTAAATTTCATGTTGAAATTTATTTTATACTGAGTAAGGGCCTTTTCTCCTTTAGGGAATTTGTCGTAAGTTACATTAAAGCTCTATGCATTATTTACTATTGCGGTAATAAAACGACGATTTGTGCTATAATAGGTACGTAACGTAGGTTTGTGTTATCTCTAGCTGAAATAAAGGCGAGAATTTGCTTAACTTTTTTGCTTTATTAATAGGATGCAGAATGTAGAGTACGTACCTACTTATAAAAGTTGTGAAGTGTGTAGTTTATGATATTTTCTTACTTAGGTACTTCTCCACAACGCCTATAGGCGTTTTGGAGTTACGCGCTCCTGAATCCCATAAATCGTGTAGTAATCCCTTCGGATGTCATGCCAGATTCAAACCGTCTTAAACCACACGGTTTCTGCAATTCATCTAAGTCTGGGAGCCCCGGGAAATTCCCTGGAAGAATGTCCCATTGTATATTTACAATATTTCAATGTGAGTTTGTTCCGCAGCATGCAGCAATATGGTAGCGGGAGTGCAGCCTCGTCGTACGTCAGCTCGACCCTCTACAACCAACCCTACGGCGCGTACCCGCCGCCACACAACACTAATAATAGGCAAGTACCTACGTTTTTATTTACTTACATATACCTACCTGAAAACATGGAACGACCTGCCCGCACACGTGTTTCCCTCATCTTTCAATCCCGGGTTCTTCAAGAGGAGCGTGAAAAGGCACATCACAGGGCCGCCAACTTGAGGACCACTGTCGAAAGTGGCCCCCAATCGCTAGATGCACCACGGCTTACCATCAGGCTGGTGGCGACGTCAAATTGGCGAGTTAAATAAAAAAAAACCTATGTTATTAGCTATTTTAAGCCTACATTTTAGTATTCTGACTTAATATACATCAGACCACACCACCATGGTACTGCATCAGTCCGTCCGTCCGACCGTGTGTCGTCAGTTTATTCTAAAGTCTGAATGAAGATGACCCCGCGAACTCAGTGTTCTGCAAACAATCACTGCACTAAGCAATTTTCACTATGGCCAGTCTTTGGATAGGTGACCATCCGTGTGACCACTTTGTGACATTTATTTTAGCGTTTATGTGCTTCGGAAGGCAAGTTAAGCCGTTTGTCCCGGCTGCCATTGAAGTGGCAGTCGTTAAGCCAAGTTGAAGGCCTTTTTAGGAGGCTTGAAAATTAAAAACAGCAGTCAGTCACAACCTGCGCCTGTCCATCTCAACACGGCATTACGGCTCACCACCTATTACGTGGGACAAATTCTAAAAAAATAATTTGAAATGTGGGCATATAATATGCCTCTGGCTACCCCTTCGAAGATAAAGGCGTGACCATATGTATGCATTAAATAGACGGGCTCTTTGGCATCTACTCCAATATAGGTATCTACTGAGTTCTAAATCACATCGGGAGTGTTCCCGTACCTACCTAGCATTCGACAGCTTTCAAATTATGATTGCTATGAAGCAGATTGTTTCATGGCTTTTCCGAGATTATGACGCCATGAATTAAGATAGAATGCCTGTTATTTCCATTTAAAATCAATTTTCTGTACCCAGGTCGTCATGTAAAGCGACGCCAACATACCTAAGCGCGTACGGCGTAAGCGGCGTTAGCGGAGTGCCTAGCACGGGGTTCGGAGGTCAACCGTCTCCTTACGCCTACTCCTCTTACAATGGAGGACTCGCGCAGTCTTTTCCTACCGCACAGCAAGTGAGTATATTGTATTTAATTTTAATCTATTTTTATGATAGGCACTTTTCGTTTCAGAAAACATTGTAGAAACCAACCTAGCTAGCAGGAGCCTCGAATTACGGCAGGAGTTCTTCAGTTTATTAAGCGGGCAGTTAAAATTTATATTCAGCATCAGCATGCTACTATAGAATATATTATACCTATAATCTGTGATGCTACCCTGGGAGGTAGTACATCTACCTATGCATGAAAGTCACAGCAACCACTTTTTAAAATATGATTTGTTTTCTGTTCTGTGGCATACCTGTCACTGTTTTGTGACGGCTTTTTTGGCGGGATTTGGAAGGAATCGTATCGCATCGTTTTATAAATTTGCAAAATTAGTGTTTTTTCGAGTGCTTTGTGTGTATTAATGGTGGATTCTTAAACATAAACGTTCGACAACGTGCACTAGTGTTGGGAAGTGATAAAACGCAGTGAATCGCAACTTTGCAGTTTCTGACAAAAAAATCCAAAGAAACTTTCAGAAATTTATCCACCGCTTTTCTGAAGGAAGACTGACTTTGACTTAGGGCTGTACTTGACTTTGACTGGACTTAGAGGACGAGGACTGTGACTTATTTAAGCAAAATGAAGATATAACTTTAAATAATAATAAATAAAGACATGGCTTAAAGGTCTTGTAACCAAGCCATAACTATAAAAAAAAAATGTTTTGTGACAGGAACTGAGAGAAGCCCTAGCGGACTGAGTTTCTTTGGGTGTTCTTCTCAGTCTGTATCATTTCCGAACCCCCAGTAGAGTCACAAAAATTTTGACAAACCTGTTTTATTTATTTTTCAATTTCAAGGGAATAAATTTTATTTATTTTAAGCGCTAGTCGGACCCGCGCACGGAGGGCATCGTATCATAAAAACGCCAATAAATCACATTTATTGAATGGGTATATGTACAATAAATGTGATTTTTCTGTTTTTATTATTTCTTAATATTGTTTTCAAACTATCGCGGTTTTAAGACTCATACTTATAGAATTCGGGACTTAACGCGAAATACTTTTACTAAGGTACATGCACCGACGGCGATGTTTCGAACACGTTGCAACGTATATTTTTTCCCCCAAAGGGACATTCATTATCCCATACCATATGGGATCTTCTTCTATCGTGTCAATGATTCAAATATTTTTTTTTCTATACAGTTTTCGCATAGAACTCTGCCACCTCAACCGCTTTGTCGGTGGCGCCAATGAGATCGGCCTTAGAGCAGGAAAGGATGTAGGGCAAAGGGGGCATGCAAGTAGGTGCAACATAGACTGCACGGGGACACCGCAGTTACATGCGGTTAGGCCCTGATATCGCATTCCCCACCTGCATAGGTTTTGTCTGGACCGGCCGACCATTGTGCGTAAACGGTTGAGAGACCTCCACACTAGCCATCGGAGGTCGCGCCCTGGGGGCAGTTTTTCCTGGGAATACCCATATGGGATGAAATGCAACTGGCTTATTTCATTTCCATGTTACCAGGACTACAGCAGTTACGCGGCAGGCTACGCGGAACACAACATGGCGCAGTACAGCGGCTACTACGCGGCGCCCAGCTACTCGCCGTACGTCAGCTCGCCGAGCAGTAGTGGCAGTGCAGGACACACCTCCTCCTACCACTTAGGGGGAGCTCTGTCAGGTAGGTTGTACAACTTTGTTTTCATAAAAAGTAAACTCGCTTGAAAAAATGAATGGCACAATTATAAGTAACCCCATGAACCACTGTAAGTAAACCCCATTAACCAAAAGATACAAGTCCGTACTCGACCTCAAGCAGCACTGCGGTCGCTGCAATGCCGCAAGCAGTTCGGACTCATACCATAACAGCGAGATAAGCACGTAGGACTCAAACCTACTTTTATCCAACTTATAACCTCATGGTACTTTTTATTACAATACTGGTAGTAAACTAATATTTGTGGACACTCACTTCTCACCAGTGGCGGCTGGTGGGTCCTCGATCTGGTGGTGCACTTTACCTGCTTTCTTGTTTTAAATTTAGTAAGCGTTAATTTGATACTATCAACTTTATTTTGCAAAGTTTTGTATAAGTAGTTTTAAGTACTACTTAGTTATTTTTTATGCTCATTTTCACACACTCCACACACTTTGCACGCAATATAGAATAGAACTAAGAACAAAATAAAACAACTAACAATTAAAAAATCAATACATATTTAACGCGTCACCGCGTCACAGATACAGCGAAACAATACCGGGAGAATTCGAATTTCGTCATCAACAAAGCATCGAGGACTCTCGGTAATCTTCGGATTGCCCGAGCGCGTGCGGCGCACGAAAAGCGACTCATTGCCCGGTACATTTTCTATGAACGATGTTTTGTCTCACGCGCCAGGCGTATTAGCTCGTATCTAGTACAAGTTGTATGAGCAGCCCTCGTGCACTCGGAAAGCGCACGCCGATTTTTGTTACAAAATCTAGACTTTAGTAGCAAAGAACTTAAATTGTTTCGTCATAAATAGACATGTTATTAGTTTTGAGTTTTTGTATGTTTAAAGAATAAGTGTTAGGTAAATTAAATACCTAATTGTAAGTAATATATTAATAAATTTTGTTATTTTTAAATCCTTTGAGCTGGTGGTTCACTGCACGAGCGCACTTAAGGTACAGCCGCCACTGCTTCTCACACATACATTTTGTGTGGTGGTGTAGCTCTTTGTTTCGTTCATAAGCCGTTTTGAAAGACTGCTATCGCCATCTATTATCTATTGTATTCACTAACTTAATAAACACAAAAATTGTTAGGTACTCGTTAACTAGTGACCGACCGAAGTTTCGGTTTCGGTTTCGGTTTCGGCCAGTTTCGGCCAAAAAATCGAGTTTCGGCCGCAGTTTCGGTTTCGGCCAAAATGGGCCGAAACTTTCGGCCGGGCCGAAACTCACGTGTTTATGAATTTTGAGTGCCTAGCTCTACTTGTGACGTAGTTAGGGTCAGCCCAACCAGTTAATATGTTACTAACCGAAGATTTACAGATTTACAAAGGACTTCCAATCAATAATAGTTATAATAAAAAAAATGTTTACGGAATCCTAAAAAGGTGATCTAGGACATTACATAACCCTACCCCTTTGTTGTCGGTTCCGTTGACTTCGTTGGTCGTCTGTCTGTCTGTCAGCAGACTCATGCACCGTGATAGTTAGACAGATAATTTTTTTACAGATGATGTATTTCTATTGTCGCTATAGCTACAATAATGAAAATAGACAAAATGAAAATAGACAAATAAATAATATTAAAGGAAACCACACAAACAACATACGTGGTTTTTGCTGATTTTCTTGTACGGAACCCTACGCGCGCTAGTTCGGCTCACTGTTGTCCAGTTTTAGTTACATACTTCTAGAATGTAGCCAAAACCAGCCAAAGCTAGTAGCAGGGCACCGTGTGGTTTTAGTCGGTAGGAGTTCGCAATAGCATCTATGAGTAATTCCACACGGAAAAGAAAGAAACTCCTCTTTAGGTGGAGATATTTCTAAAATAAACACTTGAGAAGATTTATACCGTTGATTGATGGCACTTGGTGGAACTTGCTGCACCTATTGAAGAAATAACCGGCCAAGTGCAAGTCTAACTCACACACGTATTAAAGCCTATTAACGAGACATGAGGCCTAGCCGTCCATCTGTCTATTAGTCACGAGGTTGTATCGCTGGCACCGTGTCAGATATAGGCCTAAAATTTTCACTGTACAGTAGTCCTACCGACTAAAAACCACGCGTATCCTGCCTAACAGCCTACGGTTGGGAGCCCCGAGTATGCCCTCGGAATGATACATACTACGACCGCGTCTGGGGGGGGTTGTTCAGTTGTTATCCCGCTTCTTGTGCAGGGCGTGGATGAATCTCTCACGTCATGCTATCGTCTAAGGCCTGCTTCTGTAAAGACGGAAAGCAGCCCCGTCACCGTCCTCAGGCTCCCGGTCATGGAGGCTAATAGTATGGGGCGCCGCCGCAGACTGTGGAACTCGGGTGGCAGAGTTCTCTCTCGCTTCCTCCCCGCCGTCTCTTTTACGAGCATGACCTGCTCACAGGAAGAGGCCTATGGCCCCGCTCCAGCGCCTCCTTGCGCCATTTTAAACATTGATGCAAGGGCCCTTGCTTCCAGGTCCCATAGAGGGGTCCCGGCTAGAAGACATGCCTCCTCAACTGTTAGTGAAGAACTGATGACGTGCGGTATCTCCTTATCACCCTGACAGCCGTCGCCTTCTGCGGGCTAAGCAATCTAGCCGCATTGATACGGGGTTTCCGTATCAATGCGGTCCCAAGGTACAGTCTCCTGCAGGGAGCGTTGGGTCTCCTGATATTGGGCAACAACCGGGAGAGTGCGGCTGATGCCCCCTCCCTCAGCTATGGGACCAAACTTCGGAAGTGGTATCCGAAGTTCCACCGGCTATCGAGTACGAGCCCCAGATACGTCATCGAGAGCTCGATGGCGATGCCGATGCCGATGCCCCTCTATATGTAAGCTGGAACCCGCAGGTGGCCTCAGGGCTGCGTCTCGGCGCGTTGCTCCTTGCGCTGTAATGAGGGTGTCGTCGTAACACGTTACGCCGACACCTCTGAGCAACGGACCACGCAGCACCCAATCGTAACCGATGTTCCACAGAAGCGGTCCTAAGACCGATCCCTATGGAACACCGAACGACACATCTCTTAGACCCAGCCCTAGCCAGCTCGGGTAAGTTATGGCCCTCTCGTAAAGATAGGCCCCGAGAATTCGACGGAGGTTTGGAGGCATTCCATGGTAAATAAGCGCTCCCCAAATGCAGCTCCAGGGCAAGGTGCTGAAAGCGTTGGCGACGTCAAGAGACACTGCCACCACCACCTCACCCTGTTCTGATGCCGATAAAAAAAATATCTACTAAAATCAGAAAAAGCATCCACACAACAAACGTAATTTTTATGCCCAATTTTTGTAACGGAACCTTCTGTGCGGAATCCGACTCGCACTTGGCTGGTTTTTTTTTTCAATATGAACACGTGAGTTTCGGTTTCGGTTTCGGTTTCGGCCGAAACTGACCCTGCGGCCGAAAGTTCGGTTTCGGTTTCGGTTTCGGCCGGAAAACCAGTTTCGGTCGGACACTATCGTTAACCTTCGTGTGGTTAGCTTTATAAAAAAAGGCCACATTTTTAACATAAAAATAAATACGAATAAATAATAATTTATTTACGAGCGTTTCCGTGCTTCGGAAGGCACGATAAGCCGTTGGTCCCGGTTGTCAGTAAAATGACAGTCGTTAAGCCAAGTTGAAGGCCTTATGGGCGGCTTGAAAAATTTCAACTGTGGGTCGTCACAACCTGCGCCCGGGTCGGCAGCGCGTGTGTAGCGCCTCTGGTGTTGCAAACGTCTATAGGCTACGGTTACCAACCTTCCGGTGGGCCGTAAGCTTGTCTGCCACCTAAGTAGTATAAGAAAAAAAAAAAAATACAATAATTTGACAAACCTAATTTTTTTTTTAATTTCAAAGAGAATAAATTTAATTTTATTTATTTTATAGGACCGTAAAATAAAATATTTTAGAAGATTTTAGAATATTATTTTAAATCTATGGGAAAATAACAAATTATTGTTTGTCAGCGGTTTTAGGACTACTACCGCCATCTATTATTATCTTATAGAACCTAATTATGTACTTTACAAAATAGTTACTGGTTAGCTAATACTACAAACGGTGCTATCTAACATACAAAATATAACATTCATGATAAGTATAAAAGCTTCATTTAAATGTTGCTTTCAGAGCAATTTTATTTAAATGTACAAACGACCGATCGTTCGACGGTTTACATGACATTGGATGATGACAACTTATAAATGTCGAGGTGACTTTGACTTTGACACTGACGTGAAGCAGACTGCACTGCAGTGCTTTTACTTGTTGTAGTTGAATGTTTACAAAGTCGTGTTTTTAAAAGAAATTCTTTTTATTGTATTCCCAAAGCAAATACTGTGTAAAGTAGTCATTGTTAGCCGTGTTTCAGACGCTCATTTTAATTTAAGTGTAATTTTGTGTTGGATTATTGTAATACAAAATGAATAAAGAGAACGAACATTTCCACAATAATAAACGAAGAAAATTGGATGAAAGTGGCTCTGATAATCATTTTGATGACTCTGATTATTGGCCGGATTCCAGTGACGATGGTAGCTAGTTTCAAATTGATTTAATTCTATTATTACTTTGAAGTACACAGCAAATTGTTGACTTCACTTTGAACGTTTGAATAAGTAACTCCTGTTTGTACATACTAGAATTCCCTCTGAATTAAAAAGTTTTTATTAATAAATAAATATATTGAATTGCCTTGCAAATCTGTGTTTAAAAAAACCGGTAGGACTTCGGATTACTATCCAACGATTTAAGGGGTGGGAGTGGGGGGGGAGGGGGGAGGGGGGGGGTGGGGAACCCCCCCCCCTGACGGAAAAGTTGCGGACGCCCCCCCTTTTTGAGTTATGATTTTTTTAAAATTCTAACCTAACTTTCGCATTTTCTTGTTTTGAAATCGATTTCAAGGTCGAAATTGGAAGATGGAAAATGGAGGGGGAGGGGGGAATCCCCCTGACCCCTCCCCAAAGTTAGGAAATCAATAGTTACCTTGAATTTAGATTTTTATTTTTTGAGGTTATGTTCAATAAAATCGACAACATAAGTAATCGTTCTCCAAATAAGAACTCGTCGACAAGCCAAAAAAAAAATAACCACGAAGGCTAAGGCGGGAGCTCCGCTCCGCTTCGCTCCCGCCTTAGCCTTCTAACCTAACCTATCCGAGTCGGGGTGTTAACCATTAAGTACTAATTATGGTTGAATTAGGGATGCGTAATTCAAATGCCGACCTGGGGTTGAAAAAAAAAACTACGCGTCTCCTATACAAGACACAAATTCACAAATAGGGTGTCATTTGAAAGTGTTGACCTTGACCAACCCATAGAATGCGTACGACGTTTTACGTTTAGTTTCACATATCGGCAACCGTCATTAAATTATTATAATATTTAATAGCGTTCATTTATATAAATATACGTAATATAATAAAATATGCATAAAATTTAACTTAATAACTAAATATAATTATTAATTAAATTTTTAAATGAAGTAAAACATTGTTGTGCGTTAATGTTACGTAAAACAAAACGTATTGGACGAGCCGAATGTCAAAAACATTGGAAGTGTTTGTGTTCTGTGGTGAAAAGTGACAAATTATTGGTGTTTTTTTACGATTTTCATTATTTTTTTTCTCGTTAACCATTAATCTCCGCAAGTTAAAACTTCGCGTGTAGGCTTCTAATAATATTAGCTTTGTGTATAAAAAATATGAACCTCAAACTCGATGGCAACTAATCTAAAGTTAAGCCAAAAAACCAATCCTGATTGCACTCAAAACTTCACTTTGTCAAGTTCTTAAAACTTATTTGTTCCATTGAAGGACTCTTGCAGTATTGACTAAGAGTTTAAAAAGCTACATAAGAAAATATGTTATGAAAAATTATACAATCCTAAACTGTGTAAAGAATCTCTTGAGATGAGAAAAGAAATGGCAGGAAACAGATTTCATCAGTTGTTTCTGTCTTGCCTGCGTGTCTGATAAATAAATATTATAAATGCAAAAGTAACTCTGTCTGTCTGCTACCATTATCACACCTTAATGACTGGAGCGATTGAGATAAAATTTGGTATAGGGATAGTTCAAGGCCCTGGGAAGGACATAAGCTACTTTTCAACTGACTGCGCAAAAGGACAGTTTTGATTTTATGCGATAACGACTTATAGGCGGTCGAAGCCACGAGGAACAGCTAGTAATTATTATAATACTTGATTATTTCTCTTTTTGACAGAATCCCCATCATCTATGCTACCGTCAATAAATGATACTAGTCCCTTGTCACCCATCAAAACTGAAGTACATGCTGCCAGCCGGAGATGTCGAGAAAACTCGGGGTAAGTTTGATTATTTAAGAAAATTATTTTTGTTTAAGAAAAACCTCTTGTGCCTGAAACTGCACTACATCCAGCAAAGGAGTAATAGACTTTTTTGATGGATTATTGATTGAGTTGCTTTTTTTCATTGCTTGCAACAGCTTTTTTTTAAATTGATTTTTTTTCGATGCAAGGAGTAGTTTTTTAAACTTTGTTTTTATTATGTGGATATTACATAATTTATTTAGAGCAATTTCTTGCTACTAGAAGCTGATTAAAGTGGACATACAGAAGGACATTTAATATGATCTTGACTTTCAAAGAAAATCATGCTGACATGCTTATTTACTTTCAATCTTAGTATATTGTTAAGAATAAGAACCTTGCTAACAATAAAATACTTATTCTTTCAGTGAAAGCACAGCATCACGATCTCGTGGCCGGGGAAGGCGAAACACGTCTTCATCCCCTGCACAACATGTACCTGAGCCAGCCACAGACCGTGTATTCATATGGGATTTAGACGAGACCATTATTATTTTTCATTCGCTGCTAACTGGGACATATGCCACTAAGTACAATAAGGTAAGATTTTATCCTGGAATATTAGTGGGTATGTGTAGTTGTCATGTATAGGAATTTGTATTAGTGACTTGATAATTAATTGTAAGTGAAGGCGAGTTGCGACCCTAAGGCGGCTGAGGCTGCCGACCCGGGCGCAGGTGGTGACGACTCGCTGTTGAAATTTTTCAACTTGGCTTAATGACTGTCATTTTACTGACGTAAATCGTAAATTAAAATAAATTTTATTGTGGATCATAGCTACAAAAGATGTTACAATAGACAGGCCGATAACCAGGACCAACGGCTTAAGGCTTCCAAAGCGCGGAAACGCTCGTAAATAAATGTGACAAAGTGGTCAAACTTGCAGTGATCATTCACAAAACACAGAGTCCGTAGGGCCAGGATCACTTTAGCTGCATTCTTAGCCCATATTTGAGAACAGAAAATGTACTAATTATAAAATGTTTGTTACCCAGGATACACAGCAAATAGTTCAATTGGGTTTTAGAATGGAAGAAATGATATTCAGTTTGGCCGACACACACTTCTTCTTCAATGATGTAGAGGTAAGATCAATTTGTAATACTTCTTTGAATTTGGAGAGTAGAGTTGTAATGGAGGGGCTACATAAACGGGCGATGATTGGTGTCGGGTTGGCGCGCAAAAAACATCGTATATGGGGATACATGATGTTCCTGTCTACATAGAAAGAAAGAAAAAGTATTTATTCATGGCCCATGTACATGATATTAACATGAACTTAGTACTAAAAAAAAAATAACAAAAATAAATAAAGAATACAAACTATGAATACATAACCAACTATATTAAATAAATAAAATAAATGTAAATGATGGTCTTAAATTAAATTATGGGCTTGAAACGGTTGCCACCTCAGCATAATGCTGCACGCCAAAAAAAAAAATGTCGTGACGTGCAGCGCTGATTTTCAGGTGGCACCTTAATTATGGGACGAACGTCACGCACGCTCCACAAAAACAAACAAAAAATTATACAATTAAAGAACAAGCAACCCTACCGCAAGTAAATAAAATTCAAAAGACTTGGTACAATTCGACAAGAAATTAACAAACAAAAGAGAGAAAAAAACAAATAATCAATGTCTGTGTTCGACGTCTGCATACACATTGACATTGACAGTCTCTGTGGACCCGCGCAGCCACGTGACATTTGTCACCCGACGACGACGCCGCGGCGGCACAGTGCTAATTGTTACATATGCCTATCGCGAACAGATTTGTGTCGCGTTGACGCGATATATCGTGCCGTACACACTACACCCATTGCAGAGTTGCTCTGTAGTATGAAATCAGAGAATCTTTTTTTTTCTTCATTTCTTTTACTGTGCTAGTCGAAATGAGCTTATTTTTTATTCTAACCCACGCATCATGTACCAAATTTTTTTTTGTGGTCGAAGTTTTTTAGGATTCCATTAAAATACGACCTTCGCACCTCCAACACGTTTTCGTTACTAATTTAAAAAAAAGAAACATGTCAGTCCCGCATCAACGTCTAGACGGCAGTGCAAGAACGTAGGTGTAGCCACTCAAGCCAATATTGTCGCGACAAATCCCTTTGATGCGGGGCAGTTTACCGACAGTGCCCCGATTATACATCGTCTACGCCCGAATACTACGTGTTGCAATGATCTACCCGGCCACACCATCGTGTTAACACGAATATTCGCCGTAGCCCGCTAATGTAGCCCCAGCATAAAGATGTAACAATTTTAAGAGTAGAATTATAAAAATGTACTAAGTGTTAATTAGAAAATTCCTGAGACTGTTCTTAATAAGCCCAAACGTGTTATGATACATCCTGTAATTTTCTGAGAAGTTGGGCTACCATGTCATGGAAATACCATCAAAGTACTTTCACCACGGTTCCACTACATGCTCAGGGAGCCCTCGTTTTTCATTGGGGATTGGCTGGGGATTAACAAACTTTTAATCAAACCCTCTATTCAACAGGATTGTGACCAGGAGCACATAGATGCAGTAGCAGCAGATGACAACGGTCAGGATTTATCAGCATACAACTTCTCAGCGGACGGATTTCACGCGGGCGCCGCACCTAATACCGGGTTATGCGCTCCTGGTGTACGGGGTGGGGTCGATTGGATGAGGAAGCTTGCTTTCAGATATAGGAAGATAAAGGATACTTACAATAATTATAGAAATAGGTGAGGTTTTACTGCATTTTTATCTATCCAATTCTACCACTCGTAAAATATGACTAGAATCAACAATTACTTAGCAGAAATCCATTGTAAAACCAAAGATAATATAATAGTATTACATACAGATAGGCAACTCCCTGCCTCCCACTAAGATAGCTTCCCCACCCCCGCCACAGCTGTCATATAGTTGGAGGGTATTTTGAGGGAACGTAAGGTCACATTCAAGCTCTGTACAAACATAACGTGTTTTTAGTGTAGGTGACAGAATTGAAAACGAGTCATTTGTATAGAGTTTCCGCTCTGTGGTAGAACCGTAAAGGAAAAAGAGGGCCGGAAGAAACCCACCATACACCATCAATATTCCTCTAACCAAATTTCCTCTATAAAACACACCCCAACCCTGTCAAGCTCTATTTAGCAATAAAATGTTACCTAAGTCCTTTCCCAGCTCTAGGTTCTGCGGATTGGCGCGAAAGCATAACATTACTATAATCGTAGGAAGGCATACTTTGAGTCAGTTATTCTTACTTATCGGTTTCTTGTTATCCTACTTTGATCATCCTTAACAATGTATAAAACTATTGGTTTTCTATTCCAGTGTGGGCGGTCTACTGGGCCCAGCTAAGCGAGAACAGTGGCTCCAACTGAGAGCAGAGCTGGAACAGGCGACAGACAACTGGCTCACGCTGGCTTGCAAGTGTCTCAACATGATTAACTCTAGGTAAGGCACTTTTCACTAAATCCTCCTTTGGATGTATGGGGCCCATCGACATCCAATCCTAACCAGGTCTAAGTCAACCTACAAACTGATATGTGAAAAGTACGTACTTGAAAGACCTTAACCATGTGCAAGCAAGCAGACAGGCAAGCATGTATGTAAACAGCATGAGAGCGGACATGCATGCGGGCATTCATTAGCTTTCCACTATTGCGTGACGAGTTGAGTGACGAAACAAGCTAGTTACTGCAATCGATCCTGCCTCCACGCTTTCAATTGGTATCTCAAATATCGCCGGACGCTGCCGCGGCACGGTCGCTTCGCTCGCTCGGCTCGTGCACAGGGGGTCACAGTTCTAACTTAACCCAACCTTATTGAATCTTTTAGTCTTGTCACTGCGGCGGGTAAGGACCACAGAGAGTCGGGTTCCAACTAAATTTTTATGTTAGGCGAATACCCTATTTCATAACGTAGGATTTTTGACATTGTGCGCCTTTGCCATTCTGCGCTTTTGACGTTCCTCGCATTTGACAATCTGCGCCTTTGACATTCTGCCCTTTTGACATTTTGCGATCGCTTGTCATTTCGCGCTTTTGACCTTTGCTTCTAATCCGATTGGCCTTGTTGTTTCCAATTACATAATGTGATATTTCAATAAATTATATCTATATATATATAAAAATGTTGTGTGCGTTTGTGTATCTATTAAAAACTCAAAATTTACAGAATCGATTGAGCTCAAAATTGGACACGATATACAATAGGATTCAGAGATGGTTTTAGGCTACTTTATACACTTTTATCATAACAGCATTAAGAATAAAGTAGCTTTAAAAAGTGATTTTACCAATAGATGGCGTTGGTCGCTTTTTTTAAATTATATTCTGCCAGCTTCAGAACAAAATATTATAAACAACCTATTTAGAAGGTACCTACCAGATTGATGTTTTTTAAGAGAAGTTTGATTGCGGCCTTCTTGCATTCAGAATAATAAAAGAGAGTAGGTACTTACCTAATAAAGAGGTCAGATATGTTTTGCATGTTATTTTTGAACTTTTTGGACATTCGGAATTTTGGAGTTTTGAACTTTAGACTTTTTGAATTTTGGAGTTTTGGAGTTTTGGAGTTTTGGACTTTTAGAATTTTAGACTTTTAGACTTTTAGACTTTGGAGTTATAGACTTTTGGACTTTGGACTTTTGGACTATTGGACTTTTGGACTTTTGGACTTTTGTACTTTTGGACTTTTCGAGTTTTGGGCGTTTGACATTTTGGAGTTGGAGTTTTGGAGTTTTAGAGTTTTAGAGTTTTAGAGTTTTAGAGTTTTAGAGTTTTAGCGTTTTAGAGTTTTAGAGTTTTAGAGTTTTAGGGTTTTAGAGTTTTAGAGTTTTAGAGTTTTAGAGTTTTAGAGTTTTAGAGTTTTAGAGTTTTGGAGTTTTGGAGTTTTGGAGTTTTGGAGTTTTGGAGTTTTGGAGTTTTGGCGTTATGGAGTTTTGGACTTCGGACTTTGGAATTTTGAACTTTTATACTTTTGGAGTTTTGGAATTTTGGAATTTTGGAGTTTTGGACTTTTGGACTTTTGGACTTTTGGACTTTTGGAATTTTGGAGTTTTGGACTTTTAGAATTTTAGACTTTGTAGTTTTGTACTTTGGACTTTTGGACTATTGGACTTTTGGACTATTGGACTTTAGGACTTTTTGACTTTTTGACTTTGGACTTTTGAACTTTTGAACTTTTGGACTACTACTAACTCCTATGATATTTCTTTCGAAAAATAAGGTCATGAAGAAGTTTCACTTCTTACGTGTGTACAATAGTTCACGCACACATTTTTTTTTAAATGTACCCATCATTTAGTTTGTTACTCATTTCTCATAGGCACATAAAACCACCATAAAAAAGTCACAGCGAAGCGTGGCAGGGTACCGCTAGTTTATTATAATTTATTTATCGTTGCAGAGAAAACTGCGTGAACGTGTTAGTAACGACGACGCAACTGGTACCGGCGCTGGCCAAAGTACTGCTGTTCGGATTAGGAGGGGTGTTTCCTATTGAAAATATATACTCCGCTACCAAAACTGGTACGTACATATTGAATGTTTTATGATCGCAAGATTCTGAAGCACATTACAGGGCCGCCAACTTCAGAACCACTATCAGAAGTCGTACGGACTGTGAGAGAGGCCCCCAATCGCTAGACGTGCCATTGCTTTACATCAGGCTGGTGACGTCAATTTGGCGAGCTTAATTTGTAAAAAAAGTATTCTGTTTTGTAAAAATAAATGCTATAGAAGTACTAGCTCTTACCAGACTCTTGAGCAATATTATTTTCAAAAACGTAAATTTATAAAACCGTATAATTATTTATCGATTTTATTATTATTTTTTATGAATGAATAAACTTATTTCCTTAAAATAATTTAACTTATGAAATTCAATTATTTTCCAGGAAAAGAAACATGCTTCGAAAAAATAAAACAACGCTTCGGAGAACGATGTACGTACGTAGTGATTGGAGACGGTCAAGACGAAGAAGCGGCCGCCAAAGCTAAGAACTATCCCTTCTGGAGGATATCCAGCCATTCAGACATAGCCGCACTGTACAACGCGCTAGACATGGGCTTCTTATGATCTGCTGCTATCCTAGTACTTGAGATAGGAAATCGAACAGGAAAACAGCGGCAGAGAGAAGTCCAATTGGAGAGAATGAGATGGATAGAGATCTGTTAGCTTGACCAACGAATCATTAGAATTGGAATGTAAAACTTATAGGGTCTCGTTTCTTCCCGTGGAATTGAATAGAGAGATTGCTTGCGTCTAAATGTGAAAGCACTAAAAGTCAGCCACTTTTCTTACGCAATTCAATATATAAAATCTAAAGTGTTTTAAGTTTTTGTAACTAAGAACTATACTCTCTGGAGGATATCCAGCCATTCAGACCATAGCCGCATTTTACAACGCGCTAGACATGGGCTTCTTATGATCTGCTGCTATCCTATTTTTTGAGATAGGAAAGCCAACAGGAAAACAGCGGCAGAGAGAAGTCCAATTGGAGAGAATGAGATGGATAGAGATCTGTTAGCTTGGTCAACGAATCATTAGAATTGGAATGTAAAACTTATAGGGTCTCGTTTCTTCCCGTGGAATTGAATAGAGAGATTGCTTGCGTCTAAATGTGAAAGCACTAAAAGTCAGCCACTTTTCTTACGCAATTCAATATATAAAATCTAAAGTGTTTTAAGTTTTTGTAACTAAGAACTATACTCTCTGGAGGATATCCAGCCATTCAGACCATAGCCGCATTTTACAACGCGCTAGACATGGGCTTCTTATGATCTGCTGCTATCCTATTTTTTGAGATGGGAAAGCCAACAGGAAAACAGCGGAAGAGAAAAGTCTCATTGGAGAGAATGAGATGGATAGAGATCTGTTAGCTTGGTCAACGAATCTTTAGGATTGAATGTAAAACTTATAGGGTCTCGTTTCTTCCCGTGGAATTGAATAGAGATATTGCTTGCGTCTAAATATGAAAGCACTAAAAGTCAGCCACTTTTCTTACGCAATTCAATATAGAAAATCTAAAGTGTTTTAGTTTTTGTAACTAATCCTCTCTGGAGGATATCCAGCTATTCAGACATAGCCGCACTGTACAACGCGCTAGACATGGGCTTCTCATGATCTGCTGCTATCCTAGTTTTTGAGATGGGAAAGCCAACAGGAAAACAGCGGAAGAGAAAAGTCTCATTGGAGAGAATGAGATGGATAGAGATCTGTTAGGTTGATCAACGAATCTTTACTATTGGGATGTCTATACGGTCTTGTTGCTTCCGTGAAATTGAATAGAGATAGTTGCTTGCGTCTAATTGTGAAATCAGTAAAAGTTAATTATTTTTCATCCACAATACAGTAAAGAAAATCTAAACTGATACATTTACATTCTATGAGATATTGTATTTTTTATGAGCTGTGTACAATACAATATTAAACTGCCATATCCTCTGATCAGATGATGCCCTGGTACAAAATATCGTTAGGTTTTGATTTTTACCGTTTTCTTTTAATATATAGATATGGCTCTACAGTGGCGAACATGATTGATTGAGGTTTAACGCTGCCATAATGAGGATGGGTGACCGAATACAGAAAATAGCGTTATGCACATAGTAAATTAGTTATATAGATCCGACCTACGTACATATTTTTATTTATTTTTACAGATCTATTATTTTTAGCTTGATTACCTAATAAAATACAGTAAAATAGTTTTAGTTTTTGTAGATACCTAGTTAAAGTCAAACTTCTTTATTTTAGTACCAATACATACCATTTACAACATTTGTAAAACAACAAAAGAAAAGAAAACAAAAAATTGGTTTATTATTCTTCTATGTTATTTTGAAATTAAAAATTTTTGTGATATAATTGTATCTAATGAATATATTAAAATAAATGGTTCGCAGTGAAATTAACTTATTGTATGTCTGCCTTTGACTACCGCAGAGGTTGGGATGCTGGTTTGCAACCGTGTAGACGCTGATCACTTAACTGTTTTTAATTCTAGTTCCATAAAAGTACATTTTTCAAACATAAGATGGAGCTAAAAGCTATAAAAATAATATAAAAAATGTTATTTTCTTTCATTAAAGCTCAAAGTTAGCTCAAAAACTTATTCTTTTGTAAATATTTACTGAATATAGTAGTTATATAGTTAAGTCCATTCCTATTATATAAGTTTTATATATTCTATACAATGTACAGATTTAAAGTAATGTTTTAGGACAATGTATAGGTATAATTACTTTTTATTAACTTATAAACGAGAAATTAAAAAAATCTGGATGTAGGTACTTATAAAAATTTAAAAATAAAACCTGGAAGCTATTGTAAAATCTCTAGAAGCAATATTATTTTCAATTTCCATTCACGTCACTAAATTTGGTGGTGTTATATGCCTTTCTTGCCCGTGGTACTACAAGTGACACTACTAGTGTCACGAGTAAAAAAAATACCCGTGGCACTACCAAGTCGTCCTAGTAGTACCACTGGTAATTCAATTTTACGCGTGGTACTACTGAATCAAAAACAATGAAAATCGCCGAAACAAATGAAGATCGGTAAAATAAATGACGATTTGTAAAAAAAAAGGATGATCTGTAAAAAACAAATAAAGATCGGTAAAACACAATGAAGACCGGTAAAAACAAAGGAAGACCGGTGAAAACAAATGATGATCAGTACAAACATACGATCTTTTATTTTTGATCCAGTAGTACCATTGGTAAAATTAAATTACCAATGGTACTACTGGAACCACTTGGTAGTACGACTGCTGGTAGTACCACGGGCAAGAAAGGGTTATTATGCACGGTGTGAATCGGACCACCGGGTGACCGTCAGGATATTAGTTTACCTTTTAATTTAAAATTATTTCCCTGACTATTTGGTTATGTAATCAGAGAAAGAATTTTAATAAGTAAATTATATAATTCACTATAGACCTAATGTGATTCTTTTTTCGATTCACACTGGAATGATATTGCTTCAAGAGATTATAGTAAGCCTCCTGACCGATAAGGCCTAATCTTAGATCATCTAACCACAGGATGCGCCTTACTTAAGCATTGTTTTCTGCCATTGCACATGACCATTTGGTCTTTTGGCTTTATGAAAAGCCTGTACATCAGTACATCATTTTATATGATTAAACTAGTACATTACATTGTAGTTGACTGTACAATAACAATTAACACACAACAGCCATTACGCGTTTGTCGATAAATACATTTTTAATTGCAATGAAATTTTATATGTCCTTGTGTTTCCCCCTTCATTTGTATGAAAACTGGCAGAATATTTTTGTATGCGGTGGTTCGCAAAGGCTAGTCCCGTGTTTTATGGTCTAAGGGCCTAATAGATACATTATTCTGTTTTTGAACATTTTATTACACAAATATTATTTACTTTTTTATTTATCTAGCCGAAACGACGACCTAATATAAAATGAATAGCAAAGTACAATCTGTAATTATACAATAAGTGATTGTAATGTAACGGAATGCTAAGAAAATATCCCACCAGTTGTTTCGAATTTCTCAATGCAGGCAAAGGCAACTATATTGTACAGCCTATTGATGACTTTGGCCATAAAAATCATAAATTGCTTCTCCAGAATGCTCCTTCTGTTGACAGAAATAGTTCTTTCAACAGAGGAAGCATTCTACTTTATTAATTTAGTTCCTTACTTCGAAAGGTATACAGATACCTCTGATTAAACAGCCATTTTGTTTATTTTTAAAATGGAGATGCTCTTGTTCTTTTCAAAATGGCTGTTTGGGATAGCCAAGTCTCCACCAAATATATTGGAACGCCTTTGCAATATGTTCCTAAGTTACCCTATTCCCAATACTCAAGATGCGCTTGTTGTAAGATTTCGTTTTAAAAGATTACACAAGCGTTTCGATTCATGTAAAACTTTCCATTTATAGAAATTATAATTTGATATTTTGCACGCAATGTAATTTATATTTCAGCGATTTTGAGAAAAGCTGTGAAAATACTATGACAAGACTAGATATTTCATTACAATATTAATACTTTTTGGTTTGTCTTCAAAAGCGTATATTTTCTACTTCAAAAAAAGCAGATTTTGCGATGCGTAGCAATATTTTGAAATATGTTATAGACAAAATTGTAAATACAAAACTAAATTCTAGATTAGAAAAAGCTAATATAGTTCGAAAGTTATCATTATTCGATTTGTAAATACAAAAAAATATATTATTTGAAATTTAATGTATTGTTTCATTCGTGTTATTGCCTACCTCATGTCACCTCACACTCGCCCTACTAGGATAGCATGACGTACGAATAGTATTAATCGTTTAGTATCCGAAGGTGTGAACTCTGCCTACCCTTTCGGAGAAAAGGCGTATAGTATAAGTAGTAATTCAGTCCTACCTTTCTCTACAAATTAGAGATAGTAGGTACATATGGAAAACTCATGTACGAGTATGTACTTTTTTTTCACACCTACCCTCATTCGGACTCATACCACAAATTAGAGATAGTACAGATGGAAACATACATACTAAATGCGCTGAGGCTACGCACACATAGACAACCCATTCACAGACACGAGGTCAGGCTGTCTCACTCAACCGAATTTTCGATACTGATTTGTGCGCGAGTGTGTGTGTGTAGCAGAGGGTAGGTGTGAAAAAAGTAGGTACATACATGAGTTTTCCATCTGTACTATCTCTAATTTGTGCACCTACCTACCCTCAGTTACACACACTCGCGCACAAATCAGTATCGAGAATTCGGACCGCCTGACCTCGTGTCTGTGAATAAGTTGTCTAAGACTGGATACATAGTCGCTAAAAGAGTCGCGATGTAACAGTCTCATACATAGTCATGTCTTAACCCCCAAAGGGGTAGGCAGAGGCATAGTATATCCCCACTTTTCACCTTTTTAGATTTTGCCCCCTATAATAGGTGGTATCTGTATTGCCGTGTTGAGATGGACAGGCGCAGGTTGTGACTGCCTGCTGTTCAATTTTTTTAAGTCGCTTAGTAAGGCTTTCAGCTTGGTTTAACGACCGCCATTTTACTAGCAACCAGGATCAACGGCTTAACGTGCCTTCCGAAGCACAAAGTGGTCACATAGATGGTCACCCATCCAAGGACTGGCCATAGTGAATGTTGTTTGAGGATCTTCTAGCTAGTGTGACTTTAGCCTCAGCGTATCCCCAGTTGTTTCTAAGCCCTATCTAGATTTTGAGCTTGAGGTCTGCTTTTATTGGCTGTAAGGAGCAGTTATAGACTGCTTTTAAGTATTTAAACTTTCATGGTCACTAACACTATTATTAGAGTTAACGGGATATTTACCATGTACTATTGAGTATTTCCGATATTTCGGCGCTGTTGCAAGCACCATGATCACGGAGGAACAGAAGTGTCGAGCGTCTGGCATCCAGTGGTTCGTTTGTGTACAAATAGCCATAAACAGTTCCATACTAAACCGCGAGTAGACACGGCGAGCATTGGTTGTGTGTCGTGAACATCAAGTTAGTGAAATCGAAAGTGAGACCAGTGGTAGTGGTAAACGACTGCGAAAGAGGGTAGATCGATATACCTATATGTGCTGAGACTTTCGCTTTCAACCGCCTATACTTCAGTTCCTCCGTGATCATGGTGCTTGGAAATCGGAAATACTCAATAATACATGGTAAATATCCCGTTAACTCTAATAATAGTGCTTTTAAGTACCTATAACCCTGATTTTATTCTCCATAGGTACAAAAATGACCTGACTAACTTGCATTTTTTATGTTCTTTTAACAGAGAACGAAAATAAGCAAAAACAACTTTGCAACACTATTTATTGAAAGATGGTGAAACAAGAGAAAGGCTGGTTTTGTTATAAATATTAGTAAGTTTTGAAAATTTGCTGTTTGATAAAAAAAAAAACATTGAGGGTTAGGAATGGGGTTAGGCCACTCTTGCACTGACCGCCTTTATTTAGCAACGATAAGATATGGGCGGTAGACTCTGAACTGAAGTGTCGTCGTCTAGAAAAATCTAAAGAAAGGTTATTTGTCGGCAAGACCTTAGCATTACACATCCACCGTTTTAGCCCCCTCTATAAAATAGATTGCAGAGGGGTTTATGGCGAAACTTTGTCTGTACTCTGTGACTCTGTTGCATTAAACTACGTCACTAGGTCACGTGGATCATCTGTTCAAAGTTTGAAATAAAACAAAAATGACAACGTCAATCGGATTGAACCTTTAGGTACAATAAACGTGTCAGAGAGGGTCAGTCTGGTGAGAACGATCTCATGGCTTTCTTGTTAGAAATTAAACTCAACTAGCTGAACATAGACAGTTGTGGAAACACAATTTCATGTGATTGGCCCTTTGTGACTTCCGTATATCCTATAACCCTATAACAAACCAGAAGTGCCGTTGCACCTCTCCTAATTGACGTATACAATATGCCGTATCAAGTTCCCGGATCGGTCAAAACGCTTGGGAGCTACGTGTGTAACAACCACGAAACTAACCCACAAGGATTTCAATAGGATACGGAATGGGGTCATTCAAAAATCAAGCAAGAAAATGTGGAGAGTAGCTGAGCCAACGACCAGACGCAATTTTATCAACGTAGGTTCTTATTTTGCGGTACCTAGGGTAAACCACCCAATTATTGGCACTTTTAGAATTAATTATTGGCACTTTAGTTAAGAGTATATTTCGAAAAATAAGGGAAACCTAGTTTATTTCAGTTCGGTGTTGCCCATTATGTAGTTGTAGGTATGCATTAAAAAGTAAAATAGCATTCTTTTTCTGTTAGAAATGGGCAAAATTACCTAAAGTGCCAATAATTGGAGGAGTGCCAACGATTGGGTGGTTTACCCTATTTCTATTTTTTTTATCTTAAGCTTTGTAACATCCGTAATCAGTCAGATGATCAGATCAGAAAGGATAAGTTTTCATTAGGCTGTTAATCTTGCTCGGCTTGCTGTTGTTTAAAAGATATTTATTTAATTATTTGCGAGCGTTTCCGTGCTTCGAAAGGCACGTTAGGCCGTTGGTCCTGGTTGTCAGTAGGTAATATGACCGTCGTTAAACCAAGTTGAAGGCCTTATAGGCGGCTTAAAAAAAATCAAATGTGGGTCCTCACAACCTGCACCCGGGTCGGCAGCGCGTGTGTAGCGTAGCGGTTCTGGTCCTGCAAACTTCCATAGGCTACGGTAACCAACTATAGGTGGGCCGTAAGCTTGTCTGCCACCTCAGTAGTATAAAACACGATCATGCAATAACTGCTCAAAAAAAATTTCTAATGGAATAACATACGTCAAAATGCGAAAGGTCGTCGATAAAATAATGTGTTGACTTTTGTCCGAAACTTCGTCGACACGACACGGCCGATGTGTACGACAGTTGCTTAGCAACGATAAAACATAAACATTACACAAAACAAACAGAACTCTTACTATCTGGAATAACCTCAAGTATTTATTAAAAATGCGGTCGGTAGACACGATATTGTTCGATGTTTCCAAAAATGAGCTATTCAAGATCACGGAGAATTATAAAATGTTGCACAGGAAACTGAAATCTACGTGGAAAGTTATGATGTAAGTAAATCTGTTTATACTACCCGTTCGCTCTAACTTTGCCGCTGGCGTAGAGGCGTATACCCGAATTTTTAATTACACGAAGTAAATTGACAGTAGCTAATGTCACTTCGTCATAGAAAATAAGCAACATTGTATGAAGAAGTGACATTAGTTGCAGTCATTTACTTAGTCTAATTAAAAATTCGACTTTAGTATGAAGCCGAACGGCAAAGTTAGAGCGAACGAGCAGTACATTTATTGTTAAAAATTACAGAGAAACATAAATATTACATATCTATATTTACACTATTACTATCTAAACTAAACCTAAATATGGCCCCCGTGGCATTGTGCCCAAAAGACTAGCAGCATTCCCCCTTTGAATAGCAATACCTATTCGTTGAGCGAGAAAACTGCCAGCCCTTGGGTCACCAGTTGACTCCACAAGGCGCTTTTTCAAATTCTTGAAAAATTTTTGCGCAATGGAAAAAAATTTTGAAAAATGGAAAATTTTTTGTAAATCTGTTTCAACTTTATCAGAGCTTTCATTTGACCCAAACTACTTACTACCCGTTCGCCCTAAGTTTGCCGGTCGCTTCCCATACTACGCCTCTACACCAGCCTCTACGCCAGCGGAGCTAAACTTAGAGCGAACGGGCTTTATGTACCTAAGTAGGTACCTACCTTTACTCGGAGTTCGAGTCAAGGTTGCACTTTCTGAGACCGATTTCCTATTTCTCAACCAGTTTCAGGAAACCTGATGAGAATGTTCTGTCATTGTACGGAGTATCCATCAATTTCTTTTCATCGGAAATTTTATCCCCAAAGTGGTAGGGAGAGGCATATTATAAGCCCACATTTCACCTTTTAGATTTTTGTCCCACGTTAGGTGGTGAGCCGTATTGCCTTGTTGATATTGACAGGCGCAGGTTGTGATTGCCCGCTGTGCAATTTTAGATGAGGGTAAAAAGGGAACTGGCACTCACATCTATTCCTATTTCAACTTCCTACGTATGGGTATGACCATGCACAGCCGACAGATCATAGGTTTTTTCTCTTTAATACTGTGGTATGACTATGTAGAGAAAAGATAGAGCCTTGGGAGTAGGCCTTTGGTTGCCATCTTAGTAGCAAAACAATTTAAATTTCCTCTCTTATCGCTCTTTTACAGAAACCGAGAAGAACTATCTTCCCACATACTAGAGGATGTAAGGATCCTCGTGATACCAGGGCCGCAGAATGCGTTCACAGATGACGAGCTGTCTTGCCTTAAGAATATGGTAGAGCGAGGAGATTCAGTCCTGGTAGCAATGTCAGATGGTGGTGAAGAACGGACTAATACTAACATTAACTTCTTCTTAGAAGAGTTTGGGATCGTTGTGAATAATGGTATAGTTAAAATTTTTTGTTTAAGAATATCGATGCCTGACGGAAGTTCCTCGACCAAGTATCCTGTTACATTGACTTTTTAAATTATTTTTTATTTGACTTCGTAGTTTGTCCAGTAATAAAGTGACAAGGGCAAACTCTCTCAGGTCTCAGAGTCAAACTCGTCTACACATCTCTTGTCTCGAGGAGCATAATGCAAATACGCATTTCAGCGGACAAGCTGATGAATAGACAAGGCAAATTGCAGTAAGGGGATACCGAAAAACGTCCAACTAACAATGAACCTCGTTTCCCCGGGATCTTCGGTTCTTCAAACCTGTATCAATTTCAAGGTAAAGTCCTCTCATTATCCTTGCTTCCAGACTGTGTAGTACGAGCGAAGTACCACAAGTTCTACCATCCCAAAGAGTGCCACATCTCCAATGGAATACTGAACCGGGCTGTTACGAAATACCTGATGAAGATGCCTAACTACAGCAGCGAATCTGATGACTTTCTGTAAGTGTATTTTATTTATCGCAGTACATATATACATACATAACATCACACCTGTCTTCCAACGGGGTAGGCAAAGACCATGACTTTCCACTTGCTACGATCCTGGCAGACAAGTTTCGCTTATTCAACTTTCATAAGTGTCTTCATACTCTTCGGTTAAGGATACTCTTGACATGGCCTTTTCTCGCAGTAAGACTTTAATAAACCAAATCAGCCTATCAAAATACTGATAGACGTAAACCTCTCCCAATTGAAAGAGGCCTACGAAGCGTTCGCTTTGAGTTTGCCGCTGGCGTATTGCCGCTGGGGCGTGGCGTATAGGCTGTAGAGGCGTAGTATGGGAAGCGACCGGCAAACTTAGAGCGAACGGATAGTACTTATATTGGTAGTCCGGAGTCCTTATTCTACCGGGCTGGCCAGGGTACGTGGTTATAGTTCGAGATTTCCTTTTCTTCACTATGAAAACGACCCATAACCAGAAGGTGCACCACTTGCAGGTTTGCTTGGCTTAGTCCTCGATATCTTGGTAGAGCCTAGTAATTGTAATTTTATTGAGTTATCTTCACAAAATGTCTTCTAGCCCATACTAAGCCGTTCGGAGTCTACACCACCGAAACCAAATAGGTACATACACTTCGAAACAACATTTGTGGATCACACAAATATTAGGTCCGAACCGCAGTTTCGAATCCGAGATCTCAGCAAGGCAATCGCATACACTCTATTGCCGCTTCACCACCGAGGCAGTATGAAATCTTATCTTTATAAACGTTTTAGCGAGGAGCCAGCAACTCCAAACTTTGTATATCCCTACGGTGCTACGCTGACGGTGAAGAGGCCAGCTGCAGCAGTATTGTCCAGTAGCGATGTGTGTTACCCGGTGAAGCGACCAGTAGCTGCTATCTACACTTCGGAGAAAAGTGGGGGTGAGTTGTAGGAACTTGTAGGGTATGGTTTTGAGGACGGTGAGAGGGCGGCTCACCGTCCTTAAAGAAGCAGGCCCATGACGGCAGCGTGACGTGAGGAACTCACGCACGCCCCCTCTAAGAAGCGGGATCACACCCGAAACCCCCCAAAGACGCGGGATAGCACCCGAACCACCCCTTGGGCGAGGCCGCAGTGGCGGCCGTAGGTCTGTTGGGAGTCCTGGGACATCCTTCCGAGGGCCTCCCCGGGGCTCCCAACCATGGGCTGTTGGGCGTTACGTGAGGTTTTTTAGTCGGTAGGAGTCAGGCATAACATCCATGAGGATTTTCCCTCACGTTAAACAAAAAAAAAACCGGGCAAGTGCGAGTTGGACTCGCCCATGAAGGGTTTCGTAGCAGCAAGTAACATAATATAAAAGTTGTAGTGATTTCACTAACCGGAAATTGAGGTTTGTGACGTACTAGCTGACCCGCGCAACTTCGTTTGCGTCACATGAGAGTGAGAAAGAGAGAGGTATGGTATTAATATTTCGAGTTTTATAATGTTTCCCGTTGCATTTACCTCCGTCGCGTCACGTCGCTTGAATTCATTAGAGCTGAACCGCAAATCTTCGTTTGCGTCACATGAGAGTGAGAAGGAAAGAGGTGTTATAGTGGTATAATGTTTCCCGTCGCTATTACTTCCACCCATCCGTTTTTCGGTATGGAACTCATCATGTGCGAGTCCGACTCGCACTTGACCGATTTTTATCGTTTAGTTGACTGTCTGCCACTGCAGACCCAAGTTTACTCCCGTCGCGTCGCTCAAACTTTAAAACTTAATAAGGGGGTTATTGTAAGTGAACCTTAAAAGATAGGCATATGCTGTTCAGGACTTTTTTTTATAACTTTTCAAGAAGAACAATTTTGTAATACACAATTTTTACGTAACTTTAACTATTTATGAAGCGTCCGCAATGGGAGCTTTCAAAAGAAAGAAATAATCCCCGTTCTCGAAACATTATTCATGGCTGCTCCTCTCCTATTCGTCTTAGCGTGATGTTATATCGCCATTAGCCAGCCTCAATAAATGGACTATTAAACTGTAAAATAATTTTTGAAATGCAACCAGTAGTTTCTGAGATCCTAGCACAAACAAACTCTTCAGTTTCATTATATCGTGGGCGAACCTTAAGAATAGACAAATTAGGTTATCGTCAGCGAACCTTAAAAGATATACATATGCTGTTGCGGACATTTTTGTAGAACTTTTTAAGAGAAACAATTTTGTAATACACAATTTTTACCTAACTGTTACCATTTACGCAGCGTACGCCTCGGAAGCTCTCAGACGTTAAAAAATATTCCCCGTTTTCAAAACATTCTTGATTGCTGCTCCGCTCCTGCTCGTCTTAGCGTGATGGATAGCCTATAGCCATCCTCGATAAATGGACTATCAAACTGTAAAATTTGTTGTTTGAAATCCCTACTGGTTGGATTTCAAAATTTCTTTTACAGTTTGATAGTCCATTTATCGAGGATGGCTATATATAGGCTATTCCTGAGGTCCTAGCGTTCAAACAAACTCTTCAGCTTTATAATATTAGTATGGATTAAAAAAACTACCAGCTCTATCTCCTTCAAACTAATTTTCGTTGGTAGTTTTTATGGCAATGTACATCATATATTTTTTTTAGATTTATCATTCTCTTAGTTTAGAAGTTAGAGGGGGGGGGGACAAACACACATTTTTCCACTTTGGAAGTGTCTCTTGCGCTTGCGCAAACTATTCACTTTAGAAAAAAATGATGTTAGAAACCTCCATAGCATTTTTGAAGACCTACCTATTTATAAATAGCCCACACGTATGGGTTTGATGAAAAAAAATATTTTGAGTTTCAGTTGTGAGTATAGGGACCCCCAAAATTTACTGCTTTTTTTCTTGTTATATATAAGAATCTTAATGCGGTTCACAGAATACATCTAGCTACCAAGTTTCAATAGCATAGACCTTATAGTTTCGGAGCAAAGTGGCTGTGACACACGGTCGGACAGACAGACGGACAGACAGACAGCCAGACAGACATGACGAATCTATAAGGGTTCCATTTTGGCCATTTGGCTACGAAACCCTAAAAAAGGGTATGGTTTTTCTATTTATGAATAAGTAGGTACTTGTATTGTGGTGACAACGGCTGTGGTCCAACTCCAAATTCCAAATCAATCCCGTAAATGGATTTGGATTGAGGAAATTTATGAAATAGTCCGGCCGGTTGTGCTGACGTCCCTACGGAAAATATTTCTCCAGGTGAAGACCTACTTCAAAGACGGAACTATGAGAAGCAGTGAAATGTCTCAAAGGAATCCCGGACTCGCTATTGATGAAACGTGGAATAATTTATAGTTATCAATCACATAAAACACTTACATGAATAATATATAGACCACATCCATCCATCCTTTCTTTATGTATTACCAAAAAGTGGCTAGATAACTAGGTATATTTATTTTCCAGGCAAACTATTCGTTATAGGCTCTGGGCATTTCTTCGCGGACCAGTACCTGGAAAGCGAGTGCAATGATCTCATCAGAGACATGGTGTTCAGCTACTTGGGCGGCACCTCAGACCTGCACCTCAACCCGGTAGACGTGGAGGATCCAGACGTAAGTGCCATTTAACTGACCTATCATCACACCCCCAAAAAATGGCCCAAATTCAGTTGTCATTCCAGAGTACCAACTTGAGTGCGATCGGAATTAGAATTGGATCGTTATTGGAATCGGGTCGAGATAGATATTATTATTGATATCAAGAGTAAGGCTGATGTTAGTATGTTACTTAACAGTTTCTGGAGAGAATCGTTGTCGTTTTGTAGCTGTTGAGCTATGATGTCGATTCTGTTATGACGTAATTGAAGTATCGGACTTATGCCCCTGGTAGGGGTGCCAATTTGGAGACTAAGGCTGGTTAGGGTCCCAACATTATCTTTTCGAATGTTTATAACTAGTTTTCTTGCACTATAAACTGAGCATGAGTACAGTGTAGTTCCATCGATTCAAGTCCAACATGTGCATTTCACAATTAGCGCGTGGGAACGTATGTCATACTAAAAGAATCCATAATCGTACCTTCTTCCATTGTAGGGTATAACTATTTATTACTTGCAAAAGAACGCCCGGTGCTTCAGTCACATCTTTTTTTTTTTTTTTTTTTTTATATTCAGCTCGCCAAATTGACGTCGCCACCAGCCTGATGGTAAGAAAGCAGTGGCGCATCTAGCGATTGGGGGCCACTTCTTACAGTGGTCCTCAAGTTGGCGGCCCTGTGATGTGCCTCTTCACGCTCCTCTTGAAGAACCCGGGATTGTAAGATGAGGGAAAGACGTGTGCGGGCAGGTCGTTCCATGTTTTTATAGTTCGACAGAGGAACGATCTTTTGAAACGCTCGGTTCTGGCGAAGATTCTCTCCACTGTGTATGAGTGGCATCTCTGCCCGGCACGCGTTGTTCGGGATCGGAAAGGAGATGGTGGGATCAGGTTGAAGAGCTCTTCAGAACATTCGCCGTGATACATTCGATAGAATTAAAATCGTACCTTTCTAGTAGAAAACAATTTACTGAAATAAGATGGGTAAACCCAATAACAAAAACTGAAGAAGCTTGCGCCTCTGAAACTGGTACCGCTGAGTTCGGTGTTCCACAGGGAAGTATATTAGGTCCTTTGCTCTTCCTTGTGTACATTAATGACATGCCTACGGCTACACAACATGACATAACATTATTCGCTGACGATAGTACAGTACTATTTACTAATAATGACATATCAAACTTAGAATCAGACATTAACCAATCATTGGTACGAATTATTGACTGGCTTATAACAAATAATTTAAAAATAAACATTGACAAAACTAAAATCATGAATTTTAAAATACGAGTTGATCGCACAGTGCCTTTAAAAATTAGTTACCTAGACAATGTCGTTGAAGAAGTAGAGGTTACTAAATTCCTGGGACTACATATTGACAATAAAATGAAGTGGAAACTGCATGTGGAGTATGTGTGTAAGCAACTAGCCCAGTTTTCATACGCATTGAAAAAATTAAGAAAGGTAACAAATACATCCACCTTAATAACAGCCTACCACGGGTACGTTAGTTCAGCTCTTCGATATGGCGTGATATTCTGGGGCAACAGTACAGACCACGATCGGGCATTCGTTGCTCAAAAACGATGTATCAGGGCTATGTTTAATTTTTATGCACCTGACTCCTGTGAACCATACTTCAGGAGAATGAATTTAATGACATTGCCATGCATATATATACTTGAGGCCGCAGTATTTGTGAAAAACAATTCTGATTTATTTAGTTATCGGACACGTGCACGGCATCAGACCAAATTGCATCTAGTCGCTAGTAAGACACAACTAATGCACGACAGTATCTTCTGCTTAGCCCCGCGGATTTTTAATAATGTTCCGGAGTGTATCAGAACCATTCCAAAGATAACAAAATTTAAAAAGCAACTCCGTGACTTGTTAACCAAAAAATGCTACTACTCCGTAAAAGATTTCTTGTCCGATGAGTCATTACGGCACTATAAAGTGTCGTAGTCGTATGGGGTATGTTGTGTTCAGTAGATAGTTAGAGTGTAGATCATTGTGACAAGGCAAATTAATTGTATTATTATTGACATCTTCTATTCTATTATTGTATCACTATTCGTTCATTGACTATCTGACATTGTAATTGACTACTTTAATTAAAGATACTATATTATTTATGCATATTGCTACACTCTCATAATGTTAATTCTGTCCTTTAGGAGGTATAATAACAATGACATTTTGACTTATATTCCGGTATTTTTAAAACTATTATTATGATGTATATGTAACCGTTTGATGTGTGTTATGATCTTAATTATGTATTGTTATTATTGAGGACGCTGGCATCGCCGGGTGGACGATCCGACCGCCTGTTCTGCCGCCTATTCATTCATTAATTGCATGCCTACTACGGTGAAATATGGTGAAACTATATTTACTTACTACCTGTAACCACTTCTGTACCCATATTTGCAATGATTTAATAAATAAATAAATAAATAAAGAAGGCAGCCAAGGACGCTATGGTTCTTCGCTGCGACAAAGGTTCGAGGCCTCCCGTCACCTCAGGACAACCAATTATTCGGATAGCACGTCTCTGCATAGCGTCAAGCGCGTCTAATAAGTACCTCGCGGAGTCATCCCAAAGGTGAGAACAGTACTCGACGCAGGGACGAATCTGCGTCTTGTACAGTAAACATCTCTGATGTGGCGTGAAATACCGTCTCACCTTATTCAGGATTCCCAGTTTCCGCGAGGCCA
The DNA here is from genome assembly GCA_933228765.1 of Miltochrista miniata. Taxonomy (NCBI): domain Eukaryota; kingdom Metazoa; phylum Arthropoda; class Insecta; order Lepidoptera; family Erebidae; genus Miltochrista; species Miltochrista miniata. Next base: position 8,920,760 of record OW121769.1, read on the forward strand.
GACCAATACAGCTCTCTATGTAGTTTTTGTGATTGAGCTCACGCCGGACGTCTATACCGAGGATCTCCAGGTTGTCCTTTAGTGGAATTGTAATGCTCTGAAGAGAGGGCAGGGGTAGGAATGGGGACTTCTTAGCTGTAAACGCACACGCCTGTGTTTTTCTGGCATTGAACTCGACCAGGTTGTCTGAACCCCATTGGGCAATGCGGCCCAGGTCCAGATCGAGATCCGCCACGAGTTGTCGTCTCTTCTCATCCACGTCGCCTCGCCCCGCCGCTGGACGGCCAGAATAGCTCCCATGACGAGTACTGTCATCCGCATAACAATGAATGCACCCAAGGGACAGCATGTCATTGATATGCAGAAGAAAGAGAGTTGGGGACAATACCGATCCCTGTGGTACTCCGGCATTTACCTGAAAAAAACAGGAAGCCTGACCATCACAGAGGACCCGAATCCGTCGCCCGTTCAGGAAGCTGGCCAACCAGCGGCACAACTGATGCGATAAACCATATGACGGCAGCTTGGAAAGAAGCGACGCATGCCATACCCTATCAAAGGCTTTTGCGATGTCTAGGCCAATAGCCAGAGATTCGCCGTGCCTCTCCATTGCCTCATCCCAGGTGTGCGTTATGTACGCTAGGAGGTCACCCGTTGATCGTTTCGGCCTAAAGCCATATTGGCGATCGTTAATTAACGAGTGATCCTCCAGATAGCGCATGAGCTGTTTGTTGATGATTAGCTCGAACACCTTGCAGATGACGGTGGTTACGGCTATGGGGCGATAGTTGGCTGGATCCGACCGATCCCCTTTCTTGGCGATCGGTTGGACATTCGCCTCCTTCCAAGCCTCCGGCACTTCTCCCGACGAATACGAAAGGCGATACAGGCGTGTTAGCGTTGGAGACAATTCAGCTGCACAATTCCTCAGCACCACGGCCGGAATGCCATCAGGACCACTGGCTTTCCGCGTGTCGAGTGACCGTAGCACCGCCCGCACATCGCACTGCCGGATTACAATTTCCGGCATCGTGGTTCCACAGTTGGCGATAGTGGGAGGTTGCTTGCCACAGTCATCGACCCGGGAATTAGCCGCAAAGAGCTTGGCCAGCATTTCCGCTTTCTCTTGGGCCTTGTGAGCCAGTGATCCGTCAGGATAGCGCAGCGGCGGCAGCGAGGGCTTGCAAAAGTTGGCCTGCACGGCTTTGGCCAGTTGCCAGTATCCACGGCTGCCCGTCGGATGTGACGTGAGCTCCTGACCAAGCCGCGTGACGCGCTGGGCGTCCGCTCTCTTGAAGGCTCTCTTACTGGACCTAGTGGCTCTGTTGTTCGCTGCCTTGAGGCGGGCCACATTCGGGTCGCGCACAGCTCGAGCCCTGATCCAGGCGCGGTAAGCCGCCTGTTTTTGTTGAACAGCTACGGCACACTCACGCCCGAACCAGGGGCGGGCTTTGCGGATGCTGGCGACATCAGTGTATGGAATGTAGTATTCCATACCTAATGTGATTTCACCAGCAACCGCAGAGGCGCTTTCCGATGAAGCCCTCCCTGCAAAGCAGCGCTGACTCCACGGGACGGCTGCAAAGTATTCTCGTAGTCCGTCCCAGTCTGCTGACGAGTAGTGCCACAGTCGCCGCGTCACCTCTACTGCCCTTGCAGGGGACGGTACCTGCAGGCGGGCACGCACAATACAGTGGTCGGATGTACCCAGTGGGGCGCTAACCGTCACACTGTACTGTGCTGGATTACTCGTCAGCAGTAAGTCCAGCAGGGCGGGTTCATGGTCTGACCTGTCCGGTATGCGCGTAATCCCGCGTACCACCTGGGTCAGACCATGGGAGAGTGCGAACGCGTGGGTGGCCCGTCCCGCAGGATCTGTCTTGAGGGACCCCAACCACTCAATGTGGTGACCATTGAAGTCCCCCAGAAAAACCAACTCGGCGTTCGGGAACCGTACCTGCGCGTCATCAGCCCACTCGCTGAGGTGCTGATACAGCCTCATCATCTCAGCTGTCCCTGTGTGGGATCGATAGACACACACGTAGATCTGACTCATGGAGCCGTGATCTACGTGCAGCCAAAGGACGGAGAGGGAAGGGTCCTCAAGGCAGCGCAGCCGGCGACAGCAAACATCCGCCCTAACGAACGCGCACACCCCGGCTTTTTCTCGAAATAGTTCCTCGATGATATAGCCGGGGTAACTAAGGTACGACTGATCGGCAGGGCGGAGTATTTGCGTCTCCGTTAGGAACATCACAGCTGGCCGTGCCGTCTCTAGATGGTGATGGACGACGTTGAGGTTGGCATGGAGTCCGCGGATGTTAGCGAACTCCACCTCAAACAGTACGTTACTGGGAGTAGTAGCGGCCGCTGTGGTACCTGATTTTCTTTTCTGCACTGCCATGATTGCTGGGAAAGGGAGACGTGAAGACGGAGTGACATTTGCTGCAGCAGTGAGTGACAAGGCGTAGGGGCTAGCTTCATCTATGACTGTGTGGTGAGACGGAAGCCGACCCGCCGGACGGAAGGGCCCCCGTACCCCCCCGAGTGTGGTCGCCGGGGTCCCAGTCCGGTCACCATCCGGCACGACGAACCACATCGGGATTATGCGCGGCCTGGTGGGGCAGCCTCCCAGGGTGGTTAGTCCCAGTTGGGCCCCTATACTATGCCGCGGGCGGCCAGCGGTAAAACCGTTTCTACGGGTCTCCCTGGCCGGCGGGTCGACCCCCGTCAGCCACACTAGAATCCGCTTACCGCCTACTGGTCCCCCCCTGCTGCATCAAACATCGCCCCGGGCCCGGCTGTGCAGCTGCTGAACCCCGAACGCAACCCAACCGGGGCTGGGTTACTTGGGGGGCTTTTCACAGCTGCACGGTGGTACCCCCCCGGACCAACACTTTGTACCACCTGGCACCCACATGGGAGCCTATGCCACCATGTGGGTACCTAAATTCGCGGAGCCTCGTTCGTTGGTTAACAGGTGCACCACGTGTAGGTGAGGTCGCTTGGGCCCCCGAAAATTTGGTGGTGGTGGGGCCCTTACACCCCACTTACACATGGAATTTAGCTATCCCTGAGAATTCAGGGGCACCGCTGCATCCCCATACGCTCTTCACTTGGAGACTGTTCCAGATAGCACTGTTTCATTCCTTACTGTTGACGCCAACATCATTTGACCATTCTCGCAAAATGCCCAACGTATCTGAACCATCAGATCAAGGAGTACCGCACCCTCGGCGACATGATGTGGCTGAGCACGCTCGCGCTGCCAGATCCGGCCACTACCCCTCCGCCCAGGATGGCACCGCTGCATCCTCATGCGCTCTTCACTTGGAAACTGTTCCAGACAGCACTGTTTCATTCCTTACTCTTGACACATTTGACCATTCTCACAAAATGCCCAACGTATCTACCACCAGATCAACGAGTACCGCACCCTCGGCGACATGATGTGGCTGAGCACGCTCGCACTGCCAGAGCCGGCCACTACCCCTCCGCCCAGGATGGCACCGCTGCATCCTCATGCGCTCTTCACTTGGAAACTGTTCCAGACAGCACTGTTTCATTCCTTACTCTTGACACATTTGACCATTCTCACAAAATGCCCAACGTATCTACCACCAGATCAACGAGTACCGCACCCTCGGCGACATGATGTGGCTGAGCACGCTCGCACTGCCAGAGCCGGCCACTACCCCTCCGCCCAGGATGGCACCGCTGCATCCTCATGCTCTCTTCACTTGGAAACTGTTCCAGACAGCACTGTTTCATTCCTTACTCTTGACACATTTTACCATTCTCACAAAATGCCCAACGTATCTACCACCAGATCAACGAGTACCGCACCCTCGGCGACATGATGTGGCTGAGCACGCTCGCGCTGCCAGAGCCGGCCACTACCCCTCCGCCCAGGATGGCACCGCTGCATCCTCATGCGCTCTTCACTTGGAAACTGTTCCAGACAGCACTGTTTCATTCCTTACTCTTGACACATTTGACCATTCTCACAAAATGCCCAACGTATCTACCACCAGATCAACGAGTACCGCACCCTCGGCGACATGATGTGGCTGAGCACGCTCGCACTGCCAGAGCCGGCCACTACCCCTCCGCCCAGGATGGCACCGCTGCATCCTCATGCGCTCTTCACTTGGAAACTGTTCCAGACAGCACTGTTTCATTCCTTACTCTTGACAGAGCGTTTGACCATTCTCACAAAATACCCATCACATCAACGAGTACCGCACCCTCGGCTACATGATGTGGCTGAGCACGATCGCGCTGCCAGCTGCCAGATCCGGCCACCGCCCCTCCGCCCAGGATGGCACCGCTACATCCTCATGCGCTCGTCACTTGGAGACTGTTGTCGCCGCTTTATTCCTGACTCCTGGCACATTTGACCATTCTCACAAAATGCCCAACGTATCTACCACCAGATCAACGAGTACCGCACTCTCGGCGACATGATGTGGCTAAGCACGCTCGCACTGCCAGAGCCCGCTACTGCCCCTCCGCCCAGGATGACCCCGCTACATCCTCATGCGCTCTTTACTTGGCGACTGTTCTCACTGAATCTCGCTCAGTGTAAGTATACTTAAGTCTTGTTCATGAAGGAAAAGCGGTCAAATTTCAATTTTTCATATTCTATTGTTAAATCTATTTGTTTAAAGTTAATACCTATTGCTGCCTACTAAGTCGTGTGAGCAATGATTGCACTCAGTTTAAATATTATGTCTACTTACAGTGCCAGAAGTACTAGGGCTATATGAGCCCCTAGGAGTCAAACATGAACCTTTACGTCTGATCGCACCACAGTTCGAAACCCCGTTTCCTCCTCTACAATTAGCAGTGAGTACATACTTTAAAATTTTGTAGGTTTAGCTCGTCAAAATATGCTGATGTAAAGCTATGGCAACAACGATATAGGCAGGGACTTGCAGTCAGTCCACGCAGCATGAAATCAATATCTTCAAACGACATAACGGGCAGCAAAATGGTATTATAAGCATCGGACCAACTCGAGAAAATGTGTGTCTTTTTTCTCGAAGATTGCCCCTGACACTTTGCCGTCTTCACTAAAAAGTCTGACAACCTAATAGACTACAAGGAGATATAATCCGCGCGCAACGAGAAGAATCAGGAACCTTCTTAAAGAACTCAGTCATTTTCCTTTTTTCTTGATAAGTTTCCGCTATCTACTCATTGCGCGTGGATTATACTAGTAAAATTTGGGATATAATAAACCGAGCCTCAAAAGTTTTTATCGGCCACGGCATTTAGCTTCTGATTTAATAACTAAGCCACACGAAAATGAAATAGCCTCTAATATGCTAATTCGTCCTCTTTACAACATCACCTAAAAATTTCATAATAAGCATCAAATAAAGATCAACAATTATTTTAATTTGTCCTGCGTATTAATATATTAACACCTAATTTACTAATTTAGCCACGGATTTTATATGTAATGACCATTTTATATTTTACAGCTTCAAATCGTGAGCCTCAAAAATTTTTAATTTAAGCTTTCACAAACAACATCAGTTTTTATAACTTAGCGTGTAAAATTAATATATCACATTCTTTTTTCGTGAAAATAGCCACTGCAAGGTTTAATCTAAGTGCAAGGGACGACAGCGACCGGCCATTTGCATCAATCAGAGACCGCTATTTGATGTCACTTTGTAACCTAAAACAGATCACACTTACCGAACAAGAAAGTGAGGTCAAGAAAGCAAATACTAAACTTGAAAGTGTATAATACAATATATATATCACATGTCAGTCAAATTATTTAATAAGTTACCTAGTGAGCTAAAGCTATTATTGTATCATCGGGGGTTTAAGGGTAAATTGAAGAAATTTTTATTAGATAAGTCTTTTTATAGCTTGGATGATTTTAAATGAATTATGAATTTAAGTGACTTTTTATTAGAATAATATAATTACCATGTTGACTATTTGTATATTACGGTTTTTTTTTTGGTATTAATTAAGAATGATATTGATTATTTTAAGACATTACCTATTGATTAATTGTGCCTGTTTTTAGTATAGAATCATAAGGAGCATGACGGCAAATTTGCCTTCTTATGGACGATTTATTGATGACTATTACTTGATTATTGTTTGACCATTACTTGATTATTGTTATATTTTTGATTATGTACCTATTTTGTTTTATTCTAAGTTTTAATTCTAAGTTTATCAAACACAATGTAACAATTGTTTATGATAATGATAATAATAATAATAATAATAATACACTTTTGACTTTAGTATATGTACATTATAGTCCGAGAGCTGGCACGAACTTTTGGGTAGGTATTTGAGGCAAGCTGAAAACTTGTCAGATACCTCTCCTACTATATCCCAACTCGGAATTGCAGACCTGGCTGGTGAGTAGCGGGGCTAAATCAACCCCTAAATTTTTAAAATTATATTTTTTTTCTCCCAAAAAATATATTTGAGGCACTACGCAATTTATATATGTTGCAGTGTAATACTTAATGAATACTAAAAAAAATAAGCCAGATAATTTAATCGGGGTTTTAACATTGCCAGACGCGTGCAAAAATATTTTGCAAAAAATTATAAAAAATGTTTTTGAGGCAGCTTGAAATTTTAATGGAGCGTTATTTATAAGTAAAAAATAAGATTCCCAAAAAGACAGATCGTTTCGGTGGGGCTTTCTACCTGCCAGGTGATCAAACAAATAATGAATGGGTACGAGCCTGTAGTGCTATAGACAAGCTGTAGTGTGAGAGAGAGAGAGCGCATAACGACAGCTGTCTTCGTTCTTGCTTGCCGCGTTACTATTGGCTCTGGCGAGGCCACGTGACTTACAATAACCCATGAGGTTTAAATTTATTTCATTAAAAACTATACAGATAGCACTTAAAATATTAGGATTACAGTAATTCAGTCATTGTAGGCACATATAATATTTTCTTTTTCTATATCAAAGTAATAAAAGCAGTACAATCGTTAATATCTTACAATTCATGGTTTAACTTACACTTGACTAAAGTAATGGAATACCTATCAGCTACGGCAACAAGTTGTTACAGTGTATTATCAGATCCTTGTCTGAACTAGGATGTTAATCCTGTGTCTCAGACGTTCATCTGACTAAGCAAACAAGAGAGCACATTATAATACTAATAATAGATATATAATAATAATATATACTAGTAATATATAATATATAATTTATTATTATTCCTATTCCGAAATATGTTTGATTATGTAATTATAAACATTTCAAAAATTAAAAGATAAATAAAATAAAACGGGTTGTATAAAATATAGAATAAAATTAGTTTGACCAAATTATAAGTAGGTTCCTACATTTATATTAACTCAATATCTCTAAAATATTAATAAATGAATAGAATTTTTTTCAATTTTATTTTATACTTGAAATAATTGTACTACTGGAGAGTTATTATATTTTTATAAACCTGGTTTTGCGATTTTTTATTTTAATTATTGCTTTTTTTAATACGTAACGTCCATACAATCTCTTTTATGCAAAATGTTTTTAGTAGAAATTCAGAAAATTTAATATTTTTAACTCCGAAATTTTAACTAGAAACCTCATGGGTCGCACGTGGCTTCGCCAGAGCTAATAGTAACGCGGCAAGCAAGAACGAAGACAGCTGTCGTTATGCGCTCTCTCACACTCCAGCTTGTCTATAGCACTACAGGCTCGTACCCATTCATTATTTGTTTGATCACCTGGCAGGTAGAAAGCCCCACCGAAATGATCTGTCTTTTTGGTAATCTTATTTTTTACTTATAAATAACGCTCAATTAAAATTTCAAGCTGCCTCAAAAACATTTTTTATAATTGTTTGCAAAATATTTTTGCCAGCGTCTGGCAATGTTAAAACCCCGATTAAATTATCTGGCTTATTTTTTTTCGTATTCATTAAGTATTACACTGCAACATTTATAAATTGCGTAGTGCCTCAAATATATTTTTTGGGAAAAAAAATAATATTTTTAAAAATTTAGGGGTTGATTTAGCCCCGGTACTCACCAGCCAGGTCTGCAATTCCGAGTTGGGATATAATAGGAGAGGTATCTGACAAGTTTTCAGCTTGCCTCAAATACCTACCCAAAAATTCGTGCCAGCTCTCGGAATATTAAGTGAACATGTGGATAATGTCGTCATAAATTTCACGATTAATAAGAAATTGCTCGTTACGTGTAAACAGTGTTTAGCACTGCCACGTTATAGTACTCACTTTTGAGTTTAGTATTTGCTTTCTTGGTCTTACATTTTTGTTTGGTGAGCGTTATCTGTCTTTAGTTCTGTAATCTGTATTACATGCATACATAACGTCACCGACCGAAATCTGTATAATATCTGGGCATTCTATAGAATACCTGAAACTTGCAGACAAGGCAATGTTTGAAATAATTATATACGAGAGTATGGAAGGTTTATTGGCTGCTTGCGAAGGTTAGGTTAGGTTGGGGCAGTTACCACTAACGCGCGAAGGCGAGCGAGTGAAGCGAGCATGCCGTGGCAGGGCCGCCAAGCACCAGATGTCAAAAATTTTATATTTAGCATTATGTTACAATTTATAATTTCTCGATAGTTTATAATTTTGCAGTATTTACAATTTTATGGTGACCCCAGACCTATTTATTTTACACATTGCCGGTATTCTATGCAATCCCTAGGAATTTTGTACAATACCTAGACAAAGTATGAACAATCATATACTTATTCAAAACATTTCATACATTGCTTGGACGGGGCGTCTGGAGTCTGGGGCAGGTGTTCCTTAGAATGCAGGTATTGTATAGAATATCTGAATTATAAAGATTGCAGGTAAGATCATAGTAAATAAAAGCATTTATGACCGAAGATCTGTCCCACGCTCCCGTGTTGAAACGAACTCGCTTGTCCGTTTCCACCACCAGATTGTGACACCCCATACTATACGTACTTACATACATATCTTAACGTGCCTTTCAAAGCAAGGAAACTCTCGCAAATCAAATGTTACAAAGTGGTCACCCATCCGAGCACCAGCAATAGCGGTAGTTGCTTACTGCAGTGATTGTTTACAAAAGACTGAGTCAGTGGCTACAAGTAGTTCTAGCTATTTAGGCAATATTAGTGGCCACAATATGTTTTTTGATGGCAATTTTACTTAACTTTGATGATCCATTAATGTGGGATGAGTTACATTTTAAACATGCTGAATTAGGAAATTAGAAGCTAAGATATTAATAAATAATGTCTTTTTGATGCCATTTTTTAGTAATTTAGAAGTTCACTGTTTGAATGCATTTTACAAAATTAGATGCCAATAAATAATCACGATGCTGAATTATATTAACAGTGGCTAATAAAAAAGTTAAATGGTAGCTAGAATCTATAAATACTGACGCTCATTAATTGTGGCTGACTTATTAATTTGGGGGACAAAGTATTTTTTCGGAGGCCAATAATGCTATTAAAAAGAAGTTCGTTTAATTAGCACCCGTAAAATTTTAATACCAGTTTTTTTGGTAACATGCAGGTGTTTCCACCTACATTCAGGGAGCCACCTCCTCCCCCGTTGGAACTGTTTGACCTGGATGAGGCGTTCAGCTCCGAAAAGTCCCAGCTAGCGAGACTGGCGAACAAATGTCTACAGCCTCCTGCATCTCGGTTAGCGCAAGGTAAGCTATGATCATTGCAGAATCGCTCAATGAAACGAATCGTTCAAATTATATACGTACCTACTTAGAATAAAAATTACAACAGAATCTTGCAATGTCTGTAGGACGTTCTATCATCGTACCGCTCGCCACAGACAGGGAGTTCATCCTCACACTCTGCGTCCGGAGCGTTCCACCACGGTTAGATCCGATAGGGGTTTTCTTCCGCGCACGCTTAGGTTGTGGAATGATCTGCCTGCCTCGGTTTCCCAAACGCCTACAGTATGGGGTTCTTCAAAAGGGGTCTTAGAAGGTTTTTACAGGGTCGGCAGCGCGAGTGTGGCGCCTCTGGTGTTGCAAAGGTTCATTAGCTGCGGTGACCACCGGTCCTTCTGGTGGGCCGTATGCTTGTCTGCCACTAATTGTATTAAAAAAAAGTAGAAGTATCAATCGATCAAATCAGCCTATAGCAGTACACTGCTGGTCCTCTCCCAAATTACGCCACAATAAACGGTACTGCGCCTTCCGCATCCAGTCAGTATACTTTTCCTAAGTAGCCGTAGTAGTAGTAGTAGTAGGTAGGAAACGTATGGTTTTTATTCGGTAGGAGTCCAGCATAACATTCATGTAGAATTTTCCTCACGTTAAAAATAAAAAAGTCGAGGCAGTTATAAACCTAATTTTATTGTCACCAGGAGATGGTCGTCAAATAGAAAATGAACTGGAGTACTTTGTCCGTGAATGTGGACGAGTGGTCCGGCTCTCTAAGGCGTTACCCCCAGACGAAGGACCAGCTGGGAAGTTAATACTTCACCAACTAGCGGTTCAACTCGCCACGTACAAGAAAATCGCCCCCAAAGACTAAGTTCAATTTATAGTAATATGAACTATCTAAGCATTTATTGTGGTGTAAACAAAAACCGTACTTTGTTCGTGAATGTGGACGAGTGGTCCGGCTCTATAAGGCGTTACCTACAGACGAAGGACCAGCTGGGAAGTTAATACTTCACCAACTAGCGGTTCAACTCGCCACGTACAAGAAAATCGCACCTGAAGACTAAGTTCTAATTATAGTAATATGAACTATCTAGCTAGTATTTATTGTTCTGTAAACAAAAAGCCGACCAAGCGGAGGGGTCCGTATCAAAAAGCAGCTAAAAATCACGTATTTTTCACGGGATTCCCCTTTAATCCCCCTTTTTTTCTGATTTTTGTGTGTTTTTGATTATCTATAGCGGCAACAGAAATTCATCATCTGTGAATATTTCAGCTCTCTAGCTGTCACGGTTAATGAGACACAGTTTCGTGACGGAATGACAGACAAACAGATAGACGAACGGGAAGTCTGATAAATAGGGTCCCGTTTTTTATCCTTTGGGTAAAAATAATGTGAATGACCCCCTGTGATCTGCAGTTGCACCTCTTCTAATAGAACTCAATAATATGCCGTATCTTGTTCCGGATCGGCCAAACCGTTTAGGCGCGGTACGCGTGTAACAGAAAATAAACCAAGCGCGGAATTCAAGAGCGTAGTAAATGGGTCATTCAATGAATTAATTGATAGAAGTTTGATAACATTAGTGATGATTGGTTGTAAGCATTGTTATAAAATAAATAGAATACAAATCATCTTCATTGTATTATTAGAAAATGAATCGTTTATTGTTTTCCGCAACGACAATGAATTAGTCGGTAAAAGAGAGAAACGCAATAAACTAGCCATATAATTTCAGTTTAAAACATAGTGTTTTAAACTGAAATATATAGCCAAAATTCGTAAAATTGTAATCTATAAAAAACTGATCGAACTATAAAACAAATCCATATAAAAATCATATAACACCGTGAAATTGAAGTTAACGTAGCACTTCGTGGCGAATCGACCGCTATGAAGGCGCTACTAGTTATATCTGTACTTTACATACATTACGTCATCGCCCACGAAAAATATGCAGTTAAGAGCTACCCAAAAAAAGTTAAGCCTTTCGGAGCTGGAAAGATCCTCATCAATTCTCATAAATACATGTTCAAACCCAATCCTGACTCTGCCAATACCCAAGGAACAGTTTCCTCGACGGACGAAAACGGAAAAAGCAACAAGTACACAGTATTTCAAGTGATTGGCAATTCAAAAACCATTCGAGGCGTTCCTGATAGCCCTTACTTTCCAGTAGACCCAACCTTTGAACAGAAGCCAAGGGTGAAAAAGGTTCTACCAGATTATCTTTGGACATCACTTGCTTCAAAAACAAGGGTCAAAAGATCTGTTCCTGAAGATCCCACGTCTGTGAGTCCAATAGAGTCTAAAAGTGAAAATGTTACTGAAATCCCTACAACTATTACTTCCAAGACAACAGAACAGGAAACAGTACAAACGACTACCGTAAATACAACTGTAAAGCCTGTTATAATACAGGAGAATATAACTGTAAATACAACTGTAAAGCCTGTTGTAGTACAGGAGAATATAGATAGGAGAACAATACAAAATGCAACTAAACCTAAAGAATCTTCAACAACGACAAAGAAAGATGAAATAAAGTCGATGTCAACTCCAATACCTAAAATAAGTGACAAAGAAACTAAGCTAAGAACATCTATCTCAAAGGTGAAGTCAGCTAACAAAAAAAAAGCTGAAAATAAACCAAAAGGCGCGGTAGTTAGAGCTCAACCCAGTAAAGGCAGTAAGGCTCTATCAAAAACTAAACAAACACTCAAACCAAAGGGCCATAACGGTACTGTTGTTGTAAGAAGCAAAGGCATCAAAGAACAAAAATCTAAATCTCCACCTAAGTCGAAAGTGAGATCGAAACCAAAGTCAAAAACACAACCGAAACCAAAGCCGAAAACGAGGTCGGAACCAAAACCGAAAGCGGGCTCGAAACCCCAATCGAAACCAAAGCCGAAAACGAGATCAAAAGCAAAGCTGAAAAAGAGATTGAAACCGCAATCGAAACTAAAGTCGAAATCGCAATCGAAACCAAAGCCGAAAACAAGGTCGAAACCGCAATCGAAACCAAAGCCGAAAACGAGGTCGAAGCCAAATCCGAAAACGAGGTCGAAACAAAAGCCGAAAATGAGGGCGAAATCAAAGCCGAAATCGAAGTCTAAACCTAAATCGAGGTCTAAAAATAAGAAACCCGCTAAAAAGCAACCATTGAGACAGACAACCAAGTCACAGAAATCCAAGAACTCAACGAAAAAAGGTGCAGCGCGCAAAGACGTAAAGATTTTAAAAGGTAAAAGTAAGAAAATTTGAATAAAAATGTATTTATTAGATATTTATTTTTTATTTGATTCCTTTCCCGTTTTCCTAGAGACCAGAAGACTTACAGGCGCAAGACAAGCAGTGATAGATGATTATCCTTACGTGGTGTCGATCCAGAAGGACGGCGTGCACTGGTGCTCCGGCGCGCTTGTCAACCCGAGAATCGTCATCACTACAGCAAACTGTCTTTGGAAGTGAGTATGCTTAAGGTTCATTTAAAGGTAACTTGCAATGAAAGGTATGATTTTTGGTTTGAAAATTGTATTTATATTATACAAAACTCTTCAATTTCGATATGTCTTCGACTGATGAGAGTGTTGTCAGCACTAGTGTGCTAGGAAGCAATTCCGATATGGCGACGTAAACTGAGGATTTCTTCTCTAGGTCATCTGTTATTGTCATATTTCTTAGGGAGAGCCATATGAAATTTGAAATACAATACTATAATTAAGGCGTGCCTCAATCAACATTAGGAAAATGTACAGGCATTTTATAAAAATAGAAGAGTAAGGAGGTTAAATAAAAGACTGTCGGTGTTTCTTTATTTCAATTCTTTACGCTGTTACTTTGTTCGATTAAGGTTCCACATTTTCCTATCGCTGGAGCATGCAACAACACGGTACCGATTTGCATTAAATTTCCTTCTGCCCTATCCTGCGCCCCAGTGAAGTCGAGGTAGAACTTCATGGTAGTTTAGTGTAAAGTCTGTTTCTCTCTAGAGCCGCTGTAATAGTCTTACACGTCAAGAGAAAGGTCTATAATGAAAGATTGAAACCTACCTACACCATAACCCAAGCATTAATTTTCGTTGCATCCGCATTCTTTGGAGCTCTCTATTTCACGCACGTTAAAAAATCCTTCACAATCGCCGAAGTAGGCTTATAGGACTCATACCCGGTGTGAAGACACCCGACTGTCAGAACACACAACACAAAACCACCCAGGTAAAAAGCAGTTTCTGCTTGTGTACTCGTTGACTCGGGTACTTCCTTGAAAATGTCCGCAGGAAGGAGGCCTGGAAATTCCTTGGAGCTTTATGGTCACTTCAATCAATGTCTAAACCGCAAATAATACTTCTTTCGCATCATCCACCATTACTTCACAGGGGCCTGTCTCTTCCTGCTGTGGTCTTGCAAAAGCGACATTTTCAACCATTTATTCCGCACTTATCCCGGCAATTTCTATTTTTATTATTTGCTTAAATAATAACAACTGGTTTATATGTTAAAATAAAACGAATTTATAAAATAAAAATTAAGAACACTACACACGTGTATCTATGGCAAACTTGGCTTTATCACGAACAAATTTTTCGGTGGTATAAATTTCAATTAAAATACGACATGCCTCATTGCCGAATTGAGATTACGTTTCTTTTATATTTCCATACATAGGCTTATGCAGCCTTCTTGCCCGTAAGGGGTAGACAAAAGTTCGACGTAATAGGTGTATTGCCGTGTTGACTATAGGTATAATGGACAGGTGCAGGTTAGGGCGACCATTTTTTTTTTTTTTGTTTAACGTGTGGGAAAATCCTCGTAGGATGTTATGCCGGACTCTTACCGACTAAAAAACCTCACGCCACGCCTAACAGCCTATGGTTGAGAGCCCCGGGTAAGCCCTCAGGAAGGATGTCCCGTGACTCCCAACAGACCTACGGCCGCCAATGCGGCCTCGCCCAGGGGGTGGTTCGGGTGCAATCCCGCGTCTATGGGGGGTTTCGGGTGTGACCCCGCTTCCAAGGGGGGGGGGGGGGGGGCGTGAGTTGTCAGGGTCTCCGCCCATACGGGAGCCCCGTACAAGGCCATGCTTCGCACGATCCCCAGGTACAGTCTCCTGTTGAGTTGGGTCGGTTGGGGCGACCCTAGGTTGAAAAGTTCCATATGGCGTTCATCATGGCTTAACGACTGTCACGCTATTGACAACCGGGATCAACTTCGTTGCTTGCAAATTAAAATGTCACAATTTGATCGTCCAAGCACCAATGCGTAAAATGATAGAACGATCGTGTATACAGCTGAGTTATTGTGGTTTCGATCACTTATGTTTATAGTTAGTCCCCCAGAAGTGAAGCTCTCGCTTGATGAAAAGCTGTGTTCACACATCAACAATATACTGTTTGCACTTTCACAGTGATGCTGTGTGTATGTGTGTTATTTTCCAATTCAGTTGGTAGAATATATTAGGTTCAAGCATTTTTTTATTGAAGGACTTTGTAGCTTTGCGACTACATCGCCCCGTAAAGACATACAGCTACATCAGTTGACATCATATCTATTCTAAACGAGTCTGCTAATTTATATAGTTCCTGGGGGTCTACCAACGCAGGATTTTGATTGTATAATGATAAGCCTGGATACAATCCTGCGTCGTTAATCTAATCATACGATTAGATTACCTGCTACTGACTAAACTGCACGACGCGACAGGGACAAGAAAGCCAAGGAAGACAAGGAAGGAATAAATAACATATTGAAAACTTCACTTGTACTGTTCCACAATATTTATTATTATAGTACCTAATAAATATTGTGGAACAGTACAAGTGAAGTTTTCAATATGTGTAGCAAGTTCCATCAAGTGCCTTCAATCAATAGTATCAATAATGTTACAAATAACAATCTCTCGGAAGGGCAACAACAACAATATGGTTAAATCAATCTTTCCTACTTTTTACTTAAACGCTCGTGGCCCAGCGGACGCAGTGTTCTGCAAACGATCACTGTACTGACCATCACGTGGCCACTTTGTGACATTTGTTTGCGAACGTTTCCGTGCATGTTAAGCCGTTGTTGGTCCCGATTGCCAGTAAAATGGCAGTCGTTAAGCCGAGTTGAAGGCCTTGAATTTCAACAGCGGGCTATCACAACCTGCGCTATCAAAACGTCAATACGGCTCACCGCCTATTACGTGGGACCAAATTTAAAAAAGGTGAAATGTGGGCATATAATAGGTATGCCTCTGCCTACTCCTGCGAAGATGAAAGGCGTGATCATGTTACCTTTGAGAATAAGATGTTTAATACATTCGTTTCAGTGATGGATCCTTTAAAGGAAGGTCACTTATATTTTGGTAAAAAGCCTTCTTGGATCTCGTCAGCAGCGTCCGTGGGGCAGCTCAGGGGATTTTGATAATGCTTGATGGAGGTCGTAGTCGCTTGAATCCCCCGTCGCCTCATATTCTACGACCAAGAATAGTACCTCGCTCCGCATTAGCACTTTATCAGCTCTGCAATCGTACTGAGGCAACCATGACCTTGATCTCAAGCACAGGAGAGATTCTGTTTTGAATAAGCGACTTTTTTCCAGACCCATCCAAGGACTGACCATAGTGAAAGTTGATTACTACAGTGATCGTTTACAGAGCACTTGAGTCCACAGGGTTCGGCGCTTCTAGTTTTAAATTTAACTTTAAAAATTTAAAGTGGGTGTAATTGCTAATTATCCACTAGGATGGCAGGAACGCAGCGCACGGTGGTCCAGGCGCCGAACAAGCGCGGTCATAAATACCTTACTTTATTCAATTTGGTAAAAGGGATTTTTTTCTGAGGGTAAATAATTAAAAAAATTTACATTAGTGCTTTATTTACATAATTTAATACATAATATACAGTAAACTGTACAATATGTACTGTTTATCAAAAAAATAAAATACACAATATTTGAGATATATTCTCCCTCGTTCGTAAATATATCTGAATATGATATTAACGCCGTTCATGAAGGGGTTATCTTTAAATATAATATTCTTTTTTATATAAAAGACAAGAAAACTAAAACTACAATTTATTTACAAACGTCATCATAACCACAACTAAGCTAAATCATTACAACAGCAAACCTAATTTCAATTCAAACTAATTTTTTTATAAATCTAAAACCTGCCTCGACATAACGCTTTTTTTTTTACGGGGAAATTTCCGAAGACCAGTAGGTAATGAATGGGTCTGAGCTGAGTAAAAGTCTGTTAAGTTAGTCCGTATTCGTAAAATAAAAATACTCGTGACATTTTTCTTGTGCGATCCCGTCTGAAAGCCTTATAACTTTTGTTGTTAGATTCTGCTGGCTCTTCGGATAATTCCCTAATAGATAATAAAGCATACTGTGCTACTTCAGTACTATCGATGAGGACTTAGTGAACGGAAGCTGGGAGATAATATCACGGATATTCTTGAATTTAAATTCGAGTGGTTTCCAAAGAATCTTCATTAAATTTATTCGAATTTATATTCAGTGTTGCTAGTATTGATTAGTGAATTCACAGCAGAGTCATCTACTTGTGATAATTCTGCCAAACTTCTACGTTTCGAGCGCTTAGACAAATTTCAAAAATATTTCCTGGAATGTCCGCGTTCGGAAGATGGCCGGAGCTGGTTCGCGTTTTCTTGAATGCACTTCTCATTACCCCTTACTAATTTGAAACATTCATTTTCATTTAACCAATCTGAGTAATTTTGCAACAATGTTGATTTACTTCTAGAGACAACTTTCCAAAATCTATCAAGACTTAAATATAAATTGAGTATTTTACGATCTAAGTTCCTAATTTCTACATTTTGGCCTTTTCCAGTAAAGCTAGCTTTACTATAGTTACCAACACGTGTTGATGTTTTTGAGGAATAGTTCTAGCCATGGCAGATCAAATCTCAAAAAAATGCATCCTTGAGAAAGAACATTTAATCAAAGTTCCTGGAAAAAAAAAACATTAAAAATTAACATGTGTTTCGTAGACAAGCCTACGCAGTCGTAGAGCCTATATAGCAACTAAAGATGCAAAAGGGCGCAGCAAAACCTTTTATATTTTCAAAATAGACAGTTCTATCTTTAATATAAGATATGTGAGAGTATTCGATTATGGTTGAAATTTTTTGTAGGGCTATGTAAAGTCAACTGTAACATACAAATTTGGTAGAAATACTGTGTGGCGTAGCGCGTAAAAATACGCCATAATAAGTAAAACAAAACTTAAAAATATAGCTAATTAGTAATAACATACCTTGATCTTAGAAATCCATTTCACAAACCCCCCTCAAAAATAATGCAGTTCTGAAAATTCAGTCACAGCAGTGCTAATGAGTTACTGATAAGGCGAGCGCAACGTAATGATGCGTTCACTTTAGAGAGGTCGAGAAATAAGTGATAATTAGGTAAAATGGGTCAAATATTTGTATTTTAGGGTAGCTTGTCTATTGGTAAAACATTATACATAATTAAATTGGAGTAATTGATGATGAAATTTCAGCATTTATGACCTATTGGCGGAACCACCGTGCAGCGGTGTAAAACGTCTTCATGCCGTTCTTCGACCCCTGCTTATTCAGTTTAGTTTCACTTCAATAAATTTTTGCATTGAATTTAAAATATATCCTTCACAGGGCCCAGCGCATAAGTCGCATGGAAGTTCGTGTCGGTTCATCGTACACGGACCAAGGTGGCCAACTGGCGGGGATAGCAGAAGTGAAGAAGCACCCTAAGTGGGGTCTTAGGAACACCCCTGATAATGACGTGGCACTTATACTGCTTGATAGGGCCATCAAGTAAGGAAACCTCTCTAGCATTGATCCGGGACACGAATTCAGGAACTTAGAGCGCTGATAGAGACTATTAGGCACATCTAAATTTTTTTTTTCATATTTAGCTTGCCAAAAGGATGGTTCTTCCTGATTGAAAGCCATGGCGACGTCTAACGATTGGGGACCATTTTCAAAATGAACTTGACAAGACTATTAACAGTGGTATTCAAGTTGGGGGTATGATGTGCCTCTTCACGCTCTTCTTGAAGAACCCGAAGTTGTAAACACGTGCGCAGGTCGGTCGTTATAAGTTTTTTGGTTCAACAGAGAAACGATATTTCGAATCGTTCTGGCGAAGATTCTTTGCCCGGTACGCGTTGTTCGGGATCGAAAATGGTAGGTACATCGCTATATGACGTGAAAGATTCACGCACACTACTCGCCCCAAGAAGCGGGATAGCAGCGAACCCTCTAGGTGAGGCCGTAATGGTAGCCAAGTAGGTCTATTGGAAAGGTCAAACCCTCTACTCCCACCTGTTCTGTTGACTAGTTCTGTTGGCAGAACTACTGGTAATTTTATTACCATTAGTTCTGTGAATTATAAGACTATGCTTTACACCTGACTTACGTAAACTATTCCGATCACCTGTACTGTTGAGTAGTTCTGTTGGCAGAACTACTGGTAATTTTATTCCCATTAGTTCTGTGACTCATAAGACTATGCTTTTACCCGCGACTTATCTTTCAACTATTCCCACTTGTTCTGTTACTTAGTAAGAGGATGATTGAGCCACGGTTTCACAAAGTCAATAGAAGTAGAAATAAAAACAAATGAAGACCGACAAAACAAATGACGGTCGAATAAACAAATGAAGATCGACTTAACAAATGAAGATCGTCAAAACAAATGAAGACTGGCAAAACAAATGAAGATCGGCAAAACAAATGAAGATCCGCGAAACAAATGAAGATCGACAAAACAAATGAAGATCGTCAGAACAAATGAAGATCGGTAAAACAAATGAAGATAGACAAAACAAATGAAGATCGTCAAAACAAATGAAGATCGGCAAAACAAAAGACTACGCAAGTTGATACGGTCAAAAATTATTTGCAGCCATATTTGGTAATCTAGATGCGATTCCCATTCAAAAAAATAGGTGCATGCAATTCTCGACCTTAATGACACATTTCTAAAAATGTGCTTTTAGGCGTTTATAGACATCACTGATCACGAATAAATAAAAATAAATAGAAATTATGCATGCTCATAAGGTCGAAATTTGCTTGCACCCATTTTTGTAATAAAGATGCGATAACCATTTTAAAAAGTAGGTGCAAGCAATTCTCGACCTTATGAACAAGCATAATATTTATTAATTTTTTACATATTCGTGATTAGTGATGTCTAAAAACGCCTAAAAGCACATTTTTGGAAAAGTGTCATTAAGGTCGAGAATTGTTTGCACCTATTTTTTTATATGGTAATCGCAACTAGATTACCAAATATGGCTGCAAGAAATTTTTGAGCTTATCAACTTGCGTAGTCTTTTGTTTTATTGATTTGCATATGTTTTATCGATCTTTATTTGTTTTTTCGATCGTCATTTGTTTAGTCGATCTTCATTTGTTTTTTTGATCTTCATTTGTTTAGTCGATCTTCATTTGTTTTGCCATTATAATTAGTAATTACCATGGACAGAACTAATGGGACATAAAATACCAGTAGTTCTGCCAACAGAACTACTCAACAGAACAAGTGGTAATTGAATAACCATTTGTTCTGTTGACAGAACTAATGGGAATAACAAATTACCTGTAGTTCTGCCAACAGAATAGGTGGGAATTGCATTACCATTTGTTCTGTGAACAGGACTAATGGGAAAAAAAATACCAGTAGTTCTGTTAACAGAACTACTCAACAGAACAGGTGGGAGTAGACGCCTCCGAGGGCTTACCTGGGGTTTTTCAACCGTAGGAAGTAACTAGGTAGGGAACGTGTGGTTTTTAGTCGGTAGGAGTCCGGCATAGCATCCAGGTAGGATTTTACTCACGTTAAAAAAAGGAGGAGGCCTTGAAGCGTTCGTGACCCCGCGGACTCAGTGTTCTGTAAACGATCACTGCAGTAAGCAACTTTCACTATGGCCGGTCCATGGATGGGTGACCATCCATGTGATCACTTTGTGACGTTTATTTGAGCGTTTCCGTGCTTCGGAAGGCACGTTAAGCCGTTGGTCCCGGTTGCCAGTAAAATGGCAGTCGTTAAGCTAAGTTGAAGGCTTTATTTCAACAGCAGGCAGTCACAACCTGCGCCTGTCCATTTAAACACGGCAATACGGCTCACCACCTATTACGTGGGACAAATTATACAAAGGTGAAATGTGGGCATATAATACGCCTCTACCTACCCCTTCGGAGATAAAGGCGTGACCATATGTATGTATTATGTAAAAAAAGTAACATCGCTGGTAATGATAATGAATATCTATCGTCCTGTCGCGATTTTTGACTGTTCGCAGATTCTCGCACTCCGTTCATGGAATAGACCTGCCGAATCGCGTGATGTTACCTGCCTTTGATGACGCTTGGGTCACCAGTTTTGGATCCGAAAGGGTGAGTACCTATGCATCAGGATACCTTCGGTGCGAGTCGTGAATACGGGATCTTTTTATTGAAATATTGTACAGCATCGAGTAGCACTTTACAAAAATTGCTTATACTGGGTGTAACAAAATTGACTCTCCAAATTTTATGAGATGACTTGGCATCGCAAATCAAATGCAAATATTTAATAAAAAAGGGGGGTTAATTTTTTAATTTTTTTTTTGTCGCACATTAAGTATTCGTTTTTTACCGCGGCAATTCAAGGTAACATGGTCACCGTGGCAAAACAAACACGAAGCACCCGTCTGGCTGTCGTTGCCGCTTTCTACTGCCGCTCAGTAGCGATAGAAAGGGTGATAATGAAAATTTATAGGACCTTTAAAACGGATTTACGGTTAAAGTATTCATGTGTTTTTTTTTTCATCACTTTTGTAATGTTTCTTGACTGATGCCACATCACCTGACGAAATTTGGAGAGTCAATTTTGTTACACCCAATATAGTTGCACTGTGCTATTACAACAGAATTCAGAGCCGGAGTGAACAAAAACTTCCCCGGGGTTAGAGACGGTTCGCGGCCAAAGCCGCTTGCCTTCTCCTACCCCGGTTACCGCAGCCTATGGACGCTTGCAATACCAGAGGCGCTACACTCGCGCTGCCCACCCTGTAAAAACCTTCTAAGATGACTTTTGAATAACCTCATACTATAGGCGTTTGGGAGAATGGAGGCAGGGAGATCATTCCACAATCTAAGCGAGAGCGGAAGAAAGCCCCTATCGGATCTTAACGTGCTCAACATTACCATTACCATCTTCACGCCAAATCCCTTGCGGGGTAGGCAGAAAGAACCGAGCGCCACTCGGCACGGTACATACACACCTCGCTTGCTTCAACTTTCATTTTTCTTTTCATGCATGCACGTCCTTCGACTCTTGACACCACCTTCTGCTAACACACGATTAATTTGGTCGTGGTAGGTGTGTCGTGGCCTTCCCTGACTCCTACATCCATCCACTTTCGCGTTGTACCTATATCTGTTTTGCCATTCTTTCATCTCCCATTCGCTCCACATGCCCGAACCATCGTAGAATGCCCTTCCTTACTTTAACACCGACACTCTCTTCCAGACCAACTCTCTTTCTTACATCTTCATTCCGAACGCGATCTGCGAGCGTTACTCCGCAGATTTTGCGTAGCGCACGCATCTCGACCGCGTTTAATCCACTTTCATGCGTTTCCTTTCCATACCCAACTCTCGCTTCCATACGTTAGCGTAGGTGCTCAACATTATTATAATTTTGAATCATATTTTTTACAGCGTGATGGTATCTTTGAAGAACACGAAAATACTTTGCAAGTCTACCACTCGCACCTTATGAGCATTGAGACCTGCAACAATATCACTATGCGGTTTGGGGTAACTGTCACTGAAAATTTTATCTGCCTCTCTCAGACTGGCAAAACATCTCCTTGCACGGTTAGTATCCGGGTACTGTTATTTATTTACTAGTTAACGCCATGCGGATTTACCCGCGTAATTCCCGCTCCCGTGGGAATACGGTAACAAAATGTAGTCTATATCACCGGGGAATAGTGTAGCTTCCCAACAGTGAAAAGATTTCAAATCAATTCAGTCGTTTCGGAGTTTATTCAATGGAAACAAACATAAAAACAAACAATCAAATCTTTTCTCTTTATAATAATAGAGAGATATACAGGATGTAACATTCGGAGCGGTCAGTATGGGCAAGTCTGTAAATAATAGACATACATAGATCTATTCTTAAGAACTATGTCATCGATTTAAGAGAAAATAAAAACTGCATACCTACATATATTTCAAAATAACGTCTAGCACAGTTCGGGAATCGAACCCGGTCGCTTGAAAAATAAAACTTTCATTATTTATATTTGAATATCGGTTTTGCAGTAAGCAGTAAATTTTACAATGAAACATGATACCTATACTAATATTATAAGATACTAGCTGACCCGCGCAACTTCGTTTGCGCCACATAAGAGAGAGTATTACCTGTTCCCGTCGCATTTACTCCCGTAGCGTCTCCTCGTTAATATTCAATCCATAACTATAAATATTTACGCAGCACACGCAACGAAGCTCTCAAAATTAATAACATTTCCCCGTTTTTGAAACATGTACTATTACTGCTCCGCTCCTATTCGTTGTAGCGTGATGCAGTATAGCCTATGACACTCCACAATAACGTAGCTTTCTATTGGTGAAAGAATTTTTAAAATCGGTTCAGTAGATCCCGAGATTACCCCTTACAATTTAACAAACACACAAACTTTACTTCTTTATAATATTATTATAGTATAGATAAGATTTCATTGTTTGTTTATGCTATGTTTACAGCGCGATACTGGGGCGCCAGCAGTCAGTGATGGTATATTATGGGGACTCGCTTCATGGGGTATCCGAAAACTGTAAGTAGCAAAAGTACAAGTATTACAACCTTGTGCTAAGGCCTTTGATTGAGACACCACACACGTGGTTTGACTTAGTCCAAGATCGCACGCACCTCGTCTATGCAATACAAGGGTAACAACTTCGAGTGCCACTGTGCCAGAGTCAAATAGATAAAGACGATATTCAAGTGCCTCAGCCTAAAAGTGACAGCATCAATTCATAAGCGCCGATCGTTATGGACACGAGCTGAGCATTGTGCTCCAAATGGTGGAAAGAACGGCCAAATGACGGTACTGAACGTCACTGGAGATCTCAACACTAAGGGTCCCTATACTTTTCAATACGGAGACAAACTGCAATGCCACAGTAACTAGGGTTTCCTTAGCTGTAAATACATCTGCCTCTCTCAGACTGGCAAAACATCTCCTTGCACGGTTAGTATCCGGGTACTGTTATTTATTCACTAGCGAACGCCATGCGAATTTACCCGCGTAATTCCCGTTCCCGTGGGAATACGGTAACAAAATATACCCTATCTCACCGGGGGATAGTGTAGTTTCCAAACAGTGAAAGAATTTTTCAAATTCCCAAATTACGTCACAATACACAGACCTTTGCCTTCCGCATCCAGTCTCTCCCTGTGTCCTTCTTCAGGTCGTCGGTATGGCGGGGATCGTCCTACCCTACAACTCCAGAACTCGTAGGATATTAGCAGTGGCGTAACTAGACCATCCGGGGCCCGTGAAAAATTCTATGGGATGGGGCCCCCATAGTAAAAATTCTAGTTTGGCGTATTTAGTGTTATACAAATAAACCCATTAAATATTTGTCTGAACCACAAAAATGTTTGTTGCGGAGTTTGGGTGATTCCTATGTAAGTATAATAAGTTGCGTGCGAGGCCCCGGGCCCAGCTCTGCAGTTGTTGAAACCTGAATGCTGCCCAACCACGGTGCTATCCCCTTTGCATCTAATCAAACTATGAACTTATAGATTTCGTTTAAAAAATACTCTCAGGCCGGGGCTCCTTCAGGTCGGGGGCCCGTTGCATTTTGTCACCCTTGCCACCCTGTAGTTACGCCACTGGATATTAGTCCACTCAAATCAGAAATCAACTCACTAAACTCTAACCAAGTAACCTCACCATCTTACCTCAACAGGTGCGGCACCGAGCGCTTCCCTTCTATGTTCACCTATCTGGCTTCTCACAGTAACATGGACTTTTTGGCTGAAGCCACTCGACATATGATGTCCGAACAACGACTGTATCCATTCCTGGATCGGACTCCTCCACCCAAACCTCATCTAAATAGGTACACTCCTACGACGCAATCGGTCATTGGCAAATAAGTGCAATGTGGAATTAAAGTGTTAAATAGTACAAAATGTGTCGTTTGTTATTGTACAGTCGCGAACTTTAATTTGAGGCCCGCTTCCTCGAAATAGGCTCAACGCCCATTACAGTGAGACCTGGCATTTTTGAGTTGATATTTCAGCAAGGAAGCGCTCGTGGGCCGCGGACTCAGTGTTCTGTAAACGATCACTGTAGTAAGCAACATTTACTGTGGCCGGTTATGGATGGGTGACCACCACGTGACCACTTTGTGACATTTATTTACGAGCGTTTCCGTGCTGCGGAAGGCACGTTAAGCCGTTGGTCCCGGTAGCCAGAAAAATGGCAGTCGTTAAGCCTAGTTGAAGGCCGGTATGAGCGGCTTGAAAAATGTCAACAGCGGGCAGTCACAACCTGCGCCTGTCCATATCAACACGGCAATACGGCTCACCACCTATTACGTGGAACAAAACTTAAAAGCTGAAATGTGGGCATATAATATGTCTCTGCCTACCCCTTCGGGAATAAAAGGCGTGACTGTATGTATGTATCTATGTATTTCAGCAACTTGTCCTATACCTCTCCTTCGCTGTTCGTTGTATGTGTGAGACTGTATCTCATGAACGGTGATAGTTAGAGAGCTAACATTTCCACAAATTAAGGATTTCTGTTTTCTGTTGCCGCTATAACAGCAAATACCTACTAAAAACAGAAAAATAATAATACTAAAATGGGTGTTGCGGAGCTACAAAACGCATCCTAGCGGGCAGCGGCGCGGTGCGGTGCAGCGGCGCGCGGGGACGGCTCCGATGGGCGCGGTTCGACGTTCGACATACAATTACTACATATAAATATTAGGTGCTTACACATCAAATTGGCGTTTTTCGTACTGGCCACTTTAATTACGATTTTCTCCTCTTTGGTAAGGAATTCCAAATTCAAATTTTCCCAGCTATTTACTCATGTATTTATCCTTCGATGACCGTCATTCATTTGTTTTTTTCTTCTGTTTTTTTCTGTTTGCGTCACTCATTTTACAAAATGGAAAACTTAAAATATCGCATTATTTACGAGTACGAGTTCCGCCGTGGCACTAGTGCTGCGGAAACGACTAGAAGGGTGAATGATGTGTATGGCGGTCATGTTGCAAAAGAAAACACAGTTCGTTTTTGGTTCCAACGTTTTCGTTCAGGAAATGTCGACCTGCAGAACAAGCCCCGTGGACGGCCTGAGACTCAAGT
Source organism: Miltochrista miniata (assembly GCA_933228765.1). Classification (NCBI taxonomy): domain Eukaryota; kingdom Metazoa; phylum Arthropoda; class Insecta; order Lepidoptera; family Erebidae; genus Miltochrista; species Miltochrista miniata. The sequence goes on from OW121769.1 coordinate 8,946,809, forward strand.
TGATAATGAAGTATTGAAGGCTATTGTGGAAGCGGATCCATCGCAAACCACGTCCGAGTTAGCTGCAGGCTGCGGTGTAAGTGATAAAACTGTTTTAATTCACTTGAAGCAAATTGGGAAGATTAAAAAGCTTGAAAGGTGGGTACCTCACGAATTGACTGAAGCAAACCGGCAAAAGCGCGTCGACTGCTGCGTTACATTACTGAACCGGCACAATAATGAAGGTATTTTAAACCGAATCATTACCTGTGACGATAAATGGATTCTTTACGATAATCGAAAGCGCTCAGCGCAATGGTTGGATCCTGGCCAGCCAGCCAAATCCTGCCCCAAGCGAAAATTAACCCCAAAAAAGTTACTTGTAAGCGTTTGGTGGACTAGTGCCGGTATTGTTCATTACAGTTTTCTCAAATCTGGCCAGACTATTACGGCTGATGTCTATTGTCAGCAATTGCAAACCATGATGGAAAAGCTAGCGGCTAAACAACCTAGGCTGGTCAATCGCTCCACGCCACTGCTGCTTCACGACAACGCTAGACCACACACTGCACAACAGACGGCTACCAAATTAGAAGAGCTTCAATTGGAATGTCTAAAACATCCTCCGTACTCCCCGGATCTTGCTCCAACAGATTACCATTTTTTTCGAAATTTGGACAACTTCTTGCAAGGGAAAAAAATCAACTCTGATGGGGCAGTCCAAATCGCCTTCACAGATTTTATTGATTCCCGTCCGACAGGTTTTTTTAGTAAAGGGATCAATGAACTACCTATGAGATGGCAAAAATGCATAGAAAACAATGGTTCATACTTTGATTAGTTAAATATATTATATTTAAAAATATTCGACTTTTTGTTCCTCCTATACAAAACGCCAATTTCATATGTAAGCACCTAATATATAGTATATATATATGTATATATAGTATTTCCTGTATATAAATGTGTAGAGTATAAGTAATTTTAAATTCCTATTATTAATTAAAAAAAATAAAATTTTATTACAAAAAAAAAAAATACTACATTGGACACTACCAACCTATTCGTATTGGGTTATCACCGCGGTCGATCCTCTTAAATATATTTTATTTTAATTAGTTAATGATCAATGTACGAGAAAGGTTCTGGCGAATAAACCAGCATCTACAGTCCACTGCGTTTGATTATTTAATCCACTGAATCCTCGACAATGGGGCTCCCATACAAGTAACATAATTTTTTGTCGCTTTTTGGTACGGAACACTTCATGCACGAATTCGATTCGCACTTGACCGGTATTTATGGCAATCCATATATTTGTGGCAATTTGGTATATGTAAGGAATAGGCCTTTCTTGCCCGTGGTACTACCATATTGGTAGTACCACCGGTAAAATTAAAAGTAAAGATCGGTAAACACAAATGAAGATCGTCGTACTGATCTTTACTAAGTTCACTTGTTTTTACCGTTCGTCACTTGGTTTTCCCGATTTAACTTGTTTTTCCCGATCTTCACTTGTTTTTCCCAATCGTCACTTGTTTTTCCTGATCTTCTCTTGCTTTTTCCCAATCTTCACCTGTTTTCCCGACCTACATTTGTTTTCACCAATCTTCATTTGTTTTACCGATCTTTGTTTTTATAGATCTTCATTTGTTTTTACGGATCTTAATTTATTTTTGATCCAATAGTACCACGGGTAAAAATGAATTACAAGTGGTACTACTGGGATCAGTTAGTAGTACCACGGGTAATTTTTTTACGGGTGGTACTAACAGTAGTACCACTGGTAGTAGGTAGGTACCGTATTAAGGGGGGAAAGTATTAAGGGGGAATACTTTTAAAGATTAGAAATAAAACTAGTCTTAGTATATGAGCATATTTAATATTTTCCTTTTCAAAATTGTAAAACTCACATTTTGAAATTGCAAAATTATAACTAAATTTCTCATATCGTTAATAGTAACAATCGCCATTTGTAGTATTTTTTTGCAATTTTATGTTTCTCTCGAACTAATAATAATAATATTGTAAACCATTTATACATCTCTAATAATAATATATTTTAATGTCTAACAAATTCATTTTCTCAACGTTTTTACCACCATTTTCGTTTTTGTTATCCCAACATCAACTTTCCCAAATTCTAATCAACTTTTTTTTATAATTCTAAACATACTTTTTACATTTCTCCATACACATTGACTACAGCGTGTTTTGCGCACAGAATAGCATCAATTTTTTAAATATTGGAATGACTTTCGAAAATAAAATCGAACCTTAAAAATATGTTTAAACAATATACGCAATGTAATTAATCAGCAATTCCGCAAACTTATATACTTGGACTACGAAAAATCAATTCATTTCTTTGGCAATTTTAGTATTCAAAAGTGAATTTACAATTTTATTTTAAACTGGCATTAAGCTTATAACACTATTGAGGAAAATTGGCAGAGTTGTCAAACTGTTATATTTGTATTGGCAGAATCGAATTAAATACACCATTTTATCGAATGATCAATAATCGATATCTTTGTAAATGGTTTAACACAATGGTGTAGTTAATTATTTGAATTTATGGAATCAGTAGCAACTTAATAAGCGTTATAGTCAAATGACTTATTCTATTGTATTGAATGTTCTAGCCTTATAAACATTATTACGAAAATCGACTAAAACTGGCCAAAATGTTTAACTAAATTATAGCAAATAGTTTTGTTTTGCTCAATGATTTTAGGCCAAAATAGTAACATCTAAACACAAACTATTAAGTAAGTAGAATTCTATTTTGTACACCATAAACAAGTAACTTATCTTACACCTTATCTACAGTACTTGGCCATAAATCTATGGTAACGAATAGATATAAATAGTCGAATATCGACTAAATCGTACTGAGCAAAGCCAACATTGAAAAAGAAAAAATATACATAAAAATAAATAGTAGTATTTAGAGATTTTGGATGAAGCCAATCGCAATAATATAAAGAGTTCATTTAGATGGTTAAATTCCAAATCAAGAATAATATATTACTAATACATAATACAGCTACAGCGCTATTTTACAAAACAACAAATAAATTCGTGCTTCTTATTTCTAGAATGCCGCTTTAGATCTAAATATTAAACTGGGTTTGCTTCGAAACAAAGACGGATCCAGAAAAATTACTCAACAGTGTATTTTATTTTACAAAGTCACTAGGAGGGCAGGAGTCACTAGGAGTTGGCGACCAAGACTGGTAGGTCCCGAGGATTTCCTTTCAAAGGAAGTTACAAGTTAAAAATCAGATACCTACCACGCGTTTCTGATGTTTTAGTCCTCGTCTTTTTTTCGAAGTCAAACTATTTAAGTTAAGATGTCGTTCTTCTCCAAACTTCAGCCGTCTTCTAAGCAAATTTCGTTGATATAATCAATAATTCTATGCTATAAAACGCACCAGGCAAGAAATCGTAATTTTTATAACCTTACTCTAAAAACTCCCTGATTTTTTTCTCTTAAATTCTAAATATACACAAAAATAATTTTGTACTCTCTCAACGAGTTTAAATGGCAACATTTAGATTTTTTACAATAATCCTCATGGCAGATTTGTACGATCGCCAACATAAACTTCTACATTTTTCATCTTAACCAGCATCAACAAAAGTTATTTAGTAAAGTCATCTAAGAGTACGCACACACTCTTCAACACATAAATCTCCTACAACGTTTTCACAAATAAGTAAACCTGATCTATATTTTAATATCGTTTTTTATTTCGGTAAAAAATAATGTTCAAAAGTGTTGACTCACAAATTCTTAGGCCCTTTAATTTGTCATTAACGTTAAAGCGGATGCAAAATAATATATAATTTTGATTAACTTTCATTATTTTGATAAATGGCGAGAAAACTGCCCACGTACCTTTTGTATAATATTCAAAGGGCTGAACCTTTTATGTTATGACTGGAAACACAAAACAATATTAAAATGTAGATAAAGTTGGTATAATTCTGTCATAAACTCATATTTTAATTCTACAAGATTGCTTTCGGATATTGACAAGTTGATTAAAAAAATTAAAGACAGCTATTTTTTGTAAAGGATTTTTCTTTCTAAAAAAGGCCATCAATAGTAGGTAATGTAATAAACACTGGTATGATAAATAATTAACACAGATATAACTCATAGGGAATAGAATACGAAATCTAGGACATCCTTCCGAGGGCTTACCCGGGGCTCCCGACAGTAGGCAGAGGTAGGATTTGTGTGGTTTTAGTCGGTAAGAGTCCGGCATAGCATCCGTGACGGATTTCCACACGTAAAAAAAGAAAATAGCCTATTATTTTTAATAAAGAAAAATCCTTACCTTTATGTACTTGTAAAGAATTCAAAGATCATATTTTGAATTATTGTTTGTACTTCTGATATATCAGCGAAGTTAAAACATTTTAACGAAATTATTATCTACCTCTAGAAACAGAATGTCTATTTTTGTCTTTCACTATAAATTGAGTTTTTATTACAGTCACGAACAACAACATTTTACGTTATATCAACTGGCAAAAATTATGAACGCATTTTCAAAGCAAATTCATTGCCAAATATTATAAAATTCCGATGAATTCAATATTAAATTTGTGCTAACATTATTTCACATTCACATTAACCAACACATACAAGCCACTTTTAGTTGCGCAACTATCATGAAACATTTATCAGTACTAAGTTGTTATTTAGCTACTATTTATTCTCAAATCGTGTTAATTTTTAAAGTGAATTACACTTGAACGATTGACACAAGATGTTCAAGATATTTGTCAACATAAAATAACAACTTGTTTTATGTGGAGATGTAGAACACAAAAGAGATTTCGGCACGCACAGATGTTCTAGAAATATCCAAATTTGAAACCGAAAACATCGGAGAGAGGTTTCACTGAATCCTAGGGTTGGTTCAAGAGTAACGCCTCAAGTTCGTCAGCGGATCGCAAGAGGAAGGCTGCAGATTCACGATAGCCAGTAATGAGTTGCCTGACTGCCCCAACTTCGGCGCCCGACAGTTTGTGGGAGAGAAGTGGCTTGGTCTGACTGGACGTAGTCGACCCGGCTAAGGCTGAAGCTGTGGAGGTCGCGTGGAGCGAAGTTGGTGTGGTGTTCTTGAGAGACAGGTCTGTTGGAGCTGAAATGAAATGATTTTTTCATAAATATAAAATATCGAAGTCTTCATAAGTTTAATTGTTTAAGTAGGTAACTTATTATATTATCAAATCAAACTATATAGGCCCGCGCCAGCACCGACTGCACTTTTTGCCAACTGATGAATGAATTGGTAAATGTACCTAAGTCAAATTATAGGTACTAAAAAGAATCCCGGTTTCCAAAATAGAGGAGTGGGATGCAATCGGAACTTCTTTTTTTTATCACATGGACATAGGAATTTAAGTTTAAATAAAGCATCATGATTTAAAATGCATTAATTTCAAGTTATTATCATCGAATTTTTCATTATTTCCCATTCATAGAAAATTGATCATGGACCCACCAGTTATCTACAATAACGTCAACTCTTGAAGCTTAACTTAAGCCAAAAATACCCGTTCAAATATCCCTACTACTGCATACTAAGTATTATAAATGCGAAAGTAACTCTGTCTGTCTGTGCTGTCTTTTCACGCTTAAACCGCTGAACCGATTTTGATGAAATTTGGTATAGAGATAGTTTAAGTCCAGCGAGGGAATTACATAGGCTACTTTTTAACGGACTGCACAAAAGGGGGTAATGATTTTAGGCGATAACGACTTTTACGCGGACGAAGCCAAATAGCAAGTAATAAATAAGTACTGACCACTGATATTGGTAGGAAAAGTGTGCGTGTGAGCAGCCATCGCTGACAGCAAAGCGCTCTGGTAGGCTGCCATTGCCGCGTTCACTCCTACACCTAGAAATTTAAAAAAAAAGTGTTATTAAGAAAGAAAAAAAATGAGCTATCACGCGATGCCTGGCAAACTTCAAACATGTAATTCATTTTGTTAAAGTCGATAATATGCATAAAAGAGATTAGGCCTGAAATTATAATTATAGGCATAGACATGATAATAGGTACATTTATTGGAACATTTTCAAGTTCCGTTTTGCCATTTCCATTTTTCAAATCCAAAGTCATACATAAAAGTAGCTTCATCTGAATTGATGTCATCAAACATTTTACATCGGTCGGGGCCGCTACTAGCTTATTTATTTTATATTACATAGATTATTATTGTAATTATATTATTGTATATAATCATGAATTTGTCTAACGCGGAGACAAACATTAATTTAAATTACATTTATAAACATTTATAACTAAAAAATGGTACGGACCAAGCGTCTGTACCTAGTTGTAGTATAAAAAAAATTTACATCAAAACCCCGATTAGCCCGAACTGTATTCGAGGAGTTGTGTATCTAGCAAACCGTGTCGTGGAAAAACTCTATGCCAAATACCTACCATCAAAATAAAAAGTTAATTAAAGTTTACATGTGTATACAAAGATTTTTTTACCGCGAGGGAAAATCCTTCATGAATGCTATGCCGGACTCCTATTGACTAAAAAACCTCACGTAACGCCCAACAGCCTACGGTCGGGAGCCCAGGCAGGGTAAGTCCTCGGAAGGATGTCCCAGGACTGTGATACTAGGAATACAGAGAATTATAACTCACCGCTAGGAGGCAGTGACGTCAGAGTCGACAAGAGAGCACTGCTTGATAGTGCTGACGAGGCAGGGTTCGCGTTTGTGCTGAAAATAATAATGGTATTGCATTAGTTTTTTCAAAACGTCACAGTAAAAATAGACGTCTGATTGAAAGTGGTCGGCCGTGAGAATAAAATAACTGTCTTTCAATTGTGTTGAATTGAATTCCGCCAGTTTATTTATTTTCCATTTCCTCCACATACGGTAACTAAAGTTTCGTAGCCAGCTACGAAAAAGATTTTTGTTTCTCGTTTGAAATATACAGGGTGTAACATTCAGAGCGGTCAGTATGGGCAAGTCTGTAAATATAAGATATACAGAGATCTGTTCTTAGGAACCATGTCATCGATTTTTCAGAAAAGAAAAACTGCCTTAATAAAATCGATTGTGTAAGTCATAAACAGTAAATGTTACCATTAAACATGATATCTAAAATATTATCTTCTATTAAGACATTTAGGATTTTGGAAATATTCAAGAACTCACTTCATTAAATGACACTAAAATGGAACCTTAATTTCTTGATAGATAAGACTACATAAGCACCGTGTGCTAGTTAGAAAATAATTATTTACTTGCGAAAAAACCTCTGAAAATCATCGAAATTTACCTTTGACAGTTTAATTATTCCTGCTATTTCGATGATTTTTAATAATTTTGAGAGATGCTTTTTTCTAATGTAAATAATTATTTTGTAAGAAGCTCGCGGTGTTAATGTAGTCTCATCTGTTTAGTCTCATTAAATGAAGTGAGTTCTTGAATATTTCCAAAACCCTAAGTGCATTTATTACGGACGGGCCCCTTAATTAATCGATATGCATACTTTTCTATGCATAAAGTCATCATTTTAAATAGTTAGTTCGTCTCTATTTAATAGTCATAACCTGGAATAGTCACTCGTCAATCAGTAAGTTAGTCTCTATGCAGACTACACCGCTGAAATGTTAAGTAACGCACGCAGGGTATAATAGATTTCCACTTACCTTTGCCTCCCGAAGGTCTGCGGAGACCCAAATGTGTTGGGGAATGACGGTCTGAACAGCGGAGCTGGCGATGATGCCGGGCTGAAAAGTATGAAAGATGCCAATTGTTATAAATTATAACTAGTGTTTCTCAGGAATTTTTTTCTAGCTCTGTCTAGAAACAAGGTCATTTGAGCTATTTTCTTTCTTTACATACACACATACATACGACCACGCCTTTTATCCCCGAAGGGGTAGTCAGAGGCATATTATATGCCCATGCCCGTATAGTATAGGCAGAGATACCCTGCTGAAATAACCATCCTCGTCTTCTGGACCAACAGACGGGGCTCTGATAAAGCGTTAAGTAGTATCAGGAAGAAACGAGAAATTACCAATCATAAACTCCAGGTCTGGGCAAGCATAGGTTTCGGAGTTCGAGATATATGAACTCCTATTCCTATGCATTTGCCTGCACAAGTGCACATACATACATCTGCCATCTTTCAGAATTTACTTTGTAACCTACGAGTACTTTATGACACTAAGATGAATTGATAAAGGAAAGTAATATTTTTATACAACTAAGGTGGTAGATAAACACGCGGCTCAACTAATAACAACAACGCGTCGAAATAATTACCGTACGTAGCCCATGAAATTTGAGACAACAGCCATGCTGACTATTGACAACCCTTCTAAATACCCTTTTGATAGACCCCGTACTGTAAAAATACTAAGAGAACAACCAACCTAGCAGTCTTGCTCCCAGCGCTTCCATTCGCGTTATCCAGCTTCAAATTATTATTGTTCAGCAGCGAACTATCCATTGTCGGGCTAGCTGATGGCCTGGTAGTGTCGGCCGCTGCCTTGCTGTGCCCAGCAGTGGGCAATGATGTTGTAGATGTAGTTGTTGCAGGAGTGGATGCTGGGCTACTAATGGCCCCGCTGTATAGTCCCAAGAATGAAGATGCTACGGCTGAAGTAGCTGTGGTATCGATAGCCTGTAAAAAACAATATTCTTACATTCAAAACAAAGTAAAGTAAGTATAATTTAAGGTTAGATCGAAAGAGGAATGCAGGAAGATAAAACAAGATCTTAAAAGTCTACAATACACAAAAGATAAATAAATAATCACTCCAACAAGTAACAGAAAAAGAAAATATCATTCAACATACCAAATAAGTGACATCACAGGGAACTAGGAGGTTATAAAACATACCATGGGTGTAGGGACTGTCGGCATGGGCTGACTGACCGGGTCGAGTCCGAGGCGCATGCGCTTGGCGTTGAGGCTTTCGTTCTCGCAAGCCTGCGCCAATATGTGCTCAGCCTGCACTGAAGTCAGGTGTGCCGGGGTTGGACGCACCTGAAACATCGAAAATATTATGTTTATAAAGGCTGGCGGTAATTATTTATTGTTATTTTCTTGAAATGAGTAAAGTTATTATGAATGATAAGGTATATGATAATACGCCCCTTTGAAAATAATGAATAACTCAAAAAATATTCATATCAAAAACTCAACGTAAGGCTAATAAAAAGAAAATAGGAATTTGAGCTAACTTTCAAATTGGAAACATTTTAAGTGGTAACCAAAATGAATTAATGGTCACCAAAATGGATTAATTAATTGACACCAAAAACTCCAGGTTTAATTTGCATCAAGGTTAGGTTAGGTTGGAACTGTGACCGATAACGCGCGAAGGCGAGCGAGCGAAGCGAGCGCAGCGACCGTCGAGCGTCAGAACCTGTTGGTATTATTTAAACTTAGTAGGTAATTTCGATAGATTTATACTTAATCTACCAAATACTTACCGAATAATAATCCGGCAATTAGTATTTTTGCTTAATTTTCAGGAAACGTAATTTGGTGACCATTTATCCATTTTGGTAAACGTTTCGAATTTTATTGGTAGTAAAATAGGTACATTTTTGGGCGGAGTGGGCGCGGCGTTTAAACACAAGCCTTTTAAATTGTATTAAGGAGGTCCAGGAAATACGCTTTTATATAAAATCTATCGAAATGTTTTGAATAAACAGAGGTAACATAAGTTAAGCAGAGATCGAACCCTCACCGCAGTATCCCAAGCGCTGCCGGTACCAGGAGTACTGCCACCGTTGCCCGTAGTGGGGACTTCGCCACGCACTTTCTTATTGCGCCTGCAACTCTTCAAATAAGTACGAATACGTTTTCGAGCACGTTCCGCAAACTCCGGAAACTGCCGTGTGCAGGAGTCGATAATGGCTTGAATCTTTTCCTTTGGCTGCTTTGAGATTGGTACAATTCTATCTAAGTTCTCATCCACGAATAGACGGACGAACATCTGCAAATGATTTATGAAAACTTGTTACCGTGCCTTTAAAAAAAAGTCAGACAGGTGCGAGACAGACTCGCGCACGTAAGGTTCCGTAGCAAAAAACATTTGTTGTCTGGGCGCCCCCAAAATTATATTATGTTTCTGATTTTTGTATTTGTTGTTATAACAGCAACAAAATCAGCATCTGTGAAAATTTCCGCGCTCTAGCCAAAGAGAATACAATACTGCTCTAGCTATCACGGTTCCTGAGATACAGCCTCGTGACAGATAGACAGACGGACAGAAAGTCTCAGTAATAGGGTCCCGTTTTTACCATTTGGATACGAAACCCTAAAAATCAACGTTAATATTCGAAATTCGAATATAAATTCTCAAAATACCTACATTAAATGCCTTCAGCCTCTCCGGGTCATGATGCTGCGGGTCCACGCGGTCATCTGAGTCATCATCGGATGCTCCACCGTCATCATCGTCTTTGGTACGATCGGATGATGAAGTCTCGTCGTGGGTAGATGCAGGTTCGACTCCAGGTGTTACCGAACCCACATGGATGGGACTCTGTGCCAATAAAGTATTACATTACAAAGTGGGACAAGAATACAAAGTCGTGTAAAATAAAATGCTATCTAGTTGGATGTAAAGCTCTGTAAAGCTTTTTGCTTCGTAAACTACATTTTCGGAGTTGGTTCAAACAAAGTTCTAAAGCCTACTTATCTTTTGTAGTTTTAGTTTCGTTGTATCTAAAATGGTTTCGGCAATAATTTTGAAGGATTCGCGAGGCGAGGTTTCTTTTAAACTGTATTTTACAAGGTTTCATTTCAACGTTTTGTCAATGTTAATATTTTTTAATTGTGTATTCATAACAAATTACAACATTTTAGTAGGCACCAAGGATCTCTGGCCGCATTCGCAGTCCAGGCGGACGGATGGTTAACCAAAACTGGGTTCCTTGTTAACTACAGAGCCTAAGATAGAAATGAAAATCGATTCAAGTGTGCCGTCTGCTTAATATAACTTCCATTTCTTTTGCAATACGGAGTTCACAGAAATGCGCGTAATACGAATATATTAATATTTCCGGTACATACCTATTTCAATAAACGGCAGCACTATTCATTTTGTACTTACACTTACGTCAGAAATAAATTGCAATTTTAAACGCGTTCAAACAGTTTATTTTAATACTAGGTGACTTACTAAGAAAATATAAAAACAATGGAGATCTCGCTATTAGTAACATGAAACGCTGCTCAACCTTAAAACTCACCGAGTGGCCAGTGGCCAAGGGCGTAGGAGGTTTCGGAGGCTTGCTGCCGAGACCTAGCGCGCTGTGGTACGATGCCCAAAGGTCTGCCATGCTGTCGCCGCCACTTTCAGTTATGTCACCGTTGCGGCCTGCGAATACCAGGAATACATAGTTGATGAAACAATCAATAAAAGCACTACATACTTTTTGTTGAGAAAAAATAGTAGAACATATAATATTGGAATACAGGTCTCGTAAAGCTAAAAAAAGCACTCGAAGTCGCTCTTAAACTTGCAGTTGCAACTACCTACATTATTTCAGGTCCATAACTAAATACATGTCGCTACCTTTTTAGGGGAACATTTGTAGCTCATTAATTTGTCTGCTGTGACAGTTGATGTTAATAGTAAAGTAATATGTCTCTCATAAACAGGGGTGGGTGTTGAGGGAAAATGTCATATATAATTTTATTTTATTTTAATCATTTATTGAATTTTCAGTTTACAGATAAAAGATACGAATCTCTGAAGTGCTGAATCGCAGTGCGGATGTTTTTCAGACTCGGTTTAGGTTATTTCCCACTACATGACTAGGTTAATTCTAAAGGAAGTAATCTTCACGAAATGTCAATATGGGAAGATGTGTAATTGTAATCCCTTTAGTATAATTCCTATTGGCTTGAAGCCATACTTGGCGCATTCATATTTTTGATACCCTTCCTGCACTTAAATGAAGTCTAAATACGGCCCTGCTTTAGAATCTATCGAGTTATTGTAGACATATTAGCACACAATTTATTTTAAGTACCGTCAATCTTGGCAACTTTACCATATTTTTTGACTTTTATGCAATTTACTCCAACATGAAGCTGGCTATGGAAGTTTTGCTTGATCAATTTGGTAAAAAAGGACAGTCTCTTTTGGTTGAATTATGTTATTCTACAAAAAGCTACATAGAATAGCTGTAATCATCAAAAGTATGAACGGGGTAAAATTGACACATTTTTGGCAACTTTACCTAGTCTTTATTTACATGGAATGTGTGCCCCAGATTGCACACGATTTAAAGTTACTTATAGCCCTGGCGCTAAAAAAGCGATGTATGTATTTTTGAAGCAGTCATCTTTGTTTAAATAGGTAATACCAATACATAGGGAAAGTTACCACAAAAATTTCTCAAATTTTATAAAAATGTATGAAAGTCATCAGTGTTGTCAAAAAACATAAACTTTTTTATTGAAAACCTCATTATTAAAGAACCACGTAACAGGAACAAAACAATTCTCAAAAACGATAAATAATTAAATGACTACCTACCTAGTTAACATGAAATATAGGCACATAGGTAGGTAGGTAAAGTTGCCTTTGTGCCAAATGAGGTAACTTTACCTAACCTCAAACATCATTACCTTTTCCAATAACTCCAGAAATAAAAGTTTTATAAGATTGAATAATAGTGATACACCATAGTAACAATATTTCCCATAACGTTTAATAATTCACTGATCTGAACTGTATTTTCTGCAAGAAAAACCAATCTTTAGCCGGTGACACAGCAAACTTAGGTAAAGATGCTCACGAAAAGTAAAGATGCCACGATCGACGGTATCTAAAATAATTGCGTCTTTTAAAGATTGTTGAACATAGTTAAGGTCAGTTGATCATTTTCTTGCCCCGAAATACGAAACCCTTTTACTTAAGGAGGAACGCTTTTTTTTTTTTTTTTTTTTTTTTTTTAACGTGAGGGAAAATCCTCGTAGGATGCTATGCCGGACTCTTACCGACTAAAAAACCTCACGTAACGCCCAACAGCCTATGGTTGAGAGCCCCGGGTAAGCCCTCAGGAAGGATGTCCCGTGACTCCCAACAGACTTACGGCCGCCAATGCGGCCTCGCCCAGGGGGTGGTTCGGGTGCAATCCCGCGTCTATGGGGGATTTCGGGTGTGACCCCGCTTCTAAGGGGGGGCGTGCGTGAGTGCTCACGTCACGCTGCCGTCATGGGCCTGCTTCTGTAAGGACGGTGAGCGGCCCTCTCACCGTCCTCAGACCCCCGGTCATGGAGGCCGATAGTCCTCGGCGAAGACACGTCGGCGGCGCCCAGGCCGCCGACTGCGGAACTCGGGTGGGAGAGTTCTCTCCCGCACCCGGCCCGCCGCCTCTTTCACGAGCATGACCTGCTCGCAGAAAGAGGCGGCGCAGTCCCACTTACTCCCGTTGGAGAGCATGGCTCGCACCATGGCCTCAAGCGAGAGAGTGTCCACGCCCAGACCCACTACGAGGACCTGTCGCTGTTGTGCCCACGCCGTGCACTCCACCAGCGTGTGGAGCGCCGTGTCATCGCTGCGGTCCTCGCAGTGCTGACATTCGGCCGTGGTTTCCCGGTGTTTTCGCCACAGATACCTACCGAAGCTACCGTGCCCGGCAAGCATCTGTGTCAACCGGTAGGAGAGAGCACCGTGTCTTCTCTCCAGCCACTCGTCCATGACCGGTCTGACGGCCGCGATTGTGGCGAATCCCCCCTTTGGTTGCTCAAGTCGCATCTTCCATGTCTCCAGGGTTTCCTGGTGGATCAGGGTCCGCTGGGCCTCGATTTCTCGGGACGCAGGCCTTTGGCCCCGCTCCAGCGCCTCCTTGCGCCATCTGAACAGTGACGCAAGGGCTCTCGCTTCCAGGTCCCATGGAGGGGTCCCGGCTAGGAGACATGCCGCCTCACCGGAGATCGTGCGGTATCCTCTTATCACCCTGACGGCCATCACTCTCTGCGGGCTCATCAGTCTAGCCTCATTGCTGGCCGTCAGGGTCTCCGCCCATACGGGAGCCCCGTACAGGGCCATGCTTCGCACGATCCCAAGGTACAGCCTCCTGTAGGGAGCGTTGGGTCCCCTGATGTTGGGCATCAGCCGCGCGAGTGCGGCCGATGCTCCCCTCAGTTTTGGGACCAAACTTCGGAAATGATGTCCAAAGTTCCACCGGCCATCGAGTACGAGCCCCAGATACTTCATCGAGGGCTCGATGCCGATGCTGACGCCCCCCACCTGTAGGCTGGATCCCGCAGGTGGCCCCATCCGAGGTCCGTGGAAGCACAGAGCCTCGGATTTGTGAAGGGCGACCTCAAGACCCAGCCGCCGAATCCGACCCACGACCTGAGCAACCCCTGCCGTGGCCTTAAGTGCTGCGGCACGGTGCGTTGCTCCCCGCGCCGTAACGAGGGTGTCGTCGGCGTAACACGTTACGCCGACCCCTCTGAGCAACGGACCACGCAGCACCCAGTCGTAACCGATGTTCCACAGGAGCGGCCCTAAAACCGATCCCTGTGGAACACCGCACGACACATCTCGCCGACCCGGCCCTAGCCAGCTCGGGTAAGTTATGGCTCTCTCGGAGAGATAAGCCCCGACAATTCGACGGAGGTAGGGAGGCACTCCATGATAGATAAGCGCCTCCCTGACGCAGCTCCAGGGCAATGTGTTGAATGCGTTGGCGATGTCGAGAGACACCGCCACCACCACCTCACCCTGTGAGACTGCTTCCTCCGTCAGGCCTCTAATGCGCATGATCGCGTCCACGGCGGAGCGTCCCTGTCGGAAGCCAAACTGGCTATCCGCCAGATCAGGCCCCACGCGTGTGAGGTGCCCGACGAGGCGTTGTGCAATAATGCGCTCGAAGAGCTTGCACACCTCGTCGAGCAACACGATCGGCCGGTACCCTGATGGGGAATTTGCCGGCCGCCCCGCCTTTCGAATCAAGACCAGTTTCCCTGTCTTCCAGACCTTGGGAAACTGGCCTTTTTCGAGGCATGCGCTATAAAGACCCATAAGTCGAGGCCCAAGCTCCTCGAGAGCCAGGACCCATGCACGGCCTGGAATGCCGTCGGGTCCAGGGGCGGTGTTTCTGCGGGATTTAAGCCGCAGGACAGCCGCCCCTAACTCACCCTCGGTGACTACGGGCACGTCGTTCTCGCTGCCTTCCGCGTTGGGCGCCTGAGACGGAGCCATGCGCGGAGAAATATGTTCCTCCGCTCTCGACGGGAACAAGGAGTCCAGGACCTCCTCCAGCCGCTCCGGCTGGAGACTCTGAGTCAGTGGGGGCGCCTTAGGGCGTAATTTGCCCCTTACCATAAGGTACGGGCGCCCCCACGGGTTCCGCTCCAGAGTCTCCATCAGCTCATCGCGGCCCAGTTTTTTGGACCGCTTGATGGCCGTCTGGAGGGCCCTCTTGGCCTCCTTGTACCCATCGTAGAGCTCCGTCTCTCGGGCTGCCGCATCGTCTGGGCGGCGACGCCTCCGGCGAAACCTGGTGTACCGGCGGCGCGCGGTAACGCACTCCGCGCGCAACTGCGCGATTTCCGGCGTCCACCAGTACACCTGTTTCCTCGCCGGCCTGGGCCTAGCCCTGGGCATCGCCGCATCGCAGATGTGCGACATGGCTCTCCCGAACCACTCCACCTCGGTATCAACATCGGCAGGCCTGTCCGCTGACGGAATCCAGGCCTGCACGATGGCCGCCTCCAGGAGAGCCTCCCGATCAAGGCGATGAAGTGCCCAACGCGGTTCCGGGGGATTCGCAATTGCTGGCGGCAGGTTTGGTGGAGGGGAGACGTCGAACCGAATATATCGGTGATCTGACAACGTCCCCTCCTCCTCCACCACGCGCCATCCCTGGACACGGCGGGCGAGCTCAGGGGTCGCAAACGAGACGTCTATGACCGAGCTGAGCCCCCGCCGCGTCCAGGTTGCGACATTCCCCCGGTTCAGGATGACTAGGCCACGTGTTGTGACCCAGTCCTCCAGTTTCCTCCCCCTGTCTCTGGTTTCCCGGGAGCCCCAAGCCTGCGACCAGGCATTGAAGTCTCCCAGGACCAGGACAGGGCGAGGCCGGCATGCAGCGAGAACGACGTCCAGCTCAGGGAGCCATAGCTCAAACTGATGCTGGTCGAGGCTCGGCGAGATGTAAACGGCCACGACAGCCACACCCTCATATTCCGCCGCGACGCAACCCGGGCCCCTAGCAATAAGCGCTAGGCGCGAGTCGTCCGCGCCGGTCCCCCCAAAGATAGTCGCCAGGCCGTCCAGATCCACCGGGCTTCCCGGGTGAACCCAGTACGGCTCGGCGACGACAGCGATGTTAATGGACCACTGCCTGATGCTCTGGTACAGAAGGTCCTGAGCACCAGTGCAGTGGTTCAGGTTCACCTGCAGGATGCGGATATGGGTGTCCATCAATGGACATCCATTTCCGCACCCTGCCGCGAAAGTGCACCCTCCGTCTCAGCCTTGAGGCAGCGCAGGCCTTGCTGCCCGCCCGGTGATTGGCCTCCTTGCCCTCCGCCACGCATTTATAACAGCGCGGCGGAGCGTCACAGGCAAGGGCCTTGTGACCGGGCTGACTACAGCGGAAGCACCGGTCGCCTACGGTGACTTCCGCCGTACACTGCACTCCTACATGCCCCACGACCAGGCACCTATAGCACCTGTCTTCGCGGGGCTGCAGGAGATGCACCTGCGCCCTCAGGAAGCCCCCAATGAGGAGGCTCCGTCCATCCGCAACTTTTTGAGCCGCCGCGACTGGGCAGTTCACAACCGCCGACCCGTGACCAGTGGGGCCAAAGCGGATTTCGCCTGACCTCACCTGATCACGGGGGCAGCCGCTCGCCTCCACGACGGCGGAGATCAGCTCGTCCGTCGTGGCCGCGTCATCCAGACCCGAAATGCGCAGCCCGGCGCATTTGTTGGGTCTGGTTACGCAGACGTCGCCCGCATTCAGCGACTCCCGCAGCTTCGCCGCTAAGGCATCCGCTTTGGGGCCGCTGGTGGCGCCGGAGACCTCGAGGAGGCGTGCTCCGGTGCGCGTCACCTTGCACCGGAGACCTCCCTCTATCTCGAGGGCCTTGAGGTCGACTGAGGGTTTCGCCTGCCTCAGGACCTCGGCGTACCCCACGCCCTTCGCCTTGCCCTCCGTCGTCACCGTAATGACGACGGCAGTGGAGCGGGGAGCGCGGAGCCTCTTCGGCGCCTTCGCCGCGGCGGCTTTTGCCGCTTTAGCGGCGACTTTTGCCGCCTTCTTGGCGGCCTTCGCCGCCTTTTTCGCGGCCTTAGCCGTCTTCTTTTTCGCTCCCACCACCTCCCAGCCCCCCTCTCTTGAGGTGGACTGGGGTGCAGCAGGAGTGCTGGCTGTTTGTGGGGAGGCGGGGTTGCCACTTCCCTTAGGTGCCGTCTTCTTGGGGGCGGAGGCCATCGGCTTGGGACCAGGAGTCCCACTGGGAGCAGCCGTCTTCGCATATGAAGCGTTGACGGGAGCTGCCAGCGGCGGGCGGTATGCCCGGTCCTCAAGGACGCCAAGGCGTCGCTCGATGGCCTCCAGCAGCTGGACCGTCGATGGTGTCGTCTTAGGTGGTGCACGGGGAGCGGGGGTTTTTACACCCCGAGCCTCCCCGGCCCCCTGGACCAGCTGCGTCAGCTTATCCATCTCCTCCCGCATCAGCTGCTGCTGCTTACGGGAGTCGACAAGCTCCGCCTCCAGGCTCGCAACCCGAGCCCGGACCTTCCCCTCCTCCTTGGAGACACTCCTCTCGAGGAGCTCCTCCAACGCTTTGGTGGCGCCTGTGACTGCGTCCGCCACGACCTTCTTCTTCCCCGCCACATTCTTGGCACCCTTTACGGCGCCAGAAATGCGGGCAAGAGCCGCCATGATTTCCTTAGCCGCCGGCACCTCCGTGACCTTCCCGCTTGGCAGCGGGGGCACAATTGCCGGCGGCTCTGCTGCTACTCTACCCCCTTTCGCTCTGCAGAGGTCGGTCTTCCGACCTCTACCCGCGGTGGTAGCCACAACCTTCCGAGGGAGGTCCTCCTCACTCGTTGATGTTTCCGACCCAGGCCTACGGAACAGGCCTCCGCCGCTCGACCTGGGTCTCTTCCTTTTAACGTCGGCATGGTTACCCTCGATGGCACCCTCGGTTTCGGTACCCATGTCGACCGCCGACTCCATCTCCGAGCCAGCACGGGTTGACGCGACCTCCGCGTCACTGGGGGTGGTTTTAAGGCACACCCCTGGGCCTAAACTATGGTGACCCCTCCCATATACCACCAGGGATGAACCCTGGCGGGGGTCGCCATGCCGAGACATGGCAAGCGATTCCCCGGACACTGTCCGGGTGCGCTCCTGGGTAGTAACTTGCGTTGTAATTTCGTCCATAGTAAGATTTTGCGTTTTGCGTCCGCCGACGTAAGGGTGAGAGTGGGGGAAGTTGGGAGAGGATGTGAGGATGGGAAGGTTGGGAAGGTGGGAGTGACGCCCTAGGCACTGAGTTCCCCCCAGCGATGCATCAAATTGCCGGGCGTCAGAGCGTGAGATTCGGGTTATTTTTTATAGAGGTTTTCTTCCTCGCAACTCCAAAGAGCCACCGTGCCCGTCTGTTGCCAGACGGGGTTACGGCTCGGCCGAACGATGGTTCCTATGGAACCGTGTACTTCGCCACTGATCACTCAGTGGCGAAGTACTCGTCGCCCTGGGAGTCCTCCACTAAGTACGCTCTGCATAGCAGAGCGCATGCGGAGAACTCCAAACCGGCCATAAAGGCCCCCCCTTAAGGAGGAACCCTCAACGTAGAGCTGAGGCCGCTGAGGGACAGTGCATTTCTTTTAAAAAAAATGGATCGGATAAAAAGGAAGTGTCTGTATAACATCGTATTTCATGTAACAATTCCTGAGCCTCTAATTGCATGACTTATTACTGCGATGTATAATTATTTTTTTGACAAGGAATATGAAATTATGCAAGGAATTTTCTGTCAACAGAAAAAAGTGCCTCTAAGCCCTCACTGCTAACCCACGTTAGCTAATAGAAAGGAATTTAGTATTCGCATAACTAGTTACCAAGACGACATAAATTAATGAGGGCCTACGGACGGAACGCCAAAGGGCCGGTGCATCTGCCTGCTAAATGTCAACTCGAACAAGCTCCCTTGGTTATAAATTATTTGAGAAGGTGCGTCGATTGCGCCCCTGGTACTCTCGATATGGCTTCTGTAATAAAAATAGCCAATGCGTTCCGCTCAACGTGAAAATTATGCAGTAGATCGTTTAGGTGCAAGAAAAGTGTGTTTGAAAGGCTAGCATTTACAGATTAAGGTTTTATGTCAAATATTTATGACCGGCTGTTCATGGTTAATATCCGGTAATATAAAACCGGTTTAAAATGCTGCCCACTGCAAAACATTTGGATACCGTAATAGCCTTCACCTTCCTTACTAATTGTTTGAAATAATAAAGACTCCAGTCAAATGGAAGTCTAACTTTCAAGAATTATGGAATATTTGGACAAAATTTGCATGACACAGACTAATCTCCTGAATCTTGAAATTTTTGAAGTAGATTTAGTTCGCGAGGACATAGCTACTGAAGGGTACATTATGAACGTCGACATGAACTCGACTTAGGTTTTCCTCTTAGTAAAACCTAGAGAGCTGCTTACGCTCAAGTCTATTTAGGTTATTAGTCCCCCGAAATGGTTATTCTAAAGTATAAAAACGCGTACCTATCGATGCCACAAACGGTTACCTCAGCGCTAACCAGTAACAAGCACTTAACGCTGTGGTCGATTACAGAAAATTGATAAACAAGACAGTGTTACGAGCGCTTCTGTATTTTGAAACAATTTTCCGTAAAGTCCTACAAAATATGAAATCAAATCATCTGACTAAAACCGTCACACACTGAGTAACGCTCTAAGATAATCAATAAGGTAAGCATCGCGTATAGATAGTAGTACAACAAATAGATAGATATGTATGTAAATTCACGCGTAGAACACACAACACGCAACTTGTGCCGTACATTCCATTAATCATACTTCTGTTATAGTTATGTCGCCTTGGTAGCAAGGGTGTAACGGGAGCCCACAACTTTGCCTGTGGAGCCCTAAGTCATCCTCACCTGTGCAATCGGGTGGTGCACTTGCTGACTAAAGAACGTTGCATAAAATGAATGAACAGTGCAGGCTGAGGCCCATTTCGACAGCTTGCTTTTCAGATCAAATGAACTATATTATGGAATCGATGTATTGTGAGCATAGAGCAACACGACCTATGACTTTTATGGTCGCGTTGCTCTATGGTCGTGACAACACCGTCGAAGTGTTCGCTAACTAAAGCATTCCTACAAAATGAGAACTGTTAGCGCTTGTTCAGACACGGCGGGAACCGCGCGATTGCAGAATCGCGCGGGAACCGCGCGGGTCTTATTTGTACGAGTTAGTTAGCCTCAGTTCAGACACGGCGGGAACCGCAAGATTTCCATGCGATTCTGAAATCGCGCGGGTCTTATTTATATGAGTTAGTTAGTATCGTTCAGACATAACCGCGCGGGTACCGCGCGATTACCGCGCGATTCCCGCCGTGTCTGAACTGAGGCTTAGTAATCGGTCAGACATAACCGCGCGGTTGATTAAACCGTGCGGTTACCGCAACCCAACCGCCAGAAAATAGAATCGCGCTGCTCCCGCGCGTTTCTATTACTATGGAGTCTTTACTTCGCGTTCAGTTGCGTTGCGGCTACCGCGCGGTTATTACGTCACAGGTCGTGAGAAGTTGATGAAGTGCAGAAGAGACCTGCAATATGGGATCTTCAGTGTGCAGATTACTCAAATAAAATTATCAAGAACCAAGCTTAGCAAGAGTTGGTGGAGATATTTGGAAATTGTGAGGACATGTTGGAAAAAAATATTAAGTAAGTAGGTTTAAGGATGACTCACGTTACACCGTGCCAGGTCCGAGCCGAGTGTCGTCCGTCGCTCGGACCCGGCACGGTCAACTCATATATTTTGTATTAATATATTATTACTATTTGTATTACTTAATATTGGATGCACCGCCTTTTTCTTTTCTTTTTTTTAAGGAGCAACCACAGCAAACTCACTTCTTCGTCGACCTTAATTTTCCAACTGACATTATCCCCGTACGAAAATCGCATAATAACCGCCGGTGTCTGAACAGCATCATAATTTTGCGGTTTCAAACCGTAAACGCGCGGTTTGAAACCGCGCGTTTACGAATCCATACACGGACAATAATATTGATCAATATAGATGATTGTTCAATAAGTTGACCGTGTAGGTTAACCGTGTAGGTAATATTGAGGTTTTAACAATCACTAAACAAAAGTTTGACGGAGCTTAAATTTAATTGATCAATATTTTTTTCTTGCACCGTGTAAGCTTAATATTGATCAATATTTTTCAGATCAGTGTTAGTCGGATATCGGAATTTTGAATTTAGAATTTATCAGACATATACTCGGACGAAAATAAAAATATTGAAGCAATGTTATTGAGTCAATATTATTGGCCGTGTATGGGGCCTGTTAAAACGAGCCTAATATTTCTCAAATACTGCAAATACAACCTGGACTTTCCGCTAACATAAAACAGATCGTACAATTTTCATTTTACGACCTACTTATATTTATTAAATGAGCAAAATATTTTACCTTGGCTCTGACTGTGGTAATTCCATGCAAGCAACATCATTTTCAACTTCTCAGCATCTTTCGCGAGTCCCTGACCTGCATCAGATCACATTCTCCAATCAATTCAAATTTTTGGATTTGGAACAATTATATTTTTTTAAATAAAAGCCAATTTCAGAGTGATTTATGCTTTTTCGTAATTTTGGCATAAATACTCGTTACATTTTAAGTTGATTTGATGCAAGTGCTTTTGGTGAAGATGGATAGTGAAATGATTTATTTAATAAGTATGTACTCACTAGAATAATTATCGTCGTCATTCATGTCCACCGGTTCAGGGGTTAAATTATCCTGGAACAAAGAGAAATACCATTACTCTCTGATCTCACCAGTTGCAGCCAAACACCAAGGATTTGGCAACCAAGTATAAAATACAGTCGTCTTGATCGCAGGGGGTTACCGTGGCCAGTTATTGGCGAATACTGAAACTGGACGATATTAAAGAAGTAAAAGTAAATTTGTATAATTTGTAAAAAGAAACAAAAAAATTGATATAGGATTCTTCCTATATCAATTTTTTTGTTTCTTTTTGTAAGGAATTTAATTCGTTGCGTTTGTCGACTCAAATGAGGAAGTCCCAATATCTTGTGCGATGTAGTGCCAACCCCCGGCGGCGGCGGGGCACGGCTCGAGATTCGACCTGCTAACGGCAAACCAGGAAAGTGATCCTTCTGAGCTGGTTAGGTAATGTGTAGGTACTTGGTTTTTCTTGGAGTTTTTAGAGGGACTCTGACTCCATTCTCCATGCCTAATGCCTTATTCTACTGCATGCAACAACAAACATAATTTCCATGTTTTAAGTTTGGTAAATGATAAACGTAGGTAATTGCGAGACGATTTTCAGTCATAAGATAAATTAAACTCCTTTGTACGAACCGAGTACAATATCGAAAAATAAAATGGTGAAACAGAAAAAGCAAGTTTGAAAAAAAAATATTCTCTGTTTTTGCCAATTTGTAAACGCGCGAGGAATACGCATGGCTTGTTACGAGGATTTCATATGCGTTGGCAAGTTTAAATATAATTAATAAATTAGCCAAACACCCGCTGGGCCGTGCTGGACGGGTCAACGCTCCGACCCGTGGATAGTTGGATATCAATCGATAATGCTTCAAATGGACAAGGCACTAAATGTAGCTGGCTATAGATAACCGGCATTTGCTGATCCCCCGGTGCTTTAGTAACAGCTGCAGACTTCTATAATGACTTTCAACTGTACAGCTTTTTCAGCACACATAGCATTTGATTGACGACCCAAGTCTCATCCCACATAACAGTTTTTTAGTTGCGTACCTAGGTAGTTAATACGCGTCTATAGTCTATAGTGGCGGATGTTTCTTTTATGTTTTTCTAGCGGACCCGGCGAACTCTGTTCCGCCATATCAAGCTGACCCGGCGAACTTTGTTCCGCCATATTAAGCTGACCCGATATAAGATTTTTTTCTTATTTTTTTGGATACAAACCGGGCGTTGGTTGGCTACAACTAATACAAAAAAAAAAGAATAAGCGAAATCGGTCCAGCCGTTCTAAAGTTATACGCGTACATACATTTCGCAGTTCCATTTTTATTATATAGACAAAGTGTTAAAACCAGCCAAGTGCGAGTCGGACTCGCTCACGCAGGGTTCCAGATAGACAGACTGACAGATGGAGAGTCACAGTATTAGGGTGCCAATTTTAACATTTGGGTACGGAACCCCAAATGCAGTTTTTATGTTGTTCATAATCACTAATCACCATTAGCAATTTAATGTTTAATGTGTCATTAAATTGCTTACTTAATCTTACCAAGAGCTCATAGCAATGCACAGGTGGCTGAAGCAATCATAGGTTTCCTCAATTCCATTATAAACAGTTGTAGAAAAACAGCAATACAAATTCTTTAAAGAAAAATATATCTACATAGTTTATCTATAAACATAACCAAATAAGCTTAAGCATTGCCATTCGAGGAAGGCTCTTGAGTTACTGCGTAGCGGAACTGTGCTTACGGTGATTTAATTTTATGTAAAATAGTCATACAGGGACTAGAATGTGGTAAATAAAATTTGTAATTATATATGAAAAGTTAATAAATATCAGAACAGGCATTGCTACAAAAAATCTGGAAAGTAGGTACTGCAATTTTAAACATAATTATGTGACTTCTTTTTGATACTTTTTACGTGTGGGAATCCCTTTAAAAATCACACTGTGCCCTACAGTTTTGTGTCCTAAAAGGCTGAGGCCAAAGGCCGTAAAATGAATATTCAAAAAACTGTGCCCTACTACTTACTAGGTACTACCACTGCCTACGATCCGGATCCGGAGCCCCGGAACCTACATTATGAGGCTTGTAAGGCAACATAAACGCTAAGCCTATCAAACAATCTTACTTTTTTGTTGTGACGTAGGTATGTGATTGAATGAATTCGTCGAATGTAATTTAATAGTGTCAACAATGATTGGCAGTACTTGTGAATGAACATAAAATGGCTGCAAATTCTAATATTTGAATTACGAACCACAACACCGCACTCACACAAGCAAACTTAGAAAAGAGCGCTAAGATGTTGCTTGGTTAAAATCTGTACAGTCACTAAATAGCAAAGATTTCTATATAAAATGAGGTAGATACGCTCTACTATAAGAAACGATAGCATAAAAGCAATCCTCATACACACACATTGCTAAAACTACACTCACTAATAAACTATATTTACGTAATTGTAACTGCAATAGCAATATACAAATAGAACAAGAGTAAAAGAGAAGGCGTATGGACTCCAATTACAAGCCGAGTACCACCGAATACCCTCGAAGTTTTACGATTCTGTATCACACGTACTGACTGCAGAAAAATGTTAAGTAGGTATAAAGGTATAAAATGCAAAATTTACCAATAATGTTCATATTTAAATATAAACTTAAAAAACTGATTATATACATACCTATTTAATTAAGGCATGTATTTTAATCGATATCTGAATATTCCCCTTTTCCGAACAAAATATTTCAAAGTCAAACTAAAATTACTGACTTGAACACTAATTATGTACACCAAATAAATCAAATTAAATGTACTGTTTAATGGTGTTTGCAGAACTATTTTACTGAACGAATAACTATTTTCTAAAGGGATATTTTTAAATGCACATCTGTTAAATTTTTCTGCACACTAGGTTACTTCACTAATTTACTGAACGCAAACCAGAAAATCAAATGCTGTGCAAAAAAACCAATTTATAAACTAAACATGTCCTACTTAAAAAACTAAAATTTTACACAAAACGAGATGGCCTTTTTTATCGAATTTAAACCAAAAATTTCGTTTGTACACCGGATATAAGATTTGCTAAACAAAAATACGAATTGCTTATCAAAAATACTAACTTGCACTCAAAATTTTACAATCGTATAACGGAATAGGTTAGGTTAGGTTAGTTTTTTATTTTTTAGTTAAAAAAATTTAATTTTGTAAAGATGACTGATTAAATTGGGTTTTTAATTAGAATAAAAGATGTTCACAAAAGTAAATTAGGCGATGGTTTTCTTAAAAAAAGTTTTAATAAGTTTGTTGAGCTAAGGAATTTTTAGATATACGATTTTGATAATAGTGATCTGTTCAGTAAAATAGTTTTGCAAACACCTTTAAACAGTATATTGAATTTGACTTATTTAGTGTGCATAATTAGTGTGCAAGTCAGTATTTTTGGTTTATCTTTGTAATATTTTGTTCGAAAAAAAGGGAATAATCAGATATCGATTTAAATACATGCCTTTTCTAAATAGTTTGTCTAACAATTCCACAGTTCAACAAACATGATATCTATACGTTTTTATGGAAAACCATCGCCTAATTTACTTTTAGGAACATCGTTTATGCTAAATAAAATCCCAATTTAATAAGTAATCAGTCATCTTCATATAATTAAATTTAATTAAGGCCACAAGGAAGAGAGGCTCTGCCTGCCACAAATAAGACTGGAACTAATGAAAAGAAATGTACACTAAATGTGTGTAATATTCTATAACCACTTTCAAGGCGGCTCTCACTAGTCATTTGAACAACAGAACTTATTATATTATTCAGGAATAAATTAATGACAAATCCTAGTTTATTTAAAAATCAATGCAATTATTACTACTTTTATACAGGGTGTCCCACGGCAATGCCACATGGAGGGAAAGTACCTTAAATATTGTAGATGGAACATTTTAATGAAAGAAGACATTATTTTAATTTAAAAAATAACTTAAACTGCATTCATAGATTGTTAAATAATAACATGGTTGAGCCGGGAATCGAATCCGCTACACGAGAAAAAATAATTACTCCGTAGCTTTATCATACCGATCGAAAGGCTTCATCATAAGGATTATTTTTTGCTTACTAACATAGTGTCAGAAATAAAAGGAAGACCATGAATTTTAGCATTTTTAATACAAAAGTCCCATACTGTTGAATATAAAGTCACACACTTTTGATTATTTTACTCCTTGTCAATCTTTTGATCTTGCTGTGGTGGATATTTATAATAATATGTCCAAGTTCTGTTCGTAACTCGTGGACATTTTCATTTCTTGTAAACTACATTTAATATAGGCTGCGGTGACCACCGATCCTTGTGGTGGACCGTGGTGGATCTCGGCGGCCATCGTATTTGTCCCGATCCAGGGATGAAAGTCTTTATTGAGAACACCGGCGATGCCAGCTTTTCATTTTTCTGAACAAAATTTCACATCAAATGTTTAAATTCATGGTCTTCCTTTTATTTTTGACACTATGTTACTTAGCAAAAAAAATCCTTATGATGAAGCCTTTCGATCGGTTTGTTAAACCTACGGGGTGATTATTTTTTCTTGTGTAGCGGGTTCGATTCCCGGCTCAACCATGTAAGTATTTAAAAATCTATGAATGCAGTTTAAATTGTTTTTTAAATTAAAATAATGTTTTCTTTCAGTAAAATGTTCCATCTACAATATTTAAGTTACTTTCCCTCAATGTGACATAGCCGTAGGACACCCTGTATAGCATATTCTGGAATAGGTATTGGGTATCCAATCGCTTTCCGACCACTCCAGTCTGACAAATTCATCCCATTTTTGCTGACGTAGTTGATCTTGAGGAAAGCTAATGGAAACAAAAAAAATGTAATAATATTCGTCAATGAATGATGTAATAATCTCATAAAAAGTTAATATACCTAATAATCTTAAAATAACCTGTGAAAGGTAACTGCATTTTGATGTGTAATTTTTAAAAAATCTTAGTAGGTACATAAGATGGCATTAAATGACTGATTTGATCACAATCGTTGTAAGTACCTACCCAAAAAGTAAAACATAAATTAAATTTTGTTGCAAACCGCACTTGCGTAGAACTATAACTATTCGGGGAATCCCCGTGCTTTGACGCTCGCTTGGCATATTCAGCAAGTATTATGCTGTCAAAAAACGAAGTACAACAAAAGCATTGGGGTCGTCAGATTAGTTAGGCCTGTACAATTTGGTGGGTTAATACGATTAAGAATAATCATAAAATTGATGAAAAATAATTAATTACGCATAAATTGTGCGTAATTACCAAATAAATTTGTGCTCCTTCGTAAACTACCAAGTCTTAAGCACTTTTATAACGATAATTATGTACTTTTCCACGTTAAAAATACAATTTTGTTGTTAAATCGTGGGAGATACGACAGTGACATAGTGTCAGCGCGAACTGGGCGCAACCGCGCTAACTAGCTCAGTTTATACGCTTCAGAAATTGGTGCGTAGGGCAGGTCTACCTCTTTATATAGAAGTCTTTGCTAAATAGACCATACAAGGAGAAAACCCTCCAATCAATAGTAAAGGTTTGTTATAAACTTATAATAGTCTTAACACGCCTTGTAGTTATTTAATTTATACGAATATGAAATAATAAGCATTCAATATTTCATGATTGTTCGTCAACGATATTGGTTATCAAAACTTTTCTATTGCATAATCTTACTTAATATTATAAATGCGAAAGTTTGTGAGTGTGGATGTTTGTTACTCTTTCACGCTCAAACGGCTAACCGGATCTGGCTGAAATTTGGTACATAGATACATTACAGTCTGGAATAACACATAGGCTACTTTTTATCCCGGGAATAAGTTCCCACGGGAACAAATTTTCCGCGGGCGAAGCTGCGGGCATCAGCTAGTATTATAATATAATGTAAAGTACGATTATTAATCTCAGTCAGTAAAATGACAAGTGCAACTGTCACTTATACTGAATTTAGTACTGAATTTTCATTCAAGAAATGTCATTTTACTGACTGGAATTAATAATCATAGTATAGTAACTTTTATGTAAATAACTTCATATAGCTAAAATTACATAAAATTCTCAACAATCCCTTAAAATTCTTTGTTCTGTAACTACACGAAAAAAATACAAACAAACAGTTTAATCAATATTTTAAGTACGGCATTAAAGCATCACAGTCATCATCGGAATAGCAACAAAAATCCTTTGAAATAATATCGCATTGAAAAATTAAAATTCAAAGTTTTAAAAAGTTCACGAAAATTAAGGTAGCATTTTCCGCTTCCTAACAGCTGACGTTTGTGTGAACGTACGAAAACATACGAAGATTTTCATTCAACAAGTGGCCGCTATTCGATGCAAGGCGTCATCAATCTAGCAACGTTTACACACTAAGTTTTCGAGAACGGAAAAGCGCAGAAATTTATGGAATTTCATTTGAAATTCTTGCTGGAAGTGGTTTTTCTTGGTTGTTTTATAAACTGGTTCAGTTTTTATCACATAATTTAATCATTTGCAGATATTATGTAGTATGAAGTACATAATCTATACTAATATTATAAAGAGGAAAGATTTGTTTCTATGTTTGTAACGAATAGGCTCCGGAACTACTGGACCGATTTGAAAAATTTCTTTCACTGTTGGAAAGCCACACTCTTTGCGGTGAACATAGACTATATTTTATTTCCGTATTCCCACGGGAACAGGAACTACGCGGGTGAAACCGCGTGACGTCCGCTAGTATACTATGTGTTTGTTTGTTTTTTTGTTTGAAATGGGAACTTGATAGTTGATACCGTTTTATTTCATTATTTCACTACATTTATTAATTCTTACAACTTTCATTCATTCATTATGGTTTTTGAGTTTTTTAATGCACAACATTGCCTTCAAGTTGAGCAATGTTTCATTATTAATTAAAACTAAATGACGCCAGCGGCTCCATCCGCGTGATCTTTTGATCCCGTTCCCTTATTCCATGGAAACTTATTCCAGGGATAAAAAAATATGTGTTATGCCAGTCCTGCTGCCAGTGTGGTATAAGATTGGACGTAGGCCTCTTCTAATTTATGCCACAATACTACATTATGTATATATGTTTTACTCAATTTAATCTATGCTCCGAAATAGTAAAACACTGCTGCGTTTTAAATTCAGACTAAACCGAGCTACTCACGAGGATGAAAAATTGTTAATTAGTGACACAAACCTCTTTCAGATAGCTAAGTACGCATAAAATAAAATCGATACCTCTAACAAAATTTCTGCTTAATGCAGGAGTAAACATACTGGTACATAGGTTACTAGTGTTTTCGTAATATATGTAGGTACGTGAGATATGTAGCCGTTTCGGTGTTTGTACTGAAGTGCCAAATATGCATATTATAGTTTTAAATGCACTTATTCAGTTCATAACATTGTCCACCTACATTTTAACGCTCATATAATACCTCTTGTCATGGGAGAATAATATTCACATATTATATGTATTGAGTCGAACAGTTTCAAATGATGATGATTGAAATTGAAATGTGGAACGCCATACACAACTACAGTACTTGAAGCGTCTAAGCACCAGGTGTACATAGCCAGTTAGGTGGGGTGACAAGCTAGATATCGACCGTCTTCAGGGCGGTGGCCAAGGACCGCATCTGCTATGCGGACACTAAATATCCGTTGACCCTTCGTCGGTCATGTGCGCCTAGTATAGATAGGTTGATTACAATTGCAATTTAGTTGGTAATTAATTACGCCTCAGTGGCAGATAAGGTGCAGTAGTGTGATCGTGCGTGGTGATACATCTTACTAATATTATAAATGCGAATGTTTGTGAGTGTGGATGTTTGTTACTCTTTCACGCTCGAACAGCCGAACGGATTTTACTGAAATTTGGTACAGGGATACATTATAGTCTGGAATAACACATAGGCTACTTTTTATCCCAGTAGCGAATTTTACGCGGGCGAAGCTGCGGGCATCAGCTAGTCTATAATAGTTATAATAAGTATTATTAGGTATCAGTGCTTTCAATATACATACATTAAGACCTAAACTATAGGTATATATTTACAGAATCACCCTATCTCCAGGTTGCTTCCAACATCTCGACAACTTAAGAGCAACGAAGGACTTAAGATTTATTGCTATAAGCAACTATTTTGTTGCATCTTTTGCCATGTCGTCTTTAAGTCAACAGTTGCAAGACTTGCAGGAGAAGTTGGCTTGGACCAACAGATTTGGAGAAAAAGCCTCAAAGAGGTTAGCAACAGGAACACCGACACACTATTCACGCATTGTAGAGCAAGACAGCTTTCTGCATCTTAGTCGCCACTGCCTATCCATTAATCCTTAGTTTCCCGAGGTGGAATGAGAGGCTCTTAGGGATCAACGAATTGACTGACATAAGTACTGAGATTACTTCTATAAATACCACTCTTCATATATCTGAAGCCTCCACACATCAAACTCAGTTTTTTTTAATATGCTTCGACAACATACGACTTTTTCATCATATATTATGGTGTTCTGACTTCTACGAATAGCCGATTTCTAGCCAGATTCACACTCACAGGCTTTTGAAATCTGGCGGTAAATTGTTCATGTAGAATTCATAATGACGTTCATAAATGTTACTATGCGTCCTAAGCAAATAACGAGTATATTTTGTTTTCTTGTTTGTATGAGCTACAACTGGATATGGCGGCTAAAGTTGTTATTAAACTGGAATTATGAAAGTCTGGATGGACTTTGAAAATGTAATTTTTTTTTTGCAATCCCCTTACAAGCGAGGACATGAGCAATAATTAAAACTATAAACAACATTGAAACGAAAACATCACGATCGCGCGGCAGGTCATCTGCTGATAGACGAATAAATCGCGGAATAACCTAGTTTTCCATACAAAATAACTGCAAAATTTCGGGAATCCACCAACGGTTATGTACTGAGGGTCTGGTATGTACTATGTACTGATACATGGCCTATGTACTGTGGTATGCCCCCCTGTCCCTCCCCCTCCGGCACACTCCGCGTGTTCCCGTGTAGTGCTTGCCACCCCGCGAGTGATCGCGTTGCTACACTGCTGCAACGGGATGTATCGGGTTTATCGATAGTTATCGACAAAATAGTAGTTTTCGATATAAGTGTGGGATTTATGTTATTACGACGAGTTCGACAGATGTTGACCCGAGCCGAAGGCGAGGGTGGACAGTCGGAACGAGTTGAAATAACAATCCCACACGTTGTATTGAACAACTATTTTTAATACAGTTGCGAAAAAATTAAGCATTTTAATAAAATAATAAAAACACAATAAACCTGAATTGTCCAAAATGGCGGCAACCGTAAAAGAATATATACCTACCTAAGCAGAGACTATGGCAGTGCACTTCATACAGCCAACTTTTTTTATATTTATAAATTTAATTTGGCCGATACTTATATTAATTTATGTTTAAATTTTAATTAAAATTACTCTTAATCTGATATTGAAACAAGTTAGTATCTTTTTTTGAAATATTTGCATGAATCACACATTATTTTGACAGTTGGAATAGGAAACGCGCACTAGTGCGGGAAAGGTAAAGAAAAAAGCACGAGTGTGTAATAGCCCACATCCCGAACGCTAAACGTCCCTGTAATACGCCACTTTTTGAGCAACTGTATTAAAAAATATAGTTTGATATTGTGTTTGGAAGACAAAAGCATTGCATCTTGCGTTCATTTGAGAAGCCAAAGCTGCCGGGGGAAACTTCTGTCGGTCAGGATTACCACCCCTGCAGAAACGGGACGGTAGTCTGGCCTAGAGTGCCAAGGAGAAAGCCGACCTTTTGGGTTCTCTCTTTGCCTCCAACTCGACCATGAACGATGGAGGTGCGCTGCCGCCTGACGTCCCCTGGTGTGGCACTTCAATGCCAGAAATTAAATTCAGGCAGCGGGATGTCAGGCAGGAGCTTCATATCCTTGACGTGCAAAAGTCGAGTGGGCCGGACGGCATTCCCGCGGTGGTGCTTAAGCGGTGTGGTGCGGAGTTGTGTCCGGTACTTACACGTCTTTTCACGCTTTCCTACTCCATGAAAAAAGTCCCGGCGTCGTGGACGACCGCTTACGTGCATCCGGTGCCCAAGAAGGGTGACAGGACCGACCCGGCCAATTACAGGCCTATAGCTGTCACCTCCCTATTATCAAAGGTGATGGAGCGTGTAATTAATGCACAGCTCCTGAGGTACCTTGAGGAACACGACCTGCTCAGTGATCGACAGTATGGTTTCCGTCACGGTCGCTCGACAGGCGATCTTCTTGTGTACCTCACACACCGATGGGCGGCGGCTATTGAGAGCAAAGGCGAGGCTCTAGCAGTGAGCCTTGACATCTCTAAAGCTTTTGACCGGGTCTGGCACCGTGGTCTTCTAACGAAATTGCCCTCCTATGGATTGCCCGAGAATTTATGTGGATGGGTGTCCAGCTTTCTGGCCGGTAGAAGCATCAGGGCCGTCGTTGACGGCAGCTGTTCTGAATGCATGGCCATAAACGCTGGAGTACCACAAGGCTCAGTGTTGTCCCCCACTTTGTTTCTGCTGCATATCAATGACATGTTGTCCATTGACGGCATTCATTGTTATGCAGATGACAGTACGGGTGACACATGTTACACGGGCCGTCCCGGTATCTCTCGAGCTGTAGTGGAGGAAAGTCGTGAAAAACTTGTGTCCGAAATAGAGGCTACTCTCTCTAGAGTGTCCGATTGGGGAAGACAAAATCTTGTCCAATTCAACCCCACCAAGACTCAAGTATGTGTATTCACTGCAAAGAAAACCCCATTTACTGTGGCACCACTATTTCAGGGCACGTCACTCACCATCTCCGAAAGTATAGGGATCCTTGGTGTTGAGATCTCCAATGTCGTTCAGTTCCGAAGTCATTTGGAGGACAAGGCCAAGCTGGCGTCCAAAAAGCTCGGAGTGCTCAGTAGGGCGCGGCGGTACTTTACTGCGGCTCAAACACTGCTTCTCTATAAGTCGCAAGTGCGGCCGCACATGGAGTACTGCTGTCACCTCTGGGCGGGGGCACCTGAATACCAGCTTCGTCCTTTTGACTCGGTACAAAGGCGTGCTATGAGAGTTGTCGGCGATCCCATACTTGCAGGTTATGTGGAACCTCGTAGTGACAGGAGAGACTTTGCTTCTCTGTGTGTATTCTACCGGCTGTATAACGGTTTGTGCTCTGAGGAATTGTTTGACATGATGCCTACGGCTACATTCTATCATCGCACCGCTCGCCACAGACAGGGTGTTCATCCTCACATGTTGCATCCGGAGCGCTCGAGCACAGTTAGATCCGATAGGGGCTTTCTACCGCGCACGCTTAGGTTGTGGAATGATCTCCCTGCCTCGGTTTTCCCAAACGCCTACAGTATGGGGTTCTTCAAGAGGGGTCTTAGAAGGTTTTTACAGGGTCGGCAGCGCGAGTGTGGCGCCTCTGGTGTTGCAAACGTCCATAGGCTGCGGTGACCAACGGTACATCTGGTGGGCCGTATGCTTGTCTGCCACCTTAGCGGTATAAAAAAAAAAAAAAAAAAAAAAAGAACGCGTTGTGTGGTTCTCTGTTTGTCGGTCGTTTTGGATACAATGGTTTCTCTTTAAGCAGGCTCTTTTAAGAACTGAAAAAAATCGTCGTGAGCATAATATGTCCTACCTAAACTATAAAATGTATAACGCCACGATATTCTTGCACCTCTTCATCTTTTCAGTGCTACCACCGCTTCTACTGACACAATTAAACTGTAAACGTACTCTAAAGTTACTGGTGATTAAATGTTTAAGTCATTTTGGGTCGACAATGTTTATGAATGCTCGCAATCTCTAAGAATTGTTGAAAACCGCTTGAAGGATATTTCTTATGATCCTGCTGGTTTATATTTTCTTGCAATATTACGCGGCAATGCTTCTTGTTTTCTGGGTACATTACCACATAAGGACTGCGATGCGAAAGAATTTGATACAACCTGATTAGGTTCTGGTTTGCCCCTTTTTTATTTATTCGTTACAGGTTATCTGACTAGATAGAAACATAAAAAATAATAGACTATATACAACAGATTAACTTCATTAGAAGAACTGGTATCAAATCTTCTTGCATCTGTTATTGATAGATTTATAAATAACTACAAAAACTACTTATTTCAAAACACTGTAAAATACTCGCTGTACACAATAAGCACAGTAAAAATGAAACAAGGAATAAGGTGCGGTATCAATCATTTCATCGATAACAAGTAATCATCGATAGCGCTTCGAAGTACCAAACAGCAATCAGGTGGCAGTCAGCGTATAATCATTAAATACCCACGCGAAGGGGTGCGATGACGCCCGCGGCGCCACCCACTACCCCTGCTACCCACCCAATTATGAAAATACGAACAAAATACAAATTTTGGAATGGTTTCTGAACGTCAAAGAACGGTACATGCCACTGTCATTGTAATTATCGATAATAATGAGTGGAGGAGCGACCACATCCTTATTTTTGGGCGCTTTCTTAGTTAGTAGAAGTTTCGTGTATCGATTGATTGACTCTTTCTTACCTAGAGTATCCAAATTGACGTACACCAAGATGAATTACTAAATGAACACTGATGGTATAGGCTATTGTTCGAAGAAGAAATCCATGCAACTGCACGGTTAATATCTTTTAGCGCTCCTTTGAAACGTTCAGTTTGGCGAGCCATACACATTTTCGTAAGTACAGCCGCTATACCGGGTTTGCTTTTTATTCGCCATTTTTTTTTACTTTTTACCCGTCTCTACCAGGTTCGTAGAAGCAAGTTGAAGGCTTGGGTCTTTGAAAATAAACGGCTTCCTTTAGCAATCTGCTTACTCGGTAGTTTCGCTTGCCGCTTGTGCCCCAGTATTTTTAAAGCGGACAGCGCCCCCCCTGCGGCACTCGCGGGCCCCGTGGCTCCCTCGTGCCTCACACACCCCCTTCGCCCACACACAGTAATGCCATAACGGGTGCGAGCTATGACGAGATTATCTACGTACACGCGTATACACTATACCAGTACATACGTTGGCTATATACCAGGAGTACATAAGCATATAAGCGATGACTGTTGTACATAACAGGCATTGATTTACCGGTCCGGACGCTACCTGTCATCGGACACAATGACGATTACAGACGCATGCTGAAAAAATTATTTGAATAATGGATTATGAGTAAATAATAAATGACAAACAACGAAAAACATATACAAAGTTAATCAAAATGACATCGTCACATCAACCCTCGCTTTTTTCAACGATCCATTTTCCGACTATCCTCTCTCCACGTCGCACATTTGACAGTACTATAGCCTCTAATGGCTGTATTAGTATAGTTACATTGTCTTCATTAATAATGCAACAATTAGAAGAATATATCAGGAATGGTACGCCCTATCCCGCTAACAAAATGCCCTGTTAAGAAATGTAGAGTTCCAACTCCCAATAGCAAGGGGGTGACTTGTTCAGTTTCGACATTATTTAAGCTTACTAACTGCTTTGCAACTCGTTATTTAAGATCAGTTACGTGCATGGATGAAAGGGTCTATATATATTGGATTAGCGATGGAGAAAGAAACTCATTTCTGAAGTTATGGAAACCTCGTAAGTCATTCGAACCAAGATTTGATGCCTCTACCACTGTTGTAGAATAAACATATGATCGACATGGATTTAAGAAATACAGATTTTGTTCCTCAAACAAACTTTGGTATGGTTGTTCGCGACTTTGGGGTTGAGTTTTCAAAATCAGTTCTTATCACACGTTAAGTTTCAGAATAAACTTAGGTTCCAAGTTTTAGATTTCTAGACTTAGTAGTTTCGGCTGTGTGTTGAATTATAAATTATCAGTCAGAGCAAGTTATTTAATACCTTAAATTAAGATTTTCGCTATGTAGGCTCATTGTTGAACTGACAAAATGAAAAGGAAATATTATTTTAAGCTAAAAATATTACATATACTTGCTCTGACAGTGTTCAAGAGAGTGACGTATTCATGACGTCATTTTTGAGTAGAAGTTGTAAAAACAGTTTTTAATGTCAGACGTGGGACGTGGGTGAGACCGCATGTAGAGCCTACCTATATAATAAAATTTACGAACACTTTAGCCCCTCTCTATAAAATGGATTACAGAGAGGGGCTTATGGCGAGACCTGTGTCTGTAGTCTGTGACTCTGTTGCATTAAATTACGTCACTAAGTCACGTGGATCATCTGTTCAAAGTTTGAAATAAAACAAAAATGACAACGTCAATCGGATTGAACTTTCACTTTCACAATAAACGTTAGAGGGGCAGTTGGGTGAGACCATCTCACGGCTTCTTGTTTATACCGTGCCAATTTAGCGCAAGCTAATAACCTGCTATTAGGTACAGGAGAACTATGCTTTTTTTATATTTCAGTACCTACTTCCTAACCTAAACTAACCCAACTCACGAGACATTATGAATGGATCACAATAATTTTGTCACACAGTGAGAATCGAACCTATGATCAATAGTATACGGCCACTAGACCAAAGAGGCTTTCAATCTACTGCTACTTCACGCATATCTATGCTAAACTAATATTATAAACAGGAAAGATTTGAATGTTTGTTTGTTTGTTTGCATCGAATAGGCTCCGAAACTACTGGACCGATTTGAAAAATTCTGTCACTGTTGGGAAGCTACTCTCTCCCCGGGTAACATAGGCTATATTTTATTCCCGTATTCCCACGGGAACGGGAGCTACGCGGGTGAAACCGAGTGACGTCTGCTAGTCTTTCATACATTCATAAGTTTATCACTAATGAAGCGAACGTGGCCCCGCGAACTCAGTGTTCTGTAAACGAAGCAACTACTAAGCAACTTTCTCTATGGCCAGACTTTGGATGGGTGACCATTCATGTGACCACTGAAGCTATTTTGTGCTTCGTAAGGCACGTTAAGCCATTGGTCCCGGTTGCCAGTCGTTAAGCCAAGTTGAAGGCCTTTTTAGGCAGCTTGAAGAATTTCAACAGCAGTCACAACCAGCGCCTGTCCATCTCAACACGGCAATACCACCTATTACATGGGACAAATTCCAAAATAAAATGAAAGGTGAAATGTGGGCATATTATATGCCTCTGCCTACCCCTTCGGAGATAATGTGTGTGTATCACACTGCGACCTGCTTCGATACATTCGATGCTTACGTGTAGTATCTCTAGATATTATGTGCGGTGTTCAACTTCTGTCAATCGATATACTTAAGAGGTACTATGAGTATTTGTTCCTCGTAAGGTTGATTACATAGTCAATGCTATTCCATATTCAAGAACCACTGAGGAGGTATATCTTCTATGAAACAGTAGACTCCAAGTAGACAAAGAGGACCTGGCACGTCCAATACATATTATTTTGAATAACTCTTTAATGGTAATTTTGAAAACGGTGATAAATCAAGTTGAGTATAATTATCGTAAATTTCGCCAAAAGTAACAGTGATTAGGTTTTTAATACAACTGATTACAAAGCATTTAACAAAATTTGTTCCACATTAGAAAATGCGTCTGACTGAAAACGCAGCCAAGTCAACATTTTAGACTCATCACTTTTTATTTTGATGACAACCTCATGTAGCACAACATTTCCGAATGACAGATTCGCACTTCACTAATCCGATTAAAACTAAAACAAGGGAAATGCGTACCGAAAAATCATTCTACATCGAATAAATAATTAAACACCCACATTTACTTAAAGTTTAGTGAGAAACTAGGTGCAGAAACCGCGTTGTTACCGCGTGTTAAGTACTAGAGTAGCAGAAACGGTGCGATGTAGATACTCGTATTATATGAGGGGGAAGCGGGCCGACCTCGAAAAACCAAATGGGGGTCGCGTCTACGTCGAAAAGCATCGCGAATTTCACAAAGCGGCTTCCTAGTTACTAGGGTATCGCTGGGGAGACGCGGTTACAAGTCGGCGCTTACTCGTGCGCTTTGAAGTGTGATAAACTGAGCGAGCGGAGCCACTAAATATGGATAGGTACGTGGGAGTGCGTGGCACGTCTAGGCTGGAGATGCCTGCCTCCGGCTGCTCCCCTAGTCGCTGAGATGTATGAACGCGGTTTAAGTTACTGTTATATCTTGGTGTAACGCAAAGTAGCTGTGGGCGGTTACGTTACAATGCAAATTCCAAATAGACACA
This sequence comes from Miltochrista miniata, assembly GCA_933228765.1. NCBI lineage: Eukaryota > Metazoa > Arthropoda > Insecta > Lepidoptera > Erebidae > Miltochrista > Miltochrista miniata. Next base: position 8,985,049 of record OW121769.1, read on the forward strand.
TACACGTCACTTATTCATTAAATTTTGAGTAAGAACTCCATCAGATTATACTTCCCTAATTAAGACTGTTATTGTTGTCTCATTATAAGCGAGGTATACATATTATGCTGATTTACTGACATCCAGTACCCTATTTTTGAAAGACAAAGATGTCGAGTTCCTTGAAGAGCTTAAAAAGCAGAAATCTTTATACAAGTTTATAAACCGGGCGCTTTAGATAGGCACTATTTTAAGGCATCGATTGTGAACTAAATGGCCACTCTCGGCACTATTTTTGTGAGCCACCTCATCTGCATTATTGATTCAAGCCTAATTTGGCCGGGTTAAGCAATGTGTGGTGGTGTTAGATAACGAAAATAGGATACACGTTAGGGCACTTGCCCAAAACACTAAATACTAAACGGATAGTAGTTTTATTTTAAGAGTCCATATGACGCCAAATAGACTATTAATTTGATCTAGATCTCAGGACTCGCGAGGTCTACTGAATTAAAATTTGAACACAGACAACTTCAGTTCATGAACTAAAAACGCTCTAGGCTCGAAACACGATTACTGATAAAATCCTCGATAGATTTTTGTGTTGAAAATACCTCGATTTCGTGAAATTTTAAGCTAGATCTCGTATGTTATGAGTTGTTTTTATAATACAAAATATTTGTAAGAAAGACAATTGTAAAATCATCATTTGCACTAGAGTATATTTTTCATATTGGTTATAGTTTTTTTTAAATTATTTTATTTCGTTAAAATCGCACAATAACCGATCGCATCGGTCTCTTTCTTGCACGCTAAAATGTATATCTGCTATCTGCTTTTAACACTTTGGCGTCTGGTAGGCTCTTAAGAGCTGGCTTCATAATGAAATATTCGTCAAAATTTCAGCTGTTTCGTAGTATCTAGTCACTGACTGCTGTTTCGACTGCGTGGGGAAATTTTCCCCTACGCAGTCGACTCACAGAAATTTGTTACCTGGAAAAAGTCTTTGTATACAGGGTGTCAGGTATCTGTAGGTATTCAAATTTTCATCTAAAATAAGGTAATATTATTAAATTTGTCTTAAAAAGTTAATCGTGTCATGAATTCATATAGGTACCTACATATGTACATACATACTCGTAAGTACAAGTACCTACTTTGGATGCGAACGAGAGTTACTGCTGAGATGAGTTTATAAATAAATGAGGGACATTTTAGTACCGGTTTTGGTTTGATTGGGACATTTAATAGTCACAGCTCAAAGTTTGTGCTTATATCAAAAGCGCGTATAACTAAACATACATACTTATGTATTTCTAAATACACACCTACATATTACCTATGTATAGAAAACACCCAAACTCCGCAGGACCGCATTTACGGATCACACGATATTTTTTCTTAAAAATGATTCGAACTCGAGACCTCAGGGGTGTCACCTTTGCAGAAATATAAATATTCAAAACTAGCTGACCCGCGCAACTTCGTTTGCGTGATAAATGAAGTACCGCTCGACCAATTTCGTGCAAACTTCTCATAAACCATCTACTAAATAGTCCGAACAAAGCCTAAATATTTGGTTTGGATAGGTGAGCCCGTTCTTGAGTTATAAAATTACAACGAAAAGTGGCATTGATTTTTATATATAGATAAATATCCACGGACATCTCACACAACGCTATCTGATCCCAAAGTAAGCTAGGAATAACCTGCTTGTGTTATGGGTATCAGACCACGGATATTAATACTTATATATTTTTAAATACATACATATTATACATAGAAACACCCAGACTCCTGAGACAAACATTTATGGGTCACACAAATATTTGTCTCCGGTGGGAATCGAACCCACGACCTCCAGCGCCGCAGGCGGTATCACTACCGACTGCGCAACAGAGGCAGTCAAAATATCACCACAGAGGCAGTCAAGAAATATAGTATAAAGGACTTCACGTGGTATCACCCGCGTAGTTCCCGTTCCCGTGGGAATACGGGAATAAAATATAACCTTTGTCATCTGGCGATAGAGTAGCTTCCCAACAGTGTCAGAATTTAGCGAATCGATTTAGTAGTTTCGGAGCCTATTCAATGCATAGAAAACTGCGAGTAATATTCTTCCTATTTATATTTTGCAAATATTTCTAAATCTATAATAATATTAGCATACTACCCGTTCGCTCTAAGTTTGCCGGACGCGTTCCCTGCTACGCCTCTACACCAGCCTCTACGCAAGCAGCAAACTTAGCGCGAACGGGCTATTTATTATATAGATAGAAAAATTATTATAACTAATACATGTTTGATAGGAAAATGAACATATTTTATTTCTCGCATTTATTATTAGTAGGGCAATATACCCTCATACCAAAATAGATTCGTCTTATAACATTAAATTACCAGGTGCTTGCTTGATGTCGTCTTTTAGAAAATTTAATGGTGATACTCCTAAAATGGGAATGGGGCTGAAAGAATTTTTTATTATAGATACATTAAATACTTGGATTAAAATTTCTGTGCATTTGCCTGTACCGATGATGGCTTTAGTGGTTTATGAGTTTTACTTCCGTTCGGGTCAAATAATAAATAAGATGTTGTTGTATTTGAGATGAGAGGATTATGGAATAATCTAGTTTAATAGGCCGATGATCATGTTTTTTTTTCTTTAAGCCCTACAGTACCATTACTAGAGTACTAGAGTATCATGACCTGTACTACACTACATACCCTCCCCTCACCACTAGTTCATACCCCTGGGCTGCTTGCTCACAGCTGCTGATGTCTGTGTACAAATTATTGAAACTGTAAGAATCCTGTACGGGGTTTGACGCATTTGGTGCACTTCTCAACTTGTACACCATGCTCAAATTGTGAACTTAGCAACTTCTCATATGGCACACTTCTCAACTGGTACCTTCTCAATCGGTGCACTTCGCAAAAGGAGCACTTTTTAAGATGAGTGGAGATTTGAAAAAATTGTCTAAAATAAAAGAATCTTTGGTTTCGCGTAGGTAATTTTCTTAAAAATACAATCAACAAGGTACCTGCACACTTACTTAAACTTTAACAATTTTCAATAATAATATAAAAAGTCAAACGAAAGTAATAAAAAAAACATATAAGAAAGATTTACCTATTGCAATAATTAGAACAAAACAAATAGTAGATTGTACTACAAGTGCATAAAAGAAGCCATTTTATACGAGACGTTTATCCGCCCGAGCCAAAGGCGAGGGTGGATATTAAGTCGAGGATAAAATGGGTTTTATGATCGAGTTATACACTCTGCTTTTCACTTCGATTGCAAGGAAATGAAAAAGTGATATTGTAAATAAAAGTCTTTAATTAAAATTAAAAGTAACATTTGAACAATTTTGTACATTCAATGTAATAGTTTTTCCTGGCATATTTACGGTATGCGTTTGAATTTTTCAAGTTTTTTTTAATCATTCTACATGAAGCATTAGGCATGGGTAACGAGACCTATACTGCCTAATCATAAGTTCATTTTATAATATTTTTTCACTCATAATACTATCTGATTTTTAATGTTTCTTAATTTATATAGAACATAGAAAGTACAAATTAAATGTAACAAAAAAAAAAAAGTTATTTAATAGCGTTTTATTATGTTTGGTTCATAGAGTAACACGATCTTCATGGTACCGTCTCTACGGTCTAGTATGGCCATATTGTTTTAGAAGAAGAAAAAGAACTTTATGCACTAGAGCATAAAATGTTGTTTTAGTCCGCATACACCCAGCATAAACAAGAACGTTACGAGCATAAGAAGTGAAAAATAATTTTAATTATGTAAATCTACATTATCACTATAACATTTTTATTTTCTCAAAAATAAAAAAAATGTCACAACCTGTAAGGGGTTTGACGCATTTAGTGCACTTTACGCTACGGTTACGTTACGTCAAGTTTTTTAGTCGGTAAGAGTCCGGCATAGCATCTATGAAGGAATTTCCCTCACGTTAAAAAAAAAGGTGGTGCAAATTGAACCATAGATTTAGAATTTTTCGCTACTCTTCTAAATCTATGAATATGTAAACTTTTGGCTGAAATTTGACTCAGGGATAGACTATAGTCTGGATAAACATACGTTTTCGCTGCAATAAATTCATATATGAAATACGGGAACGGAAGCAGGATTGAATGCGGACGAAGCTGCGGATATTAGCTAGTTGTTCTATAAACAAGGTTAAGAGACTTTATTACTTTTGCATTCTCTGAGCCCTACAGTACCAATACTAGAGTACTAGGAGATTATAAATTAGCATAGGTCATGTCAAGGAAATGCTTGGCACGCTAACAGCATACAAACGCTGAATTTACATTAAAGATCTACATCTTGGGCTAGTTGTTTTGACTTGTAACCACTAGATAACCTCTATTTATACATTTACTTAAACAGGCGAAGGCTTTTAAGTGGTCGCGCTGCCAACGACAATGATAGAGTTGACAATTACGTATTGAAAAACAAACAACTGCCTTAAATATAGGGTTGTCAAAAGTTCCTCATAATGCGTAGTATTTTGAAACAGATTTGAATATTCTCATTGTCCATAAACTATTAAAAATATTATGGATTTATCTAACGTATTAATTAAATCTCCTACATTTCGCGTAGAGTTTTTTTTTTTTTTTGTTGACGCGGGGAACGCCTTTACGCGCCTTCATCCCAGCTGCGGGGGCATCTGCGATGGTGTGTGGGACTCCCGGCCCGGTCCGGAATGGACCGTCCTACCCACTAAACCCCGCGGTGTTCCTCCTCACCCTTTAGCCGGGCCGAGGGATATCAAAAGATTATTCACGTCGACCCGGCTAGGGGCGCCCCGTTTTTTCGGGGCTCTCCTCGGGGGAGCCAGATGGGCGGCTCCCCAAAGCTCCCTAAGGAGTTGAAGACCACGCCTGCACCGCTCTCGAGCGCCCCTCTGTAATAGAGGAGACAGAGAGCGGCTGGCGCAGGCGTGCGCTAATGGGCAGCCCGAACTGCATGGCAGGGCGGGAGCATTTACCCAAACTCCCGCCCCCCACGCAGTGCCTCTCCCACTTTGCCGCTATCGTCTCGCCAGCAAAGGTGGCGAAGCGACGGCGACCCAGCACTGCTGCTGCCGGCCGTGAATAACGGCACGGCCGGCAGCAACACACACCACCGAGCAACCCACAGTTGGGTTACTCCCTCCTCGGTCGAAATTAGTCAGAGTAGCACAACTCCCCCACAGAGGAAGGGGAGTGGTCGCTACTCCGTTGCCCAGGATGCACCACGAGGAGGATCCGACCCATTGGGGTCCTTAAGATGTTAGTAGGACCCCGCATCCCATTTTGCGTAGAGTTAGGTTAGAATAAGAACTCTAAAAAATACATAAGAGATTGACTCAAGACGTTATTTAGAATCAATAGCAAATAAATAAATAAATAAATTTGCCACTCGATTGCAATGCACAGAAAGTCTACTGTCTATACTCTTAACGACCGCTTTATTACAGTGACGTAATTCAATAAACTTTACTCACTACCATGCAGAATTTGGAAAATCCTTTCCGAGTTAGAGATAATTTTGAAAAGCAATTAGTATGGCGACTCAATCACAAATTTTTAATGTGAAAAAATTTTGGTCTCGAGTAGAAATTGAACCTGCGTCTTCTGATTTGCCGGACCAGACGCCCTAACCGTTGGACCACCTTTCGGAGTGCCTACATATGGAAGGCTAACCCAAAAAAATCAGTTTTCTAAGTCGCGCAATGATAACTGAGTGTATCATCTGGTATTTTATCAATATACTTAGACATTACTTAATTTTGTCTTCTAAGAAGTACCAAATGTTAATAAATCTAATAAGCCGATATGTGTAAGGCAAAGCCGGCACAAAGATCCCCCGTACCGCACACACAGCGGATTAAGAAAAATTCTCTAGCTGGCGTCACCTACAGAAAAAAGGAAAGCAGCTTGCGGCCAAACCTCCGTTAGTAATTCCACCCCCACAGAGCGTCTCACAGCGTCTGGCTGCTCAAGTAATTACGCCCCCTAGACCCCTTCAGGGGGTGTAATACCCCACCCGACGGGATAAGTAAAAACAATATTTTTACGCGCAACGTCCACGCCACCAAAAGTGACAGATATAAATTGGGGGTGAAAATGGAATTAGTGGCGGCTTTCCTGATGTCTGTTGGCTGGGCTGACTTTCTTCGAGATGTGACATCTGCTTTGTATCTGAGTGCTGCCTGAGAATGTAGTACAAGGTCATTTGACACTTAATTTTTTTAAAGAACGCATGTCCTATAGTCGCCCAGTGAATGGTCAGTGGCAATAGTATTACCGACTGTGAAAATAGCTCTCAATGTGTGAATGTAACCTGAATGATGACGTCATTATAACAAGTCTCTCATTTTAAAAAGTATAAAGTAGCTTATCAACCCGAATTCGATTCCTTTATAAAATAGTGGACGCCTTGCCCGATGTGCAAGTACCTATACCTGATTAGTTTTTGATTAATATAGTTAACTGCTCAAACTACCATTAAAGATGTGAGATCTGACAAAGATTTGTCAGATCTCACATGCCTTTATAGCATAAAGGTCAAAACCGATTGAAATGTTAGAATGATTAAAAATAAAATGAACAGTTTTTTATGGTTACAAACTTTTAAATATTTTCATGTATTTTTCGTGACAAAATATACTTAACCTTTTTATTTGAGAAAAGAAAGAAACCAAGAGTTAAATCTATCTCTACTTTAAGTGATTGCGTCTTAGGAGTTGTGGGACTCGTGGGCGGGAAAAGTGTAGATAAGCGACCATTTTGGAGTTTATATTAAGCCTTTGCTTATTGAAAAAGTAGCCTTTTATTTAATCAACAAAAATGTTACTGAAAATGGTATGAGACAACCTTATTTCTATAAAAAGTACAAAGATAAGTCATGAAACTTGTCTATTTGAAAGAAAATACTGGCGGACATAATATATATAGAAAAATACACTCTGATACAAGTATTCTTTAGACTAGACCTCAAGATTACAGGTTGCAGAAGGACTAGGTACACAGAAGCACTAAGCAAATTCATAAAATTCACAATGTCAAGTCCTACAAAGAGAACTTTTCTCTAAGTTCATATCATGACTAGGTATTTAATCAATCGCGATAACGAAACCATTCAATCGCTTCTAACAGATCATTCGTATGCTACGATTACATCAGGGAAAGAACAATGTTTCATTACCATAGCATCTCATTTAGGAACAACGTGAGTATGTATATTTACATATAATTCAACTTATTGTGTTCAAATTCGCCGTATTCCTAACAGCTTGAAGGTAAAGTAGGCTTAAGTGCCGAGTCCGGTTATTCTCGAATTCATGTAGGTACTAAGTTTAGGCAGCAAGTCTTGCATGGATATCGAGTGGACAGGCAAACAATGCGGGTAGGTATACCGAATGCAGGTGAGCGCGACAGCGCGCGTTGAATAATGTACGTGGTGTCTCGGATACCGCCTTGCTATTATAATGCCTTGGTACTCGATGAGGATTTAAGGACTTGTAAATATTAAAAACCTTTTAATGGGTTTACGGGGTTCTTCATACGGATCCTGTGACTTAAATGGCTGTTATCTGTTGTGTGTTTGAGAAAGGACCTTCTCGCTTTTCGTGTTGAAGCGAACGTAGGGACGCTATTTATAGGAACAAATAGAACTCTACCTTTTACATGTAGGATGTATAGCAATGATAAAACTTAAAGACAAGCTAGTACCAAAAAATTATTCATTCAGAAACATGAAGTTATTTTAAGACATAATTCAAATGTCTTCTAAGTACAGGAAAAGGCACGAAATTGAGTTTGTGAACTGTACTGCAGTATTTCCTGATGAATTTGGCAGTTTGTACTTATTTAGGCCCGTGACTACAAATACAATTATTATAAGTGCCATGCAATTCTGTAGTATACAAAAACACGTAATTTTATTTTGAATACATAAATATTCGTGCTACGTAAACATGGGAACATCTTGCCAGCTAATAGTTTATTCTATCTCCATCTCTTGGCTATCTCTGCCTGCTTGGTTACTCCTTGCCAAGTTCTATTGATTTTCTCTTAGTAGAAAAAAGGCGTATTTATAGTACTTCTATATTAAGTAAATTTTGACACATAATATAAACAAAACAATCTTTTTTAACGCACACTGATCTGCCATCTATTAGAATTCATTATTAATCCTTGAAGCGCTCGTGGCCCCTTCTTTCTTTCTTTCTTCTTCTTTGTGACATTTATTTGAGCGTTTCCGTGCTTCGGAAGGCACGTTAAGCCGTTGGTCCCGGTTGCCAGTAAAATGGCAGTCGTTAAGCTAAGTTGAAGGCTTTATTTCAACAGCAGGCAGTCACAACCTGCGCCTGTCCATTTAAACACGGCAATACGGCTCACCACCTATTACGTGGGACAAATTATACAAAGATGAAATGTGGGCATATAATATGCCTCTGCCTACCCCTTCGGGGATAAAGGCGTGACCATATGTATGTATGTATGTATTAATCCTTAACCCTAGCCAAGTTACCCTACCATTTGAATTCTTTGAAGAATGGATACAAGAACTTTCAGTAAAGGAAAAAATGCTTCTAAGTTCTAAGCAGCCTGCATCATTAAAGTATACAATACTAGCCAGTGTGTACACAACGAAAATAAAAAATAAATTCATAACATTAGTACATGATAACATGAGTAAATAAACGTGGAAAAAGACAAGTTCAAAAAAGTTACGTTTATTCACTCATGTGACTTTAATTTATATGTAATTTGATACGATATTAAATATCCAGTAGCGACGAATATAAAATTTAACAGCTGCAGAGTGCAATCAAGAAAACAACAAACATAGTTTGTTACACGATCTAGGCACTGCTATAGCCACTAAACAGCTATGTTTAGATCTAGGGTGGATATACTAGGCAGTAGATACGGCCAGCATGCAAGGTCGCCCGGCGCCTCACTGGCCGTTAGCTATCTTAGTGTGGACATTACTAAGGCTTTGTACGGATATTTTTATGTGTATATTATTCTCAGGTCATTTTGAGCTGAGCTTTTTGTGTTTGTGGATGTGATAAAATAAGCTTTTATAACTGCTTTTAAGGTATATGTATGTCTCTCTATGTAATTGTTTTAAGTTTTTTTTTGTAAGTTAATAAATATTTACTAATATTACTTTTACATTTGATAGTTTCTTAAGATGTTTAGATATTTGTATGTTTGTTATTCAATAACAGCTAAACAGATATGGCTGAAATTTCTCTACATTGGAACGTGACGCCACGGGCACCATCTAGCTTGGAAGATAGAATTGCTAGTTAAAACGATAGAAATGTAGATAATGTATTGCGGAACCATGACGCAATAATAATTAAACAATTAACTACTTCTGCTGCTCCTGATAAACTGAAACAATCACAATTGCAGCTGAGTTTAAAAGATATAGAATAATAGTCTGATTTACATTCTATCGACAAGAGAATAGTAATTGAAAAATTATTTTCCCTATTTAAACCAATTAGGCATGTCCATTCTTTACTATCATTAACGCCAGCCGCGTGTCACTTGAAACTCCGCCATTTTGCAAGGCGAACCGCCCGCGGCGAGAAAACTGACTTTGGCGCCAATTTCGATGCAGTCGTGACTGTTATCTGATGATATCCGAATGATCAGACACTATATACATTGGCTCTTACAACTGTTGACATCGCAATTTTGCCGATTAACATCGTAAACGCGTCGTTTTTTAGGATTACTTACCCAAAGGCTAAAAACGGAACTATTTTCAATGAGACTTCGCCGTCCGTTTGCCTGTCTGTCTGTCACGAGGCTGTATCTCAGGAACCGTGATAGCTAGAGAGCTGAATTTTTTACAGATGATGTATTTCTGTTGCCGCTATAGCAACAACAAAAACAAAAAAATATGATGAGATATATGAAAATATATGGGAGCCCAAACAAAAACCGTGATATTTTCAAAGACGTATTTTAATCAGACACGTCATGCACGAATATCACGGTTCTCAAAAACAGCTGATCTTTTATAAATCTAATAAAATAATTTGCCGTGTTTTCGTACGGAACCCCCCGTGCGCCAGTCCGACTCACACTTGGACGGTGCCTTTTTTTTAAATAAAGGACTGCCGTCATTGCTAGGACTTGCAGTTAATAAGCGCCATCACGCTTTTCTCAACCTTGGCATGTTTTTGTTAAGCCTTTGTGCCGCGTCCAATTTATATGCATTACAGTAGGATAATTCCTGCGCATTCAAGGAAATAAAAGTAAAAAAAAGTATTTGAAAAATTACCTTTGGCAGAACATGTTGTAGGAGGGCGCCAGCTTTCCTCTTAGCCGCCATCTTGAAAGTTTTTGACAGTTCACACAGCACTTATGTCTTTGGTATAGTTAGTTATTTCTTCAAGAATATTCAGTTCATGGACCCCATCTCAAAGATACTAAAAGTGAAAAACCACGGTGCTTCGAATATGTTTTTTATATAACTATTTCAAAATATTACCGCTGAGCCTCAATTTCATTAGAAACTTTGACTAAGTTTAGAATTATTATCTTGTTCCTACTGCCGCCCGTTTTGGAATGATAACTATGAGGGTGCGCACGTGCGTTTTCATCAGAGATGAGCTATGCTAAAGTCGAATTTTTAATTAGACGAAGTCAATTGACAGTAGCTAATATCACTTCGTCATTTAAATTAAGCAACATTGTATGAAGAAGTGACATTAGCTGTTGTCACTGACTACGTGTAATTCAAAATTCGACTTTACGTTGCCATAAATGCGTTTGAAATTCACCAATCAAATTCGGCAGTCGCTCAAATTGACAATGTAAACTGTCAACGTTACATGTGAACTGACGAATGTGATTGGTGGATATCAACGCGTTCATAACAACCATAGCACATAATATATCTGGCTTTTGTGGAAAGGGTCGTATTACAAGAATGTTTCTAAAAACTCAAGAAGCGCTATGTAAACAAGACTACCGTATTATATAAAACTATTATTATAAAGAGGAAAGATTTGTTTTTTTTGTTTGTTTGTTTGTAACGAATAGGCTCCGGAACTACTGGACCAATTTGAAAAATTCATTCACTGTTGGGAAGCTACACTCTTTGCGGTGAACATATGCCATATTTTATTCCCGTATTTCCACGGGAACGGGAACTACGCGGGTGAAACGTGACGTCCGCTAGTATAAAATATACACGATATAAATAAGCATTTATTGAGTGTTGACCATCATCTATCTATACTAATATTATAAAGAGGAAAGATTTGATTGTTTGTTTGCATAGAACAGGCTTCGAAACTACTGAACCGATTTGAAAAATTCTTCCACTGTTGGGAAGCTACACTATCCCCAGTGAACATAAGGCTATATTTTATTCCCGTATTCCCACGGGAACGGGAGCTACGCGGGTAAAAGCACTTGACATCCGCTAGTTAACAAGAATACTAACCATAAACAATTGTTATATGTTGACCATCATTTTGTAATATACAGCCCTAATGCAAAAAGTACGTAAGAAAAGTCTCTCACGCCAGTGGCGCCACCGCGTTCATAGTTAATTATTTTATCGTGTCCGAGGTTTTATTTCGCTATAACTCTTTAGATAATTTTTTAAATTGTGCGGTGAAAAGAAGAAAAATAATCTGAATAAACTAAATTAACAGGCACATGATAAAATTAACTTAGTTTATAAAACTTTTTAAAATTAAGTTATTCTTTTTTTTTGCTTAGATATCTTTTAAATTCACTTGACAGTGTATAGAAGTGAACTGCTTTTTTTTTCACGTTAAGGAACTAAAAAACCTCACGTAACGCCCAACAGCCTACGGTCGGGAGTCCCGGGTAAGCCTGCGGAAGGATGCCCCTGGACTCAATTGATTTTCTTGGTTGAGATGAGGTATCTTTTAAAGTTCCATAACACAATTTTTTAATAAGTTACTGTATAATTTTCATATCCAACTGGTCTCTAGTACAGAATACTTTATTACGTAAGGTCAGTTTAACAAAAAATGCCCAGCGCTTTTTATAAAAGAGTCAACTTTTTACGTAGCACCGCTCACTCCCCTATTTGCACAATACTTTCAACGAACTCTACCATTGTTTGCGCCTCTATTTGTTAGTATTTTGTTGGAATAGAAATGGGGTGAGCTCTGGCAAATTACGGCTTTGAAATGACCATTACTGGTTGTGGAACCAGTTCCTTAGCTATCATTCATCTATGCAATTGTGTTATCCCCTAGATAACGAAACAGGAAATTATTGGCTGTTTAATACCTAGTAAAACTGTAAATGCGAAAGTAAATGTGAAACAAAAAACGTAACAAACGTTTTCACGCCTAAATCGCTGAACCGATTTTGATGAAATTTGGCATAAAGATAGTTTTAGTCCAAGGGAAGGACACAGGCTACTTTTGAACTGACTGCTCAAAAGGAGGCTAATGATTTTACGCGATAACGGACTAAGCCGCGGGGAACAGTTAGTATTATATAAGTCAAAGAAGACTAGTATTTTACCGTGTCAAGTACTCAGCGAGCAAAAAACTGTAGAATGTCAAGTACTAGGCGAGCAAAAAAGTGCAGAAATTCAAATTTGCTGCGAAGTATTTATTTAATGCCGGATAAAGTTAACTTGCAACGGTCTTTTACGCTTTTAATGAGATATTTACTAAAGATTTATCTCCTTATAGACACACTTTGATATAAAGACAAACTTAAGAGATCTGCAAATTGACAGAATTTCGTAGAAATAAATAAACCTGATTTAAAAAGTTACACAGAAGAATTTGAAAGTTATTCCGCCAGAATTCACGACAGTCATAATAAAAGACACAAAATGAAAGGAGTACCCACATGGAGGAAATTAATAAAATTCTGATTCGTTTTGTTCAATAACCTGCATTAAAAGTTTAAACGGAAACAGAATTTTAAAGTACGCTCAAAGCAATTTTTATGTAAAATAAAATTTGTCAAAATTAATTTCATTTTGGCGGAATTTGTGGACTTTAGGTAATAACATAGATATCTTAGGTACCTATGGACATTCCATGCTCGACAGAAGCCAGAATATTGTTGCTATTCAAGCGGGCATGTTAGTTAATATTCAAACTTGCGAACGTAATCATATGGAAGAACTAAAAAGACAACCAAGAAACTACCAGGAGTGCATAGGTACCGTAAAACTTTAAACATATTAAGAGCGTAAATTCGGTTTTCAAATTTCTTTACGATCGTAAGAAATCAGCCGGCGCGGCGCACATAGCCTTATAGTGCCAATTGTTGCTACTAACAAGTTTGATACTTTTGTTTTCCTTGATGTATTACCGGTGTCATATTCTTAGTCTAAGCGTTCAATCTTTTAATTTAATTTTTATGTTAGTAATATTAGTTAATAATTATTGATTATTTTATTGCAAATTGATTGATATTAAGTAGTGATAGACACTGACATCATAAAATTAATAAAGTTGACATTTATTTACCTAACTAATATCAATATTGCAATTAGAAATACCGAACCGAAGGAACCGACGTGCATACATGAAAAGAAAAATGGAAGTTGAAGAAGCAAGTGAGGTGTGTATAGAGCGTGCCGTGTGGCGCTCGGTTCTTTCTGCCTACCCCGCAAGGGATTTGGCGTGAAGATAGTATAGTATATAATACACACATACATGAAAACGGTCCACAAGTTTATTTTTAAAGTATCTAAATATACGAAAATTGTAGAAAGTAATGGACAATATTCTATTTTACACTATAAATATTTAAATTTGACAATAATCATAGTTAAAAACAATAATATTAACGTAGCAATGCGCAGGCGCTTGGCATGGTACGATGTTTTGCTGCCTACTGCAGATTCAGTGCTGGCAGGAACGTTAAAATATTTTGAATAAATAACAATAAATATTGTTGGATATTCTCACACAACATCATCTAGCCCAAACTAAGCTATAAGCTTGAGCTATGGGATCTAAATCTAATCTTAATTGATAGTAGGTGTTTTTCATTTACAACAACCAAATATTTATTAAGAGGTATGTGCATAACAATGCACACCGCCAAGAAAAAGCCATTCCGTATCGGCATTGATTGATTATTAGATACCTACTAAGATGAATTTTGGGAGGGATCGAACTGAGTTTCTTGGGGTGTTCTTCTCAGTTTGTAGCATTTCCGAAAAAATGTTGACAATCCTATTTTTTTTTTAATTTCAAAGCTAATAAATTTTATTTTATTTTATTTTATCGGCTCTTTCTAGGCTTAATCATTTTGGGCAACAGACATTAGTCGTAAAAATTTAACAATTTAGGTTCCATCCTCGTAGTCCAGAACTCGTCGTCTTGCGAAATATTTACTGTACTTATGGGCAAATTAGTGTTCAGTCTACACCGCAAATCGAGAAATGTTGGCTTGACTGAAAGTAATTTTAATACAATTCATTAAAAATATTTATTATATACACAAGATCACTAGAAGATAAAATAAACGCAGCTTCTCACTTGATTTGAAGTTGGCCTTGGATTTTAAAATACCAGTCATGCTTTGTAAACAGATCCGTTTTTCTCCATAATTTAATTTTACCATCTGCTATGGCTTGTTCCACATCCATGTATATAGGGACTGTTCTAGGTTAAATTGATTGATTGATTGGTTATTAGGTCGTCTACAACAAGGTTCTTTAGCAGTGGTGAGACCACGCCCCCTTGCGGACAACCTTTGGCCATGGCTGCGCACTGGTTTCTACTTGTCTGTAGCTTTAAAATAAGTTTGTTTAGCATGTTATCTAGCCATTCACTGACTACCGTGTATACTCGGTGTTTTGCCAGTGCCGTGGTTATGCTTCTTCTGTCGAAAGCCCCCTCTATGTTTATGAAAGTGCCGAGGCACATTGATTGATTGATTCTGGATGACCTCTTCTATTTTGTGTACCACTGCATGTAGTGCTGAGTCTGTAGACCTGCCGGGGGCATTATGCGCGTTGGTTGGAATGCAGTGGCTTATTTTGAAGGGCCGTCCCTCGTTTGTCTCTGTCACACAGTCTTTCCAGAGTTTTTAGCAGGAAAGACGAAGGCCTTATCGGTCTGTATAACCAGAGGTCTGAATCACAAACATAATCCCTTTACCGGGTTTTGGTATAAAGATCACTTAGACCTCTCTCCACAGTCTGGGTCACAGTCCCATTCATTGTCTGGCGTATAGATACTATGTAACTGACAATATCAACTTGTGTCCTCCCCCATTTTATCACTGCAGGGAAGACTTCATCCTGTCCTGGAGATTTGAAGGACTTGAAGCTGTTAATTACCCATTCAGTTTTTTGACAGTTGACAGAATAGATTAGAACAGGCCTTGCGAACTCCCACTGGACTTCTTCTGTGGATACGTTTTCCACCAGCCACATGAGTGTCTGCAGCAATTGGCATTCTGGGAACTGCGTTTGTATCAAAATACTCTCGGCTTCTTTTCATGATAGTTAACCTTAGTATAATGATGTAGTGGTAATTTATATGTTATTAATTTATTGTTTTCGAGTAATTAAGTGATTTAGTGGTCATTATATAATGTTAATTTGCCTTTGAAAATGCCGAAAGGTTCCACCAAGTGCCATCAATCAACAGTATAAATAATTCTTTTCATGTGTGGGTCAAGCCGCTGCGCCGTCAGGTTTCTTTATAGATTAGGACAGTTCTGTCCCTTGTTTGGCTAGTATTAGTCTGACTCTATCAGAGGTTTCTCCAAGACTTGGTACTTTTGTATCTCAGTCGCTACTTGTATTTTGCTTTAGCGGCTTTATAGCCGTCCCAATCCTCGTCTGGTTCCTCACAGGTGTTCCATAATTACCACTTATGAAAATGGTGTGTTAATGTGTTATTATCAATACTTCACGAATAGTGACTACCTGCCTTGCGTGTAATACCTACACCTACGCTGTTCGTGAAGAAAATAGTGCAACTGTAAAAGCTTATAACTTGGTCAGTTTTCGTTAGTTTCATTTAATTATTTTTATACAGTATTTCGAAGCGAATCTCTAGTCGGGGTGTCTGAGCTTTGCACTATACAAAATTTCACGTTGTATATCGACCATAAATATTTATATATATTATATTATACGTCACAAAGTACTAAGATTGTTTGGTCACGCTAGAATTAGACTATTTTTGTTCATTTTTTCGTATTCAAAAATGGAACATCGAGCGACATGACCACTCTCTGAGAGCCTCTTGGCGGTACTAAATCGTATTTATTCGCGTATCTGCATTTATAGGGGTTCACAAAGTACTTTGTAAAAAAAAATCTGTATTTAGTTACATAAAAAGAAATATTTTTATTGTCAAAGGAGAAGTTCTGACATAATATTACATAATTATCATAATGATTTAAACTACAGAAGCTGGTGAAAAGACAACTTTATTTTTGTGAAATTTCTCACTAATAGAGCAAACTTTACAGTCATTTTTCTCTAAAAAAAGGAACCTACCTGATATCAGGTTATTCTACAAACAGATAGCCAACCCCCATTGCAATTGCTTCGTATACCTTGTTTATTAAATTTATGAGTAATTTGACATGAATTTAAGCATCGAAAACTATGCAAATCGTATGATTTGAAAAACCTGTTTCACTTTCATCGATAATTACCATATGTAATCCGTTGTTAGGTAAAATATGTTTTAATAAACGTTTAGAGAGCTAAATTTACTAAGTATGTTTGTGAATACCATGTTTGTACGATAAATATTTAATGACTTTAAATGCAATGAAAAGTATGGTTTCTGAGCAATATGTGGCGCGAAATATGTTAGCCCTCTTAAATCACATAGGCTCTCATTCTCATGCTGTGTGCGTTAACAGCTGAGGCCAATTCCCATCTGCGAGCACCGGTCTCTCACGTGGCCTACCTAGGTACCTTACGATGCGATCTTACATTAAAATTCTTCAAGTTGACAGTTACATTTGCTATTTTTGTAACGGCTCATGTTGCTTTTGCGATGTTTAATCTTGCAACTTTTTTAGCTACGTACTTCTAGGCTCTACTTATTTATGCGCGCCGCTTCACTTACTTAAATATCTTCAAACTTTCCTTTAGCAAAATTATGTAAAACTAGAGTTAACTAGAGTTCCTATGTAAACAAAGAGACATGCTATTTTACTTATGGTAGAGACTAGCGGACGTCATACAGTTTCACCCACGTAGCTCCCGTTCCCGTGGGAATACGGCAATAAAACATAGCCTATGTCATCCGGGAATAGTGTAGCTTTCCATCAGTGAAAGAATTTTTCAAATCGGTCCAGTAGTTTCGGAGCCTATTCGATGCAAACAAACAAACAAATCTTTCCTCTTTATGATATCATACTGCTGATACAATATTTTTATTACTCATCGTCATAACCATGACCTCCCTTAGTAGGTACACTACTTGCAGGTGAGGCTGGTTTGGGTCCCGAAGGTATGATTAGGCCCCATTGCAGCCGACATATATGTCTGATCCATGCAACCTCTTTTGCTGTACAGTTTTCATTGCTGTTCTGCTCCTATTTGTCGTAGCGTGATGTTATATAGCCTATAACCTTCCTCAATAAATGGACTATCGAACTGTCAAAGAATTTTGGAAATCCAACCAATAGTTTCAGAGATCCTAGCATTTGTTCCAACAAACTTAATATAGAGTGTAGAAGTACTTTTGTATTATTTCCAAACAGTGTGGGTATCTTATGGCAGTGTACCATAATAGCCGGTTATTATATCTATATAAAAAACCTAAATTATCTGTTATTTCTCTGTCTCCATTTAAAGCAGACCTTCCTTATAAAATAGTTATGTACCATAAAACTGCCGCCCACATCGCAACATTATTTAGATATCTCTACTAATATAATAAAGAGGAAAAATTTGATTGTTTGTTTGCATCGAATAATCTCCGAAACTACAAAACCGATTAAAAAAAATCTTTTACTGTTGGAAACCTACACTATCCCCGGATGACATAGGCTATGTTTAATTCCCGTATTCCCACGGGAACGGGAGATACATGGGTGAAACCGTGTGACGTCCGCTAGTCTCTACCATAAAGTAAAATAGCATGTCTCTTTGTTTACATAGAAACTGACGTGTTAATATTACGTCGTACGGTGGGTCTTTACTACTATTTATTTATACTAATGAGGTGGCAGACAAGCCTACTACCCAGCTGATCAAAAGTGGTTACAGCAGTAGCCTATGAACGTGTTGGTACACTTGCGCTGTAGATTTTACACAGTCATGTAAAATGTGAGAAATTGCAGTACATTTTTTTTCACAATTTACGCACGTCCCGCCTAAAAAGCAAGATCACACCGGAAAACCCCCCAAAGACGCGGGATAGCATCCGAACCACCCCCTAGGCGAGGCCGCAGTCGTAGCCGTAGGTCTGTGGAGAGTCCTGGCACATCCTTCCGAGGGCTTCCGACCGTAGGCTGTTGGGCGTTACGTGATTCAAAATTCAAATAGTAAGCGTTACTTCCGTCAGAAAAAAAAATCTGAGTTACTCCCTAGTCACGTCTAAAGAAGTTTTACTTTAAAAATGTGAACAAATTTTAAGTTTATAATATGTAGAAGTTACGAAATATTCTTTTCAAAACCTTCAGTAATATGACATGGTGCACAAAACATAGGCTTGTAGAAACAGCACGGTACTTCGGTCAGTGTACTAGCTAGTTGCTATTTTCTTTTTAGCGATAACGACAAGGCCAGTTTAATAGCTTTGGGTACGGTGGTCCGTAACGTTTTTTTTATTAACTGCCTAGTTTGTGAATTAACTTCTACATTTACACCGTTGCGTAACAGGAAAGGGTTTTTAGCTAGTCACACCTTTATTCGCTGATGGGGTAGATAGAGGCATACAATACGCCTGCATTATATGATGCGTATTTTGTTGCACATAATAGATAATGAGTCTAGCTATTCCCGTGTTAGGTATGAAATAGCCCCTTGACAGGCGCAGGATGTAAATTTACAAACCGCCTATAAAGGTCAACTTGGCCTTGTTACTGAAAATATTAATGGCTTTGTGTAGCTACCTTGTTTTCATATTGCCATGTAATTAGCTGATAGTCTTTCTAAAATTCAATAAATAAAAAATAAAAATAAATAAAATTCAGTATCAACTGCTTAACGTGCCTTTCGAATCACGGAAAAGCTCCCAACTGGAACTACCTCAGAAAGTGGTCAATCATCTCAGTTTCAGCCTGAAAAAACTGATTCGGTTGTAGTCCTGGCAGTCGAAGCATGCGATGTGGCTGAAGATGATGTTGACTTTACACCATTGAAAACCTTTGTAACAAGAATTCAAATAAAATTTATTTAAATTTATTTACGTAAAACGTCATTAGCATCCTTATTTCATCACGGCAATAGGCTCACTAGCATCATCATTACGTAGAACTATGTAAATACAACTGATATAGTTTAGGCATCTCTGCCTCTACTTTCGGAGAATTAGGCGTGATTTGATTATGCAAATTTGTATCGCATTTCAGTTTTTATTTAGATACTTATGAATGATAGAAGTTAGAGCCAAAGTGTATTTGTATTGCTCTATTTGCATAACATACAGAGGATACTCGATAATTTGAAAATCCCTCTACCAAATAATGAAGCGACATGTGTAAGTACTTTTGGTACGCGTCGGTGTAAGTAGCGGTCAACCGGCCCTAGCACGTTATTCCATCCAGTCGAATGTGAGGGGCTCATTATCCGAGTAACGGTCCTCCACTCTTATTGTCCCCGACCATACCCAGTGGTTTGTTCCTTTTTTCATGAATATACTAATTAAACGAACGGAGGAACTTGGGATAAGGGTTGTTACTACAAAAGATACGATTTTAATAGATGTTTTGTAAATAAGGTCACTTGAGTACCGTTTATCTACTTAAGTTTATAGTCAAATAGGTACAGTTTGTCAAAATAACAGTTTAATTAACCGATTAGATTGGCTACACTGTAAAATCAGTTCTTTTTCAAAAGTATGCATTTTTTAACGAAATAGGCAATAAAAAAGTTACACAGTTACTAGAGCAACATAACAGTGTGGGTAGTGTTATCAGCAAAGTAAGGACCGTGAACGATTTGATTAGTTCGACGCGCGCTTGCACTCCGAAATTACTTTCAAACTTCGCTGCGTTCTAACATTGAAACTTCTGTATGTATATACGAGCCTAGTACTATAATGTGATATTATTTATTCAAATAGCCCCCTGGTATAATGCCAAAGTTGGTCAGTTCCTAATTAAATAGTAGCCTAAATATTAATAATTAGTACAAAAGACATACAGTAAGACATGTTAAATTTAAAACGTAAATTATAGCAGGCATTTACATAATTATTATTTTAAGACATCTAACATTGTAAAAAATTAAAAAAGTTTTTAAATTTCGGTACACCTATCTATTATGCATGCCTTTTTAGCAATGCGGTTGTATAGTGCTACTAACTAAGTACTGTATATAGTACATAGAACTTAAGGCTAACCGCATGTGTCTGTTATGCTAATAAATACTTTAAAACAATGCCCTATCTCACTTAAACTGGCGTGACAAAGGAAACTTAGTGTCACGAACCACTGATGAACTAATTGCACTTTTTGCACTGACCAAGTACTAATGCCAAGGCTTACTTACTCATTGAGTTCCTATGTCCATTCCTGACAGCCTATGCAAACCTGCATTCGTGCAAAAACTAGTATGTCAAGATGATAAAACTTCGCGCGTATAATTGCAACTTTTAAATAAAAAAAAACATATACGAAGCACAGTCGTTAACCAACCTATAGGAGTCACAGAATTGTTTTTTCAGTACGCCGAAAATTTGATGTTCTAAAAATGATCGTATTTCGCGAGGAAGTTGTAGATGAGCGGCGCGCGCGTGTTCGCCCCTCAGAGTTTCAACGCACACTGATACGAATGGTCGAGTCGAGGTGCGTTCCGATCGGTCTGTCCGGCCCTGCCCCATCGCCCCCTGTCCCCATACCGAAATGCATCAATGACACTCCAAACACACGCACATTCTCAACAATGGGGGACATTGGGAACAATCGATAGGTAAAAAATGTCTGTAATTCATTAGGTGTCTTAAGACGGCTATCAACTACTATCTATCAACCAATTTGTAGCTACAATGGATTCTAGCAAAAAAAATTTTGCGCTGAAAATTGCTGAGTAATTATTTTTTGTCATCAAGAGATACTATGACGCACAGTGTTACTAATGTTAGTAACTTTAAACCAAATCGCGAATAACAATACATAGTACATCATACCAATAACATAGGTTTCAATTATCACAATGGTTATATGACTTGTCAATACATATAACCTCTTCGCGTTTAACCTCTAAACGTTTAAGAAAATCAATTTAACCAATCTTGCATGACTATAAACTGATAATGATGATGTAATTATGCAATCACGACGCACACATACGCGGAACACATACCTTTGTCAAGTAAATACACACACATATACATAGCTAGTATGTGTTGATACATACAGTTATATGTGTATGAACAACGTAACATATAGGTGGTTTTGTATTCTATAGATAGGTGTATTTGAAATGCGGGCGTTTCGACTGTGCAAAAATAAAGAGTTAGATAGTTTTGACCCAGTACCGAATAAATACGCATTTTGTGCATTTTGAAATCGCTTCGTTAGTATTTTTTTAGGGTTCCTTAACCAGAGGGCAAAAACAGGACGTATTATTGAGAGTTCGCTTTCCGTCTGTATGTGACGAGGCTATAACCCAGGAACCGTGAGAGATAGTTGAATTTTTCACAGATGATGTATTTCCGTAGCCGCAATGTCAACAGATAGGTAGGTACTAACAATAAAGGATCGTTTTATTACGGGACATCCTTCCTGAGGGCTTACCCGGGGCTCTCAACCATAGGCTGTTGGGCGTTACGTGAGGTTTTTTAGTCGGTAAGAGTCCGGCATAGCATCCTACGAGGATTTTCCCTCACGTTAAAAAAAAAAAAAAAAAAAAAAAGGATCGTTTTATTTTTCGTGCATATCTTCTGGCGTTGATATGTGCTGCAGCCGGAGTATTTTTTGCCGAAGCTCGTCCAATGTCGTAATCGGTTTTGCGTTAATCCTGTCTTTGATACAACCCCAATAAAAAAAGTCCAGAGGGTTTAGGTCGGGTGATCGGGGTGGCCGTAAGATAGGAGTAGGACCAAGTCGCCCGAACCATCGCCCCGGATACTCTTGGTCTAGGTATTGTCTAACAGGACGAGCGTAGTGAGCTGGGCAACCATCATTTTGATACCACATATTTTGTAGATCTCTTAGGGAACGTCTTAGAAGAAGACAATAAAAATTAAAAATACAACAAACGTGATTATATGCCGGTGTTGGTACGGAGCCCTCCGCATGTAGCCAGTTTTTTTTGTAATGCGTGTGTCTGTCGAGACGTACTTTAAAATTTATGTCAGTAGAGAGGTACTTAGATGATATTCGATACTTATAAATATAAATAAATATTCACGGACATTTCACACAACGCTATCTGATCCCAAAGTAAGCTAGGAATAACCTGCTTGTGTTATGGGTATCAGACCACGGATATTAATACTTAAATACTTTTAAAAACATACATATTATACATAGAAACACCCAGACTCTTGAGACAAACATTTATGGTTCACACAAATATTTGTCTCCGGTGGGAATCGAACCCACGACCTCCAACGCCGCAGGCAGTATTACTACCGACTGCGCCATAGAGGCAGTCCAATATTAATAGGGAGGCCCCCTTTAATATTATTAATTTGTCTATTTTTATTATTAGTTGCTATAGCGGCAACAGAAATACATCATCTGTAAAATTTTTAACTTTCTAACTATTACGGTGCATGAATTACAGCCTGCTGACAGACAGACAGAACGACGACCAACGAAGTCAACGGAAATTTTGTGAGCATATTGAGCAGGTCTGAGAATCGGCCAACATCTATTTTTCATACCCCTAAGTGACCGGGAACAACATTCCACACGGGCGGAGCCGCGGGCAGCAGCTAGTATAATATAATATCGTATATGAATGATACTAATAATTGCACACTTTAACCGCAACACACAAAAAACTGCTTACTACTAAAAAGTATATAAGTATCGATCATTATTTTACCAATTACCTACCTTATTTTGTTCAGGACATGGTTCAATGTACATTAGACAATGATACGCGTTTATTAGTTAGTTTCACGATTTAGGAGGCCAAAGTGATCCTAAGTCCTAAGTCATGTCAATGTTCGTATCGCTTACTGAAATTGTGTTCACAGCATTATTACTGGTCACTTACTTACGTACCCTTGACTTGCAAAAATATAGTGTAGAAAGGCATTATAGTAAATAATGAAAATAATAAATACATACTAGATATATCTATACAAATAAATAAAATTGGAGTGTCTGTTTGTAATATTAAAATAACCGCTTTCTACTATATGCATATGAATGTATATACGGTACACATACCAAAATATATATTTTAAACATTTTTGTCTGTCTGTCTGTCTGTTTGTTCCGGCTAATCTCTGGAACGGCTGGACCGATTTGGACGGGACTTTCACTGACAGATAGCTTATGTAATAAGGAGTAACTTAGGCTACTTTTATCCCGGGAATAAGTTCCCACGGGAAGCGGGAACGGGAACAAATTTTACGCGGGCGAAGCTGCGGGCATCAGCTAGTATATAATAATAATAGAATTTGATTTTACTTATGTATTGTTTAGGTACACTGTACCAGTAGAGTGTGTAGAGGTATTTATTTAAATTTAAGGTTGGCAGCGCGAGTGTCGCGCCTCTGGTGTTGCAAACGTCCATAGGCTATTGCCCTCCTTTCTTCGGCAGTCGGGTAAAAAAGCCTTACGTCTGTTGTTTAGACTACCTTAACAAATACAAAATTATACAAATACCCAAACATGAACCACAAGCAAGCAAGTACCTCGCGGACTCGTCCCAAAGGTGAGAGCAGTATTCCACGCAAGGGCGTATCTGCGTCTTGTATAGCAGACACCGCTGGTTTGGCGTAAAGAAGCGCTTCACCTTGTTTAGGACTCCTAGCTTTCTTGAGGCTAGCCGAATACATCGCTCAATATAAAAAAAAATTAAAAAAACATGAAGGAATGAACGTGTAATCAGCTGGGGCTATTAATATTTTTCTTCTTTTGGCTAACACGTGGAAAATTTGTAATGCCTTGACTCTTGTGCTCTAAGCTAGAAAATATTTAGAATATCAGTGTTCCGCGGTGAGCTTGGCGGGCCCATTAATGTAAACTGCATACAACTGTGCCGTGGTGTGTATAATAAAAATAAGCATGCAGTCATAGACTTATAACACCATTCAGTATACATTAATGGGCCCGCTCAGCTCGCGGTGGAAACCAGGCGTTATTTGAACGTGTACCGCGGATTATTTTCCACTGTAGCTATAGATCCTGAGCGAACAGTCTGCAAGATTCCTTACGTGTGAAGATAGGTTTTTAGGAACCTTCAAGATAGATAACGCCTTTTTTACTCTTACAGAACCTGTTTTGCTTTTCAATATCAGCTGCCTAGCATATAGATAACGGATATTGAAATGCTTAGTAAATAGGTCTTTTTTTTTTTTTTTTTTACGTGAGGGAAAATCCTCATGGATGTTATGCCGGACTCCTACCGACTAAAAAACCCCACGCAACGCCCAACAGCCTATATAGTTTCGCTATGGTAGTAATTATGACAGATACTTATGAGGTTATGATATTAGTTATTAATGTGTTTCACAGACACAAAGGTCAAATTGTCAAACTGTAGACCAAAAAATTAAACAACGCCCTACAAACAGGCGTATCAGGGTGACATAACCGCATGGTAGTTAATTAGTACCGGAGGGCGCGGCGAACAGGCGCGGGCGCGGGTGCGGCGTTTTGAGGAAATTGTCGTTTTTATACGGTTTCCACCCTGCCTCCGTCACCCGAAGCCTCCAACATTCGAATAATGAAACAACATTTACCTTCATCTCATAGCTCCATACGCAACATGTTGCCCTGGTAATAAAGAGAAATTAATATCTTGATGTTACAATCGTTTTTGTTTGTGAGTAAGCGAAGCTTGCACACCACAGAGCTTAGGTTGGCGTAGTGGTACAAACACAACTGTTTTGTTATTTTCAATGTAATAATAACTAAAGAAAACTATTTTTATTAAAATTAAGCATTATTTTTCGAAACAAGTATGGCTTTTTTAACCCCAATCAAAACAGGGGGTGTTAAAAGTTTGACCGGATCAAGTTTGATGCGGTTTTTTGTTCGAAAGCCGATGTGACTGGGTAATTTACAGATCCGTCAAAAAGTTGTAATTTGATGGTATTTTCGCGAAATGGTAACCTGGAACTGAAAGTAGTCTGCTGAATACACACTCCTCAGAAAATTTACAAGATGAATACTAGTGACCGACCGAAGTTTCGGTTTCGGCCAGTTTCGGCCAAAAAATCGAGTTTCGGCCGCAGTTTCGGTTTCGGCCAAAATGGGCCGAAACTTTCGGCCGGGCCGAAACTCACGTGTTCATGAATTTTAAGTGCCTGGCTCTGCTTGTGACGTGGTTGGCGTCAGCCCAACCAGTTAATATGTTACTAACCGAAGATTTACAGATTTACAAAGGACTTCCAATCAATAGTGTTATATCAATTTTTACGGAATCCTAAAAATGTGATTTAGGACATTACATAACCCTAGATCTTTGTTGTCGTTTTCGTTGACTTTGTTGGTCGTCTGTCTGTCTGTCGGCAGGCTGTAACTCATGCACCGTGAACCGTGATTGTTAGACAGTTAAAAATTTTGCAGATTTCTGTTGCTGCTATAACAACAAATTAATAATATTAAAGGGAACTCCTACACAACATACGTGATTTTTTGCCGCTTTTCTTGTATGCCCATACGCCCTACGTGCGTTAGTCCGACTCACTGTTGTCCAGTTTTAGTCATATACTTCTAGAATGTATCCAAAACCAGCCAAGAGCTAGTACCTAGCAGGGCATTGTGTGGCTTTAGTCGGTAGGAGTTCGCAATAGCATCTATGAGTAATTCCACACGTAGAAGAAAGAAACTCATCTTTAGGTGGAGATATATCTAAAATGAACACTTGAGAAGATTTATACCGTTGATTGATGGCACTTGGTGAAACTTGCTGCACCTATTGAAAAAATAACCGGCCAAGTGCAAGCAAGAGGGCAAGGAAGAGGGGTGGAAGAGGTGCGGGGTGTATGCATTTCTATATGTTAGAGTTTGCGCGTGACACGACGCGGCCCGCTTTACGCGCCGTCTCACTATGAGGCCTAGCTGTCCGGAACCGGGTCAGATAGGGGCCTAAAATTTTAACTGTACAGTAGTCCTACCGACTAAAAACTACACGTATCCTACCTAACAGCCTACGGTTGGGAGCCCCGAGTATGCCTTCGGAATTATGCATACTGCGGCCGCGTCTTTGGGGGGTTATTCAGTTATTATCCCGCTTCTTGATGATGTGCGTGAATCTCTCACGTCCCGCTATCATCTAAGGCCCGCTTCTGTAAGGACGGTTAGCAGCCCTGTCACCGTGTATGTGGCGCCACCGCAGACTGTGGAATTCGGGTGGGAGAGTTCTCTCCCGCTTCCTCCCCGCCGTCTCTTTCACGAGCACGACCTGCTCACAGGAAGAGGCCTATGGCCCCGCTCCAGCGCCTCCTTGCGCCATTTAAACAATGACGCAAGGGCCCTCGCTTCCAGGTCCCATAGAGGGGTCCCGGCTAGAAGACATGCAGCCTCAACTAAGATCGTGCGGTATCCCCTTATCACCCTGACAGCCGTCGCCTTCTGCGGGCTAAGCACTCTAGCCGCATTGCTGGCCATCAGGATCTTCGACCATACGGGGGCCCCGTTAGGCCCCGTATAGGGCCATGCTCGGTACGATCCCAATGTACAGTCTCCTGCAGGGAGCGTTGGGTCTCCTGATATTGGGCTCCCTCAGCTATAGGACCAAACTTCGGAAGTGGTATCCGAAGTTCCACCGGATATCGAGTACGAGCCCCAGATATGTCATCGAGAGCTCGATGCCGATGCTGACGCCCCCTTTAAATAAGCTGGATCCCGCAGGTGGCCTTTAGGGCTGCGTCTCGGTGCGTTGCTCCTCGCGCTGTAATGATGGTGTCGTCGTAACTCGATACTAGACTCTAGAGCAACAGACCAAGCAGCACCCAATCGTAAATGATGTTCCATAGAAGCGGTCCTAAGACCGATCCCTATGGAACGCCGAACGACACATCTCGACGACCCTGCCCTAGCCAGCTCTGGTAGGATAAGGCCCTCTCGGAAAGCTAGGCCCCGACAATTCGGCATGCCATGGTAAATAAGCGCCTCCCAAACGCATCTCCAGGGCAAGGTGTTGAAAGCGTTGGCGATGTCAAGAGACCGAGAGATGCAACCACCACCTCACCCTGTTATATTGCCTCTATAACAAAAAATGCCTACTAAAATCAGAAAAAAGCATCCACACAACAAACGGAAATTTTTGTAACGGAACCCTCTCTGCGGGCATCCGACTCACACTTGGCTGTTTTTTTTTTTTTTTTTTTTTTTTTCAATATGAACACGAGTTTCGGTTTCGGTTTCGGCCGAAACTGACCCTGGGGCCGAAAGTTCGGTTTCGGTTTCGGTTTCGGCCGGAAAACCAGTTTCGGTCGGACACTAATGAATACCATGTTTAAGCTTATCAAAACAATATCAGGACCTGTGAAAAGACGACCCTTTAAAATACTTATACTATTCTTGAAGCTTGGAAAAACATCGATGACATTACACAATATTTGAACCAAAAAATGTTATCCTGGATTCAAAGTAACAACATCATTACTTCTATTAAATTGTCGATAACTCAGTTTCGGTATAACAAACAAAAATTACACAGTATGATTGGAAGCATCAAAAAATATATATCACATAGATACAGGATGTTTTAAGTCTTAGCAATTTTATGGAGCAACTTCTAAAGTAGTTGTTTGTTTTCAAATATGCTCAGATAGACACAAACTTTTTGTTATTCTTCGTCTTGATAACAAAAAGTCAAAACATTCGTTATTTTTGTGACTAATTTCCATTTATTACATATAGGGCCTTCAACATTTTATTGGCCGTTTCAAGTGGTAGACTAATAAATGAGCAAAGCCATCCTCTAAACATTGTATATAAGTACCGGAGCACACCATAGCCACATCAGATATAGTCTCGTTCCGTCGGTATAATGCGACCACCGCCGCCGGCCCCGATCGTAACACTCTAGCACAGCTAAAACCGGGCGATTCGGTTTTATACACACCCCCTATAAAAGCAAAAGGACCGGGTATGGTCCCGGGATAAGTGGGGGGTCTGTATCTTTATATCTGCCCCCCTGCGGCCCCTACTAGGGCATTATGACCGGGGGGTTCTTTGGACAGCTAAAAGAAATATCCGGTTGCCTTACCCGGCCACTAGCGGCCAGCCGGTAATTCTTCTTGCAAGTATTACTTTGCTTGTTTACGAAATAGTTAATCGAACCTCCCGCGGTTCGTTGCTGCCCTAGTAACTACAAAAGTAAACCAAATAAGAATCGTAATAAAAACTTATTTACTGTTTACATATAGAAACAGATAACACAATATTCTTTTTACTTAGTAGCTAATGCCTGTTTGGTAAGGTTCCCCGTAACCACAGTATAAATATATGTTGTTTAACCAGTATTGTAGCTCCCTACAAATGGACGAAGCGCAAGCTATACCTACGATTCTCGTTTTCGGCAGGCCTTTCAGCACGCTAGCAGCGTCCGCAGTCGCGATTGTGCCGAGTAGAAGAATAGACGGTGTGTCGTTTTTTAAATAGTAACCGCGCGTGTTTTATTTACTAAAAATATTTAATATGGCAACTAGAGTCTATTGTGCTTGCTTTGGGTTGCATGAATTCGTCAATAACGCACCCAGAGATAACGTTTTTTAGATTACCTGGAAACTCCGAAAGTTAAGACTATAAATTGATTTTACTAAAGTACTAATTGGTACTATACTACTAGTTGACTAAAGTTAAACAAAGTGATTGACACGAGTGAACTAGGTAGTTACATGAAGTAGGTATGTTTGTGTTTAAAACTAGACTTGTGCTTGCTCAGTCAGTGAACGGTGCGATCCGATATAGTACAATATCCAAAAAAAAAACTAGTTCAGAACTCTAGTACCTACGTGTAGGTAGTACATTTAGTTCCGTTGTCAGTTCATAGTTATTTAATTGAGAGCAATGATTTAGGTATGTTTCAAGAGTATTCATTTCTTTGTGGATGAGCGATGTTACAGTACACTTAGCACCGTATGACTGCCTCTGTGGCGCGGTCCGTATGGATACCGCCTGCGGCGCTGGAGGTTGTGGGTTCGATTCCCACCCGAGACAAATATTTGTGTGACCCATAAATGTTTGTCTCAAGAGTCTGGTTGTTTCTATGTATAATATGTATTTAAAAAGTATATTAGTATTAATATCCGTGGTCTGATACCCATAACACAAGCAGGTTATTCCTAGCTTACTTTGGGATCAGATAGCGTTGTGTGAAATCTCTGTGAATATTTATTTATTTATAAAAAAAAATTGACAGCATTTTTGTTACCTTTGATTTTTATTACACGCATAGAGACAAATATGAACTTCCAAAGTTTAACACAACTTGACAATGTACGAAAAGTACTAGTGTACTAGAGACTGACTAGTACTTTCAAATCGAAAAATAGTTTTATTTTGTAAATCAAAAATTTAACGCAATGATTATAAAGATTAGAATTCCGTGATTCTATCACTGACGAAACATGTGATGAGCCGATTATTATTGTCTACGCCGCTTACTCGTTTTCAAATTTCTACACCCGTCTCACTCAATCGTTAGTAGATAACGGGCGCTGCGCCGCCACGCCACCGCCGCTCGCCGCCAGCCGTTGCGGGGATATTATATTATTACTCACAAAGTATTTTTTTGTTAAAATAAAAAAGGTACGTATTTACTCGAAATGAAAGCCGGTTGTCAGTAAAACAACAATCCTTAATACAAATTGAAGGCCTTGTTGGATTGAAAAAAATCAACTGCATTAGGCTCACTATCTATTACGCGTACGTAAAACTATAAGGTAAAATGTGGGCGTATACTGTGCCTCTGCCTACACCTTCAGGGATAAAGCTATATGAATGTATGTATGTACATATTTACAATCGCAATACTAAATAGAAAGTCAAAGTAGGCACATATTATTAAAATGCTGTAGGTGGGCAGCCCTATCGCATGCTTACGTACCGCGCGGCTGTAGGCATTTATTTCTAAAATCCGGCCGAGTCCAACTACAGTATACAGTGCCGTAACCGTTTGTCAGAGAATTCGAAAGAAAAGAAATTTGTTACCGGCATAAAAAAGTAGCGTATGTCCTTTCCCAAGCTCTGTTCTAGAAAGAAAGAATGAAGTTATTTATTCAGGCACATTAGGATTTAAATTATATAGATCAAAAAATTAACAGCAATAATGGTGCATGCACCTGAACAGGCAGCCATCTCAGCAATAAGCTACCATACCATTCCTGGAAATGGTATGCAGCACCGATTTTCGGATGGCTCCTATCCATGCTACGTGACATCAGGCTAACCATTATTACAATTATTATAATTAACCAACCCATATAAAATCAAAATGAAAATAAAATTACAATAAGCCACAATTTCCACATTAATTTCATTAAAGACAAGTTCTATCTCTATACCAAACTTCATTAGAATCGGTTCAATGGTTCAGACAAGAAAGTCTAACAGACAAAGTTACTTTTAAGAGTTCCGTACCCAACGGTTAAAAAACGGGACTCTATTCATGAGACTTCGCTCTCCGTCTGTCTGTCCGTGTGTCCGTCACGAGGCTGTATCTCAGGAACCGTGATAGCTAGAGAGCTGAAATTTTTACAGATCATGCATTTCTGCCGCCGCTATAGCAACAAATACTAAAATCAGAAAAAAGGGGCATTTAAGGGGGCTCCCAATCAACAAACGTGATTTTTGGCGTTTTTTGGTAAAGAACCCTCTGTTCGTGAGTCTGACACACACTTGACCAGTTTTTAATTTTAGCCCCTCTCTATAAAATAGAGTGCACAGGGGCTTATGGCGAGACTTTGTCTGTAGTCTGTGACTCTGTTGCATTAAACTACGTCACTAGGTCACGTGGATCATCTGTTCAAAGTTTGTAAGAAAACAAAAATGACAACGTCAATCGAATTGAACTTTCACTTTCACAATAAACGTGTTAGAGAGGGGCAGTCTGGTGAGAACGATTTCACGGCTTTCTTGTTATATTAGTAGGTAAGTTTACCCACTGAATACTTTTTAAATAAAACTGAAGTGTTTACCGAATTTATGCGTTATTATTATAATCCTTGAAAGCCGACCACGCATATTACCAAATACACATTAAGGGTAACTAACCCAATCTTAACTTGGGCGATCGTAAACGATAGATAGCTGTGCTTTCTCGCCCCAGGCTGTAGGCATTTCGAAAATAATAAAAACCCCTTTTGCCTTTTAGCCAGTTTATATTCTGTGATAAAACGCCTTTAATATCCTATCATAATTTATGAAAAGTGGTTATACCAACAACACTGAGTATAACATTATATATTACTAGCGGACGTCATGCGGTTTCACTCGCGTAGTTCCCGTTCCCGTGGGAATATGGCAATTAAATATATGCTTTGTTATTTAGGAATAGTTTAGTGTGTAGATGATATTTTCATTCGCTACTTAAGTAGAGTCGCTATAACAATACAGATTGCATGACAAACAAGCCTCTACGCGCCCGCCCTGACTGTGTTAAGAGCGGTCAACCCGTCTATCTTTTCATACAAACGCTCGTACATGATTATGGCGTTGTAACAGATATTTCTTTGAAACTTTTGAACAAATAGGTATCCTGAGCACTATATCTAGGTTTCTATTAAAACACGAAATCAAAATTTTAAGAAACAAATTCAGTACAAGCTTCCAAAAACCTGCTTTTTTGCTCAAATTTTACATGAAGTTTGGGCGTTTATAATGTACTAATTAATTGTAACTAGAAAGAAATATTTGCATAGAAACCTTGCAAATGTAATGGAGTTTCTAAATGTAAACCTTTTTTTTCATAATCTTGAAAGGCTTACGAAAAAACACGTATTTCTTGGAACAAGTTTTATGAAATTTCCGCTCACTATTTTTCTTTCAATATTATCGCGTTCTCACTCGCTTGTTAGCCATGTGGCGGTAAGAGGTACGCGGGGGACGAGTCGAGCGGGGTCGGGCGGGGTGAGACGCGGGAGTTGAATGGCGCACGCACGGCAGCGTCGGCAGCTCGGCTCTCGGGCCTCTCGGAATTGTTAGTAGGTATTGAATTTCTTGACTGCGCGTACATGACTGCTGCTGCGTTTTAGTTTTAGTGAATTCTGTTTACCTACTACAACGATTTTTTTTTTTCATACCGGACACTGATTTTGCTTGCGAAAGGATTATTGATTTAGTAAAACGAACCTGGCACTAGTGAATACGGACACAGATTTTGTTTGAATAAGGAATTTGAAGGAGAGTGATTTTATTACTTACTAGTATCTAGCTAGTATTGAGAAAAATCGTTTTGCAAAATGGGTACGTCGATTTACGCTTTTATTAGGTCGTCGTCGTGTATGTAACTAACATGTTTTGGAATCTTAGGAAGCTAATTTAACCATCTTCCAAGTATCGTGGCGTCATGAAAATTGGCAGGTGTATGTAGTTCTGATGAAAATACAATAATATGGCACTGTCTAACTGATCTGATGATGGAGCCGGAAGATATGAACTGGAACTTCATGATGGACATCGTATCATAGCTGTGTTTGGACTTGTTAGAAAAGTCTTGTAATGAACTTTGACCATGATTAGGTTTTAAGGTCTGATGATCAAGACGGAAGACAGGCACTGGCATTCCATGATGGAATATCGTATCATAGCCGTGTTTGAACTTGTCAGAAAGGTCTTTTAATGAACTTTGACTACGATTAGGTTTTGTCACATAATTATATAAGAGCTAAAATTGATAGTAGATGATAATTGAAGAAGCGCTCGTGGCCCCGCGGACTCAGTGTTCTGTAAACGATCACTGCAGTAAGCAACTTTCACTATGGCCAGTCCATGGATGAGTGACCATTCATATGATCACTTTGTGACATTTATTTGAGCGTTTCCTGCTTCGGAAGGCACGTTAAGCCGTTGGTCCCGGTTGCCAGTAAAATGGCAGTCGTTAAGCTAAGTTGAAGGCTTTATTTCAACAGCAGGCAGTCACAACCTGCGCCTGTCCATTTAAACACGGTAATACGGCTCACCACCTTTTACGTGGGATAAATTATACAAAGGTGAAATGTGGGCATATAATATGCCTCTGCCTACCCCTTCGGGGATAAAGGCGTGAACATATGTATGTATGTAAAATTGATAGCTAAGTATACTTACCAACTACTTATTGCGACAGCCCACAGACATACCTACAAGACGATACAGATAAAAGGCAAGCTAATATTGAGCGTGGCAAATATGTACACACAAATGCAAACGTGCAAAACCTGTGCCGGATCCAGGGTTTAGACGAAAATAATTCCTGCCATTGCGAGTTGCGACACAGTGTTTCACTATTGTATAGGTACTTGTTCATTGTTACTTGTGTTACATTTTTAACCGAATTCAATTTATGAGAAGGTTTTAGGTATATTAACTGACTTTAAAAAATGAAGTTGGGTTCCCTTTTTCTAAAAAGCTTTATTACATGCAAAAGTGATCTAGTTTGTTACGATTTTTAAAAAGGCTGTGGGTACGGTTATAATGTTATAAAGAGTACCTACCTACTTCAGAAATACTTTTTTTTTTTTTTTTTTTTTTTTTAACGTGAGGGAAAATCCTCGTAGGATGCTATGCCGGACTCTTACCGACTAAAAAACCTCACGTAACGCCCAACAGCCTATGGTTGAGAGCCCCGGGTAAGCCCTCAGGAAGGATGTCCCGTGACTCCCAACAGACCTACGGCCGCCAATGCGGCCTCGCCCAGGGGGTGGTTCGGGTGCAATCCCGCGTCTATGGGGGATTTCGGGTGTGACCCCGCTTCTAAGGGGGGGCGTGCGTGAGTGCTCACGTCACGCTGCCGTCATGGGCCTGCTTCTGTAAGGACGGTGAGCGGCCCTCTCACCGTCCTCAGACCCCCGGTCATGGAGGCCGATAGTCCTCGGCGAAGACACGTCGGCGGCGCCCAGGGCGCCGACTGCGGAACTCGGGTGGAAGAGTTCTCTCCCGCACCCGGCCCGCCGCCTCCTTCGCGAGCATGACCTGCTCGCAGAAAGAGGCGGCGCAGTCCCACTTACTCCCGCTGGAGAGCATGGCTCGCACCATGGCCTCAAGCGAGAGAGTGTCCACGCCCAGACCCACTACGAGGACCTGTCGCTGTTGTGCCCACGCCGTGCACTCCACCAGCGTGTGGAGCGCCGTGTCATCGCTGCGGTCCTCGCAGTGCTGACACTCGGCCGTGGTTTCCCGGTGTTTTCGCCACAGATACCCGGCAAGCATCTGTGTCAACCGGTAGGAGAGAGCACCGTGTCTTCTCTCCAGCCACTCGTCCATGACCGGTCTGACGGCCGCGATTGTGGCGAATCCCCCCTTTGGTTGCTCAAGTCGCATCTTCCATGTCTCCAGGGTTTCCTGGTGGAGCAGGGTCCGCTGGGCCTCGATTTCTCGAGACGCAGGCCTTTGGCCCCGCTCCAGCGCCTCCTTGCGCCATCTGAACAGTGACGCAAGGGCTCTCGCTTCCAGGTCCCATGGAGGGGTCCCGGCTAGGAGACATGCCGCCTCACCGGAGATCGTGCGGTATCCTCTTATCACCCTGACGGCCATCACTCTCTGCGGGCTCATCAGTCTAGCCACATTGCTGGCCGTCAGGGTCTCCGCCCATACGGGAGCCCCGTACAGGGCCATGCTTCGCACGATCCCAAGGTACAGTCTCCTGTAGGGAGCGTTGGGTCCCCTGATGTTGGGCATCAGCCGCGCGAGTGCGGCCGATGCTCCCCTCAGTTTTGGGATCAAACTTCGGAAATGATGTCCGAAGTTCCACCGGCCATCGAGTACGAGCCCCAGATACTTCATCGAGGGCTCGATGCCGATGCTGACGCCCCCCACCTGTAGGCTGGATCCCGCAGGTGGCCCCATCCGAGGTCCGTGGAAGCACAGAGCCTCGGATTTGTGAAGGGCGACCTCAAGACCCAGCCGCCGAATCCGACCCACGACCTGAGCAACCCCTGCCGTGGCCTTAAGTGCTGCGGCACGGTGCGTTGCTCCCCGCGCCGTAACGAGGGTGTCGTCGGCGTAACACGTTACGCCGACCCCTCTGAGCAACGGACCACGCAGCACCCAGTCGTAACCGATGTTCCACAGGAGCGGCCCTAAAACCGATCCCTGTGGAACACCGCACGACACATCTCGCCGACCCGGCCCCAGCCAGCTCGGGTAAGTTATGGCTCTCTCGGAGAGATAAGCCCCGACAATTCGACGGAGGTAGGGAGGCACTCCATGATAGATAAGCGCCTCCCTGACGCAGCTCCAGGGCAAGGTGTTGAATGCGTTGGCGATGTCGAGAGACACCGCCACCACCACCTCACCCTGTGAGACTGCTTCCTCCGTCAGGCCTCTAATGCGCATGATCGCATCCACGGTGGAGCGTCCCTGACGGAAGCCAAACTGGCTATCCGCCAGATCAGGCCCCACGCGTGTGAGGTGCCCGACGAGGCGTTGTGCAATAATGCGCTCAAAGAGCTTGCACACCTCGTCGAGCAACACGATCGGCCGGTACCCTGATGGGGAATTTGCCGGCCGCCCCGCCTTTCGAATCAAGACCAGTTTCCCTGTCTTCCAGACCTTGGGAAACTGGCCTTTCTCGAGGCATGCGCTAAAGAGCCCAATTAGTCGAGGGCTTCAGAAATACTTTATTGAAAAATTGAGTTTACAAAATGGCGGCTTACCAAATGCAGCTTTAGAATAGGTACGCCACGGTATGACAAATGTCTATGAGTGAGTGAATGTAGGAACAGGTACAACAAGTACAAGATGCTGCCATGGGGTTTTAACTAAGTAGGTATGAAAAGGATAAAACATTTAGTGTTGCCATATAAATGTAACGAGTAATTATCTTCCGGTCTTTATAAAAGTAAATTATTATTATTGTATCGTCTTGTATGTCTGTGGGACGGACACATTTTTCAAACAACAACACTTATAGATTTTCAGTGTTTGCAGAAGTGGATTTTCTTTTTTGTAAAAAGGTTTTTTATTTCTTGCTTTTCAATGTCTACGTCCAAAATCAAACCAATATCGGTGTAAAGTTCTCCTGAATACGAATAATATGAGGTCAAACACGAGGTAGTTGGTACATACCGTTGAGGAGTTCCCTCGTCTCTCTGTCATCTCCATCATGAGGTCAGCTCTACCTGTTTTGTAGTGTCATGAGATATTCCTGCACCTAAATGTCAGATTTTTACCTCATGTGTGCCTAAAATTTTCGAGAGTTGCCCTCGATTTCTCAGGGTTTCCATCATCAGATCCTGGACCTAATGACAATGAAACCATTCGGGAAGTATATTCTTTCAAAAAAAAAAGAATTGTTTCGGTTGGTAAACGACGGAGATATGCGCGAACAAACATTAAAAAAAAACATACAAACATCCGAATTGAGAACCTCCTCCTCTTTGGGAAGTCGGTTAAAAATATAACTCTTTTCTCTTTCTCATATTAGTGGGATAATATTTTTTTTACAAAAGTTTTTAATACTTCTGAAAAACTGGTGTTTGGAGGAAATCGGAATCTTCTCGACAACCGATACCTATGTTTTATGTATTTTTACAAGTGTAACAAAGTCGTTTAGAATAAAAAATAATATACTTACCCAACTGTATTTAGACTGTTTTATTTGATCAACCGCCTTTACTACGGTGCAAATTAACCCACACAAACATATATTTGTAGATATTCACATACTGTATGTGTATTGTATACAAGTAGGTACTACTGCTACTCCATAACTAGTGCTCTGTTTAGGGTATCTAGGTATATTATGGGTCTATGTCTAAAGTCGAATTGCGTACAGTAAATGGACTATCTAACACTGAAAGATTTTTTCAAATCGGTCCAGTAGTTAGCGCGTTCAACCAAACAAACAAACAAACTCTTCTGCTTTATAATATTAGTTTAGATAACTGTGCGCGAGTAGCGAGGCACGCGCGCGATACGATATTATTTTTATGAATGGCTCACTACCGGCCGCCCAGTGCCCGCGAGCGCTCAGGCGCTTTCTCTTTCTTTTCGCTTTGCCTCTTGTTCTGACATTGCGCTGGATGAAACAACAAGCTTTTTGGCCATGCTCGCGTTGCCGTTCGTCGGACTGGGAAGGGCCCTCTTAAGATAGCCCTTAATAACTTTTACAGCAAAAAGTCGTGCAATGTGTTTGTACAACTTTTTTGAGTAACAGTATCAACAATTTATTTATTTTAGTATATTTGATTTAGGTACATACCTATTTGATCAGAATTTACTTATTTTAATTAGTCTTACAATATTAATTTGATAAAATACCTAACAATTATAAAAGTCTGGTCAAAAAAGGACTCGCACACGGAGAGTTCCGTAAATCCGTACCAAAAAAACAGCAAGTAAGCAAGTTTTTTTTAAGAGTCCGTTTGACGCCAAATAGACCTTGATCTAGATCTCAGGACTCGTGAGGTTTAATGAATTAAAATTTTAACACAGACAACTTCAGTTCATGAACTAAAAACGCTCTAGGCCGGAAACACGATTGCTGATAAAATCCTCGATAGATTTTTGTGTTGAAAATACCTCGATTTCTTGAAATTTTAACCTAGATCTCATAAGTTTTAAGTTGTTTCTATAATATAAAATATTTATAAGAAATGCAATAGTTAAATCTTTATTTGCACTAGACCACTTTTTTAATATTGGTTATAGTTTTTTTTATAATTAATTTATTTCGTTAAAAATGCACAAAAATCGTTCGCATCTCTCTCTGTCTTGCACGCAAAAATGTATATCTTCTATCTTCTTTCAACAATTTGGCGTCTGGTAGGCTCTTAACGTGAGAGAAAATCCATCATGGATGCTATGCCGGACTCCTACCGACTAAAAAACCTCACGTAACGCCCAACAGCCTATGGTTGGGAGCCTCGAGTAAGCCCTCGGAAGTCTGACGGCCGCGATTGTGGCGAATCCCCCCTTTGGTTGCTCAAGTCGCACCTTCCAGGTCTCCACGGTTTCCTAGTGGAGCAGGGACCGCTGGGCAGCAACTAATCAAGTGTGTTGTATGGGAGTCCCTCTTAATGCTTTTTATTTTATTTTAGTATTTATTTGGCAACAAAAATACATCATCACGGGTCCTGATATACAACCTTGTGAACCTTGTACGGATGGTGAAGTCTCATAAATAGGTACGGGACCCTAAAAATCGATTAAGTTCCTACAAGACGATTTAAAACCTCGCAATATCAATCAATACATATAATAAAATAGTAACAGGTCGCTGTCTGTACATGGAAGATAAATAAGAAAAAATATTATAGGGAGGCTTTATGAACGCAATAGAACCCAAAACAATGATTTTTAAAATTTTTGTCTGTTTGTCTGTATGTCTGTATATCTGTTTGTCTGTACGGTTGTGCACGCTAATCTCAGTAACCGCTCAACCGATTGCAAAGCGGTTTTTTTATTGTGTTGAGGTTTGCTCCAGTTAACATTTAGCGTTTGTTTTATGTAAATCGGTTTAGAAATAGATCGGTTTAGAAGAAAGTTATAACACTTTTAAGAATCAGATATTTTGAAAGTTTTAATTGTAGGGGTTTCTTTGAATGTGAGTGAACCTAAACTGGCGTGTTGGCTTAATCATAAAAGAGCTTAATGATTAAGACTATTTTTAAACAATTCAGTCCAGTGAATTGTTTTAAAATAGACTTAATCATTAAGCTCTTTTATGAATAAGCAAACAGGGCAGTTTCAGACGCTGCTTGATGACTCTGATGAAGAAATACCTTTCCTTTCATACACCTTATGTGACGTAAACGAAGTTGCGGGCTCAGCTAGTTAGAAATATGTTAAATCTGCTTTTTAGTTTAAACCAAAGCTTGAATATGATCAGTTAAAAGTTTTCTCAAGAGACTTGTCAAATAAAAGACATCAACGTGCTACTTTAAAATATTATTTTAAAATGGCATTGCCATACGATATTATTCTCCAAATTTCCGGATTAAGAGTGTACTTTCACTATGTTATTTATTGCCTATCGAAATAGCAAAGTTGTTTAATAATAAAAAGTGAATAAACCAGCTCAAGTTGGAACATAAGCATTAACATACCCATAAAAAGAAAATATGAAAATCGAATAGTTAGCTTAGAGTTCATCTCGGTCTAATAATATGACATACATGTGAATTCGTAAATGATTTTCATTACAAGAAAAATGAAGCTGAAAATAATCCTCAACTCAAGGGCGTCGGAACAGTAACAAAAACACCAGTAACAGGAAACCAGAAAATGTTCAAGATAGCGTCGACGTAATCGGGGACGTGGCCCTAACTTGAATTTTGGGGTTTTCCCTGCTAAAGTTGAGCTCAAAGACGTCCTCAAAGCCCCGCAGTGGGTGGGTCGGGTACCAGGGTGGCATAGCGCGGGTGGAGGTTTTGGGGTATCAAAGTTTACCCCCGTGGCGCGCGGCGGCTATACTTCGTGTAGGAGGGTACTGCCTCTGCTACTTTGTTCGCCTTTTGGCTCGTGACAGTGGCACTTAAGGGAGGTACACACGGTCGCAGCGCTATATTAAAGTAGTATAATCCTTAGTAAGTTGGCGGGCGCTTACGACTGACTCGGCAAAGTACGTTCGTAATCTCAGAGTCGAAATGTCATTTGTACGATAATATCTTGCGGACGCTAAATTTAAGTGATGGAGGGCTCTCTTGTGAGTGTTATAAAAGTTTTGAAAAGTATCTAGGTATAAACTTATAGATAAACTTTTAGAGAGAAAATAGAGTGTTAAACCTCACAATTCCATTCCTTCATAAAATTACATTTTATATTACAACAGCATTTCCTAAATCGAGCATACCAAGTATTGATTAACTCCACATGTACTGTTCCACAACATTCATTTACTTTACACCTGACCGGTTTTGCCTCTCAGCATTCTTAAAGGTAAAACTAATTTCATATGTGCAGCAGGTTACACCAAGTGCCATCAACCAATAGTATAAATAATCAGAGCATACCAAGGTTTTGAGTTTCGAACGTTTAGTTCTTATCGCATCACCAACAATTTTCCAAGGACTATCGGCTGTCGAATATGGGACATCGGCTCAATACCGGTAAATACAATTACTGGTACTTGAGAAGGAACTAAAGAACGATGGAGTTGACCGTATCTCAAATCAACCAAAATCAATAATTAACAAAAAACCTGACATTCGTGTATCATTTTAACAAAAATATTACAGTATTCGTTCATTCACATCGATTACGAAACTCGATAAAAATTTATCGATTCGTCAACAGCACTCTCGAGTAATCATGTGCCTGTCATTATTTCAAACAACAGATTATTTAAATATCGAACAGAAACAGTTTTTTTATTATTAAAGTTACGGCCTCAGCTTTTCAGCCAGGAACATTGCCTACAAATCAATAGTGATGTGAATTAAATATTAATTGTAATGTCGAATATCACTTTACATTCATCATCAAATTACATTATTCTAAATATTTGCCACATTGACAGTGTCGATGTCGCACTGGCAGCGTATGAGGATGTCATTGCAGAGGTCTGGGATTCGAATCCCGAGTCGCAACAAATATGATATGCAAATGTTACTGACTTCGAAATGTTATATTTTGTTAGTGCCTAGAAGACACTAACAAAATATCGCACATACATCCCATAACTTTCATGAAAATAAATTACCAAATGTTTTGATAAGCTCAAAACTCAACGAGAATAAAATTCGATAAGTGTATCCTACCGAGTACTTCTGGGGAAATCCTTAAATACATAAAGACAGCTTACCAAGCAGCCCCAACCATTTTTTAAATACAGTTGGAGTTGGTAAGTAAGCCGAGTTGTCGATATAGAAAACCAACGCGGCTGAAGTCGCGCTGACGGCTAGTATAACATGAAAGCCCGTTACAACAAGGGTAATCAAACATTGTTGATTCGTTAAATGACAACTGAAATATGACAATATATTATGTCGTGTTATGTGTAATATCAATATCTCCATCTATTTTAGGAGAGTCGTATGATTTTATGACGTCATACAAATTTTTTATGGGATTATGTATTAAGGATGGGACCGATATCGATAATAAATAAAATGGGGCCGGCACGTTTTAATTGGCTGCTTGCAAAATTTGAAACTAAGCTGTCAAATTGTACCGTAGTCGACTCATCGGCTTAATGCCGTCCCTAGACGAACGTGTGGCATGACGCAGCACGTAAATCATTTTCGTGCTGTCATGCATGCATGACCGTTTAGTAGTCATGATTGAAGTGATTGTCATGCAAACTACGTACTATCGATAATGGATGAATTTTATTGATTGAAGTGAATGACATGCGCCATCCTGTTACATGATCAGGCATCATCATGCCATCTAGCAAGGTTATAATGTAAAGGTGAAATAGCAAACTTATGCTGCACATAGCAATGTGCACCCTGAATGAAGGACGAAAACATAATCCACGTAAATAGTAAAGTAAAATATATCGCTTCCTAAAATTCTAAAAAAAAAACCTTATCATGGCTCTATATACAATACAACAATCTGCAGATCAATACGAACATCCAGTTCCGTGTTGATGGCAACCCGAACTTTTCATTAAGATGAGAGAGACTTGCTTGAATGTTGTTTTAGTATTTCATCTCTCTTTTCAGGAGCCGTTGTGTCGGTTGACCGTTTACAAACTTTTGTATTTTAAACATCGTATTCAGAACGGTTGAGTTTTTGACAACGCTATTTAATTATATCAGATTGCGTATGTGATATTTATTATAATACCAGACAGCATTTTGAAAGTACGTCAGTTTTCGTTAAATGTAAAAAAAAATATTTAGCTAGATGACTCGTTCACGCTTCCCGTGGGAACATTTTCCCGGGATGAAAAGTAGCCTATGTGTTATTCCAGACTATAAGC
Source organism: Miltochrista miniata (assembly GCA_933228765.1). Lineage (NCBI taxonomy): Eukaryota > Metazoa > Arthropoda > Insecta > Lepidoptera > Erebidae > Miltochrista > Miltochrista miniata. The sequence goes on from OW121769.1 coordinate 9,027,398, forward strand.
TATCTCTGTACCAAATTTTCGCTCAATCCATTCAGCCGGTAGATCGTGATTGAGTAACAAACATCTTCACAAACTTTCACATTTATAATACACTCGAGAGCAATGAATCCGGGTCACTTAAAGAATGTTAAAAATCTCGGAAACTAAAAATGATAGGTTAATGCAATAAATTGTATTTAATAGACAATGTAATACTCCTTAAATGAAAGTAAAAAAAATATGAGTCACCATACATTTTATTAACACAAAATTACATAAAGAAAAAACTGCTGATCTCTCCTTAAAACAAAAATAGGAAACATGAAATTTTTGAACTTTATTACGATTTTCTTGAATTTTAATACTTCGTATTGCCTCCTCGTGCTTCCATTACTGCGTTTACGCGGTTTGGCATGCTGTACACCAAGTTCCTTATACGATTTTGGGGAATATTCTCCCATTCCTCTGTGAGAGCAATTTTGAGCTCACGAAGCGTGATTGGGGGAGGGTTTCGTTGTTTTACGCATCTGCCTAGCTCGTCCCAAGCATGCTCGATCGGGTTGATATCCGGGCTGCGCGCTGGCCACTCCATACGAGTAATGTTCATCTCTTGAAGGTAGTCATTCACAATCCTACCTGTATGAGGTCGGGCATTGTCATGCATAAATATAGCATCCTCACCTAAATTGACCATAAATGGACCAACGTGATCATTGAGGATTTCTTCCACATATCTTACGCTAGTTAAAGAGCCGTTTTCTATGATCACCAGCTCTGTGCGACTTTCAGAAGAAATTCCGGCCCACACAAGTACAGACCCACCACCGTAGGCTACTTTTTCTTCGATGCATGCTTGCTTGAATCTTTCCCCTGGTCTTCGATACACTCTGTGTCTTCCATCGTGCTTGTAGAGCATAAATTTTGATTCGTCGGAGAACATAACTTTTGACCAATCTTCAATACTCCAATTTACGTGGCTCTGGGCATACCTTAGTCTCGAAATACGATGCCCACGCTCCAGTTTAGGGCCGTTTGCAGGTCTAAGGGGTTTTAAGTTAGATTCAGCAAGCCGACGTCTTACTGTCCATGCACTTGGGTTACTTCCTCCGAGGCGTCGAAACTGATTGGTGAGTTCAGTTCCTGTGAGAAAGCGATTTCGAAGCATGGTGTTCACCAAGTATCGGTCTTCTCGTGCTGTGGTACACCTGGTTCTGCCCGTTCCTGGTCTGCGTAGGTTAGAACCAGTTTCTTCGTAACGTCGGAGAACTCTTTGTACTGTTGACAGCGACACACCGACAGTCCTGGCTGTATCGCGCTGACTCCGGCCGGTTTCCAGCATTGTAAGTATTCTGGTGCATTCTTCAGGCGTAAGCGACATAATTTCAGCTTGATTAATGAATATAGAGCACTATCAACATGGTTTATGTACCCACATAAATGACAGATTACAAACAAAAGCAACACCAAATGCTGTAATTTCGTAGTTCCATCTTCGAAAGTGGCCCTTTTTCAAATTTGATTTTTTTATGATATAACTTTACAATAACTAAGAAGTTTTAATACCTTCATTTAAGGAGTATTACATTGTCTATTAAATACAATTTATTGCATTAACCCAGCATTTTTAGTTTCCGAGATTTTTAGGATTCTTTAAGTGACCCGGATTCATTGCTCTCGAGTGTATTAGTAAGAAGTAGGATTGAAAGACAATTTTTAAGCTGTGCTTTAAATTGAATTGGTTCAAAAGATTCAAAACTTTAAAGAGCGAATTATTTAAAAACGTTGACTAATAAAGCCGGTTTCCACCGTGAGCTGAGCGGGCTCATTAATGATACGCGTCAAATATCTGTGGCTCGGTGGGGTTGCGGATGTATGCAGTTTGCATTTATGGTGCTCGCGGTGGAAACCGGCATAAAGATTTTCCGTAGTAATTTAGTCGAAATAGGAAGTTTTGCGGATCGGATATGTTCTGCAAACTATGTATGACTATGTATGTTATGTAATACTAATCATTTTTAGGTGTTTGACGCTTCTAATGGTCTGTAATACGATAGAATTTCATCAATTCATCTTATTACAGCCTAAAAACAGAGTCGTGTAAAACTTAAAAACTTATTTTTTTAACAAAACTTGAAGTTTAAAGAGCAGTGGAAAATTTTCTCAGCAATCAGTATCTTCTGGAGAAGTTACCAAATGGATTATTGAGATGCGGAGAAATTTTATGTTTATATGTATTAAACATATAAACACAAAATTTCAATACAAGAAATTTTATGTTTATATGTATTAAACATATAAACACAAAATTTCAATACAATAAATTTTATGTTTATAGGTATGTATTACTATAGGAAGCGCTCGTGGCCCCGTGGACTCAGTGTTCTGTAAACGATCACTGCAGTAAGCAACTTTCACTATGGCCGGTCCATGGATGGGTGACCATCCATGTGATCACTTTGTGACATTTATTTGAGCGTTTCCGTGCTTCGGAAGGCACGTTAAGCCGTTGGTCCCGGTTGCCAGTAAAATGGCAGTCGTTAAGCCAAGTTGAAAGCTTTATTTCAACAGTAGTCAGTCACAACCTGCGCCTGTCCATTTAAAACACGGCAATACGGCTCACAACGTATTACGAGGGACAAATTATAAAAAAAAGGTGAAATGTGGGTATATAATATGCCTCTGCCTACCCCTTCGGGGATAAAGGCGTGATGATGAACCTGAACCTGAGGTATGTATTAAACATATAAACATAAAATTTCTTCGCATCTCTATGTGTACCTATATGAAAAAAAATTGTACTGTGTGGCTTCGATTAGGAGAAGTTTATGTGTTAGTCCAGCCGTTATGTCGATTTGGTTGATTGAGGGAAGAAAATTGTCGCCTTTAACGAGTTAAAATTTTCTGTAAATAGATTTTGAGCTGAATAGTTCGAATACAAATATTTTTCTTGAAAGATACTCAGCAGCAATCGTAACAGTTATTTATGTTTACTACCCACCTTAATTAAATCATGCATAGTTTTAATAATAAATAGCAAAAATTCACTTAGAGGCCCTGTCAATGTTGGCCCTTACCTACTAAGTGAAATCTGAAACTTTTATATAATATAACGACGAAACAACGCCGCCTAAACCTACAAAGGTCAAAAAGGGCCTGAAAAGGGAATGTGTAGGTCCCTAACTTGAGAGAAAGGCCTCAAAGGGACTGACCGACCCTAAAAAAGTATATAACCCGAGTGTTACGTACCAGGGTTTCATATAAGCGAGGCGTCTTCCTTCTGTGCCTCCGAGCCAGGGAAATGTTAAGAAGGGTCTGGGAGGGACAGGAAGCCTCCACCCTATCCGGTGGGGTGAGGGGTGTTAGGGAAAAAATTCAGTCGAGAGGACCGTGTACCCTTGGCTCGACCCGGCGCCGCCGTCTGCGCCCGTAATTAGTGATGCGGCCTTATGCGAGCTGCTACTCTGTCGATAATACACATCCATCGATATGTTACTTTATTATGTATGACATAAAGAAATAGACATTGGAGAACCACATTTTAACTCAAATATTAGCAACACAAGCACGAGGACGCGCGCCGTGTTTATGAAGATGATATATCTTGTATCTTGATATTACAAAATGGTGTGAGCTAAGATTTCCATTTGTTTGTCTATCCTGTCACCTTGGTGAATTAAAAAAACAAGACACTTTAGTTTTAATAACAAAATTATGATATATTTAACGATTAGCTTATATAGAAATTTAATAGGTACTTGTTTTGACTCGAGAAACTAACACTTGGATGTTGAAAGTGCCTTATCTTTACAATAAACCTAATAGGTAGAAATGCAGAACGTTTCTAAAGAACCCTAAAAATGAAGAAACTCTCGAGCATAGTTTATAAAGTGAAAACTACTTTTCACTTTATTTCATTATGCTCAAGATTTTTTTCATTTTTGTTTCTTTACTATTGAGTATCATTTTATAATACGACTGTAAATAAAATATTATCGATACACACAAACTATCGACAGTGACCACATCACTAAAAGATTATGACAAGATACAGAGCACAGGGCTGCTAACGACGCCCGGCGAGCTGTCAAAAGAACCTACGTTAATGTTATTATAACTTTTTCCCCGACACCCCTATATATGTACTTTTAGCACATCCTGTATTCGCCGAGAGCAGCTCTGAGTACTATTCAGAAATTGTTTTATAAAGTAAGTATATTTTTTGACCTTGGTATAGTCGGAAATAACTACCTACCTCACTAAATTGTTTGTTGTCAACGAAATTTCATTTGTGTAAAGTGGTATTGAGTTATTTTCCTACTTTTTGTCCGGCTGTGCAAGGAAAATGTTGTAGGTGCGTATATATGTATATACGTATACATGTTTCCTACAATGTATGTATATTGTGGCTTTCTTTGTTCCTCTCTATAGGAAACTACTCGTGTAGTTTTCGTATAACAGAATCTTTGGGCCTGCCCCCGTCGTACTCGTGAATCAACTACATGACACTACTGATTATGCCATTTGTGTATACGTAACAAAACATGTACCCGAGACGTAGTTAGTCTTAACTTACGAGTGTAACAGTACATATAATGTTTTTTTTTTTAAATTCCATCCATAGAAGTATAATTTGTAGTAGCTGATGCCCGCAGCTTCGCCCTAGTAAAGTTTGTTACCGTTCCCGCTTCCTGGGGAGCTTATTCCCGGGATAAAAATCTATCTATTCTTGTACCAAATTTTAGCCAAATCTGTGTAGCAGTTAGAGCGTGAAAGAATAACAAACATCCATAAATCCAATCTCATAAACTTTTGCTATTATAATATTTTCCTGGGACATCCTTCCGAGGGCTTACCCGGAGCTCCCAACCATAGGCTGTTGGGTGTAACGTGAGGTTTTTTAGTCGGTAGGAGTCCGGCATAACATCCATGAGGATTTTCCCTCACGTTAAAAAAAAGATATTACCGTAAAACATAAAAATGGTTTATAAAATATTTCCAAAGCCTCATTATGTTTGTAAGGCGGCATGAACTTACCATTGATTCTTACTACTTTTATGCCATTAGTGTTAAGGTTCAAATTATTTCAACTGACTAGGATCGAAGAAGTCCGTAGATGTTGTCCGTAAATAATATTACTGTGTACCACATACCTTAACCGCATAAAACTGGAGTGGCAGTGCTTTATTGGTAATTTCCTTACCTGTAAAAAAATAATACTGTTTAGTATATTACTGAACACTTTTGCAAAACGATTCATTGCGTAGAGAAGGAAAACTCGAAATGAAACCCGGTTGTCAGTAAAATGACAATCATTAAGCTAAGTTGGCCTACCCAAACTCCGAAATGACACAAATATTTGAACCGATCCGAGAATCAAACCCAGGATCTCAGCGCGCCAGTCAGTTCCACTACCGAATGCGCCACTGAATCAATGAAACTGTATCAAGGATATTAAAAACGGTAAGTAGACATTCTCTTCAGGGTTATTTACAAAATAGTAGCCACAATGACGACCTCAACCCATAACCACTTACATAATAGACCATCGGTTAGGCAACAAAGATGTGTGTTTAAATTCACAAGCCAGCTTCGGACCCCCAAGGGTTCACAGGGTGGGTCCATATTGGACATTCTGTATAAGTGTAGGGTAGGGTCCAATACCCCGATCCCAAGCAAATCCCTTTTGGTAGACCCTTTTCCGAAAGGTCTAGAGACCGTGCCGGAGCTCCGAATTTGCGGATTTTTAAGGTACAATTTATATAGGGGTAGGATCGCTATAAAATGTTTTTGTCGTAGTATAATATTTTTTTAAGTTTAAGAGTGGCTAGAATAAATATTTAGAACAGAAAGTTGTACAGATTCAAATTGAGTTGGCTACAATTGCTAAAAGTTTTCAGAAAATAATTTAAGCTATTTAATGAAAAATGTCTCCAATAATGACATGATTTCTATGGCTTTCATATAAAAGGTGAATATTTGGAAAACCTAATCATCATCAATATGAAGTCATATTTTAAAAATTTTTATATGTGCGAAATACTTTCCTCACAAAAGATGCAAAGTGTGTGGCTGTATAATTCATTAATTACACTCTTTTAATTCACAATTATTTAAGTCAGTTGTCTTAGAAGCGTATTTGTATTCATTGGATCCTTTCTCAATGAGAATAAATGACAAAGCAAAGAGGAATATTCATGAAAACATAGAACATTCATCACAAAGAAGAAAAAATATCATTAAGAAGATCCTATAAGCTCTAATTGGTTTCAGGGGTACCCGGACACAATCCCTCACCGGTAGCATTGCGTAGCGCGAGCGTTTATAAATAGTTCGTGACGGGTGTGGGGCAGGCATCACGCGAGCCTCCTACCTACCTATGCGGTCCTGGTACTTAGTACAGACCCTTCGGACCCTCGTCGACCCGGGCTAACTAGATAACGACGATATCGGGTAAAACGAAACTAAAGGAAAAGTATTTGTAGCTCTGCCAGTGTGGAAAGTGTACAGAATTAGGATAGGGGAATTGGGTCGCGTGGTAAATTAACATGTTTGCGCGCTGACTCGGCCCTTTCAAACTTATAGTGAGCTTTGTAAGCATTTTGGTAAAGCGGTTTGTTTGATAACCTCGAAATTGGCAACGAAAGTCCTACATACTGGTAGCTTCATACGTTCAGTAGATTTTAATGTAGAGCGTAGCTCTATCGGCTTATAGCAGATAGTTTGCACCAGTGGGCATGCGTTTTAGTACTATACAAAAGTTGGAGAACAAAACTTCGCAACATTTAGGTTACATTTGTAAACTTGTTGATGTTTATTTGGACTTAATGAATTTTTACAGTTTCCAAAACTGAATTCCTTCATTTCTTAGCAATACAGATTAGTGTAAGACGATGCCTTTACTGAAAGCTAGGTCTTGGACAGCCTCACCTGCAAGTGGGGAGGACTTCCAGACGAGGGTATGACGATGGGGCCAACCCATCTGGTCAGCGTGATACAGTATGCCATAAAGCCGCCCAAAGTGATTGGAGAGGCCTACGTCTGGCAGTGACCTGGGATATTATCTGATTGGTTAATGAGAAGGTGGAAATCCATTGTAAGTGATGCGATAGGATTAGTCTAAGCTGTAACCGTTTAGACACCCATTAGCCGTCTAAATTCGATAGTATTTTTTTAGGTATTCTCTATATAAACTTTATTCACATTCTACGGCATGAAAACAAAGTTTTTAATCGCGATAAAGATCCTGTAACAACAATTAAAATAAATAACAAAGTTGTCACTTTACTCATTCAAAACACTCACTTTAGAAATTGCAATCAGATTAAATTTCCCTTCTAAAGAATTTCACGATGGAAAGGTATTATGATCTATTCAAAATTAGTTAACAAAAAACAGAGAAAAAATAACACAAGTCATTTGAAGTTACTAAACGTCGTACAAAGCTTTTTTCTTAATTAATTAAGTCGCAAATTGATTACTTTCGACGGGTACGAAGGTATAAAAAGAGGGTGTAGGCACCAGGAGCACAGCGGGTGGTTGGGGTGTACAGTACCCCGCCTTACGTTGCGAGTGGGAAATGTGAAAGCAGACACACGAACCCCGCTGCTGCCCAAGTACTGAATGCATAAAAAACTCCCTAATTATAAATTTATTATCAAAAAAATCACAAATATGTTCTTGAAACCCTGTTATTAGATCGTAACTACTACATTCGATCTTTTACCGAAACACAACTATTTCAAACATTCATTTAAATTTTGAAAAGTGAAATACCAATTTTTTATTAATAGCAAATCGCTAACTACTCTAACTGGCTTTCAACTTTAAATCAAATAATTAAACGCTCGGATATCGAACAGCAAAAACTGTAGTTTCCGCTATTCAAAATTCGAATGAATGATATTAATAATTAACATTTGACGCCGTCAATGGCAAAGAAGTTTTACTTCAATCGCGCGTAAAGGTTACACGCATACACTCTTTTTTTCTCAAGTAAGGAAATTGTCACAGTTGGAAATCTTCACGATGCCCAACTACTGCCAACGGCCGCGAAAGGCCTCTGAAGAATGTCCCAGGAAACATGACAACAACAACAACATGACCTTAAAATACAAATAAATAGGTACTTTGCCCTGAACATGCAGATGTCCTCACAAAAATTATATTGATCATATTATGGGTTAGATTTTCCTTCAGTTCCATCAGCTGGATAAATGCGTAACTTTTTTTGCAACCAGTACATTAGACGGCCCGGCGCGGCGTACTACTAGTTATTATTTACCGGCTTTATCATTTCGAAAATTTCATATTCCCCGCACTTGGACGCTTGAGGTTTAAAAGCGTGAGCGGGGTGGAGGGAGTAGAGGGTAACTCTACTTTTTGCCTACAAACAGTCCGCTTAGTACTTAGCACGACTAGGGGGACATGGGGTGCAAGAGCTAAGAAATAATAACTGTGGAGCATGCAAGAGGGGCGACTGGACATACTTTTTGTAAATGATGGAATCCTAATGACTAGGCCGCGCACTGCCTGGATACTAAACCATCGCAGTATTCATTTTTAAATGCCCCTTCGTAGGATAAATGTTTTCAAGAATGGATAGATGACCAAATCATATAGCTAATAATTCGTATGAAAATCATAGGAATTTTGAAACATAAAATAGTAAGCCACGAATCTAATCCACTTGTATATAAAGAAAATAATCTTCTTCACATTTTTCCGACTTCTCGGATTCTAGCATATTAAAAAAAATATACGTTGTCGTAATCTCCATCGCCCCATAATATAACAAAATAAAAGTTAATAAGAAAAAATAAAATAAAAAGATAATAAGAAATGGCGGAGGTCATTGTTAGTGACAAAATAATGTAATGCTGACGCGTAGACCTCGCTACGCAGACCTTACGTAGCAAGTGCGCACTTGCTACGGTTCACACAGCCCGTAGCGATAGTCAAAAAATAATGTTATTAACTCGAGCAAAAAAAAAGTTTACGGTAAAAGTTTACTACTCATTCCGAAATGTCGTCTATTAAGAGTTTGTTTTAGCACACAACTTAACTTATAATCATGTGACAAATAATATCTATAGATGGTGTTCATAGATTTAAACCACACTTCACAGTTATTACAAACTCAATAGTTTGTAACTTTGTACGTATTACGTATGGATGTTTGATACTATTTCACGCAAAACTATTTAATGGATTTTAATGTACTTTACAGTAATACAGCTTATACACTCTACACTTTTCATCCCAGGAACCAGTTCCTTATTATTATCCTTGAATTATTCCCGGTTGCAATCGAAACACAACGGATTTCTCTGGATGCGTTCAAAATTTCGTGACCTATCTTTTTAATTACAGAAGTAAACACCCATCCTGTATTCATTTTAGTACAGCATGTCCTATAGTAAACCGCAGACGGCGGCGCCTTAAACCGACACAAGTCTGCGAGCCTGCCAACTAACCCATCAGAATTCCAGTACTTTTAATGAAAGCTGCGGCGTCGGGCGGTCGTTCCGTACCGTATTAATCTTGCGGACGGTAACCTTCTACACGCCCCTGCTTTCCTAGTAGGTGGCACCCAAGGAACCCCGTCGTTTGGGCTAAATTTTTCTCGATTTTTCTCTATTTTCGCTACTTTTTCGCTGCATGCATTATGCAGGGAGGTACGCGGGTACAAAATTTATCGATGCCAAAATAAAAGTAATGTGCTTGCGTTCGCATTCGAGACTTGTCGAGGATTTCCTTGCGGGCTCGTCCAAACGAATCAGCAAAAAGTGTCCTCTGCGTGAATCGAATACGATGTCTCAGTATTTCATTAAGTACGAATAAATAAGTTTTGGTTGATCATCAACTTATTCTGCATTAATACATTTTGCAAGCAGCAGCGTTGTTCCAAATTTAAACTTGACTTTTTTTATTTATTAAATAAATAAACATTTCCGATTGTTTTTTACCTTAGTTAGATCAAGAATAACAACTAGATTACGGGTCGCGAACAAAATGAAAGTTAAAAAGAGTCCCAAGTCGATACGTAGTTAAACCTATATTCTATTTATTAGCAATCGTAAATAAATAATCCAAGACTGTATCACATTTAACGTAAAATGTACCTTAAAATTATTTCTGTAAGCATAAAATACCATGCCACTGATATATATCAGTTAAGTCGTTTTGTTCCATACGTTTGTATTATTCAATGTCGGCCCATTGTCGCCAACCGAACTAAACCAAAACGCTTCGTCCAGCCAGTAGTGAGCCGTCTTCTATAGGTGCCGGATTTCTCGCGTCGATATTACATTTAGTTGTTATTCTTGATCTAAGTTTTTCACAGCCGCGCCGTCCTATATACATTTTCTGTAAATATGTACGTAGAAACACCCAGAGACTATCATTAAATCACACAAATTTTGTCTCGTTTGTAGAATTCGAACCCAATATAATGGTCAGCTATCGCACTACACGACCACTAGACCAACAAGGCAGTCACAAGGCAACGAGGCATTTTGCATATAGTAACCTTATGCTAAACTTATTGAAATGAATAAAAATTTAAGATATTTTCACTTGCTTAGACCCCATAGCAAGAGCTAGTATTATTAGCTTAGTTTCTTCTAGGTAACGCTATGTCGCGCAATGTAAAATGTACTACAATATTTAAATTGTAACTTTTCGTCTTTTTTTTTTTTTTTCAAAGAATTCTTGTTGCATCTCCTCGTACCACGTAAAAACTGGACCTCCATCTTCTATACTGTCTTACTACATTGTCCTGCCCAACCTACGTCAATAGAAAAAAATTGACCGTTTATTTTTCATTGGAGAGGAAACGAGGAAATTACAAGGGAGTAAAAAATACGTCTCGATCTTCGACGCCAAAAAAATGTAACCGAAAAGGAAGCAAGCGACCATTAGGGTATTATCGGGCAAAAAGGGTGGGGGTAAATCAGAAAAAAAATTGCTAGAACCACCCATTTTCCTTTTCGTGAGCGTCGTTTGCCACCCCAGACCTTACATTAGACACCCCACGGCCCCGAGGCGCATGTATGGGGTGAATTACATAAACGCCAGGTGAATTTGGAAAATTAAAGTTGCCATTAGTTGGGTAGCCGGACTAAGGCTCGGCTTAATTGTGAATGTGACTCGACACACACTTATGAGTAACATTTAGATATGGCCGAAACTTACCGTGAAAGTTGAATATTTCGTAATGGAAATTAGAAATTATTATTTCTGAAAATGTTATAGATGCTACATGTGTCTGCTACATCGTAACTTAATGATATAATAAGTGCGGAAGTGAGTCGGTCTGTTTAGTTTAACTATTTTGATGTATTTTGCTATAGAAATAAGAATAGATATGACCTGAAAGACAAGTTCTACAAATTTGCCTAAAAATGTGCCTTTCTTTTACGTGAGGGAAAATCCTCATGGCTATGCCATCTACCGACTAAAAAACTCACGTATCCCGCCTAACAGCCTACGGTTGGAAGCCCCCAGGATAAAAGTGTGCCTACAGCCGTTGTCCACATTAGGTAGTCTAGCCATTTCGTAGGAGTTCGTCCACAAACTTATTATTTTATCTACAAACACCGAGGCACAACATTGTTATTATTAGAGATAAGAACAATAACTTATAAATATATACCAGTACTGCAATACCAGGAAAACATAGCCCTGGTAGAGCTTTCAAAAGAAATCCGAGGGGACACTAACGAGAGGAGGTTGAGACGCGCGTCAATATCAAAATAATTCATATGTGACAATAATTAAGAGGTTACGTCCCTCCCACGCCGGCCCTTGGGGCAAGATAGGGAGTAAGGCGAGGGGTATAAAATCCCGTACGACTCGATAGGTACCCAGCCCTTGACAGTGACTGTAGTAAATTCAGTTTGGTAAGAATATTTTTTGTAAATATATTATCGTGTCGTCACAGCATTATTTATTTATTACGGCGTAAATCTTATAATTCCTACGTCAAGAAGATCACTGGAAGATAAGATGAGGTAAAAACTATTGCTCCTACCAGAAAGGACAACGTTTCTATTGCCTCCAGGACTCAGTGGAGTTCAAATCTTTAAAACAAATATTTGTGTGATTCACAAATATTGGTTTGCACGGCGCAATTATTGCCAATTTTTATGTAAAAGTCGAGGGGATAACTGAATTATCGGAATGGCGATTGCAAGACCGCAAGAACATGAATTGGGGTTTTGATTTTTTACAAAATAATTTAGATTTTCGTCTACCTGGCGGCATATGAAGGCTTACTTTTTTTTCAAGACTTAGTAAAAGTTGTATCTGTAGCTAGGTGAATTAAGAGGGGTTCTTTATGTAAAATGAAAATTGCCAACACAGTGACAGAACTACGGGGGCAAAGTTAACACATTCTGCTAACTCTGCATTCGACGTCGACGTCAAAACTGCTGAGCCTGCTGACACGTTGTGTTCAACCCCACGATGCGTGTTCACGTTCATTGCACTCTCTTGCCCTGACCTAGATATTGACATAGTACTGCGTAAATCTATAATAATATTATAAATAGGAAAGATTTGTTTTTTTTTGTTTGTTTGTTTGTAACGAATAGGCCCCGGAACTACTGGACTGATTTGAAAAATTCTTTCACTGTTGGAAAGCTACACTCTTTGCGGTGAACATATGCTATATTTTATTCCCGTATTCCCACGAGAACGGGAAGTACGCGAGTGAAACCGTGTGACGTCCGCTAGTCGAGTAATAATTTCTGTACGCAGATTTTAGACAATCTTCAGTTATCGCTAATTAATCTATCCTGCACTTTCAAAAAACTTGGCTTTGGATTTAATATCCTTAAAAAGGCACGTTATTTCCACGAAGGTGATGGAGTGAAGCTTGTAAAATCCTTATTCCTTGTACAATAAAATAGCCAAATGTGGCACTATTTCCAGCGGCTATCTTTCCCATCGGACCCACAGTGGCAGGTTTTAGAAGAGTTTAACTTGAAAAAGGAATTATAAGGCTACTAAAACTCAAAAGATATTGCCGGATTGTTATGTAAGTGCATCACTTCAAAAAGGCTGCACGTATATACTACTCGTAATTCTTTACCAAATTAAAAAGTAATTAATTAATTTTTCTTTCAGTCGGTGTCGAGAACCTATGTCCATGGGGTTCCAATGCGCATAGATTTTATAAGAATTTCAAAAAGCGCCTAGTAGAGTCGACTGGTGACCCAAGGGCTTGCAGTTTTCTCTCTCGGCGAATAGGTATTGCTATTCAAAGAGGGAATGCTTTTGAGCACAATGTCACGGGGGCCTTATTTAGGTTTAGTTTAGAATTTAGATAGTAATAATCTAAATATATAATTATGTGATAATTACGTTTCACTGTAATTTTTAACAATAAATGTATTAAAATTAAAAAATAAGAGAAAGTTTGTTAGTCTCATATGAGAAAGAGAAAAATTAAAATCGGTGCAAAGTCGGGGCGCTCAGCAAGCTGATAATTTCATTCTAATCATCTTAAAATGCCTATGAAAATATTAGGCTCACATAAAACTCTAAGAGGACTAATCCACACGGTTCATAGTGAGGCTTCTACTCCTACACGGTACCAAAATGATTATTTAATGGAACGCCTCCCCACGGTCCGTGGAATACGAGACCTTAGAAAAAGTTTTCCTGCCACGTCTATCAAATTCGTGGTTTGGATAGAGAAAACTACGAAGTCGCGGAGACGTCAAGCTTTTCATTAATGGGAAGATTTGAACTCGATAATGTATTTAATGGATCCCGACTATTAAAATCTGTATGTACCGCGTTAAAATTTATTTGCACCGGACTTGTTTCTTTTCAGATAAAGGCAAGTTTACTATAGTTCCATAAACTCTACCAGTTTGCAATTCTTGTAAATATTATTTTTATTTATATTGTCTGAAAGATGTACGAGATGGTTTTGTATCATTAATCATTATGTACGAAATGTAAGGTAGATAGATAATATTTTTATGCAAGTTTAGAAACACTGAAAACAAAATTCTATCTATCCTTATAAAAATAAATAAATATTTCCAGAAATATCTCCAAAATATTAGAGTTATTTTCGAAGTGTTTCAGGGATAGATTTTTATTTTTTTTTCCCTAAATTGTACACTTATTTAACAACATGCGACTCTACTACAGGCATTGTTTTCATTCGTTATTCAATAAATTGTTTGAGCTCAAAACTAATGCGATTTATTATAAGAAGGTATGAGACGAAACGATTATTGTGTGAATGTCAGCACCGTTGCGTGCCATTTTAGTTACACTCTAGTTGACGCCCGCGGCTTTGCCTGTGTTGTCTAGTTTTTCGAACACCTTTTTTTTTCAGTTTTCGTTTTGTATGTTGTGGGTTAACTTTTGATATATATATTTTCACTATTTAATTATTATTTCTTTATTTAACTTGAAATACTATTTCATTACCTTTTACTTGAGAACAAAATACAATATTGCTACTGAGCACCAAAACTCTACAATGATATATGTGAGGAAATGCGTATACAGTGAAGGGATCGTCTGTCAGTGCAGATTATATAGGGCTGTGCGTCGCAAGGGCTCCCGCGGGTGATACCCTGGACCCGAAACGCCTTTCTACCAGGATGTCATAAATTAGATACAAGTTATTATAGCCAGATACATAAATTCAGCTCACTGAACAAAAACCAGGGTTGCAGTAACTTCACAAAGAGTTCACGCTGATGTTTTTTTTGCACTCTACTTAGCTTAAGTTGCCAAATAGGTGCTGAAATGTATGTGCCATTCTTGGAATCAACAATTTTTGTAGTTCAAGATTTAAAGTTTTAACGAAGAATGTTGTATTTAAAAAAAATCGTTCCTATGTTTTCTTCAACAATCATATATTCCCCTTATACGTAGTGCACGGTGACGGCGATAGCACGCAATAGGCTTGTCCCACATACCTACATGGGGTCATCCTTCCGAGGGCCTACCCGGGGCTGCGAACCGTAGGCATACCATCCCTGTAGGATTTTCCTCACGTTAAAAAAATGTGATTAACAAAACTACCGGCAAAATGTGGGTGTGTTTTTCACCTCTGCCTACCCTCTCGAGGATATAGACGTCATTGTATGTTGTTTCTACACCACAATGCATGTTTGTCGATATTTATCTTCAAAGTAGGTATATTTTATTAACAAAAAGGCTTTTCAATAAAATATGCCTTATCCTTTATTTAGTACTTCTCAGCCATATCCCTTGCCAACTCCAGGGTAGCGGGTTCAGCAATGATTTACGCACCCTTAAAACATTTATTGGGACTTTCAGATAACTTATGCAAGCATGTTTTTTCGTAAACCCACTTTTTAAATAATATATATAAAACGGATCGACTGTATCGGCTATAGAACAGCACTGCATTGATTTCAAGAATTATTTAAATTGAGGGTTTTAGGAGCCAACCGATTGCTACCACTATTTCTTTGTAAGATAAAACATTTATACGTATAAAAATTTGAAACGAAGGGTTTGCGGGGTTAGGGTTTCATGTACAGTTAAATCTAAGAACTGCATGTTACATTTTAGACTAGCTATTACTCGTGGCTTAGGTCATATAGTATTTCAATAAATAGCAGTCTCCCTCTGTACGATCCAGAACATATATCTGTGCTAAATTTCACTAAAATTGGTGAAACATTTTTAAAATCATTGAACATTGTGATGAAATCGAACTACGCTTTCTCATACAATTTGAAATGCCTTGACCATTTTTTTTAACGTGAGGAAAATCCTACATGGAGGCTATGCCGGACTCCTACCGACTAAAATCTACACGTATCCTACCTAACAGCCTACGGTTGGGTTAGGTTAGGTTAGGTTAGGCCCTCGGAAGCCATTGTCTTTTTCATTGCCTTGACCATGGTCTTGGCTATGTAAGATGGTGGTGAATTCTCAAATTAGAAAACCATGATCGAAAGCAGTCTCTTTTTTTCTTAAAAGTTTTGTAACGGCAAGAAAGTTGAAGGGACCTTATTTTCTTAACTCAGTATTTTCATAGGAAAGTAAAACCAGGAAATCTTTATGTATGTAGAATAATGAACGTAGTTAAAAATATTTTTTCCTCCGGTTAATATTGTTTTTGCGGCATTGCGTGTAGACACCTCGTGCACGAGTTACTAGGCGCTAAAACTAGGCGTGGAGGTGGGTGGCAGGCGCTCCTACCCTTCGCCTTACGTTTCTAGGTACATGTGTGAATTTACTACGGCGCCCTACAGGCGGCGAGCAGCCTCGCGACTAATTCCGTTAAAATTCTCTGCTGTTATACTTCCCTGGTAGCGATGCCGACGGTAAGTAGGGTAAATGACAACGGGGTGGTTGCCAGTTGGCTGGCTGGCACCCGCCCCCGTGGCGCAAGGGCTTTAAGCTCACGTTTATTTGCGACTAGCTTTCAACCCGACTTGGCACGAGGGGTAAACTCAACTGACTTGATTTAAACGTGCCTACAAAATAACACTGACAGTACTGAAACCCCGGTTTTTGTACACACTACAGTTATTTTTAGTAATCTGACGGATTATCTTTATTAGGCTACAGAGACGGTCAATGTGACTTGGCAAGTCTGTTCAAGTACCTTGCGTGTTTTCTTTGCACGTGTGTGTTCATCGACGTGTATGTCAAGTCGCTTGAACGTCTCCGCAGCCCATAATAGAAAAATGATTCACATTCATGTGTTAGTATTTGAGTAGATGACATCAATAGCACTGTATACTGTAGTTTGACTCGGCCGGATTTTAGAAATAAATGCCTACAGCCGCGCGGTACGTAAGCATGCGATAGGGCTGCCCACCTACAGCATTTTAATAATATGTGCCTACTTTAACTTTCTATAACTATTTTTCGATTTGAAAGTACTAGTCAGTCTCTAGTACACTAGTACTTTTCGTACATTGTCAAGTTGTGTTAAACTTTGGAAGTTCCTATTTGTCTCTATGCGTGTAATAAAAATCAAAGGTAACAAAAATGCACTGTAAATTTTTTTATTTTTGTTATTAATAAATAAATATTCACGGACATTTCACACAACGCTCTCTGATCCCAAAGTAAGCTAGGAATAACCTGCTTGTGTTATGGGTATCAGACCACGGATATTAATACTAATACACTTTTTAAATACATACATATTATACATAGAAACAACCAGACTCTTGAGACAAACATTTATGGGTCACACAAATATTTGTCTCGGGTGGGAATTGAACCCACGACCTCCAGCGCCGCAGGCGGTATCAAAACCGACCGCGCCACAGTGGCAGTCATACGGTGCTAAGTGTACTGTAACATCGGTCATCCACAAAGAAATGAATACTCTTGAAACATACCTAAATCATTGCTCTCAATTAAATAACTACGAACTGACAACGGAACTAAATGTACTACCTACACGTACTAGAGTTCTGAACTAGTTTTTTTTTGGATATTGTACTATATTGGATCGCACCGTTCACTGACTAAGCAAGCACAAGTCTAGTTTTAAACACAAACATACCTACTTCATGTAACTACCTAGTTCACTCGTGTCAATCACTTTGTTTAACTTTAGTCAACTAATAGTATAGTACCAATTAGTACTTAAGTAAAATCAATTTATAGTCTTACCTTTCGGAGTTTCCAGGTAATCTAAAAAACGTTATCTCTGGGTGCGTTATTGACAATTTCATGCAACCAAAACAAGCACAATAGACACTAGTTGTATTTTTAGTAAATAAAACACGCGCGGTTACTATTTAAAAAACGACACACCGTCCATTCGTCTACTCGGCACAATCGCGACTGCGGACGCTGCTTGCGTGCTGAAAGGCCTGCCGAAAACGAGAATCGTAGGTATAGCTTGCGCTTCGTCCGTTTGTAGGGAGCTACAATACTGGTTAAACAACATATATTTATACTGTGTCAATAGCTGACCCAGTAACATTGTCATTTTAAAGCAAAACACGTGTGAAAAGCATAATAAAAAACAAAATGACCTAAAAAGCAAATACATTACAAATAAATTTGAACTATAATGCAAATGAAATAGATATTAAAATCATTTACGCGCGTGGGTTATTTTGCCGTTTGTACTTTATAAAGGTCAACCCTATAGATGCACACGGGTGTCTCGTGGACCCCTCATGGTAATGAAACACAGAATCGATCGCTAGGGGACCAAACTTAATTATGTCATGCTCAAGGTCACGATGCACACGCACATAAATTCACTTTTAGATGAATTGCTTTTCAATAAATTAATAATATATCTTGAGGGTTAGACAAAATTTATTCTGTATAGCGATTATTAATTTTATGGTATTAATTTGATGACGTATTTAACATTTGATATTATATTTGACACTTCTATAACTAACACATTCATTTGATTATACATGAGGGGGTGTATTAAGGTAACATTTTGAAGTTAGAAATACCTTCCTAACTGGGCGATTATAAATAAATCTTGTGACTAATATCACAGATTAAATAATATATTCTATACTAATATTAGTTTTCAGTGCTGTCGGTAAATTTCATTGATTTCGAGGAGCTTTACGCGGGAACTTGAAGAGTGGAAAATTCGTGACGTAAATGAACTGTCTAAAACTAGTGTATAAATCGTGTTTCATGAATAAAAGTCTACAATAGTGATGGAAAGTGATTATAACATAATGTAGTGAAATGCGATTTTTCTTGTTACTTCACAAAATCTATAAATCTTCAGTAATGCTTCTAGCACTTAGTGCTGTAAGACTGACTTAAAACTTTGACTACGTTTTAGAAGACGAAGACTTTGGCATGGGTCTCCTATGTTCGACCGAAAAGAATTTGCCAAATTATCACTTCCCAAAACATATTTCCCATAATTTCATTTGCTAAATTATTGCTTAACAAAAAATCTCTTCACAAATAATTGTAAGGCAAACTTTACGTTTGGGTCACTTTGGGTAATGATCGTTTCAACAATAACTTATTTACCAACTAGTACTTTTACAAATTTTTATTTAGTCAAATGTTTCAGTTGAGAAAACATATTTTACGCAAAATAAAATAAAGCTTTTTCTTATCATCAAATTTCAATTTTCCATTTCTATTCAGTCGATGACAAAATTATTAAGTTTCGGAGTCACACTATCGATATTGATGTTGGTGTTGAATGGTTATAAAAAAAAAATTACCTAACCTATCCAAGTCGGGGCGCGCAGTACCTATTAGACTTGGAACCGTTTAGGAGTTACACCATCAAATTTGGTAATTAAATTGAAGCATTAAATAAATGATGTTAAAATAAAATTTCATTTATTGTAATTCCCAAAAATTCTTTCTTTTGTCTTTATGTTTTTCATCATAAAAGTTATTTGACCAAACGTTTATTATTAACTATAAAAATTGTTTGGTTAAACATCAAATGCCATAATCATATTATCCTTTGTCATATTCTGCCAAATAAAAATTTGACGAAATGAAAATGTGCGTGTCAAAATTATTCCAAATATTGCAATGGTTTTTTTTTTCAATTATTCAAAATTTTGGCAATCTTATTTTATATAAGATTGCAAAAATTTGTTTGGGTAGTGAAATTTTGGCAAAATCTTTTCGTTTAAATAATATTTTTAAGAGATTTGATTGTTTGTTTGCAGCGAACAGCCTCCGAAACTACTGAACCGATTTGAAAAATTATTTCACTGTTGGAAAGCTACACTATCTGCGGGTGATATATGACATATTTTATTCGTTTTAATAGCTATTAGAATAAAAAAATACTTTGCATAACAATTTCTCAAAAACTTGAAAATATAGCCGTGCCTATTAGAAATCCGTTATTGTCAGAATAAGCTGCCAATTCTATATCACGTCCCAAAGGATATCAAACCAAAAAATCGTTTTTCTTGAAAGACAGCCGTTCGACACTATAGCTTTGTAAGATACAAAAAATACAGATTTGCCACACGATATAAGTAAACCAAGTTGTAATCTGTAACATCAAAGCTCGCGCACGGCCCGCAAGTGGCGGTCCACGAATAAAATAGCCTGTTGTGTTATTAACAGCGGCCAAAGAGAAAAACGAGGGTGGCACGACTATGTAATCACTGGATGAGACATGTGCAAACATATTCGGACGTCACGCGGTTTCACCCGCGCAGCTCCCGTTCCCGTGGGAATAAGGGAATAAAATATTGTCTATGTTACTCAGGGTGAATGTAGCTTTCCAATGGTTAAAGAATTTTGGAAATCATCACATTTGCTGATTGCTACAATCAGTCAGCACAGTACAATCACAATCAGCTTTTGCGTTTATTCATTAAAATATACAAAAATAGAATTTTTTCCTCTTTTTAATATTAGTGTAGACAAATTAAACGTATAATATTTACGGGACATTCTCACTTAACGTTATCTGGCCCAAAATTAAGTTAATAAAAGCTTGTGCTAAATCTAGAGCAGGAACATGAAGTATGGCGATAAAATGTAGAGATCTTATTTTTCTTGTTTATGAAGCTTACACAGCGATCGTTCAATCAATCAGTCATTTATTTATTGCTGAACATAATACATTTATTTGTCATTTACATTTGTTTTACATCTAGGTTGATATAGGATGCAAATGAAAATCATGTTTGGCCAATTGAAATCTTTCTCTATTAATTGTGGTTAGATTTATTAAAATAACATTTTTAAAATAATATTTGGCTTGTATTTAGAAAATCATACACGTAGATTTGGTGTGATTGTGCTATTGTATAGGACGGTGTGCTCTATAAGTCTATACAAATCTTACATATATTTGTTTTTTTTTTTGTACAGTATTTCAGTTTTCTTTTTATTTTTCAAAAATAAATTCTCTAAAAACATTTTGTTTGTTTCAAAAACCAGATTAGTACGCCATCACAAAACAGATGGAGCTTTTCCATGTTATCTAAATGCTCTACTACAGTGTAGGGAAGTCTACATCACGCTATGAAGAATTTTATACATTTTAACTATATTTACAAATTATTTACTCTCATTAATGTACTTGCTTCGGCAGTACATATAATAAAATTGGAACGATACAGAGAAGATTAGCATGGCCCCTGCGCAAGGATGACACGCAAAATCGTGAAGCGTTCCACATTTTTTTATTTCTGAAGATTACAGATTTATTTAGAAATATTAACCTCCCAATAAGATTGTAGCCCAAAATAAAAGCATTTGATGACACCTCACTTATTAGTTGCGACCAAGACTTGCAGAAATTAGAGAGAGACAGAGAAGATTAGCATGGCCCCTGGGCAAGGATGGCACACAAAATCGTGAAGCGTTCCACATTTTTTTATTTCTGAAGATTACAGTCTTTAAATATTAACCTCCCAATAAGATTGGAGCCCGAAATAAAAGCATTTGATGACACCTTACTTATTAGTTGTGACCAAGACTTGCAGAAATTATTTTTGATTTTTAGATTTTTAACTTAAATTTAAAAAATCATTTAACAGCAACGATTGAAGCATACAAATTATTCAATGATCTGGAAAGGGAATAATTACATTAAAAGCGCCAAGAAAGCTGTGTAAAATAAAACCGTTCCATCTAATCTATATCTCGGTGGCAAGTACCCGAGAAAAAAGGGGGGAGGGTCGAATATCCCACAAGGGTGGCCGGCAATGGACTGAAGGAGCCCCAATCAATCTTACAAGTCGCAGTGCGATGCGGGGGCCGAGAGGGGGATAAGGTACTTTTGGGAGGTCGAAGGGACGATACCCTCTTATGGACGGGCCCGACTGACCCTTCGGGAGGCTCCACACGAAAAAGGTCAAACATAAACTTTTTGTTAGTAGGATATTTTGTACGTTCGGTCGCATCATAATATGAGCTTTATGTGGTTTGGTAATTAATGTTAAGTATATTACTAAGGGTCCTTTTAGATGTGATGAAAGAAAAAGGCCTATTTGAGTAAAAAATAATCAAATTGTGCGTAAATTTGAAGCGCTCATCGTTTTATAAGTATGTACGAAGTAGGTATATTTTAAAAAGAACATTCAGAACATTATTCACTGCAACTCTACTTACTAGGCATTCATAAAAAGAAAGGTGTTGAATTATTCGAATGTAGTAACATCTTCCATAAATAAATCAAACGCATACCAAAGAACATCAAAAATATATCATACGAAACTTTTAGGCGTGTGTAACATAACTTAGCTCTGAAAAACCTATTATTCGAGAGATATAGCAAATATAACCGTCATCAGAAAACTTACTTGCCCACTTCTCCGTCGGGCATCGTTTTTGTGTCTTGTCTAATACCGTGACGCCCCCTCAGGCTGATGAAACCTTCCACCCGCCACCCTCGCCCGTTCGCCCCAAGCGAGAAAAATGAGTTAGAAAAGATGCGGCGCCCGATTATGGCGTGACGCCCTGTGGTCCTTTATAAGGGACATTCATCTGAATCAATCGGGTCGGCGGGACTGTGCGAGCTTTGCACGGTTATGTGTCAGGTACGCAATAATACCTCTCTACGTTTTCTGAAAATCTGGTATCTTATTTACAAGTAATATGCCTGTATATCAAAGCACAGCTCAACCGACTGAACGAACTGTGTCCAAATTTGGAATAGCGATAATTATTATGACGTAGGCAGGTAGTAAGAAAATATTTTCAAAAACCTTCAGTTTTAGGGTGTAAAACGGGGTTCGAAGTGAAACTTAGTAGAAGACACAGTGTAGAGTGTTTATTTTATTAGAAACTAACTGACCCCGCAACTTCGTTTACGTCTCATAAGGTGTACCTATATGGAAAGAGAGGTATTTTTTCATCAGACTCATCAAGCAGCGTGTGAAACTGCCCTATCTAAAAATAGGTAAATCTAAACTGGCGTGTTGGCTTAATCATAAAAGAGCTTAAAGATTAAGTCTATTCTAAAACAATGCAGTCCATGCCTCCAGCGCAGACTGAATTATTTTAAAATAGGCTTAATCATAAAGCTTTTTTATGATTAAGCCAACACGCCAGTTTAGATTTACCTATTTTTAGATTCATATGTCTATATACGATTCTTTAAAGTGATATAACGTTTTTATTTTTACCTTGATTGACATGAAATAAACACTAAATTTTAAAAGGAGAATACCTCAACACAATAAAGAGAACCGCATTGCAATCGGTTAAGCGGTTACTGAGATTAGCGTGCACAAATGTACAGACAAACAGATCTACAGACATACAGACAAACAGAAAAAAATCTAAATATCATTATTTTAGGTTCTATTGCGTTCAAAGAGCCCCCCTAAATATTTTTTCTTATTTATCTTCCATGTACGACCTGTTACGATTTTATTATAATGTATATGTATATTGATATGTATATATACTATTATCAGATAAAACGAGTAGATATTTATTTTCTTATAAAAATGGAATAGATAAACTCGAATTAACCGATTTAAACTTTCTTTCGCCATTAGCAAGAAAAAATATTCTGAATAAAACAGTAACACCACGGGATTTGATCACATATAAAGTGTAGAAAAAAGATCTTTGTGATCTAAATAAGTCTATAACATAATACTCAGACTGCGGAAAGAAATTCCCCACCACGGTTTCCTCGTGAGACTTCCGCAGGGGGTTTAAAGGGGCATAAAAAGGTTTATTTGCAATTTTGCTTCAAAAAGGTCCGTAAGCTACGGAACCCACTTATCATACCTATATGCTTCCAACCATCCGACCTTGTGCTTCTATTTCATATTATGGTTATGTCGCTTCATTTTTTTATACGATCGGGTACTACCTACCTACTGTAAAGATGCATCAGTGAATTCGATAAATATTGTTGATCGAAGATCAGTCAGTACTTAAAATGTACAGAAAGCTACTTTGGCGTTTACGCTTTCCTGCCTGAACCACTGAACTGATTCTAATGTAATTTGGTACAGACTAACAGAGATAAACTAGAGATTGGGAAAGAACATGGGCCACCTTTTATCGTGAAATGCTTTAATATAATGAATTGGAAAAAAAAACATCGGGAAAACTTCATGACGCCGCTCAAGTACAAATGGCTAATACCTTAAAACTACGTATAATCGAACTAAGGATTCAAACGCAAGCCCTCAACACTGGCAACCGATCACCACTTCGCCACCAAGGTAATTAACTTTTAACTACATGCGTGCGGTCTCACAGACCGCATCAATCAAAATCAAAATCAAAAATCATTTATTTACTTAGGCATATACAAATGCACTTGTAAACGTCACTTATATAAACCAAAAAGTTACCACCAGTTCACAACGCGACCCACCTGAGAAGAACTGGCAAGAAACTCAGCGGGTTATTCTTTTAACTACTCTATTTACAACTTTATTAATGAATCTAAAAACTATGCATTTTAACAGTTTTTTGAGAATCTAGCAGAGCAGGTCATTTCCAGGCTTCCTTATCCATCAAGTAATCACCAACCGTATAGTAGCCCTTGCTGTATAATTTACCTTTAAAAAACTTTTTGAATTTATTTAGGGACATACTCTTAATTTCGTTAGGAAGCAGCCGCTTGCAGTATGTAATCTGATTGGCCCTCTCCTCCCGCGCACCATAAGTAAAGTCTGTAGATTTCAGGTTTTAATGGCAAAACATAAGTTAAGAATGAAGGTTACGTCGCCAGCTGCCAGATGTGCGAGTAATTTCATTCCAGTGATTGCTTTTAGAGTTCGACCATGGCGATAACGATGGGGATGTGGATGATCGTTTGATCTACGAAGCTAATATTGAAGAAAAATACTTGAGTGACTAAAAGATTACAGAAAAAAGTGGCATCACCAGCAGAGCTGTCGGTGACACAGCAGAGCTATCGGTAACAAAGCAGAGCTGTCGGTGACACAACACCCAATATGCCTACAATACTCTTGGCTATCGTACAAAAACTGCCAAAAAATATGACCAAGTTAGGCGGTCGCGTCGGCGCCGCGGCGTCGGCAAAATGTTTATGCTGTATTTTAAGAACTATAAACTAAGTAAATTTTTATGTTTTTATTCTGTAAATTTTATTTTAAAATTATTTAAACTGACTATAAAAGGTAATTTACTTATATAATGTTCCTACAAAATGACCTTCAAGTAAGTTGAAAAGACTGAAAATTGCCTTCGCTTGTAAAATTTTAGAATTTAGTTTTAAATAAATACCTACATAATATTCTTTAATATTATATATTTTATTTATATCTAAGAACTTTTAAGTGGAATAATATAAAAAACGGGCACGACACTCACTTAGCTGGATAGATAGGATAGCAGCCTTTAAAGATAGCGGTCTGTGAGACCGCACGTCCACAGTACTGTAACAAACTATTGACAGCGATCTTTAACATTATTTCAACAGAAATAAAAATATTACGCACAATGGTATTGAATTCCTTTCCAAAACTCTCGGCCATTCAATAATTTCTACGTTTATCAACAAATGCGGTGTTCCGAATCATAACAGGGTAGGGTATAAAGGGCCCGGTACAAAGGCGCGTTTGGGGTCGGACCCACCGCCGCAACTTTCGACCAGTTTGTTGTCAAAAGTTTAAGCTATCTAGGGTTAAGCGGTCCGCTTCGCAAAATCATAATGTTTTACAACGAAAATTTGTGGTTTTATACTTTAAATGTAATTGAAGTAGGCCTAATACTGTATTACAAAATAATTTAATGTTTTATAATAATATAGGGTATCCCACACACCCTATTGTACCCTGACCTATTTGACATAGCATTTGAAAAGTAACTTCTAAAATTGTTGTTTTCTATGAACATCAGCTGAATAGAGTTAAATAAATGTGAGTAATCGCGAATGGTTGAATAACCTACCGCAATAAAAAATGTGAATCAAAATACTTATGTAATGATGACAATTTCCTTACAAGACCAGAGGCTATAACCAAAAAGATCACTAACCTTATTCTCTGTTTCCATGCGTTCTTGATACGATCTGCTTCTCATATGCTTCAAATATGTTGTTGTAATGGGCACGCTGTAATCCATCTCCTCTCCTCCATAAAATACTCCTCCGTCCGGTCTCCAAGGCTTCGGAGTTCTGCCAAATGAGTTGGAATTCTCCAAACTAGAGGGAAGCAACTTTTTTCTGGGAGGCGATCTAGATTTTGGTGGATCTTTCGAAGTTAGATTTGCTACATCGAGTGGGTTATACTTTTTCTTGGTTTCAGTCTTGTCTTTAGCTGTTTCACTTTCTAATGTCCTAGTACTATCACCTTCCGATTTTGACTCTTCATCTTTTAACGGTGGAAACTGGGGTTCTGGGTTAACATCTTCTACATCAATAAGACTATTATCATCTTTGTCTATCTCAGGATCTGTTCTGACCGGTTCCTCCTCCCTGAATGGAGGCTCAGCTGATGAGCATCTATTTAATAGAGGAGATACTTCAAATCCATTGGTTTTCTTAGTTGTCAATTCGATATACGTGGGCTCCTGGTCTTCAGAATCGGTAGGCTTTGGGGTTTCGACTTTTTTCAGAGGTTGAAGGTCTGTATAATCGAATTTTGGTTCGTAATAGTTTGAATGTGCTGCATCTATTTCTGATTCCCAGTTTCGTGTGTAATCAGGCACGTTGTGGGGTAGGAAAGGGAGGTAGGTGGGGTGTCTCGTGGGGGATGGGGATGGGGTAGGCAGGGGTGGTGGGGAGGCACTGCGCGGGCGCCGGGCACACTCCGCACATCCGGTGAGGAAGCGCGTGACTGCCTCCCGCGGTAGGAACGCGTACGTCTCCGTGATCTGTTGGCAAAAACATTCGTGATTAACGAGGGATACCGTCTACGTATTGTTGTGTTTGTAAAGTTAAACTTGGATAATGACTTTGATAGTGGACTATGTTTCAGGTCTTTCAGTAAGGTTTATGCCGTGATTCCATCAAAGTTTCTTCCTTACTTCAGTCCGTAAGCCTAATGTGCAAAACTATTCAAGGATCTATTCATCTACATATTAAGTGTAAATAAAATTGGGAGACCGGCCAAGTGCGTGTTGAACTTGCCCATGAAGGGTTCCGTAGCAGCAAGTAACATAATATAAAAGTTCTTGTAGTTCGTTGTAACTTTCATTTATGTTTTAACACGTTCGCAGTGGTAGTGATTTTTCTCGGCGAGAATTGAGGAAGAAAGAGAAAAAATTGTGACCGACCGAAGTTTCGGTTTCGATTTCGGCCAGTTTCGGCCAAAAAATCGAGTTTCGGCCGCAGTTTCGGTTTCGGCCAAAATGGGCCGAAATTTTCGGCCGGGCCGAAACTCACGTGTTCATGAATATTGAGGGCCTGGCTCTGCTTGTGACTTGCTAGGGGTCAGCCCAACCGGTTAATATGTTACTAAGCGAAGATTTACAGATTTACAAAGGACTTCCAATTTTTTTTTTATGGAACCCTAAAAAGGTGATCTAGGACATTACATAACCCAAGCCCGTTTGTAGTCGGTTCCGTTGACTTCGTTGGTCGTCGTTCTGTCTGTCTGTCTGTCTGTCAGCAGGCTGTAATTCATGCACCGTAATAGTTAGAAAGGTAAAAATTTTACAGATGATGTATTTCTGTTGCCGCTATAGCAACTAATAATAAAAATAGACAAATTAATAATATTAAAGGGGGCCTCCCTATTAATATTGGACTGCCTCTATGGCGCAGTCGGTAGTAATACCGCCTGCGGCGCTGAAGGTCGTGGGTTCGATTCCCACCAGAGACAAATACTTGTGTGACCCATAAATGTTTGTCTCAAGAGTCTGGGTGTTTCTATGTATAATATGTATGTATTTAAAAAGTATATAAGTATTAATATCCGTGGTCTGATACCCATAACATAAGCAGGTTATTCCTAGCTATTTCTTACTCATTATTCATTACTTGACTTTACATAGACATGTAGAATTTCAATTATGCTATGTTAAGCCAACAGATGCTAAACTCACTTTTCCCGTTTCCATATCCTTTCGTCTTTTCAGCAAAAACTACGAAGAAACCGACAGAGGTTTTAAGGGTCCTCAGGAATCTTAGGACTCGTGAGGTCTAATAATTTAACTTTATAAACAAAACAAAGTAACTTCAGTTCTTGAACTAAAAATACTCCAGACCAAAAACACGATTAGGTACCTACTGATAAAATTCTCGATGGTTTTTTTTTTTGTTGAAAGTACATAGATTTCGTGAAACTTTATGAAGATCTTGTGAGTTTAAAGTTAGTTTTATAATGTACGAGATTTTCAAAAGGGGTCTTAAAAGATTTTCAGCGCGAGTCTGGCGCCTCTGGTGTTGCAAACGTCCATAGGCTGCGGTGACCACCAGTCCTTCTGGTGGGCCGTATGCTTTTCTACCACCTTAGTGACATAAAAATCAAATATAAGAAATACAAAAGTAAATTCTTCATTGCACTAGACCACATTTTTCCCATTGATTGAAGAACTATAATATTTATTTAATACAGTTGCTCAAAAAGTGGCGTATTACAGGGGCGTATAGCGTTCGGGATGTGGGACACACACGTGCTTTTTCTTTACCATTCCCGCACTCGTGCGTTTTCTTTCCCAATTGTCAAAATTATGTCTGTGATTCATGCAAATATTTCTAAAATAAGATACTAACTTGTTTCAATATCAGATTAAAAGTAATTTTAATTAAAATTTAAGCACAAATTAATATAAGTATCGGCCAAATTAAATTTATAAATATAAAAAAAGTTGGCTGTATGAAGTGCACTGCCATAGTCTCTGCTTAGGAAGGTATATATTCTTTTACGGTTGCCGCCATTTTGGACAATTCAGGTTTATTGTGTTTTTATTATTTTATTAAATTGCTTAATTTTTTCGCAACTGTATTAAAAATAGTTGTTCAATACAACGTGTGGGATTGTTATTTCAACTCGTTCCGACTGTCCACCCTCGCCTTCGGCTCGGGTCAACATCTGTCGAAACTCGCCGTAATAACAGAAATCCCACACTTGTATCGAAAACTACTATTTACCGTTTATAATTAATTTATTTCATTAAAAACTCACTAAACCAGATCGCGTCTCTCTCTTTTTTGCACGCTAAAATGTATAATCTTCTTTATCTTTTTTTCAACCGATTAGGCTGCAATCACACGGACTGCATCGCAGCGACTGCGCGCAGTTGATATATTTAACTGCATGCAGTTTTATGTTCAACTTCATACAGTTATGATATCAACTGCACGTAGTCGGCTGCAGTCGTGTGAAGTCAATATCAACTGCATACAGTCGTACCGTCAACTTCGCGCAGTTCGCTACAGTCGTGCAGTGTCGCCGCATGCTGTCCACCGCTAACGCATACAGTTAGTGTGCAGCAATGTACTCTGTGGTGGGCAGTTAGTCAAGGAGCCGAATTCTTTAGGTTTGTCAAAATTTTTGTGACTCTACCGGGGGGGTTCGGAAATACTACAGACTGAGAAGAACACCCCAAGAAACTCAGTCTGGTCCCTTCTCTTCTAGTATCTTAGTATCTAATACAGTTTTTTTTTATGTAGAAAGGAGCAATTCGTGTCGCTGCCAGGCAGCCTTGTCTTCTAGAAAGTCTTTAATGCTATAATAAGCTTTCTGGCACAATTTAAGTTTTATTAGTTTTTTAAATTTATTAACTGACAAACCTGTTATGGCTGTCGGCAATGTATTGTACATTCGAATACAATTGCCCGCAAAAGAATTGCTTATTTTATTAAGCCTAAATCTAGGTACAGCCAATTTATTCTTATTTCTTAAGTTTAGATTATGGATATCACTATCAATCTTTACATATAATAAAATGATAGAAAAGTCAAAACTGTACATTAGAAATATTTAAAAAAAAATACTCGCTGGGTGTTCAACATAAGATACCGAAGCCGAAAATATAGTTAGAATTTTTTTTGTCTGTTTGTCTGTTTGTCGGTTTGTCTGTTTGTCTGTTTGTCTGTTTGCTTTGCTTTGTCCGGAAGGATCTCGAAAAGTACTGAATGGATTTGGTTCAAATTTTGTACAAATATTAGCTAGGGGTAGGGTCTTAAAATAGGCTATATATTATCACGCTACATATCCCAGGGGCTAAGCAGAGAGCAATCAAATTGGCATTATAACATAATTTTCACGCGTACGAAGTCGCGGGCAACAGCTAGTACATATAATAAAATCGTAACGGGTCGCTGTCTGTACATGGAAGATAAATAAGAAAAAATATTATAGGGGGGCTTTATGAACGCAATAGAACCCAAAACAATGATTTTTAGAATTTTTGTCTGTTTGTCTGTATGTCTGTATGTCTGTATATCTGTATATCTGTTTGTCTGTACGGTTGTGCACGCTAATCTCAGTAACCGCTCAACCGATTGCAATGCGGTTTTTTTTATTGTGTTGAGGTTTGCTCCAGTTAACATTTAGCGTTTGTTTTATGTAAATCGGTTTAGAAATAAAAGAGTTATAACACTTTTAAAATCAGATATTTTGAAAATTTTAATTGTAGGGGTTTCTTTGTATGTGAGTGAACCTAAACTGGCGTGTTGGCTTAATCATAAAAGAGCTTAATGATTAAGACTATTTTTAAACAATTCAGTCCGCGCCGAAGGCGTGGACTGAATTGTTTTAAAATAGACTTAATCATTAAGCTCTTTTATGATTAAGCAAACAGGGCAGTTTCAGACGCTGCTTGATGACTCTGATGGAGAAATACCTTTCCTTTCATGCACCTTATGTGACGTAAACGAAGTTGCGGGCTCAGCTAGTTTTTAATAAATTTACTGTTATTTTTATGAGCATATAATAAGTTTTCATATATGTACTGTGAATACACAGTAAGTATGTTGATATCCTTAAACTTTTCTCTTAATGACTCCCGAATCCCCATACCATAGATAGCCCGGACCGCCCTTTTCTGCAACACAAAGATAGATTCGATGTCGGCAGCGTTACCCCATAATAGTAGTAGTAGTCGTAGTAGTCAGTACGGTTAAAAACATGGATTTCACATGGATTTCCTCATTACTTAGTATAGAAGTTAGAGGGGGGACACAAATATTCCACTTTGGAAGTGTCTCTTGCGCAAACTATTTACTTTTAAATAAATTATGTTAGGAACCTCAATAGCATTTTTGAAGACCTATCTATAGATACCCACACGTATAAGTTTGATGAAAAAATAATTTCTGAGTTTCAGTTCTGAGTATGAGGACCCCAAAATTTAGTGCTGTTTTTTCTAGTTTTATTTGAAAATCTTAATTCGATTCACAGAATACATCTACTTACCTAGTTTTAATAGCATAGGCCTTATAGTTTCGGAGAAAAGTGCCTGTGACATACTGACGGACAGATAAGACTACTGACAGACATGAGGAAACTATAAGGGTTCCGTTTTTGGCATTTGGCTACGGAACCCTAACAATCACCTTCCGTATGGCAAAATAATAGCATAGAATCAATCCACATCCGCGCTGCACTCTGCAGTTTTTTAATTCGATTACATCGCTGCCGGCGACGGTGGCGCCGTTATAATATTAAGAGAAGCGTCTGTACTTCCATTTCGGCGTCAAACCTTACACTATAGCCCTTGGCCTACATGCTTGGCTTCAACTGCGTGAAGTCAGATTCGACTGCAGACAACTGCATGCAGTTCAATATAGCAACTGCATGCAGTCGCTGCGATGCAGTCCATCTGATGGCACCCTTAGAGTCATACGGACTCTTAATAGTTTCTGGTACTGGTTTGCCGTACCTCCTTTTACCAGTTACTAGATTAAATGATGCAAATAAAAAATGGTAAACCTGTGCACATTTGAATAAGATTCATAAAAATACCAATAGGTACTATAAATTTTAATTAATCACTCCCACTGTTTGATTTTGCGTGTGCTTCAAGCTGTAATCCTCACCTTTGAAATCTCAATGAAAACGAATTTTGACAACGCCAAAAAATAGTCGTGAAATAGTCGTAAATAGTCGTACATGTAAAAAAAATAGTCGTATTATAGTTTTGGCGTTATAGCTATAGGTTAGTGAGGATTATGGCTTGAACGTCAAGCTGTAATCCTCACCTCTGGTGCAAGCAAACGGTTAATGCTATCGAATTGGTTTAGGTTTCAAAAAATAGTCGTAAAATAGTCGTAAGACCTGCCAAATCTCAGAAATAGTCCATAAGCGGTTTCCGAGATGTGAAGGTACCCTGGTGAGGATTATGGCTTGAACCTTTGAAAACTTCAAATTTCTCCGGAACGCCTGCGAGTTTCGGTTCAAAGTTTGTGCCAAAAAATAGTCGTGAAATAGTCGTAAGAAGCTATAATAAATTTGAGTTGATTTAATGTGAAAATAAAAACTTTTTATTTTCCCTACATTTCTATTGATGTACAGTCGTGTACAAAATTAGTAACTTCCAATGATACTAGAGGAAGTCACGCGGTTTTATCCGCGTAGTTCCCGTTCCCATGGGTATGCGGGAATAAAATAAAGCCTATGTTTACCGGGAAGAGTGTAGCTTCCGAACAGTGAAAGAATTTTTCAAATCGATGAAGCAGTTTCGGAGCCTATTCGATGCAAACAAACAAACAATCAAATCTTCTCTCGTTATAATATTGGTACAGAATTAGGTTATTGGGAAATATTCCGCTTAATATAATAATATTTCTTTGAATGAGACGTTTTCCATACCAGCAGTTATAATTAAACAAAAAACAAACATTTATGATTTGTATCCTTATTTATTACAACCGAAAACTTGCAAACACGTACATCTCTCTGTATGTTTATAACACAGCAATTAGTTTTGATCACAATTCTCATAGTCAGTTCAATATCTGTTGGCGTTTCTAGAAAAGTTCTAGATGGCGCTGGTAGGTTGAGTCACAGATTAATAAATAGTTACTACGTAACAGATACATCGCTCCCATACAAAAGCGAAAATACCTATGCTATATTAGCCTACAAATTTTTAATAATAATACCTGCTGCTCAGAACGAGAAGAATTAAGTAACTATTGTACAGCAGATGGGTGTAAAAGTCAAAAAACAAAGGAATTTTTTTATTCATTGCCGTACTACAAATGTTAAAAACCGTTGATTTTCCATCGCTTTGCTCCTGTTTTCCTTATTATTATTTATTTAAATTATTTATTATATTTTACACTATGAAATTTTCAATTCCGAAAAAGGGAACAAAAATACGAAACTAAAACATATTTGATTGACTAATAAAAAACATGGTTGATTCGTAACATTCGTTGTATTACTATAACAACCCTAGCGCATTCTTACGATGACGTCATTCGCAGGGCGGGCAACATAGCCTCGACGCTATGAGCACGTGTTTAAGGTACAATTCTTCTCGTTCTGAGCAGCAGGTATTATTATTAAAATTTTGTAGGCTAATATAGCATACGTATTTTCGCTTTTGTATGGGAGCGATGTATCTGTTACGTAGTAGCTATTTATTAGTCTGTGACTCAACCTGCCAGCGCCATCTAGAACTTTTCTAGAAACGACAACAGATATTTAACTGACTATGACAATTGTGATCAAAACTAATTGCTGTGTTATAAACATACAGAGAGATTTAAACAAATGTACGTATTTGCAAGCTTTCAGTTGTAATAAATAAGGATACAAATCATAAATGTTTGTTTTTTGTTTAATTATAACTGCTGGTATGGAAAACGTCTCATTCAAAGAAATATTATTATATTAAGCGGAATATTTCCCAATAACCTAATTCTGTACCAATATTATAACGAGAGAAGATTTGATTGTTTGTTTGTTTGCATCGAATAGGCTCCGAAACTACTTCACCGATTTGAAAAATTCTTTCACTGTTGGGAAGCTACACTCTTCCCGGTAAAAATAGGCTTTATTTTATTCCCGCATTCCCATGGGAACGGGAACTACGCGGATAAAACCGCGTGACTTCCTCTAGTATCATTGGAAGTTACTAATTTTGTACACGACTGTACATCAATAGAAATGTAGGGAAAATAAAAAGTTTTTATTTTCACATTAAATCAACTCAAATTTATTATAGCTTCTTACGACTATTTCACGACTATTTTTTGGCACAAACTTTGAACCGAAACTCGCAGGCGTTCCGGAGAAATTTGAAGTTTTCAAAGGTTCAAGCCATAATCCTCACCAGGGTACCTTCACATCTCGAAAACCGCTTATGGACTATTTCTGAGATTTGGCAGGTCTTTACGACTATTTTACGACTATTTTTTGGAACCTTAACCAATTCGATAGCATTAGCCGTTTGCTTGCACCAGAGGTGAGGATTACAGCTTGACGTTCAAGCCATAATCCTCACTAACCTATAGCTATAACGCCGAAACTATAATACGACAATTTTTTTTACATGTACGACTATTTACGACTATTTCACGACTATTTTTTGGCGTTGTCAAAATTCGTTTTCATTGAGATTTCAAAGGTGAGGATTACAGCTTGAAGCACACGATTTTGCTTGCTCATTCATTTTACAATACAAAATGTAATTAACTGAAAAAAAATGTACGGGTGCTGCCATCTATCGGTGAGCGGCAGCGCTTCACGTTTCACTAGAAACATTACGAGTAAGGCGCTGTATCTAACAACTGTTATTACAAATATCTACTAGATGTCGCTAAAATACAAAATGATATAATTATTTTATAACTTGTTGTTAAAAGAATTTTAAGTAAAATATCATAAATTATTTAAGTAAAAAGATGGCCTTTTTAAATCAAAAAAGGGTAGAATTAATAAGTGCTACTCACAGTTCTATAGGTACGTTTTTGTCCAGCATGTTTACCAGGTCTTCCTTCTAGTTCCACGTGTACAGTGTAGATGATATCGAAGAAATTTTCAACAACTGCTACTTTCCTGTACACTGGTTCTTGGTTTGGTGCATTCTGAAACAAAGAAAAAGATTTTGTTTTGAAAACCTATCAAAATACTAGTTTTATTAAAGCGCCATCTAGTATATGTTTTCTAAATCATCATGTCCTTTAGTTTTACTACGCACCACAAAACAATTTTCACTTAGTTTCAGAAATTGTTCAATAGATGGCGCCATGACAATTGTCATCTATAACTATTTGAGTAAATATACCTTTAGTCCAGTCATTATATACATTTGGAAATGCAAATGAACCGAGAAAGCCAAATTTTGGATATTACGTGTGGAGGGGCTAGAAAAGCTTAAGTTCAAATTGTCGACCAAAATAATCTGGTGGGTTTTCCGCCATCTTGAAAAAAGGGTTATATTCAGTTTTTTCATCATAATTCGGTTCCCCGTTGAGATACGAAAATTTTAAAAAAAGTTTTTTGTTGCTCTTTGTACGATCTACAATTAAGGTCTACACATTTTTCACGTATCGATCACAGTTATCGAAATATCGATCCAAAAAGCAAAAAGATCGATAAAAGTAGAGCAGGCTTATGAGGATGCTGATACCCTCATTATAACCACAGCAATTAGAGAAGCATCGTTTCATGACTCTGTTGAAATCGTTGGCGAAGATATCGATCTTTTGGTTTTAATTTCCGGACTTGCACAGGACAAAAAAAAAATTATTTTTCGCAAACCAGCTAAAGGCAAAACAACGGCAAAACTATACTCTCCGAATAGTTTCAAGCATGATAAGTCTGTTCTTGAGAACATTCTTTTCATACATGCTTTCAGCGGTTGTGACACCACGTCATCTTTTTATAATATTGGAAAGTCGAAATTCATCAGCACCCTCGAGAAGAACCCGAACCTCCGGTCATCGGTAGAACTATTCAAGCAAGAAGAGGTCGATCCGGAGATGCTAGCTTGCGCGGGAAAACTATTCCTTATCGCTCTGTGTGGTGGTCGTAAAGAGGATACAACGATGGATAGTTTGCGATTCCACCGCTTTGCAAAATCAATGACGACAAATAAGACGAATAATGTTTCACTACTCCCACCAACGGAAAGCGCAGTCCGCCAACACGTTTTCCGGACATATCTACAGGTACAAACGTGGCTCGGAATTTTCAAAGATCCTCAGGAATGGGGTTGGCGACAGACGAATTACGGGCTTGAACCAATTTGCACCACAGCCGCACCTGAACTTTTAAAACTCATTTCGTGCAAATGTAAAGGAAAGTGTGGGGGGTTGTGGGTGCAGGAAAGCAGGAATTAGTTGCTCCGTTATTTGCCTGCACTGTAGTGGACAGACATGCAACAATGTCGCCAGAGTCGACATTTTATTCAATGACGATCACGATGATGATGATTATATTTTTTCAACCGTCCCAGCATCATTTACTGCGATTCAAGAGTTTTCACGACTCGAAGAGTCTACCGAGGAAGAACTTCTACAGCCAGTACCATCGAAACGGCGAAAACATGTGAAAAAAATTACCACCTGTAATTATTGTTTTTTTCTGCATAAAAATTATTTAATCAATAATTTTCATGTGTTTGATTTATAATTTGGCTGGTTTATTAATTTATTTTGTATTGCAATAATTGCTTGAACAACCATTCATCCATTTTGACGTATGGATACAACCGTGCGAGCGGCTAAATCAAAACCGGGCACAGTCTTACTGACTTTGCGCCGCGCTAGAGGTCGTAATTCTTATCGAAAATAAAAAAATAAAAAAACGAATTTGTAGGTCTGAACACGATCACCAAATTTCATATTGGACATTTTTCGATATCTTTCACGAGAAAGAAGGAAATAGCTAAAAACATTTTTTTCTCCCCAAATTTATGGCTTTTTGGATCGATATTTCGATAACGGTGATCGATACGTGAAAAATGTGTAGACCTTAATTGTAGATCGTACAAAGAGCAACAAAAAACTTTTAACAAAAATTTTCGTATCTCAACGGGGAACCGAATTATGATGAAAAAACTGAATATAACCCTTTTTTCAAGATGGCGGAAAACCCACCAGGTTATTTTGGTCGACAATTTGAACTTAAGCTTTTCTAGCCCCTCCCCACGTAACATTCAAAATGTGGCTTTCTCGGTTCATTTGCATTTCTAACCCGATTTTTTCGACGTAATGACTGGACTACTTCAATACGCCGACTGATGATTGTTTAATAGTAGTTTATGACACTGTTGCATAATAAGGGTTCTTATAACACGAGTGTGTTTTAAAAAAACGAGCCGTAGGCGAGTTTTTTTATAGTATCACATGAGTGTTATAAGACCAAGTTATGTACAGTGTCATACACTACTTTATCTACTCTCATACTATAATACCTGATTTCATTTTGTTGTGATATATAGTTGCTCCTTGATTTCGCCGGTAACAGGTTCATGGTCATGTTTGACGCAGTTTCCAGAATGTCTGGTGGTGTACAATTACCACCATCCTCGCTTTAAGACATGTTTTTACACAAAAACTAATTTATTTTACAAACAAAACCAAACTTTGTTTAATTTAAATGTAAAATGTTGGCGCCAAGGCGCAAACATCGATTGCGCATGCGTGTTTCTTTTTTTTTTTTAGGCTGCGGAGACCATAGATTTAGGATTTTTCGCTACTCTGGAGACACAATTTTTTTTAAAGTAGAGGTTCAAACTTCTTTTTCAGCTGGAGATTGTTTATGGTGTATCGTAATGATTAAAAAGTTTTATTATGATATAGGTGTCCATACAAGACCTGTATCGTAATAAAACTTTTTTTTTGGCCTGTGCGTAATGTTTGTCATAATAGTATTGATTTCAATTTTATAATCTTTGTATTATAGTATCAGAGTAGATAAAATTAATAAAAATACGTTGTTAATGAAATAAAATACGTTATCAATTTAGTTCTCTTAATTTAAAATCAGGTACTTAACAATGCAAGTGCAAGTAAATGGAATCAGAGTCGTAGTAACTATTTAGTAATCTGTGATCAGAGTAAGTACATAAGTACATCATCTGATTTGATCTTAGATCATCTGTTATATGGTCTAAGGATTTGATTCATAAATTATCGACGGTGAGCAATTAGGATCGCGAACGCAGCTCGACCGTAATTAGGCAGTCCCGCAGTCCCGAGAGTACGGAAACGCTGCAATTAGCCGAAAGTCGGTCCCGGGACCGTTGTAATTACCGAATCTGTTGCCAAGCGACGCACTATGTTTGCGGTTTTGAAACCACTGCGATGTAAAGTAATGATGTGCGTTGGCGTTGTTGCTGTGAATTGTAGCTTGCACTTCAGACAATTACAAAGCGGTTTCAAGTGGAGGAATGTGTAGATGTCGTTATTATACCAGTAAGGTGGAAGACAAACTTATGGCCAGCGTTGCCAGACGTCCATATTTTGGCGGATGTGTATCAGTTGTCCCAGATGCCAATGATCTGTCGGCTGTGGTATAGCACAAGCTATTGGGCTAGATAGCTAGATGGTGTAGTGTTATAATGTCCAAAAATATTTTAAAAACACAATAGGTACCTAGTCTAAATTTATAGCACAAGCTTACTTCGGGTTTGATTGATGACATTGCGTGAAAATTTGAAAAAACTTATCCTATTTTTTTTTTATTACGAAAATATTAGTTAGGAAGGTACCTTATTGGCCTATTTCCTTATTATTTAGTTAAATACCTACTTTTTATTTATTTATTATCCAATCCAATCCCTCGTTAGCAGATTTTATTTACCGAAAGGCCCACATTTGGTGGTAAAAAAATACAAGTTTGAGGCGTCGACGAAACAGCGGTTGGTTATCATCAGAGATGCTTATCCCGCGGTCTCAAAGTGGCCCGGGGCAGGACTAAGAGCAATAGCGCACTAGCGACCTGGCAGCGCGGCCACGACGCGCGGCCCTGCCGCAGGGGTTGCGATTTTCAACGCGGCCAATACCGCGGCTACGATCGATCGTCAGTTGCACAGAGTACATTCGTAAGTCAGTTGCACATACAGCACGCTTCAAAATGGACGTTGAGGAAATAGCAGTGCTTTTGTATCATATAAGTAAGAAGCAGAAGCGAAGACAAATCACGCTGTAGTTCCACGGTACGTGCGGTCGCCGCTGCTAGTGCGCGCACGCTGGTGATTTAACTACAATGCAATTGATCTCAGTGGCCGCAGCGGCCAGCGACTGAACACGGGCCGCAAATGCGTCGCTTCGATCTCGCTGGCCGCTGCGGCTTGGTGTGGCCGCCGACCGCGCGCTACCAGGTGCGCGTGCTCTATGGCGATTTCATACTAATGTATCTATCTCGATGGCCGCCGCGACCTGGCCGCTGCGGCCTAGCCGCTAGTGCGCTATTGCTCTAATGGCTCCGGCAATTACACGGGCGAAGCGCGCCATCCGCACTTACTAGTGATGGGACGTAATTATGAGTTACTTACATCGATATTAATTAGCAAAATATCTTAATATAATAGGTAAGTATAATTCTTCTGTACTTGTGTGTGTCAAATAACTCCTCTTTAACGACTAGATCGATTTGTATATTATTATGAAACTTTGGTGTATTTCAATGGCTTCATTTATAAATACCATAGATAGGCTTTTGTCCTAAATTTCAAAAATTGTTTAATTTTGTAGCTTTATATTTATATGATCATGATCACAAAAATTTTCATTACTTTGATTTAAAACAATGATTTACATGGTTTATTTTGTGATTTAAAAAAAGATTTAAATTTGTATCGAAAACGCTCCTAAGTGTCATGGCGCCTTGTGTTATGTCACTTGTTGAGTCCTTTCAATGATTTGTTTTGTGACTTAAATTTTTAAAAAGTTTTATTACTAAAAAGAAACGTTTAGCGGTGAACTTTTACTGTTGAAATCAATTGTATTTTATGAAAACGTGTGAGAATCTAAACAATTACACAAGATGACACGACTTGTGACACAAGATGTCAAGATTCAAGACTGCCAGAGTGCGTCGAACGCCAAAGTAGCAAACTGTGACGTCACACTTTCTGATAGAGGTGTTAGATGTCACGTGACTCAATGCCTATTTTTCCAATCTTATTTTCTAAAAATAATAGTATAATCCTTAATTTGTGTTGCAATTTATATTAAGTACTTTTTGTTATTTATATATATGTTGGACATAGTCGTTAGAAACATACATCAATCAGATTTATTCTTAGTGGATACAAGCCTGTTGGATCCCGGATGAACCCGGCCTAGTTACCTAGGTACTTATAAATAAAATGTCATGTAGAGAATGCACACCTATGAAAGTATTTTTCTGCTTAGATGAAATCAAACAGTGGTCTGGTACTTAAAACTTACTTTAATTTAATTTTACACCATGTACCATCGACACTGCGTCGAAAAAAATAAATCTCAGTAGGATGTGTATTTTAGCTTTTTATTCTGATGATGTCATGACACCCAGAATATAATGACAAAACAAAAACAATACCAGTCATTTTAGCAGGAAAGGAATTCCACCACAACGATTCCGAGTATTTCACATCCCTATTATGTCTGGCACGCCAATTAGCAGCGCGCCCGCCCGCGCCAATCGCGCGCCGAGACAATTCCCGCGCCAAATAAAAATAAAGTGTACGAAATATCGGCGAACGCCTTGCGTCTGCTGCTGCCCTGGTACAAAGTGTACCACCTTGGCTTATAATGCCGCGCGGCATTTGATAAGGATATTGAAATTACGATAGACGTATACGAGTAATGTATATTCTTTCATAAATGACTAAAACATAGTAGAATTATATAACTAAAAGCTACCTACGTAGTTAGAACTTAGTAAGATATTTTCTTTTTAGACTCGCTTGTATGATCGCTCCCAGACAGCTAGTTAGCACTTAGCAGCTACCACTATCAACAGGTGTAGTGGAAATATGACTTGAATACCTTTAATTTTTTTCATTGGTTCGCATTACGAGTGTACACCAGAAGCATACCTACATCAGAAGCTGAAGGCCTTATAATGCCTGAAGTGTCCGATTATTATGGTGTGAAACCTCGTAGTAATTCCAAAGACATAACCGGTACTAACTTTGTACGTATACGCCCAGCAGCTAATCTTCGTATAAAACCATTCATGGAATGCTAAAAATAAGGTCTCTCATGGTAGCCAAGGATATTTTTTGGTTCAATTATAAAAAAATGTTTACACTGACTTTGAAACTCGCACCAAAGCCGAAAGAGAATCTTGAATTTAATCCTTTCTGGTTCAAAAAAGATTCAATAAATGGGAAGTGCGTAGGCCTCGTAGCACTGAGTTATGTATAATTCGTAGAGGATAGAGAACAGCCTAGCCTAGAACACATTGGGCAAAAGGTTGGAATAAATTATAAGATCGTTTTTAACACACATTGGGCCATCGCTGCAACGGTTGGACCAGTGGGTGGGGTAGGGTTAGGGGCTAAATATCGGATCACTGTTTCTTACTGAATTTTCTTTGTGTTGTCGTGTCGCCAACTACTTGTTATCCAACTACACATTGGGCCAAAGGTTGGAATAAATTATAAGATCGTTTTTAACACACATTGGGCCATCGCTGCAACGGTTGGATCAGTGGGGTAAGGTTAGGGTCTAATAAATATCGGATCACTGTTTCTTACTGAATTTTCTTTGTGTCGTCGCCAACTACTTATAAGCCAACTAAGTACATAGCAACATGGAGTCGCTCAACTCTCTCAACTCAAAAATATTCGCTGGCCCAATGTGTTAAGCATCCATTTTTTTATTGTGTTCACCAAATTGACATCGCCATCGCCACTGATTGCAAGCCGTGGCGCTTCTAGCGATTGGGGGCCACTCTTACAGTCCGTAAGACTTCTGACAGTGGTCAAGTCAAGTGTAAAGCTCGATTAAGTGAACTCTTATTATTGAACGATCTTTGGATCTACGCTAGATAGATTCCGTTAGTCAAGATGTCGCGTCGGTTAAAACAAAACTTGACAGTCAAATACACAATTCGCAACTTCAGAACCCACCTAACTAAAGTTCTTAAAACAGCATCAAAAACAATTCCGAACAATTTAAAGCAGGCGAAACCTCCCCAGCGTTATGCTATCTTGGTACTTACTCGGCTCGGGGAGGACGGGCGCCGGATGTGGGAAGTCGCAGACAGTGGGGAATATCCGGTCGGTCTTGTACACCGATAAGCGGATATGACGCCGACGACATTATTATACGGACCTACGTACACTCGCTTCGTTTGGCACAATATTGAACAGTGCCTTCGCAACGCATTCTTTCGAAGGGTTTAGAAGAAAAAATATAAATAAGATAGTAAGGAGTATTTGTTCCGAGAGACTGACAAATCGTTGAAGCACGAACAATTCCCTACTGTTTACTACAAACCCAGTGGTGCCATTGAAATAATCCGTCCGTATTTAAAAAATATGCTCATGTTAGCGAGTCCTGTAGTTAAGTGGACTAAGATTATAAGTCTAAATGTGTAGCGTAGCATATGCTTAAATTACCTCAGTTTAAGTTTGATGGTGGAAAATTGGAATATACTTAGAAAAAAATGTTCCGCAATATAATTATTAAAAACTCAGTGTAAATGCGACTGATTTTAATTTTAACCCTCAAATGCAAATGAGATTACATTTAGGAAAGTTACACGCGACGTGTTTGAGGGACACGGTTACGAGTTCACGCGACCGTTATGTGATCCTGTGTCACATAATTACATATTATTAAGCGGTGGCCTAATGGCCTTAGTTGGTCACGTTTTGTAGTGACCTCTCCGGATATAGGAGTGAGGGGGAAGTTACGAGAAAGAAACCTGACAAGTGCTAGCTTGACGTGTACAAGCCTCACTACAAAACAATGAATAAACTGTAAAGGTTGTTTACAAAATGGTAAGATTTTGTACACGACCATAATTCAATTTTTACTTTACTCTTTGAATGTAGGCAATTATACCAGATACAGCTTGAAATGTTACTTGGTGTGGTAAAATAAAATCAGAAAATATGATTGATTTTGTATTTTTAACAAGCTTCCTACAACCTGTACACACTAAAGACTGTAGGAAAATGCGAAATTCTTAGATACGATTGTAATGTAAAATTATAACCTTCAACCTCTCATAGCCTAGCTCTTAGTCAGCATACAAACTAATGTATACTTGACTTATGAACCAGTAATATTATGGTACCTTTACGCCTTGAAGCCTGATGAATCCAAACAGTAAGTAAACACAGAATCGACATATTATTAGACATGATTTAAAAAGCGATAAGGGGCCCGGGCCGGTGTCGGCGTGTGCTCGTTAGTTGCGCCCACCCTACCCCTGACGTTCGTAGCTCGTAGCACGGAACGTGAGTAAATTAGGGTTGTGATCGTGAAGTTATTTAGTTATATCATATTCTTTGAATTTTAGTTCAGTTAAATAAAAACGTTTAAGTTACTATTTTAGTATGGAGTTGTGTTGGTATTAGAGATAACGAGATATTAACCATGCATGTTTCGTATTTTGCGACACTCTTGGAATCGCTGAGGAGCTGTCGAAATATAGAAAACACAAAATATACCCTTTAAATACCTATAGAGCTATGGTCTGTACGGAACCACTAAAATGCAATCCTGAAAAGTTCAAGCTAGTACCAACCTTCTGTTATCTAATGTAATCGCGTGACTTTAGCGAAGATCTAATTTGTTTGAAACAATGTCCATAAAGTAAAACAGCGACTATTTAATTACATTTTTTGACTCTCTCTCTCTCTCTCTCTCATTTTGCTGAAATTTGAGAGAGTGAGCTGCTACCTATCCACAATATTTTTCAATTTATAATATGTTACATTTCGCCATTGCCAACCCTAGTTATCCCTATCTCCGCTACCCCGCGACACTTGATCCGCGATCCCTCGCGACAGGCAGAGCTCCAAGACTCACCATCCTGTAATACCGTAGCTACACTACACTTGCATGTGTTTGTAAGAAAAAGGAACGCTGTGGGTACATTGATCGTTCAGAGACTTACGTTGTAAATTTGTAGGTTTTATTCTAAGTAACATCACTCATTTATTCTTTAAATTAACGCGGAAAATATATTACATTTCATCGTGGTTCGAACCTGGCGGAGGCCTATCCGGAGTAAGCAAGAGTCGAGACGCTTGTAGATGTACAGTTTTTTTCTTTAATCTTTGAGAAGT
Source organism: Miltochrista miniata (assembly GCA_933228765.1). Classification (NCBI taxonomy): domain Eukaryota; kingdom Metazoa; phylum Arthropoda; class Insecta; order Lepidoptera; family Erebidae; genus Miltochrista; species Miltochrista miniata. The sequence goes on from OW121769.1 coordinate 9,071,408, forward strand.
AAATTCTAAATATATTGGGGAAACATAGTATTTCTATTTGCCACCTTGTTTTCAGTCTAAAATATCACGATACGGAGGCAGTATGTACTTTAGTCAAACAAATCAATATTATTACAGTCTGCTACTGGACGTAAGCCTCTCCCGATCTCATTTAATTCGCAATGACCTAGTCCGTTAATCAACAGGTGCACTACTTGCAGGTGAGGCTGGCTTGGGTTCAAAAACCTAGGTTGGGTTCCATCGCACCCTAATACTATATTTACAGAAGTAATTTTTACAAAATATCCTGCCCTGCGTCACATAACGTGGCCAGTCTTGTTTGAATATCTAAGTAGCCATCACGAATATTATATACAGTAAAAAAAGAATAGTCTTTCCAACAGAAGTCATCATCCCGACCTCATTTGAGAGAGCCCGTATATTTCCCCGAAAGCTCTAAAGAGCTCTTAACTGTTAGCGACCCGCAGCTCTCGATTGTCGCCGCTCGTCCGGTCTGTTTGCCCACCAACACTTTTGTCTAGCTGGATGAGGCTACGGTGACCAGAAAACTTAAAGAAAGTCGGATTGCTAATCTTTTTCGTGTTTTTTTAAATGTTGACTAATGTGAATGTGAATAGCCATCTACTTTAAACAGTTTAAACACAAAATAATTGAATCAATTACAAGCTACCAGCGAAAAAATTCACATGCACATTCCTGGCAGGCGAACAAAAATAATTGCATTCCCGCGAATGTTATGACAAACTCGATCGAACCGACTTAAACCACACGGTCCTAACTATCTGTGTAACGCCAGTTGCCCGTGGCAAATAAAGGCTCCATAGAAAGATGTCCCAGGGTTCTCCGACAGACTTACAACGATCGTGGCCTCGCCTGATATTTTCTGTGATTTTCGGTCATGATAAGTTCCTTGTATTAGGACTCTGTTCACGTGTCATAGCAGTACCAGTATGTTACAAAAGGCTATTTAGGTCTGGTCAGAGCGATGCGTTGCCTTCGCAAGGAAAAGAAGAATAACTTGAAAAAGAACCAACATTTAACACCTCCATCCGCCAGACAGACAGGGAAAATAATTTGTCTTAATACACATATTTGTGACAACTATCCTATCCTGCTCAGAAGAAGATCCCCATATCTGGACGTCCTTTTACCAGATCTCAGTGACTTAACCTCTGACATATCCTGCTACACGCTAGAAATTTGGACCCTCTCCAAGGCTAGGATTGCTGAAGCTGCAGAGTAAAAAGACTATCCTAATTAATCCTTACAACTGGTCGCTCTAGTCACCGCTATGTTCAATACCGCTTTTTACTTCAGCCAATACCGTTTTGTGGCCGTGGCCGCCCGCCCGCCAAGCGATCAAACAACTTTGTGAAGAAACTTGCAGTCGATCTGATTCCACAATTAGTTTACACAGAAGCGAGTCTGACTTGTAAAATAAGTACCCGTTCGACAATAATGGTAAAAGGGATGTAGAGTAGGGATGTTTTTCAATTCAATGTACGAAAGTTTTCACTGGGAATGCTAGAGCGCAGTAAAGTCACTGAAACAAGACGGATATTAACGAACTATACGATCTAAGATGGAGAAAGTCGTAGGTTGTATGTGGTTACAATTATAGAGGTGCCTAGCAGGAGACAATATCGAAGCCTTCATGCTTGCTAACATTAGTATTAGAATTAACGGGATGTGTGTGTACGATGTATTTATTTATTTATTCATTTGTGTACACACTAGGAAAGTAAAAACAACAATAATAAAAGGATAAATAGGTACAATGGTACTGCTTATTTCTGCAAGAAATATCTACCAGCAGACCGGCGAGAGGAGAACGTGAAGAAAAAGGAAAAGATCAAGAAAAAGTGTGCTTACAAAACAGTATAGAACTAACATAACACACAATGTATTATTAAGAACACGGACAGGGAATTCGAGCTGGTACATAACGCTCTAATATAATAAGAAAATATATCAATGTAACACTGAAAGATAAGTAGTAAGTACTTTGCATTTAAATTCCTCCCATAAATGTATCTATTTCTGGTACTGCATGCTCGTCTGCCTCAAATCATATTCTTCGCAGATTTCGTCCGTGACAGCATGCAACGTTGCACCACGTACACATAAATGACATACGATTTCAAATATTAAAATTTCTAGACCGCCGCTTTCGGCTATAAAGGCAGAGATAAAATCGTCTTGCACAAGGAGTATCATATAAAACAAACAATATAAAACTTGCATTATAAAAGGCTACCTACATAATACATGTATATGAAGCCTTGAAAGAAGAAATGTTTTATATTTGGCCGAGTGACAAATACGCGTGGAATACTCGCCCCCATCCTGAACTCTTGTAATGTAACACAAAAGAGTAGTACTACATACCAGTGAAAAAAGAAATTTAGCTATCTGTAAATGTCATCAAATCAACCTATTTCTGCTGCTCAACGTAAAAAAAAAGTATGTGCGTGTAACCTTTACGCGCGATTGAAGTAAAACTTCTTTGCCATTGACGGCATCAAATGTTATATTAATATCATTCTGATCTGAGAAATTCCCTAGTCGCGCCTAAAGAAGTTTTACTTCAATAAAATTAAAAATAAAATAGCCTTTTAGCTGCTGGACGTAAGCCTCTTTTAATTTAATTAAAGTTGCAAAGCACGGTCTTACGCCATTTGCATTCAAACCCTAGTTGAGAAGATTTCTAGGTCGCCTGTCCATTCTGGCAGGTGTTGGCACGTGCCTCAACCAACATTAATGTAATGTGGCATTATTTTTCATTAAACTGATTGATGGAAACTTTTATGCAGTCATCGTACCAAACTACATGGAGTATAATATAATGCACTCCTGGAACAGTTGTAAAAATGTGAATGTTTAGTGAAGCGCGCACATTCAGTCAGAATAAGTTTATAAAAAATAAAGTCACGTACAAAATCTCAGCTTGCACCGAAATCACGCAGAAAGCACTAATAATAGTAACCCACTTAAAGAACCGCGTCCCTTCCATTGTTGAGAGACGTTTTTACCTGTCAAGTGTCACTCTGACCCGGATTAGCGGTAGAGGGTTGAATGAGTACGACGATGAAGGACGGCTCCGTACGAAATTTGTAATTCGGCTTTCAGAGATTCAAAATTTGAAAAATATTTTTCATTTTATATACTACTATACTAGATGATGGTCGCGGCTTCACCCGCTGGAAATTTGGTACCCGTTCCCGCTTCCCGTGGGAACATATTTCCAGGATGAAAAGTAGCTTATACATATATTACAGACAGAATTTTCAGCCCGATCCGTTCAGCCGTTAGAGCGTGATTGAGTAACAAACATCTAAACATTCAAACATCTTTACAAACTTTCACATTTACAATATCAGTAGGAATTAAATGTCTATGCTTATAGCCACAAACAATTTTTATGCAAGTAAACAGTATTTACCTACTAATAACAAAACTGGTTTTTTTTTCAAAACTCAAGGTTCTGATTTAGTTATACAAACCGGTTCAAATAATGTTTTTAGGATATTGAATCCCGGGTTTCAGTTCCAGTAGAAAACGTACGAGAAAACACCACCGACGGAGTCGCAGGAATCAGCTAGCTATACAAAAGGTTAAATAAAAGTTAAAACTACTACCTACTACATAACAAAGGTTTTGTTCTAGAATGTTTGTAGGTTAAAGACGTATAAGACGCTTAAGTTCTACATGTGCAGCCTAGTGCTAAGACAGCTCAGACTCAGCCTACATAGATGTTTTGGAACGAAGTTTTGGAACGAAGTTCCTTATCGCGCGTTGTGAAAGGGGGCTAGACGGAAAAAAATCTCACGAAAAGTTGTAACGACACTTTTGGTAGTGATAGTGGTAGTGATAGTGGTAGTGATAGTGGTAGTGATAGTGGTAGTGATAGTGGTAGTGGTAGTGATAGTGGTAGTGATAGTGGTAGTGATAGTGATAGTGGTAGTGATAGTGATAGTGGTAGTGATAGTGATAGTGGTAGTGATAGTGGTAGTGATAGTGGTAGTGATAGTGGTAGTGATAGTAGTAGTGATTGTGGTAGTGATAGTGGTAGTAATAGTAGTAATGATAGTGGTAGTGGTAGTGATAGCGATAGTGGTAGTGATAGTGGTAGTGCTAGTGCTAGCTAGGGCTTGAACTCCGGAATTCCGGAATTGATATAATTCCGGAATTCCGATAAATTCTAATATCGTTTTCAATTCCGGAATTGGCGAGATCAATACCGGTATTTCGATATTGAAAAAAAAAAATATTTTCACTTCTATAATTTCATTACAAACAAAAATGTAGATTATAGCTTCTTATGCATTTTAATTACCTTTAATTACTACAATATTGATAATTTAGGATTTCTCTATTAACAAATTAATTCGATTATTTACTTAGGTATTAATCATTTTATTTGATGATATTTATAAAACCTACTAAGAAATTAATAAATAATAAATAAATATTCACGGACATCTCACACAACGAAAACTAAGAAATTAAATCCATAAAATTAATGGTATTTGATAGAAAACATACTATTTAAATAATAATAATATTATTGACTAGCTGACCCGCGCAACTTCGTTTGCGGCACATGAGAGTTAGAAAAAGAGAGGTATGGTATTAATATTTTGAGTAATATAATGTTTCCCGTCGCATTTACTCTCGTCGCGCCTAGTCCCGTCGCGATACATTAGAGCTGACCCGCACAACTTCATTTGCGTCACATGAGCGAGAAAGAGAGAGGTGTAGTATTAATATTTAAGGTGATATAATGTTTCCCTTCGCATTTACTCCCGTAGCGTCGCTTATATTCATTAGAGCTGACCCGCACAACTTCATTTGCATCACATGAGATTGAGAAGAAGAGAGGTGTGGTATTAATGTAAAGTTATATAATGTTTCCCGTTGCATTTACTTCCACCCGTCCTTTTTTGGTACGGAACTCATGTGTGTCCGACTCGCACTTGGCCGGTTTTTATCGTTCAGTTGATTGGCTACCACTGCAGACCACGTTTACCTACTCCCGTCGCGTCGCTCATTCTTCAAAACTTATTAAAAGGGGTTATTGTAAGTGAGCTTTATAATATTAGTATAGATGTTTTTGTATTTTTTTTTTACATTTAGACTTCAATTTATAGTGCAAACTTAGACTTAGCTCTGACTTATGCTACGAGTTAAATTTAACTTTGATAGAAACGCTGTAAGAATTTGACAGAGGTCTCGCTCAGCATAGTTCTAGTAGTTCTGACGGAACTCATGGGGCCCGTACCTTATTATTAGGGGCAAACTTTGCCCCAAGGCGCTCCACTGACCCAGAGTGAGGAGGGTCCTGGGTTCCCTGTTCTCATCAAGGCGGAGGAACATATTCCTTAGCACATGGCTCCATCTCAGGCGCCCGATGCTGATTACAGCGAGAACGACGTGCCCGTTGTCACTGAAGGTGAGTTAGGGGCGACTGTACTGCGGCTTAGATTCCGCAGGGACCGTGTCCCTGGACCCTACAGCATTCCAGGCCGAGCGTGGGTCCTGGCTCTTGAGGATCTCGGGCCTCGAGTGATGGGGCTCTTTAGTGCATGCCTCGAAAAAGGCCCGATTCCCAAGGTCTGGAAGATAGGGAAACTGGTTCTGATCCGAAAGGCAAGGTAGTCGGCAGTCTACCCATTCGGAGATCGGCCGATCGTGTTGCTCCGTTGAGCAACTCCGGCCGATCCCCGATCGGTCGATCACCAACAATGATACGCTCAAGGAGCTTGCATACCTCGTTAGGTATGCAAGCTCCTTGAACGTATCATTGCACAGCGCACAGTCGGGCACCTCACACGCGTGGGGCCAGATCTGGCGGATAACAAGTTTGGTTTCCGTCAAGGGCGCTTCACCGTGGATGTGATCATGTGCATTAGAAGACTGACGGAGAAAGTAACATCGCAGGGTGAGGTTGTGTTGAAATCGATGGCGATGTCAAGAGACACCGGCATCGCCTTCAACACCTTGCCCTGGAGCTGCGTTAGGGAGGCGCTTATTTATCAAGGAGTGCCTCCTTACTCCCGTCAAATTGTCGGGGCCTATCTTTCCGAGAGGGCCATAACTTACCCAAGCTGGCTAGAGCCCAGCCGGGTCAGCGAGATACGTCGTGCGCTGTTCCGCAGAGATCAGTCTTAAGACCGCTTCTGTGGAACATCGGTTACGATTGGGTGCTGCATAGTCCGTTGCTCAGAGGCGGCATGTCTCGAGGACCTGGCAGCGAGGCAACTTGCGTCCTTGTTTAAATAAATTAATTATATTTCTAATTTATTCTTTTCTGGTGCAAGGAGGCGCTGGAGCGGGGTCATAGGTCTACGTCTCCAGAAATCTAGGTTCGGCAGTTCCAGCTCCACAAGGAAACCGTGGAGACCTGGACTTGAGCAACAAAGCGAATCGCCACATCACATCACACAAGGAAGGAATCGCCGAATCGCCACAATCAAGGCGGTCAAACCAGTCATGGGCGAGTGACTAGAGTGCAGCAACGGTGCGGTTGCTCTATCCTACCGGTTGTCACAGATGCTTACCGGTCACGGGAGTTTCAGTAAGTATCTGTGACGAATACACCGGGAAACCAAACCTGAGTGCCAGGACTGCGAGGAACGCAGTGGGGACACAGTACTTCACACAGTAGTGGAGTGCACAGCGTGGGCTTAACAGCGCCCGGTCCTCGTGGTAGGTCTGGACGTGGACATTCTCTCACTGGAGACCATTGCGCGAGCTATGATCTCCAGTGGGAGTAAGTGGGACGCCACTGCGTCTTTCTGTGATCAGTTAATGCGGCGAAAAGTGATCGAGAGAGAACGCTCCCACCCGAATTCCGCATGTCTTTGCCCAAGACTATCGGCCTCCATAATCGGGGGCCTGAGGACGGTGATAGGGCTAATCGCCGTCCTTACAAAAGCACGCCCAAGACGAAAACGTGACGTGAAAGTTTCACGCACGCCACACACCCTGAGATGCGGGGTAACACCTGAACAAGCCCCAAATACGCGGGATAGCACCCGAACCTCCTAGGTGAGGCCGCAGTGATAGTCAAGGTCTGTGGGGAGTCCTGGGGTCATCCTTCTGAGGGCTTACCCGGGCCAACCGTAGGCAATAGTTAGGAAACGTGTGGTTTTTAGTTGGTTACGCTAAAATAAGTAATTTTACTGGGAATCAAAGTAGTTTATCACTAATCACGTAGGACTGCCAGCTCCCGTTTCTTTTTTTACATATCACTATTTCACTAGTTCCGGAATTCCGGAATTCAAATACTGAATATCGAAACTCAATTCCGGAACTGAAAAAGTGTCCGATATTCAAGCCCTAGTGCTAGCCAGGGGATGAACATGAACTCTACGAGCAACACCAAAGCAAATAGGAGTTTCGCTCTGTTCAGTTTCAGTCGCGCGTAAAGGTTACACGCACTCACTTTTTTTTTATATTTGTTTTCTTTTTGTTTTTGTTTCTGTTTTTGTTTTTGCTTACAATAAAATTTTAAAATTAAAATAAAATTTTATTACAATTCCTTCACTTTAATCGAAAGGAACTTCGTTCCATCCGGGTGTCCCTTGACACCTCTCAAGTTTTTTTTATTTTTAGGATGTATATGACATGGCCCCAGCTGGCAAGTCCCGCATCACAGCAACCGCAAGCACACACCGCCGCAGCCGTTAAAGTATAACCGACACTTATTGCGGAAACTTTGGTAGTTACACGATCACATCTTCGCAGTTTCTTGTATCCTAGTAGTCCTGATGTCTGTTCATCGACCCATCTTCACATTCCTAATTGTTAGTATTTTATTTATATTATTTACTACCAATATTTCTATATTATTAAAGATGGAAGATTTGTTTGTTTGTAAACGATAAATTTTGAAACCACTGAACCATTTTAAACATTAGAAAGCCATATTTTGCTCTGTGTATTATTTTATGTTGTATGTAGATCCAGCTAAATAGACAATGAAGCGAAGAGTAATTACCAAAAATATGGCAAATTCCTATAGTGTTTATTGTAACTGGTTCAATGGGTTTAGGTTTCGTAGTATTTCACAGGCGAAAACGTGGGGCACAGCTAGTTAAAAATATTTAAAATTATTTATACACAGGGATACGCTATGGACGTGAATCGATCAACGCCTTATTTGTATCGATACTTCGATAGTTATCTCGATAGCTTGAAAATATCGATAAAATCGAACACAATCCGCAGTGATGGAGCATAGATAATGAACATGGAAGTGACGATTCGATGACTTTAAAAGTAGTCTGCATTAACTGATAATGAAGTAATTAATTATACATAGTACATACATACTTACATACATAAACGTGCAGTATATGGTCACGCACGCCCCTTTCCCTTTAGCATAATAGGTAGGTAGGATAATATTTCAAAGTGCTATAATTCTGGTTAATATCGGCTATGTAAGTATGTTGCGTCATTATTCTATTATGCAAGGGAGATGAGCAGTAATAATAAATAGGGCATATTATTACCTATACATTATGTAAATAATACTTACAATGATTTATTGGGTGCAAAAAAAATTACAGGCAAAACGGTGAGTAGGGATAAAGCTAGTTTAAATATATATTATTTTATGAAAGTGACATGAAGAATTCCAACTTTTCGTATAAATAGGTTAGATATGTAGCAGGAAAACCCAAACTTGAAGACAGCCACAATTAACAAGGACAAGTAACTGGTAAACGGGAGCAAACGAGAACGTGACGTAATAAACGAACATAAAAACTACCAGGGGAGCACAACCGGGAAGGAGATCGGGGGAGGCCTGCCTCGGGCCGTAAACAAGCGGGCCGGCGAGCGTAGCGCAGGCAGGCAGGAATGACAATAGTCCACCCGTGTCGATACTCGGGCGCTTAACAGCGCGGCAAAACGTCAGATATACACACTCCACTGGTTTTTACGCTTTATATTTACAGCGAAACTGAAAACTAAAGTATTTTGCACTGGGGCGATTCGTTAACAGTCCATAAAACGCATACGCTTTAAGTACAGTTTAATGCCTACGTGCTTGAAGAGACTAGTACAGATAGATTATAGTAATTCTAGGAATTGAGATTGAGACTAATCTCACTAAGTTGAAACTAAAATTCTACGACTACAGCTCTTTTGAAACACTCCCGAAACGGAAAATGTCACAGTAATTCAGTAAGTGCAGACATCTGTCTGTCTGTCTGTCTGTCGGAATAATGGACCCATTTTTTGCAGTTTATTTATATATGGGTACAACGTAAAAGAACTCAAAAAATATGTATTCAAGTATGTTAAATAAATAAAAGTCACACTACCCCGTTGGAAGTCAGGAGTGAGCTTATGGATGATTTTGACTAGGAAAATTGACTGAGGCCTACGTTGATGAATGAACTACGATAGGCTACTTAATAAGTTTTTTTAATATTTAAAGCAATTAGTATGCTAACTTTTTCATAATATTTTATTATAAAGTGAAAAAAGACAACTTGGCCCAGACGGGTCTTGAACCCGCAACCTTTGCCTAATCCAGGGCAATGCTCTAACCAATTGAGCTACGGGAGCCGTACTGATACAAGCTGAAATTCTTCACCTTATTGTAACCGCCATTTAAGAGTATGGCACAGAGCCATCTATCGAGCTACTTAGCGATTAAAAATGATTGCAATATCGTTCATTGATATCAGAGTTGCTAAGTAGCTCGATAGATGGCTCTGTGCCATACTCTTAAATGGCGGTTACAATAAGGTGAAGAATTTCAGCTTGTATCAGTACGGCTCCCGTAGCTCAATTGGTTAGAGCATTGCCCTGGATTAGGCAAAGGTTGCGGGTTCAAGTCCCGTCTGGGCCAAGTTGTCTTTTTTCACTTTATAATAAAATATTACTTAATAAGTTCTAAAAGTTGAGATTGAGAGCGCAACAACCACAAATCTGTCTTCTAAATTCCCATCATTTTACACTAATTTAGGTCACTAGCTCACCAACCCAAGTGCCACGGAGTATGTAATAAATAGTTCAGTAGGTAGGTACATAGTTCTCTGAACTTTATGGCCGTTCTAAAGTTCGCAATTCGGGTCGTTGCGTACATTTTTTTACACGGCAAAGACGTGTGCAACGGCCTGTATTACGAACTTAAGAGCCAAGATTGACGACTACTGAACACCAAAAATACATAGGTAGGAATATATTATATTGATCTATATCTATACTAATATTTGATTGTTACTCTTCCCGGTGTACATAGGCTATATTTTATTCCCGTATTCCCACGGGAACGGGAGCTACGTGGGTGAAATCGCGTGACGTCCACTAGTTATTTATATTTATATAATTTTAAGATGTAATAAAATTGTGTTGTGCCCCAAGGCTTAAAGTGTAACATACTATGAACCCCGAAGCACCTATTTAACCCATATTACAATAATGTATGAAAATATGCCATATTTTAGCCTTGTTAATTAAAAAACAAACAAAATTTTCCTTTTTATTGATTCTACTTTGATTCTGGATCAAGTGTTTATCCAAAATCAAAATCAGTGTTGTAACTTACACTATCTAAATAATGAGTGATATCGATAAACATCGATAAGTCACGTCCCGCTCGTGCCGCTCTTTGGTAATAGAATTAGTGAGTCTCGTCAGCTACGGTTATTACGGCTTCCACCAAAATGGCGAAGGGCCGTCGCTTACGATATTGTTCTTTGTTAACCAGGGGCTTCTTGTATAAACATACAATTTTCCATTGAAACTTTGGTGTTTTTTACAGCTTAGAAATGTGTTAAGAAAAATAAGTAGAGATTAAGGATAACCTTACTGTGGTTTTGTTTTTCTAAATAATGATATTAATATCCAAATACGATTGTTACTAGTGCCTGATACTGTATTTAATTTTATGCTAAGTACATTGTTGTTATGTTCAACAAAACACCTTTAATTTATGATGCTCTGGTTACGTTCAAAGTGAATTATAAAAATGTTATCCTTCCCTTAAGACATGACATGACTGAGTCCGAGGCAAACGTCTAAGCCGTATAAGTTATCAATCTTACTAATATTATAAATGTGAAAGTTTGTGAGTGTGGATGTTTGTTACTCTTTCACGCTCTAACGGCTAAACGGATCTGACTGAAATTTGTTACAGGGGTAGATATAGGTCTGGAATAACACATAGGCAACTTTTATCCCGGGAATAAGTTTCCATGGGAAGCGGAAACGGGAACAATACTTGACGTGAGCAAAGCTGCGGGCGTCAGCTAGTGTTATCATAAACCGAGAACTCCTCAGAATTCTTGGTGTACCATGTACCTATATTATTTTGTAATATAATGGCCCTTACTTAAGGTTTAAATCTTAAGTTTTAAGTTTAAGGTTTAAGTCTGGAAATAGGTTCGTGTGTGAGAATAGTGCTCAAAATATATTTTTTAAATAAAATTCATGTAATATTTCTTTAGGTAATGAAAACCCCAAGCAGTTACCACATTTACTTTGTGCCAGTTTGAAATTCAATACACGCGTTACATAAATGGATAACTGTGACATGAGCTGTCGATTTTCAAGTGGAGCATACTGCCTGAGGCACCGTCACTTCGCTGCCTTTGTTCCAACCAACAACCCCCGTATTCCCAGGGTTAGTAAGCGCACCGTGCCGCCCTTTCCACGTCCGTCGGTAAGAGTACAATATAGGCTTTATTGATATTTTGTTAATGTATACAGTTTATAGTTCCTTTTACAGACAAAACTTATGGCCGACATCAATGCCTAAGTCAAATGCTTTATACTCGTACTGGATCTAACTTTATGATTAAATTTTCATACCATCTATCGTCATTAGTCCAACAAACTCCTTTTGCATTTGTTAGACCAAAATATCGTATTTGATTTTGATATCGCTATGATGCTCTTTATGTAGTGACAATAAGCGCTATTTCTAAGTCAAAGTACCAGGCTGTCAGAAATCTAAGCAAGTTGCGAGTTTAGAAATAACTAAAAACGAGTATGTAAATAAGATGACGTAAGCTAAGTGACGTGCCCGTGTCGCACATGTGCCTCAAGCCTCGAGCATCATTCATCTCAGTGTCACCGCGCGGTTTGCCCCTAGCGGTGTGGTTATTTAGGGCTGACAAGTTTGTTTATACGTATTACTTCTAAATAGCGTACTAAATAACGTTCTTTAGGTACTTTCGGGCTCAGAGTTGTGTTAGCTTATATGAAGTTCACATACATAAAAATCTAGTAACTCTAATGTTCAAGGAATAGTATATTACTTCAAATACATCTAATTATGCTAATAGGTATTATAAAGTGGACAGATTTGATTGGTATAGCATGGATTGTTGGCACATGACAAAACTTATTGTAATTCATTATTAAATAATGGAACAGCTATAAGTTTGAGTTGGAATACTGAAAGATTTGATTGTTTGTATAGAATCTTAGATCATCTAACCACAGGATGCGCCTTACTTAAGCATTGTTTTCTGCCATTCAGTGAACGGAAAACCCATTTAAAAAATTAACCGAAATAAACGGTTACAGATTGAATCGGTAACCTTTTATAAGGGTTACATATCGATACGGTTAACACTTTATATCGGTTAATTTATCAATAAGGTTTAAAAGTTGAATGATGTGTTTAGATAACCCTTTGAAACGGTTAATCTATTGAAACTGTTATCACATACAATGATAACCTGGGTTTTTAGTTACAATACAGGTTAATGACACAGCCGACCTTTGGACCTTTGGATTCTGAACTTTTGAACTTTTGGACTTTTGGACTTTAGTACCTTTTAACTTTTGGACTTTTGAACTTTGGACTTTTGGACTTTTGGCCTTCAGGACTTTTGGACTTTTAGACTTTTGGACTAAAAGTAATTTCAATAAGGTCATGAAGAAGTTTCACTTCTTACGTATGTACACGCACACATTTTTTTATTATAAAGCGATAACAAAACCCTAATGTCTTGTTGGATATTTTTCTAAAGCTTTTTGATATGTTGAGTACGAATTTCAGGTTAATTTTGCAATCCAATATGGCTGCCGCGCCGCGCCGTTGTAAAATTTCATGTTGGATATCGTATAAGGGGTTTTTTGGTATGCTGATTACGAATTTTGGGTTCATTTTGCAATCCAATATGGCCGCCGCGGAACCGATGTAAAATTTCATGTTGGATATCGTATAAGGGGTTTTTGGGTATGCTGAGTTCGAATCTTGGGTTAATTTTGCAATCCAATATGGCCGCCGCGCCACTGTTATAAAATTTCATGTTGGATATCGTATCAAGGGTTTTTGGGTATGCCGAGATCGAATTTTGGGTTAATTTTGCAATCCAATATGGCCGCCGCGCCACTGTTATAAAATTTCATGTTGGATATCGTATAAGAGATTTCTTGGTATGCTGAGTACGAATTTAGGCAGACATTGAAAATCAGTTACTGTGATTTGCAATGACATCGCTATCATAGTTTTGCTGAATGTCGGCCTATTGCAAGCTCAGTGTACAGAATTTTTATTCATATTTTTAGTATTTGTATGTTATAACCCCAACGTGCTTTTGACCGCACATAGCGGCACGTCAAGTGTTAAGTGCGTGATACCGCTCCATAGAGTAAAATATGCGTACTTAGACAGATAATATGTGTGGTCTCCGGACACGGTCAAATAACCAACAATAACTTAACGAAAATAAATGTATACAACTAAACACTGTTATCTACTTTCATTTAATATTTTAAGAGAGTTGACTCAATCTTGTTGACCGTATCTGGAGACCAAAATATGATAGGATAGTTGCAGCAATTTTAAAGATGGGTCCGCTGCTACCAGTTTTCATAATGTTTTTGCTGACTTTGTCGATAGTGGCGGATGTGGCTGTATTTGAGTTGTGATTGTGTATTTATTTATTTTTATTCGTTTTCCTTTTCATTTTTGCTGAAATGTGGAAAAATTACAACAATTTGGCCTGTATGGGCGTGTTATAATTTTCTGCCTATGTAGGTATGTAGTAAGTCGGTTAAATGCATTTTGTGGTTGAAATGTATAGAAGAAGAAAAAAACTGCCCTGTAGTTTTGCAATAAACATTTATTTATTTATTTAATTTTGGGTTAATTTTGCAATCCAATATTGCCGCCACACCACCGTTGTAAAATTCCATGTTGGATATAGCATAAGGGGTTTTTTGGTATGCTGAGTACGAATTTCGGATTTATTTTGCAATCCAATAGGTATAGCAGCCGCACCTCCACCAGTCTCTACTCTACTCTTTCTCTACTCAGCATACCAAAACCCTTTAAACAATATTCAATATGAAATTTTATAACGACAGCGTGGGTGGCGGCCATATTAGATTGCAAAATTAACTGAAATTCGTACTCAGCATACCAAAAAACCCTTATACGATATCCAACATGCAACTTTACAACGGTGGCGTGGCAGCCATATTGGGTTGCAAAATTAACCCGAAATTCGTACTCACCATACCCAAAAACCCCTTATACGATATCCAACATGAAATTTTACTATAGTGGCGCGGCGGCCATATTGGATTGCAAAATTAACCCGAAATTTGTACTCAGCATACCCAAAAACCCCTTATACGATATCCAACATAAAATTTTACAAGGGTGGCGTGGCAGCCATAATGAATTGCAAGAGTAACCCGAAATTCGTACTTACAATACCCAAAAACCCCTTATACGACATCCAACATGAAATTTTAGAACAGTGGCGCGGCGGCCATATTGGATTACAAAATTAACCGAAAATTCGTACTCAGCATACCAAAAAACACCTTATACGATATCCAACATAAAATTTTACAACGGTGGCGTGGCGCCATATTGGATTGCAAGAGTAAACCCAAAATTCGTACTCACCATACCCGAAAACCCCTTATACGATATCCAATATTAAATTTTACAACGGCGGCATGGCAGCCATATTGGATTGCAAAATTAACCGAAAATTCGTACTCAGCATACCAAAAAACCCCTGATACGATATTCAACCTTAAATTTTAGAACAGTGGTGCTGCGGCCACATTGGATTGCAAAATTAATCCGAAATTCGTACTCAGCATACCCAAAAACCCCTTATACTATATCCAACATGAAATTTTACAACGGTGGCGTGGCGGCCATATTGGGTTGCAAATTTAACCCGAAATTCGTACTCACCATACCCAAAAACCCCTTATACGATATCCAACATGAAATTTAACTACAATGGCGCGGCGGCCATATTGGATTGCAAAATTAACCCAAAATTCGTACTCAGCATACCCAAAAACCCCTTATACGATATCCAACATGAAATTTTACATGAGTGGCGTGGCGGCCATATTGGGTTGCAAATTTAACCCGAAATTCGTACTCACCATACCCAAAAACCCCTTATACGATATCCAACATGAAATTTTAGAACAGTGGTGCTGCGGCCACATTGGATTGCAAAATTAATCCGAAATTCGTACTCACCATTCCCAAAAACCCCTTATACGATATCCAACATGAAATTTTACTTGAGTGGCGCGGCGGCCATATTGAATTGCAAAATTAACCCGAAATTCGTACTCAGCTTACCCAAAAACCCCTTATACTATATCCAACATGAAATTTTACAACGGTGGCGTGGCGGCCATATTGGGTTGCAAATTTAACCCGAAATTCGTACTCACCATACCCAAAAACCCCTTATACGATATCCAACATGAAATTTAACTACAATGGCGCGGCGGCCATATTGGATTGCAAAATTAACCCAAAATTCGTACTCAGCATACCCAAAAACCCCTTATACGATATCCAACATGAAATTTTACAACGGTGGCGTGGCGGCCATATTGGGTTGCAAATTTAACCCGAAATTCGTACTCACCATACCCAAAAACCCCTTATACGATATCCAACATGAAATTTTAGAACAGTGGTGCTGCGGCCACATTGGATTGCAAAATTAATCCGAAATTCGTACTCACCATTCCCAAAAACCCCTTATACGATATCCAACATGAATTGTTACTTGAGTGGCGCGGCGGCCATATTGAATTGCAAAATTAACCCGAAATTCGTACTCAGCTTACCCAAGAACCCCTTATACGATATCCAACATTAAATTTTACAACGGCGGCGTGGCAGCCATATTGGATTGCAAAATTAACCGAAAATTCGTACTCAGCATACCAAAAAACCCCTGATACGATATTCAACCTTAAATTTTAGAACAGTGGTGCTGCGGCCACATTGGATTGCAAAATTAATCCGAAATTCGTACTCAGCATACCCAAAAACCCCTTATACGATATCCAACATGAAATTTTACTATAGTGGCGCGGCGGCCATATTGGATTGCAAAATTAACCCGAAATTTGTACTCAGCATACCCAAAAACCCCTTATACGATATCCAACATAAAATTTTACAAGGGTGGCGTGGCAGCCATATTGAATTGCAAGAGTAACCCGAAATTCGTACTTACAATACCCAAAAACCCCTTATACGACATCCAACATAAAATTTTAGAACAGTGGCGCGGCTGCCCTATTGGATTGCAAAATTAACCCGAAATTCGTACTCAGCATACCCAAAAACCCCTTATACGATATTCAACATTAAATTTTACAATGGCGGCGCGGCAGCCATATTGGATTACAAAATTTACCGAAAATTCGTACTCAGCATACCAAAAAACCCCTTATACGATATTCAACATAAAATTTTACTACGGTGGCGTGGCGCCATATTGGATTGCAAGAGTAAACCCAAAATTCGTACTCACCATACCCAAAAACCCCTTATACGATATCCAACATTAAATTTTACTACAGTGGTGCGGCGGTCATATCGGATTGCAAAATTAACCGAAAATTCGTACTCAGCATACCAAAACACCCCTGATACGATAGTCAACCTTAAATTTTAGAACAGTGGTGCTGCGGCCACATTGGATTGCAAAATTAATCCGAAATTCGTACTCAGCATACCCAAAAACCCCTTATACGATATCCAACATTAAAATTTACTAGAGTGGCGCGGCGGCCATATTGGATTGCAAAATTAACCCGAAATTCGTACTCAGCTTACCCAAAAACCCCTTATACAATATCCAACATTAAATTTTACAACGGCGGCATGGCAGCCATATTGGATTGCAAAATTAACCTAAAATTCGTACTCAGCATACCAAAAAACCCCTGATACGATATTAAACCTTAAATTTTAGAACAGTGGTGCTGCGGCCACTTTGGATTGCAAAATTAATCCGAAATTCGTACTCAGCATACCCAAAAACCCCTTATACTATATCCAACATGAAATTTTACAACGGTGGCGTGGCGGCCATATTGGGTTGCAAATTTAACCCGAAATTCGTACTCACCATACCCAAAAACCTCTTATACGATATCCAACATGAAATTTAACTACAGTGGTGCGGCGGCCATATTGGATTGCAAAATTAACCCAAAATTCGTACTCAGCATACCCAAAAACCCCTTATACGATATCCAACATGAAATTTTACAACGGTGGCGTGGCGGCCATATTGGGTTGCAAATTTAACCCGAAATTCGTACTCACCATACCCAAAAACCCCTTATACGATATCCAACATGAAATTTTAGAACAGTGGTGCTGCGGCCACATTGGATTGCAAAATTAATCCGAAATTCGTACTCAGCATACCCAAAAACCCCTTATACGATATCCAACATGAAATTTTACAACGGTGGCGTGGCGGCCATATTGGGTTGCAAGAGTAAACCCAAAATTCGTACTCACCATTCCCAAAAACCCCTTATACGATATCCAACATGAAATTTTACTTATGTGGCGCGGCGGCCATATTGGATTGCAAAATTAACCCGAAATTCGTACTCAGCTTACCCAAAAACCCCTTATACGATATCCAACATTAAATTTTACAACGGCGGCGTGGCAGCCATATTGGATTGCAAAATTAACCGAAAATTCGTACTCAGCATACCAAAAAACCCCTGATACGATATTCAACCTTAAATTTTAGAACAGTGGTGCTGCGGCCACATTGGATTGCAAAATTAATCCGAAATTCGTACTCACCATTCCCAAAAACCCCTTATACGATATCCAACATGAAATTTTACTAGAGTGGCGCGGCGGCCATATTGGATTGCAAAATTAACCCGAAATTCGTACTCAGCATACCAAAAAACCCCTGATACGATATTCAACCTTAAATTTTAGAACAGTGGTGCTGCGGCCACATTGGATTGCAAAATTAATCCGAAATTCGTACTCAGCATACCCAAAAACCCCTTATACTATATCCAACATGAAATTTTACAACGGTGGCGTGGCGGCCATATTGGGTTGCAAATTTAACCCGAAATTCGTACTCACCATACCCAAAAACCCCTTAAACGATATCGAACATGAAATTTAACTACAGTGGCGCGGCAGCCATATTGGATTGCAAAATTAACCCAAAAGTCGTACTCAGCATACCCAAAAACCCCTTATACGATATCCAACATAAAATTTTACAACATTGGCGTGGCGGCCATATTGGATTGCAAAATTAACCCGAAATTCGTACTCAGCATACCCAAAAACAACTTATACCATATCCAACATGAAAAGAACGGTCGCTGCACCGTTGTTTTCATGTGGCGCGTAAAATAAACTGACACTGCACACAATAAGACATGAATCGGCATGATCGACGTCACACGGCAGTAACACTGGAACACGCGACTCAGTTAAACATAAACAAACAGTGGTGCATCCTAAAATTCGTAAAATACATTTGATTCTTTCTATTTGTACCTATGTATATGTGCGTGAAAGGAATCGCTTTGGCGAGTGAAGAACAAAGGAGACGCCGACCGGCATCTAGGTACGGCACCTACCTACCTACGAGTAGAGTGCAACAAGCAAAATAACCTTTATCAATTCGGTTACGGTTACTGTATACAAAACGGTATCACGTTGTTTCTGTTAACTTATTAATTCTGTTACATTATTATTCTGTGTATTCTGGTTACGGTTAACACATATTTGATTGGGTTAATAACAGATATATTTCTGTTATTAACCCAACCCGAAAGAACACTGCTGCCATTGCACATGACCATTTGGTCTTTTGGCTTTATAAAAAGCACTGTACATCAGTACATCATTTTATATGATTAAACTAGTACATTTCATTGTAGTTGACTGTACAATAAAAATTAACACAACAGCCATTACGCGTTTGTCGATTAATACCTTTTTAAATGTAATGAAATTTTATATGTCTTTGTGTTTCCCCCTTCACCCGCTATGAAAACTGGCAGAATATTTTTGTATGCGGTGGTTCGCAAAGGCTAGTCCCGTGATATATGGTCTAAGTATAGAATAGGTTCCGTAACTAAAGAACCGATTTGAAAAATTCTTTAACTGCTGGGAAGCTACACTACTCCCGGGTGGCTGTATTTTGACCCTTTATTCGCACGGAAACTGAAATTACGCGGGTAAAACCGCGTGACGTCCGGTAGTCTATACTAATATTATAAAGAGGAAAGATTTGTTTTTTCGTTTGTCTGTTTGTAACGAATAGACTCTGGAATTATAAGGAGGAAAGATTTGTTTTTTCGTTTGTCTGTTTGTAACGAATAGACTCTGGAACTACTGGACCGATTTGAAAAATTCTTTCTCTGTTGGGAAGCTACACTCTTTGCGGTGAACATGGGCATTTTATTCCCGTATTCTCACGGGAACGGGAGCTACGCGGGTGAAACCGCGTGACGTCCGCTAGTAAATAATATTTTGAGAAGAATGACGCATGGGCCACGGTTAACTTGTGCTGAAATATGTCATACTTTTACCACCGAAGGGGTATGCAAAAACATACCATTTTACACCTATTTCTCGCGATTTGCATTGTATCCCAATTAATAGAGGTCTAAAATACCGATTCTTACTCTATCAATTTACTTTAGTATGTCTGAAGAAATAAAGTAAAAATATACCTACAGTAAAAATAAACCAAAGCATTGCTCGCCAACCCTAGCTGCGCCGGGAGCAACAGCTCGAGGGTGGGGAACAGCAGGGGGGCGGAAGTGTCGTGCGTGCGATTTAATTCCATCGTCGTCGGCGCGCCCGGGACTACGACTGCGGCCGGAGCACACACTTGAAGCTTTGAGCGTGAAGTAGTTTATTGGAGGTATCGATATTATCAAGGCTCTGCAGTGATTTAGTAGATCTGAACAGTTAATATTAGTTCAACGATCTCAACGCGTTTTATTGCATGTGTTTTGTGATGATATGTTTTCCTACCAACGTAACGTACTACGGATCTCCTTAGGTAATACCATTGTATAATGTATCATGGTAGGGGGTTTTTATTTTTTCACATAATTATGATACCTAATGCTAATGCCATGGCGACATGAAAGCGATCTATGACGCCGCTTGTGCACTTGCGCGTTGATATCTTTACTGAGAAAACTAAGGAGGCTTTATTTACGTGTAGAGCTAATCCGGTCTGTAAAAATGTCACTCTGGTCGAGTATCGATTGTTAAAACATTAGAAATTTACTTAAGTATCTCAGTTTTCTAAAACACAATCAAATAAAAATAACTAACTCATTCATTTATCAATTCTGAAAATAGCTATTTTAGCTAATTTGCTACTGAAAACGTCAAGGAGCATGTTAAGTACTCGCATAGCTAAAAGTGACACTACATTAATAATCAAAACTCATTGAACTACAAAAATAATATTCCTTTTATCGATATGTTTTAACCGCATCACTACGATCGTGAAAGTCGGTGGAAGCGGCGGGCTGGTCGTAAAATTGCGAGACCAGGTGATTCTGTCGGCGGCACTACACAATACACCTACGTGTAGCTACAGGCGTAGACACTATGTACTTAGCACAGGGCTGCCACAACTTTTATTATATTGAAAGGGATTTTTTAGTTGCACTTATGTAAATGAATGGTGCACTTTTGCAGCTACAGATTATGTGTAAACACTTTTATCCTGAAGAGTGACTGCATGTTGAAGACGCAGGACCGCGTATTGTGGCAAAGTTTGGGAGAGCAATGAAAGAAAGAAAGAAAGAAAGAAAAATAAATTTATTTCACATAGGCATATACAGATGCTCTTGTAAAACGTCCAGAATATAAATCAAAATCTACCACCAGTTCACAACGCGGCCCATCTGAGAAGAACTGGCAAGAAACTCAGCGGGTTATTCTTTTTAGAGCTCTATTTACAAAATGAATCTAAAAACTATGCATTTTTACAATGTAATGGACTGCCATAATGCTGATTTGATGGATTAACTTCTATCAACGTATTTTATTGCTTAAAGAGAATATGAGTGGGTACTTATTTATTACAATATTTATGTTCTTTTCAGAAAACTTCATAAAATACTTGTTTTAGTCAAGTTCCAAACAATTTATTTTCTTTTTTTACTCTAGTACAAATCAGTTCGCGTTTAGAAAATAATTTATCTGTAGATAGCTGACAGCCCTGTGGCAGTAAACACGGCATTCAACTGTACTTATCTACGTGTCAGGCTACGTGTGCGGCGGAACCAACTTGTGTTACACATCAACTTCTATAATATTATATACATGTAGCGTTGTAACTGTATAATACAGAGACGGAAATAGTTGAACTTCAAAAGCCATAAGGCACCGAATTCTTATATGAACTTGCTAGGTTTTCTCGTAGGTACTTGTTTCACACATTAACTTGTTACCGGGATAAAAAGTAGTCAAGAAAATAATTATTATTTTCTTGTTTAGACACAAGCACCGCGCGTTGGGCAACGTTTGTTGCCCCCTACTGTTTACAAAAAGAACGAAAGCCTATGTAAAGATTATTTCTGTACAAAGTTTTATCAGTATTCAATCGGTGGTATTCTTTCTTATTTATACTCTAAGGTGATATTGCAAAATTATGCTATTCTCATCTAGTTTTCGCCTAATAAAACTATCATTAAGCATTTCTCTTAAAGTTCTTGAGTATTGATTATCCATTTGTCATACAACTAAGTTAGTTAATGGTCATAAGATCCACTTAAAAAAAGTGGTCATCGCAATCAATGGATGTTTTAAACAATAGAGGTAATACAATCGCACTGGCCACCCTGCAAAAATCTTCTAGGTAAGAAGTAACAACCCCGTGTATACAACCTATACATAGACATTCGGGTAAACCGAGGCATTCATTTTGTAATACGACCCAAAGGGGTAGGCAGAGGCGTACTATTTCCTCACATTTTATCGTTGTTCTGTACTATTCTCCCACGTAATAGTAAATGATCAATTTATTGTCATATTGAAATGAACAGGAGATGATTGTGGCTAACAAACTGCTGTTGAAATTTCCGAGTCGCCTGTGAACTCGCAACTCGTAAATAGTAATATATAAAGCGATCACCCATTTCAGGACCAGCCACAGCGTAAGATGCTTAAATTCATGATCGTACACAGAATATGTAGTGAGTACTACTTCACTTTACAGAAGTATAACCATTAGAAGAAAATAAACTGTTGAACATTATACAAATATAAAAAGTTAACAATTACTTCAAAACTCAAACACGCATCAACATTCGTAACACCAGGGCGCTAGCAAGTTCGAAATGACTATAATTACTTTGTACAGCCCTGGCGTCAGTAAACACGGTATCCGTCTGTGCTTGTACGTGCTTCGACTGCGAACATAGCTCGCTCCGAACTTCTGTTCTTAGCCGCAATATTTAATAATACATCAACTATGCTCTCCCTGTACAAGTAGATGACTAACGCAACATTACTGAGACTTATATCCTTATTTATTTATTACACTTTATTCTACGTTTAGGAATTAAAATTACTAATGGGCTCAGCGGACGTTGAACATTGTTGTTATACCGATAGCAACACCACCTACTGAGTCCAAAGTATTTTTAATCCATTCAGAAAGCCATTGAAATATACTCAAATAATTTCATCCAAGCCCTTTAGGGGGAGTTAGGGGATAAGGTGACAAACACGCGAACAGAGGAATTAAATTATTTATAATAATTTAGAATATATAAAGGAAGCAGTACAAATTATGGTGGCCTTATCGCTAAAAGCATCCTTTGTACAAAAAAAAGTTGGTTAAGATAATTAATAGGTTGATTATAGGTACTGAACTGAATTATTATCAACTCAAGACGAAGAATTTGCAAAATATTTCATTCCTTTTTGTTAGGACAGAGGGGTTACTGATATTTGACTTCAACTAAGAAACCTTCTAACTTCAACTCAGATTACAATTTATAGATTCATTACATTCATTAGCATTCACTGCTGCCCAAAAATATTTTCAACTAGCTGAGCCCGCAACTTCGTTTACGTCACATATGGTGTATGAAAGGAAAGGTATTTCTTCATCAGAGTCATCAAGCAGCGTCTGAAACTGCCCTTTCAAAATATCTGATTCTTAAAAGTGTTATAACTCTTTTATTTCTAAACCGATTTACATAAAACAAACGCTAAATGTTAACTGGAGCAAACCTCAACACAATAAAAAAACCGCATTGCGATCGGTTGAGCGGTTACTGAGATTAGCGTGCACAACCGTACAGACAAACTGATATACAGATATACAGACATACAGACATACAGACAAACAGACAAAAATTCTAAAAATCATTGTTTTGGGTTCTATTGCGTTCATAAAGCCCCCCTATGATATTTTTTCTTATTTATCTTCCATGTACAGACAGCGACCTGTTACGATTTTATTATATGTATTGATAGGTAAGTATGTAGTTATTGAAACTTTATTTTTAAGCAAAAATTTTTCAAGAATTTGAAAAAGCGCCTTGTGGAGTCAACTGGTGAGGTGACCCAAGGGCTGGCAGTTTTCTCGCTCAACGAATAGGTATTGCTATTCAAAGGGGGAATGCTGCTAGTCTTTTGGGCACAATGCCACGGGGGCCTTATTTAGGTTTAGTTTAGATAGTAATAGTGTAAATATAGATATGTAATATTTATGTTTCTCTGTAATTTTTAACAATAAATGTATAATCTCCCTTTTTAAGTAATTAGAATCATGAAGCTCTTTAGTTATTCTTATTTATGATACCAGTGAAATTAAGATTCAGTAAGTAACCTTCGATCAAATACTTTATCGAAGTAGCCCATTAATTTTAACTCAACTGATTAAAACTAAATGTCGATATCGATACTCGAAGTCTTGACCACATCACTATTGCATGCCGAGCGCAATAATTTACGAGCGCGACAAGTTTCAAAGTGGCGCAAACTCAGGTGACCGCGAGCCGACCGGTAACATACGCATACCTATGGCCCCTATGTGCCTATGGCTACCTACCGCGCCGGTCGTCCATGTAGGTAGACTGGTGGGCGATAGGTATAGCTACTTTGTATACGGCCCCCACCTTGGCATGCTGATGATTGTGAGGAAAGATACAAAATTTACTAAGGCACCAGGATTGTAGGCATATATATTAAAATGGCAATCCTTAGTAAGAAGCATGTATGGATGTTTGTTACTCTTTTACGCTCTGTCTAATGGCGGAACCCTTTGCAATATAATCTGGCTGAAATTTAGTAAGTACAGCGTTGATGAAAAAGGTACAGGGACTAATTTAGTCTTGAATAAAATATAATTTTATTAAGCTCTTTTTAATCCCGGCTACGGGGGCGGAACCACGGCCACCATCTAGTAAATACAGCAAAAAAAATGTTTCACTATAAAAAACGAAGACTAGGCTGTTATCAACAATGAAGAGATAAATCTTATAACATATCGTAACAGACAGAAAATTTCTTCATCAATCAACCATCATTCAATAACAATTATTGAACAAGAGGTATAGGAGAATAATTTGTCATTGTTATGAAAATATTTTTTTGGGCCAGGCTTATTTTTCTGTTGAACGCCGCGCTTAAATGACTTGAAGGCAATTTGAAGTCTTACTTGGAACTGATTAGTACGATGATGTGACTGGTAGTGGCGGTACAAGTTTATTTATATACTAGCGGAACTCGAGCGGTTTCATCCGCGTAGCACCCATTCCCGTCCTGGGACATCCTTCCGAGGGCTTCCCCGGGGCTACCAACCATAGGCTGTTGGGCGTTACGTGAGGTTTTTTAGTCGGTAGGAGTCCGGCATAACATCCATGAGGATTTTCCCTCACGTTAAACAGAAAAAAAGCACCCATTCCCATGTGAATACAATATAGCCCTTGTCACCCGGGGTTAATATAACTTTCCAACAGTGTAAGAATTTCTCAAATCGGTTCAGTAGTTTCGGAGCCTATTCAATGCAAACATACAAACAATCAAACAATCAAATCTTTCCTCTTTAAAATATTATTTAAGGGCGGATTCAGACTATACTATAGATAGAATAACTTATACCGAAGTAGTCAACATCAGCATGGTTACATTGTGCTTATTAGTTGTTAGTAAAATGGAAAAACACTTCTTGTAGAAGAGGTACAAGTTATTCCCTAGTATAGTCTTACTCCGATTTTGGTTAACTTGAATCCGCCCTAAGTATAGAAAAGACATAGATATAAGTATAGTATAGAAGCAGAGATAAATTTCATCGGCGCGCCTGGCAGGCGTCGCGTTACAAGCATCTCTCGACGCGACGCTAATGACGCACTTGTTACCGCCCGCCTCGCGTCACCCGTGCAATCTCGCCTCTTCTCGCAGACTCGCAGTTCTCGTCAGCCCGTACTTGCCCGCATTTTCTCACAATTACCCGCAAGCTCTTATAGGTATGATTTATATACAAACGCTAAGCGGACCCCGCATTATTAGTAATGAAAGACATAAAATAAGGTATTGTCCTTTATTTCTAACTTTTATGATTTCATCCCGTCTTTTTACGGGTCAAAAGAACGGTGCCCGGCCATCTGTCTAAGGCCCGAGAGTCCCGGGTCCCGAGTCCCGGGTAAGCCTTCTGAAGGATAAACAATGTAATGTAAATTCCACTCCACCCCTTGCCGGCAATGACGACATTAGCAGAATCTAATCATTGTAGCTTGCTGAGTGTTGGGTTCTGAGAATTTCAAATGATCATGTTTTTTTTTTTCAGATTTATGGGGCGAGAGCGAATGATCACACTCTCACGCTGCTTAATTTATCGACATGCTTACCCCTATGCATATTGTTCAAATTTCAAACCTTTTTGGAAAATGCCAAGTCTAAAGTATGAAAATGAAAATCCTAATGAAAATATATGCAGTAAATGGAAAGCTGTCTGCCTGTCTACCCCGTTGGGAGACAGGCGTGAAATCAATTTATTTTTAGGTATAAGTATCACATCCAAAAAGTCGAACGAATAAACCTACATACATGAACAGTTCTAATTTATCTGCAAGTTGCACAATACTTATTCATTTTCACATATTCTGAAACACAAGGAGCACATAAAATAAAAGAACTGAGATATATGTATTGTAATTTGTAATATTGTAAGTATTACCAGTATAACTCAAAGACTTCTATATAAACTGAGGTTATATAGAAGTTCCTCAGTTTATATAGAAGTCTTTGGTATAACTATGTACCTACAGAATAATATTATATAACCTGTGGTATGTATAACTATTCGGCGTCCCAAAACTGAGAGCGATAGCACTTCAAAAACAATACGCCTTGATGAGCGACGTGTCGTCACATCAGCATCATTGGGGCCGTCCATTAATCGCGTGAGGTTTTTTTGGGCATTTTTTGGACCCCCCCTCACCCTTGGTGATATTTGGTGAGGTTTCAGATTACCCCTCCCCCCCCCTGGGCCGAATAACGTGTATTTTTAGTAACTACCTACAAAGTTTTTTTTACAAATTTTGTACATAGGAGTCTCTATTGATATTAACTATCCAAACTTCTAGCTAATCCGCGCAACTTCGTTTACGTCACATAATAGAGACGGATATCGTATTAATATTTTAATATATTTCCCGTTGCATTTACTGCCGTCGTGTTTCTATATATTATTCATTATTTTGGAGCTTATAAAGAAGGTGTCAGTTTGTCAAGCTTAAAATCTTACGTTGGTTTGATCGCAGTTGGCTAAATAGAAGCGAAGTTATGAGCAAAAGTACCTACAATAATCAAGGTTGAATTTCCATGCGATCATTATGCTTTTGGTCACGACTATCGATATCCACGTTGACTGAACTGCGTTTGTTTTGTTACGGGGGGAACGCGTCTTGGCACCATCATCCTAGCTGCGGGGGCAGCACCTACCCACTAAACCCCGTGGTGTTCCTCCTCATCCTACAGCCGGCATTGATATCCAAAGATTATTCACGTCGGCCCAGCCCGGCCGGGGGCCCCCAACACTTCCGGGGTTCTCGCCCGCATTGCACCGCTCTCGAGCGCTTCTCTGGAAGCAGAGAGGGTAGAGAGCGTTGAGCGGGTGGACTCTGAAGGCATCTCCGGAACAAGGAGAGGGGCCTTCAAATGATCATCGGTGGACGGGGTCATAGCTGCGTGCATCGGCTAGTCAAATATATTATATATAAATTATAATAAAGCTATAGAGAGTTTAAAATGTGTACGTCAAATATATTTGGTATTAATTTTCCAAGATATTTTTTTTTACTAGACATTCTATCTATGTAACTTCCATTACATACGATACTGAAGCTAAAATAGTTTTTTTGTATGTCTATCTGTATCACGCCAAAACTATGGATTAAATAATATTTTAAATAATACTGACATAATTTGAGATTATTATTGATCGGATTGATTCCGATATTCCGCGCAGTTCCTTTGGGAGACACGATGAAAAACAAAATTATTTTTGTGTTGTATGATCAACGCATAGGTATTCCGATTTCAATTAATTTCTGATGTAAGTAAGGAATTAAGTGCATTATGAATTATTCCATACAAGTTTTAACCCATATATGCCCAGCAGGTCGTTTTTGTCCTGAAAAACAGGCTTTGGTAAACGCGCTATTTCGTCCTTTTAAAACGCTTATTTTCAATGTCTAGTGCGATTTATCAATAAATAAAAATACCGTCTACCACAACTAATGAAAATATTTGAATTGGGTGGATAGTTTGATATCACTTGTGACAGTTGTTTTCATATGGTGACAAAAAATTCCGACTCTGCTGATAAAAATGTAACATAGTTTTCTGCGTAAAACTACCTAATAAGTCATTGGTTTTATATTTATAATATTAGATAGTTTTTCTTCTCAACAACAGTAAATGTGGTGTAGGTTTTGTTGTTCAGAAATTACAGTGATCTCAAATTCAGGGTTGTAAAGTTGCTGTTCGAAATAAATACACTTGATATCTCACTACACCCCCCACCCCCCCTGGTGATGTTTCGTGATTTTTGTCAGACCCCCTCCCCCCCTTTCGAGCCTCACGTGATTAATGGACGACCCCATTGCTATCTTCCATTTTTCATTTGCATATATTTGTAGAAAACCTGTGCCATGCATGATAAATGTATCTCTACCTATTAACTCACAATTTCTGTAATACTGCTTTGTTGTAATTTTACTTAATTTTAATGAAAAGTCATTACTATTAGACATTGTATCATTGCTTCCTGTATCATTTCTTGTCGTCTCTTGTCACCACTACTTTTTGAAATGCTGTTTCCCATAAGACCTGATCACCTGAATAATAACATCTAGCCTAAAAATGCTATCTGAAAATTGGTATTACCAGAGTAGAACCGTGAGATTTTGAAAAAAATTGTAACCTTTAGTGCGAGGCCGCATTTGCGTTTTTTCGCGGCGGTTTCTAACCTCAAAATGTCATCAAACTGTCAAAATCAATG
The DNA here is from genome assembly GCA_933228765.1 of Miltochrista miniata. Classification (NCBI taxonomy): domain Eukaryota; kingdom Metazoa; phylum Arthropoda; class Insecta; order Lepidoptera; family Erebidae; genus Miltochrista; species Miltochrista miniata. The sequence continues at coordinate 9,100,225 of OW121769.1, forward strand.
AAATCAAGTCAATGTTTTGACATTTTGAGGTTAGAAACCGCCGCGATAACCGCAAGTGCGGCCTCGCCCTTAACGTGTAACGCGCGATTGAAGTAAAACTTTTTTGCCATTGACTGCATCAAATCACAAATGTTTTATTAATATAATTCATTCGAATTTCGAATAGCTGAAACTACGTTTCAAAATTCATAGCGTTACAATACTTCCGTCAGAAAAAAGTCTCGAGTTACTCCCTAGGTCGCGCTCAAGAAGTTTTACTTCAAATAAAAACCGGCCAAGTGCGAGTTGGACTCGCCCATGAAGGGTTTCGTAGCAGCAAGTAACATAATATAAAAGTTCTTATAGTTCGTTGTAACTTTGATTGATGTTTTAACACGTTCGTAGTGGTAGTGATTTTTCTTACCGAAAATTGCGGTTAATGACGTACTGAACAAAAACTACCAGCTCTATCTCGTTCAAATTAATTTTCGTTGGTTGTTTTTATGGCAATGTATGCATCATATTTTTTTTTTAGATTTATAACTCTCTTAGTTTAGAAGTTAGAGGGGAGGGGACACTCATTTTTCCACTTAGGAAGTCCTTCTTGCGCAAACTCTTCCCTTTAGAAAAAAATGACATTAGAAACCTCAACAGCATTTTGGAAGACCTATCTATAGAGACCCCACACGTATGAGTTTGATAAAAAAAAAAATTTTGAGTTTCAGTTCTGAGTATGGGGACCCCCAAAATTTACTGCTTTTTTTCTAGTGTTATATAAGAATCTTAATGCGGTTCACAGAATACATCTAGTTACCAAGTTTCAATAGCATAGGCCGTATAGTTTCCGAGAAAAGTGGCTGTGACACACGGACGGACAGACAGACAGACAGACAGACATGACGAATCTATAAGGGTTCCGTTTTTGCCATTTGGCTACGAAACCCTAAAAAAGCTTTCGCTCCGGATCACTGAACAATTATAAATATTACTTGCTGATGCTCGCGGCTCCGACCCGCGTGGAATGTTATTCCCGGTCACAGGGGTATGAAAAATAGATGTTGGCCGATTCTCAGACCTACTCAATATGCTCACAAAGTTTCATGAGAATCGGTCAAGCCGTTTCGGAGGAGTATGGCAACGAAAACTGTGACACGAGAATTTTATATATTAGACAATGTTTTTTGAAGAATAAAACAAAAGTTTTGTTGATGTAGAATTACCTAATTAACAAATTACCCAGCGAAAAATAAACTGTACCAGTCAATCATGGTTATATTAAATAACAATCAATTTTCGTCACAACATGGAAAAGTCAAGACGAAAACTACGAATAAGCTAAGTTTTATTTTTCTTTTGCTGAAAAAGCACTGACCGCTGCAACCGGTGACGACATTTAACGGCGCAGCGGTACCAGGCTATCATAAATTACAAGGTACCATTGCACAAGCGGGCGGTACAGTAATTACGATTCAGCAAACTTAAAACTGCAGTTGATTCAAGCCAAAATCAGCCTTATCAATATGAGATTTAGCGTTCAGAGTAGCGGCAGTATTTGTTTGAGTGAGCACAGACTGAGCTCAGACGGCGGCGCATGCAGGCGCGGCATCGCTGATGACGCGTAATTAGAACGCGGTTGAAGCCGAAGCACAATTCGAATTTCGGGATCAACTGAATTTGCGATTGTCTTTTATTGCTTTTCAGGTGAAATTCTGTTTGGCATTTTGGTCGCTGTGTATTCTACTTCGCTCTGTATGTACGAACAGTAAAATATAGATAAGTACTTACTAAGTAAGCACGGAATTATAATAAAATCCTTGCTACAATGAAGTACTTAAGTACTGTGCAAACGGCACGACTATTATTAATAAACGTACCAACCCGTAGAGGCACGGTGGACACCGCCTCCAATCTCGCCCACATAGATTAATTATTCGCTGCCAACGCAATTATAACGCGCCTCTAATTATAAGGCGCGGGCGGGCTCGCCGCGGCACGCCTCGACATGCCCCAGGCCCCCAGGCACCAGGGCTCGCTCTACGACTAGCCTTGTCTCGACTCCGAGTGGCTTACCGTGTATAGAAGTGAATGATACAGCAGACAGCAGACTCGGAGGCAGTAACTAAACTAATTAAAGTAGATGTTTTTGACTTATGATAAAGATTGTGCAAAATATGATAAGTCAGTGTTGCTGTTGAGTGACTAAAACCTATTTACTTATTTCTACTCAGTAGTTAAATGACCTAAGACTAAAGTGGGTACGACGGCTCCTTTTTTTTAAAGTGAGGGAAAATCCATCATGGATGCTATGCGGGACGGAGATCTCTGTACAGGCAGGTTCAAGCTAAGCGGCCAGAGGCCATGCCAAAGAGAAGGAAAACTTTGAACGAACGAACAAAATAATAACTTCATAAAATTAAAATAAAACTCGATAGATAGATGATGGCGCTTACAAGAAGAAACAAGTCATGGTGTTGAAGAACGAGTCGAGAAAAATATACAAGTATAAATATACAGCACACTGCAACATGAAGATTATGATCTGTATGAAGATGGTTTGATTCCAAGAATATTTTGGTGCATTAATAAAATTACCATAACGACGAGACAGTCGTTCTTTTATCAGACCGTTTTGATTTGAACAATGCCGTGGGTCCAGTAATGGCACACTTTAACCATGCTTTAACGCCATAAGATACCGGCCGTATCTGCCGTTAACCGGGACCATTTCGCCATAGCATCGTAAACCGATCACGTCAACGCTCCTCCATAAATAACGACAGTAAAGTTGCTTTCAACAAAATTTTGGTTTGTTCGAGTATTTTGGTGTTTTTATCTTTATTGCCCCTCGGGGTTTAGGGGATACGCGTTACTTCTCATGAAGCTAACGTAATACCCTGAGGGCACAGTGTTTGGCTTCTTCAATTCGATCCCTAAGATCTAATATCCTAGGGATTAACGAAGGAGCCTACATTAGGAGGAAGGGCATAACGGAATTCCGTTCGGTGAGCAGCCCGCCTGGGGCAGTACCTCCACCCTGCAGAAGACCGCGGTAATAGTAACCTTGCTTCGTGCTGGGTTATGTTCTCCGTCGGTTAGCAGGGTTCCAGTGCTCATTGGGGTGACTTTGTGCCGGTGGCGGTGAGACCAGAGGCTCATCTGTCTCCATTGGCTGGCATAGGCGCGGAATATTGGTACGGCGGTCAGGGAGACCCGGTGAAACGGTTGCCCGCTGACCGCCCGCAGGCTGTACGGGACCCGAACCTGGGAATTACGTAATCTCCGCCCCAGGAGGCTGAACCAGCAGCCTGTGTAAAGTCCCTGGTGCTGTGGTCGTGCCGGAGGAGGATACCGGAGTGGACGCGGCCACTGCATTGGGGGGGGACCGGGGGCCCTTCCGTACGCCGTGCCAATCTACCGCACTACCTGTGCCTGCCTTTGGGGAATTGGAGCCTCGCTTAGTCTCTTGCGTCACCGACACACAGGCACCCCCTACCTTCTTTTTATCCCCTTTCAACAACAATCATGGCAAAAGGTCACAAAAGAAAAAAGGTTTACACAGCGGCTTCGTCGTCGTCCACACTAAATGTGGACTTCTGTAACATCAGAGGAATGCACTCAAACATCAACGAGATCCACCGCCACCTGGAATCTGCGAGGCCGAACTTATTTTTCCTGACGGAGACTAAGATATCTTGCCCGAACGATACATCTTACTTGATGTACCCTGGCTATAAGCTGGAGGCTAATTTCAGGCGTCAAGCTGGGGTATGCATGTTCGTGCGGGAGGACATCTGCTGTCGCCGTCTCAGTGACCTGGAAGACAGGGACCTGTCTACATTATGGGCGCGCGTGGATCATGGGGGCCACACTCGGATCTACGCGTGCATTTACAGGTCCCATAGCGGTGATACGGAGACAGTTCGCCTTTTTGACCACCTGCAACAATCGACCGACAAGGCTATTGAGCGGTATCCCTCCGCGGAGATAGTGATTTTGGGGGACTTTAATGGTCACCATATTGACTGGTTGGGTTCCGTGCACACTAACTTTGCGGGGAAAGCTGCTCACGACTTTGCCCTGACCTACGGTTTCTCCCAACTGGTAAAATCTCATACGAGAATACCAGATAGGGAGAACGAGCAGAGTGCATTGCTGGACCTTCTGCTGACTACGCGGCCTGACGGATACACCACATCAGTGGATGCGCCACTTGGTTCATCGCCTCGTTCGGTCGCGAGTGCCTCTCGCAAGGCCTGAACCACCTCGGCCCAAGGAGTGGCGACATGTGTGGCACTACAAGTCAGCAGACTGGGATGGACTTCGAGAGTTCTTTGCGTCGTACCCGTGGAGGCGGCTTTGCTTCACTTCAGATGATTTGAACTCCTGCGCTGCAGCAGTAGCTGAGGGGATCTTGGCGGGCATGGAATGTTATATTCCTAACCGCTGGATCCCGGCAGGAGCTAGGAAACGACCGTGGTTTAATCGGCTTTGTAGAGAAACTAGGATGTTGAAAGAAACTGCCTACAGAGCTTGGACCACGGCTCGCGCTAACTCAGATCCTAGCATCTCTGAAGTGAAACGCAAACTGAATGCCGCCTCGAGGGCCAGTAAAAGAGCGGTTGCCAGGGCAAAGTTTGATTTCGTCGGCAGAATTGGTCAGCGACTAGCCGGCTACCCTTCTGGAAGTCGTGAATTCTGGTCGCTCGCCAAAGCTGCCGAGGGAAACTTTTGTCGGTCGGGATTACCACCTCTACATAGACTGGATGGTAGTCTGGCCCAGAGTGCCAAGGAGAAGGCCGACCTTTTGGGTTCTCTCTTTGCCTCCAACTCGACCATGAACGATGGAGGTGCGCTTCCGCCTGGTATCCCTTGGTGTGGCACTTCCATGCCAGAAATTAAATTCAAGCAACGGGACGTCAGGCGGGAGCTTCAATCCCTAGATATTCATAAGTCGAGTGGGCCGGACGGCATTCCCGCGGTGGTACTTAAGCGGTGTGGTCCGGAGTTGTGTCCGGTACTTACACATCTTTTCACGCTTTCTTACTCCATGAAGCAAGTCCCGGCGTCGTGGAAGATCGCGTACGTGCATCCTGTGCCCAAGAAGGGTGACCGGACCGACCCGGCCAATTATAGGCCTATAGCCGTCACCTCCCTTTTATCTAAGGTGATGGAGCGTGTAATTAATACACAGCTCCTGAGGTACCTTGAGGAACATGACCTGCTCAGTGACCGGCAGTACGGTTTCCGTCACGGTCGCTCGACGGGCGATCTTCTTGTGTACCTCACACACCGCTGGGCGGCGGCTATCGAGAGTAAGGGTGAGGCTCTAGCAGTGAGCCTCGACATCTCGAAAGCCTTTGACCGGGTCTGGCACCGTGGTCTTCTTACGAAATTGCCCTCCTATGGACTGCCCGAGAGTTTATGCGGATGGGTGTCCAGCTTTCTGGCCGGTAGAAGCATCAGGGCCGTCGTTGACGGTAGCTGTTCTGACTGCATAGCCATAAACGCTGGAGTACCACAAGGCTCAGTGTTGTCCCCTACTTTGTTTCTGCTGCATATCAATGACATGTTGTCTATTGACGGCATTCATTGTTATGCGGACGACAGTACGGGCGACACTTATTACACGGGCCGTCCCGGTATCTCTCGGGATGCAGTGGAAGAAAGTCGTGAACAACTTGTGTCTGAAGTCGAGGCTACTCTCACTAGAGTGTCCGATTGGGGTCGACAAAATCTTGTCCAATTCAACCCTACCAAGACACAAGTTTGTGTTTTCACCGCAAAAAAGACCCCATTCACTGTGGCGCCACAATTTCAGGGCACATCTCTCACCATCTCTGAAAGTATAGGGATCCTTGGTGTTGACATCTCCAGTGATGTGCAGTTCCGCTGTCACTTGGAGGGCAAGGCCAAGCTGGCGTCCAGGAAGCTCGGAGTGCTCAGAGGGGCGCGGCGGTACTTTACTGCGGCGCAAGCACTGCTTCTCTATAAGTCGCAAGTGCGTCCGCATATGGAGTACTGCTGTCACCTCTGGGCGGGGGCACCCGAATACCAGCTTCGTCCATTTGACTCGGTGCAAAGGCGAGCTATGAGAGTTGTCAACGATCCCATACTTGCAGGTAGTGTGGAACCTCTTAGTGACAGGAGAGACTTTGCTTCTCTATGTGTGTTCTACCGCCTGTACAACGGTTTGTGCTCTGAAGAATTGTTTGATATGATGCCTACGGCTACATTCTATCATCGCACCGCTCGCCATAGACAGGGTGTTCATCCTCACACGTTGCGTCCTGAGCGCTCGAGCACGGTGAGATCTAATAGAGGCTTTCTTCCGCGTACGCTTAGGTTGTGGAATGATCTCCCTGCTTCGGTTTTCCCGGACGCCTACAGTATGGGGTTCTTCAAAAGGGGACTTAGAAGGTTTTTAAAGAGTCGGCAGCGCGCTTGTGGCGCCTCTGGTGTTGCAGACGTCCATAGGCAGCGGTGACCACCGGTACATCTGGGGGGGCCGTATGCTTGTCTGCCACTCTAGTGGTATAAAAAAAAAAAAAAAAAAAAAAAAAAAAAAAAAAGAAGTTTTTGTTGTTTTTAGTTTTTTTATACAACTTGGTATATTCTATTCATTGATAGTATGTTATAGATAGATCCGAGAATAAACTAAAAATCTTAGTAGGTATAACTTTGTCTAGTCATCTAGTGTAAACAATATCGCGCCAGACGGTCGAACAAACGGCATCAAGTTACTAGGAGCGCAGACTTGATAAGAAGGTAAACTGAGCACTTATCGTTATGGCCGCGCGAATGAACCAATCAATCAACGTAGCAGAGCGGAGGAAAGCGGCGCGCGTAAATGAGCAGGGAGCGCCGTCAGCGTCATTACCAAGGCGGCAGATAGATTATGTATGGGAGAAGGAGGGTGCAGCAAATAGCAGTAGCTGTATCCGCCTTCTGTAATATTTCTTTGGCCTTCACGAAGTGTTTAATAACCTCGTTCTTGCCCGTCGGGTGTCGACTAACTTATGAAGGGAGTTTAAGTCTTCAAGTTATCTGATTTATTTCTATGATCACCAGTACACATTTCAATGCTTATGTGTGGGACAATATTTTAATCAAATCCCTCCTGGATAGTTTATGGAACATGGGATTCGCTGACGATTTCAGGCATGTTTTATGAGTTGACATCGATCTCGAGTACCGTCCTGTCAACTAACCTATGGGTGCTTGCAATTGCAACAAACCTAAGTTCATTGGTAGACTTCATCCATTTCCATCATTTTCCATCAGAAACAGACTTACGCATTAGATAATAAAATAATCATTTTAATGAAATTATTATTTTACGGTTTTTTCAGCATCCTTTCAAAAATAATAAGAGTGACATGAAGCTCATACATTTCGTAGCTTGCCGGTTACTAGCTAATAAGGTCTTTCGATAAAAGTAAATAAATGTCGTTACTTCTACTATAATAATGTCTAAGCAGGTGCCTAAACCCAGTCGCCTCGACAGTCATGTTAAGTGTCAGTTCAGCGAGGGATGAACAGGGGCGCACGGAACAAGTGGCCGGAAAAATACGAAGGGGAGGTATCACGGGGCGATGTCGGCTATTAAACTGTTTAGGGGCACCACCACCACTTACTTGTCATGTTCCACTTCCCAACAATCGACGAGTTTTATGTTCTCTTAGTAAACCTTTGCCAGTGACTTTGTTCTGGTGGTACATTTTGGCAATATTTTTAGGGTTCCGTATCCATTTATCGAAAAAGTAAAAAAAAACTTGAGAGGTGTCAAGGGACACCCGAATGGAACGAAGTTCCTTTCAATTAATTATACAGGAATTGTAATAAAATTATATTTCAATTTTAAAATTTTATTGTACTTAAACAAAAACAAAAACAATAATTAGTGAAGGAATTGTAATAAAATTTTATTTTTTTTAATTAATAATAATATTTTTTTTATTATTAACCCCCATTTCATTACCCCCCCTCCCCGCTCCCCCCCCCCCCCTTTCCCTTCCCCCCTCCCCCCATATTAAACCCCCCCCCCCATATTACCCCCATATTAAAGGAGGATAGAGGTACCTCTACCCTCCATACTATAGCAAAAACATAAACGGCCGAATTGAGTAACCTCCTCCTTTTTTGAAGTCGGTTAAAAAAGTGTCGTTACAACTTTTCGTGAGAATTTTTTCCCTCTAGCCCCCTTTCACAACGCGCGATAAGGAACTTCGTTCCAAAAATCGACTTAAAACAAATCCTGAAAAATAAAATTTACTTAGCACTTTGTTTGAAGTCGGTTATATTTTTATATATATTTTTTTCATTGTTTTAAGTGACGGGTGGTCACTTAAAATAAAGAAATGGTTAAAGCACTTAATTAAAAAGTTAACAAACGCACTGGTTGTCCCTGCAATTTTCGGTGGTTGCCCTCGATCCCATCATCAGATCCTGACCTGGTGAAGGGACCACCTCAGAAGTAAACCCCATTAAACAAAAGAAAAAAAATTGAAATCCGTCTATAATTAACGGAAATATCGGCTAACATACATAAAAAAAAACATACAGACTAATTGAGAACCTCCTCCTTTTTTAAGTCGGTTAAAAACGGAAGGGAGTAAGGGGCCCTATTCATGAGACTTCGCCGTCCGACTGACTGAAGGAACCACAGAAATAGATCTAAAATTTTCACAAAATCAGATGATATGTATAACTCGTATTCCTGTTGCCGCTATAACAACATACTAAAATCGGAAAAGTACTTCTGCAACAAATGGGAAAGGTCTGTGCCATATTTCATTAGAACCGGTTCAATGATACAGGCCTGAAAGCGTATCAGACAGACCGGAGTTTAGCATTTAATTAAGTATAACATTTTTGTAGGTATAAAAACTGTATCGAATTATTGAAAAACAATCAAAAAAAATATTTAGAAAAATCTACGGTCGAATTGAGTAACCTCCTCCTTTTTTGAAGTCGGTTAAAAAATTGAAATAATATCGATAGACTACGAACGAGGTACTGAAAATTATTTGTTATTGAATTCAACAAAGCGTACCCCACCTCGCCAATCAATCAATCGAAAATAATCGAAATCAACCGCTGTCAAGCAATTATTAGTTCGACGCTTACCATTTTGGGGTAACGCTAATAAATGGTTGATTGCTCTCTACCCCTGGATAATCTATACATGGAAATAAATTTGAAGTGTCTGCTTGTAGGATTACTTACAAATTAACAGCTTCCACTAAATGCAAATGAAAACATACGAAACTTTTTTTTTATTAGGTACAAATCTGAAACGTCTGGATGGTACGATTTTAATGAGACTTTCACTGGAAGATAGCTGATGTTATAAAGAAGTAAACCTTAGGGCTACTTTTATTTTCGAAAAGAGTTTTTAAACGCGGGAAAAGCTGGACTGCACAGCCAGTAAAGATTATATTGTGATATTTCCCTACATTTTTGTAGGAAAATCATGCCCTTGCCTTGTTATGATTTCCGTGTCGCAATCTGACAGAATGTCTACTTTGAACGAGACAGTAGATATTTCGAAAGGTTTTTTTTTTCCTGCGGGCGTGAAATAATGGCCTAAAGCGCGCTGTTCTGCCATAAACTTTATTGTTGTAATTTGAAGAGGAAGGATGCGGTTAGAGATGCTTGGATTTTTTTCTAAATTAAATGTTTATATCTAGTCTAATCTTAAAACGCACTATAAGATCAGTGTGTGTACTTCTGTACACGCGCTTGAAGTTATTTTAATTAATTGATAAATAAATAAATAACATCTATAATTCTATACTTAATTAATACAATAAATCTAATTTAATAAATGAATAATATATGTCTACTTATATGTTTCTTGAACCCCAATAATGTGATGATATAAGTTTTAATTGATTTGAATTAGATATTACTAATTTTAAATATATGCCAATCAGATTCATAATTTAAATATATTAAACAAAATATAATCAAACTAATTAAACATTTAATTCTATTCAGTGGCCAACTTCGTGATAAATTTTGTGACATCATGCGAGCTCCTCACAAATGTCACTCGCATCTCACATCCAAACACGAGAGGTGGTAGGTATATCTTCAAAATTCATTAAAACAAAATTTGATATCATTAGCATTTTTTTGTCCATCCACAATATCACTCTGTAGGCACTGTAGCATAAAATTATTGTAGGTAAGTTTCAGCGTTCTATAATGCATCTACTGTTGTTAGTTTGTGACTGCTCTAGATTGAACTTGGTACATTATATCGAAGTTCCGCTCAAGTCAATGCATAAAGATACTTATCAAGCACGCGCGCTTACAGTCGGACTGAAGGTATCCTGCCTTCCTTTGTTACCCCAACATTCAACAATGAAGTATATTGACGTTCTAAGCAGGCAAATTTCATATCCTATCGTGAAAGCCTTAATCTTCATAGTGATAGCGATTTCATCCCTTCCCACAATTCCTAGTTTAGAATATTTGACACCCCTTAGCACCGCCCGCCGACGCGTCGCATTACAGATTCTGTGGTCTGACCGAGGTAAAACAGTGGTTTCGATGCTGATAACAGTAGTTTCGATATTAGTATATAACAAAATATATATGTATAGTTACTAGGTTAGTATAAGCTACCTAAAGTTATGTTATATCGCAACATACGAAGTGGATTCACACGAAGCGTGAGCGAGGTAAACGTAGGCAGTCGCACCTAATGGCCCGGGAGGTAACGAGCGCTTCGTCATTATAACTAAATTATGTAGGTGCCGCCTCGCTAATGCGACACAGCCCAAGCGCGCAGCGACCACTTCTCTTTGTTCTTGCGCTCCTAGTATTTCAGTCCCATTCAGAATAGAAGTTACTTTATTGCCTTTGCACTTATTTTATTTTGTAAGCGCATAAATTATGTCGGTTAGTTAGTAATCATGTGGTTTAAGTAGCAGTAGGCCTAATAGGTAGAAAATAAGAAAAATTGATATCTACCTGCTTTTTTGCTGAAAATAATTTATACATTTTCTCGTTTATTTTATTGACATTTTAGTATTTTATCGGATAAGTACTAATTTTATTTACACATGAGGTTAATATTTCTTGAATCAAAGAAATTAGGCGCTGTTCATGGAAACAAATAACTCGTATTAGGTTGAAAAGTTTGAAAACAATTTACACAACAATGATTTAAAGGTCAGTTGTTTATTGTAACTGGCTGTTTGTTGACGTCTGGCGATAGCGTTATCGAAAAGTTACACTTACAACAGATACGTCATTTTGGACTACAATTTTACAACTACTACTAGGATAACACGAGTCGACATAAGATAAAAAGAGGTATTTGTTGTGTGAAAATATTCGCGGCAGATTCGAATGTTGGAAAGGAATAAAATTACTTGTATGGGAGTTTTAAGCCAGCTCTTAAAGGTTTATTTATTTTATTTTAGTAACCACACTTTGGGGGTGATATGATATAAGATAGGCATGTTAGTTGTTGGCTCAGTAAGAAACCTAAACCTACTCATTTTTTTTTAGTTATTAAGCTCTGACTCAAATTATTATGACATGATGCGGTTCAATAAGGGCTCGTCTTACGTACGATATGAATAATATATGATGCTCAATCAATGTCAATGCAGAAACTAAACAACAATATTTAAATAGGTAGGTATTCTTTAAAAATAAAAAAGAAATGGGTGCTACGGGGTTCGTAGCATTCAGTGGGCACAAGTATTTATAAATAATTTTCCAAAATAACTTTCAATATTCAAGGAGGATGCCGAATACAAAGGCGACCGGTTGAAACTAATATGGCAAATATTTTATGCCAATGGCGGTCGACGACTGCGGCGTGGCATCTGGCAGCGCGCCAGACTTGTCGGAATGACACGGGATCACTTCGCGGCCCGGGACGTGGATGTACCGCGCTAGACTGTACTTGATACTTTAGTCGTAATTAGATAATTGATTTATTTTTTGTTAAAGAAAGAAATATGGTGCTTCTTTGTTGAGAGCATTAAGTGTGTTTGATTATTGTGGAGAGTATTGGAAAATGATGATGCATAATGTTTTAAGAATAGTATAAAACAGGCTAGAGGAAATTAACCCCATCTTAACTTACATTTATAAATGAATTGAATATTTTGTTTTTCTCTACAAATACTAATTAAATTTCATAAAAATAATGTGAATATGAATATTACTGCTTGAGCATATAGATAGTTTTGAGTGGTTCTCGTAACTTCAAAAAATTATGGAATATTTACTCGTATTAAGTTATTGTCTTTTAAGCGTATTTTTTGTAATATTGAACAATAGTTATGAATTTATTTTACGCGGGCATTCACCGCACAAACCTAAAATTACTTTCTCTTATTATTACGAAGGGATACTTAGTTTAAATAATTAAAAAAAATAATCTATCAGACTAGTACTGGAGAAGTGAAGGTGGATGTCATTGAGAGTCCCTTGAAAAGTATCGTATGTACCTGTTGGTGAATCGCGATCACTTCGTTTCATACGACATCGATGTCGCTGCGGCGCCGATGACGTGTAATAAATCCGAGCAATAACGTGACTTTTGTATATAGGCACGTATTATTCAACTCGTCTGTCATGGATATGGAGATATCAAATAGAAGGAAGACGGTTCTTTTACTTATGAAACTGTTTTATAAAGTGAAGGAATACTTTTCCTTCACTTTATCATAATTATGTAGTGACGAAGTGAGTGAATTAGTTACTACTATTGAAACAGGTATACTAGGTTATAGTATACCTGCTTTATTAGTTATAGTAAAGAATCACTACATTATTATGTATCAGTCATGTCATGACTCTGATGACTGAGGTGAGTGACTGTTTGTTACATTCACAAGAGTTTCCGTGTTTCTTAAGGAAACCAAACTTCAGCTACGCTATAGCTAACATGTTAAGCCAAGTTGAAGGCGGCTTGGAAAATGTCAATTGCGGGGCGAATGAAATTATCGCAGCATATACATGGGTTACTTGCAATTTAAATATTTAAAAGTACTCAAAACATTTGAACTGTAAATGCATAGAGTACCTAGTTGTTTATAATCACAGAAAGATAACTGTCTTACAATGATAGAAGGTGGGAAGGAAGCACAGTAAGCAGATAGACAGTAGATACCACACAATAAACGATCACTAAGCGGAGGAGTGTAGCCAGCCATGCGGTAATCCACTGAAAGTACCAAGCGTCCATAACAAGTATAGATACTCAAATATTGAACCAGCCAGGCGAGCGAGCGAGCATCGTCGGTAGGGTTGTATGTAGAGGACTATACGACAAAGTTATCGACACTCACTGTTCACCGACCTTTTAATTCAAAAGGACGAGTTGGTGTATGGCTGCAATATTTCATTTTTATTTCTTTGTGTAGTTTAGAAAAGAAAATGAAGATAAATAAATTCTAATGCATATTAAGTACTTAAAAATTGATACTTAATAATACTTTTTGATAATTTTATGCCCTATATGTACCTACCTACACCTTTATTTATATTTCGAATATGTTATTACAAGAAATAATGCCCATCTTTCCGGCTGGACCGCAGTCAGTACAGTCCTACACGCGAAAGTTCAAAAATAACTTTAAACCTTATTAGTTACTATGTCTAAGAAAGTTGTCACGCACCAAAACAATATCTTTTATACTGAATTTTGTACACTTAGTACACCATTCATTGTGATAAAAAAAAAATGTAACAGTGTCGAATACGTAGGCACCTAGTGTACACTATACGTACAACTATTCCAGTACATTATGTTTTTATAGCCGGACAAAACCGCAGATCAAACCAAAATATTTTGTTGTCCCCTAAAAAACTACTGGAATCGGTAATCTGAGTTTTTATGGCAGCCCTACTCGCACGACACAGGATACGGGCCGCGTTATCGCACCCCCGCGGTGGGCACGTCACCTTGTCACCGAGCCGGTTTAATGGGCTGCCGTGTACGTCGCCCGCTCCAGCTTGATGCTTCTTTGATTTATGACACTCCGGTATCTACATGTGCGCTGTGTGATAAATGTATATATTAATTCCTCATTGTTTTATCATTATTTATGTAACCTTAATGATCTGTTACTATAGTGTGATAAATTAACCTTGATCAATATTAAAAGTATCAATAGGTATAGCACGATTTCGTTATCATGAAAGGAGGTGCGCAGTTAGGCGAAGCGTTGGGTATGCCTAGTGAGTCTTCTATGGCATATGGTATAATTAAATTAGTTAAATATTTTTTGCGAAGAGAACCTTATTTTATTGCGTAGACAGGTTAGCTATAATGGGCAGAAATTGAAACGGATTCCTAAAACATTTTAAACATAATTCTTCAAAGCGTGAAATGCATGTTCCGCGGTATACGTGTGGAGCATACTAACGTATAGTTAAGCTTGTGGCCTGCGGGCGAAACACGAGAACGAGCGCCAGGCGGGCCGCTAGCCATCGCCACCGTATAGTGGGCCGCGCCCACCGCGCTCCGACCCAGCTGCAACATAGGGTGTGGGATACTCTTTGTTTTTTTAGGCCACTTGCTCCACGCAACACGATAGCTTACACTTGCAAGGTTTTTCTTGAGTAAACATACAACGCTATGGATTTTTTTTTGCTAATGTTGTCATGTGTGTGTATCAATTTTTAAATACAGAAAATAATACAATGATAAAATAACGATATCAACTTATCATTGATACAGATTATTTCAAAACAATAAATATCTTAACTAACTGGACATGAATATTTTTTTCTACGAAGAATAGTAAATATAGCAATATTGGTGAAATTCCAGTTACCAGTTTAGAACAGTTGTTTATAAATCGATTTATCAATTCAGAATTTGCAATATATAAGTAATAATCTCGAGAGTGATGCAAGACATCGCTTGAAAATTATATACAAGATCAGACCACCCATCGTACTAATGAATGGGTCACGTTTTGTATTATGCCTTACTAATGTATTCTATCATTAACGCTCAAGGTGGTGAATACATATTATGTCCTCTAAGCATTCGGGAGGTATTCGCATATTGTTAGCAGTCAAGTTTTCAATTGTTAACCATAATTTTCTCGTATAATTGGGGTCATTTCTGTTACTTCTTTCTTCATCTTAAAACGTTATTGTTAAAAAGTATCTTACTGAGTTCAAAAGTACTCTAGTATACATTCACTAAAAATATAAAATTGTATAGTTTTTATATTGACTGTATATTGAAATATTCGACAGATATTTTCAAAAAATTGCGCCTGAAAATTGAAACCTAGAGCAATTTATACGTTCTGTAAGAATTCATAGACCACCAGAAAAGTATTTCGAAGATTCCATTATCAGTTTTATATTACAGTATTAAAAGTGGTTTAGTACATTTTCACAGTTGTATCAACAGCAGTCATACTCGCTATATTTGTGTCGATGGCCGCCGGTACTCGGTCGTCAGGCGGCGCGCGACTGCTAGTGGACTGTATAAAAAATGTCTAGCTAGCGGCGCGGGTCGGTAACGCCGGCTCTAATGACGGCGTGCTCGACGCAAACGCTTTGAGCTTAGGGTTGTACAGCAGCACTTCTTAATTATTGTTATTATTTCATTTTACATTTTGACAGAGATTACCTGTTCAAGGTCCTTTCGGTTTTATAATAATAATAGAATTTAAATATAGTAACAGAAAATTATGTATTACTGTACTACCAATTTTTGATCAAGGTGAAGTTTAAAAAGTAATCAATCAACACCATCTGTTCCCAGGTAAACTAGGATTAACCTACTTGTGTTATGGGTGCCAGACCCCGGATATTAATACATTTTTTTTATAAATAACATACTTTGTTTTAATACATAGAAACAACCTGATTCTCGAGACAAAAATATTTAAGGACAACACCCTAGACCTCGTAATACGCAGTCTCACTTTACGACGTCTATACCAATAGGGCAGTCGAATTGGGGTTATTAATGAGTAATATTCATGCACAAATTAAAAAAATATCGCACATTCGGCACTGGTACAACCCTGGCTGTCAGCGTGGGTGCGAGCTTGCCTCCTACATATTTAATTTGCCAGGACTGGTTTCTGTCCGGGCGCCGCCGCCGCGCCACTTCGCTTTGTGTTTCGTTATGGCTCTATCGCTCGCTTCGCAGGATTGCCTGATGAGGAATCGCTACTTTATTGGCGAGTGGGCGTGCTGAATACGGACGGAGCCGCCGATTTATGTTTTGGCTTGTGTTTTGCAGAGGACGTCTTTGGTTTTGCGACGAATTTGGCGTTTTGCTAATTAAGTATATTTACTCAGACTTTCTAACATTTATCGGTCTCCTAACTTAATACCTACATATTAAATTAAGTATTGACAGATTAATAACTTAATTGATTAGAACAAAAACAATTAACACATTTTCAGCTTGAGCTCGGTGTCCTGAAATATTGAACTGACGTCATGATATGTACTTTTAAAACTTTACTCAGGAATACCCGTAGAATACAATAGAAAAGTTTCTGGTTTCATGAAATATTTAAAATATCGAAGGGCTAACACAGCTGTCAGGGCTTTTACCTTTTGGATTGGTACTTCAAGAACTCTTTAATATCACACAAGTGTGGCTTATATTATAACACTAGTTTCAGCGCAGTAAGTAGCTTCGAATACATTTATATCTCGAATTAGAGTGACGAATGATTAGCAGCAAGCCGGCAGTGTTGTTTGAGCAATTGGTCCTGTCGGAAGATCCATCAAGATCAATTTCTAGATAAAATTTAAAACACGGCTTAGTGAAATTAGTACTTGTTGACTAACAATAAATTCATAATTTTGGCACAGTTCTAGTAACGCGTAGGGAAATCTTAGTAGTACTTGGTGCAACT
Organism: Miltochrista miniata; assembly: GCA_933228765.1. Classification (NCBI taxonomy): domain Eukaryota; kingdom Metazoa; phylum Arthropoda; class Insecta; order Lepidoptera; family Erebidae; genus Miltochrista; species Miltochrista miniata. The sequence continues at coordinate 9,117,078 of OW121769.1, forward strand.
AAACAATAATTATAAATTATGTAACTGTATTCCAGATAAGTTTTTTTTTCTACAAAATGGGTATGGCGCATCTCCAATAGGAGCCGTGTGTCAAATTACGTTGTTAAATTACGTTGTTTTCATATAATGGAAGATAAAACCCAAAAGAAATGGGGAGAGAGGATACAATTATTTTCAGCCTCACTTTTTTGACATTTCCTCGTGTTAGTTTCGCTTAACACTGCAACAGGTTTATGCTATATTCTGCACATATGAGAAATCTCTCTGAAACTTTAAAGTGGGTACAAAACACTTTAGCCAGGGAAACAAGTAAGGAAAACTGTCATAACAACAAACTTTATAAGCGAGGCTTCTTCCGCAGCTTCCGTTAGCAACATAAAACGCCTTCTTGAGGTAAACTAGCTTCATATCTTAATTCATAATTCAATATTCACTCCACTTTCTGTGGCAAAGTGCAAGCGCGCGGGAAAAAAGCCAGCAGGGTACAGTGGGGTGGCAAGTCTCCCTCTTCCCCTTTTGAACGAGGGAGACCGTAATCCCTTATCGTGGCCGCCGACCGCGCATCGACAATTATTATAAAGAGCCCGGTGTAAACTAGTGTACATAGTGAAGAAAAGACGGGGAGTGATTTATAAAATGCGTGTTAGGTGATTGGCCCCGGCGACCGCCAGTTATGCGATGTCGTGATAAACTGTAAGCCTTTTTGGAGTTACGTACCTCAAAAGGAAAAAACCTAACCTTTATAGGAACAAGAAATTCAGTTTCTCCTATACTTGTGGTATAAGAGGAGAGGATATTACTTAACAATTTCATAGTTTTAGGTAAACGGAAAGTATCCTATTAACTTGATGCCCTTGAGAGCGTCGAAAGAAATACACTTTTTTTTAATTAACTTGGAAATCAGATTTTTTTACAGGTTCAAGGGACCATAGACCTAAATATATTTCGTAGTAATTGCAAGTCGATGCACCAACGCATTCACAAGATAAAGTGTCCTGACAGACAGACTGAGGAACGCACGGACGGATGTACCTACGGAACCCTCGGTGTTCGAGTCCGATTCGCACTTGTCCGGTTTTTTTTTATAAATATAGGTACCTTATAATATTTCTATCGCATCGTTGGCTACGGTCAGTATTCTTGTAAAGGAAATTTCATTTCATTCAGTAAATGCGAAATATTGGTGAAACAAGATTCTATTTAGCAAGCATGTTCTTGCGTTACCTAATTACGTAATAATGTTTATAATAGGTTGATCTAAACTAAAAATTGTTTTCTCAATATTCAATAACGCTCCTCGAAGTAGGCCGAATCGAGACTACTATGATATATACTAACTAGGGAAGTGTAGCCAGTAACAATCTCCAGGGGAGACGATAATGATTTAATTTACTGAAATTCGGTAATGAAGTTTTAATAAATAATATCGCATTTCTACTTAAACTTTGTCTAGGTGCCGAATCGAGTAGTCACGGCGGCGATTTTGCTGTGTTTCTGTATTCGTAAAGGTTCTCGGTAGTATAATAAACTATAAGCCTTTGAGGTTGTAAGCAGTTAATTCGGATAAAATTATACCAATATTAGCACCAAATGTGTAACTGCCTGTCTCCTGGCGGTAGGGGTCAATATAAAAAATATTTCTTTCTGAGTTGAAAATACTTCGACGAGCTTATTCTCAACTCATTTGGGGTCGGCTTAATTTAATTACATAAATATGTTTTTATTATTATGAGAACAATAAAAAAATTAAGATATGTGGTTAAATTACGCCGACCTAATTAAATTATTTCGAATAATAATTATTATTAAAAACTAATTAATACCTTTGACCATTTATTTCAGAAAATAATCGTTGACCAGAATTTGTACTTACCAAGATATTCTTTTAAAAATAAACATCAAGTACCAAAACTATTAATTCCTTCTAGTCGACCGCGGTCAGCATAGCTACCCGCCACCGGCCACAACGCCCGGCCCATACCGAGAAAGACCCCACTGGTACTTATCTCTCCCTCTTTCCCACATACATCCCTCTCGCTCACACCCCGTGTGCTACGATTACTGAATCACAGCTTGTTCAGAAGTTCGCGGCACATACTAATCGGATTTGTTTGAGAAGCCAAAAGTCACGTGGCTAGGTTTGTAATGTATTTGTGCGGTTAGTCTCTGCTCTAGCCTTCTTAGTACTTGGAACTAAGAAGGCTACTTATTTATTTTTAAAAGAGCCAATATTCTACTTGGAACCCTGTAGAACAGAAAGAATGAAAGAGAAACCAACGTAACTCATAAAAGAGACTGTTCAAGTTTCAATTCAAGTATTATCCCAGGTTAGTCGCATTTTCCAAAAAAATACTTAGGGAAGTTTTAGCCAGGTCGAACTTTCTTCTCCTCAGAAGAAAGTTCGACCTGGCTGTCAAAAAAACCAAGATAGCATTCGGTCTTTTTATCCTAATCCTCGTCAAAAAATTTCTTCAAAGTGATTGGGACAGTTTTCTCCAAGAAACGAAAAATAACTTTTTAGGGCGTGAAACCCGGTTAGAATTTTTTCGACAGGAGGATGTAATGAGAGCCATCTAGTTACTTGTTATCACATGTCTCACTATTGTATTTGTATACCTACCTACTGTAGATGAGCATCAGCGAAAAATTATTTAAGGGTTTGAACTCTTTGTGCATGATACGACAGGTGACCATACTTATACTTTTAAAACCAAAGTTTCCACATCAAATTCACATTTTGCACCAGCATGCGCAACAGCATCATGCAACATGTGTGCTGAGCATTATTAGCGGAATACGCAGATGCGTTTCTCAAATCAAAAGGGGCCTGGTCTGGTTTAAAAAATGACGAAAAAGAGGTGCAAGTAAAAGCATTTTTTGTCAGGATAAGTAGACGGAAAATTATAGCCAAAAAAATATTTTTAATGTAGTTACATGTTACATGAGTGTGTGAAAAAATTTGCTTTTGTTCTAAATTGTATATTAATTTTACAAAATGTCTAAAACGATCATAAAGGCAGCCCCAAATTTTTAGATTTAATAACTTAAATTTTTATTGACCCGATAAAAAAAATGCAAAATTAAAAAGAAAATTCATCTATAATTTGCTTTTGTTCGATTTTGAATAAGTAAGAGAATTAGTTTATCACAACAAAAATAAGCTCTAAAATACAACTTTTCGTAGCTTTAAGGCGCGTGTTTTGTATGGTCAAGCTCGTTAGCCCTATGAACGGTTAAGGCCGTTCATAGGGCTGTCATTGCATATATCTGTCGCTTTCTCATTGGGGTCTTCATAAAAATCAAGCAAACATGTGCGAAGCCGAATACCCTCCTCTGGACAGTAGAATCTTACAACTTTATAGGAAATAGCTTCACATTTCCGTGATTTGATGCATCGCTAAAAATACTGTAAGCGTTTGTTGCTAGATCAAGAAAAGCGGGATATTACGCGTCCCGCTCACAACTTGAGCGGGACGTCTTGTTATGGGTCTCAAAAACGGGACGTCCCGCGTATAGCGGAACGGTTGGCAACCCTAAGTATGGGGTTCTTCACAAGGAGAGAAGGTTTTTAAGAAATCGGCAGCGCGAGTGTAGCGCCTCCGGTGTTGCAAACGTCCATAGATGGCGGTGACCACCAGTAAGTACATCTAGTGGGCCGTATGCTTGCCTGGTATAAAAAAATCATTTATGTCTACCACATTTATAAAATATTTATTTTATCAATAAAATCACATTCTGTTTACAATCTAACTGTGGCACATAGAACAACAGACATTATATAATATATTCCAAATTATAAACTATGTATATGTATCTATCTACTATTAGATACTGTCACTATTCGAGGTATTTAATTTCACATTATTAGAATATATATTATTATTATTAAGTATCTTAATTAAGGGTAAGAAAATTCATTAATATAAATTAAATTACATTAAACTATAACACAGATTCGTCTATTTTAAAACTATCACAATCAAAATAAATTCGTAATATTGGCAACATTTAAAATTTCCGGACTATGTTATATACTCTTAGTTCGCCATGTCGACATCTAGTAATAAGGGGGTCATTCTCAACTCCACAAGACTATTGACTATGACTCTCAAATTGGCGATCGAATGATGTGCCTCATAAGAGGCACATCATTCGATCGCCAACTCGACCCGGGGTTGTAAGAGGATGGAAACATGGATTTTACAAAATCTTAGCCTTATGGTAACTATTGTTAAACACTTTTCTAAAATAACACAGCCGAAACACCGAGATCTACAATCATCTGGAAATGACTAGTTTAAAAAGGAAATATTTAATATTAAATTGTAGAAATTACTATTAAAAATTTCTTGAACTAACATCGATCACAAATACCTCATCTAAAACACCAATAACATTATAATATTTTACCCAAATTACCGGGAAATTTGGAATCGCTTTGTGCGTGGAACACAATGTTACACGTGAAACTACATGGAACATTTTACAAATACATTTGTAAGCGTATTTCTCACAAAGAGAATTCTGAGGTACTTTAGGTTATATGAGCAAAAATAAGTTTTGAAGTTTTGACGTTTAGTCTTCTGTTTCGGAACCCATAGAATACTCCGCCTTTAAATCCCTGTTCAAATCTTCAGGGGAATCGTTCCTCAAGCCCAAAGATCTGGAAGCGTATGAGCTCTGTGTTGCCATACTCGAAAGTATCCCATTCGACAGAGCCTGTACGGACAACGTTTCTTGAGAAGGCCCGGCATAACTGTATTGTTGATAAACGGCTTGGATTCGCGCAGCGTTGACTAAAGTCTGTATTTTAAGCTGCGTGTCTAGCGCCAGACTTAAAGGCAACTTTCGCAGTTGACTTGCTATCAATTTCCCAAACATTTCAAACTCATTTTCGTTGCCATTTTCTGAATGCTGGCTCAGGTCTTGCGGAAAATCTGTGAGATCTCCATTATCAGAAATTGTCTTCTTTTGCTTCGAGTGCAACGGGTACATACTTGCAAGTGAGCTGGTTAGAGGTGTAGCGATCCCTACAGGGGGGTTGAGAAACGGACTGGAAGTCACTTGCGGTAGGATGCCAAATGCCCCTTGATTCAAGCCAAACGGAGTTCCTGGCCGGGGAGAAGGCGTGTTCAACACGTAGGGTGTTGACGAACGAGTAGAACTGCGTCGTTTTCGCGGCGTTTTCTTTTCTGGCGATTTTCGCTCGCTTAGGTCCTGGACCACATCACTGTCATCACTCATTGGGATCTCCAGCAAACTGTTGTCCACCTGTCAATTTATAAATACGTGGTTACTGCATGTTGTGTAAAGGTAAACAATGTCGTAAACAACAAAATATAAACTCACAGAGCTCGGTGTGACGATCGCCCGCAGAAACCTGTCTGCATGTTCGAACCACGTGACGCTTGGTCGATACGCATGCGCGCCAGCCTTCCTCGCCGCGCGAATCTTCTTCAACTCGACGCTGTACGACGACCGTATGTTTTTTATTTTATTTTTCAATTCTTTAACTGTGACGTCGCCTAAACTCAGCGCATTTATTATTTCGATGTACCCTTGTTCTCTTATTTTCTTGTTCTTGTAATGTTCTGATACCGGGTTCCAGAGGTATTCGCGCTTTTCGTACTCGATTATCATCTGGATAGTGAGATCCTCGCTCCATTTCGGGTTGGCCAGGATAGCGACCATTTTGTTTACAGCATGCTATTTAGCACGACGATTAAGAATTTAGGGTTTGTTTTATTTTCGCGAGTATAGTATTGTAAGTACTAGGAGCGCAGAAGGGTGCGGGCGGTTCGCATGCGCGCAGCATACTAAAAGCACGTCGATGGGCCAGTACCCCGCAAGGGGGGTCTATTTCGGGAGTAGCCGGTATCACGCAGCCGCGTGCTTTGAAGCGTGCTGTTTCCTCTTCTCACCGCTCGGAGACTGGGCACGAGTGAAATGGAAGATTTGTGACCGCCGGCGGACGGACGTCTGCTCGTTCGCACTACGTCCACCAGCGATCATCCGTGACGACTGACGACACGTTAACTATTGTCAAATTCACACACCTATTGAAGCACTTACGGTCTTCGGTATTATTGAATTTTAGATTTCCATCGGCCAAGGCTCATTGATATAAATAGAACACGTCGTTCAGACTGTGGCGGAAATGGTATTGATTCTCTAATAATGGCATGATAGGCTATGCAATTTGCAAGTTTTAAAGACAAAATTGTGTACTTATGATCCAATAATCGGTGGTTCATTACCTAATGTTCAACGAAGTCAAAATGTTTCAGTTGCGGAACAGCCTGCAGTCCTCGCTGCACTCCTTGAGGTTGAGGGTTGCAGCACTTGCAGCTCGACACATGAAAAGTAAAAATAACGCCCGACTTTAAGTGTATATTTCTTTCAAACAACAGCTTTGTCCCATGTTGTACAATTAAGCATCTAAGTACATAATTATTTGAAGACTCATCAAAGCAACCTACTGTGCGTAATTGAAATGAAAGCTTTTTGGGAAAAATATTTATTGAAATAAATTAGATCAGATCATATCAAAAATATTTATTGAAATAATTAGACATAAATTAGATCGTGTTTTGCAGTCTCTAAACATGAGACAAATAAATTACATTTTGTCAGTAAATTTTCGTGTACGCATTCGATTCGCATGGTCCTGTAAAACATTAGCAATAGATAGGGGAAAAAATGAAATTTTGTTATTTTTGGTTCATTTAATTCTACTATTAATTTTAAGTAATTTGTTTGCATAGCTTAAGTCGCGGCTTCGCCCAAAATTAAAGTCTGTTTCTCCCATTTTCTATCCTGTTCGATTGAAAAAAAAAATTATTTATCTCCAACAAAGCTGATAAACCTTTTTCGTCTCCAACAAGAAACAAACTACAAATTTCAAACAAACAATAATAATTACCAAAAAAAATCATTTTTTAATTTTATAAAAAGAACGTTGTTGCACGAAGTATGTACGCGGCCCGAAAATCCGTGATCCTTCGGCCGGCCTCGGTCGTTCGGTTTTGCGCGGGCTATTCACGCCGGCTGTGGGCGATCATGGCGTGCATGTCCCTACGGCCTGCGCTGCGCCCTCACGTCTGCACATGTTTGCACTTTGCATTTGCATCCGATAACCCCAGACCACGATATCGTTGCGCATAATTGTCCATCCAATTAACGAAATTGTACGTTGGCACTTCAACAGTTGTTTATTTAGCGGCGGGACGTTCTTTGTTTAAGTGATTGTTTTTCAACTAAAAGTTCTTATTAATTTGTAACATTAAAAGAAATTTATTGATTATGTATAGCAAAATATTTAAGTACTCTTATTAATGCATTTCTCTATTCTATGGTTAATGTTTTCTTTAATTTTACTCTGTTAATTACGGTGTAGCATTTTGAAGCTTTACCCGTTTTTAATTGTTAAATGTTTTTTTATTGAACTGATTCTATTGTAAAGACAATTAAATGTGCTTTAAAACTAAGATTCGTACTTGATATTTTGCAGTAGAGCACATTTACGAGACTATGTTACACATAACCTGATCTCCTATGTAAAATAAACACACAGTTAAATAACCAACAATTAAACATAAGTACTTTTAACATTTCATTCCAACACATCATTTTCGAAGGTTGAGAGGTGTATTGAATTTCCATTTGTATTTGTATACATTTAATACTTAAGTACAACAACAGTTCAAAATTAAAGAGGCCCGATTTTCTTCAGAGACAAATACCATCACTGTCAAATATTACATATTGTGTTCTGAATTTTCATATTATTATTACTTCAATATCAAGAATACCACCCCAGTGTAATGTAATAAACATATTCTCATTCAGACAATATGCAATATGACAACTATTTTATTCGGCGACGACGTTTATCTCATAGCAGCGAATGGGGACAATATTTATCCGTAGTAAGAGCACAGCGGCACACATTTTCCGGACATATTTCAGAGGCTCACATCACATCGCTGAGATTTCCACCGCTTTCCGCCCCGTCTAGCTTGGCATCTTATCTAAAACTTCTTCGAATTTGTAGACGCATTCACTCTGAATGTGCTAATATTATCGCTCAGTTTTTATTGTAGCAGCACTTGCTAATCATTTTCTGCTTTAATGTTAATAAAATCAGAAAATGCATATTTTTTTAAAGGTGTACACAACATTTTATGAAAGAATTAGATATAAGCATCAATCAATCACAAATCAATCATTAACTTGTGTTCAGAAATATATTATTATAAGTGTGTCAATAACACAGATTTAATAGCTCTAGCAAATTAGCTGAATTAGAGCTAAATTAGGATTAAAAGTTTTAGGGCCTTTTTACGTTTCAATTGCTGAAACTATTATGATTGAAGTTATAAATACATAACTCTATAGACTTTTTCTTTTATATCCTTATACTTATAGTGTGAAATTAAGACTCATCCGCTGTCTGTTCGGTGAGATCTTTTAAACTACTACAAACCTACACTTTTGTTGCGGGGGACAGTTAGTATATTAAGAGTGTGCAGTGAAAGTACAGTCCACTCTGAATCTTTAATTTATAAAACTGAATCACAACGATGAAAATTAAAACTGGCTGGGCATGCATGTGATAGATTACCTATACGGCATGTCTATAAAGATATCAGAATACGTTGCGTCACTGCACGCGAGCACATCCATCTACGGTTCTATAGATCCACATAAACTCATCATGAGTCCTGTCAATCGATTATCAGCCTTAAGTAAAAGAAATACAATTGGTGACGATGGTAAATCCTGTACAACACTCGACTTGCTAGGTGGCTATGGAAGCGAGGCAAAGAGATAGATAAATATCGCTTTATACTCATCGCATAGCTTTGAAGTGGTGCGGTCAGTAATTTTCTCGCTCTCACAGCCGAGGCGTTGGCAATCCCCCGTATATTTATCACAGCGATAACTAAGCGACGAGTGCTTTTACGATTATTGTGTGTAGCTTTTGTTCTGAAACACTTTTGAACTGCACGGTGTTTAACCACGATATATAGGAAATCTAACAGCAATAATAAACGTCATAATTTATTGAATTGCAGCAAAGCCAATTACAGATTTCCACCACTAAAACATATTTATTATAATGATGGTGTTTTATGTTTATCTAGGTATTATATTCTTTTGTTTTAAAGAATAATAGCAACCATACATTCAATGTCAATATTAAAAAGTATCACCAAGATGCAACCATTAATAGTACCTATTTAAACCTATGGGTTTACTTGGGACCGACGCCAATATGATGTTTAATAAATATTTGATAAATCAAAAGACATATTACTTTGTGCTAATTAAATTTTATCTTTCAGTTTTTGCTTAATATTTTTTTTAGTAATTAATTACAACTAAAATAAGCTATAAAATACTAATACATTTCCTTGCTTGAAGGACGCGTGTTTTAGCCCCATCAACGGCCTCACTAAATATTTTTACGTAAAAGTCAGCTGGGGGCATTTAGAATATTTTAATGCCACATTCTATCTTACGTTTACCGACTCGTCTTCTCGGTCCCTTCCCTTCTAAATTTTGTAACGAATATCGCCAACTGATAACTGCCACCTTTTTTGTCATCGTCTGGCTTTTTTTATCTAATATCTACATACCGGTTGTGTTTATTTGCATCTACACTATACATCATAACTCATAACATATCAGTTCCCCCCAACAACTTGGACCGTGAGGATAATTATGTTGAAGGACCGACTTTTATTATGTGCATACTAGTCTACTGCATTAAGTCAAAACAAACAATTCAAAAGTATAGCATCACAGTACATTACAAATGAACTGGGCTGTAAATTGACAAGTCTACGTAGCGTAGCGCCATTTTGCTGAATGTATCACGCGGTAACGTAATGAGGGTGACAGTACGGGCGGTGTCGGCGTGGGAGGTTAAACAGGCTCGAGCCCCCTGGCCCTTTGACGAGCTGCCGTCGGTAAGTGTTTGGCCGTTAGTAACGCACTGATATATTTTCTACTGCCGTACTTTTAAATGATAAAGGAGAAAATGCTGCTTTTTTTACATACATACATAAATCTATTATGTATGATTTTTTTACGTTTGGAAAATCCTACATGGATGCTATGCTGTACTCCTACTGACTTAAACCCACACGTATCCTACCTAACAGCCTACGGTTGGGAGCCCCGCGTAATTTTCAGAAGGATAGGTACCCCAGAAAAATACTGCATAGTTAAATAAGGTAAGAGCGTAACCTACTTACTTTTTTCAAAATGGCTTGTTGCCAATGGCAAAGTCTGTTTAAATTAATTCTCCATGGTGCTGCATTGTAGTGTCGCATGAAAGAAGTTTATGAGTGTAGTATGATATTGTATGTGTAAGTGCAGTTCAGTAGAATTCAGGATAAGGTTCAGGTTTATATCGCGAATTCGCGAGTTAATATTTCTCCCTTACTGTTCATACGCATAGTTCTAGTGATTTGATCAACACTTAATAAATAAATATTGTGAGAAATTTCTACACAGCGTCATCAGTCTAAATTAAGCTAATGTAAAATAAATAATAATAAAATTCTTTATTTTTTCATACAATTAAGTACAAATATTAAATGAAAAAAAATTAATACATTTTTGCTACATAACTGATACTGAACTGAACTATATGTGAGAAAAAATGTACATTATGCACCTACATGGTATATTTATTTTCTCACATAACATAGTTAACACCCAAACTCCGAAACATTGGCTGATCAAACAAATATTAAATCAAACGAATGAATATTTTATTTAAACTTAAAAGAACAAAAACGGATTATATATTCGTACATAAAAATAAAAATAAACTTTCAAGTATCAAGTGCGGTCGTACGACGTATAGCCCGTCAGGCACTGGCTGGCACTCGACACGCGCGAGGCGCGGCCCGGGGCGCGCCGTCAGCCACCTACCATGAGACACCGACGATGCACATACCATGTAACCCGTTCGCTCTAAGTTAACTGCCTCGGTGGCGCATTCGGTAGTGATACCGCCTGGATTCTATTCCCAGGTCGGTCCAAATATTTGTGTAATCCACAAATGCTTGTTTCGAAATTTGGGTGTTTTCTATGTATAATATGTATGTAGATACATACTTGTATTTAGAAATATACAAGTATGTATCTGTCGTCTGGATCCCATAGCACAAGCTTATTTCAGCTTAATTTGAGCTAGATGATTGTTGAGAATGTCCACAAATATTCATTTATTATATTTATAGTTTGCAGCTGGCGTAGAGGCTGGTGTAGAGCTTAGACCATATAACACGGGACTAGCCCAGGGGTCGGCAAGGCGCGGCTCGCGAGCCGCATGCGGCTCTTTGGGTGTAGACCTGTGGCTCTTTAGTTGCATACATAATTATCATATTATTCATTTTCAAGAACATTATCACCCTTTCATTTTCAAAAATACCACAAAAGTCTTACTGGTAGTTAAACAAGCAAACTCGCCTAATGGTGGTGTGCTGCGCTTGAAAGCGTTATACGGAGCACCATTTTCTTTCTAATAGGATTCTGCTGCGATGTCCGCAGCGGGCCATAGCCCAGAGAATATAATATCATAAGAGACGGCAAGTCTAAGTCTGACAGTCCGTCGCGGAACCTAGAAGCCGCAGTTCTGGCAGAAATCTACCGGCCCAATGCTTTAGTGCGTCAAAATGGCAAACAACCATCTTCGGAAGAGATTGAAAGCTGGCGTGTTAGAGCGCGCAATGATCTCATTCATAAATGGCGCACCAGGCTAGAGCTGGGCGGTAAGCACTGAGCTCGTCTCTGCCATCTTATTTATTCTGAGGTCTTGGGTAGAAAAGCGGCACTGACATACCTACCGCCTCACACAGCTCCTCACGGGGCACGGATATTTTAGTAAATACCTGCATGATGTGGTAGGCATTGAGCCTGAGGCAAAGTACCAACTGCGAGGACGGCGCCGTGGATACAGCGCTGCACACCCTCGCTTTTTGTACGGAGTGGAGTGGCGAGCGTACCGCTCTAAGAGTCCTAAATTGGCCCGGTCGCGTCGCTGTCTATCATAGTTTAAGCTATGTAAGACAGCGAAGAAAATTGGTTCGGCTGTTGTTTTGACGTCAACGGCAATGAGAAAAGCGCTGCGGGTGCCAGAGCGGGGTGGCCTAACACTTCCAGCGGCCGACGTTGGAAGCTCGTGTTCAGGCGTCGCGTCAGTGAAGTTTCGGTGGGTAATATTTAGACCCCCAGAGTCGAGACTGTTGCAAGTAGCTGTCATACGCTTGCCTTCCCTGTTACCCAACAATAGTGACAAGAAGGAACATCCCAGGGTTTTAGTGGGAGAATCCCACATAATCACTCAGATTTTTTTAATTGTGGAAATTCTCCAAAACCACCCTGTGACTTACCATCTTCCTATGGCCGTAAGTCCTGGAGACGCCCTTCGAAGAATGTTCTCAGAGCTTCCGACAGACTTGGTTTGTCTCTATAGCAGACTTTACCCGCAGTCTAGTCTATCCCACTTCTTACAAGGGGGGGGGGGGGGGTCGTGGGGTCAAAAAAGATTTTGTGGCTCTTTAAAAATGTTGTAATTTAAAATCGTCATTTTTGGCTCTTCCGACTTAAAAGGTTGCCGACCCCTGGACTAGCCTTTGCGAACCACCGCATACAAAAATATTCTGCCAGTTTTCATACAAGTGAAGGGGGAAACACAAAGACATATAAAATTTCATTGCATTTAAAAATGTATTAATCGACAAACGCGTAATGGCTGTTGTGTGTTAATTGTTATTGTACAGTCAACTACAATGTAATGTACTAGTTTAATCATATAAAATGATGTACTGATGTACAGGCTTTTCATAAAGCCAAAAGACCAAATGGTCATGTGCAATGGCAGAAAACAATGCTTAAGTAAGGCGCATCCTGTGGTTAGATGATCTAAGGTGTAGAGGCGTAGGCGTAGTATGGGAAGGGACCGGCAAACTTAGAGCGAACGGGTAGTACCTCTACTTCGGCAAACTAAGAGCGAACGGGTAGTACCTCTACTTCGGCAAACTTACAGCGAACGGGTAGTACCTCTACTTCGGCAAACTTAGAGCGAACGGGTAGTATCTCTACTTCGGCAAACTGAGGCCAAGATTCATAGATCGCACTACGACTTTACTTTGTAGCAAAGTCGCACTTTGACCACAAAAACTGTTTCATAGTCGTGCCTAACGCCAGTCTTAACTTCGCGAAACCCTACTTTGCTTAGTAAAGTACAAGTGCACGATAACGGTGACTTACGTACCAAAGTAAACTTTGAATGATAATGCTACCACTTTAAACAGTGCGGTCAAACACTCAAAACTTACGACTATCATGGTCAATTGAATTTGGTCGGGTTAAGCGCTCTTCTATTGTCTGTTTACAACAATAACGTTTTTTTGGCGCCATTGTTGTCGATAGGGTTGAGTACCTGCTATAGAGCAACACGACCAATGACTTTAACTGGGAGGGGAGGCGTCTTATGGAGACTTTCCTCTCAGTCAACATAAATATGTTGACAATTTTAATTATCTATATTGTAGATACTTCATATGGTATAAATAACAAATAAAATAATATGTGAGTGTCTGAAATTATGAGTGTATTTTTAAAATTGTTTTGTGTAAGCTGCATATAGCGCCGATTGCTAATGTATAAGAATACAATTTCCCCCGTAACTTATTAACAGAGAGATAATGTATAAAGCAAACATGTTATGTTTACTCCTCCGATACTGGTCGCGTTGCTCTATGGTAACTACTATCCATTGTGGTTTGTCATTATTTAGGTAAAATAATAAGAGTGTTTGTTTTTAGAAGTTTTTAATGCTTTCTTTGATTCTATGAACAAAATTTTATATAGGTAATTCAATATTATATAGGTATACAGAAAGGAATAGGTTCAGTATATTTTGGCTTAGGTAAATAAGTTAAATATGCATTTTCGAGCATTTTTAATTGCTGATATAATTATTAAATAATAGTTTTACGAAAATTATATCTAAATACCACTGTTCAAGTAATAGAACCTTTGCGTTTAACCTATAACGTTGGTAGTCTACTTTGGTTTTACTTCGCTGCGTCACGGAGCAGCACTTAGCTTAGCAAAGTCAACGAATCGACTATGAAATAGAAATCCGCCAAAGTAAACTACGGGCTGTGAAAGTACGCTTTGCGAAGACTACTTTGACGCTAAGTAAAGTTCTGTCTATGAATCTCGGCCTTAGAGCGAACGGGCAGTACCTCTACTTTACCGTGCATTCGTTTAACTATGTTCTATCTAAGTAAGTATAATACTTAATATTTTTGTAATGCATATTGCAGTACGCCATGGTTGAATATATTGTCCGATATAAAATCCCTACCTACTGATATAAAGAACCGGCCAAGTGCGATTTGGACTCGTGTACTGTGGGTTCCTGTTTTGTTCCAGTCATGTTTGTTGCATGGAAAGTCCCTTAAAATTATTAGTAGGTACTTATTCTTCTTATGTATATTTATTTGTTGTTATAGCAGCAACAGAAATACATCTTCCGTGAAAATTTCAGCTCTCTAGCTATCACGGTTCCTAAGATACAGCCTCGTGACGGACCAACAGACAGCGAAGTCTCATGAATAAAGTCCTTTTTACACTATTTTTAAGGTTCCGTGTTCTGTAAAAAAAATCAGAAAAAAAGGGGGGTATGAGGGTGGCTCCCCTACCAAACTTGATGTTTTGTTTTGGTTTGGAACAGTCTGCGCGCGAGTCCGACTCGCACTTGGCCGGCTTTACTTTTTTAGTAGTTTTTGTATAGCGGCAACAGAAATGCAGCATATCTATACTATTTACTTGAGGACGTCACGCGGTTTCTGCCGCGTAGCTCCCGTTCCCGTGGGAATACGGGAATAAAATATAGCCTATGTTCATCGGGAAGAGTGTAGCTTCCCAACAGTAAAATAATTTTGAAAATCGGTCCAGTAGTTTCGAAGCCTATTCGATACAAACAAACAAACAATGAAATCTTTCCTCTTATAATATTGGTATATATGAAAATAACTACCTTTCTACCACGGTTCATGACAATGACAGACGGGCCGCTATGAAGTCCTAGTAATAGTAGGTTATCTTACTCTTTATACTGTGGTTATGGGGTCCCATTTTTAGGGTTTCGTAGCCAAATGGCAAAAACGGAATCCTTATAGATTCGTCATGTCTGTCTGTCTGTCTGTCCGTCTGTCTGTCCGTCCGTGTGTCACAGCCACTTTTCTCCGAAACTATAAGGCCTATGCTATTGAAACTTGGTAACTAGATGTATTCTGTTAACCGCATTAAGATTCTTATATAAAACTAGAAAAAAAAGCAGTAAATTTTCAGGTCCCCATACTCAGATCTAAAACTCAAAATTTTTTTTTTCAACAAACCCACACGTGAGAGGTATCTTTAGATAATAGGTCTTTAAAAATGCTATTGAGGTTCCTAACATTATTTTTTTCTAAAATGAACCCTTCATGGGCGAGTCCAACTCGCACTTGGCCGGTTTTTTTTACCCTTCTTTGGGTTTAAAACCCTACTAGTGATTAGTAGTACTTTACACTAATATTATAACACAAAAGTTTG
This sequence comes from Miltochrista miniata, assembly GCA_933228765.1. Lineage (NCBI taxonomy): Eukaryota > Metazoa > Arthropoda > Insecta > Lepidoptera > Erebidae > Miltochrista > Miltochrista miniata. The sequence goes on from OW121769.1 coordinate 9,132,705, forward strand.
TATGAATTTTTTGTTAATATCTTACGCAAGAGCTGCTGAATGGAATTTAATTAAATTTTAATTTATTTAGAAAAAATAGGAGAATCTCACCAAGGCGAAGCCGCGTACATTAGCAAGTGTCTAATATGTGTACCAAAAAGCATGGATACTCAACTAATGTTACTTATTATTAGTATACAGATTACAGAATAGTCACTACACTACACAGTTCAAGCATAATTATACTGTATCCGCGTAGATCCCGTTCCCGTGGGAATACGGGAATAAAATATAGCCTATTTTCACCGGGGATAGTGTAGTTTCCCAACAGTGTAAGAATTTTTCAAATCGGTTCAGTAGTTTCTGAGTCTATTCGATGCAAACAAACAATCAAATCTTTCCTCTTTAAAATATTAGTATCGATTGTGTTGATCCCTCCGCCTACGAAATCCTTGCTACGAAATTAAATCGTAGAAGGAAAAAATCTTTCTACGAAACTGTTTCGTAGAAATCTTACTAATATTATAAATGCGAAAGTTTGTGAGTGTGGATGTTTGTTACTCTTTCACGCTCTAACGGCTGAACGGATCTCGCTGAAACTTGGTACAGGGATAAATTATGGTCTGGAACAACACATAGGCTACTTTTTATACCGGGAATAAGTTCCCACGGGAAGCGGTGACGGTAATAAAATTTACGCGGGCGAAGCTGCGGGCATCAGCTAGTAATCTATAAATTAATTTTATTCTTCGTAGGACACTAGCTACGTAGTAGCAAGGGTTTCGTAGGCGGCCGAAGGGGTGATAATACACTCGAGAGCAATGAATCCGGGTCACTTAAAGAATGTTAAAAATCTCGGAAACTAAAAATGATAGGTTAATGCAATAAATTGTATTTAATAGACAATGTAATACTCCTTAAATGAAAGTAAAAAAAATATGAGTCACCATACATTTTATTAACACAAAATTACATAAAGAAAAAACTGCTGATCTCTCCTTAAAACAAAAATAGGAAACATGAAATTTTTGAACTTTATTACGATTTTCTTGAATTTTAATACTTCGTATTGCCTCCTCGTGCTTCCATTACTGCGTTTACGCGGTTTGGCATGCTGTACACCAAGTTCCTTATACGATTTTGGGGAATATTCTCCCATTCCTCTGTGAGAGCAATTTTGAGCTCACGAAGCGTGATTGGGGGAGGGTTTCGTTGTTTTACGCATCTGCCTAGCTCGTCCCAAGCATGCTCGATCGGGTTGATATCCGGGCTGCGCGCTGGCCACTCCATACGAGTAATGTTCATCTCTTGAAGGTAGTCATTCACAATCCTACCTGTATGAGGTCGGGCATTGTCATGCATAAATATAGCATCCTCACCTAAATTGACCATAAATGGACCAACGTGATCATTGAGGATTTCTTCCACATATCTTACGCTAGTTAAAGAGCCGTTTTCTATGATCACCAGCTCTGTGCGACTTTCAGAAGAAATTCCGGCCCACACAAGTACAGACCCGCCACCGTAGGCTACTTTTTCTTCGATGCATGCTTGCTTGAATCTTTCCCCTGGTCTTCGATACACTCTGTGTCTTCCATCGTGCTTGTAGAGCATAAATTTTGATTCGTCGGAGAACATAACTTTTGACCAATCTTCAATACTCCAATTTACGTGGCTCTGGGCATACCTTAGTCTCGAAATACGATGCCCACGCTCCAGTTTAGGGCCGTTTGCAGGTCTAAGGGGTTTTAAGTTAGATTCAGCAAGCCGACGTCTTACTGTCCATGCACTTGGGTTACTTCCTCCGAGGCGTCGAAACTGATTGGTGAGTTCAGTTCCTGTGAGAAAGCGATTTCGAAGCATGGTGTTCACCAAGTATCGGTCTTCTCGTGCTGTGGTACACCTGGTTCTGCCCGTTCCTGGTCTGCGTAGGTTAGAACCAGTTTCTTCGTAACGTCGGAGAACTCTTTGTACTGTTGACAGCGACACACCGACAGTCCTGGCTGTATCGCGCTGACTCCGGCCGGTTTCCAGCATTGTAAGTATTCTGGTGCATTCTTCAGGCGTAAGCGACATAATTTCAGCTTGATTAATGAATATAGAGCACTATCAACATGGTTTATGTACCCACATAAATGACAGATTACAAACAAAAGCAACACCAAATGCTGTAATTTCGTAGTTCCATCTTCGAAAGTGGCCCTTTTTCTAATTTGATTTTTTTATGATATAACTTTACAATAACTAAGAAGTTTTAATACCTTCATTTAAGGAGTATTACATTGTCTATTAAATACAATTTATTGCATTAACCTAGCATTTTTAGTTTCCGAGATTTTTAGGATTCTTTAAGTGACCCGGATTCATTGCTCTCGAGTGTATTTAAAGTGAAAAGCGCGTCGGGTGAACAATGGTCGGGGAAAATCTTATGGTTTCTGGCGTCATCGACATGCTAATGACATAGGTAACGTATTTTTCGATTTTTGTCTCCACTTCGAATTTATGTACATTTACCCTCCAGTGGCGATGTCCTATAAGTCGTAAGTTGAGTAATGTTAAGTTCTGATAAACTCGTCAATTTTCACATTGTGAAATCAATTTCACCCATCAACAAGTACCTTCCTACTTACATAAAACCTGACTTTTTTAGTTTCTTTGAAGAAAATGGTGTTATAATAGAAGTATTAACGGTAGAAAAAACAATAATAGCGAACACGGACCTGCGGAGTCTGACTGCAACCCAGAAACCGTGAAAATAATAATGGAACGGAAAAAATCACAACTAAAAAGAAAAACAAAAATCTTCACCGGGGAACGAGGGCTAACGAGCATCGGGTACCAGGGTGGCATGACATTACAGTAGAGGCACGCGCCATTAGACGTTGGTCGGGTGCGGGCGGGCGCTCCGGAACGGGCCCTATTTCCGGAAGGAAGAACGCCCGGAAGCCGCGCCGCGTCCGCCTCGCCTGTCGCTAAGTTACTTTTCCTTCACTTCTACACTAGTAGTGCTGAGTTATATAATCCTGGTGTCTTCACTGGATTATCATACCAGTCGTAGGTACGCCCTGGTAATTTTTCCAAAGTTTTGAAAAGACGTAGGATAAATAGGTACTTACAATACTTTTTGTCGTGTTGTTGTATGTAACATAAGTGATCAGTCACGTACCTGAAAAACAAAAGCCATATTAAGTAAATAAACAAAGTAAAAAAAATACTCACTTAGACATTTTTAATAATAAGTAGGTACCTAATACGTTAATTTAAATTCATAGATGAGCACAAGAAGTTTTTAAAATCAATCTTGCCATAGCTCGATATCAGTTGAAATGTATTGGTTAATTTTGTCTGTAAAATATTTAATCTAGGGAAAATTAAATGATAAACGGAAATGGAAGAATTCTTGAAATTAGTAAATAACTACAACGATTTTATTACGTTCTGTCGAATATTTGGTGGGTGTTTTAAAACCGTGGAGTGATAGATACTACGGATGTGATGCCGGACTCGAACCGACTTTCCACACGGTCCCTACCAATACGTGTGACCACTGTGGCCAGGATGTCCGATTTGATCGAGGATTGTCATAATTTGTAACGAAAGTTTCAATTATACTCATTTTACTCATCATCCTTATCAGTGATAATAAGTATAACCGCGCGTCATAAGCTAGTAAATAATAATATGTGACTACGCAACGTACAAAAAAAAAATACAAAATACTTTTAAAATATGGCTGAAAGCGTGGAACAAGGATCGGCGACCCTAATTGGCGAGTCACCTAATTTAGTATCAGCTCTGTGGCATTAGGGCTGCTCGCGCCTGGAAACACGGCTCGGGGACGCATTAATCAAAATTAAAAGTGGATTACGAGGCACGCTATGTTTTTTTCGCGGCAAATTCGAGATCCTTTTACGGAGAATCTTTTTTCCTTGCTTTTGATCCTCGACTGTTGATTTGGAGGAACTTCTTTTTTTATTTTCAGACCAGCTGTGCCTTCGGGCATTTGCTTTGCCTGTGACATATTACGAACCCATTCTACCCATAGGTATCAACCAAATGTAGGAAATGACATGATTGTCTTCTTTTTCACGTATGGAACTCCTTATGGATGCTAGCCGGTACAAGCTCGGCTAAAATGACATGGTGCTCTACCAGCTGATGCCGTATTTATTTATGGGATATTTTTAAATGCACATCTGTTTAATTTTTCTGCACACTAGGTAACTCCACTAATTTACTGAACGCAAACCAGAAAATCAAATGCTGTGCAAAAAAACCAATTGATAAACTAAACATGTCCTACTTAAAAAACTAAAATTTTACACAAAACGAGATGACCTTTTTTATCGAATTTAAACCAAAAATTTCGTTCGTACACCGGATATAAGATTTGCTAAACAAAAATAAGAATTGCTTTTTTAAAAATACCAACTTGCACTCAAAATTTTACAATCTTATAACGAAATAGGTTAGGTTAGGTTAGTTTTTTAATTTTTTGATTAATAAAATTTAATTTTGTAAAGATGACTGATTAATTTGGGTTTTTAATTAGAATAAAAGATGTTCATAAAAGTAAATTAAGCGATGGTTTTCTTAAAAAAAGTTTTAATAAGTTTGTTGAGCTAAGGATATACGATTTTGATAATAGTGATCTGTTCAGTAAAATAGTTCTGCAAACACCTTTAAACAGTATATTGAATTTGACTTATTTAGTGTGCATAATTAGTGTGCAAGTCAGTATTTTTGGTTTAACTTTGTAATATTTTGTTCGAAAAAAGGGAATAAACAGATATCGATTTAAATACATACCTTTATTTATTATTATTACTGCTCCGCTCCCTTGGGTAGGATTGATGATGATGATACCTTTGATATTTCAGAATCATTTGGCAATTGACATATTAATGGCGAAAGAATATTTAAATCAGTACAGCAGCTGATGCTACTGTACTGTCATTTAAAACATTACAAACAGAGTTTATCGATTACAAACAAATCTTTCCTCCTTATAATACACTCGAGAGCAATGAATCCGGGTCACTTAAAGAATGTTAAAAATCTCGGAAACTAAAAATGATAGGTTAATGCAATAAATTGTATTTAATAGACAATGTAATACTCCTTAAATGAAAGTAAAAAAAATATGAGTCACCATACATTTTATTAACACAAAATTACATAAAGAAAAAACTGCCGATCTCTCCTTAAAACAAAAATAGGAAACATGAAATTTTTGAACTTTATTACGATTTTCTTGAATTTTAATACTTCGTATTGCCTCCTCGTGCTTCCATTACTGCGTTTACGCGGTTTGGCATGCTGTACACCAAGTTCCTTATACGATTTTGGGGAATATTCTCCCATTCCTCAGTGAGAGCAATTTTGAGCTCACGAAGCGTGATTGGGGGAGGGTTTCGTTGTTTTACGCATCTGCCTAGCTCGTCCCAAGCATGCTCGATCGGGTTGATATCCGGGCTGCGCGCTGGCCACTCCATACGAGTAATGTTCATCTCTTGAAGGTAGTCATTCACAATCCTACCTGTATGAGGTCGGGCATTGTCATGCATAAATATAGCATCCTCACCTAAATTGACCATAAATGGACCAACGTGATCATTGAGGATTTCTTCCACATATCTTACGCTAGTTAAAGAGCCGTTTTCTATGATCACCAGCTCTGTGCGACTTTCAGAAGAAATTCCGGCCCACACAAGTACAGACCCACCACCGTAGGCTACTTTTTCTTCGATGCATGCTTGCTTGAATCTTTCCCCTGGTCTTCGATACACTCTGTGTCTTCCATCGTGCTTGTAGAGCATAAATTTTGATTCGTCGGAGAACATAACTTTTGACCAATCTTCAATACTCCAATTTACGTGGCTCTGGGCATACCTTAGTCTCGAAATACGATGCCCACGCTCCAGTTTAGGGCCGTTTGCAGGTCTAAGGGGTTTTAAGTTAGATTCAGCAAGCCGACGTCTTACTGTCCATGCACTTGGGTTACTTCCTCCGAGGCCTCGAAACTGATTGGTGAGTTCAGTTCCTGTGAGAAAGCGATTTCGAAGCATGGTGTTCACCAAGTATCGGTCTTCTCGTGCTGTGGTACACCTGGTTCTGCCCGTTCCTGGTCTGCGTAGGTTAGAACCAGTTTCTTCGTAACGTCGGAGAACTCTTTGTACTGTTGACAGCGACACACCGACAGTCCTGGCTGTATCGCGCTGACTCCGGCCGGTTTCCAGCATTGTAAGTATTCTGGTGCATTCTTCAGGCGTAAGCGACATAATTTCAGCTTGATTAATGAATATAGAGCACTATCAACATGGTTTATGTACCCACATAAATGACAGATTACAAACAAAAGCAACACCAAATGCTGTAATTTCGTAGTTCCATCTTCGAAAGTGGCCCTTTTTCAAATTTGATTTTTTTATGATATAACTTTACAATAACTAAGAAGTTTTAATACCTTCATTTAAGGAGTATTACATTGTCTATTAAATACAATTTATTGCATTAACCTAGCATTTTTAGTTTCCGAGATTTTTAGGATTCTTTAAGTGACCCGGATTCATTGCTCTCGAGTGTATTAGTACAGACTACACAGTTATATTATGAGTACTAACTATACATCTCAAAAAGTGCCAACCCTTAAAAATAAACATCAGCGCGTCCTACCGAACAGTAAATCACACCCACACATGCGAAGCTCTGCTCTTTTTACAGACATACGGCGGGCGGGCCAAATTGATAACTTGATAACGTCCCGGGATCCGCAATCCCGTGACCCGGGAACCCGCAACCCGACACAGGGCTTATCCGGGAGAAACAGATATGGTTTTTAGTGCTCGCTACGTTCGATGTTTATTATTTTTATGTAAATCGTAATTCTGCGGAATGGAAGGGCAACATTTTTATATCGTGGTATTACCTCAAAGCTGTGTTCCAAGTGTTGGCTTATTCTATAGGAGATTATTAGGGTACCGTATGCAAAGTTAAATGAATACCCCGGTACTCCCAGGGACAATGTCTTTAAAGTTGTCAGTAGAGCCTGGGTTAATCTAGCCTGCCTGGGCAAAGAAGAACCATTTTACTAAACGATAAAAAATTGGGATAACGTCGCCGGTCGTAGTTTGCTCGTATTTTTTCTGTTCGATGCTGATAGCAAAACTAAGTGATGAAAGTGATTGAAGATTTGGCAATCGATAGGATAAGAGTGACGAAGACAAAGGGCTGCCACAATTTATTTTGTAATCGAATTGAGAATCGAATCCTCAAAGTTATCTTGTGGACTACTTGTCTCTTTTCTTTAAAAACATTTATAAAAACTGTATCATTACATATTTGCTTAGTACGATTAGATATTAAACAGGTTCGACCTTTTCCAAAAAGGTAACAATCTGGAGGGTCAGTTAATTTTCCTATCCAACATCCAAAATTCCTTTCCTGAGGAGTTCAGTTCGTCATTCCTCCCTCACAAATTAGTTGTGGTTATAACCTCAACTGTTGTACGATAGGATTGACGAATCGAGGGTGTGAGGCAGGTTCCTCTCCCTCCCCTCCTTTATCATCGTTCTAGGGTGGATTTCCACCACGTAACGCCTGATACCATTAGTTATTAAAAAAGTATAATTAGCAGCTTAGAGTTCAACACAAAGATATTTAAATTTCTGCTATTTTGTTTCGCATAAACAGCTCCGACTCCCAACTTTACTGAGGCTGTTAGATGTCTACATAACATACATACATATAGTCACGCCTTTATCTCTGAAGGGTTAGGCAGAGTCATACTGCACGCATGCTGTATCAAAGACTGATAGGGAAATATAGAAAAAAAACTATCTTTTTCAATCAGCCCTTGATCTGTTTAATTTTCGTGATATAATTGTTTTATTTAAAATTTTCCTATTTTTGTAGCAGATTAACAAGTAATATGAGAGAGAAATGTAGCCTGCGCTTTATCGGGAATCCACGGCCGAGTGTCAGCACTGCGAGGACAGCAGCGATGACACGGCGCTCCACACTCTGGTGGAGTGCACGGCGTGGGCACAACAGCGCCAGGTCCTCGTAGTGGGTCTGGGCGTGGACACTCTCTCGCTTGAGGCCATGGTGCGAGCCATGCTCTCCAGCGGGAGTAAGTGGGACTGCGCCGCCGCTTTCTGCGAGCAGGTCATGCTCGCGAAGGAGGCGGGGGGCCGGGTGCGGGAGAGAACTCTCCCACCCGAGTTCCGCAGTCGGCGCCCTGGACGCCGCCGACGTGTCTTTGCCGAAGACTATCGGCCTGGGGGTCTGAGGACGGTGAGAGGGCCGCTCACCATCCTTACAGAAGCAGGCCCATGACGGCAGCGTGACGTGAGCAACTCACGCACGCCCCCCCTTAGAAGCGGGGTCACACCCGAAACCCCCCATAGACGCGGGATTGCACCCGAACCACCCCCTGGGCGAGGCCGCAGTGGCGGCCGTGGGTCTGTTGGGAGTCACGGGACGTCCTTCCTGAGGGCTTACCCGGGGCTCTCAACCATAGGCTGTTAGGCGTGGCGTGAGGTTTTTTAGTCGGTAAGAGTCCGGCATAACATCCTATGAGGATTTTACCTCACGTTAAACAAAAAAAAAAAAAAAAATAAAGCCTGCGCTTTATACTAGACAAGTGGACGTCACGTGGTTTCACTCGCGTAGTTTCGGTTCATGTGGGAATACGGGAATAAAATATAGCCTATGTTCCCCGGGCATAGTGTACCTTCCCACCAGTGAAAAGGATTTTTCAAATCAGTTCAGTAATTTCGGAGCCTATTCGATGCAAACATCTTACTAATATTATAAATGCGAAAGTTTGTGAGTGTGGATGTTTGTTACTCTTTCACGCTCTAACGCCTGAACAGATTTGGCTGAAATTCGGTACAGCGGTAGATATAGGTCTGCAATAACACATAGGCTACTTTTTATCCCGGGAATAAGTTCTCACGAGAAGCGGAAACGGGAACAAAACTTGACGCAGGCGGAGCTGCGGGCGTCAGCTAGTACTTTATAATATTGGTACTAGATATAAACATGTTCTGGCATAACTTTTTGGTTTGCTGTTTTACAAGGGTTCAAATTCTACACTCTTCATCTCGTCAGAAAGCCGTTCAATCTTCGCAAAGTTTATCTGAGTACTAGCCATAGAGAAAGATACAAAATAATTATAATCGTTTGCAGAGCAGTGAGTCAGTAGGGCTACGATTGTTATACGTTATCGACCATAGTACTGAAGAACTGTAAAACAGAAGGGGGACGTCATTTTACAGCTGTAATATCTCATTAAGCCGCCGGCGAGTCCCCGGGATGGACGGAATGGAATTAAACGCCGCGGGACCGACCGTCCCGGGATTTGCACCCCGTCACTTTAAATTAAACTGTTAGTACTAGATGTGACAGGAGGAGACACTTATATTATTCGTTAATACTACCTCTTTCTGTTTATTATTCCCTAGTAAGTCGACGCTCAAGCTCAAGGGGTTGATTAGGCGAATAATTTTAAGTTAGGTCAATGAAACAGACAGGAAATGTAAAAAAAACCGGCCAAGTGCAAGTTGGACTCGCCCATGAAGGGTTTCGTAGCAGCAAGTAACATAATATCAAAGTTCTTGTCGTCCGTTGTAACTTTGATTGATGTTTTAACACGTTCGCAGTGGTAGTGATTTTTCTAATCGAAAATTGCGGTTTACGACGTATTAAAAAAATACTACCAGCTCTATCTCGTTCAAACCAATTTTCGTTGGTAGTTTTTATGGCAATGTTCATCATATATTCTTTTTAGATTTATCATTCTCTTAGTTTAGAAGTTAGAGGGGGGGGGGGGGGACACACATTTTTCCACTTTGGAAGTGTCTCTTGCTCAAACTATTCACTTTAGAAAAAAATGATGTTAGAAACCTCAATAGCATTCTTGAAGACCTATCTATAGATACCCCACACGTATGGGTTTGATGAAACAAAAAATTTGAGTTTCAGTTCTGAGTATAGGGACCCCCAAAATTTACTGCGTTATTTCTAGTTTTATATAAGAATCTTAATGCGGTTCACAGAATACATCTAGTTACCAAGTTTTAATAGCATAGGCCTTATAGTTTCGGAGAAAAGTGGCTGTGACACACGGACGGACAGACAGACGGACAGACAGACAGACAGACATGACGAATCTATAAGGGTTCCGTTTTTGCCATTTGGCTACGAAACCCTAACAAGTCGTAAAAACTAAGGATGTCCAATAATAAGTATCGTAACATAGTAAAAAGAATAAAATGAAGTAGGTACCTAGAAGTAAGACCACTAGGACCTAGTTAGCTTTTCTAATGTCTGTCTGTAGAGCAGCAAACAACTAATGACGTTTATTCAGTAAAACATCTTCACCACGATTAACGATTTTATATTAGGAACTAGCTGTTCCCCACGGCATCGTCCGCGTAGAAGTCGTTATAGCGAAAAATCATTACCCTCCTTTTGCGCAGTCACTTAAAAAGTTGCCTATGTCCTTCACTTGAACTGAAAAATATCTCTATAACAAATTCATCAAAATCGGTTCAGCGGTTTAGACGTGAAAACGTTACAGACAGACAGAGTTACTTTCGCATTTATATTATTAGTAGGGTTATTTAAGTTTTAAGTATTCCAACAATGAACTCGGAAAGCATAAGTTCCAGCAAGTCTCTACATCTTTGGACAAGGGTCGGACCGGCCTAGTCGTTCGAAGTTCGATCAGATGCTAATTGGGGTGTGAATTTGCCTCCGCACCCGCAGGCACGATTGAGGGATCCGCGTTGTATGATTTACTGCTACTATGGTGGTAAGCCGAGGGTACAGTTATTAGGGTATCATAAATGACACGTAGGTAGTGTGGTTAGAATTTGTAATCATGATGGGATCTAGCTTATTTGGTTATCGTGTTCTCTATTATAGAAGTTCTAATAGTTGGCTTACATGACAGCAACTTATTATGTTTGTACGATGGCACCAATGAAAGTTTAACATGCTTCATAGCAAGGAAATCCTACTTCCAACTAATATTATAAATTTAATGTGAAAGTTTGTGAAGATGTTTGGATGTTTAGATGTTTGTTACTCAATCACGCTCTAACGGCTGAACGGATCGGGCTGAAATTCGGAACTGGTGTAGGTTATAGTCTGGAACAACACATAGGCTACATTTCATTCCGGGAATATGTTCCCATGGGAAGCAGGAACGGGAATCAAATTTCATTAGGGCGAAGAATTAAAAATAAAACTTAAAAAGAATCTAATTAAATTACTTAAGGTTGCATTATCTATGTGAATAAAAGTTTTAGAAAAGCTGTAGATAGTTTGATGACCTCAACTTTTCTATGGGCCATTTTTCAATATGATATCCAATTACAGTAAAAAAAAATTGTTTGCCCGATGTTTAAGTGATAACATGAGCACTGAGCACATTGATTTGTTGTGTCTGAATGTAACTTATCAATAAAAAATGTTCGTATTTAAAAATGTATAAGTATGTTTATCAGTTGTCTGTTTCCTATAGCACTGTTCTAACTTAATTTTGAACTAGGTTTATTGGATTTAAATTTAAAGAAATATCTTTTTACAAAACACTTATTACATAATACTATTTTGGACGCCCTATATGTTTCTCCGTTAACGTAAATAAAAAAAAAAGTATGCGTGTAACCTTAACGCGCGTTTGAAGTAAAACTTATTTGCCATTGACGACATCAAATGTTATACACTCATTTGCTAAAAAAACGGGCACCTAAGCAATGAACCATTTCAAATGTTAATATTGCTTTGTTTGATAATTATAGGTAGTTTTATCCTCACAATTTGGTAAATTAATAAGAAAATAATCGTTTTCATCAGTATTTCATAAAATTTTAATACAATTTATGGGAAATAATGCTAAACCTCGCCAGTAGTGTATGTTCGCTAGTAGTGCATATGCTCTTGAAGTAAAAATAAAAAAGATTTTTTGTTTGTTTTTCTTTAATAAAGTAAAAGCAGATAAATGTTTAGTATCGAGTGTGACCCCCTCTAGCTAAAATCACAGCTTGAATTCGTCTGGGCATGCTAGCGAGTTTATCCCGGATACTTGCTTGCGGAATACGTTCCCACTCCGCAGTAATCACATTCTTCAGCTCTCTGATGGTCTGCGGAGCCGGGTGTACTGATCTCACACGCCGTTTTAGAACGTCCCAGATATGCTCTATGGGATTGAGGTCGGGACTTCGAGCTGGCCAATCCAAACGACGAATGCCGACCTCTTGCACATACGCATTAACATCGCGGGATCGGTGGGCGCGAGCATTGTCGTCCATAAAAATCGAGTCTTGACCTAGAGCGGCCAATGCGGGTTGTGCATGAGGAATTAGAACTTCCGTTATGTATCGATGCCCAGTCAGTGAGCCGTTTTCAATGAAGACTTACTCTGTACGTTCCATTGAATTTATTCCTGCCCAAAACATAACAGAGCCCCCACCATAAGGTGTGATTTCTTCGAAACATGCATCTGCAAAGCGCTCTCCTTGTCTTCTTAGCACTCGCCTACGTCGATCTTCACCGAACAGAGATATCCTGGCTTCATCAGAGAACAAAACCCTATTCCAATCTTCTTGAGTCCATGATTCACAATTTCTAGCGAACCTAAGCCTGTGAACTCTGTGCTCACGGAGTAATTTGGGGCCGCGGGCCGGGCGGTGACTGCGTATATTGGCAGCGAGAAGCCTCCTCCTGACCGTCCATAGACTAATGTGCACATTTCTTACTTCTTGGAGGTTGTTCTTAAGATCCACATACGAAAATTTGCGATTTCTCAATGCGCGACTCACAAGAAAACGATCATCCCGTGGTTGGGTACATGGTTTTCTTCCAGAACCAGGCCTTCTCTCGACGGAACCAGTCTCCTGATATCGCTGCCAGGTCCTTTGGACCGTGGAGCAACTAACATTGAGCCTCCTAGCCACGAAACATTGGCTGCAACCCTCTTCAAGCAGCGCGATAATTTTGGTAGCTTTTACCACTTTATCTACCATTTTTGATACAGCCAAACAGCAATAAATAAAGCTTTGACTGTCAAGGATATGAAATTAATCGATAAAAATTGAATAAAAGTTGTGAAAGTCGATGTTAACTTCTGGAACTTCGCGCCAAAAATGTAGGATAAAAAGGGGTTTTCTGTAAAAATGAGCATCAAATGAAAATTTGAATTTAGAACGTACTTTTTTAAATACCACGGCATTTTTAAAACCGGCCAGTAACGTGTACAAACGATTGAAACCTTTTTGGTATTGTATCTTTTTAAAGATGAATGAAAATCAAACCCGCCCGTTTTTTTTGCAAATGAGGTATTTAATATCATTCATTCAAATTTTGAATAGCGTTACTTCCGTCAGAAAAAAAATCTGGCCTAGTCGCGCCTAAAGAAGTTTTACTTCAATAATCTACGTTTAAAGTTCCACGGGCTCAAAGGAGTCTCCATTAGTCTGTACTAGAAGCCTTTTGACAGAAGGACAGACAGACAGCTGACCTGTATTAAGTACTGCCTCTACAATAGGGCCGACCCTTTCTGGGCGGAACTCCGAAAACTTACTGCTAACTTCATACTCGGCTAATGATGTACAAGCTAGTAATTTTCTTATAAGAAATAGTCGATAAAACGAGAATCGATATTTAGAAGATTCTAAAGTACTACTAATATTATTTTATTATACATTTAGAAATAAGACTCTAGCAAGTGATGGGCAAAGTACGGCCCGCGGGCCAACTCCGGCCCGCGAAAGCATTTAGTCCGGCCCGCCTACGATCCTTCTACATAAGTATATATGGCTCTCGATAATAATATTTTGACGGTCCAGAAGTATTGCGTAAGTAGATTCTACTTAGTAGAGCAATAGACGTATACGTGGATGAGTCAGCTAGAGTTTGAAAGAGTAACAGACAGCGACACATCAATAATAGAAAGAAGTAAGATTAAAAGTTTCAACACAAAATGCATTTTTCCTATAATTCTGGCCCCCCAATAAGAAAGTTTGCCCACCACTGACTCTAGCAGCTCTGAAAGGAGATGAAAATAACAAATTTTCTTAATTCCTACTAATATTATAGGTAAATGCGAAAGTAACTCAAGACTGTTTGTCTGTCTGTCTGTTACGCCTTCACGCCTTAACGGCTGAAGCGATTGAGATGAAATTTGGTATAGAGATAGTTCCAAGCCCTGGGAAGGACAAAGGCTACTTTTTAACCGACTGTGCCAAAGGAGGGTTATGATTTTACGCGATAACGACTTCTACGCGGCCAAAGCCGCGGGAAACAGCTAGTAAGTCATGATCATAATAGAAAAATATGTTTTCGAAGAAAATGATAATTAAGCTGTATCAAATGAAAAATGCAGTTTTCTTTTTGTGAAATTTAATGATATCTCATGTACCATGTTGAAGGTGCTCCTGGGCTTGATTTCTTTTTGTAATCTTCAACAATATTAGCAATTGAAATTCAACTCTTAATCACAGAATTACTTTCATTCGCGATTAATACAAATGTTTAACAGATGCTTCACCCTGCAGAAAAGAAAATGGCAATATTAGATTAGCTGCTGCTAGCTAGAAATTCTGATCCCATTCCCGCATCCCAGGGGAACTTTGTCCAGATTTATCAAAATTAAGACGAATTGATTGAACTAAGAATCATCAAAATCGGCGTCTGGCCTCTAGAGTGCCACGTAACGTACTTACATACATTACATACATAGACTGATAAACGCATAACACTTTTGGTCAGCAGTCGTGGAAAAGTAGCCTAAGTTTTTGTTACAGACTTTAATATATCCCAGTCTTTGTACTATATACAGGGTGAATTTTTGAAAAGGGCTTGGATGGCCAAATCCGAAACTATAAGGAATAGCTAAAAATGCTCAAAGGAGTCACGAGCCCGATTTTCATAAAACTTAAAACCTCATCATTAGATTTTTGAAAAACCAATAATCCTAGCTGGGAATCGAACCCATTGATTTTGAAAAAAAAAAAACACATCCTTTATTATTACACCATACGATAGTGTCGCTGGTAAGGATCAAATTCTGCGAAGTAATGATATACGGCAAATTTAAGGAAAGTTTGGAATTTTAACAAAATTCATATTTCATGTACCTAAATTTAGTATCATACTTTGTTTCGTTCGAAATTCCAGAATAGATCGTAACTATTCCGTGTATTAAATCATGCTCAGAATGATTCTTTGGAGAATATTCTAAACGGAATCAATAATATTGAATGCAGTACGATCTTTGAGCTATGTATAGAAAACAATGGTCTACACTTTGAACAATTTATCAGTTAACGTAAGCAAAATAAATCGTATTTTGTTGAAGATGAGCATTTTCCTTTAGTTTGCTGTATGTCATTACTTCCCAAAATAAGATCCTTAATAGCAACACTATCGTATGGTGTGATAATATAGGGTGTGATTTTTTTTTCAGAATCAAGGGGTTCGATTCCCAGCTAGGATTATTGGTTTTTCAAAAATCTAATGATGAGGTTTTAAGTTTCATCAAAATCGGGCTCGTGACTCCTTTGAGCATTTTTCGCTATTCCTTATAGTTTCGGATTTGGCCATCCAATCCCTTTTGAAAAATTCACCCTGTATAGCTATCTTTAAGCCAGATATAAGAGTAACAAACATCTATAAATTCTAACTTTCCCACATATAGTATTAGTAAAGAAATGATGAAATCCAATCGAACTTAAAATACATGCTATGAGTACGTACATCGAAATGCAATTTTATTCAAGTACAGCATGTGTGCGGGCCGGGAGTGTTGGTCGGCGGCGCTCGGCGGGCGGCACATTCGCCATTTTACGTAGCGTTTTTACGATGTACCCGATAACGTTTACGAGCCGCGCTGAGTGGCGTCGCCGCGGCTGCGGCTCGCCCCGACTGATTGCATGCAAGGCCACCACGCCAGAGAGCCTTCTGCACAAGTACTAAAATTATATCGATACAAACTAAACATAGCGTGGTTTATACTAAAAATTGGTACATGCAAAATCATACAAGGAAGAGAATTTTTTCTTGAGAGATATTCGATAGAGCATGGTTCAAGTTATATTAGAAACCTTTCAGGGCCAGATATATCAGATTTAACGAACACTGTAGTGGTAAAATAAAAGTAAAATAAAGATTAATGTGCAAATATTATTTCGCTGAACACCAAAGGGCGTTTCCATTCCCCTATACTGCCCTATATCATAGAAATTGTATTCTCAAAATCGACTTTAAATTTGGAGCACGAAAAAAGTAATTCATTATCACAATAAAATCTCAACATCGTTATCGTAAGAAAAATCTGATGTTTTTTCGATATCGATATTACGCATCCTTCGTCACAACCCTAGTAGGGTCGGGTATCCGTGACACATCGTGTAGTGTAGCCGACGACATCGCTTGGCGTATTTTATGCGCCCCGTCGCGCGGCCCCGAGCGCGTCCGAACGAAGCCGACAGCCGCCGAAGGGTTCCCACCAAGAGAAAAGTGTCACAAATGTTTTATGTGAACTTTTTAAATTATGCATGTTATATTTTATTGTACGTTTTGGCGGGAAATGTTGGAAAGAAAAAGATAAAACTTTTATTTCAGTTTAGAACCTTGCTAAAAATGCACCTAACATCACTCTTTATTGACGAAGTGTAAACTGTGAAATATGCAAAAGTGGCTGGGCTACCCCTATCTATGATAAGAATCCCTTAGTAACATGATATGCATGCAACTGAGGAATTCTTATGTACGCTAACGACGGTAGTTTGACATAATATGAATATCTGTGTAAATATGAAAAAAAAAAAGATATGAAAAATTGAAATATTTGCCTGTCCCTTCCATGCCTCTAGTCCCTACCTTCTACATTTAATTCACATTTGCATGGATCGTCGAGTGAAATTCTATTATTTTACACAAAAAAAAGCATTTGGTCGGTGCTTGAGAGGTAAACTAGATAAAAGCGTCAAAATATGATGTATGACTCTTCGCTGGTCGCGGTTGCCCGAAACGTTGGTGAATCTAAGTACAGTATTTCGCGTGAAGTCCCACATTCTATAGGTATGAGTGTTAAAAACCGCGATAGTATAAAAATCATGTATGACTGATTGACTGCAGCACAGTGGAAGTTTATAATGATGAATGCCCATAGCTGAGGTTTTTAATTACGGGTCTTCGGTCCTGGAATAGTTTCGGAGCTTTCTATCTATATTAAACAAGTTAGTTGAGTAGAAGATTACATAGCACAATCTAATAGCACATTCATTTGAACAATGGGACCCAACCACGACTCATGATAAGTACTAATAAGTTTGTTAATTTGTATGCAAAAACAACATGTTTTTTTTTATATTAGTGCTCCGTACCCAAAGTAAAATCGGGACCCTGTTCATGAGACTTTGCTGTCCGTCATGAGGCTGTATCTCAGGAACCGTTATAGCTAGAGAGCTGAAGTTTTCACATATAATGCATTTCTGTTGCCGTTATAACATCAAATACTAATACCAGAAAAAAGGGGGGTTTAGGGGGACAATTATGTCAAGTTGCAGAAACCAGTCCCGTGTAAACCTAGGGGGGCTCCTTAACAACAAACGTGATTTTTTGCTGTTTTTGGTATAGAACGCTCCGTGCTCAAATCCACCTCGCACTTGTTTATTATCCAGTCTTCCTAATTCAAATTTCATAAAAAAATATAAAAGTGTCAACCCTAACGCGGCCGGTTGCGACCTCGCATGATCCCGCCGCCCGCGCGCGACTCGCTCCCACCTAATGAGTGTCCCGAGCGCTCACTCGCATAGCCCTACGAATTATAATGAGATCGTGTTTTTGTTCAATGTTAATTGATGTTCCACTGTTAATTACTGCTCCTCGCTACGACTGACAGAGACCAGAGTGTCACTACAGAAAATAAATGCGATGAAAATTTATTGGGGCGAAAAAAATCGGCGTTAAGTTTGAATGGACTTTATATTGATAATTGGATGAAGCAGGACTTTCGTTATGAAAACTTCTTCGTGTAAAGTTCTGGACGGTTTGAAGCGTCCAGAACTTTACACGAAGAAGTTCAACAATGGAGTGCTGTGATTTGGCTAAATTATATTATTTTTCGATACGAAGCGACTGCTAATTTATCTGGAGCTTTACGAGCGCCCACACGATATGCTCTTACATCCATCGCGGGGTTAGCTAGGGCCCAGGAGAAAATTTTGTAGTAGGTAAGTTTAGGAACTTACCTACGCTCGCTACTCAAACTACTAATACCTAGTCAATAACCTATGCCCGTGGTTTCGCACGCCTCAACTCACATTCAAAGCGAACTTTCAGGTTTTGAAAGCACCTGCTTAAGGGTTTTGTGTTAGGAAATTCATGTCAATCTGAGTTTTCACATGGCATTCTAGCTAGACTTCTACTAAACTTATCAGTTTATCGAATCCCATCTGATTTATATTTATAGTTGTACTAGATAGCGTTTTGGGTGGGAACAGAAATAAGTTTGACGTTCATCATGACATTCTACAGAACTCGAAAAAATAAACAGAATCCTTAATGTGCCTCTTTGTGATAAACGTGTAACTTAGGTCGGAATAAAACGTAGGAACGAAAAGGTTATACAATAATTATGAAAAAATATTTTGAAACTCGTATATCCATACCTTTGACAATGTTTACATAATTATGCAACTCACACAGTATCTGTGACCATGAAACGACGATGATTAAGGGCACCCTTCGTTGCCTGCAGCGGAGTAAGCCCGAATCAAACTGAAATTTTAGGACAAATATTGTATTTAATAGGACTTGAATTGAAAGAAAAGATACATTTTCACTCTGAAGTACTGGAATAAAGAAAAGGCGGACAATAGTACATTGTATAACAAGGGGGCAAAATAGTATTTTTACGACGAGGGCGCTACTTTGAATCACGAGCGAAGCGAAGGATTCTAGAATAGAATCCCGAGCATAGCGAGGGATTCTAACGTAGAATCCTGAGAGCAGTGAGGGATTCAAAGTACACCGCCCGAGGGAAAAATAATTTGCCCTCGTATACTCTACTTTTCATTCCCTTTCTATGAGAAAAAATACGTTTTGTACGACGTAGTTACCTTCTATAGTTATTGTTCCAGGAGTTCATGGATTGTCACTTTCATAACTTGACGTAGAACTTATTATATTTGCAGAATACAATAAAATATGTTTACTGATTACAAGAACATTAATAATGACGAACACTAACAGATAAATGGCGCTCTTTAGTTTTTTTTAGTTAGCTCAAGACAAGACACCGCGCTGTGCAGCCAACACTTACTACCAGCCAGTAATTTGTGCAATTTGCGTTCGATTTCTATGAAATTTTCAAGTTCCAAATTCAAATCCTTTGCTGCCCGCTAAAAAGCTCTTAACAGAAAAGAGCTATTTTGCACCCCGATATCGTGGTGCAAAGTGATTCTTTTCGAATAGAAGGAATGAAAAAACTTTTGTTTCCTTTTGGAATCGGACATCGATATCGATAAAATTCCGGGGGCTTTATTTTAAGCACTAAGTATTTCTGTTTGGAATCGTGATTTTTAAAATTGTATTATATCACAAACCTAGGCAAGAGAGAAACTGAGGCAAGTTGCAGCAGGAATGGAACACACAGGTTGTGTGGTACTGAATAGCTTCCAATAAAATAAATATTTGTGGACATTCACACACAACATCATCTAGCCCAAATCACAGATTAATACCCAAATTAAGCTTATATAAGCTTGTGCTATGGGATCTAACTCAATACAACATTTTGAGAACTTATCTAAAATATTAGGATATTTCATAAGATCCTGTTGCTGTAGGTTTATAGGTCAGGGAGTAATATTGAATAAGTGGCCTGCTTGTATTTTTTTATTATAAAAGTTTTATTCAAACATTAAACAGCCGTCTCCTTTTCATCTTATCACCATCAATCTAATTTATCTAACCTCCCAGTATTATTCTGAACCTAATCTTCCATCAGTTATAAAATTTACGACGTGCAAACCTAAACTGGTAATAAACCAAGTTAACTGTGGCGCAAAATGTTAACTTTTCAGCAGTGAGGTAACGACATGGCACTCGATATACCGTACGTAAGTACTAGGTATACATGTGTTATAGAGAGGTGTTCGGAGCTCGTGGCGGGCGGTAGCGCCGTCGTCGCTCGGTCGGATGTATAAAGTGGCGCGCCGGTGGCCGCATGACATAGCTATAACTCCGCGGTAGCATGACAAACAGCCGACGAGAGTGGCGTGGAGACGACATTGTTGAAATTTATATTTTTATAGATTCCTGGCCAACTGTGCATGTTAATCGAACATTTTGTAGACATTTTTGAAGTAAAAATTCTTTAGGCGTGACTAGGCAGTAACTCAGATTTTTTTTGACGGAAATAACGCTTACTATGTATTTGAATTTCGAACTTTGAAAATTGGAATGAATGATAATAATATAACATTTTGATGCCGTTAATGGCAAATAAGTTTTACTTCAATCGCGCGTAAAGGTTACACGCACTCACTTTTTTTGCTGTGAAACATCTATAGTCAAGAATAGGGAATGCAATACCGGGATACCGGGATCCCGAAATACCGGGATCCCGCAGTATTTTTGCGGGACCAGTCCCGCACGTAAATCGTGCGGGATGTCGCGGGATTAGCGGGATTGTGCAAAGGTAAACGCCATGTGTTATTCTGTAAGCGGAAGCGCACAAACTGATTCGGTTTGAGAAAGTTTTTTGTAATAGTGACGTAATATATAACCTAATAACGTACTTATTTGATTTTAGTGATTTAATCAGGGAGATTTGACTTCTCTTGTACTATAAAAGTATTCAATTATCTCGTACATTGCTTGCTGGCTATCTGACATGTAAAGTAAGGAGTCGTTTGGCAGACAAAAATTTTGACATGCTATGTTTTCTGCGCTTCTAATAATTTGCAGTAGCTTATTTGTTAGATTGTGTATTTGATAGATTTCGGTATTTCAAAAAATGTCATTTCAATTTCACGCGCCAAAGCGGGGCCGTTGCTAGTACTTTTCTACCAGATAGAATTAATTATTTGAACTAGAATTAATTATTTTAAAATTAAATTATTATTAGCTTGAAATTATTAGCTTGTTTCATAACGATTCCAGTGATATAACTTTTGTATGTTGCTGCCATACAAAAGTTATGAGGTATGGTCGTTTTAAAAACACCCGCCGCGAGTTCCCGCGATGTTCCCCACCGATGCGGTTTCACGCACGGTCAGGCCGTAACAGACGATGGGCTATACGATACTATACTATCTTCACGCCAATGAAAGTTGAAGAAGCAAGTGAGGTGTGTATGGACCGTGCCGTGTGGCGCTCGGTTCTTTCTGCCTACCCCGCAAGGGATTTGGCGTGAAGATAGCTATTTTATTACTTATATGTATATCGGTTTAATAATCTCAATACAAAAGTAATATTAAATAATTTATTTTTCCTTGTGCCCCGCGGACTCAGTGTTCTGTAAAAGATCACTGCAGTAAGTTACATTTACTATGGCCGGTCCCTTGATGGGTGACCACTTTGTGACATTTATTCGAGCGTTGCCGTGCTTCGGATGGCACGTTAAGCCGTTGGTCCCGTTTGCCGGTAAAATGGTAGCTAAGTCAAGTTGAGGGCCCGGCTCGTCTCATCTCATAAGCTCCTTTTCTCGAAATGTCCTTTCTCATTATGTCCTTGTCTCGAAATGTCCTTGTCTCGAAATGTCCTTTCTCATAATGTCCTTTTCTCGAAATTTCTTTTTCTCAAAATGTCCTTTTCGCGAAATGTCCTTTTCTCAAAATGTCCTTTTCGCGAAATGTCCTTTTCTTAAAATGTCCCTTTCTCCAAATATGTGCACTACAGGATTAGCCCCACTCAATACGATTTGATAGGTTAGGTTATAAAAAAATAACCACGAAGGCTAATGCGGAAGCCTCGCTGCGCTCCGCTCCGGCCTTAGCCTTCTAACCTAACCCTTCCAAGTTGGATTGAGCGGGGTTAATCCTGTAGTGCACATATTTTGAGAATGGGAAATTTTGAGAAAAGGACATTAGATATGAGATGAGACCATTTGCCTCGTCCTGCCTACCCCTTCGGGTATTAAGGAGGTGACTATTTTTCAGTTCTAGATGGAGGTATGATACAGAATTGTATTCTTTTCTCAATAACTTTCAGAAATATGCGGGATCCCGCAAATACCGGGATCCCGCGGGACTGAGATTGCTCAGTCCCGCAAATACCGGGATTACAATCTTGTTGCGGGATTGCATTCCCTAGTCAAGAACTTAGTATATGTATCGTAACTTGGGATTGGGGGACATGATAATTTAGAATCGGGAATGGGAATAAAAATGGACATAAGCACTTAATTTCGATGTGACACATCTGCCAGTCATCCCGTCATTTATTTTTTATTTATTAATCTCGTCTGGATACATAAAGACTCAGGTTTCCACTATTAGAATATAAAACAAGTTAATAAGAACTAATTAGGTAATTATTTTATAAGAAAAATCGTGTTAAAAGTTCATTTAAATAATTATTCAACTTTATATGATAAAATAAACGATAATGCAAAAAATGTTCCTATAACTTTAAAGTTCGTAAAATAAATTCAACAAAGTAAATAATAAAAGTCAACAAGACAAATTCGAAAATCCTATAGGCTAAAGTTTATTGAAAATAAAAATTATAATAAATCTAGCATTATTTCGACTCCGTGCCATATCAGTGCGCGCTCGACACCGGAGGGCGCCGTCGCTAAAGCGCGATACTACGGGCTCGCCTCGGGCGGCGCGAACCAATTACCCGCCGCCGCCGCGCGGGCATTTACTCCCATGTCCCCCTATCCTCCGCTAACACCCGCCCGCCTCGTTCACGACGCGCCACAGAATTACTTATCTCCTCGCACCGCTGCGGTCCTGGTACTCTGCCGCCAGCCGTACGCCCGCAATGCGAGCGCGTTTTATCGCACGATAAACATGGGCCGCACCGCGCTGCTTCATGGATTTTGCATATTTTTCGAAGCGATAACCACAACACAACATAATAATAGGTATCTTAGTATCAAAGATACATGCAAAGATAATATACAATAACTATTTTAAGTTGTTAATGAAATTGTATTGTAGGTTTGAACTTATCTAATTGTATTTTTTTAGTGAATTATTACAAACCAGCTCAACGGCTTTATCAACATGCCATGCCATCACACCAGTTTTAGAATTCCGGGACGGTGGAAGAGCACAACTGCTTGCCACGTTCTGTACAGGCCGCCCTAGAAACTTTGAGACATTGGGGAAGTAATGCCTACAAAATTAAATTGTATCGTGAGATTTCCAAACACTTATTTGAGACATCTCACAATCCGACGACGGTTGACCTTTATTCCACCCAAAGGATTAGTCTCGCAACCGCGGCACTAAAGCAAGCCTTTTGCGCACCTATTTGCAAAACGATAAGGTATTAATAATTTGGAAGAATTCTGTCATCTGTTATTAACATAGATATTACATCGTACCTAATTGAAAAAAAAACCTAAGGCTTGTATGTTCGAAAGAGACTCATCTTGGGGTGAACTTTATACTAGGAAATTTTCTTCGATTTGATCTGATAAAACTATATTATTGTAAATATTGTAATTTATTAGATACGCTTGCTTTTTTAACGTATCAAAACACGATTAGGAATACTTTGTTCGATCGAAATCGCTCTCGAAAAATGAGAAATATTGCAAAAATCTTAAAAAGAAATGTACTTTTTTTATCTAAATAAACGAGTTTAATTCTCATAAAAACTTGTCATAAAATAGATATAGGTCTTTAGAACAATATTTTACGTCTAGATTTTTTCTTAAAACCCCTCAGATTTTATAACAGTATTATATAATGTATCAGAATCGAATGAAATCCGGCAAAAGCGTACGCTGCAATCGTTCGAATTGCCTTAGAATTTGTCAAGGTCGAACATTGCAGCCTTATTATGAATCTATATATATAAAAATCAATGCCACTTTTCGTTGTAATTTTATAAATCAAGAACGGGCTCACCTATCCAAACCAAATCTTTAGGTTTTGTTCGGACTATTTAGTAGATGGTTTATGTGAAGTTTGCACTAAATTGGTCGAACGGTTCTTCATTTATCACGCAAACGAAGTTGCGCGGGTCAGCTAGTTCTGTATAAATTTTAAAAAGTTATTTCGAAACTTTTTTTGACATTTTGCAGAAAACGTTGCAGATTAAGTATTTCTGGAAGTGTTAAAATTACAATATTTGTAAAATGATTAACGTTCAGCCGTTACTTAAAGCGTGATTGAGTAACAAACATCCAAACATCTTTACACACTTTAACATTTATAATATTAGTAAAAAGTAAGATATAGTTCAAGATTTGAAGAGCCACACACATTTATTGACAAATTAGATAATATTGTTGCGCGTAACAGGTTTAATATAGTTGCACACGAAGTTCAGTCGTGCGTGTTCACATTACAGACGACAGTCCCGTTCCCGATAATTATTATCTTCTGAGTTGTAATATAAACTATACTGAAAAGATCGCGCGGTGACACTGGATTTATGTAAGAAGCAGAATCCGCGTGTTAAGATTAACAGTGATATGAAAGGGTTTGATAGGAGAGGCCTACATCCAGCAGAGAACTGCGATCGGTTGATTTTATATTGTGGTGGCATATTTTTGTTTTCCGTCGATTTTATAGAACCAGTGAACTACTATGTAAACATAGCAGTGATAACAATCTCCTAAGCTGCTACCTGGTTAACAAGACCACTTGCTATTGCCATGCCAGTATAAACTTACAATAATATACACAAGGCAGAAATGTTAAAACAGTCTAAAAAGCTGGACTGTATTTACTATGCAACAAAATTCGCACATTCCTTTTAATTTTCCTTCGCTATGACTTATTTGAGTGCCGCATAGCTTACTCCGACAGCTTGAAAGCATCTTCATACAATGCTAACCGGGCTTTATAAACTTGCTCACTCTTTCAACGGTTTCAACCAGCCCTATTCGTCCGAGAATCTCGGCGAGTTCCCAGCGAGATGTAAGTTATACATTAATATTTTGTAGACGACCTCGAGATAGGGCTGCCCAAAATTACAAATCTTGCCAAGTTTCTCGTAAAAATATTTAAGAAAACTCATACTCAAGAAAAAAATGTATTGCTGCGAGTAGCTTTGCTCAAACAAACTTTGGCGTGTAAAACAAAGAAAAATAAATGTTTGGTAGGTAACAAACTGAACTACCTCATGTAGGGGTTGACTTTTCGATCTTTAGGGCTGTCAGACACACAGCAGAAAACAAGCGTCTGCAAGAAGAGTGTAATATCTGTGATTTTTGTAAACTTTTAAGCAGGTGAGGCCGTATAGGCCATTGCCAATATCGTGCAAACTGGCAAAGTGTGCATCACGCGTCCTTCAAAGTGAATGAAATTCGAAGCTTATGTAATTAGGATTGTACAGCAATTGGATGGTCTGACAGGACCTGAATGAATTATCTTAAAATTTTAATCTATGCTAATATTATAAAGAGGAAAGATTTGTTTTTTTGTTTGTAACGAAAAGGCTCTGGAACTACTGGGCCAATTTGAAAAATTCTTTCACTGTTGGAAAACTACACTCTTTGCGGTGAACATAGGCTATATTTTATTCCCGTATTCCCACGGGAACGGGAAGTACGCAGGTGTAACCGCGTAACGTCCGCTAGTAGTTAATATGATGGTTTACACTGAGTTGAGTGAGACCCTACCAAGGCTCTGATTCCACAAGTGCCGTTGAGTGGTTCCGTGGCAGAAGACCTTCCGGTCGTAAGACAAATTAGTCTACAGGTATCGCAGGAGCTCTCGGGGTAGGGAAACTCAACATACGCATGAAAATTAAAATACGAATCATTGTTATTCCGAGCAATAAAAGCTAACTCCAGGCAATTCAGAAGGTTTCAACAACACTCATAGAAACTCTCACTTTTATTTGAACCCCTGGGTGGTCTGCTGAAGATAAATATAGGCTTTGTCGTAAATTAATTTCATTTATATAAGACGCTATGGGGGGGTGCTTAAGAACGTTTGACCCCGACGAAAATGAGAGGGTTATAATTTTAACGTGTTTATCTGTGTGTCATCATACTCATCATGCCTCACGCAAATGGACCATTTTTATGCAGGTTTTGTTCTAAAGTCTATGTGCTGAAATAGTTCTTTTCTCACCTATAAGTGAGTTTTCAAGATCAATAAGCTCAGTTCCTGAGTTAGACGCTACGGAACTTCTAGTGCACAGATAGGGTTCCTTTTGACCCTTTCAGCCAAAGGGTAAAAACGGGACCTATTACTGAGACGTCGCTGTCTATCTGTCCATCGAAACCCTTAAAAATCTAATACAATCTGAACGATCATTTACAACCCATCAGAGTCACAACACAGCCCCAGACCAACACGTAGGGACGTGCTTATCTATACATATTTTTGCCTCGCCTTCGTAATGTCGCACCCGCTCGTTCGCCTTGTTGATTAGGGATGACACTAACTGTTTTTTTACAAACAATTATTTTTCTAAAATGCTCAATATTTTTTCTAAATCTTATAAAA
Source organism: Miltochrista miniata (assembly GCA_933228765.1). Taxonomy (NCBI): domain Eukaryota; kingdom Metazoa; phylum Arthropoda; class Insecta; order Lepidoptera; family Erebidae; genus Miltochrista; species Miltochrista miniata. Next base: position 9,159,347 of record OW121769.1, read on the forward strand.
TTAACTTAAGAAAACATACCATCACACTTATAGCCCCTAGGGGATAGGTAAAGGCGAATTACACACACCCTCAGACCCACACATGCCAGTTTTTTATTGGTTTCTCGTAATAGGGAGCAAGTCTATTGCCGTCACTGGGCACTTGAATTTAGCCGTTCTGAAATTCGTTACAAAAGCCAAAACAGACTATGTTAAATATCTACAAATAGAATATCAGCAGTCCGAGCATTATTACATTATATTAAAATCTTAAAAACAAAGTTAAATTAAAAAATTAGTATGCTTCACTTAATAGTTTATTGATGTGTAACATCTTTGCTCTTGCTTTCCAGCAAAAAGCTTTCAGATTGATTTAGTAATTGAAAAGGAAGTGTGCTATCGGAAAAGCTGGAGAAGTGCACGTTATTTAACCTGACCATTTTTTTAAGTAAAGCTTCTTAAATGGATGGTTTTAGAATTCGAGTCTCTGTTCTGGACATTTTGGATAGACATCGAATACAATTTTTGTCGACGGTCGATTACAATACAAGTAATTTCTACTATTTTTATTTTTTATATTATAATATTACACATAGTTTGCAGCGAGCTCAAAGCTCGTTTGTCCATTTTTTTTCCTATCTTATTAGATCACAAGCAAATGAAGCTGGCCTTTTGGATAGGATAGCGACATGATAAAATTCTATAGCACCGTAAAATTTTCTATACGAAAATATAATTCCCACGTTAAATAAAACTTAGTGACAAACTCATATTTCTTGAAGGAATCTCGAATCCTGGTTATTTCATAGTACTAAGTCACAAAATCTCTGTCAAAAATGTCTCCGAAAAAAAGCAATAAATTAATGTGGAAATAGAACTACAGCGTCCGTCCAACGCCAAGTTGTACCGAACTTAAAAAGATATAATACCGTCTAGGGACCAAAAAATATACACCAACACGGTTTTGGACAGCCCTGACTATAATTTACGACCGGGGCTACGTCGGCTAGTCGTCGGGCGCGAGCCTGGCTCAATTTATAGCGCAATTTTTACAATGGTCCGCCCGACCTATGCCGGCCGCCGGAATTATACAGTACTTCACCGTCGTCCTGCGGTGCATTGAGTTGAGGAGTGACTTATTGTTCAGATTTCAGTGTGTTTAACTGTTTAAGGGAGTTCCCATTATTTTATGGTGGCCTGGTACTTAAGGGGTTCGATAGGCTTAATTTTAACCTGTCCTCCCGACTGAACTGACTAACTACATCAAGATGTTATGGACCGCATAGCCGTGGAATTATTAAAGTGTCTGATTGTTATCCAGCGTCCCCTAACAGAGGTGATCTTTGATTTGCGAAAACAATTTTGAGGTCATTCTAGTCGTTTAAAATAACGACAACTTAAATCTAAAATTATATAAGAACCTAGATTTTTACTTCTAGAATCTTCAATCTAGAAACTCATGAGAGATGTGGAAAAGTCAATTTTGACTCTCTCATGAGTTCTAGATTTTTACGAAATAAGAATAGCAACAACCTTTATGACGCTTTGACAAATAGAGATATGGAATAGAAGGAATTAGTGACTCATCAAAGTTTAAGTCTCAAGCGAAATGAGCCAACTCGGTATTTAAAGTTTCAAGACACACTAGGCGAGAAGAACTAAGGTTAGAAGTTTAAGACGAAGACAAATGAGAAGGTACCTAATTGAATTATTGGAGCACCTGTCGTTAGCGTCTGCAGTCCGAAGCCTGTCGTATGTCCTTTTAGTAGGTAATTATCTAAAGTTTTCGTAGCACCGCATCTAACGGCATACGCGATGGAGTGGTCACTGGTAAGTCCTAAAATTATTGATATTTTCCGAGCGTTTCCCTGGCAATTTAAGTCAACAAGTTTTTCTCGGTTCCCATTAACATTCCTAGGTAGTCCTAATTATTCCCAATTATTTATTAACATAGCTCATGTTAATAAATAATTAATCTTAGCTAAGTTATAAACTTCGTAAAACTTACAACAGCTCGGTTTAGTCGCCCTGTCAAGTCCATTTCAACATCTAATATAATTCGTGGAACTAAAAACAGCTGATAAAATGTGGGCAGCGTATACTTTTGCCTACGCCTTTAGAAAAAGGGCGAGATTATGTAAGTATCTATAGCTATAACAAAAATACTCGTATATTCGTTTTTGAATACGCGTTTGAAGCACAAGCAAAGAAAAAAATGTAACGTAATTTTCTTAGCGGAGACGAAAAACGCGAATCACAGACGAATTGGCGAGCTTGTAGCATTTCATCATTTCTGTTTTATCCCGAGGGATGGAACGAGCTCGTCTGAGAGCGAATATTTTAGATATATATTTCACAAGGAGCGATGATAGCCTGAGAAGTGCCGGCTGTCAGGGATTATTCCTTGTTCTACAAAGTCGAAATCAAGTGTATTTCAAGCGACAATTCACAAAATTCTCAGCGACATTTTTGTAACTTTTGAACTATTGTACGATACACCACACGGATTGTGTTATATTTATAAATTTATAGTGTAATAATTATAAACGTAAGTTTGGGTGCTTTTTTATACCTACATACATTGTATGTGTTTTATACCTACTATTTATTTATACCACTTGGTGTAACTTCTTACTCTTATTGCAACTACATACTTGTGCCGCTCCACAATGTTATTTTATTGAGGAAAATTATAAGTTTCTTTATCAGTTATGTAGATTTCAGGGCTGGGAGTCCCAAAGGACACAGGCATTGGACGTCGTTAGATCTGACCAAGGAGTAGATTGATTTAACAAAACAATCTAACCACGGATGCAAAACCCACACAAAACTCGCTCTGCTACCCCCAAAAGTGACTAGTAAAGTGCCCAAATGATTTCCACCACGTCCAAAAAACTCTTTATCCCCCAAAGAATGGCGTTTGATAGATATGCTTATAAATAGGTATGTTCATATGGCAACTCGTTAGAAGAAACCAATATTTATTGTACTGCATAATATAAGTTTAGTTTCAAAAGAGTTTTTGAGAAACTGTATAGTATAAATTATTAATATTGTTGCACAGCATATAGATATAAAATTGTAGTATAATTATATAAGAACTATGATCAGGTTAAGAATAGTCTTCGTGAAAAGAAATCGTAAGTCTGTGTTATTGATTGTATGTTGTCGCCTTTCCGGTGAATATCTGTAGTTGTTACATGGAGTAATATTATATAGTTGTCGCCGCACCGAGAATTACTAATTAAAATCTATGGGATTATAAATAGATTTTAACCATTACAATGAGCAACTTTACTGATACCTTACTATATTGTGAAATAAGGTTCGAATGGAAATAGTTGTAGAATTTGTTAACACTGATTTGTATAACCTGATGTAGTGTTGAACTAATTAAGTTATCAATAAAAACTATTGTTAAATTCTTAATGACAATTAACACGAACATTGTCAGCATTTAAAATTAGATTTACTAAGAAAACATTAAAAATGAAGCCACGTGTTTTGTGACAGCAATTTGAGTGGCGGGGATTAATAAATAGACAGCGATCTGGGCCGGAGACTCACTTTGCTGGTGGATTTTGAAGAGAAAACATTTGTAATGCTGTTTAGGCACAATGTTAGGCAGACCAGCTCAGTCGCTGAGCAGCCGTCGTAAGGGTACGTTCCTCATTAATAACTTTTTTAATTTATCCGATCTGATGTGATGTATAATATATGTGTTGAAATTAGCAGAGGTCTACGTCCAGCAGTGCTGAACTGCCATAGACCGATTTGATTGATTGTATTCAAGGTTATTTTATACTGCCCATGGCTTGGTTTAAGAGATAATGTACAAGTACTATTCTGCTGAACTATTTGTAAAGATATGACCCGTGTTGCTATTAATTGTAATAACGTGTACCAACTATTGATGGAATTAGATTATAGTAGAAATAGATGTATAGCAATATTTGTAAAGAATGTGACTTTAAAAAGAGTGGCCGTGAGTTTTATTGCCAGGTTCTTTCTCACAGGTTCTACCTATTGCGAATCTGGCGGTAAATGTAGAATCGGAAATCTTGACGAGAATAAAGATACTTTTATCTCATATTCATTTCTTTTCATTTCATAACTTGTTTGCTAATACCCTCCTTACAGAATATGCCTCCGGCTATCCCTTCGGGGATAAAAGGCGTGACCGTATGTATTGATATACCTACCCTCTACGAGACGAATCTAACACGTTCATAAAACCCAAATGAAAACGGAATCCCACATAATATACATATAACCCACACAGAGTCAGGTAGTATAAAGTAATTTTCACTTAATGCCCACACTAACGTCCAATGGTCTGCGATGATCACCTGTTAAACTAGAGTTGGGCAGTTGTTGCACAAGTTCTATAACCTAACTCAATTTGGCTAACGGAATTGTCTGTGTATGTTTCGTTTCAAGGAAAGTACAATGTTAGGGGCATTTTTTTTACTTTAGGATATTTCTACGGATGCATGCTATGCCGGGCGGTCTTCGAGTAAAACAACACAGTCTCGGGTATTTTAGATTTCCAAGGATATGTAGGATTTACAAACTATGGTAGTAAAGTCGCCCCTTGTCTGACTACGATAATTTGACTATGAAATACATAGCCGATTTGACGCGATACGGCTGCTCGCACGAAAAAGTGTCACGTTCCTCCTGAGTCGAGTGTGCAAGAGAGAGCGTGAAACTAACGATAGAGAGGCACGATCGGCTTAAGAGTTCGGCTTGTGACACACTCCATTGGCCGATTATATTTATATTTTCTTATGACATTTTCACGTAAAATTGACAACCCTTTTTTGTGCCACGATAGATTTAATAAAAAAAACTAGACTGTTTTTTAATAACTCTGTCGTTGTAAGCCTTTCTTACACATGGTGAGCTCACCCCGGCACAAATGTGATGATGCGGAATAATTTAATTGCCACGCAAACACCACTGCATCCGCCATTGCTCCAAGTAGGCATACCATGTTTTATGTTGTCGTTTTACAATAATTTGTCGTTAGGTTTAAGTGTTTTATTACAATTAATGATAAGAAAAATCTAATTGAAATTGGTCAAATTTACACCATATCTACTATTGTTTAGAGTCAACCAGAATTGCTGTTTGTTTGTCCTCTAAAACTCGAGAACGACTGGTTTTGAAATATTCCTGGAAATCCAGGGAAGGTTAATGAAAAGAGAAAATTAGAAAAATAACCGTACCGTCGTTCGTCAGGACAGCTGGTTCCTATTTGACAAATTTTTAACCTTTGACATGCGACCACAGTATTTAAATTATGCATATTATTTGTAAAACAAGAACAGATATTAGTATATTAATCTTTATTAGCTAAACTGGCTAAAGGATCCATCAATTATAAGAATTTAAAGGTCCCCGCTGTTAATAAGCGTAAAGTCTGCCGCAGGTAGAACGGCAGGGCGCGGTCACGGTCCAGCATTCATTTTAATCAAGTATGTCAGACCGAGCGACCTTTGTCGTATCCAGATGAATTATATCTTTGTTTTATTTGTGCTAATAATAATTGTGAATGACACTCTTGTTACACATTTTTTTTACTTGTAATGGGTGTCCCAGTAAGAGTGCACTTTTTCATTTTAATATAAAAAACATATTTTTTTGAGAGAGTTGTGATTTTTTTATTGAATTGTCAAAAAGACATGTTCCGATTAAGTATGGAACAAAATATCCGTCAAATGGCCTCCACAGCTCTGATGGCAGGCCATTACTCTATTCATGAAAATTTTCATGACTTTTTCACAGAGATGAGGCTGTATCGCACCGATGACTCGTTGGATCTCGGATTTGAGCTTAGGCATTGTTTCTGGTTTATTCGCTTAAACCTGCGATTAGAGAAAACCCCAAAGAAAAAATCGCACGGCGTTAAAAATCTTGGTGGCCAGTTCACATCAGAATTTATTGAGATATTTTTTCCGGCAATCGTTGCTGCAATGGATTGTTTCATGCGCGGTGTAGCAGATGGCGCCGCGCCGTCTTGCTGAAACCACCTGCCGTCCGGTCCGCACACAACGGAAGCACAGGAGTCTTACTGTCCATTACCGACCCAGTTTCTTCATTTTTTTTGACAACTCTTCGAATGGTTTACACATTAGGTGCACTTTCTCGACTGAAAATTGTTCGTAGTTTGCGAGCGGTCTCAGCATAACTTTCCAAATTTTTGCAATAAGTTTTCACAATTATTACGCGTTGTTCTTTCGAAAAGCGCTCCATTTTTATTAATCGGAACAAATAAATGTGCAAGCTGCCAAATCTCAGAGTCGCCACTTGCACAAAAAAAAAATAGCACTAAATTTAAAAAGTGCACTCTTTTTTTTTTTTTTTTTTTCTTCTTGTTCTTGGACTTTCTCGTTTTGAGAGTATGCCAAAGTCAAGTAAATTTCATTGTTGTGAAAATATAAATCATTTTCATGTTATGATTCTTCTTATGAGCAGCGTATTCAAGTATGTCCAAGTTTGGACTAAGTTCTACTCTAGTAAGGCGGTGGTACCTTACTAGGGCTTGATGTGGAATTCGTCGACAAACCTAAAAACTCGCGTTTCACTGCGCTTTATCACTTTCCAACACTTTTGCACGTTGTCGAACCTTTATGTTTAATAATCCACCATAAATTACACATAAACACTCAAAATTACACTAGTTTTGAAAAATTATTAAAACACAATGTAACGCTTGTCTGAAAGTTTCCCGCCGAATCAAAAGTGCACTCTTATTGAGACACCCTTTACTTTCTTTTCTTCGATTGAACTCAGTATTTCAATGTTATTAAAAGTTCATTTTATAACAAGTTACAATACACTGCACAACTTATTAAATTTTCTGTTGCTAATTACTTGCTCGACAGCTATAATTAGAAACAATATTTTTAAAACATAAATCCCTCTCAATCGTTGAGTAATAACACGGAATAAAATATACTTACCTAAATAAAAAGATTTAAGAAACTATAGTCATAGAATAACCAGTTTCTTGAATATCGAGTAGACTAAATCCATCGCATGTCAAATCATCGAATCACAACGATTGATCGATACATTCGATACGAATCACCAGGGCTACATAATTTTACAGAAGGTTGTTGTTGAACAAGCTGAGAATCGATAGCTGTTATCGCGTCACATATCAGGCGGTTTGGTATCAACGTGTGGTCGCGCCGCGCTTCGGCCACGCCGCCCATTGTTCTCTGGGTTTTTGCTAAACCGTACGCTCGGAGTACCCGGAGCGCTCCATGAATATAAATTGAATGCGAGCGTTTGTTTAAATTTTCACACCGCGTCTGTATTGTCATGTCCGCATGGATATGGGTGAAATGTCCCACAACGCACTGCTTTTACAATTCCCCTGATATTGGAAGCTTGTGGTGCAAATAAACTCGTAAATTGTAAATTATAGGTACAAGCCTCCATTAGGTAAGCGGCCACCAAGCCAGTTCTTTGTCACATAAGGCCATACTCGTTATTTGTGTTTTTTTCTATACTCTCACAACCGCTAGTATTTTTATACCATACCCATACCAACTAAAGTCTACTAAAACCACTCTACTGGGATTAGATTGTGAATTGTATATTACCTTCTAATGTTTATGGTAACTTAGTATACAGGCTTAGAACGAAAGTAAAAAATAACGCGGCGTGTGGTTGTGAGAACTGTGAGCAATAGGCGTGTCGTTACGTAGTAACTATTTAGTAATCTGTGGTGTCGTGTCGTCCGTCACGTCACAAAGTCACAATCATCACAATGTTAGGAATTTTGTGCTAATTCTAAAATGAATTAATTTAGAAGAAACAAATGTCTATAAAAAAAAAATACAAGATCTGCTCCTCTATTCCCAACCACAATGTTCTTCAAAACTTTACTATTCGATGTGAACCTGGCTGGCTATAAGATACCAAGTCACCCAACGTGTGACCAAATGCAACTAACTAATTTTTGATTCGATACTTTATTCTCCTTTCCCATGCATTTTCTAATTGAATAATTGCGTTCAAATGAAGTTTAGGATTAGAGACCGCGATCCGCGACCAAGCAAACATAAGGTACGACCTGAAGTCAACTCACCAGATGGACCAACGATCTGGAAAAAGTCGCAGGCATGGTCTGAATTCATAATTAGGCGCAGGAAGCAATAGACTGCCTTAAAGGCAGATTAGATATTATTATTATTAGGTACTATTATTGTTATTTAGTGTTAGTGATTATTTGTCAATGGGTTGCAGCACTTGCAGCTGAAAATCAGCGTCGTTTGCCATTTAGGTAAGCGACATTTTAATAATAATAATAATAATAAATTTGCCCACACTGAATTGCAACTGATGGATTTATTGAAAGTAACAGAAACTTTCAGTAGAGCCATCAGGATGGAATTTGGGGTGGACAAGTGTGCAGTCATGCATGTTGAAAGAGGTGTGATAGTGGAATCTGAAGGGGTAGAACTTTCGGACTCCACTAAGCTTAGCTGTCTTTCTGGAACCGAAACTTACAAATATCTGGGTATATCACAAGCATTAGGAATACCTGATACTGGTATGAAACAGACATTGCAGGAACGTTTCTTCGGCCGCCTAAAAAAAGTGTTAAAAAGTATTTTGTCAGGCGGTAACAAGCTTCGCGCCTTCAATGGGTGGGTCATGCCAGTCCTAATATACTCTTTTGGTATACTCAGATGGACTCAGACTGAACTCGACAAAATTGATAGACGAGTAAGGACACTGTTGACTGCATTTCGGATGCATCATCCCCGATCATCAGTAATGAGGTTGTATATCCCGCGGAAATGTGGGGGTCGTGGCTTTTTAAATGCTAAGACCCTCCATAACCGCGAGGTATACAACCTTAGGGAATACTTTCTAAAAACAGACACCAATATGCACCGTAATGTGGTCGCAGTGGACACGGGACTCACCCCGCTTGCTATGGGCAGAGAGAACTGGCGCAAACCTGTAGTACTTAGTGCTGACGATCGCAAGGAGGTATGGAAAAGCAAGCAGCTACATGGACGCTTTTATCGGGCCTTAAATGGGCCTGATATTGATTTAAAAGCGTCCGTATCTTGGTTACAGTTTGGTAATCTTTTCGGCGAAACCGAAGGTTTTGTCTTTGCCATAATGGACGAAGTTGTTATGACTAAGAACTACCGGAAACATATTCTGAAGGATGGTACAATTGACATCTGTCGGGCATGTCATTGTCCCGGAGAATCCCTCAGACATATTGTTTCTGGTTGTTCTCGTCTTGCCAACGGAGAATATTTGCACAGACATAACCAAGTGGCCAAGATTATACATCAGCAACTTGCTCTTAAATACCATCTTGTAGATTTTGAAGTACCATACTACAAATATCGATACCTCTGGGCTCAAAGGTCGTAAAGGACAAAATGGGACTTTTCAGGAGAAGCAAAAAACAAAAGAAAAAAAATATTTTGTACTCTAACTTTTTTGTTTCTTGAGCTATTTTAATAAAAAAAGGAAGAAAGTGCTTAGAATTTATAGTATTTTCTAAGGCAGATTAAAAAAAATACCCTAGTGCTGTATTTACCGAGATAGATTTCCTTTACGACCATAAATTTGAAAATAAAAGTCCTTTACACCCGTCAAATTTCCATCCTAAGATTTCACCGAAGGGTGTAAATCTACTTCACTGCGCAATTCTGAAGAAAATAAGGTAATAATCGACTAGTGTAATAATTTTTAGGTCATAAGGATCACTTGCTAACTCATTTTTAAGGGCTACTTTATTAATTAAACTTATATTTTTTAATATTAAGCTCGTCAAATTGACGTCGCCACCACCCTGATGGTAAGCCGTGGTGCATCTCAAGATTGGGGGCCAGTCTCACAGTCTGTAAGACTTTCGACAGTAGTTCCTCAAGTTGCCGGCCCTGTGATGTGCCTCTTCACGCTCCTCTTGAAGAACCCGGGATTGTAAGATGAGGGAAAAACGTATGCGGGCAGGTTGTTCCATGTTCTTATAGTTCGACAGATGAACGATCTTTTGAAATGCTTGGTTCAGGCGAAAATTCTCTCCACTGTGTACAAGTGGCATCTCTGCCCCGGCACGCGTTGTTTGGGTTTGGAAAGGAGATGGTAGGATTAGGTTGAATCGAGCTCTTCAGAACATTCACCGTAATACATTCGGTAGAAGGCAGCCAAGGACGCTATGGTTCTTCGTTGCGCTAACGGTTCGAGGTCTCCCGTCACCTCAGGACAACCAATTATTCGGATAGCACGTCGCTGCATAGCGTTGACGCTAGTAGGTGTCTTGCGGAGTCATCCCAAATGTGAGAACAGAATTCGACGCAGGGGCGAATCTTCGTCTTGTACAGTAAACATCTCTGATGTGACGTGAAATAGTCTCAGCTTATTCAGGAATTCTAGTTTCCACGAGGCCAGCCCAATACATCTCTCTACGTAGGTTTTGTGATTGAGCTTTCTTTTAGTGGAACTGTAATGTTCCGAGGACAGGGTAGGGATAGGAATGGGGACTTATTAGCTGTGTGTTTTTCAGGCATTGAACTCGACAACTCGACGACAACCTGTCCGAACCCCATTGGGCAATGCGACCCAGGTCCCGGTGAAGATCCGCCACGAGTTGTCGTCTCTTTCCTTCCACGTCGCCTCGCCCCTCCGCTGGACGACCAGAATAGCTCCCATGCAGGGTACTATCATCCGCATAACAATGAATGCACCCAAGGGACAGCATGTCATTGATATGCAGAAGAAAGAGTTGGGGAAAATACTGATCCCTGTGGTACTCCGGCATATACCTGCAAAAAGCAGGAAGCCTGACCATCACAGAGGACCCGTGTACGTCGCCCGTGCAGGAAGCTGGCCAACCATCGGCACAACTGAGGCGATAGGCCATATGCCGGCAGCTTGGAAAGATGCGACGCATGTCATACCCTATCAAAGGCTTTAGCCATGTCTAGGCCAATAGCCAGAGATTCACAGTGCTTCTCCATAGCCTCACCCCAGGTGTGTGTAATGTACGCTAAGTGGTCACCCGTTGATCGTTTCGGCCTAAAGCCATATTGACAATCGCTAATTAACGAGTGATCCTCCAGATAGCGCATGAGCTGTTTGTTGATAATTAGCTCGAACACTTTGCAGATTACGGTGGTTACGGCTATGGTGCGATAGTTGGCCGGATCCGACCGATCCCCTTTTTTGGGGATCGGCTGAACGTTTGCTTCCTACCAAGCCTTCGACTCTTCTCCCGACGAATAGGAAAGACGATACAGGTGTGTTAGCGTTGGACATAATTCAGCTGCACCTGGGAATTAGCCGCAAAGAGATTGGCCAGCATTTCTGATTTCTCTTGGGCCTTGTGAGTCAGTCATCCGTCAAGATAGCGCAGCGGCGCGGCGGCAGCAAGAGCTTGCAAAAGTTGGCCTGCACGGCTTTGGTCAGTTGCCAGTATTCCCGTCTGCCCGTCGGATGTTACGTGAGCTCCTGACCAAGCCGCGTGATGCGCTGGGTGTCCACTCTCTTGAAGGCTCTCTTACTGGACCTAGTGGCTCTGTTGTACGCTGCTTTGAGGCGGGCCACTTTCTGGTCGCGCACAGACCGAGCCCTGATCCAGGCGCGGTAAGCCGCCTGTTTTTGTTGAACAGCTACGGCGCATTCACGACCGAATAAGGGGCGGGCTTTGCGGATGCTGGCGACATCAATGTATGGAATGTAATCTCAATGATGAAGCCCACCCTGTAAAGCAGCGCTGACTCCACGGGACGGCCGACTGACTCAGGAGGACTCAGGGCAAAATAAACGGATTTCAGGTCGTCCGTTGGCGCCAAAGAACGAATAAATTTCATTATATTTGCGGTTTTTCGCACTCCGTTTGACAAAACGATGATGTGTTTTTTAACAAGTTTTCGTCAATAATTACGCCAAGGTATTTAATGCTGTCTGTCCTTTGGATGAATTCACATTTGCAACCTTTCATTTCTTTGCAGTAGTGTAATTTGATACCAAGAGATGTGTAATGGGCCGATCTAGCTGTTTTATGAAAATATACATATTTAGTTTTACGGGCATTCAGTGTAACTAAATTATAATGAAACCATGTTGACACTTGCCCCAGGCCCAACTCGGCTTTCGTAAATTTTTCAGTCCAACTTGCACCATCAAATATAACAACAGTGTCATCGGCATAGCATATTATATTATCCATATACATTATAAAAAGCGTTGGGCCAAGCACGCTACCCTGTGGGTCCCCAAAGTCGATTGTATCTAGCTCACTTTTAAAGTTACCCACTTTAACACACTGCTTAAAGTAGCGGTATGGATGTGAAGGACATCAGGACAAGTCCTGATGTCCTTTACATCCATATTTTTGAGGTGACTTATAGGGAGTATAGGACCATTAAAATTTTTTATGTGTTTTACACCCAAAATTTTCTTTATATTTTCCTTTACTACCAAAATAATTTCCCTCTAGTAGGTAAGTGTTATTTACTTCCATATTTTCACGGTAAACTTGGCTTAAAGTCTCAGATTATGTAGGTCGTAAAGGCATTTTGTTTGCGAATATCGTAAAACGGAATAAACAGATCGATAGGGAATCAAAAATTGAGTAAAACTGTATCAAAAAGTCATTTTCGCCCAAATGTCCTTTACGACCTTTGAGCCCAGAGGTATCGATATGTGCCCGACCCAGTTCTCGAAGATGGTCAGGTCACACTATATTGGGATCGATCTATCATCACTGACAGGACTATTGTTGCCAATAAGCCTGATATAGTGGTGATAGATCGATTGGAACGCCTCGCAATAATTATCGATATCAGCATTCCTCATGATGACAACCTCTTTAAAGCAGAAAAGGACAAAGAAATTAAATATTTGGATCTGGCTCATGAGGTTGTTGACATGTGGCATGTTGATTCGGCAATTATTGTTCCAATTATCGTTTCAGTCCACGGCTTGATGGCAAAGAGCCTCGATAAACATCTAAAGAGGCTCTCGTTAGACGGCTGGATCAAGGGCCTGATACAGAAGGCAGTACTTCTCGACACGGCACGCATTGTGAGGAGGTTCCTGTCTCTGAAGCCCTAACCACCGGTAGTTTGGTCTCTGCACCCGATGCCGGTGGGACACTGTTTTTTTATATTTTTAAATAGATTTTTATTTTTATATTATTTATTTAAAAATGTATTAAAATATGTTATAAATGAAAAATAAATGGAATAATAATAATAATAAATCTTTATTTTCAAGCAACATTAGAGACAGTTACAGGTGTTATTTACTTACTCTACGGCTCATAGATACATACCTTAATACTAAAAATACATATACATATAACTTAACCTAATTGACACGCACTGACGTCGACGTGCCGCGAGGCGGGGTGTCCCGTGTCGGCAGGCGTCCTCTAAAGCGCCTGTACTTCACCCCTCTCGGCCAGAAGTCAGGATCCATAAAGGTGGTGATGCGGTCTGTAGGAACCCTCACCACAAAAGAATTGAAGCTCACATTATGATGAGAGTTCAGCTTCTCCACCCTCAAGCCCAACCCGGTCTTCTTCTGGAGGTAGTCTACGACATCTACGACCTTCACGTTGTAGTGAATCCGGGATACGTAGACCATCGTAGTTGGGACCTCTGCACGGAAGTGCTGCTCTATCGGTCTTGAAGCAGTACCGCATTTTGCTGAGCTGTGGTCCCTTTTGGAACAATGTCAGTGTTATCTGCCAAACTTGTGAACTTGCAAAACTGTATTATTGTGGCATTTTACCAAATAAAAGATTTTTCTATTTCTATTTCTAGATTTTTTGTCTCGGGGTATTCTTCCGAGGGCTGACCCGGGACCCCTGGCTGTTAGGTAGAATAGGTAGGATACGTGTGGTTTTCAGTCGGTAGGAGTCCGGCATAGCATAGCATTCCTATAGAATTATCCTCGATTAAAACTAAAAAAATTGCGTGTACTTAGTGTACACACGTAAGAAGTGAAATTTCTTCATAAACTTAATTTTCACCTCACCTTAAATTAAGTCAAAAAGTACAAAAGTACAAAAGTACAAAAGTCCAAAAGTCTAAAAGTCCAAAAGTCCCAAAGGCCAAAAGTCCAAAAGTCCCAAAGTCCCAAAGTCCCAAAGTCCCAAAGTCCCAAAGTCCCAAAGTTCCAAAGTCCCAAAGACCCAAAGTACCAAGATCCCAAAGTCCCAAAGTCCCAAAGTCCCAAAGTCTAAAAGTCTAAAAGTCCAAAACTCCAAAACTCCAAAAGTCCAAAAGTCCCAAAGTTCCAAAGTCCCAAAGACCCAAAGTACCAAGATCCCATCCAAAAGTCCAAAAGTCCCAAAGTCCCAAAGGCCAAAAGTCCCAAAGTCCAAAAGTCCCAAAGTCCAAAAGTCCCAAAGTCCCAAAGTCCCAAAGTCCCAAAGACCCAAAGTACCAAGGTCCCAAAGTCCCAAAGACCCAAAGTACCAAGGTCCCATCCAAAAGTCCAAAAGTCCAAAAGTTCAAAAGTCCAAAAGTCCCAAAGACCCAAAGTACCAAGGTCCCATCCAAAAGTCCCAAAGTTCCAAAGTCCCAAAGACCCAAAGTACCAAGGTCCCATCCAAAAGTCCAAAAGTTCAAAAGTCCAAAAACCCTTAAATGACATGCTATCCTTGGATAAAGTACTCTTAATTCGAATCCACCGTGGTGGGGAACAGAACAAAGATGGCGCGTAACCAAAAATCGTGACGTGACGTGACGTGACGCAAATTTTTTTCCAACGCCGATAAAGAAGTTTCACTTCAAAAAGAAGACAGATTTGATGGATGACCTTACGTTCGGAGATATTCGTGCTCACTGCTATTATAAGGGGTGTGCAAAAGTCATATTATATAAAACTGTAAGAACTTAGTTTCCATTCCATTTCCATATCATGAAGGCACTGAACAAACGTTAGGTAAGGTAATAATAACCCGACGATCTGTGCCTGTGGGCGGCAGTGAGTTCAGGTGAGACGTGGCATACGGGATAGCCGGCTCTTTAATAAACATGAGGCACCAGGCTGGGCCGCTAATAATAAATGAGCAAGCGAGCGGCCGGCACGTCTGCACACCCGGCACAAGGGAACTAGGAAAGTATAACGTCTTATAACTAATATTACTCATTACAATTTGATGAAATCCTAGTATAATAGTGCTATGAAGGTGAAAACGCACTTTTGCTTTGCTTTTTCCTCACATTGCTGCTGAGATGTGATATTCGATTCTCTTTATCATCTCATAAAGCACAATAATATTATTGTTAAAAATTATAGAGAAACATAATTATTACTTTATTATTATCTAAACTAAACCTTAATAAGGCCCTCGTGGCATTGTGCCCAAAAGACTAGCAGCATTCCCCCTTTGGATAGCAATAACTATTCGCTGAGCGAGAAAACTGTCAGCCCTTGGGACACCAGTCGACTCTACAAGGTGCTATGATAAATATAAAGAGCACTATTCAACTTCAGAGGAATGATTTTCTCTAAAGTTGCATAATGTGCAAGATTATGTAGGTAGTCACATTTTACAGATGGCAACACTGCAAAAGTCATCTTCAGTGTTTTGATAGCAATACCACTGTATACTGTAGTTTGACTCGGCCGGATTTTAGAAATAAATGCCTACAGCCGCGCGGTACGTAAGCATGCGATAGGGCTGCCCACCTACAGCCAAAGACTTCTATATAAACTGAGGTAGACATGCCCTACGCACCGATTTTTGAAACCTATAAACTGAGCTAATTAGCAGCGTTGCTCGCACTGTTGTGAGTCAAAACTTCGAGAGAAGGCGCTCGACTTGCAATCGGAGTCCATACGCCTTCTCTTTTACTCTTGTTCTATCCGTATATTGCTATTGTGTGTGGTGACAATTACGTAAAAAATATTTATAAGGGAGTGTAGTCTTATTAATGTGTGTGTTTGAGGATTGCTTTTGAAATCTCGCTTGTTATAGTACGGCACGTCTACCTCAGTTTATATAGAAGTCTTTGCCTACAGCATCTTAATAATTTGTGCCTACTTTGACGTTCTATTTAGTATTGCGATTGTAAATATGTACATACATACATTCATATAGTCACGCCTTTATCCCTGAAGGTGTAGGCAGAGGCATAGTATACGCCAACATTTTACCTTATAGTTTTACGTACGCGTAATAGATAGTGAGCCTAATGCAGTTGAATTTTTTCAATCCGCCCACAAGGCTTTCAATTTGTATAAGGATTGTCGTTTTACTGACAACCGGCTTTCATTTCGAGTAAATATGTACCTTTTATATTTAAACAAAAAAATACACTGTGAGTTATAATATAATATCCCCGCAACGGATGGCGGCGCGGGGCGGCGGTGTGGCGGCGCAGCGCCCGTTATCTACTAACGATTGAGTGAGACGGGTATAGAAATTTGAAAACGAGTAAGCGGCGTAGACAATAATAATCGGCTCATCACATGTTTCGTCAGTGATAGAATCACGGAATTCTAATCTTTATAATCATTGCGTTAAATTGATTTACAAAATTAAAACTATTTTTCGATTTGAAAGTACTAGTCAGTCTCTAGTACACTTGTACTTTTCGTACATTGTCAAGTTGTGTTAAATTTTGGAAGTTCATATTAGTCTCTAGGCGTGTAATAAAAATCAAAGGTAACAAAAATGCTATCATACGACGAAAGTCATACGGTGCTAAGTGTACTGTAACATCGGTCATCCACAAAGAAATGAATACTCTTGAAACATAACTACGAACTGACAACGGAACTAAATGTACTACCTATACGTACTAGAGTTCTGAACTAGTTTTTGAAGTGAAACTTCTTTATCGGCGTTGGAAAAAAATTTGCGTCACGTCACGTCACGTCACGTCACGATTTTTGGTTACGCGCCATCTTTGTTCTGTTCCCCACCACGGTGGATTCGAATTAAGAGTACTTTATCCAGGGATAGCATGTCATTTAAGGGTTTTTGGACTTTTGGACTTTTGGATGGGACATTGGTACTTTGGGTCTTTGGGACTTTTGGACTTTTGGACTTTTGGATGGGACCTTGGTACTTTGGGTCTTTGGGACTTTGGTACTTTGGGTCTTTGGGACTTTGGGACTTTTGGCCTTTTGGACTTTTGGACTTTTGGACTTTGGGACTTTTGGACTTTGGGACTTTGGGACTTTTGGACTTTTGGACTTTTGGACTTTTGGACTTTTGGACTTTTGGACTTTTGGACTTTTGGACTTTTGGACTTTTGGACTTTTGGACTTTTGGACTTTTGGACTTTTGGACTTTTGGACTTTTGGACTTTTGGACTTTTGTACTTTTGTACTTTTGTACTTTTTGACTTAATTTAAGGTGAGGTGAAAATTAAGTTTATGAAGAAGTTTCACTTCTTACGTGTGTACACTAAGTACACGCAATTTTTTTTTATTTTGGAGGTTATACTATATTGGATCGCACCGTTCACTGACTTAGCAAGCACAAGTCTAGTTTTAAACACAAACATACCTACTTTATGTAACTACCTAGTTCACTCGTGTCAATTACTTTGTTTAACTTTAGTCAACTAGTAGTATAGTACCAACTAGTACTTAAGTAAAATCAATTTGTAGTCTTACCTTTCGGAGTTTCCAGGAAATCTAAAAAACGTTATCTCTGGGTGCGTTATTGACGAATTCATGCAACCAAAACAAGCACAATAGACTCTAGATGTCATATTAAATATTTTTAGTAAATAAAACACGCGCGGTTACTATTTAAAAAAACGACACACCGTCCATTCGTCTACTCGGCACAATCGCGACTGCGGACGCTGCTTGCGTACTGAAAGGCCTGCCGAAAACGAGAATCGTAGGTATAGCTTGCGCTTCGTCCGTTTGTAGGGAGCTACAATACTGGTTAAACAACATATTTATACTGTGGCAATACGCAATACTTTCGGGTTAGTACTAAAAACTTCAGCCATCTTACGGCTAAGTACCTATCCCGCATCCCTTTACAGCAGTAGTCATTCAGTCAGTACAAAGAGAATGAAAAAGTAAATTACGCATTCACGCGCAAAGAAATCAAAATCTAGTAGGTACCTACCTACTTAATATCCGTTGGTTCCATTATCCACGGTGTTGGAACGTATGATAAGAGTTAACTTGATTGAGTTTCTTAATTAACAAGGTCTGTGATTTGTCCAGCCACATGCAAGTTAGTGATTAACGAGATTTTGTCCCGGTACTGATGCCAATATGACTTTGATAATTAGGGTAAACCGCCCAATTACTGGCACTCGTAGAATAAATTATTGGAACTTTAGTTAGAGTATTTTTCGAAAAAATAAGGGAAACCAAGTTTATTTCAGTTCAGTGTTGCCCATTATGTAGTTGTAGATATGCATTAAAAAAAAAAAGTAAAATAGCATTATTTTTCTGTTAGAAATGGGCAATATACTCTAAAGTGCCAATAATTGGAGTAGTGTCAATGATTGGGTGGTTTAGCATACAAACGGCAGAAAACCAGAGTGGTCGCCTAGTCGGTAAAGATGTTTCCCTCCTCTTACACATCTGGGTTCTTCAAGCGGAGCGAAAAGAGGCACATCATAGGGCCGCCAACTTGAAGAACAGAACATGTCATGTTTCCCGAGGGAGTATGGGAATAAAATATAGCGTATGTTATTCGGAATGAATGTAGCTTTCCCACGGCGAAAGAATTTTTGAAATCGGCACAGTAGTTTTTGAGTTAATTTATTACAAACGTACACACACAAATATACAATTTTACCTCCAAAGATAGATAAAATATAACTTTATTCTGTAAACTAGGTGAACGGGTACCAAATTGTTCTAGAAAAGTTGCAGACATTTTTGTTGTAAGCATCGTGCCACTGCCGGATGATTAGTGAAACCGCTGGCAATAATTATGTAAATTAGAGTACCTATGTAAATCTGTAATTTCCGCTAAAGTTTACTAAACTATTGACCTTTTCGAGACACAAGCAAAACAAGATTGCTTGTCTAATCGCATTCATGATTAGATGAGTATCCGAACTCATCTAATCATGAATGCCTTGGCAACCCTATGTAACAATAACAAATCAATCTCTTCATGAATTATGGTACCCTGGTCGTGTGGTAGAGTAGTATAAAGATGAATAACTTCTTTCTTGAACTTGATTCTGTCTGAAGGTGGTTGTTGCATGCAACGCGGCAACGCATCAATAATTCAATTCTCATTACCTCCGCAGAACAAAATGATCCACCTGATGATGATGATACCCGGAAAAAGATTATCGGATCTCAGAACTGAAACAATAGTCACAAGACTATTTAGTTTCATCTCATTACAATTGTTGTTTCGTGTTCCTTTCTACTAAAGTGCTTGCAAGTATCTACTATGTTACTTATTCTTTGGGTTACTTTTAACAGGAAGAAGGCATATTCATTAGAAGTTCTAAATATATGTTTTTAGGTGCCCGTTACTTTGTTTTGTAGGAACATCATACTTGGTGTACCTGGGAGTCCTGGGTGGGACCAAAGTTCTTTGTCTAGTCAAGTGCAGTTTAATTCCAATAAATTAAATTCATCTTCTCAAGTGGCAAGTTGACTGGACGGACGGACCCCTTCTGTCTTTATTTTTTTTTACTTGCTAACAGATGATTTCAGTTACCAATATTACTAAGGAAGCATAAAGTTATCATACCAAACATTATCAAGTCTAAAGACGTCATAAATTGCTCGTCGTTAGATTGCACAGTATCTAAGTTTTTTAAGAAAACAGTGTCGATGGTCAGTTACAGTACTTGCAGTTTCCGATCTCTACCTACCTACCCATTTAGTATTGTTGGAAACGTGTGAAATGGGCCTATCCAGACTGAACTCGAAATTGACTGTTGATAAGAGGAGTCAACCTTGCAGGATAATCAGACAAGCAAGAGGTAGGTGTACGTATTTTTCGCACATAATAGATGCTACATAGGTACTCCTAAAACTTCATGCTTGCTTAGTAGAATTGTAGCCAAAATCACCTGTTATTGAATGATGAATTTGATCATGGTTGCGCTGTTGTTGTGGATTGCTACAGTCATGTCAGTATTGTCAGTCAGCCATTCAGTAAATCAGTCTACTACATTGATGATTATGTATTACGCACATACCTATTGATTGTGATTTTTGACAGCCGCCATTATCATGTTACTCTAGTAATATACAATACGTCAATGTCCCTCCCAACCCATGGTACACGGGTACACCTCATTGGTTCACCTGGGTGGACCACGACCAATTATTTTTTTCCATGGTACACGTTAATCAAACGTATATTTTTTTAAATAAATTATGTTGGTCGTGGTTCACCTGCGTCTACTTAGACGGTAAGTAGGTACTTAATTTGAAATTAAACGCCTTTATCATTTAGTATTATATGTTTAACACTTAAAGAAATAAAATAAACTAAATTCTAATTAAACAAAATTAAGCTACATAAAAATAAAATTAATAATTAGGCATATGAGGACTATCAGGCGTCAAAGAATTCCTTAATTCCTTAAGAACTACTTGATACTTGAATGAATTATCGCAGTTTCTCTAATGCGTAACCAACAGAAATATCATTATTTAATAATTGCATCTGTATGTTGATAATGTCGTCATGTGTTAATTAATGTGGTGGACCAAGGGTAAATAATTCTGCCTGTAGTACACCAAGGTGGACCAAGGTGTACCACGGAAAAAAATAATTGGTCGTGGTCCACCCAGGTGAACCAATGAGGTGTACCATGGGTTGGGTGGGGTTCAATGTAAGGTAATTTTTAATGTTTACATAGATTTAGAGAATTGAGAATAGCTAACAATTTTAATTTTTTTCAGTACCTACCATCGATCTATTAGTATCAATGTTCAGTACATTTTAATGTGGATCCGTCTCCTATGCAATAAATGATGCAATGCAATGTGTGACGGTAAGTACGGTAACACATACCTACTTAAAATGCAAGAAAGTCGGTTAAAAAGAAAAGCATTCTCACCTTTACCGGCGGCGTAGGTATATACAGGGGAGGGTCGTTTTGTGAGCCACTGTATATCTCTTGACCATCCATGCCCATCTTGCATCCTTCAGCATCATGGATACTGTATCTGCATACGATTCCGTCGGCAGGTTTCGCGTCGTACCCCGGCGGTTTTCCAACGTGGAAACCCTTCGCTTTTACCCAAAAGCGAAACTTGGAACTGTCCGAACTATTGCATTCCTCCCCTCGTAAAGTGCGCAGGATTCGCGCATACTTTTTCAAAGTTATAGTTTTCGTTTTAGCTAAATCTCCATAAGTTTGGATCACCCACGGCTGGTATGTCGAAAACAGATCCAGCTTCGGATCTCCCGTGTGGGTTTTGGGTCTTTTATTGTTGTTCTGCTCATTCTTCTTATCCGCCTTGGAAGTGCCTGCTGTCGACTTGCGTTTTGACGGTTTCCGCGGTGTTTTCTCCGGGATAGCCTCCTGTGTCAACTTTTTACGAAGTCCCCGATCAGTAATCATCGCTGCTGCCATGATTATGATAGTTATTTGCACTAGTTAAACTTAAAAATAAAAACTTCTCATAGTTTATTGAACATGTCTGAAATTAACACAAAGTCACTGCACGTTTTCCCAAGCACTACTTTATTTTCCATTAGGATAAACAGTACTCGTATCGTTCTGAGAAAAGGCTGAGGAATTGTTTTTACAGAAAGTTGTCGAACAGAAAACTTCACTTCGTGTGAACAACTTCGAGAAAGCGAACTTTTGACTGCGAAGTTCGCAACGACCTACAAGGACTCGGTAGCGGAAAACTTTTCCGTCGCGTCGGGCAGCTATTTGAACCACGGCTCAACGTCAGCTGCCCTTTCGAAATGTTTGATTACTACAATAAAGTTCCTGGATAATTTACAATCTCAAAGTTAACGTTACTATTATTTTTCATTTCAGTCCCAATTCGTTGTTAAATCTGAAGTTTTCAGTCAACTTCGGATGTTGTTGGTAAACAGTTTCGCTGGCAACAGGTGTCAGCGTGCGAAGTTTGTAAGAAAAAGAAATGGTGGCCAAACAAACAGTAGGTACCGATTGTTGTGGGGGCAAGCGTCCCGAGCGAGCGGAGATCGCGCGGCGGGTGTGGGAGTACCCGACGCAGGTCCTGCCGTGACAGCCGCTCGCGGACAGCGCGCGCGGAGTACTGAAGTAGGCATGTAATGTAGTAGGTACGGGCCGGGCGCTACCAGGCGCACGGGCGGCGCGTCGGAGCGCGGCTCGCGGCACGTGCGGGACGGGCCGACTCAAAGCTAATTGCCCGCAAAACAATCGGGCGGATCGCCGCGCCACTCGGCCGCGGGGCGCCGTGCACTGATAAAAACGTACGAGACTCACACTCCGCCCGTCACTCTCATAGATAACACGGCTATTGTTATAAATAACTTAGTCATCTCTATACCTAAGCCTGTGTCGGGTACTCCTACTCGGGTTCATTGTTCAGCGGTGCGTTCCAATATCATATCAGTTAACATCGGTGCGGTAGATTAGGTGGAATGTCGCTGAAATACTAATATGCCTAATACCTATAGGTAGGTGGGTAATCTAAGCATAGGTTTTAAATTAAAGTAGGTACGAATACAAAGCGATTCATGTTGACGTTCACACTCGCCCACAACCCTTGATACCGATACTACAATTTGATAGGTACCTACCATGGAGCAAATATAAAAAAATTAAAAACTGAAGTGACTTAAGGCACTAAAGGCACAACTAGGGAATGCAATACCGGGATACCGGGATCCCGAAATACCGGGATCCCGCAGTATTTTTGCGGGACCAGTCCCGCACGTAAATCGTGCGGGATCCCGCGGGATTAGCGGGATTGTGCATAGGTAAACGCCATGTGTTATTCTGTAAGCGGAAGCGCACAAACTGATTCGGTTTGAGAAAGTTTTTTGTTATTGTGACGTAATATATAACCTAATAACGTACTTATTTGATTTTAGTGATTTAATCAGGGAGATTTAACTTTTCTTGTACTATAAAAGTATTCATTTATCTCGTACATTGCTTGCTTGACATGTAAAGTTAGGAGTCGTTTGGCAGACAAGAATACTTAAATGTATATCCGTTTAATAATCTCAATACAAAAGTAATATTAAATAATTTATTTTTCCTTGTGCCCCGCGGACTCAGTGTACTGTAAAAGATCACTGCAGTAAGTTACATTTACTATGGCCGGTCCTTAGATGGGTGACCACTTTGTGACATTTATTTGAGCGTTGCCGTGCTTCGGATGGCACGTTATCCCGTTGGTCCCGTTTGCCGGTAAAATAGCAGCTAAGTCAAGTTGAAGGCCCGGCTCGTCTCATCTCATAATGTCCTTTTCTCGAAATGTCCTTTCTCATTATGTCATTTTCTCGAAATGTCCTTTCTCATAATGTCCTTTCTCAAAATGTCCTTTTCTCAAAATGTCCTTTTCCCAAAATGTCCTTTCCTCGAAATGTCTTTTTCTCAAAATTTCCTTTTCGCGAAATATCCTTTTCTCAAAATTTCCTTTTCGCGAAATGTCCTTTTCTCAAAATGTCCCTTTCTCCAAATAT
Source organism: Miltochrista miniata (assembly GCA_933228765.1). NCBI lineage: Eukaryota > Metazoa > Arthropoda > Insecta > Lepidoptera > Erebidae > Miltochrista > Miltochrista miniata. Next base: position 9,182,931 of record OW121769.1, read on the forward strand.
GTGCACTACAGGATTAACCCCGCTCAATCCGATTTGATACGAAGGCTAATGCGGAAGCTTCGCTGCGCTCCGCTCCGGCCTTAGCCTTCTAACCTAACCTATCCAAGTCGGATTGAGCGGGGTTAATCCTGTAGTGCACATATTTTGAGAATGGGACATTTTGAGAAAAGGACATTAGGTATGAGATGAGACCATTATGCCTCGTCCTGCCTACCCCTTCGGGGATTAAGGGGGTGACTATTTTTCAGTTCTAGATGGACGTATGATACAGAATTCTATTCTTTTCTCAATGACTTTCAGAAATATGCGGGATCCCGCAAATACCGGGATCCCGCGGGACTGAGATTGCTCAGTCCCGCAAATACCGGGATTACAATCTTGTTGCGGGATTGCATTCCCTAGGCACAACCAAAGGTAGAAGTAAAACTAAATACTTACAGAACTAGTGGGAATGGTTGAAAGACAAGTCATGTGTATGAGAACCTCCTCCTTTTTTGAAGTCGGTTAAAAAGCATAGTCTCATGAGTCACAGAACTAATGGGAACAAAAATTACCAGTAGTTCTGCCAACAGAACTAGTCAACAGAACAGGTGATGGAATAGTTTACGAAAGTCAGGTGTAAGCTTTCTTTTTTTGCGGGCGTTTTTTTTCACGCGTGGCCACTATTTGAGATGTGGAACTTTGTTAAAATAGGAACTTCGCCTTCGTTGATGATATGGTACCGAATAGTTATTTTTTTCAGATACTTAATCTTAATAAACAAACATAAACGCAAATACAATCTATGCGACCTTTCATTGGTGCATCTGTCTTTTCTTTTTTTTGGTCGTCCTGAGGGAATGCAATCCCGCAACATAACTGTAATCCCGGTATTTGCGGGACTGAGAGATCTCAGTCCCGCGGGATCTCGGTATTTGCGGGATCCCGCATATTTCTGAAAGTCATTGAGAAAAGAATAAAATTCTGTATCATACATGCATTTAGAACTAAAAAATAGTCACGCCATAGTCCCCGAAGGGGTAGGCAGAGGCATATTATATGCCGGCATTTCACCTTTTAAGATTTCATGCCACGTAATAGGTTGTGAACCTAGGTCTTGAAATGGACAGGTGTAGGTTGTGACTGCTGGCTGTTGTTCGCTTCGAAATTTTTCAACAGCAAGCATCATAAAGGCCTTACAGAACACTGAGTCCGCGGGACCACGAGCGCTTCGATTACCTATAAAACCTATTTACCTACCTATAAATTCTATAAAACATTGAATTGCCTCTACAAAACAACACTTTATAATACCTAACTCAAAAAACTCCTTAATTTACGATTAACATACTTATCACCTACCTACTTATGTTAAAACAAAGAAATGGTGAAAACATTCATATTGATAAGATTTAAAATACTTCTCGCCTTTCTTAGTCTCTCGGCAATTTAAAAAAACCGGCCAAGTGTGCGTTGGACCATGAAGGGTTTCGTAGCAGCAAGTCTCGTCGAGGTCTTCCACGCGGACCCGTTGGGGTCCCGGGGTAACTAATGCAGGCTCTTCTGCCTCTTCTAGTGGCTTCAGCGCCGCCTGCGACTACAGGCGGGTCACTAGGTGGGACGCTAGGCGTCCGTGATGGTCCGAGTGGATGGGCGTCGCTGCGGCGCGGCCGAGCCCGCGCACGTAGGGCGGCCGGCCACCGCGACGTCTCCGATCCGGTGTGGCTACGACCCGTCGCACGGCGAGGTCGAGCTCACTGGTGTTGACGCCAGTGAGCGCCCATCAGCCAGCGACGGGGAGCGGTCGTGTCCGGAGCAGCAAGTAACATAATATAAAAGTTTTTATAGTTCGTTGTAACTTTGTATTGTGTTCTCGCAGTGGTAGTGATTGTTCTGACCGAAAATTGCGGTTTATGACGTATTAAAAAAATACTACCAGCTCTATCTCGTTCAAACCAATTTTCGTTGGTAGTTTTTATGGCAATGTACATCATACATTCTATTTAGATTTATCATTCTCTTGGTTTAGGAAGTTAGAACTTAGAGGGAGGGGGGGGGGGACACATTATTCCACTTTTCAATTTCAAAATTAACTTTTGACTCGATTTTAAACGCCAGCTTAGGCCCAGATCGTGCAAGATTATTAGCGCTCAGCAGAAAGGAATCCGGTGATTGGCTAAATGCTTTTCCAACTGCTAACACCGGAACCTTTCTTGAACCGGACACTTTGAGAATGGCAGTTGGCTTGAGACTTGGCGTCCCGCTCTGCGCCCCACACCTTTGCCCCTGTGGTGTTACCGTTGACTCTATGGGACACCATGGACTATCCTGCTTAAAAAGTGCAGGTCGCTTCTCTCGCCACGCTGCGCTTAACGATATCATTCGCCGTGCTCTTGCCACCGTCGGTGTGCCCGCACTCTTAGAGCCAAATGGCATTTTTAGGGACGATGGTAAGAGACCGGATGGGATGACCTTAATTCCGTGGGAGATGGGTCGGGTCCTAGTCTGGGATGCCACTTGCGTAGACACATTGGCCCCGTCCCATCTTCCTCGAACAAATGAAAAAGCCAGCGCAGCAGAGGAAGCGGCAGAAAATAAAAAGATAACGAAGTATAAGGGTCTCGGCTCGTCGTACAATTTTATTCCAGTCGGTGTCGAGACCCTAGGTCCTTGGGGTCCCAAGGCGCATAAATTCTTCAAAATTTTGAAGAAGCGTCTATTGGAGTCTACTGGTGACCTAAGAGCTGGCAGTTATTTCTCCCAACGAATAGGCATCGCCGTTTAAAGGGGGAATGCTGCCAGTCTTTTGGGCACAATGCCACGGGGGCCCTATTTAGATTTAGTTTAGTTTTATTTATTTTGTAAATAGTTATTACGCTTTAATGTACATACCATTTGTCTAATGAATAAATTATATTTCTTTGGAAGTGTCTCTTGCGCAAACTATTCACTTTAGAAAAAAATTATATTAGAAATCTCAATAGCATTTTTGAAGACCTATCTAAATACACCCCACACGTATGGGTTTGAAGAAAAAAAATTGAGTTTCAGTTCTGAGTATGGGGACCCCCAAAATTTACTGCTTTTTTTCTAGTTTTATATAAAAATCTTAATGCGGTTTACAGAATACATCTAGTTACCAAGTTTCAATAGCATATGCCTTATAGTTTTGGAGAAAAGTGGCTGTGACACACGGACGGACAGACAGACAGACAGACAGACAGACATGACGAATCTATAAGGGTTCCGTTTTTGCCATTTGGCTACGAAACCCTAAAAACGACAAATTTTCTTTTGTTTTGTACTATATTACACCCATCGACTGCACAATAATTACGTGGTTTCTGCATTTCGAAGCGTAAGCGCGGGAAACGTGCGGTGCGATGCGATGCGACCGCTCAGTCGGGCGTTCGGCACTCGGCAGCCCTCTGCCAGTTGCATCCCCAGGGATATGCCGAGCGGTAGGTACATAGCGCGCGGTTTTGAGCGAGTGACGGAGGCCTGCTTCAACTTGGCTTAACGACTACCATTTTACCGGCAAATGGGACCAACGGTTTAACGTGCCTGTCGAAGCACAACAACGATTAAATAAATGTCACAAAGTGGTCACCCATCTAAGGACCGGCCATAGTAAATGTTTCTTACTGCAGTGATCGTATACAGAACAAAGGGTCGGCGGGCAAGATAAAATAAATTATTCATTATTAGATACTTATGTATTGAGATTATTAAAAACATATACATTGAAGTAATAAAATACCTAATGACAATTTTTAGAAACAAATAAAATGGGTAGTTTTGGTATTACTTTAAAAGTGCGTATAAAACATAGCATGTCAAAATTCTTGTCTGCTAAACGACTCAACGACTACCCTAACGACTAACCTAACCTAACTTTACATGTCAGAATAGATAGCCAGCAAGCAATTTCCGATATCATTTAATACTTTTCTAACTGTTCATAGTACAAGAAAAGTCAAATCTCCCTGATTAAATCATCAAATTAAATAAGTACGTTATTAGGTTATATGTTACGTCACAATTACAAAAATCTTTCTCGATTTGCGCGCTTCCGCTTACAGAACAAGTGAACAACACATGGCGTTTACCTACGGGATCCCGCACGATTTACGTGCGGGACTGGTCCCGCAAAAATACTGCGGGATCCCGGTATTTCGGGATCCCGGTATCCCGGTATTGCATTCCCTAAGTCCTGCCCCACGAGTACCAACGGTCTTCACTCCAGAACTCGTGGCGGGGGGTCGTCCAACACCACGAGTACCAAGTCGCGGTCTCCACTCCAGAACTCGTTTGCTCCACCGACCATCGGTTCTCCTACAGATATGACCAGCCCACTGTCACTTAAAACTGCATAGTCTGCGAGCTATGTCGACCACTCTGGTTCTCCTGCGGATAACATCGTTCCGGATACTATCCCTCAGAGACACCCCAAGCTATACAATCTATACTGTATTACAACTAACAGATTATACTGTATCTGTATGCACAGAAATCAGAAAAAGATCTTATGAACAGTAATGGTTAGACAGTTGAAATTTTCACAGAAGATGAAGGTATCTAGTTCTATGACCGCCAATGCCGCCATCGAGAAATACTAACAATTTTTAAACATGGAACGACCTGCCCGTACACGTGTTTCCCTCATCTTACAATCCCGGGTTCTTCAAGAGGAGCGTGAAGAGGCACATCTCAGGGCCGCCAACTTGAGGACCACTGTCGAAAGTCTTACGGATTGTGAGACTGGCCCCATCGCTAGATGCGCCACGGCTTTCCATCAGGCTGGTGGCGACGTCAATTTGGCGAGCTAAGTATAGAAAAAAAACGAACAATAAAAAAATGGCTGGGTTTTTATCCGAATTAAAAAAAAGGGTTCTCAATTCCACTGTATTTTTTTCTTATGTTTGTTTGTAACCTCAAGTCATCATATCTGACTGATTGGGTGAACCGATTTCGTTTTTTTTACGCTTCCCATCCCATTTGGTCCCATTACAAGCAAATCAGGCTCTAATGATGGCATCCCATAGAAGCCTCCCCCCTCCCGGCGGGCGACCATGGAACCAAATCAAGAAAACAGAAATTTTCTATTAGATTTTCATAATGTCCAAAGTCGAATGCCCTACATATTTACACAATCAAAATAATATCCTACTTGTATGTAAACAAACACCTCGCAAAAATGGAAGTTTTAGTTGAAATGAAACTGAAACGAAAAAACCAAAAAGGTCCTACGCAAAGGCAACTCTGGCAGAGCCTTGGCAAGACTCGACTCGACGACTAGCGCGCGCGCGCGCACGAGAACTCATCATCTCATCACTTCCTTTTAACATAGCGTGGCAGACAATATTCTATCTTAACTCTTTACTGTTAAAATCTAATTTCTACAAACACTTGTATTTTTAAAATACCAACAGTAGCGACAGTATCCTAGATGCGCGCGCAACGCGCACGATCATGCGCACGAGGGCCCGCACTCTTGCGCGAAATGTGCGCATGTTACTAGGCGCTCATAAAGCAAGAAGAGATTGAAAATGGTTGTATGTCGTATCGGTGCGCACGCGCTTGTGTTTGTAAAGACCATTCGACCCAATTATATTAACTCTTATGCCATTGGAATAAGGTGTATTTTTCGACACCTTGTTGATGATAGATAATAAAATTGCCAAACTCGACTGGTTACATACAACTATAGAATATATTATATAATCTGTGATACAACCACTAGTCCACTACCAAAGTCTCTACTGCCACCTACGCTGCCGCGCTACATTTAAATATTATATGAAAATTCTTTGCTTCTATGTTATCCTGTGAGTATGATGAACATGTTAGCCATGATTTGGGATCAGTATTTTTTTGTGATATTTTTTTACACGTTAATCCCACTGAAACTACACGGAGCATTATTATACTTTACTAGCGGACGTCACGCGGTTTCACCAGCGTAGTGCCCGTTCCCGTGGGAATACTTTAAGTACCATTGAAATGTAGGCGTATGCGTATACTATGCCCCTGCCTACCCTTTTGGCGATAAAGGCGTGACTTAATGTATGTAAAAAAATGATGTGTAGATAGATGTCAGTATATTCTTTACTGTAATCCATATTTCTTTCACATTTACTCTTCTACCTTATTTTATTTTATGTAAGCACGTTCTTCAAACTTTCCTCTCGCCGGGACTGCTGGATAAATTTCTTTTTGAAGTGAAACTTCTTATCGGCGTTGGAAAAAAATTTGCGTCACGTCACGTCACGTCACGTCACGATTTTTGGTTACGCGCCATCTTTGTTCTGTTCCCCACCACGGTGGATTCGAATTAAGAGTACTTTATCCAGGGATAGCATGTCATTTAAGGGTTTTTGGACTTTTGGACTTTTGGGCTTTTGGACTTTTGGACTTTTGGATGGGACATTGGTACTTTGGGTCTTTGGGACTTTGGAACTTTGAGACTTTGGGACTTCTGAACTTTTGAACTTTTGCACTTTTGGACTTTTGGACTTTTGGATGGGACCTTGGTACTTTGGGTCTTTGGGACTTTGGAACTTTGGGACTTTGGGACTTTGGGACTTTTGGACTTTTGGACTTTTGGACTTTTGGACTTTTGGATGGGACCTTGGTACTTTGGGTCTTTGGGACTTTGGGACTTTTGGACTTTTAGACTTTTGGACTTTTGGACTTTTGGACTTTTGGACTTTTGGACTTTTGGACTTTTGGACTTTTGGACTTTTTGGACTTTTTGGACTTTTGGACTTTTAGACTTTGGGACTTTTGGACTTTGGGACTTTTGGACTTTTGGCCTTTGGGACTTTGGGGCTTTTGGATGGGATCTTGGTACTTTGGGTCTTTGGGACTTTGGAACTTTGGGACTTTGGGACTTTTGGACTTTTAGGCTTTTGGACTTTTGGATGGGACCTTGGTACTTTGGGTCTTTGGGACTTTTGGACTTTTGGACTTTTGGACTTTTAGACTTTTAGACTTTGGGACTTTGGGACTTTGGGACTTTGGGACTTTGGGACTTTGGGACTTTGGGACTTTGGGACTTTGGGACTTTGGGACTTTGGGACTTTGGGACTTTGGGACTTTGGGACTTTGGGTCTTTGGGACTTTGGAACTTTGGGACTTTGGGACTTTGGGACTTTGGGACTTTGGGACTTTGGGAGTTTGGGACTTTGGGACTTTGGGACTTTGGGACTTTGGGACCTTGAGACCTTGGGACTTTGGGACTTTTGGACTTTTGGCCTTTTGGACTTTGGACTTTGGACTTTGGACTTTTGGACTTTTGGACTTTTGGACTTTTGTACTTTTGTACTTTTTGACTTAATTTAAGGTGAGGTGAAAATTAAGTTTATGAAGAAGTTTCACTTCTTACGTGTGTACACTAAGTACACGCAACTTTTTTTTTTTAGATTATGCAGTACTATTGTTATAGAATGCCTCTAATCTATACTAATATTATAAAGAGGAAAGATTTGTTTTTTTGTTTGTTTGTTTGTAACGAATAGGCTCCGTAACTACTGGACCGATTTGAAAAATTCTTTTACTGGTATTTAAACTTTCATGGTCACTGACATTAGTATTAAAGTTAGCGGGATATTTACCATGTATTGTTGTGAGTTTCCGATATTTCGGTAACAGCGCCGAAATATCGGAAACTCACAACAATACATGGTAAATATCCCGCTAACTTTAATACTAATAAATTCGTACCTATATCATTGTACCTATATCTCTGTATATTGTTTTTTGTTTTATTTCTTGTGTGTACATAAATAAATAAATAAAAATAAATAAATAAATAAAATTTACTGTTGGAAAGCACTCTTTGCGGTGAACATATTTTATCCCCGTATTCCCACGGGAACGGGAACTACGCGGGTGAAACCGCGTGACGTCCGCTAGTATTATCTGTGCTATTGTACTCAATTTTACTTTTCTTCGGCAGGTGGCGCCATCTAGTTTTATATAATACAAACGAATGTAATTATGTCCGCTCGTCTGTCCTTTCTGTGTAACATGTTTTTTCCCAACTCTTTATTTTCATACAGGGATAGATTTTAAGTCTGTAGTAACACAGCATAATTATGCTAAATTTTATTCCCGGAATAAGTTTCTTTGGGATGCAAGAATGGGAACTGATTTTCATGAAAAGCGGCAGGCGCCATCTAGTAGATTCCAAAGTTAATCAGTATCGTAGCATACAGTCTGCCGTATACATATGCGTTCCTAGTAATACTGTTCCTCAAGAAACTCGAAAACCGCGTATCTCCGTCACGTAGGAAATTTTGTGTGCAAAACTAGACAGGCCATGGCCAGGCACACAGCCTTACCTAGGTGGTACCCGTATTTACTAGTTATGAAAACTGTGGGAACTGGTAGGAACAGACTATTTTGTATCGCTATCCTTTTCTTATTTAATAGATAAGATGATGCCGTGATAACTAAGCGTGATACTGATGTCACAAAAGTGACATATTGCCAGTTTTGAAGTAGCCCGATTTACTAGGACATCATAGCGTTGTAGAAGTTTAGTAAAAGTAAAACAGTTCGTATGATTTTTTCTAACGAAATAAAAAATAATGCTGCCTTGCTCACTCCATAATGAATGACCGATAACGAAGCGAAGAAGGCAGGAAGGTTACTCACAAAACTGATTAATTTATTAGTAAGTACCCATAGAATTATAACGCAAAGAAACCCAATACGCGCGAGCGACGTGAAGCAATTTCAAGGCAGCTGATACCAGCTGCCTACATCAATCGGCGCTTTAGTACCGGGCATCTAGTGTCAGTGCAAAGAGCTCGCGTAATTTTCGTCTAAAAATGACGTATTCTGCAGTGAAAGGATGCCACAATTCATCTGAAAATTGTTCCAAACGCCTAAAGATCACATTGCATAGGTTAGTACTGCAAAATATGTTACATTTTTGTTAAAAACACCTCATTTAAAGAAACAAAAATCGTACATTTTAGTGACGTCATTTTCATAGACGATGTTGCAAGCAATGAGAATAAAATTTTCCCACATTTTCTCTTATTTGCTTCAATATCGGTTTTAGGAACTGTTATTGTTATAAAATACTCTTATCACATACATACATATGCTTACGCCTTTACACCCGAAGGGGTAGGCAGAGGCATTGTATACGCCCACATTTCACCTTTTTAGAATTTGTTCCACGTAATAGGGGCTGAGCCGTAATGCCATGTTGAGATGACGCAGGTTGTGACTGCCTGCTGTTGAAATTTTTCAAGCCGCCTCAAAAGGCCTTCAACTTTGCTTCATGACTGCCATTTTACTGGAAACCGGAAACAACAGCTTAACGGCCTTCTGAAGCACAGAAACGCTCAAATAAATGTCACAAAGTGGTCACATGGATGGTCACCCATCCAAGGACTGGCCATAGTGAAAGTTGCTTACTGCAGTGATCGTTTACAGATCAGATCGTTTATAGATCACTGAGTACGCGGGACCACAAGCGCTTCATATCTACTTAAACAATTTTATTTGCAAAATTTTGTGGGTGGGTACCACATAATTTAGTAAAATATTGTAATTAAAACAAGTTTACTAATTTAATAAGTAAGGTAAGCCTTCGGAAGGATGTCCCAGGGCTCCCGGCAGACTTAGGCAACCACCTTGGCCTCGCTTAGAGGGTTCGAGTGCTATCCCGCCACTTGGGGAAGGGGGTAGAGTTAGTTACTATTCCACCACCATGAATGCTTCTGGAAAAACGTCGAGTAGCCAACTCGTCCTTCTCAGGCCCTCGGTCAGGGAGGCCGGTAGTAATAATATATTATATACTACAACAGTTTGAAATACAAATTATTACTGATTTTAGAATTTGTTGGTATAGTGGCAGCAGAAATACATCATCTCGGAAAATTTCAGCTCTATGGCTATTACGGTTTCTGAGATGGAACCTCGAAATAGACAGACAGACAGCGAGACGGACGGCTGAACCTCATAAATAGGGTTCCTTATTTACCTTTTGTCTACGGAACTCTAGAAGTATATATAGGTATGCCTACTAGTAAAAACTTAAACTGTTTATTATACTGGTTAGTAGGTAAGTCGTTTTACACTTACCCCCTTATTCATAATCGTTTATTAAACCTATTTTAGTTAAAACACACTTTAAGTATATTGCTATCTCTAACCAATGACAGAGTATGGTTAGAGACAGCAATAGACTTAAAGTGTGTTTTAACTAAAATAGGTTTAATAAACGATTATGAATATGGGGGTTAGTGTTTAATTTAGCTTTTTTTTTAAACTACATATTAATAAAATATGGGAGACCATTCTGCCTACCCCGCGAAGAGTATAGCATATAGATAAATCGAGTTAAATGTTAAATTAAATGTATACAAATAATTTTATTTTTTTCCCATTTATAGGGTAAATTTTATTTCCTGGCAACATTTTCTGTAAGCTTGTGTGAGTGTCACCGAGTATAAAGACGAGTAGTTTACACCTACATTAATATTGGTTCGGCTTCGCGGGCGCGTACGTATAATTGAGCGACTCTCAGTCTATGTGTTATAAGTCTATGTAAGTACCTATGTGAACATAATAATTATTATGCATCCTACCAGTTGCTTTTCTACTGTTGTGTGTACGTACACCTAGTTGTATGACCAAGATGTATTAGACAATGGCCTACATTCGTTACATTTGAGTCCTTAAGTAGGTAAATTTTGTAGGTTTAAAAGTTGATGAGTTTTAAGAGCAGACACAGGCCTACAAATATGATAATATTGGATGTTTCGAACATTCAGCACGCGCTACATACTTGTAGCAATTAGGCAACACATATTCGTACTTCTTACACTACAATTGACGCCGCCGAAGTTGTCATCATCAAGAGACATGAGCAATTGAGCATTGCTCATGTCTCTTGATGTACCTAATTAGTACTTCGGTACCTCTAATATCTTAAGATCATTTTAAAAGATATTAAGTATTAGAGGATCTTTGCCACCGGCTTCGATAAAAATGCCTGACCCAGATCCTGACTGCGGCTTACTTTAAGCTTTTTAATTAAAAAACTTGAGAGGTGTCAAGGGACACCCGAATGGAACGAAGTTCCTTTCAATGTGCAGGAATTGTAACAAAATTTTAAATTTATTGTAATTTTAAAATTTTATTGTACAAAAACAAAAACAAAAACAAAAACAAATACAAAAACAAAAACAAACCCCCAACCCCTTTCCACCCCCTTCCCTCCCTCCCCCCATATTAAATCCCCCCCACCCATATTACCCCCATATTAAAGGAGGGTAGAGGTACCTCTACCCTTCATAAACATATAAACGGCCGAATTGAGTAACCTCCTTTTTTGAAGTCGGTTAAAAAAGTGTCGTGACCATTTTTCGTAAGAATTTTTTCCGTCTAGCCCCCTTTCACACCGCGCGATAAGGAACTTCGTTCCAAAAATTACGAGCCAAGACACACCTAATTACGGCCTGGCTGTCTTAACTCGGCTTAGCAAGGTGCAATTCGGCATTGGCCCTGATATTAAATTTTTAAAGGTGCCAATATTAGGTATTATTGGTATTATAATAAATGTTTAAGCACAGAACAGAAAAATGTTTCTCTTCCTTTATGATAATGCGTATTCCTAAGAACCACAAAGCCGACTTGAAAAAAAGTTTTAGATAGCCCATTTATGGTAGAAGGGTACCGGCAACTCTTTGATTATGAAATCTATAAATCAAAGACTGAAAACCACGGTGTACAGGTTTTAGTACATACTTACACATTCTTTAAGGACGTAGGTATTATAAACTGGGAAAGCGTCATCCGACAGGGTCGGCAGTGCGAGTGTAGCGCCTCCGGTGTTGCAAGCGTCCATAGGCAGCGGTGACCACCAGTACATCTGGTGGGCCGTAGGGTAGACCGGGGCTGGTTGACTAGGTTTCAGCTTAAAGGCTTATATTTTTATTTCTTTATAGAATATTAATTCAAAAACAGGTTTATTTCATAGGTTAACTATTAAGTTTTGGAAAAATATAGCAAAAAGCACCTAATTCATTATAATATAGGGTACAGGCTAGATCTTATACAATAAGAAAAACTGGTCAACCTGCCCCATGCTTGGGGTAGGTTGACTTTTCGCCTGGGGTAAGTTGACCTATGGACTTGTAAAGGCAAAATCTACGAGGAAATAGGATAAAAGGCAACATACATAAACAGTTATTATTATTATTATTTTTTATTGAAAATAAAACACAAATACAATAAATCACCGAGAGAGCGGCGTCGCGCGCGGACATCGTTTGAGTGAAGGAATTTAAAGATGAAAAATAACGTTGTAAGTAATTATTTTCATCGTAATGTTTTTGGAATAATGCCTATATATTTATGGTTACTGATTGTCAAAAAAATCATAATGAATGTTTGATTCATGTTCTTTTTTTATGTACGATTATTGGTCATCCAGCCCCGTTATACATTAGTCTACTAGCCCCGAACCACATTTTTATTTTCAATCACATGACATACCCACAAAACTGCTAAGAAATCAAATAACATCATACATAAAAGAAAGAACATGAATCAAACATCCACTATAAATTCTTTGACAATCAGTAACCATGAATAAATAGGCATTATTACAAAAAACCTTACGATGAAAATAATTACTTACGTACGTTAATTTTTAACTTTAGTATCCTTCACTTAAACGGTGCGCGTGCGCGACACCGCGCCGCCAGTGACTGAGCGGGGAGAGGTAGCGGAGTCTCGCGGGTGTCATCGGTTGGCTCCAAGCCATTGCTTTGGCCGAGTTATTGATAGTTAGTCTACCTACCCCTATAGTCAACCAGCCCCGGTCTGCCCTATGCTTGTCTGCCACCTTAGTGGTATAAAAAAAACCACCTGTAATATCTGCTATTTAATACACATGACAGAACTAACACAGAACAACGCGACCGCGTTGTTCTGTGATTTATTATGTAACTATCTGATGATTATTATTATTACCTTATTACTATATACTTATTACTACCTACGTAGTAATAATAACTCAATGGTCATAGATGTAGTAGATGTCAGCTGTCAGCGGGTCATTGTCATGCTCGTGTCATGTCAATGTCAACAAGGGAGTAAATGCAAGAAAGCGGCTGTCGGTGAAGCGTTCGTACCAGGGCGGCATTAGTTGATAGAAGTAAATTTATTAGAGTGTGCGAACACTCCGCGCGAGCAGCGCTAGTACAAAACACAGGCGCGAGGTCGACGCGCGCACTCAGCGATATTGTTATCGGCCCGCCCCGTTGCGATGTAGGGTTGGCAACGACAAAAATATATGATTAAGTAACTTAGCAGTCATCTCAGCAGAATAATACTGCACTAAATATACTTAATCATATAAATGGCACAATGCCACGGGGGCCTTATTTAGGTTTAGTTTAGATAGTAATAATGTAAATATTAATATAGAGAATGTAAAATAGATAGGTAAGAGGTATGTAATAATTATGTTTCTCTGTAATTTTTAACAATAAATGTGATTACAAATATAAATAAATAACTTTGAACGTTTAATTTAAATATGCTCGATTGCGATTGTGAATGAGTAAACACCCTAAATGTTGGAATTTTAATTCGGTAATTACTACAGAGTGTTTACAAATTTTCTCCTGTATGTAGCGCCCAGTGAAGGCAATAGGCTTGCCCCCTTGTCACGTCATCACGCGTGACAAACAACACAACTGATATTCGTATTACTACGGAAAAATCACGGCAAATAAGTATAACAGTAGGTACGATAGAAAATAACTGTTGGACCTTACCACATGCAGAACGGCCCGAGGTGTGAAATGTGAGAATGAACACTGTCTATTGCGACTTGCGAGTAGTTGCGACTTTGCGAGAGGGGTGGTGGTGATAACAATGTTCTGTAAAGTGTAATGCATTATCAGAATTTTATTTTTGAATTTCTACAAAATTTTACTGAATAAGCTTGTTTGTTTTACTATTTACTATGTTTGTTACTCTTTGATGCTCTGACGGCTGAACGGATCTGGCGGAAATTTTGTGCAGAGATACCTACAGTATAGTCTGGAATAACACATGGGTTTACTTTTATCTTGGGAATAAGTTCCCATGGGAACAAAATTCGCCGCGGGCGTAGTAGTAAATAAATAATATAACGTTACACGGGGCAACCCTATATAATGTCGATGCGATGCAGAGCGCGGCGTGTCGGCTCTGCTGCCAGTTTCGGGAACAAAGCAGCCACGCGCTCGAGCGCCAATCGCCGCGGCTGCTCCGATGAAAGGCGTTTGATATTTGATCTACTTTTATTGTTTAATTTTGAAAAACTTATTTTTAATTATTATTATTTTATGACTACCGTTCCAGTATTGTTACATTAAATCAACTCATCCCCAACTGCCGCAGAGTATTTAAGGCGAAATGAGTCTCAAAATACACATTTTGACGTTTTTCGAACCAATTTTTCAGAGGCTTAAACAAAAATTTTAATATATTTTTTTATGTATATTGATTATTGACTATATTGACAAGGGTCGTCAGCTTTCCAAAACACGGTTGTGGAAATTTGGCTCGATAGAAAAACCTCTCAAAGTTTGCTCGTTTTCCTCTGACTGCCTTGATTATAACCGATTTTATTCCTTATTTATATAATGTACTTCCGTGATATTTTCATAACGTGTTCCCAATAAGTTCCTTCGGGACGATATGCTCTTATTTTTTTAATTATAGACATATTTTCTTTATATGAACACGTATTGTTGAGCAGGAGTGCATTTCCCGCGATCGACTACACCACAGCGCTTCGCTCAGTCGGCCGACAGGCCTCGTTGAGGACGCCCGTATACAACTTTGTCGCGTCCGCTGACGTAATTTGCTTACGTAAATGGTGAATAAAAAAAACAAAAACAAAGAAGTATTCATGGCAGAAACTCAAGGGAATACGATTGTCGAATCTGTTCGGGTGATTTCCTTGGAGTTTACTTGAAAAAGTAACTATAAACTTATCGAAATAAATAGTTTCTTTTCATACTTCTGCCAATGCTTAGACCGGGTGATGCCACATTATAAATAAGTTCAGAAAATTTATTCTTACCCGTCTCAAAGTTAAGTTCGTCGTTACGGTTTATATTTTAGCATTTTCCCATTTCCATATCTCTGTACTCATTATATCAAACACCTATAATATTATTATTAATTATTAGATGTATGGTGTATGCTGATGTATTATAAATGTATGGTGATGGATCATCTAGGTAGGTATTTGTTCTCAATAGTACAACGATTTTTTAATTATTTATTTAATTTATCGAATAATTTATACACACATACACACAAAGAATTTGAAAAAGAAATAACACACACAGAGAGAGAGAGGGAATAAAGTACATAGGCACTAGTTATTTATATATAGAAATCTCTTACGGTAGGTATGAGATAAGAGATTTTTATTTATTCGTCTATTATAATTATTATATTCATAAAGGTTAAAAGATTTAATTGTTTTTTTTTTCGTTTTTTTTTGCATTTAATTGGCTCCGAAACTACAAAACTGATTTGAAAAATTATTTCACTGTTGGAAGGCTACACTATCCCGGATGCCATAGACTAAATTGTATTCCCGTAATTCCATGCGTGAAACCACGCGACATCGGCTGGTTCGAAATAATTTATTCCACCTTCAATTAATTTCCATCTTCGTTCTTACGTGTGGAAACTATGCATATTGATGATTATTTCTTCTGACTATTATACTTTTTGATTTTATATATTTTGAACTTATACAATGTAAACTGATAGATTTTAAACTTATGCATTATGATACGTACCCATTCTTCATGGATGTTATGCCAAACTCTTACCTACTAAAACCAAACTTTGCTCTACCGCTGCCCACGACTGGTAGCCCCGGGTAAACCCTCGGAAGGATGTCCTATAATTTCTGACAGACCTTGACAACCAAGGTCTCGCACTATTATCTCCAGTGAGAGAATGTCCACGTCCAGACCTGGCGCTGTTCTAGGGCGGCCTTGCGTCATTTTTTCACGTGTGGGAATCCTTTATGGATGCCACCATATATATATATAACCACATAATTAACTACTGTCTACGGCTGGGAGTTCCGGGTAAGCCCTCGAAAGGATGTCCCAGGGTTTTCAGGGTTTTCCCTGCTGCGTTCTTTACAGGGCTGGCAATCAGCCGTGCTTTCTATTCGATTAATTATTAGCTGACTCGACAGCTTCGGTTATGACGTTCATTACGTTCGGAGATATGCCGTCTTAATGGACATCGTGTCGTACCCTTTTATCAACATTACGGCATTTAATACCATTAATATACTTTAAACTTCATAAAAACTTTTCAATGTTCCATTTGACTTTAGAACAAAAGAATATTGGGATCTTTTTTTAGTTGAGTGAGCAGATGTGTAGAAGTGTGTTTGTTATTCTTTCTTGCTGTAATGGCTGCAATTTTGTACTGGGATCGCTCGCTGCTTTAGTTTAGAACTAGCGGATGTCACGCGTTTTCCCCAGCATTGCTTCCGTTTCCGTGGGAAGGTAGGTTACCCAGAAATAGCATGACGATAGTGCAGCTTCCCAAAAGGTTTAGAGAGCTGTATTGGGCTGGCCTCGCGGAAACTAAAAATCCTGAATAAGGTGAAACGCTATTTCACGCCACATCAGAGATGTTTACTGTACAAGACGCAGATTCGCCTCTGCGTCAAATACTGCTTTCACCTTTGGGATGAATCCGCGAGGCTTACTAGACGCTATGCAGAGACGTGCTATCCGAATGATTGGTTGTCCTGAGGTGACGGGATGCCTCGAACCGTTAGCGCAACGAAGAACCATAGCGTCCTTGGCTGGCTTCTACCGAATGTATCACGGTGAATGTTCTAAAGAGCTCTTTAACCTGATCCCACCATCTCCTTTCCGATCCAGAACAACGCGTGCCAGGCAGAGATTCCACTCATACACAGTGGAGAGAATTTTCGCCAGAACCGAGCGTTTCAAAAGATCGTTCCTCTGTCGAACTATAAAAACATGGAACGACTTACCCGCACACGTTTTTCCCTCATCTTACAATCCCGGGTTCTTCAAAAGGAGCGTGAAGAGGCACATCACAGGACCGTCAAGTTGAGGACCACTGTCGAAAGTCTTAGGGACTGTGAGACTGGCCCCCAATCGCAATATGCGCCACGGCTTACCGTCAGACTGGTGGCGACGTTAATTTGGCAAGCTAAATATTAAAAAAAACTGAAAGATTTCTAAATCAGTCTAGTACGTAGTTTCGGAGCCTATTCGATGGAAACAAACAATCAAATCTTTCCTCTGCATAATATAAGTATAGATAGCACATACCTAGGCTACTTTTATCCCTGGAATATGTTACAATGGAATGCGGGCACGAGAACAAAATTCCAATAGGGCGAAAGCGCGAGCATTAGCTTGTAGGTAATTAATGAATAACGTTGTACTTCTAATATATTTTATTCAATTCTTCTTTCGAAAAATAATTTCATTAAGTACCTACATAATATACAATTACATAGTAGCATACAAGTAGAAGATCTAAACGGTTGATCTGCACTGGATCGAATATGGGTTTGTTTGACATAATGAATAATTATTGTGAACTTGAACTTCTGTCAATTTCGTCGTTGTATAAATTGCCTAGCTTGAACGTGTGACCGCGCGGTAACATATCGAACGCAGGGAGTGCCCCTTGCATCGTGCGTCTGCTTCACCCCCTCGAAATCTCTCGAGACCGACTCCCACTTCGCCTTAAAATTTACTCGTAATTTCAAAAAACTCTGTATTGCACCTTAGTTAACCTTAACCGTCACGGCTTAAGAGTCGCTCGGAGATTGTAAATATTAAAATTTCGAATAGTAAAAAAACAACCGTCATTTCATAAATCCTATCTAAAAGTTTGTGAAGATGTTTGGAAATAAGCAAATATAAATATGGGAATTGCGATTTCTAAAACAATTTTACACAATCAACCTTACAAATTTCAGCTTTTTTGTCAGGTGAATTAACTTCTACTTGACAAAATGGTGTAGTAGCGATGAATTTTAATTACTTTTACAACACCAATACACTTTTAGACAGAGAACAATCACAACGATTTACCTTCCAAAGCCCAACCAACGAGCGCAGCCTTCAAAAATTGTATTATTATTTTTTCAATCAATCAATTCGTTTATTTGCGAGAATGGGTTACAATGCCGTTACAAAAATAAATATAAATGGAAAACTAAATTCCTATAGCCTATAGGTGGCGAAAAGCTACTTGTTTAATTCTCCTTACGTATTTTATTGTACAAATGACGCTGAATCCCTCTGGTGCACTTACTGTAAAGTCATAAAATTCGTAATAAGGCTCATCTATCTTATAATCAAGTGAAAAAAAAGAATGTAGAAGAATGACACAGTTAAAAAAACTGGCCCTTGTCAAGAATGTCACTATAAAAAAATACGTTGTAATGATGTACAGAAGTCGGTTAAAAAATACCAAGTATCAAAATTTATTAATTTCTTTATCAGCACATTACCCAATGATTCACCGGAGGCACGGAGCGGCGCGTCCCGAGTCCCGTCCCGACCGCACGCTGCATCTTCATACATACAAGTCTATACACGTTATACCTACGTATATGTGAATATCTATCGTACGTACGTCCTTAGGTATAGTCGTCCTTTACGATAGGTACTAGGTAGGTATTAACACAGAGTAAATAATATTAGGTGCTTACATATGAAATTGGCGTTTTGTATAGGAGGAACAAAAAGTCGAATATTTTTAAATATAATATATTTAATTAATCAAAGTATGAACCATTGTTTTCTATGCATTTTTGCCATCTCATAGGTAGTTCATTGATCCCTTTACTAAAAAAACCAGTCGGACGGGAATCAATAAAATCTGTGAAGGCGATTTGGACTGCCCCATCAGAGTTGAATTTTTTCCCTTGCAAGAAGTTGTCCAAATTTCGAAAAAAATGGTAATCTGTTGGAGCACGATCCGGGGAGTACGGAGGATGTTTTAGACATTCCAATTGAAGCTCTTCTAATTTGGTAGCCGTCTGTTGTGCAGTGTGTGGTCTAGCGTTGTCGTGAAGCAGCAGTGGCGTGGAGCGATTGACCAGCCCAGGTTGTTTAGCCGCTAGCTTTTCCATCATGGTTTGCAATTGCTGACAATAGACATCAGCCGTAATAGTCTGGCCAGATTTGAGAAAACTGTAATGAACAATACCGGCTCTAGTCCGGGTAGAGGAAGGGCATAACGGAATTCCGTTCGGTGAGCAGCCCGCCTGGGGCAGTACCTCCACCCTGCAGAAGACCGCGGTAATAGTAACCTTGCTTCGTGCTGGGTTATGTTCTCCGTCGGTTAGCAGGGTTCCAGTGCTCATTGGGGTGACTTTGTGCCGGTGGCGGTGAGACCAGAGGCTCATCTGTCTCCATTGGCTGGCATAGGCGCGGAATATTGGTACGGCGGTCAGGGAGACCCGGTGAAACGGTTGCCCGCTGACCGCCCGCAGGCTGTACGGGACCCGAACCTGGGGATTACGTAATCTCCGCCCCAGGAGGCTGAACCAGCAGCCTGTGTAAAGTCCCTGGTGCTGTGGTCGTGCCGGAGGAGGATACCGGAGTGGACGCGGCCACTGCATTGGGGGGGGGACCGGGGGCCCTTCCGTACGCCGTGCCAATCTACCGCACTACCTGTGCCTGCCTTTGGGGAATTGGAGCCTCGCTCAGTCTCTTGCGTCACCGACACACAGGCACCCCCTACCTTCTTTTTATCCCCTTTCAACAACAATCATGGCAAAAGGTCACAAAAGAAAAAAGGTTTACACAGCGGCTTCGTCGTCGTCCACACTAAATGTGGACTTCTGTAACATCAGAGGAATGCACTCAAACATCAACGAGATCCACCGCCACCTGGAATCTGCGAGGCCGAACTTATTTTTCCTGACGGAGACTAAGATATCTTGCCCGAACGATACATCTTACTTGATGTACCCTGGCTATAAGCTGGAGGCTAATTTCAGGCGTCAAGCTGGGGTATGCATGTTCGTGCGGGAGGATATCTGCTGTCGCCGTCTCAGTGACCTGGAAGACAGGGACCTGTCTACATTATGGGCGCGCGTGGATCATGGGGGCCACACTCGGATCTACGCGTGCATTTACAGGTCCCATAGCGGTGATACGGAGACAGTTCGCCTTTTTGACCACCTGCAACAATCGACCGACAAGGCTATTGAGCGGTATCCCTCCGCGGAGATAGTGATTTTGGGGGACTTTAATGGTCACCATATTGACTGGTTGGGTTCCGTGCACACTAACTTTGCGGGGAAAGCTGCTCACGACTTTGCCCTGACCTACGGTTTCTCCCAACTGGTAAAATCTCATACGAGAATACCAGATAGGGAGAACGAGCAGAGTGCATTGCTGGACCTTCTGCTGACAACGCGGCCTGACGGATACACCACATCAGTGGATGCGCCACTTGGTTCATCGGACCACTGCCTCGTTCGGTCGCGAGTGCCTCTCGCAAGGCCTGAACCACCTCGGCCCAAGGAGTGGCGACATGTGTGGCACTACAAGTCAGCAGACTGGGATGGACTTCGAGAGTTCTTTGCGTCGTACCCGTGGAGGCGGCTTTGCTTCACTTCAGATGATTTGAACTCCTGCGCTGCAGCTGTAGCTGAGGGGATCTTGGCGGGCATGGAATGTTATATTCCTAACCGCTGGATCCCGGCAGGAGCTAGGAAACGACCGTGGTTTAATCGGCTTTGTAGAGAAACTAGGATGTTGAAAGAAACTGCCTACAGAGCTTGGACCACGGCTCGCGCTAACTCAGATCCTAGCATCTCTGAAGTGAAACGCAAACTGAATGCCGCCTCGAGGGCCAGTAAAAGAGCGGTTGCCAGGGCAAAGTTTGATTCCGTCGGCAGAATTGGTCAGCGACTAGCCGGCTACCCTTCTGGAAGTCGTGAATTCTGGTCGCTCGCCAAAGCTGCCGAGGGAAACTTTTGTCGGTCGGGATTACCACCTCTACATAGACTGGATGGTAGTCTGGCCCAGAGTGCCAAGGAGAAGGCCGACCTTTTGGGTTCTCTCTTTGCCTCCAACTCGACCATGAACGATGGAGGTGCGCTTCCGCCTGGTATCCCTTGGTGTGGCACTTCCATGCCAGAAATTAAATTCAAGCAACGGGACGTCAGGCGGGAGCTTCAATCCCTAGATATTCATAAGTCGAGTGGGCCGGACGGCATTCCCGCGGTGGTACTTAAGCGGTGTGGTCCGGAGTTGTGTCCGGTACTTACACATCTTTTCACGCTTTCTTACTCCATGAAGCAAGTCCCGGCGTCGTGGAAGATCGCGTACGTGCATCCTGTGCCCAAGAAGGGTGACAGGACCGACCCGGCCAATTATAGGCCTATAGCCGTCACCTCCCTTTTATCTAAGGTGATGGAGCGTGTAATTAATACACAGCTCCTGAGGTACCTTGAGGAACATGACCTGCTCAGTGACCGGCAGTACGGTTTCCGTCACGGTCGCTCGACGGGCGATCTTCTTGTGTACCTCACACACCGCTGGGCGGCGGCTATCGAGAGTAAGGGTGAGGCTCTAGCAGTGAGCCTCGACATCTCGAAAGCCTTTGACCGGGTCTGGCACCGTGGTCTTCTTACGAAATTGCCCTCCTATGGACTGCCCGAGAGTTTATGCGGATGGGTGTCCAGCTTTCTGGCCGGTAGAAGCATCAGGGCCGTCGTTGACGGTAGCTGTTCTGACTGCATAGCCATAAAAGCTGGAGTACCACAAGGCTCAGTGTTGTCCCCTACTTTGTTTCTGCTGCATATCAATGACATGTTGTCTATTGACGGCATTCATTGTTATGCGGACGACAGTACGGGCGACACTTATTACACGGGCCGTCCCGGTATCTCTCGGGATGCAGTGGAAGAAAGTCGTGAACAACTTGTGTCTGAAGTCGAGGCTACTCTCACTAGAGTGTCCGATTGGGGTCGACAAAATCTTGTCCAATTCAACCCTACCAAGACACAAGTTTGTGTTTTCACCGCAAAAAAGACCCCATTCACTGTGGCGCCACAATTTCAGGGCACATCTCTCACCATCTCTGAAAGTATAGGGATCCTTGGTGTTGACATCTCCAGTGATGTGCAGTTCCGCTGTCACTTGGAGGGCAAGGCCAAGCTGGCGTCCAGGAAGCTCGGAGTGCTCAGAAGGGCGCGGCGGTACTTTACTGCGGCGCAAGCACTGCTTCTCTATAAGTCGCAAGTGCGTCCGCATATGGAGTACTGCTGTCACCTCTGGGCGGGGGCACCCGAATACCAGCTTTGTCCATTTGACTCGGTGCAAAGGCGAGCTATGAGAGTTGTCAACGATCCCATACTTGCAGGTAGTGTGGAACCTCTTAGTGACAGGAGAGACTTTGCTTCTCTATGTGTGTTCTACCGCCTGTACAACGGTTTGTGCTCTGAAGAATTGTTTGATATGATGCCTACGGCTACATTCTATCATCGCACCGCTCGCCATAGACAGGGTGTTCATCCTCACACGTTGCGTCCTGAGCGCTCGAGCACGGTGAGATCTAATAGAGGCTTTCTTCCGCGTACGCTTAGGTTGTGGAATGATCTCCCTGCTTCGGTTTTCCCGGACGCCTACAGTATGGGGTTCTTCAAAAGGGGACTTAGAAGGTTTTTAAAGAGTCGGCAGCGCGCTTGTGGCGCCTCTGGTGTTGCAAACGTCCATAGGCTGCGGTGACCACCGGTACATCTGGGGGGGCCGTATGCTTGTCTGCCACTCTAGTGGTATAAAAAAAAAAAAAAAAAAAAAAAAAAAAAAAGTCCTCCAAACGCTTACAAGTAACTTTTTTGGGGTTAATTTTCGCTTGGGGCAGGATTTGGCTGGCTGGCCAGGATCCAACCATTGCGCTGAGCGCTTTCGATTATCGTAAAGAATCCATTTTTCGTCACAGGTAATGATTCGGTTTAAAATACCTTCATTATTGTGCCGGTTCAGTAATGTAACGCAGCAGTCGACGCGCTTTTGCCGGTTTGCTTCAGTCAATTCGTGAGGTACCCACCTTTCAAGCTTTTTAATCTTCCCAATTTGCTTCAAGTGAATTAAAACAGTTTTATCACTAACACCGCAGCCTGCAGCTAACTCGGACGTGGTTTGCGATGGATCCGCTTCCACAATAGCCTTCAATACTTCATTATCAACTTGAGTCTCAGGCCGTCCACGGGGCTTGTTCTGCAGGTCGACATTTCCTGAACGAAAACGTTGGAACCAAAAACGAACTGTGTTTTCTTTTGCAACATGACCGCCATACACATCATTCACCCCTTCTAGTCGTTTCCGCAGCACTAGTGCCACGGCGGAACTCGTACTCGTAAATAATGCGATATTTTAAGTTTTCCATTTTGTAAAATGAGTGACGCAAACAGAAAAAAACAGAAGAAAAAAACAAATGAATGACGGTCATCGAAGGATAAATACATGAGTAAATAGCTGGGAAAATTTGAATTTGGAATTCCTTACCAAAGAGGAGAAAATCGTAATTAAAGTGGCCAGTACGAAAAACGCCAATTTGATGTGTAAGCACCTAATAGTTTAAAAAAAAACACTAGAAAAACACGCTTTATAACCTTGAAACCTAATCGTGGTCAAAGTTCATTGCAAGACTTTTCTAACTAATCCAAACACATCAACGATACGGCGGTGTTCCATAATGAAGTTCCAGTGCATAGGTACCTATCTTCCGGCTCCATCATCAGAACAGTTTGATAGTACCATTATTATTGTATTCTCATCTACTAATACTGCCAATTTTCATGACGATACACTATACGACAATTTTTATAATACGATCCTTGGAAGATGTTTAAATAATTAAACTTTTCTTAGATTCCATTACATAATTAGTTACATACAGGTCGACCGAACAAAAGCGTGTTAAAAAGATGCAGGAACCTGCTGCTGCTGTTACTGCTGGACCATCACGAGTAAAGGTAAGCTGCACTTGCACAGAGAAGTATACAGGGCTTATGTGTTATTCCAGACACAAACAAAACAAAGTTTACAATCTATCGCTGTACCAAATTTCAGCCCAATCCGTTCAACCGTTAGAGCGTGATTTAGTAACACACACATGACATCCAAACATCTTCACAAACTTTCACATTTATTAGTAGGATGGTAGGATTATTACTGTACCTATACGTCTGCAATCTGCAAGGATATAACGGCCAACCTTGCGATTTCGGAAATATCGTCGCTTTTCATGTTGGCTGAAAACATTTTTTTTCTTAAAAAACGTTATATCTCATTCATTTTTGTGCACCAAATTATTTCATATTGCCCTTTTATGGTATTTCATCAATATGAAAAGAACCCATTTCAGCCCAAAAATACACCTTTATAAACCCAAGTCTACGAAAGGCTATTTTCGACCTCCTGCGCGCGCTGTTACATCTGTCGTGTGAACACAGCCTTATTCGTGGGCATTTGTTTGACATTGTGGTGTGGCCCTGTGACGTATTCTGTCGCGCACGACATGACGAGGACACCGCGAAGAGCGCGGCATGCGATCGCGCCACAGAGGCACAGAGTGAGGGCAGAGGGGATCTGTCGAGCGAGTCACTCGAGTCGTATCGTACGGCGCGCGCCCCACCTCACTGCGCCACGCCACATATCGATGTGAATCTAGCAGCAGTACAAGACGACGCTTTAATGCGACACACGCTATCATTTCATTCTGTTATAAGTGAAAAGTGATAAAATGCCCCATGAACTCGAACTGATTGATTTAGTACAGCAATACAGTGTTTTGTACGACAATAAATCTAAAGAATACAAGGACCAGGATATCAGAAATGCTGTTTGGGATGAAATTGCTAAGGAATTAAATAGACCTGGTTAGTACCTACCTAAATATGTATAATGGAAATTAATATTCGATGTTGTTGGTCAAGTGACTTGAGTGAGCCAGCAAAAGCGGGGTAAACCGCTGCCGTACCACGTGCTAGCTAATTGGACGCCGCCATTTTGTAAACACAGCTGTTTGAATTTATTGGCGCGCACTTATCAGCAAAATGCCATAGCAGCCAAAAAACAGTTTTATTTGTCTCAGCGTACGTATGAGTGTAAGTAATAAGTACGTACTGAGGTTAGAATAATGAACAAACTTAGTTTATTTTGATCTAGCTGTTGCCCGCGATTTCGCACGCGTGAAAATTATGTTATAATGCCAATTTATTGCTCTCCGCTTAGCCCCTAGGATATGAAGCGTGATAATATATAGCCTATTTGAAGACCCTACCCCTAGTTAACATTTGTGCAAAATTTGAATCAAATCTATTGAATACTTTCGAGATCCTTCCGGACAAAGCAAAGCAAACAGACATTTTTTTTTTAAACTATAAGTACTTATTTTCGACTTCGGTATCTTATCTGTTTCTTTAAATATGTACTAGCTGTTGCCCGCGACTTCGTACGCGTGAAAATTATGTTATAATGCCAATTTGATTGCTCTCTGCTTAGCCCCTAGGATATGTAGCGTGATAATATATAGCCTATTTTAAGACCCTACCCCTAGCTAATATTTGTACAAAATTTTAATCAAATCCATTGAGTACTTTTCGAGTTCCTCCCGGACAAAGCAAAGTAAACAGACAAACCGACAAACAGACAAAAAGAATTCTAACTATATTTTCGGCTTCGGTATCTTATGTTGAACACCCATCGAGTATTTTTTTTAAATATTTCCAATGTACAGTTTTGACTTTTCTATCATTTTATTATATGTATGTACAGTTTTGACTTTTCTATCATTTTATTATGCACTAGCTGACCCGCGCAACTTCGTTTGCGTCACATGAGAGTGAGTTAATTTTTCGAGTATTATAATGTTTCCCGTTGCATTTACCCCCGTCGCACTTATTCTCGTCGCGTCGCGTCGCTTGTATTCATTAGAGCTGAACCGCTTATCTTCGTTTGCGTCACATGAGAATGAGAAGGAAAGAGATGTTAAAGTGATATAATGTTTCCCGTCGCTTTTATTTCCACCCATCCGTTTTTCGGTATGGAACTCATCGTGTGGGAGTCCGACTCGCACTTGGCCGGTTTTTATCGTTCAGTTGACTGGCTGCCATTGCAGACCAAGTTTACTCCCGTCACGTCGCTCATACTTTAAAACTTAATAAGAGGGTTATTGTAAGTGAACCTTAAAAGATAGGCATATGCTGTTAAGGACTTTTTTTATAACTTTTTAAGAGAAACAATTTTGTAGTACTCAATTTTTACGTAACTTTAACTATTTATGCAGCGTTAGCAATGGAAGCTCTCAAAAGAAAGAAATAATCCCCGTTCTCGAAACATTATTCATGGCTGCTCCGCTCCTAGTCATCTTAGCGTGATGTTATACCGCCATTAGCCAGCCTCAATAAATGGACTATTAAACTGTAAAATGATTTTTGAAATGCAACCAGTAGTCTCTGAGATCCTAGCACAAACAAACTCTTCAGTTTCATTATATCGTGAGCGAACCTTAAGAGATAGACAAATTAGATTATTGTGAGCGAACCTTATAAGATAGACATATGCTGTCGCGGACTTTTTTTTAGAACTTTTTAAGAGAAACAATTTTGTAATACACAATTTTTACCTAACTGTAACCATTTACGCAGCGTACGCCTCGGAAGCTCTCAGACGGTAAAAAATATTCCCCGTTTTCAAAACATTCTTGATTGCTGCTCCGCTTCTATTCGTCTTAGCGTGATGTTATATAGCCTATAGCCATCCTCGATAAATGGACCATCAAACTGTAAAAGAATTTTTGAAATCCGTCCAGTAGTTCCTGAGATCCTAGCGTTCAAACAAACAAACAAACAAACAAACAAACAAACAAACTCTTCAGCTTTATAATATTAGTATGGATAGATTAGATCTAAAATTCGTTCCGGTGAGAATTTATTCCCCAGATAAACAGCAGTCTATGTGTTATTCCAGACTATAATCTATCCCTGTACAAAATTTCAGCCAGATCCGTTCAGCCATTAGGGCGTGAAAGAATAACAAACATCCATACTCACAAACTTTTGCATTTATACTTAATAATATTAGTAAGAAGTAAGATTCTAAGGTACTTTTTAAGTCAGATATTCTTAAATATTTCCTTTATTAATAATGTTCTGAACCCAAAGGGCTAAAATGGGACCCTATAACTGAGACCCCGCTGCACAGTGTACTGCCTAGAACAAGCTAGCTGGACAAAAACAACATTGACTATTCTGGAAACTGTTACTGAGGGTAGTTAGAGTATAAGTTGCTAATCATAAATATGGGTAATGTTTTCTATGAAATGTGTCAAAACATTAGTAATGAGGGTAAGTATTTAAGATACTCGATTAAAATGCATTAAATTAGTTGCATTTAAGCTCCTAATACGAAAACATTTGATGTGCTCTCGTTTGTTGTTAAGTTGTGAATTGGTGATGGATTCAATAACCAAGGGTAAGTAGTTTTTTTTTATACTACTATATTCAATGTTGTTTAACGCGTAACCAGTAAAAAAACGTTTGATTTAAAATAAATAACCAAAAAATTTTAAATTTGTAATTTACAAGACGATAAGTAAAAATCCCCTCATTTCCCCGGGCTGTTTTTTTTATTAAACAAGAAATTTATCATTTTAATTTTAAATACATGAACTTTTTTTTGCTCGAATTTGCTCTTTTATTTTTTATTAATATTTTTGTAGGAGGCAGTTTTACTTTATCGAAAATGGTGCTTTTTGAAGAATGGGTGAAAACTTCCAGTGATGGGAGAAATATTGCGCTTTTTAATTTTATTGCGATGAAACATGATCTGGGCAGCAAATCGGAGCACTCGTTCAAGGACATCAAGGCAGTTATTTCGATATTTTCTGCGAAATTATCGTAGAAATGGGAAAATTCTCGTAGAATTCGGGATCGCTTTCTGTCTTTGAATTAATCGTGGCAAGAGGGGAATATAACGTTTCGTACGCTATAAAACACTGTAGAGCCGTTCTCATCATCTCAACAACCCATGGCTGGCCCTGGAAGACCGAAAGTAGACTTGCAAGATGCCGCTTCCAAGACTAAACGTCGACGTGTCGATGATCTTATTCAATCCCGAAGTTCTGAAGAACTGATCGCTGCTGCCGAGATATCTTCCCGACTATCCTATATAAATATAATATTGTATACCTATGTATTACATAATATGTAATACAGAGGTATTATTAAGAAAGATTTACACATAGTATAAGTATATGTATATTATACATATACTTATATGTGTAAATCTTTCTTAATAATACCTCTAAATTTAACTTCTGTTACTTACTTTCAGTAAAAAGAACTATGGCCAGTCTGATCGGGCAGGTCAGCAGGAGTCCAGAAATAATCAAAGATTCCCTAAAGGCGACTAAAGAAATTAAGGAGATTCCCAAAAAAAAGACGGTTCTGTTCCTCCTGAGGTTTTAGATTAAATTTTAGAGGCAACAAGTAATTTAAAGAGAAATGCAGTCCATACGTTAAGTGTTGTATGTCATATAGACTACACTGAAGAAGATTCTTCGGAAGAAGAATTGAGTGATGATGAGTAGGTTAGGTTATTGTTTCCCTTTGTGTAACTTATTGTTTCCTCTTATTCTATTTTATCCTGTTATGTTTTTGTGTAGGTACCTACCTAGTGATAAGAAATATATTATGGATTTCAATTTTTTGTTTTTATTTTTTCTCGCTATAACTATACACTGAAAACAACTTAGATGTGTATAAACATAAATAACAAACACTTTAAAAATTAAAAACATTGAAAAATAATATTGTCCAGCTAGCTTGTTCTAGGCAGTACACTGTGCGCTGTCTGTCTGTCACAAGTCTGTATCTCATGAACGTCAATAGGTGGTAGCTGGACTGCTGAATAATTAAGTACTCAGAAAAACAGAATCATTTTAAGTGGAGTTCCCATTCAGCAAACATGTTTTGTAATGCCGTTTTTTGTTAGAGAAACCTCTTTCACTGGCTGAAATGAAATGAACAAAACTCCCTCTCGCAAAATAAACTGTATAATAATAATAAAAAGTATAGCGTATTAACTCTTGGGTTTGAGATAAAATGTACACAACATTTTATTACTTTTTTAAATTTTTATTACTTTGCACACCAAACTAAATATAGAAGGCATGTCGAAGATGCCTACTTAGTCTTATTTTACTTTCACATTTTTATCTATCACATTTTACATTTTTCAACCCACTCGGCTAAAAAGGTTCGACAGCCACTATTTTCTTTGTTTATGTTTTGTCTCACAGCCACTGACCTGTAATAGTATCTGGACTGGCGATCGGTTTCATAAAAGTGTGCCTAATTGAAAATCGCCATTTGGCGCTGACGGCAGCTAGCGAATGTACTTGGAACTAATACTAGTGATGTACAACACCTGTCTTGGTGTCGATAAAAACTTTACCAGATATCGACTACAATGTTAATTTTATTTTTGTACCAATGATGTTTACATAATATGAATGACTACTTTAAAGTACCTAAGTAGGCTAACCATCAGGCTCGCGAATTCAGTTTGGCGAGCTTAATATAAAAAAAAAGTGTTTGCTTAAACAGTGGTCGCAGGTATGTTGCCAAAGTAGTGTTACTATTGTAAATCGGCTGAAAAATGACACCGGACACAGCCCACACAGTCATTGGTTGTCTTTAATCATAATTGGGTCATGTTAGAACTTAAAGCTAGGCGTCCAATAGGCGGATGGGCCGGGCCGGGGCGCAACGCAAAAATTCGCATGCCATACGTTTTTAATGAAACTGCGTTTCGTTGCAGCCCGCCTCTAGTAAAGGCAGATGCTACACAATTTCATATGAAACGTACGGCACGCGAATTTTTGCTCTGCGCTGCGGCCCAGTCCGCCTGGTGGACGCCTCGCTTAACGTGAGCCGTGCGAGCGTGCTCCCCAAAGCAGTCACTGCCAACTTGCTATTCCGCCTCAATGGCAACTATTTCCCATTTACTTCCCGAAGCAGCCGTGCCCAGAGAGGAATTTTGTTAAGTGACAGGTTAATTAGGATTAGGATTTATTGTAGTTTTGTTTGTTTGCAGTAGGTAAGTACAGAGGAGGGTAGGTATTTAAAAAAAATATGAAATCACACATTTATTACGGTATATTTTAAATGCACATCTGTATAATTTTTAAAAGGAAATTATCTATATAAATATATCACATATTTTAAAAAGATTGAAAAACAAAGTAGATTCTCTTAAAATAGGCTTGTGTCCACTAAGAATAAATCTGATTGATGTGTGTTTCTAACGACTATGTCCAATATATAAATAACAAAAAGTAATATAAATTGGTACACAAATTAAGGATTAGGTACTATTATTTTTAGAAAATAAGATTGGAATAAATAGGCATTCCGTCACGTCACATCAAATACCTCTATCAGAAAGTGTGACGTAACGTAACGTAACGTAAAAGTTATATTTCACACGCTAGTTAGTTACTGGTTCGATTATCTACTACAATTTTAAGTGTTTATTAATAATTTTAATATGTTCATTAAATTATTAAAGAACTTTTACCATGCCTCTTGTTTTTTAAACTACGAATTTTGGCATTGGACAGAAAATTATCGATATACATTTTGACATCCCTATTAATCATTATAGGTTATAAAAATATTCGTAAAATCCCCGAAACTCGAAGGGTATTCGCTTATGATAGTAAAAAAATAATTGTTTAAGAATTAGATTCTTAGATTTACTTACTTGTGAAAAGAGACGCCACAGCCCTTCTCGTATCTTGTTTTACAATATACACACGATCTCATGCTAAATATCTACTTAATTACACTATGAACTAAATTTATACATCAAAACACTTCAAATTTATACCAATCACAGTAATAACTTAAAAATATTCGAAATTTCACACATAAACTCCTTCTGAAATAAACAAACAACGGCCATTTGCAAACTAATTTAGTTCTCAGTGCACTCGACAGAGGCGCTTTGAATCGGCACAAAAAAGTAGCTGTCATTTTGTATGGAATAGCCAGTCCAGCGATTATTATTACAGGTCAGTGCTCACAGCCAAATAAATACAGTTAGCACCAACGACGTATTATAATATAGACACGTAATGCACGAACATCACGGCTTTCAAAAACAGCAGATATTTTATACATTTAAAAAAAGATTTTCTATGAAATTATCTATGGTTGCATGTTTGAAAAGTAAGGCAATTGCTTGACTTTATTGTTGCCATTTTTCAGTGTTGGTAACGTATCTATAGTTTTTATATTATTGGTTAGCACGTACCAACAGTTTGTTTTTCTTTCAGTTGACAGTTGCAAGGACGATTGGACTAGATTACGAAATTCTTTTGCCAGTGTACTCAAACGCAGACGAAAAAAAGGCTGTCAAGCTGCACAGCCTCTCGTACCTTGGAAATATGAGGAACAAATGAGCTTTTTACTCCCGTTTATGGAAACGCGAAACAAGAAGACAAAAAATATTGCGTATGTTTCAGCAGAGTCAGCAAGACGTTCCGCTAGTCCTTATTATTTAAGTGAGTTTTTTAAATGTATAACAACTACAATATGAGTTTTCTTTGAACGCCGTTATAATTCCTGGGACATCCTTCCGAGGGCTTACCCAGGGCTCCCAACCATGGGCTGTTGGGCGTTACGTGAGGTTTTTAGTCGGTAGGAGGCCGGCATAACATTCATGCAAATTTTACCTCACGTTAAACAAAAAAAAAACACTGTTATAATAAATTAAAATCATTTGTATGGTTCTCTCATCTGACCCTCGCAACTTCGTTTGGGTCACATTTTTCATTGCTGCTCATCTAATCGTCGTGCCCTATAACTTTTCTTGACAAATGGACGATTAAACGGCATAAGATTTTTTTAAAACACTACCAGTAGTTTCTGAGATCCCAACGTGCAAATAGACAAACTCTTCACCTATTTAACTTTATAATGGTAAAAGGTATGGTATAAGTATGCGGATAATGTTAGACTGCTAGCCTATGTGTAATGTAAGTTATGCTTCGTTTCAAAATCATCAACCATGAACTCGCGTATCGTCTTCTTAAAATTTATTTATTTATTTATTTATAATAGTCCACTTTTGAATTGGGCTGTATGCTTGTCTTCCATCTTTAGCGGTATGAAAAGATACGCATTCGTATTACGTAGGTTGGACCCAACCGATGATGGCATTAGGTAGGAAGCGTGTGGTTTTTAGTCGGTAGGTAAGAGTCCGGCATAGCATCCATGTAGGAAGGCACTGGAGCGAGTGCCATGGTACTCTCACGAGCACTAAGCATTTCTATTGACTTATTCAGATTTCACGGCGATAGGGTACTATCACAACCTAAAGTGAAAAATCATGTGATAATAAACATATTCAAATATTTTTACAGGTCCAAAGAGAGAGTCCCAAAGTCCAACCAGAAGCTCCATTTTATCTCGCAAAGATCGCACATCAGAAGTTTATGAACTTTTAAAATCAGATGACCACAGAATTCCACAGCAAAATGCATCACAGATCAGTGATATGGACGAAAATGATTTATTCTTTTTAAGTATGAGTAAGGCGTTGAAAAGTCTACCAGTGATTGACCAGGCTAAGATCAAATTAGATTTACATACTGCAGTGTCTGAAGCACAAATACGACACGCCAGCGCCAGTTAGGTTTATTTATTATTACTATTACTTCCCAGAATAAGGTCCTTAATAGCAACACTATCGTATGGTGTAATAATATAGGTGTGTTTTTTTTTCAAAATCAATGGGTTCGATTCCCAGCTAGAATTATTGGTTTTTCAAAAATCTAATGATGAGGTTTTAAGTTTTATCAAAATCGGGCTCGTGACTCCTTTGAGCATTTTTAGCTATTCTTGTAGTTTCGGATTTCGCCATCCAAGCCCTTTTCAAAAATTCACCTGTATAATTAAAAAATACATTTTGAGAACCACTTATACAACGCCATACATCGCAAATTATGCGAAAGTAAGTAAGTACCCCCTATTACGTGGGACAAAATCTAAAAGGTTAAATGTAGGCGTATAATATGCCTCTGCCTACCCTTTCGGGGCTAAAACGCGTGATCATATCTATGTATGTGTGCGAAAATAGGTTTGCGCTATGAGCATTTATGGCACATAATAATTATAGATACGTATTATAAGTACACCCAGGCTCTAAACAAATCAATGCGGTCATCACACAAAGTGATTTGTCCTGGGTGTAAATTATTCCCACGACCTCCAATTTCGTAGTCAGCGAGTTAGGTACTTTTACCACTGCACGAAGACAACAAACAGGGACAGTCCGATTAAGAATGAAATAAGAAAGAAAAATAAATATTAAACATAAATTACAAAACCAGGTAAGGAGCAGAGCGAGGCAATATTATACAATTGCCGAGTCATAAAATAATACCAAACTTTGGGTAATCATAATTATTGACTATTCACACTGTTTGATCAAACGAGTAAATAAACGGAATTACTAATAGAATACTAATTACATCACATCACGCAAAGCTGTGGTTCTATTTTTCAAATTCTAAGTCCCCATGTCTAGTCATAAAATCCCAAAATATTTAATTATTTACTTATTTAATTTTACACCTAAGATGGCAAGAAAATAATAATAAGCATAGCCTAGCTAGCCTTGAAGACGGTTAAAAATAAGGGACTTTTACTTTAATATGAATATCAACTACATAATAAGTAATTTAATTCTGAGACAGTGTGAGGTGAGAAAAACGTTCACGAGTTCTCGGCTAGCAAGCGGGCGGCTCACTGCTGCGCTCCGTGCTCTATCTGTATGTGTGAGTGTGAATGAAATGAAAACTGTGATGTGTGTGTACCACTGTATCTTTATACTGTGTCAACTGTGTGTGTACGCTCGCGCTCCGCCTCCGTCACGTCACGATCGCTGCTTGTGTGTATTTAGACCGCTTATATTGTTATGATTGCCTAGTACTTTCTGCGTTCGCGGGACATTGTGATGGGGCACGTCCGTACGGACGATGGTCGCCACTTCGCCAGTCACCGAACAGAAAACGACAGATCCATAAATAATTCTTTGGAACCGTCGGCGGCGGCGTGCGCTGCGTAATTTGTTGAAGTCATAGATTTAGAATAGCGAAAAATTCTAAATCTATGGTTGAAGTTATGTAATATGGTGTACTACAAAATTGTTCCTCCTAAAAAGTTCTAAAAAGTCCGTGACAGCCTACCTCTTAGGGTTGGTTCACAATAACCATTTTAACGCAAATCAAATTTATTCTACAATAATGCGACGGGAACCCTCTCTTGCAGACAAAATTGTTCTTAAATATAATGCGACGGGAATACATGCGACGGGAATACACGCGACGAAAAACCTTTCCCTCTTTACACGTATGGTATTATGTAG
This sequence comes from Miltochrista miniata, assembly GCA_933228765.1. Classification (NCBI taxonomy): domain Eukaryota; kingdom Metazoa; phylum Arthropoda; class Insecta; order Lepidoptera; family Erebidae; genus Miltochrista; species Miltochrista miniata. Next base: position 9,217,433 of record OW121769.1, read on the forward strand.
AGTAAGTAATAAAAAAAAGTATGTGCGTGTAAACTTTACGCGCGATTGAAGTAAAACTTCGTTACCATTGACGGCATCAAAATAATGTATTGTAAGTGTTACTGAAAACTACGTTTCCGCTATTCAAAATTCAAATAGCGTTACTTCCGTCAAAAAAAAAATCTGAGATATAGTCCGTTCAGAGATATATTACCTCTAGCTTTAGGTTGCCTATATCAGTCTCCGATTTTTTCTTTCTTATTTTTATTGTATGACTTTGAAAAAGTCTGTATTAACGGTGAAAACTGGTAATTGGCCCTCATTATGTTATATATCTGTTTATTGTCACATTTAGCTGTAAGTTTTCCTAAAAGATTAAAATAAAATAAATAAAATAAAATATCTTAGATTCTAATTTTGCTTATTCAGCATGCTTAAAATGTAACTGGTCCCAAAAATAATGGATCATCAAAGTTAAGTAAAATGGCCATCAAAAAAGCAAATTATGGCCACTAATATTACTTAATTAGCTAGGACCACTTGTAGCCACTGACTCAGTCTTTTGTAAACGATCACTGTAGTAAGCAACTACCGCTATTCCTAATGCTCGGATGGGTGACCACTTTGTAACATTTGATTTGCGAAAGTTTCTTTGCTTTGCACTTGCTTTGCAAGGCACGTGAAACGGACAAGCGAGTCCGTTTCAACACGGGAGTGTGAGACAGACCTTCGCGCATAAATGCTTTTATTTATTATTATGTGTTACCTGCAGTCTTTTTTATAATTCGGATATTCTATATAATACCTGCAATACCTGCATACCTGGAGTCTGGGCTGGGCAGGTCTCCAGACTCCAGATGCCCCGTCCAATCAATGTATGAAATGTTTTGAATAAGTATATATGATTGTTCATTTCATACTTTGTTTAGGTACCTATTGTATAAAATGCCTAGGAATTGGATAGAATACCTGCTGGTAACCCGAAAATGTGTAAAATAAAGGGATATAATAAACCGAGCCTCAAAAGTTTTTATCGGCCACGGCATTTAGCCTCTCATTTAATAACTATTCGTCCTCTTTAAAACGTCATCTAAATATTCCATTATAAGCATCAAATAAAGATCAACAATTATTTTAACTTGTCCTCCGTAATAATATTTTAACACCTAATTTAGTAATTTAGCCACATATTTTACATGTAATCACCATTTTATATTTTATAGCTTCAAAACAAGAGCCTCAAAGAATTATAATTTAAGCTTCCACAGATAACATCAGTTTTTATAACTTAGCGTGTAAAATAGATATATCATATTCTTTTTTCGTGAAAATAGCCACTGCAAGGCTAGAAGTGAGTGCACAGGACGACAGCGACCGGCTATTAGCATCAATCAGAGACCGCTATTTGATATCACTTTGTAACTAAAGACAGATTACGCTTACCGAACAAGAAAGTGAGGTCAAGAAAGCAGATACTAAACTCAAAACTGAGTATATTATAGACTCTCTAGAAGTGAATATCGTGAATGTCGTCATAAATTTACGATTAATGAGAAATTACTCGTTACTCACTTTGGGTTTAGTATTTACATTCTCACTTTTTTGTTTGGTATCTGTCTTTAGTTCTATAATCTGTATTACATGCATACATAATGTCACCGACCGTAATCTGTATGATGTCTAGGTATTATAGAGAATACCAAAAACTTGCAGGCAAGGCAATGTATGAAATAACGAGAGTATGGAAGGATTGTTCGCTGCTTGCGAAGGTTAGGTTGGAACAGTTACCACTAAGGCGTTAACTAACGCGTGAAGGTGAGCGAGCGAAGCGAGCATGCCGCTGCAGCGGCCGCCGAGCGCCAGGTGTATTACAGACTAGCGGACGTCACGCGGTTTCACCCGCGTATATCCCGTTCCCGTAGGAATACTGGAATAAAACATAGCCTATGTTCACCGCAAAGAGTGTAGCTTTCCAACAGTGAAAGAATTTTTCAAATCGGTCCAGTAGTTCCGGAGCCTATTCGTTACAAACAAACAAACAAAAAAACAAATCTTTTCTCTTTATAATATTAGAATAGATAAATTTAATATTTTGCATTATGTTACAATAATTGTATACAAATAAATTATTTATAATTCCTCGATAGTTTATAATTTTGCGGTACTTATAATTTTATGGTGACCCAAGACCTATTTATTTTGCACATTACCGGTGGACCAGCAGGTATTCTATGCAATCCCTAGGAATTTTGTACAGTACTAGACAAAGTATGAACAATCATATACTTATTCAAAACATTTCTTAAATTGCTTGGAAGGGGCAACTGGAGTCTGGGGCAGGTATTCCTGAGAATGCAGGTATTGTATAGAATATCTGATTATAAAGACTGCTGGTAACACATAATAATAAATAAAAGCATTTATGCCCGAAGATCTGCCCCATGTTCCCGTGTGAAACGTACAAGCGAGTCCGTTTCAGGATTCACTTGTCCGTTTCCACCAGATTGTGACACACTACACAGTTGGCTTAACGTGCCTTGCAAAGCAAGGAAACTCTCGCAAATCAAATGTTACAAAGTGGTCACCCATCCGAGCACCAACAATAGCGGTCGTTGCTTACTGCAGTGATCGTTTACAAAAGACTGAGTTAATGACTACAAGTGGTCCTAGCTATTTAGGTAATATTAGTGGCCATAATTTGCTTTTTGATGGCAATTTTACTTAACTTTGATGATCCATTAATGTGGGACGAGTTACATTTCAAACATGCTGAATTAGGAAATTAGAAGCTATGATATTAATAAATAATGTTCCTTTTGATGCCATTTTTATTATTTTAGAAGCTTACTGTTTGAATGCATGTTACAAAATTAGATGCTTAAAAATAATCACGATGCTGAATTATATTAACTGTGGCTAGTAGAGAAGTTAACTGGTGGCTATAATCTATAAATTCTGACGCTTGTTAATTGTGGCTGACTTATTAATTTAGGGGGCAAAGTATTTTTCCGGAGGCTAAAAATGCTATTAAATAGAAGGTCGTAAAAATAAATAAAATAAAATAAAATAAAATTTATTCCCTTTGAAATTTTTAAAAAATTATTTAGGTTTGTCAAAATTTTTGTGACTCTACCGGGGGTTCGGAAATGCTACAGACTGAGAAGAACACCCCAAGAAACTCAGTCCGGTCCCTCTTATTCATCTTAGTATCTAATACAGTTTTTTTTTTAAATGTAGAAAGGAGCAATTCGTGTCACTGCCAGGCAGTCTTGTCTTCTAGAAAGTCTTTAATGCTATAATAAGCTTTCTGGCACAATTTAAGCTTTACTAGTTTTTTAAATTTATTAACTGACAAACCTGTTATGGCTGTCGGCAATGTATTGTACATTCGAAAACAATTACCCGCAAAAGAATTGCTTATTTTATTAAGCCTAAATCTAGGTACAGCCAATTTATTCTTATTTCTTAAGTTTAGGTTATGGATATCACTATTTTTAATAAATTTACTGTTATTTTTATGAGTATATAATAAGTTTTCATATATGTACTGTGAATACACAGTAAGGATGTTGATATCCTTAAACTTTTCTCTTAATGACTCCCGAAACCCCATACCATAGATAGCCCGGACAGCCCTTTTCTGCAACACAAAGATACATTCGATGTCGGCAGCGTTACCCCATAATAGTATGCCATAGGTCATGACACTGTGGAAGTAGCTAAAGTAGACAAGACGCGCTGTTCTAATGTCTGTCAGTTGTCGGATCTTTTTAACGGCATAGGCTGCAGAGCTCAGTCTGCCCGAGACTTTCTCGATATGAGGCCCCCACTGCAAGTTGGAGTCTAACTTTATGCCCAGAAAGACAGTTTCATCGACCAATTCTACTTGATCATCCCTAATCCTAATACTGGTGTTAACGAGCCTAACATTTGGCAAGGTGAATCTTATACATTTTGTTTTAGTTTCGTTTAACAATAAATTATTAGCGTTAAACCAGTGGACTACCCTAGAGAGGGCATTGTTTACTTCGTCAAGATCGCGTTGTCCACGTTCAACTTTAAATATTAAAGATGTGTCATCAGCAAACAAAACTACCTCGTGATCGTCTCTTATAAGGTGAGGGAGATCATTTATGTACACTAAAAATAGAAAAGGTCCCAGAATTGAACCCTGAGGCACCCCCATTGTTACAGCAGAACCATTTGACTGTTTACCATTTATAACTACTCTCTGTACTCTATCTCTAAGGTAAGAACTAATTAAATCCAAGGCCGTCCCCCGGATTCCATAATGATCAAGTTTTTGAATTAAAGTCTGATGCTGGACACAATCGAAGGCCTTAGATAAGTCGCAGAATACACCATAAGCATCATACGACTCCTCCCAGGCCTCATATATACACTCTAACAATTTGATGCCAGCATCCGTGGTAGACCGACCTCGCGTGAAACCGAATTGTTTAGTATGGAATAGTTTATTTGTATTAAAATGATTTTGCATTTGATTAAGCATTACCTTTTCAAAGATTTTACTAAACGTGGGTAGTACAGAAATAGGACGAAAATTGGACGGATCTGAGGTGCTACCCGATTTAAACAGAGGAGTTATTTTACTAAACTTCATTAAGTCAGGAAACACACCACTATCAACACAATTATTAAATATTATTGATAATTCAGGGGCAACCATTTCAATTAACGAATTAACTAAATGTACAGAAATTCCCCAGAGGTCAGCAGTTTTCTTAATATTTAAAGATTTAAAAGTTTTTATGACAGTGTGTATACTAATTTTACTGAATTTAAATATTTCATTACAGCAAGGAACATTTGCTTTTAACAAGGATTCTGCTATTGGGGTAGAAGAACCTAGGGCTCTGGTCAAATCTACTGGAATTCGAGAAAAAAATTGTTCAAATTCGTTAGCGACTTCGGCATCTGTTGTAATTATGTTACCATTTACTTTAAGTTTAAAATTATTATCATTCGATTTTGCTTGGCCTCTTTCTGCGTTAATTATTTTCCAAGTAGATTTAACTTTGTCTACACTATTGAGAATTTTATTACTTATATACTTTCTTTTGGCTGCTAAGCAGTCTGCTTTAAACTTTTTTGAATAAGTTTTAACATAATTTAGAAATTCATCTGTTCTATTAAGCTGTCTTTCTGAGTATAGTTCATACAGTTTTTGTCTACTTTTATGTATATCCTCAGTGGCCCATTCACTGAAGGCTGGCCTATCACCGATTGTGACTTCCTTAGACTTGAATACGGAGTTGAACTCATTGTAAAAGGAATCAAAAAATAACTTATACATTATATTTGGATCTAAGCCAGTGTCTAAAAATGGAAGTTTATTGCAAAGTCCAACTCGCATACGTTCCAAGCGGTCACTAGTTACTGGTCTACATAATATTTTACGTCTTTTAACTTTTTCTCTTGTGATCTTGAAAGATGCTATTTGCCCAGTATGATCTGATTTTATCTTATTTATAATACTCTTACTTTCTGGCAACATATCACTGTATATATTGTCCAGACAAGTAGCTGTTGTATCACAATATCTAGTAGGCTCTAAAAATAAGTTAGTGAGATTGTGTGATTTAAATAAATTTAAGATATCATTGGTCTGACGCGTATTTATAAGTATATTAACATTAAAATCACCGCACACTATTAGGTGTTTATTAGTTTTTCCAAGTTTAAATAGCACTTTATCCATTACTTCCTCAAACTCACAAAAGGGTGAGACTCCAGGTTTATATACGCATACTACTATGAATTGCTCCAATTCTACGCACGATATTTCAACTGTACACTCTACAGAGAGGGACACAACATCTTTCCGTTCCTTATATTTTAATTTCTTATTTAATAAAATCATCGAACCCCCCCGTGTTGTGTTGACCCTGCAGAACGCACTACCAACCCGGTGACTACTGAAACTGAACATGAGCTCATACTCCTTACGCATATGTTCTGTAAGACAAACAATTTCAATATTATCTGAGCTCATGAACAGCTCCAATTCAAACTCTTTGACCTGTGTTAATGTTGCAATATTATAATGCACCAGGCTGATGTAATTTACATTTTTTAATTTAGTTTTGTTCGGAGGACAGTTTCCGATAAAATTACGGTTTGCAATTAAATTTAACTCTATTAATTTACAATTTTGGCTAGAGGGTAATTCCTCTGTTGTCCCAGCAGTTAATTTAAATTACTTGGAACAGATTCCAAAGTCCTAAAACTACTCTGCTCAAATAAAGCAGTTTTGTCAGCCAAGTTTTTGGCTACAGAATAAAAATAATTAAATAGCAAACTTGCTACTTGTCTTTTATAATATTTGGGTAGACAATACCTACCCTTGTGATTATTATAGACTATAAACTTGCTATGTGACAAATTTGTGTTAAATACAGAATTAAAGTCAATTATATTAAATTTATTATTATACTGACTTATTAAATTTAAACGTAAATTCATCTTATATCTAAATGAATTTTCCGAATCTGGCACACCTTTTATAAATGGAAGTGTGAACATTACAACTTGTATGACATTTAAGTTTAAGATGTAATTCATGTATAGGGACAAATCATCATTGCTAATTTTCCCCCTGTTTGCACAGAAAATTATTATTGTACTGTTAGCTTCAAATTTATATTCTAATATCTTTTGCATAATACCACTTAATGAAGCACCCGGATAGCAATTATTAATAACCGAGTAATAACTTGAATTTGAGTTTTGTTTTAAAAATGAACTTAGATTGGTACCAATATCATCACTAAATACAATTAATTTAGTACAACTATTACTATTATTTACACTGTCACACAATATATCCACTGATGTACTGGGCGAGCATGTGATAATGGGAGCTAGGGGCTCAGCGGTAACCGGTTCGCCCTGGGCGTCCACCGGCTCAATTGCTTTAGGGCAGTTAATATTGCATAAGTGGTCATTTAGGAAACAATTAAGGCGCTCAGTGTTATCATTTGATGTTTTGAGTACCTTGTCTATTGTTAAAGAACATTTAGTAAAGTCCTTAAGGGACCATTCATATTTTTTAGTCATATATTGTAGCTCAAATTGCAAACTTTGTATTTTTGACTCTAATTTTTGTGTGTCAGTGCAATATTTTAAATGGCTTTGTTCTAGTTCTAACATTGACAATTTAGCTTGTTCTCTAAATTTTAAACAAGAACCTATATTTTTACACTTCTTGATTAACATTTTATGGAATTTTAATTGCTTTTTTGATTTTTGTATGAACTTTTTAATTTTTAGATATTTTTTTAGTTTATTTCTGCTGCAAAACAAAACCGACTTGTCCTGTTGATATGGACAGTCACCTGTAAGATCTATAGTAGTCAAGTCCAGGTTTTGAGAATTTGCAGAAGGAATAAACTGCGGGATACCACTCATTAACTCACTAAAAAGATTATCGGTTTGTTGGGCAGTAACTTTCTCAGCAGCTTCTTCCAGGTGTGAGATCTGTCCCTGGGCATCCCTTAGCTCCTGTTCCAGAAAGGTAGTCCTCCTCAAGGTTTTCTCATACTCGTCACTGCACTCTTGGAACCTATCTACAATTGACTGAAGGTGGTCCCGCTCCGCAACAATGTCATCATAACTAACATGAAGTCTTGATAATTCGCATTTTAATTTTTTTGTGTCATTCAGAGCGTTTATCAATAGATTTTCATTTTCCTCTCTTTCCTTTTCCAACTGTACACAGAGCTCCGTTTTAGATTTAAGCTCCAGCAACACCAACTGAAGTTTGGGCTCTTCCTGCTGGCGGCCGAGAGCTCTGCGACTACGGGTATTCATATTATTAATAAGTAAGTGCAATTAAACGCGAATTAAATGATAGAGCTCCTTGTACAGTTTATGGTAAGAAGTAACAAGGTTATGTACCGGCAATAAATTATACTTAATATTGTTATGTACTTACGCAAATACACCAACCGTCGTCAACGTCGAGTAAACGCTTATACAAGTATAATAATTCTACTCACGAGAAACAGTCGATTTATTATGTATTTACGTGAAAAAGAAAAGATTTAACATTCGAAAAAAACGGGTACCTGACTCGTCGTTTAATTAGCACCCTAAAATAAATAGGTCTTGGGTCGCCATAAAATTGTAAATACCGTAGAATTATAAACTATCGATAAATCATAAATTGTAACATAATGCAAAATATTTTATTTATAATTGACATCTGGCGCTCATCGGCCGCTGCCGCGGCATGCTCGCTTCACTCGCTCGCCTTCGCGCGTTAGTGGTCACTGTTCCAACCTTACCTAACCTTCGTAAGCAGCAAACGCTCTTCTTCTTTTCTTTCTTTCCATATCTCCATTTCATACATTGCCTTCCCTGCTAAACACTGTTCACACGTAATGGAGTAATGTAATGTCTCATTTATTGTGAATATTTATGACGACATTATCAACATATTCACTTAATGTATATACTGAACTCAAAAGGTTATAATGTATACACTTTTGAGTTTAGTTTTTGCTTTCTTGACCTCATTTTCTTGTTCGGTAAGCGTAATCTGTCTTTAGTTACAAAGTGATTTCAAATAGTGGTCTCTGACGGATACAAATGGCCGGTCGCAGTCGTCCTGAGCACTCGCGTCAAGCCTTGCAGTGGCTCTTTTCACGGAAAAAGAATAAGATATATTTATTTTACGCGCTAAGTTATAAAAACTGATGTTGTCTGTGGAGGCTTAAATTATAATTTTATAGTATTCGAAGCTGTAAAATAGAAAATGGTGATTACATGTAAAATCTGTGGCTGAATCAGCAAATTAGGTGTTAATATATTAATTTGCAGGACAAGTTAAAATATTTGTAGATCTTTATTTGATGCTTATAATGGAATGTTTAGGTGACGTTGTAAAGAGGATGAATTAGTATATTAGTGGCTATTTCATTTTCGCGTGGCTTAGTTATGAAATCAGAAGCTAAATTAAATGCCGTGGCCGATAAAAACTTTTGAGGCTCGGTTTATTATATCCCAAAAATAAATAAATCTGAAATACAATCGCAAAGTAACAGGAGCACTGTCTTAGTGAAGTTACGTTTATTGTGACATGAAAAACAAAACTATTCGTGCTAAAGGTTGGATGTTATAATCTCCACTTAATTCGGTAAAATGTCTCAGGTTCGCACTCATAGGGCGACTTTACTGCAATGCCAACACACAGAAAACGATCGACGAGCTGTCAGTCAGAGGTAACAACTGCGAACCTTTGAGTAATTATTACTATAGTCCGTTCATAGTTAATTTACCCCTAGCTGTGAGGTTGGCTTCACTGATTTTCGTGTTACCATACTAAGCTTTTTTTTCTCCCATGTACTCCAACCTTAAGTCGAGACTTATTTTCTTCTTTTGCTGCCGATTTTTCAGGCGTGGAAATTATTTGAGATGTGGAAGCAGCACCATTGCCCTCCTTGGTGATGGTGATGAGTGTCTTTTTTTAATTACATATCCATTTTATGTAAATAAAAATGAAACTTCAGAAAAATCTTACAGCAACAGAACTACGCATTTAGTAATGTTAATTATACTGACTTATAGATATTTACATAAAAAATACTCTCAGTCTTAACGGTTCCATCTTAAAATCTCCCCTAATATGCGGTATAATGTCTGAGGCTGGCACTCATAGGGGGACTTTACTGCAATACCAACTTACAGAAAACGATCTGTCAGAGGTAAATAAACTGTGAACGGACTATACGTAAGTAGTATTAGTTCAATGCTGTGAACGGACTATACTCCCTAGGTCGCACCTAAAGAAGTTTTACTTTAATAACACAACTCTTTACTACGGCTAGGATAATTTTGCAAGACGACACACGATAATACGAGCTACACTCACATGACACTAGTATTTTTGACTTTTCAAAAACGTTTTTGAAAAGGCAAAAACCTAATGAACGTTTTTAGAGTAAAAAAAGTGTTGATTAGATTCCTCAGTCTTATGGAAACCTAGTAAGGTTTAAGTTCTTTGATAAGTTACGAATAAAAAAAATAAAAAGAAGTAGAATATCAATGTCGTGGCTCTCATAATATACAAATGTACTCTGTGGTCGTGGCTGGGTGGGGTGTGGTGTGCAATATGCTCGCTCACCTTCTATTGTGCTCACTAGGGTTTTCCAGTCCAGCGTCATCGCATATATTATTCACAATTGAGTAGTTATTATCGCCTGGTATTTTGAACTTTATGGAGCAAAATATGTGCGGGCAAGGCCCAAACCTATACCCAAAAACGGTGACGACAAAGTATTAATAATTTTGTTGTTTTTCGTCCATCGTCTTTATTTGTGGGTGCTGCTAAATTGTACGTCCCCACCCCAGTAGCTAAATACTGCGTTGAGTTGCGCACACACACGCACAGACACACACACACCTACTCCCCGTCCCCGCGCCTATCCGTGACGCTATAGTTGTATAACCTCTTTTATCTACTCTGATACTATAATACAAAGATTATAAAATTGAAATCAATACTCTTATGACAAACATTACGCACAGGCCAAAAAAAAAGTTTTATTACGATACAGGTCTTGTATGGACACCTGTATCATAATATAACTTTTTAATCATTACGTTTGAACAGTTTGAACCTCTACTTTAAAAAGAAATTGTGCCTCGCAGCCTAAAAGAAAAAAAAAAGAAACACGCATGCGCAATCGATGTTTACGCCTTGGCGCCAACATTTTACATTTAAATAAAACAAAGTTTGGTTTTGTTTGTAAAATAACTTAGTTTTTGTGTAAAACCATGTCTTAAAGCGAGGATGGTGGTAATTGTTCTGATCGGTGATGGTGCTAATTGTAAGAAATTTGAAACTGCGTCAAACATGACCATGAACCTGTTACCGGCGAAATCAAGGAGCAACTATATACCACAAAATGAAATCAGGTATTATAGTATGAGAGTAGATAAAGTAGTGTATGACACTGTACATAACTTGGTCTTATATACACTCGTGTTATAAGAACCCTTATTATGCAACAGTGTGATAAACTACTATTATGATATGTTTACCTGGTCTTTAAACTTTATGAAGCAAAATTATGTGCGGGCAAGACGACTATTCCGTAGACATCTTTGATGTGTCTTTTTGCTTGACGACTTGACTGCACGAGTATGTAGCACTTCGCAATGATTCTTAAAATCTACCGATTCTACGTGGCATCGCTTACGTTACGTAAGTTTATAATAATAAATTATGAATTAAGTATCTTGCGCTCCATTTCTATTGCCGGGGCCACATTAAAGAAAACGTCAATGCCCATCATCGCGATAAATATTGCGCTAATTATGGCGTTAATTCTTAACGTCACCATTTGAGTAGTGTGGCCGCTTCAACGTAATAATTCTCGCGTGAATGCCCATTCTTGGCGTTAAAATTGACGTTAAGTGTGACCGAATTAAAAATTTTACAAAAATACCTTAGCTCCTTAAAAATATACTGAAATGTATCTATATATAATACTGGCACAGAGAAAATATACCGATAAAAATACCGATTATCAAAACGTGTTTATTCTTTAATTACTACCTTATTTTTATAAAAGAAGAACCTAGAATTTACATTTAACATTTTATTTGAAGGATTGAATTCAACGTCCTTCACCTGCAACACGCTTCGTAAAAAAAAATTACCGAATGTTATTGCAACTAACTCTACAAAGAAAAAAATCATTGCGATGAGGAATTGGGTTTTTATTTTTTCAGGTCCTTAGCGAGCTCCGGGGGAACCTCCCATCTTGCTCCCCCGAGGAGAGCCGCCGAACGGTTCTCGACGGGAATAATCTTTGGAAATGCTTTGGCTTTCGGCCGAAAGCCAAAGAATTTTCCCAGCTTTCCGGATTCCCGGCTATAGGGAGGAGGAATACCACCGGGTTTAATGGGTAGGACGGCCCCGTTCCGGGACCGGGAGCCCCACACCCAGCTGTTTTACATGATAATTTTGCAATCCAATATGGCCGCCGCGCCGAAATCACAAAATATCATAATGGGTATCGTTTAAGGGGTTTTTTAGTATGCTGAATACGAATTTCGGGTTAATTTAGAGATCCAATATGGCCGCCGCGCCGTTATCACAAAATTTCATAATGGGAATCGTTTAAGGGGTTTTTTTGATATGCTGAGTACGAATTTCGGGTCAATTTAGAGATCCAATATGGCCGCCGCGCCGTTATCACAAAATTTCATGATGGGTATCGTTTAAGGGGTTTTTTGGTAGGCTGAGTACGAATTTCGGGTTAATTTAGAGATCCAATATGGCCGCGGCGCCGTTATCACAAAATTTCATGATGGGTATCGTTTAAGGGGTGTTTTGGTATGCTGAGTACGAATTTCAGGTTAATTTAAAGATTCGAATATGGCCGCCGCGCCGTTATCACAAAATTTCATAATGGGTATCGTTTAAGGGGATTTTTGGTATGCTGAGTATGAATCTTAGGTCAATTTTGCAATCCAAGATGGCCTCCTTACACCGTTGTAAAATTTCATGCTGCATATCGTATGAGGGGTTTTTTGGTATGCCAAATACGAATTTCAGGTAAATTTTGCAATCCAATACGGCTGCCTCGCCACCGTTGTAAAATTTCATGTAGCATATCGTATAAATGGAATTTTGATATGCTGAGTACGAATTTAGGGTTAAGTTTGCAAAATTATCTTGAAATTCGTACTCAGCATACCAAAAAACCCCTTAACGATACCCATCATGAAATTTTGTGATTTCGGCGCGGCGGCCATATTGGATCTCAAAATAACCCGAAATTCGTACTCAGCATACCAAAAAACCCCTTAAACGATACCCATCATGAAATTTTGTGATTTTGGGGCGGCGGCCATATTGGATCTCAAATTAACCCGAAATTCGTACTCAGCATACCAAAAACCCCCTTAAACGATACCCATCATGAACTTTTGTGATTTCGGCGCGGCGGCCATATTGGATCTCTAAATTAACCCGAAATTCGTACTCAGCATACCAAAAACCCCCTTAAACGATACCCATCATGAAATTTTGTGTTTTCGGCGCGGCGGCCATATTGGATTGCAAAATTATCGTGTAATCACCTACAGAGATAGATTATAGTCTGAAATGATACAAGTTTTATCCCGGGAATAAGTCCCCATGAGACGCGGAAAAGAGAACAAAATTTCACGCATGCGAAGCTGCGGGCATCAGCTAATCTAAAATAAATGTTACATTACACGCGAATGCTCGTGTCGGTCAGGGAGGTAGCATCGTAACGTAATGCTCGAGTCGAATCTATAAATGTTACATTACATGCGAACGCTCTTCGGTCAGGGAGGCAGGCCGTAACGTAATGCTCAAAGTCGAATCTAATTTGTTACATTACAGGCGAATGCTCCCGGTGAGGGAGCACCTTTACCCTAACCTTTTATTCAAAATATACCCAAAAATACTGACTTTTACCAATATACCCCTTAATACACTGATATCGAAAAAAGTCAATAAAATATACCGAAAAAGTATTAAAATACTGAAAACGGTCACACTCTCACGGTGCGCACTGACACACGTAGTGTGGCCGCTTCAACGTAATAATTCTCGCGTTAATCTCTTTGATGTGCCGCCACTTGAGCTATCGCCTAACGTCAAACGGCAATGTGAATGACGTTGTCGAATTATCGCGATAATTCGGTGGCTACACTAACGTTTAACGTCCATCAACGCGATAATTAATGGCATTTCTCCTTAGTGTGGCCCGAACATATCAGAATCCTTCCTACAAATTCCTCCTTCTCCTTTGGCACGCAAAGAAGGCAAGATGTGTTTAATTTGCACTATTTGCCGCTGCCAGGAGATTACTTTTTATGAAAACATTTTGTCAAGTCGATTAAAACTCCATGTTTACATAAATGATTTTCTTCTATACTCCATGAAGATGCGAAAGGACACTATACTAGCAGACTAGGCAACAAATATTTAATTATGTGCCTTGCAAAACCTCTGCACAGGCATCAACAGTAGAATATATTATATAATCTGTGACAGTAGTAAGGCACCCCTGTGCATAATAAAAAGAAAATGGAAACAACTCAATATCAACATTGTATGAGTGCGAGCAGGACGGAAAATGACTACTCGCGGGCTTGTGTCTGCGCACGCGCATCCATGATTTTTAAGCTCTTTTACGATCGTGCTTGCCTGGTACTTGAACTTTATGAAACAAAATGTGTGCGGGCAAAACGGATCAAACCAACGAAGGACTGAGGTTGAAATGAAGTGGTGAAAAAGAAAGGTATTTAGACAAAATAAAAATAAAAATTGACCTCTGTCAAATTTATGAATTTACGAATTTTTATACCACTAAGGTGGCAGAGGCAGACAACCGTACTGCCCCACCTGAACTGACTGTGGTCACCTTAGCCTATGAACGTTTGCGACACCAGAGGCGCTACTCTCGCGCTGCTGACCCTGCAAAAACCTTATTACCCCCTTTGAAGAACCCCATCTGTAGACTTTTGGGAAAGCGAGGTTGGGAGATCAATCCACGATCTAGGCGTTCGCGGAAAAAAGTCACTATCAGACCTTACCGTCCTCGAATCGAATGCTCCAGAGTTCCAAACGCAAGATGTGAGGATGCACACCCTGTCTCTCTGTGGCGAGCAGTGCGACGATACAACGTAGCCGTGGGCATCATATCAAACAATTCCTCGGAGCACAAACCATGGGCGGTAAAACTCGCATAAGGAGGCAAAACCGCCCATGCCATGGTGAAGTGGACCTATTGAATCTTTTCAAGCACTATTAATCGGGTAGGTTAGCTGCGATGCTGCGAATACATTATGTGCACATCATTGATTCTCCTGACCCCGGTGGAAACAAGTGGGAGAGCTGGGCTCCTTATGGGTAGTGGTTTTGTTCCTCGGCAATCACCAGATGATCTCATTTTGAAAGGCACAGTGAGTCGCTTACGAGAAGACGGTGGTGTGACTGTTCTCCCACATCTTCTAGCCCAAATTAAGCTAATGTAAGCTTGTGCAATGAGATCTATACGACTGATAGACATACTTAAGTATATTATATTTCTAAATAAACAGGTACCTACATAATATACATAGAAAACAACCATTTTCCGAAACAAACATTTGTGGATCACACAAATATTTGGACCGACCCGGGGAATCAAACCCCGGACCTCAATCGCGGCAGGCGGTTATGCTTACTACCGACTGCGCCACCTAGGCAGTCAAATACAAATTATAATTCTTTATCTTCACATTGTCCGTGTCCGAATTACCGCGATCACCGATTAGTGGGGGTCTGGATTACCGAGGCTCTACTGTTTGTAGTTGTGCCAGTTTTTATATTGTTCCCAGGTAGGTGTAGAGTGCACGAACAGGAACGCAGTGGACAGTGGGTTCTGTGGTCTCTGGCAGAGAAGTTTCAATAGCCCTCTGGTTGCAGCGACTACTTGGGGCTACTAACTAACTGTTCTCTTCAAGCTTGAGACCATATAATAACTGTCTTGTGGTCTTGCTATGGAATACATTATATTAAATTATCTGTGTAATATATACATACTTATTTACCATTAATTATTTATTTACGCCTGTAATAATGTTATGTATCAATAATCTACTACATATCTATTTCGATCATACTTCAACGTACAACCACAACGCCTTAAAAAACTGGAGGACGGACGGAGGGACGCTCCTCCCTATATCGCGACTCGAACGATTCTAAAGCTCTTGTAAAATCCTGTCTGCCTGGTACTTGAACTTTGTTGAGCAAAATCAGTGCGGGTAAAATGGCCCACCACCATCAACGGAAAGATGTCCTGTCCTGCCCGCGCGTGTCTATCTATCTCAAGTAAGTAAAACAATAACAACACAGATAACAATAATAAAATAATTTGGAATTTCAATTTTGGCTCTAGCGTTTTGAATTTTTACAAAATTATTTCGATATCTATTTCCCGAGGCGTCTTAAAACGGTATAGTGTAGTAGAGGTACTTATGTTATATGTGAGGTTTTTATTCTTTTTTATAAATAAAATTTAATTTTGTAAAGATGATTGATTGAATTGAGTTTTTATTTTGAACTAGCGGACGTCACACGGTTTAACCTGCGTAGTTCCCGTTCCCGTGGGAATACGGGGATAAAATATAGCCCATGTTCACCGCAAAGAGTGTAGCTTCCCAACAGTTGTCTGCGTCCGGATTGCCGAGATCACTGAATTAGTGGGGGTCCGAATAAACGAGGCTCTACTGCAGTTGTGCCAGATTTTACCTTGTTCCCAGGTATAGAGTGCACGAACGGGAACTCAGCGGACAGTGGGTTTTGTGGCATAGAAGACATAGAACTGTCAATAGCCCTGCAGAGTACCTACCTGGTTGTAGTGACTACTTGGGGCTAACTGTTCTCTTCAAGCTTGAGACCATAATAATAATCTGTGTAATGTATTATACTGGGTGTAGGGAATGCAATCCCGCAACTAAATTGTAATCCCGGTATTTGCGGGACTGACAGGTCTCAGTCCCGCGGGATCCTGGTATTTGCGGGATGCCGCATATTTCTGAAAGTCAATGAAATAAGAATAGAATTCTGTATCATACATGCATCTAGAACTGAAAAAATAGTCACGCCTTATTCCCCCAAGGCGTAGACAGAGGCATATTATATGCCTTTACCTTTTAAGATTTTTGTCCCACGTAATATGTGGTGAGCCGTATTGCCGTCTTGTAACGGACAGGTACCGGTTGCGACTGCTTGCTGTTGAAAATTTTCAATCCGAGCCTTCAATTAAATGTTAAAAGTCTTAAAAAAAGACCTTAAAATGGCAGTTAAGCCAAATGCTATTTTAGTGGCAAAAGGGACCAACGTCTTAACGTGCCTTTCGAACCACGGCAACGCTCAAATAAATGTCATAAAGAGGTCACCCATCTAAGGACCGGCCATAGTAAATGTTACTTACTGCAGTGAACGTTTACAGAACACTGAGTCCCAGGGTCCACAGGGAAAAATAAATTGTTCAATATTTCTTATGTATTGAGATTATTAAAAAGATATACATAATAAGTAATAAAATACCTAATGAAAATTATTAGAAGCAGTTAAAATTGGTAGTTTTGGCATTACTTAAAAAGTGCCCATAAAACATAGCATGTCAAAATTCTTGCCTGCCAAACGACTCCTAACTTTACATGTCAGATAGCCAGCAAGCATTGTACGAGAAAATTGAATACTTTTCTAACTGTTTATAGTACAAGAAAATTCTAATCTCCCTCATTAAATCACTAAAAAAAACAAATAAGTACGTTATTAGGTTATATATTACGTCACAATTACAAAAACTTTCTCGAGCTGAATCAGTTTGCGTGCTTCCGCTTACAGAACATCACATGGCGTTTACCTTTGCGCAGTCCCGCTAATCCCGCGGGATCCCGCACGATTTACGTGCGGGACAGGTCCCGCAAAAATACTGCGGGAACCCGGTATTTCGGGATCCCAGTATCCCGGTATTGCATTCCCTGACTGGGTGTAACAAAATTGACTCTCCAAATTTCATATTTGATTCCCGATGCCAAGTCATATATGTATACATTTACATAGGTACTTACTTACCATTAATTTTTTTTTTATACCACTAAGGTGGCAGACAAAGCACACGGCCCACCAGAAGGACCGGTGGTCACCGCAGCCTATGAACGTTTGCAACACCAGAGGCGCCACACTCGCGCTGCCGACCCTGTAAAAACCTTCTAAGACCCCTTTTGAAGAACCCCATACTGTAGGCGTTTGGGAAAACCGAGGCAGGGAGATTATTCCACAATCTAAGCGTGCGCGGAAGAAAACCCCTATCGGATCTAACCGTGCTGGAACGCTTCGGACGCAGAGTGTGAGGATGAACTCCCTGTCTGTGGCGAGCGGTGCGGTGATAGAACGTAGCCGTGGGCATCATATCAAACAATTCCTCAGCACACACCATTGTACAGTCGGTAGAACACGCATAAGGAGGCAAAATCTCTCCTGTCGCGAAGAGGTTCCACACCACATGTAAGTATAGGATCGTTGACAACTCTTACAGCACGTCTTTGCACCGAGTCAAATGGACGAAGTTGATATTCAGGTGCCCCCGCCCAGAGGTGACAGCAGTACTCCATGTGCGGCCACACTTGCTTATACAGAAGCAGTGTTTGTGCAGCAGTGAAGTACCGCCGCGCCCTGTTGAGCACACCTAGCTTCTTGGACGCCAGCTTAGCCTTGTCCTCCAAATGACTACGGAACTAACCGTCACTGGAGATGTCAACGCCAAGGATCCCTATACTTTTGGAGATGGAAAGAGATGTGCCCTGAAATTGCGGCGCTACAGTAATTGGGGTTTGCTGAGCGGTGAAAAAAACACGCTTGTGTCTTGGAAGGGTTGAACTGGACAAGATTTAGTCCACCCCAATCGGACACTCTAGTAAGAGTAGCCTCGATTTCAGACACAAGCTGTTCACGATTTTCCTTCACTGTGTCCCGAGAGATACCACGGCGGCCCGTGTAACAAGTGTCCCCCGTACTGTCGTCCGCATAACAATGAATGCCGTCAATAGACAACATGTCATTGATATGCAGCAGAAACAGAGTAGGGGACAACACTGAGCCTTGCGGTACTCCAGCGTTTATGGCCATGCAGTCTGAACAGCTGCCGTCAACGACGGCCCTGATGCTTCTACCGGCCAGGAAGCTGGACACCCATCCGCATATATTATTTACGCCTGTAATAATGTTATGTATCAATGAGCTAATGTATCTATCTATTTCGATTATACTTCAACGTACAACCATAGATATATTATAAGTCAAGATGGAGGGTCGCTCTACAATCGACATGAACAAAACGGCTTACGATTTCGCAATTGTGTGCGTGCACCGTCGAGCGGCCAGTGTCTTTACACTGTGCGTCGGCTTTTCTGTGTGCGTAAATAATGATACCAGCTTCTCCCTAAATTGCATTAAACTAAGTCTTATTATAGTTTATGTAATTAATTTAATATATAATGAAGGATGTATAATATTTACTGTTATCAAATTGTATACATATTTGTTTATTGGATCACTTGGCATTCTAAAAATAGTAAGTACTTTTGTTATGTACCAACAATACCAACAAAAATAAAATATTTCTTATCAAAAAGATTTTAGATAAAATGTGTCTATAAAATAATCATGATCGAAAAGATATAAAAAAAATGTAAATAATGTGTTTAGGTAACTTCTTTTTTTTTTAAAAAAAAAGGTTTATAATAAACCGATTCCACAAGTATCAAGAGTAACATCCAGAAATAACTGTAACTACGAAATAATAAGTACCTACTAGGTATCATTTTATTACATAATTCTTCATTCAAAAACTATGTTAAATTAATAACACATGAACTTTCGAAATTGATTTATTAGATCCAATTCATTATAATAAATAATATATTAGTACATAGTGTATTAAGAAATCAATATAAGTAATCATTTCCTAGACAAACTAGTTAGGTATACTTACCCCTTTCCCAATGAGGAATGTTCATAAGTATGTAAAATTACTTGAAACGTCGTTTCAGTAAAGCTTTTATATATACAAATACACTAGTTTTTGTTTTATTCAAAAATACCCAGTCGTTTTACAATCATTCAAAGTTCGCGAAAATTTGTTGCCCCGCTAACAGTCACTGAACCGCGGATGACGTCACGTTATAGCGCGGCTCCGTGTGCGGTCCGCTCCGCGCCCAGCTGTAGCAGTGAAAAAGTCCCGCGCACGCAGTGTTACCTATTATTCTCTTCGCTTATAGCTGAGTGAATTGTTAAAAAAATAACGAAGGCTTCGATAGGACAATCAGATAACTTACCTAAAATAGATGGGCTTGTGGTTGCTCATTTTTTAGATATAAATAATAATTTTTTTTGGTCGAAATGCGAAGCGTCTTTCATTATAACTCTTATGAAAATTTGTTAAAACTGTTCTATATTGTGTTATTTATCCAAAAAGTTACTATTTTAGATAAGTCGTAGCTTATTTTTATCGTGATGCTAGCTAGGTAGAAGTATGTATGAGAAGCCAAGGGTGTAATATCCTAAAACTCTAAAACTAGGATGAACTAAGAGGACTAGGGATATAGGAGACAAAGGTTAAAGACTTAGCTAGAGATAATATGCGTCTACTTATTCCTAATCGGGAACAGATGTACTAAAGCTTTTTTAGGGTTCCGTAGCCAAATGTAAAAAATAGAAACCTTATAGATTCGTCATAACTGTCTGTCTGTCTGTCCGTTCATATGTCACAGCCATTTTTCTCCGAAACTATAAGGCATGCTGTTGAAACTTGGTGATGTATTCTGTGAACCGCATTAAAAATTCTACAAAAAAAAATTGAAAAAATATCAATAAATTTTGGGGGTCTCCATACTTAGAACTGAAACTTCAAATTTATTAATTCATAAAAGCCATACGTGTTGGGTATCTATAGATAGGTCTCTAAAAATGCTATTGAGGTTTTTAATATTTTTTTTTCTTAACTGAATAGTTTGCGCGAGAGACACTTCCAAAGTGAAAAATGTGTGTCCTCCCCCCCCCCCCCCCTCTAACTTCTCAAATTAGAGAATGGTAATAAAAAAAAATTATGTACATTGCCATGCAAACTCCCACCGAAAATTGGTTTGAACGAGATCTAGTAAGTATTTTTTTTTAATACGACATAAATCGCAATATTCGGCTAGAAAAATCACTGCAACAGCGAACGTGTTAAAACATCAATCAAAGTTACAACGAACTAGGTACAAGAACTTTCATAGGTAATTATTATGTTACTTGTTGCTACGGAATCCTTAATGGGTCCGACTCGCACTTGGCCGGTTTTTTATTCAATGACGAAGAGTTTGGTTGGTTGGTAGTGCACGCTGCTTAGAAATTAAAGGGGTCCCGAGTCCCGACACGATCAATTAGCAATTGTCAAGCACGTTAAATATAATGTGTACATATACGTCGATGCACACACACATGCAAAGAAATCACGCACACTGAAGCAACTTCCATTCATATTTAACGTGATTGACAATTGCAAGGCATGATCATGTCGGGAGCCCATAAGGGTCGCGGGTACAAACATTTACGTGCATGAACATGAATATTTGTATCGGTCTGGGTGTTTTTAATATTAAGTACTTACCTACTATAAATATAAATAAGTAAGTACCTACATAAGGTGTAAACATTTTCTGTTTATGTATAACTTTTTCAGATCACCAAGAGAAAGCTATGGTGAGATGCTATAGGCTATATCCAAGTTAAAAGAGATGCTCTTCATTGCATTTATCCACTTTTTCTGCAGTTTTAAGTCCTTTGGAACTAGGAAAAACAACTTTTTTGGCGTCTTGATAGTAGTACTTGTACATTTTGGTACAACACAGGATTTCCGAGCACTAGGATTAGGCATATCAATGAATCTTTAGGGAAACGTAAGGCTGCGGTACTGAATAGCGCGAACGGACTGAGCGACTGCTATAACGTGACGTCATACAGTGCGAGCGCGGGCCAGCGGTCGCGGACTCACTTTAAATTCTATAACTTGGGAAGTAATTGACGTATCAAAATAATTCTTTCACACGTATTTTTTATTTTTGACGGAGAATACAATAAGCTAAAATTCAAAATTAGTGAACATTCTTCATTGTTAAGTTGGGAGAATAAAACAATAAAGTGCAACACTGATGAATATTGCGAGATTAATAATGAAGAAAAGAATAATTAAAATAAGCTTTATTTTGGGTTCTTACCGATGATAGCTGACATGTTTAGAAGTTTTTAATCTCCTACTATAATTTCTACAAATATTAATTGCACAAAACGACAACATTTTAGCTAGATTTTCGTACACTACTTAGCGCGCGTTTTACGTGGTGACGTTAAAGCGACACGATCGGCACTGAGCGGCGGGTTAGACCAATTCATGTAAAAGTTGCATGAATTTTTTTGCGCCGTTTCTGCGCCTTGGCCTTCCATCTAGACCAGGAGTTCCCAACCTTTTCGTGGTCAGGGACCACTTTTATATTTTTCTCGTTAACAGGGACCACTATAAAGGCATAATTTTAACAAACTGTGATACTCAATCTGAAACTTAAAAAAACGCAGTAGGAAATTGCATAAACAGGAAACTTTCGTATTTTTGTATCTATTAATATGATTTTTGGCTTGCATCTTCTTCACGAGATCTGCTAACCTGGAGTTTCGTATAAGAAATTGCTTTTAAACACCAAACCACTCAAGTGAATTTTTTGTGTTCTTCCTGGATTCCTTCATTAACTTCACCAGCGTCCGTGCTAAAAGGATTAGGAAGGGGGGGGGGGGTACTATTCCACTTCTTCGAGGGGTGAAGAGACACGCCACCGTCTAGGCCGGCTTCTGTGAGAGAGCGGTGAGCAGCCAACTCGCCGCTCTCAGACTCTCGGTCATGGTGG
Source organism: Miltochrista miniata (assembly GCA_933228765.1). Lineage (NCBI taxonomy): Eukaryota > Metazoa > Arthropoda > Insecta > Lepidoptera > Erebidae > Miltochrista > Miltochrista miniata. The sequence goes on from OW121769.1 coordinate 9,239,918, forward strand.
ACGACCGTGCCACCGACTACGGAACTTGGAATGGAGATTTCTCTCCCGCTGCATTCTTTGCGAGCATGACTTGCTCGCAGAAAGACACAGTTACGTCACACTTTCTCCCGTTGGAGACCAGAGCCCTTAACATGGTGTCCAGCGTGAGAATATTCACGCCCAGGCCCGTAACGAGGTCTTGTCGCTGCAATGCCCATGTAGTGCCGTGTCCCCGCTGTAGATACTTAACGAAGCACCCGTGCCCGATAAACATCTGTGACACTCGGTAGGTGAGGCTACCATGGCGCCGAATTAGTGGTGAGTCCTCACTTTGGTAGCTCAAGTCATACCTTCCATGTCTCCATGAGCTTCTGGCGAAACAGGGATCACTATGCCTCTATTTCTTTGGGCACAGGCCTGTGGTCCCGATCCAGCGCCTTCATGCACGATTGATACAACGACGCAAGAGCCCTGTTTTCCAGGTCCCATGGAGGGGTCTTGGCTAGGAGACATGCGGCCTCAACGGATATCGTGAGTTACCGTCTCCTGACGGCCATCGCCTTTAGCGGGCTATGCAGTCTAGCCACGTTGCCAGTCGTCAGGGCCTCCGCCCATACGGCGGTCCCGTATAGTGCCATACTCCGCACGACCCCGAAGGTCTCTTGCAGGGAGCGTTGGGTACTCTTATGTTGGGTACCAACCGCGAGAGCGCAGCTGTAGCCCCCTCTGTTTTAAGACTTAACTTCGGAAATGGTGTCGCTCTGTAATGATACGCTCAAGCTTGCAAACCTCGACGAGGAACACCATCGGTCGGTACCCCGATGGCGTGTCCACCGTCCGCCCGGCCTTTCGGATCAGAACCAGTTTCCCACACTTTAGACTTTAGGAAACTGGTCTTGAGCCAGGATCCACGTCCGGCCTGGAAACACATTCAATCGTGGGCAAATCGCAGACTTTGTGTTGTCGTTGCTTGCCGAGCCAATGGGCGTACCAACCGCTCCCACTACTCGCGCTCTTCTCGCTCATTGCACGGCGACTAACGGCTCACCACCCGATAAATTTAAAATCCTTCAGGGACCATATTTTATTTTTGCTCCTGCGGACCACTGGTGGTCCGCGGACCACTGGTTGGGAACCACTGATCTAGACTTATAATATATCTATGCGTACAACCACAACGCCTTAAAAACTGGAGAACGGACGGAGGGACGCTCCTCCCTATATCGCGCCTCGAACGATTCTAAAGCTCTTGTAAAATCCTGTCTGCCTGGTAATTGAACTTTGTTGAGCAAAATTAGTGCGGGTAAGATGGCCCATCACACGATGAAACGGAAAGATCCCTGCCCGCGCGTCAGTCATCTTTCTCCAGCTATTTTTTTTTCCAAGTATGTAGCAATAACAACATAGATAATAACAATAATAAAATTATTTTGAATTTCAATTTTGGATTTGGCGTTTTGAATTTTTACAAAATTATTTCGATAGGTACCTATTTCCCGAGGCGTCTTTAAACGGTATAGAGGTAGGACGCGGGGAACGCATTTACGCGCCTTCATCCCAGCTGCGGGGGCAGCTGGGATGGTGTGTGGGACTCCCGGCCCGGTCCGGAATGGACCGTCCTACCCACTAAACCCCGCGGTGTTCCTCCTCACCCTTTAGCCGGGCCGAGGGATATCAAAAGATTATTCACGTCGACCCGGCTAGGGGCGCCCCGTTTATTCGGGGCTCTCCTCGGGGGAGCCAGATGGGCGGCTCCCCAAAGCTCCCTAAGGAGCTGAAGTCCACGCCTGCAGGAGACAGAGAGCGGCTGGCGCAGGCGTGCGCTAATGGGCACCCCTGGAACACGGAAAAGGTGCCCACCGCCATGTGACCGTTGGTGGGCGGGGTCCCCCGACCTTACGCCCACGGTCTAGAAACAATCGGGGGCGCGCAGTAACTCCTCACCGCGGCGCCCCCGAACTGCACGGCAGAGCGGGAGCATTATCGGTTACTCCCGCTCCCCCGCACAGTGCACCTCCCGCTTTGCCGCCATCACCTCGTCAACTGGCGAGGTGACAGCGGCCCAGCACTGTTGCCGCCGGTCGCGCCGTTATTCACGGCCGGCAGCCCGAACTGCATGGCAGGGCGGGAGCATCTACCCAAACTCCCGCCCCCCACGCAGTGCCTCTCCCACTTTGCCGCCATCGTCTCGCCAGCAAAGGAGGCGAAGCGACGGCGACCCATCATTGCTGCTGCCGGCCGTGAATAACGGCACGGCCGGCAGCAACACACACCACCGAGCAACCCACAGGTGGGTTACTCCCGCCTCGGCCGGAATTAGCCAGAGTAGCACAACTCCCCCACAGAGGAAGGGGAGTGGTCGCTACTCCGTTGCCCAGGATGCACCACGAGGAGGATCCGACCCATTGGGGTCCTTAAGATGTTAGTAGGACCCCGCATCCCATAGAGGTAGGTACTTATGTTAGGTTAGGTTTTTTTTTAATTTTTTTTTTATAAATAAAATTTAAATTTTTAAACATTATCGATTGAATTGGGTTTTTATAGAAGTAAAACTTCTTTAGCCGCGACCTAGGAAGTAACTCACATTTTTTTCTGACGGAAGTAACGCTATTTGTTGTTAACGTAGTTTCCGCTATTCAAAATTCGAATGAATGATATTAATATAACAAAAAATTTGTTGCAGTCAATGGCAAAGAAGTTTTACTACAATCGCGCGTAAAGGTTACACGCAGACACTTTTTTTTTGAACTAGCGGACGTCACGCTGTTTTACCCGCGTAGTTCCCGTTCCCGTGGGAATACGGTGATAAAATATACCCTATGTTCACCGCAAAGAGTGTAGCTTCCCAATAGTGAATGAATTTTTCAAATCGGTTGAGTAGTTCTGGAGCCGGAGCCTATTCGATACAAACAAACATACAAACAAACAATCAAATCCTGTCCTCTTTATAATATTACTATAGGTAATCGATGTTCCTAAAAGTAAATTAGGTGATGGTTTTCCTTAAAAAAGTTTTACATAAATTATGTTTGTTGAACTAAATTATACTTTTTTGATAATGGTTATTCGTTCAGTAACTGATCTGCAAATACTATTACATGTTGAATTTGATTTATTTAGTGTGCAAGTCAATATTTTTTTGGGTTTTACTTTGAAATATTTTGTTCGGAAAAAGGGAATACTAATTATACAGTTATCGTTGCCTACCCCGCAAGGGATTTGGCGTGAAGATAGTATAGTATAGCATAGTATACACTCAGTAATCGATTCAAATACATGCCTTGCTGGAAAGTTATGCGTGCCTAGTACCTTGCAACAAATACGAAACAATGTGACGGGTAAGATTGACTGTGGGCTGCTCATTGAAAATCTTGTTTTCACTGTTTATTCGTGAGCGTTCTATACGACATGTCTTTTCCTATCGATATGAAAGGATTATAATAAATTATGTAATTTGGCGTTTATCTGATTGGTATTTTGCCGTAATTACAGGAAATAAATTCTTGCTAACTTGCATTTTTGTAGAATGATTTTATAATATCAGTCAACTCATTTGATAGGAATAATCCGCAAACTGCAAGTTAAGTCCGCCTCGCTGAAGTCCGCAAATTCAATTTAAATACCACCTAAAAATTTATGAGTGCCTAGTACCCTGTGACAATTACGAAACACTGTGACGGGGTAAATAGAGACGGATACGCAATGGCGATTGGCGATGTTGAACCGCGGCGTTGCATGCAACTTTGGTGGCAACGCCATTCGATGACTCGACCATAGAGTACTTTATTTAAGATCAATTCTGAATTTTGAAGGCTTTAAATTATTTTTATAAAATCAATCATGGAGAAGAAAACAAAATCTCTAAACGAAACCAAACCACCTCAGCTGGCCAACAGGTGGCAACGTAGGACAGGGGCGAATCATCACCACGTTCATTTTACGTAAGTACCTACTTCAGTTCTAGTAGACTGCAATATAAGTATTATATTGATTTAATCGAAACGATTATGGCAGTGCCAAATATTATGTTGAAAAGCTGATGGCTTTCAGGAAGAGAGAGAGAAATGAAAAGATTGAATTTAAAATGTAAATAATTAGTAGTTTATTAGAATTGAGCACTTGGGGGTCGTGGGTGTGGCAACTTCGGGCAGCAAGTACGGTTTCCGAAGGCCTTCGCAGGGTTCGACTTATCTTGTGGCTCCAGGATGTCGATGCAGTCCGCCAGGTAGCCGTGTCTTCCACAATTTCGGCCGGCACGGTATTCCCAACCCGCAGGGCGGATGTTCGCTCGTAGAACTCGAAGGGTGGATTTTACCAACCCGTAGGGTAGACGGTTTCTTGGACCCGTAGGGTGAATGTTCCTTCGTGGAACCTGAAGGGTGGACTTCTTGAACCCGTAGGGTGGACGAACACTTGTCGCCCGTAGGGTGGACCCTGGAATGTTCCATATGACGGGTTAGCTGGAACCCTTTTTCCCGCCCATTGCTAAGACAGCCGACCACTGTTAAACCATTTGGGAGTCGGTTGCCTTACAATGGTTGGTTCTATCCTAAGTTTACAGAGACCTTTTTTTCACACCCCTGTAATCTACCCTCCCATAACAGGGTCGACCAACAGCCGTTAATTTTCACTATTTTAAAATCTAGAATCATAATAATTAATTTAACTCACCCAATGATGGGGTCTTCAATTTATAGCTATTTGCTCCTTATCCTTGACAAATATTTACGAGGATATTTGCGATGATATAAACGATTATTTTTAAACTGATGTGATTCTCACAATTTCCAATTACACTGATACGTTCGTGATCTATTTTAAATATTAATCTGGCGGTCCTCCTGCATTGACGCAATGCCTTATATATCAATGAAATAGCGCCTCTAGTGGCACCGCTCGAAACTACTCAATCGTCAAGACCGTATCACTGCCTATAGCTTCCGTCGTTGCGACACTAACTCGGTAGATGGCGCTTTCATTTATTAATCTAAGTTTTCATTTTAAAACCCCTAACGTTGAACCCCTATTTGCACCCGTTGTTTCACAACGTTACATACTCCCCCTCCCCAGTGAGCGTTTGACGTACCCTAACGCGTCAAACGCTGCGTTCGTCCTCGAACGCCCCTAATATAATACCTACTACTCGTCTATGTGTGTGTGTATGTTAGTGTGTTGTGTGAATGAGGTGATGCTGGGTGTAGCGAAGAGTCGGCCTTAACCTTAATGAAACCAACTCGCAGGATGTATTTAGGTGATTCTGAAGGATCTTATAGGACAGAAAGAGAAAAGACGTATTTGAGGCTTTGGGTTGAAGGTTCAGGTAATACGCACCGCCTGAAAGTGGGGTGTGTATAATAAGGCTTTTTGCTGAAGGCTGGGATTTATACAACCGTCCCAGAGAAGAACATCCTACTAGGGCTCGTGTAACACTTCCGACTCATAGGATGGACTATCCCCCAGGGCAAGCCTCTAGCTTCCGAGTGGTAGGAGTAGCCATATGACGAAAATGAACATAACATAAAGGTGACTTACACCTAATACTGTTAGGGCAAGACAAATGCTGCCAAATAACAGTACCATATATCTGTTTGGGTAAGACTCATGCTTCCTCGTAACAGTACTAAACCTACACCATAAATCTGTTCGGGTAAGCTTCATGCTTCCTCGTAACAGTAACCTACAACATAATTCTGTTAGGGCAAGACCATGCTGCCAACTAACAGTAACCGACGAACTCTGTTAGGGATAGACCCATGCTTCCAACTAACAGAAAACTCCCAACTAACCCAAGAAACAGAAAAGTGATAGAAATAATTTACTCGCAGAATCCTCCGTGATGCTAATTAACCCCTATGTCCCCATGACGAACACGGCATGTGTTTGTCACGTTGTTATGTGTCCTTATTTGAAAGTCGTGTGTAGTGTGTAGTGTCCCTAACTAATTACTAGGCTATTTAGCCCTTTAACAAAATAAAATAAAAACTAAGTGCTTATTTGCAATCTTAGTAGAAATAACAAAAGCTAAGTGCTTATTCGCAACTTTAGTAGAAGAATGTTGACTATGACTATTATGTCAACCCTAATAAATAACGAAGATAAACGCTCTCTGGCCATTATGCCAAATCTCCAAAAACATATGGTACCCTTGTGTGCCACCATGGCAGTGTAAAATGTATGTGCGTGCTTAAATAAATAATATGTATGTATGTACGTATGAACTCTCCCCTGTGCAAGTTTTGTTTTGTTTGCGCGTAAGCTGCTGACGTAATCGTGTTGATGTAAACGTGTTATTTATCGTTGCATCTAAGGCCAGTGTCACACTACATTCCATGCTATATAATAACCCGTCAGCTGTGGTCGGGAACCAAAACTTAAGACCTTTGAGTCACTTTCTCTAATCAACGAAAGTGATTCGCCTGTAACCAGTTTGACTCCTACTTCCGCCTTTGGTAGTCACAACATGAAGTTCAAGTGTCACTATGTAAACAAACAAACAAAAAAAAAACTGCTTGTTAAGTGTTAGGAATGGTGTGTGAAGATGATTATGATGAATGTTTGATGAGTATATACTACCTAATTAGTATGTAAGTGAAATTGTGAAACTTCCGTATCAAAATGTACCTCGTTGTCCAATGTGCAGAAATGTGGTACATTATGTGCCACCCAAGTATTAATATTCTATTACGGTGTGCTAACACCCTTATATTTTTCAAAAATAATTATCAAAAACACCATTGTGTAACTGTACTGATGTACTCCATAAACTATTCGCATACGCATCTTAGCGCAGTGTGTTACGGCCTTTACCGTTATCTGCATTCGTACACGCATAGTTGTGGAATGTTTATGTTATTCGTCTCACCGATGCAATGGACGATACCGAATGTTGTTTTATGTCTTTGACGTGCCAGCTTCCTAGGTTTGTTCCTGTCATATCTTCCAGGATATAGACCAAATTTGATAACTTTTCCTTGACCCTACATTTGATAAATTTGGGGGCCAGTTTTTTAGAAAAGTATGCGTCTTTATCACTTTGGAAATAGCATTTTTTCCACACTATGTCGCCTACTTCGAATTGTGCGTGTCGGTGTCTCGTGTTGTAATGGTGTGCGTACTTTAGATGGCTACGCCAGAGGTTCTCTTGTACTGTGTTGAACACCTCTGCGAGATATCCTAGGTTCTCCGCGTATATGTTTCTAGGCAATAGGTTAAGTTCGCTTGGGTCATCATTTTGTAAGTAATGTGACCCGCATGTTACCAATTCCCTACCATGAACCAAATATGCTGGTGTGTAACCGGTGGACGCGTTGATCGAGATGTTGATCGCAAATTGGATTTTTGGGATATGTATGTCCCATGATCGATGGTCATTATTGGTAAATATTGATATGGCTGTCATTATAGTTTTATTGTACCGTTCTACGGTATTTACTTGGGGTGTGTATTTAGGTGTGAAATTGATGTTGGGAATTTTATATTTCGTAAATAATGTGTTCAACTCTTTGCTTATGAATTGGACACCGTTATCCATTAATACCGTTTGTGGTATGCCATGCACCATGAAAACATTGTCCTCTAGTATTTTGGCTATTGGTTCTGCGGTAGCTCTGCGTAGTGGGAAGATTAAACAATATTTGAATTTAGAAAGAAAGAATTTAGAAACAACACGTGACGACGAGAATGTATACGTGTTGTTTTTTAGAGACCGGTAAGGGCCCGGCTAGCTCAGTCGGTAGAGCATGAGACTCTTAATCTCAGGGTCGTGGGTTCGTGCCCCACGTTGGGCGCCACTGAAAAGCTGATGGCTTTTAGGAAGAGAGAGAGAAATGAAAAGATTGAATTTAAAATGTAAATAATTAGTAGTTTATTAGAATTGAGCACTTGGGGGTCGTGGGTGTGGCAACTTCGGGCAGCAAGTACGGTTTCCGAAGGCCTTCGCAGGGTTCGACTTATCTTGTGGCTCCAGGATGTCGATGCAGTCCGCCAGGTAGCCGTGTCTTCCACAATTTCGGCCGGCACGGTATTCCCAACCCGCAGGGCGGATGTTCGCTCGTAGAACTCGAAGGGTGGATTTTACCAACCCGTAGGGTAGACGGTTTCTTGGACCCGTAGGGTGAATGTTCCTTCGTGGAACCTGAAGGGTGGACTTCTTGAACCCGTAGGGTGGACGAACACTTGTCGCCCGTAGGGTGGACCCTGGAATGTTCCATATGACGGGTTAGCTGGAACCCTTTTTCCCGCCCATTGCTAAGACAGCCGACCACTGTTAAACCATTTGGGAGTCGGTTGCCTTACAATGGTTGGTTCTATCCTAAGTTTACAGAGACCTTTTTTTTCACACCCCTGTAATCTACCCTCCCATAACAGGGTCGACCAACAGCCGTTAATTTTCACTATTTTAAAATCTAGAATCATAATAATTAATTTAACTCACCCAATGATGGGGTCTTCAATTTATAGCTATTTGCTCCTTATCCTTGACAAATATTTACGAGGATATTTGCGATGATATAAACGATTATTTTTAAACTGATGTGATTCTCACAATTTCCAATTACACTGATACGTTCGTGATCTATTTTAAATATTAATCTGGCGGTCCTCCTGCATTGACGCAATGCCTTATATATCAATGAAATAGCGCCTCTAGTGGCACCGCTCGAAACTACTCAATCGTCAAGACCGTATCACTGCCTATAGCTTCCGTCGTTGCGACACTAACTCGGTAGATGGCGCTTTCATTTATTAATCTAAGTTTTCATTTTAAAACCCCTAACGTTGAACCCCTATTTGCACCCGTTGTTTCACAACGTTACAATGTGTCTAATAAATGGCAGAAGGCTGAGAATTCTACGGTATGACTATGCGGAACCGGCCCCATACACGTACAATAATATTGATCAATATAGCAATAAATTGACCGTGTGTGGGTAATATTGAGGTTTGAAGTTGAACAGACTATATTCGGACGGAAATAAATATTGATGCAATATTATTGAGTCAATAATATTGTACGTGTATGGGGCTGGTAAGAAGCCTACACAAGTGGGCTTTAGCACACATTTACATAATAATAATTATCTATTTTCGTCCGTAATTATGTTATGTATGTACCAATAAACTTACTACTGTCTATTATGTGTTATCTTTATCAGTCATCCTTCATTCAACGTACAACCAATATATCCGGCCCGCCCCGTTCGCGTCGCTCGTCTGATAAACGCCAACTGGAGGACGGACGGAGCGGCGCTCCTCCTTACATCGCGCCTCGACTAGAACGATTTTACAGCTCTTGTAAAATCCTGTTTGCTTGGTACTTGAACTTTGTGGAGCAAAATCAGTGCGGGTAAGATTGCGCACCATCGGAGAAACGGAAAGTACGCCCTGCCCGCGCGTCAGTCACCTCAAGTCTCAGACTAAAAGAAAAGAATATTTATTATTATGTATTCTTTTAATCTGAGCCTCAAGCTATTTTATTGACTGAGTGAGCGTAGCGAACTAAAGGCTCATTTATATTATCGACATAATTATTAATTATCGACAATAATTATAGACAATTTTGCTTTTGGGCGTATGTCTGGTTGTCAGTTCCGGTTTAGAGGACGCATTTCATAACCGATTTTCACCAAACTAGGCACACGTGTTCTTTGATTCAAAAGGATTCAAAATACAACTTTTGTCGAGAGCTTTTTTTGATAAGGGGGAAAATAGGGGAGAAAATTGGTGTCGCGTTACTTATGAACGGATCTTGATGATTTTTGTCTAAAATATCATATCGCTAAAATCACACATTTATAAGAAAAATTGTAGCAGGTCGCTGTCTGTACATGGAATATAAATAAGAAAAAATATTAGGGAGGGCTTTATGAACGCAATAGAACCCAAAACAATAATTTTTAGAATTTTATCTGTATGTCTGTATATCTGTTTGTCTGTACGTTTGTGCACGCTAATCTCAGTAACCGCTTAACCGATTGCGAAGCGGTTTTCTTTATTGTGTTGAGGTTTACTCCACTTAACATTTAGTGTTTATTTCATGTCAATCAGTTTATAAATAAAAAAGTTATATCACTTAAAAGAAGTAGCGGTCCATTTCAACACGGCGATGGGCTCACCACCTGTTACGTGGGACCGAATTGTACACGGTGAAATGTGGGCCGGTATAGGCCTCTGCCTACCCCTTCGGGGATAAAGGCGTGAGTATATGTATGTATGTATGTATGTACTTAAAAGAATCATATACATAGACATATGAATCTAAAAATAAACCGGCCAAGTGCGAGTTGGACTCGCCCATGAAGGGTTTCGTAGCAGCAAGTAACATAATATAAAAGTTCTTATATTTTGTTGTAACATTGATTGATGTTTTAAAACGTTCGCAGTGGTAGTGATTTTTCTAACCGAAAATTGCGGTTTATGACGTATTAAAAAAAAAAACTACCAGCTCTATCTCGTTCGAACTAATTTTCGTTGGTAGTTTTTATGGCAATGTACCTACATCATATAATTTTTTTAGATTTATCATTCTCTTAGTTTAGAAGTTAGAGGGGGGGGGGGGGGGACACACATTTTTCCACTTTGGAAGTGTCTCTTGCGCAAACTATTCTTTTTAGAAAAAAATGATGTTAGGAACCTCAATAGCATTTTTGAAGACCTATCTATAGATACGCCACACGTATGGGTTTGATGAAAAAAAAAATTTTGAGTTTCAGTTCTGAGTATGGGGACCCCCGAAATTTACTACTTTTTTTTTAGTTTTATATAAGAATCTTAATGCGGTTCACAGAATACATCTAGTTACCAAGTTTCAAAGGCATAGGCCTTATAGTTTCGGAGAAAAATGGCTGTGACACACGGACGGACAGACAGACAGACAGACAGACAGACAGACATGACGAATCTATAAGGGTTCCGTTTTTGCCATTTGGCTACGAAACCCTAAAAATGGGTAAATATGAAATAGCGTGTTGGCTTAATCATAAAAGAGCTTAAAGATTAGGTCTATTCTGAATCTTTAAGATCTTTTATGATTAAGCAAACAGGGCAGTTTCACACGCTGCTTGATGAGCCTGATGAAGAAAAACCTCTCGTTTCATACACCTTATGTGACGTGAACGAAGTTGCGGGTTCAGCTAGTAAAGAATATAATGCCTCACAACTGCAAAAAATACCGGCCAAGTGCGAGTCGGCCCCGCGCACCAAAAAACGGTAAAGAATCACGTTTGTTTTATGGGAGACCCCTTAAATATTATTATTATTTTAGTATTTGATGATATAGCGGGAACAGAAATACATACTCTGTGAAAATTTCAGCTCTCTAACTATCACGGTTCCTGAGATACAGACTCGTGATGGACAGACAGACCGATGGATAGCGAAGTCTCATAAATATTAAAGGGTCCCGTTTTTTACCCTTAGGGTACGGAACTCTAAAAATAAAGGGAGGGAAGTGCGAGTCGGACTTGCAAGCGCTGGGTTCCGTACCCAAAAAACGGCAAAAAGTATGGGAGCCCCCTATAAATATTCCCTGCGTCGAATACTGTTCTCACGTTTGGGATAAATTACCAGAGGTGCCACTTTTGGACGGCAGAGTTTTTGCCAGAAAACAGCTATTAAAATATTTGTTTCTCTACCGAACTAAAAAAGCTTGGAACACTGCCAACTCTTACAATACTGGGTTCTACAAGCGAATCATGAAGAGACATTTGGGCTGCCACTTTGAGAACCAATGTCAATGACCTTGAGAACTCTGAAAGTGGCCGTCAATTCCCTAGATATAACCATGGCTTTTCATCAGGCAAGCGACATGGCTTTGACGAGCAAATTATTATAAACTAGCGGACGTCACGCGGTTTCACCCGCGTAGTTTCCGTTTCCGTGGGATTACGGGAATAAAATATAGCTGAGAAATATGTTCACCGCAAAGAGTGTAGCTTTCCAACAGTAAAAGAATTTTTCAAATCGGTCCAGTAGTGACGAAGCCTATTCGTTACAAACAAACAAACAAAAAAACAAAGAAACGAAAAAACTAATCTTTCCTCTTTATAATATTAGTATAGAAGTATTTATTCGATTATCGACTTTAGAGAGGAGTTTATATTGTGACTTTTAGGTACTTTAGCATACTTTGAATTAAAATTTTAGGATTAAGGACAGAAGTTTTATTTAAAACTAGCAGACGGCTTCCGGTTTCACCCGCGTTATTCCCGTGAGAATACGGGAATAAAATATAGCCTTATGTTCACTGGGGATAGTGTAACTTCCCAACAGTGAAAGAATTTTTCAAATCGGGCCAGTAGTTCCGGAGCCTATTCGATGCAAACAAACAAACAATCAAATCTTTTCTCTTTATAATATTAGTATAGATATAGACTAATATACATTACAAAAAGACTGACCAAAAATTGGGAAAATCTAAGTAGTAGGTACCTGCACTGAATTTTCAATACCAAAATCACACATAATCGACTAGTTTTTGAGAAAACGATGTTATAATGTGCATGAAAATGGCTCATGAATAATTTGCATGCACAGCGCCAAAACAGGTAGGTATGTGCAGATTTATAGAGAACTAGCGGACGTCAAGCGGCTTTACCCGCGTAGTTCCCGTTCCCGTGGGAATACGGGAATAAAATATAGCCTATGTTACCCGCAAAGAGTGTAGCTTTCTAACAGTGAAAGCATTTTTCAAATCGGTTCAGTAGTTCCGGAGCCTATTCGTTACAAACAAACAAACAAAAAACAAATCTTTCCTCTTTATAATATTAGTATAGATAAAAATTATATCTTCAAAATGACTCAAAATTTACAGAGAAACATAATTATTACATAATATCACAGATTATATAATATATTCTATAATAATGCCTAATATATTTACATTATTACTACTTACCTATCTAAACTAAAAGGCCTCCGAGGCATTGTGCCCAAAAGACTAGTAGCATTCCCCCTTTGAATAGCAATACCTATTCGCTAAGTGAGAAAACTGCCAGCCCTTGGGTCACCAGTCGACTCTACAAGGCGCTTTCATGCAACATAGCATATCAATTGTATATCTTACACAACGCAAAAAATAAATGTTCATAATACTGTATTTATGTATAAATTAACTAGCTGACCCGCGCAACTTCGTTTGCGTAAAAGAGAGAGAAATAGAAAGGTCCCCCGTCACTTCTATTCTTATCGCGTGGTTTTCTGTCGCGTGTATTCCCGTTGTATTATTTTGCCTTTCGGACCCGAATTCGCATTTGGCACAAATTGGATTTTCATTATAATGGTTATTGTAAATGAACCTAATCGCCTAAGCACTATCAGTAGGGTTACGGGATATTTTACTTTTCCGTGACTCTACTGGATGCCAAGGGAAATATGGGTCGACATGCAGCAGCGCCACTGATGTTGCAAACGCTCACTATGCGAATTAGTCCACTACAGTAATCAACCATCAGGTAGACCGTGTGCTTGTCTGCCATCTTAGTAGTATAAAAAACTGGCCAAGTGCCAAGCGGACTCGCGCACAGAGGAAATAAAAAAAGAATAAAGGATGTGAATAAAGTCCCTTAATGAGTTCCCTTCCGAACAACTCGACGATTGGCCGGTTTAGTTGGTCGGAGTGAAAAGACAGAGGGTTCCGTACCAAAAAAACAGCAAAGCATCTCGTTTGTTGGATGCACAGGTTGGATGGGAGCCCCCTTAATCCCCGCCCCCTTTTCTGACGTCAGTATTTGTTGTCATAGTCGCTACAGAAAAATATATCATCTGAAAATTTCATCTCTCTAGCTATCACGATTCCTGAGATACACACCCTCATGACGGACAGATAGACAGACGGCGAAGTCTCATAAATAGGGTCCCGTTTAAGGGCACGAACCCTAAAAATCGTTTCTTTGTGCGCAACTATGCCATTAATCTAATTTCAAGGTTCTAGATCTCGATCAGGTATCTAAGTCAGTTTTTATTTTTATAACTCAATCAAATCAGCATGTACGCTCCTGGATGTAGGTATCTCCTAATTTACGTCTTGCGCCTTCAGCATCCAGCCTGCGACCTCTTCTAGGTCCTCGGTCCATCTAGCGTGTGGACCAAGTCGCGATGCCCGCTTTGGAACTCGTTTTTATATGTATAGATATACCTAATTCTGACTAAATAAATCAAAATACGTACTTCGAGCGAAGTAAGTCTATATTTTTGTAAAAATTGATACCTAATTTCTTTGTTAATTGGTTTAGAGAGCAATCTCGGCTTTTGCTAAGGAATTGATATCTGAACTTCTTTCTTTCTGGTATTTCTGGATTGTGTAGGTCTTCAGACTTTCGAGGCTGAGGCAAACCGTACTAATACTGTTTCTGCTATTGTGACCAGACCTTTACTGTAGATTTCATCTGCCAAATATTCATCTATAACGCCTCTGATCGTTTGTATTATCTCTGTATAAAATAAGAAAGTAAGCGAAGATGGTAATAAACTCTGTGATAATCGGAACCGTGTACACATTACCTAGAACTTATTCTTTCATAATTCCTAGCCAGTCATGTACAGGTTTTCCTTCTCACTAATGTATTTTTGACTTACAAATATAAAGGCAATTCCGCATATTGAAGGGCAAAAATCAATAAAATATGCAGTTTTAATATAATTATTATTAGATTTTTTTGACATTTATCAAAAATTGCGACCATCTTTTTTAAATCGAATTGAGCTGTCAAACATGACAATGTGTCAAATAAAAAATTAAAAAAGTACCGACTACGGAGTATTAATATGAACTATGAGGCAAATACCCCGTAAATATTTTTCAACCCCATTTTAACCATGTTAAAAGATAAATTCCAATAAAATACAAAACACGTCTCCCATTAATTCAGTTAAAGATGTTTCATGCCAAATTTGAAGAAGATCGGACCAAGGAATCACGTCGTCCCATACAAACTTTGCAACCCTTGTTTACCCCCTTAGGAGTTGAATTTTCAAAAATCCCTTCTTATTGCTCGCCTACGTGACATAAGGAGCATTTGTGCGGAATTTCACGGTTCTAGACCCAGCGGTTTAGGCTGAGCGTTGATCGTCAGTCAGTCAGTTCTTGTTTTTATATATATAGATTACACACCGTTTGTCAAAACATGTTTTTATGAGTTTCCCAAAACCTTGTAAAAAGCACATAATGGAACTTGTCAGGCGCAACAACGATAATAATAAAATTATTTTGGAATTTTGAATTTCGATTTTGGATTTGGCATTTTGAATTTTTGCAAAATTAACTTGTGTCCCGTTCCCGTGAACCCCGTGATGTGAGGCTCACAATAATTTCTTTTTACCTGGGAAAATCCTTCAGACATACTACAGGCAGCTCCAGCTCCAACCGACTAAAACCGTGCCCACCAACTGCTTATGGTCGGGAGCACAGAACAGTTAAAGGAGGACCTCCTTTAACTGTTCTGTGGTCGGGAGAGCCTTTGGTAAGCTCTCGGAAGGATGTCTCGGGATGAGGTCATACTCGTAGTATCTAATCCTTATCTAGGCGTAGCAAAAAATGGTAAATAAAGGATAAAGTAAAAATCGTTCAGAAATTAATTGAAGAAAACATGGTACTGGTTCTAGTTTGGCAGCGTGTTTTTGGCAGAGAGTAGATCTACTAATGCTACTGTTTGGAATACAAATTTACTGAGTTGCCTGAAAAGTTATGCGTGCCTAGTACCTTGCAACAAAATGCGAAACAATGTGACGGGGTAAGATGGACACAGGCTGCTTGTTTGTTTCTTCACTGTTTATCCGCGAGCGATCTATATGACATTACTACACTGCTTATCCAATAAGAAAGGAAAATTGTCATTTGGCGTTAATCTGATTGGTATTTTGCCGTAACTACAGGAAACAAATTCTTGCAAACTTGCATTTCTGTAGAATGGTTTTAAGATAGCAGTCACCTAACAACAAAACACCTAAGGAACATTAACCCGCAAACTGCAAGTTTAGTCCACCTCGCTGAAGGCGCTAAATTCAATTAAGATACCACCTAAAAGTTTATGGGAGCCTAGTACCCAGCGAAAATTACGAAACACTATTACGGGGTAAAGACGGATACGCAATGGCGATCGGCGATGTTGAAACGTTACGTTGCATGCAATAAAATTTCGATGAAGAAATAATATCCTGGCAACGCCATTCGATGATTCGACCATAGAGTAGGTACTTATTTAAAACCAATTCAAAATTTTGAAGACTAACTTATTTTTATGAAATCAATCATGGAAAACATAAGAAAATCGCTAAAGAAAACCAAACCACTTCGGCTGGCCAACAGGTGGCAACGTAGGATAGGTAGGACCAATCATCACCACTTCCATTTTGGCAAAAATGGGGGTACCTACTTCCAGTTCTAGACTGCAATTCAATGATTTAATCCAGGGGTTCCCAACCTGGGCGCCGCAGGAAGTCCAAAGGGGCGCCGCGAGGCGCTCCACGCGGGCGCCCCTCTGTACGTAAAAAAAATGAAAGTCAATAAAAATATCATAAACAAGCTATTATTCAATCCATCAAATCCGCCTGACAGTCCACTGCTGGATGCAGGTCCTGTCCCATCTAACGCCACACGGTTCAGGTCGTCGGTCTCTGGCGGAAGGACATTATCTCGCTGGAGCCCACGGTGCGAGTCATGATATTCAGTGGGACGCCGGCAGCCGCGTTTTTCTGTGGGCAGGTCTCGTGCTCGTGAAAGAGACGACGGGGAGAGCGGGAGATTACTCTCCAACACGAGTTTAGCAGTATGCAGCGAGGGCACCATACACTTGTCTTCGCCCAAAACTATCGGCCTCCATAGAAGCGGGCCTAAGGCCGGGGCGAGGGCTGCTCACCGTCCTCAGAGAAGCAAGGCCAAGACGACAGCTTGACGTGAACACGACCCAAGAAGCGGAGTTACACCCGAACAACCCCAAAGACGCGGGAAGAACCCGAACCCCCAAAGTGGCCACCGTGTGGTTTTAGTCGGTATCCATGAGTGATTTCCGTAAAAAAAAAAAACAGCTTTCCTGGGGCACTCCGGCTCCGCATGTTTTCCCGGGTTTGGGCCGCATGATGAGTTTGCCGACACATGGCACAGGAAAGTGACGTGTGCGGAGGATACCATTGAATAACTGCATCAACGAGGCGATTGCCAACGGAGGAACGACTGGCTTGAGATTTTACGTGGCATGTGAGTGCGCCGTGAGAATTTTCAAAACTTATAAGGGCGCCGTGGTCTGAAAAAGGTTGGGAAGGCCTGATTTAATCGAAACGATTACGGCCGAAGGCAGAGAGTGCAGGTTCTACATGGTATGAGTTTAAAAAGTGGGCTGAAATAACGCGCCATCTATTTGTTAATATAGTAAACAATACTAAAACCAACCAACTTTATACAAAACAAATCAATCTTCACAAACACGATGATCGGCGACGCGACGCGGCGGCGGCGTAACGTAACATTTTGTGTAGGTTGTACTAGGAGCACAGAGGTCGCTGGATGCTGTGACCCTGACGGACGTGTAGCAGTATTTTATTCTTATCTATGCCAAGCTGTAGCGGTCGAGTCATTGTTTTTGGAGCGGACAATTATGTGTCAAGTCAAAGATAAATAAGAAGATACTGAAAATTTAAAAATGATGTAACACAATATAAATAATGGAAATCAAACGATAGCAAACATGAACGGAGCTTCAATGGCTCTTTGTTTATTTCCGTAGCCCAAAATCCATTCACAACCATGTCGTCCATAATAATAGATGTAAGTAGGTGCGAAGGGTATGAATTACAAAATACTACCTTTATTTAATGTAAAGAAAGTGGCAAAAACTAAATTAAAATGTGATTTTTACAGAAATTAAACGAAATTGAGGAAGCCAGTAAAACTGGAAAGTTTAGTTATTTCTTACCTTCAGACTCATCTACTTCCGGAACAAAGAGCGAATCGGACTGCCACGAGCTGTCGAGAGAACAAACAGTTTCAATTTTAACAAAGAATGAAAGCGATTATTATGATGAATATCATACTGCTAAAGTTTGGGCCAGGAAGTTGAAATCGCTCACAGCAGAGCAGAGACTGTATGCTGAGAAAGCGATTTATGACGTTTTATTCGAAGCACAGCTGGGAAATTTGAACAAATCATCCGTGAAAATTAATTCCAAAGTTTACCATGCAAAACCGTCACATTCCATATTTACTACAGCTCAATCGTCTGATAAATCGTTGCAGAGATCTAGGTCTAGGGAAATATCTCATAATACTCGGAATAATTGTGAACGCGAGTATCGCTCCTCAGAAGTTATCATTGCTGAATCCTTTCCTACGGAAAGTGGTGTAGTCTCATCGGAATGTCAAGTCAAACGCGACAATGTAGCGAATTTAAATCGTACAGACAGACCCAGAAGCAAAACTTACATTTATACAGCATCGCCATTGAATATTGCAACTCCTTCAAATTCTCACACTAGACAAATAAATTATAGTCAAGAAACTATAGATAAAAGGGATTCGTTCCCTATGAATGTAGCAACAAATACACCGCAGTCGATAATAATGCATTTGAGTAGATATTTGAGATACTTTTATGACCGTCTTTGAGACGATCATTGTCCAGAATTTTTTCAAACCTTTCCTTCAATGATTCAGATTACAATGTTTTTGTTACAAGCAAGTTCATTGCTGATAAGTGTTTGAATAAAGATCTGATGTTAAAGAACCTATTAATAAATATGTAAAGTAAATAACAATTTGTTGTAACTTTGAACTCACGTTTTAATGAAGTAGATAACTACTCAACAGAATAGGTGGGAGTAGACGAATATTTCTTTCAATCATCCTGGGACATCCTTCCGAGGGCTTACCCGGGGCTCCCAACCATAGGCTGTTGGGCGTTATGTGAGGTTTTTTAGTCGGCAGGAGTCCGGCATAGCATCCATGAAGGATTTCACTTCACGTTAATCAAAAAAAAAGGGGCGAGGATTAAGATTACGAATTATGATTATTTATTTTTTCAATATATTTAAAAAAAAGATTATGAATGTTTTCATAAAGGATTCTTCTCGGGGGAATGTAAAATATACTTATTGATAATTTTTATTTTCAGGTGGCACTGGCATAAGTTGCAGCTTTATCTTACCTATTTAATTCATATATACCTACTTATTTAAGTAGCATTTGCACGCTTCATTGAAGTTATAGGACAGCGCACTACCTTTTAAACTTTTTAACACCTGTACTGTACTTGTTTCATGCGAATAAATGATTTGATGAATTGAAAATACTGAATTCGGTCTTGTACTTCATATTGTTACTTTCACCAGTCAAATCCGAAGTTCCCTTCCTTGGCTTTGTAGTGAGACCAACAAAGCTCGGACGGACAACGGCATATTAAATTCGCCAAGGTTACGCACACATAGACGACTCATTCACAGACACGAGGTCAGGCGGTCTCAGCCGAATTTTCCGATACTGATGTGCGCGAGTGTGTGTAGCAGAGGGTAGGTGTGAACAAAAAATACACACATGAGTTTTCCATCTGTATTATCTCTAATTTGTGACAGTAGTGTTTCGGTTGGTGCCCCACCGGGTAATTCCGACCACTGTGTAGTGCGTGCCCGCCTGCATGCAGGTGTCATCTCCTGCAAGGGCAGAAGAGGTGACACGGCGATTGTGGCACTAGTCGTCAGCAGACTGGGACGGGCTACGAGAATACTTTGCAGCCGTCCCGTGGAGCGCTGCTTTGCAGGGAAGGCTTCGTCGGAAAGCGCCTCTGCGGTTGCTGACGAGATTACGTTAGGTATGGAATACTAAATTCCGCCACCCACTGATGTCGTCGTATCCACAAAGCTCGCCCCTGGTTCGGGCAATTGAACAATTTCACCAGAATATATGACATTGTACTACCAGGGATGCATAAATAAAATACTATGTAACAACTTTCTTAGTTTTATTTCATTGCCTTTGCAGCAAATAGAACAGATACGAGTATTTATAACATAATGATACGAATGTTATTATAACTTATATAAAATGAAAGCTGCTAGAATTAAAAGCAAGGCAAGAACTGCGCATTTTAATGCATACAGCCTTGCATTTTTCTGACCAAAAAACTATTCTTAAATAAAATGACTATTTGGCTTTTAGGGCCACACAAAGCCACCACTACTATTAGAAACGAAATAAAAACATGTATTTCATAATTCCTTGTACTTATAAAAATAAAGCATCAACTCAAGATTATTTAAATTCACCTAATAACGGGTGTTTTTTTTAGAGGTATAGAACTTTAAGTTGGCCTAGCTGTTTTAACCGGCGGTATTTTTGTCAGCTGTAAAGTGATTTATGTTTAGTATGGTTTGGCATTTTAACATAAATAGACTGAAGCCTGAACAATGCTTCCAAATTGTGCAAATTTATTTTGAAAATCATGGTTCTTTCCGAAATGCGTATCGTGATTTTCATAAGCGAATTTTCTTTAGCGGTGCAGCTCACTTTTGGTTGAATGGATACATCAATAAACAAAACTGCCATATTTGGGGTGATGATGATCCTCAAGTGTATGTTGAGACACCGTTACATCCAGTAAAACTGACTGTGTGGTGTGCTTTATAGGCTGGTGGAATAATTGGTCCGTACTTCTTTAGAAACTATGCTGACCAGAATGTTACAGTCAATCGTGACTGCTATAGAGCGAAGATTACTGACTTTTTCGTTCATCAATTGAACAACCATGTTGTGCAGGAGTAGTGGTTTCAACAAGACGGCGCAACATGTCACATTGCTCGTGCCACAATTGATTTATTGAAGGAAACGTTTGGTAACCGCATAGTTTCACGTTTTGGACACGTGGATTGGCCTCCAGAGTCGTACGATTTTACGCCACTTGACTATTTTCTGTGGAGATATGTGAAGTCGCTCGTCTACGCCGATAAGCCCGAAACGATTGACCACTTGGAGGATAACATTCGGAGCGATATTGTCGCTATACGGCCACAAATGTTGGGAAAGTCATCGAAAATTGGACCTCTAGATTAGACTACGTCCGAGCCAGCCCTGGCGGTTATATGCCAGAAATCATATTTAAATTATAATGCCAGAAGATTTCCTTTCGAATAAAGTCATTTCCATATCAATAAAAACAATCACCTTTGTTTTATTCCATTTCAAAGTTCTATACCTCGAAAAAAAACACCCTTTACAAACTATGTGGAACAATTTATGTTCATAATTTGATTTACTAAATTGGTACTGTGTCCCTCAAAATAATACATGTTTAAACCGAAGCTTTTACAAAAATAGTATGTACCACCTCAGTACTGTATTTTTATGTTTAGTTAGCTAGGTGACCGAGATTCGGTGAAGTAGTTAATCAATGCACAAGATGGCGCTGTAACAAACTTTGTCATAAATAAAAAAAAATGGCGATTTTTGATTGAAACAATAATAGATAAAAACTGAATTAACGCCAAATGGAGCTGTTTGTTATAACTATAATTACATATTTCAGACACTAATGAATAATTGGGTCGTTTTGAAAAAATAAAAAGCATTCGTGACCATGTGACTATGTCACTTCACAATTATTGTGATTACAATTTCTAACTAATGAAGTAATACTATATGTACATATTAATTAAATAGTTACACTTAAAATTCATGCAATATTCCGGCAAGTAACCAAAATAAAGTGTTATTTATTTACAGAGATTATTATTTATTACAGAATTATGTTTCGCAATCTGAGTACAATCACGAACTTTAATTTGGGACCATCATAATGTATGTTATGTATAGCAGAAAGGTTAGCTATGAATAAATGACTACTGCTTTATATAATGTTATTGGGCAACAGTGTGGGGACGTGAAATTTAGGAACTTACTGCATTGTGAATATTTCAAAGTTTCGGTAAAATGGGTCCCAAATTAAAGTTTTGTAAAGTACTTATTTGACACAAGTTTAAAAAAGCTAACATGACGTAAACAACATACCACTCTACTTAATGACGTCATAAAGATTATGTTTAGTGAGACATTAATGACGTCATTAAGACATGCGTGAATATAATTTTGTAAATTGAAAAAAAAAAAAAAAAAAAAAAAAAAAAAGAAATCAAAAAGTATTTCAAAATTATATTCAGAAACTGGCGTTAACTATACTCTGTAAAATGTAGCTTGATCTCTATGACAGTTCTAACAACGTAAAAAAATTGACTTTTATTTCAAAGACTTAGTTGTTTTTTACAGTTTGCACCTGTGTTTTCACTCTCTGCATTTCAACCACAAAAGCTTTATGCCATTGACATAAAGTCTATTCTTGTTCAAGTTTGTAGAACTGTCACAGAGATCAAGCTATATTTTACAGAGTATACAATCTTGTAACTTTTAAGCTTGTTTTAAGTTATACCAGGAGTAAGAGAACTTAACCAGCGTTTTAGAGCAGATTCAACCAAAATCGGAGTAAGACTATTCTAGAGAAAAACTTGTACTTATTCTAAAACTAAAGTTATTTTTCATTTTACTAACAACTATGCTCTGTAAAATATAGCTTGATCTCTGTGACAGTTCTACAAACGTTATACAAAATCGAATTTTATTTCAAAGGCATAAAGTTGTTATTTACAGTTTGCACCTCTGTGTTCTCGCTCTCTGCATTTCAACCACAAAAGCTTTATGCCGTTGAAATAAAGTCTATTTTTGTTTACGTTTGTAGAACTGTCGCAGAGATCAAGCTATATTTTACAAAGCACAACATAACCATACTGAAGTATACTTCAGTACAAGTTATTCTCTAGTATAAGTCTTACTCCGATTTTGGTCAAATCCGCCCTTAGTAAGTATAAAAAAAACATTTCAGCTGGTACAAAAGAGAAAGAGTATACTGGGTGTAACAAAACTACCTCTCCAAATTTCATGAGATGACTTGGCATCGGAAATCAAATACAAATATTTAATAAAAAAGGGGGGTTAATTTTTTTTTATTTTTTAAATTTTTCGCACATTAAGAATCCATTTTTTACCGCGGCAATTCGAGGTAACATGGTCGCCGTGGCAAAACAAACACGAAGCACCCATCTGGCTGTCGTTGTCGCTTTCTACTGCGGCTCAGTAGCGATAGAAAGGGTGATAATACTGATAATGAAAATTTATGGGACCTTTAAAACGGATTTACGGTTAAAGTATTCATGTGATTCTTTTTTCTTCATTTTTGTAATGTTTCATAACTGATGCCACGTCACGTGACGAAATTTGAACAGGTAGTTTTGTTACACCCAATATAGTTTAAAAAATGAAAAGGCGAAAGAGGCATTTTTGTTTAAACTATACTGACATATCGTAAAAATACCTTTAATTTTTTTTGAACCGTTTAAATTACTAAGTAATTTTCTTATTTGAAACTTGATCGACAAAATTGATGACATTTTTTTAAAACTCTGTCCGATTAGATATTATTGATTGCTTTATTTTCATAACTATATACACTAATATTAAATTCGTTTACAACAAAGTCTCAGTACACAGATTACTTAAAATAAAAATCTTAAATCAATAATATAAACACACCGCTTTACATAAAACAAATAAATAAAAAATTAACTAAAAATATTTGTAAGATTTCTTTTTGAATTCAGTCCTTATTCAACTCAATAACTTAGCCATCTTTTTAGTGAAGAAATTAAAAACATCTGTGTACCGATTGTAGCTTAAAATTTAAAGCTATATAATACAAAGCTAAGTACTAAATTCCTCGTTAAACTTTGGAATTACAAGCCCTTAAGGCCATTTTGGAAAATTTACAGGCAAATTGAACTATTAAAAGGCAAGAAATACAAAAATGCCGTTTTTACAGAAGAATTTCTTTGAGATAATGACATTTTAGTTCTACCACGGCAGAATTGATTAGTTTTTCAGTGGAGTAAGGCTGGGTAAACGTATCGACCTGTAAAAGGTCGTAAGAAGGCCTAAGAGTGCCTTTCTACCAGAGATAAGCTTAGTAGATGCGTTTGATATCTACCAATCATATGAGTCGGTCTACAAGTAACGTTGGCCGTTGTCAAGGTAAAGGTAATCAAAGAGCTAATAATGGTTATCAGGTCTTCTATAGTAATATTATAAAGAGGAAAGATTTGATTGTTTGTTTATTTGAATCGCATTCGCTCCGAAACTACTGGACCGATTTGAAAAATTCTTTCACTGTCAGAAAGCTACACTCTTCCCGGTGAACATAGGCTATATTTTATTCCCGTATTCTCACGGGAACGGGAGTTAAGCGGGTGAAACCGCGTGACGTCCTCTAGTATCATATATCATTTTCATGAACATAAGTGTTAAGTACCTGATATAGTCAGCGACACAAAAAAAAGGTTTCTAATTATCTTGTTACTTGCATAATATGTATAAGTACAACAACTACTTTAAAAGTTAAAAAAACGTTGATGTAATTATTCTTTATGTTGCTAATAAATATTTCTTTATTTTTTGTGCAACTAAAGGAAAATGGATAAGCACCCTTAGACCTTGGCATTAATTGGGAGCAGTTTACTGATTTGATTAAAATTAAAATATTTCGAATTGTATCAGAAAAAAGGAACCTTGATCACTTTTTAAGAAGACAAAAAACTCATTAGGAGTAAGTCTTTGGTTATATTAGACACAGCAAATAGACTTATTTGGTTTAAGCCCAACATGACTACATTAAGTAAAATGATATATATTGATTCTAATGACAAGTAGTATTAACATAAACAAAAATAGAATATTGCAATGACAAAGATTTTGTGGTTGAAATACATAGGACGACCAAAGACTTCTATATAAACTGAGGTAGACACGCCGTACTCTAACAAACGAGATTTCAAAAGCAATCCTCAAACACACACATTGCTAAGACTGCACTCACTTAGAAGACTCACACTCACTTAGATTAGAAGTAATATTTACGTAATTGTCACCACAATAGCAATATACGAAAAGAACAAGAGTAAAAGAGAAGACGTATGGACTCCAATTGCAAGCCAAGTACTCTCGAAGTTTTGACTCACTACAGTGCGAGCAACGCTGCTAATTAGCTCAGTTTATAGGTTTCAAAAGTCGGTGCGTAGGGCATGTCTACCTCAGTTTATATAGAAGTCTTTGAGGACAACAACTTTAAAAGGTCCAAACTATAAATAATTACTTAATGTTTTTGATGAAAAAGTCCATTCTGTTAATACCATTTTGAACTAAGCATGTACTAGAGAGAGCTAAATCACTGCATTACACATTGTTTCACTGCTTACATATAGAAGTATCAAGGCACAGTTCAAGATTGCTTTCAAATACATTAGTGGCACATTTGATATGCTTCACTTTAATACTGGTTCCATGGAACATTATGTATTGCATGCTTCTTTAGCTTATGCTTTTTCAAATATTTCGAGTCTATGAACGCTTCTCCACATAAAGAACACACATAAGGCCTTTCGCCAGTATGAGTTCGCAAATGTACAACTAAGTTGCCTTTTAATGCGAAGAATTTCATACAGACTGAACACCCAAACTTCTTCTCTCTTGTATGAGTCAGTTGATGGGTTCGTAGATGAGTTTTAGTCTTAAATCGGAGAGAACACAGCTGACATGGGAACGGTCTCTCATTCGTGTGAACACGTTCATGCATAAGCAGCATCGCCTGACTCGAACACCCCTTACCACAGATGCTGCATTCAAATCGTTTAGCATTTTTGGCTTTAAGATTTTTATGCGTTGCAACATGAGCTTGCATATCTCTCTTGTTCGTCAATACTTCTCCACATTCAGCGCACAGTAAGTCAGATGGGTCAACAATATGCGTGCTTTCAACATGTTGTTCGAGAGCCGATTCCATGGAAAACATTTTCTTGCACAACGAACAAGCATATCCTAACAGTTTACCAAGATTTGTTGTAATTTCTTGTTTCACTGTTTTCATTAATTCCTCCTTTACCTTAATCACTTTAGATTTAGTACATTCATTAGACTCTTTATGTGATGCTAAGGTACTCTTAGTTTGGAAAGTTTCGTCACACTGGTTGCAAGAATATGGATTCATATGAGTCAATCTATGTGTCTGCATAGTAATCTTCTGGTGGAACCTTTTAAAGCAAATATCACATTCAAATTCTCTGATCCCGCTGTGGATCATCATGTGACGTTTCAAGTTATTCGGATTGGCAAATGACTTGAAACAAATATTGCAACATGGTTTTAAGTTATTGTGGCCATATTTGATATGTTGAGTTAGCGCATTGCGTCGTATAACCTGGCTGCAGAATGGACAATTGATTAAAAGCCCAGAGTTACCATGTAGCAACATGTGGCCCGTTAAAATTTCTGGAGATTCAAAGCCTTTTCCACATAAATTGCATAAATGATCTCCAGCAGGATTGTGTTTGTATTGATGTTTCTCATAATCACCTAGATCTTCAAACTGCTCACCACAATCACACAAGAATGTACCATCCTCTTGTTGGAGAACTGTAGATATGTGACCCTCATCTGCATACTCAATAACCAATTCTGAACCATCATACTTCAGAATCTGAAACTGAGAGGTATCATCTCCCTCACAGAATATAACTTCTTGAGACATGCCATCACCATCATCATCATCATTCGCATCTAGCTGCGAGTCAGTCAAATACTGAATCCTGTCGTTACCTTTTAATACAATAGTACCGTTAGAATCAGTAGTTGTTAATATTTTGATAAAATTCTTGCTAGCGAGATCTTTGATTCCATCTGTAGATATGGTCTCAATAATTTGACCATCTTTTACATTCATAATCTGTGGTAAGATGTCATCCTGAGATGTACTGTCCTGAGTTTCATCAATGTTCATAACATCGTCAAGGTCATCATCACAATTATTTTCTTCCTCATTTTCCAAGATAGTTGCAGGTACATTTGCTGGCACAGTATTTGCCATCAAAAACGCATCAATTGTATCTTCATACTGACTTTGTTGAGTGCTCTCTGGCTGCTCTGTTTTACAAATACTGTCATCTGCTTGTTCTTTTTCAACTTTGATCTTACTTTCAGGTATAAGGGTTTGTTTTGCTTTATCCGACTTCTCGTTAGGATCATCTATCACTAAAACATAATAGCAATCGTCATCACTGTCTGGTTCTTGCTTTATTATAGCTTCTAATTGTTTCATGGGATCATTTTCAATATCGTCGCTGTTATCACACAGATCATGTACTTGTAAAGTTTCCATTACATCCTGTTTTTCTTGTTGTTGCTCTATCAGAGCTAAAAGTTGTAGTTTCAATTCACTATCCATCTTGATACATTGCTTGCGAAACTGGTGCGCAGAAATCATAATACTGTAACAATCGTTGCACAGTTTCTGGGGCAGACCATCGTCTTCTCTAACCTGAAAAATAATATTAATAAAAAATTAATTGGCTATTATTGGATAGTTAAGAGTGACTGAACCTGTGTCTGTGCCAGATAGATGGAATAGCAGGCAAAAGACGAGATCTGATTGTATAGAATAGAATATTTATTTGCTAGAAACATGGTTATAGGGTTCTTATGTTATGTTACTAGGTTTGTACAATGCCTAGCAGATGATGTTGTATTTCATGTCTGTTCAAAGTGGTCAAATTCTATACAGTTTGTTTAATACTGCATAGAAATATCAACCAGTAAAAGTTTGCTTCCTTCATTTCCAGTAGTTCCGCGGCAGTTGTTCCGCGACGGAACTAGTGAGACTTTTTGTCCCAATACTTCCGTGGCGGAACTAGTGAGACTTTTTTTTCCCAGTTGTTCCGCACCACGGAACTACTGGGACATTTTTATTCTCAGTAGTTCCGTGGCGGAACTAGTGAGACTTTTCTATTCTCACTAGTTCCGTAGCGGAACTATTGAGGCTTTTCTATTCCCAATAGTTCCGTAGGGGAACTATCATGGATCTTTAAGGACATTATATTATGTCCACTTTAATACTTACCTTAAAGCTTTAAAGTTATTTTTAATAAATGTGGATCTTTTAGTTCAAAGTTCAAAGTTCTTTATTTGCTTAAAACAGGTTCGTTGATATATAGGTCTTAAATATTTAATTTAGAACATGCGAGTGGAAAAAGATCTATACGAAGAACATCTAGTTTAAAAGTATAAAGTAGTTAAATAATTTTCAAAACAAATAAAGATCTACAAAAACAAATGAAGATCGACAAAAGCAAATGAAGATCGCCGAAACAAATGAAGATCAGCAAAACAAATGACAGTTGGAAAAACAAATAACGATCGAAGAACATTATGCAGATCAATAAAACAAAAGACTATAAGCAAGTTGATAAGGTCAAAAGTTACTTGCAGCCATGTTTTGTAATCAAAATGCGATTAGCATTTAAAAAAATAGGTGCAAGCAATTCTCGACCTTAATGGCACTTATTTAAAAATGTCCTTTTAGGTGTTTAAAGACATCACAGATCACGAATACATACAAAATTAATAGATATTATGCATGCTCATAAGGTCGAAATTGGCATGGATCCTTTTTTTGTAATTTAGATGCGATAACCATTCAAAAAAATAGCTGCGAGCAATTCTCGACCTTAATGACACTTCCCTAAAAATGTGCTTTTAGGCGTTTATAGACATCACAGATCACGAATATTTAAAAAAATAAATAAATATTGTGCATTTATAAGGTCGAGAATTGCTTGCACCTATTTTTTTTAACGGTAATCGCATTTAGCTTACAAAATATGGCTGCAAGAAACTTTTGACCTTATCAACTTGCTTATAGTCTTTTGTTTTATTGATCTGCATATGTTTTTTCGATCGGCATTTGTTTTTCCAACCGTCATTTGTTTTTCCAACCGTCATTTGTTTTTCCAACCGTCATTTGTTTTTCCAACCGTCATTTGTTTTTCCAACCGTCATTTGTTTTTCCAACCGTCATTTGTTTTTCCAACCGTCATTTGTTTTTCCAACCGACATTTGTTTTGCTGATCTTAATTTGTTTCATTGATCTTCATTGGTTTCGTCGATCTTCGTTTGTTTTGTCAATCTTCATTTGTTTTGTCGATCTGCATTTGTTTTGTCAGTCTTCATTTGTTATACCGATCTTCATTTGTTTTGTCGATCTTCATTTTTTTTTAATTGTGTGAGAAAATAGCCGTAAGACACCGTAGGGAACTAATGGGAACATAAAATATTCGTATGTATGAGATGCTTTCTTCCGTGGGACTACTGGGACTTAATTTATTAGTTTTAAATTTATGCTTTGTTCCGCGGAACTACTGGGAATGAATTTATTAGTATTTCATTTCTACTTTGTTCCGCGGAACTAATGGGAACTGAATTATTGATGCTTTGTTCCGCGGGACAACTGGGAAAAAAAGTCTCACTAGTTCCGCCACGGAACTACTTGAACGGAACAACTGGGAATAATCGGTTTGCTTTTTGCCGTGCTGGTTGGAGACTCTAAAGGCTAGTGAGTGGTTTACAATTGGATGGTCAAAAGCAGATTGTAAAAAAGCTTATTGATAAGGAGCGTGTCCACAAACTGCCTTGCTGGCTCGGTGTTTCTAATATTGGTTGTCACCAAGGGTCTAGAGCTATTTTGGGCCCTTGATAAGATCTTCAGAGCCCAAGTCAGCCTAATCTGCAAGGGAGGTGAGAGGGTATGAAAAGGAACCGGTGTCAGAAGTTTTTCTTTACAAGATTCTGGTACCAGTACTCTTTGGGAAGGTCAGATGGCTGTTTATAATAACCTCAGACCTCCGAAAATGCCTTGGTCTTGGAAAGGAGGTACTATAGTCCCATCAAATAATCCTTTGACATGAGTTTGGTCTACAAAAGACAGCAAACCAGGGCTCATGTCATGTGCATCATGTTGTGCAGTACGCTAAGGGTCCAACAAGTCATAAAATAAATATAATAATAAATATTCATGGAAATTTTCACACAACGCTGTCTGATCCTAAAGTAAGCTAGGAATAACCTACTTGTGTTATGGGTATCAGAGCACGGATATTAATACTTATATACTTTTTAAATACATACATATTATACATAGAAACACCCAGACTCTTGAGACAAACATTTATGGGTCAGACAAATATTTGTCCCCGGTGGGAATCGAACCCACAACCTCCAGCGCCGCAGGCAGTATCACTACCGACTGCGCCACATAGGCAGTCAAAAATGTACGGTAGATAGTCTGTCCTACTCCTAGTAGCTACTAGTGATAATGACTTCCTCATTTGTGATCTTTCTCTCCTCGATGAGACTAGATGATTTTCAACATTTCTACTTTATAAGCATAGTGTTCTCTTTATTAGGCTGCCTGGTGTCCTGAAGTAACAGGAAGCCTTGAACCGCTGGTGCAGCGTAGCAATTGCGTTCAATGAATAGACCGAATCTACTTGTTCTCCTTTGGACAGTATAATTTTGGGAGCCTTGGAAGCAACTGACATCTTTTCCCATGGGCAGCTATACCATATCCTTGTCTATCTAGCAGTAGGTGTACCACTGTACTGCGTCAAAGGGAGTTTTGAGTTGGGTCTTGAGACAAAGTGAGTTACCACAATTATTTATGAAAATTTGAAGCAGTTTCTTATTCTAAATATTATTATTGAGTATTTACAAGCAGTACTGTAACACTAACCTTCTCTGGGACGTGCATACTAACAACAATAACTCAGAGTTTGTTGAACAGCATTAATAATGGATCTACACATAAAATAAGGATTTCTTTACCATCTTTGCTTAATAATTTTATAATTGGATGAACATCGTCATTACAATGTTATTGTAAGATGTGAAACAAAACCATAGTAAAAGTTGAACAGATTAACTAACCTCTTTACTGTTATTACAGCAGAAAAAGCAATAAAATAATCATTTAACTGGTAAAATAATGTGACACACGTTATCTGGTTTATTAACATTACAGGCAGTGTGATGGTTAATAATAATAAATAAAAACATCCAAGTTAGGGAAACTTGGATGTTTTTATTTGATAAATTAACTTTGAACTTCGCGGTGTATCTAAACATAAACTTTGGAGGTTATTTTTGAATTGATGTCAACAACATACCCTGACAATGTTGTACAAATTTTGCAAATGCACAACGACCTATTGCAACGTAAGTAGATGATTATTAATACGTTTTTACATACCTTTAATGTAGTGACCTCAAGAAACTTTTCATTAACTTTTTTCTCGGTATCTAACAATGACACTTCACAATTGGCAGACAAACAACACCGACAAAGATTGGACCACGTATCCATTTCATTAGACGCACATAATTATCCAACCAGTTAAACCTGGAAAAATTAATAAAATTATTAGGGAGCTGCATTGTTTTGACAGCGACTTTATCAGAGACCACCACAATAATAAGTTTCCAAAGAGTAAAAATTATCTACGGACCACATCCATCCATAAAGCTGATCTATTGCAAATTATAGACAAGAGACGAGCGTACAAAATGGAGGCAAGGCAACTGCGCGACACAAGCCGGACGTAGCGTCACTCTCCGTCACCACGCAGAAATCTTTGTTGCACATTTTTTTGACATTCCAGATGGCGCTGCTTTTTCCGGTCAAATTGAAACTTTAATATTAAATTTTAACGTTCATTTTCAACAAGTTTTCATTTAAAATTATTTACTTTAAAATAAATTACTTTAAATTAAAATATTAAATATGAAATGAAAGTAGTAAATAATATTTTTTTTGCAGTCAAATCACTATTAAATTATTATCGCGGTAGTGGTAGCTCCGTGTCTGTGGTTTAAAGTCCGTGGCACACTGACACCAAGTAAGTCCCTTTACATTATGTATTGGGACCATATATTATCGTATGTAATGTTAGTAGTTGTTACTTCATAAATAAAGAAAATGTAATTCTGTTTATTTTGTAAAAGGCAGCTAGATCATTCGCAATTTCCATTCAAAATATCTCACTTGTGAGAATCAAAAACAGCTAGAATTGCAATCGACCAATCAGAGTGCTCCGTAGTCGTGCGTGTTTGCCACAGACGTACAATAAGTTGTTTGCTTACTGTGGAGATCGTATGTGTTCGGTAATTTTTATTTATAAATCTTGTTGAAAACGTCGAAACTGATCGATTTATAAATGTAAATATTTATAAATCGGTCAGTTTCAATATTGAAAGTTGATTTGATACCTAATCAAAGATCTAATGAAGGTGACTGTTAAAAAAGCGGTACCAGGAAATCCAGAAAACGTCCAAAATGTCCTAAGAAATAGAAGGCACATTTAGCGAAAAAAGAACATTCTTTAATATTTATTATTTACTTACATAATCAGCTAGACCCTTTTTTTAACGTGAGGGAAAATTCTTCATGGATGCTATGCCGGACTCCTACCGATTAAAACACCTCACGTAACGCCAAACAGCCTACGATTGAGGGTCCCAGGACTCCCAACAGGCCTACGGCTACCACTGCGGCCTCGCCTAGGGATCACCTATACGCTAGTATTATAACAGTCCTGATAGTGTTTTAATAATAAACCTGTATCAATAAATAACTCTTTACATCGCTAGCTTTGTGAAGTCATATCGGTTCCTTGATAGAAACAAAAGCAGTTAAATCAGTTTCAGTTTTGATCAAAGGCAGCTATAACTAGGTGTTTTGGTAACAAGCACAGATAAGTGAGTTTTTTAAAATGAGATATAAATTAAGATTCGACTGTAACTTTCCAGTGGGATATGCCACAGTTTTCATTGCAATATAATTTACCGTATAGTTTTTTATGCAATGTGGCCAGACTACAAAACTTTAAATAAACGTTTATTTTCAATTCGTAAAAGAAATACGTCAGTATGTTCAGCTGCTTTTAATTTTTTTACGCATTAAAATATTAAAATGATTTCCGGCTGGCTTTTTCCATTTTCTCATAAAATTAATAAATATTTTTTTGTCGTTAACTGTTTACTAATTTGTACAAAAGTACGGATTAGCGAAAAATTTGTGTGTAGATTGTAGTAGTTCACTTTTTTAGAGTATGATTGTACGTATTTAGAATCATATTGGCAAAAAAAGAATAGAAAACAATGACGGCACCACTGTGCTGTTCTTAACGCAATCAGAAAGAACCATAATTAATTTACGGTAGGTACCCCGTATCGAGATACTATGTTTTACGCGCATTTCCACTTGCTCGTATACAGGGCCGCCGTCACCGGACTGAGTTTCTTGATTGTTTCTCAGCCTGTAGCATTTCCGAACCCCCAGTAGTCACAATTTTTTTTGAAAAATTTCAAATGGAATTAATTTTATTTTATTTATTTTATTGACGGTGATGGAATTTAAAGACGGTGGTTGAAGGTAAAGTACCCTTAATAATACTAATGGCAAGTTTTGCTGAAAGGAATATTTCCTTTATTTTCAAAAGTTAGTAAAACTGGATTTAAAGATTTTTGGAAAATCACCTGCTTGAGCCAGGAGTCGAACCCCTAACATAAATACTTAGAAGAATATACTTGAAAAACATTTAAAAACTTGTAAATACAAGTGCAGTGATATACACGCATCAGCATTAGCTGCTAGTGTATTAATTAATAAATAATAATAATAATAGTTCGTTCACTCACAGTTATGTTACTTTACCTCTAACTGATAACTTGTCAATAGTTTTCTGTGTATTAGCATTGGAGTAAAGTTATACAGTGGTACTATACTATACTATCTTCACGTCAAATCCCTTGCGGGGTAGGCAGAAAGAACCGAGCGCCACACGGCACGGTCCATACACACCTCACTCGCCTCTTCAACTTTCATTTTTCTTTTCATGCATGCACGTCGGTTCCTACGGCTCTTGACACCACACTCCACTAACACATGATTAATTTGGTCGTGGTAGGTGTGTCGTGGCCTTCCCCGACTCCTACGTCCATCCACTTTCGCGTTGTATATCTGTTTTGTCATTCTTTCATCTCCCATTCGTTCCACATGCCCGAACCATCGTAGCATGCCCTTCCTTACTTTAACACCGACACTCTCTTTCAGACCAACTCTCTTTCTTACATCTTCATTCCGAACGCGATCTGCGAGCGTTACTCCGCAGATTTTGCGTAGCGCGCGCATCTCGACCGCGTTTATTCTACTTTCATGCGTTTCCTGCCATACCCAACTCTCGCTTCCATACGTTAGCGTAGGTATCAGCACCGCATTGTGTACTGCGAGCTGGGCCTTTTGACTTAAGGCCTTGGTACCTAAAAGTTTGCCTAACGCTCCATTCACACTATTTCCCGCAGTTACCCTCTTTTCTACATCAGCGGTGTACCGTCCATCCCTGCTAAATGCACATCCAAGATATACAAACTCATCCACCTGTTCCAGCACTACATCATTTACAGTTATCCTGGCATTCGTTCTGTCCTCTTCTCTTTCGAATACCATCACTTTCGTTTTAGTCGCGTTCAAATGTAAGCCTCTCATTAGACAATCATCTTTCATCGTTGTGACTAGTGACTGTAGTTCTGATGGCGATTCGGCTATGAGCACGGCATCATCTGCATACAGCAAACAGTTCACAAGTAAGTCACCCATTCGCAATCCAACATTCATCGATCTTACTCTCTTAAGACAATCGTCCAGGTACAGGACAAACAGCAGAGCCGACAGCACGCAACCCTGTCTGACGCCAATGTTGACGTCAAACCAGGGAGACAGGCTGCCGCCCACCCGCACACATGCCGTACATCCCACATATGTAGACTGCACAGCACGAAGCAGCGCACCATCAATCCCGTATCCTGGCAATATATCCCAGAGATCCTTCCGTACAACTCTGTCAAATGCTTTCTCCATGTCCACAAAACCGCAGAAAACCTTCCGGCCTACAGCCAGCTGCTTCTCTACAATGTTGCGGAGCGAGAAAACTTGGTCCATACATCCCCTTCCATTTCGGAAACCACCCTGCGCCTCCCACAGTAATCCGTCAGATTCCACCCTCATTCTCCTTTCAATAATTTTGCCATACACTTTAGCTGCTATACTGATCAAACTGATGGCCCTATAGTTGGCGCACTCCATACGTGAGCCCTTGCCTTTATACAAGGGCACGACGATAGCACGCCTCCAGTCCATTGGGACCCTTCCAGTCTTCCAGCATAGATTGCTCAATGACCAGAAGGCGTCCCGGACGCAAGGACCACCTAATTTGATCATTTCAGCAGATATCCTATCAATTCCCGCAGACTTTCCATTTTTCAAGCTTCGTATCGACCATTCAATCTCTTCCAAAGTAATATCTCCGCTTGATGCTTGCACCGCAAGATCAGTTATCGCCTCCCTCGCAGTGCCCGCATCCGGGAGATATTCATACATTTCTCCAAAGTACTCATTCCACCGCTCTAACACCTCTAAGGGGTCCGCAAGAATGTCCCCAGCTTTACTCTTTATCTTATCCATTCTGGAAACTGACGAACAGCTCCGAGACTTCTTGACCTCCCTCCAAAAGAGTTTGGTATTCGTCTCGAAGTTCCTCGTCAGCTTCTCCTCCGCAATCATATTTATCCTTTCACGCTTCTCTTTCACTAAAGCTTTGGCTTCATTCTTGCAGAGGCGGTAAATTTCTTTCTTCGTGTCTTTCATACTGTCATTCAGTTGCAAAGATGAGACATAATCCAACCACGCTTTCTTCTTTCTTGCTACGCAGGATTGAACTTCTGCATCCCACCAGGCATCACCTTTCGAATGTTCATGTCTCTTTGCACTCCCACATGCTTCTTTTGCACTATCCACTATACTTTCTTTCATAATATTCCAGCATTCATCCACATCTAAGTCGGAAAGGCTCGCGTTTGCAAGCCTTTCACTGACTAAGCCAACATACATACTCCTTACGCTTTCATCTTCCAGTTTTTCACTCTTTATCCTTTCATAGTCTCCGAAAGGGACACGCACTCGCCAGTGCCTCCACTTCTTGAAAAGACCAACAAACCGGCTTACCACCAGGTAGTGATCAGTTTCAAGAGTGGGGCCTCTGTAGGCTCTTGTATCCCTTATAGCCTGTCGAAGACGACTGTCTATCAAAATCAAATCAATCACACTTTTTTCTTCCTTCCGTCTCCATGTATACGTGTGGATATCTTTGTGACGGAATAAACTGTTCGCCACAAGGAGGTCTCGTTCCAAGCATACGTCTAAGATTGACTTACCAGCATCATTCGATCTCTTATCTCCATACGGACCAAGGACAGCATCGAAGCCATCTCGCTTGGTCCCCACCCATCCATTCAAATCACCACACAAGATCAACTTTTCATTCCCGTCAGCCAAATCGAGGACGTCCCTAACGGATTCCCAGAACTCCGCGAGCACTTGGGGATTAGCCGAGCTGACGGGAGCATAGGCTGCGACCAAAAAAACTCTCGTGATCCCCAGTTTTATACGTACCCACAGGAGTCTTGGGCCTACCAATCCATAATCTTTCACTCCAGAGGCCAAACGGGAGGAGAGCAAGACACCCACTCCCTTACTGGCATGATCCTCTTGGTCCACTCCGGACCACAAAGCAATTATTCCGCCAGGAAGATCGTCGATGCCGCTCCCCTTCCGCTTAGTCTCTGTGACACACAATACATCCAGGCATCGCTCTTTCATTACATCCATCAATTCATTCATCTTACCTTCCATACCACCACGCACATTCCACGTGCCTATCCGGCACTCGGCTCCTCGCATCCCGCCAGAGTTGGCGCTGCGTGAAGGGTGGCGGCCCCCTTCGCCGCGTGCGCATGCAGTCGTACCGACGGGGGCATACCGGTACGCGTCGCCTTGGGGGGACGCCCTAGCCCTGTCGGCACTCATCGTTAGTGTTTTGTTTCGCGTTTTTATACAGTGGTAAAGTCGCCATATGAGTGCCAGCCTAAGACATTTTAGCGAATAAAATGGAGATTATAAGAACCAACCGTTAGCACGAAGACTTTGGTTTTCATGTCATAATCAAAGGTCGG
Organism: Miltochrista miniata; assembly: GCA_933228765.1. Lineage (NCBI taxonomy): Eukaryota > Metazoa > Arthropoda > Insecta > Lepidoptera > Erebidae > Miltochrista > Miltochrista miniata. The sequence continues at coordinate 9,276,861 of OW121769.1, forward strand.
AGTAGCTAGAGCTATTTATTGTACTTGCAATACGTTGTCTTAATATGGATACTCCCGAAATACCGGAATTCGAAATTATTAAACTTGGCATTTTTTCTTGTCAAAAACTATTCACGTTCATCCCTCCGGGTAAGTAAAATGTAAATATGCTAAGAAAATTGTCACACAACATCATTTAGCCCAAATTAAGTTTATATGAACTTGTGCTATGGGATTCAGACGAGTGATAGGCATACTTATGTTTTTTAAATTCATACATACCCGCCGCTGAGGTATTTAAATCTTAGTGAACGCTCAAGTAGGAACGTTTCAGATTATTAAAATTGAAAACTTCGCTTTCCTTAATAACTTTTTTTTTGTATAGAATAGTATCAAAAGCAATTACAAATTTATTCTAACGTTATACAAAATTAACATGATTTTGTAATGTTACGTGATGTTACGACACGTGCAAGTTGTTTAAAAATATACTGTTAGTAAATAATTGAATTCCTTGATACCATATGAATCTTAAATGAGCGAAGGTACCATTTTGTTCGAAGAATAAGGCACTGTTGTCTTATGGTCCCATTATTTTGTACCACCAATAAGATCAAGGAGGAGATCTGTTTCTCGTAGTCCCATTACATTTTATCTATATATAAAACGCCCTAAAATAGAGAAAATTCAAACATATTCGACGCAGGGACATATTTTTGACCCTCTCCTGTTTTATAGGCAATAAATAGGATCCTAGGAAATCCTTCCGACCCTTACCCGGGGCTCCCAACCGTAGGTTGTTGGGCGTTACGTGAGGTTTTTTAGTCGGTAGGAGTCCGGCATAGCATCCATCAAGGACTTTCCCTCACGTTAAAAAAAGCAATAAATAGAGATATTGCTCAATGAAAGCTTGCAGGTGGTGAGGAACCTCTTCGCGACAGGAGAGACTTTGCCTCCTTGTGCGTGTTCTACCGACTGTACAATATGGTTTGTGCTCTGAAGAATTGTTTGAAGATGCCCACGGCTACGTAATATCTCCGCACCGCTCGCCACAGACAGGGTTCATCCTCACACTTTTGTCCACGTTTGAGCACGGTAAGATTCGATAGGGGCTTTCTCCCGCCTACGCTTAGATTGTGGAATGATCTCCTTGCCTCGGTTTTCCCAAACGTCTACAGTATGAGGTTCTTCAAAAGGGGTGTTAGAAGGTTTTTACAGGGTCGGCAGCGCGAGTGAAGCGTCTCTGGTGTTGCAAACGTCCATAGGCAGCTGTGACCACCGGTACATCTGGTGGGCGGTATGCTTGTCTGCCACCTTGGTGGTATAAAAAAAATTAAAACAACTTACCAGATTAATCTGCAAGAACAATAACTCCAAATATTCAATCCGTAAGACCAAAATCAGAGTCCGTAAATGCACGCCAAGGTATTCAGAATCCAGTAAAAGCCAAGCCAAGGTCAAAATAATTCACTTTAAAAAACATAAGGAGCAAACAACCACTGTCTAAGAACTGAAGTTATAGAGTGAGTCCTCCCCTCCACGATTGTAGTGAAGTAACGAAAATCAATTTAAATTATGTAAAAAAAAATAAAAGTAGGTGCTTTCCTATCATAACTGTTCTTTTTTTCTTTTGTTGTCACTTGTCATTAGTCAGGTAGTGCAATAAAAATTTATTGTCAAGTGAATAGCAACGTCACCTCTAATACCTGAGCGGCAGCGCGCTTATCGTGTCTGAGATAATTCTGGACCTAGCGCTGTTACGTTAGTCAGTGGGAACAAAAATTAAGTAAAAATATTATTAGGTACATACTTATTTACATTTTTTTCGAAAATAATAAGTAGTAGGTTTTTTGTTACTTTTGCTGTCATTTTAATACTTAGCTCGCCAAAACGATGCCACAGCCTGATGGAAAGCAACGACATATTGCGATTGAGGGCCGCTGTCACAGTCTGTAAGACTGACAGTGGCGTTGGCAGCTCGTTCCAGATTTTTATGGTTCTATCTTTTGAATCGTTCAGTTCTAGCGAAAATTCTCTCCACTGTGTGAGATGTGTCATACATGCATGTTGGTTAAATTGTAATGATTGACTTGCATTACATGCCACCTCTTGCAGCATGATCGTCTAGGGACTGCATTAGACCTGATCACCTGACAAACTACGCAAACCATTTTAATTCAGTTTTTATGAATTTTAATAGACAAAGTGATTCAAGAAAATTCGAAATCAAACAGCTTTGAACATTGTGCTAGAGATTTTAAGTATACTTATTAATATTATGTTAGTTTGACAACGTAATACGCTTGCTGCCCTTACAAAAAGAAAACAGTTTTATTCTTGTAGAGAGAAATCAATTGATATTCTCCAATCTCGGGGTTGTCCATATTAACATCAACATAGCGGGTATTGAACCCAAATACCTCCATCTATCGCGACCACTGGTAATAATATACTTTTATTAAAACAGTGCCCCTGTTACAATACGATTGTATTTAAGATTTATTTATTTTTTATGAATATCTAAAAAAAAAGGTCACTACCATCACTAACGAAGGCGAAGTCGCTGCTTCCACAACGTTCCACATCTCAAATAATGGCAAAGCCCGAAAAAAACGCCAGCAAAAGAAGAAAGTAAGTATCGACTAAAGTAAAAGGTTGCAGTACATGGGAGAAACAAAATCTTATTGGGGTAACGTGGGGTAATAGCAATCAAGGTAGGCAACCTAAGTGCTAGAGGTAAAATAACTCTGAACGGACCGTATAGTGTGAGTAATTATACTCCCTCTACCTTCGATCAACAATAAACACATTAATCAATTTAATCATCGATCAACAATATACAGTTTATTGTTGCTCGAGGCCGTCTACGGAACGGACCATACTTAGACCATATAACACGGGACTAGCCTTTGCGAACCACCGCATACAAAAATATTCTGCCAGTTTTCATACAAGTGAAGGGGGAAACACAAAGACATATAAAATTTCATTGCATTTAAAAATGTATTAATCGACAAACGCGTAATGGCTGTTGTGTGTTAATTGTTATTGTACAGTCAACTACAATGTAATGTACTAGTTTAATCATATAAAATGATGTACTGATGTACAGGCTTTTCATAAAGCCAAAAGACCAAATGGTCATGTGCAATGGCAGAAAACAATGCTTAAGTAAGGCGCATCCTGTGGTTAGATGATCTAAGGGACCATACAATATCGTTATATTTTTTCTGTGTTGGCATCACAGCCGAGGCTGGATTATTTTTAATGCGTTATTTGGTTTCATAGATGGCGTTACTTGTATTATTTAGTTATGAATATTTGTGCATAATAATAGTATTATAATATTATCTGTGATACACTGTCCTTTTAAATTAAGATTATTTTTGAAAAGCAATTAGTATGCTAACTGATCGTAAATTTTAAATATGGTAAAAGAATTGGTTTCGAGCAGGATTCGAACCTGCATCTTCTCGCATTCCGTGCTAGATGCTTAACCACTTAGCCACCGAAACCTACTCGGAACCAACCTTGCACGGAATGCGAGAAGATGCAGATTCGAATCCTGCTCGAAACCAATTCTTTTTCTATATTTAAAACTAGCGGACGTCACGCGGTTCCACCAGCGTAGTTCCCGTTCCCGTGGGAATACGGGAATAAAATATAGCCTATGTTCACTGCAAAGAGTGTAGCTTCCCAACAGTGAAAGAATTTTTCAAATCGGTCCAGTAGTTCCGGAGCCTATTCGTTACAAACAAACAAACAAAAAAAACAAAAAAGCAAAAAAACAAATCTTTCCTCTGTATAATATTAGTATAGATTTATGTCCGTAGTAGTAAATAGGTGATACGCCTATTGCCGCGTTAAAATGAACAGGCGACATATTCAGCATTAAACTACCGATCCCTGTCGCTGAATATTTTTTTATAGAATATGACAATTAAAAACCATCCGCTCTCTTTCAATATCTTCATGGTCCTTCATGTCGGCGGTCAAGATATGTACAAGATATTTAAATTTATAAAATAGACTTTGTAGTCAAAGAACACGCAGATGCCCCTATCTTTTTATTGTCTTCGAAAGAGGAAATGTTTTACCTACCTACCTGTAGATGGTACCTGTACCACAGATTATATAATATATTCTATACAGATGCACGAACAGGAACTAAAATCGGTTACACTCGTAACTCGCTCCACAGACCTGGCCACCTACCTGTCAGTGTGGAAATCCTCAAATGTAACTAGATGGCGACGATATTATTAGCAAAATGTTTGACTAGATTTCAAGGTCAAATTTGATTTCGTTTTAACTGTTTGGATAAGGTATTTCGTTATTTCAATCGTGACGCAGTCACTTACTTAGCACAGACGGGTAATCGGGCGGTATCCGGTGCATGCAAACCCCAGTTCAAATCCCACTATTCACACGATTCTTCTTGTTATCTTTTTAAGAAATTTTATTTTACTTTTTACTTTTTGAACTTAATCTATGCCTTAGAATAGCTATAAGTACCCACATTTTATACTACTTAATATTTTTATTAAGTAAAAAAAGACTATTACTCACACGGGACTTTGTCATTTTTTATTATATAAGAAAAATATTGTGAAAAAGTTGGCATACTAATTGCTTTAAATACTCGTAAGTATGTTATCTTTGTATTAAGTATTTATTTTTTGCAATATTCATTAATTTTATGTATCCTTCTTTCATAATCTGTCGTTATTATTATAAAATCAATAGAGACCTATAAATTGTACTTGGATTTGTTTTAAATGTTTTGACAAGTACAACAATGATTCCGTAAGTGTGCACAACATAATATATTGTCATTTCATAAAAATGTTACGTCGCTTAATAGCTCAGTGGGCAGTAGACAGGCTCTTTTTTTTTTTTTTTTTTTTTTTGATGTGAGGGAAAATCCTCATAGGATGCTATGCCAAACTCTTACCGACTAAAAAAACCTCACGTATCGCCCAACAGCTTATGGTTGAGAGCCCCGGGTAAGCCCTCAGGAAGGATGTCCCGTGAAAGTGGACAGGCTCTAAGCGGCGCAAAGAAATAAATGCCGCCGCTTCAAATATCGCTGGGTGATATATTTTTGTATTTTTATTTAACTTTTTATTTTATCATGGACTTTATTTTAAGTACTTCTTTCAGAATCGTTCGTTATTTTTATAAAATCAATAGGCATACATTTTGTTATCAAGATGCTTTGAAAGATATAAGTTCAGTTTATTTTCAGATTACTGTCTATTTAAAAACAAAAAACAAAGTGGGATGAAACAGGCCGGACAAGCCTCAGTGGTTTTTGGCTTGCTATTTATAGATTGTGAGTACCTATGTATTATATGTTAATAATAAATAAAATTAAATAAAAAAAAGTTTAATAACGGTCATAAACAAATCAATAGTTGGGTGCAGCAGTCAGGTAGTCAATTTCAATGTCTGTCGTAATCGTAAGGGTGTTTTTATACTAGACTACATACACACCTATGGTCACGCCTTTATCCCCGAAGGAGTAGGCAGAGGCATATTATATGCCCACATTTCACCTTTTTAGAATTTGTCCCACGTTACAGGTGGTAAGCCGCATTGCCGTGTTGAGATGGCCAGGCGCAGGTTGTGACTGCTTAACAACTGTCATCTTACTGACAACCGGGACGAACGGCTTAACGTGCCTTCCGAAGCACGGAAGCACTCAAATATATGTCACAAAGTGTTCACATGGATGCTCATTCATCCAAGGAGCGGCCACAGTGAAAGTTGCTTACTGCAGTGATCGTTTACAGAACACTGAGTCTGCGGGGCCACGAGCGCTTATTTTATTTATACTATTTTAGATTTATACTACACTAGACTAAACTAGACTACAGACTAAAATACCTCACGTATCCTGCTTGACAGCCTAAGATTGGGAGCCCCGGTTAATGGTCTCGGCACTTCGGCAGGATACCTCAGGACTCCCAACAGACCTACGGCTACCACTGCGGCCGCATCTAGGGATCTAGGGGGGGGGGGGGTTCGTTTGCTATCCCACGTCTTTGGGGGGTTTCCGGACTATATCCCGCTTCTTAGGGTGGGCGTGCGTGAATCCCTCACGTCACACTGTCATATTGGGCCTGCTTCTGTAAGAACGGTGAGCAGCCCTCTCACCGTCCTCAGGATCTCCGTCCATATGGGAGCCCCGTATAGGGCCCGTATGAGGAGCTAGGTACAGTCTCCTGTAGGGAGCGTTGGGTCGTCTGATGTTGGGCATCAACCGCAAGAGTGCGGCTATAGCCCCCCTCCGTTTTAGGTTAATCGTAAGGCTCTTCCAGTTGGACATGATATTTATTTTTTGTAACTTTTTATAAGGCCGGCGGCTACGATACACACTGCTGCGGTAATAATAACATAGTGGTAGGAGTAAAACACTTGCATTTCAGTGCTGACAACTCACTTGCTAGAAATATTTTGCAAAAATAAAAAACAATAATAACTGAAGCATATGAAAGGAAGAAAACAAATTTAATTATTATTGTTAAAAGAAATAGTATATAATTCGGCAACAGACCACTTTTAGAAAGTAGTCTTATGTTAGATTAAGTTAATAAATAAAAAAGTAAGACAAAAAGAAACAAAAAGAAAAAATAAAGAAAGAGTCATATACCACGCAGGATTTGAACCGGTGGCATCAAGCGCCGCGGTCACAAGTATACTCGCTGAGCTAATCTGCTATTAATGAATATGACGAAATAGCCGTTCCCAAGTTCATCACTCCGAGACCACACTGTTCGCTGTCCGTGCTGGTTTTTCGTGACTTGCTTTTTAATATCTCGTAAATTTGCCGCGTCGCTACCCATGACTAATATCAGCGCCATCTAATATCTTAACCAAACCCTATCGAGAGATATTTTTTTACACAATCTACGTTTATTACTTTATCTATGAGTTTGATGTGCTACTATATCAACCAATAATATGATTTAATGTTTAAAATAATTCGCCATGCAATATATGCATAAATAAGATTATTTAAAATTTCGATTCTAGAATATGAAACTACTAGTGCCATCTCTTGCTACTTTCTGTTCATTAAAGATATTCTCTATGCGTTAATACCCCGTGCCTGTACCTACGATATACGAACACACCGGCTATTCTGATTTTAGTATTTGTTGTTATAGTGATTTTAGTATTTGTTGTTATAGCGGCGCGGCGGGAGAAATACATCGTTGTGGAAATTTTAACTGTCTAACTATCACGGTTCCTGAGATACAGCCTCGTGTCGGACAGACGGACGGCGAATGAGACTTCCCCGTCCGTCTGTCCATATAGGGCAGTGATGGGCAAAGTATGACCCGTGGGCCAGCTCCGGCCCGCGAAAGCATTTAATCCGGCCCGCGAAAGCATTTAATCCGGCCCTGACGGTACTTCGACAAGTAAGTATAATGGCCATTACATATACCTAGTATTATGGCCCGCGATTATATGACGGTCTACAACTATTATGTAAATTCTTCTAACTAGAGCAATAGATGCATAGGTGAAGTGAACAGAATTTTTCGACCATGAAATTGAGGAACAACTAAATTACAAACCGACTGACTGATGAGCAGCTTTTCGCGCAGCTGAATGTTACTTCGTCGCAACTCGAACTTGCATTCCAAATATGGCACATAAAAAGCAATTTAATTTTTTTTTTATTCTTTACCTTCGCATGTCACTTAGCGAAAAAAAATGCGTAAGGACGAATAGGGGCCATCTGAAAACCAGCGCTGCATACCTACCAATTTCGGCAATGGTATGTGGCTATTGGCTGAGATGGCTTCCTTTTCGGGTGCATGCATGGAAATGAATTAATATTGAGATTTTTGTACTTGTTATTAAATTTTTGTGCTTGAATAAACTTTCTTTCTTTCTTTCTTCGCATAACAATTAAATTCTAATTTTTAACGTTTGTGCAGGTGTGTAAGTACTGTAAAGCCTTTAAATATGATTAAAAGTTAAAACTAACAATGACGAAAACTATTATTCCGGCCCTCCCTGAAATTATTAAATGTTTCTCATCCCCTATTTAAAAAGTTTGACCACCACTGGTATAGGCAATAGGGGCCCGTTTTTACCACTTGGGTATAGATCCCTAAAAATGTAGGTTATTTTAAAAACAAAAGTCATATTTTAGGATCATTTCTTTCAAGACGCGTGAAAGTCGTTTTCATTTTCATCAATATGGAAATTTTATTTATGGTAAGTATTAAAAGGAGAGGCGTCTTGAGCATAATACAAAATAACCGCTGAATAATCCGTCGGTGTCGATACAAAGTGATGGATGGATGGAGGGCAACCATTCAATCAAGTGCTTGGAAAACGCCTTCTCACGGTGCAAATCTTGCCTTACCATTGGTTACAAGATAATTTACTGAAAAATAAATTTTAATATCTTTTGTGTCTACAATAACTGCTACCTCTCTCTTCTCTCCTGGTACAAAATCCTGGCACATTCAGACCTCGCAATCCTGGGAGATCCTTTCGAGGGCTTAGCCGGGGCTCCCGGGCGTAGGCAGTGGTAGGGAACCGTGTGACTTTATCGGTAAGATTTTTTCAGATCTGTTATGTCTATAATTTTATTATCACCTCTTGTTACTGCTATCCTGGTACAAATACCTGGCGAACTTTGTACAGACCCAAAAAATTCTAGCACAATCTGGCCTCATAATCCGGGAACATCCTTTCGAGGCCTTACCCGGGGCTCCCGGCCGTAGCCAGTAACCGTATGACTTTAGTCGGTAAGAGTCTGGCATAGCATTCATGAAAGATTTCTACACGTAAAAATAAACATACAGACGAATTGAGAACCTCCTCCTTTTTTTGAAGTCGGTAAAAACAACACGCACACACATCTGACTGCCTCGGTGGCATAGTAGCAAGTTTATACAGCTGCCATGCTGAGGTTTCGAGTTCGATTCCCGTTTTGAACCAAATATTTATGTGATCCGTTATAGTTGGTTTCGAAATTTAGGTGTTGTCTTTGTGTTAAGTAAATGTAGGTAGGTATAAATTTAGAAATATAATAACAATAAGCATGATTATCGCATTCTGATTATTATAAGCTTAATTTGGTCCATGAAACTGTGTAAAAATGTCCAAAAATATTTATAACTTTTTTTACTTTGCGCGAATTCGTAGTAGGGTCTATCTAAAAATAGAATTAAATGAGATCGCTTGGTAGCAGATTTGTTCTGGCAAATCTCTGTTAGATAACTTTTATTCCATTCATTTATAGCATTTTCTATAACACGGACTTAACCACAACATTTTGGCGGGCATATAGTTATTTTCAGAACTTTTATTCTTTTGAACACATGTCTGGGCCACAGAAAAGACTAAACGTTTGTAGTTTTTATGCTGCAAAGTTGTTTATTTACCAACATACCTACTTAATTCTATTATAGAAATCAGCCTATGTCCAAGGCTATCGGCCTCCATGACCGGGGGCCTGAGGTCGGTGAGCGGGCTTGCCACCGTCCTTACAGAGGCGGGTCCTAGACGACAGCGTGACGTGAGGGATTATCGCACACCCCCTCTAAGAAGCGAAATCACCCGAACCACTACTAGGTGAGGCCGCAGTAGTAGCATTGATAGCCGTAGGTCTGTTGGGAGTCCTGGGGTATCCTTCCGAGGGTTTACCCGGGGCTCCCAACCGTTGGCTGTTAGGTAGGATACGTGTGGTATTTGGTCAGTAGGAATCCGGCATAGAAACCCTGTAGTATTTTCCTCACGTTAAAAAAATGCCTATGTCATTAATTTACAACATGCTACAACACAAGGTTATGCGTCCTCCGCGTTCAGACTCTTCTTGCGACCTTTTCCAGGTGTCTTGAAACTCGCTATGAGTCACACTGTTACTCTATGCGAGTATTTTTCTCAACCAGTCATAGTGTGACAGGATTTAGTTGGACTAGATGAGAATAAAGGTATTACAGTGTAACAATGTACCCTCCTTTACTGAGTATAATTTATAAACGCCAGACACTTAATAACATTTAGTAAATACTAGATGAAGCTCGCAACTTCGCCCGCGTGAAATTCGGTAACCGTTCCTGCTTGCCGTGGGAATATATTCCCGCGTTGAAGCCTATGTGTTATTCCGGACTATAAGCTATCTCTGTACCAAATTTCAGCCCAATCCGTTCAGCCGTTAGAGCGTGATTGAGTAACAAACATCCAAACATCCAAATATCCTTACAAACTTTCACATTTATAATATTAGTAGAAAGTAGGATCCCTTTAACTCTAATAAATATCAGAAATTCTGGGACATTCTTCCGAGGGCTTATCCGGTGCTCTCTGCCGTAGGCAGTGGTAAGGAATCTTGTCATTGTTGTCGATAAGAGTCCGACACCGACATATAAGCCCCGCAAGTTGGTAATGCGCTGGAACCTTGTCATAATGCCAGCTATGTGACGTCATAGTGACGTAGCGCGAGCGCGCGCTGGCCTCGCGAAGCTGCGTACGGTATTTTTTTTAGTACTGACTGCTCGACGGACATACGTCACTAAGTGGTCCCCAAGATGGCCGCCAAGCGCAATATCAACGTGCGGGGCTTATAGCATCAATGAGGAATTCCACTCGTTAAAACAACAAAAAGGGTGTGCGTGTAAACTTCTTTGCCATTGACGGCATCAAATGTTATATTATAATATCATTCATTCGAATTTTGAATCAAAATTTCAAATAGCATTAGGTACTTTCGTCAGAAAAAAAATCTTAGTTACTCCCTAGGTCGCGCCTAAAGAAGTTTTACTTCAAAAATGAGCATGGACGAATGTATGAATGTTTGTTAGTCTTTCACGCTCTAACGTTGAACAGATCCGACTGAAATTTGGAAAGGGATAGAGTATAGTTTCGAATAACAGATGGGATTCTTTTTTAAATCGGGCAGAACCGTGGGTGCCATCTAGTACTCAAATAAATGGGTAGTTGAATATTAATCGCCACCTGGCCTTGTGGTTAGAGCAGTTTACAGAGTAGTTTTACAAGGATCAGACAGACTGATTTATATGCTAATGCGTAAGGACGACCGAAAACAGAATGTGGTAAGACGGCAGCAGATATGATACCCTTGTTATTACAGTAGTTAACTACCTATATTCAAATCATTTTACCGTACAGTGTATTTGTATAGATAAAATTCAATCGTTTTTTTTGAAATTGAAGCCACCTGCCTGATGGAAAGCCATGGCGACAATGCTATTTTGGGCCAAGGCTTATAAAATACAAAATATTATTGATATGATGCGTTTCTCTATACAATACAATACAATACAATACAATAAAATACAACACAACAATACAATACAATACAATACAATACAATACAATACAATACAATACAATACAATACAATACCTTATTGATAACAGATTTGTTACAGGTCAATTATCATTTCAACTATAAATAGCATCATAGTAGCAATGACAATATTTAAATGCCGTTGGTTTACCAGTTCTCACAGTGACTCTGACTTCTCATAGTGGTCCTCAAGTTGGTGACACTATGATGTGCCTTTCCCTTCTTTCCACAATCGGGGAAAGACACGTGGGCGGTACACAGCTGCTGCGTAAGGACTAAAATCGCGTGCAAATAAATGGCACCACACTACTTTTTATTAGGCATTATGCTGGTTCGCCCAAGACTATCGGCCTCCATGACCGGGGGCCTGAGAACGGTGAGAGGGCAACTGACCGTCCTTACTAGAGCAGGCCCTAGACGGCAGCGTGACGTAAGAGATTCACGTCGTAGAGACATCCTTCCGAGGGCTTACCCGGGGCTTCCAACCGTAGGCTGTTGGGCGATACGTGAGGTTTTTAGTCAGTAGGAGTCCGGCATGGCATCCATGAAGGATTTTCCCTCAGGATAAAAAAAAGGCATTATGCTGAACTGGCTTCTGTTTTGCTGCAACGTTTTAAGTCTAGTTTTAAAGTATTACTACTACTTATTTATTTATTTATTTTATTTATTTATTCTTGTACACACTAGGGATGCAAAATACAAATAACAAGAGGAAACATAGGTACAATGGTACTGCTTATTTCTAAAAGAAATATCTACCAGCAGACCGGCGAGAGGAGAGCATAAAGTAGGATAAAACGAGTAAAAGTGTGTAATTTAAAGAACAGGATAGAATAGAAGTAACACACATGCAGAAGTATAAGTAAGTTATATATGCAAATAGTATACTGTATAAATATATAATAATAAATAATTATATCTATATACAGGGTGAATTTTTCAAAAGGGATTGGATGGCCAAATCCTAAACTATAAGGAATAGCGAAAAATGCTCAAAGGAGTCACGAGCCCGATTTTGATGAAACTTAAAACCTCATCATTAGATTTTTGAAAAACCAATAATCCTAGCTGGGAATCGAACCCATTGATTTTGAAAAAAAAAACACACCCTATATTATTACACCATACGATAGTGTTACTATTATGGATCTTATTCTGGGAAGTAATGACATACGGCAAACTAAAGGAAAGTGCTCATCTTTAACTAAATACAATTTATTTCTCTTACGTTAACTGATTAATTGTTCAAAATGTAGACTGTTGTTTTCAATACATAGCTGGATTCAAAACCTCAAGGATCGTACTGCATTCAATATTATTAATTCCGTTTAGAATATTCTCTAAAGAATCATTCGGAGAATGATTTAAAACACGGAATAGTTACGATCTATTCTGGAATTTCGAACGAAACAAATTATGATACAAAATTTAGTTACATGAAATATGAATTCTATTAAAATTCCAAACTTTCCTTAAATTTGCCGTATATCATTACTTCGCAGATTTTGATCCTTATCAGTGACACTATCGTATGGTGTAATAATAAAGGGTGTGTTTTTTTTTTCAAAATCAATGGGTTTGATTCCCGGCTAGGATTATTGGTTTTTCGAAAATCTAATGATGAGGTTTTAAGTTTTATCAAAATCGGGCTCGTGACTCCTTTGAGCATTTTTAGCTATTCCTTATAGTTTCGGATTTGGCCATCCAAGCCCTTTTCAAAAATTCACTCTGTATATAAAAATCAATGCCACTTTTCGTTGTAATTTTATAACTCAAGAACGGGCTCACCTATCCAAACCAAATGTTTAGGCTTTGTTTGAACTATTTAGTAGATGGTTTATGTGAAGTTTGCACAAAATCGGTCGAGCGGTTATTTATTTATCACGCAAACGAAGTTGCGCGGGTTAGCTAGTATATATATATAAATAATATATACAAACAAATATCTTAAAATATATACATAAATATGGTTACACGAATAAATAAGTAACTTTACAGTGAAGACAAATAATAACCACGGACTTTCCTTTTAAAGGTAGTAATAGTTTTACTGTCTCTGATAACAGGCGGTAGTAAATTCCACAATCTAACCGCATGCACTGTGAAGGAATAGGAGTAGAATTCGGTTTTATGATTAGGAAATTTGAGAGTAGAGCGTAGATTTGAGCGACAGGGAGCATCAGGAGGGCGAAGAAATGAAAACCGCTCCCTCAGATAAGATGGAAAGGATGGATTGTGAAGGATATTGAAAAGGAGGCAGAGGATTCGAGTGTTCCGACGAAGACGAATTGGGAGCCACTTGAGTTCTTTGCGAAGGTGGGAAACATGATCAAATTTTCTAAGATTAAAGATGAAACGTATACATAAATTTTGCAATCTCTCAAGTTTGTCTAGTAGCTCCTCGTTGACATCTAAATAGCAAGCGTCAGCGTAGTCAATAATGGGTTGAATAATAGTTTGAGCAAGAGTAATTTTCGTTTTCAGGGGCAGGAGGCTCTGGAGGCACTTCAGAGAATGAAAGGAAAAATGCACTTTCTTACTGACATCACTAATATGAGCCCTCCAAGATAGCGTAGTGTCCATAATAACACCCAGATTTCTCACAGTATCCGCGTACGGAATCTGAATACCGGCCAGAAGCACAGGATTCAGCTCAGACACTGGAAGAACGCCACATTGGTATTTACTGCCAATAACGATGGCTTGCGACTTTTTAGGGTTCATACGTAATCCAACCGAATCAGCCCAGTCACTCAGTCGATCCAAGTCTTGATTTATTGATAAAATCCCTGAAAAGGCATCAGTAGCAATGACGGTACAGCTGCAGGTCATCAGCATAGAGATGGAAGTTACTGGAAATAAGACTTGTAGCAGAATTAATAAAGACAGAAAATAGAAGAGGAGATAGGACGCCACCCTGAGGAACACCCACAGATAGTCCGCACCACTCCGACGATGTCTGACCGATACGGACACACTGGGAGCGCCCTCGAAGATAAGAGTCAAACCAAGTGATAGCAGAAGGAGAGACATTTATAGACTTCAATGTACCAAGTAGTACATCAAAATCCACAGAGTTAAATGCGCTGCTGAAATCAAGTAAGACTAGAAGGGTTAACTCCTTTCGCTCCATAGCCCAGCGAATGTCATCCGTGACTTTGATAAGCGTAGTGACAGTGCTATGCCCTGAGCGGAAACCCGACTGGTAAGAGCTTAAGGAGCCAGAAGAGGATAGAAAGACGGAGAACTGTCGATGAACAATATGCTCAAGAACTTTGGAGAGAAAAGGAAGAATGGAGATAGGTCGGTAATCAGTGAACAAGCAGGGATTTGTTGTTTTAGGTAAAGGTATAACATACGCTGACTTCCAGACTTCGGGAAAGGTACCAGAGAATAATGAAAAATTGAATATATGAGTTATGACAGGAAGTATGATAGGGAGAATAGGAAGGATCATCCTTGAGCATATGCCATCGTTTCCTGAAGCTGATGAAGAAATGGACATTAGAGATCTCTTAACGTCTAGCTCCGTGACCGGCTGGAACTGAAAATCAGAGGTCTGAGGCACAGGCTTACCCATAAGCCTGAGTAAAGTGTCATATTTCACAGCTGCATCCAAAGAGACAGGTGGCCGTGAAAAGTGTTTGTTCAACGTGTTAATGTCAATATCCTTAGTGTTGGAAACTGGGGATTTGCCGATGCCAACAGACCTAAGAAACCTCCAGGTGTCAACAGAATTCCGTTAGTTAAGAGACTCATAGAAGTGGCGTTTCCTTGCATCCCTACACATCCGACTGCAGCGGTTCCGTAAAGATTTATAAGTTACCAAGTTTTGTTCTGAGGGGCAATTCCTGAGGCGCCTTTTTGCTTTATCTCTAAGACCCATTAAGTTTTTGATAGTGGCATTCAACCAAGGAGCCGGGTAATGTTTGATGTGGACTCGTTTGACGGGGGCATGCTGGTCGTATAAGGAAATAACAGTTTTATTGAAATGGTTTACCATATCGCTAACATTCATGGAGTTAAACACCAACGACCAATCAGCAGAGCATGCATCAATTTGTAATGCCTCCAGATTCATACCCCTGAAATTTCGAAGAAAACAGATTTACTTACTACTTTCATTGTTGCATTAAAATAAAGTGATTTTTCTTTCTTTTTCCTTTTTTTTTACCGGTTAAAGTCACATGGTGCCCTACTATCTGCCGTCGGCCAGGAGCTCTGGGACTCTGGGTACACCCTCAGAAGAATATCCCTAGTGTTTCATGTCTGAATATAATAGTTACATGTGGCATTTTTCGCTCACAGTATCTTCTTTCTCAGACGTCAAAAATGCAATATCGATAGGTAATTTTTTTTATAGAAATAAGCACTTACAATATAAAGTCTTACTCACCTATCAACACCCAGCAAAATCTTTAAATTTTTGGAGTAAGCTAGGCATCTTCGATTTTTTTTCAAAATCCCATCCCTGGGGTCAGAAATGATCAAGCTGAAATTCACACAGCGAAACTGCAGGCGTCCACTGCTTAGTAATTTTAATAAAACCAAAAGTGCATTGATTGCAATAGACGGTCATTTATTTTATTAAACAAATTAATATTCATTAAGTAATTAATGAATATTAATTTGTTAATGAATGCTCATTTGGCAAAATTGCTGTTAACGATGTTCATAATTTGTTGTGTAACGTGTCTTTTACTTATTTGAGAATGTACGAGTATCTTTATGAGAGCGCGTTTCAGGTCAATTTGCCTTTCTGAAAATCTGTGTGCGAATATGCTGTCCCGCCTCGCCATAGAATACCCGGTAGAGTTATTTCGTACAGTGCATCACTGTTTCTGGTGTCTTAGTATTTAAGATTTGTTTATGTCATAAATTGCTTAAACTATGTGGTACACCAGACCACGGTAATACTAGTGTTGTGATTATTCCAAAACCATTCAGTTTTAAGTAGTAATAAGTTGTATTTTTGCATTGTCAACACCGCCTCATAATACAATGATTAGCATGTATAACATTAAAAAAAAAAAATATTCACGGACATCTCACACAACGCTATCTGATCCCAAAGTAAGCTAGGAATAACCTGCTTGTGTTATGGGTATCAGACCACGGATATTAATACTTATATACTTTTAAATACATACATATTATACATAGAAACACCCAGACTCTTGAGACCAACATTTATGGATCACACATATTTGTCTCCGGTGGGAATCGATCAATCGAACCCACGACCTCCAGCGCCGCAGGCGGTATCACTACCGACTGCGCCACAGAGGCAGTCAAAAGAGGCACATTTATTGATTATTCGAAAATAGTGGGTAGTTGATTTGACATAAATGTTCGGCATGAGGTGGAAGGTGAGAATTGGAGATGAAGAAACAAATATAAGTAGTGAACATTCTGGAAAAAGAGAACATTCTGTTTCCTGATCGAGTTCGGTAAAGTGCTAATTAGTTAACTAGAATATTTTGTAATAATTAATAGTTAGTACTTAGCAAGTGACAGAATTAGTTATATTGAAAAATAAAAGTGTACAGTACATTGTATTGTTATTTCATTGCACGGGCAATTGGAAGTACTTACCGTCGATCGTGGCAACTTTACCATATTTTTTGACTTTTATGCAATTTACTCCAACATGAAGATGGATATGGAAGTTTTGCTTGATCAATTTGGTAAAGAAGGACAGTCTCTTTTGGTTGAATTATTGAATTCTACAAAAAGCTACATAGAACAGCTGTAATCATCAAAAGTATGAGCGGGGTAAAATTGACACATTTTTGGCAACTTTACCTAGCCTTTATATACATGGAATGTGTGCCCCAGATTGCACACAACTTAAAGTTACTTATAGCCCTGGCGCTAAAAAAGCGATGTACCTATGTATTTTTGAAGCAGCCATCTTCGTTTAAATAGGTAATACCATTACATAGGGAAAGTTACCACAAGAATTTCTCAAATTTTATAAAAATGTATGAAAGTCATCAGGGTTGTCAAAAAAAATGAAACTTTTTTGTTAAAAACCTCATTTATTAAAGAACCACGCAACATAAACAGAACAATTCTGAAAAATGATAAATAATTAAATGCCTACCTACCTATTTAACATGAAATATAGGCACATAGGTAGGTAGATAAAGTTGCCTTTGTGTCAAATGAGGTAACTTTACCTAACCTCAAACAACATTACCTTTTCCAATAACTCCAGAAATAAAAGTTTGATAAGATTGAATAATAGTGATACACCATAGTAACAATATTTTCCATAACATTTAATATAATTCACTGATCTGAACTATATTTTCTGCAAGTAAAACCAATCTTTAGCCGGTGACACAGCAAACTTAATTGACCACATGCAATGAAAAAGTACACTATTTTGACAGTTGACGAAGTTGCCAGTTTGAAAAACTTTTTGGGATACAACAATTTATTATAAAATCTACCAATAAGCCTAAATTACTGCTAACTGTCACAGATAAAAAAATATTGAATGTAAACTAGTACAGGGTATGCTTAGGTAAAGATGCTCACGAAAAGTAAAGATGCCACGATCGACGGTATACGAGTAGAAGGTATTATTCATTATTGTATGAAAAGGAAGCGAATAAACATGTGAAGGATAATAATCATTGGAGTATCATTTCTTCTTCACTAGGCACTATACCAACTATACAGTTAGGTGAGGACCGTATCGTTTTAGTCATTTCAAGTCATAGCATTCGCGGAAATTTCTTTACATTAAATGTCAAAAAAGCCTATATTATAGATACATACTTAGTGAGTTTAACAGAAAAGAAATCTAGAAAATTTGTTTTATCATCCCAGTAAAAGGCTTTGCACTCTCCCTTTGGCGTCATTGACGTATTTCCTAGTAAGTATTAGAAACTTTTGAACGCGTACCCGCATTGTTTGAATACAATCCTACATTGGCATGTTAATTTCATTTGAGAATGGCTCGTATCAAGTCTGTCTTATCATGAGAGGGCTGCAACCGTACTTACTCTCTTAATTACACATTATTTACATTATTACTACATTTCATCCACTAATTATACTGCTGCACATATTGAAAAACGCCAGTTTTACTGTTCTACAATACACATTTATTTATTACGGCATTTTCAATTAATTTTTATTTTTTGCTAGCTGACGCCCGCAGCTCCGCCCGCGTCAAGTTTTGTTCCCGTTTCCGCTTCGCGTGGGAAGTTATTCTCGGGATAAAAAGTATATATGTTATTCCAGACCTATATCAACCCCTGTACCGAGTTTCAGCCAGATCCGTTCAGACGTTCGAGCGTGAAAGAGTAACAAACATCCACACTCACAAACATTCGCATTTATAATATTAATAAAGTAAGATTTAAGAATGTCTTATGAGTTTATGAATAAAATAGGTTAGATAAATAAACTAGGTAAGCCGCGCTATTTTGTTTGCCGACGTGTCTTCGCCGAGGACTATCGGCCTCCATGACCGGGGGCCTGAGGACGGTGAGAGGGCCGCTCACCGTCCTTACAGAAGCAGGCCCATGACGGCAGCGTGACGTGAAGAACTCACGCACGCCCCCCCCCCCCTTAGAAGCGGGATCACACCCGAAACCTCCCAAAGACGCGGGATAGCACCCGAACCACCCCCTGGGCGAGGCCGCAGTGGCGGCCGTAGGTCTGTTGGCAGTCCTGGGACATCCTTCCGAGCCTTACCCGGTGCTCCCAACCATAGGCTGTTGGGCGTTACGTGAGGTTTTTTAGTCGGTAGGAGTCCGGCATAACATTCATGAGGATATTCCCTCACGTAAAAACAAAAAAAAAGGTCTCATAGAGCATTACTCCATCAAAGCATAGAAAAACCCGAAGAAGTGTCCATCAAACCTCCTTCAAAGGTCATGTTGCTCTATGTGTAGGATTGTGTTCTTGCAATTTTTTAAAATTTCTGCGTTAAATGTGGGCTGTCATAAAAAAAGGTCTCATAGAGCAATACTACCTCCATCAAAGCATGGAAAAACCCCGAAGAAATGTCCATCAAACCTCCTTCTAAGGTCATGTTGCTCTATGAGTACGATTGTATTCTTGCAATTTTTTAAAATGTCTGCGTTAAATGTGGTCTGATTTAGGTTTGTGCTGAAATTAAAATGGCTGAAGTTGAAAAGTCTGCAAATAGCGGTTGCATACGTGATTAATGGGGTTTTGAGTTACAAGTTGGAAGGGTTCATGTTCAAAACTTTGATGGATATGTTTAAACCAGACTTTGCCTGCAATATACATGTACAATCATACATACTGCTCGTTTGCTCTAACTTTGCTGCTCGGCTCCATACTAAAGTCGAATTTTTAATTAGACGAAGTAAATTGACAGCAACTAATGTCACTTCTTCATACAATGAAAGAAAATACGCAAGTATTTTCTATGACGAAGTGACATTAGCTACTGTCAATTTACTTCGTCTAATTAACAATTCTCTACGCCAGCGGCAAACTTAGAGCGAACGGGTAGTATAGTCAAGGGGTAGGTAGAGGCATTTACTATACGTCTACTTTTGACCATTTGAATATTGTCCCACGTGAGTGATTAGTCTATTGTTGTTTCGAAATGGACAGGCCCAGGTTGGGTGACTGCCTGCTGTTGACATTTTCAACCTTCAAATTTAGTCTTATTATTGACTAAGAGTTTATTTGTCAGTAGGTACATATACCATGTTACAATGGTTCACGTACTGACAATCGAAGCGCTTGTACATCGCTTACGTACAGAAACAATCTACACTCCCCTGTGCAAACATACCAGAAGCACGGCAAAACTGCGGCAGCTTGACAGCATTAATATACTGTATACGAAGAGCATTGTGCGCATATACGAAGCCCACAGACCGCAAGTGTAAAAAGACGTACAAAATGCTTTGGAAAGTGTTATTTTGTCATCCCTAAAAAACCGATTAAATCTGCGGGCAATCATTTATCCCTCACAGACAACACCCTCCGCTTCTTTTCAATGTCTTTGTCATCGTCCAGATCAGAGGTCACACTATGCCCAAAATTCTTGAATTATTGTACTCGTTTTCAGCTTGACCATTTAGTTTTTTAAGCTTAAGCTGAGATGGCGAACCTATTTAATTATCTACTAATTATTGTTATCTATACATACAAATAAATAAAATTGGACTGTCTGTTTGTAATATTAAAATAACCGCTTTCTACTACATGCATATGAATGTATATACGGTACATTTACCAAAATATATATTTTTAAAATTGTTGTCTGTCTGTCTGTCTGTCTGTCTGTTTGTTCTGGCTAATCTCTGGAACGGCTGGACCTATTTGGACAGGACTTTCACTGGCAGATAGCTTTTGTAATAAGGAGTAGGTAACTTTGGCTATTTTTTTTTACTTTCCACGCGGGCGAAGTCGCGGGCAGTGCTAGTCTATACTAATATTATAAAGAGTAAAGATTTGATTGTTTGTTTGCATCGAATAGACTACGAAATTATTGGACCAATTTGAAATAATTTTTTTCACTGTTGGGAAGCTATCCTTTTTCGGTGAACATGGGCTATATTTTATTCCCGTATTTCCATGGGAACGGGAACTACGCGGGTGAAGCCGCGTGACGTCCGCTAGTTAGATAATAAATCCTAAAGATACAATAACTAACAGATCGGCCATGATACTTCAGATCCGACTGTTGGATGACGCTCGTTCGGAAATAGTTATTTCCATGCAAATGTATGCGGAGCCCTTTGTTTTGTGGTCGGGATCAGCATTGATTTCCATAAATTATGCCCACGATTAGTCAGGGGGTAATGGGCATTGTGGAGTAATTCCTAGGGGCTTTATGGTGTATAATATTTAATGACGTTTGTTTCTATTCTACCAGTCATTCGATTAGAAGGCTCGGACTACAGAGATCGTAGGTCCTTCAATTCAACATTCATTTTCACTAAAGGTGGACTTTCGAAGCGAGCGTCTATAGCGTCAGTGACGCCGCGACGTATAAAAATGTATGAAATTCTAGTCTAACAAACTGGTCACAGCGCAGCGGCACTGTGACGTCACTGACCGCGTTGTAAAACTAGAATTTCATACATTTGTATATGTCGCGGGCGGCGTCACTGACGCTATAGACGTTCGCTTCGAAAGCCTGCCTTAACTGTACCTCGCGCGACTTCGTCCTCGTAGAAATCGTTATCGCGTAAAACCATTACCCTCTCGTCGGTTTAAAAGTAGCCTCTGTCCTTCCCAGGGACTCAAATTATCTCTATGCCAAATTGTATCTAAATCGCTGCAGCACTTTATGCGTAAAAACGTAACAGAAATACCGACAGACAGAGTTACTTTCGCATTTATAATATTACTAGCTGTTCCCCTCCGTTTCGACCGCGTAGAAGTCGTTATCGCGTAAAATGCACTTGAGCAGTCGGTTAAAAAGTAGCCTATGTCCTTCCCAGGGCTTTACTAAAATTCCATAAAACCATTCTTACAGCCTAACCTATCACAGTAGAAGTAGAAGTCATCAATATGTCCTAAACTAAAGCAATGAATACAGAATATATAGAAGAATAGTTTCTTAGGCTGCTCTGAAGACAAACTTTCTGTGACACAAACTGCCGCTTGGCAGCGTTGCAGTCGCAGCGCGGCAGCCATTTTTAATTTTTCGAAGCAAAAGAATAAAATCAATCATTGTAAATAATATTAATAATAAATAGGTATATTATTTTTTGATTTAAAAGACGTGAAATATATTTTTTTAAATAAATCCCTGAATTTAGTTGATTCAAAATGTAAAAATTTTCTTACTAGTTTTTGACTATTAACTGCGATAGTGAAATGCGACGACAGCGCCTCCAAATGGGAACTACATGTGCTGGGGGCATGCCCCCAACAAAATGGCACAAAAAATCCTTAAGAACTGTTCTTCTAGTATACGTCTGTATTCATTGACTAAAGTAACACATTCAGATATCAGATTGTTAAAGTGCAATGTTATAGCAATATCTAGATCCCTAAAGTTTCTAACAACTAGAATTGACGCTCAAATAATAATAATGGACCACACTTTACCGCCTTCGTCTCCTGAATTTTGAAGAACTATAATTATGTCTTAAAACCCTTCAAAATGGCGCCCATTTCAGCGGAGATTTTCTTAATAAATTATATAAATTGAGGGCTCTCTAGGTTGAGCGATGTAAAACTTCAAAACCACAGAGATTCGTGACAAATCCCATAGCGACATAATTATACTGAAGCATAAAGCCTCTTAACTCCAACATTATATTTTATAACGGTTCAAAGTGTCTAATTTAAATTTGGTACAGTTCAAATCTTATTTAGCTAAAAACAAATAAACTTTGGAGACAAAATAATTTTAATGGAGAAATAGTACCTTTTTGCGTCGACCAAGTAATTTATTTATTTATTTACTAGAGGACGTCACGCGGTTTCACCCGCGTAGTTCCCGTTCCCGTGGGAATACAATATTTTTTCTTCCATAAGAACCTTCTCCTGACCATACCTTACACAACAAAAAAAGAATTAGTGAAATCGGTCCACCCGTTCTGAAGTTATGCGCTTACCAACACATTTTGCGATTCATTTTTTATATAAGAAGATTAAGATTTCCCAACATTCAATACACTGATACAAGCTTCAGAAGTTACATTATATACGTTTTATAACAAGTGTAACAAACAATTATAGGTAAATACAGCATGCTATATTAAACTAGGTACCTACACTTAAACTTAAAAAAAAATTGTCTATTAATAATAGGATAATTCGAAACATAGAAAAGGTAGTTCAAGAAATAGTATAGACCGGCCCATCATACATTAGTTTTGAAGACGTTAAGTAGGTCGTAGTCTGTGTTATTGTTCCGAAGGTGAAACACGTGTCAAAATAATACATTTTTACGCAAGATGCCGTGTGCGTTCCCGAAGTGTAAAAACACTACCCAAAATTATACTATTTTTGGCAATTTATTGTTTAACAAATAATTACATGGCAAAGTTTCATTTTACCAAGTATAGTCATAATTATATGGTTTGGCATAACTTGCCAAGTATTAAGTGGTAAAATATGGTTTGGCATGGCATACTTTTCCCAAAATATTACATATCATACTTAGAGTCTAAATTCATTTTTCATTTTTTTTTTTCATTCCTATCTGTCAAAACTGTTGCTCATATTATAACTGTAATAGCCCCGCATCTGGCAACTGTGTTCAATAGCTGTGTCGAGACTGGTGTGTTTCCTGACTTGATGAAACATAGTAAAGTCATACCTTTATTTAAGGCGGGAAATAGTGAGGATCCCTCGAACTTTCGACCTGTTTCCATATTACCTACACTCAGTAAAATTTTTGAAAAGCTAATGCTTAAACAGTTGCTCAGTCACTTTAATAAACATAATTTACTACACAGGAAACAGTTCGGGTTCACAAAGGGTTGTTCAACAGTGGATGCAGGAGTTGCTTTACTTAAGAGTATTTACACGGCTTGGGAGGATTCGCAGGATGCACTGGGTGTGTTTTGCGATTTGTCTAAGGCCTTCGATTGTGTTCACCACGAAACTCTGGTCAAAAAGTTGCGCCACTATGGTGTCAGGAATAGAGCTCTCGACCTCATGACTTCTTATTTGAGCAATAGAATTCAGAGGGTTGAAGTAAACGGTATACGATCTCCAGGGACCCCAGTTGTAATGGGTGTCCCGCAGGGTTCAATCCTTGGTCCATTTCTCTTTTTAATATACATAAATGATTTACCTTATTATGTTAGGGATGAACATGAGATTGTTCTGTTCGCGGATGATACTTCTCTGACATTTAAAATTAATAGACAGTTAATGGATTATGACGATATTAACAGTGCACTTTCAAAAGTTGTTTATTGGTTTAGCGTTAATAACCTTCTTTTAAATGATAAAAAAACTAAAGTAATAAAGTTTTCGACACCTAATGTGAGACAGGTGGCGACCAATGTACAACTGAATGGATCCGGGCTGGACTCTGTGGAGACTACAGTATTTTTAGGCATTACAATTGACTCGAAGTTGCACTGGGGCCCGCATATAGAAAAATTGTCAGGTAAATTAAGTTCTGCTGCATATGCAGTTAAAACAATTAGACGGCTCACTGATGTTGAAATGGCTAGAATAGTCTATTTCAGTTATTTCCATAGTGTTATGTCATACGGAATTCTTCTCTGGGGAGATTCAGCGGACATCAATAACATATTTATATTACAAAAGAGAGCTGTGAGAGCAATATACCAGCTAGGTCCTAGAGTTTCTCTAAGAGAAAAATTCAAAGAAATTAATATTCTAACTGTTATACCACAATACATATATGAAAATTTAATTTATGTGCATAAAAATAAGGACCAATTTCTAAAAAAATGTGATATACACAATGTAAATACCAGGCATAAAGATAATCTTGTTTTACATGCTACTCGTCTACACAGTATAAGCAGTTCTTTTGTCGGACAATGTATAAAGTTTTATAATAAACTTCCCAAAGAAACTAGATTATTGTCAATAAACAAATTCAAAGCTACCATTAAAGCCAAATTATGTAGCAAGGCATATTATACAATTCAAGACTATATAGATGATAAAAATGCGTGGGTTTAAGGCGCTCCAAGTCAACACACAAAAAAATAAATTATGTACCTACCTAGACGAATTTTGTTTAAAAAAGGATATTGCTTAATGAAAACTCGCGTGTACAAATCTCATCACACAAATCATTCAACAATTACACCTCTGTAGTTGTTGAATGATTTGTAATTACCTACTGGATGTTAAAAGAGTGGCTGGAGTTTTATTGCCAGGTTCTTTTTTTCTCCAGCTCTACCTATTGCTTTGCGAATCTGGCAGTAAATGTAAATGTAGAAGCAATCATTTTGACGTTCATAAGCGTTACATTGTGACCTATATGAATAAAGATTTTTTCATTTCATTTCATTTAATTAAAAACTTGTCAAATTGCTATTATAAAAATCAATTCCGGCGCTTCGCCGGCCGCTACCGCGGCACACTCGCTTAGCTCGCTCGGCTCGCGCTCTGTTGGGGCCACAGTTCTAACCTAACCTAACCCACTTTTACACCCTTTTACATCAGACTTTTCATGTTTCACCCATATTAAAATCAAAATTTGAACGAACTTACTTTTGGAATCTATTTTTTTACAAAATAAAGCATTTGCTTAATGCTTATTTGACTTAATAAAAATTGAGCAAGTATAAAGTTGCCTAATGCATATTTGACGAAGTGATTAAAATGCGAAATATTATTTTGCTAAAGATTCTTTTGGGAAATGAAACTATGCGATAAGTTATTTGGGAAGTGAAATTTGACGAAACATATTTTGCCAAACGGCAGGATCCCGTAAATTAGCGCACCTATAAAAACATCTTATGATAGGTACATACTGGTGACATACAGACAAACGGGCAGCGAAGTCTAGACTAGGTAGAATTTTTTTAATCGAAGTAGGTCCCTAGGTACATTTTGTAAATAAATGCAATGACGAGATCACTGATTAGGGACTCATCAATCTCTCACTGCGTACTGGCAGTCGATAAAAGTATATTTAGATATCTATATACCACACGATAAAAACAACAAAATAACTTGAATATTAAGCCATAAAAATTATATAGGTAGGTACGTTCTTATTAATTTTGACGGTCCGTATATAAAACAAAGATACAGTACAATTTAACGTATCCTCCCTAGAAGCCTCCCTAGAAGTCTTGAGTAAATCATTTCCAATTTTCATAGATAACAAACGAGCTCATTTTCTTTCAATTCAGCCACTTTAAAAAAATATCATTATCCTATCTTTTGCGTATGTATTAAAGAAAAAAGACTTCGTTTTTAAACAAAGGAGACGTTCGAATATTTGAAATTGGAACAGTGAGCATTGTTAGTGCCTGTGTTCACGTAGACGTTTTTTCAGGTGAACTGAACGAACGTAATTGAAGCAAATTATTTCTTTATATTTTCTACACGTATTCGAAATTGTGAGGTAGATTCTGTTTTTTTATTACTCTACTAGCGGACGTCACGCGGTTTCGCCTGCGTAGCTCCCGTTCCCGTGGGAATATGGGAATGAAATACAGCCTACGAGTATGTTCACCAGAGATACTGTAGCTTTCCAACAGTGATAGAATTTTTCAAATTGGTTCAGTGGTTTCGGAGCCTATTCGTGCAAACAAACAATCAAATCTTACCTTTATATTAATAAAGAGTTATAGACAAATATTATAAACATATTCAATAAATATTATAAAATCACGTTAGCTGTAGATAGCTCTGGGACATCCTTCCGAGGGCTTACCCGGGGCTCCCAACCACAGGCTGTTGGGCGTTACGTGAGGTTTTTTAGTCGGTAGGAGTCCAGCATAACATCCATTAGGAATTCCCCTCACGTTAAACAAAAAAGGATTGTAGACAACGACGTATTATATATAGACACGTCATGTACGAACATCACGGCTTTCAAAAATGGCAAATATTTTTTATATTCAAAAAAAGAATTTCTATGAAATTATCTATGGTAGCATGTATGAAAATTAAGGCAATTGCCTGACTTTTTTGTTGCCATTTTTAAGTGTTGGTAACGTATCTATAGTTTTTTATATATCATTGATTGTAGAGCCACTCTTATTTTTTTTCTGATTTTAGTATTGGTTGTTATGGTGGCGACAAAAATACCTACAATTTCATTTAGTAAACTCTTTTCTTTTAACTGCCTGCTTACAAAGTGCACGTGTACATAAATGTTAAAGAAAATTACATTTTTACAATCACATCCAGCGTTATTTCATTCAATGCTGACATAATGTCTTCCGTACCCTTGTAACACAGGAAGGCATAAAGAGCGCGATAAGTACATTCAGGGGAGATACAATCAACCTGTTGGGTTTCCATGGCGTCCAAAATGAACACCTTCACGTTTTACTGAACAAGTCGGGCCTCGGCGGCGAGCGGGGCGACGCGCGACTGCGATTTTGTTAAGGGTTGTATGTTCGAAAGAGACTCATCTTGGGGTGAACTTTATACTAGGAAATTTTCTTCGATTTGATCTGATAAAACTATATTATTGTAATTTATTAGATAGTCTTGCTTTTTCAACGTATCAAAACACGATTAGGAATACTTTGTTCGATCGAAATCGCTCTCGAAAAATGAGAAATATAGCAAAAATCTTAACAAGTAATGTACTTTTTTTTCTAAATAAATGAGTTTAATTCTAATAAAAACTTGTCACAAAATAGATATAGGTCTTTAGATCAATATTTTACGTATAGATTTTTTCTTAAAACCCCTCAGATTTTATAACCGTAATATAATGTATTAGAATCGAATGAAATCCGGCAAATGCGTACGCTGCAATCGTTCGAATTGCCTTAGGATTTGTCAAGGTCAAACATTGTAGTCTTAAGAGCGGGCGCCAGAGAGTAAGCAACTTCTAACAAACGATAATAAATGCACCTGGTGCGGCTTGCTTGTGTGCGAGTGCAGTCTCGCTTTACTCTCTTAAGTGCAAGCCACACCGCCAGCACGCGGGTGAGCGAGCTAGGCGGACGAACATCGTTTCAACTCTTTACATGCTTCAGTTCATACCGCGAGCTGCCGAATAACCTACATCAACGATGGAGCGAAGCTAACAAAATATCCAACGATTCCAGCGAATCTACTCTTTCACCTCGTTCGACGCGCCCGCTTCGCTAGCTTCGCCCGTCCATCCGTAGTTTTCGGTTTGAACCCCATAGTTTAACTCGTCAATATTTCGCGTAGTTTGCATAGCTTCCTTATCTCGCTTCGCCCACCCGCCTAGATAGCTCACCCGCTCGCTGGCGGTGTGGACTGCGCTTTACACTGCGGCGCCCCGCTCTCGCCGGAATCGTTGTCGCTCCGCCCCGCTCGCTGCTGACATGTAGTTTGAGGCCGCACATTTTTGCAGACGAAACAAAAAAGGGAGTTTTATTTTGATGACGAATGTAAAAAGAATAGGTATTTATTGTTGGATACTTTTTGAAATCAATACTAATATTATAAAGGGGAAAGATTTGTTTTTTGATTATTTGTTTTTTTTGTTTGTTTGTTTGAAACGAATAGGCTCCGGAACCACTGGACCGACTTGAAAAATTCTTTCACTGTTGGAAAGCTACACTCTTTGCGGTGAACATAGGCTATATTTTATTCCCGTATTCCCACGGGAACGGGAACTACGCGGTTGAAACCGCGTGACGTCCGCTAGTAAATAATATAGTAGTATCTGTTTGATAAAAACAAAAATTTCTTCTTTTGTGGACATTCTCATACAACATCATCTAGCCCAAATTAAGCTAATATAAGCTTGTGCTATGGTTTTTAGGCGACTGATATGACATACTTATATATTTCTAAATACATACATATTATACATAGAAAACACCCGAACTCCGAAACAAACATTTTTTTTAACCTATCATTCTTTCTTGTTATAATGGGGACTGAAATAAATGGTAACTATTTGGCCTTTCAAACAAAATTTTTTTTTGTTTTCGTATCCAAAGGGTAAAAACTGAACCCTATTACTGAGAGTCTGCTCTGTCTGTCTGTCTGTCACCAGGCTGTATCTCATGAACCGTCATAGTAAAAACTTGACATTTTTACACGTGATGTATTTCCATTGCCGCTATACTTAACAAATAACTGCTTACTAAAAACAGAAACTTTGAAAATAAAAAGAAAATGAATATGAAAATATCTTATTCATACTCATAAAGGTCACAAAGTAATAAATGTTACTTTGTGACCTTGTCAAGATAGCTGATTCTACATTAACATTTACTGCCAGATTACAATAAGGGAGCCCCATGTTGAGGGTCCTGGGGTATCCTTCCGAGGGCTTACCCGGGCTCCCAACCGTAGGCTGTGAACAACCTACTTAGAAGGTACTACCTACCAGATTCTGTTTGATGATCTGTTTTTTTTAACAGAAGTTTGATTGCGCCCTCCTTGCATTCAGAATAATAAAAGGAAGTACCTTCCCAAATAGAGGTCGCAGAATACGTGAGGTTTTTTAAATTTAAATAATTAGTCGGTAGGAGACCGGCATCACATCCATGAGGATTTTGACCAACGTTAAAACAAAGGAGGCCCCCATAATGTATTTTCTGTTTTAAGTAATCAATTATTAACAAAAAAAAATCTTAATTTTTTTAAAACACGCAATGCTGAAATTCACTGTAACTGACAGAAAATTGAACGAAAATATTTCCATTCATTAAACAATTCAGTTTCGTCTAAACATGAATTTATTTGTATTCTTGATCCCAAAGCTATTAAAACTTTATCCACTTAGATTTCCCTATCTATAATTAACGTTAAAAAAAACAAATGTTTTAAAAACCAAACATGAATATGAATATCAATAAAACTGACAACAAAAGAAGAAGACTATTTTCACGTAACATTTTAAAATGAATAAAGAAGAAAAAACTTAAAACCCATCTAGAATATTTCACAATCATACAACGCATTAACCATAAGATATGAAGTCTATAACAGCATTTAAAAAGCATACACTTTTTTAATCAGATGAAATGTGTAAAAGAGATGTATACATACGGCCAGGCGTGTGAGGAATAGTAACAGAAAATAATAGAGCATTGGAAGCATGCTCACAGTTTGTGGACCGTACAAAGGTTTCGGGGTCACTAGGCTATTTGGAGGAAATTACCCCAAATTTAGGGTAAAATTTTAACTCACTGTAGTCATATAGGTTTGTGATTGTCTGTTGTTTCCTATATGTATATTATGTACTGATATCTCTTTTGTTATATTATTACTAGCGGTGTCTCAAGGCTTCACCTTTTTCTTTTTGAAGTAAAACTTCTTTAGGCGCGACTATTCAAAATTCGAATGAATGATATTAGTATAACATTTGATGCCGTCAATGGCAAAGAAGTTTAACTTCAATCGCGCGTAAAGGTTACACGCACACACGTTTTTTTTATTTAACGTGAGGGAAAATCCTTCATAGAAAAAACCTAACGTAACGCCCAACAGCCTACGGTTGGGCGCCCCGGGTAAGCCCTCGAAAGGATGTCCCAGGAATTAATCTTCGTTCTATTGCTAAAGCTAAGACTTTACAAAAATGCCTCATCCGTTTAAAAAAACGGCCTGGTAGTGGTGCGCCTCTCACGGTTTCGCCTATGGCATACTACGAACCACATTGCACCCATTTACTTGTCTCATACATTTGTAGTTTTTACGCTGTAGCTCCACTTCCTTGGGTAGTAGTATAAAAATAGGTAGTCTGTGTTGCTTCAGAATCGATGATGGCTTTCTAAACCGATTACAAAAGAATTTTTGTAATCGGTTTAGTAGTTTCAGAATTTTCGGTTAAAAATAAATTAATATTTCATTTTTGTCACATTAATATTGATTTTGTAGTAAAAATGGATGAATGGTTTTGGCTGTTACTTAATTAAATGTTATTTTTTTTTATACCACTAGAGTGGCACACAAGCATACGGCCCCACCAGATGTACCGGTGGTCACCGCAGCCTATGGACGTTTGCAACACAAGAGGCGCCACAATCGCGCTGCCGACCCTTTAAAAACCTTCTAAGTCCCCTTTTGAAGAACCCCAAAGTTATTTAAAGTTACAAAGTTCAAGCAAAGATAATGTCTATGGAGGACTTATTCCATACAATAATATAAAATATGCACAAAAAATATTCCTTATAGGTAAAAAACATCATTACGTTATACGAAGATATACTGTGAAAAGAAATGAAATTACGCTCGGGAAAACATTTTCTAACGCGAGCAACCCAGCACTGAAAGAAAACCACCGGGAACAGGGGAGCTTGCCTGAAAATGCTTCAGTCGGTCGCGAGAGCTCGGTCTTGCCACACGGGCTGGAGCGTCGATTCACCCGTACGATCGAATTCTAAACGAACATCAAATTAGAACTATAACCTAACACAACATTTCTTTACTTTGTGTTCGAATTTTAAAATATCAGTGACAGTTTCAGTGTACCAGGAGTTATGGAGTATAACTAGGTTGTGAAGTGTACAGGATCGGGTGGCGAAACAGGGATATTATAAAAAATAGGCTGTTTGCACACTGTTGTTGTAGGGCGAGAGTCAGGTGAGTACTCGTTTATTATTTATAGAAGCTTTTTCTTGCTGCTCCGAGCAAATTGCCTCGGGACCTAGTGACGACACACTTTTTTATTTATTGTAAATAAGTGAAATGTTCTTCAAACTTGACATGCACGTACATCGCTTTTGTATGCAAAACATTCGCCGGTCAATAGTTTTTTGGTTATGGTCGGCGATATTCTACGTAGAATTTGTAAGTTAAAGAATGTAATGAAACACAGGAAGTAATTAATTAAACTAAGTTAGGGACGGAGAGAAACTGCTCGACATAAAATTTTAATTAACATAAAGTGAATGTTTTAGACAAAGAACTTGAGAAATAATTTTGCAAATACCACTCCCATGTAAATAGAGTACATAGGAGAAAGGGTTTCTTTTCGGCATTTCTAGGAATCAAACCAGAAACATGTCGCATGTGATTCTGAACTGCACCGGGACAAAACTGCTTAGGTTTTCCTCTTCTGGTGGGATCTGGCAGTGAATACCTGGCGGGACCTGTAAGGCTCATTATGATTGAAGATATTTTAATGAAATATAAATATTTTACTTACATAATTATTTAACATGAAATAATAA
The DNA here is from genome assembly GCA_933228765.1 of Miltochrista miniata. Taxonomy (NCBI): domain Eukaryota; kingdom Metazoa; phylum Arthropoda; class Insecta; order Lepidoptera; family Erebidae; genus Miltochrista; species Miltochrista miniata. The sequence goes on from OW121769.1 coordinate 9,308,927, forward strand.
TATTTAGAGGTTACTTTTTTACACATAAAGTAGGTAAATTAGTTGGACCAAATTTCATCACCGAATTTACGTAGCTACTTACATTTCTCATATTTTTTTCAGGTGAAATTAATTACGTGTGTAATTGGGTATTGTATGAAAAAGTTCTTGAAAGGAGATCATTCACGTTTCATACATTTTTGGGCCAATTCTGAAAGTGCCGGCCAGAAAAAAAAAATGTAATATTCGCATAGAACACACAATTTCTAGCAAAAAATACTACTACATTAACCCTGTGCGTGCTATGGTTTTGTTGTTACATGCTTTTAAAATACGAGAAAAATGTTATTTTGATGATGTATTTTGATACATTTCATCACTTGAATAGTGATTTGTTTTTACGTTATTCTATTGTAATAAGAAAGAATTATCATTTTACTAATTATCTACGTACCTACGCACAAACAAAACGTACCTAACGGTTCACAACAAGTCCAAACTTGTTTAAAAAAACTTAGACAAATGTGCCGCGCGCGCTTCCCCTCTTGCTCAAGCGACAGGTACCTGGCAAATCACCCCGCCACCTCCCGACGCCCGATGGGTGCGATGGGGCCCTACCACCAACCCCGGGGTCCAAGCCAGCCTCACCTGCGAGTCTGCTGATAAACGGATGAGGTCATGGCGCACAGAAAAGGAAAATTCGAAACTAAACCCTATACCAACCCGTCTGGCCAGCGTGATACAGTAAGGCCAAATATCCTCCTATGATACACACAACAAAACAAAGGCCCCCAGTTCCCGGCACTCCCGCTGTTCCCGATCACGGCAGCGGTCGGAGAGGGGGGGGGGTACTAAGAATCTCCGGGTCACGGGAGGCTGCCATACAAAACTGACCCTGGCTACGTTTAATGGAACTACTCTGCGCCTGGACGAGCGGCTCACCGAACTCGAGGTAGAACTAGGTCGTATTAACTGGCACATCCAGTATTGTGCGAGGTCCGAAGAAAGGGGGAGGACACGCTAACCCTTGCATCAGGCGACCTGTTTTACATACGGGAAGGTGACGGAAGACATTCTTCCGAGGGCGGGATTGGCTTTATGGTGAAAAAGGACCTTGTTAGCAGCTTTGTGGAGATCAGCAGTGTTTCGCCTCGGGTAGCGTACTTAATACTGAGACTCACCAACAGGTACACCCTGAAGGTGATACAAGTGTACGCCCCGACCTCGAAAAGCACTGTCGACTCGAGGCAGTTGAGACCGTGTACGAGGACATAGCAAAAGCACTACATGGTACTGCCAAGACTCACTACAGCGTTGTGATGGGGGACTTCAATGCCATAGTGGGAGTACAAGAACGCGGCGAAACGAAGATCGGCCCCTTTGGTGTAGGGCGCAGAAATGACCGGGGCCATATGCTTGTCAGTTTTCTTGATTCTCAGGGGCTCTTCTTGATGAACTCTTTCTTTAAGAAGAAGCCCCACAGAAAATGGACTTGGCGATGCCCCGACAAGGTCACAAGGAACGAGATAGACTTCATCATGACGGACAGGAAGTCTATATTCAGAGATGTCTCTGTGGTTAACAGGTTTAATACCGGTGGTGATCACCGACTTGTACGAGCATATCTGAATTTGGACTTCCGAGCTGAAAGGGCCCGTATGATGAAGCCTACTCTCCGACCTACCGCGCTCCAGTTAGCCTCAGGGGCTGAGAGGTTCCAGTTAGAACTTCAAAATCGTTTTGATCTGCTGGAATTTGGAAACCACTGGCAATATTCACGATAAAGCCGAGAATGTGGTCAGGACGATACAGCAAGTGTTTTTGTCCGGAAAAAGCAATAATAGGTGCTCTAAGCTCTCGTCCGAGACTCTCGAACTTATGAGAATAAGACGGGAAACGCCATCTACGCACTCGTCTTCGTCAGACCAGCGGGATCTAAATCTCAGAATCCGAAAGCTGATACGACGCGACCTTAGACGCTATAACACCAGCATCGTCGAGGCAGCAATCAAGCAGAACAGGGGTACCAAAGTATTTGCCCATAAGCTTGGAAGACCCCGTCTGATGAAACTGAAAACAGCGGATGGCAGAACTGTAACCTCAAGGTTCGAGATTCTCGAGGAAATTAAGAGCTTTTACAGAGAACTTATAAGAACTTATGAGAATAAGACGGGAAACGCCATCTACGCACTCGTCTTCGTCAGACCAGCGGGATCTAAATCTCAGAATCCGAAAGCTGACCGAAGCCTGTATGCATCACGGACAAAAAGGCCGACGAGTAGAACCCTACTGATTGTGACCACCGAGTCCCACTATCGCGCCACTATAGCGAGGACATTCCGGACATCGGTCAGGGCGAGGTGACGGCGGCTCTCGGGCAACTTAAAAACAACAAGTGTGACGGAATTACAACTGAACTACTGAAGGCGGGGAGGAGGCTACGGTTCTCAACGAGCTAACGAGTTTGTTTATTCCGTCCTCCAACAGGGACAAACACCTGAAGCGTGGAGCGGGAGTGCGGTGGCTCTGTTCTTCAAGAAAGGTGATAAGACCTTGCTGAGGAATTACAGACCCATCTCGCTCCTGAGCCATGTTTACAAGTTGTTCTCGAGACTAGTCACAAACCGCCTCTCCGGAAGGCTCGACGAGTTTCAGCCAAAGGAGCAAGCCGGATTTCAAAAAGGCTTTAGAACCGTGGACCACATCTATACTGTACGGCAGATTGTACAGAAAACAAACGCGTACAATCAGCCGCTGTGTATGGCTTTTGTGGACTACAGGAAGGCCTTTGACTCTGTCGAAATAAAATACTCTTTATCTTTATTTTACATGCTCCTTTATGTAGGAACGAGAAATCAAAATGGGCATAAAATATGCCTCACCCTTCGGAGAAACAGGTATAATTATATGTATGTGTGCTTATATGTGTGCTGAAAGACATAATTAATAAAATAAATCACTATTCAACTGCTCATATCAATTAGAATGACACCTTCGAAATAACATTTTTCACGAATTTTAAAAGCATGTAACAAAAAAACCATAGCACGCACAGGGTTAAGGTAGTAGTATTTTTTGCTAGAAATTGTGTGTTCTATGTGAATATCACATTTTCTTTTTCTGGCCGGCACTTTCAGTTTTTGGTCCAAAATGAATGATGTCCTTTCTGAAACATCATAAAATTAGGCTATTTTAAATTTAGTTCTTTAAAAATCTTGTTGAAAGCCATAGAACCACAAGTACTAGGCACTAGGGTAGCAGAAAATATAAGGACTCTAAACTCAAAGCGGGGTCGTGTACTGTGCAAGCGTAAAAGCGGGGTCGTGTACTGTGCAAGCGTAAGGTCTACTGTCCAATGTGGCGACGATTCGTATCATATAGAATGTTCATCAGTTTATGCTGGTGTACTCTTTCGTTATGTATATTTCGAACAAAAATATCAAACTGAGTCGACTGAACCAGCAACATAGCCTACGCATCGCTGCTTGCCAGCTTCATGAGGTTATCGTATGACATGTACAGTCAGTTACCTAGATTTGGAGTTATTGCTGAAAAATAATGGCGGTATTAGCACTGAAATGCTAGAAAACATACCCTTGAACTACACAACATAGTTCAGTAGCCTAGGCCACAAAGCAAAGCGTATTTTGAAGTTAAACGTTACAAAATATGTACTTCGTTCGAATGCACCTGCACGTCGCAGTGGATAGAGAGCCTAAATTGCTTCCTGCGACGTGTGAAGTACGACCTCGCTACCCTGTTGCTACCAGGTGGTCATAAATTTAAGGAGCGAGAAATAATTAAGGCCGGCTGTACTTGAGTGTCATCAGAGACTTTATTTCCTTGTAGGACTTATTTTCCCCCTACGGCTATGAAATTACGAGTCTTGTTAAAGTAAAACTTCTTTAGGTGTGACTAGGAGTAACTCAGATTTTTTTTGACGGAAGTAACGCTTACTACTTATTCGAATTTTGAATAGCGGAAACCTAGTTTCCGCTATTCAAAATTAGAATGAATGATATTAGGTAATATAACATTTGATGCCGTCATTGGCAAAGAAGTTTTACTTCAATCGCGCGTAAAGGTTACACGCACACATTTTTTTTCTATTATATTGTATTTAGAGCCCCAGACGATAGAACGTAGTGATCGCATAAAGAACACTGAGCTATCGGGGTTTCAAGTGTTTTTGTCAATGACACATTTTATTCCGTAAACTAAAGTGTTTCCAGGTAATAAAAAGTAGGCTCTATGTAAGTCCTTTCCCAAGATCTATTCCATCATGTGACTGGCCTCGTGGTCCAGTGGTTAGTGTGCCTGACTACTGATTCGGAGGTCGTGGGTTCGATTCCCACTCAGGACGAATCTCTTTGTGTGAAGAACACATTGATTTGGACTGTGTCTGGGTGTAATTTTTTTATGTGTATATATATATTGTGTAAATGTAAATATAGATATATTTAAATATGTACACATAAAAAATTACACCCAGACACATCTATACTTATAATAAATCTGTAGAAGTGAAAATTCTGTACATTCAAAATATCAAAAAAATAAATAGCAGGGGGTGTTACTAGACCGACAAAGAACCCAAAAATATCATTAAAAAAATTTTTGTCTGTCTGTCTGTCTGTCTGTCTGTCTGTCTGTCTGTCTGTTTGTTCAGGCATCACGCAAAAACTACTGGTTAGATTACGATGAAACTTGGTATAATTATTCTTTTATAGCCTGGGCACCACACTGGGTACTTTTTATCCCGGAAAAGTATATAGAATTCAAACCAAACTTAATTTTGCGGTTCGATCCCTAGACCCAAAGTTATTATCAATTATTGCTTAAACGGTTAATGGTACGATGATGAAATTCAGCATGAGCGTTGTTTGTTACAATTTGAAAAAAGTAATTTTACCATTTTTGCAAATTCCACCTCCAAAGGTATAAAAAAGGAGGGTCAAGTTTGTATGGGACAACGCGATTCCTTGGTCCGATTTGCTTAAAATTTGACATATAGCATTATTAACATAATTGATGGAAGACGTGTTCCTTATTTTATTGAAATTTATGCATTATCGACCTAAAAAGGGAATGTAAATTATTTTGGGTCTGATTTTCTCCGGAGTTGATATCAATACTCCTTAAATACTCTTATTTTTGATTTAAATTACTTTTTATTTTGACACATTTGTGGAAGTTTAATCCGAATGACATTGTCATTTTCATGATTTAAGTACTATTAGAAATATAGTTGTTAATGTTTTTAAATTTTGTATAACAAAAAATAAATATGTGAAAGAAGAAGAAAATTCGAAGATGGCTAGCCAGGAATAATGAAAGACCACGCTTCGGGTAGTGTCCACTGCGAATTAGAATGAAAGGTTATCAGCAGCCCTAAGCGACTGATCATGGAAGGTATGAACTTTATTCTATAGTGCTGGCTGCATTCGGTGCAGGACACAGACTCACTAAGTCTTTGTAAAATACGGGAATGGCCTCTACGAAGATCACATTTGACAAGTAAAAAGAGCCATTAAAATGAACATGAACCCCTAGCAGATGAAATTTACATGGTTATTAAGTTAATAGGTCTTGGTTAGACCATCTGTATTATGAGGACGAAGTCGTAGTTCGGTTTTCCCATACGTCGTAGGCTTACAGTATGACTGGGACTACCTGAAGAAGGAACTAAGTTACGATGTCAATTGCTTAGAAGAGAAGTTGAGTCAAGTAGTAGTCTAGCCAATGAATTAAGAAATGTATTATATAAATAAATTTACATAACTCATATAATATGTATTATGAATTTGTTAATCAGAAATGTATGTATCTAACTACTATTACGAATACGAATGTTTGTGAGTGTGGATGTTTGTTACTCTTTCACGCTGTAACGGCTGAACGGATCTGGCTGAAATTTGGTACCTACAGAGATAGGTTAGAGACAGTGTAGGAACTAAATTTCACGCAGGCGAAGCTGCGGGCATCAGCTAGTATTTAAATATATATATATACACTCGAGAGCAATGAATCCGGGTCACTTAAAGAATGTTAAAAATCTCGGAAACTAAAAATGATAGGTTAATGCAATAAATTGTATTTAATAGACAATGTAATACTCCTTAAATGAAAGTAAAAAAAATATGAGTCACCATACATTTTATTAACACAAAATTACATAAAGAAAAAACTGCTGATCTCTCCTTAAAACAAAAATAGGAAACATGAAATTTTTGAACTTTATTACGATTTTCTTGAATTTTAATACTTCGTATTGCCTCCTCGTGCTTCCATTACTGCGTTTACGCGGTTTGGCATGCTGTACACCAAGTTCCTTATACGATTTTGGGGAATATTCTCCCATTCCTCTGTGAGAGCAATTTTGAGCTCACGAAGCGTGATTGGGGGAGGGTTTCGTTGTTTTACGCATCTGCCTAGCTCGTCCCAAGCATGCTCGATCGGGTTGATATCCGGGCTGCGCGCTGGCCACTCCATACGAGTAATGTTCATCTCTTGAAGGTAGTCATTCACAATCCTACCTGTATGAGGTCGGGCATTGTCATGCATAAATATAGCATCCTCACCTAAATTGACCATAAATGGACCAACGTGATCATTGAGGATTTCTTCCACATATCTTACGCTAGTTAAAGAGCCGTTTTCTATGATCACCAGCTCTGTGCGACTTTCAGAAGAAATTCCGGCCCACACAAGTACAGACCCACCACCGTAGGCTACTTTTTCTTCGATGCATGCTTGCTTGAATCTTTCCCCTGGTCTTCGATACACTCTGTGTCTTCCATCGTGCTTGTAGAGCATAAATTTTGATTCGTCGGAGAACATAACTTTTGACCAATCTTCAATACTCCAATTTACGTGGCTCTGGGCATACCTTAGTCTCGAAATACGATGCCCACGCTCCAGTTTAGGGCCGTTTGCAGGTCTAAGGGGTTTTAAGTTAGATTCAGCAAGCCGACGTCTTACTGTCCATGCACTTGGGTTACTTCCTCCGAGGCGTCGAAACTGATTGGTGAGTTCAGTTCCTGTGAGAAAGCGATTTCGAAGCATGGTGTTCACCAAGTATCGGTCTTCTCGTGCTGTGGTACACCTGGTTCTGCCCGTTCCTGGTCTGCGTAGGTTAGAACCAGTTTCTTCGTAACGTCGGAGAACTCTTTGTACTGTTGACAGCGACACACCGACAGTCCTGGCTGTATCGCGCTGACTCCGGCCGGTTTCCAGCATTGTAAGTATTCTGGTGCATTCTTCAGGCGTAAGCGACATAATTTCAGCTTGATTAATGAATATAGAGCACTATCAACATGGTTTATGTACCCACATAAATGACAGATTACAAACAAAAGCAACACCAAATGCTGTAATTTCGTAGTTCCATCTTCGAAAGTGGCCCTTTTTCAAATTTGATTTTTTTATGATATAACTTTACAATAACTAAGAAGTTTTAATACCTTCATTTAAGGAGTATTACATTGTCTATTAAATACAATTTATTGCATTAACCTAGCATTTTTAGTTTCCGAGATTTTTAGGATTCTTTAAGTGACCCGGATTCATTGCTCTCGAGTGTATATATATATATTTAAATATATATAAGTATGTTTATCAGTCGTTTAGATCCCATGGCACAAGCTTATATTAGCCTAATTTGGGCTAGATGATGTTATGGAGAATATCCACAAAATGACGTTATCCATCAAAATCAAAACCAAACCAAACCAACCATCTCTGTATAGAATTTCATCACAATACTCGGGTCGATGGTTTAGGCTTGAAAGCTTAACATTTTACGTCTGAAACACTGAATCGATTCTGATGAAATTTGTTTGATAGTGTTACAATGTTAGTAGGAACCTCTTTATTACTATAACATCATTGAGTAGGAATGTACGATGTGCACACACTCAAATTGTTTTGCAGACCTCGGTGACATAAATTTTAATTTCCTTCAAGATTCAGTGACTGTGATCGCAATACATATTCATAAAGAGGATTACACTTGTAAATCAGCTTACGTAAGCACACATTTAGGTACAGAGAATGTTAGTGGGGGATGTGAAACGACCTGCCAATGACATCATAATACAAGATAGGCCTTCCATACGAGGTACTACGTACTATAGGAGATACTACGATTCATGAGACTTCATCGTATGTCTGTCTGTCCGTCACGAGGTTGCATCTCGGGAATCGCGATAACTAGAGAGCTGAAATTTTTGAAGATGATGTTTTATGGTTGCCGCTATAGCAACGAATGGGCGGTTTTCCATTAGCCGGTCCGGCACCGGCACGGCACCGGCGTGACCGAATAACGGCACCGGCGCCGGGGCTTCGATTTTCCACTGCGCCGGTGTCAACGCCGCCGGTATACGCCCGGCTAGTGGTACAGTACTGACACGGACTTCAGCACTAACTCAATAAGCGTCACGATGTCGTATTACTCGTATGGAAACACGCCCAATAGCTATTAAAATCAGATAAATGGGAGGAATAAGAGGGGCTCACATAAACAAACATGATTGTATTTCCGTTTAGCCCCTCTCTATAAAATAGAGTGCAGAGGGACTTATGTCGAGACTTTGTCTGTAGTCTGTGAGTCTGTCGCATTAAACTACGTCACTAGGTCACGTGAATCATCTGTTCAAAGTTTGAAATAAAACAAAAATGACAACGTCAATCGGATTGAACTTTCACAATAAACGTGTTAGAGAAGGGCAGTCTGGTAAGAACGATCTCACGGCTTTCTTGTTTGGTACGGAAACCTCGGTACGCGAATCCCAATTGGTCAGTTTGTTACACGCGGAATGTATAGCATAGAAAGAGTGATAAATATCATAGTTTTATTCCAGCATAGACAGACTTACGCAGCCAGAAATATGAGCAAGGAGCAATTTAGTCATTTCACCGTGGTATTTTTCATAGTTATATTGTCCAAGGGACTTTAGTTTCCTGGAACACCCTTCGAGGGCTTACCCGAGGCTCCTGACCGTAGGCAGTGGTAGGGCACCGTGTGATTTTGTAGGTCAGACATAGCATTCAGGAGGAATTTCCACTCGTTAAAAAAGGGACTGATGTTGTAGTCCAAATTATACCCCTCTTTTATATTTTACGGATTTTCTGTACTATACCATGTTTTAAGGCCAGCTGAGCAGTTTTGACTCAGTCTTAGAGAAGGGCCAAATTATCTACTTAACATCACTATGTTTCAACCGGGTCGCAGGATAGACGTAGAGGTTTACTCATTGCTTGGGTTCTTAGGGTTGAGTAGTTAGCTAGATTTTACCACTGAATAACTATATGTTAGTTAAAGAACGAAATATTTTACTATGAGCCCCGGGGACGGTCAATAAGACTTGTCAAGTAGCATTGCTCGTCTTCAAAAATCATTAGTTGTATGTTCAATATTCATAGATACTTATTATCTTATTTATATTAGGTGCTTACACATCAAATTGGCGTTTTTCGTACTGGCCACTTTAATTACGATTTTCTCCTCTTTGGTAAGGAATTCCAAATTCAAATTTTCCCAGCTATTTACTCATGTATTTATCCTTCGATGACCGTCATTCATTTGTTTTTTTCTTCTGTTTTTTTCTGTTTGCGTCACTCATTTTACAAAATGGAAAACTTAAAATATCGCATTATTTACGAGTACGAGTTCCGCCGTGGCACTAGTGCTGCGGAAACGACTAGAAGGGTGAATGATGTGTATGGCGGTCATGTTGCAAAAGAAAACACAGTTCGTTTTTGGTTCCAACGTTTTCGTTCAGAAAATGTCGACCTGCAGAACAAGCCCCGTGGACGGCCTGAGACTCAAGTTGATAATGAAGTATTGAAGGCTATTGTGGAAGCGGATCCATCGCAAACCACGTCCGAGTTAGCTGCAGGCTGCGGTGTTAGTGATAAAACTGTTTTAATTCACTTGAAGCAAATTGGGAAGATTAAAAAGCTTGAAAGGTGGGTACCTCACGAATTGACTGAAGCAAACCGGCAAAAGCGCGTCGACTGCTGCGTTACATAACTGAACCGGCACAATAATGAAGGTATTTTAAACCGAATCATTACCTGTGACGAAAAATGGATTCTTTACGATAATCGAAAGCGCTCAGCGCAATGGTTGGATCCTGGCCAGCCAGCCAAATCCTGCCCCAAGCGAAAATTAACCCCAAAAAAGTTACTTGTAAGCGTTTGGTGGACTAGTGCCGGTATTGTTCATTACAGTTTTCTCAAATCTGGCCAGACTATGACGGCTGATGTCTATTGTCAGCAATTGCAAACCATGATGGAAAAGCTAGCGGCTAAACAACCTAGGCTGGTCAATCGCTCCACGCCACTGCTGCTTCACGACAACGCTAGACCACACACTGCACAACAGACGGCTACCAAATTAGAAGAGCTTCAATTGGAATGTCTAAAACATCCTCCGTACTCCCCGGATCTTGCTCCAACAGATTACCATTTTTTTCGAAATTTGGACAACTTCTTGCAAGGGAAAAAATTCAACTCTGATGGGGCAGTCCAAATCGCCTTCACAGATTTTATTGATTCCCGTCCGACTGGTTTTTTTAGTAAAGGGATCAATGAACTACCTATGAGATGGCAAAAATGCATAGAAAACAATGGTTCAAACTTTGATTAATTAAATATATTATATTTAAAAATATTCGACTTTTTGTTCCTCCTATACAAAACGCCAATTTCATATGTAAGCACCTAATATTAATAAAAATAGTTATTAACTAAGCATGCAGTATCTATCTATAGCACTATGCAATTACGAATGCCGATCGACATATTGAGGAGAGTGCAGTGTATGTATGAACCGCTGGCAATGCTCACGGCGATTAATGCACTAGGAGTACAGGAATTGTAGGAGATGTGATTGGAATAGCTTAGAACCGAAGGTATGTTGACTGCTTGAGCAATGTATAATGAAATTGTTCTGCAAAATGAATTTTACCCGACTACAGACTATCAAAGGTTAAAGGTGAGTACTCCTTCGGTATCAAAAAAGGATCTAGGGTCGGTAGCGCGAGGGTAGCGTCTCTGGTGTTGCGAACGTTCATAGGCTACGGTGACAACAGTCTATCAGGAGGGGCTGTAAGCTTATGTCTACCTTAGTAGAATGAAAAGAGAATCCACAAAATGTAAAGTTGCCGCAGTATATTGTCGCAGTATATCCATATTTTTTTTGAGAAAAACAACTAACCAGCTACACCTTGAGGGGATTCGTGGCAAGCGATTTTCTTTCATAGAAAATTATCGTGTACGACCGTAGTCCTTACAGTCTCAGAGAAGTTGGTTGTTACTCAGAGCTAGTACCTTTTTCGTCAAAATTATCAATTTTCAGCATTTTACTAATATTATAAACTAGCTGATGCGCGCGGCTTCGCCCGCGTGAAATTTGGTTCCCGTTCCCGCTTCCTGTGGGAACATTTTTCCGGGATAGAAAGTAGCCTATGTGTTATTCCGGACTATAATCTACCCCGGTTCCAAATTTCAGACCGATCCGTTCAGCCCTTAGAGCGTGATTGAGTAACAAACATTCAAACATCCAAACATCCAAACATCTTCACACACTTTCACATTTATAATATTAGTAGGATAGTAGGATGCTAAAGTTCGTGACTGTGAATGTGTAGATGTTTGTTACTCTTTCACGCTCTAACGGTTAAATGGATTTGTCTGAAATTTGACTCAGAGATAGATTATATTATAGTCTGGCATAACACATAGCCCACTTTTTCTTGCGCTACAAAATTCCACACAGACGACGCCGCGGACACCGCGGCAACACGGTAATAGTTGAAAAGAGGTTAGTATAGCACCTTATTAAAAACGTTTTCTGAAGCATTTTACAATGGAAAGCTCTTCTTAAGTGACATTACAACAAACATGTTTACAGCTTGCAACGTTTGCAGTTTATCATCTTCAGTTTTATGTTCTCCTGGTAGCCTGCTCAACGAGCTATAAATCTTGAGAACTTTGATTGTTGAAGACTTTCTAAACGACCAATTAAATAGGTGTCGTCTACCTCTTTTACTAGGGTTCCGTACCACAAGGGTAAAAACGGTACCCTACTCATACGACTTCAACGTCCGTCTGTATGTCCGTCACGAGGCTGTCTCTGAGCATTTTCCCTCACGTATAAAAAAAAAGGCACCATGATAGCTAGAGAGCTGAAATTTTCATTAACAATGAATTTTTGTTGCTGCTATAACAGCAAATGCTAAAATCAGAACCAATAGTAGATTGTACTACAAGTGCATAAAAGAAGCCATTTTATACGAGACGATATTAAGTCGAGGATAAAATGATAAGGAAATGAAACAGTGATATTGTAAATAAAAGTCTTTAATTAAAATTAAAAGTAACATTTGAACAAATTTGTACATTCAATGTACATACATACATACATATGGTCACGCCTTTATCCCCGAAGGGGTAGGCAGAGGCATATCATATGCCCACATTTCACCTTTGTATAATTTGTCCCACGTAATAGGTGGTGAGCCGTATTGCCGTGTTTAAATGGACAGGCGCAGGTTGTGACTGCCTGCTGTTGAAATAAAGCCTTCAACTTAGCTTAACGACTGCCATTTTACTGGCAACCGGGACCAACGGCTTAACGTGCCTTCCGAAGCACGGAAACGCTCAAATAAATGTCACAAAGTGATCACATGGATGGTCACCCATCCATGGACCGGCCACAGTGAAAGTTGCTTACTGCAGTGATCGTTTACAGAACACTGAGTTCGCGGGGCCACGAGCGCTTCAATGTAATAGTTTTGTAATAGTTTTTCAATGTAATAGCATTAGGCATGGGTAACGAGACCTATACTGCCTAATCATAAGTTCATTTTATAATAGTTTTTCACTCATAATACTATCTGATTTTTAATGTTTCTTAATTTATATAGAACACAGAAAGCACAAATTAAATGTAACAAAAAAAACAAGTTATTTAATAGCGTTTTATTATGTTTGGTTCATAGAGTAACACGATCTTCATGGTACCGTCTCTACGGTCTAGTATGGCCATATTGTTTTAGAAGAAGAAAAAGAACTTTATGCACTAGAGCATAAAATGTTGTTTTAGTCCGCATACACCCAGCATAAACAAGAACTTTACGAGCATAAGAAGTGAAAATTAATATTTAGGGGGGCTTCCATACAACAATAGTAGATTGTACTACAAGTGCATAAAAGAAGCCATTTTATACGAGACGTTTATCCGCACGAGCCAAAGGCGAGGGTGGATATTAAGTCGAGAATAAAATGGGTTTTATGATCGAGTTATACACTCTGCTTTTCACTTCGATTGCAAGGAAATGAATCAGTGATATTGTAAATAAAAGTCTTTAATTAAAATTAAAAGTAACATTTGAACAATTTTGTACATTCAATGTAATAGTTTTTTTTAATCATTCTTCATGAAAGCATTAGGCATGGGTAACGAGACCTATACTGCCTAATCATAAGTTCATTTTATAATATTTTTTCACTCATAATACTATCTGATTTTTAATGTTTCTTTATATAGAACACAGAAAGTACAAATTAAATGTAACAAAAAAAAAAAAGGTTTTTTAATAGCGTTTTATTATGTTTGGTTCATGGAGTAACACGATCTTCATGGTACCGGCTCTACGGTCTAGTATGGCCATATTGTTTTAGAAGAAGAAAAAGAACTTTATGCACTAGAGCATAAAATGTTGTTTTAGTCCGCATACACCCAGCATAAACAAGAACTTTACGAGCATAAGAAGTGAAAATTAATATTTAGGGGGGCTTCCATACAACAATAGTAGATTGTACTACAAGTGCATAAAAGAAGCCATTTTATACGAGACGTTTATCCGCCCGAGCCAAAGGCGAGGGTGGATATTAAGTCGAGAATAAAATGGGTTTTATGATCGAGTTATACACTCTGCTTTTCACTTCGATTGCAAGGAAATGAATCAGTGATATTGTAAATAAAAGTCTTTAATTAAAATTAAAAGTAACATTTGAACAATTTTGTACATTCAATGTAATAGTTTTTTTTAATCATTCTTCATGAAAGCATTAGGCATGGGTAACGAGACCTATACTGCCTAATCATAAGTTCATTTTATAATATTTTTTCACTCATAATACTATCTGATTTTTAATGTTTCTTTATATAGAACACAGAAAGTACAAATTAAATGTAACAAAAAAAAAAACAAGTTATTTAATAGCGTTTTATTATGTTTGGTTCATGGAGTAACACGATCTTCATGGTACCGGCTCTACGGTCTAGTATGGCCATATTGTTTTAGAAGAAGAAAAAGAACTTTATACACTAGAGCATAAAATGTTGTTTTAGTCCGCATACACCCAGCATAAACAAGAATTTTACGAGCATAAGAAGTGAAAATGTGTATTTTTGCCGTTTTTTGGTACGGAATGTTCGCGAGTCCGACTGACACTTGACAGGCTTTTTCTTATTATATTAGCACAGATTATATAATATATATATTAGTAAGGTCACTTTGTGGTAAGGTATTTATCAGTTGTCAAGATCCCACATCACAAGCTTATAATAACAGATATATTTAGACTAGATGGCGCTGTTCGAAAAGAAAATGTCCTACAATATTTATTATAGGTACGTTATGAATAGAACTGATTTGAGTATACGAGTACGCGGTGACCTATTTCACTCTTAAAGTTCAAAAGCTCTGCATTCACGAAGTTCTTTACCAGTTTTTCTAACTAGTCTCAAAGAGTAAAAAAATCTCGCAGAGTTGCAGTATTTAAATTAGTTTCTGCCGAGAGCTACGTTGGCTAAATTTGAATTCGCGCACAGATGGGCAAGCTGTGGTATCCGCAGTCATTAGAAGGAGTGGCTTGAGTATAATAAAGTTTAAATTGAAGAGACTGCATTGAAATAGGTTTTTGCTATTCTTAAGAGAGTTAGTAAACCATTCAAGGGTTCTAACAATAATATTAGAGTCAACAGGATATTTAATATCTATTATTAAGTATTTCAGATATTTTTTCACTACTGCATGCGCCATGATAACGATAATAATAATAATGAAAAATAATAAATATTTGGACTTAGCCCACGAGATCGTGGACATGTGGAGTGTTGACTCAGCTATTATTGTACCGATAGTGATCTCTGTGCATGGACTAATAGCCAAACGCCTCGACCAACACCTTAAGAGGCTTGCGGTGGGCAGTTGGGTCAAGGGCTTGATGCAGAAGGCGGTTCTTCTTAACACGGCACGTATTGTGAGGAGGTTCCTGTCTCTGAAGTCCTGACCACCGGTAGCTTTGTCCCTGTACCCGATACCGGTGGGTTACTATTTTTTATATTTTTAAATGTACTTTTTTTATATGGATGTATATTTAAAAATGTAATTTATAAGTAGTTTAAAGTAATAAAGAGGAATAATAATAATAATACACAAATAACCCGCTGACTTTAATACTAAGTGAAATAGGGAGCCCCCTTTTTATTTTTATTTTAGTACTAGTTGTTGCCTGCGATTTCGTACGCGCTAATATTTTGTTATAATGCCAATTTGATTGATCTCTGCTTAGCCTCTAGCATAATATATGTAGCGTGATAATATATAGCCTATTTGAAGACCCTACCCCTAGTTAATATTTGTGCAAAATTTGAGTCAAATCTATTCAGTACTTTTCGAAATCCTTCCGGACAAAGCAAAGCAAACAGACAAACAGACAAAAAAATTCTAACTATATTTTCGGCTTCTATGTTGAACATCCAGCGAGTATTTTTTTTAATATTTCGAATGTGCAGTTTTGACTTTTCTATAATTTTATTATATGTATAGATTTGTTGTTATAGAGCCAACAGAAATGCATCATCTGTGAAAATTTCAGCTATCTACCTAATACGGTTCATAGATACAGCTTGAAGACAGATAGTGTCCTATTTCTTTTCCCATTTGGGAATAGAAGCCTAAAAGCGAACCGCAAAACATTAAATGCGTCATCAAGTGTCTGCTCTTCACAGTCCTCTGGCGGTCGCGTCTCTAGAAGATTGGCTGCTGCCAGAACTCTACCACGTGGCATAAATTTTAAATTTACCTACATCTATTATTAGCAGAACACTGCCATTCTTTGATGTCTTAAAATAGACTGAACTCTCGAAAACAGAGAACATTGTTCTCAAAAATAACATTTTTCTAAACCATAGTTCTTTTTGTAGTTTTTGGTTCAACCGAGAGGAGTAGTAATAAGGTTCTATTTATTAGAAGCACGATAGTCACATGTACCACTGCGGTACTAAGGCAGCATAACATCACTATTAACTGTTCTCGAAATGTCTTTCTGAATCATTACTACAGATACAAGACAGTCGTCTTGTCAACTATAGATATCTCAAGATTTTATGTTTATCTAGTAAGTCATTTTACGTAGCGTAGTATGAGCTCAGCTGAAATTCAGCTAGCAATGAAATATTTGCCAGTTTAACGGGCAGAAAACGCAGCGAAACGCGGACCGTAATAAAAATATAGCCGACATTTATTGTGTTTACCGCTGTATTAACTCGAGGAGCAGTAATATTAGAAGAAGGAAATTATGCACATTAAGATTTCGCAGTAAGCAAGCAATATTTTCTAGGGTTTCGCACCCAAAGGGTCAAATCGGGACCCTATTTCGGAGTATTTGCTGTTCGCCTTTCACGAAGCTATATCTAATGAACATGATGCCTAGATAGACAGTTAAAAATCGCAAAGATTATGTATCATGGCAGACAAGCATACGGCCTACTATAAACGGTGCGGAGCTGCCTACTTCTAGCCCAATTATGAAATTTGCTGCCTGAACTTAAAGTCTGCTTGTGAGGTTATGGTCACCAGGCTTGTGATTAATTCTGATTATGATCTAAGTATTCTAAGGTATTTTCTGGGCGTGGGGAGCCCTTGCTCCTAAGCTATTTGTGGAACGATTTTGTATCGTTCTTTGTGGATGTGGTTGTGTGGTTTCTTCTGATACTTATTTGTAAACACAATGACCATAGTTGCTAATTTATGTAATATATTTCAACTAATTTTTGCTGCTAAATTAAAACGTAGTGTTTACTGCAACACTAGCTTAAGGTGCTGCAGTAAACACTATGTTTTTATTAACTTATTTATTTAGTTTGCGCAACCCATTCTTTTTTTTGGATGTAAAGAAAAGGCTTTTTACCCCATAGTGCAATTCGATATAGCCTCCTAATACTAAAACTATCAAGATTTTTAAACGACTTGCACTACACATTATTGATTGCGGGTCTTTTTCGCGTACCTATACATTTGAAACTTGCTCACCTCTCGACGTTTCGGCTATGTTCCTGAGTAGACTGCAGTCTACTCGTGACAACGGCTATTGTAAGCCGAGACGTGAAGTTTGAAATGTATACGCGAAAAAGACCCGCCATCAATAATTAATAGTATCGATAGGTACTCAATCAATCCGTACGTCAATACGTAGGCCTCTCTCAGTTCACGCCACAGTACGCGGTCCTGTGCCCTTCGCATCCAGTCCCAGCCTGCGACCTTTACTAGCTTTGCCACTTTAATGTGCTAATTCTAGGAGCTATGTCAACCACTCTGTTTCTCCGCCGAATAACGTCATTGAGTTTATCCTTCACAGATACTCCAAGCATGACTCGTTCCACAGCTCGCTGTGGACCTTTGGCGGCTTGGACTAGCTCCACAGTGTAGAACCTCAGAAGAAAACACAGATATCATCACTCCTTCTTTATTTCACATAGCTAAGTAACTATAACTAGGAAACCTTATATACCGCGTGGCACAAGGAAGAACATTGCAACCAGTGTCTGGGACTTGCGACCCAAATTGTAGGTTTGAGGTGGCCACCTTACAATGCGCATAAACGCTCACCTTCCACAGCCAACAATGTTCCCCATTGCCCAATTACACTTTTACGTTTCTATCTAGCGACGTGTTGTTTACGACTGAGCCCCACAAAATGGCGTAGCCGCTTTTTATTAACAATCCCCACCAGTTGAATTCTCAATCTACCTTCATTGCCATTGCAAAAATTCAGGCAAAAACCACGAAACCTTAAAACAGTAAGTGTCCACGTCCACTATCGATAATAATATTACAAAACTAAAGATTTTTTTTGTTTGAACGGCAGGATCTCAAGAAATACTGGTTGGATTTCACATATTTTTTAGAGTTTGGTTTTTAAGGTAGGATATAGGCGCACGCTACGACGATTAGGAGCAAAGCAGCAATGAATAAAATGTGACGTAAATGAATTTGCGAAGGTCAGCTATGACTAATATTAATATGAATTTTTAATTTATATATGAAATGTCGCTCATTAGTTAAAACCTCGATAGCGCATTTTTTAATCCAAAAGTTTGGTAATTAGTTGGCAGTAGGAAATTTTTATCGGCCCATTAAGCCGCACTGTCTAAATAGAATGTCATGATTAATCGAAGTTCGGTTATCAAGGCTTGTTCGTAAATTTTATTTTTGAACGGCCAAGGCCACGTTTACAGTTACTAATATTAATCTATAAGGAAAGATAAAAACTTATTTTTTGTTTTTTGTTTAAATAAATAAATATTCACGGACATTTCACACAACGCTATCTGATCCCAAAGTAAGCTAGGAATAACCTGCTTGTGTTATGGGTATCAGACCACGGATATTAATACTTATAATATATACTTTTAAATACATACATATTATACATAGAAACACCCAGACTCTTGAGACAAACATTTATGGGTCACACAAATATTTGTCTCCAGTGGGAATCGAACCCACGACCTCCAGCGCCGCAGGCGGTATCACTACCGTCTTATACTTAAAGACTTTTTAGGGTTCCGTACCTAAAGGTAAAACGGGTCTGTCTGTCTGTCCGTTTAGAGGCTGTATCTCATGAACAGTGATGGCTAGAGAGCTGAAATTTTCACTGATGATATATTTCTGTTGCCGCTATAACAATAAATACTTAAATCAAACGTTTATAGTGAAAGTGAAAGTTCAATCCGATTGACGTCAATTCAAAACGACAAAAAAGAAAACAATCTTTCAAACTTTGAACAAATGATCCACGTGACCTAGTGACGTAATTTAATGCAACAGAGTCACAGACCACAGACACAAGTCTCGCCATAAGCCCCTCTGCACTCTATTTTATAGAGAGGGGCTAAAACGGGGATTTAGGCGGCTTCTATACAACAAACGTGATGTTTTGTCGTTTTTTGATACCCTCTGTGCGCGGTCCTACTCGCTCTTGGCGTGTTTCCAAAATATTCGCAAAAATTACGTGACACGCCTGTAGAAAAGCCGGTGACATCTATCTAGTTGAGGGTCACTCTTATAGTCCACAAGACGATTGGCAGTGGCCTTCAAAGTCCCGGCCTCTTCTCGCTCAGTTTGACAATCCTGGGATTGGAAGAGCACAAATGCACTGGCAGAAGGTTCTAAGTTTGGTTAAGCACCTGTATCGTATGGTTCGAGCTTGCTTTTCAGGGTTCAGTACCAAGAGAGCAAAAACGAGATTACTTTTCCGTTAGAAATCGTCTTTTAAATTTCAACGTATCGTCCTTTTGTTTTTTAAAACGCCTAAAGGTGGGAACAAATTATCGGACGTGTCCGTAAGCCGCTGCTGACGGACGCGGCTTAATAATGTGTACGATTGGTCATAAGGCGTCCGCGGCAGCAAAAATATCCAGCCGGGCAGATTCTATTCGGACGTCCGTGCGCTCGAGGTCAGCACAAGGTCACGTCCGCTACTTTTGACCGATAGTTTGCACAGTTTCGTCTATTTGTACTTTCATTTTGTACTTTCAGATACAAGCAGGCTTGCTTGTATCAGCCGCGGCTTACGGACGCGTCCGATAATTTGTTCCCACCTTAAGTGTTGCGCAATGCTCATAAACATAGAGCAACGCGGCCAGTACAAGGGGAGCAGACATAGCATGTTTGTTCTATACATATCTGTGTGTCATATTATATGTCGGAGGAGGGAACACCCAAAAATTCCGAAATATGTTTTTCCGAATTTCAATATTCCGATGTTCAAAATTCCGAAGATTATAATTCCTAAGAAACAAAGCTCCGAATATTCAAAAGGACGATATTCATTTATCCGAAAGTCATAAGTACGAATTTTGGTGTTATTTTTTTTCGTTTTGTCGTTTGCCTTCCACTCACTTGGAAATAATATTTTCGGTAGTTAGACTTGACTATACTTTATTAAAAAAACGGGTGGAATCGGGAACATAAATAATCGTCTTTAATGATAAGTTTTCGGGTTAAAACAGGAACGGGTGGAAACGACATTCACCCTTCGTATTTATGATATTTCGGATTTTTGATAATCGGAGTTCGTATTTATAATATGGCGGATTTTTAATGATTCGGAATTCAACGGTTCGGTTTTTTGAAATTCGGCATTCTGACAGTCGGAATTGTAAACATTCGGAATTTTAAAATTATGACTTTTAACAAAAAGGATTTATAAAACATCGGATTTTTGACTTTCGGGATTTCGAATCATTCGGACTTATGAAATTCATGATTGTGACTTTCGGAATTAAGTTTTTCGTATTAATGTAGTGTACCCGTCGGAGGAGTAATCGTATTCTTATACACCACTACAAAAGCAATGTCCCTATATAACTTACAGAAAACAATTAAAACAATACACTCTTTCATTATTAGTGTTTTCATTCTTTAATTACACACACAGACACCTGTATATTTCTTAGAAATGTGCGTGTATAAGCGTACTCCTGTAGCGGTACGCCTGGCAGAGGGTAAGTTCTAACGCATGGCGCCTCTCCTCCCAATAAAAGTCTTTGTTCTATGCTAATCTGTGTCACTCACGCACACAAGGCCATTGAAACAATTACCATGCTTTCTGTTGTTGTGTGTAAACGTGTACCTACACATTCCTTTACTCAAACATGAAACAGATTACATTTATACAAATTGGAACTTCAATGTCTGTCAAGGGAGTATCTACTTAATGTTTGTATGCTTTGATTAATTGTTTGTTGACCAAACTGACGTGTTTGAGCTATTTAATCGTAATCGTAGTAGTTTACATTCACATAAACATGTCGCGAAGTAAAAATGTTTATTTTGTGTGTTTGGGCTTTATATTCACTTTTACTTGTCTGTACTAATATTATAAAGAGGAAAGATTTGATTGTTTGTTTGTTTGCAACGAATAGGCTCCGGAACTACAGGACCGAATTGAAAAATTATCTAACGGTTGGGAAGCTGCACTCTTCGCGGGGAATATAGGCTTTATTTTATTCCCGTATTCCCACGGGAACGGGAACTACGCGGGTTAAACCGCGTGACGTCCGCTAGCTCAAAATAAATTGGTTAAGAGAAGGAACATTCTAAATAAACTATCGTGCCAACCAATCTGGCCTGAATTATACGGTCAGACCATTTGTAAGTATGCCAAAGATTGTAAGAGGCCTCAGACCCTATTCACTCATATGTGAGTGAATTAGAAACAATGTGTTAAAGGATACCTCATTTTTGTTTAACGTGAGGGAAAATCCTCATGGATGTTATGCCGGACTCCTACCGACTAAAAAACCTCTTGTAACGCCCAATAGCCTATGGTTGGGAGCCCTGGGTAAGCCCTCGAAAAGATGTCCCCAGGACTCCCAACAGACCTACGGTTCCACTGCGGCCTCGCCCAGGGGGTGGTTCGGGTGCTATCCCGCGTCTTTGGGGGGATTTGGGTGTGATCCCGCTTCCAATGGCGTGCGTGAGTTCCTCACGTCACGCTGCCGTCATGGGCCTGCTTCTGTAAGGACGGTGAGCGACCCTCCCACCGTCCTCAGGCGCCTCGGTCATGGAGGCCGATAGTCCTCGGCGAAGACACGTTCGGCGGCGCCCAAGCCGCCGATTGCGGAACTCGGGTGGGAGATTTTTCTCCGGTTCCCGCCCCGCCGTCTCTTTCACAAGCATGACCTGCTCTCAGAAAGAGGCGGCGCAGTCCCACTTACTCTGATAAAGGAACCTTTATTAATGACTGCTTCGTTGATCCAGAGGTTGAAATGTGCGACTGCGGATCACGAGGTCGTGGGTTCGACTCCCACAAGAGACAAAAATTGTGTGATCCATGAATTATTGTCTCTGGAGTCTGGGTGTTCTATGCATGACATGCATGACATAAAAGTATAATAAATATTAATATCCGTCGGATATCCATAACAGAAGCAGGTTATTCCTAGCTTAGTTTGGGGATCAGATAGCGTAGCGTGAAATTTTATTTTTATTTTTTTATATTTAGCTCGCCAAATTGACGTCGCCACCAGCCTGATGGAAAGCCGTGGCGCATCTAGCGATTGGGGGCCACTTCTGACAGTGGTCCTCAAGTTGGCGGCCCTGTGATGTGCCTCTTCACGCTCCTTTTGAAGAACCCGGAATTGTAAGATCAGGGAAACACGTGTGCGGGCAGGTCGTTCCATGTTTTTATAGTTCGACAGAGGAACGATCTTTTGTAACGCTTCGTTCTGGCGAAAATTCTTTCCACTGTGTATGAGTGGCACCTCTGCCCGGCACGCGTTGTTCGGGATCGGAAAGGAGAGGGTAGGATCAGGTGGATCAGGTTGAAGAGCTCTTCAGAACATTCACCGTGATACATTCGGTAGAACGCAGCCAAGGACGCTATGGTTCTTCACTGCGCTAAAGGTTCGAGGCCTCCCGTCACCTCAGAACAACCAATTATTCTTAATTCCGTTCCGTAATCAATGAATGTCCGTTAATATTGATTTATTACTACTGCTCTATAAACATACGTCCAAACTTTAAAAAAATATGCATTGAATTTACTACAAAATTTTCGAAAACTCACAGCAAATTTTCTGTGTAGCTTTTATTTTATAGTGCTGATAAATAAAATTAACTGCACATCGTATTGGCATGCAGCCAGTGTGATTGCCCTACGGTGAAGATCGTATTATAAGTTGGCAGGCATACTTTGAACTAACAGAAATAGTTCTCGATAAACAATCTCGTAATTTATATCTATGATAATATCACCTCTCATTTCGTTTATGAGACGGTCCGAATTATTAGTTTGGCATTACAAACGCCTGTCTATTAATATTCATTATTTCAACGTTTTTGTCGCTTTCATTAGAAACCCGGGGTTCCATTTCTTTGCTATGCTGTTTTCTATTGCAACCTTCAATTTTTGAAGCAAAACTTCTTTAGGCGCGACTAGGCAGTAACTCAGATTTTTTTACTGACGGAAATAACGCTATTCGAATTTTGAAAGTTTCCGCCTGTGGTATCCGCTATTCAAAATTCGGAAGTATGATGGTATGATATTAATATAACATTTTGATGCCGTCATTACTTCAATCGCGCGTAAACGTTACACGCACGGGGGGGGGGGGGGGGGGAATACAATGCCATACAAGTCGAACGCTTAAGACGATCGTCTCTATATCGCTTGGTCCGCGCTTTTGCTTGCACGCTCGGCTCTGACGGAACGTGACAATTTTCCGTTCATCGATTTAGTGGTACCCAAAAATAATCTATGAAATCGTAGGAATTTCCTTTGATTCGATATCTAGATTTCCAAAGGACCCAATAACTGCCTCTGTGGCGCAGTCGGTAGTGTAACCGCCTGCCGCGCTGTATTTGTGTGATCCACAAATGTTTGATCGGAGTTTGGATGTTTTCTATGTCTATCGTTCGTCTAGATCCCATAGCACAAGCTTATATTAGCTTAAGTTGGGCTAGATGATGTTGTGCGATATTGTCCACAAAATAAAAGTTATTGGGTAACGTAGGTACCTCTATTTGTTGTGAAACAGGATTGGCATACATTATCTATATATATAAAAATCAATGCCACTTTTCGTTGTAATTTTATAACTCAAGAACGGGCTCACCTATCCAAACCAAATTTTAAGGCTTTGTTCGGACTATTTAGTAGATGGTTTGTGTGAAGTTTGCTCAAAATCGGTCGAGCGGTTCCTCATTTATCACGTAAACGAAGTTGCGCGGGTCAGCTAGTCTATCATATTTTAATAAGACATACCTAGTATGAATATTTTTTAAATTTAAAGCATGGATTCCTTTCAGTAACTGGCGAAATCGAGACAGAAATACTCGGAGTGCATAGATAGGAGAGAGATAGATGTGTATAAATAATTCATATGTTGTGATTCAGTGCTGAACGCTGTCATTTCGTTATAAATGTTTTATTCAATGTGTTTGTAGCGTAGGTACTCATGTCGTAAGAATTTTTGTTCCTTTCTGATTTATCGGTCTGTTACGGATTTAGAGCATGTTTTCCTGGTCCTGTAGAAATTTATTTACTGAGGAGTAAGGTTCTTATTCAGTCGGTTCGAGTCCGGCATGATTCCCGTAGGGCTAATACAGTTTAGTTTAGAGTTTCCTTTCAATTTCTTCTCCTCTTGGCCATGATCTCGTCCTTTAATGCATCACTTGCAGATGAGGCTAGCTTGGGCCCTGAATATCTCGGTGGGGCCCCATCGCACCCAAGAACAGATTTATAATACATACCTATATAATTTAATACAACAAGAAAGCCGTGATATCGTTCTCACCAGACTAGAGATGGGCGGAGGGAAAAAACCCAAAGGGAAAAAACCCGGGTTTTTTCCCGTTTGGGAAAAAACCCGGAATTTATGCGGGAAAAAACCCAATAGACGGGAATTTTCATTATTTGACGATCCGAAAAATAGAAACATTCTTTTATTATCTTTAGGACAAATGCAACGAAGAATAGGTACTTTGCGATGCGCACATACTTTGCACCGATGCATCTAGGGCACTAGCTGTTGCCTGTTGTTCGAAATGTCAAAATGTGTAGCAGTATTCAGGAACTAAAATAAAACCAAACTGTTATTATAACAACAAAAAGACGATTTGTTGTTTATATCATAAGATTCTTTCTGCGTATCGTGGCGGAATGTTACTTCATTGCTGATTAAACTTATATTGAAACTTTATCAACAAAAAGACGATTTGTTGTTTATATCATAAGATTCTTTCTGCGTATCGTGGCGGAATGTTACTTCATTGCTGATTAAACTTATATTGAAACTTTATCAACAAAAAGACGATTTGTTGTTTATATCATAAGATTCTTTCTGCGTATCGTGGCGGAATGTTACTTCATTGCTGATTAAACTTATATTGAAACTTTCAAGAATCTTTGACCAAAAAGAAACGAGCTATACTAACAATTATTTAGTACACTTTACAAAAGTGCCCGCAGAGGCCGTCAGGGTGATGAGGGGTTTCCACACGCACGATCTCAAGTGATGCGGCATGTCTCCTAGCCGGAACCCCCCCCCCCCACGGGACTTGGAAGCGAGAGCCCTTGCGTCACTATTTAAATGGCGCAAGGAGGAGCTGGAGCTGGGCCAATAGCCCTCCCATCTCGAGAAATCTAGGCTCCACGGTCCTAGGTCTACCAGGAAACCGAGAAGTCATCACCAAGGGTCATGGATGAGTGACTGGAGAGGAGACTTGGTGCTCTCTCCTACAGGTTGTCACAGATACTTCCAGTAAGTATTAAAAGTATTATTCCCGTATCCCACGGGAGCTTCGGTAAGTATCTGTGGTAAATACAACGGGAAACCATGGCCGAGTGCCAGCACTGCGGGGAGCGTGAGAAACACACTGTATTAACTGGTAGAATAAAAATACTGGTAGAATACATAGCGTGGGCGCAATAGCGCCAGGTCCTGGATCGTGGCAGGTCTGGACTTGGACACTCTCTCGCTGGAGACCAGAGGGAGTAAGTAGGACTGCGCAGCCTCTTTCTCCCCCCAAAGATGCGGGATAGCTTTTTGGATCTTATCCCTCAGAGAGATTCCAAGCATAGCTTGTTCCATTGCTCGTTGCGCATCCTTAAGGGCGTGAACTAGCCCCACTCCGAGTGTACACGTTTTGGCAACGTAGGTCATAATTGGTAGAACGCACTGGTTGAAGACTTTCGTCTTCATTCATTGCGGTATCGGCGAGTAGAAAATCCGGCGCAGTTTGCTGAATGCTGCCCAGCCCAAGCGAATCCTTCTGGCTATTTCCTTATCCAGTTTACTCGTTTTTCAAATGTGA
This sequence comes from Miltochrista miniata, assembly GCA_933228765.1. Lineage (NCBI taxonomy): Eukaryota > Metazoa > Arthropoda > Insecta > Lepidoptera > Erebidae > Miltochrista > Miltochrista miniata. The sequence goes on from OW121769.1 coordinate 9,335,026, forward strand.
CTACCTGCCCAAGGTAGGTGTATTCATGGACAACCTCAAGCCTCGATCGTTCAACGTATATTGGTCCCGGCACGACATGCTCATTGAACATGACCTTGGTTTGGTCCAGGTTCATGCTGAGGCCAACACGTCGAGACTCTTCACTAAGACTATGCAGCATACCGCTCACCTGTTCCAGCGCTATTAAAACGATGTCGTCAGCAAACCGAAGGTGTAGATACATTAACCGGTTATATTCACGCCCCATCCATTCCAGTCCAACGACTTGAAGACGTCCTCAAGCGCATTAGTGAATAGCTTAGGAGATATAGAATCTCCCTGTCCCACACCTCTGAGTAGGGCTATGAGATTGGTCTTCTTAGCGGTATCATACAAGTACCTCATCACGTCGATATATCGCCAATCAATACGACACCGCTGCAAAGCTTCTAGAATTGCCCAGGTTCCTATAATACGATATAAAAGTGTAGTCAATCTATTTCGTTTGTGACTATGTATATGCGCATTCGTGCTAAATGATCCTTCAGTGACTGCTGAAGTATAGAGAGTAGTTAGAATACGTACTCACTGCAACCCTACTCAGCATTTTGGAGTTGCAGAGTCCTTTCCACTAAACTACCGGGTGCATTTCGGATAAAATTTTAATATATCCATATAATCTCTATGACATTAATGGTTGGCCAGCTTCCTGAGCGGGCGACGTATACGGGTTCTCTGTGATGGTCAGGCTTCCTGATTTTTGCAGGTAAATGCAGGAGTACCACAGGGATCGGTATTGTCCCCAACTCTCTTTCTTCCGCAATCCATGATATGCTGTCCCTTGCTTGGATGCATTCATTGTTATGCGGATGATAGTACTCTGTATGGGAGCTATTCTGGCCGTCCAGCCGATGGGTGAACCGACGTGGAGGAAAAGAGACGGCAACTCGTGGCCGATCTCGACCGGGACCTGGGTCGCATTGCCCATTGGGCTCATACAACTTGGTCGAGTACAATGCCAGAAAATCACAGGCGTGCGCGTTTATAGCTAAGAAGTCCCCATTTCTACCCCTACCCTCTCTTCAGAACATTATTACACTAAAGGACAACCTGGACATCTTCGGTAGGTATAGACGTCCGGTGTGAGCTCAATCACAAAAACTACATAGAGAGTTGTGTTGGGCTGGCCTCGCGGAAACTAGGAGTCCTAAATAAGGTGAGGCGGTTGTTTGTCCTTAGATGGTGAAGGTTGGCGTTCGCGCGTTCGTAGTTTCGGGTTACTTGTCGCTAAGAGCGGATGAATACACACACAGAGACAGGCTTTTTATTTAATTTCATTATATTTGATTAGATAGCACAGAATATTAAAACGTAACTATTTATTGAATTATTAACAAGAAGCCCTGAGACGGTTTCACCCAACTGCCCCTCTGTGAAAGTGAAAGTTCACTCCGATTGACGTTGTTATTATTGTTTTATTTCAAACTTTGAACAGATGATTCACGTGACCTAGTGACGTAATATAATGCAAAAGAGTCACAGACTTCATACAAAGTCTCGCCATAAGCCTCTCTGCAATCTATTTTATAGAGAGGGGCTAAAATAAACAAAGTTAGATTATCTGTAACTAGTTAGTAATACTGAAATAGTGCGTACTAAATGATATATACATGTAACTATACATTATCTAAATGTTACATATGCTAAATATGAAAAAACCCGAATAAATTCCCAATCGGGTTTTTTCCCTGGGTTTTTTCCCGGTTTTTTCCCACATTTGGGTTTTTTCCGGGCAAATTCCCATCTCTACACCAGACTGCCCCTCTCTAACACGTTTATTGTGAAAGTTCAATCCGATTGACGTTGTCATTTTTGTTTTATTTCAAACTTTGAACAGATGATCCACGTGACCTAGTGACGTAGTTTAATGCAACATAGTCACAGACTACAGACAAAGTTTCGACATAAACCCCTCTGCACTCTATTTTATAGACAGGGGCTAAAATGGGTTTTACATTATTGGCTGCAAGTGGCAGCCTTATCGTAGAAAAAACACTTTTACAAGCAACTTAGAATAGAGACTTCATTATGAGAACTAAATTTGGGCCAAAATGCTAAGATGAAGAAGAAAAGGTCACTTTGCTCAAACCGGGACTGTATTGACCTCCTAACCTAAAAAGAGTCATATCTACTAGGGTAGCATGAAATATGTTTGGTGCTTGGTCCCGGCGAATATTATGATGATTTATGAAAGTGAAAACGAAATTCACTTATAAACTCAATGTTTACCCTCGGTATTTTATTAAGCCGATTCAATGAAGCGTTATTTCCTCGAATCGCGCGTTTCGTCACAATATTTTTTCGGGCGATTATTTTTGTACTTCATTCATTATTATGCACATTTTAATAAGTATGCCATTTCTGTTTTTATGCGATGGTTGGAGATAATATTTAGATTTTTACTAAGGTCACAGAATATACTACGCGATGACAACCCTATTTTGGGTTGGAACGGACTAGGGCAGGCGGCTTCCGGCAGTACTAAAATGGTTCAGGTTTTCAAATTGGATTAATTGGCTATTGGTTCCTCCTGGAAACAACGGCTTAACTTGCCTTCTGAAGACCGCAACCCGTCTCTAGAGTACCGTAGTGTAAGTTGCTTAGTACATTGATCGTACGCTGAATACTACGCTATGTAGCAATATCAGCCTATGTAACCCATCAATAACCTGAAAAAGCTAAAACCCTTAGATCATCTAACCACAGGATGCGCCTTACTTAAGCATTGTTTTCTGCCATTGCACATGACCATTTGGTCTTTTGGCTTTATAAAAGCACTGTACATCAGTACATCATTTTATATGATTAAACAAGTACATTTCATTGTAGTTGACTGTACAATAAAAATTAACACACAACAGCCATTACGCGTTTGTCGATTAATACATTTTTAAATGCAATGAAATTTTTTATGTCTTTGTGTTTCCCCCTTCACTTGTATGAAAACTGGCAGAATATTTTTGTATGCGGTGGTTCGCAAAGGCTAGTCCCGTGATATATCCGTCCCGAACAACGCGTGCCGGGCAGAGATGCCACTCATACACAGTGGAGAGAATCTTCGCCAGAACCGAGCGTTTCAAAAGATCGTTCCTCTGTCGAACTATAAAAACTTGGAACGACCTGCCCGCACACGTGTTTCCCTCATCTTACAACCCCGGGTTCTTTAAGAGGAGCGTGAAGAGGCACATCACAGGGCCGCCAACTTGAGGACCACTGTAAGAAGTGGCCCCCAATCGCAAGATGCGCCACGGCTATGCACCGTGGCGACGTCAATTTGGCGAGCTGAATATAAAAAAAAAAAAAAAAAAAATATGGTCTAAGCTAAAACCTTCTTCTTACCAGGCCGCTTACATGTTTTACATAATTTTCCAAATATCATCACGACTTTTCTCGGATTGAAGATGTTCGCACAAAATGTCATCCTATCCCTTCAAGTGGAATAGTCTCAATCGCCAATCCTTCTTGTGAAAGGATTAACCCTGGGATCTTTCTTGATATTGAGATTATCAATACCAACTTTATCTTATAATCGCCTGGTACACGACTCTCATGAAATAATGGGTGGTGATTCAAATTCCATAATATTATTATCGGTCTCCATGACCAGGGGCCTGAGGATGGCGGTGGGAGGGGCTGTTTCACCGTCCTTACAGACAAGCCCAAGATGGCAGCGTCGCGTGAGATTTTCAAGCACGCCTCGCGCTCCTAATATCGGGCTAACACCCGATCCAACTTCCAAAAACGAGGGAATTTACCCGAGCTCCTAGGAGGGGTGCGGTGGGAGCCAAAGTCTATCGGGAATCCTAGGAAAACCTTCCGAGGGTTTACCAGGTGTTCCTGATCGTAGGCAGTGGTAGGGCACATTTCTACGCGTGAAAAAAAAAGCCAGCAAAATTAAAAACTTAGTTCTACCATACTTGTTACATCAATGCGGGCTTATTAATACTTTAAAATTTAACCCTCCACGCCCACTTCTATAGATTTCCCACCCACACTGTTTACCCTTTAAAGGTACACATAGTTCTATTGTGTAGCCGTACCTGTCGCCGCAAGGATTAGGTTAACTTTAATATATTCTCTTTGCACTAATCGCGGTATAAACCTCCATCGATTTTGTATTATGAATAGGATAATCGAACAAAAGAATCGAAAGTTCTCTAAGTAATGTATTTTTATGTTATTGTAGTGGCATTTTATGAAATTATTTTCTTCAGGTTGGTAATGGGGCATTGTTCGTTTGCGTTCTATTATTTCACTTTATAAGTTGCTGGGCGCCAATTCCGGATAGTACGACTTGGAAGCGTAGACGAATTTTAACAGTGAAATATCTTGTGTCTTATTTGTACTTAAATGATAAATGATATTACACTGGAAAATTTTCGTCAAGACATTAAAGTCTACGGTTGAGAAATACCGCACGATGATACAACTTATATGAGAAAGAGTGACTTACAATAGTTGACAGAATTACCGGTAATAACAACATTTATTCACAACGAAATAAATCTGTGTAGAATATCATGCGTCTGTGCATATCAATCAATCAATCAAATCAGTGTATGACAATCCACTTTTCGTAAGCTTCTCACAATTTACGCTACAAACACACTTGCGCCTTCCTCATCTAGTCCCTGACTGCAACCTTTTACTAGGTCTTTATGTATGGGCGGAGACCCTGACGGCCAGCAATGTGGCTAGATTGCTGAGCCCGCAGAGGGCGATGGCCGTCAGGGTGATAAGAGGATACCGCACGGTCTCCGGTGAGGCGGCATGTCTCCTAGCCGGAACCCCTCCATGGGACCTGGAAGCGACAGCCCCTGTGTCACTGTTCAGGCGCTGGAGCGGGGCCAAAGGTCTGCGTCTCGAGAAATCGAGGTCCAGCGGTCCCTGCTCCACCAGGAAACCGTGGAGGCATGAAAGGTGCGACTTGAGCAACCAAAGGGGGGAATCGCCATAATCGCGGCCGTCAGACCGGTCATGGACGAGTGGCTGGAGAGGAGACACGGTGCTCTCTCCTACCGGTTGTCACAGATACTTACCGGGCACGGTAGCTTCGTTAAGTATCTGTGGCGAAGACACCGGGAAACCACGGCTGAGTGTTAGCACTGCGAGGACCGCAGCGATGACACAGCGCTCCATACGCTAGTGGAGTGCACGGCGTGGGCGCATCAGCGCCAGGTCCTCGTAGTGGGTCTGGGCGTGGACACTCTCTCGCTCGAGACCATGGTGCGAGCCATGATCTCCAGCGGGAGTAAGTGGGACTGCGGCCGCCGCCGCCTCTTTCTGCGAGCAGGTCATGCATGCAAAGAGGCGGCGGGGCGGGTACGGGAGAGAACTCTCGGCGGCCTGGGCGCCGCCGACGTGTCTTCGCCAAAGGACTATCGGCCTCCATGACCGGGGGTCTGAGGACGGTGAGAGGGTCGCCATCCATGGGGATTTTCCCTCACGTAAACAAAAAAAAAAGGTCTATGTATGACAAAGATAAATAATGCGGTCCCTAGAAATACATGCGGCATGATATTTAACACATGCAACGTGCATGCATGCATGGTCGTTTAGTTGTGGCGATTGAAATGATTAACATGCCTACTTCGGACTATCATGATAATCATTAAATTGTACAAATTAAAGTGAATGTCATGCCGCATGATCGTCGAGGAACCGCATTTTAGGTATAGCTTACATGACATTAAACATTAAGAGACGATATTATACATATATCACGTAGCTTATAAGTAAGTACGTACAGTCACTCAGTTGCTATTGTAATAGCAGTTGCCATTGAGTTCTACATAATTGAAATTAATACACTCCGCAATGCCGTTGTTGAATGTGAAATTTCAACAAATCATAACAGCCATTCTAATTAATAACGTGTACTTACCGTACTTTGGGCCCAATCCCTAGGGGAAATGTATTTTACTGTTACTCCATTAAATTTATAGTTTTATACGAAATACTTCCAATTTCACATCAATTATTAGAATAAACGAACGGTTTTCCCAAACGCCTAAAGTATGGGGTTCTTCAAGAGGGGTCCTAGAAGGTTTTTACAGGGTCGGCAGCGCGAGTGTGGCGCCTCTGGTGTTGCAAACGTCTATTGCTGCAGCTGCGTTGACCACTTGTACATATGGCGGGCCGCATGCTTCTCTGCCACCTTAGTGGTATCTATTGAAAACGACACTTGTACTGTTCCACAATATTTATTATTATAAACCTGACCGGTTTTATATTCTACATATGTAGACATAATTGTAAAATTTCCCTAAATTTGGGGAAAATTTATAACCTAGTAAATCTCTAACGTTTGTATACCTACACTATAAAAATGTTATAGTTTGAGTGAGTTCGAGACAGTACTACCTTGTCCTTCCATCTAGAACCTTTGAGAATGCTGTGAAGCGAAACCGGTGTGGTTTATAATAATAAATATTGTGGAACAGTACAAGTGTCGTTTTCAATATGTGTAGCAAGTTCCACCAAGTGCCATCAATCAACAGTATAAATAATTAGTGGTATCTATTTCTGAAAGCTGTATTAATATTTTTCGAATAGTTTAAAAGATCTAAGCGAGCAAACAGCAAAAGCGTTTCCATTTTGATAAAGATAGAACTGACAGTAGCCCAAATTAGACTAGCCAAATCCTTTGAAGCAAAAACATTTAGACGAAAGAGACATTCAGTCAAATTCAAGGGTATACCTAATGAGGGTCTCCTTTGACAATGCTATCGTTACAGTTTTGGCTTTGTCTCTCCTTTGGCTGAAAGATTGAAGTTTGTGATAGATATGAACATTTTAGTATCATACTTTTATCTATGTTCTTTCTACGTTGTTTGCGTTATAAATATACTTTGCTCTTTGTTTCCCTGGTGTAGTACTGTTCCTGTGGGAATATATGGATAAAATATAAACCTATGTTACTCGCTGATAACGTAACTCCGCCCTAAGCACACCTCAGCCGCGAAACCAGAACAGCGGAACCGCTGAATGAATTCCGCTGTGATCAAGTGTGGATTGAACAGCGGAACTGGGCAACGGAACCCGACACGAGTTAGTCGATGTGACGCTATCGCAATTTTATCATATTATTTTTATTATCTGGATGACTTAATAAATACATAAAGGGTCTATTTCTGATGGCTTGAAGTAGTTTTTCCGTGAACTTCACGTCCATTTACTGAAAAAATATTAGTTTCGCCGTTCCGCTCTGTATTTCTGTCAATTTTGACAAACCGGCGCGTAGACAACGCGGCACCGCAATAACAAGGCGGCGGAAGCGCGGAGGTTTGACTGGCGTAGGAGCAGATTGGCGAAACCGTGCGGTGAAAGAGATAGAAGATAGTTAAATCTATGCATTAGAACAGGCGGTTTCGCTAGTGTTCCGCTCCTCCTACATGTGACAGAACTTGGCGGAATTACTGCGGTTCCGCTATCATGGTTTCGCGGCGGAGGTGTGCTAAGGGCGTTCATTGGTAAAAGAATTTTCAAAATCCTTTTTTTTCATATGATAGTAAAAATCTTCCCTCACGAACTATAAGAACTTTTATATTATGTTACTTGATGCTACGAAACCCTTCATGGGCGAGTCCAACTCGCACTTGGCCGGTTTATTTGTTGATGTTTTTACGGCCAACGGCTCTCTATTCAAACTTTATAGATAGATAGAGGAATGCTATAGTTTTAGCTAGCTTTGCTCTATCTATCTATCCAGCTAGCTAGCTGTCTAGCTAGGAACAAAATTACACGCAGTCTAAATACACACATCAACACCGTCTAGGGATATTTTTTACAAAGTTCTGCATCTCAAAAAATACTGGCCGATTTTAAAAAAATCTGATCGAATCTTATTTTGTAGGTATATTTGAATGATTCCAAATTTGAAATAAAAAAAAAGAAATTAAAACAAATGATTTGCGCGGCATTAGTATAGCGAAGTTCGAAATTTTAATTTTACCGACGATAGTTAATTACTTGTTTTGTCCAGTTGAAGTTTTAAAGCTAGTTATTGATTAATTACGAATTTATTTCATTGTGTAAGTTATGCAGCGACGCCATTTAACTAGAGAAGAAATGCTTAGGGCAGTAGGCATGCTCCAAGCTGGGGCTACTCAGCGGAGTATTGCTGAGGAGATTGGAACCAGGCAAAACGTTATTTCAAGATTGTGGTCATGTTATCGTGCAACCGGGGAACTGGCTGAAAGACACTGTGGCGGGAGACGCATAACCACCCAACGACAAGACCGATTGATACAAGTTGCCGCGAGAATGCAGCCAAACGTTACAGCCGTGCAGTTGGTTCAACGGCTCCAGTCAGAACACCAATTGCTTGTCAGTGACCAAACTGTGAGGAGGAGACTGCATGAAGCTAACCTTCATGCTCGCAGGCCACTTCGTACTCCAGCACTACGCAGAGGAAATCGTGGACGAAGATTAGAGTGGGCTCGTGAACATTTGCTTTGGGAAGGTCAGTGGTCTGTAGTACTGTTTACCGATGAGTCCCGATTCGGTTTTCATCCCGATTCACGAAGAGTACGCGTTTGGCGAGTTCCTGGTCGTGAGAGTCGTCTGCAACACCCCCACGTAGTCCAACCATACAAGGGCGGCACAATTATGGTTTGGGCGGGAATTCGTTTTGGTGGAAGAACGGACCTCGTTTGGATTAGAAACACCATGACCGCTGAAAAATACCGCGACCAGGTGCTTGTACCCATTGTCTACCCTCATCGACTTCAAACGGGTCAAGAATTTACTCTCGTGCATGACAACGCCCGTCCGCACACAGCGCGAGCGGTGACCAGCTGGCTGCAGGACCATGGCGTGTCGGATTTACCCTGGCCGGCGCAATCGCCTGATTTAAACCCCATCGAGCATGCGTGGGACATGCTCCAAAGAAGGGCTTATAAGAATTTTCCTGCAGACATTGCGACTGAAGAGCAACTTTTTTTGCATCTTAGCAGAACTTGGGACAATATCCCGCAGCGAGACTTTAATAACTTAATTCAAAGCATGAAAAACCGTTGCAGGACCGTGGTTAACGTCTAGGGTGGTTTTACTGACTACTGATTTTTCCTATCAGTGCAAAAAATTGAAAAGAAATTACTAATTTGGTAATTTTTTCGTAAATGACACATTCATCTTTAGTTGCACCATTTTTAGGGTTTCGTAGCCAACTGGCAAAAACGGAACCCTTATAGACTCGTCATGTCTGTCTGTCTGTCCGTCTGTCTGTCCGTCCGTGTGTCACAGCCACTTTTCTCCGAAACTATAAGGCCTATGCTATTGAAACTTGGTAACTAGATGTATTCTGTGAACCGCATTAAAATTCTTATATAAAACTAGAAAAATCGCAATAAATTTTGGGGGTCCCCATACTCAGAACTGAAACTCAAATTTTTTTTTTATCAAGGCCATACGTGTGGGTTATCTATAGATAGGTCTTCAAAAATGCTATTGAGGTTCCTAAAATCATTTTTTCCTTAAGTGAATAGTTTGCGCAAGAGACACTTCCAAAGTGGAAAAATGTGTCCCCCCCCCCCCCTCTAACTTCTAAACTAAGAGAATGATAAATCTAAAAAAATATATGATGTACATTGCCATAAAAACTACCAACGAAAATTGGTTTGAACGAGATAGAGCTGGTAGTTTTTTTTAATACGTCATAAACCGCAATTTTCGGTTAGAAAAATCACTACCACTGCGAACGTGTTAAATCATCAATCAAAGTTACAACGAACTATAAGAACTTTTATATTATGTTACTTGCTGCTCCGAAACCCTTCATAGGCGAGTCCAACTCGAACTTGGCCGGTTTTTTTACTTTTTGTTTTCATTTTAATAAAATTTTATATAAGTCGAAAATATATTTTTATTTTATTTTAAAATATAGTCTGAAAAATGGGCTTCCTAAGAATATAACATTGTTGCATATTATTCCAAACAGATTTTCTGAAAATTGAGAAAATGTGAAATATCCCTAGACGGTGTTGATGTGTGTAGTACTTATCTATACTAATATTATAAAGAGGAAAGATTTGTTTTTTTTAGTTTTTTGTTTGTTTGTTTGTAACGAATAGACTCGGAAACTACTGGACCGATTTGAAAAATTCTTTCACTGTTGGGAAGCTACACTCTTTGCGGTGAACATAGGCTACATTTTATTCCCATATTCCCACGGGAACGGGAACTACGCGGGTGAAACCGCGTGACGTCCGCTAGTACTGTATATTCTACAAATATCCCTCAAGCTTATTTCCTAGAACAGGGATTTGTACCTAAATAAATAGTCTTACTGAGTTCATTTCAACATAAAATATTCAAAATCGCGGTTGTCTGTGATCTATTGGCTTTCACGGATTATGTAAAGTGGGTTCCGTAGCAAATATTTATTATTTCTGAGGATGGCAGCGAAATATACCTCGACGGCTCCTTTATAAGCATTTATAGAAGGGGTGAAGAGAATAATTTTCAATTTATATGTGACTAGCTGATGCCCGCAGCTTCGCCCGCGATGGCGCTGTATGTGAAATTTTGCTGAATTTTCTTTGCTATAAACCTCACGGAGCCCGAGACCTTTTCAACGAATGCAAAACCGTGGAAATCGGTTTGTGCGTTCTAAAGTTATAGCGTCAGGAAGGTAAACCCGACTTATTTTTATATAATAGATTTATATCTGAAACTAGTTGATACCCGTGATAATGCCTGCGTTGTGAACTTTAAACGTGAATACTTCATATAAGAGGGTGAACCGCATCGTTTCGTAATGCGTTACGGCGCCAGTCTGTCTGGTTACCCTGTGCCTCATGCATAAGTTGAAAAAACATATAAGTAGTTCAACAAATTTTGGGCTAGATTATTGTCGCGATGATCTCACGATCTGCGAGTTTCTGAAGTTATACTCCAAGGAGATTCTTACTTGAGGTACAGACTCCATGGTAATAGGCATCGTCTGTCCATTTCTTTTATATCTAAATTTGAATCTGAAAGGAGTCAATATCATTAATGTGGACCAAGAGTTATGCATACAATGTGCTTTATGATATGTATATTGATGCCTGCTACTCTCATTCAATTAAGAGTAACGTATATTATTATTGTTATAGGTAATTCACAAAAGAACATCTCTGGACGTATAAGCCCCGCACCTTGATATTGCGCTTGGCGGCCATCTTGGTGACCACTTGGAGACGTATGTCCGTCGAGCAGTCAGTACTAAAAAAAATACCGTACGCAGCTTCGCGAGGCCAGCGCGCGCTCGCGTTACGTCACGATGACGTCACTTAGCTATCATTATGACAAGGTTCCAGCGCATTACCAACTTGCGGGGCTTATAAACAGTTGTACGAAATGGTAAGAACCCAGCCTATCTATCTTTCATCCTTTTTTCGACAATGATGTTGTGTGAGAATGTCCGCAAATATTTATTTATTTATTACAAAAAAAAATTATATTATTTTAAGTTATCACTTCCTGCCTCAATTTTCCCAAACGCCCACAGTATGGGGTTCTTCAAAAGAGGTCTTAGAAGGATACAAGGTGTAGCGTCTCTGGTGTTGCAAACTACATAGGCTACGGTGACCACCAGCGCATCTGGTGGGCCGCATGCTTGTCTGCCACCGTATTGGTATAAAAAAATACACTTCTAAAATTACAATTCTATTTGTACTATTGTATCCATTGATCATTCATGATATTGATAAGAGCGATTTATCAACTGAGTAAATGAGTTATTGGATTCAGTCCTAGGCGAGTTACGTGAGTGAAATATGTGTATTCGTGATATTATCTCAGTACCTATATTATGCGAGCGATGAAAATAGAGAAAAAATTGCTACTAAATGTATAAATGTGAAAGTTACTTTGTCTGTCTGTAACGATTACATACCTGAACCCTGAAACAGATTCTGATGAATTTGGTTGCGAGAGAGAATCGATCTTTAGAAAAAATATACCTAGGCTACTTTTAGGCCGGTAACAAGATTCTGGGAAAAAAAATACGTAGATTTATTAATAACCAGTTGCATTCGTTACCCATACACCATACCAATCGAAGCACATACACATGGATAGGGAATATAAAGTATATTTCTACTTTGGAGGTAAAAGACTTTTACGTGTGGTAATCATGTCCCGCTACGTCGAGTCTCCGCTACGTCGAGTCGTTCCTTCGGTCGGTGCAATAAAGCGTAGTCGCCTCTACGTCGAGTCGCCGCTACGTCGAATGGTTCCGAGGGCCCCGATGCAATAAAACGTAGTCGCCTCTACGTCGAGTCGCCGCTACGTCGAATAACCCTGAGTAAGCACCACCAAGTGGATGTGCCGACACGTCGAATAGCCTCCACGTCTACTTTGCAAAGTTTGTTTTGCGTTTATTCCATTTATTCCCGCTACGTCGTAGCAGAGACTCGACATAACGGAACTCGACATAGTGGGACTACATCATCCCAACGGATGTTAAACCGGACTCGATTCGATTAAAACCATTATGGTCCCCAAACGCTTGACGGACGTGAGGGCAAGCCGGGAGGTAATAGACTAGCTTAGCTGAGCTAAAAATTAAGCTATCATTAGTTTACTATTACCAAATTACATCACGAATACCTAATACTATTATATAGAATATATTATTATAATCTGTCCTCAGGTCCAGCGTGCGTGGTGTGACGTCCTCGCACGTCAAAATTTTGAATCATTGGTGGGTGTTGCCGCGGGGACAGACCTTGCCAGATTGCGTGCAGTGGCGCAGCCCGAGTCTGGGGCTTGGCTTTACGCGCTTCCTTCACCCCACGTAGGTACTTTGTTGGACGACGACTCTTTGCGGGTGGCTGTGGCTCTCCGACTTGGCTGCAGCGTTTGCGAACCTCACGTATGCATCTGCGGTGCCCGGGTGGAGAGCGATGGTCATCACGGATTGAGTTGTCGTCGCTGCATGGGCAGGCATCCGCGTCACCATGCTCTTAATGATTTAATCCGACGAGCGCTGGTGTCGGCTGATGTACCGTGTGTGCTCGAACCACCAGGATTGTCCCGCACTGATGGCAAAAGACCAGATGGCCTGACCCTGGTGCCTTGGAGGAATGGCAGGTGCTTGGTGTGGGACGCAACATGCGTCAATACTTTTGCTGCCAGTCACCTTGCTCGCACCGTCCACACACCGGCAGCCGCAGCAGAGGCCTACAAAAAGCGACTAAAATACGCGGGGATAGAGTCGCAGTACCTTGTAGTACCGGTGGCCGTGGAAACGATGGGCTGTTGGGGGGTCGAGGCCAAGGCTTTGATTTCGGAGATAGGGCGTAGAGTACGTGATAAGACTCGGGATGCCCGCGCCTGGTCATATCTGGTACAAAGGATAGCCATAGCCATACAGAGAGGCAACGCCGCGAGTGTATTGGGCACATTTGGGCCAGGTATGGGCGGGGGTGGGTTATCCCGTACAGAGTAGGTACCTAGGTTAACTTGACCAGGTCCAGCCATGAAGGAACGGGTGAATATTTTAGTTATATTTGTTTTTTTTTGTGTTTAATTGTGTGTGTAAATTGTATGTTGACATTTTGTATTACTGAAATTATAATCTGTGCTATTATCTTACTTAAAATTTACCTAGCTGTATCGATGTAGCTATAGGACTAACTATTCAATTGGAATATTTTTTTACCTTCGATCAACAATATACAATGTATACCTATTGTTGATCAAAGTTTTTTACCAACTAAACCACCGCTTTAGATGTTTCAGATAACTGTCTAAAACTTTTTTTTGGGAATTCTAAAGCTAAAAGCTAAATGGGTGCATTGTATTTTGCAGTGCTCTTACGCCCAAACTATTATTTTTTTCAAAGTTGCGGAGCTTTGAAATGCAGAATTTTATACATGTTGCTATCGTAGAATGAGCACGAAAGGAAATATTTTCAAAAAACTGCTTTAGGTCGCCATTTTTCGAACATGGCGTCGCTTGCGACAAAAGTACGAGGTGGCAAAGTTAAAATTCGTAAAGAGCACATCAAAATCTATTAATATTGCCAATTTTCAAACATCCTGGAAAACTTTCCAGTTAAACCCCTTAATTCGCAACAAATGACTGAACTATTCAAGAAAAAATATTTTTAAGCTATTGCATAGCTTCTATCGCGGGCCTTGAGCGTGGAGACCGAATCCAGAAATTCTGTCACGAAAATAAATAACACTCTCGGCACTTCATATACCAACGTGTACACGTTAGCGTTTGCATAACGTGTACCTATGTATATGAAGTGAAGTAGCGTGAAGTGGGGTGGGCTGATGTGTGTAGGGTGGGGTGAGGTGAAGTGGGGTGTGGTGAGGTGAATTGGTGTGAGGTGGGGTGGGGTGAGGTTAGGTGGAGTGGACTTTTGGCCTTTTGGACTTTTGGCCAAAAGTCCAAAAGTCCAAAAGTCCAAAAGTCCAAAAGTCCAAAAGTCCAAAAGTCCAAAAGTCCAAAAGTCCAAAAGTCCAAAAGTCCAAAAGTCCAAAAGTCCAAAAGTCCAAAAGTCCAAAAGTCCAAAAGTCCAAAAGTCCAAAAGTCCAAAGTCCAAAAGTCCAAAAGTAATAGAGAGTAAGTGAATAGTTTGCGCAAGAGACACTTCCAAAGTGGAAAAATGTGTCCCCCCCCCCCCCCCCTCTAACTTCTAAACTAAGAGAATGATAAATCTAAAAAAATATATGATGTACATTGCCATAAAAACTACCAACGAAAATTGGTTTGAACGAGATGGAGCTGGTAGTTTTTTTTAATACGTCATAAACCGCAATTTTCGGTTAGAAAAATCACTACCACTGCGAACGTGTTAAATCATCAATCAAAGTTACAACGAACTATAAGAACTTTTATATTATGTTACTTGCTGCTCCGAAACCCTTCATGGGCGAGTCCAACTCGAACTTGGCCGGTTTTTTTACTTTTTGTTTTCATTTTAATAAAATTTTATATAAGTCGAAAATATATTTTTATTTTATTTTAAAATATAGTCTGAAAAATGGGCTTCCTAAGAATATAACATTGTTGCATATTATTCCAAACAGATTTTCTGAAAATTGAGAAAATGTGAAATATCCCTAGACGGTGTTGATGTGTGTAGTACTTATCTATACTAATATTATAAAGAGGAAAGATTTGTTTTTTTTAGTTTTTTGTTTGTTTGTTTGTAACGAATAGACTCGGAAACTACTGGACCGATTTGAAAAATTCTTTCACTGTTGGGAAGCTACACTCTTTGCGGTGAACATAGGCTACATTTTATTCCCATATTCCCACGGGAACGGGAACTACGCGGGTGAAACCGCGTGACGTCCGCTAGTACTGTATATTCTACAAATATCCCTCAAGCTTATTTCCTAGAACAGGGATTTGTACCTAAATAAATAGTCTTACTGAGTTCATTTCAACATAAAATATTCAAAATCGCGGTTGTCTGTGATCTATTGGCTTTCACGGATTATGTAAAGTGGGTTCCGTAGCAAATATTTATTATTTCTGAGGATGGCAGCGAAATATACCTCGACGGCTCCTTTATAAGCATTTATAGAAGGGGTGAAGAGAATAATTTTCAATTTATATGTGACTAGCTGATGCCCGCAGCTTCGCCCGCGATGGCGCTGTATGTGAAATTTTGCTGAATTTTCTTTGCTATAAACCTCACGGAGCCCGAGACCTTTCCAACGAATGCAAAACCGTGGAAATCGGTTTGTGCGTTCTAAAGTTATAGCGTCAGGAAGGTAAACCCGACTTATTTTTATATAATAGATTTATATCTGAAACTAGTTGATACCCGTGATAATGCCTGCGTTGTGAACTTTAAACGTGAATACTTCATATAAGAGGGTGAACCGCATCGTTTCGTAATGCGTTACGGCGCCAGTCTGTCTGGTTACCCTGTGCCTCATGCATAAGTTGAAAAAACATATAAGTAGTTCAACAAATTTTGGGCTAGATTATTGTCGCGATGATCTCACGATCTGCGAGTTTCTGAAGTTATACTCCAAGGAGATTCTTACTTGAGGTACAGACTCCATGGTAATAGGCATCGTCTGTCCATTTCTTTTATATCTAAATTTGAATCTGAAAGGAGTCAATATCATTAATGTGGACCAAGAGTTATGCATACAATGTGCTTTATGATATGTATATTGATGCCTGCTACTCTCATTCAATTAAGAGTAACGTATATTATTATTGTTATAGGTAATTCACAAAAGAACATCTCTGGACGTATAAGCCCCGCACCTTGATATTGCGCTTGGCGGCCATCTTGGTGACCACTTGGAGACGTATATCCGTCGAGCAGTCAGTACTAAAAAAAATACCGTACGCAGCTTCGCGAGGCCAGCGCGCGCTCGCGTTACGTCACGATGACGTCACTTAGCTATCATTATGACAAGGTTCCAGCGCATTACCAACTTGCGGGGCTTATAAACAGTTGTACGAAATGGTAAGAACCCAGCCTATCTATCTTTCATCCTTTTTTCGACAATGATGTTGTGTGAGAATTATTATTATTCCTCTTTATTACAATATATCACATATAAATTTACATTTTTAAATATACCTATATAAAAAATACATTTAAAAATATAAAAAAATAGTATCCCACCGGCATCGGGTACAGGGACCAAGCTACCGGTGGTCAGGGCTCCAGAGACAGGAATCGCCTCACAATACGTGCCGTGCTCAGTAAAACTGCCTTTTGCATCAAGCCCTTGACCCAACTGCCTAACGCAAGCCTCTTAAGATGTTGATCGAGGCTTTTGGCGATCAGACCGTGTGCTGATACGACTATCGGAACAATAATCGCTGAATCCACATCCCACATGTCGACAACCTCGTGAGCCAAGTCCAAATATTTCAATTGTTTATCTTTTTCTGCTTTCACGAGATTCTCGTCATGTGGAACCGTAATATCAACGATTATTGCGAGGCGCTCTGGTCGATCTATTACCACTATATCAGGCTTATTGGCTACAATAGTCCTGTCAGTGATAATAGACCGATCCCAGTATAACGTGATACGACCATTCTCTAGAACTGGGTCGGGCACATACCTGTAATATGGTACCTCTGAATCTACAAGTTTATATTTTAGCGCAAGTTGCTGATGGATAATCCTGGCCACTTGGTTGTGTCTATGCAAGTACTCGCCGTTGGCAAGACGAGGACAACCAGAAATGATATGTCTGAGAGATTCACCCGGTAGGTGGCATGCCCGACATATGTCAACCGTACCGTCTCTCATAATATATTTCCGATAGTTATTCGTCATGACAACTTCGTCTGTAATCGCACAAACAAAACCTTCAGTTTCTCCGAACAAATCTCCGAAACGTAGCCAGGATACGGAAGCTAGAAAATCTACATCGGGCCCATGTAAGGCCCGATAAAATCGTCCATGCAGCTCTTTACCCTGCCATATCTCCTTGCGATCATTAGTCGTCAATATTACTGGTTTGTGCCAGTTCTCTTTGGCAAGAGCAAGAGGGGTCAGTCCATTGTCTATTGCTACCACATCCCGATGCATACCCACGTCAGCATGAAGGAAATATTCCCTAAGGTTGTATACCTCACGATTGTGTAAGGTCTTGGCATTTAAAAAGCCGCGACCTCCGCACTTTCGTGGGATATACAACCTCATTACAGACGAACGTGGGTGATGCATTCGGTTTATGGTCAATAGCGAACGGACTTTTCTATCCAGGGCGTCTAATTCAGTCTGAGTCCACCTAAGTATGCCGAAGGAATAGATTAAGATTGGCATTGCCCAACCGTTGATAGCCCGCACCTTGTTACCGCCCGACAAAAGACTTTTCAGCACTTTTTTCAGGCGGCCAAAGAAACGGTCCACCAACGTTTGTTTCATGCCTATCTCTGTAATACCTAATGCCTGCGACATACCTAGATATTTATAGGTTTCAGTCGCGGAAAGGGATTTAAGTTTTGTGAAATCTGAAAGTTGTACTCTTTCAGATTCCACAATCCGACCCTTCTTTACATGCATGACTGCACATTTATCTACACCAAATTCCATTTTGATAGAATTACTGAAAGCTTCTGTGACTTTTAGTAACTCGATCAAGTGGGAATCGGTGGAGGCAAATAATTTTAAGTCATCCA
Organism: Miltochrista miniata; assembly: GCA_933228765.1. Lineage (NCBI taxonomy): Eukaryota > Metazoa > Arthropoda > Insecta > Lepidoptera > Erebidae > Miltochrista > Miltochrista miniata. Next base: position 9,353,179 of record OW121769.1, read on the forward strand.
TGTAAAGAAGGTGGGAAACAACTTGACCTCCTCTCCGAAACTGATAGCCTAATCCTGAACCCTCCAGCAAAGTGCTGAGAGGATTCAGTGCCAGGCAAAACCATAAGGGACTCAGACTGTCACCCTGAAATATACCCCTCTTGATCCTGACCGGCTCGCCATCCCCAAGAACCCGACGACATCCTGGATATACAAGAGCCGTTGTCCATTGCCCCATACATGTCTTCAAGAAGGCGCTAAGAGTTGCATCAACTTTATACAACTCCAGCACCTTCAACAGCCATGTATGTGGCACTGAATCATAGGCTTTCTTGTAATCAATCCAGCATGTCGCAAGGTTTTTCCGGTTACGCCGAACCTGCTGATTAATGACCATATCAAGAATAAGGAGTTCTTTAGTACCACGTGACCCGCTTCTACATCCATTTTGAGAGTTGGACATAATAGAATTATTTTCAATATGTGTTGATAGCTTAACTCTCAAAATAGATGTAAGAAGCTTATAGACCGTTGGTAAACAAGTTATCGGTCTATAATTTTTAGGGTCCGTAGTACTACCAGATTTGTAGAGGAGGTGTGTGATACCCGAAGTCATAAAAGATGGAAGCGACCCAGACTCAAGTGATGATTGAAAGCAGGATGCCAAACAAGCATGTGAGCTATGGAACCATTTTAGCCAAAAGTTGTGCAGTCCGTCCGGCCCAGTTGATTTCCAATTGGGCAACGAACGAACCGCACTGGCAATGTCACTAGATGTTATTAGGACTGGTTCCATAGTCTGTATTGACTCACATGAAAGCTTGACATCCCGCATCCACTCACACTCTGTATGACTGACAGGTACCGACCAAATGCCTTGCCAAAATGTACTAGTGGTTTCAGCACTTGGTAGGCACATGTCAGTCATACTTGAATCAGGTTGCTCCCATCTTCTATACACCCATCTCTCATCGTTTTGGAACGAGCGATTCTGAGTATAGCGATCCACTCGCTTTTTGTATCGCCGTATACGGCTTGCCCACGCATAAATTTTCTGCTTCAGGTGGTCTATACGTTCTGTGACTCGCACTGAGTATTCGCGAGGACTAATATCAGTCCCCACAAATGCACGAGTCACAAAACGCATTACCCTGGGACGGGTATTACCCGCCCTGAAGCAGCATAGCTTACCAATGAGTACCCTAGTCTCGGCGATGCGACGCTCAATTCTGCATTGCCAGACTGGAACAGAGTTAGGTCTAGTAGCTGGCTCAAATTTTGGAAATTTTACACCAGCCACCCGACACACTGCTACAGCCGCGCAATACAGAATTGAGTGTGCATCACTTATATCTACACAAGTTTCAAAATAACTTGGTAGAGCCGAGTCCAGGGCACTCACTAGCGTACACATGTTCTTTTTATGCGTAGGCAAACGCGGTATACGTGGACGACTTAAGAGATCACAAAATCTATAATCTTGAATCGCTCGCTCCAAAACACTCCTTAATTCATCGTTATACTGTGTACTTACTGTTGTAACAATATCATCTACTACTTCGTCAATGGGTACGACAGGTTGTGATTCGTTTACTTCACTATTAACACTAGGATGTGACGAAGTAGGGATGATAATGTTACTCTGTACTTCCGAGCGAATCCTCTCAAGCACGGCATCGTCCAACATATGACTACGTTGTATGACCCGTACTTGATCCGATAGCCGCTGCGCCGACACGTTGACAGTTGGTTCAAGAGCCCGAAACAAAGGCAGTAAACGAACACGATACGCTGTGAGGTTAGTTCCTCCCTCTGTAGCCACAAAATATGCCCGCATGACATTTTCATTCATTGACGAAGTCCATCGCATGCGGTGCACATTACCACCGGCAGCGGGGGCCCTATTCGAGACCGGTGGGCCTCGGGGTCCCAAGCGAGACGGTGGCCGGCCTCTCCCCGGTCGACGTATAGGTGTTGGCGACGTCGGCGGAGAGAAATACTCATCACTCGACGTAGAGCTCGACGCCTCTGCGATTCCCCTTGGCGCTGATACACATTCAAGGGGAAGAGAGGCGGAGCTGAGTGATGAGTCCGGAGTTGTTAGGCGTGCTGCTTGTTTCTTGGATCTTGTTAACATTTGCTGGATTCAAATAAATATTTTCATGTTACTGCTTATTAGGCAAGCCATGACAGCTGTCATGGACTTCAAAACCTTTTATAGTCAAATATATTGTAAATGTATTTTTCTTCAACAATTTATCCATCTTTTTATGAAATATTCACTGTAAATCTGTAGTGGTTGATAAATATCTAAAAAATCCGTTATATTTATGTGTATTTATATCAAAAAGTAATTAAAAATGTGGAGCAAAATGTTGACAGAGATACCAATTTTTTTTTTTTTTTTTTATTATTATTAAATTAATACACTAGCAGCTAATGCTGATGCGTGTATATCACTGCACTTGCATTTACAGGTTATTAAATGTTTGTCAAGTCCATTCTTAAAAGTGTTTATGTTAGGGGCACTTTTCACTTGTATTTACAGTTTTTAAATGTTTATCAAGTCTATTCTTAAAAGTGTTTATGTTAGGGGCACTTATCACAATCTCCGGTAAAGAGTTCCATATATGCACTACACGGTTAGGCAGAAAATGTTTCCTAGGATTGCTAGCGCACTGAGACTTATTGAGTTTCATAGTGTGACCTCTGAGATGTTTATTTGGGTTCATCGTGAACATATCCTGAAGGCCTTCTACATTGTAATGCTTATTAAGTATTTTGTAGGTCTCTATGAGGTCACCTCTATTCCTTCTCTGTTCCAATGTTGTTAAGTTTAGCTCTAAAAGGCGTTCCTCATATGTCTTATTTTTCAATGTGATAACCATTTTAGTTGCTCTTCTCTGAACCTTTTCTAACATAAGAATATCTTTTTTGAAATATGGACTCCATATCTGGAAGGCATATTCAAGGAGAGGTCGTATGTATGTCTTATAAATGTTGATAAATAGGTCCTTGGTAATAACATAGAATGCTTTTCTTATCATGTATAACACTGAATTTGCCCTTTTAGTTATATTTATTATGTGTTCATCCCATTTTAGGTTGCTGGTTATTGTAACTCCAAGATCTCTCTGGGAGTTCACTGCTTGCAATGGTACAGACTCAATTGTGTACTTATGTTTAGGGTTACCACTGCCAATATGCAGAACCGTGCATTTGGTCGCATTTAGCGAAAGCAGCCAGTCCTTTGTCCACTGCACTATCCGGTCTAGGTCTTGCTGAATTATGTTGCAAGAGATTATTGGATTTCCCATAATTTTGGTATCATCTGCGTATATTGACAATCTTGAATGAATGCCAGTTCCGATGTCTGCAATATATAGCACAAACAAGATAGGTCCAAGCACGGACCCTTGTGGTACACCACTATGGACATCTAGAGCGTCTGATAATGTTTCACCTACTCTCACCTTGAACTTTCTGTTGGTAAGGAAGTCTTCCATCCAATGAAGAAGTTGCCCACGGACTCCCAGGTGTTCCAGTTTGGTTAATAGCCTTTTAAAAGGGACCCGATCGAAAGCCTTTTCATAATCCAGATATATAACATCAGTGGGTTGTTTGTTGTTCCAGTCCATAGTCCATTGCTGTAGGCCCATAAGGAGGTTTGATATAGTTGACCGTTTAGGTACAAAACCGTGTTGTTCTGGAATGTTGATGTTTTCTGTATTAATAAATGCTCTTAGATCTTCTGCTATTATTTTCTCCATAGCTCTACAAACAATGCTTGTAAGGCTGATGGGCCTGTAATTAGCAGCCAGATTTTTATCACCTTTTTTATATATAGGAGTAACATGGGCCTCCTTCCACCCCCGTGGCAGTTTTCCATTTTGTAAAGATAGGTTCATAATGTGCGCCAGCTGATGACAGAGAACATTGCTACACCGTTTCAGTAACATTGATGGTAAAGCATCTGGTCCCATCGAAGTTGAGTCGCTGAATGTTTTCAAGGCTTTAGTCACTTTATCTGGAGTAAATGTTACTGAAGAAATGGAGTTTTCAACGCGAGGAATGGATATGTTTGGTATATGTGAGCCTGCCAACTCCACAACAAACGACTTCTCAAATTGTTGGGCAAACAAATCGGCTATCTTCTTATGTTCACTTGTTATGTTTCCTTTATCATCCTTCAACGATGGTGGTACAGTTACTGTTGAAGATAGTTGCTGGCGGACATACGAGTAGAATGATTTAGGTCCACGTTTAACAATACCTTTCTCAAACTCCATTCTTAGAGTTCTAACCATGCTGACTAGTTGATTATTGGCGTTCCTGTACTTTCCATATGCGTCATTAGATGGGTTCAAAATATACTGCCTCCATAAACGTTTTTTATTATCTGCCATTTCCAATACCTGATTACTGATCCATGGTTTATTAATATTGTAATTCTTGCGTGCTCTTTTAATTGGAACTTCAGTTTTAATGACATTGTGAGTTTTCATTACAAATTTTGTCCAAGCTGACTCAACATCAATTTCCTGTGTGTCACTAATATTTTCGGCAGAAAGAGCTTGAGCTATTTTTTCATAATCGGCATTGAAATAGTTTCTGCGTTGTTGTTGTTTAGGAGCAACTTTACTCAGCAATTGCGATCTGATTTGCGCTGTTCCCACTAGTACCTCATGGTCACTTTTTCCTATATTGGGGTAGTGTTCCACTTTAGTGCAAAAGTGTTCCTCATTACAGAGTATTAGATCCAGTAGTGACTCCTCTTTATTTCTCCTTCTTGTCATTCTTGTTACTAATTGGTATAAGTTTGCACTCGTAAACATCTCCACAAATTGCCCATGAAGTAAATTGTATTCACTCAAATCGAATTTACTCAGTGGCCATTTCAAATCTGGAAGATTAAAGTCTCCCATAATTAGCAATGTATCAATACTTTCAGAAGCACTTTTTATGGTTTCAAATAGTAGTCTATCAGATTCATCGAAATTATAATGAGTTGGTCGATAGATACCCGCAAGCAACATCCTAAATTTACCACATTCCAAATTCAACCATAACCCCTCAACTTGTGCAATATTGTAAGTAGGATGAACGGTCACATGTATAGGTATATTGTCAATTTTATGGGACACATAGATAGCTACACCACCCCATCCCGTTCCCTTAGCTCGGTCGTGTCTGAACAAATTGTAGCCCCTGATATTAACCAAGCTACTATCAATGGTGGGTTTTAGATGAGTCTCCGTTATTATAATACAAGTCGGTTTAATTTTATTAATTTCTACAATAAGCAAATCTCGTTTAGCCATAATCGATGCCAGGTTCGTATAAAAGAAGGTAATCTCTAGAATTCCACCGTCTGTCTCTATAGCTTTTTTCCACTTACAATTTTAGGGGAATTGTGTACATATTTAATAGTTAGGTCACTTTCCCCACCATCCTGCCTTTGCTTCAGCTCTTCACGCAGCTTCTGTAAGTATTCACGTTGATACGGTGTAAGGTCATTCTTGGCTGAGACATGGGACGGAAGCTTTTTGTTGTTTTTTAAGACACTCACAGCAGATCGTTTAGAAGGAAAAATTACCTTAATAGGACGCGGTGACGACTGCTTTGGTTTTCCAAGGCGGATTACAGCAACAGGAGGCTCTAAGTTCGGAATATTGGCCATGGCTTGACGAACCTGCTCTTTATCATAGTCAATACGTACCTCTTTATCCCGTACAGAATCACCTGTTTGCAGTTGACACTCATCAATCCCAAACACAATGACATTCGCAGTTCGCTTTTTACGCTCTGCCAGTTCACCTACGATGCTCTCTAAGCTAGTTGTTTGAACTTGTTTGGCTTTTAACATTTCAATTTCATTTTTCAATTGAGACACTGTGTTCCTCAATGCAGGCAATTGACGCACTCCAAGCTCGCATTCTGGGCACAAATACTTCAAGGTAGGAGATTGAAGTATAATCACTCTCAGCTCAGTGGCCAGCAGTCCACTACACTTCACACATATCTGCCTTTTGCAACCGTGACACTGAATCTTAGGGTTTTTTTCGTCAACTTTAGGTATATCTTTATCACATTTGAGACAAACAGGCATTTTTGAGACACTTGGTGTTTTACAATACCAAAGGAGGGTAGTCGAAAAAACTAAAGCAAAGATATTGCGTCAAACTCGAAACTATTTATACTGATTCAGCCAGAATTCCTATTAATTCAGTGAAAAAAAAAACACTTGTACAGTTCATCCAATCAGTAGTGAACACTCTCACAACACTTTAGTCACAATTCTAACACTTTTACTAACAAAAAATTAATTAAATTGACAAGCATTAAGTTACTCTGTAAACGAAATTTGACAGGTCCATGTCCGCAAATATTTATTTATTTATTACAAAAAAAAATTATATTAGTTTAAGTTATCACTTCCTGCCTCAATTTTCCCAAACGCCCACAGTATGGGGTTCTTCAAAAGAGGTCTTAGAAGGATACAAGGTGTAGCGTCTCTGGTGTTGCAAACTACATAGGCTACGGTGACCACCAGCGCATCTGGTGGGCCGCATGCTTGTCTGCCACCGTATTGGTATAAAAAAATACACTTCTAAAATTACAATTCTATTTGTACTATTGTATCCATTGATCATTCATGATATTGATAAGAGCGATTTATCAACTGAGTAAATGAGTTATTGGATTCAGTCCTAGGCGAGTTACGTGAGTGAAATATGTGTATTCGTGATATTATCTCAGTACCTATATTATGCGAGCGATGAAAATAGAGAAAAAATTGCTACTAAATGTATAAATGTGAAAGTTACTTTGTCTGTCTGTAACGATTACATACCTGAACCCTGAAACAGATTCTGATGAATTTGGTTGCGAGAGAGAATCGATCTTTAGAAAAAATATACCTAGGCTACTTTTAGGCCGGTAACAAGATTCTGGGAAAAAAAATACGTAGATTTATTAATAACCAGTTGCATTCGTTACCCATACACCATACCAATCGAAGCACATACACATGGATAGGGAATATAAAGTATATTTCTACTTTGGAGGTAAAAGACTTTTACGTGTGGTAATCATGTCCCGCTACGTCGAGTCTCCGCTACGTCGAGTCGTTCCTTCGGTCGGTGCAATAAAGCGTAGTCGCCTCTACGTCGAGTCGCCGCTACGTCGAATGGTTCCGAGGGCCCCGATGCAATAAAACGTAGTCGCCTCTACGTCGAGTCGCCGCTACGTCGAATAACCCTGAGTAAGCACCACCAAGTGGATGTGCCGACACGTCGAATAGCCTCCACGTCTACTTTGCAAAGTTTGTTTTGCGTTTATTCCATTTATTCCCGCTACGTCGTAGCAGAGACTCGACATAACGGAACTCGACATAGTGGGACTACATCATCCCAACGGATGTTAAACCGGACTCGATTCGATTAAAACCATTATGGTCCCCAAACGCTTGACGGACGTGAGGGCAAGCCGGGAGGTAATAGACTAGCTTAGCTGAGCTAAAAATTAAGCTATCATTAGTTTACTATTACCAAATTACATCACGAATACCTAATACTATTATATAGAATATATTATTATAATCTGTCCTCAGGTCCAGCGTGCGTGGTGTGACGTCCTCGCACGTCAAAATTTTGAATCATTGGTGGGTGTTGCCGCGGGGACAGACCTTGCCAGATTGCGTGCAGTGGCGCAGCCCGAGTCTGGGGCTTGGCTTTACGCGCTTCCTTCACCCCACGTAGGTACTTTGTTGGACGACGACTCTTTGCGGGTGGCTGTGGCTCTCCGACTTGGCTGCAGCGTTTGCGAACCTCACGTATGCATCTGCGGTGCCCGGGTGGAGAGCGATGGTCATCACGGATTGAGTTGTCGTCGCTGCATGGGCAGGCATCCGCGTCACCATGCTCTTAATGATTTAATCCGACGAGCGCTGGTGTCGGCTGATGTACCGTGTGTGCTCGAACCACCAGGATTGTCCCGCACTGATGGCAAAAGACCAGATGGCCTGACCCTGGTGCCTTGGAGGAATGGCAGGTGCTTGGTGTGGGACGCAACATGCGTCAATACTTTTGCTGCCAGTCACCTTGCTCGCACCGTCCACACACCGGCAGCCGCAGCAGAGGCCTACAAAAAGCGACTAAAATACGCGGGGATAGAGTCGCAGTACCTTGTAGTACCGGTGGCCGTGGAAACGATGGGCTGTTGGGGGGTCGAGGCCAAGGCTTTGATTTCGGAGATAGGGCGTAGAGTACGTGATAAGACTCGGGATGCCCGCGCCTGGTCATATCTGGTACAAAGGATAGCCATAGCCATACAGAGAGGCAACGCCGCGAGTGTATTGGGCACATTTGGGCCAGGTATGGGCGGGGGTGGGTTATCCCGTACAGAGTAGGTACCTAGGTTAACTTGACCAGGTCCAGCCATGAAGGAACGGGTGAATATTTTAGTTATATTTGTTTTTTTTTGTGTTTAATTGTGTGTGTAAATTGTATGTTGACATTTTGTATTACTGAAATTATAATCTGTGCTATTATCTTACTTAAAATTTACCTAGCTGTATCGATGTAGCTATAGGACTAACTATTCAATTGGAATATTTTTTTACCTTCGATCAACAATATACAATGTATACCTATTGTTGATCAAAGTTTTTTACCAACTAAACCACCGCTTTAGATGTTTCAGATAACTGTCTAAAACTTTTTTTTGGGAATTCTAAAGCTAAAAGCTAAATGGGTGCATTGTATTTTGCAGTGCTCTTACGCCCAAACTATTATTTTTTTCAAAGTTGCGGAGCTTTGAAATGCAGAATTTTATACATGTTGCTATCTTAGAATGAGCACGAAAGGAAATATTTTCAAAAAACTGCTTTAGGTCGCCATTTTTCGAACATGGCGTCGCTTGCGACAAAAGTACGAGGTGGCAAAGTTAAAATTCGTAAAGAGCACATCAAAATCTATTAATATTGCCAATTTTCAAACATCCTGGAAAACTTTCCAGTTAAACCCCTTAATTCGCAACAAATGACTGAACTATTCAAGAAAAAATATTTTTAAGCTATTGCATAGCTTCTTTCGCGGGCCTTGAGCGTGGAGACCGAATCCAGAAATTCTGTCACGAAAATAAATAACACTCTCGGCACTTCATATACCAACGTGTACACGTTAGCGTTTGCATAACGTGTACCTATGTATATGAAGTGAAGTAGCGTGAAGTGGGGTGGGCTGATGTGTGTAGGGTGGGGTGAGGTGAAGTGGGGTGTGGTGAGGGGAATTGGTGTGAGGTGGGGTGGGGTGAGGTTAGGTGGAGTGGACTTTTGGCCTTTTGGACTTTTGGCCTTTTGGCCTTTTGGCCTTTTGGACTTTTGGACTTTTGTACTTTTGGACTTTTGGTCTTTTGGGCTTTTGGACTTTGGTTTTTTGGACTTTTGGGCTTTTGGACTTTGGACTTTTGGACTTTTGGACTTTTAGCCTTTTGAACTTTTGGACTTTGGACTTTTGGACCCAAAAGTCCCAAAAGTCGCAAAAGTCGCAAAAGTCGCAAAAGTCGCAAAAGTCGCAAAAGTCCCAATAGTCGCAAAAGTCCCAATAGTCCCAAAAGACCCAAAAGTCCCAAAAGTCCAAAAGTCCAACAGTCCAAAAGTCCAAAAGTCCAACAGTCCAAAAGTCCAAAAGTCCAAAAGTCCAAAAGTCCAAAAGTCCAAAAGTCCAAAAGTCCAAAAGTCCAAAAGTCCAAAAGTCCAAAAGTCCAAAAGTCCAAAAGTCCAAAAGTCCAAAAGTCCAAAAGTCCAAAAGTCCAAAAGTCCAAAAGTCCAAAAGTCCAAAAGTCCAAAAGTCCAAAAGTCCAAAAGTCCAAAAGTCCAAAAGTCCAAAAGTCCAAAAGTCCAAAAGTCCAAAAGTCCAAAAGTCCAAAAGTCCAAAAGTCCAAAAGTCCAAAAGTCCAAAAGTCCAAAAGTCCAAAAGTCCAAAAGTCCAAAAGTCCAAAAGTCCAAAAGTCCAAAAGTCCAAAAGTCCAAAAGTCCAAAAGTCCAAAAGTCCAAAAGTCCAAAAGTCCAAAAGTCCAAAAGTCCAAAAGTACAAAAGTCCAAAAGTACAAAAGTCCAAAAGTCCAAAAGTCCAAAAGTCCAAAAGTCCAAAAGTCCAAAAGACCAAAAGTCCAAAAGTCCAAAAGTCCAAGAGTCCAAGAGTCCAAGAGTCCAAGAGTCCAAGAGTCCAAGAGTCCAAGAGTCCAAGAGTCCAAAAGTCCAAAAGGCCGAAAGTCCACAGTCAAGTAGGTACTTGGTACTTTACTTTGTTGAACATAGGCCTTAAAATCTTACTTCTTACTAATCTTACTTCTTACTAATATTATATTATATGCAGCAGAAACAGATCTCCAAAAGTATAGGGATCCTTGGCGTTGACATCTCCAGTGACGTTCAGTTCCGTAGTCATTTGGAGGACAAGGCTAAGCTGGCGTCCAAGAAGCTAGGTGTGCTCAACAGGGCGCGGCGGTACTTCACTGCGGCGCAAACACTGCTTCTCTATAAGTCGCAAGTGCGGCCGCATATGGAGTACTGCTGTCACCTCTGGGCGGGAGCACCTGAATATCAGCTTCGTCCATTTGGCTCGGTGCAAAGACGAGCTGTAAGAATTGTCAACGATCCTGTACTTACAGCTGGTGTGGAACCTCTTCGCGACAGGAGAGACTTTGCCTCCTTATGCGTGTTCTACCGCCTGTACAATGGTATGTGCTCTGAGGAATTGTTTGATATGATGCCCACGGCTACGTTCTATCATCGCACCGCTCGCCACAGACAGGGAGTTCATCCTCACACTCTGCGTCCGGTGCGTTCCAGCACGGTTAGATCCGATAGGTGTTTTCTTCCACGCACGCTTAGGTTGTGGAATGACCTCCCTGCCTCGGTTTTCCCAAACGCCTACAGTATGGGGTTCTTCAAAAGGGGTCTTAGAAGGTTTTTACAGGGTCGGCAGCGCGAGTGTGGCACCTCTGGTGTTGCAAACGTTCATAGGCTGCGGTGACCACCGGTCCTTCTGGTGGGCCGTATGCTTGTCTGCCACCTTAGTGGTATAAAAAAAAAAAAAAAAAAAAAATAAATAAATGCGAAAGTTTGTGAGTGTGGATGTTTGTTACTCTTTCACGCTCAAACCGCTGAACGGATCGGGCCTAAATTTGGTACAGAGATACATTATAGTCTGGAATAACACATAGGCTACCTTTTATCCCGAGAATAACTTCCCGCGGGAACAAATTTTACGCGGGCGAAGCTGCGGGCATCAGCTAGTATTCTTATATAGAAATAATTATACTAGCATAGTTGATAAAAAATGCTATGTAATAGCTTTACCGCGGCAGTCCCCGAGTGCCACACGTCTTTTCTTCTATTTTCTTTTCAAATCACCACTTCCGTAATGGTATAATTATTTTCCCTTTCATAATACTTGGACCCTACATTGGCTATGAAATAGGTATTTAAAGTATAGGGTGTCTCAATAAGAGTGCACTTTTTAAATTTTGTGCATTTTTTTTTTGTGCAAGTGGCGACTCTGAGATTTGACAGCTTACACATTTATTTGTTCCGATTAATAAAAATGGAGCGCTTTTCGAAAGAACAACGCGTAATAATTGTGAAAACTTATTACAAAAATTTGGAAAGTTATGCTGAGACCGCTCGCAAACTACGAACAATTTTCAGTCGAGAAAGTGCGCCTAATGTGTGAATCATTCGAAGAGTTCTCAAAAAAAAATTAAGAAACTGGGTCGGTAATGGACAGTAAGACTCCTGTGCTTCCGTTGTGTGCGGATGGCATGTGGTTTCAGCAAGACGGCGCGGCGCCACCTGGTACACCGCGCATGAAACAATCCATTGCAGCAACGGTTGCCGGAAAAAATATCTCAATAAATTCTGATGTGAACTGGCCACCAAGATTTAACGCCGTGCGATTTTGTTCTTTGGGGTTTTCTCTAATCGCAGGTTTAAGCGAATAAACCAGAAACAATGCCTAAGCTCAAATCCGAGATCCAACGAGTCATCGGAGCGAAACAGCCTCATCTCTGTGAAAAAGACATGAAAATTTTCATGAATAAAGTAATGGCCTGCCATCAGAACCGTGGAGGCCATTTAACGGATATTTTGTTCCATACTTAATCGGAACATGTCTTTTTGACAATTCAATAAAAAAATCACAACTCTCTCAAAAAAATATGTTTTTTTTAATAAAATGAAAAAGTGCACTCTTACTGAGACACCCATTACAATAACTTAATTACACAAGTTCCCTTAAAACTTAGCGCCAACATTGGTTCAAAACAGCCAAAATTACACAGTAAACATTTTTTCTGTTTCAACGAAAACCAAATTATTAATTAACGTGCTTTCATTTGACCCAGCCTAGTTTTAAAACAAGCTGAAATACACTTTATTCCTTCGTGATAAGGTATATTTACAGTTGAAAGGTATGATACAGACCGCTTTTATGGTCTTATAAATGCGCGCAGGTGGGAAAACATGTAATTAGGAGATTTAATAATATTTATTGCTTTTGTTATATGGACTTAGACTTGTAGACTATGTGGTAATATGTATGATTATGTATAGAAACTGCTCGTGTTATAGTTATATACGATTCGAGTAAGAACGTTTGCATTTAAGACTGTGTCGGATTTTCCGAACGTCTATAGTATTTTCACATATTGGGTTCTTCAGAAGGAATTTTCCGAACGTCTATAGTATTTTCACATATTGGGTTTTTCAGAAGGAATTTTCCGAACGTCTATAGTATTTTCACATATTGGGTTCTTCAGAAGGAATCTTCCGAACGTCTATAGTATTTTCACACATTGGGTTTTTCAGAAGGAATTTTCCGAACGTCTATAGTATTTTCACACATTGGGTTTTTCAGAAGGAATTTTCCGAACGTCTATAGTATTTTCACACATTGGGTTCTTCAGAAGGAATTTTCCGAACGTCTATAGTATTTTCACATATTGGGTTCTTCAGAAGGAATCTTCCGAACGTCTATAGTATTTTCACACATTGGGTTTTTCAGAAGGAATTTTCCGAACGTCTATAGTATTTTCACACATTGGGTTCTTCAGAAGGAATTTTCCGAACGTCTATAGTATTTTCACATATTGGGTTCTTCAGAAGGAATCTTCCGAACGTCTATAGTATTTTCACACATTGGGTTTTTCAGAAGGAATTTTCGAACGTCTATAGTATTTTCACACATTGGGTTCTTCAGAAGGAATCTTCCGAACGTCTATAGTATTTTCACACATTGGGTTCTTCAGAAGGAATCTTCCGAACGTCTATAGTATTTTCACACATTGGGTTTTTCAGAAGGAATTTTCGAACGTCTATAGTATTTTCACACATTGGGTTCTTCAGAAGGAATCTTCCGAACGTCTATAGTATTTTCACACATTGGGTTCTTCAGAAGGAATCTTCCGAACGTCTATAGTATTTTCACACATTGGGTTCTTCAGAAGGAATTTTCGAACGTCTATAGTATTTTCACACATTGGGTTCTTCAGAAGGAATTTTCCGAACGTCTATAGTATTGGAACACATTGGGTTCTTCAGAAGGAATTTTAGATTACAACGTCTTTGGTGTTGCAAACTTCTATACTTAGCTCACGATGACCAGTTTCGGTTAGAGAGATGTTTGTGTATCTATATAAGAGCCCGAAGGAATATGTTATATTAAGTACTGCGGGCAAAGAAGATTGGTATACAGGGCCACCCTACAGGATTGGTCATTTAGTGCGCCTTCACACTAGCGTGTTTCCAGCGTAGGCGTTCGAGGGACGTATGCTCAGCGCAGACGCCGCGCTAGCGCCACACAATTTCGTTGTCGTTTCAGTATTGTCATCAACAACAAGAAGCCCTGAGATCGTTCTCACCCGACTGCCCCTCTCTAACAAGTTTATTGTGAAACTTCAATCAGATTGACGTTGTCATTTTTGTTTTATTTCAAATTTTGAACAGATGATCCACGGGACCTAGTGACATAGTTTGATGCGACAGAGTCACAGACTACAGACAAAGTCTCGACATAAGCCCCTCTGCACTCTATTCTATAGAGAAGGGCTAAAATGGATTCGTACAACGAGACACTATTGATGCCTTTGCTTTTAAAAAGAAAATACCTAATTGTGAAAACGAAAAAATAAAAATCAAAGGATATGGGATAATTTATTATCGAGTGTACCTACACTGTGTAGTAAAGTCAAGTCAAGGTGATTATTTTGTGCTTTATTCTAAACACTTAAAAAAATATCCAAGATATTTTTATTCTTACTTTCGAATGGCGAAACTCATATTTGATGAATTGTTACAAAAATACAAAGTGATATACAAACACTACAAATATCAGGATACACATTTGATGCTTTGTGTATCGGCTGAACAAAGACTTGTTATTATATACTTAAAGGTGAGTAAGTAAGTAAGTAAGTAAGTAAGTAAAATTTTAAGACACCAATTTAACCTAAAATATTTGTGATAAAGTTTACAAAAGAAACAAAAGCACAAATATGTACAATTGGCGGCCATAGCGCTAAAAGCAATCTCTTACTGGCAACCTTTAATAAGTATATTTAATTAAAAAAAAAAGCTTCCAAGTGCGGATCGAACTCACGCACGGAGGGGGTTCCGTACCAAAAACGGCAATTTCATCACGTATGTTGTATGGGACCTCCCCTCACTGTTTTTTAGTTTTTTATTTTTTGTTATAGCGGTAACAGAAATACATAATCCTGTGAAAATTTCAGATATTCAGCTATCACCATTTCTGACATACAGCCTCGTGATGGACAGACAGACCGACAGACAGACGGACAGCGAAGTCTCAGTAATAGTCATGTTTTTAACCTTTCAGGTACGAAACCCTACAACCGAATTTAATTTTTGTATTTTATGAAATTCCAGCTCGCTAGCTATCACAGTTCCTGTGATGTATATCGAGGCTGTAGCCTCGTGACGGACGGACAGAGAGACAAACGGACTGCAAAGTCTCATAAATAGGGTTTCGTTTTTACCCTCTGGGTACGAAACCCTAAAATGAAACAAATAATAGTACATTATGATACAAGTTCGGTAAGTTGATAATTACAGCAGAGGCTGTAATTATCAAAGCGAACGTGTGTCATACGACGTTTTATAACATATTTGCGAGGAAACAAGGAAATAAATAAAACGGGGACATTCATAAACTAACAAAAAAACGTAGCAAAAAATAGCCAGAATAAAGCGCGCGGAATTTTACTTGTTCACAACGCTTTCTTTTTTTCTTATTTATTATGAGGCAAAGGCACAAAAACAGCCAGTATCCATACTAATATTATAAAGCTGAAGAGTTTGTTTGTTTGTTTGTTTGTTTGTTTGTTTGTTTGTTTGTTTGAACGCTAGGATCTCAGGAACTACTGGTTCGATTTCAAAACTTTTTTTACAGTTTGATAGTTCATTTATTGAGGATGGCTATAGGCTATATAACATCACGCTAAGACGAATAGGAGCAGAGCAGCAATGAAGAATGTTTCGAAAACGGGAAATTATTTTTGCCGTCTGAGAGCTTCCGAGGTGTACGCTGCCTAAATGGTTAAAGTTACGTAAAAATTGTGTATTACAAAATTGTTTCTCTTAAAAAGTTCTATAAAAAAGTCCGCTACAGCATATGTCTATCTTTTAAGGTTCGCTCACAATAACCTAATTTGTCTTTCTTTTAAGGTTAGCTCACAATATTATCAAACTGAAGAGTTTGTTTGTGCTAGGATCTCAGAAACTACTGTTTGCATTACAAAAATAATTTCACAGTTTTTTAGTCCATTTATTTAGGATGGCTAATGGCTATAAAACATCGCGCTAAGACAAATAGGAGCGTAGCAGCCATGAATAATGTTTTAAGAACGGGGAAAATGTATTTCTTTTAAGAGCTTTCATTCCGTACGTTGCGTAAATGGTTAAAGTTACATAAAAATTGTGTACTACAAAATGTTTCATTTTAAAAAGTTACAAAAAAAAGTCCTAAACAGCATATACCTATCTTTTAAGGTTCACTTACAATAACCTTCTTAATATTTTTTTAAATTATGAGCGACGCAACTCGACGCGTCGGGACGGGAGTAAACGTTTTCTGCAGCAGTAGCCAGTCAACTGAAAGATAATACCGGCCAAGTGCGAGTCGGACTCGCACATGATGCAAAAAACGGACTAAAATAAATGCGACGGGAAATATTATATCACTTCAACAAAGTTGTGCGGTTCAACTCTAAAGGTAGGTAGGTAATCTTTTTTATTGTAACATCATTGATGGTAATGAATTTAAGCGACGCGATGGGAAAAATTATATCACTTTAAATATTAAAACCTACCACACCTCTAATAAATATACCTACCTAAGACACGCGGCGAGAGTAACGAGAGTAAATACGACGGGATTATATTACCTACTTAAAATACCTATTAATCTAAACTCTCTTTCTCACTCTCATGTGACGCAAACGAAGTTGCGCGGGTCAGCTAGTTAATAATAAAGTAAATTAATATTATTTGTTTTGGTTTCACATTTAATTGTCAAAATTTAACACAATTTATTGTCAAAATTAATTAAATTAAACAATTCAATGTTTAGTTTATTATATTTTATCTCACAAAGTCAATTTTATTTATAAAATGTTGACCACTTTTCTGGCATAAAAACTCTTTGCTAAGATTTTTAAAAAGTACCGTTCGTTTTAGACGCAATCGTCCGTTTTACTTTACATTACCGGACTAGGCCGTAATGAGATACATTACGTTAGTGAAATTGGTCAAATAAGAGACCCTTTACAAGCAAATGTGTTATAAAATAACATTACTGCAAACAAAATAACACAGAAATCTTTTCCAGTAGAAGACTATCAATGAAACAGTTAAAGAAAGAATTTGTGTAACATTTTCTTTGAATTATCATAATATCTATTCTGACTTTCTAAAAAGATCTGTGATTCAAAAAAATAAAAGATCTGTCACTGATTTTAGTCGTCGACAATCTCTCGTTGTTCAGACATGACAGATAGAGTTCCATATTCAAATGTATTCACGGTGGGCTTTGTATTGTGTTCATACACGGTACTGACTGTGTCTCATATTTATAGAGATGTTGCAGTACGATCTGCAAATCGGAAAATATGTAGAAAATATAATTTTGTACGCAGGTATTAGGTATACTTATGGGAAACGTCTTCTAGATCTTGTTGTTGTTGACTGCCTCGTTGATCTAGAGGTCGTTAACGCCTCCGGTGTTGCAACCGTCCACAGGTTACTGTGACCACCAGTACATCTGGTCCGTATGCATGTCTGCCACCTTAGTGGTATTAAAAAACTCGAAATTGTGTATTCTGGAATACTCGGCTAGACGCCCTAATCACTTGATCATCGAGACACTACTCTTAACCCACTAACTACGTCGCCTAAGACGTATGAAGTGATTTTTTTTTGTTCTGACAGTAGTGTCTCGGTGGCCCAGTGCAACTACAGATCACGAGGGTTCGATTCCTACCGGGGAAATCTATCACTTATTTTATGCACTAAGCTAGTACTTTTAATGAACTGTTAAGTTGTAAAATGCCTACTGTTGGTATACAAACCATGTGACAAGTTTACATAAGATACAATCACGTCTATGTCCCAGAGATAGCATTGAATAACCTACACTTCGTCAATACTTTATTTTGGACTTTTTAGGGCGGAAGACTGTCACCGAAAAATTGTCTATCTATAACGATGCTCTAATTCAAAACAAATTTCCAACAGCTAGGACAGATGTTACAAATCTATGTAATAAAATTTATCACCACATGTGTTGCTAAGCGCAAAACTTGAGAGCGATTGCACTGAGAAGTCGGGGAAAATTTTTAAGTGGAAAAAAGTTATAAAAATGTATTTGAATCGACGGCAGTAAAAAAGTATACCGGAAACTCGGACAAAAATCTAGTAAAATTACGGGTATGAGGGATATAGTTTGCAAAAGAGGTTGGATCTAAAACACGGCTCAGCGACGGGACACAGCTAATCTATAAGTAAATCTCTGACTGAAAATCTTGACTGCCTCGTTGGTCTTGAGGTCAAAATGTGCGATTGCGGTTCAAAAGGTCATGGGTTCGATTCCCACCGGAGACAAAAATTTGTGTGATTCACAAATGTTGGTCTCGAGAGTCTGGGTGTTTCTATGTATGATAAGTATGTATATAAACATTAATATCCGCGATCTGATACCCAAAACACAAGCAGGTTATTCCTAGCTTACTTTGGGATCAGATAGCGTTGTGTGAAAATGTCAGTGACATATTTATTTATTTATCTCTACTATCTAACCTTTTCTACACTTGTCCTAATTTCTATTTTTACTGTAACATATCCAGTATAGGGTTGACTCGACATCGTTAATAAATTATTTATCAGTAACAGCTCACTGAGCGAGCCTGCCATCGATTACTGCTGATGAACACCGAATGTTATGTGATGTAGGTTATATTTGAACCCCTTGATAAATACCTAACTGTACTACATGAATATGACTTTAAAAAACAATTTAGCAATTAGAATGATAAGTTATTTTGAAGTGACAAAATAGGAGAGCAGAACTAATAAACGTTCGTTGGTTTTGTACAAATATTTTAAAACTTTTTCTTAGTTCGAAATTGAAATTGGGTTAGTTACCTAAAAGTGCCTACCTACACTATAAATCAGGGGTTCCCAAACTTTTTGGTATCACGCCCCCCTACTGTTAAAATTAATATGCCCACGCCTCCCCTCAGCCCAGGGAACAGCAAGTGGGCTCGCCAAACAATTTAAAAATAAAATAACAGTAATTATTATTTTTCTAATTTTAGTATTTGTTGTTAAAGCGGTAACAGAAATACATTATTATGTAAAATTTTAGCGCTCTAGCTATTGAGGTGCTTGAAATACAACCTCGTGACGGAAAGACAGACAGACGGACGCCGAAGTTTCTTGAATAGGGGCCCGTTTTGGCCCTTAGGACACGGACCCTGAAACATACCTACAATTATTAAATAAAATAAGAGAAGGTAATAAAGTTTATAAATACATCTCAGACCTCCTCTTGTTTACTATCCCTCTTCTTTGAGGGATGAAGAGACACGCCACCATATTGGCCTGCTTCTGTAAGACTGGCGAGCAGCAAACCCGTCGTTCTCAGGCCTTCCGTCATGAAGGCCGGTAGTCTTGGGCGTATTTATCTCCCGCTCCCATCACGCCACCATTTTTTGCACGCCGAAAGACACAGCTTGGGACCATGGCCCTTAACACGGTCTTGAGCGTGATAATGTCCACACCAGGCCTGCGACCAGGTCTTGGCGTTGCAGCGTCCATGCTGAGCACCGTCAGAATATGCGACACCGTGTCCTCGCTGAAGTAACCGCAGTGCTAGCACTCAGGTGTTACCTTCCGGTGTATGCACCACAGATACTTACCGAAGCACCCGTGCCCGGTAAATATCTATGACGCCTCTTAAGCCACTCTTCCATGATCGGCTTCACCACCTCGATAGTAGTGAGTTCTCAATTTGACAGCTCAGGGAACAGGCCTATGGTATCACTGCAGCTCCTCCAGAACCCTCGCTTTCAGGTCCCATGGAGGGTTCCCAGGTAGGAGACATGCAGCCTCGACGTTGATGCGTTACCCTCTTATTATCCTGATGCCAGCAATTCACGGCCAGACTTACAAAAGGTCACTTCTTACAAAAAGAGTCAAAGATAGATGTGCTTGCATGATTTTGAGAAGATTCTTGATTGTGAATATAATAGAGATAAAAAAATTGCACAACGCAGATTACTAGCAAAATTTAGTTTGCTTTTAAACTTTGTTTTTATTATTGTAACCAATGCTACATGCTAAATGAATATGAATAAAAAAGGTATAACATTTGAGATATTTAACCCAAAATTGTGTCTTAGCATCTTTTCAAAATTTCCATAGCTTGTTCTTGTGATATCACTCTGATCTGACCGCGCCCCCCTGCACATGTCTTCGCGCCTCCCCAGGGAGGCGCGCCCCCCACTTTGAAAACCAATGCTATAAATGTACCTAAATAGATTACACATACTATTTCAAGTTTTAGGTTTTTTTTAAATTATACTTTTAATAATTAATATCCAATACTTACTATTTAATTTTACCAACAGACTCAACTCAAATAATAAATTACAGCCTATTGGTTCTTTTCAAGTTAAGATTAGAAATCAATAAATAATCATTCCATCGAATCCGAAACTCATTAGTTTAATTTCTAGTCATCTATAACATTACATTACACAGCAGACATCAATATTCATTACAAACTGGTAGTGCATGAGAAATCTCCATTACTTATACTTTCGTGTACAATATTTATTGTAATCAATACTAATGCTAATCTGAGTATTGGATTAAAATTACGACCGCTCAGAACCTGAACTGTAATTACTTTTGTTTCAATTCATATTTTATTGATACTTTGTTCGGATAATATTTAATACTAGCACTGTTGCCCGCGACTTCGTACGCTGCATTTTATGTGCTTTCGATTCCTTTGATTGATATATCTTTTTTATTTATAAACCGATTGACATGAAACAAACGCTAAAGCAAACCTTAACGCAATAAAGAAAACCGCATTGAAATCGATTGAGCGGTTGCTGAGATTAGCGTGCACAAACGTACAGACAAACAGACAAAATCTCTAAAAATAATTATTTTGGGTTCTATTGCGTTCATAAAGCCCCCATATATTTTTTTTATTTATCTTTAATGTACAGACAGCGATCTGTTACGATTTCATTATACGTATTGATATGGATTACATTAACATGCTCAATGTTCTATGTATATTTCACTTTAAAATTGTACTTGAACAATGTACAGTGTAAATGTTTTCCGTAGTTTTTCGACAATTTACAATCTTGCTAGGTAGTTTACAATCTAACGATTTATGCAATTTTACGGTGACATTATTATAAATCAAAGTCGTGCTAGATTACCTTTTAAAAAACAGAATGATTGCGTCTATTTTTGTGGTATATTTCATTTGTTGTATTTGTCTCTTTGCAGATTAGCAAATAAATTAAAAAATATTTTCATTTAAAAACTCTGTCATTAATTTTCTAAATCTAAATTTGGAGAATTTGGACAACCTCTCAATATATTATACAGGGTACCTATATAAACATTTTAAGCATGAACCATTTGTAAAATATTGGTATTGGTCATATACTTAGAATGCACCGAAAAATTCTAATGAATAAATCTTATGGTATTGAAAACAGTATTAGATAGTACAGTAATGAATAATTCACACCAGGGTATCACGAAACGCTAGCGTATACGTACGAACTACCTTCTCACGTTTGCATAACAAAAGTCTCTTGGAGTTCGCGTATGCATTTACGTGTGTTCCTGTACGTGCCTCACAAGTTCCGATCACATTTTGATCTGTGAATAATAAGCGATTCTATGGTTTTCCTTTCGACGGATAAGGCTCACAATACACATACGTTTCCCTGATCAGTAATTTTGGTCATTCAAAAAAAATCGGTTGTCTGTAAAGTCGGTTTACTGACGAAATTGAACGTGACAACTCAGCCTTAAATGGAACGCCTCAGAGCGAGGTAACGCCGCTTACGTCATGTTTTTTCTTGCGTGCAGCGGGCTCCATCGAATTATAAGACGTTGTCACGTCAAAAATATTCTTTGAAAGCCCGTCTGAAATAAACAAACCTTAATATTTCAAGCAAGTAAGAAGGAATGATGACACAGAGAGATCGTTGACTGTGTACTGTGACTGTGGGGCATCTCGAAATTTATAACGACTGCTGTTTGCCTAGTACATACGCATAAAAAGATGATCGATGCAGTTGTTGGAAATTCAACCACATATAGGTACTGCGGCACCGAGGCAGGCATTCATAAAATTATTAACAATCATTCCGTATTCTCTTTGAAAGTCCGCCTGAAATAAACAAACCTTGTTATCTCAACATCCTTGAAAGTGAGAATGAATGATGTTGACACAGAAAGATTCATTGACTGTGTACTGTGGGGCATCGTGAAACTTCTAACGAATGCTGTTTGCCTAGTACACACGCATAGAAAGATGATCGATGTTGTTTGGAGTAAGAAAAATGAACATTTCTTTTGTTCCTACAGTTTCGTAAATTACTTCGTCACTGACCGTATTTATTGATACGAATCATTATTTATTGTTATACCTGTGTGTGTTATTGTTATAATTAAATGTTTTACATATATATTGTTAGATAACTTCTATGTCATTACTAGCTGAACTGGCAGACGGTGTTTTTCTATAAAAAGTACATAAAATAAATAACCTACGATCTATTCTCAAAGCTACTAAAATTACGTAAAAATCAAAAAGTCCTTAATTTCTGACAAATTCGATAACAATCACCACGACCTCGTAGGAAGGTAATATTGTAAATGCAAAGAAGCTGTAAACATCCTACCTACCAAATATGTAGATAGTTATTCGTGTCGCCCGTCGCTAGACGGATCGTGTGGCTTAAGGCGGTTTTAGTCGGATATGATATAGATATCACGGGGATCACCGTACGTTAAAAAGATTGAGACTGTTAGAAGAATAACCCGTTCTGTTATTTTACCTCTAGCAGTTAGATTGCCTACTTTAATTGCTGTGTTATCCTAATACGGTTTACACATAATGCACTTTTGGTAATAAGTTTTTGTTTCTTCTTTGCACTGCAACCTCTAAGTGCCAATATAATCTCCACTCATAAGCGGTAAAATGTCTTACGATGGCACTCATAGGTCGACTTTAACGTACAAATTCCAACACACAGAAAACGAAATGACAACCTGTCAGAGGTAAAAAACTGTGAACGGACTAAATTTTATCAGAAGACTTAATCCATTTATTTGAAAATCGTGTGGAAAGTTGAGAACTCTGTTATGACCTGTAGATTCAATAATCATTAGCCGACATGGGTCACAGCAAAATGTGGTTAACCCTATGAAAGCTCATCTATTCATCGAACACCAGCTATAAACTAACAAACTATCTATCTAACCCGGTGTTCGATACACGATATTTTCTTTATTAAGACCTGTAGCTTATAATCATTAGCCGACAGGATGCAGTGACACAAAAACGCGGTTAAGCCTTTAAAAGCTCATCTATTCACCGAACACCAACAACAGACTAAGTAACAAACTCTCTATCGAACCCTGTGTTCGACACACGATAATCTTCTTTATTAAGACCTGTAGATTCAATAATAATCATTAGCCTACAGGACGCAGTCACAGCAAAATGTGGTTAACCCTATAATAGCTCATCTATTCATCGAACACCAACAACAAACTAAGTAACAAACTATCTATCTAACCCTGTGTTCGACACACGATATCTTCTTTATTAAGACCTATAGATTCACCATGACGGCAGCGTGACGTGAACAACTCACGCACGCCCCCCCCCTTAGAATCGGGGTCACACCCGAAACCCCCCATAGACGCGGGATTGCACCCGAACCACCCCCTGGGCGAGGCCGCATTGGCGGCCGTAGGTCTGTTGGGAGTCACGGGACATCCTTCCTGAGGGCTTACCCGGGGCTCTCAACCATAGGCTGTTAGGCGTGGCGTGAGGTTTTTTAGTCGGTGTAAGAGTCCGGCATAACATCCTATGAGGATTTTCCCTAACGTTGAACAAAAAAAAAAAAGACCTGTAGATTCAATAATAATCATCTGCCGACAGGACGCAGTCACACCAAAATGTGGTTAATCGTATAATAGCTCATCTATTCATCGAACACCAACAACAAACTAAGTAACAAACTATCTATCTAACCCTGTGTTCGACTCACGATGTCTTCTTTATTTAGACCTATAGATTCAATAGTAATCGTTAGCCGACAGGATGCAGTCACACCAAAACGCGGTTAACCCTTTAAAAGCTCATATATTCATTGAACACCAACAACAAAACTTTGGGAACAAACTATCTCTCTAACCCTGTGTTCGACACACGATATCTTCTTTATAAAATGTACCTTCTTTATAAAAACCTGTAGATTCTACCTATAATCATTAGCGGACAGGACGCTGTCACAGCAAAATGTGGTTAGCCCTATAATAGTTCATCTATTCATCGAACACCAACTACAAACTAAGTAACAAACTATCTATCTAACCCTGTGTTCGACACACGATATCTTCTGCTCCATGTAGTTAGGAAATTGGACAACTAACATTTCGTATGTGCGCCGAGTTTGGTGATTAATGGGGGAAACACATGGTATTATAACTGTGTTTAACGTTATCGATGTTCTATATATTGCGGAATGATATTTTTGTGGTGCGTACGTGAGTATTTATGTTCGCACTATGGTCGCTATAATTAAATAAATAAATATAAATAAATATTCACGGACTTTTTACACAACGCTATCTGATTCCAAAGTAAGCTAGGAATAACCTGCTTGTGTTATGGGTATCAGACTACGAATATTAATACTTATATACTTTTAAATACATACATATAATACATAGAAACACCCAGACTCTTGAGACAAACATTTATGGGTCACACAAATATTTGTCTTCGGTGGGAATCGAACCCACGACCTCCAGCGCCGCAGGCGGTATCACTACCGACCGCGCCACAGAGGCAGTCAAATTCCCAAACGTCTTGGAGGATTCTTGCGATGGACGTTGAAGGAAGGTTCTTACCACGTCTGGTAGACCTTAGTCAACCAGAAGTGGATGTACCCGGGACTCCCAGTCGTAGGATTGCGGACGGTATGAGCACCATGTGGTAGTGGGTTGTAGTTCGGCATTGCCAAAAAAGAAAAAAAGATGTAGGTGTAAGTGCTAAACATTCGCTAGTGGCAAAAATACAGGAGTGTTAACGACTTCATGGCGATCTCCGATCCGAGATTATTGTAAATAATGTCCTATTTTATAGTCAAAACACTTTAAAACATGGATTTACCCAACTAAACCAGCGGAGTAGCAAATAAAATTTCCACACACCCTAAAAAGTCTTGATTCGGATGTTCGTGTAAATTCTAGTATTTTTTTTAAAAAAGCTACGCGCTTATACTACTCTAGTTTCAAGTTAGATCTGTGTAGACCGTCGTAATGAAGAGTAACCACGATAGTTCGAGTTGGCCTTACTTATCTTATTGCATAGAAGAGCAAGTTTCTGCATCACTCCCGTTGTACAAGTAGAAGGTGAAAATTACTTTCTAAAAAATTTACTAAACATCAGTCTGCCTAAGTGATCCATCCATACAACTTCGCAGTTATTTAGAATACTTATGGTTTATTGAATACGTATGGTATGGAAAAAAATAATAGTTAGAATAACGTTTCCGAAATTTGATAGCAAATATACTTCTTGTTACATTTTCCCACTACGTGTTGTAGTGCGTGAAATTCTTAGATTTTTAAAAGTTAGAACTGAACGAGTAAACGAGGGAGATGGAAATCACGAAAAAAAAAAGCGAAAGTCCAGCGTGGTACGGTAAGGACAATCACCCTTCTCTCGAAAGTCCTGTGTCCACTGCTGGATGTAGGTATTTATTTATTTATTTATTTATTTATGGAGAACCGACAGCATATTCAAACTTGAAAATACATCGATATAAGCACCAGGAAGCCAATTATAGGTTCCCACGTTTAGGTTCCACAATAGGTACATATTGAGCAACTTGCGCTATGCTATTTACATTCAGAACATTAACAAAATAATTAAAAAACAAAAGAGACTTACAAACTATGGTTATACATAAATCAAAAGGTGATAAAGGGGTTTATGGGTTTACAAAGAACTTATCGCCCATTTTACGCCTTGCTATTGGGATGCTTGTATTAAAAATATCAAAATCGAGTTCATTTGTGACTAAGTTTAAACTATTGCATGCTCGCGGTATAAATGAGTTTTGTCTGTAATTGGTATTGCATTTAAATACATGAAGAGGTTTTAGGGTTCTTGGTAGCCTTGTAGGCGCATTGAAAAACAGCTTACTCAACAGGGCGGGGCAGTCAATAGCATTTGACGTAATTTTTAGGATGAATGATATATCCGCCATATTCCGTCGCTCTGACAGTGTAATCAGATGAAATTGTTTACACAAATTAATGTATTCTGAGGATTTATAGGGGATTTTCAGCCGGTAGCAAATATATTTCACGAATTTTATCTGAATGTTCTCAATTCGTGTGACGTAAGTGTCATACCGTGGGTTCCATACTTGAGAATCATATTCTAATATACTTCTCACGAAGCTACAATAAAGTATCTTCCAGGTCTTGACGTTTCTAAAACAAGCTGAACTACGCATAATAAATCCAAGGGCCTTAGAGGCTCTCGACACTATACTCTCGATGTGTTTGTCATATAGCAGCTTTGAGTCGTGGATGACTCCCAAATCCTTTACTGACTAACTCTAGGAATTACTTGGTTTTTTAGTCTGTATGATGAGTCAATCACGCTCTTTTTTCTACTATATGTAATCAAAGAACATTTGGATGGATTCAGTTCAAGTTTATTCTCACGGCAGTAGCTATCCAAGCGAGAAAGATCATTCTGGAGCCCTAGCACATCTGCGTCCGATTCTATGATTGCAAATACTTTCATGTCATCTGCAAAACATAGGAGTCTAGAATGCTGAAAACACATTTCAATGTCGTTGACGTATATAATAAACAGAAGAGGCGCTAATAACGATCCCTGGGGAATGCCACTGGGGATGTCCACCCAACTCGATATATAGTTATTGACGACCACCGCTTGCGATCTTCTATCTATATAAGATGAGAACCATCTAAGAAGGTTCCCTCGGACCCCTATGTCTTGCAGCTTCTGCAACAGGACAATCTGATCGATACGATCGAAGGCTTTGGAATAATCCGTATAGATTACGTCCACTTGCTTACCATTATCCATAGCTTCAGTCACGAAATCATTAAGTAAAGTTAAGTTGGAAACCGTGGATCGCCCTTTAAGAAACCCATGTTGTGACTGGTTAAAACAATTTTTTAGCGCGGCATAGAGTTGATCGTGAACAATTTTTTGAATCATGAACAAAATCAGATAAATAAAAATAAAAATAAAATAAAATTCTTATTTTTATTTTTCTGATTTAATATACAATTGACACTTCATTAGTATTTACTTCATGACGACATTTCATTATTTATACTTTATTTAAGAATTTAATTCAGTAAATCTGACATTTTATTGTAATTAAAATTTTATTGAACATTTAATTTTATTTATTCGCTAATTTAGATTTGTATTTAAATGTCTAAAGTTTTTCCCCATATTTGGGGGAAAATTCTTCATAGTGACAACCATGTTTATTTTTGTATACCCACATGCACAAATGGTTAAAAAGTATCATTACTTATGTCAAAAGTTAGTGTAAACACCTTTGAGAATGCTATAATAGCGAAACCGGTTAGGTATTATTAAAATTATAATAAAAGTTGTGGAATAGTACAAGTGAGTGAGTTTTCATAATGTATAACAAGTTCCATCAAGTGCCAACAATCAAAAGTATAAAGGATTTTTTCAAGTACTTTAGATATTACGCACAATTTGGATATCGGTCTGTAGTTAGTAATCTCTGCTCTAGATCCTTTCTTTTCTTTCTTGCTCTAGATCTTTTCCTTAGACTGCCTCTGTGGCGCGGTCGGTAGTGATACCGCCTGCGGCGCTGGAGGTCGTGGGTTCGATTCCCACCGGAGACAAATATTTGTGTGACCCATAAATGTTTATCTCAAGAGTCTGGGTGTTTCTATGTATAATATGTATGTATTTAAAAGTATATAAGTACTAATATCCGTGGTCTGATACCCATAACACAAGCAGGTTATTCCTAGCTTACTTTGGGATCAGATAGCGTTGTGTGAAATGTCCGTGAATATTTATTTATTTATTTTATGAATCGGGGTAATATAAGCAGCCTTCCATATTGGCGGAAACGTACTTTCAACAAAAGATTTCTGAAACAGCAGGGCGATAGGTATAGCTATACTATGGGCACAGCCGATTAGAAAACGCGAGTGAATTCGATCAGGCCCAGCGGATTTATTAGGATTGACGCCCTTAGCACATCTCCGCCGCGAAACCATGATAGCGGAACCGCAGTAATTCCGCCAAGTTCTGTCACATGTAGGAGGAGCGGAACACTAGCGAAACCGCCTGTTCTAATGCATAGATTTAACTATTTTCTATCTCTTTCACCGCACGGTTTCGCCAATCTGCTCCTACGCCAGTGAGGGCGTTAGCACACCTCCGCCGCGAAACCATGATAGCGGAACCGCAGTAATTCCGCCAAGTTCCGTCACATGTAGGAGGAGCGGAACACTAGCGAAACCGCCTGTTCTAATGCATAGATTTAACTATCTTCTATCTCTTTCACCGCACGGTTTCGCCAATCTGCTCCAACGCCAGTCAAACCTCCGCGCTTCGGCAGCCTTGTTATTGCGGTGCCGCGTTGTCTACGCGCCGGTTTGTCAAAATTGACAGAAATACAGAGCGGAACGGCGAAACTAATATTTTTTCAGTAAATGGACGTGAAGTTCACGGAAAAACTACTTCAAGCCATCAGAAAAAGACCCTTTATGTATTTATTAAGTCATCCAGATAATAAAAAAAATGTGATGGTTTTTTGTGGGTAGTTGAAGTGTAAACACACAAAAATTTTTACTCTTGCTTTTAATTAAAATTTAAATATTAATAACACTCAATTTTGCTTTGTGAATATAAAAGAAACATTATATGTAAGGTGCAGCTGCTGGTATAGTGTTATCTCCTTGCTCACACTCCTTTAATACACAACAAATTTGAGACATGGATGTTGCTATGCTGAAATCTTCAATGGCCGAGCTGGTGTCTTCATTCCACTCAAGAATGACCTATTTTGAGGGCAAGCTGCCAGAAACCGATGGTAGTCACTCTGCTCCAACACTTGCTGCCGAATTCGCATCTTTTAAGATCTTCATTGGTGAGGCCCTAAAAACATTGCAGAAGCAAATCGAGCTTCTTGCCAGCCAGGTGGATGTCATGGAAACACATGGCAGAAGGAAGATGCTACTTTTACATGGAGTTGCTGAGTGTAATGATGAAGTGACTGGAGATGTGATATGTGATGTCATAACCAAGCGTCTTAAAATTGATTTTGCATCTTCACATATTAAGCGGTGTCATCGCATGGGACGCTCTGCAGGTGGTAGTAAGCCAAGGCCAATAGTAATCAAATTCAACAGTGTTGCTATTCGGGATGAAGTTTGGTTCGCTAAGGTGAATCTTAAGGGCTCTGGTATCACCCTATCAGAGTTCCTGACAAGACAGCGTCATCAGACCTTCATGGCGGCCAGGGAGCGGTTTGGTTTAGCCCGATGCTGGACGAGAGAAGGGTATATATACGTTCTTGACCAAAACAACAAAAGGCATCGGTTTGTCTCCCTAGGTGAAATGCAGTTGCTACAAATAGAGAACATCAAGCCCGCTGCGCCCACCAAGCCCGCGACGCCTGCTAAGCCAGCTGCAAAGACGAAGCGCACCCTGAAGAAGTATTGAGGTATTGATTTGTAGCTAAAACTCAGGCCATTGCCAACACTTTGCTCAGCTTCAAGCGTTTGTTTATCAAACCTTCTCATTGTAACATCGTCAATTTTCTTTTTGTGTTACGGACATATATTATGTATAAACGATACAGTGAGTAGCTTTGTTTATTTTCGTAAAATGTTCTTAATTTCGTCTAAATTGTATTGTTTCAACCATAATTTAATAAATTTATATTCTCAGTCACCTTCAGATTCAGTAATAAAAGTTTCTTTTCTTTGTTATGACAACGTCATTGTCAAAACTGTCAAAAGGGTTGCCAATACAATTCATTTCTTAACCAGTCTTTTGGCCCTTACATGTTTTGATGAAATTAAACTTTTCATTTGTATTTAATTTTATAAATTATAACAAACAGATTAAACAGGTTTGTATAATTTGTATAATTTATTTGTATTTGTTTGTTTGTATTAAGGAAACAATATCACATGACTTTTTGAGCAATTAAAGTTGGCCTGCCTGTCATTAATGTTGTTAAATATTATAAAACACGACTGGCAGTTGTAATGTTAAGTAAATTAACTGTTAGGTACATTTTATTTTGTAGTGTTGTATATTTTAAATTTATTTGTTTTTTAGATTTAATATTTGTAGTATTGTGTACAAGTAAGCGTTAAATTATTACAGCGGATGACTGATCTGAACGTCAGTAGTTGTAGTAGTGATATTGAAAGTTACCACTCCGTTAGCAGCGGTGATAATGGCAGTTTTGTTAGTATACCCTCCTTATCTGATTCACTGGTGACTCAGTTCTCTGATGTTCCTAGGAACTTTAATGTGGTGCATATCAATGCCCAAAGTATTCCGGCTCACTTCTCGGATATGCTGGCAAATTTCGATAATAGAAACATACATGCTGTTCTTGTATCAGAATCCTGGTTTAGACCGTATCACTCTTCCATGTCGTTTTCGCTTCCTGGATTTCAATTAATTAGAAATGACCGCAGTGATCGCAAGGGTGGTGGTGTTGCCGTTTATTTACGCTCCTATATACCGTATACTGTACTCAACATGTCAGCACAGCCACCTCCGAGCGACGCCGGTGAGCATATCTTCTTAGAAGTCGAACTCCATCATACCAAAGTTCTGCTTGGCTTATACTATTCCGCTTCCTTAAAGATAAACTACTTCTCTTCTTTTGAAAAACTACTTGAAAATTTAATTCCGTCATATAGCCATAGCATAATTTTAGGTGACTTTAACACGTGCCTTGTGAAGAATGATAACCGCTCTTCTTCACTTCGGGCTATCGTGGAATCCTTTAACCTCTCTATTCTCCCTCTCTCTACAACCCATCATTTTCCAGATTGTGCTCCCAGTCTTCTTGATCTCATTCTAGTCTCTTCCAAAGATCACGTAGCTAAACACGGACAATACCCGGCTGACGTGTTCTCCTATCACGACCTAATTTTCCTTTCCTACAAAATTCGGCCCCCGAAGAACAAACCCAAGATTTTAATGCAACGTAATTTTGTTGGCATTGACAAGGACTCTCTCCGTAAAGATGCTGCGGATATCGACTGGACTCCGCTCTTTGCGTACGGTACGATCGACGAACAGATAGGATTCTTCACTGATAACTTATTACAGCTTTACAATAAACATGCTCCTATGCGACCTGTCAAGCTCAAACATGCCCCATCTCCTTGGCTGACAGATGATATTCGTAAGCTTATGTCTAGAAAAGCGGCGGCGAAATTTAAATACAAGACCAGACCAACTGCCACAAACCGGGAGAACTATACTCGTGCACGTAATCACTGCAATAAGGTGTGTAGGGACGCACAACGCCAGTACATTCACAACTCTATTCAAAATAGTGATCCAGCTAAAGTCTGGAAATTTCTTCGAACAATGGGGGTAGGGAAAGCGCGGCACGATGCTCTGCCTAAAGATTTAAATATTGATTTGTTAAATCAACACTTCACCGCCTCGTCTAATATTGATAAGACAACCAAAACCTGCACAATGAATCATCTTTCATCCCTGCCAAGCCCCCAATACTCATCATTCGCCTTTAATCAGATCACTGCCTGTGATGTCAGGAGGAGCATTATGTCAATCTCGTCCAATGCAGTTGGAAGTGATGGTGTAAGCCGTAATATGATCCTACCCATCCTTGACGAGATCCTACCTGTAATCTGTCATATCCTTAATTCTTCCCTATCCTCTGGTGTTTTCCCCTCTTTTTGGAAATCAGCCGAAATTATTCCTCTGCCTAAAAATAAAAATCCTTCTAGTTTTTCCGATTACCGACCTATTTCTATATTACCTTTCCTCTCCAAAGTTATAGAACGCCTTGTAAATGAACAACTGAGTATGTTTATAAGGAAAAACAATTTATTGAATCCTTTTCAATCATGTTTTCGACCTGGTCATAGTACCGTTTCCGCCTTGGTAAATATTACGGATGACATCAGATATGGCATGGAGTGTGGGAAGGTTACTGTCCTGGCACTGCTAGATTTTTCCAACGCTTTCAACACAGTTGATTTCGACGTATTGATTGACATATTGCGATCGCTTGGCATATCTCCAATAGTGACTGATTGGTTTCGCAGTTACCTGTGTGGACGCCGACAATGTATACGAATCGAAGACACGCTCTCTTCATGGTGCAATACATCTGTTGGAGTGCCACAGGGTGGCGTTCTATCTCCTTTACTCTTCGCGATATTTATTAATTCAATCTCTGATCAACTACGTTCTTCCTATCACCTTTATGCAGATGATTTGCAGATATACAGCCAGGCATCATTGGCATCTATTGCTGACGCTGTGGCGGCCATAAATGCTGACCTGGCTAGTATAAGCGCATGGAGCAAATCGTATGGTCTCAAGGTCAACCCATTGAAGACTCAAGTCACAATTGTCGGTAGCCCTTGGATGGTTCCAAGGATTGACTGGTCATTACTCCCACCCGTTATCTTCAATGGAACTACCATATCATATAGCGACCGGGTTAAAAACTTGGGAATATTTATTGATTCAAAGTTGTCTTGGGAATCTCAAATGCAGGAGACCAGCCGTAAATTATTTGCAGCAGCAGGATCCTTGAAACATTTGCGAAGTTTGTTGCCAACTGCTACCAAAATTGCTCTTGCAAACACCCTTCTACTTCCTATCCTAGACTATGCAGACGTCAGCTATCCAGATCTCACCGAATGCCAATTAGATAAGCTCGAGCGACTCCAGAATTTATGTATCAGATTTATATTTGGACTACGCAAATATGATCATGTCTCTGTTTTTCGAAAAAAGCTCGAATGGCTACCTATTCGTCTTCGCCGGAATGCCCATATCCTTTTCTTGTTATACAGTATACTGTTCAACCCTTCTACCCCTGCCTATCTCAAAGGAAGATTTGAATTCCTTCATGATACTCATTCAAAGTGCTTAAGATCATCAGCGAACTTGAGATTAAAAATGCCGCCACATTCCACAGTATTCTTGGATAAATCCTTTACCGTTTTGGCAGTACGACTGTGGAATACGCTGCCATTAGATATACGACGAGCGAAGTCACTAGCCATATTTAAAAATATGGTTAAGAACCACTTCCTGTTCCTCTAAGTTTTTTAAGTGGGTATAATTTTTATTATCTCGTAATATTCACTTACTGTGTACTACATAGCTACCTATTATGTGTTATTTTATTATCTGTTTTGTATATTTTATTATGTAATGTGCGCCATCAGCTACCATTTTCTTTCCTGTTCTTCTCTTTCTATACCGAGGTTGTCTGGAAGAGATCGCTATTAGCGATAAGACCGCCCGTTGTACTATCATTTTAGTTTTTAAGTCTTTTCAAAGAATACTGTATGTAATGGTGCAATAAAGAGTTATCTATCTATCTATCTATCTATGATAAAATTGCGATAGCGTCACATCGACTAACTCGTGTCAGGTTCCGCTGCCCAGTTCCGCTGTTCAATCCACACTTGATCACAGCGGAATTCATTCAGCGGTTCCGCTGTTCTGGTTTCGCGGCGGAGATGTGCCTAGGGCGTAAGGTTTGATAAGATTATTTCCACTTGTTTACTTTTTATGTTAATAATAGAAATATCAGTAGCACTGTGCGCCTGTGATTGGGATGAGTTATCTACGGAAAGAAGAGTAGGGGTGCAAGAACTAATAAAAGTTGAGTGAAAAAATGTGGAGAAAGCATTACAAATTCCTTCCCCTGTAGTAATGATTGAATTATTGTATTTAAGGTTACATGGTATTGCATTAGATTTATTACGCGTTTTTGTAAATGACCAAAATTGTCGGGGATTATTCTTTATTGACTCCTCTGTAGCAGCTATATAGGACTCATAACATCGATTTTCTAGCTGTTTAGCCCTTTCCCTTAATAGCCTGAACGCTTCGAGGTCTGACCTATTTTTATAGACTTTAAATTTTGATAGGTATTTATATTTCTCTTTAATAACCTTTAACAAAGATCTGGTGTACCATTTAGTTTTTTTTCACTATTTACCGACCTATGGGGTATGTACTTTCGAATAAGCTCATTAATTATGGAGTAAAAATATTCGGTCGCTTCGCACATTGACCGTTTACTGAACTCCGTGTGCCAGGAGACTTCATTGATCACTTTATTGATGGTAATAAAGTCCCCTTTATCATAAAAATATTTAATGTAGGATCTAGATTTAAGGCTTTGCACAATGACGTGCTCGGTTTGTATAATAAGTGCACCATGGAGGAGGTCCACAGTCACCAGTGGTTCTTCACATTTGACCACAGTTAAAAGCTCATTTGACAGCACTAGGTCTAGGATTCTACCCATGTCATTAAGAATTCCATTGTACTGTGATAGATTATGAGACTGCATTTCTTCAATTAAGAGTCGCTGGTCCTGAGACGTTAAGCCATTCGGTAGAAAGGAAGACACGCCATCCCATACCCATTTTATGTCACTCATATTAAAATCCCCTGTTACAATAAATTTATCCATTGGATGTAGGCAAAAAGCAAGGTTGAGTTTATCTAAATAGTTGTCTAGTTGTTGCGAGAAACTGTTCCCGTTCTTTTGGTCACATAGATAAATAATAGACAAATGAAACTTAAAACCATTATCATATCCGGAGTTACCCGTGTTTACTGTCAGCCACAAATCCTCGGCCGACGAATGCAATCGGGGTTCCGGCACGACAGACCAATCTTGGCGTACTGCTATAAGTACCCCTCCTCCATATTTTTGGTCAGTGGCTTCGTAATCACGGTCCCTACGCCAAACACTATAGCGGCCATCGAAGAGTTCACTATCGGCAATACTGTCCACCAACCACGTTTCCGTTAAAACAATTACGTCATACGAACAGAGGCAAAGATTACGATAGAATTTTAGTGTTTTGGTACGCAAGCCCCTTACATTTTGATAGTAAATATTTAGTTTTCCAATTTTACTCGTATTATCCATTTCCATTATAATCAAAAACAGATTTGCATTTGTAAACAGAATCTATGATTATAAAAAACTGCATATTACGTTTGCAGAACCATAATCTATAAAATATAGGTGCGTAGCAAAAATGATTCCATACCAAATTACTGACCAGTGTGCGAGCAGGCAAGAATAGCATATTTCTAAGCGCGAGTGTGAAAAAGATAAATATTTTTGCGTTGAATGCATCACAAAAGCAACCAGCACAATAAGCTATACAAAAGAAACTTGTTTGAGAACAATAAGTTGTCCGACGATCTTTGTAGAATGCAGAAGTTATAAACATTTTATCTACACGTAAAAATATAATAGACGTTGAGATTGTAAGTCCATGTAGGCATAGATTTACATTAACTGTGTTACATAATTTATAAAATTGAAGGAAAAAGTTAATTAATATTAAAATTAAAAATAAGTACTGATTATGCTTACATATTAAACAACCTTGTTTAAATCTGAATCCTTATTGACAACCAGAGGGCGCGAGTCTATGTCTTTTCTGACATGGATTTTTCCAAATCGCACCCATACAAATTTGTAGTTTTTCTCTTTAGCCATAACTTTTGTTTTATTTAGTAGTTTTTTGGACTCTGAATTTAGGTGGTCATTGACGTAGATGCGTTGGGTATTTTCATATCCTATGTCATTTGTAGATAGGTTCTTCTCCGCACGAGCAGCTGCAATAAATTCTTCCTTTACGTATCTGTTTATAAAGCTAATGATGATAACTTTTTCCTTGCTATTGAATGTTTGGACTCTTGATATGTAGTTTATCATCGTTTTCGGAAAATTATATTTTACAGCAGTTCCTATTGCCTCTACTATCTTGAGTAAGTTTTCATTCCTCTTTTC
This sequence comes from Miltochrista miniata, assembly GCA_933228765.1. Classification (NCBI taxonomy): domain Eukaryota; kingdom Metazoa; phylum Arthropoda; class Insecta; order Lepidoptera; family Erebidae; genus Miltochrista; species Miltochrista miniata. Next base: position 9,389,131 of record OW121769.1, read on the forward strand.
TGGTATACCTCTGATCTCGACATTGTTTAATCGTGTTCTCTGGTCACTTGCCATAAGCTCAGATTTTATAACTGCAATATCTACCTGTAGTCCATTGACTGATTTTTTCATGCTTTCCAACTCAGTGATTCTGCTTTCGACGCCTTCCAGCCTCTTATTATAATCGTCCATTTTGTTTGACATAAACTCGCATGACGCTTTAATGTCCAGTATTTCTTCTCTGAGGCTCTTTAGCTCCGTAATGAGAGCTGGTAGGTCACATAACTGGCGCTTGAGATCCTTAATTTCCTTCATAACTGCCTCCATTGAGATCGGGTCGTTTTGAATCCGTGGTGACACTTGAGTTCCTCGACACGAGGAACATTTCCACGATGCTCTTCTCTCATTGCCTAGCTTTCTCCAACCAGACTCAGTTATGTTGGCACAACCGAAATCCAATTGTTTTCCGCAAGCACCACATTGAACCCCGTCATTGAATTGAATTCCACATGTACTACACTTCATCATAATGATGGATCGCAAAAAGGTTGATAATCTATGACTTTAATTGAAAAAGACTTAAACGCGTGTCGCCTGCGCAAGTGCTCCAACGTAAGTGGGTGCCGTAAATTGGGTGAATATCTCCCAATTTACGGCACAACACACTGTCCTTGGCCTTTCGCATCCAGACCCAGACCTTTTCTCGGCCGTCGGCTCATCTGGTGGGTGGACGTATACCTACTTTTTTTAATCTCTCATGGATGCCATGCCGGTCTCTTACCGATGTCGGAGAGGACGTCACTTTTTTTTTACGTGAGGGAAAATCCTCATGGATGTTATGCCGGACTCCTACCGACTAAAAAACCTCACGTAACGCCCAACAGCCCATGGTTGTGAGCCCCGGGTAAGCCCTCGGAGGGATGTCTCAGGACTCCCAACAGACCTACGGCCGCCACTGCGACCTCGCCTAGGGGGTGGATCGGGTGCTATCCCGCGTCTTTGGGGGGTTTCGGGTGTGATCCCGCTCTCCGAAAGGGGGGGGGGGGGGAAGGCTGAGGACGTCCTACCCTATATTTGCCGAGTAGCGGTCTCCATTCTAATAAGAACTGTAATCAGTACATGATAATGCTGAAACTGAAGAGTTTCGTTGAGTGTACATACTACCTATCAAACCATATTCTTTTAAAACACCACACAAAGAGCAATACGTTATGAAAATAGCGTACTAACAATGTACTTGTACATTTAACTTGGGCAAAGTTTCAAGTATAGCGAGCACCTGATGCACTCTGAAGAACTTTGTAATAACGTGGTGAAATTCATATAGCATCGGACTGGTGCTTACCTGAGATCATAGTACGTTAAAAAGTGTACTTTCGTAAGTAATTTTGTTGAGTGTAGGTACATCGAGTTAATATGGATTACTTACGACGTAATATAAATGACCATCCTACTAATATTATAATGTAAAAGTTTGTGAAGATATTTGGATGTTTTACTCAATCACGCAACAGCTAAACGGATTGGGCTAATATTTGGTACAGAGATAGCTTATAGTCTGGAATAACACATAGCCTACTTTCATCCCGGGAAAATGTTCCCACGGGAAGCGGGAACGGGTACCGAATTTTACGCGGGCGAAGCCGCAAGCATCTTCTAGTACCAATAAATGAAAGACGTGTAAGCGTACATAAATACATATAGGGTATTGTAAATCTTTATATAACCAAAGGCGTAGGCAGAGCACATTTAACCTTTAGTTTTTGTCCCATATTCGTATAAAATGGACCGGCGCAGGTTGGATCGACTCGCTGTAAGATTTTTTCAAACTACCCTTACAATCTAAGTACTACAATGTTAATGACCTTCGAGACCAACGGCTTAACTTGCCTTCCAAATCACGAAAATGCTCACAAATGAAACGTCACAAAATAGTCTCTCATCTCAGGACCAGGCACAGTGAAAATTGCATACTCCAGTGATCATTTACAGAACACTGAATCCGCGGGGCTACGAGCGTTTAAGTGGTTTTTCCTACTAATATTATAATGTGAAAGTTTGTGAAGATGTTTGGATGTTTGTTACTCAATCATGCTCTAACAGCTTCCTTCTTCCCGGGAAAATATTCTCACGGGAAGTGGGAGCGGGTACCAAATTTCACGCGGGCGAGTTGCGGTTCGGGGAGAGATTTTTGAATATTTTAATCTATAACATAAATATTCAACAAAGCTGCTTGTAATGCTTCAAACCTGGCTGGTTTTTCCTTACACTAGGTATCTCGTTTTCAAGTTGCGAAACCATACAGGTTTACAATGTATACATATTTTGCAAGCAGTATGAGTGGTGTTATTCTATTCTATCTTTTAAACTACTAAGATGACAGTTCAGAATACGGCTCACCTTATCAAAAGTTATCGCCGTAGTATATGGACATTTAATAAACACGCGCTGCCGAATACCTACGTGAGGCAAGTTCCATCAATCAACAATATAAATATTTTAGTGTGATTATATTCGTCAGAGTCAAGTGTCCACCTGCCCCCTCTCCCCGACAATCAGTTAATGGGTTGCTTATAGCCATGTGGAAACATTACGGTAGTAGGACGTATATTGTAGATAAGCGTACATGACATCCATTTAAATTTATTCTAGAAAAAAACTATGACTAAATTCAAAACTTGGCTTATCTTTCGACCTCCCTGTTCCAAGTTGCTTGAACTTGCACAAAAGCTTGCACTATAACTAACTTTTAATTTGTTGCCCAGAGTTGGTGTGCAGTCCTCACGTCGTTGGATACGTACTTCAGGAATGAATATCAAGGATGAGAGTGCACTATCAGTGCTTGTAAACACTTGAACTAATGTCCTGAAATTGATTTTAAGATGCAAGTTTTGATGTTAGAAATATGTAGGTACGCAATGTATTATGTTCTCAAAGGTTTAGAATTTTTAGGTTTTCAACGTAAATTTTGTAAACAGTACTAGTGGCGTTAGTCAATCTTTTATTCTTATTACACATTTTCGATTTTACCTGACATCCATTCAAATTTATTAAAAAGAAAAACTTAGACTGCATTCCAAACTATAATAATATACCCTATCTTTCGACCTCCGTGTTCCTAGTTGCTCGAACAAGTACAATAGAACTAGCGTAATCTCATTATAACGCTGCAGAAGGTACCATTGTGAACAAGTTATAATTTGTTGCCCAGAGTTGGTGTGCAGTCCTCACGTCATTGCGAAGTTCCATCGTTAAAGCTGTATGAATGCGTTAGAAATGTACTTCAGGAATGAATATCTAGGATGAGAGCTTTTAGTGCTTGTAAGATGTTGAACTTACTTATTTCCTGAAACTGATTTGAAGATGCAACTTTTAATGTTAGCAAAATTATGTTCTCAAGGGTTTAAGCATTTTCAGGTTTCTTTATCACTCAGGTTTACAAAGCTAATATTGTAGTAGTAGCATTATTCAATCTTTTAAACTACTAAGATGGCAGTTAAGAATACGGCTTACCTTATCAAAAGTTATCGCCGTAGTATATGGAAATTTAATAAACACGCACTGCCGAATACCTATGTGAGGCAAGTTCCAGCAATCAACAATATAAATATTTTAGAGTGGTTAAATTGGTCCGAGTCAAGTGTCCACCTGCCCCCTCTCCCCGCCAATCAGTTAATGGGTTGCTTATAGCCATGTTGAAACATTACGGTAGTAGGACGTATATTGTAGATAAGCGTACATGACATCCATTTAAATTTATTCTAGAAAAAAACTATGACTAAATTCAAAACTTGCCTTATCTTTCGACCTCCCTGTTCCAAGTTGCTTGAACTTATACAATAGCTTGCACTATAACTAACTTTTAATTTGTTGCCCAGAGTTGGTGTGCAGTCCTCACGTCGTTGGATATGTACTTCAGGAATGAATATCAAGGATGAGAGTGCACTATCAGTGCTTGTAAACACTTGAACTAATGTCCTGAAATTGATTTTAAGATGCAAGTTTTGATGTTAGAAATATGTAGGTACGCAATGTATATGTTCTCAAAGGTTTAGAATTTTTAGGTTTTCAACGTAAATTTTGTAAACAGCACTAGTGGCGTTAGTCAATCTTTTATTCTTATTACACATTTTCGATTTTACCTGACATCCATTCAAATTTATTAAAAAGAAAAACTTAGACTGCATTCCAAACTATAATAATATACCCTATCTTTCGACCTCCGTGTTCCTAGTTGCTCGAACAAGTACAATAGAACTAGCGTAATCTCATTATAACGCTGCAGAAGGTACCATTGTGAACAAGTTATAATTTGTTGCCCAGAGTTGGTGTGCAGTCCTCACGTCGTTGGATATGTACTTCAGGAATGAATATCAAGGATGAGAGTGCACTATCAGTGCTTGTAAACACTTGAACTAATGTCCTGAAATTGATTTTAAGATGCAAGTTTTGATGTTAGAAATATGTAGGTACGCAATGTATTATGTTCTCAAAGGTTTAGAATTTTTAGGTTTTCAACGTAAATTTTGTAAACAGTACTAGTGGCGTTAGTCAATCTTTTATTCTTATTACACATTTTCGTTCTCGATCTGACATTCATTCTTTATTAAAAAGAAAAACTTAGACTGCATTCCAAACTATAATAATATACCCTATCTTTCGACCTCCGTGTTCCAAGTTGCTCGAACAAGTACAATAGAACTAGCGTAATCTCATTATAACGCTGCAGAAGGTACCATTGTGAACAAGTTATAATTTGTTGCCCAGAGTTAGTGTGCAGTCATCACGTCATTGCGAAGTTCCATCGTTAAGGCTGTATGAATGCGTTGGAAATGTACTTCAGGAATGAATATCTAGAATAAGAGCTTTTGGTGCTTGTAAGTGCTTAAAGTAATTTACATAGACATCCTAAAATTTATTTTAAGATGCATCTTTAGATGTAAGGCATCATAGATGGCGCGCAGGTCGTCACGATAATATCAGCTCCGTATTTTATTTGAAATTAAAATATTAAACACTATAATTTCCACCTAAAAACAGTTTCATGTGCAAAGTGAGTTACAAAGTGAATGTGCAAATGTTTTTTTCGTAAAACAAAAGCAGTTCAAAAACGTAAAACTCGAACGGAAGAATAAGTGAGTGTCACAGTGAAGTAAACATTATTCAAACAAGAATTTGACCTATACTCGTATAAAACGATTGCTTAGATAAATTAAATTGATAAACGACGACAGGTGTTTGTTAAAAGTCAAGAAACAAGAGTGATAAATAGAGAAATTCATATTTAACTACAATTCGACAACTTTGACAGAAGAAAAATATTTGCAGCATGAGTCATAGTAACGGCAATCTACTATGACAACAGACAATCGCTATTAGTATAACTGCCTAATTCGATTAGTTTTCACATGTTCCTGTGGCGTAATGGATAAGAGTTCTGGGTAATCATCTCGCTGAGCCTGAGTTCAAATCCGGAACATACGCTCTTTTTGTTTTTGTAATTTATTTGACTACATACTTAATTCGCAACAACAATGGACTCACAAAATGTTACTTTGCGCAGACATAGAACGGTAATAAATGACTCGCTTAATTTGTCATTTATATCAAGTAATTCCGATTATTTATCGAAAAGTTTACCAGACCTATCCACTGGTTATGTCAATAGTGAAGAGTTGGACGAACTGCAAAAAGAGTCTGAAAAGTTACGCAATCAGCTACAAATAGCGCATAAAGAAATTGAAAACTTGAGTTTGGAAAATAGGTCTCTTAAACGGTTTATCACTGAACAGGACCTAATTATAAAAAAGCTGAGAAAAATATGTACCGAACCCGTTCAGAGCTTGAGAAAAAGTTCACAAAAAAAAGGGATCAAACTCAGCGCAGCAGAAAGAAAACCTGAACGACAGCAGTATTGGTCTGGGATTGCAGCCTGATATGGTATCAAAAATACAGGACTCTGGAGAAGTACTGAGATCTCAACCGGTACTTACAACAGATGGCGTTGTTCCTGATGTAATGCAAAAGGGGGTGTCCAAAGGTGTAAGTGCATTGAACGGCACGAACAAACTGCCCGAAATACAAATCGTGGGTGGAAAGCAGTGTACTGGACTGGCATCGGCTCTTTTAAGTTCAAGGCAATCTCGGGGATATGGCAAATATAACATCACAGCCACTGTTAAACCTTATGCCAAATCAGGTGATATTGTTCCCTCTTGTATGAGTTTAAAAGATTATCTTGATAACTACCTGATATTGAGCTTGGGGGAACATGATGCTAGCCCAACAAAATGCATGATTGAGTTAAGCGTTGCGTTGAATTCATTCAAGTTTACCAATGTCATTGTATTGAGTGTGGTTAAGAACAGACATTTAAATGAAAAAAATCTAAATCATACTTTGAAAAATATTTGTAGTAACTTTAAAAATTGTAAATTTATAGATCTAGGAAACAATGGGTATATGACAGCATCTCAACTTAAGACGCACTTTTGTGACTGCATAAATTCTGTGATCGACATGAATTATTATGTAAAAAAAAATTTGACGTTTGGTAGGAACTCTCATTATAAACAAAAAACTCCAACGAACTCAAAACAATCAGGTTTCAAAAGAGGAACAATCCCATATTACTTTCCTGTGATCACATCAAAGCGACCCAGTGCTTGTGATACAGGTGGACAGCAACAAAGTTCCAAACTTTTTCGTGAATAATAATAATAATGGGACCGACAATAGGAGTGAAATACTCCTGATGCATCAGAATATTGCTGGGTTGTTAAGCAAAACAGATCGTTTGGAGGTATGCTTGAGTGAGTTTGCATCCAAAGATAATCCAATACAAATACTCTGCTTGACCGAGACATTTGTAGTGACGGGCGAAGAGTCTAATGTGTATTTAAATAATTTTAAACTGGCAAGCAGCTTCTGTAGACCAGATATAAAGAGAGGAGGCACATGTATCTTGGTTGGGAGGCACATTGAATGTGAGCCTATCTCGGTTTGCAATGAGCTAGCCTTGGTGAACTCATTTGAGTGCTGTGGTATAAAAATACAAAATATGCGATGCGTTGTCATCTGTCTGTATAGAATACCCGATTCAGACGTGAATGTACTTCTAGATAGACTGCAAATACTATTACAAAAATTAAACCTTAAACCTGACATAAAATTAATTATAGCTGGCGACACAAATATTGACATTTTAAAACATACCAAAGAATCGGAATCTTTTAGGCATATTTTATTAAATTATAATTTATACTTACATATCAATGAGCCCACGCGCAAAAAGACATGTATTGACCATATCATAAGTAATATAAGTGACGCTAAGGGTACCACTCATCAGTTGTTTCTATCGGACCATAATACGGCCCAAACGCTATCATTTCAGACCGCACGAATAAAAATTACCCCACCATTCTGGTACGCATTAAGAAGAGACTTTAGTAAAGAGCACATCAACAAATTCAAAAATTATCTTTCTGCACTCTCATGGTCTGAAGTATTTGGAGAGCAAAACTGTAACAGTGCGTTCAATATGTTCCATGACATGTTCCTACTTTTGTACAATTTGTGCTTTCCGATAAATAAAATTAAGATGACATTAAACAATTCTGGACCTAGATGGCTGACGAAGGGTATTAAAATATCTACCTTAACAAAAAGAAAATTTAGATATCAGTGCTATTTGAAACCAACAGCCACAAATAAGAGTAATTACGAGAAATATGGCAAACTGTTGAGAAAATGCATATATATATCTCAAAGAGAAACAATTTTAAGACCTACATAAATAACTCAAATAATAAGTGCAGAGCATCGTGGAGAATTATAAAAAACGAAACTGAAAACAACATAGCCCGACGCGATATTGATTCCATCTCATATAACGGTGAAACAATAAGAGACGCAACACAGATTGCGAGTGTGTTTAACAAATACTTCTTGTCCCTTGCTAATTCTACCAAATATAATACACCGGACTACTCACTGCTTGACTTTATAGATTCAACAATATTTTTGAGGCCTGCTACGATATCTGAAATAATAAATATCATAAAATCACTCAAAAATACAAATGCCGTGGGCTATGACACCGTTTCCACATTCATTGTTAAGCAGTGTAGTACAGAGATGGCAGAAGTATTGTGTCATTTGGTAAATCTATCTTTCACCCAGGGCATATTTCCCGAGAATTTGAAAATATCTACAGTAAAGCCACTGTACAAAAAAGACTGCAAATCACTTTTAAAAAATTACAGACCTATCACACTAATCTCAGTCTTAGCTAAAATATTTGAAAAAGCCATGCAAATTCGAATCAATGATTTTGTGAAGAAGTTTGATCTCATAGTTCCACAACAAAATGGGTTTCAAGCCAAAAAATCAACTACACTAGCAGCATTTAACCTATTTCGGTATATAACCGAAAGTATTGATAAAAAGCAACAAGTATCAACCATATTTTTCGATATGAGTCGTGCATTTGACTTTGTGGATCACAAAGTATTGATTGGCAAATGTGAGCGATACGGGTTCCGTGGCAAGGCACTTGACTGGATATGCAGCTACCTACAGAATCGTAAGCAATGTGTTGAAATTGATCGTATAGATGAAAATCGTCTCTTAAAATCGTATAAATCAAGCTTTGAGCTTAATAATGTAGGTGTACCTCAGGGAAGCGTTTTAGGCCCTCTACTCTTCCTGATTTATATAAACGACTTACCTAAAGTCACAAAGCAACATTGCACACTCTTTGCAGATGATATATCGGTTGTGGTAAATGATTCAAGGGAAGAAGCAGACAGCATGTCTACAATGTAAATAGCACAATAGAACTTGTCATGGATTGGCTAACGAAAAATAATTTAACTGCAAATATAGAAAAAACCAAAATCATCCAATTTCAGAACTATAAAGTTAAAAATCAGCCACTGAAAGTTTTCTACCAGGGCATAAATATGGAGATCACTACAGAAACGAAGTTTTTGGGTATTGTGCTGGACAAGCATTGTAGCTGGAAATCCCATATAAAGATCCTGTGTACGAAGGTGAACCGCTTTGTTTTTGTCCTTAGAAGATTGCGCCGAACAGTAAATGTGAAAACCGCTCTGACTGCCTACCACGGTTATGTTCAGTCAATACTGAGATATGGTCTAATCCTATGGGGTAACTCGACTGACATTGAGAAGGTTTTCATAAGCCAGAAAAAGTGTGTTCGGGCTATAGCCGATATTGATCGGCTGGATTCGTGTAGACCGGTTTTTAGAAATCTTAAGTTATTGACTCTGACGGCCTTATATATATTGGAAATCGGTATGCTCGTAAGAAATCATCCAGAGTTATTTGAAAAAGCTAATAAATACAAATTGTACAAGTCAAGAGATGAAACAAAATTGTTGCTGCCCTTCTGTAGAACATCACTATGTCAAGATAATTCTTATTTTATGACAATAAAAATTTACAATCATATACCAAAGAGTATACGAGAAATGACAATAAATAAATTTAGAACTACACTCATTAACTGGCTTACTGAGAAATGTTATTATACTGACAGAGAGTTTCTTGACGATAAGTAGACAAAATTATGTACCTATTTATTCTTTTTAAATTTATAAATTTAGTTCAATAGTTTAATAAACTGAAATAATTGAAGAATCATGACATGTAGACATATAGAGATAGTTATATAGACGTGGTATGGGTACAATTGACATTTTATAATTGAAATTGACTACCACTATGGATAACTGACTTTTTAAATTTGGTATTGAATTGATAAATTGAAATTTACTACTATGGATAACTGACATTTTAATTTTGGTATTTGAATTGATAATTAAAATTGATATTTTTATATACTTTTAATATTGGTAATGTAATGTATTCTCATAATGTACCTTTATAAATTTTGCATGCAGATGAATCTGCGGAACATGCTGACCTTTATTAATATGTAACGTCTTAAAATACCATGTTTCACGCAATAAATGATTTTATTATTATTATTATTATTAAGGAAACTATAAACTATGTGAATAAATCATAGTTTCCATTAAAATCGATAAGCGAATTTAAAAAAAAAACTGTACATGTCCGTAGGCATTTTCTACCACTAAAGTGATGAAGATAGGAAGTAATAAACATAAAAAGTCTATCCTCCTTGTTAGAAATCGGTTAAAAAGAAAAGGATTTAACATTTTATCTATACATACAAATATTTTTTACAAATTCCAACAACCGTCAGTGTCCATTTGTCAATACAATTCACTCTACCGAAGCTAGATCTAATCGGCATAATGTCACTGGGAATTTCATTTTATTAATTTCATTTACTTGGGTACATTTATAACTAACTAGCGGACGTCACGCGGTTTCACCCGCGTAGTTCCCGTTTCCGTGAGAAAACGGGAATAAAAATTGCCTATGTTCACCGCAAAGAGTGTAGCTTCCCAACAGTGAAAGAATTTTTCAAATCGGTCCAGTAGTTCCGGAGCCTATTCGTTACAAACAAACAAACAAAAAACAAAAAAAATTGCGTGTACTTAGTGTACACACGTAAGAAGTGAAACTTCTTCATAAACTTAATTTTCACCTCCAAAAGTCCAAAAGTTCAAAAGTCCAAAGTCCAAAGTCCAAAAGTCCAAAAGGCCAAAAGTCCAAAAGTCCCAAAGTCCCAAAGTCCCAAGGTCTCAAGGTCCCAAAGTCCCAAAGTCCCAAAGTCCCAAAGTCCCAAAGTCCCAAAGTCCCAAAGTCCCAAAGTCCCAAAGTCCCAAAGTCCCAAAGTCCCAAAGTCCCAAAGTCCCAAAGTCCCAAAGTCCCAAAGTCCCAAAGTCCCAAAGTCCCAAAGTCCCAAAGTCCCAAAGTCCCAAAGTCCCAAAGTCCCAAAGTCCCAAAGTCCCAAAGTCCCAAAGTCCCAAAGTCCCAAAGGCCAAAAGTCCAAAAGTCCCAAAGTCCCAAAGTCCCAAAGTTCCAAAGTCCCAAAGACCCAAAGTACCAAGGTACCAAGGTCCCATCTAAAAGTCCAAAAGTCCCAAAGGCCGAAAGTCCAAAAGTCCCAAAGTCCCAAAAGTCCCAAAGTCCCAAAGTCCCAAAGTACCAAAGTCCCAAAGTCCCAAAGTCTCAAAGTCCCAAAGTTCCAAAGTCCCAAAGTCCCAAAGTCCCAAAGTACCAAGGTCCCATCTAAAAGTCCAAAAGTCCCAAAGGCCGAAAGTCCAAAAGTCCCAAAGTCCCAAAGTCCCAAAGTCCCAAAGTCCCAAAGTCCCATAGTCCCAAAGTCCCAAAGTCCCAAAGTCCCAGAGTCCCAAAGTCCCAAAGTCCCAAAGTCCCAAAGTCTAAAAGCCTAAAAGTCCAAAACTCCAAAAGTCCAAAAGTCCAAAAGTCCCAAAGACCCAAAGTACCAAGGTCCCATCCAAAAGGCCAAAAGCCCGAAAGTCCCAAAGTCCCAAAGTCCCAAAGTCCCAAAGTCCCAAAGTCCCAAAGTCCCAAACTCCCGAAGTCCCAAAGTCCCAAAGTCCCAAAGTCCCAAAGTCCCAAAGTCCCAAAGTCCCAAAGTCCCAAAGTCCCAAAGTCCCAAAGTCCCAAAGTCCCAAAGTCCCAAAGTCCCAAAGTCCCAAAGTCCCAAAGTCCCAAAGTCCCAAAGTCCCAAAGTCCCAAAGTCCCAAAGTCCCAAAGTCCCAAAGTCCCAAAGTCCCAAAGTCCCAAAGTCCCAAAGTCCCAAAGTCTCAAAGTCCCAAAGTCCCAAAGTCCCAAAGTCCCAAAGTCCCAAAGTCCCAAAGTCCCAAAGTCCCAAAGTCCCAAAGTCCCAAAGTCCCAAAGTCCCAAAGTCCCAAAGTCCCAAAGTCCCAAAGTCCCAAAGTCCCAAAGTCCCAAAGTCCCAAAGTCCCAAAGTCCCAAAGTCCCAAAGTCCCAAAGTCCCAAAGTCCCAAAGTCCCAAAGTCCCAAAGTCCCAAAGTCCCAAAGTCCCAAAGTCCCAAAGTCCCAAAGTCCCAAAGTCCCAAAGTCCCAAAGTCCCAAAGTCCCAAAGTCCCAAAGTCCCAAAGTCCCAAAGTCCCAAAGTCCCAAAGTCCCAAAGTCCCAAAGTCCCAAAGTCCCAAAGTCCCAAAGTCCCAAAGTCCCAAAGTCCCAAAGTCCCAAAGTCCCAAAGTCTAAAAGTCTAAAAGTCCAAAAGTCCCAAAGTCCAAAAGTCCAAAAGTCCAAAAGTCCAAAAGTCCCAAAGTCCCAAAGACCCAAAGTACAAGTCCAAAAGTCCCAAAGTCCCAAAGTCCCAAAGTCCCAAAGTTCCAAAGTCCCAAAGACCCAAAGTACCAAGGTCCCATCCAAAAGTCCAAAAGTCCAAAAGTTCAAAGTTCAAAAGTCCCAAAGTCTCAAAGTTTCAAAGTCCCAAAGACCCAAAGTACCAATGTCCCATCCAAAAGTCCAAAAGTCCAAAAGCCCAAAAGTCCAAAAACCCTTAAATGACATGCTATCCCTGGATAAAGTACTCTTAATTCGAATCCACCGTGGTGGGGAACAGAACAAAGATGGCGCGTAACCAAAAATCGTGACGTGACGTGACGTGACGCAATTTTTTTTCCAATGGATGCAGTAGTACTAACATTTATTTGCATATTTTTTTAACATGCTATTTTTTTGTATAAAATTGCTTAATATTTAGCATGTGGGAAAAATAACATAAATAAATACATAAAAATAACATAAAATAACATTCCGAAATAAGAAATGGATGCATTAGTACTAACATTTCTTTTGCATATCTTTTTTAACATGCTTTTTTTTTTGTATAAAATTGCTTAATATTTAGCATGTGGGAAAAAATAAATACTTACGCAAAACGCTACTGCATCCATTTCTTATTTTGGAATGTCGAATCGGACTAAAAGACTCAGTAGTCCGATGATTTATAATCATCTTAATCATCGGACTACTACTGAGCCGGAAAAGTCTCAGTAGTTCGATCATCGGACTATTTAATCGGACTACTGATACTAGGGGGAGGTAGGCCTCGGGGTTAACGCTACGTGACGTCATCTGCTACGAGAACTCGCTACATTAGGATGCTACGACATGTTACTTTATAAAAATACCGCGTAAGCATACGCGCATAAGCGCGTAGCGCGTAAGTTATCGTACTTAAAAATGGCAAAAAAATCACGTTTGTTGCATGGATTTTGACCCTTTTGGTTCAGTACCATATAAGAAAACTATTGTATAAGTAATAGCAAATAACAAAAATAAATTTAGTTTCTTTGCCATTGTTATATTAATATCATTCATTCGAATTTTGAATTCAAATAGCGTTACTTCCGTCAGAAAAAAATCTGAGTTACTCCCTAGGTAAGGTAGGCCTAAAGAAGTTTTACTTCAATATTGCAAAGAAAATGACAAAATGAATATGTACTCGAAGTTCGAAGTCATTTTCGGGTCCGTCGTAAATTATTATAACACTAGCGGACGTCACGCGGTTTCACCCGCGTAGTTCCCGTTCCCGTGAGAATACGGGAATAAAATATAGCCTATGTTACCCGCAAAGAGTGTAGCTTCCCAACAGTGAAAGAACTTTTCAAATCGGTCCAGTAGTTCCGGAGCCTATTCGTTACAAACAAACAAACAAACAAACAAACGAAAAAACAAAAAACAAATCTTTTCTCTTTATAATATTAGTATAGATAGGCGAACATTTGTGACAACATTGCCTAGTGTTATATTATAATTCACCATTATAGTCCAGTCAATAATAATTATACACATACAATACTGTAAAGTGTCCAATAATGGTGACATAGCGGTGTTCGTGTATTAACTCGCAATCAAGACGAACGTCACTATTCTATTACTGCAGTACTAGTTTACAGCTAGTCGTGTTAATGTGCCCTGATTGCTGTTGACTGTGTTGCCGCTTTGCTTATATTTCATTTGGTGGCAATCTGACGTTAGCAATTCAACCTTTGTTTTTCCGTGTGGGAATGATACAACTAAAACCAGACTTTAGCTTTGCAAAACGGCTAGGAGCCCAGGATAAGCTCTGGGAAGAATGTCCCAGCTAACGTTTCGAACATTTTTTGTAGTGCAACTTATGGTAACTCGGTGTGAATTGAATTTTATACAGCAAAAAAGTCAGTTTTTGATGATCTTGCTAATATTGCAATTGCGAAAGTCTGTGGGTGTGGATGTTTGTTAGTCTTTCACGATCTAATGGCCGAACGAATCTGGCTAAGATTTTGTACAGTAATATTGTCTAGCATAACGCTTAAGCTACTTATCATTACTGGAACAAGTTCCCATGGGAAGCGGGAAGGGAGCAAGATTTTACGCGGGTGCCATCTAGTTACATTATAATACAATACTATGGTCAGGTCAATAATTAATACAATACAATCAGTAGATATTAACCAGTAATACGCCTATTAATGGTGACATAACGGTGTACGTGTATTAACTCGCAATCAAGACGAACGCCACTATTCTATTACTGCAGCACTAGTTTACAGCTAATCGTGTTAATGTGCCTTGATTGCTGTTGACTGTGTTGCGGATTTGCCTATGTGTCATTTGAGTGGCAATCTGACGTTAGCAATTGACTTTAAGTGTTCGGTATTGAAAGGTTTAAACAAAAAAAGGGTTCCGCTATTACAAAGACTTCACTGTCTCTCCGTTTGATCGTCGTGTGGCTATCGGGGTAAAAAGTAACTGGTAAAATAAAGGCTTTTAATATCCTTCTGTCTCTCTCTCCATTCTCTTTCTCTTCCAAGTCTTTTACAAAAAAATCGGACAAGTAAGTAAGTAAGTATGTATAGATCAAATAACCAAAATCAGACGCTCTTATGAGGTTTTGCTGTAACCTGCACCTGTGATATTGTACTTAGTCGTTCCGAGCTGAACTTTAATTTGTATTCATGGACGTATCGCAAGTGCCTATGTATTAGGATTTTGCGAAATAAATGTTTTTTTTTTGCGTTTGAGTTTGATATGATAAATCCATTAAACTCGCGCCAGTAAACTCTGGTGCGGTAGGGACAACAAGTGAACCTACTGAGCGGATTCATTAATGGACCCGCTCTGCTCGCGGTGGAAACCGGGTTTAGACACGGCAAAAAAACCGGCCAAGTGCGAGTTGGACTCGCCCATGAAGGGTTTCGTAGCAGCAAGTAACATAATATGAAAGTTCTTATAGTTCGTTGTAACTTTGATTGATGTTTTAACACGTTCCCAGTGGTAGTGATTTTACTAACCGAAAATTGCGGTTTACGACGTATTAAAAAAAACTACCAGCTCTATCTCGTTCAAACCAATTTTCGTTGGTAGTTTTTATAGCAATGTACATCATATATTCTTTTTAGATTTATCAGTCTCTTAGTTTAGAAGTTAGAGGGGGGGGGGGGGGGGGGGACACACATTTTTCCACTTTGGAAGTGTCTCTTGCGCAAACTATTCCCTTTAGAAAAAAATTATGTTAGAAACCTCAATAGCATTTTTGAAGACCTATCTGTAAATACCCCAACGTATGGGTTCGATGAAAAAAAAATTTGTAGTTTCAGTTCTGAGTATGGGGACCCCCAAAATTTACTGCTTTTTTTCTAGTTTTATATAAGAATCTTAATGCGGTTCACAGAATACATCTACTTACCAAGTTTCAATAGTATAGACCTTATAGTTAACCTAAAAATTAGATAAAAGACATTAACATTAAAAATTTGCACTAAAAAGAATAACCCGCAGAGTTTTTTGCCAGTTCTTCTTAGGTGGGTCGCGTTGTGAACTGGTTGGTTTGTATTCTAGACGTTTTACAAGTGAAATAAATTAATTTTTGTTTGTTTTTTTAAACATTAAGGTTTCGTCTACTCTTTCAAGTGGTACGATCGAGAATTCACTGCGTGAAAATATTTATACACGGGAATCGGAAACTTCAATAATTACGATATTGTCTATAATTCACCACGTTTACTACTTCCTAGTGAGGTAGGCTAGGACTCGAAATGTCTTGCCAGGAATTCTTATACCCTACAAAAGATTCACAGTCACAAAAGACAGTCTACATTATTTCTATAACAATAAAACACCTCCTCAACATTTTGCAAAGAAAATATTTTACGTATTTTCTTAAAAAAATATCTAGTGAATGCTTTCATTTAGTGTAAAATATGAAAATTACAAAACAATAAAATTCGCCGTCTCGTTCATTTAATCTATACTAATATTATAAAGAGGAAAGATTTGTTTTTTTGTTTGTTTGTTTGTTTGTTTGTAACGAATAGGCTCCGGAACTACTAGACCTTTAAAAAAATTCTTTCACTGTTGGAAAGCTACACTCTTTGTGGTGAACATAGACTATATTTCATTCCCGTATTCCCACGGGAACGGGAACTTCGCGGGTGAAACCGCGTGACGTCATCTAGTTCAAAATAAAATCAAGAACCGTTGAAAAGAAACCGATAGTATAATAAGTAAAGAAATTTAAGTCTTTTGATGTCACTTTCAGAATTTCAAGATTCAAATAGGTACCTATATATTTTTATAGAAAATTCCCATTGATTCAAGTACCATTTCCACTTTTCTACCGAAATGAATTATTGACGTCAAGTACGGTTTCCAATCAATTGGATGAAGGCAAGTGGAAGTACTTAGCACATAAAAAGTCGATGTTATGAAACCATGCCATAAAAACACGTAGAGTTGCTGAAACTTTTATTAGCGGATTCGATACAATGTATACTAATGTATTGTCTATTTAAACTGTTTTGCTTAATCGATAAACTTTGAAACGGCTGTACCGATTTTAAAAAGACTTTTGGCCATTAGATGCCAAATTATACTGAAGTAACATACGAGTAGGTGTGTGTGTTGAATGAATTCTTGTGTTGAATGAATCAGGCTGTTCATCCTCACACGTTGCGTTCTGAGCGCTCGAGCACGGTGAGATCTAATAGAGGCTTTCTTCCGCGTGCGCTTAGGTTGTGGAGTGATCTCCCTGCTTCGGTTTTCCCAGACACCTACAGTATGGGGTTCTTCAAAAGGGGACTTAGAAGGTTTTTAAAGAGTCGGCAGCGCGATTGTGGTGCCTCTGGTGTTGCAAACGTCCATAGGCTGCGGTGACCACCGGTACATCTAGTGGGGCCGTATGCTAGTTGAATAAAAAAAAAACTGGTCAAATGTGAGTTGCATTCGCACACTGAGGGTTCCGAACCATAAACGGCAAAAAAATTAAGTTTTGTAGTACATAAAGGAGCTCCCTGAAATATTATTTTGTTCTCATAGTGGCAGCAGAATAAAATTACATCTATGTGAAAATTTCAACTGTCTAGCTATCACGGTTTATAAGATACAGCCTGGTAACAGACGGACGGCGAAATCTCAGTAATAGCACAGGCAAAGATAACATAATAGTATTACATACAGATCGGCAACTTCCTGTCGCGCCACAGCTGTCAGTAGAGTTGACGTGCGCGTTGACGGACAATTTGCTTACATTTTATTGATCACACGCACACATTCAAGCTGGAGTTTTCGCCCTGTGGCACAGGGTAGAAACTCCATATAAATGATTTGTTTTCAATTCTGTTACCTTCACCAAAGATAATAATAGCATTACATACAGATCGGCAACTCCCTGTCACGCCACAGGTGTCATTATAGTTGACGGACGTGTTGGGGGAACATTTGCTTAGCCTTTTTGGTCACACGCACACATTCAAGCTAGAGTTTCCGGCGTTAAAAACACGTTATGTTTGTACAGAGCTTGAATGCGTGCGTGACCACTTAGTTTAAGCAAACGTTCCTTCAAATTACCCTCGAACTATAGGACAGTTGTGGCGAGGATAGGGAAGCTTGCTCAGGGGGGGGGGGGGGGGGAGTTGTCTATCTGGTATTAAAGTACCGTTTTAACCCTTCGCGTAGGTATGGACTATTTTGTAAAATGCATTAGTAAAAATCGTTATTTTCTTTGTTGCAGGTGTTGTGAGCTAAAAGAACAATGGTACTATGATGTGAACTAATGTGCAAGTGCTGTGCTAGTGACATCTCGCGGTAGTGTTCATTGGGATTCAAGATGGCTGACCCCGACGCGTTCGATGACGAGGTAATTTCTCTTCAATCTTTTTATTTATTTATCTACTCTGATACTATAATACAAAGATTATAAAATTGAAATCAATACTATTATGACAAACATTACGCACAGGCCAAAAAAAAAGTTTTATTACGATACAGGTCTTGTATGGACACCTATATCATAATAAAACTTTTTAATCATTACGATACACCATAAACAATCTCCAGCTGAAAAAGAAGTTTGAACCTCTACTTTAAAAAAAAATTGTGTCTCCAGAGTAGCGAAAAATCCTAAATCTATGGTCTCCGCAGCCTAAAAAAAAAAAGAAACACGCATGCGCAATCGATGTTTGCGCCTTGGCGCCAACATTTTACATTTAAATTAAACAAAGTTTAGTTTTGTTTGTAAAATAAATTAGTTTTTGTGTAAAAACATGTCTTAAAGCGAGGATGGTGGTAATTGTACACCACCAGACATTCTGGAAACTGCGTCAAACATGACCATGAACCTGTTACCGGCGAAATCAAGGAGCAACTATATATCACAACAAAATGAAATCAGGTATTATAGTATAAGAGTAGATAAAGTAGTGTATGACACTGTACATAACTTGGTCTTATAACACTCGTGTGATACTATAAAAAAACTCGCCTACGGCTCGTTTTTTTAAAACACACTCGTGTTATAAGAACCCTCATTATGCAACAGTGTCATAAACTACTATTATTTACCTAAAGTGTATATCAATCGTCCTGTGGTATCTTATTACAGCATCAAAGTAAAACGAAGGTCGGATATCCTCGACATCCTGACATAGACAACCACACTTACAAACTTTTTTATCTACATATACTTAGTATTATAATACTTGGTATTTTAAAGAGGAAAAATTTGATTGTGTGTTTGTTTGCATAGAATAGGTTCCGAAACTACTGAACTAATTTGAAAAAAATAATCACTCTTGGGAAGCCACACTATGCCCGGGTGACATAGACTATATAGTCATTTAATATATAGGGAAAATATATAGGGTCGGCAGCACGAGTGTGGCACCTCTGGTGTTGCAAACGTTCATAGGCTGCGGTGACCACCGGTCCTTCTGGTGGGCCGTATGCTTGTCTGCCACCTTAGTGGTATAAAAAAAAAACTATACTTTATTCCCGCATTTTCATGGGAACGGGAACTAGGCGGGTGAAACCTCGTGACGTAAGCAAGTTTATTAATTGTATATTAAACTAGCGGATGCCACGCGGTTTCACCGGCGTAATTCCCGTTCCCGTGGGAATACGGGGATAAAAAATAGCCTATGTTCACCCCAAAGAGTGTAGCTTCCCAACATTGAAAGAATTTTTAAAATTGGTTCAATAGTTCCGAAGCCTATTCGATGCAAACAAACAAACAATCAAATCTTTCCTCTTTATAATATTAATATAGATAGAAATGATTGGTCCACTGAGTATAAACATTGCGTGTCTATTTGCTAGCCCATATCGCACGCAATCGTGGCGATCGACAGATAAACGATATATTGTTTCAACCGTGGTTATTATAATAATGCAATGTCATTTAAACATTCATGCTCACGGAATTACGTAGGTATGGTATTAGCATGACAATGGTTGTAGGTAATTTGGTTAATGCTGACTAAGTTATAGTTTTACAAGATGGCGTCCGCCACCCGCGTGGAATTTTGGCTTCCCGATTCCCATGGGAACTTATTCTCGGGATAAGAAGTCAATGAGTTATTCCAGACTATAATCTATCTTCCTATCTCTGCCTCTGTGGCGTAGTCGGTAGTGATACCGCCAGCAGCGCTGGAGGTCCTGGGTTCGATTCCTGCGTCGGTCCAAATATTTGTGTAATCCACAAGTGTTTGTTTCGGAGTTTGGATGTTTTCTTTGTATAATATGTATGTACACAATAAGTATGTACGTCGAGATCCCATAGCACATGCTTATATTAGCTTAATTTGGGCTAGATGATGTTGTGTGTGAATGTCCACAAATATTATTATTATATTATATTAGTATATCAAAGTTCAGCCACAGCCGTTAGAGAGTGAAAAAGTGACAGACATCTATACATCTTGATTCATCTGATCTTGACATTAGATAAATCGGGAGAGGCCTACTTCCAGCATTGTACTGCCGTAGGCTGATTGATTGACTTTATTCCACTCGCGATAAACTTTGTTCTATTGATACAATCAGTAATAGAACAATAAGGAATTTTTATTCCATGTTGTTCTATTATTTTATTTAGTAGAACAATGGAGAAAAATATTCCAATTTGTTCTATTAGTTGAACATAAATAGTAGAACATATTGGAATACAGATAAAGCGTAACGTATTTATATACAAAAATGTATATTTATACTAGCTGATGCCCGCGGCTCCGCCCGCGTGGAATGTTATTCCCGGTTACAGGGGTATGAAAAATAGATGTTGGCCGATTCTCAGACCTACTCAATATGCTTACAAAATTTCATGAGAATCGGTCAAGCCGTTTCGGAGGAGTATGGCAACGAAAACTGTGACACGAGAATTTTATATATTCGATATATACTTCTTCAGTATTATATAAATAAAAGTCAACCTTTCCAAGTACGCATCATGAAGGTCAAACCTCTATCTCAGATTGAAATAAATCGTTCCCCAAACAGACAAATATCACAATATAAGTCTATTATTTAGCTACATATAATCTGAACCCTAATGTAACTAGAAATCCATTGGCAATAACGACTGAGCAAAAAATATATGACGACAGCGGTCGCCATATTTTCCGCATTGGATACAACAGGGTTTTAGGGTTCCTTACCCAATGGGTAACAACGGGACCCTATTGATGAGATTTTGTCGTTCGTCTGTCTGTTCGTCTCGAAAAAGTGCTGGAATTTTCACAGATGTACATATTTATAACAACAAAATACTAAAATAAAAAACCGGCCAAGTGCGAGTTGGACTCGCCCATGAAGGGTTCCGTAGCAGCAAGTAACATAATATAAAAGTTCTAGTAGTTCGTTGTAACTTTGATTGATGTTTTAACACGTTCGCAGCGGTAGTGATTTTTCTAGGCGAAAATTGCGGTTTGTGACGTATTAAAAAAAAAACTACTAGCTCTATCTCGTTCAAACCAATTTTCGTTGGTAGTTTTAATGGCAATGTACATCATATATTCTTTTTAGATTTGTCATTCGCTTAGTTTAGAAGTTAGAGGGGGGGGACACACATTTTTCCACTTTGGAAGTGCCTCTTGCGCAAACTATTCACTTTAGAAAAAAATGTTGTTAGAAACCTCAACAGCATTTTTAAAGACCTATCTATAACTACCCCACACGTATGGGTCAGATGAAAAAAAAAAGTTCTGAGTATGGAGACCCCCAAAATTAACTGCTTTTTTTCTAGTTTTATATAAAAATCTTAATGCGGTGCACAGAATACATCTAGTTACCAAGTTTCAATAGCATAGGCCTTATAGTTTCGGAGAAAAGTGGCTGTGACACACGGACGGACAGACAGACAGACAGACAGACATGACGAATCTATAAGGGTTCCGTTTTTGCCATTTGGCTACGAAACCCTAAAAAGGGGAAATATTTCAACAGTATCACAACCTGCGCCGGGGTGGGGAGCGCGTGTGTAGCACCTCTGGTGTTACACATGTCATATTCATATTCATTTATTGCACACCACATGTCAAAATTAAAGATGTCACAAATTTGGTTAGAGTACATGGACCCTGTCGGGCACGGAAACATCTTTCATGCAAAGATTTTTTTCTTGTTGTCTAAGGCTACGATTACCAACCATCCGGTGGGCCGTAAGCTTGTCGGTCACCTTAGTAGAATAAATAAAAGATGATAAAGAGTCCTGGGACATCTTTCCGAGAGCCTACCCGGGGTTCCCGACCGTAGGCTGTTGGGCGTTACGTGAGGTTTTTGACGTGACAACGTCTTATAATTCGATGGAGCCGGCTGCACGCATGAAAAAACATGATGTGTGCGGCGTTACCTTGCTCTGAGCCGTTCCATTTAAGACTGAGTTGTCACGTTCAACTATCATCAGTAAACCGACTTTACAGATAACTGTTTTTTTTTAGTCGGCTCCTACCGACTAAAAAAAGGCAGCGTAGCATCCATGATGGATTTTCCCTCACGTTAAAAAAAAGGTGCTAGCATAAAACAAATGTGATGTATTGCCGCTTTTTAGTACAGAGCCCTCTGTGCGAAGTTCAACTCGCACTTGGCCGGTTTTTGTAGTACAAACGTGAATATGATAGGGGGTATACAATATCGATAGTATTCACATAACGAGTAGGACTTTTTGCTGAAATAAGGAGTCGATTTCCATTAGATGTCCATTACGAAATCCAAGCTTTGTAGTGTTATAGATATTCGTAAGGACATATCACATATCCCGGGTGTCAACTATATCTATATATTCTTCTTGTTTATGTGAGGGAAATCCTACATGAATGCCATGCCGGACTCCCACCGACTAAAAACTACGCGTATCCTACATAATCAGCTTACGGTTGGGAGCCCCGGGTAAACCGTCGGAAGGATACCCCAGGACTTCCAACAGACCTACGGCTACCACTGCTGCCTCGCTTAGTGGGGAGTTCAGGTGCTATCAGGCGTCTTTAAGGGGTTGTTCGGGTGTTATCCCGCTTCTTGGGAGGGCGTGCGCGGATCCCTCATGTTACGCTGCCGTCATGGGCCTGCTTCGTAAGGACGTTGAGCAGTCCCGTCAACGTCCTCAGACCCTTCATCATGGAGGCCGATAGTCTACGGCGAAGGCTATGTCTGTACTGCATAAATAAAAAACCAAATTGATTCAGACGTTAGAAGAAGATAAGCTATAAGAAACATAAATAAAATATTGCGACAAACTTAGCATCCTAATTGCCCTAAATATTTTATCCATCTCCACAAACTTTCACACTTACAACATAAGTAGGACAGATCATTCGATCCTGACCTCGACTGACTCGAAAATTCCTAAAAAAAACAAGCTTTATTGCCCTGAAATATCTACTCGCGTTAATTGTCCTCACACAATGGACTCGCCGTGTATATAAACTCATTGTTCATGTATATTTGTGTATGTATACAATTTATTATGGACGGAACACCTATTGTTGGATGTTTGTGTAGCTTAGGCGCCTGTTGTGTAAAGTTTTTGGAGGTCATTTTGTATGTTGGGTGAATAGAATGTCGATCTACATTAAAAGCTATTTAATGGAGTATTGACGTTTTTTTTAACGTGAGGGAAAAGCCATCATGGATGCTATGCCGGACTCCTACCGACTAAAAAACCTCGCGTAACGCCCAGCAGCCTACGGTCGGGAGCCCCGGGTAAGCCCTCGGAAAGATGTCCCAGGACTCCCAACAGACCTAAGGCTACCACTGCAGCCTCGCTTAGGAGGGTTTTCGGGTGTGATTCTGTTTCTAAAGGGGGTGTGCGTGAATCCGTCACGCTGCCGTCATGGGCCTGCTTCTGTAAGGACGGTGAGCAGCCCACTCACCGTCCTCAGACCCCCGGTCATGGAGGCCGATAGTCTTCGGCGAAGACACGTCGGCGGCGCCCAGGCCGCCTACTGCGGAACTCAGGTGGGAGAGTTCTGTCCTGCAACCGCCGCGCCGCCTCTAGCATGATGATCTGCTGATGCTGTCGCTCGCAGAAAGAGGCGGTGGAGTATATTCTGAAAAAATAAAAATGTTGTATCATTTAGAAAAATTAAGATTTTCGTTAAAAATAGAATAAATTTACACATATCATCCATTGGTCATACTATAACGACACGACTTTTTATTCCCGAAGGTGTGGGCAAATATATATTCACATTTCACCTTTAGATTTTGCCCACGTAATAGGTGGTGACCCGTATTGCCGTGTTGATATTGACAGCCGCAGGTTGTGACTACCCTGCTCGCTGTTGAAAACGGGACCAACTGCATAACGTGACTTCTGAAGCACGAGAACGCTCGCATATAAATATCACAAAGGGATCACGTGGTGGTCGCCCATCCAAGGACTGGTAATAGTAAATGTTCCTTACTACAGGGATCGTTTACAGAACACTGAGTCCGCGGGGCCACGAGCCATTCAGTCCCACACACAGTGATCGAAGACAAACAAGAAACATATTTTCACCTTAAAAATATTATAAAAAGTCTTTTTTTTATGTGTGGAAATCCTACATGGATGCTATGCCGGATTCCTACCGACTAAAACCACACAATGACTTACATCAGTCTATGGCCAGGAGTCCCGGGTAAGCCCTCGGAAGGATGTCCCAGGACTCCCGGCAGACTTTGGAAACCACCGCAGCCTCGCCTATATGGTTCGGGTACTATTCCGAATCTGGGGGGTTTGTTCGAGTGTTATCCCGCTACTTGGGGAAGGGGGAATAGTTGGGTGCTATCACTCAGCTATGAGAGGCGAAGAGACATACCACCGTCTTGGCCTGCTTCTGTAAGAATATTATAAAAAGCTTTTTCTTAATATTAAAAAGCCTTGAATTTTATTTCATGGAACAGAAATTTAATTTCTGCAAACTACTATTGCCATACAGAAATTTTCTTCAGAAACCATTTGATGTCGTTTGAAAACTAATTTTCTTTTGTATTGAGCTGGTAGCGCCGTCTGGAGAGCTCCGCAGTAATGAAACGTTAGCAGCTGGGTTAAACGTTTTAATTATATTTTACGTTTAAGAAGTGCTTGTAATTTGTGGAGCAGGTTTTGTGCTGTAGCAAACCTTCGTTTCATATAGAAATTTGCTATAATATCTTCTTGGTTCTGTGTTCCTAGTACAGTAAAAGTACGTAGTCCGATAAATACTTACTGAAACTCTTTGCAGATAAACCTTCTTTTCATATAGAAATTGGGACAAATGTTACAATAAAGCATAATAACTATTTACAATATGAATAAATTTAACTAAACTAAATCTAAATAGGGCCCCCGTGGCATTGTGCCCAAAAGACTGGCAGCATTCCCCCTTTGAACGGCGATGCCTATTCGTTGGGAGAAATAACTGCCAGCCCTTAGGTCACCAGTTGACTCCACAAGACGCTTCTTCAAAATTTTAAAAAAATTATGCGCATTGGGACCCCATGGACCTAGGGTCTCGACACCGACTGGAATAAAATTGTACGACGAGCCGAGACCCTTATACTTATTTATTTTTTTATATTCTGCCGCTTCTGCTGCTGCGCTGGCTTTTTCTTTTGTTCTAGGCAGATGGGACGGGGCCAAAGTGTCTACACAAGTGGCATCCCAGACTAGCACCCGACCCATCTCCCACGGAATTAAGGTCATCCCATCCGGTCTCTTGCCATCGTCCCTAAAAATGCCATTTGGCTCTAAGAGAGCGGGCACACCGACGGTGGCAAGAGCACGGCGAATGATATCGTTAAGCGCAGCGTGGCGAGAGAAGCGGCCTGCGCTCTTCAAGCAGGATAGTCCATGGTGTCCCATAGAGTCAACGGTAACACCACAGGGGCAACGGTGTGAGGCGCAGAGCGGGACGCAAGGGAAATTTGATATTATCTCTCCTTGTTTTTGTGTTCCTAGAGAGAACTTAGTTAGATAATTTAATTACTGTGGTACATACTGAAAACTCTTTTCGCGTAGAAAAATATTACCTATTAGCTGGTGCCCGCGACTTCGTACGCGGCATTTTATGTGGGATATACTTTCGATTGATATAACTTTTTTATTTATGAACCTATTGACATCAAGGAAACACTAAATGTTAAGGGGAGCAAACCGCAACGCAATAAAGAAAACCGCATTGCAATCGGTTGAGCGGTTGCTGAGATTAGCGCGCACAAACGTACAGACAAACAGAAAAAAATTCTAAAATTCATTGTTTAGAGTTCTATTGCGTTCATAAAGCCCCCTTTAAAGTTTTTTCTTATAGATCTTCAATGTACAGACAGCGACCTGTAACTATTTTATTATATGTTTAGATGATATGATGTAAAATAGTAATTGCCCTGTCGAGAAACGATTGCAGCTGGGTTAAACGTTTTAATTATATTTTACGTTTAGCAAACCTTTATTTCATAATAGAAGTTTCTTGTTATATCTTCTTGTTTCTCTAGTACACTACATACATAACTAGAAAGAGTACAATACCTAGTTCAATTACTGTATTATCAGAAAATTCTCTTCGGGTAGAATGAGACTATTTAAATCTATGGGTAGAAGAAAAACCTGCTTTTCTATGAAAGTTTCATGTCTTCTTGTTTCTGTGTTCCTATTAAGCGGTTCAATAATTACATTACTGTGGTACTGAAGACTCTTTTTGCGTAGAAATAGTAAAATAGAATTGTTTACGCGAAAAAGACCCGCAACTAATATAATGTGTAGTGCAAGTCGTGTGAGTTTAAAAACATTATTAGTAAAATAGAAATTGTCCGAGTACGTACCTAGTTTTCAATTACTGTATTATCAGAAAATTCTCTTCTATTCGGGTAGAATGAAACAATTTAAATCTATGGGTAGAAGAAAAACCTGCTTTTCTATGAAAGTTTCATGTCTTCTTGTTTCTGTGTTCCTAGTAAAGCTGTTCAATAATTACATTACTGTGGTACTGAAGACTCATTTTGAGTAGAAATAGTAAAATAGCCTTCCTTTCCACTAATGACTGCCACATTGGTATTGGTATCTTTCAAAATGCAGTCAACTTTTCTTGTCCTGATAAAGTTCGATTACTCGTCGCTGAGAGATGTTGATCACTACGGTTTCCATTTTTTTCTTTTTTACGTGTGAAAATCCTCATTCGTGAATGCTATGTCGGTCTCCCACTAAACCCGTACGGCCGGGAGTCACGGGTACGTGATTGTTATCCTATGTAATGATTCACATATCAAAGTTTCAAGTGTCAAGACAAGTGACAACCGAGTCTTAGTAATAGGGTCCCATTTATACCTTTTCGGTACGGAACCCTGAAAACGTATCAATTCATAGGTATCAACAACGATTTAGAGATAGTACAGATGAAAAACTCATGTATGTACTTCTTTTTTACACCTACCCTTTGCTACACACACTCGCGCACAAATCAGTATCGAAAATTCGGTTGAGAGCGCCTGGCCTCGTGTCTGTGAATGAGTTGTGTATGTGTACCTATGTAGTGTCTGTGAATGAGTTGTCTATGTGTGGGTAGCCTCAGCGAATTTAGTATGTTGGATTCCATCTGTACTATCTCTAATTTGTGTATCAACTCCCTATAATAGTGTTACCACAGTCGCAGTGAGACTTTGGCAATTAGAATAAAAAGTTTAGAATAACCAGGTATCATAACATTGTTAGTTCTAATTGGTCTCTGTCCGAAGCGACGCTCCCAATTAAGGTAACTTGCGGATGGGATTGTGTAGGGTCCCTTTACCAGCGAGTTGTATAGTGTAAATAGATTTGAAAATTTTAGTCGAAGAAATAAATTTGTATGGGGTCAAGAAAATCGAGGAAATTGTATTATATTCCCTAACTTTATATTTCCCAATTTTACAAGAATAGCAATTGTCACGTTGCAATCAGCAGCCTATCACAGATTACAATTTTTTAAAAATAAACAAATAATAAATAAATATTTACGGACATTTCACACAACGCTATCTGATCCCAAAGTAAGCTAGGAATAACCTGCTTGTGTTATGGGTATTAAACCACGGATATTAATTAATATTTTTACATTTTTGTTTTAAATACATACATATACATATATCTAAATATATAAAAATCAATGCCACTTTTCGTTGTAATTTTATAACTCAAGAACGGGCTCACCTATCTAGACGAAATGTTTAGGCTTTGTTCGGACTGTTTAGTAGATGGTTTATGTGAAGTTTGCACAAAATCGACCGAGCTGTTCTTCATTTAGCACGCAAACGAAGCTGCGCGGGTCAGCTAGTTATACATATAAACACCCAGACTCTTGAGACAAACATTTATGGGTCACACAAATATTTGTCTCCGGTGGGAATCGAACGCCGCAGGCGGTATCACTACCGACTGCGCCACAGAGGCAGTCTCTTGGCAGTCAATTGGACGTTGGCTTCTCCAAATTTTAATGTCGGAGTATGACTGGGCTTAATATATCACGCTGTCCAATGGGGTCGGTTTTATGTATTTCGTGATTTCTTTCCTTTCGTTATGACTTCTTCTGTTGCTTTATAGTAAGTGGTTACTTACAACTGAGGTAGCAGGGGCTACATCAACATTAAGTGACATAAAATTGTAACCGCTTAGCGATCGGAATGAATTCTTCAAATAAATTGTTCCCCGTTTCATTTCCTACGCCTTGTTATCTATTAACATTTCTTTTTAAGTCAGTTTTATTATTCTGATTTCATTGTTAAGTACTTGTTAATAAATTTTTCATGTAACCCGCTTATGCTGAAACCATACCCCGTATTCATAGCATAGAAAACTATTACTTGCAACGTTCCCCTTTATATTTAATGTCTTTATTTATGTTCTCGATGAACATAATATTTTTATGTGGCGCTACATTTTATGACACAATCGGTTACAGTTAAGAAAATAAAACGATATGTCTCTTTCCTATAAAAAAAATTACGTCCAAAATAGCTGCAGTTGCACTATTTCTGAATCTCTCTAACTAATACGTTAAACTTCTTTTAAACCGATTTGGCACAGAAAACTTTTTTGGTTTGTGATTTTTCTGTTTATAAATGAAATTAATATTTTGAGACATTTTACTCAGGTGTACTATCTAGTCTAAATTAAGCATTGTTTTTACGGGTGAAAATCCCTCATGAATGCCATACCGTACTCTTACCGACTAAAACCACAGCCCACCACTAGCACCCTCGGAAGGATGTCTAGAAAAAAAAATAAGAAGCTTATTTTAACATGTGCAATGACGTGTAGACAACGAATCAACATTATATGTTTTTTTTTTTCAATTTACGTGTGGAAATCTTTATGGAAGCTATGCCGGATCCCTACCGGCAAAAACTACACAGTGCCCTTCAATCTGCTAGGTACTTATTATATTTCTAAATCCATACATAAATTATAGTACCTAGAAAATACCCAAACTCCGAAACAAATATTAAATTTATTCTGCTGAATCAGGATAATATCTACCATCGTACTACTGGTACTACTGAGGCAATCCTTGTGCCTTAGATATATTGACCATTTTATGCCTCATGTCACGAGGGCGGGTTATGAGAAAATATTAGGAACCTTATTGCATATGATTATTACCCTATCCAACCCCTAAAATCCTTCAAACGATTCTGGAGCCTCAGATAATACTGTTTTAATGATAATTCTGTTTTGTTTTGAAAGTTAGCAAGTCATTTTCTTACAAAGTTTACGTTTATAATTACTTGTTATAATGACTCACCCCTTACTTAACACAGAAACATCAGGCTTCGACAAATTCGCTCTTGTGTCGAAGTTGAAAACGGTTTCATTCCGTATGTTAAGGGGAGCAGATCCGGGATGAGTTTTAATCACGAACCAAGTTTAGGTACATCCAAGTTAAGAAGATAAATTGACTTCATTTTCATGAATACGTTTACAAATACGTAATGTTTTATGTGAACAAATCTTATACCAAACTTAAAGCTGTCTTATATATTACTAGCTGCTGCCCGCGGCTCCGCCCGCGTGGAATGTTGTTCCCGGTCACTTAGGGGTATGAAAAATAGATGTTGGCTGATTCTCAGACCTGCTCAATATGCTCATAAAATTTCATGAGAATCGGTCAAGCCGTTTCGGAGGAGTATGGCAACGAAAACTGTGACACGAGAATTTTATATATTAGATGTATAGATTACGGGCTTTTTCTAATACGATATCGTATTTTGAAAGAAAAAGAAACATTATTAATAGCTATATATGAGTCCCAAAGCTTTCTTTCATAAGTTCTGAATTTCGCAACAAAGAATGTTATAAATATTTCGTATGCATGGTGCCCTAAATTCTTTTAAAGATCACTTTGGCTCTTCATCACGAATTTACATAATTATTCATGTATGTAAATTAATCAAGCGTGTAGGTACACCTTTTCCACACCTGTCAGATAAGAAGCTTGAAAAGTCAAGATATTTCGCTGTTTTTACTCCGACAATAGTTTTCAGTATACCAGGCTGACAGCCTGGTATACTGAAAACTATTGTCGGAAACTAAGGTGGTAAAAGATTTATTGTAAATTAACCGGTACGTATGATAATAAATCCTTAGCCATTCTGTTTATTGTTACGAGTATTACTTTGTTATGATCCCCTGGTACCAAGGAATAAATTGCATGACTTTCTTACGCTGATGAAGTCAAGTTTATCGTGAAAATAAAATAGGGCACACAGAAGAGTGAAAATAGTGAATTATAAACAAACTAGCTGACCCGCGCAACTTCGTTTGCGCCACATAAGAGAGAATATTACCTGTTCCCGTCGCATTTACTCCCGACGCGATAGACACATGCTATCGCGCAATTTTTTTAGAATTTTTTAAAGAGAAACAATTTTGCAGCACACGCAACGAAGCTCTCAAAAGGAATAACTTATCCCCCGTTTTTGAAACATTTACTATTACTGCTCCGCTCCTATTCATTGTATATAGCCTATGTTGTATATAGCGTGTTGCTATATATATAGCCTATGACACTCCACAATAACGTAGCTTTCTATTGGTGAAAGAATTTTTAAAATCGGTTCAGTAGATCCCGAGATTACCCCTTACAATTTAACAAACACACATACTTTACTTCTTTATAATATTAGTATAGATGTACAGCAGATAAACTCCATGTTTTATTGTGAATCTGGTGTACCAACTTATCCTACAAAATTATACTCAGCATCTCAATCAAAGTAATGATTTACTTATATACTATTTATTTCGATATGTGTAACGTAGGATGTTATTAATTACCACTAGCCGTTTCACTGGCAAGGGTTGTCAGAAAAATGCTCAATATATTATTTTAGTTTCTATTGAGGCTTGTTATTAAGTGCTATTGAAAGAATGATCAGATGTAATATATGTTAACAGGTATACTAAATATTATAATACATTTATTGTTAAAAATTACAGAGAAACATAATTATTACATATCTATATTTACATTATTACTATCTAAACTAAACCTAAATAAGGCCCCCGTGGCATTGTGCCCAAAAGAGTAGCAGCTATAATACTTACATAACATACATAATATTTTTTTCGAAGAGGCAGGTGGATTAGTTAGTTAAAGACTTGCTAAAAATACCGTACTCCAATGTATTGTCCGAATCCGAATGTATATAAATACACGCGAAGGAAAATATCTGACGCAAACGAGGTTGCGCAGGTCAGCTAGTTGATAATAAAACGATTTTCAATTTGCGACTAAAACCCGAACAACTTAACTGTCTCTGTTCCCAAACGTGTTTGAAATACGCGATAGTTGCTATTTTATGTAGCACTGGAGTATGCCCGCAGCCCCCATGTTAGCAATTTGGCTATACTTCAGAAACCTTTACTATAAACTGACCACTTTACTTTGACCTCTTTGATGTACAGCGTTTCTAGTTAGTCAAAGTTCAGACTGTGTCTACGTACGCATTCAACCGAATTTGATCAAACATGCATAGCGTATTTGATCAAAATTCGTTGAGCGTAAACGTAGATGCGAAAACGATGACTGAAAAAAGTCTATGAAACGGTACCTACGTATACTGAAATGTTTTTCTGGATTTGGCGTCAACCCTGAACAAAGAAACAAACCGACAATTGGACTGAATATTCCACGAATATTCGAGTTAAAATACGAGTGGATTTGATATCTACTTTATTCAATACGTCAAACCGTGGTAATGAAAAACATAAACAAAAATAATAGTCTCATAATGTACCTACAGGTATTTTAATATATTCATTTGTCACTGAATTTAATTCCAAATACGTTGGTTCTTGTATTGTACTAATATTACGAGTACACATTCGCATTTTGTCATTGTCGTGTTCGTTGCGATTTCATTGTTTATTTGTTTTGTTGCTTTATTCCGTAAAATACAGCTTTGATGTCTCTGACATTATTTTAACGTAAACAAAATGAACTCTTACTTCAAAGCTAGTTATTTATAGTTTGGACCTCCGTGTTCTCACTGTCAGCATTTCAACCACAAAAGCCTTGTGTCTGAAAAGACTATTTTCGCTACGTTTAAACAACTGTCATTCGAGTTAATCTATTTTTAGCAGCTATGATTTGGCTGTATATTTTAGAATGGCTGCTGTCTGACCTTCTAAAACTTGAAAACATCTGCACCAAAGCCTTTGTCTCAGATGCACCACTTGCATGCCAACTTGACTTGCTCGAAGACCTTTATTTGACCCTGGTACACCATACCTCTAACTAAATAATATTTGAAAATAGTTTTTGATATTATACTTACAATAATAAATAAATAAATATTTGTGGACACACACACAACATCACCTAGCCCAAATTAAGGTAATATAAGCTTGTGCTATGGGATCTATACGACTGATATACATACTTATATATATTATGAAAACTCACTCACTTGTACTATTCCACAACTTTATTTTGATTTTAAATAATACCTGACCGGTTTTGCTATTATAGCATTCTCAAAGGTGTTTACACTATGTATATAGCGAAACCGGTCAGGTATTATTTAAAATCAAAATAAAAGTTGTGAAATAGTACAAGTGAGTGAGTTTTCATAATGTATTATAACAAGTTCCATTAAGTGCCAACAATCAAAAGTATAAAGTATACTTATATATTTCGAAATATATTGCGTGCGAGCCCTCCTTTCGTTGTAGTCGTGAGCGTATTCCACGCTCGCCGCTGTCGCCCAGTCCGCGTCCCGCGGCCCGAGCTCTATTTTATACATTGAAAACACCCAAATTCCGAAACAAACATTTGTGGATCACACAAATATTCGTTCCGACCCATTAATCGAACAAAAAAAAAAACAAATCTACATACATGAGCTCATTGAAGACTTTTTAAAAAAGATGTGATAGGATAAGTTCCTATGGATAACCAGTAGGTACGGGAAAACTTCATCCCGCCGACGGACCCACGGGTTTTAACTAGTTCTTATACTATATTATAGGCAACACCACACGCATCTTTGAATTATGGCTCCTATTTACTAAGTGCGTTAATGGCAAAACGCTGTTGTACTCCACGATACGCCAAAGATATGAGATTATATTACGACGCGTTAAATATTCAGAAGTTCTACTCCAATTTCTACATTATATTATCCCTTCAAAATATAAGTGTGTAATGAGAGCCAAATTCATTATTAAGAATGTGTAGTGAATGTTGTTTAAAACTATCTGGCGAACTAGTTTCAAAGTTTAGTATATCAATAACTGTTTCAGCAAAACTTATAAAGCTTGGGATTGTGACAAGCTATAATTAATGACCGAAATTTCATGTAAGTAGCTTAAGTTTAATAGTTTTCGAGTTGTGAAGGATTAAAAAGTTCCAAAATGAAATGTTTCATGTAAATACACACTGAAATGGCTTTTGCGTCGCCAGTTCCTTTTTACTGAATTTGGCTACCTCGTTAGATACAAACAATATTCCCGGTGAACTCTGTATTTGGTCATGGAAAATGTATTTTGCTATAATCCTTCAATTTAACCCATACGGCGCTATGTACTCGTACTTTTTTAAAAATCGGAACTAATAAAACCACAGGTGATTTTTTTGCGATCGACTTTATTTAGGGCTCTTTTAGTGTGATGCCTCAAGCACGCGGAACGCGGGCGAGACGGGACGATGATGCGGGCCCGGACAGCATGCGCGCGAAAACACGCATGACCATAAAAGCGCCCTAAGTCTCTGACAGTGCCTAGATGAGGTGATTTACGCGCGTGTCCCAGTGGACAGTCCCAGATGAGGCGATTGCCATCTAATGAAGCGTTGAAAGATAGAAGTCTACATTTATTATTAACGGCTGACACACGGTTTCAACCGCGTAGCTCCCTTTCCCGTGGGAATACGGCAATAAAATATAGCCTATGTTCACCGGGAAGAGTGTAGCGGCAGTAACAGATTTTTTCAAATTGGTCCAGTAGTTTCGGAGCCTATTCGATGCAAACAAACAATAAAATCTTTCCTCTTTATAATATTAGTATAGATGAGACTGAACTTAGACTTCTGCGTCTTACTTGTATAGTGAACGCTTACACCAATGTATGTCTGTTGACAGTCTACACACGACTAAAGCTGCCTTAATATCGGAAGCTAGTCAGTCGTTGGTAGATTACTCTGTAACCACTGTGACAGTCTTTGTGAATGTACTAAGTGTACATCTGCATTAAATAGATTGACGAGATGATGTTGTACTTGTAATATCGTCAAATGGAATATGTTATTGACTTCCCTTTGCCGATTACGGTTTATTTAAGAGGGCTAACATATTTCACGCCACGTTTTGCTCAGAAACCATAGTTTTCAATGCGTTTAAAGTCATTAAATATTTATCGTACAAACATGGTATTAACTAACATACTTAGTAAATTTAGCTCTCTAAACGTTCCATAAAACATATTTTACCAAACAACAGATTACATATGGCTAATATCAACGAAAGTGAACAAGGTTTTTCAAATCAAACGATTTGCATCGATTTCGATGCTTAAATTCATGTCAAATAACTGATAAATTTAATGAACAAGGGATACGAAGCAATTGCAAAGGTCCTTGGCTATCTGTTTGTAGAATAACCTTATATCAGGTAGGTTCCTTTTTTTGGAGAAAAATTACTGTAAAGTTTGCTCAAATACTGAGAAATTTCTCAAAAATAAAGTAGTCTTTTCACCAGCTTCAGTAGTTTAAATCATTATGATATTTATGTATTATTATGTCAGAACTTCTCCTTTGACAATAAAAATATTTCTTTTTAAGTAACTAGATACAGATTTTTTTTTACAAAGTATTTTGTGAACCCCTATAAATGCAGATACGCGAACAAATACGATTTAGTACCGCCGAAAGGCTCCCAGAGAGTGGTCATGTCGCTCGATGTTCCATTTTTGAATACGAAAAAATGAACAAAAATAGTCTAATTCTAGCGTGACCAAACAATCTTAGTACTTTGTGACGTATAATATAATATATATATATTTATGGTCGATATACAACGTGAACTTTTGTATAGTGCAAAGCTCAGACACCCCGGCTAGAGATTCGCTTCAAAATACTGTATCAAAAAAAATAAATGAAACTAACGAAAACTGACCAAGTTATAAACTTTTACAGTTGCACTATTTTGTCCATGAACAGCGTAGGTGTAGGTATTATACGCAAGACAGGTAGTCACTATTCGTGTGGTATTGATAATAACATTAACAAACCAATTTCATAAGTGGTAATTATGGAACAGTGTTTTACACAGAAACCGGCCAATGTGAGTCGGACTCGCGCATGTAGGGTTCTGTACCAAAATACGACAAAAATCACGTTTCTTGTATGAGAGCCCACTTAAATGTTATTTTGGTCTGTTTTTAGGGTTCTGTACCCAAAGGGTAAAAACGGGACCCTATTCATGAGACTTCGTTATCCGTCTGTCTGTCTTTTACGAGACAAGTAGTAGTAGTAGTAGGAGTAAGGGGAATACCAGCTAAATCCCTATATAATATACAGAGGTAAGGAACTCATTGGGTACCTATCTTTTAACCACAAAACTGACTGTCTTAAACCACGGCTTAGAGCCAACATTATGTAACCAACATATATACATACATACGCGGTAGAATAATAAAATTGATCTAACCTTACAACAGAGAAGGTAGCAAGGACAGCCATTAACTGGCACGTGTCTAGTGAAGCCTGTTGCTCGGACGATAAGTGGCTAATATAATCTTACAACAACCTGCAACAACTATTGAGAACTCAGGCAATGCCGAGCATAATTAAAATACTGAACAAACTGACAGACACGTAAGTGACAACATTATCTATATAGCTACCGGTATGGCCTGTCCCCAATCCGTATCCATCTATGCGAGAAATAAAGACTAGCTGGTGGGGCTCCTAACTAGAAAGACTCAGAAAGAACATGCATGAGGCAGCTGTTCTATATGAACACCTGTAAGGAACCAGACCTGGATTGGGACGGCTAAAAAGCCGCTAAAGCAAAATAGAAGTAGCGACTGAGATACAGAAGTACCAAGTCTTGGAGAAACCTCTGCTAGAGTCAGACTAATACTGGCCAAACAAGGGCCAGAACTTTCAGTATCTATAAATAAACCTGAAGGCGTGGCGGCCTGACCAACACATGAGAAGAAACCGATAGTATTTTGATACAAACGCACTTCCCATGATGCCAGTTGCTGCAGACACTCGTGTGGCTGGTGGAAAACGTATCCACAGAAGAAATCCACTGGGAGCTCGCAAGACCTGTTCTAATCTATTCTGTCAACTTACAAAAAACTGAATGGGTAATTAACAGCTTCAAGTCCTTCAAATCTCCAGGACAGGATGAAGTCTTCCCTGCAGTGATAAAATGGGGGAGGACACAAGTTGATATTGTCAGTTACATAGTATCTGTACGCCAGACAGTGTATGGGGCTGTGACTCAGACTGTGGAGAGAGGTCTAAGTGATCTTTATACCAAAACCCGGTAAAGGGTACTATTCAGACCTCTGGTCATTCAGACCGATAAGCCCTACGGCTTTCTTGCCAAAACCTCTGGAAAGATTGTGTGACTGAGACATTCGAAGGACGGCCCTTCAAAATAAGCCACTGCATTTCAACCAACATCATATGCCCCCGGCAAGTCAGCACTACATGCGTCGGCGTCGGTACGCGAAATAGAAGAGGTCATCCAGAATAAATCAATTTGCCTCGGCACTTTCATAAACATAGAGGGTGCTTTCGACAGAAGAAGCATAACCACCACACTGGCAAAATACCGAGTATACACGGTAGTCAGTGAATGGATAGATAACATGCTAAACAACTCATTTTAAAGCTACAGACAGCAGAAACCAGTGAGTGAGAAGATGGCTAAAGGTTGTCCACAAGGAGGCGTTGTCTCACCACTGCTATGGAACCTTGTTGTAGACGACCTAATAATCAATCAATCAATCAATTTTACCTATAGCATTCCACTGCTGGACATAGACCTCTCCCAAATTTCGCCACCACACACGGTCCTGCGTTTTGTGCATCCAGTCAATCCCTGCAACCTCTTTTAGGTCGTCGCTCCATCTGGCAGGGGGTCGTCCTAGGCTACGTTTATCAAGTCGCGGTCTCTTCTCCGGAACTCGCTTGCTCCATCGGCCATCCAGTTCTTCTACAGATGTGGCCAGCCCACTGCCACTTCAAAACGCTTACTCTGCAAGCTATGTCGACCACTCTTATTCTCTGACGGATAACATCGTTTCGGCACCGTAGGTCATTACTGGTAGGGTGCACCGGTTGAAGTCTTGCGTCTTCGGGCATTGCGGTATCGGCGAATAATAACCAAGCTTAACGCAAACCACCACTACACTGTGGGGTACGCAGACGACATAACAATACTGACAAGAGTAAACTTTACCAGCATAGTGTGTGATGTCGCACAGACTGCTCTTAAAATCGTGGAACGTTGGTGCACAGCTAAAGAACCTTCAAACAATCCAGGCAAGATGGAGCTGTTACTATTTACTAACAAAAGAATTCTCGGAAACTATCAGGTGTCACGTCTCTATAACACCGAATTACAATTCTCAAAACCTACGCCCCTCAGCTACCATAGAAGTGATGTTGGAACTACCGCCGCTACACGTCACCATTAAACAGGAAGCCACGACCACATAATTATACAAGAAGTTGATGGATTCGGAACTGTTAACGGAAACGATCACGGACACAATAACATAACAGTTTGCGTTCAATAAAAAGTACAAAATACAACTACAAGAGTGCCTTCGATAGTGTCTCAATATCTACGGATATTGAGGATTGAGGAATATTCACGGATGAATCCAAAACGAGAACGGATTCCGGAGCAGGAAACTTCTCGATGAACCTGAACATTAATATCGCAACCCCCTTAGGCACCCATGGCACAGTATATTGGTATAATGTGCCATGGGTGCCTAAGGGGATGGAGTGGGCGGAGTGCATGGATATAAAATCAAGGCGACTGAACAGTCAGGTTAGGAACGTCAGAACCAGTGTATTCGGATACTTAATGGTAGTAAATCAGTCCTACAAGCGCTACAGAGCCATGCGATACATCTGGCCTTGTCACGGAGTGGATATATGCGAAAAGAACAATGTCACGCTACAATGGATAAAAGGACTTAGTGGCTCACGATGTAATATCGCTGCGGCGTACGAGCTGGCAAGAAGAGACTCTTCGCTGACAGCAATGGACCCTGAACCAATCCTACTCCTCCCATCTGGATGGGTACGTAACCTGATCCAGGTCGCTATAGGAAGCCGTCGGCAACGTGAAGAGTCTGCTAGACTTCCCGGAGGAACTAGGATAGCAAAATAGCCATACTATAACCCCCCACGCAAAATAGGCACAATAAATGACGTTGCGGAAATCAGTCCATGGAACCTAGTCCTCTTCCTTAACCGCACCAATTTTGTTTCGAAAAGTTACAAAAGTATCAAACTTCTTTGTTGCTAAAGTTATGCACTATACGGCTGTGTGTGACGTGCGGTCTGATTTCTTACGATCGTATGTAATTTGAAAACAAAATTAACGCTCTTAATACTGTACGATATTAGGGCTATCTCAAAATATGTTTTTGTGTAACTCGTTCCTTTCTGACTGACTGCGTCGGTGGAGCATTTGGTAGCAATATCGCCCCCTGCGCTAAGGTCCCGGGTTCGATTCCCAGGTCGGTCAAATATTTGTGTGATCCACAAATAGTTGCTTCGGAGTTTGGGTGTTTTCTATGTAAGTATACTTAGGTATGTATGTTTTTAGAAATATAAAAGTATGTATATCAGTCGTCTAGATCCCATAGCACAAGCTTATATTAGCTTAATTAAGGATAGATAATGTGTGTGAAATTTGTCCACAAAAATTATTATTTATTTCCTTTTTATCTCTAGAGAGGTGGACAGGGTAGTTAAGTTCACGTCAAACTGCATTCATTTCAATCAAATGATCAAGTCTGCTTCAGTCGGTCATATTGGATCTGAGGATGAGTACTGTACTACGCTGACCAAAGAAATCGATAAAGGACTTTGTTTTGAGATTTGGTTTGTTGTGCCATGACCTTGTCGACCTCGTCCGTTAGACAGCAGATCTAGCACTTGTAGGCGAGGCTAATTTGGGTCACAAAGATTCGTCAATGGCTTCATAATGATCTCAACACTCAGTTCAAAATACGATAAAACTACTCCGGAGTTGTAAACATCACATTTTATTATCTCACAGTGAAATAAATCAACCGTTTTTACCAGACTTCAAAAATTGGAGGAGGTTACTCAATTCGACCGTATATAATGTTTTTAAAATGACGTCGTCATTCTGAAGTTGGATCCGCATTAAATTTTATTTTTTTGTTAAAATAGTTCTACTCTACCTACGCGAGTCTTAGCACCTAAGCAACAAGCAAAGAATGAAAGATAATTATATTTAAGGTCAATGAAAGTAGCCTAGATTCTATTGAGAACCTAGAAGAATTCATTATATTTTATGATTGATTGGGTTACACATCGACAATAACATAAGAACTAGTGTTCATATAACTATATTGTTTGTGCGCCAACATTTTTAGGGTTTCGCACCCAAAAGGCAAAAACGGAACCTCATTACTGAGACTTAGCTGTACGTTTGTCTGTTTGTCACGAGGCTGTGTCTCATGAGCGGAACAAATACTTACTCAAAATCTTTCATACTCTTGATTGTAGGCACTTGATGGAATTTGCTATAATCTATACTAATATTATAAAGAGGAAAGATTTGTTTTTTTGTTTGTTTGTTTGTAACGAATAGGCTCCGGAACTACTGGACCGATTTGAAACATTTCTTCACGGTTGGGAAGCTACACTCTTTGCGGTGAACATAGGCTATATTTTATTCCCGTATTCCCACGGGAACGGGAACTACGCGGGTGAAACCGCGTGACGTTCGCTAGTACATTATTAAAAACACAATCACTTGTACTTTTCCACTATTTTAATTTTAATTATAATTTTACAGTGCCTGACCGGTTTCGCTTTACTTAAAGCATTATCAAAGGCAAAACAAACTGTTCATGCACTTATTTCTCACTCTGTCAGATTTTTAATAATGGACTTACTCAAAATAACTCCGTTTTAACAAACATCACTTTTACCAAAAGTGTTGTATTCTGTGGCTGAATTTACCTTTGATGAAAACCTCTAGAATATGGATTATTAACTATGTATTTTAGCGATAATTCTGACATATTAGGTATTTATTCTTACTATAGATCTCATTAAGTATTTATTCTTACCTACTATGATTATATTTAACAAATATGAATTAATGTAATTATGTTATAAATCTGACTGATGCAATGAATTTATAATGTAATTTAAGTAACTGGACATTTAAAATTTGTTACTCACTTGACATAATTGAAAATAATCTACTAATTTTTATTTTTTAATGTAATGTGTTTTCTATTGTTATGATTTCATTTACCTATTTATTACCAATTATGAATTTATTAAATTAGATTGACATAAATATAAAATGAATTGAATTGAATTGAATACCACTGTTTTGGCACGGAACCCGCCATGCGCTAATTCGGATTTTTTTCCAAAAGCCGAGTAATATTTGCTTAACCTAAATACTTGAGCTTGTTCCGGGTTAAGAGTCCTTAAAAGGGTTGGAAGTTATTGATTGTTTATCTACGACTAGCGGACGTCACGCGGTTTCACCCGCGTAGTTCCCGTTCCCGTGGAAATACGGGAAAAAAATATAGCCTATGTTCACCGCAAAGAGTGTAGCTTTCCAACAGTGCAAGAATTTTTCAAATCGGTCCAGTAGTTCCTGAGCCTATTCGTTATAAACAAACAAACAAACAAAAAACAAATCTTTCTTTATAATATTAGTATAGATAGTAGCCCGGAAAGTCGGAAACACATTGCGTGAACGTTAAGGTGTATACCGTAGGCGTAACGTGTCCCATAAATCACCATTATTATTTCTCCATTCAAAGGTTGCCTGAAAAAAATTGCTTGGAGCGATAAGGCCGCCATTTGTACTTTTTTTGAGCCTTAAGGAACCACCCGGGAGCGAGGGGTGGAGGCAGAGAACGCTACATGCGTACCACACGGCCGGCCGTGTAATTATGTCAGACTCTTACTGACTAAACAAAACTTTGACATAAATCTTCCTGACAGGCGTAATACAGTATGGCCAAATCACCCTACATGTGTTCCTAGCTGATACCGACGACAGCATCGCCGCGCGGAATTCTGGTCTCGTTCTCCCTTCCCATGGGAACGTTTTCCCGGATAATTCAGTGACATCATTCATCTATTAGAGTGTGATTTTTTGGATGTTATGCGAGTTCCTACCGGCTAAAACCACAAAGTTCCCTACAAACTGCCTACGGCTGGAAGACCCAGGTAAGCCTTCGGAACGTCTACATACATACATATATACATACATACACATACATATACAACACATAAATATATATTAGATTCATTCACAGATACTATGATGCCAAATAATGATCTTTAACCAATTTTTAAAAGTATTCAATGACTGCGCACGCCTTATATTTACTGGTAACTCATTCCACAACCGTACAGCTTGTATAGAGAAAGATTTATCGTCAAAGGTAATATTAGATGATACTATTAGTCGGATAACAATTCAATAGTACCAGTGTGCATGGTATACGCCCTGGTGAGTTCTATTGTCTTATTATTCAGATTGCCTATCCAATCACCTATCTTTAGAAGAATCAATGTGAACCCCACGTACCGCTTCTCTCTTAGTACCCATTGTAACCGCAATAATACCCATAAATAGTAAATTATCCTTTCCTTCAATTCCAATCCGGTATTCAGTATATTGAATACCTATCTAAAGCCGGATCTCAAACGCGGTATCCCGCGGGAATCCTCATTTGCATAAGGAGTAATTTATTCATCCTTAGGCTAGTGCATATTGTAGACACCATATTGGGTAGGGTCGTTGGGACAGAATTTTTGGAAACGCTCTTGAGCATAATATATTATAGATAATGCAGAGAATGCAAAGGTAGTAATGTTAACTACATAATAAACTAGAAGAAAGTCGTCCACCACGTCTGGCTGTCTATCTGTTCACGATTGATTATGTAAAAATGAAATCACTTGGGTGATATAATGAAACACTGAAATTCTATTTTTTTCATGTGAAAAGTTGGTACAGGCAGGATACCTCACCGCGTGGCTGAAGCTGTGAGTAATAAGTAATTGTATACA
Organism: Miltochrista miniata; assembly: GCA_933228765.1. NCBI lineage: Eukaryota > Metazoa > Arthropoda > Insecta > Lepidoptera > Erebidae > Miltochrista > Miltochrista miniata. The sequence goes on from OW121769.1 coordinate 9,431,592, forward strand.
AAAAAGATGTTAACAGAAATCAAAGCCTTACGATGTCAGTGAACTTAGCATATCATTTGCTAGCATTTCATAACTATCTCAGAGAAAGATTTATCGTCAAAGGTAATATTAGATGATACTATTAGTCGGATAACAATTCAATAGTACCAGTGTGCATGGTATACGCCCTGGTGAGTTCTATTGTCTTATTATTCAGATTGCCTATCCAATCACCTATCTTTAGAAGAATCAATGTGAACCCCACGTACCGCTTCTCTCTTAGTACCCATTGTAACCGCAATAATACCCATAAATAGTAAATTATCCTTTCCTTCAATTCCAATCCGGTATTCAGTATATTGAATACCTATCTAAAGCCGGATCTCAAACGCGGTATCCCGCGGGAATACTCATTTGCATAAAAAGTAATTTATTCATCCTTAGGCTAGTGCATATTGTAGACACCATATTGGGTAGGGTCGTTGGGACAGAATTTTTGGAAACGCTCTTGAGCATAATATATTATAGATAATGCAGAGAATGCAAAGGTAGTAATGTTAACTACATAATAAACTAGAAGAAAGTCGTCCACCACGTCTGGCTGTCTATCTGTTCACGATTGATTATGTAAAAATGAAATCACTTGGGTGATATAATGAAACACTGAAATTCTATTTTTTTTCATGTGAAAAGTTGGTACAGGCAGGATACCTCACCGCGTGGCTGAAGCTGTGAGTAATAAGTAATTGTATACAAAAAAGATGTTAACAGAAATCAAAGCCTTACGATGTCAGTGAACTTAGCATATCATTTGCTAGCATTTCATAACTAAAAGTAAGTTCTCTTCGCATGCACATGAGTTCTATAGTTCCTGATACTTTTTAGCATTAGTTCTGGCAATTTTACCTCGAAAAACGTCCAGCTTCCCAGACTTATTCGGAACGATTGAAATATTATTTTTCAATTATTCAAGCTCTCTAGCATGATCTGCTGGCACTTGAGCGCTAGTTCTAGACTCCATTCGAGTTCAAGGTTCCACTCTGACATAGATTTGTGAAACACGAAAGAGTCCTAGCTTTCGAGGATCGTTCGAAAGTAGTTAAATAATAATTATTGACTTTTCCCTCTAGCATTATCTGCTGGCACTTTGGCATTAGTTCTATACCCCATTCGGGTCCAAGATTTCAGTTCTGATGTGGATCCGTCAAAAACGAAAGAGTTCTAACTTCCCAGACTTATTCGGAACGATTGAAATATTATTTTTCGATTATTCAAGCATGATCTGCTGGCACGTGAGCGTTAGTTCTGGACTCTAATCTAGTTCGAGGTTCCAGTTGTGATCTGAATCCGTGAAAATCAAAAGAGTCCTAGCTTTCCAGATTCATTCGGAACGCTTGAAATGGTATTTTCGACAATTCAAGCTCTCTAGCGTGATCTGCTGGCACTTGAGCGTTAGTTCTGGCCTCTCCAACATTAGGACTGTCCTTTGTTAGTTTTAGAAACATGGAATGCACCTGCATGCGAAAAGAACTGATAATTGGTTTCGAGCTGCCGTTAAATGACCAACTCCGGGTAGTCGACTGATTATTCTGACAACTGACATATTTTGAGTTGGAAACGCCAGAACTATTCATGAAAAGTATCAGGAACTGTGGAACTCATCTGCATGCAAATAGAACTTACCTTTTTTTCGGATCTGCTGCAAAATAATCTGCTACGAGAAGTTGGCATATCATTTTTTCAATTGACGTTTTTCGAGGTAAAATTGCCAGAACAATTGCTAAAAAAAAAATTTTTAACAAAAAAAAACCGACTTCAAACTAAAACTGAAAATTGAAAAAATAAAAATAACTTAGCACAAAGTAATAGGTAGTATTATTTAGTTTTATATCAGACTTTATTGAATGTAATATTGAAATCGGCGCCAAGTAAAACTATAGGTTTAGGTAGATATTATTAATCTCTTATAGAAATATTGGCACCGACTTCAGTATTACAGTCAATAATATCTGATATAAAACTAAATAATACTACCTATTACTTTGTGCTAAGTTATTTTTATTTTTTCAATTTTCAGTTTTAGTTTGAAGTCGGTTTTTTTTTGTTAAAATTTTTTTTTTTCATGATTTTCAGTGACGGGTAGACTGAAATTATATCTGTCTAGGGGTAATGTTCTCCCCAATACAAATTAATCAAGCCCAAACACAAGATAACTGCTGAAAATCGTTAAGGAATTCCCTCGATTCGAGGGATTTCTTCGATTTCTCCAGGATCCCAGCATCCGATTCTGACTTCCTGTATATGGGACCACATGGGAAGCACCAGCTTTCAAACAAAAAAAGAATTTTCAAAATCGGTTAAGTCCTTCTAGCGATTTGCCGGTAACAAACATAAAAAAAAAAAAAAAAAAAAAAATACAGACGAATTGAGAACCTCCTCCTTTTTTGGAAGTCGGTTAAAAAATACAGACGAATTGAGAACCTCCTCCTCTTTTGGAAGTCGGTTAAAAAAGTATCAGGAACTATAGGACTCATGTGCATACGAGAACTTACTTTTATTTATGATATGCTAGGAAATGCTAGAATGGCTAAGTTCACAGACATGCCGGGACGTATCAGGATTGGGGCGGCAACTAGTTCCCAATAATAATATTGTATTAAAATGTTTGATTTCCAAGTATGGTTGGAGCCTTCACCTGCCACTGTTCAAAATATTTACGATGATATTTTGCTGAAAGTGAAAACATTTCTTATTTACTACTTAGAAGGCCTCATTATAAGGCTTCAGTTAATAGGTTTAACTAATCCTAATACTATCCCTAATCGTCACGTGCAAAATGTGCTAGTGGTATAATTAAGGAAAACTTCTTTAGGCGCGACTAGGGAGTAATCCAGATTTTTTTTTAACGTAAGTAACGCTTACTATTCGAATTTTGAATAGCGGAAACTACACAGACTATGTGTAGTTTCCTCTATTCAAAATTCGAATGTATGATACCTACATAAATTTGTATAATAATATATTAACATTGTTAAAATTACAGGGAACATAATTATTACATATCTATATATTTACATTATTACTATCTTAACTAAACCTAAATAAGGCCCCCGTGGCATTGTGCCCAAGAGACTAGCAGAATTCACCCTTTGAATAGCGATACCTATTCGCTAAGCGAAAAAACTGCTAGCCACCAGTCGACTCCACAAGGCGCTTTTTCAAATTCTTGAAAAATAATTGCGCATTGGGACTCCATGAAATGAAACTAGGGTCTCGACACCGACTGGACAAATAAAAACAAATAAAACAAAAAAATAAATACTTAAGTAAATAAATATAAAATAAAAATAAAACGACTGGACAAACAAATAAATTACTTATATAACATTTGAATAATCTTTGTAAAACCCATGAATAATAAATACATATAATTAATTTATAATACGATATTTATTATTTAAGTTTAAATTTAATAATTTCAGTGATATATGCCGTCAATGGCAAAGAAGTTTTACTTCAATCACGCGTAAAGGTTACACGCACGCACACACTTTTTTTCTTTATCCTGGCATTGCAACCCTTGATGTTACTTTTCTACCTCTCCCGATTTTAAGAATGTCTGACAGTGAGACCATTGACTATTACTAGCAAGTAAGACCTCGACTTTTTTTAGATTTAAAATACGTGAGCTCTGTAGTGATTTTTGGATGAACCAGATGTACCTAGTTCAAATTATGTGAGCATTGAGCAGAGAAGGAAAACTCGAAATGAAACCGGTTGTCAGTTATCACCTATTACGTGGGACAAAAAACTATAAAATGAAATGTGGGCGTATACTATGCCTCTGCCTACACCTTCGGGGATAAAGGGCTGATATGTATGACTGTTTTGTGTGAATGGCCTCACCCTTTGACTTACGGTTGACCCATGGCCAACCTGAAGTGCAGTTGCACCTCTCCTAATAGGGAATATGCATAAAATTTATATTGCCTCAAAAATCATTTTTTTTCCACTTTTTATTTTCATTTTTAATTTTACTTTTATTTATAATTAAATAATTATAAATAAAAGGTTCTTTTTATTTATTTATTATTTAAAACCTGTAAAATACTGCATTAAAAGTGAAAATCCTGAGAGCGAAATTCAAACTTGCACAAGCGTTTGTGCAAGTTTGAATTTCGAAGTTCACCATTGGTTGACACGAAATGTGACGTCATTTGTCTCACACAACATTCAACTATTTCAACTTATAGGCGTCAATATGTATAAAGGTCATTGACCCAAACAAACAGTACAAGCATACACGGATTGACAGTGTCATCGTTTGTCATCAAAATGGCGCCAATATTGGTGGCGTTTCAAGTGCTCAAATTTAATCAATGTTTTAAATTTGAATTTGAAGAATAATTTGATCATTTTAAGGATTTATATATTACTAGCTGATGCGCGCGGCTTCGGCCGCGTGAAATTTGGTTCCTGTTCCCGCTTCCCGTGGGAACATGTTCCCAGGATAAAAAGTGTAGCCTATGTGTCATTCCAGACTACACTCTATCCCTGTACCAAATTTCAGCCAGATCCATTCAGCCGTTAGAGCGTGATTGAGTAACAAACATCCAAACATCTTCACAAACTTTCACATTTATAATATTACGTAGGAAGTAGGATAGGATTTTTATTTTTTAATGATGTAAGGAATTCATTTAAGTTATAAAAAAAAAACATGCATATTCCCTATTGACCTGACAATAATGCTGTACTTATCAAGTTCGTATGTGGGTAGTAACAAAAGGAACTCTTAAGAACAGTAGGTAGGTATGAGGGCCTCCTGGGGTTATTACCCGGGGCTCCCAAACCATACTCATTAGGTAAGGAAAGTGTGCTATTTAGGAGACCTGCATAGCATACATGTAGAATTTTCCTTACTTTAAAAAACGTATGAGGGCACTTCGGCGTAGTCTTATAAGGCGAAAACTAACCTCTAACGATACTGCCAACGGCTCTAAGAACAAATTACTTTTAAGTCTATAGAATTAGACATGAAAAGGCAATCGATTTTGTGTCAGAACCGCCATTAGACTACGTCGTAAGCAATTTGTAGCGAAATCTTATTGAGAGAAATCCAAGGACCTTTCTGGGGAGACCACAGTGTGTTTAATAAATTGCCTTGAATTATGCGAAGTAAACAGTTTTGTGTAAGGGAAACTTGAACGGGGGAAATATATTGCTCTTGCGTCATTATATTTTGGGTTATTACTCATACTTAAGTGTTATTTCATGGGTATGAGGCGCTCGTAGCGTTGCTTTCACAATGTTCTGTAAACGATCATTGCTTTAAGTTTCTTAGGATACTGGCGGTGCAGCGGTGTAATGAAGTCCGTTATGACCCATTTACTAGCGTTTTCGTGCTTTAGATGGCACGTTAAGCCGTTAGTCCCAGTTGGCAGTATCATGAACTAGATAAGACAAGTTGAGGGCTTTTAAAAATTTGGCGTAAATCAGGTGTAATCACGGCTTCTAATAGATGTTTAATGTTTGAATTTGTACAAAACTACCAGGAGAGTATAGTCAAAGTAGAACCAATAAACAATTAATAAAGAAAATTATTGTTTTCTATTAACCCAATTCTTTGAATAACCTTGCCCATTGCTCTCAGACAGTTGCGCTGATGTCTGTGGTCGCGACGTCAACTTCTAAATATAATTTTCATGAATAAAATAATATGTACATACCTATAGTCCGTTCATAGTTAATTTACCTCTAGCGGTGATGTTGGCTTGCTTGATTTTCGTGTTACCATACTAAGATTTTGTTTATCCCCTGTACTCTACTCTAACCTTAAAGTCAAAACTTATTTTCTTTTTTGTTGCCGTTTTTCGGGCGCGGAAATTATTTGAGATGTGGAAGGAGTAACTTCGCCCTCCTTGGTATGGTAATGAGTGTCTTTTTTAAATATCCATATCAATAAAAATAAAACTTAAGTACAATCTTATAGTTATATCAGAATCACGTGTTTAGTAAAGTTATGTATATTGACAATTAGATATTTACATAAAAAATAAATGTTAGTGCTAACGTTTACATCTTATAATCTCCCATAATATGCGGCAAAATGCCTTAAGCTGGCACTCATAGGGGGCCTTACTGCAATACCAACATACAGAAAACGATCTGTCAGAGGTAAATAAACTGTGAACGGACTGTACCTATTAGAATTTACCTGAACACAGTTCGTTGGTTTGATTGTAGGAAGATACTATACAATAGATCGGTCGGATCGGATTATAATGTTTTGTTTTACAGAGCAATATATTGTGCTATGCCGTTCTAATCCACTGAACAACTCCATTAATAGATTCTTTGTCCCTTGTAGATACTAGGTATTGATTAATATATCAGTAACAATGTTCATCATGGTTAATTAATTATTCTAACCGACACTTTTAGTAGGTACGTATTTCCAATAAATACCTACCTTTATTTTATAACTGACAATATCTCTTCATAAATGCCATAAACTAAAAGTTGAAGTTCTGAATAGGGATAAGAATCAAATAGTGTTTAATTGGAAAAACCTTTTGAGTAGTTTTAAGCTTCAACTGTACTTTCAGAATTATTTCAGAATTTGAATTAATTAAATCTTTTCAGACCATCAAGATCGGTACCTATGGCTGTTCTCGAGTTTTAGTGAGACAACAAACGATTATAATAGAGTAATAAGATCAAATCTGTATCTATACTAATATTATAAAGAAGAAAGATTTGAATATTTGTTTGTTTGCATCGAATAGGCTCCTAAACTACCGGACCGATTTGAAAAATTCTTTCACTGTTGGAGGCTTGACGCTTTGCAGTGAACATAGGCTACATTTTATTCCCGTATTCCCACAGGAACGGGAATTACGCGGGTGAAACCGCGTGACGTCCGCTAGTTTAGAATAAGATCGGTTATATGCTTAGATCATCTAACCACAGGATGCGCCTTACTTAAGCATTGTTTTCTGCCATTGCACATGACCATTTGGTCTTTTGGCTTTATGAAAAGCCTGTACATTAGTACATCATTTTATATGATTAAACTAGTACATTACATTGTAGTTGACTGTACAATAACAATTAACACACAACAGCCATTACGCGTTTGTCGATTAATACATTTTTAATTGCAATGAAATTTTATATGTCTTTGTGTTTCCCCCTTCATTTGTATGAAAACTGGCAGAATATTTTTGTATGCGGTGGTTCGCAAAGGCTAGTCCCGTGTTATATGGTCTAAGGTTATATGTTATATCATCATGATAAATAGCTGTTAAATCTACATACATGTATCAAAAATCAAGATTGTTATTCAAATACAAACAGTCAAAACACGTCAGTCTCAGTACCAGGATCTTATAAATGTCAAGAGTATGACGGAGCGAACAATGATACCCTCAGTTGCTTATCTGGGTAGAACTGGCATGTGTGAACATAACCTACTATAATTCCTCTTTTGAATTGTGCCAAATATTTTATTTATATAATTTCGTCCTCTACCCACTTTTCTTGCAACCCACAATATTTAAAATATTTATGTGGACATAGAAATAGACATGGACATAGAAAACATCCGAACTCCATCTTACTAATATTATAAATGCGAAAGCCATTGACGGCATCAAATGTTATAATATTAATATCATTCATTCGAATTTTGAATAGCGGAAACTACTACTAAGTTTTACTTCTATCTATACTAGTCTATACTAATATTATAAAGATGAAAGATTTGTTTTTTTGTTTGTTTGTTTGTTTATTTGTTTGTTTGTTTATTTGTTTGTTTGTTTGTAACGAATAGGCTCCGGATCTACTGGACCGATTTGAAAAATTCTTTCACTGTTGGAAAGCTACACTCTTTGCGGTGAACATAGGCATATTTTATTCCCGTATTCCCACGGGAACGTGAACTACGCGGGTGAAACCGCGTTACGTCCGCTAGTAATGTATATTTTTAAAATTAGCATAGATATTCTAATATTCGACCAATTTAAATAGTACTAAATATCTGTTAGGTAATGAAAGCGACACTATCCATTTTAATTGACAAATATATCAGTCGTTAGGTACCTACTCTGGCCGGCTGCCAAGTGCCGGTTCGTGGCAAATGCTAATAGGATTTCGCGTTATCATGACCTCAAACATATTTACTTTTTGCGGTTGGCTTCTGGACTTTGGTCGGAGTTATTACTCTGTGGGAATAAGCAGCTTATATTAAAGATCTTGGTCAGTTTTTTTATTTACTGTTCTTAAAAGGGGAAAAAAAAATTTAACCGACTTCAAAAGGAGGTTGCGTATGAGCCGCGTACCTATGTAGGTATGTAACGGGAATAATGTAAGTATTTACACGAAATAGTAGTTTTCGATACAAGTGTGGGATTTCTGTTATTACAACGAGTTACGACAGGTGTTGATCCGAGCCGAAGGCGAGGGTAGACAGTCGGAACGAGTTTAAATAACAGTCCCACACGTTGTATTGAACAACTATTTTTAATACAGTTGCGAAAAAATTAAGCAATTTGATAAAATCAAAGACGTATCATATATAGACACGTTATACACGAACATTGCGGCTTTCAAAAACAGCTAAACTTTTATAAATTTGAAAAAAGAATTCCATACAGAAACATTTATTTATTAAGTAATAATTTTGTACCTAGTAAGTAATCCAAATATTTGTAATTTAAATCATTTTAATAATCTTAATATATCTATTATTTTTATGTTTCATTATTTTTTTAAAGAAATATAATTACCTAAATAAAAAAAAATATTCAAATAGCAAAATAAAACATTAGTACAAAATCTCCCCGACATCCCCTTACGAGTTACGGGGCGCGGGCGCCAAACCACAGACTATACGCCTCTTGGATATCGTGCCGAAGCTACGGCAACGCCAACTGTCGGTTAGCGGCGACAACTCGAGGTCGTTCTTCACATAACAGTGAACATATGATTTGCATATAAGTCGCTACAAATTGGAGATTATTGTTTTGTTTAACGTAATAAGAAATTGTTTTCGTAATATTATGAGCCGAACTATAATCAAGTGTGGATTCCAGAATATTTATGCAGAATTCTTTCCCGAAAAATCTGTGTCGAAAGGTAAGTAAATACAGGAAACAATGAGATATTCTTTCAATATCATTGTAATTTTTTCTACGTATATATTTGTAGGATTATCGTATTACTAATAACACGATGATCAAATCAATTACTTAATTATAAATTATAGGGCATAAATTATTCCAAAGCCATCATGTTCAGGAGGTCGTCGAAATCCATGATGCAGCTAGTGGAGAACAAATCATCAGTAGAAAAGTAATACCACAGACGAGATTCAATAATCCACCGTACGAGGTGAAAGTAGAGGTATCTATTTATTAATTATTAAATCAATTAATATTTGAATAATATTCTGAAAAAATCTATTTACAGCAATTTTTTAACCATTTACATGCAAAGCAGAAATGGAAAATGAAGATGTATCTCCTTATCAAAGAAATGTAAATAACTAGCGGACGTCACACGGTTTCACCCGCGTAGTTCCCGTTCCCGTGGGAATACGGGAATAAAATATAGCCTATGTTTACTGCAAAGAGTGTAGCTTTCCAACAGTGAAAGAATTTTTCAGATCGGTCTAGAGTTCCGGAGCCTATTCGTTACAAACAAACAAACAAAAAAAAACAAATCTTTCCTCTTTTTAATATTAGTATAGATGAAGGAATAAGTATTAGTCATTGAAATTAGATTATCAGTAAACTGCATTTTTCATATCGATATAAGAAACATTAACATTTTCTTGCATTAATAATGTTAAATTAGTAATATACAATCATTGGTGAAAACTATTTCATAAGAATAAGCATGAAATATCGAATCAATTATAATTTTATTCATTTAGTTATTTTTCATTTAATCGTTTTTCATCTCTAGAGATAATAAAACAAGAAAATAAAAAATAACTTGCACGTGATTCTCTAAAAATGTCCATGAGAGATTAAAAATTAAACATGATTAACATTATGCATGTTTGTTTCGATATACTGGGTGTTTCTTTTAGGGTGTCAAGCCGCCACTAGCTGGTAGCAGGGTTCCATACCTATCGATTTAACCCCTATGTATGTTCTACGATTTTTTGTAGTTTTCGAGATATAATTTTTTTTCGTTATTTTTTATAATTACGTGTCCACGAGGCTTTCTTCTTTTTGGTTCGACTTTTCTTGGATATTTTTTTATTATTATAATGCCTATTGATTGCAGTATTATGGACAAAATAATCACCTTCCTAACTTTGATACAAGATGTAAAAATTTTAATCGATAATAAAAAAATAGGGAATTATGCAGAACATTATATCTCGAAAACTACAAAAAATCGTAGAACATACATGGGGGTTAAATCGATAGGTATGGAACCCTGCTACCAGCTAGTGGCGGCTTGACACCCTAAAAGAAACACCCAGTATATTTGTGCTGGTAAATTAAAATAATTTAAATAATATCGTAAAATAAAACATACCACACACAGGGCCGTCTTAACCGGGGGCGCAAAGGCGCGGCCGCACCCGGGCGCCGAGCCCGAGGGGGCGCAAGCCGAGCTCTAAACATTTCGATTTTTTTTATTTTTTAAATTACCAAATTTAAATATTAATTTACCATTGTATTATTGTCACTTTTGCCTTTCGGCACGTGTCATACCGCTCACGATATGCAAGGTAAGATAGCTCTTATTTCGATATACATAACAATTAAATTTATTTAACACTAGCAGACGTAATTAGTTTCCGTGGGAATACGGGAATTAAAAAGAAAAAAGCCTATGTTCACCGCAAAGAGTGTAGCTTCCCAACAGTGAAATAATTTTTCAAATCGGTCCAGTAGTTCCGGAACCTATTCAGTGCAAACGAACAAACAAACAGTGAAATCTTTGCTCTTTATAATATTAATATAGACGCACACGGCAATATCTCCATTCCAAAGACGTTTGATGCGCCCTTTGACATAGGCGCCTGGCGCCCGCACTTTAAGCGAAATGGCCTCTATTATTAGGTGCTTAGGGTGTAAATTGTAATTTTTGCCACCTTAATGGTGGAATTTCCAAAAATCCTTTCTTAGTGGATCCCTAGACCATACAAGGAACCTATTTGCCAAATTTGGACTTTCTAGTCCCAGTGGTTTGGGATGTGCGTTGATTATCAGTCAGTCAGGACATTCACGTTTATGCTACTGCTCCACCTGCGTCTTAACGCGTAAATTAACACCATAATAGCACTTCAACGTAGATGTGGCCAAGGTTTTAACGTGGTAAATAACAAACGGCATTAGTAATGGCATTAAACGTTAAGCGATAGCTCGGGCTGTCGGTTTTTTTCGACACATCAAAGGGTTTTAGAAGGTAGTTTTGCGCGCTAAGCGATGTTGGCTACATTAACGCCAGTTAACGCCATCTCATTTCGCGGGCATTCATCTAAAAATTGGGGCTTACTCTATGATTGCTTTACACATTATGTATAAATAATATAAAATTTACAACCAAAGCATATTTTGACACCGATTTTTAAGATTATAAATTTATTTCTGGCTAATTTCCGTTTGCATAGGTAGACAAAAAACGCCTTCATTTGCGGGGTTTCGTCTTTTTCTAAACTAGTCCCCTTAAACTCCCATTGTGTGATTAGGTCCAACCTCCATCTTGTGTTAACACGTAACTTCTTGAATTAATCCACTCTAACGGCGTTGTGACGGTCTTCTCTCGTTTTCCATAAATTCATTTGCACTAATATTGTTTGCCATAATCATCCCCGATCATAATATTGTATAATAATGTTTGCCTTAACAACTGAACAGTGATAACTTTTATTTGCCATAAAATGACTTTCTATAACAACATATATCATAATAATTAGTTTCCATAAGTAACACATCTCATAATCGACTCTTGACGACTCAGTGCAATCCGACTCGGATAGGTTAGGTTAGAAGACTAAGGCGGATGCGAAGCGAAGCGAAGCTTGGTTAGTAGATGCCATTATGAGGTTTAGTTTTAGGTTTAATTGTCAATAAAGAATCTGTGTCGTATAAATTATCTTTATTTATATTATGGTGAATAAAAGTTATGGAAAATGGCATTATTGAAAACGAAAATTATGGCAAATACATTTATGGATTTAAATTATTATGACACTTGATCGATTATGACCAATGGAATTGGTGAAAGTCATTTTATGTCATTTCACGATTATGGCAACAGAAGCGTTATTTCTAATGAAATTATGGCAAATACCAGTATGGCATATTAAATTATGGCAAACATTAGTTAACCCGTTGTGACCTTAATGTACCCAAAGCGCATTCTTAATGCCTTAATTATCGAGTAGTTGGACATCAACATTAATGTTAACGCAGGTGGAGCAGTAGCATTATATATATAGATAACAGATCTTAGAGAAAAAGAAGTGAAACATCAAAAATTTACTGCGTTTTTTGGTTGACCGGGGGGGGGGGGGGGGCGCAGTCTGAGCTTCGCACCCTGGCGCTATATAGCCTTAAGACGGCCCTGGTCCACACACGAACAGACATTTGACGTTTGTATATGTTCGATACGTTATAATTATCAAATCGTTTTATTATTTATACTTACATTCTTCTGACGGCTTCTATCCACTCATCTCTTTTTTTAATTTCCCAATTTCGTCTCGGAAACGAATAAAAAGTCAATTCCCGATTCTGAGATTGGGAATTCTTGCACCCCACAACACAACAGTATCTCGTACGGGTTTACCACTGTTGACCGAAATTCATTTGATCATTTGACGTGTGACCGAAAAAACATTAGGTCATTCTACTACTGATCGAATGAACAATTGACCAAAAGAGTTTTTATCGAATAAACATTTGGTATTTTTACTACTGATCGAATGAACGTTTGGCCGAAAAACAGTTGACTAAAGAATATTTTAACAAACAAAAGCGAAATAAGTAGAATTCGGTTCTGGCACTCGCCGGCCGCTGCCGAGGCACGCTCGCTTCGCTCGCTCGGCTCGTGCGTTGTGGTCGCAGTTTTAACCTAACCTAACCTAGCCATTTTGATTCAGCCCCTGTTAAAATATTCTTTAGTCAACTGTTTTTCGGTCAAACGTTCATTCGATCAGTAGTAAAAATACCGAATGTTTGTTCGATAAAAACTCTTTTGGCCAGTTGTTCAATTGATCAATAATAGAATGGGCTAATGTTTTTTCGGTCACACGTCAAATGATCAAATGAATTTCGGTCAACAGTGGTAAACCGATCTCGTACCACCCATTTTTCGTTTTTTGAGAGACCACTTTTGACCGATTTTGAGAGAATTACAAACGTAAACCGTACAGCTGACCACACTCTAACGTCCGCGTGTTGCCTAAATCGGCCACAACGCGGCGCCACTAGAGTTGTCCAAGAGACGTATAGAGTACCTTATTATGCTTGCCGCCATTTTATCGATCCAAGAAAATGAAATAATAATAATTATTATTTCTATTGTACTTACGCATGAAATGACACGTTTTTATATTGAACAGTTGCTGTGTAGCTTGTGTATCATCTGAAGATACATGAAGGCATGTTTTTTTCGAGTTTTCTTTAATAACAGAATTTAAAACAGTGCTAATAGAACTTTCGCTAACCCTACAGCCGCGTCACAGATTTTCAGGTAATTACCTGCTTTACGTGTTGCCATTTTCAAGTGTCTGTAACGTATCTATAGTTTTTATATCATTGGATAAAATAATAAAAATACAATAAACCTGAATATCCAAAATGGCGCCAACCGTAAAAAAAATATACCTTTCTAAGCAGAGACTATGGCAGTGCCAATATATACAGCCAACTTTTTTAAATTTATTAATTTAATTTGGCCGATACTTATATTAATTTATGCTTAAATTTTAATTAAAATTACTTTTAATCTGATATTAAAACAAGTTAGTATCTTTTTTTAGAAATATTTGCATAAATCACAGACATTATTTTGATAATTGGGAATAAAAACGCACGAGTGCGGGAATCGTAAAGAAAAAGCACGAGTGTGTAATAGTCCACATCCCGAACGCTATACGTCAATAATAATACGCCACTTTTTGAGCAACTGTATTAAAAATTATTTATCCTGTACGGATGGAGCCTTTTTTTATTTCGGGTGTTTAATGTTAAATGAAGGTAAACATTATAATAGTTTGATGAGGTAACAAAATTAAGTATACGTTACCATTTTTAAAAATTTTGCTGTAGTATATTAAGGCAGTAGGGGAGCAGGGAATTTTCCCTAAAGTCAAAAAAATTGTATTTGCATAAAAAATAAGTATTGTTTACTTATAACCCTCAAACCAGCATACCAGGCCACCATAACATTCAAAACAGTCGTCAGACGATGTCATAATTTATGTCATTCAGTTGGGCAGTCGTGAATGAAAAACATTTCTTGTAGAAATGTAGAGGAAGTGTGTTTTGTAGCGGTACACGACAGGGACGACTGTACGACACACATTTCACGCGATTTATGATATTACTAACATGAAAATGTCATTTATTTTAGTACTGTAGACTGAAACGATGAAACTCTTGCAAATAAATGTACCAAAGTGGGTCACGTGGTGGTCACCCATCCAAGGACCGGCTATAATCGAAACTGCTTATTGCTGTGATGGTTTAGAGAACACTGAGTCTTCGCTTCGTAAGAACTCTGCAAAAACCAAACATACTTTACTTTTTAAAATAAAAATTACCGTAAAATTATGTAAAGGAGTGATTTTGTCCCAACTTCTACATAATAATAACAAGTACTACCAAAATTATTACAGAATGAGAAATAACCAAATTTTTACTAAAACCACAGGGCGGAAACTCTATACAAAAATGTTCGTTTTCACCCACACTAATATACACGTAATGTGAATGCTTGAATCAAGCTTGAACGTATGTGTGAGTATACTAGGGATACTAGCTATGGAAAAAAAATAAGGAACAGAACGCAATCTCATGTACGTAGGTACTTTTTTTTCAAATCTACCCTCGGCTAAGCACAAATTAAACCAAAGCAATACCACAAAGTACGTAGGTAGTAATACGTAATGCCACGCAGTGACACTCTCAAGTACTAACACGGCAATAGACACATGAACTTTGGTGGGGGGATAGGGAAGCTTACTCGGTAGGAGGCAGGGAGTTGCCGATCTGTATGTAATACTATATATTATTTTTGCTATAACCTACAAACCAGACTACCAGGCCACCATAACATTCAAAACAGTCGTCAGACGATGCCATAATTTATGTCTTCAGTTGAGCAGTCGTGAATGAAAAACAATTCTTGTAGAAATGTAGAGGAAGTGTGTTTTGTAGCGGTACACGACAGCGACGACTGTACGACACACATTTCACGCGATTTATGATAATACTAACATGAAAATGTCATTTATTTTAGTACTGTTGACTGAAACGATGAAACTCTTGTAAATAAATGTACCAAAGTGGGTCACGTAGTAGTCACCCATCCAAGGACCGGACATAGTAGAAATTGCTTATTGCTGTGGTGGTTTACAGAACACTAAAGGTCAAAGCCCACTATAACGACTCCACTCCATTTAAAGCCTATATTTGAATTATATTGTTTTTGCCGGGTGGGAGTGGAGTCCTTATAGTGGGCTTTGACCTTAAGGCCTCGGGGCTACGATCGCTTGATACTAAACATACTTTACTTTTTAAAATAAAAATTAAGTAGGTACTGTAATTATGTAAGAGAGTGATTTTGCCCCAACTTCTAAATAGTAATACCTAGTACATATCTACTAGATATTTGTAGAATAACAGTGATCAAAATAACTACATAATTAACAAATAACTTTACTATAACCTATAAACCAGACGACCAGGGCACTTTAACATTCAGAACAGTCGTCGTACGATACCATCTTACTTCTTCGTTCGTTCATCATCACGCCTTTTATCCCCGAAGGGGTAGGCAGAGGCATATTATATGCCCACATTTCACCTTTTTTTTAAATTTGTCCCACGTAATACGTTGTGAGCCATATTGCTTCTTACTATCCTACTATCCTATCCTACTATTCTACTAATATTATAAATGTGAAAGTTTGTGAAGATGTTTGGATGTTTAGATGTTTGGATGTTTGGATGTTTGTTACTCAATCACGCTCTAACGGCCAAACGGATCGGGCTGAAATTTGGAGCCGGGGCAGGTTATAGTCTGGAATAACACATAGGCTACATTTCATCCCCGGAATATGTTCCCATGGAAAGCGGGAACGGGAACCAAATTTCACGCGGGCGAAGCCGCGAGCATCAACTAGTAATATTATAAATGTGAAAGTTTGTGAGTGTGGATGTTTGTTACTCTTTCACGCTCTAACGGCTCAACAGATCTTTCTGAAATTTGGTACAGGAATAGATTATAGTCTGGAATAACACATAGGCTTTTTTTTCCCGGGAATAAGTTCCCACGGGAACAAATTTTTCGCGGGCGAAGCTGCGGGCGTCAGCTAGTAATTTATATATGTATAGTTGAGCAGTCGTCAATAAAAAACAGTTCTTGTAATCTAGAGGAATTGTGTTTTCTAGCGGTACACGACAGCTACGACTGTGTGGCACATTTCACGTGATTTATGATATTACTAACATGAAAATGTCATTTATTTTAGTACTGTAGACGCAACGATGAACTATACTGAATATGTGTAAACATCGCGCCAGAGTGGTACAGAAAAGCGAATCTCGGTTCCATAGTGATTGGAAGAGGGGTATTTTTTTACGTGAGGAAAATCCTACAACGACTAAAAACCGACTAAAAACCACACGTATCCTACCTAACAGCCTACGGCGGGGACCCTGGGTAAGCCCTTGGAAGGATGACCCCGAAACTGGAAGAGGGGTATGTCCAGCACTGAAATGCGATAGACTTTGATTGATCCTCAAACTAATCAATTTATAGGTAAGAGCTACTATTCTTTATACTGTTGATTAATGGCATTTGATGGAACTTGCTTAGGTTAGCCGGTTAGGTATTACAATGATGAATGTTGTGGACAAGTACAAGTGAAGTTTTTCAACAAGAGCTACTACTGCTCGTTCGCTCTAACTTTGCCGCTCGGCTCCATACTAAAGTCGAATTTTTAATTAGACGAAGTAAATTGACAGCAACTAATGTCACTTCTTCATACAATGTTGCGTATTTTCTATGACGAAGTGACATTAGCTACTGTCAATTTACTTCGTCTAATTAACAATTCGGGTATACGCCTTTACGCCAGCGGCAAAGTTAGAGCGAACGGGTAGTAGTAGCTGACCTGGCGAATTTCGTACCACCTAAGTATCTAAGGGTGTAGTGGGGCCCTACCAACACCTCCGGGCCCAAGTCAACCTCACGTGCAAGCTCGTGCACCTGCTGAACAACGGACGAGGCTCTGACGTCGGCGGTCCATGTCAACACGGCGATGGGCTCACCACCTGTTACGTGGGACCGAATTGTACACGGTGAAATGTGGGCCGGTATAGGCCTCTGCCTACCCCTTCGGGGATAAAGGCGTGAGTATATGTATGTATGTATGTAAGTATCTAACAATGATTGATTGAAAAAACCTGAACTTACACAAGTAGATATGTTAATATCAAAATCAGTCCAATCAGACATGGCAATTTCGAGCCTCAGTTTTCACTAAGGCTCGAAAATGAACGAACGAAAATGAACATCAATTATTTTTGTTTTTTTTTTTAAGATTTTTGTAATATTTTGTCGATTGTCTGTCAATCACGTCATACTGAATTCAGAATCCAACAATTCAATGTTAAATTAAGCAAAGTCTCAACATCCCGATTACACATTGATCCCGATTAAACTAGATGTGCCTCGCGTCGTTTTCGTCACATTTTTTATTGCTGCTCTGCTCCTATTTATCGTAGCGTGATGTTGAACTATAAAGTTGCTGAGTTATATTTTTTTTTTATATACCACTAAGGTGGCAGACAAGCATACGGCCCACCAGAAGGACCGGTGGTCACCGCAGCCTATGAACGTTTGCATATTTTTTTACTATTTTACATGTGTGGAAATCCCTCATAGATGCTAGTTGCACAGATCCTAGCGTTCAAAACAAGAAAGCCGTGAGATCGTTATCACCAGACTGCCCCTCTCTAACACGTTTATTGTGAAAGTTAAAGTTCAATCCGATTGACGTTGTCATTTTTGTTTTATTTCAAACTTTGAACAGATGATCCTCGTGACCTAGTGACGAAGTTTAACGCAACAGCGTCACAGACTACAGACAAATTCTCGCCATAAGCCCCTCTGCACTCTATTTTGTAGAGAGGGGCTAAAAGCAAACTCTTCAGCTTGGTAATAATACCTAGTATAGATGCAGTCTCCTGAGAACGCCCGGGTCTTAATAAATGTCTGTCTTATTAAATATTGACCCGGATACCCTTACGGGTACTAGTAAAAACAATACGAATAAGTACTGTGTGGAAATATTTTAGCATTGAAGTACGTAACAGGGTAGCTAAAGTTAGAAATAAAACGAACTACATGTCATTTTTCTTCGTGTAGACTTGTCAGAAGCAATTCCATTTGCTTCGGTCTTAAACATTACCTACTTATCTTTTAAACGTAGATACTTTGTTTTACTACTCCACCAAGCGAAGTTGACAAACGCGTGGAATGATCCCTTACCGCTTGCACCTACATCAGGTACAGGAATCGCCTTAGCAGCGTCAGCGAGGATGCAGACCAGGGTCATGTATCCGTTTTCGTAAATTTAGTTCAGGACAAAAAAAGAACTCAATCGACTATAGAAATTTTTCGCAACAGTTGAATCGTCAACTTCGCTTGGTGGAGTAGAGTAGTACGTGTGGAAATCTTTAAGGATGCTATGCTGGACTCTTATCGACTAAAACCATACGGTGCCCTACCAGACCAAATACGGCTGGGAGCCCCGGATAAGTCCCTTGAAAGGATGTCCCAGGACTTCCAGCAGAAAAAAACTACTTTTGTAGTGATTTAAAACCTCGGCTCGTGTGATTTAAAGCAATCAAAGCTTCGAAAGAATTGATCTTTCTTTACTTCTCTTTATCAGTAATGTAATGGAACGCCTAAACGACTGTTTTCTTTTTTTTTATACCACTGAAGTGGCAGACAAGCATACGGACCACAAGAAGGACTGGAGGTCACCGCAGCCTACGAACGTTTGCAACAACAGAGTTTGCAAAAAACCTTCTAAGAACCCTTTTGAAGGCCCCATACTGTAGGCGTTTGGGAAAACCGAGGCAGGAAGATCATTCCACTAGCTAAGCGTGCGCAGAAGAAAGCCCCTATCGGATCTAACCGTGCTCAAACCCATGGTAATTATAATATTATCCCCTGAATAAGTGTGAAAGTTAAGTGGCCCCCAATCGCTAGATGCGCCACACGGCTTTCCATCAGGCTAGTGGCGACGTCAATTTGGCGTGCTGAATATAAAAAAAAAAGAAGACGAAAAAATGTGAAGTCCCTGCCTCGATGTTCCCGAACGGCTGCAAAGAGGTCATAGAAGTAGAGTATGAAAAGAAGTTCTTGTAGTGTAGGCAGCGAATAATACAAACGTCCACACGCTACATTGATCACTAAAAAAGAAGCAATAAATTAAATCTATCAGAAATATAAAACAGTATAAATGTCATCAATCTATTTATTTTCTGCAGTTTATATCAAAAAAACTAAACTACCACTAATTATAATCGAATTCGTATTTTTTAGGTATCATTTGTCTATACATTTGCATTCCTATAGGCACCATTCTGGGGCCCATTTTCGTAGACGTCGTCAAGTCTTTTACAGTAGAAGTCTGTTCTGCCTGTTCAGCCTGTTGTCTATTTCTAGCCATACTCTGTAAGTAAGACTCGTATAGACTCATTCCTGGCAATACAGAATTGTCTTCAGCAGGTTCTAAAGGAACATTGATAGGGTCGAAAGGTAGTGTGAGCATGAATCTGCTGGGATCAGCAAAGTATGGCACATTGTTTGGTCCTTGTGTTGCATTTGTTTGTGCTTTGGTAGTGGTAGTAGATTGGGTTGTTGTGATTTCAGTAGTGGTAGGCCTAGGTTCCTCATCCCAGATTACAGAAGTTAGCCAGCTGGAGAAAGCAGCTGCTTTTGGGAAGGCGTGAGTCTTTGAGTAGAGGGCGCAGGTGTTGATGAAGGATGCGATGGCTATCAACGTGTAGTTTTGGATAACTGCTCCACCGTTGTCTCTCTGTAACAAAATGTATAAATTGTTAGTTGGTATGGATAGTGTCACTTGACTAGTTAGGAAACCTTACTGTCGACTTAATAAGGGTCGCACCAAATTGCTGGGTCTTGGCAATGCAAGACCAAAAGTAGGTACAACATTGTGGGCGTCAATCGACTAAAATGATCAGCTTAATAAAAAATGCTCAGTAGCTCTGTCGCAAGCATTAAATAGTAGATGTGACAGACGAGTGCAAGTAATAGTCAAAACAAATATGGTCTAAATAATTTTCAATATACTGTTTCTGCAAGTAACATCTTTGTTTTCAAGCACATTATAATAATAAACGTTGTCATAAAACAGTCGATACGTAGAATGATAAACCAAAAACGAAGAAAAAAATATAACATTTATTAACCCGGAAAATAAAAATACACCAAACTCTAATCTCAATATAGTCATGATGTAACGAGCAATAAACTCCTCAAAGAGGAAGCCTAAATCACTTTTAAGACATGCTATTTTTTATCCCTGGGGTAAATCTAGGGAATTCGCTCGAGGTGCACGATAAAATGGCTATTTTTAGCACCTCAATCAATCAATATGTCAATAATGGGAACGTGATTGAATTATTTTGAAAAATTGGTTCGTCGTGGATGGCTAGGTTGAGATTGAGAGTTAGTATGTGTACTAGCTAGTTTCCACTCTATGACCAATTCAAGAGTGAATAGGGCACTAATGTTCACGGAGACATTTAAACTTTTACTGTGAAGATTTCGGTTCACGTATTAATAGTCTTTTAGTGAAGCGAAATCTGTGTAGTTGCGACTTTTTAATAAAAAAAACTAGCGGACGTCACGCGGTTTCACCCGCGTAGTTCCCGTTCCCGTGGGAATACGAGAATAAAATATAGCCTATGTTCACCGCAAAGAGTGTAGCTTCCCAACAGTGAAAGAATTTAGTTTTTAGTCGACAAGAGTTTGGCATAGCACCCCATTCGAACATCCACACGTGAAAAAAAGAGGTCACCCTTCCCATGGGAATAAAATGCCTTGCCGAAACAAAATTATAATTATACTTTCTAAATCTAGACGAACGCGAGAGAACGCGACGTAAATGAACAATTTACAAACAACCAAACACCCTTTCTCATTCATTATAACAAATTCCTTGGTCAATAAATCAGTTTACAATAGAATCTGAAAGCCGCCTTAACGTTTCGAACGCTAATTACAGACGGGGCGGGGGTGCAGGCTACATTGAGATCAAATACCGTCATTAGCTCCGCTCCGCTCCGTTCCGCTTTAGTAAATTACACCAGCAATTATATCGTTGAATTAAGTGGCGATTTTATACGGAATCCTTTTATTTGCAAAGGCTTCTTTGTTTTATGGTACCCTGGTATTTGTACGTACATTTCAATTTTGGACAGGAGTTTTTAAGTGGTAAGTTTTTCGAATATAAAAACTTTCTTTTTTGCAAAGGAAGATCGTGGGATTTCGTCGTCAACGCGCAAAAAAATTTGCTGGGAAGTACTCATTTGGCAAGTTTTGAGTAAAATTTTGGCAGTTTGCGTCACCGACTGCTGTTTTCCACCCTACATTACTTCTTCAGTTCATGGAAATTACCTATACCTTTTTATTAGCGTTTTATGGTTTTGTGGCGAAGGCACTGAGTTACGGTGGGCTTTACGTTAATTTTTAAGGTTGGTGTAACTTACGCCAACGGCAAAACTTAGTTTCAAGTGGCGCATGAACCTGCTGACCCACGGATCAGCCTCATGCGCAGGCATTGGTGAATCAGACACCAGTCGCTGCCAACAATTTAAACGATAACTGTCCCTAGTGGTAAATGGTGTAAGCAAATGGGAAGACTTAAAAATTTCGACAGTAGCTGTCCACAACCGGCGTCTTCTTTTTACGGGTGAAAATCCGTCATGGATGCTATCAGACTCTTACTGACTAAAAACCAACATGTTCCCTACCTACTGCCTACGGTTGGGAACCCCGGGTAAGCTTTCGGAAGGATATCCCCAGAATTCCCAACAGACTCTGGCTACCATTGCGGCCTCGCCTAGGGGGTGCTATACCGCTTCTTTGTTGCGTGTATCCCTCACGTCAAATTGTCGTCTAGCGCCTGCTTCTATTAGGACTGTGAGCAGCCTCTACACCGTCTTCAGGCCCCCGGTCATGGAGGCCGATAGTCTTGAGCAAAGACAAATCTAAAAAGACAACCTGCTCCTGGGTCGACTGCGCTGGTAGCGCCTCTGGTGTTGCGAACTTCCATAAGCTACGCTACGGTAATCCCTTTCCAATAGGTGGGCCGTAAGCTTGTCTGCTGCCATATCTATACATATAATAAAATGATAGAAATGTCAAAACTGTACATTGGAAATATTAAAAAAAAATACTAGCTGGGTGTTTAACATAAGATACCGAAGCCGAAAATATAGTTAGAAATTATTTTGTCTGTTTGTCGGTTTGTCTGTTTGTCTGTTTGCTTTGCTTTGTCCGGAAGGATCTCGAAAAGTACTCTATAGATTTGATTAAAATTTTGCACAAATATTAACTAGGGGTAGGGTCTTCAAATAGGCTGTATATTATCACGCTACATATCCTAGGGGCTAAGCAGAGATCAATCAAATTGGCATTATAACATAATCTTCACGCGTACGAAGTCGCGGGCAACAGCTAGTTAATAAATATAAAGATACTCTTTCCAATTGAAGAGGACTTAGGTCAATTATTTTTGCGTCAAAACGCTTTTTTAAAGTGTGCTACATTTTAGTGTCAGATGCTGGGAAATTAAATTTCGATTGTTAACCTTTCAGATGTGCCAAAAATATCCATTTTGCCTCCATCACTAAAAGGGCATGCCCTAGTTTTCGCGTTCCTAATCGTTGTTTGATATTCCGCCTGAACTGTTACTTGAAACAGGAAATTAAGCCCGAAGATCTCGTTTTCAGATGAAAATTAAGTTCGACAGCTACATACATACCTACACACATACATAGATGGTATATTAATGTGTGTGATGTGTATGTATGTTGTAGTATAGATGTGTAATTAAAGCAGTATAAAATATTTTTTTAATTATTTATTTCCACTAACTCGTAGGTATTCAAACCACCTGAGTCATAACTGAGATCTTTCTTTCTTTCTTTCTTCTTTCTTTCTTTCTATCTTTCTTTCTTCTTTCAACCTTTCATCTATGTGAAAATAAGTTGTCTGATCGCTCTGGGATCTTACTCTATTTGTAATAATTGTTTTTATCACCAAGATAGTCTTTTCTATCTTTACTATCTTTTAGATAGTATTTTCATCATAATCATTGCAAATTTTGCTACGTAAAGAACATGCTGAGTATAGGCTGCCCTCAAAAGTCGTCACAAAACGTTAGGTTTTAAGACTCCGGTATCCTGAATGTTTCAGCAACCCTATTGAACTCTTATTTCAACTATACTGCCTTTTAAGTATCTGTTCAAATTTGAATCCTCCTTCAAATTTCCTATCACAAAATACCTCTGTATTGCTCTCTGAGTGACAAAGCCATAACCTGCTGAGGGCAATGAAAAGTGCAGTTATTGCCCTGTACAAATAAGACATTAAAATTTATCTTCTTTGCTCAACTTACCCTACAAAAGTGTCTGTTAGGATCTTGTACTCCTCCCATACAGACGTAATGTCCGGGCAGCATCCTGGTGTTCCTCTCGCAGATGGAAGGGTCTATGACCGGCGAATTTACTGCCCGCATGTGCTGGAATAGAGAGGTTCGTTTATTATTGACAATCTATATTGAATCACTCGTCTGGGTTTTATATCTCTCGAGTTATGCGTTCCTGGTCAGCTCGTGTGTTTAGAGGAAATACTCTGAATGCTTTAGCTACTTTTTTTATACTACTAAGGTGACAGATAAGCATACAGCCCACCAGTTTTACTGACCACCATAGCCTATGAACGTTTGCAACACCAGAGGCGCTACACTCGCGCTGCCGACCCTTTAAAAACCTTTTAAAACCCTTTTTGAAGAACCCCATACTGTAAGCGTTTGGGAAAACCGAGTCAGGGAGATCATTTCACAGTCCAAGCATGCGCGGAAGTTTGACTACGTTAAAAGATGAAATACTTAAACCAGAGAACCTTAGATGAAGGAGAAATGTAGGAAAGTAAACAATGAGTTACGAAGAGATGGTTTTGGAGTACGGTTCCTGGTGGAAAAGGTATTTTAGTAAATCATTATATTGCACGTTACTAAAGTGGCGTCATTATAAATAGGTAACATTTGACGTCTGTCAGTTCATATATTTTTGTGAAAGCAAAACGTAAAATTATTCGTATCTGTCATCTTAACATATAAAACAAAGACGGGTTTGTTACAACATTTATAACTCAAGAACGGCCGTATCGATTTGGCTGTAATTGGTGGGGAGGTAGCTTAGAACCAGGAGACGGACATAGGATACTTTTTATCCCGTTTGACCTCGCTTTTTTTTCGCTTTTTTTGGTCGGTTCACTATTCTGCTGGCGACATACACCGGTAGATCCGTAGATTTATTCCGTTAATCCACCCCAAAAAATCCACCCAATGGGGTGGATAACCGGAATTACATGTTATGGTATGTCCGGAATTGCACCCAAGGGGTGGATTTCCGGATCTATTCCTGATCAAAAAAAAAACAAATGAAGATCGAAAAAACAAATGAAGATCGTCTAAACAAATGACGGTCAATAAAACAAATGAAAATCGGCAGAACAAATGAAGATCGTCGAAACAAATGACGGTCGAAAAAACAAATGAAGATCGGCAGAACAAATGAAGATCGTCGAAACAAATGACGGTCGGATAAACAAATGACGATCTAAAAAACAAATGAAGATCGGCAAAATAAATGAAGATCGTCAAAACAAATGACGGTTGGATAAAAAAATGACGATCGAAGAAATAAACGAAGATCGGCAAAACAAATGAAGATCGTCAAAACAAATGAAGGTCGAATAAACAAATGACGATCGAAAAAACAAATGAAGATCGGCAAAATTAATGAAGATCGTCAAAACAAATGACGGTCGGATAAACAAATGACGATCGAAAAAACCAATGAAGATCGGCAGAACAATTGAAGATCGTCAAAACAAATGACGGTCAAATAAACAAATGACGATCGAAAAACAAATGAAGATCGGCAAATAATCTAGCTGCGTTTACCATTGAAAAAAATAGGTGCCAGCAATTCTCGATCTTATGAACATGCATAATATATATTTATTTTTCACATAGTCATGATCAGTGATGTCTGTTAACGCCTAAAAGAACATTTTTAGAAAAGTGTCATTAAGGTCGAGATTTGCTTGCACCTATTTCTTTGAATGGCACACGCATCTAGATTACAAAAAATGGCTGCAAGTAATTTTTGACCCTCAAAAATCGACAAGACTGAAAGCTCAAAAGTCAGAACTCAGTACTCAAAACCCAATACTCAAAGCTCATACTTAGATCTTTTGTTTTATTATTTTATTAAGTTGCATATTTTTTATCGGTTTTCATTTGTTTTTCGATCTTCATTTATTTTTATGATCTTCATTCGTTTTTCGATCGTCATTTGTTTATCTGACCGTCATTTATTTTGTCGATCTTCATTTGTTTATCCGACTGTCATTTGTTTTGTCGATCTTCATTTGTTTATTCGACCATCATTTGTTTTGTCGATCTACATTTGTTTTTTTGATCGTTATTTGTTTATTCGACAGTCATTTATTTTGTCGATCTTCATTTGTTTATCCGACTGTCATTTGTTTTGTCGATCTTCATTTGTTTTGTCAATCTTCATTTGTTTATCCGACCATCATTTGTTTTGTCGATCTTCATTTGTTTTTTCGATCGTCATTTGTTTATTCGACCGTCATTTGTTTTGACGATCTTCATTTGTTTTGCCGATCTTCATTTGTTTTCTCGATCGTCATTTGTTTATACAACCGTCATTTGTTTTGTCGATCTTCATTTGTTTATCCGACCATCATTTGTTTTGTCGATCTTCATTTGTTTTTCGATCGTCATTTGTTTATTCGACCGTCATTTGTTTTGACGATCTTCATTTGTTTTGCCGATCTTCATTTGTTTTCTCGATCGTCATTTGTTTATCCAACCGTCATTTGTTTTGACAATCTTCATTTGTTTTTTTTCGATTCATTTGTTTTGTTAATCTCCATGTGTTTTGTCCATCTTCGAAATCCACCCATTTCATGTGTGGATTAACGGACTGATTGGATTAACAATATATAATTCCGGAAATCCACCCCTTGGGTGGACTTTCGTGGGTGGATAATCGGACTATTTTGATTAATAATAAATAATTCCGGAAATCCACCCAAGGGGTGGATTTTCATGGGTGAATTAACGGACTAATCCACGTCCGCTATGCATGAATATGCGCAATTTCTACAATAATGCGACGGAAAACATCTATCGTTAACGAAATTATTCTGACGGGAGTAAATGCGACGGGAACGGCTGATTTACTCTCTTATGTGACGCATACGAAGTTGCGCGGGTCAGCTAGTTATTACAATAAATATATGTAATCGTATATGAAAACACAACAAATCGAAAAAATATATTATTGTATGCCCTCGTACGAGTTTACGTTACAAGGTTGCGTTGTTCAATTTTGATGAATTGTCAAATGTTTGCATTTAGAATAGCAAATGCAAACCTCTTCACTTTAACAATAATACATGTCTTAAATCCCGCTTTTGAGGAGTTCGATTTCTGTATGTATTATAATATTTATAATTGAACAACGCTGTCTAAACCTATTTTGATTATATTAACATTAAGTTAGATTTTTTTTGTACGAAATTGCAGCACTGGCAGATTTTTGTTAGATTCTACATTATTTAGATAGGTACTTCCCATATAATCACGTAAGTTCATCTCAACGTGAAGCAACTACACAACTTTTTCAGGTATAATACGTTAGTAAGCATTAAACGAGGCTCACGGGAAATTACGTTCTCACATAAAATTATACTTTTTCATACTTGTACCGTAGTGAAAACATTGTGTAAACCTCTATTCTAGCTCCCTTTAGGGGGTAGTTATACGTCATAACTGAGGTTTAAGTTATTGTAGTTGAAGTTTCTGAGGGTGTAACCGAGGTTTCTGATAGATGGACAGTGGTAGAGAACCGTGTATGTTTAGTCGGCGTCGGTAAGAGTCCGCATAGCATCCATGAGTTATTTCCGCACGAAAAAAAATCATCGTTTAAGTTTCGCATACCTATTCTTTGCGAGAACCCTTAGTGGAAATCGACACTAAGGTCTTAGAAGTCTTCGAGATTCGAAGTAACGGTTTTATGCAAGAAAAATATGCCCATTTTACGGCAAATACTTAGAATGCTAGTTTCTGGGATGGAAACATAAACACTGATGAAATGGGGACGTGGATTCACAAGAGGATTCTGTCACAATTCCTGAGATGGAGAGATGATAGTACCATATTGTGGTTAAAGTTGTTGTTGAACCAGGTTTGATTTGTGTAAAGATATCATGTCTAGGTACATTAAACATTGCGTAGAGAAGGAAAACTCGAAATGAAACCCAGTTGTCAGTAAAATGACAATAGTTAAGCCAAGTTAAGGGCCTTAGGTATGGGTGCCTTGAAAAATTTAACTGCGAGTCGCGGCGACGTGCGCCCGTATATTTCAACACGGCAATAGGCTCACCACCTATTACGTGGGACATAAAACTATAAGGTGAAATTTAATGTGGGCGTATACTATATGTATGTATGTATGTATTTTACATAAAAATGTTAAAATGACTGGTTTGAGTGGAAAATTATTTGAAAAAAAAAGCAGCTATATAACAGATATAGATAATTGAGTTGGATTAATTTACTATGTACATCAAACGATGTAACGAGAGTGGATTCTATGATCTTCTATTGCCCTTTGACATTCAAAAGTGAATAAGTAATGTGCTAAAGTATACACTGTGGACTAGGGCTTGAATATCGGACGCTTTTTCAGTTCCGGAATTGGGTTTCGATATTCAGTATTTGAATTCCGGATTTGTACAAAATAGTGATATGTATAAAAAGAAACGGGAGCTGACAGTCCTACGTGATTAGTGATAAACTACTTTGATTCCCGGTAAAATTACTTATTTTAACGTAACGAACTAAAAACCACACGTTTCTTAACTATTGCCTACTGTTGGCCCGGGTAAGCCCTCAGAAGGATGACCCCAGGATTCCTCACAGACCTTGACTATCACTGCGGCCTCACCTAGGAGGTTCGGGTGCTATCCCGCGTATTTGGGGCTTGTTCAGGTGTTATCCCGCATCTCAGGGCGTGCGGCGTGCTTTTGTAAGGACGGCGATTAGCCCTCCCACCGTCCTCAGGCCCCCGATTATGGAGGCCGATAGTCTTAGGCAAAGACATGCCGAATTCGGGTGGGAGCGTACTCTTTCGATCACTTTTCGCCGCATTAATTGATCACAGAAAGACGCAGTGGCGTCCCATTTACTCCCACTGGAGATCATAGCTCGCGCAATGGTCTCCAGCGAGAGAATGTCTACGTCCAGACCTACCACGAGGACCGGGCGATGTTAAGCCCACGCTGTGCACTCCACTAATGTGTGAAGTGCTGTGTCCTCACCGCGTTCTTCGCAGTGCTGGCACTCAGGTGTGGTTTACCAGTGTATTCGTCACAGATAAGCATCTGTGACAACCGGTAGGACAGAGCACCCGCACCGTGGCTCCTCTCTAGTCACTCGCCCATGACCCGTCTGACCGCCGTGATTGTGGCAATTCAGCGATTCCCCCCTTGTGTGATGTGATGTGGCGATTCGGTTTGTTGCTCAAGACCAGGTATCCACGGTTTCCTTGTGGAGCTGGAACTGCCGAAGAAGCGCCTCCTTGCACCAGAAAGGAATAAATTAGAAATATAAATAATGCCGCCTCTGAGCAAAGGACCACGCAGCACCCAATCGTAACCGATGTTCCACAGAAACGGTCTTAAGACTCATCTCTGCGGAACACCGCACGACGTATCTCGCTAACCCGGCTGGGCCCTAGCCAGCTTGGGTAAGTTATGGACCTCTCGAAAAGATAGGCCCCGACAATTCGACGGAAGTAGGGAGGCACTCCATGATAAATAAGCGCCTCCCTAACGCAGCTCCAGGGCAAGGTGCTGAAGGCGATGCCGGTGTCTCTTGATATCGCCATAGCTTTTAACACCACCTCACCCTGCGATGTTACTGCCTCCTTCAGTCTTCTAATGCGCATGATCGCATCCACAGTGGAGCGCCCTTGACGGAAACCAAACTGGTTATCCGCCAGATCTGGCCCCACGCGTGTGAGGTGCTCGACTGCGCGCTGTGCATTTATACGCTTAAGGACCTTGCTACCTAACGAGGTATGCAAGCTCCTTGAGCGTATCATTGTTGGGGATCGACTGATCGGGGATCGGCCGGAATTGCTCAACGGATCAACACGATCGGCCGATCCCCAGATTGGTAGACTGCCGACCACCTTGCCTTTCGGATCAGAACCAGTTTCCCTGTCTTCTAGACCTTGGGAATCTGGCCTTTTTCGAGGCATGCACTAAAGAGCACCATCACTCGAGGCCCGAGATCCTCAAGAGCCAGGACCCACGATCGGCCTGGAATGCTGTAGGGTCCAGGGACACGGTCCGCGCGGAATCTAAGCCGCAGTACAGTCGCCCCTAACTCACCTTCAGTGACTTCGGGCACGTCGTTCTCGCTGTACACAGCGTCGGGCGCCTGAGACGGAGCCATGTGCGACGGAATATGTTCCTCCGCCTTGATGAGAACAGGGAACCCAGGACCCTTCTCACTCTGGGTCAGTGGAGCGCCTTGGGGCAAAGTTTGCCCCTAATAATAAGGTACGGGCCCCATGAGTTCCGTCAGAACTACTACAACTATGCTGAGCGAGACCTCTGTCAAATTCTTACAGCGTTTCCATCAAACTTAAATTTAACTCGTAGCATAAGTCAAAGCTAAGTCTAAGTTCGCACTATACCTAAATTGAAGTCTAAATGTAAAAAAAATACACAAACGTCATCAATAATATTATTATTTAAATAGTATGTTTTCTATCAAATACCATTAATTTTATGGATTTACATTCTTAGTAGGTTTTAGAAATATCACGAAATAAAATGATAAATACTTAAGTACATAATCGAATTAATTTGTTAGTAGATTAATCCTAAATTATCAACATTGTGGTTATTAAAGGTAATTAAATTGCATAAGAAGCTTATAATCTACATTTTTGTTTGTAATGAAATTAAAGAAGAAGCGAAAATATTTTTTTTTTCCAATATCGAAATACCGGTATTGATCTCGCCAATTCCGGAATTGAGAACGATATTAGATTTTATCGGAATTCCGGAATTATGTCAATTCCGGAATTCCGGAGTTCAAGCCCTACTGTGGACCCGTGTGAATTTTCATTCTCGTTTCTGCTTCCCATGGTAACTTATTCCCGGGATAAAAAGTAGCCGTTATTTCAGATTATAATCTATCTTTGTACCAAATTTTTTATCCGTTCACCTGTTAGAGCGTGAAAGACTAACCTGATATTTAGACATAGTTTCAAACTTTCTCATTAAAAATACAGGTAGTAACTGTTCCCCGCGGCTTCTACCGCGTAGAAGTCGTTATCGCGTAAAATCATAGCCCTCCTTTTGCGCAGTTGGTTAAACGTAGCCTATGTCCTTTCCAGGGCCTTAAACTATACCAAATTTCATCTCAATCACTCCAGCCATTTGGGCGTGAAAGCGTAACAAATGGATAGACAGACAGACAGACTGACAGACAGAGTTACTTTAGCATTTATAATTTTTGAATAATAAATATTTGTGGACATTTACACGCAACATCATCTAGCCCCAAATTAAGCTAATATGAGCTTGTGCTATAGGATCTAGACAACTGATTGACAAACTTATATATTTCTAAATACATACATATTATACATAGAAAACACCCAAACTCCGAAACAAACATTTGTGGATCATACAAATATTTGGCCCGACCCAGGAAGCGAACCCAGGACCTCCAGCGCCACATGCGGTATCACTACCGACTACGCCACCGAGGCAGTCGATATTAGTAGGGATTAGCACAGGATAACATTATCTAATACATTCTATAGTATAAGTAAGATTATAAAAGACTAGCGGACGTCACGCGGTTTCACCCGCGTAGTTCCCGTTCCCGTGGGAATACGGGAATAAAATATAGCCTATGTTACCCGCAAAAAGAGTGTAGCTTCCTAACAGTGAAAGAATTTTTCAAATCGGTCCAGTAGTTCCGGAGCCTATTCGTTACAAACAAACAAACAAACAAACAAACAAACAAACAAAAAAACAAATCTTTCCTCTTTATAATATTAGTATAGATTCAAGGGCAGCTTATGGATTGATTACAAATAATTATGGAGAGATGATAAAATTTGCAAATAAAATAAGTAGGTAATACCCGTTCGCTCTAAGTTTGCCGCTGGCGTAGAGGCGTATACCCGAATTTTTAATTAGACGAAGTAAATTGACAGTAGCTAATGTCACTTCGTCATAGAAAATACGCAACATTGTATGAAGAAGTGACAATCGTTGCTGTCAATTTACTTCGTGTAATTAAAAATTCGACTTTAGTATGGAGCCGAGCGGCAAACTTAGATCGAACGAGCAGTAGGTACCTACTGTTTTGAGAATGCAGAAGATACACTCAAGTCAAGCGTCCCTATCTCCAGTAAAAACCCTTGAGCGCGGTTTATAAGAGGAAAACTAATCTGAAGAGTTTCTTGAGCATTGAGTATCGTTTTGTACTATGATACCTCTATGCTCTATGGTTAAGTTTTAATTTACTGCGACAGTGATTTTCAAACAAATTCATTTCTGAAAACACCAACTAAGTTTGAGTCGGACTCGTGAATGAAGGGTTATATACCAAGAAGTTGCAATACAGTTTTTAATAAAAGTATCAAAAATGCATCAACTGTGAAAATTAATAACTGTTTAGCTATCGAGGTGCATGAAAGATCCTTGTGACAGACAGACGGACAGACAGCGTAGTTCCAGTCTTCTGTTTTTTACCCTTTGGGTACGGAACCCTAAAAATAAAGAGTCTACTTTGTTCTACACACTACTCACCCCACTAGGAGTCCATGCGATGATGGAGCCTAAAAATCCCAACGAAACGTCTTCATTAGAATCAGCCAGTCTCACTCCGTGTATTTGAGAAGTGTACTTCAAAGGGGCCTCCAGCTTGGCAGCCGATACGTGGTGATCGAAGTTGTTTACCAACATTTTGATCTGGAATAGGGATGATATAGATTCTTCAAAAAGGGCTTTTAGAATTTGGCAGAGTCAGCAGCGCGAGGGTTGCACCGGTGGTGTTGCAGACGTCAATTGGCTACAGCACACTTCCGATCAGTGCAGCAGTGGGCCGCCTGGACCGTATACTGTCTGTCGACTTAATCTATACTAATACTAATACTAATATACTAATACTAATACTAATACTAATACTAATACTAATATACTAATAATATTATAAAGAAGTAAAGTTTGTGTGTTTGTTAAATTGTAAGGGGTAATCTCGGGATCTACTGAACCGATTTTAAAAATTCTTTCAATAGAAAGCTACGTTATTGTGGAGTGTCATAGGCTATATAGCATCACGCTACAACGAATAGGAGCGGAGCAGTAATAGTAAATGTTTCAAAAACAGGGGAAAAGTTATTCCTTTTGAGAGCATCGTTGCGTGTGCTGCGTAAATATTTATATTATGTATAAAATATGTACTACAAAATTGTTTCTCTTAAGAAAGTTCTAAAAAAATTGCGCGATAGCATGTGTCTATCTTTGGGTTGGTGTACAATAACCATTTTAATGGCAATCAACTTTTTTCTACAATAATGCCACGGGATACCTCTTTCATAAACGAAATTGTTCTTAAAAATAATGCGACGGGAATATACACGCGACGAGAAACCTCTCTCTCTCTCCCTCTCCCTCTCTCGCTCTCTCTCTCTCTCACACGTAGTATTGAATATTAACGACGAGACGCTACGGGAGTAAACGCAATGCGACGGGAGTAAAGGCGACGGGAACAGGTAATACTCTCTCTTATGTGGCGCAAACGAAGTTGCGCGGGTCAGGCTAGTGATATATAAAATGCAGGTCACCGTCCAATATAGGCTTTATTTTTCATATGCTTTTTCCTAACGTTTGCAGTGAAGCCCCAACTAATTGTAGATACAGTCTAGAAATCATAAACTTCTTGGTCTGAATACATTTTGAGAAGTCTGTATTCATCAATTGACTGTGGTAGCCTTATGTGATTTATTGAAATTCTAGAGGAAAAATTAAAAACTTATTAAAAGCCTGTACCAAATTTTACTGTCGGACGTGGAGTTTTGAGACTACGATCCGAATTTTATTTCCGTAACCAATCCAATGTGACAATCGGACAGTCATTGTAACCGACGCATAACATTACAAAGTACTCTTTATTACTCTCTGCGGCGCCGACATTACCCCTAAGTACCCTTCAAATCACCCATCAATATCTGTCGTAAATTTTATGAACACTCTGTATAAAATTGATGGTACAAGCGTTTATTGATGACTTTGATAAGTACATAATAATTATGTATTTATAAAATGACATTGTTTCGCGCGCTCTCTCTCTCTCTCTCTCTCTCTCTTTCTTTCTGTATGTTATGTGCAACTGGGTCATTGTGCCCAAAAATCTCTACTTAAAATTCACGGGACTATCTGATTTCTAGATTGTCTTTACAAATATTATAAAGAGGGAAGATTTGAATGTTTGTTTATTTGCATCGAATAGGATCTGAAACCACTAAACTGATTTAAACAAAAAAGTGTGTGCGTGCAACCTTTACGCGCGATTGAAGTAAAACTTCTTTGCCATTGACGGCATCAAATGTTATATTAATATCATTCATTCGAATTTTGAATAGCGGAAACGGTTTCCGCTATTCAAAATTCAAAGAGTAAAGCGTTACTTCCGTCAGAAAAAAAATCTGAGTTACTCCCTAGTAGCGCCTAAAGAAGTTTTACTTCAAAAATTCTTTCACTGTTGGGAAACTACACTATCCCCGGTGAACATAGGCTATATTTTATTCCTGTATTCCCACGGGAACGGAAGAAGCGCGGGTGAAACCGCGTGACGTCCGCTAGTTTAATATAGTGGGCAATACGGCCCTACCCAGATCTTTGGAGTTCAAGTTAGCCTGGTGGTGCACATTAGCAGGTAAGGCTGGCTTGGACTACTGCCTAACGTACGTACTTGAGTTTTTTTCTAAAACGGATTATGGTAAAGGGGCTAAATAAGAAAGTTTCTAAGAAAAATCTAATTCTTCAATCGAAAATCTTTGCTTTTACGAGTAAGTGTCTAGTGATGAATGGCGGCTTAGCCCGGAATAGACCAAAATTGGAGTAAGACTATATTAGAGAAAAACTTGTACGCAAACCGTAAAAGTAAAGTGATATTCTATTTTACTAACAACTAATAAGCACAACGTAACTTCCCCTAGTAACCTTGTGCTTATTAGTTGTAAGTAAAAAGGAAAATCACTTTACTTTTACATAGTATTATGTATACTGTATTTTAATAGTTTTGCGCAAACATGTAAACAAACACATTTGATCCTATATATCCATAGTTACTTGCAATTGAGTATTCACCCTGATTATATTCCAGTATCCAGGAGTCATACAGTGTTCTTACAATCATTTCGACACCAAATAACTTCTTTATGACAGTTTATTTTCATTTAAAATACCTACTCAGGATAGTAAAAAATTCAATGATTTGTCATACTATATTTTTCTACTCATTTGTCTTAGACAACGATTGTCAAAACATGACATGTTTACATTATTGCCAGATCGGGCAGGATTGGACTTTACCAAGTTTTGCTCTATTCCACTTTAATCCATTAAATAAATCCATTCATGGATTTGTTTCCACTTTTTGTTCCACTGCCGCGATGGATTATATTCCACTGCCTTTTATATTCCGTGCTAACCCATCGCCGCGATGGATTACGTATATTCTCCAGTATAGTATTACTCCGATATTGGTCGATTAGTATAGTAATTACCTTGTGAGTATACCCTCCTTTGTGGTTGTAAGAGCTGCCGACGCGTATCGTGTAGTTACCGAGATTTTTTCGTGACACGTATGAAGATAGGATATCTCTGGAAAAGAAAATATAACTTAGTTTCAAGGGTTCTGTACACAAGGGTTAAAAACGGAACTCTAATACTGAGACTCCGCTGGGCGTCTGCCTGTCACCAGCCCCCTTAGACAAGTGGCACAAGCGTAAATCGCAAACGAAAGGATAGAATATATCGACCAATCACACCCAAACTCGTGATACCGCCACGGCGCGCGCGGCGTAAGCCGACGATGAGCTTGGGTGTGATTGGTCGATATATTGTATCCTTTCGTTTGCGATTTACGCTTGTGCCACTTGTCTAAGGGGGCCTGGATAGATGGCGTCCGTGGCTCCGTGTGCATTCAATTTTGTTTCCGTATCCTTTATCACATATGAACTTATAGGTATACCGGAAAAAAGCCTTAACAAGCGGCTAGACGGTTTCAAACAAGTTTTAAACCAACGCTTCTACCAGTGGTTTCAAACACAAGGCTTGCTGCCAAGGGCGTTTAAAGGTCAACCGAAATTTGGCTAAAAACTACTATCTACACTGTTTCAAACCGCCGTTTAAAACCGTGTAGCACATGCTTTATGTTCACATTAAAATCTATCCCTGTGCTTTTTTTCAGTCATATTCGTTTAGCTGTTGGAGTTTAAAAGAGTTACAAACTTCCATACTTTCACATTCATAATATTGCTGCATTCACCTTTAATAACAGAAAATATAAATTTCCAGCTGATCCCCGTAGCTTCGTCCACGTAGAAGTCGCTATCGCGTAAAATTATTCCCCTCTGTGTGTAGTCGGTTAAAAAGTAGCCTATTATTTATTACAATTAGGTAGTTCTTTGTAACACCAGTCATATTTATTTCAATAACACAAAGGAAACGACCTTAAACTTGATGGCTTTAGGTAAACACTGTGACCTTGTAAAGAGGTTTCAAGGTCAAGTTTAAAGTCAAGGAACAAATTATTTCACATAAACCTACACTTATTCATACATACATAATATATCCTCGGTTCTATTTCACCTATATCTGGTTTTATGTCTCACTAGCACACGTCACATGGTTTCACCCGCGTAGTTCCCGTTCCCATGGGAATACGGGAATATAATATAGCCTATGTTCACCGCAAAGAGTGTAGCTTTCCAACAGTGAAAGAATTTTTCAAATCGGTTTAGTAGTTCCGGAGCCTATTCGATGCAAACAAACAATCAAATCTTTCCTCTTTTTAATATTAGTATAGATATGTCCCACGTAATAGGTGATGAGCCTATTGCCGTGTTGAACTGGACTGACGCAGGTTGCAAGGACCCACAGTAGAAACTTTTCAAGCCGCCCATAAGGCCGTCAACTTAACTTAACGATTGTCATTTTACTGACAACCGGGTTCCGAGTTCGAGGTTCGAGTATAGTCCGGAATAACACATAGGCTACTTTTTATCCCGGGAAAATGTTCCCACGGGAAGCGGGAACGGAAACCAAATTTCACGTGGGTGAAGCCGCGCTTTAACGTGGGCTATATTTTATTCCTATACTAGTTGATACTCGCGGCTTCGCGCTCGTGAAATTTGGTTCCCACGGGAACGAGAGCTACGCGGGTGAAAACGCGTGATGTCCGCTAGTCTCAAATATTTTAGGGATTCTTCGTTAGGGCCACGACTGTCAATACATTGACTGTTGTAATGTCAAAACAACTGTCACAATAGACAGCTAGTTCAGCACTACATTTAAACTGAATACTCGTAAAATGTGTAGGTACGAAATTTGCTTAACCCACTTAGCACTTCCATTTGATGTCATAGTTGAGTGACGTGAGGACTCGCCACGTACGACCTTTCGTTCGCTTAGTCCCCAGTGTGATCCAAGCTTTATTCGTACAACCAAGCCATAGAGCAACGTGACCAGTAAAATGTGAGAAGACTTAAGGCGGAAACACATTGTTAAAACGCGACGCGATCCGATGGAAGGAAACGCGTGTTGAGTAGAATCAATTTGTATTTATTTCTATGACCAGAGTCACACTATCAACATCCGATGCGCCACCATGCGCAGCGCAGTACAGTCTACTCGTAGCGTCGCATCCTGTCTTAATAAAGTGTTTCCATTAGTGTTTGCTCTATACATATCTGTCTGTCATACGTTGCGGGGGGAAATAGTATTCACATATACCGCTACAAAAGCAATCTGCTGTCACTATAGAACTTACACAAAACAATTCACTCATCATTTCAGACTCACGCATATATATTTTCTTATAAAGGGTGTTTTTTTAGAGGTATAGAACTTTGAAATGGAATAAAACGAAGGTGATTGTTTTTATTGATATGAAAATGACTTTATTCGAAAGGAAATCTTCTGGCATTATAATTAAAATATGATTTCTGGCAAATAACCGCCACGGCTGGCTCGGACGTAGTCTAATCTAGAGGTCCAATTTTCGATGACTTTCCCAACATTTTTGGCCGTATATCGACAATAACGCGCCGAATGTTGTCCTCCAAGTGGTCAATCGTTTCGGGCTTATCGGCGTAGACGAGCGACTTCACATATCTCCACAGAAAATAGTCAAGTGGCGTAAAATCGCACGACCCTGGAGGCCAATCCACTTGTCCAAAACGCGAAACTATGCGGTAACCAAACGTTTCCTTCAATAAATCAATTGTGGCACGAGCTATGTGACATGTTGTGCCGTCTTGTTGAAACCACTACTACAGCACATCATGGTTGTTCAATTGATGAACAAAAAAGTCAGTAATCATCGCTCTATAGCAGTCACAATTGACTGTAACGTTCTGGTCAGCATCGTTTCTAAAGAAGTACGGACCAATTATTTCACCAGCCTATAAAGCACACCACACAGTCAGTTTTTCTGGATGTAACGGTGTCTCAACATACACTTGAGGATCATCTTCACCCCAAATATGGCAGTTTTGTTTATTGACGTATCCATTCAACCAAAAGTGAGCGGCACCGCTAAACAAAATTCGCTTATGAAAATCACGATACGCATTACGGACAGAACCAATATTTTCAAAATAAATTTGCACAATTTGGAAGCGTTGTTCAGGCTTCAGTCTATTCATGTTGAAATGCCCAACCAAACTAAACATAAATCACTTTACAGCTGATAATAATACCGCCAGTTAAAACAGTTATGCCAACTTAAAGTTCTATACCTCTAAAAAAAACACCCGTTACCTTTTGAAGCCCGCTATGATAGAGGGAAAAATTCAGTATGGCGCCTTCCCTCCCGATAAACGTCATAGATCGTGTTGCTCTATGAGCCAAGCTCACACAATGTTCACCTCAGACAAATTGCTGCTACCCTGGTAGGATTAAGTAGTAACGTTTGGGAAATAACAGCCGTGCTGGCTATAAATATAACGTAGCTATTGTTGTTTTGGTCATTAGGCTTCTATAATATCATCCCATAGAGCCATCACGCTTTATCATGTACTAAGAGATTGCGGGTACTAGGGGATCATAAACCGTTCAGGATATCCGTGTGATATGATTTGTTTTATTACAGTTTATGGAAGGGCAGGTCGAGGTTACCTTCTATTGAAATTTAAAAACCATCCATAAGACCTACTTTGGTTAACGACAGCAATATTACTGGCACCCGGACCAACATCATCATTTCCATTTAGAAGCTTTTTCCGTGCTTTGTGAAGCACAAAACACAAAACAGTCGCCCCTGGGACATCCTTCCGAGGGTATACCCGGGGCTCCCGACCGTAGGAGTGCTTGGGAACGTGTGGTTTTAGTCGATACGAGCCCAGCATAGCATCCTAGAATTCAAGGGTTCCTTTGAATGTGTCATTCTAACGCCTCCGGCGTGGACTGAATCGTTTTACAATACCCTTAATCATTAAGTTGTTTTATGATTAACAAACATGCCAGTTTCACACGCTCCTAGGAGTCTGATAAGGAAATACCTCTCCTTTTATGAACCGGTTCCCCGCGGTTACGACCGCGGTGAAGTCGTTATCGCTTAAAATCATAACCCTCCTTTTGCGCAGTCGGTTAAAAAGTAGCCTATGTCCTTCCCAGGGCCTTGAACTATCCCTTTTCCAAATTTCATCTCAATCGCTCCAGCCGTTTAGGCGTGAAAGCGTAACAGACAGACAGAGTTACATTTGCATTTATAATTTTAGTAGGGATGTGACGCAAACGAAGTTGCGAAGGTCAGCTAGTGCACAAATAAATATTGCGTAGTCGAAACTGATCATTTACGTCGCTCAAAGTGCAAAGTCGACATTATGATATTTCTACTCGTCCTGGGGTATCCTTCCGAGGGCTTACCCGGCGCTTCCAACCGTAGGCTGTTAGCCAGAAAACGTGAGGTTTTTTAGCCGGTAGAAGTCATAGCATCCATGAGGATATTCCCTCACGTTAAAAAATAAATGACATTTCTACTACATTTTATCTTTTGTACTATCTAATTATTTGATTCTGTAGTCAAAGCCAATGTACAGGTTTTTTCCATTAAAATAGCTTCTGTGGTGAACAAATAGTTTTTTTTATCAACGATTTGGGTTGGCCTCTTAACAGTGCAATTGAGACATGTCAAGTTGCATTGATCGTCCCCGGAGCCTCTTCGAACACAATGAATTATTGTACAAGTAGGTATCTATACCTATACATATACATGTGACGTGTCCCTGTGAGGGTTCCTCAAAGCCGATTTGTGGCTTGTAAGGCTATTATTGTCAGGCTACGCAGGCCTCCAGAGTTTTATTACACGATGTAAATCTTTAACGAGCTTGCGGCAAAACGATTTCTGCGTGAGAAAATGTGTAAGCACGGCTGTATAGAGTTATGTAGGTATGTTTTAGTTTGTTTTTCATATAACTTGCTAGATATTGACCGTAGCTCTGTTAAAATGGACTGGGCCGCTGGCGGCATTTTTTTGAAGTAAAACTTCTTTAGGCGCGACTAGGGAGTAACTCAGATTTTTTTTCTGACGGAAGTAACGCTTACCATTCGAATTTTGAATAGCCGAAACTACATAGACTATGTGTAGTTTCCGCTATTCAAAATTCCAATGAATGAGATTAATATAGCATTTGAATAATCTTTGTAAAACATATGAATAATAAATATAATTAAATTATAATAGGTATGATATTTATTATTTAAGTTACAATTTAATCATGTCAGTAACATAATGCCGTCAATGGCAAAGAAGTTTTACTTCAATCGCGCGTTAAGGTTACACGCACACACTTTTTTTATAAACGTGTGGTAAATCCGTCATGGATGCTATGCCGGACTCTTACCGACTAAAGACCACACGTTCTATTATATTATTTTTCCATTCAAAGGTTGCGAAAGAAATTGTTTTGAGCAATAAGACCGCCATTTCGGCTTCATGTTATTTTTTATTTGTTTACCAACTCTTATTGGTGTACAATAAAGTTACTTACTTACGTTCTCTACCTACTGCCTACGGTTGGGAGCTCCTGGTAAGCCCTCGGAAGGATGTCCTTAGGAGCGGGTGGTGGCCACCTCTTATAGAAAGGTTGTGCTCTCATAAGGTCTACTACTTCGGGGCCAAAGGCCTGTGTCTCGAAAAATCGAGGCCCAGCGGTCCCTGCTCCACCAGGAAACCGTAAAGACATGGAAGGTGCGACTTGAGCAACCAAAGAAGGGGGGATTCGCCACAATCGCGGCCGTCAGACCGGTCATGGACGAGTGGTTGGAGAGGTGAAACGGTAGCTTCGGTAGGTATCTGTGGCAAAGACACCGAGAAACCACGGCCGAGTGTCAGCACTGCGAGGACTGCAGCGATGACACAGCGCTCCACACGCTGGTGGAGTGCTCGGCGTGGTCAAGTCCTCGTGGTGAGTCTGGACGTGGACTCTCTCTCGCTTGAGACCATGGTGCGAGCCATGCTCTCCAGCGGGAGTAAGTGGGACTGCGCCGCCTCTTTCTGCGAGCAGGTCATGCTCGTGAAAGAGACGGCGGGGCGGGAACGGGAGAAAACTCTCTCACCCGAGTTCCGCAGTCGGCGGCCCGGGTGCCGTCGACGTGTCTTCGCCGAAGACTATCGGCCCCCATGACCAGGGGCCTGAGGACGGTGAGAGGGTTGCTCATCGTTCTTACTGAAGCAGGCCCATGACGGCAGCGTGACGTGAGGAATTCACGCCCCCCCCCCCCCCTTAGAAACGGGATCACACCCGAAATCCCCCAAAGATGCGGGATAGCACCCGAACTACCCCCCTGCGCGAGGCCGCAGCGGCGGCCGTGGGTTTGTTGTGAGTCCTGGGACATCCTTCCGAGGGCATACCCAGGGCTCCCACCAACCGTAGGCTGTTGGGCGTTACGTGAGGTTTTTTAGTCGGTAGGAGTCCGGCATAACATCCATGAGGACTTTCCCTCACGTTAATAAAAATGGTCTAACACTTCGCTACCACCAAACGGCTTTCACTATTAGATTTTCACTAAATTTTGTTTTATGTAATTATTAGGCATTGAGCCTATTACATACATACATTAGTCACGTCTCTATCACCGAAGAGGTAGGCAGAGACATAGTAAACGTCCACAGTTCACCTTACGGTTTTATGGCTCACGTGATAGGTGGTGGGTCTATGGCAATGTTGAAATGGACAGACGCAGGTTGTGACGACCCGCAGTTGAAATTTTTCAAGCCGCCCATTAAGGCCTTCAACTTGGCTTAACGATTGACATTTTACTGACAACCGGGTTTCGTTTAAAATTTTCCTTCTCTACGCAATGGATCGTTTTGCGACACCCTAGGAATGAATAAGAGTGGCGACATTTTGTACTGTTTACCGTTGCCACACGTGGCCTGGCGACGGGGCAAGATTCAATTCGATCTCCGCAGTTTAAAGAAAAACAAAGTTACAAAATATTCGCAACAAACAACCGACAAATATTTGAATACTCGTATTCCATTTTCAGGTGAAACCAATTGGAAAGGTAAATCGTTTCGCAATGCGTAACTGAACACATTCTGCAAATTTAACCGTCTCTTTTACTCATATTATAAAATAGAATAAAAGAGCAAGACATCACTATAAACTGTGAAAAGTATTTACAGAGAAGGATTCGTAATCTCGGCTTAATTTTATGTAAATACACTCGAGAGCAATGAATCCGGGTCACTTAAAGAATCCTAAAAATCTCGGAAACTAAAAATGCTAGGTTAATGCAATAAATTGTATTTAATAGACAATGTAATACTCCTTAAATGAAGGTATTAAAACTTCTTAGTTATTGTAAAGTTATATCATAAAAAAATCAAATTTGAAAAAGGGCCACTTTCGAAGATGGAACTACGAAATTACAGCATTTGGTGTTGCTTTTGTTTGTAATCTGTCATTTATGTGGGTACATAAACCATGTTGATAGTGCTCTATATTCATTAATCAAGCTGAAATTATGTCGCTTACGCCTGAAGAATGCACCAGAATACTTACAATGCTGGAAACCGGCCGGAGTCAG
Organism: Miltochrista miniata; assembly: GCA_933228765.1. Lineage (NCBI taxonomy): Eukaryota > Metazoa > Arthropoda > Insecta > Lepidoptera > Erebidae > Miltochrista > Miltochrista miniata. The sequence goes on from OW121769.1 coordinate 9,474,549, forward strand.
CGCGATACAGCCAGGACTGTCGGTGTGTCGCTGTCAACAGTACAAAGAGTTCTCCGACGTTACGAAGAAACTGGTTCTAACCTACGCAGACCAGGAACGGACAGAACCAGGTGTACCACAGCACGAGAAGACCGATACTTGGTGAACACCATGCTTCGAAATCGCTTTCTCACAGGAACTGAACTCACCAATCAGTTTCGACGCCTCGGAGGAAGTAACCCAAGTGCATGGACAGTAAGACGTCGGCTTGCTGAATCTAACTTAAAACCCCTTAGACCTGCAAACGGCCATAAACTGGAGCGTGGGCATCGTATTTCGAGACTAAGGTATGCCCAGAGCCACGTAAATTGGAGTATTGAAGATTGGTCAAAAGTTATGTTCTCCGACGAATCAAAATTTATGCTCTACAAGCACGATGGAAGACACAGAGTGTATCGAAGACCAGGGGAAAGATTCAAGCAAGCATGCATCGAAGAAAAAGTAGCCTACGGTGGTGGGTCTGTACTTGTGTGGGCCGGAATTTCTTCTGAAAGTCGCACAGAGCTGGTGATCATAGAAAACGGCTCTTTAACTAGCGTAAGATATGTGGAAGAAATCCTCAATGATCACGTTGGTCCATTTATGGTCAATTTAGGTGAGGATGCTATATTTATGCATGACAATGCCCGACCTCATACAGGTAGGATTGTGAATGACTACCTTCAAGAGATGAACATTACTCGTATGGAGTGGCCAGCGCGCAGCCCGGATATCAACCCGATCGAGCATGCTTGGGACGAGCTAGGCAGATGCGTAAAACAACGAAACCCTCCCCCAATCACGCTTCGTGAGCTCAAAATTGCTCTCACAGAGGAATGGGAGAATATTCCCCAAAATCGTATAAGGAACTTGGTGTACAGCATGCCAAACCGCGTAAACACAGTAATGGAAGCACGAGGAGGCAATACGAAGTATTAAAATTCAAGAAAATCGTAATAAAGTTCAAAAATTTCATGTTTCCTATTTTTGTTTTAAGGAGAGATCGGCAGTTTTTTCTTTATGTAATTTTGTGTTAATAAAATGTATGGTGACTCATATTTTTTTTACTTTCATTTAAGGAGTATTACATTGTCTATTAAATACAATTTATTGCATTAACCTATCATTTTTAGTTTCCGAGATTTTTAACATTCTTTAAGTGACCCGGATTCATTGCTCTCGAGTGTAGTATTGTCTATTTCAGAATTAACAACCTAGATAATGGGCTTATTTGTAATGGCGAATGTTTTGATACTTTTGTGGTTATTCCACTAAGGGATATTCGCCATTTCTTTTATGATGCTGAAAAATATTGCTGGTGATTTTTCAAATGTTTTATCAATTTTGTTTTCATTATTGTTCTAACTTTCTGGGTTCAAGTTTAAGGAGAGATTTCCTGTTGGAACGTTCGTAACGCAAACTTGGGGAATATACCAAGTTAGTATTACACTAATGTTATAAACGCGCTCGTGGCCGTGTTCTGTAAACGACCACTTTAGTAAGTAACTTTCACTGTGACCGGTCCTTGGATGGGTGACAACTACGTGGCCACCTTGTGACATTTATTTGCGGGCGTCTACGTGCTTCAGAAGGCACGTTAAGCCGTTGGTCCCGGTTGTCAATGACATGACAGTCTTTAAATCACGTTGAAGAGTTGAAGGCCTTATGGGCGACTTAAAAAAGTTCTACAGTGGGTCGACATAACCTGCTCCAGTCCATTTTCAATACGGCAATAGGCGACAAAAACCATAAGATTAAATGTGGGCGTATACTGTATCTGTCTACCCCCTTCAGGGATAATATATGTATGTGTGTATGTATGTATTACCAAAGATAATATAATAGTATTACATACAGATCGGCAACTCCCTGCCTCCCACTGAGTAAGCTTCCTCATCCCCCCACCAAAATTAATGTGTCGATTCCCGTGTCAGTACTTGAGAGAGTGTCAATGCGTTGCATTACGTATTACCTACTACCTAAGTGCTTTGGGCTATTGCTTTGGTTTAATTTGTGCTTAGCCGAAGGTAGGTTTGAAAAAAAAGTACCTACATACATGAGATTGCGTTCTGTTCCTTATTATTTTGTTTCCATAGCTAGTGACCCTATAATATTGACACACACATTGAAGCTTGATTTAAGCATTCACATTACGTCTATATTAGTATGGGTGAAAACGAACATTTTTGTATGGAGTTTCCACCCTGTGGTATTACTAACGCGAGAGTTTGTTATGTATTCATTCGGAGGAGTTTCCAAGACACTTCTAAGACCTTACAAACTTTAAGTGTGGTGAAACTTCGACGTTTGTTACTCTCTTACGCAAAAAGTACTGAATAAACTTTGTTCCTGTAAAAGGGAGTACGAGAAAACAAATATTTTCATGAAATCTATACCTACTAATATTATAAAGAGGAAAGATTTGAAATCTTTCACTGTTGGGAAACTACACTCTTTGCGATGAACATAGGCTATTTTGTATTCCCGTATTCCCACGGGAAAGGGAACTATGCGGGTGAAACCGCGTGACGTCCGCTAGCAGGAAATAATATAGCAAGCTTTAACAAATCAATCAATCAAATCTGACTATGGCAGTCCACTGCTGGACGAAGTCTTATCCCAAATTACGCCTTAAGACCCACCTTCCACATCCAATCACTCCCTGCGACATTCTTCAGGTCATGGGTCGTCCTACCCCACGTTTGAACAACGCAAGTAATAAGGGCCATCCGTATCACGTAAAAAAGACCGTAATTAGTTCTTTACACGTATTCATAAACTATATTGAGCCTTGGAGATAATTAGGGTTCAACACAGCTAACGTAATCACCCTTTAAGACCAGTTCTCATCGCGACATAGTAATGAGCGGAAGATAGTGAGCTAAAAGGGCTCATTTTTAATGAAATCAATTTTGTATTCCATCAACAAAGAGTTCGAAATTAATCATGAGAAATGAGGCATTCTTTATAAGAAAAATATAAAATGTAAAATGAGCTCCCTGTCCGTTCAAACGGACCATTTTGTAGAACGTATAAGAACGGACTCCGTAATGACACAATACACAAATATAATATTTCTGTCGTAATGAGCCACGCTCGTCGCTCGGCTCGCGACGAAAACAGCGCTTTACACAGAAACAAAATACCCTGTCATTAGAAGTTCCCATTTACCATTAGCAAGCGTATTAATTAGTTTTGTTGGTTTTAGGCTCTGTATAAACTCGGGTTTGTTTATAAAGTACGTGCTATTCACACTGTTGCTTGAGTAAAGGTAGGTAATAATAGAACTACCTACCTTCATTAAAAACTTGTGTCTATTCGAAATAACTATCCGGCATTCGGGCACTTTCAGTGGAGGGGAAAACGGCCTGAGTATAAGCAAGCCCGCGTGGTACTGGATGGGCCATGTGTACACTGATGCAGAATGTGATGCGTCGATGCTTAGAGTCCTCAAAAAAGGTCAGCCAGTCACCAAGTGTACTTAGTGGTCGTCGAAAATGAAAGCACGGTCTGGTCTCTCAAACTTGCCTTAGAAGTTTGCGAGATTGCCCGTCAGCGGTACATTAGATACTTTAGATTTCATAGACGTCATCACTGATCGTCACAATGGGGCAGTCTGGGAGACGGTGCTTCTTAAGAGATACGAGATTGGGTGCTGCGGCTATGACTACCTAAACGAGTACGAGTTCAGACCACAATGGCCGGAATGTACATGCTCAAGTGTCGCCGAGTACATCATGATCTCACTTTTGTTATAGTAGGACCAATTCACTTCTTACACACTACATTATTCTGATAACGGAATTTTACGTAGAAATTGGGGAAGCTACGAAGTTCATTCTCAAGTGACCCAAAAGGACTGGCAGTGCCAATCAAAAATTCGGTCTTTTTTCTACGTGACAGGGTTTATATTTGTAGAGAGCGTCTCGCCTATTCCGTGCTTGTCAGCCAGACGACTATTTTACCAATTATCTATCGATTGTTTTGGCTGGTGGTAGTCATCATAATAATTGCTCATGAATCAAAATGATTGGGCGACAATTTTCAACAATAGTCTTGTTGGCTTAAAATATTTTAGTTTTGTGTGGAAATCCTCATGGATGTTATGGCGGACTCCTACTGACTAAAACCATACGGTGCACTGCCACTGCCAGGAACATACATACATACATAACATCACGCCTGTCTCCCATCGGGGTAGGCAGAAACTATGACTTTCCACTTGCTACGATCCTGGCAAACAACTTTCGCTTCTTTAACTTTCATAAGTGTCTTCATACATGTTCTTCGGTTAAGGGTACTCTTGACCTGGCCTTTTGTCAGAAGATGATCGATTTTATCGACTTGAGTATGCCGAGGTCGATCCCTACCAGTTTGCCCATTCAGTCTCGCCTCATAAATCTGTTTCGTAAGCCTATTTCCATCCATTCTCTCCACATGTCCAAAACCATCTGAGCATCCCTTTCTCTATCTTAGTCACTACATCTTCTCGCAATGTTCCCTTATCACACTATTCTTTACTTTATCCCTCAATGTCACTCCAGCTATACTTCGTAAACTTCTCATTTCCACTGCATTAATTTTACTTTCATGCTTTTCCTGCCACACCCAACTTTCACTACCATGCATAAGTGTAGGGACAAGCACTCCTCTATGTACAGCCATCCTTGGCCACTGCCAGGAGTGCCGGATAAACCCACGGAAGGATGTCTCAGTATTCCCTGCAAGAGGCTTGGAAGCTTAGATAAAATTACTGACGAAATAGCATTAAATTCAAATCAGTTTTATACTTTCAGCGTAAGGTGAGGTTTTGGTTGGTACCAGTTAGGTATGATATCCGCTTCCCACACGCGTAAAGAAAAAAAGAACGGTCAAATGCGAGTCGGACTCACGCCGTAGGGTTCCGTTCCAAAAATCGGCAAAAAATCACGATTTTTGTATGGGAGCCCTCCTTAAATATTATTATTATTGTTACCGGTTAACAGAAATACATCATACTCTAGCTATCACAGTTCCTGAGATACAATCTCGTGACGGGCAGACCGACAGACTGACGGCGAAGTGTCCTGAATAGGGTCCCGTTCTTAGAGGCCCCATACACGGACAATAATATTGATCAATATAGATGATTGTTCAATAAATTGACCGTGTAATATTGAGGTTTGAACAATCACTAAACAAAAGTTTGACGGAGCTTAAATTTTATTAATCAATATTTTTTTCTTGAACTGTGTAGGCTTAATATTGATCAATATTTTTCCGATCAGTGTTATTTGAATATCGGAATTTCGAATTTGGAATTACTTCTTCGTCAGACATAATTACTCGGACGGAAATAAAAATAGTGAAGCAATGTTATCGAGTCAATATTATTGAAGGTGTGTATTCAAAAGATAGTTATTGATTGAACAATAAAATATACTAATCAATAGTATTGTAGGTCTCTTACCCTTTTCGTACCTAAAATAGGAGAGTAAAGACAAAAAAGTCGGCGAATAACAATGATTTAAACTTTTCATTACCTTGAAAATGATAATTTATATTCAAATTGTAAATTAAACAGTTTATCATAGAGTCCTAAGGGTATAAAAGAAATTGTTAGCTTTAAAAATACCTTGTTTTATTTATATAATAAATAACAGTGGAAAGCCAACTAAATCTGTAGATTATACGACACTGCTGTTATTATTATACAGCAGCAGCTTTACCCAAAATGACCGGTCGTGCGAAATCCTAAATCTGAGGATTTGGAAGAAAAATGGATGCAGTGGTTTAACTGCAGTAGTCATTTATATGAGATAGTGTGAGATGGTTTTAAGCTTTTAAACAATGATTTTTTGATGTAGTAGAAGTTTTGTAACGTTCCCTATCTTTTTAGGGTTTCGTACCCAAAGGGTAAGAACGGGATCCTTTTCACGAGACTTCGCCGTCCGTTTGTCGGTCTGACTGTGTACCCTTCACGAATTTTTCACAGATGATGTATGTATGTTGCCGTTAAAACACAAAATACTAAAATCAGAAAAAGAAAGTGGGAGCGTATAACCTTTACGCGCGATTGAAGTAAAACTTCTTTGCCATTGACGGCACCAAATGTTATATTAACATCATTCTATCGAATTTCGAATAGCAGCGTTACTTCCGTCAGAAAAAAAATCTAACTTTCTCCCTACTCGTGCCTAAAGAAGTTTTACTTCAAAAATGGGGGGATTAAGGGGGGCTTCCATACAAAAAACGTGATTTTATACCGTTTTTGGTTCGGAACCCAGCGCGCGAGTTTGACTTGATTTTTAGGGTCCATTAGTTCACGTTTCGGAACATTTAAAGTTTCATCATGAAGTTCAGGACCAATTTGTACCATGCAGGTTATCATAAATATAAGGCGGTAAGACAAGTACTTACGATGGTTGACAGCATTTCAGGTGCTTCTATTCAAGTCGATGTAGGCTTTATGAAGAACAGTCTGTACCACCAGGCTATCATAAAAAAAGGATAGTAAGGCAAGAACTTACGAAGTAATGTTATCAAAACACTTGGACAGGATCAGAATCCAATAGGTGTTCAGTATAACAGCGCTGCAGATGTAGGTGTTGTTCAGCAGCAAAGAAGCAGCGTAGGGGTGCTGATAGACTTGGGTGACCATGGCTCCTATGTGTTCTAAGCTATCATCTCCGTCATCATCTGTAATAGAATGAATTTCGTAAGTTTATAGATTTTTTTATACTAGCGGACGTCACGCGGTTTCACCCGCGTAGTTCCCGTTCTCGTGGGAATACGGGAATTAAATAAAGCCTATGTTCACTGGGGATAGTGTAGCTTCCCATCAGTGGAAGAATTTTTCAAATCGGTTTAGTAGTTTCGGAGCCTATTCGATGCAAACACACAAACAATCAAATCTTTCCTCTTTATAATATTAGCACAGCCTTGAAATAGGTTTTCTCTTTATACTGTGATATTAGAAAAAAACCGGCCAAGTGCGAGTTGAACTCGCCCATGAAGGGGAACCCGGTAGCAGCAAGTAACATAATATAAAAGTTCTTGTAGTTCGTTGTAACTTTCATTGATGTTTTAACACGTTCGCAGTGGTAGTGATTTTTCTCGGCGAAAATTGCGGTTTATGACGGATTGAAAAAAAACTACCAACTCGATTTCGTTCAAACCAATTTTCGTTGGAAAATTTTATTATATATTTTTTTTAGATTTATTATTCTGTTAGTTTAGAAGTTAGAGGGGGGGGGGGGGGCACATTTTCCACTTTGGAAGTGTCTCTTGCGAAAACCATTCACTTTAGAAAAAAATGATGTTAGAAACCTCAATAGCATTTTTAAAGACCTATCTATAGATAACCCCACACGTATGGGTTTGATGAAAATTAAAATTTTAAGTTTCAGTTCTGAGTATGGGGACCCCCAAAATTCACTGCTTTTTTTCTAGTTTTATATAAAAATCTTGATGCGGTTCACAGAATACATCTACTTACCAAGTTTCAACGCCATAGGCCTTATAGTTTCGGAGAAAAGTGGCTGTGACACACGGACAGACAGACAGACATGACGAATCTATAAGGGTTCCGTTTTTGCCATTTGGCTACGGAACCCTAAAAATTAGGCTCGTTAAATTGACGCCGCCCGCCTGATGGATAGTCATAGCGACATCTAGCGATTGAAGGCCACTCTCACAGTCCTTAAGACTTCTGACAGTGGTCCTCAAGTTGGCGGCCCTGTGATGTGCTTCTTCACGCTTCGCTTGAAGAATCCGGTGTTGTAAGATGAGGAAGAAAATTATTGAGCGAAACAAATAGATGTTTTAAATAGAAGCTCGTAAAACCATTATGCCAATTAAATCACAGCAACTGATTCTTACAGCGAACAAAAAGAGACTCAAGGCGCCGATTCTCGATTTCGTGAATGCGTGGACGGAAATTTAAGAGTGAAATGTCTTTTGTTTCGAGTGTTGCCGTTTGTAAATATGAGGCAAAGGACGTTTTACCAGAGGACACCATAATTTGCTCAACATTTCAAGGATTCACGAATTGAAAAATTGCAAGACGCGTCAGCGCTTACCTGCCACCATTCACAATGATCCTCCCCCTGCCTAACCCATCTAGTCCATGCATGCCCAATGATAGAAAATTGCCGCCCTGAGCTGTAACTTTAGAGGTTTAGGTAGTCCCTAACCATTTTATCAAATAAAGTAGTTTATTTGGTCGAAATAGCAACCAGAACATTTCGCTAAGATGAGAAAGAGATTCGAATTCGTATGTTGAAAACAATCATACGAGTATTCTCGTGGGCAAAGTATTCGTAATGTCATTAGATCACACCCTCACCAAATTCGAAATCGGAAGGTATTTGTAACAGCTGTTACTCCAGCCTTTGTACGAAAAAGGACCTTTTCTTCTTCGAAATATGATTTATATTTGCTTGAGAAGGTTTGTCTAATATATTTTACTTGGGAAACCAAAGTCGGTATTCAATTTGATTTATAAAGGTTTGTATTATATTATAATGGAGTAAGTTTATTTTTAGATGGTTTATTATATTTATAGAGGTTCGTTCGTGTTTTTAACTGTGCAATCAAATCTCAAAGCAGCCTATGGCAGTCCAGCAGGTCCGCCAATCCAAAACGCAGCTAGTCCTGCGAGCTATGTCCACCATCCCTACCATACTATGTATGTACTATCTTTCTTTGCAATGCGTAAAAAGGCTAATAGTAGTACTACAAAATGATACTCAATCCCCCGCTGCCGTCGCCCCGTGTGGCGACGTGGTCCCGTGTGTGGGTAAGAGTACAAAATGTCGCCATCCCTATACATCTCGAGGGTTTCGTAAGAGGCGACTAAGGGAACACTTTCGCAAAAACATCCAGTGCGTAGAGAAGGAAAACTCGAAATGAAACCCGGCTGTCAGTAAATTGACAATCGTTAAGCCAAGTTGAAGGTCTTCTGGGCGGCTTGAAAAATGTCAACTGCGGGTCGCGGTGACCTGCGCCTGTCCATTTCAACACGGCAATAGGCTCACCACCTATTACGTGGGACATAAAACTAAAGGTGAACTGTGGGCGTATAGGTACTATGCCTCTGCCTACCCCTTCGGGGATAAAGGCGTGACTATATGTATGTACTCAATCTTCTTCCAATATCTCTGTATTCAATACTTTATGGCACATTTCAGGTTAATTTTCGCTTTGTCAAAAACGTTTTCTGGGTGCAAAAATTCAGTATTTTAGAATTCTGTAAAAAATGAGACATCAGCTCATTGCCGCTCACATTTAAACGTTCTTTTCTAAAATCGGTTGAACATTGAGAATTACCTAGCTACCTATCATACGGTAGATAATGTATAAATACTACGAAAGCGTAAGCATTTCATGCTGAAATATTGAACGATTTAACGGACAATTTCGTGGTCTAACTTTTAATGAAACTTTGCTAACCAAAAAATTGTATCATTCAGCAGCTTTATTCAGCGGGCCATCAAATCGTTTGTAGCATTTATGAAACAGATATTTCAAGCGGTTTTATGCTTTCCTTTGTGCTACACATTGGCAGTGATTCTCGATTATACGACGTCAATGCGTGGAAGATAATTTAAGGTTTAAATGTGTTTTCTTATCTTACTAATATTATAAAGGGGAAAGATTTGATTGTTTGTTTGTATTAAATAGACTCCGAAACTTTTGAACCGATTAGAAAAATTATTTCACTGTTGGGAAGCTAGACTATTCACGGGCAAGGCTATATTTTATTCTCGCATTTCCACGGTAACGGGAACTAGGTGGGTGAAACCGCGTGGCGTCTGCTAGTGTTTCATATTTTGCCGTTTCTGAATCAAAAAGAGATTATGTTTCGCGAGTAAATTTCAGTCCACGCATTGACGTCGTACGATTGAGAATTGGTGCGCTACGGCGCTGGTATGGTACGAGTATAACAACTTTTTAGGACCTCTTACTGAGGTAGCATATGTTATCTTAGCTAGCAGAAGTGTTACTATGTAGTATTAGCGTAACACTCGCGTTGTTGCCCAAAACCGTGCTGAAACGGACATGAATAGGCTGTGGGCGACCACTGTTGAAAAATTTCAAACCGCCTTTAAAGCGTTCAACTTGGCTTAACGAATATCTCGTAGCAACGGCATGACGTGCCTTCCAAAGCTCGTAAAATACGTCGTTACCCATCTTCACACGTAGACCAGACCCATTCGGCAAGCTTGAGGGATTACATAAAAAAACTAAGATATTGTTATTTTACCTAATAATTTTTCTCTTCATACGGTATTATGAAGGCTTAACTGTATAAAAACATTTTCTTTCTTTCTTCTTTCTTTCCATGTCAGGGCCAGCCGTGGTACGAAATAGTTAATGCAGTAATCTATACTAATATTATAAAGAGGAAAGATTTAATTGTTTGTTTGTTTGCATCGAATAGGCTCCGAAACTACTGGGCCGATTTGAAAAATTCTTTCACTGTTAGGAAGATACACTCTTCCCGGTGAACATAGGCTATATTTTATTCCCGTATTCCCACGGGAACCGGAACTGCGCGGGTGAAACCGCGTGACGTCCTCTAGTCGTTTATAAATTGCTTACAGAAAGCCAGCAATAGAATTATAATATCTGCTCAAGAGCTTTGGCAGATGCATGTTATTTTCGATTCAAATTATCTTAATTTGCATAAAATATGGTTACATGTATGATGGTAATATAGAGCCAGATACATAATTTACCATAAAACTAATGCATGCTAATTTAGTCCGCTAGCACGGTTCCTGAGACACACAGACTCATATAATACTAGTGGACATCACGCGGTTTCACCCGCGTAGTTCCCGTTCCCGTGGAAATACGGCAATAAACTATACCCTATGTTCACCGCAAAGAGTGTAGCTTTCCAACAGTGAAAGAATTTTTCAAATCGGTCTAGTAGTTCCGGAGCCTATTCGATGCAAAAACAAACAAACAATCAAATCTTTCCTCTTTAAAATATTTAGTATAGATAGACTTCACCCCTTGAATCAATCAATCAATCAAATCAGCCTATAGCAGTCCACTGCTATATGTAGGTCTCTCCCAGTTCACCCCACAGTATACGGTCCTGTGCCTTCCGCATCCAGTCCCTGCCTGCATTTCTAGGTCGTCGGTCTATCTGGCGGGTGGACGTCCTACCCTACGATTGTCGAGTCGCGGTGTCCACTCTAGAACTCGTTTGCTCCATCGGCCGTCGGTTTTTCTATAGATGTGACCGGCCCATTGCCACTTTAATGTGCGCATTCTGCGAGCATGTTGACCATTTTGGTACTCCGCTGGATAATCTCATCAGAGTTTATGCCTCAAGGATACTCCAAGTATGGCTCGTTCCATAGCTCGCTGGGCAACTTTGAGGGTATGTAATAGCCTCACCGTAAGTGTCCACGTCTCGGCACCGTAAGTCGTAACTGGTAGGACGCACTGGTTGTAGACTTTTCCGTTGTGCCTTTTGGGTACGAAATCCTAAAAAGTGACTATAAGTCTTTTTAGGTGAGCAGTATGCCTTTTAGCTGTCTATAAAATCTATTATTTTACGCGACTTTAATATCTCATAGAAATCCTATGCCAACAACGTGTACACACGCCCTAATGGCGGTGGTCGCGTGGTCTGAACGTTTTATTAAACTTTGTTCAACAAACTTATTGTGTGTTGGGTACAGACTTTACTTTGAGTTGTAGAAATAAAATTTATTGTTCGCCGGTAAATAGAAAACGTGGTTTGAAAGCAATGAGCAACCGTTTTCAGTTGTTTCAGAGAAATGGTCTCTCAGATATGTTGAATTTGATACTTATGTATTTTTAAATTTACTTATAAAATGTTTTAAATACCTACTATACATAAAAATTACCACTGTTTGCATTACTCCAACTTTGCCTAAACTAAAATCCCAACAGTAAAATTGATGCCCAAAAATAAAATCTCTATATTATGTAGTCCGAGCTTCCACTTTCATAGCTTAAATTTAACAATCATTAAATTTAGGCTATAATAATAGTGGAAGAGTCGTAATTTAAGCCTTAAAATTTACGCTATATTACGTAGAATAGTTATTCTGTGGCCATATTTAGAGAAAGTGTTTATTGTAGTTTGTTAATGTTAGAGTGAAATTCACGCATTCCCTAAACAGTAGACATACCAACATATCAAGGAATCAAGTACAACATTATTATTTTAACGACCAAAGTTGCCCAATTTATATTTCCGTTCCACTGGTAATAAAACATTAAGGCCTTAACGACCTTTGAGATATTTAAATGTCCCAATGCGCTTTAGGAGCAGTTTTATTCCTCGAGGAAGTTCAAATTTCATTTTGATTTCTTTTTCAAGCTTGTAACTTTCTTTCTGCCTGTGACGGCGCATCCGTTTTTTACCTTCTCCAACAACCCAAAATTTGTCAAGCTCACTGAGAGAGAGGTATCTATAATTTGACTTTTGATATTAGGCGTTTTTGGAAAATAGTCATCTGAAACTTCGACGGTTTCGCCTTGATGTTGATTATTTCAGTAGTACCGCGTTTGAACCTGCTGTATATTCCGAAGATTACGCATGCAAATATGTCTGACTTGTTCTTTCCTCTAAAGATTGGTGGAAAGACTCATTTTACAAAATGAATGAGTAAGCGGTTTTTGGAAATCTGATACACTGACTGATACGGGTATTTGACATGAATCTTTAGAAAATCGATACGCAGCCGGGGATCTGAACAATTAACTAGCTTAGAGGAGTTACCAGGAGAGCATACCACAAGAAGAGATTGTAGTTTGGCCCAGAAAAACGGAAGGTTTCATTACCAAGTTATAAGTCCTACACTATGGAATATGTCTAGCGCTAGATCATTTTCACAACATGTTATTACTGGCAAGGCAATATTGACCGACTCGAGCTATATGGAACTATAACTATTTGAACAATGGACCGTTCTAATAGCTAGGTATTAGGTTACGTATCGAAGAACTTGTATTGGAATGACAAAGCCATATTGTTTGAAATTTTAAAGCGAAAATGCATCAAAAAGTTTACTTAGGTTAGGTGACTACCTATGTAGGTCCTTAATAAGTTATATTTTTAGGTTTGAGGGTAAGCAATGGCGATACCAAGTTGAGGGCTAAGGTCATCTGTAACTATTTTTATGTGGATGAGTAAAATTACTGTATTTTACTGCTATAATGTATTTGTCGATCAAGTCAGCTTATTATAATCCACTGATGAATATAATGCCTTTCCAGACCTTTTTGTGAGGGATAATGTCTCACTGTACAATGCTTGTTGGATACGTACAAAGTTTCAGTTCAAGTTTTCCTACTCTTTGCCATAATTTCGTCTGTAATCCAGCAGGTGCCACTTGTGTGTGAGACTGGTTTGGGTCCTGAAATCTTGGTTGCACCCCATTTTCCCCTATACTTATACTATAGAATAGTAATATTATTCTTCCTAATATTGTAAATGGGAAGGTTTCTAAAGATGTTTGGATAATCCAAATATCCATGAGACGCAGGAGCGCTAACTGAACTTCACGCAGGCGAAACCGCGGGAATCAGTTAACCGTATGATATTTCTTTAATTATGTAATTAAATAGCTTCGTGGAAAATAAACTCTTTATGATAAAAGGGTAATAAGGCCTCTAAGGTGACCTCTTTATACCAGGGTGGCATAAAAACAAGAAACTATAAAACATACCAGACGAACCCATATCCTTAGGGTCATCTTCATCAATCTTGGCACTGACGATGCTCATGATTACCAGGGATAGCAGCGTTCTCCACATGTTCAAAGTTATTACACGGCACACGACTTACTAAAACTGTACGATTAAACAAGGACTGTGAAACGTGTTGACTAGGAAAGCACGTTTTGATGTATGTGTAGAGTTATAAAGGCTTATAGACGCGACAGATAGAATTAGATTTTTACTTGTGATTATTAACTGAAACCAAATAATTATTTTTAGTAATGCGAGCGTGTATTAGTTTTGTAACTATTCTTTTATTATTATAAGTACAATTTTTAAAACTTTTTAAATTATTTTGGCATGGATTTGTGAAGTGTCCTACAGCAGAATCGTCAATCCTGGGGTATTCTTCCGAGGGCGTACCCGTACGATGTTAGGAATGATACGTGTGGTTTTTAGTCGGTAGGAGTCCGGCATAGCAACCATGAAGAAATTTCCTCTCTTCAAAAAAAAAGCATAATCGTCAAAGACAAAGGCTACTGTGCCATTTAACAGTTTTCGAAGGAATTGAGATCTTGCCAACATTGAAATCGCCCCCTGCTGCGGTCCAAGTCGATCATACGACGAGAATGCGTGGACGGAAATTTACTGGTGTAACTTCATTTATCTCATATTTAAAAACGACAAAATAAAAAACGAAAGACTTTTCACTCATAAATTTCTGTTCACGCATTCAAGTCGTTTGAGAATTGGGCCGCTGATCTCTTTATCACTCTGTGATCTCCTGTCTAATTGGCAGGTAGAGTTGAATTATGCCCCCGAGATGTGCCTATGATAACTATTAAGCCTTACGAATTATACGTAACAACAAAACAGATGTCACGGTTTATTTAATTATTGAATTTGCAACTTACAAGTTCCTCCAACATTGTTAGCTAGTAGTTTATGGAATTCTGTTCTCGTTCTCGCTTCCCATGGGAATATATTTTGGGAATTAACTATTCGAAACTATAATCTATCCCTGTACATCTTTAGCAGAATCTGTTCAGCCGTTAGAACGTGAAAGAGTAACAAACATCCGCACAACCACACTCACAAACTTTCGAATTTATAATATTGGTCCCTAAGTGTCGAAATTTCAATTTATGAATATCTCTCAGTACCTACGAACTCGTAATACCCGTTCACTTTAAGTTTGCCGGTCGCCTCTCATACTACGCTTCTACACCATCCTCTACGCCAGTGGCAAACTTAGAGCAAACGGGCTATACTACCTATGCATTGACGATGTCAGCAACTAGTGAAATCTAACAATACATGTCTCTCAAAGTCTCGATATAAGGTGACATGACATTCATTGTTAAACTGTCAAAACCTCACAAAGAACACGTATTCAGAGTTCAAGTTTCATCGAAAAGTAGTCCAAAGAGACATTATGTTCGACTGAAGTTGGTTCAGCGACGGCGTCTTACATACATTACTGTAGCAGATTTTATGTAGCTTGATGAAATGTGGGTATATAGTACGCCTCTACCTTCCTCTTTGGGGATAAAGGTTTTACTATAATGCATGTATGTCTTTAGTTATGTGCTAGTGTTTCAGGGGAAGAGTTGAATAGATAAACAATCTAGCAAGCGTATTAAGTAAGAGTCTCCATCTCTAGATGCCCAAACGTGTTTTTCATTTCTCCAAAATGCTATAAATTTGTAACGTGCGTTCGTTCGCACTATTTGGTCACGCCACTTTAACCTTCAGACGGCCTGGAGAATTGTTCGTACATGTCTAAGGATGGTTGTTCTCAATTTTGACCTAGTTCAACCGGAATTGGATGTAAATTGCTAAACATTTACTAATGGCAGAAATGCAGGAATGCAGAAGTTTGTGTGAACGGCTTTATACCGATTTCCGAAACCGAGTTGATTCTGCGTTGGTTCTCTTTATGTCTATATGTATGTAAAAATATCAATCGAAAATAAGTAAATAAACAGAATTTAAAAAATGCCAAGTCTACGAGCAAAATATTCATAAGTCTTGACACGGCAGTCAACACAGGATGTTTTCATCTAGCTGTAATTGTTTGTGTCAACAACGCAACGAGATTGGCACTTTCTTGTATAACCACTTTATTTCCGAATTTACTGCAATTCAGGTTAACGAGAGGACACACTTACGAAATCCATCCAATATTATAAAGAGGAAAGATTTCATTTTTTTATTTGCTATTCAATAGGCTTCAAAACTTCTGAAACTATTTGAAAAATTCTTTTACTGTTGGGAAGCTACACATCATATATTATAAAGTGTCCTCCTCCAATACCATAGAAATTATTCCCATGGGAACGGGAATTACTACTACTGTTTTGTTTAAAATTTAGAGAACAAGCTAAATTGTCAATGTTAGAACTAGAAAAAAGCCGTTTAAAATATTGCACTGACACACAAAAATTAGAGTCAAAAATACAAAGTTTGCAATTTGAGCTACAATATATGACTAAAAAATATGAATGGTCCCTTAACCTCCTGAGTACCAGACACCCTTTTTTTATTGTTTCTATCTGAAACTTATAAATTGCACTATTAGACTATCACTTAGTACGGGAAAAATATTAGAAAAAATCAAGTACCGGAAAAACCTGGGTTTTCACTATGTTCTATACAAAGTACAAGGGAACTAAACTATTATGTGCTTCATAAAGGACGTAGCCTATTATTGGTAGCGTAGTGAGCAGATAGAGGCAATAAATAATAGATGGGATGTATAATTTTAAGAAGTTTTATTAAATGTTTCAAAATTAACAGAAATTAAACTCTTTTTCGTAACATATAAAAAAAACTAAACTCTTCTTCTAAACTTTTAGTAATTCAATAGAAGGAACATTAAAGATCAATCATTTATACTTATATTAAACTTTGTAGGACTCAACAAATTTGTTAATTAAGTCAGGGAATGTAGTGTCTCCCTGATATATTGCCATATCGCAAACTATACCTTTTGGCGAAGCCAAAACAAAAACTTTGAGGCCTACTGGGTTGGGTTTGTTGGGACAGTACTGACGCATGGGACATTTGCCAGTAAAAGGGATAATCATTTCATCAATACTCATTTCTTGAGGACGGTCTTGTTCATGACATCCGGCTAATATGCGTTCAAATAAAGGGTGGATTTTCCATATCTTTTGAAGTTTTCGTTCTGGCGTCACTTCAGGGTCATAAACGCATTTTAATCTCAGCCTAATATGAAAAAAACGGTTTCGAGTCATAGCTTTGGCAATTACTGCAACTTTCCACTTCTCAGACCAATACATGGAAATTTGCGGATATTGTAGTGCGGACATGATCATGGTAATACCTATGTAGACCTTAAGCTCTTTCAAAGTTAGTCCCATAGATTTGCCGGTCTCTAATACTTGTGTCCTGTTTGTACAGGTTACTATGTGGTCTAAAATATCATCATCTACGTATTGTTCATAAAACTGGTACCATTCCCATTCCTCAGTATTTTTCTTGATGTAGGCAGGTTGCATTAAACTATTTATTTCTGTATCAAGTATCTCGTGTATCCAAGTATCCTGAATGATAGCGTTATTTTGTCGATTTCTAATAGCTATACGTCGAGTGGATAATAATTGTGAGTTCTCACCTCTACCCCGGCTACGACCACGACTTTGCCCACGAGATGTTCCCCTTGAACGTCCTCTTGCTCGTGGTAAGTATGACGAAGTTGAAGGACAATCCGAGTTGTCTGATGTTGCTGGAGAAGGCACGGAAATAGCCAAATCATTCATCTTCGCTCGAACTAATGGAACCACTTTCACGGTGATCACAGACTACTTGGTTGGTTTCTGGTGGTTGAAACTCGGGATCTTCGTCTGAATCATCTCCAGAATAGTCAAAATCAGAGTCATTCAAAACTTCTGCGATGAGCTTAGGAGTTAAATCTAAAAAAAATGAAGAAATTGTTAATGTACTTTACATAGTACTCGGGAATACAGACGTGAAATATATTAATTACATACTATTGTACTTTGCAGAGGACATAGAAAATAATGTCAAGGTTAGGTTAGGAATATTAGATCTTTTTTTGATAATATTACTTTGAACAATTAGTTTGTACTATCAATAACTGTTTTTACACAAAAAACTATGAAATCACACAAAAACAGAAAAGATTAACATGGATAACTTACTTCTGCGTAAACGCACGTCCGCTCGCCCACCTTCCGACGCCATTTTCAAACTAATGACTGATGACAAATGTGTTGTTTTATTTTTTGTATTAACCAGTGTAGTCAATAGATGTCGCCAGTAACATATTTTTAGAACTAATAATGAAAATAGAGACCACAGATTATTATTTTTCCTATGTACTTTGTGTAGTACAGATGTACGCAGGAGGTTAAGGACTTTACTAAATGTTCTTTAACAATAGACAAGGTACTCAAAACATCAAATGATAACACTGAGCGAATTAAGTTGCCGACAGCGAGTTGATTTAAAAAAATACTTTATTTCACAGAAACAGCGTAACAGTAATTTCTTAAATTTAACAAAATGCCAATCTTATATACTATCTTATTGCTAATTCAGCACGTTACCAATAGACGCAAGTCTGGGGTAATAGTGCTGACGTCTATCAAATATTCAGCTGATGAAGCTGATGTTAGGGTTTTGGGGTTCCTTAACTCCTCCCCCCCCAAGAGAGAAATTATTCGAAGGCATCTCAGGTGACTTCGAAGAATTTCGGTTAAAAATATAAAAAAAATTAAGTTTCCACAATATTAAAATTATTACAATTATAACTATACAATACAAACAGATAGTCCAAACATTTATGTCCATAGTAAATAACTCGTTTTCATCACTGTAATTTTCACTGAGTTTTGCACTGTGTAAAATTTCCTTAATGTCACTAAAGTCCACATTTCTTAAGTCTATTTTCTTCGTTCTTGTCTTCATTTCGTGGGGTATTACTGGCATCTGGACCAACTGGAGCTGGAAGCTGGATATTGAGCTATTTGATGAAGCGGCTATCAATAAATCTCCGACTTCTGTTTCACACTGTTGGTTTGGCGTCAACAAATACGTTCCCAATACGTTATGCTTGTGAATTTCGGTATTACAATTTTCTGTGATGACCACGTCGTCTTTGGAGTAAACCAACCATTGGTTCTCGGAAACTTTCTGAACCTTGGTTTCTTCGATCTTAATGTGGTTTTGTGTGCAGCAGCTGTAGTTATTTTTCATCAGCATGATTTGTTCGATGCAGGTTTCAGTCGGGTACTGGACCAGGTTGTCTTCATCGCAAAGGTACAAATCATTTTCAACCTTTGTGCATGGGTTTGCTACAGGAACATATTTCAATCTATTCACCATTAGGTATGGGTATTTAGGAATGATAGTAAATGTGTTGGGATGCTGGAAAATAGGAATAGGGATAACCTTGTTATAATTGTATGTTCCCTCGTGTATTAAGGGGACTTCTAGGACAAACACCAACCTATAATTATTTATAAATGATTTGACAATGATATTACGTTCTAGTTTAATTAAGTTATTCTTACTAACGGGAAATATGGTCCTAGCATGTCTACTAATAATTTCTAAAGTGTTAAACAATTCTGAACTATTTATAATTGACTGATGAAGAATATTAAGTTTACTAAAAGCAATAGCTGATTCTACTTCTTGAATCTCTTCGTAACAATTCCGAAAGCTAGCCAAGATCTGATACATAGAATTCAATATATGAAACAAGTTATTAAACTTGAACTCATTTCTAGCTAGTTTTTCTATTTCACTCGTTTGTAAACCCCAGTTTTGAATATTAGAATTAATGATTTCCGAATCATTCACCAACTTATCAAAAGCTTTCTGGATTGACGAAACCTTTCGCTCTACAACATGTTCTTCCTTTCGTAATGTTTTTATTGCCTTATCATACTTAATAGCATCATTTTCATCTAGATTTCCAGTAATGGCTTTTATGACTGAACCTAGTGGATTAAACAAAGCTCGTTTGCTCCTAGGGTTAAACGGTATTATTTGAGCTAATCTTTCCTGTGTTATTTTAACTAAATATTCTATTTGGTTCTCTATTCCTGTCGTTTCGTTAAATAGTCCTATTTCTCTAATTGCTACTTTTAATTTGCTAAAATCCCGAATATTATTACCTATTTGTAACTCTAAAAATTCTAAATCTAATGTCTTAAATATAGTCCAATAACTAATCCTCTTCACTGCTGTGCCCATCTTCAATGACGCTATGCCCGGATTCTGACCGAGGTCTTGAAGGTCCAGCGTGAGCGCTGATGCTACTAGTACCAGAAGTACTAGGGAGGATCTGTGGAGGACGTTTAGTCGCTACTTTGGTGGAACGTTTATTAAGTTCTACCGGGACGATATTACGCTGGGTTTCACCCGTAACTTTGGCTTTTTCGTATCGTGGTTTTTCTTTCGCTTTCCTAATTCTCGTGTTTAAGAACCGGGACTTCTTCTCCGCCTCTCTTATCCCTAACTTTTGTCTTATCTGTTTCTAACTTTTCCGCTATAAATTCGTACAATGTCTTAAGACGTTTCCTATGATCTAGGAGTAATTTTTGAGTTAAATTTCTTTCCCTATCAATATCGAATACATTTCCAATATCAGTATGGCCAAATACTAATTCAAAAGGCGTGAAACCTGTGGCTGAATGAATACTGTTATTGTAAGCCATAATAGCATAAGTCATGACAGATGACGCATCTAAATCTGTTTTCTCATACTTGGCTAACCTATATATTTCGATAATAGTTGAGTGGAATCGCTCGACTATCGCCATGGAACTCGGGTTATTCGGAGTTCCTATGTGGAGTTCAATTTTATATAAACTTAACATCTCCTTAATTAATGTATTATTAAATTCAGTTCCTGAATCGCAACTAATCTTTCTAGGTAATCCATAAATACTAAAATATTTAATTAGTGCTCTAACTATCGATGGTGTACTCCTATTGGGTACTTCTATGGCTTGTGCTAACTTACTAAATGCATCTACTATGGTTAAATAATATTTACTTTCAATATATAGCAAGTCCATGAAGGCTTCCTGAAATGGACTGTCTTGGGTTTGAGTTAATTGAATCTGCGGCTTAATGGGTTTTCTATCATACTTCATTTTCTTACAAGCTTCGCAGGCATTTATGACAGCTGTTACTGTTTCATTCATATTTGCCCACCAATAATGTCTCCTAAGTTTGGCTAATGTTTCTTTGATACCCCTATGACAGGTTTTACCATCATGATATTTCAAGATGACTTCCTTTTGGTCTTCTTCTGACTGTGTAAGATTAATCACTCTTTCTGTACATTCTGTTAACTTAACGGTATTCTTCTTAAATAATTTAATAACTACGTTGGTAAATATTTTCCTAAAAGATGGGTGTTCAAAGTAAATGAAATATTTGTGCTTAGGGTCTATGTATTCCTTCAGAAAATCTTTAACTAATCTGTCATTGTCTGTTGGCAAGTGAACCTCGAGAATTTTTTGTTTATTGTTCGAGATGTCTTTAACTGCCATTTTATCCTTAAACCATGAGTGAACTAATATTTGCCTAGCCTTAGAGTCTACTGCCTCATTTAAGATAGGAATCCCTTCGTGTTCCCTATTGGAAACAGAGTTCGCGGTAACTCCATCGTCGGAATCTGATAGCTCTATGGTTTCTAAAGGGGTTTCGTTGAGCGAGAGGTCATGTTCTAGTTCTTCTACAATGTTCTGGATACGCTCCTTCCTGTCGCCTACATTTACAAATATTGAGTCCAAATCATCATCTATCGCGTAGGCGACAGGAAGGAGCGTAAGGCGTCTGCATTTGTATTTTGGGGTCCCTTTTTGTAGCGAACCTAGAAATCATACTCTTCTAATCTCAATCGCCAACGTGTTAGCTTGCTGTTAGGTTCCTTGAGAGAGTACAACCAAGCTAATGGCCTATGGTCGGTGAAAATGGTAAACTTATTACCGTATAAGTATGGTCTAAAATGCTTTACAGCCCAAATAATAGCTAAAAGTTCTTTCTCTATCGTACTATATCTAGTTTCCGTATCGCTTAGAGTCCTACTAGCGTATGCTACTGGTTTATCTGAACCTACAGTTCCTTGTGACAATACAGCCCCTATCGCAAAGTTAGATGCATCAGTAGTTAAAATAAAACTCTTACTGAAATCAGGGTATTGTAACAAAGGTGCATTGGTTAAGAGTTGCTTACAAGTTTCGAAGCATTCTTTATACTCATTATCAATAATAACTTTACGACCTTTCTTTAAACAGGCTGTCATGGGTCTTGTTATCTTTGCAAAATCTTTAATAAACTTCCTATAATACCCTATGAGCCCTAGAAAACTTTTATTTTGAGTTACGGTCTCTGGTATAGGATATCTTAACACGGCATCAATTTTATCATTATTAGGTTTTAACCCTTCACTTGTAATAGTATGTCCTAAGTAAAGGACTTCCTTTCGAAGGAAATGGGATTTATCTAACTGTACCTTCAAGTTAGTTTGACGGAAACGGTCAAAGTCTTTCCTAAGTTTCTCTACGTGCTCTGGAAGGCTTTTTGAGAAGATAATGACGTCATCGAGGTATACTAGGCAATGTAATCCCTGTAAACCTCGCAGGACGTTGTCAATAGCCCTTTGAAAAGTAGCAGGGGCCGTCTTCAAACCAAAGGGAAGGCGATTGAAGCTGTAGTGGCATGATGGGGTGCTAAAAGCAGTCTTATCCCTATCTTCCTCTGCTACCTCTATCTGGTGGTACCCACTGGCTAAGTCCAGAGTCGTGAAATAAGTACTTTTCCCTAACATATCGAACAGGTCTTCTAACTTCGAATTGCTGGACCTTCTGCTGACTACGCGGCCTGACGGATACACCATATCAGTGGATGCACCACTTGGTTCATCGGACCACTGCCTCGTTCGGTCACGAGTGCCTCTCGCAAGGCCTGAACCACCTCGGCCCAAGGAGTGGCGACATGTGTGGCACTATAAGTCAGCAGACTGGGAAGGACTTCGAGAGTTCTTTGCGTCGTACCCGTGGAGGCGGCTTTGCTTCACTTCAGAAGATTTGGACTCCTGCGCTGCAGCAGTAGCTGAGGGGATCTTGGCGGGCATGGAATGTTATATTCCTAACCGCTGGATCCCGGCAGGAGCTGGGAAACGACCGTGGTTTAATCGGCTTTGTAGAGAAACTAGGATGTTCAAAGAAACTGCCTACAGAGCTTGGACCACGGCTCGCGCTAACTCAGATCCTAGCATCTCTGAAGTGAAACGCAAACTGAATGCCGCCTCGAGGGCCAGTAAAAGAGCGGTTGCCAGGGCTAAGTTCGATTTCGTCGGCGGAATTGGTCAGCGACTAGCCGGCTACCCTTCTGGAAGTCGTGAATTCTGGTCGCTCGCCAAAGCTGCCGAAGGAAACTTTTGTCGATCGGGATTACCACCTCTACATAGACTGGATGGTAGTCTGGCCCAGAGTGCCAAGGAGAAGGCCGACCTTTTGGGTTCTCTCTTTGCCTCCAACTCGACCATGAACGATGGAGGTGCGCTTCCGCCTGGTATCCCTTGGTGTGGCACTTCAATGCCAGAAATTAAATTCAAGCAACGGGACGTCAGGCGGGAGCTTCAATCCCTAGATATTCATAAGTCGAGTGGGCCGGATGGCATTCCCGCGGTGGTACTTAAGCGGTGTGGTCCGGAGTTGTGTCCGGTGCTTACACGTCTTTTCACGCTTTCATACTCCATGAAGCAAGTCCCGGCGTCGTGGAAGATCGCGCACGTGCATCCTGTGCCCAAGAAGGGTCACAGGACCGACCCGGCCAATTATAGGCCTATAGCCGTCACCTCCCTTTTATCTAAGGTGATGGAGCGTGTAATTAATACACAGCTCCTGAGGTACCTTGAGGAACATGACCTGCTCAGTGACCGGCAGTACGGTTTCCGTCACGGTCGCTCGACGGGCGATCTTCTTGTGTACCTCACACACCGCTGGGCGGCGGCTATCGAGAGTAAGGGAGAGGCTCTAGCAGTGAGCCTCGACATCTCGAAAGCCTTTGACCGGGTCTGGCACCGTGGTCTTCTTACGAAACTGCCCTCCTACGGACTGCCCGAGAGTTTATGCGGATGGGTGTCCAGCTTTTTGGCCGGTAGAAGCATCAGGGCCGTCGTTGACGGCAGCTGTTCTGACTGCATGGCCATAAACGCTGGAGTACCACAAGGCTCAGTGTTGTCCCCTACTTTGTTTCTGCTGCATATCAATGACATGTTGTCTATTGACGGCATTCATTGTTATGCGGACGACAGTACGGGCGACACTTATTACACGGGCCGTCCCGGTATCTCTCGGGTTGCAGTGGAAGAAAGTCGTGAACAACTTGTGTCTGAAGTCGAGGCTACTCTCACCAGAGTGTCCGATTGGGGTCGACAAAATCTTGTCCAATTCAACCCTACCAAGACACAAGTTTGTGCTTTCACCGCAAAAAAGACCCCATTCACTGTGGCGCCACAATTTCAGGGCACATCTCTCACCATCTCTGAAAGTATAGGGATCCTTGGTGTTGACATCTCCAGTGATGTGCAGTTCCGCAGTCACTTGGAGGGCAAGGCCAAGCTGGCGTCCAGGAAGCTCGGAGTGCTCAGAAGGGCGCGGCGGTACTTTACTGCGGCGCAAGCACTGCTTCTCTATAAGTCGCAAGTGCGTCCGCATATGGAGTACTGCTGTCACCTCTGGGCGGGGGCACCCGAATACCAGCTTCGTCCATTTGACTCGGTGCAAAGGCGAGCTATGAGAGTTGTCAACGATCCCATACTTGCAGGTGGTGTGGATCCTCTTAGTGACAGGAGAGACTTTGCTTCTCTGTGTGTGTTCTACCGCCTGTACAACGGTTTGTGCTCTGAAGAATTGTTTGATATGATGCCTACGGCTACATTCTATCATCGCACCGCTCGCCATAGACAGGGTGTTCATCCTCATACGTTGCATCCTGAGCGCTCGAGCACGGTGAGATCTAGTAGAGGCTTTCTTCCGCGTACGCTTAGGTTGTGGAATGATCTCCCTGCTTCGGTTTTCCCAAACGCCTACAGTATGGGGTTCTTCAAAAGGGGACTTAGAAGGTTTTTAAAGGGTTGGCAGCGCGATTGTGGCGCCTCTGGTGTTACAAACGTCCATAGGCTGCGGTGACCACCGGTACATCTGGTGGGGCCGTATGCTTGTCTGCCACTCTAGTGGTATAAAAAAAAAAAAAAAAAAAAAAAAAGGTCGTTGATGTTGGGTAAAGGATACTTATCATCGATTGTAATCTCGTTGAGACGTCTATAATCTACCACCATTCTCCATTTTTGTTTCCCAGATGAGTCCATCTTCTTGGGAACCAAATGCACGGGAGCACTCCAAGGAGAATGAGATTCTTGGATAATATTGTCCCTAAGCATTTTCTCTACCTGACTCTTAATCTCTTGTGTTTGCACAGGAGGAAGCCTATATGCTTTAATATTTATAGGGTCCTCATTTACTGTCCTAATCCTATGCTTGACTTGATTCGTAAAACTTAAAGGGATGTCCTCACAATAAAAAATATCCTTATATTCCCTACAGAGATTTTCAATGGTCCTACGTTCCTCTTGGTTCATATGATCTAGCCGTAATTTATCTAAATTTTGTAGAAGTAAGTCATCCACTCTTTTCTGATCTCCCGTAAAATTTACTCTGGAAGACTGGTTCTGTATATAAGGTTCTACTCTAAAAGGTCCTGTAACAACTAAGTCACTGGAATCACTGTTATAATTTTGAATAACAGTGGTGGCATAACCATTCTCACACTTAACTAAAGCCTCGGGCATTCTTATCCCTTGCTTAAACTGCTTAAAACCTAATATAGCCTCTCCGTTCAACAAATTGACCGGGAGCCTAACCCTACTTTCGCTATTCGCTACGAGAAGGTAAATGGTATATCTCTCTCCTAGACGGTGCGTAAATAATCGGAATATTTGTATTCCTAAGGTGTAAAGTAAGACCTTCATAGTTAATTTTAGCCTGCAATTGTTTCAACAAATTACTACCTATTAACCCATCATATCTTTCGTCTACGGTATAAATATAAAACTTATGCAATTCCTTACATTTAAAAGTATTCGGTAAAGGTATAATAATAGTTTCACTATGTGTACTCGTAGCGTGAGTACTAACGACTTGGAACGGCTCATACTGTAAATAATGCCTAAAATACTTATTCGCAATATGCGGACTAATAAACGATCTCTCACTACCGGTATCAATCATAAAAACTGCGTTTAACTCAGGTAAAACTATGTATGGCAAGTTCAAACGATTATCATAATTTAATTTTATTCGTTTCCTATTGAGGAGGCCGTTATGTGAAAATTTTCAGCATTATAGTCCTCGGGAACTGATTCCTGGAAATCATGATTCGAATGATGCATATTCTGATCGTAATAACTATCATTATTTGTGTAATTAACGCGCAAAGAACTCGCAGTACGCATCGTTACATCGGTGTTCGAACCTGAAGAATGTGCAAGCGGTGCAAAAGGCGGTTGACGCGGTGTATGCATGTCCGGTCGGCTCTGTTGCGCAAACGGAAGCGATGACCTATTTGCGGACGGTGACGAGTAATTGTTATTATAGCTGTTTCTACGATTAAAATTATTAAAATAATTACGATTACTATCCTGCTGTCTAAAGTTCCTGAACTGATGCGAATTTTTCGGTGTAAATGACGAACTCGCAGTGTTGTTCGGTGCATGTGCACTTGATAAGTTCTGGGAATTATGACGTTGGTTGGAGCTAGCAAAATGAGAACGATTTGTTTTATTAAAGTTAGGGCGGTTATTTATTTTAGAGTCAAACATCGTTTGGAAATTTTGTTCTTCTAAAACTATTTTTAACGCGTCTTCTAAGCAAGAAGCGTCTCGTAGTCGAACTACACGTACTAAATGCTGTGGTAAATTGTATAAAAACACATGAAAGGCTCTATTGTTGTAAATAATACGTTTTGCTCGGCGTAAGGCTTCGTCAGAGTTAGATTCTGATAACTTGGCGAACAATACACTTCTCATATGTTGTATTCTAGAGCAAAAATCTGAGTAGCTTTCACCCTTATTTATTCTACATGTCTCTAACTCGTATGCTAAACACTCTTCTGTTCGCGGGTCACCAAAGTGCTGGCTGAGTAAATGATTTAATTGTTGCCAGTTTTCTATGGAGTCCCTTTCACCTATTAAAATAGCTGCTTCGCCTGATAACCTACTCGTGAGAACATGGAATAGGTATTCGTTCTGTTCTGCACTACCGGAAAAGGTTTTTAATATGAATTCACACTTCTTAATATATAAAGGGAGTGTTCGCGCCTCGCCACTGAATAGAGGGATGCTCTTTATCATCTCTTGCGGGACACGGACTATTCCTTCCATTTTAATAAAGAAAATTTTTAAACTAAAAGAGAGAAAAACAAATACTATGGTACCTAAATAAAATAACGTAAATTAACTTCCTAATACACTAATAACCTATGCGAATATTATTATGGCGTTGTCCAATCCCTAATAATACACACACACAAAGTTATAACAAGGTGGAAACAATAGGGAGAGCTGAAAGGAATGGTGAAAAGATTTACTCACGGTTCCGCAGCTTTCCACATGTCCTCCGTGAATTACTGCTGGCTGGCTCTGTCACTGGTGGCTCCTCAATAAATTTATTTGTTCGGATCCTTGCCTAACCGTAGAGACGGACGTCAGAGCTTCTTGTAGATCTGGATACGTGAACACTGACTACAAGGATCCTGTCCTCAGCGCCAATTAAGTTGCCGACAGCGAGTTGATTTAAAAAAATACTTTATTTCAGAGAAACAGCGTAACAGTAATTTCTTAAATTTAACAAAATGTCAATCTTATATACTATCTTATTGCTAATTCAGCACGTTACCAATAGACGCAAGTCTGGGGTAATAGTGCTGACGTCTATCAAATATTCAGCTGATGAAGCTGATGTTAGGGTTTTGGGGTTCCTTAACTAGCGCCTTAATTGTTTCCTAAATGACCACTTATGCAATATTAACTGCCCTAAAGCAATTGAGCCGGTGGAGGCCCAGGGCGAACCGGTTACCGCTGAGCCCCTAGCTCCCATTACCACATGCTCGCCCAGTACATCAGTGGATATATTGTGTGACAGTGTAAATAATAGTAATAGTTGTACTAAATTAATTGTATTTAGTGATGATATTGGTACCAATCTAAGTTCATTTTTAAAACAAAACTCAAATTCAAGTTATTACTCGGTTATTAATAATTGCTATCCGGGTGCTTCATTAAGTGGTATTATGCAAAAGATATTAGAATATAAATTTGAAGCTAACAGTAAAATAATAATTTTCTGTGCAAACAGGGGGAAAATTAGCAATGATGATTTGTCCCTATACATGAATTACATCTTAAACTTAAATGTCATACAAGTTGTAATGTTCACACTTCCATTTATAAAAGGTGTGCCAGATTCGGAAAATTCATTTAGATATAAGATGAATTTACGTTTAAATTTAATAAGTCAGTATAATAATAAATTTAATATTATTGACTTTAATTCTGTATTTAACACAAATTTGTCACATAGCAAGTTTATAGTCTATAATAATCACAAGGGTAAGTACTGTCTACCCAAATATTATAAAAGACAAATAGCAAGTTTGCTATTTAATTATTTTTATTCTGTAGCCAAAAACTTGGCTGACAAAACTGCTTTATTTGAGCAGAGTAGATTTAGGACTTTGGAATCTGTTCCAAGTAATTTAAATTAACTGCTGGGACAACAGAGGAATTACCCTCTAGCCAAAATTGTAAATTAATAGAGTTAAATTTAATTGCAAACCGTAATTTTATCGGAAACTGTCCTCCGAACAAAACTAAATTAAAAAATGTAAATAACATCAGCCTGGTGCATTATAATATTGCAACATTAACACAGGTCAAAGAGTTTGAATTGGAGCTGTTCATGAGCTCAGAAAATATTGAAATTGTTTGTCTTACAGAACATATGCGTAAGGAGTATGAGCTCATGTTCAGTTTCAGTAGTCACCGGGTTGGTAGTGCGTTCTGCAGGGTCAACACAACACGGGGGGGTTCGTTGATTTTATTAAATAAGAAATTAAAATATAAGGAACGGAAAGATGTTGTGTCCCTCTCTGTAGAGTGTACAGTTGAAATATCGTGCGTAGAATTGGAGCAATTCATAGTAGTATGCGTATATAAACCTGGAGTCTCACCCTTTTGTGAGTTTGAGGAAGTAATGGATAAAGTGCTATTTAAACTTGGAAAAACTAATAAACACCTAATAGTGTGCGGTGATTTTAATGTTAATATACTTATAAATACGCGTCAGACCAATGATATCTTAAATTTATTTAAATCACACAATCTCACTAATTTATTTTTAGAGCCTACTAGATATTGTGATACAACAGCTACTTGTCTGGACAATATATACAGTGATATGTTGCCAGAAAGTAAGAGTATTATAAATAAGATAAAATCAGATCATACTGGGCAAATAGCATCTTTCAAGATCACAAGAGAAAAAGTTAAAAGACGTAAAATATTATGTAGACCAGTAACTAGTGACCGCTTGGAACGTATGCGAGTTGGACTTTGCAATAAACTTCCATTTTTAGACACTGGCTTAGATCCAAATGTAATGTATAAGTTATTTTTTGATTCCTTTTACAATGAGTTCAACTCCGTATTCAAGTCTAAGGAAGTCACAATCGGTGATAGGCCATCCTTCAGTGAATGGGCCACTGAGGATATACATAAAAGTAGACAAAAACTGTATGAACTATACTCAGAAAGAGCTTAATAGAACAGATGAATTTCTAAATTATGTTAAAACTTATTCAAAAAAGTTTAAAGCAGACTGCTTAGCAGCCAAAAGAAAGTATATAAGTAATAAAATTCTCAATAGTGTAGACAAAGTTAAATCTACTTGGAAAATAATTAACGCAGAAAGAGGCCAAGCAAAATCGAATGATAATAATTTTAAACTTAAAGTAAATGGTAACATAATTACAACAGATGCCGAAGTCGCTAACGAATTTGAACAATTTTTTTCTCGAATTCCAGTAGATTTGACCAGAGCCCTAGGTTCTTCTACCCCAATAGCAGAATCCTTGTTAAAAGCAAATGTTCCTTGCTGTAATGAAATATTCAAATTCAGTAAAATTAGTATGCACACTGTCATAAAAACAGAAACAGAAGAACCTAGTTCTTCTACCCCAATAGCAGAATCCTTGTTAAAAGCAAATGTTCCTTGCTGTAATGAAATATTCAAATTCAGTAAAATTAGTATGCACACTGTCATAAAAACTTTTAAATTTTTAAATATCAAGAAAACTGCTGACCTCTGGGGAATTTCTGTACATTTAGTTAATTCGTTAATTGAAATGGTTGCCCCTGAATTATCAATAATATTTAATAATTGTGTTGATAGTGGTGTGTTTCCTGACTTAATGAAGTTTAGTAAAATAACTCCTCTGTTTAAATCGGGTAGCACCTCAGATCCGTCCAATTTTCGTCCTATTTCTGTACTACCCACGTTTAGTAAAATCTTTGAAAAGGTAATGCTTAATCAAATGCAAAATCATTTTAATACAAATAAACTATTCCATACTAAACAATTCGGTTTCACGCGCGGTCGGTCTACCACGGATGCTGGAATCAAATTGTTAGAGTGTATATATGAGGCCTGGGAGGAGTCGTATGATGCTTATGGTGTATTCTGCGACTTATCTAAGGCCTTCGATTGCGTCCAGCATCAGACTTTAATTCAAAAACTTGATCATTATGGAATCCGGGGGACGGCCTTGGATTTAATTAGTTCTTACCTTAGAGATAGAGTACAGAGAGTAGTTATAAATGGTAAACAGTCAAATGGTTCTGCTGTAACAATGGGGGTGCCTCAGGGTTCATTTCTGGGACCTTTTCTATTTTAGTGTACATAAATGATCTCCCTCACCTTATAAGAGACGATCACGAGGTAGTTTTGTTTGCTGATGACACATCTTTAATATTTAAAGTTGAACGTGGACAACGCGATCTTGACGAAGTAAACAATGCCCTCTCTAGGGTAGTCCACTGATTTAACGCTAATAATTTATTGTTAAACGAAACTAAAACAAAATGTATTAGATTCACCTTGCCAAATGTTAGGCTCGTTAACACCAGTATTAGGATTAGGGATGATCAAGTAGAATTGGTCGATGAAACTGTCTTTCTGGGCATAAAGTTAGACTCCAACTTGCAGTAGGGGCCTCATATCGAGAAAGTCTCGGGCAGACTGAGCTCTGCAGCCTATGCCGTTAAAAAGATCCGACAACTGACAGACATTAGAACAGCGCGTCTTGTCTACTTTAGCTATTTCCACAGTGTCATGACCTATGGCATACTATTATGGGGTAACGCTGCCGACATCGAATGTATCTTTGTGTTGCAAAAAAGGGCTGTCCGGGCTATCTATGGTATGGGGTTTCGGGAGTCATTAAGAGAAAAGTTTAAGGATATCAACATCCTTACTGTGTATTCACAGTACATATATGAAAACTTATTACATACTCATAAAAATAACAGTAAATTTATTAAAAATAGTGATATCCATAACCTAAACTTAAGAAATAAGAATAAATTGGCTGTACCTAGATTTAGGCTTAATAAAATAAGCAATTCTTTTGCGGGCAATTGTATTCGAATGTACAATACATTGCCGACAGCCATAACAGGTTTGTCAGTTAATAAATTTAAAAAACTAGTAAAACTTAAATTGTGCCAGAAAGCTTATTATAGCATTAAAGACTTTCTAGAAGACAAGACTGCCTGGCAGTGACACGAATTGCTCCTTTCTACATTTAAAAAAAAAACTGTATTAGATACTAAGATGAATAAGAGGGACCGGACTGAGTTTCTTGGGGTGTTCTTCTCAGTCTGTAGCATTTCCGAACCCCCGGTAGAGTCACAAAAAATTTGACAAACCTAAATAATTTTTTAAAAATTTCAAAGGGAATAAATTTTATTTTTATTTATTTTATTCTACTACTATTTGTTACAAAGATAAAAAGATGACATGTAAGAAAGCCATTCTTTCCGTCAAGAGTTAGATCCTAAGCGGCGGGATAACACCCGAACAACCCCCAAAGACACGGGATAGCACACGAACCCCCCCCCCCCCACCCCTAGGGTGAGGCCGCAGTGGTAGCCGTAGGTCTGTTGGAAGCCCTGGGGGTATCTTTTCGAGGGCTTACCCGGGGCTCTCAACCGTAGGCTGTTAGGTAGGATACGTGTGGTTTTTAGTCGGTAGGACTCCGGCATAGCATCCATGTACGATTTTACTCATGTAAAAAAATTAGATCCGATGACGAATGAATCCAAAACAGAATTCTCTTCTCGGTGAGGTGGGCATGTTTTCTTGGGACATCCTTTCGAGGGCTTACCCCAGGCTCTCGGCCGAAGACATTGGTAGGGTGTGGTTTTAGTCGGTAACAGAATGACATAGCATTTGTGAGGGATTTCCACACGTAAAACAAGGGCATGTTAGAATCTACTACGCTTTTTTTTTTTAATGTGAGGAAAAATCCATCGTGGATGCTCCTACCGACTAAAAAACCTCACGTAACACGAAACAGCCTATGGTTGGGAGCCCCGGGTTAGCCCTCGGAAGGATGTCCCAGTACTCTCAACAGACCTAGGGCCATCACTGCGGCCTTGCCCAGCCTATCCTGCGTCTTTGGGGTTTTGGGTGTCGCTTCTAAGGGGGGGCGTGCGTGAGTTCCTCACGTCACGCTGCCGTCATGGGCCTGCTTCTGTAAGGACGGTGAGCAGCCCTCTCACCGTCCTCAGGCCCTCGAATAATCTACTACGCAACAACTACATCAGTTTCCTATAAGATTGTTAAAGTTCATTTTGTTTTTAGCCAACTGACCACCTAGTTATAAGTGTAGATTTTCCAAAACATCCCAAGAAAATTGTTTGAAATATTGGCTGACTGGAGCAAATAATTTACCAGCAGTGTACGACTTGTTGAAACTCAATAGCGCATAATAAAGTCTTAATAGATTTTCTTTTAAGGCTGACCGATTTTTCTGCCTGTCGTATTACTTTACCATTCTAATATATTTTATTGAAATTGGTGAATAAATTTGACCCCGCCTCTTATGAAGGTTTCAACGAATAAATCTTATCCTTCTAAAATTATCAATTCTAAAGTTTGCAGTATGAATGTGTGGATGTTTATTACTATTTTCACGCTCTTACTGCCGAACGGATTTGGCTAAAATTCGGTCCAAGGATAGATTATGATCTGGAATAACACGTAGGCTACTTTTTATCCCGGGAATAAGTTCCCGATGTTTCTAGTGAATCATAGTACATACCTATATAGTTTTACTGAAGTATTTCCTTGATCAACTCACAACCTGCGTCTGTCCTTCAACATGGCAATAGGCTCGCCACCTTTTACGTGGGATAAAAAAACTATAATTTGAAATCTGGGCGTATACTATGCCTGCTTTACCCTTCGGAGATAAGGACGTGACTATATGTATACTATATATAATCCCCCCCAGGCGCGGGATAGCACCCGAACCAACCCCCCCCCCCCCTTACGTGAGGCAGCATTGGTAGCCGTAGGTCTGTTGGGAGTCCTGGGGTATCCTTCCGAGGGCTTACCCGGGGCTCCTAACCGTAGGCTGTTAGTTAGGATACGTGTGGTTTTAGTCGGTAGGAGTCCGGCATAGCATCCATGTAGGACTTTCTTCACGTTAAAAAAATAAATAAAATAAAAAATAAATATTTGTGGACATTTACACATTACATCATCTAGCCCAAATTAAGCTAATATAAGCTTGTGCTATGGGATCTAGACAACTGATATACAGACTTATATATTTCTAAATACATACATATTATACATAGAAAACACCCAAACTCCGAAACAAACATTTGTGGATCACACAAATATTTGGACCGACCCAGGAATCGAACCCAGGACCTCCAGCGCCTTAGGCGGTATCTCTACCGACTGCGCCACAGAGACAGTCGTGGAAAAAGAAATAAAAACTATATATTTAATATATTTCCTTTAAGATACCATACTGGATAGCTGGTGCGAGGCCAAGTTTCGTGATTTGGCTTGAAGAGGCAACGTCGATAGTAGCGCATCACGTAGCTGAAGATTTATGATATTGACATAGAACTAACCAGATGGACGTAATAGATTGAGGTTCATTTTGACTATTTTATTTATTCATCTATACTAATATTGTAAAGAGGAAAGATTTTTTTTTGTTTGTTTGTTTGTAACGAATAGGCTCCGAAACTACTGGACCGATTTGAAAAATTCTTACACTGTTGGGAAGCTACACTCTTTGCGGTGAACATAGGCTATATTTTATTCCCATATTCCCACGGGAACTGGAATTCCGCGAGTGAAACCGCGGGAAGTCCGCTAGTATCTCATAATTAGGGTTCCGTACTCAA
This sequence comes from Miltochrista miniata, assembly GCA_933228765.1. Lineage (NCBI taxonomy): Eukaryota > Metazoa > Arthropoda > Insecta > Lepidoptera > Erebidae > Miltochrista > Miltochrista miniata. The sequence continues at coordinate 9,508,816 of OW121769.1, forward strand.
AGGGCAAAGAGCGAACCCTACTGTTGAGATTTCGCTGTCCATCTGTCTGTCTGTCACGAGGCTGTATCTCATGAACCGTGATAGCTAGACAGTTAACATTTTCACAGATAATGTATTACTGTTGCCGCTATAACAACAAATACTAAAAATCGAAAAAAAATATATTGAGGGCTCTCAGACAATAAACGCGGCTATACAAATATACCAAAATAAGAAGCCGTGAGATCGTTTTCACCCGACTGCCCCTCGAGCCTGGAACGTTAATGCGAAACCACGTTTATTGGGAAAGTTCAATCCGATTGACGTTGTCATTTTTGTTTTATTCCAAACTTTGAACAGATGATCCACGTGATCTAGTGACGTAGTTTAATGCGACAGAGTCACAGACTTCAGACAAAGTCTCGACATAAGCCCCTCTGCACTCTATTTTATAGAGAGGGGCTAAAATGGAAAAAAAATAAAGTTTGTTGAATGGGAGCCGCCCTTGAATATAATTGATTTTCTGTTGTTATAGCGAAAACAGAAATACATCATCTGCAAAAATTTCAGCTCTCGAGCTATCACGGTTCCTGAGACATAGCCTCATGACGGACAAACAGACATACAGCGAAGTCTCCTGAATAGGGTACCGTTGTTACCCTTTGGGTACGGGGAAGCCTAAAAGGTCATAACGTAGAAAAATATGTTCTTCATATAAACTTTGCACGCAATTTTCTTAAAAAGGGATGCAAAGTTTTCCCTTTACCTATAAATATATCTTACTTCCTACTAATATAATGAATGCGAAAGTTTGTGAGTGTGTATTTGTAGGTATCTGGATGTGTGGATGTTTATTACTCAGTCTCGCTCTAAGGACTGAACGGATCTGGCTGAAATTTAATACATATAATTATAGTTTGGAATAACACTTTGCCTACATAATTTAAACCCGGGTATAAGTTCCCACGGGAAGCGGGAACGTCAGCAAGTTTATAATATTAGGAAGATATTGTGTGGCCTGCAATCCTACTTTCTAATAATGTAATAAATGTGAAAGTTTTTGAAGATGTTTGTTATTCAATCACGCTCTAAAGACATAACGAAACCGTACCGCTGAAATTTGATATACAGTATACATACATTAGAGTTTGGAATAACACAAAGACTACTTTTTATCCCGGGAATAAGTTCCCACAGGAAGCGGAAACGTCAGCAAGTTTATCATAATATACACTCGAGAGCAATGAATCCGGGTCACTTAAAGAATCCTAAAAATCTCGGAAACTAAAAATGCTAGGTTAATGCAATAAATTGTATTTAATAGACAATGTAATACTCCTTAAATGAAGGTATTAAAACTTCTTAGTTATTGTAAAGTTATATCATAAAAAAATCAAATTTGAAAAAGGGCCACTTTCGAAGATGGAACTACGAAATTACAGCATTTGGTGTTGCTTTTGTTTGTCATCTGTCATTTATGTGGGTACATAAACCATGTTGATAGTGCTCTATATTCATTAATCAAGCTGAAATTATGTCGCTTACGCCTGAAGAATGCACCAGAATACTTACAATGCTGGAAACCGGCCGGAGTCAGCGCGATACAGCCAGGACTGTCGGTGTGTCGCTGTCAACAGTACAAAGAGTTCTCCGACGTTACGAAGAAACTGGTTCTAACCTACGCAGACCAGGAACGGGCAGAACCAGGTGTACCACAGCACGAGAAGACCGATACTTGGTGAACACCATGCTTCGAAATCGCTTTCTCACAGGAACTGAACTCACCAATCAGTTTCGACGCCTCGGAGGAAGTAACCCAAGTGCATGGACAGTAAGACGTCGGCTTGCTGAATCTAACTTAAAACCCCTTAGACCTGCAAACGGCCCTAAACTGGAGCGTGGGCATCGTATTTCGAGACTAAGGTATGCCCAGAGCCACGTAAATTGGAGTATTGAAGATTGGTCAAAAGTTATGTTCTCAGACGAATCAAAATTTATGCTCTACAAGCACGATGGAAGACACAGAGTGTATCGAAGACCAGGGGAAAGATTCAAGCAAGCATGCATCGAAGAAAAAGTAGCCTACGGTGGTGGGTCTGTACTTGTGTGGGCCGGAATTTCTTCTGAAAGTCGCACAGAGCTGGTGATCATAGAAAACGGCTCTTTAACTAGCGTAAGATATGTGGAAGAAATCCTCAATGATCACGTTGGTCCATATATGGTCAATTTAGGTGAGGATGCTATATTTATGCATGACAATGCCCGACCTCATACAGGTAGGATTGTGAATGACTACCTTCAAGAGATGAACATTACTCGTATGGAGTGGCCAGCGCGCAGCCCGGATATCAACCCGATCGAGCATGCTTGGGACGAGCTAGGCAGATGCGTAAAACAACGAAACCCTCCCCCAATCACGCTTCGTGAGTTCAAAATTGCTCTCACAGAGGAATGGGAGAATATTCCCCAAAATCGTATAAGGAACTTGGTGTACAGCATGCCAAACCGCGTAAACGCAGTAATGGAAGCACGAGGAGGCAATACGAAGTATTAAATTCAAGAAAATCGTAATAAAGTTCAAAAATTTCATGTTTCCTATTTTTATTTTAAGGAGAGATCGGCAGTTTTTTCTTTATGTAATTTTGTGTTAATAAAATGTATGGTGACTCATATTTTTTTTACTTTCATTTAAGGAGTATTACATTGTCTATTAAATACAATTTATTGCATTAACCTATCATTTTTAGTTTCCGAGATTTTTAACATTCTTTAAGTGACCCGGATTCATTGCTCTCGAGTGTATATCTATACTAATATTATAAAGAGGAAAGATTTGTTTTTTTTTTTGGTTGGTTTGTTACGAATAGGCTCCGGAACTATTGGACCGATTTGAAAAATTCTTTCACTGTTGGAAAGCTACACTCTTTGCGGTGAATTAGGCTATATTTTATTCCCGTATTCCCACGTAAACGGGAACTACGCGGGTGAAACCGCGTGACGTCTGCTAGTTAGTAATGTAACGTGTGGCCTGTAATAAAAAAAAACATACAGGCTTATTACGCCAATCCCTTCCCTCGAAAAATACTTAAACCTAAAGCTGTTTTAATAGGCGGTAACTGACTCCGCTGTAATAGCCACTCTGGGCGTTTAATGGGGCGTTATCTTAACAAGTGCCCGTCTTCGGTGTCACTCTATTACAAGTAATCTTCGCTTACAAATCTTTGCTTAATCACATTGAGTTTTTAGGGTTCCGTGTCAAAGAAATAAAAACGGGACTCTCTTGTATTATTTGTGCACTACTGAGACTAGGTTGTCCGTTTGTGTGTGTGTCTGTTCCCAGGCTGTATCGTAGAAAAGGTAATGGCTAGAGAGCTAAAATTTCCGCAGGTGAGGTATTTCTGTGGCTGCTATACAAAAACACAAAAACAAAATACGTTAACAATTTAAATACATCCCGTCCATAGAAGAATAGTTAAACCTAAAGCTGTTTTAATAGGCGGTAACTGACTCCGCTATAATAGCCACTCTGGGCGTTTAATGGGGCGTTATCTTAACAAGTGCCCGTCTTCGGTGTCACTCTATTACAAATAATCTTCGCTTACAAATCTTTGCTTAATCACATTGAGTTTTTAGGGTTCCGTGTCAGAGGAATAAAAACGGGACCCTCTTGTATTATTTTATTTATGCTACTACTGAGACTAGGTTGTCCGTTTCTGTGTGTGTCTGTTCCCAGGCTGTATCTTAGAAAACGTAATGGCTAGAGAGCAGAAATTTTAGCAGGTGAGGTATTTCTGTGGTTGCTATACAAAAATACAAAAAAAAAACTAAATACGTTTCAATTTGAATACATTCCTTTCCTCGAAAAATACTTAAAGCTAAAGCTGTTTTAATAGGCGGTAACTGATTTCACTGAAATAGCCACTCTGGGCGTTTAATGGGGCGTTATCTTAACAAGTGCCCGTCTTCGGTGTCACTCTATTCCACGTAATCTTCGCTTACAAATCTTTGCTTAATCACATTGAGTTCTTAGGGTTCCGTATCCGAAAGATAAAAACGGGACTCTGTAAATAAATAAATAAATATTCACGGACTTTTTGACACAACGCTATCTGATCCCAAAGTAAGCTAAAGTCGAATTTTTAATTAGACGAAGTTAGGTGACAGCAGCTAATGTCACTTCTTCAAACAATGTTTCATAATTTGTATGACGAAGTGAAATTAGCTGCTGTCAATTGACTTGGTCTAATTAAAAATTTGCCTATAGGAATAACCTGCCTGTGTTATGGGTATCAGACCACGGATACTAATACTTATACACTTTTAAATACATACTTATCATACATAGAAACACCCAGACTCTTGGGACAAACATTTATGAGTCACACTAATTTTTGTGTCCGGTGGGAATCGAACCCACGACCTCGTGATCCGCAGTCGCACATTTCGACCTCTAGACCAACGAGGCAGTCAAATCTCTGTTACCTGAGATCCCGTTGTCCGTCTGTCTATTTTCAGGCTTTATCAAAGGAACCGTGATAGCTGGAGAGTTGCAATTTTCACAGATGATGTATTTCTGTACCCGCTATAACCACAGATACAAAAAAATAGAGCTAAAATTATATTTAAGAGGGGCTCATACCATAAACGTGTTTACAGCCTTTGGTACAGAACCTTTACAGTTAATTCCAATTCGCAATTGACCGGTTTTATATTCCACTTCGAATATTGGCGTCAACGACATCTGGTTATTTTCTATTTAACCATCAATGTCTTAATGCCGTTTATTTTCGAGAATAAGATATTTTCTTCAGTAAAATATATTGGTAAAAGGAAAAGATACCGGCTATGGAGGTTCAAAACAGTAACTTACCAGTACATAAAAAAGGGTTCTCTAGTCAACCGTACTAGGGATTCATAAATCCCTTTGACAATCCGTTTCAATACGCTCGCTCTAGGGCAAGCTGTATAATCAGATATGTTGTACTAAAACATCTTTCAACCACTGACAGCCTGGTAAACTGACAGAAAGGGTAGGGTTGTCACACTATACTATTTTTTGTCGCCGAATAAAATTCTTATAATATATTATAAGAATTCTATTATCAACTCGGAATAGACAATCATGGCAGACAGTAAAGTTAAAACATCTGCGTATATTTCTCAAGTATGATTTGCTTACTCTGTGCCGATTTCTAAGGAAATTACAAAAAAAGGACGAGGATTTCAAGTCGACTTAGTGTTTTTACTTTGTTTTTATCTTTGTTACTCACGAACCTAAAGCAAGTACGAACATAACTTGCCTTATTAGGGAATGTAAATGGTCCTCATTTCATTTCCGGGTAGTCCTACTACTTTTGAACCTGAAGTAGTATTTTTCTTCGTGAACTTTATACCTAAATATTGATTTATCGAATACCAAACGCGTTTTTTTTACCGTGTGGAAATCCTACATGGATGCTATGCCGGACTCCTACCGACTTAAACTACACAATGCCTTACAACATAAGCCTTCGGAAGGATGTCCCAGGGTTCCCGGCAGACTTTGGCTACCACCGCGGCCTCGCTTAGATGGTTCGGGTGCTATATCCCGCGTCTTGGGGATTTGTTCGGGTGTTATCTCGCTACTTGGGAAAAGGCGGGATAGTTGGGTGCTATCCCACTACTATGAGGGGCGAAGAGATACGCCACCGTCTTGGCCTCCTTTTGTAAGAACAACGAGTAACCACCTTGCGTTCTCAGGCCCTCGGTCATGGAGGCCGGTAGTCCTGGGTGTACAGCAGCCGGCGACGAACTCGCCGCCGACTGCGGAACTCGGGATTGAGAATTCTCTTCCGCTCCCTCCCCGTTGCCTCTTTCTGGTGCATAACTTGCTAGCAGAAAGACGCAGCAGAATCCCACTTTCCCCCGCTGGAGACCATGGCCCTCACCATGAATACCAAACGCGTTGTTTGCGATTCCCGAAAACTAAGAAAATCCACATTCAAAACATAATGAGGTATCAGGCAAACATGAACAGATGGCAGCCCTAGTAAGTAATATGAACACTTTAATTGCATAAACTTTGGAAAGGAACTGCTTTTTTCCAGTTCGTTTATTAGAATTGTTTTTCTCTTTTCTTTAGTTCTTCAGTTACATAATATTAGTAAAAAATAGTTAGTTAACATTGGTAACAATAAAATCTTGAAGCATTTATAAACCCGCTGGCTCTGCGCGGTATCTTTGGGAAATGAGATGAAAGACAAAATGGTTCTTTAGTTGTAATTTCTCCATGCGTAGTCCGATTTCAATAATTTTTTGGCTTTAGATAAGGATTATTTTAAGGATCGTTCCATACAAGTTTCAATATTACGGTGTTTAGTAGTTCAGAAATTAAAGACATTTCAACCTACGCTTTACGTAGAATTCAAGGGTCCCTTTAAATTTAACGGTCATTCTGAACAGGCGTGTTTGGTATATCATAAAAGAGCTAGAGAGCGAGAAAGGTACATTATCTATACCTTCCTCTCTCTTTTATATAATATAACGAAATTGCAAAAGTCAACTAGTTTAAAATATCTACTACAACTCGCCAGGAACGAGTATTCTACATACATATAGTAGTCACGCTTTTATCCCCGAAGAGGCATATTATATGCCCACATTTTACCTTTTTCGAATTTGTCCCACGTAATAGGTGGTGAGCCGTATTGCCGTGTTGAAATTGACAGGCACAGGTAGGTACTGCCTGCTGCTGAAATTTTTCAAACCGCCAATAAAGGCCTTCAAATTCCAAGCGACAAGTATTCTAACCTTACATCTTACTTCTTACTAATATTATAAATGCGAAAGTTTGTGAGTGTGGATGTTTGTTACTCTTTCACGCTCTAACGGCTGAACGGATCTAGCTGAAATTTGATACAGGGTTACATTAAAGTCTGGAATAACACATAAGCTACTTTTTATCCCGGGAATAAGTTCCCATGGGAAGTCAGAACGGGAACAATTTTTTCGCGGGCAAAGCTGCGGGCATCAGCTAATATAGTAATATTTCTTACTAATGTATAGCCTAACCCTTAAACCACTTATTGAGAAGTGTGAGACCGACACAAGCCCGTTTAAAGCAATTGATCATTTTATACTAACGCTCAGAGCTCTTTATTGCTAAGACGTGACGGTGCTAAATTTTAGCTAGCGTGTGGTACTTTAGGGTTAATTCAATTTTGGTTGCCTACGGAAATTTAGGTACATATTTATAGTATTATGTATCTTTTTTGGGTTTCGTACCCGTAATGTAAAAAATTTTTCAATAAAAAATGAAACCGACTTCCAACAAATCCTGAAAAATAAAATTTACTTAGCACAAAGTAAAATGTATTTTGATTTATCTGATTTTATTCAATATCATATTGAAGTCGGCGCCAAGTAAACCCATAGGTTTATGTAGAAATTATTCATGGCACCAACTTCAATACTATATTGAATAAAATCTGATAAATCAAAATACATTTTACTTTGTGCTAAGTAAATTTTATTTTTCAGGATTTGTTGGAAGTCGGTTTCATTTTTAATTGATTTTTTTTTTTTATACTATACTATACTATCTTCACGCCAAATCCCTTGCGGGGTAGGCAGAAAGAACCGAGCGCCACACGGCACGGTCCATACACACCTCACTCGCCTCTTCAACTTTCATTTTTCTTTTCATGCATGCACGTCGGTTCCTACGGCTCTTGACACCACCCTCCACTAACACATGATTAATTTGGTCGTGGTAGGTGTGTCGTGGCCTTCCCCGACTCCTACGTCCATCCACTTTCGCGTTGTATATCTGTTTTGTCATTCTTTCATCTCCCATTCGTTCCACATGCCCGAACCATCGTAGCATGCCCTTCCTTACTTTAACACCGACACTCTCTTTCAGACCAACTCTCTTTCTTACATCTTCATTCCCAACGCGATCTGCGAGCGTTACTCCGCAGATTTTGCGTAGCGCGCGCATCTCGACCGCGTTTATTCTACTTTCATGCGTTTCCTGCCATACCCAACTCTCGCTTCCATACGTTAGCGTAGGTATCAGCACCGCATTGTGTACTGCGAGCTGGGCCTTTTGACTTAAGGCCTTGGTACCTAAAAGTTTGCCTAACGCTCCATTCACACTATTTCCCGCAGTTACCCTCTTTTCTACATCAGCGGTGTACCGTCCATCCCTGCTAAATGCACATCCAAGATATACAAACTCATCCACCTGTTCCAGCACTACATCATTTACAGTTATCCTGGCATTCGTTCTGTCCTCTTCTCTTTCGAATACCATCACTTTCGTTTTAGTCGCGTTCAAATGTAAGCCTCTCATTAGACAATCATCTTTCATCGTTGTGACTAGTGACTGTAGTTCTGATGGCGATTCGGCTATGAGCACGGCATCATCTGCATACAGCAAACAGTTCACAAGTAAGTCACCCATTCGCAATCCAACATTCATCGATCTTACTCTCTTAAGACAATCGTCCAGGTACAGGACAAACAGCAGAGCCGACAGCACGCAACCCTGTCTGACGCCAATGTTGACGTCAAACCAGGGAGACAGGCTGCCGCCCACCCGCACACATGCCGTACATCCCACATAAGTAGACTGCACAGCACGAAGCAGCGCACCATCAATCCCGTATCCTGGCAATATATCCCAGAGATCCTTCCGTACAACTCTGTCAAATGCTTTCTCCATGTCCACAAAACCGCAGAAAACCTTCCGGCCTACAGCCAGCTGCTTCTCTACAATGTTGCGGAGCGAGAAAACTTGGTTCATACATCCCCTTCCATTTCGGAAACCACCCTGCGCCTCCCACAGTAATCCGTCAGATTCCACCCTCATTCTCCTTTCAATAATTTTTCCATACACTTTAGCTGCTATACTGATCAAACTGATGGCCCTATAGTTGGCGCACTCCATACGTGAGCCCTTGCCTTTATACAAGGGCACGACGATAGCACGCCTCCAGTCCATTGGGACCCTTCCAGTCTTCCAGCATAGATTGCTCAATGACCAGAAGGCGTCCCGGACGCAAGGACCACCTAATTTGATCATTTCAGCAGATATCCTATCAATTCCCGCAGACTTTCCATTTTTCAAGCTTCGTATCGACCATTCAATCTCTTCCAAAGTAATATCTCCGCTTGATGCTTGCACCGCAAGATCAGTCATCGCCTCCCTCGCAGTGCCCGCATCCGGGAGATATTCATACATTTCTCCAAAGTACTCATTCCACCGCTCTAACACCTCTAAGGGGTCCGCAAGAATGTCCCCAGCTTTACTCTTTATCTTATCCATTCTGGAAACTGACGAACAGCTCCGAGACTTCTTGACCTCCCTCCAAAAGAGTTTGGTATTCGTCTCGAAGTTCCTCGTCAGCTTCTCTTCCGCAATCATATTTATTCTTTCACGCTTCTCTTTCACTAAAGCTTTGGCTTCATTCTTGCGGAGGCGGTAAATTTCTTTCTTCGTGTCTTTCATACTGTCATTCAGTTACAAAGATGAGACATAATCCAACCACGCTTTCTTCTTTCTTGCTACGCAGGATTGAACTTCTGCATCCCACCAGGCATCACCTTTCGAATGTTCATGTCTCTTTGCACTCCCACATGCTTCTTTTGCACTATCCACTATACTTTCTTTCATAATATTCCAGCATTCATCCACATCTAAGTCGGAAAGGCTCGCGTTTGCAAGCCTTTCACTGACTAAGCCAACATACATACTCCTTACGCTTTCATCTTCCAGTTTTTCACTCTTTATCCTTTCATAGTCTCCGAAAGGGACACGCACTCGCCAGTGCCTCCACTTCTTGAAAAGACCAACAAACCGGCTTACCACCAGGTAGTGATCAGTTTCAAGAGTGGGGCCTCTGTAGGCTCTTGTATCCCTTATAGCCTGTCGAAGACGATTGTCTATCAAAATCAAATCAATCACACTTTTTTCTTCCTTCCGTCTCCATGTATACGTGTGGATATCTTTGTGACGGAATAAACTGTTCGCCACAAGGAGGTCTCGTTCCAAGCATACGTCTAAGATTGACTTACCAGCATCATTCGCTCTCTTATCTCCATACGGACCAAGGACAGCATCGAAGCCATCTCGCTTGGTCCCCACCCATCCATTCAAATCACTACACATGATCAACTTTTCATTCCCGTCAGCCAAATCGAGGACGTCCCTAACGGATTCCCAGAACTCCGCGAGCACTTGGGGATTAGCCGAGCTGACGGGAGCATAGGCTGCGACCAAAAAAAACTCTCGTGATCTCCAGTTTTATACGTACCCACAGGAGTCTTGGGCCTACCAATCCATAATCTTTCACTCCAGAGGCCAAACGGGAGGAGAGCAAGACACCCTCTCCCTTACTGGCATGATCCTCTTGGTCCACTCCGGACCACAAAGCAATTATTCCGCCAGGAAGATCGTCGATGCCGCTCCCCTTCCGCTTAGTCTCTGTGACACACAATACATCCAGGCATCGCTCTTTCATTACATCCATCAATTCATTCATCTTACCTTCCATACCACCACGCACATTCCACGTGCCTATCCAGCACTCGGCTCCTCGCATCCCGCCAGAGTTGGCGCTGCGTGAAGGGTGGCGGCCCCCTTCGCCGCGTGCGCATGCAGTCGTACCGACGGGGGCATGCCGGTACGCGTCGCCTTGGGGGGACGCCCTAGCCCTGTCGGCACTCATCGGTAGTGTTTTGTTTCGCGTTTTCGCTTTCGCCGCTACTTACGGGGAGGGCCTGAGCACAGGTAACGCTCTTCGTGAAGGCACACTACATCCCCCCCTAATTAACTGCTTTAATGTTCTACACTTTAATGAAGGTCTGGAGTCGACCTGATGATAGAGTCGAAAGACAGTCGAGGGCATTCCTTAACAATTTACAGCAGTTACCTTGTGATTGATTTGTATTGATGAGAACTTTGCATCTAGATTGATAGATCCGCCTTCAAAAAAAAAAAAGGAAGTTCTCAATGTTTTATGTATGTTCACCGATATTTCCGTCAATTATAAACGGATTTAACGCGTCACTTAAAATAATGAAAAAAATTTTTTTCATTATTTTAAGTGACGGGTGAACCGAAAAATATATCTATCTAGGTAAAAGTTTTCATCAATACAAATCAATCAAGCCCAAACACAAGGTAGCTGCTGTAAATCGTTAAGGATTTCTCTCGACTGTCTTTCGGTTCCATAATCAGATCGACTCCAGATATTCATTAAATTGTAGTACATTAAAGCACTGAATTAAAAAGTTAACAAATGCACTGGTTGTCCTTACAATTTTCGGTGATTGCCCTCGTTTTCTCCTGGATCCCATCATCAGATCCTGATCTGATTAAAATAGGACCACCTCAGAAGTAAACCCTATTCAAGAAAGAAAACAATTTAAATCCGTTTATAATTGACGGAAATATCGGTGAACATACATAAAACATTGAGAACTTCCATTTTTTTTTTGAAGGCGGATCTATCAATCTAGATGCAAAGTTCTCATCAATACAAATCAATCAAGCCCAAACACAAGGTAACTGCTGTAAATTGTTAAGGAATGCCCTCGACTGTCTTTCGACTCTATCATCAGGTCGACTCCAGACCTTCATTAAAGTGTAGAACATTAAAGCACTTAATTAAAAAGTTAACAAGTGCACTAGTTGTCCCTACAATTTTCGGTGGTTGCCCTCGTTTTCTCCTGGATCCCATCATCAGATCCTGACCTGGTGAAAATGGGACCACCTCAGAAGTAAACCCTATTCAACAAAAAAATAAATTTTGAAATCTGTCTATAAGGTCAGGTGGGGTAAGAGGAACATACTTTATTTTCAGTAAAAAATTTTGACTGCTAGGAAGAACAGCTTAAGTCTTTTAGGATCTTTGAAACACACAAAACTTGCCTTTATGTATTAGCTTCCCGTGGGCTAAATGTCATTATGCTATTATCAGTTCTTACGACGATATTGACGTAAATGTCAAGATTGAGTAAACGTTCCTCTTCCCCCTCACATGGGGTAAGAGGGACAGTCATTGTATTTCTTAGGATTGGAGTTTGAATTAAAATATTCGTTGCTAAATGTTCGTAAATTTGTAGGTAGAACTGCTTCGGTCAATATTAGATCTTGCCATCCATGAAATAAGGTATCATTTGGAATGAAAAAGAATAATAAATCAATTCGGGGTAAGAGGGACATACATGTTCGATCAGGGGTGGCAAACTAAAAAGAAGTCGACCAGTTATATTTCTATATTTATTTAATCATACAAACAGTAATAATAAACAGTCTCTCCCTACAAACAGTAATAATAAACAGTCTATAATGTAACAAAATTTTACAATTAAAAAGAAAGGGACGTATACAAAACGCATGAAACTTTATTTATCAAAACTAATAAAATAAAAAGAAAAGATTTTATTTTTTAATTGTTTGTTATATTTAACTCAAAACCTACAAGACCGATTTAAAAAAATCTTTAACACAGAATGCTGCATTATCCCTGGCTATAAATTATACGATAAAACGACAATTTACGGGAAAGTTAACTTACACGCGTACGAAGTCGCGGGAAATTTCTAGTTTAACCTCTAAGACCCCAGGAGGTGCATTTGTGCCTCGCAACGTCACAATGTCAACACGTGACAGACACGCGCTAGTATCACTTGACGGTAATATAGTAGTAATATAGTAATAACTAGTAGTAGGGTAGTTGTAAATATCACGCAGTTATCACGATCAGTACAGAACAGAACAGTCAGTCAATTCTTTTCATTTTATCTACCTATATTTATAAATTACTCAAAATGTCTGTTACCCCTGACATGGGGGAAGAGAAACATATGTTCCTCTTTCACCGCGAGTAGTGAGCCTCTTACCCCAGCTATTATTTTTGGAGGTTAGGATTTTCAAGAGAAATAAACTCATATTATTAGTTATTTTTAAACTAAAATGATTAATAAAAGGAATACTTACAGTTTTCTCCATGTATCATTAAATTTAAAATATTTCCAGCACTCTTTTTTCACCAAACTATCGGTTCCCAAAAAAACGCGCTAACTTTGTGCTAGTCGAATTCACAACTGTCAAACGTGTCTTCATTTTTTGTGGCTTCTGAGTTACGTAGCGACAGCTATTGAAAACCATTCAAACTATTTCGCCTAAACTATTTTATCGACGGAAAGTTCATAGTCATAAACCCTTCAGTTTACTAGTTATGGACCCTAGCCCCTCTTCCCCCGGTGTCCCTCTTACCCGACCTGACCTTAATTGACGGAAATATTGATTAACATACATAAAAAAAAATACATACAGACGAATTGAGAACCTCCTCCTTTTTTTGAAGTCGGTTAAAAACGGGACCTAATTCATGAGGCTTCGCTGTCCGTCTGTCTGTCTTTCCGTCATGAGGCTGTATCTCAGGAACCGTGATAGCTAGAGAGGTGAAATTTTCACAGATTATATATTTCTGTTGCCGCTATAACAACAAATATTAAAAACAGAAAATAATAATATTTAAGGAGGGCTCCCATACAATAAACGTGATATTTTTGCCGTTTTTTGATACGGAACCCTCTGTGCACGAGTCCGACTCGCACTTGGCCTGTTTTTTAAATACTACTAAGGCGGCAGACCAACACCTTTTTTATCCACAATCTAAGTCTGCGCGTTGAAGAAAGTCTCTATCGGACCTACGCTGCTTATGACCTTATGACAATCTAAAGATCGAATACAGAAAAATATAGGAAGGTACCTACTTACTAAAAAAAATGACTGTAAGTACTCAAAATATTAATACAAAGAAAAAGCTAGAAAAATGTTTAGTCTTATTCCACACTGCAAACCTGTGATATAATATTCTGCGGTTACAGTTCAAACTGTTTAGGTATTAAACACACTACCTAGAGATCTAGCGCTCTGCGGTTAGACTTCTATACATAATTAATACCTCCCTGTCTATCCTACTAGAGTAGGATAAATTATAAAGAAGGAGTAAAGAAAAAGGAAAAATGTTACTAAATAGTCTCCTCATGGATGCTATGCCGGACTCCTACCAACTAAAAAACCTCACTCCTCTTATAATCCTGGGTTCTTCAAGGGGAGCGTGAAGAGGTCCATCATAGGGCCGCCAACTTGAGGGCCGCTTTCTATAGTCTTACAGACTGGGACGGTGGCCCCCAATCGCTAAAATAAATATAAAACAAAAACGTAACGCACAACAGCCTAGGTTGGGAGCCCCGGGTAAGCCCTCGGAAGGATGTCCCAGGACTTCTAATTACTAAATAAGACTATTTATATTATAAAGAGGAAAGATTTGATTGCTTGTTTGCATCGAATAGGCTCCGAAACTACTGAACCGATTTGAAAAAATCTTTCAATGTTGAGACGCTACACTATCCCCGGTGATCATAGGCTTTATTTTATTCCCGTATTCCCACGGGAACGGGAGCTACGCGGGTGAAACCGCGTGACGTCCGCTTGGTATAAAGGTAAAAGTGAGTGAATACGTGGATGTCTGGCGCTGTAACGACTGAACAGATCTGGCTTAAATTCGGTACAGGGAATGATTAGGTATACTCTGGAACTACATAATCATAAAAGTTTCAGCTACTTTTCATCCCAGGAATATAGTTCCTATGGAAAGCGGGGACGGGAACCGAATTCCAGCGGTCGATGCCGTGACCGTAAAAAAATGAAGCCTTTCTTATTCTTTGTAACATTAGTTATGTACTAGTGAAAGTTCCGTCAAAATCGAACCAGTCTTTCAGGAAGACAAAACTTTGGCACTGACAAAAAAAATCTTTTTGTTGCAGCATTTTTTGTCTGTTAACCTATCCGGAATACGCGACCGTAGACAGATGGTATTACATCGTATGGTTTTAGTCAGTAAAGACCGGCATGACACCCATGAAGGATTTCCACACATTAAACAAGAAAGCCGTGAGATCGTTCTCACCAGACTGCCCCTCTCTAACACGTTTATTGTGAAAGTGAGAGTTCAATCCGATTGACGTTGTCATTTTTGTTTTATTTCAAACTTTGAACAGATGATCCACGTGACCTAGTGACGTAGTTTAATGCAAGAGAGTCACAGACTACAGACAAAGTCTCGCCGTACGCCCCTCTGCACTCTATTTTATAGAGAGGGGCTAAAAAGCAAAAACTGGCTACTTCTACATTCCTATAGGTATTTATACGTACTAAGTATTCTTTCTCTTGATTAAACTGTCGCGTAACTTCTGAATGTAACAACCCATGTCATTTCAGAGGACAAGACCCTTGAGACCTTTTATGAGATAATATGTAAACTGTACCGAAGTAAAGCGTACTGTTTAGTACGAGTAATTCTTACTTTATTTTGGTTTCTAGGTTTCTTTCTGGTTGGTACATAATATAAGTTTTTTAAATACACATTCATGAAAAAAAAATTCAATTGATGAAATCCCACTTGTCCTACTCATACTCGTATTATAAATGTGAAAGTTTATGAAGATGTTTGGATGTTTAGATGTTTGTTACTCGATCACGCTCTAATGGTTGAACACATTGAGTTGAAATTTGGTACAAAGATAGCTTATATTCTGGAATAACACATAGGCTACTTTTCATCCCGGAAAAATGTTCCCACGGGAAGCGGGAACGGGTACCGAATTTCACGCGGGCGAAGCCGCGAGCATCATCTAGTAATTAGTATTCTAACTTAAAATTAGATTTACCTACATATAGATATTATACCTTACGCGCTGTGTAACCTGTCGCTTTCTATCAAGAGGAGCGCGAAGATGCACAGCACACATCATTAAGGTGGTCAACTTGAGGACCACTGTCACTAGTTTTGTAGACTGTGAGGGTGGCCCTTCATCGCTATTGGTCGCCATGGCTTGGTGGCTTCAATTTGGCGAACTAAATATAAAAAAAACCTAGCGTAGTCACTCTGATGTTTTTCCGATGAAACAAATTTCTCACGCCGAACAAAATGGCACCCTAGAGAGTTCGCATTGCAGTTGAAACGAAAGACTATCTGAATTTCGTCTGTGTTACCACTATGACTAAACAATGATGAACCTTTCCTAGGTAAGGAAAGAAACATGTACACTCGACAAATGATATAAGTATACAGGGTCGCCTTACTAATAGTGATATTTAATGAACCGTGATAGCAAGACAATTTGAGATGTTTACAGATGATATATTAGTATTGTCGACCAACAAAATATTTAAAAAATCGTGCAAGTGCGAGTCGGATTCGCAAACGGAGGTTTTCGTACCAAAAAAACAACAAAAAACAGGTTTGTGTTGGGGAGCCCCACTTAAATATTTTATTTTTCTGTTTTTAGTATTTGTTGTTATAACGGCAACAAAAACCCATAATCTGTGACAATTTCAGCTCTCTATCACAAATAAGAGACAGTACCGTAAGAAAACTCATGTATGTACTTTTTTTTCACACCTACCCTCTGCTACACACACTCGCGCACAAATCAGTATCGAAAATTCGGTTGAGACCGCCTGACCTCGTGTCTGTGAATGAGTTGTCTATGTGTGCGTAGCCTGTGACTGAGTTGTCTATGTGTGCGTAGCCTCAGCGAATTTAGTATGTAGGTTTTCATCTGTACTATCTCTAATTTGTGTATCTAGCTATCACCGTTCACGAGATACAGCCTCGTGACGGACAGACAGACGAACGGTGAAGTCTCATAAATAAGGTCCCTTTTTTTACCCATTTTATATATGGAGCCCAACTCGCACATGCCAGTTTTTTTCAGTACATTTTAATCAGGATCATAATATTTGATTCGACGCAATCGAACCTAGGAGCTCATAAAGGCAGTCACATTCACTAACCACTGCATCACTAAGGCAGCATAAAACATAAAGATGCGGAATACCACCCGAACCACCCCCTGGGCGAGGCCGCAATAGTGGCCGTGGGTGTGTTGGGAGTCCTGGGACATCCACCTGAGGGCTTACCCGGGGCTCCCGATCATAGGTTGCTGGGCATTACGTGAGGTTTTTTAGTCGGTAGGAGTCCGGCATAGCATCCATGTTGGATTTTCCCTCACGTTAAAAAACAGGCAGCATAAAACATTGATTCATTATTTACCCCGTTAACTACATTCAGGAAAATCGTTTTCAATGAACATAAGTTTTTATTACCCCAACATTTTCCCGCTTCCCCCTGACAGTAGAAAGATGGGTAAGTTTATGTACGAACGTAAAAAGTGAGTTAGATATCTCTTGTGGGTTGATAGAGAGTAATCAAGCGGTATTATCAAGTTGATTGACAAATTGAATGGGAATCGTTTCCCGAACTTATGTAACCGTGTAAAGATAGATAAATATCTATAGTCACGCCTTATGGGGAGACAGGGAGGCATAATAATAATATGTACTTACGTTTTTTTTTGTTCTACGTAATAAGTGACGAGGCACAATGAAATAATAGAAAATTATAGATACGTAACCAACACTGAATAATGGCAACAAAAAAGTCAGGCAATTGCCTTACTCTTCATACATGCTACCATAGATAATTTTATAGAAATTCTTTTCTTAAGGTTGCAATGCTCGACCTTGACAAATCCTAAGGCAATTCGAACGATTGCAGAGTACGCTTTTGCCGGATTTCATTCGGTTCTAATACATTTTATTACTGTTATAAAATCTGAGGGGTTTTAAGAAAAAATCTATACGTAAAATATTGTTCTAAAGACCTATATCTATTTTATGACAAGTTTTTATGAGAATTAAACTCATTTATTCAGATAAAAAAAGTACATTTACTTGTTAAGATTTTTGCAATATTTCTCATTTTTCGAGAGCGATTTCGATCGAACAAAGTATTCCTAATCGTATTTTGAAACGTTAAAAAAGCAAGAGAATTTAATAAATTACAATAATATAGTTTTATCAGATCAAATCGAAGAACATTTCCTGGTATAAAGTTCAACCCAAGATGAGTCTTTTTCGAACATACAAGCCTTAAATGTTTAAAAGATCTATCGCGGTTTTCTACACTCATACTTATAGAATTCGGGACTTCACGCGAAACACACTTACTTACATTTTCACACCGACGTTTCGAGCACGTTGCAGCGCCCGTGGTCGCGGTTGGACTGAGGCGAGAATCGACGAAAACCATGAAGTAACTTCTTGCCAAACTACCCTCCGCTATTGTCACAACGAAGGATAAGGCCGGCGACACACTACACTCACTACGTCAGTTTTAATTGGCACAGTTTTACGTTCAAGTTTATTAATCACTGCATTCCACATCCCGGAGAGCTTATATCCATCATCCCTATTGAAATTTTTGTGCTTTTTAATTTCAATGGCTTCACGCACCATACGTGGATAATAGTGGCGATCAGTGGAGAGGACTTTTGGTTGGTGAAGTTCGATCCAGTGATTACTGCCCGTATCGAGGTGTTCTGCTATTGCCGATTTGTTAAACTGACGGTTTTTTACAGCTGCAATGTGTTCTTTGACCCTTTCCGCGATGGTCCGCTTGGTTTGGCCTATGTAGGAACTACCGCAGCTGCAATCCACTTTGTAGACACCTGGTGTTTGCAGAGGAATGACGTCCTTTGGTGTTCGTACGTACCTAGCTACCTTTGTTAACGGTTTAAAAATCGTCGTATGGAGAACCGCCGTAAACACGATCCGATCTTGTCCGTTATTCCCTTTATATACGGCATATAAGCTGGTTGACGTTCCACCCCCGGCTTCACTTTCCTCGGTGCACGTCGTGTCTTCCTACTACTCGCTACGTACCCATTCATCTTGAGTATCTCCTGAACATAGTCCAACTCCTGCTGTAAATGTTCAGGGTCGCAGAGGTCATTAGCTCGCTTGACGAGCGTCGCGCTGACTGATTTGAGATGAAGTGGGTGATGATGCGAGGAGGCGTGCAGGTATCTATTTGTGTGAGTGGGTTTGCGATACACAGTGTGGGCCAAGGAACCGTCTGCTCTCACCATTAATTTGACGTCAAGGAAAGACAACGACCTGTTGTTCTCAATCTCATAGGTAAATTGTGTTTTCACATGTAATGAGTTGAGATACTCGGTAAAACAAATCACCTGCTCCCTGTTGCCTTTAAATATGCAGAATATATCATCTACATACCTTTTCCACAACCTGATCTGAACTCGGACATCCTGGAATAACATGTCTTCTATATGTTCCATCCAAATATTGGCCACTACTGGTGCCAATGGACTGCCCATAGCCACGCCGTCTATCTGGAGGTAGTATTGGTTGTGGTAAAGGAAGTAGTTTCCTTCTATGCAACTCCGCAGCAGCGATGTATAACCATCTGGCAGGCCATTCTCTCTTACCTTAGTCTCGACAATCCGCAGACAATCCTCTAATGGAACGTTGGTAAATAACGATTCTACATCAAAACTTACCAAGAGCTCGTCCGGTTCCAGCTTAATGTCTTGGATAATGTTCACGAACATATAGTAGACATGTTATTCCAGGATGTCCGAGTTCAGATCAGGTTGTGGAAAAGGTATGTAAAGGGTGTTTTTTTAGAGGTATAGAACTTTGAAATTGAATTAAACAAATGGGATTATTTTTCTTGATATGAAATTGACTTTATTCGAAAGACAATTTTCTGGCATTATAATTTAAATGTGATTTCTGGCACATGACCGCCACGGCTAGCTCAGACGTAGTCTAATCCAGAGGTCCAATTTTCGACGACTTTTTTCAACATTTGTGGCCGTATATCGGCAATAGCGCGCCGAATGTTGTCCTTCAAGTGGTCAATCGTTTCGGGCTTATCGGCGTAGACTAGCGACTTCACATATCCCCACAGAAAATAGTCAAGTGGCGTTAAATCGCACGATCCTGTAGGCCAATCCACGGTACCAAAAGGTGAAACTATGCGGTTACCAAACGTTTCCTTCAATAAATCAATTGTGACACGAACTGTGTGACATGTTGCACCGTCTTGTTAAAACCACAACTCTTGCACATCATAGTTGTTCAATTGATGGATGAAAAAGTCAGTTATCATCGCTCTATAGCGGTCACCATTGACTGTAACGTTCCGGTCAGCATCGTTTTTAAAGAAGTACGGACCAATTGTTTCACCAGCCCATAAAGCACACCACACAGTCAGTTTTTCTGGATGTAACGGTGTCTCAACATACGCTTCAGGATTATCATCACACCAAACACGGCAATTTTGTTTATTGACGTATCCATTCAACCAAAAGAGGGCTTCATCGCTAAACAAAATTTGCTTATGAAAATTGCGATACGTTTTTCGGGCAGAACCATGATTTTCAAAATAAATTTGCACAATTTGGAAGCGTTGTTCCGGCGTCAGTCTATTCATGTTCAAATGCCAAACCAAACTAAACATAAATCACTTGGCAGTTAACAAAATTACCGCCAGTTAAAAAAGTTGTGCCAACTTAAAGTTCTATACCTCTAAAAAAAAACACCCGTTAGATGATATATTCTGCATATTTAAAGGCAACAGGGAGCAGGTGATTTGTTTTACCGAGTATCTCAACTCATTACATGTGAAAACACAATTTACCTATGAGATTGAGAACAACAGGTCGTTGTCTTTCCTTGACGTCGAATTAATGGTGAGAGCAGACGGTTCCTTGGCCCACACTGTGTATCGCAAACCCACTCACACAAATAGATACCTGCACGCCTCCTCGCATCATCACCCACTTCATCTCAAATCAGTCAGCGCGACGCTCGTCAAGCGAGCTAATGACCTCTGCGACCCTGAACATTTACAGCAGGAGTTGGACTATGTTCAGGAGATACTCAAGATGAATGGGTACGTAGCGAGTAGTAGGAAGACACGACGTGCACCGAGGAAAGTGAAGCCGGGGGTGGAACGTCAACCAGCTTATATGCCGTATATAAAGGGAATAACGGACAAGATCGGATCGTGTTTACGGCGGTTCTCCATACGGACGATTTTTAAACCGTTAACAAAGGTAGCTAGGTACGTACGAACACCAAAGGACGTCATTCCTCTGCAAACACCAGGTGTCTACAAAGTGGATTGCAGCTGCGGTAGTTCCTACATAGGCCAAACCAAGCGGACCATCGCGGAAAGGGTCAAAGAACACATTGCAGCTGTAAAAAACCGTCAGTTTAACAAATCGGCAATAGCAGAACACCTCGATACGGGCAGTAATCACTGGATCGAACTTCACCAACCAAAAGTCCTCTCCACTGATCGCCACTATTATCCACGTATGGTGCGTGAAGCCATTGAAATTAAAAAGCACAAAAATTTCAATAGGGATGATGGATATAAGCTCTCCGGGATGTGGAATGCAGTGATTAATAAACTTGAACGTAAAACTGTGCCAATTAAAACTGACGTAGTGAGTGTAGTGTGTCGCCGGCCTTATCCTTCGTTGTGACAATAGCGGAGGGTAGTTTGGCAAGAAGTTACTTCATGGTTTTCGTCGATTCTCGCCTCAGTCCAACCGCGACCACGGGCGCTGCAACGTGCTCGAAACGTCGGTGTGAAAATGTAAGTAAGTGTGTTTCGCGTGAAGTCCCGTATTCTATAAGTATGAGTTTAAAAGATCTGCTCTTTTGAAATGTGATGTTCGTGCATGACATATCTAAATTATAATACGTCGTTTGGTGAGGCAGAGATGTACTATAGGCCCACATTTTAAACATTTAATTTGCGTTTTAGAGTTCCGTTCTCAAAGGACAAAAACGGGCACTATAACTGAGATTTCAGTGTGTGCAATTTTCACAGATGATTGACGTATTTCCGTAGCCGCTATAACAACAAATACTAAAATCGGTTCAATAGTTCTGCGACGTGACAGACAAAAAGAAATACGTTCACATTTTTTCATAAGTAGGGATAGCAGAAAACCGTCTCAAGTTATGAAATTAAAGATCCCACTTAGATGTTAAGCATTGATTGCGAGCTCTCTGGTCGGAACTCGGAATATGTGAAGGGGTTTAGGAAATTGAAAAGTTGAAGGGATTTGAGTCAAGATGGATTGCATGACAGTGCTATTAGAGTAGAGAGCAATACCTACAGTTCTATTCAACGAATTGCAAACTGATATACAGCAATTTTTGAGTCTGATTAAGACATGTCGATTACAAAAAGGCAGCAAAGGGCGAGTCGGGTTCGGAGAGTGCCGCACCAAAAACGGTAGGAAATCACTTTGGTTGTATAGGAGTCCCCTTAGTCTTTTTTCTGTTTTTAATATTTGTTGTAATAGCGGCGACAGCAATCGGCTGAACTGATCTGGCTGAAATTTGGTACAGGGATAAATTATAGTCTGGAATAACACATAGGCTGCTTTTTATCCCGGGAATAAGTTCCTACAAGTAGCGGGAACGGGAACAAATTTTACGCAGGCGAAGCTGCAGACATCAGCTGGTCATTTATGACAATGACAACTGGCGCCCTATCGCGGTTCGCAAGATGAAGCCTAGTGATAAACAGACAGACCGACAGCGGAGGATACATTTTACTATACAAGTGCCTAAACGAAGTTGCGCGGGTCAGAATTGGAACACCGAAAATTTCAAAAGCGAAGTAATCAAGGTAGTAATTTCCTTTACTTCGTCGGCTGATAAGAAATATATTTAGGTACCTACTTCATGTTGAATAGGGCTGTAGCACAATCAGAAGGGTTAATCTATCATGTCACATCACTACAACGAGTGCCATAGAACCCTTTTCAAGTTTATCAATGGTTTCGAATGACGTATGGGTTTTAAACAAAATGGGCTACTCGACATGGAGCAGGGAGAACAGCGCGCTGAATCTACCAAAATATTTTTGAGCCATATTTCGGCATATACCGCTACATAGCCTGCCTAACTTTATTACCAATTAAAATTAAGGACATTAATAATGGATAATATTCGCCTTTAATAAAATTGGCGATTCAAAAGACGGTACCTAGCCAGCTACGATATTGACTTTTAAAAGGAGTACTGGTCGCGTTGCTGTACCGTGCCCGGTGCGTTTGCTCAAAGATAAATTACTTCTCCCTTTTTTTTGTCATCTTTGTCCGGATTTCGTATTTCGATACTCCTAGCTCATAAGTGTTTCATAGAAATTCGATCAATGCAAGTGGGAAGCCTGGTAATCTGTTTGACAGGATTATTCCTAGTTCAGATACCAGTCTTTCACAAGGGTTATAGCTGTATTTTATGTCCTGATAACATAGACCTGTATCGACCTTTGTGAAAGAGAAAATAAAGAAATATTATTATTATTATTATAATCACATGATAATTTTGCAATACAATATGGCCTCCGCGCCGAAATCATAAAATTTCATGATGGGTATCGTTTAAGGGGGTTTTTGGTATGCTGAATACGAATCACATGATAATTTTGCAATCCAAAATGGCCGCCGCGCCGTAATCACAAAATTTCATTATGGGTATCGTTTAAGGACTTTATTCGTAGGCTGAGTACCATTTTAATGTGATAGTCCTTAATTTTACAATAAGGACCTGTTGTTATATTATTTTCTCATTGTTAGTTTAGAAAGCCTAAACTTAATAAGCAAATCATTAAAATTTACTGCTGAGGCGAAAATGGTACTCAGCATACGAAAAACTTTCTTAAACAATACTCATCATGAAACTTTGAGATTACGGCGTGGCAGCCATATTGGATTGAAAAAATTATCATATGATTCGTACTCAGCATACCAAAAAACCAATTATACGGTATCCAACATGAAATTTTACAACGGTGGCGCGGCGGCCATCTTGAATTGCAAAATTAACCCGAAATTCGTACTCAGCATACTAAAAAACCACTTATACGATATCCAACATGAAATTTTACAACGGTGGCGTGGCGGTCTTATTGGATTGCAAAATTAACCTGAAATTCGTACTCAGCATACCAAAAAACCCCTTATACGATATCCAACATGAATTTTTACGACGGTAGTGTGGCGGCCATCTTGGATTGCAAAATTAACCCAAAATTCGTACTCAGCATACCAAAAAACCCCTTATACGGTATCCAACATGAAATTTTGCAACTGTGGCGCGGCGGCCATCTTGGATTGCAAAATTAACCTGAAATTCATACTCAGCATACCAAAAAACCCCTTATACGATATGCAACATGAAATTTTACAACGGTGGCGCGGCGGCCACCTTGGATTGCAAAATTAACCCAAAATTCGTACTCAGCCTACCAAAAAACACCTCATACGATATAGAACATGAAATTTCACAACAGTGGCACGGCGGCCATTTTGGATTGCAAAATAACCCAAAATTCGTACTCAGCCTATTAAAAAACCTCAGAAAAATATCCAACATGACATTATATCTGCTAAGTCACTAGGTCACATGGATCATCTGTTCAAAGTTTGAAATAAACCAAATATGACAACGTCAATCGGATTGAACTTTCACAGTTAACGTTTTAGAGAGCGGCAGTCGGGTGAGACCGGCTCACGGCTTCTACCTATCCAAATGTTTTTTCCCAATAGCATTTGTCATCTTAGATCGTATGTCCACCTATTTTAAAATCCGGGCCAGTGTGCGGCTGGCCAGCCGCAACAAAAAAGCTCATTGATCTTACAAGTTGTATCAAAACATTACACATTGTATCATTACCAGGTGCGCAACGCGCATTGATGTTACAAGTTGTATCCAAACATTACACATTGTATCATTACAAGGCGCGCATTGTAATGCTCGGTACTCCTCCTTCACTGATGTAACCTCGTCTTGTATCATTACAAGGTGCGCATTGCAATGCTCGGTTCTCCTCCCTCACTGCTGCAATGCTCGACTCTGTAATGTTACATTACACGCGAATGCACCCTGTGAGGAAGCACCTTTAGGTTTATTTGTTGGTTTGATATCTTTTCACCACCAAACTTTTGAACGAATCGTCAAAAAATTTTTTCAATAAAAAATACAACCGACTTCAAACAAATCCTGAAAAGAAAATTTACTTAGCACAAAGTAGATAATATGTATTTTCATTTATCAGATTTTTTATTCAATATCATATTGAAGTCGGCGCCAAGTAAATTCATAAGTTTAGGTAGGTATTATTCATGGCACCAACTTCAATATTATATTGAATAAAATCTGACAAATCAAAATACATATTACTTTGTGCTAAGTAAATTTTCTTTTTCAGGATTTGTTCGAAGTCGGTTGTATTTTTTATTGAAAATTTTTTTTTCAATATTTTAAGTGACGGGTGAACCGAAAAATATATCTATCTAGGTGAAAGTTCTCATTAATACAAATCAATCAAGCCCCAACACAAGGTAGCTGCTCTGTAAATCCTCAAGGAATTCCGTCGACTGTCTTTTGGTTCCATCATCGGATTGACTCCAGACCTTCATTAGCTGTAGTACATTAAAGCACTGAATTAAAAAGTTAACAAACGCACTATTTGTCCCTATAATATCGGTGGTTGCCCTCGATTTATCCAGGATCCCATAATCAGATCATAACCTAAAATGAGTCTGGAACGTAAGGAGAGCAAATAGGACCACCTCAGAAGTAAACCAACAAAAGAAAAATTAAATCCGTCTATAATTGACGAAAATATCGGCAAACATACATAAAACATTGAGAACTTTCTCTTTTTTTAAAGTCTGATCTATCAATCTAGGTGTAAAGTTCTCATCAATACAAATCAATCAAGCCCAAACACAAGATAACTGCTGTAAATTGTTAAGGAATGCCCTCGACTGTCTTTCGACTCTATCATCAGATCGACGACAGACCTTCATTAAAATGTAGAACATTAAAGCACTTAATTAAAAAATTAACATGCGCACTAGTTGGCCCTACAATTTTCTGTGGTTGCCCTCGATTTCTCCTGGATCCCTGCATCAGATCCTGACCTGGTGAAAATGGGACCACCTCAGAAGTAACCCCTATTCAACAAAAAAAAAAATTTGAAATCCGTCTATAATTGAAGGAAATATCGCTTGACATACATAAAAAAAATACATACAGACGAATTGAGAACCTCATCCTTTTTTTGAAGTCGGTTAAAAAGGGTCCATGCCGCCAGTGTTCCGGTCTTCGTCATCAGACGGCAGTTTCATTGAAGAGAATGATTTCATGGTAGTTTTTTTTTTCAAATTCTTATATCTCGAAAACAATGCGTGATATCGCAAAAACCTTTAGGAAAACCTCCAACCATAAGGCGCTAAACACTCTGATAAGTAACCCTCGCCCACTTCCCCCCCTGTTTTGTAAAGCGGGAATGCATACATGATGCCATTCATAAGAACTTTATGCAGATAGAATAAGGCTTTAGCATGATTAGTTTCACAAAAAAAGTGGGAAGTGTCTTTAGCCGGCGTCACTACACACTGACGCAAGGCGTGTGTAAGACAGCACGCTCACGCACACAATCACGCGTTAGTACGGCAGTTTTTGATGCAGTGATCACGAGGCGAGACGGTTTCTAGGTTAGTACGTATTCTTAGGTCTAACCTTTACCTCATGGACTCCTACCGACTAAAAACCTCACGTAACGCCCAACAGCCTATGGTTGTGCTGTGTAGAAGTACTAGTAATAATCATGTTCTCCTTGTTCTCAGAAGTTGGTGGTCGGCAGTCCGAACCAGCGCAACTGGCGGGGCATCTTGATCGCATTACTGGTGATCGTGGCAGTACTAGCACTGATCGTCACCTCTGTTGTCCTGCTCACACCACCTGATGAAGGCCCAAGAGTGAAAGGAAGGAGACTGAGGATACAGGACTTGTTGACTGATGAGTTGGTGCCTGTTCGGTGGAATGGAACGTGGATCTCTGGTGAGTAGGTAGTTGTAATAACGAATTTTATTTATGGAAAATCTTATTTTTATTTACCAGATATTTTAAGTATTTGACCGGGCTCCTCGGATATTTTATCGGATTTCTTACGAATTTGATCGGATTTTTCATGTATTTGCAAGATAATGACTATATCCCTTATACATAAGTAATTCTTTAATTCATCAAAGACATTTTATATTACGATACGTACATTCTGTGTTACGATTTTACATTTCTATGTTACGAGCAAAAGCAAGTCCCAGCATTTTGTCCCACGGAATAGATGGTGAGCTTATTGCCATATTGAAATGGCACTAACGGATGTCACGCGGTTTCACCCGTGTAGTTCCCGTTCCCGTGGAAATACGGGAATAAAACCAACAATAAGCGAATTTTTCAAATTGCTTCAATAGTTTCGGAGCCTATTCAATGCAAGCAAAGAAACAATCAAATCTTTCTTCTTTATAGACTGAGTGAGCGTAGCGAACGAATCAATCGTTGTGAGGCGGAGGGGCTACACTTTCACCATTCAAGGAATGACCATGGATGTTTGAAAGCAGACAGACTACTTGTATATTATCTGTTCGATTACCACAGCGTCAATAATGTGACTTGCCTGATAGCTGAGTCCTGTACGTACCGGGTCCTATACAGATATGCGACTCAATAATAGGTGCCTCACATAATTTTTTGGTTTGGTTTCTGGTAGCTCGCGAGGTTTACTCTTCGCATAAGTATTTCTGCGAAGAGTAGACCTCGCGAGCTACGGGCGGGACGAGCCGCGGGACGAGCCACGGGTGCCATTCCGTCTATACTAAGGCTGAGCGCACATTGGCGACAAGACAGTCTACAGACAGACTGCCGCTTTACTAAATCTATGAAACTGCGAAACTTGTCCGGTCCGATAATCGAGCAAGAGTCAGTCTTAAGACAGTCGTGTCTCCAATGTGCGCTCAGCCTAATATTACTAGTACTAGTAATATTAGTATAGACTGGATGGCGCCTGTGGCTCAGCCCGCGGTTCCGCTCACGTGGACCCTTTGTTCCCATGCACATCGGATCATATTTTTAGGATGAAAGTAGGGAAAGGAAGTCAATGTGATATAATCTATCTCTTTACTTCTCATATTACAACCAGGAACAACACCTTAACGTGCCACCTACCTGGTGTGTCAGCACAATTATCACGTTGAAACACATTCATTATACAGAATTTAATCACCAGCCGCGTACCTCCGCGTATGATTTATTATCAACAGTAATTTGGTAATTCATCTCTCCTCGTAATTTTAGACCATCTATCTTGGCGCACATTAACGGGTTGTAATAATGGCGTAAACAGTGCGGATATTTATTTGGGTAAGGTTTTGTAGGTATTTTTTTGTTGGTACCGTTCTAATGTTTCATCATTTTGCACAAATGAGGCGAATTCTTGTTGGATTTTGTGGGAAATTGGAGTTTTTTTTTGCTATACAACGTTGTAATGTTAATGTAAGCTTGCTGTGTGGAATCTAAACGACTGATAAACTTATAGGTACTTAGACTTCAAAATACTTACCTATTTGTATTTATATTATAGACTAGCTGTTCGCTATCTATTGCGTTCATAAAGCCCCATATTTTTTCTTATTTATCTTACATGTACAGATAGCGACCTGTTACGATTTTATAATATGTATATTGATGATAGCATTGAAACCCAGAAACAAACAAATTTTTCTTCCAATTCGGGGTTTAAACCCAACACCTCTGCACGATACTATCTACCACTATATCACCGATGAAGACGAAAGCATAATAATCCCTACTAATATTATAAATACTGCTCTAAGGAGGGTTATGATTTTACGCGATAACGACTTCCACGCGGTCGAAGCCGCTGGGAAAAGCTATTTTATAATAAAATGCGATGGTTGGCAAAGTCTGTCAGGTATCCTGGTATTTCTTTCTAAGAGCTTACCCGCGGCTTCCGACCGTAGACAATGGTAGAGCACGTGTGGTTTAGTCGATAGGACTCCAACATAGCATCCATGAGGAAATTCCAAACGTAAAAACCGTGAGAAGGAAGCTTTTTTTATGAAGTTAAAAGATCGTTTCTCTGTCGAACCATAAAAACCTGGAACGACCTGCCAACGCACGTGTTTCCCTCCTCTTACAATCCTGGGTTCTTCAAGCGGAGCTTCTACATCATAGGGCCGCCAACTTGAGGGCCGCTTTGTAGTCTTACAGACTGGCACGGTGGCCCCCAATCACTAGATGTCGCTGTGACTTTCCATTGAACGGCGGCATCAATTTGGTGAGCCTAATAGAAAAAAATGGAAGGAAATATTTTATTCTATTTTTACAAAAAATTATGATCAACAGTCGATATTATCACGCATACAGCTTCGTTTTAAATACTTCAATGATCCGTCAGTCTTTCTACAATACAGATATCATTTATTTATGTGATCTACAAAATGTTTGTTTCGGAGTTTGGGTGTTTTCTATGTAAACTATGTTTGTATTTACAAATACTGGGTGTTTCTTTTAGGGTGTCAAGCCGCCACTAGCTGGTAGCAGAGTTCCATACCTATCGATTTAAATGTATGTTCTACGATTTTTTGTAGTTTTCGAGAAATAATTTTTTTTTCGTTATTTTTTATAATTACGTGTCCACGTGGCTTTCTTCTTTTTGGTTCGACTTTTCTTGGATATTTTTTTACTATTATAATGCCTATTGATTGCAGTATTATGGACAAAATAATCTCCTTCCTAACTTTGATGCAAGATGTAAAAATTTTAATCGATAATAAAAAAATAGGGAATTATGCAGAACATTATATCTCGAAAACTACAAAAAATCGTAGAACATACATGGGGGTTAAATCGATAGGTATGGAACCCTGCTACCAGCTAGTAGCGGCTTGACACCCTAAAAGAAACACCGTGTATATAATGTATGTCTATCAGTTATCTAGATCCCATAGCACAAGTTTATACTAGCCTTATTTGGGCTGGATGATGTTGTGTGATATTGTCTACGAATGTTTATTATTTATTTATTCTAATTTGTCAAAAATTGATGGTCAACAGTCAATATTTTCATCTTCATCAGCTTCGTTTTAAACACTTCAATGATTTGAGAGACTATCTACATTAAAGATATCATTAGTCGATTGCCACTTCCAGAGAATAAGGTCAAGAAAACTAAATCAATCGAGGAAACATCAATTAACTGGCATTTTGGTATGGCAGCTTGTAAAGAGTCCCTTGTGGCACATTATATAAGTTAGCGACAGTAAATGGTAGTGAAAGTAGTACTTCCCTTCATTAACTATCGTTTTACGATGGATTTCCGCTATGAAATGCCCGTTTTCATGGCTTTATTACTAGTTTAAGTAAAGGAATTTAATAACGATTTGACAATATTGTAACAACAATTACTCAGTATTTCATAAAATGCTCCATACAGTGCGTTAAGGATTTATATGTGCTGGTAAGTAATAATGTTGTAAATGAAACCAAGGAGTTTTGTTTATTTATTTATGTGTAAAGGTAGGTAAATAAGATAAGGCCATCTTCCACTATAGCTAAAAGAAATTAGGAGACACCTACGTCAGTAGTGGGCTATGATGGAATAATTTGATTTATTTGATTGAAGGTACAAAGGCACTGCTTATTTCAACTGAAATCTTTTCCAGTGAGGCCTGAGATAGGAGTTATTGTAGGGAATAGAACTATAAAGTGTCCGTCTGTCGGTTAACATAGGGGTTGGGGTAATAAAATGGGGGTTAATAATAAAAAAATTATATTATTAATTAAAAAAAATAATTTTTTTTTACAATTCCTTCACCTTTCAAGTTTTTTTTTGTTTTTTTTTGTTTGTTTGTTTGTAACGAATAGGCTCCGGAACTACTGGACTGATTTGAAAAATTCTTTCACTGTTCGAAAGCTACACTCTTTGCGGTGAACATAGGCTATATTTTATTACCGTATTCCCACGGGAACGGGAAGTACGCGGGTGAAACCGCGTGACGTCCGCTAGTTATTAATAAATAAATATTAGATGGCGCTCGTGGCTACGCTCCCATGTAAATATAAATAGTTTTATTTAAATAAAATGGACATTTAAGGAGGGCTCTCATACCGCAGCGATGACACGGCGCTCCACACGCTGGTGGAGTGTACGGCGTGGGCGCAACAGCGCAAGGTCCTAGTAGTGGGTCTGGACGTGGACACTCTCTCGCTCGAGACCATGGTGCGAGCCATGCTCTCCAGCGGGAGTAAGTGGGACTGCGCCGCCTCTTTCTGCGAGCAGGTCATGCTCGTGAAGGAGGCGGCGGGACGGGTACGGGAGAGAACTCTCCCACCCGAGTTCCGCAGCGTCTTCGCCGAGGACTATCGGCCTCCATGACCGGGGGCCTGAGGACGGTGAGAGGGCGGCTCACCTTCCAGGGTGTGGTTCGGGTGCTATCCCGCGTCTATGGGGAGTTTCGGGTGTGATCCCGCTTCTAAGGGGGGGCGTGCGTGAATTGCTCACGTCACGCTGCCGTCATGGGCCTGCTTCTGTAAGGACGGTGAGAGGGCGGCTCACAATTCACGCACGCCCCCCCTTAGAAGCGGGATCACACCTGAAACTCCCCATAGACGCGGGATAGCACCCGAACCACACCCTGGGCGAGGTCGCAGTGGCGGCCGTAGGTCTGTTGTGAGTCCCGGGACATCCTTCCGAGGGCTTACCCGGAACTCCCAACCACAGGCTGTTAGGCGTTACGTGAGGTTTTTTAGTCGGTAAGAGTCCGGCATAACATCCTCTGAGGATTTTCCCGCACGTAAAAAAAAGGGCTCTAATACAACAAATGTGATTTTTTGTCGCTTTTGGTACGGAACTCTACGTGCGCGAATCTGACTCGCACATGGCCGGTTATTTATTTGTCAGTTTGGAGTCGTCTTGTTTGAAAATAAAGTATCCCTCTGTGTCTTAGACCATATAACACGGGACTAGCCTTTGCGAACCACCGCATACATATATAAAATTTCATTGCATTTAAAAATGTATTAATCGACAAACGCGTAATGGCTGTTGTGTGTTAATTGTTATTGTACAATGTACTAGTTTAATCATGTAAAATGATGTACTGATGTACAGGCTTTTCATAAAGCCAAAAGACCAAATGGTCATGTGCAATGGCAGAAAACAATGCTTAAGTAAGGCGCATCCTGTGGTTAGATGATCTAAGCTCTGTGTACGTGATAAGAATTAATGCTAAAAACTTTGAATTTATTGACTTGCTTCTGAAGTTCGGAGTCAGCCTGTTGAATGAAACATAAATCTATCATTGGAATAATGCTCGATTAATTCCAGTTCGGAGAATGAGTAAGTATTTTTAGATTATGCAAATACGTCTTATATTTTATTCGACTTCGTTTTCTAAGGGTCGTAATATAAAATTATGCTCAATGCTCAAGAAAAGAAAAGGTTAGTTTTATAAATTGACGTTTAAGTGTTATTTTTTTACTTGAGAAACGGTCTGGACTACGATTTTGCATTGAAAATTCAATTTTAGTGACAAATAGTTCGAAGAACCCGGAACCCGGGATTGTAAGATGTGGGAAACACGTGTGCCAGACTATGATAATTTGTAGTATAATGATATACAAAATATCACAGTACAAAATATAGGTGCTTTTTTTATTCTTCTAAGGTAGCAGACAAGCATACGGCCCACCAGAATAATATCCTACTAATATTATAAATGTGAAAGTTTGAGAAGATGTTTGGATGTTTGTTACTCAATCATGCTCTAACGGCTAAATGTATCTGGCTGAAATTTGGTACAGGGATAGAGTATAGTCTGGAATAGGTAACTGTATACGTTTTTACAACAGGCTTCCAAGCGAAATTAAAAGCATGCCTCTAATTAAGTTTAAAAAGTGTATAAAAAGTAAATTGTGCTGCAGGGGCTACTATTCAATTGACGATTATTTGATTGATAAGGAAGCCTGAAAGTGATCTGCTTGCTCTACTGATGGAGTCTACTTATTGTAAATATGTAGTGCACAAAAAGAATAGCCCGCCGAGTTTCTTGCCAGTTCTTCTCAAGCGGGCCGCGTTCCGAACTGGTGGTACTATTTGCATTGTATTCATTGACGTGTCGCAAGTGCCTATGTATTAGGATTATGCGAAATAAATGTTTTTTTGAGTTTGAGTTTGAGTTTGAATAACATTAGGCTACGTTTTATCCCGGGAAAATGGTCCCACGGGAAGCGGGAACAGATACCAAATTTCACGCAGGTGGGCCGCCAACTTG
The DNA here is from genome assembly GCA_933228765.1 of Miltochrista miniata. Lineage (NCBI taxonomy): Eukaryota > Metazoa > Arthropoda > Insecta > Lepidoptera > Erebidae > Miltochrista > Miltochrista miniata. Next base: position 9,541,897 of record OW121769.1, read on the forward strand.
AGGACCACTGTCAGAAGTCTTACGGACTGTAAGAGTGGCCCCCACCCCAATCGCTAGATGCGCCACGGCTTTTCATCAGTGGCGACGTCAATTTGGCGAGCTTTTGTTCCAAGTGTTTTACTCTTCGATAAGACATAGGTACAGGCAAGGCTCGCTTGGCAACTTGAATAAAAATATCTCTAAAGTTAGAGTTATAAATAAATAAATAAATAATAAATATTCACGGACATTTCACACAACGCTATCTGATCCCAAAGTAAGCTAGGAATAACCTGCTTGTGTTACGGGTATCAGACCACGGATGTTAATACTTATATACTTTTTAAATACATACATATTATACATAGAAACACCCAGACTCTTGAGACAAACATTTATGGGTCACACAAATATTTGTCTCCGGTGGGAATCGAACCCACGACCTCCAGCGCCGCAAGCGGTATCACTACCGACCGCGCCACAGAGGCAGTCAGTTTCTTGGTTTATTTTAATAATTTCAGCAATATTTGGAATTAGGTGCATGTTAGTAGGAAATACCTTTTCACAACAACGGTTATTATTAAGTTTTGATACTGGAATAACGCCAAATAAAAAACACCGATGATTAAGAAAACCCTCAGGAAAAATACCTAAAATCTTTTTTTTATACCACTAAGGTGGCAGACAAGCATACGGCACGGTGGTACTGGTGGTCACCGCAGCCTATGAACGTTTGCAACACCGAAGGCGCCACACTCGCGCTGCCGATCCTGTAAAAACCTTTATTCAAAGATTATGGAATCTTTCAAAAATACACGTTTACTCTAAAATAGACAAACGAAAGGATTGAAAAGCGTGTTCAGCCAATACTGTAATGATAACACTCCGCTCTCTGCGTCAATTATATTTCAACGAGCAACACAATAGGGAAAGCCTATTCCAATTGATATTGTTCGTGCAATGACACCTTTACAATGGAATTGAATTCGAACAAATATTTTGTATTTTAACCATTTTGTACATAATACTAAATCCAATATGTATGTAGATTACTTTTCACGTGAACAACTGGGGTTTAATCTTTTGTATGTAGAATTCGCTTTACTTAGGTATTATGTAAAACTTAAACTAATACATAATTTTCAAATTACAACAATGCTTTTATTAGTCGGCTATAAGTAGCTCTGTGGTGACCACAGAGTACTTAGAGCAACGCGAACTGTATAAGGCGCGCGGTTGCTCTGTGGTGGTGATGACACGATAAAGTAAAATTCAAAATCAAATAATTTCCCAAACCGTAAAGGTAGCAAGACATATTATAGGCATATTGTTAGATCCTTCGAAAACGTCTATCCCCAATATTGGACGTAACGAACCAACAATCATTAACTATGCAGCTTACCTCCTTGACTTGTTGAAACCAGCCTTAATTTACTCACCAAACTGAAACACTAGAGCGCGTTCCCATTAAGTCGAGACGACAAATTATCGGGACGTTTAAAAAGTGTCGGTCGTGACTGGTATATTTAAATGGAAATATTAGGAAATATATAGGACGACACGATTAAATTGTCGTCAACGACATTTTTTTGTGGTGAAAGACGTCTGTCTTTCACCACTGCGAGGACCCACTTTTTATCCCAATGCCACGACAATCTTGTCGTGGCAGTGAGATAAAAGTAAATAGTGATACATAATAATATATTTGACGACAAAATCATTATAGCGGGAACAGCTAGAGACGATAGTCGTTCTAAGATAAATTATTCGTGACCAAAAAGTGGGAACAGGTCCTTATTATCACGCTCCAGTGAGAACTCTTTTGACACAGCCGCGCATATGTTCAACCGTGCATGTAATCTGCAAACTTAAGTCCAACACGTTCAGTTACCACGCCCCAGTACATCTGCACTGGCCATAGAGCAATACGGCTTACGACTTTTATTGGCAGGGGAGGCGCCATACGGGCACTCTCCCTTCTGTCAATATTAAGCCACAATTGTGATTACCGCGGGCGGTTCCTAACCTAGAAATTTTAAAATCAAAGAAACCGAGGCTATTGTTTAATTGGTTTAAAAATTTGAGGTTAGACACCGGCCACGGTAACCGCAAATGTGGCCTCAGTCATACTCCAAATGGTATGACAAAAAATATAAGTGTATTGCGTTAATTGTTTTGTCTAAGTTCCATAGTGACAGCCATAGCGAAAAATTCTAAATCTATGATGACAGCCGATTGCTTTTGGAGTGGTGTCTAGGAATACGATTTCCCCCCGCAACATAATGACAGACAGATATGTTTCTACTCCGTTTGTACTGGTCGCTTTGCTCTATGGAACTGGTTGGAAAGAGGTCGAGTGGTAAATTGCAAAGTTTTTCCAGAAATTCAGTACATATATGAGGTTTACTTCCAACTCTTTAGGTAAAGGGAAATTCATAAAGGAAAATTGGCAGCTGGGTTCCTGTGTCGTAAATGTGGGTTACGAATGTTACGATATAAGTGTTTGAAATATTATTCCTGTTGTATTTTTTGATCAAAAACCTCAAATATTTCATTCACATATTATTGAGATTCAAAGTTAGCAGGCAGTATTTAGCAGCAGTCGTTAGCAATTTATTCGCTTGCAATTAAAAGCTGTGCCGTGATTGGTCAACGTTCATGATATTTTTCTACTAATTAGTAATAGATTGTCGTTCTGTCATGTCTGAACTACACAGCAAGTAATGTAGTGTATATAATTCCATAAAATAATGAGTATTGAATTATAAAACAATACCTACGGACTGTTATTGCGGTAAAGAATTGTTGGATTGCGTACGAGCTCCTGCTCACATCTCAGGAGCTAATACTACTAGCAATAAGTAGCATCTGATTTCAAGTATTCTTTTTTATACTAAGGTGACAGAAAAGCATACTACCTGAACGAGTCGTCATCGTAGCCTATGGAGGCCACGCCGGACGGCGCGGCGGCGCTACTCTCGTGCTGCCAACCCTAAAGCTATTCGAAATATTTCAGAGCACCATACTTCTTATTAGGAACAGCAAATAACGGCATAACGTGCATTTTGAAGCACTGCAACACTCGTTAATCGACACGCCCACCCATCTTAAGACAGACAGCGGCCTAAAATACTTAACGTAGTCATGGCTTACAAAACACAGAAGAAATAAGACGCTAAATTTATATCAAAATCATAATTCACAGAATATTATCATAGATAAAATGACTTAACCTTCCTACTTTATAATTGCACAACTTTGTGAAAAGTTCGTGAACATTTTCACACTTATTCTAAGTATGAAAACTTGCACAGGTAAGCACAATGCAATGGTTAAGTTTAAAGCACAAAGCGATGTCGCGTTTAAATACCTACTTTGCTTCTTAAGTGTCTGCAGTAAGGTTCTATTTTGCATTTTAATTTTGTATTTATAATTTTTCTTTCAAGAATACCAACTTTGCCTTTTTTGTAAGCGTTCTTTTCAAACTTTTCAATTTATTGCAAAGTTTATAATTTTAATATATAACTAAGTTTTAAAATATAACGTTAATTACTAGGGAATAAACTAGGACCAATGAAGCAATGAAACAAGTCAAGCTTAAGGTATCGTTGAGGGATAAAATCCCGAATGTCGTAGAACCAGTGGGGTTGACATAGCTCGCAGAATTAGCGCATTCAAGTAAATAAGGGGCAGTTAAATTGTACTCTCTTATCTCCTTACTACATCTATATATAATACACTAGCGAACGTCACGCGGTTTCACCCGCGTAGTTCCCGTTCCCGTGGGAATACGGGAATAAAATATAGCCTATTTTTGAAATCGGTCCAGTAGTTCCGAAGCCTATTCGTTACAAACAAACAAACAAACAAAAAAACAAATCTTTCCTCTGTATAATATTAGTATAGATGTCTGTACATAAAGTGTTAAATAAATAAATAAATAAATTAAATCTATAGAAAACCCGTCGCCCGGATCGGATGTAGCAAACGAAGTCTGGTTTGAAGACCGCGACTTGGTAAACGTGGGGCATGCATAACTACCCTCCGCCAGATTGACCGACTACTTGGATAGGGTCGCAGGGTGGAACTGTATATCTATACATATAATAAAATGATAGAAAAGCCAAAACTGTACATTGGAAATATTAAAAAAAAAGACGTGTGGCACTCGGGGACTGCCGCGGTAAAGCTATTACATAGCATTTTTTATCAACTATGCTAGTATAATTATTTCTATATAAGAATACTAGCTGATGCCCGCAGCTTCGCCCGCGTAAAATTTGTTCCCGCGGGAAGTTATTCCCGGGATAAAAGGTAGCCTATGTGTTATTCCAGACTATAATGTATCTCTGTACCAAATTTCAGCCTGATCCGTTCAGCGGTTTGAGCGTGAAAGAGTAACAAACATCCACACTCACAAACTTTCGCATTTATAATATTACTAGCTGATGCCCGCAGCTTCGCCCGCGTAAAATTTGTTCCCGCGGGAAGTTATTCCCGGGATAAAAAGTAGCCTATGTGTTATTCCAGACTATAATGTATCTCTGTACCAAATTTCAGCCAGATCCGTTCAGCGGTTCGAGCGTGAAAGAGTAACAAACATCCACACTCACAAACTTTCGCATTTATATTAGTAAGAAGTAAGATATATATTATATACATATAAGTAAGATTTTAAGGCCTATGTTCAACAAAGTAAAGTACCAAAGTACCTACTTGACTGTCGACATTTGGGCTTTTGGACTTTTGGACTGTTGGACTGTTGGACTGTTGGACTTTTGGACTTTTGGACTGTTGGACTGTTGGACTTTTGGACTTTTGGACTTTTGGACTATTGGACTTTTGGACTATTGGACTATTGGACTATTGGACTTTTGGACTTTTGGACTATTGGACTATTGGACTTTTGGACTTTAGGACTTTAGGACTTTTGGACTTTTGGACTTTTGGACTTTTGGACTTTTGGACTTTTGGACTTTTGGACTTTTGGACTTTTGGACTTTTGGACTTTTGGACTTTTGGACTTTTGGACTTTTGGACTTTTGGACTTTTGGACTTTTGTACTTTTGGACTTTTGGACTTTTGGACTTTTGGACTTTTGGACTTTTGGACTTTTGGACTTTTGGACTTTTGGACTTTTGGACTTTTGGACTTTTGGACTTTTGGACTTTGGACTTTTGTACTTTTGGACTTTTGGACTTTCGGACTTTTGTACTTTGTACTTTGTACTTTGGACTTTTGTACTTATGTACTTTAGAACTTTTGGACTTTTGAACCTTTGGACTTTTGGACTTTTGAACTTTTGAACTTTTGGACTTTTGGACTTTGGTTTTTTGGACTTTTGGACTTTGGACTTTTTAAATACAAATACAAATACATACATAGTCCCAAAAGTTCCAAAAGTCCCAATAGTCCCAAGTCCCAAAAGTCCCAAAAGACCCATAAGTCCCAAAAGACTCAAAAGTACCAAAAGTTCAAAAAGTCCCAAAAGTTCCAAAAGTCCCAAAAGTCCCAAAAGTCCCAAAAGACTCAAAAGTCCCAAAAGACCCAAAAGTCCCAAAACTCCCAAAAGTCCCAAAAACTCCCAAAAGTCCCAAAAAGCCCAAAAGTCTTTGCTTAAATTCTGCAACACTTTTCAGTACTGCGCCATCGAGACGTATCGCAGGTACACGGCAAGGCTTGTTTTTTTTGTTGAATATAATAATAATAATAATAATAAATATGCTTTATTGTACACCATGAAAAACATTATTCTAATAAGAAGATCTTAAAGATTATATGTACAATGGGCGGCCTTATCGCTAAGAGCGATCTCTTCCAGGCAACCTTTGGATGGACAGAGAAAATGGAACTGAAAGAGGCAGTGTACAAGCTATTGTTACAAACATAAACCAATGATAAAAATATACTTATAAACCTACATGTAATACACAATACACATCAATATATACAATTTCGTAAGAACTAGTTTAAATATCCAACCATCATAACAGATACGTTATATCTACCCAATAGGTACATTAAATATAAGTACCTACACACTTACAAAAACACACGCAGTACTAATCCAAGTTAGACAATAAGTGATTCTTTAACATCCTTTTAAATGATACCAATGTCTGTGCTCGTCTTATAGATACAGGCAAAGCATTCCACAGGCGAACCGCTTGTACAGTAAAGGATTTATTCATGAACGTTGTGGAGTGCCTTGGCATTTCGAGTCTCAAATTTTTCGATGACCTTAAAAACCTTGAATGTGTGTCATGAAGGAACGTGAAACGTTCTTTGAGATATCGGGGAGTACAAGGATTGAACAGTATACTGTATAATAAAGTTAATATGTGAGTATTCCGTCGAAGGCGAATTGGGAGCCACTCGAGCTTTTTTCTGAATTCTGATACGTGATCATATTTGCGTAGGCCAAATATAAATCTAATACAAACATTTTGAAGACGCTCAAGCCTGTCAAATTGCTCCTGTGAGAGATCAAGATAACTGACATCTGCATAATCAAGGATTGGAAGCAAAAGAGATTGTGCAATCGCAATTTTAGTGGCTGTGGGGAGAAAACTACGCAACCTGCGCAGCGATCCTGCAGATGCAAACACCTTGCGCCCGACCTCCTGCAATTGACGATCCCAGGACAATGTGTTATCGATGTGTATTCCCAAGTTTTTCACTGTGTCACATATATCAATAGGAGTACCATTGAAAATTACTTGGGGTAACTGAGTGTAGTCAATACGCGATGTCATCCAAGAGCTCCCTACGATAATAACCTGGGTCTTTGACGGGTTTACTTGAAGTCCATAATTAAGACTCCATTCATATACACTCTCTAAATCTTTATTCATTGTGGCGATTGCTTCCGGTAATTGAGTTAATGGTGCTTGTGTGTAAATTTGTAAGTCATCTGCGTATAGGTGGTAGGAGGAAACTAATTTTTGGGAGATTGAATTTATAAATATAGCAAAGAGTAAAGGAGATAAAACGCCACCCTGCGGAACACCAGCTGTAATATTACACCAAGAAGAAAGGGAGTCTTCTACGCGTATACGCTGCTGGCGGCCAAACAGGTAACTTCGAAACCAGTCAATTACTGTAGGAGATATATTAATGGAGCAGAGTATGCCTATTAGGATGTCAAAATCAACTGTGTTGAACGCATTACTAAAATCAAGCAGGGACAACACCGTGAGTCTGCCGTTCTCCATTCCTGTTCTGATGTCGTCCGTAACATTGAGTAGGGCTGTCACAGTACTATGTCCAGGACGGAAACCAGACTGAAAAGGATTTAGCAAGGAATTTGAACAGAGGAAGGTATTAAGTTGGTTATAAACAAGACGCTCTAGAACTTTAGAGAGGAAAGGTAGTATTGATATAGGACGATAGTGGGAAAAGGATGAAGGGTTACCTTTTTTTGGCAATGGAATAATTTGAGCTTCTTTCCAAGCAGTTGGAAAGAGACTCCTTGTAATAGAGAAATTTAAAATATGTGTCATGATAGGAAGGATTTGATCAATAATAGGAACGATCATGTTGCGGCTTATACAGTCATTTCCAACCGCGTTTGAAGTAATAGACATTATGCTCCTCTTAACATCACTATCAGTTAATGATTCAAAGAAAAAACGCGGATAGTTAGGAGTTGGAAGTGATGAAAGATACTGCAGTGTATTTGTCTTAATGGTCCCTCCAAAGCTGGACGAAGATGAAAAATGCACATTAAGTGCTTCGAGGTCAATAGTCTTTGGAACGATATTTTCTTTGGGCCTTCCAACTCCTATGTTTCTTAGAAATTTCCATACTTTAGATGGATCACCGTTTTCGATTGATGCATGAATATAATGGCGCTGTGCATTTCTACACACCTTATTGCAGTGATTACGTAAAGCGACATATCTTTCTAAATTGCTTGCACTAGGTCGACACTTGTATTTGCATTTGGCCGCAGCCTTCCTTGCCATTATATCCTTAATGGCATCAGTGAGCCAAGGAGCAGGCTGATGTTTTATTTTAACTGCTCGAATTGGAGCATGGGTATCAAAAAGTTGTACTATATTGGTATTAAATATGTTAATTTTTTCATCAATAGACTCTGATGTAAGTAAATAATTCCAATCAATTTTAGCAGCATCTTCACGAAGATAATCAAGGTTCATACCACTAAAATTGCGCTGCCAGAGGATTTTACATCTCGCCTTAGGAGGACGGAGTTTATAGGATAGGAAAAGTAGGTCATGGCAAGAAAAAGCGTCAGCATTACATTGACCATGTCTAATGACATGCTGCTGAGATGACACTAGGATAAGGTCTAAAAGGGATGGTTTGCAGTCAGGAAAGTGATGTGTAGTATTTAGGGGAAGAATTGAAAGATTGCAAGATTGAATTAAACGCCGCAAAGAAGAAGCGCGAGCAAGAGAGCGAGGATCGTTTTTTACAAGGCAGGTATTGAAATCTCCCAGTATGATTGTGTGACTGTAAGAGGGGATTAAATTTTCTAAAAGACCTTCAAAAGAGGAGAAATAGTTAATGCTCATTGATGAGCTGTAATACACACCTAGTAACACTTTGGTATGGTTGAGTTCCAATTCAACAAAGAGATGCTCGCCGGCATTCGAAGGTGGTGGTTGTGCTGATACATCAATGATGCGGAAAGGAATTTGCGAACGGAGATAAATTGCAACACCGCCACCAACCTCGTCAGTCCCACGGTCATTTCTTATCAATTGGAAACCAGGAAGTGAGTAAGAGAGAGAAGAATGGAATGCCCTAAACCAGGTTTCAGAAACAAGAATCGCATGGATATTCTTACAGTCAAAAGAAGCCAGCATCTCCTGAGATGCTGGCTTCTTATATCCATGGATAATGGGCGTGAATACTCTGGGCATTGAAATGGACTACAGTAAAATTTTCAGGTACATCGGAAAAACTATACTTCAGCGTATCAGCGAGTGACTGTACTCTGTTTACGCTCTGGTTTAAATCAATATCGAGACTATGCCGTGTGAAAGCTGTCATCATCACTATCATCATAATCTGTCATAGATCACTTGTGAACTATTTAAATAAAAATCTAATAGCATAAAAGAAAAAAAAAACAAAATAACTATATCTACTAAAACAGTTAAATTACAACAATATCAAGCTATATGTCCATCCACCCGCCAGTCGAGTGTCCGAGTTATAAAAAGAAAAGTTGGTACCACATTGTATCAAACAAGAAAAAGGAACTACTTTATGTTAAACGATTAGAAGTAATACGAAGAACGGAACGTATTGAGTGACCCATCAACAATAAATCAGTGACACAATCTGACTTTGACAATTCGTTGAAGTTTGCTGTCAGTTGTCATAGTTTCTATTTACAACAACGTCCATACTCCGCTCACAGCCAATTCACCCCACTGACCTGTAATAGTATCTGGACTGGTGATCGGTTTCAAAAAAGTGTGCCTAATTGAAAATCGCCATTTGGCGCTGACGGCAGCTAGCGAATGTACTTGGAACTAATACTAGTGATGTACAACACCTGTCTTGGTGTCGATAAAAACTTTACCAGATATCGACTACAATGTTAATTTTACTTTTGTACCAATGATGTTTATATGAATTACTACTTTAAAGTACCTAAGTAGGCTAACCATCAGGCTCGCGAATTCAGTTTGGCGAGCTTAATATAAAAAAAAAAGTGTTTGCTTAAACAGTGGTCGCAGGTATGTTGCCAAAGTAGTGTTACTATTGTAAATCGGCTGAAAAATGACACCGGACACAGCCCACACAGTCATTGGTTGTCTTTAATCATAATTGGGTCATGTTAGAACTTAAAGCTAGGCGTCTAATAGGCGGATGGGCCGTTCCGGGCCGTAACGCAAAAATCCGCGTGCCATACGTTTTTAATGAAACTGCGTTTCGTTGCGGCCCGCCTCTAGTAAAGGCAGATGCTACACAATTTCATATGAAACGTACGGCACGCGAATTTTTGCTCTGCGCTGCGGCCCGGTCCGCCTGGTGGACGCCTCGCTTAACGTGAGCCGTGCGAGCGTGCTCCCCGAAGCAGCCAATGCCAACTTGCTATTCCGCCTCAATGGCAACTATTTCCCATTTACTTCCCGAAGCAGCCGTGCCCAGAGAGGAATTTTGTTAAGTGACAGGTTAATTAGGATTAGGATTTATTGTAGTTTTGTTTGTTTGCAGTAGGTAAGTACAGAGGAGGGTAGATATTTAAAAAAAAATATGAAATCACACATTTATTACGGTATATTTTTAAATGCACATCTGTATAATTTTTATAAGGAAATTATCTATATAAATATATCACATATTTTAAAAAGATTGAAAACAAAGTAGATTCTCTTAAAATAGGCTTGTGTTCACTAAGAATAAATCAGATTGATGTGTGTTTCTAACGACTATGTCCAATATATAAATAACAAAAAGCAATATAAATTGGTACACAAATTAAGGATTAGGTACTATTATTTTTAGAAAATAAGATTGGAATAAATAGGCATTCCGTCACGTCACATCAAATACCTCTATCAGAAAGTGTGACGTAACAGTTTGCTACTTTGATGTTTGACGCACTCTGGCAGTCTTGAGTCTTGACATCTTATGTCACAAGTCGTGTCATCTTGTGTAATTGCTTAGATTCTCACACGTTTTCATAAAATACAACAGATTTCAACAGTAAAAGTTCACCCCTAAACGTTTTTTTTAGTACTAAAACTTTTTAAAAATCTAAATCACAAAACAAATCATTGAAAGGACTCATAAAAAAATTTTACACATTTTCTTTTTGTTTTATTTGGCAACAAGTGACGTCACACGAGGCACCATGACAGTCTGGAGCGTTTTCGATACAAATTTAAATTGGGATATTTTTAAATGTAAATCTATATATTTTTTCTGCACACTAGGTCACACCACTAATTAACTGAATGCACAACAGAAATCTGAATGCTGTACCGAAACCAAATTGATTAACTAAGCATGTACTGCTTAAAAAAACTAAAATTTTACACAAAACGAGATGACCTTTTTGTATCGAATTCACACCAAAAATTTGGTTTGTACACCGGATAATTATATGAGTTACTTAGCAAAAATACGAATTTCTTATCAAAAATACTAACTTACACTCTAAATTGTACAATCTTATAAAGGAATAGGTTAGGTTAGGTGAGTTTTTAATTTTTGATTAATGAAATTTCATTTTGTAAAGATGACTGATTAAATAAGATTTTTAATTAGAATAAAGGATGTTCCTAAAAGTAAATTAGGGAATGGTTTTCCTTAAAAAAGTTTTAATATGTTTGTTAAGCTAAGGAATTTTAAGATATACTATTTTGATAATAGTGTTTTTTTTCAGTAAAATAGTTCTGCAAATACCATTAAACAGTATCTTGAATTTGATTTATTTAGTGTGCAAGTCAGTATTTTTGGTTTAACTTTGTAATATTTTGTTCGAAAAAAGGGTTTAAACAGATATCGATTTAAATACATGCCATTAAAATTCATTTTTTAAATCACAAAATATACTAATGTAAATGATTGTTGTAAATAAATCAAAGTATTACATTTCTGTGATCATATAATCAGCAGATCATTGATAGGGTCGGCAGCGCGAGTGTGGCGCCTCTGGTGTTGCAAACGTTCATAGGCTGCGGTGACCACCGGTCCTTCTGGTGGGCCGTATGCTTGTTACCTTAGTGGTATAAAAAGAAATATAAACATAAAGCTACAAAATTAAACAATTTTTAAAATTTAGGACACCAGCCTCTTGTTATTGCCGATTTAAAGAAAAGTAAATGAAGAATGCTTTCACTTGTTAAATCAATATGATAATTTTCAAACAAAACTTTATAACCGAATGCTTAAAAGCGAAAGTACCTGTAATAAAAGGAACATTTAAATATTATGAACAAGAGTAAATAATTTAATTATTAACAAAAAATAGTCTCACTAAGTGTTATAATTCAATGTTAGTGCTACAAAGTTATATTTCACACGCTAGTTAGTTACTGTTTCGATTATCAACTACAATTTTAAGTGTTTATTAATAATTTTAATATGTTCATTAAATTATTAAAGAACTTTTACCATGCCTCTTGTTTTTTAAACTACGAATTTTGGTATTGGACAGAAAATTATCGATATACATTTTGACATCCCTATTAATCATTATAGGTTATAAAAATATTCATAAAATCCCCGAAACTCGAAGGGTATTCGCTTATGATAGTAAAAAAAAACCTAAATTATGGTTTTATAATAATTGTTTAAAAATTAGATTCTTAGATTTACTTACTTGTGAAAAGAGACGCCACAGCCCTTCTCGTATCTTGTTTTACAATATACACACGATCTCATGCTAAATATCTACTTAATTACACTATGAACTAAATTTATACATCAAAACACTTCAAATTTATACCAATCACAGTAATAACTTAAAAATATTCGAAATTTTACACATAAACTCCTTCTGAAATAAACAAACAACGGCCATTTGCAAACTAATTTAGTTCTCAGTGCACTCGGCAGAGGCGCTTTGAATCGGCCCAAAAAAGTAGCTGTCATTTTGTATGGAATAGCCAGTCCAGCGATTATTATTACAGGTCAGTGATTCACCCCTAGCGCTGATGTTGTTTTTTTTTTTTATAAAGGTTTTGGCTTGGTTACAAGACCTTTAAGCCATGTCTTTGTTTTTTAAAAGCGTTCACTTTACACTTGTTTGTACTTTTCACTTTGTTCACTGCACTGTATTATATACACGGCGGATAATTAAATTCTTCCAATAGTATTTTTAATAAAATCAAATAAGTGTTTGTAGCACTTCACATTTCTTAATAAATCATGCAAGCGGCGGGAGGAATCATTCAATAAAACTTCACTAATTTCACTAGCGAGTATCAGTCTTTGCAGATTGTATGTTTGGCAGGCGAAAAATAAATGTTCAATATCCGCTTGTGGAGTATTGCAGTCTTTGCACCTATTATCTGACACAATTCCCAACCTAGCCAGGTGGGAGGGAGTGGTGGTATGTCCAAATCGAAGTCTGTTTATGGTCGTTATGAAGTCGCGACTTGCTGACTCCAATTTCCAGTACCATGGGTGTGCTGGTATATCTTCTTGCAGAGAACCATACCATTTTCCTTTTTCCTCTTGGTCTTTCTTCCACATGCTTTTCCACTCATCTAATATTTTTATATTTATAGAGCTGTAGTAATCTGTCAGCGGGACACTAACCACTAGCTTAACATCTAATGAATTAATCCCTTCATATGCAGTTTTATCGGCTATCTCATTGCCAGTTATACCTCTATGAGAGGGTATCCACATAAAAGCAACATCGATTTTTGTCATGTGTAATTTATAAATACACTCTTTAATTAGGTATAGAATGTAATTCGTTTTATAGTTAATCTTTAGGTTTTTTAAACCTTCTAATAAACTTAAGGAATCAGTTAAAATTAACAAGTGTTTGCTGGTATTTAGATGGTAGATTAATTTGAGTGCTTCTAAAACTGCATATGCCTCTGCGGTAAATATGGAACAATTATTATCCAAAACATAGCTTTGAGAGAAATTCGTCTGTGGATCAAATACTGCAGATCTTACATGATCTTTAGACTTACTTCCGTCAGTATACAATGTATAATAATGAGGATTGTCGTCTAGGAATTGTAAAATATCGTGGTTGCATGAAACTTCATGAGTGACAGTCGTCATGGGAAAAATAATGCTATTGATTGAGTGAGAGTAACATGGCCATTGGGATTGTCGTCTAATTTGACTGCACTGTTTTTGAATGTGTAAAAATACTCTACTTAGTTGAGGGGAGATGCCTCTCAACAGTTCATCGGCAGAAGTTAGCGGTTCTGATATGGTAATTGATTGGGGAATAATTTTCCGTGTAACTTCACTATTCTCTAATGCTAGTAATTTCAAGCAATATCTTTCAACTAACATTATCCGTCTCATAATGAGAGGCATTATTTTAGTTTCGATTTCCATTGCTCTAATTGGAGTTGAGCACATTGCTCCAGAAATAATTCTTAGGGCCTTGTTTTGAATAACATCTAATCTATGTACATAAGAACTATTTACATATGCTAAAGTGCTGTAGTCGAAGTGACTTCTTACAATTGCCTTGTACAATATAGACAGAGTTTTTGGGTCTGCACCCCATGAGACGCCAGCTAAGCATCGAAGGATATTAACGGCTCTTAAGGCGTTTTTGGATATATATTTAATATGCTCCTCGAAGTTTAATTTCTGATCTAAGACGACGCCCAAAAATTTGTGTTGAGTAACCCTATCTATAGTGTCACCATTGTAAGTAACATTTGTACAAGGGATGTCATCACTGAAAATCATCATACTGCTTTTGGCAGCATTTATTTTTAAATGCAGCTTATCATGGTAGTAGACTTTCAGTTGTTCCAATGCTACATTTATATTGTTTATTGTGTTAGTTAGCTGACTATCAGAACTATATATAACTAAATCATCAGCAAACTGAAGAATCTGTACATTCTCTACACTTATATATTTACATATCTCACAAGTATACAAATTGTACAACAGGGGTGAAAGGGTAGCACCTTGCATCGTCCCTTTACAAGCTATTTCTGGGCCGTACAGAATATTGTTGTGTTTCACATACAATATTCTACTGTTTAAAAACTCGTGTATCCACTTTGAAACTTGTCCAGGAATACCTAGATTGCCAGTCAGAACCTCAACCAAAATTCCAGGGTCCACACTGTCAAAAGCACCTTGGACATCTAAAAATACACATACAGTATTTAACCGCATATTTCTGGCTCTTTTCAAATCCGCGACAAGAGAAGTGAAGCTGTCTACGCAGCTGCGACCTCTACGAAATCCATACTGAATTTGAGGAATAATGTTATTAGCTTCAACATACCAATCAATACGAGTTTTAAGCATATTTTCGAATATTTTCCCAAGACAAGACGACAATGAGATGGGTCGATAGGAATTTGAAAGTTCAGGTGGCTTATCTACTTTGAGAATTGGAATGACACACTGAGTTTTCCAGTGTTCAGGAACAAGTTTTTGAGACCATAGCATATTAATAATTTTGAGGAATAGATTTTGTACAGATTTATGAAGATTTTTGATTAAAATGTATGGGAAATCGTCAAGACCTGGAGTTGTGTTTTTCCTAGATTGCAAACTCATTGTTAGTTCATTCCATGTAAAGTCATTCAATAGGACCACTGAGTCGGGATTATTATTATTTACAGTAAAGTATTTAGAAAATGAATTGAACTCTATCAAATTACCGGATTCTGTCAATTTTGATAAAAATGGCTGTACGAATTCATCCTTATAAGATCTATTTCCAGCCTTTAAACCCCTAAACCGTTTAATTAAATTCCAAATAGTGCTTAACGGAGTGTTCCTGTTAAATTTATTACAAAAATCATTCCAACCACTTCTTTTTTGTTCAGAAATAGTTCGCTTTTTTAATGCATCTAGTTTTTTATATTCAATGTAGTTAGCCATAGACGGATCACTTCTATATTTTTTTAAAGCATTGTAGGATGCCTTAACGCTTTTTTCACATGTTTCATTCCACCAGGGTGCTGGTGGCCTACTTTTAAAGTTACTCGTTTTAACGAACTTTGGGATAAGTAATTCTTTAAGCTTATTCAGACATGTGCAAAAAGCCAGATGTGCAGACATTGGATCAAGTTGAAATTCTGGACTGTCAATGGTCAATGACAGGTCTTCAAAAATAGATTCCGATAGATCACGAAATTTATGCCAATCCGTTTCACTCATTTTGTTATACAGAAACTTTGCGACAGGAGGATTAACTTGGTACTTGTCGACACATATTGCGATGTTAGTGATTGTTGGGTAGTGGTAGCTGCCCATAGCATCGTCATGTATGGACCACTCACAAATTGGTGCCAGGTTAGCACTGACAAAAGTAACATCAATTGCTGATTGATTGCATGAAGGTCTACCGACTGTAGTGAACCTACCATCATTTAAAATGCATAAATCACTATCGTCTATTATATTATACAAATCTCGGCCGCGGCCTCTTGTACACAAACACCCAAAGGCAATGTGATGAGCGTTGAAGTCTCCACTAACAAATATGGGCTTTGGAAGATTGGATATGATATTCTGCAGTCTGTTCAATCGAATGTGTTTACTTTTAGGAGGACAGTATACATTTAAAATAGTAATGTTTCCTAATTTCGTTGATAACGTGATAGCAATAGTTTGTATTTCCTCATAGAAAGTTGTATCCAAAACATTGTATTGTAAATAAGGTCTTATTAAAATTGCTACACCGTTATGTTTATTACTTGAGTTTTTAAAGTGTATATTGTAACCAGGTATGCTAAAATTGAACCGTTGATTATCTTTGAACCATGTTTCATTCAGTAAACAAATATCAATAGTTTTGTTATGTAAAAAATTTATCAAAAGTTGTTTTTTGCTATTGGCACTTTGTATATTGTACTGTGCAATCCGTAATTGAGAAATAATATTGGAAGAACTTAAATCCATAGGTTAAAATGATAAATTTTTTAATAACATCTCCTTAATAGATGTTGTGGTGATAGGTACATCATCTGTTTTATTTCCTAATTGTACTAGGGTATTGACAAGAGCCATTAATATATCTTTATTACCTAAAATTTGTTTAATTACATCAGATGAACTACTCTGTTTCTCAGACAGAGTTCTATCAGTCTTAGTTTCAATTAACTTATTTACAGGTTTATTTACAGGCTTATTTACAGGCTTATTTATCCAGGACTTATCTGGCAAAGAAGGAAAATCTTTGTCATCATTAGTTTTTGCTACACTAGAATAGCTAATTTTTTCTTTTTTTTCAATTATTTTCCTCATTTTGACTGGACATGTCCTAGATACTGCCAAGTGAGCGCCACCGCAGTTAACACAGCAAAGCTCGCTGGGCTTGTCACACTCTTTATAGCTGTGGTCACCTGCACAACAGCTACAGCGCTGTTTGCCGTTACATACCTTGGCTGAGTGGTGAAATTTGAAGCAGCGATAGCACTGCTGAAGAGGTGGGATGTATTCGTACACTTTATATGAGAACAAATCATACTGAACATTAGATGGTAGTGTATTTGACAGAAATGTAATACTGACAGTTTGAAGTGGGCTCCAATTTGATCCCACTTTCTTAGTGAATCTCCGTACTGCTACTATTTCATATATTGATGATAATTTTCTGTACAACTCTTTATTTGAGATGTTTGATGGGACATGTCTAATAATACCGATTCGCTCAATTTGAGCGGCTGGTATGTAGGCTTTCAGTTTGTATTTGTCTAGGAAATGTTCATTGGTAAGTAAATTATTTGCTGTGTTGCACTGCTTAAATACTACCACTATTTTGTTGGCATTTATGCGACGAATCGCCACCACTCCCTTTACTTCCGAGGCAAAGATGTGGTTGAGGTAAATGGGACTTTTATTCCCAAGGCGCTCTTTTTCCCTGCTTTCTACAAAGGCGTTAAATTCAATATTTGTTGAATGTTCTGGGTAAAGTCTACGATATGACGGTTTTAAAAATGGTAAATAAAGTGATTCACTTTCCTCACCGCCACCGCCGTCAGTCCGTGATGAATCCTCCTTTCTCTTCCTTACTTTAGGGTTTGGGGGAGCAGCACCCCCTCCCTCGTCCTCCTCCATTATCAAAAAAGAATTATCAATAAAAAATGAGTATTATATACAAGACTTACTATTTACAAATTAAAATTAATTATTTAGTAAGATTTGAAAAAAAATTACGCGCGCTCTTTTCAAATTCCCGCCAAAAAAAAAAAAAAAGCCGCTGATGTTGGCTTGCGTGATCGTGTTACCATACTAAGATTTTGTTTAACTCATATACTCTAACCTTAAAGTCGAAACTTATTTTCTCCTTTGTTGCCGTTTTTCGGGCGCGGAAATAGACATGTGGAAGGAGTAACTTCGCCCTCCTTGGTGATGGTAATGAGTGTCTTTTTTTAAATATCCATATCAATAAAAATTAAAACTTAAGTACTATCTTATCAACAAAATCACGTGTTTAGTAAAGTTATGTATATTGACAATTAATATCTAATTGTCAATATACATAACTTTACTAAACACGTGATTTAAAAAAAAAAAAAAAAAAAAAAAAATTGTTAGTGCTAACGTTTACATCTTACAATCTCCCCTATTACGCGGCAAAATGTCATAAGCTGGCACTCACATGGGGACTTTACCGTAATACCAACATACAGAAAACGATCTGTCAGAGGTAAACAAACCGTGAACGGACCATTGGCATAGTAGAACTAGAACTTTGGGCTTTTTTGGCGGGATTTGGAAGGAATCGTATGGCATCGTTTTATTAATTAGCAAAATTAGTGTTTTTTCGAGTGCTTTGTGTGTATTAATGGTGGATTCTTAAACATAAACGTTCGACAACGTGCACTAGTGTTGGGAAGTGATAAAACGCAGTGAATCGCAACTTTGCATTTTCTGACAAAAAAATCCAAAGAAACTTTCAGAAATTTATCCACCGCTTTTCTGAAGGAAGACTGACTTTGACTTAGGGCTGTACTTGACTTTGACTGGACTTAGAGGACGAGGACTGTGACTTATTTAAGCAAAATGAAGATATGACTTGTTTGTGGCCAACTGCAATGCAAGAAGCCAAAAAGAAAGAAAAAAAAAAAAAAAAAAAAAAACTAGAACTTTGAAAATTTTATAACAAAATCTGTATGCTACTTAACCCAACGTACAATAGTAAAGGCATTCTTTGCAATGCAGTCAGTACCTATCTTCCATAGCACATAAACAAAAGTGAAAGTAGAAAACAGGCTCTGTGCATAAAGTAAACAGCTCAAAATGTGAAGATAATAATGTAAATAAGTCACTCGATCATTGCAGCACCAACGATAAATCACAAACCAATTGTCTACTTTTTCGAAGCTACACGCCGTGGCTTACTGCTGATATTCTTCGGGATTTCAGCTGGTCTGTCAGTGACGTCGATTATCCCTGAGAGTTCCCGAAGTGAAGCTATACGGTGTCGCGCTCCCTTCATGTCAATCACATGGATATAACCTTCTCTCGTCCAACTCTTGCTGACCCCAAACTTTTCACGAGCAGCCAGGAATACCTCATGGCGAGACTTTGTGAGGAATTCGGAGATTGTTATGCCAGTGCCCTTCAATGCTGTTTTTGAGAACCAGATTTTATCTCTGATGATAACACTCTCAAATTTAACCAGAACGGGCCTGGGTTTATGCATACTAGAAGGCCGGCCCATTCTGTGACACCGCCGGATATCTGTAGCAGTAAAAGTGGCCAGACCAAGCTGTTGTTTAACTACATTCACAATTACAGTGTTTGTCACCTCAGATTTGTCCTCTGCAATACCGTGAATCAGTAGTATTTTTCGTCGCCCACGCATTTCAATGTTATCAACTTCGCTGGAAAGCCTATCCACCTGACGCTGAAGCACATTCATAGCGTCCAACATGAAGGTCCTAAACAGCACAAAGTCAGCCGCAATACTGGACGCAGCAACAGAAGGTGATGAAGTGGTGGCCTGTTGTAGTTTAGTCTCGAACTTAGCAAGACCATCAAAAAACACTGTCCTGAGACTTGACATAGACTCCTTCACTTCACTCTCCATGGTAGTTTTGCAATTGATGTGCAAATTTGTTGAAACCACTCCTACTGGTAGGTGAAATATGCTAGTTATTTATAATGTGCATTAACTTAACTATATTAACTTTAATATATTTAAATTTAAAATTTAAGAACAGAGCAATTTCAAACGTTACTTATTTCACAACTGTATGTTTACTTTTTTCACAACAATATACCTAAAAACTTTAAAATAATTATAAAATATCCTGGTGTTATTGGCTTTCTTCAGAGGTACCCATCCTCGATTCTTCAATCCTAACGTACAACAGTTACGGATAACCAGGATAGGATTGACGAATCGAACTCCTCATCGGAGGAAATTTGGATGTAGGAGAAGAACAATATCTGTACCCTCCAGATTCTTATTTGTCTGCCTCGGTGGCATTCGGTAATATAACTGACTGTCGCGCTGGGGTCCTGGGTTCGATTCCCGGGCAGGCCAAAAAATCGTGGGATCTACCAATGTTTGTTTCGAAGATTTGATGTTTTCTAAGTATAATATGTATAAATAAATAGATAAATTCTTTCTTGCCATTAATTGTATACATATCTTCATGAAATTGGAATTCCCTGATACCTGCGCTAGTACAAACTGTGTTGCAGATATCAGTGTTCTCTCCCAAAATATGCTCGTCGTACAATATTATTCCAGTCGGTGTCGAGACCCTAGGTCCATGGGGTCCCAACGCACATAATTTTTTTTTAAATTTTGAAGAAGCGTCTTGTGGAGTCAACTGGTGACCCAAGGGCTGGCAGTTATTTCTCCCAACGAATAGGCATCGCCGTTCAAAGGGGGAATGCTGCCAGTCTTTTGGGCACAATGCCACGGGGGCCCTATTTAGATTTACTTTAGTTTTATTTATTCATATTGTAAATAGTTATTAATTTATTTTAAAATTTGTCTAATATTTTATTAAATAAATTTAATATATTTATTAAACTATTAAACTAATTGTTGTCAAACTGATTATGATTAAACCTCTTTTCATAATCAATAAGCGAGTACAACCGTTAAACAACACTATGCCAAAGACAAACAAGACTGAAAAAATAATTTAATGACAAGCAAGAATGACAGGTTTAAATTTTTATCATCGAAGTATTTTTCCTGAAATTATTCTATATTCTAAAGGTAAATTGGTGTCGAAATGGCCGCATAAATCTAACTATGGTTCCTTAAAACGAATATGATCAGGATTGATATTTAAATGTAAGTAATTATGGAGAGTCGAGATCCAATCTGTTTGTTTACTACATTGTTTGAAAGATTATACACGAACCTGGCCGAAGGTAGCCGAGAGTGTGATTCGTTTTCGTGACAGAATTTCTGGATTCGGTCTCCACGCAAGGCCCGCGATAGAAGCTATGCAATAGCTTAAAAATACTCGCTGGGTGTTCAACATAAGCTACCGAAGCCAAAAATATAGCTAGAAAATTTTTTGTCTGTTTGCTTTGCTTTGTCCGGAATGATCTCGAAAAGTACTCAATAGATTTGATTCAATGCACAAATATTAAGTAGGGGTAGGGTCTTCTAATAGGCTATTTATTATCACATTTATCACGCTACATATCCTGGAGGCTAAGCAGAGAGCAATGAAATTGGCATTTCAACAACATTTTCATAAATTGGAAAAGGCTTACGTCCAACAGTGGATTGCCAAAGGTAGATTTGATTGAAGTAAAGATCACAAACCATTAACCTATTATGTGTCTCACAAAATGTCTCGCATGTAGTAGTACCTATCTCCAGTAGACTGACATCATTGCCACGTTGTATATTTGTATTTTTTTTTTCATTGCGTAGATTTGACCTGTTTACACTCCTCATTACCGACCAATGGTTGACAACGTATGAAGAAATTGAATTACAGTCACTATTTAACCATCAGAATCGATTCAGTGGTTCAGACTTGAAAGTAGAACAAACAGAGTTACTTACATATTTCTATTCGTAGGAATATTTTGTCAGTTAATATATTAAACTACACTTAGGTAAGGGGACCAAAAAATCTTCCAATGATTCATTGCCATTGATCTACGAAAAATGTTCATTTAATTTTTTAGATAGCATGAGAATAATATAGATTTAATAAATATCCTGTAGGGCAGGCGATGAATGGAAATTGAACTTTAGGCCTTTGATATCAAACATAATATTTATTTACACAATCAAAACTTCTGAGCTTTTAAAAGGTTTTGCTCATTCTGTATACAAACGTTAATGGCGCCATAGAAAGTTTCCAAAGGGGCGGTATAAAGTGAAATTCAAAGGGAGGTACGTTGTTTACAGCTGGTACGCTAGCGGAACTCCTTTTAGAAACAGAAATGGTTTAGTACGAACATAAATGAGGTGAATGTTGATGTAGTATGTACCCACAACTCTGGGTGTGCATATTTTTGTAATAGAAGTAAAACGTTCGAAGAATAGTTGAGTCATTTTTGGAAGCGGAAAATTTATAGGTATTAATGATGTGCCATAACTTGCTTGCTTGGGCAGCTTGAAAATTTTCAACAGCAGGCAGTCACAACCTGCGCCTGTCCATATCAACACAGCAATACGGCTTACCACCTATTACGTGGGACAGAATCTAAAAAGGTGAAATGTGGGAGATATAATATGTCTCTGCCTACCCCGTCGAGGATAAAGGTGTGATCATTTGTATGTATGTATTATGATATGCTAAAACATGTGGCTTGTGTTCACACAATACACAGATTACACAACGAACATAATATATATTATAGTTGCTGCAGCCGATTTGACTTGATTCATAAGGGTCCGTTCACACAGACCGGCTCGGAGAGCATCGGCGCGCACTTTTCTTTTCACACAGACCGGATCGGATACGCTCGGAGTTGGTCGGAGAGGAGCCGCCAACTATTTCACACAGACCGGCTAAAGGGGATGCGCTCGGAGCTGGTCGGATGCGCTCGCAGCCGATCGGATGCGCTCGCAGCCGGTCGGATGCATCGAGTGCATCGATTTACTACAAAGGCCGTACCAGTATTCCAAGTTTTGTTTTCGGTGTTAACAGGTGCTTTTCGGAACATGGTTTTAGATAGCTCCGATGAAGAAATATATAATTTTTTTATCAGTCATGTTTTCGTATAAGTGCACACAACTGAGGGGCAAGTGCGAGTTTCGGTGAGCGCCTGTCGACATTCACGAACGAGCGCGTTATCATCTATTTGTATGGGATCGTGACAAGTTCCCGCGTTTACAGCTAGGTGGCGGGGTCTCGATTCCAAACGAATTGGTGAGCCGAGTATGTATGTGATGATTGACATTATACATTATTGACAACTGTCTGTGATGGTGACTAAGCAGCAGTAGTGACTTGTGTTGTTTTTAAATGATTTCTAGACTTTTATTTTTAAAATGTTGACATTTTTCAGATTGTATTTAATGTTAATGAAGTTAAATGATTTATGATTCTATTTTTGTTTCTATGTACTCTATGTTTGTATGATAAATATTTTGTTTAACTGTGTAATTAATTGCACTATTTGTACACCACGCTGTGTGGTAGAACATAGAGAACTCTAGCAATAATTTTAAAAGACCTGTAACGTACCTATGTTTCACAAATAAATAAATGCAATGGAATGAATGTCGACAAGCTCACGCAAAAACTCGCACTTGCCCCTCTATTCTGTTTAAATTGTGCCATCAAAATGGCGGTCTGCGTGGGGAGGCGTGCACGCAATCGGAGCTGATCGGCTGCGCGAGCGGGAAAGGGCACGCAATCGGAGCCGATCGGCTGCGCGAGCTAGAAAGAGCATGCAATTGGAGCCGATCGGCTGCGCGAGCGGGAAAGAGCATGAAATCGGAGCCGGACGGCTGCGCGAACGAGAAAAGTACGCGATCGGAGCCGGTCAGCTCCTCTTATTATTTCACACCAAGCGCGTTCAAGCATTCTCAATGACAAAAGCAGTGCACATGCAAAAATAAACCTTACTTCAAATAATAAGAACTCTGTTTTCAACGTGATAAGAATCTGCTCTCCTCTCCGAGCCGGTCTGTGTGAACGGACCTAATTCATAATTCTTTATTTTTGCAAACAAGGGTTATATAGGTTGTTACAAAATTTAGGTACATTGTGTCCTCCAAGTTTCGCCCTCATATTGGCATGCAAAATACAATTTATATATTATACCTAATTAGTCTAATATATAAATTGACCTTTCTCTCAATTCGGAAAATATCTTATGATGAAAAAATAGGCAAAAAAATTGAAACGCAACGCCGCCCGGGTAAGGCGTGCTTAGGACCTGGGTTCGATTCCCTGGTCGGTTCAAATATTTATTTGGTTCACAAGTATGTTTTTCAGTTGTCTAGATCCAATAGCACAAGCTTATTTATTAGCTTTATTTGGGACGTTGTTTGAGAATATTCAACAATATTTTAAAGTAAAGTACCAGAACAACAGAGACGGTTAAGAGCTTTTCATCAAAATTACAAAAGCTATGTCAACGTTTAGAAAATCCTTTGTAATGTTGATCTTTTATTAAATAATGTCAATTAGCGAGCAGACTAAATGGCAATTAAGGTTGACTTAGTAAAAAAATTTTTCAATAAAAAATTAAACCGACTTCAAGCAAATCCTGAAAAATAAAATTTACTTAGCACAAAGTAATATGTATTTTGATTTTATCAGATTTTATTCAATATCATATTGAAGTCGGCGCCAAGTAAACCCATAGTTTTATGTAGGTATTATATTGATGGCACCAACTTCAATATTATATTGAATTAAATATGATAAATCAAAATACATATTACTTTGTGCTAAGTAAATTTTATTTTTCAGGATTTGCTTGAAGTCGGTTTAATTTTTTATTGAAAAATTTTTTTTCATCATTTTAAGTGACGGGTGAATTGAAAAATATAGGTATCTATCTAGGTGAAAGTTCTCATCGATACAAATCAATCAAGCCCAAACACAAGGTAGCTGCTGTAAATCGTTAAGGAATTCCCTCGACTGTCTTTCGGTTCCATCATCAGATCGACTCCAGACATTCATTAAATTGTAGTACCTTTAAGCACTGAATTAAAAAGTTAACAAACGCACTAGTTGTCCCTACAATTTTCGGTGGTTGCCTTCGATTTCTCCTGAATCCCATCATCAGATTCTGACCTGGTGAAATTGGGACCTCCTCAGAAGTGAACTCTATCCAACAAAAAGCAGATTTGAAATTCGTCTATAATTGACGAAATATCCGTGCACATACATAAAACATTGAGAACTTCCTTTTTTTTAAGTCGGATCTATCAATCTAAGTGTAAAGTTCTCATCAATACAAATCAATCAAGCCCAAACACAAGGTAACTGCTGTAAATTGTTAAGGAATGCCCTCGACTGTCTTTCGACTCTATCTCAGATAGACTCCAGACCTTCATTAAAATGTAGAACATTAAAGCACTTAACTAAAAAGTTAACAAGCGCACTAGTTGTCCCTACAATTTTAGGTGGTTGCCCTCGTTTTCTCCTGGATCCCATCATCAGATCCTGACCTGGTGAAAATGGGACCACCTCAGAAGTAAACCCTATTCAACAAAAAAAGAAATTTTGAAATCCGTCTATAATTGACGGAAATATCGCCTGACATACATAAAAAAAAATACATACAGACGAATTGAGAACCTCCTCCTTTTTTTGAAGTCGGTTAAAAATAAGAACGTTTTAGCTTTTTGGGATTTTATTTTACCGTTCTTTTTTAAGGAATTGTACTAAAATCTTGTGTAAAATTTTTATGCTTAAAATATTACAGAACTATCATTTTAGCCAATGAGTAATCGTGATTTCTTTTAAAACCTTAAAAGCAAACATTTCTATTTTTGGTTTCGAAAAGTATTTGCCGGGGGGAGCTGGCTTGGTTCACACAAATCATTCATTAAAATCAGCCTACAATAGTTCACTTACCAAGGTCTCTCTCAATCATTTTCACGAGTGATTGACCTTATCACACTGGCCAGAAAGGTTGGTACAGATGTTTTGTTACGAAATTTTCTTTTTTGTCCTCTTCTTTATGCCTCATACTTCGTACGTTAGTCAATAGGTGTCCCTCTAGGAATTGAGGCTGGTTTATACGACCTACATAAGCCAGTCTCAATTCCTTACAGAAGCAGGCCCATGACGGCAGCGTGACGTGAGCAACTCACGCACGCCCCCCCTTACAAGCGGGATCACACCCGAAACCCCCCAAAGACGCGGGATAGCACCCGAACCACCCTTGGGAGTCCTGGGACATCCTTCCGAGGTCTTCCCCGGGGCTCCCAACCATAGGCTGTTAGGCGTTACGTGAGGTTTTCTTAGTCGGTAGGAGTCCGGCATAACATCCATGAGGATTTTCACTCACGTTAAACAAAAAAAAAGCCAGCCTCAATTCCTAAAATTTGAATAGAGTTAAAAAGCTAGTTTATACCAATGTGATCGGTAGCATAGGCCGTGATTGTCTTATCTAGGGACCCAAAGGTTTGCTGTCACGGCTAAATGAAAAGGTAAACTTGCCTACAGACAACAATAACAGCTTACTATGGTAGACCAGTCATATAGAATTCTGGATCAAAGTTTCCAAAAGACTTTGTACTTAACTATTTAGTAGGAACTTTTATGAACTAAACTGTGCCTCACCGCAAAAATACTTCCTAAAATAAACTTGTCTAACAAACATTTTTCGAAATATTCCACAAGAGCGTGACAATGTAAGCCCTGACCACAGCTATGCAAAGCCCTAAATAATTTACCAAAGAGTGTGTAAGGGTAATTTAACAACACAATTTTGTTAAGTCTAAAAACTCATTTCTTAATATCATTATGGCTTATGGTTTCCAAGATAGGTAGAAGAAGCTTGTACATAACCTATTCTGGTTACGGGTGGTTTCAAACTGATTGCAAATACTTTATCTGTAAAGTAATTATGGCTCTCCCGTTTTCATGTTGAGGGAGTCAGGAATGGCATTTATTCCATTGTACGTATCCTAATGTAAGAAGAGAGCTACTCATATTATACCTATATTTTATCGATATCTAATTGTAACTGTTGCGCTTTATTGGGTATTATATTTCGGAATAACTTGGCTATCTAATGGTGAATTTAAAAAATCGGCTGTGAAGTTCCAGTTTCTCGCTGGCCTACAAATATTATAGTCACGCCTTTATTCCAGAGACGGTAGGCAGAGACATAGTATACGGCTGTATACGCCCCCATTCCACTTTATAGTATTTTGACCCAAGTAACGTGGCGAATCTATAGCCGTGTTAAAACAACCAATGTCTTGACGATGTCGATCTGAAACATTTTTTTTTTATTTCATATTTTTATAGAGACAGTAGAGAGAATCTTCGCCAGAACTGAGCGTTTCAAAAGATCGTTCCTCTGTCGAACTATAAGAACATGGAACAACCTGCACGCGCACGTGTTTCCCTCATCTTACAATCCCGGGTTCTTCAAGAGGAGCGTAAAGAGGCACATCACAGGGCCGCCAACTGGAAGACCACTGTCAGAAGTGGCCCCCAATAGCTAGATGTGCCACGGCTTTCCATCAGGCTAGTGGCGAAGTGTCAATTTGGCGACCTAAATATTTAAAAAAAAAGACTACTAGATTACCCTGTAATTTAATTAATATAGATAAGACTAATTCGGTGCCGTTACCACTGCGCAAAAAGACTGGTATAATTATCTTTGAACCACAGAGTGCTCTTCTATAAATATTATATTACTACCTAAACAAACTAATCCCTGCAGAGTTAGAACATGAGAGAGTCGGCTTTATTTCATCTTTAATTAAGAATGCCGTTTACATTAAGGCTGAAAACACATCTTACGAACAATTTGCCGCTCATCCTCAGCTACCTTATCATGCTAAGTTTCAGTTGTGTCTATTTTTACTAACCTATTAGTGATCACTTCAAGTAGCCCTAGTATTTATTTCTCCAATACCGAGTCCAAATTGATTGACTTAGCTCTGACAATTTTCCTTTTGATATATATAATTATGCATACCTAGTAGGTACTAGCCACGTGGTTTCACCCACTTAGTATTAGTACCCATTGGTGTAGTTATACGGGAATAAAATGTAATGCTTTACACTATTTATTTTTAACGCGAGGGAAAATCCATCACGGATGCTATGCCCGACTCCTACCGACTAAAAAACCTCACGTAACGTCCAACAGCCTATGGTTGGGAGCCCCGGGTAAGCCCTCGGAAGGATGTCCCAGGACTCAGGCCATACACTATACTAATTAGAGACAGCCCAGTATGAGTCTCTCTACAGGTATATAACAAGAAAATAGATATTCCTGCCCTCTATAACTGCTGCTCATATTTCGTTAGACGTGTATCCACAATAAGGCCTAAAGTCGGGATCAGCTAATGTTATAATGAAGCATTTATGAATGCTTAGCTCAAATGCTTCTGCTAAGGTTTTGGTAATTTCATAATACAGTGCTACATTGGGTAGTTCTCTCATAACATTAATGATTATGTAGGCACTAATAATGTCCTAGTAGTAACAGGGTAAAAGTACAAATATCACTACCTTAATGAAGTGTGTCGTACTTGTGGGCGGAGGTCGGACGACCCTGTCCACTGATGATCGTTTAGCGGGAGGTACCTGCCCCGTGTTCTAGAGGTGCCTTTAGCCCCCGCCCGCTTTCTACCCTCTCTGCTTGCAGAGGGGCGCTCGGGAGCGGTGCGATGCGGGCTTAATTTTATCAACTTCTTAGGGAGCTCCACCGGCGAGGAGATTCATGCATTTCAGGGGCACTCCTAGCCGGGGCGACGTCCTTCGACCCAGCTATAGGGCGACGAGGAACACCGCGGTGTTTAATGGGAAGAACTGTCCTTTTCTGGGGCCAGGAGTCCCACACACCGTCCCAGCTGACTCCGTGGCTGGTATGAAGGTGCATAAAGGCGTGACCAAAAAAAAACTTTGTAGTAGGTATTACGAAAAAATAAAATAAGCATCAATATATTTCTTTAGGAATAAACATCGCTAAAATAAATATAAGTATTTATTTCAAGCAAAACTTTCCAGCCACCCTTCATGCTTCATTGAACACGACCATTCGTCCGTGACTCACCTACGTGCCACTTCAAATAGAATGTCCAGACGATTATTGTGCTAAATACGGCGTCGACAAACCAACCGTAGCGGTGGAGAGATAATAATAGGAAAACTATAAATGAGAACGACGGAGTCGTCTTTTATTAAAAGGGCGCCTATTCTGGGGCTTTTTTTCACAATTTCGTAGCTACAAGGCGAGGAAATTTCAGTATATGTAATGTCGAAGTCGAAGTATGACTAGTTTTCCAATATATGAAGGCGTGCAAAGCGCACATTAGCCTTTTTTTCTGGCCAACCGTCACAGAGCAAGAAACTACGGACCTTGGTGTTCGGTGTTATCCATGTGCTATCTGTGTTTGTAAGAATGTTAGATGGAGGACCTAGGTCCTTGACATAGTCAAAAGAATTGCCAGCGTAAGAACCATCTGGTGGGGTGGGACACGTTGATCGTAAAACTAGATACCAGTTTGAAAGTTCTGGAGCTGTTCTTCTGAACGCATCGTAGAACTTCGTTACGAGGAGTTAGCGGAGGTACCCGGCGCTACGAGGGATATAAGTAGTAGTACCGTGTGGTTTTAGTCGCTTCAAGTCCGGCATGACATCCGTAGGGATTTCTACACGTAAAAACCTGGCCAAGTGCGAGTTGGACTAACCCCTGAAGGGTTTCGTAGCAAGTAACATATATAAAAGTTCTTATAGATCGTTGTAACTTTGATTGATGTTTTAAACGTTCGCAGTGGTAGTGATTTTTCTAACCGAAAATTGCGGTTTATGACGTTTTAAAAAAATACTACCAGCTCTATATCGTTCAAACCAATTTTCATTGGTAGTTTTTATGGCAATTTACATCATATATTCTTCTTAGATTTATCATTCTCTTAGTTTAGAAGTTAGAGGGGGGGGGGGGGGACACATTTTTCCACTTTGGAAGTGTCTCTTGCGCAAACTATCCACTTAAGAAAAAAATAATATTAGAAACCTCAATAGCATTTTTGATGACCTATCTATAGACACCCTACATGTATGAGTTTGATGAAAAAAAAATTTTGAGTTTCAGTTCTGAGTATGGGGACCCCCAAAATTTACTGCTTTTTTTCTAGTTTTATATAAGAATCTTAATGTGGTTCACAGAATACATCTAGTTACCAAGTTTCAATAGCATAGGCGGAGAAAAGTGATAATATATAATTATATTTATTAGTTATTATAGTATTGTTATAATATATATTTTAAGATATAATGTTCTCACCTGATAGCAGTAATGATAGTGATGTTTATTACTCTGCGGAAAGTAGCTCTAGTTTTCAAGGTGTGCGTTCGCGCAGCGGAATGTTGTTGAATTTAAAGATTTTAATTATGCAGATATTTAGTAAATGACGTCGTGTAATTGTGTATGGTAAAAAGAAAATTGTGTATGCAGCCATTGTGGAGAAATTCGCCAAAAACTGATTCCGCTGGGCGAACGTTGTCCTAGCGGAACTTTTTTTAAATCCATGCACTTAAAAGAAAAAAAATGTGTCCAACAATTAGTGTGTATTTGTGTGTAATTGTGTATGTATGAATAAAATAAGTGTATGCATAAACTTCGGAGAAATTCAAGTTTCCGCTACGCGAACGTTTGGCCATTAGCTAGTTTTCTTATAAAGCGCTTATATAGAGAGCTGTAGATTTTTACATACGTTGTTTTGAATTTGTTTATATTTGTTTAAAAAATAGACTTAGAAAAAAATGTAGGATTTAAAAGATAAAAATATAAACGTAAAATACGCTTATTAGGTATTAGTTCGTAAGGTATACACTTTGGGGTCTAGATTTTCACGTTTATACAAACCATGTAAGTGCCTGCAACATGTTGCCAAGTATCAATGATGTTCCGTTAGTAATTAAAGGGTTATAGGACAATTTACCATGAATAGATCACTGTTTACAAAGCAGTCAAATATCACGGCGTTCTAAAGGAATTGCATAGTAAAATGTATTCCAATAATTAGTTTATTAATTCAACTACTCACATGCAAAATTTGATCTCATCAAATTCAGTAATTAAAGAGAAACAATTAAAATACTGACAAAGCATCGAAAGCCTACATAACCCGACCAAGTTCGAATGGCTACAAAAAAGCGGCCGTGCAATATATTTAGGTAACATTCTAAAATTTACAGTATAATACCGGTTTTGAATTGGTACAGGTGATAACATAATTGTTGTTTCGATATAATTTATATGTGATCAGTGATTTAAATTTTTATTGAAGCTCGAAATACATATTATCCTTACCCTCATATTCATAATCGTTTATTATACCTATTTTAGTTAAAACACATTTTAAGTCTATTGTTGTCTCTAACTAATGACAGAGTATGTTTAGCAAGCGTTTGTTAATGTTAAGTTTTTATAAACAAGGGACTAGTCATGACAAGCACCTCAGCTGCGCTCCCGATACGCTCAAAATACACACGGCCTGTGCGCGCACATGAGTTGTATGCCAAGTTCTGCCGTTACTGGGGCGCGCGCCCAAGGATTGTCATGATTAGTACCAAAGAGCTGTATTTTCATTCATTAATTCATATGCTCACGGCTGTTGTCCCAGAAGGGGTAGGCAGAGGTGTGACATTTCTGTGTCACCCACATTTCGCCATTTTTGGGTTTCTACGTAACAGGTGGCGAGAAATAAATAATAAATACGTAATTATTATATGTATACGTAACAGGTGGTGAGAAATAAATAATAAATACATAATTACTATATGTAATTACAAATATTTTTGTACACAGATGTTTAATTAGAGAAGTACTTGTTAATAGGAGATTTATTTTTATCGTAGATGGTGGCGTTATTATTAAAAAATATTTTTCATTCAAGAAATCAATTGTTTAATTTTTTCCTAACGCTTGTGTACGCAACTGTACTATAATAATAAATACTATACTGGAAGGTTAAGAGCGTTACTTAGATATATGGCACGGCCGCTTTTTTGTAGCCATTCGAACTTGGTCGGGTTATGTAGGCTTTCGATGTTTTGTCAGTATTTAAATTGTTTCTCTTTAATTACTGAATTTAATGAGATGAAATTTTGCATGTGAGTAGTTGAATTAATAAACTAATCATTGGCATACATTTTACTATGCAATTCCTTTAGAACGCCGTGATATTTGACTGCTTTGTAAACAGTGATCTATTCATGGTAAATTGTCCTATAACCCTTTAATTACTAACGGAACATCATTGATACTTGGCAACATGTTGCAGGCACTTACATGGTTTGTATAAACGTGAAAATCTAGACCCCAAAGTGTATACTTTACGAACTACGACCTAAAAAGCGTATTTTACGTTTATATTTTTATCTTTTAAACCCTACATTTTTTTCCAAATCTGTTTTTTAAACAAATATAAACAAATTCAAAACAACGTATGTAAAAATCTACAGCTCTCTATATAAGCGCTTTATATGAAAACTAGCTAATGGCCAAACGTTCGCGTAGCGGAAACTTGAATTTCTCCGAAGTTTATGCATACACTTATTTTATTCATACATACACAATTACACACAAATACACACTAATTGTTGGACACATTTTTTTTCTTTTAAGTGCATGGATTTAAAAAAAGTTCCGCTAGGACAACGTTCGCCCAGCGGAATCAGTTTTTGGCGAATTTCTCCACAATGGCTGCATACACAATTTTCTTTTTACCATACACAATTACACGACGTCATTTACTAAATATCTGCGTCATTTACTATTAGCTGCGCGAACGCACACTGAAAACGCACACGTTTTCAGTGTGCGTTCGCGCAGCGGAATGTTGTTGAATTTAAAGATTTTAATTATGCAGATATTTAGTAAATGACGTCGTGTAATTGTGTATGGTAAAAAGAAAATTGTGTATGCAGCCATTGTGGAGAAATTCGCCAAAAACTGATTCCGCTGGGCGAACGTTGTCCTAGCGGAACTTTTTTTAAATCCATGCACTTAAAAGAAAAAAAATGTGTCCAACAATTAGTGTGTATTTGTGTGTAATTGTGTATGTATGAATAAAATAAGTGTATGCATAAACTTCGGAGAAATTCAAGTTTCCGCTACGCGAACGTTTGGCCATTAGCTAGTTTTCTTATAAAGCGCTTATATAGAGAGCTGTAGATTTTTACATAGGTACGTTGTTTTGAATTTGTTTATATTTGTTTAAAAAATAGACTTAGAAAAAAATGTAGGATTTAAAAGATAAAAATATAAACGTAAAATACGCTTATTAGGTATTAGTTCGTAAGGTATACACTTTGGGGTCTAGATTTTCACGTTTATACAAACCATGTAAGTGCCTGCAACATGTTGCCAAGTATCAATGATGTTCCGTTAGTAATTAAAGGGTTATAGGACAATTTACCATGAATAGATCACTGTTTACAAAGCAGTCAAATATCACGGCGTTCTAAAGGAATTGCATAGTAAAATGTATTCCAATAATTAGTTTATTAATTCAACTACTCACATGCAAAATTTGATCTCATCAAATTCAGTAATTAAAGAGAAACAATTAAAATACTGACAAAGCATCGAAAGCCTACATAACCCGACCAAGTTCGAATGGCTACAAAAAAGCGGCCGTGCAATATATTTAGGTAACATTCTAAAATTTACAGTATAATACCGGTTTTGAATTGGTACAGGTGATAACATAATTGTTGTTTCGATATAATTTATATGTGATCAGTGATTTAAATTTTTATTGAAGCTCGAAATACATATTATCCTTACCCTCATATTCATAATCGTTTATTATACCTATTTTAGTTAAAACACATTTTAAGTCTATTGTTGTCTCTAACTAATGACAGAGTATGTTTAGCAAGCGTTTGTTAATGTTAAGTTTTTATAAACAAGGGACTAGTCATGACAAGCACCTCAGCTGCGCTCCCGATACGCTCAAAATACACACGGCCTGTGCGCGCACATGAGTTGTATGCCAAGTTCTGCCGTTACTGGGGCGCGCGCCCAAGGATTGTCATGATTAGTACCAAAGAGCTGTATTTTCATTCATTAATTCATATGCTCACGGCTGTTGTCCCAGAAGGGGTAGGCAGAGGTGTGACATTTCTGTGTCACCCACATTTCGCCATTTTTGGGTTTCTACGTAACAGGTGGCGAGAAATAAATAATAAATACGTAATTATTATATGTATACGTAACAGGTGGTGAGAAATAAATAATAAATACATAATTACTATATGTAATTACAAATATTTTTGTACACAGATGTTTAATTAGAGAAGTACTTGTTAATAGGAGATTTATTTTTATCGTAGATGGTGGCGTTATTATTAAAAAATATTTTTCATTCAAGAAATCAATTGTTTAATTTTTTCCTAACGCTTGTGTACGCAACTGTACTATAATAATAAATACTATACTGGAAGGTTAAGAGCGTTACTTAGATATATGGCACGGCCGCTTTTTTGTAGCCATTCGAACTTGGTCGGGTTATGTAGGCTTTCGATGTTTTGTCAGTATTTAAATTGTTTCTCTTTAATTACTGAATTTAATGAGATGAAATTTTGCATGTGAGTAGTTGAATTAATAAACTAATCATTGGCATACATTTTACTATGCAATTCCTTTAGAACGCCGTGATATTTGACTGCTTTGTAAACAGTGATCTATTCATGGTAAATTGTCCTATAACCCTTTAATTACTAACGGAACATCATTGATACTTGGCAACATGTTGCAGGCACTTACATGGTTTGTATAAACGTGAAAATCTAGACCCCAAAGTGTATACTTTACGAACTACGACCTAAAAAGCGTATTTTACGTTTATATTTTTATCTTTTAAACCCTACATTTTTTTCCAAATCTGTTTTTTAAACAAATATAAACAAATTCAAAACAACGTATGTAAAAATCTACAGCTCTCTATATAAGCGCTTTATATGAAAACTAGCTAATGGCCAAACGTTCGCGTAGCGGAAACTTGAATTTCTCCGAAGTTTATGCATACACTAATTTTATTCATACATACACAATTACACACAAATACACACTAATTGTTGGACACATTTTTTTTCTTATAAGTGCATGTATTTAAAAAAAGTTCCGCTAGGACAACGTTCGCCCAGCGGAATCAGTTTTTGGCGAATTTCTCCACAATGGCTGCATACACAATTTTCTTTTTATCATACACAATTACACGACGTCATATACTAAATATCTGCATAATTAAAATCTTTAAATTCAACAACATTCCGCTGCGCGAACGCACACGTTTTCAAGCTGTACCCTCACCTAAAAATTCAAGACCTTCACTTGCAGGGTTTCTGACGTCTCAGTTTTCGGATGTTATTGGGAATTTTAATGTGGTTCATATAAAAGCTCAAAGTATTCCGGGTCATATAACAGAAATGCTGGCGTCTTTTGACTGTACAAATATTCACGCTATACTTGTCTCTGAAACATGGATGAAACCATGCTTGTCTTCCACTCCTTATATTCTACCAGGGTTCAACTTCATCCGTAATGATCGTGGTCCGGATGGTTACGGTGGTGTGGCTATTTACTTACGTTCTCAGTTTTCGTATAATGTTTTAAGTACATCGCCACAGCCGCCTCTGCCATATTCGGGGGAGCATCTTTTTCTAGAGGTTGAACTCTTCCATAGCAAAGTCCTTCTTGGGGTTTATTACGGTCCTTCTTCAAATATAAACTACTTTTCTTCTTTTGAAACCCTTCTGGAAGGCTTTGCTTCAATGTGCAGTCACACAATAATCATGGGTGATTTCAACACATGTCTTCTTAAAAATGACTCTCGCTCCTCTACTTTCCAATCCATCATCCAATCCAATAACCTATCGATTCTACCCTCCAGTACCACTCACCACTGTCCTAATCATCCTCCGTCGCTACTCGATCTAATAATTGTTTCCTCAGCTAGTAGAGTGGCTAAACATGGTCAGCGGAATGCTGATGAGTTTTCTTTTCACGACTTAATTTTTCTATCATATCGTCTTCGGTTGCCTAAGCTCAGACCCCCGCTTCTTGCGCTCCGCAACTTTGGTGGTATGAATCTTGGTGATCTGCGAAGGGACGCCGGTGGCATTGACTGGCATCCGCTTTTGGATTCGGATTGCATTGATGTCAAGGTTGAACTGCTCATTACAAATGTGATATCGTTGTATGACGTGCATGCCCCAGTTCGCAAAATTAAAATAAAACAGCTGCCGTCGCCTTGTATCACAAATGACATCAAGGCGCTGATATCAAAAAAGGCCGCAGCTAAGTCTAAATATAAACATCGGCCAATATCATCAAATTGGGTAAAATATGTCTACATACGAAACCATTGCAGTAAAGTGTGTAGGAATGCTCAACGCCAACATATTCACAACTCTGTTCAAAATGAAGATCCAGCTAAAGTCTGGAAATTTTTAAAGTCATTGGGAGTGGGAAAGTCTGATCAAGAAATTCTTTAAATCTGAATTTACTTAATCAGCATTTCTCTGCTTCGTCAAATTTTGATAGAATGACAAAAGAAACAACACTTAAAGCTCTTTCATCTATATCTCCTCCCGACTGTTCTCCCTTCATTTTTAGTCATTTATCTGATTGTGATGTAAGGAGGACTATTATGTCGATTGGTTCGAACGCTGTGGGTTCTGACTGTCTAAGCGGTAATATGATTATTCCCATCATTGAAGAAATTCTTCCTATCATCTGTCATATCTTAAATTTCTCAATCACTAAAAGTCAATTTAATGAGGCTTGGAAAGACGCTCAGATTATTCCTATTGCTAAAAAGAAAATTCCCTCCGCTTTTTCTGATTACCGCCCTATTTCCATACTTCCTTTTCTTTCTAAAGTTTTCGAACGACTCCTTTTCACTCAGCTCACGAATTATCTTTCTACTAATCAGCTCTTGAATTCCTACCAATCTGGTTTCCGTACTGGTCACAGTACAACTTCTACCTTGACCCATATTACGGACGACATCAGAGCCGGTATGGAAAAAGGCAACCTCACAGTACTGGCACTGCTTGACTTCAGCAACGCCTTCATCACAGTGGACTTTGACATTTTACTCGGCATACTAGCCTCCCTTAACATATCTCCAACAGTGATTGACTGGTTTCATAGTTACCTGTTTGGCCGCCAGCAGCGTATTAATCTGGAAGACACCTCTTCGTCTTGGTGCAATACATCAGCTGGTGTGCCGCAGCGTGGCGTTTTATCTCCGTTACTCTTCTCAGTTTTTATCAACTCAATCACCAAAAAATTATCTTCTTCCTACCACCTTTACACTGATGACCTCCAGATATATTCTCAAGCACCGCTGGATGGGTTGAACCAGGCTGTTGACAAAGTGAATGACGATCTGCGGATCATATGTGGCTGGAGTGAGTCGCATGGGATGGCCTTAAGGTGAATCCTTCTAAGACCCAGATCATCATTGTTGGTGGCTCCAGGATGATACCCAAGGTTGACTGGCCACAACTACCTAAAGTAGTGTGTAACGGGATTAGCATATCATATAGCGATAAGGTAAAAAGCTTGGGCATTTACTTAGACTCACGCTTATCCTGGGGGCCTCAAGTGCAAGAGGTGAGTAGAAAAATATATGCTGCGGCGGGGTCCCTGCGCAGGCTGAGAAATTTCCTTCCTATTACAACTAAGGTTGTGCTTGTGCAATCGCTCCTTTTCCCCATCCTTGATTATGCGGACGTCAGTTATCTGGATCTTAATGAGGACCAATTAGATAAACTTGAGAGACTTCAAAACTTCTGTATAAGATTTATATTTGGGCTGCGCAAATATGATCATGTTTCCGAATTTCGAAAAAAGCTCAAGTGGTTGCCTATTCGCCTTCGCCGGAATACTCATATCCTTTCTTTATTATATAACGTACTTTTCCACCCATATACTCCTTCCTATCTCAAAAAACGTTTTGAATTTCTGAGCGATTCCCACAGTAGGGTCCTGAGATCGTCGCGAAACCTGAGATTGAAGATGCCTGGACATTCCACTAACTTCATGGATAAATCCTTCTCCGTTCAAGCAGTTCGGTTATGGAATGCACTGCCAGTGTCTATCAAACGTGCGCAAAGTCTAGCAACTTTCAAGACGCTTGTAAGTAACCACTATTTGAGAAACATCGGCTATGTCTAGTACTTGTTTGCTACTTGCGGGTGGTCAGTGTGAACGTAATTACTGTGCAAATACTGTAAGTTTTCATGTGTATGTATGTATGGTATGTATGTGTATATGGTGTGTATGTTTGGTATGTATGTATCTATGTATGTATATATGTATATGTATCTAGATGTGTATTACTGTTAAACACATATTTAAAAGTTTTAATTTACGAAAGTGTAATGCCATTCTGCCCCAAATTTATTTCTTACAAAGTAACAAAATCTCCATCCTAAGATGCCTGTAAGAAATTGCCTCTGTGCGATAAGGCCGCCAATTGTAAAACCAATTATGTAACGGGTGTTTTTTTTAGAGGTATAGAACTTTAAGTTGGCATAACTGTTTTAACTGGCGGTATTTTTGTCAGCTGTAAAGTGATTTATGTTTACTTTGGTTTGGCATTTCAACATGAATAGACTGACGCCTGAACAATGCTTCCAAATTGTGCAAAATTTATTTTGAAAATCATGGTTCTGTCCGAAATGCGTATCGTGATTTTCATAAGCGAATTTTTTTTAGCGGTGCAGTTCACTTTTGGTTGAATGGATACGTCAATAAACAAAATTGCCATATTTGGGGTGATGATGATCTTCAAGTGTATATTTAGACACCGTTACATCCAGAAAAACTGACTGTGTGGTGTGCTTTATGGGCTGGTGGAATAATCAGTCTGTACTTCTTTAGAAACGATGCTGACCAGAACGTTACAGTCAATCGTGACTGCTATAGAGCGATGATTACTGACTTTTTCGTTCATCAATTGAACAACCATGATGTGCAGGAGTAGTGGTTTCAACAAGACGGCGCAACATGTCACATAGCTCGTGCCACAATTGATTTATTGAAGGAAAGGTTTGTTTACCGCATAGTTTCACGTTTTGGACACGTGGATTGGCCTCCAGGGTCGTGCGATTTTACGCCACTTGACTATTTTCTGTAGAGATATGTGAAGTCGCTCGTCTACGCCGATAAGCCCGAAACGATTGACAACTTGGAGGACAACATTCGGCGCGTTATTGTCGATATACGGCCACAAATGTTGGGAAAGTCATCAAAAATTGGACCTCTAGATTAGAATACGTCCGAGCCAGCCGTGGCGGTTATATGCCAGAAATCATATTTTAATTATAATGCCAGAAGATTTCCTTTCGAATAAAGCCATTTTCATATCAATAAAAACAATCACCTTCGTTTTATACCATTTAAAAGTTCTATACCTCTAAAAAAAACACCCCTTATAACATTACAAATGTTTATAAAATGTATTTTGGTGTTGCAATAAAGTATAACTAACTAACTAACTAACTAACTAAAAGTGACTGTGACACACGGACGGACAGACAGACAGACAGACATGACGAATCTATAAGGGTTCCGTTTTTGCCATTTGGCTACGAAACCCGAAAAATTAATATTGCAGTATGGTGATCTTTTTCCACTTTAAATTGCGGTGGCACATTCGGTAGTGTACTGAAGTCCAGGGTTCGATTCCCGAGACTGTTTTATTTGTGTGATCTGCAAATGTTTGTTCTGGAGTTTGGGTGTTTTCTGAGTATTATATGTTTGCATTTAGAAATATATTAGTACTAGCTGACCCGCGCAACTTCGTTTGCGTGATAAATGAAGAACCGCTCGACCGATTTTGTGCAAACTTCACATAAACCATCTACTAAATAGTCCGAACAAAGCCTAAACATTTGGTTTGGATAGGTGAGCCCGTTCTTGAGTTATAAAATTACAACGAAAAGTGGCATTGATTTTTATATATATAGATGTTTATTAGTCGTTTAGATCCCATAACACAAGCTTATATTACCTTAATTTGGGCTAGAAGCTGGATGATGTTGGGGGTTTTTATTAAGACAAATAATAGTTTATCTTTCTATGGTATTTTTATTACGAACACAACTTGAATAAAAAGGGCATTTTTTTTAAATAAGAGCCGCGACAGGAACAACGGCGTTGACTCGCTAAACTTTCAAGCAATTGTGATTTAAAATTGTGCCGACAGATGTGCTTCAAATAACACTTACAGTATTCCTTATCTAATGCACTATACACATACAACAGTTTGACTCACGAAACGATGCCTAAAATATAAACAAAACCGTTAATTGGACCGCAGACCTCTCGGTGGCCTCAGCCACCAAAAGCTACACGAGCAAAATTCATTATGTAGCCACGGCCACCAAAAGCACGTGACTGGGTAAGTATTGATTTTAATTGAACTTTTTTTTTATGTCAAAATAAAGTCTTATTTAGTTACAAAACTCAATTATTACAGTATCGATATTAAGCCATATTGCCTCGTCTGCCTCAATGATGATATAATCAATCGTTATAATCTTAATGAGGTTTACGTGCCCGCTACGCGAAAGAGAACAGACCCATTTATATTGTGAATTGGTTATTTATGAGGAAAATATTTCGTTTCGAGCAAAACAAATGTCATTAACACACTACCGATTTATTTTATTGCAAATTGGAAGTGATCGTCGCAATATTGGAAATATAAGTATAATAATTTTATTTCTCTTATTCGATTCAATTCAGAAAGTTTTAGCGCGAGTGTAGCGCCTGTGGTGTTGCAAACGCTTCAGCATCAGGTGGGCCGTAATCTTGTGTCCCATCTTAGTAGTATAAAAAAATGCCCGCCTAGTAGTTTCATGAATTAGTCACTCTTACTATGCAACGGCATTGAGCAACAAGTCTAATCATAGATCGTTTTAGCCCTTCTCTATAAAATAGATTGCAGAGGGGCTTATGGCGAGACTTGTGTCTGTAGTCTGTGACTCTGTTGCATTATATTACGTCACTACGTCACGTGGATCATCTGTTCAAACTTTGAAATAAAACAAAAATGACAACATCAATCGTATTGAACTTTCGCTTTCACAGAGGGGCAGTCGGGTGAGACCGTCTCGCGGCTTCTCGTTTTCTCTATGTGCAACCGATGTAATAAAAACTACATACATTCACGTCTTTATCCCAAAAAGGTATATGCATCACTTATATAGGCATCACCTGTACAGGCGTTTCACTATCACACTCACACGTTCTTTCTCTCACGTTATAGGTGATGAGCCTTTTGTCGTATTGAAATAGACAGGCGCAGGTTGCGACTTTCTACTGTTAAAAAATTTCATCCAAGGCCTTCAATGTTTCTGTATGATTGCCATGTTACTTTCAAGCGAGACCAACGAGTGCCTTTCGTCATGAAAACGCTCACAAATAAAATGTCATAAAGTGGTGATACCCGCCTGAGGAAGCCAAGCGAAGTGATCTTGACGTTAACCAGAACACCGAGTCAACGGTGCTACGACTCGTAGCACCGTAGAAGAAACGCTCGTAGCCTACGAGCTTTTTTTATATTTACTCATTTACTGCCACCATTATGACGTCACCCGAATGATGATGGAAAATCATTACGGCATCTAGCGAATTGGAGGCCACACTCAAATCCACGAGACTATTGACCTTCAAGTTAGCGGCGTAATCATTAGCCTCTTCACGCTCCGCTTAAAGAACCCGTGTTGGAGGGAAATGCGAGAGCTAGCATGGCGTTAGAAGTCTCTATGAGTCGACCATTACGGGGAAGAGATGTGAGTTTTGTTGCTGTTAATTATCACTAAAATAAAAAGCTAAAGTTACTCCTAGGCACCTACAAAAGCGGTCCAGTGATTGCAAATTCAGGTAGGGTTTATAAAAAGCTAAGATGAAGAAGAGAAATTCCTAAAGGATCACCAAATTTCATATTTAGTAATCAACAGTATCACAATGTTTGTTGTACTGAAATTTGTGTTTGCTGGTGTACCTAAAATGTTAGATTTTTTTTTTATATTTAGCTCGCCAATTGACGTCACCACCAGCCTGATGGAAAGCCGTGGCGCATCTAGCGATTGGCGGCCACTTCTGACAGTGGTCCTCAAGTTGGCGGCCCTGTGATGTGCCTCTTCACGCTCCGCTTAAAGAACCCGGGATTGTAAGATGAGGGAAACACGTGTGCGGCAGGTCGTAGATTGTAGAGTTTCGGATCCAAAGGATAAAAACACGAACCTTTTCGTAAGACTTCGCTGTCCATTTGTCTGTCTGTCTGTCCGTCATGAGGCTGTATCTCAGAAGCAGTGATAGCTAGAGATATATTTGATTCTTTGCCGTTTTGCCAAACCCTCTGTGCGCCAGTCCAACCCGCACTTGGCCGGTTTTATTGTTACACAAACAAAGTTGCGCGAGTCAACTAGTATAGATATAAAATTTAAACGCCTCTATACAATTTGTACTCCATTGCGCATTAAAGCGATATCTGTTCATAATATCGGAGTGGTCGTTTGTGACGGCCTGTCAGATAACGCCATTGTGCAAGTAAACATCCGTAGGCTAAATGTGATTGTATTTTTGAGTTAGAATGCTGTATTTTTGTTATTTGTGAATTTTAACTTGAATATTGTCATGGTATTTCAATTTTATAATAATACTTGCTAACGATCGCTCCTTTTCCAAATCCGTTTACCTTAGGCTTAGGAACTAGTTCTAGGGATAAAAATTAGGCTTCGCCCTGTCTCTTAAACTCTATTCTACCTCCCTACCAACTTTTATCAGAATCAATGCGGTAGTTCAGACGTTTAAATGGCTGTATAGAAGGTCATAGTAGGTATTGCTTTGCTAAAATGGCAATGTGGTCTAGCCATATGAGTAAATACACAAAAATAGAAACACCTAACATTATACTACATCATTCGGGTATTATGATATTATAACACCTTGGTAATATTACCTAAATCCGGTATAAAATTTGATGAAATTCGCACGAGAAATTTTAAAAGCGCGTTCCTATTATGTCGTGACGACAAATTTATTATAACGTTTAAAGCGTCATAGGTATTTGTTTAAGTAAAGGTGTTCACATATAAGACGACACGATTTATTGTCGTCTAATGCTATTTTTTTGCGATAACAACAGATTGTCCTGATGGCGGGAACCGATAGCACGCCAGTCGCAAAACGATAAAAAGATATAAAAATGTCGTCTGACTTCAAATAGTAGCATAGTGATCATAATATAATGGGAACAGCTAGAGCCGATAATCGTTCGACACTAAATTACCGTAACGACATAGTGAGAACGCAGCCTTAAACACAACCAGCGATTTTAATCGTTTAGGCTCGCGTGTCGATCGAAATAAACAAATATTGAGGTACCCAAGCACGTAATAATATTTTGGTGACGTCAATAAACTTGTGGTAATAGGACGTTTGTTGGTTGATTCTGTTAATGTGTTTGGTCAATGTTTGCTACACAAATGTCAAACTTCTGATCTAATGTTTACTACTGTAATGCATTTTTGTATGCGAATTTTATAGCGTGATTTTATGAAATACACAGTTCTAATTTTAAAGGCTTTGAAATTGGAACGCAGATTCGAATAAGTTGTTACTTGGTACGAAAAAAAACCGGTCAAGTGTGAGTCAGACACCCATACGGAGGGTTCGGTACCAAAAAGTCTCGTTTTATGTGTGGTAGCCCCCTATTTTTTTTCTGATTTTGGTTAGTGCCTAGTTAGATCAGTGAAAAGTTCAGCTCTTTAGCTATCATGGTTCCTGAGATAGAACCTTATGACGGACACACTCCTTTCGAAGAAGATTCACTCGAATACGGATTTCTGAATTTGAGACCCAGATCCTTCATTTCAGAAATAGGATATACTGGACCCACTTCTGTCAAATTCAAGACACAGACATTCAAATTGCACATCTATATATATAAAAATGTTGTGTGCGTTTGTGTATCTATTAAAAAGTCAAAATTTACTGAATCGATTGAGCTCAAAATTGGACACGATATACAATAGGATTCAGAGATGGTTTTAGGCTACTTTATACACTTTTATCATAACAGCAATAAGAATAAAATAGCTTCAAAAAGTGATATTACCAATAGATGGCGTTGGTCGTTGTATTTTTAATTATATTCTGCCAGCTTCAGAACAAAATTATTAAAAACAACCTATTTAGAAGGTACCTACCAGATTGACGTTTTTTTAAGAGAAGTTTGATTGCGGCCTCCTTGCATTCAGAATAATAAAAGAGAGTACGCACCTAATAAAGAGGTCAGATATGTTTTGCATGTTATTTTTGAACTTTTTGGACATTCGGAATTTTGGAGTTTTGGACTTTACACTTTTGGATTTTTGGAATTTTGGAGTATTGGAGTATTGGAGTGTTGGAGTTATGGAGTTTTGGACTTTTGGACTTTTAGAATTTGGAGTTTAGGACTTTTAGAATTTTAGACTTTTAGACTTTGGAGTTATGGCCTTTTGGACTTTGGACTTTTGGACTATTGGACTTTTGGACTTTTGGACTTTTGGACTTTTGGACTTTTGGACTTTTGGACTTTTGTACTTTTGGACTTTTCTAATTTTGGGCGTTTGACATTTTGGACTTTTGGAGTTGGAGTTTTAGACATTTAGAGTTTTAGATTTTTAGAGTTTAAGAGT
The DNA here is from genome assembly GCA_933228765.1 of Miltochrista miniata. Taxonomy (NCBI): domain Eukaryota; kingdom Metazoa; phylum Arthropoda; class Insecta; order Lepidoptera; family Erebidae; genus Miltochrista; species Miltochrista miniata. Next base: position 9,586,344 of record OW121769.1, read on the forward strand.
TTTAGAGTTTTGGGGTTTTGGAGTTTTGGAGTTTTGGAGTTTTGGAGTTTTGGAGTTTTGGAGTTATGGTGCTTTGGAGCTTTGGAGTTTTGGAGTTTTGGAGTTTTGGAGTTTTAGACATTTAGAGTTTTAGATTTTTAGAGTTTTAGAGTTTTAGAGTTTTAGAGTTTTAGAGTTTTGGAGTTTTGGAGTTTTGGAGTTTTGAAGTTTTGGAGCTTTGGAGTTTGAGTTTTGGAGTTTTGGAGTTTTAGACATTTAGAGTTTTAGATTTTTAGAGTTTTAGAGTTTGAGAGTTTGAGAGTTTTAGAGTTTTAGAGTTTCAGAGTTTTAGAGTTTTGAGTTTTGGAGTTTTAGAGTTTTAGAGTTTTAGAGTTTTAGAGTTTTAGAGTTTTGGAGCTTTGGAGCTTTGGAGCTTTGGAGCTTTGGAGCTTTGGAGTTTTGGAGTTTTGGAGTTTTGGAGTTTTAGACATTTAGAGTATCAAGCAGCAGCTTCAAATCCGAAATGATCCGATTTTTAGAGTTTTAGAGTTTTAGAGTTTTGGAGTTTTGGAGTTTTGGAGTTTTGGAGTTTTGTAGTTTTGGAGTTTTGGAGTTTTGGATTTTTAGAGTTTTAGAGTTTTAGAGTTTTAGAGTTTTAGAGTTTTGGAGTTTTGGAGTTTTGGAGTTTTGGAGTTTTGAAGTTTTGGAGCTTTGGAGTTTGAGTTTTGGAGTTTTGGAGTTTTAGACATTTAGAGTTTTAGATTTTTAGAGTTTGAGAGTTTTAGAGTTTTAGAGTTTTAGAGTTTTAGAGTTTTGAGTTTTGGAGTTTTAGAGTTTTAGAGTTTTAGAGTTTTAGAGTTTTGGAGTTTTAGAGTTTTGGAGTTTTGGTGCTTTGGAGCTTTGGAGTTTTGGAGTTTTAGACATTTAGAGTTTTAGAGTTTTAGAGTTTTGGAGTTTTGGAGTTTTGGAGTTTTGGAGTTTTGTAGTTTTGGAGTTTTGGAGTTTTGGAGTTTTGGAGTTTTAGATTTTTAGATTTTTAGAGTTTTAGAGTTTTAGAGTTTTGGAGTTTTAGAGTTTTGGAGTTTTGGTGCTTTGGAGCTTTGGAGTTTTGGAGTTTTAGACATTTAGAGATTTAGAGTTTTAGATTTTTAGAGTTTTAGAGTTTTAGAGTTTTGGAGCTTTGGAGCTTTGGAGCTTTGGAGTTTTGGAGTTTTGGAGTTTTGGAGTTTTAGACATTTAGAGTATTAGATTTTTAGAGTTTTAGAGTTTTAGAGTTTTAGAGTTTTGGAGTTTTGGAGTTTTGGAGTTTTGGAGTTTTGTAGTTTTGGAGTTTTGGAGTTTTGGAGTTTTGGAGTTTTGGAGTTTTGGAGTTTTGGAGTTTTGGGGTTTTGGAGTTTTGGAGTTTTGGAGTTTCGGAGTTTCGGAGTTTTGGAGTTTTGGAGTTTTGGAGTTTTGGAGTTTTGGAGTTTTGGAGTTTTGGAGTTTTGGAGTTTTGGAGTTTTGGAGTTTTGGAGTTTTGAGTTTTGGAGTTTTGGAGTTTTGGAGTTTTTGAGTTTTGGAGTTTTGGAGTTTTGGAGTTTTGGAGTTTTGGAGTTTTGAGTTTTGGAGTTTTAGAGTTTTAGAGTTTTTGAGTTTTGGAGTTTTGGAGTTTTGGAGTTTTGGAGTTTTGAAGTTTTGGAGCTTTGGAGTTTGAGTTTTGGAGTTTTGGAGTTTTAGACATTTAGAGTTTTAGATTTTTAGAGTTTGAGAGTTTTAGAGTTTTAGAGTTTTGGAGTTTTGGAGTTTTGGAGTTTTGGAGTTTTGAAGTTTTGGAGCTTTGGAGTTTGAGTTTTGGAGTTTTGGAGTTTTAGACATTTAGAGTTTTAGATTTTTAGAGTTTGAGAGTTTTAGAGTTTTAGAGTTTTAGAGTTTTAGAGTTTTGAGTTTTGGAGTTTTAGAGTTTTAGAGTTTTAGAGTTTTAGAGTTTTGGAGTTTTAGAGTTTTGGAGTTTTGGTGCTTTGGAGCTTTGGAGTTTTGGAGTTTTAGACATTTAGAGTTTTAGAGTTTTAGAGTTTTAGAGTTTTGGAGTTTTGGAGTTTTGGAGTTTTGTAGTTTTGGAGTTTTGGAGTTTTGGAGTTTTAGATTTTTAGATTTTTAGAGTTTTAGAGTTTTAGAGTTTTAGAGTTTTGGAGTTTTAGAGTTTTGGAGTTTTGGTGCTTTGGAGCTTTGGAGTTTTGGAGTTTTAGACATTTAGAGTTTTAGAGTTTTAGAGTTTTAGAGTTTTGGAGTTTTGGAGTTTTGTAGTTTTGGAGTTTTGGAGTTTTGGAGTTTTAGACATTTAGAGTTTTAGATTTTTAGAGTTTGAGAGTTTTAGAGTTTTAGAGTTTTAGAGTTTTAGAGTTTTGAGTTTTGGAGTTTTAGAGTTTTAGAGTTTTAGAGTTTTAGAGTTTTGGAGTTTTAGAGTTTTGGAGTTTTGGTGCTTTGGAGCTTTGGAGTTTTGGAGTTTTAGACATTTAGAGTTTTAGAGTTTTAGAGTTTTGGAGTTTTGGAGTTTTGGAGTTTTGTAGTTTTGGAGTTTTGGAGTTTTAGATTTTTAGATTTTTAGAGTTTTAGAGTTTTAGAGTTTTAGAGTTTTGGAGTTTTAGAGTTTTGGAGTTTTGGTGCTTTGGAGCTTTGGAGTTTTGGAGTTTTAGACATTTAGAGTTTTAGAGTTTTAGAGTTTTAGAGTTTTGGAGTTTTGGAGTTTTGGAGTTTTGTAGTTTTGGAGTTTTGGAGTTTTGGAGTTTCGGAGTTTTAGATTTTTAGATTTTTAGAGTTTTAGAGTTTTAGAGTTTTGGAGTTTTAGAGTTTTGGAGTTTTGGTGCTTTGGAGCTTTGGAGTTTTGGAGTTTTAGACATTTAGAGATTTAGAGTTTTAGATTTTTAGAGTTTTAGAGTTTTAGAGTTTTGGAGCTTTGGAGCTTTGGAGCTTTGGAGTTTTGGAGTTTTGGAGTTTTGGAGTTTTAGACATTTAGAGTTTTAGATTTTTAGAGTTTTAGAGTTTTAGAGTTTTAGAGTTTTGGAGTTTTGGAGTTTTGGAGTTTTGGAGTTTTGGAGTTTTGGTGCTTTGGAGCTTTGGAGTTTTGTAGTTTTGGAGTTTTGGAGTTTTGGATTTTTAGAGTTTTAGAGTTTTAGAGTTTTAGAGTTTTAGAGTTTTGGAGTTTTGGAGTTTTGGAGTTTTGGAGTTTTGAAGTTTTGGAGCTTTGGAGTTTGAGTTTTGGAGTTTTGGAGTTTTAGACATTTAGAGTTTTAGATTTTTAGAGTTTGAGAGTTTTAGAGTTTTAGAGTTTTAGAGTTTTAGAGTTTTGAGTTTTGGAGTTTTAGAGTTTTAGAGTTTTAGAGTTTTAGAGTTTTGGAGTTTTAGAGTTTTGGAGTTTTGGTGCTTTGGAGCTTTGGAGTTTTGGAGTTTTAGACATTTAGAGTTTTAGAGTTTTAGAGTTTTAGAGTTTTGGAGTTTTGGAGTTTTGGAGTTTTGTAGTTTTGGAGTTTTGGAGTTTTGGAGTTTTAGATTTTTAGATTTTTAGAGTTTTAGAGTTTTAGAGTTTTAGAGTTTTGGAGTTTTAGAGTTTTGGAGTTTTGGTGCTTTGGAGCTTTGGAGTTTTGGAGTTTTAGACATTTAGAGTTTTAGAGTTTTAGAGTTTTAGAGTTTTGGAGTTTTGGAGTTTTGGAGTTTTGTAGTTTTGGAGTTTTGGAGTTTTGGAGTTTTAGACATTTAGAGTTTTAGATTTTTAGAGTTTGAGAGTTTTAGAGTTTTAGAGTTTTAGAGTTTTAGAGTTTTGAGTTTTGGAGTTTTAGAGTTTTAGAGTTTTAGAGTTTTAGAGTTTTGGAGTTTTAGAGTTTTGGAGTTTTGGTGCTTTGGAGCTTTGGAGTTTTGGAGTTTTAGACATTTAGAGTTTTAGAGTTTTAGAGTTTTAGAGTTTTGGAGTTTTGGAGTTTTGGAGTTTTGTAGTTTTGGAGTTTTGGAGTTTTGGAGTTTTAGATTTTTAGATTTTTAGAGTTTTAGAGTTTTAGAGTTTTAGAGTTTTGGAGTTTTAGAGTTTTGGAGTTTTGTTGCTTTGGAGCTTTGGAGTTTTGGAGTTTTAGACATTTAGAGTTTTAGAGTTTTAGAGTTTTAGAGTTTTGGAGTTTTGGAGTTTTGGAGTTTTGTAGTTTTGGAGTTTTGGAGTTTTGGAGTTTTGGAGTTTTAGATTTTTAGATTTTTAGATTTTTAGAGTTTTAGAGTTTTAGAGTTTTGGAGTTTTAGAGTTTTGGAGTTTTGGTGCTTTGGAGCTTTGGAGTTTTGGAGTTTTAGACATTTAGAGATTTAGAGTTTTAGATTTTTAGAGTTTTAGAGTTTTAGAGTTTTGGAGCTTTGGAGCTTTGGAGCTTTGGAGTTTTGGAGTTTTGGAGTTTTGGAGTTTTAGACATTTAGAGTTTTAGATTTTTAGAGTTTTAGAGTTTTAGAGTTTTGGAGTTTTGGAGTTTTGGAGTTTTGGAGTTTTGGAGTTTTGTAGTTTTGGAGTTTTGGAGTTTAGGAGTTTTGGAGTTTTAGATTTTTAGATTTTTAGAGTTTTAGAGTTTAAGAGTTTTGGAGTTTTAGAGTTTTGGAGTTTTGGTGCTTTGGAGCTTTGGAGTTTTGGAGTTTTAGACATTTAGAGTTTTAGATTTTTAGAGTTTTAGAGTTTTAGAGTTTTAGAGTTTTAGAGTTTTGGAGTTTTGGAGTTTTGGAGTTTTGGAGTTTTGTAGTTTTGGAGTTTTGGAGTTTTGGAGTTTTGGAGTTTTGGAGTTTTGGAGTTTTGGAGTTTTTGAGTTTTGGAGTTTTGGAGTTTTGGAGTTTTGGAGTTTTGGAGTTTTGGAGTTTTGGAGTTTTGAGTTTTGGAGTTTTGGAGTTTTGGAGTTTTTGAGTTTTGGAGTTTTGGAGTTTTGGAGTTTTGGAGTTTTGGAGTTTTGAGTTTTGGAGTTTTAGAGTTTTAGAGTTTTTGAGTTTTGGAGTTTTGGAGTTTTGGAGTTTTGGAGTTTTGAAGTTTTGGAGCTTTGTAGTTTGAGTTTTGGAGTTTTGGAGTTTTAGACATTTAGAGTTTTAGATTTTTAGAGTTTGAGAGTTTTAGAGTTTTAGAGTTTTAGAGTTTTAGAGTTTTAGAGTTTTAGAGTTTTGAGTTTTGTAGTTTTAGAGTTTTAGAGTTTTAGAGTTTTAGAGTTTTGGAGTTTTAGAGTTTTGGAGTTTTGGTGCTTTGGAGCTTTGGAGTTTTGGAGTTTTGAGTTTTGGAGTTTTGGAGTTTTGGAGTTTTTGAGTTTTGGAGTTTTGGAGTTTTGGAGTTTTGGAGTTTTGGAGTTTTGTAGTTTTGGAGTTTTGGAGTTTCGGAGTTTTGGAGTTTTGGAGTTTTGGAGTTTTGGAGTTTTGGAGTTTTGGAGTTTTGGAGTTTTGGAGTTTTGGAGTTTTGGAGTTTTGGAGTTTTGAGTTTTGGAGTTTTGGAGTTTTGGAGTTTTTGAGTTTTGGAGTTTTGGAGTTTTGGAGTTTGGAGTTTTGGAGTTTTGGAGTTTTGGAGTTTTGGAGTTTTGAGTTTTGGAGTTTTGGAGTTTTGGAGTTTTTGAGTTTTGGAGTTTTGGAGTTTTGGAGTTTTGGAGTTTTGGAGTTTTGGAGTTTTGGAGTTTTGAGTTTTGGAGTTTTAGAGTTTTAGAGTTTTTGAGTTTTGGAGTTTTGGAGTTTTGGAGTTTTGGAGTTTTGAAGTTTTGGAGCTTTGGAGTTTGAGTTTTGGAGTTTTGGAGTTTTAGACATTTAGAGTTTTAGATTTTAGAGTTTGAGAGTTTTAGAGTTTTAGAGTTTTAGAGTTTTAGAGTTTTAGAGTTTTAGAGTTTTAGAGTTTTGAGTTTTGGAGTTTTAGAGTTTTAGAGTTTTAGAGTTTTAGAGTTTTGGAGTTTTAGAGTTTTGGAGTTTTGGTGCTTTGGAGCTTTGGAGTTTTGGAGTTTTAGACATTTAGAGTTTTAGATTTTTAGAGTTTTAGAGTTTTAGAGTTTTAGAGTTTTGGAGTTTTGGAGTTTTGGAGTTTTGGAGTTTTGTAGTTTTGGAGTTTTGGAGTTTTGGAGTTTTGGAGTTTTAGATTTTTAGATTTTTAGAGTTTTAGAGTTTTAGAGTTTTGGAGTTTTAGAGTTTTGGAGTTTTGGTGCTTTGGAGCTTTGGAGTTTTGGAGTTTTGAGTTTTGGAGTTTTAGAGTTTTTGAGTTTTTGAGTTTTGGAGTTTTGGAGTTTTGGAGTTTTGGAGTTTTGGAGTTTTGGAGTTTTGGAGTTTTGGAGTTTTGGAGTTTTGGAGTTTTGGAGTTTTGAGTTTTGGAGTTTTAGAGTTTTTGAGTTTTTGAGTTTTGGAGTTTTGGAGTTTTGGAGTTTTGGAGTTTTGGAGTTTTGGAGTTTTGGAGTTTTTGAGCTTTGGAGTTTTGGAGTTTTGGAGTTTTGGCCTTTTGGACTTTTAGAATTTGGAGTTTAGGACTTTTAGAATTTTAGACTTTTAGACTTTGGAGTTTTGGAGTTTTGGAGTTTTGGAGTTTTGGTCTTTTGGACTTTTAGAATTTGGAGTTTAGGACTTTTAGAATTTTAGACTTTTAGACTTTGGAGTTTTAGAGTTTTAGAGTTTTAGAGTTTTAGAGTTTTAGAGTTTTAGAGTTTTAGAGTTTTGAGTTTTGGAGTTTTAGATTTTTAGAGTTTTGGAGCTTTGGAGCTTTTGAGCTTTGGAGCTTTGGAGCTTTGGAGTTTTAGACATTTAGAGTTTTAGAGTTTGAGAGTTTTAGAGTTTTAGAGTTTTAGAGTTTTAGAGTTTTAGATTTTTGAGTTTTGGAGTTTTAGAGTTTTAGAGTTTTAGAGTTTTAGAGTTTTAGAGTTTTAGAGTTTTGGAGTTTTAGAGTTTTGGAGTTTTGGTGCTTTGGAGCTTTGGAGTTTTGGAGTTTTAGACATTTAGAGTTTTAGATTTTTAGAGTTTTAGAGTTTTAGAGTTTTAGAGTTTTGGAGTTTTGGAGTTTTGGAGTTTTGGAGTTTTGGAGTTTTGGAGTTTTGGAGTTTTGGAGTTTTGGAGTTTTGGAGTTTTGGAGTTTTGGAGTTTTGGAGTTTTGGAGTTTTGGAGTTTTGGAGTTTTGGAGTTTTGGAGTTTTGGAGTTTTGGAGTTTTGGAGTTTTGGAGTTTTGGAGTTTTGGAGTTTTGGAGTTTTGGAGTTTTGGAGTTTTGGAGTTTTGGAGTTTTGGAGTTTTGGAGTTTTGGAGCTTTGGAGCTTTGGAGCTTTGGAGCTTTGGAGCTTTGGAGTTTTGGAGTTTTGGAGTTTTGGAGTTTTAGACATTTAGAGTTTTAGATTTTTAGAGTTTTAGAGTTTTAGAGTTTTGGAGTTTTGGAGTTTTGGAGTTTTGGAGTTTTGTAGTTTTGGAGTTTTGGAGTTTTGGAGTTTTGGAGTTTTGGAGTTTTGGAGTTTTGGAGTTTTGGAGTTTTGGAGTTTTGGAGTTTTGGAGTTTTGGAGTTTTGGAGTTTTGGAGTTTTGGAGTTTTGGAGTTTTGGAGTTTTGGAGTTTTGGAGTTTTGGAGTTTTGGAGTTTTGTAGTTTTGGAGTTTTGGAGTTTTGGAGTTTTGGAGTTTTGGAGTTTTGGGGTTTTGGAGTTTTGGAGTTTTGGAGTTTTGGAGTTTTGGAGTTTTGGAGTTTTGGAGTTTTGGAGTTTTGGAGTTTTGGAGTTTTGGAGTTTTGGAGTTTTAGAGTTTTAGAGTTTCGGAGTTTTGGAGTTCTGGACTTTGGAATTTTGAACTTTTGTACTTTGGACTTTTAAACTTTTATACTTTTGGAGTTTTGGAGTTTTGTAGTTTTGGAGTTTTGGAGTTTTGGAGTTTTTGAGTTTTGGAGTTTTGGAGTTTTTGAGTTTTGGAGTTTTGGAGTTTTGGAGTTTTGGAGTTTTGAGTTTTGGAGTTTTAGAGTTTTAGAGTTTTGGAGTTTTGGAGTTTTGGAGTTTTGGAGTTTCGGAGTTTCGGAGTTTTGGAGTTCTGGACTTTGGACTTTGAAGTTTTGGAGTTTTGAAGTTTTGGAGTTTTGGAGTTTTGGAGTTTCGGAGTTTTGGAGTTCTGGACTTTGGAATTTTGAACTTTTGTACTTTGGACTTTTAAACTTCTATACTTTTGCAGTTTTGGTTTTTTGGAGTTTTGTAGTTTTGGAGTTTTGGAGTTTTGGAGTTTTGGAGTTTTTGAGTTTTGGAGTTTTGGAGTTTTGGAGTTTTGGAGTTTTGGAGTTTTGAGTTTTGGAGTTTTAGAGTTTTGGAGTTTTGGAGTTTTGGAGTTTTGGAGTTTTGGAGTTTTGGAGTTTTGGAGTTTTGGAGTTTGGACTTTTGGACTTTTGGACTTTTGGACTTTTGGAGTTTTTGAGCTTTGGAGTTTTGGAGTTTTGGAGTTTTGGAGTTTTGGAGTTTTGGAGTTTTGAGTTTTGGAGTTTTGAGTTTTAGAGTTTTAGAGTTTTAGAGTTTTAGAGTTGTACAGTTTTGGACTTTTGGAATTTTGGAGTTTTGGAGTTTTGGACTTATAGAATTTTAGACTTTTAGACTTTGTAGTTTTGGACTTTTGGACTTTTGGACTATTGTTCACTTCTTACGTGTGTACAATTACAATTACACGCACACATTTTTTTTAAAATGTACCCATCATTTAGTTTGTTACTCATTTCTCATAGGTACATAAAACCACCATAAAAAAGTCACAGCGAAGCGTGGCAGGGTACCGCTAGTTATATATAAACTTTGAAATGCAACACTATGTAGGTACTTTGGTTTTTTTAACGCGAGGAAAATCCTACATGGATGCTATGCCGGACTCCTACCGATTAAAAACCACACGTATCCTACCTAACAGCCTACGGTTAGAAGCCCCGGGTAAGCCCTCGGAAGGATACCCCAGGACTACCTAGGTATGATATGTACTTACCATATTAATGTGGAAAAAATTTCACACGCCTGCGTTTATTCATTTATACTCTGGATAGTTGGCACTTGATGGAACTTGATACGAGTATAATTCATTTTTCATTCCTTCTGTTCGAAAAGAATCTCTTTGCACCACGATAACGGGGCGCAAAATAGCTCTTTTCTGTTAAGAGCTTTTTAGCGGGCGGCAAAGAATTTGAATTTGGAACTTGAAAATTTCATAGAAATCGAACGCAAATTGTGTGAATTACTGGCTGGTACGATTTGGCTGCACAGCGCGGTGTCCTGAGCTAAGTAAAAAAAAACTAAAGAACGCCATTTATCTGTTCCTACGAACACGAACATTATTACCTAATGTTCTTGTAATCTGTGAACATAGTCGAATATTAATTGTATTCTGCAAGTATAATAAGTTCTACGTAAAGTTTTGAAAGTGACAATCCATGAACTCCTGAAACAATAACTATAGAAGGTAACTACATCGTACATAACTTATTTTTTCTCATAGAAGGGAATGAAAAGTAGAGTATATTACTCGAGGGCAAATTATTTTTCTCTCGGGCGGTGTACTTTGAATCCCTCACTGCGCTCAGGATTCTACGTTAGAATCCCTCGCTAGGCTCGGGACTCTATTCTAGAATCCTTCGCTTCGCTCGTGATTCAAAGTAGAGCCCTCGCCGTAAAAATACTATTTTGCCCCCTTGTTATACAATCTACTATTTACAACTCAAACTTGTACTTTTCCACTATTTAATTTTAATTATTAACATAACCTGATCGGATTTGCCTAAGGCATTCTCAAAGGTACTTTTATTCCTCATTTTCATTCCTTGCGTTTATTCCTCAATTTGGAAATCACTTTCGACTCCTAAGCTCGAGCTGCTGAAGCGTTCCACCTTATATGTACGTCGCTTTTTCAACATAACATTATAATTGCTCGTTATATTTCCGGAAGCTATTCATCGCAAACGGTTGACTTGCTGAGTACTTCACAAATATGAGAAAGTTTTCCGAGTTGACTTCGTACCCGGTGAAACACATGTTGAAGTCTCGCGTCTTGCTACGGTTGTTAGCCATAGAGCAACACGATATATGACGTTTATTTTGATGGGAGGCGCTATAATAAAACTTAAAAATTACAGAGAAACATAATTATTACATATCTATATATTTACATTATTGCTATTTAAACTAAACCTAAATAAGGTCCCCCGTGGCATTGTGCCCAAAAGACTAGCAGCATTCCCCCTTTGAATAGCAATACCTATTCGCTAAGCGAGAAAACTGCCAGCCTAGGCGTAGTTGGTCGGAGTGGAAAGACGGTTATTGGAATGGCAGGTGCCATACTAAATCTTTCCCCTGTGTCAAAGCGTACTCCAAAATATTGGTATAAGAATATGTGTGGGTCTGAAATTATAAGTGAAATGTTTTAAGTGTTTCATTAAGTTCCATATGAACAGCCGATTTGTAGTGATGTATAAGCTACGATTTCCCTCCGCAACATAATAATAATGACAAACAGGTATTGGGCACATACATACTGATCGCGTTGCTCTATGATTAGTTGTTTGCAAATTACCTGTACACGTAGGAATAACTTTCTGCTTACTTGAGAAGCTTGTTTGACATTTTGGCAACACTTTTTGTTCATGACTTTGCATCAGAAATATGTCAAGAGTCGGCTTGTGACGTCAGGAAAGCGTGGGGATCTCCAAACATACAAATATGTTTTGCAATTTGTTATCCCTACTAATCCCTACTAATATTATAAATGCGAAAGTAACTCTGTCTGTTACGCTTTCACGCTTAAAAGGCTGGAGCGATTGAGATGAAATTTGGTATAGGGATAATTCGAGGCCTTGGGAAGGACATAGGCTACTTTTTAACCGAGTGCACGAAAGGAGGGTATGATTTTACGCGAAATCGACTTCTACGCGGTTGAAGAGGCGGGTAACAGCTAGTTCAATATAATATTTAATATAAGGTGGAATATTTCATGAAGTCTAATCCTCGTGGACTTCTACCGACTAAAACCACAGGGCACCTTGCCATCTGTCTAAGGCCAGAAGTCCCGCGGGCACGCTCTCGGATGGGTGACCCCAGCGTCTGGAATAGCATCTACTTTTGTCTTTGGAATACGTTCCAATGGGATGCGGTAACGGAAACGGGATAAGATTTCCACTTGGGCAAACCCGGTGGCATCTAATATCCATTCTTTGTCATTACAAAAGAACTTTTAAATATTGTTGTTGTTAGACATTCTCACACAACATCATCTAGCTCAAACTAAGCTATAAGCTTGTGCTATGGGATAGACGATTGATAGACATACTTATATATTTGTAAATACATACATATTATATCATAGAAAACACCCTAACTTTGAAACAAACATTTGTGGATCACACAAATGTTTGGACCGACCCAGGACCTCAGCGCGGCAGGCGGTAACACACTGATTGCGCCACAAGCATTCAATCAGTTTAGTGCTTCCAGAATTTTTCAATAATTAACTAATATGTTTTTAATTTATTCAATTCATTTATTTACACGAAACATGGTTACAGAGTTTTCCTGCTTATAATCTTGGTAGGTACCTATTCAGTCAAAGAATTTAACTTAAATATCGCAGTTTTTTTTTTCCAATACAATCAAAATTTACAATTATACTACACAGTAACGCCGTGCCACGAAGACCTCACAGGGTCTATCTGGGCCACAGCGAGCCGAAACGACAGAAATTCAACCACTTTTTCTTTGGTTCCAGGTGATGAATTCGTCTTCCACGATGCGTGGGGTGGCATCAGCCTTATGTTTGCTGCCAACCAGACACACAAAACGCTTATGCCAAATACCACATATGTAAGTATATTCATTTGTTTATTTAATGGATATACAGGGCCCACCGAGCTCTGGTCCCTCGATTCGATATTTCACATGCCAGGCTGTGGGAGCCGTCGCGTCCGATGAGTCCGATCCATCGGGAGTCGGTAAGTTCAAAGGCGAGGCGCGATGGGGCCTGTCGAGGTCTGTACGGGTGCGTCTGCGTCTGTTGTAATCGTTCCTTTCACCTGCGGTGGCGCCTGAGCGTACACTCACATGATGGACTGGACGAGCAAGCTTTATATAGGAGTTTTTTAATCTCTATTAAAATGGCCCAGCGCTTTCGTCGCCTCAACATAAAAACAGGAACGATGTCCACGATGCGTGATTACGCATAAAAACAAATTTAAAAGACGGATCTATTCCTCTTAAAGGAGTTATAAGAGAAAATCTAATGTCTAACTACAGAAAGGTAAAAGCTAAAATCAAAGATTCGAAAGTCAGTTCACAGGCCGCGCCAGGCCGGCACACGCCGTGGGAACACTCAGGACGGGCCGCGACAGGCCTACACAGGCGGGGCAACGCCTGTCGTCTGGCGGACCGTTAGATTGCCGAAGAAAAAAATAACCTCGCCACTGTTTTTTAGAGATTCTTGGCGTTGTATTAATTCACCGTGTGGGTTGGCCTGGTTCTAAGCATGGTATGGAGAACACACTGTCGATGTCTGGGACTTGCGATCCAGATAGTAGATTAATTAAGCGTCAGGGCTCATCTTCACCGTTCACAAATAAAAAAGTATTCTAGTTCATTTCGCGATATTACTTTCTTGTATTTAGGTACCTCCTAACCTAACTATAAGGACGCCTTCAAATTAGAGGCGTGAAGAAGCGCTGCAGTGGTGCCACAGGTGGTCCGCTAGACGCGCCACCACTAGTTTTCATACAATTTTTATAAGCGCAGTTGCAGCAACACTTGCCACACGCACGTCATTTCGGTATGTATAGGGAAGGGACATTAGTTAATATTAAAACTATACTCTGATTTTAAACTAGTTTTTAGAATTATGCTTTCTAATACGTTTTTTTCTTTTTTTATAAAATTAACAAGAGTAATGCTTCTTCACCGGAATCCATTGTGTAACAAATGTAACTAACGAACATCACTAGAATTTACTGAAGCGCCACAGACGCGCCACTGCAGCGCTATTTTGTGGTGGCGCGACTGAAGCGCTTCTTCAAGCTTCTAATTAGAAGGCGCCCTAACTATAACTGGTAGAGTCCTGTCAAGTCAATCCTTTCAACCACGCTTTGACAACATCATAACAACATTTTTTACAATTTCATTATAATATTTTACGAAGTGTTTTGTGAAGATGTTTTTCGGTCTCGAGCCGGACTCGAACCTGCGTCTTATGATTTGCCGCGTCAGACGCCCTAACCGTTGGACCACCGAAACACTACTTTCAACAAACTCTATTTTTTCACCTCATGTCTTGGGGCGACATGGATTTTTTTTCACATTTAGTTTGTGATTTAGTTAACATACTAATGCCTTTCAAAATATTTAGAAACTAGCTTTTGCCTGCCACTTCGTTCGCGAAGTGATAATAACCAAACGACTTTGACCTGTCCAATGTATAGAGCTGCTAGTAAAACATAGGTCAAGCTGTATCATCATTTCCTCTGAACCGATTTTGATTAAACATACAGCAATATTTAAGTCGAAAAAATACCTATAAAATCTTTTTAGTAGGTACACTTATTATCAAGGGACTGAATTTTGCTCCAACCCCAATCAAATAAACAAACAAACACCAAGAAAAAAAAACATAGATTTGCTCTCAGAAGCCTTAAATAAGTCGGTTATACAGCTATTTTTACAATTTAAATAGCAATAATAGTAAGGATTAAAATTTTCTTAATATTTAAACCTTCTCTGACAACCTAATCGAACCAAAATTCGTCAATTTATTTCAGCCATTCTCGAGTTCTAGCGAAACACACAAACATTCACAGAAATTGATTTTTCAATAATATACTTGCGTTGGAATTCTAATAATAATTCTCTAGATACTGAAAATAAATGTCGGAAAACGAATTAAATTATAAAGTTCCGAATGTTAGTCAACGAAACACAATACTCTCCAATAAAACAATTATGTTCGTTCCCAACTTTCTGTCGTTATACATTTACATTAATATAACATAAATTCTGTTTCAATGTTCGTCATCTGTATTTCATTATTAATTACATCGCCATCCAATTTCAACATTTTGTCATTTGTTGAAAATATGTTAATGTTTACGAGATTATATATAACATCGTGTATTTGGTTACTTTTAGAAATTTAATATACTGTGTATTCGATTTACAACCTACAAGCCAGCGAGTTGTCCTGGGGTAACCTTGCGAGAGCCGGGGCTTCTAACCACAGGCTGCCAGGCAGGACACGTGAGGATTTTTAGTCGGTAGGAGTCTGCATAGACTCCATGCAGGATTTTCCCTCACGTAAAAAAAAAGCCAGCGAGTTCGCGAGCAGCTTATGATCTAACTCCGTGTCATCAGCTTTTTTACAATCTGCTTTTGACTTTTAAACTCGCCAACTAGCAGCTTTTAAACTCGCTCCGTGTCATTAAGCGGCATGAAAATCCAAAGTTCGGCTTGCTCACGGTCACATGTTGCACAGTAGCGAACGCTTGAAAACCTCACCACACTCACAGAACTGTTCTTTCTTACTTTTACCTTTTTATATTACTTTAAATTTTTTAATATCTTTAAACAATTTCTCGGGAATTTGCAGTAAAAGCCGAAACACAGGTTCACACTTAGTTCGGCAACGGAAGCTATTTTCATTTTGTTGTAGACAGGGGTCCTTCCTTTCCTACTTAATCATATTAAGAACTCTGTATGTATTAATTCTGTTTTTTATGAAATAAATTATAATTTTTATAAAAAAAAAACCCTTCAGTTTGTTTCCGTTGAGCACATAATGGTATTTTCCACTTTAATTAATAAACGGAAAACCATTGGATAAAGTCGGTTTTATGAACGATTGAAAAAACAACCCTTAAATACAATTATTATAAGAACAGCTTACACAATCTCTACACACATACATTATACTTATATACATACATATGGTCACGCCTTTATCCCCGAACGGGTAGGCAGAGGCATATTACATGCCCACATTTCACCTTTGTATAATTTGTCCCACGTAATAGGTGGCGAGCCGTATTGCTGTGTTTAAATGGACAGGCGCAGGTTGTGACTGCCTGCTGTTGAAATAAAGCCTTCAACTTAGCTTAACGACTGCCATTTTACTGGCAACCGGGACCAACGGCTTAACGTGCCTTCCGGAGCACGGAAACGCTCAAATAAATGTCACAAAGTGATCACATGGATGGTCACCCATCCATGGACCGGCCATAGTGAAAGTTGCTTACTGCAGTGATCGTTTACAGAACACTGAGTCCGCGGGCCACTATGACAATAATAGAATAGTTGAACTTAGATAACCCAAAACCGACAAAACCTTTGACTTTCCCAACTTGGATAAGTAAATAGAACAAACTCTAGGGCTTTACCATTTGATAAGAGCTGGGATCTATGGTTCATTACTTTGGCTTTGAAACTGAGAAACACTATTTAAATTTGGTTAGGTTTCATTGTAGTTTTATTCTTTAGATAAATATTGTGAGTTATTTTACAGTTCTCTACAATGCTATCTAGCCGAAACTAAACTATTAAGTAAAAGCTTTTGATAGGATAACTAAATAACTTCTAAATAAACCTACTCATATAATGTTCCATACACATAGAGGGAAAACTGAAGAAAGAAATGGCTGGATACAGGCTTCATCAGTTGTTTCAACTGCCTGCCTGATAAATAAATAATAAAGTACTTAAATATTATTAGTAATTGCATACATTAAAATCCGGAACAAACATTTGTGAATATTTGTTTCGACCCCATTTGTTTCGACCCCATTTGTTTCGACCCCGATATCTGAAGCAAAAATAGTCATATCCTGCCTTTGCCAGTCATAATTATCTCGTAGATACAAGTATAATTATTATTCCACGTGAGCGTGGGCTGAATTGTTTAGAATAGATTTAATCTTTAAGCTCTTTTATGATTAAGCAAACAGGGCAGTTTCACACGCTCCTAGGAGTCTGATGAGGAAATGTCTCTCCTTTCATAGTCCTTATGTGACGTAAACGAAGTTGCAAGGGTCAGCTAGTTGTAAATATGATCATGCATGGCTTCAATAGATGTTGAGGTTCATAGCAAATCACAGGCGAAGCCGTGGGACGTAACTAGTACTACATACAGCACAAACAACTTAACGAACCGTCAGGTGAAAGATCTGTTGTTGTCAATAAACGAAAAATATATTCTGAATGTTTAACGAAATTGGTTCAGCAGTCTTCCTTAGCTTAACTGACTGGAAGAATTTAGCTAACTAGAATTTATTGGAATGCAAATTGGGTGGAACGTTATTTTTATTTTCTTTTTGTTATTCGTTGTGGATATATTAGCACAAGGTGGAAACTCCATACAAAAATGTTCGTTTTAACCCACACTAATATACACGTAATGTGAATGCTTGAATCAAGCTTAAATGTGTGTGTGAGTATACAGGGACACATAATAAGGAACAGAACGCAATCTCATGTATGTACGTACTTTTTTTTCAAGTCTATCCTCTGCTAAGCACAAATTAAACCAAAGCAATGGCACAAAGTACGTAGGTAATACGTAATGCAACGCAGTGACACTCTCTCAAGTAATGACACGGCAAACGACACTTAAATTTTGGTGGGGGGATGGGGAAGCTTGCTCGGTGGAAGGCAGGGAGTTGCCGATCTGTATGTAATACTATTATATTATCTTTGATATTAGGCACAGGCATTATTTTGTACGAGTAGCACAATTTAGACAACAGTAGAAGGGTACATTTGATTTCAAAATTCGTATTTTCTCCACTCTGTACTAGAAACTGTGCAAATCTCTCTGTACTAAAATTGCCAAGAGCTTCTGTAAACTCTTTACTAAAACGAATATCTTAAGCAGCATTGACATGATCTTACTAAATCTGGTTAGCCTGAGGGAACATTGTGAATGGTAGAAGGTGAGCACTGACGCGTCTGAAGGTGGCCACCCTAACCCTATTCAAGTGGATCGGCCATATTGACTTGGCTCCCGCACTGTGAATACGTGGAATGCTGAGCAAAATGGTCTCCTCTCTTCTCTCTCATTTTAGAATGCTAAGATCAGGGACAGAGAGACAGAGATTCATTTAAGATCAAACTTGACTTAAAGCTTGACCTGACTTCATCCAACATCTCGTCTTTCCTTAAACTTGAAGCTTGACTTTTTTATTACATTAAGCTCGCCAAATTGATGTCGTCACTGATGGAAAGCCGTGGCGCATCTGATTCTGTAACATATCTACGACAGACGTTTCTCTGCCGGATGAGCAGCCGACAGAACGTTTTGATTATGAGTTGTTCACCGACAGAACCTTTCAACTACGAACGTTTCGCCGACAGAACAATTAATTCATGAGTAAATCGACGACAGAATCGTTCGCCAAGTAAGAACTCGTCGACAAAACAAAAAAAATAACCACGAAGGCTAAGGCGGAGCTCCGCTCCGCTTCACTCCCGCCTTAGCTTTCTAACCTAACCTCTCCGAGTCGGGGTGTTAACAATTCACTTATTATGGTTGAATTAATCGTTCTGTCGGCGAAACGTTCGTAGTTGAAAGATTCTGTCGGTGAACAACTCATAATCGAAACATTCTGTCGGCGGCCCATCCGGCAGAGAAACGTCTGTCGGAGGTATGTTTTAGAGCCGGCGCATCTAACGATTGGGGGCCACTCTCACAGTCCGTAAGACTTCTGTCAGTGGTCCTCAAGTTGGCGGCCCTGTGATGTGCCTCTTCACGCTCCGCTTGAAGAACCCGGTTGTAACATGAGGGAAACACGTGTGCGGGCAGGTCGTTCCAGTTTTATAGTTCGACAGAGGAATGATCTTTTAAAACACAAATTTTGGCAAAGATTCTCTCCACTGCGTATGTACCTCTGCCCGGCAGGATCAGAAAGGGTAGGATCAGATTAAAGAGCTTTTCAGAACACACGCCATGATACATTCGGTAGAAGGCAGCCAGGGACGCTATGGTTCTCCGCTGCGCTAATGCCTCGAGGCCTCCCGTCACCTCAGGACAACCGTTAATTCGGATATCACGTCTCTGCATAGCGTCAATTTGCAGTCAGACCTTCCAATTTTATACTTTAATGGGTTCTGACTATTATCTACTCCACTAAGGTGGCAGCTCACCTGATCGGAAGTGGTCACAGTAGCTTTTGGATAGTTGCAATCCTGAGAAAATGTGCACTGCTAACTCTATTTATTTTCTAAGATTTCTTTGGAAACCACCATTCAATAAAATTTCACGATAACCGAGGTCAGGAGTACAATTTACAAGCTCTCTCGAAAAAAAACAATCGCTATGTCCCTTTATTTCCCGTGGTCCACCTCGTAGTCCACCCAGGTGATCATGTCGGATCTTACTCGACAACGAAAGATGTACAATGTACAACCTATCTGTGGCGAGCGGTATGATGAAAGAAAGTTCCCATGGGCTCATATCAAACCAATTCCTCAAAGCACAAACTATTGCACTACAAACGGTATACCACACACAAGGCGGCGAAGTCTATATACTCGTTTACGATCTCCAAGAAAACCTTTCCTATATCTTTACAACAGAACCTCAAGTACTCAACTGTTCGCGTGTCATCTGCTCACGCGATTCACGTATTATAGCTGTATCGAATTAATACCGATCAGGAAACGAGACCTATACTATAAAACCTCTCGTAAAACAGGTATCGATAACATCGTATTATCGAATCGGATACGGAATCGATTTGCGATTGTTTGTGATGGTATTGTTATGGCATGTTCCATTGTTATTTTACTAATAATGCCTTTTATGATTTAGGAATTTTATGGGTTTCTTGTTAACCTCATTTAATCCGTTTTCAAAATATTAAGGCAAGTACGTATTATGGCTGGCAGTGCAAGGGTAGTACCTCCGTTGATACAAACTGGTAGGCCCTATAATTGCTTTTCTGCCATTTTAGTGACATAAAAAAATATTTGTGAGGGATAACGGGACGACCTTTTTCCTTTTTTTAGTATGGAATTCGTTATGGATGTTATGTTGGACTTATAACGGCTAAAACTACACGTTGCACTACCATTTGCTTATGACCGGGAGTCCTGGATACGCCCTTGGAAGAATTTTCTCCTTGGGTTTACGGAACGCCTGTCAGAGGTGAAACATCGCTATCATTTTGTACTAGCTGTTGGCCACGACTTCCTACGCGTGAATATTGTGTGATTATGCCAATTTGATTGCTCTCTGCTTAGCTCCTAGGACATGTAGCGTGATAATATATAGCCTATTTGAAGACCCTACACCTAGTTAATATTGGAATCAAATCCATTAAGTACTTTTCAAGATCCTTCCGGTGAAAGCAAAGCAAACAGACAAACCGACAAACAGACAAAAGAAATCTAATTATACTAATTAGATTTTCGGCTTTGGTATCTTATGTTGCGCTCGCACTCAGCGAGTATTTCTTTTTTTATATTTCCAATGTACAGTTTTGACTTTTCTATCATTATATTTTATGTATAGAAGATAGATTTGGCAAGGTTATAGCTTCCCAGAAACACAGACACAGATCGTGCGTTCCACTCTTCAACAGTACGCATTATGAATGTCTTGGGGTATCCTTCCGAGGTCTTACTAGGGGCTCTAACCGTAGGCTTTTAAGCAGGATATCCTTTTATGTACTTTTATTCCTTTCAAACTCAAATGCTTCCTTTCCTCCACAGAGAGTGCTGGAGCCAGCGTCGTTCTCCCTCTCCGCCGACCGTCGGTTCCTACTGCTAGCACAGAACGTGAGGAAGCTGCACCGGTACTCGTACCTCGCCAGATACACGGTCTACGACATTCTTACAACGTAAGTATCCTCCTGGGACATCCTTCCGAGGGCTTACCCGGGGCTCCCAACCATAGGCTGTTGGGTGTTACGTGAGGTTTTTTACTCTGTAGGAGTCCGGCATAGCATCCATGATGGATTTTCCCTCACGTTAAAAAACCGCGTAAGTATCAATCAAATCAGCCTATGACAGTACTTCTGGACTTAGGTCTTTCCCAATTTACGCCACGACACACAGTCCTGCGCCTTCCGCATCCAGTCCCAGCCTGCGACCTTTTCCAGATCATCGGCCCATCTGGTGGGTGGACGTCCTACCCTGCGTTCGCAAAGTCGCGGTCTCCACTCCAGAACTCGTTTGCACGTAAGTGTACTCGTATTTTTTTTTACCAGTGGATATCCATCATGAATGTTAAACTGGACTCTAACCGACTGGAACCGCACGTTTTCCTACCGCAGGCTACGTTCGGGAGCCGCGGTGAACCCTCAGAAGAAGGTGGTGGTGCAAGAGAGGTGTAAGAGAGCATGTTTGCTATTCAATCACGCTGTAACCCTTAAACGGATCAAGATAAAATTTGGTACAGGAATAAGTTATACTCGTAGTCAAAATAACATACGCTATTGTTATCCTTGGATTATAATCTCGTGGGACGCGTGAGTGGGAAATATCTTCCAGTACTACTGGAGGACAGTCTATACTTGTCTCTTAATGTCATTGCAGAAGTCGTACATTAAAGTGCCGATGACGAACGCGAAAGCGAAAGCGCTTCAAATTGAATTCAGAGCATATAATAAAACAATTCACGCACGTTGAAAATAGTTGTGGCATCATAAATGTGTATTTGTATCAAGATAATCTCTCTGATGAAGACACGCAGCAGACTTATATGTACTGTAGTAAAAAGATGTCAAATTACACCGTTATCTCCATAGATTTATAATTTTTCGATACTCTCATCTCCGACCGGATAGCCAAAGGCATAGATTTAGAATTTTTCAGTACTCTCAATTTTAAATCTATGGGTCAAAGGGATTGGAAACCCACAATTTGAAATTAGTATTGTCGGTCTAATGTAATAGGGAAGCATAATAGGCATCACCGTGCATCATAAAGGAGAAAATCTTACCATTCCCACTCTCTATACACATTCAGTCCCTTCCTCCACAAGACTTTCTTCAGGTAAAGACATCAGTTGAACTGACAGAGGCATCCTAACACCATATTACCTAGTAAATAAATGAATGTTTGCTAAGTCCTAGCTTTCACTGTATAAGTCGTCTGTTTTCTTAGGTGCTAATTCTGTTACCAATATTGCCTACTTAAACATCGGAAACTTGCTCAGTCATGATCCTCAAAGTACCCACAATAACTTACCCTGCTCCAATAATCCTATCATAATACCAGGCGCCCATAATCTCTTAGCGGTAATTTATTAATCGTATCTCTCGACAGCAAGTTTGTCGCTAGTTGATCGTCTGCCTATTGTTCCTCGAATAGATAACTCGAATTTGATTTGAACTTGTCTAACTTTGGCCTTGTACTAATTTGTATAGTATTTGCCGCAGTGTTCTCGACAAAAGGAAGTTTTTAGACTCTGAAGAGCTCCAGTTTTGTATTTGTTTTAAACTTCGAGCCTTTGTGAATTGAAATTTTGATTTGTTCAATAATTTACTTGTGCAGCGTTTTGCGTACAATTTTTGGTCTCGTATCATGGTGAACTACGCTATGCTCTTTTTGTAGCTTATGTTGACAACGTTATGAACATGAAGCCTGTCGCTGATGCAGGAGTTTATAAACACTTTGATAATACTGTGACGTCATTCTTTTTTACATGTAGAACGTACCAGATGGTCAGTCTTTACTTCACTGAAACTAACAATGAGAAAAGCATGTCAGACTAAAACTGACTAGTCTTTTTTCTATTTTTTTGTAACGTGAGGGAAAAGTCCTTCATAGCTGTTATGCCGGACTCCTACCGACTAAAAAACCTCACGTAACGCCCAACAGCCTACGGTTGGGAGCCCCGGGTAAGCCCTCGGATCGATGTCCCAGGACACCCAACAGACCCACGGCTACCACTGCGGCCTCGCCTAGGGGGTGGTTCGAGTGCTATCCCGCAGAATTAGGCCC
The DNA here is from genome assembly GCA_933228765.1 of Miltochrista miniata. Taxonomy (NCBI): domain Eukaryota; kingdom Metazoa; phylum Arthropoda; class Insecta; order Lepidoptera; family Erebidae; genus Miltochrista; species Miltochrista miniata. The sequence goes on from OW121769.1 coordinate 9,608,220, forward strand.
CCTCTCAGCTTTTCGATGCCTCACGGCCTGCTTCTGTAAGGATGGTGAGCAGCCCCCTCACCGTCCTCAGGCCCCCGAACATGCAGCCTTCGGAGAAGACACGTCGGCGGCGCCCAAGCTGCCGCCGCCGACTGCGGAACTCGGGTGGGAGAGTTCTTTCCCTCCAGCTACTTGTACATGACCGGTCTGATGGCCGTGATTGTGGCGAATCCCCTTTGGTTACTCAAGTCGCACCTTCCATGTCTCCACGGTTTCCTGGAGGAGCTGGGACCGCTGGGCCTCGATTTCTCAAAACGCAGGCCTTTGGCCCCACTCCAGCGCCTCCTTGCGCCATTTGAACAGTGACGCAAGGGCTCTCCCTTCCCGGTCCCATAGAGGGGTCCCGGCTAGGAGACATGCCGCCTCACCTGAGATCGTGCGGTATCCCCTTATCACCCTGACGGCCATCGCCCTCTGCGGGCTCAGCAATCTAGCCACATTGCTGGCCGTCAGGGTCTCCGCCCATACGGGGGCCCCGTATAGGACCATACTTTGCACGATCCCTAGGTCGCAGGCCGCGAGTGCGGCTGATGCCCCCCTCAGTTTTGGGACCAAACTTCGGAAGTGGTAAAACTGACTACTAGTTCTAGCAAAGGACATTTCTAGGTTCCTGAACAAGCCGGTTTTTCAACATTTCCAGTCAGGTGTTTGAGGTTAACTCTCATATAACCAGTAGAGCAGCACGCGGGTCTTGAATTGAACTTGAACTTTCTTCTTCTCAAGCAATTACTAGCTCAGACCTTCGCATCCAGTATTATCCTCACAAAATATGGAGATCGTTTAGGGATCTCCTTTAATATGCGTGTCCTGCCCTTGTCTGAGTAGCCTAGGTCACTTGAGGATACAAGTGACCTAGGCTACTCACACAATGCATAAATAGTTACTTTTATCATTTTAATATGCTCTAAATCTTATCAAAATGACCGTACACTTCTACCAAGGAACAATGTTTATTTTTATGTAAATGTATATTTAGATAGGTTCACTACAAACACTAACAAAATAACGGTCCGTAATCGCCGGTACCAGAGACACATAAACGCTAATATGTCCATAAATCGGCCCTTAGGCTACAGCTGAATTGAAAGATCCTCAAGGTAATTTGTACTGTCAGTTGCTAGCAATAGTGTTGAAAATCGCTTCTCAACAATGAGTCCTAGGTTTCAGTCATTTACATCTTGTAGTACAGATTTCAGTATATCATGTGAGTATGCTCAATTTTATCTAATGTCATAAATGTAATTTAGGGCATGTTTGTGATAATTTTGTGAATCATTAATATTTAATCTCCCCCAAAAGACAGATAACATAATACCTACTTTATTTACTCTCCTTTTGGTCTAGATAGAAATTAGAATGGTATGTGCAGGTATGTGGAAACATACAAATATTTTTGAAAATTTGCCATTTTTAGGGTCCCGTAGCCAAATGGCAAAAAATGAAACCCTTATAGAATCGTCATGTCTGTCTGTCTGTCCGTCCGTATGTCACAGCCACTTTTCTCCGAAACAATAAAGCCTATGCTGTTGAAACTTCGTAAGTAGATGTATTCTGTGAACCGCATCAAGATTTTTATATAAAATTAAATAAAAGTAGTTAATTTTGGGGGTCCCCATACTCAGAACTGAAACTCAATTTTTTTTTCATCATACCCACACATGTGTGGTATTTATAGATAGGTCTCCAAAAATGCTATTAAATTTCCTAACATCATTTTTTTCTGAAGTGAATAGTTTGTGCAGGAGATACTTCCAAAGTGGAAAAATGTGTCCCCCCCCCCCCCTCTAACTTCTAAACAAAGAGAACGATAAATCTAAAAAAAATATATGGTGTACATTGCCATAAAATCAACCAACGAAAATTAATTTGAACGAGATCGAGCTGGTAGTTTTTTCTTAATACGTCATAAACCGCAATTTTCGCCCAGAAAAATCACTACCACTGCGAACGTTTTAAAACATCAATGAAAGTTACAACGAACTATAAGAGCTTTTATACTATGTTACTTGCTGCTACGGAACCCTTCATGGGTGAGTCAACTCGCACTTGGCCGGTTTTTTTTTTCCATTATAAAGTCGTGAATGCTGTTCAGAACATCTTGGGGCAAAAACTCTAATTGTCCGTTTCAAAATTAAGCCACACAGATATTTTCAAATTTCCTCGTAAACCAAAGAGATTTCCACCCCATTCATGTACGGGATATGGGATGTCATGGGTTGTCAATACCACGGTTAAAGACCTACTTATTTTATAAAATTTTTTTTTTTTTCATTTTTATTTTTATTTTGCTAGTTTTCTCCTCTGTGAAGACCGGGCCACCGACCTCGTAAGGGCCGCCACCTTTAAAAATCAGCGTCGCCGCGTGGATGAAGCGTAAGCTCACATTCACGAGGTGACATTATGCTGAAAGGCGGCCTTTATTCTGCTTGGATAGGATGTGCACTGATGTACACTATTATAGTTTAGTTTATTTATAATATTGTGGTATCTTATTTTTTGTTGTCGTTGTTTTAATTTATTAAGTCAGTATATTAATTTTGCTATACGACAGGGTATGGCCTGTTTGGCAAAATAAAAAAAAAACATTTTCTTTCTTTCTTCTTTTCTACTTATGCATAAAAACCTTATAAACATAGCATAGAACCTCTCTCTGAAAAGGCATTATGTATAATATATGCTATGCTGACTACTAGTTATACTATAAATTAATGTGGAAGAAACTTCACACTCGGACGGGGTTCAACTTTACGTCGTTTTCCGTGCCAACGGAGGTACTTTAGACTAATAAGCCATCGACGTTCGAAGTTTCACTATTTTTTTTTTATATTAAGATCGCTAAATTGACGTCGCCACACTCGCCACTGATGGAAAGCCGTGGCGCCTCTAGCGATTGGGGGTCACTCTCACAGTCCGTAAGACTTCTGACAGTGGTCCTCCAGTTGGCGGCCCTGTGATGTGCATCTTCACGCTCCGCTTGAAGAACCCGGGATTGTAAGGTGAGGGAAACACGTGAATGGGCAGTGGGCAGGTCGTTCCAGGTTTTTATAGTTCAACAGAGGAACAATCTTTTGAAACGTTCAGTTCTGGCGAAAGATTTTCTCCAGAAATCTTGGGGCGAAGTAGTTGCCATTTACCGTCACTCAGTCAAATTACTGTTTACGAGTGTATCATTTGATTTCATCATCTCAGCCGATTTGACGCCCACTTCTACAGTTCATTTGGGGGGAGGGGGTGTATAGAATCGTATTTATGATGACCCTGCCTGAACATTCTAAATCCCACAAGAGAAAAGACGTAAGATCAAATCCCGCTCTCGTGTATTTTATTTCCACATAAGATTAAGGTAAAAGGCATATACTCTTCACGATCCTAAGGAACCTATCCTAATCCAACCTATCAATCTTCACCATCAATGATTAGAGTGTTACTGCGTTTGTCCACTATCAGTTTTTTTCGGATGACGGATTCCGGTGTTTTGTCGGATACGGTTGACCGGTGACTGATCACTTTTATCCATTACTTCCGGGTTCGATCCGGTTCTAAATAAATTTGCACTTACTCTCGTTTTTTTGGGAATGATTTTATTTTCATATCATCATCATTATCATCTTAAAAGACAAGCAATGTACATTTATTGTTAAAAATTGCAGAGAAACATAATTATTACATATCTATATTTACATTATTACCATCTAAACTAAACCTAAATAAGGCCCCCGTGGCATTGTGCCCAAAAGACTAGCAGCATTCCCCCTTTGAATAGCAATACCTATTCGTTGAGCGAGAAAACTGTCAGCCCTTGGGTCACCAGTTGACTCCACAAGGTGCTTTTTCAAATTCTTGAAAAATTTTTGCGCATTGGGACCCCATGGACCTAGGGTCTCGACACCGACTGGACAAAAAAGATACGATGAGTCGAGACCCTTATATTTATTAATTTTAATATTTTCAGCCGCTTCCGCTGCTGCACTGGCTTTTAATTTTGTTTTAGGAAGATGGGACGGGGCTAGAGTGTCAACACAAGTTGCATCCCACACCAGGACCCGACCCATCCCCCACGGTATCAAAGTTATACCATCCGGTCTCTTGCCATCGTCCCTGAAAACGCCGTTTGGCTCTAAGAGCGCAGGCACATTGGCGGTGGCAAGAGCACGGCGTATGATGTCGTTTAGCGCAGCGTGGCGTGAGAAGCGGCCTGCGCTCTTTAAACATGAAAGACCATGATGCCCCAAAGTGTCAACGTTAAAACCGCAGGGGCATCGATGTGGAGCGCAAAGCGTGACGCCAAGTCTCAAACCAACTGAAATTCTTAGGATGTCCGGTTCCAAAAAAGTTCCGGTGTTGGCTGTAGGGAAAGCTTTCAACCAATCACCGGATTCCTTTCTACTGAGCGCTAATAATCTGGCCCGATCCGGGTCTAAGCTAGCATTTAAAAAGGAGTCAAAGGTTAATTTTGACATAGCGTCGTCCCAGCTCCGTTGTAAATTTGGATGGGTGGGTAAATTTTGTCCCGGATAAGCCATTAGCCAAGCATTCTTGGCATCTGTAAGGCCAGTCGTCTCATAGTCTGTAAGACAATTCGTCAGAATTTTACCTACGAGACTCGACGTGGCATGTACAGATGACAAAAAGGCTGGCAAAGCCACATTAGAAATTTTGCGGATCCCTAGCCCACTATATTTAATGGGAAGAGATGCCTGGGACCAAGATTGTTCGCTCAGTTGTATATTGAGAATTGATTCCAAAGAAGATTTGATTAGCGAATCAATAGAAAATAAATGACTTTGATGTTTCCAAAAAGGACAACAGCGAAGCAAATAAATAGATTTGGGAACAAACATACAAAATTTCAGAATTGTGATTGCGTAATGTGAACTAATAGAATGTAGCCGATCTACATTGGATTCAAATTTTGAAAATTTTTGTGCTATTAATTCGGGAATAGCATCTTCAAATATAGGGGACCCTAGAAGGTAAAGATTCTCTCTGCTAACAATTTTAAATCATTCTTTTTGGAAAAAGATAGAAATTTTATTAAGGCAAAATACAAAGAAGTCGAAAATCTCAATATTAATTTCCATGCATGCACCCTAAAAGGAAGCCATCTCAGCTAATAGCTACATACCATTCCCAAAATAGGTAGGTATGTACGGTTAATTAATCATTGTCCCTACCATTTTTATAAAAATAAACAATAAATTCCAGCACCTAATTCGCAGTAAAACAGTGTCCGCTCTGAGACTGACAATATGGATAATGGGTCTGACTGGTTTTAGTGTCACGGACGTCATCAGTACGGACCGCTCCGCATAGACCAATCTGTAATAAGCTTAAGGAGCGTTTTAGAGCTATGCGGACGGGTCTGTACGGACGGCAGTCCGCGCGTATAGCTCCGCAGCCGTCCGCATGGCGCGTCTGCGCCGCGGTGCTATCCGCGCGGACCGCTGCTCGCGTGCTCCTCTGCCCGTATTGAACGTTTTAGTATCGTGTGGAGCGCACACTTAGGCGCAGTATAGTCATGGCGAGTATAGTCATGTAAGGGCTATAGCTACTAATACCCGCCACATTGTATGCATTGCGCGCGCCTGTACACTGCGGTGGTCAGGACGATACTAAAACGACATACGCGGACGATCAGCGCGGATCACGTATGCGCGGAGCGATCCGTACTGACGGTCCGCGTGACACTAAAACCAGCCTAGATCAACTTTTGTGTGATATATCTGTTTTCTAGGGTTCCGTACCTGTTGAGGAATTCAGATGAGTAATAGAAGCTTCTTTTAGTTAACGATTTATTGTAACTGCAGTACATGCATAGATCAAGATAATGTTATAATATTAGTGACTGTGTGAAGTGGCGCGAACGGCGCCAATACGAATAACCCGGCCGAATACATAGGCTTCATAACGGGGACGCAACTAGCATTAAAAATAAAATAAAAAGAAAATAAAATAAATTTATTTCAGGTAATCACAAACCCATATAAACAATGTCATTCTTTTCAAAATAAAAAATAGATAATTGAAAATTCACAATACAAAATAAAATAATACTTAATAAAAAATAAAATTGTGCTATTAAATGAAGTCCATAAAAATACCAATTGCTAAAATACGGCTTCTTTTTGTTTACGTTAAACAATATGCCAGGTTGTTATAACGCGACGGAATAGATATGCTTCATAACAGGGACGCAATTGCGATAAGTACGCAACTAGCATTAAAAATAAAATAAAAAGAAAATAAAATAAATTTATTACTTCTTAATTTATTTGCATAAACAGTACCTACAGGGAAAAAACGGGACCCTATATACTGAGAGATTCCGCTGATGCTCGTTCCCCATGTTGTATATCATAGAGAATGATATCCAAACAGCTCAAATTTACCTAGCTTCGTGATAGAAAGAAGAAAAGAAGAAAGAAAGAAACATTTATTTGGTGCATAGCGCCCACACATACATAATATATAAAATGGTACAACTACAAAATAAATAAAATTAAAAAGAGCCTAAAGTAGTGACATGTGCAATGTGGCACACAGATGCACCAAATGGGTGTCCAGTTCAGCATTGTGCCAGGAGAAACCTGACGCTGGTTTTCAACTGGAACCCCATTGGACAGTGACACACGGACGCCGAACCGTCGAAAGCCGAGCGCGAAAGTGTAATGTAAAAACTATATAATAGATAGACAGACGGACAGCGGATTATCAGTAATAGGGTGCCGTTTTTATCCTTTGTGTGCGGAACCCTAAAAAGTAAGGGGCTTCCATATTATAATAACAAACGATGTGTTTTTACAGTTTTTAGTTCGACCTACATGGTTTTAATTTTTTTTTTCTTTTCTTAAAGAAGAGAAAAGACAGTAAAACGTTATTAAAGTTACTAGCCAAAGTCCTTTTGATTCCCTTTCTATGTTTATTTTTATTCAGCCCAAAAATATCTGCCCAGCTATTTTCGTCCGCGACCTCTTTCTCCCCTTAGCGTAATAACCTTAAGGCTAGTCACCGTGCCTAATTCAATTTGCGAGCCTACCGGTTTGTTATTGATAGAACGCCCGCAATTGTCAGTCAGATGAACAACAAAGTTGGACAATTTGTTGGTAGGGATTAAGGCTAGTTTCCATCGCGACAGAGTAATGAGCGGGAGATGGTGAAAACGTTTCATTTTTTGTATTTTTTTTGTAATTTCATTTATGTACACACAAACACAAAGAACATTTAAACAGCAGTAACAGAAAAAGAATACAGTGCAAAGGCACTACTTATTTCCTGAGATAGGAGATGAAATCCATAAAAAATATGTGTAAGCAGGTAAAAAATAAAGCAATAACTATCTACTTACATAATAAAAAAATATTGGTAACCAAAGCCTGAAATTGGAACCTAATAGGTACGGTTCCGTTTTCACGCTTTCTGTACTTGAGATTTTGCTATCCGTCTGTCTGTAACCAGGCTTCAGGAACTGCTAGCTATGTATGAATGAAATCTTCAAAAATGTGTATTTCTATTGCCGCTACAACAACAAATACTAAAAGCAATAAAAAAACAATGTTTATTATTCATTTATTAGAAGGGCCTAGTCATGCAAAAACCGTAGGTATTTTTATTGTGCCGTTTTATAGTAAGCAACAATCCGTGCGCAAATCCTTAGTACTTAAAATTGTTTTTTTTTTTAATAACAAAAAATAAAAATGACCTTGAGAAATGAGGCTGATGCGATAAGTAAAATTAAAAATTAAACTGGAGCGCCCAGTCGATTTATTCGATAAATTGGCGGTAAAATAAAGATCCAGTTTACTGCGAGATAAGCTGATTCATTAATGACCACGCTCAGCTCGCGAGGGAAACCGAACTACAGTCAGACGAGCGATAAAGTTAGACAATTTGCGGGTAAGCATTAGGATTCATTGGTTCACGTCTAGTAATATTGTTGGGCGATAATTAGTTTAGAATTTGATCCATCTCAAATTTGTGAGACGACCTATGTCTAGTAACTTAAAGTTTGTTGGACCAGAATCTCTTATGTTAGGTAGGCCTTGTGGAGTTATAGGATATTGTGATCTATTGATTAAGTTCCTTTTATGCTAGATTCGGGTTTAACCTATTTATTACTAGCTGTTCTGGCAGACGCATAGTAGCGAAAAATTCTCAATCTATGGGCAGACGTGTTTTATGTGAAGTCTGGAACCTGATGGCAGCGATATTATCGAATCTAATTATGTGAAACCATCCAGGAACCAATTGAAATATACGCACAAAATAGTATCCAAATCGTACTACAGATTTTCCAGACTAGAGATAAATAAAAATCGCAGTTAAATGGTAGGCATTAAGCCAAGTCCATATCAACACGACAATACAGCTCCCCACCTATTAGGTGGAACAATTTCTAAGCAGGTGAAATGTGCCCCTGCCTACTCCTACGGGAATAAAAGGCATGAGCATATGTATGTAAGATGTATGTAATAAATTCTGTACCAAACCCATAATTTTGTTCACAGTGAATCATACCCCCTTACACCTTTACCAGACGAGGTCGGGGGTGGAGTCATCACCGAGGGTCCTCTATTACTCCTCGCAACATGGACACCTAAGGGTCATGGTCTGATCACTGTGAAAGACCAAGACATATACTACAGGCCAGCTCCCAGGTCTTCTACGGGTTATCGAGTCACGAATACGGGGGTTCCTGGCACCATACACAATGGTGTTCCGGATTGGTTGTATGAAGGTAAGTGGTACTATTGTTTGAGCTATACAAAGATAAAAGTTTGTAGCGTATATTGTCAATTGATATGCATCTGTGAATACACAGTTTCGTGTCAATATTGATACAAAACTGCTGGTATTATAAAACACCCGCTCCACGTTGTCTAAATACGAAACAGTAGGTTTACTTTAGCATACTCAAATGAATCAAAATATGCTCCGTTGAATTCGAAACTGCTGGCCGCTAATTCAAAGTGCTAGGAACACCCATTGGACCATTCTGATTAATTTATGAGGCTTAATATAGTATCACTTAAGGCTTGTATGTTCGAAAGAGACTCATCTTGGGGTAAACATTATACTAGAAACTATTCTTCGATTTGATCTGATAAAACTATATTATTGTAATTTATTAGATACTCTTGCTTTTTTACGTATCAAAACACGATTAGGAATACTTTGTTCGATCGAAATCGCTCTCGAAAAATGAGAAATATTGCAAAAATATTACAAGTAATGTACTTTTTTTATCTAAATAAATGAGTTTAATTCTCATAAAAACTTGTCCTAAAATAGATATAAGTCTTTAAAACAATATTGACTTATAGATTTTTTCTTAAAACCTCTCAGATTTTATAACAGTATTATAATGTATTAGAATCAAATGAAATCCGGCAAAAGCGTACGCTGCAATCGTTCGAATTGCCTTAGGATTTGTCAAGGTCGAACATTGCAACCTTAACCTGTTTGCAAGATATGGGGAAAAGAACGCACACCAGACACAATCGTTTTTTAATAAATATCTTGCAAGTACAAAAACTTCAAACAATTCAATAAAGTAACTACGATGATACGACCTACGAATTGTGCTACGAGCTACGCTAAAGCTACGCTCCTCGTAGAGGGTCTACGAGAGTTATGTAATGGGCTGCGCAGACGGTCAAGCGACTTAACTCAAGTCTGTTGAAATGTGAAAGCAGCTTCAGTGTGCGTGCTTTCTTTGCACGTGTTTGTGTGCAGTGACGTGCATGCATACATGAGATTTGTCAAGTCGGTTGATCCTTTCCGCAGCCCATAAGGTCGATTCAAATGAAACAAAGCTGAAGTGAATATTAAAGATTGACTCGGTAAACTCTCTGCCACACAGTTACACAAGTTTCTTCTGAATCAATACGGACCGTCTGATAGTCGTAAAATAACGCATTATCAAAAAGTCGTAGTGGACAGTGTAGTAACATTCGCCCTTTGTGTTTAAGAATCCACTATTTTTCCGTTCAAACACTTGACCAAACTAGTGTATTTTCGAGTATTTTTTGTAAAATATACATCGGAATGGGGCAGTTTGAATTCAAATGTGGACGCAGCAGATATGCCACTGCCCATGCCTTCGGGGATAAAGGCGTGACCATATAAGTATTTTCGCATGTTTACTGACTATTGATCTGTAATAATACAGTCAGTGTTACTGACCTAACTTGCAACTAACAATCGAAAAAATTTTTAAAAATAAAATTTCATTCCAAAAACAATCAGGGAGCAACTATATATCACAAAATGAAATCAGGTACATATTATAGTATGAGAGTAGATAAAGTAGTGTATGACACTGTACATAACTTGGTCTTATAACACTCGTGTGATACTATGAAAAAACTCGCCTACGGCTCGTTTTTTTAAAACACACTCGTGTTATAAGAACCCCTTATTATGCAACAGTGTCATAAACTACTATTATAACACATTTGCTCGTAAAGGGTCTCTTATTTGACCAATTTCACTAAGGTAATGTTTCTCATCACGGCCAAGTCCGGTAATGTAAAGTGAAACGGACGATTGCGTCTAAAACGAACGGTACTTTTTTTAAATCTTAGCAAAGAGTTTTTATGTCAGAAAAGTGGTGAACATTTTATGAATAAAATTAACTTTGGGAGATAAAATATAATAAAATAAACATGTAATTGTTTAATTTAATTAATTTTGACAATAAATTACAACCATTTATGTGAAACCAATACAAACAATATTAATTTACTTTATTAATAATACTGGCTGTTTTTGTGCCTTTGCCTCTTAAGAAAAAAGAAAAAAAGAAAGCGTTGTGAACAAGTAAAATTCCGCGCGCTTTATTATCGCTATTTTTTGCTACGTTTTTTTGTTAGTTTATGAATGTCCCCGTTTTATTTATTTCCTTGTTTCCTCGCAAATATGTTATAAAACGTCGTATGACACACGTTCGCTTTGATAATTACAGCCTCTGCTTTCTTGTAGCCCTCGCCTGCGGCTCGGGCTAGCAATAACGCCTCGGCTGTAATTATCAACTTACCGAACTTGTATCATAATGTACTATTATAACCAATGATATAAAAACTATAGATACGTTATAGACACTTGAAAATGGCAACACGTAAAGAAGGTAATTACCTGAAAATCTGTGACGCGGCTGTAGGGTTAGCGAAAGTTCTATTAGCACTGTTTTAAATTCTGTTAGTAAAGAAAACTCGAAAAAAACATGCCTTCATGTATCTTCAGATGATACACAAGCTATACAGCAACTGTTCAATATAAAAACGTGTCATTTCATGCGTAAGTACAATAGAAATAATAATATTATTTCATTTTCTCGGATCGATAAAATGACGGCAAGCTTATTGAATGCAGAAGGAAAATGTACTCTATAGTCTGTGGTTTGGCGCCCGCGAGCCGTAAGGGGAAAGCGGGGAGATTTTGTACTAATGTTTTACTTTGCTATTTGAATATTTTTTTTATTTAGGTAAATATATTTCTTTAAAAAAATAATGATACCCAAAAATAATACAATAATTTTAAGATTATTAAAATAATTTAAATTACAAATATTTGGATTAGGTACTTACTATGTACTAAATTATTACTTATTAAATAAATGTTTCTGTATGATATTGTTATATTTTTATTTTATGACTTAAATTACGTTAATAATTACTAATCCGATAAACTACATTAACATTTTATAAATTTCAATATTGCGTAGGTACTTTACTCGTAAATACATTAACCATATTATGTCTCAGTCAGTGAAATTCAAGTTTCCCCTTTTCCCCATATTCCTCTGATATTGACTTTATGCGTGCTACCACAGATAATTTATAGAATTCTTTTTTCAAATGTATAAAAGTTTAGCTGTTTTTGAAAGCCGCAATGTTCGTGTATAACGTGTCTATATATCATACGTCTTTGATTATAACACATTTGCTCGTAAAGGGTCTCTTATTTGACCAATTTCACTAAGGTAATGTTTCTCATCACGGCCAAGTCCGGTAATGTAAAGTGAAACGGACGATTGCGTCTAAAACGAACGGTACTTTTTAAAATCTTAGCAAAGAGTTTTTATGACAGAAAAGTGGTCAACATTTTATGAATAAAATTTACTTTGGGAGATAAAATACAATAAAATAAACATTTTATTGTTTAATTTAATTAATTTTGACATTAAATTACAACCATTTATGTGAAACCAAAACCAACAATATTAATTTACTTTATTAGTAATACTCCCCGTTTTATATATTTTCTGATTTCCTCGCAAATCTATACTAATATTATAAAGAGGAAAGATTTGTTTTTTTGTTTGTTTGTTTGTAACGAATAGGCTCCGGAACTACTGGACCGATTTGAAAAATTCTTTCACTGTTGGAAAGCTACACTCTTTGCGGTGAACATAGGCTATATTTTATTCCCGTATTCGTACGGGAACGGGAACTACGCGGGTGAAACCGCGTGACGTCCGCTAGTATGTTATAAAACGTCGTATGACACAGTTGCGCTTTGATAATTACAGCCTTTGCTTTCTTGTAGCAATAACGCCTCGGCTGTAATTATGAACTCACCGAACTTGTATCATAATGTACTATTATTTAATTCAACACATTTTCACAGCCCCATACCTACTTATTGTAAGGAACACGGTTATGTGGGAGAAACCCTCGCGGCCCCGCGGACTCAGTGCGCTGTAAACATTGTAAAGCAACATTACTGTGTTAGTTGTGAATAGGTGACCACTCCGTGACCACTTTGTGACATTTATTAGAGACCGTCTGTGCTTCAGAAGGCACGTTAAACTGTTGGTTACCAGTTACCAGTTACCGGTTACCAGTAAAATGGCACTCCTGAAGCCAAGTTGAAGCCCTTTATAGGCGGCTAGAAATTTCAACAGCTGGCAGTCACAACCCATATCAACACGGCAATACGGCTCACCACCTATTACGTGGGATAAAATCCGAAAAGCTGAAATATGGGCACATAATAATATATTATGCCTCTACCTACCCCTTCGGGGATAAAGGGCGTGATCATATGTATGTATGTCAAAATAGAAGACGTTTTATTATTAGCAGTTATTCAATTTCCATAGTGATTAAACTAACCGGCTAGTTTTAAACTTATTCGAGAACTTTGATTGTCTTGTGCATCACAATGATCCAGGTAGATTGTCGGACTTGAGCAGTTGAGCTTCTTGTTTACACAGTGTAAATAAAGGCAAGCTCTGTAGCTTGCCTTTATTTAAACTACCTTAAAATATTTGGCTCCATTTAAAACAGCTTAGAAAGACCTGTATCTTTAAATATGTCGTTCGTTTGAGTCTCGGCTGTAGCAAGCACAGCCATTGGCGGTGCTAGGAAAATGAGAAGGCGCAAGAGTGTCGAAAAAAACAAGAAAGCCGTGAGATCGTTCTCACCAGACTGCCCCTCTCTAACACGTTTATTGTGAAAGTAAAAGTTCAATCCGATTGTCGTTGTCATTTTTGTTTTATTTCAAACTTTGAACAGATGATCCACGTGACCTAGTGACGTAGTTTAATGCAACAGAATCACAGACTATAGACGAAGTCTCGCCATAAGCCCCTCTGCACTCTATTTTATAGAGAGGTGTTAAAACAGGACGCATATACTAGGACTCCACTGTCTGTCTGTTCGTCTGTCACCAGTCTCTATTTTGAATTTAAAAGAATAAAAAAAATATTTAGCGTTCATATCCTTTTTTCCCCTTTCTCTAGTTCTTTTTTTCTACAACTTCATATTATCAACTTTGAAGATGCAAACTTCGCTTAATTACCAAAATTAAAACCTCAACGCTCCGAGCACTTTACGTAACATGTCTCTCAACTTTTAAAATGAAGACATTTCCTTAACTATTTCAACTGCAATAACTCTTAAAAACTTCTCTTGAAACTCGTTCGTACACTCCAAACATGCAGGTATTTGCCAAAAAAAGAATTTGGCAGTCTAGCAAACGCTTGTAAAGTGGCAAAATCTGGCAACTGGCACACAAATGATTTAAGCATTCATGTCGGTTGAATAAAGGCATAGAGCAACGCGATCAGTAGAAGGGGAGTAGACATAGCATGTTTGCTCTATACATATCAGTCTGTCAAATTTAGCGAGGAGAAATCGTTTTCACTATGGAACTTACACCACAGGGCGGAAACTCCATACGTTTTCAAGCTTGAATGTGTGCGTGTGACCAATAAGGCTAAGCAAATGTTCCCTCAACACCTCCGTCAACTATAATGACAGCTGTGGCGCTGGGGGAGTTACCTATCTGAATGTAATCTTACTTAATATTATAATTACGAAAGTTTGTAAGTTTGAATGTGTGGATGTTTGTAACTCTTTCACGCTCGAACAGCTACACGGATCTGGCTGAAATTTGGTACAGGGATACATTATAGTCTGAAATAACACATAGGCTACTTTTTATCCCGGCAATAAGTTCCCACGGGAAGCGGGAACGGGAACATATTACGCGGGCGAAGCTGCGGGCATCATAGCTTATACTATTATATTATCTTTGCTTACACAAAACATTTAAAACAATACACTCATACTTTCAGACACACTCATAAATATTTTTATACCATTTGGAGTATGGATTGACAGAGAACGTCTCCGTATGACGCCTCCCCTCCCAATCAAACTCATAGGTCGTGTTGCTCTATAGGACAAAGCCATAGGAGCCTGTCGTTTAGTTACCATCTAACAGAATGAAATGAACATTCCAGCGTTCCAGCTGTCCAATTGAAATGTCAAGCGTGAGACGTTTTAGAGCTGTGCATTTTTGTTGAATGAAAATTGTAGTTGTGTGTATGTATGAAAAGTGTGGCGACGGGGTCCCGTGTTGAAGAGGGTAAGAGTACAAAATGTCGCCACCCCAATAAGAGATATAAGAGTCGACTAAGGGAACACTCACAAAAAGATCCATTGCGTAGAGAAGGAAAACTCAAAATGAAACCCGGTTGACAGTAAAATGACAATCGTTAAGTATAGTAATCCATTTCAACAGGGCAATAGGCTCACCACCTATTGCGTGGGACATAAAACTAGAAGGTGAAATGTGGGCGTATACTATGCCTCTGCCTACCCCTCCGGGGATAAAGGCGTGACTATATGTATGTATTTATGTATTTATGAAAATTGTAGTTGTATTTTTTAAGTACCCATAGTACTCGATCACTGTGTTTAGAACCTTACGCTAAGGTTCTTCTTAAGATGGGTAAATTTTTGTGGTATTATCATTTAGAAATCTAGCCGTGGTTCAAATCCCCGCTGTTGAAATTTTTCAAACCACCACGCCTTAAACTTGGCGTAACGACTGCCATTCTACTCTACTGGCAACCGGGACAAACGGCTTAACGGGCCTTCCGAAACTCGAAAAAGCTCGCAAATAAATGTCACAAAGTGTTTACGTGGTGATCACCCAGTCAAGAACCAGCCATTGTAAATGTTGCTTACTACAGTGCGTTTACAGAACACAGAGTCCACGGGGCCACGAGCGATGGTAGATATTAACCAAGATAAAAGTTTTATGGGCCGCTGGAGAAAATTCGACAAACTTTTCAGGACATAAGTAAATTGACTTTTTTTTTAACATGAGGGAAAATCCTCATGGATGCTATGCCGGACTCCTACCGACTAAAAAAATCTCACGTTAAGCCCAACAGCCTATGTTTGGGAGTCCCGGGTATGCCCTCGGAAGGATGTCCCAGGACTCAAGTAAATTGACTAGGAAAAGTTTAATAAATATATCATTCAGACTCGAAAATTAAATACTTTTAACTCTTGTAATATTGTTAGAGGAACACAAGCTTTCAAGTTACAAGCATTAGCTTATTAGCCCCTCTCTATAAAATAGAGTCCAGATGGGCTTATGACGAGACTTTGTCTGTAGTCTGTGACTCTGTCGCATTAAATTACTTCACTAGGTCACGTGGATCATAAATATTCACGGACATTTCACACAATGCTATCCGATCCAAAAAGTTAGCTAGGAATAACCTGCTTGTGTTATGAGTATCAGACCATGGACATTAATAATATATACTTTTAAATACATACTTATCATACATAGAAACACCCAGACTCTTGAGACAAACATTTGTGGGTCACACAAATTTTTGTCTCCGGTGGGAATCAAACCCACGACCTCGTGATCCGCAGTCGCACATTTCGATCTCTAAACCAACGAGGCAGTCAAAATCAGCTGTTCAAAGTTTGAAATAAAACATAAATGACAACGTCAATCGGATTGAACTTTCACCTTCACAATAAACGGGGCAGTCGGGTGAGACCGTCGCACGGCTTTCTTGTCTACGTTTGTTACAGGCCTAAGCCTATTTTCATAAGTGACAAAAAAGGTTACACAAAGTAGGTACTACGTAACAGAAAATGAGGTATTTAGGTCCAACCTCAAACTACATAGGCCCTTTGAGAATTTTAATCTAAAACGATGACGTACCGCCTTACGTAGAAGAACGGTAATATTGTTGGTTTAGGGTTAAATGGACTGCGTAACATATGTTTATGTATTTTGGTTTCTGCCATTTATTAAACTTCAAGTTGACCCGTGTCACTTCGTTTACTTACAGGTCGGCTTTTCTGTAGATACTGTAATATGTATGTTCATAATAAAACTTTCTTTTGAATCACTTTATCTGTTGCTGAAAACTGGATTTATACATACATACATACATATAGTCACGCTTTTATCCCCGAAGGGGTAGGCAGAGGCATAGTATACGCCCACATTTCACCTTACAGTTTAATGCCCCACGTAATAGGTGGTAAGTCTATTGCCGTTGACTTTGGAAAAATATTTATTAACGGTATTAATTAATCACCAAATGCTCACTTTCATACATATTCATACTGAATAACAGCCCGATTAAACTATCAACCGATAAAAAGATTGTATACCGCGAGAGAGCAATAGATATCATTGCGTCAAGCATAGGATACTTAACACAATGATCTTATAAAGAAAACTGAGTTAGTGGTGCTACAAGCTCTTCAATAGGTGCAAAGTGTCAGCTAGGTTTGTTGAGAACTCGAGAGGTGCGGCACTTGCGCTGGTTTGTACCAAGGCTAAAAGCCTCTCAGCATCAATAACTGAATGTTACTTATAAACCTAATTTTTTTAATGACTTTACCTTTTGTTGAAAACTGAGTTTGTCACTATAACGTCTACGCTGGTAGGTACCAAGGCTCATTGCTACGAGCCTCTTAGCATCAAAAACATGTACGTTACTTGTAAACTTTATTTTTGCATCACTATTAGTCCAGTCATTTGGTATTTTTACTTGGAGAGTTTTCCGGGAGTTTTGAAAATTGCTAATTTTATAGATTTTGATATGCTCTTTCCAAATTTCAACTTTGCCACCTCGTATGTTTGCCGCTCGCGCCGCCAGTTTTTTGATAATAACTCCTTTCCGACGCATTTTACAGGAAAACATATCTACACAAAATAAAAGTAGAGGAAATTTCCTACAATTTGTCATAATCTTTTTCTCCATAAAATTAATAGTTTCGGCGTAGGAACGCTGTAAACCATTATACATCCACACCGACGTGTAATATTTACTTTAAACTGCTCCTATTGTGATTAGTAAGTTATAAAAATTATCTAAGCTTAAATATTGTTCCATATAATGAAAACATATATTGTAGGAAATTTTCTCTACTTTTATTTTGTGTGATATGTTTTTCCTGTAAAATGCGTCGGAAAGGAGTTATTATCAAAAAACTGCTTTTGGGCGCCATTTTATCAATATGGCGGCGCGAGCGGCAAACATACGAGGTGGCAAAGTTGAAATTTAGAAAGAGCATATCAAAATCTATAAAATTGCCAATTTTCAAAACTCCCGGAAAACTTTCCAGGTAACCTCTATTTTTCCGACCAAATGACTGGACTATATGCCTTTTATTGAAAACTAAATTTGAAATAATAATGAAACAATTTGTAGGCCGATAAAAAGTTTGTAGTCTGCGAGAGGGCAATAGATATCATTGCGTCAAGCATACGATACTTGATCGCTTATAGAAAACTCAGTTAGTGAAGCTACGAGCCCTTCAATAGGTGCTAAGTGTCCGCTAGGGTTGTCGAGAACTCGAGAGGTGCGGCTTCGACGCTGATACCAAGACTCACTGCTAAAAGCCTCTCAGCATCAATAACTGTCATCTAACAGGTTAGGTACTTATGAACTGATTCACGCCGTGATTTTTAGCGAGTATAAAAACTTTTGCTAAGTTAATTACTTTTGATTTCATTAGCCCTTCGAAACTTTACTTGGATTTAGAAGTAAACAAGTATTTTTGTCAGTTGTTTAAGCGTAATACAAATTTGTATTTTTGATTTGGACAAGATGTCGTTGTGTGCCAACAAAAACAAAGACCTACAAATAAAAAAGCTATATAAAGACACTTATTTCTAAATACATTTCTACATACTACCAAAGATAATATAATAGTATTACATACAGATCGGCAACTCCCTGTCGCGCCACAGCTGTCAGTAGAGTTGACGTGCGCGTTGACGGACAATTTGCTTGCATTTTATTGATCACACGCACAAATTCAAGCTGGAGTTTCCGCCCTGTGATACTACAGAAAAAATAAAAGAAAAGTCGAAATTTGAAATAGTGAAAACAAACTCAACAGTTGCGTTTCCTACATAAAATTTTTCGCAATTTCGCGAACTGTTTCCTATTCCTATCTTGAAAGCGGTAAGAACCTCGGGCGTTGTCTTTAGAAAGGCTTTCCGAAACTGAATATTACTATTATTATCTAGTAACATTTTTAGTCGACACTTTACAGCCAAACTTTATGGGTAGGTAGTTGTAGGTTGGTATATTTATTCCCACAAGTATTAACGCCGTTATAAATTTACAGATATAATTACTATTTAAACAGCGCTATCTTGCTCAAAAAAGTAGGTTTTGCTATATGACAACTGATAAACATACTCAAATGTTTCAAATTTTTAACCGCCTATAGACAAAGTCAGAAATAAAGCTGAAAGTGGGGCCAATCGGTAAATAGATTAAGTCTTGAAGTTACCTTTTTATTAAACAGAAGGCCTTTTTAGGGTTTCTCACCCAAGGGTAAAAACGGGACCCAGTTACTGAGACTTTGCCGTCCCTCTGTTTGTCTGTCTATCTATCTCATGAAGATTTATATATGTACTTCATTAATTTTTTAAATTATCTATTTAATTTATACATATATAACTTGTATTTACTATATACTTTTACACAAAAAAAGGAACTAAGATCATTAATTATTTTTTACTGTATGTATTGATTTTATGTACTTTCGATATTATTAATTGGACATTTAGAGATTACTAGCTGATGCTTCGCCCGCGTAAAATTTGTTCCCGTTCCCGCTTCCCGTATTTTATACCCTTGGGGGTAGAATTTATCACAATCCTTTTTTAGAGGATGCCTACGTCATAACATCGGGAACACCCAAAAATTCCGAAATATGTTTTTCCGAATTTCAATATTCCGATGTTCAAAATTCCGAAGATTATAATTCCTAAGAAACAAAGCTCCGAATATTCAAAAGGACGATATTCATTTATCCGAAAGTCATAAGTACGAATTTTTATTTTTCCTAATTTCATTAGTACGAATAATCAAAAGACCGGACTGTTATTTTCCCGAAAAACATTATTCAGAATTTCAAATATCCGAAAATTCACTATTTAAGTTTTTTTAATAAAGTACGGTCAAGTCTAACAACCGAAGATATTATTTCCAAGTGAGTGGAAGGCAAACGACAAAACAAAAAAAATTACCACGATGGCTAAGGCCGGAGCTCCGCTCCGCTTCGCCTTGGCCTTAGCCTTCTAACCTAACCTATACGAGTCCAGGTGTTAACCATAATAAGTGAATGGTTAACACCCCGACTTTTTTTTGTTTTGTCGTTTGCCTTTACTCACTTGGAAATAATATTTTCAGTAGTTAGACTTGACTATACTTTATTAAAAAAAACGGGTGGAATCGGGAACATAAATAATCGTCTTTAATGATAAGTTTTCGGGTTAAAACCGGAACGGGTGGAAACGACATTCACCCTTCGTATTTATGATATTTCGGATTTTTGATAATCGGAGTTCGTATTTATAATATGGCGGATTTTTAATGATTCGGAATTCAACAGTTCGGTTTCTTGAAATTCGGCATTCTGACAGTCGGAATTGTAAACATTCGGAATTATAAAATTATGACTTTTAATAAAAAGGATTTATGAAACATCGGATTTTTGACTTTCGGGATTTCGAATCATTCGGACTTATGAAATTCGGAATTATGAAATTCGTGATTGTGACTTTCGGAATTAAGTTTTTCGTATTAATGTAGTGTACCCCATAACATCTACCTGCATGCCAAATTTCAGCCCGATCCGTCCAGTGGTTTGGGCTGTGCGTTGATAGATCACTATGTCAGTCAGTCAGTCAGTCACCTTTGAGTTATATATATTTATAAGGTAGATGATGATTGTGATTTTTGCATGCACATTTATGATTTTGCACGCCACCCATGTACGGTGATCCATGCTGATCTAAGTAATTGTAAATTGTCAACTTTTGTAACCATGTTTCTTGCAGATAAACAATTCTGATTCTGATTCTGATCTATCTGCCATCAAGCTGTAGCTCAAAAACCGTGATAGATGATGATGTTTTCCTGTCGCCGCTACTACATCAAATACTAAAAACATAATAAAAAAACATTTAAGGGGGCACCCATACAACAAACGAGATTTTTTGTCGTTTTTTGATTGGTACGGAACCGAACGCTAGTTCGTCACACATTTGGCCGGTTTTTATTCAAATCACGTAAAAACTTCGCTCTTGGATCGAGCAGTCCTACAGAACTTTTATTTAATTCATAAATCAACATAAATTATGCCACAAATGTATGCGCGCGTTATCTTATCGTGGCGTTGTCATCGCCCCAGTTTTAAAAAGGCGCGATGAATTGCCGTAAACTTTTTTAAATGATCTTGATTTTGCTGGTAAGCTATTATTGCGAAAATTTGTGAGTGTAGATTTGCGGATGTGTAGATATCTGAACATCTGGATGTTGGTTCCTCATCAATCACGCTTTAACGGCAGAACGCTAATTATAAAAAAATAATCTTACTAATATTATAAAAATGCGAAAGTTTGTGGGTGTGGATGTTTGTTACTCTTTCACGCTTGAACAACTGAAGAGATCTGGCTGAAATTTGGTATAGAGATACATTATAGCCTGGAATAACATATAGGCTACTTTTTATTCCGGGAATAAGTTTCCACGGGAACAAATTTTACGCGGGCGAAGCTGCAGGCGTCAGCTAGTGATAAATAAATATTTGTGGACATTCACACACAACGCTATGACAACAAATCTAAAATCAGAAAAATAATAATATTTAATGGATCCCTGTTATAACGAACGTCATACTTGCCATTTTTGGTAGGTACGTAATCCTTCATATGCGAGTCCGACTCGCACTTTACCGGATTTTTTTTTATGCCACATAGGTTGGCAAACTTACAGCTCACTTGATTGAAAGTTGTCAAAGCTTGAAAGATAGCAACACTAATTTTATTTAGTTGTAACTTTGGAGGATATTACCTGTGGTTGTAAAAATACGCAGAGTCCAAGGGGTCTAAGCCTGGATTACAGACGGTCCAATAAAATGAGACAGATGCGCCCCCTATCTCACTGGGGTTTAAAATTGTCACCGGCAAATTGTGGCAGATTGTGCGTGCCGTACCTGCACTGATGGAGATTAAGTGGGGATACGTTTGAAATGTTTTCTGAAGCACAAAATGGCAATAGAATGGTTTGGTTTAAGAATATTTTCAGTTTTTATTGTGAACTAGCAGTTCCCCGCGGCTTCGACCGCGTAGAAGTCGTTATCGCGTAAAATCATAACCCTCCTTTTGCGCAGTCGGTTAAAAAGTAGCCTATGTCCTTCCCAGGGCCTCGAACTATCCCCATACCAAAATTCAGCTCAATCGCTCCAGCCCTTTAGGCGTGAAAGCGTAACAGACAGACAGAGTGAGTTACTTTTGCATTTATTATATTAGGTAGTAGGTATCAGTAGGGATATTTTTAGGGCGGCTAGATATTTCTTTATGTTAATCAAATCAACCTTTTCTTTTCTTTGTTAGGTGTTCTAATTATAAGTATTGTACGCCTATGCGGCTGGCTGGACATAGTTGAACACATTATTGATTTTTCACGAACTTCTTGTATACTACTACCTATGTTTGGGAGTTCTGGGACATCCTTCCGAGGGCTTCCCCGGGGCTCCCAACCACAGGCTGTTGGGCGTGACGTGAGGTTTTTAGTCGGTAGGAGTCCGGCATAACATCCATGAGGATTTTCCCTCACATTAAACAAAAAAAAAAAATACTACTATCTATGATTCCACAATAAAGTCATTTGAATTTGAAATTTGAATTTGAGGTGATAGACAATCCTACGACCCACCAGATGTACTGGTGGTGGTCACCGCAGCCTATGGACATTTGCAACACCAGAGGCGAAACACTCGCGCTGCCGTGATGTATAGGAAATCCCCAAAGTAAACATACCTCTTATAAGCCGATTATGAGCACAGCGTGTAACCTTTTCATATACCTTGCAACGCTGCCAAAAATAACTTTGGGTTATTTTTAGACTTTTGGGTTATTTTAATACCCCAGGCTGAATATCTTCTATATCTATACATATTGTTGAGGTCATGATCTAATAAGGTGTCCAGATTCTGACCATTTTAGACTTTTTCGCAACGTTAAAAGTTGCTTTGAGGTCTGGCAACCGAGAACGTATCCAGACGAAAAAAAAAATGTTTTTAAAACTACCATACACCACTACGCCTTTATCGCCGAAGGGGTAAGCAGTGGTATGCCACTGCTTAACCCACAAGGTGAAATGTGGGCATATACTATGGTATATGCCCACATTTCACCTTATATGTACGCGCGCACGCAATAGGTGGTGAGCCTATTGCCGTATTAAAATGGACAGGCGCAGGTCGTGGCAACCCGCAGTTCAAAACATTCAAGCCTCCTATAAGGTCTTCAACTTAGCTTAACGGTTGTTATTTTACTGACAACCGGGGTCATCTACGCAATGGATCGTTTGCGAAAGTGTTCCCTTAGTCGCCTCTTCTCTCTGTTTCGACGACACCCTCATGATAAATTGGGGTAGCGACATTTTATATTCGGGATACATAAATACCACTACTACAATACGAACAAAATATGTGTCACATTTTGTTTGTAGTCGTGTGCTTATTGTATACGTATATTAGCCTTGTCTGTGTGTTATTATCGAGGACAGAGTAGCTCGCTGTGTAAATAGCGGAGGTGATCTTTACAAAGCCTAAATACGGTCTGCAAAAAAGTAAAACTGTCTCGAATTCCGCGTAAAAAATTGCCTATTTTTCTTAAAAACGAGTGTAGTTGTTTGTGATTGACATTTAGAAACTAATATCTATGTGGGGTATGCCAAGTTTTGCCCACCCAGAGAACAACATACCTATATTGTAGTTTGATACGAGATGTTCTATATTAACTGTATCACATGCATGACGATGGATTTTTTTTAACGCAAGTGAAATTCCTTCTTGGACGCTATGCCGGACTCCTACCGACTAAAAAATCTCACGTAACGCCCAACAACCTACGGTTGGGAGCCCCGGGTAAGCTCTCGGAAGGATGTCCCAGGACTCCCAATAGACCAACGGCTACCACTGCGGCCTCGCTAGGGGATGGTTTGGGAGCTATTCCGCATGACGATGGTCTTTATGTATCTGCAAATTGCGGTGTGCCATTTTAGACTGCACTTCGAAAACGAAGAATAACGTGGCTTCAAACGAACAAAGAAATGTTATATGTACTCATTTTATTTTCATAGATCTCAATAGAATGACTTATAAAACACGTTCTGAATCTATTTTTGTGCCATTATGGTAAGGATAAAGGGCAGTCCTATTAAGATTACATTGCTTTTTCTTTCAGTAAAAGGTTTCTGAATTTTTTATGTTTCTTTTATGAAATTTGCTATCTTTTAAATTATATTAGCTCACTCAGTGTTCTGTAAACGATGACTGTAGTAAGCAATATTTACTGTAACCGGTCATGGTGGGGTGACCACCTTGTGACCACTTTTTGATTTATTTGCGAGCGTTTTCGTGCGTGCTTCCGAAGGCACGTTAAGCCGTTGGTCCCATTTGCCTGTAATAAAGCAGTCGTTAAGCCAAGTTGAATGTCTTTACGTGTGGCTTGAATAATTTCAACAGCGGGCAGTCACAACTTGCGCCTGCCCATACAAACACGGCAATACGGCTCACCACCTTTTACGTGGGACAAAATCAAAAAGGTAAAATGTTGGTATATAATATGGTTCTACCTGTCCCTTCGGGGATAATTTAAATAATATAAAATGTGTGTAACTGTGTATTCCTACAAAATCATATAAAAACATATGTGGAAGTTTTCCAGGACAAACCAATTCTTATAATAGGGCGCTGTGTACTTATCTTCTTTGCCGACTGTACATCATTACAATTTTCATAAAAGTGTTGCGAGAAAAATAGGCACCAGTTATTATACGCCCATGAATAGAAGTTATCATTTCTCTCTATTTCCTTTTAAGTTCGTAGTATTTTTAACTTTGCAGCATTTTGTCGGAACAAATTAAAGAACATTTTGTACATAAAAGAGAGAATTTGTAACAAAAGAGTTGACAACATTTTCTCCTTTCTTCGGTAATTGAAAACGTGACTAGCCTTTTATAAGTTTTCTCTTACGTAGTATAAAACTACTGAACGTTATATAACGATACCACAGTTCTAATATATACTAGACTAGCTGTGCCCTCGACGTCTCTCGTGACATATTTAAAACTCCTCAACTCACACCCAGACCCAGAACAAATCGACCTAGCTATGCCTTATGACATTGATCGCAAAGGGCGATGCCATACGTAAACTTTCCCTTCTGCCAATACATACTCCAAATGGTAATAAATACACACGTGTGTTTTTGAATACATACGTGTGTTTTTGAAATTATGAGTGTATTATTTGAATAGTTTGGTGTATGTTCCATAGTGAAAGCCGATTGCCTTTGTAGTGGTGTATACGAACACGATTTCCCTCCGCAACATATGACAGACAGATATGTATAGAACAAATATGATAAGTCTACTCCCCTAGTACCTACTGGTCAAGAACATCGGGTCTAGGCAACTCTATACCTAGACCCGATGTCCTTCATTAGTTTTCAAATATTTTAATACAAACTTTCATCCTCTATTTCACACCCTGAAAGTCAGAGCATCTCGAATATAATGTAACCGCATTTACTATCTCGAAAGCAGAGAATTTTAATGATGTACTTACTTTTTAATGTGCCATTGAAAAGGCAACTGAGTTCATAATTACAAGTAGTAACAGGCTCGTTGAATATTATCTGTGAATATAATTTAGTTTCACACAAATACTTAGTATTCAACAGTTTCTGTTGAATAGAAATAAGAGTGATCGATGTTGCCCTTTTGAAGAACGCCATACCGTAGATGTTTGGGAAAATTGAGGCAGAGAATTTATTCACACTTCAATCTAATGAATCAAAGCTTACGCAGAAGATAAAAATGTACGCACACGTGGAAGTAAAATGCACTTGTCTGACCTTACTGTATAAATGCGCTTCGAACGTATAAGCACGTATAAGCCCCGCAAGTTGGTATTGCGCTGGAACCTTGTCTTAATGACAGGTAAGTGACGTCAACGTGACGTAGCGCGAGCGCGGGCTGGCCTCGCGCAGCTGCGTACGAATTTTTTGTTAGTACTTGACGGCTCGACGGACATACGTCACCAAGATGGCCGCCAAGCGCAATATCAACGTGCGGGTCTAATTATACAGTTGAAGGATACCTTCTGTCTTTTGGTCTAGAAATGGCCCTTAGTCGGATTGGTTGTAATTATATTGGAATTATATTGAAACTTTCAGGACGCACAGACGAATATGAGTATTTCGTGTTCTTTTATAAGTTAACACATTTCATTTAGGTTTGATTTTGAATTGTTAACATTTGCATATGAATAATTGTTGATTTTTTAGATTAATTCATTCAAGCGCCTTTGGCAGTTTGGCGGAAATATGGTGAAACACAAATTTTACTCGAACACCTACCATTATACCTACCTGTATTTCGCAAAAATAAAGTGAATTATGAATATGAATTGAATTGAATTTAGGAGTGGATAGCGATGGTTTCAAATTTGAAATTAATAGCGATAGGCAAGATTCAAACATCCAAACAAACCAAACCAACAGTCCAAAACAGCCAGACAGTGATGAGCCCTAGTTTCAAAACTAAAACGCTATATTTACACTAATCTAAAAGTATTTAGACTAAAATAACTAGTCAGTCGGACAGACTTAGAGCATTCACCGACACCTTGCATCACATTTGTGCATTATTATTAGATTTGGTTTTTATACAGGACTAGCTGATACCCGCAGCTTAGCCCGCGTAAAATTTGTTCTCGTTCCCGCTTCCCGTATTTTATCCCCTTGGGGGTAGAATTTATCATAATACTTTCTTAGCGGATGCCTACGTCATAGCATCTACCTGCATGCCAAATTTCAGCCCGATCCGTCCAGTGGTTTGGGCTGTGCGTTAATAGATCACTGTCAGTCAGTCAGTCACCTTTGAGTTATATATATTTAGATGTTGTTAGAACTAAGCGATTTAGAGATCTTTTCTCTTTCAAATCGTAGGAACTTGAACGCTGTGCCGGCGCATGTGTTTCCCTCCTCCTGCAATTCGAGGTTTTTTAAGTTTAGGGTGAAAGAGCAACTTTATTGGGCCGTCAGATTGACGGCCGCTGTCAAATAGTCTGATTGGATTCTGAGAATGGTTCTCATGTCACATGATGTCGCTTTCCATTAAGCGCGCAGTGTCATTTTGGCGAGCTAAATGTCTAATAATTCGGCTAAGCGCGAATCGGACTCGCGCACGGTGAGTTCTGTATCATAAAACGGCAATAAAATAGCGTTTGTTTTATACAGGGTGATCAATCCAAATGGGTCAGTAGGGAGAAGTCAGAAACTATGAGAGATAGCGACACCTGTTCTTAAGAACCATGGCTTTGATTAGCTCACATGCATAACCGGGAATCGAAAATGGTCAATATTCGTTGTATGTAATCGTGTGTCGTGTTTATTTGTTTATTGTATCCTGAAAGTATAAGGAACATTTTTGCCAGGAAATCTTGTGTAACAATCAGACAGAAATGCCCATAATTTAAATAATTTGCAAATTTTCGCCATTAATGTGAATCGGTCATCATTATGAATTACTTATTTTTTTTATTAACGTCTATATTATGCATTTATTTAAAATTGAAACACATTCGTTCAGGTGCTAATTTTGAAAATGGAACACTTAATAACTTTTTGTTTTCTTGGGTTGAATGACTGTCATGTTTTAAATCAAACTAACCTTTTCAAAACCACTTACTTAATGTTAATTTTAAATAACTTTCACATTATTATACATTGTGTTATTTTTGTCATTATGTTTCTTAAACGTTCCTAGTGACTTATGATTCGCCCCATCAACAATAACAACAAAAAAGTTGCAGAATTTGGAACTACCTAATAACCTCATCTAACTTATCATTGTTTACAGAGACTTCGATTCCCGGTTATGGATTATATTTTGAAAGTTTAAATGTTAGTATTATTAAATCTAAAATCGATGCCATGGTTCCTAAGAACAGATGTCGCTATCTCTCATAGTTTTTGACTTCTCCCTACTGACCCATTTAGATTGATCACTCTGTATAGTGGCAACAGAAATACATCATCTGTGTAAATTTAAATTGCGTAGGTATCACGGTTCTTGAAATACAACCTTTTACCCTTTGGGTACGGAACACTAAAAACGCGTTGTGCCTTTCTTTTAATAGACACATACTCATACTCTGATTCCGCTAGAAAATGATTAACAGTCACTTTAATTAGAATTTTACTGAATTATCGCCCTAAAAGATGCTTTTTCACCCTCCTTTACCTCAATTTCAAAACATTTTCCGACCGAAAGCATAAATGATACTGCAGTGATAGTAGGAGCTGACTACTCTATAGATATGAATCAAGATCCAAGTTGCCGAGGGTCGGTTATCAGCGGAGATCAGTTGAATGACGTTGTTTATTTGGACGGGAGTTCGATTAACACACAAACACACCATCAGCAAGATACTTATCGCGTTGTTGTTGTTCAATCTTAGTTTGTTTTCGCAGGGTTTGGTTTAAAAAATTCTTGATTCTGGTATTAAACAAAAATATAGAACACTAGATGAAGCCCGCTGTTTGCCCGTCATAACGTGATGAAATGATATCATGGTTATGCAAATCATAAGTTTGGTTTAGAGTTTGTCTGTTTTCTTGGAATATTATGTATCTATCATACGTAGGTACTTTCTACTACTTAAAGATATTTTTTTCAATTACTCTGGCATCTCATCTATATTTTTAACGAAACGATCAACATCGGTTAAACAATTTAGTACCTACTCAAACAACATCACAATCGCATTTATAAGAAAAGTTGATAAAGACCAAAACTTTGTTGACCGAATTCTATTTTGTTCGGCATAACAAATTTATTTTAAAATAATATCATCCTGTGAATAATGTGTGTCGCCATCTTGGCACGGTAATATTATGCTTTGACGCAAATCCCGATACAACCAGTGCGACGCACTAATTGACATCGTTTATTTATTTATTTTTATACGGTGTATACCTACCTATGTTTAACAATAATAGTAATTTTACATACATAAATACATATAGTCACGCCTTTATCACGGAAGGGGTAGGCAGAGGAATAGTATACGCCCACATTTCACCTTATAGTTTTATGTCCCACGTAATAGGTGGTGAGCCTATTGCCGCGACCCGCAGTTGTAATCTTCTGCAACAGCAAGTTATAGGTTACAGTGCCGTGAAAATACCATCAAAGTAACAGTATACGGCAGTTGGTATGCCAAATTTCAATCCCTCGAATTTGTTTAGTTTAGTGAAATCCCTACGTCACTCAGGAAGTAAGCTGGACGATCTTCCAAGATTATAGCTAAGAATCATCTCGACCATATCAGCTTCTGAACAGGAAAAAAACCGCGTCAAAATTTGTTAACACGTTTATATGATGTCATTAACAGAGATTCACGTTAAACTTATAACATACGACTCGACCAAGCGTTTTAGACCAACGCTTGGAATGGTTCTTACCGCCTGCACCCTACCTTAGGTACCGGAATAGCTTGAGTACCGTCCACAAGGATGCGAACCCAGCTCATGTATCCGTTATTGTAAATTTAGTTCAGGGCAATAAAAAATCGATCGATGAGATTTTTCGTCACATTTGAATCGTCAACTTCGCTTGATCGAGTAGTACTTCGTTTGAATCAGGGTTTAATAAAAAAGCAAAATGGAAACTCTGCTCGAAAGTCCCGTAAAAATCGAGTCCCGTAGCTCTGTGAAGTTACATAGCATCAAAAACCATGTATTTTGTTGTTGCAGAAGAAATCCTGAACTCCCGATCAGCACTTTGGATGTCCGCCGACGGACACATGGTGTTGTACGCCACGTTCAACGACAGTCTTGTCCATGAGCAGAAGTATCCCTGGTACGGAGCGGCGCTGGAGACTGACGATCCAACCAAGGTGATTACCAAGGTGACATATGATAGGGTTATAAAAAATATTTAGTACTAGCCGATGTCATGCGGTTTTACTCCCTTAGGTTCCGTTCCCGTGGGAATACAGGAGTGAAATATAGCTTATGTCACCCGGGAATAGTGTAGCATCCCAATTGCCTCCTGCACAACAGCTGACGACCTTGTAGAAAAGATTTAGAATAGGTGGATGAGGGTGAGGAGTTTAGGGATCGGGAAAAGCTGTGACTGAATGTTGGGGAAGGAATGTTGGAAAAAAGTGAGTGTTCTGAAGATGAATTGTGAGAAGGTGGTTGTGTCGATACGGCTGTAGTATTTTTTTCGAGGGTAACTCGCCTGTTCAGTCCCCTGTCGTCCACGGTTTGCATGCTGTGGCACCCAGCGTCGGCTCCTATTATTATGTCTCTCTTTAACACTGGTATCTTCTTTTTTTTTCTTACGAAGACACCCGGACTTGTGGAAGAAAGAATTTTTCGAATGGGTGCAGTAGTTTCGGAGCCTATTCAATACAAACGTTCAAAAAATCAAATCTTTCCTCTTTATAATATTACTTAGTATAGTCTTGATGGTGCCTTTGTGGAATCCTGTTACAATGGAAGGGATAAAAAACCTATAGGTATAGAAGATAGTCTAGCCGCTGCTGTTATGCATATGTTTCAGCTTCATTTATTTTGTTCATCAGTTAGAGCGTGAAAGAGTAACAAACATCCATCTATCCTCATTCCTCAATACTGACAAATTTTCGTTAGTTACGTAGTAAAGATGTTAAATATAAAGTAGCAATGGGGCTGCCACAGCTGTAGAAGAACTGATGGCCGATAGAGCAAATGATTTCACGAGTGCAGCCTGCGACTGGCAATCGTTAGGTAGAACGTCCACCCGCCAGATGAACCGACGACATGGAAATGGTCGCAGAAAGGGACTGGGTGCGAAAGACGCAGGACCGTGTACTGTTGCGGAATTTAGAATAGGCGTTCGTCCAGCAGTGAACTTCCATACACTCATTTTTAGTATAAAAATAACAACTATACTAGTTTTTGCTTCAGACTTACCCGGAGATCAGAAGTGTCCGCTACCCAAAGCCAGGCACCAACAACCCGACGGTCACCCTCACGGTGGCGGACATCGCGGACCCCAAACACATACGGACGAGGCACCTCACGCCGCCTAAAGTCATCGTAGAAGAGGGGTAAGTCAATAGACAAAGAACCTTATTTCAGATAAATCGGTTTATGGGCACTTTCAAAACGCCATGGTTTTTTATTTTTTTATGACGGCGCGCGAGGTGCTGCTTAGGGAACTGAAATTAAATTCACTTGACGTTGGTCTGATACAAAGTATATTGAGTCACCCATGTTCAGAAACAGCACAAAAATTGTGCCACTTGATTACAATAGTTCAGCAATGACGTAATTGGACTAACTACACTCGAGAGCAATGAATCCGGGTCACTTAAAGAATGTTAAAAATCTCGGAAACTAAAAATGATAGGTTAATGCAATAAATTGTATTTAATAGACAATGTAATACTCCTTAAATGAAAGTAAAAAAAATATGAGTCACCATACATTTTATTAACACAAAATTACATAAAGAAAAAACTGCCGATCTCTCCTTAAAACAAAAATAGGAAACATGAAATTTTTGAACTTTATTACGATTTTCTTGAATTTTAATACTTCGTATTGCCTCCTCGTGCTTCTATTACTGCGTTTACGCGGTTTGGCATGCTGTACACCAAGTTCCTTATACGATTTTGGGGAATATTCTCCCATTCCTCTGTGAGAGCAATTTTGAGCTCACGAAGCGTGATTGGGGGAGGGTTTCGTTGTTTTACGCATCTGCCTAGCTCGTCCCAAGCATGCTCGATCGGGTTGATATCCGGGCTGCGCGCTGGCCACTCCATACGAGTAATGTTCATCTCTTGAAGGTAGTCATTCACAATCCTACCTGTATGAGGTCGGGCATTGTCATGCATAAATATAGCATCCTCACCTAAATTGACCATAAATGGACCAACGTGATCATTGAGGATTTCTTCCACATATCTTACGCTAGTTAAAGAGCCGTTTTCTATGATCACCAGCTCTGTGCGACTTTCAGAAGAAATTCCGGCCCACACAAGTACAGACCCACCACCGTAGGCTACTTTTTCTTCGATGCATGCTTGCTTGAATCTTTCCCCTGGTCTTCGATACACTCTGTGTCTTCCATCGTGCTTGTAGAGCATAAATTTTGATTCGTCGGAGAACATAACTTTTGACCAATCTTCAATACTCCAATTTACGTGGCTCTGGGCATACCTTAGTCTCGAAATACGATGCCCACGCTCCAGTTTAGGGCCGTTTGCAGGTCTAAGGGGTTTTAAGTTAGATTCAGCAAGCCGACGTCTTACTGTCCATGCACTTGGGTTACTTCCTCCGAGGCGTCGAAACTGATTGGTGAGTTCAGTTCCTGTGAGAAAGCGATTTCGAAGCATGGTGTTCACCAAGTATCGGTCTTCTCGTGCTGTGGTACACCTGGTTCTGCCCGTTCCTGGTCTGCGTAGGTTAGAACCAGTTTCTTCGTAACGTCGGAGAACTCTTTGTACTGTTGACAGCGACACACCGACAGTCCTGGCTGTATCGCGCTGACTCCGGCCGGTTTCCAGCATTGTAAGTATTCTGGTGCATTCTTCAGGCGTAAGCGACATAATTTCAGCTTGATTAATGAATATAGAGCACTATCAACATGGTTTATGTACCCACATAAATGACAGATTACAAACAAAAGCAACACCAAATGCTGTAATTTCGTAGTTCCATCTTCGAAAGTGGCCCTTTTTCAAATTTGATTTTTTTATGATATAACTTTACAATAACTAAGAAGTTTTAATACCTTCATTTAAGGAGTATTACATTGTCTATTAAATACAATTTATTGCATTAACCTAGCATTTTTAGTTTCCGAGATTTTTAGGATTCTTTAAGTGACCCGGATTCATTGCTCTCGAGTGTAGATCTAAACTTTTGTAAGTATAAGACTATGCTGTGTGTATCGAGATTCAAGGTACGATGGGGTTGACATTTCATGTGGATCAAAACCCAAAATAAGTAAAGATTAAAACAAAAAAATATTTTTATGAGGCATCTTTTTGGAACGGTAGACTTTGAGCCGCTTGAGCAGCGTAGAACGATTTAATAGCGTCTACATCAAAACGAGCTATTGAAAAATATTTTCTCTGTTGAACCATAGAACTTTGGAAGGCTCAGCCAGCATACTTGTTTCTTCCTCTTACAATCTGGGGTTCTCCAAGCAGAGCCTGAAGTAGCACATCATGTGACTGCAACCGCGAGGTCCAGTGTCAATAGCTATATATTCTGAAAGTAACCCACAACTCGCTGATGTAGCCATAGCTTTCCATTAGGAGAGCGAAATAAAAAGACATGAATTTTCAGTACCTAGGTTTCAGCTTTAGGTATAGAACATTTATCTTGTTATTTACTGTTACAAGCTTGACCTTTATTCACAGAGTCTATACGTAACCTTAGTGGATGAGTCCGTACTGGTCCAGTCATTAGTTACTTACTTTGTTTTAAGATCATTTATTTTTTATTTCTTAGAAAGGCCAACGTGAAATTTGATTATGGAAATGGTAAAACAAAATAAATTTGAAGTTGTTTGACTTAACTTACAATATTTTTTGACGATGAACTATTTTTCTTTACATCTTAATTCTAAGTGATGTACGTTTTGTGTCCAGTATCATATTGACCCACTTCTGATTGTCCGACTTACGACCGAAAGTGATGGCCTGGTAGAGTGACATTTCTAAGCCGAAATAGCTAAGAACCATTTCTGCACCTCGTGTGGACACGGTAGTACATACACTAACAAAAGCACTCAGTAATATAAATTACTAGCTGTTCTCCGCGGCTTCGACCGCGTAGAAGTCGTTATCGCGTAAGAGTTGTTATATCGTAAAATCATAACGCTCCTTTTGCGCAGTCGGTTAAAAAGTAGCCTATGTCCTTCCCAAAGCCTCGAACTATCCCTATACCAAATTTTATCTCAATCGCTCCAGCCGTTTAGGCGTGAAAGCGTAACAGATAGACAGATAGACAGACAGAGTTACTTTCGCATTTAGAATATTAGTAGGGAAGTAGGGATATACTAATACTAGAGCAGATGCTGATTTATTTTAACAGTCACAAATTGTTTCATGAGAAACAATTTGGCTTCACTAAGGGACGTTCGACTACTGATGCTGGTGTAGAGTTATTGAAATGTATTTATGAGGCCTGGGAGGATAAACAAGATGCAATTGGTGTATTTTGCGATCTATCTAAGGCTTTTGATTGCGTCCAACATGAAACATTAATCAGGAAATTACACCATTACGGCATAAGGAGCAAGGCTCTCGATCTTCTGACTTCATATTTGAACAATAGAATTCAGAGAGTCGAAGTTAATGGTACACGTTCAGAAGGATCAGTAGTTACTATGGGCGTCCCGCAGGGTTCAATACTCGGCCCATTTTTATTCCTTATATATTTTAATGACCTACCCTTTTACATGGGGGACAACAACAGGATTGTTTTGTTTGCTGATGATACTTCTTTGATTTTCAAAGTCAAACGACAATTAGATAACTATGACGATGTAAACAATGCAATCTTGAAAGTGGTTCATTGGTTTAACACTAACAATCTTAGACTGAATGATAATAAAACTAAATGTATTAAGTTTACCTTGCCGAATGTAACACAGTCAGACACCAATGTTCAACTTAATGGTCGAGAGTTGGAACTTGTGGAATCAACGACGTTCCTAGGGTTAACGGTCGATGCTGGTTTACAATGGGGTCCACATATTGTGAAACTAGCTAGTAGATTAAGTTCAGCAGCATTTGCTGTGCAAAAAATAAGGCACTTGACTGATGTAGATACGGCTAGAATAGTTTATTTCAGTTACTTTCACAGTATAATGTCTTACGGTATTCTACTGTGGGGCAATGCCGCAGATATAAATTCTATTTTTATTTTACAAAAGCGAGCCATAAGAGCTATATATAGATTAGGTCCAAGGATCTCTCTGCGCGAAACATTAAAAGAGGTTAATATTCTTACAGTAGCATCTCAATACATTTTTGAAAATCTTATGTATGTACAAAGAAATTTACTTAGTTTCCATAAGTTAAGTGATAGACACAATGTCAACACTAGAAATAAAAATAACCTCGCTGTTTATCATAGCAGATTGCATAAATTCAGTAATTCTTTCAGGGGTAACTGTATACGCTTTTACAACAGGTTACCTAACGAAATTAAGAGTATGTCCCTAAATAAATTCAAAAAGTTTGTTAAAGTTAAATTATACAGCAAGGGCTACTATACGGTTGGTGATTACTTGATGGATAAGGAAGCCTGGAAATGACCTGCTCTGCTAGATTCTCAAAAAACTGTTAAAATGCATAGTTTTTAGATTCATTAATAAAGTTGTAAATAGAGTAGTTAAAAGAATAACCCGCTGAGTTTCTTGCCAGTTCTTCTCAGGTGGGTCGCGTTGTGAACTGGTGGTAACTTTTTGGTTTATATAAGTGACGTTTACAAGTGCATTTGTATGCCTAAGTAAATAAATGATATTTGATTTGATTTGATTTGACTTGGGCAATTCAATAAAATACAATAGGTACCGTAACATCGGGGTACTTTAGCCCTAGGGGTTAACTTGGCCCAAAACGGAAAAAAGTTGTTTAAACTACTCACCACTTCGCACATCAGAGACTACCGATGTAGTTCGCACTACTTTTCGATAGATGGGGGTATGGGGGTGGTGGATAAAACAGTTTAACGTTAACAAGGCTGATTGGTCAATGTATATTTTCGGCGGGAAGTTGCTATTAGTTATCACCGCGAATTTAATGTGCAAACTTTTTCATGAAACAAATAAAGCAGGTCAGTCAAAGTGTTTGATTGTTGTCAATTGTAACAGATATGTTTCTGGAATCCGGATGTGATATTAATCGAAGAGTTTCAAGACGTTTATGTAAGTATTTGATTATTAAAATCACAGTATTCTTTGACCATCGTTTTCGGGTATCTTTGACCCATTGGCCAAAGTAATCCTACGATGTTTCTTACGATTTCCGTTTTGTTAAATTAAGCTAAATTTACTTTATTATCTTACAGGAGGTCCAAGATGCCTACATTTTATAAAGGGAAACCAGGAAGTATTCGTTACATTGATTACACAAACGCGGTGATTCCCATTAGTTCTATAGAACTGTGACGTCATAGAACTGTTGAAACGTTTTTCTCCCTGTTTTTCTATGATAGATCAGATGCAATTAAATTTGTCCCATTTGTTCCATAGAAAAAATAATACTTTTGCTTAATTGGAAACCTCGATCTCCATGTTCTACAAGTTCCCTTTTTACATGTTCCTAAATGCCTTTCACACATTTTTTATTCCAACTCCTATTTCCATAACCAGTTTTACTTACATACATAGATACTTACATTACATATTATGAGGTACCTACAATACACACTGGACCTTTGTACCTACCTATGTTTACAAAGCAAATAAATAAATGAAATGAAATAGTGTCCTATATCGGAACAACTTTATAAAAGGAATTATAGAATATTACAGTTGAATGTTGCAATAAAACAAGCTAAATCATTTAAAGCATTTAGTTTTATTAACCATAATTAAAATAAACCAAACTTATTGGTAAATAACAAATATATGAATTCACTCAATAAAAATTAACGAGGGTCTATAGCTCTCTAATTAGTGTATTCGCGTTATTGGTGTAAATCTTAAGAAATTTATTTTTCTTAATTTCATCGGCAAAGAAAAGCTCAGCAGCCAAGACTGTAACGACTATAACGACTCATCACAAAATAGAACAAATAGGACAAAATGTTTTAACAGTTCTATCGTAGTTCTATGGAACAAATGGGACAAATTTAGTTGCACCTGATCTATCATAGAAAAACAGGGACAAAAATGTTTCAACAGTTCTATGACGTCACATTTCTATAGAACTAATGGAAGACACCCCACAAACAAACAGTTACAGTAATGTCTTAGTGATATGAGGTCTAAAAAGTTGACTCAACGAGAAGCTTCTGATACAATATTTATTCCTCGCAGTAGTATAAAAATAAACTAAAGAATAAACATTTAAACAAACCTGGCCACCCGAAAATATTTAATACGACAGAAGAACAAGCATTTGTTGCACATAGGTACTACAGGCATTATCCGAATGTGGCTGTTGATTGTTACTAGGTCAAAAGTGGAGTAATTTTGGTAGAAATGTTACACATAAGTAGTTACAAATGTTAACTATTTCTAATGATAATATAAGTAAGATAAAAGACAAATTTTATGTTTATTTTATTATTTTAGAAAAGAATTAATTAAAAAAAACGATGTCTGACTGATTTATTACATTGTGTTGATTTTGTATAAGTATTTTTGTACAATAAATAAATTAATCAAGATACTACGTATTTCTTTGATTTTAAGCAACCAAACTAAACCAGTTTCTTGGTCTTTTCATTGCAAATAGTTACGTTTTACTAAATAAATAACTTGAGGACAAAGAAACGCGCTTCAAAGAGCAACTTTGGCCCAAATTTCGAAAAAATAAAAAAAATACTTAGGGGCTGTTCTTTTTATTTTTTCATATTTGCATAGGTCGATTATATCCATAACTAGAAACATATGACTATATAACAGTCCTAATGCCATTTGAATAGAAGTAAATAAACGAGAACTAAAAAATATAATAATTTTGGGACAATGTACCCCGATGTTACGGTATGTGTGTCTAAATTATCTCCAAATCCTGATCTGTTCACAAAAACCCCTGGGTGAAAATCAATAAAAATAAAAAGATTTGAAATCGCTATAATCTTTAAAGAGTAAGCTTAACTTAGTCGGTAATATAAATGGTTTGATATAGAAACGACGGTTTCGATTCGATATCAATCTGAATAACTGAGTAAGTCAATTTAAAATGTTACTTAAATCGGTATTCTGCTTTATTGGAAATTTGCTCTCAAACTTTTACAGGTTTGAAAAAAGGATAGTTTTATTTTATTCTTGTAGTGTAGTTGAAAAATAAAACTATTAAAAGTTATACAAATTACAAAAATATAAACAAGAAAAAAAATACGTATAAGTAATAAAGGTTGCCTTTCAGCATCCAGCAATACTATGATGCTATCCTGCTGTAATACACGCAGAGATCGCTGGTTTTCAGCGACGGACGGCCGCCGGGTTCGTTTTATTTTGTGTACTTTTTTTTTTATTCAGCACGCCAAATTTACGTCAAAACACATCTCTTTAACATCCTAAATGGTTTAGCCGTTTAGGATGCTAGAGAGATGTAAAAACCATGTTGTTGTGAAACGGAAAATACTATACGGTGACCTGCGCCTGACCGTTTCAATACGGCAAGAGGCTCACCATTACGTGGGACATAAAACTATAAGGTAAAATATGGGCGTATACTATGCCTCTGCCTATCCCTTCGGGGATATAGGCGTGACTATATGTATGTATGTATGTATGGAAAATACTACACGTTCTAAGTTTAACTCGTGAATTTTCATTTTAACAGCATCCATTTACAGAGTCAGACCGCTCAAGTATTTTCCGTTTTTCAACACATACTTATTACTTTAAAATTCTGTACAATCTGATGGATAGCTCTTGTTGCAGAGACTATTACTTCACGAGCGCCCAATGGGTGTCTCTGACGGAGGTGTGTGTCGTGTGGCTCACGAGGATGCAGAACCTGTCTGTGGTCTCGGTCTGCAAGAGCCCTATGTGGTACTGTCAGGAGGTAAGGACTTGGTAACTGTATGGTATGGGTTAGTTCACGTGGCGGTCGTAGCAGACTCAGTGTACTGTTTTAATCTACCCCTTCGGGGATAGTGGCGTGATTATATGTATGTACTAGCTGATGCCTGCAGTTTCGGCCGCGTAATTTTTTTCCCGTTGCCGCTTCCCGTGGGAACTTCCCGGGATATAAAGTAGTCTATGTCCAGACTATAATGTATCCCTGTACAAAATTTCAGCCAGATCCGTTCAGCCGTTCAAGCGTGAAAGAGTAACAAACATCCACACAGCCACACTCACAAACTTTCGCATTTATAATATTAGTAAGATGTTCTGTGAATGTTTATGATACGGGCAGTTTGGGATAAGCTTTTTTACGGCTTAACCACTAAAATGAGATAAAAATCTCATTTATTCCCTCAAAATCAAATATTTGCTTGAAATCGCATATATCTTGTTAAAGTATATTTAGGAAATTTAGTTCTTGTGGGACACGGTTTCAAGAAAACCTCGTGATATACGGGTGAACCCCCAGGGGTGCCTATTATTACAGAAAAGAATATAACTTAACCCGGTTTGTATTCGGAAATTACATTTTAAACCAATTGGAATACATAAAAGAAAACGTTAAACCCGACATTTTGAATTTTAAATGCCGAGTAATATTTTACATGAAGTTAAATAATTATGAGGCTCGTAAATTACTTTTGTGGCGTTTTGGTCAACAATTTCATTTGTGAAAATCTCGGCAGGATTTTCGCTAAAGATTTACTCGGTAGATTGTAAATAATTCATTGAGGTTATAATTCAACGTCGCTGAAAAGTTTATGTAGCACTGTTGGTAGGTAATTTCTATTGCACAACTTTATTATGTCCTATAGGAACCAATAATAGAGTGGAAATCTGGAAGTTGTTTTTTTTTTGGCGCAGCGAACACGTTTGCACACTTTGCAATCATTCTGTGCTGCTGTGTGGGTAGGGACTCCCACAAAGACGCTAAATGACGCCTCGGCTTTGTGGAAGTCCCGACCCACACAGCAGCACACCCGACCCACACAGCACAAGTACAGAAAGAGGGATCAGGCTACATACACGCTAACCACCACAATGTTCCTGCTCGCCTCAATGGCCACAGAACAAGCCAAAGATTAATAATTATCTGTGGGACTGCTTTTGCTAGTCAGAACAGAATCTTGCCATAACAAGTCAAAGTTGTTTTGTCAAAATTAATCGGCATTTCTAAACCACTACTTTTGAACTTGTATGTACTCTGTGCATCTTTTGACAGATACAACGAACGTGTGGTAGACCTACCCACGCTCGGAAGAACCTCATAGTTCTTTGAACTGCTGTAATTAAGCTCTACTATATCCGAGTAATGTTTTCACATTAGCTTATTTTAACAGAATAAACATAATCCGTCTTTCAAACAGGTGTACAGAATAGCATCAGGTACAGAAGGCTGGGTAGAATCAGCGCCAGCTCCCCTCTGGTCCGCGGGGGGAGGGGCTCTAGTGACCTTGGCTCCAGTGAGGGACGGGCCCGCCGGCCTGTTCCGACATATAGTGAGGACGGAGCACAACTCCCACGGGTCTAGAGCTCTCCCACTCACTCATGGGAGCTTCGATGTGGTGCAGTTGTTGGCGTGGGACCATGCTAATCAACACATGTGAGTATTTATTTTATTCTTTCAAATCTGTATCGCCGTCCACTTCCAAATGCAAGGCCTATCATCTTTTTCACTGTATTGGGGGATGATTTACTGTTAGCACGCTGGTCGTACAGGTTGGTACAGGGTTTTGTTTCCAATTATTACACTCAGATTCAGATTCAGATGAATTTATTTACTAGAATGTAGGTATTACAATATTTGTTCTGTTTATTACAGAGTACTTAGTCGCGTAGTTTGTATAGGTTTTATTCGCTTTCCCATGAAACAGTCCGTTAGGCAGTAGGTGCACCTATTGCAGGTGTTCCTGACTTGGACTTCAAAGGTCTTGGCATGGCCCCATCGCATCGTATTACTTTTGTATAAATATATTTGTTGTAAAAGATAGCCCAAAACTGATCCCATGGCCTAGTAGTGAAATGAAAAGTAGGTACAGTCGCCAAAGACTATTCAAGGCCGCCATATAAGGATTGATATTTTTCAGAAAATCTAGTTGTGCTTTGTATGTAACTATGGAACCATAAAATTGATTTTATGAACAAAATCAATCCTTCGTTATAGTTTTGCCCCTGTATTCTTATCTTCTACCCACGTAACAAGCTCATAGCTATGTGCCAACATTCAAATCAATTCAGCTAGCAGCAAAGTATCTACCGAACGTTCATATATCCCCACAAACTCCATATTCTTACACTTTTACGCTATATTAA
This sequence comes from Miltochrista miniata, assembly GCA_933228765.1. Taxonomy (NCBI): domain Eukaryota; kingdom Metazoa; phylum Arthropoda; class Insecta; order Lepidoptera; family Erebidae; genus Miltochrista; species Miltochrista miniata. The sequence continues at coordinate 9,649,261 of OW121769.1, forward strand.
TAGATCAACCTCGCTGATAAGTTTATGGAAGAAAAATATTGGTAAACAAGTACGGCATCCTCCCCTTCCCCTTCAATAGTTGGGCGGAGATTGAAACGGGATTGGTAAAATGTTTTACGAGGTTTGATTTTTAGGATCTAAAGGACTGTTTTTTCCTGTGGAAATCCCTCATGGATGCTCCTGCCTGCCTAAAACTACACCACTGCCCACGGGGCCGGGAGCCACGAGTAAGCCATCAGAAGGATATCCCAGGAAGGGGGGCTTTAGCGAAATTTGTTGGTAGTAAAACCTGCTAACTGTGCTACCCCTTTTTATAAAAAATTTGGGATATCGGACAGCAATCGCTCCCAACACTATCTTTATATTATACTAGCTGACCCGCGCAACTTCGTTTGCGTCACATGAGAGTGAGGTATGGTATTAATATTTCAAGTATTATAATGTTTCCCGTTGCATTTACCCCGTCGCACTTATTCTCGTCGCGTCGCGTCGCTTGTATTCATTAGAGCTGAACCGCTTATCTTCGTTTGCGTCACATGAGAGTGAGAAGGAAAGAGGTGTTAAAATGTTTTAATGTTTCCCGTCCTTTTACTTCCACCCATCCGTTTTTCGGTATAGAACTCATCGTGTGCGATGTGTGTATTACAAAATTGTTCCTCTTAAAAAGTTATAATATAAAGTCCTTGACAGCATATGCCTATCTTTTAAGGTTCACTTACAATAACCCTCTTATTAAGTTTTAAAGTATGAGCGACGCGACGAGAGTAAACTTGGTCTGCAGTGGCAGCCAGTCAACTGAACTATTATTAAATATATTAAATAGAATTAGTAGATAATATTTCCATTTAAATATCCCCATAGAGTAATTCTGATGGTGTTCACAAGATAGATAGAAAAAAAGACGTATTTAAGGCTTAATATTAAGAGATTCAGGTAATACGAACCGCCTGAATGTAATATAGAATATGGCTTGAATTGAAGACTGAGATTTCTATAACCGTCTCAGAGAAGAAAATTTATATAACAACATATACAACGGTGTAATAACATTGTATATGTCTATAATGCAATATATTTGCATATAACAAGCAAGCCTTTAAGAGCTTCCTATTACGTACTACGTAAATCTACGAGGGCAAGCTTACAGCTTCCGAGTGGCAGAATTTACTACTAAAACCAAGAAACAGAAATATAGCACTGAATACACCTACAGAATCATCCTACCAGAATTCTAACCAAAAATATACAAACAACCCAGAAAAAAAAATATCATATGTACCAACCTTAACCTCTCACTGATATCCAATATCCAATAATATATGTATTAACGTTTTCAAAACGTATGCATCACTATTAACATACTGCATGTGCATAAAACTTTCATAAATTCGTAATTCTTAATACTTTGTAATTTTATAAACTCACGGCACGTACACAACTTTCACTGATCATGACAATGAATTCACAATGTGACCTCAAGCTTAACAATATTTTGAGGTACCCTCATAAATTTTCACAATTATTCATAAGGTCTCTTACACACTGACTCAAATTTATCGTGTATGTTTGACTGTCCGCGACAACATCCAAAAGAAAATTAACATTCATTTTTAAATAATTTACCTGATATTGTTATTCTTGTCTTACTTACTTTGATTTAACTTGATAAAAATCTAAAAATAAAATGAAGTTAACTTTGTTCTAGAATCAGGGAAAAAAAATTTTAGCGACGCAGTTTATGTATGTAAGGTACCTATTGACTATTTCAAAATTTCATAATTCACCGGACTCACCCATTCCTTTGAATAATGTGCCTTTCATACTCTCATATTCATACCTTTCATACATTCATTCATCTCATACAATTCCCGCTCATAAAACACTCATGCACACTTGTGTCATCAATACAATCACATGATGACGCAATACTTATATACAAGAGAATTTAGCTTAAATTTTACACTAAATCAACATTATTCATTAAAACCGTATACTGTCCTTACGCTTATGGAATTATAATAGCGTAATGAAATGCAGTCTGTAAGCAGCCTAACGATATTCACATGATATTCACAACTACCCATACTTAGGAGAAAAAAAAAGTTACTACGATTTACATAGAAAATGTTTTTAGTTATGAGGTTAAATTTTGGAATTATTTTATGATGATTATTAGTATTTATTCCTTGTAATTATTTAGTTTAAATATTCGTATTGCTAACTACTATGCCGCATTTTTTGAAATGATGTAATGATGAACTTTGTAACCTACCCCAAAAAAAAATTATATTACTAAGGTGGCTATCGATATAGAAAAGACATAACTTTATGAAGGTGGCAGATAAACATACGGCCCCCCAGAAGGACTGGCGGTTCCCGCAGCCTATGAACATTTGCCTCACCATAGGCGACAAACTCATGCTGCCGACCCTGTAAAACCCTTTTACGGCCCTTTTTAAAGAACCCCATATTATTATAACCGTAGAATTTGGCTCAAAACCGCGAATAACTACTTCATACGTTAACTTATTTTTATTGAGCAAAAAATACCTAATTTTATTAATATCTATATTAAACGGTTCTGGTAAGCACCGAATCACTCACAATTTTTGAGACACAAATCACTTTTTCTATTCACACAGAACTACAATATCATTCAGATTTTCCTGAAACAATAGCAATTTATATAAAACAAAACCTACCGTGAATGGTTTGCATTCATAAATCTTTAAAACATTAACAAATTTTATTTCTAACAAGAAGGTTCGTAACAATTTTACTAATGTGGGTATATTTTTTGCGTTAAAGTTACTACAATTAATTATCAAAAAACAATGAGGGTAGAATTTTTTCCTTACGATGAACAATACAAAATATGAATATGACTATAAGCCAACAATTATATAATGAAAGATATTTTACTATTACAGTTTCAAGTAATAAATAACTGTAATTAAATTTGGGGACAAGCTACGTTAATAAAAATGATGTTAGCAAATTTTCAAATTTCGGAATACCCGTTTAGCCAAAAAAATGTGTAAATGCAAAAAAAATGTTCAAATTTCGGGCATCCAGACTAGCTAGGCTTGGCCTATCCAAGGGCGTCTAATCCTTGAAGTAGCACAAATTTCGGGGGAGGCTACCTGCTAGCGGGAAACACCTTACAATAAAAATTATTATTTATCTAGGAGTCACTAGACCCAGCAAATCTGTAATACCACAAATACGCTATCAACTACCAGGACAATTAATTGTGTTCGGGCGCCATGACACGCTTCTGGGAAGTCCGTAGTGTTCCCCAGGAGTTCCCAGGCGGTTCAGTAGTTTAGGTAAGGTAATTTGTCCTGGAGTCAATAATGCACGAACTCAGAGTATTAATATTTTTATTACAACTTCACCAGTAATAAACTTAAATCTAACTTATAACTCAGAGATGTGTTAAGTAGGTAGATAGTCTCTGAACGACAGCAAAGCGTCCAAAATTTTAAGCGCCAACTGTTGGCGGATAAGTGCCGATCCGCCATTTAGTGCACATTCTGTTGTCAAGGGATAAGCTTGTGTCACGTGACGAAATTTTATTGTTTAAAATGTCGAATTGTGCAATAAAAGTGTGTCGAAATTACAGAAAATATTTAAAAACAGCCAGGAATGTCTGTAAGTAACTCGAAACTTATCACAATTTTATGAAATCTATTTATTTACGCATGTCTAATTTCTTCGACTCCATCTTGACATTTTTGTTGGTGTTGCCAGTTTCCAATTCAGAATTCCCCAAATTAAATAAGTAAAGAATTACCTAGGTATGGAAATGGAACTAAATTATTAGAGAGTCGTAAAATAAATAATTTGGAAACGGTCAAGTGTGAGTTGAGAATAGTGAAAATCGACCTATACAATTGTTCGGACTCAGTAACGAGAAACTTGGCATACTTTAAATTAAGGAAATCATTTAAAATACCTAAATGTGAGTTATAAATGGTAAAATCTGTACAAATGTTCTTAAGCTGAAGGGTTTGTTCGTTTGTTTGAACGCTAGGATCTCGGGAACTACTGGTTGGATTTCAAAAAGTCTTTTACGTTTCGTTAGTTCATTTATGGAGTTCATACCACTAGACTTGGGTAGGTACAGTTCGTACAGTGTTAAGGTGCTCCCTCACCGGGAGCATTCGCCTGTAATGTAACAAATTAGATTCGACTCGAGCGTTACGTTACGATGCTACCTCCCTGACCGACGAGCGTTCGCATGTAATGTAACATTTATAGATTCGACTCGAGCATTACGTTACGATGCTAGCTCCCTGACAGACTCGAGCATTCGCGTGTAATGTAACATTTATAGATTCGACTCGAGCATTACATTACGATGCTACCTCCCTGACCGACACGAGCATTCGCGTGTAATGTAACATTTATTATAGACTAGCTGATGCCCGCAGCTTCGCCTGCGTGAAATTTTGTTTCTTTTTTCCGCGTCTCATGGGAACTTATTCCCGGGATAAAACTTGTATCATTTCAGAATATAATCTATCTCTGTAGGTGATTACATGATAATTTTGCAATCCAATATGGCCGCCGCGCCGAAATCACAAAATTTCATGATGGGTATCGTTTAAGGGGTTTTTTGGTATGCCGAGTACGAATTTCGGGTTAATTTAGAGAACCAATATGGCCGCCGCGCCGTTATCACAAAATTTCGTGATGGGTATCGTTTAAGGGGTTTTTTGGTATGCTGAGTACGAATTTCGGGTTAATTTAGAGATCCAATATGGCCGCCGCTCCGTTATCACAAAATTTCATGATGGGTATCGTTAAAGGGGTTTTTTGGTATGCTGAGTACGAAATTTATGATAATTTTGCAATCCAAAATGGCCGCCGCGCCACTATCACAAAATTTCATGATGGGTATCGTTTAAGGGGTTTTTTGGTATGCTGAGTACGAATTCCGGGTTAATTTAAAGATCCAATATGGCCGCCGCGCCGAAATCACAAAATTTCGTGATGGGTATCGTTTAAGGGGTTTTTTGGTATGCTAAATACGAATTTCGGGTTAATTTAGAGATCCAATATGGCTGCCGCGCCGTTCTCACAAAATTTCATGATGGGTATCGTTTAAGGGGTGTTTTGGTATGCTGAGTACGAATTTCAGGTTAATTTAAAGATTCGAATATGGCCGCCGCGCCGTTATCACAAAATTTCATGATGGGTATCGTTAAGAGGTTTTTGGTATGCTGAGTACGAATTTCAAGATAATTTTGCAAAATTAACCCTAAATTCGTACTCAGCATATCAAAATTCCATTTATACGATATGCTACATGAAATTTAACAACGGTGGCGAGGCAGCCATATTGGATTGCAAAATTTACCTGAAATTCGTATTTGGCATACCAAAAAACCCCATAAACGATATACAACATGAAATTTCACAACAGTGGCACGGCGGCCATTTTGGATGGCAAACGTTAACCTGAAATTCGTACTCAGCATACCAAAAAACCCCTCATACGATATACAGCATGAAATTTTACAACGGTGTAAGGCGGCCATCTTGGATTGCAAAATTGACCTAAGATTCGTACTCAGCATACCAAAAATCCCCTTAAACGATACCCATTATGAAATTGTGATAACGGCGCGGCGGCCATATTCGAATCTTTAAATTAACCTGAAATTCGTACTTAGCATACCAAAACACCCCTTAAACGATACCCATCATGAAATTTTGTGATAACGGCGCGGCGGCCATATTGGATCTCTAAATTGACCCGAAATTCGTACTCAGCATATCAAAAAACCCCTTAAATGATACCCATCATGAAATTTTGTGATAACGGCGCGGCGGCCATATTGGATCTCTAAATTAACCCGAAATTCGTATTCAGCATACTAAAAAAGCCCTTTAACGATACCTATCATGAAATTTTGTGATAACGGCGCGGCGGCCATATTGGTTCTCTAAATTAACCCGAAATTCGTACTCAGCATACCAAAAAAGCCCTTATACGGTATCAACATGAAATTTTACAACGGTGGCGCGGCGGCCATCTTGTATTGCAACATTGACCTTAAATTCGTACTCAGCATACCAAAAAACCCCTTAAACGATACCCATCATGAAATTTTGTGATAGTGGCGCGGCGACCATTTTGGATTGCAAAATTATCATAAATTTCGTACTCAGCATACCAAAAAACCCCTTTAACGATACCCATCATGAAATTTTGTGATAACGGCGCGGCGGCCATATTGGATCTCTAAATTGACCCGAAATTCGTACTCAGCATATCAAAAAACCCTTTAAACGATACCCATCATGAAATTTTGTGATAACGGCGCGGCGGCCATATTGGATCTCTAAATTAACCCGAAATTCGTATTCAGCATACTAAAAAACCCCTTAAACGATACCCATCATGAAATTTTGTGATAACGGCGCGGCGGCCACATTGGTTCTCTAAATTAACCCGAAATTCGTACTCGGCATACCAAAAAACCCCTTAAACGATACCCATCATGAAAGTTTGTGATAACGGCGCGGCGGCCATATTGGATCTCTAAATTAACCCGAAATTCGTACTCAGCATACCAAAAAACCCCTTATACGGTATCAACATGAAATTTTACAACGGTGGCGCGGCGGCCATCTTGTATTGCAAAATTGACCTTAAATTCGTACTCAGCCTACCAAAAAACCCCTTAAACTTAAACGATACCCATCATGAAATTTTGTGATAAAGGCGCGGCGGCCATATTGGATCTCTAAATTGACCCGAAATTCGTACTCAGCATATCAAAAAACCCCTTAAACGATACCCATCATGAAATTTTGTGATAACGGCGCGGCGGCCATATTGGATCTCTAAATTAACCCTAAATTCGTATTCAGCATACTAAAAAACCCCTTAAACGATACCCATCATGAAATTTTATGATAACGGCGCGGCGGCCATATTGGTTCTCTAAATTAACCCGAAATTCGTACTCGGCATACCAAAAAACCCCTTAAACGATACCCATCATGAAAGTTTGTGATAACGGCGCGGCGGCCATATTGGATCTCTAAATTAACCCGAAATTCGTACTCAGCATATCAAAAAACCCCTTAAACGATACCCATCATGAAATTTTGTGATAACGGCGCGGCGGCCATATTGGATCTCTAAATTAACCCGAAATTCGTATTCAGCATACTAAAAAACCCCTTAAACGATACCCATCATGAAATTTTGTGATAACGGCGCGGCGGCCATATTGGTTCTCTAAATTAACCCGAAATTCGTACTCGGCATACCAAAAAACCCCTTAAACGATACCCATCATGAAAGTTTGTGATAACGGCGCGGCGGCCATATTGGATCTCTAAATTAACCCGACATTCGAACTCAGCATAAAACAATAACAAAACTACATGATTAGTTTCCCGAAAAAATGGGTAGTGTCTTTAGCCGGCGTCACTACACACTGACGCAAGGCGTATGTAAGACAGCACGCTCACGCACACAATCATGCGTTAGTACGGCAGTTTTTGTTGCAGTGATCACGAGGCGAGAGGGTTTCTAGGTAGTTAGTATTCTTAGTTATAACTATCTACTCATCCGGATTCTGGAATGGGACTTCCTTCCTCCAGGATATGTCAAATATATGCTGAAAATATGGCTCTACGCCTATATTTTCAGCAAAGATATATTACGGGTATAAGCAGGGTTTTTTTAATCATAAACTTGAAAGCTCATTCCTAGCTTCCGTTTTCAATGTTTAATTTTATTAAAATACTTGGGCTACGTACGCCCTCACTGGTATTTCAATGAAATATATTTTGTAGAATAATTTACTTTGATGTAAATTTTCTTCGACAGTATGAAGTAATAGTACATTATGATACAAGTTCGGTAAGTTGATAATTACAGCCGAGGCGTTATTGCTACAAGAAAGCAGAGGCTGTAATTATCAAAGCGAACGTGTGTCATACGACGTTTTATAACATATTTGCGAGGAAACAAGGAAATAAATAAAACGGGGACATTCATAAACTAACAAAAAAACGTAGCAAAAAATAGCGATAATAAAGCGCGCGGAATTTTACTTGTTCACAACGCTTTCTTTTTTTCTTATTTCTTAAGAGGCAAAGGCACAAAAACAGCCAGTATAATTAATAAAGTAAATTAATATTGTTTGTATTGGTTTCACATAAATGGTTGTAATTTATTGTCAAAATTAATTAAATTAAACAATTACATGTTTATTTTATTATATTTTATCTCCCAAAGTTAATTTTATTCATAAAATGTTCACCACTTTTCTGACATAAAAACTCTTTGCTAAGATTTAAAAAGGAACCGTTCGTTTTAGACGCAATCGTCCGTTTTACTTTACATTACCGGACTAGGCCGTAATGAGATACATTACGTTAGTGAAATGGGTCAAATAAGAGACTCTTTACGAGCAAATGTGTTATAAAATAAATTAATTTTAAGTTAGTTCCTGATTTTCTCTTCTACTATTGCGCACGCTTATATATAGCTTACATCCCACCATATCTCCTTCCATCAACTACCCCTACTTTGACACTATTAAGGACACACCCATTATACCGACCTAAGTATACCCAGATATACCTACGCTTAATAGCGCCTAATAAACCAATATAGCAAATCTATGTTTTACGCCACAACAATTTTTACGTAACTTTAACTATTTATGCAGCATAAGCAATGGAAGGATATTAGTATGGATAATTCTACTGTACGTGTGTATGTCACTGAACTCCTCCTAAACGGCTGACCAGATTTAAATGATTTTGGGTGGCGCCCTGGATGGTTTAGATTCACAAATAAGCCTGGAGGATGGCGCTGCAGTCGGTATTTAGGTTATAACGTAAACGAAGTGGCGCTGATCAGCTAGTTGAAACTAAAACCCAAACTATAACTGCACATGCAACCGATACCAGCGGACGCAACTCCAAGTCAAGTAAATAATTGGGAGTACGCTAAAACGGGTATGGTAACTGTATGGGATTCTTCAAAAGGAAAAGGTTTTTAAAGGGTCGGCAGCGCGAGTGTAGCGCCTCTGGTGTTGCAAACGACCAAAGACTACGGCGACCATCAGTGCAACTGGTGGGTCGTATGCTATTGCCTGCCACCTTGCGGTAAAAAAACAGTGTGTGCGTTACACCTTTACGCGCGATTGAAGTAAAACTTCTTTGCTATTGACGGCATCAAATGTTATATTTAATCAAAGATAATATAATAATATAATAGCATTACATACAGATCGACAACTCCTTGTCGCGCCACAGCTGTCAATATAGTTGACGGACGTGTTGACGGAACATTTGCTTAGAATTATAGGTCACACGCACACTCAAGCTGGAGTTTCCGCCCTGTGATTTAATATGATTCGTTCGCAGTAAAAAGCGTTACTCCCGTCAGAAAAAAAATCTGAGTTACAGCCTAGTCGCGCCTAAAGAAGTTTTACTTCAAAAAAATAATAAAAAAAGAAGAATCGTAATACGAGTACCTACGTATTCAAGGATAGGCACGCTGAAGTTATGTACACAAGGCAACGCAATGAAGTATGCAGGTCACACTAGTAACATGCATGTGTGTGTAAATCTAACGAGTGTATTATATTACATTTCTATGTGTGTGACTGACACGCTAGCACCCATAGATTTAGAATTTTTCGCTACTCTCAACCAGCATCGTATACTTTTACAATAAAGGGCATCATGATGTCTTGTTCGGGCGTTTTCGTTTAAGCTCGGCTAAGCCGAATGAAACTCATCACCCGTGCGCGATTAAGTTAGCTTATTTTACTTCAATCACATAAGTTCTCGTAGCAAATTGTCTAAGACGGCGGATTTAAATCGGCATCGTATTCGTAAGTGTCGCGAGATCAAATCCTTGCGCAACGTGCAGAACTCTTTTTGCCGTTTTTGTAATATATATTTTTTTAGTAATATGGCAATATTACTAAAAAAAATATAATATATATAAATTAATATTATATAATATTATAGATTATATAGTATTACTATATCTATACTAATATTATAAAGAAGTAAAGTTTATGTGTTTGTTAAATTGTAAGGGGTAATCTCGGGATCTACTGAACCGATTTAAAAAATTCTTTCACCAATAGAAAGCTACGTTATTGTGGAGTGTCATAGGCTATATAGCATCACGCTACAACGAATAGGAGCGGAGCAGTAATAGTAAATGTTTCAAAAACGGGGGAAAAGTTATTCCTTTTGAGAGCTTCGACGAGACGCTACGGGCGTAAACGCAACGCGACGGGAACAGGGAATACTCTCCCTCATGTGGCGCAAACGAAGTTGCGCGGGTCAGCTAGTATAATATAAAATAACAAAGAAGGAAAATAAAACAATTTCTTTATACTTATTATAATATGTAATATAAAATTCTGTAATGATGTTGTGTTAATATCAGACTGACACAATATCAGACAAGAATAGTCGTAATGTTTTTCATTTGTAGTAAGTAATTTATTAATTAGTGACATGAATCAACATGTTAACAAGTTAGAAATTATGATCTAGTTATAACCTCTAACCTCAACAACAATAACATCATTCACATAATAATAATAAACTACTTCTATTTGCACTTTTGTATCACTAACTTGTTATTTATAGTTTTATTAAGATTTTAAAAAGCAAAATATTCTAAAGTTAGAAATTATGATCTAGTTATAACCTCTAACCTCAACAACAATAACATCATTCACATAATAATAATAAACTACTTCTATTGGCACTTTTGTATCACTAACTTTTTATTTATAGTTTTATTAAGATTTTTAAAAAACAAAATATTCTAAATATCACATCACAGACTAATAGCCAATAGGTGCACCATCATTGTCTATTACTTGTTGCAATCTTGTTCTCATGTTAGCAACCATATTCCAACACAGGTCAGTGCCACGAAATGATTCCCAAGTGGAAGTAACGACTTCATCTAGATTCGACTTAGACCTCACTTTAGATGAATCCCAATTGAGCACCATATGCCCCCATAGGTTTTCAATGGAATTTAAATCAGGGCTTTTAGAGGGCCATTCAATGACAGTAAAGTTTTCTTGTGTGTTTAACCAATTTTGCACAAGCCGGGCACGGTGCACTGCACAGTTGTCATGCACAAAGTAAATGTGCTCATGCGGATAAACAACACGCACAGTTGGTAGCATGACATTTTGCAAAACATCCAAGTAACCTTTACTGTTATTCCGACCCCCTACTTCCACTAACTCGCCGGGTCCCATCGATGACATCCAGCCCCAGTAACCCAAAGTGATGCGTCCACTAGACCTGCATGGAACGACATTATTTTGGGAATAGCGTTCACCCGCTTTCCTCCACAATATTTTACGACCATCCTTGTCTGACTTAAAACATTTTTCGTCACTAAAAATCACCACACTATTACACCAATCAAAGTCCAGATATTGTCGTGCAAACTGTATCCTATCCTGCTTTTGTTTCTCTGACAATAAAATCTTCTTAGCTGGCTTACGACATCTTAATCCTGCTGCGCGCAAATGAACCCTGACGGTCTGTAAGGATATGTCATGCCTGGTAGCCGTGGTGCGCGTCGATGCGAAAGGGTCCGCCAAGTGTGTGGCAACAACTTCTCGATGCCGTGGATTAGCCACCGTGTATACGGTAGCTTGTCGGCCAGGACGAAGACGATCTATGTGCCCTAAAGCACCATGTCGATGAACCCACAGTTGCACCGTTTTTCTCTGTGAACAATATCACAAAATAATTTAAAATAATATTTACAACGTAATTATACTTTAAATTATGCACATTATAATATAATTATATAAATATTTTTGAATAAATAATCTTTAACTTACCGATATATTTAATCGTCTTGAAATTTCAGTAATTGAAACATTTTGCTCATGCAAAACAATTATTTCAGCTCTTAAAAGCGTAGTTAAATGATGCATATTAAATCTTCTTTCTTAAAAGAGTTAAAATTATTGATGAGCACAGTACCTAGTCAAAACCAATATGTCTGTTTACGTCTAGTAAATCATAACATTGAGGGTAAAATAATATTCACACTTGACGAACTGTGATCACTTTTGTGTTATTTAATGTGGGTAGGATCAATAGCAATAATAATGTTAATAGTTTTGACTGACAATTTTGCTTTAGAGTCTCAAAACAAGTTACTAACAACACGCACACATAGAAACGTAATATAATACACTCGTTAGATTTACACACACATGCGTGTTACTAGTGTGGCCTGCATACTTAATTGCGTTGCCGTGTGTACAAAACTTTCAACTAATTATCTTTTTCAGCTACTACGTAGGTATCCCAGAAGGCAAACCAGGTCAGCAACATCTGTACCGAGTATCTTCAGAAGCGCCGCGGCCAGGCTCGCCGCAGAAACTACCTTACTGCGTCACTTGCAACTCGCAGGTGTGTGGAAACTGATCGGAATCGATCCTTTGTATGGCTTCCTGTAAATTTAAGGCTTGTATATTCAAAAGAGTTTCATCTCGGGGTGAACTTTATACTTACTTATAGGAAATATTCTTTGATTTGATCTGATCAAAATATATTATTGTAATTTATTAGATACTCTTGCTTCTTTAAGGGTTCAAAACACAATTAGGAATACTTTGTTTAATCGAAATCGCTCTCGAAAACTGAGAAATATTGCAAAAATCTTAACAAGTAATGTCCTGTTTATAAATCTATACTAATATTGTAAAGAAGAAAGATTTGATTGTTTGTTTGCATGGAATAGACTTTGAAACTACAGGACCGATTTGAAAAATTCTTTCACTGGTGGGAAGCTACACTCTTTGCGGTGATTATAGGCTATATTTTATTCCCGTATTCCCACGGCAACGGGAATTACGCGGGTGAAACCACGTGACGTCTGCTAGTATTTTAATATTTTTTTAAAACAAGATTTATCCACATTTAGTTTTAATGAATAACTTTACACTTGATGTCTTGAAGATGACGCCGACAGCACACGTTTATAGCAACTTAATTTGGGCTAAATTTCATAGTGTTAGAATGTCCAAAAATATTTATATTTTTATTTTCTTTGTCCAGCCATCTCCGGCAATAAACTTGGAGTATTACGGCAGTCTGGCGTCTTCAGGAGACAGTACGTGGGACGCGGATTGGGAGGAAGAGTTGCCTGCTACCTCGCCGTCTCCCGCTAAGAAAAAGAAGAAAAAAATTATTGGTAATATGCCTTTTTTTAACGTGAGGGAAAATCCATCATGTATGCTAAGCCGGACTCCTACCGACTAAAAAACATCACGTAACGCCCAACAGCCTATGGTTAGGAGGCCTGGGTAAGCCCTCGGAAGGACGTCCCAGGACTTGGTAATATGCTAAGTATATTAGAGACCGAAAGTTAACCTGTGAAATGACCCAGCCTTTACCTTAACTTTTACGCCCAGTTGCTATATCAGAAAATCTTACTTCTTACTAATATTATAAATGCGAAAGTTTGTGAGTGTGGATGTGTGGATGTTTGTTACTCTTACACGCTCAAACGGCTGAACGGTTCTGGCTGAAATTTGGTATAGAGATATATTATAGTCTGGAATAACATATAGGCTACTTTTTATCCCGGGAATAAGTTTCTACGGGAAGCGGGAATGGGAACAAATTTACAACGGGAATGAGAACAAACGGCGATAGGTCACTCCTTTATCGCCGAAGGGGTAGGCAGAGGCATATTATATGCCCACAATTCACCTTTTTAGAATTGGTTTCACATAATAGGTGGTGAGCCGTATTGCCGTATTGAAATGAACAGGCGCAGGTTGTGACTGCCTGCTGTTGAAATTTTTCAAGCCGCCTATAAAGGTCTTCAACTTGGCTTAACAACTGCCATTTTACTGGCCACCGGGACCAACGGTTTAACATGCCTTCCGAAGCACAGAAACGCTCAAATAAATGTCACAAAGTCGTTACATGGATGGTCACCCATGCAAGGACCGGTCATAGTGAAAGTTGCTTACTGCAGTGATCATTTACAGAACACCGAGTCCGCGGGACCACGAGCGCTATTATTAAATCCTAAGAAATCCTTTGTGTTCATTCAGACATTTTTTTTCTTGTCGAAATGGATAATGGATAACTAAACTGAGACATCCTTCCGAGGACTTACCCGGGGCTCCCAACCGTAGGCTGTTGGGCGTGTGTCCATTTCGATTGCTCGGCCAATATGTCGTAGAAAAAAGAAACTTATGTCAGCATTTCGAAGGAATTCGTAGAAAACGAACAGTGAAAACCGCAAATTCGAAGAGTCAATATTTAGAAAGTTATAAGGGTTTAACCGTGGCCGCGCAGTCCGCATGAATTCAACTGCGCGGCCACCAGTTCTCTTGAACGGAGCTACGTACAAGTCTAATTCTTTTTGCTAATCACTGACACGATTTCGAAGAAAATGTAGATTATAAAAATAAAGCCCTACTATTTGAACTTCACAACATACGGCACTCCAAAGTTATGGCCGCGCAGTCCGCACAATGCGAACCGCGCGGCCACGGTTTTTCTTAAATGGAGCTTAAACGGAGCTTAGTAGAAGTCCCATTCTTTTTGCTAATTACAGATACCATTTCGAAGAATATGTAGACAGTATTGAATAAAGCCTCAAATTAAGAACTAAATGACGTATAGAACTTAAAACCTATAATCGAAGGAAAAAATAGGGTGACCAAGATTTATAGTGTGTAAATCCAGGCTTTTTACTATTTTAATATCATAGTGTAAATATATTTATATAGCAAGTAGCTTTTCTTGTAAAAAGAGCTACTGATTGTTTCAATTGAATTCCAATTCAATTCAATTGAGAATTAGTGATTCTATATTAGTCTTACGAAAATGTGCTTGTAAGCTTTTAAGTAAAATAGGTTTATTAAAAAGAAAACATATTTGCTGGCGATTGGCAATCATTCATTCTACATGGCGCTGTGTGAAATAGATATTCCACTACATTTAATATTGGTTTTTGGTGCAGGACCTCCTCACTCCCACAGTTCAACAATCCCAACCACAGCAACCACCAAAAGGAAACAAACCTTAGCAAATCACCACGACGATAACGAACTGCCCAACCCAAAGAAGACAAATGGACGGGACGATAATTCGCCTGATGGCATTTGTAACTTTTTCTAAGATGAAGCGGTCCACAACTATTCTGAGCATTTTCCGTACTTATTTATATAAGGTGTTATTTACTAACTAGAAGTATTCTTCTATAAATGTAGGTATTAAAATGTCGTTTATAAAAAAGTAAAGTAAGTAGGTACATATAAGTAAAGTATTGACTTTCGATTACATTACATTAATTAAGTACTATACGTAAAAACACCATACAGTACCTCATTTCCTACCAACTTAAATATTGGGTAAAAAATATTAGTATTGCGGAAATACCTTACTTGATATTGTTATTGTCCAGACTACCATCGTTATAGGTTAAACGCAAAGTTTATATTACTTGAATAGTGGTATTTAGATTCAATTTACGTAAAACTAAAGCATTTGAAATTAAATCAGCAATTAAAAATGGTCGAAAACAAGGACGTATCATAGCTATACACATCGACATCGCGACTTTAAAAAACAAATAAACTTTTATAAATTTGAAAAAAGAATTCTATAAATTATCTGTAGTAGCATGCATGAAGTAAACATATTTGCTGGCGAAAGAAAAAAGTCAATATCAGAGGAACGTGGAGTAAAAAGGAAACTTGAATTTCACTTACTGAGACATATGATTACCTACTTAATGTGTTTACGGGTAAAAAGTAATAATTAAATTTATAAAATGTTAGTGCTGTTTATCGGATTAGTAATTACTGGCGTAATTTAAGTCATAAAATCAAACTATAACAATACCATAAAGAAACATCTATTTAATAAGTAATAATTCAGTACATAATAAGTAATCAAAATATTTTTAATTTCAATCATTTTAATAATCTTAATATATTATAATTTTGTTTTACTTTTTATTTATAGAAACATAATTAAATGAAATGAAATCTACTAGCAAAATAAAATATTAAGTAGTACAAAATCTCCCCAACATTATTTTATTAATTATACAGAGTACATTTTCCTTGCTAAACGCCATTTTAGCATTCTGGAAAATAAATAATAATAATTATTTCTGTTGTATTTACGCACGTTTTTATATTTGGCAATTACTGTGTAGTTTGTGCATCATCTGAAGATACAAGAAGGTATGTTTTTTGCGAGTTTTCTTTAACAACAGAATTTAAAACATTGCTAATAGAACTTTTGCAAAGCCTACAGTCGCGTCACTGATTGGTCAGGTAATTCCTTCCTTAACCTTTACGTGTTGCCATTTTCCAGTGTTGATAACGTATCTTAAGGTTTTTTTATAAATCACTAGCTGATGCTCGCGGCTTCGCCCGCGTGAATTTGGTACCCGTTCCCGCTTCCCATGAGAATATTTTCCCGAGATGTAACGTAGCCTATGTGTTATTCCAGACTATAAGCTATTAAAACATGAATGTGGGTTTATCACACGAAGCGAAGATGAGTGTGATAGATAATAGTATCACATGAGTGTTTTAATACCTAATTATACAATTGCATACAAGACTTTATCTACACCCATGATAAAACAATTTGCAAAAATAATATCGAAGAAAAATAGCGGGAATTCGAATTCGCTTTAATCTTTTTTTTTTCGGCGATCTTTTGAATCGTTCAGTTGTAGCGAAGTAAGAGTGGCACCTCTGTCCAGCAGGCGTTGTTCGGGAAGGAGTGGGCGGGATTAGGTTGAAGAGTTCAGAACACTCACCGTGAAAGATACGGTAGAATGCAGTGAAAGACGCAATAGTTCTTCGCTGCGCTAACGGCCTTACCTTACCTTACCCATTATATAACAATATGTACCTATATTGTGATCATCACCATTTACTGAAATATAAATCAATCGATGAGTGTTTTTTTTCTTATCTTCTTATCTTTGACTGCCTCTGTGGCACAGTCGGTAGAGATACCGCCTGCGGCGCTGAAGGTCGTGGGTTCGATTCCCACCGGAGACAAATATTTATGTGACCCATAAATGTTTGTCTCAAGAGTCTGGGTGTATCTATGTATAATATGTATGTATTTAAAAGTATATAAGTATTAATATCCGTGGTGGATCGTGGATACCCATAACACAAGCAGGTTATTCCTAGCTTACTTTGAGATCAGATAGCGTTGTGTGAGATGTCCGTGAATATTTATTTATTTATATCCTAGAAGTAAACTTCTCTATTCAAATTCAAACCAAGGGACTACAACTATTTGCTTTTCACGATTAAAAGTATAGCAATATACGTGACATTAAAAAGTCTTATTAACCGACTTCAAAAAAGAGGAGGTTCTCAATTCGTACGCTATGTTTTTTTATGTATAAGTATTACGCGATAGCGGCGCCGATTTTGATTTTTTTTGTTTGAATGAGGTTACTTCTGAGGTGGTCCCATATCCAGGGTATCAAGATCTGATGCTGGGATCCAGGAGAAATCGAGGGCAACCACCGAAAATTGTTGGGACAACTAGTGCGTTTGCTAACTTTTTGATTGAGTGCTTTAATAAGTAAGTATACCTACTACAATTTAATAAAGGTCTGGAGTCGATATGATGATGGAACCGAAAGACAGTTGAGGGAATTTCTTAACGATTTACAGCAGTTACCTTGTGTTTCGGCTTGATTGATTTGTGTTGATGAGAACTTTACACCTAGATAGATATACTTATCGGTCTACCCGTCACTTAAAATAATAATAAAAAAATAATTAAACAATAGAACCGACTTCACACAAATCCTTAAAAATAAAATATACCTAGCACATAGTGATATGTATTTTGATTTATCAGATTTTATTCAATTTAATATGGAAGTTGTTGCCATTAATAATACCTACCTACCTATACCTATGGGTTTACTTGGCGCCGACTTCAATATGATATTGAATAAAATCTGGTAAATCAAAATAATAACTTTGTGCTAGGTAAATATTTTAAAGGATTTGTATGAATTCGGTTCAATTTTTTTTTGGTAATATCTCGTCGACGCAACGTAAATCATGGTCACCCTTCTTTTAACTCGAGTTACAGGGTTTAAGTTCTGTAACTCGTGATTTTCAAGCATTAGAACTTCATTCATGATATCTACATATTCTTCGAAATCGTATCAATGATTAGCAAAAATAATGAGACCTCTACCAAATTCTGTTTAAGCTCCACTTTAAGAAACACGTGGCCGCGCGGTTCGCCCTTACGTAAGTGCTGTAGAACGAGAAGTTCAAACTTTAGGGCTATATTTTTCAAATCTACTTTTTCTTCGAAATCGTATCAGTGATTAGCAAAAAGAATTAGACTTCTACAATGCTCCGTTAATGAGAACTGGTGGCCGCGCGGTTCGCTTTATGCGGACTGCGCGGCCATAACTTTGGAGTGCCGTATGTCGTGAAGTTCAAATAGTAGGGCTTTATTTTTATAATCTACATTTTCTTCGAAATCGTGTCAGTGATTAGCAAAAAGAATTAGACTTGTACGTAGCTCCGTTCAAGAGAACTGGTGGCCGCGCAGTTGAATTCATGCGGACTGCGCGGCCACGGTTAAACCCTTATAACTTTCTAAATATTGACTCTTCGAATTTGCGGTTTTCACTGTTCGTTTTCTACGAATTCCTTCGAAATGCTGACATAAGTTTCTTTTTTCTACGACATATTGGCCGAGCAATCGAAATGGACACGTTGGGCGTTACGTGAGGTTTTTTAGTCGGTAGGAATCCGGCATAGCATCCATGAAGGATTTTACCTCACGTAAAAGAAAAAAATGTATAACTAAAACAACACGGTGCCCTTCTATCTGCTTCGGCCGGGTGTCCCGGGTACGCCCTCCGATGAATAATGCCAAGGCTTCTTTAAAAAAAAGAAGTGTGTGCGTGTAACATTTACGCGCGATTGAAGTAAAACTTCTTTGCCATTGACGGCATCAACTGTTTTAATTAATATCATTCATTCGAATTACTACGTTTCCGCTATTCAAAATTCAAACAGCGTTACTTCCTTCAAAAAAAATCTGAGTTACTGCCTAGTCGCGCCTAAGTTTTCAAGTTTTACTTAAAAAAAAGACTTTTTTATTTCTTCTTCTTTTCTTCTTCAAGAACCCTTCAGCCTTCTTTATGACGTTAGATCGTTCTACAGGGTATTTTTTCAAGGTCTTGAAGTCTATAACCTATTACTCCTGTCCACAGATGCTCTTCAGCACAACCTACCATGTCTCTACCACGAGGCACACTTCAGCCCTTCAGCAGCATACTACGTGCTCGAGTGTCTGGGTCCTGGAGTACCGACCTCCAGTCTCTACAAGACCGCGCTTCCAGATCCAAGACTGATCGCGCACTTGGAGAATAATACTGCAGTTAAGGTTGGTATAATTATTTATTTTATTTATTTCTTAGAAGGTTTTTATAGGGTCGGCAGCGCGAGTGTGGCGCCTCTGTTGGTGCAAACGTTCATAGGCTGCGGTTGACCACCGGTGGTATAATAGTAGTTTTCAACACCCTTGCTCATAAAGTGGTTTTTATCACATGGCTTTTACACTCATAAACCATGGTATTAAACACTTGTGCTTTTTTTTTCTTTATCGCACTAGAGTTTTTTTTATATTCCATCAAATTAAGTTGGTACCTCGCTGAAAGATATTATTTATGCATTCTATTTGCTCTTAATTTAACTGGGTTATAGTTTTATTTTTAAATCTCGGAAAAGTATTGACTTTATCTACTCTGATACTATAATACAAAGATTATAAAATTGAAATCAATTCTCTTATGACAAACATTACGCACAGGCCAAAAAAAAAGTTTTATTACGATACAGGTCTTGTATGGACACCTATATCATAATAAAACTTTTTAATCATTACGATACACCATAAACAACCTCCAGCTGGAAAAAGAAGTTTGAACCTCTACTTTAAAAAAAATTGGGCCTGCGCAGCCTGAAAAAAAAAAGAAACACGCATGCACAATCGATGTTTGCGCCTTGGCGCCAACATTTTAGGTACATTTAAATTAAACGAAGTTTGGTTTTGTTTGTAAAATAAATTAGTTTTTGTGTAAAACATGTCTTAAAGCGAGGATGGTGGTAATTGTACACCACCAGACTTTCTGGAAACTGCGTCAAACATGACCATGAACCTGTTACCGGCGAAATCAAGGAGCAACTATATATCACAAAATGAAATCAGGTAGGTATTATAGTATGAGAGTAGATAAAGTAGTGTATGACACTGTACATAACTTGGTCTTATAACACTCGTGTGATAGATACTATAAAAAAACTCGCCTACGGCTCGTTTTTTTAAAACACACTCGTGTTATAAGAACCCTTATTATGCAACAGTGTCATAAACTACTATTTTTTTTGGCCTGTGCGTAATGTTTGTCATAAGAGTATTGATTTCAATTTATAATCTTTGTATTATAGTATCAGAGTAGATAAAAAAATATATTTACTGATTCACTTTAGATTTTATCAGTAGTTTAAAAATATAATTCATCAATCAGTTTCGTACGCTCGTTTCAGCTTTTGTTTTAACATGAGGTAAATCCTACATGGATGCTATGCCGGACGCTTTTTTTTTTTTTTTTTTTTTTTTTTTTTTTTTTTTTTGTGTTTATTTGCAATCAGTACATAACTATAAGCAGATAGGCTGTGTGCTTATGCTGTCTGTCGAATGCATCCTCCACTGAGGATCGCCATTCAGTAGGTATACCGCGCTATCACAGAATATCTTTTCTTTTCAAGCGTTTTTGATAGCTGCGCTTGGTCAGATTTGCAGCAAGTACATTCGGGTGCTTTTCAAGTCTTCTCCGATATTTTTGTTTGCAGGCCAGGATTTCCTCTCTCACAGTGCTGATATCAAGGTGTGAGTGGATCTCGGTGTTGGTAATAAACCAAGGAACGTTCGCTATGGTTCTCAATATTGCGTTTTGCACTCTTTGTAGTTTTATAGTACTAGAATTGCTTGCGCTGCCCCAAAGCTGAATGCCATACATCCAGGTGGGTTTTAATATGGACTTGTAGATAAGTAATTTGTTATCTAATGATAACCTGCTATTCCGACCCAGCATCTAATAAAGGTTCCTTTGTCGGATGATCAGTTCACCTCTTTTACTTGTGATGTGCTTGTTCCAGGTCAAACGACGGTCCAGATGTAAGCCCAGGTACCGTACGCTGTCTTGGTGAGGTAGGATGGAGTTTTCAAGGTGCACAGGAGGGCAGTTCCCTTTCCGGAGCGCAAAAGTGACGTGTACCGATTTAGTCGTACTGGCTTTGATTCTCCATTTTGTTAACCATCTTGTGATGGCGTCAAGTCCTTGTTGGAGTTGTGCTGTGGCAACATCAGCGTGTTCACTACTAGCCATTATTGCAGTATCGTCAGCATATGTGGCAGTCATGACTCCTTCGATCTGGGGCAGATCAGCAGTGTACAAGGCGTATAGGGTTGGTCCCAATACAGAGCCCTGCGGCACCCCCGCTTTTACCGGATAAAATTCAGAGCTTGCCTCAGATTGCTTGACCTGAAAGATTCTCTCTGTGAGATATGATTCCAATAAGATATAGTAAGAGTGTGGAAGACTTGTTTTTATCTTACAGAGAAGACCCTTATGCCAGACTCGGTCAAAAGCCTGCTGAATATCTAGGAATGCTGATGAGCAGTACTTCTTTTCTTCAAGAGATTTTCTTATTTTCTCTACCACCCTATGCACTTGTTCGATGGTAGAATGTTCCTGCCTGAAGCCAAATTGATGGTTAGGAATGGTGTTATTTTTCTCTAATATGGGCATAATGCGGTGCAAGATTATTTTTTCACAGACTTTCGACAATATGGGCAGCAGGCTGATAGGTCTGTATGAGGTGGTTTCGATTGCGGGTTTTCCTACCTTGGGTATCATCAATATTTGTGATACCTTCCAAACATCCGGGAAGCACTGGGTTCTCAAAATCCCATTGTACAGCATCGTCAGGAAAACCAACGCTTTTCTGGGCAATTCCTTTAGGATCTCCTTTGTTATGAGGTCATAACCAGGTGCCTTTTTGTCTTTGAGGTTCTTAATTGTTCTCCATACCTCTCGAACAGTGACTGGTATCGGTGGGAGCGACAATTGCAAAGGCTGATCAAGAACATTTTGCACATCAGGATCCGAACTGCTTCCGTGATTTGGTGTGAAGACAGTTGACAAATGTTTTGCAAATAGGTCTGCCTTTTCTTTTGGCGTGCGGGCCCAGCCGTTGCTTGTTCGAAGCGGTGAGTTTATTACCTGTGGCCTGTCATAAGATTTCGTGAATTTCCACAATGAATAGTCAGTGGCTGCCGTGGGTGTTAGGCTTTCCAATTGATTCTGGAGAGTTTCGTTATTCCAGTTCTTCAGCATTTCCTTCAGTTGTGACGCTTGTCGGTTGAAATCAGCCTTGTCGCATGAAAGTCTGCTCAGTTGCCACACACGGCGCAACCTTCGCTTCTCCAAGATTGCCCTTTTTATGTCAAGAGGGTAGTTATGTACATGGGTCTTTTGGGGTAATAAGGGTGTGTTCCTCCAGCAGGCCTCCTGGATGAGGTTTGTTATATATTTGCATGCGATGTCAATCTCACCAGGAGTTTTGAGGGCAACTTTTAGATTAATGTTCTCCTCGATAAACTCCCTAAATGAACACCAGTCTGTCCTTCCATTATATAATCTTTCAGGACTTTCATGCTCAATGATTTTTGTGCTTAATGTGAACAGTACTGGCGTATGATCCGAAGAGCCGTCGTAACAAGGGTCGCACTTCACGTAGTGAGAGGAGAAACCCTTAATCACGAAAAAGTCCACCAGGTCTGGTTTTCTGTCAATATCTTTGGGCCAGGGCGTATGTATATGAGAAATGCCGAGAAAAGCTACCACAACGACCTCACCTAGGGGGTTCGGGTGCTATCCCGCGTCTTTGGGGGTTTTTCGGGTGTTATCCCGGTTCTTAGGGGGGAAGGGGGGAGGGCGTGCATGAATTCCTCATGTCACGCTGTCGACTAGGGTGCGTTAGGGGTTCAAAAGTGAAAACAATTGTTTCAGGATCCAACCAGTCTCAACTTTTACGATATAAGCATTTAAATCTCAAAGTTTCCAAGTACATATTATTTCAACTTTATTGTTTAAATTTCATTTCTCTGCCGAAGTATACGACCCATAAAAGCATGGAACTTGACGAGATTTTATAGATGTTTAAAATTAAATTTATAAGCTACAAAAAGCGGCTAGTATTTACGGCTATTTGAGCATGAATATTGTAAAGGGAGAAATAAAACTTCCAAGGATCTAACCGCAAAAATGACCTTGCTCTGCTACCGAGGGCTTAACCGGGGCTCCTAATCGCCGGCTATTAGGCAGAATACGTGAGGTTTTGTAGTCGGTTGTAGCCAGCATAGCATCCATGCAGGATTTTCCCGCACGTTAAAAAAACTATTATGATTTCTATTACAAAATGTAATCGATAAATCAAATCTACTGACTGGCACTCTCTCAACTCACGTCACAACACACGGTTCTGTGGTTCCCTCATAGATTTCGACCTAGGGATTGCAAAGAGTCTGCAAGTCTTCGAGCTTTTTTATTGATAAACACGCTTGGGGGGAGGCATTTTAGGGTTGAACCAATATAATAGGCTTAGGTACTAAAAGCGATTCACTAAAAAGGGCTTGAGCTTCTTTACTTCAACGCGAGCCTTCCTGTAAACTGAAGTCTTAATTAGAGCTCCAACTGAATTAACAACCTTTGCTAATATGAGTCACAGGGATCAGATTAATAGGAACCGCAATCTTTACTTATATTACAAATGCGCAAGTTTGTGTGTATGGTGTATTTCACGCTCTCATGGCTGAACGGATCTGGCTTGAAATTGGTAAAGGGATTGACATTATCACACCGATGTTGAAATAATCTGACTTTATAAACTGATACAGCGATGTATTTCATGCGAAATATGTCTTGGTCTTATTTACAGAAACATGTCATCCTGTGAACCAAATTTCTAGCAAATTAAAGATATTATTATACTATTCTTGCTAACAACGGATTTCTAAAAATACTTGGTCTTCCCTCAGGAAAGACTGACAGCAATAGCGTTACCCACTCCTCGCACGTTCTCCGTACAGTTGTCAAGTGGACACACGGCGAGGGTGAGACTCTTGCTGCCTCCAGGCCTCAGAGAAGACGAGGTCACGAAGTATCCATTGGTACTAAGAGTGTGAGTACTTTGATAATACTTCTTTCATTCCGTACAAAAGTACGTTCCGCTTACAAACCCTGGTTCTTCACGCTGCGTGAAAAAACATGTCATTGGAACGCCAACTAAAAACTGTGAGGGTGGCTCACAATCACCTTGATTTCACCACATAAAATAAAATTATAAGGAGGCAATATGTTGAAAACTTCAGAACACTGGCTGTGATAGATTTGATAGAATGCAGCCAAAGAGGTATACTTCTATGCTGCGTCATCGGCTTAAGGCTCCCAGCTATTTCAGGACAATCTCCGGGATCTAAGAACAACTAGCAGGACCAAACAAACCATTTGAACATACCAGCCAGACAGATTAGGATTGGCTCTTGTTTCAGGTTTCCATTTTCATCGCGAATACTTATAATTGAGATAATATTTCCTTAGTCGCCTTTTACATGTGGTAATTCCCAACCTCCAATAACAATATTCAATCTGAATGTGACCAAAATGCTGGTGTATACTTGGGTTAGAGGCTCTCCATTGCCATACAACGTGGCAACGCCGCCAGCATTTTGGGCACGGTTGTTGTTGACAGTGATGTGGAAAAGTTTTTTGATGCATAATTCTTATTATTTTGATATCGCCCTTTTTTTTAAATGAAATTTTTGTTCCCCTGTATTATAACTTGTATGTGCTCGTATATAGAGTGTATATTCAATCTTCAATGCAAGATTTTTATATCAAGTCGCGTCCGGTCCCTGCCTGATACCTTTTCTAAGTCGTCGGTTTATCTGGAGAGTACATACAACCCTACTTTCATACCTCGATTCTTATATATCGACGATTAACCACCAAGACCTCTTAACTGACATTTTTCTTAAAAATATCTTTTGTGTTAAAAACTTCAAAAAAGTTGTCTCTCACACAATACTAAAAGCTCGTATTAAGAATTCGCAATATTTCGAGTGATTTTTATATCGTGACAATACCTACGAAATACGCGCGTGCAATATTTGGCGGCAATCGCTGCTAACTTCAGTGCGTGCCTCGCAACTTGTAAGAACTCGACGCGTGTTTCGCGCGCTCTCAACTTCAAAAGTAAGTTTTATTGTTTTTTTTTTATTTTGTACCGATATTTTATTGATATTGGGATCGGTTTTAGGGCCGCTCCTGTGGAACATCGGTTACGACTGGGTGCTGCGTGGTCCGTTGCTCAGAGGGGTCGGCGTAACGTGTTACGCCGACGACACCCTCGTTACGGCGCGGGGAGCAACGCACCGTGACGCAGCACTAAAGGCCACGGCAGGGGTGGCTCAAGTCGTGGGTCGGATTCGGCGGCTGGGTCTCGAGGTCGCCCTTCACAAATCCAAGGCTCTGTGCTTCCACGGACCTCGGATGGGGCCACCTGCGGGATCCAGCCTACAGGTAGGGGGCGTCAGCATCGGCATCGAGCCCTCGATGATGTATCTGGGGCTCGTACTCGATGGCCGGTGGAACTTCGGACATCACTTCCGAAGTTTGGTCCCAAAACTGAGGGGAGCATCGGCCGCACTGGCGCGGCTGATGCCCAACATCAGGGGACCCAACGCTCCCTACAGGAGACTGTACCTGGGGATCATGCGAAGCATGGCTCTATACAGAGCTCCTGTATGGGCGGAAACCCTGACGACCAGCAATGTGGCTAGATTGCTGAGCCCGCAGAGAGCGATGGCCATCAGGGTGATAGGGGGATACCGCACGATCTCCGGTGAGGCGGCAGGTCTCCTAGCCGGGACCCCTCCATGGGACCTGGAAGCGAGAGCCCTTGCGTCACTGTTCAGATGGCGCAAGGAGGCGCTGGAGCGGGACGAAAGGCCCGCTTATCGAGAAATCGAGGCACAGCGGTCCCTACTCCACCAGGAAACCGTGGAGATATGGAAGGTACGACTTGAGCAACCAAAGGGGGGATTCGCCACAATCGCGGCCGTCAGACCGGTCATGGACGAGTGGCTGGAGAGGAGACACGGTGCTCTCTCCTACCGGTTGACACAGATGCTTGCCGGGCACGGGAGCTTCGGTAGGTATCTGTGGCGAAAACACCGGGAAACCACGGCCGAGTGTCAGCACTGCGAGGACCGCAGCGATGACACGGCGCTCCACACGCTTGTGGCGTGCACGGCGTGGGCGCAACAGCGCCAGGTCCTCGTAGTGGGTCTGGGCTGAGAGAACTCTCCCACCCGAATTCCGCAGTCGGCGGCCTGGGCGCCGCCGACGTGTCTTCGCCGAGGACTATCGGCCACCATGAACGGGGGCCTGAGGACGGTGAGAGGGCGGCTCACCGTACTTACAGAAGCAGGCCCATGACGGCAGCGTGACGTGAGCAACTCACGCACGCCCCCTCCTTAGAAGCGGGATCACACCCAAAACCCCCCATAGACGCGGGATAGCACCCGAACCACCCCCTGGGCGAGGCCGCCGTGGCGGCCGTAGGTCTGTTGTGAGTCCCGGGACATCCTTCCCAGTGCTTACCCGGGACTCCCAACCACAGGCTGTTAGGCGTTACGTGAGGTTTTTTAGTCGGTAAGAGACCGGCATAACATCCTCTGAGGATTTTCCCTCACGTAAAAAAAAAGATTGATTATGATGTTAAGTGTTGATAATACATTGTGTTTCATTTTAATTTTTTATAATAAAAGTTATTTTCTTCTAACGCCAATATCTTTTATTTCCTGACTTCTCGTAAAATCCACATTGATTTTGCGACCAATTCCTCCTAAATTAAATAACAAGATCTCCTATCTACAATTTCAGTCTTTTAAAAAAGTGTAAATTTCTCCTATGTTACCCAGTTATATATTGGAACGAAGTAAATACATAAATTTATCTTAATATTGTAAATAATAATATTTAAAACCAACCTTTTTTTTTTTTACTCTTATTTACATTTGTATCAAAGATACAAGGTTTTTTGCGCCTCCTGTAAAGTTTTGACATTTTGAGTTAGGAGGTCTTGACGGTTAATCGTCGATATCCCCTTCTGTCCACAGTCATGGTGCTCCCGGCACACAGCTGGTAACGGAACAATGGTCTCTAGACTGGGGCTCGCTAGCTGCCGGCGCGGGGGCAATCCTCGCTTCCGTGGACGCGAGAGGCGCCGGAGGGCGAGGGCTCGGCGCTCACCACTCGTTACATCGACGGCTCGGTACCGTCGAGTTGACTGACCAGTTGGAAGTTGCCGAGTAAGTGATGATTGATAAATGCGAGAATGTCTTTATTGATGTCACTTATAGGTCGACTTTAGTATATCTAAATGAAATTTGAGCAACCTTGAAAAATACCCATTCCTATTTGTTAAAATTTCCGTTATTCACATAACATGTAAAGCCGTTGATCCTCAATGCCTTGTTAAAAAAATCCGTCAAGTAACCACACCCGGCACCTGTCCGAATAAACACAGCAATGGTTTCCCCAACATTGCTGTGTCTTTTTTATCACATTTATCACATTGATCAAATCGCAACTGGCGAATAGTGAACAATATACTGTGCCTCTCTTTCTTCAATTCTTTGGGGGAAAGGAGTTACTGTACGTATTTATGGCACACGCAGTTGCGTTTAATAGAACACCGTAGAGAGTGTGCACAAATAAGTGACACGACAATAATAGCTATCGGCTCTATTTTCTCTGTCATGCAAATGGTTTTTTGATACAATAGTCTAACTCGGCAGGTACCTCCGCGACTCGCTGCACTTCATCGACTCGCGGCGCGTGGCGGTGTGGGGGCGCGCTCACGGCGGGTTCTTAGCTGCCCTGGCGCTGGCCAGCCCCTTGAATGTGTTCCACTGTGGCATTGCGCTCACACCCATCGTGCGGTGGCGATATTACGGTGAATCTTGTTTTTTTTAAGAATAGTTTTCGATAATAACCCAAATATGCTAACGAATAGCCGTTGAAGCTTGTCTCCTATTACGTGGCACCAAAAAAACTGCTGACAGTGTGATTATGTACATAATTCTACTCTGCATTTCGGCAGTGTAGAATGACTGTATGTTACTTTTCAAAAAAGGAATTTAGATTAGTCCAATTGCCAATCTAACCAATGCCCTCACATTCCTCTCCGGTTTTCTCATTAAATGGTAGTTGGCTCCCTACAGGCGAAAACCAAATCAGAAGAATATCATTTAAAGCCAGTTCGCTCTAAGCTTCCTGTGGCGTAGAGGCGTTGTATGGGAAGCGACCGGCAAACTTAGAGCGAACGGGTAGTACCTACTAATCTTCAGAATAAGAGAAACTTTAATAATTTAAACCAATTTTATTTCAAACAGCCTCAGCGTACGCGGAAAGATACATGGGCTTCCCAAACGCCACCGGTAATTACCGGGGGTACGCGGAGGCTGATGTTACTAAGAAAGCAGCAGCGTTACATGACAAGATGCTGTTGTTGGTCCACGGGACGGCCGACAACAACGTACATGTGCAGCAGAGTATGGCGCTGGCGAGAGCGCTCGCTGACCAGGGAAGCATGTTCAGACAGCAGGTAGGAAAGACTCCGTTATGAAACAGAAAGTTCATGAAATTAGAGGGGATCATTTGTATAATCGAAATCTGCGGGGCCAAGCCACAGTCTCATCTGCTGAAGTATGGCGCTAGCGCTAACGAGGGCACTCGTTGACCAGGGGAGCATGTGCAAGCAGAAGGTAGCAAAAACTCTGTTTAGACGGGGAGAATGTTCATGAAATGAAAGGGCATCGTCTACATTTGAATGAATGGCAGAAAGTGCTAGTGTTGAAGGCGCTCGCTACCAATAGGTAAGTAGGTTAGACTCAGTTCAGAAGAGGGTCACTCTAAGACTGATAACAAACCATAGATATAGGGTCTAACCACATTTATCGACGCGGAATCGGCTTAAGCCGAGTGCGTATCACCACACTACTCGGCTTATCGTCGATCAGCTGTTGCGACGGCTGTTGACATGCGATCGGCAGTCGATTACTCCGAACGCAAGTGAACAGCCGTCGTGACGTCTGTTCACTTACGTTCGGCAGTCAACTCCTCCGGATAGCCGTCGCGAGGGGCAGGTTGTCGTGTCATGACCTGGAAAATATCAAATGCTTTCAGGCCTTTCAGCGCAGATTTAACGTGCGCTCTGAGCTGTACGGACGTTTTGGCCTATCATTTTAGTTTTTCTACTTGAATTTAAGAAATAAGTGTTTTGATATGGATATACTATCTAGTCGGGCAAGACGCACGAACGTAATTATATCAGTTTGACAGTACCATATTATTTTATGTCATCAGAACTACATACAGCTGCCAATTTTCATGATGCTACGATCCTAATCGATATAAAAATCGATCTTTTTCGGAAAGAATTGCCATCCCTACTGCAATCGCGAGCGCCTGTGCCACCGCCATCGGTACTCGGCCGTCTCCGGCGCTGTTCGGCTGCCATCGGAGATGAAGGCATGCGTGCGGATCATACGACTGCTACCCAACGCCGATCGGCCGTCTTCGGAGACGAAGACATGTGAGCGAATTATTCAACTGCCGTCCGACCGTGTCCGGCGCTGTCCCAGTGCCGTACGGATGCGATCAGCTAACCGGTAAACGGATAGATTCGCCGTCGGCCGGTGTCGCGCCGCCGCGTCGTCCGCGCCGAGCCGACGCGAATGGTATTAGTAACACTCTTATTGCGTAGACATAAAGGTTTTTTTGACCGGCGTTAGCCGATTCCGCGTCGATAAATGTGGTTAGACCCATATAGTCTAGATGGAAGGTCAAGGCGCAGAAACGGCGCAAAAAAATTCATGCAACTGTTACATGAATTGGTCTAACCCGCCGCTCAGTGCCGATCGTGTCGCTTTGACGTCACCACGTAAAACGCGCGCTAAGTAGTCTACGAAAATCTAGCTAAAATGTCGTTTTGTGCAATAAAACTTTGTAGAAATTATAGTAGGAGATTAAAAACTTCTAAACATGTCAGCTATCATCGGTAACAACCCAAAATAAAGCTTATTTTGATTTTTCTTTTCTTCATTATTAATCACGCAATATTCATCAGTGTTGCCACTTTATTGTTTTATTCTCCCAACTTAACAATTGGGAAAGGGGTAAATATAACTAGTTTGTCTAGGAAATGATTATATTCATTTCTTATTACACTATGTACTTATTATATTATTTACTAGCGGCCCGCCCCGGCTTCGCGCGGGTATACAGTATTTCTCCACTATTTAATGGACGTTACATATAAAACCGGCCAAGTGCGAATCGAACTCGCCCATGAAGGGTTCCGTAGCCGCAAGTAACATACATAAAATTTCTTGTAGTTGGTTGTAACTTTGATTTTTTTAGGCGAAAATTGCGGTTTATGACGCAATAAAAAAAACTACTTATTAGATCTCGTTCAAACCAATTTTCGTTGAAAGTTTTTATGCCAATGTACAACATATATCTTTTACAGTTTTGCCATTCTTTCAGTTTAGAAGTGAGAGGGGGGGGGGGCACACACATTTTTCACTTTGGAAGTGTCTCTTGCGCAAACTATTCAGTTTAGGATAAAATGATGTTAGAAACCCAATAGCACTTTTAAAGACCTATCTATAGACACGTATGATAATTTTTTTTTTTTTAGTTTCAGTTCTGAGTATAGGCAAATTTACTGCTTTTTTTCTAGTTTTATACAAAAATCTTAGTGCGGTTCACAGAATACATCTACTTACCAAGTTTCAACAGCATAGGTCTTATAGTTTCGGAGAAAAGTGGAGAGAGACATCGGACGGACAGACAGACAGACAGACATGACGAATCTATAAGGGTTCCATTTTTGCCATTTGGCTACGGAACCCTAATAAAGCCCAACAAAATCCGTTGCGTAGTTTTAAAGATTTAAGCATACATAGGGATAAAGGGACTGATAACCCGACTTTGTTTTAAATTTTACAATGTAGTGATTATAATGAATTGGGTCTAATAAATCAATTGTGATATAAATATTTGCATAAAATAAATGAAGGATATGAAGCTACATAACTCCTACGAGTTCTTCGGTGCATCATTGTTACATACATTATATTCGAACTAGCTGATGCGCGCGGCTTCGCCCGCGTGAAATTTGGTTCCCGTTCCCGCTTCCCGTGGGAACATTTTCCCGGGATAAAAAGTAGCCTATGTGTTATTCCAGACTATACTCTATCCCTGTACCAAATTTCAGCCAGATCCATTTAGCCATTAGAGCGTGATTGAGTAACAAACATCCAAACATCCAAACATCTTCACAAACTTGCACATTTATAATATTAGTAGGATTCAGTAGATTCTAGGTATTCACCAAGTTAAGAAACATAAAAGCAATAGAAAGTGTGTAACGGTCAGGTTATAGGTATACAATTTATTAATTTACCTACACCACTATGCCGTCAACGCGTGAACAATTTTATTACTTACACAAAAAAAAATACAAGTAGATACTTCAGTTTTATTTATTTGTATTAATACTCGTACCCAATAAACAAATAAATATACAATATTGATAATAGTATATACATTCTTCATTATATTAGATTAATTACATAAACTATAATATGACTTAGTTTAATGCAATTTTAGAGAGAAGCTGGTATCATTATTTACGCCCACATAAAAGCCGACGCACAGTGTAAGGACACTGGCCGCTTGACGCACACATCTGCGAAATCGTAAGCCGTTTTGTTTATGTCGATTGTAGAGCGAGGGTCCATCTTGACTTTAAATATTCTAAGTAACAAACATAGAAGCCCTCAAGTTGGCGGCCCAATGATTCCCTTCACGGTTTGCTTGCAAAACCTAAAGTTTTGTCAAAAGGAAAACACGTGTACTGACTGATCTTTCAAATAAATATTATAGACCGCTTAACAGAACTTGTACTTTTTTAATTACCAAGTGTCGATATTCTAGAATTCCGTTTTGTTCCCAGATCTACCCAGACGAGGGTCACAGCCTGGACGGTGTGAAGAGACATTTATACCGAACGATGTCTTCCTTCCTGGACGACTGCTTCCGCAAGCAAGTCCCCCCTGAGACTAAGGCGGGGTTGCGGAACGGAGGGAACCTAGACTGAGACACGTGGAGGGACGAGGAGTTGTGCTCTTGGTGAGGAACTATTGCATTACACAACACTAGCGGACGTCACTCGGTTTCACCCGCGTAGTTCCCGTTCCCGTGGGAATACGGGAATAAAATATAGCCAATGTTCACCGCAAAGACTGTAGCTTCCTAACAGTGAAATAATTTTTCAAATAGGTCCAGTAGTTCCGGAACCTATTCGTTACAAACAAACAAAAAAACAAAAAAAAAACAAATCTTTCCTCTTTGTAATATTAGTATCTTAGATCATCTAACCACAGGATGCGCCTTACTTAAGCATTGTTTTCTGCCATTGCACATGACCATTTGGTCTTTTGGCTTTATAAAAAGCACTGTACATCAGTACATCATTTTATATGATTAAACTAGTTCCTCTTTATTGTAGTTGACTGTACAATAAAAATTAACACAACAGCCATTACGCGTTTGTCGATTAATACATTTTTAAGTGTAATGAAATTTTATATTTCTTTGTGTTTCCCCCTTCACCCGCTATGAAAACTGGCAGAATATTTTTGTATGCGGTGGTTCGCAAAGGCTAGTCCCGTGATATATGGTCTAAGATTAGTATAGATACAATATAACATAAGATCACGCCTTTTATCCCCTAACTAAGGGGTAGGCAGAGGCATATTATATGCTCTCATTTCACCTTTGAGATTTTGTCCCACGTAATAGGTGGTGAGACGTATTGTCGTGTTGATATTGTGATAAGCTGCCCAAAAAGTAGGTATGCTTTAAGGCAAAACATAGCTGACCACCAAACTAACAAAACATTATTCTGTAAAATTAACCTATATTTACGAAATAAATGAACTGAATCTGAATCTGAAAAGCCCTTCAACTTGGCTTAACGACTGCTATTTTACTGGCAGCCGGTATCAACGGCATAACGTGCCTTCCGAAGCACGGGAATGCGTTGTACAAGTGGTATCAGAATACACTATTATTATTATTATTCAATAGCAACCCTATCCGCTCTGCTGTGGGAGCCCTGGAGTTATTTACAAGTGTTTTTTCAAAATGCAAGTTCTTTTGTAAAGTATTTCTAAAGGCAGTATAACCCGGAGATGTTCCATAGAAAGGGAGAAGCTAATACTTAACCCACCTTAATTTTAACAAAAACGGTTGAAAATGTGTAAGACATTTTGGTTTTTCGGACGCAGCTCTTTCAAATACAGTGAAGATGAACATCTTGTCCCCGATAAAAGGTGCGTTAGTCTCAGAACTCTTAGTTAAAAGCAAACGGTACCATTTGATTTTTTTTAGGGCAATCTCGTCCACTCTATCAGTGTCTACTGTATCAAGTCGTCCACCTTTACATGTACTATAAAGCCGCTAAACATGATCAAATTCGAGTTTAAAGAAAAAATAATTACCTAATTGCTATTTGATCCCCAAATTTTGCAATATTATACAAAAAATACACTACACGAAATTCGCCCTAATTCTGAAATAAACATGTTCTAGTCAAATGTATATGTCACCGTAAAATTTCAACAAATTTGAATGCACAGAAATCTTAACGCCTAGCATGTAACTTATCTGAATGTTTAGAAATCAGCATGGACGGAATAAATGACTGCTACAAGGTTCGAAGTACTTCCCAGTCAAAGCCAAACCCACAGCTAGTGTTAAAGCCTCAAGCCCAAAAAAAACTAAAAAATCTGTCGATCCTTCGTTTGAAAAAATTATTACCACAAATTAATTCCAATAATTTTCTGTTCACAGGTAATGCCTTTTAAGCAGAAGTATTATACACAGGAAGAGAGAATTTAGTGGTACGATAATAAACCCTTAGTACAATGAACGCCATATCCATTGCGTAACTGCCATCGTCACTATCAACAGATTTTAACATCACAGATACAAATTTTGATTATTTGTAAGGCTAAGGTGACAAGGTCTCCTATAACGCCGTAGGCTGCGTACACGTCACACCAAACGTCGCGTCACTATAGAAATGTCACGACGTCAGCTCATGAAACAGACCACAACAGTACATTTCTATATTAAGCATGGTGACGTGGCGTACGCCGTGACGTTACTCGCAGCCTACCGCGTTTATAGGAGACCATGGCCTAAAAATGCTAAAAACGATATTATCCTACAGACTTTGATTACCTTTGAGAATGTTATTGCTACATAATATGTATTGTAGGACTTCATAGGACCTTTAAAGACTGTATATTATAAAACCGCGCGATTTGAATCAACCGTTATTGAAGAAAACATGGCAGAATTTCGATATACGTTTTAAAAGCGTTGTCAGTCTTTTGTCTTATATTTAGAAACAGTAAAACAAATGCAAGAGACAAAATACGTTTTACCAGAAAATTTTCGATAAGTAACGTTTTCAAGGCGTATGGTCGAGAATTGGCTGCCTGGTTGTTCACGTCGCTAAAAGCACAGTTTTTAAAATGTAAAAAAGTATGAAGATTTAGATTAGATCTCCAAAGAATATTAAACTTGGATGTTGTGAATCCTTGGCAATAACATTTACAGAAAAGCATTATTGTGTTATTTATCAACATTAACAGATCAATAAATTTACATGGACATATCGCTGATTCAAGATATGTGTCGATATTAGATTCAATAGAGATCGATACACGATAAAATAGTACTTAAAGAAAAATATTCATATTCCAATTTTAAATAACTATCCTTCCGTTTTACTAAAGCTTTGATTTTCTTAAGAAATACATTTCAATTTGATAATAAAAACTTTCAGAGCATGTAATATATTCGCGTATAACCTCGCCATTAAAATCGTATCTTTTAAGCTAACTCGCACGAGGAAATAAACATTACATGCCTAGGTATTGTGTGAAAAAGCTTTAGACTATGGTCTCCTATAACGTCATAGGCTGTGTAGACGCAGTGAAACGCCGCGTCACTATAGAAATGTCTTGCCGATATCAGCGCATGAAACAAAGCACAACAGTACATTTCTATCGTAAGCATAGTGACATGGTGTACGTCGTGACGTTGCACGCAGCCTACCGCGTTTATAGGAGACTATAGCCCAAGATAGGAATGCCTTCTGACACACCGCGCTACCAAATGAGACTACCGGTACTGTCGTAGGAACTATTTTTTTCACTTCTGCACTACTAGCCAGTAGTATTGTGGCTAATTTCTAAAGGGAGTTTGGTATTATAACTAAATGAAAAATATGTAAAGTTGTTTTAAAATATTAAATTTATATGCATACACGCAGAATTTGCAGTTTGAAAGAATTATATTAATACACTGACATCACAGTTACAGTAGTAATATCGATTGGAACGAAGATGTACCCTTCAAAAGTTACCACTGGCGAGTAGTGCAGAAGGGAAATAAATCCCTACGACATTGCTAAAGGTACTTTTGTATAATTTGTAAGTGCGGTGAGTCAGAATGCCAAACAAGTCTATGCTAAGATTTCATCTAGTGACAAATAAAGGAATTGATAAATAATAGTTCTTTAGTCAATGCGTTTGTGATCTAGTAGTAAAATTGTTATAGCTAGTGATACTATAAAGTCATAGATAGATTCATTGTCATGTTTGAGGATATACATTTCCTTGTATTTTTTATATTATATTTAGATGTTAGATCACCAAACTGTCGCCGCTCACGTAATAGAAAACCAAGAACCCATGAATGTCCCTATATATAGTCTAGGAGACTATTGAAAGTGGACCGGTCGAAATTGACGGCTGATTGATGTGCTAATTTACGATACACTAGAAAAGGTTTCGGGTTTGTAAAAGGAGAGAAACCGTGCACTCTCAGAGCGTTCCAAACTTGTACACTTTCATAGAGAAACGATCTTGAGATTCTCTTCATTGTATGAGAGGGGCACGGGTTGTTCGTAATCTAAAAGAAGAGGGTGAGATTGGTGAATGATAATCATTTTCAAAAGTTATTGTTACGATATATATACGAGTTGAGTAAAGTTTCTTAGAGTCAAGGCCTTGGACTTTGTAATTAATACTAAAATTGGGCATTTCAAATAAACCCTTTGCATATTTACAGTCACCTGTAAGTATAGATAATTATACAGCGCTGCCCCGATGAATGGTAAGTTTTTTTAATACAATTTTTCATGGGTATATTTTCATGCAATTTGCTGGTTTGTGTAATTCCCTTACTATGTAAAAGTTGCGGAATCAATCGAACTATTGCATAATTGCGTAATTACACAAGTCATAGTAAACTGCATGAAAATATATTACATGTATTCACTTACTTAAAAATACTTATAAAAAAAATCTGAGAAAACTATCTTTAAAGGGCGGCCCTTATTTTCTCTGCAGCTGTCGGTACATGAAATTTATAAATTAATTACATAGAACTTGTTGACCAAATTTGAAACTACAAGTATAGTAATTAATATCTGGTTTCAAGTCAAAATATTCAGTCAATTTTCGAAGTTAACGAACTGAGAGAAACGTTAAAGAGGTCGACTAGGGAGACATGAACTTGATTGAGTGAATTTAACAAATTTATTTTGGTTGAGCAGTCGTAAAAGGGACTCACAAATTTGTGCTGACTATTACAGAAAAAGTCTACGATAAATAACAGAATGTTACCATGTAGATTGTATAAAGGAGTATATAATAAAAAGGTTTCAGTATAATCAATATCATAGAAGTTTCCATTTTCAAACCATTCCTCCAAGCCAGTCATATTACTTATATTGAGATAGATAAGGGCTGTTTCTTGTAACAAAAAAATTGTGAATCCAAGGCCTGATCTATCGATGCTTAGCAAAACGTAAGAAATTATAACGTATTTATTTATAATATTTCAAATGATGGTAAAGTGTAATTTCTAAATGACAAATAATTGTACAGATATTTATAATGTTTTCCATCTAGGTACCTAATATTTATATAACCCGGTTTGTATAAATTAAAATTATAGCATTGTTAGGTGCACAGATATTAAAACCGGGTTATATAACTCGCTCATTGATATATTGTGAAATTAATAAACCGAAATTTACGATACATTGTAAAGGTGGGTCTACGCTAGACGAGCCGAGCACGAGCGGAGCTCGAGCCGAGTCGCTCTGCTCACGATGACAAGTGTCGCTCGAGGCTCGTACGTCGCGCGTCGGTCCACACTACACGAATTTTGGCTTGGCTCGTGCTCCGCTCGTGCTTGGCTCGTCAAGCGTAGACCCTCCTTAAGAAGTCGTTGTGATTTGTAGTTTGTATATTTCACAAAATATTAATATCATCTAATAATCAAATATTGAAACATTTGATCTTTAAGAATAAAATTGCTCACTCTCATCCAAGTTTTGCATGTTTCTAGTCATTTCATTAATAATATCTATTTAAAATTAAATTTTATTAAAGACCAATAAATTGTAGGTACGTTAAAATATATTTACTAAAATGAAATTGAAGTTTTTAAAACTAATTAGTGAAATTTTGAGAAACTTAGACTTTAGGGCTTAGTTACTAGTGACGTTTGAAATAATAAATAAAGTTTTATTAATTAAAATATAACTTAAATAGCAATAAATAATAGTAAAAAATAAGTAAGCACACTTCCAAGTAAGCACTGTTGTAAAAATAAAGGATTTTTAAGCAGTGAAGAGAAATATAAATAACTTGTAATAGCAGCGTGTCGTCGAAAACTATATTATTTTACAAATTTATCATTTTTTTGTCACTGTTAGTTTACGTTATAGTTACTTCATTATTTTAGTTCCTTAAAACTGTAACTTGCTTTCAAGTTATTATCTCTTAAGTTCAATGTTATCGACCCTAATCCGGTTCGAAGGACCAATTTACAAAATTTTAATTGAACAGAGAAATTTGACAGCTGTCATTATTATGTATAGTAAGTTGTCGGCATCAGGATGTTGAAAAATATATGGAAAATTCACTTTCAATATGAATTACATTTTGAACTCTAGAAATTATTGACCCACGCATTAAGCTGCTTTCGAACAGTCCTATTTTGGTTTTAAACACCAATATTTTAAACGACGTACCTATTAGTCTTATCCATTGGTTCTGTACCAATGAAAGAACCTTTAATAATTATTGTTAGAACTAACAAGAGTCCACATAAATTGCACTTATTAAACTGTATTCTGAAATTGGACAACTTCCACAAATAGAACTTATACCAACATTTTTCAATGAACTTAATTCCGAGGTTATTTTTCTTCGAATTGTATTTTAATTATTGTTTAGAGTCACAGAATTTAGAAAAGACATTGGAATGGCAATCGGAGCAAGCATTTTGTTTAAAAATGTTTAGTAAACATTTTATAACATTGTGATAAGTGTTCACTAATGTTAGTTAACATATTGTAACAGTCAGTGTGAGAGTACGTAACATAAGCATGAAAATGTAAGAAGAAAAATCCTTTATTTTTTACAACACAGCCTTAGAGATTACGAAAAAACTGTGAATAATGAATGCTCGAAAACGAATGTTCAAAATGAAAAATGGAAAAAGACCAAAGTGCCAAAGCGTCGTGTGAACTCGCACGTTTGTGTGAGTGATTCTTGTTATAAGTAATCATAGATTCAATTATTATTCACATCTAGGCATATAATTATCATAATTGACGAACAATATTTATCCAGTATTTCAATTCGATTATATTTAGGTATTTTTCCCTCATAACCTGTTCATAGATATCATTTAAATAGAATACGTTTCTATTAACTCTCTAATAAAAAACAAATCGTTTTCACTCATACTTTATTCTAAGCGGAACAGTGACTTAAACGAGATAATTTATCTTACCTGTCCCGACCGACGTTTCAGACGCGTTGCAGCGCCTTTGGTCGCGGCTGGACTACCGTTAAGAATGAAATATGAATGTAAAAAAACAGAGATAGTTTAACAATCATATTAACAAATCGTTTGGTTTTTTTTCTGCAAAATTGTGTGCAGATAATGCCAAGAAAATACATTGAATATTTTATGTAATTGTGAATTAAATTAACTTAGAAAAATATACCTTTCGTAAGAGCATATTCACACAACACTCTGTATTTACAGGATTATAACGAATCCGAATGTAAAATATATTTTCGCACCGGGATATTAAATTACTGGATGCATTAATCTCCTAGTGATTTTACGGGGGTGTAACTGGCCCAGTCGTAAAAATACATTCGGGCGAGTGCGGCCTTATGATCCGATCAAAGGGTTCAACTCGCCCGCACGCGAGGTTTCGAACGTGCGAGTGTAAAACCATGCAAAACCACCAATTGATGAATAAATAGTTATTTCAATGCGTCCATATCTCCTTTGCCCACCTTTACACTGATTCTTAGGTAGTGGAGGCGGATCATCGTTACTTCTCTTTTATTAAGATATTATTGTCTTTTGACATTTCCTCAGTCATACAACCGTGACTGTAAAAGGCCTGTACGAAAACCTGTAAAGGGGAGTTTTGTGTGAATGTGGCTTAACTAAAGGTGAAGGTTGATGAGCATGTTCGGGAAACAAAATAAAACGCACAGATTGTGATTTTTGCCTTATCGGTGTTCTCGCTGTTAATGTTTATGTTCTTAAGCAACTTGCTATCTGTATTACTGAATACTGAATGAAATTGATAAAATATGAATGAAATTCTATTTTATTCTTCGATTCCTTTTTTGTAACGAGTTTTTATTTTATAATACCCATATCATTTGTATGTCATTGTTTGCACTTAGCTTAGGTAATTTAAAAAACTTGAAATTATAAAAATTTTATCCTTGCTATTTTTTAGGTTTGTGAATGTTCGTTTGTAAAAATGTCATGTCTTATGAATTATGATTATGATGCTAGAGACGTGTATTTGTATTAATATATATTTGTATGGGTGACGAATTTTTTCATTTATAATATGTTTTTAAAGTATTCAGTAATACAGATACAAAAAGGCAATGGTGCGGTCGCTTTGTGATTATAACTTTAAAATAGATTTAAGCTGTTTGAAAGTATTTGAGGTTAGTATGCTATTAATAAGTAAGAAGTTATTTCATCAGTTGATCTGACAGTAGGTGTTATTTAATTAGTTCTATGCAACACATACGTGGATTGTTCATAAATGG
Organism: Miltochrista miniata; assembly: GCA_933228765.1. NCBI lineage: Eukaryota > Metazoa > Arthropoda > Insecta > Lepidoptera > Erebidae > Miltochrista > Miltochrista miniata. The sequence goes on from OW121769.1 coordinate 9,689,743, forward strand.
CTTGTTATTCTTTAAACAGTTCCATTGTGTCATAATTCCTCATTGCTCCTTCCTCTTTCTTTTCAAACATGAAATTATATTTTTTTCGGCTCCAATTTTAATCATATTTAAAACTAAAATCTATGTTTTCTGAAATATGCAAGAATTTAAAACAAATTTGATTTACTTTTTAAAAAATGCCAACATTGGAAATAACCTACGAATAATGTATTCTATAGAAATGTAACACCTATAAAGTTACCGCTGAAATCTTGGAGTAACTTACGCATACTAAAAAACAGCAATAAAACATAACACTCACACATCCATTGTTGAATACTTGCATGCGATTGGTCGCGCCAAGGTCATGCCGGCTCGGCGCCCCACCCGAAGCGGCGAACGTGATAAGCGTGGATGGTTTTATGCAATAATAAGAAAGCTTGTTTATGTGTTTATTTTTTATTGAATAAGTTCAATCAAAGTTTAATCAACCGAAAAATAATAACTGGATTGTTATTATTTTTCTATTGATTGAACTACTTTGTATGCGTATATACAAATTAAAATACGTTGTTGTTTTTTTTTCACAATTATGGACCTCTAAAAATAATTAGTTTATTTAATTTATGGCTGTTGGAATTTAATAAGGACTCTTTTTTAGCAATATAATGCAAACGAATTATTAGAAATTGTTCGATTATAGCCTTCAACAACATAACATCGTGATTGCTTTCTATAGGATGACTGTCTTTCAGGGGTTTCGTGACGTCATTTCTTTCTATTATTTTGGCAAAACACTTATTTACCATTATTTTCAAATTGTGTGCCCTAGACAACCCTTTTCCTTCTATGTTGACAAGCTGCCTGAGTAATGTTTCAGACCAAAGACATATTTTGAAAACAATGAATGAGGGATAAACTAATCCTCCAAAATCTTTCAAACAAATTAGTTTGTGAAAATAAAGTTTTTCCGTTGCCAGTAATAAATTGATGCAGGACAAACATTCTATTTTGGTTTGTAACTTTTTTGCTACGAACCCTGCAATATAGCCCACAATTTGCTCAACTGTCTCTGGAAGTTGACGTTCCACATACAGCATATTTGACAACGCCATGCAAATTCCGAAACAAACAAAAATTATAATTTAATTTCTATGCATAATATCATCCTACTAATATAATATCTTACTAACAATATTACCTCAGCGCTTAACATACTATGAACACTGCATAAAAATAATTTAATTTTGGAATTGCGTTCATGTTGCATAACACTTTTCAACTTCCCCAAGTACCTACGTGTTTTTAAAATGAATATTTACTAACTTATGGAAGGTGATTCCAGAGTTTTTCATATCCGTATGGCTTCTGCACCACTTCACAACACACGAAGGCATTTTTGGGATATATTTAACGCGAAAACACAATTAATATCACTGACTGATTGGTTCCAGCGACACAACCGTACGTTACGCGTGACAGCGCGGACTAACTGTGTCGTGCGGTCCCCTTTTTAAGCCCCACCTTCCGCGGTCCCCATTTGGTGGAGCCATTTTTTGAGCCGAATTACAATTCTATAGAATACATTATTCGTAGGAAATAACCTAGTTACTTTCTGTTATAGTAATTAAAAAATGAGTTATAATATTGTACTCAAAATAAAAATAAAACGAATATCCTTACAAAAGCCTTAATTAATGTAGAAGTGTGGCACAACCTTACTTTCTGTTAAACCACCCAATCGCAGTTACCAATCGTTACTGTACACCAGCGCTGGCCAGACGAGTTGATACAGGATTAAATTTCGAGTTTTAGTAAGACCCCATTTATCTTATCTTACTTTAAGATATATCATCTAAAAAAGTAGTTCTACCGTTTTGTTGCAATAGCTAATTGATATTTTTAGCTATTTCAGAAACGTTTAGGGCTACTACAGGGCGATACATGAAAGTTAGGCTTCAAGAATCAGTGCCATGGTGTGTGGCGAACCTAAAGGTTGTTAGTTAACCAATCACATTGCTCAAAAGTGCTCGGAGTAGAGATTTCGAGAATCGTGATCGGCCAACTCACAGTCCGCACCTCTCCAAAGGCATGGATTGACGGGATCTTTAAAATGCATATATTTTTAAGCCTGGCAAGTCTTAAGTTATTTTTTATCCCTGAAAAACATCGTATAGGAAACCCAATTCGTCCGGAAACCCAATTTCACCCGGGCAGAACCGCGGGCGTCATGGTCAAGGACTGTATATTTTATTACTGGATATATATTTTTTATAATGATGATAAAGGTTGTATTACACTGCATTATGTCAGAGGATGTACACTGCGTTGTATAAAGGTTGTATCACACTGCATAATGTCAGAAGATGTACACTGCGTTGTATAAATTTGCAGAGTTCTTTTATTTCGCCTTGAGACGGAAATTGCGTTGCCAAATCATTCATTAGCAGTATTAAATTGTTCACTTCTACAGTGATTTGATGAAATCAAATGTATTTTTATGATTAAGTGTATAAATAACTATGTATATTGCGTAAATAATTCTCTTATGATGAGTCATTCAGTGAAAGTGTCATGGGCATAATTATTTATTTATTTATTTACAACACACAACAACTTAACAGTAATTGTAAACCACCAGTAATTATACAAATGTAAGCAACGTGTTTACCTATTTGAAAAAATAGTCTTGTACTTAAGAGCCTCCATGCTTTCATAATTTACTACAAAACAATATTATTCATTACAATAGGCACCAACCATGCAACAATAATAGAAATAGTCTTTTCGACTATTTCAAGTAGATATTGTTTGAAATAGTCTAAATGACTAATTACTTTAAAGGTGGGTAGACCTTACAGATCTACTATGATTTTTGTGTTACTTAAATTTGAATGGTGCGGTCAATATAATCGACAAAAAAGGGGGTACCTACCCTTTTTGTTTTACCGTAGGGATAAGGAAGAGTGTACCCTGGGTAAAACTATAGTCAAGTTACGTAATAGCTAAATGGTCTATCACGAATTCGTAACTAAAGAAAATATCTCAGTTGACACGAAAGCCGCTGTTCGCCGCAAATTCTTAACATTTTATAAAATATTTTTAAAGGCTCAGTTTCAGTTTCTAGCGATGTCGACAGAAAATTTAATTTCCTGTCGGTCTTATTCAGCTCTTGTCTGTAACGAAAATGAATTGCTCTTTGTGCTCGAAGACATTGAGTTACACTCCAAAAAGTGTAAATAATGTGTAGAATGTATATTAATTGAAGTTTCACGAAAAAATTGTTACAATGTTTATTTAATTAAATTAAATCAAAATAGATTTTTTAAAATATACAGGGTGGAATTTAAAGACGGTAGTTGGAGGGCAAGTATGGTATGCTATAATAAGCTATGTTATTTAAAAGAAATTGTTCCTTATTAAAGACTCCTTCGGTTGGTATCATAAAATACAGAATGTTTTTTTTTTCACATCTCCCAGGTTCGAATCCCGGCTCAAGCAGGTGATTTTTCAAAAATCTTTGAATGCAGTTTTTCTTACTTTTGAAAATAAAGGAATGTTTCCTTTCTTAAAAACTTGCCATTATCAATATTAAGGGTACTTTCCCTCCAACTACCGCCTTTAAATTCCATCCTGTATATATGAGAGATAACTCCCAGTAATTAAGGGTCTTTACCTGGTCGATCATGTTATACATATTGAAAAACTTCCCTTGTACCGTCCCATAATATTGTGAAACAGTACAAGTGAAGTTATTCAAAATATGTAGCAAGTTCTATCAAGTGCCATCATTCAACAGTATCAAGAACATGAAATACCTAATCGTCCCAAGACGTATAGGTAAGGTGGAATATTTCATGATCTCTCCCGAACCTATCAGTCTAAAACGATTTCCCTGGAATCGCAAACGATGAGGCGGGCCGGGCCGGGCCGGTCAACTTTACCGCCAACGATTGCGCTAAAGAAATCCTATACTACCAACGCACATGAAGGTCAAAAAGGCCGCGTCGCCCGCCGCTGGTGCCCGCTGGACACACATTTTCGCGGTAAGGGCAGACGCGGTCTTTGTTACGTCGCGGCAAAGATAATATAATAGTATTACATACAGATCGGCAACTCCCTGCCTCCCACTGAGTAAGCTTCTCCATCCCCCTACCAAAGTTGGTGTGTCTATTGCCGTGACAGTACTTGAGAGTGTCACTGCGTTGCATTACGTATTACTACCTACGTACTGTGTGCTATTGCTTTGGTTTAATTTGTGCTTAACCGAGGGTAGATTTAAAAAAAAGTACCTACGTACATGAGATTGCGTTCTGTTCCTTATTATTTTGTTTCCATAGCTAGTTACCCTAGAACTCACACACACATTCAAGCTTGATTCAAGCATTCACATTACGTGTATATTAGTGTGGGTGAAAACGAACGTTTTTGTATGGAGTTTCCGCCCTGTGGTCGCGGACAAAAAGTCCGTCCGGCCCGCCCCGTCGGTCGTCTGCTAAGCGCCAAGGTGCAGGTTCGATTCTAGCTCGCGCGTGACTATTTTTCACTGAATGACTCCTTAAAAATCTATGTACCTACATCTAATATGCTGTTATTGCTGCAAATTTTATTTACCTACTGTTATTAACTATTGAGAAAATCACTCATTTCACTGAGACTTAAGTATCTATTGTATTACGGAATCAATAAATAGATATCAAAAATTAATGTTATGTGTTTTATTTTTAACTAGTTGTTCCACGCGGCTTCGACCGCGTAGGAGTCGGTTATCGCGTAAAATCATAACCCTCCTTTTGCGCAGTCGGTTAAAAAGTAGCCTATGTCCTTTCCAGGGCCTCGAATTATCCCTATACCAAATTTCATCTCAATCGCTCCAGCCTTTTAGGCGTGAAAGCGTAACAGACAGACAGAGTTACTGTCGCATTTATAATATTATAGTAGGGATGACTTTTAATTACTCATTAGAGTCATTTCACATTGTTAGGGCATTATAGAGTCGATAGCGTCTGTCGAGCACCGAGCACCTTGGGTTCACTTTTCAAGAAGATGCGTTCCAATCCAAAGCTGGAACGCATCTTCTTCAAATCCTAAAGATGAGGCCAAATCAGTTCAGCCGTAAGAGCGTATATTCTGGTGCCCCCGCCCAGATGTGATAGCAGTACTCCATGTGGGGCCGTCTTGCGGCTTTGCGTTTTTCTTTTTTAACGTGAGGGAAAATCCATCATGGATGCTATGCCGGACTCCTACCGACTAAAAAACCTCACGTATCTACTGGACCGATTTGAAAACTACACTCTTTGCGGTGGACATAGGCTAAATTTTATTCCCGTATTCCCACGGGAACGGGAACTACGTGGGTGAAACCGTGTGACGTCCGCTAGTAAAAAATATGACTCTGTTATATTTAGTGTCACGACGAAGCTGCATTAATCTTTATTACAGTTTATCAAAACACATCACAAAAGCTTAGATTCCTACTTAATATACAAGTAACTCGTATCTAAGAATCCTTAGCTTGTAATCTACGTAATATGTTACACACTCATGCAAAAATACGTAAAAATATCTCTAATCTTTTTTATTATGTTACCAGTTGAGAAACCCCAAAATAAGCCGACCTGCTCAAGCTGAGGTCATTCAATTCGTAGATCAAGAGTTACCTATTCACGTCGACCTTACTCGAGAACCTTCAGACGACGGCCTTGACACTGCTGCTCAAAATAGTAGCTTACGGGCCGTCTCAAAACATCACGAAAGAAAGGTGCAAGTGGAATCATTTTTTGTCGGCATTTGTAGTCTACAGTCAAAAAATGATATTTAATCTACATGATGTGCATCAAAATATAATTTTGTTATAATTGCATGTTGATTCTACACAAAGATCATAGAATCAGCCCCAAATTTTTAGATGAATGGATTTTATGATAATTTTTTTATGGGATTAAAGAATAAATTTTAATATTTTATTATTATTAAAAGAAAACAGATCATCATATATCTCTATAATTTAGTTTCCTTCGATTTGGAATAAGTATCTGGGCGCACGGCGGTGCCCTCACCACGTCGAGCAACAGTGAGGGAAACACGTGTTCGGGCAGGGCGCCGATTCTCGGCCACACGACGTGAATGCACGGACGCAAATTTACGGGTGAAACGTCCGTCTCATGTTTCACCGTTCCTAAATATGAGACAGGTGATATTTCACCCGTCGATTTCCGTCCACACATTCATGTCGTGGGAAGATAGCATCGGCGCCCAGGTCGTTCCATGTTTTTATAGTTCGACAGAGTAACGATCTTTTGAAACACTCAATTCTGGCGAAGGTTAAATAATAAATAAATAAATATTCACGGACATTTCACACAACGCTATCTGATCCCAAAGTAAGCTAGGAATAACCTGCTTGTGTTATGGGTATCAGACCACGGATATTAATACTTATATACTTTATAAATACATACATATTATACATAGAAACACCCAGACTCTGGAGACAAACATTTATGGGTCACACAAATATTTGTCTCCGGTGGGAATCGAACCCAAGACCTCCAGCGCCGCAGGCGGTATCCCTACCGACTGCGCCACAGAGTAGTCAACAGTCTCCAAAATCAGATATCACTTTAAAGAATTTTGTATCATCTGCAAAAAGTGGAAATTCTAAAATTGATTTTGAAATTGATTGATTGAAAGTGATTTCCCTATGTCATTTATAAGTATAAAGAATAAATAAAAGTGGCCCTAAATGGGATCCCTGAGGGATTCCTGAGGGAATATCCAGGAATCTTGAAATGTAACCATTCATAGAAACTGCTTGCAACCGATTCTAATGTGTGAATTTTTGCAGCGAAGTAAATCGCCAGTATTCCGATCCTCCATAATTTTTCTATTAAAAGATTACGACGCTCTTATGAAAGTAACTGAACACCGGTAACCGCTATCAATGGCGTCGCGACGCTCTTATGAAAGTAACTGAACACCGGTAACCGCTATCAATGGCGTCGCGACGCTCTTATGAAAGTAACTGAACACCGCTATCAATTTCGTCGCGACGCTCCTATGAAAGTAACTCAACACCGCTATCAATGGCGTTGCGACGCTCCTATGAAAGTAACTTAACACCGCTATCAATGGCGTAGCGATGCTCCTATGGAAGTAACTCAATACCGCTATCAATGGCGTCGTGACGCTTTTATGAAAGTAACCCAACACCGCTATCAATGGTGTAGCGACCGCGACGTTGCGGTGTTGAGTTAGTTTTATAGAAGATAAAACTAACTCAACACCGCTATCAATGGCGTCGCGACGCTTCTATAATAGTAACTCAACACCGCTATCAATGGCGTTGCGACGCTCTTATGAAAGTAACTGAACACCGCTATCAATTTCGTCACGTCGCTCCTATGAAAGTAACTCAACGCCGCTATCAAAGGCGTCGCGACGGTCCTGTGAAAGTAAGGCGCGTCGCTCACTGGTAAGTCGAGGCGCGGAAGCGGCGGCGTCGCGGCGCGGCGGCGCGTGAACGTTAAGTAGAGTCGAGGCGCGGTAGCGGCGGCGTCGCGGCGCGGCGGCGCGTGAACGTTAAGTAGAGTCGAGGCGCGGGCGGCTATGCTTCCTTTACACATTCCAATTTATTCACCATGTCGTCGCCTGAAGACGAAGACGCGCTTGCATTCATACAAGTTATTAGGTTTTTTTTTTTTTTTTTTTATATTCAGCTCGCCAAATTGACGTCGCCACGATGGATAGCCGTGGCGCATCTTGCGATTGGGGGCCACTTCTTACAGCGGTCCTCAAGTTGGCGGCCCTGTGATGTGCCTCTTCACGCTCCTCTTAAAGAACCCGGGGTTGTAACATGAGGGAAACACGTGTGCGGGCAGGTCGTTCCAAGTTTTTATAGTTCGACAGAGGAACGATCTTTTGAAACGCTCGGTTCTGGCGAAGATTCTCTCCACTGTGTATGAGTGGCATCTCTGCCCGGCACGCGTTGTTCGGGATCGGAAAGGTGATGGTGGGATCAGATTGAAGAGCTTTTCAGAACATTCGCCGTGATACATTCGGTAGAAGGCAGCCAAGGACGCTACGGTTCTTCGCTGCGCCAACGGTTCGAGGCCTCCCGTCACCTCAGGACAACCAATTATTCGGACAGCACGTCTCTGCATAGCGTCAAGTGCGTCCAACAAGTACCTCGCGGAGTCATCCCAGAGGTGAGAACAGTACTCGACGCAGGGACGAATCTGCGTCTTGTACAGCAAACATCTCTGATGTGGCGTGAAGTACCGTCTCACCTTATTTAGGACTCCGAGTTTCCGCGAGGCCAGCCCAATACAACTCTCTATGTAGTTTTTGTGATTGACCTCACGCCGGACGTCTATACCGAGAATCTCCAGGTTGTCCTTTAGTGGAACCGTAATGTTCTGAAGAGAGGGTAGGGGTAGGAATGGGGACTTCTTAGCTGTAAACGCACACGCCTGCGTTTTTCTGGCATTCAACTCGACCAGGTTGTCTGAACTAGGGCTTGAACTCCGGAATTCCGGAATTGACATAATTCCGGAATTCCGATAAAATCTAATATCGTTCTCAATTCCGGAATTGGCGAGATCAATACCGGTATTTCGATATTGAAAAAAAAAATTCATTACAAACGAAAATGTCGATTATAAGCTTCTTATGCAATTTAATTACCTTTAATTACTACAATGTTGATAATTTAGGATTTCTCTATTAACAAATTAATTTGATTATGTACTTAGGTATTATTAATCACTTTATTTGATGATATTTCTAAAACCTACTAAGAATGTAAATTCATAAAATTAATGGTATTTGATAGAAAACATAATAATATTATTGATGACGTTTTGTATTTTTTTTACATTAAGACTTCAATTTATAGTGCGAACTTAGACTTAGCTCTTACTTATGCTACGAGTTAAATTCAACTTTGATAGAAACGCTGTAAAAATTTGACAAAGGTCTCGTTCAGCATAGTTCTAGTAGTTCTGACGGAACTCATGGGGCCCGTACCTTATTATTAGAGGCAAACTTTGCCCCAAGGCGCTCCACTGTCCCAGAGTGAGGAGGGTCCTGGGTTCCCTGTTCTTATCAAGGCGGAGGAACATATTCCTTCGCACATGACTCCGTCTCAGGCGCCCGACGCTGATTACAGCGAGAACGACGTGCCCTAAGTCACTGAAGGTGAGTTAGGGGCGACTGTACTGCAGCTTAGATTCCGCAGGAACCGTGCCCCTGGACCCTACAGTCCGAGCAGGCCGAGCGTGGGTCCTGGCTCTTGAGGATCTCGGGCCTCGAGTGATGGGGCTCTTTAGTGCATGCCTCGAAAAAGGCCAGATTCCCAAGGTCTGGAAGTCAGGGAAACTGGTTCTGATCCGAAAGGCAAGGTGGTCGGCAGCCTATCCATTTGCTTACATACCTCGTTAGGTATGCAAGCTCCTTGAGCGTATCATTGCACAGCGCACAGTCGGGCACCTCATACGCGTGGGGCCAGATCTGGCGCATTAGAAGACTGACGAAGGAAGTAACATCGCAGGGTGAGGTGGTGTTGAAAGCGATGGCGATGTCCAGAGCCACCGGCATCGCCTTCAACACCTTGCCCTGGAGCTGCGTTAGAGAGGCGCTTATTTATCATGGAGTGCCTCCCTACTTCCGTCGAATTGTCGGGGCCTTATCTTTCCGAGAGGGCCATAACTTATCCAAGCTGGCTAGGGCCCAGCCGGGTCAGCGAAATACGACGTGCGGTGTTCCGCAGAAATCAGTCTTAAGACCGCTTCTGTGGAACATCGGTTACGATTGGGTGCTGCGTGGTCCGTTGCTCAGAGGCGGCATGTCTCGAGGATCTGGCAACGAGACAACTTGCGTTCTTGTTTAAATAAATAAATTATATTTCTAATTTATTCTTTTCTGGTGCAAGGAGGCGCTGGAGCGGGGTCATAGGCCTACGTCTCCAGAAATCTAGGTTCGGCAGTTCCAGCTCAACAAGAAAACCGTGGAGACCTGGACTTGAGCAGCAAACCGAATGGCCACATCACATCACACAAGGGGGGAATCGCCGAATCGCCACAATCAAGGCGCTCAGACCGGTCATGGGCGAGTGACTAGAGAGGAGCCACGGTGCGGGTGCTCTGTCCTACCGGTTGTCACAGATGGGCCGGGCACGGAAGCTTCAGTAAGTATCTGTGACGAATACACCGGGAAACCACACCTGAGTGCCAGCACTGCGAGAAACACAATGAGGACACAGTACTTCACACATTAGTGGAGTGCATGCATGTGGGTTTAACAGCACCCGGTCCTCGTGGTAGATCTGGACGTGGAAATTCTCTCGCTGGAGACCATTGCGGGAGCTATGATCTCCAGTGAGAGTAAGTGGGACGCCACTGCGTCTTTCTGTGATCAGTTAATGCGGCGAAAAGTGATCGAGAGAGAACGCTCCCACCCGAAACCGCATGTCTTTGCCCAAGACTATCGGCCTCCATAATCGGGGGCCTGAGGACGGTGGGAGGGCTAATCACCGTTCTTACAAAAGCCCGCCCGAAACGAAAAGCGTGACGTGAAAGTTTCACGCACGCCACACGCCCTGAGATGCGGAATAACACCTGAACATGCCCCAAATACGCGGGATAGCACCCGAACCTCCTAGGTGAGGCCGCAGTGATAGTCAAGGTCTGTGGGGAATCCTGGGGTCATCTTTCTGAGGGCTTACCCGGGCCAACCGTAGGCAATAGTTAGAAAACGTGTGGTTTTTAGTTGGTTACGTTAAAATAAGTAATTTTACAGGGAATCAAAGTAGTTTATCACTAATCACGTAGGACCGCCAGCTCCTGTGTCTTTTTTTACATATAACTATTTTGTACAAAACGAAGCTTGATTGAGTTCCGGAATTCCGGAATTCCGGAATTCAAATACTGAATATCGAAACCCAATTCCGGAACTGAAAAAGTGTCCGATATTCAAGCCCTAGTCTGAACCCCATTGGGCAATGCGACCCAGGTCCCGGTCGAGATCCGCCACGAGTTGCCGTCTCTTTTCGTCCACGTCACAACGCCCCTCCGCTGGGCGGCCAGAATAGCTCCCATGCAGAGTACTGTCATCCGCATAACAATGAATGCACCCAAGGGACAGCATGTCATTGATATGCAGAAGAAAGAGAGTTGGGGACAATACCGATCCCTGTGGTACCCCGGCATTTACCTGCAAAAAGCAGGAAGCCTGACCATCACAGAGGACCCGTGCAGGAAGCTGGCCAACCAGCGGCATAACTGAGGCGATAAACCATATGCCGGCAGCTTGGAAAGAAGCGTCGCATGCCATACCCTATCAAAGGCTTTAGCGATGTCTAGGCCAATAGCCAGAGATTCGCCGTGCCTCTCCATAGCCTCACCCCAGGTGTGCGTTACGTACGCTAGGAGGTTACCCGTTGATCGTTTCGGCCTAAAGCCATATTGGCGATCGTTAATTAACGAGTGATCCTCCAGATAGCGCATGAGCTGTTTGTTGATGATTAGCTCGAACACCTTGCAGATGACGGTGGTTACGGCTATGGGTCGATAGTTGGCCGGCTCCGACCGATCCCCTTTCTTGGGGATCGGCTGGAGGTTCGCCTCCTTCCAAGCCTCCGGCACTTCTCCCGAGGAATAGGAAAGGCGATACAGGCGTGTTAGCGTTGGAGATAATTCAGCTGCACAATTCTTCAGCACCACTGCCGGAATGCCATCAGGACCACTGGCTTTCCGCGTGTCGAGTGACTGTAGCACCGCTCGCACATCGCACTGCCGGATTTTAATATCCGGCATCGTGGTTCCACAGTTGGCGATAGTGGCAGGTTGCTTGCCACAGTCATCAACCCGGGAATTAGCCGCAAAGAGATTGGCCAGCATTTCCGCTTTCTCTTGGGCCTTGTGAGCCAGTGATCCGTCAGGATAGCGTAGCGGCGGCAGCGAGGGCTTGCAAAAGTTGGCCTGCACGGCTTTGGCCAGTTGCCAGTATCCACGGCTGCCCGTCGGATGAGACGTGAGCTCCTGACCAAGCCGCGTGACGCGCTGGGCGTCCGCTCTCTTGAAGGCCCTCTTACTGGACCTAGTGGCTCTGTTGTACGCTGCCTTGAGTTGGGCCACATTCGGGTCGCGCACAGCCCGAGCCCTGATCCAGGCGCGGTAAGCCGTCTGTTTTTGTTGAACAGCTACGGCGCACTCACGCCCGAACCAGGGGCGGGCTTTGCGGATGCTGGCAACATCAGTGTATGGAATATAGTATTCCATACCTAAAGCTATCTCACCAGCAACCGCAGAGGCGCTTTCCGATGAAGCCCTCCCTGCAAAGCAGCGCTGACTCCACGGGACGGCTGCAAAGTATTCTCGTAGTCCGTCCCAGTCTGCTGACGAGTAGTGCCACAGTCGCCGCGTCACCTCTACTGTCCTTGCAGGAGATGACACCTGCAGGCTGGCACGCACAACACAGTGGTCGGATGTACCCAGTGGGGCGCTAACCGACACACTGTACTGTGCTGGGTAACTCGTCAGCAGTAAGTCCAGCAGGGAGGGTTCATGGTCTGACCTGTCCGGTATGCGCGTAATCCCGCGCACCACTTGGGTCAGACCATGTGAGAGAGCAAACGCGTGGGCGGCCCGTCCCGCTGGATCGGTCACGCGGGACCCCAGCCACTCAGTGTGGTGACCGTTGAAGTCCCCCAGAAAAACCAATTCAGCGTTCGGGAACCGCACCTGCGCGTCGTCAGCCCCCTCGCTGAGGTGCTGAAACAGCCTTGTTATCCCAGCTGTCCCTGAGTGGGATCGATAGACACACACGTAGATCTGACTCATGGAGCCGTGATCTACGTGCAGCCAAAGGACGGAGAGGGAAGGGTCCTCAAGGCAGCGCAGCCGGCGACAGCAAACATCCGCCCTAACAAACGCCCGCCCTAACAAACGCGCACACCCCAGCTTTTTCTCGAAATAGTTCCTCGATGATATAGCCGGGGTAAATAAGGTACGACTGATCGGCAGGGCGGAGTATTTGCGTCTCCGTTAGGAACATCACAGCTGGCCGTGCCGTCTCCAGATGGTGATGGACGACGTTGAGGTTGGCATGGAGTCCGCGGATGTTAGCGAACTCCACCTCAAACGGAACGTTTCCGGGACTGGTTGCAGCGGCCACTGTGACACTTCTTTCTCTTTTGTGCGCTGCCATATTTGGGAATTGGAGGGAAGACGTGAAGACGGAGCGACATTTGCTACAGCAGTGAGTGACAAGGCGTAGGGGCTAGCTTCATCTATGACCGTGTGGTGAGACTGAGGCCGACCCGCCGGACGGAAGGGCCCCCGTACCCCCCCGAGTGTGGTCGCCGGGTCCCGGTCCGGTCACCATCCGGCACGACGAACCACATCGGGATTATGCGCGGCCTGGTGGGGCAGTCTCCCAGGGTGGTTAGTCCCAGTTGGGCCCCTGTACTATGCCGCGGGCGGCCAGTGGCAAAACCGTTTCTACGGGTCTCCCTGGCCGGCGGGTCGACCCCAGTCAGCCACACTAGAATTCGCTTAGCGCCTACTGGTCCCCCCCTGCTGCATCAAACATCGCCCCGGGCCCGGCTGTGCAGCTGCTGAACCCCGAACGCCACCCAACCGGGGCTGGGTTACTTGGGGGGCTTTTAAACAACAACAAACAAAACAAAAATGTGTTTTATTCCACAAAAAGTGACAAGTTAGATACATAACGTAATGGTAGCAACATAAATTATTGTAAAACCCGCCACCTTTGCAGAACATGGCCCCCTCTCAGCTTATTACTGTCTCACGGCTAGCGTGAAATCAGCACTGGTTTTCAGAGGAGGCCAGTTGTGGGACATGATGACGACAGTTATTCTAAATCTAAACTAAAATATTGGCCTTACAAAATAGTTAGGTATCAGACGTAAACAAAAAAAAATGTTTAGCATATAGGAGTGGTCTCATCTCAATAGTTTTGATATCTCAGGTACATAACTTATACATTTACATCAAAAATGAGAAAGAAATAATAAAAAAATATATAAAATAAAAAGTTTAAACATAACAGTTGGCTCAATAGCTTTCACCACCTTCGTCTCTTTCTTTTCACAGCTGCACGGTGGTACCCCCCCGGACCAACACTTTGTACCACCTGGCACCCACATGGGAGCCTAGGCCACCATGGGGGTACCTGAAAATCGCGGAGCCTCGTTAGTTTTTCGGCAGGTGCACCACGTGCAGGTGAGGTCGCTTGGGCCCCCAAAATTAGGTGGTGGTGGGGCCCCTTACACCCAGTTTAAATAGAAGAAGATTTTGGACAATCCAGTTTCGTTTAATTGCTTTGCAATATCAGCCCACACTTTATCTTGCTTGTTCCTGTTGCTTTAATTAGATCGTGTTTGATCATAAATACACGGATTCATTCGTACAATTTCAATAAAGTTTACGTTAATTTCAAAATCGTCACGCATTTTTGAAGAGTGTAAACACGTCTACGCACGAAACAAAATGACAAAATGGTGACTGAGTCAGGTGAGGTCGCTTGGGCCCCCAAAATTAGGTGGTGGTGGGGCCCCTTACACACAGTTTAAATAGAAGAAGATTTTGGACAATCCAGTTTCGTTTAATTGCTTTGCAATATCAGCCCACACTTTATCTTGCTTGTTCCTGTTGCTATAATCAGATCGTGTTTGATCATAAATACACGGATTCATTCGTACAATTTCAATAAAGTTTACGTTAATTTCAAAATCGTCACGCATTTTTGAAGAGTGTAAACACGTCTACGCACGAAACAAAATGACAAAATGGTGACTGAGTCAGGTGAGGTCGCTTGGGCCCCCAAAATTAGGTGGTGGTGGGGCCCCTTACACACAGTTTAAATAGAAGAAGATTTTGGACAATCCAGTTTCGTTTTAATCTGATATTGAAACAAGTTAGTATCTTTTTATAATTTTTTTTCCATGAATCACAGACATTATTTTGACAAATGGGAAAGTAAACGCACGAGTGCGGGAATGGTAAAGAAAAAGCACGAGTGTGTTATCCCGAACGCTATACGTCCCTGTAATACGCCACTTTTGAGCAACTGTATTAAAAACTACTATTCCGTTCGCTAGAAGTTTGCCGTTGGCGTACCTAGAGGCTGGTGTAATGGAGACGAGAGGCAAACTTAGACCAACGGGTAATACCTACTTATTTAAAAGACCGGCCATGCGAGTAGAACTCGCGCACGGAGATAGAGCAAAAATCGTTTGTTGTATGAGCTCTCCTTCATTCCCCGTTTATTTTTATTAATTACCTACGCGTTGTTATCGCGACAACAGACATAGGTACATTTTCTGTAAAAATTTCAGCTTTTTAGCTGTTACGGTTCTTGAGATACAGCCTCACAACGGACAGACAGATAGCGAAGTCTCATGAATCTTCGTCCGCTTTTCCTGGCTACGGAACTCTAAAATGATGTCAAAACTATTCAAATCGGTTGTAGGTACCTCACGATACTTACCAGACCACGTTGGGAGACAAGCGTGATGATGTATTTAAAACATTAACATCGTAATTACCACCACGATCCCTAGATGGCGCTGTACACTAAAATTGAATCGCGGTATGGTTTCGTTACGGTTTCTTACATAAATAATTTCATACTATCGTTATCGGCATAAAAAAAAGAACTGAAATTTTTGAAATGTCTGAATAAGACAAAATAATCCTTTAAATAGTTCACTCAATGTAGATGGATCGAAGTATTCGAAGTAACTGGCTTAGTGCGAATTGGACTCATGCACGGAGTCTTCCGTACCAAAGTGTTAAAAAAATCACGTGAGTTGTATGGGAGACCCCCTTAAATATTATATTTCTGATTTTCGTAATTGTTGTTATAGCGGATAAGCGGAAACAGAAATACATTATCTCTATGACAATTTCAGTTCTCTGACTATCATGTTTCACGGTTCCAGAGAAACAGCCTCATGACGACGGACAGCGAAGTTTCATAAATTTAGAGTCCTGTACGAAATAGGTGTCGATATTAACTCTTTTTGACGTGACAACGTCTTATAATTCGATGGAGCCGGCTGCACGAACGAAAAATGATTACGCAATACGTCGTTACCTCGCTCTGTGGCGTTCCATTTATTTTAGTAATGTTTTCTACAGATGGCACTATAATCAATTGATGTATTTTTATATTTCTTTTTGTTTTGTAATGTTAATTTTATTTATATTTTTATTTTTATTTCATTTTATTTTTATTTTCTTATGACGTTGTCACGTTCTCCTATCTTTAGTAAACCTACTTTACAGACAAACGATTTTATTACTAAAGATCTTCATACTTAAAATCTTACTTTTTAAGCGACTTCAAAAAAGGAGGAGGTTCTCAATTCGTCTGTATGTTTTTTTTTATGTATGTTCACCGGATATTTCCGTCAATTATAGACGGACTTCAATGTTTTTTTATTTTGTTGAATAGGGTTTGCTTCTGCGGTGGTCCCATTGTCACCAGGTCAGGATCTGATAATGGGATCCAGGAGAAATCGAGGGCAACCACCGAAAATTGTAGGGACAACTAATGCGTTTGTTAACTTTTTGTTAATAGACCAGTGCAGATAGCTTTTAAAATATAAAAAATTAGTAGTAGAATAAAACCTATTGCAAAAGGAAGAGAATGTGACAAAAATAACAGGAACAATAATTTACGGGCGATCTGAGGTCGGGAAGTGACAAAAATGGGGGTTCTAAGGGGGGAAAAGGGGTTTTCTCGATTTCCGACAAAACTACAAGTCCTATGGAAAAATGTTTAATAGCAAAGACGTAGGAAAAAAATTGCGTGTACTTAGTGTACACACGTAAGAAGTGAAACTTCTTCATAAACTTAATTTTCACCTCACCTTAAATTAAGTCAAAAAGTACAAAAGTCCAAAAGTCCAAAAGTCCAAAAGTCCAAAAGTCCAAAAGTCCAAAGTCCAAAAGTCCAAAAGTCCAAAAGTTCAAAAGTCCAAAAGTCCAAAAGTCCAAAAGTCCAAAAGTCCAAAAGTCCAAAAGTCCAAAGTCCAAAGTCCAAAAGTTAAAAAGGCCAAAAGTCCAAAATTCCCAAAGTCCCAAAGTCCCAAGGTCTCAAGGTCCCAAAGTCCCAAAGTCCCAAAGTCCCAAAGTCCCAAAGTCCCAAAGTCCCAAAGTCCCAAAGTCGCAAAGTCGCAAAGTCGCAAATTCGCAAATTCGCAAAGTCGCAAAGTCGCAAATTCGCAAATTCGCAAAGTCGCAAAGTCGCAAAGTCGCAAAGTCGCAAAGTCGCAAAGTCGCAAAGGCGCAAAGTCCCAAAGTACCAAAGTCCCAAAGTCCCAAAGTCCCAAAGTCCCAAAGTCCCAAAGTCCCAAAGTCCCAAAGTCCCAAAGTCCCAAAGTCCCAAAGTCCCAAAGTCCCAAAGTCCCAAAGTCCCAAAGTCCCAAAGTCCCAAAGTCCCAAAGTCCCAAAGTCCCAAAGTCCCAAAGTCCCAAAGTCCCAAAGTCCCAAAGTCCCAAAGTCCCAAAGTCCCAAAGTCCCAAAGTCCCAAAGTCCCAAAGTCCCAAAGTCCCAAAGTCCCAAAGTCCCAAAGTCCCAAAGTCCCAAAGTCCCAAAGTCCCAAAGTCCCAAAGTCCCAAAGTCCCAAAGTCCCAAAGTCCCAAAGTCCCAAAGTCCCAAAGTCCCAAAGTCCCAAAGTCCCAAAGTCCCAAAGTCCCAAAGTCCCAAAGTCCCAAAGTCCCAAAGTCCCAAAGTCCCAAAGTCCCAAAGTCCCAAAGTCCCAAAGTCCCAAAGTCCCAAAGTCCCAAAGTCCCAAAGTCCCAAAGTCCCAAAGTCCCAAAGTCCCAAAGTCCCAAAGTCCCAAAGTCCCAAAGTCCCAAAGTCCCAAAGTCCCAAAGTCCCAAAGTCCCAAAGTCCCAAAGTCCCAAAGTCCCAAAGTCCCAAAGTCCCAAAGTCCCAAAGTCCCAAAGTCCCAAAGTCCCAAAGTCCCAAAGTCCCAAAGTCCCAAAGTCCCAAAGTCCCAAAGTCCCAAAGTCCCAAAGTCCCAAAGTCCCAAAGTCCCAAAGTCCCAAAGTCCCAAAGTCCCAAAGCCCCAAAGTCCCAAAGTCCCAAAGTCTAAAAGTCCAAAAGTCCAAAAACCCTTAAATGACATGCTATCCCTGGATAAAGTACTCTTAATTCGAATCCACCGTGGTGGGGAACAGAACAAAGATGGCGCGTAACCAAAAATCGTGACGTGACGTGACGTGACGTGACGTGACGCAAATTTTTTTCCAACGCCGATAAAGAAGTTTCACTTCAATAAAAAAATCTACAACTTTTGGATTTACACTTTTGTGACAACCTCGAAAAGTATGTCAAAAACTCTGAGAAAATTTTCCATTGTGATGTATACATATTTTTACATCTAGCACAAAGTAATAATGTATTTTGATATATCATATTTTACATACATACATACATATGGTCACGCCTTTATCCCCGAAGGGGTAGGCAGAGGCATATTATATGCCCACATTTCACCTTTGTATAATTTGTATCATATTTTATTCAGTATAATATTGAAGTTGGTGCCACTCGTCGCTGCACGAACGAAAAAAGATGACGCAATACGTCGTTACCTCGCTCTGAGGCGTTCCATTTATTTTAGTAGTGTTTTCAACGTTTATTTTAATTTTATATTTCTTTTTGTTTTGTAATGTTATTTTTATTTTTATTGTTCTTTTTATTTTCTAATGACGTTGTCACGTTTAACCATCGTGCCCTATACAGACAACCGATTTTTTTTCGTTTCAGGACAATCGGTTGAGTAGAAGCGAGGTACCGATTGCTACTTAGAATAATCATTTGGTCGCGATAACCGCCATCCACGCGGACTAGTCTATGAGTACTATTATAATAAAAAGGAAAGATTTGATTGTTTGTATTCCTCGAATAAGCTCCGAAACTACTGAAACAATTTGATAAATTCTTTCACTGTTGGAAAGCTACACTTTCCGTGGGTGACATCGGCTATATTTTATTCCCGTATTCCCACGGGAATGTGAACTACGCGGGTGAAACCGCTAGTAATAAATAAAAATCAATATCATATCATAATTTTATTTAGTCCGACACTATAACTACACAATAATTAATATCAACTTTCATTCAATTACAGTCCATAATTATGAATCCGCCCATTCATATAATCAATATGAAAAATTCTTGTAAAAAATTTAATAAATTCTTGTCATCATGATGGAGAAAATATTCATATAAAAATATTATCTAGCTTCAATAATTGGCAGTGTGGTGAGATCTGTTGCGTTGTCCCAGCGATGATCTGTGAAAAAAAAATTGATAAGTTCAGATTTTATGCCCAAATTTGAGATAGTACTAAATAAATAAATATTTATTTTAAATATTTGTGGACATTCACACACAACATCATCTTGCCCAAATTAAGCTAATTTAAGCTTGTGCTGTGTGATGTAGACGACTGAAAATCATACTTATACTAATATTAATTCTAAATACATACATAATATACATAGAAAACACCCAAACAATTGTGGATCACACAAATATTTAGAGCGACCTAGGAATCGAACCCAGGACCTCCAGCGCCGCAGGCAGTATCACTACCGACTGCACCACAGAGGCAGTCAAATAAAGATGGAAATCTCATTTATGTACTTTTTTTTCACACCTACCCTCTGCTACACACACTCGCGCACAAATCAGTATCGAAAATTCGGCTCAAACCGCCTGACCTCGTGTCTGTGAATAAGTTGTCTATGTGTGCGTAGCCTCAGCGAATTTAGTATGTAGGTTTCCATCTGTACTATCACTAATTTGTGATAGTATCATCCATTTTTTAAAAGTTATGAATTTTCCGCCAAGGAGTAAGCAAAGGAATACTGTACGCCCTCATTTTACGTGCAGGTAGTGTCTGCCCCTATGAATTTTTTTAAGCCCCGGGTGTAGCGTCAACTACTGGCAATCAGGACCACAGCTTAGGAAACGCTCGCAAATAAATGTCATTAAGTAGTCACATGGTGGGTTGCTTACTGCAGTGATTGTTTACGCTTCTAAAGCATTCTAAAATCGAAGTCGAATTCTTCAACCACAACCTACGCGTTCTTCGCAACGTTTCAAGGTGTCTGTAACCGTAACCGATTGCAATTTGAAGTGTTTTTCCTAGTTAAAAAAAACGGTTAAGCGCGAGTCGGCCTTGCGCAATGAGGGATTTTGTGCCTATTAACGGCGGAAAAAAAACACTTTTGTTCTAAGTATAGAAGCAACCCTTCATCTATTATACTAATATTATAAAGAGGAAAGATTTGATTGTTTGTTTGTTTGTTTGCATCGAATAGACTCCGGATATGGACCGATTTGAAATATTCTTTCACAGATAGGAAGCTACACTCTTCCCGGTGAACATAGGCTATATTTTATTCCCGTATTCCCACGGGAACGAGAGCTACGCGGGTGAAATCGCGTGACGTCCTCTAGTTATTACTATTTTTCTAATTGTATATGTATTTGTTGCTATAGCGGCAACAGAAATACATCTGTAAACATTTTCAGCTCTCTAGTTATCACAGTTCATGAGAACAGCTTCGTGACAGACAGACGGACAGCATAATCCGTATTAGAATTCCCGTTTAACACTTTGATATGTAACCCTAGAAAGCGCCTTACCTCAGCTCTGCATATTACTGGAAGCACTTTTGCTCATCAACTTGGCGACCATTTCCTGAACGCGTTTCATTTCTTCTAACTGCGTGGTCAGTTGATACAAGCGGTTTTCACGCTCCAATACTGTCTTTTCTAGTTGTTTTATTGTCTGTGAAGGAAAATGAGGAGCATTACTAATGATTACAATTCGAAAGATTATAAATATGGATGGATTTATGGATGAAATGTTTGTTGCTCTGTCATGATCTAACGGCTGAATGGATCTGTCTGAAATTTGGTACAGGATTAGATTATCTGGCATAACACGAAGGCTAGGAGACTATTTTATTCCCGGAATCAGATGAGATGAGGGAACGAGAACAGAATACCACCAAGAGGTACGGGAAACAAGAGAAACTCTTAAGGCGCTCCCTCACCGGGAGCATTCGCGTGTAATGTAACGTTACGAAGTCGAGCATTGCAGCAGTGAGGGAGCATGCGCACCTTGTAATGATACAATGTGTAATGTTTTGATACAACTTGTAACATCAATGCGCTGACATTACGAAAAATCTATACTAAATGTTACATTACACGCGAATGCTCGTCGGTCAGGGAGGTAGGTTGTAACGTAATGCTCAAATTCGAATCTATAATGTTACATTACACGCGAATGCTCGTCGGTCAGGGAGGTAGGTTGTAACGTAATGCTCAAATTCGAATCTATAATGTTACATTACACGCGAATGCTCGTCGGTCGGGGAGGTAGGTTGTAACGTAATGCTCAAATTCGAATCTATAATGTTACATTACACGCGAATGCTCGTCGGTCGGGGAGGTAGGCTGTAACGTAATGCTCAAAGTCGAATCTATAATGTTACATTACACGCGAATGCTCGTCGGTCGGGGAGGTAGGTTGTAACGTAATGCTCAAATTCGAATCTATAATGTTACATTACACACGAATGCTCGTCGGTCGGGGAGGTAGGTTGTAACGTAATGCTCAAATTCGAATCTATAATGTTACATTACACGCGAATGCTCGTCGGTCAGGGAGGTAGGTTGTAACGTAATGCTCAAATTCGAATCTATAATGTTACATTACACGCGAATGCTCGTCGGTCAGGGAGGTAGGTTGTAACGTAATGCTCAAATTCAAAATCTATAATGTTACATTACACGCGAATGCTCGTCGTCAGGGAGGTAGGTTGTAACGTAAAGCTCAAAGTCAAATCTATAATGTTACATTACAAGCGAATGCTCCCGTTGAGGGAAGGCCTTTAGTAAAACTAGTATTCAGTTCACAGTTTGTAACGTAAGTTTCAGAAGTACGGCGCGGGGGTGTTTCAGTGGTTAGGTCGACTGATGCTGTGCGGTCCCTAGAAGATCATCCGTTATCATGCAATGCTTCAATCAGCACAACTAAACGATTATGCATGCATGACAGCATGGGAAAAGTAGCACGCCATGTTGTATACTGGGACGACGACCGCGAGTATAGTCCGTTCAGAGTTAAATTACCTCTAGCACTTAGGTTGTCTACCTTGATTGCTGTGTTACCCGAATATGATTTTGTTTCTCCCATGTATTGCAACCTCTAGTCGAAACTTACTTTCTACTTTTCATGGCGATTTTTTCAGGTGGGGCCATTATTGGAGATGTGGAACGTTATTGGAGCAGCAACTTCTCCTTCGTTAGTGGTGGTAGTTAACGTTTATTTTTCACATATTCATCAAAATAAATAGATCCTAAATACAATCGTATAGTAACAAGAGCACTCTTACTGAACTAAAGTTTATTATGACATGAAAAAAAAAACTTCGTGATTATAGCGGTTGGATATTATATTCTCTGCTATATTCGGTAAAATGTCTTAGCTTGGCACTCATAGGGCGACTTTACTGCAATGCCAACAGATAGAAAATGATCGACAAGCTGTCAGTCAGAAGTAATATAACTGTAAACAGACTATAGTTCTGTGAGGTAACTTTGTGACGTGGTTTACTGTAAGCATTATTCAAGTGATATCTTTTTATGGTAGGGAACAGCTTCGATACGTAACGTAGTTCCGTTTCTCTTACGCATACAGCAGTGGTAGTGTAACGTAGATTAGTTTAAGTAATGAAGCGCTCGTGGCCCCGCGGACTCAAGTGTTCTGTAAACGATCACTGCAGTAAGCAACTTTCACTATGGCCAGTCCATGGATGGGTGACCATCCATGTGATCACTTTGTGACATTTATTTGAGCGTTTCCGTGCTTCGGAAGGCACGTTAAGCCGTTGGTCCCGGTTAAATGGCAGTCGTTAAGCCAAGTTGAAGGCTTTAGGCAGTCGTTAAGCCAAGTTGAAGGCTTTATTTCAACAGCAGGCAGTCACAACCTGCGCCTGTCCATTTAAACACGGCAATACGGCTCACAACGTATTACGTAGGACAAATTATAAAAAGGTGACATGTGGGTATATAATATGCCTCTGCCTACCCCTTCGGGGATAAAGGCGTGATGATGAATAATGACTTCTATTAGGCGTCCCGAGATGCACCCTTTTATATTTATTTATACATGTCGACTGCTATGTATACTCACACTTTCCCTATGGTCGATTTCCTTTTTGAGTGCAGTCTCTGATGCGACGGCTTCTTCCAACTTCTTGTCTCTCTGCTTCACGCGCTCCTCGAATTTTATCAACACACACGCCAACTCACTGTTTTTGCTGACCTGGAAACACAACAAAAGTTGATAAATAATAAATCTAGTTCTAGTTAAAAAATCTACATGCATTTTTATTGAGCACAATTATTACATTCACAAAGTATTTATTTAAAAAGAAATGGTACACATTTACTCGAAATAAATAAATAAATAAATATTTGTGGACATTCACACACAACATCATCTAGCCCAAATTAAGCTAAAATAAGCTTGTGCTATGGGATCTAGACGACTGATAGACACACTGATATATTTCTAAATACATACATATTATACATAGAAAACACCCAAACTCTGAAACAAACATTTGTGCTATTCCAGACTATAACGTATTCTGTACCAAATTTCAGCCAGATTCGTTCAGCGGTTAGAGCGTAAAACAGTATCAAACATTCACACATCCACACTCACAAACTTTCGCATTTATAGTATAAGTAAGAAGTTTTACCTGTTGATCCAATTTCTTTTGAAGCGCTTTGTACTCGGCGTCTGCAGCTTTCAGTCTATCCTCAGCCTCTCTTTCTCGCAGTTTCATTTCACTTTCCATATTCTGAAAATAAAATGTAGACAATTTTTAACTCAAGCAAAAAATTAGCACTAAAATGCTAAGGGCGACACTAAAATTTGTATTTTTGTACGTTTGTAATGAATAAACTCAAAAACTACTGAGCCGATTTAAATAAAGTAATATAGACTATATTTTATTCCCGTAATACCGCGGGAACGGGAGCTACGCGGACGAAACCGCGTGGCGTCCGCTAGTATCTTTATACATCTTTACATAAGCATAGAAGTTACATCTTCTTAGATGTCGTGGCTTTTCATCAGGCAAGCGCTTCGATCAAGTTTTTGATCGAAGGGCAGGCGGCATCATTTTGGCGAGCTAAATATGTTTTAAAAATAAATCGATTTGGTTGCTTTCTAAGCGAAGGCAACCAAAAAAGAAAGCAGTTTACGCCAATGAGTATCTATTTTTGAAATCATATTTAAAAAAAAATAATCGGTTGTCTGTAAAGTCGGTTTACTGACGGTAGTTGAACGTGACAACTCAGCCTTAAATGAAACGTCTCAGAGCGCGGTAACGACGTATTGCGTCATCATTTTTCGTTCGTGCAGCCGGCTCCATCGAATTATAAAACGTTGTCACGTCAAAAACAAATTGATTTGGTTGCTTTTTAAGCAAGGGCAACCAAAAAGAAAGCAGTTTACGCCAATGAGAATCTATTTTTGAAATCATATTTTAAAAAAAAATCGGTTGTCTGTAAAGTCGGTTTACTGACGATAGTTGAACGTGACACTGACTCAGCCTTAAATGGAACGCCTCAGAGTGGAGTAACGCCGCATACGTCATGTTTTTTTTGTGCGTGCAGCCGGCTCCATCGAATTATTAGACGATGTCACGTCAAAAAAATATAAATGTAGTAAACATAAAAATAAATTCTATTGATTATAGCGCCATCTGTTGAAAACATTTGTACTAAAATAAATGGACAGCTCAGAGCGAGGTAACGCCGCATACGTCGTATTTTTTCGTGCGTGCAGCCGGCTCCATCGAATTATAAGACGTTGTCATGTCAAAAAAAAAAAGGTAAACAGCATACCGCCAATTGCGCGCGAAATTCTTTGTGCAAGTGTTCCTTCTGATTCTCTTTGTCAAGCTTCTCGGCGGCCACTTTGGCGCGAAAACCTCGCAACGATGTTTCAGCGTCCTCCAGTTGTTTGTGAAGTTCCTCTATACTTTTCTTATGCCTGAAAAATATCATGTAGAAATTTATAAAAGTAAAATCTATAGAATCAATAAAATTTCGAATGCGTATCACTACATAGTATAAAACAAAGTCGCTTTCTCTGTCCCTATATCCCTAAATCCCTATGTTTGCTTAAATCTTTAAAACTACGCAACGGATTTTGATGCGGTTTTTTAATAGATAGTGATTGAAGAGGAAGGTTTATATGTTATATGTTATTATAAGGTTTATATGTCTATAACATCCATTAGAAATACTGTTATTTTTGAGGTTTCTATGTATTTGTATTTAGTATCAGCATTACACCCGTGCGAAGCCGGGGCGGGTCGCTAGTAAATAATAAGAACTTGAAGAGAAAAGCCGGCCTGCTGCGAGTCGGATGAGCGCACGGCAGGTTTCATGCCAAAGAAACGGCAAAATATTACGTTGCATGGGAGAGTAAATTTTAACATTTTTTGTTATATCGGCAATTGAAATACATCTGAAAAAAATTCAGCACTCTAGCTATCCCGTTTCCTGAGAACCAATGGTCCCGTCTATAATATTAGTTGGTCGAAGGTCGGGACCCATATAGGACAGAATGACTTTAGTTTAGATTATTTAATGAGTGTATCTAATAACCAAAGAGATTTGATTCACATTTTTTAATCCAATCACACAATGAACGAATTTAAAAAAAAATCAAAATACGCGGACAAAGTCGCATGCAACAGATAGTTTATGGAATACATAAATAACATTGTAAAATGCCTGTATATTAAAAATAAAATTACAAAAAGAGATTTGCATCGGCCGGGAATCGAACCCGGGCCGCCCGCGTGGCAGGCGAGCATTCTACCACTGAACCACCGATGCTTATTACAAAATAGTAAAATAACTGTTCTTACGTATTTCTAACCGATTTCTAAGTGAAAGGTTTTATCTCGTATTTGAATGAAATGATTTAAAAATCGAATTTTTACACGCGCGCGCTTTTATATAGATTCAGATTTGTCGGAGTCAGAGTCACTTCAATCTGGTGACCACAAATAAGTTTTAGGCGTTTTAGTGACTTGTTACTATTTAGAAAGAAAGAAAAGAAAAACTGTTTATTTCTATAACAAATATGCGACGTGTACATAGATATTACTATTTCAAAAAATATGCATCTAGTTTGAGGCCCAGTAGTTCTGCCAACAGAACAGGTGGTAGTAAACGATATTTTTTACCAGTCATCATTTCTTTGTTTTACGTGAGGGAAAATACTCATGGATGTTATGTGGGACTCCTACCGACTAAAAAACCTCACGTATCCTGCCCAACAGCCTACGGTTGGGAGCCCCGGGGCCACCCACGCCACCAACCTAACATGCGTTCCGTTTTTATCGCCGCCTTAATCAACTTTCTTTGTGGCTGATCTTCGGATGGGTGGCCACTTCGGAGGGAGGGTTTCCGCGCTTCGAAAGGCACGTTCTAGCTCCGGTTGTAAGTAAAAATGGCAGAAAATACACAACCAGCGCCTGTTCATTATAACACGGCAATAGGCTGGGTGTATATTAAATAAATAAAATAAATATTTGTGGACATTATCACACAACATCATCTAGTCCAAATTA
Organism: Miltochrista miniata; assembly: GCA_933228765.1. Lineage (NCBI taxonomy): Eukaryota > Metazoa > Arthropoda > Insecta > Lepidoptera > Erebidae > Miltochrista > Miltochrista miniata. The sequence continues at coordinate 9,716,444 of OW121769.1, forward strand.
AGCTGATATAAGCTTGTGCTATGGGATCTAGACGACTGATATAGGTACTTGTATATATCTAAATACATACATGTTATAGATAAATTACACCCAGACACAGAACGAATTAATATGCTCAGCACACATAGATTTGTCCTGGGTGGGAATCGAACCCACGACTTCCGAATCCGTAGTCAGGCACACTAACCACTGGACCATGAGACCAGTCTAAAATAATATGCTTACCCCTTCAGAGATAAAGGCGTATTACCACAAATTAGTGATAGTACAGATGGAAAACTCATGTACTACCCGTTCGCTCTAACTTTGCCGCTGGCGTAGAGGCGTATACCCGAATTGTTAATTAGACGAAGTAAATTGACAGTAGCTAATGTCACTTCGTCATAGAAAATACGCAACATTGTATGAAGAAGTGACATTAGTTGCTGTCAATTTACTTCGTCTAATTAAAAATTCGACTTCAGTATGGAGCCGAGCGGCAAAGTTAGAGCGAACGAGCAGTATGTACTTTTTTTTCACACCAACCCTCTGCTACACACACTCACGCACAAATCAGTATCGAAAATTCGGTTGAGACCGCCTGACCTCGTGTCTGTGAATGAGTTGTCTATGTGTGCGTAGCCTCAGCGAATTTATTATGTAGGTTTCCATCTGTACTATCTCTAATTTGTGATATTACTGTATGTATGTATACCTTTCATTTTGCATTTGTGTAGTATATAAGACGTCTTGTTGTGAAGAATTCGTGGCTTGAAGCATGGCTAGGGAGTGTTGTAGAGATGCCATATGTTCGCTCGCACCCTGCGGAAATAACGTGAATTTTTAAGTACAGAAGTCGTGGATTAAGAAGTAAATTATGAGAAAAGTATGCCTTAATTCATAACATAATTTAGTAAGAAAAATTATTTCAGTACTTTAAACCATTCATAATAATGTACGTACAAATTGAAATTTAAAATCGTGGAATCAATTTCGATAAAATGTATAAATTTTATCGAAATTGATTCCACGATTTTTCCACAATTGATTCCACGATAATGAGACCTCTGAGGCCACCAAACAAAATTTCCTTATCAACAGAATGATCGCGTAACCAACATAATAATGTAAAGAGAACATTCTCCTTTATTGAAATCGGTTTAAAAGCATGTGTAGCACCTCTGGTGTTGCAAACGTTCATAGGCTTCTGTAACCAACCACGAGGTATGCCATAAGCTTGATCTTATTAATATGAAAAAAAAAGCAGTAAATATGTACCTGTAGCGCGACAGAATGTGAGTGCAGCCTCTGTTCTAAACACGTCATCTTGTAGCCATACAGCTCCATCACGCTAGAAGTCGCGATATCAGATATCTGGAAATTTAAAACAACCATTGAATTATCTCTTGAGTAACATACATATTACATACGCACACACACACACAGAAATGGGTTCGTTTACTTTACCCTAATGCTACAGTGGCGCCACTCTAATTCGCATAGAGTAAATTAATGTGGAACGTGGTATTAATTTTTCAAGTTAGCTTACAATCCCGGGTTCTTCAAGAGGAGCGTGAAGAGGCACATCACAGGGCCGCCAACTGAGAACGTCAGAAGTGGCCCCCAATCGCTAGATGCGCCACGGCTTTCCATCAGGCTGGTGGCGACGTCAATTTGGCGAGCTAAATATTTAAAAAAAAAGTCCCTCTCCTGATGCGACCTCGGTCCGCATTTACTGGACCAATATTATGACTGAAATCGCAACCTGTATACTACACTATTCCGGAATCTGTTGATGATGACAGATTACGGAATCAGCCAATAAGTCTATTCAATCGCGAGAATCTCATTTGTGGATTCGGCAGTTCACCAATGAGTCGCCGCGATGACAAATTTTAATGTAAAAGAAGACTTTTTTACGTGTGGTAATTATCCTCTATGATGCTAAAACCACACGGTTTCCTACTACTGACTACGGTCGGAAGCCCCGGGTAAGCAAACAAACAAACAAACAAAAATGTGTTTTATTCCACAAAAAAGCGACAAGGTAGGTACAATAATCTTATTCTAAAAATTATAGCATAAACGCCGACCCGTCACCCTTGCAGAACATGGCCCCCTCTCAGCTTTTTGCTGTGTCACGGCTGGCGTGATAACAACACTGGTTTTCAGAGGAGGCCAGTTGGGACATGATGACGACTGTTATTTTTAAAAACTAAATCAAATATTACATCTATCAAATAGGCAGGCATTAAATGTAAACAAGGTAAAAAATAAAAAAAATGATTCAACATAAATTAAAAAAAATGTTTATCATTAGGTGTGGGCTATTTCAAAACTTCGTAACTAAATATAAAAAAAAGGGAACAGGAGAAAAAAAAAGTTAACATAACCGTTGGCCCAATACTTTAAACGCCTTCGTTCCTATTTTTGAGCAGTAGATTTATAATTCATACATAATAGCCGCGTTTTCCCTGAAAGAAAACGCATATTAATACACTTACCTAATTCGAAGCTTATATAATGAGATAGGCATATCCGTTACCCGTAGGCTTATCTTACTCATGTTTGATGACGTATTTCCGTCGACTCAGCAGGCAGGGGCGCCACCTGTGAACTTATAAATGCAGATGGCGTCCATATTGTCCTCATTGGCTTTTATTCACCAGGCAGATTTAAAAAGTAAGCTTCGAATTAGGTAAGTATTTTAATATGCGTTTTCTTTCAGGGAAAACGCGGCTATTAAAAGTACTTGACCGTAATTCGAAGCTTATATAATGAGAAATGTTTGTTTTCGCCTGGTGAGTGACGGAAACGCCAATGTGATTCTAATTTATTTTTAAGAAAATAATATTACAGAATGTTGTATGTATGGTATCTAGATTTATAATCTTTACCACATTGAACAACTTAATATGTTATCTTAAATAGACTAAAAAAGGAATCTTATATAAGGAGTAGTAAGTTTCCTTCTATTGACAGGATTAAATAATTGCGTATTATTATTTTATTTGATTGGTGGTAGTTGCCGACATTATTACCAACCCATCGTCAATTACTTCGTGTTAGGATTAATTTAATCTTACCACCACCACCAATTCTTAGAAGCTGCTGCTCACCGGGTAGTGCCGGGGCTAGAATTGTTGGAGTACCTCTCACAGTCATAAGTAAACTATTTGACTGTGTAGTCTCATATCGGTTCCTCTGATTAACCTAATTTCTATCTAGAATAAAGGATTCAATTGATTAGTCGTAGGTATTATCTTTGTTTACAATAGTTTTCCAACCAGATTGTCTGAAATGAAAATGATCAGTTTCGGACTCTGATTCGGGTCGGGCCTAAAGTAGTACCTATGACCTGAGTTAAAACAATCGAGCTAAGTTAGATCGTGGATGCGGCGACCTAAGCATAAAATCACTAAGACGAGATACTTGAAAAACGTTCTCTACTGTGTATTAATACTTGGTAATATTTAACTAAGTCATCAATCCCAATATCAATCAATATGTGACTTAATTTTCTTTACATTTTTCTAAGAGATCGACCAAGATATGTTTAACCAAAACATGCGAACTATGTAAGGTTGACTAGTGGTTTCTGTATTATCAAGTACAGCAACAACAGATTTATGTAACAGAATCGTATTATATAATAATCATGAATAAAATGCAAGTCGGTTAAAACTGTAAAATTTATAAGTATCTTAAAAGGTAGGTCTCCAGGAGCTCAATAGTAGAAGCTTTTGATTATATATCTGTTATTTACCTCTTCGCCCCCCCCCCCCCCCCCCATTTCACTACTCCACAGATTCTCTATGTGAGGTGGTGGGAGACCTGTCGAGGTGTTTATTAGAAGGAAAGAAATAACGTTTATTAGGTTCTTTTGCAGGTTCTGCAGAAAGAATGGAACTTACAGAGCTCTCTCTTTGAGACTGCCCTCTATTAATACCTTGTGCCATCGCGGCACCACAAACACAAACAATCCTGTTGACCGATTAATGTGTGACAGCATCTTGGGTATTAAAAATGGTGGTGGAAATAATATCCACACATTACAAACAGGCCTATCATGTAGTGTTCTCCATTTCATAATAGGAATATTGTTTGTAGGCAATCTTGCCTTAGTGGTGTTTGAAGCAAGGATGCTCACAAAAAAAAAATACTCGGAGGAGCTGATACATAATTATGGTATCGGCTCGGAATGCAGTGTATGGTGAAGTCAATTTGATGTCGGACAATTACACGCAAGCTGACGAGTTAAGTTCGTCAAGCCCATTGATTTTGTCTCATCCCTCTGGGGGGGTGGACTACAACTGCTTTGAATGAGTACAGACTGTAACACAGTACCGGTATATGATTTCGAATCATGTGTAAGATTGTCAACATCTCTTTGATGCAGTGCAATCTTTGTTATTCTGGGCCCTCGAGCCTGTTCGAGAAATGTTTTCTAGCTGGGCTCCCAAGCGAAATCTGACGCGTCCGTGGTAAGAAAGCATCTCGGATGGAAAGCTTGTATCATTGTCGAGAACCGGTAATTGCGGACTCACTATTGGAGTTCCACTTGTACCACTCCGTGTACTATTTTCTTCAGTGGGTTGTCGGTTAGGGGATTGACCGAATGTGACGCTGAGGTAAAGCTACCTCTAGGCACTGCGAAAGTGGTAAAAATTCAAAAGACCCACCAAGTTTGAATTTTCTTTAAAAGAACTAAGTTTCTTTGATTTGGAATTAAATAAATCTTCCTTTTATGTCTAATATCTTTTCTTTTGGTATTGGACTTTCAGGTAGTTCTATGTCTATCGCATAACGATATGAGAGGTTTCTTTGGGAACCTATTATTGTTTTCTCCCAATTGTCTAACCAACCATCCCTGGGTTTGAAGAGTTTTCAAGGCTATTCGTACGTGTTTGTGAAGAGTGACAGGATTTTGATGCGCAAAATGAGATTTTGTGTAGGTAGACGAGAATTTGAATACTCTTATTCTATAGAAATCGAGGCACCCAGATGGTGAGAAACGAAAATGTTTTGGGTGCGGCTTACCCGAGCGGAACACAAGAATGTGCTCTGAGAAAGAATAATGTACACTACATCAGCTTTACCATGAAAATAAGCTTGACTGAGATGTATTTTGCACATCCAATCTCGTGGTTGGAGGAAATCTGGTAAACGGAACATGCTGAAAGATAGAATAATTCGGACTTCACAAAGGCGTACAATGTCCTAAGACTGAATTCTGGGCGGATGACCCATCGCTATTTGAAGTTAGGAAAGGTGGAGAAACCAAACTTGGTGACAAAGGAACTAGCTTTAGAGTGCCTTGAGCATTCATCTTTTGAACCATTGCACAATGTGGTCATTTCAGTTAAAAAGGAAACCTTTTTAAAAAAAGTTCGTTGTATGGATTCTTAAGTATTTAAAGCAATTAGTATTCCACCTTAGTCAAGTTTTCCATAGCATTTTAACATAAAGTGAAAATTATTACAACTTTGTCAGGACGGGACTTGAACAGAGTTCGGTGTAAATTTAAATGTGGGAAGGTTATCAGTTTTGAGCAGGATTCGAACCTGCGTCCTCTCGAATACTGTGCAGGACGGATTGGAGTTTCTGGATAAAGGGAATGCGGTACCCTTTTATAAATTTAAAACTTTTTGGTACTCTCGTTCCCTACCAACGTATTTTGTACAGAGTTAACTGACCAACATAGAATGACAGGGTCATATCATTTAGTGTTTCCTTTGCTGGTGTGGGCAGAGGATGTTAGACCTCTCCTCGTCTCTTTGAGAGCCTCGAGCTCGGAAATTTCGTAATTGAAGGGACATCCTTGCATGGTTACTTAGTATGTTATCGTACGCCTGGTTACTATCGTATACCCAATTATTATAGATATTGTACGTACCCCTCGAGGGTGGTAACTGGTTAGTGTTTCCTTTGCTGGTATGGGCAGAGGATGTTAAACTTCTCAGTCCTAAAGCTCAGAAATTTCTTAATTGAAGGGACATTTACTGTCGTATGCCCAATTATTATAGATATTGTACACACCCCTCGAGAGTGGTAACTGTAATACAGGCCTAAAAAGACTCTTGGTACAATGGAACCTGGACTCCATTCGATGGAGATCTGATCTTGACGCCTGATCCTCTCGAAAGCTGGCGTAATGATTTGGATGAACTTTTTTCGGGGTCATCATTTTTGGAGATCGAAGACCAAAATGCATGCCTTCCCAAGTGCCGTTGAAAAGGCTTCAGCCTCGAAAATGTATGTGTTTGAAGGCGATATTTTATCAAGGTTCATTTTTAAGAATTGGGTCTTTGACAATTCTGAGAATAATATATGAAATCAGATCTATGGCCGCATGCCATTTGTAATAAATTGATAAAAGATTTAAGTATGGAAATCCTATTATTAAAGTAGGTCTTCAATTTTGTCATATATATTTTCGAAGAAACTTAAGTTTTTCAAAAGATTCTCTTTGTTTAAAAATACAACAGGTTTTGGCAGCAAAAGCCTTTTGGCAGAAAGAGCGTTGTCAGCTTTTTCAAAATATAGCAGGGATTCGAATTGTCGGATCTCCCAGTTTTTGTCTAGGTTGACGAACCCAGGACTATGATTTTACAATAGTGGGTATCAGCATATTATCTTATCTAGGCAATTTGTCGCCAAAACGTGTCTATCAACCTCTTAGGTTATACTGTGTCTTAGGATCTTGGGTAACCAAAATCTCTTTTAATGCTGTCCCTATATAAAATACGAAGCAAGGATGATTGGCTGTTTCTATCATCCTCGTAAATTAACCTCTGATCTGTAAGGAAATTTACACTTGGTCAGGACCAGTGTTAGGTAAATGAGAAATAACTCACCTATTTCCATCATCCTTATCTGGTTTAGTGGAAGTCGGCTTCTTTTACTCCACTTACGACAATGCACGTGGCGTCGCGATCGCTGTTATTTGAAGTTCGAGCTAAATGAGCTGGAACTGTAGCTATTTGACGTACCTAATACAGTAACTGGAGCTCAGAGCGCGCTTCTGAAATACTCCACTTCGAATTAGCTCACTTTCTCAGGATGGAGGATTCATTTCTATCAAGAAACCAAACTAAAAGAAATAGTATTATGTTAGGTACCTAAAATTTAAGTACTACTTTCATGGTGAACATTTAGTTATTACTTAGACACACTCGTACGTATTCAGAAACTTGGGATGATTACGATTTTACCCATAATAGGCCATATTTTTACATGTATAGAAACATCTAGTAATTAATGTGCCTTTATGTGGGTACGTATAAAAATATTTTGAAAATATTTTCTATATTCGGCGGTACTGACGCTGTACATACACGAAGCAAATAATATCTAAAAAAAAAAGTATTAGTACCTATGAATACAATCTATAAAATCAGTTTGCTATTAGCTGTAACTAAAGATATTAAATAAAAGAAACTGCAACCTCGAAAGGTTTACGTGCTATTTTAAAATAATAGGTTATTTCACGTTATGACGTATCACACTCATATGTGATCGTAAAAATATGAAGTAAAAACATACCTGAGACTTAAACGAACGGTCAAACCGTTAAATATTATGTCTGTAGGTTCACTTACTTCAATCACAAGTCACTTGTTTTAGATTCACTGTAAATTCAAACGAACGGCAAAGCCGTTAAATAATTATTTCTGTAAATTCACTTCATCCCAAGTCACTTTTTATAACTTTACTAGGTATATAACTAGTAACTAGAAAAAATAAATGCACTAGCAGGTGTTCCTGCTATAACCTTTTACTACGGGAATCAAAACGCCAATGAGGACAATATGGACGCCATCTGCATTTATAAGTTCACAGGTGGCGCCCCTGCCTGCTGAGTCGACGGAAATACGTCATCAAACATGAGTAAGATAAGCCTACGGGTAACGGATATGCCTATCTCATTATATAAGCTTCGAATTACGGTCAAGTACTTTTAATATGCATGTTAACTGTCAAATTTACCTTTTGTCAAACGAAACAAATCCCCAACGCGGCAACTGTTATTATCCCTCGGAATGTTCCAGAATTCCTGTCAGACGGCCTGACAGAAGAAGCCTTTTAAACGCTATCTCCTTTACCTTCGTACCTGTCCGTCCCTCAGCGCGTCAGTGAGCCTGGTCACCAAAGAATAAATGGCCCTCTCCTGATGAATGGCACATTACGACGCTAACGCCGCCGCATTTATTGACTCACACTAACGTTTCAAGCGTGTATATATCTCCTATACCCACGTACCTGACCATCCCTCAGCGCGTCAGTAAGCCTGGTGACCAAGGAATCTATAGCCCTCTCCTGATGAGGCGCGGCAGTGGCTCCTCCCCATGACGCCTCGTTAGAGCCGCACATTACGCCGCTAACGCCGCACTTGCTGGTCGAACTGTGACTAGATGATATTGATACTTCTGCGTCTGTTATGCCTTGGAGGGATTCGCCGAATACCTGGAATCATAGAATTTATACATACATACATACATATCTATCAATCAATTAAATTAGCCTATGGCAGTCGACTGCTGGACGTAGGCCTCTACTAATTTACGACATCACACGTCCGTCCCCGCGCCCAATAATATACTCTTACCGGCGAGCGTGTGTGAAAACAGTTATGAAAGTAGATAAAGCGAAAGTTGTATGTCTGTAGCAAGTGGAAAACCATAGTCTCTGCTTACTCCGAAGAGAAAGGCGTGATTATATGTATGAAGGAATGTAAGCTCTGCTTAAAGAACCCAGAATTTGGGAGAAAAACACATGCGTCGGCAGAGCGTTTCAAGTTTGTATGGTTTTACATATTTAAAAGATTCTTCGAGGTTCTTTTAGGATAGTGACACTTATGACCGGCACACGTCTGTATTAATAATATTTTATTTTTATTGTCTTTTTTAGTTACATGTTAAAACCAGCCAAAAGATTTAAATACGAAGAGAACATAGCATTATGTGGCGGAGTGTTGAGGGCCTCAAGCATAAGTAAAAATAATGCTACAAACCTGGTTCATCTGGTCTGGTGGGAAGTAATGATGTTTTACAAGTTGTAATATCTGTCTCCGACGGGGCCCGTTACTGCTTGTTAGACCAGCACACAGCAACTTACGGACCTGGAAAACATTAAAATATTCAATTTAAACATTGCCTTATGTGCACTTCTACTCCCTAATCGTGTAAAATTTTATGAACCGCTCGCGCATTTTATTGAACAGAATACAAAACATTTGCTTCACGTATTAGAAAAATATAGTATGGGACATTTTACACATCGTTCAGCGATTGAACCAAATTTTAAAAACTTCTTTTTTTTCGACCTAGAAGCTGATATAGGGCGTTTCTTCATTGGGCGATACGACACAGCCACGGCACCGACACCGGCGGACCTCAACGACACGGCACAGAAGACAGCTATGTACATTTTTTATTGAAGCCGACATGAAACTACACCCATGCACACATCGAAGTACAGACGAATTTGAGAATGCATGGTCAATCCGAAACGAAATTGCCTTGCACTGAGAATTGACGCCATCTCTCGGATAACATTGGAAGTCAAGTATCTAGCGTTGCCGATTTTTTTAGTACCTCACACAGGAACGCGATTATTGTCAAAATAGCAACTCATTAATCTTTTGAGTAATGAAAATTTGCTATCTAGTACATTTTAGGTGATTCTTAGGTGTCTATGCAATATTATATTCGAGTAAAGTTGCGCCATCTAGTGGAGTCTTTGTGAATTTGGACTCAAATGTGCATGAGATTATAGAATCTTAAGGGGCCCATGCAATATCCAATATTGCATGGGCCCCTTAAGATCTGTGACTGTACATAACACACGTAACGAAAGTCGCCCGACACTAGCGGCAGGCTTGCTTGCGACAACAGGCCGTCGACGACAACGGCATGCCGGCGTCGTGTCGGGTCAATGAGAAAACGTGTAGACATAACGCATAATGTTTCATACAATTATGCGTCCACTGATGTCGGTGGCCGTGTCGTGTCGGCCAATGAAGAAACGCCCATTAAGCTCGTCTATAGGATCTGGATCGACAGGAGAGACTTTGCTTCCTTATGCGTGTTTTAACGCCAGTACAGGTGAACCAGGTTTATAAGTCGCATCGACAAAGTTCGCCTGCTCAGAAGAGAGCAAGCTAGCGCCGATTAATAACGATTGCCAACGCTGTTGAAACACCGACTTTATTACGTTACGTTAAGATTGAAAATGCAATAAATCCAGAGAGTAGTGCTATCTCGCTCATTGTTCCTCATTGCGCCGCGATGCTGCGGGCATCGAACATGACTTTTGCGCAGGTATAGTAAGTTCAACTCATCTGTGCGCGCGGCCCTATGTATGGGTAAACCTCGTACAAACACAGTGACTTCGTGTGCGCGACAAGAGGTACAGTGAAGTACAAAATACAAAAACACTTGTTTAACTAAAATAAAAAAATTACATATTAATATGTATCGCTGCTAAAAGAATAAAATTTAGAAATTTTAGGATTTTAGGATTCGCTGGTTAGTTATAAATTCAGATTCCATATCAAAATGTCCATAGTATTCTTCTACTTACTTTGTATTACGCCGCATCTCTTCATCAATTTGACCTAAACGTTCGTTTATTAATTTCATTATTCCCACCACATTTTGTTTGATGTTATGCGAAGCATTTTTTTTTTTCAATTCCCATTACATTTTCGATTGGGTTTAGTTCAGGATGATACGGTGGTAGCCGAAGAACTTTTAAGCCACATGGCTGAAGTATGTCATAAATCTTATAACAAACTAGCTGACCCTTGCAACTTTGTTTACGTCACATAAGGTGTACGAAAGGAGAGGTATTTTTTCATCAGACTCATCAAGCCGCTTGTAAAACTGCCCTGCCCTCTGACAAAGGAAACGCGCAAAATATCGGGATCAAAAGTATCTCAGAACCTTCTTCGGATCATAAGCTCAGATTGTACCAAGTTGCAATTAAATCAATTTAGTAGTTTTAGCGTGATACTTATTCAGAATACAGACAGACAGATATGAAAATTTTTAATTACATTTTCGGCTTCAGTATCGCTTAGAGAACGCCCTACAATTAAAATTTTCAAATTATCTTCCATGGACAGACTCTCGACCCTCAACAGTTTTTTGAAGTAAAACTTCTTTAGGTGCGACCTAGGGAGTAACTTAGATATTTTTTCTGACGAAAGTAACGCCATTTGAATTTTGAATAGCGGAAACAGAGATTCCGCTATTCAAAATTCGAATGAATGATATTATTACAATTATAATTTGATGCCATCAATGGCAAAGAAGTTTTACTTCAATCACGCGTAAAGGTTACACACACATACTTTTTTTAGATGTATAGAGTATGGTCTTTTTACTTTTTAAATCAAGTCAAATAGTAAAATTTTTGTCATATTTGCCGTAAAGCAATGTTTTCTTCTGTCGACCATCTCTGCATTTCAATTTTTTTTTGCATTAGAATTTGGGCTCTATCATTTTCTGACTATTCTGTAGGCCTTTAAAAGTTACACAATTCTACTATACATTATTTTGTTATGCCTCGAAGGGCTAAGGCAGCGTTTTCGTTGTAAGCTCCCAGACATCTTATTTTTTTCCTACATCTCCAACTAATATCGTTATATTTTAGTCAATGTCAAACAAACTCAACAAATTATATACGCAAACCGTTCTCAAGAATCATTGGTGATCTCAGCATTAAAATCAATGCAGTAGTAGTAGTGGAATATTGGGCATTCTGTCCCACTTTAAGTTCGCATCGTCGCTATCGCTCCTTGCTCACGTGGGACAGATCGCCCAATATTCCACATTTTAAAAATGTAACCTAACCTAACATAATTATAAAAAATAATTTAAAAAATAAAATTTGCTGAAGCTCCCTCCATGTTCATTACTTACCATTTATAACCCACAACGTTTTCTGTATCCAGTTGGGTTCGACTACTTGTAGTTATAAATATTTATGTTATAAATTCATCTTTTCATTATGAGTCCATCAGTATTGCATAGCAAACATGAAATTCGTTAAACAAAGACAATCGTTACAGGTCAATACAATCTGTGACGATTTGACAAAAAACAAATTACGTCATGGAGAATTATTACCGAATACTGTATGTTGCATCATTTGTGGACCATCAAATTGTGGAAAAACTAATTTATTAATTGGTCTTCTATTGCATGAAAATGGCTTGACATTTAAAAATGTTTATGTATATTCTAAAACTCTACATCAACCAAAGTACATCTTTTTAGAAAAGGTTTTACAACGAGTACCAGGTATCACTCTTCATAAATATCAGACAAATGATGACGTTTTAAAAGTTTCAGATGCAAAACCAAATTCTGTGATTATTTTTGATGATGTAGCATGTGAAAATCAAAGTAATATGCGTGATTATTTTGCCATGGGAAGACATAAATTGATTGATAGTTTTTATTTAAATCAAACTTATACCAAAATACCTAAACAACTTGTAAGAGATAATGCTAACCTAATTGTGCTTTTTAAGCAAGATGAAGTTAATTTGAAACATGTTTATGAAGAACATGTTAACACCGATATGACATGGTTGAAATTTCGAGAAATGTGTTCCTTAATATGGAAAGAACCTTTTGATTATGTGGTAATTAATAAAGATTGTTCTAAAAACAATGGTTGCTATAGAAAAACGTTTGACACATTTGTATTATTGGATGAAATTTGAATATTTAAGTAGACTGCAGTCTGTTTATTGTTATTCTTTAATTGATTCTTATTCGATTACCACCTATTTTACATAATGGATAAATCATTGAAAAAACAAATTGTTGATGCGACACAAGCTGTCAAGAAAAAAAATACGTAAAATGAAGGATTTTGAAGATAATAATAAGCATGCTCTTGATACAGTTTTTAAACCTGTCACAGAATCTCTCAATTTAATAGCCAACACTAATAACCACTTAGCTCTAACAAAAAAGGAGGAAAAAGTAGAACCCAAAGAACCGCAAGACCAAGATATGAAAGAAACAGATGATAGCAGTATTGCTAGTAACGAATCGGAACCCACATCGGACTCTTCATTTCAGTCATTAGTCGGTACTAATCCAGATGCATCATCTTGGTCGTTATCTTCACAAGTACTATCAGATGTTCCATTTGGTATAAGAAATGAACGTGGAAAGCTAATGTTGGGTTCCTCTAACATAACTATTGGGGATATAGTTATTACTGTAGCCGGACACAAATACGAAAGTACACCTGGGTTGCGAGAGTTACTGTTAAAAAAAGACATTGATCTGAGCTTGGTTAATGACTGTGACAAGCAAAATTATAAGACAATGTTACTTGTAACGAATGCACATCGTCGTGATTTCGATTCAAAAAAACCAATTAAAAGTAATAAAGGACAAAAATATTTGCAAGTTATTAAACCACTTTTCGATCAAGAAAGTAGAAGTCCAAGTTGTAGACAGAAAGTAGGAAAAGGATTACCTTCAACAAAAATGTGGAAAAAAAAACACAGATTTTGTATATTGGGATGATCCCAATGAATTGGTTGATAGATTAAAGTTATTAATTGCTTCTCGAGATGCCGGTAACACAGGACTAGACAATGAAATAATATCTATCATTGAAGAACTACGTGAAAGCAAAATCATTAAATAAATAGCTCTACTAATGTTATATGTGTGTCATTTTACTATATACCGTTCAACATAATACACCTTTAATATGAATGTAGACAAATTTGGACATTATATTCATAAGCGAATGCGGATATCAGAAATACTTGATTTTAATGATAACGCATTAATAAAATCTGATTATGGAGATTATGACTTGAAGACATCGAGGCTAAAAGGTGTTAAACCTCCTCAAGACGCAGATGATGCAGTAAATAAAGCATATGTAGATGAATTGAAAGGTGTAATAATCCATGACTTACGAAAATTGCAAAGTTCTATTCCAAATAGTGTTCAAAACCACATAGAGAAAGCTTTAAAAACAATAATGTCTGAGATAGACACTCATTTGGAAAGCAAATTTTACACAAGAAAAGCAGTTGATAAACTAGTTCAAGACGCAATTCAATCTATATTAAAAGATCGAAAAACATAGCCCTTAAAGTTTGTTAAAATGACGAAACAACAAATCGTCAATGAAATACATAAAGCAGCACGAAAAAATTTTCCTCGACGATCTGTAATTTTAAAAGGTATTGATGATTTGTGGCAAGCAGATTTAGCTGATATGCAAAACCTAAAAACCTTTAATAAAGGATATAACTATATTTTAATAGTTATCGACTGCTTCTCCAAGTACGTTTGGGTGGAACCATTAAAAACTAAATCCAAACATGATGTCTCTCTTGCATTTGAAAAAATACTTTCTTCTAATCACAGGATACCAAATCATCTGCAAACTGATATGGGTACTGAGTTCTATAATTCTACATTTCAAAAGCTTTTACAGAACTTTAATATTAATCACTACTCTACATTTTCAACCAAAAAGGCTTCAATTGTAGAACGAGTTATTAAAACTATTAAAAATAAATTGTACAAATACTTTAGCTTGAACGGACACTATAAGTGGATAGATGGTGGCTTGAACGGTATTGTGAAGACATATAATAACACAAAACATCGTACTATTAAATTTGCACCTGTTAATGTCAATAAGTTTAATGAAACTAACATTAAAAATAATATTACGAATTCCATGATAAAGGTAGTCCAAAAATGTCGTCCAAAGTTTAAAATTGGTGACAAAGTTCGAATTAGCAAGTACAAACATATATTTGAAAAAGGATACACTCCTAACTGGTCAACAGAATTATTTACTATAAAAAAGATAAATAACACTGTACCAATAACATATCGCATCGAAGATAATCAAAAACAAGTCATATTAGGAACTTTTTACGAACAAGAGCTTCAAAAGTCGTCCTGTCCTGGTGTCTATTTGATAGAAAAGGTATTAAAAAAGAAAGGAAACAAACTGTTTGTAAAATGGTTGGGTTTAAATAACAAAGAGAATAGTTGGATTGATAAGACTGCAATAGTGGAATGAGTTAATTATATAAGTGATATGTAATTTTAAAGTATATTCATTATTCTTTGGACGATGCAAGGTGGTGGACTAATAAACAATATCATTAATCATTTACCATTCGAACTACACATACCTGGTTATAACTATTGTGGACCAGGAACAAAGCTTTCGAAACGATTACTACGTGGTGATAAAGGTGTAAATAAGTTAGACGAAGCTTGTATGCATCACGATATTGCATACGCAAACTACACAGACTTGCCTAACCGTCAAAAAGCTGACTTACGTCTTATAGATATGGCTAAGCAAAGACTTAAAGCAAAAGATGCTCGAACAGGGGAAAAGATTAGGTCGTGGATAGTAAACAAAGTTATGAAAGCTAAATTGAAGTCTGGTGCTGGTGTTAAGACCTTTAATAACTTTGTTAAAAAAATAAAAAGGAAAATCAAAAAACTCTCACCTAAAGATGATAAGTCATTAATAAATATAGCTTATATGGTTGCCCGAAAATTAGTTCCATGCATTCCAAAAGTTCGAGTACCTCGAATGATACCTATACCAAAAACTGGAGGCATTCTACCTTTAATCCCAATTTTTGCTGGTTTATCTGCTTTAGGAGCATTAGCTGGTGGTGCAGCTGGTATTGCAAAAACTGTGAATGATTATAAACACGGTCAGAAAAAATTACAAGAAACTGAACGTCATAATAAAACTATGGAGGCTATAGCAATAGGTAAAGGTCTATACATTAAACCGCATAAGCAAGGTCAGGGATTGTTTATAAATCCATCAAAAAACTAATTGATCAGCTACCTAATCGCGCTTTAACTAATATCGATATTCAGAAGTATGGTCATTGTATTCCACATTTTCGAGGAGTTTATATGAAGGATCAGTTACTAAAAACACCTAAACGAATTGAATGTGCTATAGTTAACCTAGATAATTCGAGAAATGATGGAACGCATTGGGTAGCTTATGTTAAAATAAACAATTATTGTGAATATTTTGATAGCTATGGTGATTTAAAACCGCCAAGAGAATTAATGCTATATTTTAAGAACTGTGATGTTCATTGTAACTATGATAGATATCAAAAATTTAACACAATAGTTTGTGGACATATGTGTTTAAGTTATTTGCAAACTTTTTGGATTAAATACTATAAATCTTTATTATAATTATAATACTTTAAATAAAAATACTATAAATCTTATACCACTCTTTCATTTCCATCATTTGCAAGATGTCACTCACCTTATCGATAACTGGAAACTCATCGGTATTATCTACCTATTATCCAGACACGTTGCCATTAGCTGAGGAGTATGAATGTGCATTATTACATTTCTCCACATATAATTCTATTCCAAATTTTGATAATACAAACAATAAATTATACTATGGTTCTAAAAATGTTATTGAGATACCTGAAGGAACTTATGAATTACAAGATATTAGTGACTATTTAAAAACTGAGATAAAAGATGCATCTATAAAACTCAATTGTAATAACAACACCTTAAAAACTGTGTTATTTTGCACATCAACTATAGATTTTACTAACGAAGATACATTTGGAAGTTTATTGGGATTTAAAAAGCAGATCTTAGAAGCAAATAAATATCATGTATCAGAGTTTCCAGTAAACATTTTGCCAACGACTGTCATAAGGATTGAATGTGACATAGTTAGCGGTTCCTATATAAACGGCCAATCCAGTCACATCTTACACGAATTTGCACTTAATGTTCCACCTGGATACAGGATTATAGAAATTCTGAAAAACGCAATCTACTTTCCAATAAATCAAACCAATATAAGCTGCATACAGATAAGGTTGTTGGATATAAATAATAACTTAATAAATTTGCGAGGTGAAGAAGTGCAGTTGTATCTACATATCAGAAGAAAACAATGATAGATTATAATAAATATGTGGTACATCCAACTAAAAATAACAGTTCTACTAAAACTATCAAACCAATAAGAGCTCGGTCCAAAAGGGTTATAAAATTGAATAACAATAATAAAGCATTTCTTAAAGCGATCGGTTTGTTGAAATGAATATACTAGATGTTTTGTCCACTCCTGCATACAACAACGCTGTGGAAGGAATTGAATTTCACTCTTACAAGCCTTACGTAACAAGTTTCAATAGAAGCGATGAAATCAGGATACCTATTAATCAACAAGACTTGTATATATTACCATCAGCAAGCACTTTGTTTTTGGAAGGAACTGTTGTTGTAAATAAGGCTGGAAATTCGAAGGAAAGAGTCAGTAGCGTTCATTTCACAAACAATAGTCTACTTTACTTGTTTCAAGATATAAGGTATGAGATAAATGGAGTGGAAATAGATAAAATAAAAAACGCTGGTATAACTACCACAATGAAATCATTAATATCAATGAACGAAAACGAGGCTAAAGCATCTAATGCTTGGGGATGGAATATCGAAGGCATAAATAGTGCAAATGGGGGAAGCTTTTCTGCTTCTATACCCCTCTGTAACATTCTTGGTTTTGCAGAAGATTTCAAGAAAGTAGTGATAAACAGCAAACATGAATTAATATTGTTACGAAGTAATACTAATCTGAACGCCCTAAAACTTAACGATGGTGAAACTGTAGTAGATATTATTATAAATAAAATAATATGGCGTGTACCACATGTCAA
This sequence comes from Miltochrista miniata, assembly GCA_933228765.1. NCBI lineage: Eukaryota > Metazoa > Arthropoda > Insecta > Lepidoptera > Erebidae > Miltochrista > Miltochrista miniata. The sequence continues at coordinate 9,734,172 of OW121769.1, forward strand.
AGTGTCCGATAGGGAAAAAATAAATATGTTAAAACTGTTAGAAAAAGATCGACCACTCCAGATGATATTTAGGAATTGGGATTTATATGAATATCCGGCTTTACCAAAAACTACTAAGCATACTTGGTCCATAAAAACATCGTCGCAAATAGAGAAACCAAGATTTGTTATTATTGGTCTGCAAACAAATAGAAAAAATAATTCTAAATTGGATATGTCTAAGTTTGATCACTGTGATGTTCGTGATGTTAGAGTATACCTAAATTCAACCTACTTCCCGTATGAAAATTTGAATTCAAGTTTCTCGAATAATCGAATTGCTTTAATATATGAACAATATACTAGATTTCAACAGTCGTATTATGGACGTCGCGCCGAGCCGTTATTAAATGAGAAACAATTTAAAAACATTGCTCCGTTATTTGTAGTAGATTGTTCTAGACAACCAGATAATCTTAAATCAGGTCCTGTTGTGGATGTTAGAGTGGAAATTGAAAGTGATATTGATATACCAGATCAAACTTCAGCATATTGTCTTATATTGAACGACTGTATAATCGAGTATAAGCCGTTAAGTAGCGTCGTGAGAAAGATATCATGAACAAAAATACTATTATAGTAGATGTTCAGGGTTTTAAAGATCGTTATAATAACTTTATAGTCAAAGAATTAGCTGTAGCTACATTGGAACATACTCATATATTCTTAATAAAACCTCCTTACCCGTTCTCCTCGCTAACTGATGAAGAAAGAAGACACATTTGGTGGATTGAAAGGAATAGAGGTTACCGCTGGAGCGAAGGATATATAGACTACAGAGAATTTTCTAGAATAATCAAACCCTATTTGAAGGAAAAAAAGGTTCTTGTTAAAGGTAGTGAGAAAATTAATTGGGTTCAAGAGCTATGTGGTCATAATAATGTTTCTGACATATGTGAAAATAAAAGTATTCCTAACTTAAAGACTCTTAGTGATCTTTACTGTAAAGACCTATTTTTGTATAATTGTTTTGCTCATAAGAACTATTGTGCTTTAAGGAATGTATTGTGTATTAAACAATACATTATAAATAATGGCAGATGCATATGGTGACGGTATTGTTCAATACGCTCAAGACCCCTTTGACTTCTCACATATTTTACCTCTTTCACCTACGCAAGTTGAACCAAAAAGAAGAAAACCAACTATTTGTAGAAAATCTAAAAAGACAGCTCATAAATCTTTTGTAATCAGCAACCAACCAAAAGGAGTCAAGCTAATTCAGATAAAGATCTTGGACATCACCAGCGACAAAGACAAACCTTCGTTGCCGTTTTGTGAAGATAGTGACAGTGTGATACTTAGTGCTCAATACGTAGTTCATGATACAGTTGATGAAATCATGGACATGGCTGAAGGTATTATTAAGAAAATATCTAAGAAAATTCATGGTGATAGCTTATCATTTTAACTAATGTGTTTTTAGTTTTAAGTAAGTTATACATCACCTTAATACTTAGAGATGTACTGCTGACGCTTCAACATTTTGTACGCGTCACTTTATATCATTGTGTTAGGTTTAAGATCAATGTAATTTTTTGAGACATTAAATAAATGGTATTATGATTAATTTTTTTTTTCATTTCAATTTCGACTTGGGTAGGAAATAGTATGAAAAACAAACACAGTATAGTAATAAAACATTTATTCGGTTTATTAAACTTATGAAATACAAAAATTATTTTCTAAACACCGTTGTTTAATACACAATACATTCCTTAAAGCACAATAGTTCTTATGAGCAAAACAATTATACAAAAATAGGTCTTTACAGTAAAGATCACTAAGAGTCTTTAAGTTAGGAATACTTTTATTTTCACATATGTCAGAAACATTATTATGACCACATAGCTCTTGAACCCAATTAATTTTCTCACTACCTTTAACAAGAACCTTTTTTTCCTTCAAATAGGGTTTGATTATTCTAGAAAATTCTCTGTAGTCTATATATCCTTCGCTCCAGCGGTAACCTCTATTCCTTTCAATCCACCAAATGTGTCTTCTTTCTTCATCAGTTAGCGAGGAGAACGGGTAAGGAGGTTTTATTAAGAATATATGAGTATGTTCCAATGTAGCTACAGCTAATTCTTTGACTATAAAGTTATTATAACGATCTTTAAAACCCTGAACATCTACTATAATAGTATTTTTGTTCATGATATCTTTCTCACGACGCTACTTAACGGCTTATACTCGATTATACAGTCGTTCAATATAAGACAATATGCTGAAGTTTGATCTGGTATATCAATATCACTTTCAATTTCCACTCTAACATCCACAACAGGACCTGATTTAAGATTATCTGGTTGTCTAGAACAATCTACTACAAATAACGGAGCAATGTTTTTAAATTGTTTCTCATTTAATAACGGCTCGGCGCGACGTCCATAATACGACTGTTGAAATCTAGTATATCTATACATATAATAAAATGATAGAAAAGTCAAAACTGTACATTGGAAATATTTTAAAAAAATTACTCGCTGGGTGTTCAGCATAAGATAGCGAAGCCGAAAATATAGTTAGAAATTTTTTTGTCTGTTTGTCTGTTTATCTGTTTGTCTGTTTGTCTGTTTGTCTGTTTGCTTTGCTTTGTCCGGAAGGATCTCGAAAAGTACTCAATAGATTTGATTCAAATTTTGCACAAACATTACCTAGGGGTAGGGTCTTAAAATAGGCTATATATTATCACGCTACATATCCTAGGGGCTAAGCAGAGAGCAATCAAATTGGCATTGTAACAATTTTCACGCGTACGAAGTCGCGGGCAACAGCTAGTTGTTCATATATTAAAGCAATTCGATTATTCGAGAAACTTGAATTCAAATTTTCATACGGGAAGTAGGTTGAATTTAGGTATACTCTAACATCACGAACATCACAGTGATCAAACTTAGACATATCCAATTTAGAATTATTTTTTCTATTTGTTTGCAGACCAATAATAACAAATCTTGGTTTCTCTATTTGCGACGATGTTTTTATGGACCAAGTATGCTTAGTAGTTTTTGGTAAAGCCGGATATTCATATAAATCCCAATTCCTAAATATCATCTGGAGTGGTCGATCTTTTTCTAACAGTTTTAACATATTTATTTTTTCCCTATCGGACACTTTGACATGTGGTACACGCCATATTATTTTATTTATAATAATATCTTCTACAGTTTCACCATCGTTAAGTTTTAGGGCGTTCAGATTAGTATTACTTCGTAACAATATTAATTCATGTTTGCTGTTTATCACTACTTTCTTGAAATCTTCTGCAAAACCAAGAATGTTACAGAGGGGTATAGAAGCAGAAAAGCTTCCCCCATTTGCACTATTTATGCCTTCGATATTCCATCCCCAAGCATTAGATGCTTTAGCCTCGTTTTCGTTCATTGATATTAATGATTTCATTGTGGTAGTTATACCAGCGTTTTTTATTTTATCTATTTCCACTCCATTTATCTCATACCTTATATCTTGAAACAAGTAAAGTAGACTATTGTTTGTGAAATGAACGCTACTGACTCTTTCCTTCGAATTTCCAGCCTTATTTACAACAACAGTTCCTTCCAAAAACAAAGTGCTTGCTGATGGTAATATATACAAGTCTTGTTGATTAATAGGTATCCTGATTTCATCGCTTCTATTGAAACTTGTTACGTAAGGCTTGTAAGAGTGAAATTCAATTCCTTCCACAGCGTTGTTGTATGCAGGAGTGGACAAAACATCTAGTATATTCATTTCAACAAACCGATCGCTTTAAGAAATGCTTTATTATTGTTATTCAATTTTATAACCCTTTTGGACCGAGCTCTTATTGGTTTGATAGTTTTAGTAGAACTGTTATTTTTAGTTGGATGTACCACATATTTATTATAATCTATCATTGTTTTCTTCTGATATGTAGATACAACTGCACTTCTTCACCTCGCAAATTTATTAAGTTATTATTTATATCCAACAACCTTATCTGTATGCAGCTTATATTGGTTTGATTTATTGGAAAGTAGATTGCGTTTTTCAGAATTTCTATAATCCTGTATCCAGGTGGAACATTAAGTGCAAATTCGTGTAAGATGTGACTGGATTGGCCGTTTATATAGGAACCGCTAACTATGTCACATTCAATCCTTATGACAGTCGTTGGCAAAATGTTTACTGGAAACTCTGATACATGATATTTATTTGCTTCTAAGATCTGCTTTTTAAATCCCAATAAACTTCCAAATGTATCTTCGTTAGTAAAATCTATAGTTGATGTGCAAAATAACACAGTTTTTAAGGTGTTGTTATTACAATTGAGTTTTATAGATGCATCTTTTATCTCAGTTTTTAAATAGTCACTAATATCTTGTAATTCATAAGTTCCTTCAGGTATCTCAATAACATTTTTAGAACCATAGTATAATTTATTGTTTGTATTATCAAAATTTGGAATAGAATTATATGTGGAGAAATGTAATAATGCACATTCATACTCCTCAGCTAATGGCAACGTGTCTGGATAATAGGTAGATAATACCGATGAGTTTCCAGTTATCGATAAGGTGAGTGACATCTTGCAAATGATGGAAATGAAAGAGTGGTATAAGATTTATAGTATTTTTATTTAAAGTATTATAATTATAATAAAGATTTATAGTATTTAATCCAAAAAGTTTGCAAATAACTTAAACACATATGTCCACAAACTATTGTGTTAAATTTTTGATATCTATCATAGTTACAATGAACATCACAGTTCTTAAAATATAGCATTAATTCTCTTGGCGGTTTTAAATCACCATAGCTATCAAAATATTCACAATAATTGTTTATTTTAACATAAGCTACCCAATGCGTTCCATCATTTCTCGAATTATCTAGGTTAACTATAGCACATTCAATTCGTTTAGGTGTTTTTAGTAACTGATCCTTCATATAAACTCCTCGAAAATGTGGAATACAATGACCATACTTCTGAATATCGATATTAGTTAAAGCGCGATTAGGTAGCTGATCAATTAGTTTTTTGATGGATTTATAAACAATCCCTGACCTTGCTTATGCGGTTTAATGTATAGACCTTTACCTATTGCTATAGCCTCCATAGTTTTATTATGACGTTCAGTTTCTTGTAATTTTTTCTGACCGTGTTTATAATCATTCACAGTTTTTGCAATACCAGCTGCACCACCAGCTAATGCTCCTAAAGCAGATAAACCAGCAAAAATTGGGATTAAAGGTAGAATGCCTCCAGTTTTTGGTATAGGTATCATTCGAGGTACTCGAACTTTTGGAATGCATGGAACTAATTTTCGGGCAACCATATAAGCTATATTTATTAATGACTTATCATCTTTAGGTAAGAGTTTTTTGATTTTCCTTTTTATTTTTTTAACAAAGTTATTAAAGGTCTTAACACCAGCACCAGACTTCAATTTAGCTTTCATAACTTTGTTTACTATCCACGAACTAATCTTTTCCCCTGTTCGAGCATCTTTTGCTTTAAGTCTTTGCTTAGCCATATCTATAAGACGTAAGTCAGCTTTTTGACGGTTAGGCAAGTCTGTGTAGTTTGCGTATGCAATATCGTGATGCATACAAGCTTCGTCTAACTTATTTACACCTTTATCACCACGTAGTAATCGTTTCGAAAGCTTTGTTCCTGGTCCACAATAGTTATAACCAGGTATGTGTAGTTCGAATGGTAAATGATTAATGATATTGTTTATTAGTCCACCACCTTGCATCGTCCAAAGAATAATGAATATACTTTAAAATTACATATCACTTATATAATTAACTCATTCCACTATTGCAGTCTTATCAATCCAACTATTCTCTTTGTTATTTAAACCCAACCATTTTACAAACAGTTTGTTTCCTTTCTTTTTTAATACCTTTTCTATCAAATAGACACCAGGACAGGACGACTTTTGAAGCTCTTGTTCGTAAAAAGTTCCTAATATGACTTGTTTTTGATTATCTTCGATGCGATATGTTATTGGTACAGTGTTATTTATCTTTTTTATAGTAAATAATTCTGTTGACCAGTTAGGAGTGTATCCTTTTTCAAATATATGTTTGTACTTGCTAATTCGAACTTTGTCACCAATTTTAAACTTTGGACGACATTTTTGGACTACCTTTATCATGGAATTCGTAATATTATTTTTAATGTTAGTTTCATTAAACTTATTGACATTAACAGGTGCAAATTTAATAGTACGATGTTTTGTGTTATTATATGTCTTCACAATACCGTTCAAGCCACCATCTATCCACTTATAGTGTCCGTTCAAGCTAAAGTATTTGTACAATTTATTTTTAATAGTTTTAATAACTCGTTCTACAATTGAAGCCTTTTTGGTTGAAAATGTAGAGTAGTGATTAATATTAAAGTTCTGTAAAAGCTTTTGAAATGTAGAATTATAGAACTCAGTACCCATATCAGTTTGCAGATGATTTGGTATCCTGTGATTAGAAGAAAGTATTTTTTCAAATGCAAGAGAGACATCATGTTTGGATTTAGTTTTTAATGGTTCCACCCAAACGTACTTGGAGAAGCAGTCGATAACTATTAAAATATAGTTATATCCTTTATTAAAGGTTTTTAGGTTTTGCATATCAAATTTTGCATAGCAAATCATCAATACCTTTTAAAATTACAGATCGTCGAGGAAAATTTTTTCGTGCTGCTTTATGTATTTCATTGACGATTTGTTGTTTCGTCATTTTAACAAACTTTAAGGGCTATGTTTTTCGATCTTTTAATATAGATTGAATTGCGTCTTGAACTAGTTTATCAACTGCTTTTCTTGTGTAAAATTTGCTTTCCAAATGAGTGTCTATCTCAGACATTATTGTTTTTAAAGCTTTCTCTATGTGGTTTTGAACACTATTTGGAATAGAACTTTGCAATTTTCGTAAGTCATGGATTATTACACCTTTCAATTCATCTACATATGCTTTATTTACTGCATCATCTGCGTCTTGAGGAGGTTTAACACCTTTTAGCCTCGATGTCTTCAAGTCATAATCTCCATAATCAGATTTTATTAATGCGTTATCATTAAAATCAAGTATTTCTGATATCCGCATTCGCTTATGAATATAATGTCCAAATTTGTCTACATTCATATTAAAGGTGTATTATGTTGAACGGTATATAGTAAAATGACACACATATAACATTAGTAGAGCTATTTATTTAATGATTTTGCTTTCACGTAGTTCTTCAATGATAGATATTATTTCATTGTCTAGTCCTGTGTTACCGGCATCTCGAGAAGCAATTAATAACTTTAATCTATCAACCAATTCATTGGGATCATCCCAATATACAAAATCTGTGTTTTTTTTTCCACATTTTTGTTGAAGGTAATCCTTTTCCTACTTTCTGTCTACAACTTGGACTTCTACTTTCTTGATCGAAAAGTGGTTTAATAACTTGCAAATATTTTTGTCCTTTATTACTTTTAATTGGTTTTTTTGAATCGAAATCACGACGATGTGCATTCGTTACAAGTAACATTGTCTTATAATTTTGCTTGTCACAGTCATTAACCAAGCTCAGATCAATGTCTTTTTTTAACAGTAACTCTCGCAACACAGGTGTACTTTCGTATTTGTGTCCGGCTACAGTAATAACTTTATCCCCAATAGTTATGTTAGAGGAACCCAACATTAGCTTTCCACGTTCATTTCTTATACCAAATGGAACATCTGATAGTACTTGTGAAGATAACGACCAAGATGATGCATCTGGATTAGTACCGACTAATGACTGAAATGAAGAGTCCGATGTGGGTTCCGATTCGTTACTAGCAATACTGCTATCATCTGTTTCTTTCATATCTTGGTCTTGCGGTCTTTGGGTTCTACTTTTTCCTCCTTTTTTGTTAGAGCTAAGTGGTTATTAGTGTTGGCTATTAAATTAAGAGATTCTGTGACAGGTTTAAAAACTGTATCAAGAGCATGCTTATTATTATCTTCAAAATCCTTCATTTTACGTATTTTTTTTCTTGACAGCTTGTGTCGCATCAACAATTTGTTTTTTCAATGATTTATCCATTATGTAAAATAGGTGGTAATCGAATAAGAATCAATTAAAGAATAACAATAAACAGACTGCAGTCTACTTAAATATTCAAATTTCATCCAATAATACAAATGTGTCAAACGTTTTTCTATAGCAACCATTGTTTTTAGAACAATCTTTATTAATTACCACATAATCAAAAGGTTCTTTCCATATTAAGGAAAACATTTCTCGAAATTTCAACCATGTCATATCGGTGTTAACATGTTCTTCATAAACATGTTTCAAATTAACTTCATCTTGCTTAAGAGCGTAAATTCGGTTTTCAAATTTCTTTACGATCGTAAGAAATCAGCGCGGCGCGGCGCACATAGCCGTATAGTGCCAATTGTTGCTACCAACAAGTTTGATACTTTTGTTTTCCTTGATGTATTACCGGTGTTATATTCTTAGTCTAAGCGTTCAATCTTTTAATTTAATTTTTATGTTAGTAATATTAGTTAATAATTATTGATTATTTTATTGCAAATTGATTGATATTAAGTAGTGATAGACACTGCCATCATGAAATTAATAAAGTTGACATTTATTTACCTAACTAATATCAATATTGCAATTAGAAATACCGAACCGAAGGAACCGACGTGCATGCATGAAAAGAAAAATGAAAGTTGAAGAAGCAAGTGAGGTGTGTATGGAGCGTGCCGTGTAGCGCTCGGTTCTTTCTGCCTACCCTGCAAGGGATTTGGCGTGAAGATAGTACAGTATAAAATACACACATACATGAAAACGGTCCATAAGTTTATTTTTAAAGTATCTAAATATACGCAAATTGTAGAAAGTTATGGACAATATTCTATTTTACACTATAAATATTTAAATTTGACAATACACATAGTTAAAAACGCGCAGGCGCTTGGCATGGTCCGATGTTTTGCTGCCTACTGTAGATTCAGTGCTGGCAGGAACATTAAAATATTTTTAATAAATAATCAATAAATATTGTTGGATATTCTCACACAACATCATCTAGCCCGAACTAAGCTATAAGCTTGAGCTATGGGATCTAAATCAAATATTAATTGATAGTAGGTGTTTTTCATTTACAACAACCAAATACTAATTAAGAGGTATGTGCATAACAATGCACACCGCCAAGAAAAAGCCATTCCGTATCGGCATTGATCGATTATTAGAGACCTACTAAGATTAATTTTGGGAGGGACCGAACTGAGTTTCTTGGGGTGTTCTTCTCAGTATGTAGCATTTCCCAACCACCAGTAGAGTCATAAAAATGTTGACAAACCTATTTTTTTTTTAAATTGCAAAGGGAATAAATTTTATTTTATTTTATTTTATCGGCTCTTTCTGGGCTCAATTATTTTGGGCAACAGACATTAGTCGTAAAAATTTAACAATTTAGGTTCCATCCTCGTAGTCCAGAACTCGTCGTCTTTCGAAATATTTACTGTGCTTATGGGCAAATTAGTGTTCAGTCTACACCGCAAATCGATAAATGTTGGCTTGACTGAAAGTAATTTTAATACAATTCATTAAAAATATTTATTATATACACAAGATCACTAGAAGATAAAATAAACGCAGCTTCTCACTTGATTTGAAGTTGGTCTTGGATTTTAAAATACCAGTCAAGCTTTGTAAACAGATCCGTTTTTCTCCATAATTTAATTTTACCATCTGCTTTGGCTTGTTCCACATCCATGTATATAGGGACTGTTCTAGGTTAAATTGATTGATTGATTGGTTATTAGGTCGTCTACAACAAGGTTCTTTAGCAGTGGTGAGACCACGCCCCCTTGTTGACAACCTTTGGCCATGGCTGCGCACTGGTTTCTGCTTGTCTGTAGCTTTAAAATGAGTTTGTTTAGCATGTTATCTATCCATTCACTGACTACCGTGTATACTCGGTGTTTTGCCAGTGCCGTAGTTATGCTTCTTCTGTCGAAAGCTCCCTCTATGTTTATGAAAGTGCCGAGGCACATTGATTGATTGATTCTGGATGACCTCTTCTATTTTGTGTACCACTGCATGTAGTGCTGAGTCTGTAGACTTGCCGGGGGCATTATGCGCGTTGGTTGGAATGCAGTGGTTTATTTTGAAGGGCCGTCCCTCGATTGTCTCTGTCACACAATCTTTCCAGAGTTTTTAGCAGAAAAGACGAAGGGCTCATCGGTCTGTTTAACCAGAGGTCTGAATCACAAACATAATCCCTTTACCGGGTTTTGGTATGAAGATCACTTAGACCTCTCTCCACAGTCTGGGTCACAGTCCCATTCATTGTCTGGCGTATAGATACTATGTAACTGACAATATCAACTTGTGTCCTCCCCCATTTTATCACTGCAGGGAAGACTTCATCCTGTCCTGGAGATTTGAAAGACTTGAAGCTGTTAATTACCCATTCAGTTTTTTGTAAGTTGACAGAATAGATTAGAACAGGTCTTGCGAGCTCCCACTGGACTTCTTCTGTGGATACGTTTTCCACCAGCCACATGAGTATCTGCAGCAATTGGCATTCTGGGAAGCGCGTTTGTATCAAAATACTCTCGGCTTCTTTTCATGATAGTTAACGTTAGTAGAATGATGTAGTGGTAATTTATATGTTATTAATTTATTGTTTTCGAGTAATTAAGTGGTCATTATATAATGTTAATTTGCCTTTGAAAATGTCGAAAGGTTCCACCAAGTGCCATCAATCAACAGTATAAATAATTCTTTTCATGTGTGGGTCAGGCCGCCGCGCCGTCAGGTTTCTTTATAGATACGGACAGTTCTGTCCCTTGTTTGGCTAGTATTAGTCTGACTCTATCAGAGGTTTCTCCAAGACTTGGTACTTTTGTATCTCAGCCGCTACTTGTATTTTGCTTTAGCGGCTTTATAGCCGTCCCAATCCTGGTCTGGTTCCTCACAGGTGTTCCATAATTACCACTTATGAAAATGGTGTGTTAAATGTTATTATCAATACCACACGAATAGTGACTACCTGCCTTGCGTATAATACCTACACCTACGCTGTTCGTGAAGAAAATAGTGCAACTGTAAAAGCTTATAACTTGGTCAGTTTTCGTTAGTTTCATTTTTTTTTTATAAAGTATTTTGAAGCGAAACTCTAGTAGGGGTGTCTGGAGCTTTGCACTATACAAAAGTTCACGTTGTATATCGACCATAAATATTTATATATATTATATTATACGTCACAAAGTACTAAGATTGTTTGATCACGCTAGAATTAGACTATTTTTGTTCATTTTTTCGTATTCAAAAATGGAACATCGAGCGACATGACCACTCTCTGAGAGCCTCTCGGCGGTACTAAATCGTATTTGTTCGCGTATCTGCATTTATAGGGGTTCACAAAATACTTTGTAAAAAAAAATCTGTATCTAGTTACTTAAAAATAAATATTTTTATTGTCAAAGGAGAAGTTTTGACATAATATTACATAATTATTATAATGATTTAAACTATAGAAGCTGGTGAAAAGACTACTTTATTTTGGTGAAATTTCTCAGTATTTGAGCAAACTTTACAGTCATTTTTCTCTAAAAAAAGGAACCTACCTGATATCAGGTTATTCTACAAACAGATAGCCAACGCCCTTTGCAATTGCTTCGTATCCCTTGTTTATTAAATTTATCAGTAATTTGACATGAATTTAAGCATCGAAATCTATGCAAATCGTATGATTTGAAAAACCTGTTTCACTTTCGTTGATATTAACCATATGTAATCCGTTGTTAGGTAAAATATGTTTTATGAAACGTTTAGAGAGCTAAATTTACTAAGTATGTTAGTGAATACCATGTTTGTACGATAAATATTTAATGACTTTAAATGCAATGAAAAGTATGGTTTTTGAGCAATATGTGGCGCGAAATATGTTAACCCTCTTAAAAAGCACAATTAGTTTAGCATTATCTCTTACAAGTTGTTTAGGTATTTTGGTATAAGTTTGATTTAAATAAAAACTATCAATCAATTTATGTCTTCCCATGGCAAAATAATCACGCATATTACTTTGATTTTCACATGCTACATCATCAAAAATAATCACAGAATTTGGTTTTGCATCTGAAACTTTTAAAACGTCATCATTTGTCTGATATTTATGAAGAGTGAAATAAATAAAAAATAAAATAAATAAAATAAAATTTATTCCCTTTGAAATTTTTAAAAAATTATTTAGGTTTGTCAAAATTTTTGTGACTCTACCGGGGGTTCGGAAATGCTACAGACTGAGAAGAACACCCCAAGAAACTCAGTCCGGTCCCTCTTATTCATCTTAGTATCTAATACAGTTTTTTTTTAAATGTAGAAAGGAGCAATTCGTGTCACTGCCAGGCAGTCTTGTCTTCTAGAAAGTCTTTAATGCTATAATAAGCTTTCTGGCACAATTTAAGCTTTACTAGTTTTTTAAATTTATTAACTGACAAACCTGTTATGGCTGTCGGCAATGTATTGTACATTCGAATACAATTACCCGCAAAAGAATTGCTTATTTTATTAAGCCTAAATCTAGGTACAGCCAATTTATTCTTATTTCTTAAGTTTAGGTTATGGATATCACTATTTTTAATAAATTTACTGTTATTTTTATGAGTATATAATAAGTTTTCATATATGTACTGTGAATACACAGTAAGGATGTTGATATCCTTAAACTTTTCTCTTAATGACTCCCGAAACCCCATACCATAGATAGCCCGGACAGCCCTTTTCTGCAACACAAAGATACATTCGATGTCGGCAGCGTTACCCCATAATAGTATGCCATAGGTCATGACACTGTGGAAGTAGCTAAAGTAGACAAGACGCGCTGTTCTAATGTCTGTCAGTTGTCGGATCTTTTTAACGGCATAGGCTGCAGAGCTCAGTCTGCCCGAGACTTTCTCGATATGGGGCCCCACTGCAAGTTGGAGTCTAACTTTATGCCCAGAAAGACAGTTTCATCGACCAATTCTACTTGATCATCCCTAATCCTAATACTGGTGTTAACGAGCCTAACATTTGGCAAGGTGAATCTTATACATTTTGTTTTAGTTTCGTTTAACAATAAATTATTAGCGTTAAACCAGTGGACTACCCTAGAGAGGGCATTGTTTACTTCGTCAAGATCGCGTTGTCCACGTTCAACTTTAAATATTAAAGATGTGTCATCAGCAAACAAAACTACCTCGTGATCGTCTCTTATAAGGTGAGGGAGATCATTTATGTACACTAAAAATAGAAAAGGTCCCAGAATTGAACCCTGAGGCACCCCCATTGTTACAGCAGAACCATTTGACTGTTTACCATTTATAACTACTCTCTGTACTCTATCTCTAAGGTAAGAACTAATTAAATCCAAGGCCGTCCCCCGGATTCCATAATGATCAAGTTTTTGAATTAAAGTCTGATGCTGGACACAATCGAAGGCCTTAGATAAGTCGCAGAATACACCATAAGCATCATACGACTCCTCCCAGGCCTCATATATACACTCTAACAATTTGATGCCAGCATCCGTGGTAGACCGACCTCGCGTGAAACCGAATTGTTTAGTATGGAATAGTTTATTTGTATTAAAATGATTTTGCATTTGATTAAGCATTACCTTTTCAAAGATTTTACTAAACGTGGGTAGTACAGAAATAGGACGAAAATTGGACGGATCTGAGGTGCTACCCGATTTAAACAGAGGAGTTATTTTACTAAACTTCATTAAGTCAGGAAACACACCACTATCAACACAATTATTAAATATTATTGATAATTCAGGGGCAACCATTTCAATTAACGAATTAACTAAATGTACAGAAATTCCCCAGAGGTCAGCAGTTTTCTTAATATTTAAAGATTTAATACCTGGTACTCGTTGTAAAACCTTTTCTAAAAAGATGTACTTTGGTTGATGTAGAGTTTTAGAATATACATAAACATTTTTAAATGTCAAGCCATTTTCATGCAATAGAAGACCAATTAATAAATTAGTTTTTCCACAATTTGATGGTCCACAAATGATGCAACGTACAGTATTCGGTAATAATTCTCCATGACGTAATTTGTTTTTTGTCAAATCGTCACAGATTGTATTGACCTGTAACGATTGTCTTTGTTTAACGAATTTCATGTTTGCTATGCAATACTGATGGACTCATAATGAAAAGATGAATTTATAACATAAATATTTATAACTACAAGTAGTCGAACCCAACTGGATACAGAAAACGTTGTGGGTTATAAATGGTAAGTAATGAACATGGAGGGAGCTTCAGCAAATTTTATTTTTTAAATTATTTTTTATAATTATGTTAGGTTAGGTTACATTTTTAAAATGTGGAATATTGGGCGATCTGTCCCACGTGAGCAAGGAGCGATAGCGACGATGCGAACTTAAAGTGGGACAGAATGCCCAATATTCCACTACTAGTAGTTTTAAAGTTTATCGTGAACAGACAGACGCGGCGGGGACTTTGACTTTATTAATTACATCGAATTGACACATCAAAAATATTTATCTGACTTCTTAAACATTTTCTCCGAGAAGAACTAGACATTTTCTTTAACGACTGTACCCATGGTATTATCACTTAGAACACTGTGTAATGAATTATAATGTAACCAACTTCCACAGGATGTCAACGTTGCAGTTACATTGAGACTTGTCATGATATTTAATTTCGTTTCATTATAACGTAAGAGTTGCCTTCAAAACGTGGTAGATGACGCTGTATGCTTTTTGTTCATTATGATTTTTATTTCGCGGCCACCCAGAGAGTTTCCTGCAAAGACTGCTTGGCACCGCTGGTGTCGTCAATAAGTCGAGTTACGTCTCTATCTCATATATACAAATTTACTCTGTGAAGACGGCCGCGTCACTGCCACACAAATAAAAGCTGTATAATTACTAGCGCACGCACACATAGCGCCGCGCGCACTGATGAGTTGAACTATCTGTACATCGGTGTAACTTATAAATGTGGTAATACTGTACAATGGTTTGTGCTCTGAGCAATTGTTTGATATGATGCCCACGGCTACGTTCAATTATCGCACCGCTCGCCACAGACAGGGTGTTCATTCTCATACTATGCGTCCGGTGCGTTCGATTCGAGGATGGTAAGGTCCGATAGAGACTTTCTTCCGTGCACAATAGTATTGTGAAATGAACTCCCTTCCTTGGTTTTCCCGAACGTCTACGTCTACAGTATATTCACGAATCTTAGAATTTTTGTAGAATTAAACCAATTTTGGATTTGTTTTTGTAGGCTTTTGCAAAGTCGGCAGCGCGAGTGTAGCGTTTGCACCTTGTTTTTTCTTTTCAACGTGAGGAAAATTGTGCACAGATGCTATTATCGACTAAAAACAGTATATACGTATAAGTGGTATGATTCCGAACTCCACTGCAAGCAGCATTGCTGTCGCGGCGGCAAGGCGGCTGTGCCGCACAGTACTGAGTGCAGTCGCGACGCTGCTGCCGAGATCAGAATGTTTTCTAATACAAATCTATACAGAATGTATGGGGATCAGTGGTGAGGTCGCGGCATTGCAGCTGACTCAAACCTTAAGCCTTCGGAAGGATGACCCCAGACGCGATTATGGTCACCGTTTTAGGCTTGTCTGTCTCCTTCATTAAATAAAAATAAGAAAGCCACAGTGTGTTACCTGATGATGCGCCAGAAGCCTCGCCAGCGCGGCCTCCCACTGCCGGTCGAGAGGCGCCAGGGTGAGGGCGGTGCGACATCCCACCACCACGGCTTGCTGCGACGACTCCGCGCCCATGACGCCGTTCTGGGAAACATATTGCAATAATATACTATGCAATAATATATCAAGTAGTAGTCTAGCCAATGAATCAAGAAATGTATTTATCTACTCTGATACTATAATACAAAGATTATAAAATTGAAATCAATACTATTATGACAAACATTACGCACAGGCCAAAAAAAAAGTTTTATTACGATACAGGTCTTGTATGGACACCTATATCATAATAAAACTTTTTAATCATTACGATACACCATAAACAATCTCCAGCTGAAAAAGAAGTTTGTACCTCTACTTTAAAAAAAAATGTGTCTCCAGAGTAGCGAAAATCCTAAATCTATGGTCTCCGCAGCCTAAAAAAAAAAGAAACACGCATGCGCAATCGATGTTTGCGCCTTGGCGCCAACATTTTACATTTAAATTAAACAAAGTTTGGTTTTGTTTGTAAAATAAATTAGTTTTTGTGTAAAAACATGTCTTAAAGCGAGGATGGTGGTAATTGTACACCACCAGACATTCTGGAAACTGCGTCAAACATGACCATGAACCTGTTACCGGCGAAATCAAGGAGCAACTATATATCACAACAAAATGAAATCAGGTATTATAGTATGAGAGTAGATAAAGTAGTGTATGACACTGTACATAACTTGGTCTTATAACACTCGTGTGATACTATAAAAAAACTCGCCTACGGCTCGTTTTTTTAAAACACACTCGTGTTATAAGAACCCTCATTATGCAACAGTGTCATAAACTACTATTAATAAATAAATTAACATAACTCATATATTATAATATGTATTATGAATTTGTTAATCAGAAATCTATCTAACTACTATTACGAATACGAATGTTTGTGAGTGTGGATGTTTGTTACTTTTTCACGTTGTAACGGCTGAACTATTCTGGCTGAAATTTGGTACCTACAGAGATCAAAGACTTCTATATAAACTGAGGTAGACATGCCCTACGCACCGATTTTTGAAACCTATAAACTGAGCTAATTAGCAGCGTTGCTCGCACTGTTGTGAGTCAAAACTTCTAGAGTAGGTGCTCGACTTGCAATCGGAGTCCATACGCCTTCTCTTTTACTCTTTTTCTATTCGTATATTGCTATTGTGTGTGGTGACAATTACGTAAAAAATATTTATAAGCGAGTGTAGTCTTATTAATGTGTGTATTTGAGGATTGCTTTTGAAATCTCGTTTGTTAGAGTACGGCGCGTCTACCTCAGTTTATATAGAAGTCTTTGACAGAGATTGGTTAGAGACAGTGTAGGAACCAAATTTCACGCAGGCGAAGCTGCGGGCATCAGCTAGAAGCTATAAGCCCAAAATTAGTGGATTACAGTTATTTTGTAAAAGAATTATCTTGAATGTATCATTACAGCTATTTTTACAATTTTATAATAGTAGAGAAGAGATGCGAAAGTTTGTGAGTGTGGATGTGTAGATGTTTGTTACTCTTTCACGCTCGAACGGCAGAACGGATCTAGCTGAAATTTGGTACAGGGATACATGATAGTCTGGAATAACATGTAGACTACTTTTTATCCCGGGAATAAGTTCCTACGGGAAACGGGAGCGGGAACCAATTTTACGCGGGTGAAGCTGCGTGCATCAGCTAGTTAAAAATATTTCTTTCATAACCATTTTCAGATACGAAATTCTTGGTCAGGTTTTTTATAAATAGACTGATGAACGGGTTAGCCTTACCTGTGAAGTGTACTGCAGAACGCTATACAGGGTGTCTTCAAATGCGTCGGGGGTCACTTCTTGCAACAATCGATCCTGAGTCTCACTCGACTCGCATAGGGCTCCCACTACTTGTAACTGGAAATGTTTAGTGTAATTATGAAACTTGGGTTCAATGTGAACGGAGTTTGAGCGGGAACTTGAATGGTGGATAATTGCTGTATATTAATTTCTAAATACATACATACTACGCGGCACGTGTAGTACTAATGACACGCCCTATCTGTAGGTAAGGGCAAAGTATACGCCCACATTTCAACTTTCAAAATTCGAATGAATATTATCTTATCTAAATATATATAACTCAAAGGTGACTGACTGACTGACATAGTGATCTATCAACGCATAGCCCAAACCACTGGACGGATCGGGCTGAAATTTGGCATGCAGGTAGATGTTATGACGAAGGCATCCGCTATGAAAGGATTTTGATAAATTCTACCCCCAAGGGGATAAAATATGGGAAGAGGGAACGGGAACAAATTTGACGCGGGCGAAGCTGCGGGCATCAGCTAGTTATAATATAACATTTGAAGCCGTCAATGGTAAAAAAGTTTTACGTCGATCGCGCGTAAAAGTTACACGCACACACTTTTTTTTTTGTAAATACATAGGTACTTGTAATAATTAGAAACACCCATAACCTCCATTTTTGTCTCCGATTTGAATCAAATTCGATCTCGTGATTCCCAGTCGCAATGTACCACCAAAGAGGAAAGAAAGAAAGAAAGAAAAAAAAGAGGCTGTCGATGATGATGATTATGACAGAAAGAGATCAAAGAAACGTACCCATTGTAGTCCAGCTTTACCAGGCTCTAAGGATGGAGGCACCAGTAGACCTGGGAGGCCATCGTTTAACGTTGCCAGCAGCTCTTGTGGGAGACAACCTTCATCTGAAAAATAGAATCAACATAAACTTTGGATCTGACAATGTCAAAATTTCTTTAAGTTAAATCCATATCGACAGTTGGAAAATGATTTTACTCGCATACTAGCGAACGTCACGCGGTTTCACCTACGTAGTTCCCGTTCCCGAGGGAATACGGGAATAAAATATAACCTATGTTCACCGCAAAGAGTGTAGCTTCCCAACAGTGAAAGAATTTTTCAAATCGGTCCAGTAGTTTCGGAGCCTATTCGATGCAAACAAACAAACAATCAAATCTTTCCTCTTTATAATATTAGTATAGAATAGAAGTATAGATATAATTTTCAGAAAGAGGTATAATCCCTGCGCAACGAGTAGAATGCGGAAACTTATTATGATACAGCTAAATAAAATTCAGTACTAGGATTAGGTTTACACGGGCCATTTTATGTTATTGCTTGACAAAAGAGGCCTGGAAATGATCTGCGTGCTCTACTGCATTCTCAAGCAATAGTTTGTGATTTTTAGTTTAAATTATAAATGTTTATAAATACTGGATGTAACAAAATTACCTCTCCAAATTTATGAGATGACTTGGTATCGGAAATCAAATACAATTATTTAATAAAAAAGGGGGGTAAATTTTTTCTTATTTTTTTAATTTTTTTGTCGCACATTAAGAATTCATTTTTTACCGCGGCAATTCGAAGTAACATGGTCGCCGTGGCAAAACAAACACGGAGCACCCATCTGGCTGTCGTTGTCGCTTTCTACTGCTGCTCAGTAGCGATAGAAAGGGTGAAAATGAAAATTTATAGTACCTTTAAAACGGATTTACGGTTAAAGTATTCATGTGATTTTTTTTTCTTTATTTTCGTAATGTTTCTTGACTGATGCCACGTCACGTGACGAAATTTGGAGAGTCAATTTTGTTACACCCAATATATATAGTTTAAAAAATAAATGTAAATAGAGCACAAAAAGAAAAGTCCGCCGAGTCTGGTAACTGGTGGCAATGACTTTGCTTTGTATTCATGGACGTGTCGCAAGTGCCTCTATGTATTAGGATTAAGCGAATTAAATGGTTTTTTTTGAGTTTTGAGTTTTGATAAAAATTCAGTACTAACCTTTATACTGTAACACAATAGCAGCGAACAGTTCCAAAGCCTCCGGCAGACACGTCCGACTTGCTTTCATGCATAGACACACCAGAGCGCTGTGGTGACATCTTAGTGAATATATATCTGGAATAATATAAAGAATGTGATTTTATAACCACTATTTTAATGAGAAACTTGCATTCTATCACAGGGCTGAAACTTCATACAATAAATTCGTTTCCAATTCTGTCACCTACACTAAAAAACACGCGAAAAACACAAGACGAAGAGTGGTGTTATTAGTTTAATGTTTGTTACGCCACGCCTCAAATCACTATGACAGTTGACATAAGGAGTTACGCAATTTCCGAGTGTATATCTATATAAGACAGTGCGAGCACATTTGTCGGGCATTTTGTACTGTATACTGAGACTAGCCGAAGCTCTGTCCAAATTATTGTGTGTCTATGCGGAAAATAAAGTAATTACCCGAGTCCTGAAGTGTTTAATTGCACCTTCTGTTACATGTGGCATCACAGTGGCTCACCGATACATTAATTGGGCCATTACGATGCCACAGACAGACAGACAGATGCACGTATTGTGATGTGGGTTTAAAAGCCGAAGTGACTGAGATGTCTCTTAGCTTTTGAAGATCATCAGCGCACATTCTAAGTGATGCAGGGATTTTACTCAAATTCGCTGGAACGATTGATCCGGAATTGGCTGTTCTAGTTTACTTTGGGATTGGCGCTGTGAAGCAACATAAAAACTATTTTAGGTATGTAGTTACATTATTCAGTACTTATGTAAATGCTTACCTAAATTGACAAGCACTGTTAGAAACTTAAGAATGTTCTGCAGACAGTTGGGTAAGGTGTCCGAATCTCCCGTCTCATCCAACGATGTTTTACATAGCTCTTCTATATCCTGGAATATTATGTAATACTATTAATAAAACAGCTTATTATCCCAGCGAACTTCAGAAATACTCTGGCATATCCCAGAATTTTATGGCTTTTCTTCTGTCTGTCTTGTCTTTCTGTCATAAAAACATGATAATAAAAAATACGACAAAAAGAAATTGATCCAACCGTTTTAACGCGGCCAAAGGAAACGGATTCATTTTTATATAAATTGATGATAATGCCCAAGCCGTGCCCGCGTTATGAAGTTTTCTATTGCCCATTTTCCACAAGAAGTTATTTGGAGAGTAAAAACTAGGTTATGTATTAATTCAGGGTATCAGTTTACAAATTTTCAGCCAAATTGGTTCAGGGTTTAATTTAAGGAGTGGTAGGGTGCCCTAGCCTACCTAGTATCTTCAACAGACATGGCCAGCCCACCAGTGTACCACTCCCACTTGAGTTCCGCGTCTGCGGCGGGGCGCTGCAAACGTGTCTTCGCCCAAGATATCGGCCTCCATGACGGTGAGAGGGCGGCTCACCGTCCTTACAGAAGCAGGCCCTAACAAAAGCCCTTTACCACTTTAGAATTTACCAGCTGTATAACGCTTTTAGTAATATTATACTGAACACTTTACCTTGAGTCCTTCAGTCAGAGCTGAAGAGAATTGTGGGTAGGCCAGCACAAAACTTCGCAAGTTACTATCAGAGCATAAATCGTTGATGAATGTGTATGCATGAAGCAGTTGTGTTGCGTCCTTTTCACTGAAATATAATATGATTTTACAATTGAATAACAATTTTACTTTCGTAAATATCATATTTTTATTATTTCATTTTGACTCATCTAAAGAACAGTGAAAGCTGGTTTTCAAAAAAAATTAAAATAATTTCTAACTTGTGTGAAATCTTAAACAGTAAGGCCCATAGATTTAGAATTTTTCGCTACTCTCAATAGATATACAAAGCGTGCGAGCGAGACCTCATTATCCATAGCACTTAGCTCGAGAGGAAAAGAGAAAGCAAATTGTGTACTCATATGGAAATGGATGTGAAATTTCACTGAAAGTCCAACTCATAACGTAGATTATGCATTTTCCTTCGTACATAACACAATATTTAATGTGTAAATGCATTTTAGGAGGATATATAAGGCAGAAATAAAAAGGGCTGTTTACAGTAAAATAGTCATGGGTAGGTATCTTAGATCATCTAACCACAGGATGCGCCTTACTTAAGCATTGTTTTCTGCCATTGCCTTAGATCATCTAACCACAGGATGCGCCTTACTTAAGCATTGTTTTCTGCCATTGCACATGACCATTTGGTCTTTTGGCTTTATGAAAAGCCTGTACATCAGTACATCATTTTATATGATTAAACTAGTACATTACATTGTAGTTGACTGTACAATAACAATTAACACACAACAGCCATTACGCGTTTGTCGCTAAATACATTTTTAAATGCAATGAAATTTTATATGTCTTTGTGTTTCCCCCTTCATTTGTATGAAAACTGGCAGAATATTTTTGTATGCGGTGGTTCGCAAAGGCTAGTCCCGTGTTATATGGTCTAAGGCCATTGCACATGACCATTTGGTCTTTTGGCTTTATAAAAAGCACTGTACATCAGTACATCATTTTATATGATTAAACTAGTACATTTCATTGTAGTTGACTGTACAATAAAAATTAACACACAACAGCCATTACGCGTTTGTCGATTAATAATTTTTTTAATGCAATGAAATTTTCTCATTTTACAGTACAGTACATGAAGAGCTCTTCAACCTGATCCCACCATCTCCTTACAGATTCCGAACAACACGTCGGGCAGAGGTGCCACTCATATATAGCGGAGAGAATCTTCGTCAGAACTGTTTCAAAAGATCGTTCCTCTGTCGAACTACGAAATCCTGGAACGACCTGCCCGCACATGTGTTTCCCTCATTTTATAATCCCGGGTTCTACAAGCGGAGCGTGAAGAGGCACATCATAGGGCCGCCAACTTGAGGACTGCTGTCAGAAGTCTTGTGTGCTGTAAGCATACCCCCATTCGCTAGATGCGCCACGGCTTTCCATTAGTTTCCATCAGTGGAGACGTCAATTTGGCGAGGTTAATATAATTTTAAAAAATCTACGAGTAATAGCTTTTATTGTTACTAGGGTTCAATAATAAATGAGTTTCTAGGTTTAGTATTACGATAAGAGTTGGATTTTCAGTAAAATTTCAAATTCAATTGGCAAAATATATATGTACGGCAACAATGCAATGAACGATGTCATAAATTACCTGTTAAAATCGTAAGATCACTACAGAATTTCAAATATTACGAGTTACCCCTTAAAATCCCATTATTACTTTTTCATAGTCGATTACATTCAAATTAACAATTTATTCCCCAAAACAAGAAGTTGGAGATGAAACTTCTAAGCACTTTGTGTGCTTAGAAGTTTCATTTCCATTCCATCCATTTACACAGATACTTTTATCGATAACATAGGTGTGACCATTCAACAACACTATTTAACTCACACATAGATCTTTCATTTTTGGTCTTGTCTTCAGTTTGACACTGTTCATCTTGTACATTCTAAATCTATGGTAAGGCCTGACATTTTTCTTTAATATTTTAACAATTTAAAATGTCAAGTATTACTTTTACTTTAGTTATTTTTATTTTTAATTTATACCACCAATGAGCTATCGAGGATCAGACAGATTTTTAAATGTTTGTTTATTACGATTATATGTATGTACTAGCGGACGTCACGCGGTTTCACCCGCGTAGTTCCCGTTCCCGTGGGAATACGGGAATAAAATATAGCCTATGTTCACCGCAAAGAGTGCAGCTTCCCAACAGTGAAAGAATTTTTCAAATCAGCCCAGTAGTTCCGGAGCCTATTCGTTACAAACAAACAAACAAAAAAGCAAAAAAACAAATCTTTCCTCTATATAATATTAGTATAGATGTTTCGGAGTTCGGTCATTTTCTGTGTACAATTTGCTTATTTCGAAATATTAATACTTATAAGTAATTAATTATGTTTATCAGTTTTCTAGATAGTAAAAGTGTATACTTATTACGTACTTTAATTTGAGCAATACTATACAATGTTGTGTGAGAATGTTCAAAATTTATAAATTTAAAATGTTTAAAGCTTTACAACCAACCATATTATTTAATAATGTTTAAAGTTATACAACCCACCTGACAGCCTTATTGAAAGTGCGCATAGTGCAACACAAGTAACTGTGTACATCGGGTTGCCGAGTAGCTGCTGCGCCTCGTGTTGCTCCGGACAGACATAACAGCAATCTGCATACTTCCACCCCACCGTAACCACCTTCCTAGAATATAGAAAAAATATCATCAGAACTAGGTAGTTTGTGTGAATACTTAAGGTGAACATTTTCTTTAAACTATCTCAATATATTAGGATTAATAATAGTTATTTTAGAAAATAATGATGCACATTTAACAGCATTTCCACAGAAATGCATTTGAGATACAACTCTATATATTAATGAGGTGCATGGGTGCGTTCATCTGCACTATTTGGTAGTGGCTTGTATTTCTTCCACCGAAAAGCACATTTAATAGCAATTACAAATGGCTTAAAAGATCCTTACAATGAAGATATATGTATTATTCTTGGGACATGTTCTGTCTAAGGAGTGTGAATGGCTTCAAACAATTCTCTGATCTGAGTTTATTTAGGTATTTTGAATGTATTAAATACATGACACTTGGCTCTTTAAAAAATCTTTACAGATACCAGCCAATTATTTTTACCCAGGCATTAGGTAGGAAACATGTGGTTTTTAGTCGGTAGGAGTCCGGTATAGCATCCCTGGCATAAATTCAATAACTAACCTTTAAACTAACAAGATGAATGACAAACTCCTTTGTATCGACAGTCCTCATGAGTGCATATATCGCTGGCAGGTTTCCATAGCACACATTGACAAGGACTGTCAAAGACTTGTGCCCAATGGTCCGATGTTGTGGTTCTGACATTTTCTGCGTAATCCATTCCGTTAGCTGTTTCATTAGACCAGAGAGGTATGACTCTTGCCAGCTGATTTTGATACCATAGGAGATTTCCTGAAAAGGAATAATCAGTATAATTTTAAAGAAAATTTTAGAACAATACATAAGTAAAAAAAAATTATAAATATCAAGATGAATGAACCAAATTTTATAAAAAAAGTATCAAAGTAGCATTTATTTACTAACCTGCATTACAGAGAGGAGTTTTATTTTTTTATCATTGGATATGTTATCTGTCAGTAAACGGGCCAATATCGGCATAAACCTGTAAGGAGAAACAATTTGCTTTAGTTGTAAGTTTAAACGAATGAAGAATGTGCTTATTATAACTTATACATAGACATTATATAGTGTAGATGGGTAATTCAACTGTAAATAGACATGATTTTTGTTTTAAAGACATAAATCTCACTGGACAACTTACATACAACTATTGAATATGAACAACCATAGTAATAATAATTGCCCATGCTTGGTGGATTTGACTCAGAGGTACTTCAGAGCTTAACAAGATTTATCAGTCCCAATGAATATTAACTAGGAAAATGACTTGGTCGGTCTATTTGTTATGATTTCACACATAAAACAGTAAATGGCTAGAATAGGCTACTTTTATCCTGGGAACAAATTCCTGTGGTAAATGGGTGCATAGAAGCCTCATTATTTATACAGCCGGAACCACAAATCTCTATCTGAGTTACGTAAGTTGACTCGTGCTAGATGGGCCCGGTAACATGGACCGATGACCAGATGAAGGTTGTGGGGAGCAACTGTATATAAAAGGCGCAGGACTGTATCTTTTGGTGAAATTTGGGAGAGGCAGGCAGCAGTGGACTAAAATAGGATAATTTGATTGTGCTAAAACTAAATTTAAAAAATAGATAAGTACTGACTTGTAGGTATGTGTAAGAGCATGTCTAGCGCTAGGTTCAATTGCAGCCCGGGCCAGGACCGCTACTCCTGCCCAGTGAGGACCTCGAGCATCGCACATAACACGCCACAGTGAGCTGAAGAAGGCACATACTTCCGATCGTCCAGGGGAGAATATTGATAGGTCGCATGATGATGTTATCAACTAGAAAATAAACAATACAATCCTTAAGCATATTATACTACTACCCGTTCGCTCTAAGTTTGCAGGTCGTCTCGTTTACCACGCCTCTACATCAGCGGCAAACTTATAGCGAACGGGCTATACACTGTTTTTGGTACCTACAATACTATACAAATACAAATGAGGCTATGAAGTTATATATTTAAAACAAAGCCGCTTACCCCAAGATATCTAGTCATCAAATTCACAGCAGAATCACTATGTGTTGCCTCGAATTCTCTTGCAGCAGTGACAAAGGACTTTAAATGAGAAAATTTTCCTCCTTCGGATGTATTGTAACTTTCAACACTGTCCACATCCATATCCATTTCATAAGAATCGAGGTTACTCTTTAGAAACGCAAAACAATAACATCAATAGAAGGAGCGCATAAGTATTTAGGGTTTGAAATCAAAATTGAAAGAAAACTAACAAAACAGGTGCAAAAACTATTTAGCTATCATATCACAGTAAAATTCAATTTCAACTGTTTTTATCTGTCATTGTGTCTAATTGTCGGCCATGTTAGTTGTTTATAAAATACTCAAATTTGATTGGCCAATATCACGACCATAAACTATATAAAGACTTAACCCTATCTTGCAGTCAGCATCAGAACAAAACCAAAATCCCGATTACCTTGTGACTTATGGGCTCACCCAAGGTCAAGTCTCGTCAGAATACATGATATTGACGCGACTTGTGAAGTGCATATTGACCGTGTCGGGAGCCCAGACCTAAAAGGGAGTACACACACGTC
Source organism: Miltochrista miniata (assembly GCA_933228765.1). Lineage (NCBI taxonomy): Eukaryota > Metazoa > Arthropoda > Insecta > Lepidoptera > Erebidae > Miltochrista > Miltochrista miniata. Next base: position 9,760,538 of record OW121769.1, read on the forward strand.
GATGCACACATCCGTGCAAAGAAATCACGCACACTGAAGCAACTTCCATTCATATTTAACGTGCATGACAAGTGCAGTTTGGCTGGCACGTCTCCCACGTCTAATTAGCAATTGTCATGCACGTTAAATATCATGTGTACTTAAACGTCATTAAACGTCGATGAACAGTCACACACACATGCAAAGAAATCACGCACACTGAAGCAACTTCCATTCATATTAACGTGATTGACAATTGCAAGGCATGATCGTCTCGGGAGCCTTAATAATAATCGCAATATTTACTTTATGGTTCCTTCTTGGCTCTTGCTATAATTAAGAAAAAAAAGTCTGCTGAAATTCGTCAATGGATGGAATGTTGGAAAAAAGGGCGGGAAACCTTTGAACTAGAAAGGCGCGTTTTTTTGAAAAAAAATATTTTAAATTAATAATTATTGTATATTTTGTGTATAAACTGTAAAATATTGCTAGAATTAAAGTGTAAATAGAGTTTAATTGAATTTTAAAATGGGTAAGCGGAAAAAACGAAAAGTGGATGGGGAAAAAGACACAGATACTGACTCATCAACGAACGATGCAGAAAGATATCATCCCTACAAGATTACGAACTATGCTAGGCAGTACCCAGAGGATGGTGGTAATTTTGAGTACCTAGTCATTTTCGAAAGCGTAGACGAAGGTAAGCCGGTAGGGAATAGAGACCTGATGGCCCTTGGTGCTGTGCTACAACGCCATTTTAAAGGCATTAAACGTTTTAAACGAATAAATAAATACAAAATCGGTGCAATTTTTGAGCGACCAGGGCTTGCCAACAGTGCTCTAAGTAGCATTAAGGCACTAAGCGAACTTAATTTAAGGCGAAGTGCAATTGTGTCTCCAGCGATTCGGAGGGGGTGAAGCAGACGCAAGATGTTCGGGACGCTCCGTGCGTCGGAAACGTTATCGCGCGTTAGCCCGTTCACTACGCAATTGAAATCATTGACAGAAGTACAAGTTTACATAACTATTTTTTTCGCCCTGTTTAGATAAACCTCTGAGATTTTCTACTCGTGAGCAACTACGTAATTGATTTTGATGCAGTTTTTATCACTAACATGTAATGAAATTCATTTTCATAATAATAGTCCAGTCAAAATAGACATTCCAGTTTGCATTAATGCCCAACAAGCTGGTTTTTTGTGAAGGCCTTGAATACCTCATTACAAATGATATCAAAAGTATAAGAATAGAACATAATATATTTGAGAAGTATACTTCAATTTATTTTTTTACCTGTGATGATTTTTGCCAGGTTGAATGAAAAAGTAAAAATCTGCTGACCGTCTCCTTCATAGTTTTTATTTTTTGGTACTTTACTGTACTGTTTACTGTACTGTGTAATGGTACGGTACTGTACAAAAAAGAATGAAAAATATACCTGTATGGGAGCCCTCCTTAATTTTTTTCAGTTTTTAGTATTCGTAAATTTCAAATGCCTAGCGATTGCAGTGGTGCATGAGATGACAGATACACGGACGGCGTAGTCTCTGTAATAGGGTTGCGTTATTACAGATTATTTATACTGTTGGTTGATGGCACTTGGTGGAACCTGCAGCGCATATTGAATACCCACCACTTCTACCGTTCCACAGCATTTATTTACTCTACACCTGACCGCTTTCGCCTCTTCGCATTTTCAAAAGGAAAAACTAACTTCATGTCATCAAGTTACTCTCTCCTCGTCTCATTTTATCCTTTGGATACGGAACTGTAAAAGACGGCCAAGTTGAAGTTGGACTGGCACACTGATGAGGATTTCGCAACAAAAAAAAATGCTAAAAGATTACGTTGTAGGTATGGAAGTGACCTTATTCATTCTTTATCTAGTACTAGCGGACGTCACGCGGTTTTACCCGCGTAGTTCCCGTTCCCGTGGGAATACGGGAATAAAATATCTATGTTCACCGCAAAGAGTGTTGCTTTCCAACAGTGAAAGAATTTTTCAAATCGGTCCAGTAGTTCCGGAGCCTATTCGTTACAATCAAACAAACAAACAAAAAAACAAATCTTTCCTCTTTATAATATTAGTATAGATTTAGATTATTATAGTTGTTACAGCGGTAGCAGAAACACATCTGTGAAATGTATAACTGCCTAGTTCATGAGATACAGATGGACAAACGGACTTCGAAGTCTCAGTAATAGGGTCCCGTTTGGATACGAAACCAAAGAATATACAAAAACGAATATTCCTATATGCATATATGCAAGGGTGTACAAAGGAATAAATTTCGATACTAGTTATTTAGACTAGACAAGGCTTTAGTCCTGTCCAAACTATTACCATTACCCAAACGTTTCATTTCGCATAGCTCTTGCCCGCAGCTTCAGCTGTGTAGAATTCTGTTCACGTTACACAGACTTCAATTATATCATAATTAAATAATTCGTAAATTATATTAAATCATCAGGCACTTCTGAATATTTTGCTTTTCCGTGCTTCTGAGCCGTTGGTCCCGGTTTTCAGTAACAAATATTCACAAAATCATCTTCTAGCGCTTAACATATAGGTACCATTGAACATTGTATTACTGTTTTACATTATAGCTTAAAAACAAAGTTAGGGTTGCATTGCCTGTATCGGGTTGTAAGCTGTTTATTTTCAGTTCACTGTTGGTTAAAATTCAAACTCATACTTACAACTTTCAAATTCAATACCTATCTACATCAACTACGACGTACTAGTAGTAAAGTAAGACTACCAGAATATCAACAATACGCAATACGTACATTGAAAACTGTAATTTTGGATAGGAGAATACCAATTTTTTGAGTTTTATTTTATTATAGACTCAATTAAGGTTTATACCTACTGTTATATTGTAAATTTAGGAGCATTGGCCCACTGATTTATCAGTCATTAGTATTATACTCGTATTAACATTGATTTTACTTAAATATTAATATAAATAATGTACATGTTATAAGCTCAGTCAGGGCGTCCCATACATGAGCGCATTTATAGGTGAATCTTCTGGACTTATCTATTATGTGGCATCAGGCGGACTTTGTATTGGAAAGTATGAAAACGTTACTATAACTTATATAATACACCAAAGAAATTTACCCAAACAGATGCGATATTTTTACGCTCTTGAGCGTAATTCAGCCTTGAATACTTCCTTTTTTGTTTTTTTTTATTACCCATTTTCGTTACTACGGCAGCGAATTACGTCAGCGGGCGCGACAACGTTGTATACGGGTGTCCTCAACGAAGCCTGTTGGCTGACTGAGCGGGCGCTGTGAGGTGGCTGATAGCGGCAAAATGCACTCCCGCTCAACAAAACGTATTTTATATTCAAACAATATGAGTTTAATAAATAAATAACATCATAGGGCCCCGAGGTAACTTATTAGGGACATGGAAATAAAAAAAATAGTGTGGTACATTATATAACTACTGAATAAAATTGGTTATAGTCAAGGCGGTCACAGGTAAATTTACAGATTCGAGGCAACTTTGGGATAAATTTCTATCGAGCCGAATTTACTCAATCGTGTTTTGGAGAGCTGACAACCCTAGTCAATATACATAATAATAATTATCAATTTAAAAAATTGTGAAATCCTTGGTAACACCATTGCAAAATTGGTTCGAAATATGTCAAAATATGTATTTTGAGTCCCACTTCACCTTAAGAGCGACAATTCCAGCGAGGCAGCGACCCTTGCTGAAGTGACGGGAGTCATACGAAATGTACCTGTCTACATGTCGAATAAAAGCATATATAATGGTATATCTAGCTGCAAAAATGTCGTATGTGTAAGACGCTTGATGCGTAGGTCACGTGACGAGGATGGTAATCCTTGCCTCCTCCCAACACAAACAATAGCCATCACATTTGCCTGTACTTCTCTTCCAGAAAATGTCGATATTAACTCATGGTACTTCGTGGTAAGCCAATATATACCTCCTGTTAGCCAGTGCTTAAAATGTTTGAATTTCGGTCACATCGGAAAATATTGTAAAAACAAACAGAGATGCTCCATCTGTGGTGAGGGTCACCACTTTAAGGAATGTACAAAAGAGAGTAAAGATGCAATATGTGTACATTGCAAAGGTAATCACATTGCAATTTCCTCTGAATGCATAGTCAAGAAAAAGAAAATAGAAGATAATAATAGGAGATATCAGAAAGCAGAATACGCTAACATAGTTAATGACAAAACCTTTCCCAAACTAAACACCAAAACTAACTCCAATACAAACTACATTCAATCCCTTTTAAAATCAGAACAATTCTCAAAATTATTACTTACTTCTATAGTTAAAATCATTACTGACAATAAGTCAGACCAAGTCCCTATAACTACAGAGCATATTAGAGATGTTCTCCTCAATACTTTTAAAGATGATCAGTCTAAAGTTATTAATAAGGTATCTTAATGGATCAGTTAAATATTGTACAATGGAATGCTCAAAGCTTATCATCTAATAGACATGCTTTTTCACACTTTTTATACGAGAACCATATACACATTGCCCTTATTTCAGAGACCTGGTTAAAACCTGACAAACAATTTAAAATTAAAGGTTATAACATAGAAAGACTAGACATAGGTAGTAAACACAATGGTGTTGCAATTTTAATAAACACTTTATTACAGTACACTAAATTAAACATTTTACACAATGACTCTATCCAAACAATAGGCATAAAATTACATTTTAACAAGGAAATTATTTCAATTATTAGTTTCTAGGCACTCATACATGGCGACCAAACGCTCTTGATCTGACTGTAGTCTCACCATCTCTGTCACTCCGGTGTAACTGGTCTGTGGGTAATGATCCCATGGGGAGCTACCATTTACCAGTTCTTACTACACTCTTCAGTCCAACTGCAAATATACAAAATCATAATATTAATAGTTCCACTTTCAAGCGTCCAAATTATAAAAACATTGATTGGAATAAATATGTAAATAATGTAAATATTAAGTTACAAAATTTTTGTTTTAATACTACAGAACCTCTACAAGCTTATACTGCACTTTGTGAGATCCTTTTACATAGTGTCCATGAGGCTGATTCGAGTAAAATGACGAACTCAACCAATTCACATATAATACCCGGTAAAAGAAAGAGGAGTTTACCCTGGTGGAACAGTGCATGCACATTAGCAGTCGATCAATGTAAGTCAGCCTATTTACAATTCAAAGCAAACCACACCATGCCTAATTACATAAACTTTAAAAGACTACAAGCTTCAAAAAAACTCATACTCAAGAAAGAATGTCACGCTTCATGGACCACTTATTGTGAATCATTGAACAGGAGGACTCCTCTTGCGATTATTTGGAATATGATGAGAAGATTTAATAAAACATTCAGTACATCATCACCCATAATTGATAGCTGGTTAGAGGATTTTTTAAATAAATATACTACAGCTTCTCCCCTTACTTTTAGTGTCAACATTCCAGACAATATCACCTCCTCTAACCATTATCTCATTTCACCTTTTACACTCAGTGAATTTCAAAGTGCAATTAACACAAGACAAGAGTCCGCTGTTGGATTAGACAATATCTCGTATAGGATCATAGATGATACAATATTATAGGATGCTCAAAAACTTAGATATTTTAAGTCTATCTTTTTTTTTTTTTTTTTTTTTTTTTTTTTTTTTTTTTGTGTTCTATTTTAATCTGCAATCAGTATTTTTCTTTTCTTTGACTATAAGCAGATATGTTGGGTGATAATATTGGCATGTGGAGTGTGCCTCCCAGCAGAGACATCTACTCCTTAGGTCCACAGCTCAGTCACTCGCAAGATGTAGGCTCAATATGTCCTTTCTCTTAAGGCGCCTGACATGGCTTGGTTGAGTCAATTTGGCTGCAAGTAAGTTAGGGTGTTTATGCAGCCGGATCTGGTACTTTTTGGATGTTGAAGAGATTTCCTCTTTGACTGTGTCCATTTGAAGATTGTGATGTACTTCGTTATTTGTAACAGGCCATGGCACTTGGGCTATTGATCTGAGGATCATATTTTGCATTCGTTGCAAGATACTAATATTGGAGTTACTGGCACTACCCCAGAGCTGTATTCCATACATCCAGACAGGTTTCAGAATGGTTTTATAGATCAGTAGTTTGCTGTCTGTAGACAGTTTACTGTTGCGTCCCATTAACCAGTATAGACCTTTGTACCGCATGTTGAGTTCGTCTCTTTTAGTCTTTATGTGATGTCTCCATGTCAGTCTGCGATCGAGATGAAGGCCAAGGTATTTAGCTGTATCCCTGTGTGGAAGTGTTGTATTCTCCAGCACCACTGGAGGGCAGTTTCCCTTCCTCAGAGTAAAAGTGACTTGTATGGATTTCGTAGCACTTGCCTTAATTTTCCAGTTAAGTAGCCACTCAGACAATAGGTCTAGGCCCCCCTGCAAAGTAGCTGCGGCTTTCTGTGGATCCTTATCACTGGCCAGGATAGCTGTATCGTCAGCGAAAGTGGCAGTAGTGACGTCGCTAATCCGTGGGAGATCTGCAGTGTAGAGGGTGTACAAGACAGGACCCAACACAGATCCTTGCGGCACTCCTGCCTTGATATCAAAGAATTTTGAAGTTGCTCCTGAATCCTTTACCTGGAACAGTCTCTCTTCGAGATACGATTTAAGTATAAGGTAGTAACTGTGAGGCAAGTTTAACTTCATCTTGTACAGCAACCCATGGTGCCAAACTCTATCGAAGGCCTGCTGCACATCGAGGAAAGCCGCAGAGCAGTATTCTTTATTTTCCAGTGCGCTTCTAATTTTATTATATACTCGGTGCACCTGTTCTACTGTGGAGTGCTCCTCTCGGAATCCAAATTGATGGTCTGGTATAATGTTACTTTCTTTGAGCAGAGGCAACAGTCTTCGGAGTAACACCTTCTCAAATAATTTGGAGAGAATTGGCAGAAGGCTAATTGGCCTGTACGATCCAACATCGTTTGCAGATTTGCCCGGTTTAGGAATCATGAGGATCTGAGATACTTTCCACAGTCTAGGAAAGTACTGAAGTCTGAGTAATCCATTGAACAGCACTGTGATGAACACAATCGCCCTTCTCGGTAACTGTTTGAGAACTTCCTTGGTAATTAAATCAAACCCGGGTGCTTTTTTATCTTTCAGATCTCGAATTGTCCTGCAAATTTCCCGTGGTGTGGCGGGGTTAGGTGGAAGGGAGAGCTGGAAGTCCTCTTTGAGGCTTACCTCTATCTCATTCTCTATATTTCGGTTGCCAGTGTCATGATCTCCAAAAACTTCAGACAGGTGGGCTGCAAAGATGTCAGCCTTCTCCTGCGGTGTTCGAGCCCATCTATTTCCAGTAATTTTTATGGGAGGTTTTGTTTCTTGTGGTCTATTGTACGACTTCGTGAACTTCCACAAAGAGTAATTTGTAGATGCTGTTGCGGTGAGAGCCTCTAGTTTAGTCTGGAGGGTGGTGCTATGCCATGCTTGAATAGCTTGTTTCAGTTTGGTTGCAGCATCTTTAAACGCAATTTTATCCTCCAGAAGTCGGCTGTCGTGCCACACTCTACGAAGTCTCCGTTTTTTGAGTACTTCCTGCCGGATTTGTAATGGGAAGTTTATGGGTGTTTTTTTGGACTTCATGGCAGGTGTATTAAGCCAGCACGCTTGTTGGATTAACGAAGTAATATACTTCGTAGCGTCTTCTAAATCATCTGGAGTCTTTAATGCTATCTTAAGATCAATCTTGTGTTCAAGATACTCGCGAAAGGACTGCCAGTCAGTAAGGCGATTGTAGAGTCTCTCAGGTTCCTCAAATTCAATGGGCAATGTACTAACTGTTAATAAAACGGGCGTATGGTCTGAAGTGCCATCAAGACATGATGTGGCTCGGAGGTATTCTTTGGATAATCCCCTGACTATGAAGAAATCCAGTAAGTCTGGAGTCCTATCTTCATCCTTAGGCCAGTACGTTGGCTCAGATGTTGTAACGACAACAAGTTTGTTACTATCTAAGGCCATCTTTAGTTGCCTGCCTCTGGTAGTCACAAGTCTAGAACCCCAAAAGTTATGCTTCGAGTTCCAGTCTTCTCCTGCCACGAAGCGATTGCCAAGTGTACGAAAATATTCAGTGAACATCGCTTCAGTGACTTTATGTTTGGGTGGAAAGTAAACTGAAGACACCACCATTCTGCCACACCGAGTTTCAATTGCAATTGTAGTTGCCTGTAGGTAGTCAGCCTGAAAGGCAGGCAACAGGTAATGTTTAATTGTGGATTTCACAACTATTGCAGTGCCAGCATGACCAGTACCATCTGGGTGCCCGGTGAGGTATGTGGTGTATCCGCGAATGATAATATTAGTAGTAGACTTGCTGTGAGCTTCAGATATCATGACCACGTCCAGATTGTGTTCCCTCAGCAAAACCTCCATATCCTGTACATTGGATGCTAAACCATTGATGTTCCAGGTCGCCATGTTGAGAGTGGTCATTTTGTCAATTTATCGACGAGTTTGGCTATGAGGCTCATCAAGGCGCCCATTTGTTGGATGATCAGATCAAATTTTTCTGATTGTTTTATTAGCATAATTTCTAGCTTGTTATGAGTTGTGAGTGGATCTAGGGATTTTTGAAGGGCTTCAGCGAAGGTTCTTTCCTGGAATTCAGGGATGTTGTTGGATGACTGCTTTTTGGGCAATATCTTCTCTTCTACTGTAGGGTGTGGTCTAGTATGAGGCTTTGTATGTTTTGAAGTTCTTCTGGCTAGGATTTCCTTGTAAACCTCACATCCTTTGTAATTGGCTGGGTGTGGGCCTTGGCACAATGCACAAAGTGCGGGGGTGGAACGATCAGTCTTTGAACACTCTGATGTCTTGTGTTGTTGTGAGCACTTAACGCAGCGATAGGGTCTCATACAGTAGTTCTTTGAATGCCCATACTGCTGGCATCTTTGGCATTGTACTATTGACTGTCTCTTTTTTGGATCTTCTATAACGACAATTTGATGATCTATGATTCTGATATTTTTGGCTGCCTTATTATTAGGACCAGGAACAATATTTGCGAAAAATGTGGAAGTAGGTTTCTTGTCCGGACCATATTTGGCGTTAATAATTTCTCCGGTGACAATATTCCCTGTCTCTGTTATTGCCTCTTTTATTGCATCTAGAGGTGTTTTGGGATGCAGATTCCTAATAACAATTCTAAAGGGTCTCTCATCCTTCCTATTGAATGTGTGACCTATGAGATTGTTTTCTCTTACTACAGTGATCAGTTTTTTGTAGACATCCATTTCCTTAGAATTTATTCGGAGTTGATTTCTATTAATGATTCTGTAGGAGAACTGGCCTTTTGATACTACAGACTCCAAGAGCTCAGTCAATTTACTGACTTCTTCAATACCATAAAGGATGATTGGTGGAGGTTTGGGCACCCTTTTTTCCTTTGGTTGATCTATAATGTCCTCAGTCAGGTCTATAGGCAGATTGCTGAATCTATTCGACGTCTGGAGCTTTTCAGGTGACGGAGATTCTACTTTTCTTCGCTTTGGATTCCTGAGTGGGGGAACTCTTTGCCACGAAGGAGGCTTCTTGGGGTCCTCATTTGTTCTACGTTGATCTTCACGAGAGTGTAGTTCATTGGATGTTTGGATCTTACTCAGTGATGAACTTCTGGGTCTGCTTAGGAACAGACTTGGATGGAAAGCTTGCTGCACCAACTTCTTGTTTCCAGTAGTATTTACTGCCACAGGAGCCTGGTCACCTACCCCTGTAGAGTCTTCGGTAGTCCATTTCACACTTTCCAGCCCGGATACTGGAAAGCGCCGGGGGTTAGCCGGATCGCTCGACAAATCGCATTCATATTCAGACATTTTCATTATTAAGGGTTGGGAGAAAAAACAAACAGCACTTTCCCAAGGCACTGTGTCCACTCTTTTAGAGGGTATTTAATTCCTTTTGGCCTGTGGTTGCCAGGTACAGGTTATTTGACTGCCGCCTGTTGCTCGGCATTGTTGCGTCGTTTAGCACCACCCAGGGGGCACGTGTAGGGTGAGAATAGGAAACGATGGTAAATCCTACGGACGCGACGCAACCCACCCCCCTAAGTCTATCTACTATCCTTATTATCTTAAATCTCTTATGGGATAATGCATTAATACCTACTGACTGGAAAATGGACTGCCTAGTGCCCATCTTGAAACCAGGCAAAGACCGCAATAATCATGACTCATATAGACCTATTGCTCTTACATCATGCATGGCTAAAATATTTGAACAGATGATAAAACAGAGGCTTGAGTACTACATTGAATCCAACAAATTGTTACCCTTCAGTCAATTTGGCTTTCGCCGTGGCTTTGCTGCTATTGAAAGTCTAAATCATTTACTTCTTGACATCCACAAGTCTTTTGGGAACAACAGATTTTTGGTTTGCGTTTTCTTTGATATTGTAGGTGCTTTCAACAATGTTAATCATCATGTCCTAATGTTAGAACTAAAGTCCCTCGGCTTACCTGGAAAATTGATACTGTAACGTCTCGTGGTAAGTAGGTATGTCGCGGGCACGTAAGTAAAACACGGAGGCTGGCGGCAAACTGGTCTATTGCAATAAAATGGCGCGTGCACGCAGGCACGCGTACCTACCTAAATAGGGATGACCATCGACAATTAGTGTTGTCATCATTCGTTACATTCTCTCCCTCCTAAGTTACAGAGTAGGTTTTAACTACCTAGATAAAATGACACAAAAATGACACAAGAAAGACACATAAGATTACAGATATGGTATAACAATTAATTTTCACAAATGCATCGTTTAGCTCGGGTAATTGCACGCAGTGCACGAGCTGACACGCTCGGTGGTGATGGGGTCGGCTGGGGGTTCGACTCCGGGCCCGTTTCCGGGGGTTGGACAGGTGGTCCTTGCGGAGGGTCTGTCAAATCTGTCGGCGCGATTTCATCAGCACCAAGCGCGTCTTTTTGTTGACCAGTGACCCCGGATACGTCCGGACCCTCTTTCCCGTTTCCCGGTTCGACACCACTAGTTCGCGTAAGTGAATATCTATTTTTATAACCCGCAGCTATAATTTGATCGGCGTGCCTTCGCCACTGATATCCATCTCCTACGTCTACATTGTACGATACAGGACCTGTTTTTTTACAAATGGTGCCCGACGTCCACTTCTCCCCTTGTTTTGAGTAATTGCGTGCATAGACCTTGTCACCTATTTCAAAATCCCTAACTCCGTCAGGCCCGTGACGTACCTGACGCTCTTGAGCGGCGCGTACTACCTCTCCTACCTCCGGGCGTAAGGCGTCGAGACGACTACGCAGCCGCCTACCCTGCAACGCGACGGCCGGTGATATGTTTGTTGTAGCGTGCGGGCAGTTCCGATATTTAAATAAGAATTTACTTAGAGCCGTATTAATATCGTCGCCTTCGTGTTGCGCTCTCTTAATAGCTTTTTTAACAGTTTTCACGGCATTTTCTGCGGCGCCGTTTGTCTGGGGCCTGTAAGGGGCCGAAGTAATATGTTTAATACAATTTTTTTCACAGAACTCTTTGAAGTCCGCAGAAAAGAATGGTGGACCATTGTCCGTTATTAGTTGTGACGGCAACCCGAAACGCGCAAATATACCTCTAAAAGCATTAATGGTGGAACGGGCATCCGTGTTTTTCATTGGCAATGCTTCAATCCATTTAGAGTGTGCGTCTACTATTATGAGATACCTAGTGCCTCCACAATCCCCAAAGTCTGCGTGAACGCGCTGCCACGGGTGCAGCGGGAACTCCCAAGGGTGCAGCTGCACCCGCGGTGGCGCGTCCCGCACAACTCGACACGCAGCGCATGCTCGGCATGTCTCTTCAATATCTTTATCTAAACTAGGCCAGTACACATAGTTACGCGACAAATTTTTCATTTTATTGATACCTAGGTGACCCTCGTGAATTTCCTCTAAAATGCGTTTTTGTAATGATTGAGGAATAACTACCCTATACCTATACATTAAACATCCCTGATCCAAGGACAACTCGAGTTTACGTGCAAAGTAGGGACTCTCTGCTTCGCAGCTTGGCATCCCCGGCCAACCAAATAAGACATAGCCCTTTATTTTGTTTAACACTACACAACGTTCTACCTCGCGTGCAATGTCTTTAAATGATATAGGGAACGTATCTTTTATTAAATGTAAATATTCTACCGTAGTTTCCCTCTGCCCCAGTTGTGGTAACGGTAATCGTGATAGTGCATCAGCCGGTCCGTTGTCCGCCGATCTTACAAATTCCACCCTAAAATCGTATGCAGCCAAGCGTGCTGCCCACCGTTGAAGTCTACTGGCCGCAGTTTGAGGTATCCCCCCCTTTTCCCCGAAAATGTGCGTCAGGGGTTGATGATCTGTCCGCAGTAAAAAATTCCTTCCAAAAAGGTATTGATGATGTTTAGTAACACCGAATACTATCGCCAGTGCTTCCTTGTCTAGTTGACTATAGTTACGCTCGGCCCCGCTAAGCGTGCGCGAGACGCAGCTGACGGGCCGCTCGCTACCGTCTTCATAGCGATGCGCAAGTACTGCGCCCAACCCATACGCGCTGCTATCTACTGACAGTACGAGTGGTCTCCCTTCCTCATAATGCGCTAGTACCTGCGAACTTAAAAGAGTCTGCTTCGCCTGACTGAAAGCCTGTTCACATGTGCTATCCCATTTCCAACTCACCTCCTTCCTGAGTAGGTTATGCAGAGGGTGTAACAATGTACTTAAATTTTGAATAAATCGACCATAATAATTTAACATACCTAAAAAACTTTTAAGTTGAGAAACATTTTCAGGTTTGGGGGCATTGGAAATGGCCTCTATCTTTTCTGGGTCTGGTTTCAACCCGTCTTTGTTAATAATGAACCCTACATATTTGACACAATCTTGTAAGAAGCTACATTTACTTTGTTTAACTGTAAGCCCTGTATCGCGTAATCTTTCCAGAACTGCCCGTAAGTTACTTAAATGTGTTTTATCGTCAATTCCCGTTACGCAAATATCATCCAAAAATACTACACACCCTGGTATCCCTCGCAACGTTTCTTCCATAAGCTTTTGAAATTTCTCCGGGATACACGATAGCCCATAAGGTGTACGTCTATATACAAAAGTACCTATATGCGTAGTAATCGCAGTACACAATTGAGAATCCTCCGTTAATAGGCATTGTTCGTAGGCGTGGCTTAAATCAATTTTGGAAAACTTTTTCCCCCCGCTTAAGGTAGAAAACAGTTCTTCAATACGTGGTAAAGGGTAACAATCTCGTTTAAGTTTTGGATTAATCGTGATCTTATAATCGCCACAGATCCTTATATCCCCATTGCGTTTAATCACGGGCACTATAGGAGTCCCGTAATCCGAGTAATCTATACGATAAATGGTCCCGTCGGCCTCAAGCCTAGCTAGCTCCCGCTCGACGCGTTCGCGTAATGATAATGGTACGGGGCGCGCCCGTACGTATACAGGGTCCTGGTCCGTGAGTTGTAGTCGAATGGGGCGATTACAAGTACCGAGTGTTTCGGAAAATACTGTAGGAAATTGTTCACAAAATTGGTTCACGAATCGATCGTCTGTAATGACATGGAGTTGAATTTCTTTCATTTCTAATGCACGCATCCACTCTCTCCCCAATAGCGGACGAATTCCGCCTTTAATAACATATAATCGCAAGGCCTTACACGTGCTTGTTTTAAACACTACGTTAACGTTGATATAGCCCAAACAGTCGATTCGTGAACCACTATAACTACGTAAAACTAAATAATCTTTTATAATGTCTTTATATGAAAATAATTTTCTAAACATTACGTCGTCTATCGCGGATATACGACTGCCCGTATCAACCTCGCACTTCACTATAACTTTATCTATTTTTAACGAAACGAAATAAGGTTCATTACCTGCATTCTCCGTACTTGCCAGGCTCAGGTTAAATAGGTCTTCACTATCACTTACGAAATTTTGGCGATCGACTCTGCCACGCCCATTTTTACACACTACTTTCAAGTGTCCTTTTTGACCGCACTCATCACAAGTATAGTTTTTATATCTACACTTATCCGCCGCGTGTCCCTTGCCGCAGCGCCCACAAGCCCGCGCGCGCGGGTCCGCAGCCACGTTCCTGCTGCCTGGTCCCGCGCGGCCGCTGCCCGCGCCCGCGCCTCCGGGTGCTCGCGCCGCCTGCGACGCTCGTCCGTCGCCACCATAGCGCGCATAATGCAGGCCTTCGCCCGAGCTGCCGACGCCCAATGCGTCCACTGCTTTCGAGGAGCCGCTCACCTCCGCATGCTTTTCCGCTGCCTCTAGTGCCAGTGCTAACTCGACCGCTTCTTTATATCCGACATTTTTCTCAGCAAAAATTCTAGAACGCATTAGGTCGTTCTCTAAGCCTGATACAAATTGGTCACGCAAGTTTTCTTCGAGTGTAGAACATGATTTGCACTTGGCGAAATTGCACGTGGCAGCGAGATGTTTCAACGCCTGTAGGTATTCCGCGAGGGGCTCGCCGGCACGTTGGCGGCGTAATCTAAACACGTGGCGTTCGGCAATTTCGGAACGCTGTGGTTCTAAGTGTTCAGTTACGAGTTTCACTAATTCGTCGAACGTTTTATCTTCGGGAAAGCCAGGCGAGCACAAATCGCACATTAGTGCATACGTTTCATCCCCCACGACTGTAATTAGCATAGACACTCGCAGTTTGTCTTCTATACTGTTTAACATAATGTACTGATTTACGCGACGTATGTAAGTCGGCCATTGTTGTTTCGTATTTAGGTTAAAAGTTTCTATTTTGCCTATAGGCATGTTTATTGTGTCTAAATCACTATCAATACTATATATACTCAATCACACACGAATATTCGGTTCGCTAGAAGAGGCCTCGTCGCCAGTGTAACGTCTCGTGGTAAGTAGGTATGTCGCGGGCACGTAAGTAAAACACGGAGGCTGGCGGCAAACTGGTCTATTGCAATAAAATGGCGCGTGCACGCAGGCACGCGTACCTACCTAAATAGGGATGACCATCGACAATTAGTGTTGTCATCATTCGTTACAGATACATTGGGTGTTTAGTTTTTTAAATGAAAGGAAAGTTTTTGTCAAACACAATAACTCGTTATATGGCCCTAAAATCTCACATCTAGGTGTGTGTCAAGGTGGGATTTTGAGTCCATTACTCTTCATTTTATACATTCACAAACTAAACAACATTTTGGGTACAGACGTAAGTAGTTTTCAATATGCTGATGATTTAGCAGTCTATTGTTCAGGCAAAGATATGAAAATAGTACAATCTACTATCAATAACTCACTTAAAAGACTGAAAACATATTTTGAATATCTGCAGTTGGATATTAGTTATACTAAAACAAATGTTGTTGTGTTCAGCAGATCTCGAGTACTTCTAACTAATATTGTATAGGTATAATAATCATTTATTACCTGTTGTAGATAATGTAAAATTTCTAGGTGTTTTGTTCACCCGTAATCTATCATGGGAAAAGCATGCAAATTATATGATGGACAAGGCCTCCAGAGCATTTAATATCTTAAAGTCCCTAGCTCGAGTATCATGGGGAGCTGATCCAAAAGTTTTACTTATGTTGTACAAATCTCTTATTCGGTCCCATTTTGAATATAGTTACTTGTGTTTTGATTCTAATGTAAATATAATTAAAAAACTTAATGTAATACAAAACAAAAACTTACGGCTTATCACTGGTGCTATGAGAACCACTCCTATTGTTTCTCTACAAGTTGAGTGCAATATACCTCCCCTGGCATTGAGGTTCAAATACTTACTTACCCCCTCTTAATTAAAGTTTCAGATGCAATCAATATACCATCTTCACTTAGTTCTCTTAAATATCCTTACATCCTCCTAGACTTCCCTGAAATATCCACAAATATAGTACACCATGATGTATATAATACAGATGTTTTAGCATGCTATGTAGGTTGCTTTGAGAGCAAATTCTGTGACATGAATGTTACTATTGACAGGGATCTTGTAACTAAAGAAGATGTATACCTCAAACTCTCTGAATGGAGTGAATGTGACCATGTTTATACAGATGCATCTAAAAACGAAAATAATGTGTCTTTGGCTTTCTACCACAAAAATATCAAATATGGAAAAGGATACAGACTACCAAACATATTAAGTATATACAGTGCTGAGGCTCTCGCAATTCTTTTTGCACTTCAATATATTCGAGATGACATAATGGCAAAAGAACGTAAGAATTGGCTCATTATAAGTGACAACATGTCAGTTTTACGCTCACTTCAAAATAACAGTTTTTGTAATAAGACAAACTACATTATTTATCAAATTAAAGATCTATGGACACACCTGACCACCCAGTTGCACCTAGTGATAACTTTTCTTTGGACTCCTGCACATAAAGGTGTAGCAGGTAATGAATGCGCAGATTACCTTGCTAAATTAGCTACCTCATTGTTGAATCATCAAATTAAACACATCAATATACCATGGACAGATTTACTTTCATTATATAATAAAGAAATGATACGTGAATGGAACGAAGAAAGGGATATTACTATTGAAGATAAAGGTACATGGTATGCTGGAATTCAAAAAGAAATTGGTAAGGTTCCCTGGTTCGCTAAAAGCTCGTTTTTCTTGAAGAGAGATTTCTACACGCAAATTTGTCGTCTTCGTTTAGGACACTGTACATTCAATGCACACCTGCACCGTATGCAAATAATTATGTCTCCTATATGCACAGAATGCAATTTACAAGAAAATCAAACTCTCCAACACATTTTCTTCGCTTGTCCGGCTTATAACCTTCAACGCATCGTACTCATTGATCAGCTGTTACGAATTTATGAAGATATCCCGCCTTCAGGAGCTTCTATCATGCTCTGAAGGGCCTGATCCACTGGCGAGCAAGACCGTTGGCTCGCTAGCGAGCCAGCGAGCCAACAGTCTTGCTCGCCAGTGGAGCACCGAAAGTCCGCGGACTTTTTGTCCGTTGTGCGTCGAAGTATGCGGACATAAAGACCGCCAGTGGATCAGTCGAACCGGCGAGCCGACAGTCTTTTTTCGAATTTTATAGCGAGCGCACGCGCTTTGATTGTATATATAATGGATCTACGCTCGTTTCGTCGCTACAATTTAACGACATTTGTACAATGTTTTAAAAATCATAAATGCCTGTGGCTGTATACGAGTAAAGATTACAAAAATAAAAGTATGAAAACATCAGCATATAATGATCTTTTAGATATTATGAAATTACAAGATAAATAAATAAATAAAAAATTACAAAAATAAAAAATAAATAAATAAATAATAAATAAATTTATTAATAAATAAATAATAATTATTATTTTTATTTAATTAATAAATTTATTAATTTAAATGTGACAATCTTTGTCTTTCTCGCAACCAACTTTTTACCCAGACTTTATGGCGTCTTTTATTTTTCTTTTTTTCTTTCTCCTACATACATACATACATATGGTCACGCCTTTATCCCCGAAGGGGTAGGCAGAGGCATATCATATGCCCACATTTCACCTTTGTATAATTTGTCCCACGTAATAGGTGGTGAGCCGTATTGCCGTGTTTAAATGGACAGGCGCAGGTTGTGACTGCCTGCTGTTGAAATAAAGCCTTCAACTTAGCTTAACGACTGCCATTTTACTGGCAACCGGGACCAACGGCTTAACGTGCCTTCCGAAGCACGGAAACGCTCAAATAAATGTCACAAAGTGATCACATGGATGGTCACCCATCCATGGACCGGCCACAGTGAAAGTTGCTTACTGCAGTGATCGTTTACAGAACACTGAGTTCGCGGGGCCACGAGCGCTTCTTTCTCCTGTTGTAACAATATTCCTAAATAACAAAGTAACTCTGTTTGGGAGCACGCCATGTCTCCGTCAACGTTAGGAGCAGACTGTTTAGTCCGCTAGTGGATCTTATACGCGAGCCGACGTACCAACGAACCAACGGACTATAAGTCTCTTGGTTCGTTGGTTCGTCGGCTCGCCCAGTGGATCAGGCGCTTGATACTTTCAGACCTATTTATGACTATATCAATGCTTGCATTGGATTTCTGTAGAAGCTTATCTTTATTTATGTCCTGCAAATTTGCAGTGACTATGGATAATGTTATTGGATTGGAATTACTGGATTGGACTTATAATATTTCATGAAATATGTCAGTGTCAAGTGTCACTACACTTTGATACACGAATTTTAGTCTTGATGAAGACAACTGAAATCGCTGAAGAAATTGATTTGTTATAATTTATTGAAGATTTGGCTATTTGCCTCGAAATTAATTTGACTTTAGATACGTGATAGAAGATTTGGCTATTTGCCATCATGAAACTGATTTTATACTTTAATTATATTGATGGAAGATTTGGCTATTTGCCTTTGTGAAATTGACTTT
Organism: Miltochrista miniata; assembly: GCA_933228765.1. Taxonomy (NCBI): domain Eukaryota; kingdom Metazoa; phylum Arthropoda; class Insecta; order Lepidoptera; family Erebidae; genus Miltochrista; species Miltochrista miniata. The sequence goes on from OW121769.1 coordinate 9,778,995, forward strand.
ATATTTGTTATTATTATGCATATAGAAGAATGGGCTATCTGCCCTAAATGTATTGAAAACAACTGAAATGCTAATATAAGACTAGGCTGTATGGCTCAAATTGCCTTTGCCTATCCGATAATGGATAAATAAACTACTACTACTACTGGATGGAATGTTGTTGTTCTTGTTTGTATTTGCATAAAAGTTTTATTTTTATTTAGTCTTACAGTATTTACATAATAATATTTCCATAAAAATAGTAATTTTGAACAAAAATGGGCGTTGATGTTGTAACTATTTCACCTGGAAACGGTTTGTACATACATAACCTCACATGTGGTTTGTGAAGTCAATAAAATGAAACGTTATGGTCACGGTATAACCATTTTATAATAAGTCCATGCTTTTCCAGGTTCTACATACCCGAAACCAGGACAAACCGTGGTTGTGCATTACACAGGAACACTGCAAAACGGCAAAAAGTTCGATTCCTCAAGGGACAGAGGCCAGCCTTTTAAATTCACACTAGGCAGAGGTGACGTTATTAAAGGATGGGACGTTGGATTAACAAGGGTAAGTTGTTTTACTACGGCTAGAAGGTATATGGTTAAAAAATTAGAAGATGTTTTATGCTTCAAGTAGGTAGGTCTAGAGCATCTGAAGGTGGATAAGATAGTAAGGTACGCCGTGCGATGTCCTGGGGAATTGGACGAAATGGGCAGAACAATAGCAGTCAGACCATCCTGCTGGCATCCCCACAAGAGATAAAAAAATGTATGAAGCAGAATATGCGTTTCCCTAAATTTAAGAATTTTAAAACTCTTTATAATTTGATTAGGAGTTCACTATAATTTCCATTTCAGATGTCAGTAGGAGAACGTGCAACACTTACATGTTCCCCGGACTTTGCTTACGGCTCCCGAGGACATCCAGGAGTTATACCACCAAATTCTATTCTAATTTTTGATGTTGAACTTTTACGAGTTGAATGATTTTGTGTGAATGTAATTTCAAATTTGATGTTTACGGTGTATTTCAATTCATCCATAAATTTTGGTGTAACACTCGTGGTTATTTTAGTGTAAAAGGTTAATAATTTTTGTGCTAAACTTATGGACTGATTTACGAACTAATTACTAACGAAATGGGCATCAGAACAGGCGGTCGGATTGTCCCCCACAAGAAAATAATAACTAATTACTAAACTATACTTATATGTGGATTATATTTAACTAGCACAACATATTTTTCATTGTTAAACTTCCACAATATAAATAATACTTATTATTATAACACAATATTCCTATTATTTCACAAATTATTATTACTTTATGTATGTTAAATGATTATGACTTTATTATTAGAATATATTTTTTGCTTGTAACAGAGGAAAGCCTTGTAAAAATAAATATTTTCTTGCAAAAAATGTACTTTGTATACAGAATTTGAATTATTTTACCTTTAATGGTATACTTTACATTACTTTCAAAATGACACTTTTACTTCACTTACTTTCAATGTAGGAGCAGCAAATGGTAGAAACGAAAAGCAATATTATGAGTTTATGACTAATAAAAAAAAAAAAATATAAGTACTGAATTGACTTGACAGTCAGCAAAGCTATAAATTTTAGGCATAAATTACCCAAAGTACGAAATCTTTGCCTTGAGTTGTTGTTGGTGAGATTGTCACTAAATAACGGGGCCATTAATACATTATAAGACTTAACCATCTACCCTATTCCTCGGTGTCTTTTGCAGATACTTCAACACATTAAAGACAATATTTTATTATCGGGGTACTATAGTCTTGCACCTGTACTTAAAAGTCTTGTCAATTTAGGCTGTGGAATTGAATATAAAATGTGCAGTTGCGTAGGTCTGGTTTGGTGTTTTTTTTCTTCAATTTATGATAGAGAATTTACAAAATCTGTTATAAACCTCTAAATACCTAACAGCTACTAATGTTGACATTATTATTTTGCTCATGTTACAAAGAATACTGACACAGTACAAATGTTCCTATTTAGGGAGAAATAATTGCCATTAATATAATAATGCTAGAATAGACTTGCTAATATGTACTGTTAATGTGTTAAGTTATTGATAATGGGTGTAATAAAAGATTTTATTAAGTAATTTTTGTTGTTTTAATTTATCATGCCGTCACCGAAATGTAACCTTATCATTATCATTATAAATCACAGATAAGCTACAACCTAACACTGTATTGTTGATAACTAAATAACTATATACACAACACTAGCGATTGTCACGCAGTTTCATCCGCGTAGCTCCTTGATCCCGTGGGAATACGGGAATTAAATATAGCCTATGTTACCCAGGGATAGTGTAACACTCTATTGTTGATAACTATATAATGTCTCGCAGTTTCACCCGCGTAGCTCCCGTGGAAATAAAATATGGCCTTTTACCCAGGGATTGAACAGCTATCCAGCAGTGAAAGAATGTTTGAAATTGGTTCAGTAGTTTCAGAGCCTATTTGATGCAAACAAACAATTGATTTTTTCCTCTTAACAAAATTAGTATAGAGTATTCTACTGGCTGAGCCTACCATAATATATTTGCTTAATATTAATACCCAAAATTTCTTTATACCTAAATTCATTGAATAATCGATATATCATTATTATTCATTCTCTTTCCAAGTAAAAGTGTTTGGTAACGGTAGATATTAAAGCTTAGTCACAATCTAATATAACAAAGTCACACCTTGTCAGGCACAGCAAAAATTATGTTACAATAGAATAGAGGGGCAGTCTTCACCATAAGTGTTCATATAAATTTTATTGCCATTATTATAACAAAATATTGAACCCAGTATTATTTACCTACATTTTGCTCAATTAACAAAAATACAATTTATTTATTTATGGTCATGGTCAAATAAAAACCATGTGATTAAAATGCATTGTAACTAACCAATTTCAATACATTTTCACAGCACTGTGCAGCCCCAATATTATATAAGTTTCGGATGTTACTGGGAGTCCCAATAGCTCTATGAATCATACTATTCTGGGTAATAATTCATAAGAGGAACAATTAAATTCTTAGTGAATGGTGTACGGCACAACGGACAATTATCCAATGCGCCGTAAGAACAATTGAAACAAAATATATGTCCACAGGGTAAAACACAGGGATACACAATTTCTTCTAAGCAGGCAACACAGGATTTATTACTATCAACCTCATTAGGGGTTTCTCTCATTTGATCCATGTATTTTTTTGACCTGTATAATGTTTGCCCGCATGACACAAAAGCATGTAACAGTGTCACAACCCCAAGCAGTCTTAAATGTGCATAATAAGCTGCAGCAGCCGGTCTAATGTGTACATAGTCTATGTTTATCACTGACTTCCCTATCTGCATAGGCCCTCCATTAATGTAAGCCAATCCACGGTGTATACTCTGTACTTGTGGCATTATACCGCTCAAAGTTTTTAGTATAACCAAAATCACGTTTTGCGCTTCCGAAGTAAGTGTCCCATTTCTCTCAACTCTTTTCTCTACATTAAGTATGATTTGTCTTGTAATATTTTCCCCGAATATTGATAAAATAATGCTAATCAAACGACTCCAGTATGTCGGAAGTTTGAGGTAAGTTTCGTCGACTTGAACTATTCCAGAGTATTCTTCTCCTAGAGTCTGAAGGTCCTTTAGTGTCGTGAGAGATCTGTATATTAATGAAGATAAAGGTGTAGCCTTGGAAGCGTACCGTGAAGCCATCAACTTCGCTATGGATTCAGCTAATTGCTTCTCGTAACTATCATCTTTCTGCCATGCTCTGAGTACTTCAGCAGGCTGCGCGGTTGGTAAGGCCATCTTGTTTACAGGAGTTTCTGAAAATGCCTCTGTATAATAATAAAAAACTGATTTCTGTGTTTCTTTTTTACATGTTTACAAAAATAAATTGAACTGAGTGAGTAAAATCGACCGAAGATTGTCAACGTCAAACTGACGGCTGCTGATGTCAATAATGTTTTTTTTTATATCTCTGCATATACTGGAAGCAAGGAATCTAAGTTCATACAGACTAGACGGTCTTCATGGGTTGCATTTTTATTTTCGAAAACGTTTCCGTGCTTCGCCAGGCAAGGCCCAACCAAGACCTTGCCTTCTTTAGCATTCATGAAAAATTCCAAGAGCATGTAGCCACAACAGCCCGGTCTATTTCACACGGCAATAGACTCGGCTCACTCATTACTTACAATAGCCTCTTCAACTGGTAAAATGTGGGGGTTTACCTTAGATTATTTAGTCTTTATATCTATGGGGTTTACTTATTAATTTTGGAGCGGGGTCGTAAACTTCGGGAAAAAGTTACAATCTAACGTCTGTTAGTAGCATACCGTATGGGGTTCTGCAAGGTTCGCAGATGGTCTTTGCACGATCGGCTGCACGTTAGTGGCTGTTTTTATTGCGAAAGAACATTTCATCTCAACAGAAGCACGTTTGTACATATTCTGCGTTCGTCATCGTCTACTTATATTTCCTACTTATTGTATCGACCGTAGGCAGCGGTTATAGCAGGACACGTGTGGATTTAATCGGTAATAGTCCGGCATAGCATATCTACATGAGGGATTTCCACACGGTGTAAAAGTTTGTAAAGATGTTTTCGTTTTTGTTACTCAATCACGCTTTTATTCTTTAACTTCTTTGGTAGGTATACAGATAGCCGTCCCCCTTGACTGGATTATCGCACCTTGTAACTGCGGGAAACGTAAAAATAAAACTATGTAATATGTGATTTATCAGGTTTATTCCTCATAAAATAGAATACTTACGCATTTACTTACATAGCTAAAGAATTTAATCACAGTTAACAGAATCTTTCACATTGCATTGACACAAAAATAAAGAGACTTCATAATCATTTACAAAATGATTTATCTATGAGAAGAATTGAACGCGTTATTTTTTCGACATCCTGTATGGGGATGCCCCCACCAGGAGCGTTGTGTGTGTCAGAAGAAGCGATGGTATGAATTCGTGTTCGTATGTCAGGTACGTCTACGTTTCGCTGGGATCGTAGCTGGGGGGGTCGAAGTATTCGCTCGTCTGCGTCCACGGCGTGATCCTCCATCTTCATCGATTAAAGGCGAGTCCCAGGCTGTGAAGTGTTTCATATTATAATTAAAAAAAATATTATCATGATTTCATGAAGAAAAAGAGTAAATACGAAGTTTTTGAATAGTGCTATCTAGTTAACGAACAATCGACTACTTATTTATTTCGATGCAACAAATCCTTCATGGCGCTATGAAAGTTGGCGCACTTGGCCCACCAACAGGATAAGTGAGCAAAGAATTTATAAAAGGACTAGCTGATGCCCGCAGCTTCGCCCACGTAAAATTTGTTCCCGTTCCCGCTTCCCGTGGGAACTCATCCCCGGGGATAAAAAGAAGCCTATGTGTTATTCCAGACTATAATGTATATCTGTACCAAATTTCAGCCAGATCCGTTCAGCCGTTTGAGCGTGAAAGAGTAACAAACATACACACGTATAATAAAGGGTGTTTTTTTTCGAGGTATAGAACTTTGAAATGGAATAAAACGAAGGTGATTGTTTTTATTGATAAGGAAATGACTTTATTCGAAAGGAAATCTTCTGGCATTATAATTTAAATATGATTTCTGGCATATAACCGCCAGGGCTGGCTCGGACGTAGTCTAATCTAGAGGTCCAATTTTCGATGACTTTCCCAACATTTGTGGCCGTATAGCGACAATATCGCTCCGAATGTTATCCTCCAAGTGGTCAATCGTTTCGGGCTTATCGGCGTAGACGAGCGACTTCACATATCTCCACAGAAAATAGTCAAGTGGCGTAAAATCGCACGACTCTGGAGGCCAATCCACGTGTCCAAAACGTGAAACTATGCGGTTACCAAACGTTTCCTTCAATAAATCAATTGTGGCACGAGCAATGTGACATGTTGCGCCGTCTTGTTGAAACCACTACTCCTGCACAACATGGTTGTTCAATTGATGAACGAAAAAGTCAGTAATCTTCGCTCTATAGCAGTCACGATTGACTGTAACATTCTGGTCAGCATCGTTTCTAAAGAAGTACGGACCAATTATTCCACCAGCCTATAAAGCACACCACACAGTCAGTTTTACTGGATGTAACGGTGTCTCAACATACACTTGAGGATCATTATCACCCCAAATATGGCAGTTTTGTTTATTGATGTATCCATTCAACCAAAAGTGAGCTGCACCGCTAAAGAAAATTCGCTTATGAAAATCACGATACGCATTTCGGAAAGAACCATGATTTTCAAAATAAATTTGCACAATTTGGAAGCATTGTTCAGGCTTCAGTCTATTTATGTTAAAATGCCAAACCATACTAAACATAAATCACTTTACAGCTGACAAAAATACCGCCGGTTAAAACAGCTAGGCCAACTTAAAGTTCTATACCTCTAAAAAAAACACCCGTTATTAGTAAGAAGTAAGATTTACAAGGGACGTAATCAGGCGAAATAAAAAATCGCTCGTGCCCCGCGGACTCAGTGTTCTGTGAACGATCACTGCAGTAAGAAACTTTCACTATGGGTGGTCCTTGGATGGGTGACATTTATTTGTAAACGTTTCCGTGCTTCGAAAGGTACATTAAGCTGTTGGTCCCGGTTGCCAGTACAATAGTAGTCGTTATGACAAGTTGAAGACTTTATGGGCGGCTTGATAAATTTGTTTTGTCACAACCTGCACTTGTCCGTTTCAACACTTTCACACACACATCTTTTTAGAATTTGTCCTACGTGGGAAAAATTCTAAAAAGATGAACCCCATCGGAGATAAAGGCGTGACCATAATTATGTTGTATGTTTGTAAGTATGTAGCGGGATTTTAAAATTTCACAAGCGAATTCACAGTAAAAGTTTTGAGAACAAAAAAGGATTTACCTGCAGCAGAGGTTGCTTTTGACTTTGAAATTTTGTCTCTCTGTGATGTTGATTTTCTGCTGCTTGAGCCATCACGAGGCCCTGAAGCGTTCGAGTCCCGCGAGTCTCTTCGGCGATCTATAATGAGAATAACATAATTATCACTAACTAGCGGACGTCACGCGGTTTCACCCGCGTAGTTCCCGTTCCCGTGGGAATACAGGAATAAAATATAGCCTATGTTCACCGCTAAGAGTGTAGCTTCCAAACAGTGAAAGAATTTTTCAAACCGGTCCAGTAGTTCTGGAGCCTATTCGTTACAAGCAAACAAAAAAAAAACAAATCTTTCCTCTTTATGATATTAGTCACTAATAATGTTACATGGCTATTATTGTAGGAGGGGAGCCCATATTGCTAAATGTGTAGTTAAAGTTTCTCGAGAGACTCGAAACCTTTAGAACTGGTAGATTAGATGATAGGAAGTAAAATGTGTCGTTTAGAGTTTCCACTTATAGTGGTGGAGGAAACGGAAAATTTCATAAAATTGATCGATAAAAGGATGTAAAAGTGGTTAAAAGTATGTCACAGGCTTAGCCATGGGGTACTTTATAGCTAGGTTTATTAGTAAAAAAATCTGCAACTTATTTCATTAGTATACTTAAAATTAGGCGTGGGGTAAAGCTAGTTGGTTAAAAATACATGTGGGGCAAAGCTATTTGGTTAATAAATACATGTGGGGCACAGCTAGTTGGTTAAAAAATACCCGTCGGCGTAAGTTATGCAACTAGTTATACCTCATAATAAGTTAATTAATAGACGTGGGTGCAAGTTATGAAACTAGTTATGCCTCATAATTAGTTAATTAATAAATAGCCGTGGGGTAAAGCTAGTTTGTTTATAAATAGGAATGGGGCAAATTAGTTTATAAAAAAACTTCAAAATTATTTCATTACTGTAATGTAGCATTATGTATAATGCTCCGTAGGTACTGAACTACAGCTGGGAGATTCGGATAACTAAAAACAGATAAAACTTCAAACTGAAGGATACCTCCAGGACTTCCAATACTTTGTACCATGAGCTATATTTCACAAATTTTGCTCGTTTCATACTTTTTTGAAGTCATCAAGGAGGTCGTTGTCGAGCGACTACATTGCTCTATATAACAGTTAATCTTAAAGTTAATTTCATGTGTTATTAAACAATAGTAAAATATCTGTAATATGTGAGCTCATATCATTCATTGTCTACAATTAATCAACTTGTTATGTAAGTACTACATTATGTTGCTCCATCATGTTACTATGGCGAGAAATAAAACTTTATTACTTTATTATTATTATTATCTCCATATAAATCAAAGTACAGAGATTTGTTTTCGTAAAGTCTGATATTATTTTCAATGATATTGTTTTACAAAGCCTCATACTCATAATGCCCAAGGCATTCCCTACCAGCAATATGAGTATGGTGTTATAAAACGAATACAATCTCATAGGCCTTGTTTATGGCCACGAAATAAGAACACTCTTTAGGCTCTTCTACGGATTAGCGGCTACAGCGGGTATTATAAGTTTTTAGACACATTGAGAACAAAATAGCATGCCAAAACGCAGCAGAAGCTGGACTTACTAAGGCACAGTTGTACCACAAATTAGAGATAGTACAGATGGAAAACGCATGTACCTAAATACTTTTTTTTCACACCTACAAATCAGAATCGAAAAAATCGGTTGAGACCGCCTGACCTCGTGTTTGAGAATGAGTTGTATATGTGTGCATAGCCTCAGCGAATTTAGTATGTAGGTTTCCATCTGTACTATCTCTAATTTGTGGTTGTACTAAGAAGAAGACCAACCCCAATGCAATGTCGTACCGTCACACAGTGTCTTATAATCGCTCAGTAGCGGTCACTCTCTTCTTTTTATGTTTTATGATGGATAATAGCCAAACTAAGCAGATAGTTAAACTCCAAAATGTTTATCACCCATAGTTTTAGAAAAATTTAAGAAATCGAGAAAAGTCCATAGAAACCATAGAAACCCTTCATCTCCTTTGTTATTCGTATTATTTTCGTTGTTTCATTTTTCCATGATTAAGTTATAGTCTTGGCATCGATTTATCAAAAAAAAAAAATGAACGAATGTTGTCTAGTTTAGCGAGAATATTTTTTTTTGTAAATATTTTATTTATTTTTTTCTAGGGGCATCCCTTGACGGTCGCATTTTTTTTTAGATGCCGAATTGATAATTGTGAATAGTACTATTACCACAAAAAAAATTAGACGCTACAAGCCCAGGACAGCTGGGATATTCAGCTCTAAAGTTTTGAGTTAGGGTTGTCACTCAAATCTATGGTATAGTTCAGTTGTGGTCCTTAATTTTTTTATGTGTTATGATTATGAATCAAAACAGCCTGTTCTTTTGTATTAATTATATGTTTACGTATATGAAGAGTAAACTACATTTAACTGAAATAATAATAACAATCCTAAATTTCAATTAAATAAAACGTTTATCAAAAGAAACTAAGTAGTAACGATTTTAATGGTGTATAACCGCAATGGTGTATAATGCGAAACTATTTTAGAGAGAATTTTTATAAAAAAAAATGAACGAATGTTGTCTATTTTAGCGAAAATATTTTTTTTTGTAATTATTTATTTATTTTTTTTCTAGGGGCATCCCTTGACGGTCGCATTTTTTTTAGACGCCGAATTGTTAATTATGGATAGTACTACTACCAAAAATATAATTAGACGCTACAAGCCCAGGATAGCTCTGAAATTCAATTTTAAAATTTTGAGGGGTAAGGGTTGTCACTCATTTCTATAGTATAGTTCAGTTTGCCATATCGCAAGAAGATAAGTGTAATATCAATGAATAAATTTGGATTTCTTTTTGATCCCTAACACATAAAAATATAAAGACCACAACTGAACAATACCATTGACTTGAGATACAACACTAACTCAAATCTTAAAAACTGAATATCGCAGCTGTCCTGTGCTTGTAGCGCGTAATTTTTTTGTGGTAGTACTCATCAGCGCAATTAACAAAAAACATTTTTAAAAAATGCGGCCGTCAAGGAATTCCTATGAAAAAAAAAGATATAATTTTAAAAATCTCGCTAAAATAAACAAGTACACTTTTTATATTAATTGTTACCTACAATACCACTAACCCATTCCAAAACTTTCAAGCCCAAAATTTAATTTAATTTCAATTATATCTCAATTGTATCATCATTCTAAATATTATAAATTTCAGACATCAAAATTTTTTGTGACAACCCTATTTCCATAGAAAATTATAAAAAACTTAGAAACGTCTTATCTCAGCTGTCCTGCATTGAAAAAAAATAAAAATTTATAAGTAGGAAGCTACATAACTGGACATTAGTTAGATAGTGAAAAAAAATGCGACCGTTCACTAGAAAAGTTTTTATATTTATTTTTCTAAAATTTGAAAATGAATTTTTATTTCGTATGCTAGGGCAGGTGCAGACTTGTAATTTCTACACATCATTACGAATATATTCCTCCATTCATTGCTAATTTTAACCAGCATAAATTTTGATTATTTCGAGCAAAATCTGTAAAAATGTTTTTGTCAAAGTTCAATGACCTTTTAAGAAAAGCTTCATAATTTCAAAACTAATTTTTTTTTCAATTTTTGGTGTGTCATATTATGCTGTACTACGTTTATATCTATCGTTATTGGCCATAAAAAAAGAGTGACCGCTACTGAGCGATTATAAAACACTGTGCGTCATCAACGGAATAGTGCATGGAACTTCACTTTTAAAAATACAAGGGTCATTTTTACATAAAGAAACATAACAATAAGAACAGATTTGGAGCTAATAAGTTAAATAATAGTGTTAGTATTTCTTAAGCTCAAAACAAATCCTTATCATATCTATTCTATCCTTACCATAGTCCTTTTCAGACTTGATGCTAGGTGTGTCAGTAGATGCATGAGAACTGCCACTTTCTTTACGGGCTTTAGTAGCGAGGGCACTCACACTGTCCTTACGGCTGCCTGGTCAAGGAACTGACGTGTTTAATAAACTAAAATAAATGGATTGTTTGAAGAAGTCGCAGGTGGCAGAGGAGATTGAAATGGTGCTGGTTGTAATGAAAGGTGTTGGTTTAAATGAATGATGCTAGGTTAAAAGAATGACGCTGGTTTAAATGAAGGGCGAAAGAGTGAAAGAAGATAATGCATGCTACTACTGTTTTCGACGGCCATCTTATTCTCGGGTTCCGTAACCCATTAGAGTTCCCCTTGTGCTATGATGCTAGTTGCAGTACAAATTTTCTGTGTACTTATCTATCTACTTTCACCGATTTCTGTATGAACTCACTGCTTTCCTTATACTTCTTTGTTCCCTGATATAATTAGGTACCTCAGCGTCCTCCGCGAATTGCACTGATCACTGGCGTTTGCTTGGTGACAGTACATCAAACGATGCTTTTAACTGATTATCATACATTATTTTTTGTTATATTGTTATTCACCGTCCAAAAAGCAGATGGGGCCAGTATCTTTAACAGACAAGAGGGTACATAAGTATTTAAAAGTCCTTATAGCCCCACCATTATTTTGTAGTGGGTCCATGAGTATTTGAAAATTCTGTTGGACCCCTTAGTGGAACTTAGCAGTGGAACCAACAGTCCGAAAGGAATGAAACTGGGACAAGCGTCGTCGTCATCAGCGCCTGATCCACTGGGCGAGCCGACGAACCAACGAACCAAGAGACTTATAGTCCGTTGGTTCGTTGGTACGTCGGCTCGCGTATATGATCCACTAGCGGACTAAACAGTCTGCTCCTAACGTTGACGGAGACATGGCGTGCTCCCAAACAGAGTTACTTTGTTATTTAGGAATATTGTTACAACAGGAGAAAGAAAAAAAGAAAAATAAAAGACGCCATAAAGTCTGGGTAAAAAGTTGGTTGCGAGAAAGACAAAGATTGTCACATTTAAATTAATAAATTTATTAATTAAATAAAAATAATTATTATTATTTATTTATTAATAAATTTATTTATTATTTATTTATTTATTTTTTATTTTTGTAATTTTTTATTTATTTATTTATCTTGTAATTTCATAATATCTAAAAGATCATTATATGCTGATGTTTTCATACTTTTATTTTTGTAATCTTTACTCGTATACAGCCACAGGCATTTATGATTTTTAAAACATTGTACAAATGTCGTTAAATTGTAGCGACGAAACGAGCGTAGATCCATTATATATACAATCAAAGCGCGTGCGCTCGCTATAAAATTCGAAAAAAGACTGTCGGCTCGCCGGTTCGACTGATCCACTGGCGGTCTTTATGTCCGCATACTTCGACGCACAACGGACAAAAAGTCCGCGGACTTTCGGTGCTCCACTGGCGAGCAAGACTGTTGGCTCGCTGGCTCGCTAGCGAGCCAACGGTCTTGCTCGCCAGTGGATCAGGCCCTATCGAGTTGCTGACTTGACTTTTGAAATTCAACTACCGACGCAAGTAGATAACTTCCATAGTGAACAAGCGCACCAAATGATAATGTTCTTGAAACTTATTTCTGGGTCTTTGACTCGAGTGTTATCCGCCAGATACATGACGTTACTCAAAATTCCAAGTTCCATTCCAGTTGTAGGAAAGAGAAGAAACCTAAAATAACTTTCCCACACCATCCAAAATCGCTATCCAAATCAGGAGACAATCCAGATTTTAGCAGGGATCACAACAGATTGCCACATGTATTTACTTTTAATAAACATATTTTTTCTAGTGGGGACGGCGTCGTATCATTTATAGTCCCTTCAAGTTACCTTTAATATTGAATGAAAAAATAAACTTATTGCATAGCAATAAGTGTTACTTTACAATGAAAAGTAAAGTTTTATTTTCAAAATAGTGGCCTAATTTTATATCTTAACTTCATCAAGAGGGATGAGTGCTGATAGTAAGAATACAGGCATTGCCTAGTTCGACAACAGAAGCTTATTTCAATCGCTTAAAGAATGACAGATGCAATGCAGCCTTAGTATATATATGTAGTTGTAAACTAGATTGTGTGAAATGAAATATTTTCTAATTTTGCCACGGTTCGTGCTATTGTCACAGTAAAGGGTATATCACACCAATCGATCAATCGTCGATAGATACCATCGATCAACATCGGTCGACGTTGATCAATTGGTGTGGTAGCTTTAATTGATCGACGGATACCAGTCGACTAACCAATCGATCCATTGCCGGTCGATGGTAAGTGTCGACGTTGATCTATGAACCCCGGCTATATACCATCAGTTTCTTTCGAAATGTAGTCAGAAGAGGACGCGTTGTTGTCCACGTGGTTGCCACCATGTTGCACGTCTCGAGACAAATACCAGTATTTACGACCACGAGCTACACACTACAGAACATATAAACACAAGCAGGCCACATAATGAGGGCGCGGGGTCCAGGCGGGCAGCCATCGACGTCGACTAATCATCGTCGATCGACTATAGCTCGATTGGTCGGGTAGAAATTTACGATCAACGTCGACTACCATCGATGGATGGGATCGATCGACGATCGATCTATTGGTGTGGTAACACCCTAAAATAATTCTACATTACCAAACAAAATGTACCATTAGGTTACTTTACTATAGTCCAATAAATCGGTAGAAGCATATATTTCAATGGCAGCCGAAAACAATACCAAGTAGATAAAATTAAGCGATGAAATGAAAAGAAGTGGCTTGTATGAGTAATGTGATTTAACTTTGTGGATAAATACTAGTATTATTTACCCAATCATATATTGATTGGGTAAACAATATTAGTATGAAACAATTATAGCTACTGCGACATAAACAGCATTATACATATATACAATATGTAATTAAGTTAAAAAAAAAAAGTACTAAATGAGGGTATATTTCAAAAAACTAATAAATTATTTTCAAACCCTATTTGTAATGGTAGAGGGTTCTAGGAGCAATTCAATGCAAGATTTTGATAGTAAAATTGTTTAAAATATTTGAATGCTTTAGTTGCACAAATAGTAGACAAATATCAAATCAACTAATTTCAAAAAGTTTGACTCAAAAAGTAAAAACCTGTCAATACTCGTTATAGGCTGTAATGACAATCTTTAAAATTTTAACTAATTTTTTTTTATATTCAGCACGCCAAATTGACGTCGCCACCAGCCTGATGGAATGCCGTGGCGCATCTAGCGATTGAGGGCCACTTCTGGCAGTGGTCCTCATTTGCTCAGTGCACACTAATTTTGGATCAGTAGCACTTTAAAGTTTAAATGAATTACATAATAAAGCCTGATGTAGGCTTTATTATGTATAGTAGCACTTTGCAAGTTTAAATGAATGAAGAGATGGATTGGATATTATATAATGATAATCTATTGTTTGAGCTATTCTAATAGTACCCAGATAATAAATTAGTCAGAAACAAGCCCAAATTAAACTAATATAAGCTAGTGCTGTAGAACCAGATAGCTGATTAACATACTTACACTGCTTGGCAAAAAAGAATAGAAAATCACGGAGACGCCTCAATGTAATACATATGGCAACCTGATAGAAAGTGCCATCAATCAAATTGTAGTATAATGCATGGCATCTAACTTGGCAAAGTTTTGTAGTAGTGGGGGTAACTTCGCGCATCATACACTTAAAAAAAAAAAGTGCTCTACTCACTCCAAAAAGTGCTCCGCTCACTCCAAAACGTGGCCAAGTTAGATGCTGTGCACTGTACTATATTTATTAATGTGACATTATTGGCAGCTTTCGACAATGTAGGCAGCATGCAAAATGTTAGATCTGTTTCTAAACTTTTTTGCCGAGCGGTTTATATCTCTTAATACCATACATAGAAAATACTCTAACTCCAAAACAAACATTTGTGGAAAATATTATGAACAAATTTGGTATGCAGGATATTTTAATCTACACAGAAGAATGACCCGACTACTCATAACACAAGACAACATGAAAACAAAATTTATAATGGACATTCTACCTTTAGGCGTACTATCTTTAGACGCAGTGCCCCTAGAACTGCTTCTAGGTGTTGAAGGCTTAGGCGAAGGGCTCCTCCCATCTAAATTGTAAGATTTTATGCATTATAGGCAAATATTATTACTACTGGACCAAGCAAAGTTGACAACTTAAATGTGCCGAAAAACCTCTATAGTCAAATGGTTTATTTTGTCCAGAATTAAATTTACTAAAACGGATACTTGAGCTCGGTTTGCATCCTTGCAGACAGTACTAAGGTGATTCCGGTACCTGAGGTAGAGTGTAGGCAGAAAGGGCCATTCTACGCATTGGTCAAGAATGCTTGGTCAAGTAGTATACTGTATACAGCTTGATTGAGATTGGCTTAACTTTAGATTGTCCTCCCACGAGTTCGGGGTTCATATTTTTTTTACACAAAGCTAATATTATTAGAAGCCTCCACACGAAGTTTTAACTTGCGGAGATTAATGGTTAACGAGAAAAAAAATAATGAAAATCATAAAAAATTACCAAAAATTGTCACTTTTGACCACAGAATACCTACACTCTTAATGCTTTTGACATTCGGCTCGTCATTAAACGTTTCGTTTTACATAAGGTTTATGCACTAAAATGTTTAACTTCATTTAATAATGAAATAAATAGGTATATTCAGCGACTACGTAAAATTTTATGCATATTTTATTATAATACATATATTTCGTTGACATAAATGAATGCTATTACTTATATGTATTCTGACAATAATTTACCGACTATTGCCGCTATGTAAAACTAAACGTAAAACGCCGTCGACACGCTGTCACTGTCACTGTCTGACAGTTATATTTTTTTTGTAATACTTATTTTATGGCCTTTAACTTCAGCCTTTTAGCCAAACTATTGTTGATTATTCAACTACTGTTGGTTAGGTTAGGTTGGAACTGTGACCATTGACGCGCGACGGCGAGCGAGCGAAGCGAGCGTGCCGCGGCAGCGGCCGCCGAGCGCCAGAGGTGTCCTTTATAATATTATTATAACAATTTCAGACTAAGAAAATGCGAAAGTTAGGTTATAATATAAAAAAAATCGTAACTCAAAAAGGGGGGGCGTCCGCAACTTTTCCTTCAAGATGGGGTTCTACACCCCCTCCCCCCTCCCCCCCACCACCTCCCAGCCCTTAAATCGTGGGAGGACAATCCGAAGTCCTACCTTGAGATTCACTGCTGAAGTAGACAACTTATAGTAGTACAGTTCATTTAAGTACTGCAAAGATAAAAACAAATCTTACCTTCACTGTCATCAGCTAGTATTGAATCCTTGCATTTCTGCTTCATTAGCGAACCATATTCAATTTCGGGCAAACTAAACGGAACTTCATCATTTGGAAATGGAATAGGTTCTGTGTCTTCCAGTAGTGTTAAATCATAGAGATTCCCCAAATGCTTCCAAATATCTTGGGTCGATATCTCTTTGGTAATGGAATTAGATAGTTTCTCCCAAATGCATGCCATATGAAAATGTTTATTGATTCCTACGGGTTTGTGGTTGGCCATGGCGTAGAACAATTGGATTTCCATGTCGACATCCCATTGTAGTACATCAACAGCTTTTACTTCTGTTTCTTCTTCACTAGAAACCATGATATCTATAAAGTAAAATAACGTAAACAATTAACTTTTCAGAACTTTGAAGTCGGCATTCGGCAATTCACAATCCGCATTCCGCAAAAGTTAAAACAAACTCGAAGTCGAACAAGAAGTGACATGACAAGAACAACAAACAGTTTGGTCAAATACTCAAATAGTCCAATCCAAGTCAAATGTCAGTTTGTCATCATGCAAAATGTCATTGTCAACCTAAATGTCAACCCTAACTCGCACGGCTGCTCTGGTTTTTTTTTTTTTTTTTTTTTCTTCTTGTTCTTGGACTTTCTCGGTTTGAGAGTATGCCAAAGTCAAGTAAATTTCATTGTTGTGAAAATATAAATCATTTTCATGTTATGATTCTTCATATGAGCAGCGTATTCATGTATGTCCAAATTTGGACTAAGTTCTACTCTAGTAAGGCGGTGGTACCTTACTAGGGCTTGATGTGGAATTCGTCGACAAACCTAAAAACTCGCGTTTCACTGCGCTTTATCACTTTCCAACACTTTTGCACGTTGTCGAACCTTTATGTTTAATAATCCACCATAAATTACACATTAACACTCAAAATTACACTAGTTTTGAAAAATTATTAAAACACAATTTAACGCTTGTCTGAAAGTTTCCCGCCGAATCCCGCTGCTCTGGTTACTCTCTCACATATTACAAACGGACGTTTTCACACAACTATTCAAACTATCTGATCCCAAATTAGCTAGAAATAACCTGTTTGTTATGAGTATCAGACCACGGACGTTAATACTTGTATACATTTAAATACACATAATTATCATACATTGAAACACCCAGACTCACGAGACAAACATTTATTGATCACACAATTTTCGTCTCCGGTGGGTATTGGGTATCGAACCTCGAAAATATTTGTGCATTTGTGACAAAATATTGAACTTAAAGCAAATTCTAAAATTTATGAAAAATAAAAAAAAATGTTGCCACCATAGATTTAGAATGTACAAGATAAACAGTGTCAGATAGAAAACGAAACCAAAAAAGAAATATTGAAAAATGAATATATGAATATTATGAATATCTATATATGTTATTTAATATCAAATTCACACACTGAACTCGACACCATCGTAGAAAATATTAAATTTTCCATTTTATTCGTAAGATCACCACCATAGATTTAGGATTTTTCGCTACTCTCAATAGATATACGAAGCGTGCGAGCGAGACCTCATTATCCAGAACACTTAGCTCGAGAGGAAAAGAGAAAGCAAATTGTGTACTCATATGTCATGTCAGTATTTTGAATCGTTGAATCCTGTGGAGCCCATGGCGGCTCTATGTTATTCATAATATTCAACAATCTGTAGTGATATTACTATTAAAATACAAAATTTTATATTTTCAACGAATTTGGTGTCGTGTGCAGTGTGTGATTGTGATACTTCTCACAACTTTAACCCGAACAAATACTCGTTTTACAGGTAAATTAGGACTTTGTTCATTGCTTTTTTGCTTAGATCATCTAACCACAGGATGCGCCTTACTTAAGCATTGTTTTCTGCCATTGCACATGACCATTTGGTCTTTTGGCTTTATGAAAAGCCTGTACATCAGTACATCATTTTATATGATTAAACTAGTACATTACATTGTAGTTGACTGTACAATAACAATTAACCCACAACAGCCATTACGCGTTTGTCGATTAATACATTTTTAATTGCAATGAAATTTTATATGTCTTTGTGTTTCCCCCTTCATTTGTATGAAAACTGGCAGAATATTTTTGTATGCAGTGGTTCGCAAAGGCTAGTCCCGTGTTATATGGTCTAAGCTTTTTTGATTTACATATTTTGGCAATTTATTTAGAAATTTTACTAAAAAACCCACTGAAAACGTAGATTATGAATTTTCCTTCATTCCTATCAGAATATTTAATGTGTAAAACAATATTTGGAGGATATGCAAGGCAGAATATACAACTACTACTACAATGTCATTCGGGGTTAATTTATAATAAACTAGATGATACTTGCCGCTTCGCCCGCCTTAACTTTAGTACCCGTTCTCGATTCCTGTGGGAAAATATTACCGGTATGAAAAGTATCAAGCTAGTGTGGCAATGTAGATTATATTTTTTTTTTTAGATTTATCATTCTCTTAGTTTAAAAGTTAGAGGGGGGGGGGGACTCATTTTTCCACTTTGGAAGTGTCTCTTGCGCAAACTATTCACTTTAGAAAAAAAAATATATTAGAAACCTCAATAGCATTTTTGAAGACCTATCTATAGATCCCCAACACGTATGGGTTTGATGAAAAAAAACATTTTGAGTTTTAGTTGTGAGTATGGGGACCCCTGAAATTAAGTGATGTTTTCTAGTTTTATATAAAAATCTTGATGCGGATGACACACGGATGGACAGATAGACATGACAAATCTACAAGGGATCCGTTTTGCTATTGGGCTACGGATAGAGATGGGTAACGACCCGGGTTAAAACCCACCGGTGGGTAAAAACCCAGTTATCACCCGTTTCAATCCACCCACTGGGTGGTTTGGCCGGGTGAAAACAAAATATTGCCGATAAAACTTGCAACGCGCTGCGATCGGTTTGCGGGGTGGTAGGTAGAGATGGGTAACGACCTGGGTTAAAACTCACTTTTTGAAACGGGTGATAGTGGGTTAAAACCTAGTTATCACCCGTTTCAATCCACTCACTGGGTGGTTTGGCCGGGTGAAAACAAAATATTGCCGATAAAACTTGCGGTGCGCTGCGATCGGTTTGCGGGGTGGAAAAACTGTGCCGGAGGGGGGGGGGGGGGGGTTTGATCCGCGCCCCGCCCGTGCTCAAACTCACTGTCTCTCTCTTTACTCTCTAGTGTACTTCGCTACGCCAGTTAGAGTGGGCGCGTTTTGTGTGAATTTGTTGTTGTTTTTATTTACGACTCTGCATTATTATTGTCATCTGATCCAGTTTTTACCTGAATGACCTTGGCTTGAACACCTTGACTACGATTTGCTTATGAAATTTGATTCTGTCGACCCGGCTCTTGCCAGCTCGGGTAAGTTATTCGCTGTGGCTGGCCCTCTCGGAAAGATAGGCCCCGACAATTCGACGGAGGTAGGGAGGCACTCCATGATAAATATGTGCCTCCCTAATGCAGCTTCAGAGCAAGATGTTGAATGCGTTGGCGATGTCAAGAGACACTGCCATCACCACTTCGCCCTGTGATATCGCTTCCTCCGCCAGTCCTCAAATGCGCATGATCGCGTCCACGGTGGAGCGCCCCTGACGAAAACGTAACTGGTTATCCACCAGATCTGTCCCCACGCGTGTGAGGTGCCCGCCGAGGCGCTGTGCAATAATACGCTCAAAGAGCTAGCACACCTCGTCGAGCAACACCACCGGCCGGTACTCGGATGGGGAGTAAGCCCCCCCCCCCCCCCACCTTTCAGATCAGAACCAGTTTCCCTGTCTTCCAGACCTTGGAAAACTGGCCTTTTTCAAGGCATGCGCTAAAGAGCCCTATAAGCCGCCCAAGTACCTCGAAAGCCAGTACCTACGCTCGGCCTGGAATGCCGTCGGGACCAGGGGCAGTGTTCCTGCGGGATCTAAGCCGCAGTACAGCCGCCCCTAACTGACCCTCCGTGACTTCAGGTGTACATCGTTCTCGCTGTTATCCGCGCCGGGCGCCTGAGACGAAGCCTGTTCCTCCACCCTTGATGGGAACAAAGAACCCAGGACCCTCCAGCTGGAGACTCTGGGTCAGTGAGGGTGCCTTAGGGCCTAGTTTGCCTCTTAACATAAGGTACGGGCGCTCCTATGGGTTCCGCTCCAGGATCTCAGGCAATCTTTTGGACCGCTTAATGGCTGCTTGAGGGGCCTACTTGGCCACCCTGTGCCCCTCATAGAGCTCCATCTCTCGAGCTGCTGCATTGTCTGGGAGGCGACGCCTCCGGCGGAATCTGGGGTGGCGTACTGACGGCGCGCGGAAATGCACGCTGCACGCAGCTGTGCGATTTCCAGCATCCACCAACGTCGAAAGGGATATGTCGGTGGTCTGATGACGACTCATTCTCCTTTACTACACGCTATCCCTGGACACAGCGGGCGAGATCAGGGGTCGCAAACGATACGTCTACGACCGAACTAAGCTCCCGCCGCGTCCTCCGTTTTAGGATTACTAGGCCACGTGTAGTGACCCAGTCCTCCAGTTTATGGACCACTGCGCGATGCTCTGGTACAGAAGATTCTGAGCAGCAGAGAAGTGGTTCAGGTTCACCTGCAGGATGCGGATATGGGTGTTCATTAATGGACGTCCATCTATGTACCCTACCGCGAAAGTGGACGCTCTTGAGCGGTACCCTCGCTCCCCCGAACGGACGGACGGGGCTTTAACTTGGAGGCGGCGCAGGCCTTGGTGCCCACCCAGTGGTCAGCCGCCTTGCCCTCCACGACACAAAACAGAGTCGCGGAGCGTCACAAGCAAGGGCCGTGTGACCGGACTAACCACAGCGGAAGCACCGGTCTCCCACGGTGACTTCCGCTGTGCACTGCACCCCCACATGACTCCACCTGGATTCGAGGTGATGTAGAAGATGCACCTGCGCCTTGAGGAAGCCCACATTGAGAAGGCTCCGTCAGTCTGCCACTTTCTGAGCCACCGCAACAGGGCAGCTTGCTACTGCCGACCCGTGACCAGTGGTACCAAAGCGAATTTCGCTAGATCTTATTTTCGCGACGGCAGCCGCTCGCTTCCATGACGGCGGATATATCTTCTCTGTCGTGGCCGCGTCATCTAGACCCGTTATGCGCAGACCGGCGCATTTATTGGGTCTGGTGACGCTGACGCGTGTGAAATCCCCCGTGTCGGTGTCTACCACAGCTTAGCCGCTATAGGGTCCCACAGCTCAGCCTTGGACCGCTGGTGGCGCCGGAGATCTCGAGGAGGAGTGCTACAGTGCGCGTCACCTTGCATCGGAGCCTCCTCCTGTGTCGAGGTCCTTTAGGTCCACTGAGGCTTTCGCCTGCCTCAGGACCTCAGCGTAACCCACGCCCCTTGCCATGCCCTCTGTCGTCACCGTAAGGACGACGGCAGTGGCGTGGGAGCACGGAGCCTCTTTGGCGCCTTCGCCGCGGCGGCCCTTGCCGTCTTTTTGGCAGCCTTAGCTGCCTTCTTTTTCGCTCCCGCTACCTTCCGGACACTCTCTGGAGGGGTTCTGGGGTGCAGCGGAAGCGCTAGCTGTGCTGGGGAAAGCGGGGTTGCCACTCTCCCCATGCGCCATCTTCTTGGGGGCGGGGGAGGGGGCGTTGGCCTTTCGCTGTGGACCGGGAGCCCAACTGGATGCAGCCGTCGTCACATACGATGTGACGACGAGTGCCGCTAGTGGTGGGCGGTTTGCCCGGTCTTCGAGGACGCCGAGGCGTCACTCGATGGCCTCCAGTAGCTGAATCATGCTCGGTGTCACTTTGGGTGCACGAGCAGGGGCCTTTTGTGGAGCGGGGGTTGTCACACCCCAAGCCAGCTGCGTTAGCTTGGTGATTTCCTCCTGCATCAGCTGTTGCTGTTTGCGAGAATTGGCAAGCTTATTAGTCTCCAGGCTCGCAACCCGAGCCCAGAGTTTTTTCTCCGCGTTGGAGATGCTCCTATCGAGCGATCCAACGCCTTAGTGGCGCCTGTGACGGCTTCCGCCACTATCTTCTTCCTGCCCGCTACATTCTTGGCGCCTTTTACGGCGCCAGAAATGAGAGCAAGAGACGCCATTATCTGTTTTGCCGCTGATACATTTGATGTGAAGAATGTAGCTGCGTTAGCTGTCCGGCACTGTCCAGCGGGGGGCACATCTACCGGGCGGCCCGATACCCTCCCCTTGGTTCTGTAGAGGTTGGCTTTCCGACCTCTACCCGCAGTGGTAGCGTCGATTTATTGAATAAACTGCCTACTAATTAGTTCTGTTTTGAAAATATATATCTGTTTTAAGGGTAAGGAGTTTATTTTTGATTTGCTAGACTACTAAACACTACTTCCCACTTCTTACTAGTTTACGAAACCTATTATCACCCTCCCACTTCTTACTAGTTTACGAAACTTATTACCACCCTGCAAAATGGGTGGAAACTTATTACCACCCTGCAAAATGGGTGATTATGGGTTTTAATTGGGTTAAAACCCAAATCACCCAGTTTTAACCCAAATGGGTAGATTGGGCTATAACCCGCTACCCATCTCTAGCTACGGAACCTTAAAAACGCAAACATAGTAGTAGTATATATATGGCAGCCCCCCGTAATCTCCCCTTTTCCTGATTTTAGTATTTTTGTCATAGCGGCTACGCACATGGTCCGGTTCCATTCCAAAAAATAGCAAGAAATCACGTTTGTTGTACGGCCAGTCCTTGGATGGGTGAACATTCATGTGACGTTTCCGTGTTTCGGAAGGCACATTAAGCCGTTGGTCCCGGTTGCCATTAAAATGGCAGTCGGTAAGCCAAGTTAAAGGCCTATGTAGGCGGCTTGAAAATTCAACAGCAGGCAGTCACAACCTGCACCTGTCCATCTCAACACGGCAATACGGCTAATCAAATCTATTGAGCACTTTCCGAGATCCTTTCGGACAAAGCAAAGCAAACAGACATAAGATACCGAAGCCGAAAATTCCAACTATATTTTCGGCTTCGTTATCTTATGGCGAACACCCAGAGAGTTCTTTTTAACATTTCCAATTTTTTGACTTTTTTATCATTTTATTATATGTATATGCAACTATAGATTTAAATATTAGGAACCAACGTGAAAATATTCATGTTAGGAGTTGATTTAATTTTCATCACATTTTAAAGATCAAGTTCGCTTTATCCCAAGTGTAAGTTTGTGAAGATGTTTACATGTTTGATAGTCAAACGTGGCTGTAATTTGATACATAGACGGTTTATAGCCTGGAATAAGATGTTAGGCACTTTTCATCCCTGGCTATAAAATGCTCCCATTGTGGCGGGAACGGAAACAGATTTCCACGGATGAAGTGGAGGTCATCTGCTACTAATTAATATAAACTTATATTAAACACTCAATTAAAACAAAACTGGTGTTTCGACTTTCATAGATACTTACCCCTTTTCCTTTTTCAGAAAGCAACTACCTATTACTGATTTTTTACATACGTACTATAAAAATACTTATAAACAAGCTATCGAAATGCAGTACCATTTTCTAAGGTAGTCTTTTTATTTATAGTTTACGTGAGCAAAATCCTACATGGATGCTTTGCCGGACTCCTACCGACTAAAAACCACACGTATCCTGCCCAACTGCTTACGGTTGGGAGCCCCGAGTAAGCTTTTGGAAGGATACCCCCGGACTCTCAACAGACCTTCGTCTACCACTGCTATCCCGCGTCTTTGGTATTTTTTCGGGTGTTATTCCGCTTCTTAGGAGTGTAGGGGGGGGGGGGGGGTGCGTGAATCCCTCACGTCACTGTCCTCAGGCCCCCGGGAGGCTGATAGTCTTGGGCGAAGAATTTGCTTACTGAAGTCATCGTTTAAAGAACATTGAGTCCGCGGGGTCACGTAGAAGATGAAGTCTATTATAATAATAATTGTACAATAAACTTTATCTTTAAGCTCTTCAAAAACGCTACATTTTATTGACTGCCTCGTTGGTCTGAGAGGTCGATGGGTGCGAGAGGTCGTTGGTTCGTTTGCCACCGAAGACAAAGATTTTGGTCGACACGATTCTGAAGTGCTTTTATCGATAACATACAGTTTGTCTATAAAGTCGTGAAATGAATGTTTGACGAACTAAAAATAGTTATGTGTGTGGCAACACTGGCAACAAGAAACATAAGTACGTCAGTTGTCAATGCTATCGTCGAATTTCGTTTATTCTCTCACGTAACTTTAATGTTTGGATTAAACTGCAACAAATTGAGACCAAACTACGCATAAAGGTTTGAGAAATGAGTGAAGAAAATCGGAGTGGTGCGCAGGAAGTGATTTTTAAAATTTTCCAGTGATGATTCGCGGAGTACCAATCTGGACAATTGTTGTGGGATTTTGAGGATGTTTATGAGCGAACAGCATCTTTGGTGGGTATGTAACGTGTTATTGTTTGTTTTGAATCTGTCTGAAGTTACAAATTTACTGAATTTACGATTTGGAGACAAAAAAAAGGCATTGTTTGCATATTTTTAGGTTAGAATCTTAAACTTACAATCTACCTATAATGTAAGTCAGTGGTTAGAACAACATGGTTATTTTATAGTACGACCTACATTTTTGATACTCAGTTCAATCTGGTTTTCTACCAATTTTTATTTTGAATTAATTGCTTCATGTCAATAGTTTGTTTCCAATATGTAATTAATTTTCTTTTTTTACTCTTTTCAGGAAAATCAGAGAGTACAGTTAGGCGAATAGTTAACGAAGGTTTTAATAATGAAGGAAAGTTTGAAACTCCTGGTAAACACAGAAAAGGTCGGCAAAGAAAGAAATAGACGATTTTAATATTTGAGCACTGCGCCAAAAAAACCTAGTCAGATGGGGGAAAGTTACAGATAAAACATGTAATTACATGATTGTGGCAAAGCAATTGGGACTGCTAGGCACCTGCTGGTGGGTTGTAAGACGCTATTAGACCGGGGCTTCTGGATCTGGTTCAATAACTTTATTCTGGATCTGATTCAATAAAACAGAAACAAAATTAAAAATGTATAATGTGTTTTATTTATTAACTCACTAGCTGATGCCCGCAGCTTCGCCCGTGTCGAATTTGTTCTCGTTCCCGCTTCCCGTAGGAACTTATTCCCGGGATGAAAAGTAGCCATGGTTATTCCAGATTATAATGTATCCCTGTACCAAATTTCAGCCAGATCCCTTTAACCGTTCGAGCGTGTAAGAGTAATAAACATCCACACTCACAAACTGTCGCATTTATAATATTAGTAAGATTTTACTCGGAACGAACTCCTCGTATCAAAATCATTTTGGTCGTACTATATAGGGTTGCATACATGCATTCAGCAGCGCACTCATTTAATTTCACGACTTTATAGACACACTGTAAGTAGGTGAACTTTTAACAACACTATTTAACTCACACAAAGATATTCCTCTTTTGGTTTCGTTTTCTATCTGACACTGTTTATCTTGTACATTCTAAATCTATGATCAGTACAGAATATTGTAAAATATGAATGACATATTATCACCACGGGTGCTAGGGTGATAAATTAAGAGTACACAAGTTGCTATCTCTTTTCCTCTCGAGCTATGTGTACTGGTAAATGAGGTCTCGCTCGCACGCTTTGTGTATCTATTGCAAGGAACTTATACTTCTAACTGGAATGCTCACGTGCACATCAAAAGCGTTCCGGACAAGGAAAGCTATAAAAGGGGATGCTATCTCTTTCTACTAATGTGTCCAAGCAGACGCTTCAGCTAGTGAGACAATATTTTCTTATTAAGTTGAAAGACATAGGTACACAATAATAAAATAAATGATATCTATGGAACTTACAGTTATGTATGTTTTAATTAGGTCTTGCAGAAGACAATTTAATAATTTGACGAATTGAATGACTTGTAATAATTGACGTGAAATTTTTAAAATTAATGAATAAGATACTAGATCAGTTATTACCTATGTGGAGCCATTCTTACACTACCGGCTCGGTATGATGGCCGTTAAGTAGGTACGAAGAGTATTTGGCAGAGCTTGCTTGCTCTCTCTTTTTTTACAAGGCCTTTTAGTACCACCTAATATCTACTACTTTATCAACTCAACTACTAATGATTAGACCGTTTTACTCGGTCAATGTCGTAACTTAGTTGATATGTCAAAAATTATAGCGTGCCGCACGTATAATTACGTATGACGGTTTAGGGGAGAGGGGCCGAACGTCTATATTTTTGTTTAGATTCTTACGTATCAAATATTACGTGTCGGCCTATGCTTTTCATACACAAAGGAAAGAGGGGATGGAAACTACGTAAAACCAACTATCGTATCATACAATCAAATAGGTATGTATATGTATATATTTTTACCGAAGTATCTAACCCCTTTTTGCTTTCGGTAAGAATATTGGGAAAGAGAAATTTCATTCTACCTACACAAAAATCTCACATCAATTCAATTTCCTAGTAATTTAATACTTGTTCATTAGTGCTGGAGGTCCTGGGTTCGATTCCTGGGTCGGTACAAATGTTTTTGTGATCCACTAATGTTTATTTCGCATAAGCTTGTTTTAGCCTAATTTGGGCTACATCCACAAATATTTATTTTATATTTATTTTATTAAAAGTAAGTCCGATCTAGAACGTACCGTGTTGGCACCACAATGAATCTTCAGAGTTGCCATGCGTAATTTATGAGTTACTACCAATAGTTATTATTTTTCAAATAAATTTATTTTAAGTAACACCAATAATGTATGAAATATTGAAATAATAGAATTTTGAAGTTAAAACATTAATTATTATAATAAACATTAACGCGTATTGACCAGCACGTATGAAAACTGTTACCTCTGATCTAGTCTACTACTGGTCATAAAAACTACCGTCTGTTTCTTTTTATTACCACTTACAACACACTGCGTTGCTAGAAAGAGAAGAATCCCCTTAAGTCGTTGTCCTGCTTGGGAACGTTTTTTACCTCTGACATGAAGTAATGCAATATAAACCGAATGATGTTGAAAATAAAGTTCAATTTTAATTTGTTTTTGTGATTTCGTAAGCATTCCAGTTAGAAGTATAAGTTCCTTGATCTATTGAGAGTGAGAGTAGCGAAAAATTCTAAATCTATGGTTGCCACAGTACCACGAGTAATTTTTTTATACCAGTATAATTATTATACTACGACTACGTGCAAGAAAGGGTCATATAAAATTAGCTATTTGCTAACAGTCCACAGTCACACTCACACAACAGGCACAGCACAACGTATCAGCACAGTTTTCATGTTTGTTAAATGAAGAACATTGTTTCCAAATCGTTTTTGTAATGGAATCACAACCCTAAACTGTTTAAAACAATATTTTTGTGTAATATTTTATAAAACATATATTCATACGAGCTTTGGACGAAGATATTTGTTAAAAGACTAAAACCATAAACTATATAAATTTGGTGTTAAGCCGGCTACTCACATACCTGCCGCAGGGGCAATCTATGACGTTGACCCTAAATTGCCGCCTTAATTGTTATGTGTGTAGGCAAGCAGGGGCAATTTTCTAGATTGGCCCTGCTGCAGGGCAGCAGGAGCGCGAGACCATACTTGGTCCCTATGTCACCCCTGCCGTTGCCGTGTGTGTAGCGCGATTGGGGCAATTTTTATCAGTTGGTTGTTATCTGTCATACGTAGTACACGCGTATTAATTTTTAATTTACTCAGTATGGCGGCGAACAACGAACGTGAAGTTTGGACGCGAATTTTAGACATATATAAAGACCGACCTCACATGTGGGACAAAAAATATAAAAATTATTTTAACCGTGACATGAGGCAGCAAACGTTTAGCCTAATGTTTGAAATATTTAACGAAATGGAAAATAACATCGAGATGACATGTTTCAAAAAAACATTCGAAAATATGCGTACGTCTTTTATGCAAGAGTATAAGAAGGTACGTTTAAACTCGTTTTCAAAACCTTATTGATATATGTAATTACAGTACGAATTTGTATTTTATTACAGTTTTTATCGTTTTTAGGTAAATTATTCAAAACAAACTGGATCTGGCAGCGATGATGTGTACAAGCCATCTCTATGGTATTACGATCTCTTTACTTTTATGGAAGAGACTATTACACCATCTCGCACGGGAGTAGATACCATGCACCCTGACGAGGTAAAATATTGTATTTTAGAAACAAATAAAAACAAATATAAATGAAAACAAAATTTTCGCCAAGGCTAACACCAATCTTTTGATTTGTCGATAATAAGGGTACCATTCTCAACACGTGTGCTCAGCTCTGTCTACTCTCGAATACTGCACGGCAGGCTAATGTGTAGAGACACTCCCGATATTGCCCCGACCGCCATGCACCCTAGATTGCCCCTGCGGCAGGTATGTGAGTAGTCGGCTTTAAGCTGTCAGGTCACATTGACTGAGTTGACTTTGACAGTTTGATAGCGGAACGAAATATTTCTCATGCAGCTGTGCTGTTGTGTGATAAGATTTTTAGTTGTATGGAATGTTAATTATAAATGTAATTAATAGTTAATCGAAACTACATCAGAAGTAGGCATGGCTAACCATTACGAAGTACCCAGTTGGTAAGAAATACTATCTTTCTGATCAATTCAGCGTTGGTATTTGTCATGTTGCCGGTTACTGAATTCGTACTTATTTTAGGGCTGGAAAACCACCAACAGGGCTTCACTTGGATGTGTTGAAAGGAGATAAATTGATACAGAAACTTATGTTGGACGAGAAAAAGTGCTACTTATTCGGCAGAAACCCGCAAATGAATGATTTTTGTATTGACCATGCGAGTTGCTCTAGGGTGCACGCCGCGTTTGTTTACCACAAACACTTGAATAGAGCATTTTTGGTTGACTTAGGCAGCAGTAAGTATTTAACTATAGTAATAGTATTGAATAACACCACTTATGCTATATTTAGTAATATTAGTTTCTATCTAGGACAGCTGTTATCAGAGTGTGCAGCATCTTATGTGATTTCTGTGTGACCTCTCAATAAAACCCCATAAGTGCTTGTACCATATGTTATAATTGTAAAGCTGGTGTGCTTTTCATGTGAAGTTGGCTTGGTCCTTTTATTCTACAGCTTTATCATTTTTATAACAATATTATAGCATACTTAAAGATTTCTCTTAGCTGTCAGCTGTTTGTGTAAAGACTGACTTAACCCTGGTTGGCTTTATTTGGAATTTCTCTGATATTACAGGTGCACTGGTAGATGGGTGGTCTTAGTTGAGCTCCTGCATGTTTTAACAGAGCTTTCCTGGGCACCGATTCTCGCTTCACACGACATGAATGCGTGGACGGAAATCGGCGGGTGACGCGTCGCCTATCTCATATTTAGGAACGGCGAACATGAGACGGACGACGGTTCACCCGTAAATTTGCGTCCACGCATTCACGTCGAGTGGTCGAGAATCGGCGCCCTGCACTTATTTAAGTACAATATCTGTTAGAGATAAAATCAGATGGTCAGCGCAAAAGCTGCATAACCCTCATATTTTCATATTCTGATTTCAAACAGCAAATTCTTAAAACTCATTAACATTTCACACAAAACCAGCTACATCATTCTTCAACAGCAGAACTGCAAAGTTATTTTTATTAGCAGCTTAGTGAGCTGATGGATGTGTATATTGTGTATCTAATCTATTGATCTGGAAACTTTGAGCAGACAATTTTTGAAGGCTTTACTTTGTGCAGACAATTTTTGAAGGCTTAATTTGTGCAGACAATTTTTGAAGGCTTTACTTTGCGCAGACAATTTTTGAAGGCTTTATTTTGCGCAGACAATTTTTGAAGGCTTTACTTTGTGCAGACAATTTTTGAAGGCTTTATTTTGCGCAGACAATTTTTGAAGGCACACATTCTTACTTCTTTCTTTCTGTTGAAAATCTAAAAAACTTAACCTTAACCTTTGCATAGGGAATAATTTTGGGTTTGCACTGACTGCTTAGAACTCTATTCAGAAACTGTCTCTTGTATAATAGTGATAATAATCTGTAAATTTTTCAGCTCATGGAACTTTTATTGGACAAATGCGCTTAGAATCCCAGAAACCTACACAACTTCCAATTGATTCCAATTTTCACTTTGGAGCTTCCACACGAAACTATATTATAAGGTAAATTGTCATTAAAATATTATGTATGTTTTTTTATAACTAGAGAAATCAATTTCCTTAATATGTAGAGTGACCCAGCACTTTGCTGCTAGACTTGATTTTTGAGATGCATTCATTATTCAGACATCAACTAAGTTATTTATTTAGTAATATTTTGATTCTTTCAGAGAACGGCCTACAGGAAATGCAAGAGGCATTATGGAGGATCTTCCAAATACAGAAATAGAGGGTGCCTTACTAGGATTGCCAGAAACGCAAACAGAATTAGATGTAAGTATGAACAGGCAGCGAATTCTTGGTTGTCTTGACAGCATAGACGAAAGATTACGGGTGAAATCTCATTTGTCTTGTGTTTTACAAATGATTTTTACCATAAAGTTTTTGTCTATGCACTGAATGGTATGATTGGTAATTGCCCCCTATCCAGACACACAGAATTTTGTTTGCACATCAATAAAAAAATTATGATTTTGAATCATAAGTACTTGTGATGAAATGGACTCAAAATTATTTTGGAATACCTACTTATTTTAGTTTAAGTCAGTGTGGTTCTCGGAAAATGCATCCCAAACAAGCCTGCCCTTAATTGTTTTTTTTTTATACAGAATCTAACAGAATTCAACACTGCTCACAACAGGAGAATTTCGATGCTGGGCATCTCGACTGATGATGGCAGTGATGTTATGAAGGTAAGCAATAGTTTTGTTTAATCACATTTTGTCCTTAGACTTACCACATTTTTTTTTCTTTTCACATCAATCCAGTATACAAATTTGTCTTAACTGTCAAGGATCCATCCATCTGTCCGTCACACAACTGTATATCTAAAACCGTGATAGCAGAGAGCTGATATTTTTAGAGATGATGTATTTCTGTTGCTGCGATAGCAATAAATATTAAACCAAAAAAAGGGGGAATTAAGAGTGGCTCCCATTTTTTTTTTAATGTGAGGGAAAATCCTCATGGATGCTATGCCGGACTCCTACCGACTAAAAAACCTCACGTAACGCCCGACAGCCTAAGGTTGGAGCCCTGGGCAAGCCCTCGGAAGGATGTCTCACGACTCCCAACAGAGAGGGGCTCCCATATAGCAAACATGATTTTTTGCCTTTTTTTTTTGGCACGGAACAGTGCGCAAGTCTGACTCTCACTTGGCTAGTTTTTGATAGGTGTTTCAGCCAAATCCTTAAAAATTTCGTTACAAGGATCTTAGAAACTTGCTTCCCTTTCTAAATATGACAGCAATATGACACATTTCTTTCCTTTGTTACATGCCAGATACAGTATAAGGACCAGGTGAGTATAACTTGTTCATAGGCCATTTATAAATACCTATACTTAATGATATATATACTTAACTAGCGGTACCCTGCCACGCTTCGCTGTGACTTTTTTATGGTGGAAACCAAAACTCCAAAACTCCAAAACTCCAAAACTCCAAAACTCCAAAACTCCAAAACTCCAAAACTCCAAAACTCCAAAACTCCAAAACTCCAAAACTCCAAAACTCCAAAACTCCAAAACTCCAAAACTCCAAAACTCCAAAACTCCAAAACTCCAAAACTCCAAAACTCCAAAACTCCAAAACTCCAAAACTCCAAAACTCCAAAACTCCAAAACTCCAAAACTCCAAAACTCCAAAACTCCAAAACTCCAAAACTCCAAAACTCCAAAACTCCAAAACTCCAAAACTCCAAAACTCCAAAACTCCAAAACTCCAAAACTCCAAAACTCCAAAACTCCAAAACTCCAAAACTCCAAAACTCCAAAACTCCAAAACTCCAAAACTCCAAAACTCCAAAACTCCAAAACTCCAAAACTCCAAAACTCCAAAACTCCAAAGCTCTAAAACTCCAAAGCTCTAAAACTCTAAAACTCTAAAAATCTAAAACTCTAAAACTCCAACTCCAAAAGTCCAACTCCAAATGTCCAAAATGTCAAACGCCCAAAACTCGTAAAGTCCAATAGTCCAAAAGGCCATAACTCCAAAGTCTAAAAGTCTAAAATTCTAAAAGTCCAAAACACCAAATTCTAAAAGTCCAAAAGTCTAAAACTCCATAACTCCAACACTCCAATACTCCAAAACTTCAAAATTCCAAAAGTCTAAAGTCCAAAACTCCAAAATTCCGAATGTCCAAAAAGTTCAAAAATAACATGCAAAACATATCTGACCTCTTTATTAGGTGCGTACTCTCTTTTATTTTTCTGAATGCAAGGAGGCCGCAATCAAACTTCTCTTAAAAAACTTCAATCTGGTAGGTACCTTCTAAATAGGTTGTTTATAATAATTTTGTTCTGAAGCTGGCAGAATATAATTAAAAAAACAACGACCAATGCCATCTATTGGTAATATCACTTTTTAAAGCTATTTTATTCTTATTGCTGTTATGATAAAAGTGTATAAAGTAGCCTAAAACCATCTCTGAATCCTATTGTATATCGTGTCCAATTTTGAGCTCAATCGATTCAGTAAATTTTGAGTTTTTAATAGATACACAAACGCACACAACATTTTTATATATATAGAAGATGAAGCGCTCGTGGCCCCGCGGACTCAGTGTTCTGTAAACGATCACTGTAGTAAGCAACTTTCACTATGGTCGGTCCATGGATGGGCGACCATCCATGTGATCACTTTGTGATATTTATTTGAGCGTTTCCGTGCTTCGGAAGGCACGTTAAGCCGTTGGTCCCGGTTGCCAGTAAAATGGCAGTCGTTAAGCTAAGTTGAAGGCTTTATTTCAACAGCAGGCAGTCACAACCTGCGCCTGTCCATTTAAACACGGCAATACGGCTCACCACCTATTACTAGGACAAATTATACAAAAGGTGAAATGTGGGCATATAATATGCCTCTGCCTACCCCTTCGGGGATAAAGGCGTGACCATATGTATGTGTATGTATGTATACCTCATAACATACGTACACACTCATAGCTACATACAAGATCTCCCCTGCTGGTAGAGTTGCTTTAGATCACTTAGCTATTGAGTAACGCTGCTAATGAAATATTCCACAGTAATATCTAGTCTAGAGGCGACATCATTCATTCTAAATTTCATAGTTATAGGTCCACGGGAAGTGACCATTAGTTCTGATTCCCTTGATAATCTCAAAATATACGTTTTTTGCGACTTAAACGGCCGTAACTTTTTCCCGCGTTATCGCGTTAAGTTTGATGTTTATACACCTCCAAGGAACTGTAAACTTTTTTTTTACTGCTTAAAACTTGAACATACATACATACATAACATCACGCCTGTCTCCCAACGGGGTAGGCAGAGACTATGACTTTCCACTTACTACGATCCTGGTAAACAACTTTCGCTTCTTCAACTTTCCTATGTGTCTTCATACATGCTCTTCGGTTAAGGGTATTCATGACCTGGCCTTTTCTCAGAAGATTATCGATTTTATCGACTTGACTATGCCTATTAACACCTATTAAGACTTGAATATAGATGTTAATTACAAGTCGATACTTCGACGCATTGATGAGATAAAGGGTCTTACTTACAGAATTCGGTACTTCACGCGAAATACTTTTTATTTACATACACCGACGTTTCCCGTGAAGTCCCGAATTCTAAGTGTAAAAAACCGCGAAAGTTTAAAAATAACATGAAGGATCCTGACAGACGACGGACCGACGGATATACGTTCTTCTCCGTTTTTTAATGAAAATCGTATTTTGGCATTACAAACAGATGCTTCAATATCAATATAATTTATATGTGTACAAATCAGATAAACATTGTACCTTTATGTTTATCTATACCAAATTTTATTTTTCAGCCACCAACGGGCACAAAACGTACAGCCACAATGCCAACCGGAGTAGCCAAGAAACAAAGGCGTAATGTCTCCTTCAATGAAGAAGTGGACATTATAAACCCAGAAGATATAGATCCTACAATCGGACGCTTCCGAAATCTGGTCAAATCTACGATAGTACCGAATGCTAATAGTACTCCGAGGAAGTTGAAGCTTCAGAGTGCCGATGATAGTAAGTACAGATACCTATACATATAGAATCATGCCTTTATCCCTGAAGAGGTAGGCAGAGGCATAGTGTACGCCCACATTTCACCTTATAGTTTTACTAGTAGACGCCACGCGGTTTCACCGACGTATTTTCCGTTCCCGTGGGAATCCCAACAGTGAAAGAATTTTTCAAATCAGTTTAGTTGTTTCGGAGCCTATTCGATGCAAACAAACAAACAATGAAATCTTTCCTTTTTATAATATTTGTAGGTATAGATGTCCCACCAATAGGTGGTGAGCCTATTGCCGTGTTGAAATGGACAGGCGCAGGCTGTGACGACACACAGTGGAAATTCTTCAAGCCGCCCATAAGGCCTTCAACTTGGCTTAACAATTGTGATTTTACTGACAACCGGGTTTCATTTCGAGTTTTCTTTCTCTATGCAATGGATCGTTTTGCGAAAGTGTTCCCTTAGTCGTCTCTTACATCACCCTCGGGATAAATTGGGGTGGCGATGTTTTGTATTCTTACTTAAATAAATATTCACGAACATTTTCACACAACACTATCTGATCCCAAAGTAAGCTAGGATTAACCTGCTTGTGATAAGGGTCTGATAGCCATAACACAAGCAGGTTAATCGGAAATTAATGCTGATATACTGTTTTTTTTGTAATACATACTTATGATGCATAGAAGCACCCAGACTCTTGAGACAAATATTTATGG
Organism: Miltochrista miniata; assembly: GCA_933228765.1. Taxonomy (NCBI): domain Eukaryota; kingdom Metazoa; phylum Arthropoda; class Insecta; order Lepidoptera; family Erebidae; genus Miltochrista; species Miltochrista miniata. The sequence goes on from OW121769.1 coordinate 9,814,086, forward strand.
ATCACAGAATTTTTTGTGCCCGGTGGGAATCTAACCCACGACCTCATTATACACACACACACACACTCACACACTATAGTCGCCTCGCTGTAACAAGGTGCGTATGACAGTTGGCAGTATGACGTTGATATCTATCAGTACCACATTACTAGGGATGTGTCGATATGCAATTCATGTTTAGAATCCTACGATAAACGAGATAAATCACGTTCTGATTGTTATTGTTATGAAAATTATTGCTATATTTATTTTAGAATTAACTAAACAGCTTAAAAAACCGGCCAAGTGAGCAGAGGTCTCCGTACCGAAAAGCCCCCTTAAATATTATAATTTTTTTGTTTTTAGTATTTGTTATTATAGCGGTAACAAAAACACATAATCTGTGAAAATTTCATCTCTCTAGCTATCACCGTTCATAAGGTGCAGCCTATCAAAAGACCGAGTAACTTCGCAAGAAAAAAAAGATGGTAACCGAGAAGAGGAAAAATATTAATAACTAGCGGTACCCTGCCACGCTTCGCTGTGACTTTTTTATGGTGGTTTTATGTACCTATGAGAAATGAGTAACAAACTAAATGATGGGTACATTAAAAAAAAAATGTGTGCGTGTACTTGTACACACGTAAGAAGTGAAACTTCTTCATGACCTTATTTTTCGAAAGAAATAATATGATGAAATATACATAGGAGTTAGTACTCCAAAAGTTCTAAAGTCCAAAAGTCCAATAGTCCAAAAGTCCAAAAGTCCAAAAGTCCAAAAGTCCAAAAGTCCAAAAGTCCAAAAGTCCAAAAGTCCAAAAGTCCAAAGTCTAAAACTGCAAAGTCTAAAAGTCTAAAATTCCAAAAGTCCAAAAGTCCAAAACTCCAAAATTCCAAAAGTCTAAAGTCCAAAATTCCAAAATTCCAAAAGTCCAAAAGGTCAAAAGCCCAAAACTCTTAAAGTGGAAAAGGCCAAAGGTCCAAAAGTCCAAAAGTCCAAAAGTCCAAAAGTCCAAAAGTCCAAAAGCCCAAAAGTCCAAAAGTACAAAAGTCCAAAAGTCCAATAGTCCAAAATGCAAAAGTTCAAAACTACAAAGTCTGAAAGTCTAAAATACTAAAAGTCCAAAAGTCCAAAACTCCATAACTCCAAAATTCCAAAACTCCAAAACTCCAAAATTCCAAATCTCCAAAACTCCAAAACTCCAAAATTCCAAAAGTCCAAAACTACATAAGTATAAAAGTCCAAAAGTCCAAAGTCCAAAGCTCCAAGAGTCCAAAGTTCAAAACTCCAAAACTCCAAAACTCTACAACTCCAAAACTCCAACTCCAAAAGTCCAAAAGGTCAAAAGCCCAAAACTCCAAAGTCCAAAAGTCCAATAGTCCAAAAGTCCAAAAGTCCAAAATCCAAAATCCAAAACTCCAAAGTCTAAAAGTCTAAAATTCTAAAAGTCCAAAGTCCAAAAGTCCAAAACTCCATAACTACAAAACTCCAAAACTCCAAAATTCCAAAAGTCTAAAGTCCAAAACTCCAAAATTCGGAATGTCCAAAAAGTTCAAAAATAATATGCAAAACATATCTGACCTCTCTATTAGGTAAGTACTCTCTTTTATTATTCTAAATGCAAGGAGGCCGCAATCAAACTTCTCTCAAAAAACATCAATCTGGTAGGTAGCTTCTAAATAGGTTGTTTATAATATTTTGTTCTGAAGCTGGCAGAATATAGTAACAAAAAAATCGACCAGCGCCATCTATCGGTAAAATCACTTTTTAAAGCTATTTTCTTCTTATTGCTGTTATGATAAAAGTGTATGAAGTAGCCTAAAACCATTTCTGAATCCTATTGTATATCGTGTCCAATTTTGAGCTCAGTCGATTCAGTAAATTTTGAGTTTTTAATAGATACTTAAACGCACACAACATTTTTATATATATAGATAATAACACAATAATATACTTTTTACAATAAAAGTTGGAACTACGGACAATGTACGTTTTGTTTTATCAAAATATCGACTATCCATCGTAGATGTATATAATCCCATCATTAAAGACATCTTTGGTGTTACGTTATACTCAACAATTTGTTAATATTTTCTTCCAAATTCATTTTTTTGTAGACTAGAATATTCTGGTTGAGTTTAATTTTATAATATATACAACAATTTTAGTAGTTTATGACACTGTTGCATAATAAGGGTTCTTATAACACGAGTGTGTTTTAAAAAAACGAGCCGTAGGCGAGTTTTTTTATAGTATCACACGAGTGTTATAAGACCAAGTTATGTACAGTGTCATACACTACTTTATCTACTCTGATACTATATTACAAAGATTATAAAATTGAAATCAATACTCTTATGACAAACATTACGCACAGTCCAAAAAAAAAGTGATGACTCGTGTGATACTATAAAAAAACTCGCCTTCATTTTGTGATATATAGTTGCTCCTTGATTTCGCCGGTAACAGGTTCATGGTCATGTTTGACGCAGTTTCCAGAATGTCTGGTGGTGTACAATTACCACCATCCTCGCTTTAAGACATGTTTTTACACAAAAACTAATTTATTTTACAAACAAAACCAAACTTTGTTTAATTTTAATGTAAAATGTTGGCGCCAAGGCGCAAACATCGATTGCGCATGCGTGTTTCTTTTTTTTTTCAGGCTGCGGAGGTGCATTTTTTTTTAAAGTAGAGGTTTAAACTTCTTTTTCTAGCTGGAGGTTGTTTATGGTGTATCGTAATGATTAAAAAGTTTCATTATGATACAGGTGTCCATACAAGACCTGTATCGTAATAAAACTTTTTTTTTGGCCTGTGCGTAATGTTTGTCATAAGAGTATTGATTTCAATTTTATAATCTTTGTATTATAGTATCAGAGTAGATAAAATATATTATGAATGGGATGTAGCTGAAATACTAAGTTCATAATTGTAATTCACGGCAACTTTCAAGAGTGAAACGAAACGCGATCGACAACTGTCATACGCACCATGCTACACCGAGATGACTATAATTCGTTTGCTTAGTAGGAGTTATATTAAAAGGCACATCTTCAGTTTGAAGGAGCCTATCAGAGCCGTAAATTGGTCCTTTGAGTTCAAAGCGAGGCACTAACAAGGCTTAAACTGACAAGATAAAATTTTAAATGAAGCTTTGAAACCAAAATAATAAAATAAGTACATAAATATTCACTGACAATTTCACACAACACTATCTGATCCCAAAGTAAGCTAGGAATAACCTGCTTGTGTTATGGGTATCAGACCACGAATATTAATACTTTTATTATATACTTTTAAATACATACTTACTTATTATACATAGAAAACACCCAAACTCCGGAACAAACATTTGTGGATCACACAAATATTTGGACCAATCCAGGAATCGAACCCGGGATCTCCAGTGCAACAGGCGACTGCGCCACAGAGGTAGTCTTATATAAAGGTTACAAATATCATGCCAAAGACTTAATTAATATCGCGCTGCTGTTGTATGTTACTTTGCTTTTTCATACTGATATTTTCAACCTGTATATGTATACTGGGTGTAACAAAATTACCTCTCCAAATTTCAGGAGATGACTTGGCATCGGAAATCAAATACTTTCATTTTTTGAAAAATTTTTTGTCGCACATTAAGAATTCATTTTTTACCGCGGCAATTCGAGGTAACATGGTCGCCGTGGCAAAACAAACACAGCACCCGTCTGGCTGTCGTTGTCGCTTTCTACTGCCGCTCAGTAGCGATAGAAAGGGTGAAAATAGGATAAAATAGGACCTTTAAAACGGCTTTACTGTTAAAGTATTCATGTGATTTTTTTTTCTTCATTTTTGTAATGTTCCTTGACTGATGCCACGTCACGTGACGAAATTTGGATAGGTAATTTTGTTACACCCAATATAATATGTCTCAAATTTCAAGGTTTACTTAATATTTTTGTCTTCTCTGACATATACTTATTTGTTGCACAGATTCCCATCATCACTCTCTCCGACTACAAGAAATATCGAGAGGCAGCAATTTGTATTCAGATTTGCCAGCGCCCAGCTCGCATCTCAGCTTAATCGGAGCTAGGTAAGTGATAAAATAGACTTACATCTTACATCGTAGCGCCATAGGGCGGATACTCCTTACAAATGATATGTTTTCAACTCTACCACCTATATACAAGAAGACGTGAGATCGGTCTCACCAGACTGTCCCTCTCTAACACGTCTTCTAAAAAACCACGGGACCTATTGTTTTTAAAATTTGTATACTCTCTCAAAATGACCAGCTATTACTGTCTGCAAAATTTCAGTAATGTAAGTCACACGTGGTTTTCAAGTTATGAGTTTAATGCAACAGACAAGACTACAGACAAAATATGGACATAAGCTACCCTCTGCACACTATTTTATAGAGAGGTGCTAAAACACGCTATGTTCGTACAGAGCTTGAATTTGTGTGTGACCAATAAGGCTAAGCCAATGTTCCCTCACGACACCCTCCAACTATAATGACAGCTGTGGCGGGACTGGCGGGGGTGGGGAAGTTTGCTCAGTAGGGGGCAAGGAGTTGCCTATCTGTCTGTAATACTATTATATTATCTTTGGTAGCGCTATAACAGTTACTTTTTTGAAAACGGTACCCTATTCATTAGACTTTCCCGTCTGTCTGTCTGTCCGACACGAGCGCTGAAATTTTCAGACGTGACGTATTTCTATTGCCACTATAACAAATACAATAACCGGCAAATTTCTTGAGCAACGACCTTGAATATACCACTCTATACCACCAACTAAAAAGTTATTAGCTAACACAATAAAATGCTAATAATAAAAAAATAGCGTTTTTTCAATGACACTATATTTTTGCACGTAAGTATACATGCGCAAACTTTCTCCCACCACCTCACGCGATGCTCAAGTTGTTTGCCGAGTACTGTACTAACATCAGAAGGGCAAGTGCGATTTTCGGCGAATTTCGGCGCCTGTCGATATTCACGGGTGAGCGCGTTATCGCCGATTTGTATGGAATCGAGACAAGTTCCCGCGTTTACAGCTAGGTGGCGGGGTGTCGCCTGGAGTAGCGAGCGCAGCGAGCTCAGCGCTGCGCTCGCCGGGCGGGGCCTCGCGCTGCCGGACATAGTATCTGCTATGGTCGGGAGCGCGGACGCCTGGGAGGCGGTTGTCAACTTCACCGACACGGTCATGTCGGCGAAGGAGGCTGCGGAGAGGGTGCGGGAAGAGGATGCTCTTGCCGCTCCCATCCGGCGTAGGCGGAGGGGTAGGAGAAGGCAAGCGGCTTTGGCCGCGAACCGTCTCTAACCCCGGGGTTGGCCTGCACACGTCGAGTGGCACTGACGTGTGCATTGCACAGGTCACCACGTCTGAGGATTACTTGGCACCTACCGGGGTAATCCTCCATCGGCGCAGTAGCTCAGCTACCCTGAGCCGCCCGGCGGTGTTCTGGTGAATTAGGCAGATCCCAGAACACTCCCACAGGGGCAGATCGGTGTCAAGGAGTTTTAGTGAGTATTCCCAGTGCTATTGTGATCAGGTGCTGGGCGACCCTCACACGAGCCCATGCCTCGCCAGCATGGGTAGTCCGTAAGCGGAGCTCTCCTTGTAAAAAAAAAAAAAAAGTTGGCGGGGTGTTGGTTCCATACGAATTGGCGCGCCGTGAATGTCGACAGGCTCACGCAAAAACTCACACTTGCCACTCAGAATAAGAATGCTTCTCTATCACTATAAACATGTATTAAACGCACGCTGTCTGTTTTATCTTTCAGACTGGGTTTGACACTACCCAACCCAGCACCAGACGTGGAACTGGAAGGTCCAGAGCCACATCTCAATATACATCCACCTTTACCAACTACAGGTAATGTTTATATTATACTGTTTTTTGGTTTAATTTCTCACACAACGATATCTAGTATCTAGCCTTAATTAGGATAATATAGGCTTGTGCTATGGAATTTAGACAAGTGATAGAAAGAAATACTTACACGTAGAAAACACCTCAACTCCGAAATAAATATATGCGGATTAAAATCGGGGACCTCAGCGCGGCTGTCCTATACACTGCGCCACAAAATACTAGGCAGTAAAACTCTATTCTATCTATATTATATTATTAAGAGAAAAATTTGGTTGTTTGTTTGTTGTTTGTATCGAATAGGCTCCGACACTACTAAACCGATTTGAAAAATTATTTCACTGTTGGAAATGTACACTATTCCCGGTGATCATAGGCTATATTATATTCCCGTATTCCCACGGGAACGGGAACTACGCAGGTGAAATCGCGTGACGTTCTCTAGTCTGTAACTTATTCATTAGAATTCGGGTGTGATAGCGTAATAGACCATACAGTTATTTTCGTATTAACTTTTTTTTTATTTATTATTACGTAATTCCCACGAATGTACGAGTAGTTTAAGTGTGTTTATTCCCGGAGGAAAAGATTATCCTGTCTTTTTTTTTCAACGAGAGGTAAAATCCTTCATAGATGCTTTGCCGGACTCTTACCGACTAAAAAACCTCACGTAACGCCCAACAGCCTACGGTTACGAGCCTCGGGTAAGCCCTCGGAAGGATGTCCCAGGAATCCTATGTCTTTTCCCAAACTTTTTCCTTACTTCATAAGGACTTTACATTTTTTACTTAACTAAATTGTAATGTTAACTTTCCAGCTCCAGAAGAAGCGGGCCCTTCAACGGAACCTCGGAAGAAGAAATACGCCAAAGAAGCGTGGCCCGGCAGAAAACCGGGCCTCATACCGGGCGTATGAGACTTGTATTAGATCTCTATAGTACACATTGTATTCAGAGATTGTTTATATGTGTACAGATATTGTCTTTGTGTATGAAACGCTTGTTGCCCCGCGGGCTCGGTGTTCTGTAAACGATTACGACAGTAAGCAACTTTCACTATGGCCAGTCCTTGAATGGGTGACCATCATTGTGACCACTTTTTGAAATTTATTTGCGAGCGTGTCCGTTTGGTCCCGGTGGCCCGTAAAATAGCAGTCGTTAAGTCGTATTTTAGTAATGAATCCTTTATCCCCGAAGGGGTGGGCAGAGGAATAGTGTACACCCACATTTCACCTTATAGTTTTATGTCCCACATAATAGGTGGTGAGCCTATTTTCGTGTTGAAATTGTCAGACGCAGGTAGCCGCGACCCGCTGTTGAAATTTTTCAAGCCGCCCATGAGGCCTTCAACTTTACTGACGACCGGGTTTCATTTCGAGTTTTCCTCCTCTAAAGTGTTCTCTTAGTCTCCTCTTACGACACCCTCGGGATGTATTGGCGACATTTTGTACTTTTACCCGTTGCAACATGTTACCCCGTCGCCACAAGGGGCAAGATAATACATGTCGTATACATATAAACAATCTCTATACAAGACTATAGTGATAACAGTGACTATGTGACAAAAATTGTTCTAAGTTATGTGTAAATGTTTATGTGTAAGGTGTACAAAACAATTTATATGGGGATGTGTGTGTTTTGTAGTCTACAAATGTGTTTTAAACGTTTGTAAGAAAAATTACGTCGGCAACGCGGGTTGAGCACCTCTGGTTGCCAATTTTCAAGGGATGAAACAAGTTTCGTTTAAGCTTTCAAGTCGCTCGATCGAGAATCGGTGCCATAGTGTTCAAAGGTCAAAAGACTACGGTCACTGTCGGACTATTGTTTGTCTGCCACTTTAGTGGTATAAAAAAATGTCCGAGACCGTATTTCAAAATGATAGTCAGTACAAACGCCTGAGGTTAGTTATCGCCTTATAGAATGCTCAAGCGGTTTTTTTGAGTTTTGAAAAAAAAATCTGCAAATACGTTTGATTTTGTAATGCAATTTTATATTACAAATTTATATATCATAAAAACTATAGATACGTTACCAACACTGCCAAATCTCAAGACGTAAGTGAGACAATTGCCTCACTTTCGTCATGCATGCTATCACAGATAATTAATAAAATTCTTTTTATAAATTTATAAAACTGCTGTTTGTGAAATCCGTGATGCTCGTGCATGACGCCTCTGCATTTGTCTGCCTCTGTGGCGCAGTCGGTAGTGATACCGCCTGCGGCGCTGGAGGTCGTGGGTTCGATTCCCACCGGAGACAAATATTTGTGTGACCCATAAATGTTTGTCTCAAGAGTCTGGGTGTTTCTATGTATAATATGTATGTATTTAAAGTATATAAGTATTAATATACGTGGTCTGATACCCATAACACAAGCAGGTTATTCCTAGCTTACTTTGGGATCAGATAGCGTTGTGTGAGATGTCCGTGAATATTTATTTATTTATTTATTTATGACGTGTCTAATATTGTAACACGTCTTTGTTGTTATGTTTGTTAATGTACCGGGCTCCTACTGCCTAAAACTATGCGGTGCCTTACAATCTGCCTACGGCCAAATGATAACCACAGGGCTGCCGACATCTTTGGGTTTTCCAAATATATTCTCGATGGTATTATTTTAAACAAGTAAGATAATTCTCACCACACTGCCCCTCGAACACGTTTATTGTGAAAGTTCAATCCGATTGACGTTGTCATTTTTGTTTTATTTCAAACTTTGAACAAATGATCCACGTGACCTAGTGACGTAGTTTATTGCGACAGAGTCACAGACTGCAGACAAAGTCTCGACATAAGCCCCTCTGCACTCTATTTTATAGAGAGGGGCTAAAAGGCATTTCTTTTTTTTGTGTGTAAATAGTAAAAGATGTTCAGCCGTACTCTATAGACTAAAACCACAAATTAGAGATAGTACAGATGACAACCTACATACTAAATTCGCTGAGGCTACGCACACATAGACACCGCTCACAAAGTTCACAGACACGAGGTCAAAGATTTTCAGAGTAGTTTTCGATACTGATTTAGTGCACGAGTGTGCGTAGCAGAGGGTTTTTTTTAACGTGAGGAAAAATCCATCATGGATGCTAAATTGACATCATGGCTCCTAACGACTAAAAAACCTCACGTTACGCCCATCAGCCTATGGTTGGGAGCCCCGGGTAAGCCCTCGGAAGGATGTCCCGGGACTGCGTAACAGAGGGTAGGTGTGAAAAAAAAGTACATACATGAGATTTCTATCTGTAGGTACCACAAATTAGAGATAGTACAGATGGAAAACGCATGTACTGCTCATTTGCCGCTCGGCTCCATACTAAAGTCGAATTTTTAATTAGACGAAGTAAATTGACAGCAACTAATGTCACTTCTTCATACAATGTTGCGTATTTTCTACGACGAAGTGACATTAGCTACTGTCAATTTACTTCGTCTAATTAACAATTCGGGTATACGCCTCTACGCCAGCGGCAAAGTTAGAGCGAACGGGTAGTATGTACTTTTTTTCACACCTACCCTCTGCTACACACACTCGCGCACAAATCAGTATCGAAAAGTCGGTTGAGACCGCCTGACCTCGTGTCTGTGAATGAGTTGTCTCTGTATGCGTAGCCTCAGCGAATTTAGTATGTAGGTTCCATCTGTACTATCTCTAATTTGTCCTAAAACCACACAATCCCTACTTGTACGTCTACCCCCGGATGGCATGAATCCATGGAATACCCGGATTAAAAAAGTCAATATTATTTTAATAGGTATATTTATAAAATGCTGTGTTTTGTACATTTTGCTCTGAACAAAAAGCAATAACGGTATGTACTCGTAAGTACATAATGTATTACATACTTTAGGAATTAAGTATTAAAGACAATTGTGAATGAATTTTAAGTAAAGAAATATTCATATATCTTTGTTTTATTTAATGTTCATTACGCTACGGCCGCCTAGTAAACCGGAGTTTGGTAACTGGTTTCCATTATGGACTTTTTAATACGTCTACGTAACTGGTTATTACTGCTCGTTCGCTCTAACTTTGCCGCTCGGCTCCATACTGAAGTCGAATTTTTAATTAGACGAAGTAAATTGACAGCAACTAATGTCACTTCTTCATACAATGTTGCTTATTTTCTATGACGCAGTTACATTAGCTACTGTCAATTTACTTCGTATAGTTAACAATTCGGGTATACGCCTCTACGCCAGCGGCAAAGTTAGAGCGAACGGGTAGTGCTGCATTTCTGTGGAGTGCTATACATTTATGTGGTGCGTACGTGCGTGTGTGCGTACTATTTGGTCGTACCACAATACTCGTAACTCCTAAACGAGAGGATCTTTCATTTATTCTTTCGATCTTCTTTTGTTTTACAGATCTTTTGTAAAATCGATCTTCATTTGTTTCATTGACCTTCATTTGTTTGACATTTAAAATTGACAATTTAAAAAGAAGACGAATCGGGAAGTACATAGTCAAGTTAGGAAGTGACAACTTTGGAAATGGTAAAGTTAGGAAGATGACAATTTAGGAAGTGGACAAGTTTGGAAGTGGTCAAGTTAGGAAATGGAGAAAGTCGACCGGAAGGGTTGCGTTAAAGATAAATATTATTGTCTGAGTAAGACATGTCTGAGGAAAGTTCTCAGCCACGTGAAGTGGACGCAAATTACTAAACATAACTTATAAGCCCCGCACGTTATATTGCGCTTGGCGGCCATCTCGGTGACGAAAAAAATCCGTATGCAGCTTCGCGAGGCCAGCCCGCGCTCGCGCTACGTCACGATGACGTCACTTAGCTGTTATTATGACAAGGTTCCAGCGCAATACCTACTTGCGGGACTTATATGACAGATGGACCGAGCAAAGACCTGAAAAAGGTCGCAGGGAGTGACTGGAAGAGGGAGGCGCAGGACCATGTATTGTGGCGGAATTTTGGAGAGGTCTACGTCCAGCAGTGGGCTGCTATAGGCTGATTTGATTGATTGATTGAAGCTGCCTGCCTTCCGAAGCACAGAGACCCTTTTAAACGGAATTGTAAGAAAGTGGACGCCCAGCTGTGAACCAGCCTTAGTGTGACAGTGTACGTTTATAGGATACCTAATCATCGGAGCTACTAGGTTGCCCATATTTTGCATAGAAAACACCCAAAACATTCTCTTATGTAAGCCAGGATAAAAAAAACTTCCAGCCAAGTGCGATTCAGACCCGCGCACTAGGTTTCCGTACCAAAAAACCCGCTGGCTCACATGGCTCGCACCATGGTCTCGAGCGAGAGTGTCCACGTTCAGACCCACCACGAGGACCTGACGACGCCGTGCACTCCACCAGCGTGTGGAGCGCCGTGTCATCGCTGCGGGCCTCGCAGTGCTGACACTCAACCGCGCCTTACCCCCCCGTTTTTTTTATATTAGTATTAATTATAGTGGCAAAAACATCATCTATGTAAATTACAGCTCTCTAGCTATCACGGTTTCTGAGATACGGCCTCGTGCTCGTGAAAGGCAGACAGACGGACGGACAGCAAAGTCTCATGACTATTCATGAGACTTCGCTGTCCGTCTATCTCTGTAAGTACCGTTTTCACCTTTTGCGTACAGAGACCACTAAAAAGAAATGCCGTACTAGGCCTTGCCAACGCCGAATTCTGTTACCTTTTCAGTATCTCATGGGAACCTATGCCAGGGATAAAAAGTACTAAAGTAAAATTAAAAGTAATAAAGTAAAGTTTAATTAAAAGTCCTGGGCGAGGCTGCAGAGGCGGCTGTAGGTCTATTGGGAGTCCTGGGACATCCTTCCGAGGGCTTACCCGGGGCTCACAACCATAGGCTGTTGGGCGTTACGTGAGGTTTTTTAGTCGGTAGGAGTCCGGCATAACATCCATGAGGATTTTCCCTTACGTAAAAAAAATGTCTGTGTTATTTCAGAGAACAGTTAAGAGATCCCTGTACAGCCTGATCTGATCAGCCGTTAGAACAGTTAGAGAGTCAAAGAGTAAGTCTTCGTTAAGTGAAGGGGGCGCCCGACGCTACTACACGTGCGCGATATTATATTCAGACACGCTAGGGTAGAGACTTCCCAAGCGCGTCTCGCGCGACTTGGCACTTTGCAAACGAGACGGGCGGGCCGGGCCGGTCAATTTTATCGCGAACGAAATCGCAAAAGGAATCCTATACTACCAACGCACATGAAGGGCAAAAAGACCGCGCCGCTCTGGTGCCCGCCAGACATACATTTTCGCGGTGAGGTCAGTCACGGGCAGACGCGGTCTTCACGGTGTGACAGACATGACGCACCTGTATGGGTTCCGTTTTTTGCCATTCGGCTACGGAACCCTAAAAATGGCAATTTATGAATGCTACGAGAGGGTTACGACATTGCTACGAACAATAACAGAGATTGCTACGTCATACGTTGCTGACCTCAATGGTGCTACGACTATACGCTACGCCTGCTACAATACTAGCTACGACGCGCGTTAATGGTACGGCATATCTATGTAATAAATATCCGTTTTTTACCCATTGAATTTTTTACCACTGTCAAAATTTAAACAGGTAACTGAACAAGAAAATGTTCAATGATATTTTATGGATTGGATATATTTTACTAATATTACGAATACGAAAGTTTGTGAGGATGTGTAGGTGTCTGGATGTTTGTTACTCTGACGCTCTAATGCCTGAAAGGATCTGGCTGAAATTTCTGGATGTCTGGAATAACACATAGGCTGTTTTTATCCCGGGAATGAGAATCGATCCCATGGTAAGTGGAAACAATAAACTCAGAATTATGCTTTTTCGAGTATTCAAAGAGACAGCCACATGCTTGCATTCTGGTATAATATATCTACACTACACACGTTTTGATTTTTATACTCATGCATACTGTTTTCAGACCTATCGTATTGTATTATATTACTAGCTGATGCCCGCGTATAATTTGTTCCCGTTCCCGCTTCTCGTATTATAACCCCTTGGGGGTAAAAATTATCAAAATCCTTTCTTAGCGGATGCCTACGTCATAACATCTATCTGCATTCCAAATTTCCGCCCGATCCGTCCAGTGGTTTGGGCTGTGCGTTGATAGATCACTATGTCAGTCAGTCAGTCAGTCACTTTTGAGTTATATATATTTAGATTAGTAGTTTAATTTTACTTTTCTGTGGAATGTTCGAGCTTCATTATTAAAGTAGGTATTTTTGTGCATAAGTCGAAGCACTTAGGCCTAAAACTCGATCTCAGCGGAGGGCGGAGCGGCGGCGACAGCGGGGCGATGTAACATATGGGGTCCCATAGAAGTGAACTCGATGTCAGCGGAGGGCGGGGCGGCGGCGACAGCGGGGCGATGTAACGTATGCAGTTCCATAGAAGTGAACTCGATGTCAGCGGAGGGCGGGGCGGCGGCGACAGCGGGGCGATGTAACGTATGCATTTCCATAGAAGTGAACTCGATGTCAGCGGAGGGCGGGGCGGCGGCGACAGCGGGGCGATGTAACGTATGGAGTCCCATAGAAGTGAACTCGATGTCAGCGGAGGGCGGGGCGGCGGCGACAGCGGGGCGATGTAACGTATGGAGTCCCATAGAAGTGAACTCGATGTCAGTGGAGGGCGGGGAGGCGGCGACAGCGGGGCGATGTAACGTATGCAGTTCCATAGAAGTGAACTCGATGTCAGCGGAGGGCGGGGCGGCGGCGACAGCGGGGCGATGTAACGTATGCAGTTCCATAGAAGTGAACTCGATGTCAGCGGAGGGCGGGGCGGCGGCGACAGCGGGGCGATGTAGCGTATGGAGTCCCATAGAAGTGAACTCGATGTCAGCGGGACGACCGGTGGGGCGGGCAGCGGTGCAACAGTGGGGGGGGGGGGGGGGGGAGCGCCAGTCACGCGATATCGCTGCGATTGAGCTGACGTAGTGCCGTTCCTCTATGTATTTTGTCGTAAGATGTTAGCCGAGGAATTGGTATATTTTTGATAGATCGCCACAGACATATTTGGACACGGTAACATGTTAGTCATGAAAATACAAAGATACATATGCTCATTATTATCCTAGAAGGGGTAGGCGGACGCATTTTTCTTTCTTGATTGAAAAGGCTCGCAAATAAATGTCATCATTGATCACGTGCTAGGCGCCGATTCTCGACCACACGACGTGAATGCGTGGACGCAAATTTACGGGTGAAACGTCGTCCGTCTCATGTTTCGCCGTTCCTAAATATGAGACAGGCGACGCGTCACCCGCCGATTTCCGTCCACGCATTCATGTCGTGTGAAGCGAGAATCGGTGCCCTGGTCACCCATCCAAGACTAGCCATAGTAAAAATTGCTTACTGCATTGATCAGTTACAGAACAGACTCCGCGTGGCCACGGGGCTATAATTAGGCCCTACGAAAACGGGAACTAGGTACGCGGGTGAATCTGCGTGACATCATCGGTTAGTATGTAGTACCGACATACCTAACTATAGCAATAAATTGTTTGATAAAATTATTTGTGAGTGCTTAGTAGGTAGACATGAGCTCATCACAAAGTGATTTTATTGTAAACTAGGAGACATTACGCGGTTTCACCCACGTAGCTCCCGTTCCCGTGGGAAACGGGAATAAACTGTAGGCTATGTTCACCGGAAAGAGTGTAGCTTTCCAACATTGAAAAAATATTTCAAATCGGTCCATTAATTTCGGAGCCTATTCGATGAACTTGTTTGTGTTCATCAAACAATCAAATCTTTCCTCTTTAATATTAGTAAGTATAGAAATCCACACAAGTGCGAGTCGATCTCGCGCACGGGGGTTCCGTAGCAAAAAACGTTTTATGGCAGCCCCACTTTATATTATACAGTCTCGTGACGAACATACAGACAGATGGACGGCGAAGCCTTAGAATAGGTACCAGTTTTAACTCTCTGGATACGGAACCCTAAAGAGTACTTACATAATTACAAGTCGATAGGTAATTGGGAATGTTGGAATAGTGTAGCTTCCCAACAGTGAAAGAATTATTCAATTCGGCTCAGTACCTAGTTTCGGGGCCTATTCGATGCCAAACAAACAAACAAATCTTTGCTCTTTATTATACTTAGTATAGAAATCGCCTTTTTGTTTTCTTTGTTATTTTGAGAATGAATAATCTTTTTTAGCCTATAATAAATCATACGAAACAAAAGCACTCCGTTCCGAAAGATGTAGTTGCCGTGTTACCGCCAAACCCAACACTTTGTCACCGCGACACGAGCGATCAGGCCGCTGAGATCAAGTTCGGTCAAGTTTCGCTGTCGCCGCCACCGTTACCCCGCTGCCCGCTGACATCCAGTTTCAGCCTTATAGCTGACTGCCTGAGCGAATGAAAAGAGACGTTCGATAACTTTTCAAACCATTCAGAGTTTGTGTCCAATTATGTTTGTGGAGATGCGATGTTGGATTATTGTAAGTACTGTAGTGAAATTACGATTTTTTTTTGTACTAATATACAAAGAGGAAAGATTTGATTGTTTGTTTATTTGCATCGAATAGGTTCTGAAACTACTAATAGGTAGGATTAAAAAAAAACACTTTTGGGTAGCTACGTTATCTGTGAGTGACAAACTTGCACTGTACTTATTTAATTCCCGTATTCCCACGGGAACGGAAACGACGCGGGTGTAACTGCGTGGCGTCTGCTAGACTTTAGGTAATCTTCTTATATATAAAATTCTCGTGTCACAATGTTCGTTCCCGTACTCTTCCGAAACGGCTTGACCGATTCTCATGAAATTTTGTGAGCATATTGAGTAGATCTGAGAATCGGCCAACATCTATTTTTCATACCCCTGTGACCGGGAATAACATTCCACGCGGGCGGAGCCGCAGGCATCAGCTTGTCTTATATATTAAATTCTCGTGTCACAATGTTCGTTCCCGTACTCCTCCGAAACGGCTTGACCGATTCTCATGAAATTTTGTGAGCATATTAAGTAGGTCTGAGAATCGGCCAACATCTATTTTTCATACCGCTAAGTGACCGGGAATAACATGTCATCTAGCCTTATTCAGCTAGCTGAGCATTAACTGTTGCCTAAAACAATCAATCAAATCAGCTTATGGCATTACATTGCTGGACGTAGGCCTCTCCCAAATTACGCTGCAATTCGGTCACAGGACAGGCCTTCCGAATCCAGTCAGTCCCTGCGACCTTTTTCAGGTCATCGGTCCATCGAAAACAATACACCATGTGAAATTCAGTGTGACTTTCAGTTGACCTAGGGCCAAGCGGAGGTACCGTTGACCGTTACATCTCTCCATCTCCATCTACATTTCAGACCTATCTCGGTGTTGCCGACCTTGAGCAAGATATTTGAAAAATTGATACTAGAGCAGATGCTGATCTATTTTAACAGTCACAAATTATTTCATGAAAAACAATTTGGCTTCACTAAAGGACGTTCGACTACCGATGCTGATGTAGAGTTATTGAAATGTATTTATGACGCCTGGGAGGATAAACAAGATGCAATTGGTGTGTTTTGTGATCTGTCTAGGGCATTTGATTGCGTCCAACATAAAACATTAATCAGGAAATTACACCATTATGGCATAAGAAGCAAGGCTCTCGACCTTCTGACTTCATATTTGAACAATAGAATTCAGCGGGTCGATGTTAATGGTACACGCTCAGAGGGATCTGTAGTTACTATGGGCGTCCCGCAGGGTTCAATACTCGGACCATTTTTATTCCTTATATATTTTAATGACCTACCCTTTTACGTGGGGGACAACAACAGGATTGTTTTGTTTGCAGATGATACTTCTTTGATTTTCAAAGTTAAAAGACAAATAGATAACTATGACGATGTCAACAACGCAATCTTGAAAGTGGTTCATTGGTTTAACACTAACAATCTTAAACTAAATGATAATAAAACTAAATGTATTAAATTTACCTTGCCTAATGTAGCACAGTCAGAAACCAATGTTCAACTTAATGGTCGAGAGTTGGAACTTGTGGAACAAACCACATTCCTAGGGTTTACGGTTGATGTTGGTTTACAATGGGGTCCACATATTGTAAAACTAGCTAGTAGATTAAGTTCAGCAGCATTTGCTGTACAAAAAATAAGGCACTTGACTGATGTAGATACGGCTAGAATAGTTTATTTCAGTTACTTTCACAGTATAATGTCTTATGGTATTCTACTGTGGGGCAATGCTGCAGATATAAATAAAATTTTTATTTTACAAAAGCGGGCCATAAGAGCTATATATAGACTAGGTCCAAGGGTCTCTCTGCGCGAAAAATTCAAAGAGGTTAATATTCTTACTGTAGCATCACAATATACTTTTGAAAACCTTATGTATGTACAAAGAAATCTACATAGTTTCGCTAAGTTAAGTGATAGACACAATGTCAACACTAGAAATAAAAATAACCTTGCTGTTTTTCATAGCAGATTGCACAAAACCAGCAATTCTTTCATGGGTAACTGTATACGCTTTTACAACAGGCTTCCAGACGAAATTAAAAGTATGTCCCTTAATAAGTTTAAAAGATCTGTTAAAAGTAAATTGAACTGCAGGGGCTACTATACAATCAATGATTATTTGTTGGATAAGGAAGCCTGGAAATGACCTGCTCTGCTGGATTCTCAAAAAAAATGTTAAAATGCCTAGTTTTTAGATTCTTAAAATTGTAAATAGAGCAAAAAAAAAGAACAACCCGCTGAGTTTCTTGCCAGTTCTTCTCAGGTGGGTCGCGTTGTGAACTGGTGGTAGAGTTTTTGTTTTGTATTCTGGACGTTTTGCAAGCGCATCAGTATAATGCCTATGTGAAATAAATATATTTTTGATTTTGATTTTTGATTTTGATCTCCTATGGATCTAAACAGTATGCCATATCAAGTTCCCAGAACAAACAAATAGTGGTAGGTATCGGAGCTACGAGTGCAATGAACAAACGATCACGCACGAAATTCAAAAAGACAGACATAGACAATGGGGGCGTGAGTCTGGGGGCGACACTCAGGCTTAGACCATATATCATGGGACTAGCCTTTTGTGAACCACCGCATACAAAAATATTCAGCTAAAGTTCGACTTTTTAATAGATGCAGTAAACTGACGTTTCAAAATGTCATTCCGTAACGAAATTCAACCATTTTCGTTACGTAATGACATTTTGAAACGTCTGTTTACTGCATCTAATAAAAAGTTCAAGTATAGTCATACCGGGTGAAGGGGGAAACACAAACACATATAAAATTTCATTATATATATTAAAAATGTATTAATCGACAAACGCGTAATGGCTGTTGTGTGTTAATTTTTATTGTACAGTCAACTACAATGAAATGTACTAGTTTAATCATATAAAATAATGTACTGATGTACAGTGCTTTTTATAAAGCCAATAGCTTGGCAGAAAGGAATGCTTAAGTAAGGCGCATCCTGTGGTTAGATGATCTAAGCACTCAGGGCTAGCAATCGTCCAAGCTGAGACATGCCTAAGTTGGTGGTGCGACGTGTTTTGCCGCCTCTTTGACGCAGAAGGGGCAACTTGTGACCTCCACGAAGAGTGCGGTGTGGTGTGGCGGTGGTGTGGGGTTGCCAAAGTATGCAACCGGGTCTGGTGCACCGAATTCCTTGACAACATACAACCAAGGAGCAAAAAAAAGGTGGAGACTGGGAGGCATTAAATATGCTGTGGGGTCTATGTATATGTTATAGGCAATGTGTATAATGCAGGCATTCTATACAATACCTAGGCATTGTATAGAATGACGGGGTCGTTCAGACAATCTATGAAATGATATTAAATGTTTAAACTATTTTACACTTTGCCTAGGAAATGTATAGAATACCTAGACATTGTATAGAATGCCGGTCGAAGCATAGGTAATGTGTGTAATCTATTTTTATTTTGTTCTACTATGTTTTTTAGTAGAACAATGGAGAAAAATATTCCAATTTGTTCTATTAGTTGAACAAAAATAGTAGAACATATTGGAATACACGATTTTTCTTCTCTATGATTTAGTACTAATCTTTTGAGAGCTACTCCTAATTTCAACTTCCAACAGCAGACAGTGCTGATAAGACATGTGTTCTATTGGTTGGTATGCCTTAGAATGTTTCTTACATAGCAGTCCTTTCCAAGAAATTGCTGCCGAAAGTCGCCCTGTTCATTTATTACCACTTAGGAAGCAAAAACGGGAACACAATTTTACACAAACACCCCGACTCGGATTTTTTTTTGTTTTGTCGACTAGTTCTTATTTGGTTAACGATGCTGTCGTCGAATCTGTCCATTCATTATACACATTGCCTGATGCGCTTCGGGCATTTCATACAATACCTTGTCAATGTATGAAATAAATCGTATTATACACATTGCCTGAACGTTTTAGGCAATATTGTATATAATGCCTAGGCATTGCCTATAACATAAATATACAACTGATAAACCAAACACACTTTGGTATTACGAAAATATTTACAAGCTGAATACGACGTTTTAGTGCTTGACCTTGTAAAACGAACGAACTTGCGAATCATATCCCTACTTCCCTGCTTTGGATCTTAAAGTGTGAGTTTGGTTTTTTGAGTGGCTTGTCTTATTTTCACGAAAGAATTTAATGCAGAAATCTTCATAAGACGTGAACTTTTATGATATTACACATTACTAGGATTAGAATGAATATTTATGATTTTACATATTAAGCCAATTAATTGAAGAAATTTTTAAAATGTAGATGGCTGTAGGTATTTTTTTGCAGAAAAATCCTTATACCAACGAAAAAATTTAGAAATAACCACGTTTTACGCTGACGGAGTCGCGGGTTTTCTTTATGTTCCATTAACTAATAAGAAAAATTACCATATTAAACAAAAATAGACACTTAGACAGCGTGCCTAATGATATTTTACAAAATTGGAAAGTAAATTGTCTATAGTTATTCTTTAAGTAATTGTGTTCTAAATAATTTGTACTTAGTAAATACATAATGGAAAAAAAATTATCAAAAGCCTTGTGGGTAGACAAGGTATTAATTTGATTATCTTTTGATACTTATCGTTTGATACTAAATATCGATCCAGAACTCTATTTAATGCTTTCAAATATACATATTATTACATATATGCATATAGTCACACCTTTATCCCTGAAGGAGTAGGCAGAGGCATATTATACGCTGCCAAATCACCATTTAGTATTGTGTTCAATGTAATAGGTGGTGCCTTATTGCTGTCTTGGAATGGACTTTCAAAAAAAATTAACTTACATACATAGATACATATGGCCACGTCTTTATCCCCGAAGAGGTAGGTATATTCTATGCCCAAACATTAGTTTTAAAGTTCTAAAAAGAATTATCAATAGCCTTGTAGGTGTGTATTAATTTGATTATGTTTTTATACTTATCGTTTGATACTAAATATCGATCCATAACTCTATTTAATGCTTTCAGGTATATATATTACTATATACATACATATAGTCACATCTTTATCCCCGAAGGAGTAGGCAGAGGCATATTATACGCCGCCAAATCACCATTTACTTTTATGTTCAACGTCGTAGGTGGTGCCTTATTTCCGTTTTGAAATGGACTTTTGATTTTTTTCATACATCCATACATATAGGCACGCCTTTATCCTCGAAGGGGTAGACATATTCTATTCCAAAACATCACCTTTTATAGAATTTGTGGTGAGCCGTATTGCCTTGTTGATTTCAACACGCCTGTCTATTTAGACAGGCGCAGGTTGTGACTGCCTGCTGTTGAATTTTTTCAAGCCGCTCATATAAGGCGCCTTCAACTTGACTTAACGACTGCCATTTTACTGGCCACCGAGACCAACGATTTAACATTATGCCTTTCAAAGCACGGAAACGCCCTCAAATTAATGTCACAAAGTGGTCATGTGGTGATCACTCATCCAAGGACTGGCCATAGTGAAAGTTGCTTTCTGCAGTGATCATTGATACCGTTGATTGAAGGCACTTGATGGAACTTGCTACACATATTGAAAACTGTACCGTTCCACAATATTTATTACTAGCGGACGTCACGCGGTTTCACCCGCGTAGCTTCCGCTCCCGTGGGAGTACGGGAATAAAATAGCCTATGTTCACCGGGAAGAGTGTAGCTTCCCAACAGTGGAAGAATTTTTCAAATCGGTGCAGTAGTTTTTGAGTTTATTCGTTACATGCAAAAATGACAAAAATACTGATCTTTCCTCTTTATAATTTTAGTATAGATTATGTATAGATACGATTATGAATTGTCTAGATTCTATAGCAAAATCTTATTTTAGCGTAGAAGGAAGCTGTCCCGAACATCATTTATGAAATGCCTTACATCATTGAAGTTGCAAAAAATATAAACTTTTACATAAACAGTACCTATTATCAAAATATTGTCCCCGTGGAATTGCTATCTCTGATAAACATGATGTTATTATTGATATTCAACCCAACCACGTTACGGACGCACCTTGATTATAAATTTTCCAAACAACCTGAAAAGCTGAAGGGGATAAAGTACACCCACGCGTTTTTCCATCATAATAACACCCGTAGCCAGTATACAGTATTTCACGAAATTTCGCCAGTCGTCCTCGAGACTCCTCACGGGTAGGTCACGTCGCGTCGCGCTACGAAATTTATAAAACAATATTGTGTCTAAAATCATATTTTCTAAGTGAATATCAGTGTTTTCTGTGTAAAATTATAGTTAAACGGTGGATTTGTATGTCGGTGAGTAATATTTTGTTTATTCCGTTGTATTTAAGTGATAATTTAAAGAACCTGTTGATTTTTGGATGGTGATATATGAAACAGGAGTGAATGTAGATATGTACCGTCGTTATGAAATGCCTGTAAAAGGCATAATGATTGAAAATGCTACAGTTCGTTTTGATTGAAATTGGATAAATGTGTTTCGTTGATACAGAAATTTACTTTTTGAAGTAAATAAGTCAATGATGGTAGGGTGATTGTGCGTGTTAATGGGCTCATTAATTGGAGAGCAGAATACAAGTCAAATGGAGAGATAATTGTAGGTAAGCGGATTCGGATCTCCAAATTATGGGTTTCAGATTAACGTTCGAACGCTGATATTTTATATAGGTGCAGTCCTCCTCCTGAAATTTCAAGGGGGCGGGGGGGGGGGGAGTCCATAAATTTGATTACTGTAGCTGTATAAAATACCATAGTTTTGTACTTTGAAGATTTTTAAATTTGACAACGATTATGGGGTGGAGGTGCTTATAAGTTTTTATATAGGTACATCTATATTCTAATAACTCATATTTGTGGACAATCTCACACAACATCATCTAGCCCAAATTAAGCTAATATAAGCTTGTGGGATCTAGACGACTGATAGATATTCTTATATATTAACTAGTGGACGTCACGCGGTTTCACCCGCGTAGTTCCCGTTCCCGTAGGAATACGGGAATAAAATATAGCCTATGTTCACCGCAAAGAGTGTAGCTTTGCAACAGTGAAAGAATTTTTCAAATCGGTCCAGTAGTTCCGGAGCCTATTGGTTACAAACAAACAAACCAAAAAAAAACAATAAATAAATCTTTCTACTTCATAATATTAGTATAGATAATTATATTGGTAACCATTATACAAGCCTGATAATCAAACCTCATATTTCTACTGCATCGATATCTCAGCGGTAGTGTAATCGACTGACGCGTTGACGTCCTGGGTTCGATTCAGATCGGTTCAAAACCAAATATGTTATTTACAAAAATGCATGAAAACTAATTCGCCTGATATCGCGAACAAGAACTTCAGGAATCGAATCTAACAAAAATCTAGCAGTTATTGATTAAGGACGCACTACTATAAAAACCGTTATTTCTATGATTTCGTTACAAATATAGAGCTTTTAGATTTTCTCCTATACTTGTGGTATAAGAGAATTACTTACTAAGTTTCATAGTTCTAGGTTGACGGGAAGAGTACGCCATTAATTTAGATTCCCTTGAGAGTGTCGAAATACAAGTTTTTGATGACATAAATGGCCGTAACTATTTCTGCGTTGACTTAGAAATTAATGTAGAGCTAGAAATAATTTTGAAAAGATTAATATACCTATGCTAACTAATTCTTAAATTTAAAAAAGAAAATAATAATTAGAGATTAACTTTCTTCTGAACGTTGACTGCCTCTGTGGAGCAGTCGGTAGTGATACCGCCTGAGGACCTAGAGGTCATGGGTTCGACTCCCACCGGAGACAAATATTTGTGTGACCCACAAATGTTTGTCTCAAGAGTCTGGGCACAGTATAAATATATGTTGTTTAACCAGTATTGTAGCTCCCTACAAACGGACGAAACGCAAGCTATACCTACGATACTCGTTTTCGGCAGGCCTTTCAGCACGCAAGCAGCGTTCGCAGTCGCGATTGTGCCGAGTAGAGGAATGGACGGTGTGTCGTTTTTTAAATAGTAACCGCGCGTGTTTTATTTACTAAAAATACAACTAGAGTCTATTGTGCTTGTTTTGGTTGCATGAATTCGTCAATAACGCACCCAGAGATGACGTTTTTTAGATTACCTGGAAACTCCGAAAGGTAAGACGTAAATTGATTTTACTTAAGTACTAATTGGTACTATACTACTAGTTGACTAAAGTTAAACAAAGTGATTGACACGAGTGAACTAGGTAGTTACATGAGGTAGGTATGTTTGTGTTTAAAACTAGACTTGTGTTTGCTCAGTCAGTGAACGGTGCGATGCATTATAGTACAATATCCAAAAAAAAACTAGTTCAGAACTCTAGTACGTGTAGGTAGTACATTTAGTTCCGTTGTCAGTTCGTAGTTATTTAATTGAGAGCAATGATTTAAGTATGTTTCAAGAGTATTCATTTCTTTGTGGATGACCGATGTTACAGTACACTTAGCACCGTATGACTGCCTCTGTGGCGCGGTCGGTATTGATACCGCCTGCGGCGCTGGAGGTCGTGGGTTCGATTCCCACCCAAGACAAATATTTGTGTGACCATAAATGTTTGTCTCAAAAGTCTGGTTGTTTCTATGTATAATATGTATGTATTTAAAAAGTGTATTAGTATTAATATCCGTGGTCTGATACCCATAATACAAGCAGGCTATCTTACTTTGGGATCAGAGAGCGTTGTGTGAAATGTCCGTAAATATTTATTTATTTAAAAAAAAAAATTGACAGCATTTTTGTTACCTTTGATTTTTTTTACACGCATAGAGACAAATATGAACTTCCAAAGTTTAACACAACTTGACAATGTACGAAAAGTACTAGTGTACTAGAGACTGACTAGTACTTTCAAATCGAAAAATATTTTTAATTTTGTAAATCAAAAATTTAACGCAATGATTATAAAGACTAGAATTCCGTGATTCTATCACTGACGAAACATGTAATGAGCCGATTATTATTGTCTACGCCGCTAACTCGTTTTCAAATTTCTACACCCGTCTCACTCAATCGTTAGTACGCCGCCACCCCGCGCCGCCTGCCGTTGCGGGGATATTATATTATTACTCACAAAGTATTTTTTTGTTTAAATAAAAAAGGTACATATTTACTCGAAATGAAAGCCGGTTGTCAGTAAAACAACAATCCTTAATACAAATTGAAGGCCTTGTGGGCGAATTGAAAAAAATCAACTGCATTAGGCTCACTATCTATTACGCGTACGTAAAACTATAAGGTAAAATGTGGGCTTATACTATGCCTCTGCCTACATCTTCAGGGATAAAGGCGTGTCTATATGAATGTATGTATGTACATATTTACAATCGCAATACTAAATAGAAAGTCAAAGTAGGCACATATTATTAAAATGCTGTAGGTGGGCAGCCCTATCGCATGCTTACGTACCGCGCGGCTGTAGGCATTTATTTCTAAAATCCGGCCGAGTCAAACTACAGTATACAGTGGTCTGGGTGTTTCTATGTATAATATGTGTGTATTTAAAAAGTATATAAGTATAAAGTATATGTGTATAAGTATAATATCCGTGGTCTGATACCCATAACACAAGCAGGTTATTCCTAGCTTACCTTGGGATTAGATAGCGTTGTGTAAAAAGTCCGTGAATATTTATTTATTAAAAAAAAAATTGATATGGAAAAATAATCTGTTTGGAATCTGCGTCTTCTAGTATACAATTCTACGCGTTCACGTTCACGAGATAAAGGGTCATAACAGACACACGGACGGATGGATCCACGAAACCCTGGGTGTCCGACTCGCACTTGGTCGGTTTAATCTAGTTAATTCGCAATATAAAAGTCCCTTCAGTCTTTAAATAAATGCTCGTTAAACACTAGCTAACCTAACTAGCGCGCTGTGTAAAGTCATAATGCACCCCAGACTCATCACAATGAATAAAGACGTCGTAACATAATCGTTCTTTGAACCCTAAAAAGAAAAAGTCAATCCAGAATTTCTGTGTAAAATTAAGAATTTTCATATTTCAAATCAATTCAAAATTAAGGTCTTCCAATTAGACCAGTGCAGATAGCTTTTAAAATATAAAAAAATAGTAGTAGAATAATACCTATTGCAAAAGGAAGAGAATGTGACAATATTAATAAATAGCTCAAAATTGTACATGAATGATTAATATGATTGTAGTTCTTTTGCATTTTCTGAGAAGATTTACCATTGTGATGTATATATATTTTTACATTATCAGAAAGAAGAGATTTTAAGTAACCAAAAGCCTACTTACCATTTTTTTTAAAATATCTGATATTTTGACAGGTGATTTTTCAATTGAAAATTTAAATGCTTTTGCGATAATAAGTCAATAAAAGGAGAAAAAATAAACGTTTTGGATCAAAAAAATTACAGTGCATTAGAAACATAAAAAGAAAGATTTCTGCCAAATTTCATAATAAAACAAAAATTTTTGTAAAAGAAAAAAATCATAAACTCAAAATCTGGGATTTTTGAGTTTTTGAGGTTATGTCAAAAAAGCGTAAGGCAAAAAGTTGTACCTATATTTTTTTATTTTCGACAACTTTGCCATTATAAACATTCTTCCATTGGACTTGTAGTTTTGTCGGAAATCGAGAAAACCCCTTTTCCCCTCCTTAAAACCCCCATATTTTTACTTTCCGAACTCAGATCGCCCGTAAATTATTTTTCCTGTTATTTTTGTCACATTCTCTTCCTTTTGCAATAGGTTTTATTCTACCTAATTTTTTACATTTTTTATCATTTTCAGAGGCTTGTGCACTGGTCTAAATAGGTACCGAAAGTGCTGTTTTTGAAACCTAGTGTGCTACTTTTTTGACACCTACACTGTCACGACAAAATCGCTTGACACTGCATTGAAAGAAGAAATTTTGTCATCGTTTTGTCACACGTGGTACCTATGTTTATAAGTCTGTGTCTATGTATACAAGTCTGTGGTCTCTAGAGTCTTTAAACAAATGCTCGTTAAATAAATAAAGTGAACAGTACTTAATTTAAAAGTGGGTGCGATTCAGTTGTGCACCTGGTGATTATCGGTCGAATCAAAGGTAGGTAGGTAGTGAAAATTCAGAAGAAGAAAGTCTTTAACAATCCGTAGAATTTAAGAGGAAAACATCGGTCGATAATATGTGGCTGAAAAAATAATATCAAAAAAAAAAATGTCAAATTTGAAATGGATGTTCTATGACAAATTAAGGATCTCTACATTTTTTAGTCAATTCCAAATATATACACATAGGTCCCTTTACTCTTGAAACTCGTTAAACACTAGTTCACCTCGAAGTCTTATTGCACCCCAGACTCTAGTAATCACAATGAATAAAGACGTCGTAACATTTCCCAAAGGGGGGTTTCGCCACAATCGCGGCCGTCAGACCGGTCATGGACGAGTGGCTGGAGAGGAGACACGGTGCTCTTTCCTACCGGTTGACACAGATGCTTGCCGGGCACGGGAGCTTAGGTAGGTATCTGTGGCGAAAACACCGGGAAACCACAGCCGAGTGTCAGAACTGCGAGGACCGCAGCGATGACACGGCGCTGCACACGCTGGTGGAGTGCACGGCGTGGGCGCAACAGCGCCAGGTCCTCGTAGTGGGTCTGGGCGTGGACACTCTCTCGCTCGAGACTATGGTGCGAGCCATGCTCTCCAGCGGGAGTAAGTGGGACTGCGCCGCCTCCTTCTGCGAGCAGGTCATGCTCGTGAAGGAGGCGGCGGGACGGGTACGGGAGAGGACTCTCCCACCCGAGTTCCGCAGTCGGCGGCCTGGGCGCCGCCGACGTGTCTTCGCCGAGGACTATCGGCCACCATGACCGGGGGCCTGAGGACGGTGAGAGGGCGGCTCACCGTCCTTACAGAAGCAGGCCCATGACGGCAGCGTGACG
This sequence comes from Miltochrista miniata, assembly GCA_933228765.1. Taxonomy (NCBI): domain Eukaryota; kingdom Metazoa; phylum Arthropoda; class Insecta; order Lepidoptera; family Erebidae; genus Miltochrista; species Miltochrista miniata. The sequence goes on from OW121769.1 coordinate 9,841,272, forward strand.
TGAGCAACTCACGCACGCCCCCCTTAGAAGCGGGATCACACCCGAAACCCCCCATAGACGCGGGATAGCACCCGAACCACCCCACGGGCGAGGCCGCAGGGGCGGCCGTAGGTCTGTTGTGAGTCCCGGGACATCCTTCCGAGGGCTTACTCGGGGCTCCCAACCACAGGCTGTTAGGCGTTACGTGAGGTTTTTTAGTCGGTAAGAGTCATCATCACATCACATCCTCTGAGGATTTTCCCTCACGTAAAGAAAAAAAAAAAGACGTAACATAATTGTGCTGTTAATTATGTTTAGTTGAAGAGCCGTTACACTTAGGGCTGTCTTTATTTACTGCTTTACACATTACCTACATAGATTATTATTAATTAGTAAAGTGTGTGCGATACAGTGGTGTACCTGGTGACTATCGATCGAGTCAAAAATAATGAAAACCCAGAACTACGGGTGGTTAAAGATCTTAAACAATCCGTAGAGTTTAGGAGGAAAACATCGGTCGATATTACGTGACTGAATAAATAAAATCAAAAAGAAATGACAATCTCGAAATGGGAATTCTCTGGCAAATTAAAAATCTCCACGTTTTTTAGTCAATTAATAACATAAAGGTCTTATTATTCCTGAAACGAATGCTCGTTAAACACTAGTTCACCACGAAGTCTAATTGCACCCCAGACTCTAGTCATCACAATGAATAAAGACGTCGTAACATAATCGTCTCGTTAATATGTTTAGATGAAGAGCCGTTACACTTGGGGCCGTCTTTATTGGCTGCTTTATACATTACTGAATAATGGTACCCCAAAGAGCAATTTGACCGTAGACTTGTACTTAGGACCTATTTTTATTGACCCTAGATGTGAGATAAGATATGTTAGAAGTCTTAATGTTTATATAGTATTTTTATTTATCAGTGAGTCAGTGTGGTTTTGCAACGATGCGTTTGTGAGCAGATTTTGAGTGCATTTGGATTTATTCCTATCCACCTGTACTGCCAGTGCTACTGTGCCTCTTGCGTACCAGGATATACATATAATAACAATAATCAAAACAAGAAAAGTTACATCGAACTCCGTAAAGTGCAAGGAGGTCTGGTCTGGGATTTGATGAACCTATCCGAATCTTTGATGAACTATTCTGATCCCGAACAACGCGTGTCGGGGAGAGGTGCCACTCATACACAGTGGAGAAAATGTTCGCCAGAACTGAGCGTTTCAAAAGATCGTTCCTGTGTCAAACTATAAAAACATAGAACGACCTGCCCGCACAAGTGTTTCCCTCATCTTACAATTCCGGGTTCTTCAAGCGGAGCGTGAAGAGGCACATCAGAGGGTCGCCAACTTGAGGACCACTGTCAGAAGTCTTACGGACTGTGAGATTGGCCACTAATCGCCAGATGCGCTACGGCTTTCTACCAGGCTGGTGGCGATGTCAATTTGGCGAGCTTAATAAAAAAAACCTGAAACTCTCAGCACTGTTGTCGCATACACTACTGCTACCGAGGCAGTCAAATTACCATATTAAAACCGCCTTTATACAGCGGGGCATTGCTATTGTAACATTTAGGTATTTCGATAAAAATAGTACTTGCATAAAACAGTAAAATCGATCTATATTTAAACCTAAATCTGGCGAGGCCACGTAGATAAGATTAACTGAGAAAAACATTTACCTATAAAATTAGGTAATTTATTGTTACACCTGTGTGGTACGAAGAAGCGCTTTAGTGTAATGAGATTATATGGCGGCCATAAACTTAACCTTGGAACGAGTGAGTCAAATGAGTTGGTTCTTCATTTAACTAATGTCCGGCCGCTGAGAGATTGCGTTCTTAACAGGCCGTGATCGAATGGGCGATGTATCTGTGAAGGTGTTCAGTTTACGGCAAGATTTTAAACATATTTTATTTACCATTTTTTTAACGTGAGGAAAATCATACTGGGTTGCTATTACGGAATTCTACCGACCAAAAACCACACGTCTCCTATCTACTGCTTCGAAAAATACTGCCTGCGGTTGGGAGCACCGGGTAAGCCCTCGGATGGATGACCCCAGGATTTATTTATCATATTAACGAGTATTACTCGTTACATTAAAAATTAAATATTCGGGCTTACGTCATGTCATCTTAGAATAAACGTAACTATTAAAATTGGGTTAAATTAAAAAGAAAAAAAACTTTTAGCTCTTTAATTTCTATTCTAGTCATGACAAATTGATAGGTGTCATAAACGCAAACGCTGAGTGGCCGGAGTATAATGGTGACCACGAGTAAAGTGGTCCGATGTTTTGATTCTGAACCAAAAGAACGGTTCATTAGATCGTTGGAAGAGTTTTGCCTTGATTCAGGCAAAGGTCGCGGGTTCAAGAACCCATCTAAACCTCTCTCTTCCTTTTTTCACTTTACACGAAGAAGTCAGCATACTACATTTAGTATGCTGTCTTTTTCGTGTAAAGTGAACATTTTGCTTTATTCTATCCTTATCCTATTCTATCCTTTGATTTGCTTGGTTCTGGTTATGATTTTCTCTACAGTGTGAGAATAGCACGTCTTACCGGCACGTAACTTCTCTCTTTCTCCTCTGTCGTTTTTCACTTTAGACAAAAAAGTCAGCAAGTAAATTACTTTAAAAATGTATTTACACAAAATTGATAAAGAAAGAGTGAAAGTCATAGAAAGTGCTAGAAAGAAAAGAGTTTTAATCAGACAAAGTTGTTTATATTCTCGTCGCCAAGTTGAAGGCAAAACTATTGACGGTATTGCGCCGGTATTTCGTATACGTTTCAAAGTAAATATTTTGACGTCGACGGCACTCGACGTATGTAAACTACTTGTAATAACAATGAAAGCTTCTTGTAACCGATATGATGTACCTGTTGTTCTAATTTGTGTGTTGTTAGCGTTTACTGTTACTAGGTGAACATTAGTGAACATATCTATATTCATCAAAGGGTTACCTTTTTAGCCCCTCTCTATAAAATACCTAGATTGCAGAGAGGCTTATGGCGAGACTTTGTCTGTAGTCTGTGACTCTGTTGTATTAAACTACGCCACTAGGTCACGTGGATCATCTGTTCAAAGTTTGAAATAAAACAAAAATGACAAAGTCAATCGGATTGAACTTTCACTTTCACAATAAACGTGTTAGAGAGGGGCAGTCTGGTGAGAACGATCTCACGGCTTTGTTGTTTATATTAGTAACGTGGCAGACAGGCTTATGGCTCACATGATGGAATGTGATAACCGTAGACTATGAACACCAGATTCGCTACACTCGCGCTGCCGACTCTGCAAGAACCTTCTAAGACTTCGTTTGAGAAAACCGAGGCAGGGCTCATTTCACAATTAAAGCGTGCGCGGAAGAAACCCCCTATCGTATCTTGCCATGCTTGGACGCTTCGGACACACTCGGGACAGAAGGTGTGAGGATAAACTCCCTGCAAGCGATGCGATGATAGAACGTAGCCGTGGGCCTCATTTCAAGCAATTCCTCAAGGCACAAACGATTATTCAATCATACGGTGTTATTATATTTAGTCTAGTGCCCAAGCGGTGAAGCAGAAGCATACTTCAAGTCTGTAGGGAATCCTGGGATTCGGGTAGTAACCCGAACCTCACGATGAGGCCCCGGTAGTTGTCACCCTAGCAAAAGCAGGCTCAATATGGTGGCGCGTCGTGTTGTTAGGTACGTCTCCCCGATCAGGATATGTGTGGTCTCCAAGAAAATAGTGGCGAGAAGTTACCATAGCCTAGCGACCAGAGATGCATTTGTTGATTAAACTATTAGTCCAATCCTGCCCGATCTGGCAATAATGTAAACATGTCATATTTTAACAATCGTTGTCTACAGATGAGTAGAAAATTATAGTATGACAAATCATTGAATATTTTTTACTATCCTGAGTAGGTATTTTAAATGAAAATAAACTATCATAAAGAAGTTACTTGGTGTCGAAATGGTTGTAAGAACACTGTATGACTCCTGAATACTGGAATATAATCAGGGTGAAAACTCAATTGCAAGTAACTATAGATATATAGGATCAAATGTGTTTGTTTACATTTTTGCGCAAAGCTATTGAAATACAGTAAACTAAAAGATATGGGTATGTACAGTACATACAGTATATAGGTATGTACATTTTTGGCATTTGTAGGCCATTAGAAAAAAAGTTACTTCTATGTCTAAGTGGTTCCTCAATCCAGATGTCTATATTGAGGCATCTGGATTGAGGAGCCTCTTGAATCTCTTAGTTACAGATATAATATTAGGTACTGATTTTCTTTTGGATTATTTAGACGGAATTACGAAGGGTATTTACGATCTCAGTCCTATCAGAGTGTAATGTATCACTATCCGTCCTGGGGCATCTTTCCGAGGGCTTCCCCGGGGCTCCCAACCGTAGGCTGTTAGCAGGACTCGTGATGTTTTAAGTCGATAGGAGTCCGGCATAACATCCATGAAGATTTTCCTTCACGTAAAACAAAAAAAAATCCTCCTATCCTACTAGAATTCAAAAAGCTACGATAAGTATAGTATGGCTCCTCGAGGGATCAAAGGAGCCTGGCGATCAGGGCTGTGTATTTGTTAATTAAATTAAAACATCTTCAAGGTGGTTAAAATTCATAATTCTTATAAAAAGATGTTAATCTTGGACCATAAATGGGTACCTGTTTTGCTTAGATAATTAAGTAATTTGGTTATTCAAGACCTTGTTCTTGAATAGATAATTTTAATATCAAATTTAATTATCCTGTAGGCCAGGGCTGTCCAAAGCAGTGCCCGCGGGCCGCATGCGGCCCGCGGCGTCATTTGGTGCGGCCCGCAGAACCTTTTTATATTCTTTATTTCAATACATTAATGAGTATATTTAAATAAAGAATATAAAAAATATTTTTCCCGCGACGTAATTGAAATATTTTAGGTATGTATTCGATCAACCCGACGGCATTACAGGCCGATCGTGGGCCAGGCCCAAGCTCCTCGAGAGCCAGGGCTCTCGAGGAGCTTGGGCCTCGACTTATAAAGGGTGTTTTTTTTCGAGGTATAGAACTTTGAAATGGAATAAAACGAAAGTGATTGTTTTTATTGATATGGAAATGACTTTATTCGAAAGGAAATCTTCTGGCATTATAATTTAAATATGATTTCTGGCATATAACCGCCATGGCTGGCTCGGACGTAGTCTAATCTAGAGGTCCAATTTTCGATGACTTTCCCAACATTTGTGGCCGTATAGCGACAATATCGCGCCGAATGTTATCCTCCAAGTGGTCAATCGTTTCGGGCTTATCGGCGTAGACGAGCGACTTCACATATCTCCACAGAAAATAGTCAAGTGGCGTAAAATCGCACGACTCTGGAGGCCAATCCACGTGTCCAAAACGTGAAACTATGCGGTAACCAAACGTTTCCTTCAATAAATCAATTGTGGCACGAGCTATGTAACATGTTGCGCCGTCTTGTTGAAACCACTACTCCTGCACATCATGGTTGTTCAATTGATGAACGAAAAAGTCAGTAATCTTCGCTCTATAGCAGTCACGATTGACTGTAACATTCTGGTCAGCATCGTTTCTAAAGAAGTACGGACCAATTATTCCACCAGCCTATAAAGCACACCACACAGTCAGTTTTACTGGATGTAACGGTGTCTCAACATACACTTGAGGATCATCATCACCCCAAATATGGCAGTTTTGTTTATTGATGTATCCATTCAACCAAAAGTGAGCTGCACCGCTAAAGAAAATTCGCTTATGAAAATCACGATACGCATTTCGGACAGAACCATGATTTTCAGAATAAATTTGCACAATTTGGAAGCATTGTTCAGGCTTCAGTCTATTTATGTTAAAATGCCAAACCATACTAAACATAAATCACTTTACAGCTGACAAAAATACCGCCGGTTAAAACAGCTAGGCCAACTTAAAGTTCTATACCTCTAAAAAAAACACCCGTTACTTTATCGCATGCCTCGAAAAAGGCCAGTTTCCAAATTCCTCATCAGGGTACCGGCCGATCGTGTTGCTCGACGAGGTGTGCAAGCTCTTAGAGTGCATTATTGAACAACGCCTCGTCGGGCTCTCACACGCGTGGTGCCTGATCTAGTGGATAGCCAGTTTGGCTTCAGTCAGGAGCGCACCACCGTGGCCGCGATCATACACATTAGAGGCCTGACGGGGGAAGCAGTCTCTCAGAGTGAGGTGGTGGTGGCGGTGTCTCTTGACATCGCCAACGAGTTTAACACCTGCGTTAGGGAGGCGCTTATTTACCATGGAGTGCCTCCCTACCTCCGTCGAATTGTCGGGACCTATCTCTCCGAGAGGGCCATAAAGTACCCGAGCTGGCTCGGGCTGGGTCGGAGGGATGTGTCGTGCGGTGTTCCACAGGGATCGGTATTAGGGCTGCTCCATTCGAACATCGGTTACGACTGGGTGCTGCGTGGTCCGTTGCTCCGAGGGGTTAGCGTAACGTGTTACGCCGACGACACCCTCGTTACTGCGCGGTGAGCAACGCACCGAGACGCAGCAATAAAGGCCACGGCAAGGGTTGCTCAAGTCGTGGGTCGGATACTGCGGCTTGGACTCGAGGTCGTCTTTCTCATATCCGAGTCTCTGTGCTTCCACGGACCTCAGATGGGGCCACCTGCGGGATCCAGCATACAGGTAGGGGGCATCAGCATCGGCATCGAGCCCTCGATGAAGTATCTGGGGCTCGTACTCGGTGGCCGGTGGAACTTCGGACATCATTCCCGAAGTTTGGTCGTCGTAGTACCCTTCACTCATCCCATAACGGACGCAGTTGAGAGTGTGAAGATTGATTATCAACTGGAACTGTGTGATCTGCAATCAGACCCCTTTTACAAGGGCAGAAGGAATTGATTTTTTTAAGTTCCTTATTAAACTTTTCCCGAAACTGAAGAATATCGGACTAAAAATGAGCTCGATGATGGGCAGTACCTACCTTTGTGAAAATGCATATAAAATCGAAACACAGGTCTTCATTGCCAGATACTTCACTTAAACATGTACTGCGTCTAGCTACTACTAATATTGAGGTTGATGTTGACAGAATTGTAAAAGACAAATTAATGAGAAAGTAGATAATAAAATAATGATATCTACCTATTATACGTGTATTTTACTTTGTTAATTTTTTTGCAGCCCTCCAATGTATTTAGCCATTTTTGTTGGCCCTGGGTGCCATCTAGTTTGGACAGCCCTGCTGTAGGCTATCCGATAATCTCGGGGTCTACAGATGTTTTAGATAATAATTCTGTTACTTACGGATTAGTGGCTTTAAAGAGTTTTTATTATTAATTAGTGTTTGGCTTTTTGTAATTATTTAGTCGGCTGTCAGTAAAATGACAATCGACAAAATTTTCAAATACGGGTTGTCACGATCCACGCCTGTCTGTCGGTAGCATTCATGATGGATTTTCCCTCACGTTAAAAAAAAGTGGTAGGGCATCGTGTGGTTTTAGTCGGTAAGAGTCCAGCATACATTCACAAGGTATTTCCACAAAAAAGACACAGTACCTATAAATATACAGAACAGGGCTATCGCGTTATCAGACTTTCTGATATGGTTATCGTCGAACTTATCAGTCCCTTGACAGCAAGTGATGCATTGTTTTATTAATAGAAAAAGCAACTTTCCATACTGTTTAGGTAGGACATATTTTCAAAATATACCTATAGCCACAGAGCAACGCGACCAGTACAAATGTTTGACCTATATATATCTGTCTGTCATATTTTGCGGGGGGAGTCGGCTGTCACAAACCAATACACTCATAATTTCAGACATAAACATATATCTATACTAATATTATAAAGAGGAAAGATTTGTTTGTTTGTTTGTTTGTTTGTAACGAATAGGCTCCGGAACTACTGGACCGATTTAAAAAATTCTTTCACTGTTGGGAAGCTACACTCTTTGCGATGAACATAGGCTATATTTTATTCCCGTATCCCCACGGGAACGGGAACTACGCGGGTGAAACCGCGTGACGTCCGCTAGTCATATATAAATGTATGTAAAACATCAACTCGTCAATAGGCTACAAAAATTACCGGTAAAAAGTTGGAGTATGATTGAATAAATTATAATTATGGCTTTCATGTTCCTTGATGGGATTAATAAAAGCTATCATCTATTGGAATGTTTGATCATATCTTTAAAACAGCTTGCGAGCGGAATATGGCGGCCCAACCATAATTTGTAATATCTTTACGTATTACCCTTATTCAGAAATTTTGGAATAAATAAATATGATTAGGAAACGGTGTTTAGCTGCGTAATATTTGTTTAAGCATTGATTTTACGTTATTTTGTTTGTATAAGAATTCGCTTTTGGTAAGGCTTCGGTTACACTGAAAATGTAATGTTAGCGAGACGGAACAGAATCGTTATCACTCAATAGTTACGAAACATCTCTTATTGTACAGTAGCCGACGCAGGATAGCACCCGAACCCCCCCTAGGCGAGGCCGCAGTGGTAGCCTTAGGTCTGTTGGGAGTCCTGGGACATCCTTTCGAGGGCTTACCTTATGGCTAACCGTAGGCTGTTGGGCCTTACGTGAGGTTTTTTAGTCGGTAGGAGTCCGGCATAGCATCCATGAAGGATTTTCCCTCACGTTAAAAAAAAAATCCGACGCGTCACCGACCTTAAAATTGAAATGCGATTATGATTTTGTTCGGCCAAATGGGAACAAAGGCTATTTTTTTAAATTATCATTGACATACTCGGGCCACTTACTGGATAGATGAACTGGCGAAAGAGACCTGCGATGGTGGCTGAAATTGATTATACCAAGCAGTCAATACTGTACATTGTACAGTAATGTCCACTTCTTACACAGCGTCGTCAAGTCTTAATTATGTATACTTACTAAGGAGACGAGTTTGTATGTTTTAAACGCGATGATCTCATAACCTGCTAGATGAAATTCAAAAAGCCTTTAAGAATTCGATAGATTGAAGGAAGGAAGGATGTAGGCGATGAGGCTTAATCTTTGACAGCCTCTGTGGCGTAGTCGGCAGCGTAACCGCCTGCCGCGTTGTAGGTCCTGGGTTTGATTCCTGGGTCGGTCCAAATATTTGTGTGATCCACAAATGTTTGTTTCAGAGTTTGGGTGTTTTTATGTATAATATGTATGTATTTAGAAACTAGCTGTAGCCCGCGACTTCGTACGCTGCATTATCTTTAGATTGATATAACTTTTTTATTTATAAACCGATTGACATAAACAAACACTAAATGTTAAGTGGAGCAAACTGCAACGCAATAAAACCGCATCGCAATCGGTTGAGCCGTTGCAGAGATTAGCGTGCACAAACGTACAGACAAACAGACAAAAATTCTAAAAACCATTGTTTTCGGTTCTATTGCATCCATAAAGCCCCCCTGTAATTTTTTTCTTGTATATCTTTAATGTACAGACAGCGACCTGTTACGATTTTATTATATATATATGTATTGATATTGTTATATGTCTATATCTATAAGTATTTCTATCAGTCGTCTAGATCCCACGCTTATTATTAGCATAATTTGGGTTAGATGATGTTGAGTGAGATTGTCCACAAATATTTAGTGACTTCGTACTCTCATTTACCATCCCGCTACGCTCCACTCAATCCGCAGCCTTACATTACGGAGCCGATAAATAAAGGCGTTATTGAACATCTCACAGATAGGTTTTGCGATCCATCTTTTGCGTTACATTTTCCGAAGTCATACGTTTTGCGTAAACGAAATTGATTGGAAAGTCGACGAAATGTCAAAGTCGCAAATAATACTTACTTACTGTCGGCAAAATGGTTGGGTCGAAATATTTTCGTCTGGTATAATCTGTATGTATATACGTCTGTACGTCATCCTTAAATTGTGAAAACAGTCAGATTGTACATAATCTAACTTGCGAGGTTATAAAAGGTCGAAATGTTACAAACAGATTATTTTTTGTTAGATTGTAAAGTAACAAAATAAAAATAATAATTTATATGAGTTCGAGTCCTAGTTCTACTGTAAAATCTGATTACGGAAGATAATTTTACGCGATAAGGTCAAAAGGAAACATAATCGTAATCGGCCGATGAAGTGCAAGAGAAATAGATGCATCACAAGCCGTAAGCTTAGTTAGTATAGGACTCGCATTCGCGCTCTGCACAGGCGGAACGTGACACTTTTTTGTGCCTACAGCCGACGACGTTCATAGATTTCTCAGACGTTATGACGTCTAAAAAGATCACATAAGTAACATCTGAAAACCTTATAACGATGTAAGTACAAGAGAACACTTTTGTGCCTAATAATATATTATTCATCAGGATTTATAAATATTTTCCTTTGCCACTGTGACATTTATAATTCAGCATCCACTTAAGTGGTACATGTTTTGTGAATTATGATTATAAGGGCTTCGCTTTAACTAATGTAGTTTACATCTTCAGTCATGGCTTGACGTCATAGGGTCAGTATGATGACATTATGTTTAAGTTATACCTAACTATAATTGTGAATCATATATTAAGTAAATCAAAGTTAAAACATTACTATTAATAGTAGAACATAATAAAATTATTTTTTATTATGTTCTTGACTCCCTACAAGTCATTTACATCCCCAGCTCGATTCTCCAAACCGGGGCTGTCTTTGTACCATAATTTCCACCCCTTCTGGGGCTGACGAACAATAAACAGTAAAGCGAGTCTGCCGAACTGATGTCTTCGAAAATATCATCAGTCTTCGTAAACGCGACGAATGGTGTGCTAAGAATGTGCAAACTTACGGTACAGGGATAGCTTATAGTCTGGAATAACACGTAGGATACTTTCCACCCCGGGAGTACATTCCCCTAAAACGCAGGAAAGGGAACAGAATTCCACCGGGTGGAGACATTGTCACCATCTAGCAACAAATAAAAATGTCCAAGCAAAAATAAAAAAGAGATACAATTCCGTAGATCAACGTCGTATCAGTCTTATTCATTATTCATTCATGTTAAGAGACAATCCGTAGTTAGGTACTGTCCATCGATCCTGCCAAAAAGAAACGATCTTACCTCTAATGCGGGCCCGGAGTTTCTTCAACTCCCTGTGGGTCAGTTGGATTCCCTCCACCTCAACGCGTGCGGCACGAAGCCTCCAGATCAGCAGATAACACCCCCGCAAGCACAGGTTGGTATAAAAAATATATGACCATCCACCTCCCATGGTCATTCCTGCCTCGCGGTGTACCGATCGAAACGCGGGAGAGCGCCCATTTTGGCCTGCTTAAGGTTAATGCTCTGCGGGCGCTTTTCATGACTCCTTATAAGCCATTTCCATCCCCAGCTCCACTCGTCCGCCGAACTATCATCAGTCTCCGTAAACGTGACGAATGGTGTGCCAAGAATGTGCAAACTTACGGTACAGGGATAGCTTATAGTCTGGAATAACACGTAGGATTTTTTTTTTTTTTTTTTTATACCACTAAGGTGGCAGACAAGCACACGGCCCACCAGAAGAACCGGTGGTCACCGCAGCCTATGAACGTTTGCAACACCAGAGGCGCCACACTCGCGCTGCCGACCCTGTAAAAACCTTCTTAGACCCCTTTTGAAGAACCCCATACTGTAGGCGTTTGGGAAAACCGAGGCAGGAAGATCATTCCACAACCTAAGCGTGCGCGGAAGAAAACCCCTACCGGATCTAACCGTGCTCAAACGCTCCGGACGTAGGGTGTGCGGATGAAATCCCTGTCTATGGCGAGCGGTGCGATGATAGAAGGTAGCCGTGGGCATCATGTCAAACAATTCCTCGGAGCACATACCATTGTACAGGCGGTAGAACACGCATAAGGAGGCATAGTCTCTCCTGTCGCGAAGAGGTTCCACACCACCTGTCAGTATAGGATCGTTGACAACTCTCACAGCTCGCCTCTGCACCGAGTCAAACGGGCGAAGCTGATATTCAGGTGCCCCCGCCCAGAGGTGACAGCAGTACTCCATGTGTGGCCGCACTTGCGACTTATAGAGAAGCAGTGTTTGCGCCGCAGTAAAGTACCGCCGCGCCCTGTTGAGCACACCGAGCTTCTTGGACGCCAGCCTGGCCTTGTCCTCCAAATGACTGCGGAACTGAACGTCACTGGAGATGTCAACACCAAGGATCCCTATACTTTTAGAGATGGAAAGAGATGTGCCCTGGAATCGTGGCGCTACAGTAATTGGGGCTTTCTTAGCGGTGAAGAAACACGCCTGTGTCTTAGAGGGATTGAACTGGACAAGGTTTTGTCTACCCCAATCGGACACTCTAGTAAGAGTAGCCTCGATTTCAGACACAAGCTGTTCACGACTTTCCTCCACTGCGTCCCGAGAGATACCGGGACGGCCTGTGTAACAAGTGTCCCCTGTACTGTCGTCTGCATAACAATGAATGCCGTCAATAGACAACATGTCATTGATATGCAGCAGAAACAGGGTAGGGGACAACACTGAGCCTTGCGGTACTCCAGCGTTTATGGCCATGCAGTCAGAACAGCTGCCGTCGACAACAGCCCTGATGCTTCTATCGGCCAAAAAGCTGGACACCCATCCGCAAAATCTCTCGGTCAGTCCGTAGGAGGGCAATTTTTTAAGAAGACCACGGTGCCAGACCCGGTCAAAGGCTTTAGAAATGTCGAGGCTCACTGCTAGAGCCTCGCCCTTACTCTCGATAGCCGTCGCCCATCGGTGTGTGAGGCACACGAGAAGATCGCCCGTCGAGCGACCGTGACGGAAACCGTACTGCCGGTCACTGAGCAGGTCGTTTTCCTCAAGGTACCTCAGGAGCTGTGTATTAATTACACGCTCCATCACCTTAGACAATAGAGAGGTGACGGCTATAGGCCTGTAATTGGCCGGGTCGGTCCTATCACCCTTCTTGGGCACAGGATGCACATACGCGATCTTCCACGACGCCGGGACTTGTCGCATGGAATAAGAAAGCGAGAAAAGACGTGTAAGTACCGGACACAACTCTGGACCACACTGCTTAAGTACTACCGCGGGTATACCGTCTGGCCCACTCGACTTATGAACGTCCAGAGAATGAAGCTCCCGTCGGACGTCCCGCTGCGTAAATTTAACTTCCGGCATGGAAGTTCCACACCACGGAACGTCCGGCGGCACAGCACCCCCGTCGCTCATGGTCGAGTTAGAGGCAAAGAGAGAACCCAAAAGGTCGGCCTTCTCCCTGGCACTCTGGGCCAGACTACCGTCGGGTTTAAGCAAAGGTGGTAAACCTGACTGACAGAAGTTTCCCTCGGCAGCTTTGGCAAGCGACCAGAATTCACGACTTCCTGAAGGGTACCCTGCTAGCCGCTCACCAATTCTGCCGACGAAATCGAATTTAGCCCTGACAATTGCTCTTTTGCTGGCCCTCGAGGCGGCATTTAGTTTGCGTTTCACCTCAGAGATGTTAGGATCTGAATTTGCACGAGCCGTGGTCCAGGCTCTGTAGGCAGATTCTTTCAGCATCAAAGCTTCTCTGCAGAGCCGATTGAACCACGGTCGCTTTTTTGCTCCTACAGGGATCCAGCGGTTGGGAATATAGCACTCCATGCCCTCCAAGATCCCCTCAGCGACTGCTGCAGCGCAGGAATCCAGATCGTCTGAGGCAAAACAAAGCCGCCTCCACGGGTACGACGCGAAGAACTCCCGCAGTCCATCCCAGTCTGCTGACTTATAGTGCCACACATGTCGCCACTCCTTGGGCCGAGGTGGTTCAGGCCTTGCGAGAGGCACATGCGCCCGAATGATACAGTGGTCCGACGATCCGAGCGGAGCATCCACTGAGACGTTGTATCCATCCAGACGCGTTGTCAGCAGGAGGTCCAGCAATGCACTATGCTCGTTCTCCTTATCTGGTATCCTCGTATGGGATTTAACCAGTTGGGAGAACCCATAGGTCAGGGCAAATTCGTGTGCAGCGTTCCCCGCAAAGTTGGTCATCCGGGAGCCCAACCAGTCAACATGATGACCGTTGAAGTCCCCCAGAATCACAATCTCCGCAGAAGGATACTGCTCAATCACCTTGTCAGTCGATTGTTGCAGGTGGTCAAAAAGGCGAACTGTGTCCGTGTTACCGCTGTGAGACCTGTACACGCACGCGTAGATCCGAGTGCGGCCCCCGTGATCCACGCGCGCCCATAACGTAGACAGGTCCCTGTCTTCAAGGCTTGTAAGACGGCGACAGCAGACATCATCACGGACGTACATACATACCCCGGCTTTCGGCTTGAAGTTGTACTCAAGCTTATAGCCAGGGTACATTAAGTAGGATGTATCGCCCGGGCATGAAATCTGCGTCTCCGTCAGGAAAAAAAGGGTCGGCTTCGCAGTTTCCAGATGGTGGTGGACTACGTTGAGGTTCTTGTGCATACCTCTGATGTTGCAAAGGTCCATGTAAAGTGTGGACGACGAAGCCGCTGTGTATACTTTTCTTCTTTTTCCTCCTTTAGCCATGTTTTTTTTTAAAAAAGGGGGTTAAAAAAGTGAAGAGGTGCCTGTGTGCCGGTGGCGCAAGAGACTAAGCGAGACTCTAACTAACCAAAGGCAGACAGAGGTAGTGCGGTAGATTGGCACGGCGTACGGAAGGGCCCCCGGTCCCCCCCCGATGCAGTGGCCGCGTCCACTCCGGTATCCTCCTCCGGCACGACCACAGCACCAGGGACTTTACACAGGCTGCTGGTTCAGCCTCCTGGGGCGGAGATTATGTAATCCCCAGGTTCGGGTTCCGTACAGCCTGCGGGCGGTCAGCGGTCAACCGTTTCACCGGGTCTCCCTGACCGCCGTACCAATATTCCGCGCCTCTATCTGCCAATGGAGACAGATTAAGCCTCTGGTCTCACCGTCACCGGCACAGAGTCACCCCAATGAGCTCTGGATCCCTGCTAACCGACGGAGAACATAACCCAACCGGAGTCAGGTTACTATTACCGCGGTCTTCTGCAGGGCGGAGGTACTGCCCCAGGCGGGCTGCTCACCGAACGGCGTACCGTTATGCCCTTCCTCCTAATGTGGGCTTTTTCGTTAATCCCTAAGATATTGAATCTTAGGGATCTGATTGAAGAAGCCACTACTGTACCCTCAGGGTGTAACGTTAGCTCCATGAGAAGTAACGCATGACCCCTAAACCCCGAGGGGGAAAAAATAGGATACTTTCCACCCCGGGAATACGTTCCCCTAAAACGCAGAAAAAGGAACAGAATTCCACCGGGCGGAGTGACTGTCACCATCAGGCAACAAATAAAAATGTCCAAAACAAAAATAAAAATAAACAATTTCGAATGTAGATCAACGTCGTCGTAACATTCTTATTCATTATTCACTCATGTTAAGCGCCCATCCCCTCGTTTGGTTTCGCTTAACTTAACAATGTTTCGCGAGGAAAATGCTTTGAAATGATTGAATTATCTTATGAACTGAAATATAAATTAGGACGCGATTGCGCATGGGAGGTTCAAGTTCTTTTTTTGGCACGAAGAACAATATGTTTAATATTTTATGTTATGAATAATGTGTATGTGTATCATCAGTGGCGGCGTAAGGCGTGGGCGACGTAGGCCACCGCCCACGGCCTCGCGGTACACGGGGCCTCGCACCTCAAAAATTTTTATGCATTGCTTCAAAGCGAGAATAACATAAAAAAAGATATAAATTAATTTTGTAGTGAAAATTATGTTTTTTTAGTCTGGCAACATTTGCTTACGTTGCGTAACTATTATATTGCGAGTAGGTAATCCTTGCCGCCGCACAGTGGATCGATTCATACAAATCGGCGGACATAGGAATCTTGAAAAACTTTTTACTGATTTTACAAGAAACTAATGATGCCAATGTGTTATATCTTAATAGTAGTCTAATCTTAAAATTTGTCGAAAACATTGAGACACAATTTTGATAAGACTTCAATTTTCAAAAATATTCGACAGAAACTGATTTCAATGTATGGAAAAGTGCATTAAAAAAGAGATGGCTTGCGATTTTCTCGTGTTTTCTTATTTTAACGCCTATAGTGACTTTTAATGGGTTGTTAGCAAAATATCTGCCAAACATTTAGGTACCCCTAGGCACCGCTCTGGGAGCTATATGAAAATATAATTTTTCTTATTTTCTGTAAGAAAATAAGTCTAATTCCTTTTTTTATACAGTTATAATTATTAATACGGGAGCATACGGGATCGGGAGTTTTTGAGAAATACTTATAAGCAGACGACTATAATTTTTTCCTACTTTTTTAGCAACATGTTTGTACCGATTGGATTTTGGATGAACCGATTTTAAATCTGTTTCTTTTCTTTGAAAGATGGGTTAGGGGAGTGTTCTTAGCAAAAATCGGTTATGCCATTTCAAAGATATGAGGGGTGAAAGTGGTGAAAAATTTAATGTGTTCAAATATACCCGTGTTGGGTAACAAATGAAAGTTCATAACTTATACATCACGATACCGCAAATTTTATGAAAATCGGTTTAGCCATTCGAAAGATATGAGGTGTGAAACGTATTTCTAATTTTGAATAATTCTCTGAATAATTGTTGATAGACTATACGTCTGTTGATATTGAAAAACCTTTATAAAACCCCTTTAAAAAGCATGAAATAAAAAATAAATAAAAAATTTAAAAAACCACCGACTCATGAAAAAAGAACAATAAAAAAACCTGTAAAACGTAAAAAAATAACTATTATATTATGACCTATCTACCCTACGTATTAAACCTTTATTATTATTATAGGTAGCTATATTATTTACGTATTCATATTTTTAACTAACAGTTTGTCTCGTCGGGGACTGCTCACATAATCATAACCTAATCATACGTCTGTCTTTGTTTAGGTATAGAGCGGTCCCCCCGACGAGACAAACTGTTAGTTAAAAATATAAATACGTAAATAATATAGGTACCAATAATAATAATAAAGGTTCAATACTTAGGGTAGATAGGTCATAATATAAAAGTATTTTTTTTTAATTTTTACAGGTTTTTTTATTGTTCTTTTTTCATGAGTCAGGGGTTTTTTAATTTTTTTAATGTACTATTCCATATTGAAATCAGTTTTTGTCGAATATTTTTTAAAATTGAAGTCTAATTAAAATTGTGTCTCTCTGTTTCGACTACAGTTATTAAGATAAACACATTGGCAGCATTAGTTTTTGTAAAAACAATAAAAAGTTTTTTAAGATTCCTATGTCCGCCGATTTGTATGAAACGATCCACTGTGCGCGCCGACCAGTGCGGGGAATCCCTTGTTTAATTCGTTCCGGACTGCTGGTTCCACTAAGGGGTCCACCAGGATTTACAAATACTCATGGACCCATTTAGGTAGTGGAACCAAAAATATTGTTTATCCTGGATTTTTTGGGACGAGTGACCCCACTACCACATTTGACGTAAACCTCTGTAGTCTAAAGTTTTTTTCCTTATGGCGATACTATTATTAGTGGCGCCACAGAACAGGGCCTCGCGAAATCTGTCTTGCCCACACAAAATTTAGGTCTTGCCCCGCCACTGTATCATCCTTTGTGGGTTTTAGAAATGTAATAAGTACTTATGTTTCTTTTTATTCACTTAAATTTGGAATAGGTTTGACAGGTCAGCGAACATTGGGACATTCTTGGGCCTCCTAATCGTAGGCAGTTGTAGGATATATAGGAGTAGACTAAATCTTTACGCTCTTTTTTGATTAAGCAAACAGGGCAGATTCACACGCTGCTTGATAAGTCTGATGAAGAAAAACCTCTCCTTTCATAGACCTCATGTGACGTAAACAAAGTTGTGAGGGTCAGCTAGTTTTTAACAATAAATGTGTTTATTACCATTTTCTAAATAATAATTGTTATTGGCGTCCTGCCTTCTTGAATTTCTTGATCCATACGTGGTTCCTATACGGCATCTTGCTCAGTTCGATTAAGAGAGGTGCAGCGATACTTGCGGTTGGCCATTGGTCAATTAAAAGCGCCGTTCCGCATACACAAAATATCACCTCTGGACCAACAAGGCAGTCAAGTATGTTATTGCGTGAGACGCATATTCTCCATACTGCATTGTTACTAGACAAACAAACAAACAAACAAAAATATATTTATTTCACTTAGGCATATACAGATGCACTTGTAAAAAGTCGAATATAAACCAAAGAATTACCACCAGTTCACAACGCGACCCACCTGAGAAGAACTGACAAGAAACTCAGCGGGTTATTCTTAATTGTATGATGTGCATACTTGTATTATATACAAAGTAATGTTTACAATATCTGGTAAAAATTCTCTCATCATTATCTGATATAAATTGTAAACAGTCTACTCGCGTGATCCTAATTATAGTGAAAAATAACAGATTATCTTGACTGATTGGTTCTGAGTTTCTAAGAAGATATTATTATTCTAGTTGTTCGGTACGGTCAGTGTAAAATATTAATGTTCTACTAGATGGCGCAGGCTCTACTATTATTATTATTTATTTAATCATGAACAATATAAATTGTGTTTGATATAGGTAATATATGATGATTCATTTAAACCATACTTATGCTATACAATTCATAAGAATAACTTCAACAAAATATCAATACATCATAGTAACATAAATAGAATTTACATGCAAATCTAAAAAATATAATAACAGAATTTATAACGTCAATGTCACAAACAAAAGAACAAAAATTACAACCACGGTCTCTATATGTACTGTATATCGATTACTCTCAACGAGTCACCCTAAAACGGGTCACACTGTGACATCTAAACTCCTGCGTTGGCCACCTCAATTGAGGCGATAGAGTAGACCACAACATGCTTAAAACTTGTAAAGAAGCGATACATGCCGTACTCCAGCTAAAAACTTGCTGTGACACTCCATAGCCTCGCCCCAAGTTGACTGCTTTTCAAAAATCAGCTTACAAATATTCAAAATGACGGCTAAGGGCCTGTCCACATCACCACGGCACGACGTCGTCGCCGTGGAACGGTGCGGCGCCGCGCCGCACTATGGATTCCGATGTATGGAGCGCTTGGCCATAAATCGAAATTATTAATTTGAAGGTAGATATGTATAAGCTTTCGATTCAATAAATAGAGGGTATATTGCATTACTTTTGGATAAAAAAAGTACTATAGGCTGTTTAGTATTGTTTATATGATACGTCAAACATCACCTACGCTCTGATTTTCTTTAAGTTTATTGCAGAAAGATAAGTTTGGTTTAGACTTTGAATCACTATATTTATAAAAGTAAAAATACGAAGTGTTTATAAAAAATCATGAGTGGTGTTGAAGGTATGTAATATTTAAAAATATATAACATTCTCATATATGATCATTAATCACTTGGAAAAAAAATCATATGTAAGACTAGTGTGTTTTTAAAATACCATTTGTCGTTTTCAGTTTTTTTACAGTTACGGGGATTTTGCCCGCACAGTCATTGATGTTTATATACTCCTAGAGCAATGTACTATACAGGTTTGAATGCAATAGTTTGGGCAAAATCCCCGTCTGGTAATGGCAGGGCTTAGAAGTCAGGAAATGGCGGATTCACAGTTTAGTTAAAGTAAATTTAACATATTAAACTCCGGTTTTTTGTTTACATATGATGATTTTATTTTAGTAGTCGTGCAACTTGATCCCCCCCCCCCCCCCCCTCCTTCGCCTTTACTTGTGGCTTACTATTAACTGTAATTTAATGTATTTTTCTTTTCTAATGTATAGATTTATATTTATTCTTTTTTAGGAGTAACAGACTATCCAATTACAAGGAAAGAAATGTGTGAAAGAATTTTTGCACTACCATTCAAAAAATTAGATACAAAGCTTTTAAAATTAGAAGAATATATATAGGTAAAACCAACTGCCCAACTTCGGAGCAACCGATACTCAAAAACGTCTTGCAACAATTTTATAAACACTTTAAGGCTAAGTGATTGTCGTGAAATAGGGACAAAATGTATTTTTTTGAAAACCATTCTTCTTGGTTAGACGGACACTGCATCTTCAAAAAATACGTCATGAAAAAGGTCAGTCCAGGTAGGCCACTAAAGGACTTTTCTGTGGCTAGTGATCGTAGCAAACGTAGGAAAACTGAAAATTTACGTGCATCCACTTCTGTCGACGAACTACTTTTTTCTGCTGAAATGAAACTTCGAGATGGAGGTGAGCCTGCCAAATCAAAGGAAGTAAAAAAAATCCTTTTACCAGAAGAAGTACCACAAACAGAATTTAAATATAAAGAGGTTTCTCCTCATTCAGCTTTGTCAATGTTGACGGAAGCGAAATTAAGCAAAAAACAATATAATGTTGTACGAAGCTACGCGCCACATATTTTTCCTTCGTATAAACGTATTCAGGAGGCCAAACGGGAATGTTATCCTGATAACATTGAAGTGACTGAAACGACTGCGCGAGTGCCGCTTCAAAATTTTCTCGACCATACAACTAGTCGCTTGCTTACAGCTCAAGCAGATGTTTTGCAGCTAATACCTACCTGACACAGAGACAGAGCTAACTCTAATGTCTAAGTGGGGTTTTGATGGTAGCTCAGGCCATAGTCAATACATGCAAAGATTCCAATCATCATCAAGTGGTGACAAATTTGTCTTTTTAACTTGTGTGGTCCCATTAAAAGTGGCTTAAAAGTGGCAATGGCTTGGAAAGTAAAATTGTATGGTTTAACTTACAGTCTTCGTCTCCAAGATTTTGTCGACCAATAAACATTTATTTTAAACAAGAATCTGTAGATCTTGTTAAAACTATCAAAGAAGAACTAGATTTAGAAATAACACAGCTCGTTACTACTAGGTATAATAAATATCGATGGTCGTCAGTTAACAGTAAAGCATGTGTTACTGTTCACCATGATAGATGGCAAAATCTGTAATATTTTGACTGACAACAAGTCAGCGTTGAGATGCTTATTGTGCAACGAAACATCCAAAAAATTTAATGACATTGATTCCATGCTCACAAAAGTTATTGTAAATGAATCAGCTTTGTCATTTGGTCTGGGCGGTCTTCGTTGTCTTACCCGTCTAGACGATCAGTAGTTAAAATATATACATACTACACCTACTTCAATAATTAAATAATATTTAAAATTTAGTTTTTTTTCTACTATTTTTAGAAATAATTTTTATTTCACGTATTACGCATTTTAAGGTAATACAATAAGAAGTAACGAAGCTATTTAGTCAAAACACTCAATAACAAAGTGCTATCAGTCAAAAAAGTAGTTAAATAATATTGGCCAGACGCTCCATACATTAGGATCCATAGTGCGCCGTAGCACGTTGCCGTAACGTAGGAATTTACGTTGCCGTACCGTAAAAATGTACGTCACGACGCCGCAAAGTAACAAGTCGCCGTACATTCTTCACTAAATACCAGTTAAAGTAGTTTCAAGTCGCTAGGGTCCCGCAAGACCGATCATGCGGAACCCCAACCACTCGCAACTACTATTTATCTGGTATTTAGTGAAGAAATGTATCGAACATTTACAAGGCACGGCACGGCAACGCGCCGCGCCCCGGCTCGGCACCGCACCGTTCCACGGCAACGACATCGTGCCGTGGTGATGTGCACAGGCCCTATGGGGCGATAGAAGGCAGGATCTGACAAATCCCCTTTCTTGGGGATTGGTTGTTCAGTGGATAACTTAAAGCAATTAGTATGCTAACTCTTTAATAATTTTATTTAGGTATAGTAAAAAAAAATACAATTGTTTGGTCCAAACCGGAATTCGAACCGGGACCTCAGCATGGCAGTGTCATACACTTACCACTGCGCCGCCGAGGCAGGTAAAAGCTCAAGCTGTAATTTGGTCTAGATGACGCTGTGTCAGTTTACCAAAGTAATTATTTATTCAGATGAACTTTGCAAACTTTGTAAGCTGTCCATTAACTGTCAAAGTGTTTCTTACCTGTCAGTTAAATACGTGGATTTTTAGAATCGATTCTTCTTAACAAGGGTCACTAAAATGTAGATCGGTTAAGACATTATCTTTGTGATTACATTAACCCAGTGTGGCGACGGGGCCCCACATGGCAACTGGAAAGAGTACAAAATATCGCCACCCTAATTCACCCCGAGCCAATTCTAAACGATCTTTGCGTAGAGAAGGAAAACTCGAGATGAAACCCGGTTGTCAGCAAAATGACAATCGTTAGGCCAAGTGGCCATATGGGTGGCTTGAAAAATCTTAACTATAGGTCATGACCTGCGCCTGCTCATTTCAGCACGGCAATGGGCTCACCACATTACGTTGGACATCTATAAGTTAAAATGTGAGTATACATTGCCTAGACAGAGGCAATGTATACGCTCACTTTTCACCTTATAGTTAAACCCTTTCGGGGATAAAGAAGTGACTATTACGTATTTATTTAACATTTTGACTTTAGACTGCCTCTGTGGCGCGGTCGGTAGTGATACCGCCTGCGGCGCTGGAGGTCCTGGGTTCGATTCCTGGGTCGGTCCAAATATTTGTGTGATCCACAAATGTTTGTTTCGGAGTTTGGGTGTTTTCTATGTATAATATGTATGTATTTAGAAATATATAAGTATGTATATCAGTCGTCTAGATCCCATAGCACAAGCTTTATAGCTTAGTTTGGGCTAGATGATGTTGTGTGAGAATGTCCAACAATATTTACAATAAACAATATTTTATTAATCACGGATATTATTTTGATTCTCAAATCTATTAATTCTTCAAATGGATAGCATTAGCTAGTATGCACTAGCGAAAAATTCTAAATCTATGGGTTGCACCGATCGTGGTTACAAAATGACTGTAAAATTTAAAAAATTGTGACTTTTTTGCTTACGTCATAATTGTGAGACATTACATAATGTAGACATTCCGTAACGTGAATTTTAAAGTATTTTGGTGCACGAGTCAGAGTCGCACTTCGCCGATTTTTAAGTCCATGTACTCAGGCTTATGTGAGCTTTAGCATTAAGTCTAGAATTCCAAACATGAAACGGAAATCTGAACACAATTTATTTGATTTGACTTTGTAACCAAACCCAAAATGTAGATACATTTCACATTTGACAGATAAACAAGATAATGCTTTATTGAATGACATATTATTTGATGTTATTGACAGCTTCCATAAAACCGTTAGTATTGACGTATCGTATTATTTTCGACATTTCAGTATTGAGATGAATGTCAGTAGGCGAATTGATCGGGGTTGGCCTAGAAATCCCCTACCCACGCGTTTTGGAGGCTGGAAAGGAACACGCAAAATTGGGAGCTTGTTTGAATTTTTTATCACGTTATAAATAACTACTGGATTGTAATAAACAGAATGAAACAAGATAAGCCACTTACTAATGTGTGTATTCCCTCCGTCCACTTGGATCCATTGAATGAGTCCATTGATGCATCCAAGTACACTTTTTCCTCCACCTGAGTCCATCGCACCATTCCAAATAATGGATTCTAAGATACTTTAACGTGCACTTGGACTCTCCAAAGAGTTTTATATACGCTAATTTAAACAATTTTTAACACAATGAAGATCAGTAAAACAAATGAAGATCGACAAAATAAATGAAGATCAACAAAATAAATGAAGATCGAAAAAACAAATGAAGAATATAACATCATTGGACCAAGTGGACGGTGTGTATGTCTTGTTTCGTATATTATTAGGTAGGTACATACACGAATTTCCGCAATACACTTGAACGATTATTATATGATAATACCGAGTACTTTGTGGGCGATGTAGGTGCACCAATATTTAACTTGTTTCAAAATTACTTATTGTTTTTGGATTATTTTATTACTAAAAGTTGTAGTTATTGTTATACTTATTAAAGACGGCTTAGTTCTTTGAAAAATATATGACTGTTCACGAGGTCCTGAGTTCGAATAAATATTTGTTTGAGGTGTTTGTTTTGGGCTTCGAATGTTTTTTATTGTTTTTATACGGTGGTACGTATGTTTATCCGCTGTCAAGTTCCCCATTATTAATACTTATTAACTTGAAGCTGGGGATAAAGCTAACAACCTTGAGGATATAAAACACGCGTCCTGCAAACAAATAAAATGTAGCATTTTATAGCTTACTACCTGATGCCCGCAGCTTGACCCGCGTAATAGGTTGTTCCCGTTCCCGCTTCCGATGGGAACTTATTCCCGGGATAAAAAGTTGCCTATGTGTTATTCCAGACTATAATCTATACCTGTACCAAATTTCAGTCCAGCCAGTTGAGCGTAAAAGAGTAACAAACATCCACACTCACTAACCTTCGCATTTATAATATTAGAAAGATTTAACTGTCATAAATAAATACTCATACTTATTCAAAATCAATGAAAACCAAATAAAATTATAAGTGATGTTTTCTTCAGATACCTATAGATAGGTATATCGATTTTGTTATTCGTAAAAAGTTTAAGTCATAAAATGCAGTCATCTAAAAATTTTGAGCTGTTTCTATGATCGTTTTACACATCATGTAGCATCAATAAACTATTTGTATCAAATTTATATTTAGCCATAATTTTGATTAACCTAAGCCGAAAAAGAGAAAAAACTAAAAGTATTTTTATTTTAGAGATCCTCTGTCTACCTCGTCGCGGATATAGGGTTCTATATTATGCAATGATATAAAAACTAATATTATGTACCTACTAGCTATTGCCCGCGACTTCGTACGCGTGAAAATTATTTTATAATACCAATTTGATTGCTCTCTGCTTAGCCCCTAGGATATGTAGCGTGATAATATATAGCCTATTTTAAGACCCTACCCCTAGCTAATATTTGTTCAAAATTTGAACCAAATCCATTCAGTACTTTTCGAGATCCTTCCGGACAAAACAAAGCAAACAGACAAACAGACAAACAGACAAACCGACAAACAGACAAAAAAATTTCGGCTTCGGTATCTTATGTTGAACACCCAGCGAGTATTTTTTTTTTTATATTTCCAATGTACAGTTTTGACTTTTCTATCATTTTATTATATGTATATAGATTTTATCATTTATTAATTACAAATATATTGAGTATGTACTTTTCGAGATCCTTCCGGACGAAGCAAAGCAAACAGACAAACAGACAAAAATTTTTCTAACTGTATTTTCGGCTTCGGTATCTTTGTTGAACACCCAGCGAGTATTTTTTTTAATATTTCCAATGTACAGTTTTGACTTTTCTATCATTTTATTATAGATTTTAAGTCATGTTTGCTCTACAATTTTAAGTGTATTTCAGGTGAATTATTTTATTTAAAAAGATAAAAACTCAATCTATTATTTCCGACTGTTTTCTCTTTACCTCTATAATGAAGGACCTGTAATAAATTCTACTTTACAACGAAACATTCCATTGTAATACTTTCAAAAACGTCTTTTCTAATAGGAGTAAAGCTACCCACGTCTTTTTCATGTGTACGATGTTTTGAGAGCTTTTAAATCGAATCGGAGATAAATTTAAAGGTTTTGTGCGTAGAAAATTCGATTCTAGTAGAGCGGCGTAACAAATAACATTTTTTACTTGAAATGTTCGAGATTTATAAAGAGAATTTGGGATGTACAGGCACAGAATAAATAATGTTATACCTAGGTAAACTATAAACTACAAAATATACGTCTAAATCTAAGTTTCTGATGTTAGAAAAGAAATTGAGCGGAAAAAAGTGCAAACAAAGACAACGTTAAGTACTAGGAAATGAGCATAATGAAGAGGGCGCTTACAAATTTATATTAGGTATTTACGTTACGACCTTTTTCCTCCAGCTGTATTATTGTACCACTTAACGGGGTGGTGTATCCTGTGGGCCTAAAAAGGCCACATTGTACGTTTCTTTTATGGATCTTATAGTGTTTCTCTTCACTAAATTGTCATTCACTAAATTGTCTTGAAGAATCTCATAGTGAATCTCATTGTAAATCATCTGAATTGACAGTTTTGTATGGAAATTCGTAAAATGGCCACATCCATGAATAATTATTTATAATAATGTCAAATTCTATGTTCAAATTGGTGAATTATTAGATTGGTAAGGGGGGGACTAAGATTTCACGTTTAAATTTAGCATTTTTATTGTCATTAGTGTGTTTTTAAGTTCTTTTGGACAAAATTGCAGACTTGGGACTCTATAGAAACTTTTTAAAGCGTACACGTCAAGATAAACTAGTATTTTCATTAATGAACAGTGTACCTAACCTTTATACTTTTGATTGTTGGCACTTGATGGAACTTGTTGTCACATTATGAAAACTCACTCACTTGTACCTACTATTCCACAACTTTTATTATAATTTTAATAAAAATAATTATAATTCAATGCTATAATAGCGAAACCGGTTAGGTATTATTAAAATTATAATAAAAGTTGTGGAATAGTACAAGTGAGTGAGTTTTCATAACAGTGTAACCGTAGGTAGGTAACCCAGGTAGTTGAAAACGTTTTCAACACAAGTGATACAGTCGCTCTGCCGACCCTGGAAAATGTCTAAAAGACATAACATAGAGTTAAGGAACTTTGAGAAGTCTGACCCTGAGTTTATTGGTTGTTTTCATTAATTACCTTAGCCTTTGATTAGAATCTGGCTAAGGTGACATTAGGTATATACCTAAACCTAATAAATACTCTAAGATACTTATAATGTCACCTTAGCCTTTTAACATGTTATAGTGGTCATCAAGTTATAACAACCTTACCTTTGAGAATGCCGAAAGGCGAAACCAGTCAGTTGTAAAGTAAATAAATGTTGTAGAACAGTATAAGTGGTGTTATTCAATATGAGCAGCAGGTTCCTCCAAGTGTTATCAATCAACAGTATAAATAACCTTTTTGGGCTACCTACATTTCACAATGTTTTGGGGAGTGCCACGGGTCCTTCTAAGTTCACATGGCATCCGCAGTGGTAGCTTATGGGATGTGCTATGGGTCCGGAATGCATTAATTGTTGCATTTATAAGCCCTTTTGGGCTAGCAAAGAAGACCTACATATCGAGACAGAGATATCTTATTTGCCATTATTCCGGATTGACCAATCATAAGGGAGCCACAAATCTTTCTCCAATATTTACATGGCACCCACAATGGTACCTCATGGGGTTGTGGCATGGGTTCGGAATCCTAGGGGTACCATGGACCCTCCTCCAAAGATTATATGACACCCCCAGGGATATCTTTTGGAGGGAACCATGAGTCCGGAATGTATTATTCCTGGATGTGGGACAATCCTTCTCATAGGTTAACATGGCACCCCCGGGGTATCCTATGGGTCCAGAATGCATTTCCAACAGTGTTAAAAGCACAAGCCAACCTGTCCAAGCCAAACTCACCTGTCAACTAGTACATCTGCTAATCTGCTGTCATTCCTGTAGACCTGAGGCCTCGATGTGAAAGGATTTTTTAGATACATTGATGGTAAAGGTGAAATTAGAGATATAAAAATGATATAGAAACTTTGTAGGTACACTTAAGTATTGCTTAATTTATTTATTCATTCATAATAACAGTGCTCTAGCCATGGTAAAAAAATTGTACAATTCGCATACACAAAATCTTCAACATTCTATTGGTGTCGGTTAAATCTTTTTCTTTTGTATTATGTCCTTCCAAACCGGTCATAATTAACATTGTGCATGTATATTCACATTCATTAATTGCTGCAACACATTGTTGACGTTAATGCAAGCCATGATGAAACTAGTCATGACTCCTCGAGCCTCGAGAGCTCATCCAATAAATACTATTTGGAAAATTATCTTGCATCTGAAAATGAAACAGTTTTCAATTAGGTAAATGTGCATTTATGTTGCATAAAAGAACTTTTTGTATTATTTGAAGATTATTTATCACGTTTTTATGTGATTCAGGCTCCTTCCTCTAGTTTAATGATTGCTATTTTGAAAACTGAACCCAATATCCTTTATTGATAATGATAACTTAGCAATTTGCACTAGGAGTTAGGAATTTGTTGCAAAATGCATTCGGTGGCATCGGTCATGAAGGCCCTGTCTTTTAGCCTGATGACCTGTAGAAGTGACCCGTTGCATAACAAATGCATATGTAATACCAAGCCATTGTCAATGGTGTTAGATTACTGTCATGGAGCTCTCTCAACAATAGGAAATACCAAAGCATGTATGCAGGTATAACAGATAATGCAAAACTAAACCCCGCCCTGATTCCCTGGTAGTAGCCGATTGACTGCAGAATAAAGGACACATCACATGCTCAAGCAAAAGCTTTGGTAAGCAAGACCTAATTATAAGATAATTTGCAATCTAGTAATTAAGAACTATGAAATAAATATGTAACTAATTATTGAATTATAATTTTGTTTACCTTTTATTGATTTTTATTTTGATACAATAAGTACATGTAATAAAGTTGAGCTTTGGGTCTTACAAAGGACTTGAATGTGACGAATGTCCCTAGTTTATAAATCTTGATTGCCTCAGAGTGTAGGATAGCACGTTAGTAATCAATTATTTGAATTCAATCACAGAAAGAGAAAGACATCTTTTTTCATATATTGGTGCCGTCGTTATCGTTGAAGTAGATTTACTATATTCTTTGATACAATTTCTTGTTTTCTTTTTGGTGTTGAATTCAAGCTTGAAACTGATGCCTAGGTCACAGAAACCAACAATAATATCTCTTTGAAACAATACATATGTAGTAGGAATTAGGAATGTTCTTTTTTCTAGCTACAATTATTGATCAAATTGACAATGACATGACACCTATGACAGATGCAATAATGTCTGGCGTAAATTACGAGCGACCACAATAAAAAATAAAGTGCATTAATTATGTAATTTAATGCTTGATTTTTACTTATTTTATATTCTATAGATGAAAATCACGATATATACACTCGAGAGCAATGAATCCGGGTCACTTAAAGAATGTTAAAAATCTCGGAAACTAAAAATGATAGGTTAATGCAATAAATTGTATTTAATAGACAATGTAATACTCCTTAAATGAAAGTAAAAAAAATATGAGTCACCATACATTTTATTAACCCAAAATTACATAAAGAAAAAACTGCTGATCTCTCCTTAAAACAAAAATAGGAAACATGAATTTTTTGAACTTTATTACGATTTTCTTGAATTTTAATACTTCGTATTGCCTCCTCGTGCTTCCATTACTGCGTTTACGCGGTTTGGCATGCTGTACACCAAGTTCCTTATACGATTTTGGGGAATATTCTCCCATTCCTCTGTGAGAGCAATTTTGAGCTCACGAAGCGTGATTGGGGGAGGGTTTCGTTGTTTTACGCATCTGCCTAGCTCGTCCCAAGCATGCTCGATCGGGTTGATATCCGGGCTGCGCGCTGGCCACTCCATACGAGTAATGTTCATCTCTTGAAGGTAGTCATTCACAATCCTACCTGTATGAGGTCGGGCATTGTCATGCATAAATATAGCATCCTCACCTAAATTGACCATAAATGGACCAACGTGATCATTGAGGATTTCTTCCACATATCTTACGCTAGTTAAAGAGCCGTTTTCTATGATCACCAGCTCTGTGCGACTTTCAGAAGAAATTCCGGCCCACACAAGTACAGACCCACCACCGTAGGCTACTTTTTCTTCGATGCATGCTTGCTTGAATCTTTCCCCTGGTCTTCGATACACTCTGTGTCTTCCATCGTGCTTGTAGAGCATAAATTTTGATTCGTCGGAGAACATAACTTTTGACCAATCTTCAATACTCCAATTTACGTGGCTCTGGGCATACCTTAGTCTCGAAATACGATGCCCACGCTCCAGTTTAGGGCCGTTTGCAGGTCTAAGGGGTTTTAAGTTAGATTCAGCAAGCCGACGTCTTACTGTCCATGCACTTGGGTTACTTCCTCCGAGGCGTCGAAACTGATTGGTGAGTTCAGTTCCTGTGAGAAAGCGATTTCGAAGCATGGTGTTCACCAAGTATCGGTCTTCTCGTGCTGTGGTACACCTGGTTCTGCCCGTTCCTGGTCTGCGTAGGTTAGAACCAGTTTCTTCGTAACGTCGGAGAACTCTTTGTACTGTTGACAGCGACACACCGACAGTCCTGGCTGTATCGCGCTGACTCCGGCCGGTTTCCAGCATTGTAAGTATTCTGGTGCATTCTTCAGGCGTAAGCGACATAATTTCAGCTTGATTAATGAATATAGAGCACTATCAACATGGTTTATGTACCCACATAAATGACAGATTACAAACAAAAGCAACACCAAATGCTGTAATTTCGTAGTTCCATCTTCGAAAGTGGCCCTTTTTCAAATTTGATTTTTTTATGATATAACTTTACAATAACTAAGAAGTTTTAATACCTTCATTTAAGGAGTATTACATTGTCTATTAAATACAATTTATTGCATTAACCTAGCATTTTTAGTTTCCGAGATTTTTAGGATTCTTTAAGTGACCCGGATTCATTGCTCTCGAGTGTAGTTAAACTATATATAAAAACTATCGTTTTACGTAGTAATACTGGCAAAATACTTTTACAATTCGGCGGTTCCCTGTATTTTTTTTAGAGCAGCAACATCGATTTCAAATATGTTGGGAGAATTGCAAAGATTCATTTTTTAATGTTATCTCTAAAGCATTTCTTGTGCAACTCTGCAAATGAATCTGATATGAATGAAACGCGCCATGTTGCCTTTTTAGGCCCCCTGTCCTTTCTTTTATACTAGTGTAGAACAGTCCGAAAGAAAAACTCCGCTCTGTTACATTGCCTGGGCTAACAGAAAGGATCTACCTTCTTGAAAATAAGACATCCAATAATTCATGCAGATGATTTTTTTCAAATACTCCTAAAACCGTCCAAGTGCGTGTCTAACTCGCGCACGGGTGAACTCTTAGACCATATAACACGGGACTAGCCTTTGCGAACCACCGCATACAAAAATATTCTGCCAGTTTTCATACAAGTGAAGGGGGAAACACAAAGACAGATAAAATTTCATTGCGTTTAAAAATGTATTAATCGACAAACGCGTAATGGCTGTTGTGTGTTAATTGTTATTGTACAGTCAACTACAATGTAATGTACTAGTTTAATCATATAAAATGATGTACTGATGTACAGGCTTTTCATAAAGCCAAAAGACCAAATGGTCATGTGCAATGGCAGAAAACAATACTTAAGTAAGGCGCATCCTGTGGTTAGATGATCTAAGGGTGAACTCCAAAAAACGGAAAAATATCAAATTTGTTGTATGGGAGCCCCTCTTAATTATTATTATTTCTCCGATTTTAGTATTTGTTGTTAAAGCAGCAACAGAAATACGTTATCTGTTAAAATTTTTGCTCTCTAACTATAACAGCTCCTGCGATACATCCTCGTGACGGACAAACAGATAGACGGAGAACGAAATCTCATGATTAGGGTCCCATTTATACTCTTTGGGTACAAAACCCTAATAACCAGCGTCGTGGTGACTTTACGTCTATCATATTACTATCAACAAGGGTCAATGTGCCTTCCGAAGCTAGAATACGTTTGGAAATAGAAAATGCCATAAATGGTCACCATGGTGAGGAAAATTCTACATGAATGCTACCGACTAAAAACCACACGTTTCCTACCTAACGCCTACCGTTTGGAGCCCCGGGTAAGCCCTTGGAAGAATAACCTCAGGACTCCCAACAGACATTGCCTAGGCGCCAGTGATGGACAAAGTACGGCCCGCGGGCCAGCTCCGGCCCGCGTAAGCATTTAATCCGGTCCGCCGACGGTCCTTCTACAATCTACTTGAATAGTATATGGCTCGAGATAATTATATTTAGACGGTCCACAAGTATGTGTAAGTAGATTGGTTCTACTCAGTAGAACAATAGACTCACAGGTGAAGGAGCCAGCTAAAGCGTGAAAGAGTAACATACAGCCACAAATTAATATTAGAAAAAAAATACTAAAAGTTTCAGTACAAAATGCATTTTTCCTATAATGGCACTCCTCTGAAATTTCTTAATTTATCTGGCCCTTCGTTACGAAAGTTTGTCCACCACTGGAAGGCTAACAGAAAGGACTTGCCGTCTTGAAACAAATACACACTAGTAGTGGCTTCTTGCTGATGCAATTTTTTAAATGCTCTTAAAGACCAACCAACCAACGTCGTGGTAGCTTAACGTCTACCCTGTTACTGGCAACCAGGATCAATGTGCCTTCCGAAGTTCGAAAACGCTCGCAAATAGAAAATGCCATAAATGGTCACCCATTTCAGCATTGACGTTAGAATTATGTTTAAAGTAATGATCGTTTACAGAACACTGGGCAGGCGGGGTTAGACGCTTCTATAAATATCGAGTGTCTGCGAAGATACTGATTTTCTGTCAAAGGAATTTGCTGTCGTTACTTTGATGTATCGTAGGCGTAAGTCAGGGAGCGAGTGAATAAAAGTTTTACGCAGAATTTTGCAAATTCTCACAATATGAGTCTGTACAGAATTACAGAGAGTTTTAATATACAAGGCAGCAGTATTTTCAAGAAAATCTTTTATGTATTTTTATGAAATTTGCTATTATTAAATGTGGGTAATTGGGTAAACATACGAAACCTCATAAAAATATGTATATAGGTACCTACAAGATTTGTGAAAAAAAAAATAAAATTGTTATAGGGCGGTACACTTATCATTATCTTGTTTGTCGACTATTTAATTTTATAGTGTTAGATTTTTTTTAATAAAAAGATAAGGTGCTTCAGTAGCTAAGATTGGCAGCCAAGGCTCGAAAATCTCAAAAATTCGAGTCCTTACGAGGTTTCGGGCTAAATTAAATGTTTTATGTCACACATAGCCGCGAAGGGATATAGTGTGAGTTCAAATAAGTAGTATAGAAGGGCGGGGGGGGGGGAGGGGGTGAAGGCTTTCACTTAACGTAAAAGAAAGGTTAATATTTAGGTACTGTCAAGAAAAGAAGTAAGTTATGATAAGTAGCAGATGCTGCATGAAAATGAGGCGTCAAAATTTACGCGCAGATTAAAAAGTAAATTTTGATAGATATTGGTATGTATTTTAAAACTAATTTTTATACAACGTGTATCAAATTTTTCTTCTTAACCTACGAGAAGTACTATATTATTTAGGTTGACTTCTGTAATGGACATAAGTGTGGCTCAAACAATCCTAATTTATGTGCCGTTTTGAAACACCCCTCGGTACTTATGACATAGCGCTTTGCTTATATCAAAGGGGCGTATCATAATTTAAAAGTCCCTTTGACTTGGAAATGTCAAACGGCCCTTTAAATTTAATAAAATTCTGAATCGAAAGCTGAATATTAAAGATCATTTCACCAAGAAAGTGATCTACCAGTTTTGAAAATCTTTTTAGTATTACCACCAGAGCAGGTGGGAATAGCATAATCATTTGTTCTATGGACAGGACTATTATTTATTATTATTATAATTTCAAGTTCAGCGTTAGCAACAAGGTTTGAAAATCTGACATTTTCTATTTTCTTTAACAAGATTCCGAATTCTAATCGTTGCGCGCAGATTATAACAAGAAGTCGTGAGACGGTTTCACCCGACTGCCCCTCTCTAAAATGTTTATTGTGAAAGTGAAAGTTCAATCCAATTGACGTTGTTATTTTTGTTTGTTTCAAACTTTGAACAGATGATCCACGTGACCTAGCGACGTAGTTTAATGCAACAGAGTCACAGACTACAGACATAAATCTCGCCATAAGCTCCTTTGCAATCTATTTTATAGAGGGGCTAAAAGGTATACCTACATGCGTCAAAATTTTCCTCATACTCTACGTGTACCTACTGTAATTATAGCAAAGATAATAATTATAATAGTACTAGCTTTTTCGAAAGAAATATCATGAAATATATGTAGGAGTTAGTAGTCCAAAAGTCCAAAAGTTCAAAACTTCAAAAGTCCAAAGTCAAAAAGTCAAAAAGTTCAAAAGTCCAATAGTCCAAAGGTCCAATAGTCCAAAAGTCCAAACTCCAAACTCCAAAAGTCCAAAAGTCTAAAAGTCCAAAAGTCTAATAGTTCAAAAGTCCAAAAGTCCAAAGTCCAAAACTCCAAAACTCCAACGTCTAAAAGTCCAAAACTCCAAAATTCCAAAAGACTAAAGTCCAAAACTCCAAAATTCCGAATGTCCAAAAAGTTAAAAAATAACATGCAAAACATATCTGACCTCTTTATTAGGTAAGTACTCTCTTCACTGATCAGTATAATACAGATCAGTGACTCTCTTTAATTATTTTGAATGCAAGGAGGCCGCAATCAAACTTCTTTAAAAAACATCAATCTGGTAGGTATCTTCTAAATAGGTTGTTTATAATATTTTGTTCTGAAGCTGGCAGAATATAATTAAAAAAAAACGACCAGCGCCATCTATTGATAAAATCACTTTTTAAAGCTATTTTATTCTTATTGCCGTTATGATAAAAGTGTATAAAGTAGCCTAAAACCATCTCTTAATCCTATTGTATATCGTGTCCAATTTTGAGCTCAGTCGATTCAGTAAATTTTGAGTTTTTAATAGATACTTAAACGCACACAACATTTTTATATATATAGATTACATACAGATCGGCAACTCCCTGTCGCACCACAGCTGTCAGTAGAATTGACGTGCGCGTTGACGGACAATTTGCTTACATTTTATTGGTCACACGCACACATTCAAGCTGGAGTTTCTGCCCTGTAATTATAGCTAGGTTGACTTGTTGCCGAGTCTTCTAGCAGAGGCAAGTTGTAGCCTGTTCCCGCGACTTCGTACGCGTGAAAATTATGTTCTCATGCCAATTTGATTGCTCTCTGCTTAGCCCCAAGTATATGTAGCGTGATAATATATAGCCTATTTGAAGACCCTACCCCTAGACAATATTTGTGCAAAATTTGAATCAAATCTATTGAGTACTTTTCGAGATCCTTCCGGACAACGCAAAGCAAACAGACAAACAGACAAAACATTTTTTAAGTATATTTTCGGCTTCGGTACATTATGTTGAACACCCAGCGAGTATTTTTTTTAAATATTTCCAATGTACAGTTTTGACTTTTCTATCATTTTATTATATGTTGTATAGATTTTGGAACACTCCTCGTTACTTAGTAACGGCATAGACCTTTATTCACATCAAAGAGGCGTATCATAATTTATAGGACCCTTTGACTTGGAGAAATCAAAAGGAACTTCAAAAACATCGCACCAATTATCTCTCAAAGACAAAATCGTATTGCATACCGCGGAGGGGAACATCTCCCTACGGTTGTTGAAACAAACAATACTGGCCAAGTGCGAGTCGGATTCGCGCAAAAATAATCATATTCTTTTTGTATGAACCCGCTTTTAATTAAGATTATTTTTG
This sequence comes from Miltochrista miniata, assembly GCA_933228765.1. Classification (NCBI taxonomy): domain Eukaryota; kingdom Metazoa; phylum Arthropoda; class Insecta; order Lepidoptera; family Erebidae; genus Miltochrista; species Miltochrista miniata. The sequence goes on from OW121769.1 coordinate 9,876,619, forward strand.
AAAAGCAATTAGTATGCTAACTGATCATATTTATTTTAAATATGGAAAAGGAATTGGTTTCGAGCAGGATTCGAACCTGCGTCTTCTTGCAAATCCGTGCAGACGCCTAAAAAAGGAGGTTAACAACTCGAGACGCTTTGAATTTAAATTATGGCCTTTATCACCAAAGTGATATGCAGTGGCATAGTATACGTCTACATTTCATCTTATATATAGCCATTTTGACATACCAGTCTATTGCCGTGTTGAAATGGACAGACGCAGGTTGTAACGACGCACTGTTGAAAACTTTCAAGCCGACTGTCACGTTCGCGTGACAACCGGGATCAACTTCTTAACATGCCATCCGAAGTACGGAAGTGCTCGCAAATAAATGTCACAAAGTGGTCACATCTAGCAGATACATATAGTTTTTGTTTTTCTTCTTGTTCTTGGACTTTCTCGGCTTGAGATTATTCCAAAGTCAAGTAAATTTTATTCTCAAAATATAAATCATTTTCATGTTAAGATTCTTTATAACAGCAGCGTATTCATGTATGTCCAAGTTTGGACTAAGTTCTACTCTAGTAAAGCGGTGGTACCTTACTAGGGCTTGCTGTGGGATTTGTTGACAACCCTAAAAAGTCGTGTTTCACTGCGCTTTATCACTTTCCAACACTTTTGCACGTTGTCGAACCTTTATGTTTGATAATCCACCATAAATTACACATAAACACTCAAAAATACACTCGTTTTGAAAAATTATTATATCGAAATGCAACGCTTGTCTGAAAGTTTCCCGCCGAATCCCGACATAGTTTTAAAATATGCCTTTTCGTTGTATCTATCAAGGGTACTAAAAGGTTTTATATGGCAGTTTCAAGTAGGCAGCCTTCTTTAAATTGTTTACTAACATTGTGCCAACATAGACGGTGAAAGGTTATTATGGCAATGGTTTGTATAGCGGTGGCTTTTACGACGTATTTACTACAATATCATCTTTAGAGGTTGGTATATGGTTTTAGGGTTCCGTACCGAAGGAGTAAAATCCCTATTCTAATGTTTGTCTGTCACCAGGCTGTTTCGTTTCTCATGAAGCGTGAGAGTTAGATAGTTGAAATATTTACAGATGATGTATTTTTACTGCCCCTTTTTTGTTTTTTTTATTTTCATGGGTGGTTCAGTGATTTTTAAGTTCTAATTGAACTTCAGGAGTGAGTCTAACTATCGTCATCTGTTAGGGACAGGTACGATTTTACTTTTTACTAGCAAATTAGGAGCAAACTGACCTGAAAGCATACAGTATTTACACACCTCATTGTGAACTTACAATAGGACGTTTGGACATGCCCACATGGTTTTCCAATGAGGTGAAAGTCTTTCCTCGAGACGTCCTTCCGAGGGTAAACCCGGGACTCCCAACCGTAGGCTGTTAGGTACAAACGTGTGGTTTTTAGTTGGTAGGAGTCCGGCAGAGCATAGTATTTTCCTCACTTTAAAAAAAAAATTAAACTCGTAGAGGTTTCACTTTTATAAAACACTAATGAGGTAGGTAATCGACATCGATTTGATAGTAAAGTGCTCTTTTAATTAGTTTTTCATTATTTTGTTGACTATTGTATACTTCCGATTGATTGGGCTTTGAAAAGGACACAAATTATCGACACGAAACGCACACGACCGTTTACATTTGAACAATACAATTTCATTACACAATCCCGTTACATGAAGTAGCATACTATTAATACATCATTGGACAAGCCAATATAAGCCTTCGAGGCCGATACATTGTTGATCGTTTTAGTATCGAGTTTAGTTTTTACCAATGACCTTTAAAGTCCATGGACTTGAGAAATTTATTACAACATTTCATGAAAATACTCAGTATCAAAAAAATACAGTAAAATACAAAAAAAGTAAAATACAGTACCTACATCTGGTGCATCGTACGCTTATCTGTTACCTTAGTGGTATAAACAATAAGTATTTTCGGTTCTCAGCACATTCCGTATCGAGAATCTATCACTTATAATCGCCATAATGTTGATCGCTGTTGCGATAATGCTTTGAATTCTGCCAACGTATGACGCAAGAATTTTCAAAATAGGCTTTAGCTTACCGCAGTTGCTCCTGGGACATCCTTTTCAGAAGTTACCTGGGCCACCCTTCGGCAGATGGATAGGTACGGAGAGTGTCGTTTTTGTTTTTTTAAGTCCGGCATGACACAACCCTGTGGATGTCCACACTATATAATAACAGGCCTGATCAATTTTTTGCAATAACTCATAGTTGTCGTGGAAGATTGATTGGAGAAACTGTATCACGCTGGCCAGCCGGATCATTCAGGAGTTTCATTCGAGTTGTCTCACTCTTCACCATGTTCTTGTTAGTTAGTCAGCAATGGTAGGTGCCACTTGTCTGTGAGCTCGCTTTGTCCCCGAAGATCTCTGAAAACCATACCGCACTTCAAGGTACTTGACAGTGGAACGGATGCTCCTTTTTCTCTTAAATAAATCGATACTACGTTATCTATACTAATATTATAAAGAGGAAAGATTTGTTTTTTTGTTTGTTTGTTTGTAACGAATAGGCTCCGGAACTACTGGACCGATTTGAAAAATTCCTTACACTCTTTGCGGTGAACATAGGCTATATTTTATTCCCGTATTCCTACGGTGACGTCCGCTAGTATTCCAATAAAGTACGGTTTGTGGACATTCTGAATTCATGAAACTAAAACAACAAATTTACTTATTGATTCTCAAGTCCACATACTATAATAACTACCCGTTATAATACACGACTATGTGAAAAGGAAACTCTCTGAAGTAGGCCTGCCTTAAGTAAACAGAGCGGGCATGCTTGACATTCCAACTAGATGTACCGCACGCCTTCCCCGTGACCTAATTCGAACCCCATCGGAGCCCTTTAATCCATATGTGCCCGTAATTTATTAGTCTTACAATAATGTATGGAAGTTTGCGCGGTATGTTGACATTAATGATCAATGTTCTGACGCCTTGAGAGGTACGGGGGAATCAAGAACATATTAGCTACTTCTGGAGATCTTTTCTAAACATCTTTATAATTTGACAAAAGACTCCGTTCGCTCGATGGAAGGCATTTTTTTTAACGTAAGAAAAATCCTCCATGGACTCCTACTGACTAAAAAAGCCTCACGTTTCCTGCCTAACAGCCTACGGTTGAAATCCCCGGGTAAGCCTTCGGAAGGATACCCCAGGACTGTGTGCGTTCGCGCAGCGGAATGTTGTTGAATTTAAAGATTTTAATTATGCAGATATTTAGTATATGACGTCCTGTAATTGTGTATGGTAAAAAGAAAATTGTGTATGCAGCCATTGTGGAGAAATTCGCCAAAAACTGATTCCGCTGGGCGAACGTTGTCCTAGCGGAACTTTTTTTAAATACATGCACTTATAAGAAAAAAAATGTGTCCAACAATTAGTGTGTATTTGTGTGTAATTGTGTATGTATGAATAAAATTAGTGTATGCATAAACTTCGGAGAAATTCAAGTTTCCGCTACGCGAACGTTTGGCCATTAGCTAGTTTTCATATAAAGCGCTTATATAGAGAGCTGTAGATTTTTACATACGTTGTTTTGAATTTGTTTATATTTGTTTAAAAAACAGATTTGGAAAAAAATGTAGGGTTTAAAAGATAAAAATATAAACGTAAAATACGCTTTTTAGGTCGTAGTTCGTAAAGTATACACTTTGGGGTCTAGATTTTCACGTTTATACAAACCATGTAAGTGCCTGCAACATGTTGCCAAGTATCAATGATGTTCCGTTAGTAATTAAAGGGTTATAGGACAATTTACCATGAATAGATCACTGTTTACAAAGCAGTCAAATATCACGGCGTTCTAAAGGAATTGCATAGTAAAATGTATGCCAATGATTAGTTTATTAATTCAACTACTCACATGCAAAATTTCATCTCATTAAATTCAGTAATTAAAGAGAAACAATTTAAATACTGACAAAACATCGAAAGCCTACATAACCCGACCAAGTTCGAATGGCTACAAAAAAGCGGCCGTGCCATATATCTAAGTAACGCTCTTAACCTTCCAGTATATTATTTATTATTATAGTACAGTTGCGTACACAAGCGTTAGGAAAAAATTAAACAATTGATTTCTTGAATGAAAAATATTTTTTAATAATAACGCCACCATCTACGATAAAAATAAATCTCCTATTAACAAGTACTTCTCTAATTAAACATCTGTGTACAAAAATATTTGTAATTACATATAGTAATTATGTATTTATTATTTATTTCTCACCACCTGTTACGTATACATATAATAATTACGTATTTATTATTTATTTCTCGCCACCTGTTACGTAGAAACCCAAAAATGGCGAAATGTGGGTGACACAGAAATGTCACACCTCTGCCTACCCCTTCTGGGACAACAGCCGTGAGCATATGAATTAATGAATGAAAATACAGCTCTTTGGTACTAATCATGACAATCCTTGGGCGCGCGCCCCAGTAACGGCAGAACTTGGCATACAACTCATGTGCGCGCACAGGCCGTGTGTATTTTGAGCGTATCGGGAGCGCAGCTGAGGTGCTTGTCATGACTAGTCCCTTGTTTATAAAAACTTAACATTAACAAACGCTTGCTAAACATACTCTGTCATTGGTTAGAGACAACAGTAGACTTAAAATGTGTTTTAACTAAAATAGGTATAATAAACGATTATGAATATGAGGGTAAGGATAATATGTATTTCGAGTTTCAATAAAAATTTAAATCACTGATCACATATAAATTATATCGAAACAACAATTATGTTATCACCTGTACCAATTCAAAACCGGTATTATACTGTAAATTTTAGAATGTTACCTAACTATATTGCACGGCCGCTTTTTTGTAGCCATTCGAACTTGGTCGGGTTATGTAGGCTTTCGATGCTTTGTCAGTATTTTAATTGTTTCTCTTTAATTACTGAATTTGATGAGATCAAATTTTGCATGTGAGTAGTTGAATTAATAAACTAATTATTGGAATACATTTTACTATGCAATTCCTTTAGAACGCCGTGATATTTGACTGCTTTGTAAACAGTGATCTATTCATGGTAAATTGTCCTATAACCCTTTAATTACTAACGGAACATCATTGATACTTGGCAACATGTTGCAGGCACTTACATGGTTTGTATAAACGTGAAAATCTAGACCGCAAAGTGTATACCTTACGAACTACTACCTAATAAGCGTATTTTACGTTTATATTTTTATCTTATATATCCTACATTTTTTTCTAAGTCTATTTTTTAAACAAATATAAACAAATTCAAAACAACGTATGTAAAAATCTACAGCTCTCTATATAAGCGCTTTATAAGAAAACTAGCTAATGGCCAAACGTTCGCGTAGCGGAAACTTGAATTTCTCCGAAGTTTATGCATACACTTATTTTATTCATACATACACAATTACACACAAATACACACTAATTGTTGGACACATTTTTTTTCTTTTAAGTGCATGGATTTAAAAAAAGTTCCGCTAGGACAACGTTCGCCCAGCGGAATCAGTTTTTGGCGAATTTCTCCACAATGGCTGCATACACAATTTTCTTTTTACCATACACAATTACACGACGTCATTTACTAAATATCTGCATAATTAAAATCTTTAAATTCAACAACATTCCGCTGCGCGAACGCACACCCCAGGACTCCCAACAGACCTGAGGCTACGACTGCGGCCTTACCTAGGGGGTTCGGTGCTATCCCGCATCTTTGGGGGGCTTTTCAAGTGTTATCTCGCTTCTTAGGGTGGGGGCGTGCGTGATTCCCTTACGTAACGCTGTCGTCTAGTCTAGGGCCTGCTTCTGTAAGGACGGTGAGCAGCCCCCTCACCGTCCTCAGGCCCCCGGTCATGGAGGCCGATAGTTTTGGGCGAAGACACGTCGGCGGCGCCACAGTCGTCGACTGCGGAACTCGGGTGGGAAAGTTCTCTCCCGCTCCCTACCGGCCGCCTCCTTCACGAGCATGACCTGCTCGCAGAAAGAGGCAGCGCAGTCCTGATTACTCCCGCTGGAGATCATGGCTAGCACCATGGTCTCCAAGGAGAGAGTGTGCACGTCCAGACCTGCCACGATGACCTGGCGCTGTCAGAGACCTAGAATTCACTTTGTTACGTAGGTTTAGCGATGTTTATGACCATTTAAATTTTATAATAGCAAGACCAACTACTTCCTTTTTTTTCTCTCTCGCAAGTTTGATCAAAACGTGTGCTTCTTCGATACAAGTGTATCGTAATGCAAACGCACCCCGCATAGTCATTACGTTACTTTTGTATTTTTGTTGCTCAGACTACATACATTGTATTTGCAGAGGTGTCACATCTGTACTGGCCTTTGGAATTTTGGTTTGGGTTCCAGAAAGGTTATAGATTTTCTCCAGATGACGGCCATAGGCTTGCCCCTGAAGTATTACAGGTAACCAATTAAACTACTGACTAAACTGGGTGCGTAATTCATCTACCTTTTTGAGGATCCCTGGAGGACTAAGCAGAGGCCTATTAATAGGTACGTCCACATTTCACCATTCACATTTTGTCCCGTGAAAGCCGATGTATTGTGTGCATGTTTGTAAAATACAATGTACTGCCAATACTGCAAGTATTGCAACGTCAACATTTTGTGTGAAGTTAATTACGGCATTAATACGATTAGTAGTCTAAATATACCCGTTTTATTGGACCTGACGTAAAGGTTGACGTATTCACTATATTGTTGCATGAAATAGTCAGGTTATGTTCGAAGCTAGATTTGGACAATGGGGTATAAATTTAGATGTAGTGGGGCATATTTATAAATCGATTTTTTACTGGTCGAAATTCTTTATGGATTTTATGCAAGACTCTTGGGGTATCCTACCAAGGGATGACCCGGGCTGCCTACCGTAGGCTACCGTACCGTAGGATACGTGTGGTTTTTAATCGGTAGGAGTTCGGCATAGCATCCATGTAGGATATCCTCACGTTAAAAAAAAAAAAAACTCCTATCGATCCAAACCACACGATGCCTTTGTGCGTGAATCTCTCACGTCACGTTGTCGTCTAGGGCCTGCTTCTGTAAGGACGGTGAGCAGCCCCCCCTCACCGTCCTCAGGCGGGGGCCTGAGGACGGTGAGGGGGGGCTGCTCACCGTCCTCAGGCCCCCGCCTGAGGACGTGACCGGGGGGTCATGGAGACCGATAGTATTGGGAGCTTCTTACGCTAAGGTCGGTCTTCAGATGAATGAATGTTTGTGGCATTTCAATTTACATGTTCCATGTTTTTGAAAGGCACAATTAGCAGTTACATGGTAGCCGTGACCAATGGCTACAAGGTCAAACCTGCGCAGTCAAATCAAATCAAAATACATTATACAATACCACACAATACAACTTTTTCGTCCTTATAAAAATTGAAATTAAAATCAGTGCGCATGACATTTTCAATACGGCAATAATGTTAACATCTATTTTTACATGTGACGAAAATATAACTGGGGAACTATGGGCGTATGGTAATTGATATGTGTCTGGGTTATGTCCTTCGTGGTAAAATGGTACGTGACTACACGTATAATGTAGGAATATAATATGTAGGTATACCCGATTTTAACCCGCAATGTTCATTTGATCGGAAATTACGTGTCTACCAAACAAATATTTCACTGCAAAGACAGAACTTAGTTTTCTCGTGTTTGACGAACAAAACTTAATGAAAGGATGTGACAATATAAATCTTTAAAGAGACACAAAACTTTTTTCATTCTGAGTCTTTTCAGTTCTAACTTTTAAACTTTCGCGTTGCATGATATTATGAAACTATATGAAACGGGAATTAACGCGATCATACCTTATATTTGAGGCTTGACGTTTCGGCTGGGTTGCACCAGCCGTGGTCACAAGCAGACTGAAGAGGCGGTGTCACTCCGATTGCGAGGTAGAATCGTTCAAATCTACCCTCGCATTGTCCATCCACGCACTAGTACACACTACGCTGACAGTGTCCCTATTCTGGAAGCCGTCCGTATTCCGATCACTACCCGACTGTGCAAAAGAGCGAGATTGCGTGATGTTGATAACTGGATTCCACGTCGCAGATAATTTGTAACCGTCCTCTCTATTGAAAGTCCCTTTTCAGTTGCTAAACAATACATTCAGCTTAACTCAATGCACTGCTAGCCTGCCTCTCTCTATTTATATTTAGTGAGGTGAAAGATCTTTCATTCTGTGAAACGGTGGCCAGGGGTATTTTTTACGGTTGGAAATCCTCATGCCGAACTCCTACCGACTAAAATCATACGGTACTATACCAACTGCAAATGGCTGGTTGTAGCTTGAGTCACGAATATGCTCTCGGAAGAATAACTGAAAACCAGCGCTGTATGCCTGTAATGCAGGTGGACAGCATTCGCTGAGTGGTGGCCGTAATTTTACTTTGTGTTTACCTTTAATTTTCCTTTCTTCTTCTTCTTTAACCAACCGTTCTCAGGCCCTCTGTCATTGCGGCCGGTAGTCCCTGGGCGTATAGCAGTCTGCGACGATCGCGCTGCCGACTGCGGAACGCTGGAGGGAAATTTCTCTCCTGTTTCCGCCCCGCTGAATTTTTGGGGAGCATTACTTGCTTGCAAAAAGACCCAGTGTGGTCAGACGGGCTGGAACAGGGTTTTGATTCGAGTTTATCTTCTCATCGACATCACCTCGTCGGTTGTCGGTAAATTTCAACTGTGGTTTGTCACAATGTGCGCCCGTCGGCAGCACGTGTATAGCGCCTCTGGAATAGCAAGTGTCTATAGGCTACGGTAACCAACCTTTCGGTGGGTCGTAAGCTTGTCTGCCAACTAAGTAGAATGAAAACAAAGCGATTTAGGCGCCGAAGGTCTTGGTAGAGGGCTCCATGTTTAAAAAAAAAATCCAGTCCTAAATTTTGAACATCAATCAAATACAAGGTCTCTCGTAAATAATGAATAATTCGTTGACTAAAGTTGTCCATAATGTGGACGTAGGAATGCTTATTTCCATGTCAGGGTTACTAGCAGTATGAAAATGACATCAATATTATACTTTTATGAAAAAGTTTTTTGTTTAGTCATTTGGCTGCCATTCTATCCTTATTTGTCTGTCTTTTGGGCACAATGCCACGGGGAGCTTATTTAGTTTAGCTATATGGTTGTAGCAGCCACTCCTGGACGTAGGCCTCTCCCAATCCACGCCACAGTACACGGTCCTGCGCCTTCCGCATCCAGCCTGTGAATTTTTCCTGGTCGTCGGTACATCTGGCGGGTGGACATCCTACCGTACGTTTGCCGAGTCGCAAATAAAAGCGAATAATAAATAAGTAATCAATCAAACCAGCCTATAGAAGTGGACTGCTATAGGCTGATTTGATTGATCGATTGATTTAGTTATAATCTAAATAGATATTTAATAATCATGTTTCATCGTAATTTTTAACAATTTTTGTTCTTTGTTTCTTTTTTGTAGTTCTTTGCTGTACCTAGTGATTTGTCAAGATCGTTGCTCGCAAGACGTGGTCACCTGACTTGGTCGGAGAATCCTACCTTAGGCTCGAAAGAGGCCGCACTTTACGATTCGTTTGATCAAAGAGTATAATACCCTCTTTGTACGTTACAGTATTACGGTTGTAATAATGTCCGTAGAAATATACCCTGACCGCTAATACGATTTGGGTCAGGTAAGGTCAACTTATAATGATCATGCCGAGATATTTGTTTTTCGGCTAGAGAGCTTGAGCTTAGTGTAACAACTTTTACGGCTTCGGCTTCTGATGCATAAGATTTTAGAGTAACTTTTTTTTTTAATTATTGCATACGTGTAGATTTTACACATGATTTGCTCGCAAAAAACGCAGCGGCGGGGTCCAAATTTCTACCGCTGGAAACCTAGTATTTTTTTTTGTTTTACGAAACACCACTAGTGTGTGACCAATTACTATTTTCTTTCATTAAATTATTACTTGTAAAATCTGATATCACGGCAGCGGATAGCGACCCTTCAGTCATTTCAGGTAAGTACGTTCTGAAATACAACTCCTTCAAAGAAGTAAAATAATAGGTACTATAATATACGAGTAACGAGTACGAGTATATCTTGTTCCGTTCGCACAGGAGTATATTTATTGCCGCACTGTCTAGGATTTATGCATTCCAATAGATCCACATCTCATACATTTATAGTGCGGTGTGTCCCCGAGATGAATGTGGCGTCGCCAATTTAATGCTACCTGTGGAAATATATTGGTTGGAAGGATATTTCTCTCTCTATATTTTATACATCTTCTTATATATATAAAAATGATGTGTGCGTTTAAGTACTCCTTAAAAACTCAAAATTTACTGAATCGACTAAGCTCAAAATTGAACACGAAATACAACAGGATTCAGAGATGGTTTTAGGCTACTTTATACACTTTTATCATAACAGCAATAAGAATAAAACAGCTTGAAAAAGTGATTTTACCAATAGATGGCGGTGGTCGTTTTTATTTAATTATATTCTGCCAGCTTCAGAACAAAATATTATAAACAACCTATTTAGAAGGTAGGTACCTACCAGATTGCTGTTTTTTTAAGAGAAGTTTGATTGCAGCATCCTTGCATTTAGAATAATAAAAGAGAGTAACTACCTAATAAAGAGGTCTATCTGACCTCTTTTGTATGATGTTTTGCATGTTATTTTTGAAGTTAGAGTTTTGGCGCGATAGAGAAATATTATCAGAGTGAATAATATATATTTTTTGAAGCGTGCGCACGATGTTTTAAAAACTGAACATTGATCACAGAATAGATTTTTTTTCAAGTAAAGCTTCTATTGATTTGAATGTTAATTGGATTTTCTGAAAGATTTATAATTTTGATAACAGCTCAACATCAAACTTTTTTGAAATGTACCCATCCTTTGGTTTGTTACTCATTTCTCACATGAATCCACCATAAAAAAGTCACGGCGAAGCGTGGCAGGGAACCGCTAGTTATACATATATCGAGCTCTTTTACAGAATCAAATTAAACTACCATACTTCATGTACTCATATTTTGTCCCACGTAATAGTATTGAGCTTGTCCATGTTACCATGGCAATTAGTGTTAAAAACAGTAATGATAATGGCAGCCAAGACTAAATGGGATTGTCACAAAGGTGATCTTAAGGCTTGTATATTCGAAAGAGACTCATCTTGGGGTGAACTTTTTACTAGGAAATATTCTTTGATTTGATCTGATAAAACTATAATATTATTGTAATTTATTAGATATTCTTGCTTTTTAACGGTTCAAAACACGATTAGAAAAACTTTGTTCGATCAAAATCGCTCTCAAAAAATAAGAAATATTGCAAGACTCTTAACAAGTAATGTACTTTTTTATCTAAATAAATTAGTTTAATCCTCATAAAAACTTGTCATAAAATAGATATAGGTCTTTAGAACAATATTTTACGGCTAGATTTTTTCTTAAAACCCGTCAGATTTTATAACAGTAATATATTGTAATAGAATCGAATGAAATCCGGCAAAAGCGTAGGCTGCAATCCTTCGAATTGCCTTAGGATTTGTCAAGGTCGAATACGGCAGCCTTAACACTTTTCGCTTTCACTTTTTCACTTTCGGGAGACCTGAGGTTATGCCTCCGAGGGCGCACCCGTGACTCCCGACCATAGGCACATGGTATAGGGCACCGTGGAATTCTGGCCAGTTCGTTAGTTATTATTATAACTATCAGATTTTAACATAAGATTTGGCAATGCCCTTTGCATTACCATTCATAATTGTCCAAAATACACGTGTTAGTGAAGCCATAGCAATACGAGTACGAGTTTCTAATACGTGAAGTAACAGGTGCCTACGTCACGTAAACGATACAAGTAACAGGTATACGTGCGTACTTGTTGTAGCATAGCTCGCAAATGATGCATAACTAAATTACCTACTGCGCTGATTCTCGACTACACGACGTTTATGTCATGTTTTGCCGTTCCTAAATACGAGACTGGTGACGTTTTACCCGTAAATTTTTAGTTTGATCGATTCACGTCGTATGAATTTAGAATCGGCGCACAGAGCGTCTAATCTGCAGTCTGTTAATAATATGATGTAGTTTCCGAGTTTGGATGTTAGAAGTGATCTCAGAAACAATTACTAGCCTGACTCTAAATCTTCTAACGAGTAACGACTGAACGGATCTGGCTGAAATTTTGTAGGTATAGGGATAGATTATTGTCTGGAATAATACATAATTTAATTATGCTACTTACTATGTATTTATAAAATTAAAAGGCGGAAATTAAGTCTTTAAGAGAGGAACTTGGAAATGTCAAAACCTCCGTCGAATTTGCACACCAATCCATTGAAAATATAGAAACTAAAGTCTCTTCTCTTGGCAGTGAAGTCGAGTCCTTGAAGAAGACGAAAGAAGAAATCGCATCCCTACGTGAGAAGTTCGATAGGCTTGATCTTCTGTACCGCGAGAACGAACAAAGGGCGCGTAAAACCAATATAGAAATCAAGGGCGTTCCGATGTCTGACTCGGAAAACCTCTTCACAGTTATGACAAAGATTAGTAATGTAATTAAGGTTGATATCCCCAAAGATCAAATCAATTATATTGTGCGGGTCCCAATGAGAAGTGACCCGCGTAATAAGACTATCATCTGCTCGATTCATAACCTTTACCTAAAGGAGAACTTTATCGCAGCTGCAAAAAAGCACAGCATCAGACCAATTGATTTGGGTCTGCAGGGGGGTGGTCAAGTCTTTGTCAACGATCACCTAACAATGGATAACAAATTGTTGTTGAACAAAACCAAATTATTTGCTAAACAGCGGGGGTTTGCTTACACTTGGGTGAAGAACTGCAAAATTCTTATAAGAAGGAACCCAACTTCACCCGTACTCACTATAAAATCAGAAAAGGATTTACTGAAGCTAGCATCATAAACTCAAGAATCATAGTGTGTGTTCATTTCGTTGTTTATATATCTCACAATAGTATGCAAGGTTTGAGAAACGTATTCATATTTTTTTCTATTCATTGTGCGCATCGAGTCCTTTTGTTCTCTTATCGCTTAGAATTTACTTGGCCGTCCGTCTATTTCTACTCAAAAATGTACCTTATTTTGATAACATTGCAGTCGCTGTTGCTTGATCTTTTAATTTTATTACCTGTTAGCAAATGCAACCGGTTTTATTTATTCACTTTATTTTGTTGCAATGTGCCTTATAGTTTCCTTGTTCGAACGCTAATACTCACAATACTTCACTATGACACCATTTAGTATTTATTACCAAAACTGTCGGGGACTGCGGACCAAAACGTCGTGTTTTTATATGAACATGCTTTTAAATAACTTTGATATCATTTGTTTAACTGAAACATGGTTAAACGATAACATTAATAACTGCGAATTATTTGACGATCGGTATGTTATTTGGAGGAAAGATAGGGACTATGCTAGCTTGGACCAGGAACTGGGTGGGGGTGTATTAGTAGCAGTGCGGCGAGAGCTAGCTACCGAGGTGCGAGCCGACTGGTGCTCTTCTGCCGAAGATATTTGGATTACGTTGACGCTTCACAATAAAAAACCTAGAACTGCATACAAAATGCACATAGGCGTAGTTTACGTCTGTACTCAAAACTTGGGGAATTCAATTACAACACAATTAATAAACTTCTCTAAAAACCTTGTAGATATAGTAATGAGAAATCCCGCTGACAAATTTCTTGTTTTGGGAGATTTCAACATGCCAAATGTTACATGGTCCCTTTCAGACGACGGCCACTTTCCATCCTAGTGGTATTAGCGGGACTGCACAGATATCATTTTTCAACGATATGGATTGTTGCAACCTATCACAATATAACTCACATTTGAATTACAACAACGTAGTGCTAGACTTAATTTTCTCTAGCAACGATGTACACGTATCGGCAAGTAGTGACCCTCTGGTAAAGGAAGACCCGAACCACAAGGCCCTTTGCTTATCGGCAGATTTTGTTCAGCTTCACTCATTGGCTTCTTCACCGTACACAAAGTTTATATACAAATGTGGTGATTTCGAAGCAATTTTAACTGAATTAATTAACTTAGACTGGGCTAGCGAATTTTGCAGTAGGTCGCTGGAGCACGCTGTTGACTTCTTTTATGATGTTATTAATCAGTTACGTATAAAATATATTCCATCCAAAACCGTAATACCGCAATCAAAATACCCACTGTGGTTCAAGACACCGCTAATAAAAATACTTAAAGAGAAGTCTAAATTTCACTCTAAATTCAAAAAATACAATAATTTTTCAGACTACGAATCCTTTGTTTTGCTAAGAGAAAGAGCTAAAACCCTGGAGAGTGAAATGTTCGAAGACTATATTTCAAAAATCGAAAATGACATTTTAAAAAATCCTAAAGCATTCTGGTCCTACGTAAAAAGTAAAAAACAATCTAACTGTTATCCAGCGGTTTTAAGATACGGGCAGCACTCTTCGGGTGACGGTGAAGAAATATGTAACTACTTTTCGGATTACTTCAACTCAAATTTTTTGCAAGATACTAGCAGCACACCTAACGGTCTGGTCGCGGACACTGGGGCTTATACAATAGCAGATATAGGCTCCATTGACGTACAAGAGGATGAGGTTCTCAAATTACTCAAAGCCCTTGATCTTAACAAAACTGCAGGTCCTGATAGTATACCTCCGATCTTTATTGTTAGATGTGCAGCAGGCCTCACATTACCTCTTTCCTTAATATTTAAACGCTCATTAAGCGAGGGTCTGGTGCCTAAGGTATGGAAATCAGCATTCATTACGCCAATTCACAAAAAGGGCCCTAAAGATATGGTAGAAAATTACAGGCCTATCTCGAAGTTGTGTATATTTGCAAAAGTGCTGGAAAGAATAGTTTATCGGCAACTATACAACTCACTCAAACACAACTTTAGTGAAAGCCAGCACGGTTTCCTGAGTGGTCGCTCCACCACCACAAACCTTCTCATTTGCAGTAACTATATCTCTGAGTGTATGTCTCAAAGACATCAAGTTGACGTGATATACACTGATTACAGCAAGGCCTTCGATCGAATTGATCATGAACTTCTTCTACGTAAACTTTCTGCCATGGGCATCAGGGGTGACCTGTTCAGATGGTTCTCCTCTTATGTTAAGAACAGATGCCAAACTGTTGTTCTGAACGGGTTTAAATCCAGAGCGTCCTATGTTCCATCCGGCTGTCCGCAGGGTTCTCTGCTTGCTCCACTGTTATTTATCATCTTTATCAACGACATCTCCAGTAGTTTTTCCAGGTCTAAAATTCTCCTCTATGCCGATGATTTGAAAATTTTGTGTCCTATTACTACCACAGAGGATGTTTCTGCACTCCAAAATGACCTTGATCGATTTACTAATTACTGCAAGTTAAATAAACTACAGCTAAATATATCCAAATGTTACACATGCACCTTTACTCGGAAACCTGTACCTATTCTTCACAATTACACACTGAATGGGTCTATTATCAAAAGAGTAAACTCAATAAAAGACTTAGGGATAACTTTTGACTCTAAGCTTATATTTAACGAACATATAGACAATATTGTCAAACGAGCCTCTAGAGCATTAGGATTTGTCATGCGGCTATCGACAGATTTTAGAAACATAAAAACAATTAAAATTTTATATTGCACGTTCGTCCGCAGTCACCTCGAGTTTTCCTCACAGGTGTGGAATCCTCATTATAATGTCTACACAGATCTGATAGAAGGCATTCAGAGGAAATTTGTAAGGTATATTCAATACCGTTCCAAAACATATTTTCAAGACTACACGACTCGTTGCCGGAAATTTCACTTGCTACCATTACATATGCGTAGACGTGTGGCTGATCAAGCCTTATTGTACGGCATTGCAAATGGTTCAGTAGACTGTCCTGAGCTGTTGGGTGCGATTGGACTATGCGTACATCGCTCGTTTTTAAGAAAACCGCGGCTTCTTCATGTCCCTATTGTGAATTCCAAGTATCGCAAAAATTCATTTATCATTAGAGCCAGCAGAGATTTTAATGAAATCTCGGAGTCACACAAAGATCTTGACTTATTTAACACCAGCGCAAAAATACTTAGGAGGACTATGAGCGATGCTTTTTTTGAGAGGTGTTTATTGTAATTATTAATTATTCTGTGTCTAACACCTTATTTGTGTACCGTACTTTGTTTGTAT
Organism: Miltochrista miniata; assembly: GCA_933228765.1. Lineage (NCBI taxonomy): Eukaryota > Metazoa > Arthropoda > Insecta > Lepidoptera > Erebidae > Miltochrista > Miltochrista miniata. The sequence goes on from OW121769.1 coordinate 9,892,873, forward strand.
CCCTATTCTTCTAACTTCTGTATTTACACGTAAAAACTTGTAATTGGCCTTCTTGTACCTATGATTCTTTTAACTTTGATGTATTAGCTGTAAGTTTTTTTAAAAGAATAAAATAAAAATAAAATAAAATAAAATGAAATAAGTTCCCATGGTAAGTGTGTTCAAATTAATTATTATTGGTTTACAATTTTACATACAACAATAAAAAAACCTAAAAACCGGCCAAGTGCGAGTTGGACTCGCCCATGAAGGGTTTCGTAGCAGCAATTGATGTCTTAACGCGTTCACAGTGGTAGTGATTTTTCTAAGCAAAAATTGCGGTTAATGACGTATAAACTACCTACTCGATCTCGTTCAAACCAATTTTCGTTGGTAGTTTTTATGGCAATGTATATCATATATTTTTTCTAGATTTATCATTCTCTTAGTTTAGAAGTTAGAGGGGGGGGGGGGGCACTCATTTCAAACTAATAACTTAACAAAAAAACAATGTTAGGAACCTCAATACCGTTTCCAAAGACCTATCTATAGATACCCCACACGTACGAGTTTGAGTTTCAGTTCTGAGTATGGGGACACCCAAAATTTACTGCTTTTTTACTAGTTTTATATAAAATCCTTAATGCGGTTCACAGAATGCATCTACTTACCAAGTTTCAACAGCATAGGCCTTATAGTTTCGGAGAAAAATGGCTGTGACATACGGACGGACAGACAGACAGACATGACGAATCTATAAGGGTTCCGTTTTTTGCCATTCGGCTACGGAACCCTAAAAAACACTTAAGAACTAAAAAATAAAAAAACGTAATGACGGTAGTGAATTTAAAAATTGTCCATTTCATTCAGTATTATGATAATATATATGTAATATTGTATTTGTTTAACAAAAAAGTTAGAGCAGCAGCATGAAAGTATTCGATTTATGATCATAGGCCGCCTCATATTTCATGACTTTAAAAATATTGGAAAGTATCGGGTAAGTTTTGATTTACTTGCAAAGTTTTTGGGCCTGAACGGCAATATATTTCAATTATATTTTCTTTAGGTTTGAAACCATCGAGGCATAAGGTTGAGAGGTATTTTCTGATACAGTATGCAGCCTTTTTTTTTACTTGAGGGAAAATCCTACATGGATGCTATGCCCGACTCCTACCGACTAAAAAGCCTCACGTATCTTACCTAACATAACAGCCTACGGTTGGAAGCCCCGGTTAAGCCCTCGTAAGGATACTGGAGGACTCCCAACAGGCTTACAGTTACCACTGCGCTCTCACAATGCTTTTAAACGTATTATACTTGGGTCATATTACTGGGTAATTTGTTTCATGAATCTTAAGTCCCCCTAGGTGAGGCCGCAGTAGTAGCCGTAGGTCTGTTGGGGGTCCTGGGACATTCTTCGTCGCAGGCTGTTAGATAGGATACGTGTGGTTTTTAGTGGGTAGAAGTCCGGCATAGCATCCCTGCTGTAGGATTTTCCTCCTAGTTTTTTTCACCATCAGTATCTTATCCCACTTAATTGGTGGTGAGTCTTTTGCCTTGATAAACTACACGAATAAGCTCTCATGAGAAGCGGGAATGGAAAGAAACTCAGCTACAGGAGGGAGCTACACTTATGTTATAAAGAGGAAAGTTTTATTTTTCAAATAGGCTCCGAAAGTACCGAACGGATTTAAAATACTGTTTCACTGCTGGGAAGCAACACTATCCCCGGATGACATAGACTATATTTTAGCTCCGTATTCCCACGGGAACGGGAGCTACGCAGGTAAAACCGCGTGTCTGTTACGTCGGCTAGTCTAGTATAAAATAACTCAAATAAATTCTCCAAACAATACCTATCTAGGGTATCTATGTGACATGACCTTTCATGGGACAGTAATTTATTTGTTAGACGAATAAAACCGATACAATTTCCGTGACATAAAACGTTAATAAAACCTTCAGATAAAACGATATCGGTATTGCAATGCGCGTCATAAATGAAACAGTTATCTATACAGGGTGTGGTGTATCGTTACCCCACTATACTGAATATGATTTTGACACAGACCACGGTTTTTGCGCATTTGTTTATTTATATTTGAACTAGCGGATACCCGCAGCTTCGCCCGCGTGAAATTTGTTCCCGTTCCCGCTTCCCGTGGGAACTTATTCCCGGGATAAAAGTGGTCTAAGTTGCTCCTTATTACATAAGCTATCTGCCAGTGAAAATCCCGTCCAAATCGGTCCAGCCGTTTCTGAGATTAGCCGGAACAAACAGACAGACAGACAAAAATTTTAAAAATATATATTTTGAAATAGAAATATTCATATGCATGTAGTAGAAAGCGGTTTTGTTAATATTACAAATAGGCACTCTAATTTTATTTATTTGTATGTAGGTATATATTTGTCATTGTTTCAAGCTCAAAAAATTATGGTAGGTACTGCCAATGAGGATCATTTGTAAGTGGGATTACTGGTAATCTGTGTGACAGGATCTTCCTAGTACAGATACCAGTCTCTCACAAAGGTAATAAATTATACAACTTGTATTAGACTTACTCTAAGCCTTTGTGAAGTATGGGCGGATACCCTGTCGGCCAGTAATGTGGCCAGACTGCCGAGTCCGCAGAGGACGATGGCCATCAGGGTGATAAGGGGATACCGCACGATCTCCGGTGAGGCGGCATATCTCCTAGCCGGGACCCCTCCATGGGACCTGGAAACGAGAGTCCTTGCGTCACTGTTTAGATGGCGCAAGGAGGCACTGGATCGGGGCCAAAGGCCTGCGCCTCGAGAAATTGAGGCCCAGCGGTCCCTGCTCCACCAGGAAACCGGGGATACGCCACAATCGCGGCCGTCAGACCGGTCATGGACGAGTGGCTGGAGAGGAGACACGGTGCTCTCTCCTACCGGCTGTCACAGGTACTAACCGGGCACGGTAGCTTCGGTAGGTATCTGTGGCGAAGACACCGGGAAACCACTGCCGAGTGTCAGCACTGCGAGGACCGCAGCGATGACACAGCGCTCCATACGCTGGTGGAGTGCACAGCATGGGCGCAACAGCGCCAGGTCCTCGTAGTGGGTCTGGACGTGGACACTTTCTCGCTCGAGACCATGGTGCGAGCCATGCTCTCCAGCGGGAGTAAGTGGGACTGCGCCGCCTCTTTCTGCGAGCAGGTGATGCTTGTAAAAGAGGCGGCGGGGCGGGTACGGGAGAGAAATCTCCCCTCCGAGTTCCGACGTGTCTTCGCCGACGACTATGGGCCTCCATGACCGGGGGTCTGAGGACGGTGAGAGGGTCGCTCACCGTCCTTACAGAAGCAGGCCCATGACGGCGGCGTGACGTGAGGAACTCAAGCACGCCTCCCCCCCCAAACGGGGTCACACCCGAACCCCCCCCCCCAAAGACGCGGGTTAGCACCCGAACCACCCCTGGGCGAGGCTGCAGAGGCGGCTGTAGGTCTGTTGGGAGTCCTGGGACATCCTTCCGAGGACTTACCCGGGGCTCGCAACCATAGGCTGTTGGGCGTTGCGTGAGGTTTTCTTTAGTCGGTAGGAGTCCGGCTTATCATCCATTAGGATTTTCCCTAACGTAAAAAAAAAAAAAAAGGCCTTTGTGAAAGAAAAAAATAAATAAAAGTTATGTATGATAAGCTCTTTTGGTGTTATCTATGGACGTTCACCCGCCAGATGGGCCGATGATCTAGAAAAGGCTGGGACTGGATGCGAAAGGCGCAGGACCGTGTGTTGTGTCGTAAATTAGGAGAGGCCTACGGACAGGAGTGGACTGCCATAGGCTGACTTGAAAAAACAATGGAAATACCTCGTAGACTTTAATTTAATAGGACCTAGTTTCAATGAAATAGAATGAATAAGATAAGATCTTTTAGTTTAATCTGTAGAAATGCCCATAGGTCTTACCTAATAAGACCTAGTTTTAATGAAATCAGCCTATGGTTTTCGAGGACTTACCACCAGTACTCCCGGCCGTATGCAGTTTGTAGAGTTCCGTGAGTTCATGAGATACACACTGGTGCCAAATAGACAGTAACAGGATCTTGTTTTTACCCTTTGGGTACGAAATCCTACAAATTAAGACATTGCAAAAAGGTCTCAGTAACCAGGCTCTACCGTAGGTACAATATGTCTACCTCATTGGTCTAGAGGTCCAAAATGTGCGACTGCCGACCACGAGGTCGTGAATTCGATTCTCACCAAAAATTGTGTGATACACAATTAATGTTTGTCTCGATACTGGGTGCTTCTATGTATGATAAGTATGCATTTAAAAGTGTAAACGTATTATTATCCGTGGTCTGATACCCATAATACAAGCAGGTTAATCCATGCTTACCTACTTCGGGATCAGATAGCGTTAATGTCTATAAAAAAAGTACGAATAAAAAAGGCCTATTTCTAATCTCCTTGAATCGAACACCTGACACAGCCCAACACAATTGCAAGTCAAAGTAAACACGACCGTCACAACCAAGCATCTCTCCGTCACTTGAAGAACACTACAGGTACCACCTTGATGCCCACAAGTGGGTCTGGGAGTCGTAAAGTGCCCTTCGATACACGAATTGCTCATTAATAACCACTCGTGGTAGCGAACGTGCTGGTTTAGTTGCTGAATTGCAATATTTCGAATACTTCAAGTATCAAGTGTAGGAGGTTTTACTAATTAAGGGGATTGATGGACGTTTTTCTTTGATGTTGGGGATTTTATATTGTGTAGAGCCATTGGCCGTCGAAATTTGAAATTAAGTCATTGACAAATTAGGTTTATGTTAGGTACCACACAGGGACCACCTTGCTGCCCACAAGTGATTCTGAGAGTCGTAAAGTGGCCTTCGATTTACCAATTGGTCATTAAGAGCCATATTGAATAACATAAATAATAATAAATAATAAAATTCTTTTGGAAGTCTATAAGAACAATGAGGACTGAAAAGACAACCTCACAATTTAAACAAATCAGAAACCGTAATGGCAGTCTTGTGATAGGAGAGGAATGTGTGTTAAAAACGTGGAAGGAATATTTTGAAAGTTTATTTGAAAAAGAGGATATGCAAAGGGAGACTCATGTTTCGGAAATGAATGAACTTGAGAATGAAAGCCACTTAAGTATGGAAGAAATTGTGGAAGCGTTGAATAGTATGAAATTAGGAAAGGCTGCTGGGATTGATAGAATTTCTGTCGAGATGCTGAAAGCGGGTCGTGGCGTGGTAGCATGCCAGCTGTACCGCCTTTTTAATCTTTGCTGGCGAAATGGCAGAGTACCAGAAGAATGGTGCAAATCTGTCATAGTGCCGCTGTACAAAGGTAAAGGGTCACAGCAAGAGTGCCAAAACTACCGCGGCATAAGCTTGCTCAGTGTCGTAGGCAAATTGTATGCGAAAGTTTTGATTAAAAGAGTGATGAATGAAACTGAAGGAAAAATGTGGGATGTACAAGCAGGATTTATGAAAGGAAGAGGATGCACGGATCAGGTCTTTTCATTAAGATGCCTAGCTGAAAAGTTTTTGGCAAAACGTCAAAAAGTCTATTGCATCTTCGTGGACTTGGAAAAGGCCTATGACAGAGTGGTGAGGAATGAACTGTGGTCAACACTGTCCATGTATAGAGTGAACAGCAACTTGATACGAGCCTTGAAATCTCTATACGATGGCTCCAGTGCTTGTGTAAGGATCAATGGAGCTTGCACAGACTTTTTTCCCATCGAAAAAGGTGTGAGACAAGGCTGTGTAGCGTCACCATGGCTGTTCAACCTATACATGGACAGTTGCTTGAAAGAACTACAAGAGTGCGCGTATGGATTAAAAATGAATGAGCTAACCGTCAAATGCCTCCTTTATGCTGATGATCAGGTAATACTGGCATCATCGGCGGAGGAGTTGCAGTTGATGGTTAATATAATGAACGATGCGCTTAAAAGTAGAGGAATGAATGTTAATGTAAGCAAGACAAAAGTAATGGTTTTTGAAAGAGAGAAATGTATGACTGATTGCTCGATATCGATCGAAGGAAAGAGCGTGGAACAGGTGAAAGAGTTTGTATATTTGGGTTCAAAATTTGCAAGAGATGGAAAGTGTGACAATGATATTGAAAGAAGAGTTTTGGCAGGAAACCAAGTGAATGGAGCCATTCACACCTTTATGAGCAGTCAGAACGTGTCTAAAAAAGCAAGGATGGCTGTACATAGAGGAGTGCTTGTCCCTACACTTATGCATGGTAGTGAAAGTTGGGTGTGGCAGGAGAAGCATGAAAGTAAAATTAATGCAGTGGAAATGAGAAGTTTGCGAAGTATAGCTGGAGTGATATTGAGGGATAAAGTAAAGAATAGTGTGATAAGGGAACATTGCGGTATGACAGAAGATGTAGTGACTAAGATAGAGAAAGGGATGCTCAGATGGTTTGGACATGTGGAGAGAATGAATGGAAATAGGCTGACGAAACAGATTTATGAAGCGAGAGTGAATGAGCAAACTGGTAGGGGTCGACCTCGGCATACTCATGTCGATCAAATCAATAATCTTCTGAGAAAAGGGCGTACCTCAGGGTGGTGTCCTTTCTCCTCTTTTATTCTCTCTCTTCATTAACTCTGTCTCAAGTTTAATCTCTACCAACTTCCATCTCTATGCTGACGACTTACAGCTATATCATCACTTTAGAGTGTGTGATGCCCCATCTGGTGTAGCGATCATGAACCGAGACCTGACTTGCATATCCGCCTGGGCCGAGTCGGTTGGCTTACGAATTAATCCAAAAAAATCGCAAGCCATAATTATAGGTAGTAGACAAATGCGGAGTAGACTAGACGTAGCATCGCTGCCGCATGTGCTCTTGGATGGGACTGTTATCCCCTATTCCGAGAAAGTGAAAAATCTACGAGTAGTAATGGACGATAGTTTGTCCTGGCGTACTCAGGTCAATGAGGTCAGTAAAAAGGTACACTATACCTTTCACTCCTTGAAATGCCTTCAGACTTTCCTTCCCTTAAAGATTAAGATATCTCTTGCCCGGTCTCTCATTCAGCCCATTATAGACTACGCTGATGCCTGCTACATAGATGCCACAGAGGAGCTGTTAGACAAACTTGAGAGGCTGCAAAATTTATGCATTCGTTTTGTTTTCAATCTCAGAAAGTATGACCATGTTTCTCATTTCCGCCAAGAACTCAAGTGGCTCCCAATCCGTCTTCACAGGAACACTCGGGTACTCTGTCTCCTATTCAACATACTGCACAACCCAAAATCCCCGTCCTACCTGAAGGAGCGATTCTCATTCGCACGTTCTCCTGATGCTCCTTGCAGGACACACCTTCGTTCCCTCCTTGAAATCCCACGCCACAAATCTGACTTCTATTCCTATTCCTTCACTGTACATGCGGTTAGGCTGTGGAACTCACTGCCCCCACACATCAGAAACATTAAAACGGCTGCGATGTTTAAAAAGAAAGTCCACGAACACTATCTTAATTCCAACAATTAACTTCTGAGGTCATCTATTCTCTATTGTATTCAGTGTCATATAAATGGTTGTATCTATTTTAGCCACTCCAATACATCTACAAGTATTTAGGTATTTATTTGTATACATGTATTTGTTTTTTTTTATTAGTTTTATATATATGTATGTATGTTATGAGCAAGTATATTTATGTAGGTATTTGTGAAAGTATGTGTAGGTAAGCATTTTCTGTCTAGTTCTCTCTCACACTTCTGCCTTTCTCTATTGATTCATGTCATTCTCCTCTCGCCGGCCTGCTGGAAGAGATTTCTAATAGAAATAAGCAGCGCCATTGTACTCCTTTTCTCCTAACTATATTACTGTATGTATTTTTAATGTGTGTACATAAACTGTTAAATAAATAAATAAATAAATAAATAAAAGGCCAGGTCAAGAGTACCCTTAACCGAAGAGCATGTATGAAGACACTTATGAAAGTTGAAGAAGTTGTTTGCCAGAATCGTAGCAAGTGGAAAGTCATAGTCTCTGCCTACCCCGTTGGGAGACAGGCGTGATGTTATGTATGTATGTATGTATGTATGTATTGAATAACGGCACTTGTATTAATAGCCACTTGTGGGTTTGGGTGGCGAACGTGCTGGGTTAGTATAGTGACTTGTAGTAATTCATCGTTTTACTAATTATGGGGATTGTTGGACGTTTTTCTTTGATGTTTGGGGGTTTTATCTTGTAATAAGGACACGTGAGCCGTCGAAATTTGATAATAACTCATTAAAAAATTAGGTTTATGTGTTTCTTCTACATATAAATAACACTACAGGTACCATATCCTTGCCCGCAAGTGAGTCTGAGAGTCGTAAAGTGCTCTTCGATACACTAATTGCTCATTAATATCCTCTCGTATGCTAGGTGGCGAACGTGCTGGGTTAGTTGCTGACTCTTGCAGTATTTCGAATACTTCAAGTATCAAGAAGTGTTTTTAATTGTCATCGTGAAAAACGTTCCGGTGTATTTGCCACTGACACTTACCGAAGCTCCCGTGTTCGGTAAGTATCTGTGACAACCGGTAGGAGAGAGCATCGTGGCTCCTCACCAGCCACTCGTCCATGACCGGTCTGGTAGATTGTGGAGAATCCCCTCTTTGGTAGCTCAAGCCGCACCTTCCTGGTTTCAACGGTTTCCTGGTGGAGCTGGGATCGCCGAGCCTCAATTTCTCATGACGCAGGTCTGTGGTTCCGTTCCAGCGCCTACTTGCGCCATTTAAGTAGTGACGCAAGGGCTCTCGGTCCTCATTCCAGGTCCCGGCTAGGAGACATGCCGCTTCACCTGGACAATATGTAACTAAAAAATGTCGTAAAGTACTTATATACCCTTATAGGGAAAAAGCATGAAAGTTTTTACAATTTCAGCCTCACATTATATAATTAAATTAAATATATGGTCACGCTTACATCCCCCAAGGGGTAGGTAGATAGAGTCATTGTAAACTTTCACATTTCACCTTTTTAGTATTAGTCCCACGTAATAGTCGCAAAAACTCCTTAAAATGGTAGCAAAATCTGTTCATATTCGTTACATAGTACTCAACTAAAGTAATATTATTACTGAGCAAAGGCTCACTGGGGTCGAATCGTTAGTTGAAGATCAAACAGAAGCTTCGAAGGACTTAGGTACGACTAAAGCCGATTCGGTTGAGACGAGTTGCGCATAATATAATTAATCATTATATAGGTACCTACTTGTTGTTGTCGTGTTATATTACAAAGTTATCATGTACTAGCGAATGACATGCGGTTTTACCTGCGTAGCTCCCGTTCCCATGGAAATACGGAGATAAAATATAACCTGTGTTACTCGCAAATAATGTGGCTTATCTATACTAATATTATAAAGAGAAAATATTTGTTTTTTTGTTTTGTGTTTGTAACGAATAGGCTCCGGAACTACTGGACCGATTTGAAAAATTCTTTCACTGTTGGAAAGCTACACTCTTTGCGGTGAACATAGGCTATATTTTATTTCCGTATTCTCACGGGAACTGAAACTACGCGGGTGAAACCGCGTGACGTCCGCTAGTATAATATATTGGTGAAAGATGTTTTTAGATAATTCAGTTTAATCGTTTCAGAGCCTAATCAGTACAAACAAACAATCAATGAAGTTTTTCCTCCCTGTAATATTAGTATAGATAAATTTATCATACCTATGGTCACGAGTTTATCCCCGAAAGGGTAGGCAGAGGTATACTATACTCCCGCATTTCACCATTTTCGGATAATTTAAACATTTAAACATCCTTATACGCATAAAGTTAAATAGGTACGTGATAAAATTTTCCTTTAGTATGTCAAGATGTGACCACCCACCTGATGGAAAGCTATTGTGATATCTAGAGAATTGTTGGCTACTCAGTTAGTCTGCAAGACTATTGCCTTGACTGCCTCTGTGGCGCAGTCGGTAGTGATACCGCCTGTGGCGCTGGAGGTCGTGGGTTCGATTCCCACCGGAGACAAATATTTGTGTGACCCATAAATGTTTGTTTCAAGAGTCTGGGTGTTTCTATGTATATTATGTATGTATTTAAAAAGTATATAAGTATTAATATCCGTGGTCTGATACCCATAACACAAGCAGGTTATTCCTAGCTTACTTTGGGATCAGATAGCGTTGTGTAAAATGTCCGTGAATATTTATTTATTTATTAGCAGTGTCTCTGAAGTTGACCCAAGGATGTGCCTCTTCACCCATCCAGGGTCCAGGTCTATAATCAGAGGGAAACACGTTCACGCAAAATGTTTTAATTGTCTATGCTTAGAACGTAACCGCTCCTAGCAGTCGGTAAAAGCGGCACTAAGTTTCTGAACAACCTTTCTGTTCTGGAACAGAAAGGTTATTCAGAAACTTAGTGCCGCTTTTACCGACTACTAATGAATCTGAATATGAATGAAATGCGCTATGTTGCCTTTTTAGGCCCGCAGAAGGTGTTTACGTACTGATGGACATTTTTTATAGACTATGTAAGGTATGCCATCAGGCCCAGGGGCAGATTTAGTTGATTTCTTTTTAATTTGGTGTTCAATTTCTTCTAAGCTACGTGGATTACAGTTGATTAAGAATTGAGGACTTGATGGTTTCTTTTCCTTTGGTTCGCTATAATATATGATTTGTCATATTTAGGCACCTCATAATTACTTTTATAGTAGTTATAGATCTGATCGTTACTTATGTCCAGCCTACCATGCTTTCTGTTATTAAATATATTCCTCGAGTATTTAAAACCCCAGGGTTCGAGTGTAAACTGAATAAGGGTTTACCAGTAGTAAAACAATCTAGTTCTAGTTACGGCGTATTTGCCAAGTACAATTGGTATAAAATACATCAGGTAAATCATATTAATGCACATTTTAATATCGCGATGTACGATTACACTCTTACGGAGAATGTTAACACCGCGATTCAGAGTAATACGATTTACAAATAACGCGATCTAGTGACAGGAATGCAAGTCACAACTATGTTAAAGAGTGTGTGTACAGTTTCCAAATCCAGATTAAGGTTGAAAGTAACTAGAAAATCGGGACAAAGAAGAAAAAACTAAAATTGTATTCAGAAGAAAAATGTAAACATTATTTTTTGCTCTACAAATATGGTTCAAGTTGTGTGAAATAAGTTTATCAAAATAAACATGGTACTCTCCTCGGGTAGGTTACATAAGTGCTTCCTACTTAACCTACTTCCACGCAAGTGTAGCGAGTAAGGTGCCTAAGTTATATCGGAAACTTGAACTTAATTTTAGTTTGCTTACTAGAGAGATTTAGTACCTTGTAACCTATTAACGAGCTATTTCGTAAGACTTTTAAATTTTTTACACAGTGTCGTTTAGCACAAAGTAAGCTTAAATGAGTTTGGACTATATTTTTTTGGATTTAAAGCAACTGATAAATACAAGTAGGAATGTACTTAGTAATATAGTTTTAAATAATAAAAAAAAACAGACAAGCACCACGAGGTTGTCGTTTAGTTACCATAGATAATTTAAGCTAGGAGAGTGAGTCCTGGGACATCCTTCCGAGGGATTGCCCGGGGCTCCCAACCATAGGCTGTTGAGCGTTACGTGAGGTTTTTTAGTCGGTAGGAGTCCGGCATAACATCCATGATGGATTTTCCCTCATATTAAAAAAAGGGCTAGGAAAGTGATGGAAAGTTTTACGTGAGGGAAAATCCTCATGGGTGCTATGCCGGACTCCTACCGACTAAAAAATCGCACGTATTCTGCCTAACAGCCTACGGTTGGGAGCCCCGGGTATATATCATATGCTTCTATCAGATTTGCTTGCTTAAGTAAGTACTTTTGGTCTGAAGTTAGATTTCATACTCGTAATTTTCTTACCTTTTTTATATCTGAATGTCAGTTGGCAGAAGAAAGAAATCTAAATTAGTCATCTATACCAATATTATAAAGAGGAAAGATTTGATTGTCTGTTTGTTTATTTGCATCGAATAGCCTCCGGTACTACTGGACCGATTTGAAAAATTCTTTCACTGTTGGGAAGCTAATCTCTTTGCGGTGAACATAGGTTATATTTTATTCCCGTATTCCCACGGGAACGGGAACTACGTGAATGAAACCGCATGACATCCGCTAGTTGAGAAATATAGGAGTTTAATAGACCGTTATTACCCACTACGAAAAATAATACCCGGCCTTACCAACCGTATCTAAATCTTTTATCTATGTAGGTAAAATTACTACCTTTTTTCTGTGTAGCAAATTCTGAAGTTGGGGGAGTCCCCAGAGAGCTATAATAGAACGATTACGGTACTACCATTAGAGAAGTATGTATGCTTTACGAATGGAAAATAATATTTTGCAGATATTTTTTTTGGGAAATACGACGTAAATCTAAGTTTTAATGATCGAGATTTATTAAGACCTTTGTTTGTAGCATTACTAGAGACTAGCGGACCTTACGCGGTCACACCGGCGTAGTTCCCATTCCCGTGGGAATATGGAAATAAAATATAGTCCATGTCACCCGGGGTAGTGTAGCTTCTCAACAGTGAAAGAATTTTTCAAATCGGTTATAAATATTAGTATACCTATATAGAGAATAGATATCTAACTAAAATTTGTGTGAGTATGGCTGTTAGGGCAACTACACACTACAGTATATCAGGAAACGCGAAGACCTGTGCCAGCAACCTAGTTAATGTTTGAAAGAAGCCACGTCCAGCAGTGCACTATGAAAAGCTGATTTCATTCATTCACTACTTTATTCTATTCAACCCACTTTGATCACATTTAAATGATGAACAGTAGGTAAATCACTATCATCAAATCGTAGACGTAGGCCTCTCTTCTTCTCGTCTTCTGCATCCAGTCCCTCCCAGCGACCTTTTCCAGGTCGTGGATCCATCTGGAGGTCGTCCTACTCCACGTTTACTTTGAAACGAACGGTGTCTCGCAATGGCCTAGTAATTATGATCAGTTTCCGAGTACTTATAAGTACCGCTAAGAAGCTTGATGTAAAAGCTCGGCACCTCAAAAATGAACTCTTATTATACTTCCAGGTAATTACTCACTCGTCCTTTGAAATCTTACAAGTGTACTTAATGTTTCTTAGAAAATAATAAAGAGAGCTCCTTGATTTAATCCCTCCGGAGTATAATGAAAAATGACTACCACACGCAAAATGTACAAATCGCATAACGAACAAAAGCAAAATATGCAATACGCAGAATGTACAAAACGCAGAATGAACAATACGCAACTGTACAATACGCAAAATGACCACCACACACAAAATGTACAATACGCAAAATGAACACCGCACGCAAAATGTACAGTACGCAAAATGAACACCACACGCAAAATGTACATTTTATTCTTAGGACATGTTCAAAACATAATATCCTCGGTTAGTTCAAAGAGCGTTGAGAGAACATTGAATTTGCTTGACAATCGACTTTACATCTCGACACGCATAGGTTTCAATGGTCTTTAATATTTATAGGTCACTAGCGGACGTCACGCGGTTTTACTCGCGTAGTTCCCGTTCCAGTGGAAATACGGGAATAAATACAGCCTATGTTCACCGGGGATAGTGTACCTTTCAGTAAAACCTTGTTGTACCTTTACAGTGAAAGAATTTTCAAATCGGTTCAGTAGTTTCGGAGCCTATTCGATGCAAACCAACAAACAATCAAATCTTTCCTCTTTATAATATTAGTATAGATTAGAGTAGGCTCTGTGTCTAGTGGTTAGAGTACCTGACTATGAAGCTTTAAGTCGTAGATTCAATTGCGCTCGAAGGTGAAATTATTGACACAAAAGTGTAATTACGTAATACGTGAAACGGTATACGTGAAGTCGGACGACCCCCCGCCAGATGGACTGAATACCAGAAAAAGGTCGCAGGGACTGACTGGATACGTAAGGCGCTGGACCGTGTATAGCAATTTTGGAGAGGCCTACGTCCAGCAGTGGACTGCTATAGGCTGATTTGATTGATTGATTCAACTGTGCCATTACGTCTAAGTGTTATTCCAGTCCTGACTATAATCAATCCCAATATCCTGGGGATATCCTTCCGAGAGTATACCCAACCGTAGGCAGTAGGTAGGAAACGTGTTGGTTTTTAGTCAGTAAGAGTTCGGCATAGCATCCATGACGGATTTTCCAATCGTAAAAAACAATGTAGTGTATCAGTTACTTCAGACGATAATGTATCCCTGTACCAAATTTCAGCCAGATTGTTAAGAGCGTGAAAAACTAACAAAAATCTACACATCCTCTCAAACTTTCGCACGTATAATAATTATTAGCATAGTATTACCAAAGGTGTGTACTTAGTGATTAGTGGGTTAAGATGTTGAGATAAAATTATGGTAGAGTCAGCATACTAATTAAGTAATTTTTGTCAAAATTATTATCTTTTAGAAAAAAAATGTATTTTTATTGAGGACTCGCATTCACGAACTTTACCAACTTTATAAGGTTATAAACAAATATATTAAAGCAAAAATAAAAAAAAATTAAAATCGTTCATGAGTCCTAAATGGGTCGCCATCTCAGCATATAAATGCTTCACACCATCTGTTTAGGACATGTTGTAATGTGCAGCGCTGATTTTCAGATGGCAATTTCTTAGAAAAGAAGACATAAAGTTTAATTATATTCTGTTGAAGATTTATATTTATTCCTAAGCTCACTGATGCGTTCACTAAACGAACGAGCGCGTGTTCAGTGAGTGTAGGAATCGTTCATTCGAGTATGCACACTTGATAATGCTATTTAATCGAGCACTATCCTACCCCTGCTTTTACATAAGGTTATTAGAATAGTTCCATTGTTACAATAACTAGCGTTGATGACTTAATATGGGATTAAAAATGGTTCCAGTAAATGTTTTGTTGCTGCGAAATGCTTTAAATTTGTTGTGCGTATGCACTATTAGGTCGCGCCACTGTAACTCCCAAACGGCTTGGAGGATAATTATAATATTATTTGGGCCATGTCTAAAGACGACTTTAAGCCACGTTTTTACAATGTGCAGTCAGCAAAAGAATAAGTATACATACGTAACTGCCCTTTAGATCATCATATACAAAAAAGGCATAGGTTATTCAATGTTGTGTGAAAGTAATTTTATCGTGTTGCCGTAAAAAAACTAATAAAAGTAAGTATATGTTTGCCTCAAAAATTACAATCTTTATCTATTTTACTTCTTGGACTTTCTCGGCTTGAGCATTTTGCAAGCATTATTTAATTTGATTTTTCCTTATTTATATACTGTATTTTAGTCTCTATTTTACGAGAATATGTAACTTCTTCATTTACCAAAGACATGCACAATAAACACACATGAATACAACATAGTATACAGTAGTGTATTGACGTGTGGGTTTGGTAAAAGTGCTAAGTACTTTAGTAAAGCGATGAAAACTTGAATAAAGTTTTCTGTGGAGTTGGGGGAGTAACAAGAATAAACGTTTCTCACTTGTCGCTGAATATTTTATATTCAAGAATCCCTCATTTTAGACATAAACGCTTGAAAGTACATTAGTTTGGAGAAAGTGAGCGTCTTCTTATTCCCGCCAAAGGCCCTAGAAAATGTTTTAATATACTTCATTTATGTTATACCTAAGTAAAGTTTTGACAGCAGTTTCGAAAATGCATAAAAAAAAATAAACAGCATAAAAAGAGTTAAGTATTTTTCTATCGGTACTTTCTTTTGGTTTTCTTTTAGTAGCGCATTTCTATTACTTATATCAGGTAATGTCAACGAAATTGGTTCGTAAATATCGCTTTACCGGGACATACTCGTATATTTCGGTAATAGATGAATCCCATGGGAACCTTTACGAGCCTTGAGCTATGCTTTGGTATCTATTTTTATATTGAACTTTTGTTTTATTTTTATATATCTCTAAGTAATCCTACTTATATTAAAAAATGGGAAAGTTTGTGAAGATGTCACGCTCTAACACGGCTTGGGCTAAAATGTGGTATAGAGATAGCTTATAGTAGAACAGTAGAATAACACATAGGCTACTTTTCATCCCGGGAAAATGTTCCCACGGGAAGCGGGAACGGGTACCGAATTTCACGCAAGCGAATCCGCGAGCATCATCTACATACATACATACATATGGTCACGCCTTTGTCCCGGAAGGGGTAGGCAGAGGTATATTATATGCCCACATTTCGCCTTTGTATAATTTGTCCCTCGTAATAGGTGGTGAGCCGTATTGCCGGGTTTAAATGGACAGGCGCAGATTGTGACTGCCTGCTGTTGAAATAAAGCCCATAAACTGCCATTTTACTGGCAACCGGGACCAACGGCTTAACGTGCCTTCCGAAGCACGGAAACGCTCTAATAAATGTACCAAAGTGATCACATGGATGGTCACCCATCCATGGACCGGCCATAGTGAAAGTTGCTTACTGCGGTGATCGTTTACAGAACACTTAGTCCGCGGGGCCACGAGGGCCACGATAGCATCATCTAGTTTATAATAATCTATACAAGAAGTAAGAAACTCCTTCGGATGTGCGGGAGTAGTACCTTTTTGTAATGGCGACCTTTGAAAGGCGCCTATTTCCATCAGTGGTTGTCAATTTGGCTGGAATATTGTAGGTGATTGAATACTGCCATCAAAATTCTTCTTTTACGATAAACGATTGTATTTTAAAACAATAGGATTATGTGGTTGTCTGTTGTAAATAATATTATATGAATTAGTCCCGGTAGCATTAGGCGATTCTGCTTAGGGATCAGCGTTAAATGTATTATTTTCCTATCAAGTCCACTTTTTCTATTCGGTAATCCGTATAGAAACCTAAAAGTAAGCAAAGTGTATCTTACTACCAACTATGTTTGTTCTAGAAAGTGCTTTAGCACCACTTTTTCCATTACAAATATGCAATAGGTACGAAGCAGGGGTTTAGTATTCGCCTGTAGAGAGCCTCGGCTATCCTTCCGAGGGCTTACACGGGGCTCCCAACCGTAGGCTGTTAGGCAGGATACGTGAGTTTTTTAGTAGGTTGAAGTCTCCATTAGGATTTTCCCTCACGTAAAAAAAAGCCATATTGATAAAATCTTTTCTATGATAGCCCTACTAATCAATCACAATTTTAGTCTTACATTGTACTGAGATTTGTGACTTTTTGTATCACTTCTATTAAGGAGAACTTTTATGCTTCGTAAGACACGTAAAGCCTTTGGTTTCAGCTACCAAAAACCTAAAGGCCTTAAGAGCAGCTTTAAAAATGTCAACGGTAGTTAGGCTCTACCTACCCTAATGCCAAAGCGACAATGGCTCAAGCAACCATAACGTTAGACAAAATATAAGCGTTGAAAAGTACTCCTCTGCTTACTTCCTTAGGGAATAAGGCGTTACTATATATAGGATAGCAATGAAATCCAAAACATCCGAGGTTCACATCAACAGCACCTGTTGCCAACCTTGACACAGTTTGGAGATGTGACCCTAATACATGTCCCTGTACGGATCTGTACGTCTGGCACCATACTTACGAAATATCTACTCTTACGTTACGTAACGACAAATTGGTCTGTGTATAATATTATAGAGCTTGGTCACACTTGCGCGGATAGACTTTATCCAGGAAGTATCTTAGATCATTTTTTTTTCTAAATTTACAAGATTATTCAATTCAATATTTACAGAATAAAATATGTGACGGCACACTTCAAATGTGATCCTAATGACAAGTGACATTGACAGGTGACATAACACCGAGCGCTGGAGGGGCGGCCACGCACGACATATCAGGACGTCGTCAGTCGAGTCTCGGTCATTATTGGTGCAACGATCGACCGGTGCGCACGCGCCCACGTGCTCTGGTGGAATGTTATAACAGTGTAGATTTAGTTAGTCCTAGGAGGTTCTTTGTGTTTAGTGTTAGTTATACGATTGACTAAATGAGTGTTAACTAAACCACGCATAATTTCTTTATACCACGATTCCTGGTTTCCTCGCCGAACTACCTACAAAGTGATGGTTACATCGGAATGTAGCAACGTGCCACCTGACACCACTCAATCCTACATATGCATAGAAAAAAGGTTACTACAGCAACAAATAAAAAAAATATGCAAAACTAACAATACTCCATCTAGGTGTCGAAGAATTCCTCCCCATCGAAGTCAACTGGTAAGGCTGATAAGGCTGACCTCAATCCCGCTTTGTGTAGCTGCTATACTTATTCGCTGAGATTATTTTGACTAGAGTGTTTGCAGAAACATTTCTGTAAACACTCTAGTCAAATAATCTCAGCAAATATGCACATGCAAACATCATTACTACAATGCTCTTCAATTATCGCTGAATACTAATCAGTAAGAAGGTTCGTCACATGACGGCAGTGTGACGTGAGGAATTCACGCACGCCCCCCCTAAGAAGCGGGATCACACCCGAAACCCCCCCAAAGACGCTGGATAGCACCCGAACCACCCCCTAGGCGAGGCCGCAGTGGCGGCCGTGGGTCTGTTGTGAGTCCTGGGACATCCTTCTGAGGGCTTACCCGGGGATCCTAACCGTAGGCTGTTGGGCGTTACGTGAGGTTTTTTAGTTGGTAGGAGTCCGACATAGCATTCATAATGGATTTTCCCTCACGTTAAAAAAAAGAAGGTTCGTCAGTTTGTCCGCAATTTCTACAGGATGGAACTCTTCAAAAGGAGTCATTCGTAGGAAGGCTTTTGCAAAATCGGCTGCGAGTGAAGTTACGATTCCCACTTGTGATTAAGTGGGTCGTATGCTTGAAATTTTTAGGGTAAACTACCCTGATCTTGTAGGCACTAGGCACCCAATAAGGGAATTTTTAAAATTCCTTCCCTAAAGGACTGAAATAGAAGGTTTAGCGATTTCCGAAACAATTTTGTTATTTCGCGAGCCGCTGGCTTCGACTAGACCAAACCTAATATTATAAAGAGGAAAGATTTGATTTTTTGTTTGTTTGCATCAAATAGGCTCCGAAACTACTGAACCGATTTGATAAATTCTTTCACTGTTGGGAAGCTACACTATCCTCCGGTAACATAAGCTATATCTTGTTCCCGTATTTTGACGAACACGAGAGCTACGCGGGTAAAACCGCGTGACATCCACTAGTATTTTATGTTTTGTTTTATAAACATTACAAAGACTACACTCTCGTTGAAATAGATCACTGTCTATCAAGAGTTATTCAATAAAATGTGGCTACACCTTTATTTTATTTCGAGACAGAGGAAGATGGATAGCAGGTTCAGAGTTGCGTAAATTGGTGTAAATCTGGTGATTGATAGATTTGACATAAATTCGACGTGCCATGACGAAAACGAATTTTGTACGTGTGTTTCCAGATATGAGAACAAGGTTGTTTAAGTGAGAAAATTTTTCATAGTATGACGGAGAAAACATGCTATGCCTGAACTCTTACCGACTTCCATGTATAACAGTTGTCTCGATCCAAGGCAGAAGGTGACATCTGTTGTGTACTGGTATTGTCGGTACTTTTGTATGAAACTACCCCCAATGTAAAGGTATAAATAAAAGCAGTGCATTCTGCGATCGATTCAATACACCACAATATCAGTTAAATTAAAGAAGATAGATTTGAGTGAGAATGACCCAAAAGTATAATTCATAAAAACAATTCTATCCTGCCGAAACGACATATTTTCTCAACATGAACCACAGGAGAGGAGAAAGCCTGGATTTATTCAAATTAACATCTCGTCCAATTCTGAAAAGTACAAAATAAAAGTGCAAATATATATATAAATGCATTTCTTTAAAAAGAATACAATAAGGGGACACCCGGACTTGAACCGGGGACCTATCGATCTGCAGTCGATTGCTCTGCCACTGAGCTATATCCCCCGATAGCTAAATCATTCAAATTATGTATCGCATTAAGAACTCTCTCATTTGTTTCATAACTGTCATTTTTAGGTAGCCATGGAGATTTGATACAAAGGGGATGATCGATTGTTGATATCAAAAACTGTCCGTCAAAATGAATGAGTGTCGCCCATAGAGCAACACGATCTATGACGTTCACCGGGAGGGGAGGCGCCATACAGAGACAGACAAAATATGACAAACAGATATGTATATGGCAAACATGCTATGTCTCCTCCCCTTGTACTGGTCGCTTTGCTCTATGGTGTCGCCACAATAGCCATCAGATCAATCAATCTCTGCAAATAACACAGTCTATAGAGAAAAAGAAGCCGTGAGACGGTCTCACCCAACTATCCCTCTCAAAACGTTTTTTGTGAAAGTTCAATCCGATATTACACTTCACTGACACTGACGTCGTTGCCGTGGAAACGAAGCGCGGCGCCTCGGCGTCTTTATTTCGAACTTTGAACAGATGATCCACGTGACCTAGTGGCGTAGTTTAATGCGACAGTCACAGACTACAGACAAAGTCTCGCAATAAGCCCCTCTGCACTCTATCTTATAGCGAGGGGCTTAAACCTATGATCTGTGCTAATATTAGATATAAAGAGGAAAGATTTGATTGTTTGTTAATTTGCATCGAATAGGCTCAGAAACTACTGAACCGATTTGAAAAAATCTTTCACTGTTGGAAACCTACACTATCCCCGGTTAACATAAACTAAATTTTATTCCCATATTCTCGCGGGAATGGGAGCTACGCAGGTAAAACCGCGTGACGTCCGCTAGTATCAAATATATCTACTACCCGTTCGCTCTAACTTTGCCGCTGGCGTAGAGGCGTATACCCGAATTGTTAATTAGACGAAGTAAATTGACAGTAGCTAATGTCACTTCCTCATAGAAAATATGCAACATTGTATGAAGAAGTGACAATAGTTGCTGTCAATTTACTTCGTCTAATTAAAAAAATCGACTTTAGTATGGAGCTGAGCGGCAAAGTTAGAGCGAACAAGCAGTACTGTATATAACGTTACATATCTGTTGATGATAGATATGATGATTGAGATGTTTTTGTTATTGTTATCGTGATATGTATATATATATATTTTTTTTGTATCTTGTTTAAACTGTTATTTTTTCTGTATATTTGTAGTAAAATTTTTTGTGTAGAATAATAGTGAGGTAGGTACTTAGGTGTCCAGTGCTCACGCGAGTGACGTGTGGAGAGGGCGCCATCTGAAAATCAGCGCTGCACTTCATATGTCTCGGCTGATGAGGTGTAGCATTAATGCTGAGATGGTGACCCATTTAGGGCTCGCACGTAAATTTTTTAGTTTTTTTATATAATTTAGGCCATGTTTTTCATGGTCATGTTTATTTTATTACAATTGTCATATGTGCGTGTTCTGAATAAATGTTTTTTCTTTCTTTCTTTCTTTCTTTCTTTAACGTTAAAGAATTATAACCACGAAAATCTCAAAAAATAGTGATCCTATCTAAACGCCCGTAGCATATTTGTTCAAATCGATCAATGGTCCTGAAGGGCGGACAGAGGGTTCAGTGTTTACTCGTAGACTTCTTGAAGTCTCTTGGAGAAACTTTAATCCACTGATATTTCTTTCTTACTAATATTTGTTTTCAAACAGTTCAAACAACTTTATACACTTTATATTAGGTTTAAAATTTAAGAATTTCAAATTTGTTAAACAGAGTTTACTAAGTATTAAGACAGGCTGTATTACAGACAGGCAATATAACTTGTATGCATTGTAAATTTTAAAAAGTAAAGAAAATTATAAAAAATTCGAATGGTTTCGTACCAAAACAATGACAAAAGAATCTTGTTAATTGTATAGAAGACTCTGACCATACTGTTTGTGTTTTGAAAAACCCCATGCTGTAGGCGTTTGGGAAAACCGAGGCAGGAAGATCATTCCACAACCTAAGCGTTCGCGGAAGAAAACCCCTATCGGATCTAACCGTGCTCGAACGCTCCGGACGTAGGGTGTGAGGATGAAATCCCTGTCTATGGCGAGCGGTGCGATGATAGAACGTAGCCGTGGGCATCATGTCAAACAATTCCTCAGAGCACATACCATTGTACAGGCGGTAGAACACGCATATGGAGGCAAAGTCTCCTGTCGCTAAGAGGTTCAACACCACCTGTCAATATAGGATCGTTGACAACTCTCACAGCTCGTATCTGCACCGTGTCAAATGGACGAAGCTGATATTCAGGTGCCCCCGCCCAGAGGTGACAGCAGTACTACTCCATGTGTGGCCGCACTTGCGACTTATAGAGAAGCAGTGTTTGCGCCGCAGTAAAGTACCGCCGCGCCCTGTTGAGCACACCGAGCTTCTTGGACGCCAGCTTGGCCTTGTCCTCCAAATGACTGCGGAACTGAACGTCACTGGAGCTGTCAACACCAAGGATCCCTATACTTTTAGAGATGGAAAGTGATGTACCCTGGAATTGTGGCGCTACAGTAATTGGGGCTTTCTTAGCGGTGAAGAAACACGCCTGTGTCTTCGAAGGGTTGAACTGGACAAGGTTTTGTCTAGCCCAATCGGACACTCTAGTGAGAGTAGCCTCGATTTCAGACACAAGCTGTTCACGACTTTCTTCCACTGCGTCCCGAGAGATACCGGGGCGGCCTGTGTAACAAGTGTCCCCCATACTGTCGTCTGCATAACAATGAATGCCGTCAATAGACAACATGTCATTGATATGCAGCAGAAACAGAGTAGGGGACAACACTGACCCTTGCGGTACTCCAGCGTTAATGGCCATGCAGTCAGAACAGCTGCCGTCGACAACAGCCCCGATACTTCTACCGGCCAAAAAGCTGGACACCCATCCGCATAATCTCTTGGTCAGTCTGTAGGAGGGCAATGGTTTCATTGGTTTCACATTTTGAGGTTAGGAACCGCCCGCGGGAACCGCAAGTGCGGCCAGTCATGTGGTTGCGTTTGTAGCTTTGGATTCTTGACCCATTAAAATACGTACTTTAGAGCTATCAACTTACCCTGACTGTCAATCAGACGAGCGGCATCATATTGACAAGATAAATATACGAAAAACATATTCAAATGTAAATGGTTCACAAAAACAGATTTCTTGAGGCTTTCATACTGTACCCGAACAAAACCGCATCGGGTCTCCATTATGAATTAGATGCCGAAATAACCAATTCCATTTACCCAAAACCTTTACAATAGGACCACTTAAATCCCTACTCTATACTAATATTATAAATGCGAAAGTAACTATGTCTGTTTGTCCCCCTTTACACCTAAACTTCTGAAGAGATTTAGATGAAATTTAGTATAGAGATGGTATGTGGGACGACCTGAACGCACACGTGTTTCTCTCATCTTACAATCCCGGGTTCTTCAAGAAGAGCGTGAAGAGGCACATCACAGGGCCGCCAACTTGAGGACCACTGTCGAAAGTCTTACGGACTGTGAGACTGGCCCGCAATCGCTCGATGCGCCACGGCGTACCATCAGGCTGGTGGCGGCGTCAATTTGGCGAGCTAAATATAAAGGCTCTAAGAAGGGGTATACTACGCCAAATCGAATGCCAAATAATCGAACATCCAAGTACTCGAACGTTCAAAATATCGAACGTTTAATATATCGAACATTGATATTGTAATCTTCGATATTTTGAACGTTCCATGTATTGAACTTTCGATATTTTGAAGGACTTAGGCTACTTTTTAACCGACTACGCAAAAAGAGGGTAATGATTTTACGCGATAACGACAACTACGTGTACGAAGCTGAGGGGTACAGCTAGTGTACTACCACACAATGGACGTATATCATTTTGTCCCGGCACACTATCCCTTGCGGCTAGGGTAGTCGAGCCGAAAATAGAAGAACTGTGGCCGTTTTGTATTTACGAGAATATTATGCCCTAGAGATATTTCATTCTGGGGATGGTTATATTTATCGGGTTTCTAATATTGTGGGCTTCGGTGTACACGATTTTATTCTGTTTGCGCCATAGGGTAGTGTGCTAGACTCATCAAAATCTGATCTAATGTTGATGAGTTTAGCTTTAACATTTTTCCATCTTTGCTTTTCCACCAGAGATGTGCTATGCATACGTTGCAATCATATTCCATCAACTCCACCAATCATATTTGTCAATCGCATAATTTGACAGTATATTTATACCCTCAACGTTATTTTTGGAGCCACATGTTACGCATTCTCTAATCTAGGTTGGAAACATACAACACCGTTTTTTTTAAAAGTCTGGGAAAATCAGTCATGGATGCTATGTCGGACTCCTACCGACCAAAAAACTCACGTAACGCCCAACAGCCTATGATTGGGAGCCCCGGGTAAGACCTCGGAAGGATGTCCCAGGACTCCCAACAGACCTGCGGCCACCACTGCAGCATGCGGGCTCGCTTCTGTAAGGACGGTGAGCAGCCCTCTCACCGTCCTCAGGCCCCCGGTCATGGAGGCCACGTCCAGACCCACTACGAGGACCTGGCGCTGTTACGCCCACGCCGTGCACTCCACCAGCGTGTGGAGCGCTGTGGCATCACTGCGGTCCTCGCAGTGCTGACACTCGGCCGTGGTTTCCTGGTGTCTTCGCCACAGATACCTACCGAAGTTACCTTGCCCAGTAAGTATCTGTGACAACCGGTAGGAGAGAGCACCGTGTCTCCTCTCCAGCCACTCGTCCATGACTGGTCTGACGGCCGCGATTGTGGCGAATCCCCCCTTTGGTTGCTCAAGCACCTTCCATGTCTCTACGGTTTCCTGGTGGAGCAGGGACCGCTGGGCTTCGATTTCTCGAGATGCAGGCCTTTGGCCCCGCTCCAACGCCTCCTTGCGCCATCCAAACTCTCGGCTCTCGCTTACATACAACACCCTAACAGTGTTCAGTCATGTTATTGCCACTGGCATTAAGTTCGCCTTTGTACATATTTTTGTGCAGAAAGTAGAAAAAAAATTGTTTGATTGATCTCTCAACTATGTATTGCAATTAATAAGAACATTCCACCGATTTCTACTTGATCTTTATATGTATATCCCTGTCCGTCAATATCAAGATTCAAACCCAACAAGCATGACTGGCAAGGGTTGTAAATATTTGCCCACACACTACCATGAAAGTTCCAGATTCTGAAAAGCCAATAACTGATCATTTGACAACCCTACCAGCGCCCCGTAATTTGAATAAAACCCACGCAGATAATATTTATTGGTTATTTTTGATACGTAATGTACCGGTAGGGTTGCCACTACCCTTTTCCCAGAAGACAGATGTGTCCGGGTTAGATCACAAATGTAGTAGGTACTTTTTGATATAGGTCGTATTCGTTTGATTTTATATTACAATAGATTTACTTATGTAAAAGAAGGGAGAGTTACGGATATGAAAAGGTATAATATCTTGTGACAGGCCTTTTTGAGGAAGAAAATTGGATAAAGGTAAAATAAAGCAAGTTCTTAAACTTGCGAGGATACCTACTAAAGTAATTGGTACTCGTAGTAAAACAACGTAATAGTAAAAACTTATCGAAATTATTTACAAATTGTCATTTAGAAAATTTCAATAACAATATCTCACTATCAAAATGTCAATAATTTCAGACTTTGAAACAAACATTTGTGGATTTGTGAACATAAACTTAGAAATAAATAAGCATAGTTTTAAATATTAATGTAATAATATTAAATAATTAATAGACAATTATCTAGATACCGTCCCACAAGATTTCTTTCTAAAAAAATATTCCACAATATAAAATCGTAGACGCCTGTAGTATCTATTATTTTCTATTCTATTTGCAACTGAAAATAGCTGAGTCAGGGGTGTACCTACTCACCTTTGATCGTAGCGTTACTAAGCAATTCATTTGTGACATCATTTCTTAGAAGTCAAATGCCAAGTTCCGAGAATCTTAGTCATATTATACCTAAATATGATTTATATTATAAAGAGGAAAGATTTGATTTTTCGTTTGCATCGAATAGGCTCCGAAAGTACTAGACCGTTTGCCTAAATTCTTTCACTGTTGGAAAGCTACGCTATTCTCGGTGAACATAGGCTATATCTTATAACCGTATTAGGGTAGGGCAAGGCTTCTCAAAGTTATTTGGTCGCCCCTCAAATGTGGTTATCAGACTAACGGACTGTCTAATGCAGTTGGTGTCGAGGAAAAGTATTATTGGCGGTGTCGCTGGACATTGTACGCTTTCAACACCATCCCCTGGCACTGGCCATCGCCGAGGCACTGAGGTACCTCAGCGTCAGGTGGTATTCGACAACGCTGCGATGCCCCAGGGCGCGACACACACTGTTTGGGAAGCACCGGGTAGGGTATACAACGGTACAATATAATAGCCTGGAATAACACAAAGACTTTTTATCCCGAGAATGGGAAGTCGGAATAAAATCAAACGAAGCCGCGTGCGCCATCTAGTATCTGAGGACCAAATGGTGTGGGCGCGTTCAGAGATTCATTTGTCACATCATTTCTCAGAAATCAAAAGCTAAGTTCCGTGAATGTCTGAAGATCAATTGGCGTGGGAGCGTCCCCAGTATTGATCTATCCAAGGGAATGTGTGGGCGAGACGTTGGCGGAACAAGCTTCAAGAGATTTAATTATCTTGGAAGTGTATAATGGTTGCTATAAACTTTTTGATGAAGCGAAAGTATTCGGTGAGAGTCCACATTCTTGTCGCCAAATTTTCTTTTTAACCGACTTCAAAAAAGGAGGAGGTTACTCAAGTGTGTGACCTTTTCACCTCTAAAAGTCCCAATTCTTTATTAATTTTCATGTTTGCCAATTTTTTTGCGTCACGGCGATGTATGATTAGGAGGACAATTAGGCAGAAAAAGAGCGTTTATTGTAAAAATAAAATTTGGGAGAATTTAATATTATTTTTATCTTTTTTTATATACCAATCAGGTGCCAGACAAGCACACGGCCCACCAGAGGGACTGGTGGTCACTGCCGCCTATGAACGTTTGCAACACCAGAGGCGACACTCTCGCGCTGCCAACCTTCTAAAAAAGAGTTTAGCAGTTGTCATCTCGTTAAAAAAAATAAACGTTACCTACACATTTTCAATGCAAATTGTCGTTAAAAGTTGATATAATTACGTCTTTATCCCCAAAGGGTAATCAGATGCACACTATAAACCCACATTCCACCCTTGTATTTACATCCTGCTAAGGTTGTCAGCCGATCTTCATAAATAATAATAATATAGACATAAACTATGCTGGAGGATTACCCAACGTTCATTTTAGAAAATAGTTCCTGAAATGGACGTTGTTTCTTTAAAATTACTTTCCGGGTACCTTTGTAAATTATTAAAGGTCTACTGCTCACGCAGAGCCACAGGTATAATACCATTAGGCATTAAAGTAGAATATTTTCATGGCATGAAGGTGGTTCGAATATTAACTTCACGAATATTAATTTTAAAAAACTTGTAAAAGTAAAAAGCAACGAGTGGAAGAGAGACAGATGCGTCACAATTGAAAGCTTAGGCTTGGATGGTGCCTATCTATCGCTTGTTTAGCGCTCTCTTTTACACACTCGTGACACTAAGTATTACATATTTTTTTAAGCGTGCGTGAATCTCTTACGTCACACTGTCGTCCAGGGCCTGCCTCTGCAAGGGCGGTAAGCAGCCCCCTCACTGTTCTCAGGCCCCCGGTCATGGAGGCCGATAGTCTTAGGCGAAGACTGCGACACTCGGGTGGGAGAGTTCGCTCCCGTTCTCTCCCCGCCGTCTCTTTCACGGGCACGACCTGCTCACAGAAAGAGGCAGCGGAGTCTCACTTACTTCCGCTAGAGACCATGGCTCGCACCATGGTCTCCAGCAAGAGATTGTCCACGTGTAGACATGCTGCGAGGACCTGGCACTGTTGCGACCACGCCGTGCACTCCACCAACGTGTGGAGAGCTGTGACTTCGCTGCACTCCTTGCAGTGTTGGCACTCAGCCATGGTTTCTCAGTGTATAAATTTCAGCTGTCAAGCCATAGACATATAACATACGCGTTATAATTCTATGTGTCAAGCTATCACGGTTCATGAGATACAGCCTGGGGACAGACAGACGACATACCGCACAGACATCAAGTTTCAGTAATTGGGTTCCGATTTAATTTTATGGAACCCCAAAAATCGTTTATTGTCAGTTCTCAGTCATACATACGAATAGTTAGTTAGGGCTAACGACCTTGACCATACAAAACACGCGTCTTTCAAGCTAGGAAATGTAGTATTTTATAGCTTTTCTTTTATACCTCTAAGGTGGCAGACAAGCAAGCCTGCGGCCCACCAGAAGGACTGGTGGCCACCGCAGCCTATGAACATTTGCACTCGCGCTGCCAACCCTGTAAAAAGCTTATTTTAGTTGTAATAAGTCTCATACTTATTCAAAATCGAAAAATCCCGAATTATAGGTGAATGCTTTCTTCATATAGTGGCACTGTTTTTGCGTTGATATAAATTTAAGTCATAAAATGCATTCATCTAAAAACTTGGGGCTGATTCTATGATCAATTTTTCAACACATTATGTATAACTAATAAACAATTTAAAACAAAAGCAATTTTGACACACATCGTGTAGATAAAAAATCTACTTTTGGCTATAATTTAGTCTACTTATGTTGACAAATAATGATTTCATTTGCACCCTTTCGTCATTTTCTAAAACAAGCCCATTGTTTTTCGTTGTTTTATCGTGAGGGAAAATGCTCATGGATGTTATGCCGGACTCCTACCGACTAAAAAACCTCACGCCACGCCCAACAGCCTGTGGTTGGGAGCCCCGGGAAAGCCCTCGGAAGGATGTCCCAGAACTCCCAACAGACCCACGGCCGCCACTGCGGCCTCGCCCAGGGGGTAGTTCGGGTGCTATTCCGCGTCTTTGGGGGGTTTCGGGTGTGATCCCGCTTCTAAGGGGGGACGTGCGTGAATTGCTCATGTCACGCTGCCGTCATGGGCCTGCTTCTGTAAGGACGGTGAGCCGCCCTCTCACCGTCCTCAGGCCCCCGGTCATGGTGGCCGATAGTCCTAGGCGAAGACACGTCGACGGCGCCCAGGCCGCCGACTGCGGAACTCGGGTGGGAGAGTTCTCTTCCGTACCCGTCCTGCCGCCTCCTTCACGAGCATGACCTGCTCGCAGAAGGAGGCGGCGCAGTCCCACTTACTCCCGCTGGAGAGCATAGCTCGCACCATGGTCTCGAGCGAGAGTGTCCACGTCCAGACCCACTACGAGGACCTGGCGCTGTTGCGCCCACGCCGTGCACTCCACCAGCGTGTGGAGCGCTGTGTCATCGCTGCGGTCCTCGCAGTGCTGACACTCGGCCGTGGTTTCCCGGTGTTTTCGCCACAGATACCTACCGAAGCTACCGTGCCCGGCAAGCATCTGTGTCAACCGGTAGGAGAGAGCACCGTGTCTTCTCTCCAGCCACTCGTCCATGACTGGTCTGACGGCCGCGATTGTGGCGAATCCCCCCTTTGGTTGCTCAAGTCGCACCTTCCATGTCTCTACGGTTTCCTGGTGGAGTAGGGACCGCTGGGCCTCGATTTCTCGATAAGCGGGTCTTTGGCCCCGCTCCAGCGCCTCCTTGCGCCATCTGAACAGTGACGCAAGGGCTCTCGCTTCCAGGTCCCATGGAGGGGCCCCGGCTAGGAGACATGCCGCCTCACCGGAGATCGTGCGGTATCCCCTTACAGAAAAACAAGCCCTATAAGGAACGTGTGATTTTAGTCGTGCATATCGATTTCCGCACGTTTAAAGAAAGAAGCGATTTATCTTCCAAAACAATCACTGTTTCCCAAAATGCTCAACACTTTTCTTTCTAAGGCCCTTCGTACACTAGGCTACGCAAATCTTCGATACCCAACGATTTTAGTCTCTAAGCGACTACCGCAATATGGCAGAGCAAATTGTTGAATATTCAATTTGAATTTAGTATCTGTTTGTTGTAATTCTTTTGCAGCTACAAACAATCTACACTTTACATTTTTTTCTACATGGAGAAATCGTTGTAATAGGAAATACTGGGATTTCCTATTACAACGATTTCTTATAAATCATAGTTTCATCGTCACTTGTGTCAGACATTTCGTAAATTAAATTAGTCTGAGACGTGTTGTCGCTATGTCTACAGTGGCAGAATAGACAAAATCGCGTCTTGAGATATCTCGTGTGTACGGTTCGTGCGCTAAAAAATATTTGCAACATAAATTGACAACATTAGTATCGAAGATTTGCGTAGCCTTGTGTACGAAGGGCCTTAGACTGTCAAAATACAAGCAACAGATGAAAAGCAAAATCATGGCCGCAAATTTTCCGCATAATTGTGTCAGTTGTACTTGTAACTCGTGACGTCTATTGCGGATTTTCGAGCTCGCTTCCCGCTAAGCTACTCCCACAAATATTTAGAACTTGCGAGTTATAATGGTATTCTGATATTGCTTTTTACGTTCTATGTAAAAAGGGATTTTGGATACTTGTATATAATAATTATAAATTACTAGCTGATGCCCTCGGCTCCGCCCGCGTGGAATGTTATTCCCGGTCACTTAGGGGTATGAAAAATAGATGTTGGCCGATTCTCAGACCTACTCAATATGCTCACAAAATTTCATGAGAATCGGTCAAGCCGTTTCGGAGGAGAATGGCAACGAAAACTGTGACACGAGAATTTTATATATTAGATTGTTGCTACAATATATATTTTTTTCTTTGAAATAATTGAAAAACGACACTTATCCTGTTCCACAATTGTTTTTTCAATATGTGCAGCAAGTTCCACCAAGTGCCATCAATCAACAGCATAAATAATTTAATTTTTTTGTTGCTAATTTTGTCTTATCTTTTATCATGTCTTTTTAAGAGTCCGTACCCAAGGGGTAAAAACGGAACCTTAATCATGAGACTTTGCTGTCCGTCTGTCTGTCTGTCTGCGGTCACGAAGCTGCATCTCAGAAACCGTGATAGCTAGATAGCTGAAATGTTCACAGATGATGTATTTCTGTTGCTATTTTAACAACAAAAACTAAAATCAGAAATAAAAACCGGCCAAGTGCGAGTTGGACTCGCCCATGAAGGGTTTCGTTGCAGCAAGTAACATAATAGAAAAGTTCTTATAGTTCGTTGTAACTTTGATTGATGTTTTAACACGTTGCAGTGGTAGTGATTTTTGTAACCGAAAATTGCGGTTTATGACGTATTAAAAAAAAACTAGCTGCTCTATCTCGGTCAAACTTATTTTCGTTGGTAGTTTTTATAGCAATGTACATCATATATTTTTTTTAGATTTATCATTCTCTTAGTTTAGAAGTTAGAGGGGGGGGACACACACATTTTTCCACTTTGGAAGTGTCTCTTGCTCAAACTATTCACTTGAGAAAAAAATGATTTTAGGAACCTCAATAGCATTTTTAAAGACCTATCTATAGATACCCCACACGTATGGGCTTGATGAAAAAAAAATGTTGAGTTTCAGTTCTGAATATGGGGACCCCCAAAATTTACTGATTTTTTTCTATTTTTATATAAGAATCTTAATGCGGTTCACTGAATACATCTAGTTACCAAGTTTCAATAGCATAGACCTTATAGTTTCGGAGAAAAGTGGCTGTGACACACGGACGGACAGACAGACGGACAGATAGACAGACATGACGAATCTATAAGGGTTCCGTTTTTGTCTTTTGGCTACGAAACCCTAAAAAGGGGGATTAAGGGAGGCTTCCATAAAACATACGTAATTTTTTGCAGTTTTGTGGTACGGATTTCTCCGAAGGCGAGTCTGACTCGCACTTAACCGGTTGTTTGTCTTCTCCTTTTGTACTTTGTATTACTGTTTGTAACATCTAATATTAAAATGTCTTTATCGTTCTTAGAAACAGCAGCTAATCGATGCCCAAACTATATTTGGTTAAATTGTATAGGAACTGACATATTGAGTCGGGTTTTACGCATTTAATTAAAATAATACTTCAACCAATAAACAAAAAGTATTACAAGTCCATTCTAGTTATTAACTTTGTATTGAATATTTCAAGTCAATATATTTTATTATATCCTTTTTAATGAAATTGTGTTCAATATTTAATTTTAATAATTCGTCTAAGTATGTGTTTTAGTTGGTTCGATTCTCTCGGTTGGTCCCGATTGCCAGTAAACTGGTAGTCGTTATGCCAAGTTTAAGACCTTTTTAGGCGGCTTGCAAAATTTCAACGGCAGGCTGTCACAACCTGCGCCTGTCCATCTCAATACTGCTCACCACCTATTACGTGGGACAAATTCTAAAAAGGTGAAATGTGGGCATAATATAATATGCCTTTGCCTACCTCTTCGGGGATAAAGGCGTGATGATGTATGGCTCGATTCTCAATTAGACTCACCAAGTTCTTTGCCCTCTTGGGCTGATTTTTGGCTTAGGTTTCTGTCTTTCTCGGGTATCTTCTTTTTTTTTAAATACTAAGATACCCGGTCTTTTGGTAGGCTTACTCCCTAAGTATCGTAAATATAAGCTTTTTTTTAAGTTAAACTGACTCTCTGAACTCAATTTAAAGAATCTTCTTTATTATGTGAAAAAGTAATAACTACCTTTTTACTCGAATGAAGGTTCGGATCAAAATATCTTTACTGAAGTAGGATTTTAAAGAAATACCTTCTTGTGAACGTAAAGATTATTGCTTCTACATTTTTGGGGTTCCGCAAAAATTGGGACCCTATTGTTGAGAATTTACTGTCTGCCCGTCTGTCCGTCAAAGAAAGCAAAACTGCATGTTAGATAATCCTCTGCACGAATTCATTCAGGCCGTATAAAAAATCGAAAATTTCCGCAGGCATGTTTAAAAAAAGAACATGTCAAACTCAACTGACGCATGACGCTTCACACGGTCTTGGTAAAGCTTTTGTGAATGTTGACGTCACATACTGGAAATCGTGTAACTTTTTGCGCACTCCATTCTATTTCTGCTACAAAGTATTTGCTCGCGAAAACTCTTTTCGTGTTAGTGAAACTGTTTACGTTTCTGATATAGGTACGCAGTGCCACTTTTATGGCGTTTCGTTTTAAACCCCTAGAGGGTGTTATGTATAATAATCCGTGCGCAACGAGAAGAATGCTGAACTTTGTCAAAGAGAATCGAAAATGGCATGTTTTTGACTTTTTTTGCTAACATTAGACTTGAAATCTGTCATTTCCATTTTCTTCAAAGTTCCGCATTCTTCTTATTGGCGCGGATTGTATATGCCCACTTTAAACAAAAACAATTCCATTTTCAAATAGAATGAATGGGAGCATTTATGTCGGTTTAATTAGATTGTTGAGTCTTGGATGTAGCGTTGGATCCATCGCAAGCAGCATGTGATTAAATGGACATCCCGTAGCGAAACTTTCTTGTGTACACTTAACTAACTAGGTCGGTTCTACAAACTGTCTGTTTGCTTCAAAGCCCTTACGCATATGTACTTACTTAAGTATTTCCTTTCATCTTAGTTAGGCAAGACTGTCAAGACTGGCAAGACTGAAGAATGGATAGAACGGAATTGTACAGATCTATAGGTCGCTATCTTCCACAATCCTGAAGGTCATCCTTTAGGACTTTAAACTAAGACTTCGTTGTGAGAAGTAGAAATGTCGTACCAAGACCATAGCTCTTGACATCATTCATAGCTGAGTGATAAATACTGCTAGGTATAAGCACAGGACGGAAACTCCATACAAAAAATTGTTTTCAATTCTGCCTCCTACACTAAAAACACGCTATGTTTGTACAGAGCTTGAACGTGTGTCTGACCAACAAAGGCAAGCAAATGTTTCCTCAAAATACCCGCCAACTATAATGACAGTTGTGACGGGACTGGCGGGCGTGGGGAAGCTCGGTCACTGGGGGGCAGAGAGTTACCTATTTGTATGTAATACTATTATATTATCTTCTGTATAAGTCTACCCCAAGGTCCGACGGCCTAGTTTCTCTAAGTCACCTTGTACAGCTTTCACGGTGTCTATCCCGTCAATACTTGGGCAATCGTAATAATAAGTAACACTATCTGGCTCAAGTTCCCAAAAAAAAAAACAACTATATTGCGTTAGTGTGGAGAGATCCGTACTAAAAATGGCAAAGAATCACGTTTGTTGTATGGGAGCCTCCCCATTCTTTTTGGGTTATTAGTATTTGTTTTGTCATAGCGACAACAGAAATACATTATCTGTGAAATTTTCAACTGTCAAGCTATCAAGTTTCATAGGATTGCCTAAATGACAGACAGACAGACAGACAGCAGAGTCCCAGGTCCCGTTTTTACCCTTTGGGTACGGAACCCTAAAAAAAGAAAAATATGCGTGTAACCTTTACGCGCGATTGAATTAAAACTTCTTTGCCATTGACGACATCAAATGTTAAAATAATTATCATTTATTCGAATTTTGAATAGGTAGCCGAAACTACGTTTCTGCTATTCAAAATTCAAATAGCATTACTTCCGTCAGAAAAGAAGTCTCTGTCACTGCCTAGTCGCGCCTAAAGAAGTTTTACTTCAATAACAACGCATATCTACCTAATTTACGTATGTCATATCCTCATTTCCTTCAAAACGTCACAAGCGGGCAAATGAATAGACGGGAATTGCTTTGATCTGTGTGATGACGTTGATAAGAATATGGACACGCTTTAGCGCCCTCCGGGAAAATTATTGTAATGAAGCTAATGTAATGTTATCATTCTACAGTTAACTATGTTATATTTGGGTAAAATATGAACAAAATGTGTGTAGAGTCATATCTCTGCCTTTTTTGACGTGACAACGTCTTATAATTCGATGGAGCCGGCTGCACGCACGAAAAAATATGACGTATGCGGCGTTAGCTCGCTCTGAGGCGTTCCATTTAAGGCTGAGTTGTCAAGTTCAACTATCGTCAGTAAACCGACTTTGCAGACAACCGATTTTGTTTTGTTAAAAGTTAACTATTGGGGGTCTGGAATCCCTACCACAGAGATATGGGTTTACCCTAGAAAACATATCTTTAGCACCCTGGCCAGCTTTGACCGCCAAACCAAGCTACTCCATCCGTTTCTTTGATCCTGGGACATCCTTTCTAGGGCTTACCCGAGGTTCCCGATTGTAGGCAGTAGTAGAGCACGTGTGGTTTTAATCGGTATAAGAATCCTTCATAGCATCCAAAAGGGATTTTAGCGGCTCTTTGAGGGGTAAATTCTTCTGAAGATACATTAGGTATCTAACAAAACCTATAAAGGAAAACGTCATAAAAATATCCGCAAACGCGTATATTATATGGCTATAGACAACCCATAGTCGTATAAAATGACGGACGCGGTTTTTATGACGGTGCGGTACAAAAAGGCGGTGTTAAATTTTGTTAGTGATAAAATTTATATGTTGCACATAGAGAGGGAAATGTCAAGATACTTAAAATGTCTCTTTTTAGCGTTCTGTATCCAATGGATAAAAACGGGACCCCATTACTGGAACTTTGTTGTCCATCGGTCTGTCTGTTTCCAGGCTGTATCTTAGGAACTGTGATAACTAGATAACTGAAAATTTCATAGAAGATCTATTTCTGCTGCCGCTATTAATAAAAAAATTAAGTACTGGGATCAGAAAGTCCTGGGACATCCTTCCGAGGGCTTCCCCGGGGCTCCCAACCATAGGCTGTTGGTTGTAACGTGAGGTTTTTTAGTCGGTAGGAGTCCGGCATAACATCATCATGAGGATTTTCTCTCACGTTAAACAAAAAAAAAACTGCGATCAGAAAAAAAACTCCCTTTTAATATTTTTAACATACAACAAACATGAGTTTTGACTTTCCTTGGTACGGAACATACGGTTTGCGAGTTTGACTCGCACTTGGGCGGTTTTATTATATTAAAGCGATCATTACTGTGGCATTAAAGAATGTTGAGGAGGACCTGGATGAAATGATGATGGAGGTTTATGTTGAGATGCTGTTCTTTTTCATAATAATCATTCTTCAGTGCGAGAACTCTGACTTGCCTAAACAACACTTACTAATATTACAAATACGAAGTTTGTGAGTATGGCACAAGTTTTTCCTGGGCTGGTTTCAGCAACTCGACGTCATTTAATGCGCCTATATTGCGTGTGTGAGTATGTGTGTGTTGATGATTGTTTCTTATTCACACTCTAACGACTAAACAGATCTGGCTGAAATTTGGTGCTGGGTTACTATGGTCTGGAATAACATAAGCTCATATACCCTACTAGCGGACGTCACGCAGTTTCACCCGCGTAATTCCCGTTCCCGTGGACATACGGGAATAAAATATAGCCTTTGTTCACGGCAAAGAGCTTAGCTTCCCAATAGTGAAAGAATTTTTCAAATCGGTTTTGTAGTTTCGGAGCAAACAAACAAACAATCAAATCTTTCCTCTTTATAATATTTGCATAGAGTCTATACTAATATTAAACTTTCCCAAATCCCACGTGAGCATAATTGTCTATAGTATAGACAATCTGCTCACATGGGATTTGGGAAAGTTTCACGAGAGCAAAAGCTATATATTAGTCATTCAATGAAATGACGAATTTTAGTATTGTTCTGCAACATGCCCATGTTCTACGTTTTACTTTTAAGGATGTTGTTAAATTGAACTTTGTGTAGCAAGTTTATGTATTTGTCTAAATTGACGTAATTCAGTATAGCTGGTAGGAGTAGGACTTTTACTGGAAAGGTTTTATGAAAGAAAGTTTTACAAGAGTATCGAGATTGTGAAAATAGGACACAAAACAAAATACTGTGCATGACGCAGTCACAAGTCACAAGCTGATTGCTCAAGTGACAGCTTTGCCAATGCAACGTCAGACTAATGTAGCAAATGATTAGGATCTGAAATGTTTTCCCAATAAAGAAATGAATGTTTCGTCCATAGATTTAGAATTTTTCGTTACTCGATTCGTGGATATTTAAAAAAAGTCGCTTACGCCCGACGCAATACTATTCTACGCATAGAATAATTCTATGAAACTATGAATGTTATAAAGTGAATGTTTGTAAGTGTATGGATTCACGTTCATGCTGTAACGGCTGAACGAATTTGGCTGAAATTTGTTACAGAGATAGATTATAGTCGGAAATAACACATAGGTTTTATATACTAGAATTAAACTGCCCTGAGATACAAGTACAGGAACAGAAATCCACTTGGTTGGAGCCACGACCTTCCTCTTGTAGTCGATAAAATCAGTTAGCAGTAAAGTACTAAAAATTTCTACTCCTTCAGCATAATGCTATCAACGTCACAAAAAACAATAAAAAACGTTCAAGCACGTCCAAGCGGCAGTATTTAAGGACAAACGGCCCAGTTTACGCTCGACCTGTCCCATTGTCTCCCGGGAAATTACTTCCCAAGCCAGGTTTTGAGATAAGATAAAAGTTACTCGCGTCAGATAAGGAAAAATGTTTAAATGAATATATATCTCTGAACCATGTCTCTTTTGGGTTTTATATAAATTTCTCGACGGAATAGGTGTTTTATTGAAATGTGGTGGACTTTTCTCGGTTTTCCAATAGTTTACTCAGATTTATATGACCCTACTCATATTATAAAAATCTGAAAGTTTGTAAGGTTATTGTAACTTAGTCATGCTCTAAGTCTAAGTAATGAACAGTTTTGAGGACCTAAAAAGGCAACAATGTTTGTTTCATCTTAGGAAACACTAGCGGACGTCACGCGGTTTTACCTGCGTAGCTCGCGTTCCCGTGGGAATATGGCAATAAAATATATTCTATGTTACTCAGAGTAAATGCAGCTTTCCAATGGTGCAAGAGTTTTTGAAATCGGTAAGGTAGTTTTTGAGTTTATTCATTACAAACATACACACACAAAAATACAAAATTGTCCTTCTAGTATTTTTCATATAAGTGTAAATAAAATGTTTTACATTGCAAAAACTGTTGCCCTGTTTAGGCCCGCTGACAGTATTTTGGTACAGGGATAGAAGAAACAGGCATTCCCCTTACTAAGAAAATAAAACTGTGTAATAAGGTTGGCAGAGTGTTACACCTTTGGTGTAGGAAACGTCTATAGCTATAGGCTACGGTTATCTTGCGATCAGGTGGGACGTATACTTATCTGCTATTTTCGTGGTATATCTAAAATAAAACACTTAACACGAAATCTTAAATATAAAATAACGAAATTGAAAGGTATGGTAGTAGATCTAGTAAAAAAAGTGTGTGCGTGTAACCTTTACGCGCGATTGAAGTAAAACTTCTTTGCCATTGACATCACTTCCGTCAGAAAAAAAATCGACCTAGGTCGCGCCTAAAGAAGTTTTACTTCAAAAGAAAAGTAGGTATTGTGGCACACGATTATTTTTACAAGGAAATGAGTTTATGAAAACCGCACATGGGTACGCGGGTCGCCAGAAACGGTAGGTAGGTATACCTTTTCAAGAGATGTATGTTTTCTTTGTAATGTATGCCAACATTTGCGGACTAAATGTGTAATTATAGGAATGCTTTTGTGAGTTATTTAAAAATATTTAAATGTTTTTAAGACATTCTTTCACAAGGCCATTCAGCCCTATTTAGGCTATGCTGCTATAGGATCTGCCCCCTTAGACAAGTGGCACAAGCGTAAATCACAAACGATCAGATAAGTAATATTTTTCAGATGTCGTTTTCATGGTTTGACCATTATTTTTGGTGAGGCTTTCATGACCACCGGGGCGGCCTGCTTTGATTTTATTATTTTCAATAATTCAGATTTCTCATATTTTCCTATGTTTTTTAGATGCCGTCATAAAGAACGTCGCACAAAATCATTTTAAAATCATGAGTGAAGTCTGGGTTATTAGAAAGTCGATATCACCCTGCGGCGGGATCACAAGCTTGGGTGTGATTGGTCGATATAATATTCTATCCCTTCGTCTGCGATTTACGCTTGTGCCGCTTGTCTAAGGGGGCTGAACAAAACTAATAAACATACTAGTCCTACGTCTCCTGGCAGGAGAAATTCCTTACAATCGTGACGTGTAACTTAACTAAGTACCGATATGTTTTTTTTACCACATAGGTGGCAAACAAACATACGGGCCATCAGATATACTGGTGGTCACCGTAGCATAGGGACGTTTTCAACACCACGGGCGTTTTAGATGGCTTCTACGTCGCCCCAAGACGTATGAGGTGGAAAGGCGCAGGTCTCAATGGATAAGTAGGAAAAGCGTGTGGCCTGGCATAGTAAACACAGGTTCAAATCCTGCTTGCACATTAAAATAAAAGTACTTACATTTTGAACAGAAGGCATCAAAACTCAAAAACGAACATTTGCGTATCACCTAAATATTTGGTCCGACCTGAGACCTCATCCCAGCAGTCACAACTCCGACATTACTCTTACCACCACCTACTTAAGCGCCACCGAGGCAGTTGAATTACGAGACAAAGTTTATAGAAAGCTTAGCAACATAAAGCTCAAACACAATGAAACCCCCAAACAACGCAATCTGCAAGTCTGCGATAAGGAAGCTTATTATATTTCGCACAGAACATATTGAATTTTTGATGAATTTTCTTCTTACAATAAACATTTTAATTTTGACCAAAATTAGACACCTTTTCCCTGAAGGCAAGATGGAAGATATTTACATAATTGTTGTGGTTTATTTTTGGTAGGTAGGTACAGTAAA
Source organism: Miltochrista miniata (assembly GCA_933228765.1). Taxonomy (NCBI): domain Eukaryota; kingdom Metazoa; phylum Arthropoda; class Insecta; order Lepidoptera; family Erebidae; genus Miltochrista; species Miltochrista miniata. Next base: position 9,932,445 of record OW121769.1, read on the forward strand.
CTAATGTTTTGTGAACACATTTTTAGGGTTCGTACCTACCTCAAAAGACAAAACGCAACCCTTCATAGGATACTTTGTTTATTCTTTATTTTACTAGAGGTTTCTATTCTAGATATGTCAACTACAGTGTATGTACCTTAAAAAAAACAAACTGTTGTTATCACGTCGAGCGTATTCTTTCTTCTTTTGCATTACTAGCAAGTAGCGTCCTGGGTAATTTTGAAAGGGCATTTATGAAGTATCCCGTTTCTCCTTTCTGATGACCTGTGAAAGACTCCTGCATAAGACTTTAGAATTTCTTTAACAACAGGCAAGTTCGTCAACGTAATGAAATATTATTAAACCTTATTTTTCTTTGTTTCAGGTGTAAAGTGAAATGGTAGTCGAGTGTCAGTGAAAAGTGCTCAAGATGGCTGTGAATAGTCCCGGAGGAGGTTTTGCACCAGCTTCCCCAAAAATTCCACACACTCCAAAAAGCCCAAGTCATTTTATTTTCCCACATAAAAGTCCTTCTGTAGCATCCAGCACTTCCTCGGGCTATTTTACCCCACAGTCAGGTTGCAGTTACGATAAACACAATCAACCACCGAAATCTCCGCTAGCACACGGACACCGAAGCCCAATGAGTCCAAGACACTTCAACTTTCCCCAGAAATCACCATCAGGACGATCCAGTCCACTTTTTGATCGAGCACAAGGTTTGCACTACACGACCTCACTGAAACATAGCCGTAGAGAGAAATCCAGGTCGCCAAAGCCACCCCCAGTGCACATTCACACAAATCCTGGATATGTTTCCCCAAATCGTACAAGAAAAATGTATGGTTCATCTTCCACTGTAGGCTCACCACGTCTCGTGAACTCTCCGAGTATAGTTTCCAGTCATACAGATGATTCGACAGATGCTATGGCGGGAACTCCATCAGCAGTACTACATGATGCAGACGATGAAGCGACGACGACTTCTTCTAAAATATGTAGAAGATCTACATCAGATTTGACTGATATGACTGATGAAACACCAGTTACACGATCGACAAGTGTGAGCAGACCATGTTCTCCAATGCGGAGAGGGTCTGTAAAGGGTGGTTTGGCTTATTTGGCCAGTAGACGAGGTTCAAGAGAGTCTACAATGTCGAACTGTGATTCTGTTGAAGACATCGGGCCTCTGAACTTCCAGAACACGGTGCGTGGTCGTCAAAGACGGACATCGAACTTTCTAGAATTGCCAGGTGGGTGGAATACATTTCTCTTTTGGTTTTTGTCGAGGGTTACTCTTTTATTAGTGTGTATCTACACAGTTGAAGTGGGTGTGCATTGGTTTACTTACTTATTAATAATTCATTCTCATCCGTCCCGCGTTAACTACGAAGTAGGTACTTAAATTTCACCGACTAACACCCTGTTTTATTGGGGATAAAGGAATAATACCAACTTGCATAATTAATCTTTCAAGCCATTCTGTTCGAACGCGTTTATGGAAAATAGCAGATAATGGGTCTGACAGTTAAGGACGTTAGCAAACGTCTTTCGAGATAGTAATAGTCAGCTAACATAAATAATGGTGCCGGGACTATTTAAAATTATTCTACCAAATATAAAATGAAATACTAAATCAAAAGCACAATGAATGTTTTAAAATTAGCTCGCTCTATAGGTATTTGAAAGTAAGGGCTGTTCTAAATCTACTTTTATTCCAAATCCAAAGAGGCTACTAAAGACGGCGCCCTCCGTATTTGCGATGTGAAAACCCCCTAGAAGTTCTAGGGGGTTTTCACTAGAGAACAGTTTTTCGTCTGCTTCGCCGGTTGGCTAATTCGGTTGATGGCGGTAATGCCTATTGTGGCTGTAGGGTATGACGGGTTTATATCACTAATATAATAGGTATATTCGATACTATAAAGCGCTCGTGGCCCCGCGGATTCAGTGTTCTGTAAACGATCACTGTAGTAAGCAACATTTGCTGTGGCCGGTCATGGATGGGAGGGTGACAACCACATGACAACGATGTGTTATTTATTTGCGAGTGTTTCCGTGCTACGGAAGGCACGCTAAGCCGTTGGTCTCGGTTGCCAGTAAAATGGCTGTCGTTAAGCTAAGTTGAAGGCCTTCATATGCGGCTTGAAAAAATTTCAGAATCGGGCAGTCACAACCTGCACCTTTCTATCTATATCAACACGGCTCACAACCTACTACATGGGACAAAATAAAAAAGGTGAAATAGGAAGTTTCGTTACTATCCCACTTATATGAGGGGATCCCTACCAACTAAAAAGGAATTTAGAGTTAGTTGGTAGTCGAAAAAAGCAAGTCACTGCTTTGCTAGTTACTAGAAATAAAAAGGTTAAGTAGAAAACCCTCCGTAAATAATAAATTCAATTCAATTTTGGTAAAACGTCTTGTTTGATTTTCTCATTTCGTATTTTCATAATTTTTATATTCGTCCGAAACTTGGTGTAGGGCCTTTACAGACTTGGGGCTTTAACATTGTGATATAACGCCGTTTTTGATTGTATAAGAAATTAAGTTACGAAGGTGCCTAATATATAAATGGATTCTTAAATAGCCCAAGCACTTTTGAGACTTGATTAAAATATCTCACAGAGATTTATTTATTGAGACAAGATTAAAATTATTCATAAAGATTTCTTTTCAAATTGTTCTGTATTGTAATAAATGAAAATCTAAGTTTTCTAATCGTTAAACTTTGTAGACTTTGCGACTTTTAGAAAAGTTTAATAGGTTTTATTAGTTTACGTCTATTGAATTAGATTAATGAAAGAGATTATAAAATTACCTAGGTAATTATTTAAACAGACTTCGTCTGTATTATGTTTCTTATTAAAAAAACTATAAAAGTAAATTGGAGAGGATTTTCTGATACCTAAATAAGGCATTGTCAGTTATACCCAACGACGCGACGTATTGCATATAGACACGTCATACACGAACATCACGGCTTTCAAAAACAGCAGAATTTTTATACATTTAAAAAAAGAATTTCTATGAACTTATCTATGGTAGCATGTATGAATAGTAATGCAATTGCCTGACTTTTTTGTTGCCATTTTTCAGTGTTGGTAACGTATCTATAGTTTTCATATATCATTGGTTATATAACATTGTTTGTTGGCAAGTTTTGTGTTCTTTTTTCTATATTCCGGTACAGTATATACCTAACCGAAATTAATATGAAAACTATATCGTAAACTTGTAAAACATTTTTTTTAACGAGTAGGAAAGTATATACTTCATGGATGCTATCGACCTCCGACCGACTAAAAACCTCACGTAGCTCGACAGCCTACGGTCGGGAGCCCCGGGTAAGCCCTCGGAAGGATGTCCCAGGGCCCTCGGAAGGATGTCCCAGGACCTAGGAGAGCCGATCTACAAAAAGTGTACCTACATATCGTAATAAAATACAGAAAAAAAAAATTTACCTGTTACGTTTTTAGAAAAAATGTCTCAGAATTGTCCCACTAGACCTGTTTATAATTTTAGTTAAAACTCGTGACTTCCAAGTCCCGGAAGACCAGTGATTTGCTTTTTATACAAAAGTTTGTCTAGTTTAACTTAGTTTACCAAGTTTCAATTGGCTGTGAATTTCGAATTTTATTTATTACTAGCTGTTGCCCGCGACTTCGTACGCGTGAAAATTGTTACAATGCCAATTTGATTGCTTTCTGCTTAGCCCCTAGGATATCAAGCGTGATAATATATAGCCTATTTTAACACCCTACCCCTAGGTAATATTTGTGCAAAATTTGAACCAAATCTATTAAGTACTTTTCGAGATCCTTCCGGACAAAGCAAAGCAAACAGACAAACAGATAAACAGACAAACAGACAAAAATTTTTCTAACTATATTTTCGGCTTTGGTATATTATGTTGAACACCCAGCGAGTATTTTTTTAAAAATATATCCAATGTACAGTTTTGACTTTTCTATCATTTTATTATATGTAGGTATAGATTATTATGTCTCTTTCTTGCTCGGGTATCTTCTTTTTTTTTAACGACGATACCCGGTCCTTTGATAGGCTTACATGGGGACATGATGGTCCAACATGCAGAGGCCCTTTGAGATTTTTAATGTATTGGGAAATGGGACCCCCACTGCAGATAATTTACAACCGCCTTATGTAGAAGAACGGCAATGGACTGCCTACAATGGGAGCTAAACTATTGTAATATATGCTAACTACAAAATGGACTATTGATTGGGGGTTAAATGGACTGGGTGATTTGTTCTATGGATAAAGACGGCGTCTGCCATTTCAATATCTCATTATCTTTTTATTATTATTACTAGTTACTTTAGTTACTTTTTATTATTATGTGAAAATTGTTACAATGCCAATTTGATTGCTCTCTGCTTAGCTCCTAGGATATGAAGCGTGATAATATATAGCCTATTTTAACACCCTACCCCTAGGTAATATTTGTGCAAAATTTGAATCAAATCTATTGAGTACTTTTCGAGATCCTTCCGGACAAAGCAAAGCAAACAGACAAACAGACAAAAAAATTTCTAACTATATTTTCGGCTTCGGTATCTTATGTTGAACACCCAGCGAGTATTTTTTTTTAAATATTTCCAATGTACAGTTTTGACTTTTCTATCATTTTATTATATGTATAGATTATTATTTATTTATCAGGCAGGCAGTTGAAACAACTGATGACGCCTGTATCCAGCCATTTCTTTCTTCAGTTTTTCTTCTGTGTATGGTATTTGGATAGAATTGGATGTAATGTACTTATACGACTTTAATAGTGCAGTCTAGACAACATTTAAAGGTATTTAAACTTTCATGGTCACTAACACTATTATTAGAGTTAACGGGATATTTACCATGTCTTTTTGCCAAGGGTAGTGAAAAAGAAGTACAGCACTGTGTGACTCAGTTTAACAACATTCATCGGAATATGAGCTTTACGTACGAAATGGAGAAGGATAGAACTCTTGCTTTCCTTGACGTGAAGATCAGTGTAAGAAAAGACGGTTCGTTGAGTCACTCCGTGTACAGGAAGCCCACTCACACTGATAGATATCTGCATGCTAACTCGCATCATCATACGCGTCATTTGAACTCGGTAGTTACGTCGCACGTTGGATCCTGTAGTATGAGCTGGTTGGTCATTAATCAAAATTAAAAAAATGCCGGTAGATAATATTTTTTCATAGATTTAGCAAATAGAGGGTATACCACATTTATTATATGTAATTAAAGTAGTATTGGTTGTCTAGTATACTTTTTATGATACGACAAAGTTGACCATATTTGTATTTTCCTTGTAGACAATTACGTTTTTTAAGTTTGGTGCAGTATTGAAACATTGTATTACTTTAAAAGTAACAGGGTATAATTAATAAAAAAAATCATGAGTGATGCTGAAGGTATGTAGTATTTAAAATGTATAAATTTAGTTCTTCACGATAAAATAACTTCTTCATAATAAATTTTTATTTAAAAACCACTTTTTCTTCAGAAGTGCAGTTTTGATACTGTTTTTTTTCGGAAAAGTGCATTTTGTCAGGGTACTAATTAGTTCTCTGTAACTCTTTAGATAGTGTATTTTATATAGCTGATATCAAAAGTTCAGACAAAATGCTCCTTTTCAAATGGCAGTGGTTTATAGTTTCACGGTAGTAGATTAAAAATATGAGCCAGTCGTATTTCGGTTAGTAATTACACTTAACTGTGAAAATTTTCGTCTTTAACATGAATGAATAGTTTTGTATTGTATTGTAGCCAATTATATAGGTTATTTTTTCGTTTTTTTTTTCTTAGGAATAGTGGATTATCCAGTAAAAAGGAGAGATTTGTGTGACAAATTATTTTTAATTCAATACAAGAAATTATATAGCAAGTTTTTAAAATTAGAGGAGATAATTATTGCAGAAACCAACTGCCCTGCTTCAGATATAACTTCCCTTAAAGAAACACTGCATATTTTTTAAAAATCTTTTAAAATAAAATAGCAATCGTCGAACAGAATCAAAGAAAGGTTTGTAAAAAATAACTCAAGGTAGCTAGATAAGACTTGCATTTTTTAAAAATATATTATTAAGCAAAGGGTGAGCCCAGGTAGGCCCCCGAAGGATTTTCAGCAGTGTAGTGTCCGCAGTAAGTGTAGGAAGACCGAAGTTTTACGTGCGTCCGGTTCTGGCAGTGAACTTCTTTATTCTGCTCAAATGTATTTTCGAACTGAAGGCCACCATTCCCAATTAAATAAATTAAAAGATATTCTATCACCGAAAACCACAGTAAATGAAGAAGAGGCAGTATCTCCTCAAACCGCTTTGTCTATGTTTAGATACTGAAGCGAAATAAAGTAAGAAGCAGTATAACGTGGTACAAAGCTACGCGCCTCATATCTTTCCTTCTTAACTTAACGTCGTAAAACTTCGAGAAAGGACACTCTAACGGATGTATTTAATTTGTTTTTAATTTTTTCGGATCCAGTAGTATCGTGCTCAAGGATTGTGAGAAAATATAAAACTACTCTTCCTAGTGAGGTGCTAGAAATTATTTTACCAGATTAAAAGAATCTAGCCTTCATAAATCCATTTATTGTGACATATATTTAAATTGTTTAGAGTAATAAAGACATTAATAAAGTTATTTTGCCTCAAAACACCTTTAATAAAGACAATTATGAAAGTTAAGGAAGCGAAAGATGTTTGCCGGGAGCGTTGCAAGTGGCAATCAGTGGTCTCTGCCTACCCCAGTGAGTAATAAGCGTGATTTTATGTATTTAGGTACGTATGAATGTATTATACACCTTTAAGACTTAGCTTAAGTCTCGGAACGTAGTTAAATAATATTGACCAACCATCCCATACAACAGGATCCACCGTGCGTCGCTTTGACGAGGAGCATTTGAAAGACGAATTAAATCATATAAGCGGCGTGCTACAAAAGAATGGGTACAGTGGACGAATTAGACCACCAAGATGCTCGAGGAAGACTGTAAACTACAGGGTAGAAAGACAACCAGCATTTTTACCGTACATCAAGGGAGTGACGGATAAGGTCGCCAATATTCTTAAAAAAAGTTTCCATAAAAACTATCTTCACCCCTTTTAAAAGACTTTCACAATATCTACGTACACCTAAAGATAGTTCTCCACTGGACAGACCGGGAGTGTACAAAATTGATTGCAGTTGTGGTAGTTCGTACATAGGGCAAACCAAAAGAACGGTTACGTGTCGAATTAAAGAACACATCAGGGCAGTCAAAAACAACGAACCACAGAAATCTGCAATAGCTGAACACCTATTGGAGTCTGGTACAGACCACTGGATCGAATTATATAACCCAAAGATGCTGTCGACAGAACGCCATTATATACCAAGAATGGTTAGGGAAGCGATTGAAATTAAAAAATATAAAAATTTCAATCGTGAAGACGGGTTTCAGTTGCCGAGCGTCTGGCATCCAGTGGTCCGAGTGTGCATAAATAAAAGTAAATATATCCAACCGAAACCGCGTGTAGATACTGTGAGTGTTGTGTGTCGCGACCGAGTTCCAGTGCGACTGTACAGTGAAAGTGAAACCAATAGTAGTGGTGTTGTACGACACAAACGAGTGCGAAGGAGGGTAGATCGATATATGTGCTAAGACTTTTACTTTCAACCGCCAATACTTCAGTTCCTCCGTGATCATGGCACTTGCAACAGGGCCGAAATATCGGAAATACTCAAAAAGACATGGTAAATATCCCGTTAACTCTAATAATAACATTTAAAGGAATAATATTTTACCATTTTGCGAATTGAGTCTTGTGAATGGTAGATTTTATTTTTATTTTATTTGCTTAGTTACTAGCTGACTAATGCTTTTTTTTATGTGTGGAAATCCTACATGGATGCTATGCCGGACTCCTACCGACTAACACCACACGATGCCTTACAACTATCTACGGCCGAGAGTCCCGGTAAGCCCTCGGAAGGATGTCCCAGGCTGTGTCCCAGGGCTCTCGGCAGACTTTGGCGAACACGTTAACCTCGCCTAATATCTGACTGATGCACATTTTTAATTGCCGATCCGCTCTATTCGTCATAGCGTGGTGTTATAATTTCCTCAGTAAATTAAAATAAATGGACTATCAAACTGTTGAAGAATTATTGTATTCCAACCAGTAATTCCCGAGATCCTAGGATCAAATAAACAAACACACTCCCTTCAGCTTATTAGCTAATTTAGGATTATTATTTAGGACTGCCTCTGTGGCGCAGTCGGTAGCGATACCGCCTGCGGCGCTGGAGGTCGTGGGTTTGATTCCCACCGGAGACAAATATTTGTGTGACCCATAAATGTTTGTCTCAAGAGTCTGGGTGTTTCTATGTATAATATGTATGTATTTAAAAGTATATGAGTACTAATATCCGTGGTCTGATACCCATAACACAAGCAGGTTATTCCTAGCTTACTTTGGGATCAGATAGCGTTGTGTGAAATGTCCGTGAATATTTATTTATTTATTTATTATATTATATAAAACTTGAAAAAGGTTTTAAAACTTTATTTTTTATGGCAAATTCAGTAGGTACACAAAATTGGTAAAAAATCTAGAATATTTAGCGATTCTGCAGTTTAAGTACGTAGGTACCTTACAACAAGTCCTTTCTTCTTATTGTAACAGTGAAGGTACCTATTAGTTAGTTCTCAGAACCTTCCACTACAGAAAAATTCTGCGAGCATTTTCTAAAAATACCTTTTTTAGAGTTTCGTAGCCAAATGGCAAAAACGGAACCCTTATAGATTCGTCATGTCTGTCTGTCTGTCTGTCCGTCTGTCTGTCCGTTCGTGTGTCACAGCCACTTTTCTCCGAAACTATAAGGTCTATGCTATTGAAACTTGGTAGCTAGATGTATTCTGTGAACCGCATTAAGATTCTTATATAAAACTAGAAAAAAAGCAGTAAATTTTGGGGGTCCCCATACTCAGAACTGAAAATCAAAATTTTTTTTTTCATCAAACCCATATGTGTGGGGATCTATAGATAGGTCTTTAAAAATGCTATGGAGGTTTCTAACATCATTTTTTTCTAAAGTGAATAGTTTGCGCAAGAGACACTTCCAAAGTGGAAAATGTGTACCCCCCCCCCCTCTAACTTCTAAACTAAGAGAATGATAAATCTAAAAAAATATATGATGTACATTGCCATAAAAACTACCAACGAAAATTGGTTTGAACGAGATAGAACTGGTAGTAGTTTTTTTTCAATACGTCATAAACCGCAATTTCCGGTAGTGAAATCACTACCACTGCGAACGTGTTAAAACATCAGTCAAAGTTACAACGAACTATAAGAACTTTTTTATTATGTTACTTGCTGCTACGAAACCCTTCATGGGCGAGTCCAACTCGCACTTGGCCGGTTTTATTTTTACCTGTGAAAAATATTAGCAGAATTTTACATTTAGCAGAATTTAACAGAACACGGACTTTTAGCGATTAAATTCACACGGATCTCTACCTCTGCCTACGAGTCGACCGGGTAACCCTTGGAATGATGTCCCACTAATTGGTAACTTGATATACACTTTATTCGTAATGTGATAGTAGACCATAATGACTTGCCACGAAAGGGTTGGATGTTCACACAAAACACTGTAACTTTCTGTCTAAGCAAAATAATTAATACATTTCAACTATATTAAATCCGAATGTGTACTGGGAGAAAAAGTTTGTTTTGTTTTTAAATCCCAGTGTATCTGTGGATTTGTGTATATGTCCGTGGCATCGTAACTGGCGAATAAAAGGACCAATTTTGATGCGATTTAACACTTACATTTTGCCAGAAGTTTTAGGGATCCCACGTAGCTTACCTAACTCTGATTTAGTACACTTGTTGTACACTGCAGAGGTCTAGTTATTGTTTAATTTATTAGATTTCTTGGGGATATCTAAATACCTATTAAGCAGGTGACGGTTCCGGGGTGAGTGTGGGATGGTCAATAAAGTCTTTTGGGAGCATTGGGGGTTATCCTTTCACGGGTGTACCCTACCCGGGTCTCCCAGTCATAGGTAATTGGTAGAGCAACGTGTGGTTTAACGTGCGGTTCCACTGAGGCGTAGCGGAGAGGAGCGGAGACGAGCTGTGCCGCGATTCACCAATCGCATGGCTTAAAATTCACTTCTCTTCTCCACTCCGCACCGTGATTGGTGAATCGCGGCACAGCTCTTCTTCGCTCCGCTTCAGTGGAACCGCACCTTTATGCCGGTAGAAATCTGGCATTATAAGAATTCATGAGTAAATTAAAGAAATACTTTCAAACTGTTAAATTATCCTTTGCACCAGGTATGGTCAGGGGTGGGTTATTCAGTGTAGAATAGTTACTTGACCAGGTCCAACCGTAACGGAACCGTATTTTAATATAATTATGTTTAATAAATTAAATTATTTTACTGTTAAAAAAAAATCTAACTGTTTTCAAAGTTATATTTATAACTCAAGTTGGAACGTAAGTAAAAATGACTTGTGGTTGTACTTATAACTTGGTTACTTAAATGCTATTAACGTCAAAAGGTACGTTTCAAATTCAAGTAAAAGTTAAGAAATAACTTTCATTAATGCCTTTCCATATTTAACATTTTCAGAGCGTGGGTAGTTTGATAAAATTGGAGGCGTGGTTTGCGAATAAAATAAGACAGCGGTAGTTTGAATTAATAAATTATTAAATGCGGCACCAAATCACAAATTAGATATAGTACCTACAGTACAGATGGAAACCTACATACTAAAATCGGATTATTCCCTGTTGTTCCGTGGTGGAACTAGTGAGACTTTTTTCCCCAGTTGTCCCGCGGAACAAAGCATCAATAATTCAGTTCCCATTAGTTCCGCGGAACAAAGTATAAATGAAATACTAATAAAATTCATTCCCAGTACCTAGTTCCGCGAAACAAAGCCTAAATTAAAAACTAATAAATTAAGTCCCAGTAGTTCCGCGGAACACAGCGTAAATTAAAAACTAATAAATGAAGTCCCAGTAGTCCCGCGGTAGAAAGCATCACTTACATACGAATATTTTATGTTCCCATTAGTTCCCTACGGTCATTCACGGCTATTTTCTCATACAATTAAAAAAATTAAAGCTGGAGGCTACGCACACACACCACTCAAAGAGTTCACAGACACGAGGTCAAAGATTTTCATAGCAGTTTTCGATAGGTACTGATTTGAGCGCGAGTGTGTATAGCAGAGGGTAGGTGTGAAAAAAAGTACATACATGAGTTTTCCATCTGATCGTCAACAGATATAAATAACAATAGATGATCAATCTACCACAACGCCTATACAAAAAAAAATATTTTTTGCTGTTTTTGGTTCGGAGCCCTCTGTACGCAAATTCAACTCGCACGTGGCCGGTTTTTAGCCCCTCTCTATAAAATAGAGTGCAGAGGGGCTTATGGCGAGACTTTGTCTGTAGTCTGTGACTCTGTCGCATTAAACTACGTCACTAGGTCACGTGGATCATATGTTCAAAGTTTGAAATAAAACAAAAATGACAACGTCAATCGGATTGAACTTTCACTTGTACAATAAACGTGTTAGAGAGGGGCAGTCTGGTGAGAACGATCTCATGGCTTCCTTGTTTTATTATTGTGATGTGCAAATAAAATGATCGGTTTTCAATTAAACCGAACGAACCACATAAAGATACCTCCAGACCTTCGTACTTTTAATTTCTTTTCGATTTAGGTATTGTTCATATCTTCAGTTGTTTATTTTTCATTGGCGATCTCATCTTCCAAAAACAATAGCTACAAAGAAAAGGTTCATAATTGCAAAATAAATACAAAAATCTCTGAAAGCTACGTTGTGTTTACTTATGTTATTTTAAGATGGATTTTCTCTTATTCATTTTAATATTTTCTATTAGTCTCGTCTTCGGGAGATCAACTTTGATTGGTTATAGACAGCTGTATGTTTTTTTTGGTTTGATGAATTTGTCTTCACTGAAAATAGCAGAATTAGTACTTACTAAAAACCAGCCAAATACGAGTCGGACTCGCGCCAACCTATGGCAAAAGTCACCATTTAAATAATAATAAAAAAATGTTGTAATGTAACCCAATCTAAAGCGGCAACTGAAATACATGATCTGTTAAAATTTCAACTTTCACAGTTCATGAGATACAGCTTCGTGACAGACGGACAGACAGACGTACAGACAGACGGACATACGGACAGACAGACGGACAGACAGACGGACAGACAGACGGACAGACAGACGGACAGACAGACGGACAGACAGACAGACAGACGGACAGACAGACGGACAGACAGACGGACAGACAGACGGACCGACAGACGGACAGACAGACGGACAGACAGACAGACAGACAGACGGACAGACAGACGGACGGACAGACAGACGGACAGACAGACAGACGGACAGACAGACGGACAGACAGACGGACAGACAGACGGACAGACAGACGGACAGACAGTGAAGTCTCAGTAAAAGGCGGAACCCTTTTACTGAGACTTCACTGTCTGTCCGTCTGTCTGTCCGTCTGTCTTTTTACTATTCAGGTATGGAACCATAAACAGATCAAGTATAATGGCGATACGAACTAAGCGTAGTACCAATAGTGTCAATAGTTACAAAAATAAAACTAACAATCTTATAAAAAGTATGTTATTTTGGCCGTAACTTTTTTTGCCAGGATCTTCCTCACAAGCTCTACCTATTACATTGCAAATCTGACTGTAAATGTAATTGTAGAAGCAAAAATTTTGATATTCATAAGGGTTACTTTGTTACCTAACTGAATAAAGATATGTTCATTTCATATGACATACCTAATTTCATTTCATATGTCGCTTTAAAAGTGTTATGTACAATCAGCTCCAATAGTAGTGATACAGTGCACTGGACATTCTTCTTATCCTGGGACTTCTTCCGAGGGCTTACTCATGGCTCCGGCTATAGACAGGTGGTACCGTAATCTAACCGACAACCACACACGTGTGGTTTTAGTTTGTAAGAGTCTGATATGGAACCCATGAGGGAGTTCCTCAGTTAAAAAAAACTTGAGAGGTGTCAAGGGACACCCGGATGGAACGAAGTTCCTTTCGATTAATTAGTGAAGGAATTGTAATAAAATTTTATTTTTTTTAATTAATAATAATATTTTTTTATTATTAACCGCCATTTTATTACCACCCCCCCTTTCCCCCCTCCCCCTCCCCCATATTAAATCCCCCCCATATTACCCCCATATTAAAGGAGGGTAGAGGTACCTCTACCCTCCATACTATAGCAAAAAGTGTCGTGACAACTTTTCGTAAGATTTTTTTCTGTCTAGCCCACTTTCACAACGCGCGATAAGGAACTTCGTTCCATAAGAAAAATCGTTCGATAAGAAAAATGTCGCGATAGCTGATGGAATCAGATGTTACATGGTGGAAATCTATCTTATAACGATAATAAAGGAGGGGAGGGAGAGGAACCTGCCTCACACCCTCGATTCGTCAATCCTAACGTACAACAGTTAAGGATAACCACAACTAAATGTAAAGGAGAAAGGAATTTTGGATGTTGGATAGGAAAACTACCTGTACCCTCCAGATTGAGAGTCAAAGTCGCGGTGATCCGTTGGATAGTTCTTTTATTTAGGTACATACTTTTATGTCGCGTTAATGTCGGTTCTCACGACAAAAAATAGCATAAGCATATCCTCCAAGGCCCAACCTATATCTAGGTATACCAAAATGCATCCTAATCGGTCCAGCGGTTTAGCCATGAAACAAGATGTGAAAAACGTTGCGGTAATATGTATTCACTCACACTCTTACGTAACCAAGACGATTTGAATGCAAGCGATTTTAGTCCTTATGCTAGAACTGGACTTTTGCATTAACGCTGTATAAAAGTAAGTTTCAGTGTTATCAGATTATGGTCTACCTACTTTTACAAATGAAGAGTTCACTGATAAAATGAAATAAGGGAGAATTTTCCAGTACGTATTGACCTGAATATGTCCTCATTTGTTAGGTTTAGATTAGAGGCCATTCACCTGCGCTAGAGCCTTATCTGTTGGCAAGTGCTCTAGCTTCGACCTAGATGAAATCATTCTGGTATTTTTATGTTCCACGAAAGTAGTCTAAAATGATTTTTTCTTAGCGTAGCCTATATAGAGGTAGACAACACTAAAGACCACGGGCGCTGCAACATATTCTCAGTTTTCGAAACATTTCTCATTGCTGCTCCGCTTCTATTCGTCACTGAGCGTGATGTTATGCGTGATTATGAAATGGACTGGGATAAAATTTATATGACTCCTACCGACTAAAAACCACACGTTAACCTTACAACTTATGGTATGGACTTGAGGCTCCCCGGGTAAGTCCTCGGTAGGATACCTCAGGACTCCCAACAGACCTGCGGCTGCCACTGCGGAGTGCGGCCTCACCTATTTCGGGTGCTATCCTGCGTCTTTTGGGGGGTTTTTGGGTGTTTTTCCGCTTGTTAGGTAGGGAGGGGGCGTGCGTGAATCCCTCACGTTACGCTGTCATCTAGGAAAATTTATAACCATATTTGATGCGAAATTGATAAACAACTGGCGGTTCTTTTATTTTTCTTCCTTTACAGTACTCCATGAAATGTCTACAACCGACGGCAATGGCCGAAGTTGTTTCAATGACCCTTCTAAAATACCTTATATCTACGTTACAATAAAAGTTTTCTAAGGAAGCTACAATGGTTCAAGTCCACAAGATAAACATTCAGTGGCCATTGCGTTCTAATTAGTTGCGATAACGGTTCACCTTTGGAAGTTTAAAAACCCTTAAAGATAGAACTACTTAGATTACAAAGTATCTAATCGCTGTACTGTCGTATTTTTGTTTTTAGGGTTCAGTCGGTCAGTTTATTCTTGGCACTACATACATGGACACGCCCTAGTCCCTGAAGGGGTAGGCAGAGGCATATTATATGCCCACATTTCATCCTTTTTAGAAATTGTGTGCCGTATTGTCGTTTTGAGATGGACAGGCGCTGGTTGTGACTGCCTCATGTTGAAGTTTTCAAGCCTAAAGAGGCCTTCAACTTGGCTTAACGACTGCCATTTTACTGGCAACCGGGGCCAACGGCTTAAAGTGCCGTCCGAAGCACGGAAACGCTCAAATAAATATCAAAAAGTGGTCTAATGGATGGTCCATCATCCAAGAACCGTTCATAGTGAAAGTTGGTTACTGCAGTGATCGTTTACAGAACACTGTCTGCGGGGCCACGAGTGCCTTACAACCAGACTTTACTAAAGGTAATTTCCTTCCTTATTTATCATGACCAATAGAGCAACACGAGCTCTGCAATCAAAGTGTTAAGCTATGACCCCACGTGACTTAGTGACATTTTATTGGCGAGCGTTTCTTAATCACAAATTTTAATGTGAAAGAATTTAGGCCTCGAGCAGGATTCGAACCTGCGTCTTCTGGTTTGCCGGACCAGACGCCCTAACCAAGAGCGTCTGGTCCGGCAAACCAGAAGACGCAGGTTCGAATCCTGCTCGAGGCCTAAATTTTTTCACATTAAAATTTGTGATTGAGTCAGCATACCAATTGCTTTTCAAAATTATCTCGAGCGTTTCTTAACTTCGGAAGGCATGTTTAGCCGTTGGTACTGACATCCGGGTCAGTAACATGACAGTCGTTAAGCCTTGAGACTTGAAAATTTTCAGCAGGGGGTCATCACAGCTTACAGCCTGGGTCGGCAGTATGTATACCTCTGATGTTTTGCAATCGTCCATAGGCTACGGTGACACCTTAGTAGTATAATAAAAAAAACAGCCAAGTGCGAATCGGACTCGCATACAGAGGGTTTTGTACCATAGAACGGCAAAAATCACGTTCGTCGTATAGGAGACCCCCTTAATCCCCCCTTTTTTAGGGTTTCGTAGCCAAATGGCAAAAACGGAACCCTTATAGATTCGTCATGTCTGTCTGTCTGTCTGTCTGTCTGTCTGTCTGTCTGTCCGTCCGTGTGTCACAGCCATTTTTCTCCGAAACTATAAGGCCTATGCCTTTGAAACTTGGTAACTAGATGTATTCTGTGAACCGCATTAAGATTCTAATATAAAACTAGAAAAAAAGTAGTAAATTTCGGGGGTCCCTATACTCAGAACTGAAACTCAAAATTTTTATTTTCATCAAACCCAAACGTGTGGGGTATCTATAGATAGGTCTTCAAAAATGCTATTGAGGTTCCTAACATCATTTTTTTCTAAAAAGAATAGTTTGCGCAAGAGACACTTCCAAAGTGGAAAAATGTGTCCCCCCCCCCTCTAACTTCTAAACTAAGAGAATGATAAATCTAAAAAAATTATATGATGTACATTGCCGTAAAAACTACCAACGAAAATTAGTTCGAACGAGATAGAGCTGGTAGTTTTTTTTTAATACGTCATAAACCGCAATTTTCGGTTAGAAAAATCACTACCACAGCGAACGTGTTAAAAAATCAATCAATGTTACAACGAACTATAAGAACTTTTATATTATGTTACTTGCTGCTACGAAACCCTTCATGGGCGAGTCCAACTCGCACTTGGCCGGTTTATTTATTTTTGTATTTGTTTTCATAGCGGCAACAGAAATACAGTATCTGTGAAAATTTCAGCTCTCTAGCTATCACGGTTCCTGGGATACAGCCTCATGACGCACAGACATTCAGACAGACAGACGGACAGCGAAGTCTCATAAATAGAGTCCCGTTTTTATTGGGTACGGAACCCTTAAAAGAAAATGGCACAATAAGTATTAATATTACAAAAGGCACTACACTGTTCAGTACTTTACTACCTATATGAGTATGGTGGGTATAATTCTGAATCTATCGAGAAACTAGACTGTTATTAACGTTCCATTAAGAGCTAATAACGAACATCGTATTTCGATTATCGGCCAAGTTTGCGAGTCACGTTTCATAGAGTTTTTCTGAGGGTGCTTGAGAGAAATATACAGGGTGGAATTAAAACACCGTAGATGGAGGTAAAGTATCCTTAATATTGATAATAGCAAGTTTTGCTGATAGAAAACGTTCCCTTATTTTAAAAAGTAAGTAAAACTGCATTTAACGATAAATCACCTGCTTGAGCCGGGAATCGAACCTGGGAGATGAGAAAAAGAAACATCCTATTTTATGATACCAACCGAAAGAGTCTTTTAGAAGGAACATTTTTTTCTAAACAACAAAGTAGGTATCTTAATTTAAAAGAAGATCAATTAAAATATGTTTTTACTGTAAAGCTTACTCACTATCTAAAGAAAAAAAAAACAGTCTAATAGAGAACCTCCTCCTTTTATTTTTAAATTGGTTGGATAAGTGACCAGAACGAATATTCCTATTCACAGAAACTAGAATAATTTTTTAATCAACTTCAAAAAAGAAAGGGGGAGAGAAAATTGTCAATTCGAGTGATTTTTTTTCTTTACATACTGAGTAAGCTTTACAATAAAAACATATTTAAGTCCTTTAATTTAAGACATTATCACTATACGCTCGCTGGGTGTACTTTACACGCGTACGAAGTCGCGGGCAACAGCTAGTTTTTAATATTATTAGGATAGGTATCCTAAAAATTCGACTAAAGACCGCTTTGAGCTCTAAATTTCCTTTATCACAATTAGTCGTCTCATAACTAGAAATTTCCAAACCAAGTTAAACTACATAATCGAATGAAGTACAAATTCCCTGTGTACATTAAGGACCACAGTCTTAGGTACGACTGTGGTCATAATGTACACATCCCTAATGTAAGCAAACTTGGCAAATTGTCCGATACATCTTACCTTTTACGTGAGTAAACATTTACTAACTGATATTTAAGGGTCGGCTCATGTTTGTCCAAAAGATGTCGTAAACTATAGTATACTTGACTTCTGTATTTACACACGCTGAGGCTATTTCTTAAAAGTCATGAAACAGCTTAGTTTAATAATGGCAAAATATTAACCTCAAGCGTTTTACCCCCAAAGAACAGGTATTACAGTCGAACCTACTCAAGGAGTGGGGTTAAAACCCAAACTAACCCGAGGGTCCATGATAGCGGGCATAGTTTTCTTTTTAAACTGTGGAAAATCCTACAGGGATGCTATGCCGTACTCCTACCGACTAAAAACTACACGTATTCTACCCAACAGCCTAGCCCTGGAAAGATGTCCTCAGGACTCAGCGGACATAGTCTGTTTGTGGAGTCCCGGGGATATCCTTCTGAGGGCGTACCTGGGACTCCCAGCTGTAGGTAGATGAAAGAGCATAGCTTATCAATCCCGGGTTCTTCAAGATGAGCGTGAAGAGGCACATCGCAAGGCCGCCAACTTGAGGACCACTGTCAGAAGTCTTACGGACTGTGAGAGTGGCCTCCATCGCTAGATGCGCCACGGCTTTCCATCAGGCTGATGGCGACGTCAATTTGGCGAGCTAAATTAAAAAAAAGCTTTTGGTCGATAGAAGTACGGCATAGTATCCATGTGAATTACACAGCGTGTCTTAAACCCTGGGAAAATTTCCCGCGAAATAACCTGCAGTTTTAGTCGTCGTTTAGCGTTTTTCTGAGTGTTGACGGTAATTTTGTACCACGACATCAATTTAAATTGCACGCACAAATATTAAATAGCCAACATTTTTCATACTTCAATCACGACGAGTCGAGGTTTTATAAAAATACATCCTTAAAGATCTTATACTTTCCTTAATAAATGTCTGATAGATCTTGGTGGGGGGGCTTCTTACACCCACAATTTGAAAGAGCACCAACCTTAGAGTATTGATTAGGTATTTATTGGAGTATTATTAGATTTATTAATGTATTATTATATTTAGTAGAGTATTTATTACCTTCTAATTAATACTCTAAGGCACCAACCTTTTAATATAAACATTTTGTAGTATTTCGTTTAAAATAAGAATATTGTACTCTTGCAAAGTACTCTTGCAAAATACCATGTCGTGGGAGGGTGGAACCAGTAGGTTCTGCCCTCCCACGCCACATCAACGTAGGTAGGTACTTGTCGCCGCGGATTAAATCAGTCTCTCTGCGTGGGTGCCCACTAGAATATAAAGAAGTTTTTTACTTAAAACAGTTTCTGTGAAGTTTTTTAATTATATTTTCCTCTTAAATCTTTGTGATTTATTTATTTGACACATTTTCCACGACCAGCTTAGGTAGGTACTTGTTAATTAACAGCAATAACATTATTTTTATGTTTGGACATCCCTCATGGATGCTATGACTATGGACTTTTACCGACTAAAACCACACGTTGTCCTACCACTGCCTACGGCCGCAAGCCGGGGACTAGCCCTCGAAAGGATTTTTTTAAACCACTAAGGTGGCAGACAAGCGTACGGCCCACCAGAAGGACCGGTAAAATTTGTTCACGTTCCCGCTTCCCGTAGGAACTTATACTCGTGATAAAAAGTATCCAATGTGTTATTCTAGACTAAAAAGTATCCCTATACCAAATTTTAGCCAAATCTGTTCTGCCGTTCGAGCGTGAAAGAGTAACATACATCCACACATCCACACTCACAAACTTTCGCATATTTATAATATTAGTAAGATGTATGTTCAGTAAGATAGAAAATAAGTGAACCATTAAAAAGAACAATAAATTAACGCTTACCTTTATTGCCCACAGTGGTAGAACATTCCAGACCTCGTGTGTGTTCGCTGCCAGAGAAGCCGTACAACCCTCGCGCCTCTGACGATCTATATCGGCTAAGAACGTTCAGCATCACCACTAAAGGTGGTGTGGTCAACTGCGGAGACTCCATTTGCAACCGTCGAAGCCGGTCGAATACTTCTGTGAATTCTACTAATAGCAGGTACGTTATTTTTGAAAAGCAATTAGTAGGTACCTATGCTAACTGATCATAAATTTTAAATATGAAAAAAGAATTGGTTTCGCGCAGGATTCGAATTTCGAACCTACCCAAAATACTACAAATCTGCAAAGTTTAAAGCCCTTATAAGCCCCGCACGTTGATATTGCGCTTGGCGGCCATCTTGGTGACCACCTGGTGACGTATGTCCGTCGAGCAGTCGGTACTAAAAAAATACCGCACGCAGCTTCGCGAGGCCAGCGCGCGCTACGTCACGATGACGTCACTTAGCTGTCATTATGACAAGGTTCCAGCGCATTACCAACTTGCGGGGCTTATACAAGAAACTTACCTGCTAGGGTTCGAACCTGCATCTTCTGCATCTTGATCAAGACGCCCCAAGACGTATATAAGGTGAAAAATTAGGTTGGTTCCGAGTAGGTTTCGGTGGCTAGTGGTTAAGCATCTTGCACGGTATGCGAGAAGATGCAGGTTCGAACCCTAGCAGGTAAGTGTCTTGTAAGGGCTTTAAACTTTGCAGATTTGTAGTATTTTTGAAGTTGCTTTGACTATTAGATTGTGAATTTCTATGATTTTTATATTAACTTAAAACCGCCCAACAGATAGGAAGTCATTCATCTAACGAATTAAAAGCCTTTCTCTCAGCGTTCCAAGATTTTTTTACGTGTGACGTGTATTGTATATCTTTATGGGTATGCTATACTTAAATTTTATACCATTCGCCACCATTCAAGAAACCTGGGTACGCTTTCGGAAGGATATCCCTAGGACAAGCGGTCCAAGTTCCTAAAGTTCGACAGAGAAATTGTCATTTGAATAGCTAGATTCTCTTCGTCTGTAAGAACGAGTAGGTATACGGAATTTATTGTCCTACTTAGATCACCGTTTGTTTCCATTATGTGACTATATACCTATTAAGATCACTTTTGCAACTGAATACCCTTATCTTTTGGCTACCTCTGTGGCATAGTCGGTAGTGATACCGCCTGTGGCGCTGGAGGTCCCTGGGTTCGATTCCTGGGTCGGTCCAAATATTTGTGTGAACCACAAATGTTTGTTTCGGAGTTGGGTGTTTTATATGTATAATATGTATGTATTTAGAAATATATAAGTATGTCTATCAGTCGTCTAGATACCATAGCACAAGCTTGTGTTAGCTTAATTTGGGCTAGATGATGTTGTGTGAGATTGACCACAAATATTTATTTATAAATTTTGTCAACTCAGACAAACCTTTAGGATACAACACAAACTCAAGTCATCTTTTCACCATATTTTATCTTAATTATGTGACTCAAAACTTAAAATACGAACTGAACCTCGGCCTCGGCAGCTAACTTTATGCTACGACGAAGGTGATTCCCCGAAGTCGAGCCGTAATTAATGGCTTCCCGCCACTAATTGAGCGCTTAAACGTAGCGGTTTGTACCTACTTAGTACAATTATCGTGCTTAGGCATGCCTTGTGGTTAAAGCTGCTTGGAAAATTGCAGTCTGGTTAGTTAATTGTACAATATCTTATTACTATCTACTCTCTACTACGGCAAGCCCTCGGAAGGATGTCCCAGGACTCCCAACAGACCCACGGCCGCCACTGTGGCCTCGCCTAGGGAATGGTTCCGGTGCTATGCAGCGCCTTTGGGGATTTCTGGTGTGATCCCGCTTCTAAGGGGGGGGGGGGGGGGGGGGCGCGTGCCTGAATCCCTCACATAACGCTGCCGTCATGGGCCTGCTTTTGTAAGGACGGTGAGCAACCCTCTCACCGTCCTAGCCCCGGTTATTACTATCTACTTAGTATACAATTTGTGTGTTTTGGGGTAATTTGGGAGAGGCCTAGGACTGTCATAGGCTGATTTGATTGATACATAGTCATTTGTCCCTAAAGGCTTATGCTTTTTGCTACCCCTTTGTGATAAGGTTTTTTTTTAAATTTTTGTCCCACGTGATAGGTTATGAGCCTACTTCCGTGTTGAAATGGATAGGCGCAGTTGAGATGACTCGATGTTGAACTTTCTCAAGCCGCCCATAAGGCCTTCAACTTGTCCCGGGACATCCTTTCGAGGGCTTACCCGGGGCTCCCAACCACAGGCTGTTGGGCGTTGCGTGAGGTTTTTTAGTCGGTAAGAGTCCGGCATAGCATACATTATGGATTTTCCCTCACGTTAAAAAAACCCCTTTGTGATAAGGTTTTTTTTTAAATTTTTGTCCCCCGTGATAGGTTATGAGCATATTTCCGTGTTGAAATGGATAGGCGCAGGCTGTGATGACTCGCTTTTCAACTTTTTCAAGCCTCCTATGGCCTTCAACTTGGCTTAGCGACTGCGATGTTACTGACAACCGGGACCTAGCGACGGCCTATTACTAATCATAAGTACCTATATACATCTACATCCATACATACATGTAATCACGCCTTTATCCCCGAAGAGGTAGTCAGAGGCATGGTATACGCCCCCATTTCACCTTATAGTTTTATGTCCCACGTAAATAGGTGGTGAACCTATTGCCGTGTTGAAATGGAAGGCTTTCAATTTGGCTTAACGATTGACATTTTACTGACAACCGGGTTTCATTTTGTGTTTTCCTTCTCTACGCAATGTATCTACCTATCTAGGTTCAGGTTCATCATCACGCCTTTATCCCCGAAGGGGTAGGCAGAGGCATATTATATACCTACCCACATTTCACCTTTTTATATTTTGTCCCACGTAATACGTTGTGAGCCGTATTGCCGTGTTTAAATGGACAGGCAAAGGTTGTGACTGCCTGCTGTTGAAATAAAGCCTTCAACTTGGCTTAACGACTGCCATTTTACTGGCAACCGGTACCAACGGCTTAACGTGCCTTCCGAAGCACGAAAACGCTCAAATAAATGTCACAAAGTGATCACATGGATGGTCACCCATCCATGGACCGGCCATAGTGAAAGTTGCTTACTGCAGTGATCGTTTACAGAACACTGAGTCTGCGGGGCCACGAGCGCTATACCTATCTAATCATAGGTATAGCGTTATTTGCCTAGACTGTTTGACGGAGTAATTCATTAATGCTCATATCAAACCGCTGAATGGGTGTGGTTAATATTGGGCATAATGTATTTAGGTAGTTTGATGTAAATGGATGAACGAATTTCCAAAAATACAACCTAATCCCGCCCTCTCCTTTCCGATCCCGAATAACGCGTGCTGGACAGGACTGCCACTCTCACACAGTGGAGAGAATTTTCGCTAGAACTGAACGATTCAAATAAATAAATAAATAAATATTTGTGGACATTCACACACAACATCATCTAGCCCAAATTAAGCTAATATAAGCTTGTGCTATGGGATCTAGACGACTTATGCATTTCTAAATACATACATATTATGCATAGAAAACATCCAAACTCCGAAACAAACATTTGTAGATCACCCAAATATTTGGACCGACCCGGGAATCGAACCCAGGACCTCCAGCGCGGCAGGCGGTGTCACTACCGACTACGCCACAGAGACCACCATAAAAACCTAGAACGACCTGCCAGCGCACGTGTTTCCCTTCTCTTACAATCCTGGGTTCTTCAAGCGAAACGTGAAGAGGCACATCATAGGGCCGCCAACTTGAGGACCACGGTTTACAGTCTTACAGACTGTGACAGTGACCCTCAATCGCTAGATGACGTTGCAATTTCCATCAGGCGGCGGCATCATTTTGGCGTGTCAAATATATATATTATGTGTCTTCAAAAACACACAGCATTGAGATGAAGAAACAGATCGGTGACTTGCCTCGAGTATCGAGAATAACAGAGAAAAACATACCTGAATCCGGTTAAGTTAAGTAAATTGTTTCACCAGAGGGCGCTATGTTATTGTCCACTTCGCGCTCAAATAGTTGTCAAGTGTCATAGCATTTCGTGATTTGCGAGAGTACGCGCATGAAATTTTGTAAAACACAAAAATAAGTGATAAAAGTTATTATTTTATCAGTGAAAAGTGTTGGAGGTGTTAACACAGCACAGCATTGTTTTCTTTTGTACTTGGTAAGCGTTTTTTTGTTGTAATGGAGCCGCTTCAGGACGAGGACGCACAGGGTGCTGGTCGAGAGTTTGCTGCTTCGGATGGAGAACAAACCTCGACCGTATCGGGGAGTAGCTCTTCCTCTTCCTCGGAGGTCGAGGAGGGCTTGGCATCACCCCTACCCAACAAGCGTCCAAGAACTGATCAAAAGAGGAAACGTAGACAAGTCACGACACGTTCGGATCGCTCCGATCCCCGTGTCGACACTTTAATGTCGCAGGTATCATATATAACCGACTTCCTCTCTCAATTACCGCCATATATTTATACCCAAGAGAAACCTAGTATTAGCACAAGTTCTAACCAGTTTCTGACTAGACCTACACAACCGTCGACTAGTCAGTCTCAAGACGAACCCTTGACATTAGCTTTTGGTAGTTTAGGTACAGACTTCGACGAAAAGAAGCTGATCCAATCTAGCGATAGTGAGAGACTTAAAGAGCTAATGAAGCTTCAACAATTTGATTCTCCCACCTGGAAAGCAATCAGGTACAAGAAGTCTCTTCAAGACTGCTTGGCTTCCCCTGGGTTTATAGGGCTAAAGGTAAATTATGAACCTATGTCACTTCAATAAAAATAACGATTATTTAGCGTCAACTGAACTCTTATTAGCAGGCCTTTCTAATAAGGTCTTAGAACAAAGACAATTATTAAAAACAGGTTTACAGTCTATAATAGACTGGGCTACAGCTAATCCAAGGGACTTAGATCCAAATTCTTTATTCGACAAGATATCAGAAACTTTTGGTCCGGGCTCTGCAAGCCATAAAAATTCTGAGACCACTATGCAAGTGCTATGTGGAAAGCGCTCAGAATGTATCGAAATTAGGCGTGATCGAATTTTAAAAGAAATTGGTAATCAAAATCTTAGGACAACCTTACAGAATGTTCCCCCAAGTTCAGAACATCTGTTTAGTCGGGACGCATTGCAACCAATAATTCAATCTCTCGGTGGGTCCCAGGTCTGGCTCAATACTCCATCTTATTTGAAGGATAGGAAAGTACCAGACCGCTCAGAACGTTCAGAACGCTCTGATAGAATCCCAAATAGAAAATACAAAAACTCATTTAAAACTAAAAGATCTGATAGGAAAATCAAATATAACTCTAAGAGGATTCCCTTTCGTCAGCATGACACCAAAAAGGGAGCCTCTGCCCCTAATAGTAAACAAGCATGAGTCTCAACGGAACTTCAGAGGAGGATGCCTAAGGTTATCCACAGACAAATGGATTCAAAGGGGAGCCAATCAATTCATTGTCAAGTCTATAAGCAACTGCCGTTTACCCTTCATAGTGAAACCTCCTCTAAAGTTCCCGTCCCAAAACCTTTTAAGAACCTTAGCTACCCAGGTTACACCAGAAATGACTCACATAGTTCAAGAATTAAAGGACAAGGGAATCCTAGAGATACCACAAGCTCGGGATCCCGGATTCTATTCAAAAATGTTTTTAGTGAGGAAATCAGATGGGGGACTGAGACCCATTTTCGACCTCAGGGGTTTAAATACACACATTTCGACAAAACATTTTTACTTAATATCACAGGTAGATGTAGTGAATTTTCTTCAAGCCAACGATTGGCTAGTAAAAATAGACATTCACCAGGCCTATTTTCATTTGTGCATAGCGGAGGCACACAGAAGGTTTCTACGTGTCATTTACAATGGGGAAATCCTTCAACTGACAGCATTGCCGTTTGGCCTGTCTTCTGCCCCCCGTACCTTTGCAGCAGTATCAAACTGGGTTGCGGAAACCCTTCGACGCCAAGGTTTTCGTCTAATAGTTTATTTAGACGATTTTCTGCTAGCATGTCAGGACAAATCCAGGTTGGTTGTGCAGGTTACGGAAACGCTGTCAACCCTGGAATCTCTGGGTTGGCATGTAAATTACCAGAAATCTGTCATAGAGCCCACACAAGAAGTGGAATACTTGGGCTTGGTCTGGAATACCCAGAACCTAACTCTAGCGTTGCCAACCCAGAAAGTCTTCAAAATAAAAAGATCTTTGTGTCAGATGCTGAACAAAGACAGCTGCTCACTAAAGGAGCTACAAAGCGTGTTAGGCATGTTAAACTTTGCCAACCATGCAGTCCCTCAAGGTCGACTTCAATGTCGCAGAGCACAACTTTTTCTGAAAAAGTTCACCCGGAGAGGTCAGAGAAAGGAACTGTGCCCCAGTGTGCGACAAGAACTAACGTGGTGGCTGGATGCTGTAGAGTGCAGTCCAGCTCCACTTCACAAGAAAGAAGTGACATTCTTCTTAACAACAGACGCAGCGGATGCGGGCTGGGGAGCACATTTGAACAACCAGTACCTGTCTGGCAAATGGGCTCCAAATCAAAAATCATGGCACTCGAATTTAAAAGAGATGTACGCAGTCTTTGCTGTGATCGGGTCTCAGGGTGTCCTTCTGAAGAATGCACACATTCTAGTGCAGTCCGACAATCGGACTCTAGTTGCTTACATACGGAATCAAGGCGGCACTCGATCCATGAATCTTCTAGGTCTAACTACCAAGCTACTAACGTTAACCAGTTCCCTCAACATAACAATGACAGCCTTTTATCTGCCAGGGAGGTTAAACGGTATCGCAGATCGCCTATCAAGGGGCCAACAAGTACCCGAATGGCATCTACTACCATCAGCCACAGAGGCAATATTCGAAAAGTGGGGCACCCCAGAAGTGGACCTGTTCGCATCCAAAGAAACCGCCGTCGTACAGCATTATGTGACATTAGATTCAAGAGATGGATCAGCTCTTTTTTGCGACGCCTTCAGTCGAAAGTGGGAATTTCAGACCGCTTGGGTGTTCCCACCCCCCAACATGATTCCCAGGGTCTTAGCCCACCTAAACAAGGCAACAGGGACGTATATCCTAGTAGCACCTCGTTGGACACAATGCTTTTGGTTCCCAGACCTTCAGGCGAGAGCGCTGTCCAATCCCTTACCCATAGAAGACCTGCGGAAGGTTCTTGTCGATTGGGCAACAGGGACAAGCCCCCCACAAGTGGAGAAGTCGGTACTTCAGGCTTGGAAAATTGGAGGTGGGCCGACCAAATAGCCGATTGGAGTAAAGATGAACAGCAGTTATTAATGAAAAGCTGGCGTTCATCAACTTTAAGTACCTACAGTACTCCAATAAAAAGGTGGTTGATTTGGTGCAATAATACCAATGTTAATAGTAAAAGCCCAGAAGGGAAAGATGTAGCAAAGTTTTTAGCTGATCTATATTTAGAAAATAAATTTTCATATAGTACAATTTTATTGCATAAATCTGCCATCTCTACCTATTGTGCAGCCACAGCAGACAGTCTGTCAAAAAACTTTTTTATGCAACAGGTCTTAAAGGCAATCTCTCTTTCTAAACCACAAGCAGTAAAGGTACCCATATGGGACATTAATATACTATTTGACTGGTTAAAGTCATCCTCATGTTCTGGTTCTTTATTTGATAAAAGTAGAAGAACAGCTTTAATATTGTTACTTGCCTCAGGCCGGAGATTACATGATCTTACCCTTCTGGAGCTTTCTGAGGACAGATTCTCAGAGACTGAAAATACTATAACATTCTGGCCAAGGTTTGGCTCTAAAACCGACTCGGGTAGTCACAGACAGTCAGGGTGGCTCCTTACGGAGCACCAGGACCGCCGCCTTTGCCCAGTAGCCCATGTAAAAGATCTTATTGCAGCTTCGGAAGCTAGACGCAATACAGAAAAGGAATTAAAGTGTCTTTTCATCACAATAACGGGCCAGGTAAAATCAGCTTCCAGAACTATCATTGCTGGATGGATACGTTCAATATTTAGACAGACAAATATAGTAGCTTCTCCAGGCAGCATTAGGTCGGCTGTAGCATCTCGGGGATGGCTGGATGGCCGACCTATTGATGAAATTCTGGAACGAGGGAATTGGAAATGTGCAGAAACATTTTCCAAGTTTTACTGTAGAGAAGTAAATAGATCTCACAATGAGAGTACTGATTCATTGTATAAGAATTTTAAGACTGTTTAGCAGTACATCCAATTGATCTCAATTTATTGTATCTTCCATGTTTAATGTTGAGTTATTATATACTTTATAATTTAATTGTTTTGTTTCCAGAAGTTAGAAACATTTATTTTTAAGTTGAGTTTTCTTTTAAAACATTATAAATTCATAATGTTGAAGTGTTGAGTTTTCAGAAAGTTAATAATTTTGTTGGTAACTTAAGATATTTAAGTTCAGTTTTCCATGTTATGTTACCAAATGGGTTTTTGAAAATTTAATTTGGATTAAAATTGTTATATTGATTCCATAAAGGTAAAAATAAATTATGAAACAAATAAGCAGGTCTTTTGCTTTCATAATCATTTGTTAATTCACATAGCATTTCGTGTGTACCTTATCATTTTCACCAGCAGATATCAAACAGGTCTTCATCTCAATGCTGTGTGTTTTTGAAGACACATAATATAACTGTTTTGCATTAAAACAAAACAAGTATTATGTGTTGGAGAAAACACACGGCATTGGTTCAAGAGTCTTGCTGGCGATGAAGACACTATGACACTTGACAACTATTTGAGCGCGAAGTGGACAATAACATAGCGCCCTCTGGTGAAACAATTTACTTAACTTAACCGGATTCAGGTATGTTTTTCTCTGTTATTCTCGATACTCGAGGCAAGTCACCGATCTGTTTCTTCATCTCAATGCTGTGTGTTTTCTCCAACACATAATACTTGTTTTGTTTTAATGCAAAACAGTTATATTATATACTAGCTGATGCCCGCAGCTTCGCCCGCGTAAAATTTGTTCCCGCGGGAAGTTATTCCCGGGATAAAAGGTAGCCTATGTGTTATTCCAGACTATAATGTATCTCTGTACCAAATTTCAGCCCGATACGTTCAGCGGTTTGAGCGTGAAAGAGTAACAAACATCCACACTCACAAACTTTCGCATTTATAATATTAGTAAGATGTTACGGCTAATACCCGAAGTGCGGCTGCACCTAGTTTTAGCCGGTTAGAACTAGGTGTAGCCACTTACTCTTGGTTAAACCTAGTACGAACCGATTGTTTTCGAGTAAAACTAGGTCTAGCCTTCACCATGCCGACTACAACTAGGTCCAGCCATTCCCTGTTGGATAAAACTAGATGCAAACAAGTTGAAACAAGTAATAGGCGCCTGGCTCACGCGAGACGCGTCGCGCTTATTATGGTTAACACCTCGACTCGGATAGGTTAGTTTAGAAGGCTAAGGCGGGAGCGAAGCGTAGCGGAGCTCCCGCCTTAGCCTTCGTTGTTATTTTTTTTTATAACCATTCAACACCATCGAATACATTTATAGCCGTTTACCCGAAAACAATCGGCTCAAACTAGGTTTAACCAAGAGTAAGTGGCTACACCTAGTTCTAACCGGCTAAAACTAGGTGCAGCCGCACTTCGGGTATTAGCCGTAACATATATATAAAAAAACATATATACATAGTGTAGGTATATTTTATAAATACAATGTTTGTTATGATAGGATATTTCGTAAATTCTTCCTTAAAAGAAGTGTAACGGGTTCAGAATTATTGCCAGCAATGCCCCTCAGGACAACAAGCATTTTTATACTTGTAACTTGTAACCCCGAGGGCTTCGACAAACTCGAAGCTAACAACAAGGTTACGTATGTCGGTACTATACTAAGCAAAATTATCCACAACTCCTTCACGACAGTAAATATTGTGTAACACCTCAAGAGAATACACGGTTGAATTATTCGCGGTATGGGATTAGATATTTAATAATGATATTAATGATGTAATAGTAACCTATGTTTGCTCTATGATTGTGACTCAGTTCATTCGAGAATTTGCGTGTCAGTATATACACAATACCTACCTAGATACATACGGTTTCAAATGAACTGAGTCACTATTACATTATTAATATCAATTCTATGTACTAATTATACATAGATGATGCTCGGAGCTCCATTTGCGTGGAATATTGCTCCCGTTCCCGTATTCCATGGGAACGCGTTCCAGTGATATTTTTTAAAGAATGACGAACTACTGTTAAAATATTTTGTACCGCCCATAAGGCCTTTAACTAGGCCTTTAACTGCAACTGACTATGTTACTGACAGCCAACGGCTTACCTGCCTTCCGAAGCACGGAAACTCTCGCAAATGAAATGTCAAAGTGGTGAAATAATCAAATAACCAATACCCAATATTAAAAAAATAGTAGCACCGAGCAAAGCCAGCGCTTACTACTTGAAAGCATAGAACAACGCGACCAGTACAAGGGGATTAGATATACACACATCAACACCGTCTAGGGATATTTTTTTTAAAGTTCTGCATCTCAAAAAATACTGGCCGATTTTAAAAACTTTGATTGAATCTTATTTTGTAGGTATATTTAAATGATTCCAAATTTGAAATTAAAGAAAAGAAATTAAAACAAATGATTTGCGCGGCATTAGTATTAGTCCATTGAAATGTTACATGAGCTTTGCATTTATTAAAGGACGCAATTTTATTTTTGGGACATGTGTGGGGGGTCAATAGAAGCTTAACCTCAAGTTTGTGGGTTGCCACCCTTGTCCCACGGCCGCCATCTTGAAAAGAAGGGGGAAAAAAACACTTTTTTCGCAATATTCCGGAAACTATGAGTCTTACAAAAAAAATGTTGAGGAATAATTTGTAGCATATTGTTTTGCCTACAAATGTGTATATAACTTAACAAAAAATTGAGAATTTTTGTTTAACATACTTGTAGGCAAAACAATTTGCTACAATTTATGACTTCACAATTTTTTTGGAGGACTCATAGTTTCCGAGATATTGGGAAAAAAGTGTTTTCACCCCTTTTTAAGATTGCCGGCGGACTAGGGTGGCGACCCCACAAACTTGAGGTTAAGCTTCTATTGAACCCCCACACATGTCCCAAAAATAAAATTGCCTCCTCTAACAAATGCAATATTCGCTCCTTAAATTGTATAACATTTCAATGGACTATATAGCGAAGTTCGAAATTTTAATTTTACCGACGATAGTTAATTGGTATTTGTTTTGTCCAGTTGAAGTTTTAAAGCTGGTTATTGATTAATTACGAATTTATTTCATTGCGTAAATCATGCAGCGACGCCATTTAACTAGAGAAGAAATGCTAAGGGCAGTAGGCATGCTCCAAGCTGGGGCTACTCAGCGGAGTATTGCTGAGGAGATTGGAATCATAAATTGTAGCAAATTGTTTTGCCTACAAGTATGTTAAACAAAAATTCTCAATTTTTTGTTAAGTTATATACACATTTGTAGGCAAAACAATATGCTACAAATTATTCCTCAACATTTTTTTTGTAAGACTCATAGTGCCCGGAATATTGCGAAAAAAGTGTTTTTTTCCCCCTTCTTTTCAAGATGGCGGCCGTGGGACAAGGGTGGCGACCCCACAAACTTGAGGTTAAGCTTCTATTGAACCCCCACACATGTCCCAAAAATAAAATTGCCTCCTCTAACAAATGCAATATTCGCTCCTTAAATTGTATAACATTTCAATGGACTATATAGCGAAGTTCGAAATTTTAATTTTACCGACGATAGTTAATTGGTATTTGTTTTGTCCAGTTGAAGTTTTAAAGCTAGTTATTGATTAATTACGAATTTATTTCATTGCGTAAATCATGCAGCGACGCCATTTAACTAGAGAAGAAATGCTAAGGGCAGTAGGCATGCTCCAAGCTGGGGCTACTCAGCGGAGTATTGCTGAGGAGATTGGAACCAGGCAAAACGTTATTTCAAGATTGTGGTCACTGACGTGACCACAATCTTGATCGCCCCTGAAGTCCTTCAGCCACTTCCCCGGTTGCACGATAACTCGTGCTACCGGGTAAGTGGTGAAAGACACCGTGGCGGGAGACCCATAACCACCCAACGATAAGACCAATTTTTACAACTTGCCGCGAGAATGCAGCCAAACGTTACAGCCGTGCAGTTGGTTCAACGGCTCCAGTCAGAACACCAATTGCTTGTCAGTGACCAAACTGTGAGGAGGAGACTGCATGAAACTAACCTTCATGCTCGCAGGCCACTTCGTACTCCAGCACTACGCAGAGGAAATCGTGGACGAAGATTAGAGTGGGCTCGTGAACATTTGCTTTGGGAAGATAACCAGTGGTCTGTAGTACTGTTTACCGATGAGCCCTGATTCGGTTTTCATCCTGATTCACGAAGAGTACGCGTTTGGCGAGTTCCTGGCCGTGAGAGTCGTCTGCAACACCCCCAGGTAGTCCATCCATACAAGGGCGGGACAATTATGGTTTGGGCGGGAATTCGTTTTGGTGGAAGAACGGACCTCGTTTGGATTAGAAATACCATGACCGCTGAAAAATACCGCGACCAGGTGCTTGTACCCATTGTCTACCCTCATCGACTTCAAATGGGTCAATTTCTCATGCATGACAAGGCCCGTCCGCACACAGCGCGAGCGGGAAAGATTTAATTGTTTTCGGCATCGAATAGGCTCCAAAACCACTAAACCGATTAGAAAAATATTTTCTTTGTTGGGAAACTAGGTGACATGAGCTATATTTTTTTCTTTATTCCCACGGGAACGGGGGATAAGCGGGGGAAACCGCGGGACGTCCGTAGTTTCTATAATAATTAATAGCAGAGAATTGTGCCACCGCTTGTTACCTGTAGGTATAATTGAGTTGGTTTCGAATTCAGCAGTCCCAATTAGTAGTTGTTATATATTTGAACTCGACGCCATTTTGATTGGAATCATGTAATGCGATGAGTTAACAAGATGTGCTAATTATTGAAAATGAAGTTGGTGTATTGATATATTACTATTAAACTGGTGGGTTTATTTGTGTTTTATCAAAATTGCCTGTCCATTTCAACACGGCAATAGGTTCACCACCTATGAAGTGGGACATAGAACTATAAGGTGAAATGTGGGCGTATACTATGCCTCTGCCTACCCCTTCAGGGATAATGGCGTGACTATTTATGTATGTATGTTACTAATATCTCAAAAATCGCTATAACGTCAAAAAAATTATGTTATTTTCTACGTGCGTTTAATACCTACAGTAACAAAAACCGGCCAAGTGCGAGTTGGACTCGCCCATGAAGGGTTTCGTAGCAGCAAGTAACATAATATAAAAGTTCTTATAGTTCGTTGTAACTTTGATTGATGTTTTAACACGTTCGCATTGGTAGTGATTTTTCTAACCGAAAATTGCTGTTTATGACGTATTAAAAAAGAACTACCAGCTCTATCTCGTTGAAACCAATTTTCGTTGGTTATTTTTATGGCAATGTACATCATATTATTTTTTTTAGATTTATCATGGTCTTTCATGTTTAAAGAGCGCAGGCCGCTTCTCACGCCACGCTGCGCTGAATGACATCATCCGCCGTGCTCTTGCCACCGCCAATGTGCCTGCGCTCTTAGAGCCAAACGACGTTTTCAGGGACGATGGCAAGGGACCGGATGGGATAACTTTGATACCGTGGGAGATGGGTCGGGTCCTGGTGTGGGATGCAACTTGTGTTGACACTCTAGCCCCGTCCCATCTTCCTAAAACAAAATTAAAAGCCAGTGCAGCAGCGGAAACGGCTGAAAATATTAAAATTAATAAATATAAGGGTCTCGACTCATCGTATCGTTTTTGTCCAGTCGGTGTCGAGACCCTAGGTCCATGGGGTCCCAATGCGCAAATTTTTTTCAAGAATTTGAAAAAGCGCCTTTTGGAGTCAACTGGTGACCCAAGGGCTGGCAGTTTTCTCACTCAACGAATAGGTATTGCTATTCAAAGGCGGAATGCTGCTAGTCTTTTGGGCACAATGCCACGGGGGCCTTATTTAGGTTTAGTTTAGATAGTAATAATGTAAATATTGATATGTAATAATTATGTTTCTTTGTAATTTTTAACAATAAATTAATGTAATATATTCATTCTCTTAGTTTAGAAGTTAGAGGGGGGGGGGGGGCACATTTTTCTACTTTGAAAGTGTCTCTTGCGCAAACCATTCACTTTAGAAAAAAATGATTTTAGGAACCTCAATAGCATTTTTAAAGACCTATCAATAAATACCCCACACGTATGGGTTCGATGAAAAAAAACTTATAAGTTTTAGTTCTGAGTTGGGACTCCCAAAATTTACTACTTTTTTTCTAGTTTTATATAAGAATCTTAATGCGGTTCACAGAATACATCTAGTTACCAAGTTTCAATAGCATAGGCCTTATAGTTTCGGAGAAAAGTGGCTGCGACACACGGACGGACAGACAGACAGACAGACAGACAGACAGATAGACAGACACGACGAATCAATAAGGGTTCCGTTTTTTGCCATTTGGCTACGAAACCCTAAAAAATAGGTACTGCCCGTTTGCTCTAAATTTGCCGCTGGCGTAGAGGCTCCTGTAGAGGCGTAGTATGGGAAGCGACCGCCAACGTAGCGCGAACGGGTAGTATGTACATTTTATGTGATAATTCCGTTTCATGCACTCCTTCTAAACCGAGCCCAAGTATTTTATTTCAATTGTATCAAAACAAATCGAAATCGTAGCTTACTATAAATACTCATAATGTCGTAGCCGACTGTATAGTTTTTGTAGCAATTCAGCTACGATTACAACTCTGGTTCTGACAGTAATTGAAATGGCAGAGTTGGGCTTTTTTTGTGTAGTCAGGTTTTCCCGTACCACAAGGAATTGCTTTCAACATAAAACGTACCTTACGCTTTTATTCAGTGGTTTAGTAGTTTTGTTCAGTGGTTAAAACACACAAGCATTAAATACAGACAAACAAAGTTACTTTGACATTTACATATCCAAGGTATACTGGAACGACCTGCCCGCACGCGTGTTTCCCTCATCTTACAATCCCGGGTTCTTTAAGAGGAGCGTGAAGAGGTGTGCCTCTTCACGCTCATTACAGGGCCGCCAACTTAAGGACCACTATCAGAAGTAGCCCCCAATCGCTAGATGCGCCACGGCTTATCATCAGGCTGGTGGCGATGTCAATTTGGCGCGCTGAATATAAAAAAAAATACTATGAAATACCCACACCAACAAAACAATTCAAAGAACTACTACCAAAAGAATTAGATGTACGTTACTTCTACGTAAAGGAAACGGGCCGCGCGAACTGTAATCAGATTAAAAGAGATTTGTGACTGATTACCGAGTTGCGTGACTAGTGCAGGGCTGTTACGTCACGGACTCTGAGGCTTAAGGACTGCATGTCAGCGGTGACCGGGGCGACGACGATTCCGTCACCGTCAGAATGGCAATTATTCATGCAATAAAAGTTTTGGAATTCTGCGTCCTTCATGCTAAACGCGAAGGCAACCAAGCGTCAGGATCGCTGGTCAAAAAATATTCTTGTTTCTCAGAATGTGTTATATGTAGCAATTCTTGGAGACATGAAGCAAATATAAGCAATAATGTAGCATTTTTGAATCACTTTGTGACTCGTTTGCCACAGGCAATCAGCCATTCTGACCGCGGCGGCAATTCCGGTGAGAGCGCGGTCTCAAAGTATAATTATGAACTCTGGTAAAATAAAACCGGTCAAGTGCGAGTCAGACTCCCGCACAGAGGGCTCCGTACCAAAAAACGTTTGTTGTATTCCTATATCCTCCTTTTTAATAAGCTTTTATTAGGTCGTCATGTATGTAACTAACAATCTAATGGAATTTAAGGATACTAATTTAACCATCTTCCAAGGATCGTAGCGTCATGAAAATTGGCAGACGTATGTAGTTCTGATGACAATACAATAATATGGTACTGTCAAACTGATATGATGATGGAGCCGGAAGATAGACCCAGAAAACCAGTGGAATCTAAGGTAGCTAATTTAACCAGCTTCCAAGGATCGTAGGGTCATGAAAATTGGCAGTTGTATGTAGTTCTGATGACAATACAATAATATGGTACTGTCAAACTGATATGATGATGGAGCCGAAAGATAGGCACTGAAACTTCGATGGAAAAAGTGGAATCTAAGGATACTAATTTAACCATCTTCCAAGGATTGTAGCGTCATGAAAATTGGCAGATGTATGTAGTTCTGATGACAATACAATAATATGGTACTGTCAAACTGATATGATGATGGAGCCGGAAGATATGCACAGAAAACAAGTGGAATCTAAGGTAGCTAATTTAACCAGCTTCCAAGGATCGTAGGGTCATTAAAAATTGGCAGCTGTATGTAGTTCTGACGACAATACAATAATATGGTACTGTCAAACTGATATGATGATGGAGCCGGAAGATAGGCACTGAAACTTCGATGGAAAAAGTGGAATCTAAGGTAGCTAATTTAACAAGCTTCCAAGGATCGTAGCGTCATGAAAATTGGCAGCTGTATGTAGTTCTGATGACAATACAATAATATGGTACTGTCGAACTGATCTGATGATGGAGCCGGAAGATATGCACTGGAACTTCATGATGGAATATCGTATTATATCTGTTTTTGGATTCGTCAGAAAAGTCTTGTAATGAACTTTGACCAGGCTTAGGTTTCAAGGTTATAACTAACCTGTTATATATTGAAGTTAATATTGAGTGTAAATATTGACATAGGTACCTGCAGAAAATGTATATGTATTAGAGTAATAATGAAATATTTTCACATTAGTCGAACTCAGACAAAACACCGTGTAATACAGAAATCCCTACTAATATTATAAATGCGAAAGTAACTCTGTCTGTCTGTCTGTTACGTTTTCATGCCTAAACCACTAAACCGATTTTGATGAAATTTGTTATAAAGATAGTTTGAGTTTAAGAGAAGGACATAGGTTACTTTTTAACTGACTGCGCGAAAGTAGGGTAATGATTTTATGCCATAACGACTTCTACGCGGATGAAGCCGCAGGGCACATCTAGTTAAGGTATAAATGTTGTGACTAAAAAGTATAAAATAAATAAATGGTTTAAAAAACCCTAGAAAAATACGCTTTTATAATGCACGAAAAAACCCAAAAATAAATTATGGATCGTTCAAGTTGCCTCTATTTCTGGGCTGAAGAGTAAACTATGTGCTTTTAGTTATAATGTTTGATTATAAAAGCGTGGGGTGCTAGAACAAGAAAGACTTTTTTGTAAGCATATTCCTATTAATACTAATCTTTATATAATAAAAATCCTGACGAAAGCTGCATGAGGTCGCACAAGAGCATAACGTTTATGCTGCCAAAGGGAACGCCTTTTCTTTCAGGCACTTAGATACATGAAGGGAATACGTTAACAGTGGCAAAATGTAGAGTTCTTGTTCGAGAACGAGATATCTTTGGTTACCGTTAAAAACCCGCTTGGGGATATATGCGTTTGTATTCCTATTACGTGATCACTTCATATTGTACTAAATATCTCAGAATGCCGAAACTTTAACGACCTACCAATGAATTATCTAATAGAGATTCGTAACGCTAATAGGTTTGCTCCTATTACGCGGGCGTCACGAAAAACTGGCAAAAGTGGGTGTTGAAAATGCGTAGGCGTGATTAACTACTTTACTTTTCAGGTAAGTATGTTATGTATTTCAATTAAAGCCTATCATCGTTAATACATTTCCGAAATTTAAAATGATATTAATAATAGTAAAAGTCACAATATATATTTAAAAGCGTGACAGTGTAAATTAATAGTTTAAAAACACGAGAAAAACACGCTTTTATAAATGTGACCTTAGCCTTAATCTGACAAGAAATCATGCAGCTTCCGCCAAGAAAGTCTTTCCTGTTCCAGCGCCCCACGCTTTTATAATCAAACATTATAACTAAAAGCACATAGTTTACTCTTCAGCCCAGAAATAGAGGCAACTTGAACGATCCATAATTTATTTTTGGGTTTTTTCGTGCATTATAAAAGCGTATTTTTCTAGGGTTTTTTAAACCATTTATTTATTTGAAGTAAAACTTCTTTAGCGCGACCTAGGGAGTAACTCAGATTTTTTTTCTGACGAAAGTAACCCTATTTGAATTTTGAGTAGCGGAAACTTCAAAATTCGAATGAATGATATTGATACATATATCATTTGATGCCGTCAATGGCAAAAAAGTTTTACTTCAAGCGCGCGTAAAGGTTACACGCACGCACTTTTTTCTGATTTTAGTAGTCTTTTTATTTCCATTTTTTTTTTGATTTCAATGTTTGTTGTTAAAGCGGCAAGAGAAATACATCATCTATTAAAAAAATCAGTTCTCTAGCTATCACGGTTCCAGTGAGTCAGCCCCGTGACGGACAGACAGACAGACGGACGGACGGTGAATGTCATGAATAGGTCCCCGTTAATACCCTTTGGGTAACAAACGCACACAAACAAGCCGCGCTTGATGCGTTTGCTCATAGTTGCCTACTCTCTTGTACTCGTGGGCCGCGCTCTCACCGCAATCGCCGTCGCGCATCGCCTCGCTCGACGCCGACATGCAGTTTCAGGACTAACACAATACTTTTTGCCTTTATTTATTGGACGTTTATATTTGTATTTGCTGTTATCTGAAACTAATTTGCGTGTTGTATCCTCGAGAGATATTCAGACATAGAGGTTTTAGGTTTACTTATTCTAAATACTTTTATATGGGTTAGGTTCGGAAGGACTTGTTACTTCGAAACTAAATAGTTTTGATGCTGATGAAAATAAATTTATTGATGCATATTAAATTAAGATGCCTGCTACCGTCTCGTGTAGAATTCTCTCCCAGTTCCCAATAAAATTTCACAGTATTTAAATAAATTAATGTTTGTGGACTCACACAACAATGTCTATCCTAAATTTAAGCTAATATAATAAAGCTGGTGCTATGGGATCTAAACGACAAATATCTATACATACATAAATATTTCGAAAAACATAAAACACCTAAACTCCGTAACGAACATTCCAGACTAGAATATTTTGCTGTACCAAATTTCGGACAATTGTATGACAAGTATTTATATTTTATCTGTAAGATATTTTATCTACTATTTATTGGAAATCGCGAAGACCTATTATATTGAATATACATACCTCATACATCAACTATTCGAGAACCTAAACAAACAAAATGTACTGATTATATTTCTCTTTGCAACAAATATAAAACTCATAGCGCAAAACTTATTTAATTGAGCTCAACCAACGCTGGACTATCTGATCCTTTGGCACAAACTTTGAATATGGCAGAGAATACCAGAACTAAGTGAGTATTAAAAACTTTGCATATGGCAGAGAATACGCGAACTAAGCGAGTATTAAATAAGTTTAGCACTTGTTTCGTTGCTCGCGGTGAACTCTGAAACTATGAAACTGTATTTCAGAACTATTAGGGTTCCGTACCTAAAGGAAAAACGAGACCTTTATTACTGACGTCGTATCCCAGTAGTTCCATTGCATAGTTCCATGATGTAACTGTTGGGATTTTTTTGTTGTCTGTCTGTCATCATTAATCGAGATAGTTAGACAGTTGAAATTTACAGATGATGTATTTCTGTTGTCGCTCTAACATTATGCTAACAGAAACAATTCATAATACGAAAAGTAATATTTAACCTATCCCTTACAACAATCTTGGGGATATCCTTCCGAGGACTTACCCGGGGCTCCCAACCGTAGGAAGTTGGTAGGGAACGTGTGGTTTTAGTTGGTAAGAGTCCGGTATAGCTTCCATGTAGGATTTTCCTCACGCTAAAAAAATCCTTTTCTACAAAATTGCCTATAATCCCTATAATATCCTACTATCTACTGTAATATATATTACAATTATGAAAGTTTTTTTTTTATACTACTTAGGTGGCAGACAAGCTTACGGCCCACCGGAAGGTTGGTAACCGTAGCCTATAGACGTTTGCAACATCAGAGGCGTTACACACGCGCTGCCGACCCGGGCGCAGGTTGTGACGGCCCACAGTTGAAATTTTTCAAGCCGCCCGTAAGGCCTTCAACTTGGCTTAACGACTGTCATTTTACTGACAACCGGGACCAACAGCTTATCGTGCCTTCCGAAGCACGGAAACGCTCGTAAATAAATGTCACAAAGTGGTCCACGTGGTGGTCACCCATCCATATTCGGCCATAGTAAATGTTGCTTACTGCAGTGATCGTTTACAGAACACTGAGTCCGCGGGGCCACGAGCGCTTCATTTGTTTTGCGTTTGTGAAGATGTTGCGATGTTTGTTTCTCGACCACGCTCGAAGGTCTGAAAGTATCTGGCAGAAATTTGGTACAGGCTATTTTTTATCCGGGAAATATTATTCCCACGGGGAGTGGGTACGGGAACTGAACTATACGCGGGCGAAACCGCGAGCATCATCTAGTATTTTATAAAGTCAGCCAATAGGCCGTGATGGGCGGGGGTAATATTTTGGGAATGTGATTGACCTAACACTACCAAACTGGGCAGACGGGTTGGCTTAGATTTAAAATTTTTCGCTCCCGGTTGGTAAAGTTTTTGTTTCAAGATCTACTTCTCTAGCTTCTAATAAAACCTCTTACGTAAGCCACCGCGAAGGTCCATTACAAGTGATTACCTCCATTGTTGTTTACTGCCCTTTAATATGAACAATAGGGTCGTGACCGATATCTAGGTCACTAAGGGTGGCGCTCATAGGGCAACGCGACCAGTACAAGGGGAGTAGACATAGCATATTATGTTTTCTCTATATATATCTGTCTGTCATATGTTTACGAAAACAGTCGGCTGTCACTGTGGAACTTATACAATATGATGAAACCAAAACGCGCATAATTTCAGACACACACATTTTTAACATTGAAAATGGTTTTTTCTTTCGATCCAGTACGCCCCCATTTTGGCTGAAAGTGCGACTCGCCCGTGAAACCCTGAGGTTTAGGACCATTAGGGCTCAAGAGACGCGAAATTTGGACGGGCTTTAAGAAAAATAAAACATTATTTAGGAAAAATCAAAAGCTTTATTGGAAATCGAAAAATACCGACTTTTTCGACTGAAAAATCGAGTGTTTTCATAGAAAACTTCTGATATCTCGTGAATGGTGCCGAATTTAAAAAATATCAAATTAATAATGCACATCGGTATTGAACCAAAGAACATTTTAAGTCTTAGTTACACTTTTAACGACATTGGTGACGGTTGAGGCTGTAGAGGTGCCCTTAGCCGCGAGCTTTGCGCGGCGCGAGGAGGTTGTCATTAATGTGTTTCTAAAATAAATTGGTTGCGTATTTGTGAAAAATTGTAGGGGTAATAAAAATATTTTACGAACATAATGTAATTTTAAGTAATCTATAGCAGATATAATTATTTTCAATGCCCTTTCAAGTCGTGTAGAGCATGAGATCTGTGGATTTTATTTCTTATATTATATGTGTGTGCATAAGCTTCGTCTGTTTGGAATATGCTTTGACAGAGGGGAAAGTCTCAGTATGGCGCTTTCCCTCCCGATACAAGTCATAGGTCAGGTTGCTCTATGGTGGGCTCAATATATTTTAATATCATCCCACAAGCTCATATTATTATTCAATGA
Source organism: Miltochrista miniata (assembly GCA_933228765.1). NCBI lineage: Eukaryota > Metazoa > Arthropoda > Insecta > Lepidoptera > Erebidae > Miltochrista > Miltochrista miniata. The sequence goes on from OW121769.1 coordinate 9,973,863, forward strand.
GATAAAATGAGGATATGATCGATCGCGTTAGGTAAGTAAAATGGCTGAAGAATGCTGTTATTGTGTTGAAGATATTTGAATAGGAAGTAGGTTCTGCTTGGAACAAAGGCTTGATACGGGTTTAATCTTTTTGTGTAGAAGAATTCTACATACGCAGACATTGATAATTATAGCACTTGTAGAATATGAGGTAAATTCTGACATTATGGCAGTTTTATACCGACATAGATATTACAGGGTGGAAATTAAAGACCGTTCTTAAGTTAGTGTGTAAGACTTGCAAAAAGAAAATAATTTACTTGGTCTTTCTTTAATTCAAGATGCTAACATGTTGGTTCAAAGAAATTGTTCCATATGAATGAATCTTTCGGTTGGTAACATAAAATACAGGACGTTTTTTTATCACATCTCATCGGTTCGATTCCCGGTTCAAGCAGGTGATTTTTCAAAAATATTCAATTGCAGTTATACTTACTTTTAAAAATGATGGAAGGTTTTCTTTCGGCAAAACTTGTTGTCATCAATATTAAGGGTACTTTTCCTCCAACCACGGTCTATAATTTTCACCCTGTATACATGTAATCACGCATAGAATACTGGGGGCTGCGAGCGCTTCAAGCACAGAGCATGTGCTAAACCATAGATTTAGATTTTTTCGCTACTCTCAATAAAATACGTACCTATGGCATGTTTGAAAATGTTTGATCACACTAGACTAGTATTTTGACCGTTATAAATTAAGCCCTGAGTCTATAGAATTTCTCAATTCTTCAGATTTGTCTGAGCTGTTGCTCAAAGACGTAAGTACCCTGTCTTCCCGCATGGCATCTTATCCAAACCTTGACGATGTAGGTCTCGTAGCGGAAGGTATCGTATCAGCTTCTGAACCGTAAAGATTAAGGTCCTTCACGATACAGTTACACTACGATCCGTAGTTTCTCTATATTTTCCATTTTTTTATACGACTAAGGTGGCAGACAAGCATACGGCCCACCAGAACGACCGATGGTCACTGCAGCCTATGAAGGAACACCAGAGGCGCCACTCTCGCTCTGCCGACCCTAAAAACTATATATATACTAATTTATTTTTGCAAGATGTTCAATCTTTCCTTGAGTGAATTTAACCTGTGCACTGTGTATTCCACCTAGCGTAAAAAGAGAAAGAAAGAAAATCACATTTAACGGATTACACAACAATGCTCAAACAGCGAAAAAACCACAAGAAAGCATCTTTTGTCTCGATATAGTGTTGTACATACTCGTGTGTGTGGCTAAAAGATCACAACTCTGTAATGCTGCAAATAATTGCAGCGTTGACTTTCAGTTGTACACAAACACAATATACACATACATACATAAGAATATTACATATATGTATGTACACAGTAAACGTCAGTTACATAAGACCTTCGTACAAGGCAGTAACCACAAACGATAATAGACGCTATTGCATTTACTCTTAGTGAAACTTTATTCAGAGAATTTAAGCCTTCAGCCTACTAAGCAAGAACTCATAATGGCATACAATTTTGTATTACGCTCAACGTTAGCATTTATATCCTCATTGCTACCTGTTGCCTTAGGGTTTACGGGCAATCAAACTTAGCCTGTAAGCTTCGTCATGATTTGATGGTCAGAGAGGCTTAGGTATCTACTTATTTGACTCTTCTCATTGATTCAAATGTACATCCGAATGCTCACTTGGGCTTAATTATAACGTTTATGGTTTAATCATTATAGTTATCAGTAAACTATGAATATCAAAACAATGACCCTATTAAAATCAGCTTTTAGAGACTTATGATTTGATTGTTTTTAATACGACGAAAGGTAAGTTTATACTCCCAGTATTTTGGAGACTACTTTATCTTTCGAGGACTGTAAACTGTTTTGATATGCTTGGGATACACATGACGACAGCTCCATTTTTTTCAAGGTATAGAATGTTTTATGATTTCTCTCGAACCGTCTAAAACCACACGGTCCCTATCTATCCGTGTAGCGTAGAGCACCTCAGATAGCTCCTCAGCAGCATGACCCTGGATTCGCACCATTGAAAGTATACCTAAAATATGTACAAAGTGTCTATTCAACAAAGATCTGACCTAGATGAAACTTTAAACCACGATCACCACCGTGGTTTAATAAGCTAGAGACACTAGACTAGTTCTGTTAGATCAGTCCTGTTTACTCTACAAAGTCCCCAAACTTATCTGTGCTTAAGTTTTAAGCGTATAAGTTAGTAGATCCAAAGCTGGCTGAACATAAACAATATCCTCCACAACTTGGAAATCAATTTGCACCTATACCCCTCATAATCCGTTGCTGAAACTTGGACAATGAACAGTTGGAACTTCTACTGAAATAAAGCCTGTACTTTCTTTGTAATGGCTTTCTTTTTTTTTTTGTTTAACGTGAGGGAAAATCCTCATAGGATGTTATGCCGGACTCTTACCGACTAAAAAACCTCACGCCACGCCTAACTGCCTATGGTTGAGAGCCCCGGGTAAGCCCTCAGGAAGGATGTCCCGTGACTCCCAACAGACCTACGGCCGCCTGTGCGGCCTCGCCCAAGGGGTGGTTCGGGTGCAATCCCGCGTCTATGGGGGGTTTCGGGTGTGACCCCGCTTCTAAGGGGGGGGGGGGGGGTGCGTGCGTGAGTTGCTCACGTCACGCTGCCGTCATGGGCCTGCTTCTGTAAGGACGGTGAGCAGCCCTCTCACCGTCCCCAGACCCCCGGTCATGGAGGCCGATAGTCCTCGGCGAAGACACGTCGGCGGCGCCCAGGGCGCCGACTGCGGAACTCGGGTGGGAGAGTTCTCTCCCGCACCCGGCCCGCCGCCTCCTTCGCGAGCATGACCTGCTCGCAGAAAGAGGCGGCGCAGTCCCACTTACTCCCGCTGGAGAGCATGACTCGCACCATGGCCTCGAGCGAGAGAGTGTCCACGCCCAGACCCACTACGAGGACCTGGCGCTGTTGTGCCCACGCCGTGCACTCCACCAGAGTGTGGAGCGCCGTGTCATCGCTGCGGTCCTCGCAGTGCTGACACTCGGCCGTGGTTTCCCGGTGTTTTCGCCACAGATACCTACCGAAGCTACCGTGCCCGGCAAGCATCTGTGTCAACCGGTAGGAGAGAGCACCGTGTCTTCTCTCCAGCCACTCGTCCATGACCGGTCTGACGGCCGCGATTGTGGCGAATCCCCCCTTTGGTTGCTCAAGTCGCACCTTCCATGTCTCCACGGTTTCCTGGTGGAGCAGGGTCCGCTGGGCCTCGATTTCTCGAGACGCAGGCCTTTGGCCCCGCTCCAGCGCCTCCTTGCGCCATCTGAACAGTGACGCAAGGGCTCTCGCTTCCAGGTCCCATGGAGGGGTCCCGGCTAGGAGACATGCCGCCTCACCGGAGATCGTGCGGTATCCTCTTATCACCCTGACGGCCATCACTCTCTGCGGGCTCAGCAGTCGAGCCTCATTGCTGGCCGTCAGGGTCTCCGCCCATACGGGAGCCCCGTACAGGGCCATGCTTCGCACGATCCCCAGGTACAGCCTCCTGTAGGGAGCGTTGGGTCCCCTGATGTTGGGCATCAACCGCGCGAGTGCGGCCGATGCTCTTCTCAGTTTTGGGACCAAACTTCGGAAGTGATGTCCGAAGTTCCACCGGCCATCGAGTACGAGCCCCAGATACTTCATCGAGGGCTCGATGCCGATGCTGACGCCCCCTACCTGTAGGCTGGATCCCGCAGGTGGCCCCATCCGAGGTCCGTGGAAGCACAGAGCCTCGGATTTGTGAAGGGCGACCTCGAGACCCAGTCGCCGAATCCGACCTACGACCTGAGCAACCCCTGCCGTGGCCTTAAGTGCTGCGTCACGGTGCGTTGCTCCCCGCGCCGTAACGAGGGTGTCGTCGGCGTAACACGTTACGCCGACCCCTCTGAGCAACGCGGACCACGCAGCACCCAGTCGTAACCGATGTTCCACAGGAGCGGTCCTAACACCGATCCCTGTGGAACACCGCACGACACATCTCGCCGACCCGGCCCTAGCCAGCTCGGGTAAGTTATGGCTCTCTCGGAGAGATAAGCCCCGACAATTCGACGGAGGTAGGGAGGCACTCCATGATAGATAAGCGCCTCCCTGACGCAGCTCTAGGGCAAGGTGTTGAATGCGTTGGCGATGTCGAGGGACACCGCCACCACCACCTCACCCTCTGTGAGACTGCTTCCTCCGTCATGCCTCTAATGCGCATGATCGCGTCCACGGTGGAGCGTCCCTGACGGAAGCCAAACTGACTATCCGCCAGATCAGGCCCCACGCGTGTGAGGTGCCCGACGAGGCGTTGTGCAATAATGCGCTCAAAGAGCTTGCACACCTCGTCGAGCAGCACGATCGGCCGGTACCCTGATGGGGAATTTGCCGGCCGCCCCGCCTTTCGAATCAAGACCAGTTTCCCTGTCTTCCAGACGTTGGGAAACTGGCCTTTTTCGACGCATGCGCTATAAAGACCCATAAGTCGAGGCCCAAGCTCCTCGAGAGCCAGGACCCATGCACGGCCTGGAATGCCGTCGGGTCCAGGGGCGGTGTTTCTGCGGGATTTAAGCCGCAGGACAGCCGTCCCTAACTCACCCTCGGTGACTACGGGCACGTCGTTCTCGCTGCCTTCCGCGTTGGGCGCCTGAGACGGAGCCATGCGCGGAGGAACGTGTTCCTCCGCTCTCGACGGGAACAAGGAGTCCAGGACCCCCTCCAGCCGCTCCGGCTGGAGACTCTGGGTTAGTGGGGGCGCCTTAGGGCGTAATTTGCCTCTTACCATGAGGTACGGGCGCCCCCACGGGTTCCGCTCCAGAGTCTCCATCAGCTCTTCGCGGCCCAATTTTTTGGACCGCTTGATGGCGGTCTGGAGGGCCCTCTTGGCTTCCTTGTACCCATCGTAGAGCTCCGTCTCTCGGGCTGCCGCATCGTCTGGGCGGCGACGCCTCCGGCGAAACCTGGTGTACCGGCGGCGCGCGGTAACGCAATCTGCGCGCAACTGCGCGATTTCCGGCGTCCACCAGTACACCTGTTTCCTCGCCGGTCTGGGCCTAGCCCTGGGCATCGCCGCATCGCAGATGTGCGACATGGCTCTCCCGAACCACTCCACCTCGGTATCAACATCGGCAGGCCTGTCCGCTGTCGGAATCCAGGACTGCACGATGGCCGCCTCCAGGAGAGCCTCCCGATCAAGGCGATGGAGTGCCCAACGCGGTTCCGGGGGATTCGCAATTGCTGGCGGCAGGTTAGGTGGAGGGGAGACGTCAAACCGAATATATCGGTGATCTGATGACGTCTCCTCCTCCTCCACCACGCGCCATCCCTGGACACGGCGGGCGATCTCAGGGGTCGCAAACGAAACGTCTATGACCGAGCTGAGCCCCCGCCGCGTCCAGGTTGCGACATTCCCCCGGTTCAGGATGACTAGGCCACGTGTAGTGACCCAGTCCTCCAGTATCCTCCCCCTGTCTCTGGTTTCCCGGGAGCCCCAAGCCTGAGACCAGGCATTGAAGTCTCCCAAGACCAGGACAGGGCGAGGCCGGCATGCAGCGAGAACGACGTCCAGCTCAGGGAGCCATAGCTCAAACTGATGCTGGTCGAGGCTCGGCGAGATGTAAACGGCCACGACAGCCACACCCTCGTATTCCGCCGCGACACAACCCGGGCCTCTGGCGATGACCGCCAGGCGCGAGTCGTCCGCGCCGGTCCCCCCAAAAATGGTCGCCACGCCGTCCAGATCCACCGGGCTTCCCGGGTGAACCCAGTACGGCTCGGCGATGACGACGATGTTAATGGACCACTGCCTGATGCTCTGGTACAGAAGGTCCTGAGCACCAGTGCAGTGGTTCAGATTCACCTGTAGGATGCGGATATGGGTGTCCATTAATGGACGTCCATTTCCGCATCCTGCCGCGAACTTGCACCCACAGCCTCACCCCCCCGTGCGGGCGGACGGGGCTTCGGCCTTGAGGCAGCGCAGGCTTTGCTGCCCGCCCGGTGTTCGGCCTCCTTGCCCTCCGCCATGCATTTATAACAGCGTGGCGGAGCGTCACAGGCAAGGGCCTTGTGACCGGGCTGACTACAGCGGAAGCACCGATCTCCTACGGTGACTTCCGCCGCACACTGCACCCCCACATGCCCCACGACCAGGCACCTAAAGCACCTGTCTTCGCGGGGCTGCAGGAGATGCACCTGCGCCCTCAGGAAGCCCCCAATTAGAAGGCTCCGTCCGTCCGCGACTTTTTGAGCCGCCGCGACGGGGCAGCTCACGACTGCCGAACCGTGACCGGTGGGGCCAAAGCGGATTTCGCCTGACCTCACCTGATCGCGCGGGCAGCCGCTCGCCTCCACGACGGCGGAGATTATCTCCTCCGTCGTGGCCGCGTCATCCAGACCCGAAATGCGCAGACTCGCGCATTTGTTGGGTCTGGTGACGCGGACGTCGCCCGTGTCCAGCGATGCCCTCAGCTTTGCCGCTAGGGCATCAGCTTTGGGGCCGCTGGTGGCGCCAGAGACCTCGAGGAGGCGTGCTCCGGTGCGCGTCACCTTGCACCGGAGACCTCCCTCAATGTCGAGGGCCTTGAGGTCGACTGAGGCTTTCGCCTGCCTCAGGACCTCGGCGTACCCCACGCCCTTCGCCTTGCCCTCTGCCGTCACCGTGAAGACGACGGCAGTGGAGCGAGGAGCGCGGAGCCTCTTTGGCGCCTTCGCCGCGGCGGCCTTTGCCGCTTTTGCGGCGACCTTTGCCGTCTTCTTGGCGGCCTTCGCCGCCTTTCTGGCGGCCTTAGCCGCCTTCTTCTTTGCTCCCGCCACCTCCCAAACCCCCTCTCTTGAGGGAGTCAGGGGTGCAACGGGAGCACTGGCTGTGCTGGTGGAGGCGAGGTTGCCACCTACACCAGGTGCCGTCTTCTTCTTGGGGGCGGAGGGGGCGGAGACCTTCTGCCGGGGACCAGGAGCCCCACTGGGTGCAGCCGTCGCCGCGTACGACGTGACGACGGGTGCCGCCAGCGGCGGGCGGTATGCCCGGTCCTCGAGGACGCCGAGGCGTCGCTCGATGGTCTCCAGCAGCTGGACCATCGTTGGAGTCGCCTCAGGAGGTGCACGGGGAGCGGGGGTTTTCACACCCCGAGCCTCCCCGGCCCCCTGAACCAGCTGCGTTAGCTTGCCGATCTCCTCCCGCATCAGCTCTTGCTGCTTGCAGGAGTCGGCAAGCTCCTTCTCCAGGCTCGCAACCCGAGCCCGGAGCTTCCCCTCCTCGTTGGAGACGCTCCTCTCGAGGAGCTCCTCCAACGCCTTAGTGGCACCCGTGACGGCTTCCGTCACTACTTTTTTCTTGCCCGCTACATTTTTGGCGCCTTTAACGGCGCCAGAAATGCGGGCAAGAGCCGCCATAATCTCCTTCGCCGCCGGCACCTCCGTGATCCTTCCGCTTGGCTGCGGGGGCACAATCGCCGGCGGCTCTGCCACCCTCCCTCTCGCTCTGTAGAGGTCGGCTTTCCGACCTCTACCCGCGGTGGTGGCCACTACCTTCCTGGGAAGGTCCTCCTCGCTGCTTGATGTTGCAGACCCGGGCCGACGGAACAGCCTGATCCGCTTGACCTAGGTCTCTTCCGACCCGCTTCTTCGGCATGGAGACCGAGGGTATCCTCGGTCTCGGTACCCATATCAAGTACCGACTCCATCTCGGAGCCGGCACGGGTTGACGCGACCTCCGCGTCACTGGGGGTGGTTTTTAGGCACACCCTTGGGCCTGTTGGACTGTGGTGACCCCTCCCATATACCACCTGGGATGAACCCTGGCGGGGGTCGACATGACGGATCATGCCAAGCGATTCCCCGGACACTGTCCGGGTGCGCTCCTGGGTAGTTTCCATTGAAGTATTTGCCTCAGTCATAATGTTGTTTTGCGTTTATAGTCCGCCGACTTTTTTAAGGGTGGAAGTGGGGAAGTTGGGAGTGGACTTGAGGATGGGAAAGGGTGGGAAGGTAGGAGTGACGCCCTAGGCACTGAGTTCCCCCCAGCGATGCATCCCATTGCCGGGCGTCAGAGCGTAGGATTCGGGTAATTTTTTATAGAGGTTTTCTTCCTCGCAACTCCAAAGAGCCACCGTGCCCGTCTGTTGCCAGACGGGGTTACGGCTCGGCCGAACGATGGTCCCCATGGGACCGTGTACTTCACCACTGATCGCTCAGTGGCGAAGTACTCGTCGCCCTGAGAGTTCTCCGCTAAGTACACTCTGCATACAGAGTGCATGTGGAGAACTCCAAACCGGCCATAAAGGCCCCCCCTCCTTGGTGGACTATTGGCCGTGGGCGACGACTTGCGCTTCTCACGAAGCCCACATCGTCGTCCACGTTACCAGGATGCACCACGTGGAGGTTGTCCTACCCAGCACCCCTTCTTTGTAATGGCTTACACCATCGTCATACCTTCATTAGTTAGGGTAGGGTGGGGTAAAACTGTAAGCTAAGCTGATTTGGTATAAAAGTTCTGAGCGGAAAAAAAATAGTGCAAAGTTACGCGTGGCATAAATTTTAAAGTTTTGTTTTATTTTCACGCTGGGGCAAAAGTTTATGCCAATGTCGGAAATGTACTCAAGATCTTTAAATATGTTACAGGTTGGGCAATTCTCACTTTAAATATTTAGAATTGTATAAGTATGTATTAATGTCAACTATATTTTGTTTACATAAAAAGTCACTTTAGGATTCCAGAATCTACTGTCACGTCGTCTTTGTCTAAATTATACTCACCTTGTTTAATAAGTCAACCGTATTCAAAATAAACATCGCTGTCAGACACTTCTCCATCATAATCTTCTTATATATAAAAATTAATCGTAAAATGTGTTGGTAAGCGCATAACTTCAGAACGGGTGGACCGATTTCACTAATTCTTTTTTTTGTTGTGTAAGGTATTGTCAGGAGAAGGTTCTTATGGAAGAAAAAATATTGTATTTCCACGGGAACGGGAACTATGCGGGTGAAACCGCGTGACGTCCTCTAGTTGATAATAAAATTGCATTACGTAAAATACTGAATAATTAACCTCGAAAAAGTTAACGTTTCAGTTAGAATCGTCACCTTACCCCAACCTCCCATGCACCTGAACCTTACTCAATAAACCCGATGCCATTAACAAAGAAATTCACTCCCTTCGTGAGACGAAGGGAGTAAATTGCTAATATAGAAATTGAATTGTTTACAAGAAATTCAGATTTATTCAACGTTTCGCTAACCAAAATCTCGCTTAACAAAAGGGTAAAATATATATTTACGAAGGATATTTTCACTTTTGACGACGGAGAAACGAGCCAAAAATGGCGTTATAAGAAAAAGGGGTGAATTTTAGTTCTTGTTAGAAAACTGTAATGGCGGATACTCGGATTTCAATTTGTAATATTTCCTTTGTTGCTCTTTAGTCTATTGAGTTTTATGTTGAAGGCATTGTGAATGGCACAAGAAAATAAAGATATTTTGTCTTTGTCAATGTGATAGCAACAGGTGAAGTATTCATATTACTTACTTTTGAATAGGTATAGAAGTTAGACACCAGGGGCACATGGTGCTAGATGGAAAGGTATAAACTAGATGGGTCATACAGGGGTACTCGTGCTTCAACGCAGATTCACTTGCATGTCGTATACCTGCTTAACGGCAGAGATCATGGCAAAAAGACAAAAAAATCTTATAACAAACCCCTGTACCAATATCACCCTGTATCACTGTACCTTATGGCCGAGTTGAGGTGCCTTATTCCAAATGATATTCGATAGGTTCTTAAAAAACGTGTGAGATTAGTTCTCAGGTAATAATAAAACTAAGATCAAAGGTTGCTTAGTTTTTGAAAAAAAATTTATGATACAGCCAAGATACAGCTCTTACAGAATTGCGATTGATAAAAATCTTATAGCAATGAAGTTTATTGCTGTACAAGTTCTCGGATCTCGATATAACTTAGTTGGCATGTCAGAGTACTTTAAAATTGAAAATTCTTATAAATATTATACAAATCTTCGGTTGAATAATGAAACGGAAAGATCTTGTAAAAGCTTTCAAGAATTCTAAAAAGCTTCAAAGCTACACCAAACAAAAACGAGAATTAGGACAGCAGTAAAACCGTGATTATGAAAGGAGGAACATCGAAAGTAAATAATTCTTCCTTTATGCAATAAAGACGTTATTAATTTTCTGTTGTTTTCAAAAGGGAAATCTTTTCAAATCGTCCTTTTCATACCGTGAGGGTGCCAGGGGGAAAATGTGTAAAAAATATCTTTCTGCTCCTTCAAATTGATCAAAGTAGATTACTATGTTTGTTTGCATTAAGAATGCAATGAATCGTTGTTGACTCCAATCTTGCTACGCCTCATAACCATGAGTTTTCCCTAAATTTGGAAGTCAAAGTGACGCTCACAGTAAGGGACTGAGGACGGCGGTGGGCAACTCACCGTACGTACAGAAGCAGGCCCAAGACGACAGCGTGACGTGATAGTTTCATGCACGCATCTCGCCCTAAGCAGCAGGATAACACCCGAACAACCCCCAAAGACGCGAGTAAGTGCCCGAACCCCTAGGTGAAGCCGCAGTGGTAGCTAAGTTCTGACGAGATTCCTGGAATATCCTTCCGAGGGTTAACCCGGGGCTCCCTACAGTAGGCAGTGTTAGGGCACGTGTGGCTTTAGTCGGTAAGAGTCCGCATCCATGAGAGATTTTGACACAAGAAAGCCGTGAGACGGTCTCACCCGACTGCCCCTTTCTAAAACGTTAAATGTGAAAGTGAAAGTTCAATCCGATTGACGCTGTCATTTTTGTTTTATTTCAAACTTTGAACAGATGATGAACCACGTGACCTAGTGACGTAGTTTACTGCCGCAGAATCACAGACTACAGACACAAGTCCCGCAATAAGCCCCTCTGCAATCTATTTTATAGAGAGGGGCTAAAATCGCTTACAGTAAAAAACAGTGACTAGTCAAAGGGAGACTGAATTCACTGGATTCCTAACACGGACGAACTTGTACGTACATGGAATAAAAAGAACCACTGTTTTTACGCATTTGCTAAGGACTTTAAATTGATTCTCCGAGGTATCCAATTCGCAGCATTCATCTATTGTGGTACGTAAACAGATTGAATGAACCACTTACCAAGTTATTTACTCGGTATAGACGCGTCCGGCATGTTAAATACCCGACTATTTCTATCTCTATAATGTCGGGTTTTTCTTTTTTTGTCGTTTAAAAAGAACATTCGATTTACGTAGACTGAGAGGCTTTTCAAAATACAACGTCTATTTCGACTGAGTGTTATTTTTGGTTACTCTTAAAACCCTGTCTCCGAAGCCCGATATTTACTGAATTCCTCTACTTCACGCAATAGTCTCATCTAAAGCTTTGAGAGATTGTTCTGCTATAAAGATATATTAAGGTCATTAAGTTTTCTTTGTTTGGAGGTCCAAGCTAGCTTCTCCGGTAAGTGGTGCACCTGTTAGCTGACGGATGAGGTCAAGGTGAAGAAGAGAATTCGAAACAAAACCCTGCTATGAACCCGTCTCCTCTTATCCCGATCTTACTTTACAACGGTACAGTCACTATTCCGATTTGGTGAAGATGTGCGCAGCATTAGACGTCTCTCAATGTTGATGAGAAACAATTTGCAGAATTATTACAATATTAATTTTCTAAGAACGCGTAGAGAGTTGCATCTCGCCACCTTGCTGTTTGGAGTTGTATTGAGTCACAGACCTCAGTATCTGTACGACAGGCTGGCGTGGTCGAGGTACGTTAACAAGTATGCGACTAGGGCTTCAACTCACCTGATGTTAACGCCTTGGCACAGAACAGCAGGATTTCGAAGCAGTTTTAAATATTCTTCTAGTCGTATTTGGAATGATCTGCCGCCGCCAATACGTGCGCTAAAATCAGTCAACACATTTAGAACCAAATACAAATCACACCTACTGCACAATCAGAAAGCATGTGCTTAGGCATAATCTATGGTAACTTACCAATGGGTTATGCACTGGGGGCATGCTACGACAGTCAAACAATGAAAATTTGTCTTCCATTCCATCACACAATTATGTTGATGTAGTACAGCGAGCGGTATTATGCGGTTTGCACATCATAACCACACTTTGCAGGATATCACAAATGATAATGATGACAACTTAGGATCACTGCACAACACATTTATAGCAGGAACAGGCATTATTGTTATATTCTCGATTCAACTTTGATGTTTTTAGTTTAATAAACTGCTTTAAGAGATGGACATTGGTTCATGATGCTTTGTTTACAGTTTAGTTTACGGAAAAATGCTCGCGCACTTTTTTGATGTCACTGAATAATAAACTGTATTAGCATGGACTTAGGTTCAAAATCCGACGCAGACATCAAAGCGTCAAGGCGCGTGCCGGAGCATTCGGCCGCTTACGTCCTCGAGCACACGCGCGCATCCTCGATACCGCTCGCGCAGCCCCGAAACCGCGCGACCCGCGCCGCTCGCGCAGACTGCGCGTCGTTCGCATCTTCAGTGTCGCCAGAGATATCTACAGGAATTCACGTGTTTTTTCTACCACCGCCGGGGTGGTACGTAGGTACATCATGGACGAAGAGAAATTAATAAGTTGCATCCAAAAGTATAACTGCTTGTACGATGTATCGAGCAGAACCTACAGTGACACTTCCAAAGTGGAAAAATGTGTCCCCCCCCCCCCCCTCTAACTTCTAAACTAAGAGAATGATAAATCTAAAAAAATATACAATAAATAATATAGTATGATGTACATTGCCATAAAAACTACCAACGAAAATGTTAATTCTTAGTTCTTTTTTAAATTGTTTGTTTTAGCCTTTTGTAGATAATTTATTATAATAGTTGTAAATAAATTATAATATAAGTTGTAAATAATATACTAATAAAAACATTGAATTGAAAAAAAAAAACGAAAATTAGTTTGAACGAGATAGAGCTGGTAGTTTTTTTTCAAGGGATATTTTTAAAGGCACCTCTGTTTAATTTTTCTGCACACTAGGTAACTCCACTAATTTACCGAATGCAAACCAGAAAATTAAATGTCCTACTTAAAAAACTTAAATATTACTTAGAACGAGATGACCTTTTTAATCGAATTGACACCAAAAATGTGGTTCGTACATCGAATATATGATTTGTGAAACAGAAATACGAATTGCATATCAAAAATACTAACTTGCACTCTAAATAGTACTATCTTATAACGGAATAGGTTAGGTTAGGTTAAACTTTTATTTTTTTGATCAATAAAATTTAATTTTGTAGAGGTGACTAATTAAATTGAGGTTTTACCTAGAATAAACGATGTTCCTAAAAGTAAATTAGGCGATAGATTTCCTTAAAAAAGTTTTAATATTTTTGTTGAACAATGGAATTTTTAGATATACTATTCTGATAATAGTTATTCGTTCAGTAAAACAGTTCTGCAAATACCATTAAACAGTATAGGTAATGAATTTGGTTTATTTAGTGTGCATAATTAGTGTGCAAGTCAGTATTTTTGGTTTAACTTTGAAATATTTTGTTCGGAAAAAGGGAATAAACAGATATCGATTAAAATACATGCCTTTTTTTCAATACGTCATAAACCGCAATTTCCGACTAGTGAAATCACTACCACTGCGAACGTGTTAAAACATCAGTCAAAGTTACAACGAACTACAAGAACTTTTATATTATGTTACTTGCTGCTACGAAACCCTTCATGGGTGTGTCCAACTCGCACTTGGCCTGTTTTTATTTTGCGGTTTTTATTTCTGGTTTGCATTCAATAAATTAGTGGAGTAACCTAGTGTGCAGAAAAATAAACAGATGTGCATTTTAAAATATCCCTTTATAGGTATAATAATAATATATTTGTTAACTCACTAAAAATTACGTATTGTCTAATTTTTAAATTGTATATCTTTAAGTAAATTATAAAAACAAATCTGAAAATCTGTTGTTTTACTTACCTCAAGCATATACTCAGTCGCTCCTCAACAGAAATATGCGGGCGTAACAAATTTACCAGCATTTGAAACTTTTCATAGTCCATTTTATAGTAGTCGTAAAATTTATTACGTCTGTATTTTAAAGTAACGCACAGATTATTATATTCACCAAAAAAACACCTTTCTTGCCAAGTGTCATCTACCCATATATTTCTTTTGATTTTCCGTCGCTTTACTTTATTTACATGTTCTTCTTTTTCTTCTTCCTCTGCCAAAAGTGCAAAACTTACCGGCGGCAGGCAACCCCATCGTGTTTGCTCGCCAAGGCGCGCGCGTCCTCGGGCAGACGCGGGCGTCCTCGCGTGGTCTCGGGCATTTTCTCCATGCCGCCGCGGCGCGCCACGTCCGTAGCGCATTTTTGCTCTCGGTGTGAATAAAAACCAAGAGGATGCCCGAGCGCACGCGAGTATTTTTCCGTTTGCTTTGAACTGACCCTAAATCTACATTATATGTCAATGTCAATATGCACTTCCGCGCGGTCGCGCGTTCGGACGGCACACCACAGAGTGCGTATTCTGTGGTGTGGCCTGCGCGGGTGCATGCCATAGACTCCTTAGAGTGCATGTATAAGTTATGGTTGTTGTTTGTGGTGGTCTATAAACACAATCAGCAATCATGGGCAATCATGGACCAGTTTTTTTTTCATTTATTTTCATACTTTTTTATTTTATTTTTTTCCGACACGAGTATTTTAGTTGATTTTTTTTGGTGTAATTTAATTCTTTTATAATAAAACTATTTGTTTGATTATTAAGTAATATTAATAAATTTGTATAATAGTAAATGGAGTGCGCGTACGTGACGTTCGTCATTCAGAGGTGCCACCTGAAAACCAGCGCTGCACGTCACAACAACTTGTGACGTGTAGCATTATGCTGAGGTGGCAACCCTTTCAGGCCCATTATATTATATTTATCTATTTATTTTTTTGTTTTTTTTTTCAATGGGATGTTCTATTTGTTTTTTTATAAGAATATTAAATATTGTGTGTTTTTTAGAATAGTTTTGTAAGTGTATCATAAACATGTAAGTTAGTAGTACTAAGTATCTCAGTTTGTTTGTTTTTTTTATGCTTATATTTATACTATTATTGGGCATAGAATAAATACATTTTCTTTCTTTCTTTTCTTTCTTATTTATTTATTTATTATACTTTATTTTACACTAATTAAGTAGATTCTTTACAAGCACTAACAGCGATTTCTACCAGGCAACCTTTGGATGCAGAAAGTTGGTTTAATTAAGGTAATTAGTATAATTTCCACACATTAAAAGAAACGATGGCTGTAGGGAGTTAGTATAATAAATTGATAGTATGGTAACTGGTGTTCTTTTAGTAAAAATATATATGTAATGTTTTTGAACATTTTCCCGGCAACTAGAAAAAGACAGCAGGTCTCCTGCCCACTGTAGTATATTGGAATTATTATCAAAATAACTTTCTTCAGTTAACATTACGTTAAGCGAAATATCTTCTCCTGACCTTATATATTTTATACCTATTTTGAACAAGTTCGATTCGTCATTCCCCGTTTCTAGTTGAAGTAATCCTTGATTGTTGTGCGCTAGGATTGACGGATCGAGGGTGTGTAGAGGGCACCCCCTTCCTCTACTCGACCTTTTATTGTTCGTTTGGATAGACACAAATAAAATGTTGTCTTTCTTATAAAAAGATGGAAGGAATCAACAAAAGCGAAAGCTTGTATTGCATGTCGTTGTTTGACTTACATCAGTTGAAAATATTAAATGAATTGGAATGATAATAACATATTTGTTGACGTTTTTACACTAAGCCTGTAAGTAGCATTATTTGGACTTACGTCACGTAAGCGGTAGCGGCTTACGTAACCGTAAATGCTACCGTGTCTGTACAACAGACTGATCGATCTACATTATTATTTCTGTGCATGTTTCTTTAGTTTATATCGTTATAGTTTTCGTATATATAAATAACACACAACAAAGTAGACTTCAAAAGGCAGTTGGCTAAAATACACCCAAAAAATTACTATCAAAAAAAGGGATTTAACTCATATACATATCTATCGTACAGTGCAGAGTATTTACACGTGTTTGTGTATGTCTGTTTGTATACGGACCACTCGTGGTAAGTCACAAGATAAAGCAAAAAAACCTTAAAAAATTACGAGCAACAATAGCCCAAAATCATTCCGCTACCAAAAATCGCTCAAGGCGTCTAAAAAGGATTTTTTTATTTTAAATAATCCGGTGGACAAAACTCGTCAGACAGGATTACAGTGTACACAATTTTTTATTATAACTAGCGGTACCCTGCCACGCTTCGCTGTGACTTTTTTATGGTGGTTTTATGTACCTATGAGAAATGAGTAACAAACTAAATGATGGGTACCTACATTTTAAAAAAAATGTGTGTGTATACTATTGTACACACTGTACTTCAAAAGTCCAAAGTCCAAAAGTCCAAAACTACGAAGTCTAAAAGTCTAAAATTCTAATAGTCCAAAAGTCCAAAATTCCAAAACTCCAAAAGTATAAAAGTTCAAAAGTCCAAAGTACAAAAGTTCAAAATTCCAAAGTCCAAAGTCTAAAAATCCAAAACTCCAAAACTCTGAAACTCCAGAACTCCAAAACTACAAAACTCCAGAACTCCAAAACTCCAAAACTCCAAAACTCCAAAACTCCAAAACTCCAAAACTCCAAAACTCCAAAACTCCAAAACTCCAAAACTCCAAAACTCCAAAACTCCAAAACTCCAAAACTCCAAAACTCCAAAACTCCAAAACTCCAAAACTCCAAAACTCCAAAACTCCAAAACTCCAAAACTCCAAAACTCCAAAACTCCAAAACTCCAAAACTCCAAAACTCCAAAACTCCAAAACTCCAAAACTCCAAAACTCCAAAACTCCAAAACTCCAAAACTCCAAAACTCCAAAACTCCAAAACTCCAAAACTCCAAAACTCCAAAACTCCAAAACTCCAAAACTCCAAAACTCCAAAACTCCAAAACTCCAAAACTCCAAAACTCCAAAACTCCAAAACTCCAAAACTCCAAAACTCCAAAACTCCAAAACTCCAAAACTCCAAAACTCTAAAACTCTAAAACTCTAAAACTCTAAAACTCTAAAACTCTAAAACTCTAAATGTCTAAAACTCTAAAACTCTAAATGTCTAAAACTCTAAAACTCCAACTCCAAAAGTCCAAAATGTCAAACGCCCAAAACTCGAAAAGTCCAAAAGTACAAAAGTCCAAAAGTCCAAAAGTCCAAAAGTCCAAAAGTTCAAAAGTCCAATAGTCCAAAAGTCCAAAGTCCAAAAGGCCATAACTCCAAAGTCTAAAAGTCTAAAATTCTAAAAGTCCAAAACTCCAAATTCTAAAAGTCCAAAAGTCCAAAACTCCATAACTCCAACACTCCAATACTCCAAAACTCCAAAATTCCAAAATTCCAAAAGTCTAAAGTCCAAAACTCCAAAATTCCGAATGTCCAAAAAGTTCAAAAATAACATGCAAAACATATCTGACCTCTGTATTAGGTGCGTACTCTCTTTTATTATTCTGAATGCAAGGAGGCCGCAATCAAACTTCTCTTAAAAAACATCAATCTGGTATGTAATAGGTTGTTTATAATAATTTTGTTCTGAAGCTGGCAGAATATAATTAAAAAAACAACGACCAACGCCATCTATTGGTAATATCACTTTTTAAAGCTATTTTATTCTTATTGCTGTTATGATAAAAGTGTATAAAGTAGCCTAAAACCATCTCTGAATCCTATTGTATATCGTGTCCAATTTTGAGCTCAATCGATTCAGTAAATTTTGAGTTTTTAATAGATACACAAACGCACACAACATTTTTATATATATAGATAATACAAAAATATTTACGAAATTGAGAAATTAAAATTACTTATATTCTACAGAAAAAAACAACAAAACAGATTTTATTCGTATATCAATTCAAACATAATTTATAATGTTTACTTGTACTCGCCATGTTTTCATTAGGAAAAGTTTTAATTTTATCAAAACGTTTCGGGCTTCTCAGAGTCTAATCTAAATGTCAACTTAATTGAAAAAGTTCACTTTATGAGTTATACTTTTCACACTTTTTTGTTTACGTCGTTCGTGTTTATTAGAGTTTAGTGTTTTTGAGCTGTCAAATCCAAGATTTAATAAAAACCATCTTAACTTTAGGTCTGGGTGGTGTGAGAGATATGTATATTGGCCTTTGTAATAGTCCTCTGGCCAACCCTGCGTCGGTTGAAGCCCAGACATTATATAAATTAGCAGACCTAGGTTTAGAATACTTAAATAAACTGGTTTATGCAACATTATTGTATGCCTTCACGGGGCGATGTGGTCACAAAGCGACAAAGCCCTTCAATAAAAAAAAAATGAGGTCGGGGTTGTATCATTCAACATTATGATTTAGTATTTTTTGGGGTTACTATAATAATAATCTTTATTTTCAGGCAACAATAGATAGTTACAGGTGTTATTAACTTATTCTACGGCCCATAGATAAATACCTTTAAACTAGAAATACATAACACTTATATCTTAACCTAATTGACACGTAGCAACGTAGACGTGTCTCTCGGCCAGAAATCAGGATCCATGACGGTGGTGATGAAATCTGTTGGCACCCTCACCACTAAGCCACGCTGGGAAAACGGTTATGACTGACCACAGCGTGGAGTTTCTTTCGAGTTTTCCGGTAGATCACCATAACCTCATGCATTAGTCAACAAGTTCACCACTTGGAGATGAGGCTAACTCAAACTTCGAAAATACTGGTAGGACTCTATCGCACACATATAGATATCGGTCTTTTAAACTTTAGTTTGAACCCGAGGTTCAGCAACAGATATTTCGTCAACTTAAACAAATAAACGCTAGAATGATGCTTATCAAAAATCACGTATATTTTGATGCATCTTACGTACGTGACTAAGGCATCATTTGCACTACCTAAAATTATATCTTGAACAAGAAGCCGTGAGACGGTCTGATGCCCCTCTGTGAAAGTGAAAGTCAATCCGATTGACGTTGTCATTTTTTGTTTTATCTCAAACTTTGAACAGATGATCCACGTGACCTAGTGACGTAATATACTGCAACAGAGTCACAGACTACAGACACAAGTCTCACCATAGGCCCCTCTGCTATCTATTTTATAGAAAGGGGCTAAAAGGCAGTAAGAGCTCAGACACATTATAAGTAATGTAACAACCTTTCGTGCACTCACTTTGTAAGCGAATATTCATTTTTGTATTTAAAACCAATTTATACTCGTTGAATAATATAACAGTCCATTCATTCACCATGATAAGCTTTGAAAAATGCGAAGCAATCATCCAACAAATGGAATACAAAATGGGCTTATTATTTGGCAGGTTATTGCCCCAGAAATAGGCTTTTCAAGCCTTAGTTTCGCGTGCCCTACTGACTTCCCTAATTCCATTGAAGGTAACAGGTGGAACATGATCCATCATCTTGCCAGTAATATGGCACAGGTAAAAGGTTTTAGGGTTAATAACTGGATTACTTTTGAAAGTGATTCTCATTAGCATTTACGGGTAGTTATTAACAAGAAAATGTTCGGAAAGTTGGGGTCTGTTTCACCAGTAACTAAAGTAGTATGTATCGAAAAGTTTTTGGCCTATTTCACGAGTAAGTAACGTAGTATGTATTGATGCATGAGAAATATCAATCAATTAAATCATTTTGGGAGGGTGATTGACCTGTTTGTAATAAGCTGACCACTTTTATGGTTTTGTTTCGAGCTTTTTTCTCTTTGCCCTGGCTTTGTTCAATAGTCAGCAGGTGCATTTATAAGTCAGGTTGGCTTGGGCTTGAAAATTTTAATTGAGGTCACATAAGAAATATAATATATGTGCTCAACCAAAATCTCCAGACCCAAGCTAGCTTTACCTGCTTAAATACTATTTATAGATTTTGTTATACCTACTACTTAGGTAGCAGACAAGCTTACGGCCCACCAGAAGATCGTTACCGTAGCCTATGAACTTTTGCAACTCCAGAGGCGCTACACACGCGCTGCCGACCCGGGCGCAGGTTGTGACGACGCAGAGTTAAAAAATTTCAAGCCGCCCATAAGGCCTTCAACTTGCCTTAACGACTGTCATGTTACTGAAAACCAGGACACACTGCTTAACGTGCCTTTCGAAGCACGGAAACGCTCGTAAATAAATGTCACGAAGTGGTCCCGTGGTGGTCAACGATCCATAACTGGTCATAGTAAAATTAGTAAAATGTTGCTTACTGCAGTGATCGTTTACAGAACACTGAGTCCACGTGGCCACGAGCGTTACCGAATGTGTGAAGGTGAATTGATCCAAAATATTAAACAAACTTTTCTATAATTATTTGAATGACAAGCTTCCCTTCCTCTCATCATGTTGAACACCATTAAATTAGCTATTGAAGTGTGGAAAATTCAGCTAAAACTCATTATAAATGACTTGAAACCGGTTTGAATAATGCAAGTTCAATGACGCTGCATTACTTTTATGTATCAGCTGTATTCAAGTTCCTTGCTAAGGTCAAGGTCATTAACGAAAATTGATCTAATAAAAGCAAGATTTATGCTTTGCAAAACTTTCAAAGCAATCTAAATTTTGTCCATGAATTAGAAAAATAACTAGCTTGCTTTCAGAACTGATTAACTGAATTGCGTTCAGAATGGAATACGTTAATTATACTTTTTGAAAAAGACCCGAGTCTTTCAAGGTCAAAGGTCAATTTAAATATGTGAGAACTTAAGCAGATGCTTTTATATAAAAGCTTTGGTTCATTGTAACTCTTGTAAGCGGTAATGGTGTGAATATCCTTGAACAATGCTTTATTATTTCACATGGATTGCGAAGTTTGCTGTATTTAAAAGTTCAAAAGCCTATGGTTTTAAGTAGGTCGCTATATGGTTTTAATTTCAACTTAATGCATCTATGCATTCACAGAACTGGTGGACAACATAACGTTCCTATTAAAAAGCGTTTCGTTTCTCCTTTTGCGGGACCATAAAAATTACCAAATAAAGGTTACCTGGCAGAAATTGCTTTAAGTGATAAGGCCGCCCATTGTATTTGCTATTTTGTTTTAAATTTCTATCCCGGAATAATATCTTTGCGTACCTTAAAGTTTACAATCCTACTAATATTATAAATGTGAAAGTTTGTGAAGATGTTTAAATGTTTGGATGTTTGTTACTCAATCACGCTCTAACGGCTGAATGGATCTGGCTGAAATTTGGTACAGGGATAGTGTATAATCTGGAATAACACATAGGCTACTTTTTATCTCGGGAAAATGTTCCCACGGAAAGCGGGAACGGGAACCAAATTTCACGCGGGCGAGGCCGCGCACATCAGCTAGTAAATAAAATAAATAAAGTTGACTTGATAATCTCATAAAAGTACTTCAACTCTACAATATCAAAGAGCGTCATGTTTTTATCGAGAACTATAAGCATAACATGGCATCCTTATTCACTCTGAAGACCTTGTTTATCAAGTTAATTTGTAATTCTTCCATGTATTAAAGCGCCCACGCAAGTAAAGCTGCGAGAATCAACTCGTATTATTGACAAGCATTCATTAGTAAGTGTCACTTAGTCAAATGCAAATAAAAGATATTTTCACATGACAAGCTATAAAAGGCACTTAAAGCTAGTAATGTCTTTTTACGCGTTATGTAAATAACCGTAAGTCGTAAAGTTATTTGTAAAAGATCAAGATAAGACCACGTTACCTACATTGTAAATCACGGTTCCCCAATCACGACTGGTGATTTATGGGTTTATAATAAAGAGCTATTACTCAATGACGACTGACGATTTTTATGTGAGTAGCTAATACCCGCGTGGTAAACTTTAGCCATAACTAAATAGTTATGGCTAAATAGAGTTATTGATAAAATATGGATACTTGGGTTTTCACCCCCGGAATTTGGGATTTCCCAAATTTCTGGGATGAAAACCCAGGTATTTACCCAGTTCATTATTGAAACTCACCATTGCACTTTTACACTATTTAATTGTTGACCCAGTTGTCAACTGGATCAGGGGTTACAATAAATAAATTAAATATTAAATAGATATTAATAATTTCTGAACATTCTCACACAAAGTCAGCTAGCCTAGCTATACTTATATATTTCTATCTAAATGGTATTATACACAGTAAACGCTCAAACCTAGG
Organism: Miltochrista miniata; assembly: GCA_933228765.1. Taxonomy (NCBI): domain Eukaryota; kingdom Metazoa; phylum Arthropoda; class Insecta; order Lepidoptera; family Erebidae; genus Miltochrista; species Miltochrista miniata. The sequence goes on from OW121769.1 coordinate 9,996,121, forward strand.
CAGTCGAACGCGCGATTTAGTAACAAACATCCAAACAGCCCCACAAACGTTCACACTAATAATATTAGTAGAATACTTTCCTTTATTATTCTATCATGTGCGTTTGGATTCGATACAAAATATTAATTTCACCACCCTGCTTAAATAAACCTTAGCCACCTGTAAAAGTAAAAAAGATAAATAACTTCATTCAGAGCCGAATCAATAAGAATGCACTTACTAGACAATAAAAAGAAAAATATACAGCTTTTAGATATATCATTTCCTGTTTGCTAGTGATAGATCTTTTCTTTTTCGTTTCATACGAAAACGCGTTATAGTAATGCCTATACGCCTCTTGGACAACTCTAGTGGCGCCGCGTGGTGGCCGATATAGGCAATACGTGGACGTTAGAGTGCGGTCAGCTGTACGGTTTACGTTTGTAATTCTCTCAAAAACGTTCAAAAGTGGTCTCTCCAAAAACGAAAAATGGGTGGTACGAGATACTGTTGTGTTGTGGGGTGCAAGAATTCCCAATCTCGGAGTCGGGATTTGACTTTTTATTCGTTTCCGAGACGAAATTGGGAAATTAAAAAAAGAGATGAGTGGATAAAAGCCGTCAGAAGAATGTAAGTATAAAAATTAGGTATAACGATTTGATAATTATTATAACTTAATATAATAATAGTTAAATACTAAAACTAACATTAGGATAAGTTATATTGTTACTAACACCATATGGATCTGAGTCCGAAATAAATTATTTGAATTGAATTGATTTTTTCGATTTTTCGCGAAAGAATTCTGCATAAATATTCTGGAATCCACTCTTCATTATAGTTTGGCTCATAATATTATTACAAAAACAATTTTTCTACGAACATATGGTAATTTGCTTAATACATAACCAGAAGTCATAGGTGTCTCAACTAGTACTCATTCCTGCCAAGTCGTGTTACAATCAAAGACGTATCTTAAATAGACACGTTATACTCGTACATTACGGCTTTCAAAAACAGCTAAACTTTTCAAAATTTGAAAAAAGAATGTTATATGTGTCGCACCGTACCACAGACTACAGAGTACATTTTCCTGGTGTATTAATTATGCTAGACGCCATTTTAGGCGCGAGAAAATAAAATAATTTTATTATTTCTATTTGATTGCGAATGAAACGACACGTTTTTATATTGAACAGTTGCTGTGTAGTTTGTACATCCTCTGAAGATATATGAAGGCATGTTTTTTTCGAGTTTTCTTTACTTACAGAATTTAAAACAGTGCTAATAGTACTTTCGGTAAGCCTACAGACGCGTCTGTGAATTTTCCGGTAGTTACCTGATTTTTGTGTTGCCATTTTCCAGTGTCTATAACGTATCTATAGTTTTTATATCATTGGTTACAATGACCATTTCACGCGGGTAAACCGTTGTACAATGAAACTTTTTTTTATGGCTGTGGCATCAAAAAATCAACATATGATTATGCCAAAAATCGCGCGTATTTGCGTCACGACTAAACATCGCATGTAATTAGGCTTTCACATGTGGGATTATAACAATAAAACAACTGTCTAAAATACTGTGGACTGTGGCCGTGGCCGAGGAATATTGACGATACAGTTGAAAGAAAAGTTCAAGTATATTCAGATCAAATACTATAGATGCAATAGAAAACAAAAGCATCAACGAAGTGAACATCTATGTCCCGTGCAACTCTACCAATACTCTTTTACTTTTACGTTCTTCTACGCCCGTTATAAACTTTAATAGCTGTACCATTCAGAATGTAAATTACTATAATTCATTAAAGTTCCCCATTGACGGTTTTTTTGTATTTATTTATTTCATGGTCGTAGAAAAAGTTTTGTATGCAACTGCCGCTAACAGCTATTGTAATACTCGTGCTGATCTATTGTGCTATCACCTCGTGTTACAATAGCTATCATTGCTCGACAGTGGCATACTTAAATAACTATTCTTATGACGATAAACAAAACAATAATCTCAAATTTGTTGCGACTTGTATGCGCATCAATGTTCACTGTCATGTGAAGAACGACCTCGAGTTGTCACCGCTAACCGACAGTTGGCGCTGCCGTAGCTTCGGCACGATATCCAAGAGGCCTATAATGCGAAACTCCTCAGAATCAAGAATCTCCTCTGAATTCCCGGCAGCGAAAGTATACCTACATTCACAGTAAAATTCGTAATGTCTATTTAACAAATATCTGACTTTGAAGAAACTTCAAACCACGATCACCACCGTGGTTTAATAAGCTAGAGACACTAGACTAGTTCTGTTAGATCAGTCTTGTGTACTCAACAAAGTCCCCAAACTTATCTGTGCTCAAGTTTTAAGCGTATAAGTTTGTAGACCCAAAGCTGGTTGAACATAAACAATATCCTCCGCAACTTGGAAATCAATTTGCACCTATACACCTCGTAATCCGTTGCTGAAACTTGGACAGTAAACAGTTGGAACTTCCACTGAAATAATGCTCGCATTTTCTTTGTAATTGCTTACACCGTCGTCATACCTTCATTAGTAAGGGTAGGGTGGGGTAAAATTGTAAGCTAAGCTGATTTGGTATAAAAGTTCTGAGCGGAAAAAGTTTAGTGCAAAGTTACGCGTGGCATTATTTTTTAATTTTTGTTTTATTTTCACGCTGCGCTGGGGCAAAAGTTTATGCCAATGTCGGAAATGTACTCAAGATCTTTAAATATGTTACAGGTTGGGCAATTTTCACTTTAAATATTTAGAAGTGTATAATTATGTACCTATGTATTAATGTCCACTATACTTTGTTTACATAAAAAGTCACTTTAGGATTCCAGAATCTACTGTCACATCGTCTTTGTCTAAATTATACTCACCTTATTTAATAAGTCAACAGTATTTAAAATAAACATCGATGTCAGACACTTCTCAATCATAATTGATAATAAAAATGCATTACTTAAAATACAAAATTATTTACCGCGACAAAGTTAACGTTTCAGTTTTAATCGTCACCTTACCCCAACCTCCCACGCACCTGAACCTTACTAATAAACCCGATGCCATCAACATAGAAATTCACTCCCCTCGTCTCAGCTAATATAGAAATTGAATTGTTTACAAGAAATTCAGATTTATCCAACGCTCATCTAACCAAAATCTCGCTTAACAAAAGGGTAAAATATATTTACGAAGGAAATTTTCACTTTTGATGACGGAAAAAAACGAGCCAAGAATGGCGTTATAATAAAAAGGGGTGAATTTTATTTCTTGTTAGAAAACTGTAATGGCGGATACTCGGATTTCAATTTGTAATATTTCCTTTGTTGCTCTTTAGTCTATTGAGTTTTATGTTGAAGACATCGTGAATGGCACAAGAAAATAAAGATGTTTTGTCTTTGTCAATGTGATAGCAACAGGTGAAGTATTCATATTACTTAATGTTGAATAGATATAGAAGTTAGACACCAGGGGCACATGGTGCTAGATGGAAAGGTAGAAACTATATGGGGTCAACAAGGGGTACTTGTGCTTAAACACAGATTCGCTTGCATGTCGTATACCTGCTTAAACGGCAGTGATCATGGCAAAAAGACAAAAAAAAACTTAAAAAAAACCCCTGTACCAATATCATCCTGTATCACTGTACCTTATGGCCGAGGTGAGATGCCTTATTCCAAAATGATATTCAATAGGTTCTCAAGAAACATGTGAGATTAGTTCTCAGGTAATAATAAAACTAAGAACAAGGGTTGCTTAACTTTTGAAAAATGTTTTATGATCCAGCCAAGATACAGCTCTTACAGAATTGCGTTTGAAAAAAATCTTATAGCAATGAAGTTTATTGCTGTACAAGTTCTCGGATATAACTTAGTTGGTTTGTCAGAGTACTTTAAAATTGAAAATTCTTATAAATATAATTCAAACCTTCGGTTGAATAATGAAACGGAAAAATCTTGTAATAAGCTTCAATGCTCTAAACACCAAGCAAAAACGAGAATTTGTTCGTATTAAGAATGTAAAGAATCATTGTTGACCCCAATCTTGCTACGCCTCATAACCATGAGTTTTCCCTAAATTTGGAAGTCAAAGTGACGCTCACAGTAAGGGCCTGAGGACGGCGCGGTGGGCAACTCACCGGACGTACAGAAGCAGGCCCAAGACGACAGCGTGACGTGATAGCTTTAGAAGCGGGATAACACCCGAACAACCCCCAAAGACGCGAGTTAGTGCCCGAACTCCTAGGTGAAGCCGCAGTGGTAGCTAAGGTCTGACGGGATTCCTGGAATATCCTTCCGAGGATTAACCCGGAGCTCCCTACAGTAAGCAGTGTTAGGGCACGTGTGGCATTAGTCGGTAAGAGCCCGCATCCATGAGAGATTTTGACACGTAATAACAAGAAAGCCGTGAGACCGTCTCACCCGACTGCCCCTCTCTAAAACGTTTATTATGAAAGTGAAAGTTCAATCCGATTGACGTTGTCATTTTTGTTTTATTTCAAACTTTGAACAGACGATCCACGTGACCTAGTGACGTAGTTTAATGCAACAGAGTCACAAACTACAGGCACAAGTCCCGCCATAAGCCCCTCTGCAATCTATTTTATAGAGAAGGGCTAAAATCGCCTACAGTAAAAAAACAGTGACTAGTCAAAGGGAGACTGAACTCACTGGATTCCTAACACGGACGAACTTGTACGTACATGGAATAAAAAAAACCGCTGTTATTACACATTTACTAAGAACTTTAAATTGACTCTCCGAGGTAGCCAATCCGAAGCATTCATCTATTGTGGCACGTAAACAGATTGAATGAACCACTTACCAAGTTATTTACTCTGTATAGACGCGTCCGGCATGTTAAATACCCGACTATTTCTGTCTCTAATAATGTCGGGTTTATCTTTTTTTGTCGTTTAAGAAGAACATTCGATTTACGTAGACTGAAAGGCTTTTCAAAATACAACGTCTATTTCGACTGAGTGTTATTTTTGCTTACTCTTAAAACCCTGTCTCCGAAGCCCGATATTTACTGAATTTCTCTACTTCACGCAATAGTCTCATCTAAAGCTTTGAGAGATTGTTCTGCTATAAAAATCTATTAAGGTCATTAAGTTTTCTTTGTTTGGAGGTCCAAGCTAGCTTCTCCGGTAAGTGGCAATGGCAATTTTCTACCAATGTTATTAGTCTGTAAGCTTTCTGTAAAAACAAAAAATAAATAAATAAATAAATAAAGTGGTGCCCCTGTTAGCTGACGGATGAGGTCAAGGTGAAGTAGATAATTCGAAACAAAACCCTGCTATGAACCCGTCTCCTCTTATCTCGATCTTACTCTACAACGGTACAGTCACTATTCCAATTTGGTGAAGATTAGCGCAGCATTAGACGTCTTTCAATGTTGATGAGAAACAATTTGCAGAAATATTAAATACTTATTACAATATTAATTTTCTAAGAAACGCTACAATTTACTTTTAAATACGCTTTGTAAATCAAAGTGGCTTTCTTCGATCTTTTTACATTGATACATACAAGATAATTATCTAGTTTTCGGTTTCTGATTGATGTTCTAGGGCTTCCATCTGATACAATATTCGAAAACTTGATTCCAAGTTTTGGTTAGTCTGTATCACAATACCATGTCATGTGTGTCGTATTCCCGATAAGCGCCCCAGTCGATTGAGGTAATCAGAATGATTATTTTGAGCGCGGAATGCTTTTATGCACATTGTTTCGATGCTGTGGCTTGGCTGAAACCAGGTGGCTTTGTGTGTGTGTTTAGAGCGGCCCTGAAAGGAGGAACGGTAGGGAAAAGGACCTCCTGGAATGAAGCTCTCTTTGGAAGCCCCCCCGAGCATGTTGACAGATGAAACCAGACATCAAACGTGATTGTTTCCAGATCGATTGGCCTTTCAGAAATATTCCAGGGCCGTCCGAACCATTTTCCGGTCAATAATGCCATATTTGTTAACTATGAAGCAGTTCGTAGCTAACTTTTGTCAGATTCAAGTTTACTCTGAGTATGTATTTATTCATAAATCTACTTTAAACTGTACTGAAAGACAAAGCTCAATGCCACCATCATTATTAGCTGTGAATGTCAATGCACTCATTAGTTTATGAGAGAACATGCCACAACATATATATAGATGTCTGCTTACCAAGCATAATGTAACAAAAATGTCGGTTTGAATACCGCTCACCCTGATATTAATTAACTACAAACAGTTTAATCTGAAATGTACGCTTCAAACATTTAATTAATAATGTATTTTGAAATTTACCTTTTGTATATTCTGACTTTGATAATTGTAATTATCAAATCCAGAATATTTACATTTTCATTCTGATAATTATTAGAATGTAAAATGGTTACAATTTTTGTACAAATTTTGATTTTTTATTACATGCAAATAAAAGTACGGCTTTTGGATCTTTTTGTATTTAGCTCTCCAAATTGACGTCGCTCGCCAATCTCATATTTCTCAAGATAGTTTCGAAAGTCAAATGATACGCCTCTTCATGCTCCACTTGAAGAATCCGGGATTGTAAGAGGAGGGGAACTATTAGTGTTGATGGGTATATTATGGATATTTTTGAGTGGCAGTTCACGCCACTGAAACCCGTTTGACTAAAGCAAGTTCAATGACGCTGCATTTCTTTTAGGTATCAGCTGTATTCAAGTTCCTTGCTAAGGCCAAGGTCATTAACGAAAATTGATCTAATAAAAGCAAGATTTATGCTTTGCAAAACTTTCAAAGCAATCTAAATTTAGTCCATGTATTTGAAAAATAACTAGCTTGCTTTCAGAACTGATTAACTGAATCGCGTTCAGAATTGAATACGTTTATTATACTTTTTGAAATAGACCCGAGTCTTTCAAGGTCAAAGGTCAATTTAAAGATATGAGAACTTAAGCAGATGCTTTTATATAAAAGCTTTGGTTCATTGTAACTCTTGTAAGTGTTAATGGTGTGAATATCCTTGAACAATGTTTTATTATTTCGCATCTATGGATAGCGAAGTTTTAATTTAAAAGTTCAAGGGCCTATGGTTTTAAGTAGCTATATGGTTTTAATTTCAACTCAATACATCTATGCATTCACAGATGAACTGGTGGACAACATAACGTTCCTATTAAAAGCGTTTCGTTTCTCCTTTTGCGGTACCATAAACAAGAAGCCGTGAGACGCCCCTCTTACTTTTATTGTGAAAGTGAAAGTTCAATCCGATTGACGTTGTCATTTTTGTTTTATTTCAAACTTTGAACAGCTTGATGATCCACGTGACCTAGTGACGTAATTTAATGCAACAGAGTCACAGACCACAGACAAAGTCTCGCCATAAGCCCCTCTGCAATCTATTTTATCGAGAGGGGCTAAAATGACTAAATAAAGGTTGCCTGACAGAAATTGCTTTAAGCGATAAGGCCGCCCATTGTTGCCTATTTTGTTTCAATTTTCTATCCTGGAATACTATCTTGGCCTTCAATAAAGTGTATATTAAATAAATAAATAAAATAAATGAAGTTGACTTGATAATCTCATAAAAGACCATCAACTCGACAATATCAAAGAGCGTCATGTTTTTAGCGAGAACTAGAAGCATAACAAGGCATCCTGGGGTTATTCACTCTAAATAAGTTTATCAAGTTTGCAATTTTGCCCCCTTCCAGGTATCAAAACGCCCGCCATTCAAGTAAAGCTGCGAGAATCAACTTGTATTATTGACATGCATTTCATTAGTAAGTGTAACGTGGTCAAATAAACGTTTTTTCAAATGACAAGGTTTAAAGGCACTTAAGGCTAGTAATGTCTTTTTACGCGTTATGTAAATAACCGTAAGTCGTAAAGTTATTTGTAAGAGATCAAGATAAGGCCACGTTACTGACGTTACCTACACTGTAATTCACGGCTCCCCAATTACGACTGGTGATTTATGGGTTTATAATAAAGAGCTATTACTCAATGACGACTGACGATTTTTATGTGAGTAGCTAATACCCGCGTGGTAAAGTTTAGCCATAACTCTTTCCCTAATTCCCGGGGTGAAACCCCAAGTATTAACCCAGTTCATTATTGAATTTCACCATTGCACTTTTCCAATATTTAATTGTTGACCCAGTTGTCAACTGGTTCAAGGGTTACAATAAATAAATTATATTAAATAGATATTAATAATTTCTGAACATTCTCACACAAAGTCAGCTAGCCTAGCTATACTTATATATTTCTATCTAAATGGTATTATACACAGTAAACGCTCAAACCTAGGCAGTCGAACGCGCGATTTAGTAACAAACATCCAAACAGCCCCACAAACGTTCACACTAATAATATTAGTAGAATACTTTCCTTTATTATTCTATCATGTGCGTTTGGATTCGATACAAAATATTAATTTCACCACCCTGCTTAAATAAACCTTAGCCACCTGTAAAAGTAAAAAAGATAAATAACTTCATTCAGAGCCGAATCAATAAGAATGCACTTACTAGACAATAAAAAGAAAAATATACAGCTTTTAGATATATCATTTCCTGTTTGCTAGTGATAGATCTTTTCTTTTTCGTTTCATACGAAAACGCGTTATAGTAATGCCTATACGCCTCTTGGACAACTCTAGTGGCGCCGCGTGGTGGCCGATATAGGCAATACGTGGACGTTAGAGTGCGGTCAGCTGTACGGTTTACGTTTGTAATTCTCTCAAAAACGTTCAAAAGTGGTCTCTCCAAAAACGAAAAATGGGTGGTACGAGATACTGTTGTGTTGTGGGGTGCAAGAATTCCCAATCTCGGAGTCGGGATTTGACTTTTTATTCGTTTCCGAGACGAAATTGGGAAATTAAAAAAAGAGATGAGTGGATAAAAGCCGTCAGAAGAATGTAAGTATAAAAATTAGGTATAACGATTTGATAATTATTATAACTTAATATAATAATAGTTAAATACTAAAACTAACATTAGGATAAGTTATATTGTTACTAACACCATATGGATCTGAGTCCGAAATAAATTATTTGAATTGAATTGATTTTTTCGATTTTTCGCGAAAGAATTCTGCATAAATATTCTGGAATCCACTCTTCATTATAGTTTGGCTCATAATATTATTACAAAAACAATTTTTCTACGAACATATGGTAATTTGCTTAATACATAACCAGAAGTCATAGGTGTCTCAACTAGTACTCATTCCTGCCAAGTCGTGTTACAATCAAAGACGTATCTTAAATAGACACGTTATACTCGTACATTACGGCTTTCAAAAACAGCTAAACTTTTCAAAATTTGAAAAAAGAATGTTATATGTGTCGCACCGTACCACAGACTACAGAGTACATTTTCCTGGTGTATTAATTATGCTAGACGCCATTTTAGGCGCGAGAAAATAAAATAATTTTATTATTTCTATTTGATTGCGAATGAAACGACACGTTTTTATATTGAACAGTTGCTGTGTAGTTTGTACATCCTCTGAAGATATATGAAGGCATGTTTTTTTCGAGTTTTCTTTACTTACAGAATTTAAAACAGTGCTAATAGTACTTTCGGTAAGCCTACAGACGCGTCTGTGAATTTTCCGGTAGTTACCTGATTTTTGTGTTGCCATTTTCCAGTGTCTATAACGTATCTATAGTTTTTATATCATTGGTTACAATGACCATTTCACGCGGGTAAACCGTTGTACAATGAAACTTTTTTTTATGGCTGTGGCATCAAAAAATCAACATATGATTATGCCAAAAATCGCGCGTATTTGCGTCACGACTAAACATCGCATGTAATTAGGCTTTCACATGTGGGATTATAACAATAAAACAACTGTCTAAAATACTGTGGACTGTGGCCGTGGCCGAGGAATATTGACGATACAGTTGAAAGAAAAGTTCAAGTATATTCAGATCAAATACTATAGATGCAATAGAAAACAAAAGCATCAACGAAGTGAACATCTATGTCCCGTGCAACTCTACCAATACTCTTTTACTTTTACGTTCTTCTACGCCCGTTATAAACTTTAATAGCTGTACCATTCAGAATGTAAATTACTATAATTCATTAAAGTTCCCCATTGACGGTTTTTTTGTATTTATTTATTTCATGGTCGTAGAAAAAGTTTTGTATGCAACTGCCGCTAACAGCTATTGTAATACTCGTGCTGATCTATTGTGCTATCACCTCGTGTTACAATAGCTATCATTGCTCGACAGTGGCATACTTAAATAACTATTCTTATGACGATAAACAAAACAATAATCTCAAATTTGTAGCGACTTGTATGCGCATCAATGTTCACTGTCATGTGAAGAACGACCTCGAGTTGTCACCGCTAACTGACAGTTGGCGCTGCCGTAGCTTCGGCACGATATCCAAGAGGCCTATAATGCGAAACTCCTCAGAATCAAGAATCTCCTCTGAATTCCCGGCAGCGAAAGTATACCTACATTCACAGTAAAATTCGTAATGTCTATTTAACAAATATCTGACTTTGAAGAAACTTCAAACCACGATCACCACCGTGGTTTAATAAGCTAGAGACACTAGACTAGTTCTGTTAGATCAGTCTTGTGTACTCAACAAAGTCCCCAAACTTATCTGTGCTCAAGTTTTAAGCGTATAAGTTTGTAGACCCAAAGCTGGTTGAACATAAACAATATCCTCCGCAACTTGGAAATCAATTTGCACCTATACACCTCGTAATCCGTTGCTGAAACTTGGACAGTAAACAGTTGGAACTTCCACTGAAATAATGCTCGCATTTTCTTTGTAATTGCTTACACCGTCGTCATACCTTCATTAGTAAGGGTAGGGTGGGGTAAAATTGTAAGCTAAGCTGATTTGGTATAAAAGTTCTGAGCGGAAAAAGTTTAGTGCAAAGTTACGCGTGGCATTATTTTTTAATTTTTGTTTTATTTTCACGCTGCGCTGGGGCAAAAGTTTATGCCAATGTCGGAAATGTACTCAAGATCTTTAAATATGTTACAGGTTGGGCAATTTTCACTTTAAATATTTAGAAGTGTATAATTATGTACCTATGTATTAATGTCCACTATACTTTGTTTACATAAAAAGTCACTTTAGGATTCCAGAATCTACTGTCACATCGTCTTTGTCTAAATTATACTCACCTTATTTAATAAGTCAACAGTATTTAAAATAAACATCGATGTCAGACACTTCTCAATCATAATTGATAATAAAAATGCATTACTTAAAATACAAAATTATTTACCGCGACAAAGTTAACGTTTCAGTTTTAATCGTCACCTTACCCCAACCTCCCACGCACCTGAACCTTACTAATAAACCCGATGCCATCAACATAGAAATTCACTCCCCTCGTCTCAGCTAATATAGAAATTGAATTGTTTACAAGAAATTCAGATTTATCCAACGCTCATCTAACCAAAATCTCGCTTAACAAAAGGGTAAAATATATTTACGAAGGAAATTTTCACTTTTGATGACGGAAAAAAACGAGCCAAGAATGGCGTTATAATAAAAAGGGGTGAATTTTATTTCTTGTTAGAAAACTGTAATGGCGGATACTCGGATTTCAATTTGTAATATTTCCTTTGTTGCTCTTTAGTCTATTGAGTTTTATGTTGAAGACATCGTGAATGGCACAAGAAAATAAAGATGTTTTGTCTTTGTCAATGTGATAGCAACAGGTGAAGTATTCATATTACTTAATGTTGAATAGATATAGAAGTTAGACACCAGGGGCACATGGTGCTAGATGGAAAGGTAGAAACTATATGGGGTCAACAAGGGGTACTCGTGCTTAAACACAGATTCGCTTGCATGTCGTATACCTGCTTAAACGGCAGTGATCATGGCAAAAAGACAAAAAAAAACTTAAAAAAAACCCTTGTACCAATATCATCCTGTATCACTGTACCTTATGGCCGAGGTGAGATGCCTTATTCCAAAATGATATTCAATAGGTTCTCAAGAAACATGTGAGATTAGTTCTCAGGTAATAATAAAACTAAGAACAAGGGTTGCTTGACTTTTGAAAAATGTTTTATGATACAGCCAAGATACAGCTCTTACAGAATTGCGATTGAAAAAAATCTTATAGCAATGAAGTTTATTGCTGTACAAGTTCTCGGATATAACTTAGTTGGTTTGTCAGAGTACTTTAAAATTGAAAATTCTTATAAATATAATTCAAACCTTCGGTTGAATAATGAAACGGAAAAATCTTGTAATAAGCTTCAATGCTCTAAACACCAAGCAAAAACGAGAATTAGGACGGCGGTAAAACAGCGGTTATGAAATGAGGAACATCGAAAGCGAATAATTCTTTCTTTATGCAATAAAGACGTAATTTATTTTCAGTTATTTTCTAAAGGGAAATCTTTTCAAATCGTCCTTTTCATACCGTGAGATCCCAGGGGGAAAATGTGTGAAAAAATATCTTCCTGCTCCTTCAAATTGATCAAAGTAGATTACTACGTTTGTTCGTATTAAGAATGTAAAGAATCATTGTTGACCCCAATCTTGCTACGCCTCATAACCATGAGTTTTCCCTAAATTTGGAAGTCAAAGTGACGCTCACAGTAAGGGCCTGAGGACGGCGCGGTGGGCAACTCACCGGACGTACAGAAGCAGGCCCAAGACGACAGCGTGACGTGATAGCTTTAGAAGCGGGATAACACCCGAACAACCCCCAAAGACGCGAGTTAGTGCCCGAACTCCTAGGTGAAGCCGCAGTGGTAGCTAAGGTCTGACGGGATTCCTGGAATATCCTTCCGAGGGTTAACCCGGAGCTCCCTACAGTAGGCAGTGTTAGGCCACGTGTGGCATTAGTCGGTAAGAGCCCGCATCCATGAGAGATTTTGACACGTAATAACAAGAAAGCCGTGAGACCGTCTCACCCGACTGCCCCTCTCTAAAACGTTTATTATGAAAGTGGAAGTTCAATCCGATTGACGTTGTCATTTTTGTTTTATTTCAAACTTTGAACAGACGATCCACGTGACCTAGTGACGTAGTTTAATGCAACAGAGTCACAAACTACAGGCACAAGTCCCGCCATAAGCCCCTCTGCAATCTATTTTATAGAGAAGGGCTAAAATCGCTTACAGTAAAAAAACAGTGACTAGTCAAAGGGAGACTGAACTCACTGGATTCCTAACACGGACGAACTTGTACGTACATGGAATAAAAAAAACCGCTGTTTTTACACATTAACTAAAAACTTTAAATTGACTTTCCGAGGTAGCCAATTCGAAGCATTCATCTATTGTAGCCTTAGATCATCTAACCACAGGATGCGCCTTACTTAAGCATTGTTTTCTGCCATTGCACATGACCATTTGGTCTTTTGGCTTTATGAAAAGCCTGTACATCAGTACATCATTTTATATGATTAAACTAGTACATTACATTGTAGTTGACTGTACAATAACAATTAACACACAACAGCCATTACGCGTTTGTCGATTAATACATTTTTAATTGCAATGAAATTTTATTTGTCTTTGTGTTTTCCCCTTCATTTGTATGAAAACTGGCAGAATATTTTTGTATGCGGTGGTTCGCAAAGGCTAGTCCCGTGTTATATGGTCTAAGATTGTAGCACGTAAACAGATTGAATGAACCACTCACCAAGTTATTTACCCCGCATAGACGCGTCCGGCATGTTAAATATCCGACTATTTCTATCTCTAATAATGTCGGGTTTTTATTTTTTTGTTGTTTAAAGTAGGAAATTGGTTAACGTAGAGTGAAATGCTTTTCAATTTACGTCGTGTATTTCGACTGTGTGTTATTTTTGATTATTTTCAAAACCCTGTCTCCGAAGCCCGAAATTTATTGAATTTCTTTACTCCACGCAATAGCCTCATCTAAAGCTTTGTAATATTGTGCAGTATCTAGCTAAGTCACTTTCTTCTCAATAAAAATCAATAATATAGAATCAAATCACTGTTCTCAATAATAAGAAAGCTGAATGTGGGCGGCATAAGTTCCTTGCTTCGGCCATTCCGTAAGGTGTTTTGCGCAGCTATGAGGTGCTATAAGGATCTATCAAGGTCAACTTTTATTTTTCTTTGTTTGAGGTCCAAGCTAGCTTCTCTGGTAAGTGGTGCACTTGTTAGCTAGCGAATGAGGTCAAGGTGAAGAAACGAATTCAAAACAAAATCCACCCGTCTCCTCTTATACTGAAGATGAGCTCAGCGATGTCTCTCAATGTTGATGAAAAACAATTCGCAGAAATGTGAAATACTTTTTGCAATATCAATTTTCTAAGAAACGCTACAATTACCTACTTCTAAATAAGTTTTAAATAGATCAAAGTGGATTAGTTACGGTAATTATCTAGTTTTCGGTTTCTGATTGATGTTTTACGGCTTCTATCTGATAAACTGCTATGAAACTTGATTCCAAGCTTTTAAATATATAGCTTAGGTAAATTTGTATCACAACACCATGTTATATGTTTAAGAAAAATCGTCTTGTTTAATTACGGTTATATTAAAAGTTATAATAAAAGCGCATTTATGTACTTGGCTTCGCTGCTACTGGGGCAACAAGGTGGCTTTATATGGGTATCTCGGCCTACAGAGGGAGAAGGGGGGGGGGGCGTATAGGACGTCTCGGGATTAAGTTCACTTCTGAGGACCTACTACTACCTCTATAAGGAGCAAACTACCACGCTACACTGCTCTAGAGCGCGAGATATTCTTGAGACGATCGAGCAGGCTGGAAGGCCATACTGGGGCACTCTACTCAGCGACGCACATAAAGTCTTTGAAGCGGTAACTCCAATCCGGAAAGTTAAAGGCACTCCAGCATACTCTAACTCTTGTAGTTCTCCCGCTCTGTTTGCCTGCAAACCCTTGCAAGTGCTCAGGAACACGTTTGTGGCTTTACGGATCAAACCCGGCTTGACCACTTTTAACCGCATGACTGCAGGACTTACAGGCCTACCATAACAAAACCACCTCGCGCAATGGGGTCAGCTGCCAAAAATTTATTTGGTGACCAACAGAGTCCGCTAAATTACACGAACAATAAGTGCAGCACTTAATTTGGTCGCTCCAAGATGCACCAGCCGTTCTGCTTCCGCCCTACCGAGCATGGCAGAAAAATATTAGAAACTTGACTGGAAAACATTGAGGCTTCCCGATTTATGTTTGTCAGCGTTTCAAAAATATTGTAGGTTTGTTAAAGCAACTATATTATTAAAAAAAGAGATGTTTGAAAAATACTAAGCTGTTAATGGCAAACTTATGTCTGATTCAAGTTTCCTTGTCTGAAGATATTTAGATATCAACTTTAAATTGTACCTAAAGACAACCCTCAATCCCACTGCCAAAATTAGCTGTAAATGTCAATATTACAATCGTAACTTTACGAGACAACATGCCAAATAAAGATGTCTGCTTACTAAGCATAATATAGCAAAAATGTCGGTTTGAATACCGCTCGCCCCGATATTAACTAACTACAAACAGTTTAATCTGGAATGAAATAAGCTTCAAACATTTAATTAATAACGTATTTTGAATTTTACATTTTGTATATTCTGGCTTTGATAATTATAATAATCAAAGCCAGAATATTTACATTTACATTCTAATCATTATTAGAATGTAAAATTGGTTGTACAAATTTTGGTGTTTTGATTATATTATGATAATAAAAGTGCGACTTTTGGATCCTTTTGTATTTAGCTCTCCAAATTGACGTCGCTCGCCAAT
Organism: Miltochrista miniata; assembly: GCA_933228765.1. Taxonomy (NCBI): domain Eukaryota; kingdom Metazoa; phylum Arthropoda; class Insecta; order Lepidoptera; family Erebidae; genus Miltochrista; species Miltochrista miniata. Next base: position 10,011,814 of record OW121769.1, read on the forward strand.
CTCACATTTCTCAAGATGGTTTCGAAAGCCCAATGATACGCCTCTTCACCCTCCACTTGAAGAACCTGGGGTTGTAAGAGGAGGGGAACTATTGGTGTTGATGAGTATAATTATGGATATTTAGTGTGTGTGTGTGTGTGTGTGTGTTTGTAAGTCTGTCTGTGGCATCGTAGCTCCCAAACGGGTGAACTGATTTTGATTCTGTTTCTTTTGTTTGAAAGATGGGTTAAGGGAGAGTGTTCTTAGCTATGTCTTATAACAATCGGTTAAGCCATTTCAAAGATATGAGGGGTGAAAGTGGTGATGAAAAATTGAATGTGTTCAAATATACCCGTGTTGGGTATCAAATGAAAGGTCATAACTTATACATTACGATACCGCTATAAGTTTTATGAAAATCGGTTTAGCCATTCGAAATATATGAGGAGTGGAATGTATTTCTAATTCTGTAACCACACCCCGCGCAATTCGCATTAGCTCGGAATAATTTTTGATAGAGTATACGTATGTTAATATTAAAAAACCCCTATAAAATCCCTATAAAAAGCATGAAATAAAAAAATAAATTAAAAATTTAAAAAACCCCCGACTCACAAAAAATGAACAATAAAAAATCCTGGAAAAAGTAAAAAAATAACTATTATATTATGACCTATCTACCCTAAGTATTGAACCTTTATTATTATTGGTAGCTATATTATTTAGGTATTCATATTTTTAACTTACAGTTTGTCTCGTTGGGGACCGCTCACCTAATCATAACCTAATCGTACGTCTGTCTCTGTTTAGGTATAGAGCGGTGCCCCCGACGAGACCAACTGTTAGTTAAAAATAATTTTTCAATAAAAAATAACGGGTGCACCGAAAAATATATCTATCTAGGTGAAAGTTCTCATCAATACAAATCAATCAAGCCCAAACACAAGGTAGCTGCTGTAAATCATTAAGGAATTCCCTCGACTGTCTTTCGGTTCCATCATCAGATCGACTCCAGACATTCGTTAAATTGTAGTACATTAAAGCACTGAATTAAAAAGTTACCAAACGCACTCTAGTTGTCCCTACAATTTTCGGTGGTTGCCCTCGATTTCTCCTGAATCCCATCATCAGATCCTGACCTGGTGAAATTGGGACCCCCTTATAAGTGAACTCTATCCAACAAAAAGCAGATTTGAAATTCGTCTATAATTGACGAAATATCGGTGAACATACATGAAACATTGACAACTTCCTTTTTTTTTAAAGTCGAATCTATAAATCTAGGTGTAAAGTTCTCATCAATACAAATCAATCAAGCCCAAACACAAGGTAACTGCTGTAAATTGTTAAGGAATGCCCTCGTCTGTCTTACGACTCTATCTTCATGTCGACTCCAGACCTTCATTAAAGTGTAGAACATTAAAGCACTTAATTAAAAAGTTAACAAACGCACTAGTTGTCCCTACAATTTTCGGTGGTTGCCCTCCTTTTCTCCTGGATCCCATCATCAGATCCTGACCTGGTGAAAATGGGACCACCTCAGAAGTAAACCCTATTCAACAAAAAAAGAAATTTTGAAATCGGTCTATAATTGACGGAAATATCGCCTAACATACATAAAAAAAAATACATACAGACGAATTGAGAACCTCCTCCTTTTTCTGAAGTCGGTTAAAAATATGAATACCTAAATAATATAGCTACCAATAATAATAAAGGTACAATACTAGGTCATAATATAATAGTTATTTTTTTACTTTTCCAGGTTTTTTTATTGTTCTTTTCTTTTATATACCTTTTCTTAACGAGTTCGATTCGTCACTCCCCTGTTTCTACTTGAAGTAATCCTTGATTGTTGTGCGCTAGGATTGACGGATCGAGGGTGTGTGGAGGGCGCCCCTTTCCTCTACTCGACCCTTTATTGTTAGTTTGGGTAGACACAAATAAAATGTTGTCTTTCTTATAAAAGAACGGAAGGAATCAATAAAATCGAAAGCTTTTATTGTATGCCGTGGTTTGGCTTGAAGCAGTTGAAAATTTAAAACAACAAAATTGGAATGATAATAACATATTTGTTGACGTTTTTACACTAAGCCAGTAAGTAGCATTATTTAGGCTTACGTCACGTGAGCCGCTAGCGTAACCGGAATGCTACCGTTCCTATACAACAGACTGATCGACGTACATTATTATTTCTGTGTATGTTTTCTTTCATTTATATCGTTATAGTTTTCGTAGTATTAATAACCCACAACAAAACAGACGTCAAAAGGCAGTTGGTTAGAATACACCCAATGAAATGCCTAACAAAAAAAGGGATTTGACCCATATACAAAAATATCATACACTGCAGAGTATTTACACGTGTTTGTGTATGTCTGTTTGTATACGGTCCACTCGTGGTAAGTCACAAGATAAAGCAAAAAGCCTTAAAAAAATTACGAGCACCAAAAGCCCACAGCCTACCAAAAGTCGCTCAAGGCGTCTAAAAAGGATTTTTTTTAAATAATCCGGTGTACAAAACTCGTCAGACAAGATTACAGTGTACACAATTTTTTATTATGATAATACAAACATATTTACAAATTGAGAAATTAAAATTACTTATATTCTACAGAAAAAAATTACAAAACAGTTTTTATTCGTATATCAATTCAAACATAATTTATGATGTTTACTTGTACTCGCCGTGTTTTCATTAGGAAAAGTTTTAATTTTATCAAAACGTTTCGGGCTTCTCAGAGTCTAATCTAAATGTCAACTTAATTGAAAAAGTTCACTTTATGAGTTATACTTTTCACACTTTTTTGTTTACGTCGTTCGTGTTTATAAGAGTTTAGTGTTTTTGAGCTGTCAAATCCAAGATTTAATAAAAACCATCTTAACTTTAGGTCTGGGTGGTGTGAGAGATATGTATATTGGCCTTTGTAATAGTCCTCTGGCCAACCCTGCATCGGTTGAAGCCCAGACATTATATAAATTAGCAGACCTAGGTTTAGAATACTTAAATAAACTGGTTTATGCGACATTATTGTATGCCTTCACGGGGCGATGTGGTCACAAAGCGACAAAGCCCTTTAATATTTTTATTGTTTTCCTTCTATTTATTAACTGTATTTTGTAATAATTTAGTTATGAAAGTATACTTAGGTTTTTAATTTTTTTACCCAGTGGGTGCCAGTTGAAAACCAGCGCCGGGTACTTGTGCCCGGCAATATGCTGAACTGGTTCCCAGTTTTTGTGCAATGACGTATGTACCTACCTATTATATATTCTATTATTAGTATTGTGTTTGTTTGTATTATCTTTATTAATTAAGGCAGTATTGTTGTTGCAGAAAAAATAAAAATATTTTTCTTTCTTTCTTTCTTTCTAATAAAAAAAAAATTAGGTCGGGGTTGTATCATTCAACATTATGATTTAGTATTTTTTGGGGTTACTATAATAACATAATAATAATAATCTTTATTTTCAGGCAACAATAGATAGTTACAGGTGTTCTTAACTTATTCTACGGCCCATAGATAAATACCTTTAAACTAGAAATACATAACACTTATATCTTAACCTAATTGACACGTAGCAACGTAGACGTGTCTCTCGGCCAGAAATCAGGATCCATGACGGTGGTGATGAAATCTGTTGGCACCCTCACCACTAAGCCACGCTGGGAAAACGGTTACGACTGACCACAGCGTGGAGTTTCTTTCGAGTTTTCCGGTAGTTCACCATAACCTCATGCATTAGTCAACAAGTCCACCACTTGGAGATGAGGCTAACTCAAACTTCGAAAATACTGGTAGGACTCTATCGCACACATATAGATATCGGTCTTTTAAACTTTAGTTTGAACCCGAGGTTCAGCAACAGATATTTCGTCAACTTAAACAAATAAACGCTAGAATGATGCTTATCAAAAATCACGTATATTTTGATGCACCTTACGTACGTGACTAAGGCATCATTTGCACTACCTAAAATTATATCTTGAACAAGAAGCCGTGAGACGGTCTAACCCGACTGCCCCTCTGTGAAAGTGAAAGTCAATCCGATTGACGTTGTCATTTTTGTTTTATCTCAAACTTTGAACAGATGATCCACGTGACCTAGTGACGTAATATACTGCAACAGAGTCACAGACTACAGACACAAGTCTCGCCATAAGCCCCTCTGCTATCTATTTTATAGAAAGGGGCTAAAAGGCAGTAAGAGCTCAGACACATTATAAGTAATGTAACAACCTTTCGTGCACTCACTTGGTAAGCAAATAGTCATTTTGTATATGAAACCAATTTATACTCGTCGAATACAATAACTGTTCATTCGTTCATTCACCATGATAAGCTTTAAAAATCTTTTTTGCGCAGCAATCATCCAACAAATAGAATACAAAATGGGCTTATTATTTGGCAGGTTATTTCCCCAGAAATTGGCTTTTCAAGCCTTAGTTTCGCGTGCCCTACTGACTCCCCTAATTCCATAGAAGGTGACAGGTGGCTACACGATCCATCATCTTGCCAGTAATATGGCACAGGCAAAAGGTTTTAGGGTTAATAACTGGCTTACTTTTGAAAGTGATTCTCATTAGCATTTACGGGTAGTTATTAACAAGAAAATGTTCGGAAAGTTGGGGTCTGTTTCACGAATCAGCAAAACTGTATGTAGCGAAAAGTTTTTGGCCTATTTTACGAGTAAGTAACGTAGTATGTAATGATGCATGAGTAATAACAATCAATCAAATCAGTCTGGCGCTGTCCTTAACTGAAAGTAGGACTGTCTCAATCATTTTGGGATTGTGTTTTACATGTTTGTACTACGTTCACTGTTTTTAAGGAGTTGTTTCAAGCTTCTTTTTAACCGACTTCAAAAAAGGAAGAGGTTACTCAATTCGACCGTATATATTTTTTTTCTCTTTGCCAAGGGGCCCGTCCGTGAAATGCACAAAAAGCTTAGACCATATAACACGGGACTAGCCTTTGCGAACCACCGCATACAAAAATATTCTGCCAGTTTTCATACAAATGAAGGGGGAAACACAAAGACATATAAAATTTCATTGCATTTAAAAATGTATTTATCGACAAACGCGTAATGGCTGGGTCATGTGCAATGGCAGAAAACAATGCTTAAGGAAGGCGCATCCTGAGGTTAGATGATCTAAGACAAAAAGACACTTAGGATTTTGCAAATATTTATGAACTCGCTTCATTAAATGACATTCAAATGAAATCTTAATTTCTTATTAGATGAGACTACATTAGCACCGTGTCCCAGCGGGATCCAGCCTGTGGTAGGGGGCGTCAGCATCGTCATCGAGTCCTTGATGAAGTATCTGGGGCTCGTACTCGATGGCCGGTGGAACTTCGGACATCAGTTCCGAAGTTTGGTCACAAAACTGAGGTGGGCATCAGCCACACTCGCGCGGCTGATGCCCAACATCAGGGGACCCAACGCTCCCTACAGGAGACCGCAGCGATGACACAGCGGGGACCGCAGCGTTGACCACAGCGCTCCACACGCTGGTGGAGTGCACGGCGCCGGCGTGGGCGCCCCTCGTAGTGGGTCTAGACGTGGACACTCTCTCGCTCGAGACCATGGTGCGAGCCATGATCTCCAACGTGAGTAAGTGGGACTGCGCCGCACAGAGGTGAAAAATGCCCAAAAGACGGTCATTATTATGCTAAGCATATTATCGCCTATATATTGCTACAATTAGTCAAAAATAGTAATTAGACGGTGCTTTATTAAAACTTTACCTTATTGACACTATGTTTCATTGATTTATTTAATCTTACTAATAATAATAGGCCGGCAAAGCGCGTGTTAGGTCGCGTATAGAAAAGGACTTCATAGTCACTCCGTGTGGACCCTATAACTCTTTATCTAAGAAATTCATCTTAGCCGTTATAGAATTCCTTCAAAGTTTATTAAATGGACTAAATTTGAGAATATTTTCAGATTTTTTGAACCAGCCGATTAGGTTTTAGAGAGGGGATGGGAGATGCCCTATTTTAACAAAAAAATGCGCTTTAAAATTAGATTTCTTGCAAATAGTAGATAATCTTGAACCGCTCGTCGCTCTGAGCACTCAGTGTAATGTCTATGTTTACTTCAGTAAACAACTTTCACCATGGGCGGTCCTTGGATGGGTGACCACCACTTGACCACTTTGCGAAATTTATTTACAAGCGTTTCCGTGCTTCGGAAGGCACTTTAAGCGATTGGTCCGGGTCATCAGAATCATAAAAGTCTTTATGCCAAGTTGAAGGCGTTGAGGTAGGCTTGAAAAAGTTCTTCAGTGGGTCACAACCTGCGTCTAGGTTGGCAGGGCGTGTGTACCGCATCTGGTGTTTCAAACGTCTTTAGGCTACGGTAACCAACTATCAGGTGGGCCCCGTAAGCTTGTCTTCCACCTCAGTAGTTTAAAAATTGATACCTAAATAACAAAAACACATTTTAGCAACTTTGCAAACCTTTTAAGAGACTTATCTTATGATACCCCACACAATGGAGTAGACCCAAGTAAAAAAAGCATACACCCTGGGTATACACCCCCTTTTTTTCGGGGTTTTATTTTAATACTTTGTAGGCGTGATAAACACACATATCCATGCAAAGTTTTAGCTTTCTAGCACTAACTGTTTGAACAGTAAGTCTAGGACGGACATGGTGAAACTACAAGGGTTTACGGAACCCTAAAAATTAGCAAGTCCAAAAATAATACTATTACATTATAAAAATTTTTAATACTTATGATTATTTTATAACATTTTTAATAATTATATGGAAAAAATAGATAATTTGATCATTAACATTTTTGTGAGTATTTTTTTCATAAATGAACATTGTTATATTTAGCACTACTTTGTTCTGGTGATGCAGGTGGTTGCAGCTAAATTTAGTGTCATATGAAAGCTACACATATATGCTTTAGAAATATGTTAAAAATCCTGATTAAGTGCACTTTAGTATAAACTTTTTCACAGTTTAAAAAATAAAGGAACTGGAAAGTATAGTCTTCTATTCAAGGCTATATATATATATAAAATAGTAAGTTATGTAAGTGTTTTAGTTAATTAGAAACAATATACATACCTTAAGGTATAGACTTCATTACGTTATTCACTTAAAATCAACTTTATAACATTTAAAAATCGTAGTCATAACAAATGTTCATAATTGTAAAAAAATACCCTATTAGCATAACTGTTTTAGTTCAAGGTTGTGGATGTCTGAATAATATGTAAGAAATGTTTTACAGATCATTATTAGATAGTGGGATATATCTAGTTCCTAATTTTGGTTACTATTTTTGAAACAAAGTATCTTTGTTTTTTTGAATTTTGACCGTGAATTTCGTATTTCTCACCTGTGTGCGCCGCCTCTTTCTTCGAGCAGGTCATGCTCGTGAAAGAGACGGCGGGGCGGGAACAGGAGAGAACTCTCTCACCGAGTTCCGACGTGTCTTCGCCGAAGACTATCGGCCTCCATGACCGGGGGCCTGAGGACGATGAGAGGGCTGCTCACCATCCTTACAGAAGCAGGCCCATGACGGCAGCGTGACGTGAGGAGTTCACGCGTTACCTTTGTCAATTTGATTATTCCTGCAATTTCGATAATTTTTAATAATTTTGGGTGGTGTTTCTTCTAATGTAAATAATTATTTTGTAAATAGCACACGGTGTTAATGTAGTCTCATCTATTAAGAATTTAAGGATCCATTTTGGTGTCATTTAATGAAGTGAGTTCTTGAATATTTCCAAATTCCTAAGTGCATTCTTTACGGACGGGCCCCTTAATAGTCAGCAGGTGCATTTATAAGTCAAGCTGGCTTGGGTGTGAAGATTTTTATTGAGCTCACACGAAAAATATATGAGCCAACAACAAAAGTCGCCAGACCCAAGCCAGCTTTACCGACTTGCTTGAATGCTATTTATTGATCCAAAATATTCAATAAACTTTTCTATAACTAATTGAATGGCAAGCTTCCCTTTCTCTGATCATGTTGAACACCATTAAATTAGCTTTTAAAATGTGGAAAATCCAGCTGAAACTCGTTATCAATGACTTAAAACCCGTTTGAATAATGCAAGTTCAATGACGTTGCATTTCTTTTATGTATCAGCTGTATTCAAGTTCCTTGCAAAGGTCAAGGTCATTAACGAAAGTTGATCTAATAAAAGCAAGATTTATGCTTTGCAAAATTTTCAAAGCAATCTAAATTTTGTCGATGAATTTGAAAAATAACTAGCTTGCTTTCAGAACTGATTAACCGAATCGCGTTCAGAACTGAATACATTTATTATACTTTTTGAAAAAGACCCGAGTCTTTCAAGGTCAAAGGTCAATTTAAAGATATGAGAACTTAAGCATATGCTTTTATATAAAAGCTTTGGTTCATTGTAACTCTTGTAAGCGGTAATGGTGTGAATATCCTTGAACAATGCTTTATTATTTCACCTGGATTGCGAAGTTTGATATATTTAAAGGTTCAAGTGCCTATGGTTTTAAGTAGCTATATATGGTTTTAATTTCAACTCAATACATATATGCATTCTCAGATGAACTGGTGGACAACATAACGTTCCTATTAAAAGCGTTCCGTTTCTCCTTTTGCGGTACCATAAACAAGAAGCCGTGAGACGGTCTCACCCGACTGCCCCTCTAACGTTTATTGTGAAATTGAAAGTTCAATCCAATTGACGTTGTCATTTTTGTTTTATTTCAAACTTTGAACAGATGATCCACGTGACCTAGTGACGCAATTTAATGAAACAGAGTCACAGACTACAGACGCAAGTCTCGCCATAAGCCCCTCTGCAATCTATTTTATAAAGGGGCTAAAATGACTAAATAAAGGTTTCCTGGCAGAAATCGCTTTAAGCGATAAGGCCGCCCATTGTGTTGCCATTTTGTTTCAAATTTCTATCCCGGAATAATATCTTTGCGTACCATAAAGTGTACAATAATAGTACATTATGACACAAGTTCGGTAAGTTGATAACTACAGCCGAGGCAATATTGCTAGCCCGAGCCGTAGGCGAGGGCTACAAGAAAGCAGAGGCTGTAATTATCAACGCGAACGTGTGTCATACGACGTTTTATAACACATTTGTGAGGAAACAAGGAAATAAATAAAACGGGGACATTCATAAATTAACAAAAAAACGTAGGTAGCAAAAAATAGCGATAATAAGGCGCGCGGAATTTTACTTGTTCACAAATTAGCGATGCGCGCATCAGCGCTTCCTTTTTTTCTTACTTCTTAAGGCAAAGGCACAAAAATAGCCAGTATTACTAATACATGAAATTAATATTGTTTGCTTTGGTTTCATATAAATGGTTGTAATTTATTAAATTAAATAATTAAATGTTTACTTTACTATATATTGTATCTCCGAAAGTTAATTTTATTCATAAAATGTTGACCACTTTTCAGACATAAAAACATTTTGCTAAGATTTAAAAAAGGAACCGTTCGTTTTAGACGCAATCGTCCGTTTTACTTTACATTACCGGACTAGGCCGTAATGAGATACATTACGTTAGTGAAATTGGTCAAATAAGAGACCCTTTACGAGCAAATGTGTTATAAATAAAGTTGACTTGATAGTCTCATAAAAGAACTTCAACTCTACAATATCAAAGAGCGTCATGTTTTTATCGAGAACTAAAAGCATAACATGGCATCCTGGAGTTATTCACTTTAAAGACCTTGTTTATCAAGTTTGTAATTTTGCCCCACTCCATGTATTATAGCGCCCACGCAAGTAAAGCCGCGAGAATCAACTTGTTTTATTGACAAGCATTCATTAGTAAGTGTCATGTAGTCAAATACAAATAAACGATATTTTCAAATGATAAGGTTTAAAAGGCACTTAAGGCTAGTAATGTCTTTTTACGGGTTATGTAAATAACCGTAAGTCGTAAGGTTATTTGTAGATCAAGATAAGACCACTGTTAGATACGCATGTAGTAGGGGACGATAGTCAAACACGGTAGTCTTTTTTATTTTTTTTTTGATGTGAGGGAAAATCCTCGTAGGATGCTATGCCGGACTCTTACCGACTAAAAAACCTCACGTAACGCCCAACAGCCTATAGTTGAGAGCCCCGGGTAAGCCCTCAGGAAGGTTGTCCCGTGACTCCCAACAGACCTACGGCCGCCAATGCGGGCTCGCCCAGGGGATGGTTCGGGTGCAATCCCGCGACTATGGGGGGTTTCGGGTGTGACCCCGCTTCTAAAGGGGGGCGTGCGTGAGTTGCTCACGTCACGCTGCAGTCATGGGCCTGCTTCTGTAAGGATGGTGAGCGGCCCTCTCACCGTCCTCAGACCCCTGGTCATGGAGGCCGATAGTCCTCGGCGAAGACACGTCGGTGGCGCCCAGGCCGCCGACTGCGGAACTCGGGTGGAAGAGAAACACGGTAGTCTATAGCACACTGGTGTATTCCAACAAAACAAGTTGTAGTACCAAATCGCGGCCAATGATATATAAAAATAGATACGTTACCAACACTGAAAAATAGCAACAAAAAGTCAGGCAATTGCCTTACTTTTCATACATGCTACCATAGATAATTTCATAGAAATCCTTTTTTTAAATGTATAAAAGATTTGCTGTTTTTGAAAGCCGTGATGTTCCTGCATGACGTATCTAATAATAATACGTCGTTGGTCACAGTGCGGTACGCACGCACATACCTAGATATATAACAAATTAAAAGTACTTGACCGTAATTCGAAGCTTATATAATGAGATAGGCATATCCGTTACCCGTAGGCTTATCTTACTCATGTTTGATGACGTATTTCCGTCGACTCACCAGTAGGGGGCGCCACCTGTGAACTTATAAAGAACATGGCGTCCACTTTGTCCTCATTGGCGTTTTGATTCCCGTAGCAAAAGGTTATAGCAGGAACACCTGCTAGTGCATTTATTTTTTCTAGTTACTAGTTATATACCTAGTAAAGTTATAAAAAGTGACTTGGGATGAAGTAAGTGAATTTACAGAAATAATTATTTAACGGCTTTGCCGCTCGTTTGAATATACAGTGAATCTAAAACAAGTGACTTGTGATTGAAGTAAGTGAACCTACAGACATATTTAACGGTTTGACCGTTCGTTTAAGTCTCAGGTATGTTTTTACTTCATATTTTTACGATCACATATGAGTGTGATACGTCATAACGTGAAATAAGAATAACCTATTATTTTAAAATAGCACGTAAACCTTTCGAGGTTGCAGTTTCTTTCATTTAATATCTTTAGTTACAGCTAATATCAAACTGATTTTATAGATTGTATTCATAGGTACTAATACTTTTTTTTTAGATATTATTTGCTTCGTGTATGTACAGCGTAAGTTCCGCCGAATATAGAAAATATTTTCAAAATATTTTTATACCTACCGACATAAAGGCACATTAATTACTAGATGTTCCTATACATGTAAAAATATGGCCTATTATGGGTAAAATCGTAATCATCCCAAGTTTCTGAATACGTACGAGTGTGTCAAAGTAATAACTAAATGTTCACCATGAAAGTAGTACTTAAATTTTAGGTACGTAACATAATACTATTTCTTTTAGTTTGGTTTCTTGATAGAAATGAATCCTCCATCCTTAGAAAGTGAGCTAATTCCAAGTGGAGTATTTCAGAAGCGCGCTCTGAGCTCCAGTTACTGTATTAGGTACGTCAAATAGCTACAGTTCCAGATCATTTAGCTCGAACTTCAAATAAGGGCAATCGCGACGCTACGTGCATTGTCGTAAGTGGAGTAAAAGAAGCCGGCTTCCACTAAACCAGATAAGGATGATGGAAATAGGTGAGTTATTTCTTATTACCTAACACTGGTCCTGACCAAGTGTAAATTTCTTCACAGATCAGAGGTTAATTTACGAGGATGATAGAAACAATCATCCTTGCTTCGTATTTTATATAGGGACAGCATTAAAAGAGATTTCGGTCAGTATAACCTAAGAGGTTGATAGACACGTTTTGGCGACAAATTGCCTTGATAAGATAATATGCTGATACCCACTATTGTAAAATCATAGTCCTGGGTTCGTCAACCTAAACAAAAACGGGGAGATCCGACAATTCGAATCCCTGCTACATTTTGAAAAAGCTGACAAGGTTCTTTCTGCCAAAAGGCTTTTGCTGCCAAAACCTATTGTATTTTTAAACCGAATCTTTTGATAAACTTAAGTTTCTTCGAAAATATTTATGACAAAATTGAAGACCTACTTTAATAATGGGATTTCCATAAATCTTTTATCAATTTATTACAAATGGCTTGCGGCCATAGATCTGATTTCATATATTATTCTCAGAATTGTCAAAGACCCAATTCTTAAAAATGAACCTTGATAAAATATCGCCTTCAAACACATACATTTTCGAGGCTGAAGCCTTTTCAACGGCACTCGGGAAGGCATGCATTTTGGTCTTCGATCTCCAAAAAAGGATGACCCCGAAAAAAGTTCATCCAAATCATTACGCCAGCCTTCGAGAGGATCAGGCGTCAAGATCAGATCTCCATCGAATGGAGTCCAGATTCCATTGTACCAAGAGCCTTTTTAGGCCTGTATTACAGTTACCACTCTCGAGGGGTGTGTACAATATCCATAATAATTGGGCATACGACAGTAAACGTCCCTTCAATTAAGAAATTTCTGAGCTTTATGCTCTCAAAGAGACTGAGAAGTTTAACATCCCCTGCCCATACCAGCAAAGGAAACACTAACCAGTTACCACCCTCGAGGGGTATGTACAATATTGTGTATCTATAATAATTGGGTATACGATAGTAACCAGGCGTACGATAACATACTTAGTAACCATGCAAGGATGTCCCTTCAATTACGAAATTTCCGAGCTCGAGGCTCTCAAAGAGACGAGGAGAGGTCTAATATCCTCTGCCCACACCAGCAAAGGAAACACTAAATAATATGACCCTGTCATTCTATGTCGGTCAGTTAACTCTGTACAAAATAAGTACGTTGGTAAGGAACGAGAGTACCAAAAAGTTTTAAATTTATAAAAGGGTACCGCATTCCCTTTATCCAGAAACTCCAATCCGTCCTGCACGGTATTCGAGAGGACGCAGGTTCGAATCCTGCTCAAAACTGATAACCTTCCCACATTTAAATGTACACCGAACTCTGTTCAAGTCCCGTCCTGACAAAGTTGTAAATTTTCACTTTATGTTAAAATGCTATGGAAAACTTGACTAAGGTGGAATACTAATTGCTTTAAATACTTAAGAATCCATACAACGAAAAGTTTCCTTTTTAACTGAAATGACCACATTGTGCAATGGTTCAAAAGATGAATGCTCAAGGCACTCTAAAACTAGTTCCTTTGTCACCAAGTTTGATTTCTCCACTTTTCCTAACTTCAAATAGCGATGGGTCATCCGCCCAAAATTCAGTTTTAGGACATTGTACGCCTTTATGAAGCCAGAATAATTCTATCTTTCAGCATGTTCCGTTTACCAGATTTCCTCCAACCACGAGATTGGATGTGCAAAATACATCTCAGTCAAGCTTATTTTCATGATAAAGCTGATGTAGTTTACATTATTCTTTCTCAGAGCACATTCTTGTCTTCCGCTCGGGTAAGCCGCACCCAAAACATTTTCGTTTCTCACCATCTGGGTGCCTCGATTTCTATAGAATAAGAGTATTCAAATACTCGTCTACCTACACAAAATCTCATTTTGCGCATCAAAATCCTGTTACTCTTCACAAACACGTACAAATAGCCTTGAAAACTCTTCAGACCCAGAGATGGTTAGACAATTGGGAGAAAACAATAATAGGTTCCCAAAGAAACCTCTCATATCGTTATGCGATAGACATAGAACTACCTGAAAGTCCAATACCAAAAGAAAAGAAATTAGACATAAAAGGAAGATTTATTTAATTCCAAATCAAAGAAACTTAGTTCTTTTAAAGAAAATTCAAACTTGGTGGGTCTTTTGATTTTTTACCCCTTTCGCAGTGCCTAGAGGTAGCTTTACCTCGGCGTCACATTCGGTCAATCCCCTAACCGACAACCCACTCAAGAAAATAGTAGTGCACGGAGTGGTACAAGTGGAACTCCAATAGTGGGTCCGCAATTACCGGTTCTCGTCAATTTTACAAGCTTTCCATCCGAGATGCTTTCTTACCACGGACGCGTCAGATTTCGCTTGGGAGCCCAGCTAGAAAACATTTCTCTAACAGGCTCGAGGGCCTAGAATAACAAAGATTGCACTGCATCAAAGAGAGATGTTGATAATCTTACACGTGATTCGAAATCATATACCGGTACTGTGTTACAGTCTGTACTCATTCAAAGCAGTTGTAGTCCATCCCCCCAGAGGGACGAGACCAAATCAATTGCCTTGACGAACTTAACTCGTCAGCTTGCGTGTAATGGTCCGACATCAAATTGACTTCACCATACACTGCATTCCGAGCCGATACCATATGTATCAGCTCCTCCGGGTATTTTTTGTGAGTATCCTGCTTCAAACACCACTAAGGCAAGATTTCCTACAAACAATATTCCTATTGTGAAATGGAGAACACTACATGATAGGCCTGTTTGTAATGTGTGGATATTACTTCCACCACCATTTTTAATACCCAAGATGCTGTCACACCTTAATCAATCAACAGGAGTATTTATGACGCCGCGATGGCACAAGGTAATAATAGAGGGCAGATCTCAAAGCGAGAGCTCTGTAAGCTCTATTCGTTCTGCAGAACCTGCAAAAGAACCTAATAAACATTATTTCTTTCCTTCTAATAAACACCTCGACAGGTCTCCCACCACCTCACATAGAGAATCTGTGGAAATGTGGGGGGGGGGGGGGGGGGGGGAAGAGGTAAATAACAGATATTAAATCAAAAACTTCTACTATTGAGCTCCTTGAGACCTACCTTTTAAGATGTTTTAACCGACTTTCATTTTATTCATGGTTATTATTTAATACGATTCTGTTACATAAATCTGTTGTTTAGTTGCTGTTCTTGATAATATAGAAACCGTTAGTCAACTTTACATAGTTCGCATGTTTTGGTTAAGCATATCTTGGTCGATCTCTTTAAAAAATGTAAAGAAAGATAAGTCACATATTCATTGATATTGGGATTGATGACTTAGTTCAATATTACTAAGTATTGATACACAGAGAACATTTTTCAGGTTTCTCGTCATAGTGATTTTATGCTTAGGTCGCCGCAACCACGATCTAACTTTGCTCGATTGTATTAACTCACGTCACAGGTACTACTTTTAGGCCCGAATTAAGAGTCCGAAACTGATCATTTTCATTTCAGACCATCTGGTTGGAAAACATTGTAAACAAAGATAACACCTACGACTAATCAATTGAATCCTTTATTCTAGATAGAAATTAGGATATCAGAGTAACCGATATGAGACTACACAGTCTAATAGTTTATTTATGACTGTTAGAGGTTCTCCAACTATTCTAGCCCCGGCACTACCCGGTCAACAGCAGCTTCTAAGAATTGGTGGTGGTGGTAAGATCAAATTAATCCTTAACAAGAGGTAATTGACGATGGATTTCAAAAATTTTTATCGTCGAGTAATAATGTCAGCTACTACCACCAATCAAATATAATAATAATTCGCAATTATTTTATCCTGTCAATAGAAGGAATACTTACTACTCCTTAAATAAGATTCCTTATTTAGTCTGTTTAAGATTACATATGAAGTTGTTCAAGATGGCAAAGATTATAAATCTAGATACCATACATGCAACATTCTATAATATTATTTTCCTAAAAATAAATTAGAATCACATTGGCGTTTCCGTCACTCACCAGGCGAAAACAAACATTTCTCATTATATAAGCTTCGAATTACGGTCAAGTACTTTTAATAGCGGCGTTTTCCCTGAAAGAAAACGCATATTAAAATACTTACCTAATTCGAAGCTTACTTTTTAAATCTGCCTGGTGAATAAAAGCCAATGAGGACAAAGTCGACGCCATGTTCTTTATAAGTTCACAGGTGGCGCCCCCTACTCGTGAGTCGACGGAAATACGTCATCAAACATGAGTAAGATAAGCCTACGGGTAACGGATATGCCTATCTCATTATATAAGCTTCGAATTAGGTAAGTATTTTAATATGCGTTTTCTTTCAGGGAAAACGCCGCTATTACCTACACTGTAATTCACGGCTCCCCAATCACGACTGGTGATTTATGGGTTTATAATAAATAGCTATTACTCTATTTAATGATGACAGACGATTTTATGTAAATGGCTGTTTTTAACGCGAGGAAAATCCTACATGGATGCTATGGCGGACTCCTACCTAATAAAAACCACACGTATCATACCTAACAGCCTAAGATTGAGAGCCCCGGGTAAGCCCTCGGAAGGGTACCTCAGGACTTCCAACAGACCTACGGCTACCACTGCGGCCTCACCTAGAGGCGGTTCGGGTGCTATCCCACCTCTTTGGAGGTTGTTCGGGTATTATCCCGCTTCTTGGGGATGTGTGGACGTGCGCGAATACCTCACGTCACGCTGTCGTCTAGGGCCTGCTAAGGTACAGCTTTCCCACATCCATTTCCGACAAGAACTTACTACCGAGATAAAATGGGTAACCCAGTTGTCAGGTGTCTGTATACAAATGTTCAATCGAATTGGTTCAAGTTCAGTTCATTAAATAGGGAGGTTTTTTTTAACGTTAGGGGAAAACCCTGAGGGATGCTATGCCGGACTCCTACCGACTAAAAAACCTCACGTAGCGCCCAACAGCCTATAGTTGGGAGTCCCGGGTAAGCCCTCGGAAAGATGTCCCAGGACTCCTAACAGACCCACGGCCGCCACTGCAGCCTCGCCTAGGGGGTGGTTCGGGTGCTATCCCGCGTCTTTGGGGGGTTTCGGGTGTGAACCCGCTTCTAAGGGGGACGTGCGTGAATTCCTCACGTCACGCTGTCATCATGTTAAATAGGGAGGTTGTAATTTTTTTTTTTTTTTTTTATTTTCAGCTCGCCAAATTGACGTCGCCACCAGCCTGATGGTAAGAAAGCAGTGGCGCATCTAGCGATTGGGGGCCACTTCTTACAGTGGTCCTCAAGTTGGCGGCCCTGTGATGTGCCTCTTCACGCTCCTCTTGAAGAACCCGGGATTGTAAGATGAGGGAAAGACGTGTGCGGGCAGGTCGTTCCATGTTTTTATAGTTCGACAGAGGAACGATCTTTTGAAACGCTCGGTTCTGGCGAAGATTCTCTCCACTGTGTATGAGTGGCATCTCTGCCCGGCACGCGTTGTTCGGGATCGGAAAGGAGATGGTGGGATCAGGTTGAAGAGCTCTTCAGAACATTCGCCGTGATACATTCGATAGAAGGCAGCCAAGGACGCTATGGTTCTTCGCTGCGACAAAGGTTCGAGGCCTCCCGTCACCTCAGGACAACCAATTATTCGGATAGCACGTCTCTGCATAGCGTCAAGCGCGTCTAACAAGTACCTCGCGGAGTCATCCCAAAGGTGAGAACAGTACTCGACGCAGGGACGAATCTGCGTCTTGTACAGTAAACATCTCTGATGTGGCGTGAAATACCGTCTCACCTTATTCAGGATTCCCAGTTTCCGCGAGGCCAGACCAATTACAGCTCTCTATGTAGTTTTTGTGATTGAGCTCACGCCGGACGTCTATACCGAGGATCTCCAGGTTGTCCTTTAGTGGAATTGTAATGCTCTGAAGAGAGGGCAGGGGTAGGAATGGGGACTTCTTAGCTGTAAACGCACACGCCTGTGTTTTTCTGGCATTGAACTCGACCAGGTTGTCTGAACCCCATTGGGCAAATAATAATAATTTCTTAACATATTCTCACACCACGTCATCTAGCACAAATTAATCTAATTTAAGCTTGTGTTATTGAAACTTCACGACTGATCGTCACACCTATATATTTCCCGAGAATCGAACTCGGGACCTCAGCACGGTAGTCGCATACACATAACACTGCGCCACCGAGGCAGTGAAGAACAAGATTGATTAAGAAACATCCTAACAGCCTCACGTAATATTAGTAGAATACTTTCCTTTATTATTCTACCAGCTGATGCCCGCAGTTTCACCCGCGTGAAATTTTGTTTCCGTTTCCCGCTTCCCATGGGAACTTATTCCCGGGATAAAAACCTATGTGTTATTCCAGACTATAACCCATCCCTGTACCAAATTTCAGCCAGATCTGTTCAGCCGTTAGAGCGTGAAAGAGTAACAAACATCCACACATCCACACTCACAAACTTTTGCATTTATAATATTAGTAAAATCGTGTGTCTGAATTCAATCCATAATATTTAGTTCAATTATTTCCCCACCCTTTAAATAACCCTTAGCCACCTGTGCCAATAGTAAAAGTAAATAAGATAAATGACTTCATTCAGAGCCGAATCATAAGAATACACTTACTACACAATAACGAGAAAAATATACAGCTTTTAGATATTATATCATTTTCTGTTTGCTAGTCATAGATCTTTTTTTTGTTTAAATACACAAACACACATATAGTAATGCCTGTAATACGAAAGAGGAATCTCCTTTTGTGAAAAATATACTTGCAACAAATAAAGAACCTGAAAAGCTTAGCTACAACATCACCAATTTACTGATTGTGGAGGTAAGATGGCAATCGCTTTATGGAAAACTAGTGGACGTCAAACGGTTTCACCAGCGTAGTTCCCGTTCCCGTGGGAATACGGGAGTAAAATATTGTCTATGTTCACCGGGAATAGTGTACCTTTCCAACTGTGAAAAAATTTTCAAATCGGTTCAGTAATTTCGGAGCCTATTTGATGCAAACAAACAATCAAATCTTTCCTCTTTATAATCAATCAATATCATCATCAATCATCAATAAATATAATAAAATCGTAACAGATCGCTGTCTGTACATTAAAGATATAATATAAGAAAAAAGTTTATAGGGGGCTTAATGGACGCAATAGAACCCAAAACAATGGTTTTTAGAATTTTTGTCTGTTTTTCTGTACGTTTGTGCACGCTTATCTCAGGAACCGCTCAACCGATTGCCATGCGGTTTTCTTTATTGCGTTGTAGTTTGCTTCACTTAACATTTAGTGTTTGTTTCATGTCAATCGGTTCATAAATAAAAAAGTTATATAAATCTAAAGAAAATGCAGCGTACGAAGTCGCGGGCACAGCTAGTATTAGCATAGATATCGAAGTTCAACCGCATCGTAACTACGATGTCGTTGAACTTCGCTTAGCTAGGTAACTACCTAGCTAGACAATAGCTCGCAGAATAAGCACATAAGTAATAATGATAAAATTAATTTGATAGGTTTGATACCATTAAGTTTCTATCATCGCACCACAGACATGGGTTTCATCCCCATGTTTTGCGTCCAGAGCGTTCGAGCACTTAGAAGACTTTAGAAGGTTATAAAGGGTCGGCAGCGCAAGTGTAGCGCCTCTTGTGTTGCAAACGTCCATAGACTACAGTGACCACCAGTACAATTGGTGGGCCGTATGCTTGTCTGCCACCTTAGTGGTTAAAAAAAATGGGCGGGAAACACTAAATCCACGTTCAAATTGGCTAAAACTACTAAATTCTATTTTTGTAGAGATGTTGTCTTTTTCTGTCAATTCTCAAAAAAATAATCAATCAGCCTAATTAACTTATGATAGTTCACAACTGGACGTGGACTCTACAAGTTTATGCCACAACGCACGGTTATGCAAAATTTAAAGAACTATGGCAGTTTTCCTTACTAGCAATTGTCTGACATAAAAGATGAGCGCACATAAGTGAAAATAACCGGCCAAGTGCGAGTCGGACTCCCGCACGGAGGGTTCCGTACCAAAAAACAACAAAAAATCGTACCTATTTGTTGCATGGGAGCCCCCCTTTTTTCATTTTATTTAACGAGATGGAAAATCCTTAATAGATGATATGCCGGACTCCTACCGACTAAAAAACCCCACGTAACGGCCAACAGCCTACGATTGGGAGCCCCGGGTAAGCTCTCGAAAGGATGTCCCAGTATTATATATTTTTTTATGAAAATACACTGCTCGATATTCTGTGAGTATTTCAAGCGTCTACTGGTTGCCCTCATTACCTATTAACACAGAGCAACGCGCGCCTTAGACAGTTCGCGTTGCTCTATAGTGTTATACAACGCGCGTCTTTAGACAGTTCGCGTTGCTCTACAGTGTTATAAAACGCGCGTCTTTAGACAGTTCGCGTTGCTCTATAGTGTTATACAAGGCACGTCTTTAGACAGTTCGCGTTGCTCTATAGTATTAACTATCCTTGTATAGATCCTCTACGGTAGGTACAGTATATATTTCAAAAAGAGTTTGTGAACTCTATGTTTAATTTCTTTTTTAGAATATTGATGACATTTGATGTCTGAAAATGATGGCATTATAAACACGAACATGAAAAATTTCAACTGTGGGTCGTCACAACCTGCGCCCGGGTCGGCAGCGCGTGTGTAGCGCCTCTGATGGTGTTGCAAACGTCTATAGGCTACGGTTACCAACCTTCCGGTGGGCCGTAAGCTTGTCTGCCACCTAAGTAGTATAAAAAAAAAAACGATATCTACGTCTACAACATAAATTGTGTGTTTGAACGTAAATTGTTTATACTGGAGAAAAATCTGAAAAATGGACTATTTGTTTGCTATTTCCTATGAAATAGTTATCTTTGAAATATTACACCTACTTAAAGTAATCTGCTGAAAGCGTTGTTCACTTTTTAAAGAAAAAATATGTACGATGAAAGTCGAAAAATAAGTTAGTATGTGACCCGTATAATGTTCAATCATGGCGACACGAAATTAATTTCAATGAGCAACATTTGATTGTACTATACCTCCTAAAGTATTCATTTATTTTCATGGTGTAAAGGGAATGAATGATCTTGATGAAATGTTTAAATTAACTAACGTATTTAAATTGAGAAGGATACCTTATTACCGAATATATAAGACAAAATCGCTAAAAAACACGTTTGTTGTATGGAAGCCCCCCTTAAATATTATTATGTTTTTGTTTTCAGTATTTGTTGTTATAGCGGCAACAAAAACACATAATCTGTGAAAATTTCAACTCTCTAGCTATCACCGTTCATGAGATACAGCCTCCTGACGGACAGACAGACAGACAGACAGACAGACAGACAGACGGACGGCGAAGTCTCATGAATAGGGTCCCGTTCTTTACCCTTTGGGTACGGAACCCTAAAAAGAAAGCCGGAAAATAAAGATATTGTGTTTTGATTGTTAGGTTATGTTGTCGTACTTATACTTACCTGTACACATAATTTTTAAATTATCAGACAATTTTCTGCCATTGTTCTTTGATATTTATTATCTAAACAATATTACAAGATTATGAAGATAGTTAACGGTTTCCTTCTTGTCCTCAGAGCATCGGACAGATCACCATTCGACGGTTCGTGTTGCTCCGGGTACCGGCCTGTGGACTCGGTCAGTCTCGACACGCCAGACGAAGATGAAATGGACCCGGTAAGATATTATGAAACAAATTCAATTTTATTACAGCGTATACTATCTATGAATCTGAATAGTACAGTATGTTTGCTTTTTTTTTCGAACGTGAGGGAAAATCCTCATGGATGCTATGCCGGACTCCTACCGACTAAAAAAACCTCACGTAATGCCCAACAGCCTATGGTTAAGAGCCCCGGGTAAGCCCTCGGGAGGATGTCCCAGGACTCCCAACAGACCCACGGCCGCCACTGTGGCCTCGCCTAGGTAAGATATAAAGTAATTAAAAAAAAAATCAATTTCATTACAGCGTAGCTACTTACTATCTAAGAATCCGAATAGTACAGAGTGTGTGCTAATAACATTCTAAATGTTTTTTGATGTGACAACTTCTTCATGCCTCGTTAGCCATTTTTGGTAGGAGCAAATCTTATGAGTTCCCATCACCAAAAGATATGAGAATTTGTAGCTGTGATTCAGATCGGCGCATTTGTAGGTTCACAGTTATTCTGCGCTGTATGACATGCGTGTTGAATGATTTTTAGATTTATTTATGAGTAAAAACCATCGATCTTTATGTACTACGTACTAGATGCGGCGATCAGAACAAGCGTTGTGTACAACTCAACCGCGGTACAAGTACAGATCTCTTGGTTAGTTCGGTTTGTGCCATAAAGCGAATGACACGCACGTGACGGAGATATTTTAATTTATTGTGGTAGAATTATCAAACAAAGTGTTCTAAACGCAATGTACAGAGGTAAACATGTTAAAGTTAATGCTAAGTAATATAATTATACAACGTTTAGAGTCTCGCTCTTGAACATATTCAATGTTTGGACGTTCCTGTCTATCGGTAGAATATATGTCAATGGTAAAAACAGATAAAATAGTTTTCAAATTTTCACTTATGTTGGCAGTACCGATTTTGCTCATCTATCCATGTAAAACTTATCTGGATTCTTCTAGAAGATTTTAAAGCCTTTCTGACTATGTATGATATACCTACCCTCAACTTCATAGCCGTCATGTATAAAAAATTCTTAAAAAAAATTGTGAATTCTATCAATCTCAATATTATATTCACCTAAGATTGTATTTTCATTTAAAGTAAACAAAAGTGTTGTCACCTACGAATAGTTGATGTTCTGTAAAGACGTTTATAGTGTTTAATGGTGATTGAAAAGGGTGGCGTGCAATTTTATTATTAAGATCCATCGTTTGTCTAGACACACCTGGGTGTGACGGACTTTTACCGCCGAGGTGATTTGAATTGATTGAATTTTGTTGGAGCACTTTGAGCTTTGTTTTGACCTCTCGATCTTGTTAAGTGTTTATAGGTTTATCTAGGTATTGGATCGTCTTTTTCGTTAAAAAGACTCTTTGGTTAGATTTGCATTAAAGTAATAACTATTTTTTGTTAGAATCAAGATAGTAAGTGGATACGAGTTATCCTAGAAAAATAATATTTGGCAGCTTAAATTTTTATTATTATTATATACCTAGGTAATTATTTATATGCCTCTACTGTGGGTAAGGGAAAATCTCTTACCCGAGAGGCGCGTGCAGGAACATCGTTCGCATGAATATACGTTTGTTAGATCGACATTAGGCTCAAACTGTCGGTCTCCAGAATCTTTGCCCCCAAACTGTCGCCCTCGAACTGTTGACCCAGAATAGTCGTAAAAAATACGTAGATCAAAAGAGGCTACCGACTCAAAATTGAGTAAACAGTTCTGATGCGGAGGATAATGTTCTTTTTCTTTTGTTTCTTCTTGTTTTCCCTTTTTGTTCTTTCTCCGCTGTCTCTTTTGCTCATACCACCTTTATACAGAACGCAGCCTTAGAATTTACGACAGAATTTCATAAAAGTAACCCATAAATCTAATAAATAACGTAGGCACACAACATTTTCATCTTAAGCGGTTATTTTATCTTGCCAAATTCTGTATTTGGATGAGGCTAATTTAAATTTATATTGGGGAAAAATGTCAATTTGTTTGTGTCACACTCAAAGGAGAGGAAAATTTGTGGAAAATGGACCTTATAATGGAGACAAGAATAGAGGAATGAATTGAGGGGCCTTCGTCAGAACAATTTTTTGTTTGACAGTTCCTTTGTTGAGTTTTGTGTTTCTCTTTTATGTTTTTTGATTATTTCTGATTTGCATGCGTGTCGTATTTTATATTTCTTAGGGGTCCGTATGCTAAGGATAAAATCAGGATCTGATTATTCAGACTCCGTTGTCCGTCTGTTAGTCAGTTTATCACCAGTGTGTATCTCACAAACCGTGATAGCTAGACAGTTACATTTTTAAGAGTGAAGTATTTCTGTAGCCACTGGAGCAACAAATATTAAAAACATGTTCTATCATCGCACCGGTCGCCACAGACAGGGAGTTCATCCTCACACTACGTCCGGAGCGTTCCACGGTTAGATCCGATAGGGGCTTTCTCCCGCACACGCTTAGGTTGTGGAATGATCTCCCTGCCTCAGTTTTCCCAAACGCCCACAGTATGGGGTTCTTCAAAAGGGGTATTAGAAGGTTTTTACAGGGTCTGCAGCACGAGTGTGGCGCCTCTGGTGTTGCAAACGTTCATAGGCTGCGGTGACTACCGGTCCTTCTGGTGGGCCGCTTGCTTGTCTGCCACCTTAGTGGTATAAAAAAACATGAAATTAATTAAATTCATGTTTTTAGTGTTTTTGCTAAAGTGGCTTCACTACTAAAAACCGGCAAAACAATTACGTTTGTTGTATGAAAGTTTCCCATGAATTTTGTTTTTTAATGTTTTTAGTCAGCGTCATTTGTTATAGCGGAAACAGAAATACATCATCTGTGAAAATTTCAGCTGTCTACCTATCACGGTTCATGAGATACAGCCTGATGACAGATAGACAGACGGTAAAGAAAGAAAGAAAGAAAGAAAAAAATTGCGTGTACTTAGTGTACACACGTAAGAAGTGAAACTTCTTCATAAACTTAATTTTCACCTCACCTTAAATTAAGTCAAAAAGTACAAAAGTCCAAAAGTCCAAAAGTCCAAAAGTCCAAAAGTCCAAAAGTCCAAAAGTACAAAAGTCCAAAAGTCCAAAAGTC
Organism: Miltochrista miniata; assembly: GCA_933228765.1. NCBI lineage: Eukaryota > Metazoa > Arthropoda > Insecta > Lepidoptera > Erebidae > Miltochrista > Miltochrista miniata. The sequence goes on from OW121769.1 coordinate 10,036,419, forward strand.
CAAAAGTCCAAAAGTCCAAAAGTCCAAAAGTCCAAAGTCCAAAGTCCAAAAGTCCAAAAGGCCAAAAGTCCAAAAGTCCCAAAGTCCCAAAGTCCCAAGGTCTCAAGGTCCCAAAGTCCCAAAGTCCCAAAGTCCCAAAGTCCAAAAGTCCCAAAGTCCCAAAGTCCCAAAGTTCCAAAGTCCCAAAGACCCAAAAGTACCAAGGTCCCATCTAAAAGTCCAAAAGTCCCAAAGGCCAAAAGTCCAAAAGTCCCAAAGTCCCAAAGTCCCAAAGTCCCAAAGTCCCAAAGTCCCAAAGTCCCAAAGTCCCAAAGTCCCAAAGTCCCAAAGTCCCAAAGTCCCAAAGTCCCAAAGTCCCAAAGTTCCAAAGTCCCAAAGTTCCAAAGTCCCAAAGACCCAAAAGTACCAAGGTCCCATCTAAAAGTCCAAAAGTCCCAAAGTCCCAAAGTCCCAAAGTCCCAAAGTCCCAAAGTCCCAAAGTCCCAAAGTCCCAAAGTCCCAAAGTCCCAAAGTCCCAAAGTCCCAAAGTCTAAAAGTCTAAAAGTCCAAAAAGTCCAAAAGTCCAAAAGTCCAAAAGTCCAAAAGTCCAAAAGTCCAAAAGTCCAAAAGTACAAAAGTCCAAAAGTCAAAAACTCCAAAAGTCCAAAAGTCCAAAAGTCCAAAAGTCCCAAAGTCCCAAAGACCCAAAGTACCAATGTCCCATCCAAAAGTCCAAAAGTCCAAAAGCCCAAAAGTCCAAAAGTCCAAAAACCCTTAAATGACATGCTATCCCTGGATAAAGTACTCTTAATTCGAATCCACCGTGGTGGGGAACAGAACAAAGATGGCGCGTAACCAAAAATCGTGACGTGACGTGACGCAAATTTTTTTCCAACGCCGATAAAGAAGTTTCACTTCAACAAAATAATGTTTATTCGGTAGCCTTTACATTAATTTTAAATAAAACGGTGAGCTACGTCTTACAGGGTCTCGGTTTTACCATTTGGATACGGAACCTTAAAATATTCATTAAACAATACATCACAACAGTGGAGATTTGCATAGTATATTTCTTTGATGTGCTGACAATGTGCCGAGAACTTCAGACATAAACAGTAAACATTGTACGCAATGACCTTTACGCGTATGCTACGAACTACGTCGCTTTTAAGAGACATTTTCAAGAATTACGTAGCTACGTGCTACGAGGTGCTACGGCGTAGTAAACGACTTGTTTTGTAAGCTACAAACGACGTGTACTAAAACGATTTAGCTAGTGTGTAATAAACAAACACACTTCTTCATAATAGTAGTTTATGAAACTGTTGCATAATAAGGGTTCTTATAACACGAGTGTGTTTTAAAAAAACGAGCCGTAGGCGAGTTTTTTTATAGTATCACACGAGTGTTATAAGACCAAGTTATGTACAGTGTCACTTTATCTACTCTCATACTATAATATGTACCTGATTTCATTTTGTGATATATAGTTGCTCCTTGATTTCGCCGGTAACAGGTTCATGGTCTTGTTTGACGCCGTTTCCAGAATGTCAAGTGGTGTACAATTACCACCATCCTCGCTTTAAGACATGTTGTTACACAAAAACTAATTTATTTTACAAACAAAAACAAACTTTGTTTAATTTAAATGTAAAATGTTGGCGCCAACGTCGATTGCGCTTGCGTGTTTCTTTTTTTTTAGGCTGCCGACGCACAATATTTTTTTAAAGTAGAGGTTCAAACTTCTTTTTCCCGCTGGAGGTTGTCTATGGTGTATCGTAATGATTAAAATAGTAGTTTATGACACTGTTGCATAATGAGGGTTCTTATAACACGAGTGTGTTTTAAAAAAACGAGCCGTAGGCGAGTTTTTTTATAGTATCACACGAGTGTTATAAGACCAAGTTATGTACAGTGTCATACACTACTTTATCTACTCTCATACTATAATACCTGATTTCATTTTGTTGTGATATATAGTTGCTCCTTGATTTCGCCGGTAACAGGTTCATGGTCATGTTTGACGCAGTTTCCAGAATGTCTGGTGGTGTACAATTACCACCATCCTCGCTTTAAGACATGTTTTTACACAAAAACTAATTTATTTTACAAACAAAACCAAACTTTGTTTAATTTAAATGTAAAATGTTGGCGCCAAGGCGCAAACATCGATTGAGTATGAGTGTTTCTTTTTTTTTTAGGCTGCGGAGACCATAGATTTAGGATTTTTCGCTACTCTGGAGACACAATTTTTTTTTAAAGTAGAGGTTCAAACTTCTTTTTCAGCTGGAGATTGTTTATGGTGTATCGTAATGATTAAAAAGTTTTATTACGATATAGGTGTCCATACAAGACCTGTATCGTAATGAAACTTTTTTTTTGGCCTGTGCGTAATGTTTGTCATAATAGTATTGATTTCAATTTTATAATCTTTGTATTATAGTATCAGAGTAGATAAAGTTATATTATGATATAGGTGTCCATACAAGACCTGTATCGTAATAAAACTTTTTTTTTAGCTTGTGCGTAATGTTTGTCATAAGAGTATTGATTTCAATTTTATAATCTTTGTATTATAGTATCAGAGTAGATAAAGACTTTTTTAATACAGTTGCTCAAAAAGTGGCATATTACAGGGACATATAGCGTTCGGGATGTGGGCTATTACACACTCGTGCTTTTTCTTTACCATTCCCGCACTCGTGCGTTTTCTTTCCCAACTGTCAAAATAATGTCTGTGATTCATGCAAATTTTTCTAAAAAAGTGACTAACTTGTTTCAATATCAGATTAAAAGTAATTTTAATTAAAATTTAAGCATAAATTAATATAAGTATCGGCCAAATTAAATTTATAAATATAAAAAAGTTGGCTGTATGAAGTGCACTGCCATAGTCTCTGCTTAGGAAGGTATATATTCTTTTACGGTCGGCGCCATTTTGGATATTCAGGTTTATTGTGTTTTTATCTATATATATAAAAATCAATGCCACTTTTCGTTGTAATTTTATAACTCAAGAACGGGGTCACCTATCCAAACCAAATGTTTAGGCTTTGTTCGGACTATTTAGTAGATGGTTTATGTGAAGTTTGCACAAAATCGGTCGAGCGGTTCTTCATTTATCACGCAAACGAAGTTGCGCGGGTCAGCTAGTTATTTTATAAAATTGCTTAATTTTTTCGCAACTGTATTAAAAATAGTTGTTCAATACAACGTGTGGGACTGTTATTTAAACTCGTTCCGACTGTCTACCCCCGCCTTCGGCTCGGGTCAACACCTGTCGTAACTCGTTGTAATAACAGAAATCCCACACTTGTATCGAAAACTACTATTTTCTCTTGGGAATGGGATGTTTCTTCGGGAAAAAGTAACTTACAGCGCTTTCTAGAACCACACATTGTTATCATTAACATGAAATTTTGAAATCATTTTTAACCGACTTCAAAAAAGGAGGAGGTTCTCAATTCGTCTGTATATATTTTTTTTTATGTATGTCAAGCGATAATTCCGTCAATAATATACGGATTTCTAAATTTTTTTTTTTGTTGAATAGGGGTTACTTCTGAGGTGGTCCCATTTTCACCAGGTCAGGATCTGATCAAGGGATCTAGGAGAAAACGAGGGCAACCACCGAAAATTGTAGGGACAACTAGTGTGCTTGTTAACTTTTTAATTAAGTGCTTTAATGTTCTACACTTTAATGAAGGTATGGCGTCGATCTGATGATAGAGTCGAAAGACAGTCGAGGGCATTCCTAAACAATTTACAGCAGTTATCTTGTGTTTGGGCTTGATTGATTTGTATTGATGAGAACTTTACACCTAGATTGATAGATCCAACTTAAAAAAAAAAAAGAAAGGTCTCAATGTTTTATGTATGTTCACCGTCAATTATAGACGGATTTCAATTTTTTTTGTTGAATATGGTTTACTTTTGAGGTGGTCCCATTATAACCAGGTTAGGATCTGATGATGGAATCCTGGAGAAATCGAGGGCAACCACCGGTAATTATAGGCACAACTAGTGCGTTTGTTAACTTTTTAATTCAGTGCTTTAATGTACTAAGAACCATTAATAAAGGTCTGGAGTCGATCTGATGATGGAACCAAAAGAGATTCGAGGGAATTCCTTAACGATTTACAGCAGCTACCTTGTGTTGGGGCTTGATTAATTTGTATTGATGAGAACTTTCACCTAGATAGATATATTTTTCGGTTCACCCGTCACTTAAAATATTGAAAAAAAATTTTCAATAAAAAATACAACCGACTTCCAAGAAATCCTGAAAAATAAAATTTACTTAGCACAAAGAAATATGTAGTTGATTTATCAGATTTTATTCAATATAATATTGAAGTTGGTGCCATGAATAATACCTCCCTAAACCTATGAATTTACTTGGCGCCGACTTCAATATGATATTGAATAAAAAATCTGATAAATCAAAATACATATTACTTTGTGCTAAGAAAATTTTATTTTTCAAGATTTCTTGGAAGTCGGTTGTATTTTTTATTGAAAATTTTTTTTTAGTCTTTATCTTACGTTTTTACCGACTAAAACCACACGATGACTTATAAGTGTCTACGACCGGGAGTAAGTCCTCGGAAGGATGTCCCAGGGTTCCCGCCAGAAGTCATTTTAACTGTATATTTTTTTTTAAATAAATAAATAATATTGACTGGCTTAACGCTATTTATATCACGACACCACCACATATTCCTAACGTCATATCAGCCTTTGGAAGAGGACATTGCTGAGCATATGTCTTCATTCAATTAAATTTAAAAACATTCAGAAAACGGTAAAAACGGGTCCCTAATGAGACTTTGCCGTCCATCTGTTTGTCTATCTGTCCGTCGCGAGGCTGTATCTCAGGAACCGTTAATTTCTGTTGCCGCTAAAATCAGAAAATAAGGGTTGTCGGAGGTTTGAGCTGCATGGTACCTGATGAGATTTTTTACGTTACATAGTTAAAACACTTTAATAATTTAAAAAGGTTTATTGATGACGCAAAACTATCGCTAAAATATGAGAAAGATGGTAATAAATGCACCTGCGGGTCTAAAAAGGCAACATTGTATGTTTCATTATATGAAACATACAATTCACATAATTTGAAATACCGAACATACAAAGCATACCAAACATTTTACGTTTCATAATATGAAACATACAATGTTGCCTTTTTAGGCCCTCTGGTCGCTTTTCGACTTGCACTGAGCTCGCGGCGCACTTAGTGCGGCCACATCGTACTGTTGGAATAGCAAAACGTGGTCGTTTACAATTAGGTATTGCATCGAACAACGGGAGATTAAGGCCTTGGGTAGGCCTAACGACCTTACAAAACACGCGTCCTTCAGGCTATGAAAAGTAGTGATAATTTTGAAAAGCAATTAGTATGCTGACTCAATCACAAATTTTTAATGTGAAAAATTTTTTTGATCTCGAGCAGGATTTGAACCCGCGTCATTACGTCTTGGTGACAAGACGTAATGAGGTGAAAGAATTTGACGGTCGAGAGCAGTGTCTCGGTGGTCTAGTTGGTTAAGGCGTCTGGTCCGGCAAACCAGATGACGCGGGTTCAAATCCTGCTCGAGATCAAAAAATTTTTTCACATTAAAAAAAAAAAAATTATGAAAAGTAGTATTTTATAGCTTATTTTAGTTGTTATAAGCTAACTCATTCTTATTCAAAATCAAAGCAAACCAATTTATAGGTGTATATTTTCTTTATGTTGGCATATTTTTTTCTTACGCGTCGATAAAAATTGAAGTCTTAAAATGTATTCATCTAAAATTTGGGGCTGACTCTATGATCTTTTTACACATTATGTACTTAATATACAATTTATAACAAAATCATATTTTGACACACATCTTGTAGTTTATAAATCTATTTTTGGCTATAATTTCCCGTCTACTTAAGCAGACAAAAAACGCTTTAATTTGAACCTCCTTTTCGTCATTTTCTAAACCAGTCCCCTTAAGGGGAGCTCCCATGCAACAAACGGGATTTGTTGCCCTTTTTTGGCGCGGAACCCTTTGTCCGCAAGTTCGACTCGCACTTGGCCGGTTTATTCTATAACAACATTCCATTGGAGACAATTTTCACACATCAAAAAAAGTTAAAAGCCTCCTACCCAACTATATTTGATTTTTTAATCAAAAAAGATTGTCAAAACGTAGGATTGGATCGCGTGACATACAAACAACACCTTTTATAATTTTACGATACACTGTATTGTGAAGTTGATGGACAGACGGACGTTTGATACATTAGCGTAATTGATTCTGAACAATGTGTCGCAGAATATATGGCTCGGAGTGATGATTAAGCGCTTTGTGTGATTAAGTGATGGACAGTTATTTTGCGTATGTGAGTTGCAAGTGAATTTACATGTTCAATTTTTTTTAATTTGAACTTCGAGTGAAGGGATTTACTTTTTTTTTTATTTAACGTGAGGGAAAATCCTCGTGGATGTTATGCCGGACTCCTACCGACTAAAAAACCTCACGTAACGCCCAACAGCCTATGGTTAGGAGCCTCGGGGAAGCCTTCGGAAGGATGTCCCAGGACTACCAACAGACCTACGGCCGCCACGGTGGCCTCGCCTAGGGGGGTGTTTCGGGTGCTATCCCGTGTCTTTGGGGGGTTTCGGGTGTGATCCCGCTTCTAAGGGGGGGGGTGCGTGAGTTCCTCACGTCACGCTGCCGTCATGGGCCTGCTTCTGTAAGGACGGTGGGCGACCCTCTCACCGTCCTCAGACCCCCGGTCATGGTGGCCGATAGTCCTCGGCGAAGACACGCCGACTGCGGAACCCGGGTGGTAGAGCTCAGCTTGAAATGGACAGGTGTAGGTTGCACTCGTTAACGACCCACAGTTGAAATTTTTCAAGGCCTTCAACTTGGCTTAACGATTGTCATTTTTACTTCTCTACGCAATGTATCGTTTTGCGAAAGCGTTCCCTTAGTCGCCTCTTACGACGCCCTCGGTATGAATAGGGGTGGCGACATTTTTACTTTTTCTCGTCGCCACACGGGGCATATTTCTAAATACATAAATATTAAAATTTTATTATAACCCTGAAACATAAATTTGTGACAAATATTTGTTACGACACTGCAAATTCTGAAGCAGTCAAAGGATTGACATCAGAGTCGAAATATTATTCAGTTTCGGGCAAAAGGGCATACCTAACCCTAACACATACATTTACATGACACAGGAACTTACACAGGTCAAATAATATAGACCCAGAAGTTAAACTTAGAATTTACATGTTCACTTAATACTGTCTTGGTTTGCATTGGGACCTTTTAGTAACTTAGGTAATACCCATAAATAAATAAACAATAATAGTAGGAGAGGTAGCGTCAAGTTTTTCAAGAAACTTAATAAGTATATTGATACTAGTTGATAGCGCGCTAGGAGCGCGTAAAATTTGTTCCTGTTCCCGCTTCCCGTGGGTACTTATTCCCGGGATAAAAAGTAGCCTATGTGTTATTACAGACTATAATGTACGTCTGTACCAAATTTCAGCCAGATCCGTCTAGCCATTTGAGCGTGAAAGAGTAACAAACATCCACACATCCACCCTCACAAACTTTCGCATTTATAATATTAGTAAGATTCATAATGTAAACTCGTAACAAATTAATAGTTCTTCACTAACAGATAATGCGAAGTGAACGTCAGTCAGTCTGGTAGGGGTGGACTCAAAAGTTATGGGAGGCTAAAGTTGTAGTTTTTTTGCTAAAAGTAATTTTATACCTTATCATATTTTAAAGGGTGGCTCCTTAGATTATTTTAACTAAAAATAACCGTCAGCTACATTGAAGATTGGGTATTTTTTACAACTTTCATTTTCCATGACGCGTGTGCGAGGATCGACACATACTTTCTTGATTACTGAACCTCAAGCAATAGTAAAATAAAATTCATTAGGTATAAAATTACAAACATACATATAGTCACGTCTTTATTCCCGAAGGGGTAGACAGAGGCATAGTATACACCCACATATCACCTTACAGCTTTATGTCCCACGTAATAGGTATACAATTCTTAGAAAAAAATAACGCTACCTCCCCTAGTATAAAGGAAATATACACGCCATTTAGGTTCAACCTAAGCGGGGCATATATAATGTGAATTAGATAGACGATTTACATGTTGAATATTTAAAGGTACGTCTGTGAATAATTTGGTTGTCCTACAAATATGTTTTCCCGTAGGAATAATGTGGGTTTTCCGGGATGAAAAGTTTTAGTCTATGTAATGTAAAACATTTCGTTGTGCCCTACACCTCCAATTCGTGCCACTTAATCACTTTTAAAATATTTTCATAAAACAATCATTCACTTTTCACACTTGAGGGTAGAATTTCGGAAAATCAACGAAGCAGAAATTTCCAAGAGTATAAAGTATGCTATACGTATACTTACTTTTCGAAGTTATTTACCACACATAGAGTTAAATATTGAATTTATTTGATAGTATTAGGGTACCCAAAGGACAAAAACGTAACCCTATTCGTGAGACTTCACTGTTTGTCTGTCTATTTGTTTGGCTATTCTGCCGTCATGAAGCTGTATCTCAAGAACTATGACAGTTTGTTCTGATAGTTTATTTGGTCTGTTAAAATCGGAAAGAAACGCGGGATTACCGGGGGCATATACAAAAAAATTATGCCGTTTTTTGTTATGGAACCCTCTGTGCGCGAGTCCAACTGGCACTTGGTCGTTTTTTATACATAATTTGCCTGCACATTTGACTACCCTTTATTTTCCCTTCTTAGAATGTCTACTCCTTCACAAAAAAAAAATATTGTATAGATATTATTACAATTTTATAATAGAGCAACGCGAACTGTTTAAGTACGCTTTGATCTATGCATTTTTTAAAACTAAAAGGTACCATAAATAAAATTCAAACCAAACACAATGATATAAAAACTATAGATACGTTATAGACACTTGAAAATGGCAACACGTAAAGAAAGTAATTACCTGAAAATCTGTGACGCGGCTGTAGGGTTAGCGAAAGTTCTATTAGCACTGTTTTAAATTCTGTTAGTAAAGAAAACTCGAAGAAAACATGCCTTCATGTATCTTCAGATGATGCACAAGCTACACAGCAACTGTTCAATATAAAAACGAGTAATTTCATGCGTAAGTACAATAGAAATAATAATATTATTTCATTTTCTCGGATAGATAAAATGGCGGAAAGCTTATTGAATTCAGAAGAAAAATGTACTCTATAGTCTGTGGTTTGGCGCCCGCGAGCCGTAAGGGGAAGGCGGGGAGATTTTGTACTAATGTTTTATTTTGCTATTTGAATATTTTTTATATTTAGGTAATTATATTTCTTTAAAAAAATAATGATACATAAAAATAATATAATAATATTAAGATTATTAAAATGATTTAATTACAAATATTTGGATTACTTACTAGGTACTAAATTATTACTTATTAAATAAATGTTTCTGTATGATATTGTTATATTTTTATTTTATGACTTAAATTACGTTAATAATTACTAATCCGATAAACTACATTAACATTTTATAAATTTAAATATTACGTACTTTACTCGTAAATACATTACCTAACCATATTATGTCTCAGTTAGTGAAATTCAAGTTTCCCTTTTTCCCCACATTCCTCTGATATTGACTTTATGCATGCTACCACAGATAATTTATAGAATTCTTTTTTCAAATTTATAAAAGTTTAGATGTTTTTGAAAGCCGCAATGTTCGTGCATAACGTGTCTATATATGATACGTCTTTGACCAAACATCGGAAATTCTGAAATCTACGCATACGAAGTTTATAATAGAGGTCAGCTTTATCATCTCAATCAGACATAAAATATAAATTCTTAAGCTATTATGAAATATATAGGGGCAGAATTCATGTTTAAGCTTTTTTCCAACAATCTAATAAGTCAATTTCTATTGCAGATACCGAAACACAGGGTGGTTTTACTTGGCGATGCGGGCGTGGGGAAGACGGCTTTAGTATCGCAATTTATGACTTCAGAATATATGAACACTTACGACGCGAGTCTGGGTGAGTTCACTTCACTAAACGATGACATCACGAACAAACTTCTCACATTCTTTATTTAAATTATGGATTTTTTTTATTTTACACTTAAACTTTTTATACCTTTCATGAGTTCCTTATTCAAATAACTGTTTATGATCTACTTTCCTTTCTGATTTTTTATTTTATATTACACCTAAACTTTTTATACTCTGTCATGAGTTCCTTATTTAAATAACTGTTATACATATATAAGACTTACTTTCCTTTATTTTTTTATATTACACCTAAACTTTTTATTCATATCCTGTCATGAGTTCCATGTTTAAATTACTATTTAAGTACATATGCCTACCTACTTTTAATGTTAAGCTATTTCCTTTTTTAAAATTTGTGTTTCACTTTCTTGCATGTGATATTTTTTTATATTTCAATTGTTACACAAGACACACGATATACTTCCTGAAATTGTATTGTATCATTTTAAATTCCGTATTTTATACTTGATTATCAACATGCATGAAAATAAAATGCATAAAAGCTTCTCAAACAAAAAGCATGGTAGGTAGGTTCTCCTTTTCTTCGAAGCATGAAGCATGAATAATTTTGATAAAACTATTTAAATAAGTGATTTATGGAGATTAATACGAACAGGTCTTAAGTTCGTAAAGGACGCTACTCGCCATTACTCCGTACAAACAGACAAGGCTGATTGAATCACTATAGGATAACGTACAGCCTAAATTAAATTAGAGATTAGTCTCAACCTAGACCTTGGGTTGAACAAAATTCTACACAGCTTTTGAAAGTGAAAGTGGTAAAAATAATTTTACAGGCTCATAATTTTCAAAGAAAGGCCTTGTGAAATATTCTATTAAAACGTAACGTAAAAACAAATCAGCACCTAGGTTAGTTAAGCAGTACCTTATTTAATAAAACTATATGAAACTCTGTTGCCGTTTCAGCATCCCATTTGAACATATTCCAGCGATAAATAGTAGCTTATGTGTACCTACATCTTCACAAACTTTCCACATATATTATACTAGCGGACGTCACGCGGTTTCACCCGCGTAGTTCCCGTTCCCGTGGGAATACGGGAATAATATATAGCCTATGTTCACCGCAAAGAGTGTAGCTTCCCAACAGTGAAAGAATTTTTCAAATCGGTCCAGTAGTTCCGGAGCCTATTCGTTACAAACAAACAAACGAACAAACAAAAAAACAAATCTTTCCTCTTTATAATATTAGTATAGATTAGTATAGATAGCAGATGTCACGCGATTTCACCCGCGTAGTTCCTGTTCCCGTGAAAATACGGTAATAAAATGTAGCCTATGTTAACAGCAAAGAGTTTAGCTTCGTAACAGTGAAAGAATTTTTCGAATTGGTCCAGTAGTTTCGGAGCCTATTCAATGCAAACAAACAAACAATAAAATCTTTCCTCTTTATAATATTAGCATAGATAATATTTTTGTAGGATTTAATCAGCCTAGTACGTTTGTATGAAAGAATGGGGGAAAGCCAAGTCTTAAAAATGCATGCAAGATAAAGAGTCTTACCATAGACAAGTAGGAATTTGTTGAAAGAGTAATGTGTATTGTTTTATCATACTGCGGGTAAAATACATTAATTATGTATACATCGGGTATGGAATAATGTTTGTATAGAAAGTAAATTTGTATAGTACCTCCCTATAAAGTGCGCTCGTAGCCCTGTTGCTAGGTATTCTAAAGACGATCACTGTGGTAAGCATTTTAGGAAAAGATTAGGACTGAGATGGGTGAGCGTTTGTAGTATTTTCTATTTAACGGTGTTTTTGAGCTTAAGAAGGCACGTTGAGCTGTTTGGTCGCAGCTGCCACTACAAACTTGTTAAGAAAAGTTGAAAATTGTATGAATATGTAACAAGAAGTATGTCTCTATGTAACGTTGTCTCAAAAATCCAGTTCTTCAATCGGATCGTGAAGAGCCACGTCATTGGGCCGTACTTTCTCGTTTTTTTTGTAACCACTTTATTGCTCAGTATGTTACTCACCAACTAGCGCGAGGAAGCTATGCAGAGAACTCTTTCCCAGGGCGCCTTACTACAGAGTTTCTAGTGTATGTGCAAGGGTAGGCTAGGGCTCTGACGAAAACAGCCAGGTAGGGTGTACACACATATATTTATCTAGTACACAGAACACTACAGAGACAGAGAAAAGTTATTCACTAATAGACACACATATCACAGAAATACACAAGAATAGTACTGATTACTGCACTAATGTTACGGAGGCGGTCTATTGATACTTATTACAAGTTGTTTAGGCTGTTACTTATTAAGGTGTTAGGGGTAACTGGGTACTGGCCTGCGGTGTGCGCTAAGAGCGACTCCGGACGTGGTGTAGCTGGTGCAGACCACTCTACAACGCCTTCGTACCACGTGCAGTCCTCGTACTTGTGGGTGTGGCACCAAACTTCCACGACTGGTTACTCTAACCCAACTAAAGGACCTAGTTTCCTGGGTAAAGTTAGAACAGAAACTTATTCTTTCTGAGGAAGGCAGAACCCAGGCCAAGCTCCTCAGCAAATCCTCAGGCCTGAACAGTGCCTCAGTGAAATTCCTCACTGCAAAGCAGATAACCTCACTTTTCACAGAATTTAATGTTATTGCCCAGATGAAGAGAAGCTCGTAAAAAAGACACTTGGAACCAAGGCAGGGTTCTATATCCCCTCTCTCGCGTGGAATAGTCTCGAATCCTATCCAAAAACCTGTTTTTCCAGCAATATCTGGTTGCGTTAGGTTCAACAAATCACCATAGACTTGCGTCACTTCCATACAAAGACAACTAAAGTTGCCAGAAAAAAAACTGTGAATTCATTAGCGCGTGCGCACACGCTCAATGATCATTGTCAAACCTACAACCATACATTGCTGCCCTACAGAAAACAAATGCTACATTTTTATAAAAGTAGTCATTACTTTAAATATTTATACTTATGTCAAAACAACGTTTACCGGGTCAGCTAGTTTCCCACAAATTATTCTAAATTATTGTTCATTCACATCATCTGTATCAAAACATTGAAAGAACTCCGTTTACGTACGTCACTACCATTTATTCCAATAAAATGGCGGGAACAGAAAACCGTTCTCTATTCAAAATGTAAACGTTACAACGTGCAGGCCAGCCCGTGACGTCATTACTGGGGGATCCGAGCTGTCAATAGCATGTCGCTTCCGGTGAAAAGCCTATGACGTACTTTTCATATCCGTGAATGTCTGACGCAGATTTTAGTTTTCAAACTGTTATTTTATTGGACATTCTGAATTACCGTTGATCTCGGAACTAATAAAATGCTTAGGTACCTATATATTTCTAAATACATATTAATCAGTAATATGACTGTCGTTAAGCCAAGTGGAAGGCCTTATGGGCGGCTTGAAAAAATTCAACTGCAGGTTGTGACAACCTGCATCCGGGTCGACAGCGCGTGTGTAGCGCTTCTGGTGCTGCATACGTCCATAGACTACGGTAATCAACCATTAGGTGGGCCGTAAGCTTGTTTGCCACCTCAGCAGTAAAGAAAAAGTGTTTTAGTCTACAGATGTACTGCTTATAGCTTTTAGGCAAGACTGTCTTGGGCCCAAAGATCTCAGTAAAGCCTCATCACATTCACAAATTCCATGGTGTTATCTAAAAATACATACAATAGCCACACCTTTATCCCCGAAGCGATAGACAGAGGCATATTATACGCTCACATTTAACCTTATAGTTTTTTGTCCGACGTAAAAGGTGGTGAGCCTATTGCCGTGTTGAAATAGACAGGTGCAGGTCGTGATGGTCCGCAGTTGAAATTTTTCAAGCCACCCATAAGGCCTTCAACTTGGCTTAACGATTGTCATTTTACTGATAACCGGGTTTCATTTCGAGTTTTTCTCCTCTACGCAGTGTATTGTTTTGCGAAAGTGTTCCCTTAGTCGCCTCTTACGACACTCTCGGGATGAATTGGGGTGGTGAAATTTTTTACTCTTTCCAACAACCAAGAAATAAAAGAATAAAACTCTTATTCAAAGATTTATAAACCCTAAATGGCCATTTTATCTCATGGGTATTATGACATTACTGAACTGTCAACGAGCACTTTACCTTAAAAGTGAAACAGGCAAAGGTCATCAAATTTTCAAAGGTAAACAGCCTAATGGCAATCCACTTTCGCAACACATTTAGTTGATAAAGGCGGAGGTAAAACACAAGTTTGGGCTCTATTTTAGAAGCTTTTAAAAATATAAAGTCAAAAGAAGCTTAAGAGCTTGTCTAAAACCTTTGTGGTCATGTGGTTCGACCGACCGCAAAGGTTTTCGATTTTTCTGGTGGCTTTGATTAAAAAATATTCCATCAAAGGGACTGCCGATTGAAATGAAAACAGCATTTTGTTGATTTTAGACTATTTTATTTTCATTTAAAAAGCGTCCAACATGCAGTGCAGGGTTTACAGTCTGCTCTAATAGTGAATATACAGTGTGCAAAAAAATATCACATGTAGAGATCACGTTACTCGCACAGTTTCCTTTCCTGAAACATGATTTTAGTTTTTATGCGACTTCACGACTTTTTTTACAGACTGTATAATCTGTACGGGTGCCGTCTATTTGGTAGAAACTTGATACTCCGAAACCTATTTGGGATAACTCACTTCGCAGAAACTTCTTTAATCGATCATTTATTAGGCATAAAAAATATTTGACATAAATATTTTTAGGCATAATGTGCTCATGACCGAATTTAGAATGGCATACATTTAAGATAGTAGAATTTAATTTGGCTTAATTACCTTTGGCATAGTTAAAATTTTGTATAACTTCATTTAGCATAACGTTCATTTAGAGTACAGATGTTCGCAATCTTATCTTTAGCAAATTTACATTTTGCATTTTAATCACTTCGTCAAATATTCATTTGGCAACTTTTTACTTGCTCAATTTTTATTTAGTCAAATATACATTTACCAAATGATTTGTTTCGCAAAAAAATATATTCCAAAAGTAACATCCCGACTCGAGAGTACCCCGACTTGGATAGGTTAGGTTAGAAGGTTAAGGCTTAGCCTTCGTGGTTACTTTTTTTTAATGCAATGAATTCAGACTTTTAAGTAAATCATATGATATGTAATATTTTGGGTTTAAATAGTTATGGATAAGAAATATATACTAAAAGATGAATCTGGTTTTGAACTTTCTGCGATGTGATGATTATACATTGTGATTATTATGGATATAAAAATTATGCGTACAGATGATTCTGACTTACAAATTTATGGGTTTCAATGTATGCTAAATGAGTTTATGCCAAACGATATTCTGCGAAAAGAGGTTTATGCTATTAGTTGTTATGCAATATAAAATGATTACTTAAAAAGTTCTACTATATGAGGTGTACCCAATCTGTACATGTACATTATATTATAACTTCACTACTGTATTGTAGTGAAAACGGGTGTGCTTAAATAGATAAATAAGTGTGTTAGTGTTATCTTTGTATGAGTACACCGGCTGGCGGTGCACGTGCACATGTCATTAGGATGTTGGTTTCTTCTATTGATAGTCACTTTAATAGTTGGATAACATACATACATATAATCACGCCTTTTCTCCGAAGGGGTAGGCCGAGGCATATATATAAAACTATAAGGTGAAATGTGGGTGTAAGTATACCTACACCCACATTTCACCTTATAGTTTTATGTCCCACGTAATAGGTGGTAAGCCTATTGCCGTGTTGAAATGGACAGGTACAGGTCCCCGCGACCCGCAGCTGAAATTTTTCAAGCTGCCCATAAGGCCTTCAACTTGACTTAACGATTGTCATTTTACTGTCAAGCGGGTTTTATTTCGAGTTTTCCTTCTCTACGCAATGGATCTATTTGTGTGCCCTAAGTCGCCTCTTACGACAGAAAAAAAATACGGAGAGATAACTGGGCTGGGACAGTGGGGCTACGAGCGCAAAACAAAGTATAATATTATAGAAATGAAGGACAATACACATTACTATTTCGTATGACAATGAAAATCATACTTTAAGCTGGGCATTTTAGGGTTGGTATTTAAAAATATTATTATTGAATTTAATAAAAAAGTAAAGTTTTTATTTCTAATGTAGAGGGCTGATGATGTATCAAGCTTTGGTTAGTACACGATGAGAGCGGAGTCGTGAAAACCTGACATTTAGAATGTGCAATAAAAAAATTATGTTGACTAAACAATTTTATATTAATTTTAAACCCCCTATAGAATAAACTTAATTACCTATTTAGAATACAATAAACCCGACTGCCAAGTAAACATACAACTGAAAAGCAAAAAATAAGCTCTACATTTCTTTTGTGATTTTCTTAAGCTACTTTCTGTTTTACTTTGTCGGCAACATTTGCAGGCGGTAACAAGCTATAGGAACATGAAGCTATTTTGTAAACCACCACTCGCTTGACATAGCTTCTTCTTGCTTTTCAGTTGTATGTTTACTTGGCAGTCGAGTTTTTTGTATTCTAAATAGGTAATTAAGTTTTTTTAAAGCTTTTTAGTTATGTTAATAGTGGTGTTATTAATTTTCGTGTAGTGAAGGGACATCACCAAAATTCAACCTTAATTATTATATGTTTGGTCATATTTCTGGTGCTACTCAACCGATTGCAATCAAACAAATGTTAGAATTTAAGTCTGACCAAGGCCTTATAAACACATAATACCGCATCGAAATCGGTTCAGTCGTTTTGCGTTCATCGCAGTTAAATAATTATAACGCCAGAAGTCCGCCATTTTGATTTTCCAAAAATTTTATTATACCTGGTGTCACGCACACAATCACGATGAATCAAATGACACCTCGCATGTCAAAATACGTCAAGTCGTTTAGGCTGTAGGACGTGACAAAGAATTGGACATACATACATACATTATCTCGTAAAATATTACCCTCCTGTCTTCGACAGTTTGGGTAAAAATGAGGGGTGTTGTAATTTAACGTGTGTATTTTGGTATCCGTTTATCTATCTGTCTTGGGCACCAGATCTCCCGAACGGAGAAATCCCCCAATGAAGGCCCATAGTCAACATGACAGCTTACAGTTTAGATTATTATAGTTTCTTCCCGTATGGATCCAACAACTGACCCGCTCCCCCCCCCCCCTAAGAAGCGGGATGACACCCGCAAAACCCCCAAAGACGCGGTGTAGCACCCGAACCCCGACCCCCCCCCCCCCTCATAGCCATAGGTCTGTTGGGAGTCCTGGGGTATCCTTCCGAGGGCTTACCCGGGGCTCCCAACCGTAGGCTGTTAGGCAGGACGCGTAAAGTTTCTTAGTCGGTAGGAGTCCGGCATAGCATCCATGAATGAGGATTTTCCTTCACATAAAACAAAAAAAAACACCAATGGACGTCCTGGCGAATCCTAAGTCGGATGCAGCCAGCTCTTTATCTATAGTATGATGAATATTTTAAACATTGCAACTATTATTATGGATGGCAATGATGGAGCGGCAAACTCATGCTGTGGCAAAGCTCCTAAAGATAAAGAAAATAGTTTCCTTTAAAACGCAAATATTTCCGCCATATTTCCAAAAATTTTAACATTTTGAAAGAGAGAGCCCATTTTTACTGTCCATAATATCATCAATACAAGTAAGATCCAATCGATGTCGCTTTGGTTATTCGTTTTATTAATCCACTAGCGGACGTCACGCGGTTTCACCCGCGTAGTTCCCGTTCCCGTGGGAATACGGGAATAAAATATAGCCTATGTTCACCGCAAAGAGTGTAGCTTCCCAACAGAGAAAGAATTTTTCAAATCGGTCCAGTAGTTCCGGAGCCTATTCGTTACAAACAAACAAACAAACAAAAAAACAAATCTTTCCTCTTTATAATATTAGTATAGATTTTGTACCGAAATTGGTACATAATTTTCATTAGTGTTTCAACTCTTTAATAAAAAGCAATGGTCTGACAACTAATTAATTAACCGCAGTAGTCGAACTCAGATAATATATCTCTATTTAGATGACGAATGGTTAATTAATTAGTCGAAAGTACTTTTCGACTAATTGGAAAACGATTTTACGGTCTAGTTCATGTTGTTTCGATATTTACTTACTTACTATCACAAAAGATAAATATTCGAATAGTATATCTATAAATGCCAACAACAGACTTTCAAAAAGATAATCGTGTACCTATTGGATTTTTTGCCGACTCCCATACAGAGTAACTTTACATAGATGTCACCAAGGTGATTGACAAAAAAACGTCGTAAGATTGTCCAGAAATTAATGCTCTACATACAAATAGTCACGCCTTTGTCCTCGAAGGGGTAGGCAGAGGCATATTATACGCCCACATTTCACCTGATAGTTTTATGAATGTGTAATAGGTGGTGAACATATTGCCGTGTAGAAATGGAATGGCATAGGTCGTGACAACCCGCAGTTGAAATTTTATCAGGCCCTCAACTTGGCTTAACGATTGCCATTTTACTGACGATTGCCATTTCGAGTTTTCCTTGCAACGGATCGTTTTGCGAAAGTGTTCCCTTAGTCGCCTCTTACGACACCTTCGGGATGAATGAGGGTGGTGACATTTTTTACTTTTAATTGTTGCCACACGGGGGAAATCAATACTCTATTCTATTGTAAAATAATGAAATTGTGGGCATGGGGTGCAACGAACGTTCAAAATATAACCCGCGAGTAGCCGCGGGTCGTTGTTAGTTTGTAATTTAAATATAGGTGAGGTGTAGACCTCACCTATATTTACAACCGTAGGGTTGTTAGCTTTCGCCTTTGCAAGTAAATAGAGGTGAAAGAAAGTTTGCTAAAGGGTAAGTGCTTTTCGTTTTTGGTAACTAAAACGCTAAATAAATAAACCGACTCAAATTTGCTTACCTTTAAAGTATGAATGGTTTATTTAAAGTATGAAAGCAAGTTATTACAAACTACACGTAAATAAATAATCTATTTCAATGTACGGTCGGTTATTTAAGCTATGTTTGGTTTGAGTCTTTATCTTAATATCATAGCAAAATTTAAAAAATATATTGTAATTTATCTGAGCGAAATCATAAACTGTCGAGGTTATACAATGTAACGAATAATTTTTAATTAAATAAAAAAACAACGCTTCATAAAAAAAAACTACAATAAACAACACTAATAGCGCTCGGCGTCCGTTGCTGAAGCCTGCCTGCTCCGCTCGCTCGCCTTCACCTGATGCGGTTCAGAGAAAACTGTAATTCTATATAAAAAAAAAGTTCCGCAAACGGATCCACTAGGTTCGTGAAAATTGACACAGTTTACATGAATAAAAAAGGCACAAAGTACAAGCAGGTATTATTAAATTTTAAAACTATTGTCAAATTCGAATAACGAACGACTGCGCTCTCGTCTTGCATCTAGCAACTATCAATAAGCACAAGTGTGGCTGCTAGCTCTTCTGTAAATAACATTCCTTCTTTTTGCTGCTTACTCTTTGGTGAAGCTAAACGTGGTAAGTGTCACTCTATTACATGCGATTCACACTTATTATTATGTCATTTGTGGTCTATTCAAAATTAGAACGAAGAATTTGAATTTTTATTTTATTTTACGCTGAAATTTGAATGAGGAATTAGAATTTTTATTTTAAGCTTTACTGAAATTCGAATGACGAATTAGATTTTTTTTTTGAAGCGTATGTTATTTTTTGAAGTGGAATTGGCTTTTTTATTTCTTTATTTTTTATGTTTCAATTGGCTAAAATATTTCTTCCATGTAATTAGCACTGCTGTATTTATTTATGTGACAAAAATGGTTATCGTAATGGACTTGTTTTCTTAATTTTATTTGTAATATTTTAATGTACACCTGACAAAGGTGTTAAGTACACAAGGATGCCAACATTGGATTTTTCAAAGTTTTTTTAATGGAATTTTTTATGGTTATTAAGGTCGGATTCAACCAAAATCGGAGTAGGACTATACTAGGGAATAACTTGTATTTATTCTAATAGTATAGTGATTTTCCATTTTATAAACAACTAATACCTAAGCAAAATGTAACTATAGTAGACGTAACTATGGCAACCATACTGAAGTAGACTTCTTCAGTATATAGTTACCATAGTTACGTAGTACGTAGAATGGAAAATCAGTATACTTTTAGAACAAGTACAAGTTATTCTCTAGTATAGTCTTTCTCCGATTTTCATCGAATCCACCCTAAATGAGTGTATTCATAAAAATATTTATATTAACCCTAGAACCGTACCCATCATAGACTTTAAATAACAGTACCCAGGGGTACTAGTGTACCCCGTTAAAAAAAACATTTTTTTCATAAGAATAGACATTTATTAATATAATCAACATACATAGACTTTTATGGCACTTATTTCAGTCTCACGTTACATAATTAAACAAAAAATTACCAAACTTATATTAACAGTTTTGGCAAATCTTCTATTGGTGCTCTAAATATATAAAATTATTACATTTTTCACATCGAGTGCTTGATTTACGGTCTTTTGACCTGGGACAAAAGGAACATCTACCAGATTTTGAATCTGAAGAGGATGGAGCACTAGAAGGTCGTGCTTTTTAAAAATACCGCCAATACTTATTTGTGCATGCATTTTGTAGATGCATACCCAGGGGTGCTGTAGTACTCCACTCAGGCTTGCCACGATCGCACGCTAACAGGACTCGCGCCCGGCCGATGCTTCGACACGATCCCCCACCCCCCGTAAATACGCGGAGGTGCGAAAAGATCCGTTTTAAAACAAAAAAGTTATAGCCAATATTATATTTTTTTTTTCAGTTGTACCCCAGGGTACGGTTCTAGGGTTAAGTCTTTTGAAAAAAAAATACCCATCATGTAGCCCTGTATACATATCTCCTTTGCCAACTGTACTAAAAATATGGGTTCATCTTGTAAGCCCATTAAGCCCTTTGATTAAACTGAGGCTTATGTTTAGAATGGTTTCACGTAGGTCAGTACACTACGTGAGATTTGACCCAGCAACCTTTTCAAAGTACAATGGCCTGTCCCAAACATTTTGTTTCTAAATCCATTTTAATCCCTCTGTGTACGTGTATACGCGCAATGGGTTACAGTTATTTACTATATTCATATACCTTTTTAAGGTTCCGTATGCTAAGGGTAAAACACCGTCTGTCCGTCACTGGGTTGAAACTCATGAACTCATGATATTTAGACACCTGAAAATGTGCTGTGGTCCAACTATTTTAGCCCCTCTCTATAAAATAGAGTATTTCGAGACTTTGTAGTCTGTGACTCTGTCGCATTAAACTACGTCACTAGGTCACGTGGATCATCTGTTCAAAGTTTGAAATAAAACAAAAATGACAACGTCAATCGGACTGAACTTTCACAATAAGCGTGTTAGAGAGGGGCAGTAGTGTGAGAACGATCTCACGACTTTTATTTAAAGTTGGACAACTGCCCCTAGTAAAGAACTAAAGACCCATGGTCCAACTTGTTCGACAGAGCAGTTAGACCACTTTATGATTTATTTCTGTTGCTGCTATAACTCCAAATCCTAAAAAGAAAAAAATAAAGGGAATTTCCCATATATAACAAACGTGATATTTTACAAATTTCTGGTAGGGAATGTTATTTTTAAACTATCGCGGTTTTCTACACTCATACTTATAGAATTCGGGACTTCACGCGAAACACATTTACTTACATTTTCACACCGACGTTTCGAGCACGTTGCAGCGCCCGTGGAACTTTTCATGCGCGAGTCCGACTCGCACTTGGCCGGTATTTTCTTCACAGAAAGTTACATGATAGTGTTGTTACAGATGATGAATTTGGAGAAAAGTCGGTGTCTGTCCTATTGGATGGAGAGGAATCCGAATTGATCTTTATTGATCACCCAAGCACGGAAATGTCGGTAAGTACGTATTTTTAGGAAAAACCTTGGAAATAAAAAAATACATAAAGACTTGTTGTTAATTGAAAGGACTTAATAAAAAGTAAATGAATAACTTGTGACAGGGGGTTGGTCAGGGTTCCAAAGATTTCCTTTTGGAAGTATAACCGACTGTCTTGTCACATAACTTACAGATTTAAAGAAGGCACCATCTCTCCCAAAACGACCCCCAAACGACGTGAGATAGTACGCGAACCCATAGGCGATGCCGCAGTGGTAGCCAAAGCGATTTTCCAACTGACTTTGGCTATTTCGAGGAGGAAGATAGCACCAAAGTCAATTTCCAACTGACTTTGGTCCTGGGCTTATCTGGGTCTCCCGGTCGTAGGCAGGGGTAGGGTACCGTGTAGTTTTAGTCGGTAAGAGTGCAGCATAGCATCCTTTGAGAGATTTTCACACATAAAAAGAAATGATTTCAAACTAACATGGTCATTACTATACATTTTATAACTATTAACGGGATATTTACCATGTAACGTTTTTATTGAGTATCCGATATTTCGGCGCTGTTACAAGCGCCATGATCACCGATGAACTGGAGTGCAGCGAGCTAGATGTTTGTAGGTAGACCGTAGCGATCTACCCTCCTCGAACAGCGCCGAAATATCGGATCCATACTAATATTATAAAGCTGAAGAGTTTGTTTGTTTGTTTGTTTGTTTGTTTGTTTGTTTGTTTGTTTGAACGCTAGGATCTCAGGAACTACTGGTTGGATTTCAGAAATTCTTTTACAGTTTGATAGTCCATCTATTGAGGATGGCTATAGGCTATATAACATTACGCTAAGGCGAATAGGAGCGGAGCAGCAATCAAGAATGTTTCGAAAACGGGGAATAATTTTTACCGTCTGAGAACTTCCGAAGCGTACGCTGCGAAAATGGTTAAAGTTACGTAAAAATTGTGTATTACAAAATTGTTTTTCTTAAAAAGTTCTAAAAAAAAGTCCGCGACAGCATATGTCTATCTTTTAAGGTTCGCTCACAATAACCTAATTTGTCTATCTCTTAAGGTCCGCTCAAAATATTTTAAAACTTTAGAGTTTGTTTGTGCTAGGATCTCAGAAACTACTGGTTGCATTTTAAAAATTATTTTACAGTTTAATAGTCAATTTATTGAAAATGGTTAATGACAATATAACATCACGCTAAGACGAATAGGGGCGGAGCAGCCATGAAATATGTTTTGAGAACCGGGAAAATTTCTTTCTTTTCAGAGTTTCCATTGCGTAGATGGTTAAAGTTACGTAAAAATTGCGTATTACAAATTTGTTCCTCTTAAAAAGTTATAAAAAAAGTCCTGAACAGCATAATATGCCTATCTTTTACGGTTCGCTTACAATAACCCTCATAATAAGTTTTCAAATATGAGCCAGGGAGGCGACGACACGGCAATAATCGTGGTCTGCAGTGGTAGCCAGTAAAGTGAACGATAAAAACCGGTCAAGTGCGAGTCGGATCCGTGCCAAAAAAGGACGGGCGGAAGTTAATGCGACGGGAAACATTATATCACTTTACATATTAATACCACGCCTCTCTCCTTCTCACTCTCATGTGACGCAAACGAAGCTGTGCGGGTCAGCTCTAATGAACATAAGCGACGGGAAACATTATATCACTAAATATTTATACCACACTTCTCTCTTTCTCACTCCCATGTGACGCAAACGAAGTTGCGCGGGTCAGCTAGTACTCAATAAAAACGTTACATGGTAAATATCCCGT
Source organism: Miltochrista miniata (assembly GCA_933228765.1). Classification (NCBI taxonomy): domain Eukaryota; kingdom Metazoa; phylum Arthropoda; class Insecta; order Lepidoptera; family Erebidae; genus Miltochrista; species Miltochrista miniata. Next base: position 10,060,143 of record OW121769.1, read on the forward strand.
TAATAGTTATAAAATGTATAAAAAGAAATTATCATCTCTCTGCTGCTTGCCTTGGATTAAATGAGGACTATGAGGATTCCAAATGAAAAAAATAAGGTTTAAAGTAGTCAAAAAAGATGAGTTTGACTTTGGCACTGTAGATCTGGTTATGACCATAGTGCATCAAACTAAACCATTAGAAAATAATATTCCTAAATTGCGGTCAGTAAAATTTAAATTCAAAACGCATTACATCGCGTAACACGTTTAAAAAATGGAACGAACTTTTTATTACAGTTATAAAACGCAATATCCACCGCTCGGCGGGAAAACGGAGTTATTTTTGATAAAGTTGAATTTATACGACTATCTTATTCCAACTTGGAAAACTAATTTAAGTTGTGAAGGTGACAAGGGGCGGAGTGAAATATTTGCATAGGTGAATGGGAATGTTTATTTACGAAAATTGTTGTGTTGACTTTTGTAATGACGAATGTTATTTTGTGTAAATTGTTTTATTTTGTTATTTTACTAACCCGTTCGGTTATTTTAATTTCTTTTTCTTATCTATTTTCTTATTTCTTTATTCTTTGGGTCTCTACTCCATTATCCGTCCTTGTGATACATCATTTTTATAGTAAAGACATTATCAGCAAAATCATAGGCAGAACAAACACTTCGTTTACGTTTCACTACTCTGGTCCTAGTATGGAAATGCAATTGAAATTTATCAAATCGCTTAGCAGACCTTCTATTTGACTGAGCACCATGTTGTATTCCAAAGCACAGAAATACTAGTAAATAGAAATATCTTAAAGCCATCTTGACGGCAACCGAAGAAACACGAACTGCAACGAAGATACCAGATTTTGTATTTAGAATAATGTCACACCTGTCTCCCAACGGGATAGGCAGATACTACGGCTTTCCACTGGCCACGATCGTGGTCAACCGTGGAGACATGGAAGGTGCGACTTGAGCAATCAAAGGGGGGATTCGCCACAGCCGCGGCCGTCAGACCGGTCATAGACGAGTGGCTGGAGAGGAGACACGGTGCTCTCTCCTACCGGCGGTGTCACAGATACTTACCGGGCACGGCAGCTTCGGTAAGTACCTGTGGCGAAGTCAGCGGGAAACCACGACCGAGTGGCAGCACTGCCCGGACCGCAGCGATGATACAGCGCTCCACACGCTTGGTGGAGTGCCTCGTGGTAGGTCTGGACGTAGACACTCTCTCGCTCAAGACCATGGTGCGAACCATGATCTCCAGCGGGAGTAAGTAGGACTGCCTCTTTCTGCGAGCAGGCCATGCTCGTGAAAGAGGCGGCGGGTGAACTCTCCCACCCGAGTTCGTACCGAGTACGTTTCACATTCCTGGTCCCCATGTTGATATGCAATTGAAATTTATCAAACCGCCTATTAAACCTTCAATTTGACTTAGCACCATGTTGCCTTCCAAAGCACAAAAAATCTAGTAAATAAAAATGCCTTAAAGCCATCTTGACGGCAGCCGAAAATGCTCGTTTACAGAAACACGAAAAGCAGCGAAGCTACCAGACTTTGGATTTAAAATAACCTCACGCCTGTCTCCCAACGGGGTAGGTAGAGGCTATGGCTTTTCACCAACTACGATCTTGGCAAACAACTTTCTTCTTCTACTCTCATTTAGTGTTTTCACACATGCTCTTTGGTTAGGGGTACTCTTGACCAGTAGTTTTCTCAAAAGGTTTTCGATTTGATCGCCATGAGTACGCCGACTTCGAACCCTACCATTTTGGACATACACTCTTGCCTCGAAAATCTGTGTTAACATTGTAAAATAAATCGTGTTTTTATTATTCGTAGGTCGAAAACTGCCTGTCAACCTATGAGCCACATGCCTGCGTGGTAGTCTACTCTGTGGTAGCCAAGAGTTCGTTTGGGAGAGCGGCAGAGATTCTATCGTATTTGGCGAGGGAGCAGTTTACCGTGGAGAGGACAGTGGTACTGGTTGGTAATAAGGCTGATCTGGCCAGGGCCCGACAAGTTTCTACCAATGGTGAGTTGTGTGATACTTTTCATTCTATTAACCTACTAGGAGAGAAAAAACTGTTGGAGTATTTACAAAGTAATTAAATACTTTATTTCACATGCGTAGAAGAAACTATTGTCCGACTTCCAGACCCCTTTATGCATCTATACCATTACCTGGTCCTTTAGTAAGCAGGTTCTTTAATAAATCTATACTTATAATTTATTAAAATGTTGAGGGTCGAGAGTCTGTACATGGAAGATATGTTAAAAATTTTAATTGTAGGGCGTTCTATAATCGATACTGAAGTCGAAATTGTAAATTAAAAATTTCATGTCTGTCTGTCTGTCTTTCTGTCTGTCTGATTTGAATGATACTTGGCACAATCTGAGCTTATGATCTGAGGAAGGTTCTAGGATACTTTTTATCCCGATATTTTGCGCGGTTCCTTTAGGAGAGGGGATGAAAGTCAAAATAGGTTTTTAGCTATAATTTCTCACTACGTCGTCCGATTTCAAATATTTTTTTAGTGTCTGAAAGGGAGTACTTTAAGCATTATTCCACACAATTTTCAATATTGAGGGTTGTGTAGTTCAGAAATTGGGGCATCTCAACTTTCGGGAAACCTAGAATTGAAGGGTTCTTTTGAATGCGAGGGTAAATCTAAGCGGGCGTGTTGGCTTGATCATAAAAGAGCTTAATGATTAAGGGGAATTATTATTTTAGTAGTAATAAATAGTACTTAATAAGCAGGCTGATTTGGACCGCCTTAGACTTGCTAAGAGTTCTTACACGCCCTGTATCTCCACAGTAGTAGATAGGGTATTAACCTCGCTACTATAAATGTCGATTCAATACTAGATTTAGTCCGTTGAACTTTTATGAATTAAATTTGTGTAATCTCATTTGAAAGGGAATAAAATATTATATTTATGAATTATTCTTGTTCAGAGGGCAAAGGATTGGCCACCTCTCGGGACTGTAAGTTCATTGAAACTTCATCTGGTATACAACACAATGTCGATGAACTTCTAGTGGGTATCCTGAAGCAGATTCGACTCAAAGAGAGCCGGGATAAGAAACACGCGAAGAAGACAAAACAGGTGGGTACTTATTTTTTTTATACCACTAAAGTGACAGACAAGCATACGGCCCAACCAGATGTACCGGTGGTCATCGCAGCCTATGTATTTACACCTATATATTTACACGGGATCAGGGCAGCTGTATGTTTAACTTGCCTTTTCAAATTAAGAAAAAATCTATAACTGAGATCAGTAAGAAATTTAATTTTAATAAATACCCATTTATTTCAGATTTATAACTGTATCCTATTCATTCAAATCAATAATACAAATGAAACTATAATATAACCAAATTGTAGAGGTTTTAAGAAAAAAGATCTATCTAGCCCCCAGTTTTATTGAAAACTCCATATTTCGTTCACAATTTACAGCAGTGTAATAATTCAAGCGGACGGATCGGACTTACGTTCTGAGTTCATTTCGTGGCCATTACACAACCGACGCTAACCCATCCTAACACAAGTCAATTGACGTCGGCATTTACAGAATTATTAACCTTACAGTTGATACATTATACATACCTATTAATAACACGCGAAAAAGACCCGAAAACGAATGATGATAATAATATAAGTAGTGTCACCAAAACACATTAAAATATAAACATTGATAGTCCTGAACCTGATTACAATATAAGTAGAAGTTCTAACAAGATTTTAAATTGTTATAGGAAGCAAAACCGTCAAAACTTGCTAGCTCACGAACGCATATTTCCTTGAGCATCGCACGAGAATTGCTGCAGAAGATTTGCATCAATGACATCTCCAAATCCAAGTCCTGTGAAAACTTACACGTCCTGTAAACGATCTACAGTATACATGTTTCGTAAATGGTCTACAGTAAGCATATCCTGTAAACGGACAACAGTCAATATTTTGTCCGTGCAACACTTTCTTATTCCAAAAACATTTGTTTCGTAAATTTTATGAAAGAATGTTTGTTCTACAAAATTTTAAGTATGTAATTTCAATGTTTGGAAATCGGTTTTATTTTAAGTATTTTAATGATATCTATCACACGTTTATATTATTTATTATTACTATGAGAGAAACTCTGTATAATTGTTCTACCGATCATTTATTTTATTTGCACAAAATAAAATTAAGAATTTCTAATAAATTTTCGATTGACGTGAAATACAAAATTTGTTATAAACCAAAAACATCTTTGTATAGAACACGGTTTTGTCAAAACAATCCATTTAATGTGTACTGCAAAGTCAATTTTTTTGCAGTTATCAATAACATATCGATAAAATAAATAAATGTAAAGATGTTGACCACAAATTACTCCGAATTTGTACAAGAGTCTACTCTCAAATTACGAATAATTATGTTTTTTATTACATGCCACAAATAACCGGAGTTCTCAAAAGTCGATCATTGTATTGGTAGATATTCAGTTAGGGGTAATAACAATTTTCCAATACCGTCTCTCCGAAAGTCGTATAAAGATTAATTCTATTCCATCCATTTCAATAAAAAGATACCGTCTTTATTTCGAACTTGATATACCGACTTCTTTTTCATTGCGTATTATAAACTTTTTCTTTTATTTACCGTCTTTGGGTATCTGTGTACATTTTTATAATGCTGAAAATACTAGTGCATTGATTTCAAAAAAGATCCCATTTTCTATTTTACAGTTTATACCAGTGTTATGATAAAAAAAAATTCCATTATATTCCAATAATATACTAAAAAACTATATTATTCTATGAATATTTTATAGTGATACACCTATGGTAAAATTGTTGTTAAATGTGTTAAATATAAGTGGACGTAGGTTACAAAATATGAATGTTTAGAAAAAAAAAACGTTGTCATATTTAGACATAAGTACTTTTCTACGTTCTTTATACTGCTGGTCTTATGAAAACGATCTTGAGCTGATAAATATACATATTATTCTTTCTTTTCCCTCGATATGTACTTTAATAAAACCATAAAAAAACCTGTATACTTTACAGTGTCATCATAATATAAATATTTAATTAAGTACTTACACTACTTCTGTACATTACGTTGACGAGGTTTTATTGTACTGCTCGTTCGCTCTAACTTTGCCGTTCAGCTCCATACTAAAGTCGAATTTTTAATTAGACGAAGTAAATTGACGGCAACTAATGTCACTTCTTCATACAATGTTGCTTATTTTCTATGACGCAGTGAAATTAGCTACTGTCAATTTACTTCGTCTAATTAAAAAATTGGGTATACGCCTCTACGCCAGCGGCAAAGTTAGAGCGAACGGGTAGTAGGTATACTTACTTACTTTTCTTGAATATGAATTCGTATAATATTTTTTTGTTGTAAAGTTTTGTTTTATTGTTTTGTAGTAATCTTTATGTTACAATTCGGTGTATCTACCAAAAAAATATTACAAAGAAATGTATCATTTATATTTTTTGAATCACAATTAAATAATCTTCACAATCGTAATGTACAGAGGTCCTTTGAAAGAGGTTATTAATAATAATGACCTTTATTTCAGACATAATGTAATAACTTCAAAATAACATAAATATTATATTTCTTGTGGTAGTAAAATTCTATTCGTATTCAGAACAAACTTACAACAAAGGGCCTAAAAGGCCATTTTAGGCCCTCAGTTCAGCGCATGGAACAAATTTGCTCCCTACTTCGGCGTCATACCAAGAATTTTCCAGTTATCTACAAAAATGTTTTTACTAGCGTACTTGTTATACTATCAAAAGCTCGTATTTTAAGTAACGATTTAGTCTGTTTAGTATAGGAACATTATTTAATAAGCTTGGTATATTTATATCATCTTTTTCCATTCCGTGGCCATCATTTTTGTATCAACTTCTTTCTAAAATTGTATACGAAATCACGGTAATCAATTATTTTTCAGACTTGTTTTTTGCTATCCTACTAATATTATAAATGCGAATGTTTGTGAGTGTGGATGTTTGTTACTCTTTCACACTCGAACGGCTGAACGGATCTGGCTGAAATTTGGTACAGGGATACATTATAGTCTGGAATAACACATAGACTACCTTTTATCCCGGGAATAAGTTCCCACGGGAAACATAATTTACGCGGGCGAAGCTGCGCGCATCAGCTAGTATATATATATAAATTAGGTTATAGTGGTCTCTCAACTGACTGCATTTGAAAGACATGCTGAAGGTAATAAAATAAATTATTTTAATCCTAACTGTTAAAGAAAGGTTCATCCAAAAAAGGGATTTCCATGATTAATATCGATACGATCAAACTGATGATGTATATTTCATTATGGGCGTTTTATGTCAATAATGACATAAAACAACGCTATCAAAGTCATAGGTCGTGTTGCTATATTCAATAATACGCCCCTTTTGGATCCTTTTAATGGATTTTATTCCACATTTACTTTTTTATGCATTTTTAAGCCGACAGACACATTTTTTTATACATAAAATGAAATGCTAACTTGGTCGCTCTAGTAATTTAATGTTATGTTTCTACTCGATGTTAGGTTATTCAGAAATTGTATGAGAATTCAAAGCATTTGTGTCAATCAATGTACTTAACAAAAATATTATTTTGTGCATAATGTTTCCAAAATAAAGAATTGCTTTTACGACCAACATTATCAAACTTTAAAAAATATTTTCCAAAAAACCTTCGCTTCTAAGCTCTTTTAGGATAGTAAGATGTTGTCGTCAATAACTGGACTGTTTTCATGTTCTAGTCCAATTATTATCAAAATAGGTGTCAGTATTAATATATATTTATAAAAACATACGCTTTTCTATACTAACGTAATTGTAAGTTATGTGTAAAACTATTAGAATACTAATTATATTTTTCTATACAAAACTTTCTACGATTTTGAAGTGATAAAACTTTAATTTTAGTTGTGTTTATTTTGTGCCAATGAAAAACTAGCAAATATTCTCAAAATACTTACTCCTGTTCTAAACACAGGACATTACATAATAGAAATATTGTCGATGTAAACAAATAAAACTATTGCTCACCAACGAAAAGTGTATTAATATGACACTTCACCCTACTTTTATTGCCCGTAGCGATGAGCTAATATCGCTCAATATTCAGGCAGGCGTGGTGAAAACGCCAATTACCGCCCGTTGCGTCAATATCATTGAATTTCACAGCAGTAGTCTTGTTTACCGATACTTTGGCCTTCATTGCTGTTTTATTGGAATTACTCGTTTTGTTGCAACTAGCGATGGTTCTGTATAAAATTACGTCTTACAAAATAATATTGTCAGGTATCTAGTTTTGCCTTTTTTTTTGTAGCCACTACTTGCAAGGGATAAAATATAAGTAACCAGCTGATTCAATTAACTTTCGTATTGCTTCTGAGTAAAAATGGTGTCAAAGTTCACCTTCTAAACCTCTCCTGGATATTCACACAGGTTTCGAAACTAAAGTTAGCCAAATTGAATAAAAGGGTTCTCGTGTCGAGACTATAAAACGTCAATTCACTTTTATATTAAATCGAAATATACAAGACAAACTTTCTTAACTAATAACTAAGAAGGATGGAGATTTCTTTGTAATTTAATAAACCCTAAAATCTTATCTACGTATGTTAATATTTTTGTATCAATTTCTTCAGCAACAATGCAAGCTTCTCAAAGGCACAAAACAAAAACTATTTACTTACTTTCTAACATTTATGTAAAATTCTTCATAATAATTAAGTCTTTAGATGCATAACACATTAACTTTAGACATTGTTGTAACTTTTCATTTCCATGTACTATCTAAGTATCTAATGTTCTATCGAGAGAGTCCAAGTATTTAGATAGAAAACAAATAGATTTCGGGTTTTTTGTGAATTTCTATGAAAATATTGAAGCAAAAAATTGCTTTACAAAAATAGTCTTTATTTTTTTGTTTAGTCTGTTTTGATCCAACATCAAAGGCCACTTTTCGAAATCTTTCTATAATATTTTTTATTTATATATTTTTTTATCCTAGACCAAGTTTCCAGACACGTGAATTATGAAAGTGATTCCTGTCACCTATATACAGCACTCATATAGACGGCACTATTTAAATGTTCTATATGTGCGTTAAGGCTCCTTTAGAATACAGGTGCGCGAAAGGCGTTACCCGAATTCAGTCACCTGAAGTACCTATTAATTACATCGTCGGTTACTGCAACACAGGCAAACAACCCCATACTCGTCGTGTAACCGAAAAGATAGCTGCTCGAATTCGGGCGTAATCGACTTCTTTTATTTACACTTATATTCTTTTGTCCGAATTTCATTGGTAAACGAATTCGGGCTAGTATGTACTTTGGCTAGTAGGTGCATCCACTTGTAGGTGAAGTTGATAATTTTTCGTAAGGGAAAATCCTCATGGGACTTCTACTGACGAAAAAGTCTCACGTGCCCTGCCTAACAGCCTATGGTTGGAAGCCCCGGGTAAGCCCTCGGAGGGATACCCCGGGACCCCGTAGATCCCTTACACATAAAATCTACTACCTACATAATATTTTTGTATTCATTTACCTACAAACCCACATAAAAGCTCTTAAACATACTTTAATTAAAAGCAAGAAAAAATTTAAAGAGCCGTCACGAAAATTAAATTTAGTTCCATTTTTGCATGGAATTAAATTCGTTTCGAGTTTCAACCAACTTACATCGTTGTTTTAATTTAGCTCGGGTTGGTTGAAATATTTTTTATTTGCAGTGAAATTTCTATTTCAATTTAGAGCTTTGGAACATGAAGCACGTTCCCGTTTTTTTTGGCAATTTTTTACACACATATCGCCGAGCGGGTATGTCGATGTCTATTGTTATAACTGGGCTTTACAAAACAGGAGAAAATCTATAACTATTCTGTTATCTGAACCAAGAATCCAACATCCAGGACAAATGTCATACATCTTTTGCAGTCCAAATACAATCTGAGCGCTCCAACCAATTGATACCCGCTGGTGGGTATGCAATAGTGTCCCCTCCTCGCTCCCTCATATAAGCGCTCGTAACGCCACTTGCTCAATGTTCTGTAAACAAATCCTGCGGTGAACGTCTCGCTAGAGGCATTACTACTTCTGTTTACGAGATTTTCCATGCTTCGGTACGCATGAAGAGCCGTTGGTCCCAGCTGTTGGTAACAGGGCTATGGGCATAAAGGTCTGTTTTTATTTGTCGAAACATAGAAACTTGAAACTTTCTGCTAACGTACGTCTTTTCCTTCAACTACAACCCTATAGGCTTCAAGCGGATAGTGAAGAGGCACATCATTGACAGTCTACTTTAGGGCCACTGTGAATTGTCTTTTGAACTCCATGGACCCCTAATTTGCTAAATCTCGCCATATTCCGGAATTATGAGGTCTCGTTTTGACTGAATATAATAAAGTAAGCTGAGGGGCAAGTGCGAGTTTAGGCGAGGGCCGTCGACATTCACGGGTAAGCGCGTTATCACCGATTTGTATGGAATCAAGACAAGTTCCCGAGTTTACAGCTAGGTGGCGGGGTCTCGATTCTATACGAATTGGCGCGCCGTGAATGTCGACAAGCTCACTTGCCCCTCTGATTGCCAAAAGCTGCAACAATCCGTTTCACTTTAAGCAAGAAACTCACCAACTAATAAGTGAAATAACACACGTACATTGCCAAAGAATTCTAAATTTCTTTTGTATGGCGGAGAAAAGATTTGACGGGTCGCTTAATTCGAATTACGATTCTGCCGACTGTGTAATGGCATCATTTCCTTGCACGTGTTGTTGGAGATTATTGATTAGGGTCTCTGCATGATTTCTTTTCTCAAGTACCTACTCTAAAAGTTACTGATATAAAAACAGAGACAAAGAAAATCATATATCGAGGTTATCAATCAACGTATAGACAGTGACGGATTAGAAAGCAAAAAATACCTTTTAGCTCCAAGTATTCTGCCACTTTTATTTGCTTTCCGTAATTAAATTGTTGGATCACAACGGCTACATCTTCTTTAGGCTTGGAAAGTGCTAAGCCATCATTTACTTTTCGATGATAAATTATACATTTTGGGACAAGGATCAGAGCTGCCATTAGGTATTTTCATAGAAATCTGCTAAAACCTAACGTTCCCTTTTCGGGAGATTGAGCTTTAAAATATCTTTAATAGGGAGATGTGTGTATACTTGTATATTTCTTATTGTGATAAATTGTGTATTCTCAAAACGTAATCGTTGAACCCTTCTTTATAATAATTAGAGAACTTACCATACACGATGTTTCATAGTCACGTAAGGATGAAATAACAAAATAAAATAAAATTTATTCCATTTGAAATTGTTAAAAAAAATATTCAGGTTTGTCAAAATTTTTGTGACTCTACTGGGGATTCGGAAATGCTACAGACTTAGAAGAACACCACAAGAAACTCAGTCCGGTCCCTCCCAAAATTCATCTTAGTATGTAATACAGTTATTTTTAATAATATGTAGAAAGGAGCAATTCGTGTCACTGCCAGGCAGCCTTGTCTTCTAGAAAGTTTTTAATGCTTTAATAAGCTTTCTGGCACAATTGAAATTTTATTAGTTTTTTAAATTTATTAACTGGCAAACCTGTTATGGCTGTCTGCAATGTATTGTACATTCGAATACAATTGCCCGCAAAAGAAAATAACAAAAGTTGAGCATAATAACTGCTAGGAATCACCACACAGAAAGCAGTTGCAGACAGCTGCGACCCAACTTTCACTTGTTGTGTATTTCTTTCGTCAAATTAATGGAGAGGGTTTATAAAGAGGGGTTTGATAGAAATGCACAAACTTCTATATGATATAATATACCTAAGTGTTAAATTCGTGAATATAAAAATAAGTCAATGTGTCTATTTCATAGTTGGCAACTGATGGTGTTTGTTAAAAACTGTTTTATTTGAACAAACATGTCCGAACTATTTGATACTATAGAACCCTAAAAAAACTTAAAAACATGTCTAAGTGTGCTCATAAGGTCATCAATTTTTCTAGTAAAGGTAATAGATATTATAAAGAAGTCGGCTGCCGTCAGTTGCCAAACTTCCTCTTGAAGTCTAAATATCTCGTAAAATTAAAAAAAAAAATTTTTTGTTACATCCTATCGTATTGATAATAATATGAATTGATATACTTTGAGGCCTGTATTCACAAGTATGTAGGTATGGAATATTTCCGAATTGAATCTAAGCTGTTGTGATTCAGTGTCCCAACAGCGGTAGCAATTATTGGCCTCACCAAGGACGATGAAAGACACAATATAATTAGAACTACATCTGCCGTCGTCGATATGAATGGCAACAAGTAAGGTCACCCTAGTTAGGGCGCAGAATGACAACCGTGTAGCTAATATACTTTACGGAGCATGGTACGAGTACCTATGCCATGTCTAAAATATTTGCTCCATGTCCAAAATAGAAATATAATGTCAGCATTCAAAATTATCATCTGCAGTTGACAAAACACAAGTACAGATGTTTTATCATTGGCGCTGGGTAAGACTACTCCCTTAGCCCCTTTTCACACGTACCTGTTGCCGGGTACCCGGCGGCGAGTGTATGGCATTACCGGGCAAATCACGCCGGTACGTGTGAAAGCTATAGGTACTACCCGTTCGGTCGACGAAGTAAATTGGCAGTAGCTAATGTCACTTAATGGCATACGGTACGTGTGAAAGGGGCTTAGGCTGAAGGTGCATTTGCGGTTGCCGCAATCGGTTTCTAGTCTCAAAATTTTAAAATCAATGAAGCGTTATACTCGGTTTCAATGGCTACAAAATATTGGGGTTAGAAACCGCCCGCGGTAACCGCGAATGCAGCCTCAGACGTAGACTTTAAAGAAGAAGGAGGTTATTTATACGATTTTTTTTTGCTTTTTTTGTTTTCACCTCAGAACTTTTACTTGGGTGCACCGATTTTGATGATTCTTTTTTATAAACCACCTAATTGTGACAACATATTATTATGTGATTCAAATAAAATAACTTTTGAGTTGACATAAAAAACATGTAACATCACTGTCAACCTAATTATTTTTGATATTTTTTTTTGCACAAAACAGTTTTTGTACAAAATCGTGTCAATTTATGATTTATAAGTATGTGAAAAGCTGGTCATTGGCGGAATGAATACAGGCCTTAATTCCGATGTTTCAAAAAATGTTTAAAATTATTTTGCACCAAAATTTCCAAAAATGTCTACTATTTTAACTTTAAGCCAATATGTTACTTTAGATAATGAAAAAGATATTTCTTTTCGCACATTAATTTGTGTCTTTTGCCAGAACCTATTGAAAATCGGGCAATCTGTACGTTTTAAGTTGTTTTGTATACGTTCCTTCGATGTGTTTCAAACTATTTATGTGATTCTAATAGTTGCAAAATAAATGATACATACATAAACAGTTTTGTTGTTTTTAAGCAATAAAAAGCAAGAATATTTTTAATCTACATCCTCCAAAACGTCAGTTACGTAAGCTCATAATAAATATGTTATCTGCCACCTGTAAACATCTTAAAACAAGAAGCCGTGAGACGGTCACCCAACTGCTCCTCACGTTTATTGTGAAAGTGAAAGTTCAATCCGATTGACGTTGTCATTTTTGTTTTATTTCAAACTTTGAACAGATGATCCACGTGACCTAGTGACGTTATTTAATGCATCGGAGTCACAGACTACAGACACAAGTCTCGCCATAAGCCCCTTGCAATCTATTTTATAGAGAGGGGCTAAAATGAGTTAGCTATCGAGTATTCTACACATATGGTCAACCGATTGCCACTTAACAGAGAACCAGAGAGTGTCACATTGGGGTCATACTCTAATTCTCTGCCAGATAACCTCGTTCCGGAGTTTATCCCTTAAAGTCACTCCCAGCATAGCTTGTTGAGAGCATGGACTAACCCCTCCCGAAATTTCAACATTCGGCCCCCTGTTCAACATATTCGCTCTGGTAGGGAGGAAAGGGGCACACTGGGCCGCCAACTTAAGGACCACTGTCAAAAGTCTTACGGACTGTGAGAGTGGTCCGCAATCGCTAGATGCGCCACGGTATTCCATCAGGCTGGAGACGTCAACTTGGCGAGCTAAATATTTAAAAAAAAAAATGTGTGCGTATAACCTTTACGCACGATTGAAGTAAAACTTCTTTGCCATTGACGGCGTCAAATGTTATAAATTAATATCATTCATTCGAATTTTGAATAGCGTTTCAAAATTCGGGGCAACAAAACAAACAAAACAGGCAACAAATTCCAACTTGCGGGGCTAATAATTATGGATATTGTAGGTACTTCCACATATTTATACTAAGATTAAGTGCAGGTAAATATAAAAATGTTTTATGCACCGTAAATCATAATTGGTCAGGTACTACGTCAATGTACTTCCACTTTAGATATCTGTCATTATTCCAGAGCTCCTGACGTGCGTCTAAATAGTCCTATAAAGTTTTATGCCCATTTGATTGGGTTATAACTCAGTTAGACGTCTCGCAGCTGCAGACGTCTGGGAGTACCTTTATGACGTTCCGTAATTACTACCTCAGACAAACAGTTTTTAATGCTCGCAATTCTATATTATCTTCGGCAATAATGTGAAAGTTATTTAGCCATCTGCCAAATTGCAAGAGTTTAGATTCAGATATTTAGTGAGCTAATAAGATTTCCCTAGGCGAGGCCGCAGTGGCGGCCGTGGGTCTGTTGGGAGTCCTAGTACATCCCACCGAGGGCTTGCCCGGGGCTCTCCCAACCATAGGGTTGGGCGTTACGTGAGGCTTTTTAGTCGGTAGGAGTCCGGCCTAGCATCCATAAGGGTTATTCCTCACGTTAAAAAAAAATCAGTAGGAAAATAGATACAAATAAAAGCTAATAAGATTTAATTTGTATCTATTTTCCTACTGAAGATTGACGACATCGATCGAGAAGAAGAAGAGATATTTAGATCTGCAGAGTGTCATATGGTACTTTTTACCCCGGAAAACATTTTATTCTCTTCATGATGAAAAATTGATTTTCTAGTTTCGCTTTAATTAGAAAGAAAGAAAGAAAAAGTAATTATTTAATGAAATGCCTAGAACCATGACGTTCAGCATAGTAGGTAATTGGTGTGATTAGTGTCTATTATGAAATTATCATAGATTTAAAATTTTTCGCTAATTATCATAGACAGCGGTTGACTTGACTGAATTATAGGTACATTAATTATGATAATCGAAAAAAGTAAAGGTTTCCTCATTATCATATTGTATAGATTCGAGTAAATAGCTAACTCGTTAAAAGATTATTAAAAAGGAATAAAGAAATATCTACATACCATCTTTATTAAAAGAAGAATTCAAAACTTTTTCAATTGGTACTTTTTAGGGTTCCGTAGCCAAATGGCAAAAATGGAACCCTTATAGATTCGTCATGTCTGTCTGTCTGTCCGTTCGTGTGTCACAGCCACTTTTCTCCGAAACTATAAGGCCTATTGTTTGAGCTCTAACTACCAGGTATTTTACTAGATGGCGCTAATCAAGTCTGAATCACGCTATTAAGATTCTCTGTATATTACTTATAAGGACAGTGTTTCTAACTCGCGCTATTAAGATTTTCTGTGTAGTGTTTATAAGGAAAATGTTATGAAATAAAGAAGTCTTCGCTTGTAACGGTTGTATTCTTGCATCTCGGTTATAAAGGCGGTTTTTGAGGATTTAGTCCTAACATAAGTTTTGGTCCTTCGAGCCGGACGAGTTGGTTGAATGCAACTTAACTCCTTTTAAATTGGTGCGAATATTGAAGCCATATTTATTACCGAGTTTTCAGTACAGTACCCATGTGTGGTCAAGAGTTCTGATCTGAAAGATTGTACAAGTTTGAAAGTATTGCTGTGTTAAGATATTGCGACGACAGAGGGCGCACCCAACTATTGAGGGTGTACAATTGGTGTTGACAAAGAAAAGTCCCTATATTGGAACCTGTAGCAGTTGGATATATTCGTGGAACGGAGCATTATCATCAACGCCAGTGACAAGTGACGTCGATGCCAGTGACGTGTGATACAAAGGTTTGACAGAAACAAAACTGTGAGTAAAGTGAACATTTAATTTGATTGACAGTTCAGACTTAGAATAATTTAACGTAGTTTACTAGAAGTAATTTAGACACTTGTATTTATTTAGCCTTAGTTTTTAGACTTAGAATAGTTAAGCGAATTTTGTTCATATTGATATACTGATGTGTTAAAGTTCTAAACACTTGTAAAATTTTTCGGTTTGATCATCGACTTGTATTTTTTTCGTGTGTCCACTGTCCTATTTTTCAAAGTTCTTGGTAAGTACTAACTACTAGAGTTGTGTTAATTAAATAAGTTAGTTTCCTTGCTTTTATTATACATTGTTAGCAACAGTTTATTTAATATTAGTGTAGCTCTGTAGTATTGATAATGGAAGCATTATTTAAGGTACAGCTTAATTATAAATCAATAATTGAAAAAGGTCGTATTAATTTTAAGAAATCACCAAAAGAACGCCTAACACCGACATATATAGAAACTAGACTTGATAGTTTAGAAAAGCAGTGGAATTTATTTACAGAAACGCATAGAAACATTATAGCACAAGCTACTGATGCTGATCTGGCAGCAAGTAGCTATATGAAACACGAAATTTATGATCAAACAGAGGAGACGTACATGATATATAAGTCAGAGTTAAAAGAATTTATTGTAAAAGATGTGCGTGTGCCTAGTAATGTTAAAAAGTCTGAATCGTCTACAATTGTTAGGTTACCAAAAATGAGTATACCTACATTCTCAGGATTGTACACTGAGTGGATCTCATTTAGGGATTTATTTTTATCACTCATTCACAACAATGCTCATTTAGATGATGTTCAAAGGCTACACTACCTTTAGGGTCACTTATCAGGTGAGGCAGAACAGTTGTTGCGAAATACTCCAGTAGCTGCCTGCAATTATGCGAAGTGTTGGTCGATTTTAACTAAAAGGTATGATAATAAACAATTTTATCCCAAGGTATGCTAAAACGTTTTGCAAGGCAACCAGCCATTGTTAAAGAATCATCAGCTGCTATTAAAAATCTGTTAGATACTACAATTGATTGTTTACATCGCCTGCGTACTATAGGTATCGATGTAAGTACTTGGGACACTATTGTAATATTTTTCACTTGTGAAAAATTAGATACTGAATCGCGTAAGTTGTGGGAAGCTAAAATTAGTACTAATGAGAATTTAGCCACCTTTGATGAATATCAGGAGTTTTTGGAATCGAGATTTCGCATTGGAATTCTTAGATACGTCCATTGATAAGAAAGTTCATACAGTGAGCCAGCGGCCGCCGTTCGGTCCGCGCGTGTTATCGCACCCCGTATGCGCCGCGAGTTAACCGACAAATAATTATTATTGTGACGAAGTATTCATCGAAAAGCCATTGAAGGGTGCTCCTGAGCACAGGAGCACCTCACACCACCATAGATAACCAAACCCCCGAAGTAAGCTACGCCAAAGTTACCTCCAAATTTTCACACCCAACGAAGGAACAAGCCATAGTTATGGATTCTATAGATGGTCTCGTTATACGAGACTATTTACTATCGCTCTCCACAGTCACCAAACCGTCTTCAATACGTTTCATCTCACGCATAGCGAACTCCAGAATATGTGTCTACATGGACTCAAAGCAAACAGCAGATGAACTTACCGACACAGTGAAAAAAATTAAAGTCCAGGACCACCTACTTGAAATCCGGCCATTGATCACCAGAAACAAAAGGATTGTTTTATCGAACGTATGTCCAATCATTCCAAATGATGTGATTGAGGAAAAATTTAATCAGATGAATGTGAAGATTTTATCGCCAATTACGTCATGAAGGTAGGTGTTCCTGACCCTGGGTTTTCACATATTATAAGTTTTCGACGCCAACTATATGTATCCCCCGAGGACGAAAAAATTCTGCCAGAATCAATGCAAATTAATTTCGATGACACCAACTACTGGGTATACATTACAAATGAGTCAATGAAATGTTTTGTATGCAATGGAATGGGTCATTCTGCAAAATATTGCCCACAAAATAAAATTCCAAATTTCGCATCCTTACCAAATAATTCCCAAAAAGCACTGATAGCTCAAATTATCCTACAATGGAATTCGAAAAACCATAAACTCATAGCATCCACCGTCCACACAATAAAGGAATTAAACGGTTTCTTTCAAGTACCACATCCAACCAATCAAAACTAGATCAGATTCACACCGAATATAATATAGACGAAAGTCCACCAGTTAGTGACTACGTAGAGGATACAGATAGCAACTACTCCTCTGAAGAAGAACCGTCTAAGATTAAGCCCGCGAAAAAAAAATCGAAGACCATGGATAATAGATCAGAAGAACAGGTTTGGAATGATATTAAAACGGAAATAAAAGAATCCCAGCAGCTCCTTCCCCTAACATTGGATCAATTCATCAGCCTCTTAGACAAAGCCCGCAATAAACAAAATGTTCAAGAATTAATCAACGACTATACAGAAAATATTGACGAATTAATTGACATGTGCCTACTCCTTCACCCCAAGATGAACAAAAACCTTAAGAATAAATGTGCTAGATTTGCTAGAAAACTCCAGGACATAAAAACTACGAATACCACATAATACATATCCTTTTCATATTTAGTTATATATTTGAGTTACATTAATTATAAGCAATTATTATGGAAATCATCCAGTGGAATGCAAACGGATTTCATACTAGATATGAACATATTCAACTTTTACTAAATGAGATTAACCCTTTATGTTTTTGTATACAAGAAACTAACTTTAAAAATAATTATTGTGCTAAGTTAAAAAATTATGACAACTTTTATAAAAACCGCTCACATAGCTGTATAGCCAGTGGAGGGGTAGCCACTTACGTTAAATCTCATACACTCCCAGAATTAATTAATATTAATAGCCCATTGGAAGTAATTGTGATTAGAATAAAATTCCCACTGACTATTACACTATGCAACATATATTTACCCAACAGCTGTTCCTTTACTGAAAATGACTTGAATTCTTTAGTACGACAGCTCCCAACGCCCTTCATTATAATGGGAGATTTTAACGGACACCACTTTTATTGGGGCTCAAATCATTGTGATCCTAGAGGTAAGGTAATTGCTAATTGGATGGACGGTGACGATAATTTTATCCTACTGAATTCCCAACAACCAACACATTTTAATAGTAGAAACGGCAGCACCAGCAATATCGATTTATCTTTTGCTTCACGAAGTATATCAACTTATTTCGACTGGAATTCATTAGAAGATCTTTATGATAGTGACCACTATCCTATTATTATTACGTCACAAATAGACCTTGGTTCAACCTTGCACAACTCCGCACAATTTTGGAAATATCAGAAGGCGAATTGGCCTAACTTTCAACTCGAAATAGAATGTTAAATTAATCAATAAGAGAAACTAGACGTATCTAGTAAACCATGTATAAATAATTTAGTAGACGAATTTAATAAAATAATAATCAGTTCCGCCGAAAAAAATATACCAAAAACCACAAGAAAATTAAAAAAGAAGCAAGTTCCATGGTGGAACGAAGAATGTGCTGTGTCTCTGAAGGAAACTAAAAAAGCATATAGAAAGTTTATGAAGGAAAAAACAAAAAACCAAACCAACGATCATCCTAACCAAGAACAAGAATTATTGAAAATAGAATATCGAAAAAAAGAGCCAAAACTAGAAGACTATTCAAAGAAAACAGAAAAACAAGTTGGGAAAATTTCATTACATCAATAAATAGTTATATACCCTTAAGAACTGTATGGCAAAAAATTAACTCTATAAAGGGATATACAAGGAAGAAACAAACAATAATTCTAAAAAATAATGAAGGCATTCTAAGCGGCAATCCTAAAATAAATGCTGATATACTAGCGAAATGTTTTGTAGAAAACTCTAGTTCCAGTAATTACAACCAAGACTTTTTGGGATACAAAAATATTACTAATGATGTAAAAAATCATCTGCAAGACAATAGTAACTTAATTAACGAAAACATTACCCTACATGAACTTGATCTCGTTATACAATATCTAGGTTCATCAAGCCCGGGTCCTGACAATATATCGAATACTATGATCATAAAACTTCCCCGCTTGGCCCTTGAACGTCTTCTAGACATTTATAACTACATCTGGTCGAATCAAGTTTTTCCTGATCAGTGGAGGGAGGCTATTGTTATACCGATCTTAAAACCTGGCAAAACTCCTACATTGCCATCCAACTATAGACCTATTTCTCTTACTTGTAACCTTTGCAAATTGTTAGAAAAAATTATAAGTAATAGATTGAGATGGTATTTGGAAAAAAATCAATTGATATCGACATTTCAGTTCGGATTTAGGCAGTTCAGGTCAACATTAGATTATTTATCATACTTGGAAAACGAAATAAAAACTTCCTTTGCAAATAAAAACAAACTTGTGGTAGTTGCTCTGGATTTGGAAAAAGCCTACGAAATGGTGTGGAAACACAGAGTCATATTACTTTTAGAACAGTCTAACTTAAAGGGCAATCTCCTTGCTTTTGTTATAAACTTCTTAGCTAATAGAACCATACAGGTAAAGATTAATAACATCTTATCGGACTCACTTCAAACAGAGAACGGACTGCCACAAGGATCAGTTTTGAGTGTTATTCTCTTTCTTGTATCGATTAACAATATTCTAGAAGTTATAGAGAGACCAGTGAAGGGATATTTATTCGCAGATGATTTGACAATAATATGTAGCGGTAACAGTATAAAACCTACTGAAAAACTCTTGCAAAATACCTTGGATAAATTAAGTGAATGGTGTAGACATACTGGATTCAAATTTTCAGCTACAAAAACTGAGACTATGGTGCTATCCAATAACAAATATAAAGACACAATTAACTTAAAAATTAATAATCATAAAGTTAAAGAAGTACGTCAACTTAAAATTCTAGGTTTAACTTTTGATCCAAAAATGAACTGGGTCTTACACATAAAAAAATTGAAATCTGAATGTTATAGTCGAATGAATGTCATAAAAATTTTATCATCTACAAATTGGGGTTCAGACAGTAAATGTATCAAAAACACTTACAAAGCACTCATTCGCCAAAAAATAGATTACGGTTCTATTATATATGATGCTGCTTCCCCTGCTATTTTAAGACTTCTGGAAAGTATTCATAATACCTGCTTAAGACTAAGTTTAGGAGCCTTCAAAACTAGCCCAATTAACAGCATTCTAGTTGAGACTGACGACATGCCTCTAACATTAAGAAGAAAAGAATTGTGCATAGCATATGCCGTCAAACATATAGCTAACAATAAGGACTCATTCATGTTCAAACCCCCGGTGCCGTCTGATATTGAGTACCAACTAAGAACTACCCTTTCTTTACCATTAAGACTGAGAGTCGAAAAATATCTAAAAGAATTAGATTTGAAAATACCTCCAGTTTTTGAGCGTAATATTCCCCAAACCCCTCCATGGATTAAATTAGAACTCCCAATTATTTTGGATTTAGCCAACAATAACCCCAGAAACACTACCCCCGATTATATCTATAAAAACCTGTTTTATGAAATCACAGATAAAATACCAGATTTCAAACAATATTACACTGATGGGTCTGTTGTTGATGGTAAAACTGGGTGTGCCATTATGTCTGAAAACAAAATTTATAAATTCAGACTACAGGATTACTCATCTATTTTTACATGAGAAGCGGTTGCTATCCTAAAATGTCTAGAAATAATTAGTCAAGACTCAAGAGAAAAACGACATGCAATCTTTTATGATTCAAAGTCATCCCTTATGGCAATCTCTAATGTGGTCAATAAGGATCCACTTATAAATTTAATAACAGAAGAATTAATAAACCTAACCAATAATAATTACATTATAAAATTATACTGGATACCTAGCCACCAAGGCATTCCCGGAAACGAGAGAGCGGACCTCGAAGCTAAAGAAGCTACGAGGAGAGAACAGTGCAATTACATTACTGCTAGCGTTCAAGACCTTAAAAAATATATTAAAGTTAGTGTAAAAACTCTTTGGAATAACTGTTGGGTAACAAATAATAATAGTAAATTATACGAGACAAGACAATCAGTTTTTGAAAAAAATAAAACTACCTGCAATAATAGGAAAGACCAGATAGTATTAAATAGGTTAAGAATAGGACATAGCAATGTAACTCACATCCACCTTATTACTAAGGCCAATAAAAATAAATGTACAAGGTGTGATATGGACTTATCCATCAAACATTTACTTGTTGAATGTTCAATGTACAACACAGAGAGACTGATTGTTAACCTACCGAAATCTTTAAAAGAATGTTTATACCTTAAAACAGAAGTAACTATAGAATATCTTAAGCTAATTAATTACTATAAGTTGATATAATGTAGGTATATAAACAGAGGTCGCTAATGACCTAGATGTTTCAGCGACCTTATCCTCCTAGGACCCAGATTCGAAGAAAGCAGTTTCGAGAAAGACCCAATGTCCTAATACTAGAACTAATTAATAAAGTACTGAACACCCAAACCAAAAATTGTTTGTATCTTTCTAACCGCACCATATACAGCTGTCATATTTTAGGCGTGTTATAATATTGATTTAGGCTTGTCAAACAAAAAGAAAAAACACCAATATCTTTTGTTCTTTATTTAGCACATTGGGCCGTCACATAAAATCTATAATAATAGAACAGTCTTCAAAATTCAATAAAAATTTAGTATTTAAACACTTAACACTAGCAGAGATCAACAAAAATAGCTTTCAGCTTTATCAAAGTTACAATAACAGTCTTATTTCTCATAGAAAGCTCAATATCACACATAAAAATTAAAAGTTTTGCTTCAAAATCAACAAAACAATAATATTTGTACCATTAAAGGTTCATAATTGTTATAATTATTTAAGCAACTTTATGGTATACCCGCCCAGCATACTAGTACTAGTACAAATAAATTATCGTCAAAAATACACATCGAAAATGACGACATTACAGTTAAATAAAAGTATTTAGACATAAGTTATTAGTTTTTCTCAAAAACAATACAGAAAACAGTAAGTTTCAGGCAAAGATTTCAAAGATATTAATAAGTTAAACTAACCTCTTTTCGCTTCACGTATCATTGCTGCGACGTCTCGTGACAGAAGACCGAAGATACTTCTCCCCGCTCACTTTAAGCAGTGCTGCCACAATGCTAAATATATCCACAGACTTACCGGCAACGTGGACATGATATGGCGCGTAATATAAAAATACCAGGTGGCAGTAAATATTTTGTTCTAGTACTATCACAATGGGTCATTACTCCAAGTCTCTGTTTAAATACTTGGGCTGTCACTGCAAACTGATTTTGTCCTAGTATTATCACTTTGAACCCCAAGAGGTTAAATAAATAAATAAAAAAAAAAAAAAGAAAATTCATAGTGATAATAGAAAAAATAATGTCAAAGCTTTTCACGTCGCTTCTCAGTCTTGTGTTATGTGTTCGGGAGATCACAAATTATGCAATTGTAAGCAGTTTGCAAAGCAAGATATCGACGCACGTCGCGAATTTGCCCGGGCCAGTAAGTTATGTTCTAATTGTCTTGGTAGAAACCATACCGTTTATTCTTGTCGTCAGCACACTAAATGTCACCTATGTAAGAGAAAGCACCACAGTCTTCTCCACGCGAATGCAACCAATGTTGCTGTTGAACCATCTGATAGTTCAACAGATAGGAAGGTTGTAGCAGCAGCTACTTCTTCCCATACAAGCGAAAGTACCAATTCTATTTGCTGTTTTGCAGATGTTAACAACCAAGGATTGCTAGCGACTGCCTTGGTCAATATTGAATCTAGGACCGGTACTACAATGGTTTTAAGAGCCTTAATGGATCAGGGCTCTCAGGTCTCCTTCATTACGGAGTCCGCAGTACAGTTACTGGGTTTGGAGAAAACACCTGCTCGTACTGATATCTTTCGACTAGGTGATGATGAAGGGATTTCAATGCCCTCTAAGTGGATTGTAAGGTTTAAATTGCAGTCACGCCTAGATCCTACGTTTGTCTTATCAGTTGATGCCTATGTTTTGAATAGACTCACATCACGACTTCCTGAGAGAATATTTTCCATATATTTCCGTCACTTTCATCCTTAGAACTTGCAGATCCGACTTTTGACACGCCTGGTAAAATTGATCTCTTATTAAGTACTCGCGTAGTCAGTGAAATTCTGCTAGAAGGTTTGGTCAGGGGTTCTCCTGGGACACCAATAGCCCAGAAAACAAAACTAGGATGGATTGTGTCTGGCGAGATTCGTACGCCATTTAAATCTAAGCCTGTGTGCTGTAATGCAATCGAAGTCTCAGATGTAAATGTCCTCTTAAAAAAGTTTTGGGAGTTGGAGACGGAACCTTCTTCTAATCAAGTCATTTTGTCTGAAGAAGAGCAGAAATGTGAGACCTTCTATTCCAACACGACTAAAAGAGACTCAGAAGGACGATACGTTGTTAAATTGCCGTTCAAAACTGATCGTCCTAGTTGTGTTCATAGTAATTCTGAAGTTGTAGCTCGTAAACGACTTTATATGCTGGAAAAGAGGCTTTCAAATAATCCCGAACTGAAGTTGCAGTACAGCGCTGTTATTAACGAATACGTCCAAATGGGGCAGGCGGAAGTGGTTCCTCAGGCATGTTTACAAAACAATGCATTTTATTTGCCACATCACGCCGTAGTACGCGATGATAAAAGTACTACCAAGGTACGGGTCGTGTTTGATGCTTCCTGTTCGGGGTACAGTGGAGTGTCATTGAACAAGGATTTATTAGTGAGCCCAACCTTGCAACCTGATTTGCGTCAAATCATTATGAGATGGCGCCTCCATCCCATAACCTTAGTAGCAGACATCGTCAAGATGTACCGTCAGATTAAGGTTGCTGAAGAAGATGTTGACTTTCAACGTATTTTGTGGCGCGATGATCCAAGCGGTGAGATACAGCATCTGAGGCTGTTACGGGTCACTTTTGGCGTATCTTCAGCACCTTATTTGGCTATTCGGTCTTTGCAGCAACTTGCTCGTGACGAAGGAAAAGATCATCCTCTAGTCGCCGATCGCATTTTTTCTGATTTCTATGTGGATGACTTTTTGTCCGGTTGTGAATCGGTGGCTGAAGGCGAGCAGATATATCGTCACATGAATGAATTGCTGGAACGTGGTGGTTTTCAACTACAAAAGTGGTGTAGCAACAATGATGAGTTATTAAGTAGAATAAAGAGTAGAATGGAATTGACGAACGACAGCTTAGAATTCAAGATAGATAACGTTTTGAAAATCTTAGGATTATCTTGGGATCGGAATACAGATGAATTTCACTATACTGTTGTCCACCTTCCTCCACTGGAAACTCCCCTGACAAAGAGAAAGGTAGTATCCAATATCGCCCAATTGTTCGATCCTCTTGGCTGGCTTGCTGCAGTAGTTATAACAGCCAAGGTGTTTATACAACGTCTGTGGCTCTCAGGAATCGGATGGGACGACGAATCATTTGTTACGGGAGTGGTTGGACTACAGAAGCCGTCTCCGAGAGCTGACTGGGTTTCGTTTACCAAGATGGATGGGAACTAGTCGCAACGATACACATCTTGAATTACAAGGTTTTTGTGACGCTTCTAATACTGCTTATGCAGCCGTGGTATACACAAGGTCAATAGATTCCAACGGTCACGTTCATGTCAGTTTGGTGGCATCAAAGACCAAGGTGGCTCCAGTCAAACAGGTTACCATACCTCGTTTGGAATTATGTGGCGCGGTGCTACTATCAAAACTTCTGCGTGAAGTTTCAGACACCTTGGGGATTAAAAAACAAAATATTCATGCCTGGACTGACTCATCAGTGGTACTTGCATGGTTGAGTAGCCACCCCAGCCGTTGGAAGACATTTGTTGGAAATCGTGTCTCTGAAATACTCACAGTTATGGACAGAGATCAATGGTATCACGTGAAATCTGGAGATAATCCCGCTGATTGTGCGTCTCGTGGAGTTGGCCCTAGTGAGTGTGATGAGCTTGCTTTATGGAAACAGGGTCCTATTTGGCTCAAGAGCAAAATAATAAATTATAGCAAAGGTGATTCGATTACAACAAATATGGAACAGAGGCAGTCAAATGTAGTGTGTAATATTATCGTAAATGATAATCAAGAAAAAGATATTCTAATTTCCAGGTTCTCTACTTAGAGACGGTTAACTAGGGTTATAGCTTATTGTCATCGTTTTGTAAAAAATAGTAGTAAGGTTCAATTGAATGTAAGTAATTGTTTAACGTTTTCAGAAATAAATGAAGCTTTAATGACATGCGTTAGAATGTGTCAAGTTGAATATTTTAAAAAAAGGATATTGATAGTTTAAAGAAAATAGGTACAGTTGACAAAAACCGGCCAAGTGCGAGTTGGACTCGCCCATGAAGGGTTTCGGAGCAGCAAGTGACATAATATAAAAGTTCTTACAGTTCGTTGTAACTTTGATTGATGTTTTAACACGTTCGCAGTGGTAGTGATTTTTCTAACCGAAAATTGCGGTTTATGACGTATTAAAAAAAAACTACCAGGTCTATCTCGTTCAAACTAATTTTCGTTGGTAGTTTTTATGGCAATGTACATCATATATTTTTTTTAGATTTATCATTCTCTTAGTTTAGAAGTTAGAGGGGGGGGGGGGGGGGACACACATTTTTCCACTTTGAAAGTGTCTCTTGCGCAAACTATTCACTTAAGGAAAAAATGATTTTAGGAACCTCAATAGCATTTTTGAAGACCTATCTATAGATACCCCACACGTATGGCCTTGATGAAAATATTTTTTTTGAGTTTCAGTTCTGAGTATGGGGACCCCCAAAATTTACTGCTTTTTTTCTAGTTTTATATAAGAATCTTAATGCGATTCACAGAATACATCTAGTTACTAAGTTTCAATAGCATAGGCCTTATAGTTTCGGAGAAAAGTGGCTGTGACACACGGACGGACAGACAGACGGACAGACAGACAGACAGACATGACGAATCTATAAGGGTTCCGTTTTTGCTATTTGGCTACGAAACCCTAAAAAGAGCAAGCTTAAAACACTCAATCCCTATATTGATAAAGGAAACATTTTGAGAGTTGGGGGAAGGTTGCACAGAGCTAGCATCCATGAAACTATGAAACACCCTATCATTTTGCCACACAAGTCACACTTGACAACTTTGGTGCTAGCCGACGCTCACGAACGAACGTTGCACGGTGGTCCTCAGTTAACGCTCAATAATTTGAGGTCTAAGTACTGGATCGTGAATGGTAAGAGTACAGTTCGTCATTATATCCGAAAATGTGTCATTTGCATTCGTCATTCGGCTAAAGTTATTCCACCTTTAATGGGACAATTGCCAGCCGCGAGAGTTAACGCTGGTCGACCTTTCTTTAAGAGTGGCGTAGATTACGTAGGCCCTATTAGTGTAAGGCCCACGAAGGGTCGGGGTTATCGTTCCACGAAGGGCTACATTTGCCTGTTTGTTTGTATGGCCACTCCTGCTATACATTTAGAACTTGTCAGTGACATGACATCACAGGCATTTTTAGCAGCCTTCAAAAGATTTACAGCCAGAAGAGGCCATTGTGGTGAACTTTGGAGCGACAACGGCACTACCTTTGTGGGAGCTAATAAGGAATTAAAGGCTCTCCTCACTCAGGAAAAATCGATCGTAGCTACTGACATCGCTGATTGGTTGGCAACAAATGGAACTCATTGGAGCTTCATACCACCCCATTCTCCATCTTTTGGAGGAATCTGGGAGGCTGGAGTGAAGTCTACCAAGCATCATCTCAGGAGAACTGTGGGCACCAGCACTCTTACTTTTGAAGAGCTTAGTACGGTGCTTACTCAGATAGAGGCCTGTCTTAATTCCAGACCGATCTCTACGATCGGTACTAGTCCTGAAGACTTATGTCCACTTACACCAGGCCATTTCTTGGTGGTAACCCTTATTACTTTCACATGGAGCCAATTTCGAGCAGAGTAATGTGAGTGCCTTGAAGCGGTGGCATCTGACTCAACGAATGGTTCAACAGTTTTGGAGACGATGGTCCCGCGAGTATCTTGTTCAGTTTCATCATAGGCATAAGTGGTCGCATCAAACTGCGGAACCCAATTTAGGTGATGCGGTGTTGGTGATGGAAGATGACTTACCACCTGCAAGGTGGCTTTATGGTCTTATTGAAGAAAAACATACTGGCTCGGACAATATAACGAGGGTTGTATCTCTGCGTTGCAATGGGTCTTTAATAAAAAGGCCAGTTTCTAAGTTAATTGTACTCCCTATAACTCATTAATTTTATTGTTTTTTGTTTATTTTTTTTGTTTTTTCATACTGTGTCCTTATAATGTAAAATAAGCTTAGCGTAGCAATTGTTTTGACAATAGTTTGTACTTGGGTTTTTAAATGTATACAGTCCACTTGCTTGTAATGCCCATCATATTTTTAATGCTGTAAATTTGAATTGTTGCTATCATGGTGGGTGGTTGTTTATGTGTTTTTATCATTGTAGTCGTGGTTGCAATTGTTACGGACATGTCGTCCATGGTGGGCGGGATGTTTGAGCTCTAACTACCAGGTATTTTACCAGATGGCGCTGATCAAGTCTGAATCACGCTATTAAGATTCTCTGTATAATACTTATAAGGGCAGTGTTTCTAACTCGCGCTACCCTTAGAGCTCCTCGCGGCGACCGGTCGCCGCGCATAATAATCAAACTTTTCCGTAAAGCCCCGCGCGGCGACCGGTCGCCGCACCTACCCAGACGACTTTAAACTTAAATTTAGCCTTCTTACGTTCTACTTTTCTGTGAACAGGTTTATTGCATGTGTAGTTTATAACATTTTCTTGTTTTTGGAATCTTATAAAATGACGTCAATGGGCCAGAATTTTTTACAAAAATCGAACAGTTGAAGTTGAGAGTCGATTGCGCATGGATGGCGTGCGTTTGTGTAGTACGTGTGTGTTTCGTGTTTTTATTATAAATAATGTGTTTGCATTATTATTCATTATTATACACAGTAAAATAAACAATATATCAATAATCCGGTTGGTGTTTACAGGATCGTAAAATATGGTGTGGTGCTAGAGTAATCAATGTTTTTTTTGTTGAGTGCGTGTGTACCAAGTGCGAGTGTGCGTGTGTGTTTTGTTTTTTTATTATATATAATGTGTTTTCATTATTGTTTATTATTATACACAGTAAAATAAACAATTTATCAATGATCTGGTTGCTGTTTGCAGAATGGAAAAATTTGGTCTGGTAAGTGAGAAAAAAATTTTTTTTTGGGAAATGGGAAATCTTTTTTCATTTTTAGGGTGGTGGAGCTAGGTCCGTGCGATTACCGATTTTCGATATATTTTTTTAGTGTGTTGAAGGGTTAAGATTTTCTGTGTAGTGTTTATAAGGAAAATGTTATGAAATAAAGAAGTCTTCGCTTGTAACGGTTGTATTCTTGCATCTCGGTTATAAAGGCGGTTTTTGAGGATTTAGTCCTAACACCTATGCTGTTGAAACTTGGTAAGTAGATGTATTATATATATGATATATCTACTTACCAAGTTTCAACAGCATAGGTGTTAGGACTAAATCCTCAAAAACCGCCTTTATAACCGAGATGCAAGAATACAACCGTTACAAGCGAAGACTTCTTTATTTCATAACATTTTCCTTATAAACACTACACAGAAAATCTTAATAGCTCGAGTTAGAAACACTGCCCTTATAAGTATTATACAGAGAATCTTAATAGCGTGATTCAGACTTGATCAGCGCCATCTGGTAAAATACCTGGTAGTTAGAGCTCAAACATCCCGCCCACCATGGACGACATGTCCGTAACAATTGCAACCACGACTACAATGATAAAAACACATAAACAACCACCCACCATGATAGCAACAATTCAAATTTACAGCATTAAAAATATGATGGGCATTACAAGCAAGTGGACTGTATACATTTAAAAACCCAAGTACAAACTATTGTCAAAACAATTGCTACGCTAAGCTTATTTTACATTATAAGGACACAGTATGAAAAAACAAAAAAAATAAACAAAAAACAATAAAATTAATGAGTTATAGGGAGTACAATTAACTTAGAAACTGGCCTTTTTATTAAAGACCCATTGCAACGCAGAGATACAACCCTCGTTATATTGTCCGAGCCAGTATGTTTTTCTTCAATAAGACCATAAAGCCACCTTGCAGGTGGTAAGTCATCTTCCATCACCAACACCGCATCACCTAAATTGGGTTCCGCAGTTTGATGCGACCACTTATGCCTATGATGAAACTGAACAAGATACTCGCGGGACCATCGTCTCCAAAACTGTTGAACCATTCGTTGAGTCAGATGCCACCGCTTCAAGGCACTCACATTACTCTGCTCGAAATTGGCTCCATGTGAAAGTAATAAGGGTTACCACCAAGAAATGGCCTGGTGTAAGTGGACATAAGTCTTCAGGACTAGTACCGATCGTAGAGATCGGTCTGGAATTAAGACAGGCCTCTATCTGAGTAAGCACCGTACTAAGCTCTTCAAAAGTAAGAGTGCTGGTGCCCACAGTTCTCCTGAGATGATGCTTGGTAGACTTCACTCCAGCCTCCCAGATTCCTCCAAAAGATGGAGAATGGGGTGGTATGAAGCTCCAATGAGTTCCATTTGTTGCCAACCAATCAGCGATGTCAGTAGCTACGATCGATTTTTCCTGAGTGAGGAGAGCCTTTAATTCCTTATTAGCTCCCACAAAGGTAGTGCCGTTGTCGCTCCAAAGTTCACCACAATGGCCTCTTCTGGCTGTAAATCTTTTGAAGGCTGCTAAAAATGCCTGTGATGTCATGTCACTGACAAGTTCTAAATGTATAGCACGAGTGGCCATACAAACAAACAGGCAAATGTAGCCCTTCGTGGAACGATAACCCCGACCCTTCGTGGGCCTTACACTAATAGGGCCTACGTAATCTACGCCACTCTTAAAGAAAGGTCGACCAGCGTTAACTCTCGCGGCTGGCAATTGTCCCATTAAAGGTGGAATAACTTTAGCCGAATGACGAATGCAAATGACACATTTTCGGATATAATGACGAACTGTACTCTTACCATTCACGATCCAGTACTTAGACCTCAAATTATTGAGCGTTAACTGAGGACCACCGTGCAACGTTCGTTCGTGAGCGTCGGCTAGCACCAAAGTTGTCAAGTGTGACTTGTGTGGCAAAATGATAGGGTGTTTCATAGTTTCATGGATGCTAGCTCTGTGCAACCTTCCCCCAACTCTCAAAATGTTTCCTTTATCAATATAGGGATTGAGTGTTTTAAGCTTGCTCTTTTTAGGGTTTCGTAGCCAAATAGCAAAAACGGAACCCTTATAGATTCGTCATGTCTGTCTGTCTGTCTGTCTGTCTGTCCGTCTGTCTGTCCGTCCGTGTGTCACAGCCACTTTTCTCCGAAACTATAAGGCCTATGCTATTGAAACTTAGTAACTAGATGTATTCTGTGAATCGCATTAAGATTCTTATATAAAACTAGAAAAAAAGCAGTAAATTTTGGGGGTCCCCATACTCAGAACTGAAACTCAAAAAAAATATTTTCATCAAGGCCATACGTGTGGGGTATCTATAGATAGGTCTTCAAAAATGCTATTGAGGTTCCTAAAATCATTTTTTCCTTAAGTGAATAGTTTGCGCAAGAGACACTTTCAAAGTGGAAAAATGTGTGTCCCCCCCCCCCCTCTAACTTCTAAACTAAGAGAATGATAAATCTAAAAAAAATATATGATGTACATTGCCATAAAAACTACCAACGAAAATTAGTTTGAACGAGATAGACCTGGTAGTTTTTTTTTAATACGTCATAAACCGCAATTTTCGGTTAGAAAAATCACTACCACTGCGAACGTGTTAAAACATCAATCAAAGTTACAACGAACTGTAAGAACTTTTATATTATGTCACTTGCTGCTCCGAAACCCTTCATGGGCGAGTCCAACTCGCACTTGGCCGATTTTTGTCAACTGTACCTATTTTCTTTAAACTATCAATATCCTTTTTTTAAAATATTCAACTTGACACATTCTAACGCATGTCATTAAAGCTTCATTTATTTCTGAAAACGTTAAACAATTACTTACATTCAATTGAACCTTACTACTATTTTTTACAAAACGATGACAATAAGCTATAACCCTAGTTAACCGTCTCTAAGTAGAGAACCTGGAAATTAGAATATCTTTTTCTTGATTATCATTTACGATAATATTACACACTACATTTGACTGCCTCTGTTCCATATTTGTTGTAATCGAATCACCTTTGCTATAATTTATTATTTTGCTCTTGAGCCAAATAGGACCCTGTTTCCATAAAGCAAGCTCATCACACTCACTAGGGCCAACTCCACGAGACGCACAATCAGCGGGATTATCTCCAGATTTCACGTGATACCATTGATCTCTGTCCATAACTGTGAGTATTTCAGAGACACGATTTCCAACAAATGTCTTCCAACGGCTGGGGTGGCTACTCAACCATGCAAGTACCACTGATGAGTCAGTCCAGGCATGAATATTTTGTTTTTTAATCCCCAAGGTGTCTGAAACTTCACGCAGAAGTTTTGATAGTAGCACCGCGCCACATAATTCCAAACGAGGTATGGTAACCTGTTTGACTGGAGCCACCTTGGTCTTTGATGCCACCAAACTGACATGAACGTGACCGTTGGAATCTATTGACCTTGTGTATACCACGGCTGCATAAGCAGTATTAGAAGCGTCACAAAAACCTTGTAATTCAAGATGTGTATCGTTGCGACTAGTTCCCATCCATCTTGGTAAACGAAACCCAGTCAGCTCTCGGAGACGGCTTCTGTAGTCCAACCACTCCCGTAACAAATGATTCGTCGTCCCATCCGATTCCTGAGAGCCACAGACGTTGTATAAACACCTTGGCTGTTATAACTACTGCAGCAAGCCAGCCAAGAGGATCGAACAATTGGGCGATATTGGATACTACCTTTCTCTTTGTCACGGGAGTTTCCAGTGGAGGAAGGTGGACAACAGTATAGTGAAATTCATCTGTATTCCGATCCCAAGACAATCCTAAGATTTTCAAAACGTTATCTATCTTGAATTCTAAGCTGTCGTTCGTCAATTCCATTCTACTCTTTATTCTACTTAATAACTCATCATTGTTGCTACACCACTTTTGTAGTTGAAAACCACCACGTTCCAGCAATTCATTCATGTGACGATATATCTGCTCGCCTTCAGCCACCCATTCACAACCGGACAAAAAGTCATCCACATAGAAATCAGAAAAAATGCGATCGGCGACTAGAGGATGATCTTTTCCTTCGTCACGAGCAAGTTGCTGCAAAGACCGAATAGCCAAATAAGGTGCTGAAGATACGCCAAAAGTGACCCGTAACAGCCTCAGATGCTGTATCTCACCGCTTGGATCATCGCGCCACAAAATACGTTGAAAGTCAACATCTTCTTCAGCAACCTTAATCTGACGGTACATCTTGACGATGTCTGCTACTAAGGTTATGGGATGGAGGCGCCATCTCATAATGATTTGACGCAAATCAGGTTGCAAGGTTGGGCTCACTAATAAATCCTTGTTCAATGACACTCCACTGTACCCCGAACAGGAAGCATCAAACACGACCCGTACCTTGGTAGTACTTTTATCATCGCGTACTACGGCGTGATGTGGCAAATAAAATGCATTGTTTTGTAAACATGCCTGAGGAACCACTTCCGCCTGCCCCATTTGGACGTATTCGTTAATAACAGCGCTGTACTGCAACTTCAGTTCGGGATTATTTGAAAGCCTCTTTTCCAGCATATAAAGTCGTTTACGAGCTACAACTTCAGAATTACTATGAACACAACTAGGACGATCAGTTTTGAACGGCAATTTAACAACGTATCGTCCTTCTGAGTCTCTTTTAGTCGTGTTGGAATAGAAGGTCTCACATTTCTGCTCTTCTTCAGACAAAATGACTTGATTAGAAGAAGGTTCCGTCTCCAACTCCCAAAACTTTTTTAAGAGGACATTTACATCTGAGACTTCGATTGCATTACAGCACACAGGCTTAGATTTAAATGGCGTACGAATCTCGCCAGACACAATCCATCCTAGTTTTGTTTTCTGGGCTATTGGTGTCCCAGGAGAACCCCTGACCAAACCTTCTAGCAGAATTTCACTGACTACGCGAGTACTTAATAAGAGATCAATTTTACCAGGCGTGTCAAAAGTCGGATCTGCAAGTGTAACCTATCTCTATTTTTAATGCACCGTAGCAAACCACGTGTAATCCAAGGCTTGATAGTTCTACTGCGCCTTGAGACTTTTGCAAGTGTAGTACACTGAATAAGTGTGTTTTTTAGAGAGGAAACTAGAAAATCTGCAGCTTCGTTAGCATCATTTATCATATAGATGGGACTGAAATCAAAAGTTTTAAGCGCCGTATCAAGCATATCGTAGTTTACTCGGTGCAGAATTTTGGTTTGGTTAAAATTGTTTTTTGGCCTCTTTAAGGCTAGTATTTCCGAAATCGACCAAAATCGACCCATTTTGAAGCGATCTTTATACTAAGAAATATTCTTTGATTTGATCTGATAAAAATGTATTACTATAGTTTAATAGATGCTCTTGCTTCCTTTAATTTTTAAAACACGATTAATAAAACTTTATATGATAAAAATCGTTCTCGAAAAACTGGAAATGTGTAAAAATTTTAAAGATGAATGTTGTTATTGCTCAAAATATACTTGTTTATTTTATATAAACACATGTCTGTATTAAAGATATTGATCTTATGAACAATATTCATGCTATTATTTATTTTTTAAACACCTCAGATTTTAAAACAATGATAAAAAGTGTAGAATCTAGAACAATTAGGCATTTAGCGTACACTTCAATCACTTCATACGCCTGACAGGGCTGTTCTGGGTAGGACCTGTGTCGCTCTGTCATCCGTGACCCGCTACGTTAGCGCGAATCGATCGTTTTAATTAGAAGTAGTTGCAGAAATCTGTAAATATTATTTTGTTTTTATTTGTAAATATTAGGATAAGTATGTTATTGTGTATAAATAAATAAATATCGTGTAATATAGTGATTAGTGACTAGGTACTCAGTGAATATGGGTAAAAAAAAGCCAAGAGAAATAAAATGCCCAGATGTCAATTGCGGCTACTACGACGGCAAGTATGGTAAGTTCCTACAAGTATTGTTTTATCTTTATTATATTTATAAAAATACACAACCAAATAATTCACTGACGGGCATGATGAAATTATAAGGTTGATGCTGAGCGAAGCGACTGAAGCCAACAGCTGCCATTATTTTGCTACCTGCTGAAGAGGCAGTACAGTAGCTAAACGTACTCTTATAGGCTTAGAGATCTCCCATTCCAGTCCTCTTCTACGTAGGTACAGGTAGGTGTCATTTAGCAAAGGCCAAGTAAGTTAGATCACTGCTGTTTTTGGTAATGAATGACTGTGAGAAATGAACTCGGTGCCCCCAAGTTGCTTGGGACCTTACGATAAGAAGAGGGATAGTATTTATCTAAACCACAGTAACTACTAGGTGTAAAATATTCTCTTTTTACTATGCCTGAACAATCAACGTATTGCCCGTTCGCTCTAAGTTTGCCTTTCGCCTCCCATACTACGCCTGTACACCATCCTGTCCGCCAGCGGCAACCTTAGCGCGAACGGGTAGTAAATAATATAATGTTTGACGCTTAGAGTATAATAGTAGATTCACGTTGTTATTGCTACACTGTATAAATTATAACAGTAGTACCTACCCACTACCGACATAAAAGAATAAACGTGTAATTTTAGTTTTCGTTGTAGTCTAGCCGTTTCGTTGTAGTGTACCCTCAAAGTCTTTTTTTTTCAGCTCATCGATTCCGAGATTGAACGGTGGTTCATTTGCAAAAAAAGATACACGTGAATCGTAAGTACCTAGCACTCGTAGGTACTTTCATACTTTAATTTTGAGTGTAATAATCGTTACTTTCTTAGTAAATATGAATGTATGAAAAAGTGGATAATTTTTAGGGTTCCGTAGGTACCCAAAGGTAAAAAAACGGGACCCTATTCATGAGACTTCGCTGTCCGTCTGTCTGTCTATCGGTTAGTCTGTCTGTCGGTCAGTCTGTCTGTTTGTTTGTTTGTCCTTCACGAGGCTGTAGTTCATGAATGGTGTTTGAGAAATATCTCAACCATAAAATTATATTAAGTTTAGTCGATGTAGTAATTACTAACTAATTTTTATGTATGGCAATAAGTCATTTAAAATTTGTATTGTGGCAACACATTTTTCACTCTCTTCCATTCGAGACATTGTACGGTCAAGTTGTAACTATTTCAAAAGTTAAATTAAATTACAGTTCAGTGCTCAAATACAGCATTTTTATTCTACATGCTGTTGGTCCTTCGCAGTTGTGGCTGTGGTGCTTAGAATCAACGAAATTGCAGTTTATTTCGTTTGTGTGGAACAAGTTACGCCATAGTTCTGTTCCGCACGCGGCGGGCGGCTGCGCGATTTTTGCGAGAAATCTTAACTGTATTGCATTTTCTCGGCAAAAGTTGCATTCGTGCAAGATTCTCTGCGGGTTCACAACATTCCACGTGTTTTGGTATCATCAAAAGGTAATTTCGGAGTCTTCGATGAAAAAGGTATGTAGGTACCTACATCATAAAAATCAAGTTCAAATCCGCCAGCCATTTTTTTCTGGTTATTGCCGCGACGTGCCGTTGTATTGGCACTACGCATCGAGCGGAAGTAGCGGAGCTGTCGAAATTGACAATACATACGATCTGTCAGTCAGCCGTGGTCTACTTGGCGGTGAATTTTGTAAACAAACAATATTTCGTGAAACTTAGAACAAATTGTGATTTAATAACTTTCAAGTGAAGTGTCTTGTGTATTTATCAACCTCACGTTTTTCAATTACTATGGCACAAGAGGAGATCTTAAAGAAACTTCGGATATCTCGTGGTCAGTTAAAAGGTACTCTGACCCGAATAGAAAATTATGCCAATGACCAGAATTCTCTTTCATCTGCCACTTGTGAAATGATACAGGCTCGTATCGAAAAACTCAACAACACCTTTATGGGTTTAGAGAAAAATCAGTTGGACATTTTAACTTTGGATCCTAAGGACAATGAAAACGTAGGTGCCTTAGAAGATAAGTATTTTTCTGTAATAGCTAAATTAAAGATGTCATTAAATAACTTAAGTACATCTAAAGCACAGCAGTGTCCTAACGCTTCAACTTCTAAATTACCCAACATTGATATTCCTACTTTCAGTGGGAAAGATTTCACTAAGTATACACCTTTTATAGACTTGTTTACTGCTGTAATACACAAGAACACAGCTCTGTCGGATGTACAGAGGTTATTTTATTTAAGAAAGTTTTTAACTGATGATGCCTTAACAGAAATTATAAACCTGCCTTTAGTGAATGACTCCTACACTGAGGCTCTTAATCTGCTCAAGAAGCGCTATGACAATAAGTCTAGAATAATACTTAATCACATTAATATTTTGTTACAACTGCCGTCTATGCAGAAGAGCACTTCGGCCTCTATAAGGTCATTTGTATCTAATGTGCAGCAACAATTGTATGCACTTAAAAATCTTGAGCAACCTATTGAGCAATGGGATATGCTGCTCATTGCAATACTTACAAAGAAATTGGACACCTATACCAATCGTGCCTATCAATTAGATAGGGATTTAGATACTCTTCCATCTATGAAAGAGTTTATTTTATTTCTTGAAAAGCGTGCTATAGCGCTAGAAGATAGTATGTCTGACCATATAAAGACTACTCAAAATTGTAAAGTAACAAATTTTGTCACTAAAAATATAAACCACTGTGCTTTTTGTACACAGGGTAACCATGGACTCCATAATTGTCCCAAATTCAAACTGGCTCCTATAGAGGCCCGTGAGAAGTTTGTAAATTCAAAATCTCTATGCATTCTTTGCTTAAAAGGTCACACTGGTAAGTGTAGATTTTCTTTTATATGCAAACATTGTAAGGCAAATCATAATTCGCTTTTACATAAAGACGACAGTTGTAACAATGCTGTTGCACTTCATTCTAACGTTAACGCTAGAATGACCACACTGTTACCTACTATACGGGTTAAATTAACAGCTTCTTGTGGTTCTGAACTTGTCGTCAGAGCGCTTTTGGACTCTGGCAGTCAATGTTCTTTCATTATTTCGTCCCTAGTCTATAAACTAGGTTTAAAGCTTGAAAGCAGTAATACTAAGATTATTGGTATTGGCAATAAAAATAATAAAATTAACAAATGTGTAAATGTAACTATATCCTCTCCAGTTACTCACTTTCAATTAAATGTAAACTGTTATGTTATGAATTCTATCACATCTGACTTGCCTCAGCAAACATTGGATATTTCTAAATTTAATATACCTGAACACATTCAGTTGGCTGATGAGGATTTCTATAATTCAACTGAGATTTCCATGCTCTTGGGTGCTGACATCTATTTCGACATTCTAGGGGTTGGTCAAATCAGATTAGGTAATAACTTGTTGTTGCAAAACACCTCCTTCGGCTACACTGTTGGTGGCAAGGTTTGCAGTCAGACAGACAAACAAGGTGTAGTAGCTAACTTAGCTATCTGTGATAGTAACAAGTTGGAAGATGTGATGGAACAATTTTGGCTATCTGAGAGTGTCCCTCAACCTTCAAAAAAGAATTGTAAAGAATTTGATCAATCTGAAAAATGTTTTAGTGATACTATTCAACTTCTAAATAATAACTTTGAAGTTCAAATGCCATTAGTCTCACCTTTAGAAAATTTAGGATTGGGAGACTCATTCTCAGTGGCTTTGCAAAGATTTCTGAGTCTGGAGAAAAAGTTTAAATGCAATCCACTATATTTTGAAAGGTATAAACAGTTTATTGAGGAGTATATTACTTTGGGGCATGCCAAAAGTATCAACATTGATGAATATAATATTCACTCTGGACATGTGTATTTTCTAGCACATCATGCTGTTATTAATCAATCTAGCTTAAAAACTAAATTACGTGTAGTGTTTGATGGGAGTATGAAGTCTAGGAATGGTGTTTCTCTAAATGACGTCATGTTAAATGGTCCAGTTGTACAAAGTGAGCTCTTTGACATCTTATTGAGGTGGAGATGCTTTATTTACACACTCACTTGTGATGTTAAGATGATGTTTAGGTGTATTTCACTGGCCCCACATCAACGCTGTCTCCAAAACATTCTTTGGAGAGATGACGTCACTAGATCCATTACCTGTTTGCAGCTGCAAACAGTTACCTATGGGTTAAAAGCATCAACCTTCCTAGCAACACGTTGTCTCCTTGAGCTGGCTCATAGGTATCAGGATGAACTCCCCCTTGCTGCACAGGCTATTAAATTGAGTACTTATGTAGATGATATCATCTGTGGGTCAGATAATATCTCAGAACTTGAACAGCTTAAGGAAGAGCTTATTGCACTGTTTGAAAAAGGCAATTTCACCCTCCATAAGTGGTGTAGCAATTTTCCCCA
Organism: Miltochrista miniata; assembly: GCA_933228765.1. Classification (NCBI taxonomy): domain Eukaryota; kingdom Metazoa; phylum Arthropoda; class Insecta; order Lepidoptera; family Erebidae; genus Miltochrista; species Miltochrista miniata. The sequence continues at coordinate 10,098,896 of OW121769.1, forward strand.
AGTAATTGACAATCTCCCTAATAATCAAAAATATTTTCAAAACATAGAATTTAGTGCTAATAATATAATAAAAACATTAGGTTTAAAATGTGATGTTTTAAATGACAACTTTACATTTTCTTGTCCAATTGTTAGCTGTGATGACATGCACTCCAAAAGGAGTATTCTGAGCTTCATTGGCAAGATGTTCGATCCCTTAGGTCTGATTGGGCCAGTAATCATAGTGGCCAAGCTATTTATGCAACAATTATGGGCCTTAAAAATAAATTGGGACTCAACTTTGCCCCAAGATTTTATAAAAATTTGGAATAAATTCCTTAATAATTTAAAGCTAATGGGAACTCTTACCGTGCCTCGATCTATTAACTCACATGCAGTGACTGTAGTGGAACTTGTTGGATTCGCAGATGCCTCTATGAAGGCTTTTGGCTGTTGTCTTTACACAAGAATTATTAACCATATAGATGACACAGTTAATATTAATCTTCTTTGCTCTAAATCTCGTGTTGCACCATTGAATAGAAACTTAACTATATCTAAATTAGAATTGAATAGTGCACTTCTACTTTCAGAGACAGCACATAGGGTTTATAATATTTTAAAATTAAGATTTCCAACAATTTCTGTCTACTTGTACAGCGATTCACAAATTTCACTTGCTTGGATAAAATCACCCAATTCTAAAACAAATGTTTATGTAACTAATAAAGTAAAGCAAATCAAAATGCTAACGGCTGACTTCAACTGGTCATTCATTAGTACAGATCAAAATCCAGCTGACCTTTTATCAAGAGGCTGTGATCCAAATAAATTGCAAATGAAAAGTCTGTGGTGGCACGGTCCTCCTGAGTTCTCTAGTAAAAATTTCCAACACACTATAAACTATGACATAAAATGTCCTTTACTCTCTGAAACTAATGTTGTAAATGTCTGTGATAAAAAAGAATCAGATAACAACTCCTTTTTAATGCATTTTTGTAAAAAATATTCAAACATAAACAAAATGCAAAGGGTATTGGCCTATGTTTTGCGATTTATCTGCAATGCCAAATCCCGGTTTAATAAAAATCTTGATCCATTGTCTCCACAAGAGCTCAATAATGCTCTATACCTAATTATTCATTCTGTTCAAGAAGAATACTTCTATAAAGAAATTAATTGCCTTAAAAATGGTTCTATAATAAAAGGTGGCATTGTTAACCTACATCCATTCTTAGATAAACATGGCTTACTTAGGGTTGGTGGTCGCTTACAGAATGCCACAGATATATCTTTTGATAAAAAACATCCTGTCATCTTGCCTAAGTCTTGTCATTTTACAAATATTCTCATTCACAAGGAACACATACACTTGTTACATGCTGGTGCAAAGCTGGTATTAAGCTCTCTCTCTCAAAAATTCTGGCTTATCAGTGGCATTCGTGAGGTTAAGAAGGTAGTAAATAAATGTGTGAAATGCTTCTGTCTGAAGGCTGCAGCTGCTAAACAGTTAATGGGATCACTCCCTCAGGAGCGTGTCTCTAGGCTTCAGGTATTTAAAGTAGTTGGGGTGGACTTTTGTGGACCATTTGACATGAAGGTTTCTAGGATGAGAAAACCATTGATAACAAAGGCTTATGTGGCACTATTTGTCTGTTTTTCTACAAAATGTTTTCACTTAGAGCTCGTTAGCGATCTTACCACTGAAGCATTTTTGGCATGCCTCAAACGATTTATTGCCCGAAGAGGGATGCCAGTAAGCATATTTTGTGATAATGCTGGAACCTTTAAGGGTGCAGCTAATGAGCTAGATGCTTTATATAACCTTTTTAATTCTGAAAATCATGTTGATGCTGTGCACAACTACTGTCTAAGTAACCGTATAAAATTTAAGTTCATTCCGAGCTACGCTCCGGAATTTGCTGGATTATGGGAATCCGGGGTCAAAAGTTTTAAATTTCATTTCAAAAGAATAGTTGGTACAATGGCTTTAACCTATGAAGCTATGTATACTGTAATTGTAGAGATTGAGGCTGTTTTAAATTCCAGACCACTGCTTCCCATGAGCTCTGACATATCAAGCTTTGAATATTTAACACCTGGACACTTCCTTATAGGCAGTGCTATGATGAGTTACCCTGAACCTAACCTGTCTACCACACAAATAAATAAATTAAAATTTTGGAATATTTTATCAAAAATGAAACAAGACTTCTGGAAAGTCTGGTCCAGGGACTACCTTACCCAATTGCAAAGTAGACCTAAATGGCATCATGTTCAGCCTAACCTTAAAGAAGGAGATCTTGTTATTGTACGCAGTGACAACACTGCTCCAATGTCATGGCCCATGGCAAGAATCGTTAAGGTGGTACCGGGACCCGATGGTAGAGTCAGGGTAGCTGAAATAAATTTGTCAAATAATAAAACCTATACCAGGTCTTTTAGAAAACTAAGTCCCTTACCATTGTAGTAGGGTCAGTAAAACAATTTATCTTAAAAATGTTTGTATATTATATACCCAGTTATGGTCATAAAGCATTATTCTGTAACATTTATACAAATTATGTAAGTAGATAAGTATATGTGATTACTACTTGTTATTTACACAGTCTTTACCGTTATTTTTGTGAAGATTATTCTTAGGTTTCATACTTAAAATTAATTTCCTTGTTTTTGCAAGATTATAACTATTTTTAGTTAAAGTAGCTAACTGAACTGTATAATATTTTAAAAATTTGGAGTAAAATTTAAATATGTATTCTGAATTTGCTGAGCTATTGATGTGAATTAGATTTCTTTATTTTAGATCTTTTTAAGATAACAAAATTACATACTATGTTGTTCTGGCCCCTGGCCCAACTATGTTTGAGAAATATCTCAACCATAAAATTATATTAAGTTTAGTCGATGTAGTAATTACTAACTAATTTTTATGTATGGCAATAAGTCATTTAAAATTTGTATTGTGGCAACACATTTTTCACTCTCTTCCATTCGAGACATTGTACGGTCAAGTTGTAACTATTTCAAAAGTTAAATTAAATTACAGTTCAGTGCTCAAATACAGCATTTTTATTCTACAAATGGACATAGCTAGAGATCTGAAAATTTTTCACAGATAATGTGTTTCTGTTGCCACCATAACAACAAATATTGAATTGTGCGTGCCAGTATTCCTATCAATAAGCTGATTCACCGAATTGACATACGAGAGCGAGACTTTGAGGACATGTACCTTTTTCATTCAACTTTGTAACAGCTTTATTTTTTGTAAGCAAGGGTTATAAACCCTTTTTTTTTCTTTTTAACGTGAGAGAAAATCCTCATGGATGCTATGCCGGACTCCTACCGACTAAAACCTCACGTTACGCTCAACAGCCTATGGTTGGGAGCCCAGGGTAAGCCCTCGGAAGGATGTCCTAGGACTCCCAACAGACCCACGGCCGCCACTGCGGCCTCGCCTAGGGGTAGGTTCGGGTGCAATCCTGCGTCTTTGGGTGCTTCGGATGTGATCCCGCTTCTGAAGGGGGTATGCATAAATCCCTCACGTCACGCTGCCGTCATGGGCCTGCTTCTGTAAGGACGGTGAGCAGCCCCCTCACCGTCTTCAGGCCCCTGGTTATGGAGACCGATAGTCTTGGGCGAAGACACGTCTGCGGCGTTTATTTCAAGTGTGTACTTGTTGCCGTTATTAATAAGAAAAGGCAAAAAAAAATCACGTTTGTTGTATGGAAGTCCCCCATAAATATTTATTATTTTTCTGGTTTAAGTACTCAATTCAATCCTTTATTTTTGCAAACAAGGGTTTATATCCCTTGTGCTTCCACGGACCTCGGAAGGGGCCACCTGTGGGATACAGCCTGCGGGAGACTAAGAATAGGTTTTTGAAAACTTTCTAGGCAACCTAAGTTCCTAGTCTATTTACATATAATAAAAAGATCTAAAGTAAAAACTGTACATTAAACATATTTAAAAAAATACTCGCGGGGGGTTCTACACAGGATACCGAAGTCGAAAATGTAGTTAGAATTTTTTTGTCTGTTTGTCTGTTAATTTTGCTTTGTCCGGAAGGATCTCGAAAAGTACTCAATATTTTTGATTAAAATTTTGCACAAATATTAACTAGGGGTAGGGTCTTCAAATAGACTTAAAATTGACTTCGAATTGACTATGTTGGTGTAAGCGCCATCTATCAATTGTTGTATTTTGTAACACAGGTCTAAGCTGACATGCGGCGTGCGTGTTACTTGTCTTATTCATATTATAATGTAAAATAAATAAACGCATTATTTTACTCACAAGATACATTCTATTATTTTTTGCTACTTATGTTATACCTATGCTTACTACCTCTTCGAAGACTGCTCGAATTGATTTCATAAATTATTGACGGATTTTTTTCTTATTATCTTTTCTCGGCTCGTCTCACAATTAAAATGATGATAAAAAAAAGTAGTAAAAAATAGAACCGACTTCAAACAAATCCTGAAAAATTAAATTTACTTGGCACAAAGACAAATGTATTTTCATTTTTCATATTTTATACAATATCATATTGAAGTCGGCGCCAAGTAAACCCATAGGTTGAGGTAGGTATTATTAATGGCACCAACTTCAATATCATATTGAATACAATCTGATAAATCTAAATACATATTATTACTTTGTGCTATGTAACTTTTAATTTTCAGGATTTTTTTGAAGTCAGTTCTATTTATTACTAAAAATTTTTTGATCATCATTTTAAGTGACGGGTGGACCGAAAAGTATATCTATCTAGGTGTAAAGTTCTTATCAATACAAATCAATCAAGCCCAAACACAAGCTACGTGCTGTAAATCGTTAAATAATTCCCTCGACTGTCTTTCGGTTCCATCATCAGATCGACTCCTGACCTTCATTAAATTGTAGTACATTAACAGTGGGCGCACACTAGGCGTCTTGTCACGGCGACAAGCTGTGGGCGCCAAATTACATACATTTTGTTCTAAGCTCCGCACACTGGGCGACATGTCGCCGCGACTCCGAGACAAGCAAGGGGAGTCTTCGCGTCTGTCGCGCTATTGTCGCGGCGACATGGCGACAGTCGCCCAGCGACAGCTTTGGACAACGTGTTCCTTGCACAACGTCTGAGGTGGTTTGAGGTGAGGTGGTAAAAATACCTAATGCGCTCTGGCATTCGAAGCTAAAAGCCAAGCTGTAATGATCCGTGACAGTTGTAGATACGACAAGACATTTTACAGGTTGTTTTGTTTTGACTATGACATGGTCTAAGCAAGTCAAATAGTGTGTCGGGACATCAAAAGCTGATAACATACCATTTGATGCAACGAGATTAAGATAGCTCTCTGCCACGCCAGGTTCCTTAGTCGTTGGAGATATGTCGATGTTTATATCGCCTGTGAGAATCAAATTTCTAAATGATGATAGACTGGTAAGAAGGTCATGAAGAGAATCGAGGAAGTTTTGCACATTTTGCCCAGGCGGACGGTATACTGCAACGACTGCTGTGTTGAGATCAATTTTGATTAATAAACAGTTGGCACCTGACAAAAGTGGTTCAGTAACTATATAACTATGTATTGACTTATAGTATACGGTTACACCCTCATTTTGCGTTAGGTTATTTAATGTGTACGTGCAGCTGTATCCATCGATAGCAGGCAGAATGGGGTTTTTGGGTAGCCAACATTCTGTGAGGATAAGGATATCCCAGTCCACCTCAGATAGTCTTAGAGTAGTGAGAAAACTATCTATATTTCGCTTAGGACTTCTGATGTTTTGTACAAAGACCTTTAGGGAGTGATTTTCGTTGAAAATATACTTCTCGCATTCACCAATGCTGCAAGCTGTAAAATCCGTCATTGATAAGCTATCAAGTTCTTCTAAAGTATTAAAATCGAATTTTATAGACATTTTGTGACATGGTGTTTTGTCTAGTCAAATTATAGGCTAGAGCGGCTAAACCCATGTTAGGCCTCGTTGTTAAAAGGGTCCGTCCACTTTGTGGTCGACAGGCCAATCTATATATATAAAAATCAACGCCACTTTTCGTTGTAATTTTATAACTCAAGAACGGGCTCACCTATCCAAACCAAATGTTCAGGCTTTGTTCGGACTATTAAGTAGATGGTTTATGTGAAGTTTGCACAAAATCGGTCGAGCGGTTCTTCATTTATCACGCAAACGAAATTGCGCGGGTCAGCTAGTATAATGTAAAATGGTACTATTGGGTGATGGTTAACACTACTTAGACTGGTTCGTAATTCGTAGATACGGTTAAGGATTGTATAGATATACAATATGTACTCATTAACCGTAACCTGTGGTGCATAATAAATATAAGTCATATGTGTCAACAATAATGAAATGTGTAAACAATAATGTAAAACATTGTATTTAAGGTTATGTCTTTTGTGTGATTTAAGTGTGTAAGATGGAGCGAGATAATAGAGTGTTTCAGGTAAAAGTGCATATTTTGAATACTTTTTGTGTGTTGTTATGTAACGTGTGCATTGTGTGTAGTGTCCATAAATAAAAGGCATAGATGGGAGCTCCCTATGTTGGCATATTACAACGTGATATATCAATTCTATGCATACTTTGAAAATGCAGTGAATTTTTACAAGTGATGATTTAAGTTGTTTTACTAGTGATGACGGCAATAATATAATAATACATTGGCGAGTGTTTTTTGTGGTGTAATCGTAGGATTGGATATAACGTATTGGATTAATTATTATGCATTTGGTATGTGGTATACAGTAATGAGATTTATTTTTTGTATTAGTGTAGTTGTGTCTTGAGGCTTGATGTGTAATTATATTGTGTGTGATGGTCTGGTACAATGGATTAACAATTACAAACATACTACAGATTATCGGGTAACACTTAAAATAACAATTGTGACAAAATAGTATCGATGCCTTAGACTTTAGCCAGCTTATCATTAATATTATAATACTTATATGTGATTCCATAAGTGCACGGACGCACCTATTCCTTCTTGTACAGTTTTTTAAGACAGGAAGCCGTCTTGATCGCGATTGAGTCCATTCCCTCTCGCTCTCTAAGAAAGATCCTACCCTGATAGGTCCAACAAAACTTATACTTGTAAGTTTTACAAAAGGTACGAGCTTCGAGAAACAGTTGCCGCATACTTCCTGGAAGGTACTCTGCCACATAGACAGGTGTGAGTGGTCCACTAACGCCAATGTGACCTGTATTTAGAAACTACAAAACTACAAAAACTTTTATATATTATGTTACTTGCTGCTACGGAACCGTTCATGGGCGAGTTCAACTCGCACTTGGCCGGTTTTATTTTGTTACCGAATAGTCGGCGGGATGTTCGGCTATCCGTGTAATAGTGGGCCGGATATTTGATATCCGGTGTCCGGCAAATCAATCCCAAAATTTTCCACTCACGTTTTCAATGAACAAGTATTTTACAAGCAAGTCAGATGAAAATTTGTTTTTTTTTTAGTTTTAAGATATTTTACGGGATAAATAGTTGTGAATGGTGCTTTTAGGAGTAAAATTAAAATGAAAGATTTCACGCCGCAAGGAACCAATAGATTGGCATCAGTTTCGCAAAGGCAGGACCTCTTACGAAAATGATGCCCGTCCATTAGTTCCTTGCGACGCGAAACAAACAATTATCCCACTTTGAATTTAAATAGGTAGGTAAGTAATTACAGGATTTTTGGCCTTGATGTGAGTTTTAACTGTCAGGTTTTTTCTCGCAGGCTCTGCCTTTTTTTTTTGCCTTGTAAATCCGGCAGTGCAGCGAAATGTAAATGTACTAGCAATAATTTTCACGTACATAATGCTAAACGACTAAAGATTTTTTTAAATTTTAGCGGCAGCGTGAGCAGGGCCGTCTTTATCCTATTGGAGGCCCTGGGCATATTAGGATAATGGGGCCCTATGACTTTGACAGGACACTATTTTCATAGAATATACAAAGAAAGTAGATAAACCATGTTAAATATTTATTTTTATTAACAACTAGCGGTTCTCTGCCACGCTTCGCTGTGTCTTTTTTTTGTAGTCGTTTCATGTACCTATGAGAAATGAGTAACAAACCAAAGGATGGGTACATTCCAAAAAAGTTTAATGTTGAGCCGCAACCCAAAATTATAAATCTTTCAGAAAATCCAATTAAGATCCGAATCAAAAGCAGCTTCACTTGAAAAGAAAATCTATTCTGTGATCAATGTTCAGTTTTTAAAACATCGTGCGCACGCTTAAAAAAAAACAAATTCACTCTGCTAATACTTTGCTACCGCGCCAAAACTCTAACTTAAAAAAAAACATGCAACATTCCTATCTGACCTATTTTTAAGGTAGGTACATACTCACTTTTTTTATTCTTAATGCAAGGAGGCCGCAATCATCCCAAAACTGAGAGGAGCATCAGCCGCACTGGCGCGGCTGATGCCCAACATCAGGGGACCCAACGCCCCCCACAGGAGACTGTACCTGGGGATCGTGCGAAGCATGACTCTATACGGAGCTCCTGTATGGGCGGAAACCCTGACGGCCAGCAATGTGGCTAGATTGCTGAGCCCACAGAGAGCGATGGCCATCAGGGTGATAAGGGGATACCGCACGATCTCCGGTGAGGCAGCATGTCTCCTAGCCGGGACCCCTCCATGGGACCTGGAAGCGAGAGCCCTTGCGTCACTGTTCAGATGGCGCAAAGAGGCGCTGGAGCGGGGCCAAGGGCCCGCTTATCGAGAAATCGGGGCCCAGCGGCTCTACTCCACCAGGAAACCGTGGAGACATGGAAAGTGCGACTTAAGCAACCAAATGGGGGATTCGCCATAATCGCGGCCGTCAGACCGGTCATGGACGAGTGGCTGGAGAGGAGACACGGTGCTCTCTCCTACCGGTTGACACAGATGCTAGCCGGGCACGGTAGCTTCGGTAGGTACCTGTGGCGAAAACACCGGGAAACCACGGCCGAGTGTCAGCACTGCGAGGACCGCAGCGATGTCACGGCGCTCCACACGCTGGTGGAGTGCACGGCGTGGGAGCGCCAGGTCCTCGTAGTGGGTCTGGACGTGGACACTCTCTCGCTCGAGACCATGGTGCGAGCCATGCTCTCCAGCGGGAGTAAGTGGGACTGCGCCGCCTCCTTCAGCGAGCAGGTCATTCTCGCAAAGGAGGCGGCGGGACGGGTACGGGAGAGAACTCTCCCACCCGAGTTCCGCAGTCGGCGGCCTGGGCGCCGCCGACGTGTCTTCGCCGAGGACTATCGGCCACCATGACCGGGGGCTGAGGACGGTGAGAGGGCGGCTCACTGTCCTTACAGAAGCAGGCCCATGACGGCAGCGTGACGTGAGCAATTCACGCACGCCCCCCCCTTAGAAGCGGGATCACACCCGAACCCCCCCAAAGACGCGGGGTAGCACCCGAACCACCCCCTGGGCGAGGCCGCAGTGGCGGCCGTGGGTCTGTTGGGAGTTCTGGGACATCCTTCCGAGGGCTTCCCCGGGGCTCCCAACCACAGGCTGTTGGGCGTGACGTGAGGTTTTTTAGTCGGTAGGAGTCCGGCATAACATCTATGAGGATTTTCCCTCACGTTAAACAAAAAAAAAAGGAGGCCGCAATCAAACTTCTCTTAAAAATCAGCAAACTGGTTGGTGCCTTCTAAATAGGTTGTTTATAATATTTTGATCTGAAGCTAGCAGAATATAATTTAAAAAAAAAAACGACAAGCACCATCTATTAGTACAATAGATGGCGCTTGTCGTTACAACTTTTAAAGCTGTTTTATTCATATTGCTATTATGATAAAAGTGTATAAAGTAGCCTAAAACCATCTCTGAATCCTGTTATATATCGTGTCCAATTTTGAGCTCAATAGATTCCGTAAATTTGGAGTTTTTAAAGATTAGGTACGTATAAGCACACAACATTTTTATATATATGTATAGAAGAGAAGAAGAAGAAGAAGAAGATGACATGAAACGAATAGAGTGATATAGTACTTACACAAAAGTAGTTTGTTTTGCATTTACAAGTTAGTACTTAAAATCTATGTTAATTAAAGAGGAACCCTTCTAGATTTCTGATTGGCAAAATCATTAATCACTTCTTCAAAATCTATGCTTTTTAACACATCAGATTCTATGGACATCAGTGATAAACTGGTTAATCTTTCTTGAAGAATTGTGCTTCTCAATTCACTTTTAATTCTTTTTAATATGGAGAAGGAGCGTTCCCCACTGCAATTCGTTACCATCATTTGTGGTTGGGGTAAGAACAGACATGTATTTGGACGGAAATAAATATCGATGCGATGTTATTGAGTCAATATTATTGTAGGTGTATGGGACGGGGACCTCTTAGAGATTGCACTAAAGATAAAAACATATTAATATAGGTATATAATTTTATTGAAAAATCACAGAAAATCTTTACTGTGGTTTTTGAAGGCCGTCGGACGCCTAGGGACTAGAGTCTAGCACTAGGAAGGGACTTTGTATTTTTTGGTCTGAGGGGGCCCTTTCGATCGCGGGGCCCTGGGCAAGTGCCCATAGTGCCCAGTGGAAAAGACGGCCCTGAGCGTGAGTATTGATTTTTTTTAGTCACGTCTTTCTCCCTGAAAGGCAGAGCAAAGCAGAGCCTAATTATACGCCCACATTTCCCTACCTACTTGGTTTTTTTCCTCGTAATAGGTGGTGAGCCTATTACAATGTTGCAATGAATAGGCGCAGGTTGTGACTACCCTTTGTGAATGTTTCCATAGTGGTAGAACTAAAATTCAGCTTCAATCTGATGTGTACTGAGAACATGTGCGTTCACCTTTACTCTTAATGTTGTAACTGAAAGAGTAAGTATTCGTAGACTGACATCAAACCCCAAAACATAGCACCATCATAACTTGGCCTCCAACACCGTTTATTCATTTCAGAAGCACAGGTCACAAAACTGCTACACACGATTTATTCGGAGTGTTGATTTATTACACGACATCAGGGAATGCTGGCCCTTACGTAATTGTGTTGCCTTCAGTAAGTTGCATGCATCACTGACAGAGCTGACACAGTATTATGCACATACATACCTACCTACATTATATTAGTCATGTTGTAGGATGAGACACAATACAAGTAAGTACTAAGACTGAGAGTGCATCGATGGCGTAATACTAATATTATAAAGCTGAACAGTTTGTTTACTTGTTTTCTTCGATTTGAGACCGTTTCCTCAGCGTTCCATGGATTCACCGTACGGGTACATAGGAGACGTGCTATCCAAATAATTGGTTGTCCTGAGGTGACAGGAGGCCTCGAACCGTTAGCGCAGCCAAGAACCATAGCGTCCTTGGCTGCTTTCTACCGAATGTATCACGGCGAATGTTCTGAAGAGCTCTTCAACCTGATCCCACCCTCTCCTTTTCGATCCTGAACAACGCGTGCCGGGCAGAGATGCCACTTAAACACATTCGAGAGAATCTTCGCCAGAGCTGAGCGTTTCAAGAGATCCTTCTTCTGTCGAACTATAAAAACCTGGAACGACCTGCCCGCACACGTGTTTCCCTCATCTTACAATTCCGAGTTCTTCAAGAGGATCGTGAGGCACCAACGTGCAAGGCCGCCAACTTGAGGACCACTTTCAGAAGTCTTACGGACTGTGAGAGTGGCCCCCAATCGCTAGATGCGCCACGGCTTTCCATCAGGCTGGTGACGTCAATTTGGTGAGCTAAATATATTTAAAAAAAGTCGTTAGCAATATCGTAAGCCTTAATAGTCTCGTGGACTCTGAGAGCGATCCTCAATTCATTATATATCGCTATGGCTTTCCATCAGAAGAGGGGCGTCATTTCAATTACCTAAATATAAAAAGGAAGCCCGCGCACGCTCCTTTGATCTTCCATTCATTATAACAACAGGCCCAACCCCGTTCGAGCATCGCGGAAGCTTAAATGCATTATCCCGCCATCATACATTATCAATCACACACATATCATGCAAAAATAAAACATTAACTCAAGGGTCTAAGCCCGTACCAGTCTCATATCCGGGCCTGTTGGATCATAAATCAACCTCTAAGCTGCTTCAGAGCCAGAATCTCCCAAGCAGTAATCTCGTAGAGGCTGACGTCCGGGACATCCCCGATATAGTGTCGAGTTAGTTCGGCTCTCGGGCCTTTAGCCAGATTCGTAACAGATTAATGTGTTGATGTGTACGGCTGGCCGTATTTGTCGCTGTGAAATTATAAATCAAGCAATCCTGACCCTACAAACTCAAAACTTAAGGTTCATTTTCCTTAGTTGTAATGTATTAGTAAATATTTACGAAGGCTACAGTAGAGAAACAGTGAATCGATGTTCATTTTAAGCGTCTGTTGAAAGTAAGCTCAACTGGGGTGACCTTACCTGTTGCCAGCCATGTAGGCGCTAGATTTAATGTAAATTATATTATGATCTTTATGGCCATCATTGGGGCCAATCCAAAAGGTCACATTACAATGGTGTAGTAGACACTTTATTAAATTACTGGCGTAGTAGATGCTTTCTTTCTCTGAATTACTTATAGCACCTACTATGTTACATAATTGTTAATAGTTGATACTAAACTATTGGGGCTGTTCTCTATAAGGGGGAAAAAACCAAATAACTTGACGATCACTTTCAGAAGTCTTCTGGATTATGAGAGGGCCCTCATTTTATTCTATCTTAGTGATCATAAGGGTCGTAGCATTTTTGGTGAACCAAATTGTATGTTGTTGAGCATTCTAATGCTGATAAAGGCGTAACTATGTATGCAAAAAAATATCCTTTTGTCCACTAAAATCCATTAAAAAGATCCATCATGTTGATGCATGTTTCATATTTCACAAGCACCCTTTTCTGAAATAGAGCACATAAGTTCATTCTTCAGACAGCTCTTTAAAATGGCAGCCACAAAGCAAAGGCCCGTCTATTCATATGAACGGCATTGTACGAATTAATCAGGAAGCTCTACGAAAGTTAATCCAAGAGCGAAGAAAATTGACTATTATCCTCTAAAGGAAAGAAAATCTGAGAAAGTTTACTTTAAAATTAGGTAATGCTCTTATTAAGATTACCAATACCTACCGTTGAATACTGTACTGTTGCTGGTATGTTGGAGTTTCGCTGACAAATGTGTAAGACAAATCTAAATTTTACTCTTTGAATTCCGGTTACCTACCTATTAGTAATTTACTATCTCGTAATATGCAAAAGTCGATCTGTTTTCATCCTTTAATCTCTAAATCAAACCTGATGAAATTTAGTACAGCAATAGCAATTCAATGTAAAGAATAGAATAGAGTTTGAAGAAGAAAAAAGCCTTTTTTTTTTAAGTCAGTGTAAATCCATCATGGATGCTATGCCAGACTCCTACCGACTAGAAAACCTCACGTAACGCCCCAACAGGAGTGTGATACGTGACTTAGAATAGCGTAACACCGAATAACACGTCCCCGTAAGCTTACGAATTCGAAACACTTAACAACGAAAAACTAAACGCCGCCACCGCCGTGGCAATGCGATCTCGAGGGTTGGGAGCCCCGGATAAGCCCTCGGAAGGATGTCTCAGTTCAAGAAAATAGGCTATTATCTATCCCGGTAACTAAGTTCGTGTGCGAAACAGATCCTGGAAAATCGCCACAAAGGCGGAACCAAAGCATTAGTAAGTGAAGAAACAAAATAAATTATGAAAAGGACGGACAAAACAATAATTTCCTCAGATATTTGCATAATAATACGGTAAGTTATATAACTGATATTGTGAGAGTGGAAACCCACGTCTCCAATTAAATAGTAATTACTGAGACCGTAGTCGGTAATATTACATAGGTACCCACGAGGTATGGGGAAATAATTTCATTTTAATTACTACAAAATCTGTAGCCATCTGATATTAGTAATGAATCTGTGTGAATAATGAACCTAGCAAACATTTACATAGGTTTGGTTCTTTAGACATTAATGTTCGTGAAATTCTTAATCAATTTTAGATTCTAGACAGTCTTTAATAAAAATAAACCTAAAAAGTAAAAATAGTTTGTATTTATTTCGATCAGTGCAATTTGCTTATTTCGATCAGTGCAATCTGCCGATATTTTAGGAGTGCTTTGGGACTCAACAGCACTCTTCTTAAGAAAACAAAGCCCTGTACCAACCTTTGTAGTATAAAAAAGGGCATGTATTTAAATCGATATCTGTTTATTCCCTTTTTCCGAACAAAATATTTCAAAGTTAAACCAAAAATACTGACTTGCACACTAATTATGCACACTAAATAAACCAAATTCATTATATACCTACTGTTTATTTTTTATTGATTTATATACTTTATTTTTATTTATATACTGTTTAATGCTATTTGCAGAACTGTTTTAACTGAACGAATACCTATTATCAGAATAGTACCTATATCTAAAAATTCCATTGTTCAACAAAAATATTAATACTTTTTAAGGAAATCTATCGCCTAATTTACTTTTAGGAACATCGTTTATTCTAAGTAAAACCTCAATTTAATCAGTCACCAATCAGTTTGATCTACAAAATTAAATTTTATAGATCAAAAAAATAAAAGTCTAACCTAACCTAACCTATTGTGTTATTAGATAGTACTATTTAGAGTGCAAGACGTAGTAACTATTTAGTAGTCTGTGGTGCAAGTTAGTATTTTTGATATGCAATTCGTATTTCTGTTTCACAAATCATATATTCGATGTACGAACCACATTTTTGGTGTGAATTCGATTAAAAAGGCCATCTCGTTCTGAGTAATATTTAAGTTTTGTTAAGTTTAACATGTTTAGTTAACCAATTGGTTTTTTGCACAGCATTTAATTTTCTGGTTTGCATTCAGTAAATTAGTGGAGTTACCTAGTGTGCAGAAAAAAAGAAACCAAAAGGAAAACTGAAAACAAAGACATTCGTCCGGGAAATTTTCGTCGGTTCAATGAAAATAATTTTGAATGACTATATTCGCCCAGGTGTTTAAATGGGCAATAAACTTGTAAATTAAGCAAAATGGTAACAAAAGAAATTTGCCCCAAAGAGGTTCTCTCCACAAGCGGAGAATGTAACAAAAAAACGCGATAAAAAGGTTAATACCATTTGTAATTAGAACGAACCCTTCGGCCATTCATGTTGAATTACCGAAAAATCTGAAATTTCTTTATGAAAGCGAATAGAGGTATGAATAACTTCGTTAAGTTATTGAGCATTTTTATTAATTGACTTTCTTTGTCACCTATTTCTTTTGTATACGATTAAAGTTGGTAAGAAACTACCCTTATAATTTAGGCATTCACTAAGAAATGGTTTTTGAAAATTTCTGGCCCTCTGACCTTATACATGAAACAGGGGTTGGCAGTTTTTAGCGATTTCGGAATAGGCATCGGTGGGTGCAATGGGGTTCGAAGTATGTTATGAGCGAAGCGGTGGGCATATTAATTTGCTCTTCAGAACATTCTTCTTCATTCTTGGACCTATACATTTTTATTGTTTTTGCGTGTCGTGTAAATTCTCATAGATATCATACCAGACTCCTACACACGACGCAGGGTGCCCTTTCATCTGCCTACGACCGGGAGTTCGCCCTTTGCCTATTGAGCGGAATAAGGAGAAATATCGGTAACAAAATCCGGCAATTTCGCCAACCGTAAAATATTGAATGATGATTACATAGTGTGACCTTTGACGTGACCTTTTACATCAAAGAAGGTATAATTATAATAATCATAAATTTATATTGCCTCATGAATGTTCGTGGACACTCAATGGAACAGGGTTGCCACGTGCAAAAATTATTGTGTCATAAAATATTATATTGAGAACATTACTAAGTTACTAATGTATTAGCGAATTCTTGGTATTGGGGGGAGGTAGTAACATTGAGATCCCTATAAGGCATTGAGTATTCTTAATCAAATACGCTGCTATAATCAAAAAGCTACAGAAAATTTAGAAGAAAATGCAATAAAGACTATAGATGTAAGTATGATAGGTTCCTGACTGATGTTGATTCCAGGTCTCAATTTGTTGATAAATCTTGCCAGACCGACTTTGTTGAGATTAATACTAAATATAACAATGTTGAATTGACTGTAACAAATAATGATATAAAGGGGACAATACCTTATTATTTTACAAGACAAGGTCCCCAGCCAGGTGTGGGTCAAAGTGCTCGTACGACTGGGACCTCCAAAGAAGGCGCTAACTTTTTTCACCTATAATTCAATAAATGTTTTGCACCAAAATATAGACGGACTCATTAGTAAGTCTGATCGTTTGTTATTGTGTCTAGAATCTCTAGAGAAAAGTAACTCACCAATTGATATCTTATGTATAACAGAGCACAATATGATAATACATGATACGAAACTACTCCAGATTCCTGGCTATACATTAGGGTGTCACTCCACACGTCATAATAGCCGCTGTGGTACGTGTATATTGGTTCGCTTTCCACATAGGTTTATAGCATTGGACGAATTTAAAAAATTCTGTGTTACAGGTATCATTGAAGCTTCAGGAATAAAACTTCTAGACCATAAAATTATTATATTATGCGTCTACAGACCGCCTAAAACTATTAAAAGATATAACTGATATATTCCTGGGAAATTTTACTTTGTTGATAGGTAAGTTTTGCAGAAACAAAGACAAGGTAATCATATGTGGGGATTTCAATATTGACTTACTGAAGAAAACCACTCTGTCTACGAACTTTCTACAACTCCTACCCTGCTACAATCTCAAATATGCATTCAATGAGCCCACTCGTATGGTGACTGGTACTTGCATTGACAATTTTCTGTACAATTTCCGTGGTTGTAAAAGTAAGCTACTCGAGTTTGCCCTATCAGATCACACTGCACAACTACTCACTTGTCCAGTCACAAAGAGCGTCCATTTCAATCATTGGTTTGCTGAGAAGCGGGATTACCACAATGATAATATTAAGAAATTTATCGAATGCCTAAATTTATTGTCTTTTATTTTAGTGATTCATTCGAAAGTGAGGATCCCATAGTAGCTTTTAATAACTTTTATGACACTTTTGTACTTTTCTATAATCTGTGCTTTCGAAAAATTTACAAAAAAATAAGAGTACACAGTCGGGCAAAATGGATGACAACTGGAATCAAAAACTGCTGTAAGCGTAAACGCCAATTATTATGGCAATATCGGAAGAATAGCTCAATTGCTAATAGGGATAATTATCGCTCTTTGTGAGATAGATTGAATCGAATTATTAAATTAACAAAAATCGCCCAGAATGACTATTTCCTAAAAACTGCACAAAATAAATGTCGTGCTACGTGGAAATTAATAAATAATACGCAATTTAATATCCCCAAAGACGAAATTTGCAATATAAAAATTAACGATGGTAATTCTACTAATGATCCACTAGCGAGAGCCGATTTATTTAATGACTTTTTTATTGACCAAGTAAAAAGTAATGATTATGACACAAATATGAGACTTCCCTCATTTAGTCTTAACTCCCTTTATTTGAGCCCAACATCTCCAAAAGAAGTTATCAACGTCATTAATAACTTAAATAGTACCAAATCTACTGGGCACGATCAAATATCTACCTTATATATCCAAAGTATTAAGTCATGTCGTAAATCTATGTTTGATTAATGGAGTATTCCCTGATAAACTGAAGCTAACAATTATAAAACCGTAGTTCAAAAAGAACGATAGGCATTTAATGGGATGCTATCGCCCGATAGCTTTAATTCCATCAACATCAAAGGTTTTTGAGAAAATCATATACATAAGAATATATGCATACCTCGAAAACATGAACTTACTGGCTCCCGAACAAGTTGGGATTAGGAAGAATAAATCAATAAATCTAGCTATTTATAAGTTTCTGCAAACAATAATAGAAAATGTGGACAAATCTATCCCGGTCTGTGCACTGTTTATGGACCTCACCAAAGCGTTCGATTATGTACAACATGACGTTCTTTTACGCAATTAGTTCATATGGAATTAGAGGCAACGTTTTAGACCTTAATAAATCCTATCTAAACAATCGTAAGCAGTGCACACAAATTCTCTCAATTCTCAGTCTTTGCCCCCATCTCAAAAAAGAAAAACAGTTTAAATCAAACTACAGGGAGGTCAAATTGGGCGTTCCGCAAGGTAGTATATTAGGACCGCTCCTGTTTAACGTTTATATTAATGATCTTCCAAAAGTAACCAGTCATCCCACGATTCTGTTTGCTGATGATACCACTATTATCTTCAAGGGAACAGATAAGGCATCTATTGAGATTGATATTAGAGAGACATTGTACAAGGTAATAGAATGGTTAAAATCTAACAATCTGCAAATTAATTTGAGCAAAACTTCACTAATGTGCTTTAAAAACAGAATACCCAGACTGGTCAATATCAACGTAAGTTACATGGGAACTAAGATCAATGAAGAAGAATCGACAAAGTTCCTAGGTTTAAATATTGACAATAGTTTGGACTGGAAAGTCCATCTGGAGAATCTCTGTCAAAAAATTCTTCAACACTCTTATGCCATCTATATGCTCACAAAATGAACTAGCCAATCCGTGGCGCTCACTGCCTATCATGGATATATTGGGTCTATGTTAAGATACGGCATAATATTTTGGGGCTATTCTACGGACAGTGATAATGTTTTTAAGGCACAAAAAAAGTGCATTAGGGCCATTTGTAAATTGAAACAAACCGATGGCTGTAAGCCATATTTTAAAACCTTAAGGATTATGACAGTGCCCTGTGTTTACATTTATGAAGTCGTTAATTTTATTCGTAGTAATTTAAATATGTTTGATAATTACAAGAGCAAACGACATAACCAGAGAATTTGCTGTCCGCAACATAAAAGCGCACTCTTTAGTAATAGAATATTTCGTATGGGACCAAAAATTTACAATCATTTGCCTAGGAATTTAGTTGAAATTCAATCCATTAAGACATTTAAACTAAAACTAAAATATATTTTGTTAGATAAGGCTTATTATAGTGCAGATGACTTTTTAAATGATATGACGATATTATAATTAGTTCATGTACCTATGTTATGTTATTGACTTCATTTATGTCGTTAAACTGAGGTTGACATTGTATTGATTTTCTTGTGGTTTCTATTATTATTATTGTAGTTATTTTTGTGACAATCAGTTAATTTAGCTTATTATTTCGATTTGTATAATACCGACATTTAATTATTAAGTTTGTTCTGACATTTTAATGTCTATGGCATGCCTTTCGGCGGAATATGGCAGGAAACAATGTTTGTAAAACCTAACATCAACTTATGTACCCATTATTCGCAATAAAACATTTGAATTTGAAAAATTGAACGTAATTTTTTATTATAACGGAAAAGGTAATTCATTTACATTTATAATCCGGATTATAAATAGGAAAAATAGTTGTGCCTCTTACCCCCGAAGGTTTAGGCAGAGGCATGTTATTGTATTAACATTACTTATGAAATATTTTTTGAAAAGTATGCTAGCTAAATCGCAAATATGACGTGAAAAACCATTACATTCATACATTTCTTAACGTGAGGAAAATCCTACATGGATGCTATGCCGGACTCCTACTACCGACTATAAACCACATGTATCCTACCTAACAGCCTACGGTTGGGAGCCCCGAGTAACCCCTTGGAAATTCCCTCGGGTTCGAATTCCAGGTCGTGAAAATATTATTTTGTGTGATGCGCAATTAACCATGTGATGACCCCAAAATCGCGGGATAGCTGCCGAACCCCCGCCTAGGTGAGGCCGCAGTGGTAGCCATAGGTCTGTTGGAAGTCCTGGGGACATCCCTCCGAGGGTTTACCCGAGGCTCCCAACCGTAGGCAGTTAGTTAGGATACGTGTGGTTTTTAGTCGGTAGGAGTCCGACATAGCATCCCTGTAGGATGTTTCTCACGTTAAAAAAAAACAATTGTGATGATTTATGTTTCCTTTTTTAGGTAGGCAAGCATACGATTACGACCCAGATCATGGCAAGTGGTCACCGGATTTTAATGCAGTTTTCAGGTACCTAAACTACCTAGTTTAAATAATATAAGAGCACAGACAGAAAACATGTTTTCATTTTATACTATGCAAAGACCGTTAACAGAACACTAAAAAGCTGAGCAACGAGCACTTCCAACCATAGCTGACAACCCTGTATCTAATATATTATTCGCAGGTACTTAATCAATATACAATACCCCTAGAATATACATTAAACCTTACTTTCATTTACATTCAAACTCAAAGTTAAAATGTAAAGTGTTCAAAGGATTATTGTCTTTTTACTGCAACATTATTTCACTTATGCCTCTCTATCTAGGTATTTCTTCTTCTATCTTCTCTTATGTTGCCTGTAAGAGATTACTTTTTAGCGATAAGGCTGCCCTCTGTACATATTTACTCTTGTAATCTCGTTACCTACATGAATGTTTTCTTTTAGTGTGCAATAAAGTTTATTTTATTCTCCAAAGTTTTCTGTCATAAACAGAATATTAGAGTCCAGCTTTTAAATCATGTACCTACTAATGTTTTTTTTGTTTAACGCGAGGGAAAATCCTCATGGATGTTATGCCGGACTCCTACCGACTAAAAAACCTCACGTCACGCCCAACAGCCTGTGGTTGGGAGCCCCGGGGAAGCCCTCGAAAGTATGTCCCAGAACTCCCAATACTAATGTTATGTTGCATACTAATAATATTTGTGGATACATGATTGACACTACTATTGAGAGACAAGGATACAAGGACGTCGGGAATGCGACCAGCTCCCAATTACTGGCTTACTGCGTAGAACCGCACCACATGCGAGACTTACACTATTACTTCTAACACAGTATTAACAAATACTGTGTTAGAAGTAATAGTGTATAATACCTTTGAGAATGCTATAATGCGAAACCGGTCAGGTGTTGTTAAAGCATATTAAATTGTGGCATGTAAGTGCAAGTGTGTGTTTCAATAAAGTATTACAACAAGTTCCATCAAGTGCCGACAATCGAGAGTATAAATGATATTTGTAGACATTTAAATAATAATAATTATACTAAGTATAACCTTTTATGAACTTGCCATCGGGTCAGTGATTTTTTTAATATATTAAGCACGCCAAATTGACGTCGCCAGCCTGATGGAAAGCCGTGGCGCATCTAGCGATTGGGGGCTACTCTCACAGTCTGTGAGACTTCTGATAGTGGTTCTCAAATTGACGGCCCTGTGATGTGCCTTTTCACACTTCGCTTAAAGAACCGGGATTGTAAGATCAGGGAAACACGTGTGCCGGCAGGTCGTTCTAGGTTTTTATAGTTCGACAGAGGAACGATCTTTTGAAACGCTCAGTTCAGTGTAGTACACAATATGGCCATTTCTCCAAAAATTATATAAATTGAAAGAGACCGTCGATCGTCCAGCAGCGGACTGCAGATTATAGACTGATTTGATTGACTAATTTCTTTGGTTTCAGACATAATTTATTCATTCGTTGGAAGTGGACACGCCTATTTACGAAGGAAAAACTTCACTAAAAGCCATTATTACAGCGGCAACAAAACAACATCATTTATTACAAACAAATTTCTCTCAACAACTTTTCACGTTCTTTTTTACCCAATTATTTCTTTGGAGTTGGAACACTCGACCGTAAACGAAGCAAATATAATCATGAACAGTACATTTTGAACTTGTAAAGTGATTTAGCTCTGCTTTCGTTTCTTATATTTTAATAGATGTAGGTACCCACAATTTCGTCCGAGATTATACATCGATACCTTTTAACCTTCTTACTCCTTCGGGGTAAAAGTTTGGAACGTTCTTTTATAGTTTAAGTTTCTAGATTCTGTTTCGGTTATGGTTTTGACTTGATAGCTAAGCAACGCTACGCTAAACGAAAGATAATAGGTATAAGTACTATCGTGCTCCATAGTTCCAACATTTAATATTCGATACTTAATTGTATTTTATTGGATACTACAGGACGCCTACGTTCCGACCTCATATTATAATTAGATTATACTACATGACACAGAACGCCCGCGACTTTACCCACGTAGTATTAAATAACGCCACAATAGATTTTTCCCAAGGGAATAATAATATTTAAAAGAATATTAACCTATAGTCCGACGTCATTACTGTGTATTGAAAGTCTGAAAAGTGACTAACCCTATTAATCAGCTTTTGTCCACTGGACGTAGGCCTCTCCTAATTTAAATTTGGGACGGGTTGGTTCTTTTCTCTTCGCCTTGACGTAGTCCATTAGTAAGCAAATGCACCACTTGTAGGTCGGACTGGCTTGAGCTCAGAAGATCTTAAAAGGCCAACGTCGCACGCTTAGATAACATAATATTTAAAAAAAATATTTTAGACGTATGAACCAAATCGACTCTAGTCGCCAAAGTTTATTCAATTCTTTTAAACCATGATCGATAAAGTTGTGATACTAACCCAAATGAATATATAATCACGCCTATATTCTTAGCGGTAAGCAGAGGTGTGCCTCAGTACCTATTTAGAATAGGGAGCAAGACTTTTGCTGTACACGGGCACTTCTACAGTAAAAAATATCTAAGAATGAATCCTGAACAAAAAAGTGTGTGCGTGTAACCTTTACGCGCGATTGAAGTAAAACTTCTTTGCCGTTGACGGCATCAAATGTTATACTAATATCATTCATTCGAATTTTGAATAGTAAGCGGTTATTTCCGTCAGAAAAAAACTGAGTTACTACCTAGTCGCGCCTAAAGAAGTCTTACTTCAAAAACTAGTATTTTCACCTTTTCTCTAATGAAACCTTTACCATAAAACTCGTTTACACGTTGTAAAGTCTTCGCTAACTCTATGAAAATTTAATTTACACTCTTTGAATGGAGACGTAAAGGTCTTGGCTTTAACCCGTAGCCGCTGTAATCTGTTCCCGACGTATTTTAATTACTTTTCATGAAAGTACATCACGGCATCGCGCTAGCTTGTGTTTATAGAAATGCAGATTGCTTCATCAAGGATGCTTTTTACTGGAGTATTGCTTTTTGAGGTGCGTTTAAATATTTTCATTGAAGAGCGTCTTTATGATTAGTTTTACACCTGGTTGTGTTAAAAGGCCTTGAGTTTGAGTGTCCGGATTTTTGACTCTAAGTTTTTGCCTTTCAAGGTATGCAACGTCTATGATATAGTTACCTCAACAATTCAAGTTAGCAATTTCTGAGTAGGCATCTACACTAATTTTATAAAGAGAAAAGATTTGATTGTTTGTTTGTTTGCATCGAAACTATTTGACCATTTTGAAGAATTATTTTACTGCTGGGAAGCTATACTATCCCCGGATAGCATAGGCTATTATATTTTAGCAACAATTATCTATACTAATATTATAAAGAGAAAAGATTTGTTTCTTTGTTTGTTTGTTTGTAACGAATAGGCTCCGGAACTACAGGTCCGATTTGAAAAATTCTTTCACTGTTGGGATGCTACACTCTTTGCGGGTAACATAGGCTATATTTTATTCCCGTATTCCCACGGGAACGCGAACTACGCGCGTGACGTCCGCTAGTATTATAATAAGGTACAAAACGTAAGATTTATAAAAACTAAATAACGGCTGCCACTATAAGATAGCACATATATTAAACAGGAAAAATGAAATAATAGGTATGCGAGGTAATAAAAATAATGACTTGGCAGCTAATATTAACAGTGGGATATCAAACATTGTATTATTAGTAACTATTGACTTTCATATAAAAATACACTTTCGGGTAGTATTTGCAAGCAGCTATAAAAATTGAAACGGGTCCAAATTTTAAGTATAAGATTTCAGAATATTTGTTTGTAGAATCGTAAAGTATTGAAAAAAGCGACAAATGCATTGGTTGCATAAAAGCAGAGTGTTCATTTCATCGAATTATTTTTTGCGACAACAACATTTGCGCTATTGATTAAAAAGTATAATGCTCATTTCATGTAATGTTTAGTTGGTATAATATGTATCGAAAACGACACTTGTACTATTCCACAATATTTATTATTATAAACCTGACCGGTTTCGCTTCACAGCATTTTCAAAGGTCTAGATGGAAGGACAAGGTAGTACTCAGTGGCGAATTGTCCATAGAAGCCCATTCCTTGTGGCTTCCCTTTTCAGATCGGGCAGTGACATGTAATATTTACTCATAACTAATAAACACAATTATATATTCTCGAACACTCATTCAAATATAAAAATATTTGCAAATTTACATGGTAAGTCGGCATTTTCGTCTCAACCCCTGCTACAAAAGTCATAGCAATAAATTTTCGAGTCAAAGTTCAAAGACCCTATCTCTGACATCACGCGGTAAGCCCGGCTTCCTGATCATTTTGCGTCTGCTTCGTTAGTACTACGCAAATGTATTTATGCGTCCTATTCTCTCACATTTTTTCAAGATTTGATTCGTGGATTTTCGCCTAAAGTAAGCCATGAGTTCGTGGCTTACACCTGAGACAGTCATATTAATAGAAAAGGACAACGTATTTGACTTGAAAACTCGACCAATTTAAATGCACCTAACGCACGTCGAAACGTTTTGCATCGAAGTGTGTTTTTAATTTGATGTGTTGTTATTCCTTCATTTCACATGCGTTTCCCGTGAATAATAATAAAACATAACATAGTTTCAATTGACTTTATAAAGTATTGTGCTGTTTATTAGTTAATTATAAATAATTATCTACTTCAAGTACTAAATACATCGTGAAAGTGTGTAAAATTGTGTTTTGTGTTCTGTATTTTGTTGTGATTTCTGTACACATGAATATTGTTTTGGAGTCACATAATGCTCACTGATGGACGTAGGCCTTCGGTATTACGGGTTCGATAAAAAATAAAGGTCAGTGTTTTTTTTATATTTATCAAGTAGGTATCTCAGAATACGCTAGTGATATTAGTTCAATGGCTTGGGATACCTAATAATCTTTATTTTGGCTGAATGTTTCATTAATAGTTTATAACATAATAAAGCAGTTTTGTTCCATAGAATCACTTTGTCAGATATTTTTGAAAAAATAGATAAGAAGTATGTTTTTATTTCAATTTTGTATTGTAAAATATCGCGGTTTTTAATACTCTATAGGTACTTGAAATCTTACTAATATTATAAATGTGAAAGTTTGTGAGTGTGAATGTGGATGTTTGTTACTCTTTCAGGCTCGAACGGCTAAACGGATCGGGCTGAAATTTGATACAGATATCCATTATAGTCTGGAATAACACATAGGCTACTGTTTATCCCGGGAGTAACTTCCCACGGGAACTAATTTTACGCGGGTGAAACTGCGGGCATTAGCTAGTACATGCATATTATTAAAAACATTAGAAGTACCTATACCTATTTCGCGTCTAAGTCCCAAATTTATGAATTATTTTCAATTAACTTCAATCGAGACAATTTGAAATAGGTAGGTATGAGCTTGCAGAGAGTAGTAGAATAATTTCAAAACATGGTTAGTGTTCAAGTCAGGTTTTAGTTCAAAATATGTAACTAGATGGCATCACTTTTTTGTATATAGTATCTAGATCGCGGTATGGTTTCGTTACCTGAGCAGACATATCGATACCCTAATTTGCAAACCTACTAACTCCTCTTGAGCAAATTTTACAGGAGAGACTTAAAACGTCATAATAAATTTTATTTAACACAATGATAAAAACCAAAAATCCCGTTGGAAATTATGCTTTTTATTTATCTAAAAACACTTAAAAATCGACTTTTTTTTATAACCATTGAGTTTTATAATGAAAAAAGGAGTTGTTAGATTTGGTTTAAGCAATATTTGAAACTTAAAGTGGAGTTGTTTGTTTTTATCTTAAACTTTAAGAAGAGTACAATCGTACAAACAATTATTGAGGTGTAATATTAATGAACTGTTTGCTGATGAAACCAAAAATATAAAAATAGCGTCCCACCGGCATCGGGTACAGGGACCAATAGGGCTGCAGAGACTGGAACCTCTTGACGATACGTGCCGTGTCTAGGAGTACCGCCTTTTGCATCTGGCCCTTGACCCAACTACCTAACGCGAGCCTCTGGAGATATTAATCGAGGCACTTGGCAATCAGACCATGTGCTGTTACGACTATCGAAACAATAACCGCTGAATCAACATCCCACATGTCAGTAATCTCGTGAGCCAAATACAAATATTTTATTTGTTTTTCCTTTTTAGATCTCACGAGATTTTCGTCATGTGGGACGGTTATGTCAACGATTATGGCGAGGCGCTCTGATTGATCTATTACCACTATATCAGACTTATTGGCTACAATAGTCCTGTCAGTGATAATAGATCGATTCCAATACAATGTGACACGGCCATTATCTAGAACTGGGTCGGGCACATACCTGTAATACGGTACATCCGAATCAACAAGTTTATATTGTAGTGCTAGTTGCTGTTGGACAATCCTGGCCACTTGGTTGTGTTTATGCAAGGATAACGTCGTTTCGGATCCTATCCCTCAAAGACACCCCAAGCATAGCTCGTTCCATTGCTCGTGGCGCAACCAGGGCATGGACTAGCCACACTGTGAGTGTCCACGTCTTGGCACCGTAGGTACACACTGGTAGAACGCACTGGTTGAAGACTTTCGTCTTCAGGCATTGCGGTATTGGCGAGTAGAAAACCCGACGCAGTTTGCTGAACGCTGCCAAGCCCAAGCGAATCCTTCTGGCTATTTCATTATCCAGGTTACTCGTTTCAAATGTGATAACCTGCCCAAGGTAGGAGTACTCATCAACCTCAAGCCTCGATCCTTCAACGAATGTTGGTCCCGGCACGACATGCCCATTGAACATGAGCTTGGTTTTGTCCAAGTTCATGCAGAGCCCAACATGTCTAGACTTTTCACTTTAACTATGCAGCATCCCGCTCAACTGTCCCAGCGTTTCCGCTACTAAAACAATGTCGTCGGCAAACCGAAGGTGTGAGATACATTCACCGATTATATTCACGCCCCATCCATTCCAGTCCAACGACTTGAAGACGTCCTCAACCGCATTAGTGACGAGCTTAGGCGACATAACATCTCCCTGTCTCACACCTCTGCGCAGCGCTATGGGATGGGTTTTCTTATCCTACAACCGGGCGGTAGTTGTAGCAGTATCATATAAACAATTCAACACCTCGATATATCGGCAATCAATACGACACCACTGCAGAGCTTCTAGAACTGCCCAGGTTTCGATCGAGTCGAAGGCTTTCTCGTAGTCCACGAAAGCCATAGTCACACAGCGACTGATTGTACCTACTCTTTTGTCTTCTGTACAATCTGCCAAATAGTATAGAAGTGGTCCACGGTGCTAAAGCCTTTTCGAAACCCGGCTTGCTCCTTTGGCTGGAAATTGTCGAGTTTCCCAGCGAGGCGGTTTGAGATTACTCTCGAGAACAACTTGTAGACATGGCTCAGGAGAGAGATGGGTCTGTAGTTCTTCAGTAAGGATTTGTCACCCTTTTTGAAGAACAGCGCCACCGCACTCCCGCTCTACGCTTTGGGTGTCTGTCCCTTGTTAGAGGACGGAATTAAGTATGCTCGTAAGGTATCTAAGGATCGGGGTCCCACCCGCTTTCAGGAGCTCAGTCGTAATTCCGTCCTCTCCAGGAGATTTATTGGGTTTCAGTTGCTCGAGAGCCGCCGAGGTCTGTGATGCATAGAGGTCTATATATAGTACTCAATTTCCTCGAGAATCTCGGACCCTGAGGTCACGGTTTTGCCACCCGCTGTTTTATGTTTCGTTAGATGGGGTCTACCGAACGGCTGGGCTAAGACCTTGGTGCCCCTGTTCTATTCAATAGCGTAATAGTATCATAAATACACTAACCTTAATATACCTTTACCGTTTTTTAAGCTTCAAACGGCGATAAAACACACTTTAACCATTTGATGAAAATATTTCGTACGCTTCTGTGACGCCATACAAAATTGCCGACTGCGCGGGAGTTATTAGATTATTTTGTCAAAATCGATGCATTTCGTTTAACGCGGAGGTGTTTGATTTTCAAATGGCGTATTACACCAA
The DNA here is from genome assembly GCA_933228765.1 of Miltochrista miniata. Classification (NCBI taxonomy): domain Eukaryota; kingdom Metazoa; phylum Arthropoda; class Insecta; order Lepidoptera; family Erebidae; genus Miltochrista; species Miltochrista miniata. The sequence goes on from OW121769.1 coordinate 10,126,952, forward strand.
TGCGGTTGGGAATCATGGAGTTATTAGTATTTCAAAAAATAGAGCAAAAAATCTAGTTTCTGCCGGTATCAAAATGTAATTTTCATGAAAAAGTGGAGTTATTAGGTTTGCAAATTAAGGTATCGATATATAGCTGTGAATATTATTTTAATAAAAAAAAATTAGTACAAGGATATACAGTCTATTATTTACACCTAAGGTCGGTTAAGACCTTTTCAGTTAGTGTAAATTTGAATATCTTTTTAGTCATCAGTAGATAATTTATGATACTTTTTTATAAGCCAATTTATCATGCACGTAAGACATTGTTTTGAATTAAATACATGGATCTTACGAGTATATAGTCCGCGCCAGTTAGCGTGGCAATACAGGACGACATTAAACCCACCTTCTTCCCGAAAAAAACGATAGATTACTATAGTATCGTTATAGTATCGCTCCCATTGATAAACTGCCGAAAACGGACATCGGTCGATTATCATAATACGGGGGAATGTAGTCTTACGAAGCTACAAGAGAACGCACTAAAAATAAAGAATTAAAGATTTTTACATAATCACTTTTCTAGTAGTAAATGATAATTGCAAAAATGTGCCGCATCAGAACTGATTATTATGAGTGTAAATTGTATAAGAGGTCGACATTTTGACTGTTAAGTACTAATAAAATCGTTTATTGTAATGTTAAGACCTTAACAACTGTCACGTAAATTAAAGAATATCATTATATTCAAATAAAAAACCGGAAACATTACAATTTCTGATAATTGAGTATCATTGAAATTAAAAAAATCGAAAATTTTAGACAAACGCGGCGCTTCTAGTAGATTACGAACACTGCACAGCCCTCGACTCGCCAGGGATGCGGCACCCTCGGCCTGCCGCCGTCCGCGCCCGCGCCGGTGTGTCGGCACAGCATCTTGTTTGTTTATACCGTGAATTACCGTGTCGCATGCGCCTCGTGCACAGACGTGTTTCGGAAACTTATGATTGTTGTTAATTTTGTTCTTTGTGTGATATGTAGGAAATTTTTGTTATTTCTTTGTTATTAATGTTGTTGTTATTGTTGCTGTTATTATTGTTATGGTGTTGTTGATTTTTATTGTAAAGAAATGGAACCAGAGGCCGGACCATCTACTGGTTAACCCAGTAAACGCCGCCGTCGACGTAATATTTTACAAGCGGAAGCCGGTTCCGGGCGTATACCTTTTACTTCCTCGACACAGAAACGGCCATCAAGTTATCACCAGTGGCGAAAAACTTATGATAATTAACATATATAAATATGTGAAAAAACAACGCCTGAGCATGAACACGTCACTAATCACGATTTGGTGAAGAAAACAGCTAAAAGCTGCCCTAGATCTTTAAGGCAGAATACGAAAAACTCTCGGCAACAGTTGTATTTAATTTCAAAGAAAACTGATAGTAATGAATTATAATTATGCGTAGTATTTTTTTTGTGTTGTAAATATAACTATTATTATGTAAAATAAATGACTGATATTTAATTATGTGTTGCTTCAATAATGCATCCTACGGTTATCATCCCCTGCCTAACTCGGAGCTGTCTAGACGACTATACCACGATTCACTAACGACAGCCTTATCTGTCGTTTTATGAACATTGAATCTGTCGTATTTGCAAATCACATAACAGTGGTAGGGGGGTGTGAATGACTTGTATTGCCACGCTAACTGGCGCGGACTATAGTACAGGTGGCAAACAAAACACAAAAGGCATTACACCGCCGCGCGCCACCATTTAATAAATACGCAAAATACCTACACTACAGGTGTGACCAACTGGATATTATTTTTTTCACCGGCTTTCCTTTTGAAAAAATTCAGCCTTCGCCGCTGGTAGTACTGCAGTACTACCTCGTACAAGTGTCGTTTTCAATATGTGCAGCAAGTTCCACCAAGTGCCATCAATCAACAGTACCTATAAATAATCTGGTATAATATGTATTTCATCGAGTATTCAATTGGTATAATGTAATGTAGTGTAGAAGGGCAGGGTTAGGTTAGGTTAGAACTGTGACCACAATAAGCACGAGGCGAGCGAGCGAAGCGAGCGTGCCGCGATAGCGGCCGCCGAGTGCCAGACAAAAAACAAAATATGAAAAAAAAAATCAACGAAACCACTGTCAGTTTATTGACAATAAAAGGACACTAATTATTACTAAAACCGAAAAATAATAATATTATAGACCAATAATATTTTTTGCATACCGCAACTTGCTTTATTTAGTCCTTAGAAAATGTCGCAAAGAGTATGTTTTTATGACCATGTGCATATTTTATTCTCATCTCAGTTTATTTTATAAACACCCTCACTGTATAATATATAAAAGCCTATTTTTTACTTTATATTCGCCGCCAAGTTGCCTTCTTACAATAAATTCAGTTTCTTCACCAAAAAATCACTGCCAATTTAAATAAAGCATAGAATTCAATATAAAGCTGCTACTTTATATTTAAGATGCTATTTCACTGTAGCTGCCAACTTATTATTTTTCCTACCCGTTTTAATTATTTTTAAAATCCTAAATAAGATTAGTTTGTCGCCGCGTTAAATACATGCCATTTTATAAAAAGAAAAGATTTGATTGTTTGTTTGCATCAAAACTATTGGACCAATTTGAAGAATTCTTTTACTGCTGGGAGGCTATAATATCCCCAGGTACCATAGGCTATATTTTGTTCCCATATCCTATGGGCTCCGGCTTCAAGTGGGAAATCAGTCTTCTCCAATCTGACCTAACTTGGAGAATCAATCAGATGTGTTCCCGTTTGGGAATAATCCCATATTTTCGTCTTCATCGTTTTCTATGTAAAAAAGTAGGTATGCCAAAACTCGTTTAATACGAAAAGTGAATACTATGATACTGAAAATCTCACTACACAGGCGGAGTTGGGATCTACTACTACTAGTAAAGAAACATAATAAATGACAAAGAGAAACATTCTCAGATATTTGCATAATAATACAGTAAGTTTTATAACTGATATTATGAGGGTGGCAACCCACGTCTCCAATTAAATAGTAATTACTGAGACCGTAGTCGGTAATATTACATACCCACGAGGTATGGGGAAATAATTTCATTTTAATTACTACAAAATCTGTAGCCATCTAACATTACTAGTGAATCTGTGTGAAAAATAGACATAGCAAATATTTACATAGGTTACGTTCCGTAGTTATTAATTTTGGTAAAATTCTAAATCACTTTTAGATTCTAGACAGTCTTAATTGAAAGTAAACCAAAAAAGTAAAAATAGTTTGTATTTATTTCGATCAGTGCAATCTGTCGATATTTTAGGAGTGCTTTGGGACTCTGTAGCGCTCTTCTTGTGGATGGCGAAGAGAAGGAAACTCGAAACAACACCCTGTACCAATCCGCCTTGGACGCCCAAATCCCAAACATTTTGAGTCACCAAGATTCAGTAGAGTCCAAGCGACCCCAATCGCATCGACACCACTGGATCTTGTTGGGCTCCTTACACCCAAAAGTTCTGTTCCGAGGTTTAAGCTGTGCATTGACAGATTACTTAATCACGCTCTCTGTTTTAGGGTTCCTACTAAAGAACTAAAAATTTAAGTACTAACTTAACTCCTATACCTATATTTTTAAATGTCCGAAGGTTACAGTGGAGAAAAAGTGAATCAATGTTCATTTTAAGTGTCTGTTGAAAATGAGCTCAACTAGGGTGACTTTACCTGTTGCTAGCCATGTAGAAGTGGCCATGTTTGAAATGTCAGTCCATTCATCTGTCTACTCAGAGACTTAGTGCTACAAAAGTCACTTAGAGCTAGAAAAGTCACACAGTAAATTTGTCACATACAAAGAAGAGAAGGGGCCTTGTAAAGATCTTCGTGGCTCTAGCTAGCTTCACCGGTGCACCTGCTGACTAATGGAAAAGGTCATGGCGATGAGAAGGAAAACTGAAAACAAAACCATTCGTCCGGGCGCTAAATGAAAATAATTTCAAACGACTATATTTGCCCAGGTGTTTAAATGGGCAATAAACTTGTAAATTAAGCAAATGGTAACAAAAGAAAGCCCCAAAGAGGTTCTCTTCATAAGCGGCGAATGTAACAAAAAAGCGCGGTAAAAAGGTTAATACCATTTGTAATTAGAACGAACCCTTCGGCCATTCAAGTTGAATTACCGAAAAATCTGAAATTTCTTTATGAAAGCGAGGCGAATAGAGGTATGAATAACTTCGTTAAGTTATTGAGCATTTTTATTAATTGACTTTCTTTGTCACCTATTTCTTTTGTATACGATCAAAGTTGGTAAAAAACTACCTTTATAATTTAGGCATTCACTAAGAAATGGTTTTTGAAAATTTCTGGCCCTCTGGCCTTATACATAAACAGGGGTTGGCAGTTTTTAGCGATTTCAGAATAGGCATCGGTGGGTGCAATGGGGTTCGAAGTATGTTATGAGCGAAGCGGTTTGCATATTAATTTAGTATTATCCAATGATATAAAAACTATAGATACGTTATAGACACTTGAAAATGGCAACACGTAAAGAAGGTAATTACCTGAAAATCTGTGACGCGGCTGTAGGGTTAGCGAAAGTTCTGTTAGCACTGTTTTAAATTCTGTTACTAAAGAAATCTCGAAAAAAACATGCCTTTATGTGTCTTCAGATGATACACATGCTACACAGCAACTGTTCAATATAAAATCGTGTCATTTCATGCGTAAGTACAATAGAAATAATAATATTATTTCATTTTCTCGGATCGATAAAATGGCGGCAAGCATAATGTATGTACTCTATAGTCTGTGGTTTGGCGCTCGCGACCCGTAAGGGGATGTCGGGGAGAGTTTGTACTAATGTTTTATTTTGCTATTTGAATATATTTTTTATTTAGGTAATTATATTTCTTTAAAAAAATAATGAAACATAATAATAATATATTAAGATTATTAAAATGATTTAAATTAAAAATATTTGGATTACTTACTAGGTACTAAATTATTACTTATTAAATAAATGTTTCTGTATGATATTGTTATATTTTTATTTTATGACTTAAATTACGTTAATAATTACTGATTCGATGAACTACATTAACATTTTATAAATTTAAATATTACGTAATTTACCCGTAAATACATAAATCATATTATGTCTGAGTAAGTGAAATTCAAGTTTGCCTTTTTCCCCACATTCCTGTGATATTGACTTCATGCATGCTACCACAGATAATTTATAGAATTCTTTTTTCAAATTTATAAAAATTTAGCTGTTTTTGAAAGCCGCAATGTTCGTGTATAACGTGTCTATACAGGGTGAATTTTTGAAAAGGGCTTGGATGGCCAAATCCTAAACTATAAGGAATAGCTAAAAATGCTCAAAGGAGTCACGAGCCCGATTTTGATAAAACTTAAAACGTCATCATTAGATTTTTGAAAAACCAATAATCCTAGCTGGGAATCGAACCTATTGATTTTGAAAAAAAAACACACCCTTTATATTACACCATATGATAGTGTCGCTGACAAGGATCAAATTCTGCGAAGTAATGATATACGGCAAATTTAAGGAAAGTTTCGAATTTTGATGGAATTCATATTTCTTGTACCTAAATTTTGTATCATAATTTATTTCGTTCGAATTTCCAGAATAGTTCGTAACTATTCCGTGTTTTAAATCATGCTCAGAATGATTCTTTGAGGAATATTCTAAACGGAATCAATAATATTGAATGCAGTATGATCGTTGAGGTCTCGAATCCAGCTATGTATTAAAAACAATGGTCTACATTTTGAACAATTCATCAGATAACGTAAGAAAAATACGAAAGATGAGCACTTTCCCTTAGTTTGCCGTATGTAATTACTTCCCAGAATATGATCCTTAATAGCAACACTATCGAATGGTGTAATAATATAGGGTGTGTATTTTTTTTCAAAATCAATGGGTTCAATTCCCGGCTAGGATTATTGGTTTTTCAAAAATCTAATGATGAGGTTTTAAGTTTCATCAAAATCGGGCTCGTGACTCCTTTGAGCATTTTTCGCTATTCCTTATAGTTTCGGATTTGGCCATCCAATCCCTTTTGAAAAATTCACCCTGTATATGATACGTCTTTGGTATTATCAGTATTATCACAGATAACTTAAATGCAATTCTAGTAACTTAGTCAGTGACGTATTATAACTAGTATTTTGTAACTAAAATTACATAAAACATTTTTTAATTGGCTTTGAAATACATCCGTGATGCAAGAAGCACAGCTACTCGTATTATTATTATTATTTTTTCATATTTGAAGCATCTAGCGATTGGGGGCCACTTCTGACAGTGGTACTAAAGTTGGCGGCCCTGTGATGTGCCTCTTCACGCTCCTCTTAAAGAACTCGGGATTGTAAGATGAGGGAAACACGTGTGCGGGTAGGTCGTTCCAGGTTTTTATAGTTCGACAGAGGAACGATCTTTTGAAACGCTCTGTTCTGGCCAAGATTCTCTCTACTGTGTATGAGTGGCATCTCTGCCCGGCACGCATTGTTCGGGATCGGAAAGGAGAGGGTGGGATCAGGTTGAAGAGCTCTTCAGAACACTCTTCTTCATTCTTGGACCTTTACATTTTTATTGTTTTTACGTGTAAATTCTCATAGATATCATACCGGACTCCTACACACAACGCAGGGTGCCCTTTCATCTGCCTACGACTTGGAGTTCGCCCTTTGCCTATTGAGCGGAATAAGGAGAAATATCGGTAACAAAATCCGGCAATTTCGCCAACCGTAAAATATTGAATGATGATTACATACCCGTGACCTTTTACACCAAAAGAAGGTATAATTATAATAATCATAAATTTATATTGCCTCATGAATGTTCGTGGACACTCAATGGAATAGGGTTGCCACGTGCAAAAATAATTGTGTCATAAAATATTATATTGAGAACATTACTAAGTTACTTTATGTATTAATTCTTTCGGTTACTATGGGGTGGCTCTGGTGAATTCTTGGTACTGGGGGGGGGGGGGGGTTATCACATTTGCGATAGTACCTATAACGCATTGAGTTATCTCAGTCAAACATGCCATTATAATTATGTAAATTACAAACATGACCAAAAATCTACAGAAAACTTAGAAAAAGCATTTTCTTCTAAGTTTTCTGTAGCTAAAGTATTATCGCTAATATGACTACCTCCATCGCAATATTACAAATTCATGACGAAAGCATAGACGTAGTAATTAATAGTACCTACAAGTTATTTTCTCGATATAGATATAATTTAGTTAATACTTTGACAAAAATATCTTATCAAAGTTCTGAATACCAAACGACGAAGTTATTATTACCATCGATGAGAAAAGAATCAAAATTGAATTAAATCGAGTGATTGAATTGTTTAATGAGTGCTCGTCTTAAGAATAGAGCGAACACAAATTGAACGTTTTTTTATTACATTTATGGAAAAGGTAATTAATTTAATTACAGCTATTATAAAAGATTATACGCCCAAGCTATTTATACGCCCCGTGTGGCGACGGGGTTTGGTGTTGCGACGGGTAAGAGTACAAAATGTCACCACCCCAATACATCTCGAGTGTATCGTAAGAGACGACTAAGGGAACACTTTTGCAAAAAGATCTATTGCGTAGAGAGGGAAATCTCGAAATAAAACCCGGTTGTCAGTAAAATGACAATCATTAAGCCAAGTTGAAGGCCTTATAATGGGCGGCTTAAAAATTTTTAACTGCGGGTCGCAGCGATCTGCACCTGTCCATTCCAACACGGCAATAGGCTCACCACCTAATACGTGGGATATAAAACTATAAGGTGAAATGTGGGCGTATACTATGCCTCTGCCTACCCCTTCGGGGATAAAGGCGAGACTATATGTATGTATGTATTATATTATACAAGATTATGCCGAATTATAAATAGGAAAAAGAGTCGGGCCTCTTATCTCGAAGATTTAGGCAGAGGAATGATTTTGTACCTATGAACATTACTTAAGAAATTTTTTTTGGCAAGCAATTAGAATGCAAACTAAATTGCAAAGTTACGGTAAAAAACGTTAAATTTGCGATTACCGACAAATATTGTTGTTTTGAACCAGACAAGCGCTGGTTGCGAAGCTCTTGTCAAAATTTTCGAACTGCCACTAGACCTTGAATTTGACTTTACGGCGACCGGGCCTGGCAACCGGGACCAAAGGCATTACAAATTTTTCAAAGCCTATAAAACTTGGCGCAAACGGTCACCTCTCTTAGGTCTAACCTTATAGAGACACGGTTTTAATCGTGACTGCTTCGGTGGTGCTGTGGTTAGTGTGTGTTACTGTCTGGTTCGAATTGCGGATCAGCACAAACATTTGTGTGATGCGCAAATTACCATGTAATGATCCCCAAAGACGAGGGATAGCACTTGAATCCCCCTAGGTGAGGCCGCAGTGGTAGCCGTAGGTTTGTTAGGAGTCCTGGGGGCATTCTGCCGAGGGTTTCCCGGGGCTCCCAATCGTAGGCTGTTGGTAGAATACGTGTGGTTTTTAGTCGGTAGGAGTCCGACATAGCACCCCTGTAGGATTTTCCTTACGTTAAAAAAACCATGTGATGATTTATGTTTTTTTTAGATAGACAAGCATACGATTTCGACGCACATCATGGAAAGTGGTCACCGGATTTTAATGCTGTTTTCAGCTACCTAAACTACCTAGTGATATAAGAGCACAGACAGAAAACATAGCTTAAACTTAGCAGAGATTTTATCTCTAAGAATAAAATCTCGAGCAAAAACTAGTATCTTCACATTTTCTCTAATAAAACCTTTACCATAAAACTAGTTTACACGTTGTAAAGTCTTTGCTAACTCTATGAAAATTTAATTTACACTCTTTGAATGGAGACGTAAATGTCTTGGCTTTAACCCGTAGCCGCTGTAATCTGTTCCTGACGTATTTTAATTACTTTTCATGAAAGTACATCACGGCATCGCGCTAGCTTGTGTTTATAGAAATGCAGATTGCATACACAACTTACAGGTTTACATGAAGTTTATGTTAAAATGTCACAAAGTGGTCACATAACCCACCCAAGGATTGGCCATAGTGAAAGTTGCATACTACAGTGATCGTTTACAGAACACTGAGTCCACGGGGCCACGATCTTAGTGGGGCCCTTATATCCAAAATTCTGCTTAGCCAGATATTTCCTATCTGATATTTCAGTCCATCTAGCTGTCCGTTCCCAGCTCAGCTCTGAAACTCTCAGTACTAGAAAAGTCTCGACAGTAAAGTTGTCACTTAGAAAGAAGTGAAGGGACCTTCTTCGTAGCTCTAGCCTGTGCACCTGCTGGCTAGCGGACGGGGTTAAGGCGACGAAAAGATCTTTTACAGAGTCGGCAATTCGAGTGTAGCGCCTCTGGTGTTGCAAAAGTTCATAGCCTTGGTGACCACAGTCTATCAGGTGGGACCGTTAACTTGTCTGTCACCTTAGTAGTATAAAAAAACAAAAGAAAAACTGAAAACTAAGACATTCGTCCGGGAAATGTTCGTTGGTTCAATGAAAAGAATTTTGAATGACTATATTCGCCCAGGTGTTTAAATGGGCAAAAAAACTTGTAAATTAAGCAAATGGTAATAAAAGAAAAAAGCCTCAAAGAGGTTCTCTTCATAAGCGGTGAATGTAACAAAAAGGTTAATTAGTTTTGTAATTAGAACGAACCCTTCGGCCATTTAAGTTGAATTACCGAAAAATCTGAAATTTCTTTATGAAAGCGAGCAGAGGTAGAGGTACGAATAACTTCGTTAAGTTGAATATTTTTAATAATTGACTTTCTTTGTACAAAAGAAATAGGTAACTATTTCTTTTGTTCACTATCGAAGTTGGTAACAAAACTACTCCTATAATCTAGGTATTCACTAAGAAATGGTTTTTGAAAATTTCTAACCCTAAATACATGAAACAGGGGTTGGCAGTTTTTAGCGATTTCGAAATACCTAGGCATCGGTGGGTGCAATAGGGTTCGAAGTATGTTATGAGTGAAGTGGTGGGTATATTAATTTAGTATTATCAGAATTAGTATTTTGTAACTAAAATTAAGTAGGTACATAAGATATTTTTTATTTGGTTTTGAAATACATAAATACGTGATGCAAGAAGCACAGCTACTCGTATTATTAAGCGTATTGGACCTATACATTTTTATTGTTTTAACGTGTAGATTCTCATAGATATCATACCGGACTCCTACACACGACACAGGGTGCGCTTTCATCTGCCTACGACTGGGAGTTCGCCCTTTGCCTATTGAGCGGAATAAGGAGAAATATCGGTAACAAAATCTGACAATTTCGCCAACCGTAAAATATTGAATGATGATTACGTACCCGTGACCTTTTACATCAAAAGAAGGTATAATTATGATAATCATAAATTTATATTGCCTCATGAATGTTCGTGGACACTCAATGGAATAGGGTTGCCACGTGCAAAAATTACTGTGTCATAAAATATTATATTGAGAATATTACTACTAAAGCTACTTACTGACTACCTCCCTCCTAATACCGCAAATACATGACGAAAGGATAGACATTTTTAAGTACTTGCTTTTGCCCGCGACTTCTTTCGCGTGGTCATTTTAACTATTAACCTAACAACTTTGACCTGTCTTACGTATAGGGCTTCTAGAAAAACATAGGTATAGCTATTATCATTTACTTATGCTGTACCGATTTTGATGAAACATAGAGCGATATTTAAGTTGAAAAAATACCTACAAAATCCTAGTAGTAGGTACACTTATGATCAAGCTACTGAATTTTGTTCCAACCCCGAACAAATAAACAATCAAACAGACACGAAGAAAAAAATAGATTTGGACTCAGAAGCCCTAAATTAGTCGATTACAGTTAATAAAATAATTCAATACAATACCTAATCAATCAAAATAAAACATGTTTCCTAAATTTAAAAATAACGTAATTATTACTAATTAAAAACGTTAAAAATTATGTAATTGTACTAGTAATATTCTCAATTTATGTATATTTTATTCAATAGTTCGATTACTAAACAAAAAAAAAATCTTATCAAAGTTCTGACGTAGGTGAATTTAATTATTACCATCAATGAGGAAAGAATCGTTTCATGACTTATTTTAGAGTGGGCAATTGAATTAAATCGAGTGATTGAATTGTTTAATGAGTGCTCGTCTGCAGAATAGAACGAACGCAAATTGAACGTTATTTTTTATTTAATGGAAAAGGTAATTAAGTTACAGCTATTATACAAGATTATGGCGGAATATAAATAGGAAAAAGAGTCTTGCCTCTTACCCCCGAAGGTTAAGGAAGATGCACGTTTTTGTGTTTACATAAGAGATAATTTTTGAAATGCAATTAGTACCTTTGCTGTCTAAATAGAAAATTTAACGTGAAAAAATATTACATACTACTCGACAAAGTGTTTTAGACCAACGCGTGGAATGTTCTTTAGCCCTTACCGCCCATCGGAATCGCCTTAGTACCGTTCGCAAGGATGCAAACCGCGCTCATTATATCCGTTTTTGTAAATTTAGTTCAGAACAAAAAAAACTGATCGATCATAGAGATTTTCGTCAGATTTGAGTAGTTTACATTGCTATGTCGAGTAGTACATACATAGTTGTTGTTTTGAGACAAGCGATGGTTGCGAACCTCTTGTCGAAATTTCCGAAATGCCACTAGACCTTGAACTTGACTTTAAGGCGACCGGCTCTGACTGTTGAAACGCACGGCATCACAATTTTTCTAAGCCCATAAACGCCCATAAAACTAGTCGCAAACGGTCACTTCTCTCAGAACTAACCATATAGAGAAACGGTTTTAATCGTGACCGCTTCGGTGGTGCTGTGGTTAGTGTATGTTACTGTCTGGTTCGAATTCCGGGTCAGCACAAACATTTGTGTGATGCACAATTTACCATGTTATGATCCACAAAGACGAGGGATAGCACTTGAATCCCCCTAGCGAGGCCGCAGTGGTAGCCGTAGGTCTATTGGCGACATCCTTCCAAGGACTTATCCGAGGTTCCCAACCGTAGGCTGTTAGGTGGGATACGTGTGGTTTTTAGTCGGTAGGAGTCCAACATAGCATCCCTGTAGGATTTTCCTCACGTTTAAAAAAAACCATGTGATGATTTATGTTTTTGTTAGGTAGACAAGCATACGATTACGAGCCAAGTCATGGAAAGTGGTCACCGGATTTTAATGCTGTTTTCAGCTACCTAAACTACCTAGTTAGATTAAATGATATAAGAGCACATGCAGAGAAAGTGTTTTCATTTTATACTATGCAAAGACCGTTAACAGAACACTGAAAAAGCTCAGCTACGAGCACTTCCAACCATAGCTGACAACCCTGTATCTAATATATTATTCGCAGGTACCTAATCAATATACAATACCTCTAGAATTTACATTCAAGTACTACATTGAACCTTACTTTCATTTAAATTCAAACTCAAAGTTAAAATGTGAAGTGTTCAAAGGATTAATGGCTTTTTACTGCAACATTATAATCACTTATGCCTCTCTATGTAGGTGCTTCTTCTTGTTCTTGTATGTTCTCTTATAGGTTGCCTGTAAAAGATTACTTTTTAGCGATTAGGCTGCCCTCTGTACATATTTACTCCAGTAATCTCGTTACATGAATTTTTTGTATTGATGGGCAATAAAGTTTATTCTATTCTTTTATATTCTTCAATGTTAACTGACATCAAGAGAATATTTGAGCCCAGCTTTAAATGATCTGCAGTAGTCAGCAATATTATTTTGTATACTAATAATACTTTCAAGGCAATATGCTCACCACACCGAAACCTTTTATTAACTCGTCATCGGGTCAGGTGTAGTAAAATAATCTACAGATTTTTTTCTTTATACTGTGGTAGTATTCAGTAAAGCCATTTCTTCCAAATTGATAATAATTGAGAGAGGCCTATACGTCCAGCAATAAACTGTAATAAACTGATTTGATTGGCTAATTTCAATGGTTTCAGACATTACTTATTCATTCGTTTGAAATGGACACGCCTATTTACGAAGGAAAAACTTCACTACATGACTAAAAGCCATTATTACAGCGGGCAACAAAACAACATCATTTATTAAAAACAAATTTCTCTCAACAACTTTTCACGTTCTTTTTTACCCAATTATTTCTTTGGAGTTGGAACACTCGACCGTAAACGAAGCAAATATAATCATAAACAGTACATTTTGAACTTGAAAAGTGATTTATAGCTCTGCTTTCTTTGAGATTATACATCAATAGCTTTAACCCCCTTGCTTACACCTTCGGGGTGGAAGTTCTGAATATTCTTGTGCCTAAAGGGTGGTTTACCCTAAAAATGCAAGTTTCTATGCTCTGTTTCAGTCATGGTTTTGATTTGATAGCTGAGAGACGTTGGTGGCATGTGTCTCGTCAAAGATAATATAATAGTACTCCATAGTTCTATAACTAGACAATAAAATAGTCTGTACTACATAGTTCCACCACTAACATTCAATATTCGATACTAAATTGTAATTTATTGGATACTACAGGACGCTCGCGCTCTGACCTCCTCTTATAATTAGATTATTCTACATGACACAGAACGCCCGCGATTGTACCCACGTAATATTTAGTAACGCCACAATAGATTTTTCCCAAGGGAATAATAATATTTAAAATAATATTAACCTATGGTCCCACGTTATTACTGTGTATTGCGGTCTGAAAAGTGACTATCCCTATTTATCAGCCTTTGTCCACTGGACGTAGGCCTCTCCTAATTTAAATTTGGGACGGGTTGGTTCTTTTCTCTTCGCCTTGACGTCGTCCGTTAGTTAGCAATTGCACCACTTGCAGCTCAGACTGGCTTGAGTCCAGAAGATCGGTCGCGCCCTTACCCTTTTATAGCATAATTTAAAAAAAAATTTAAGCCGTATGAATCAAACAGAATATTTTTACATTTTCTCTAATAGACTCTTTACCATAAAACTCATTTACACGTTGTAAAGTATTCGCTACACTGATCTGTATATTCGCTAACTCTATGAAAATTTAATTTACACTCTTTGAATGGTGACGTAAAGGTCTTGGCTTTAACCCGTAGCCGCTGTAATCTGTTCCCGACGTATTTTAATTACTTTTCATGAAAGTACATCACGGAATCGCGCTAGCTTGTGTTTATAGAAATGCAGATTGCTTCATCATGGATGCTTTTTACTGGAGTATTGCTTTTGAGGTGCGTTTAAATATGGTTGATGAGAGTCTTTATGATTAGCTTTACACCTGGTTGTGTTAAAAGGCCTTGTGTTTGAGTGTCCGGAGTTTGGACTCTAAGTTTTTGCCTTTTAAGATATGCAACGTCTATGATTATAGTAGATACCTCAACAATTCAAGTTATCATTTTCTGAGTAGGTATCTACACTAATTTTACAAAGAGAAAAGATTTGATTGTTTATTTGTTTGCATTGAAACTATTGAACCAATTTGAAGAATTATTTTACTGTTGGGAAGCTTTAATATCCCTGGGTAGCATAGGCTATATTTTATTCCCATATTCCCAAGGGAACGGGAGCAACGCGGGTGAAACCGCGTATCTAGCAGACGTCACGTATGAATTATGATATGCTAATATCATTTATTCACGCCACCCTTCACGCAGCGCCAACTCTGGCGGGATGCGAGGAGCCGAGTGCCGGATAGGCACGTGGAATGTGCGTGGTGGTATGGAAGGTAAGATGAATGAATTGATAGATGTAATGAAAGAGCGATGCCTGGATGTATTGTGTGTCACAGAGACGAAGCAGAAGGGGAGCGGCATCGACGATCTTCCTGGCGGCATAATTGCTTTGTGGTCCGGAGTGGACCAAGAGGATCATGCCAGTAAGGGAGTGGGTGTCTTGCTCTCCTCCCGTTTGGCTTCTGGAGTGAAAGATTATGTGGATGAATGCTGGAATATTATGAAAGAAAGTATAGTGGATAGTGCAAAAGAAGCATGTGGGAGTGCAAAGAGACATGAACATTCGAAAGGTGATGCCTGGTGGGATGCAGAGGTACAATCCTGCGTAGCAAGAAAGAAGAAAGCGTGGTTGGATTATGTCTCATCTTTGCAACTGAATGACAGTATGAAAGACACGAAGAAAGAAATTTACCGCCTCTGCAAGAATGAAGCCAAAGCTTTAGTGAAAGAGAAGCGTGAAAGAATTAATTTGATTGCGGAAGAGAAGCTGACGAGGAACTTCGAGACAAATACCAAACTCTTTTGGAGGGAGGTCAAGAAGTCTCGGAGCTGTTCGTCAGTTTCCAGAATGGATAAGATAAAGAGTAAAGCTGGGGACATTCTTGCGGATCCATTAGAGGTGTTAGAGCGGTGGAATGAGTACTTTGGAGAAATGTATGAATATCTCCCGGATGCGGGCACTGCGAGGGAGTCGATGACTGATCTTGCGGTGCAAGCATCAAGCGGAGATATTACTTTGGAAGAGATTGAATGGTCGATACGAAGCTTGAAAAATGGAAAGTCTGCGGGAATTGATAGGATATCTGCTGAAATGATCAAATTAGGTGGTCCTTGCGTCCGAGACGCCTTCTGGTCATTGAGCAATCTATGCTGGAAGACTGGAAGGGTCCCAATGGACTGGAGGCGTGCTATCATCGTGCCCTTGTATAAAGGCAAGGGCTCACGTATGGAGTGCGCCAACTATAGGGCCATCAGTTTGATCAGTATAGCAGCTAAAGTGTATGGCAAAATTATTGAAAGGAGAATGAGGGTGGAATCTGACGGATTACTGTGGGAGGCGCAGGGTGGTTTCCGAAATGGAAGGGGATGTATGGACCAAGTTTTCTCTCTCCGCAACATCGTAGAGAAGCAGCTGGCTGTAGGCCGGAAGGTTTTCTGCGGTTTTGTGGACATGGAGAAAGCATTTGACAGAGTTGTACGGAAGGATCTCTGGGATATATTGCCAGGATACGGGATTGATGGTGCGCTGCTTCGTGCTGTGCAGTCTACATATGTGGGATGTACGGCATGTGTGCGGGTGGGCGGCAGCCTGTCTCCCTGGTTTGACGTCAACATTGGCGTCAGACAGGGCTGCGTGCTGTCGGCTCTGCTGTTTGTCCTGTACCTGGACGATTGTCTTAAGAGAGTAAGATCGATGAATGTTGGATTGCGAATGGGTGACTTACTTGTGAACTGTTTGCTGTATGCAGATGATGCCGTGCTTATAGCCGAATCGCCATCAGAACTACAGTCACTAATCACAACGATGAAAGATGATTGTCTAATGAGAGGCTTACATTTGAACGCGATTAAAACGAAAGTGATGGTATTCGAAAGAGAAGAGGACAGAACGAATGCCAGGATAACTGTAAATGATGTAGTGCTGGAACAGGTGGATGAGTTTGTATATCTTGGATGTGCATTTAGCAGGGATGGACGGTACACCGCTGATGTAGAAAAGAGGGTAACTGCGGGCAATAGTGTGAATGGAGCGTTAGGCAAACTTTTAGGTACCAAGGGCTTAAGTCAAAAGGCCCAGCTCGCAGTACACAATGCGGTGCTGATACCTACGCTAACGTATGGAAGCGAGAGTTGGGTATGGCAGGAAACGCATGAAAGTAGAATAAACGCGGTCGAGATGCGCGCGCTACGCAAAATCTGCGGAGTAACGCTCGCAGATCGCGTTCGGAATGAAGATGTAAGAAAGAGATTTGGTCTGAAAGAGAGTGTCGGTGTTAAAGTAAGGAAGGGCATGCTACGATGGTTCGGGCATGTGGAACGAATGGGAGATGAAAGAATGACAAAACAGATATACAACGCGAAAGTGAATGGACGTAGGAGTCGGGGAAGGCCACGACACACCTACCACGACCAAATTAATCGTGTGTTAGTTGAAGGTGGTGTCAAGAGCCGTAGGAACCGACGTGCATGCATGAAAAGAAAAATGAAAGTTGAAGAAGCAAGTGAGGTGTGTATGGACCGTGCCGTGTGGCGCTCGGTTCTTTCTGCCTACCCCGCAAGGGATTTGGCGTGAAGATAGTTAGTTAGTTAGTTAATATCATTTACGAAAGTTTGTGAGAGTGAATGTGTAGATGTCTGAATCTCAGAATGTGTGGATGTTTGTTAATCTACTGGAAAACTAAAAAAACTGGCGTGGCTATATTTATTCCGCGGAACTACTCGGAATAAATTTATTAGTATTTCATATTTACTTTGTTCCGCGGAACTAATGAGAACTGAATTATTGATGCTTTATTCCGCGGGACAAGTGGGAAAAAAAGTCATACTATTTCCGCCACGGTACTACTTCAACGGAGCAATTGGGAATAATCCGTTTCTTTCTTTTAAAATCTGATGAGGACAGTATAATCAAACACTACACGTACACTGAACTAGCTGGTCTCAAAGGCAACTCAATGTAGATTCTCCGTAATATTTAGACATTACCAGGTTGGAATTTCCAGCCCACAACTTATGCATTCATAACAATAACACAATACCTGCTTACGTGCTTAACCTAAAAATCACGCATCTATGTCCATTATTTCCGGAGTAATCGTTGAAAACATGTTTTAAATTTTTCCTGAAAAGTTGTGTTTTTGCAGTTATCATTTTATTCTCCGGGGACGGCGTAACTCAATGGGCAGTTTGTTATAGATTCTTGGTGCCATGCAATAAACACTTTTATTTAAGAGTGGTGTTTTATGTTTTAACATTCTTATTTTGTGCTGATGCCGGTGACTGTTTAACGTTTCAAATTGGTTCATGTTCTTTTTTACAAAGATGGCGGTTTTCATTATATAAATACTTGGTAACGTGAGTACTTTTAATATTTTTTTATTGAAATGTGGCTTACTAGTATCTGTTATTTTTAGTTTTAGAATTGCCCTTATGCATTATTTCTGAGCCTTAAAAACAGTTTCCCAATCAGTTGAGTTTCCCCAGAATATCACGCCATATCGCAGAGATGACGCCACATAAGCATAAAAGGCTGACAGCAATGTGGTTAAATCAACGGTTTTTGAAAGATTATATAAAGCATAGGAACTTTTATTAAGTTTTGCGCTGACGTGATCCACATGTGCTTTCCAATTCAAATTACAGTCTACATGTAATCCTAAAAATTTTGCAATCTCAACCTCTTTTATCTGTGTACCTGAGTGCTCTATTTCCAGATCATTAGGTAAGTATCGGACTCGATTCCTGAATACCATAATATAAGTTTTGTTTAAGCTTATAATTAGGTTGTTGTTCTTTAGCCAGTTTACTATAATATCGGCAAGTTGTACATTAATAGTGCTTTTCAGAGTACTTTGATTTTTATTTGAAAAAAAAACGACAGTGCTATCGTCAGCAAATAGGTACATTGGTGAAGATATTGCTTTAGGAAAATCGTTTATATAAATTAGAAATAGCAAGGGCCCAAGACGCTACCCTGGGGCATACCATATTTAACTTGCCTGTATCTTGACTTAAATACTGTTTCCATTTTCTTTGACTGGTCTATTTGTGTGATGGATGTCGCTTGTAGTCTACAATTAAGATAGGACATAATCAGTCTCAAGGCGTTTCCCCTAATGCCATTCGCATAGAGCTTGTTTTTTAGAATCTTGTGGTCAACACAATCAAAAGCTTTAGTTAGATCCATGAACAGCGCACAAGCTGGTGTATTTTTGTCAAGACTGATCATTATTTCTCCCAAAAATTTGAATATAGCCTGATTGATTGTTTTTGTTTTTTGAATTCTTCTGTGATTATTTTGTATTTTTCCATGTAGCCATTTAGATTTTCATATAAGACTTTTTCAAGTACTTTGGATAAGGTAGGAATGAGAGCTATTGGCCTATACAACGTCATATTTTCACGGTCTTGATTTTTAAAGATAGGTTTAATGATTGTGGTTTTCAGTTTGGACGGAAATATCCCTTGCGATATGCATAAATTAAAGATGTGGCATAGTGGCGGTGATATTATTTCACTCACATATTTCAATACGGTTGTAGAGATTTCATCGTATCCCGAACTAGTTGTGTTTTTTAAAGATTGAAGTATTCTATTGGTGTCATAGGGTGCTGTAGGTTTCATAAATATATAATTATAATTATTATTCAGTGATACTTAACTATCTAAAGTCATCCTGTTATTTAATTGTAAATCATTGCTAAAACTCAAATTATTATTCAATATAATTTTATTATGAGATGTTAAATTGCTGTGTGCTATATAATTTTTTGATCCCAATTTACTGTTTATTGTCGGGTTATTAGCGGTCAAGATCAAGGATTCTATTTGATTTATAAAGAAATTGTTAAATTGTTCAGCGATTTCCGCTGGATCAGTTATAATTTGACCATTGACATTTAACTTAGTAATGTAATCTTTTGGTATATTTAACTTATTTTTATTAATAATGTTCCAAGTGGCCTTTGATTTATATCTACTGTTTTTGATGTAATGGCTATTTTGAGTCTTTTTTGTGAGATAAACAATTTTATTTAATTTTCTGGAATATGTTTTAAAGTTTATTTTATCTATTACCGCTTTGGTCTTTCTATATTTCCATAGTAAGTCCCTCTTCCGTTTCGAACATATTTTAACTCCTTTACTAATCCACTGTTGTCGGCGTCTGATAGTTTTTTTTATGTTTTACTATAGGAAAGTATAAGTCATACAAGAAGCAAAACAATTCATGGAAATTACTGAATGCAGTTTCAGGATCATCATTAGTATAAATCTCATTAAAACTTAAGGAACTGAGATATTTTTTAAATATTTATAAGTTATGTTTACCATAATCTCTAAGTTCTATGTTCCACTGAAGTAATTTAAAATTTGTTTTGATTGGACAAGTTATTAACTGTGCTGTATGATCTGAAAGAGCAAAGTCAAATACACTCGAGAGCAATGAATCCGGGTCACTTAAAGAATGTTAAAAATCTCGGAAACTAAATGTAATACTCCTTAAATGAAAGTAAAAAAAATATGAGTCACCATACATTTTATTAACACAAAATTACATAAAGAAAAAAGACGTGTGGCACTCGGGGACTGCCGCGGTAAAGCTATTACATAGCATTTTTTACCAACTATGCTAGTATAATTATTTCTATATAAGAATACTAGCTGTTGCCCGCAGCTTCGCCTGCGTAAAATTTGTTACCGCGGGAAGTTATTCTCGGGATAAAAGGTAGCCTATGTGTTATTCCAGACTATAATGTATCTCCGTACCAAATTTCAGCCCGATCCGTTCAGCGGTTTGAGCGTGAAAGAGTAACAAACATCCACACTCACAAACTTTCGCATTTATAATTTTAGTAAGATGTAAGATTTTAAGGCCTATGTTCAACAAAGTAAAGTACCAAGTGCCTACTTGACTGTGGACATTTGGGCTTTTGGAATTTTGTTTTAGAACTTTTTAAGAAGAACAATTATTTTGTAATAAATTATTTTTATGTAACTTCAACCATTTACGCAGAGGCGCAACGGATACTCTTATAACGATTAAATGTTTTCCGTTTTCGAAACATTCCTCATTGCTGCACCACTCCTATTAATCTTCGCATTATGTTATGTAGCCTATAGCCACTATCAATAAATGTACCTACTTACTATCGAACAGTTTTTGAAAGCCTACCAGTAGTTTCAGCAAGGCTTGCCTTGGTATGATGAGATTCATGGTCCCTTTGCAGCGTGTGTCCAATCCAGCGCAGCAGCTACACTTCCGACGTTTGATCTGTTGGGGTCTCACTGCAGCGTTCCAATAGTCTTACGTTCGTGATGTTCTCGGGCCCATATGTACCGAGGATCCATTGGAGGCAGCGTTTGACGAAGACTTATAGCTGGTAGCTGGTGCGAAATGTCTTTACTTTAGTGACCTTCCATGTCTCGCATCCGTATAGCAGTTAGCAGTACAGTTTTAACGTTTACTTTGTTTTGAGTTTCACTCTTCGTGTCTATTTTCGCAACTGCCTACGGGGCGCAGCTGTGTAAAGGTTATTCTGGCCTTGGCGAGACTCGAAATGATGTAGGGTACTCTTCTATTCCATCAGTTTCTGACACGACACTCTCGAGGTACGTGAATTAGTGCCTCCACCACATCTCTTGCGTCTGTCGATTTTAATTTCAGTCCAGCCATTCGCTGCCTCATCCTGCTCGTTGTCCTGCACGTTGTCCTGCAGACATGCATGACGGCGTGTGTGTGCCTCAGCAGGCACAGGACATCGGCATCATTAATATCCTCCAGGATATCAGTATAGGCCCCATTCTATGCCGCGCCGATTGTTCTTTGCGGTATTCAGCATTATACCATCTATTTTCTATGGATGGTTGTTAACTATCCTGTTATCTTCATAACGATCCTCTAAGGTAGGTACAGTATGTATTTTCAAAAGAGTTTGTGAACTCTATTTTTAATTTCTTTTTCAGAATATTGATGACATTTGATTGATGTCATTTTATACACGTTACGTCTACTACATTGATACATGTAATAAAATTCTAACACGCCGGTGTTTGTATGTAAATTGTTTATACTGAGGAAAATTCTATACTGAGGAATAGTTTTAACCATTAAGCTCTATTTTGATATAGCATACAGGGCAGATTTACACGCTACTTGATGAGTATGATTAATAAATACCTCTAATTTCATAGACCTTGTGTGACGTAAACAAAGTTGCGAGGGTCAGCTAGTTAAAAGATAAAACAATAGGTTTCTTCTTTCTACTTAAAAACTATTTTTACAAATTTTATGGTAATAATAGACATTCTTTGAAATATGCATGTATGGTATTGTTGTGACTTTTATGACACGTTTAAAGTACATAGGTATGGGATAGATGGCGCTCGCGGCTACGTCAGCGTGAAATTTTCTTCCCGCTTCCCATG
Source organism: Miltochrista miniata (assembly GCA_933228765.1). NCBI lineage: Eukaryota > Metazoa > Arthropoda > Insecta > Lepidoptera > Erebidae > Miltochrista > Miltochrista miniata. The sequence continues at coordinate 10,148,860 of OW121769.1, forward strand.
GGAACGTACTCCCGGGTTTAGTTATCTTTATAGCAGTATTATATATAAATTAACAAAACAAAAAATGATACTGCATTGGTGATAATAATAATAAAATGTATGTATATACAGTACTCACTCATTTTCTTTCACTATTTTTCGTGACTTTCTACATTAATAAATGCACTTTGTTTATTTATATTTAAAACACTTTTTACACAAATTATACGAGTACAGTTCACTGTTGTACATAGATGATGAATACCTATACACCTATAGTCGAATTTTTATTTAGACGAAGTAAATTGACAGCAACTAATGTAATTGACAGCATCGAAATTGTCATTACACATTAAGAACTCTAAATTCGACCAACACTCTTAATTCAACTTTGGTCGAGTGGTTAAGACGCGGATCGGTACGCAGAAGGCGCAAGATCGATTCTGGGTACAAGCATCAATTTTTGGATTATTTGACATAATAATAATAATATATAACGACTGCAGAGTTCATAATTGACGTAAACAAAAAAATTATGAATTGCTAGACTAGATACACGAACGTGGCTGAAGGTAGCCGAGTGTGACTCGTTTTCGTGACACAATTTCTGGATTCGGTCTCCACGCAAGGCCCGCGATAGAAGCTATGCAATAGCTTAAAAACTGCTGATCTCTCCTTAAAACAAAAATAGGAAACATGAAATTTTTGAACTTTATTACGATTTTCTTGAATTTTAATACTTCGTATTGCCTCCTCGTGCTTCCATTACTGCGTTTACGCGGTTTGGCATGCTGTACACCAAGTTCCTTATACGATTTTGGGGAATATTCTCCCATTCCTCTGTGAGAGCAATTTTGAGCTCACGAAGCGTGATTGGGGGAGGGTTTCGTTGTTTTACGCATCTGCCTAGCTCGTCCCAAGCATGCTCGATCGGGTTGATATCCGGGCTGCGCGCTGGCCACTCCATACGAGTAATGTTCATCTCTTGAAGGTAGTCATTCACAATCCTACCTGTATGAGGTCGGGCATTGTCATGCATAAATATAGCATCCTCACCTAAATTGACCATAAATGGACCAACGTGATCATTGAGGATTTCTTCCACATATCTTACGCTAGTTAAAGAGCCGTTTTCTATGATCACCAGCTCTGTGCGACTTTCAGAAGAAATTCCGGCCCACACAAGTACAGACCCACCACCGTAGGCTACTTTTTCTTCGATGCATGCTTGCTTGAATCTTTCCCCTGGTCTTCGATACACTCTGTGTCTTCCATCGTGCTTGTAGAGCATAAATTTTGATTCGTCGGAGAACATAACTTTTGACCAATCTTCAATACTCCAATTTACGTGGCTCTGGGCATACCTTAGTCTCGAAATACGATGCCCACGCTCCAGTTTAGGGCCGTTTGCAGGTCTAAGGGGATTTAAGTTAGATTCAGCAAGCCGACGTCTTACTGTCCATGCACTTGGGTTACTTCCTCCGAGGCGTCGAAACTGATTGGTGAGTTCAGTTCCTGTGAGAAAGCGATTTCGAAGCATGGTGTTCACCAAGTATCGGTCTTCTCGTGCTGTGGTACACCTGGTTCTGCCCGTTCCTGGTCTGCGTAGGTTAGAACCAGTTTCTTCGTAACGTCGGAGAACTCTTTGTACTGTTGACAGCGACACACCGACAGTCCTGGCTGTATCGCGCTGACTCCGGCCGGTTTCCAGCATTGTAAGTATTCTGGTGCATTCTTCAGGCGTAAGCGACATAATTTCAGCTTGATTAATGAATATAGAGCACTATCAACATGGTTTATGTACCCACATAAATGACAGATTACGAACAAAAGCAACACCAAATGCTGTAATTTCGTAGTTCCATCTTCGAAAGTGGCCCTTTTTCAAATTTGATTTTTTTATGATATAACTTTACAATAACTAAGAAGTTTTAATACCTTCATTTAAGGAGTATTACATTGTCTATTAAATACAATTTATTGCATTAACCTAGCATTTTTAGTTTCCGAGATTTTTAGGATTCTTTAAGTGACCCGGATTCATTGCTCTCGAGTGTATATCAGTTCGGTTACCACGTATATTATGAATTACATGATCAATGCAAGTTCCAGCGGACAAGTGAGTTGGAGATTTTAGAGGCATGGTTAAGTTAAGCTGAGTAAGCAAATCTGAATAGGGTTGCCACGTGCAAAACTTATTTTGCCATAAAATATTATATTAAGAACATTACTTCTAAAGCTACTTACTGACTACCTCCCTCCCAATACCGCAAATTCAAGACGACAGGATAGACATATTAAGTACTAGCTTTTGCCCGCGACTTCGCTCGCGTGGTTGTTTTAACTATTAACTTTGACCTGTCTTACGTATAGGGCTTCTAGCAAAACATAGGTCAAGCTATTATCATTAACTTATGCTGAACCGATTTTGATGAAACATACAGCGATATTTAAGTTGAAAAAATAGCTACAAAATCCTAGTAGTACTGGTACACTTATGATCAAGCTACTGAATTTTGCTCCAACTCCGAACAAATAAACAAACAAACAGACACGAAGAAAAAAAAGTAGATTTGGACTCAGAAGCCCTAAATTAGTCGATTACAGTTAATAAAATAATTCAATACAATACCTAATCAATCAAAATAAAACTTGTTTCCTAAATTTAAAAATAACGTATCTAATTATTACTAATACCCTTCAACACACTAAAAAAATATATAGTAAATCGGTAATCGCAAGGACCTATTTCCACCACCCTAAAAATGAAAAAAGATTTCCCATTTTCCAAAAAAAAAATTTTTTTCTCACTTACCAGACCAAATTTTACGATTCTGCAAACAGCAACCGGATTATTGATAAATTGTCTATTTTACTGTGTATAATAATGAAAACACATTATTTATAATAAAAAAACAAAACATACACGCACACACGCACTTGGTACACACGCACTCAACACAAAAAAACCTTTATTACTCTACCACCACGCCATATTTTACAATTCTGTAAACACCAACCGGATTATTGATATATTGTTTATTTTACTGTGTATGATAATAAATAATAATGCAAACACATTATTTATAATAAAAACACGAAACACACACGCACTACTCAAACGCACGCCATCCATGCGCAATCCACTCTCAACTTCAACTATTCGATTTTTGTAAAAAATTCTGGGCCATCGACGTCATTTTATAAGATTCCAAAAACAAGAAAATGTTATAAACTACACATACAATAAACTTGTTCATAAAAAAGTAGGACGTAAAAAGGCTAAATTTAAGTTTTAAGTCGTCTGGGTAGGTGCGGCGACCGGTCGCCGCGCGGGGCTCAACGGAAAAGTTTGATTATTATGCGCGGCGACGGGTCGCCGCGAGGGGCACTAAGGGTAAAACGTTAAAAATTATGTAAGTAATTGTACTAAAAATATTCTCAATATAAGTATATTTTATTCAATAGTTCGATTACTAAACAAAAAAAAATCTTATCAAAGTTCTGAATACCAAATGACGTAGGTGAATTTAATTATTACCATCAATGAGGAAAGAATCGTTTCATGACTTATTTAAGAGTGGGCAATTGAATTAAATCGGGTGATTGAATTGTTTAATGAGTGCTCGTCTGCAGAATAGACCGAATACAAATTGAACGTATTTTTTTATGGAAAAGGTAATTAAATTACCCCTATCATACAAGATTATGACGGATTATAAATAGGAAAGAATCGTTCCTCTTACCTCCAAAGGTTTAGACAGAGTTTTTGTGTCTTAACATTACATGTGATTTTTTTATATTTAGCTGGCCAAAATGATGCCGCTGTCCGATGGAAAGTCACAGCGACATCTAGCGATTGGGGGCCACCGTCCCAGTCTGTAAGACTGTAGAAAGAGGCCCTCAAGTTTGCGGCCCTATGATGCGCCTCTTCACTCTCCGCTTGAAGAACCCAGGATTGTAAGAGGAGGGAAACACGTGCGCTGGCAGGTCGTTCCAGGCTTTTATGGTTCGACAGAGAAACGATCTTTTGAATATTTTAGGTCTAGCGACGATTCTCTCCACTAATGTGAGAGTGGCACCTCTGTCCAGCACGCGTTGTTCGGGATCGGAAAAACTGTCACCTCTCACAGGACTAACCATTATAGAGAAACGGTTTTAATCGTGACTGCTTCGGTGGTGCTGTGGTTAGTGTATGTTACTATCGGGTTCGAATTCCGGATCAGCACAAACATTTGTGTGATGCGCAATTTACCACGTGATGATCCCCAAAGACGAGGGATAGCACTTGAACCCGCCGAGCCTCGGGTAAACCTTCGGAAGGATGTCCCGAGGACTCTTAGCAGACCTACGGCTACCACTGCGTAAAAATTTAGTTAGCATACGTTAGCTGTACAAGACGCAGATACGTCCTTGCGTGGAATACAGCTCTTACCTTTGGGACGACTCCGCGAGGTACTTGCTTGACGTGCTGGACTCTATGCAGCGGCGTGCTATTCGCATTATCAACTGCCAGGAGGTTACGGAAAGTCTGGAGCCGTTGGCGCAGCGAAGAACTATTGCGTCTTTGGCTGCATTCTACCCTATCTATCACGGTGACTGTTCTGAAGAACTCTTCAACAAAATCCACACGTATCCTACCTAACAGCCTACTGTTAGGTAGGATACGTGTGGATTTTAGTCGGTAGGTGTCCGGCATAGCATTCCTCACGTTAAAAAGAACCATGTGATGATTTTTGTTTTCTTTTTAGGTAGACGATTACGACCCACATCATGGAAAGTGTTCACCAGATTTTAATGCACTTTTCAGTTACCTAAACTACCTAGTTTTAATTATACAATATATTATTTAACTAGCAAGTTTAAATAAATTCATTTTATACTATGCAAAGACCGTAAATAGAACACTGAAAAAGTTGAGCTAGCTGACAACCCTGTATCTACTATATTATTCTCAGGTACCTAATCAATATTTAGTAATATTTTAAATAAAGGTACTGAAAGGTACTGGTAAAGTACTAAGCATGTATACTATCCAACATGCAAAATTTTGACTTGGCTCCGCGGTTCTGACACTCACTCTAGAATTTACATTCAAGTATTAGAAGAATTTTTAGATTTACATTCAAGTATAGTTAAAATGTAAAGTGTTCAAAAGGATTATTGGCTTTTACTGCTACATTATACCTAACAGTTATGCCTCTCTTCTGCCTAAGTATAGACGAATTTGAGAATGCATGGTCAATCCGAAACGAAATTGCTTTGCACTGAGAATTGACGCCATCTCTCGGATAACATTGGAAGTCAAGTATCTAGCGTTGCCGATTTTTTAATACCTCACACAGGAACGCGATTATTGTTAAAATAGCAACTCATTAATCTTTTGAGTAATGTAAATATGCCATCTAGTACATTTTTTGTGATTCTTAGGTGTCTATGCAATATTATTTTCGAGTAAAGTTGCACCATCTAGTGAAGTTTTTGTGAATTTGGACTCAATAATGTGCATGGGATTATAGATCTTAAGGGGCCCATGCAATATTGGAGGTGACTGTACTTCTTGTATCTTCTTTTAAAGGTTGCCTGTAAGATATTGCTTTTTAGCGATAAGGCCTTTATTCTATTCTACTCTTTAAAGTTTACTGTCATCGAGAAAATATTCGAGCCCAGCTTGAAATGATCTTCAGTAGTCAGTAATATTGTTTTGTATACTAATATTACCTCATAATCACGGCAATATGCTGACCACACCGAAACCTTTTATCAACTTGTCAGCGGGTCAGTGTAGTAAAATAGCCTACAGGTTTTTTCTTAATATTGTGGTAGTACATCCTGGGACATCCTTCCGAGGGCTGACTTCCTGGGACATTCTTCCGAGGGCTTACCCGGGGCTCCCAACCATAGGCTGTTGGGCGTAACGTGAGGTTTTTTTAGTCGGTAGGAGTCCAGCATAACATCCATGAGGATGTTCCTCACGTTAAACAAAAAAAAACTGTAGGTAGTAGTACACACTAATGCCATTTCTCCCAAATTGATAATAATCGAGAGAGGCCTATACGTCCAGAAATTAACTGTAATAAACTGATTTGATTGGCTATTTCAATGGTTTCAGACATTATTTATTCATTCGTTTGAAGTGGACACGCCTATTTACGAGGAAAAAATTTCACTAAAAGCCATTATTACAGCGGGTAACAAAACAACGTCATTTATTAAAAACAAATTTCTCTCAACAACTTTTCACGTTCTTTTTTACCCAATTATTTCTTTGGAGTTGGAACACTCGACCGTAAACGAAGCAAATATAATCATAAACAGTACATTTTGAACTTGAAAAGTGATTTAGCTCTGCTTTCGTTTCTTATATTTTAATAGATGTGCCCCCGATTTCACCCGAGATTTACATTGATAGTTTTAACCTCCTTTCTTACACCTTCTTGCGTTCAAAGTTCTAAAGGCTGGCTAACGCTAAAAATGCAAGTTTCTAGGTACGGTTTCTGTCATGGTTTTGATTTGAAAAGAGAGAAACGCGGTGGCATGTATTCCACCAAATATAATAAAATAGTAGGTAGATACTACATAGTTCCACCACTAACATTCAATATTCGATACTAAATTGTATTTTATTGGATACTACAGGACGCCCGCGCTCCCACCTCATATTATAATTAGATTATTCTACATGACACAGAACGCCCGCGGTTCTACCCACGTAGTATTTAGTAACGTCACGAAAGATTTTTCCCAAGGGAATAATAATATTTAAATAATATTAACCTATGGTCCCACGTTATTACTGTGTATTGAAAGTCTGAAAAGTGACTATCCCTATTTATCAGCCTTTGTCCACTGGACGTAGGCCTCTCCTAATTTAAATTTGGGACGGGTTGGTTCTTTTCTCTTCGCCTTGACGTAGTCCATTAGTAAGCAAATGCACCACTTTTAGGTCAGACTGGCTTGAGCCCAGAAGATTTTAGAAGCCCCACGTCGCACCCTTAGATAGCATAATTTAAAAAAAAAAGTTTTAGACGTATATACCAAATCGACTCTGGTCACCAAAGTTTATTCAATTCCTTTAAACCATGATCGATAAAGTTGTGATACCAACCCAAATGAATATTGGGTGTAACTAAATTGACTCTCCAAATTTTGTCACGTGACGTGGCATCAGTCAAGAAACATTACAAAAAATGAAGAAAAAAATCACATGAATACTTTAACCGTAAATCCGTTTTAAAGGTCCTATAAATTTTCATTTTAAACCTTTCTATCACTACTGAGCTTTAAAAAAAATGAAAAAATTAACCCCCCTTTTTTATTAAATATTTGTAGTTGATTTCCGATGCCAAGTCATCTCGTAAAATTTGGAGAGGTATTTTGTTACACCCAGTATATAATCACGCCTATATTCTTAGCGGTAAGCAGAGGTGTACCTCAGTACCTATTTAGAATAGGGAGCAAGACTTTTGCCGTACACGGGCACTTCTACAGTAAAAAAATATCTAAGAATGAACCCTGAAAAAAAAGTGTGTGCGCGTAACCTTTACGCGCGATTGAAGCAAAACTTCTTTGCCATTGACGGCATCAAATGTCATATAATATCATTCATTCGAATTTTGAATAGTAAGCGGTTACTTCCGTCAGAAAAAAACTGAGTTACTACCTTGTCGCGCCTAAAGAAGTTTTACTTCAAAAACTAGTATTTTCACCTTCTCTCTAATGAAACCTTTACCATAAAACTCGTTTACACGTTGTAAAGTCTTCGCTAACTCTATGAAAATTTAATTTACACTCTTTGAATGGTGACGTAAAGGTCTTGGCTTTAACCCGTAGCCGCTGTAATCTGTTGCCGACGTATTTTAATTACTTTTCATGAAAGTACATCACGGCATCGCGCTAGCTTGTGTTTATAGAAATGCAGATTGCTTCATCATGGATGCTTTTTACTGGAGTATTGCTTTTTGAGGTGCGTTTAAATATTTTTGTTGATGAGAGTCTTTATGATTAGCTTTACACCTGGTTGTGTTTAAAGGCCTTGAGTTTGAGTGTCCGGATTTTGGCCTCTAAGTTTTTGCCTTCCAAGGTATGTAACGTCTATGATGTAGTACCTCAACCATTCAAGTTAGCAATTTTTGAGTAGGTATCTACACTAATTTTAAGTAGAAAGAGAAAAGATTTGATTGTTTGTTTGCATCGAAACTTTTGGAGCAATTTGAAGAATTATTGGGAAGCTATACTATTCCCGCGTACCGTAGACGGGAGTAAACGCGTGAGAAACCGCGTGACGTCCGCTAGTATGGTATAATAATACTCCTTACTAAATAATATTAGAAATGCGGAAGTTTGTGAGAGTGAATGTGTCTGGATATCATAATGTGTGGATGTTTGTTAATCTACCGCTTCGAGGAATATGTTCTGGCTATAGGTTTCTTCCTGTTGGAATTTGATGACGACAGTATAATCAAACACTATACGTGGGTCATTATCAGGCGGCTCATTATTTGGTTGACTTCGGTTTACAATTTTTTTTTTTAACTAAGGTTTTACTTACATGAAATATCAAATCTAGTGTTAATTTAAAACATTTCAGTAGTTGAGGGAACTGTATAGACTGAATGGTTATGAAGGGATTTCACTTTTTTATAATGGTGTCAACCGAAATCAAAATGGATAGAAATTATTATGGATCACACAGATATTTGACTCTGGTGGGAATCGAACCCAAGACCTCGTTATTCGCAGTCGTACATTTTTACCTCCAGACCAACGAGGCAGTTGAAAAAATGCAAATAAATAAATTAATGATTGATTTCGGTGCTTTTAAATATTGATCTCCGTGCAAGTATTTCCACTAAAAAACACCGGAATCAAGGGCACTGAAATCAAAATATTTAGGAAAATCCTATATATTTTTAAAAGTACTCTGTATTATGAATACTTATGTTTTTTACTGAAATCTTATACATAAAAGACACACTTTTAATATAGCTTTACATCATTTGTTCAAATAATTGAGGATTAAATCGATGCACCGAAATCAATTTTAGGTATATACCAAGCCACCGAAAATGATTACGAACCTTAACAAAACAGTGGGGCGATGACACACCGACGTCTAGTCCTTACCACCGGTGCGGTGTAACTGACAGTTTGTATTACTCGAACAACTATTCTTGCAGTCGCTAGAGATACAGAGTAATGAACGAATCGGTGCGCGCCACTGAAGTCAATTCTGAACGTCGGACGTAAAGACAACCAGTTGAAACTTGTCTAGTAATGCCGATAATAGCTTAGTAATGTTATAAATAGAGTAAATAGTTATCAAGTTATTTGTGAATATATGCACATATAACACCTATATTGGAGAAAAAAAGATAATAAATAATTTTAGCTGCAATACGGGACCGGACGCGACACCGAGGTCAATATTTTCGTAGTTTTAATTTTTTTAAACTAACTTTTACGTAATTAATCTAAAAAACCACAGACCCCCCCTACTATTTTTGACCGTACAATTTGTAGAAAAAAATCATATTGATAAGTAATCTACAGGTATTGGTTTTGGACGCGGAGTCGCCTATTTGAGCCGGCTGAGAATGACCGACGTACACTGAACTAGCTGGTCTCAAAGGCAACTCAATGTAGATTCTCCGTAATATTTAGACTATACGAGGCTGGAATTTCCAGCCCACAACTTATGCATTCATAACAATAACACACAATACCTGCTTACGTGCCTAAAATAACAATGTTTTACATGAACATAAAAGGTTTGCTGAAATTCCAGCCACACTTATAAAAACAATGTCTTTACATTATAAATTAAAATCTCACACAGTTTGTGTGTCAACGCGGTGAAATGGTCACATGTTTTACACCAATGGATGGCTGGGTTCAAGACGAGAACGTTGCCTTTCAGCGAATTTAGCACTTTAATTTCAATGCATTAGAACCTGTTTTGGAAAACTTGCGTCTCAAAGAAGTTCCGAAGTACAGGCAAACCCGGAATTCAAAAGCTTATCTATACTTGTAATAAATCTGTACATTCAAAATATCAAAAAAATAAATAGCAGGGGGGTGTTCCTAGACCGACACCGAGCCCAAAAATGTGATTAAAAAAAATTTTGTCCGTCTGTCTGTCTGTCTGTCTGTTTTTTCAAGCATTACGCAAAAACTACTGGTTCAATTACAATGAAACTTGGTATAATTATTCTTTAATAGCCTGGGCACCACACTGGGTACTTTTTATCCCGGAAAAGTATATAGAATTCAAACCAAACTTAATTTTGCGGTTCGATCCCCAGAGCCAAAGTTATTATCAAATATTGCTTAAACGGTTAATGGTACGATGATGAAACTAAGCATGAGCGTTGTTTGTTACAATTTGAAAAAAGTAATTTCAACATTTTTGCAAATTCCACCTCCAAAGGTATAAAAAAGGAGGGTAAAGTTTGTATGGGACAACGTGATTCCTTGGTCCGATCTACTTAAAATTTCGCATATAGCATTATTAACATAATTGATGGAAGACGTGTTTCGTATTTTAATGAAATTTATACTATAACGAGCTAAAAAGGGAATGTAAATTATTTTGGGGCTGATTTTCTCCGGAGTTGATATCAATACTCCATAGATACTCTTATTTTATGCTTAAATTACCTACTTTTTTTTGACACATAATTAGTGAAAGTTCAATACAATTGACGTTTTCATTTATGTTTTATTTCAAACTTCAAACAGATGTACGTAGTATTGTATTCTCTTTGCAGATGATTTTACTACATAGCCATAAAGTTCAATAAAAAACGCTATTTTGGTATAATATTAACCAAATATGCTATATTGAAGTATTATTGCTAATTCATTAAAATATTGTGTGACAAAAATACATTTGTGAAAAGAAGAAGAAACTTCAAGATGGCTAGCCAGAAAAAATGAAAGACCACGCTTCAGGTAGTATCCACTGGTCAATAAAACAACATGTTACCATCTACGCTCAATCCTTACGACAAAGATTGCATGAACTTTATTCTACAAATAGTGCCCACTGCATTCTGTCAGGAAACAGACTCACTAAGTCTTTGTAAAATACGGGAATGGCCTCTACGTAGACTACAGTCATTTGAAAGAACTGAAAAGAGCCATTACAATGAACATAAACCCTCAGCTGATGAAATTTACATTGTTATTACGTTACCAGGTCTTGGTTGGACCATCTGTATTAGGAGGACAAAGCCTACAGTAGTTCGGTTTGTCCAAACGTCGTAAGCTGGGACTACCTGACGAAGGAAGTAAGTTATGATGTCAATTGCTTATTTTAGAAGAGAAGTTGTGTCAAGTAGTAGTTTAGCCATTGAATTAAGAAATGTATTTAATAAATAAATTTACTTAGCTCATATTATTATGCATTATGAATTTGTTAATCAGAAATCTATCTAACTAGGTAATATTATAAATGCGAATGTTTGTGAGTGTAGATGTTTGTTACCTACTCTTTCACGCTGTAACGGCTGAACGGATCTGGCTGAAATTTGGTGCCTACAGAGATATGTTATAGTCTACGAGCAAAATATCACGCAGGCAAAGCTGCGGGCATCAGCTAGTTACTACTAAATTTTATAATGAAATTACTACTGATGTAGAGAGTAACTCTGTCTGCCCGTTACGCCTGATCCACTGAAACGATTCTGATAGGTAGATTCAGAGATAGTAAAGAGCTGGAATGGAGATATAGCACTTTTTATCCCGGGAATAAGTCCAATGAAAACCTCACCACACGAGCGGAGGAGCCGCGTTATATATCTACATAGAGCTTACAGGTTTATTTTCTTAACTTGAGCTAATTAATTTGAGTTTGACTGTAGCTAGGTATATACTGGTATGGCCTCAGGGAACTCATCGAGATATTCTAATCCTACTTCCTACTAATATTATAAATGTGAAAGTTTGTGAAGATGTTTGGATGTTTGGATGTTTGTTACTCAATCACGTTCTAACGGCTGAATAGATCTGGCTGTAATTTGGTATAGGGATAGAGTATAGTCCGGAATAACACATAGGCTACTTTTTATCCCGGAAAAATGTTCCCACGGGAAGCGGGAACGGGAACGAAATTTCACGCGGGCGAAGCCGCGCGCATCAGCTAGTTGTAGAACTAATTACAAGTTGAAAATTGACGTAGTACCTAACAAAACAACCATGTTTTTTAGCTGAGCGAACAGAATCTATCATCAATCATCAATCAATATCAATACATCAATACATATAATAAAATCGTAACAGGTCGCTGTCTGTACATGGAAGATAAATAAGAAAAAATATTATAGGGGGGCTTTATGAACGCAATAGAACCCAAAACAATGATTTTTAGAATTTTTGTCTGTTTGTCTGTATGTCTGTATGTCTGTATGTCTGTATATCTGTTTGTCTGTACGGTTGTGCACGCTAATCTCAGTAACCGCTCAACCGATTGCAATGCGGTTTTTTTTATTGTGTTGAGGTTTGCTCCAGTTAACATTTAGCGTTTGTTTTATGTAAATCGGTTTAGAAATAAAAGAGTTATAACACTTTTAAGAATCAGATATTTTGAAAATTTTAATTGTAGGGGTTTCTTTGAATGTGAGTTAACCTAAACTGGCGTGTTGGCTTAATCATAAAAGAGCACGCCTTCGGCGCGGACTGAATTGTTTAAAAATAGTCTTAATCATTAAGCTCTTTTATGATTAAGCAAACAGGGCAGTTTCAGACGCTGCTTGATGACTCTGATGAAGAAATACCTTTCCTTTCATACACCTTATGTGACGTAAACGAAGTTGCGGGCTCAGCTAGTGTTTAATAATAACGATCTTCAATATTTTTAAGCGATTTGTTTATAAGTAGAGGACAGCTGCTGATCGCGTGCTATATGATAAAGCTAATGAATATTTTATACCATTAAGGCATCGTCACAAGTATACGGTCCACCAGTTGTTAAACGGTTTTATTTAGCTCGACCCGTACGGAATTTATTTGTTTATTTTTTTTTTTGGTGGTCACCGTAGCCTACAGACATTTGCAATTCCAGATGCGCTACATTTGCGCTGCCGACCCTGTAAAAATCTTCTGCGAGAGCCCATGCGTCACTGTTTAGATGGCGCAAGGAGGCGCTGGAGAGGGGACAAAGACCTGCGTCTCGAGAAATCGAGGCCCCGATCGTGGAGACATGGAAGGTGCGACTTGAGAGACTTGACCAAAGTGAATCAAACCAAGTGAACCAAAGGGGGGATTCACAACAATCGTGGCCGTCAGACCGGTCATGGACGAGTGTCTGTAGAGAAGACACGGTGCTCTCTCCTACCGGTTGTCACAGATACTTACCGGGCACGGTAGCTTCGTTAAGTATCTGTGTGAGTGTCATCACTGCGAGGACCGCAGCGATGACACAGCTCTCCACACGCTGCGCGCTGGTGGAGTGCAAGGCGTGGGCGCAACAGTGTCAGCTCCTCGTAGTGGGTCTGGACGTGGGGACACTTTCTCTCTCGAGACTATGGTGCGAGCCATGATCTCCAGCGGGAGTAAGTGGGACTGCGCCGCCTCTTTCTGCGAGCAGGTCATGCTCGTGAAAGAGGCGGCGGGGCGGGAACGGGAGAGAACTCTCCCACCCGAGTTCCGCAGTCGGCGGCTTGTGCGCCGCCGAAGTGTCTTCGCCGAGGACTATCGGCCCCCATGACCGGGGGCCTAGGACGGCTCAAAATAATTTTAAAATTACATTTTTGTTTAAAGGTACCCAGCAGACTAGACAAACCATTTCCAGTTTTCCTTGTGTAGATAATAAATCTACAGTACAAAACCTATACAAAACGTGTTTCTGTCTTTCGTTTCACAGACACAGTACAAGTAATTATTGCCAAACATCTGTATAGGTAAGTTATAAGCAAGCCACGAGCCCACGACTAGACAACAAACTCTCATTTAGCGCGCACCGGTTGAAACAATAGTTGCAATCACTGAGCTATCAACTATCTCTTTGTGATGACCGCAGCAGAAACCGCTTTGTTGTATTTAATATTAATGTTGCCAGAACACAGGGTCTTTTGTTAACGACATTGTTAATATTGTAGCGAAACTTATGACAAAGATTTATGTAAAGGTGAATGAACGTAATTAGAAATTTACGGATTGCTTTTACGGGGTCTGTCTCTTACGAAAAGAATCGAAAATCGAAACCGAAAATTGAGAAACAAGAATCGATTATCGAATACTTACTGTAAATCGAAAAATGACAAGCGAAAACAAAATACAACAAGAAAGCCGTGAGATCGTTCTCACCAGACTGCTCCTCTCTAACACGTTTATTGTGAACGTTCAATCCGATTGACGTTGTCGTTTTTGTTTTATTTCAAACTTTGAACAGATGATCCACGTGACCTTGTGACGTAGTTTAAAGCAACAGAGTCACAGACTACAGACAAAGTCTCGACATACGCCCCTCTGCACTCTATTTTATAGAGAGAGGCTAAAACTGAGTTCAGTTCAGTTTGGGTTCAGAGTTAGTGATTATTGATTCGATCTATGAGGCAAGGGGTCGAATATTCGCTGCCGGTAAAATCTCTTTGAACTCGGTCTACTACTTATCTACTTCTGTATCTGGCCCTCTGCCCAGGAGCGGCGTTTTCCGCGCTTAGTCGGGTTACGTGAGCCACAATACAATGCTCTCGTGCGTGTGATGTATGCATTAGTTAGACCTTTGCGAGTGGACACCCTTGTAAAACGCATCTTCTTGGCAGGGGTTAAAATTTTCGTAGACACAAAATAATAAGTGTGTCCGTGAACTCCGTGAGCGCTGTCTACGGAGCCTGGAACGTTAATCCGAAACTCGTTTGTTCGAATAATCTGTTGACAGAATCATTTTTGGCAGACGTCTCCTCTCATAGAAAGCACGGTTGGCAGAAATCACTATTCATAGAAAGCACGGTTCGCCGAAGTATTGGTTGATAGAATCATTGTTGCACAGATGTCATGTTTGTTCGAAAGCACTGTAGGCAGAAACCCCTGTACATAGATAGCACGGTTCGCCGAATTAATCGTAGATAGAATCATTATTCCCCCCATTCCCAACCGACCACCTGAGTTATCCACCTGGTTGGTCAGTTAGGAATAAAAGTTCCTAACCACCCACCTTGTGCACTTGGTTGGTCAGTTAGGAATAAAAATTCTTAACCACCCACCTGTGACTGTATAAAATAAATAATGTCCACAATGTCTACTTTATCAATATACCCACATGTCCATATGGCAAAACAAATGAAGATCGACAAAACAAATGAAGATCTACAAAACAAATGAAGATCGACAAAACAAATGAAGATCGACAAAACAAATGCAGATCGACAAAACAAATGAAGATCGACAAAACAAATGAAGATCGACAAAACAAATGAAGATCGACAAAACAAATGAAGATCAGCAAAACAAATGAAAATCGACAAAACAAATGAAGATCGAGATTTGCTTGCACCTATTTTTTTTAATGGCAAACGCATCTAGATAACTAAATATGGCTGCAAGTATTTTTGATCTTATCAAATTCCTTATAGTCTTTTGTTTTATTGATCTGTATATGTTTTTTCTATCGTCATTTGTTTTTTCTATCGTCATTTGTTTTGCCGACCGTCATTTGTTTATCCGACCGTCATTTGTTTTGTCGATTTTCATTTGTTTTGTCGACTTCAGTAGTTTATCTTACTTTCATTAATTGTTTAGTGATCTTCATTTGTTTTGCCGATCTTCATTTGTTTTGCCGATCTTCATTTGTTTTGTAGATCTTCATTTGTTTTGTCGATCTTCATTTGTTTTGCCATATAGACATGTGGGTATATTGATAAAGTAGTCATTATGGACATTATTTATTTTATACAGTCACAGGTGGGTGGTTAGGAATTTTTATTCCTAACTGACCAACCAGGTGCACAAGGTGGGTGGTTAGGAACTTTTATTCCTAACTGACCAACCAGGTGGATAACTCAGGTGGTCGGTTGGGAATGGGGGCATTATTCATTATTCATAGTAGCCTTGGTCCATAGAAAGCGCGGTTGGCAGAAACCTCTATGCATAGATAAAACTTCATTTCGAAAGTTTTTTTGATAGCAATCATTTTTTCCAGATACATCGAGTCACAGAAAGCTCGTTACAAAGAATAATCTAATAACTTTGATAGTTTTAAGCTTTCCTTAATCTAAAGTCCCTTTCTTGCCCTCGATACTATCGTTGGGGTAGAATCACAGGTAAAAAAAGTATCCGAGGGACTATCAAGCTATCCAGCAGTACTCTACGAACCCTTTGCGTTCTGTGATCCGATGTATCTGGAAAAAGTGGTATTTTTCAAAAAAGCTTTCGGAATTAAGTTTTATCTATGAACAAAGGTTTCTGCCAACCGCGCTTTCTATGGACCAAGGCTTCTATGAATAATGATTCTATCAACAATTAATTCGGCGAACCGTGCTATTTATGTACAGAGGTTTCTGCCTACAGTGCTCTCGAACATCCATAACATCTGTGCAACAATGATTCTATCAACCAATACTTCGGCGAACCGTGCTTTCTACGAATAGTGATTTCTGCCAACGGTGCTTTCTATGGAAGGATTATTCGGCGAACCGTGCTTTCTACGAGTAGTGATTTCTGCCAACCGTGCTTTCTATGAAAGGAGACGTCGGTCAAAAATGTTTCTGTCAACAGATTATTCGAACAAACGAGTTTCGGATTAACTTTCCAGGCTCGTGTCTACGTATGCGTACCCCAAGTGTACCTACTTTGTATGCAGATTGTCTTCTGTACCTTATTATTTTGTGTTACCTAATGATGTCCCCGGTGCGGTGTTAAGAAAGACGCCTATTCAATTCTCATAAAAACAACATAAACATCTCAGTCTATTACTTGTACGAGTATTTACCAGGAGCACATGAGAGTGTTGGAGTGCTCCCGCAATCGAATTAGCAATCGGCTACGGCACTTACCGGCCACTCTAACTTGACCCATTTCTCTGTATGACCCTTATTACAATGCTCGATAATGGACACGGCGTAAGTTGTTGCAGGTCAAGCTTTAATGGGTATTGAAACAAAAGGTTATGAAATTCAATGTTTATACCTAAAGTTCAAGATAACGTTGCAGAATGTACGAGAAGATACATGCCACTGATATTAATTTATCTAGGTATACCTACTAATAAATAGGAAAGATTTGATCGTTTGTTTGCAGACTCCGAAACTACTGGACCGATTTGATAAATTCTATCACAGTTGGGAAGCTACACTATCCTCGGGTAACATACGCTATATTTTATTCCCATATTCCCACGGGAACGGGAGCTACGCGAGTGAAACCTCGTTACGTCCGCCAGTAATTTTATAAATGCCAATCAGCACTTTGTATCCCTAATAATGTTATAAATGCGAAATTATTTAACTCTGTTTTAAATCCCCACTTCCCTACTAATATTAAAAATGCGAAAGTAACTCTGTATGTCTGTCTGTTACGCTTTCACGCCTAAACGTCAGGAGCAATGGAGATGAAATTTGTTATAGAGATAGTTCGAGTTCGACTCGAAGGAGGTATATGATTTTACGCGGTAAGACTTCTACGCGTTCGAATCCGCAGGGAACAGCTAGTTAGCCATAAATAACAAAATAGCCTTTGCACGAAGTAGTATAACGCAGATAATTCAAACTATCTTTCAATAACGATCCGTCGCGCGTCGTACCAGCATTTTACGAGGATATCAAATTTATGGCCGCTACCATTATTTTGCAGAGCGTTACAGAGCTGGAAATATAATATGGAATATTATTCCCACAAAGCAGGAAGTATTGATTTATAAAAACCGGCCAAGTGCGAGTCGGTCCCGCGCATGGAGAGTCCCATAACAAAAACTGCAAAAATCACATAAAGAGGAAAGATTTGATTGTTTGTTTGCATCGAATAGGCTCCGGAACTACTGGACCGATTTGAAAAATTCTTTCACTGTTGGGAAGCTACATTCCTTGCGGTGAACATAGGCTATATTTTATTCCCGTATTCCCACGGGAACGGGATCTACGCGGGTGAAACCGCGTGGCGTCCTCTAGTATCTAAGAGACCACGTACCTAAATATATTTTATTTAGATTTTAATGCCTAGATATTTATTGTTAGAGCGACAACAGAAATACATAATGTGAAATTATCAGCTTTTTTATCACAGTTCCTGAGATACAGCCGCGTGACGGACAGACAAACAGATAGACACCAAAATTTCATGACCAGGGTCCCATTTTTACCCTATGGGTAGGTACCTACTTTTCTCACGTACTAGTGGTTAATTAGCCATTAGCATCCCTCAGGCGCCAGGGGTCTACTTCGCAAATAGGAAACTTCTCTTTATACCTCCTTCTCTGTTAGCCATCTAAATGTAGTATAGTCTGATTAGATACACTGTAGATCAGCTTCTCTCATCTTAGCGCTAGACCTGGTTGCGTCAAACTTCTAGCTTGTACTAGATCAAGTCTGTCGGAGCTCTGGGATCAACCGTCAGAGGACGGCGTACCCAGGATTAACAGCCATAGATGGCTGATGGTAGGGCACCGTGTAGTATTTGAGGATATCCACACGTATAAAAATCAGGGTGATTATGTGGGATTCTCCAAAATTGGTATACCCACTAAAACCCTGGAGCGTCCTTCTTGTCGCTATTGTTGGGTCACAGGAAAGACAAGCGTACAACTTCTGCAGCTCAACAAGCGCTGCCTGCAACAGGCTCGACTCTTGGGGGGTCTAAAAATTACCCCCACGAAACTTCACCACTGCTGCGACCCCGGAATACGAGGGATGCGTCATAGTCAGTCATACGGCTAGCTCCCGTCGTGGACCACGCGAGCGAGGTTGGCGAGCTGGAAGTGTGAAACCACTCCACTTCGCATTCGCAGCGCTTCTCTATAATTGCCGTTATGACTCCCTCGGCAAAGGAAACGATGCCGAAACAATTATCTTCGCTGACTAACATAGCATAAATTTTATTAGACAGCGACGCGAGCGGGTAAATTTGGACCTCTAGAGCGGCGCGTTCGCCACTTTACTCTGTACAAAAGGCAAGCGTGTGGTGAAGCGCTGAATTCACGGCGCCGTCCTCGCAGTGAGGGCACATTGTCTCAGGCTCAATGCATAGGTACCACCTCGTACAGTACTTAACAAACTGAGCTCTTAACTATTCTCTGGGCTATGGCACGCTGCGGACATTGCAGCAAAATTCAATTAGAAAGACAGGGCCCAAACTGGTGCTCACAGCTTCACATCCAAAGAGTCGCAAGTAGCTCGCGAGCCGCGGTTTGCCGACCCCTGGCCTAGGGGGTGGTTCGGGTGCTATCCGGCGTCTTTGGGGGTTTTCGGGTGCCATCCCGCTTCTTAGGACTGTCTGTCTGTAAGGACGGTGAGCAGCCCCCTCACCGTCCTCAGGCCCTCGGTCATGGAGGCCGATAGTCTTGGGCGAAGACATCGGCGGCGCCCTCGTCGCCGCCGCCTGTGGAACTCCGGTGGGACAGTCCACCCCCGCTCCCTCCCCGCCGCCTCTTTTACGAGCATGTCCTCCTCGCAGAAAGAGGCGGCGCAGACCCACTTACTCCTGCTGGAGATCATGGCTCTTGCCATGGTCTCAAGCGTGCTCAACCTGCCACTGAGCGCTGTGTCCTCGCTGCGCTCCTCGCAGTGCTGGCACTCGGCCGTGGTTTCCCGGTGTATTCCCCACAGATACTTACCGAAGCTGCCGTGCCCGGTAAGCATCTGTGACAGCCGGTAGGAGAGAGCACCGTGTCTCCTCTCCAGCCACTCGTCCATGATCGGTTTGACAGCCGCGATTGTGGCGAATCCCCCCTTTGGTTGCTCAAGTCACACCTTCCATGTCTCCACGGTTTACTGGTGGAGCTGAGACCGCTGGGCCTCGATTTCTCGAGACGCAGGCCTTTGAACCCTTTTCAGCGCCTTCTTGCGCCATTTAAGTCGGTAACTAACTATGCCCATCGGTACAACATGATGACTACAATTTTACTTCACATCGGCAGGAGACGGCACTTCTATATTTCAACTACATTAACCTAACCGGTGTGGTTTACCGACAATGAAATGATTTTGTCGAAAGTTCTATTATCTACATATTGTACGTAATTTAATAGCGGAAGATCGATGTAAGAAGATGTAAGGTACACAATTCAAAATTAAAAAAGAAAATTAGGTATATACTTAATTTAGGTATGTAGTATACCTCTGTCTAACCCTTTGGGAATAAAGGCATGATCATAATTATGTGAACTAAGTTTTACGGTAAATCGTTAGGAATAATATTATTTTCTTTGCCTATTCATTAAAAAGTAGTTTGCTGACGAAAGTAGGTGGCAGACTGGCAGTGGTCCTCAATTGACAGATTATTTGTTTGACTTTGACATAACACTGACAGTTTTATCAATGACGTGTTGTTTACGTTACGAATTTACGATAGATGTGTTAAAATCATTCGCGTTTTTCCAACAATTAAGCTTATACACTGATTATTGATTTATTCCGTTTAAGTAATTAAAAGACGTTTAAAATGTTGAAAGCAGTAATTCTAATTGGAGGTCCGCAAAAAGGTAATTTTAATATGTTTTAGAAGTGAACGTCACCGGCTTCTATTTAAATACATAAAATCACATTATTTAGTTTATTTACTAATACTTTACACGTAAGCTATATATAGAAAATATGTAGAAGTATTTATCAAGTATTCTAAATACTTAAAAAGGTAAAACTTAGCCGTAGACGTTGATTGAACTACATGAAGGTTATCTCAAGAAAATAGGTACCTAAAAGTGGATATTTTTTCAAAAAACACTGTGTGTCCTACTCTGAAATGGCTTACGTATCATACAATAGCTAATTTCGTCTCTATTCTTAGATTTTATACTAAACTTAGCTACTCGTTTCGTCTAGGGCTGATGAAATTCAAAAAAGCGGTTGTAAATATCTCTCTGAGTCATAGAATTTGTTAACAGTTATTTGTGCACACTGGTTATCATCATTGTATGCTATCTCTTGATTCTAAGTAGTTAAAATACTTTTGAGTAGATAAGCACCTCACTTTTATGTTAATAAGCCTGTGTGTTTCATTGTGGGGAAATCCCCACTTACACTTTATGGTTTTTTTTCATTGTAGGGGAATTCCCACTAACATTATGTTGAAATTTTATATTGTTGATTGATAACACTTGATGGAATTTGCTGCACTAATTAAAATACTCCACTTACCTACTGTTCCACAATAATTATTATCTCAAGCCATCCTTTTTAAGAATGCAGTGAGAAGAGAACTGTTTAGGTATTTCAATTGAAAATATTCTGGAACAGTACAAGCGAAGTGTTTCAATACCCTCACTTGTTGTGCCACCATCTTAATGCAAGTTTTCACAATAAACTGAATGAATCTACTTAACTGACAACATTAAACTGCATAGGTACTTGATTTTCCACCTCTTCACCACAGTTTACCGGTCTGGGTTAAGTGGTTTAATTAATAGGTTCACACTCTAAACCAACCAGTTACATTAGCCTCTATGAAGACATGGAACAGTTTATGGAATACTGGTTGATGCCCCTGATTTAAGGTGCGGTTCCACTCAGACGGAGCGGACACGTACTGTGCAGCGATTCACCAATCACATGGCTTACACGGTGCGGAGTGAAGAAGAGATGTGGATTTTAAGCCATGTGATTGATGAATCGCGGCGCAGCTTCTCTCCGCTCCGCCTAAGTGGAACCGAACCTTTATGCTTATTGTAATTACACTCCGCATGGGAAATTATGCCTGGTATAAAAAGTAACCTATGTGTTAGTCCAGATTATAATCTATCCCTGTACCAAATTTCAGTTAGATGCATTTAGGCAACAAACATCCACAATCTGTTTCACTTTTTATTATAAGACTGTATTCAGCCTGGGGTCTGAACATAGAAACATTTTTATTCATGTAGGCCTCAAAGATTTTAAGTATGCATTAACTGCCAGATTCTTCAGTATTGGGTAGAGCCTGTAAGAAAAGAACCTGGCAATAAAAGCTTACTGCCACTTTTTGGTCATCAATCATCAAATCAACCTATAGCAGCCCACTGCAGGACTTAGGCCTCTCCCAGTTCACGCCACAGTCCCAGCTTGCAACCTTTAGCAGGTTGTCAGTCTTTCATGACTTTCGACTGCCTCTGTGGCGCAGTCGGTAGTGATACCGCCTGCGGCGCTGGAGGTCGTGGGTTCGACTCCCACCGGAGACAAATATTTGTGTGACCCATAAATGTTTGTCTCAAGAGTCTGGGTGTTTCTATGTACAATATGTATGTATTTAAAAGTATATAAGTATTGATATCCGTGGTCTGATACCCATAACACAAGCAGGTTATTCCTAGCTTACTTTGGGATCAGATAGCGTTGTGTGAGATTTATTTATTTATTTATTCATATGGGAGGGTACTTGGCCTTACTGTACCACTCTGACCAGACGGGTTGGTACAGGTTTTTGTTTCGAGTGCCACTTTTTGGTAATAGACAGTAAATTAAATACATGAGTTTACTAGTGATTTAAAAATCAAGTCACTTTATATTATATCAAATCCAATTTCACCTGAATGATGATGCACCCAAGTCCCACACATGAAAAAGTCAAAACATCTGACTTGATTCACTTGTCACTATAAAATCCTCTGCAATAATACCTGACTATAATATTTTCCAGGCACCCGTTTCCGCCCGCTGTCTCTCGATATACCGAAGCCGCTGTTCCCTATCGCAGGACAACCTCTAATACAGCATCACATAGCAGCATGTGCGAAGCTGGAGGAATGCAAAGAGATTTTAATCATTGGGTCATACACTACAAGCCATATGCAGCAGTTCATTACGGATATGGCGAAAGAGTATCATGTTATTATCAGGTAAATTATTTCGAGCAGTTGGAGAAAAGAAAGTTACATACTATGTAATTAAAAATATAACCTATGTTCATCACAAAGAGTGTAGCTTCCTAACAGTAAAAGAATTTTTCAAATTGGTCCTGTAGTTTCAGAGCCTATTCGATGCAAACAAACAAACCAACAATCAAATCTTTCCTCTTTATAATATTAGTATAGACTAACGGACTCCCGCGAAGCTCCCATTCCCGTGGGAAATAAAATATAGCCTGTGTCACCAGGTATAGTGTTCAGGGCCGTCTTAAGGCTATATAGCGCCAGGGTGCGAAGCTCAGACTGCGCCCCCCCCCCCCCTCCCGGTCAACCAAAAAACGCAATAAATTTTTGATGTTTCACTCCTTTTTCTAAGATCTGTAATCTATATAATTATATAATGCTACTGCTCCACCTGCGTTAACATTAATGTTGATGTCCAACTACTCGATAATTAACGCCGTGTAGTTTTTAGTTCTACTCCAGCATGAAATCCGCGAAGATTTCCACATTCATCATAGCGCATTTGCGCTTTGGCTACATTAAGGTCACAACGGGTTTACTAATATTTGCCATAATTTAATATGCCATAATTTCATATGCCATAA
This sequence comes from Miltochrista miniata, assembly GCA_933228765.1. NCBI lineage: Eukaryota > Metazoa > Arthropoda > Insecta > Lepidoptera > Erebidae > Miltochrista > Miltochrista miniata. The sequence continues at coordinate 10,172,416 of OW121769.1, forward strand.
ATGTATTTGCCATAATTTTCGTTTTCAATAATGCCATTTTCCATAACTTTTATTCACCGTAATATAAATAAAGAAAATTTATACGACACTGATTTTTTATTCACAATTAAACCTAAAACTAAACCTCATAATGGCGTCTACTAACCAAGCTCGACGGAGCCCCGCTTTGCAGGGTCCCTACTTCTGGGTGGTTTAAAAAAAAACCACGAACCTAACCTATCCGAGCCGGATTGCACTGAGTCGGGGTGTTAAGAATAATTAATTTTGACCTAACAATATTATGTATTATTTTCATAATTATATCAAATTTTGATTAAGTCAAGAGTCGATTATGAGATGTGTTACTTATGGAAACTAATTATTATGATACTTATATGTTGTTATAGAAAGTCATTTTATGGCAAATAAAAGTTATCACTGACAGAGAAGACCGTCACAACGCCGTTAGAGTGGATTAATTCAAGAAGTTACGCGTTAACACAAGATGGAGGTTGAACTTAATCACACAATGGGGGTGTAAGAGGACTAGTTTAGAAAAAGACGAAACCCCGCAAATGAAGGTGTTTTTTGTCTACCTATGCAAACGGAAAATACCTAATAGCCAGAAATAGATTTTTTATTCTAAAAAATCGGTGTCAAAATATGCTTTGGTTGTAAATTTTATATTATTTATACATAATGTGTAAAGCAATCATAGAGTAAGCCCCATTTTTTTAGATGAATGCCCGCGAAATGAGATTGCGTTAACTGGCGTTAATGTAGCCAGCATCGCTTAGCGCGCAAAACTACCTGCTAAACCCTTTGATGTGTCGAAAAAACCGACAGCCCGAGCTATTGCTTAACGTTTAATGCCGTTTGTAATTTACCACGTTAAAACCTTGGCCACATCTACGTTGAAGTGCTATTATGGTATTAATTTACGCGTTAAGACGCAGGTGGAGCAGTAGCATAAACGTAAATGTCCTGACTGACTGATAATCAACGCACGCCCCAAACCGCTGGGACTAGAAAGTCCAAATTTGGCAAATAGGTTCCTTGTATGGTCTAGGGATCCACTAAGAAAGGATTTTTGAAAATTCCACCATTAAGGTGGCAAAAATTACAATTCACACCCTAAACACCTAAAAATAGAGGCCAAGGCTGTTAAATAAATTTAATTGTTATGTTTATCGAAATAAGAGCTATCTTACCTTGCATATCGTGAGCGATATGACACGTGCCGAAAGGCAAAAGTGACAATAATACAATGGTAATTTAATATGGGTGTTGCCTATTTTTTTATGCATGTAGATGTTTATTTGACGTTAGTTTACGAAACGGGGGAATGGCGTTAATATTGTACTTATGAGTTAAAGTTTAATTAGGTAAGGAAATATCGAAATGTTTAGAGCTCGGCCTGCGCCCCCTCGGGCTCGGCGCCCGGGTGCGGCCGCGCCTCTGAACCCCCGGTTAAGACGGCCCTTATAGTGTTAGTTGTAGTTTTGGAAGCTATTCAATGCAAAAAAAGAACTATCAAATCTTTCCTCTTCCTAATATTGGAAAATAGACTATAATGTCTTAAGGCTTGGCCTATGGTATATTATGAGAAAAACAGATTTGTTAACATTTATTATCACTGCTCCACTCCCTTGGATAGTATAATGATGATACATAGCCTATGTCACTTCAAAATAACTTATCTTTCTAAAAGTGAAAGAATTTTGAATCAGTTAAATAGTTCCAAAATTTATTGATAACAAACAAAAAAAACAATTTTCTTCAATCAATCAAATCTGCCTATTGGCAGTACACTGCTGGACGGTCTGGTCCTACATCGCTATAGAAAAATACAGTAAGGATAAGTACTTAATAAATGTTTATCAATCCTCATTTTCCAGATATCTCCAAGAATTCACAGCCCTTGGAACAGGCGGAGGCTTATACCACTTTAGAGACCAAGTGAGAGCTGGCAATCCTTCAGCGTTCTTCTTGCTGAATGGTGATGTATGTGCTGACTTCCCGCTTAAAGACCTTTGGCACTTTCATGAAGAAAAGTCAAATGCTTTGGTAAGTTTAACTCGAAAAGTTGTCACATTTGTTCCAGGTGCTAAAGTTAATGTAAAGTCAATCAATGACATCAGCTTAGGCCTGTGGAATTTAGATGTACGAGGATTTCTGTGCTTCGAAAGACACCCTAAGCTGTAATTTAACAGGCTCAGCCCACATCCTGCGCCTATCAATTTTAACATGGCAATAGGCTCTCCAATGTTCAAAAAAAACTAAAAAGGCTAAAAATTAACACTAATTCTCTGCACTCTCACGGTAGCAACCTTTATTATTGGCCATTACAGAAAAGTTGTCCTGAATATTTATAGCCAGGTTCTTTTTTGACAGGCTCTACTCTACCCTATCCCTTACGAATCTGGCATCAAATGTAAATGTTGAAGAAGTCTTTACATTCATATGACATTTATAATGTCTACATGAATATGAATAAAGATATTTCGATTTGTCTCGTATAATCTTAAGAAATATCCCATAGAAGAAGTCCTTAATCTATCTATCTATATAAAAATCAATGCCACTTTTCGTTGTAATTTTATAACTCAAGAACGGGCTCACCTATTCAATCCAAATGTTTAGGCTTTGTTCCGACTATTTAGTAAATGGTTTATGTGAAGTTTGCACAAAATCGGTCGAGCGGTTCTTCATTTATCGCGCTAACGAAGTTGCGCGGGTCAGCTAGTATATTATATATTTTTCCACCACCAGGTTACAATAATGGGCACAGAAGCAACCCGCCAGCAGTCAGTCCATTACGGGTGTATGGTGCGTGAGCCTTCAACGAAATCTGTCACCCACTATGTAGAGAAACCTAACAGTTATGTTTCTACGTTGATCAACTGCGGTGTGTATGTGTGTTCGCTACAAGTCTTTCATACTATGGCTGACGCGTTCCAGAAGAAGCAGGATAGATTTTACAGGTAAGATTTATGCCTTTAAAACTTAAGTAAAGTACCTACGTATATTATTATATTAGTTTTGAAGTAAAACTTCTTTAGGCGCGAGTAGGGAGTAACTATAACTTATTTGACAATTCGAATTTGTTAGATATTAAATTAAATTTTTTACATTGCTGCGCCCTAACAGGGTCCACACTGAACAAATTATGTCTTGAATTGACATCTATCACCATAATTATATGTACTGTAGAATGGCAAATAAAATACCCCCTTTCCCAACCGACCACCTGAGTTATCCACCTGGTTGGTCAGTTAGGAATAAAAGTTCCTAACCACCCACCTCGTGCACATGGTTGGTCAGTTAGGAATAAAAGTTCGTAACCACCCACACTGAATACTGAATAACTCAGATTTTTTTTCTGACGGAAGTAACGCTCACTATGTATTTGAATTTTGAATTCGAATGAATGATATTAATATAACATTTGATGCCGTCAATGGCAAAGACTTACTTACTTCAATCGCGCGTAAAGGTTACACGCACACACTTTTTTTTTAAAAGTGATAATCTGAAAAAATAATCTTTTAGATAAGTAATAATCGGTTTTTTGAACAATATAAAAATTAAAAAAAAGTTGTGGACATTCACACACAACATCATCTAGCCCAAATTAATCTAATATTAGCTTGTGCTATGGGATCTGGTAGAGGACTGATAGGCATACTTGTATATTTCTAAATACATACATATTATACATATAAAACATCCAAACTCCGAAACAAACATTTGTGGATCACACAAATATTTGGACCGACCCGGGAATCGAACCTGGGACCTCAGCACGGCAGGCGTTATCACTACCGAATGCGCCACCGAGGCAGTATAATAATTTTAATTTGTTTAAGGCTGGATTCGACCAAAATCGGAGTAACCGGCCTCATACACGTACAATATTATTGCCACAATATTTATTTCCATCCGAATATAGTCTGTTCAAACCTCAATATTACCCATACACGGTCAATTTATTGCTATATTGATCAATATTATTGTACGTGTATGGGGCCGGTAAGACTATACTAGAGAATAGCTCGTACTTATACTAAAAGTAAAGTGAAAGTGAAGTTACTACCAACAACTAACAAGCACAACGTAGCTATGGTAACCCATGTCCCATTCTGAAGTAGATACTCTATCCTGTATGGTTACCACAGCTACGTTATACTTATTAGTTGTTGGTAAAAAGGAAAGTCACTTTACTTTTAGAAGAAGTACAAGTTATTCTGCAGTATAGTCTTACTCCGAGTTTGGTCGAATCCGGCCTTAATCAGGTAGTTGCGTAATTTGGGAGAGGCCTACGTCAAGCAGTGAACTGCCATGAGCTGATTTGATTTTGATAGAAAGAAAACTGTTATATTATTTATACTGTTGATTGATGGCACTTGGTGGAACCTGCTGCACATATAGAATAACGGCACTTGTACTGTTCCACAACATTTATTTATTTTACATCTGACCGGTTTCGCCTTTCGGCATCTTCAAAGGCAAATGAACATTGTATAATGACTACTACATCACTTAACTACTCGAAAACAATAAATGATTTATTGTGAAATGAACATTGTATAATGACTACTACATCACTTACCTACTCGAAAACAATAAATGATTTATTGTTTTCGAGTAGTTAAGTGATGTAGTAGTCATTATACAATGTTTATTTGCCTTTGAAGATGCCGAAAGGCGAAACCGGTCAGGTGTAAAATAAATAAATGTTGTGGAACAGTACAAGTGCCGTTATTCAATATGTATAAAACTGTTATAGTATACTTATACGTCCCGGAGACGACCAAGTCACTTAAAAACTCTGACGTCACTTCTATCTCAGATCGTATGAAAGTAGCGATAAGTGTGCGCGACTTAGTTTGCATGTGTGTGTGTATGACGCGTGAGACTTGTCAAGGCACTTGATCATGTTTGGGAAGAATTAATCGTTTTTTTTTTAAAGACTGAATATTATTTTATCATCATCATTATCCTTATGTTCTATATCCTTTTTTTAAATATTTTTCAGTGGCAATGGGCAAAGCAACCCTGGTTACATGTCTTGGGAGCAGGATGTGTTGGCACCACTGGCTGGTACCAATAAACTGTATGCCATGCAGGTACGTTATAACTCCAAGTTTATAGAAGTTTAACATTTGTTTCAAAATATCAAAATTCCCCCGTGAACTTCATAATACGTATCTGAATGACTGTTACTTAAAATATATAGTACTTCTTACTAATATTATAAATGCGAAAGTTTGTGAGTGTGGATATTTGTCACGCTCTAACGGCTGAACGTATCTGGCCGAAATTTGGTACAAGAATAGATGAGTATGTAATAGGCTACTTTTATCCCCGATTTAAGTTCCCATGGGATTTGGGAACGGAAATCTAGTTCTTTAATAATTCCTCCATATTACAGGTGAATAACTGGTGGTCTCAAGTCAAAACGGCTGGTTCGGCGATATATGCAAATCGACATTACTTAGAACTGAACAAGGATAAAATACCAAAAGACCCTCCGTGCACAATACTACCAGATGTGTTCCTGCATCCATCGGCCATTGTGGATTCTACAGCTGTGGTGAGTAAAACACACTTTAGCACTTGAATAATGAAAAGATTTGTGGAATCTATACATATAATAAAATGATAGAGAAGTCAAAACTGTACATTGGAAATATTTAAAAAAAAATACTCGCTCGCGCGTTCAACATAAGATGCCGAAGCCGAAAATATAGTTAATTTTTGTTTTGTCTGTTTGTCGGTTTGTCTGTTTGTCTGTTTGCTTTGCTTTGTCCGGAAGGATCTCGAAAAGAACTCAATGGATTTGATTCAAATTTTGTACAAATATTAACTAGGGGTAGGGTCTTAGGTGGGTCTACGCTAGACGAACCGAGCACGAGCGGAGCACAAGCGGAGCCGTTCTCGGTTTCGTCGTTCGCGGTGTCAAGTGTGGACGTGCAACGAACCTACAACGATCACTGTCCTCGAACGTAGTTTTCCGCAGTGAGCTCGCGGCTCTTGGCGAATTGGGACGATATTAATAATATTGCAGCAGTCGCTGATGTTGCCCCGATTATTATAGCAGTGGTCAGCAAAAATAGAAAAAGGCCTAGACGATGGGGATCTTCAAATATATATAAAATGAGATCCAATCAACAAAATTCAGATTTGCTAACCATTTTGAGAGATTATTTTTTATTAATTTAGATTTGCTAACCATTTTGAGAGAGGATTATTTTGATATAATTCAATTAATTGCACGGAAGCATCTTCGGTCCACGTTTCCATGATGTTCGGCTCGAGCGACCGACGTCTGTCACTAAACACGTCCACGAGCGCACTGCGAGCGCGAAGCAAATCCCTTTGTGTTCGTCATAAAACCGACAACAGGCGGAACGCAGCCGAGCACGAACGAAATGCTCGCAGTGCGCTCGTTCGAGGCTTGTAAGTCGGTCCACACTATACGAATTGTGTTCGGCTCGTGCTCGGTTCGTCTAGCGTAGACCCACCTTTAAAATAGGCTATATATTATCACGCTACATATCCTAGGGGCTAAGCAGAGAGCAATCAAATTGGCATTATAACATAATTTTCACGTGTTCGAAGTCGCGGGCAACAGCTAGTATTTTATAAAGCGCTGTTTAGCATACTTACATAAACCGGCTTCCACAGTTTACATGACGTCATAAGCCAGGTTCGCAGATATTTCGGCCGTGTTGTACATACATACATAATATGGTCACGCCTTTATCCCCGAAGGGGTAGGCAGAGGCTTATTAGATGCCCACTTTTCACGTTTTTTTTTTGAGAATTTGTCCCACGTAATAGGTGGTTAGCCGTATTGCCGTGTTGAAACGGATAGGCGCAGGTTGTGACTGCCGACTGTTAAAATTTTTCAAGCTGCGGATAAGTCTTTAATTTGGCTTAACGTCTGACAATTTACTAGCAACCGGGACTAACGGCTTAATGTGCCTTCCGAAGCTCGGATACGCTCGCAAATAAATGTCACAAAGTTGTAAATGTTGCTTACTGCAGTGATCGATTACATAACACTTGAGACTGTATGTATGTACTAGCTGACCCGCTCAACTTCGTTTACGCCACATAAGGTGTATAAAAGGACAGGTATTTTTTCAACAGACTCATGGGAGCGTATGAAACTGCCCTGTTTGCTTAATCATAAAAGAGCTTAAAGATTAAGTCCATTCTAAAACAATTCAGTCCAGGTCTTGGGCGCGGACTGAATTATTTTACAATAAATAGCCTTAATCATTTAACTCTTTTATGATTAAGCCAACACCCCAGTTCAGATTTACCCTCACATTCAAAGGAATCCTTGAATTGTAGGTTTTGCGAAAGTTGAGATGTCTCTAATTCCTGAACTACAAAACGACTTGTGTAAAACAATCCTTAAAGTACTCACTCCATAACACTAAAAAAAATTTGGAATCGAATCACGCATTGAGAAGTTACAACTAAAAAACCGTTTTATCTTTCATCCCCTCTCCCAAAGGAACCGCGCAAAACATCGGGATCAAAAGTATCCTAGAACCTTCTTCGGATTATAAACTCTGATTGTACCAAGTTTCATTCAAATCGATTCAGTAGTTTCGGCGTGATACTTATTCGGGATACAGACAGACAAACAGACAGACATAAAAAATTTAAATAGCATTTTCGGCTTCAGTATCGATTAGAGAATGCCCTACAATTAAAATTTTCAAAATATCTTCCATGTACAAACTCTCGACCCTCAACAGTTTTATTACATACATACATACATATGGTCACGCTTTTATCCCCGAAGGGGTAGGCAGAGGCATATTATATGCCCACATTTCACCTTTGTATAATTTGTCCCACGTAATAGGTGGTGAGCCGTATTGCCGTGTTAAATGGACAGGCGCAGGTTGTGACTGCCTGCTGTTGAAATAAAGCCTTCAACTTAGCTTAACGACTGCCATTTTACTGGCAACCGGGACCAACGGCTTAACGTGCCTTCCGAAGCACGGAAACGCTCAAATAAATGACACAAAGTGATCACATAGATGGTCACAAATCCATGGACTGGCCATAGTGAAAGTTGCTTACTGCAGTGATCGTTTACAGAACACTGAGTCCGCGGGGCCACGAGCGCTTCAATATTATTATATGCATAGATATGTATGTTAGTATTACAGATAGGTATAACAGGCGAAGCCGAAGCCGACAGCTTGTCTTAAATATGGTTTCTTTTCACAGATCGGTCCCAACGTATCCATCGGTGCGGGCGTGACCATAAAGGCCGGGGTTCGAATCAAGGAGTCCATAGTTTTAAACAATGCAGTTATCAATGAACATGCTCTCGTCATGTATTCTGTTGGTAAGTTGTTTCAGAAAATTGTTTATACCATTAGAGGTCGCTAGTATATGTAAAACTGTACATACATACATATAGTCACGCCTTTATCTCCGAAGGGGTAGGCAGAACATTATAAGGCCACGTTTCACCTTTTTTTAGAAATTGTGCCACATAATAGGTGTTGAGCCGTATTGCCGTGTTGATATGGACAGGTGCAGTTTGTGACTGCCTGCTGTTGAAAATTTTCAAGCCACCAAGGCCTTCAACTTGGCTTAACGACTGCCATTTTACTGGCAACCGGGACCAACGGCTTAACGTGCCTTCCGAAGCACGTAAACGCTTAAGTAAATGTCACAAAGTGGTCGCATGGATGGTCAACCATCCAAGGACCGGCCATAGTGAAATTTGCTTACTGCAGTGATCGTTTACAGAACACTGAGTCCGCGGGGCCACGAGCGCTTCGCTCGCGCGATTTTTGAAAAACAATTTAAATAATTTGCTAATGTCCGCTAGTCCTACGTGTAATTATATGTTTAATGAAGATGGTGTTTTCCCTGACTTGTTGAAATTGACTGTTATAAAACCAATGCACAAAAAACTTGACAAAAATGACATGCATAATTATCGCCCCATAGCACTTGTTCCAATCATGTCTAAAATCTTTGAAAGGGTAATACATAACTGTATATATAACTATTTTGAGGGTCACAATCTACTGTGTACGGAACAGGTAGGATTTAGAAAAAATAAATCAATAGATATGGCAGTTTACAACTTTCTAGCCACAGTAGTGACGAATGTAAACAAAGGAAAGCAAGTGTGTGCGCTGTATATGGACTTAACAAGGGCTTTTGACTATGTTGACCATAAAATTTTGCTAAAAAAATTATATGCCTACGGAGTCAGGGGAAATGTGTATTCATTAATTAAATCCTTTTTAAGCAATAGGACACAGATTACAAAAATAAAAAGGCTATGTAACCAAACTAAAAAAGTCATAGAGTATACGTCAAATAGCAGAAACGTCTCAATTGGTGTACCACAGGGCAGTGTCCTTGGTCCATTACTCTTTATAATATATTTGAATGACCTACCTAAAGTAACCCAGTATAAGACGGTTCTATTTGCGGACGACAGTACAATTGTGTTTACTGGAAATAATAGGGAACATTTAGAGTATGAGGTAAATTTGACATTAAATAATACAATTAACTGGTTGACATGTAATAATTTAATTCTTAATGTAGACAAAACATATCTTATGACATTTAGAAATAGGGTGAACAAAATTTCAAATATGAACATAAATTGCTGTAATAAGAACGTCACAGAGACCGATGTAACTAAGTTTTTGGGTCTTAATGTAGATAACAACCTAAATTGGAAAAGACATATAGAACTACTATGCAATAAAGTAAATGCATTCTCATATGCCTTATACATGTTAAGGAAAACGGCGAGTCAAACAGCTGTGCTCACAGCATATCATGGATATGTTGTACCACTATTAAAGTATGGGGTCATATTTTGGGGCAATTCCATAGATAAAGAGTCTGCGTTTGTGTCACAAAAAAGATGCATCCGATCTATATGCCATATAAAGCCCATGGATAGCTGCAGACCCTATTTCTCTCAGTTAAATGTCTTAACACTACCATGCATGTACATTCTGGAAGTAGTATTGTTTGTCAGGAAAAATAGACATTTATTTACAAATCTAAACAGCAAAAGACATAAACTAATTTTAAGCATGCCGGCAAACAAGACAGCCTTCATGAATAAGAGCTTTTTATGTATGGCCCCTCGCCTTTACAATAAACTTCCAAAAGAATTGTTAAAAATACTTGAATTGGATAAATTTAAGGATAGAGTAAAACGGCTATTGTTAGAAAAATGTTATTACTCAGTTGATGAATATTTGAATGGAAAATGATAAGTGTCTTGATATGTTTACCTAAATGTTTATTTTTAATTTTATTATATTGACATATTTTTTTATTGTATTGATTAATTTATATTGACATTTCAAAACAAATGGATAATAAATATTCATTGACATTTTAGCTCATTAATAATATTTATTGACATTTTATTAATTAAAAATAATTGTTGACATTTACTAATTAATAATAAACTATTGACCTCTCTCTGAATAAATACCTAATATTATTGAAATCAAATTAATGAGTTAAAGGATTATCAAGGAGTATTTTTGACATATCAGCTAAATTTAAGGTACTTATCAATTTAAATTTGAAATAATTAATATCATGATTACCAGGTCCATCATTGATATTTAGTTCATAAATACCAATTGTTGATACATTAGCTCGGTTTGATCTATTTTAACTTTAATATATAATGTCTGTTAACCATTTTGCATGCCTTTGGTGGAAATATGGTGATACTTTAAATTTACTTTGAACACCTTACATGTAATAACTACCTGTATTTCGCAACAATAAAGAATTAAAAAAAAAAATAATAATAATAAATATTTCTTTATTGTTGGCAACAAGGCCCAAATTGGTTAGTAACATTATTTACTTAGTAACTAGTGTTAGTATAAGTACACATTAAAAGCAATGTCCGCTTGTATTACTGAAAATCGTAGAATGTTAAATATTTGTGTCAAAAAAAAAAACATTATTTTTTATTCAAATTGTGTTACCTTGTCAACAGTGGGTCAAGAAGCGTCGGTAGGTGAATGGTCCCGTGTCGAAGGAACACCTTCAGACCCGGACCCTAATAAGCCGTTCGCTAAGATGGACAACACACCGCTTTTCAACACTGATGGGAGGCTCAACCCTTCCATCACGATATTAGGTAATGCTTTCACAGTATTCTGTTACAGAACTATTAAGTGTGTGTGTGTGTGTGTGTGTGACATACTATGGACGCCCTAGCATCCATTTAACTCTGACAAGCCTATATTCACAATAATGTATGGAACAATGTCATATTTTTTGCCATTTATTATTACTGCTCTGCTCCCTTGGATAGTAACATGATGTTATCTATTCTATTGGCGAACAAATAGTTAAATCGATACTTAATGCGTTTTTAAAATGCATCTATTGAATTATATTAATAATTAATAATATAATATAATAATTATATTATAAAATTGACAAAATGAACAAACCTCTTTTTAAAATTAGTACCTAGGTATAGATTGTAAAAACGTACATAATAGTCAAGCCTGTATCCACGAAGGGATTTCTAGCGGCATAGTATACCGCCTAAATTTGTTGCTGGGTTGCAATGAACAGTCATAGGTTTTTTCGTATTCAGGTTCCGCAATCATAATAATAGAATAATTATATAGTGGCTACCCTGTGGGTCTGGGCGTGGACACTCTCTCGCTCGAGGCCATGGTACGAGCCATGCTCTCCAGCGGGAGTAAGTGGGACTGCGCCGCCTCTTTCTGCGAGCAGGTCATGCTCGCGAAGGAGGCGGCGGGCCGGGTGCGGGAGAGAACTCTCCCACCCGAGTTCCGCAGTCGGCGCCCTGGGCGCCGCCGACGTGTCTTCGCCGAGGACTATCGGCCTCCATGACCGGGGGTCTGAGGACGGTGAGAGGGCCGCTCACCGTCCTTACAGAAGCAGGCCCATGACGGCAGCGTGACGTGAAAAACTCACGCACGCCCCCCCCTTAGAAGCGGGATCACACAAGAAACCCCCCAAAGACGCGGGATAGCACCCGACCACCCCCTGGGTGAGGCCGCAGTGGCGGCCGTAGGCCCATTGGGAGTACTGGAACATCCTTCCGAGGGCTTACCCGGGGCTCCCAACCATAGGCTATTGGGCGTTACGTGAGGTTTTTTAGTCGCTAGGAGTCCGGCATAATATCCATGAGGATTTTCCTTCACGTAAACAAAAAAAATGTGGCTGCCCTAATATGAGCTAAAACTATTGTAAATGTGAATTAATTTTGGTCTCGAGCAGGACTCGAACCTGCGTTCCTGGTTAATCCGACCAGTCGCCCTAACCGTTAGACCACCGAGATATTACTCTCGACCGTCAAATTCTTTCACCTCATTAAATGGTACATGGCACCCACGTCGCCATGCCAGATGTAATGAGATTTCACATTTAATTTGTGAATGAGTTTGCATTCTAATTGCTTTTCAAAATTATCTCTAAATCTATTATTTTTTAATTTCAGGTGCAAACGTAGTAGTACCAGCTGAAATGATTCTTCTCAACTCAATAGTGCTGCCACATAAACATCTAACAAGGAGTTTCAAACACGAAATTATATTATAGTCCTGTATGGTAACACTGACAGGGTATTTTGTACGACCAAACCTAAGATTTTATACTTTAAATATTGTGTAAAAGTGTTTATAAAAGTTGTAATTATTATAAGATTTTAATTTTTTTAACCTTTTGGACGGCCATTTCTTAACGTATTTGGAAGTAGGCCCGCTACTTCAGTGTTCAGTAAAGTATCAATGTGCTAAACAACTTACGTTGCGGTGGATTCAGCGATGGGTGATCGTATGTGGCATTTTCTTTAACGAGAATTTCCGTGTTTCGGAAGGAATGTTGTCGTTAGCTAAGTTTAAATCTTTATGAATGGCTTGATAAATTTCAGCAACAGGTAACCAAATCATTAAGTCGGCCGGCTTTCCACCAACACGGAGAAGAGAGGATTCCACCGAGACTTACGCCCAAAAATATACGTTTATCACGGTCCGTCCAAAAGGTTGATGATAACCATAGAGCAATACGAAAAAGGAGTCGCCTTTAAGCTATCTGACGAAACCTTTTTTTTTTAGATACCATCTTTTTCTTTAAATAAAGTGTGAATTGGAATTTATGAAACAACGTAAAATTATAAGGAACGCAAAATTTAAAGAGAAAATATTTATCTCTACACGAAAGGGTGGGAGTGAATTATTTTGTAATGTGAATTTTTCAAAAATCAATAGAGAAGTTTAAAACTGTAACTGGTTTAAACTGTAAGGCGCCTTCTTGGACAGACATGTCCAATCGCATTGCTGTATGTTAATAACTGACGAAAGATTTATGTTATTTTAGTATTTTGTATTATTATGTTGAGTTACAATACAGTAAAAACTATTTTTATATACATAACCGATTGAACTAAGATATATATATGTTTTATGATCTATACGAAAAAAATATGCTATAGATGTCGGTATATTGGACTTTAAAAATGATTATGTGAAAAGGCTCTTCAACTGTTACTTTCAGGAAACATAGATGGCATTGTTCTGACACCACGTAAACGGGGACTACTATGCGATCCCTAAAAGATCATGCCGCGTGTACAGCTTGGCAAAAAGAGAAGAAAATAATGGAGGAGCCACTGTGCTGTTCATATGGCAACCCGTTAAAAAGAACCCTACCAATCAAATTTTATAACGTCATTGACTGACAGACATATGTGACGTTATTGGCAGCTTTTTGACAATGTAGCCAGCCTGCAAAATATTAGTTCCGTTTCTAGACTTTTTTGCCAAGCTGTAGCAGTAATTTAACCATTATCCATGCATGACAGCGTGTAGTTCGTTTGTCAGTCACTTCAATCAACACAACTAAACGATCACGCATAATACATGCCATGCCGCATAATCGTCTATGGACCACTTTACATTATTATCGATGGGCTTACGCATTTGCCGTATTTCTATCCTTCTCTTGCGCATTGAAACATAAGTAATTAGAACGAGATACATAGAGTCTCCGCTCACGCCGGCGAACGCGCTTTGCTGTATTTCTCGCTCTGAGAGCTGGTGTTTTAAAGCGCAAGAAATCGATATAAATATGGCAAAATGCGAAAGCCCGGAGATAAATAAAAGTAGTCCCTATAAAACTACTTTGCTGACGTACGAAGGACAGCACAATATAATGGACTTCGTTTTGAACAATTTTCTACAATAATAAATAATAATAGAATAATAAATAAATATTTGTGGACATTCTCACAATAAAGGCACAAACAAAACAACTATTGTAAGTTTTTGTTTTATTTTCAACCACATCATCATCATCATTGCATCATATTTGGTAATCTCCACTGCCATCACAAGCATCAACTTATTAGATAAGTCTGTATCGATGAAGCGGCAGTGGTTGCCGTAGGTCTGTTCTTTATAGGGCTTACCCGGAGGATTGCAGGATTTTCCTCACGTTTCAAAAAAATGATAAGTCTGTATTGTTTATAGCTAAAATGCTTTTTACGTGTAAAAATCCCTCATGAATGCAGTGCCACACTCTTGCAGACTATATACTATGGTTGCTTGGTGGTATGGAGTCTTATCGAGGTCTCCTCCAGGGGTCCAAACAGTGGCGGCGTAAGGCGTGGGCGACGTGGGCCATCGCCCACGGCCTCGCGGTACAACGGGGCCTCGCGCCTCAAATTTTTATGCAGTGCTTCAAAGCGAGAATAAAATAAAAAAAGATATAAATTAATTTTGCTGTGAAAATTATGTATCGATTCATACAAATCGGCGGACAGGAATCTTGAAAAACTTTTTACTGATTTTACAAAAACTAATGATGCCAATGTGTTTATCTTAATAATTGTAGTCGAAAACATGCAGACACAATTTTGATTATACTTCAATTTTAAAAAATATTCAACAAAAACTGATTTCAATGTATGGAAAAGTACATTAAAAAAAGGGTTAGCTTGCGATTTTCTCGTGTTTTCTTATGTTAACGCTTATAGTGGCTTTTAATGGGTTGTTAGCAAAATATCTGCCAAACATTTTAGGTACCACTCTGGGAGCTATATGACAAAATATAATTTTTCTAATTTTCTTTAAGAAAATATGTATAATTATATCTTTTACTTTGCATGTAATAATGTAATGTCTAATTCTTTTTTTTTTACAGTTATCCCTAAAACTACATTTTAGCTTAGTACTGTCCTACCCACATCAAAAATAATATGACTAGCTTATACGGGATCGGGAGTTTTTGAGAGATACTTATAAGCAGACGCCTATAATTTTTTTCTACTTTTTTAGCAACATTTTTGTATTGTATAGTATTACACCCATTAGGATTTGAAGAAAATAATGTATTAATCAAATAAAGCAATAACACGTTTTATAAAAACGTGAAATTTGCGCAAGAGACACTTCCAAAGTGGAAAAATATGCCCCAATCTAACTACTAAACTAAGAGAATGAAAATCTAAAAAAAAATATATGATGTACATTGCCATAAAATCTACTAACGAAAATTGGTTTGAACGAGATCGAGTTGGTGGTTTTTTTAATACGTACATAAACCGCAATTTTCGCCTAGAAAAGTCACTATAACCCGGTTCATTAAAGAAAGGAATCTTAAATGGCGGTGCTTATCCTGTACTCTCGCTCGCACACTAGTGCCGTCTATACTCACTCTCGTACCGTAAACAAAAAAAAAATCTTGATTTGCTTTCACGTTAAGTTAATAAAAATTTTCGTTCTTTATTTTAACCAACATCATGATCGTCAATGACATAATGTGGTATACGTTGCCAGGTACTTTTTTCGGGATGAAAGCACTCTATGTCCGTTTCCGTACAAATGGACATAGTGTCCTTTTATCCCGAAAAATTTAGGTATAGGCACTGTTTCCGATGAAAATGATAATAGATGCCAATTTTTGACTTTCACTCTGGCAAAGCCGCGCTGGCAGAAGCACGTCATACGGTGCTAAGTGTACTGTAACATCGGTCATCCACAAAGAAATGAATACTCTTGAAACAAATCATTGCTCTCAATTAAATAACTACGAACTGACAACGGAACTAAATGTACTACCTACACGTACTAGAGTTCTGAACTAGTTTTTTGAAGTGAAACTTCTTTATCGGCGTTGGAAAAAAATTTGCGTCACGTCACGTCACGATTTTTGGTTACGCGCCATCTTTGTTCTGTTCCCCACCACGGTGGATTCGAATTAAGAGTACTTTATCCAGGGATAGCATGTCATTTAAGGGTTTTTGAACTTTTGGACTTTTGGACTTTTGGACTTTTGGACTTTTGGACTTTTTGGACTTTTAGACTTTTAGACTTTGGGACTTTGAGACTTTGGGACTTTGGGACTTTGGGACTTTGGGACTTTGGGACTTTGGGACTTTGGGACTTTTGGACTTTTGGATGGGATCTTGGTACTTTGGGTCTTTGGGACTTTGAAACTTTGGGACTTTGGGACTTTTGGACTTTTGGGCTTTTGGACTTTTGGATGGGACCTTGGTACTTTGGGTCTTTGGGACTTTTGGAGTTTTGGACTTTTAAACTTTTAGACTTTGGGACTTTGGGACTTTGGAACTTTGGGACTTTGGGACTTTGGGACTTTGGGACTTTGGGACTTTGGGACTTTGGGACTTTTGGCCTTTGGGACTTTGGGACTTTTGGACTTTTGGATGGGATCTTGGTACTTTTGGACTTTTGGATGGGACCTTGGTACTTAGGGTCTTTGGGACTTTTGGACTTTTGGACTTTTGGAGTTTTCGACTTTTGGACTTTTGGAGTTTTAGAATTTTAGACTTTGGGACTTTGGGACTTTGGGACTTTTGGACTTTTGGCCTTTGGGACTTTTGGACTTTTAGATGGGACCTTGGTACTTTGGGTCTTCGGGACTTTGGAACTTTGGGACTTTGGGACTTTGGGACTTTTGGACTTTTGGCCTTTGGGACTTTGGGACTTTGGGACTTTGGGACTTTGGGACCTTGAGACCTTGGGACTTTGGGACTTTGGGACTTTTGGACTTTTGGCCTTTTGGACTTTTGGACTTTGGACTTTGGACTTTTGGACTTTTGGACTTTTGGACTTTTGGACTTTTGGACTTTTGGACTTTTGGACTTTTGGACTTTTGGACTTTTGTACTTTTGGACTTTTGTACTATTGTACTTTTTGACTTCATTTAAGGTGAGGTGAAAATTAAGTTTATGAAGAAGTTTCACTTCTTACGTGTGTACACTAAGTACACGCAATTTTTTTTTTGGATATTGTACTATATTGGATCGCACCGTTCACTGACTGAGCAAGCACAAGTCTAGTATTAAACACAAACATACCTACTTCATGTAACAACCTAGTTCACTCGTGTCAATCACTTTGTTTAACTTTAGTCAACTAGTGGTATAGTACGAATTAGTACTTAAGTAAAATCAATTTATAGTCTTACCTTTCGGAGTTTCCAGGTAATCTAAAAAACGTTATCTCTGGGTGCGTTATTGACGAATTCATGCAACCAAAACAAGCACAATAGACACTAGTTGTCATATTAAATATTTTTAGTAAATAAAACACGCGCGGTTACTATTTAAAAAACGACACACCGTCCATTCGTCTACTCGGCACAATCGCGACCATGGTGTTATCACTTAGAACTGAGCATTGAATTATAATGTAACCAACTTACGTAGGTTCTCAACGTTGCAGTTACATTGAGACTTGTCATGATATTTAATTTCGTTTCATTATAACGTAAGAGTTTCCAGAAACACGTGGTAGTTGGCGCTGTAAGCAATATTAAAAAATCTAATATTTTAGTTAAAAATTCACAACTAGATGGCGCTGTGCCTTTTTTTAAATCGCGGTATGGTTTCGTTACATAGGGTCATATAAGTAAGACTACTTTTCTGCCCAAGGTAGTTAATTATTATTTTTTACGATCTTTAAATACATTTTTCTAAAAGATTCAAGTTTATTTAAATATATTTGTTACACTCGATTTTTATTTATTGCCACGCAGTCAGAAAGTTTCTTGTAATAGCTGCTTGGCACCGCTGGTGTCGTCATTTAGTCGAGTGACGTCTCTCATGGTGTTATCACTTAGAACTGAGCATTGAATTATAATGTAACCAACTTACGTAGGTTCTCAACGTTGCAGTTACATTGAGACTTGTCATGATATTTAATTTCGTTTCATTATAACGCAAGAGTTTCCAGAAACACGTGGTAGTTGGCGCTGTACGCAATATTAAAAAATCTAATATTTTAGTTAAAAATTCACAACTAGATGGCGCTGTGCCTTTTTTTAAATCGCGGTATGGTTTCGTTACATAGGGTCATATAAGTAAGACTACTTTTCTGCCCAAGGTAGATTAATATAATTTTTTACGATCTTAAAACAAATTTTTCTAAAAGATTCAAGTTTATTTAAATATATTTGTTACACTCGATTTTTATTTCATGGCCACGCAGTCAGAAAGTTTCTTGTAATAGCTGCTTGGCACCGCTGGTGTCGTCACTTAGTCGAGTGACGTCTCTATCTCATAATATACAAATGTACTCTGTGACGTCTCTATCTCATAATATACAAATGTACTCTGTGATCGCGACTGCGGACGCTGCTTGCTTGCTGAAAGGCATGCCGAAAACGAGAATCGTAGGTATAGCTTGCGCTTCGACCGTTTGTAGGGAGCTACAATACTGGTTAAACATATATTAAACATATATTTATACTGTGGTTAGGTATAGGTATGTAGGTACTTAGAAGTCATAATCTGATGCGCTCACAGAAGCAGTCATAATGTTTATAAATTGTAAGTTGTCAGACACGCATTTCACCAGTTCTTTTATTTGAGATGATGTCAGTACCTAGTAAATAAATGGCAATTTCATATGGTTATGACGTCACTCGGTATGTTATCTATTACGGTCTCAGACTCATGACGGCAGCATGACGTGAGTGATTCACGCACGCCCCCCCATAGACTCGGGATAGCACCCGAACCACCCCCTAGGCGAGGCAGTGCAAGCGCAGTGGTAGCCGTAGGTCTGTTGGTAGCCCCGGCACATCCTTCCATGGACTTACCTGGGGCACGCAACCGTAGGCTGTTGGGCGTTACGTGAGGCTTTTTTAGTCGGTAGGAGTCCGGCATAGCATCCATGAAGAATTTTCCCTCACGTTAAAAAAAATCTCAGAGGCACGGAAACGTTCGAAAATTGGAAATAAAGACCAATCGAAGCGCTCTAGGCCCCGCAGTTTCAGTTTTCTGTAAACGATCACTGCAGTAAGCAACTTTCTCTATGACCGAGCTTGGATGGGTGATCCCTGTGCAACGTAAATGACAGTGAATAAGCCAAGTTGAAGGCTTTATGGACTGCTCGAGAAATTTCAATATCGCGCACACAAGCGCGTAACCAGGGCGTCACCGAGTATCAGGGAATGTAACCTTGTCTGCTACCTTAGTAGTGGGTATAAAAAAGTGTGCGGTCCCCCATACCACACTTGAGATATTAGGTACGTGTATTAATTCTCTCTTCTCTCTCTCTTAATACACGTGATTCGGCGTAGGGGCGGGGAGTCTAAAACCTCACCAAGATCACCAAGGGGGAGGCGGGGGCGCAATAATGGGCAAAAAATATTTATTTTACACTTTATTCTACGCCAAGTAAATAAAAAAATAACAACACGTGATTCATGGAAGACCCTTTTTTTTGAAGCTATGCCGGACTCCTACCGACTAAAAAACCTTACGTAACGCCCAGCAGCCTCTGGTTGGGAGCCCCGGGTTAGCCCTCGGAAGGATGTCCCAGGACATAGACGACCCCTTATGTATAAATAGACGGTGATCCTATTGCCGTGTGAAAATGGACAGGCGCAGATTATGATCGCATGCTGCTGAAAATTTTCAAGCTGCTCATTACGCCTACAACTTGGCTTAACCTCTACCACGTACTGGTAAATAGGACCAAATGCTTACGTGGCTTCCGGCGCTTTTGGTTAAAGCGGGGAATACATTCACGCGCCGCGCCGTTATCCCATCCACTGGAGCAGCTGGGATAGTGTGTGGGACTCAGTGGCGTTGCCTGAATATTTTCAAAAGGTAAGCCGGTAAATTATTAGTCACCAGCCACGAACTCGTGGCTTACTTTAGGCGAAAATCCACGAATCAAATCTTGAAAAAATGTGGGAGAATAGGACACATATATACATTTGCGTAGTACTAACGAAGCAGACGCAAGATGATCAGGAAGCCGGGCTTACCGCGTGATGTCAGAGATAGGGTCTTTGAACTTTGACTCGAAAATTGATTGCTATGACTTTTGTAGCAGGGGTTGAGACGAAAATGCCGACTTACCGTGTAAATTTGCAAATATTTTTATATTTGAATGAGTGTTCGAGAATATATTATTGTGTTTATTAGTTATGAGCAAATATTACATGTCACTGCCAGATCTGCAAAGGGAAGCCACAAGGAATCGGCTTGTATGGAGAATTCGCCACTGTGGGACTCAAACGGCGGCAGCGGGGCAGTGCGCCTCCCGCTTTGCCGCCATCACCTTGGCAGCGAACGAGGCGACAGCGACCCAGCGTACTGCTACTGCATAGCAGTCTTTGAAAGCCCGCCACGATCCCGAGAGATGACCCCTCGTGCAAATGGGTCAACTCCCGTCAACACGAGACTGAGAACGCTCCCACTGATACTCTACTGCACGGAAAGGGGGAAAGCGTAGGGACGTCGTTACCCAAATGCGACCCCCCGACACAGAATCAGCTTTTTTAGGTTAGGTTTTTTTAGGTAGGTAGGTATTAGGTCATTGGTACAGCAAATAACTAAGGGGCAGCACGCCGCACCCATAAGCCGATACTCCAGGGTGCACCGGCAAAGTCCGATCACCACTCCACCTATAGCCTTAAAGGATAGGAAACAGAACCGCACGTCGTGGTTTCCCGTTCTCGCACCCCTATAACGCATGTTACTTCATAATAGGTAGGTACCTTATTAGCATGCTAATAGCATGAATTTTCTTAAATCGATTCCTAATGAATGAATCAATTCAAAATCGATAAGTTTCAGAATTTTTGCAGACAAAAAAATCTTTCCTCTTTATCTTAAGAGGGCAGCATAGATGACATCATTCCTGTAAAGTGCATCTCTTCAATTTGCTCAAACTTTGCTATTGCAAACATATTGTATAAAGTTAATGCGGTGTGGACCGGCTCTTACAGCTATTATGGTCCACACATCACAAACTTTACTGCACATTCTGTTGCATAAACAAGTTTGTACAAGTGTCGTCGTCCATACTACGGCACAAGCACCTCATGCATTTGAACGTGGGTAGAAAATATTTTAGCGCACTTATATTAGATAATAAACGCGAAAAAGAAGTTTGTATGTATTGATTTTTGACAATTTTTCACGCAAAATCAACTGAAGGGATTAAAATAAATAAATAAATATGGTTGGACATTCTTACACAACATCATCTAGCCCAAACTAAGCTTTAAAGCTTGTGCTATGGAATTTAGACGACTGATAGACATACTTAGGATATATTTCTAAATACATACACATTATACATAGAAAACACCCAAAAAAGTACCCAAACTCCAGCGCCGCAGGCGGTAACTCTACCGACTACGCTACTGAGGCAGTCGATTATAAATTAAACTATACTGTAATAGGTATTCTATTAAGTATACGACAATAAAGTAAATAAGCTATAGCTTATTTTTGATCCCTGAAACAAATTCCTGCAAGTAGGGAATGGGCACGTGAGAACTTCACCACACAGGTGGAGCCGAGGGCATCTAAAAATAATTAAGATTTTTCATGCAAATCTCAAATTTGATTTAACAAGTCCCATTTTTTACACTTGTTGCCCACATAAAAAGTCTGCCCTGGAATCGTGCGGAGCATAGCCCTATCCGAGGCCATCTTAAGGATCTGCAATACCTATAGGTACTGATATCATATAGCCAAATCCCTTGCGGGGTAGGCAGAAAGAACCGACGCCGCACGGCACGGTCCATACACACCTCACTTGCTTCTTCAACTTCTTTTTCTTTTTTTTTCTTCTTCTTCTTTTTCTTCTTCGTGAAGATAGATAGATAGATTTATCATATAGCCAGCTGTTTGATTGGAATCGATAAACAATGCGAAAGCGTGGCTGTCTCAAACAGAAAACAGACGAGGAAAATGACAGCTGGAAGACCTAAAGTGAGTCTTCGTGCCGGGATCCCTCCTTGGAATTTATAAGAGAGGGCTTGTAAGTCGCTTAAATGGCTCAAGGAGGCATTAGATGGTACCTCGAGTGTTACTTGGGTAACCAAGGTGCTTCTGAAAGGACAGCGAGCAGCCCCCTTTTCCTCATGATGTACCTATGTACGTGAGTATCAAATCAGCCTATGGCAGTCCACTCCTGGACGTAGGCCTCTCCCAATTTACGCCACAACACACGGACCTGCTCTCTCCGCATCCAGTCCCAGCCTGCGACCTTTTCTAAATCGTCGGTCCATCTGGCGGGTGGACGTCCTTACACCACGTTTGCCAAGTCACGGTTTCCACTCCAGAACTCGTTTGCTCCATCGGCCGTCGGTTGTTCTGCTGATGTGGCCGGCCCACTGCCTCTTTAAAGTGCTTATTCTGCAAGCTATGTCGACCACTTCAGTTCTTTGTCGGGTAACCTCATTTCGAAGTTAATCCCTCAAAGCCACTCCAAGCATAGCTCGTTTCATAGCTCGCTGCGCGACCTAGGGCACGGACCGACAACACCGTGAGTGTCAACGTCTCGGCACCGTAAGTCGTAACGGGTAGAACTCACTGGTTGTAGACTTTCGTCTTCTGGCATTGCGGTATAGGCGAGTTTATTATAACTCTCGGTTCGGTATCTCTCGGGACGCAGTGGAGGAAAATCGTGAACAGCTTGTGTCTGAAATCGAGGCTACTCTTACTAGAGTGTCCCATTGGGATGGACAAAATCTTGTCCAGTTTAACCCTTCCAAGACACAAGCGTGTTTTTTCACCGCTAAGAAAACCCCAATTACTGTAGCGCCGCAAATTCACGGCACATCTCTTTCCATCTCCAAAAGTATAGGGATCCTTGGCGTTGACAACTCCAGTGACGTTCAGTTCCGTAGTCATTTGGAGGACAAGGCTAAGCTGGCGTCCAAGAAGCTAGGTGTGCTCAACCGGGCGCGGCGGTACTTCACTGCGGCGCCCACACTGCTTCTTTATAAGTCGCAAGTGCGGACGCACTTGGAGTACTGCTGTCACCTCTGGGCGGGGGCACCTGAATATCAGCTTCGTCCATTTGACTAGGTGCAAAGACGTGCTGTAAGACTTGTCAACGATCCTATACTTACAGATGGTGTGGAATCTATTCGCGACAGGAGAAACTTTGCCTCCTTATGCGTGTTCTACCGCCTGTACAATGGTATGTGCTCTGAGGAATTGTTTGATAAGATGCCCACGGCTACGTTCTATCATCGCACCGCTCGCCACAGACAGGGTGTTCATCCTCACACTCTGCGTTCGGAGCGTTCCAGCACGGTTAGATCCGATAGGGGTTTTCTTCCGCGCACGCTTAGGTTGTGGAATGATCTGCCTCGGTTTTCCCAAACGCCTACAGTATGGGGTTCTTCAAGAAGGGTTTTACTTAGAAGGTTTTTACATGGTCGGCAGCGCGAGTGTGGCGCCTCTGGTGTTGCAAACGTTCATAGGCTGCGGTGACCACCGCGTGGTCCTTCTGGTGGGCCGTATGCTTGTCTGCAACCTTGGTGGATGCTGCCTAGCCCAGCCGGATCATGTGAGTATGTAAATACTAAATTATTAAGAAAATATAAAAATCTAAGTTCTTTTTTTTATATTTAGCTCGCTAAATTGACGTCGCCACCAGCCTGATGGAAAGCCGTGGAGCATCTAGCAATTGGGGGCCACCTCTGAAAGCGGTCCTCAAATTGGCAGCCTTGTGATGTGCCTCTTCACGCTCCGCTTGAAGAACCCAGGATTGTAAGAGGAGGGAAACACGTGCGCTGGCAGGTCGTTCCAGGTTTTTATGGTTCGACAGAGAAACGATATTTTGAATCGTTCAGTTCTAGCGAAGATTCTCTCCACTGTGTGAAGGTGGCACCTCTGTCCAGCACGCGTTGTTCAGGATCGGAATGGAGAAGGCGGGATTAGGTTGAAGAGATCTTCAGAACACTCACCGTGATAGATACGATAGAATGCAGCCAGAGACGCAATAGTTCTTCGCTGCGCCAACGGCTCCAAACTTTCCGTAACCTCCTGGCAGTTGATAATGCGAATAGCACGCCGCTGCATAGAGTCCAGCGCGTCAAGCAAGTAGGTACCTACCTCGCGGAGTCCTCTAAAGGTGAGAGCAGTATTCCACGCAAGGACGTATCTGCGTCTTGTACAGCAGACACCTTAGGTTTGGTGTAAAAAACCGCTTCACCTTGTTTAGGACTCCTAAGTACATACAAAGACTATTTTATACAAATTACCTACTTGACTCTGATAAAACACTTAAGTCCAGATAGCGCAAGAATTGAAAAAAAGGTTTTTTACTGCTGTGTTTTACATAATAGGTAGGTAGTAGGGAATGCAATCCCGCAACAAGATTGTAATCCCGGTATTTGCGGGACTAAGCAATCTCAGTCCCGCGGGATCCCGGTATTTGCGGAATCCCGCATATTTCTGAAAGTCATTGAGAAAAGAATAGAATTCTGTATCATACATCCATCTAGAACTGAAAAATAGTCACCCCCTTAATCCCCGAAGGGGTAGTCAGGACGAGGCATATGGTCTCATCTCATACCTAATGTCCTTTTCTCAAAATTTCCCATTCTCAAAATATGTGCACTACAGGATTAACCCCGCTCAATCTGACTTAGATAGGTTAGGTTAGAAGGCTAAGGCCGGAGCGGAGCGCAGCGAAGCTTCCGCATTAGCCTTCGTGGTTATTTTCCTTAATGGCTTAACGTGCCATCCGAAGCACGGCAACGCTCAAATAAATGTCACAAAGTGGTCACCCATCTAAGGACCGGCCGTAGTAAATGTAACTTACTACAATGATCTTTTACAGAACACTGAGTCCGCGGGGCACAAGGAAAAATAAATTATTTAATATTACTTTTGTATTGAGATTATTAAACCGATATACATATAAGTAATAAAATAGCTACTGCAAATTATTAGAAGCGCAGAAAACATAGTATGTCAAAATTTTTGTCTGCCAAACGACTCCTAACTTTACATGTCAGATAGTCAGCAAGCAATGTACGAGATAATTGAATACTTTTATAGTACAAGAAAAGTCAAATCTCCCTGATTAAATCACTAAAATCAAATAAGTACGTTATCTAAATAATATATAACTCAAAGGTGACTGACTGACATAGTGATCTATCAACGCACAACCCAAACCACTGGACGGATCGGGCTGAAATTTGGCATGCAGGTAGATGTTATGACGTAGGCATCCGCTAAGAAAGAATTTTGATAAATTCTACCCCCAAGGGGATAAAATACGGGAAGCGGGAACGGGAACAAATTTTACTGTGGGCGAAGCTGCGGGCATCCGCTAGTTAGGTTATATATTACGTCACAATTACAAAAAACCTTTCTCAAACCGAATCAGTTTGTGCGCTTCCGCTTACAGAATAACACATGGCGTTTACCTTTGCACAATCCCGCTAATCCCGCGGGATTCCGCACGATTTACGTGCGGGACTGGTCCCGCAAATATACTGCGGGATCCCGGTATTTCGGGATCCCGGTATCCCGGTATTGCATTCCCTAGTAGGTAGGTAGATATATATCTGTATGTGACACCATAAATACTAAACGGATGAACGATTTGGATGTGGTTTGCTCCATTAAAAACCTGGTTTTCTAGCGGTTGTTCTTAGAAATAATTTATCAAAATTGGTTCAGCCGTTAGTTTTTCTAGGTCTTTTGGATTGGTAATTTAGAATATTTTGTAAATTTAGAATATTTTGTTTTATAAAGACCCGTTGGCCATTGAAATTCGACAATAAATTTTATAAAACTTTGGCTTATTGCAGTAGTTTCTTCTCCAGATAATTTTTTATTGTGTCAAATATCACGTTCTTGTTTCGCGCAGATTTCTAAGGTTATGAAATTTTCGCTTCACGAACTAGATATTAGATATTTTTGCATGTAGGTAGGTAGGAAGTCTAAAAGAACTTTATGCTTAAAACCTATCTATTGTAACGTTGTGGAACAACGGGTGCAATTAGGGGTTCAACATTAGGGGTTTTAAAATGAAAACGTAGATTAATAAATGAAAGCGCCATCTACCGAGTTAGTGTCGCAACGGCGGAAGCCTCATTCGTATTTAAAAAGCGGTCTTGACGTTTAGTAGTTTCGAGTGGTGCCGCTAGAGGCGCTGTACAAAAATATAAAAACAACCGCGCGCAAATTTCAAAGCCCCATTACTCAAATAATCTAAATATAAGACACTGTGCGTAGGTGCATCAGAGTATAATTTCAAAGTGAAGAAATATTGTTAGGAGCCAGGTGCTCCCAAAGTGATCAGCGATTTAGCTGCGAGCGTCAATAACCCCATCATTGGGTGAGTCAAATTAATTATAATGAATCTAGATTTTTAAAACAGTGAAAATTAACGGCTGTTGGTCAACCCTGTATGGGAGGGTAGATTACAGGGGTGTGAAAAAAAAAGGTCTCTGTAAACTTAGTATATAACCAAACATTGTAAGGCAGCCGACTCCTGACAGGTTTAACAGGGACCGGCTGTCTTAGCAATGGGCGGGAAAAAGGGTTCCAGCTAACCCGTCATCTGGAACATTCCAGGGTCCACCATACGGGTTGTCAAGATCCACCCTGCGGGTTCCAAGCAGGAACGTCCAGCCTACGGGATCCAGAGATCCACCCTTCGAGTTCGACGAGAACCTTTTACCCTACGGGCTACAGGAGATATCTTACTCTCCGGGTTGAAAACACCGTGCCAGCCGAAGTTGTGGACGGCACGGCTACATCAACAACTGCAGCATTCTCAAGGAAGGCAAAAACTAAGATAAGTCGGAACCCTGTGAAGGCCTTCGGAAACCGCACTTTCTGCCTGAAAAGACCCACGACCCCGAGTTATATCTAATTTGCAATAAACTATCATTTTAAAATTTAATCTCAACTTCTTATTTATTCTCTCTTTTTTCTTCCTGAAAGCCATCAGCTTTTCAGTGGCGCCCACATCGTGGTTTCGGGTAGCGAGAAAGCGGTTTCCGACGGGAGTCGGAGGTCATAATTATAAGATTATTCAATTTGTGTAAAATAGTCTTAAGAGTGCCCGTTAGCGGGGTAGTTTCCCTCCAAATTATCACAACTACCCAGGAATTTGGCTCTCCTGACCTCTGCTGCCAACTTGTTCTTTCCGGCTTATTTTGTGTGTTTTTTAGTGATTTTAGACAGATTTCGGCATAAACAAGAACAAGGCAAAATTTGAATTTTTCTCAACATAAATTGTAATTTTTCAAAATTTTAACGGTCCCCATTTTATTTTTCACACCCTCACGTATTTATTTTATGGTGAAAAAATTTTAATTAAATTTAAAGTAACAGTTTTTTTTGTTTTGTTCCAATTTTAAATATTACTTTATTAAAGTCTGAAGTAAAACTTCACATTTGAAACGCTTACATTAATATTAGTAAGTGATTTGTATTGCCTATATTCATCGTAAAAAGTAGTCACAGGATATCACCACCACAATTTTTATTTTTTTACGGCGTCAAACCGCCTCAATTTGTGTATTATTTTGTTGTATTTCCCATATGTGAATTTACAGCGAGACCAACAGCCGATAATCACACGTCTGGGTAACAATCCCTATTGAAATTTCACTCTAGTAAAACGGTAGAACAAAGATTTTACAAATTTCACTTCACGTAAATTTTAAAAGATTCATAATTGTTTCACTTTTCGAATTACGTCGAATTCTGATACACTGAAGTACAACTGTAAGAAAAAACATTCCAAACGTAGATCACGCAGTGAATACATTCTTGCCAAAAAACAATTATAAACTATTAACTTTGATTCGTGTTCCGAATAAACAACGGCAGATGTTGCTTTCATAACGTTTACAAGTAAGTTGAATTACTAGCTCGATAGTAGAAGAATTTTTTTTTCCATATAAACTGTGGGTGGAAGTGAATATAATACACTCCGGGCACCAACAGTCTCATACAAAACATTTCAAGAACCGTCCAAGTACGAATCGGTTTTCAAACAATTCGAAATATTCAAGGGTTCCGTAGTGGTGAGGAACAAATTACATAAAAGGTTGGTTACTACCATATAGTTTATTTCAAGAACCGTCCAAGTGCGAATCGTCTTTGACACAGTTCAGAATAATTAAGGGTTCCGTAGTAGTAAGGAACGATTTAAAGAAAAAATTAGTGGTACGAGTCAAAATACAATTAACTCGTAGTACGTTCGTGTGAATAGTTACATATCAATAAAAATAATAGCAGCGTCGAAAATTGCATTATTCGAGTAAAGCTGTAAAACACTTAGTTAATTTCATCAACCCATCATCACACACTTCACTTTCACTACTCACTGCTTAGGATTAGATTACATTTAAACACAGACAGACAGACAGACAATTAATTTCTAGAAGGGTCCAATCTATTAATTGAGTGAAGGAACCCTAAAAGGTACTATTTCCAAACTTAAGTATTTCCTAAAGCAAATACTAAGTTTTATAAAGGTTCAATTTATAATTCGGTTCAACGAACCCTAAAAAGTAGAATTTATTTTTCGTTATTCGGCGGGTGGATCGAAAAATATTCACATTCCTTAACATTCAACAAGACGTAAACAGACAACGATAAGGGCCGTCGTTCACTACAACAGAATTCGTTAGCGAATATAGCGAACATTCGTTGTTTACATAAAATTAACTTTTCATGTAAAATAAGTAGCAGATAAATACACTATACATTGGTAAATAATCATCATCACTAAAGATTCCCGGCTATAGTAATTGAAATAGTCAGTACAATGGCATTCAAATCAAATTTCACATCGCTTCCAAAAGCGGAACTTGCATATGAAGTTAAGATCCGGGGAGAGGAACCTGGTTCAACGGTGGCAGCCCTCAGGCAACAAATTAAAAAATTAAAGTTAACCACGGACGAAGAGGACTTACAGGTCTCCCCTTTAGAATTGGAGGAAGACTTAGTAGGATTGTATTCCTCGCTGGCCGTGTTGGAGAAGAACGTGGCGTCCCTTCAGGACAAATACATACTAGCATTATTGACTAGCTCCAAATCCTTATGTGCTCACATGGAGTCTAGGTTCGCTAGAATCATTCCCCCAGAGGAGTCAGATCTAAAAGAAAGATACGACGACTTTCATCTCACTTTCAAAACTACATACAAGAGATTGAAAGCCATATACGAAAGTTATTCGCATGCATCAAACACCAGCGAATTTGATGAGGCGGACGAGAGCATTGCTGCCCCTACCAATGAGGCGCAGGAGGCAGACACCCTCGCGGACATTAAAGAGAAAGCAAATAGTAACAACCGGAAAGAGAGGTCTTTTCAAGCTTTCCCGTAATATATGAGCGATGCTTTCTCGCGGAGCTTTCCAAATTAAAATACGACGGGAATTCGGAGGTACATTCTTTCATTGAGCGGGTGGAGGATTTTAGGCAGGCTCGAGAAATCGACGACAAGAGATTGTTAACAGCAGCCTCTGAACTGTTCACAGGCAACGCTCGGCATTGGTACCGCAGTAATCGCGATAAATTTGCGTGCTGGCAAGATCTAACGAATGCGTTAATACAGGATTTCGGAGTCAGCAACTACGAATACCGCCTATGGCAGGAAATTCGACAACGCACTCAGGGAAAGGGAGAAGGAATAGTGGTGTACCTGGCCATTATGGATGGAATGTTTGCTCGACTAAGTAACAAGGTGTCTGAAACGGAAAAGCTACACATCATCTTAAACAACATCAGACCAGTCTACGACACCATCCTGGCAACCAATGGAGACATAGTCTCATTGGAACATTTAAAGAAAATATGTAGAAAACATGAAGACATGGCGGCACGCAGAGCGTTCTTTACAGAGCCTCCAACAGCATCTGAAGGGATGGTAGCAGCGGAATTCGCATTCACAAGCAGGAAGACTGCGAGCAAGACCTCAACATCTACAGGGCAAAGTTACAACAACTTTAACAGAAACGGCCGTAACTTCCCAAGCAGCAGAATGGCGAACAATACCTACGGGAACAGTAACGCTTACAGCACAGGTTACAGCCGTGACAGTCGTAACTTCAGATCGCAAAACACTGTGGCGGCAACAACATCGGACGACACACGGCCATGTTCGAAGTGTGGTTCTAGGTATCATTTGACTATGGCATGCCGAAATACGAATGAGTCGTATGGTTACAAAGGTGGGACAAAAGAAGTTAGGTCTACAAGATGCAAAAACGAAATTACAAGTCAGAAGGAATCTTGTATACTCTCCCCATTACCTACAAATGACCCCAGGCCTTACGCCAAAATAACAATTATGGCAAACCCACAAGTAGAAGCATATGGATTGTTGGACACAGGAGCCGCAATCACAATTTTAGGCAACAACTCACACAGAGTATTACAAAATATAGGATATAAGATAGAGGAAGACATAAGTACAACGGTTACAACGGCCGGCGGACACACAACCGTTGTACAAGGAAAGGTAAAATTACCCATCAAATTCGAAGACAGAACTCACATAATTACGGCGTATATAGTGCCTAACATAACCACAAACCTAATTTTAGGTATAGATTTCTGGCTCAGATTCAACCTATGTCCCAAGTACTTCGGACATATACCCATAGTAGTGGACGATGACCCTAAACTGTCATTAATATCCGAAGAGCAAAATAAACTGTATGACTGGCGTAGCCTCACGCAACAACAACGCTTAATAGCAGAAAAAATGATATCGAAATGTGCCGAAATATCATATGAGAAAGTAGGGCTAGGCAGAACACATCTGATAGAACACACAATAGATACGGGAGACAGCAAGCCAATCAAACAACGTACCTATAGAATGTCCCCTGAGAAAACACGCATAGTATCAGAACAAATAGACGAGATGCTAAAGGCTGACGTCATCGAGCCTAGTCAGAGCCCATGGTCAAGCCCCGTACTAATCGTAAATAAAAAAGACGGCAAGCCCCGTTTCTGCCTAGACAGTCGCAAGCTCAATGCAGTCACAAAAAAGGACGCATACAGCCTGCCATACATATCAGAGATATTAGACAACTTGAGAGAAGTGAAGTATCTTACAACACTGGATCTCTCCAAAGCCTTCTGGCAAATTCCTTTAGCACCAAAAGACCGGGAAAAAACAGCCTTCTTCATCCCAGGACGAGGAGCATACCATTACAAGGTTTTACCATTTGGACTAAGCAACTCAAGCAGCTCACAACAAAGACTAATGGACAATCTATTTGGGCCACAGTTTCAAAACAAGGTGTTCTGTTACATAGATGACATAGTGATAGCGTCATCTACATTCGAAGAACATGTGTCACTCATTTCAAGAGTTCAACAAATATTAAAAAGGGCAAATCTAACCATCAATCTGGAGAAATCTAACTTCTTCAAGGACAGGCTAAAGTTCCTGGGGTACATTGTGGATGGTCTGGGTCTCAGAACAGATCCGGAGAAAGTAAACTCAATCTTGAAATTCCCGGTACCAACAACAAAGAAGGACGTTAAGAGGTTCTTAGGCACTGCGTCATGGTACAGACGGTTTATACCCAACTT
Source organism: Miltochrista miniata (assembly GCA_933228765.1). Classification (NCBI taxonomy): domain Eukaryota; kingdom Metazoa; phylum Arthropoda; class Insecta; order Lepidoptera; family Erebidae; genus Miltochrista; species Miltochrista miniata. The sequence goes on from OW121769.1 coordinate 10,204,288, forward strand.
CAGTACGATTGCTGCACCTCTTAACAAACTGACTACAACAAAGAAAGGAGCCCCGGCATTTCATTGGAACACAGAGGCGGAAAGGGCATTCATGGAACTTAAAGCACACTTAATAAAAAGCCCGGTACTAAAATGTCCAAAATACGACGAACCATTTCAGGTACATACAGACGCAAGCAACTTTGGCATTGGTGCCATGTTAACACAACTACACGAGGGAGTAGAACACCCAATAGCATACATGAGTCGGTCACTGAGCGGTCCGGAAAAGAACTATAGTGTAACAGAACGAGAATGCTTGGCGGTGATAGCCGCATTAGAACATTGGAGATGCTACCTAGACAATGGTCACAAATTCACGGTGTATACTGACCATTCGGCACTAAAATGGTTTATATCTTTGAACAATCCAACCGGCCGGTTAGCTCGTTGGGGCATACGGCTTAGCTGCTTCAACTTCGAGTTAAAGCACAGGAAGGGCAAAGACAACATAATACCAGACGCATTGTCACGAGCTGTACCAGTATCTACCATATCCACGAAACAATGCAAAGTCACCGACAGCAAGGACGAATGGTTCATGAAAATATGCAACGGCGTGACTAGCTTACCGCAGGCATACCCCAACTTCAAAATAGAGAACGACGTACTATACAGACGGACTGACATAAAGGACTTTATAAACAATGAGTTCGAGTGGAAAACGGTAGTGCCACCCGAAGCGAGAAACGCAGTATTTCGAGAAAACCATGACTCACCTACAGCCGGACACTTCGGTATTTTTAAAACATACCACAGAATAAAGTTACGGTATTACTGGCCGGGGTTATATAAGGACACGGTAAGCTATGTGTCATCTTGTGAAAAGTGCAAAGCACACAAACATGACACTCAAGCATCCATCGGTAAAATGGGCCGTCCCAAACAGTGCTCTCGCCCGTTTCAGACAATTTCGACTGATCTAGTAGGACCCTTACCGGTCTCTAAAAAACAACACGTATACATTCTCGTCGTCACGTGTTGTTTCTCTAAATATTGTTTAATCTTCCCACTACGCAGAGCTACCGCAGAACCAATAGCCAAAATACTAGAGGACAATGTTTTCATGGTGCACGGCATACCACAAACGGTATTAATGGATAACGGTGTCCAATTCATAAGCAAAGAGTTGAACACATTATTTACGAAATATAAAATTCCCAACATCAACTTCACACCTAAATACACACCCCAAGTAAATACCGTAGAACGGTACAACAAAACTATAATGACAGCCATATCAATTTTTACCAATAATGACCATCGTTCATGGGACATACATATCCCAAAGATCCAATTTGCGATCAACAACTCGATAAACGCGTCCACCGGTTACACACCAGCATATTTGGTTCATGGTAGGGAATTGGTAACATGCGGGTCACATTACTTACAAAATGATGACCCAAGTGAACTTAACCTATTGCCTAGAAACATATACGCGGAGAACCTAGGATATCTCGCAGAGGTGTTCAACACAGTACAAGAAAACCTCTGGCGTAGCCATCTGAAGTACGCACACCATTACAACACGAGACACAGACACGCACAATTCGAAGTAGGCGACATAGTGTGAAAAAAAATGCTATTTCCAAAGTGATAAAGACGCATACTTTTCCAAAAAACTGGCCCCCAAATTTATCAAATGTAGGGTCAAGGAAAAGCTATCAAATTTGGTCTATATCCTGGAAGATATGACAGGAACAAACCTAGGAAGTTGGCACGTCAAAGACATAAAACAACATTCGGTATCGTCCATTTCATCGGTGAGACGAATAACATAAACATTCCTCAACGATGTGTGTACGAATGCAGATAACGGTAAAGGCCGTAACACACTGCATTAAAATGCATTCACTAACAGTTTATATAGTACATCAGTACAGTTACACAATAGGTTTTGATAATTATTTTTTTGGAAAATATAAGGGTGTTAGCACACCGTCATATAACTTTAGTACATAGGTGGCACATATAGGTACCACATCTCGTGTCAGGTTACACGCATACATATGATCATACGGAAGTTTCACATTTACACTTACATAATAATTAAGTAAGATATAGTCATTACATATTCATCACAATTATCTTCACACAAAATTCCAAACACTCAACAAGCAGTTTTTTTTTTTGTTTGTTTACATAGTGTGACACTGGCCTTAGATGCAACGATGAATAACACGTTTGCATCAACACGATTACGTCAGCAGCTTACGCGCAAACAAAATAAAACTTGCACAGGGGAGATTTCATACGTACATACATACACATTATTTATTTAAACACATTTTACACTGCCATGGTGGCAAACAAGGGCACCATATTTTTAGATATTTGGCATAATGGCCAAAGATCATTTATCTTAGTTATTTATTAGGGTTGACATAATAGTCATAGTCAACATTCTTCTACTAAAGTTGCGAATAAGCACTTGGCTTTTGTTATTGCTACTAAGATTGCAAATAAGCACTTAGTTTTTTTTATGTTATTTTGTTAAAGGGCTAAATAGCCTAGCAATTAGTTAGGGACACTACACACTACACACGACGTACAAATAACTACATATATTATAACAAACACATGCCGTGTTCGTCATGGGGACATAGGGGTTAAATAGCATCACGAAGGATTCTGCAAGTAAATTATTTCTATCACTTTTCTGTTTCTTGGTTTAGTTGGGAGTCTTCTGTTAGTTGGAAGCATGAGTCTATCCCTAACAGAGTTCGTCGTTTACTGTTAGTTGGCAGCATGGTCGTGCCCTAACAGATTAATGGGGTAGGTTTATTACTGTTTCGAGGAAGCATGAGTCTTACCCGAACAGATTTATGGTGTAGGTTTAGTACTGTTACGAGGAAGCATGAGGCTTACCCGAACAGAATTATGGTGGACTGTTATTTGGCAGCATTTGTCTTGCCCTAACAGTCGTAGGTGTAGATCACCGTTATCTTTAATTTCGTCATATGGCTACTCCTACCACTCGGAAGCTAGAGGCTTGCCCTGGGGGATAGTCCATCCTATGAGTCGGAAGTGTTACACGAGCCCTAGTAGGATGTTCTTCTCTGGGACGGTTGTATAAATCCCAGCCTTCAGCAAAAAGCCTTATTATACACACCCCACTTTCAGGCGGTGCGTATTACCTGAACCTTCAACCCAAAGCCTCAAATACGTCTTTTCTCTTTCTGTCCTATAAGATCCTTCAGAATCACCTTAATACATCCTGCGAGTTGGTTTCATTAAAGTTAAGGCCGACTCTTCGCTACACCCAGCATCATCTCATTCACACAACACACTAACATACACACACACATAGACGAGTATTAGGTATTATGTTAGGGGCGTTCGAGGACGAACGCAGCATTTGACGCGTTAGGGTACGTCAAACGCTCACCGGGGAGGGGGAGTATGTAACGTTGTGGAACAACGGGTGCAATTAGGGGTTCAACATTAGGGGTTTTAAAATGAAAACGTAGATTAATAAATGAAAGCGCCATCTACCGAGTTAGTGTCGCAACGGCGGAAGCCTCATTCGTATTTAAAAAGCGGTCTTGACGTTTAGTAGTTTCGAGTGGTGCCGCTAGAGGCGCTGTACAAAAATATAAAAACAACCGCGCGCAAATTTCAAAGCCCCATTACTCAAATAATCTAAATATAAGACACTGTGCGTAGGTGCATCAGAGTATAATTTCAAAGTGAAGAAATATTGTTAGGAGCCAGGTGCTCCCAAAGTGATCAGCGATTTAGCTGCGAGCGTCAATAACCCCATCATTGGGTGAGTCAAATTAATTATAATGAATCTAGATTTTTAAAACAGTGAAAATTAACGGCTGTTGGTCAACCCTGTATGGGAGGGTAGATTACAGGGGTGTGAAAAAAAAAGGTCTCTGTAAACTTAGTATATAACCAAACATTGTAAGGCAGCCGACTCCTGACAGGTTTAACAGGGACCGGCTGTCTTAGCAATGGGCGGGAAAAAGGGTTCCAGCTAACCCGTCATCTGGAACATTCCAGGGTCCACCATACGGGTTGTCAAGATCCACCCTGCGGGTTCCAAGCAGGAACGTCCAGCCTACGGGATCCAGAGATCCACCCTTCGAGTTCGACGAGAACCTTTTACCCTACGGGCTACAGGAGATATCTTACTCTCCGGGTTGAAAACACCGTGCCAGCCGAAGTTGTGGACGGCACGGCTACATCAACAACTGCAGCATTCTCAAGGAAGGCAAAAACTAAGATAAGTCGGAACCCTGTGAAGGCCTTCGGAAACCGCACTTTCTGCCTGAAAAGACCCACGACCCCGAGTTATATCTAATTTGCAATAAACTATCATTTTAAAATTTAATCTCAACTTCTTATTTATTCTCTCTTTTTTCTTCCTGAAAGCCATCAGCTTTTCACTATCAAATTTCCAATATTTACAGTTATATTTAGAATTGCTCTGTTAGAAATGTTATAACATTAAACTAACAATGATAACACTATATGTATGTAGAAATAATATAATGCAGTCTTGTGCTCCCAAATTGAAGAAATAAATATTTCAAATACACTTTAAAAATTGACACATACCTATTCTATAACGGATTAAATAATGACGTCATTATTGATAATGTACCATTTAAATTAGTATGCATTAGAGTTTATTTATTTCTAAGTAGTTTGTAATGTATAACAATAATATCGAATCAGGTTTGAGTAGTCTTTTATTTTATTCAGTTTGTTGATGTCGAAGTGAAGCGATCGTTCCGCAGTCCGGTTGAAGCTATTGACGCGTTTGGCTGTTAAGAATTTTATCAGTGACAATTCGCGAGTGTTAAAAAAAAATGCAACTATCAATAACAAATTTTACGTGGGCGAGGGGGACGCGGTTAAATCAATACATGTTTGCTGTTTTATGTGAGTAAATTATATTTATTTGATACTTTTTATTAAATTTAAAATATAAAAAAAATATTATAAGATTTTTTTTAGATATATCTGTGTGTAATATATGTGTAATACTTGTGTTAAAAAATGTAATTAGTGGCAGTGATACTATTATGTGTACGATAATTTTTGTTTGAGTCTAAAATTGTTAGTTCAGTGGTAAATAACAAACAGTTTTTTATTGAGTACCTAAGTAAAAACAATACAGACTGCGTACCTACTTGTTATATTGTAATTATTAGGCTATATGGTCTTTAAAATATATAAGCAACTGTGACTGAGTGTTTTATCAACATACAGCCTAAACAAACAAGTAACCGAATTCTTATTTTTAAAAAGTCTTGTTGAATATGAATACCTACCTAGATAGGTACTTATGGATTGAGAAATATTTTGTAAATTTTATGGTACAATGGTGGTTCAAAGTAACACTTTAACAAAGTTAATATATACGTAAGTAACATAAAATTTATTGTTCGTGACCTGCTATCGGCGGTAGTTGCAAAAAATTGTTTAAATATTCATGTTTTTGAACAGTTCCTGTTTAGATACTTATGTATCTTTTGCGTTCTTATATATTTTGGTTATCTTAAATCCATAAAGTTAGTTTATGCACTTACTGAATTTTATTTAATAGGTATGTAGTTAGAAAATTGGGTGACGTGCTTTTTTTATTAGAATACTAGCTGACGTCACGCGGTTTCACCCGCGTAGTTCCCGTTCCCGTGGGAATACGGGAATAAATCCTATGTTGACCGCAAAGAGTGTAGCTTCCCAACAGTGAAAGAATTTTTCAAATCGGTCCAGTAGTTCCGGAGCCTATTCGTTACAAACAAACAAACAAAAAAAACAAATTTTTCCTCTTTATAATATTAGTTTAGAAGTTATAGATTCAGAAAAAAAATGGGAACTAGAATTAATGTCGACATGAAAACAGACCGAATGAATAAAAACTCATACGATATTTTTCGAATAACAAACTTATTGGAATAAAATTTAAGAAATAAAATATACCTTATCCCAATTCTGACCTTTGATTAGGAAGGGTGATTGGCCTGACTGTACCACGCTGGCCTGCCTACTGGTTGGTAGGTACAGGTTTCGAGAATATGAGATCTTATTCTTAGCATTCCATGGATTCACCGTGCGGGTCCCGGGTCCAAGGACCCTTGGGGAGCGTCCGCAAATATGCACTAGGGTTTTGAAAATATTCAAGAACTCACTTCATTAAATGACACCAAAATGGAACCTTAAATTCTTAACTGATGAGACTACATTAACACCGTGCGCTTTTTACAAAATAATAATTTACATTAGAAAAAACATCTCTCAAAGTTATTAAAAATCATCGAAGTCGCAGGAATAATCAAATTGACAAAGGTAAATTTCGATGATTTTCAGACGTTCTTTCGCAAGTTAATAATTATTAGAGATGGGCCGAGTACTCGGTTGATACTCGGTGCTCGGCGCACTCGGCGGGTTTTTTGATACTCGTACTCGGCCGAATAACTCGGTTTTAATGCCGAGTATACTCGGTTTAAGTATAGCAATATATTTAGGTGGATATAATTATAACATTGCACCTGGACAAGGAAATCGCTAGAAGGATCCGTTTGGGCTGGGCAGCCTTCAGCAAGCTACGTCGCGTTTTCAATTCGCCTATAATGCAGTGTCTGAAGACGAAAGTCTAAAATCAGTGCGTACTCCAGTTATGACATACGGAGCCGAGACGTGGACACTTACGGTAGGGCTAGTCCATGCCCTCAAAATTGCATAGTGAGCTATGGAACGAGCCATGCTTGGAGTATCTCTGAGGGATAAACTCCGAAATAAAGTTATTCGGCGGAGAACCGGAGTGGTCGACATAGCTCGCAGAAAAAGCGCATTAAAGTGGTAATGGGCAGGGCACATCTATAAACGTAAGGTAGGACGTCCACCCGCCAGATGGACCTACGACCAGGTGAAGGACGCAGGCCGGGACTGGATGCGAACGGCACAGGACTGTGGCGTGAACTTGGAAAGGCTTACGTCCAGCAGTGGGCTGCTAGAAGCTGAGTTATTTGATTGGTTGATAATTAATTCAACAGGGTTAATCAAAAAGTATTTATTACTAATTACATATTTGTTTGTAAACTAGCAAGCGACTGATAGATGAAAGGCGCGGGCGGGGTGAGGGGTGTATCAACGCGAGTTCGCCGCTCGTGCCGCGTGAACCTTTTTGTACTTGTTTTCAGGTCCGAAATGGAAATTTGATTGAACCGAGTTACTCCGCCGAGTACTCGGTTGGAAAAAAATTAAACCGAGTAAAACTCGGTACTCGTTACTCGGCAAAAGTGTCACTCGGCCCATCTCTAATAATTATTTTGTAAAAAGCACACGGTGTTATTGTAGTCTCGTATATTAAGAATTTAATGTTCCATTTTGGTGATATTTAATAAATTATTTCCAAAATACTAAATGCTTTTTTGTGCATTTGACGGACGCGCCCCTTTGGCATTTGGAAAAGGCGCTTAGATTTTACTTGGCAAATACTATTAACTAGATTGCAGTGTCGGCATTGCGACTGTAACACCTCTGAATTTGCAAATGTCCATAGGCTGCGGTATGCTTGTCTGCCATCTTAGTTTTTCCTGTTCTCGTTACCGCATCCCATAGAGTTTTACTCCGGTATTAACTATACGAGAATATGATAGGTTGAGATTATTGTAAAAGAAATAAAAATAGAATTGAAAATTTATTGTACACGTTTTAGGATGTCCCATGAGTTATTGCACAATTTTAATGCTACGAGATTCGTAGTATGCCACAATAGATGCCTTGAATGTAGTACCTACACAATTTGTGTACCGAATAATTATTCATATTAACACATACTTAGTTCAAAACTGAGCTAAGGAAAACTCTAAAGAAAACCCTGTACTACTAACCCGTCTGGACAAGGTGATATACCTATGAGGAAAATCACCCTCACGAAGTAAAATTGGGAGTGCGAGTAGCTTGTGTCCAGCAGTGAACTATGGAAGGCTGTTATAATACTTGATTACATATTTCCTATATACATATAGTCACGCCTTTATCCCCGAAGGACTAGGCAGTAGCATATGCCCACATTTCACCTTTAAGATTTGTCCCACGTAATAAATAGGTGGTGAGCCGTATTGCCGTGTTAAAATGGATAGGCGCAGTTTGTGACTGTCTGCTGTTGAAATTTTTCAAGCCGCCTCCTATAGGCCTTCAACTTAGCTTAACGACTGTCATTTTGCTGGCAACCGGGTCCGACGGCTTAACGTGCCTTCTGAAATACGGAGACGCTCATATAAATGTCACAAAGTGGTCACATGGGTAGTCACCCATCCAAGGACCGGCCATAGTAAATGTTGCTTACTGCAGTGATCGTTTACAGAACACTGAGTCAGCGGGGTCACGAGCGCTTTCTATGCTTTGGGATTTTTTATAAACATAGACGTAGGGAAGTAGTAGGTACATTTATTGTCAAAAAATACAGTGAAATACCTCCATCATTACTATCTAAACTAAACCTAATATAATAAAATCGTAACAGGTCGCTGTCTGTACATGGAAGATAAATAAGAAAAAATATTATAGGGGGGCTTTATGAACGCAATAGAACCCAAAACAATGATTTTTAGAATTTTTGTCTGTTTGTCTGTATCTCTGTATATCTGTTTGTCTGTACGGTTGTGCACGCTAATCTCAGTAACCGCTCAACCGATTGCAATGCAGTTTTTTTTATTGTGTTGAGGTTTTCTCCAGTTAATATTTAACGTTTGTTTTATGTAAATCGGTTTAGAAATAAAAGAGTTATAACTCTTTTAAGAATCAGATATTTTGAAAATTTTAATTTTAGGGGTTTCTTTGAATGTGAGTGAACCTAAACTGGCGTGTTGGCTTTTCTATTTTTAAACAATTCAGTCCACGCCTTCGGCGCGGACTGAATTGTTTAAAAATAGTCTTAATCATTAAGCTCTTTTATGATTAAGCAAACAGGGCAGTTTCAGACGCTGCTTGATGACTCTGATGCAGAAATACCTCTCCTTTCATACACCTTATGTGACGTAAACGAAGTTGCGGGCTCAGCTAGTCTAAACTAAACCTAATTAAGGCCCCTGTGCCTCTGGCATTGTGCCACAAAAGTCTAGCGGCATTCCTTCTTTGAATAGCAATGCAATACCTATTCGCTGAGAAAGAAAACTGACAGCCCTTGGGTTATTATTATTATCAGTCGATCATATAGGTACTTTTTCAAAATTATTGATTGGTCCATAAACTTTTTGTGATTATATCATTCTACTATACTAATTATAGAAAGCTGAAGAGTTTGTTTGTTTGGTTAAAGGTTAGCCTTTAACCAAGCAAACAAACTCTTCAGCTCTTCAGAATTTTTGTAATCCAACGAGTAGGTAGTTCTTAGGAACTAGGTACTCGTTGGATTACAAACATTCTTTCGACACAGTTCGATAGACCATTTATTGAAAAAAATATAACCATAGGCTACTTAACATCGAGCTAACACTAATAGGGACGGAGCGGTAATGAAAAATGTTTCAAAAACGGGGGAAATTTATTCCTTTTGACAACTATACACGCGACGGGAAACATGCTGACGCCAAACATAGTTGCGCAGGTTAGGTAGTTTACTTATTATTACACAAATTATTGGTCCAGTCCGGAATTTGAACCCAAGACTTTAGCATGAGAGGCCATTACCACTACGCAACTGAGGCAATAAAGATTCAATTAATGCATTAGGTAGATATTATAGCATATCTAGATCTAGGACTCTCTGCGTCATCGTTTAAAGTTATAATTAAGTATAGCCTCTGGATAGTTTGTATTAAAAATGAATTTCAACGCGATAATAAAAATATTGAAAGTACAAAATCTTCAAAATAGTTACCAAATCTTATATTTTAAAATGTAAACATCCCCTTATGTCACGCCGGAATCGAACCGACTAAAATCACACGGTTCCTACCTGTGCGCCTAGCACCGGGCGCTCTGGGTAACTCCTTCGAAGCACAGTTTCTGGATGTCTCAGGATAAGGGCCATCGCTAAGTGAAACGTGCACACGCGGCAAACACCCGCCTCGGGCATTGTATTGCAAAATATTAATAGTTACGTAGTCCAAAGCTCGCATATTTATAACAAGATAAATATAAACAAACAAGCCGATGCCCGCAGCTTTGCCCCGCGTAAAATTTGTTCCCGTAAAATAAATAAATTGCCGCTTCCCGTGGGAACTTATTTCCGGGATAAAAAGTGGCCTATATGTTATTCCAGACCATAATCTATTCCTGTACCAATTTTCAGCCAGATCTGTCCAGTCGTTAGAGCGTGAAAGAGTAACAAACATCCACACTCACAAACTTTCGTCTTTATAATATTAGTAAGATTTACTAGGTACTTATTACTTACTAGCTGTTGCCCGCGACTTCGTACGCGTGAAAATTATGCTATAAATATACACACAGATTTATATTGTTCTCTGCCGAGCTCCTAAAATATTTAGCGTAATAACATGTACCCTGTGTGTAAAACCTATCTCTTACTAATATTCCTGCAATGTTTTAGTTAAATAAATCCACCAGGTTGGATATTTGATTGCTCTCTGCTCAGCCCCTAGGATAGATAGCGTGATAATATATAGCCTATTTGAAGATCGTACTTCTAGTTAATATTTGTGCAAAATTTGAATCAAATCTATCGAGTACTTTTCGAGATCCTTCCGGACAAAGCAAAGCAAACAGACAAACAGACAAACCGACAAACAGACAAAAAAAATTCTAACTATATTTTCAGCTTCGGTATCATATGTAGAACACCCAGCAAGTGTTTATTTTTAAATACTTCCAATGTACAGTTTTGACTTTTCTATCATTTTATTATATGTAATAGATGTTACGGCACGGCGTGTGAACTTTATGCTCATACCTACCATTACCCGCTTTATATAAGCCGGCTAAACTTATGTTTATCTTCGAAGAGATGTTAATATTTACACATACAATAAAGAAATGATACTAAAAGCTAACTTACATACACGTATATTCACGCCTTTATCCCCGAAAAGGCAAACAGATGCATTTTAAACGCCCATATTTCAATTTAGAATTATATTTGTCCCTCGTGAGCCTATTGCCGTATTAAAATGGTCTTTTTTTTTTGTTTGTCCAGGGAAATCTTTTGTGGATACCACCTGTATATGAACAGAGTGGTTATGTGGGGCTCCCCAAAAATTGGTATTCCCACTAAAACCCTGGAGTGTTCCTTCCCGTCGCTATTGTTGGGTTACAGGTAAGGCAAGCGTTCAACTTCCGCAACCCAACAAGCGTTGCCTGCGACAGGCTCGACACTGGTGGGACTAGAAATTACCTCCCGAAACTGCACTGACTGTGACCCCGGAACACGAGGGGCGCACCTAAGTCAGTCGCACGGCTGGCATAAAGCTGCCGTCGACGACCACGCGTGCGAGGTTGGCGAGGTGGAAGTGTGAGACCACTCATCTCTCGCACTCGCAGCGCTTCTCTCTTTGCCGTCATGACTGCCTCGGCAAAGGCGGCGACGGCGCCGTATTAAAATATTGTCCTTATCAATCCTAACCATCTTCTACTGAATATAAAGGGAAACAACGCACGGAACGTTAACTGCATCTGGAAGATAAGCCTAAGTTTAGCCTGCAAATCCTAAATTTATATTGTCACCTACCCGTAACATATAAAGGATATGGGGACAAATCTGGGGTCAAAGTGAAAGCAGATAATAAAAAAAACTTTAATCAGCGTTGTAAAAATTACAAAATTAAAGGCGAATAGCTTCTTTTAAATTTAAAATGAGGTTAAAATCTAATATAACGCTATAAACATGTTTATAATAGGTATGGACATACCCAAATACATAATGACCTGCCTGTTTAACGTTAATTATTGTAATAATAATGTGCATGTGGACTAAACTACTTATATACTAATTTTACATGTTCTTGACATAGTAAATTGTATAGACACACAAAAATATGTAAATACTTCTGGTAACACAGTGGAGAGCGGCCCGACGTCCGTGAAAGAACACGTTTTTAAATTTTCTTAACGTGAGGTAAAATCCTCATGGATGCTATGCCAACTCCTACCGACTAAAAATCTCACGTATCCTGCCTTACAGCCTACGATTGGAAGCCCAGGGTAAGTCCTCTCGGCAGAATACCCCAGGACTCCCAACAGACCTACGGCTACCACTGCGGCCTTGTCTAGGGGGCACAGTAACCCCATGCAATGCCATGAACCAGGTTTCTGTTCTTACATTTTCTTCCCGGAAGGTGGAGCCGAATTTATTTCCTAGAATGCTTTATTTAAAACTAGCGGACGTCACGTGGTTTCACCCGCGTAGTTCCCGTTCCCGTGGGAATAAGGGAATAAAATATAGCCTATGTTCACCGCAAAGAGTGTAGCTTCCCAACTATGAAAGAATTTTTCAAATCGGTTCAGTAGTTCCGGAGCCTAATCGTTACAAACAAACAAACAAAAAAACAAAAATCTAATCTTTCCTCTTTATAATATTAGTATAGATTTATTTATACATAAAGCAGCTGGTTGACTGGTTCTTCAAGCCCAGCCAAAACTGTTGAAAATAGAGACATGAAATTTGGTCAGCAGTTTCTTCTGTAACGTAGATACCATTAACATTTTAAAATGCACATGGAAGAAAATAAAAAAAGATTATTCGTCATCTTTATTTATTTATTCAGAAATGATTTTTCGATATTCATCACCTAATGGGATGAAATAAGGTAGCATATTATGTCTGGGAGATAAAAAAGAAAATAAGTCTTAAAATTCAGCATAGGCTTTTCGAAATTCTTTTCTGAAAACTGATTAAGTGGCATGGTATAGAGAAAAACCTTTCCGCTCGGTAAGACTAATTCGTAGTCTGCCTAACTCGCGTTACGTCTAAATGTCATTTACAATTCGCGTTCAGCCTAATTAGCTGTATGCCTATATAGCAGTTGGTCTATTTCGTATATGGACTCCTTCGGCATATACCTAAATCTTAGTTGGTCTACATCGCGTTATGCCTAAAATATTAGTAGAGTTGAATTCTTAATTTGTACTTAGATGAAATCGTTGTCATGCAGCTGTAAGGATATTTTGAATTTTTAATGAATAATATCAGTTTCATGTTATCTATACTTTTTTTTTAACGTGGGGAATATCCATCATGGATGCTATGCTGGACTCCTACCGACTAAAAAACCTCACGTAACGCCAAACAGCCTATGGTTGGGAGCCCCGGGTAAGCCCTCGAAAGGAGGGGTGCTGGGAAAACAACCTCCACGTGGTGCATCCTGGTAACGTGGACGACGACGTGGGCTTCGCGCGAGGCGCACGTCGCGTCGTCGCCCATGGCCAGTAGTCCACCAAGGAGGGGGGACCTTTATGGCCGGTTTGTAGTTCTCCGTATGCGCTCTATTATGCAGAGCGTACCTACTTAGCGGAGATCTCTCAGGGCGACGAGCACTTCGCCACTGAGCGATCAGTGGCGAAGTGCTCGTCGCGGTCCCATGGGGACCATAGTTCGGCCGAGCCGTAACCCCGTCTGACAACAGAGGGCTCTTTGGAGTTGGGAGGAAGAAAACCTCTATAAAAATTACCCCGAATCCTGCGCTCTTAAGCCCGGCAATGGGATGCATCGCTGGGGGGAACTCAGTGCCTAGGGCGTCTCTCCCACCTTTCCCATCCTGACATCCATTCCCTCATCCCCACTGCCACCCCTACGTCGGCGAACATTAAGCGTAAAAAATCACCTCACTCTGGCTGTGCTCTGGCGTTGCAAATGTCCCTAGAATACGGTGACCGCCTTCCATCAGATGGGCTGACCTCGATGCCACATTTAGCCCAACTTAAGAGGCTTAAGACTAAATCTCAGTAGGTCTAGTTATTATTTGACCTATTTAGCTGTTGGCCTACATCGCAGTAGGTCTAATTCGCGTTATGCCTACTTCTCCTTTTGACTAGTCATAACGCGAGTTAGGCGTACTGCGAATTAGTCTTACTGAGCGCAAAGGCTGACAACCGGGACCAACGGCTTATCGTGCCTTCCGAAGCACGGAAACGCTCGTAAATAAATGTCACAAAGTGGTCCACGTGGTGGTCACCCATCCATATCCGACCATAGTAAATGTTGCTTACTGCAGTGATCGTTTACAGAACACTGAGTCCGCGGGGCCACGAGCGCTCCACTAGTATTTAGAAATAATAACACAGTCAGATTTTGCTCCGCTCCGCGAGTATTTAGAAATAATAACACAGTCAGATTTTGCGACATCTGAAACATAATCTTTCCAGTGTGTGGGAATTAGTATGTGCTTTTATACCTACTTATTTGACATTATCGCATAATTTCCTTTGTTTTTCAAAATCAGTTTGTAGATATTAGGGTAAAGGACAGAGATATGACCAAGTAGCACGTGCTGATGGTGGCTGAGCCTTGTTTAAGTATAACAACGCTTAGAACCTAGGACAATACACTCAATAGGAGGGAACAATACTGCGCAGCTTAGACGGGAGGGGCGCTCTTCTCGCCTTAGCTGCGCAGTAGTTTTCCCTGTGATACCCATTATTGCATAATTGCGGCGCGAACGAACGAACTTCATAGACACAAAGTTATTTCGCGCGAGCTGTACTTACTTACTGCATTTTGAAACAATCAGCGTAGCCAGTGTTTAATATGCGATTTTAAAAAAAAATGTTACGTTTAATATACCTATAAGTAACTGTACATAATTAGGTACCTATGCATTGAATAGAATTTTTTTGATGATAGTACAACGTGCGTAATATAATTTTTGCTCATTCATGCTGGTACGGTAATGTTTTTGTCTCTTATCTAGAATCTATACTAATATCACAGACAATATAATATAATGTTTATACTAAAATTATAAATGTGAAAGATTTGTTTGTTTGTCATTGATCGCAGTACACGCTAGCTCTAGAACTGCCGTTTAGGAGTTTTCGCAAGATACCCGAAGCATGTTGCCAGGGAAGCAGTCTCCCCTGACACATCATTATCAGATGCAGTATTATTATTTTCTGACAGACATAAAATAAACAATTTGTGCTAAATTTAAATATTTGCCATACTCGTAAATGGCGTTAATGGTCAAGAATTTCAACCTGTTTTGGTACGGTTCGGTAGCACGCAGTTCGAAGAGCATTGCTCTGGTTTATGCATCTTAACAATGATGTAATTTTTATTTTATATAAATTCTTATTCCCGGTTGCCGTGGAACTTATTCCCAAGATATTATTTAGGGAGACCTTTGACTCCGGATGAAAACGAGGTGTATTATAAATTGGAGACCACTTTTATTGGATGGTAGGAGTAGCTCTGAATCGGAGCTTTATTTCGGCATTGTTAGGATCGACTGTCGTCTGACCTCTCACCCGTAAGTGTGCTTACGCCAAGGCCTCGTTCAGTCAGCAGGTGTACCACTCAGGGTCTCCGCTAAGTGAAACTTGCGTACACGGCGGACGCCCGCCCCTGATGCTTGTATAGGAAAATAGTATAAGTAGCGCTAAGTAGTGCGGACGAGTGCGAGCCGGTTTGTTTTACTATCATGCATGCGCGCGGTTACCCGCCGCGGGTGCACGTTTCAATGAGTTTAGTCTAAGGACTTTTTTTTTAATGTAAGGAAAATCGTACAAGGATGCTATGCCGGACTCCTACAGACTAAAAACCACACGTATCCTACCTAACAGTCTACGGTTGGTAGCCCCGGGAGTCCTCGGAAGGATGTCCCCAGGACTCTTATAAGGGCTTCAGAGCACCCTGACCTGTCTCGGACCACTGACACTGTGTGAGTGACCTTTCCTCCCGTCCCCCCAAGGCCACATCAACGTTTTTTTAAACCGGTACGATACGATATTTTAGGTATATTTTTTGCTGCTAATAACCTACTTTAGTTTTTTAATAAGAAGACCTGGCAGACCTACTATTAATGTTAATTTATGCGATATAACTGGCCGCGACCGTGAATGGTATGGTACGTCGTGGTTCTTTGGATACTTAAATAATTAATTAATCGCCTGCGCCTGGGGTAAACTTTGAGATCTTTTAAGGGTACGATTCTAATATAATTTCTCAGGGAATGGATTGTTTGAATGAAGCAACTCGGTGAAAGTAATAACATAGTGCGGTGCGTTACTTACCAAATAAATTACATTTATTAATAACAAAGAGTTGTTAGTCATCAATTGACCCATCATCAGTCGGTCACCGAGCCTTGTGAAGCAAAACCATAGTCTAACATGCTTCTGTCTTTAATTGTTTCGGCGGAGCCTTGATAAGCTTTTATACAGGGTGTCCCAGAAGTCGACGTCAGAAAAATAAAAAAAAATACAAGACGTATTTTAAAAATTATATTTTATATATTTTTTCAGTCCTGTTGCTACAGATATGTACTTTTTTGTTACGTGGGACAAAATCAAAAGGTAAAATGTGGGCATATAATATGCCTCCGCCTACCCCTTCGGGGATAGGTACAAGGCGTGATCATATGTATGTATATTTACTAAGCTTATCAAATTTAACATACCTAAAGTCCAGATACATTTTTTTGAATCGCGATATCGCGGAAATGAAACTAGTTTTATGAATTTGAATCTACGTATAATTCTCTATGTATATTTCTAGAGCATTGTTTATGTATATGTAGATACTGGCAGCGTCAATAAAGACGACCAGATGGTTCAAAATTATCGTAGAAAATATTAAAATTTAATGCATTATTAATGGTACAATGAACCACCACTAGACAGACTTAAACGCCTAACAAACCAACAAAGGGGGGTCAATTGTTCACGAGTTATTACGAGGTCGGCAGCGGGAGTGTAGTGCCTCTGGTGGTTCTTTTTTTTGTGTGTAGGATTACATGGGTGCTAGCGACGATGCAGGACTCCAAGCGAAGTGTTCTCCCGCTACTTGGGGAAGGGGGGGATAGTTGGGTGCTATCCCACTACTATGAGGGCGAAAAGACATGCCACCGTCTAGGCCTGCTTCTGTAAGAACGACGAGCAGCCGACTCGCCGTTCTCAGGCCCTCGGTCATGGAGGCCGGCAGTCCTGGGCGTACAGCGGAACTCTAGAAGGAGATTTATCTAGCGCTCCCTCCCCGCTGCCCAGCGCCTCTGGTGTTGCAAACGTCCATAGGCTACGGTAACAACCAGTTAATCTGGTGGGCCGTTTGCCACCTTGGTGATACAAAAAATAAAACAAATCTTTCCGAATAGTACCTAATGCAATTTGAATCAAAATATCTACCTACTAGCTGATGCCCGCGTGAATGTGGCGACACAAAGTATAACAACCTGATCATTATATTTTTTGTTCACCGACTACCGCCTCGGGTAAGTCACCATGAATTTCCACAAGGCGGGTTCCAATTTGTCAATCGGGAATAGTGAAAGAATTTTTCAAATCGGTTCAGTAGTTTCAGAGTTTGTTTTATTATTTGTTTGTTTGTAAACCGCAAAAGGTTTTTACAGGGTTGGCTACGTAAGTGTAGCGCCCGTGGTTTAGCAATACTATGCCGAACTCCTCCCGTCTAAAAAAACCTCTCGTAACGCCCAACAGCCTATGGTAGGAAGCCCCGGGTAAGCCCTCGGAAGGATGTCCCAGGACTCACAAAAGAACACTACTGTACAAATTGCATTTTCATCAATCAAACTTCATAAGTTCAATGGGAAGTTATGAAGTTTGTTTGATGTCTATTTAAGTAATAATACAAAAAATAATACAAGAATACTATAACTTTCAATACTTTTGAAATCAATAATCAACACAGATTATATAATATTTTAATATTGTACAATGTATTATATTGACAACATTGTAAAAACGCGACTGAAGTTACAACATAATGTTCTTTCAGATCTTAACCTACTATTACTTTACTATAAAAACACTACAAAGTAATACTCGATTAATAAAACTCATTCATAGAACTTATCTGACTTAAAGCCGTGTTTGTGACTTGCGATTGCATAATATACACTTTACTGTAATTTATAAACCGCGGTTTATCTATGCTAACAAACGCTGTTGTTTCTAATAATATTTTTTTCTATCATCAAGGCCAAAACTTTTGACAACTGCAGTGGCTTTTCTAAAAAGACTATAACTTTAAGCACCTAAGGTCGTTCGCTTAATTCTGGAGGACTATCGGCCTTCATGACCGGGGCTCTGAAGACTGTGAGAGGGCTGCTTACCGTCCTTACAGAAGCAGGCCCATGACGGCAGCGTGACGTGAGGAACTTACGCACGTCCCCCCTTAGAAGCGGGATCACACCCGAAACCCCCCAAAGACTTCCAACCATAGGCTGTTCGGCGTAACTTGAGATCCATTATGGATTTTCCCTCACGTTAAAAAAAATGTTGAAACCATGGCATCTTGCAATAGATGGATGGGTAGGGATCGTGTGGTTTTAGTCTGTTCGAGTCTAGCTTAACCTCCATGAATATGGGATGCGGGGTCCTACTAACATCTTAAGGACCCCAATGGGTCGGATCCTCCTCGTGGTGCATCCTGGGCAACGGAGTAGCGACCACTCCCCTTCCTCTGTGGGGGAGTTGTGCTACTCTGGCTAATTCCGGCCGAGGCGGGAGTAACCCACCTGTGGGTTGCTCGGTGGTGTGTGTTGCTGCCGGCCGTGCCGTTATTCACGGCCGGCAGCAGCAATGCTGGGTCGCCGTCGCTTCGCCACCTTTGCTGGCGAGACGATGGTGGCAAAGTGGGAGAGGCACTGCGTGGGGGGCGGGAGTTTGGGTAAATGCTCCTGCCCTGCCATGCAGTTCGGGCTGCTGGTCGTGAATAACGGCGCGACCGGCGACAACAGTGCTGGGCCGCTGTCACCTCGCCAGTTGACGAGGTGATGGCGGCAAAGCGGGAGGTGCACTGTGCGGAGGAGCGGGAGTAACGGATAATGCTCCCGCTCTGCCGTGCAGTTCGGGGGCGCCGCGGTGAGGAGTCACTGCGCGCCCCCGATTGTTTATTGACCGTGGGCGTAAGGTCGGGGGAACCCGCCCACCAACGGTCACATGGCGGTGGGCACCTTTCCCGTGTTCCGGGGGTGCCCATTAGCGCACGCCTGCGCCAGCCGCTCTCTGTCTCCTCTATTACAGAGGGGCGCTCGAGAGCGGTGCAGGCGTGGTCTTCAGCTCCTTAGGGAGCTTTGGGGAGCCGCCCATCTGGCTCCCCCGAGGAGAGCCCCGAATAAACGGGGCGCCCCTAGCCGGGTCGACGTGAATAATCTTTTGATATCCCTCGGCCCGGCTAAAGGGTGAGGAGGAACACCGCGGGGTTTAGTGGGTAGGACGGTCCATTCCGGACCGGGCCGGGAGTCCCACACACCATCCTAGCTGCCCCCGCAGCTGGGATAAAGGCGCGTAAAGGCGTTCCCCGCGTCAACAAAAAAAAAAAAAAAGACCACCAGGAATATTTCGATTTACGGAAAAAAAAAACATGATACATGTTAAAAGAAGATAGAAGATATACATTTTAGCGTGCAAGAAAGAGAGAGATGCGATCGGTTTTTGTGCGCTTTTAACGAAATAAATTAATTATAAAAGACCAATATGAAAACCAATATGAAAAAAATGCTCTAGTGCAAATTAAGATTTTACTATTGTCTATCTTATAAATATTTTATATTATAAAAACAACTTATAACAAACGAGATCTAGCTTAAAATTTCACGAAATCAAGGTATTTTCAACACAAAAATCTATCGAGGATTTTATCAGTAATCGTGTTTCGAGCCTAGAGCGTTTTTAGTTCATGAACTGAAGTTGTCTGTGTTCAAATTCTAATTCAGCAGACCTCACGAGTCCTGAGATCTAGATCAAAGTAATCGTCTATTTGGCGTCATAGGGACTCTTCAGAACTTTGCTCGTAAATTGCATAGCGTCATTGTTACATTTCGATACCATTTTCTGTGTAACACGTGTCTGTATTGCGTATCGCAACCATTGCGTTGAAAGGATCCAAAGGCAGTGGTAAGTAAGGGTCCTGGCAGATTTACGTTTTTTGATACATGATATAGATTCATACTTATAGAATTCGGAACTTCACGCGAAATACTATAGGTATACTTACATTCACCAACGTTTCGAGCACGTTGCAGCGCCCGTGGTCGCGGTTGGACTGAGGCGAGGATCGACAAAAACCACGAAGTAATTTCTTGTCGAACCACCCTTCGTTGCGCGTTGTTATCACAACGAAGGATAAGGCCGGCGACACACTGCACTCACTACGTCAGTTTTAATTGGCACAGTTTTAACGTAAAACTGTGCGTAAAAAGTTTATTAATCACTGAATTCCACATCCCGGAGAGCTTGTATCCATCATTCCTATTGAAATCGCCAAACGCGACCACGGGCGCTGCAACGTGCTCGAAACGTCGGTGAATGTAAGTATATAGTATTTCGCGTGAAGTCCCGAATTCTATAAGTATGAGTGTTAAAAACCGCGATAGTTTAAAAATAACATGATATAGATTACTGACATACAAGGCATTCTGTCTGCCAACTGACCAACGAATATCGGGGTTCGCGAGCAACTGCACACCTGAGCGCAGAATACGAACATGGAACGCTTGAAAGCACTCTGTCCGATAGAACTCTTAAAAAAATTTGGATAGGTTTGGTGCGATGGGGTCAGCTGCACCTACAAGTGGTTATTTTATCTGTTGATAAAGAAGAGAAAAAAAATGGAAATAGAACTCTGTACCTACGAACCCGTCTGGCCACGTAGTACATTAAGACATTTAAGACCAATACCTAATAAGATTGGTGCCCTAATGGGTTAAGCTATGAGTATGTTAAAGGCAGATGACTAGTTCCAACTTACACCAGCGTGGAAAACTGTTTGTGATATTATATGTAAGCTATGAGTATGTATGTTAAAGGCAGATGACTAGTTCCAACTTACACCAGCGTGGAAAACTGTTTGTGACATTTTGAGTAGGTACGGGAATTTGTGACCTATTTAACTTTGGAAAAATATTATTGAAACCCGGTGATGTGATATATCGATCAAATCAGTTGCAATACTGATTTGATCGATTTCTCAAATCAATATTGCAGATTAATCAAATAAAGCTGTATTTTTGTGGAAAGTCTCATGGATGCCATGATGGACTTCTACGGACTTAAACCACGCGGTGCCCTACCTGCCTACGGCTGCTACGGCAGAGAGTTTCGGATTCGTCCTCGAAAGAATAACCCCATGGCTGCAGACACAAAGCTGTAATATTATAAAGTTTAAATGTTTATACAAGCTGTTGGAACAGTAAAACGATTGATCCTATCTCAAGAAAGCAAATTGGTAGCGTTTGGAGTTAGATATAAATTCAAAAACTAGTTTTTGAAACTTGTATTGACTTTCTTTTTTGATCAATTTTTGAATTTAAAATGTCTTTTTTGATCAAGTTTTGGATTTCAAATGCATTTTTCTTTAACCATACCTTGAGCACCATCGATCTAGGTCAAACGTATCAAGTTTTTAGATGTCATGTGGTTATGGCGCCAAAATTCTGTCTCCGCCATTTTAAGTCTGATAATAATCATTTTAATCGGAGAAAGTAACTGTATATTAGAGATTTGTTTGACAAAATTCTTTAAATTCTTTATTCTGTGTCATCAGACACTCTAAAACTTATAACAGGTGGATGACCTCTCCTTTGATAAGAATTGTCAATGCCTACATTGATAAAAAAAAACCTTTTTGGTTTGATTACAAGACCTTTGATTTGAGTCACAACCAGCAAATCTTTTCATCAATGAACTACCCTTGAACATTTTTATTTTCTGTGTCAAAAAAGTGGTGATTAGGTAGACTTCTTAGTCCTGGAGTATTCCTCCGAGGGCTTACCCGGGGCTCCCAACTGTAGGCTTTTAGGCAGGATACGTGTGATTTTTTGTCGGTAGGAGTCCTATAGCATCCCTGTAGGATTAGTAGACTTCTTCATAAAATGTTTAGTTTTTTTACTTATATAGGGTGGAAAAATATCTTTGGGCATTAGAGGTCACCTACCTTAAATTCTCCAATTATCTTATTGTTTTTAAAAATATCGTGATACAGATAACCTTTTGTAAATACCGAGCATTGGGGATACCGTGATCAAGAAGGCGGTTCCCCCAGGGTGAGACCTTACCATTGCACTGCGGTTGGGTTGAACCTTGCGATTATCCCGTATGTGGATATCGGATGCACAATTTTTGGTAGTTGGGGCTGCGTACGCGTTGACAAAAATAAAAAGAAAAGAAACAACTGCATTAAACAGATTTTTTAAAATTCGCTTGTCTCAACAGTCAGTCTGAAGGAATGACTGACAGGCAAAACTTAGTAAATCAAGCAAGCATACAAAATTAAGTTATATTCAAATCTTCTCTTCGCTGTTACCGTTTTTATCGAAGTGGAGTGGAGATGAGACATAGGCAGATTTCAAACGATATGATCGATAAATTTTTTCACATCTTTCTGACAGTAGAAATGCAGTACTAAACTTTTAAAAGAATTAAATTTCTTTCACTACGCAAAGGGTTGAAAGTGTTCCCTTAGCCGCTTTCTACGACATCTACGGGCCGAAAAATCGCGGTGGTGATATTATAACTTGCTTACCACCAATGCGCATAGGTTGCATGTGGCGGTCGAAGCCGCGAGGCTCAGCTAGATATCAATCGGTGAAATAGCCTAGGCAGTAGGTAGGTAAATATGTCTTTAGAGATATAGACGTCATTTTATGTCAGTCAACTAATGGTGGTAATATGACTTATGACAAATGCTTGTACATAAAAAACGGGTGTAAGGTTGCCGGTTTAAAATTTTAGTCTTAGACCTGGTTTAGACAGATTGCCGGATAAATTATGTACCTATATTGAAAAACTTCACTTGTATTTTTATTGTAATACCTAACCGGTTTCGCCTTTAATTACACTTCGAAGATAAACATAACAAGTGTTCGAAGTGTAATTAATTATGATCTAAATAAGTAAATATAAATAATACTTGAGAATGCCGAAAGGCGAAACCGGTTAAGGTATTACAATAATAAATGTTGTGGAACAGTACAAGCAGAGTTTAATACAAGTGAAGTTTTGCAATATGTGTAGCAAGTTCCATCAAGTGCCATCAATCAACAGTATCAATAATCGGATAAATTATGGTTCGTTTCACACAGCAAATGTAGCCCAAATTTAAAAAATACATAATATAAGCTTTCACTATGGGCTCTAGACAACTGATAAGCCTGCTTAAGACCGAATACGTGTAGATAAGAGACGCGGAAACTTTACACAATTATTTGTTCCAAATAGGGAATGCAATCCCGCAACACAATTGTAATCCCGGTATTTGTGGGACTGAGAGATCTCAGTCCCGCGGGATCCCGGTATTTGCGGGATCCCGCATATTTCTGAAAGTCATTGAGAAAAGAATAGAATTCTGTATCATACATGCATCTAGAACTGATAAATAGTCACGCCTTAATCCCCGAAGGGTTAGGCAGAGGCATATTATAAAATACAACGATATTTGGCGCAAACGCCATTTTGAATAAGAAAAACGGTGAAGAACCTCTTTTCGTTCGGTGTGCATGATCGCGCATTCCTAACCGATTTAGACTATTTTTTTAGCTTTTTTCCCACGAAGGGATATTTCGGCAAAATCGTATAATTATAAAATAAAAAAACGACAAATCAAAAAAATTGCTACGCTCCAGCTAAAAAAATAGTCTAAATGGGTTAGGAATGCGCACACCGAACAAAAAGAGGTTCTTCTCCGTTTGCGCCAATTTTCGTTATGATATTCGTGATAAGGAGGTCAAAATACGTCATTACACAAAATTTCAAATTGATCGACGGTATGCGGTTTTCGGAAGTTTACCCATAAAATGGGTAGTTTTGGCATTACTTTAAAAGTGCGCAAAAAACATAGCAGGTCAAAATTCTTATTTGCTAAACGACTCCTAACTTTACATGTCAGATAGCCAGCAAGCAATGTACGAGATAATTGAATACTCTTCTAACAAGTACTTTACTTTTACTCTTTTACTCTTTTTACTCTTTTTTTATAGTACAAGAAAAGTCAAATCTCCCTGATTAAATCACTAAAAACAAATAAGTTCGTTATTAGGTTATATATTACGTCACAATTACAAAAAACTTACTCAAACCGAATCAGTTTGCGCGCTTCCGCTTAAAGAACAACACATGGCGTTTACCTTTGCACAGTCCCGCTAATCCCGCGGGATCCCGCACGATTTACGTGCGGGACTGGTCCCGCAAAAATACTGCGGGATCCCGGTATTTCGGGATCCCGGTATCCCGGTATTGCATTCCCTAGTTCCAAACTTCCGACTCGGGATTCGAACCCTATATTGATAGTTCTTGGCAGTCGCACACACACAGTCTCTATTATGCGTACAGGTACAGCTTGGCAAAAAAGTCTAGAAACGGAACTAATATTTTGCAGGCTGGCTACATTGTCAAAAAGCTGCCTATAACGTCACATATGTCTGTCAGGCAATGACGGTATACTTACAATTTAATTGGTGTGTTTTATCATAGGTAGCGAAAAACCCTAAATCTATGGGTTTTATTGACGGTTGTTGACTACTGGATACGGGTTGGTGGTTCTTTTTAACGGGATGCCATATGAACAGGACAGTGGCTCCTCCATTTTCTTCTCTTTTTTGCCAAGCTGTAATTGTCTTTTGCCGTTTAATTTTAGTTTCTGAAACTATTCAATGAAAATATTAAAAACTAGCTGATCCGCGCAACTTCGTTTGCGCCCCATAAGAGGGAGTATTACCTGTTCCCGTCGCATTTACTCCCGTCGCGTTGCGTTTACTCCCGTAGCGTCTCGACGTTAATATTCAATACTACGTGAGAGAGAGAGAGAGAAAGGTTTCTCGTCGCGTGTACTCCCGTCGCATTATTTTTAATAACAATTTCGTTTTTCAAGGGGTATCCCGTGGCATTATTGTAGAAAAAAATTGATTGCCATTAAAATGGTTATTGTGCACCAACCCAAAGATAGACACATGCTATCGCGCAATTTTTTTAGAACCTTTTTAACCCTAGAATACTAATATACATTTACCAAAGCTTAATACTAACGATCGCTTGGGAGGCTACTTTTTAAATAAAACCAATTTATTATATTAGTTGTTTATTATTTTTTTATAAAAACGACATTATTTAACAGGTAAACATGTACCTTTTCAAAAACTAAACTCAAAATTCTTTTTTAAAATCAACATTAGTCATGAAATGACACTTAAAACTTACAGTGAGGAACATTTTTTCTTTTAACATAACAGTCTTTGAACAGTCTGGTGAAAAAAAAAAACTTTTACTTTTCTACTTTTTTGGCATAAAAATTATTATTCAAGATATAAACTTTATAAGACTCTAAATCAAACTTATGATAACATCACAGTTTTGTCTAGAAACTAATTTGAAGTCAGCCTTTCATTTTTTTGTCACAGGAACTGCAGTTTGGAGATTTATATTCCAAGCAATAGTTTTTATGGCTTTTAGCGCAGTAATAAAGTTCAAAGTCGTCTACTATAATATTTTGAAGGTCATCTTTCAGTTGGAAGGGCATGAAAGAAGGATCTGCTACGCAATCGTCCGAGTCATAATGATCGACTTCCAGGTAGTCCTCAGTTTCGCTGTCAGAGGTCTCATTTAGTAAGGACTCTGATATTTGTTCATCGTTGAGATCCATCTAAAAAGAAAATTAACATTTGCTGAGTTATAACATGGCTACATGCTTCAAAAGCGCAAAACAACAAGTAAAGAAAAAATAAATAACTTCCCATTAATACTAATGATCGCCTCCCAGGCGATGCAGTAGCTTATATTTTGTAAACGAAGCGTCTGCGCCGGGCCCGACTTCGCTGACGTCTGTGGCGTAATGTATACCGAATTGGCGCGAAAGCACAATACGACTCGCGGGCGCGTTTTTTAAATATCCGGAAAAAACTGACCGCGTGCGGCCTGTCAGGCGATGTTTAGTATTGTAGGGTTAAGAGAAACAATTTTGTAGTACATATTTTTTACGCAACTATAAATATCTACGCAGCACACGCAACGAAGCTCTCAAAAGCAATAACTTTTCCCCCGTTCTTAAAACATTTACTATTACTGCTCTGCTCCTATTAGTTGTAGAGTGATGCTATATAGCCTATGACACTCCACAATAACGTAGCTTTCTATTGGTGTAAGAATTTTTAAAATCGGTTTAGTAGATCCCGAGATTACCCCTTACAATTTAACAAATATACAAACACATTCTTTATAATATTAGTATAGAATAGATACACAATCTTATTATATTATCTACCGTCATTCAACAACCTAACAAAAACAACCTTGACGACAATCTAATTCATTAACTATTACTGTAATAGTAAATTAAGCTCATTATTGCTTGTTAATTGCTATTGTACTTAAGTATTGATTCGCATCCTACTAATATTATAGACCAGCTGAACCCGCAACTTCGTTCACGTCACATAAGGTGTTTGAAAGAAGAGGTATTTCGTCATTAGGCTCATCAAGCAGCGTGTGAAACTGCCCTGTTTGCTTAATCATAAAAGAGCTTAAAGATAAAGTCTATTCTAAAACGATTATTCCAACACGCCAGTTTGGATTTACCAATTTTTTTATTCATATGTGTATGTATGATTCTTTAAAGTGATATAACTTTTTTATTTATAAACCGATTGACATGAAATAAACACTAAATGTTAAGTGGAGCAAACCTCAACACAATAAAGAAAATTGCATTGCAATCGGTTAAGCGGTTACTTTAGCGTGAACAAACGTACAGACAAACAGATTTACTGACATACAGACAAACAGACAAAAATCCTAAAAATCATTGTTTTGGGTTCTATTGCGTTCATAGAGCCCCCCATAATATTTTTTCTTATTTATCTTCCATGTACAGACAGCAACCTGTTACGATTTTATATGTATATATTGATTGATATTGATGTGAATGTGTGTGAAGATGTTTGGATGTTTGTTACTCAATCACGCTCTGTCAGTTGAATGGAATGGGCTGAAATTTGGTACAGAGGTAGCTCATAGTCTGGAATAACATCGGGTTAAACTATTGTAAAATTTGTGTCCATTCATTGCGGTGGTCAAGGTGGGGGGACGCATGCCTGTCTGTCACCTTACTTTGTGTAAAAATATCTCTCACCGGACTTTAGGTACTTAGCTCATTGGGTGGATTTCCCAGGAATTCAATAATGGACTTATTTTAATGCCACACGTGATCATAATTAAAATAATCAATTAAATTCTAATAGAAAATTAAGTATTTGGTAATGTATCTATGATTTATCGTATTCGTAAATAGTTTGATTGAGTCATTATTTTAAAAATAAAAATGGTAAATATATATCAGACGTCTCACCGTGTTTGGTGAACTGACTACCCGCGTAACGTACTTCGTTTACGTGACAGCTGAAATTTTTCACTACCTACTTGTACCTACACTACCACGTTGAGAAGTTTAAACCATAGAGCAACGCGAACTGTCTAAGGGGAGACGGCATAGAACGATTGCTCGGTACAAATTTGTCTGTCATATTTTGCGGGTGACGGGGGGAAATCTTCCTCACCCACACTTTCTTAGACTCGCACTACAATAGCAATCGACTGTCAATACGAAGCCTATATATACACTTTAAACAATACACTCATAAATTTTACAGACACATGATACATTTTGTGTCATATCACCCCAAGTCGCTCAACCAATCCATGTATTGATTGATGTGACGTCCGGTGAAGTTGCTAAACAAATCTGAATATTTTCTGTACGTTTAAATAGGTGTAAATAGTAATAACTTGTTATAAAATTACTTACTTACACAAGATAATGCCATTTTTCTTCAGATTTCTTTAATCACATTTCTTTTTGTATTAATATCTAATTATTTCATCATTTTTATAAAATGACAATTCAACCGCGCATGCTGTCAACTAGACTTAGTCTAGTGAAAGAAACTTCAAAAAACAGTTTTTATGTAACTGGGCACTTTTAGTCGTCAAAATGTCAAATAATTGCCAGAGGGGGTTTGCCAGCTTTGGCCTCTCCCTCTGTAAAGGCGCGCGATGCTCTGTGGTTTAAACGGACACCGAAAGTTACGTAGTAACTATTTAGTAATCTGTGCCGAAAGTGTTACTTACATTTTATACCTACCTACCTATAAATAAATAAATAAAATAAAAATTCATTTCTTTTCATCGCGTGGAAAACCTTTTGGACGGCATGTCGAACCGAAGAAAAACACGGTTCCTCCCTATCCATCTAACTCTTCGCAAGGATAACCACCATTCCAGGCAGACTATGACTTCCACCACAGCCTCACCTATCGGATGCTAATTCTACTTCAGGGGGTTGGTTGGGATGCAATCCCACATTTCGGAGATTTTCTTTTAACGTGAGGAAAATCCTACAGGGATGCTATGCCGGACTCCTACCGACTAAAAATCACACGTATCCTGCCTAAAAGCCTACAGTTAGAAGCCCCGGGTAAACCTTCGGAAGGATAGCCCAGGACTCCCAACAGACCTACGGCTACCACTGCGGCCTCACCTAGGGAGGGTTCGAGTGCTATCCCGCGTCTTTGGGGGATTGTTCGGGTGCTATTCTGCTGGGCGGGCGTGAATCCCTCACGTCAAGCTGTCATCTAGGGCCTGCTTCTGTAAGGACGGTGAGCAGCCCTCTCACTGTCCTCAGGCTTCCTCAGACCCTGATGATAGAGACTGGTAGCCTCAGGTGATCATAAGCTTGCGGGGCCCTCACCGCAGACTGAGAAACTTGGGTGGGAGAGTTCTCTTCGACTTTATGAGCTAAGTAGTTGGCCCACTATAAAATACCTACTACCTACATTTAGACAACCTAAGGTTAGGGTGTTAGCTCTTGGGAGTCCTGTAGACGACCTTCCGAGGGCTTACCCGGTGCTCCCAACCTTAGGTGGTTAGTTGGAAAACTTGTGGTTTTTAGGCAGTAGGAGTCCGGCATGGAATTTCTGTTTTTCACAATTTTCCACACGTCAAAAAAAAAAGGATGCTAGCTCAATCTACAGTCAATATTCTACCACCTTGAACCCACTTCTGACACAAGCAATTTAGGCTGAGCGCACATGGCGACAAGACTGTCTCCAGACAGACTACCAAATCTATGAAACTGCGAAAGAGACGTCAAAACTGTTTTACGTTTTACGGTTTTGGAAGCCTACGTCCGATAGTCGACAGCAAAAATTTACGCCGATGATCAGACCGATCGGATTTTTAATGTAAGGCAAGAGTCAGTCTTAAGAGCCTACCAGACGCCAAATTTTTAGAAGAAGATACAAGATATACATTTTAGCGTGCAAGAAAGAGAGAGATGCGAGGTGCGAATATTTGTGTGCGTTTTTAACGATATAAATTAATTATAAAAAAAACTATAACCAATATAAAAAAAGTGGTCAAGTGCAAATGAATATTTTACTATTGTCTTTCTCATAAATATTTTATAATATAAAAATAACTGAAAAGTTATGAGATCTAGCTTAAAATTTAACGAAATCGAGGTATTTTCAACACAAAAATCTATCGAGGATTTTATCAGTAATCGTCTTTCTAGCCTAGAGCGTTTTTAGTTCATGAACTAAAGTTGTCTGTGTTCAAATTTTAATTCATCAGACCTCACGAGTCCTAAGATCTAGATCAGTGGTGGGCAAACTTTTTTAACGGGGGGCCACAAAAATTAAGAAATATCAGGTGAGGGCCAGAATTACAGAAAACCGGCCAAGTGCGAGTCGGACTCTTGTTCAGAGAAGCTAAAAGAAAACTAAAAAAATCGCATTTTTTGTACGGGAGCCCCCTTTAATTTTCTCTTTTTTTCTGATTTTGGTACCTATTTGTTGTTATAGCGGCAACAAAAATACATCTGTAAAAATTTCAGCTCTCTAGCTATCACGGTTCTTGAAAAACAGCCTCGTGACGGACAGACGAAAAGATAGATGGACGGCGAAATCTCATGAATAGGGCCGTTTTTACCCTTCGTGTACCGAACCCTAAAAATGTATTTTGTGCTGAACTTTTAATCATAAGATATAAAAAAATATAGTAAACTATCACACTTGGACAAACGTTAAAAATTACATTTAGCTGGTTATTTAGAATTAACTGGTATTTGCAAGGCCCTGCCATGCCATGGTAGGCGTGTAGGACGTAGGAAATTGCTTCTTATGTGCGTTATTTCAAATGTAAGTTCGTGTTGTGACGAAGTAACTTTAGCAGCGCTAAAAGGTGTTCAACAGTAAGTCGGCTTGCGATTGAGTTGTTCAGCAATTTCATGGTCTAAAACCTACCGTCTTCACCTATGTGTTTATTGCTCTACAAAGTAGAATCTACATAATACTTCTGTATCGACAAAATGTAATTAGGGCGGGCCATATACCAGGTGCCGAAGGACCGTCGGCGGGCCGGATTGAATACTTCCGCGGGCCGGAGCTGGCCCGCGGGCCGTACTTTGCCCGTCACTGATCTAGATCAAAGTAATAGTCTATTTGGCGTCAGACGACCTCTTAAGATTGCCGTGTCTTAATTTGCGCTAAGCATTAGATTAGCAGTACATATGTATATTCTTCGATTTGCAGACGGCACGCAATTTCACCCGCGTAGCTCCCGTGTGAATACCTTTGGGAATAAAATATATAGCCTATGTTATTCGGGGATAGTGTAGCTTCCCAACAGTGAAAGAATTTTTCAAACCGGTCTACTAGTTTCGGAGCCTATTCGAGGCAAACAAACAAGCAATCAAATCTCTAGTCTTTATAATATTACTAGAGGTACGTCACGCGGTTTCACCCGCGTAACTCCCGTTCCCGTGGGAATAGTGGAATAAAATACAGCCTATGTTCACCGCAAAGAGTGTAGCTTTCCAACAGTGAAAGAATTTTTCAAATCGGTCCAGAAGTTCCGGAGCCTATTCGTTACAAACAAACAAAAAAAACAAAAACAAATCTTTCCTCTTTATAATATTAGTATAGATATAGAAGACGTGTTCATTGAATCACTAAGTAGCTTCAGGGGCCCGAGAGTGATTATGACAATAAATTCTCTAATCTAAGTAAAACTATTCCTTTAAAAAATGTATCGGCCTGTTTTTAGAATAAATAGGCAATTAGTAAATCTTGTTTGTGTGATAACATTTTCGTCGTAAAATCTTATTTTAAAATTCCGCAAAAAATAGCACAAAGATATTAATAATAAGTAGCTCATTACATTACCATGCATTTGCATTATTTCCACTATTTACGAAAACTCTTCAAAATTATTCTAAACTAGTGGATGTCACGCAGTTTCACCCGCGTAATTCCCGTTCCCGTGGGAATACGGAAATTAAATATAGCCTATGTGTAGCACCGCAAAGACTGTAGCTTTCCAACAGTGAAAGAATTTTTTAAATCGGTCAAGTAGTTTCGGAGCCTATTCGATGCAAACAAACAATCAAATCTTTCCTCTTTATAATATTAGTATACCGATATAATATTAGTATATAGATACGAATGTTTGTTTTAATGGATATATATTCCAAATATTTCAAAATAGAAAAAAGGGCCAAGCGCGAGTCGGAATTGCGCGCGGAGGGTTTCTGTGAACTGTTTTTTTTTTTTTTTTTTTTTTTTTATACCACTAGAGTGGCAGACAAGCATACGGCCCCACCAGATGTACCGGTGGTCACCGCAGCCTATGGCCGTTTGTAACACCAGAGGCGCCACAATCGCGCTGCCAACCCTTTAAAAACCTTCTAAGTCCCCTTTTGAAGAACCCCATACTGTAGGCGTTTGGGAAAACCGAAGCAGGGAGATCATTCCACAACCTAAGCGTACGCGGAAGAAAGCCTCTACTAGATCTCACCGTGCTCGAGCGCTCAGGATGCAACGTATGAGGATGAACACCCTGTCTATGGCGAGCGGTGCGATGATAGAATGTAGCCGTAGGCATCATATCAAACAATTCTTCAGAGCACAAACCGTTGTACAGGCGGTAGAACACACACAGAGAAGCAAAGTCTCTCCTGTCACTAAGAGGATCCACACCACCTGCAAGTATGGGATCGTTGACAACTCTCATAGCTCGCCTTTGCACCGAGTCAAATGGACGAAGCTGGTATTCGGGTGCCCCCGCCCAGAGGTGACAGCAGTACTCCATATGCGGACGCACTTGCGACTTATAGAGAAGCAGTGCTTGCGCCGCAGTAAAGTACCGCCGCGCCCTTCTGAGCACTCCGAGCTTCCTGGACGCCAGCTTGGCCTTGCCCTCCAAGTGACTGCGGAACTGCACATCACTGGAGATGTCAACACCAAGGATCCCTATACTTTCAGAGATGGTGAGAGATGTGCCCTGAAATTGTGGCGCCACAGTGAATGGGGTCTTTTTTGCGGTGAAAGCACAAACTTGTGTCTTGGTAGGGTTGAATTGGACAAGATTTTGTCGACCCCAATCGGACACTCTGGTGAGAGTAGCCTCGACTTCAGACACAAGTTGTTCACGACTTTCTTCCACTGCAACCCGAGAGATACCGGGACGGCCCGTGTAATAAGTGTCGCCCGTACTGTCGTCCGCATAACAATGAATGCCGTCAATAGACAACATGTCATTGATATGCAGCAGAAACAAAGTAGGGGACAACACTGAGCCTTGTGGTACTCCAGCGTTTATGGCCATGCAGTCAGAACAGCTGCCGTCAACGACGGCCCTGATGCTTCTACCGGCCAAAAAGCTGGACACCCATCCGCATAAACTCTCGGGCAGTCCGTAGGAGGGCAGTTTCGTAAGAAGACCACGGTGCCAGAATCCATCTGAACAGCAGGTGATAGATAGACAGACAGACGGACGGTGAAGTCTCAGTGCCTAATACGGTCCGTATACCCTTTGGGTACGAAACAGAAAAAAGGTAAAGCTTTTATTAACACTAACAATTACTACACTACACTTATATTATAAAGAGAAAAAAAAACCGGCCAAGTGCGAGTTGGACTCGCCCATGAAGGGTTTCGTAGAAGCAAGTAATATAATATAAAAGTTCTTATAGTTCGTTGTAACTTTGATTGATGTTTTAACACGTTCGCAGTGGTAGTGATTTTTCTAACCGAAAATTGCGGTTTATGACGTATTAAAAAAAACTACCAACTCTATCTCTTTCGAACTAATTTTCGTTGGTAGTTTTTATGACAATGTACATGATATAATTTTTTTAGATTTATCATTCTCTTGGTTTAGAAGTTAGAGGGGGGGGGACACACATTTTTCCACTTTGGAAGTGTCTCTTGCGCAAACTATTCATTTTAGAAAAAAATGATGTTGGGAACCTCAATAGCATTTTTGAAGACCTATCTATAGATACCCCACACGTATGGGTTTGACGAAAAAAAAAATTTTGAGTTTCAGTTCTGAGTATGGGGACCCCCAAAATTTACTACTTTTTTTCTAGTTTTATGTAAGAATCTTAATGCGGTTCACAGAATACATCTAGTTACCAAGTTTCAATGGCATAGGCCTTATAGTTTCGGAGAAAAATGGCTGTGACACACGGACGGACAGACAGACAGACAGACAGACAGACAGACAGACAGACAGACATGACGAATCTATAAGGGTTCCGTTTTTGCCATTTGGCTACGAAACCCTAAAAAGTAATTTTTGTGTGATTTTTATAATGATTAAACTCAAAAACTACAGTACTGATTTCAAAAATTCTTTTACCATTTTAAAGCTAAGTAAGTTAGTAACATAGGCTATATTTTATTCCCATATTCCCACGGAAACGGTAGCTAAGCGGGTGAAACCGTGTGACGTTCACTAGCATAGTTTAAATGTGTAGAAAAAAATTGTGTTTTATACTCCGCTACATACATACATACATATAATCACGCCTTTATCCCCGAAGGGGTAGGCAGAGGCATGATATACGCCCACATTTCACCTTATAGTTTTATGTCCCACGTAATAGGTGGTGAGCCTATTGCCGTGTTGAAATGGACAGGTGCAGGTCGCCGCGACCCACAGTTGAAATTTTTCAAGCCGCCCGCCGCGCCCATAATAAAGGGCCCCACTCACTAACAGTTTACCGGACGATATTAATCGGTCAACTTGGCTTAACGACAGTCATGCACTGTCAAATAAGACCAAAGGCCACTGGCACGGAAACAAACACAAATCAAACATCACAAAGTGGTCACCCATTCAAGTACCAGCCATAGCGAAAGTTTCAGTAATGCAGTATGGTTGGCAGATCATTGTGTCAGCGGGGCTACGAGCGCTAATGTATACTTGTATACAATATTATACAAGTATACATTACTTATATACTTGTATACATTAGTATAGTATAAATTTTAAACAGGAAATATGTTTTATTTTTGTTGTAAGTAACACGAATATACTCAAAAACTTCTAAATAGATTTCGATAAGTCTTTCATAATTTGAATGCTACGTTATTCATGACAAACAAAGGCTATATTTTATTCCCGTATTCCCACGGAAACGGGAACTATACGGGAGAAAACGCATGACATGCGCTAGTTGCCAATTGGCACCACAAATTCAATTTGTACCTAAGCATGGATGGGTGTAGGTACACCTCTGGGACATCCTTCCGAGGGCTTACCCACGGCTCCCAACCATAGGCAGTGGTAGGGAATGTTTGCTTTTAGTCGGTGAGAGTCCGGCATGGCATCCATGAGGGATTACCTCACATAAAAAAGGGCACTCCAAAATTGACAACCGTTGAAAATTGTTTCCTCCAATCGCATGTCAGAACCTCCTTACAACGAGTAGGTACTAACCCTTTTCGTGCTCACAAATAAAATAGTTCTGTAGTTATGAAACTGCCAGCATTATTATCATAATTTACTCATTATTACAATAATAAGAGTCACAATAGATACGGTATCCTCCATTAGTGGTTAATCGCTCGAACGCAGCACGAACGGTCTGTGTCAAAATTAGGGTCATTGATGGAATTATTGACATCAATTCTACTCGGAGTTTTTTTTAGCTATAAATACAATTGATACTTGTAGTTAAAAATACCGATAATTTAATGTAACAAAATTATTAGTCGAACTCTAACTGAGAAAGACAGAAAGATTTTTTAGTCAGCCGTTGAGATACTTACTTAACTCACAAAATAAAAACAATAATAGACTAAGTAGTTCTAACAATTCATAGGTTAGGTACCTATATTTTTAAGCAT
Organism: Miltochrista miniata; assembly: GCA_933228765.1. Taxonomy (NCBI): domain Eukaryota; kingdom Metazoa; phylum Arthropoda; class Insecta; order Lepidoptera; family Erebidae; genus Miltochrista; species Miltochrista miniata. Next base: position 10,239,606 of record OW121769.1, read on the forward strand.
GCCGAATGGGTTCTGGTTCAGCATATGCTAGACTGCGTCTTCTGCCAATTCGGGGCAGACGCCCATTTCCATTGGACCACTAAGTCTCGGTGACGCCCTATCCACTGGACTACCGAGTCTCTGTGACGCCCCATCCACTGGACTACCGAGTCTCGGCGACTCCCTATCGACTTGACTACCGAGTCTCGGCGACGCCTTATCTACTTTACCACTGAGTCTCGATGACTCCCAATACACTGGACTACCGAGCCCCAGTGGTCCAGTGGAGAGACTAATATTTTTTTCACATAAAATTTGTGACTTAGCACACTTAAATAAATAATAAATATTCACGGACATTTTTCACACAACGCTATCTGATCCCAAAGTGAGCTAGGAATAACCTGCTTGTGTTATGGGTATCAGACCACGGAAATTAATACATATACATATACTTTTTAAATACATACATTACATATTATACATAGAAACACCCAGAGTCTTGAGACAAACATTTATCGGTCACACAAATATTTGTCTCCGGTGGGAATCGAACCCACGACCTCCAGCGCCGCAGGCGGTATCACTACCGACTGCGCCACAGAGGCAGTCGAACACTAATTGCTTTCAAAAATGATCAGTTATAAAACCGCTCGCAACACAGGGTGATCATTTTCACACCTTGCATCCGAGCGCGGTAGGTAAAGTCCGATAGTGGTCTTCTTCCGCGAACACTTAGATTGTGGAATGATCTCCCAGCCTCGATCAAACGCCTACAGTATAGGGTTATTCATAAGTAGAGATGTTCAAAATGGTTTTAAAAAAGTATTTAAATACAAAATGCAAAATACTTTTCAGATGTACTATTTCAAATGCAAAATACTAAATAGTTTTGCGTTTTGTATTTCAAATGCTAAATGCAAAATAGGTATTTTCAAAATACTTTTTCGAAATAAAATACTTTTTGTGAAAAAAAATAAACATCAATTTGTATTTATTACGCTTTTTAACAACACCAGTTGTTCGAACACATCATCACTCATTTTTCTTCTGTGAGGTCTCATAATCATCCCACAGTACGAAAAAAGTCGTTCTACTGGTGCTGAACTTGGTAATGAATATATGTGTATACAACACTTAAAACATACTCTTTTATTGTAGGATAAGCTTTTAGCATCTCCAGAGTTGTGCACTCATCCTTTAAATATTGAAGGGTTTCTTGTCAGTTTGGATTTTTTGTCAGAAACTGCAAAGTTGCGATTCACTGCCGTTTTTCACTTCCCAACACTAGTGCACGTTGTCGAACGTTTGTGTTTAAGGCGAAGTGCAATTGTGTCTCAAGCGATTCGGAGGGGGTGAAGCAGACGCAAGATGTTCGGGACGCTCCGTGCGTCGGAAACGTTTTCGCGCGTTAACCCGTTCACTACGCAATTGAAATCATTGACAGAAGTACAAGTTTACATAACAATTTTTTTCGCCCTGTTTAGATAAACCTCTTTAGATCTTCTACTCGTGAGCAACTACGTAATTGATTTTGATGCATTTTTTATCACTAACATGTAATGAAATTCATTTTCATAATAAGAATAGAACATAATATATTTAAGAAGTACCTACTACAATTTATTTTTTTACCTGTGACGATTTTTGCCAGGTTTATTGAAAAAGTAAGAATCTGCTGCCCCTATCCTTTATTTATATTTTTTGGTACTTCCTGAAAAGGAAAAAGGAGGGTTCTGTACAAAAAAAGACTGAAAAATATACCTGTATGGGAGCCCTCCTTAATTTTTTTTCTGTTCTTAGGATTCGAAAATTTCAAATGCCTAGCTATTGCAGTGGTGCATAAGATGACAGATAGATAGTCTCAGTAATAGGGTCGCGTTATTACAGATTATTTATACTGTTGGCACTTGGTGGAACCTGCAGCGCATATTGAATAACCACCACTTGTTCTGTTTTACAGCATTTATTTACTCTACACCTGACCGCTTTTGCCTCTTAGCATTTTCAAAAGGCAATACTTTCTCCTCGTTCCATTTTTACCCTTTGGATACGGAACTGTAAAAACGGCCGAGGTTCAAGTTGGACTGGCACACTGATGAGGATTTCGTAACAAAAAAAACGCCAGAAGATTACGTTGTATGGGAGTAACCTTATTTTTTTCTTTATCTAGTGTTATTATAGTCGTTACAGCGGTAGCAGAAACATATCTTTGAAATGTATTACTGCCTAGTTCATGAGATACAGATGAACAAACGGACTTCAAAGTCTCAGTAATAGGGTCCCGTTTGGCTAAGAAAACGAAGAATATACGAAAACGAATATTGCTATTTGCATATATGCAAGGGAGTAAAGGAATAAATTTCGATACTAGTTATTTAAACTAGACTAGGCTTTAGTCCTGTCCAAATGATTACCATTTCCTAAATTAAACATTCTACGTTTCACTTCGCATAGCTATTGCCCGCAGCTTCAGCTGTGTAGAATTCTGTTCGCGTTCCCTACTACCATTGGGTCATATCCAGGGATAAAATAGCCTTTATGCTATTTTCTAAATTATCTTACTTCTTACTTAATATTATAAACGCAAAAGTTTGTGAGTGTAGATGTTTGTTACTCTTTTACGCTCTAACGGCTAAACGGATCTAGCTGAAATTTAGTACAGGGGTAGATATAGGCCTGGAATAACACATAGGCCCCTTTTTATCCCGGCAATCAGTTCCCACGGAAAGCGGAAAAGGGAACAAAACTAGATGCGGGCAGAGCTGCGGGGGTCAGCTAGTGTATAATATGTCCAGGAATACATTGCAGTCTGGAAAAGCATAAAATAATTATAATAGGCCACCAATTACAGCCAGATCTGCTCAACCGTTGGAACGTGATTTTGTCACTAACATCTTCACAGACTTTCATATATCATAATTAAATAATTCGTAAGTCATATTAAATCATCAGGCCTTTTCAGTAACATATATTCACAAAATCAGCTTCTAGGGCTTGACATATAGGTACCACTATCCATTGAAAATTGAATTACTATTTTACATTATGGCTTAAAAACAAAGTTAGGGTTGTATTGACTGTATCGGGTTGTATGTAAGCTGTTTATTTTCAGTTCACTGTTGGTTAAAATTGAAACTGAGGTGAGGGGAGGCCTCTAACCGTTTTGGCGCCGCGAAGAACCATAGCGTCCTTGGCTGCCTTCTATCGAATGTATCACGGCGAATGTTCTGAAGAGCTCTTCAACCTGATCCCACCCTCTTCTTTCCGATCCCGAACAACACGTGCCGGGCAAAGATGACACTCACACACAGTGGAAAGAATCTTCGCCAGAACTGAACGTTTCAAAAGATCGTTCCTCTGTCGAACTATAAAAACATGGAACGACCTGCCCGCACACGTGTTTCCCTCATCTTAAAATCCCAGGTTCTTCAAGAGGAGCGTGAAGAGGCACATCACAGGGCCGCCAACTTGAGGACCACTGTCAGAAGTGGCCCCCAATCGCTAGATGCGCCACGGCTTTTCATCAGGCTGGTGGCGACGTCAATTTTGCGAGCTAAATATAAAAAAAAGAAACTCATACTTACAACTTCAAATTCAATACCTACCTACATCAAATACGACGTATGAGTAGTAAAGTAAGACTACGAGAATATCAACAATACGCAATACGTGCCTTGAAAGCTGTAATTTTGGATAGAAGTTTAATTTATTATATACTCAATTAAGGTTTATTCCTACTGTTATATTATAAATTTAGGAGAATTGGCCCACTGATTTATCAGTCATTAGTATTATACTCTTTATGACATTGATTTTACTTAAATATTAATTTAAATAATGTACATGTTATACGCTCGGTCAGGGCGTCACATACATGAGCGCATTTATAGGTGAATCTTCTGGACTTATCTATTATGTGGCATCAGGCAAACTTTGTATTGGAAAGTATGAAAACGTTACTATAACTTATATAATACTCCAAAGAAACTTCCCCAAACAGATGCGATATTTTTACGCTCTTGAGCTTAAGCCTTGAATACTTCCTTTTTTGGTTTTTTTTATTACCTATTTTCGTTACTACGGCAGCGAATTACGTCAGCGGGCGTGACAAAGTTGTATACGGGTGTCCTCAACGAAGCCTGTCGGCTGACTGAGCGGGCTCTGTGAGGTGGTTGATAGCGGCAAAATGCACTCCCGCTCAACAAAACGATTTTTTTTTATTAAAGCAATATGTTTTTAATTAATAAATAACTGCATAGGACCTCGAGGTAACTTATTAGGGACATGGAAATAAAAAATTAGTGTGGTACATTATATAATTACTGAATGAAATTGATTATAGTCAAGGCGGTCACAGGTAAATTTACAGATTCGAGGGAACTTTGGGATTATTTTCTATCGAGCCGAATTTACTCAATCGTGTTTTGGAGAGCTGACATCCCTGGTCAATATACTTAATAATAATTATCCATTTAAAAAATTGTGAAATCTTTGTTAACACCGTTGCAAAATTGGTTCGAAATATGTCAAAATTATGTATTTTGAGTCCCACTTCACCTTAATCCTTCCTCCACATTACACGCGAAGTTGAACGAAGTTGGACTAGTACGATAGTGTAGAGGCTCCTCGGCCTACTTCGTCAAAATTTTTCTTTGACTCGGGCAACTTCGCCTACGAACTTCGTTCAACTTCGCGAGTAATGTGGAGGAAGCATAAGAATCCACCATTGATACATACAAAACACTCGAAAATACACTAATTTTGCAAATTTTTAAAACGACGCAACACGATTCCTCCAGTTCCCGCCAAAAAAACCATAGCCATAGATAATGTTCGTCGTTTTCGTTTGACGTTGAAACTAGTCAGACATAAGGCGCGCACTCTGACCAAAGAAGAAAAAGGGCGCGCATGGTTAGCAGGCGCCTCTATCGGTCAAATTCGGCAATACAGGCGTCATTCGTTCATTTCATTTTGTTTGACTGGTGATGTTGGCTAAACTTAATCACAAAGTATTTTGCATTTTGAAATGAATATTAAAAATGCAAAATACACCTCGAAAGGTATTTCAAATAAAATACAAAATATTTTTGACTAAAATGTATTTAAATGCAAAATATAAAATAGGTATTTTGCATTTTGTATTTGCATTTTAAATAGAAGTATTTCAAATAAATCGCATCTCTGTTCATAAGGGATATTAAAAGGTTTTTTGCAGGGACAGCTGCGCGAGTGTAGGGTGTCCTCTAATCGATACTGAAGCCAAAGATGTTATTTAAATTTTTCATGTCTGTCTGTATCCCGAATAAGTATCACGCCAAAACTGCTGTTGCAAACGTTCATAAGCTACGGTGACCACAGTCCATCGGATGGGGTCAGGTGGGGTCATTAGCTTGTCTGCCACCTTAGTAGCATAAAAAAGTAATAAGCTTTAAGAGAAGGAAAACTCGATACAAAACCCTTTACGAACCTGTCAGTCGAGTATGCTACAGTTAGGTCAATCACCCTTGACCTGACAGCACAGGGCGGAAACTGCATACAAATGTTTCGTTTTTCAATTCTATCACCTACACTAAAACTCGTTATGTTTGTACAGAGCTTGAATGTTTGTGTGACAACTAAGGCTAAGCAAATGTTCCTTTAAAATACCCTCCAACTATAGTGACAGCTGTGGCGGGGGTGGGGCAGCTTGCTCAGTGGGAGGCAGGGAGTTGCCTATCTGTATGTACCTAATACTATTTTATTTATTAGGTACATACAGATAGGCAACTCCAGGCTGTATCGAGTTTTCCTTCTCTTAAAGCTTATTACTTTTTTATGCTACTAAGGTGGCAGACAAGCTAATGACCCCACCTGACCCCATCCGATGGACTGTGGTCACCGTAGCTTATGAACGTTTGCAACAGCAGTTTTGGCGTGATACTTATTCGGGATACAGACAGACATGAAACAAACGTGTTTTTTCGCCATTTTATCTTATATATTAGGTAATAAGGTATCCTTCTCAATTTAAATACGTTAGTTGGCTTAAACATATAATCAAGATTATTTCTTCCCTTTACACCATGCAAATTAAATGAATACTTTAGGAGGTATAGCAAAGTCAAATATTGCTGATTGAAATTAATTTCCTGTCGCCATGATTCAACATTATACGGGTGACATACTAACTTATTTTTCGACTTTCATCGTAAATAATTTTTCTTTAAAGAGTGAACAACGCTTTCAGCAGATTACTTTAGGTAGGTGTAATATTTCAAAGATAGCAATTTCATGGGAAATAGTCAACAATGAGCCCATATTTTAGATTTTTATTCAGTATAAACAATTTACGTACAAACACACAATTCAATTACACGCTCGGTGCATGAGACTGTTGAGACGTATCATATTTATAATGTCAGCATTCAAATGTCATCAATATTCTGAAAAAGAAATTAAACATAGAGATCACAAACTCTTTTGGAAATATAATGTACCTACCGTAGAGGATCTACATAACAGGATAGTTAACACTATAGTGCTATAGAGCAACGCGAACTGTCTAAGGCGCGCGTTGCTCTATGGTTAACAACCACCACAGTGCAATACTTGTTTTATACTAAGTAGTGTTAATAGGTGATAAGGGCAACCAGTAGACGCTTGAAATACTCTCAGAATATCGAGCAGTGTATTTTCATAAAAAAATATAATATAAACAAAATGGACATTTACAGGGACATCCTTTCGAGGGCTTATCCGGGGCTCCCAACCGTAGTCTGTTGGGCGTTACGTAGGGTTTTTAGTCGGTAGGAGTCTGGCATAGCATCCATAAAGGATTTTCCTTAACGTTAAATAAAAAGAAAAAGGGGGCTCCCATGTAACAAATAAGACTTTTTGTGGTTTTTGGTACGGAACCCTCCGTGTGGGAGTCCGACTCGCACTTGGCCGGTTATTTAAATTGGAGTCTATAGCATCCTTAAACATTTACACACATTGATCCCGGGTGTCAAATACAATTTTTATTGCATAAATGGAGTACATTGAGTGATATTCTAATATCTACAATAGTATTCTCAGACAATAAGAACAGGTCCATTTGGCCATTTGAAATAGCATGCAATGTGTTTGATATCGAGTACAAGTCATGTCATACAATAAACATAAAATAAAATAAAAACATAATACATAATAATACAGGTCCATTTGGCCATTTACAAGGTGATACACAAATGTGTCACAAAATTAGTCATTGTTTCCTGAAAGTCATAAATTCATTTACTAAATAAAATAACTTCTGAGCCAGCCAGCAACTTTTTTTTTATTCAATAAGTATTTATTTAGGGGTTCTATTCCTAATATTGGAAGATGTCAACCCCATTGTACCCTTAACTACTACAGTCACAAACAAGGGTTGAGAGTCACTGCGGGGGCTTCTTGACTATCCGAGATAGGTATCCAGCTATTAGTGAGGTTGTGCTAGGATGCTTTGTATGATTCCTACATTGTATAGTATAATGTTGAATTTCTCCATGAGTGAATCTCTTTCCCTTCTGGTCTGGATACATGCCATTAAAATATGCGTGACGCCTTCAACCACTTCACACGAGGTACATTGGGAGTGTCTGAATTTTTTCATTAAAGCCAGCAACTTAGGGAGTTCACAACAAGCATTAGTCAAGTTGAAATCCTTAATACGGCTTGAAGGTTCTAATCATCATTCCGCCCATGTCAGGGAGTTACAAACCGAAGGAGACTTAACGTGGAGGAGAATGTGCTAATTGAATAAAAAAGTGGACCCTGAGCTCCCAAAAACGATGATGATGAGGAATATGAGACTTCAATGAACCGACAGTTTAATTTGTCCGCGCTCAATAAATTTCTAAAATTTTTTTTTTACGTAATGGAATATCCTCATGGATGCTATGCCGGACTACTACCGACTAAAAACTCTCACGTATCCTGCCTAACAGCCTACGGTTGGGAGCCCCGGGTAAGCTCTCGAAAGGATATCCCAGGACTCCCAACAGACCTACGGTTACCGCTGTGGCCTCGCCTAGGGGTGGGGGGTTTGGTTTTTTCGGGTGTTATCCCACTTCTTAGTGGGGGAAGGCGTAAATCCTTCACCTCGCGCTGTTGTCTAGGGCCTGTTTCTGTAAGGACGGTGAGCAGCCCTCTCACCGTCCTCAGGCCCCCGGTCATGGAGGCCGATAGTCTTGGACGAAGACACGGCGGGAACTCGGGTGTGAGATTCTCTCCCGCTCCCTCCCCGTCGTCGTCTCTTTCACGGGTATGACCTGCTCGCAGAAACAATTACAAGTATTTATTCCTATTAACAAACAAGCAGTTTCCTTATTTTATTAAATGCACAAAGAAAACGAGACACATTTTGTTTAAATTAACATAAGTAGGTACTTAACGTAAATACTACACGTATAGATAACTTTGTGAGATAACTTTGTGAGTTAATATATTACATAAACGCTACTAGTCTTCAAAAAATGACTAATTCTTTTGTGAGACAATTGTGTTGGGGGCCCCGGGTAAGTCCTCGGAAGAATATCCCAGGACATAACTTAGATTTAATAAAAAATCTCCCAACGAAATGAAAAATGTCCCACAATCGAATAACGCTTGCCGGGCAGGGGTGCCAGGCTGACACAGTGAATATAATCTTCGTCGGAACCAGAGTTTACTACGCCAGAAGACCTGAATGATTCCAAAGACAACAGTTTCTCTCCTCCTCTACAAGCCCGGGTTCTTTAGGTGGAGCGTAAAGAGGATATAGGTCTTCTTGACTGTGAAAGTGCGACGCTCACTAGATAAATAAATAATAAATAAAATATATTTGTGGACATTCTCACACAACATCATCTGGCCCAAATTAAGTTAATATAAGCTTGTACTATTTGATTCAGACGACTGATAGACAACTCATATTTTTCTATATTTCTAAATACATACATATTTTACATAGAAAACACCCAAACTCCGGAACAAACATTTGTGGATCACACAAATATTTGGACCGACCCGGGAATCAAACCCAGGACCTCAAGCGCGGCAGGCGGTTACACTACCGACTGCGCCACAGAGGCAGTCGATGTCTTCATCAGACGAGTCGGGCGGCGCCGGCGCCGCAGCGGCGTGGCGTCAGTTGTGGCAAGCTAATTAAAAAAGTAGTCTTAACCATTGACATATATTCTACGTAGTACATATAGATCGATGGTCTTAACTTTATTATTATTTCTTTTCTTTACAGTGACGATTCCGCTACTAAGCTTCGGAATGGTTCAAGGATGGCTATCACCAATGATCTCAGTGCTACAATCCCCTGAAACTCCATCCCCGGGGCCCTACTCAGACGCTGAGATATCCTGGTCGGCTTCAGTGACGTACATCACGGCGATAATCTTTGGTGCGCCAATGGGATGGCTCACAGACAAATATGGGAGGAAACCTATGACCATAATAACTACTTTGTCAATTATTGTGAGTATATCTTACATATTAATTATTATCAGCTGTAGCCCGCGACTTCGTACGCGTGAAAATTATGTTATAATGCCAATTGGATTTGATTGCTCTCTGCTTAGCCCCTAGGATATGTAGCGTGATATATAGCCTATTTGAAGACCTTACACCTAGTTAATATTTGTGAAAAAATTTAATCAAATCTATTGAGTACTTTTCGAGATCCTTCCGGACAAAGCAAAGCAAACAGACAAAAAGTTTTCTAACTATATTTTCGACTTCGGTATCTTATGTCGAACACCAAGCGAGTATTTTTTGTTTTAAATGTGTAGTTTTGACTTTTCTATCATTTTATTAAACTTGTATAGATTAAGGTTGTCTGGAAGAAATTGCTTTTTAGCGACAAGACCGCCCTTTGTACAATACTGTTTGTTTAATTTTGTAAATAGTTTTTAACGAGGTGTACAAATAAAGTTTTATTCTATTCTATAAATGCGACAATTTGAAAGTCAGAATATCTAAATCTTTGTTACTCTTTCACGCTCTAACGACTGAACGGATTTCTCTCACTGTCATAGGCCACTTTTTGTATCCCGGGAATAAGTGGAAGAGCGAACGGGAACAAAATTGCGAAACTTCTTGTATAAGCCCCGCAAGTTGGTAATGCGCTGGAACCTTGTCATAATGACAGCTAAGTGACGTCATCGTGACGTAGCGCGAGCGCGCGCTGGCCTAGCGAAACTGCGTACAATTATTTTTTTTTAGTACTGACTGCTCGACGGACATACGTCACCAAATGGTGACCACGATGGCCGCCAAGCGCAATATCAACTTGCGGGGCTTATTGTCGAATTTTAAAGAAGTAATTAGCAGGTTTTAAGTTACATGATAGGTTCGCATAATATATATAGATTCCCATCCATTGACATCCGTGGGTTGTCAGGACCTTTTGTTGAAAATCAGTCTAGAAAATACTGAGCCAGGCCCCTGTTATTTATAAATCTATCCCAGTACCTACCAAATTTCAGCCAGATCCGTTCATCCGTTAGGGTGTGAAGTTACAAACATCCATCTATACACCCAGCTGTTTATATTGCGGGTGGGAATCCGTCATCGATGCTATGCCAGACCGAACCGGCCTCTTACCGACGCAAACAACATGTCCCCTTTTTTTTAACGTGAGGAAAATCCTACACGTATGCTATGTCGAACTCCTACCGACTAAAAACCACACGTATAAACAAAACAGCCTACGGTTGGAAGCCCGGGTATGCCCTCGGAAGGATTTCCCCAGGACTCCCAACAGACCTACGCGTACCACTGCTGCCTCACCTATGGGAGGTCCACATGTTTCTTAACATTGCCTACGGTCAGTAGCCACGGGTACGCCCTCGGAAGGTTGTCCCAGGAATGCTTACAAGTTGGAGTCTCGAAGACATTTCGTGAATCAGATAAACAGTGTCATGTCTGCGTCAAGTTCCCTAACAGCTAATCAAATTGGTTCAAGGCAAGCAATCATTTGATAATACTATAGGTATTGAACTTTTATTTGTTGCTTGTCCTTACAGGGCGGCGTTAATCGCTCATTGACAATGTCCTAAAACAATAAATTTAAAAAATTAACATAATATAATGAAGGCCGGTTTCCACCGCGAGCTGATGAATCCGCTTAAAACTCGCACCAGTAAAACTGGTGTTGCGGTTTTTTTTAACGTGTAACTACCGACTAAAAAACCTCACGTAACGCCCAACAGCCTACGGTTGGGAGCCCCGGGTAAGCCCTCGGAAGGATATCCCAGAACAACTGGGATGCGGTGGGGGAAAAAAAAATTATGCTGTTCACTATCGTGAGATAAGTCAGATTACTACTGTTGTGTGGTCTGTTTTAGAAAATCACGGGCAAGAGGTTCAAATGAAATCATTTTCGTCGAAACGTACACTAAGACGTAATACGTAGACGAAAAATGAGAGCCATAGATTTTTAAGCAACAGGTGTATCAAAATATGTTGTTATACATAATGTATGAAATGATCATAAAATCAGCCCCAAATTTTTAGATGAATGCAGTTTATGACTTAAATTTTTATCGGTTTGAAAGACAAAAATATATTCAAATATATGAAGAAAAGAGGTGAAAAGTGGGCGTATCACATGCCTCTGCCTACCCCTTAAAGACGGGATAAAGACGTGTCCATATGTCTATGTATGATTTGTTATTTTGTGTCTACTTAGTATTACTTAATTAGTAGTTTAAAATACTAGGTGTAAATAGTTGAATTACACGGTGTATACAGAACGTACTTTTACGGTCACGTTTTGAACTTTATTTTGTTGCCTGTCGTGATCTATTAAACTAACATAGATATAAACTGCGGGGCCGGAGCGGGAGAGAACACTCCCACCCTAGTTCCGCAGTCGGCGGCTTGGGCGCCGCCGACGTGTCTTCGCTGAGGACTATCGGCCTCCATGACCGGGGCCTGAGGACGGTGAGGGGGCTGCTCACCGTCCTTACAGAAGCAGGCCCATGGCGACAGCGAGACGTGAGGGATTCACGCACGCCCCCTCTAAGCACGAAAGCCCTCCATGGGCGCGGGATAGCACCCGAACCACCCCCTAGCGAGGCCGCAGTGGTAGCCGTAGGTCTGTTGGGAGTCCTGGGACATCCTTCCGAGGGATTACCCGGGGCTCCCGACCGTAGGTTGTTGGGCGTTATCTGAGGTTTTTTCGTCGGTAGGAGTCCGGCATAGCATCCATGAAGGATTTTACCTCGCGTTAAAAAAACATAGTATAAATATAAACCATAGACATCCATGACAGGGCAGTTACAGAAGCGCGCAGAAGCAAAACGGCGCGGCGTAACTTGAGAGTTTCATGCACGCCCCACGCCCTAAGAAGCGGGATAACGCCCGAACCATCCTCCAAAAATGCAGAATGGCACCCAAACCCCTAAACGAGGCCGTGGTTGCAGCCAAAGTATTTCTGGGGTCCTGGCACTTCTTTCCGAGGAATTACTACAGCTCTGGGCATACACAATAGGGTTTTGTTTAACGTTTTTCCATGCACGCCTCACGCCTTTTTTTTAATTTAACGTGAGGTAAAATCCTTCATGGATGCTATGCCGGACCCCTTCCGACTAAAAAACCTCACGTAACGCCCAACAGCCTACGGTTGGGAGTCCCGGGTAAGCCCTCGGAAGGATGTCCCAGGACTCCCAACAGACCTACGGCTACCACTGCGGCTTCGCCTAGGGGGGTAAACAATAGAGCTAGCGCAAGACGTATAGGAGGGGACACTATGGTTTTAGTAGTTCGAATTCGGTATTGCATCTGTTGAGATTTTCACATGTAGAAAACTAACACAGAATGAAAAATGCAGATATTAGATAGGTAAATTTTTTGTTGACCAATTTTCAGATCCTAGTAATTTTAACTTTTAAAATATTTTTCGTATCGATATTTGGGGCCTGGACTCTCAAGTTCAAAGTTAGTTTTTAGGGTTTCGTACCTAAAAGGAAAAAAACGGAACCCTTATTGGATCGCTTTGTTTATAGTTGTATCGGTTCTAAAAAGTTACTTTGTTTTCTGACTGAATCAAAATTGCTGCGGCTGGAAAAATATTTATTTACAATCTAATTTCGTTTAACCCTGTAAAATAAATTTAATCACTGAGGACAAACGATATTTTTAAAGGATCGTATCCCTTTCTCATAAAAAATGCAATTAATGACTTCGTTATTTACAATGAACAGAGTTTTAGCGATTGCGATTATTTGATCGTAAACATTGTGACTAAAGCGCCATAAGGTCGTGAGTCGTGACTGTAAAACGATATTAGTATTGGGAAATTCCAGAAGTATTGTAGAACAATCGAGAAGACAAATAAACCTTTATTTATCACTAGCGGACGTCACGCGGTTTCACCCGCGTAGTTCCCGTTCCCGTGGGAATTCGGTAAAAAAATATAGCCTATGTTCACCGCAAAGAGTGTAGCTTCCAAACAGTGAAAGAATTTTTCAAATCTGTCCAGTAGTTTCGGAGCCTATTCGTTACAAACAAACAAACAAACAAAAAAACAAATCTTTCCTCTTCATAATATTGGTATAGACTTCTGTGTCCTTCAATTATACTTTAGAATAATAGTGAAATGGCTTGTTATTCGGCTACATGACGCATCAGGCGCACGACGGAATTATTCGTAAAATGATACTAGAGGGAGGGGGGTGAGAGGAACCACCGACGTACCCTCGAGTCATGAATGGTCTGAAATCATAACAATTATGTTTGTGAATGATTAGCTTTATAAGCCACGACCATCTAAGGCAGTGCAAAAGCCTAGAAATATAAACATGGCCGTTTCGGATTTTGTTCGAAATTAAATACACACATATGGTTACGCCTTTATCCACAAAGGGGTAGGGAAAGGCATATTATATGCCCACATTTCACCTTTTTAGAATGTGTCCCACGTAATAGATGTTGAGCCGTATTCGGCCGTGTTGAGATGGACAGGCGCAGGTTTGGACCGCCTGCTGTTGATATTTTCGAGCCACCTAAAAAGGTCTTCAACTTTGCTTAACGGCTGCCATTTTACTGGCAACTGGGACCAACGGCTTAACGCGCCTTCCGAAGCACGGAAACGCTTAAATAAATGTCACAAAGTGGTCACATGGATGGTTACCCATCCGAGGTGAAAGTTGTTTACTGCAGTGATCGTTTACAGAATACTGAGTCCGCTGGGCCACGAGCGCTTCTCAAAGAAATTTAATGCTAAAATAAAACAATTCTGTCCAATGGCGCACATATTTTTTTGACGTGACTCGTCCCTTTAGCGGAAAAAATGCTAGGTACTTGACTGATTGTAGTGTATATAGCCAACTGTCCTGTGTCCAACTCTCCCACCCGAGTTCCGCAGTCGGCGGCTTGGATGCCGCCGACGTGACTTCGCCGAGGATTATCGGCCTCCATGACCATCGGTCACCGGTGAGAGGGTCGCTCACCGTCCTTACAGAAGCAGGCCCATGACGGCAGCGTGACGTCAGGAATTCACGCACGCCCCCCTTAGAAGCGGGATCACATCCGAAACCCCCCCAAAAACGCGGGATAGCACCCGAACCACCCCCTAGGCGAGGCCGCAGTGGCGGCCGTGTGTCTGTTCGGAGTCCTAGGACATCCTTCCAAGGGCTTACCCGGGACTCCCAACCATTGGCTGTTGGGCATAACGTGAGGTTTTTTAGTCGGTAGGAGTCCGGCATAACAACCATGAGAATTTTCCCTCACGTTGAAAAAAAACTGTGCTGTGTCCAGACTAAAACTATTTGTCACTGTACTTGCACTCGCTGTTTTGCTAAATGCTTGACCAATGTAAACCAAGCGTAATCAAAAGGAAGTATTGGCTTAGAAATTCTCGCAAGCAAAACAAAAGCAAAACTTTGGTCAATTCTAGGTATTCGGTTAGTTTGCTCAGTGAAGATGATAATTACTAAAAATTGGTATTAAAATGTTTAAAAAAACCAGCTTTTTTGATTAATTTACCCGTACCTGGTACTGATTAGTGCAAACTGTTTAGAATATTTTTTGTTGGCCCCTTGCCCGTAACCTTGAAATTAAACTGTTTTATTTTTATTGTGTTGATCAATTATAAAGATGGATTATTTCATATGTTAGGCTTCGAGCAATTTATAGTATAGACTATTTCACTCTTAACTCCTTGTTACTAGTATCTTTTATCCATTTGCAATATAACTCGTCTCTGTATTGGCACAAGTTCCTAACATTTATGTCTACCCAGGGATAGGAGATTTTTTTACGTGAGAGAAAATTCTCAAAGGATGTTATGATGAACTCTTATCGACTAAAAAACCTCACGTAGGTAACGCCCAACAGCCTGTGGTTGGGAGCCCCGGGTAAGCCCTCGAAAGGATGTCCCGGGACTCCCAGCAGACTTCGGTCGCCTAGGGGGTGGTTCGGGTGGTATCCCGCGTCTTTGGGGAGTTTCGGGTGTAATCCCGCTTCTAAGGGGGGGGGGGGGGGGGGGCGTGCGTGAGTTGCTCACGTCACACTGCCGTCATGGGCCTGCTTCTGTAAAGACGGTGATCAACCCTCTCACCGTCCTCAGACCCCCCCGGTCATGGAGGCCGATAGTCCTCGGTGAAGACACGTTGGCGGTGCCCAGGCCGCCGACTGCGGAACTCGGGTGGGAGAGCTCTCTCCCGCACCCGGCCCGCCGCCTCCTTCACAAGCATGACCTGCTCGCAGAAAGAGGCGGCGTAGTCCCACTTACTCCCGCTCGAGAGCATGGCTTGCACCATGGTCTCGAGCGAGAGAGTGTCCACGTCCAGACCCACTACGAGGACCTGGCGCTGTTAACTGGTGCCAACGCCGTGCACTCCACCAGCGTGTGGAGCGCCGTGTCATCGCTGCGGACCTCGTAGTGCTGACACTCGGCCGTGGTGTGACACTCGGCCGTGGTAGTATAGACAGGCCTACGTCATACATTACCAACTGAAAAAGTGAGACTAGTTACACACAAAGATATTGCAGCAACGACACGACACATCCCTTTTTCGAATTTAGGGTAGTGTTGTTACACTTCGGAAACGCACTAGAAGGCATCTTGCGTAAAATCTTATCTTGCCACAAATGTTTCACCTTCGGAACAATAACACCGACTACGACCGGGTGAGCGCATGCGCTTACGTTAACGTGTGCATGGGCCCGTCTACTAGGTCGAAGATGTTAGGTGGGAAAACCAGCTCAGATGTTCATTTCCTCTTACAACTTCCGATTCTTCAAGAAATGCTCAGCAGAGCAATCAATACAGACTATGGCAGTCCATTGCTAGACCTGAACTCTCACCCTAGGTGAGGCTGCAGTGGTAGCCGTAGGTCTGTTTGGAGTCCTGGAGTATCCTTCCGAGAGCTTACCCGGGGCTCCCAACCGTAGGCTGATAGGTAGGATACGTGTGGTTTTTAGTCGGTAGGAGACCGGCATAGCATCGATGTAGGATTTTCCTCACGTTAAAAAAATACCTCTCCCGATTTACGCTACAATTTACGGTCCTGCGTCTTATGCATCCAGTAACTCCCAGCGACCTTTTTCAAGTATTCGGTCCATCTGGCCGTGGGGTCGTCCTACCCCACGATTACCAAGTTACGATAAAACAGGTCCAGTTGGCTCCTTCTGCATCCAGTAACTTCTTACGACCTTTTCAACGTCGTCAGTCCATCTGGCAAGGGGTCGTCCTACCCTTACATTTACCAAGTCGCGATAAAAGAGATCAAGTGGGCGCCTTCTGCATCCAGTAACTTCTTACGACCTTTTCCACGTCGTCAGTCCATCTGGCAAGGGGTCGTCCTACCCTTACATTTACCAAGTCGCGATAAAAGAGATCAAGTGGGCGCCTTCTGCATCCAGTAACTTCTTACGACCTTTTCCACGTCGTCAGTCCATCTGGAAAGGGGTCGTCCTACCCTTACATTTACCAAGTCGCGATAAAAGAGATCAAGTGGGCGCCTTCTGCATCCAGTAACTTCTTACGACCTTTTCCACGTCGTCAGTCCATCTGGCAAGGGGTCGTCCTACCCTTACATTTAACAAGTCGCGATAAAAGAGATCAAGTGGGCGCCTTCTGCATCCAGTAACTTCTTACGACCTTTTCCACGTCGTCAGTCCATCTGGCAAGGGGTCGTCCTACCCTTACATTTACCAAGTCGCGATAAAAGAGATCAAGTGGGCGCCTTCTGCATCCAGTAACTTCTTACGACCTTTTCCACGTCGTCAGTCCATCTGGCAAGGGGTCGTCCTACCCTTACATTTACCAAGTCGCGATAAAAGAGATCAAGTGGGCGCCTTCTGCATCCAGTAACTTCTTACGACCTTTTCAACGTCGTCAGTCCATCTGGCAAGGGGTCGTCCTACCCTTACATTTACCAAGTCGCGATAAAAGAGATCAAGTGGGCGCCTTCTGCATCCAGTAACTTCTTACGACCTTTTCCACGTCGTCAGTCCATCTGGCAAGGGGTCGTCCTACCCTTACATTTACCAAGTCGCGATAAAAGAGATTAAGTGGGCGCCTTCTGCATCCAGTAACTTCTTACGACCTTTTCCACGTCGTCAGTCCATCTGGCAAGGGGTCGTCCTACCCTTACATTTGCCAAGTCGCGATAAAGGAGATCAAGTGGGCGCCTTCGGCGTCCAGTAACTTCCTACGATCTTTTCCAAGTTGTCAGTCCATCTGGCGAGGGGTCGTCCTACCCCACGATTACCAAGTCACGATAAAAGAGATCAAGTTGGCGCCTTCTGCATCCAATAACTCCCTGCGACTTTTACCAAGTCTTCAGTCCATTTGACAGGGTGTTGTTCTACCCCACGTTTACCAAGTCGCGATAAAAGAGACCAAGTTGGATGAAATCGTGAGCGGTCTACTTACGGCGTAGTGCGCTGTGATAGATTGATTTGATAAGCATTGTTTGTTTTGATTGTGATAAGCATAATTAAATGCATTATTATTCATTTACGTATGGTTAATTAGTTACATAATGTATTAACAAAAATAATGCAACTGGCAGCAGCAACTAGCTTCAATAAGTAAACAAAATTAATGTACTTAATTGGAAAAGAGTGGAAGTTTTCATTTCCCGGCACTTTTCTTACAGCCTTACTTAGGTACTTACTACTGCCGTGTCAATCTCACAGTAAATTTGATGCCCATTATGTGTTTTACCTACTTTGTGATCTACGTAAACAATATGAGTATAAAATGGAGTATTATGTACGTCAATAGAAAATGCTTAATTGAACACTATTACTGCTTTTTGCCTAGGCTTTTGTGCCTGAAATTGCAGTCTGAAATCGTACTTAACGAATTTTCTTTAAACATAGTATTCACTAAGCATCAATAGCTAAAAAAGTGCAACAAAAAAACCTTCAATCAAAAAGGAAACATCACTATTACATTATCTTTAGGAAGGAAGCTTGAACAAATATATAAAAAAAAACAGGTCAACAATCTTTAGCCTTAACAACGATTTCACGGTTGAGGTACATTTTCATAAAAACTAGGTGCATTCTTTTCTAGCGTTCTCTGCGCAAAGAAAATGTCAAAAATAAGACACAAAAGAGATCTTCCGTAAGTAATGAATTTCAACAAAGGAAGTCACTTCAATTTATGTTTTATGTAATACCTAAAGTGTGCAGAGCTGCAGCGATGGTCAGGGTTTATTTTTGTAACGCGAGGAATGCATTTATTCTCCACTAGCTGAGCCCGCAACTTCGTTTACGTCACATAAGGTGTATGAAAGGAAAGGTATTTCTTCATCAGAGTCATCAAGCAGCGTCTGAAACTGCCCTGTTTGCTTAATCATAAACTCTTTTATGATTAAGCCAAC
The DNA here is from genome assembly GCA_933228765.1 of Miltochrista miniata. NCBI lineage: Eukaryota > Metazoa > Arthropoda > Insecta > Lepidoptera > Erebidae > Miltochrista > Miltochrista miniata. Next base: position 10,258,424 of record OW121769.1, read on the forward strand.
ACGCCAGTTTAGGTTCACTTACATTCAAAGAAACCCCTACAATTAAAATTTTCAAAATATCTGATTCTTAAAAGTGTTATAACTCTTTTATTTCTAAACAGATTTACATAAAACAAACGCTAAATGTTAACTGGAGCAAACCTCAACACAATAAAAAAACCGCATTGCAATCGGTTGAGCGGTTACTGAGATTAGCGTGCACAACCGTACAGACAAACAGATATACAGACATACAGACAAACAGACAAAAATTCTAAAAATTATTGTTTTGGATTCTATTGCGTTCATAAAGCCCCCCTATAATATTTTTTCTTATTTATCTTTCATGTACAGACAGCGACCTGTTATGATTTTATTATATGTATTGATTGATTGATATTGATTGATTGATTGATGATTCATAATACCTGCTACAGAGACAGCTGAGACAGTGTGTGGAATGGAACTCCCGGCCCAGTCTGACCTAACAACTAAACACGGTGTTCCGCTTCACTCTAGACCGGATAGTCGACTATCCCTATTCGGTGCAGTGACAAAAACTGCCTAGGTCATTGCGACGAATGGGGCTTTTAGTACTCTTGGGAGCCCTGGGACTGTTGGGTGCCCTGAGACATCACTCCGAGGGCTTACCCGGGGCTCCCAACCATAGGCTGTTGGGCGTTATCTACGTGAGGTTTTTTAGTCGGTATGAGTCTGGCATAGCATCCATGATGGATATTCCCTCACGTTAAAAAGAAATGGGACTTTTAGTAAATTTTTTCGCAACTATTTATTTTCCCTTTATACTAAAGCTGAAATAGGAGAAGCGAACCCCCGCCAGATGAACCGACGACCTGAAGAAGTTTTCAGGAAGTGACTTTATGCGGAAGGCGTAGGACTGTGTATTGTGGCGTACTTTAGGAGAGGTCTACGTCCAGCAGTGGAATGTCATAGGCTGATTTGATTGATATACTAAATCTATTACCGAAGACTATCGACCTCCATGATCGGGGGCCTGAGGACGCGCGACGGTGAAAGCGGTTTACCACTGTTGACCGAAATTCATTTGATCATTTGACGTGTGACCGAAAAAACATTAGGCCATTCTACTACTGATCGAATGAACAATTGACCAAAAGAGTTTTTATCGAACAAACATTTGGTATTTTTACTACTGATCGAATGAACGTTTGGCCGAAAATCAGTTGGCTAAAGAATATTTTAACAGGGGCTGAATCAAAATGGTTAGGTTAGGTTAGGTTAGAACTGCGACCACAACGCACGAGCCGAGCGAGCGAAGCGAGCGTGCCGCGGCAGCGGCCGGCGAGTGCCAGTACCGAATTCTACTTATTTCGCTTTTGTTTGTTAAAATATTCTTTAGTCAACTGTTTTTCGGTCAAACGTTCATTCGATCAGTAGTAAAAGTACCAAATGTTTGTTCGATAAAAACGCTTTTGGTCAATTGTTCATTCGATCAGTAGTAGAATGGCCTAATGTTTTTTCGGTCACACGTCAAATGATCAAATGAATTTCGGTCAACAGTGGTAAACCCCGGTGAAAGGGGTGGTCACCGTCCTCACTGAAGCAGACCCATGACGGCAGCGTTACGTGAGAGATTCAAGCACGCCCCCCCTTAGTAGCGGGATCACATCCGAAACCCCCCATAGACGCGAGATAGCACCCGAACCACCCCCTAGGCGAGGCCGCAGTGGCGGCCGTGGGTCTGTTGGGAGTCCTGGGACATCCTTCCGATGGCTTACCCGGAGCTCCCAACCTTAGGCTGTTGGGCGTTACGTGAGGTTTTTTAGTCGGTAGGAGTCCGGCATAGCATCCATGAGAATTCTCCCTCACGTTAAAAAAAAAACTAAATCTATTAACTCTTTACAGGTATACTGGCAGATAAAGCTCGTCTGCTTAGAACCTTGGGCCCTGATTCTGGCGAGGGCAGTGGCCGGCATACCGTGTTCATCGTGCTATATCGTACTACCCATCTACATTAAGGAGATCAGCGATATTGACCTACGGGGAGCATTGGGCTCTCTACTTATATTAAACAGGTAAGTTTTTTATGTGTGTTAGATCATGGCGTATAACAACGGCTCATTCCACTTTTCCCCGTTGACAATCCCCGTTGATAGGGATTATTGAACTTTTTGTTCACTATTCCCCGTTGACGCAAAAATTTTATCTATTGGGGATTAGTGAACTAAAAAGTTCACTAATCCCCATCATGATAAATTCCATTAGAACTAATAAGTTCAATAAATGTTGGTGTTGAATAGTTATAAAAAAAATAACCACGAAGGTCCTTAGTCGAGGTACTCTGAGTCAGGGTGTTAAACATTCACTTATTATGGTTAAAAACCTTGACTTGGATAGGTTAGAAGGCTAAAAAATAACCACGAAGGCTAAGGCTAAGGCCTTCGTGGTTATTTTTTTTATAACCATTCAACACCAACATTTATTGAACTTTTTAGTTCAATTGGACATTTTTTCATAGCAAAATCTAAGCAAAACAAAGCAAATTTTTGCTTTGTCATCTATCTATATCTAAATGCCATAGAGTTACCTACAGCATATTACAGATACACCATAATTCTAAATACACACTGACATACCTATATTTTTTTAGTTTAAAATCTTTATTTCTTAAATATTTTCTTCTCAAAAATATATAATTCTGAATTCATTGTTTGTCTTAATTATGCACGTACAAATTGTTCACAATTATAAAGATATCCAAGCTCTGAATTAAACACTTAATTTTGTGGGTCTGAGTGGATCCAAGTAGGTACCTACCTAAAGTAAGTTATCTCAGAAGTCTGTATACCTAGTATAAATTTACTTGTGTAAGTAAAAAACTGTGAAATTATTGCAATTTTGACCAAGATTTGATTCTAAACAAAAAATAAATCGTCATTGCGTTTATGATGTTTGAAAATTGAATTGATTGAGTTATATTAACTCTAATTATACTGTCGACGTATTATTATATGCCATAAAATAATTACCACTTATATTATAAAATCTTAAAACTGATCTATACACTATCAGTTTAACATTGAAAGAATATTATCCGGTTACTCATAGCCAGGGATCCTGAGACATCCTTCCGAGGGGGTCACCCGGCCATAGACAGGTTGTATAGGGTACCGAGTAGTTTTAGCCGGTACGTGTCCGGCATGGCATCCACGAGGATTTAAACACGTGAAAAAGCGGTTGGCCCATAAAGCCGAAATCATAAAAAACGGATTCTACTGTCTTTTATGCAGTAGTAAGAATATTTTGTAAATTGTTGCAAAAGGCCTACATCTAGAGCTTTCAGATTCGACCTACCTGAATGCCTATGGCAATTTTGAAATTTTACCCTAAGCGATAATAGGGTCTTTTCCAGTAAAGTACCTTTATGTATAAGACAGGGCTGAAACTCCATACAAATGTTTCTCACCTACACTAATAAACACGTAATGCTTGTACAGCGCTTGAATGTGTGTGTTACCACAAAGCAGCACTATCCCCTCAAAACATCCTCCAACTTTTTGACAGCTGTAGCGGGGGTGAGGACACTTACTCAGTGGGAGGCAGAGAGTTGTCTATCTGTATGTAAGAATCTGTATGTAGAATGAGTAACTAAAGAAGAGTAACTCAAGCCTTGAGAAATCAGTTATGAGGGAATTCTCAAGACATTCGTGTAGGTGCTTAAACTAATGTTTGTAAATGGATGCCGCCGAGATTTTCTTGTAAGGTAAAATCAGAGTATCTTGTAAGGTAAAATCAGAGTACCGCAGAAAATATTATTAAATGATATATTAAAATTATAATTTGTAAAGCTAATACATGACACCACGTAATACCATAGAACACACTAGTGACAGCAGTTCGTTCCTTGATATAAAAATATAAAAACTTATACCGTATTTATGTGGCCAGCGTTATATTTCAACACCCCCCCATAACGTGGACATCATCAGTTATGCTCATGGAGCAAATATAAGAGAGGAGGTGTTGTAATATAATTTCCCTATGAAACAATGTGTGACTCAGCGCGGGGGGAGGGTGTGGTGAGGAGGGGTTTGTATCCGCCCACTTTACTATTATCCATCTAGCGGTCAGTGTCAAAACTACTTGCTTACTTCAACTTCTGGGTTACTACGTAGTACTACTACTGTACACTGAAAACAGGGCCGAAGTTGGAATATTTTGTCCCCCCGGAGTACTAACTCTTAGCAAGATGAATAGTGTATTATTTTTTTTATTTCTATTACTATGAAAATATATTTTTTTGTAAAGTCTTTTCTAGATTGTAAGTAGTCTTAATAGAGAGAGAATAACAAAATATGACTTCGACTGACAATCGCTCACGTGGCAGTCACTTCAAAATAATAACAAATGGGCAAGAATACGCACCCAAGTTAAAAGTACCATGATGGCAATAAAGAGACAGACCATGAATGTTGTATGTAGTTTAAGATGAGGAACCAATAATAGGGAAAATTATAGCGAAAATGATTTATTTGCAATACTCAAATTATTTGTTAACAAAGCTCTAACAGTTATTAAGCCTTTACGGTATTGTCAGCGGCAAATATTAAAGAAAAAAAATGAAAGAATAAACCTCACATGGTGAACAAATTACTAATAAGAAGCCAATCAAGCTGCCGCCAATTGTCGTTAATCCGTAGATAAAATGCAAGTACTTTGAAATTTTTTCAATGAACGTACTTAGGAGTACTTTCGAGTAATATGAATATGAGCAAGAATTATTACGACGATAAGTCTCTCAGCAAAAAACCGTTCGACGTAGTGGACTGTTTGAAATTATCATTCGTTGCCTTAGGGGTCGTCCATTAATCGCGTGAGGTTTTTTTTGCATTTTTGAAGTTGTTGTTCAAAATAAATACACGTGATATCTCAATACACCCCCCACCCCCCCTGGTGATGTTTCGTGATTTTTGTCAGACCCCCTCCCCCCCCCCCTTTCGAGCCTCACGTGATTAATGGACGACCCCTTAGCAACAGACTGTCATTCTGCCTGACTCACTCACCATCTTTAATATGACATTTTTTAAATCGGATGTTAATAAGAAATAGCTTTTATTTCATAATATTTTATTTTATACAAACCTTGCCCTGGCTATAACTAACACAGAAAAGAACGAATTGGCGAAGTTGGTTCCGCCGTTCGTAAGTTATGAGCGTAGTACATACATTTCGAAGATCCATTTTTATATTATACTAACTGACCAGCGCAACATCGTTTACTTTATAAACTATATACCGACTGCAGCGCCATTTGCCGGGCTGATTTGTGAATCTAAACCATCCAGGCCGCCACCCAAACGCATACAAAAAAATTAATTCAGATCTGTCCAGCCATTTAGGAGGAATTCAGCGACATGCACACGTACAGTAGAATTATATATTATATAAAGATTGATAACAATGGCTTCTATTGTAGTACGAACGAAACTGCATCCAGTCGTTAGGTAAATTACTTTTTGTACCTACTACTAGCAGGTAGGAAATTATGGGCCCCTCGGTGAAATTCTAAATTCGTTCCTGTTTTTAGTGCTGTTTATTCTTGGCAATAGATGGCGGTCTGTTATCGAAGTTCTTAAATAAATTTGTAAAAATAATCTTTGGATGCCTAAATTTATTTCGGAATTATTGCTAAATAAGTTTAAATACATAACAATATTAAAATTATATTATTACTGAGCTCTACGCACCTACATATTTCAGGTAACCAAAACACAAAGTATCGCCATCTAGCGTCGAGTAAAAAATATTTTGCTGTATCCGGGGATCAGAGATGTTTCTAGAACTATTTATGAAAATAAAGAATAAAAATACTTAAAACTAAAATGTGATGCCATGCATAGCATCAAAACGTCTATCCGAGTAATTTTTACACGATAGAACACAACACTTTATCCTTATCTTTTTAAATTCTTCTAATTTCGCGAAAATACGAATTTTGACATATATTTGCGTATAACGAACCGGAAGTTGCCTAGATGAACGCAGACAGCGCACTGACTTAAGCCACGCCCACTGATGACGTCAGGACCCGCATTGAACGGTCACAGTGCACGCTTGCTTAGGCCCTCTCCTCTCTTATATTTGCTCCATGGTTATGCTACACCAAGCTGCTTAGTAAAGTCCTGATGCTTGACACAACCCAGCGGCTTGGTAAACACATCTGCTATCATTGCATCTGTTGGAATGTACAATATTTTAACATTGTATCGATCTACCATGTCTCTTACATAATGGTACCTAATCTCAATGTGCTTACTACGCTTGTGATGCACCCTATTAACAGCTAGTTGCATAGGTGTGTTACGACCTAGCCCGGCCACAACGCCAGAAAATGCCGTGGCAATGTCAGTAAGCAGTACGGATGCGTACTTTTCTGTACCCAAAAAGAAAAAAGAAGTACCACTTTATTCCACCAGATATGGACTTTTTTATGTGGCCGGGCTACAGCGTATGCGGCCCAGCCCGGCCACGCTTCTATCTAAAAGAAATGGGGCCTTTATGATAATATTTAGGTATGTGGCACTCGTACGCATTGTGTACCATCCGAATCGAAGTAGATTTTCTTTTAAATCGGTAGTAAATACAGCTTACATAAGAATCAAACTTTATTATATGAAATGCCCCTTTATTTCCCGTGGTCCACCTCGTAGTCCACCCAGGTGAACCACGGGATTTTTTTTTTACCCATAGTCCACCTGGTGTACCACGGGAATTTTTTTATTACCCGTAGTTCACCTAGGTGTACCACGGGAAATAATTTTTACCCGTGGTCCACCTGACACTTAGCGCTCTTCTATCAACACTTACAGCTAAGGTATCCTTTTTATGCAAGTGCCCTTTATCCACTAAAATCCATTAAAAAGATTCATCATGGATCATTGTGGACATATCATGTCCACTTTAATACCTTAAAGTATTTTTTATGAAAAAATGGATCTTTTAGGACATGTCAGTGGAAAAAAATCCATTATAGGTTGTGGTATACGAAGAACATCTAAAAGGTAAAATGTATAAAGTAATGAAATAATTTTCAAAACAAATGAAGATCAACAAAACAAAAGAAGATCGACGAAACAAATGAAGTCAATGAAACAAATGAAAATCAACGAAACAAATGAATATTGGTAAAACAAATGAAGATCGACAAAATAAATGAAGATCGGCGAAACAAATGAAAATCGGCGAAACAAATGAAGATCAGCGAAACCAATTATGATCAACAAACAAATTAATGAAGATCGGCAAAACAAATGAAGATCGAAAAAACAAATGAAGACCGATAAAACATATGCAGATCAATAAAACAAAAGACTATAAGCAAGTTTATAAGGTCAAAAACTACTCGCAGCCATATTTTGTAATCTAGATGCGATTGCCATTCAAAAACATAGGTGCAAGCAACTCTCGACCTTAATGACACATCTCAAAAAATGTGCTCTGTGGCGTTTATAGACATCACTGATCAAGAACATGTAAAAAAACAATAAATATTATGCATGTTTATAAGGTCGAGAATTGCCTGCACCTATTTTTTTGAATGTTCATCGCATCTAGATTACAAAAATGGGTTCAAGCGAATTTCGACCTTAGGAGCATGCATAATATTTATTTATTTTTCATATATTCGTGATCAGTGATGTCTATAAACGCCTAAAAGCACATTTTTAAATAAGTGTCGTTAAGGTCGAGAATTACTTGCACTTATTTTTTTGAATGGCAACCGCATCTAGATTACAAAATATAGCTGCGAATAGTTTTTGACCTTATGAACTTGCTTAAAGACGTTTGTTTTATTGATCTGCATGTTTTGCCGATCTTCATTTGTTTTGCCGATCTTCATTTGTTTTGTCGATCTTCATTTGTTTCGCCGATCTTCATTTGTTTCGCCGATCTTCATTTGTTTTTGTTGATCTTCATTTGTTTTTTCAAACTTCATTTGTTTTTTCGATCTTCATTTGTTTTTTCGATCGTCATTTGTTTTGTCGATCTTCATTTGTTTCGCCGATCTTCTTTTGTTTTTGTTGATCATTTGTGTTTTCAAACTTCATTTGTTTTTCCGATCTTCATTTGTTTTTTAGATCTTCATTTGTTTTTTCAAACTTCATTTGTTTTTTCGATCTTCATTTGTTTTTCGATCTTCATTTGTTTTTTCGATCTTCATTTGTTTTTACCGATCTTCATTTATTTTTGATCCAGTAGTACCATGGGTAAAATTTAAGTACCAGTGGTACTACTGGTAATTTTTTACTTTTTTGATCATAAGTATATCCATAATTTTATTATATAATTTACTGTTACAAACATATGGCTATGCAGGTGGACCACGGGTAAAAAAAAATTCCCGTGGTTACCCTGGGTGGACTACGAGGTGGACCACGGGAAATAAAGGGAAATGCCTTGTATAAATATTAGAGCAAAAGTTTAATTTGACATCATGTCGAGTTTTGTTACGCAGGCGCACATTTTTCCTTTTTTTATATTCACTTGATAATAAATTACCTTTATTTAACATATTACAATTTATTATCATGAATATAAAAAAGGAAAAATGTGCGCCTGCGTAACAAAACTCGACATGATGTCAAATTAAACTTTTGCTCTAATATTTATACAAGGCATTTCATATAATAAAGTTTGATTCTTATGTAAGCTATATTTACTACCGATTTAAAAGAAAATCTACTTCGATTCGGATGGTACACGATGCGTACGAGTGCCCCATACCTAAATATTATCATAAAGGCCCCATTTCTTTTAGATAGAAGCGTGGCCGGGCTGGGCCGCATACGCTGTAGCCCGGCCACATAAAAATGTCCATATCTGGTGTAATGAAGTGGTACTTCTTTTTTCTTTTTGAGTACAGAAAAGTACGCATCCGTACTGCTTACTGACATTGCCACGGTCTTTTCTGGCGTTGTGCAAAAATTTAATTTGACATGTCGAGTTATTGCGCCTGCGTAACAAAACTCGGCATGATGTCAAATTAAACTTTTGCTCTAATATTTATACAAGGCATTTCTTATAATAAAGTTTGATTCTTATGTAAGCTGTATTTACTACCGATTTAAAAGAAAATCTACTTCGATTCGGATGGTACACGATGCGTACGAGTGCCCCATACCTAAATATTATCATAAAGGCCCCATTTCTTTTAGATAGAAGCGTGGCCGGGCTGGGCCGCATACGCTGTAGCCCGGCCACATAAAAATGTCCATATCTGGTGGAATAAAGTGGTACTTCTTTTTTCTTTTTGGGTACAGAAAAGTACGCATCCGTACTGCTTACTGACATTGCCACGGCATTTTCTGGCGTTGTGGCCGGGCTAGGTCGTAACACACGTTGCATAGCGGACTGGTTGTCACAATACAACACAATATCACAAACAGGTATCATTAATAGTTCTTTTAATAACGCTTGGAGGAATACCGCTTCTCTGCTAGCTTCACTTAAACTAATATACTCCGCCTCGGTAGACGACAATGAAATACACGATTGTTTATAACAACCCCATGATATCAAATTACCACCGTACTTAAACAGATACCCTGTATACGATTTTCGATCAGAATCAGAGGCCCAGTCTGCATCGGAATAACCCTCCAAGGTGGGGTTCTCATTAGACTTCTCAAAAACCAAAGCCTTTTGTTTTGTACCCTTAAGATACCTTAAAACACGCTTAGCTTGATTCCAATGAAATTCCGTATAACAGTTGTTATATTTACTTAAATATGACACGGCAAACGAAATATCAGGTCGCGTAGTAACACATAAATACATTAAACTACCAATCAACTCTTGGTACGGAAACTTGCTGACATTATTATTCCTAACATTATCATTATCAAATTCCTCATTGACAGAACTAATGTTAGTCATCATTGGAGACTTTACAGACTTGCAGTCTGTCATACCAAAACGATCTAATAATTTGTCAATCCGATTTTCCTGACTAAGTTTGATAGAGGTTCCATTACGTTCGACTTTAATACCTAACATATTTCTTACCGGCCCTAAGTCTTTAATCTTAAAGAATTTCAGCAAATAAGATTTTAATGTCTCTGCTTGACGCTTGTCATTGTAAAACACGAAAAAATCATCAACATACAAAGCAATGAAAACAATCGACTCACCCGATCTCTTAATAAAGATGCAGTCTTCTTGCTTGCATTGTTTGTATCCAAGGGAAAGTAAAACATCTTTTACCTTTTGGTACCAGGATCGCGATGCTTGCTTCAACCCGTAAACCGCCTTTCGTAGTCTATAGACTTTGTGTTCACTCCCAGGGCTTATGAAACCTTCTGGTTGTTCCATGAAAATTTCCTCTTGAAGTTCACCATTAAGAAATGCTGTTTGTACATCCAAATAATCAATCTTCAGATTCATTTTGACAGCCAGAGATAATAACAATCTTATAGAACAGTGACGAATGACTGGCGAAAAAGTTTCATTGAAATCTTCTCCATACTTTTGGGTAAAGCCTTTCGCTACCAACCTTGCTTTGTAACGTGTTATATTTCCATCAGAGTCCCGCTTCAGTGTAAAAATCCATTTATTTTTAACCAATTTCTTGTCAATCGGTTTGTCAGTAAGCTCCCAAGCTCCATGAAAGATAAAAGAATCTATTTCTTCTTGCATGGCTTTCTGCCACAACTCCTTATCTTCACAATTTAAAGCTTCTTTTACAGTTCGCGGCTCTATAGGTTCTGTCACATTACAAACATTAGTTACATTACACGTCGGTCTAGGCAAACGTGGACGCAGGTTATACCGTTGACTAGTAGACTCATCTGCCTGTGTAGACGCTCTTGCTGAGTCTTCACTAGGCTTATGTTCACACTCCATCTCACCACGGTAATTTGGCAAATTGACGGAAACGGCATCCAGTTCTGGCTCCGCCTCAACAGGACAATCTAGATCTAGCTCCGCCTCAACTGGAGTAGTTTCTAGATTCTTATCATTGCCTTCTGTGAGATAAATAGGTTCAAACACACGTTTCTCACCAATTTTAGAGTGTCTACCTGGAAACACAGATTCGTTGAAAACCACATCGCGTGATACAACGATCTTATTGTTATCAGGGTTGAACAAACGATATCCCTTTACGTTGTCATAGTAACCTAAAAAAATTTGTCTTTTACTTTTAGGGTCTAATTTTTTTTCGTTTGCAGTCATCTATGTGTACAAATGCCTCGCAACCAAAAACGCGCAGAAACTTAAGACTCACTCGCTTACCACTCCACATCTCTTCCGGTATTTTACCAGATAGTCGTGAGCTAGGAGATCGATTTATAAGAAATGCTGCTGTGTTCGCAGCCTCTGCCCACATCTTGTCGTCTAGATTAGCATTGTACAATAAACATCTGACTTTGTCAAGCAAACTACGATTAAATCGTTCAGCAGATCCATTTTGTTGAGGACTGTACGGTACTGTCAATTGATGGATAATACCCTTTTTCTTCAGAAACTGAGTTAATCCTGCGTTTACGTACTCCGAGCCATTGTCTGACCTCAGTACTTTGACTTTAGCGTCACACTGATTCTCAACAAGATTTATAAAATTTATAGTATACTTACATACTTCACTCTTCTTTGCAATGCAGTATACAAACACCTTCCTGGAATAGTCATCTAGGAACGTAAGGATGTAGCGCTTTCCTCCGAGAGAAGTTGTCGGCATTGGCCCGACGACGTCAGTGTGAATAAGCGCCAGTCGTGTCTTAGCTACCTGTTTGTCAGAATTAGTCACAAAAGGGGCGCGGGATTGCTTACCCTTAAGACATACATCACAAACTTGCTTCTGACTAGCAACCTGAAAATCAATATCATTAGCAACCTTCCTTAGCGATGCCAAGCTATCAAAATTTAGATGCCCTAATCTTTGATGCCATAACATCATATCTTTAGACGATGCGGATGTTGACAGGTTAGCTCTACTAACATTTACAAGTCTGTAAATTCTCCCAGATTTCCTAGCACTTAAAACAACCTTACCAGATTTTAATATTTTACATTCTGTATTAGTAAAATTAAATATAAAACCCTTTGCGGTTAAAGTTGACACAGATATCAAGTTTACAGTAAGGCCAGGTACAAACATTACATCTTTCAAAGTTATGTCAATATTACTACCATGAAAGTTCACTGTAAAATGTACATCACCTTTTCCTTTCACTGTTAACTTCTTTCCATCAGCAACACATACTTCCTTTGTCAGTGATTGATCAAGCGATTCAAACAATTCCCGACATCCTGTCATATTGTCCGTGGCTCCAGAATCAACAATCCAAGAACTGTCATCCCTAGTCGTGCTGAGTGCAGTCAACATCATAGAAGTCGATACATCAGTTTGAGGACAGTCCTTCTTGACGTGACCTTTCGATCGACACTTCCAACACCATAGTTTCTTTGTATTTGGCGAAGTATTTACGTGTTTCGATGTAATAGGCACATATTTTCTATTGCCTCGGAAACTGGTCTTGCTACCGCTACCACGATCACGTGTCAACAAGCAGTCATCAGGACCACCAGTGCCTTTTCTCCATCGATGATCTTGCAGAAGTTTAATTTTTATCATATCTGTGGATATATTAACACCTGAGTGTTCCAGAGCCATAATCATGGGTTCATACTCCTGTGGTAACCCCTGAAGCATAATAGCTGCTAGAAATTCATCATCTAAAGGCTTCTTCATGTTATCTAGCTGTTCAGCTAGCGACAAAATTTCATTTACATAAAACTCCATGCTCTCAAACTGCTCTAGCTTAATCGAGCATAAATGTCGAAGACATGACAACCTTTTGTGCAAACCAGTGTCGTCATACGCCTTTTTCAAGGCATTCCACACATCTTTCGCCGTTTTAGCGTTTACAATGTGAGAATAGCATGACTTGTCAACACTCAAGCACAGTCTCGCTTTAGCTTTTTCTTCTACGCGAGCATTCAGTTCAGCATTTGCACCTTCAGCTGTTTCGAGTTTTTCGGTGATGCATTGCCACAAATTTTCGAATATGAGTATGTTTTTCATTCGAAATGCCCAATCTCTATAGTTGGTTGTGCCTTTCAACCTTTCAACGGCAATAGCTGTTGAGTTGTTTGAATACTCCATTTTCAAAATTTAATTAAATTATAAATATAATCACTTACATAACATTCTACGTGATGCAGCCCATAACCTCTTGTAAGGTAAAATCAGAGTACCGCAGAAAATATTATTAAATGATATATTAAAATTATAATTTGTAAAGCTAATACATGACACCACGTAATACCATAGAACACACTAGTGACAGCAGTTCGTTCCTTGATATAAAAATATAAAAACTTATACCGTATTTATGTGGCCAGCGTTATATTTCAACAGATTTCCGTTTTACATTGTTTACTTAACAATCTGATATGTCGCTTTCGAACTCTTCTATAAAATCGTTCTATTGTTAAATTGTTTTGGAAATTGTATGAATACTGTACAGTATTGGTAAATCTTTACTAATATTGTAAAGAAGAAAGATTTGATTGTTTGTACAAATAGGCTCCGAAACTGGACTTGACCGATTTGAAATAATATTTTACTGTTGTGAAGCTACACTCTGCCTGGGTAACATATGCTATATTTTATTCCAATATTCCCACGGGAGAAGCAAGGGAGAAGCGCTAGTGGCCCCGCGGACTCAGTATTCTGTAAACGATCACTGCAGTAAGCAACTTTCACTATGGCCAGTCCTTGGATGGGTAACTATCTAGTGACCACTTTGTGATATATATTTGAGGAAGGCACGTTAAGCCGTTGGTCCCAGTTGCCAGTAAAATGGCAGTCGTTAAGCCAAGTTGAAGGCCTTCTAAGGTGGCTTGAAAAAAATCTACAGCGGGCAGTCACAACCTGCGCCTGTCCATCTCAACACGGCAATACGGCTCACCACCTATTACGTGGGACAAATTCTAAAAAGGTCAAATGTGGGCATATAATATGCCTCTGCCTTCCCCTTCGGGGATAAAGGTGTGATTATATGTATCCCCACGGGAACGAGAGCTACGCGGGTGAAACTGCGTTACGTCCGCTGGTAGTATAGGGAGATATAATTTGAAGATAACACTAACAAATATCGCTTATGGGTCTCTTGCACGTACGAGTACAGTGGCGAGACAGTAAAACGATACTAGGCCGGGAGAATGGGCACTCGGCCTAGCAAACAAATGGTAGTTCTAGTGACTCTCGCACCACTCTGTCAAAGTCACTCGTCAAAATGTTCATACTTACCGAGCAGTCGGCCGAGGGCACTGTCTCGCCAGTCGCCACACTGTACTCGTTACGTGTAAGAGACCCATTACTCTTGAAAAACGATCTCAACATAGTCAAGAATTTCTCGTTCAGGTTACGGCAAGTCCTATTCGTACGCACCAAGTTGTTTCTTTTTTTTTAACCTTACTCTGTCTTGGGATTAGCATTGAGCCAGTTTCGCTGGACCGTCCAGTGGTCATGCCTTCACAGTCTTATGGTCATCCTCCACGGCAATACCCGGGTTCTTTGAGAATTCAGGCAGAAATAAGACACCATCTGGTAGTCCGTATGACATCTATCAACAGCCGGTCCTGGTAGCCACATTCTGCACCTTTTCATTTAAACACCGCTTTAAGGTGACCTCCTTTTTTTTAACGTGAGGAAAATCCTACATGCTTTCGAAGAAAAACCACAAGTTTCCTACCTGCCTACGGTTGGGAACCCCGGGTTAACCTTCGAAAGGATGACCCCAGGATTAAAGGAAAGATGTAAATCTCATCTTCAGCGGAATTCCAACCGGCACTCATTTCTACACCGGGCGCCTCCCGCCGCAGCCCCTTTTCACGCGTACTGGTTGCCGGGCAGCCGGTGCCGGGTACCCGGCGGCCGAAGTGTATGGCCATGTACTATAGCTTTCACACGTACCGGCGTGATTTGCCCGGCAACCGCTTGCATTCGCCGCCGGGTACCCGGCAACCGGTACGTGTGCAAAGGGCCTTAGGCTTACCCGCTGGGTTAATGCTCACCTCCTAACTACGCAGAACAAAATACAAAACAATATTGATAGAGATATGAGCATATAATTTGTCTCTGCCTAATCTTTTCAAGAATTAATTCGTGACTGATGTAATTCGAATACCTACGTATCACTAGCTGTTGCCCGCGACTTCGTAGGTACGCGTGAAAATTATCTTATAATATACACACAGATTTATATTGTTCTCTGCCAAGCCCCTAAAATATTTGGCGTAATAACATGTAGCCTGTGTGTGAAACCTATCTTTAACTAATATTCCTGCAATGTTTTAGTTAAATAAATCCACCAGCTTACATATTTGATTGCTCTCTGCTTAGCCCCTAGGATAGGTAGCGTGATAATATATAGCCTATTTGGAGACCGTACTTCTAGGTAATATTTGTGCAAAATTTGAATCAAATCTATCGAGTACTTTTCGAGATCCTTCCGGACAAAGCAAAGCAAACAGACAAACAGACAAACCGACAAACCGACAAACAGACAAAAAAAAATCTAATTACATTTTCGGCTTCAGTATCTTATGTAGAACACCCAGCGAGTATTTTTTTTTAATATTTCCAGTGTACAGTTTTGACTTTTCTATCATTTTATTATATGTATAGATTATAATTACATCTCAATACTCATAAAATTTAATCCTTACCGAGTACTAATTATGTGTATCAAAATACCTACCAATTCTTTCGTTGTTATTGTAAACAAAGTCTGAATCGACGCCATAGCGATAGATCTGTAAGATTACATAATTAGGTTTTTAATAGTACCTACTGGGCTACTGGTTTGCACAAATAACAAGCATGACCATGATTTTGATAGCTAATAGCGCGTCTCACTCACGCGACTCGTTGTTAACCCTAGAACGCTATACTATTTTGCACTTACGTTATTCCTACTGTGGGGTGCTAGTGCACCCCAAAATGAAATGGCCGGAATTCTTAAAAAAATAAACAATTATTAAATATTATGTTTTATTAATATCAAATTGGAAAGTGAGATATTAAATAAGTCATAAATATATGAAATCAGTTTTAATTTGAGCACATTGTGCAAACTTTGATCTGATGTTCTAAGAAAATGAGTATTTTTCGCCTATGGCACATGGTCCTGGTTTTTCTGTTCTTGGACCTTGGAAATAAGGGACACCGTCCTTGGGTTGAGGGTATACGAGTAGGATTTGCAGATTCTTGGAGTTTTTTGAGGAGGACTCTTTCAGATCCTGCCTCAAATTTGGTACCCGGTTTTCGAAGTTTTCGAATGAGCTTAAATCCTCAGAAATATACGGCGAAACTTTATGTTTTTCTTGTTAGAAGCTGTTGAGTACTTGAAGAGAACACTAGAGTTAATTTCAACAGTATTTAGTAACCCTTAAAATAAACACATCGACCAACATACGACTTTTCTCAGGACGGAATATTATTTTGCTATTCCATCAAAAACATCTAAAACACCTTAGTTTTATTATAAAAGATGAATATTTAATGGCAGTTGCATACATATAAATACATTCTCTAGAAAACCAAAACAAGTGGTGAATAAAAATACATCCTACACTTGTTACCTATTTTCCTACACTGGGGTAAGGGCGCACCCCATAGCATATGTACAGGAGACCATATGATGCTGCTGTCATCGCGATACTGACGAATCGCAAGTACTTATCACCAAATTAAAATACTGTAACGCGCAAATTTGTGGTTAGTAAGGTAACTGAGATATTCACAAATCAAATAGGTCTGGGGTGCTCCAGCACCCCATGTAGGGTTGCAGGTTTTTTATACGATAACTAGATGATGCTTTGCCCGCGTTAAAGTTTGTTCCCGTTCCCGCTTCCCATGGGAACTTATTCCCGAGATAAAAAGTGTTATTCCAGACTACAATCTATCCTTGTAACAAACATTCACACATCCACACTCCACACTCACAAACTTTCGCATTTATAATATTAGTAAGATTTCTCGAATTAATTGGGCCCCTAGAACTACGCGACTACCTATTAAAGTGAGATTTTTTTTAACCAATACACCACTGTATTCCCATGGGAAGGAAAGTTCCCATGGGAATACAGGAATAAAATATAGCTATGCTACCCAGGGAAAGTGTAGCTTTCCGACATTAAAGATTTTTTAAAATCTTTTTGGTAGTTTCGGAGCCTATTCGATGTAAACAAACAAACAAACAATCAAATCTTTCCTCTTTATAATGTTAGTAAATCAATCAATACATATAATAAAATCAAAACAGGTCGCTGTCTGTACATTGAAGATATATAAGAAAAAAGTTTATAGAGGGGCTTTATGGACGCAATAGAACCCAAAACAAGGGTTTCAGAATTTTTGTCTGTTTGTCTGTATGTTTGTGCACGCTAATCTCAGCAACCGCTCATCCGATTGCGATGCGGTTTTCTTTATTGAGTTGCGGTTTACTCCACTTAACATTTAGTCTTTGTTTCACGTCAATCGGTTCTTAAATAAAAAAGTTATATCAATCTATAGATAATGCAGCGTATGAAGTCGCGGGCTACAGCTAGTACTACAATATAAAATATAGCCTATGGTACCCGGGCTTAGTTTATGGTTAATAAAGATATGCATGTGCTACGGAGTATACAGAATGAATGATTTTGAAAAGGGCTTGGATGACCAAATCCGAAACTATAAGGAATAGCTAAAAATGCTCAAAGGAGTCACGAGCCCGATTATGATAAAACTTAAAACCTCATCATTACATTTTTGAAAAGCCTATAATTCTAGCTGGGAATCGAACCCATTCATGTAATAATATAGGATGTGTTTTTTTTTTTCAAAATCAATGGGTTCGATTCCCAGCTAGGATTAGTGGTTTTTCAAAATCTAATGATGAGGTTTTAAGTTTCATCAAAATCGGGCTCGTGACTCCTTTGAGAATTTTTCGCTATTCCTTATAATTTCGGATTTGGCCATCCAATCCCTTTTGAAAAATTCAACTGTATATACTGTATTTCAATAGCTTTGCGCAAAAATGTAAACAAACACATTTGATCCTATATATCCATAGTTACTTGCAATTGAGTATTCACCCTGATTATATTCCAGTATCCAGGAGTCATACAGTGTTCTTACAATCATTTCGACACCAAATAACATCTTTATGATAGTTTATTTTCATTTCAAATACCTACTCAGGATAGTAAAAAATTCAATGATTTTTCATACTATATTTTTCTACTCATCTGTCTTAGACAACTATTGTCAAAACATGACATGTTTACATTATTGCCAGATCGGGCAGGATTGGACTATAGTAAGTCACAGGAAAAGTAGTAGGGCCTAATCATAGAGCACCATGATCATGACCTATGACTTTGATCGGGAACGGAGGCCCCATTATGGAAACTTACCCCTCAGTCAATACACTACTCTCAAGCATAGATTTAGGATTTTTCGCTACTCTCAATCTAAATCTATGCTCTCAATGGTTTAAGAAATAAAAATATATAGGTAGGTAACAAACATCCACCTCACTTTATTATATTAGTAATATATGTATGTACGGGCATGTACGAGTTAAATGAATGGTACGGGGTTCTTTTATGTAACAAGCAAAGTGGCGGGGCACAGCTACTAAATTATAATTTACTAGACAAATGCGCAACCTTATGAATTTCATAACAAATGCTTAGATCTATCAAACTCCAATTCAAAGAATGGTATATTGTTAGTGCTGTTTACATAAACATAAATAATTATGTCATTAATTTTGAGTAGGTATATCATTTACATAATATCTTCCAAGAACTTAGTTATTAAAAACCAGCCAATGATGAAATGAAAACGGCAACATCGCATTTATTTTCCCTGTCAGGGAGCCCCCTTGAATAATTTATACCTATAATTTAGTTTTTGTTTTTAGTATTTCAACAGAAATAGATCATTTAGGAAATTTCAGCTCTCTAGACATCATGGTTCATGTGACAGCCTGGAGAAGTGGAGACAGACAGCAAAATGTCAAGAATAACAATAGGATCCTATTAATACCTTTTTTTCTTTTTCTTCTCATTCTTGAACTTTCTCGGCTTGAGAGTATGCCAAAGTCAAGTAAAATAATTGTGAAAATATGAATAATTTTCATGTTAAGTTTCTTCTAAACAGCAGAGTATTCATGTATGTCCAAGTTTGGACTAAGTTCACCTTGCTGTGGAATTTGTCGACAAACCTAAAAAATAGCGTTTCACTGAATCACTTTCCAGTACTTGTGCACGTTGTCGAACCTTTATGTTTAATAACCCACTATAAATTACACATGAACACTCAAAAATACACTAGTTTTGAAAAATTGCAACCGCTTGTCTGTAAGTTTCCCGCCATATCCATTTTTATCCATTAGTTACGGAACCTTAAATAATGCTGGCTGGTTTCAAGACAACGAGTAGGTGCCTACCTATTTTATTTGTACTTTTTACAAAAATGATATAATTACCTAATCTTCTTCCAACAAACTGTTCAAGATTACAATTTGTCTGAAAAGATGGTAATAATTATTATTATAATGCGCAGTATTTTTGTTATTTTTTTTTGTAAAATTAGGTAGGTACCTAGTAAATGTATGAAGTGACCCTAGTTTTTAGAGGTTATATAGGACCATCTGCTGTACAAAATAAAAATATGAAATGATTTTAGAAGCGCTCTTAGCCCAAATCTGTTTCGGTTGCTTCTGTAAACGATCACTGCGGCCAAGTGCGAGTCGGATTCACGCACGGAAGGTTTCGTACCAAAATCTGGAAAAGAATCACGTTTTATTGAATGGGAGCCCCCTTAAATATTATATTTTTCTGTTTATAGTAGGATTTGCTGTTATATTTGGAACAAAAATAGATGATTTAATTTACATAGTTTTTACACTTTAGGTATGGAAGCCTAAATAGCTAAATGTTAGGAGTGCACATATTCTATTATACTCGTATTATAATAATTTAAAGGTAAATAAGTCCTAAGTCATTTAATTTTACTACAAACTAGCTGACCCGCGCAACTTCGTTTGCGCCACATAAGAGAGTATTACCTGTTCCCGTCGCATTTCCCCCCATTTTTGAAACATTTACTACTACTGCTCCGCTCCTATTCGTTGTAGCGTGATGTTATATAGCCTACGACACTCCACAATAACGTAGCTTTCTATTGGTGAAAGAATTTTTAAAATCGGTTCAGTAGATCCCGAGATTACCCCTTACAATTTAACAAACACACAAACTTTACCTCTTTATAATATTAGTATAGATTAGAGAAAGTACAGATGGAAACCTCATGTATGTACTTTTTTTTCACAACTACCCTCTGCTACACACACTCGCGAACAAATCAGTCCCTATCGAAAACTACTATGAAAATCTGGTCTCATCTCATAATGTCCTTTTCTCGAAATGTCCTTTCTCATAATGTCCTTTTCTCGAAATGTCCATTCTCATAATGTCCTTTCGCAGATTGTCCTTTTCTCGAAATGTTCTTTTCTCAAAATGTCCTTTTCGCGAAATGTTCTTTTCTCAAAATGTCCTTTTCTCGAAATGTTCTTTTCTCAAAATGTCCTTTTCTCGAAATGTCCTTTTCTCAAAATGTCCCTCTTTTTAAAATATGTACACTAGAGGCTTAACCGCGCTCAATCCGACTTGGATAGGTTAGGTTAGAAGGCTAAGGCGGGAGCGGAGCGCAGCGAAGCTTCCACATTAGCCTTCGTGGTTATTTTTTTTTAAATTACCAAGTTACCAGCAGTCACTTGGTAAATTTGATGTTATTTTTTTTATAACCACCTAAACAAAACTTAGGTGGTTATAAAAAAAATAACCACGAAGGCTAATGCGGAAGCTCCGCTCCCGCCCTGGCCTTCTAACCTAACCTATCCAAGTCGAATTGAGCGGGGTTAATCCTGTAGTGTACATATTTTGAGAAAGGGACATTTTGAGAAAAGGAGATTTCAAGAAAAGAACATTTTGAGAAAAGAACATATCGAGAAAAGGACATTTTGAGAAAAGAACAATTCGAGAAAAGGACATTTTGAGAAAAGAACATTTCGAGAAAAGGACATTTCGAGAAAAGGACAATCTGCGAAAGGACATTATGAGAATAGACATTTCGAGAAAAGGACATTATGAGAAAGGACATTTCGAGAAAAGGACATTATGAGATGAGACGGAAAATCTCTTGACCTCGTGTCTGTGAACTCTGTGAGCAGTGTCTATGTGTGCGTAGCCTCAGCGAATTTAATATGTAGATTTCTATCTGTGCTACTTATCTCTAATTTGTGCTTTTACATTCTCCCAGCATAGCTGTATGCATGGCACATCTCTAGTGAATACCCATAAACCTCCAATATTCTGATACAAACAACTTGAGGAAAATCTTTGAATAAACCTACCTAAATCAAAAAATTGTAGCGCAAATAAAAACCAGAAAAGGAAGAATTTAAATTTAATCTTGTTCTTTGAAACAAAAACTGTCATACGCAATATTTAAAAATTTATATTCCATTTTTGATTAAGAACTCATTTGTATTCGATTATGTCATCATGACGTATTTCAATAGGAATAGAAATCAGAGTTTTACTAGATCCTACGCTAATACGTAACGACTTTATCCGTTGTGCATGCTATGCCAGACTCTTGCCAAATAAAACCACATGGATTCCTATCAGTGCCTACGGCTGGCAGTCCCGGGTAAGCCCTCGGAAGTATGTCTCAGGATTCTGTAGAGACTGGGCTACCACCACGGCCTCACCGAGGGGCTTGGGGTGTGATCCCGCGTCTTTGGGGCATGGTTCGGGTGTTATACCGCTTCTTTGGGTACGAGGAGTGCGTAAAACTTGGACCTGATTCTGTAAGGAGGGCGAGCAGCCTACCCCGCCCTCCGCAGGTCATGGAGGTCGATAGTCTTGAGCGAAGATAAGAATGGTGGGAGAGCTCTCTCCCGCTGCCTCATTCACAAGCATGCATCCCACTTCATCCTGCCGAAGATCATGGCTTGCATCATGGTCTCCAGCGAGAAAATTTCGACCTCCAGACTTGTCACGAGGAACACTCCACCAATGTGTGCGCTGTGTTCCCGCTGCGTATTTGCAGATTGGCACTCGGCCGTGTTCTCCCGGTGTATTCGCCACAGATACTTACAGAAGCATTCGTGCCCGGTAATTATCTGTAACAACCGAAGGGGTAGCCGTGACTCCTCTCCAGCCACTCCATGACCGGTAGATCGCCCTGGTTGTGGCGTTTCCCCATCTTGTTTGCTCAAGTCATACCTACCTTACAGGTCTGCACGATTTTCTGGCGGAGCTGGAACCACTAAACCTTAATTTTGTAGCAGCTCTGATTTGGAACGAGTCCATATTATTATGCTACGGTGACCAGTTCCGATCTAGTAGGCCTTATGCTTGCCTGCCGCCTTAGTGGTATAAAAAGGAATCCTTTATGAAAATTATTCTGAATGTAATCTAGTATGTAGTATGTACCTAAGAGTTTCAGAAACGTTTTCCAGCTAAAACCTTTGTTGCGTTCCACTCAAAGTGGATTCGAATTTTTGTACATTGTGTTATATTAAAATACAAAAAAATCTAGTTGTGTTTTCAATTTATTTATTGCGCACTAAAAGCTATAAAACAAGGTGAATAACATTGGTTAGGTAATTTATTATTCAAAACCAGTTATAACAGTTAAACGTATTATTATCAGATGCATTTTTGACCTATTTTTGATGTCCTATTAATATAAATTTTATACAGCGAAATAAGATAAGTAGTGGTTCGAAATTCAACTCAGTCGAATATATTCCACGCATGTTGTAAACGACACTCGTACTGTTCAACAATATTTATTATTATAAACCTGACCGGTTTGGCCTCACGGCATTTGCAAAGGTCTAGAGTCTATAATATATTCTAATCACATTTTACAATAAGGTAGCGAAGAATTTCTGAGCCATCCCTTAGTCAACAAGTTTCACCACTTCCTGATGAAAATCAATAGTAGGTACCCCATTAAATAAATAAATATTTTGTGGACACTCTCACACAACATCAGCCCAAAATAGTTAAAACTCTTTACCAGCACACATGTTTCAGTCTTGGGCCACAATCTCAGAATATCTTCAAGATTTTCCGTCAGTAAGGAAAGTCTTAACAAAACTAAAAGGCCAAGTGCGTGTCGTACCTACTTGCGCACGGAGGGTTTGGTCAGCAATAATCACGTTTGTTGTATGGCAGTCCCCTTAAAATTAATATCATTATTTTTCAGATTAGTATTTGTTGTTAAAGCGGCAACAAAAATACATAATCTGTGAAAATTTCAGATCACTAGCTATCACGGTTCCTTAGCTACAGCCTCGAGATGAACAAACAGTTTTTTTTTTTTGTTGAGCCCCGAGGCACCACCCGGGAGCGAGGGGTGGAGGTAGAGAACGCTACATGCGTACCACACGGCCGGCCGTGTGATTATGTCAGACTCTTGCTGACTAAACTCTACCTTGAGCCTCTAGCCCTTGGCCCTTGGAGACTCGTCGGAAGCGATCACCCTTCTAGGATGGGTGACGCAGTGAACAAACGAATTCTCTTAAATAGCATCCCGTTTTTACCTTTGTGTGCGGAACCCTGAAAAAATTATTAACTACTATGCACTTTTCTTTTTCAGGAACATCGGTTATTTACTAAGCTACATATTTGCTGATCTGCTGAATGTCCAGACAGTGTTATGGATTGGACTACTGGTGCCTACATTGACGTTTCTCGTATGCCTAGTGATGCCTGAAACTCCCGAGTATTTGGTCAAACAGGGGAAGAATGATGTAAGTACAATATAAATTATAATTACACTTTAACTTATAATCATGTTTATAACGTAGATGCATAGGGACCAAGCTATTCCTTGTTACAAAAAACTAGCTTGAGATGCAGCATTAAATATTTTTAATACAGTAGACCCGCGGTATGTACCTAATCGGACAAACGTTTTGCACGGCAGTGTCGGATTATCCAATTTGTCGGATTATGAAGTGCTACCCAAGACCCCCTATAGTTCGAAATTTTTTGCAAAAGAGTACCTTGTAATCCGACAAATTACAGATCCAATAATGAAATTCCATGTGTTATTATCTTTAAAGTACCTACAAATCATACAGATGTCGAATTTAGTTAAATTAAACAACACCAAAATATTTAATAACTTTTACAATATGAAATAATTGCGATTGAAGCGATCTAAAATATATTTTTTGAGTTGTAGCTCGCTCAATAAGACAGTGTTTACATTAGCGACAGTGTGCGATCGTCAAAAAATAGGTAGGTACCCTAGTGGGTAGAAATAATAATTTTTCGTTATTTTTAAGAAAACAGATTTTTTTGAGTTGTTAGAGTGCCGGATCTACGGGTGTGATACAGTAGACCCACGGTAATCCGGCCCCTGGCTAATCCGGCACCCCTTGTAATCCGACAGGATATAATAGTTTAGACCCCAGTGAGTCGGGTTTCAACCTATTTTATATGTTACACAAATACCCTATTAAAAAAAATACATTTATTGTTAAAAATTACAGAGAAACATAATTATTACATATCTATATTTACATTATTACTATCTAAACTAAACCTAAATAAGGCCCATTTGCATTGTGCCCAAAAGACTAGCAGCATTCCCCCTTTGAATAGCAATACCTATTCGTTGAGCGAGAAAACTGCCAGCCCTTGGGTCACCAGTTGACTCCACAAGGCGCTTTTTCAAATTCTTGAAAAAATTTTGCGCATTGGGACCCCATGGACCTAGGGTCTCGACACCGACTGGACAAAAACGATTCAAAATTTAATTCTGTAAATTTCTTTCACAGTTTATTATTATGTGTTGGACGATTTAATCTATAAAATAAACAGGAAATTACATTGTGTCTGAGGCATCACCTGTTTTACTTAGATATTATAAAAGCATTCAAGATGTCATTTATCGAGGTCAATATCATAACAATAATGGATAATAAACGTAATAACGCCACCGGAACTAAGCATCCATCTTGATTGATATCCAGTTCCGGATTATTATCACTGCCTAAGCAAAATTATGCGCATTTACAATAGTATACGCACGTCATGTTTACAAACAAATTTCTCATTGACACTTCCTATCATCTCATTTTCGAAGGTTATTATGGGACAATAATCTTTTAAACCAAAAAAATTGGCGGGTGATTCATCTGTCAACACCCAACCGAAACACTAAAAAACATTACCCTCCTTTCTTCGGCAGTTCGGGTAAAAAGCCCGGTTTCCACTACGAGTTAATGGGCCCATAAATGAATCCGCTCAACTTACAACAGTAAGCTCTGAACTTGTGTTCCCGCTACAGCACCACAGTTTCCTGAAGAGAGATTAAGCGGTCTCATTTATAAGAACGCTCACTGTACAAAATGAGTTTACATCTGGAATCTAGATTTTTTTATGTTATGTCCATTTATATAATCATACCTCCATCCCCGAAGAGGTAGTCAGAGGCACAGCACACACCCACATCTCACCCTACAGTTTTATGTCCCACGCAATAGGTGGTGAGCCTATTGCCGTGTTGAAATGGACAGGCGCAGGCCGCCGCGACCCGCAGTTGAAATCCTTCAAGCCGCCGATAAGGCCTTCAACTTGGCTTAACGAGTGTCAATTTACTGACAACCAGGTTTCATTTCGAGTTTTCTTTCTCTACGCAATGGATCTTTTCGCAGAAGCGTTTTCTTAGTCGCCTCTTACGACACCCTCGGGATGTACCTATAGGGGTGGCGACATTATGTACTCTTACCCGTCGTAGCACGGGACCCCGTTGCCACGCGGGGGTTTTATGTTATGTTAGGTACCCACCCTTCTTATTTTGGCAACAACTAATGAAGGTTTTTTTTTTAATTCCACCCTAAGGGGTCAAAATATAGTTTTTAATTTAAACTTGCGCGTCTCCACGCGAATGTCTACTGGTCATTTATAATGAAATTACTAAGCTCGTGGCCCTACTTTCTTGATATTCGATACGATCACTGCGGTCAAGCATCTTACGCTGTGGTCAATCTTTAGATGAGTGATTGTTTGTACCCACAGAAATTAGAAAAAGTTTCTGTGCTTCAGAAGGCACTTTAAGACGGTTGGAGGCAAGTTAGGAGGCCTTATTTACCTTTTGGGCTTATGGACCTTTTGGGCGAAAAAAATTAACATCAGATAGCCGTATAGCCCCTAGCAGTTTCAACACGGCAATGAGTTTACTGTGGTAATGGTGAAATGTGAACTGAAATTTCATGGAATGACTTTCAGGAGCACCAGTCTCTGATAAGATTTAATAGTTTTAAATTGAGATACTAGTATGGCACACATAACTTATAACTGACTACTTTTTTTTACGTGAGGGAAAATCCATCATGGATGCTATGCTATGGATGCTCCTACCGACTAAAAAACCTCACGTAAGGCCCAACAGCCTATGATTGGGAGCCCCGGGTAAGCTCTCGGAAGGATGTCCCAAGACAATATAACTGATTCTTTGTTGAACTTTGTATGTTTCTTTATCTGCTTATTCGGAGTTCACGCAAAATCGATTAATGAAATAGTTATAGTAGTCAAAACTATAGACTTTTTCTGAACTTCAATGTTACTGCATGTTTCATCAAAATTGGTTGAGTGAACACTTAGTTTAAGAGATCAGAGTAAAATTGTTGAATTATAGTAACAAGGTATAGATATAAGTCATGCATAACTATTTCTAAACAACATTTTGCCATGGGTAACCATTTTTGAAGGCGTCAATTTATAAAACAGTCAATAAAATTATTTCGATTCAATTTTTCAAAAATATACTTTTTCCATTCCAGGAAGCTAAATCAGTTCTGGCATGGCTTCGCGGCGTGAGTCCAACAGACAGAACCATAGAACAGGAGGTGGACAGCTTAGCCCGGATAGAAAAACAGACTCAAGCCGACGCTACTTCTGTTTGCAAGATTATTGGTAAGGTTCTTTCTTAAATATTCTTTTTACAAGACTTGGTTGACCCGACGTATAAAGTAGGTACAGTCAAGTACAATGGAATGTACTAGTTTAATCTTTCAAAATGATGTATCTCTGCGAGTGCCATAATGAACTGCCAAAGATTGTGACATACATGGAATCCACCGAACTTGACAGTTATATGTTTGATTTGATAGAAGTAATATGCACGTGCATGCATGAAAAGAAAAATGAAAGTTGAAGAAGCAAGTGAGGTGTGTATTGTGTTGATTGTTATGCATGCTAATTATTATTTTATTTTAAAGTTGACTTTCTCAGTCAAGTTTAAAATAAAAAATAAATGTATTGGAATAAATATTTATTGCTCTTTACACGCATAAATGTTACTGTCAAGTTCCGTGGTTACAATGTTTGATTAGTTCATTATGGCACTCGCAGTGATCCATCATTTTGTAAGATTAAACTAGTACATTTCATTGTAGTTGACTGTACCATATTTTTTTGGAACATTTTCATGTTTTAATCCTTTCATGTACTTTCGCAAATAATTAAAACCATAAGTTAATGAAATCCACCTAGCCAATCTCGAGTTTGCGACTATCAAACATCAATTCATATTTACTTAATAGATACATACATTCATATAGTCACGCCTTTATCCCCGAAGGGGTACGCAGAGGTATACCCCCTCATTTCACCTTGTAGTCGTTTTGTCCCACGTAATAGGCGGTGAGGTATTTCACAAATTCCTCGCAGCATTGTTCTCTCTTATACACTGGGTAGGTAGTGCTAGGAGCCCTCCTCTTTCCTCCACTTCAAATAGGATCCTAACAACAATCTTATTTTCTTTTTCAGTGAAAGACAGACCAACATTAAAAGCCTTTATAATAACTATTGTGATCAAAATAACGCAACAATTCAATGGCTACCTCATAGTACTAATATTTGCTGGGAGAGTGTTCGAACTCGCCTCAGAGTCGATCAGTCTAAAACTAACTCCTAACAAACAAGTGATATTGATAGGAGTGGTACAACTGATTGGCAGTATATTGGCTACGTCTATTGTGGAGAAAACTGGGAGGAAGGTGAGTTTTGAACTTTTTATTGTATAATGGTAAGGTGTAAGGGGACGGTATTGATGATCTGCAGAACACAAAAAAAAGCCTCATCCATAAGTGGTACACCTGCTAACTAATAGCACAGTATAAAGAGAAAACCTACGATCCTGACTATTATCTGTAGACTGTGCTAATAGTGACCAACCCTGTACCAAGCCTTTTGTTCGGCGTGGTATGATCAAAAGCAGTCTGATCGTCGGAATCAGTCTCACAGTTTCTAAGAAAATCGTTCAAGCAGTCCGATCGTCGGAATCAGTCTAACAGTTTCTAAGAAAATCGTCCAAGCAGTCCGATCGTCGGAATCAGTCTAACAGTTTCTAAGAAAATAGTCCAAGCAGTCCGATCGTCGGAATCAGTCTAACAGTTTCTAAGAAAATCGTCCAAGAAGTCCGATCGTCGGAATCAGTCTAACAGTTTCTAAGTAAATCGTCCAAGCACAGTCCGATTTTTAGGATTCCGTACCCAAAGGGTAAAAAACGGGACCCCATTCATGAGACTTCGCCGTCCGCCTGTCTGTCTGTCTATCTGTCAGTCCGTCACGAGGCTGTATCTTGAGAACTGTGATAGCTAGAGAGCTGAAATTTTCAGAGATGATATATTTCTGTTGCCGCTATAACAATAAATACTAAAATTAGAAAAAAGAAAGTAATTAAGGGGTCTCCCATACAACAAACGTTATTTTTTTTGCCGTTTTAGCCCCTCTCTATAAAAATAGAGTGCAGAGGGGCTTATGGCGAAACTTTGTCTGTAGTCTGTGACTCTGTCGCATTAAACTACGTCACTAGGTCACGTGGATCATCTGTTCAAAGTTTGAAATAAAACAAAAATGACAACGTTAATGGGATTAAACATTCACTTTCACAATAAACGTGTTAGAGAGGGTCAGTCTGGTGAGAACGAGTGAGATCGTTTGGCTTAGGCTTTCTTGTTTTATCATATTAAATTGTAATCAAAACCTTATTTTGAAATCTTTCCAGCTCCTAATGATATCTACATCATTCGCCGTAGGAGTAGGCATGGTGATGCTAGCCGTATGGTTCTACTTAACGTCGATTGGCATGTGGTTGCCAGGATGGGTACCCGTGCTTGCCATGTGTCTGGCCATCTTCGCTGATGCTGCAGGGTTCCAGCCCATCTCGTATATTATTATAACGGATATGTTTACTTTCCAGGTAAGTTTTTAAAGTTAAACATTGCTAGAGAGCGCTCGATTTTTTGCCTCCGTGGAATTTATTCCCGTGGGAAATTATTTGCAGAATAATAAGTAGCGTTTATGTTATTCCAGACTATAATCTGTCACTGTCCCAAATTTCAGCCCGATTCGTTCAGCTGTTGAAGCGTGAAAGATTAACAAACATTCACACATCCATATAATTATACTTTCCAACTATTTTAATTTCATGTAATTCAACAATGAATCTCGATAAAATGCACCTAAAAATGATACCTATCCTTAGTTCCATCTTGATTTAAAACTTTGTACGAATTTGTTAGAATTTCTTTTACTTTCCTATCAAATTTTTGATGTATTTTTGCATACTATTACTTCTATTTTAATTTTGCTTTATTATAATCAAAACTAGCTGATGCCCGCGGCTTCACCCGCGTAAAATTTGTTCCCGTTCCCGCTTCCCGTAGGAAATTATTCCCGGGATAAGAAGTAGCCTATGTGTTATTCCAGACTATAATGTATCCCTGTACCAAATTTCAGCCAGATCCGTTCAGCCGTTCGAGTGTGAAAGAGTAACAAATATCCACACATCCACACTCACAAACTTTTGCATTTATAATATTAGTAAGAATCTCATTTTAATCAAAGTTCTCATTTTATTGCAGCTTCGCGGCTCAGTATCAGCATTTGCCAATGTCTGTGCAAAACTGAGCAACTTCATACAAACCAAATGGTTCAACGATGTCTGCAAATGGATTGGCATTCACTGGGTCTTCATATTCTTTGCCGTCGTTTCTTTCATAGCCTGTCTTTATACAGTGATATGTTTCCCTGAAACTAGGAATAAAACTATTGAAGAAATTTATGCGAAACTTGATAAAAAGTCTAAGCAAGTTGATAAGGATAATAGGACTGAGGCCGTGCCTTAAAAAATAGTCATTTTTATTATGTGTTCTGATCCTGTGACATTCAATGTAGCTCAGTCATTTGGTAGTTTTACGGAAAGCTTTCCGGGAGTTTTGAAAATTGCCAGTATTATAGATTTTAATGTGCTCATTACGAATTTCAAATTTGCCACCTCGTATCTTGGCCATAACCGCCGCCATATTGAAAAAATTGTGAACTAAAGCAGTTTTTGAGAATATCTCCTTCCGTGGTCATTCTACGATAACAACATGTATTACAAAATAAATTTAGAGAATTTTTTTTACAAATTTATTTCTGTGTTGGGAATATTCTAATATGGCATTAGACATATTAGAACATTCACAACAGAGACATAAATTTATAAGTTCTTAAGTTGAAATTCGTAAAAAGCATCAAAATCTATAATATGGCCAATTTTTAAAACTTCAGGAAAACTTTCCAGCCAAACTCCTTTGACTGAACTAATATCTTTATAATCAAAAGTAAGTGCTATAAATGTAGGTATTTAGTGTAAAATATATTGTGTATTTTAGGTATTGTAATTTTGTTTAGTCACTAGGTATATTTCTAATTTATATTGCAATATTAGAGATTGCAATACCAAAATGCATTTTTGAAGAAGGCTGGATGTATTAAATGATAATGTATAAAGTGTAAAAGATGAATACTTACAAAGTGATGATAGTGAAGATGTTAATAATGTAGTTTAAAGTGTAGTTGTATTTGAAATTGATAGTGATATTAATCTCAATAACAGGGATTTTAAAGCCTTAATTTTTTTTCAATTTTCAAATGGTGCTGATATATCTAACGAGCTTATAGATATACTTTAATGTGTGAATAAAAATAAATAAATAATATTTACAGTGAATAATGCCTTGAATATTATCAAATATTCCTTTTCGATATTATATTATCTTGTATGTACAGGAAAGGTCCAGATAATATCTGAAAGGGTTTAATAATAAAGCCACACAAGTAAGAAGCTTTAAAAAAGCGTACAGCATTTATTTATGTTATTTTTAAACATACTTATATTTTCCTAACAAAGGAAAGGAATTATCAAACAAAATACACAAAATTGATAAAAACAGGAAGTGTAGTCGTAAAATATAAAGTAGAATAATGATATTGCTCAAATTATATCAAATACCTGAAATATAAAGATAAGTACGTAGATTTTATAAGCCATTTAGTAAACTTGATAAATACCGAATTATAGATAGGTATGTAGTATGTTCAATAATGTTGAAATATAATATAATGTAATAATTATAAAAGTATAGAGTAATTTTGAAATATCATAAAATAATGACTTTCATTATCTGCATTTACATATTAAGAATTAAATTTAGTTCAATTCTTAGTTATATTTTATTATCCTGACAAACATGTTACCATTTATTTATTATCTAATACCTCAGTTATTTAAGTTTACGCACATGGCTGAAATAAAAAGCATATCCACATAAGTCTGTGTCATTACAATTTTGTAAATTTAGTA
Organism: Miltochrista miniata; assembly: GCA_933228765.1. Classification (NCBI taxonomy): domain Eukaryota; kingdom Metazoa; phylum Arthropoda; class Insecta; order Lepidoptera; family Erebidae; genus Miltochrista; species Miltochrista miniata. The sequence continues at coordinate 10,290,171 of OW121769.1, forward strand.
CTTTGGAATAATGTTCATAAAATTATTGAGAAACTTACTAAAGCATTTATCACGCTGGCCCTATATGTGCAGGAAATAAATCATTTCCATTACTCATCGCTTAGTTTATTGGTACTTAATGTTTTAGACCTGCTTCGATATTTTTATTCTCCTCTCATATAAGATTATAATATTTCACCACTATTACTATTATTATTAACAATTAAAATTCCAAATATGCTACCTACATCTTACGTGTTACAACTTTATGATGATTATAACTTTATTAACATGCGGGGCTTTATGCCCTTCGGGGATAATGGCGTGTTTATATGTATGTATGTATGTAACATGTGAAAATCCTCACGGATGTCATGCCGGAGTTAAATCTACTAATGTGCAGTCATTTTAATTTGACAATCAAATTATGTATTTGTCTTATTTTGCTCCTTAAATTTACGAAAGAAAAAATAATAATGGAACAGGGATTCGCCTGATGATTTTTAAAATTCACATAACTTTCATGTTCGTATCGTTTCATTCACTTTCTCATTCATCATTCTCATTATGAAGAGAAAACTGACAGACGTCAAAAATGTTACCTATTTAAATGACGCCACACAATCCCTACTTATCCAAATTAGCTGCCATATTGACCAAAATATTTACTTACTTGGTTACGACAAACCTAATACCTAATGCTTTTTATTTCAGCTGTATACGATGGATATCAATAATGTTATGAGTCTCAATTGCAAATTAAGATTCTAGTTATGTACGTTTGTGTGTCATGTATTTATAAATATAATGTTCTAGGTTATTAACGAATTAATTATAATATAAAGGATCATTTGTTACCGCCTTACCATTATTGAATGCTCCTGAAAGTGTAATGTTTTCTGTTATATTTCTTGAAGCATTAGCCATGAGTGTGAAGTGTATCGAATAGTCACAAAATTTTATTTATTTGAATAAAAATATATTAGTGTACAAAATATAATTATCATTAATAATGTCTTTGATTTTGTTTATTGACGTCGTTCTATCCTTTATGTAGGTATATTTCAGCTGATATCATTTACAAGGATTTTGACGATTAGTTGATATTCGTGTAGGTAGGTACTAAAAAGCTTATAACAAGATTTTTTTTTTCAAATACAAGCGAGAATGATTTTCGATTAATGTATTTTATAAATCTTGGAGTCATATAAGTCTGGGTCCAACCTATTGGTCTCCCAAATTTATTAAATAGGTATAAATTTAGCCTGACAATAGTCTTAACGACCGCCTTTGACGTTCAATATCGTGATTCTACGTACAGGCTTCACGTAGATATGAGTCATTATTAAAGTGTGTCTGTACCCAGCGATTGACTATTGCCTGCGTGGTAACGAATTCATTATATAATTAGATCTATATTAGTTCTATCGAGATATGTATAACACGCAATTTGTTCCGTTTTAGTTTTTACACAAAATTACTTCTTCTGTAACAGTTACTCAGCGATGTACTTTTAAATTACGCACTTTAAAAAAAATTGTCTTTTTTAACTTAATGTAAAGAATTTTATAAGTAAAAAGTACATAAGTAGTTAGATTTAATGTAGATCTAATCGCCTGTCTAGATTTTGTTTTTTTAAAGTGCGTAATTTAAAAGTACATCGCTGAGTAACTGTTACAGAAGAAGTAATTTTGTGTAAAAACTAAAACGGAACAAATTGCGTGTTATACATATCTCGATAGAACTAATATAGATCTAATTATTTAATGAATTCGTTACCACGCAGGCAATAGTCAATCGCTGGGTACAGACACACATTATTAAATTGTAAATATGTGCTAGTTAATATAATATATTTACTTAGAAGACTTGTTATAAATAAACAGGAAAGTTAAATTTTGGAATTTTATTGAGCAGTTTAATAATAGTTTTCACAACTTACAAAATATTATTTTTACATGAATGTAGAAATATCAACATTTGACAGGCAATTATTTACAAAACAGATTGAATTCGGAATTGAGTTCAAGATAATGGACCAAAAGATATTCCCTGCGGTACACCACACATTTGTTTATTATAAAAAAATTACTTGCGTTATATCACGGGTTAAACTTTTTGATTTACGTCAATTAAAGACTCGTGGCCCCGCGGACTTAGTGTTTTGTAAACGATCACTGCCGTAAGCAACTTTCACTATGGCCGGTCCATGGATAGGTGACCATCTATGTGATCACTTTGTGACATTTATTTGAGCGTTTCCGTGCTTTGGAAGGCACGTTAAGCCGTTGGTCCCGGCTGCCAGTAAAATGGCAGTCGTTAAGCTAAGTTGAAGGCTTTATTTCAACAGCAGGCAGTCACAACCTGCGCCTGTCCATTTAAACTCGGCAATACGGCTTACCACCTATTACGTGGGACAAATTATACAAAGGTGAAATGTGGGCATATGATATGCCTCTGCCTACCCCTTCGGGGATAAAGGCGTGACCATATATGTATGTATGTATTTGTTGTGACGTGGCTACTAATTACCAATCATAAAATATTCCCTAATTCGTAATAGCTTTATCTGATAGTGGCCCGATAATTGATCCTTGCGGTATATCCCGGATACAAAATGTACAGAAACAATTTCAAAAGCAGTACATATGCACATTAAATGATAGACATTTAATGTGCATAGTCTGTTAAACATATTAGCCGTGTACTTCGACGGTTAGAAACATGTTTTAGAGGACCCTATGTAAAATCTAAATAAAAATTTAATGACCTATATCGAACAAAACCTGTTGCTGATGATCACAAATAATTGGGCTCTCATATAAACTTGGGTTAAAGATAATAATATAAATCCTTCTATTTAAAGCATTGTGTTAGTTTCACAAAGAGGGCGCTCTATGTAAAACTAACACAATAATGTGAACTGAACCTAGCTAAGTCTCTTCCTCGATTCTAGCACAAATATGGACTTACACATACATACATACATACATATAGTCACGACTTTATCCCCGAAATGGTAGGCAGAGGCATAGTGTACGCCCCCATTTCACCTTATAGGTTTATGTCACACGTTATAGGTGGTGCCTATTGCCGTGTTGAAATGGACAGGCACAGGTCGTGACGACCCGCGGTTCATGCAGCATCATATAGTGATAAAATATTTGTAGATATGTCCTGAACAGTGACACAATAAAACTGCCATGTATTATATAACTTTATATTTTTTTCTTCGACAATACTTATAAATACATCTTAATAATAAAGTACTTCAGTGTTCCTAAATTTGAATATCATGTAAGTACAAGAATCTCTAAATCTATTCACAGAAGCACCTGCTTCTGTGAATAGATTTAGAGATTCCGATAATACCGATTACTCATTTTCTCCTGCATAACAATGCCATGTCCTTCAGTAACATTATTATATTCCGATAAAAAAGGTTCCTATTATACACACAGTAAGTATAATAATAATAATAAATACACAGTTTTCATATTTAGATACACAGTTTAATAAATTCGTCTTGAAACTAAGTAATACGCTATTTTTCATATCGTAGATTACCTATAAGTAGGTATAGATACTGTGACAGTACCTACCAATATACTTATAACCTCTTTAATTAAAAGCACGAAATATATTATTTTAGTCACTAAAGAATGAATCTCCAAGAAATGTCCTATAATTATAACTGGGGTTCAATATCATAAAGCTAAACATTCATAGCCAAACCTTCTAAAGGTTACATTTGTACATTAAACTGATTAAATACCGTTCTAGGTTTTATCGTATTCTATTTTAGTTAATTTTTCTGATAAAATAAAAATGTAGTTGATTTCCCTAGATCTCCTCTCACAAGGCGTAGGACCTTGCGAGATCGAATTCATTAATTTGTATTGGTTTTCATTTGTATAGATTTACATTTGTTAAGGTCATATACAATTGTTTAAACTAACTAACTATCTTCACGCCAAATCCCTTGCGGGGTAGGCAGAAAGAACCGAGCGCCACACGGCACGGTCCATACACACCTCACTTGCTTCTTCAACTTTCATTTTTGAAAGCAAAACAAAACAATTGTTTAGGTTAGGTTATTAGGTATTATGTTAATTTGTATAGGTTTACAGTAGTGTAGGTTATATTTGCATAGGTTTACATTTGTATAGGTTTACATTTTACGTAGTTATAGCTTTTACCTGCATTGTAGCATTAACATTAGATCAAGTAACGTCATTGTTTGTATTTTTGTGACAGTGGAAGAAAGCCCTTTGAATGTAGCTTTGAGTCAGTTCGCCAAAATAAAGCCGAAAACGTGATGGAAAGTCATGGTGACATCTAGCGGTTAGAGATCACTCTCACAGTCTACAAGTCAATTGACATCAGCCTTCAATTTGACAGCCCCATTTGCCTTTTCATACTCCACTTGAAGAACCCGGGGTTGTAGTTGAAGGGAAACGTGTGCGCTGGCAGGTCATTCCAAATTTCTATTGTTAGATACAAAAACGATCTCTCCCCATGGCTTTTGACGAACTAAGTTCAAGAAAAACAGTGTAATATCTTTTCATAAATAACTCATTTCCTTCTTATCCTCTGTCGTATTCTTATTTTTCTTTTCAATATTCGCATTACTCATACTATAGCCTCTTTCTTCTGTAGCAATTTTATTATTAAATTCAGCATTCACATTTCCCTTCCCTCCTAGAATAGCATACATTTCTTCTACACTTTTATTTATCGTTTCTGGAATAAATATGATTGTGAATATTGCCGCCAGGAAACAGACTATTGAAAATATAATGAAGACCCAGTGGATTCCTAATAACTTCATGACGGGATCAAAGGCTTTCGTTTGTGCGAAGTCGCTGATGGCGCACATTGAGACTACGAAGGAGGTGACCATACCGCGGTGCTGGAAGAAAGGAAAATATTAAAATTACACCAAAACATTGAGCTGAAAGGTGATGTCAAAAACATTCAACGTTTCAAGTTTAAAAACACTAAATCCTTCGTATATCTGGTCCAAGCACTGAACTCATTCTAATAAAAATGTGGTACAGAGGTATTAAAGAGTTTGGGAAAAGATCCTTTGATAAAAAAAGTAGTGATAGGGTTTACCTTTCATTACGAAAAAGGCTTAAAAGGGAAATCGTATTCGGAAAACTTCGCCATGCAGGCTTTCCCGTTCACATTTTTCGCAGGAAATTGATACCGGGATCAAAATTTATCCATGTCCTTTCCCAAGCTCTATTCTATCCCTGTACCAAACTTTATCACAATCGGGCTTTGACTTGAAAGTGTAAAAGATAGAAATACTTTCGTATTTACATTTTTGAAGTGATATGTGGACATGTTTAACAATAAAATAATATTAAAAACAAACAGATAACTGAAATCTAAATAAGGAAAACTATTCATAAAACATACCTGAAAACTAAACATCTCCGACATTATAACGTATGGCACAGGCTGTAACCCAGCCGCATCAGCAAATATACATAAACACATAGCTCCAACAGGGAGCCATCCTGGCAACCAGACGTTCATTGACGTGATGTAGAACCACAAGCCCAGTACCAACATTGATAGACCGGTCACGAACGCTGTGCCGGTGAGGAGCCACTGGAATATTGGAAAAAAAAATTACACTCATAATGTCACACCTTTAATTACGAAAGGCATAATTCCCACATTTCACGTTTTTTTGGTGTTTGTCCAACATAATACGCGGTGAGCTTATTGCTGCAGTGAAATGGACAGGCGTAAGTTGTGACGATCCTGTGACGACGAACTTGGCTTAACGAATGCCATTTTATTGACAACCGTTACCAATGAAAATGTCACTGAGTGGTCACCCATCCGAGGACCAGCTATAGACAAAGTTGCTTAATGCAATGCTTCAAACACTTTGCTCTTCAAAAAATTAATATACTTCATCAAACAATAAAATAGCAAATTGACAGCCACGCAAATAACAAAATGTTGCTAGCCGACAGTAGTCTATTGCAGAATGTAGGCCTCTCTCAAATATTATGAAAGGGTCATTGTCTTTCTGTAACACGCTGGCTAGACCTTACAGAAGAAGGTCCAGGATGGCAGCGTGACGTGAAAGTATTACGCACGCCTCACGCCCCATGAAGCGTGGTAACACCCGAACCGACTCCCAAAGACGTGGAGTCATCTATAGGGACTTACGTAGTTGAAAAAAAAGAAAAGATTTGGTATAGGGTTTTCGTTTATAGCCTTCTCTTCACCATTATCTTGTTAGTCAGCAGGAGCACCACTTACAGACAAGGATAGTTTAGGGTTTAGGCCCTGAAAATATCGATAGAGTCCTGATTTTTTAACTAAATTTTATAAAAACAACCCAAAAGTTAAAAATGAATCGATTCTCACCTTTCTCCCAGTTTTTTCCACAATGCTGCTGGCTAAAATCGATCCTAACACCTGTATTGCTCCGACCACAATCGCCTGCTTGTTGGGGCTGAGCTCAAGGTCTATCGACTCTGAAGCTCTTGCGAAGATAGATCCAGCGTACATGAGCACCACTAAGTAACCACATGTCTCTTGAGCTACCATGACGGTTACTGTGAGGCAGAAGGCTTTGAACGTGGTTTTGTCTTGAACTGAAAAGTAAAATATGGTTTCAATATACATAGTACAGAATGTCAGTTTGGGTTTGGTTTAGACTATCTGCGTTGAGTATGGAGCGTGGTGAATAGATTGACCTTCAGATGACTTGAATTAAACTATCTTTTAACGCCATCTAGTGCTTACATCGTCCAAGACTTGGTGTACGCAACTCAATGCAAAAACAACTCCGCACTTGACATAAAGCATTTCATTCTATTAAGTAGAGTCTGTCAAAATAAAAAATCAAAATCAAAATTATATTTATTTCACTTAGGCATTATACAGATGCGCGTGTAAAACGTCTAGAATATAAAACAAAAACTACCACCAGTTCACAATGCGACCCACCTGAGAAGAACTGGCAAGAAACTCAGCGGGTTATTCTTTTTTGCTCTATTTACAATTTTAAAGAATCTAAAAGCTATGCATTTTAACAAAGTTTATAAGAATCCAGCAGAACAGGTCATTTCCAGGCTTCCTTATTAAACAAATAATCATTTATTGTATAGTAGCCGCTGCATTACAATTTACCTTTTACAAATACTTTTCGTCTGGTAGCCTGTCGTAAAAGCGTATACAGTTACCCATGAAAGAATTGCTGGTTTTGTGTAATCTGCTATGAAAATCAGCAAGGTTAATTTTTATTTCTAGTGTTGACATTATGTCTATCACTTAACTTAGCGAAACTATGTAAATTTCTTTGTACATACATACATAAGGTTTTTAAAAATATGTTGTGATGCTACAGTAAGAATATTCCTCTTTGAATTTCTCGCACAGAGAGACTCTTGGCCCTAACCTATATAGCTTTTATGGCCCGCTTTTGTAAAACAAAAATTTTATTTATATCTGCAGCATTGCCCCACAGTAGAATACCGTAAGACATTATACTGTGGAAATAACTGAAATAAACTATTCTAGCCGTATCTACATCAAACAAGTGTCTTATTTTTTGTACAGCAAATGCTGCTGAACTTAATCTACTAGCTAGTTTTACAATATGTGGACCCCATTGTAAACCAGTATCAACCGTTAACACTAAGAACGTCGTTTGTTCTACAAGTTCCATCTCTTGTCCATGAAGTTGAACATTGGTTTCTGACTGTGTTACATTAGGCAAGGTAAATTTAATACATTTAGTTTTAAAATCATTCAGTCCAAGATTGTTAGTGTTAAGCCAATGAACCATTTCAAGATTGCGTTGTTGACATCGTCATAGTTATCTATTTGTCTTTTAACTTTGGAAATCAAAGAAGTATCATCTGCAAACATAACAATCCTGTTGTTGTCCCCCACGTAAAAGGGTAGGTCATTAAAATATATAGGGAAAAAAAATGGCCCGAATATTGAACCCTGCGGGATGCCCATAGTAACTTGTGTAACTACCGATCCCTTTGAGTGTGTACCAGTAACATCGACCCTCTGAATTCTATTGTTTAAATATGAAGTCAGAAGATCGAGAGCCTTGCTCCTTATGCCATAATGGTGTAATTAACTGATCAATGTTTCATGTTGGACGCAATCATAAGCCTTAGAAAGGTCGCAAAACATACCAATTGTATCTTGTTTATCCTCCCAGGCCTCATAAATACATTTCAATATCTCTACACCTGCATCCAGCGTCCTTTAGTGAAGCCAAATTGTTTCTCATGAAATAATTTGTGACTGTTAAAATAGATCGACATCTGCTCTAGTATTAATTTTACAAAGATCTTGCTCAAGGTCGGCGACACCGAGATAGATCTGAAATTACCTGGATCTGAAGCGGTGCCAGTCTTAAATAGTGGTATAACTTTACTTTGTTTCATCAAATCAGGAAATACACCACTTGAGACGCAATCGTTAAACACAGTTGCCAAGTGGGGGGCAATGACATCTATAAGACTTGATATGGATTTTACTGATAACCTCCAAAGGTCAACGGTTTTTTAAACATTAATAGATCTAAACGCTTTTATGATGTCGTTGCAGTTGATAACGGTAAATTCGAACGCGACTTCACAGGCAGCTACAGATTCTGCTAATAATAGCTCGGCGGAGGTGGAAGACTGCTGGAGAGTGTCAGTTATATCTACTGTTACATTAGTGAAAAAATTTTCGAACTCTGTCGCCACTTCCATATCCCTCGATACGTGGCGATTGTTTATCTTTAAATGAAACTTTCTTTCATTCACTGGACACCTACCACATTCCGCATTTATAATGTTCCAAGTAGTTTTAATTACATTAGCGGAATCAAAAAAAAATTCTAATGAAATTAGATTTGGATAAGGTACATGTCCTAGATGGCAGCACTAGTCTTATATTTATTTTAAAGTTATAGATATAATTAAAAGGAACATAGGCGCTCCACCAATCGTAGACATGGTTTCTACGAAAAGATCTTTGTATGTCTTATATTTACCGACTGGCCCATATTAAGCACTCCAAATGTTACACCCTGTAGGTACCTATACAATACTATGTAAATATTGAAAATTTCCATCACCTAAGTCCGGATTCGACTAACCACGTAGTTAAACGAGTATAACTACTTTGAAAATAGTTTTCCACTTCATTTATCCTTGTTGTTGTGTTCGCGTTTTATCAAATTAAATTGTGTGTAAATTATTTTCTTCAGAATGGTTTTACGTTGGCTTACCCGGGGCTCCCGACCGTAGGTACGCAGAATACATTATTCGTAGGCAGTGGCAGAGCAATATTATTAAGAGGAAAGATTTGATTGTTAGTTTGCATTAAATAGGCTCCGTAACTACTGAACCGATTTGAAAAATTCTTTCAATGTTAGGAAGCTACACTATCTCCAGTGAACAAGGGCCATATTTTATTCCCGTATTCCCACGGGAACGGGAGCTACGCGGGTGAAACTGCATGACGTCCGCTTGTAGTTTATGAAATTGCACACTGTGGTTTAGCCAATAATAATAATATCATGAAGAGTGAGATATTCCCGGACCAGTTTCCCATATAAACTTGGTTTCGGGTTAGCAAGGCCTACGTACCTAGTCAAATATTCCTCAGAATCGGTTTAGTGGTTTGGATGTGGAAGTATATAACTGATAGATAAAGTTACTTTCGTATTTACCTATAGGATAAGTTCGGGAGAGACGCCTCCTATACGGGAGAGATGCCTAGGAAGTTTTAAAAATACATAAAAAAATCTGCGTGACCAGGAACGCATCCATAATACATCAGTCGGAAGCAAGTGTCCGTGTAGGTACCAAGTTTTTATGTATAGACTACAAATTTTTAATTAATATTTTGGTGTTTATTCGTAAAATATGGTAAGCGTAGTTACTGAAATCGTTAAAATATAAATTTTGTGATACTTTGCCGTAATTTTTGTTTTCGAATTCTTCACTTAAATAGTTTTCAATTGTTTTATAACCAAACATTGTGATCTTATTTTGTTAATCAGCCACCATTTTTATTGCTAATGCTTTAGAGTGCGTTCAGAGTAAATAGGCATCTCTCCCTAATAATCGGGAGAGATGCCTAATGATTTTTCAGGGTCAGATGCCCAGTACATTTTGATGATGTTTTTTTTTTATTTTTGATGCCGAGTGAATAAAAAAGAAAGCCGTGCGTAGAGAACTAGGCGGAGTGAAGAAGACTTGGAGAATGCCTTGGAAAAAGTAAAAATAAGGTATTGGATTATTTTCGAGCTAGCCTATAATATTATATTTCTTGTAGAACTCTTCGCTGTCGGTTTTTGGCAGAAAATACGGTATAAAGGACGTCTAGGGCCTGATTCTCTATTTGGGGAGTCGAAAAAAAAATTGTTAATAACATTAAGGAGTTGCAAACTGTGGGTGCCTACTATTAATGATTTACGCCAGCTATAATAAAAATATGTGATTGGTTACCGTGCATTTGCTGATAAATGTGGTTCCACGAGAACTGCCTGGAAGATCCGGCGGAATGTCTAACATGTAATCCCTGATTATTCCTTAATTACTCATGGGTATCTATCCCTTATATCTATGGGCACCTCACCCGCATATACGGGTGAGATGCCAAGTATGATTACTCTTTTAAAATATTTTTTTATAGAATTATTTTGCACAATCGGTTCAAATTTCATTTATATGTATAGTAAAAATAAAGAGTAATTAAATCGGTACATGTATTTCATTTAGTATCTAACTTAGATAAATAAATATCGTTTTTTTTTTCAAAACTATAGGCAACTCTCCCGGACTTACCCTAAACATATTAACTAGATTAATGCTCCCGTTGGGAATTCTGGGGATATCCTTCCGAGGGCTTACCCGGTAGGGAACGTTTGGTTTTTAGTCGGCAAGAGTCCGGCCTAGCATCCATGACGAATTTTCCACAGGTAAAAAAAAGAAGATACTCGCGTCTTCGCCGGCCTAAAAATTCGGTATCCGTGCCCGCTTCCCGTGGGAACAAATTCCCGGGATAAAACGTAGATATGTATTATTCCAGACTATAATCTATCCCTGTACCAAATTTCAGCCAAATCCGTTCAGCCGTTAGAGCGTGAAAGAGTAACAAACATCCACACTCACAAACTTTTGTATTTCAATTATTGTAAGAAGTACCTAAGTTAATAATACTAAGATAAGTATATTACTAAGAATAGTCTTGATCAATCATCGAGATACTCAAATAAAAAGCGAGTTAAGTACATGAACATAGGAATAACCCGCAGATAGTAAATCTATAGATAGAACCTGTTAATTAAACAATTTCCCCATTGCATATGATTGCATCGTAAGAACAGAATTCTTCGAGAACAGGCATTGGGGCTTCCCAGCTTTTACCGTGAAAATCATGAGTCATAGGTAATACTATAGTTAAAGTTTGTAGATACGAAGATTGTATATCGAAGGCAAAGATTTTGGAAGTGAACATTTTCTTGACGCATTGAACGATTTATGGTATTTTAAAACGATGCATGTTAATAAATTATCTTTGCTAATGTGTCTATATGTATGCATAGAGCAACGCGATTTTTTAGGTTGCTATAAATATATAAATAAATATATAAAAATAAAAATATAGATATAAATAAAAAAAAATATAAATAAATATATAAACGACAAAAAATCACGTTTGTTGTATGGGAGCCCGTCTCAAATGTCTATTTTGTTTTAATTAAATTATTTATTTAAACATATAATAAAATGATAAAAAAGTAAAAACTGTACCTACATTGGAAATAATTAATAAAAAGAAATACTCGCTGGGTGCTCAACATAAGATACCGAAGCCGAAAAAATAGTTTGAAAAATTTTCGTCTGTTTGTCTGTTTGCTTTGCTTTGTCCGGAAGGATCTCGATCTCTTCAAATAGGCTATATATAATCACGCTAAATATCCTAGGGGCTAAGCAGAGGGCAATGAAATAGTGACGGACAGACAGACAGACAGACAGAATGACAAACTGACAGATGGACGGCAAACTCTCATGAACAAGGTCCCGTTTTTAGGGTTTCGTAGCCAAATGGCAAAAACGGAACCCTTATAGATTCGTCATGTCTGTCTGTCTGTCTGTCTGTCCGTCCGTGTGTCACAGCCATTTTTCTCCGAAACTATAAGGCCTGTGCCATTGAAACTTGGTAACTAGATGTATTCTGTGAACCGCATTAAGATTCTTATATAAAACTAGAAAAAAAGTAGTAAATTTTGGGGGTCCCCATACTCAGAACTGAAACTCAAAATTTTTTTTTTCATCAAACCCATACGTGTGGGATATCTATAGATAGGTCTTTAAAAATGCTATTGAGGTTCCTGACATCATTTTTTTCTAAAATGAATAGTTTGCGCAAGAGACACTTCCAAAGTGGAAAAATGTGTGTCCCCCCCCCTCTAACTTCTAAACTAAGAGTATGATAAATCTAAAAAAAATATATGATGTACATTGCCATAAAAACTACCAACGAAAATGGGTTCGAACGAGATAGAGCTGGTAGTTTTTTTTTAATACGTCTTATACCGCAATTTTTGGTTAGAAAAATCACTACCACTGCGAACGTGTTAAAACATCAATCAAAGTTTTGTAACTTTGATTGATGTTTTAACAGTTCGTTGTCGAACTATAAGAACTTTTATATTATGTTACTTGCTGCTACGAAACCCTTCATGGGCGAGTCCAACTCGCACTTGGTCGGTTTATTATCCTTTGGGTACGGAACCCCTCAAAAGTATACTTAAAGGTATACTTCCGTACTTTCATCCTACCAGTCCGCAGATATTAATCTGTGGTCTGATACCCATAACACAAACAGGTTATTTCTAGCTTACTTCGCTTCGGTATGAGATAGCGTTGTGTGAAGATGTCAGTGAATATAAATATATATAATTTTATAATTTTTTTTATACCTCTAAGGTGGCAGACAAGCATACGGCCCACCAGAAGGACCGGTGGTGACCGCAGCCTATGAACGTTTGCAACACCAGAGGCTGCTACTTTCGCGCTGCCAACCCTGTAAAAACCTTCTAAGACCCCTTTTGAACAACCCCATACTGTAGGCGTTTGGGAAAACCGAGACAGGGAGATCATTCTACAACCATTCATTCATATTTATTATCGTATAAGTATAGCATAGCTTCCTTGAGAAATTCCACGCATAGACACAAAAATTCTTACCTAAGCTCTTCCAAGAAGCAGTCTGCATACTCTTGGCCTCATCCTCTTCTCGTTCCAACTGCTGTATAGCTTCGTCCAAGTTTTTATTGTCTGTGGTTGTGTTCTGAAGCCATGCTAAGGCTTCACGGGCTTTCTGCAAAGTTTAATACTCATATACTTTTAAATACATAGAAATAACCAGACTCTCCAGACAAATATTTACGTATCGCACAAATTTATGTCTCCGGTGGGAATCGAACCCACGATCGTGATCCGCAGTCGGACATTTCGACCTCTAGTCCAACGAGGCAGTCCAAACAATGAACTAAAAACTTAATTCCGAAAGTCACAGTCACGAATTTCATAATTCCGAAAGATTCGAAATCCCGAAAGTCAAAAATCCGTTGTTTTATAAATCCTTTTTATTAAAAGTCAGAATTTCAGAATTCCTATTGTTTATAATTCTGACTGCCAATATGCCGAATTTCAAGAATCCGGACCGTATAATTCCGAATCATTAAAAATCATCAAAAGTCTGAAATATCTTTAATACGAACTCAAATTATCGAAAATTCGAAAAAAAAAACACATGTCCGATTGATTGATATAAAACTCGCATTGAAGCACTCGTAGCCCCGCTTGAGTTTCTGTAAATGATAACTGTCAGTAAGCTACTTTTGTTATGGCTGCAACGTAGTCTACTGATTATAAATTACATGAGACCTTAACCATGTGCAAGCAAGGAGACAGGCAGACATGCTTGCAGGCATTCATAAGCTTTCCAAAATTACGTGACGAGTTGAGAGTGACGAGATAAAACAAGCTTATTACATCAATCGAGGAATGTCCTTCCTCGACGCTTTTAACTGGTATTTCAAAGCACTCGCCGGCCGCTGCCGCGGCATTTTAAAATTCGGAATAATGTTTTTAGGGAAAATAACAGTACGGACTTTTGATCATTCGTACCAATGAAATTACGAAAAATAACAATTCATTCTTTTGACTTTCGGATAAATGAATATCGTCCTTTTGAATATTCGGAGCTTTGTTTCTTTTGTTTCTTAGGAATTATAATCTTCGAAATTTTGAACATCGGAATATTGAAATTCGGAAAAACATATATCGAAATTTTTGGATGTTTTCCCATACATATAATTACAATAAATTCACTATTAATGTGCGGGGTGACAGATGCAAACTTAAATATGTTGTTGTTATTGTAGCGTTGACGATGATGTCACGTTATTAACTATGTTTGTCTAGCGCTTTATACATTAAAATCAGCTTCAAACATGTGATCCATTAAGCTATCTATTGAAATCAGAGCATTCCCGAATGTATCACGGCGAATGTTCTGAAGAGCTCTTCAACCTAATTCCACCCTCTCCTTTTTACGCCCGAACAACGCGTGCCGGGCAGAGATGTACACAGTGGAGAGAATCTTTGCCAGAACTGAGCTTTTCTAATGATCGTTCCACTGTCGAACTATAAAAACCTGAAACGACCTGCCCACAGAGGTGTTCCCGTCATCTCTCGAGAAACTGAAGAGGCACGTCACAGGGCCGCCAACCTGAGGACCTGTCAGAAGTCTTGCGGACTGTGAGAGTGGCTCCCAATCGCTAGATGCGCCACGGCTTTCCATCAGGCTGGCGACGTAAATTTGGCGAGCTTAATATAAACAAAAACAAATCCCGAATCCATGGCACCCCCAAAACACATCCTTGGGTGTGCCATAGGAAGTTTGGTGAAGGACTCGAGGCACCCCCAGGAACATTGTGACAATGTGGGCAATTGTTTGACTTCGTTTTTAAGGTTGCGTACCCAAAGAGCTAAAAAGGGATCCTAATGCCATAGATAACATAATAGGTAAAATAAAATTATTACTGAGACTCTGCTGTCCGTCCGTCTGTCTGTCTACAGGAAATATCTCATGAATCATGAAAACTAAAAATTTAAATTTCTTACAGATGACGTATTTCTGTTGCCGCTATAAGAATAAAAATTAAGAGGATTTTTTTTAACGTGAGGGAAAAAAACCTCACGTAACGCCCAACAGCCTATGGTTGGGAGCCCCGGGTAAACCCTCAGAAGGATGTCCCAGGTCTCCCAACAGACCCACGGCTACCACTGCGGTTTCGCCTAGGGGGTGGTTCGGGTGCTATCCTACGTCTTAGGGGGGTTTCGGGTGTTATCCCACTTCTAAGGGGGGGGGGGGGGGCGTGAGTGAATCTCTCACGTCACGCTGCCGTCATGGGCCTGCTTCTGTAAGGACGGTGAGCAGCCCACTCACCGTCCTCAGGCCCTCGGTCATGGAGGCCGATAGTCTTCCCCAGCTGCCGACTGCGGAATTCGGGTGGGAAGTTCTCTCCCGTTCCCGCCGCCTCTCTCACGAGCATGACCTGCTCGCAGAAAGAGGCGGCGCAGTTCCACTTACTCCCGCTGGAGATCATGGCTCGCACCGTGGTCTCGAGCGAGAGAGTGTCCACGTCCAGACCCACCACGAAGACCTGGCGCTGTTGCGCCCACGCCGTGCACTCCACCAGGCGTGTGGAGCGCTGTGTCATCGCTGCGGTCCTCGCAGTGGGGCTCCTATACTACAAAAACAAATTAATGTATTTTTTTACAGTTATTGGTACGAATGTCCTAGGGTTTACGAGTTTATTTATTTTACGTAATTAAGTAGGTACCTATTAAAAATAAAATCAATCCTTACCTGAATTTTCCCCTGCTTGATCAAAAACACCGGTGTCTCCGGCATAAATATGAACACCACCATGAAGATTGCAGGCACTGCTATACATATCCATAGTACAACCCAGAAGGACAACAGGTCTCCTACAATGTATATGAGCAGGTAGCCCATGTTCAAGGATAGTATGAAGAGGGAACCTATGGCGCCTCGGATGTCGTCTGATGATATCTAGTGGGAAAGAAACATAATTTTTCGATGTAGTGTTTTCGGTAAAATGTCGTTTCGACGAAGTGTTTTCGAAGAAATGTCGTTCGGTGAAGTGTTTTTGAGAAAGCGTAATGTCCGTATTTTTGTACTATAACATACATTTTATGTAGAAAATTTTATTAGTCTCGAGCAGTACTATCCAGCGAGAATGGACGCTTAACCAATTGAGCTATATAAACTAATGAACGTCGCCATGAAGACTGCAGGCACTGCTATACATATCTATAGTACAACCCAGGAGGACAACAGGTCTCACATATTTAAAGCTAAATGAGACATTACACTGGTCCACGCTGCCCCTAAGCATTCGTTGAGCTTTAACTGGGCAAGAATTTAAGGAGCTCGTTGTAGTTACGGGTATGTCTATAAAAAGTTATTAAAGGTTTGTGCTACATCTTAACTATTAATCACTTAATTATTATTAAATCAGTTCAATGTTCATGGTCACGAGTTTTGTACCGACCGGTTTCAGAATTAATTATATGCCACGTCATTTTTACCATATTGTGTGATCCAGAAATATTTGTTTCGGAGTTCGGATGTTTTCTATTTATTTATTATGTAGATATGAATTTAGAATATAAATAATATGTACATTAAATATATATTTAATAGTAACGGACGTCACGCGGTTTCACCCGCGTAGTTCCCGTTCTCGTGAGAATACGAGAATAAAATAGCCTACGTTCACCGCAAAGAGAGAGAGCTTCCCAACAGTGAAAAAAATTCTCAAATCGGTCCAGTAGTTCCGGAGCCTATTCGTTACAAACAAACAAACAAAAAAACAAAAAAAAACAAATCTTTCCTCTTTATAATATTAGTATAGATATGTATATTTATAATCAGTCGTCTAGGTTCCCGTAGTCGTAACACAGCTCATAAATTTGCTTAATTTGGGCTAAACTAGATAGTCTTGTGTAAAAAAATACCAACATTAAAAAAAAAATACAGCTACAGTAAATCGAAGTTCGTACAGATCATACAAAACTTACCTCCTTCAGATATAAAGGTATAACGACGTAGCACCCTGCGCCGCCGATACCAGTGACGAATCGCGAGGTTATCAGTGCCCATGGGTTCAGAGAGAGCAGCATTATTGACCATCCTATCTGGAAAATATTCCTGTATAAGATTTTTTAAACTTGGAAGGTTTCTCTGCAACCGTTCCCCATATGAATTTATTGTTAGGAAGAAAAGTAGCTTTCTTGATACTCTACGGCTAATTTTTTTGGTACTGGTATAGATATTGAAGTTGGGAAATCAAGGTCTATCCTGTCTCTGTACCCATCAAATGTGATCAAAGTCGGTTTAATGGATCAGACCTGAAAGTTAACAGAAAGAGTTACTTTTTATAGGGACGAGAATAGGCTCAACCACGACCAACAAGGCAAAAGTCAGTCTACAAGTTCCACACAAACTATTGTACAAGGAATGATCTCCTAAAGAAATTCATAAAACCATGACCACCCTAGCCGACAATCTTTGCTACGCCAGACCATTTATTGAGATTTTATGGAGAACACTCTTCTAACGAGGTACACCTGCTGACTAACAGATAAGGTCATGGCGAAGAGTAGGAAACATTGATACAAAATTATGCAGACTTGTCTGGCTTTTTTAGTACCGTAGTGCCAATTACTCTCCCAAAATGAAATCAGGAGAAGCCTACGTCCAGAAGTGAACTTTGATAAGCGATACCCTGAATGTATCTTACCTACTAAAGAAACTAGAAAAAAAATCACTCACCAAAAGCAGAAACGCGGTCACCATCAACGTAAATTTTCTACCAAATTTATCAGCTACATGGCCGACAGGAACGCCTCCGACAACACTTGGTATGAAGGTTACGGATACCATCCAGGAGATTGTCTCGTCAGATAATGGCTTTGGGGCTGGCCCGTCAGGAGACTGCAAGACTGCGGCCATTGGGGACAGCCAGCCCATCAGCATGCCGAAGTTTGCCGCAGGAACTGAGACTGAAACAAGATAATGGGTTATTACTGTTTGTGTGGCAAGATTTATTTAAACTAAAGACCCGATTGATGATTTCTGCTGACGAAAATAAGAAAAATATTGAAACAACGCCTCTAGCGTTGTACACTAAGGTCAAATACCAAATAACGAATTGTGGGAGGCGTACGATCAGCAGAGCACTGCTTGAACGTGCTAATCTCTGATAACTTCTATAACGACTTATGTTTTTACATTTTCTATATCAATGTCCATTTCAATTTTCTATTTCCTTTTATCTCATAATGTTGAAAGACGTGCGTGTCTATATTGACTCCTCACTTGTAAGTGTAACAGTTCCGATAGGTAGCTCTGGCGTTGGGTGCTGGGTAGGACAACCTCCACGTGGGGCATCCTGGTAACGTGGACGATGACTTGGGATTCGCGTGAGGCGCACGTCTTCTATCTTGGTCTATTATATCGTCAATATAATAGACCAAGGCGGGGGGGCCTTCATGACCGGTTTGGAATTCTCCGCATGCGCTCTGTTTTGCAGAGCGTACTTAGCGGAGAGCTCTCAGGGCGACGAGTACTTTGCCACTGAGCCAAAATATCGGGATCAAAAGTATCCTAGAACCTTCCCTGGATTATAAACTCTGATTGTACCAAGTTACATTCAAATCGATTCAGTAGTTTCGGTGTGATATTTATTCGAGAAACAGACAAACAGACAGACATAAAAAAAAACAATTACATTTTCGACTTCAGTATCGATTAAAGAATGTCCTACAATTAAAATTATTAAAATAATTATCTTCCATGTACAGACTCTCGACCCTCTACAGTTTTATTTTAAGTAATAGATAGATTATAAATTGCCGGATATTGAGTCTAGAATTAGCGTCGCTGACAATCACTGCGTGTCAGGGTCAAGGAGTATAACTGCATTGTCAAGCGTGAGCGATTAACAGGGTTTAAGTATTTATAACCCTTTTTCTGGTAATTGATTAGGAATACATGAACATTTTTTAAACTTATCTTTATCACATCTTCATCTAATACCATAAAAAACCGGAATTATACGGTTCGGTTTTTTGAAATTCGGCATTCTCACAGGCGGAATTATAAACATTCGGAATTATAAAAATCGGAATTATGAAAATTGTGATTGTGACTTTCGGAATTAAGTTTTTCGTATTAATGTAGTCACTACATATAACTTTCAATTTAAGGGAAAATGGTCATTCATAGGGGTACACTACAATGTAGAGTGTACCCCAATGAATGACCATTTTCCCTTAAATTGAAAGTTACGACAACCAAACTGGTTTACCTTCTTCATGTATGTAATGTTTTTTATATCTTGTGAATAGAAATCACATAAATATATGTATAGTATTATGGTTTCACATAGTACTATATAGGTAGATAGGAATATTTTACAATCTTTTTCGTTTTTAGGGAACCCTAAAAACGGACGTACGTCTGTCGTGTCTGTCCGTCACGAGGCTGTATCTCATGAACGGTGATAGCTAGAGAGCTGAAATTTTCACAGATTATGTGTTTCTGTTGCCGCTATAAGAACAAAAAAATAATAACATTTAAGGGAGCTTCCATTCAACAAACGTGATTTTTTTATCGTTTTTTGGTATGGAACCCCTAGATTCGCACTTGGCTGGTTTTTAAAACACCCTTTTGTGTTGTTTCTAACGAGCTGAATGGACTTATAAATTCTACTCCGCTGAAAAAGTCACAAATTTGCATAAATCAATTCTAGGAAGGTCTTGCCGTATTTGAGTTTTTGGACGGTCTGTGGTCTCCATCTCTAAACCCGGAAATACTGACAAGACAGCTTCCAGCTGATTATAAGCTTACTCAGCTTTATTACAATCAGCCGGATAGATTTTAATCATTTATTCAGATCACCACAAAAGAAAATTCATGGATAAGATTTTTTGTCAGTGCTTATTTTTTCCGGAGGTGCGTCACGGAAATGCGAGTTGATATATATTCTAGAGTTATACAAAGCGATGATCCAGTATTCTGTGGAACGACGATGTTCACGCGAGCGGATTCGCGGCAGTTCGCTCGTATCAGGTAACTACTTTATTTACCGTTATAGATCATGAAATTGAATGCGAAATAACCTACTTACTTAAGCTTAGATTGAAGATACAGCCTCTGATATTTTAAACCAGTTTTATATATCCGCACATATAAATAGTACCTACCTACATACACGTCTTATCGCCCGAAAGTATACAGTTAACGTCCATATTTCCGCAGTATTATGTCCCAGTTCATAATGGGGTGAGCTTATTGTCATATTCAAATGGTTAAGTCTGCTCAAGACCCTATAGCCCCACAGCCATAGGCGGATAGTTTAGTTGGTTCGACTCCGGCATAACATCACGCGAAAAAGAAGGGCAGTATGTCGGAACCTAAGCGTTGTTAAAATTGATGATGGAATGTTCAGTCGTTAAAAGGGAGCTAAATGTACGGTGGTAAACGAACCGATGAGGCAGAAGTGATTTCTCCGAATCATAGAAGACAATCCTCAATGGCAGTGGGCGTGGGTGTGAGAAATCAGCAACAGGTTAAAAATAAAGGTAAAAAAAAAAGGTGTTGTACACATAAAACAAGGTGGCAAACTTAGATTATAGACTCTCTAGAGAGTCTATATAGAGAGTCTATAATCTAAGGTGGCAAATAACAAGAAAAATATTGCATTCACATACCTATTTGATAAAAAGCAAACAGTACTGCAATTTTTTCAAACGAATTGTTTGATTACGAAACTCACGGTTACTTTCTATCATCAAACCGCTCGCCACAGACAGAGTCCTCGAAATAAAGAAAGGAAAGAAAAAAACACACTTCTTTTTTTATATGTGGGATTCCTCGTTCATGCTATAAAAACTAGAACTACACGGTGCCCCTGTCTACGGCCTGGAAACCCGGTTATGCCCTCAGGAACTAGTCAACAGAACAGGTGGGAGTAGAGGGGAAATATAACGCCAGAGTTGCCGACAAAAGCTTTGTCCACAGTCATGGACTATCCCCGTGGATTAATGGTTCATCCCGATTCTTAGGGGGGGGGTTTGGGTATTATTCCACTTCTTTGGAGAGGAACCCTCATATTGTTTGCGTCCTGACTGCACGTGCGCGATAAAAAGTCCGTTGAACATCGGCAGCACTATTAAACGATCATAAGTTGACTGCTTGCCTGCCACCTTATTGGTCTAAAAAAAACATAAATATTATCTAACCAGTGGTATTGCTGCCAATGTTGTAGAATACAGAGTTAATAATTTCAATGATCATCGATTTTTTTATGTAAGTTATTAATAGTGGGAATGACGACATGCACGCTGTTAAATATAATTGCACAAGTACAAACTCAGGTCGTTCATAAATAGTTCATGTATTTTAAATGGGTACATTACATTAATACGAAAAACTTAATTGCGAAAGTCACAATCAAGATTTCATCATTTCATGTTTCGAAATCTCGAAAGTCAAGAATCCGATGTTTCAAAAATCCTATTTATTAAAAGCCAGAATTTCAAAATTTCGAATGTTTATAGTTCCTACTGTAAGAATGCAGAATTTCAAGAAACCGAACCATATAATTCCGAATCATTATAAATCTGACATATTATAAATGCGAAATCCGTTTTTCAAAAATCCGACATATCATAAATACGAACTCTAACTATCGAAAATTGGAAAGACATATTATGTATATGACCGTAATTTAAGCGCCTTGTAGAACTGCCTTTTACAAGGCGCATTGGAGTGCTCGTAGCCTAGCTTGAGGCTCTGTAAACGATCACTGTCAGTAAGCAACTTTCGTAATGGCTGCAACTACTGATTATAAATTACACGAGACCTTAACCATGTGTCAAGCTACCAGACAGGCAAGCATGCATGTAAACAGCATGCAAGCGGACATGTATGCAGGCATTCATTAGCTTTCCAACACTGCGTGACGAGTTGAAAGTGACGAGGCAGGCTTGTTACTGCAATCAAAAAATGTCCTTCCTCCACGCTTTCAACTGGTATCTCAAAACATGGAGTCAAACAGCACAGGGAGTCGCAGTCTAATGAAATCTTCTTTTACTCTTGTCACTCCGGGTAAGGACCCCAGCGAGTCGGGTTTCAACCTATTTTATATGTTACACAAATACCCTATTTATTATAAAATAAGTTTTACCAATTGTGATTGAAAGTATTAATTTTATCGATGAATTTTCGGAATAACGATTTTCGGAAAATAATAACAGTACGGACTTTTTAATTATTCGTACCAATGAAGTTAGGATTATTAAAAATTCGTACTTTATGACTTTCGGAGAAATGAATATCGTGTTTTTGAATATTCGGAGCTTTGCTTCTTAGAAATTGTAATCTTCGGAATTTTAAACATCGGAATATTGAAATTCGGAAAAACATATTTCGGAATTTATGGTATTCTCATTTTAAGTAATTGTTTATTAACAAATAATAATACAAACATATAAATCCCTCTATGTTATGCGAATTTGAGCGTTTCAAGAGATCGTTGCTCTGTCGAACTACTAAAACATGGAACAACTTGCCGCCCACGTGTTCCCCTCATCTTACAACCTCTGTTTCTTCAAACGGAGAATGAAAAGGCACATCATAGGGCCGCCAACTTGAGGACCACTGTCAGAAGTCTTATGGACTGTGAGAGCGGTCCCCAATCGCTAGATTTCCCCATAGCTTTCCATCAGGCGGGTGGCGACATCAATTTGGCGACCTTCAAATAAAAAGAAATCTTTGAAAAGTCGGTAGATACTTACCTATGAGTGCCATTAAGAACTGGTTGAAGTAGCCTCTTTCTCGGTACCGCGCGATCCATTGTATCGGAAAGGCGTCAAGCATGTTGCGTATGCGGCAATATTGCGAGTAACGGTATTTTGTAAAATGTATCCACGAGCGTTTCTGTAAAGAGAAACAATTAATTTATAACATTATCGTAGTATACAGAGGTTCTTCAAGAGAAGCTTTCTTTATGAAATGTAGAAGTCCTCTCGGTGTCACATGCCAGACTCGAACTAAGTAAAACCGCACGGTCCCTATCTATTTATCTAGTGAAAAGGATATTCCAGGAGTTTCAAAGGACTTTAACAACCTTTACGGCCTCGCCTAAGGTTTCAGGTGTTAAGCGTAAGGATATAGGTCAGCACTGCGAGGAGCGCAGCGACGACACAGCGCTCCATACATTGGTGGAGTGCACAGCGTGGGCGCAACAGCGTAAATCCTCGCGGCAGGTCGGGACGTGGACATTCTGTCGTTTGAGTCCATGGTGCGAGCCATGATCTCCGGCGGGAGTAAGTGGGACTCCGCTGCCTCTTTCTGTGAGCAAGAGCAGGTCATGCTCCTGAAATAGAAGACTGGGAGAGAACTCTACCATCCGAGTTCTGATGTATGCGGCGCCCCCGCCGTAGATGTGTCTTCGCCCAAGACTATCGGCCTCCATGACCGGTTGCCTGAGGACGGTGAGGGTGCCGCTCACGGTCCTAACAGAAGCAGGCCCTATACCACACACGACCCAAGAAGCGGGATAACACCCAAACACCCACCTAAAGACGTAGGATAGCACCCGAACCCCACCTAGGTGAGGCCACAGTTGTAGCTGTTGGGAGTCCTGGGGACATCTTTCCGAGAGCTTACCCGGGGCTCCCAACCGTAGGTAGGTGTTAGGTAGGATACGTGTGGTTTTTAGTCGGTAGGAGTCGGGCATAGCACCCCTGCCTTTCCTAACTTTCCTAACGTAAAAAAGGCCCTCGTCAAAAGAAATCTTATAAGGGTTTTGCAGTTTCAACAATTTTCACATCTTTCTCGTCTTAGTAAACCATTCAAGTCATTGGACACCGAATAGTTATTGGACAGTCGCTTTTGAATGTCAAATAATAAGATAACTACAAACAAACAGCGACATCTATACTTATTGACAAAAGCTCTTATTAGTCGATATTGTTTTAGTTCATAGGTTTTACAACAGCTGGCAGTAAGAAAGCGACAAAATATTTTTTTCGCGGCGACTGTCATGGTAACGGACAATCGTTGTGAAAAAATATTTTTTTAATAAGGTTGGGTGTTTTGATGTTATATTGGCGCAGTGGTGTATGGTAGATATTTCTTTTGACTGTTTGGAAAGCGGTAAGTTATTAAACAATTTACATGATTAAATGACTTTTAACTCATAAATGTTATATTTCGAGACTATTTAAATCTGTCCAATGGATGTATGCCACAATTTAAAAAAAAACTATTATTGGACAGTGTCCAATCACTATAATTTTTCCAGAGATATGAATTTAAACGATTTTTAGCTGTAATTGTATAGCAATTAAATTTGTTATAGGTATTACTTTCAATCTCAGACTACCCTGTCAGATATTGGACAGCGTCCAATAACTGTGCTATATAGTGTCCAATAATTGTTCGCTTGCAAATTGGAGTCAAAAAACAAAACGCCTAAGGTAAAATAGAAGAATTATGACCTAAATGATTTGAATTTAGCACTCAGGGAGTTAAGGGAAACGCAAAACCTAAAGATAATAGAGATTGCTAGAAAAAATATTTTTTGTTTTATTTATTTAATTAATTATTTTTTTAAGACCAAGATGGTCCAAATAATAATATTTAGTTGTTATTTATTTAATGTTTTTATTAATTCTATTTTTTTGTGATGTATTTTCTTCAAATTTTCATGAACTCCAATTATCAAGACAGAATAAAGTTTGATGATGAACAATTTGCTCACTCTTTAGTTAAGGTGAAGTGGGACTCAAAATACATATTTTGACATTTTTCGAACCAATTTTGCAATGGTGTTACCAAGGATTTCACAATTTTTTAAATTGATAATTATTATTAAGTATATTGACTAGGGTTGTCAGCTCTCCAAAACACGATTGAGTAAATTCGGCTCGATAGAAATTTATCCCAAAGTTGCCTCGAATCTGTAAATTTACCTGTGACCGCCTTGACTATAACCAATTTTATTCAGTAGTTATATAATGTACCACACTATTTTTTTTATTTCCATGTCCCTAATAAGTTACCTCGGGGCCCTATGATGTTATTTATTTATTAAACTCATATTGTTTGAATATAAAATACGTTTTGTTGAGCGGGAGTGCATTTTGCCGCTATCAGCCACCTCACAGCGCCCGCTCAGTCAGCCAACAGGCTTCGTTGAGGACACCCGTATACAACGTTGTCGCGCCCGCTGACGTAATTCGCTGCCGTAGTAACGAAAATGGGTAATAAAAAAAAACAAAAAAGGAAGTATTCAAGGCTGAATTACGCTCAAGAGCGTAAAAATATCGCATCTGTTTGGGTAAATTTCTTTGGTGTATTATATAAGTTATAGTAACGTTTTCATACTTTCCAATACAAAGTCCGCCTGATGCCACATAATAGATAAGTCCAGAAGATTCACCTATAAATGCGCTCATGTATGGGACGCCCTGACTGAGCTTATAACATGTACATTATTTATATTAATATTTAAGTAAAATCAATGTTAATACGAGTATAATACTAATGACTGATAAATCAGTGGGCCAATGCTCCTAAATTTACAATATAACAGTAGGTATAAACCTTAATTGAGTCTATAATAAAATAAAACTCAAAAAATTGGTATTCTCCTATCCAAAATTACAGTTTTCAATGTACGTATTGCGTATTGTTGATATTCTGGTAGTCTTACTTTACTACTAGTACGTCGTAGTTGATGTAGATAGGTATTGAATTTGAAAGTTGTAAGTATGAGTTTGAATTTTAACCAACAGTGAACTGAAAATAAACAGCTTACAACCCGATACAGGCAATGCAACCCTAACTTTGTTTTTAAGCTAGAATGTAAAACAGTAATACAATGTTCAATGGTACCTATATGTTAAGCGCTAGAAGATGATTTTGTGAATATTTGTTACTGAAAACCGGGACCAACGGCTCAGAAGCACGGAAAAGCAAAATATTCTGAAGTGCCTGATGATTTAATATAATTTACGAATTATTTAATTATGATATAATTGAAGTCTGTGTAACGTGAACAGAATTCTACACAGCTGAAGCTGCGGGCAAGAGCTATGCGAAATGAAACGTTTGGGTAATGGTAATAGTTTGGACAGTACTAAAGCCTTGTCTAGTCTAAATAACTAGTATCGAAATTTATTCCTTTATACACCCTTGCATATATGCATATAGGAATATTCGTTTTTGTATATTCTTTGGTTTCGTATCCAAACGGGACCCTATTACTGAGACTTCGAAGTCCGTTTGTCCATCTGTATCTCATGAACTAGGCAGTTATACATTTCACAGATGTGTTTCTGCTACCGCTGTAACAACTATAATAATCTAAATCTATACTAATATTATAAAGAGGAAAGATTTGTTTTTTTGTTTGTTTGTTTGATTGTAACGAATAGGCTCTGGAACTACTGGACCGATTTGAAAAATTCTTTCACTGTTGGAAAGCAACACTCTTTGCGGTGAACATAGATATTTTATTCCCGTATTCCCACGGGAACGGGAACTACGCGGGTAAAACCGCGTGACGTCCGCTAGTACTAGATAAAGAATGAATAAGGTCACTTCCATACCTACAACGTAATCTTTTAGCGTTTTTTTTTGTTGCGAAATCCTCATCAGTGTGCCAGTCCAACTTCAACTTGGCCGTCTTTTACAGTTCCGTATCCAAAGGATAAAATGAGACGAGGAGAGAGTAACTTGATGACATGAAGTTAGTTTTTCCTTTTGAAAATGCGAAGAGGCGAAAGCGGTCAGGTGTAGAGTAAATAAATGCTGTGGAACGGTAGAAGTGGTGGGTATTCAATATGCGCTGCAGGTTCCACCAAGTGCCATCAACCAACAGTATAAATAATCTGTAATAACGCAACCCTATTACAGAGACTACGCCGTCCGTCTATCTGTCATCTCATGCACCACTGCAATCGCTAGGCATTTGAAATTTACGAATACTAAAAACTGAAAAAAAATTAAGGAGGGCTCCCATACAGGTATATTTTTCATTCTTTTTTGTACAGTACCGTACCATTACACAGTACAGTAAACAGTACAGTAAAGTACCAAAAAATAAAAACTATGAAGGAGACGGTCAGCAGATTTTTACTTTTTCATTCAACCTGGCAAAAATCATCACAGGTAAAAAATAAATTGAAGTATACTTCTCAAATATATTATGTTCTATTCTTATACTTTTGACATTCCATATGGGTGTAGTGGGGCCTACCAACACCTTCGGGCCCAAGTCAACCTCACGTGCAAGCTCGTGCACCTGCTGAACAACGGACGAGGCTCTGACGGCGGCGGTCCATTTCAACACGGCGATGGGCTCACCACCTGTTACGTGGGACCGAATTGTACACGGTGAAATGTGGGCCGGTATAGGCCTCTGCCTACCCCTTCGGGGATAGAGGCGTGAGTATATGTATGTATGTATGTATGTATACTTTTGATATCATTTGTAATGAGGTATTCAAGGCCTTCACAAAAAACCAGCTTGTTGGGCATTAATGCAAACTGGAATGTCTATTTTGACTGGACTATTATTATGAAAATGAATTTCATTACATGTTAGTGATAAAAACTGCATCAAAATCAATTACGTAGTTGCTCACGAGTAGAAAATCTCAGAGGTTTATCTAAACAGGGCGAAAAAAATAGTTATGTAAACTTGTACTTCTGTCAATGATTTCAATTGCGTAGTGAACGGGCTAACGCACGATAACGTTTCCGACGCACGGAGCGTCCCGAACATCTTGCGTCTGCTTCACCCCCTCCGAATCGCTGGAGACACAATTGCACTTCGCCTTAACAGATTTTTTAATGGACATTTCAGCTTTAGAAAAACAATTTTGTTAACCTTTAATATTTTTATATTGTTTTATTACTTTTTATGTTGTTTTATTACTGATATAACTATTATTTCCCTATATTTACCGACTGTCCAATAACTGTTATTTACTGTCCAATAATTATAAATTTTATTCAATAACTATTTTTTTTGGTCATATTTTTTATAACACTGATATTTCGCAACTTTTTACAAGATATAAGGTTTTTTAATTATTCTTACGATAGCTCATTTTATCTAGTTTCAAAATATCTTTATCTAAGTTACTGTAGTAGCCGACGAAATAAAATGTTTTTACTAGTTTATTTGCTTAACTGTCCAATGACTGTCTGGTTTACCTAACTTAATACCTATCAAAACGAACCTAACCCCACTAAACCTCCTTAATAATGGACATCAGAACAAAACAAACCTTTTTTCAGTTTCAACAGTTTTCACGCTAGGGTTTAGTGCGTGATTTGGTCCATCTCCATCTCCAGTGATGGAAGGCTTATTGAAGATCGCTTTTTACAGCATTCGCTTTTGAAATAAAGCTTAAAGCGAAGAACCATAGCATCCTTGGCTGCCTTCTATCGAATGTAACATGGCGAATGTTCTGAAGAGCTCTTCAACCTGATCACACCATCTCCTTTCCGATCCCGAACAACGCGTGCTGGTCAGAGATGCCACTCATACACAGTGGAGAGAATCTTCGCCAGAACCGAGCGTTTCAAAAGATCGTTCCTCTGTCGAACTATAAAAACTTGGAACGACTTGCCCGCACACGATTTCCCTCATCTTACAATCCCGGGTTCTTTAAGAGGAGCGTGAAGAGGCACATCACAGGGCCGCTAACTTGAGGACCACTGTCAGAAGTGGACCCCAATCGCTAGATGCGCCACGGCTTTCCATCAGCCTTTCCATCGCCAAATTGTCGTCGCCACCAGCTGGCTGGTGACGACGTCAATTTGGCGAGCTGAACATAAAAAAAGCATGCGCGTAGAACGCCGTAGAAGCTGGTGATCAGTTTAGGAAAAAAAAAATAAATAAATAAAAATAGGTATTTACCTATTTTTATTTATTTAATAATTTATATTTAATGAACATACACAGCTCGATATTCTGTGAGTATTTCAAGGCGTCTACTGGTTGCCGTAATTAATATATGTAATAAAATGGCAAAAAAATCACTTTTGTTGTCTGGGAGCCCCAAACTTTTTTTTTTGTTTTTAGTATTTGTTGTTATAGCGGCAACAGAAAGACAATCTGTGAAAATTTCCGATATATGAGATACAGCCTCGTTACGGACAGACAGACAGACTGACAGACACTCTTTTGGAAGCCAGACATTTTGCTAACACAGACGTTTTAAAATCCCATCATACTAAACTTAACCCCAAGGATGGGCGTCGACTGGTTCTCCCCAGTGACAAAGCACAACTTGTTTGTAGCAAAAAACAGTTACATTTGTCTTATTTACCTAGTAAATCAACCAAAACCAGTTCATACAAAATTATGCCTTTTTCACATCTGATGAATCATGAGACTTGTTCCTGCAATGAGTCAATCTAAATTTCATTAGAATCTGTAGATCCATTTGCACGAATTTAGACGGATAAACCAGGCAAGTTCGTACGCACTGTGTTGGGTGGATTCCGTAACGGCAACTAATCTTTTATGATTTAGCAAACAGGGCAATTTCGGACGCTGGTTAACGAATCTCATGAAAAAATACATATCCTTTCGGGACGTAAACGAAGTTGCGAGGGTCAGCTAGTCTATCTATCTATACTTATAATAAAACTGTAGAGGGTCGTGAGTCTGTACGTGGTAGATATTTTGAAAACTTTAATTGCAGGGCGTTCTCTGATCGATACTGAAGCCGAAAATGTAATTTAAATTTTTCATGTCTGTCTTTCTGTCTGTCTGTCTGTATCCCGAATAGGTATCACGCCGAAACTACTGAATCAATTTGAATGATACTTGGTACATTCTGAGCTTATAGTCCGAGGAAGGTTCTAGGATACTTTTGATCCCGATATTTTGCTCGGTTCCTGCGGGAGAGGGAATAAAAGACAAAATTGTTTTTCAGTTGTAATTTCTTATTGCGTGATCCGATTTCAAATATTTTTTTAGTGTTGGAAAGGGAGTAGATACTTTTAGGGATTGTTTTACACAAGTTTCAATATGGAGGGTTTTGTAGTTCAGAAATTAGACACATCTAACTTTCGCTAAGCCTATAATTCAAGAGTTTTGAATGCAAGGGTCATTCTAAACTAGCATGTTTGCTTAGTCATAAAAGAACTTAAAGATTAAGGGTATTGTAAAGTAATTCAGTCATGATTTTCATTACAATACCCTTAATCTGTAAGTTCTTTTCTTATTAAGCTAACAGGTCAGTTTCCAACGGTCCTAGGAGTCTAATGAAGAAATACCTCCCCCTCCCCCTCTGTCTGTCTGTCTGTATCCCGAATAAGTATCACGCCGAAACTACTGGATCGATTTGAATGATACTTGGCACAATCTGAGCTTATGATCCGAGGAAGGTTCTAGGATACATTTTATCCCGATAAAATATCGCGGTTCCTTTAGGAAAGGGGATGAAAGTCAAAATAGGTTTTTAGCTATAATTTCTCACTACGTCGTCCGATTTCAAATACTTTTTAGTGTCTAAAAGGGAGTACTTTAAGCATTATTCCACACAATTTTCAATATTGAGGGTTGTGTAGTTCAGAAATTGGGGCATCTCAACTTTCGGGAAACCCAGAATTGAAGGGTTCTTTTGAATGCGAGAGTAAATCTAAGCGGGCGTGTTGTTTTAATCATAAAAGAGCTTAATGATTAAGGGGAATTCTATTCTTAAACAATTCAGTCCACGCCTTCGGCGCGGACTGAATTATTTTACAATAGCCTTAATCATTAAGCTCTTTTATGATTAAGCAAACAGGGCCGTTTCACACGCTGCTTGATGACTCTAATGAAGAAGTACCCCTCCTTTAGTACACCTTATGTGACGTAAACGAAGTTGCGAGGGTCAACTAGTAATACATATAATAAAACTTTTGAGGGTCGAGAGTCTGAACATGAAAGATATTTTAAAAAAAATAATTGTAGGGCGTTCTCTAACCGATACTGAAGACGAAAATATAATTTAAATTTTTCATGTCTGTCTGTCTGTCTGTCGGTCTGTCTGTCTGTCGGTCTGTCTGTCTGTCTGTATCCCGAATAACTATCACGACGAAACTACGGAATCGATTTGAATGAAACTTGATACTATCAGAGCTTATAATTCGAGGAAGGTTCTAGAATACTTTTGCACTTAAGTCTTGCTTTAGTTTTGTTTTATTTTATATCCCGGATGTGTGAAATATCTTTATATTTATAAGATCTAGTGTAAACATATTGTCAATACTTTGGGGGAGGACACTGATATCTGCAACACAGTTTCTACTAGCGCAGGTATCAGGGAATTCCACGTTCATGTAAAAACATAATTTATGACAATAAAGATTTATTTATTTATTTATTACTTTTGATCCCGATATAATGCGTTCTCAATGCGTTATCCGATTCCAAAAAAAAATACAGTGTTATAAAGGGACTACTTTATGGATTGTTTCACACACGTTACAATGTTGAGGGTTTTGTAGTTCAGGAATTAGAGACATCTCAACTTTCGCAATACCTTCTAGGTATTGCGAAAGTTGAGATGTCAAGGATTCCTTTAAATGTAAGGGTAAATCTAAACTGGCGTGTTGGTTTAATCATAAAAGAGCTTAATGATTAAGGCTATTGTAAAATAATGCCAAAGGCGTGGACTGAATTGTTTTAGAATGGACTTAATCTTTAAGGTCTTTTATGATTAAGCAAACAGGGCAGTTTAATACGCTCCCATAACAAAAAATAACCGACTACAAACAAAAACTAAAAATCTATACATATAATAAAACTGTAGCGGGTCGAGAGTCTGTACATGGAAGATATTTTGAAAATTTTAATTGGAGGACGTTCTCTAATCGATACTGAAGCCGAAAATGTAATTTAAACTTTTCATGTCTGTCTGTCTGTCTGTCTGTCTGTCTGTCTGTCTGTCTGTCTGTATCCCGAATAAGTATCACGCCGAAACTACTGAACCGATTTGAATGATACTTGGTACATTCCGAGCTTATAGTCCGAGGAAGGTTCTAGGATACTTTTGATCCCGAAATTTTGCGCGGTTCCTGCGGGAGAGGGGATGAAAGAAAAAATGGTTTTTCAGTTGTAATTTCTTAACACGTGATGCGATTTCAAATATTTTTTTAGTATTGGAAAGGAGTAAGTACTTAAAGGATTTTTTGACCCAAGTTTCAAGATTGAGGGGTTTGTAGTTCAGAAATTAGAGGCATCTCAACTTTCACCAAACTTAGAATTCAAGGGTACCTTTGAATGAGAGGGTAAATCTAAGCGAGCGTGTTGGCTTAATCATAAAAAAGCTTAATTATTAAGGCTGTTTTAAAATAATTCAGTCGACGAAGGCGTGGACTTAATTGTTTTAGAATAGCCTTAATCTTTAAGCTCTTTTATGATTATGCAAACAGGGCCGTTTCACACGGTGCTTGACGAGTCTCATGAAGAATTACCTCTCCTTTCGTGCACATTATGTGACGTAAACGAAGTTGCGAGGGTCAGCTAGTTGAAAAATAAAATTAACTTAGCACAAAGTAATAGGTAGTATATTTAGATTTATCAGATATTATTGAATGTAATACTGAAATCGGCGCCAAGTAAAACTATAGTTTTAGGTAGGTATTATTAATCTCTGATAGAAATATTGGCACCGACCTGTTACTTTGTGCTAAGTTAATTTTATTTTTCAATTTTAATTTTATTGTTTCAGGTCGGTTTTTTTTTGTCAATTTGTTTTTTTCATTATTTTTAGTGACGGGTAGACTGAGTATTGTTCTCCCCAATACAAATTAATCAAGCCAAACACAAGGGTACTGCTTTAAATCGTTAAATAATAAATATTTGTGTTGTGGATATTCTCACACAACATCATCTAGCCCAAATTAAGCTAATTATAAGCTTAATAGAATAAAAAAAAAATATGGGCTTGGGCTATGGGATCTAGACGACTGATAAACATACTTATTTGTAAATACATACTTAATATACATAGTAGGTAAACACCCAAACTCCGAAACAAACATTTGTGGATCACACAAATATTTGGACCGACCCAGGAATCTAACTCAGGACTACCAACGCGGCAGGCGGTTCCACTACCGACTACACCACAGAGGCAGTCCGAACTGTAGGGAACTGTCTTTGAAATGTAAGTTTTCAGAGTTGTTCAACTATTTTTGTGAACCCTTATACTGGGGTATCCTTCCGAGGGCTTACCCGGGGCCCCAAACCGTAGGTTGTTAGGCAGGACACGTGAGGTTTTTTTGTCGGTAGGAGTCCGGCATAGCATCCATGATGATTATCCCTCACGTAAAACAAAAAAAAAACCTATGTGACAGATTTCTCCAAAATTTTTAAAATCGATACTTACGATTTCACCAAGAATTCACCACTATTTATGTATTCACTGTCATTCTTTTTAATAATAATTAGATAATTCTGTAATTGATCACTATTTTCACTATTCAGCACATTTAAAAAGCTCTCACGCTCACGCACATTCAGAAAAAAAAGAACATTTAGAACATTTTAAATTATTAAATATCTTATATTTATTTTTAAATTCGCGCTTTATTTTTAAAACCCAACACCATAGGTGACGCTTAATTTTTTTTTAAATTAATTTTACCTATAACTAGGCAACAGAATTTCGCATGGAGCCAAGCGTGTGTTCGTTGCGGCTACTCTGCGTGTTATAACTAAGAGCAAGCTTAGAGCTCATGGTCGTTGCAGTCCAGTCACCATTCACCTGATTGCTGTTTATGGACGCAATGTAAACAAACAAAAAATGTTTTGTACACTATCTCACGAGGTAGTTCATAATCATAAGCATCTGAGTTTTTTGAGAAGTTCCATTTAGGATGTTTTTCTAGATATGTACGTAGTCTATACTTATAATAAAACTGTTGAGGGTCGAGAGTCTGTACATGGAAGATATTTTGAAAATTTCAATTGTAGGGCGTTCTATAATCGATTCTGAAGCCGAATACCTATGTAATTTAAAATTTTCATGTCTGTCTGTCTGTCTGTCTGTATCCCGAATAAGTATCACGCCGAAACTACTGAACCGATTTGAATGATACTTGGTACATTCTGAGCTTATAGTCCGAGGAAGGTTCTTGGATACTTTTGATCCCGATATTTTGCGCGGTTCCTGCGGGAGAGGGAATGAAAGATAAAATGGTTTTTCAGCTGTAAGTTCTCACCGCGTGGTTCGATTTCAAATATTTTTTTAGTGTCAGAAAGAGAATGTTTTTAACATTGTTCCACACAAGTTTCATTATTGAGAGTTTCGTAGTTCAGAAATTAGAGGCATCTCAACTTTTCGAATTCAACGGTTTCTTTGAATGTGAGGGTAAATCTAAACTGGCGTGTTCGCTTAATCATAAAAGAGCTTAATGAAAGGCTATTCTAAAACAATTCAGTCCGCGCCGAAGGCGTGGACTGGATTGTCTTAGAATGGACTTAATCTTTAAGCTCTTTTATGATTAAGCAAACAGGGCAGTTTCATACGCTCCCTTGAGTCTGTTGAAAAAATACCTGTCCTTTCATACACCTTATGTGGCGTAAACGAAGTTGCGAGGGTCAGCTAGTTACATAATATTCTCATGTTGAAATGGACAGTGGCAGGTTGTGGTTAATTCCTAGTTGCAGGCCACCCATAAGGGCTCGTTTAAGGAGACGCGGGGCGTCAAGCGTCGCGTACGGCGTGGCTTGCAGCGGCGCGTAAAGCGATTTGACCGTTTATAGTCAGGCGGCGCGTGAAGCGGCCCGCGTAGCGTCACGCGCAAAATCAAACATATAGAAATGTAGGAGCTCGTTTAAGGACACGCGGGGCGTCGAGCGACGCGCGTGGCGTGGCTTCTCTCGGCGCTGCGTC
Source organism: Miltochrista miniata (assembly GCA_933228765.1). Taxonomy (NCBI): domain Eukaryota; kingdom Metazoa; phylum Arthropoda; class Insecta; order Lepidoptera; family Erebidae; genus Miltochrista; species Miltochrista miniata. Next base: position 10,325,231 of record OW121769.1, read on the forward strand.
CGCCGCGTGGCACGCAGCTTCACTCGGCGCTGCACCCGCCGCGTTGCACGCAGCTTCATATACGGCGTCGTTCAGTGCGACATAGGGATGTGACATTGTACATAAAAAAACGATTTTTAGTTAATCGATTTTTTCTTTAGCATGAAAAATCGATTAGTAAATTATCGATTTTTCTCAAGAAAATAATCGATTTTTTTAAATTAATCGATTTTTTCCTAATTTGACATTTATTTTTTTATAAAATAAATACCATATCAAGTTTTATTCATTAATAATAAACAACAGAAATAGTAAGTACTTACATAATCAACACAAATTAAAGTTTTAGAACAATCAAATTATAACAGGTTCAAAATATTAAAATAAACAATAGTAAGTTCTTAATAATCAACACAAATTAAAGTTGTAGAACAATAAGGTTGAAATTTAAATGTTTTTCACATTGAATCAACAAAATATTCAAATAAATAAAAAGTAAATTAAATTATTCAAAAACTAAAAATCCGTAGGCAACAAAAAAAAAAAAAAAATAGTGTCCACGGATTTGCTTTTTAAAAGTGGTGATAGTTTTACTGTCCCTGCTACCAGGCGGAAGTGAGTTCCATAGTCTGACTGCATGCACGATGAAAGAGGATGAATAAAACCGGTTTTGTGAGAAGGAAATTTAAGATTTGAGCGTAGGTGAGATCTGCAGAGAGCATCAGGAGAACGAACAAAAGAGAACCTTTCCTTTAGATAGGGAGGTGAAGATGGATTATAAAGGATATTGTAAAGGAGGCAGAGGATTCGATTGTTACGGCGAATGCGGATTGGGAGCCACTTGAGTTCTTTGCGAAAGTGAGAAACATGATCGAACTTTCTAAGATTGAATATAAAGCGTATACACAAATTTTGCAACCTCTCAAGTTTATCCAGAAGCTCCTCAGTGGCGTCTAAATAGCAGGCGTCGGCGTAGTCAATAATGGGCTGAATAATAGTTAGAGCAAGACTAATTTTCGTCTTCAAGGGTAAGAGGCTCTGGAGGCACTTCAACGAATGAAAGGAGAAGTGCACTTTCTTGCTGACGTCACTAATATGGGCACTCCAGGATAGCGTGGTGTCCATGATCACTCCCAGGTTCTTCACAGTGTCTGCGTAGGGTATCTGAATACCGGCCAAAAGAACTGGATCCAGTTCAGACACCGGCATATTGTCAGTTTGATACTTACTGCTAATGACGATGGCTTGCGACTTCAGAGGGTTGATGCGCAGTCCGACCGAATTAGCCCAGTCGCTTCGTCTAAGTCGCGGTTAATGCACGATAGGCCAAATGGGGCGTCAGTGGCCGAAAAACGTCGGTACAGCTGCAAGTCGTCAGCGTAGAGATGGAAGTTACTGGAAATAAGACTCGTAGCCGAGTTGATGAAGATACAGAATAAAAGAGGAGATAGAACGCCACCCTGAAACGTATGGAAATGTTCGAGTTCCACGTATGGAATTGAACGCCAATCTTTCATAAGTATCGATGTATCGTTTATTTTGCGTACGTGATATTTTGCTTTCATGACGTTCTGCTCCAGAGGGTTATAAACATCGATTACATTTTCAAAATAAAATATCGATATTTTATTTTGATAAATATTTTTATTTTAATATCGATATTTTCTATGCATACCCCGCATACCCCGCACATCTCCCACCCCTTTCTTGAAGCGTCCTTCGCGGCGTCACCCGCAGCTTCATCCGCCGCGTTCCTCCATTGCGAGACTCGCTGGTTTACCCGCCGCGTCCTCCGCGGCATCACCCGTCGCTTCAATTGCCGCTTCCGACGCGACGACACTCGCCGCTGTGGCAGCTACAACTCAAACAAACGCTTGCAAAAACGCTTCTCCTTGAACGCTCTGAACATTTCCATACGTTTGTGTTTCTGGCGGCCCGCCTGGCGGGCCGCGCCGCTCGAAGCGCCGCGTCTCCTTAAACGAGCACAAGACTTTAAAAGTATGTCGCGATGGAAGCAAAACTGGAAACCTGACCAAATACTAATTTTGTATGTTATTATTTTGATTACGACGTTATTATTTGCTATAGGTACCTATTGCTAGCTTATCTTACTAATATTATAAATGCGAAAGTTTGTGAGTGTGGATGTGTGGATGTTTGTTACTCTTTGACGCTCGAACGGCTGAACGGATATGGCTGATATTTGGTACAGGGATACATTATAGTTTGGAATAACACAAAGGCTACTTTTTATCCCGGGAATAAGTTCTTACGTGAAGCGGGAATGGGAACAAATTATACACGGGCGAAGCTACGGGCATCAGTTAGTACTATTATAAAATTATCTTTGCCTATGGTACAACGTGTTATGTAATAATTTGTTTTCCGGAAAAATGATTCATCCAACGTTGAATATGGGGGCACAGCAGTACTTCCGCCAAGTCGAGCATAAACATATCGGGAAAGAAACTGTTTGAAACCAATGCAAAAAAAAATACAAAAGGGAGAAGCCTGAACGCTCAATCGTTAGTTCTTGACTACATAGAAGCTAAATAGTCTAATTTCCTAATGTATACTTTTTTAATAATTATAACTCGCCAACTGATTGAAGAATTCAATCCCTTATGTTACGGAATTTAGGTAGTAAAGGGTGTCTCAATAAGAGTGCACTTTTTAACCTCCTAACTTCTGAAGGTATAAAATATTTCCGATTTTTATGAAACTTAGTGTAGATGTTAGGTATGGTATGAAAACCATGGAAAAAATATTGAAAAAAATCGTAAGCTTGGAAAAGTGGGTTTTCTTGATGTACTATACATAGTACATTCGGTGTCTGTTGAGCTTAAATATTTAATTTGATGTTCTATCTGTAGTACACATGCAGCTTCATCGGCATTTCTCACTTAAGGCAAACAGCTTTTTAGGCAAATCTTATTTTTAGGCAGAACACCTTCATTGGCATCTCGCGTTTTAGGTAACTCGATCAAAAGGGTACTTTAGTTGTCAAATAGTGTAAAAAAAGAAAGAAAATTTTAGTCTTTATTTCAAAAAATGCTTGTATACTGCTATAAAATAAGTTAAAAAGTTTAAAAAATACAAAAAAGAATGAAACTAAAAACAAAAATTTACGGAAATAATTTCTTAGTAATCAGAATCTTCAAAGTAATGTTAGCACAAAAACACTTTTTAATTTTTCATGATAATTTTTGGCGAGCGTGAATTCCTCACGTCACGCAATTTAATTTAATATGTTATTAATCTAGCAGTTTTCTAGTGGAGAAATATCTACCATAACATGAAAATGGCTAGGTTTACGTTTCTGTAAAAGAGCTTAGGAGCCATGAAGGCGACCATGAAGGCGAAGGGACTGGTACTGGTAACGGAGGAGCTGATTCAATATTTTCTTCGACATCTGATAATGATAATGAACTAGAAAATTATTCTCTTGATATGTAGAGGGTCATAGTCAGAATCTTCTGAAAAATAATGCTCGGATTCGTCTAATATTGTCAAAATTAAGCTAAAAAATATGAACATCGATCACACCATTGGCACCTGATGTATTATGCATAGTACATCAAAACAGTTAAAAAACTGTAACTTGACCCCTGTTGTACTATATGTAGGACATCAAAATATTTGACCTTGTAGTGAAAAAACTATTGAAACCAAAACCAAAATACATCGTAAATATTATCATATACTTCATAATCCAACAGAAAACACATTGCAATCTAAAAATATTATCCTGAAGAATGAATCTTTATGAATTACTTACTATGTTTCGAACTAAGAGGCGTACACCTGCGTTGAAAGTATTTCTTAGAAAAAAAATTGTCAATTTGGTGAAGGTGGTAGTATTTTTTTTTAAAAGAGACGTTCACATTCCATACTGTAGAAGAAAAAAAATGCAATTTTTTAATTAGCTATCACGTCAGATTTTTTTACTTTTGATGTACTATGTATAGTACGCCAGGGGTTAGGAGGTTAAATTTAGTGCTATTTTTTTTTGTGCAAGTGGCGACTCTGAGATTTGACAGCTTACACATTTATTTGTTCCGATTAATAAAAATGGAGCGCTTTTCGAAAGAACAACGCGTAATAATAGTGAAAACTTATTAAAAAATTTGGAAAGTTATGCTGAGACCGCTCGCAAACTACGAACAATTTTCAGTCGAGAAAGTGCACATAATGTGTGAACCATTCGAAGATTTCTCAAAAAAAAAGAAGAAACTGGGTCGGTAATGGACAGTAAGATTCCTGTGCTTCCGTTGTGTGCGGAGGGCACGTGGTTTCAGCAAGACGGCGCGGCGCCACCTGCTACACCGCGCATGAAACAATCCATTGCAGCAACGATTTCCGGAAAAAATATCTTAATAAATTCTGATGTGAACTGGCCACCAAGATTAAACGCCGTGCAATTTTTTTCTTTGGGGTTTTCTCTAATCGCAGGTTTAAGCGAATAAACCAGAAACAATGCCTAAGCTCAAATCCGAGATCCAACGAGTCATCGGTGCGAAACAGTCTCATATCTGTGAAAAAGTCATGAAAATTTTCATGAATAGAGTAATGGCCTGCCATCAGATCCGTGGAGGCCATTTGACAAATATTTTGTTCCATACTTAATTTGAACATGTCTTTTTGACAATTCAATAAAAAAATCACAACTCTCTCAAAAACATATGTTTTTTTTATTAAAATGAAAAAGTGCACTCTTACTGAGACACCCATAATTTTAATGTACAAATGAAACCAAGAGACAGTTTAGAAAAGTTACATTATTTGCCTGAACGCTCAATCGCTCTTAGTGTAAACGCCTTCAATAATACAGCAAGCATTTTGTTACAAGGCAACTGATTGCAAAATGTAATCCTGAGACCAGGTACATAGTGATGGTCTTATGAAATTTAGATAGTATTTCAATATTATACTACAGATGAAAGAGACATTATGTGCCTGAACGCTCAATCTCTCTTAGCGTAAACGCCTTCAATAACGCAGCAAGCATTTTGTAACAAGGCAACTGATTGCAGAATGTAATCCTGAGACCAGGTACATAGTGTTGGTCTTATAGAATTAGTTAGTACTAGTTGACCCTCGCAACTGCGTTTACATCACTAGATGTATGAAAGGAGAGGTATTTTTTAATCACACTCATAAAAGCGAGTGAATCTGAAATTAACTTTTCTTTACAACATCCTGTAAGCTCTTTTATGATTAAGCAAACACACCAGTTTAAAATGATCCACATTCAAAGGAACCCTTGAATTCTACGTTTAGCAAAAGTTGAGATGTCTCTAATTTCTGAACTACAAAACCCTCAGTATTGAAACTTGTGTGGGACAATCTTAGAATACCTACTCCCTTTTTAACACTAAAAGAATTTTTGAAACCGAACAACTCTTTGAAAAATTCCGACTGAAAATCCAATTTGTCATTCGAAAGCGCGTAAAATATGAAGATCAAAAGTATCCTCGAGTCTTCCCCGGATCATAAGCTCAAAATTACCAATTATCAATCAAATTGATTCAGCAGTTTCGGCATGATACTTATTCGGGATACAGACAGACAAATGTTTTTATCACACTTTTATTAGCTTCACTTGTAACAAAATCTTGGAATGTTAATTTGACCCACTTCCCGTCCTTCGATCAGGCTGAAATTTTGCACACGCTCTGAGTTCTGATGAATGACTAGCTAAAAAACGTCATTACAAATCCAATATGGCGGCCTCCCCAAAATGGCGGACTGGCTGTTTGAAATCCACCCCCATGATATGGGTATCGAATGAAAGGGTTTGCTGTCGGAAATACGAAAAAAATAGTCACGTGACTTAAATCCAACATGGCGGACATCCTAGTCAAACTATAAAAAAACAAGCGTGTTTTTTAGTTTTTTATGAGTACTATTAAAATAATTATAATTACTTACATTTTAGGCTTCAGTGTTGATTGGGAAACGCCCTACATTTAAAATTCGCATAATATCTTCCATGTTCAGATTCTCGACCCTCTACAGTTTTACTTATTAAAATTAAATATTTAAATATTTGTGGACAATCTCACACAACATCATCTAGCCCAAATTAAGCTAATGTAAGCTTGTGCTATGGGATCTACATATTATACATAAAAAACACCCAACTCCGGAAGAAACATTTGTGGATCACACAAATATTTAAATCACACTTTTCGTTGTAATTTTATAACACAAGAACGGGCTCACCTATCCAAACCAAATGTTTAAGCTTTGTTCGGACTTATTTAAGTAGATGGTTTATGTGAAGTTTGCACAAAATCGTTCCAGCGGTTCTTCATTTATCACGCAAACGAAGTTGCGCGGGTCAGCTAGTAGTGTATAGATATATAGATTACCCACTATGCATAATATATAGATAACCATCTACTGCATTTATTCTTACACCATTTAGCTAACATTGATTACATTAAAATCATCAGTACTTATGTATCGCCTCTGGACCATAACCATATTTTATGAATGACCCTTTATAGCTTGTATAATTGGTTATTCATGCAAATATCCTAGGTACACAGATAAAGAAACTGCTACTACGACGGACCTTCAACCATGCACGATTTTTTGGTCATGCATGCATAAGGAATTTGAATGAATTGATGGGTGAATCCGGAACTTAGGTTTACCTTAGAATTGTGGTACATGTTCATCCAGCTCAGTGTTTGATAAACGATAGTAATGTCTTAGCAGTTACCTGCTCCTAATTCTTATTTAGTTATTAGTAACATTATTAGAAGCGCTCGTGGACCAGCGGACTCAGTGTTCTGCAAACGATCACTGTAGAAAGCAACATTTACTGCGGTCGGTCATGGATGGGTGACCATCGGGTGACCACTTTGTGACATTTGTTTTCGAGTGTTTCCGTGCTTCGGAAGGCACGTTAAGCCGTTGGTCCAGTAAAATGGCAGTCGTAAAGCCAAGTTGAAGGCCTTTATGGCTTGAAAATTTCAACAGCGGGTAGTCACAACCTGCGCCTGTCCATATCAACATGGTAATACGGCTCACCACCTATTACGTAGTACAAAACCTCAAGGGTGAAATGTGGGCATATAATGTGATCATATGTATATGTACGTATGTTATTAGTAATACTTAGCAGTTCTGACCTTAGCGAATGGAAGGGCCGAACTTCGGATTTTTTAAAACTATTAATTCCAGCTGCCAATAATAAGTCGCAAGGTCATTGGGGTCATGAAAATCTTCAAAAATTGGTAGCTTTAACTTGTGTTTGCTAAAGAGCATTGCGTCTTCTTGAAATAACATTATTTGAACCCCTTTTCATCAGTGTTGAAAGAAGGTTCTAGCTCAGCAGCTACGTAACCCTTGATGCGTGAATCCGACTCGCATTTGGCCGGTTTTTTCTGTTAACTAGTAGGTAAAGATTGGTTCGGTGTACTCATTTATAAGTTGTTTGAATGAAAATCTGTAGACAGAAGCATACGTAATGTGTGTGGTGGTGCATAACAATTTTATCACCCTATTTTTGGCTAAGTATATACTTATTTGATACTAGCTGACCCTCGCAACTTCGTTCACGTCACATAAGGTCTATGAAAGAAGAGGTATGTCTTCATCAGACTCCGAGGAGGTTGTGAAACTGCCCTGTTTGCTTAATCAGAAAAGAACTTAAAGATTCAGTCTATTCTGAAACAATTCAGTGAATTATTGTAGTGAATTATTTACAATACCCTTAATCTTTAATTTCTTTTATGCCTAAACAAACACGCCAGTTTAGAATGACCCTTACATAAGGTGTACGAATGGAGGGGTACTTCTTCATGAGACTCATCAAGCAGCGTGTGAAACGGCCCTGTTTGCTTAATCATAAAAGAGCTTAAGCCAACACGCCCGTTTAGACTCACTTTCAAAAGAAACGTTGAATTCTAGATTTACCGAAAGTTGAGTTGCCCCTAATTTCTGAACTACATAACCCTTAATATTGAAAATTGTGTGGAATAATGCTTAAAGTACTCCCTTTCAGACAATTTAAAAAATATTTGAAATCGAACCACGCAGTGAGAAATTATAGCTAAAAACCTATTTTGCCTTTCATCCCCTCTCCTGAAGGAACCGCGCAAAATATCGGGATCAAAAGTATCTAAGAACCTTTCTCGGACTATAGGCTTAGATCGTACAAAGTATCATTCAAATCGGTTCAGTAGTTTCGGCGTGATACTTATTCGGGATACAGACAGACAGACAGACATGAAAATTTTAAATTACATTTTCGGCTTCAGTATCGATTAGAGAACGCCCTACACTTAAAATTTTCAAAATATCTTCCATGTACAGTCTCCCGACCCTCTACAGTTTTATTATAAGTATAGATAAACTTTAAGAAAAGAAGAAAAAAATCGTTAGCTTATCGATTATGCTAGAAATGACACCAAGGGATATTTCAGAAGCCCCTTTTCTAAAAGTCCCTTGGTTTCATCGCTAGAATAATTATTATTTATGATCCTTCTTAGCGTAAATGCCTGAAATAATAAATAAGTATAGCAAGTATTCCTGACGGTCAGCAATGTGGCTAGATTGCTGAGCCCGCAGAAGGCGATGGGCGTCAGGGTGATAAGGGGACACCAAATAATCTCTAAATCTATCTACAGAAGCAGGTTAATACCGATCACTCATTTTCTCCTGCATAACAATGTCATATCTCACCTGCGGGATCCAGCCTGCGGGTAGGGTGCGTCAGCATCGGCATCGAGCCATCGATGAAGTATCTAGGGCTCGTACTCTGTGGCCGGTGAAACTTCGGACATCACTTCCGAAGTTAAGTCCCAAAACTGAGGGGGGCATTAGCCGCGCTAGTGCGACCCAACATCAGGGGACCAAACGCTCCCTACAGGAGAGTGTACCTGGGGATCGTGCAAAGTATCGCCCTATACGGGGCCCCCGTATGGGTGGAGACCCTGTCAGCCAGCAATGTGACCAGACTGCTGAGCCCGCAAAGGACGATGGCCGTCAGGGTTATAAGGGGATACCGCACGATCTCCGGTGAGGCGGCATGTCTCCTAGCCGGGACCCCTCCATGGGACCTGGCAGCGAGAGCCCTTGCGTCACTGTTTAGATGGCGCAAGGAGGCGCTAGAGAGGGCCAAAGACCTGCGTCACGAGAAATCGAGGCCCAGCGGTCCCTGCTCCACCAGGAAACCGTGGAGACATGGAAGGTGCGATTTGAGCAACCAAAGGGGGGATTCGCCACAATCGCGGCCGTCAGACCGGTCATGGACGAGTGGCTGGAGAGGAGGCACGGTGCTCTCTCCTACCGGTTGTCACAGATACTTTTCGGGCACAGTAGCTTCGGTAGGTATCTGTGGGAAAGACACCGGGAAACCACGGCCGAGTGTCAGCACTGCGAGGACCGCAGCGATGACACAGCGCTCCACACGCTGATGCAGTGCACGGCGTGGGCGCAACAGCGCCAGGTCCTCGTAGTGGGTCTGGACGTGGAGACTCTCTCGCTCGAGACCATGGTGCGAGCCATGATCTCCAGCGGGAGTAAGTGGGACTGCGCTGCCTCTTTCTGCGAGCAGGTCATGCTCGCGAAAGAGATGGCGGGGCGGGAACGGGAGAGAACTCTCTCACCTGAGTTCCTCAGTCGGCGGCTTGGTCACCGCCGACGTGTCTTCGCCGAGGACTATCGGCCTCCATGACCGGGGGCCTGAAAACGGTGAGAGGGTCGCTCACCGTCCTTACAGAAGCAGGCCCATGACGGCAGCGTGACGTGAGGAATTCACGCACGCCCCCCGTTAGAAGCAGGATCACACCCGAAACCCCCCAAAGACGCGGGATAGCACCCGAACCACACCCTAGGCGAGGCCGCAGTGGCGGCCGTGGGAATGTTGGGAGTTGGGAGTCCTGGGACATCCTTCCGAGGGCTTACCCGGGGCTCCCAACCATAGACTGTGGGGCGTTACGTGAGGTTTTTTAGTCGGTAAGAGTCCGGCATAGCATCCATGAAAGATTTTCCCTCACGGTAAAAAAAGGGGTACTGTGTCCCTGTGTATCGGGCTGGTTTTTTCCAAAACAATGTCATATCGTTCAAGAACACAATAGGTAATATTGCGATAAACGTAAAAAAACGTTCCTATTACGAGTATAATAGCACACTATCCGTTAATAATAAAAACACTGTTTTCATATTTTAGAAACAAATTTAATAAATTCGTCTTATAGGTAATTCGTCGAAGTATTTATTTTAACTAAGTATTTATTTTAGCTATTTGTCTTATTTATTTATTTACTAGCTGATGCCCGCAGCTTCGCCTGCGTGAAATTTTGTTCCTAGACTATAACATATCTCTGTAGGCACCAAATTTCAGCTAGATCCGTGCAGCCGTTACAGCGTGAAAGAGTAACAAACATCCACACTCACAAACATTCGCATTTATAATAATACCTAGTTAAATAGATTTCTGATTATCAAATTCATAACGCAAAATGATATGAGCTAAGTAAATTTATTTATTAAATACATTTCTTAATTCAATGGCTAAACTACTACTTGACACAACTTCTCGTCTAAGCCATTGACATCGTAACTTAGTTCCTTCTTCAGGTAGTCCCAGCCTACGACGTTTGGACAAACCGAACTACTGTAGGCTTTGTCCTCCTAATACAGATGGTCCAACCAAGACTTGGTAACGTAATAACAATGTAAATTTTATGAGCTGAGCGTTCATGTTCATTGTAATGGCTCTTTTCAGTCCTGTCGAATGTAGTCTACGTAGAGGCCATTCCCGTATTTTACAAAGACTGAGTCTGTTTCCTGACAGAATGCAGTCGGCGCTATATGTAGAATAAAGTTCATGCCTTCCATTACCAGTCGCTTAGGTCTGCTGACAAAGTTTGTCGTAAGGATTGAGCGTAGATGGTAACATACAGTGGATACTACCTGAAGCGTGGTCTTTCATTTTTCTGGCTAGCCATCTTAGAATTTTCTTCTTCTTTTCACAAATGTATTTTTGTCACACAAAATTTTAATAAATTAGCAATAATACTTCCATAAAGCATATTTGGTTAATATTATACCAATATAGCGCTTTTTATTTAACTTTATGGCTTTGTAGTAAAATCATCTGTTTGAAGTTTGAAGTAAAACATAAATGAAAACGTCAATTGTATTGAACTTTCACAAATTATGTGTCAAAATAAAAAGTAATTTAAGTATAAGATAAGAGTATTTAAGGAGTATTGATATCAACTCCGGAGAAAATCAGTCCCAAAATTATTTACATTCCCTTTTTAGCTCGTTACAGTGTAAATTTCAATAAAATACGAAACACGTCTTCCATCAATTATGTTGGTAATGCTATAAGCCAAATTTTAAGTAGATCGGACCAAGGAATCACGTTGTCCCATACAAACTTTACCCTCCTTTTTTATACCTTTGGAGGTGGAATTTGCAAAAATGTTAAAATTACTTTTTTCAAATTGTAACAAACAACGCTTATGCTTAGTTTCATCATCGTATCATTAACTGTTTAAGCAATAATTGATAATAACTTTGGGTAAGTTTGGTTTGAATTCTATATATTTTTCCGGGATAAAAAGTACCCAGTGTGGTGCCCAGGCTATTAAAGAATAATTATACCAAGTTTCATCGTAATCGAACCGGTAGTTTTTGCGTGATGCCTGAACAAACAGACAGACAGACAGACAGACAGACAGACAGACAGACAGACAGACAGACAAAAAAATTTTTAATCACATTTTTGGGTTCGGTGTCGTTCTAGTAACACCCCCTGCTATTTATTTTTTTGATATTTTGAATGTACAGAATTTTCACTTCTACAGATTTATTATAAGTATAGATTGTACACTTTATTGCACACCATGTAAATATAAACAGAGCACATAGAGTCCTTACAAGAAGCAGGTACAATGGGCGGCCTTATCATATCATCGTAGTATACCTATGTAGATATTGTGACAGAACCTACCTATATACTCATAACCTCTATAATTAATAGCGCAAAATATAATGTTTTAGTCACTAAAGGATGAATTTCTAAGAAATGCCTTATTATTCTAACTGGGGTTCAATATCATAAAGCCAAACACTTCATAGTCAAACCTTTTAAAGGTTACTTTTATACATTACACTGAGTAAGTATCTTTCTACGACTTTTCATTTCCTATTTTAAGTAATTTGTCTGATACAAAAAATGTAGTTGATTTGTCTGGATCTACTCTCACTAAACCCTACGATCGAATTCATTAATTTACATTTGTATACATTTACATTTCGTAAGGTCGTACGTACACAAGTTATGTTAGTAAGTATATTTGTATAGGTTTACATTAGTGTGGGTTATATTTTGCATAGGTTTACATTTTACGTGGTTATGGCTTTTACATTAGCTCAAGCAACGTCATTGTTTGTGTTTTTGTGTCAGTTGAAGAATAGTAGTTTATGATACTGTTGCATAATAAGGGTTCTTATAGCACAAGTGTTTAAAAAAAAACGAGCCGTTGTGTTGTGCTGTTGTGTAACACACGTTTTTACACAAAAACTAATTTATTTTACAAACTAAACCAAACTTTGTTTAATTTAAATGTAACATAATGGCACCAAGGCGCAAACATCGATTGCGCATGCGTGTTTTTTTTTCCTTCTGAATTGGCAGCCGGCGCCAGCTGCGGAGGCACTACCTTTTTTTTAAGTAGAGGTACAATCTTCTTGGTCCCTCTGGAGGTTGTATAGGTGTATCGTTATGATTAAAAAGTTATTTAATGATATAGGTGTCCATACAAGACCTGTATCGTAATAAAACTATTTTTTTGGCATGTGCGTAATGTTTATCATAAGAGTTTTTACAACCTTTGTATTATAGTATCAGAGTAGATAAATTCCTTTAAATGTAGACATGATTCAGTTCGCCAAAATATTAAATATCGCCACTGTCACAGTCTACATGTCAATACATCCGCCTTCAATTTGACAGCCCCATTTGCCTTTTCATACTCCACTTGAAGAACCCGGGGTTGTAGTTGAAGGGAAACGTGTGCGCTGGCAGGTCATTCCAAATGTGTATAACTAGATATAAAAACGATCTCTCCCCATGGAGTTGTTTGACGGACTAAAAGGTAAAGAAAAACAATTTAATTTCTTTTCATAAATAACTCATTTCCTTCTTTTCTTCTGTCGTATTTTTATTTTTCTTTTCAATATTCGTCTTACTATAGCCTCTTTCTTCTGTGGCAGTTTTATTATTTAATTCAGCATTCACATTTCCCCTCCCTCCCAGAATAGCATATATTTCATCTACACTTTTATTTATCGTTTCTGGTATAAATATTATGGTGAATAATGCTGCCAGGAAACAGACTATTGAAAATATAATGAAGACCCAGTGGATTCCTAATAACTTCATGACGGGATCGAAGGCTTTCGTTTGTGCGAAGTCGCTGATGGAGCACATTGAGATTACGAAGGAGGTGACCATACCGCGGTGCTGAAAGAAAGGAAAATATTAAAATTACACCAAAACATTGAGCTGAAAGGTGATTTCGAAAACATTCAACGTTTCAAGATTTTAAAAACAATAAATCCTTCGGCTATCTAGTCAAAGCATTGAACCTATTCTAATGGAAATATGGTATAGTCCGTTCACAGTTTATTTACCTCTGACAGATAATTTTCTGTATGTTGGTATTGCAGTAAAGTCCCCCTATGAGTGCCAGCTTAAGACATTTTGCCATGTAATAGAGGAGATTATAAGATGTAAACGTTAGCACTAACAATTATTTTTTTATGTAAATATCTAATTGTCAATATACATAACTTTACTAAACACGTGATTCTCATACTATAAGATTGTACTTAAGTTTTATTTTTATTTATATTTAAAAAAAACACTCATTACCATCACCAAGGAGGGCGAAGTAACTCCTTCCACATCTCCAATAATTTCCGCGCCCGAAAAACGGCAACAAAAAAGAAAATAAGTTTCGACTTTAAGGTTAGAGTACATGGGATAAACAAAATCTTAGTATGGTAACACGAAAATCAAGCATGCCAACATCAGCGCTAGAGGTAAATTAACTATGAACGGACTATATAGAGGTATAAAAGAGTTTAGGAAAAGATCTTTTGAACAACAAAAACGTTGCTAGTGTTTACCTTCATTACGAAAAAGGCTAAAAAGGGAAATCGTATTCGGAAAACTTCACCACTCAGGCGGTGAGGTTTTCCCGTTTACATTTTTCACAGGAATACCGGGATCAAAATTTATCCATGTCCTTTCCCAAGCTCTATTCTATCCCTGTAGCAAACTTTATCACAATCGGGATTGGACTTGAAAGTGTAACAGATAGAAATACTTTCGTACTGCTCGTTCGCTCTAAGTTTGCCGCTGCCAATATTTCTATGAGAGATTAATAATACCTACCTATATACACCTATAGTTTTACTTGGCGCCGATATCAGTATTACATTCAATAATATCTGATAAATCTAAATATACTACCTATTACTTTGCGCTAAGTTAATTTTATTTTTCAATTTTTGGTTTTTGTTTGAAGTCGGTATTTTTTTGTTAATTTTTTTTTATTTAGACGAAGTAAATTGACAGCAACTAATGTCACTTCTTCATACAATGTTGCTTATTTTCTATGATGAAGTGACATTAGCTACTGTCAATTTACTTCGTCTAATTAAAAAATTGGGTATACGCCTCTACGCCAGCGGCAAACTTAGAGCGAACATGTAGTAGTATACATTTTTGAAGGAATATGTGGACATGTTTAACAATAACATAATATTAAAAACAAGCATAGTTAACTGAAATCTAAATAAGGAAAGCTATTCAACGGAGGAAGCAGTCTCACAGGGTGAGGCGATGGTGGCGGTGTCTCTTGACATCACCAAAGCCTTCAGCACCTTGCCCTGGAGTTACGTTAGGGAGGCGTTTATCTACCATGGAGTGCCTCCCTGCCTCCGTCGAATTGTCGGGGCCTATCTCTCAGAGAGGGCCATAACTTACCCGAGCTGGCTAGGGCCGGGTCGGCGAGATGTGTCGTGCGGTGTTCCACAGGGATCGGTATTAGGACCGATCCTGTGGAACATCGGTTACGATTGGGTGCTGCGTGGTCCATTGTTCAGAGGGGTTGGCGTAACGTGTTACGCCGACGAGACGCAGCACTACGACGGCTGGGTCTTGAGGTCGCCCTTCACATATCCGAGGCTCTGTGCTTCCACGGACCTCGGAGGAGGCCACCTGCGTAATCCAGCCTACAGGTAGGGGGCGTCAGCATCGGCATCGATCTCTCGATGAAGTATCTGGGGCTCGTACTCGATGGCCGGTGGAACTTCGGACATCACTTCCAAAGTTTGGTCCCAAAACTGAGCTGGCCAGCAGTCACACTAGCGCGGTGCCCAACATCAGGGGACCCAACGCTCCCCACAGGAGACTGTACCAGGGGATCGTGCGAAGTATGGCCCTATACGGGGCCACCGTATGGGTGGAGACCCTGACGGCCAGCAATATGGCCAGACTGCTGAGCCCGCAGAGGTCGATGGCCGTCAGGGTGATAAGGGCATACCGCACGATCTCAGGTGAGGCGGCATGTCTCCTAGCCGGGACCCCTCTATGGGACCTGGAAGCGAGAGCCCTTGCGTCACTGTTTAGATGGAGCGGGGCCAAAGGCCTGCGTCTCGGGAAATTGAGGCCCAGTGGTCCCTGCTCCACCAGGAAACCGTGGAGACATGAAAAGGCGCGACTTGAGCAACCAAAGGGGGGATTCACCACAATAGACTGGTGTAGTGCACGGCGTGGGCGCAACAGTGCCAGGTCCTCGTGGTGGGTCCGGACGTGGAGACTCTCTCGCTCAAGACCATGGGTGCGAGCCACGATCTCCAGCGGGAGTAAGTGTGACTGCGTCGCCTCTTTGTGCGAGCAGGTCATGCTCGTGAAAGAGACGGCGGGGTGGGAATGGGAGAGAACTCTCCCACCCGAGTTCCGCAGTCGGCGGCTTGGGCGCCGCCGACATGTCTTCGCCGAAGACTAAAACTAAAAAAAAAGCAAAACTATTTATACAACATACCTGAAAACTAAACATCTCCGACATTATAACGTATGGCACAGGCTGTAACCCAGCCGCATCAGCAAATATACATAAACACATAGCTCCAACAGGCAGCCATCCTGGCAACCAGACGTTCATTGACGTGATGTAGAACCATAGGCCCAGTGCCAACATTGATAGACCGGTCACGAACGCTGTGCCGGAAAAAAGCCACTGGAATTTTGGAAAAAGAATTGCATTAATAATGTCACACATTTAGTTCCGAAAGGCATATGTGCACGCCATTTAACGTTTTTAGGTGTTTGTCCAACGTTATACAATGATGAGCTTATTGCTGCAGCGAAATGGACAGGCGCAGGCTGTCACGACGCGACCTACTGTTGATTTTTTTTAATTCTCTCAACGGACTTCAACTTGGCTTAACAACTGTCATTTTACTGATAACCGAGATCAACTGCTTAACCCGTCCTTCTAGGTATGGAAACGCTCGCTAATGAAATGTCACACAGTGGTCAT
Source organism: Miltochrista miniata (assembly GCA_933228765.1). Classification (NCBI taxonomy): domain Eukaryota; kingdom Metazoa; phylum Arthropoda; class Insecta; order Lepidoptera; family Erebidae; genus Miltochrista; species Miltochrista miniata. The sequence continues at coordinate 10,341,793 of OW121769.1, forward strand.
ACCAAATCAAATCAAAAAGTATTTATTTCGCACTAGCTGATGCCCGCAGCTTCGCCTGCGTGAAATTTTGTTCCTAGACTATAACATATCTCTGTAGGCACCAAATTTCAGCTAGATCCGTGCAGCCGTTACAGCGTGAAAGAGTAACAAACATCCACACTCACAAACATTCGCATTTATAATAATACCTAGTTAAATAGATTTCTGATTATCAAATTCATAACGCAAAATGATATGAGCTAAGTAAATTTATTTATTAAATACATTTCTTAATTCAATGGCTAAACTACTACTTGACACAACTTCTCGTCTAAGCCATTGACATCGTAACTTAGTTCCTTCTTCAGGTAGTCCCAGCCTACGACGTTTGGACAAACCGAACTACTGTAGGCTTTGTCCTCCTAATACAGATGGTCCAACCAAGACTTGGTAACGTAATAACAATGTAAATTTTATGAGCTGAGCGTTCATGTTCATTGTAATGGCTCTTTTCAGTCCTGTCGAATGTAGTCTACGTAGAGGCCATTCCCGTATTTTACAAAGACTGAGTCTGTTTCCTGACAGAATGCAGTCGGCGCTATATGTAGAATAAAGTTCATGCCTTCCATTACCAGTCGCTTAGGTCTGCTGACAAAGTTTGTCGTAAGGATTGAGCGTAGATGGTAACATACAGTGGATACTACCTGAAGCGTGGTCTTTCATTTTTCTGGCTAGCCATCTTAGAATTTTCTTCTTCTTTTCACAAATGTATTTTTGTCACACAAAATTTTAATAAATTAGCAATAATACTTCCATAAAGCATATTTGGTTAATATTATACCAATATAGCGCTTTTTATTTAACTTTATGGCTTTGTAGTAAAATCATCTGTTTGAAGTTTGAAGTAAAACATAAATGAAAACGTCAATTGTATTGAACTTTCACAAATTATGTGTCAAAATAAAAAGTAATTTAAGTATAAGATAAGAGTATTTAAGGAGTATTGATATCAACTCCGGAGAAAATCAGTCCCAAAATTATTTACATTCCCTTTTTAGCTCGTTACAGTGTAAATTTCAATAAAATACGAAACACGTCTTCCATCAATTATGTTGGTAATGCTATAAGCCAAATTTTAAGTAGATCGGACCAAGGAATCACGTTGTCCCATACAAACTTTACCCTCCTTTTTTATACCTTTGGAGGTGGAATTTGCAAAAATGTTAAAATTACTTTTTTCAAATTGTAACAAACAACGCTTATGCTTAGTTTCATCATCGTATCATTAACTGTTTAAGCAATAATTGATAATAACTTTGGGTAAGTTTGGTTTGAATTCTATATATTTTTCCGGGATAAAAAGTACCCAGTGTGGTGCCCAGGCTATTAAAGAATAATTATACCAAGTTTCATCGTAATCGAACCGGTAGTTTTTGCGTGATGCCTGAACAAACAGACAGACAGACAGACAGACAGACAGACAGACAGACAAAAAAATTTTTAATCACATTTTTGGGTTCGGTGTCGTTCTAGTAACACCCCCTGCTATTTATTTTTTTGATATTTTGAATGTACAGAATTTTCACTTCTACAGATTTATTATAAGTATAGATAATCATACTATGAAACTTCCCGTCCCACCCGAGGAGCGGTCATAGTGAAACTTGCTGACTGCAGTGATCGTTTATTAAATTTTCTTTCTTTTCCATGATCTAAGCAAAGATAATGACAGAGTTGAAAACGAATCATTTGTATGGAGTTTCCGCCCTGTGCTATTAGTCAGCAGGTGCACAACAAGGCTAGTTTGCGCCCTGAAGATATTTAGCGTTAGAGTTTAATTTTTCGAACTAAATCCTGTAAAAAACCCAAAAGTTTTAAATAAATGAATTTCTCACCTTTCTGCCAGTTTTCTCCACAATACTGCTGGCTACAATCGATCCTAACACCTGTATTACTCCGATCACAATCGCCTGCTTGTTAGGGCTGAGCTCAAGGTCTATCGACTCTGAAGCTCTTGCGAAGATAGATCCAGCGTACATGAGCACCACTAAGTAACCACATGTCTCTTGAGCTACCATGACGGTTACTGTGAGGCAGAAGGCTTTGAACATGGTTTTGTCTTGAACTGAAAAGTAAAATACGGTTTCAATTTACATAGTACAGAATTTCAGTTTGGTTTTGATTTAGACTATCTGTGTGTGATCATCTCTCTTCTCAAAAAAAAAAGTTAAAATACATAGTTCTTTGATTCTTTAAAATTGTTAATAGAGCACTGAAAAGAATAACCCGCTGAGTTTCTTCCCAGTTCTTCTCAGGTGGGTCGCGTTGTGAACTGGTGGCAGAGTTTTTGGTTTATATACTAGACGTTTTACACGTAGATATTAACATAATGGCTACAATCCTAATGCCTAAGTGAAATAAATACATTTTTGATTTTGATTTGATATGATATATGATTCAGCCTAAAATTAGATTTGAATGAGTTCCTCAGAGCAGAAAAACTCGGTCCCGCTAGTACAGTATTCTGTAAACCGCCGATAATTAAAATAATATTTTTAGTACTTTTCCGTGCTCAAAAAAACGTGTAAATTCGTTGGTCTCGGCTGCTAGTAATATGGTAGGCATTAAACCACGTTTAATGCCTAAAAATTTCAACAGCAGGAAGCTGCTCGTGTCCATTTTATATAGTCCATTATACATGCCAATAGGTTCACCATCTATTCGTACAAGTAAATACAACTGGTGAAAAGTGGAGGATGATTAATGTTAATATTTTTTAGCTGCTCATAAGGCCTTCAACTTGTCCTGGGACATCCTTCCGCGGGCTTACCCGGGGCTCCCAACCGTAGGCTGTTGGGCGTTACGTGAGGTTTTTAGTCGGTAGGAGCCCGGCATATTTTCCCCCACGTTAAAAAAGGCCTTCAACGTAACGAGTTTATCGGCTACCGTTTTACTGGCAGCTGCCGCCAATGGCTTAATGTGTCTTTTAAAGAGGGGCAAGTTTTAGCTGCGTACTGTTAAAATTTTTCTTACCTATCTGGGACTGGGTCCAACGGATTAACTTGGCTTCTAAAGTAGACCAGGTACATAATAGCGTTTTATTTTCTTCGCACACGGGTATGAAATAAAGAATGGCTACGCACCACCAATTTAATCATATCCAATATACATTTACCGCTTGCTGCGCTTTCCCGAGTTCGATTCCCAGGTCGGTCCAAATATTTGAGTGATCCACGAATGTTTCGGATTTTGGATGTTTTCTTTGTATGTATTTAATTTAAAATATATACTTATATCAATCAGTCTTCTAGATCTCATAGCACAAGCTTATAGCTTAGTTTGGGCTACATAAGGTGTTGTGCGAGAATGTCTAACAATATTTATTTATTTTATAGTGATTGTACAAGACCTACTCCTACCGACAAGTGGTTATTTCACTGTTACCGACTATCTATAAAATTATACCCGGTCCAGTTGACCGTCAAGGCAGCCTCTTACCAATTTATTTATTAAAACGACCAGTCTTTGACATACTCTGTTTAATTTATTAATTTATTCAGGTTTCAGACATATTGCAACAGACGCGATCATAAGTTGAGTGCCGTATTTCGCCATGGTTGCGGACGGCGCAGGACCCGACCGTGTATTATGGCGTAAATCAGGAGAGGCCACGTCCAGCAGTGCTATTCTCTAAGGCTACGTCCGCACAGGCAGGCGGCTTGCTTGGCGCATAGAGTCTAGTGGCTTGCATCCTGGCGACTTGCTAGGATACACGGTGGCCGCACTGAAAGGTGGTTTGCGTGGGGGGGTCGCTAGGTGCCTTGGTCATTTGCTTATCGGCACGTTGACTAGTTGTCACTTTCAAAAATAGCTCTATACTGCTCTATGTTGGGTTCATACATATGATCACGCCTTTTATCCACAAAGGGATAGACAGAGGCATATTAGATGCCCACATTTCACCTTTGAGATTTTGTCCGTTTGAGATTTTGATTTTGTTTGAGTAAAACTATGTAGGCTTATGTTCTCTATCTCATAGTCATATTGGCACCGACTTCAGTATTATATTTAATGATATCTGATAAATCAGAAATCAGAATATACTAACTTTGTGCTAAGTAAATTTTATTTTTCAGTTTTTAGTTTTGTTTGAAATCGGTTTCTCTTTTGTTATTTTTTTTAATGGTACCTCTATTAATATTATAATATTATCAATAAATAGTGTAAATAAATAACTAGTTTTATTTTCCCCATATTTGCAATGAAAAGTAGAGTGTTAAACACGGATAAAAGAATCAATTCCGATTCGGACTATACCGTCTAAATACTTCGGGAATTGATTCATTCAACCCTAGGATAACATCCGCAATCAAAATGCCTCGCGCCTGGCGACAAAAAACCAACATGTTTGTTTACTTGGATACACGCTAAGCTACTCACTAGGCGCCAAGCGCGCAGTGCAGCCGGTCGCGAACATTCAAGTATGTTCGTTTTACTAAGCGACTCGCTAGGTGACTCGCTAGGCGCTAGGCGCTAAGCAAGCCGCTTGCCTGTGCGGACGTAACCTAAGGAAACAGCCTTGCGTACAGAGCGCCACCACTGCGGCGAGTTATTAGGTTATACTGGGTGTAACAAAATTACCTCTCCAAATTTCATGACTTGGCGTCGGAAATCAAATACAAATATTTAATAAAAAAGGGGGGTAAATTTTTAATTTTTTTTTTTTATTTTTTGTCTCACATTAAGAATTCATTTTATACCGCGGCAATTCGAGGTAACATGGTCGCCGTGGCAAAACAAACACAGAGCACCCGTCTGGCTGTCGTTGTCGCTTTCTACTGCCGCTCAGTAGCGATAGAAAGGGTGAAAATGACAATTTATAAGACCTTTAAAACGGCTTTACGGTTAAAGTATTCATGTGATTTTTTTTTCTTCATTTTTGTAATGTTTCTTGACTGATGCCATGTCACGTGACGAAATTCGGAGAGGTAATTTTGTTACACCCAGTATATATTACAATACCAGAAATCAGAATGTCTTTACTTGAAATGCATTAGTCCAAAATACCCGAAATCGAAATACCAATATTCAAAAGACAGACTATTGATCTAGATCTCAGGACTTGTGAGGTCTAATGAATTAAAATTTTAACACAAACAACTTCAGTTCATGAACTAAAAACGCTCTAGGCTAGAAACACGATTACTGATAAAATCCTCGAAAGATTTTTGTGTGGAAAATACCTAGTTTTCTTGAAATTTTAAGCTTTTCATGAGATTTAAGTTGTTTTTATAATATAAAATATTTATAAGAAAGACAATAGTAAAATCTTCATTTGCACTAGACCACTTTTTTCATATTGGTTATAGTTTTTTTATAATTAATTTATTTCGTTAAAAACGCACAAAAACCGATCGCATCTCTCTCTTTCTTGCACGCTAAAATGCATATCTTCTATCTTCTATTAACAATTTGGCCTCTGGTAGGCTCTTAAGTAAAGGCATTCTGGTATTGTAATAAAATAATAACCATTGATCACCCTGTAAATGTATAATATATGTCACAGGCGATTAGTATGATTTGTCAGTTTAAAAACGGCTTCGGCATTTTATCAACATGAAGCGTTATACAAATTCTAAACGTGATAGTTCTTCTAAGGTGACCATGGCTTAAAAAGAAAGAAAAACATTTTTACTCATTTATTTTAAAAGATTTAATACAAAATCTCACTCGTCGGACTTCCAGCATAGCATTATTATTTTAAATTAAGATAATACCTAGTTAAACTGGGTACACATATTATTATAATCTAAAAGAGCAAAACAAGTTATAGTCTTTAACATAATTATATCATTTATATTAATTATTGTACCTAACTTTAAAAACTAACAAACAACATTGTTATAGTAACAAAAGAGTATATGAGATTAAGAACTTAAAAAACTTGACTTTAAAATCTTCAGTATTTCTGTACCTATATATTGTGTTGTTGTGAAAGCTATGTAGTTAGTACAATAAAGCATATACATATATATCTGGTTCATCCTTGTTTGGAATAACAACGTTTCATCGAATATTATTAATTCGAACAACGTTTGAAAAAATATTTGCTTTGCATAATATCGATTGACATAATTTTCATTTCATCGAATATTTATTTGCTATAACAACATAATGCGCTATTGATCAAAAAGTATAATGCTCATTTCATGTAATGTTTAGTTAGTATAATATGTATTTCATCGAATATTCACTTGGTATAATTTAATGTTGTGTAGAAAAGAAAACATTATAAAGGGGGTTTTCATTATTTTTTTCCTGTTATTTGTGTTATTTATATAATTATCTTGTTGTGGTCACAGTTCTAACCTAACCCTGCCGATTTCGGGGTGCTAGGTCGGGGAACCTCCTAGTGAGCTTGGACCGGTTTCCTATCCCTGCGGGCTATATGCCCGGGCGGAGTGGCAACTGGACTAAGACTGTGCACCCTGGAACATCGGCTATTGGGTGCGGCGTGCTGCCCCCATTAGTCGATGTACTGATATCCCGGCAAGCTGACCCCATGGCGAGGGGGTCGCAGTTCGGTCGGCCTGCTAGGCCCGCGGTGTTGCGTTACATCTGCATCGCAACACACCGTGGCGGACGCCCCAATGCTCCCGGCCTTCCAGCGGGTAGAAGCATTGGGAACGTTAAACAGCCGTCTTTTGACGGAGTTGACCCCATTGCACGAGGGGCTCGTGGTATGGCGGGCCTTTAAGGCCCGCGGTGTAGTGAGGTTTGCTCCCGGCTGCGGCCGGTTGGAGCAAGTTTGCTGTGCGGCAGCGGCCGCATGTGCGGCTGTTCCGCCTGTGCGGCTGTTTCCGCCTGTACGGCAGTCCACCTGTGCGGCAGTTTCGTAGCGCGGCAGTTTGCCAGAGACTGCTGCGTGTGTGCGGGCTGCCGCATGTACGGTGGTTCCGTCTGTGCGCCCGTTCCGCCTGTGCGGCCGTTCCGTCCGTGCGGCCGCTCCGTACAGCACCGGTAGGGGCCTGTCACTGCTGGTCATGGTGCAAACCATGGTCGGTAGTCAGGCGTGCTGGACTCAGCCGCAGACAAAAGCGATGGCGGCAAAGCGGGAGGCGCACTGCGTGGGGGAGTGGGAGCAACTCTACAATTGGTCCCACTCCGCCGTGCAGTTCGGGGCGCCGTCGCGAGAAGCTTGCGCACGCCCCTGAATATTTATTGACCGTGGGCGTAAGGTCGGGGGACCCCGCCCGCCAACGGTCACACGGCGGTGGGCACCTTCCTTGTGTTTCGGGGGTGCCCATTAGCGCACGTCTGCGCCAGCCGCTCTCTGTCTCCTCTATTACAGAGGGGCAATCGAGAGCGGTGCAGGCGTGGTTTCAAGCTCCTTGGGGAGCTTTGGGGAGTCGCCCATCTGGCTCCCCCGAGGAGAGCCCCGAATTCACGGGGCGCCCCTAGCCGGGTCGACGTGAATAATCTTTTGATATCCCTCGGCCCGGCTATAGGGTGAGGAGGAACACCGCGGGGTTTAGTGGGTAGGACGGTCCATTCCGGACCGGGCCGGGAGTCCCACACACCATCCCAGCTGCCCCCGCAGTTGGGATGAAGGCGCGTAAATGCGTTCCCCGCGTCAACAAAAAAAAAAAAACCCTGCCGATTTCAGTGATGTAATAAAAACCACTAAGAGAATGTTTCATGAAAAACAATACAAGTAAAATTGAAAAACTCTTAGTGCAATCGGCAGGGTTAGGTTAGGTTAGAACTGTGACCATAACAAGACCAAAAACAAAATGTGAAAAAAGCAATGAAACCACCGTTAGTTTATTGACAATGAAAGGAAACTAATTATTACTAAATCGAATATTCGATATGATATGCTCGACTAAATCATTATTAGTCTAATGAAGCATTAGTTTAAATAAAATTAGTGCAAATGAAAATTCGGTAAAATGACAATATTCCAAATAAATAATTATGCTAAATAAAATTCTACTTATTAAATATTCGTTCAAATGAATAATTATGTGAAATGACTTTATCGTAACTGAAATTAGTCGGAGTGATTTTCGACCAAACGTTGTTATACCAAACAAGGGTGAACCTATCAATCTATGTATCTATTTATAGAGTATTTTTTAGTTGTACTTAGATATTCTAAATTATTATTAGGACTACCTCGGTGGCGTACCTTCGGTAGTATAACCGCCTGCCACGCTGAGGTCCCGGCTTCGATTCCCGGGTCGGTCCAAATATTCGTGGGATCCACAAATGTTTGTTTCGAAGTCTGGGTGTTTTCATGTATGTATTTAGAAATATATAAGTATGTCTACCAGTCGACTAGATCCCACCTCGAGCTCCAATAATACTCCGCGGCAGTCCGTCGCACACCAGAATTATGGCCACCTCAGCACTTTTAACATGATGGATAACTTCCAAAAATTTTTGTTTTGTCCACGGTGTTTTTACTGCTCCCATTCGTGTTTCATAAAATTGGTTCAGTATTAAAATTTTCCCTAAAACAATTAATTTCTTGGATTTTCTGCATGTTTAACTCGAATAAGATAGGTACGTTTTCACTTTGTTTTAATCCGGAACTTGCACTACACTCCGTCATGTTTAACGTTTTACGCCACGCCACGCGTGGTTAAATAAAGAATTAACACGAGAAAAATGCCGCGGCAAATCATAAACCGCGCTACTAATGTCATAAAATATTTTATAAAAGGACGACAATTTACAATATGCCTTCGGCTATTTGTATTACGCTTCATGTTTATAAAATGCCAAAGCCGCTTGTAAATAGACAAATCATACAAATTGCCTGCGACTTATGCATCCCCTGCATCCTAATCTCGACATCTTCTTTCATTTCCCAACGACTTCCATAGCATTTTTAGAGTGATAATTTTTATTGGTTCGTACCGAAAGGATAAAAACGGGACTCTTTTTTTAACGTGACGGAAAATCCGGACTCCTGCCGACTAAAAAACCTCACGTAACGCCCAACGACCTACGATTGGGAGCCCCGGATAAGCCCTCGGAAGGAATTTTTTTAACGTGAGGGAAAATCCATCATGGATGCTATGCCGGAATTCTTCCAACTAAAAAACCTCAGGTAACGCTCAACAGCCTATGGTTGGGAGCCCCGGGTAAGCCCTCGGAAGGATGTCCCAGGACAGACCTACGGCTACCACTGCGGCCTCGCCTAGGGTGGTTCGGGTGCTATCCCGCGTCTTTGGGGGGTTTCGGGTGTGATCCCGCTTCTTAGGGGGCGTGCGTGAATCTCTAAAGTCACGCTGCCATCATGGGAGCCCTCGAAAAGATGTCCCAAGACTCCCAACGATAAAATCACTGCGACTTCGCTGTCGGTATAAGTCTATAAGGTATAAGTCTATCAGTTTGTCACCTGGCAACTTTGTAACTCATAAGAGTCATAAGCCATGATAGCAAGACAGTTGAAATTTTCACAGACGATGTATTTCTGTTACTACAATAATAACAAACACTAAAATAAAATAAAAACAATTACAAAAGGGGGACCATAGAATAAACTATCATGCGCGATGTCACTCGCAGTTGGCCGGCCTTTTACCGGTTTCTATACTTGCTTCGCTACAATTGTTAGAAGTAGGTACCTACTAATTAAGATTACAAAAAAAAGTTTATTATAATTATTGAATGTGCATCCGTGATAATGATTGATATTAATAATTGCCAAGCAAAAAATAACATAGTAAAATAGACAGGGTTAGGTGCTTAGCTACATGAGAATGCTTGTCTTCATTTTTTTTTTGCTCTGTAGGTTCTTATAAATATAAATAAAAAACATACCTATGTGCTTCCGGCTTCGCCTATAACATATTTCAAAAGATTTAAACCCCTTTTTTGTAACTTAGGATTTGAGTTTATGAAAAAAATAGTCTTTCTAACATAGTAGAAATATATAATTAAACTCTCATAGTAGAAATATATAATAAACTTGTTTCTAATGTCTTCACTATAAGGGTAAATTCAAAATTTTAGGTCTATGACATGTGAGTAAATCATTTGGATAATTCATTGATAACTTATAGATAACGAGCAGACGTCACACGGTTTCACCCGCGTAGCTCACGTTCCCGTGGGAACACGGGAATAAAATATAGCTTATGTTCACAGGGGATAGTGTGGCTTCCGAACAGTGAAAGATTTTTTCAAATCGGTTTAGTAGTTTCGGAGCCTATTCGATGCAAATAAACAAAGACTCTATACTATTGTCTATTGTATAGATAGAGTATAGTATAGATATAGACTTGTCAGTAAGACTTTGAATGAAAATCTGTGAACAAAGAAGGCATGCGTACAGTGTGTGGACCACGCGAGTTTTGGCTATTATACTTATTTGATATACCTAAAATCTACATAGTATTATTGAGTAAAACATAGATATGATACAAAATGACTAACCAAATCCATTGTGTAACATATTATGAAAGATTCATCGTAAAAACAAATACATACCTCGAACCCGAAAGTAGTTTAATGGTACCTACAATAGTTTCGCAAAACATGCTCAATACAATCACAGCCAACAGATCATACTCTCTGTAGCATATTGGAATAAATATTGTATTGCACACTGCACATGACTACGACGTGCGGGAGTAGGGATACGGCAAAGCTCTGCTAGCCGCTATTCTATCTCCGGATGTCGTACGCGTGTGACTGTTAGCTAACAAGTGGTTTATTATTTAATACCTAAATACCGAACCCTACACTCTCTTACAGACATTATTCTCTTTATATACTGTGATACAATATTGCCATTAAGTTTATCCTACTAATATTATAAATGTGAAATTTTGTGAAGATGTTTGGATGTTTGTTACTCAATCACGCTCTAACGGCCACAGAGTACATTTAATATACTGAGACTAACGGCTGAACGGATTGGACTGAAATTTGGTACAGAGATAGCTTATAGTCTGGAATAACACATAGGCTACTTTTCATCCCGAGAATATGTTACCACGGGAAGCGGGAACGGGAACCAAATTTCACGCGGGCGAAGCCGCGCGCATCAGCTAGTACTTATATATTTGTTAATACATAAATATTATACCTACATAGAAAACACCGAAACTCCTCCAGCGTGGCAGGTGGTTACAGTACCGACTGCGCCACAGAGGCAACCAATGCTATGAACATGTGTACAACTATTCTAACACAAACCCAAAATCTAGATTCAACTATCAATTCATTCAAATAGATATCAATACATTTTTTCCGCATACGAATTCCTAAAGCATGCATGACCAATAACTCGTGCATGGTTGAAGGTCCGTCAATACTACAGTTTCTTTATCTGTGTACCTAGGATATTTGCATGAATAACCAATTACCTATACAAGCTATATAGGGTCATTCATAAAATATGTTTATGGTCCAGAGGCGATACATAAGTACTGATGATTTTAATGTAATCAATGCTAGCTAAATGGTGTAAGAATAAATGCAGTAGATGGTTATCTATATATTATGCATAGTAGGTAATCTATCTATCTATTACATATAGTAAGAAAAACTGTAGAGGGGCGAGCATTTGAAAATGGAAATATGCGAATTTTAAATGGACATCCTTCCGAGGGCTTACCCGGGTCTCCTAACCACAGGCTGTTGGGCGTTACGTGAGGTTTTTTAGTCGATAAGAGTCCGGCATAACATCCTTTGAGGATTTTCCCTCACGTAAAAAAAGAAGGGCGTTTCCCAATCAACACTGAAGCCGAACGAAAATGTAATAAAAAGTTATTGTCTGTTTGTATCCCGAATATGTAAGTATCATGCCGAAACTGCTGAATCAATTTGAATGATAATTAGCACAATTTGATCTTATGTTCCGGGGAAGAATCTAGGATACTTTTGATCCCGATATTTTACGCGCTTCCGTTGGGAGAGGGGATGAAGGACAAACTGGATTTTCAGTCGTAATTTTTCAAAGAGTTGTTCGTTTTCAAAAATTCTTTTAGTGTTAAAAAGGGAGAAGATTGTCCCACACAAGTTTCAATACTGAAGGTTTTGAGTTCAAAAATTAGAGACATCTCAACTTTCGCTAAACGTAGAATTCAAGGGTTCCTTTGAAATATAAGGGTCATTTCAGACTAGTGTGTTTGCTTAATCATAAAAGAGCTTACAGGGTGTTGTAAAGAAAAGTTAATTTCAGATTCACTCGCTCCTGTGAGTGTGATTAAGAAATACCTCTCCTTTATACACCTTAGTACCGTAAACGAAATTGCGAGGATCAGCTAGTTATTTAATAATATTGCATCTTGGTCAAACCTTAAAGCAACACGAACATGACTTAAAGTGAAGACTAGCTGACTCGCAACTTTGTTTACGTTTACGGTGTACGAAAGGAGAGGCCCTTCTTCATCATACACCAAGCAGCATGTGAAATGGCCCTGTTTACTTAATCATAAATGAGCTATATGATTAAGGCTATTGTAAAATAATGCAGTCCGCGCCGAAGGCGATGATTAAGCCAACACACCAGTTTAGATTAACACTCACATTCAAAGGAACCCTTAAATTCTAGGTTTGGCGAAAGTTGAGATGTCTCTAATTTCTGAACTACAAAACCTTCAATATTGAAACTTCTGTGGAATAATGCTTAAACTACTCCTTTTCTCATACCAAAAAAAATTGGAATCGAATCTTGCGGGTAGAATTTACAGCTGAAAAACATTTTTTCTTTCATCCTCTCTCCTGAAAGAAACGCCCAAAATATGAAGATCAAAAACATACTAGAACCGGATCAGAAGCTCAAATTATACCTAGTATTATTCAAATCGATCAAAATGTCTCCCATGTACGGACTCTTGACCCTTTACAGTTTATAGATGAAGGTTTTGTGCCTCATCGATAGCCTTAAAACTATTTGGACAAATTAAAAATTCAACACAGCAGCCTGTCTCTGGTGTTTCAAACCACGTCTTTCGTGAGCCGTATGCTCGTCGTTATTGTGTCACTATCATTTCTTTGATCGTTGTCCTTCCAACAACTTACGTAAGACGGAAGCTCTGAACTTGAACATAGCGATTAGTAAGTTTATTCCACAAATATCTTAATTTATATACCTATCTCGGTCTATAGCTCTCTATTTCTGAATTTCTGTTGCTTATTCAATGTATCAATGTTATTTAGATTTTGTGATAACATGCCTTACGATCGAAAGTTCCGGGTAAGCCCTCGGAAGCCCCTAGTAGCGGGTTAACACCCGAACCAACTACCCAGACGCGGGATAGCACCCGAACCCCATGGGCGAGGTTGAAGTGTTCGCCAAAGTCTGCCGAGAGCCCTGGGACATCCTTCCGAGGGCTTACCCGGGACTCCCGGCCGTAGACAGTTGTAGGGCATCGTGTGGTTTTAGTCGGTAGGAGTCCGGCATAGCATCCATGTAGGATTTCCACACGTAAAAAAAAAAAGCCCTCGGAAGGGTCTCCCAAGATTTCCGACATTATTTGTCATGATAAATAAAATAGACTTATTTTGTTAAATTAGTTTGTGGTCAAATGATCTTCGCAAAACCGATTTAATGAATTTAATGATCAATTATTAAAACCATTGTATGTAAGTATTAATAATTTTGCCTTGTCACTATTCCAAAGCAAAATACTTACTTGTTTACAGTCACCGAATCAATAAATCGATAGGTATTGTGTCATTTTGGCATCAGGAAATTCTCGAGGTAAATGCGGTTCACTAATCATAGCGACAGTGACGTATCGAATAAACCGAAATCACTGGTTCATTTACTTGTCCTTTCGGTTTAAAAAAAAGCATTCTCTTACCATTTAGCCCCTTTTTATAAAATAAAGTGCAGAGGGACTTATGTCGAGATTTTGTCTGTGGCTCTGTTGCATTAAACTACGTCACTAGGTCACGTGGATCATCTGTTCAAAGTTTGAAATAAAACAAAAATGACAACGTCAATCGGATTGAACTTTCACAATAAACATGTTAGAGATAGGCAATCTGTTGAGAGCGATCTCACGGCTTTCTTGTTAATATTTGAAAGCATGACGTCGTTAGGCTCATGGTAAATAAACAAATATGACGTCTTTAGCCTCATGAGACACAAGTGTTATTTGAAAATTTAAAAACCCCCAATCCGAAGACTGTTCTGATAAGCCCAATCATGATATACTTATAAGCTGTAATTTTCCAAGGAGTTGGAATATTACAGCATATAACTAGGTAACTAGCTGGGCGATGCATCAGCTAGTTACAGGTTACCACAGTAACAAAAGTATACCACATACAATAAAAATGAATCTGCTAAATACGCGCATATAAATGCATAAGTACGCGCATAACTACAGAACGACTGAACCGATTTCGTTAATTCTTTCTTTTTGTGTTCGTTAAAGCCAGGGCCAGGTTTGTTTCCAAAAAAATATCTTTTTCGTATTTATCATGTATCTTAAATCTTAAATCTTTTATCGGGTCAGCTACATATGGCGGAACAAAGTTCGCTGGGTCAATTACATATGGCGGAACAAAGTTCGCCGGGTCAGTTATACCCGTTTGTTCGAATAATCTGTTGCTCAATCATTTTGCTAGACGTTTCTTTTCAGAGAAAGCACTGTTGGCAGAAATCACTACTAGTAGATAGCACGGTTCGACGACGAATACTTCCATAGAAAGCACGGTTGGCAGAAATCACTTCGTTCCGAAAGCTTTTTTGATAGAAACCACTTTTTCCAGATTCATCGGGTAGTTATTTATAAAATCAGTAGGTTTATATAAAAATGAATCTGCAAAATTTATGAACGCGCATAACTTCAGAACGGCTGGACCAATGTCGCTAATTGTTTGTTTTTTGTATTAGTCATAGGCAGGGCCAGATGAATTAAAATTTTAAAACAATCTTATGTCGGGTCAGCTTGATATTGCGGAACAAAGTTCGCCGGGTTAGCTAGTTTCCGATAAATAAAACCTATAATTTTTTGCAAATTTTTTATATATTCAGCTCGCCAAAATGATGCCGCCGCCTGATGGAAAGTCACAGCGACATCTAGCAATTGGGGGCCACCGTCCCAGTCTGTAAGACTATAGAAAGTGTCTCTTCACGCTCCGCTTATAGAACCCAGGATTGTAAGTGGAGGGAACCACGTGCGCTGGCAGATCGTTTCAAGTTTTTATGGTTCGACAGAGAAACGATCTTTTGAATCGTTCAGTTCTAGCAAAAATTCTCTCCACTGTGTGAGAGTGGCACCTCTGTCCAGCACCCGTTGTTTGAGATCGGAAAGGAGAGGGCGTGATTAGGTTAAAGAGTTCCTCAGAACACTCACCGTGATAGATACAGTAGAATGCAGCCAAAGATGCAATGGTTCTTCGTTGCGCCAACGACTCCAGACTTGTCGTCACCTCTGAGCAGTCGATAATGCGAATAGCTCGCCGCTGCATAGAGGCCAGCGCGGTAAGCAAGTACCTCGCGGAGTCGTCCCAAAGGTGAGTGTGTGATAATTCTTACCTAAGCTCTTCCAAGTAGCAGTCTGCATACTCTTCGCTTCATCCTCTTCGCGTTCCAACTGCTGTATAGCTTCATCCAAGTTTTTATTGTCCGTGGTTGTGTTCTGAAGCCATGCTAAGGCTTCACGGGCTTTCTGCAAAGTTTAATACTTATATACTTTTAAATACATAGAAATACCCAGACTCTCGAGACAAATGTTTACGTATCACACAAATTTTTGTCTCCAGTGGGAATCGAACCTTGATTTGACTGCCATTGTGGCGTAGTCGGTAGTGATACCGCCTGCGGCGCTGGAAATCCTGGTTCGATTCCTGGGTCGGTTGAAATATTTGTATGTTCCACAAATGTTTGTGTCGGAGTTTGGGTGTTTTCTAAGTATAATATGTATGTATTTAGAAATAGTAGTATGTATATCAGTCATCTAGATTCTATAGCACAAGCTTATATTAGCTTGATGCTAGATAGAGGTTAGATGGTGTAGATTAAAAAAAACCCACGAGCTCGCTATGGTCTAAGCGAGCTCGTGATCCGCAATCGCACATTTCTACCTCTAGACAAACGATGCAGTTCAAACAATACATATAATTATAATATAATTACAATTAATTCATACGTAATGTGTAGAGTGGCGGATGCAAACCTAAATGATTATGCATGTAGTTACTGTAGCCTTGACGATGATATCACGCTATTAACTAAAGGTACTTGTCTAAAACTGAGCGTTTCAAAAGATCGTTCCTCTGTCGAACTATAAAAACTTGGAACGACCTGCCCGCACACGTTTTTCCCTCATCTTACAATCCCGGGTTCTTCGAGAGGAGCGTAAAGAGGCAGGTCACAGAGCCGCCAACTTGAGGACCACTGTCAGAAGTGGCCCCCAACCGCTAGATGCGCCACGGCTTTCCATCAGGCTGGCGACGGCTATTTGTCGAGCTTAATATAAACAAAACAGGTACCTTATACATTCAAATCAGCGTGTAACAAGGTATCCAATATGCCATATATTGAATTCAGAACATTTCGGACCTATGGCTCCTGAGAAAGATACCCTCGGGGGTGTCATGGGAACATTGCTGAAGAACCCGCGGCACCCCCACTAACATCGTCTGTGATGATTGATTGATTTTTAGGGTTCCAAACCCTAAAGGTAAAACAAGACCATATCACTTAGATTTCGTTGTCTGTCCCGAGGCAGTATATCTCCATGACCCGTGATAGTCAGAGAGCTAAAATTTTCACAATTATGTATTTCTGTTGCCGCAACAAATACTTAGGTTCCCATTCAACAAACGTAATTTTTACAGTTTTTTTTTTGGGTACAGAACCGCGGAATTAATCGCGAATCCGACACGCACTTTCCCATTTTATTTTTATACTTAGTAAGTTCATACATATCGTCACTGGAAAGCCAATAATACTAAAGCGCCATTTTGGCCAAAATGAGTTATATATATCCTTGGAAAGAATTTTTTTTTCTGCGTCGATTGGTCTAGGTTTCGTATTGATCTGAGCACTTTTTTGGCGCTTTAGCACTTCAAAATAAGGAGATTTTTCATAATTTTGAATTTGTGACAAATACTTACGTAGTACAAGTTATGATTAATTTTTAGTAGTTGTCACTTCAGTATTTTTATGCTCTGACACCAGCTAATTTAACCTTTTTTAGCAACTTAAAATACTGATGATGAATCATTGATGTCGCTTTAGTATTTTTTGCCGGCCGTAATTACTAGTTGATAACGTAGTTAAGTAAATTTGCTTTACGTAGAAGCTGATTAGCATGGCGCTTTAGTATATTTTGTCTACGCACTGTTTTGATGGGGAACGGTCTTAGTGAATTTGCCTTACATATATATGTATTTGAGTATGTATTTAGAATTTTTGACATTCAATAAAATTGAGTAATTATTTTATTAAGTATCGACAATTTAGTAGACAGAATATAAATGGTTCGTTTGGCATTTAGTTAGGTCAAAACTTTAAAAAATATTCCGTTAAGTCTTTTAAAATTATATTTCGTTTTGATTACGATTCGATAAGTATAGGCAAGTGCTGTTCCTATGGACGCCTTATACCCAAAGCTTTACGGTCGCGTTAAAATTATAATTTTAGGGTTGTTAGTTTCGTCGGAATCGATTGTGTCCACAGGTATAAGGCGTCCATAGGAACAGCACTTGCCTATACTTATGATTATCTGCCGCAGAGTGAATTGTTCAGATTATTCGAGAGTTTAAGACTGGGTAAGTAAATTCATTTTAAATGGTTGTTTTTTCTTGAGCATCAAATTAGAGCCACAATTTCTTGTAACTTATTTATAAATATTATCTTATTTTACTTTGCGCGTTACGTACTGCGACTTTTTAAGAAATCTGACCCACAGAAAATAGCAATAAAATTTACAATGGCAAAATATGGTCTAGTTGAAGAAATAGAAATAACAAAAAAATCTATAACTTAAACCAATATATAAAACTTGATTGCCCATTTCAAAGAAGAAATACCATGATTCGTCGAAACTTTGTACCTAAATCTAACATAGTTCCTGAAATTTATCATTATGAATACTTACAAAAAAAAAACCCTTATGCCATAAATGTCCAAGACACCCTGCAAGATACGGATGGAAAAGACAATATCTTATTACCCAGATAATTATCATTGTTGTAGTAATTATAAATACTGTTATGGGCAATTACCAGAATACTTACTAATTATTTTCTTACTACTTTTTAGGCAGAAATGCATGATAATATCGTACTGGCATATTGTTCTAAAATGCATAACTAATCGGTACCTATCTATTATTTATGCATTTTAGAACACTATACCAGTACGCTACAATATAAAACGGGATCACACTAAACTTATAATAATTAATTATTATATTGCGAATTTTATTCTGACAAGCATTTCTTTATTTAATTCCCTATAATATTTTTATTTAACAGCCTCTGTGGCGTAGCGGTAGTGAACGCAGCCGCTACGCAGGAGGCGCGGATTCGATACCCGCTCCGCTTAGTGCAAATAATTATGTGCATGAATACGAGTATTTGAATTGGTCTGGTAGTGCCTCGGAGAGCACGTTAAGCTGTCGGTCCCCATACCATCCAGGTAGGTTGCCATACAACACCTATGGCAGTCGTTACGGGTAGTTGGAGCCCTCAAAGGTCGGACCTTAGTCTAACTACAGAACTTTGATTTCACCTATTTGGTTGTGGAGGTCAGATGGCAGTCGCTTCACGGAAAATATCGAAGTTCAGCAGCATCATACTTAGACTAGAAAGCCAACCCCAACCAAAGACTTCTATATAAACTGAGGTAGACGCGCCGTACTCTAACAAGCGAGATTTCAAAAGCAATCCTCAAACACACGCATTACTAAGACTACACTCACTTATAAATACTCTTACGTAATTGTCACCACACACAATAGTAATATACGGATAGAACAAGAGTAAAAGAGAAGGCGTATGGCCTCCAATTGCAAGTCGAGTCAAAACTTCGAGAGTAGTCTCGAAGTTTTGACTCACAACAGTGCGAACAACGCTGCTAATTAGCGCAGTTTATAGTTTTCAAAAATCGGTGCGTAGGGCATGTCTACCTCAGTTTATATAGAAGTCTTTGACCCCAACTGAGTTAGGAAAAGGCTCAGAGAATGATTTTTATTTAATTACTAGCTGACCCTCGCAACTTCGATTACGTCACATAAGGTCTATGAAAAGAGAGGTATTTCTTCATCAGATTCATAGGAACTTGTGAAACTGCCCTGGTTACTTTAAGCTAGTCTTTAAGCTCATTTATGGCTAAAAAAACACGCCAGTTTACATTAAGAGGAACTCTTGAATTCTAGGTTTCGCGAAAGTTGAGATGTCTCTAATTTCATTTCTGAACTACAAAATCCTTGTAGCATTTATTTTCTGTAGATGCAGCATTGGGAGTGTAGAAGCACCCTAATCGATCTATCGTTTTTTAATCGGTTGTCTGTGGTGACATTTCTGCTGTCAGAATGACAGGATGTCATAAGTTCGGTGACGAATCGTTTTGCATTAAAGGAAAACAGGTTTTAAGAGAATTCTGGACTATTCCACGTGAGAGGGGATATAAAAAGCCCTGCCTTGGTTCCAAGTGGTTTTTCGGACTTTTTACTTTTACCATCCGCTAAGCAGGAGTGAATTTTGAAGCAACTCTGAGTAGCACACCTCAATTTCGATTTAGAGGTTGTAAGTTCTAACCTGAGGACTTGTTAAGGAGAATTTCCTGCGTTTCACCTATTCTTATCAGAAGGAAGTGGACTCTGTGACGACCAATACCCAGATTCTGGTAAGTTTCAATTAACTATTTGCAAAGCGGGTCGATTGTCGTCTGTCGCGCAGCCAAGATCTTAATTTGTCGTTTCTTTCATGACAGGGTTTTTTAGTACGGGGAAAAGTTGTACAGCCACACCCCAATCATACGTGGACTGCGCGAGCAGGTTGCATGTGAGAGAAGCTCGCCGTCTACACCTGGCATTACCACCAGCCACTGCCACTCTACGCTCACACTGCAGGCCAGTACTTTGTCAGCATACTTTTACATGTAAACTAGCCGCCTACGTTACTTCCTCACGCTGATTTAGTGTAGTGCTGTACTAATAATACCTAAACCTGTAATATTCTTATGTATGTCTGTGCTTTCTGTATCTATGTAATCTCATTGTCTCTGTAGTGTACTGTGTACTATATAAATATATGTGTGTACACCCTATTGGCTGTTGTCGTCAGAGCCCTGGCCTCCCTTGCGCACCCACTAGAAACTCTGTAACAAGGCGCCCTGGGAAAGAGTTCTCTGCATAGCTACCTCGCGCTAGTTGGTGAGTAACATCATTGTGTTATAAATTGGCTCCCAACGTAGTGGCAAGACTCTGAGAACTACTCTGCGGTAGTCTCAGTCTAGTGTGTGTGCATAGGTGGTTACCTCTGGCGAAACCATTCTGGAATCGTCCGAGACGCTCCAGGACGTTAATTGGTGGTGCTAGCAGCTAAGCACAAAACCTTCCCTTCCCTTCGTCTTCTTCCAGCTCCCTACATCTTTGGCTGGAAAAGACACAAAATTCTAAATTTAAAAAATTTAAAATTAGCTGTGATTTTGGAAAGATTTTTTGATTTTATTTGGCATACCCACTTCTTTTTCTTATTGTGTTTTTTCTTTTATGTGTTTCTTTTTTTTTTTTTTTTAACATGTATTTATTGTAATATTATATTAGCATAGATTAATATATTACATACATTATTCTATAGCTTCACCTCTGTGTTAACTTAGTGAATTTCACTCTGTGTAATTATAATTTTTTTTTGAAGGTATGTTGATACCTTGTAATTTTGAATGTTAACCTGAACAGTGTTATCAGAAAATTTAGAAACTTTTCTCTCTTAGTATACCCTTAATCTTTGTTAAATTCTAAAGGTCAATTTGAAACATAATTACCTAACTTAGTACACTTTGTTGTAACTCAATTTACATTTTTACTTTGTAATTGATCCCTATCTGTGCCATTTTATCTTTATAATTGTTGTAAGTAAATTTTTACATAATGGCACAGATGAAAAAATATATTAATTATTTAAGAAAGGATGAACTTGCTAACGAGCTGTCCCACATGGGAATTTCAGTGGAACCGGAAACGACAGTGTCTGGCCTTCGTAGTGAGCTAAGAACGGCACACCGACTCGTCCGTCGAGGTAGCATCAAAGCGAGTGCTCCGGTACCCGCTGATGCATCGGCTGAGCTCTCGATCTGCCTCCCAAAGGTCTCCGAGCTGGAGGAGACTATTCAATCAGGTGACATCTTCATTAATAAGGGTAGTCGTCTTAGGGTGTCTATCAGAGCCAACTACTTATTGAGTAGGTTAGCTCGTTGTGGTCTGGATTGCCCCGACCTGGTGGATATTCGTGGTAGACTAGTGAAGATCATCGCTAGGGCTGAACCCAGTAGTGATTCTGAATCCGAAGGTTCGGATGATGATGGTGATGATCCTTCGGGTCGTGACCAGGTAGAATATACTTCACCAGTAGTGAGAGAGGACCGCTCGGTGCGAGCTAGTTCAAGTAGGAATAGTTCTACATGTAACATAGTGTATAAAGAACGTCCCCTTAACTTATGTTCATTTAATTTAAAATATGATGGTTCTACTTGTGTACGTGTGTTTTTAGAGAGATTAGAGGAACTTAGATGTGCTCGGGAGGTTACTAAGCCTAGACTCATTATGGCTTTCTCCGACCTGTTGGATGGACCTGTTGGATGGATGTCTTGGTTCCGTACAAACAAAGCTAACTTCATCTCATATGAGGATCTTATTAGTGAGCTTAGAGATACCTTCGATATTCCTGATTATGATTATCGCCTCAGGAACGAGATAAGACAGCGTACACAAGCCCGCTCTGAGTCCTTGGTTAACAGATATAGTTATATATGTACAATGCAAGCCATGTTTTCAAGGTTGTCATGTAAGATGCCCAGTGAGGAACAGCTGGACATTCTCATGCACAACATTAGACCTGACTACATGAAGGAACTGGCCTTGCATGATGTCAACTCTGTAGATGACTTGAGACGTTTGGGTAAGCGCTTGGAGCTTGCGCGTACTAGGGCAGACGCTTTCCATGAGCCTGCTCTTGACAAGTTTGAGATTTCATCTGACTTACACCAGCTTAAGAACAAAGGTGTACAAAAGCCCGCTAAGCAGGTGTCTGCAGTGGAGACGCCGGTTACCCCCCACGATCGCAAATGCTTTCGTTGCGGCAGGGGCGGTCACACTGCATACAGCTGCACACAGTCAAGGGAGCTGGTGTGTTTCCGGTGTGGTCTCAAAGGAGTCAAGACCCCAGACTGCTCACACTGTACTAGCAAGTCAAAAAACGCGTAGGCCAGGGCCTTATTAGGAACTCTGTGCATTACTCTGTATCTGAGTCTATTTCTGATAAGGTCCTGTTTCCTAAACGGGATAGTGACATTAGACCGTATCTAGTTGTTAAGGTTTTAAATTTAAATGTCTTAGGCCTTCTAGATTAATGTGTCAGTAGACACAAACTCACGATGGTGTTGAGCACCCTATCGCCTACTGTAGCCGTTCTCTTAACAAGAACGAGGTGAACTACAGCACAACTGAGCGAGAACTTTTGGCCGTGATTTTCGCCTTGGAACAATTTCGTCAGTACGTCGAAGGCCAAAAGTGTACGGTCGTCACGGATCATTCATCTCTTCTGTGGTTCCATAAACTGAAAAATCCCACGGGTCGTCTAGCACGTTGGAGTATGAGGCTCAGTCAATTCGACTTTGACATAGAGCATCGAAAAGGTAAAGACCACGTTGTACCTGATGCTCTGTCTCGTATCAAAATTGATTCCCTCGATGCAGTACCCACTAAAGACCCGTGGTATGACCACACCATGAATAGTGTTCGGAAGAACCCTAGGAAGTCACCAAATTATGACATTCGTGACAACCTTCTATATAGGTTAACTAAAAATAAATATTCTTTGACTTCAGACTTTGACTGGAAGCTGGTGGTACCTCAGGAGGATCGCTTGCCCCTGCTCTCTAAGTACCACGATGACACACTTAGTGCCCATGGTGGCGTTTGGAAGACACATAAAAGGTTAGCCCTAAATTATTACTGGCCCAAGATGTACGAGGACGTCAAAGAATATGTTGGGAATTGCGAAACATGCAAGCAGTACAAACCCGTAAATACGTCTCGTCCCGGCCTAATGGGTAGCCCGAAGCGGGTTTCGAAGCCATTCGAAGCTATCTCTGTCGATCTGCTTGGTCCCTTTCCCACTTCGAGCAATAGAAACGTACACCTGATCGTGGTCTCCGACTACTTTAGCAAATACGTCATGTTGTGCCCTGTTCGGGTTGCCACAGGCGCTGTAGTCGCGAGGTTCATAGAGAAGAGTGTGTTTCTCGTGCACGGAGTCTGCAAGACTATTTACATGGATAATGGCCCTCAGTTTGTGAGTAAGCCATTTAAAGATATGTTAGCTAAATACAATGTACCTAATATATATTATAACCCTAGGTATCATGCCCAAACTAATCAGGCGGAACGAGTTATCGTAATGTTGTTCAAGCGATCTCATGCTATGTGAAGTCACAACACAAGTCATGGGATTCGTTCTTGGTTGAGATACAGTGCGCTTTAAACACTGCAGTTAACGAAGCAACTCGTTTCACCCCTTACTTCTTGGTACATGGTAGGGAGTTTATTGGAGATGGAGTGCTGTACAGGCAGACAGATATTGCGTGCCACCCTGCTTCAGTCTCTGTAGACGATCCATCAGCCTTCGGTGTCAAGCTGAGAGAAATACAACGCATATACGACCAGGTGAGGAAACATTTGAATGTTGCCCACCAGCGTAATGAAAAGTATTACAACCTCAGAAAAAGGCATGTAGAGCTGAAAGTGGGACAGATAGTTTACAAACGCACGTTCTACCTGTCAAACAAGGCCAAGAACTTCACTTCTAAGCTAGCCCCTAAGTTCCTTAAATGTGTGGTGACTGCTAAACGATCCCCTTTGGTATATAGGCTGTCGGATCTGGACGGTAGGGATCTTGGGGAGTACCATATCAAGGACATCCTGAAGTATCAGGAGGAGCCATCTCCAATACCCAACGTCAGCAATGCTGTAACTACATAGCACTGTTTCTCTAGTTTATTAAGCCAGTGCTATGTGATCATTATGTAAGACTATTTTAATCTTTTGTTTGTATTTCTATGTGTGTACGTGACTTCAAATTGTCACGTTGTAGTTTCTTCTATGCACCGCACCGAGCGTTTTTCTCTCATTCGCTCCTCAGTACTCTACAATATCTTGAGAGCTTGGGTAGTGTTGGGGTATCGTCAGCGAGTAAAGGGAGCATTCGTTTTCTATGAAGGGCATTAGACTCTAGTTACTTAGCCTATCCGGTACACGAGTCAGTGTCTAGTTAGGTGTATGGGAGGATCTCTCTTTGGTAGTGTAATGGTTGTAGTCAGCTGGTGTTTGATTTACCTAGCTGGTTGTCTTAGTTTATTAGTCAGTAATTTTCTGTTTTCTTTATTGTGTATTTCCAGCGTGTCGAATCCGCAGGAAATACTATTAAGGGGGGGGTGGTTGTAGCATTTATTTTCTGTAGATGCAGCATTGGGAGTGTAGAAGCACCCTAATCGATCTATCGTTTTTTAATCGGTTGTCTGTGGTGACATTTCTGCTGTCAGAATGACAGGATGTCATAAGTTCGGTGACGAATCGTTTTTGCATTAAAGGAAAACAGGTTTTAAGAGAATTCTGGACTATTCCACGTGAGAGGGGATATAAAAAGCCCTGCCTTGGTTCCAAGTGGTTTTTCGGACTTTTTACTTTTACCATCCGCTAAGCAGGAGTGAATTTTGAAGCAACTCTGAGTAGCACACCTCAATTTCCATTTAGAGGTTGTAAGTTCTAACCTGAGGACTTGTTAAGGAGAATTTCCTGCGTTTCACCTATTCTTATCAGAAGGAAGTGGACTCAGTGACGACCAATACCCAGATTCTGGTAAGTTTCAATTAACTATTTGCAAAGCGGGTCGATTGTCGTCTGTCGCGCAGCCAAGATCTTAATTTGTCGTTTCTTTCATGACAGGGTTTTTTAGTACGGGGAAAAGTTGTACAGCCACACCCCAATCAAACGTGGACTGCGCGAGCAGGTTGCATGTGAGAGAAGCTCGCCGTCTACACCTGGCATTACCACCAGCCACTGCCACTCTACGCTCACACTGCAGGCCAGTACTTTGTCAGCATACTTTTACATGTAAACTAGCCGCCTACGTTACTTCCTGACGCTGATTTAGTGTAGTGCTGTACTAATAATACCTAAACCTGTAATATTCTTATGTATGTCTGTGCTTTCTGTATCTATGTAATCTCATTGTCTCTGTAGTGTACTGTGTACTATATAAATATATGTGTGTACACCGTATTGGCTGTTTTCGTCAGAGCCCTGGCCTCCCTTGCGCACCCACTAGAAACTCTGTAACAAGGCGCCCTGGGAAAGAGTTCTCTGCATAGCTACCTCGCGCTAGTTGGTGAGTAACATCATTGTGTTATATCCTCACCACTGAAACTTGTGTGGAGCTATTCTTAAAGTACTCCTTTTCTAACACGAAAAAATATTTGAAATCGGATCAAGCGTTGAGAAATTACAACTGAAAAATCATTTTCTCTTTCATCCCCTCTCCCACAGGAACCGCGCAAAATATCGAGATCAAGAGAAGTATCCTAGAACCGTCCTCGGATCATAAGCTCAGATTGTGTTCGACCTCACCTGCATGAGGTGCACCTGTTTGCAACTAACGAGGCTCCGCGTATTTATTTAGGAACCACCGTGCAGCTGTAAAAAGCCCCCCAAGTAACCCCGATTGGGTTGCGTTCGGGGTTCAGCAGTTGCACAGTATAATGTAGCAGGGGGGACCAGTAGGTGCTAAGTGGATTCTAGTGTCCTTGGAGATCCTTAGAAACGCGGGTCAGCTTCCGTCTCACCACACAGCCATAGATGAAGCTAATCCATACGCCTTGTCACTAACTGCTTTAGCAAATATCGCACCGTCTTCACGTCTCCCTTCATTTCCCAAATATCATGGCAGCGCAAAAAAGAGGTATCACAGTGACCGCTGCAACCAATCCCCGAAACGCTCTGTTCGAGGTGGAGCTCGCAAACATCCGCGGACTCCAGGCCAACCTCGACATCGACCTCGACCTTCACCATCTAAAGACGACACAGCCAGCTGTGATGTTCCTAACGGAGATATGCCACCCTGACGATAAGACGTACTTGTGTTTCCCTGCTAGGATACAAGCCTACTAGTAGTACTAGTGGCTTTAGGCCGAAACGATCAATGGGTGATCTCCTGGCGTACATAACACACACTTGTGGTGAGACTATGGAGAGACACAGCGAATCTCTGGCTATTAGCCCAGACATCGCTGAAGTCTATGATAGAGTATGGCTTGCGCCGCTTCTTTCCAAGCTGCCGGCTTATGGTCTATCACCTCAGTTATAACGCTGGTTGGCCAGCTTCCTGCACGAGCGACGTAAACGGGTTCTGTGTTGGCCAAGCTTCCTGCTTTTTGCAGGTAAATACCAGAGTACCACAGGGATCGGTATTATCCCCAACTCTCTTTCTCCTGCATATCAACGACATGCTGTCCCTTGGGTGCATTCATCGTTATGCGGACGTGTACTCTGCATGGGAGCTATTCCGGCCTTCCAGCGGATGGGCAACGCGACGTGGAGGAAAAGAGACGGCAACTCGTGGTGGATCTCGACCGGAACCTGGGTCGCATTGTCCAATAGGGTTCAGACAACCTGGTAGAGTTCAATGCCAGAAAAACACAAGCATGTGCGTTTACAGCTAAGTCCCCATTCCTACCCCATCCCTCTTTTCAGAACATTACGGTTCTACTAAAAAACAACCTGGAGATCCTCGGTATATACGTCCGGCGTGAGTACAATCACAAAAACGACGTAGAGAGTTGTATAATATTGGGCTGGCCTCAATAAAGCGAGGCGGTAATTCACGCCACACCAGAGATGTTTGTATGTAAGACGCAGATTCACCCCTTCTTCGAATAATGTTGTCACCTTTGGGATGACTCCGCGAGGTATTTACTCGACGCACTTGACGCTATGCTGAGACGTGGTTGTACTGACGAGACGGGAGGCCTCGAGCCGTTAGCACAGTGAAGAACCATAGCGTCTTTGGCTGCCTTCTACCGAATGTATCACGGCGAATGTCCTGAAGACCTATTCAACCTCATCCCACCCTCTCCTTTCCGATCCCCCCGAACAACGTGTGCCGGGCAGAGGTGCCACTCATACACAGTGGAGAGAATCTTCGCCAAAATTGAGCGTTTCAAAGGATCGTTCCTCTGTTTAACTACAAAAACCTGAAACGACCTGCCCGCCACACGTGTTTCTCTCATCTTACGATCCCGGGTTCCCGCCAACTTGAGGACCACTGTCAGAAGTCTCACCGACTGTGAAGGCCCTCTTCTCTCATCTCTAGATGCGCCACGGCTTTTCATCAGTGGCGACGTCAATTTGGCGAGCTCAATATAAAAAAAATCAGTAATAATTAAATAAAAAGATGCTGTGTCAAAATCAAAATATGAATTAGTAAGTATTCTCAATTACACTCGAGAGCAATGAATCCGGGTCACTTAAAGAATCCTAAAAATCTCGGAAACTAAAAATGCTAGGTTAATGCAATAAATTGTATTTAATAGACAATGTAATACTCCTTAAATGAAGGTATTAAAACTTCTT
The DNA here is from genome assembly GCA_933228765.1 of Miltochrista miniata. Taxonomy (NCBI): domain Eukaryota; kingdom Metazoa; phylum Arthropoda; class Insecta; order Lepidoptera; family Erebidae; genus Miltochrista; species Miltochrista miniata. Next base: position 10,369,608 of record OW121769.1, read on the forward strand.
AGTTATTGTAAAGTTATATCATAAAAAAATCAAATTTGAAAAAGGGCCACTTTCGAAGATGGAACTACGAAATTACAGCATTTGGTGTTGCTTTTGTTTGTAATCTGTCATTTATGTGGGTACATAAACCATGTTGATAGTGCTCTATATTCATTAATCAAGCTGAAATTATGTCGCTTACGCCTGAAGAATGCACCAGAATACTTACAATGCTGGAAACCGGCCGGAGTCAGCGCGATACAGCCAGGACTGTCGGTGTGTCGCTGTCAACAGTACAAAGAGTTCTCCGACGTTACGAAGAAACTGGTTCTAACCTACGCAGACCAGGAACGGGCAGAACCAGGTGTACCACAGCACGAGAAGACCGATACTTGGTGAACACCATGCTTCGAAATCGCTTTCTCACAGGAACTGAACTCACCAATGAGTTTCGACGCCTCGGAGGAAGTAACCCAAGTGCATGGACAGTAAGACGTCGGCTTGCTGAATCTAACTTAAAACCCCTTAGACCTGCAAACGGCCCTAAACTGGAGCGTGGGCATCGTATTTCGAGACTAAGGTATGCCCAGAGCCACGTAAATTGGAGTATTGAAGATTGGTCAAAAGTTATGTTCTCCGACGAATCAAAATTTATGCTCTACAAGCACGATGGAAGACACAGAGTGTATCGAAGACCAGGGGAAAGATTCAAGCAAGCATGCATCGAAGAAAAAGTAGCCTACGGTGGTGGGTCTGTACTTGTGTGGGCCGGAATTTCTTCTGAAAGTCGCACAGAGCTGGTGATCATAGAAAACGGCTCTTTAACTAGCGTAAGATATGTGGAAGAAATCCTCAATGATCACGTTGGTCCATTTATGGTCAATTTAGGTGAGGATGCTATATTTATGCATGACAATGCCCGACCTCATACAGGTAGGATTGTGAATGACTACCTTCAAGAGATGAACATTACTCGTATGGAGTGGCCAGCGCGCAGCCCGGATATCAACCCGATCGAGCATGCTTGGGACGAGCTAGGCAGATGCGTAAAACAACGAAACCCTCCCCCAATCACGCTTCGTGAGCTCAAAATTGCTCTCACAGAGGAATGGGAGAATATTCCCCAAAATCGTATAAGGAACTTGGTGTACAGCATGCCAAACCGCGTAAACGCAGTAATGGAAGCACGAGGAGGCAATACGAAGTATTAAAATTCAAGAAAATCGTAATAAAGTTCAAAAATTTCATGTTTCCTATTTTTGTTTTAAGGAGAGATCGGCAGTTTTTTCTTTATGTAATTTTGTGTTAATAAAATGTATGGTGACTAATATTTTTTTTACTTTCATTTAAGGAGTATTACATTGTCTATTAAATACAATTTATTGCATTAACCTATCATTTTTAGTTTCCGAGATTTTTAACATTCTTTAAGTGACCCGGATTCATTGCTCTCGAGTGTATTTTGTTTGCAACTAGTGCAATTATTATGATATACTTACTATTGATAATGTCTGGTAAGAAAAATAAATTCAAATTAGAACGATCAATCTTATTAATAAGTATTTTTGGCATAGCAATGATCCCAACAAATAATTCTATACATCGCTTTATCCTGCAGTCCTTTGACATATTGTAGTGTTTAAGTATTATTATCCTGAGACTATATCCACCTGTGATGCGTGTTAGTACTTTTTCCATGCATACTTTTGAAAGAATAAGAGTTGTCAGTAATTTCCGATCACAATACCTTAAAATAATTAATAAGATAAGTTCTTTTTCATTACCAAGTGTACAGAGCATTTGTACTTAAGCGACAGCTATCTCTTGAATCAAGCAAATTGTGCAAAATATATTGATTCCAGAACATAGGGAATAGTGCAACAATAATATATTTGCCTTTACTGTACGTCAATTACTATATAAGAAAAAGTTATGACGAGTTTTCTTAAAAAAAAAACTTCAATTCGCTCTCCTGTAAAATGGCGTTTTGGCGCTTTAGTATTATTGGCTTTCCAGTGACGATATTAATAGTGAAATCAACCCTTACCTGAATCTTCCCCTGCTTGATCAAAAACACCGGTGTCTCCGGCATGAATATGAACATCAGCAAGAAGACTGCAGGCACTGCCATACATATCCATAGTACAACCCAGAAGGACAACAGGTCTCCCACAATGTATATGAGCAGATAGCCCATGTTGATGGAGAGTATGAAGAGAGAACCTATGGCGCCTCGAATGTCGTCTGATGCTATCTAGTGGGAGAAAAACATATTATTTATACATAGATAGAATAGAATTTCCTCCACCCGCGTTGGAATTCTGCTGCCGTAGAACGATAATAAAGGAAGGGAGGGAGAGGAACCAACCTCGATTTTGGATGTTGGATAGGAAAACTCACTTTCCTATTACGACTTCCAAAATTCCTTTGCTGAGAAGTTCGGTTCGTCATTTCTCCCTTACAATTAGTTGTGGTTATCCTTAACTGTTGTACGTTATGATTGACGAATCGAGAGTGTGAGGTGGGCTTCCCCCTTAATTGTCATTATAGGATGGATTTCCACCATGTAACGCTCAGGCGTTACATGGTGGAAATCCATTCCAGAGGCCACTTTTTATTTCCGGAACAATTTCTAATGACAAGTGCAGCAGGAACGCCAGCAGAAATAACTAATGGAATTAGTTCCATTAGTTATTTCTGCTGCCGTTCCTGCTGAAATTGTTCCGGAAATAAAAAGTGGCCTCTTGTTATATCAGGCAATTTATTCCAACTCCTGCACCACTCTCGATCGAGACCATGGAGCGAGCCATGATCTACAGCGGGAGTAAGTGGGACTGCGCCGCCTCTTTCTGTGAACTGGGCATGTGAGTGAAAGAGGTGGCGGGGCGGGAACGGGAAAGAACTGTCAGTCCTCCCACCACGACTGTCATACTGTATTTCGAAGTTCGAAATAGCGATGAACTGTAGCCCAAAAGTACCGAAACGCGTATCACGTTATGCGAAAGTGCGCCACATCGATACCCATAATTTCGAATGTTTTCCACCACGAAGCACGGTAGTGCGAAAGTATTCCACATCGATTCACACATTGTCGAATGTATTCCATCGCGATGCACGTCAGTGCGAAAGTCTAGTAAATGCGAAGGCATGCTACTTCTTGCTTAACACAGAAATGTTTTTTTGACCCGGAGACTGAAGGTTAGGCACTTCACCGCCCCACTTCGGGGGCTCCACCACACACCATGGCTCGCACTACGGCCGGCAGCGAAAGGTCCCTACCGCTAAAGCCCGTAAGGGCGATGCGCAGCCCGTTCCACGCCGCACACTCAGTGAGGGTGTGTTCCGCCGAGTCTATGACGCCACTTGGGCAGTGACAGCACACAGGGTCTGACTCCACACCCACCACCTCCCACAGGTACTAGACAAAACAGCCATGTCCTGTGAGAAGCTGATATTGTACGCTGGAGCACCGTGTGTCCTCTACACCCAAGTCTGAAGGATGGGCCGGATCGCCCTCACGAGCCACACGCTTGTGGAAGGGTCCTCCAACCTAATTGCCCACTCCTGAAAGAGATCGTCGCAAGACGACCTTCTCCAGCGACCGATGTTCTCTGGGAGCAAGCGACCTCCACTACTACGCACCAGGGCGCTCTCCTCGTGCTGGAATACATACGACAATATGTGAATCGATGTGGAATACTTTCGCACTACCGTGCTTCGCGGTGGAAAACATTCGAAATTATGGGTATCGATGTGGCGCACTTTCGCACTAGCATGAGTCGGGTTTCGGTACTTTATGGCTACAGTTCATCGCTATTTCGAACTTCGAAATTCAGTATGACAGTCCCTCTCCGATACCCGAGTTCCGCAGTCGGCGGCCTGGGCGCCGCCGACGTGTCTTCGCCGAAGTCTATCGGCCTCCATGACCGGGGGCCTGAGGACGGTGAGAGGGCTGCTCACCGTCCTTACAGAGGCAGGCCCATGACGGCAGCGTGACGTGAGGGATTCACGTACGCCGCCCTTAGAAGCGGAATCACACCCGAAACCCCCCAATGACGCGGGATAGCACTCGAACCACCCCCTGGGCGAGGCCGCAGTGGTGGCCGTAGGTCTTTTGGGCGTCCTGGGACATCTTTCCGAGGGCTTACCCGGGGCTCCCAACCATAGGCTCCTGGGCGTTACGTGAGGTTTTTTAGTTGGTAGGAGTCCGGCATAGCATCCATGATGGATTTTCCCTCGCCTTAAAAAAGACACCCCTATACCAAATTTCAGAAAGATTCTTTCAGCTGTTAGTGCGTAAGTACAATTTAAGCAGATATCATCATTGTAAAGTTACGGATATAAGTCGTATTATGTGACAGGTAAAACCGCATATCGTGAAAATAAATCTTAGCAATATTATAAATGCGAAAGTTTGTGAGAGCGGATGTTTGTTACTCTTTCACGCTCGAACAGCTGGACGGATCTTGCTGAAATTTGGTACAGGGATACATTATAGTCTGGAATAACACATAGACTACTTTTTATTCCGGGAATAAGTTCCGATCGGACGTGGGAACGGGAACAAACTTTTACGCGGGTGAAGCTGCGGATATCAGCTAGTAACTTATAATAACAAACCCATTAGGGATTATGTTCATGGACCGTAACACATCAACTATTAATAAGTACACCAAAATAATGAGTTATTTCCCATCATTTAATTTTAATAGCGTTCTTTAATTCAATTACATACTTGGCGCAGCGATAATATACAGGTGAATTTTTTAAAAGGGCTTGGATGGCCACATCAGAAACTATAAGGAATAGCTAAAAATGCTCAAAGGAGTTACGATCCCGATTCTGATAAAACTTAAAACCTCATCATTAGATTTTTGAAAAACCAATCATCCTAGCTGGGAATCGAACCCATTGATTTTGAAAAAAAAAACACATCCTTTATTATTACACCATACGATAGTGTCGCTGATAAGTATCAAATTCTGCGAAGTAATTGATATACGGCAAATTTCAGGAAAGTTTGGAATTTGTATCATAGTTTGTTGATTCGTTCGAAATCCCAGAATAGAGCGTAACTATTCCGTGTTTTAAATCATGCTCAGAATGATTCTTCGGAGAATATTCTAAACGGAATCAATAATATTGAATGCAGTACGATCCTTGAGGTCTCGAATCCAGCTATGTATTGAAAACAATGGACATTTTGAACAATTAATCAGTTAACGTAAGCAAAATAAATTGTATTTTGTTAAAGATGAGCACTTTCCTTTAGTTTGCCGTATGTCATTGCTTCCCAGAATAAGATCCTTAATAGCAACACTATCGTATGGTGTAATAATATAGGATGAGTTTTTTTTTTCATAATCAATGGGTTCGATTCCCAGCTAGGATTATTGGTTTTTCAAAAATCTAATGATGAGGTTTTAAGTTTCATCAAAATCGGGCTCGTGACTTCTTCGAGTATTTTTCGCTATTCCTTATAGTTTCGGATTTGGCCATCCAATCCCTTTTGAAAAATTCATCCCTGTATACGACTGCCGTATGATCTTGGGTTCAAATTCTTTTTCGGATTATTTTTCGGTTTCTGAATCTGGAGGTTTTCTATATACGTATATTATTTATGTTTAAGAAGTATATAAATTTGGTTTTCAGTTGTCTACAGCGCATTGCATAAGCTTATAATTATTTGCATAATTTGAGCTAGATAGTCTTGTGTAAAAAAAAATGTCATACCCATTTTTGTAATACCGTTGCTAAATAGTCTATAGAGGAAAGATTGTTTGTTTGTTTGCATCGAATAGGCTCCGAAACTACAAGCCCGATTTGAAAAATTCTTTCACTGTTGGGAAGCTACACTCTTTGCGTTGAACATAGGCTATATTTTATTCCCGTATTCCTTCGGGAACGGGGATTACGCGGGTGAAACCGCGTGCCGTTCGCTAGTACGAGTATATTTTGCTTAATTTAGGATAGAGCGCGTTGCGAGTCCAGACGGGAGAGAGAAGATAAGTAGGTATTGTGGCGTAAATTGGGAGCGACCTACATCCTGCGCAGTGGACTTCCATAGGCTGATTTGACCGATTGAGCGTTGTAAGAAAAAAAAATCCCACACATTTTTTTTAATACCGTTGCTTAATAGTAAATCATAAACATACAAATCTCTTACCTCCTTAAGATACAAAGGTATAACGACATAGCACCCAGCGGCAGCTATACCAGCGACGACACGCGAGGTGATCAGTGCCCAAGGTTCCAGAGAGAGCAGCATTATCGACCATCCTACCTGGAAAATATTCCTGTATAAGATATTTTTATACTTGGAAGGGTTTTCCGCAATCGTTTCCCATAATATTTTTGTTGTTTTTTTTTGCTATGTTACTGTTTTGCTTACTGTTTTCACATCTTTTCTTTTGTACCTATTTATTTCATGGCTAGAGACTGTTTGGCAACCGGGGCTCGTTAGGGGTCTGGTTTAAAACCAGCGCTAGGCACCAGACGCTGAACCAAACCCCATTCGGCATGCTTGAGGGATTGCCTTGATTGATGAAAATTCGTCCATGTAATTTCCAAGACCAAGACCAACCTTAGCTGACAATCCTCGCGAATTCAGCCCGTCGCTTAAGAGTCCATATGACGCCAAATGGACTATTAGGTACTTTGATCTAGATATCAGGACTCGTGAGGTCTACTGAATTAAAATTTTAACACAGACAACTTCAGTTCATGAACTAAAAACGCTCGAGGCTAGAAACACGATTACTGATAAAATCTCGATTTTTGTGTTGAAAATATCTCGATTTCATGAAATTTTAAGCTAGATGTCGTATGTTATAAGTTGTTTTTATAATATAAAATATTTATAAGAAAGACAATTGTTAAATCTTCATTTGCACTAGAGCATATTTTTCATATTGGTTATAATTTTTTTATAATTAATTTATTTCGTTAAAAGCGCACAAAAACCGATCGCATCACTCTCTTTCTTGCACGCTAAAATGTATATATGTTATCTGCTTTTAACAATTTGGCGGTTTACTAATGTTTGCCATAATTTAAAATGCCATAATTTCATATGCCATACTGGTTTTTGCCATAATTTCATTAGATATAACGCTTCAGTTGCCATAATCGGGAAATGACATAAACTGACTTTCAATAATTCCATTGGTCATAATCGATCAAGTGTCATAATAATTTAAATCCATAAATGTATTTGCCATAATTTTCGTTTTCAATAATGCCATTTTCCATAACTTTTATTCACCATAATATAAATAAAGATAATTTATACGACACAGATATTTTATTAACAATTAAACCTAAAACTAAACCTCATATGGCGTCTCTAGCTAACTAAGCTCGGCGGAGCCCCGCCTCGCGGGGCTGCTACTTCTGGGTGGTTTAAAAAAAAACCACGAAGACTAAGTTGTTATAGAAAGTCATTTTATGGCAAATAAAAGGTATGACTGTTGAGTTGTTAAGGCAAACGTTATTAGTATAAATGATAATAGTGCAAGTAAATATTATGATCGGGGATGATTATGGCAAACAATAATAGTGCAAATGAATTTATGGAAAACGAGAGAAGACCCAATTTGGCGTCTGGTAGGCTCTTAAGGTTTTGTAGAGATATCTTCAAGTAGTACACTTGTTGTTAAACGGACGAGGTTATGACAAAGAGACGTCAAACTCGAAACATTATCGTCTGTCTCTTCAGGGTCATACAGTAAGGTTAATTTATAGATTTTTGTGTTGAAAATACCTCGATTTCGTGAAATTTTAAGCTAGATCTCGTATGTTATAAGTTGTTTTTGTAATATAAAATATTTATAAGAAAGACAATAGTAAAATCTTCATTTGCACTAGAGCATTTTTTTCATATTGGTTATAGTTTTTTTATAATTAATTTATTTCGTTAAAGCGCACAAAAACCGATCGCACCTCTCTCTTTCTTGAACGCTAAAATGTATATCTTCTATCTTCTTTTAACAATTTGGCGTCTGGTAGGCTCTTAAGTTACTTACCAATGAAGTGCTCGTGGCCCCGCGGACTCAGTGTTCTTTAAACGATCACTGTAGTAAGCAAGATTTACAATGATCAGTCATAAAAGGGTGGGCACTACTTTGTGACATGTATTTGCGAGCGTTTCCGTGCTTCGGAATGCACATTAAGCCGTTGGTCCCAGTTGCCAGTAAAATGGCAGTCGTTAAACTAAGTTGATGGCCTCAAGGGGCGGCTTGAAAATTTTAACAGCGGGCTGTACAACCTGAGCATGTCCATATCAACACGGCAATACGGCTCACCACCTATTACGTAGGACCAAATAAAAAAGATGAAATGTGGGCTATAATATGCCTATCCCTTCAGGGATTAAACAGGCGTGATCATATGATATGTATAGGTATACTAAAGAAACTAAAAAAAATACTCACTAAAAGCAAAAACGCTGTCAACATCGCTGTAAACTTTCTGCCAAACTTATCGGCTATATGGCCGGCTGGGACGGCTCCGACAATACTTGGAATGAAGGTTACGGACACCATCCAGGAGATAGTCTCGTCAGATAGCGGCTCTGGGGCTGGCCCGTCAGGAGACTGTAACACTGCAGCCATTGGAGACAGCCAGCCCATCAGCATGCCGTTGTTTGCGGCCGGAATTGAGACTGGAATAATGAGAAGTATTATTTCTCTTTAATAGTTGAACTTTTAAAAAAAAATACTTTATATACCTACCTACGTTAATGAATGTAATGTGATGACTGACGCTTTAACAGATAAGGCTACTAATACGTAAGGAGACCCTCCCCCTATATAAAAAAACAACCTGCTCCAAGGACCAGTCTAACTACAGAACTTAGATATCGCCTTTATTGGTTGTGGAGGTCCAAATATTTGTTTACATCATGAATGTTTGTTTCGGAGTTTGGTTATTTCTAATAGTTCTATATATAATGTACCTACGTAGATACATACATTATGGGCACGCCTTTATTCCCCATCGAAGGTTATTTTTAAAATATGCATGTATTTAGCACATATTACGTGAGACAACATTGTTATTGTCCCCAACAGCGCATAACAATTTGTTTGACAAATTATCATAAGTGATCATAAATAAGTACTACCCACAAAAATCAGAAAAGATATTTGTGGTACTACCCGTTCGCTCTAAGTTTGCCGCTGGCGTAGAGGCGTATACACGAAATTTTAATTAGACGAAGTAAATTTACAGTAGCTAATGTCACTTCGTCATAGAAAATAAGCAACATTGTATGAAGAAGTGACATTACTGTCAATTTACTTCTTCTAATTAGAAATTCGACTTTAGTAGATATGGAGCCGAGCGGCAAAGTTAGAGCGAACGAGCAGTACCTAATGGTTAAGCAATGAAAAATAAGTACCAATTGTGGGACATTTTTTACCCATCGCCATGTAGACCATACTAACCTCTTAAATAACCTAGTTTTATGAGATCTAGACAACTGACATGTCACCTCTTTATCGTGGAAGGGGTAGGCAGAGGCCTTGATTATATTCGCCCATATTTCACCTAATAGTAGGTACTTATTTTTCATTGCTTAACCGTTAATTATTTATAATCACTTAAGATAATTTGTTAAACAAATTGCTATGCGCTGTTGGGGACAATAACAACGTTGTCTGTCATTGTAATGTTCTTATTAACTTTAAAATGTTGGCCATAGATCAAACGTCAAAGTAAATCAGTATGTTTGTTTGTCCATATAAAAACTACATTACATTACGAGTAGATCTGTAGCTACGAGATCCGAGCTTTGGGATTTTTATTTCTTCAATTATATAGGTAGGTAACTACTTGCGGACTTTAATGCGATGCTATCAAAAACAAAATGACAAACTAAAGATTCCTTGCGAGAATGCCAAATTTTCCATTCCTATTTATTTTAGAGGACGTCACGCGGTTTCACCCGCGTAGTTCCCGTTCCCGTGGGAATACAATATTTTTTCTTCCATAAGAACCTTCTCCTGACAATACCTTACACAACAAAAAAAGAATTAGTGAAATCGGTCCACCCGTTCTGAAGTTATGCGCTTACCAACACATTTTGCGATTCGATTTTAAAAATTTAAGATAAGATAAGTACTTACTAGCTTCTGCCCGCGACTTCGTTCGCGATGTGATATTAACCAATAACAATTCATCTTTGACCTGTCCAATGCATAGCTCTTCTATTAAGAGATATAGGTATTACCGGATATTGAGTCTAGAATTAGCGTAGATGACATCGCTCCGTGACTGGGTCAAGGGGTAAAACTGCATTATCAAGCGTGAGCGATTACTTAGGTTTATGTATGCAAAACCTTTTTTTGTGATAATTAACTAGCATCCTGCATGAACGTTATTGAACATTTTAACACACAACTGTGTGTTATATCCTGTGGCTCAAGCTTAAGTTTTACTACTTTATCTAGTAGTAAAAATTAAGCTTGAGCCACAGGATATAACTAAACTACTGAAAAATACTTTATAAATACTTATTTTTCGGGCTCTTACCCAAATGAAAACTAAACGGGTCGATAGTGGACAAAAATGCTTAACAGTGTAATTGAATTTTAAAAAAAGCCTTTGACACTATTTCTGTTCCCATACTCTTAGATAAACATGAAAAAATTGGCTATAGAAACACAGCCCTCACATTACTCAAAAGCTATCTATCAGCTGAGGACGTGATTAATAATCATACCAGTGATGGTGCAAGGGTATCTTACGGGGTATCACAGGGTAGTGCGTTGGGCCCCATGTTGTTTCTTTTATATATTAATGACCTTTACAATATGCAAATCAGCAACACCCACATCTTTTCTAATTCTGATGATACGGCAGTGTTCTTCAAGGGTCAAAGTTGGATTGAAGAAAGAAAACGCAGAAAAGGGTATAAGCATAGTTGCCAAATGGCTAAAAGAAATCTTACTAACACTCAACCAACACTGCTAAAACTAACTTCATACGTCATACTATACAAAATATTACTCAGCCGAATGCCGAATTCAAACTCGCGATACATTCGTGCATATTTTGCTTAAAAGGTGACCTCGATTAATATTTTTCTATTTAAAAATATTTGTTGAAACAATAAAGATTTGAGATATGAGATTTGAGACAAGTTTCACAACACCATCTGCAGACGCCAGGAATGCTGGCAAGTCCACATCTTGTGCGCGTCGTACTTTGTGTCGTCGTCGTCGTCGTCGTCGTCGTACTTTCGTCGCGCGACCTCTGTTTGTATTTTTTTGTAAATACCTACCAATAATATAACATGAGTAATGTAGCAATCTTTGACACTTAAACGAAAGGCTTAGTACTAGAAATTAAATATTATGAAACTGTTGACTGACTGAAAATCAGGATAATAGGATACTTTTATCCCTACCTATTCCGAAGAGCAAGAGCAGCAGCAGTTCGCTACTGTTAGGTATCTTACTCTGTTTACTGTTTACTGTATAACAAAGTGAACCTTGATAAATTTAGAAAATATCTCAGCTGTTTAAGCTTCGCGGAAATAATCGATAATGGTGATCCTGAAACAGCATTTACCGAATTCCATGACTTATTTTGCCTTTTGTAGAGCTTATGTTTTCCCATCGTGAAACATAAAAAGAGTATCAAATCCCACCAAAAATGGATCAGTAAAGGGATGAGCTATGCACAAAACCTAAGAGGCAACTGCTGTGGTTATACAGAAAGTCAAAAAATTAACTGGACAAGATTGCTTTTAAAACATAAAGAGAGATTAAATACAGTAATTACTCTTACAAAAAGAGCTCAAAATAGTCACTGTATAAATACCAGTAAAAATAAATCTAGAGCTAGTTGGAACATTATAAACAAAAATAAATTGAATGTCCCAAAAGATCATATCGTCCCCGTAGAGGGGAATTCTCTAACTGATATGAGGCTAGTTTTGAGATACGGGCGTTTAAAGTTTCAATAAATGAAAAAAAATCATAACTTTTTAAATAAAATGTTTATTGAATTTTTTTGACTGAGATTCGATTAGTTAATTTCATTGTATTGTACATCAGACACAGGATAATACTTTTGTAATTTACGAGTAATTTAGTAAAACCAATGTTAGTTAGTTTTCGCACTTTTAAATATGTCATGGAGATTATCTTAAATGCCTTTAATTAAATATTGCTTAAATGAGAGTACTAACTGAATCATCTAAAGTGATTTGGTGATTTATTACTTGATATTTTAATCACCATTACGTGTTTTATTCAAAATGCTAAACTAAAAAGAAGAATAACTAGGAAGAAAATAGACAGTTAAGTCAAGTATTTTTGCCATTTAAAGTAAAAACCGGCAAACTAAACAAAATTAACTAAAAAAGTCGGTAAAAAAATGGTGAAACTGCCTATTAAGCAATTACTGCTCAACTTCTGACTATGGTTCGTTCTTCATTCGGTATACATGGGCTTATGGTAGTAAGCACAAGGGTTTGAGAGGTTAGTTTCCTGCCCCTGCCACACAGAATACTGAGTCCCAGTGGGATTTAACGTCTTAGCCCATCAGATAAGGAGATCAGGCGCGTGTAAGAGGTCTGCTTGCAGGCGTTCCGTTCTTCGGCGTACATGGGATTGACGGTCTTGTCGCTGAAAGTGACGGGGCTAGCATGCCCTTTGCGTCCGTAGTAATGGAATATTAGTTGGGTTCAGCAGTGGTGAGGATCGTCCAGTCCAGAGATCTTGAGATGAAGTGGGTAAAACTGGCACATTCGCAGCGGTCGGAGAAGACATCTGGGGTACTCGCTGTATCGGTCGTTAAGGCAAATGTTTGTGGCCGCCCCGTGCCGGTTGCGCTCCAGAGAATGGCTCCTACTCTGTCTTTAGGCTGCATGTGAATTATTATGTTGTTATGAACACGATGTACGTGTGCCCATGATTTGGACGTGCTGTCCACGCGTTTGCTTTCTCCCATGGTCTGATCCAAATAGTCCGTGTGATCACGCGGATACCGAAAAGGTCAAATCCTAAGTAGCTGACGAATGTCCAGCTCAAAACAGTGAGCCTACTATTGAGTTTGTGTGGGACTGTCACCTCGATTACTTTTAGGTCATCGCGTATTCTTCTATCAGCACCATAGGTGTCTGCTGTAGCTACAAGATGCAAACTCGTTCTTGCGTCAAATACTACTCTTTCCTTTGGCACACCTTTATACAGTGGAGAGAATCTTTGCCAGGATCAAGCACTTCAATAGATAAGATAGAAAGATAGAAACAGAGCTACTACACAAAAGTGTTGTATTCATGGCGCCATTAATTTACAATAAACTGCCAAGGACAATAAAAATGCTCAACACAAATAAATTTAAGACCACTCTTAAGAGAATGCTAACTGAGAAATGTTATTATAGTGTCACTGATTTTCTTGAAGATAAAACGCTTTTAAATTATAATGTTGATATATGACTACTGCATAGGTTTGAGGAATAATGAGATTATGCATGTATCTACTTAATGCTTTTGATTTGTTATTTAATTTTGTAATTATAAGCCATCATATTTGTATACCAAGTTGGTTTTGGTGAAACATGTTGACACAAAATATATTTAAGATTTGCGTGTATAATAAGCACTTAGCCACGTACTTATTGTATTGTACCCACACATGTTTTTGCAAATAAATTATATCTTATCTTATCTTATCTAGATATCTTAACCTCACCGTAAAAACGTGTTATGTACGCTAAAAGGTCACCCACTGTGTCGAGTAACAGTAGCAATGGCCCATCATAGCATTAACGGATATTCATCATTGTTGTTACAATATTTGTCTACTAAACACAGTCTTCGACCTGGGAATTAGTCGTAAAGATGTTAATAAGCATGCCAGTTATTTTGGCCCTTATAAACCAGTGATCTATCAGGATAAAGCAGTGGTGGCAGTTTGGAAATTAAGGGGCCGTACTCACAATCTACAAGACTATTGACAGTACCTAGTTCTCAATCTGGCAGCCATATGATGTGCCTAGTTTAGCTCCGCTTGAAGAACCCTGGGTTACTTCCAAATTTATATTGTTCTACAGAGAAACGGTCTTATGAATCCCTCAGTTCTGACAAAGATTCTCTCCACTGTATAACAGTGAAACCATTGCCTTGCGCAAATTTTATGGGATTGAAAATAGTGGGTGGGATTAGGTTATAGAGCTCTTCAGGGCACTCGCCGTGATAGACGCTATTTTAATGCGCTGCTCCATTGGCTCGAGGCTTCCCGCCACCTCAGAACAATAGATTATGCGAATAGGACGCCTTTGCACAGCGCCCAGTGTGTCCAGTAAGTGCCTCGAAGAGTCATTATAAAGGTGAGCAGAACGCGCAAACAGATGATTATGGAGGCTCAATAAAGCTGAATATCATTTTAATTGCTGAGCTCACGTCACACGTCAATACCGAAGCCGTTCAGATCGTCCTTCAGCATAATAATTGTACTCTGAATAGAGGGGAAAGTTAGAAAAGTTATTTTTTAGCTATTACTCAGATTGTGATTACAGGCATTGATATCGATCAGGCTTTCGCATCCCCATTGAGAAATGCGGTCCAGATTCTGGTCAAGATCTCTCCTCAGTGTTGGTTCACTCCACTGCTCAACGGGCAGAGAAACTCTATAACACCCGTTCAGAATGCTATCGTCTGCATAGCAATGTATGCTCCCAGAGACAGCATGACATTGGCGTGCAGAACTAAGAGAGTTGGGGACATCATGTACCCCTGTATTACCCCGGCATTAAATTTCATAAGAAAACCTGATCATCACGCAGGAACCGTATATCCATTGTACCCCATTCAGAAATACAACGGGCCTCCGTTTTATTGCTGGATGGGATACAATCTTAGAGTATAGAACAATATTTACTCTGAGGATACAATGGATCGCTTTTTCATAAGCCGAAAGTGTGGAAAGAAACGACGCATGCCACTATCTAAGGCGAATTGCGCGGATGCAACCTGCGGTTTCAAGTAGATAATAACTAATCATGTGGAGAACGCCATTACATTTTTTGAGATGTTGGTCTCAAATTCATAAGGTATAAATTCATTAAATGATTTTAGTTACGTAAAAATTGGCGCATTTAAGACATATTTGTGTGCGAGAACTCACTAAAAGATAGTACACTCATTTGCAAAAAAAACGGGCACCTAAGCAATGAACCATTTCAAATGTTAATACACATTCTTCAGCTCTCTGATGGACTGCGGAGCCGGGTGTACTGATCTCACATGCCGTTTTAGAACGTCCCAGATATGTTCTATGGGATTGAGGTCGGGACTTCGAGCTGGCCAATCCAAACGACGAATGCCGACCTTTTGCACATACGCATTAACATCGCGGGATCGGTGGGCGCGAGCATTGTCGTCCATAAAAATCGAGTCTTGGCCAAGAGCGGCCAATGCGGGTTGTGCATGAGGAATTAGAACTTCCGTTATGTATCGATGCCCAGTCAGTGAGCCGATTTCAATGAAGACTAACTCTGTACGTTCCATTGAATTTATTCCTGCCCAAAACATAACAGAGCCCCCACCATAAGGTGTGATTTCTTCGAAACATGCATCTGCTAAGCGCTCTCCTTGTCTTCTTAGCACTCGCCGACGTCGATCTTCACCGAACAGAGATATCCTGGCTTCATCAGAGAACAAATTTCAACACGGCGATGGGCTCACCACCTGTTACGTGGGACCGAATTGTACACGGTGAAATGTGGGCCGGTATAGGCCTCTGCCTACCCCTTCGGGGATAAAGGCGTGAGTATATGTATGTATGTATGTATGTATCAGAGAACAAAACCCTATTCCAATCTTCTTGAGTCCATGATTCACAATTTCTAGCGAACCTAAGCCTGTGAACTCTGTGCTCACGGAGTAATTTAGGGCCGCGGGCCGGGCGGTAACTGCGTATATTGGCAGCGAGAAGCCTCCTCCTGACCGTCCATAGACTAATATGCACATTTCTTACTTCTTGGAGGTTGTTCTTAAGATCCACATACGAAGATTTGCGATTTCTCAATGCGCGACTCAAAAGAAAACGATCATCCCGTGGTTGGGTACCTGGTTTTCTTCCAGAACCAGGCCTTCTCTCGACGGAACCAGTCTCCAGATATCGCTGCCAGGTCCTTTGGACCGTCGAGCGACTAACATTTAGCCTCCTAGCCACGAAACATTGGCTGCAACCCTCTTCAAGCAGCGCGATAATTTTGGTAGCTTTTACCACTTTATCTACCATTTTTAATACAGCCAAACAGCAATAAATAAGGCTTTGACAGTCAAGGATATGAAATTAATCGATAAAAATTGAATAAAAGTTGTGAAAGTCGATGTTAACTTCTGGAACTTCGCGCCAAAAATTTAGGATAAAAAGGGGTTTTCTGTAAAAATGAGCATCAAATGAAAATTTGAATTTAGAACGTACTTTTTTAAATACCACGGCATTTTCAAAACCGGCCAGTAACGTGTACAAACGATTGAAACCTTTTTGGTATTGTATCTTTTTAAAGATGAATGAAAATCAAAACCGCCCGTTTTTTTTGCAAATGAGTGTAGTTATTTATTACTATTCAATATATTTTGTTTTTACATAAAATGTGTCGACTAAAATCACTTAATGAATTTTATTTTTGTATGTAAAGGCAAATCGACTCAGATATCTTAGAGTAAAAATAATGAAGTGCTCTTAATTATTGTTTTTAGTCAAGAACAGTGAATGAAATAATCCGTAACATATTTAATTTAATTTACACCTGTAACTTGTATTCCATAGTTGCGTTTTGGTGACTTTTCACAAAAGCTAACTTTCTTATTTAGATAAATATATTAATGGCGGTCAGATACAAAAATTAAGAAAAAATCAGTGAGTGTCATGGCATTCATAACTCATTTTACCAAAAAGTGTCAGTTAGTTAAATTTCGCTCTACGGGGACGAAATACAGAGGTTAAATGTAAATCGACAAATTATTACAAATCCTTATGACATTGCTCAGCATTTCAACAACTTTTTTGTAAATCAAATTGAATTATTGATAGTGAATAATAACATCGCCTTAAATAGGGACTTGACATCAAAAAATTCGACATTACATAAAAATTTGACATTAAATAGTAAATTGACATCAAGCAACAATTTGGGACATAGTGATAATTTGACATTGAATAGTTTGACATTAAATAGTGACTTGACATCAAAAAACAATTTGACATTAAATGATAAAGTAGAATTTAAAAACAATTATGACAATAGTAATATAAAATCAGAAAGAAACTCAAAACTAAATAGAAAGTCTAAAGTACCTTTTTGCGCAGGCTACAAGTCTATATTTATGAATCCAACAACACCACACGATATTAACAGAATTATCCAATCACTAAAAAACACGCCCAGTATAGGATACGATGAGGTCTCTACACGCGTTCTAAAGCACGTAAGTGAGGTGATATCACCCGTATTATGCCATATCTTCAATCTATGTATTTCCGAAGGAGTATTTCCTTCTAAATTAAAAACCACTATCATAAAACCCATTTTTTTAAAAACTTGACCGTGAAAATATGACGTGTTACAGACCCATAGCCCTCATTCCTGTTCTATCTAAAGTAATGGCAAAAAATATTTATGAGAATTTAAATAATTACTTAGAAAAATATCAAATAATCACCAAGGCGCAAACAGGTTTTCGAAAATCAAAAACCATAAATCAAGCTATATTTAAATTTCTAGCAGAAATAATGAAAAGTCTTGATAGAAACATACCAGCCTGTGCATTATTTATGGACCTTACCAGGGCCTTTGACTGCGTAGACCATAAAATACTTAAAAATAAGCTCTACGCCTGTGGCATCCGAGGCAATGTATTGAATTTGATTATGTCATATCTCACAGATAGAAAACAAGCTACATCTATCACAAGAATCTGTGAAATACAGAAAAAGGAAATGATATACACGTCAAACTATAAAGAAGTTAAATATGGTGTGCCTCAGGGAAGTGTTTTGGGTCCATTATTATTCCTCATTTATATAAATGAATTTCCTAAAGCTGTTAATGCCCCAATGTTTCTCTTCGCAGACGATAGTACGGTAGTATTTTGTAACAGAAATCAAAATATTCTAAAAACCACTATAAACAACAGCCTAATTAATATAATAGATTGGCTAAAGGACAATAATCTTGTAATCAATTTTAACAAAACAAACATCATGGTGTTTAGGAATCGTGCTAGATATTTACCTCAAAACTTTGACATCGAATATTCGGGTACCATAATAGGTGAGGTGGAGACGACAAAATTTCTGGGACTACAAATAGATTCTACATTAAATAGGAAGGCACACATAGATTTTATCTGCACAAAACTAAATAAAAGCGCCTATGCACTATACAGACTCTCTAGGACGGTTAATATTTCCACACTCTTATCTGCGTACTATGCCTATGTGGAATCAGTTTTAAGATATGGTGTGATATTTTGGGGGAATTCCACAGATTGGGAGGTCGCCTTTAAAGCGCAAAAGCGGTGCGTAAGAGCCATGATGAGAATCAAACGGACAGAGAGCTGCAAACCTCATAATAAACCCTTGAAATTACTTACATTACCAAGCCTTTATATTTTAGAAATAGCTATTTTTGTGAAAATGAATTCTAATTTTTTTGAAAGATTGAATAGCAATCGTAATAAACACAAAATACACACAATACCCAATAAGACAGCTCTTTTAAACAAAAGTGTCTATTGCATGGTCTCTAAAGTATACAATAAATTACCTACTGAGCTGCTTAAAATAGAAACAATTCATGTATTTAAACAAAATCTCTATAATATATTAATTGACAAAGCATACTATAGCATACGGGAGTTTTTAGATGACAAAAATGTTAAAATGTAATACGTTAATGGACTGATTGACTCAATTTCTTAATGTATTTTAATTTTGTATCCCTCTGTTTGATATTGTTATGATTTTGATTTAATTTAATTTTATAATTGTTTCAATTTATTTGTATATTTTTGTATGATCATAAATTTCGCTTTATGTTCCTTATACTAATATTTGCAAGTCTGCGGGTGGAAGATGGAGAAGCTCGATTTTAATGTAACACCACTGTAACCCATTTTCGCAAATAAACGATTTATGAATTTATGAAATTAATTATGTTATCAATAGAATTACATACTATGAGATCATGAAATTGAATGCGAAATGACCTACTAAAGCCTACTTTTCTGAGACCAGTTTTATATATCCGCACATATAAATAGTACCTACATACACGCTTTATCCCTCGAAAGGGAAAGTATATCGTTAGGGAATTCTCGCTACTGTATTTTGTCTTCATCATAAAATCGACTCCAGACTTAAATTGTAAAAATACTATTATAAAGCACTTAATAAAAAAATTACAGACGCCCTAGATGCCCCTACAATTTTCGTTCCCTTCGATTTCTCCAGGAAGCCGTCATCAGATCCTGACTTCCTTGAAATAAGACCACCTTGGGAGTATCTATTTTCCAACGAAAAAAAAATTTTCACATCGTTACAATCCATAAACATGGAGTTCTGCGCGAAAAAACATTAAAAAAAATAAACGGCCGAATTGAGTAACCTTCTCCTTTTTTGAAGTCGGTTAAAAAATATTACTAACTGACTAACTTAGTATAATTAATCTCAAGTTACTGCCATTGTTGTGGAGTACATAGTAACTGATTTCAATGCTCATCAATTTTTTTTTGTAAGTTATTATTAGTAGGAATGACGACATTCACGCTGTTCAATATAATTACATAAGTACTCAGTTTCTTTACAAATAGTTCATGTATTTTAAGTTCTTGTCTAGCAGAGAATAATACTAACATATAAATCCGTCATGTTATGAGAATCTGAGCGTTTCAACAGATCGTTTCTCTGTCGAACTATACAAACTTGAAACGACCCGCCCGCGCACGTATTTCCCTTATCTTACAATCCCGACTTCTTCAAGTGGAGAGTGAAGAGGCACATCACAGGGCCGCTAACTTGAGGACCACTGTCAGAAGTCTTACGGACTGTGAGAGTGACCCCCAATCGGTAGTGATCCCCACGGCTTTCCATCAGGTGGGCCACCTGATGGAAAGCCGTGGCGAACTCTCGCCAAATTGTCGCCACCCACCTGAGGTGGGTGGCGACAATTTGGCGAGCTTCATATGAAATAATGTTTGGAAAATCGGTAGGTACTTACCTATGAGTGCCATTAGGAATTGGTTGAAGTAGCCTCTTTCTCTGTACCGCGAGATCCATTTTATTGGTAGGGCTTCTAGCATGGTGAGATACGGCTATATTGCGAGTAACGGTATTTTCAATAGAAAACGTATCCACGAATGATTCTGTAAAGAGAAAACAAAATTTATAACATTATCGTAGTACAGTATATAATCGGTTCTTTAAAAGAAGCTTTCTGCTTGAACTATGCAGATCACGAGTGAACGAACTAGCCAAAACCACTCAATACCTCTCTATCCGGCTAGCGCCGGGCGCCCGACCCTGGTATGGTAAGCCCCATACTTTGTCTACCCCTGCAACCTCACATAAGAGTTCGGCTGTTAAGCCTAAGGGCATAGATTACAGAGCAGCCCACGTGCAGGCTGCTGTCCTCAGGCCCTCGTCAAAAGAAGCTATGGCATTCGGCTTGACTTAAATAGTGCGGCATGAATTTTTAAGGTTCAACAAAACGCTCGCGTTGAAATTTTCACACTCGGGTTTAGTGAGTGATCGGTCGCTCTCCAGTACTGGGAATCGGATGAAAAACTGCCTTTCGCGTAGCAGCTTACGAAATAAAGCTTGCTTTTAGACTTTTAAATAATCCTATCTCCAGTGCTGTAGAATTTCAATAAATAAATAAATAAATAAAATAAATAAAATAAATAAAATAAATAAAATAAATAAAATAAATAAAATAATTAAAATAAATAAAATAAATAAATAAAATAAATAAAATAAATAAAATAAATAAAATAAATAAAATAAATAAAATAAATAAAATAAATAAAATAAATAAAATAAATAAAATAATTAAAATAAATCAAATAAATAAATAAAATAAATAAATAAAATAAATAAATACATATTCACGGACTTTTCACACAACGCTATCTGATTCCAAAGTAAGCTAGGAATAACCTGCTTGTGTTATGGGTATCAGACCCCGGATATTAAATACTTTTAAATACATACTTATCATACATAGAAAGAAACACCCAGACTCCAGAGACAAACATTTCCTGATCACACATTTTTTTAGCTCCGGTGGGAATCGAATCCACGAACTCGTGATCCGCAGTCGCACATTTCGACCTCTAGACCGACGTGGCCGTTGGTAATCAGTTTACAAAATAGGCTAGCTTTTGTTAAAGATTATTAGTTCTAATTATACCGTAGCTTTTTTTTATAAATAGATACATTTTAATCTATTTCAATTTCCCGGCCAAACGTTTTAAATAGGTACGTTTGTGCGAGTCCGACTGACACTTAGCCGGTTATTATTTACCACTTCAAAAATAACCGGCTAAGTGTCAGTCGGACTCGCGCAAAAGCGTTCCGTACTGAAAACAAAAAAAAAAAAGACGTTAGTAGTTGACATAGGTATTGAAAAACTTCACTTTGTACTGTTCCACAACAGTAGGTACAGGTGAAGTTTTTCAATATGTGTAGCAAGTTCCATCAAGTGCTATCAATCGACAGTATCAATAACGTTAGTTGTTCCTCCCTTAATTTATCATTTTTCTGATTTTAGTATTTGTTTTTATAGCGGCAACAGAAACACAATTTGTGAAAATGCAGCTTTAGGACGAACTTACTTTACATACAATAGTCACGCTTTTATCATACGGGATAGGCAGAAGCATAGACGCCCACATTTCACCTAATATTTTTATGTTCCAAATAAGTTGGCGCCTATTGCCATTCTGTACAGGCGCAGTTGTGACTGCCGATTGTTGAAATTATACGGAACAGATAACTGGGACCCACGGCTTAAAGTGCCTTCCAAAGCACCGAAAGTAAAAACTCTTAATTGTACACCAGGAATAACATTTGACCAGGTTAAGATTAAACATATTGTCAAAACTATTGACGGCCTTATCGCACAAGGCGATCTCTTACCGGCAACCTTTTTATGGAGACTGTAGGCCGTAGGGTGTGAATTTTTAGGGCAGTTGGTGTACAATAATACTGAGGTATAAAAAATACAAGAGCGAGGTGGTACCTGGTGGTAACCTGGTGGTAAAGCTCTTGCTGCAAGAAAGCCCGTGGTGCCCATAAAGCCCTTCATCAACTTGGACGTTTCATAAATACCTACCACTTCCTATAACGACGTTTTGCAAAGACTTTTTTAATACGGTTGCTCAAAAAGTGGCGTATTACAGGGGCTTATAGCGTTCGGGATGTGGGCTATTACACACTCGTGCTTTTTCTTTACCATTCCCACACTCGTGCGTTTTCTTTCCCAATTGTCAAAATAATGTCTGCGATTTATGCAAATATTTCTAAAAAAAGATACTAGGTAACTTGTTTCAATATCAGATTAAAAGTAATTTTAATTAAAATTTAAGCATAAATTAATATATAAGTATCGGCCAAGTTAAATTTATAAATATAAAAAAAGTTGGCTGTATGAAGTGCACTGCCAATGCCATAGTCTCTGCTTAGGAAGGTGTATATTATTTTACGGTTGGCGCCATTTTGGATATTCAGGTTTATTGTGTTTTTATTATTTTATAAAATTGCCTATTTTTTTCGCAACTGTATTAAAACTCGTTCCGACTGTCTACCCTCGCCTTCGGCTCGGGTCAACACCTGTCTCGTTGTAATAACAGAAATCCCACACTTGTATCGAAAACTACAATTTTCTACCCAGACATTTTGCTAACACAGACGTTTTACAATCTCGTCATACCAACCAAACCTAACCCAAGGATGGGTGTCGACTACTTTTTCACAGTGACATAGTACAAATTGTTTTAGAACCAAAAGTTTAGGTAAATTCGTCTAATTTGAACCAAAACCAGTTCATAGTAATGTATGCCATTTTCACACCTCATGAAGCATGAGACTTGTTACTATAATGAGTTATTCTAAATTTCATTAGAATCTGTAGAGCTATTTACACGAATATATTACCTATTGTAGACGGTAAAACCACGTTTTGTATCGAGTTTTCCTTCTCCTAAAGCTTATTTTTTTTTTATGCTACTAAGGTGTAATTACGCGGGTGAAACCGCGTGACGTCCACTAGTTTAGAATAATTTTGAAGAGTTTTCGTAAATAGTGGATATAATGCAAATGGATGGTAATGTAATGACCTACTTATTATTAACCTTTGCGCTCGGTAAGACTAATTCGCAGTACGCCTAACTCGCCTTATGAGTTATGACTAGTCAAAAGGAGATAAATAATAATAAATAATAATAATAATAAATAAATTCTTTATTTGTTGAACATAGTATTCTAAGGCATGCACGGTGTTATCACAAAAATTGGATCTTATGTTCCGCCAGTTTATGGCATACAAATTTACACACACACACACACAGTGGGTAATCCCATTACAATTTAAACATTATAAATTAATAGCTAAAATTGCAAAACAATAAGTAATAATAACTGTAAATGTATAAAATACTGGCTAAGATCAGTTATGTCACTCAATTTAAAATTTCAATGTCAAAAAATAATAATCTTTCTCATTAATTAAATTACAATTATTACAATAATAAATCACCTGATATCAAAATCATTTGAGGCAGAATACAACTGCCCTATATCACGCATACCAATACCATATAAATGAGATTAAAAACAAATCGTAAGATATGATGTCAATTCAATGAATATTTTATTTTCGTCTGTAAAAATTATGTCAAATATATTATTATCATTAACAGCACTCACGCTTAGTCACCAAATACTAAAGTATGTCAGTTAGATACTCTGATATTGATTATTATGCTTTCTGGATAAGTAAATAATTGAGCTGTTTTTTAAATTTGTCGACACTTTCTATCTGTAATAAACGCTTCGGTAACTTATTATGTACTTTTGGTGCCATTCCCAGAAAATTTGCACCAAATACAGACTTTAGATGTCTTATACATCGTATTCTATGACACTGTCGCGGGTTTGACAGTGTTTCAAACAAATGCATGTTACTTTTGACAAACATGATCACCTCAAATATATAAAGAGAAGGCAACGTTAGTAGGCGCAAGTTTTGAAAAGTTGGTTTACAACTAACAGTAGCCTTAATACCGCAGATTGCTCTTATGCATTTCTTTTGGGCTTTGAAGGCTCTTTCTCTATCTGAGCCATTGCCCCAAAAGATAATCCCATAGCGCAAAGTGGATGAGACGTAAGCATTGTATGCAGTAACTACAGTTTGCATTCCTGCTACTTTAGATAATTTGTAGTTTACATACACCGTCAATATGATTGCGCCATGTCAAACTGCTGTCTATTTCGATTCCTAAAAATTTTGTATGGTTTGTTTCGAGAATTTTATTGTTCATGTAACTTACTTGAGGTGTGACGTGGCTTGTTCTTTGTTGAAATAGCATTATTTTAGTTTTTTCGAAGTTAAGTTTTAAATTGTTACTGCTAAGCCATTCCACCAGTTATTTAAGACAGTCATTAATGTCTTTCTCAAAATCACTCCCATCCCTGGCACTGAACAATACTGTGCTATCATCTGCGAACAGTATCGTCGGATGACTAATAAGTTTGGGCATTTCATTTATATACACTAAGAATAAAAGTGGTCCCAAAACACTTCCCTGCGGTACTCCGCACTTAGATATTCGCTGAGTAGAAGCGTATGTTGTTTCTATGTTACTATGCGTATTGATATTTGTAATTAGAGTCACTTGTTTTCTATTAGTCAAATAGGATTCAATTAAATTTAGTGCATTTCCTCTTACACCGTAATGTTCTAGTATATCCTCAAAAGACTTGTATCCAGTGCACTTGAATGTCAAAAGATCTGTCATATGGTTATCATCTGTGGTCATCAATCAGCTGTTTACTATTTGTGATTGGTTAAATATTAATTGCAGTTATTAGTGTAATTACCACGATTTATATGTGTTAGTGCACTTTTGAAATAATTTAACGAATTTATTTACCTTTAAATGGTTATTTTTCAGTGGAATCTTCAGTTATTCGACGGAAATCATGTAAATCTTGTTGATAATGGTTTGTATTCCGACTTTTGTTCTTTCGTCGTAGGTTATGTTACAAAAACACCATATTTATCTTATTTCACATTGGTCGAACAATAACAGAGATGTTTACTCAATAGCACCCACACACAGGATTTTCGTTCATGACGAATTAAAAAAAAGTACCAGCTCTATCCCGTTCAAACCAATTTTCGTTGGTAGTTTTTATAGCCTAATTAAGAATTAGAGAAGTAGGCATAACGCGAATTAGACCTACTGCGATGTAGGCCAACCGCTAAATAGGTCAGATAATAACTAGACCTACTGAGATTTAGTCTTAAGCCTCTTAAGTTGGGCTAAATATTTACATGTGGCATCGAGGGCAGCCCACCTGATGGAAGGCGGTCACCGTATTCTAGGGACATTTGCAACGCCAGAGTGAGGTGAATTTTTACGCTAAATGTCCGCTGACGTAGGGGTGGGAGTGGAGATGAGGGAATGGATGTGAGGATGGAAAGGGTGGGAGTGACGCCCTAGGCACCGAGTTCCCCCCAGTGATGCATCCCATTGTCGGGCGTAAGAGCGTAGGATACGGGGTAATTTTTATAGAGGTTTTCTTCCTCGCAACTCCAAAGAGCTACCGTGCCCGTCTGTTATCAGACGGGGTTACGGCTCGGCCGAACGATGGTCCCCATGGGACCGTGTACTTTGCTACTGATCGCTCAGTGGCGAAGTATTCGTCGCCCTGAGAGTTCTCCGCTAAGTACGCTCTGCATAACAGAGTGCATGCGGAGAACTACAAACCGGCCATGAAGGTCCCCCCTCCTTGGTGGACTACTGGCCATGGGTGACGACGTGCGCCTCGCGCGAAGCCCACGTCGTCACCCATGGCCACGTGGAGGTTGTCCTTCCCAGCACCCCTCTTTACGATGGCTTACCCGGGGCTCCAAACCATAGACTGTTGGGCGTTATGTATGGTTTTTTAGTCGGTAGGAGTCCAGCATAGTATCAATGATGGATTTTCCCTTACGTTAAAAAAAAGTATAGATAACATGAAACTGATATTATTCATTTCAAATGTCAAAATATCCTTACAGCTGCATGACAACGAATTCATCTATGTGCAAATTAAGAATTCAACTCAATTAATATTTTAGGCATAACGCGATGTAGACCAACTAAGATTTAGGTATATGCCTAAGTAGTCCATATTCGAAATAGACCAACTGCTTTATAGGCATACAGCTAATTAGGCTGAAAGCGAATTGTAAATGACATTTACACGTAACGCGAGTTAGGCACACTACGAATAAAATTAGTCTTACCGAACGCAAAGGATTATTAAATATCTTTGTGCTATTTTTTGCGGAAATTTAAATAAGATTTTACGACGCAAATGATATCACACAAACTAGATTTACTAATTGCCTATTTATTCTAAAAACAGGCCGATACATTTTTGAATGAATAGTATTACTTAGATTAGAGAAATTATTGTCATAATCACTCACGGGCCCCTGAAGCTACCTAGTGATTCAATGAACACGTCTTCTATATAATACTAGCTGACCCGCGCAACTTTCGTTTGCGCCACATAAGAGAGAGTTATGTTATGTGTGTAGAGACCTGCTGACCACCTTTTATAAAACAATCTTATTTCAAGGAAGTCTTATTTCAAGCTTACAATAACAATACATTTATTCGTACCATGACCCTATATAAACAAAATTGTTCCATTCCTGCTATAGTGCTATGAAAGAGTGAATGATTTGTCATTCTATCCATTCCCTGCTGATAAAAGAAACGAGACAGAGATACTTAGTTTATAGAGCGACGTCCTTTTCTAAACGTCGCGGTCCGAATTGCTCATTGAGAGTTGGTTTGAAAGTAAAATCATCTATTTAATAACTTACTAAGTATTGATTAAAAATACATTTATTACTTAAGCATACTAGAATTAGTTAATAAACATGAAAATTTACTAAATGTTCGCTAGAAACGTAACAAAAATTAAAAATGAACTAACTACGTCGGTTTGCTACAGACGCCCATGGTGTGAATCGGTACACTGTTTTAGTCGTCAAGTGGTGCTAAAGTGCGAACGAAATTTGAAACAAAAATTTTATGTGGATATAATAAAACTGATAAGCCGGGTTACTTAGCTTATACTATTAATATATTTCTTTGGTCTTGTGAGATGTCGATGTCACAGTATAAATATATGTTGTTTAACCAGTATTGTAGCTCCCTACAAAGAGACGAAGCGCAAGCGATACCTACGATTCTCGTTTTCGGCAGGCCTTTGAGCACGCAAGCAGCGTCCGCAGTCGCGATTGTGCCCAGTAGACGAATGGACGGTGTGTCGTTTTTTAAATAGTAACCGCGCGTGTTTTATTTACTAAAAATATTTAATATGAGAGTCTATTGTGCTTATTTTGGTTGCATGAATTCCTCAATAACGCACCCATAGATAACGTTTTTTAGATTACCTGGAAACTCCGAAAGGTAAGACTATAAATTGATTTTAAGTTAAAGTGATTGACACGAGTGAACTAGGTAGTTACATGAAGTAGGTATGTTTGTGTTTAAAACTAGACTTGTGCTTGCTCAGTCAGTGAACGGTGCGATCCAATATAGTACAATATCCAAAAAAAAAACAAGTTCAGAACTCTAGTACGTGTAGGTAGTACATTTAGTTCCGTTGTCAGTTCGTAGTTATTTAATTGAGAGCAATGATTTAGGTATGTTTCAAGAGTATTCATTTCTTTGTGGATAACTGATGTTACAGTACACTTAGCACCGTATGACTGCCTCTGTGGCGCGGTCGGTATTGATACCGCCTGCGGCGCTGGAGGTCGTGGGTTCGATTCCCACCCGAGACAAATATTTGTGTGACTCATAAATGTTTGTCTCAAGAGTCTGGTTGTTTCTTTGTATAATATGTATGTATTTAAAAAGTATATTAGTAATAATATCCGTGGTCTGCTACCCATAACACAAGCAGGTAATTCCTAGCTTACTTTGGGATCAGATAGCGTTGTCTGAAATGTCCGTGAATAAAAAAAAATTGACAGCATTTTTGTTACCTTTGATTTTTATTACACGCATAGAGACAAATATGAACTTCCAAAGTTTAACACAACTTGACAATGTACGAAAAGTACAAGTGTACTAGAGACTGACTAGTACCTTCAAATCGAAAAATAGTTTTAATTTTGTAAATCAAAAATTTAACGCAATGATTATAAAGACTAGAATTCCGTGATTCTATCACTGACGAAACATGTGATGAGCCGATTATTATTGTCTACGCCGCTTACTCGTTTTCAAATTTCTATACCCGTCTCACTCAATCGTTAGTAGATAACGGGCGCTGCGCCACCACGCCGCTGCCCCGCGCCGCCAGCCGTTGCCAGCACAAGCTTATAGCTTAGTTTGGGTTAGATGATGTTGTGTGAGAATGTCCAACAATATTTATATATTTATTTTATTTATATTATATTATTACTCATAAAGTATTTTACATACTTTGTGAGTAATAATATAATATAAATACATATTTACTCGAAATGAAAGCCGGTTGTCAGTAAAACGACAATCCTTAATACAAATTGAAGGCCTTGTGGGCAGATTGAAAAAAATCAACTGCATTATGCTCACTATCTATTACGCGTACGTAAAAATATAAGGTAAAATGTGAGCGTATACTATGCCTCTGCCTACACCTTCAGGGATAAAGGCGTGACTATATGAATGTATGTATGTACATATTTACAATCGCAATACTAAATAGAAAGTCAAAGTAGGCACCTATTATTATTATTATTTTTTTTTTTTTTTTTATACCACTAAGGTGGCAGACAAGCATACGGCCCACCAGAAGGACCGGTGGTCACCGCAGCCTATGAACGTTTGCAACACCAGAGGTGCCACACTCGCGCTGCCGACCCTGTAAAAACCTTCTAAGACCCCTTTTGAAGAACCCCATACTGTAGGCGTTTGGGAAAACCGAGGCAGGGAGGTCATTCCACAACCTAAGCGTGCGTGGAAGAAAACACCTATCGGATCTAACCGTGCTGGAACGCACCGGACGCAGAGTGTGAGGATGAACTCCCTGTCTGTGGCGAGCGGTGCGATGATAGAACGTAGCCGTGGGCATCATATCAAACAATTCCTCAGAGCACATACCATTGTACAGGCGGTAGAACACGCATAAGGAGGCAAAGTCTCTCCTGTCGCGAAGAGGTTCCACACCAGCTGTAAGTACAGGATCGTTGACAATTCTTACAGCTCGTCTTTGCACCGAGCCAAATGGACGAAGCTGATATTCAGGTGCTCCCGCCCAGAGGTGACAGCAGTACTCCATATGCGGCCGCACTTGCGATTTATAGAGAAGCAGTGTTTGCGCCGCAGTGAAGTACCGCCGCGCCCTGTTGAGCACACCTAGCTTCTTGGACGCCAGCTTAGCCTTGTCCTCCAAATGACTACGGAACTGAACGTCACTGGAGATGTCAACGCCAAGGATCCCTATACTTTTGGCGATGGAAAGAGATGTGCCCTGAAATTGCGGCGCTACAGTAATTGGGGTTTGCTTAGCGGTGAAAAAACAAGCTTGTGTCTTGGAAGGGTTGAACTGGACAAGATTTTGTCCACCCCAATCGGACACTCTAGTAAGAGTAGCCTCGATTTCAGACACAAGCTGTTCACGATTTTCCTCTACTGTGTCCCGAGAGATACCGGGGCGGCCCGTGTAACAAGTGTCCCCCGTACTGTCGTCCGCATAACAATGAATGCCATCAATAGACAACATGTCATTGATATGCAGCAGAAACAGAGTAGGGGACAACACTGAGCCTTGCGGGACTCCAGCGTTTATGGCCATGCAGTCTGAACAGCTGCCGTCAACGACGGCCCTGATGCTTCTACCGGCCAAGAAGCTGGACACCCATCCGCATAATCTCTCAGGTAGTCCATATGAGGGCAATTTCGTAAGAAGACCACGGTGCCAGACCCGGTCAAAGGCTTTAGAGATGTCGAGGCTCACTGCTAGAGCCTCACCCTTACTCTCGATAGCCGCCGCCCATCGGTGTGTTAGGTACACAAGAAGATCGCCCGTCGAGCGACCGTGACGGAAACCGTACTGCCGGTCGCTGAGCAGGTCGTGTTCCTATAGGCCTGTAATTGGCCGGGTCGGTCCTGTCACCCTTCTTGGGTACAGGATGTACATACGCGATCTTCCACGACGCCGGGACTTGTCGCATGGAATAGGAAAGTGCGAAAAGACGTGTAAGTACCGGACACAACTCTGGACCACAATGCTTTAGTACCACCGCGGGAATGCCGTCTGGCCCACTCGACTTATGAACGTCCAGGGATTGAAGCTCCCGCCGGACATTCCGCTGTGTAAATTTAACTTCCGGCATGGAAGTGCCACAACTCGGAATGCACGGCGGTATTGCACCCCCGTCGCTCATGGTCGAGTTAGAGGCAAAGAGATTACCCAAAAGGTCGGCTTTCTCCTTGGCACTCTGGGCCAAACTACCGTCGGGTTTAAGCAAGGGCGGTAATCCTGACCGACAGAAGTTTCCCTCGGCAGCTTTGGCAAGCGACCAAAATTCACGACTTCCTGAAGGGTAGCCTGCTAGCCGTTCGCCAATTCTGCCGACGAAATCGAACTTGGCCTTGACAATTGCTCTTTTACTGGACCTCGAGGCGGCATTTAATTTGCGTTTTACCTCAGAGATGTTTGGATCTGAATTTGCACGAGCCGTGGTCCAAGCTCTGTAGGCAGATTCTTTCTGCATTAGAGCTTCTCTGCAGAGCCGATTGAACCACGGTCGCTTTTTTGCACCTACAGGGATCCAGCGGTTGGGAATGTAGCATTCCATACCCTCCAAGATCCCCTCAGCGACTGCTATAGCACAAGAATCCAGATCCTCTGAGGCAAAACAAAGCCGCCACCACGGGTACGACGCATAGAACTCTCGCAGTCCATCCCAGTCTGCTGACTTGTAGTGCCACACATGTCGCCACTCCTTGGGCCGAGGTGGTTCAGGCCTTGCGAGAGGCACATGCGTCCGAACGACACAGTGGTCCGACGATCCTAGCGGAGCATCCACTGAAACACTGTATCCGTCCGGACGCGTTGTCAGCAGGAGGTCCAGCAATGCACTATGCTCGTTCTCCCTGTCTGGTATCCTTGTATGGGATTTAACCAGCTGGGAGAACCCATAGGTCAAGGCAAATTCGTGAGCAGCTTTTCCCGCAAAGTCGGTGGTCCGGGAGCCCAACCAGTCAACATGATGACCGTTGAAATCTCCCAAAATCACTATCTCCGCGGAGGGACACTGCTCTATCACCCTGTCAGTCGACTGCTGCAGGTGGTCATAAAGGCGAACTGTGTCCGTGTTACCGCTGTGAGACCTGTACACGCACGCGTAGATCCGGGTGTGGCCCCCGTGATCCACGCGCGCCCATAACGTAGACAGGTCCCTGTCTTCGAGGCTTGTAAGACGGCGACAGCAGACATCATCCCGGACGTACATACACACCCCGGCTTTCCGCCTAAAGTGGTACTCCAGCTTGTAGCCAGGGTACATTAAGTCAGATGCATCTTCCGGGCATGAGATCTGCGTCTCCGTCAAGAAAAAAAGGGTCGGCTTCGCAGTTTCAAGATGGTGGTGGACTACGTTGATGTTCGCGCGCATGCCTCTGATGTTGCAAAAGTCCACTTGAAGTGTGGACGCCGATGCCGCTGTGGATACCCTTTTATTTTTCCTTTTTGCTGCCATGGTTGTTTTTTTTTAAAAAGGGGAATTAAGAAGGTTGAGGGGGCGCCTGTGTGCCGCTGGCGCAGGAGACTAAGCGAGGCTCCAACTCACCAAAGGCAGACAAAGGTAATGCGGAAGATTGGCACGGCGTACGGAAGGGCCCCCGGTCCCCCCCCAATGCAGTGGCCGCGTCCACTCCGGTATCCTCCTCCGGCACGACCACAGCACCAGGGACTTTACACAGGCTGCTGGTTCAGCCTCCTGGGGCGGAGATTAAGTGATCCCCAGGTTCGGGTTCCGTACAGCCTGCGGGCGGTCAGCGGTCAACCGTTTCACCGGGTCTCCCTGACCGCCGTACCAATACTCCGCGCCTCTATCCGCCAATGGAGCCAGGTAAGCCTCTGGTCTCACCGTCACCGGCACAAAGTCGCCCCAATGAGCTCTGGATCCCTGCTAACCGACGGAGAACATAACCCAACCGGAGTCAGGTTACTATTACCGCGGTCTTCTGCAGGGCGGAGGTACTGCCCCAGGCGGGCTGCTCAACGAACGGAGTACCGTTATGCCCTTCCTCCTAATGTGGGCTTTTTCGTTAATCCCTAAGATATTGAATCTTAGGGATCTCATTGAAGAAGCCACTACTGTACCCTCAGGGTGTAACGTTAGCTCCATGAGAAGTAACGCATATCCCCTAAACCCCGAGGGGAAAAAAAATGCTGTAGGTGGGCAGCCCTATCGCATGCTTAGGTACCGCGCAGCTGTAGGCATTTATTTCTAAAATCCGGCCGAGTCAAACTACAGTATACAGTGTCGATGTTCAACATGGTATCAAGGTAAGTATAATAGTAATAGGGTACCTACTATACGAATTCATATTATTTTCATTAAATAAAATATTTGTTTACTGCTGTAACGCTTACATATAGTCTAAGTAATGTTTATTTTGCAGCCGAAGATCTAACCGAGTTTCATTAGCGGCCTCAACTCATCGCAAAGGTTATGTGCCAGCTCTTTACTGAGTCTATATCTTTTGATAAACTCTGCTTCATCTAAATCAAAAGGATCACATTCTTCGCCAAGTTGTACACGACACCGCTTTCTTGTTATGTTAGTGACTGCGTTATCATCTTCCAAAAACTCAAATATTCCAAATGCAAATATCATCTACGATTATTACACAAAATGAATATATTATTAGACTAAAATCACAGCCGAGGACTATCGGCCTCCAAGACCGGGGGTCTGAGGACGGTGAGATGGTCGCTAACCTTCCTTACAGAAGCAGGCCCATGACGGCAGCGTGACGTGAGCAACTCACGCATGCCCCCCCATAGAAGCGGGATAACACCCGAAACCGCCCAAAGACGCGGGATAGCACCCGAACCTCCCCATGGGCGAGTCCCAATGGCGGCCGTAGGTCTGTTGTGGGTCCCGGGACATCCTTCCGAGGGCTTACCCGGGGCTACCAACCACAGGCTGTTGGGCGTTACGTGAGGTTTTTCAGTCGGTAAGAGTCATAACATCCTCTGAGGATTTTCCCTCACGTTAAAAAAAAAAGACTAAAATCACAAGATTCACATTTTACACGATCATTTAGGATAATTATAGCAATTTACTTTCTTTTTATAACATAGCAATGACTTTTTCTATTAAAAATTGCTACAACAATAATAAATCCGCTCGCGAGAAACAACTTTTTTAAGATCGCTGAATCTGAGAGGAAAACAAAATTGCTAGATGTCAAAAGTTGCGTCATGGTACGCTTTGAACGAACTTTTAGAGGTGACGTCACCAAAATTGCTAAGAGAACTATTTTATTTCAATATTGTTTTAAGCTTGTTTTAAGGACGTCATGGTACGAAAAGTCGAAGTAAGATTAAAATAATACTGATATAAGACATGGTGGTAGGCCTCTGGTCTCCCATTAGCCCATTAAATGCTAACTAGTGACAAAGCACAACAAAACTCTGAGGAATCGGGACCGATGTGTAGCCACGCACATTCAGCTCGCCACAAGCTGCCCTACGGATGTGTGCTTTTCTATAACCTAGTTAGACATTTTTTTTGTTGGTCTCAGAAAGTAGATTATTCAAAAAGCAAATCTAATATGCCCTCATAGGGCCTGTTCCCGTCGCATTTACTCACGTCGCGTTGCGTTTACTGCCGTAGCGTCTCGAGAGAGGGAGAGAGAGAGAGAGAGAGAGAGAGAGAAAGAGAGAAAGGTTGCTCGTCGATGTATTCCTGTCGCATTATTTTTAAGAACAATTTCGTTTATGAAAGAGGTATCCCGTGGCATTATTGTAGAAAAAAAATTATTGCCATTAAAATGGTTTTTGTGCACCAACCCAAAGATAGACACATGCTATCGCGCAATTTTTTAGAACTTTTTCAAAAGAAACAATTTTGTAGTACATATTTTTTACATTATCTATAAATATTTACGCAGCACACGCAACGAAGCTCTCAAAAGGAATGACTTTTCCCCGTTTTTGAAACATTTACTATTACTGCTCCGCTCCTATTCGTTGTAGCGTGATGCTAAATAGCCTATGACACTCCACAATTACGTAGCTTTCTATTGGTGAAAGAATTTTTAAAATCGATTTTTAAAGTAGATCCCGAGATTACCCCTTACAATTTAACAAACACAAACTTTACTTCTTTATAATATTAGAATAGAAGTTTAGATAAAGACTAGAGATTCGATTGCTTGTTTGTTTGCCTCGAATAGGCTCCGAAACTACTAGACCGGTTTGAAAAATTCTTTCACTGTTGGTTAGCTACACTATCCCCAAATAACATAGGCTATATTTTATTCCCGTAGGTATTAAGACGGGAGCTACGCGGATGAAACTAAATTGATACTTCATAATTCATAATTCATTTATTCATAATTCATAATTCATAATTCATTTATTCGTTGTTTGTTACAGGTTTCTTTACATAGATGATATAAAATACAATTAATGTCATTCCGTAGCATGCCTATCTGGCGTACAACAATTTTGGCGTAAATACACTCATTTGCAAAAAAAACGGGCACCTAAGCAATGAACCATTTCAAATGTTAATATTGCTTTTTTTGATAATTATAGGTAGTTTTATCCTCACAATTTGGTAAATTAATAAGAAAATAATCGTTTTCATCAGTATTTCATAAAATTTTGTTACAATATATGGGAAATAATGCTAAACCTCGCTAATAGAGTATGTTCGCTAGTAGTTCATATGCTCATGAAGTAAAAATAAAAAAGTGTTTTTGTTTGTTTTTCTTTAATAAAGTAAAAGCAGATAAATGTTTAGTATCGAGTGTGACCCCCTCTTTTTTTTTTTTTTTTTTTTTTTTTACGTGAGGGAAAATCCTCGTAGGATGCTATGCCGGACTCTTACCGACTAAAAAAAACCTCACGTAACGCCCAACAGCCTATTGTTGAGAGCCCCGGGTAAGCCCTCAGGAAGGATGTCCCGTGACTCCCAACAGACCTACGGCCGCCAATGCGGCCTCGCCCAGGGGGTGGTTCGGGTGCAGTCCCGCGTCTATGGGGGGTTTCGGGTGTGACCCCGCTTCTAAGGGGGGGCGTGCGTGAGTGCTCACGTCACGCTGCCGTCATGGGCCTGCTTCTGTAAGGACGGTGAGCGGCCCTCTCACCGTCCTCAGACCCCCGGTCATGGAGGCCGATAGTCCTCGGCGAAGACACGTCGGCGGCGCCCAGGGCGCCGACTGCGGAACTCGGGTGGGAGAGTTCTCTCCCGCACCCGGCCCGCCGCCTCCTTCGCGAGCATGACCTGCTCGCAGAAAGAGGCGGCGCAGTCCCACTTACTCCCGCTGGAGAGCATGGCTCGCACCATGGCCTCAAGCGAGAGAGTGTCCACGCCCAGACCCACTACGAGGACCTGTCGCTGTTGTGTCCACGCCGTGCACTCCACCAGCGTGTGGAGCGCCGTGAGTGTGACCCCCTCTAGCTAAAATCACAGCTTGAATTCGTCTGGGCATGCTAGCGAGTATATCCCGGATACTTGCTTGCGGAATACGTTCCCACTCCGCAGTAATCACATTCTTCAGCTCTCTGATGGTCTGCGGAGCCGGGAGTACTGATCTCACACGCCGTTTTAGAACGTCCCAGATATGTTCTATGGGATTGAGGTCGGGACTTCGAGCTGGCCAATTCAAACGACGAATGCCGACCTCTTGCACATACGCATTAACATCGCGGGATCGGTGGGCGCGAGCATTGTCGTCCATAAAAATCGAGTCTTGACCTAGAGCGGCCAATGCGGGTTGTGCATGAGGAATTAGAACTTCCGTTATGTATCGATGCCCAGGCAGTGAGCCATTTTCAATGAAGACTAACTCTGTACGTTCCATTGAATTTATTCCTGCCCAAAACATAACAGAGCCCCCACCATAAGGTGTGATTTCTTCGAAACATGCATCTGCAAAGCGCTCTCCTTGTCTTCTTAGCACTCGCCGACGTCGATCTTCACCGAACAGAGATATCCTGGCTTCATCAGAGAACAAAACCCTATTCCAATCTTTTTAAGCCTGTGAACTCTGTGCTCACGGAGTAATTTGGGGCCGCGGGCCGGGCGGTGACTGCGTATATTGGCAGCGAGAAGCCTCCTCCTGACCGTCCATAGACTAATATGCACATTTCTTACTTCTTGGAGGTTGTTCTTAAGATCCACATACGAAGATTTGCGATTTCTCAATGCGCGACTTACAAGAAAACGATCATCCCGTGGTTGGGTGTATGGTTTTCTTCCAGAACCAGGCCTTCTCTCGACGGAACCAGTCTCCAGATATCGCTGCCAGGTCCTTTGGACCGTCGAGCGACTAACATTTAGCCTCCTAGCCACGAAACATTGGCTGCAACCCTCTTCAAGCAGCGCGATAATTTTGGTAGCTTTTACCACTTTATCTACGATTTTTGATACAGTCAAACAGCAATAAATAAAGCTTTGACAGTCAAGGATATGAAATTAATCGATAAAAATTGAATAAAAGTTGTGAAAGTCGATGTTAACTTCTGGAACTTCGCGCCAAAAATTTAGGATAAAAAGGGGTTTTCTGTAAAAATGAGCATCAAATGAAAATTTGAATTTAGAACGTACTTTTTTAAATACCACGGTATTTCTAAAACCGGCCAGTAACGTGTACAAACGATTGAAACCTTTTTGGTATTGTATCTTTTTAAAGATGAATGAAAATCAAAACCGCCCGTTTTTTTTTGCAAATGAGTGTACTACAACTGTACTGCTAACCTTAATTGCTTGTGTCAGAAGTGGGTTCAAA
The DNA here is from genome assembly GCA_933228765.1 of Miltochrista miniata. Taxonomy (NCBI): domain Eukaryota; kingdom Metazoa; phylum Arthropoda; class Insecta; order Lepidoptera; family Erebidae; genus Miltochrista; species Miltochrista miniata. The sequence continues at coordinate 10,406,863 of OW121769.1, forward strand.
TCGATAGAATATTGACTGTAGACTGAGCTAGCACCCTTCTTTTTTAGGGTTCTGTAGCCAATGGCAAAAACGGAACCCTTATAGATTCGTCATGTCTGTCTGTCCGTCCGCATGTCTCAGCCACTTATCTCCGAAACTTTAAGACCTCTGCTGTTGAATCTTTGTAAGTAGATGTATTCTGTGAACCGCATCTAGATATTTATATAAAACTAGAAAAAATGCAGTTAATTTTGGGGGTCCCCGTACTCAGAACTGTAACTCAACTTTTTTTTTTAACCTTTAACTGGTGACGTGCGGTCTCACAGGCCGAGCGGCGTAAGCGAAACATCATATCACCCCCTTCCCCGCATTTCCCATGTCTGAGCGCCTGAGTAGCTTCGAGTTTAGTGTAGGCAGTGCCTTAGAGGGGGATAGTTGCGTCGGCCAGGCCCAAATCGGTAAGTTAGATCGATTGAAAATTCTCGGGCGGCCTCTCAGACCTTATGTCACCACTTACGTAACTTTTTTGGAGTTACGCTGTAGTGTTGTATTGCGTTTTTTTTTTGATATTTCTTACTATGAATGACTCTGGACTTCCTAGAAAAAAGCGTAGAGAGGTTGTTGACAAAAATATAGTGCCTACTCGAATTGTAGACTGGTTTAGCACAAGAAAACTCAAGTGGATCGGAAGCTGAAGACGTTTCCAAAAATTATGTCCCGGAGCATAGCGACCACAACTAGGAGACGGAAGAAAATGCTTCTGAAGACGAAGAACCTGTATATATGATATAATACACCAGGAAAATCAGCTTGCAGAGAGTGACAGTGACGAATGTATATCATACGATAAACATGTGTGTTTGCAGTGTGCGAAGCAATTATGCCCTAACTGTCAATAAAAATACTAAAGATTGACAGTTGTCATTTTTGAGACATGACACTTGTGATAAGAGTTTAATTTTTTTTTAAGTTGATTAGTGTTTGAACTTTGTTTAAAAACAAATATTTTATAATTTATGTTGATTTTTACTATTTTATAAGCAATCGTTGATCTCGATTCTAGTTTTTCAATTACAGAGATCCAAAACTTTGTAACTACCCAGTTTCTAATTAAAATTATATTTAGACTACATAACGTTGTTTTAATTTTTACTCTAATATTTAATTAAACACAAAATCAACATTAGGATAACCTACCATATTTTAATATAATGTATTATAGACCAATTATGGCAGCGGCCTGTCAGGCCGCTTGTCACCAGTTATGTTATAAAAAAACCATGTCACCAGTTAAAGGTTAATTAAACCCATACGTGTGCGGTATCTATAGATAGGTCTTCAAAAATGCTATTGAGGTACTTTGAGTAATTGTATTAGTTCAATGTTGAGGTATAATTTTTTTCTAAAGTGAATAGTTTGCGCAAGAGATACTTCCAAATTGGACAAATGTCCCCCCCCCCCCCCCCTAACTTCTAAACTAAGAGAATGATAAAACTAAGAAATATATATGATGTACATTGCCATAAAATCTACTAACGAAAATTGGTTTGAACGAGATCGAGTTGGTAGTTTTTTTGAATACGTCATAAACCGCAAGTTTCGCCTAGGAAAAATCACTACCACTGCGAACGTATTAAAACATCAATGAAAGTTACAACGAACTACAAGAACTTTTATATTATGTTACTTGCTACTACGGAACCCTTCATGGGCGAGTCCATCTTGCACTTGACCGGTTTTATTCTTTTTGCTTTCCGTCTCCAGGACTCACAAGAGCCAACACCCTTACCTTAGGTTGTCTAAATGTAGGTAGGTATTTTATAGAGGGTCAACTACTTAGCTCATAAAGTCGAAGAGAACTCTCCCACCCGAATTTCAGAGTCTGCGGTGAAGGCCCCGCAGGCTAGTGATCACTTAAGGCTACCGGTTTCTATAATAAGGGTCTGAGGAAGCCTGAGGACGGTGAGAGGGCTGCTCACCGTCCTTACAGAAGCAGGCCCTAGACGACAGAGTGACGTGAGGGATTTGCGCACGCCCCTCCTAAGAAGCGAAATAGCACCCGAAAAACCCCCCAAAGACGCGGGATAGCACCCGAACCCCTCCTAGGTGAGGCCGCAGTGGTAGCCGTAGGTCTTTTGGGAGTCCTGAGGTATCCTTCCGATGGTTTACCCGGGGCTCCCAACCGTAGGCTGTTAGGTAGGATACGTGTGATTTTTAGTCGGTAGGAGTCCGGCATAGTATCCCTGTAGGATTTTCCTCACGTTAAAAGAAAAATCTACGTAAGGTGGGATTGCATTCCAACCAACCCCCTGAAGTAGAATTAGTATCAGGTGAGGCTTCGGTGGCAGTCATAGTCTGCCAGGAATGGAGTTTATCCTTGCGAGGAGTTAGATGGATAGGAAGGAACCGTGCCGTGGGTTTTTCGTCGGCTTGACATGACGTCCAAAAGGTTTTCCACACGATGAAAAGAAATGATTTTTTATTTATTTATTTATCTATAAGTAGGTATAAAATGTAAAAAACACTTTCGGTGTCCGTTCGTGTAGATCTTTTAAACTACTCCACGGAATTTAATGCAGTTTTCAGCAATAGATGCAGTAATGAAAAGGGATGGCTTGTAAGTTCAATACATAGATTGTATGTTTTATAGTAGGTAGTCAAAAATTCCAGCTGTCACGTAAACGAAGTACGTTGCGCGGGTAGCTTTTTTTAATCGTGAAGTTCGGGCCACACTAAGGGGAAATGCCATTAATAATGGCGTTGATGGACGTTAAACGTTAGTGTAGCCACCGAATTATCGCGATAATTCGACAACGGCATTCACATTGCCGTTTGACGTTAGGCGATAGCTCAAGTGGCGGCACATCAAAGAGATTAAAGCGAGAATTGTTACGTTGAAGCGGCCACACTACGTGTGTCAGTGCGCACCGTGAGAGTGTGACCGTTTTCAGTATTTTAATACTTTTTCGGTATATTTTATTGACTTTTTTCGATATCAGTATATTAATGGGTATATTGGTAAAAGTCAGTATTTTTGGGTATATTTTGAATAAAAGGTTAGGGTAAAGGTGCTCCCTCACCGGGAGCATTCGCCTGTAATGTAACAAATTAGATTCGACTTTGAGCATTACGTTATGGCCTGCCTCCCTGACCGACGAGCGTTCGCATGTAATGTAACATTTATAGATTCGACTCGAGCATTACGTTACGATGCTACCTCCCTGACTGACTCGCGCATTCGCGTGTAATGTAACATTTATAGATTCGACTCGAGCATTACGTTACGATGCTACCTCCCTGACCGACACGAGCATTCGCGTGTAATGTAACATTTAGTATAGACTAGCTGATGCCCGCAGCTTCGCCTGCGTGAAATTTTGTTCTCTTTTCCGCGTCTCATGGGAACTTATTCCCGGGATAAAACTTGTATCATTTCAGACTATAATCTATCTCTGTAGGTGATTACATGATAATTTTGCAATCCAATATGGCCGCCGCGCCGAAATCACAAAATTTCATGATGGGTATCGTTTAAGGGGGTTTTTGGTAAGTGGGACTGCGCCGCCTCGTTCTGCGAGCAGGTCATGCTCGCGAAGGAGGCGGCGGGCCGGGTGCGGGAGAGAACTCTCCCACCCGAGTTCCGCAGTCGGCGCCCCGGGCGCCGCCGACGTGTCTTCGCCGAGGACTATCGGCCTCCATGACCGGGGGTCTGAGGACGGTGAGAGGGCCGCTCACCGTGCTTACAGAAGCAGGCCCATGACGGCAGCGTGACGTGAGCACTCACGCACGCCCCCCCTTAGAAGCGGGGTCACACCCGAAACCCCCCATAGACGCGGGATTGCACCCGAACCACCCCCTGGGCGAGGCCGCACTGGCGGCCGTAGGTCTGTCGGGAGTCACGGGACATCCTTCCTGAGGGCTTACCCGGGGCTCTCAACCATAGGCTGTTGGGCGTTACGTGAGGTTTTTTAGTCGGTAAGAGTCCGGCATAGCATCCTACGAGGATTTTCCCTCACATTAAAAAAAAAAAAAAAAAAAAAAAAAGGGGGTTTTTGGTATGCTGAGTACGAATTTTATGATAATTTTTGCAATCCAAAATGGCCGCCAAATCGAAATCACAAAATTTCATGATGGGTATCGTTTAAGGGGTTTTTTGGTATGCTGAGTACGAATTTCAGGTTAATTCAGAGATTCGAATATGGCCGCCGCGCCGTTATCACAAAATTTCATGATGGGTATCGTTTAAGGGGTTTTTCGGTATGCTGAGTACGAGTTTTATGATAATTTTTGCAATCCAATATGGCCACAAAACCGAAATCACAAAATTTCATGATGGGTATCGTTTAAGGGGTTTTTTGGTATGCTGAGTACGAATTTCAAGATAATTTTGCAAAATAAACCCTACCTACTCAGCATATCAAAATTCCATTTATACGATATGCTACATGAAATTTTACAACGGTGGCGAGGCAGCCATATTGGATTGCAAAATTTACCTGAAATTCGTATTTGGCATACCAAAAAACCCCATAAACGATATACAACATGAAATTTCACAACAGTGGCACGGCGGCCATTTTGGATGGCAAACTTTAACCTGAAATTCGTACTCAGCATACCAAAAAACCCCTCATACGATATAAAGCATGAAATTTTACAACGGTGTAAGGCGGCCATCTTGGATTGCAAAATTGACCTAAGATTCGTACTCAGCATACCAAAAAACCCCTTAAACGATACCTATCATGAAATTTTGTGATTTCGGCGCGGAATTTTGTGACCGGGAGGTTCCCCCGGAGCTCGCTAAGGACCTGAAAAAATAAAACCCAATTCCTCATCGCAATAATTTTTTTCTTTGTAGGGTTTGTTGCAATAACATTCGGTAATTTTTTTTACGAAGCGTGTTGCAGGTGAAGGACGTTGAATTCAATCCTTCAAATAAAATGTTCTTCTTTTATAAAAATAAGGTAGTAATTAAAGAATAAACACGTTTTGATAATTGGTATTTTTATCGGTATATTTTCTCTGTTCCAGTATTATATATATATATACATTTCAGTATATTTTTAAGGAGCTAAGGTATTTTTGTAAAATTTAATTCTGTCACATTTAACGTCAATTTTAACGCCAAGAATGGGCATTCACGCCAGAATTATTACGTTGAAGCGGCCACACTACTCAAATGGTGGCGTTAAGAATTAACGCCATAATTAGCGCAATATTTATCGCGATGATGGGCATTGACGTTTTCTTTAATGTGGCCCCGGCATGAGAGAAAAACCTTATTGATGCTATGCCGGACTCCTACCGACTAAAAAACCTCACGTAACGCCCAATTTGCACGCCTATGGTTGGGAGCCCCGGGTAAGTCCTCGGAAGGGTGTCCGAGGACTCCCAACAGACCCACGGCCGCCACCGCGGCCTCGTCTAGCTAGGGGATAGTTCGGGTGCTATCCCGTGTCTTTGGGGGGTTTCGTGTGATCCCGCTTCTAAGGGGGGGCGTGAGTGAATTCGTCACGTCAAGCTGCCGTCATGGGCCTGCTTCTGTAAGGACGGTGAGCAGCCCTCTCACCGTCCTCAGGCCCCCGGTCATGGAGGCCGATAGTACTCGGCGAAGACACGTCGGCGGGCGGCGCCTAAGCCGCCGACTGCAGAACTCGGGTGGGAGAGTTCTCTCCCGTTCCCGCACCGCCGCCTCTTTCACTCACTCCCGCTGGTACGCGGGTAGCTAGTTCAGCAAACACGGTGAGACGAGTGATATATATTTACCATATTTATTTTTAAAATAATGACTCAATCATACTATTTACGAAAACGATAAATCATAAATACATTAGCCATTACCAAATACTTAATTTTTTATTAGAATTTAAATGATTATTTTAATTATGATCACGTGGTATTAAAATAAGTTCATTATTGAATTCCAGGGAAATCCACCCAAGAAGTTAAGTACCTACCTAAAGTCCGGTGAGAGGTATTTTTTACACAAAAGTAAGGTGACAGATAGGCTTGCGACCCACTTGACCACCACAATGTATGGACTCATATTTTACCATAGTTTAATCCGATGTTATTCCAGACTATAAGCTACCTCTGTACCAAATTTCAGCCCATTCCATTCAACTGACAGAGCGTGATTGAGTAACAAACATCCAAACATCTTCACAAACATTCACATCAATATCAATCAATACATCAATCAATATATACATATAAAATCGTAACAGGTCGCTGTCTGTACATGAAAGATAAATGAGAAAAAATATTATAGGGGGGCTTTTTATGAACGCCATAGAACCCAATACAATGATTTTTAGAATTTTTGTCTGTTTGTCTGTATATCTGTTTGTCTGTACGTTTGTGCACGCTAATCTCAGCGGCGGTTTTCTTTATTGTGTTAAGGTTAGTTCCGCTTAACATTTAGTGTTTATTTCATGTCAATCGGTTTATAAATAAAAAAGTTATATCACTTTTAAGAATCATACATTATGAATCTAAAAATAGGTAAATCTAAACTGGCGTGTTGAATTGTTATACTTAGAATAGACTTAATCTTTAAGCTCTTTTATGATTAAGCCAACAGGGCAGTTTCACACGCTGCTTAATGAGTCTGATAGAGAAGTACCTCTCCTTTCATACACCTTATGTGACGTAAACGAAGTTGCGGGCTCAGCTAGTATAAAATAAAATGGCAAAAAAAATGTTTTATAGGAGACCCCCTTAAATATACCTTATTATTTTTTTGTTTCTAGTATTTGTTGTTACAGCGGCAACAGAAACACATACTGATCTGTTAAAATTTCAGCTGTTAAAATTTCAGCTCTCTGGCTATCACCGTTCATGAGATACAGCCTCGTGACTCGTAACGGATAGACAGATAGACAGACAGACGGACGGCGAAGTCTCATGAATAGGGTCCCGTTTTTAACCCTTTGGCTACGGAACCCTAAAAATGAACATAATTTAAAACCCATATTACGATTATGTAATTTTTTTTTTAGGTTCATGGTAAGTAAGATGTAATTAAATTCAATAGAACGCGATGCTCAAGGTTCTAAGGGACATGATTAGTTAACAAATTGCATGTACATAAGTATAGATAAACAGGTACTTACGATTTCACCAACTATTCACAATTGCTTATGTATTCACTCTCATTCTTTTTAATAATAATGTTATTGATCAATATTTTCACAATTCAGCACATTTAAAAATCTCTTATGCTCACGCGCATTCAGAAAAAAAAACTATAAGAACAATTTTAAATTTTTCAATATTTTATCTATATTTTGTAGATTCGCGCTGTTATTTTAAAAACACAACACCATAGACGACACCGTACTTTTTTTAAAATTAATTTTACCGCTTACTAGGCAACAGAATTCTGCATGGAGCTAAGCGTGTGTTCGTTGCGGTTACTCTGCGAGTTGTAGCTTATGGTCGTTACATGATTACAGGGCAGTCACCATTACCATTCACCTGATCTCTGTTTAAGGACGCAATGTAAACAAACAAAAAATGTTTTGTACACTATCTCACGAGGCAGTTCAAAAGCATTGGCTGTTTCTGACTGTTAGCGACCAATGTTCAAGTTATCAGAGTTCTTTGAGAAGTTCCGGTTAGGATGCTTTTCTAGATATGTACTTAATTAGACATAATATTTTCGTGTTGAAATGGACAGTGGCAAGTTGTGGCTTATTTCTGGTTGAAGCTTTTTATGCAACCCATAAGGCCTTCAAAAATATTTTTTCGCAATACAAGTAAAACTGGATACGTGACCAAAACTAGATTTTGCATAGATACTATTATAAATTATCTGTGCCTATGGTACAAAGTGTTACGTTATTCTTGGCATGCCGGAAAAATAATTAATGCTACATTAAATCTGTGGGCACGGCAGTGCCCCACCAAGTCGAGCATAAACATTTCGGGAAATAAACTTTTTAACGTTAAGTTTTAAACCAATGAAAAAGAAAAAAATACAAGAGGGAGAGCCTAAACGCTTAAGAGTTTTTAGTTCCATTACGGAGCTAAATAGTCTAAGTTCTCCTTAAATGTCTTTAATACTACAGCTAGCATTTTGTGACTTGCAAACTGATTGCAAAATTTAATCCTGAGAGTGTTGGTTTTATACAATGTAATAAATAGTAGTTTTATATTATGCTACATATGACAACCAGAGACAGTTTAGAAAACGGACATTATGTGCCTGGACGCTCAATCGCTCTGAACGTAAACGCCTTCAATAATACAGCAAGCACTTTGTAACTAGACAACTGATAGCAGAATGTAATCCTAAGAGCAGGTACATAGTGTTGGTCTTACAGAATTTAGGTAGTATTTCAATTTTACCAGAGATGAAACCACGGGATATTTAGAAACACCTTTTCTAAAATTTCCCTTGGTTTCATCTCTAGGAAAATAATTGTGTATCCTTCTTTCTATTCTTAGCGTAAACGCCAACAATAATAAGAAAGTATAACAATAATTTTATATTTTGTCAATTGATTGCAGAAATAAAACCCGAGAACACATAATGTTGGTCTTATAGAATTTAGATTTATTAAAAGAGTGTTTTTATTGCCAGGTTCTTCTTTCTCCAGCTCTACCTATTGCGTCGCAAATCTGCCAGTAAATGTAAATCTATAAACAATCATTTGGACGTTCATAAGCGTAACATTGTGACCTATATGAATAAAGATTTCTCATTTTCATCAAGATTGTATACCAAAATAAATATACTACAAATGAAACTAAGGGATATTTTATAAGAGGGATATTATGAGCCTGTATCGTTCTTAGTGTAAACGCTTTCTATAATATAGCAAGCATTTTGTAACTAGTCAACTGATTGCAGCATTTAATCCTGAGAGTAGTATTGGTCATAATTATCTGGTGACACGTCGAAGCCCCCGCCAAATCGAGTAAAGAAGTGGCACGACCGTACCATCCGCTTCTCCAAGCAGTTTAGGCCATTTTTGACCTTCGAGAATTTAGATCGAAATGAATAGGTAGTTGATAAAATTATTTTAATTAATGTGACTACTTTTAATTTATTAATTGCAATTATTTCATTGACATTGTATGTAATTTAATAAAAAATTTAGATCGTATTTCAATTATACTAAGGAAAAGAGACCTGTGAGAAATAAATAGAAACATGTTGACTATTGTTAGGTTGCTAAGTCTAATTGTACAGGAGGCGCTCGTACGCAAGATTGCTAACAAGCTTTTATTTTTTTTAACGTGAGAAAAATCCTACATGGATGCTTTGCGGACTCCTGCCGACTTAAAACCACACGTATCCTACCTAACAGCCTGCGGTTAGGAGCCCCGGGTAAGCCCTCGGAAGGATACCCCAGGAGAAGGTAATAGGCTACACTACATAATTGTGTGGTTTTAAATGCATTTACTCAAACAGAAAAGAAATATAACTGCTTATTCTTTTTAGGTTTCCATACTGAAAGTATAGAAATAGGACTCTATTAATGAGACTGTGTCTCAGGAACCGTGATAGCGACAAAGACACTCTAAAAGGGAAACCAATATTAGGAATATCCTTAAAGTAGGCGGAATAGAACCACAGTGATGATCATTATATCAAAGACTGAGAAGTTAAGGTTATGACCTAGGTACCTAGACAAGTAAACAAAATAATTGTTGTGATATTTACTGATAGTGATAGGAAAAATTATGCTACTTAAACTGATAAGGGTCATGACAGAGAATTTATGGCGGAAATTTAATAAAGACCTTGCGGCAGAATCGCCAGGATTACCTATATCTTGTCTAATAGACAACAATAATTTAACTGCCTCAGTCTAGCCTAGCCTGGTCTTGTGCTGATAAACTTAATGCCACCCGCTGATTTGATTATTATACTGATTAAAAATTCGGACATTACAGTCAGAGAACTATTTTATCTACTGTATTATGGTGATACCTGAGACATGCAAACTCGGATGGATATTGACTTGCTCAAATGGCTTAAAAGGTCATCCTGACTAAATTTTAGATGGATTCTTGACTTTTTATTAAATTCTATGGGCTTGGACATCTACACCTGTTTGCCTATCTGATTATACGAAGCTATAATAATTAATACATAGTAGGTATACTGCAGTCACGGAGGCAAATTATTCTACGCATAATGTATTGATCTCATTCTGCTAGTACTAGAGATTAGAAGTGGCAAAGTTCCAAGTGACGTACCTATCTAAGTTTGCTGGAAAAGGGCAATCGATCGAATGATTTAATTACAGTTAATTACGAACACGCGTCTAGATAATGTTAGTCACTTCTATTGAAAGATTTATGTACAGTGAGTACCTACTGACCCGACACACGTTGTTTTATTCTACGACGTAAAATCAGCGTAGTTAAAAATATTGCACGCATTTCGTATAGATATAACAAATGCGGATTAAAGTATCTATTGTATTGACGCGACACTGAATGTTAATTACTTCACATCAATGGCCAAATTTTGTCGGTCTAAGGCCTTCGCCTAACCGGACTATGGATCAGCTGACTACTCACCGAGCTAACCGCTATCGCTATCCGTTCCAGCAGAGTTGGGTCGCAGATCCGTAAACTGCCCTAATTATTGTGCCAGCGGTCTGATGCCCTAGACCGGCCAGATTCACTGCTGAATCCTTGAACCGTAGCTGGGGAGCTTTAACTATCTTGGACCGGAAGGTGACCGTCGCCAAATTAATAGAAAGAGCGATGTCAACTGTACTGTATTTATTGATCAAAATGTGCGTTATTATATTTACAAATTTAGCTTACAAACATTGGGTGTTCTAACGAGCTAACAAAATATGCTTAAGAGCGTAAATTCGGTTTTCAAATTTCTTTACGATCGTAAGAAATCAGCGCGTCGCGGCGCACATAGCCGTATAGTGCCAATTGTTGCTACCAACAAGTTTGATACTTTTGTTTTCCTTGATGTATTACCGGTGTCATATTCTTAGTCTAAGTGTTAAATCTTTTAATTTAATTTTTATGTTAGTAGTATTAGTTAATAATTATTGATTATTTTATTGCAAATTGATTGATATTAAGTAGTGATAGACACTGACATCATAAAATTAATAAAGTTGACATTTATTTACCTAACTAATATCAATATTGCAATTAGAAATACCAAACCGAAGGAACCGACGTGCATGCATGAAAAGAAAAATGAAAGTTGAAGAAGCAAGTGAGGTGTGATTGGAGCGTGCCGCGTGGCGCTCGGTCTCTCTTCTGTTCTTCGGTTTCTGTCTTTCGGTTCGGTTCTTTCGGTTCTGCCTACCCCGCAAGGGATTTGGCGTGAAGATAGTATAGTATATAATACACACATACATGAAAACGGTCCATAAGTTTATTTTTAAAGTATCTAAATATACGAAAATTGTAGAAAGTTATGGACAATATTCTATTTTACACTATAAATATTTAAATTTGACAATACACATAGTTAAAAACGCGCAGGCGCTTGGCATGGTCCGATGTTTTGCTGCCTACTGCAGATTCAGTGCTGGCAGGAACATTAAAATATTTTTAATAAATAATTAATAAATATTGTTGGATATTCTCACACAACATCATCTAGCCCGAACTAAGCTATAAGCTTGAGCTATGGGATCTAAATCAAATTTTAATTGATAGTAGGTGTTTTTCATTTACAACAACCAAATACTAATTAAGAGGTATGTGCATAACAATGCACACTGCCATGAAAAAGCCATTCCGTATCGGCATTGATCGATTAATGGATACCTACTAAGATGAATTTTGGGAGGGACCGAACTGAGTTTCTTGGGGTGTTCTTCTCAGTTTGTAGCATTTCCCAACCCCCAGTAGAGTCTCAAAAATGTTGACAAACCTATTTTTTTTTTAAATTTCAAAGGGAATAAATTTTATTTTATTTTATTTTATCGGCTCTTTCTGGGCTCAATCATTTTGGGCAACAGACATTACTCGTAAAAATTTAACAATTTTGGTTCCATCCTCGTAGTCCATAACTCGTCGTCTTTCGAAATATTTACTGTGCTTATGGGCAAATTAGTGTTCAGTCTACACCGCAAATCGATAAATGTTGGCTTGATTGAAAGTAATTTTAATACAATTCATTAAAAATATTTATTATATGCACAAGATCACTAGAAGATAAAATAAACGCAGCTTCTCACTTGATTTGAAGTTGGTCTTGGATTTTAAAATACCAGTCATGCTTTGTAAACATCCGTTTTTCTCCATAATTTAATTTTACCATCTGCTATGGCTTGTTCCACATCCATGTAGCAGTGGTGAGACCACGCCCCCTTGTTGACAACCTTTGGCCATGGCTTTTGAAGCGCTCGTGGCCCCGCATACTTAGTGTTCTGTAAACGATCACTACAGTAAGCAATATTTACTATGGCCGGACATGGATGGGTGACCACCACGTGGACCACTTTGTGACATTTATTTACGAGCGTTTCCGTGCTTCGGAAGGCACGATAAGCCGTCGGTCCCGGTTGTCAGTAAAATGACAGTCGTTAAGCCAAGTTGAAGGCCTTACGGGCGGCTTGAAAAATTTCAACTGTGGGTCGTCACAACCTGCGCCCGGGTCGGCAGCGCGTGTGTAGCGCCTCTGGTGTTGCAAACGTCTATAGGCTACGGTTACCAACCTTCCGGTGGGCCGTAAGCTTGTCTACCACCTAAGTAGTATATAAAAAAAAAAAAATGGCTGCGCACTGGTTTCTGCTTGTCTGTAGCTTTAAAATGAGTTTGTTTAGCATGTTTTCTATCCATTCACTGACTACCGTGTATACTCGGTGTTTTGCCAGTGCCGTAGTTATGCTTCTTCTGTCGAAAGCTCCCTCTATGTTTATGAAAGTGCCGAGGCACATTGATTGATAGATTCTGGATGACCTCTTCTATTTTGTGTACCACTGCATGTAGTGCTGGGTCTGTAGACTTGCCGGGGGCATTATGCGCGTTGGTTGGAATGCAGTGGTTTATTTTGAAGGGCCGTCCATCGATTGTCTCTGTCACACAATCTTTCCAGAGTTTTTAGCAGGAAAGACGAAGGGTTTATTAGTCTGTATAACCAGAGGTCTGAATCACAAACATAATCCCTTTACCGGGTTTTGGTATAAAGATCACTTAGACCTCTCTCCACAGTCTGGGTCACAGTCCCATTCATTGTCTGGCGTATAGATACTACTAGCTGACCCTCGCAACTTCGTTTACGTCACATAAGGTGTACGAATGGAGGGGTACTTCTTAATGAGACTCATCAAGCAGCGTGTGAAACGGCCCTGTTTGCTTAATCATAAAAGAGCTTAAAGATTAAGTCGATTCTAAAACAATTCAGTCCACGCCTTCGGCGCGGACTGAATTATTTTACAAAAGCCTTAATCATTAAGCTCTTTTATGATTAAGCCAACACGCCCGTTTAGACTCACTTTCAAAAGAAACGTTGAATTCTAGATTTACCGAAAGTTGAGATGCCCCTAATTTCTCAACTATATAACCCTCAATATTGAAAATTGTATGGAATAATGCTTAAAGTACTCCCTTTCAGACACCAAACAAATATTTGAAATCGAACCATGCAGTGAGAAATTATAGCTAAAAACCTATTTTGCCTTTCATCCCCTCTCCTGAAGGAACCGCGCAAAATATCGGGATCAAAAGTATCTAAGAACCTTCCTCGGACTATAAGCTTACATCGTACAAAGTATCATTCAAATCGGTTCAGTAGTTTCGGCGTGATACTTAGTCGGGATACAGACAGACAGACAGACAGACAGACAGACAGACAGACATGAAAATTTTAAATTACATTTTCGGCTTCAGTATCGATTAGAGAACGCCCTATACTTAAAATTTTCAAAATATCTTCCATGCACAGACTCCCGACCCTCTACAGTTTTATTATAAGTACTAGCTGACCCTCGCAACTTCGTTTACGTCACATAAGGTGTACGAATGGAGGGGTACTTCTTAATGAGACTCATCAAGCAGCGTGTGAAACGGCCCTGTCTGCTTAATCATAAAAGAGCTTAAAGATTAAGTCGATTCTAAAACAATTCAGTCCACGCCTTCGGCGCGGACTGAATTATTTTACAATAGCCTTAATCATTAAGCTCTTTTATGATTAAGCCAACACGCCCGTTTAGACTCACTTTCAAAAGAAACGTTGAATTCTAGATTTACCGAAAGTTGAGATGCCCCTAATTTCTCAACTATATAACCCTCAATATTGAAAATTGTATGGAATAATGCTTAAAGTACTCCCTTTCAGACACCAAACAAATATTTGAAATCGAACCATGCAGTGAGAAATTATAGCTAAAAACCTATTTTGCCTTTCATCCCCTCTCCTGAAGGAACCGCGCAAAATATCGGGATCAAAAGTATCTAAGAACCTTCCTCGGACTATAAGCTTACATCGTACAAAGTATCATTCAAATCGGTTCAGTAGTTTCGGCGTGATACTTAGTCGGGATACAGACAGACAGACAGACAGACAGACAGACAGACAGACAGACATGAAAATTTTAAATTACATTTTCGGCTTCAGTATCGATTAGAGAACGCCCTACACTTAAAATTTTCAAAATATCTTCCATGTACAGACTCCCGACCCTCTACAGTTTTATTATAAGTATAGATAGATAGCCTTAATCATTAAGCTCTTTTATGATTAAGCCAACACGCCCGTTTAGACTCACTTTCAAAAGAAACGTTGAATTCTAGATTTACCGAAAGTTGAGATGCCCCTAATTTCTCAACTATATAACCCTCAATATTGAAAATTGTATGGAATAATGCTTAAAGTACTCCGTTTCAGACACCAAACAAATATTTGAAATCGAACCATGCAGTGAGAAATTATAGCTAAAAACCTATTTTGCCTTTCATCCCCTCTCCTGAAGGAACCGCGCAAAATATCGGGATCAAAAGTATCTAAGAACCTTCCTCGGACTAAAAGCTTACATCGTACAAAGTATCATTTAAATCGGTTCAGTAGTTTCGGCGTGATACTTAGTCGGGATACAGACAGACAGACAGACAGACAGACAGACAGACAGACAGACATGAAAATTTTAAATTACATTTTCGGCTTCAGTATCGATTAGAGAACGCCCTACACTTAAAATTTTCAAAATATCTTCCTTGTACAGACTCCCGACCCTCTACAGTTTTATTATAAGTATAGATAGATAGATAGCCTTAATCATTAAGCTCTTTTATGATTAAGCCAACACGCCCGTTTAGACTCACTTTCAAAAGAAACGTTGAATTCTAGATTTACCGAAAGTTGAGATGCCCCTAATTTCTCAACTATATAACCCTCAATATTGAAAATTGTATGGAATAATGCTTAAAGTACTCCCTTTCAGACACCAAACAAATATTTGAAATCGAACCATGCAGTGAGAAATTATAGCTAAAAACCTATTTTGCCTTTCATCCCCTCTCCTGAAGGAACCGCGCAAAATATCGGGATCAAAAGTATCTAAGAACCTTCCTCGGACTAAAAGCTTACATCGTACAAAGTATCATTCAAATCGGTTCAGTAGTTTCGGCGTGATACTTAGTCGGGATACAGACAGACAGACAGACAGACAGACAGACAGACATGAAAATTTTAAATTACATTTTCGGCTTCAGTATCGATTAGAGAACGCCCTACACTTAAAATTTTCAAAATATCTTCCATGTACAGACTCCCGACCCTCTACAGTTTTATTATAAGTACTAGCTGACCCTCGCAACTTCGTTTACGTCACATAAGGTGTACGAATGGAGGGGTACTTCTTAATGAGACTCATCAAGCAGCGTGTGAAACGGCCCTGTTTGCTTAATCATAAAAGAGCTTAAAGATTAAGTCGATTCTAAAACAATTCAGTCCACGCCTTCGGCGCGGACTGAATTATTTTACAAAAGCCTTAATCATTAAGCTCTTTTATGATTAAGCCAACACGCCCGTTTAGACTCACTTTCAAAAGAAACGTTGAATTCTAGATTTACCGAAAGTTGAGATGCCCCTAATTTCTCAACTATATAACCCTCAATATTGAAAATTGTATGGAATAATGCTTAAAGTACTCCCTTTCAGACACCAAACAAATATTTGAAATCGAACCATGCAGTGAGAAATTATAGCTAAAAACCTATTTTGCCTTTCATCCCCTCTCCTGAAGGAACCGCGCAAAATATCGGGATCAAAAGTATCTAAGAACCTTCCTCGGACTATAAGCTTACATCGTACAAAGTATCATTCAAATCGGTTCAGTAGTTTCGGCGTGATACTTAGTCGGGATACAGACAGACAGACAGACAGACAGACAGACAGACATGAAAATTTTAAATTACATTTTCGGCTTCAGTATCGATTAGAGAACGCCCTATACTTAAAATTTTCAAAATATCTTCCATGCACAGACTCCCGACCCTCTACAGTTTTATTATAAGTATAGATAGCCTTAATCATTAAGCTCTTTTATGATTAAGGCCAACACGCCCGTTTAGACTCACTTTCAAAAGAAACGTTGAATTCTAGATTTACCGAAAGTTGAGATGCCCCTAATTTCTCAACTATATAACCCTCAATATTGAAAATTGTATGGAATAATGCTTAAAGTACTCCGTTTCAGACACCAAACAAATATTTGAAATCGAACCATGCAGTGAGAAATTATAGCTAAAAACCTATTTTGCCTTTCATCCCCTCTCCTGAAGGAACCGCGCAAAATATCGGGATCAAAAGTATCTAAGAACCTTCCTCGGACTAAAAGCTTACATCGTACAAAGTATCATTTAAATCGGTTCAGTAGTTTCGGCGTGATACTTAGTCGGGATACAGACAGACAGACAGACAGACAGACAGACAGACAGACAGACATGAAAATTTTAAATTACATTTTCGGCTTCAGTATCGATTAGAGAACGCCCTACACTTAAAATTTTCAAAATATCTTCCATGTACAGACTCCCGACCCTCTACAGTTTTATTATAAGTATAGATAGATAGATAGCCTTAATCATTAAGCTCTTTTATGATTAAGCCAACACGCCCGTTTAGACTCACTTTCAAAAGAAACGTTGAATTCTAGATTTACCGAAAGTTGAGATGCCCCTAATTTCTCAACTATATAACCCTCAATATTGAAAATTGTATGGAATAATGCTTAAAGTACTCCCTTTCAGACACCAAACAAATATTTGAAATCGAACCATGCAGTGAGAAATTATAGCTAAAAACCTATTTTGCCTTTCATCCCCTCTCCTGAAGGAACCGCGCAAAATATCGGGATCAAAAGTATCTAAGAACCTTCCTCGGACTAAAAGCTTACATCGTACAAAGTATCATTCAAATCGGTTCAGTAGTTTCGGCGTGATACTTAGTCGGGATACAGACAGACAGACAGACAGACAGACAGACAGACATGAAAATTTTAAATTACATTTTCGGCTTCAGTATCGATTAGAGAACGCCCTACACTTAAAATTTTCAAAATATCTTCCATGTACAGACTCCCGACCCTCTACAGTTTTATTATAAGTATAGATAGATAGATAGCCTTAATCATTAAGCTCTTTTATGATTAAGCCAACACGCCCGTTTAGACTCACTTTCAAAAGAAACGTTGAATTCTAGATTTACCGAAAGTTGAGATGCCCCTAATTTCTCAACTATATAACCCTCAATATTGAAAATTGTATGGAATAATGCTTAAAGTACTCCCTTTCAGACACCAAACAAATATTTGAAATCGAACCATGCAGTGAGAAATTATAGCTAAAAACCTATTTTGCCTTTCATCCCCTCTCCTGAAGGAACCGCGCAAAATATCGGGATCAAAAGTATCTAAGAACCTTCCTCGGACTAAAAGCTTACATCGTACAAAGTATCATTCAAATCGGTTCAGTAGTTTCGGCGTGATACTTAGTCGGGATACAGACAGACAGACAGACAGACAGACAGACAGACAGACAGACATGAAAATTTTAAATTACATTTTCGGCTTCAGTATCGATTAGAGAACGCCCTACACTTAAAATTTTCAAAATATCTTCCATGTACAGACTCCCGACCCTCTACAGTTTTATTATAAGTATAGATAGATAGATAGATAGCCTTAATCATTAAGCTCTTTTATGATTAAGCCAACACGCCCGTTTAGACTCACTTTCAAAAGAAACGTTGAATTCTAGATTTACCGAAAGTTGAGATGCCCCTAATTTCTCAACTATATAACCCTCAATATTGAAAATTGTATGGAATAATGCTTAAAGTACTCCCTTTCAGACACCAAACAAATATTTGAAATCGAACCATGCAGTGAGAAATTATAGCTAAAAACCTATTTTGCCTTTCATCCCCTCTCCTGAAGGAACCGCGCAAAATATCGGGATCAAAAGTATCTAAGAACCTTCCTCGGACTAAAAGCTTACATCGTACAAAGTATCATTCAAATCGGTTCAGTAGTTTCGGCGTGATACTTAGTCGGGATACAGACAGACAGACAGACAGACAGACAGACAGACATGAAAATTTTAAATTACATTTTCGGCTTCAGTATCGATTAGAGAACGCCCTACACTTAAAATTTTCAAAATATCTTCCATGTACAGACTCCCGACCCTCTACAGTTTTATTATAAGTATAGATAGATAGATAGATGTAACTGACAATATCAACTTGTGTCCTCCTCCATTTTATCACTGCAGGGAAGACTTCATCCTGTCCTGGAGATTTGAAGGACTTAAAGCTGTTAATTACCCATTCAGTTTTTTGTAAGTTGACAGAATAGATTAGAACAGGTCTTGCGAGCTCCTTCTGTGGATACGTTTTCCACCGGCCACATGAGTGTCTGCAGCAATTGGCATTCTGGGAAGTGAGTTTGTATCAAAATACTCTCGGCTTCTTTTCATGATAGTTAACGTTAGTAGAATGATGTAGTGGTAATTTATATGTTATTAATTTATTGTTTTCGAGTAATTAAGTGATTTAGTGGTCATTATATAATGTTCATTTGCCTTTGAAAATGCCGAAAGGTTTCACCAAGTGCCATCAATCAACAGTATAAATAATTCTTTTCATGTGTGGGTCAGGCCGCCGCGCCGTCAGGTTTCTGTATAGATACGGACTGTTCTGTCCCTTGTTTGGCTAGTATTAGTCTGGCTCTATCAGAGGTTTCTCCAAGACTTGGTACTTTTGTATCTCAGTCGCTACTTGTATTTTGCTTTAGCGGCTTTATAGCCGTCCCAATCCTGGTCTGGTTCCTCACAGGTGTTCCATAATTACCACTTATGAAAATGGTGTGTTAATATGTTATTATCAATACCACACGAATAGTGACTACCTGCCTTGCGTATAATACCTACCTACACCTACGCTGTTCGTGAAGAAAATAGTGCAACTGTAAAAGCTTATAACTTGGTCAGTTTTCGTTGGTTTCCTTTAATTTTTTTTATACAGTATTTTGAAGCGAAACTCTAGTCGGGGTGTCTGAGCTTTGCACTATACAAAAGTTCACGTTGTATATCGACCATAAATATTTATATATATTATATTATACGTCACAAAGTACTAAGATTGTTTGATCACGCTAGAATTAGACTATTTTTGTTCATTTTTTCGTATTCAAAAATGGAACATCGAGCGACATGACCACTCTCTGAGAGCCTCTCGGCGGTACTAAATCGTATTTGTTCGCGTATCTGCATTTATAGGGGTTCACAAAATACTTTGTAAAAAAAATCTGTATCTAGTTACTTAAAAATAAATATTTTTATTGTCAAAGGAGAAGTTCTGACATAATATTACATAATTATCATAATGATTTAAACTACAGAAGCTGGTGAAAAGACTACTTTATTTTGGTGAAATTTCTCAGTATTTGAGCAAACTTTACATTCATTTTTCTCTAAAAAAAGGAACCTACCTGATATCAGGTTATTCTACAAACAGATAGCCAACGCCCTTTGCAATTGCTTTGTATCCCTTGTTTATTAAATTTATCAGTAATTTGACATGAATTTAAGCATCGAAGTCGATGCAAATCGTAGGATTTGAAAAACCTTGTTCGCTTTCGTTGATATTAGCCAAATGTAATCTGTTGTTACTTAAAATATGTTTTATGAAACGTTAAGAGAGCTAAATTTACTAAGTATGTTAGTAAATACCATGTTTGTACGATGAATATTTAATGACTTTAAACGCATTGAAAAGTATGGTTTCTGTGCAAAACGTGGCGCGAAATATGTTAGCCCTCTTAATAAAAATTTTGTTGCCACATGGCGCTGTTGTCACGCTATAAATAGTACCACATTTTCGATGGTCTAGAAGACAAATGTGCTAATTACACAATTTTGGTATTTTCACTTTTTGATGCCAAATGTATGAAATGGGCATGGTCTACCCTATGCACTGATCAGAATAACAAAAATCCATCTCTTTCCATCTAAACTGTAATTGTACATTCATAGAAAGTGACGTGATTTTGAAGCCATTTAAAGTAATGGCAGTTACTTACCATCAGTTTAAACTACACAAAATGCTAAATAGATTTAGAACATTCCACTTGTGTGTACCATGATTGACAAATAAGCAAAATCCTTTTATTAATTTTGTATTTCCTACCTTTAAAATTTCTAATTACAAAAAAGGATGTTAATCATCTCAAGTGCCGGTAGACGAATGTGTTAAGTGATCTCAGTACTACTGAACGCTCTTCAGCAAATAACAAAAGATGTACAAACGTACTAAGTGATGCCTTTTTTTACTATTTTGGTATTATAATAGAATATTTACAATATTGAAGTTTAAATTTATGATCAGTAAATAGTCAGATAAATATTCTAACTAAGCATAGGCATTTTAAGCACAATTTATAAGCACAGTATTAAGTTATAGTGTCTAGAAGTTATGAATCCACTAAAATAGTCCTCCTGTAAAATTTGTCAATCTGTAATTAGCATGTTTGTCTTCTAGACCATCTATAAAATGATAGGTTTTCTTGCGACGCGTGTCGGACGTCGTCAGTCGAGTCGAGGTCATTCGGTCCCACACATTCACCTCTCTCGTACTGTCGCACTGAGCTGACGCACGTGTATCGCACGAACCTGTTTCACTCGCGCCGTACGATCGATCGAAGACTTGTTTATTGAATTCAACCTCGGTTGAATACAAATACCAACATCTGGGAGTGACTTTTTCACTTCAGCCGGCGTGGTGGTTGCCTCCGTCGTGTAGGAGGGGTCGGTCTGGCACGAGCGCCAAGCCCCGACCCTGACTGCGCGGCGTAGCGAAAAAGTCACTTCAGACCTCAACCATCACTATGGAGCCGCAAACTCCATCGCGAGGGCATATCACGCGCGACATGTGCCCTCCCGCGACGCCACCTGCGCCCCGCGCAAGGCGCAGCACCGCGACACTCCGCCAACGCCGGCGTCGAGAACGCGTGCCGCGCCCACGCGCCACGGACCGGGAGACGCAGGCCGCCCCGGAGTCGCCTACTCCATCACGAGGGCACATCGTACGCGATATGTGCCCGCCCGCGTCTTCACCCGCGCCCCGCAAGGCGCATCACCGCGGAACTCCGCCGACGCCGGCGTCGATTTCACGCACCGCGCCCAAGGACCGGGGAGCACGGGATTCATTGTACTTCCCTGCCCCATCATTGCAGTCCTTCCTGGCATTTGATGCTGATTTCTCCTCGGCTGTCCGGGTCGCAGGAACAGAAGAAGAAGACCAAAGGCAAGGACCGCAAGCTAACACCATCACCTAGGACAAGAACCCAGGAAGCGGCGCACTACTTTGCGCGCAACCAAAAAACTCTGGAAAGGGCCCTGTCGTTAGGGGCGATCCCGCCTCCGAGGGTCACCAGAAGATCTAGAAGCTTCGACGACGAAGAACGGTTTACCAATGTTTGCCATAATTTAAAATTCCATAATTTCATATGCCATACTGGTATTTGCCATAATTTCATTAGACATAACGCTTCAGTTGCCATAATCGTGAAATGACATAAAATGACTTTCACTAATTCCGTTGGTCATAATCGATCAAGTGTCATAATAATTAAAATCCATAAATGTATTTGCCATAATTTTCGTTTTCAATAATGCCATTTTCCATAACTTTTATTCACCATAATATAAATAAAGATAATTTATACGAGACAGATAATTTATTCACAATTAAACCTAAAACTAAACCTCATATGGCGTCTACTAACTAAGCTCGACGGAGACCCGCTTCGCGGGGCTCCTACTTCTCAGTGGTTTAAAAAAAAACCACAAAGCTTGGCAGGTATTGGTGATTAGCTCAGTGAGTAGTCAGCTGATCCATAGTCCGGTTAGGCGAAGGCCATAGACCGACAAAGTAATTTACATTTAGTGTCGCGTCAATACAATAGATACGCATTTGTTATATCTTTACGAAATGCGTGCAATATTTTTAACTACGCTGATTTTACGTCGTAGAACAAAACAACGTTTGTCGGGTCAGTAGGTACTCACTGTACATAAATCTTTCAATAGAAGTGACTAACATTATCTAGACGCGTGTTCGTAATTAACTGTAATTAAATCATTCGATCGATTGCCCTTTTCCAGCAAACTTAGATAGGTACGTCACTTGGAACTTTGCCACTTCTAATCTCTAGTACTAGCAGAATGGGATCAATACATTATGCGTGGAATAAATTTGCCTCCGTGACTCCAGTGTACCAACCATGTATGTATTTATTATAGCATCGTATAATTCTGCGACTGATTATGATGGGCAAAATTGTGGGAAAACGACGCGTTGGGAGACGTAGAAAATCATGGCTCAGGAACATCAGAGAATGGACTGGAATAGATAGTGCAGGGGAGCTCTTCCGTTTAGCTCAGGACCGTAAGGAAGTTGAGAAGTTAACGGCCAACCTCCGGTAGCGGAGTGGCACTGAAAGAAGAAGAAGAAGAATCAGATAGGCAAATAGGTGTAAGATGTCCAAGCCCATACAGTTTTATAAAAAGTCAAGGATCCATCTAATATTTAGTCAGGATGACCTTTTAAGCCATTTGTGCAAGTCAATATCTATCTAAGTTTGCATATCTCAGGTATCACCATATTGAAGATGATAAATCTGTTCTCTGACTGGAATGACTTAAGTTTTAATCAGTGTTATATTCAGATCTGCGGGCAGCATTGTATATCAGCACTAGACCAATGAGGCAGTCATGTCATGTTGTCTATTAAGCGTCTATTAGGAGAGATATTGGTAATCCTGGCGATTCTGCCACGAGGTCTTTATTGCATTTCCGTCATAAACCCTCTGTAATGTCCCTTATCAGTTTAAGTAGGATATTTTTTCCTATCAATATCAGTAAATATCACAACAAATAATTAAATAAGTAGCCTGATGAATGCTGTTCTCCTCACGGGTTTCACCTCAACCTTTAGGGACTAGGCCGCAGCGAATTACTGCTGGATCCAACTCTTGTCGTATTTCATTCTTTTCTCTCACGTAGTGAAACATCAGCAATCAAAGAACCGTGTAGAACCGTAGAGGCTACACAGCAATGCGCGTTCGTCCGCGCGTGTACACGTCATTATTCACTGTGTATCTCGCTCTTACTGATATTTCAACGCGTAACAGAAAGATAGAATTTGGCAAAAGCTAAATCCAACTACCTAAATAAATGAGAGAAGTTGTTTAACCTAAAGCTAAATGTAGGGGAAACTGGGTACCATTGTAATTCTAGTGGTCTTACGTCCATTCGTATCACCGATGACACAGTAATCTTGCAAATAAACACGCATGATTAATACAAATGACGCTTTTGCCAATAAATCATTCTAATGAGGAATAAGTACGTAATATATTTATTTATCTTAATTGTACGCAAATTTATGCTCGTTCACTTTGTTCATTTCTAAATAAGTACAGTAAAATAATTATATTCCAACTTATAGAATTACTAGCGGATGTCATGCTGTTACACCCGCGCAGTTCCCGTTCCCGTGGGAATACGGGAATAAAATATAGCCTATGTCACCGGCAGATAGCGTAGCTTCTCAACCACAGATCTGATTTCTGTGTTCTCAACAGTTAAAGAAATTTTCGAATCGGTTTAGTAGTTTCGGAACCTATTCGACGCAAACAAACCAAAAAACAAACATGAAGATCTCTGATTACTGATGTTTTACTGCGTGTGAAAAAAAATACAACAAGAGCTGAATCCAGCTGTAACTGTAGCAGCACCTAGTCCCTAAAGGTTAAGGTGCGACCAGTGATGAGAACAGCATTCTCAGGCTACTTCACGCCACCGACCAGCCGATGTTCCAGTTCTTGAACATGCTGCCATCAGCATGCATGTGCATCTATTTTGACTGCTTATATCAGTAGTAGTGTCCAATATCACGTCCATCCAATATTACGCTAAATATGAATGGACCAAAGATGAAGCCCTGGTGTATTCCTTGAATCAATGGTTTTGCGAGAGAGAAAATAGAGATAGTCGAAAGTCTGGAGGGCGCCGTTGGCTACATATTTTATTGCGAAGAAAAAACTTGTGGCGACAGATTTGTTGCTAGGCTTTTAAAATCTCAGCGCTTGTGGTCTTGTGGTAAAGTTAGACCGATTTCATTGATTGTTTTTTTTTTCTCTTTTAGAACTGTATATATATTAATATTTTTTTTTTATACTACTTAGGTGGCAGACAAGCTTACGGCCCACCGGAAGGTTGGTAACCGTAGCCTATAGACGTTTGCAACACCGGAGGCGCTACACACGCGCTGCCGCCCCGGGCGCAGGTTGTGACGACCCACAGTTGAAATTTTTCAAGCCGCCCGAAAGGCCTTCAACTTGGCTTAACGACTGTCATTTTACCGACAACCGGGACCAACGGCTTATCGTGCCTTCCGAAGCACGGAAACGCTCGTAAATAAATGTCACAAAGTGGTCCACGTGGTGGTCACCCATCCATGTCCGGCCATAGTAAATGTTGCTTACTGCAGTGATCGTTTACAGAACACTGAGTCCGCGGGGCCACGAGCGCTTCAAAGCAAATAATTTTGGTAGTTTTCGACACACAGTGAACGAAATAAACAGTTGTTTCCGATCGCTGTTTACAAAATCATTCGTCATTGGCTTGAAGTCATTTACATGAGTGTCGCGTCAATCTACATGTTCGAGAGAAAAACCGATGGAGTTTGTTTATGCCACAACCCAAGCGTGCGCGTTAGAGAGTCTCTAACGGGCCAAAGATGACAGCAATTACTCCTCATAGGGCTGCACTTGCGACTAATTAAAAAAAAAAAACAAAAGAAGTTGTTACTGCCACCGACTGCCACGCTCTGTTAAGAACTCCGAGACACCAAAGATCTATTTACAATTGCATTGGAAACTTTCCTGTCTTAATACACCTCATACTGTAGAGCATGAGGTGTTTTAAAACAGGAAAGTTTTTAAAGAGTAGCACCGCTGGTATTGCATACTTTCATGGGCTACGTTCCAATGGTTGCTATCTTTGTCTGCCACTTTATTGGTATAAAAAAAAAGAAAAATCAATTTATGACGAAGATGTAGGCAGTAAAAAGCTACAACTTTGAGTCTCGCTAGTAATGGTAATGAGTTGTAAATTTAATACGAACACTACATACACGAGGCCGGGTCGTGTATGTCATCTATACTTATAATAAAACTGTAGAGGGTCGGGAGTCTGTACATGGAAGATATTTTGAAAATTTTAAGTGTAGGGCGTTCTCTAATCGATACTGAAGCCGAAAATGTAATTTAAAATTTTCATGTCTGTCTGTCTGTCTGTCTGTCTGTCTGTCTGTCTGTCTGTATCCCGACTAAGTATCACGCCGAAACTACTGAACCGATTTGAATGATACTTTGTACGATGTAAGCTTTTAGTCCGAGGAAGGTTCTTAGATACTTTTGATCCCGATATTTTGCGCGGTTCCTTCAGGAGAGGGGATGAAAGGCAAAATAGGTTTTTAGCTATAATTTCTCACTGCATGGTTCGATTTCAAATATTTGTTTGGTGTCTGAAAGGGAGTACTTTAAGCATTATTCCATACAATTTTCAATATTGAGGGTTATATAGTTGAGAAATTAGGGGCATCTCAACTTTCGGTAAATCTAGAATTCAACGTTTCTTTTGAAAGTGAGTCTAAACGGGCGTGTTGGCTTAATCATAAAAGAGCTTAATGATTAAGGCTATCTATCTATCTATACTTATAATAAAACTGTAGAGGGTCGGGAGTCTGTACATGGAAGATATTTTGAAAATTTTAAGTGTAGGGCGTTCTCTAATCGATACTGAAGCCGAAAATGTAATTTAAAATTTTCATGTCTGTCTGTCTGTCTGTCTGTCTGTCTGTCTGTATCCCGACTAAGTATCACGCCGAAACTACTGAACCGATTTGAATGATACTTTGTACGATGTAAGCTTTTAGTCCGAGGAAGGTTCTTAGATACTTTTGATCCCGATATTTTGCGCGGTTCCTTCAGGAGAGGGGATGAAAGGCAAAATAGGTTTTTAGCTATAATTTCTCACTGCATGGTTCGATTTCAAATATTTGTTTGGTGTCTGAAAGGGAGTACTTTAAGCATTATTCCATACAATTTTCAATATTGAGGGTTATATAGTTGAGAAATTAGGGGCATCTCAACTTTCGGTAAATCTAGAATTCAACGTTTCTTTTGAAAGTGAGTCTAAACGGGCGTGTTGGCTTAATCATAAAAGAGCTTAATGATTAAGGCTATCTATCTATCTATACTTATAATAAAACTGTAGAGGGTCGGGAGTCTGTACATGGAAGATATTTTGAAAATTTTAAGTGTAGGGCGTTCTCTAATCGATACTGAAGCCGAAAATGTAATTTAAAATTTTCATGTCTGTCTGTCTGTCTGTCTGTCTGTCTGTCTGTCTGTCTGTCTGTATCCCGACTAAGTATCACGCCGAAACTACTGAACCGATTTAAATGATACTTTGTACGATGTAAGCTTTTAGTCCGAGGAAGGTTCTTAGATACTTTTGATCCCGATATTTTGCGCGGTTCCTTCAGGAGAGGGGATGAAAGGCAAAATAGGTTTTTAGCTATAATTTCTCACTGCATGGTTCGATTTCAAATATTTGTTTGGTGTCTGAAACGGAGTACTTTAAGCATTATTCCATACAATTTTCAATATTGAGGGTTATATAGTTGAGAAATTAGGGGCATCTCAACTTTCGGTAAATCTAGAATTCAACGTTTCTTTTGAAAGTGAGTCTAAACGGGCGTGTTGGCCTTAATCATAAAAGAGCTTAATGATTAAGGCTATCTATACTTATAATAAAACTGTAGAGGGTCGGGAGTCTGTGCATGGAAGATATTTTGAAAATTTTAAGTATAGGGCGTTCTCTAATCGATACTGAAGCCGAAAATGTAATTTAAAATTTTCATGTCTGTCTGTCTGTCTGTCTGTCTGTCTGTCTGTATCCCGACTAAGTATCACGCCGAAACTACTGAACCGATTTGAATGATACTTTGTACGATGTAAGCTTATAGTCCGAGGAAGGTTCTTAGATACTTTTGATCCCGATATTTTGCGCGGTTCCTTCAGGAGAGGGGATGAAAGGCAAAATAGGTTTTTAGCTATAATTTCTCACTGCATGGTTCGATTTCAAATATTTGTTTGGTGTCTGAAAGGGAGTACTTTAAGCATTATTCCATACAATTTTCAATATTGAGGGTTATATAGTTGAGAAATTAGGGGCATCTCAACTTTCGGTAAATCTAGAATTCAACGTTTCTTTTGAAAGTGAGTCTAAACGGGCGTGTTGGCTTAATCATAAAAGAGCTTAATGATTAAGGCTTTTGTAAAATAATTCAGTCCGCGCCGAAGGCGTGGACTGAATTGTTTTAGAATCGACTTAATCTTTAAGCTCTTTTATGATTAAGCAAACAGGGCCGTTTCACACGCTGCTTGATGAGTCTCATTAAGAAGTACCCCTCCATTCGTACACCTTATGTGACGTAAACGAAGTTGCGAGGGTCAGCTAGTTTATACTATGAATAAGGAAATATAGAACTGCACCTCTAAAAATGTAAGGCGCGTAACGACTGCGCGCGGCAAACCAACGAACAATGGCAACTCGAACATCGGTGCGCTCGAACATGCCGCGCGACGAACCATTTTGTATCGGTTTTTGACGGCGCGGCAAAGGAGTGACAGTGCGTTGTGCGCGTGTTATTGGGACGTACCTGAGTACCTGACGACTACTCACGCATTTTTAGTGGATACGCGCAGCTAAAACATGGATAACGAGAAGTGTCGTATAGATTATAGGCATGGCACTAAAAAATTTAAAATTTAAAAGCAGCAGCGGCACTGGGCCGGCTTGCTCGATACGTCCATGGTTGTCGCGCATAAAACGCACGCTCGTTCATGGATCGGCTGCCGCGCGCGGCTGCCTCGCTATAATGAAATTGTACGCTAAAAATGGCTCGCGAACCAAAACACAGATTTGCCGCGGTCGAACAAGGCTCGCGCGGCGGCCGCGCGAAATCGATACGCACCTTAAGAGGGCTAACATATTTCGCGCCACGTTTTGCACAGAAACCATACTTTTCAATGCGTTTAAAGTCATTAAATATTCATCGTACAAACATGGTATTTACTAACATACTTAGTAAATTTAGCTCTCTTAACGTTTCATAAAACATATTTTAAGTAACAACAGATTACATTTGGCTAATATCAACGAAAGCGAACAAGGTTTTTCAAATCCTACGATTTGCATCGACTTCGATGCTTAAATTCATGTCAAATTACTGATAAATTTAATAAACAAGGGATACAAAGCAATTGCAAAGGGCGTTGGCTATCTGTTTGTAGAATAACCTGATATCAGGTAGGTTCCTTTTTTTAGAGAAAAATGAATGTAAAGTTTGCTCAAATACTGAGAAATTTCACCAAAATAAAGTAGTCTTTTCACCAGCTTCTGTAGTTTAAATCATTATGATAATTATGTAATATTATGTCAGAACTTCTCCTTCTATACTTATAATAAAACTGTAGAGGGTCGGGAGTCTGTACATGGAAGATATTTTGAAAATTTTAAGTGTAGGGCGTTCTCTAATCGATACTGAAGCCGAAAATGTAATTTAAAATTTTCATGTCTGTCTGTCTGTCTGTCTGTCTGTCTGTCTGTATCCCGACTAAGTATCACGCCGAAACTACTGAACCGATTTAAATGATACTTTGTACGATGTAAGCTTTTAGTCCGAGGAAGGTTCTTAGATACTTTTGATCCCGATATTTTGCGCGGTTCCTTCAGGAGAGGGGATGAAAGGCAAAATAGGTTTTTAGCTATAATTTCTCACTGCATGGTTCGATTTCAAATATTTGTTTGGTGTCTGAAACGGAGTACTTTAAGCATTATTCCATACAATTTTCAATATTGAGGGTTATATAGTTGAGAAATTAGGGGCATCTCAACTTTCGGTAAATCTAGAATTCAACGTTTCTTTTGAAAGTGAGTCTAAACGGGCGTGTTGGCCTTAATCATAAAAGAGCTTAATGATTAAGGCTATCTATACTTATAATAAAACTGTAGAGGGTCGGGAGTCTGTGCATGGAAGATATTTTGAAAATTTTAAGTATAGGGCGTTCTCTAATCGATACTGAAGCCGAAAATGTAATTTAAAATTTTCATGTCTGTCTGTCTGTCTGTCTGTCTGTCTGTATCCCGACTAAGTATCACGCCGAAACTACTGAACCGATTTGAATGATACTTTGTACGATGTAAGCTTATAGTCCGAGGAAGGTTCTTAGATACTTTTGATCCCGATATTTTGCGCGGTTCCTTCAGGAGAGGGGATGAAAGGCAAAATAGGTTTTTAGCTATAATTTCTCACTGCATGGTTCGATTTCAAATATTTGTTTGGTGTCTGAAAGGGAGTACTTTAAGCATTATTCCATACAATTTTCAATATTGAGGGTTATATAGTTGAGAAATTAGGGGCATCTCAACTTTCGGTAAATCTAGAATTCAACGTTTCTTTTGAAAGTGAGTCTAAACGGGCGTGTTGGCTTAATCATAAAAGAGCTTAATGATTAAGGCTTTTGTAAAATAATTCAGTCCGCGCCGAAGGCGTGGACTGAATTGTTTTAGAATCGACTTAATCTTTAAGCTCTTTTATGATTAAGCAAACAGGGCCGTTTCACACGCTGCTTGATGAGTCTCATTAAGAAGTACCCCTCCATTCGTACACCTTATGTGACGTAAACGAAGTTGCGAGGGTCAGCTAGTTGACAATAAAAATATTTATTTTTAAGTAACTAGATACAGATTTTTTTTACAAAGTATTTTGTGAACCCCTATAAATGCAGATACGCGAACAAATACGATTTAGTACCGCCGAGAGGCTCTCAGAGAGTGGTCATGTCGCTCGATGTTCCATTTTTGAATACGAAAAAATGAACAAAAATAGTCTAATTCTAGCGTGATCAAACAATCTTAGTACTTTGTGACGTATAATATAATATATATAAATATTTATGGTCGATATACAACGTGAACTTTTGTATAGTGCAAAGCTCAGACACCCCGACTAGAGTTTCGCTTCAAAATACTGTATAAAAAAAATTAAAGGAAACCAACGAAAACTGACCAAGTTATAAGCTTTTACAGTTGCACTATTTTCTTCACGAACAGCGTAGGTGTAGGTAGGTATTATACGCAAGGCAGGTAGTCACTATTCGTGTGGTATTGATAATAACATATTAACACACCATTTTCATAAGTGGTAATTATGGAACACCTGTGAGGAACCAGACCAGGATTGGGACGGCTATAAAGCCGCTAAAGCAAAATACAAGTAGCGACTGAGATACAAAAGTACCAAGTCTTGGAGAAACCTCTGATAGAGCCAGACTAATACTAGCCAAACAAGGGACAGAACAGTCCGTATCTATACAGAAACCTGACGGCGCGGCGGCCTGACCCACACATGAAAAGAATTATTTATACTGTTGATTGATGGCACTTGGTGAAACCTTTCGGCATTTTCAAAGGCAAATGAACATTATATAATGACCACTAAATCACTTAATTACTCGAAAACAATAAATTAATAACATATAAATTACCACTACATCATTCTACTAACGTTAACTATCATGAAAAGAAGCCGAGAGTATTTTGATACAAACTCACTTCCCAGAATGCCAATTGCTGCAGACACTCATGTGGCCGGTGGAAAACGTATCCACAGAAGGAGCTCGCAAGACCTGTTCTAATCTATTCTGTCAACTTACAAAAAACTGAATGGGTAATTAACAGCTTTAAGTCCTTCAAATCTCCAGGACAGGATGAAGTCTTCCCTGCAGTGATAAAATGGAGGAGGACACAAGTTGATATTGTCAGTTACATCTATCTATCTATCTATACTTATAATAAAACTGTAGAGGGTCGGGAGTCTGTACATGGAAGATATTTTGAAAATTTTAAGTGTAGGGCGTTCTCTAATCGATACTGAAGCCGAAAATGTAATTTAAAATTTTCATGTCTGTCTGTCTGTCTGTCTGTCTGTCTGTCTGTATCCCGACTAAGTATCACGCCGAAACTACTGAACCGATTTGAATGATACTTTGTACGATGTAAGCTTTTAGTCCGAGGAAGGTTCTTAGATACTTTTGATCCCGATATTTTGCGCGGTTCCTTCAGGAGAGGGGATGAAAGGCAAAATAGGTTTTTAGCTATAATTTCTCACTGCATGGTTCGATTTCAAATATTTGTTTGGTGTCTGAAAGGGAGTACTTTAAGCATTATTCCATACAATTTTCAATATTGAGGGTTATATAGTTGAGAAATTAGGGGCATCTCAACTTTCGGTAAATCTAGAATTCAACGTTTCTTTTGAAAGTGAGTCTAAACGGGCGTGTTGGCTTAATCATAAAAGAGCTTAATGATTAAGGCTATCTATCTATCTATCTATACTTATAATAAAACTGTAGAGGGTCGGGAGTCTGTACATGGAAGATATTTTGAAAATTTTAAGTGTAGGGCGTTCTCTAATCGATACTGAAGCCGAAAATGTAATTTAAAATTTTCATGTCTGTCTGTCTGTCTGTCTGTCTGTCTGTCTGTATCCCGACTAAGTATCACGCCGAAACTACTGAACCGATTTGAATGATACTTTGTACGATGTAAGCTTTTAGTCCGAGGAAGGTTCTTAGATACTTTTGATCCCGATATTTTGCGCGGTTCCTTCAGGAGAGGGGATGAAAGGCAAAATAGGTTTTTAGCTATAATTTCTCACTGCATGGTTCGATTTCAAATATTTGTTTGGTGTCTGAAAGGGAGTACTTTAAGCATTATTCCATACAATTTTCAATATTGAGGGTTATATAGTTGAGAAATTAGGGGCATCTCAACTTTCGGTAAATCTAGAATTCAACGTTTCTTTTGAAAGTGAGTCTAAACGGGCGTGTTGGCTTAATCATAAAAGAGCTTAATGATTAAGGCTATCTATCTATCTATACTTATAATAAAACTGTAGAGGGTCGGGAGTCTGTACATGGAAGATATTTTGAAAATTTTAAGTGTAGGGCGTTCTCTAATCGATACTGAAGCCGAAAATGTAATTTAAAATTTTCATGTCTGTCTGTCTGTCTGTCTGTCTGTCTGTCTGTCTGTCTGTATCCCGACTAAGTATCACGCCGAAACTACTGAACCGATTTAAATGATACTTTGTACGATGTAAGCTTTTAGTCCGAGGAAGGTTCTTAGATACTTTTGATCCCGATATTTTGCGCGGTTCCTTCAGGAGAGGGGATGAAAGGCAAAATAGGTTTTTAGCTATAATTTCTCACTGCATGGTTCGATTTCAAATATTTGTTTGGTGTCTGAAACGGAGTACTTTAAGCATTATTCCATACAATTTTCAATATTGAGGGTTATATAGTTGAGAAATTAGGGGCATCTCAACTTTCGGTAAATCTAGAATTCAACGTTTCTTTTGAAAGTGAGTCTAAACGGGCGTGTTGGCTTAATCATAAAAGAGCTTAATGATTAAGGCTATCTATCTATACATATAATAAAATGATAGAAAAGTAAAAACTGTACATTGGAAATATTTAAAAAAAAATACTCATTGGGTGTTCAACATAAGATACCAAAGCCGAAAATATAGTTAGATTTTTTTTTGTCTGTTTGTCTGTTTATCTGTTTGTCTGTTTGTCTGTTTGCTTTGCTTTGTCCGGAAGGATCTCAAAAAGTACTCAATAGATTTGATTCAAATTTTGCACAAATATTACCTAGGGGTAGGGTCTTAAAATAGGCTATATATTATCACGCTACATATCCTAGGGACTAAGCATAGAGCAATCAAATTGGCATTGTAACAATTTTCACGCGTACGAAGTCGCGGGCAACAGCTAGTACTTATAATAAAACTGTAGAGGGTCGGGAGTCTGTGCATGGAAGATATTTTGAAAATTTTAAGTATAGGGCGTTCTCTAATCGATACTGAAGCCGAAAATGTAATTTAAAATTTTCATGTCTGTCTGTCTGTCTGTCTGTCTGTCTGTCTGTCTGTATCCCGACTAAGTATCACGCCGAAACTACTGAACCGATTTGAATGATACTTTGTACGATGTAAGCTTATAGTCCGAGGAAGGTTCTTAGATACTTTTGATCCCGATATTTTGCGCGGTTCCTTCAGGAGAGGGGATGAAAGGCAAAATAGGTTTTTAGCTATAATTTCTCACTGCATGGTTCGATTTCAAATATTTGTTTGGTGTCTGAAAGGGAGTACTTTAAGCATTATTCCATACAATTTTCAATATTGAGGGTTATATAGTTGAGAAATTAGGGGCATCTCAACTTTCGGTAAATCTAGAATTCAACGTTTCTTTTGAAAGTGAGTCTAAACGGGCGTGTTGGCTTAATCATAAAAGAGCTTAATGATTAAGGCTTTTGTAAAATAATTCAGTCCGCGCCGAAGGCGTGGACTGAATTGTTTTAGAATCGACTTAATCTTTAAGCTCTTTTATGATTAAGCAAACAGGGCCGTTTCACACGCTGCTTGATGAGTCTCATTAAGAAGTACCCCTCCATTCGTACACCTTATGTGACGTAAACGAAGTTGCGAGGGTCAGCTAGTAGTATCTATACGCCAGACAATGAATGGGACTGTGACCCAGACTGTGGAGAGAGGTCTAAGTGATCTTTATACCAAAACCCGGTAAAGGGATTATGTTTGTGATTCAGACCTCTGGTTATACAGACTAATAAACCCTTCGTCTTTCCTGCTAAAAACTCTGGAAAGATTGTGTGACAGAGACAATCGATGGACGGCCCTTCAAAATAAACCACTGCATTCCAACCAACGCGCATAATGCCCCCGGCAAGTCTACAGACCCAGCACTACATGCAGTGGTACACAAAATAGAAGAGGTCATCCAGAATCTATCAATCAATGTGCCTCGGCACTTTCATAAACATAGAGGGAGCTTTCGACAGAAGAAGCATAACTACGGCACTGGCAAAACACCGAGTATACACGGTAGTCAGTGAATGGATAGAAAACATGCTAAACAAACTCATTTTAAAGCTACAGACAAGCAGAAACCAGTGCGCAGCCATTTTTTGTTTTTTATATACTACTTAGGTGGTAGACAAGCTTACGGCCCACCGGAAGGTTGGTAACCGTAGCCTATAGACGTTTGCAACACCAGAGGCGCTACACACGCGCTGCCGACCCGGGCGCAGGTTGTGACGACCCACAGTTGAAATTTTTCAAGCCGCCCGTAAGGCCTTCAACTTGGCTTAACGACTGTCATTTTACTGACAACCGGGACCGACGGCTTATCGTGCCTTCCGAAGCACGGAAACGCTCGTAAATAAATGTCACAAAGTGGTCCACGTGGTGGTCACCCATCCATGTCCGGCCATAGTAAATATTGCTTACTGTAGTGATCGTTTACAGAACACTAAGTATGCGGGGCCACGAGCGCTTCAAAAGCCATGGCCAAAGGTTGTCAACAAGGGGGCGTGGTCTCACCACTGCTACATGGATGTGGAACAAGCCATAGCAGATGGTAAAATTAAATTATGGAGAAAAACGGATGTTTACAAAGCATGACTGGTATTTTAAAATCCAAGACCAACTTCAAATCAAGTGAGAAGCTGCGTTTATTTTATCTTCTAGTGATCTTGTGCATATAATAAATATTTTTAATGAATTGTATTAAAATTACTTTCAATCAAGCCAACATTTATCGATTTGCGGTGTAGACTGAACACTAATTTGCCCATAAGCACAGTAAATATTTCGAAAGACGACGAGTTATGGACTACGAGGATGGAACCAAAATTGTTAAATTTTTACGAGTAATGTCTGTTGCCCAAAATGATTGAGCCCAGAAAGAGCCGATAAAATAAAATAAAATAAAATTTATTCCCTTTGAAATTTAAAAAAAAAATAGGTTTGTCAACATTTTTGTGACTCTACTGGGGGTTGGGAAATGCTACAAACTGAGAAGAACACCCCAAGAAACTCAGTTCGGTCCCTCCCAAAATTCATCTTAGTAGGTATCCATTAATCGATCAATGCCGATACGGAATGGCTTTTTCATGGCAGTGTGCATTGTTATGCACATACCTCTTAATTAGTATTTGGTTGTTGTAAATGAAAAACACCTACTATCAATTAAAATTTGATTTAGATCCCATAGCTCAAGCTTATAGCTTAGTTCGGGCTAGATGATGTTGTGTGAGAATATCCAACAATATTTATTAATTATTTATTAAAAATATTTTAATGTTCCTGCCAGCACTGAATCTGCAGTAGGCAGCAAAACATCGGACCATGCCAAGCGCCTGCGCGTTTTTAACTATGTGTATTGTCAAATTTAAATATTTATAGTGTAAAATAGAATATTGTCCATAACTTTCTACAATTTTCGTATATTTAGATACTTTAAAAATAAACTTATGGACCGTTTTCATGTATGTGTGTATTATATACTATACTATCTTCACGCCAAATCCCTTGCGGGGTAGGCAGAACCGAAAGAACCGAACCGAAAGACAGAAACCGAAGAACAGAAGAGAGACCGAGCGCCACGCGGCACGCTCCAATCACACCTCACTTGCTTCTTCAACTTTCATTTTTCTTTTCATGCATGCACGTCGGTTCCTTCGGTTTGGTATTTCTAATTGCAATATTGATATTAGTTAGGTAAATAAATGTCAACTTTATTAATTTTATGATGTCAGTGTCTATCACTACTTAATATCAATCAATTTGCAATAAAATAATCAATAATTATTAACTAATACTACTAACATAAAAATTAAATTAAAAGATTTAACACTTAGACTAAGAATATGACACCGGTAATACATCAAGGAAAACAAAAGTATCAAACTTGTTGGTAGCAACAATTGGCACTATACAGCTATGTGCGCCGCGACGCGCTGATTTCTTACGATCGTAAAGAAATTTGAAAACCGAATTTACGCTCTTAAGAGATGCATGTTGTTAGACAAAGATGACATTGTACATGGTGATTTTACTCTGTCAAGTGCCAAGTTTCAGGTCAAGTCTAGCTCTTTACTATCTCCATAATATTACTGTGAGTTAATGCGGAAGGAATTAAATAAAACTAGCCTAGCATTGACTATTGTGTAAACACAACAAACATCATATTATGGTGAATGGCCTGTGACTTCCCCATATCCTATGGCTGACTGGAAGTCACGCTGCACCTCTCCGAACAGACAGACCATCGCAATATACCGTATTAAGTCCTTAAGACCTATGGAAGTTGATAAGATTGACAGTGACCTTCTATATGAATAAATAAAGAATTGTGGACATTGTCACACAACATCATCTAGCCCAAATTAAGCTATGGGATCTAGACGACTGATAGACATACTTGTATATTTCTAAATATATTATAGACTGTTGCCCGCGACTTCGTACGCGTGTTAATTATGTTAAAATGCTCATTTGATTGCTCTCTGCTTAGCCCCTAGGATATGTAGCGTGATAATATATAGCCTATTTTAAGACCCTACCCCTAGGTAATATTTGTGCAAAATTTTAATCAAATCTACTGAGTACTTTTCGAGATCTTTCCGGACAAAGCAAAGCAAACAGACAAACAGACAAACAAATAAACAGACAAACAGACAAAAAATTTTCTAACTATATTTTCGGCTTCGATATCTTATGTTGAACTCCCAGCGAGTATTTTTTTTTAAATATTTCCAATGTACAGTTTGACTTTTCTATCATTTTAATAGATGTATGTTTAATAATAGATAATAGATATAAATTACACCCAGACACAACAAATCAATGTGCTCATCATACAAAGAGATTTGTACTGGGTGGAAATCGAACCCACGAACTTCGAATTCGAGGCACACTGACTGCTGGACCACGAGACCAGCCATGCATAAACTGCAATAAAGGTTGCCTGGCTAAAATTGCTTTGAGCAATAAGGCCGCCTATTGTATTGGTTTATTTGTAACATATTTTCCTTCCGTTTGTTCCGTCCTTGGTTTACAATTAAAACAATACAGTAAAGTTTATAATAAATAATAAATGAATAACCCAATATCTTATGACAAATTTACAATACATCTTCCCTAGCAGGAATAATTTGATAATTTAGTATTTCAACTTACTATGAGATAAACTGTAGATATTCATAAGTTATTATTAGTAAGTAATAATATAACGAATCTTTATAAACTAGTATATATAAATAAGAACCGTTTTCATCTCAGTCACTTTTAGGGCGCCATACTTTATGAATTAATAAACCCCTTTTTTAAAAAGTTTTTTATTTAGCTTGACCTATTTCAACAAACCGGTTCTTACGAGT
Source organism: Miltochrista miniata (assembly GCA_933228765.1). Classification (NCBI taxonomy): domain Eukaryota; kingdom Metazoa; phylum Arthropoda; class Insecta; order Lepidoptera; family Erebidae; genus Miltochrista; species Miltochrista miniata. The sequence continues at coordinate 10,444,729 of OW121769.1, forward strand.
TGTGTAATAATCATTGATATTTAAACTTTTGTAATAGGTTTCTTAAAATATCAAAGGAATCCTTTATTTTTCAGATGAAAAAGAAGTTTAAATTAAATATAAAACCTGAAAGATGATATAAGCGGATTCAGAGAAGATATCAATTTTAATTTATTACGCCGGAGGTTAAACAGACCATGAATTACAATAACAAATTAAAATTCAAATCATCTTAAAGATTATAATATTTAAAAGCTACAGAAACTACTAAAAATACTTAACAAAGCAGACTTCACAAGATGGCGTAATTTTAAACGTCAATACTTGCACAGCATGATAACGTCACATCATTCTACATAAAACCTCCAACAGTTATTAATTTACATACTAGCTATCGAGCTTTTACATCATACATCCATTCATTACTATTATTTTTATTTGCTTACATACATCCGATACGATAAAAGTAACCCAAGCAGTGCCCAAGCCATGCGCACGGGCATGCGTGGCATGTGGCAGTCTGCATTTTCCTCTATGGTTCTAGCGTTAGTGCACGTACGGCATCCATAGTGAGCGCACGCGCTTTACGCGTCGTACTAACTGAAAATTAAAATTAATCAGTTGCACTCATATCGTGACTATAAAAAAAATTGAATTTTGTATTTAAAAATAGAATATCATCTACCTCCATATTTGATTTCGTACTCTGGTGTGTTAAAATAAATACTCAGTGCTGTGGTGAATAGTGATTATACAGTGTGTTTAACATTACATATTGGTTTTAAAATTTAGATTAACATTGGTTTTAGAATAGAGTCGTACAAAATTAAAGTATAAATGTGCTGACACGAAGAAGTTTTATGAACCCTTAGTGTAATAGTAAGTATACCTTATGCTTCATCTTTTTGGCCTGTACTTGTTTTTTACAAAAAAAAAGACCATTTTAGACGAACATTTTCATTAAGAAATTCATGTTACAGAAAAAAAGACATCATATTCATTTAAAAATTAAAATAACTCTATCAAAATGTACAACTATCGCGTTCCATACTACATAAGTAAATTTTATTCCCACGAGGCTAAGCACGATGTTGCCTTTTTTGCGTGAGACGGTCCATTAAGTTTTCTCAAAACATTAAATTTTATTCAATAGAAATATATTTCATGTTTTATTATATAACTTTGTCGACTAATAATAGCTTAATTAAATTTAATAAACCTACCGACTCGTATTATGTATTCACCACTGACAGCATGACAGCTGGTACATTGGTTTCGAAACTATGCTGCTAAAAGACAGATAAACCAGCATTGTTTTTGCGTTTCTGCGGATTGCTATTGCTATAAATTTGTGACGTGCGTACGTACGTTCGTTCGTCCGCACTATTTGGTCGTGTTACTATAACTCCCAAACGATACTTTGCGATAGAGATACTAAATGCAGGAGTGTGAACGGCCTTATGCCGTTCTACGAGTCAAGCCTTTTAGCAACTCGGTTGATAAAAAGCAGCTCACAAGATTTATCACACATCATCACCAAAAGTGACTTTTATTATTAATAATAAATCTTCATTTCAAGGCAACATTAGAAAGTTAATAACTACTATAGCTGTACTCCCCGACTCCACCCGTATCTATCTATTAACTTAATTGTTTTATTTTATTTTAAAGCAGTCTAAAGTTACTCCTAATAACCTCATAGCCTCTCTGTCAGTGAAAGTGCAGATAAAATCGGTCCAGCTGTTTCAGAGATTAACTGGAACAGACTGGCAAATCGAACATTTTAAAATACCTAGTTTTTATATAATAAATATGTATGTAGTTTCATTTGGTTTACAGAAAATGAATGAATAATAATAAAAAAAATATTGCTTTATGCCAAGATGCCAGATCTTAAAATAAACATTACAGAAACATGTCAGTAATAAAATTAATTTGCTTAGAACTCAATTTGATTTCAATAGAACTGTCATTCTTCCTTTTCCCAATATAATGACGTCATTCTAACCTTGACTGTGTTAACTGTAAAAAAGAACATTTAAAAGTATAAAAAATCTTTTTGTTAACCTTAATTTACGTATCGAGCCACAGCGCGTTCCGTCTTTTTTTGGCAGGGACTTGGCTGGCACGCTACCTAGGTGTCATAATATAATTAAATTGAAATCGATTACCTGTTGAAATTTCATTTTTATTGCAATGGCATCGTCTCGAGTTAGATTTACGTGTTAATGTGTACCTAATATTATGAAATTCATTGAATCAGGTACAATTTAATTGCTTTAAAGTTTAATGTACAGTCGCGGAATGAAAAGGTTGACCACCTTAAGGTGAAGTGGGACTCAAAATACATATTTTGACATATTTCGAACCAATTTTGCAATGGTGTTACCAAGGATTTCACAATTTTTTAAATTGATAATTATTATTAAGTATATTGACTAGGGTTGTCAGCTCTCCAAAACACGATTGAGTAAATTCGGCTCGATAGAAATTTATCCCAAAGTTGCCTCGAATCTGTAAATTTACCTGTGACCGCCTTGACTATAACCAATTTTATTCAGTAGTTATATAATGTACCACACTATTTTTTTTATTTCCATGTCCCTAATAAGTTACCTCGGGGCCCTATGATGTTATTTATTTATTAAACTCATATTGTTTGAATATAAAATACGTTTTGTTGAGCGGGAGTGCATTTTGCCGCTATCAGCCACCTCACAGCGCCCGCTCAGTCAGCCAACAGGCTTCGTTGAGGACACCCGTATACAACGTTGTCGCGCCCGCTGACGTAATTCGCTGCCGTAGTAACGAAAATGGGTAATAAAAAAAAAAACAAAAAAGGAAGTACCTATTCAAGGCTGAATTACGCTCAAGAGCGTAAAAATATCGCATCTGTTTGGGTAAATTTCTTTGGTGTATTATATAAGTTATAGTAACGTTTTCATACTTTCCAATACAAAGTCCGCCTGATGCCACATAATAGATAAGTCCAGAAGATTCACCTATAAATGCGCTCATGTATGGGACGCCCTGACTGAGCTTATAACATGTACATTATTTATATTAATATTTAAGTAAAATCAATGTTAATACGAGTATAATACTAATGACTGATAAATCAGTGGGCCAATGCTCCTAAATTTACAATATAACAGTAGGTATAAACCTTAATTGAGTCTATAATAAAATAAAACTCAAAAAATTGGTATTCTCCTATCCAAAATTACAGTTTTCAATGTACGTATTGCGTATTGTTGATATTCTGGTAGTCTAACTTTACTACTAGTACGTCGTAGTTGATGTAGATAGGTATTGAATTTGAAAGTTGTAAGTATGAGTTTGAATTTTAACCAACAGTGAACTGAAAATAAACAGCTTACAACCCGATACAGGCAATGCAACCCTAACTTTGTTTTTAAGCTATAATGTAAAACAGTAATACAATGTTCAATGGTACCTATATGTTAAGCGCTAGAAGATGATTTTGTGAATATTTGTTACTGAAAACCGGGACCAACGGCTCAGAAGCACGGAAAAGCAAAATATTCAGAAGTGCCTGATGATTTAATATAATTTACGAATTATTTAATTATGATATAATTGAAGTCTGTGTAACGTGAACAGAATTCTACACAGCTGAAGCTGCGGGCAAGAGCTATGCGAAATGAAACGTTTGGGTAATGGTAATAGTTTGGACAGGACTAAAGCCTTGTCTAGTCTAAATAACTAGTATCGAAATTTATTCCTTTATACACCCTTGCATATATGCATATAGGAATATTCGTTTTTGTATATTCTTTGGTTTCGTATCCAAACGGGACCCTATTACTGAGACTTCGAAGTCCGTTTGTCCATCTGTATCTCATGAACTAGGCAGTTATACATTTCACAGATGTGTTTCTGCTACCGCTGTAACAACTATAATAATCTAAATCTATACTAATATTATAAAGAGGAAAGATTTGTTTTTTTGTTTGTTTGTTTGATTGTAACGAATAGGCTCCGGAACTACTGGACCGATTTGAAAAATTCTTTCACTGTTGGAAAGCAACACTCTTTGCGGTGAACATAGATATTTTATTCCCGTATTCCCACGGGAACGGGAACTACGCGGGTAAAACCGCGTGACGTCCGCTAGTACTAGATAAAGAATGAATAAGGTCACTTCCATACCTACAACGTAATCTTTTAGCGTTTTTTTTTGTTGCGAAATCCTCATCAGTGTGCAAGTCCAACTTCAACTTGGCCGTCTTTTACAGTTCCGTATCCAAAGGATAAAATGAGACGAGGAGAGAGTAACTTGATGACATGAAGTTAGTTTTTCCTTTTGAAAATGCGAAGAGGCGAAAGCGGTCAGGTGTAGAGTAAATAAATGCTGTGGAACGGTAGAAGTGGTGGGTATTCAATATGCGCTGCAGGTTCCACCAAGTGCCATCAACCAACAGTATAAATAATCTGTAATAACGCAACCCTATTACAGAGACTACGCCGTCCGTCTATCTGTCATCTCATGCACCACTGCAATCGCTAGGCATTTGAAATTTACGAATACTAAAAACTGAAAAAAAATTAAGGAGGGCTCCCATACAGGTATATTTTTCATTCTTTTTTGTACAGTACCGTACCATTACACAGTACAGTAAACAGTACAGTAAAGTACCAAAAAATAAAAACTATGAAGGAGACGGTCAGCAGATTTTTACTTTTTCATTCAACCTGGCAAAAATCATCACAGGTAAAAAAATAAATTGAAGTATACTTCTCAAATATATTATGTTCTATTCTTATACTTTTGATATCATTTGTAATGAGGTATTCAAGGCCTTCACAAAAAACCAGCTTGTTGGGCATTAATGCAAACTGGAATGTCTATTTTGACTGGACTATTATTATGAAAATGAATTTCATTACATGTTAGTGATAAAAACTGCATCAAAATCAATTACGTAGTTGCTCACGAGTAGAAAATCTCAGAGGTTTATCTAAACAGGGCGAAAAAAATAGTTATGTAAACTTGTACTTCTGTCAATGATTTCAATTGCGTAGTGAACGGGCTAACGCGCGATAACGTTTCCGACGCACGGAGCGTCCCGAACATCTTGCGTCTGCTTCACCCCCTCCGAATCGCTGGAGACACAATTGCACTTCGCCTTAAGATCTGTTTTTGCTTGCTCAGTATGTTATCAGAATCTGTTTTATCGACCGAGTATGTGTATGACACATTCCGTCTTAATGAATGTCATTTCACTACACCCTTCAATATTAACGACTCTATAGCCCACAGATACGCGTCCATAATAAAAATTGACATTGCATTTCGGAAAGGAGACAAATAAAAAATAACAAATTACCTATCTCATTCATTCTTCAGTTTTTTCACGAAGGAGAAAAAAGGGCCTCACAATTTCAAACATTGTTTTTTTGGAGAAGAACATTGATAGTCATAACTACTTTCATCACTTAATTACTCATAGAAATAAAACGAATTGAATGCTAATAACATAATTATATTTCAAACAAACAAATAATCGCCGCTGTGAAAATATGCCGATTGCGATGTATGACCCACAATAATAATCGAAAATGAAAAATAGCTGAATAGTACTGTTTAATAAAAGATATAACGGCCACGAGCATCAATGACACATTGCAACTTATTTCTCATGGAATCCACAAGGCGGGAGCATAGGTTTGTTCCTCTCATTTCTTCCCAGATCATTTGGCAGTGGTTTTCTAGGGCTTCGTTGGTCCTTTCGTTTCTGTTCTCCCAACGCTGAACCATTAAATCCCATAGGTTCTCTATCGGATTTATATCTGCAGATTTTGCTGGCCATTTTATTTTTACAATATTACGGTGCCGGTCAAACCATTCACTCACAATACGAGCGGTGTGCGTGCGAGAATTGTCTTAAACATAATTGATCTCAGGGAAATCGTAAATATTAAGATGAATTGAATACAAGAAAAAATAGTAATGAAAGATAACAATGACAGGAGCTGTTAAATCATATTTATAGTTTTAATCATCAATAAGCAAAGAGGATGTAATCATTAGATTTATCTAACTTGACACAACGTAACTGCAAGATCAAACTAATAAAAAGGTTTTAGTTCACTTTTACATAGTCAAGGAAAATTGGTCTTAAGTAAATTTGAACTTTGTTGTCAAACAGTTAAACATAATTCTTAATACAGTAGTCTCGTTTGTCACACAGTTTAAAAAGGTAACATGTGCTTGCAACACGTAAATAAATTTCTTTCAAAACTGATCAACCTTTTCATTCCGCGACTGTACCTATCTGTGTCTATGATACCTAGCTAGTGGTAGACTGTGGAAATTTTCACAGATGAAACAAACAAGCAAAACAATATTTATTTGCAAGAATATAGGTATGATACATAGTGTTAATACAATATGATTCTTAGGTCCGTATATTCAGCCTAAAGAGAAGGCGTGCAAATTTTCAATTACTGTGTCAAAATCTACATTAACAATTAATATATTTAAAACGTTTGACAAATACAATTAAATTATTGACACTCATGCAGACAAAGTACTCTTAAAATCATAATTACATACTAAAAATTAAAATGTCGAAGATTAAGTGATGCCGCCATTAAAATCATGTCATACATTTCAAACTATGTCAATCTACAAATTATAAAAATAATGTCATTAGAAATAATTAATTAGATCTGATTTACATGATGATGATGTATTTCTGTTGCCGCTATAACAAAAAATACGAAAGTAAAAAAATTGTTAAGGGGGCCCACATACAACAAACGTGACCTTCTGTCGTTTTATGGGTATGAAAGCTTTAGGGCATAGTTCCACTCGAACTTGGCCGGGTTTATCAAATAATAAGCTTGTATTAACTAAAGAAAGACGTAACTAAAAAATGAAGTAAAATATTCTTAACTGGGACTTACTTACCTAGTTTTAAACCGATATGCCATTAAACGTTGAGGTGTTCCCTCTTGTTTTTACTCCTACAAAACGGCCATTTTTTACTGATTTCGATTTGAATAAAATTATTTTTGTATACGAGGTCAGTTGCCGTTTGCCCCATTTAATTGTTTTGACGATAGTTCCAGGTAAAATGTTTAAGTAGGTTATAATTTTTTCCTTGGAAAATAAATTTAACTAACTTGTCTCTTAAAATTATCTATTTTATTTCTGTATTCATAATTTAAATGCTTATTAAATGACTTTTTAATGTAAGCTGTCCCTAGTTCGGAATATTGTGTAGTTCACTATTTTAATGATTTATTTTATACACCTAATTTGTATTTACTTTATTTTGTAATTGATGCATATTTTTGTGGAAGGCTGGATATGGATACAACCGGGATAAGCACTTAAAATAAAGATTTTTTGGTACTTTAAACTCGATACTAACCTAGTTTTAAAATATTCTTAAAAATCATTTAAAATTTCATAAGTACCTTGTACGTACTGATTTTACAACAACAAGTTCAATGTTACAAAATAAATTTATTATTATTGTATAAGTACCAACAACGGGATAAATATGCTATCTACCATATACGGTAGTGCAGGTAATAATTTTAACTACGCACATTATCCTTAATAATTATTACACACACTTATACAATGAGGGACAGCATGGTTACACTCAAATCAGGCTATGGCAGTCCATTGCGGGACGTGTACTTCTCTCAATTTACGCCACAACACATGGTCCTGCGCCTTCCGCTACAAGTCCCTCCTTACGGTCCTTTCAGACAGTCCGTCCATTTGGCGAAGCATTCTACCCCCAAAGACTCCTATATAAACTGAGGTAGACGGAGACGCACCGTACTCAGGTACTCTAACAAACGAGATTTCAAAAGTAATCCTCAAACACATACATTGCTAAGACTACACTCACTTATAAATATAATATTTACGTAAATGTCACCACAATAGCAATATACGAATAGAACAAGAGTAAAGGAGAAGGCGTATGGACTCCGATTGCAAGCCGAGTACTGTCAAAGTTTTGACACACTACAGTGCGAGCAACGCTGCCAATTGGCAAAGTTTATGGGTTTCAAAAATTGGTGCGTAGGGCATGTCTACCTCAGTTTATATAGAAGTCTTTGTTTACCCCACGTTCACCAAATTGCGGTCTCCACTCTTGAACACGTTTGCTCCATTGGCCATTTTCGTTTCGGTTCTTCTATAGATGTGGTAGTCACGGATAGACAGGGGCCTACACCTACGATTTACGAGTTATTTTTAAATTTAACAGGAAAAAAACATCTACTTCTCAGTAGTTTACAACAAAACGATTATCTTACACTACACGGGAATCGAACGAAACGACCGTACGCCAAGCGCAAATTGAAACCGCAAGATAATAAAACTCATAGGAATGCTTCTGTGAATTGTTTTGTAACAGTGAGATCGCAGAGATCACATATCCGTTATCGCAGAAGAATCCGAAACAAGCAATTAGCAATTTGATCGCGTGAAAACATCCATTAAATTGTAAAGGCGTGGCCCTGTCCTCTAAAACGTAAAGCTAAAAGAATGTGATGTTATTGAATTGGTTGAAGTTTACAATGTTTTTAAAACACTATTAGTCCAGTCATTACGTCGAAAAAATCGGGTTAGAAATGCAAATGAACCGAGAAAGCCAAATTTTGGATATTACGTGGGGAGGGGCTAGAAAAGCTTAAGTTCAAATTGTCGACCAAAATAACCTGGTGGGTTTTCCGCCATCTTGAAAAAAGGGTTATATTCAGTTTTTTCATCATAATTCGGTTCCCCGTTGAGATACGAAAATTTTAATGAAAAGTGTTTTGTTGCTCTTTGTACGATCTACAATTAAAGTCTACACATTTTTCACGTATCGATCACCGTTATCGAAATATCGATCCAAAAAGCCATAAATTTGGGGAGAATAAATTGTTTTTAGCTATTTCCTTCTTTCTCGTGAAAGATATCGAAAAATGTACAGAATGAAAATTAGTGAGCGTGTTCAGACCTACAAATTCGTTTTTTTATCTTTTATTTTCGATAAGAATTACGACCTCTAGCGCGGCGCAAAGTCAGTAAGACTGTGCCCGGTTTTGATTTAGCCGCTCGCACGGTTGTATCCATACGTCAAAATGGATGAATGGTTGTTCAAGCAATTGCAATACAAAAAAATTAATAAACCAGCCAAATTATAAATCAAACACATGAAAATTATTGATCAAATAATTTTTATGCAGCAAAAAACAATAATTACAGGTGGTAATTTTTTTCACATGTTTTTCGCCGTTTCGATGGTCCTGGCTGTAGAAGTTCTTCCTCGGTAGACTCTTCGAGTCGTGAAAACTCTTGAATCGCAGTAAATGAATGGGACGGTTGAAAAAACATAATCATAATCATCATCGTGATCGTCGTTAAATAAAATCTCGACTCTGGCGTCATTGTTGCATGTCTGTCCACTAAAGTGCAGGCAAATAACGGAGCAACTAATTCCTGCTTTCCTGCACCCACAAGCAGCCCCACACTTTCCTTTACATTTGCACGAAATGAGTTTTAAAAGTTCAGGTGGAGCGGGTGCGGCTGTGGTGCAAATTGGTTCAAGCCCGTAATTCGTCTGTCGCCAACCCCATTCCTGAGGATCTTTGAAAATTCCGAGCCACGTTTGTACCTGTAGATATGTCCGGAAAACGTGTTGGCGGACTTTATGGACATTTTTCGATATATTTCACGAGAAAGAAGGAAAAAACTAAAAACAATTTTTTCTCCCCAAATTGCGGCTTTTTGGATCGATATTTCGATAACGGTGATCGATACGTGAAAAATGAGTAGACCTTAATTGTAGATCGTACAAAGAGCAACAAAAAACTTTTCATTAAAATTTTCGTATCTCAACGGGGAACCGAATTATGATGAAAAAACTGAATATAACCCTTTTTTCAAGATGGCGGAAAACCCACCAGGTTATTTTGGTCGACAATTTGAACTTAAGCTTTTCTAGCCCCTCCACACGTAATATCCAAAATTTGGCTTTCTCGGTTCATTTGCATTTCCAAATGTATATAATGACTGGACTATATTAAAAATGAAGCAAATCTTTAATATTTTTTTAAGAAGCATGGTTTAACATTAGGTCATACATAAGGTAATATCACAGATTATATAATATTCTATGTCAAATCTAATTTGTGTAACTCGTAAATGTAGGAGATGCAAGAACCATATTTTGTAAAAGCATTAAATAATATAATGTTTAATCTTAATGTTTAGTATATTTATACTTATTGTACCTATATTATATTAATAGGTACATTAACTGATGTACATAAGAAGCAATAACGCAAATAATAATTATCAATAAATTGTCTTTGGTATGATAATATGAAATTCCAACAAAAATACTAAGAAACAATGGGGATGAAATTTTGATGATACGAGTAGATAAAAAAGGTATAATTAGAATCAAAACTTAATCGAATCTTAAAAAAAGTATGATGGAAACTCTTTTTATCATGACTAAACTTGCAAAATGGCCGCTCTTTAATGCGAGTACATAGCGCCTGCCAGAACGATACAAGCATGGTGGAAGGCGGGCGCCAGATTAAAATACTGGCCAAGTGCGACTTGGACTAGCGCCAGAGCGTTCCGTACGAAATACGGCAAAAAAATTATACTTTTTTTGTGAAAGCCCCCCTTTATCCCCCTTATTTCTGATTTTATTATTTATTGTCATAGCGGCAACAGAAATTCATCATCTGTGAAAAATTCAGTTCTCTATCTAACACGGTTTCTGAGATACAGCCTCATGACGGACAGACAGATAGACAGGCAGACATACAGACAGACAAGTGGACAGCGAAGTCTCATGAATAGGGGTTTCCCTTAGAGTACGCAACCCTAAAAAGGAACGCAGCTGCAAATCTTACAATAGATAGTACTATTTTTGTAATCCTGTTATTTAAAGAACTATTATTAATGAAGTGGACTCTGTACAGGGAGGAACTGGATAGTATATGGATGTCGCTGGACAGTAAATTATACCGCATATTAAAAAGCACAAGAGACCCAACTTGTTTTAAGAAGACTACCAAATTACTGGCAGCCGTGGTTCCTCCTGGAAAATATACAACTTTAGGCACATAGTAATATAAAAGATGCCTAAATGTTCTCTTGGATGTGTGTGTGTGTAAAAATGGAGAACTTGTACCCATATGATATGTAACAGGTTTTATAACCCTTGTTTGCAAACATAAAGGATTGAACTTGAAAAATAAAAATTTGAATTAGATGGTTTGGTGATGGAGCGTACAATTTCGGAATATTTACCTATCTAAAAAAATATATACATAGGGCATACATATAGTCACGCCTCTACCCCTGAATTAGTAATAGAAAATAATTATTTTCTAAATAGCGCACGGTGCTAATGTAGTCTCATCTATTAAGAAATTAAGGTTCCATTTTAGTGTCATTTAATGAAGTGAGTTCTTGAATATTTCCAAAATCCTTGAATGTCTTTTTGTGCATTTTACGGACGCGCCCCTTAACATCAAGTTCGAACTAGACAAAATCACTCAGTTCGAACTTCCAGTTCCCGGAGAAATAAGAATTTGAGGTTTATATGCAAAGTAAATTCACTCTTTGCGAAGCTGGAGACCAGAAAAGCGATTACCTAGATATAATGTATTACTGTAAAGCTCAAAGGCAAAAGTATTTGAGTATTCTACCGTACGTACGTAGTACTTAAAGATCGATAGGCAAATGTGTGTTTTTATTCCTTCATATGATACATTTGCTTTTTCTCTCTGAGTACCTACGTGATAAGCAGTTTGATCATATTATAATTAACAGAACAGTGGCTCGATCAATTTGGACGAATTTATTTTAGTTTAAAATTCAAGCGACCATCTTGAATCTACAGTGAAACAGCATGTATTAAATTCTATTGTCATCAGAACTAAAGGTGCGCAGTGTGCACCAAATATTATCAGATCGCTATGTCAACAGTAAGGGGTCAAATTTCAATGACTGACCTAAATAAACAAACTGGACAAACTTATTATTACATTATAAACTTATTATAACATTGTTTGAATTGACTATACGCATACATTCGTCAGTTAACTTTTTAAAATCATGAAATTGTTGTCACACTGCTTCACCCATAGAGCAACGCGACCAGTACAAGGGAATAGAAAAAAAGTGGCACTTTAGCTCAACGGGTACCTACACACGCGGCGTGGGGCTTATATTTTCCCCCCAAAGACGCGGGATAGCACCCGAACCACCCCCTAGGCGAGGCCGCAGTGGTAGCTGTGGGTCTGTTGGGAGTCCTGGGACATCCTTCCGAGGGCTTACCCGGGACTCCCAATCATAGGCTATTGAGCGTTACGTGAGGTTCTTTAGTTGGTAGGACTCCGGCATAGCATCCATGATGGATTATCCCTCACGTTAAAAAAAGTGGAGTAGAAATAGCATGTTTGCTCATACATATCTGTCTGTCATATATTGCGGGGGCAAATCGTGTTCACATACACCACTACAAAACCAATTTGCTGTCACTAAGGAACTTACACTAAACGATTAGGACAATACACTCATATTTCTTACATATCTGAGTGTATAATAAGCGTACCCCTTTTGGAGCCCGCTTTGACAGAGGGGAAAGTCTCAGTATGGCACCTCCCTTTCCGAAAAAGTCATAGATCGTATTGCTCTACGATTTCACCAAAGAGTTTAATTGACGCGGCCAGTTGTATTATGCGTTAGGCCTCGATCGACTCAATCAAAAAATACATTATCTTTCTTGTAGTTGGATGAATGAACTATTTATTACAGTTTTATTAGCCGCCGCTTAACGAAGCAGTCATAATGCCGATAGAGCTGGTCATAAAGTCTTATATATTAACAATCAAAGGGCCCAAAGTATTTCCCACCCTAAACCAAGTCGAATCGGAATTCACTGTAATAGCGTTATTTATAACTAGCTGAGCCCGCAACTTCGTTTACGTCACATAAGGTGTATGAAAGGAAAGGTATTTCTTCATCAGAGTCATCAAGCAGCATCTGAAACTGCCCTGTTTGCTTAATCATAAAAGAGCTTAATGATTAAGACTATTTTAAAACAATTCAGTCCACGCCTTCGGCGCGGACTGAATTGTTTACAAATAGTCTTAATCATTAAGCTCTTTTATGATTAAGCCAACACGCCAGTTTAGGTTCACTCACATTCAAAGAAACCCCTACAAATAAAATTTTCAAAATATCTGATTCTTAAAAGTGTTATATCTATTTTATTTCTAAACCGATTTACATAAAACAAACGCTAAATGTTAACTGGAGCAAACCTCAACACAATAAAAAAAACCGCATTGCAATCGGTTGAGCGGTTACTGAGATTAGCGTGCACAACCGTACAGACAAACAGATATACAGACATACAGACAAACAGACAAAAATTCTAAAAATCATTGTTTTGGGTTCTATTGCGTTCATAAAGTCCCCCTATAATATTTTTTCTTATTTATCTTCCATGTACAGACAGCGACCTGTTACGATTTTATTATATGTATTGATATTGATAATAGCTGTACTTTTTTACGGAACGATACCGTGGGAAACTAACATACCTATATACCACGCTATGAAGATGAATAACAACGAGTACTTTGAATTATAAATAAAATATTCACGGACATTTCACACAACGCTATCTGATCCCAAAGTAAGCTAGGAATAACCTGCTTGTGTTATGGGTATCAGACCACGGATATTAATACTTATATACTTTTTTTTAAATACCTACATATTATATTATAGTACATGAAGACACTTGAGACAAACATTTATGGGTCAAACAAATATTTGTCTCCGGTGGGAATCGAACCCACGACCTCCAGCGAATTGAAAATGAGTTAACCAAAAATACCTAAGCATGCAGTTCATAATTATTATAGATATCGTTTCCTCTTGAGGATAAAGACGAGGTGTATAATGTATGAATATACGCCCAAACACGATTTGCATTTGTCCCATGTGACAGACCATAGACCAGTACCTAACTACTTTCCATAAGGTGGGCCTTTTTATACCACCAAGGTACAAGTACAAGCATACGACTGCCACCTTAGTGATATAAAAACCGGCTAAGTGCGAGTCGGACTCGCGCATGGAGGGTTACGTACCTAAAAACCGCAAAATGTTAAACCTCTGGTTAAACTCTACACCGTAATAGTAGGAGCAAGAATATTCCAGCTATGTTCCTATAAAACTTATTTTAAGACCTAGAATTGTCAAAAACTTCAAGTATTTCTATGAAATCAGCCTATGGCAATCCTCTGCTGGACGTAGGACCCTCCCAAATTACGCCACAAAACCTTCTTGCGCCTTCCACATCCAGTTTTTGATCTATCTGGCATCTTGCACCTGTTTATCTAAATGTTTACTAACGCAAATATCGAAAGCGTTACGGTGAATCATTGTAGTGCTGAGAACTAGGTCTCTTTTTTTCTTTGAAACTTTGCTCACTTCTAAATTATTATTTTGTGATTTTTTACTAGTCATGTGAGACAAAAAATCATTATTATAAAAGTGCCTGGTAATAGGTAACCAGTAAGTTAAACACACACACAGCGTAAACAAAACCAATATTTGCAAAGCCTTGTATGATATTTTTAATTCAAAGGTCGCAGTCCAAAGTCAGAATGATATTATGATTAAATATATCACTTTGTTTGTGTGAGTCAAAGTTTCAAGCATGACATAATCTATTGAAAGTTATGTCATGAACAGTTTTCAATTAAAAACATACCAATTGCTTATCGTAAACTGCAGTAATAGCTGTAGCAATAAAATTGTTACTAAAATGCACAGGAAATTCCCTTAGACTAATAATATTATGTAATTTTCCAATGACACATTCTTAGCGTCAAAATTTTAAAAAATCCAACTATTTATTAATGGAGTACTATTATAATTACCTTACTTATTATAACGACCTGCCAGCGCACGTGTTTCCCTCCTCTTACAATCCTGGGTTCTTCAAGCGGAGCGTGAAAAGGCACGTCAAAGGGCGGCGGCCCTTTGACTTGAGGGCCGCTGTATAGTCTTACAGACTGGCACGGTGGCCTCCAATCGCTAGATATCGCTGTTACTTTCTATCAAACGGCGGCACCATTTTGGCGAGCCCAATATATAAAAAAAAAACTTAGGTCTCAAGCTGGCTGGGACTGGATGCAGAAGGCGCAGGACCGTGTGTTGTGGCGTGAATTGAAAGGTCGACGTCCAGCAGTGGACTACCATACGCTGTTTTGATTGATTGATTAATTGAATACCCTCCTGGTAATAGTTCCCTACTATGGATCCAAAAAGACCATAAAGATAGAAGAAGTTCTTCTTCCGCGTATGCTTAGATTGTGGAATGATCTTCCTGCCTCCTCTGGTGTTGCACACGTCCATAGGCTGCGGTGACCACCGGTACATCATACATCTGGTGATGACGTATGCTTGTCTGCCACTTTAGTGGTATAAAAAAGTGTACAGTCCGATTTTGTACACATGAAGTGTTCCCTTAGTTAGTTCTTCATTTTGGCTTAACGTCTCTTCCTCATAAATGGAAGGTTGAATTTTGTTGAAGAAAATAATCATTTCTATGTCCACTAAGTACTGTGTGGAGTATCTCATCATCTAAGAACTGAATACTTAATAGCCTTTTTCTTGTAGTCCTATTTTGAAAGCCATAGGGAGTTAAGAACAAGACGATGACATGTCTCTTCACTCTTATAAAAAGTGGGAGAATACCCGAGCCCCCCAAGAAATATGATGAAATATAAAACAACGGAGAGTCTTTAATAGTCGACAAAGTCTGTGTTGGGTATTATTCTTTCGAGGTAGTAGGTACACGGGACTCCCGGCCATAAAGTCGAATTTTTAATTAGACGAATTAATGTGACAGCAACTAATGTCACTTCTTTATACAATGTTGCTTAATTTCTATGACGAAGTGACATTAGTTGCTGTCAATTTACTTCGTCTAATTAAAAATTCGACTTTGGTTCGGTTGGCACCTTGTGGTTTTAGTCGGTAGGAGACTGGCATCCATGTAGGATTCCCACACCTAGAAAAGAAATCATAGTAAGTAAGTTAGTTAGCTATGCATGAAATGAAATACATACCAAACGATAACGCACCATATCAAATAAATCAGAGACTTTGATTATATTGCATTGTATTGGATCGCGAATTCGAGACGATCTAAAAATAGACGAGTATGGCAATAAAAACGATTCGTTGACAGACGTGTGTTTGTCTTCGTTTTAACATGGACGGAATTGATGTAGGTATGGATTATTTAAATATTTTAATTTGGTACTGTTTATAGAGCAACGCGACTAGTACAAAAGTAGTAGACGTAGCATGTTTGCTCTATACATATACATATATCTCTGTCATATGTTGCGGGGAAAAATTCATATATACACAACTACAAAAACAATCGGCTGTTACTATAAAACTTACAAAAAACATTGTAAAAATACACTCATAATTTCAGACACACATATATTTCTTAAACCATTGGGGGTGCGCTTTGACAGCGGTCGCTTTTAAGTCTTAAAGTGCCTGCCTGCCTCTCCGATAAAGTCATAGGTCATGTTGCTCTATGGTACAGTCGGATGTTTTGACAAGTAAACAAGTTTGACATGGAATTTTTTTTCGTTTAAGACACTTTTGACTTGACGTGGAATAAATTACGGGTACGATATTGAAAGCGATATGGTTCAATCATAAATTAATTTATAGTTTTAAGTGCAAAAAAAAAACTTGATAGCCGACTCGTAGGTAGGTACCTATGTTATTTATAGTTAATTTGAATGACTCACCGCTTCACACGGTATATTCAGTATCATTATATCGAAATATGTATAAAATACTTTGATCAAACAAACTACTTAGTAGGTGCCTATGTGTAAATAGTGAACACTTGCTTCCAAGAGTAGTATTAATGTTTTCTTCCTCAGTATTATTTTATGATATACTATTGGATGCCACGCGGTTTCACCCGCGTAGTTCCCATTCCCGTGAAAATACGGAAATAAAATATAAGTAGCTATGTTCACCGCAAAGAGTGTAGCTTCCCAACAGTGAAAGAATTTTTCAAATTGGTCATGTAGTTCCGGAGCCTATTCGATGCAAAGAAACAAACAATCAAATCTTGAGCGAAAAAACTAACAGCCCTTGGATCACCAGTTGACTCACCAGGCGCTTTATAAAAATTTCTTACTCCATGGACCTAGGGTCTCGAAACCGACTGAAATAAAACGATACGATGAGTCGAGACCCTTATACACTACGTAGATAAGGGTCTCGACGATACGATGAGTCGAGACCCTTATTTATACTACGTAGATAAGGGTCTCGACGATACGATGAGTCGAGACCCTTATCTATACTACGTAGATAAGGGTCTCGACTCATCGTATCGTTTTATTTCAGTCGGTTTTGAGACCCTAGGTCCATGGACGCCATGGAGTAAGAAATTTTTATAAAGCGCCTAGTGAGTCACCTGGTGATCCAAGGGCTGGTAGTTTTTTCGCTCAGCGAATAGGTATTGCTGTTTAAAGGGGGAATGCTGCTGGTCTTTTGGGTACAATTAGGTTTAATTTAGATAGTAATTTCTCTATAATTTTTTAAGTTTTGTACAATAAATGTATTTTTGCCTAAACAAAAAACTTGTTAGTAAAAATTAATAGAATGCAATAATTGTTCCTCATACACCGCGTTCTGCATCAAACTCCTAAGAAACCAACTGGGTTGAATTAAACATCGACGCGTCCGAAGTTCATTAAAATATAGGTCAGTGACGTATACACATGACAAAATCTGGCACGTGCAGCTATGCTTGCCACAGTCATGGTATATTCAAAGAGATAAGTAAAGTACATACGATATTTTAACCACATACACTTGCTGAATGTTGCGCAAGGCGTATTTTTGAGCTACTTTTTTAAAGGGTTGATATTCGATCAACAGGGGTGATTCCGGGTGATCCATTAGCGCGGTGCTGAGCTAACAGTCTAAATCGTTGGTTCATCAGCTCGCGTTGGTGATCCATTAGCGTACCAAATAGACCTACTGTTGTACAAGGACTTTTAATTTCAAGCATGCACAGAGAGATAATTGACCGGTTTTTAATTCCACAGAATGTGTCTGTGTGTTTCATTGGCTGTTTAGACCTTTGCAGCTTTGCGTTGCAGTGCGATGGTGTATCTCGAGGGTACCGGCAGATCATCTACTTTAAACAGACCACACCATGACAAAAAATGTCGATCAATATTCTTTTTTTTTCCAATTTCTTAACGTTCTTGTTGTCGGTCTGTTAGCAGATTTTTCTCATAAAAATAAGTAGCACAAATTGATATGCTGTTTCCTACAGTTATTAATATATTCCTCGTGTGTACATTAATAAATGAAGTAAACATTTACTGTTTGACTGTTTTGCACCTAAGACGCTTTGAGTATACTTTTAACAACATATCGTCAGAGCAAGTATATCAAAAGCACCTCTGGTGTTGCTAAACGTTCATAGGCTGCGATGACTACTTTCCACCACGAGGGCATATGCTTGTCTGCTACCTTTGTTAAAAAAAACACAAATAAAATTTACTGTCATCACAAGCACTCGAGTCTTTCATGGTAGGCGGTTTGCAAGGTCGACTGTATGTAACTCTTTAATGGGTGCAATGACCATTCACATCAAAACAACTGTGACGCTTACTCATTTACGAATTCAAGCGATTAGGCAAACTAGATATATAGGAAGGTAGGTACCTATTGAGGAGACTGATAATTACAATTTTGACTTGTTCAAGCATTAAATAGCCTTCTATATTTTAAATTAGACCAAGCCAAGAAGAGTTCTGATTCTGGCAGAAGAGAACTCAAATATAATTTATTTTTACATAAGCACCTTATCTTTGTCTATCGACGAGTTAACAGACAACAGGGACGTAAGGCCAAGTGCCTTTCAAGCAGGCAAACGTATATAAGAATATAGAAATGACAAGACGATTCACAATGCGGCTCCGGCAATGTGAATCGTAGTAATGTATGGATGGGCCCGTCTATAATATTACTTGGTCTAAGTATTTATACATATATGTTTGACTACCTCGATGGCGCATTCGGTAGTGTAACCGCCTACCGCGCTGAGGTTGTATGTATTTACAAACATACATACATATAAGTATGGCTATCAGTCATCTAGATCTCATAGCACAAGCTTATAATTAGCTTAATTTAGGCTTGGAATGTCCACAAATATTTATTGAATATTTTTTTTTGTTCCAGAATAACTCCCTGGTACTGGCCATGCGTCGCTGAGACGCGCACTCAAGCATTCCGGAAGAGACGCAGCGACGGCGGCGGCGACGCGAGCGCAACATGTTCGACATACTTCCGGTGCGATGGGTGGCGCGGCTCAGGGATGGGGGATATATTAATCAATTTTTTATGGCCATTATGGGTATGTATTTTTTGTTATTCCTTTTAATCCCTTACGAAATCAAGGGGTACCTATTAGTCCTGGTACATCCTTCCGTCCGAGGGCTTACCCGACCGTAGGCTGTTGGGCGTTACGTAAGGTTTTTTAGTCGGTGGGAGTCCGGCATAGCATCCATGAAGGATTTTCCCTCAAGTTAAAAAAAAAGGGTATTATAATTTTGTTTAATCTATGTCTCTGTGTATCAGTCTGGTTTTTTTTTACCTATGGAAATCTCACATGGTTTATATTCGTATTTCAAGACTATTACCTACTAGTACTTCTGCGAAGAGCAGACCTTGCGAGCGCCCGGGAAAAAAATCAAGCCAAATCATCAAGATCCAGATCTTTTCTCCGCGATTTTCTCCCATACCAAAAATGCTCTCGACAAAGTTCTATTTTAAATCAAAGAACACGTGGAAATGCGTCCTCTAGACCCGAACTGTTATACACACAGACATACGGACGAAAGCAAAATCGTCCATACTGTCGAATTGGAGACTATCGTTCGCTTCGCTCGATCGATCTACTAAAACCTACGACTACCTAGGGCCGGGAGCCCCGGCTGAACACTTGGAAGGATGTCCCTGGATGCCCGACATATTTATTTGTGACGCTATTCCTTTAAACTCCCGACGGTGTATAGCAGGGGGTGTTTTAAGTGTAACCTGTGTTTCTGTGTATCGATCTGTCTGTGTGTAGGATGGTTCTTAGCTATAAAGTTTCTTCAGCCCACTTCCTTTATGGCGAAAGTAAATAACTAAAATTCACAAATCCGATTGATCTTTACTTTACTTTTGATTTTAGTATTTTATTTTAGACTGTAACTTTTATACTTATGTAATTTATACATATATACAACTTATATTTACTATATACTTTTTACATAAGAAAATAAACTAAGAATAAGTAAATTTCAAACAAAATAAAAACTGATTTAGGCATCGAAAAATTCTTCCACATCGCTATCGACCACAACCGTGCCTAAAACGCTGGCGGCATTTAAATTAAACTTAATCTTAAATTTTAAATTTGATATAACGGGTGTTTTTTTTAGAGGTATAGAACTTTAAGTTGGCCTAGCTGTTTTAACCGGCGGTATTTTTGTCAGCTGTAAAGTGATTTATGTTTAGTATGGTTTGGCATTTTAAGATAAATAGACTGAAGCCTGAACAATGCTTCCAAATTGTGCAAATTTATTTTGAAAATCATGGTTCTTTCCGAAATGCGTATCGTGATTTTCATAAGCGAATTTTCTTTAGCGGTGCAGCTCACTTTTGGTTGAATGGATACATCAATAAACAAAACTGCCATATTTGGGGTGATGATGATCCTCAAGTGTATGTTGAGACACCGTTACATCCAGTAAAACTGACTGTGTGGTGTGCTTTATAGGCTGGTGGAATAATTGGTCCGTACTTCTTTAGAAACGATGCTGACCAGAATGTTACAGTCAATCGTGACTGCTATAGAGCGAAGATTACTGACTTTTTCGTTCATCAATTGAACAACCATGTTGTGCAGGAGTAGTGGTTTCAACAAGACGGTGCAACATGTCACATTGCTCGTGCCACAATTGATTTATTGAAGGAAACGTTTGGTAACCGCATAGTTTCACGTTTTGGACACGTGGATTGGTCTCCAGAGTCGTGCGATTTTACGCCACTTGACTATTTTCTGTGGAGATATGTGAAGTCGCTCGTCTACGCCGATAAGCCCGAAACGATTGACCACTTGGAGGATAACATTCGGAGCGATATTGTCGCTATACGGCCACAAATGTTGGGAAAGTCATCGAAAATTGGACCTCTAGATTAGACTACGTCCGAGCCAGCCCTGGCGGTTATATGCCAGAAATCATATTTAAATTATAATGCCAGAAGATTTCCTTTCGAATAAAGTCATTTCCATATCAATAAAAACAATCACCTTTGTTTTATTCCATTTCAAAGTTCTATACCTCGAAAAAAAACACCCTTTACATTCAAATTGTCGCTTCGATTAGATACCTACTCGTATTTCGATTCTGATTGATAAATAAAATTATCTTAAAGAACGTTACTTGCCAAAAGATTGCAGTGCCAAAAGTCACTGATTTTGTACCTCACATATTGCTCATACTAATAATCTTCGACCAAGCAATAGTATAGACCATTTTTATAAGTTTAAAACGTCAAAGTGAGCACATGCGCTCATTTGGTCGTAGTCGGTGTTATTGTTCTGAAAGTGAAACACGTGTGTCAAGATAATACATTTTACGCAAGATGCCTATCTATGCGTTCCCGAAGTGTAAAACACTACCATAAATTCGAAAAAAGAATGTATATGTGCATGTCGTGTCGTTGCTGCAATATCTTTGTGTGTAAACTATTCTCGCATTTTGTGTTCGTAATGTATGACGTGGGCTCGTCTATACTATTGCTTGGTCGACGTTAATAATTATAATTTATATACCAATATTCGAGCAATCCATCCTTATATTAATAACTGGAGCAGGATTGAACCTTAATAACACTCTGAACTTGATTATCGTAAACAGTTATTATATTATTATCACCAGAATATCATTTATTAATACCACGAGATTTTATTAAACGTTCTTTACCTATAAAATTGACGTTTGGTACAAGATAAAGAGTGTTTTTTTAACGGTAATTAAAGATGACGAAGCAAGGAAAAACCCATCAAATAAATCTGTAGCTGAAAAAAATATTTTATGCACTATTAAAGATAGCAAAATACTTTAAATAATGTAATGTCAAGATAGGATAAGTTTTCTTTAAAATATTTTTTTCCTGTTCCCGCTACCCGTGGGAACTTATTCCCGGAATAAAAAGAAGCCTATGTTAGTAATGTCATTTCAGACTACAATCTATTCTTGAACCAAATTTCAGTCAGATCCGTGCAGCCGTTAGAGCGTAAAAGAGTCACAAACATCCAAATATCTACACATCCACATTATTTACAAACTTACAAACCTTTGCATTTACAATACATAATAGTAAGGCAGGTCACGGAGTTGATCATTTGACACTAGATAATAAAGAACACCTTTAGGTCAAAAACCGAAAAAAATGTTATGAAATCTTACACTGTGTCAAAAAAAAATCTCAGACCGTGCGAATTAGAATAATTACAACGTAAAGAAATACATTGTTCGACGGGTTTGACGCATATATTTTTCTCACACTTCCCCATTACTAAATATTAGTTTTTTTTTTTGGGTTTTGAATCGTGGTTCTCAAATCTCGAATTCGGAGATTAATTTCTTCAATTTACTTACCAGAGTATAAGGCTGGATTCGACCAAAGTCGAAGTTATACGAGTGTTCCTATAACTGGCATAGTTTTACACCTTCAATTTATTCTTATTATTTGTTCGTTTTATAACACAATAATGTTACTCACCAACTTGCTCAGAGGGAGGTTGCAGATTACTCTATCCCAGGGCGCCTTTCTTCAGAGTTTACAGTGTGTGTGCAAGGGTAGGCTAGGGCTTTAACGAAAACAGCCAAAAGGGTGTACACACTTATATTTATATAGTACACAGTACACTACAGAGACAATGAGATTACATAGATACAGAAAGCACAGACATACATAAGAATATTACGGGTTTAGGTACTAATAGTACAGCACTAAACTAATTCAGCGTGAGCAGGTACTAGAGGTGAGGAAGTAACTTAGGCGGCTAGACTACACATATTTTATTATAAGGTTGATGACAAGTTCTGGCCTGCAGTGTGAGCGGAGAGTATCAGTGGCTGATGGTAATGCCAGGTGTATGAAGACGGCAGGTTCCTCTCAAATCACCTCGCTCGTGTAGTCCACGTGTTATTGGGTGTAGTTACGAATTGTGGCTGACCGACTTTTCCCCGTACTAAAAACCCTGTCGTGAAAGAAAACGACAAATTAAGCTACTGACTGCGCGACAGACGAAAATCGACCCGCTTTGCAAATAGTTAATTGAAACTTACCAGAATCTGGGTTTAGGTTAGAACAGAATTCAATTCTTTCTGAGGAAAGTAGATAAAACCCAGGCTAATTTCCTTAGCAAGTCCTCAGGTTCGAACTTATAACCTCCAAAGAAAAATGAGGTGCGCTACTCAGAGTTATGTCTCAAATTCACAGATGCTTAGACGATGATAAAAGAAGCTTGGAACTTCATAGCAGGGCTATTTATACCCTCACTTTCGAATCCTCGAGAAAATTTCTTAAAACCAGTTTGCAACGTAATTCCTGCGTCCAGGCCATAGATTTAGAATTTTTCGTACATTCTAAATCTATGGTCCAGGCTCAAAAAACCCAAAGACTATACGTCCGTTTCCCTGAGAGAGCTGTTGCCACAGCAAAAAAAAACAATGAATTGATTATGGCGCTCTCACACGCTCAATGATGATTGTCAAGCCCAAGACCAGACATTGCTACACATAGAAAATAAATGTTACAGTTTAAGTTTTTCGAAATTTCTTGTGGGTTCCGATTAACTTAGTATTGCAATTCAATGGGCTTGGCTTAAAATAATGATTACGAGGCCGCATTTGCGTTTTTCCGCGGCGGTTTCTAACCTCAAAATGTCATCAAACTGTCAAAATCAATGAAATCAAGTCAATGTTTTGACATTTTGAGGTTAGAAACCGCCGCGATAACCGCAAGTGCGGCCTCGCCCAAAGGAATGAAAAATCTGAAAAAATCTATTGTACAACTGTTTCTTCGACCTTGACTTGAAACCATTACAATCGAATTTTATATGATAATACGTTGAATATCAACTGACACATAATTTTTCTTTATAATTTTTTTAATGGCATCTCGTGGGTTTGAAACCTTTGTTTCACGGTATAGCTGTTACACCGCCGAAATCGTCCGTGTAAATTATTCTCTTGACTATGGTTACCATAGCTAGGTAATGGTTATGTCAGTTGTTGGTTAAATATAAAATCACTTTATTCTTGTAATAAGTAGAAGATATCCTACAAGTTTTCTCTTACTCCATGTTGGTCAAATCCGCCCTAGTCATCTTTGATGGCATACATAAATCTAATGTCTCACGTTGTCTCGTTCACGCTGTCAGTGCTAATTCTATAAAAAAAATTGGAATCCTTCAGCCAATAAATCAAATCAGTATATAGCAGTCCACTGCTGGACGTAGGTCTCTTCAGTCCACGCCACAACACACGGTCCTGCCATACAAGACAAAGTAAATACTTAAAGAAGGTATCTATTACTAAAATAGGAACTAATGTCCGTTATACGTAGATACTTAAACAGGGAAATTACTAAAATAGGAACAATGTTTAAATATCACATTAACAAGTAGTTTGAGTGTGTTTGTGTGAGTGTGTGGGTGTGAGTGAGTGTGTGGGTGTGAGCGTGCGTGTGTGTATGTGTGTGTGTGTATGTGTGTGTGTGTGTATGAGTGTGTGTGTGTGTGTGCATTGAATGTGTGTGTAAGTATTTTCACATTATTGATTGCTGGACGTAGGTCTCTTCAGTCCACGCCACATCACAAGGCTCTGCGCCTTCCGCATCCAGTCCCTGCCTGCGACCTTTTCTAGGTTGTCGGTCCATCTGGCGAAGCTTATCGATGCCAATCTCCCTTGACTTATCCAAATAGCTGAGGTCTGAGGAGGGGGAGGGGTAATAAGGTGAATTTCGCATTTCACACACAACCATGCATCCATGATCCAACTTCGCCGGTCAACTTCAAAAATTCAACCTAGAACAAAATAAAAATTTAGAAATCGTAAGTGACTGTTCTTAATTATTTATACTCTTGATTGAAGGCACTTTGTGGAACCTGCTGTGCAACAGGATCCACCAAGTGAATACTGAATAACGCCACTTGTACTGTTCCACAACATTTATTTATTTTACACCTGACCGGTTTCGCCTTTTGGCATTTTCAAAGACAAAATTAACATACTAAAAGACCACTACATCACACTTAAACTTTGAAATTTTAATGCAGGTACTCAAACATTTTAGAGGACCTGCTTTTAAATTTCCCTCGAAAATGGGGGTAGTTAAAATTTCAGATTTTTGATCACATTAAATACTACAAATTAATGTCATATTAAACGAAACTATCTAAATTCTAATGTACCTAAGTCTCTGCCTACGCCTTAGAAGATAAGGCGTGATTACACCGTAGCAGGTAGTACATGAATCTACTTTGACCATAGTTATCTCTCATTTCTACGTGTTTTAAGCACCAAGTGCAATATATTGAATGCTAAATTTTACAAAGTAATTTGTAATTTATGTCAAGTTCACAACAAATAAATAAAAAACATAAGAATACCAGTTTAGGATAACAAATTGAACGATAATACTAAGTTACAAACTCACAAATAAATGCTAATTACATAGATAGTCGACATTTGAATACTTACCTACGCTTTTGAAATTTATGTACATCTATGAGTCAATTTATTTCAGACGCAAATTAAAAAAATGTAAGCTCTGACCATTGTGTTATAGACTCATAAGTAATTTTAATTTTAGCAATATTTCGCTGCAGAATTACCTAAATAATTAGCATTTCGTACAGGTACAGGTACATACACACATAATCGTGAAGCCTTTATCCCCGAAGGTGTAGGCATATTATACTGGGTGTAACAAAATTACCTCTCCAAATTTCATGAGATGACTTGGCATCGAAAATCAAATACAAATATTTAATAAAAAGGGGGGTTATTTTTTTATTTTTTTAAAAAAATTTTTTTCGCACATTAAGAATTCGTTTTTTACTGCGGCAATTCGATGTAACATGGTCGCCGTGGCAAAACAAACATGGAACACCCGTCTGGCTGTCATTGTCGCTTTCTATTGCCGCTCAGTGGCGATAGAAAGGGTGATAATGAAAATTTATAGAACCTTTAAAACGGATTTACGGTTAAAGTATTCATGTGATTTTCTTTTCTTCATTTTTGTAATGTTTCTTGACTGATGCCACGTCACGTGACGAAATTTGGAGAGTCAATTTTGTTACACTCAAAATGTATGCCCACATTTTACCTTTAAGATTTGTCCCACATAATGAGTGGTGGGTGAGCCTATTGCCGTGTTGTCATATAATGGACAGGTGTAATGTGTGAGTGCCTGCTGTTGAAATTTTTCAAGCCGCCTAAAGCTTGACTTAACGACTGCCATTTTACTAGCAACCGGTACCAACGGCTTCACGTGCTTTCCGAAGCACGGAAATGCTCGCAAAAAATGCCACAAAGCCATAGTAAATGTTACTATAATATAATTATAACTACAGTGATCGTTTACGGAACTGAGTTCGCGATCCCACGAGCGTTTCTAGTAGCATTATCTCTAAAATAACTAATATACTGAACATTTCAGAAAATTGCATGTTGATGGCATTACCATTGCCGTAATGCCCAGACAACCTTGTAAATGTGTCAACAGTAACAAAAGCGATGATATCTCAATGTATTAAACACCTACCAAATAAGGTGCACTTTTGAAGTCATAGGTATCGTACTACATTTACCTACAGTGATGCATGTTTCCTTAATAAAAAAAATTGAGATAGGCAGCGCATGTATTTTTTATACTTTATTATGTCCCACTTAATGGAAAGTGATCACTGAAGGCTTCCTGTAAGAACATTCTAATAACCCTATACCTATACTGTTGGCATTTGGGAAAACCAAAGCAGCGAGAGCGTCATTCCACTATGTATTAATATGGGCTTCCGACACGGTCAATATACACATTATACACGTGACAAGTCTGTTAAAATATGAATGTAAGTAGCTTCAGGGTGCGTGATTTTTTTAGCACATATTATGTGTGCAACGACGACGGGCAAGCGACTTCTCCTGGTCTCCTGAGCCCATAAGCGTACGCGGATAAAAGTTCGAACAGGTGATTCGATGAAGCGCTTCGGGCAGCGGACTACGTGTTTTTTCAAAAAGTAATTCGAAGAAATGTTAATCGCGGAACGATTTTCGGTAAAATATCGTTCCGACAAACTGTTTTCGACCAAGTGTTTCCTTAAAAATGTCATACGGCGAAGTGTTTTTCGGGGAATGATTTCCAAGAAATTATAATGACATGGTATTCTATTTTGTTTATTATTACTGAGACTCCACTGTCTGTCAGTCTGTCCGTCACCAGTAATAACTCATCAACCGTGATAGCTAGACAGTTGGAATTTTTACAGATTCCGCTATGACAACAAAAACTAAAAACAGAAAAAAAATGGTATACCCATACAATATTTTGTGCCAATTTTTGGTACAGAACCCGTTGTGCACGAGTCCAACTCGCACTTTGCCAGTTTTGTATTCATACCATCGTTAGCAGTGATAAAAACTAAGATCCACCGGGAGCACAGCTGCAGTGACTGCATACATTTTCTGACGTGAGGCATTGACTTTTTAATAGGATGGCCTTATTATGTTGTACATGCTACCAATGTAAGTGACCCTGTAACTGACCCTCGCGTGTTGAACTAAATATTTTCGCTACAAAGTAAGCAAGCACTATTTCGATATTTTTCTCACATTTTTGATTCAGTGTTTCTTTTAGTTTCTTTTTTACGTGAGGAAAATCCGTCATGGATTCTATGCCCGACTCTTGCCGACTAAAAACCACACGTTCCCACGCAAAAGATATCCCCAGAATTCCCAACAAACCTTGGCTACCACTGCAGCTTCACCTTTGCGGGTTCGGGTGCTATCCCACAGCTTTGGGAGGTTGTTCGGGTGTTATCCAGCTTCATAGGGCGCGTGGCGTGCGTGATAATATCATGTCACGCTGTCGTCTTGGGCTTGCTTCTGTAAGGACGGTGAGCAGCAATTTTGAATTGTTTGTTTGTTTGTAACGAATAGACTCCGGAACTACTGGACCGATTTATAAAATTCTTACACTGTTGGGAAGCTACACTCTTTGCGGTGAACATAGGCTATATTTTATTCCCTTATTTCCACGGGAACGGGAACTATGCGGGTGAAACCGCGTGACGTCCGCTAGTATGTGGTATTTTGATGTGTTTCACGAATGAAAAAGTTTTTTCTAGAATCAACGCGAAATAGCTAAATATTCATTGCATTGTTTAATGTGAACGCTAATGTATATGAACAATGAAAAATATACGGTAATAAACCAATTCACCAAGTGCTCATTGCATAAATAATGTGTAAGTAAGATGGCCGCGTGTGAGTCACTGTCCACAGTCTCGTTATTACGCTTTTCAAACTAGTTTTTAACAGTCTCAGCTGGGGTTATATGGGTACAAGTGCACTTATCATTATTACGTAATTATCTTTGTTATATCTTTTTAGGGTTCCGTACCAAAAAGATGAAAACGGGATCCTTTTCGCGAGACTTCGCCGTCCAAAGTCCAAAGGGTAAAAACGGAACTGTCGGTCCGTTGCGAAGCTGTATCTCAGGAACCGTGGTAGCTAGAGAGCTGAAATTTTCACAGATGATGTATTTCTGTTGTCGCTATAAAAATAAATAAAATCATAAAGGGGGGCTTTCACACAACAAATGTGATTTTTTGGTACGCAACCTTCCGTGCGACCGACAGTCCGATACGCGCTTGGTCGTCTTTCACTGCCTTGAATTTGCCTCTAACCCAAACAGCGGCTGTAAAAAAGCTATTCTAAGATTCTAAGGCGATACAAAGTTCATACACAAACATTCATTAAGAAAGTCACAGTTCAAAATGATTCATAACACAATCGATCGCAATGCGCAAAAGACGTAATACTCATAAGTACGTTATGAAGAAGGAAAACAAGGGTGCAATCAGTGGCGGCTGGTGGGTACTGAAACTGGTGGTGCACTTTACTTGCTCTCTAGTTTTAAATTTAATAAGAGCCTTGGTGGTCCCGCCAATTTTATATCAACTTTATTTTGAAACCGGCTGACCACCTACCTATTACGTGGGACATACAAATGTTTTTATTTTAATCTGAGATAAAACAATAAGGACAAACGTGGGCGTATACTAAGCCTCTGCCTACCCCTTCGGGAATAAATGCATTCATATGTATGCAGTATGTTTATTTTGAAAAGTTTTATAAACACACCCCAGACACTTTACAAGCAATATTTTCTTTTCTTTAATAAATAAATAAATATTTGTTTATTA
This sequence comes from Miltochrista miniata, assembly GCA_933228765.1. Classification (NCBI taxonomy): domain Eukaryota; kingdom Metazoa; phylum Arthropoda; class Insecta; order Lepidoptera; family Erebidae; genus Miltochrista; species Miltochrista miniata. Next base: position 10,474,344 of record OW121769.1, read on the forward strand.
TAGAAAAGAAAATATAGAATAGAACTAAGATCAAAATAAATGAAAAACTAACAATTTACAACCAAACAATAAATATTTAACGCGTCACAGATACATACATACAGCGAAACAGTACCGGGAGAATTTGAATTTCGTCAAACAAAACATCGGGTGCTCTCGGGTAATGTTCGGTTTTCCCAAACGCGTGCGGCGCACGAAATCAGACTCATCGCTCGGTACATTTTCTATGAACTATGCTTTGTCTCACGCGCCAGGCGTTTTAGCTCGGATATAGTACAAGTTGTATGGGCCGTTCTCGTGCGCTCGGGAAAACGCACGCCGATGCTTTTTACAGGGAATTTAGGCTTTAGTAGTGTAGCAAAGAGCTTAATTTGTTTCGTCACAATAAGATATGTTATTTGTTTTAAGTTTTTGTAAGAATAGGTGTTACTTACATACCTAATGGTAGGTAACTAAATAATAAAGGTGTCGTAAAATTTCGTAATTTTTATATCTTTTGAACTGGTGGTGGTTCACCGCACGAGCGCACTTAAGGTACAGCCGCCACTGGGTGCAATAATATAATCTAAGAATTATGTAATCACTTTGGTACCTACTAACATTGCATAATGTATATAATTCATTATGACTCGATTATGTGTTTATAATCTATACTATAATTTATAAAGAGGCTAAATTTGATTGTTGGTTTGCATCGAATACGATACGAAACTACTGAACCGATTTGAAAAATTCTTTTACTATTGGGAAGCTACATTATCCGCGGATGACATAGGCTATATTTTATTCCCGTATTCTCACGGAACCCGGAGCTAAGCGGGCGAAACCGCGTGGCGATCTTTTTTTAAACCTCAAGTCATAATTATGTCAAAATAAAGCAAAATCCATTCATCTAATTGAGCTCTTGAGAAAACAGTCATAAAATCTTTGAAATCTAGAAGAATAGAAAGGATATGTAGATGGTTTAGGTTAAGTAATCATAACTCCTGTCTTTGACGCCGTATCCCACAGCCTGGTTATAATACGAGTATGTAGGCCTAGGTTTTTAGTGCCTTTTTACATCATAAAAATACAACCACAGTCCACACTTATTATTTTCTTGGAACAGCTTTATGCAAAAAATAATACGGCTGAATTGAGTAATCTCCTTGCTTTTTTGAAGTCGGTAAAAAATGGACCATCAACCTATTGAATCTTCTGTAGCAATGCAATTTTATAAATTACTAGCTGATGCCCGCGGCTCCGCCCGCGTGGAATGTTATTCCCGGTCACAGGGGTATGAAAAATAGATGTTGGCCGATTCTCAGACCTACTCAATATGCTCACAAAATTTCATGAGAATCGGTCAAGCCGTTTCGGAGGAGTATGGCAACGAAAACTGTGACACGAGAATTTTATATATTAGATTTAGGTTCTATTTATGAAACCAGGATACTATCATATGGCCTGAATCTAAATAGGTACCAGGAACTCATCACGTATCAACAAGTCAACTACCACAAATGAATTGTCAGCTAAACTTAACGTAAAATGCACTTTATTTCAACCCAATAAGGTCAACAATCAAAACGTTCATGTGACAATCGATGTGCACGATCCATGAAACTGTTTGAAATAAACGGATTCCCGCAAGTGACGTCATTTAATACCATTTACAGTGTACTGGTTCATTGTGTACTTATTGTACAATACAGACCTATGGCCTTGAAATAATTAACATCAAACAAAACACATGGAATGTGGATGTTGTTATCGATCCAAAGGATTTTTAAGTGGCTTTTGTAATCGTGCTTCACTTTCTTATAGACATTTTTGAAGTAAAACTTCTTTAGGCGCGACCTAGGGAGTAACTTAGATTTTTTCCTATGGAAGTAACGCTATTTGAATTTTGAATAGCGTAAACGTAGTTTCCGCTATTCGAAATTCGAATGAATGATATTAATATAACATTTGATGCCGTCATCGCGTCAATGGCAAAGAAGTTTTACTTCAATCGCGCGTAAAGGTTACACGCACACACTTTTTTCTTTTTTATAACGTTTTTTTAGGGTTTAAACGGACCTGTAAAAACCAAACGCGCAGTTTGGATGTCCCTAGGCTGTATAATATCACTAGTTGTTCCCCGCGGCTTCGACCGCGTAGAAACGCTATCGCGTAGAAGTCGTTATCGCGTAGAAGTCGTTATCGCGTAGAAGTCGTTATTGCGTAAAATCATAACCCTCCTTTGGCGCAGTCGGTCAAAAAGTATGCCTATCTATATACCAAATTTCATCTTAATCGCCTCAGCCGTTAAGGCGTGAAAGCGTAACAGACAGACAGAGTTACTTTCGCATTTATAATATTAGTAGGGAGTAGGGATTCTACCACCGACAGAGTTGACATTTTTAGATAATGTATTTCTGTTGCCCCTACATACATACACATGATCACGCCTTTATCCCAGACGGGGTAGGCAGAGGCATATTATTTGAATACATTTCACATTTTTAGAATTTGTCTCACGTAATAGGTGGTGAGCCGTATTGCCGTGTTGAGATGGACTGGCGCAGGTTGTGACTGCCTGCTGTTAAAATTTTTCAAGCCGCCTAAAAAGGCTTTCAACTTAACTTCACGACTGCCATTTTATTGGCAACCGGGCTTAACGTGCCTTCCGAAGCACGGAAACACTCAAATAAATGTCACAAAGTGGTCACATGGATGATCGATCAACCATCCAAGGACTGGCCATAGTGAAAGTAGCTTACTGCAGTGATCGTTTACAGAACACTGAGTCCGCGGGGCCACGAGCGCTTCCCCCTACAACAGTAAAGGCTGCCTACAAGATTTTATTCGTCGAAGTCTCTGTAAGAGCAGGTTTTTTCTTTAAACTGTCGTAATAGGGTCCCGTTTTTACTGTTCGGGTGCACCTCAGTAAAGGTGTGAAATTTCCTAAGCCTTCAACCAAAAGTGGGCAGCTCACTGTCCTTACAGAAGCAGGCCCTAGACGACAGCGTGACGTAAGGAATTCATGCACGCCGCCCTAAGAAGCGGGATAACACCCGGAACCCCCCTAGGTGAGGCCGCAGTGGTAGCCGTAGGTCTGTTGAGAATCTTAGGATATCCTTCCGAGGGCTAACCCGGGGCTCCCAACCGTAGGCTGTTAGCAGGACACGGTAGGAGTCCTTCATAACATCCATAAGGATTTTCCCTTACGTAAACAAAATAAAAATAGCCTTCATCCAAATAACTGTAAACCAATCTTGCTACCATAATCGGGTCATATACTCGTAAACTTTGATACCCTCTAGCGGTCACTAGCTACCACGGTCAACAGCCTCACGCGTCTTATAATAGGTATAATACCTATTTAAAGATTAATTTTATTTATTGTTATACTCTACATGCAGATATTACTTAAAAAAACTGGTTTTGATAATAGCTAAAATAATTATTATTTATCTCAAATCGTCACAGAAGTCATTTTACATGACATTATATTTCTAGAAACTTCGAAAGGTATTGCAATACATTGGTAAACTAGTCTTACATTGGACCAGGCTTTCTAATGTCAAGACTTTCGAAACATTGAAATTTTAGCCAAATTTTCACAGATTTATTTATTCATTTTGCCGCTTTAACAAAAAAATATTGAAATCAGAAAAAAAAATTGAAGGGGACCTCTACAACAAAAATGATATTTTTTACTTTTATAGGTTTTTGGTACGGAACCCTTCCTGCTTGAGTCCGTCAGACTTGACTGCTAAGACTTTAAAGCTGTTTTATTTTCAAATTTCTTTTGGACCTTTTATATTCTTAGTCAAAGTCATCTTCTACGACTTGCCCAATAAAGTCTTAAGTCAAAGTCAGTTTTTCACCCCAGGGACATTGTTGGAGCTGGGGTGCAGAGCTGACTTTGACTTACGACTTTATGAGACTAATCATCAAAGATGACTTTAACTAAGAATATAAAAGGCCTTATAAGCTCCGCACCCCAGCTCCAACAATGTCCCTGGGACATCCTTCCGAGGGCTTACCCGGGACTCCCAGCAGCAGGCAGTCGTATGGCATCGTGTGGTAGTCGGTAGGAGTCCGACATAGCATCCATGTATGATTTCTACAAGTTAAAAAAATCTCCTACATTGTTGGAAGCAACCAGGACTTCAATATGATATTGAATAAAAAATCTTAAAAATCAAACTACATACATATTACTTTGTGCTAAGTAAATTTTATTTTTCAGGATTTGTTCGAAGTTGGTTGTACTTTTTATTGAAAATTTTTTTTTCAATATTTTAAGTGACGGGTGAACCGAAAAATATATCTATCTAGGTGAAAGTTCTCACTAATACAAATCAATCAAGCCCCAACACAAGGTAGCTGCTCGTCAATCGTCAAATCGTCATGGAATTCCCTCGACTGTCTTTTGGTTCCATTATCGGATTGACTCCAGACCTTCATTAGCTGTAGTACATTAAAGCACTGAATTAAAAAGTTAACAAACGCACTAGTTGTCCCCATAATTATCGGTGGTTGCCCTCGATTTATCCAGGATCCCATAATCAGATCATAACCTGGTTAAAATGGGACCACCTCAGAAGTAAACCATATTCAACAAAAAAAAATTAAATCCGTCTATAATTGACGGAAATATCGGTGAACATACATAAAACATTGAGAACTTTTTTTTTATGTCTGATCTATCAATCTAGGTGTAAAGTTCTCATCAATACAAATCAATCAAGCCCAAACACAAGGTAGCTGCTGTAAATTGTTAAGGAATGCCCTCTACTGTCTTTCGACTCTATCATCAGATCGACGCCAGACCTTCATTAAAATGTAGAACATTAAAGCACTTAACTAAAAAGTTAACACGCGCACTAGTTGTCCCTACAATTTTCCGTGGTTGCCCTCGATTTCTCCTGGATCCCTTCATCAGATCCTGACCTGGTGAAAATGGGACCACCTCAGAAGTAACCCCTAATCAACAAAAAAAAATTTTTGAAATCCGTCTATAATTGACGGAAATATCGCTTGACATACATAAAAAAAAATACATACAGACGAATTGAGAACCTCCTCCTTTTTTTGAAGTCGGTTAAAAATAATACCAAACTCCGAAACAAATATTAGTGGATCACACAAATATTTGGACCGACCCAGGAATCGAACCCAGGACCTCACCCGCTGAGTTTCTTGCCAGTTCTTCTCAGGTGGGTCGCGTTGTGAACTGGTGGTAGAGTTTTGTTTTATATTCTGGACGTTTTACAAGCGCATCTGTATAATGCCTAAGTGAAATAATGTGGCGTAAAACATAGATTTGCTATATTGGTTTATTAGGCGCTGTTAAGCGTAGGTATATCTGGGTATACTTAGGTCGGTATAATGGGTGTGTCCTTAATAGTGTCAAAGTAGGGGTAGTTGATGGAAGGAGATATGGTGGGATGTAAGCTATATATAAGCGTGCGCAATAGTAGAAGAAGAAATCAGGAACTAACTAAAATTAATTTATTTTACTTCATACTGTCGAAGAAAATTTACATCAAAGTAAATTATTCTATAAAATATATTTCATTGAAATACCAGTGAGGGCGTACGTAGCCCAAGTATTTTAATAAAATTAAACATTGAAAACGGAAGCTCTGGTAAGCATCAACTTCATAAATTTTATTAAGTAAATTAATTGTGGGTAATTTTCATGTAAAAAAAAGTATATTTTAAGTAAATTTATTTTATCAGGCAGGCGTTTGTGAAATTTAGAAAAGGGGTAATGTTCTTTGGTATATTAAATGTTTTAAAATGGGGAGTAAAAATTAGTAATAAGGGAAAGTTTAGGGATATCTATGGTTGAAGAGGGTGTATATAAAATATATTGTTTGTTCTTTTCAGAATGAGCTTCCAAGTTTATGATTAAAAAACCCCTGCTTATACCCGTAATATATCTTTGCTGAAAATATAGGCGTAGAGCCATATTACTTATTTTACATATCCTGGAGGAAGGAAGTCCCATCCCAGAATCCGGATGAGTACATAGTTATAAGTTAGATTTAAGTTTATTACTGGTGAAGTTGTAATAAAAATATTAATACTCTGAGTTCGTGCATTATTGACTCCAGGACAAATTACCTTACCTAAACTACTGAACCGCCTGGGAACTCCTGGGGAACACTACGGACTTCCCAGAAGCGTGTCATGTTTCATGAAGCGTGACTATAAAATATATTTTATTAAAATACTTGGGCTACGTACGCCCTCACTGGTATTTCAATGAAATATATTTTATAGAATAATTTACTTTGATGTAAATCGAAATTTTCAAATCGGTTTAGTAGTTTTAGAGACTATTCAATGCAAACAAACTAAACCTTTCTTCTTTATAATGTTACTAGAGGGCCAGGCCACGCGTTGCTATTGCTGTGGCTAAGCTTTTTCTAACCCGGTACTCCCGGCCATAGACATGTAGGCATTTTACAAAAAAAATATCGGTTAAGTAGTTTAGGAGTCCATCGCGGACAAACATCGTGACAGGAGATTTATATATATTAAGATATCATAGATTTCTAATCGGTATCACCTCACGGCATTATCAAAAGTCTAAAGTTCTAGCAAGTTTTTTTAACTTGTAAAACATTTATTATTTACATTATTACTATCTAAACTAAACCTAAATAAGGATGCCCGTGGCACTGTGCCCAAAAGACTAGCAGCATTCCCACTTTGAATAGCAATACCTATTCGCCGGGCGAGAAAACTGCCAGCTCTTGGGTCACCAGTCGACTCCACAAGGCGCATTTTCAAAGTCTTGAAAAATTTTTGCGCATTGGGACCCCTTAAACAAACAACAAACAAATATTCACGGACATCTCACACAACGCTATCTGATCCCAAAGTAAGCTAGGAATAACCTGCTTGTGTTATGGGTATCAGACCACGGATATTAATACTTAAATACTTTTAAATACATACATATTATACATAGAAACACCCAGACTCTTGGGACAAACATTTATAGGTCACACAAATATTTGCCTCCGGTGGGAATCGAACCCACGACCTCCAGCGCCGCAGGCGGTATCACTACCGTCTACGCCACAGAGGCAGTCAAAACCCTTGGACCTAGGGTCTTGACACCGACTGGACAAAAATTCAACTTTGTACATGTTTTTCTTTGATTTCTGAGCGGGTTTAAACGTAAGATCTAGAATTCAAATACCTACCTACTTAATACGTAAATCGTTTCAAAGATTAATTTTATTATGATTATTGTAACCTTGTTTCCAGGGTTATCGGTGACTGATATACCTACTGACATTACCTTATCTCGCATTTTTACTCGTCACACTCATCTTAAAGTTATTTTAAGACTGTAGTTAAAAGACGGCTAACGAACTTGGAGTAACAAAAATTCTTTTAAGCTATTATGGAGATAAAAAATAGATTTGGAAAGGGAAGTCGATAGTGGCTACTTAGTAGTTAAGCTCTTCATCTAAGCGTATAGTCCTGGTTGCTTCCAACAATGTTGGAGATTTTTTTAACTTGTAGAAATCATACATGGATGCTATGTCGGACTCCTACCGACTACCACACGATGCCATACGACTGCCTGCTGCTGGGAGTCCCGGGTAAGCCCTCGGAAGGATGTCCCAGGGACATTGTTGGAGCTGGGGTGCAGTGAAGTTGGTGCCATGAATAATACCTACCTAAACCTATGAATTTACTTGGCGCTGACTTCAATATGATATTGAATAAAAAATCTTAAAAATCAAACTACTTATTACTTTGTGCTAAGTAAATTTCATTTTCCAGGATTTGTTCGAAGTCGATTGTATTTTTTATTGAAAAATTTTTTTGTTTCATATGTATGTATTTACAAATTTATAAGTATGTCTATCAGTCGTCTAGAACCAATAGCACAAGCTTATATTTAGCTTAATGTGTGGTATTGTCCACATTTAAAAAACAGACCATGTTTTAGAACAGTATTCCCACGGAAACGACGCGGCTAAAACCGAGTAACGTCTGCTAGTCGTTTATACATTGATCTCCTACAGTTTCAATAGAAACTCATTAGTTGAGTATGACGTCATCCTCTATTACTCATAGTGTTTGTCTGCTTAAAACTGATTACGTCTAAACGTTGTATGCTTTTAGTACGTAATATAATATTATCTTAGCTTTTGTTTTCTTGCCCTTTTTGAGCGTTAAAGGTACTCCTCTTATCTTAATTACTTAGAAATGCTTTAGGAGTAGAATGGGCACAGGAGATTAGTATACAGGATCGCCCTAATAGTTATTTAATATCTCACAATTAAAAATCGCTTTAGGCAGTTCGTGTATTCTTAGATGCGACTGCCTCGGTGGCGCGGTCGGTAGTGATACCGCCTGCGGCGCTGGAGGTCGTGGGTTCGATTCCCACCGGAGACAAATATTTGTGTGACCCATAAATGTTTGTCTCAAGAGTCTGGGTGTTTTTCTATGTATAATAAGTATGTATTTAAAAAGTATATAAGTATTAATATCCGTGGTCTGATACCCATAACACAAGCAGGTTATTCCTAGCTTACTTTGGGATCAGATAGCGTTGTGTGAAATGTCCGTGAATATTATTATTATTATTATTTAAAAAAGAAAAAAAAGATATGCTAAGAAATAAGGTTTATTTTTATTTAATACTGGCGTACGTCACGTGGTTTCACCCGAGTAGCACTCGCAGGGATACATCATTTTGTAATAATTAACTAGCACATTTCATTGTAGTTGACTGTACATTATACTTGCAACAATATGTATAGAAGCAATACAAACACATGACCTTGCATCCACCGGACAGTACCAGTCGTTGTTCATGTTTGATTTATATGGGAACATATCAATCAATTACTTATCATTGTAATAAAAATGTGACGTAATATTATAGGCTTTATGTAATGCTTGTAATATAGTTTATTGCTTATAATCTTAGCAGTATTTATATTGCGGAAAACTATTATAAAATGACTAGCTGACCCGCGCAACTTCGTTTGCGTGATAAATAAAGAACCGCTAAACCGAATTTGTGCAAACTTCACATAAAACCATCTACTAAATGGTCCGAACAAAGCCCAAACCTATCTATCACCTCCAAATGGTTTGGATAGGTATCCTGCCTAACAGCCTACGGTTGGGAGCCCCGGGAAAGCCCTTGGAAAGATACTCCAGGACTCCCAACAGACAAAAATTACCTTTGTTGTATGGGGGCCCCATATTTTTTGTGTTCAGTATTTGCTGTTAAAGTGGCAACATAAAATACATAATCTGTGAAAGATCAACTGCCGTTCATGAGATACGGCCTGGTAGCAAAAAGAAATACAGACGGACAGCGGGGTTCCTTAGCTCAGTAATAGCAAAGATACATACATACATACATACTTATGGTCACGCCTTTATCCTCGAAGGGGTAAGCAGAGGCATATTATATGCCCACATTTCACCTTTGTATAATTTGTCCCACGTAATAGGTGGTGAGCCGTATTGCCGTGTTTAAATGGACAGGCGCAGGTTGTGACTGCCTGCTGTTGAAATAAAGCCTTCAACTTAGCTTAACGACTGCCATTTTACTGGCAACCGGGACCAACGGCTTAACGTGCCTTCCGAAGCACGGATAGCAAACATACCTAATATAATAGTATTACATACAGATCGGCAACTCCCTGTCGCGCCACAGCTGTCGGTAGAGTTGACGTGCGCGTTGACGGACAATTTGCTTACATTTTATTGATCACACGCACACATTCAAGCTGGAGTGTAATAGGGTCCTTAGTCCATTATTATTTACCTAATAAAGTATTCTTAGCTTCATTTCTACTGCTTTTACATAGTATTCTTGACAAATACATTTGGTTATGTATCCAAATAAAAAAATTACAGAATATTAATAGGGTTTGTCATGCATCAACGTGATGTGAATGTTAATAGCCTTGATGAACTAATCACAAGCTAATATTTTAAGAGTATTAAAGGCGATTTATGAGCGAATCTGATTACGTAACGGCCAACTGAGGTACAAATATTTGCAAATGGTAGGCTCAGACACTGTATGAGTTACAATACTGGTTAAATATATATATACTGTGGCTCAGATTAAGAGAATATATTCTTCTAGCACACTTAAATTCATTCAGCCCACAATTTTAATAATATTTTAAAAGTCCCAATCTGTCATTTATTATATTAATACCTTACGTATTAGGTTCCTGGGACATCCTTCCGAGGGCTTACCCGGGGCTCCCAACCTTAGGCTGTTGGGCGTAACGTGAGGTTTTTTAGTCGGGAGGAGTCCAGCATAGCATCCATGAGGATTTTTCCTCACGTTAAATAAACCCTACGTAAAAGGTACCTACAGCAGTATTGTATTTGAGACTATGTAAAATAATTATTTGATGATTCTGAACCAATGAAGGATTAATCGATCAGTTTTAGTAACTAACATTCCAATGTGTATGTAAGTATTCAAATAACTACTTCTTGTTAGGTCTAATTGTGAATACAGCTATTGCAATTTAGCCGAAGTATCGAGAGGTATGCAAAGGGCCAAAATCCATTAAAACTAACCAAGCTTAACAACGGGACTAAAAAGTATGTCCTTTTGAAGCATGAAATTCGCCCGTAAACAGAAATGTATAAAACAGTCACCCATTTTAAAACTGAATTTACAGATGAAATGTTGTAATTGCTAAAGAAACAAGAAAGCCGTGAGATCGTTCTCACCAGACTGCCCCTCTCTAGCACGTTTATTGTGAAAGTGAAAGTTCAATCCGATTGACGTTATCTTTTTTGTTTTATTTCAAACTTTGAACAGATGATCCACGTGACCTAGTGACGTAGTTTAATGCAACAGAGTGACAGCTACAGACATAGTCTCGCCATAAGCCCCTCTGCACTCTATTTTATAGAGAGGGGCTAAAAGGAAGGAATAACAATAATATATTGTAATGTATATCATGACATCATTTACTAAATGCTATTACGAGGACGCTCTAGCTACTACCACAGATAACATAATTTATAATACTAGCTGATGCACGCAGCTTCGCCTACGTATTATTTGTTCCCGTTCCCGCTTCCCGTAGGAACTTATCCCCGGGATAAAAGTAACCTATGTAAAATTATCTGCAAATATTTGTAGTGTATTTTGACCTCCCTGACTCACAAATCGACTTTTATACTCTTACTAGCGGACGTCACGCGGTTTCACCCGCGTAGTTCCCGTTCCCGTGGGAATATAGGAATAAAATATAGCCTATGTTCACCGCCAAGAGTGTAGCTTCCCAACAGTGAAAGAATTTTTCAAATCAGTCCAGTAGTTCCGGAGCCTATTCGATGCAAATGAACAAACAATCAAATCTTTCCTCTTTATAATATTAGAATAGAAAAAGTATTAACATATAGTCGTGTTAATCCAGACTATAATGTATCCCTGTACCAAATTTTAGCCAGACTCGTTCAGCCGTTTAATAGGAGCAAACCTATTTCCGTTACGGATCTCTATTAGATAATTCATAGGTAGGTCCTTATAGTTTCGGCATTCCGAGATATTTAGTACAATAAATAGTAATCATGTAATAAAAATACAATCGCATATATCCCCAAGCGGGTTTTTAACGGTAACCAAAGATATCTCGTTCACGAACAAGAACTCTACATTTTGCCACTGTTAACGTATTCCCCTCATGTATCTACTAAATTGCCTGAAAGAAGAGGCGTTCCCTTTGGCAGCATAAACGTTATGCTCTTGTGCGACCTCATGCAGCTTTCGCCAGGATTTTTATTATAAGGAATATAGGAATATTTTTATTATAGTATTAATAGGAATTTGTTTACAAAAAAGTCTTTCTTGTTCTAGCGCCCCACGCTTTTACAATCAAATATTATGACTAAAAGCACATAGTTTACACTCCAGCCCAGAAATAGAGGCAACTTGAACGATCCATAATTTATTTTTGGTTTTTTCGTGCATTATAAAAGCGTATTTTTCTAGGGTTTTTAAACTATTTATTTATTTTATACTTTTTAGTCACAACATTTATACCTTTACTAGCTGTTCCCTGCGGCTTCATCCGCGTAGAAGTCGTTATCGCATAAAATCATTACCCTCCTTTCGCGCAGTCAGTTAAAAAGTAGACTATGTCCTTCCCTTAAACTCGAACTATCTTTATAACAAATTTCATCAAAATCGATTCAGTGGTTTAGGCGTGAAAACGTAACAGACAGACAGACATAGTTACTTTCACAATTATAATATTAGTAGTGATTTCTGTATTACATGGTGTTTTGTCTAAGTTCGACTAATGTGAAAATATGTCATAATTACTCTAATACATATACAATTTATGCAGGTACCTATGTCAATATTTACACTCAATATTAACTTCAATATATAACTGGTTTGTTATAATCTTAAACCCTAATCGTGGTCAAAGTTCATTACACGACTTTTCCAACAAATCCAAACACAGCTATGATACGATGTTCAATTATGAAGTTACAGTTCATATCTTACGACACCATCATCAGATCAGTTTGACAGCACCATATTATTGTATTGTTATCAGAACTACAAACATCTGCCAATTTTCATGACGCTACGATCCTTGGAAGATAGTTTAATTTAGTTACCTGAGATTCCATTGCATAGTTTTACAAGTCAATTAAAAAAAGGTTTGTTAAAACCTTGAAACCTAAGCCTGGTCAAAGTTCATTACAAGACTTTTCTGACGAATCCAAAAACAGATATAATACGATATTCCATCATGAAATTCCAGTGCACATCTTCCGGCTCTATCATCAGATCAGTTCGACAGTACCATATTATTGTATTGTCATCAGAACTACATACAGCTGCCAATTTTCATGAAGATACGATCCTTGGAAGCTGGTTAAATTAGCTACCTTAGATTCCACTTTTTCCATCGATGTTTCAGTGCCTATCTTCCGGCTCCATCATCATATCAGTTTGACAGTACCATATTATTGTATTGTCATCAGAACTACAGAAAAAGAGTAACAAACTTCCACACATCCACACTCACAAACTTTCACATTTATAATATTAGTAAGAAGTAAGATATGGTAATAAGTAAGATACCTACTTCTATAAACCGCTAACAGTTTTTTTTTTCATCAACTTACAAATGACGTTACTCGCCTTGGTTCCTAAATTGTGTGCCAATTGCCTGTTTTACAAAATGGAGGCCAAATATAGCTGCCAATACGAAAATAGTAATCTTCCTCTTGAGAGCATGAGAGATAGGCATGTATTTATAAAGAACCCGGAATTGGTTTATGTAGGTACCTACTAATTACCTACTTAAGCATAGTGGTGATGGTAAGCCTTCCTGAAAAAAGACAGGCACAGGTTGCGAATGCCCGCTTTGTTGCAATTTTTAACCTGCCCTAAGGCCTGCAACTTGACTTAACGACTGCCATATTTTTGGCGACCGGGACGGGACTACCGGCTTAAGTTGTCTTCTGGGGCAAGGTGTCTTCAATCAAGACTTGCAGCAAGTTATCTCACACTAGAGGATGTCGCGCGGTTTCACCCGCGTAGCTCCCTTTCCCGAGGAAATACGGGAATAAAATATAGCCTATGTTCACCAGGGATGGTGTAGCTTCCCAACAGTGAAACAATTTTTTAAATCGATCCAGTGGTTTTGGACCCTATTCGATGTAAACAAACAAACAATCAAATCTTTCCTCTTCATAATATTAGTATAAAAATTTATTTGCTGAAAAAGACAGACGCAAATTTTTAACCTAACCTGTGACCTGCACCTTGACTTAAAGACTGCCATGTTTTTGGCGACCGGGATTAACTGCTTAACTTATGACTTGAAATTTTTTTTCATAATGATTATTTCTCTTATGATTATCACTTTGTAAGATATAATAGACCACGCCTGAGGACAGTTAGAGGGCTGCTCACAGTCCTTACAGAAGCAGGCCCATGACGGCAGCGTGACGTGAGGGATTCACGCACGCCACCCCTTAGAAGCGGGATAGCACCCGTACCACCCCCTAGGCGAGGCCGCAGTGGTAGCCGTAGGTCTGTTGGAAGTCCTGGGAAATCCTTCCGAGGGCTTACCCGGGGCTTTCAACCATTGGCGATTGGGCGTTACGTGAGATTTTTTAGTCGGTAGGAGTCCGGCATAGCATTCATGAAGGATTTTCCCTCACGTTAAAAAAAAATGATATAGTTTATAGACCAGCTTTGCCCATGACATATTTTAGTAAAATTAACCCCTTTAGGATTGAAATTTTGAAAAATTCATTCTTAGTGGGTGACTATAATATAAGGATAGCTTACCTTAAAAATTACCAACCTCCAACTACCCGAAACCATAGGTAAGACCGCGGTTGAAGCCGAAGTCTACTGGGAGTCCTGGGACACCCTTCTCAAACTTATCTTGACTTTGTAGGGAATCGTATCGTATTGAAATTCGACAATGCACCCGTGAGAATTTCCACACGCTAAGAAAAAGTTTTTACGTATGGATACTTCAGTATTTCTTCTGGTCGTTGATATGATAGATAAGTTGTCTTGGGGTATCCTTCCGAGGGCTTACCAGGGGCTCCCAACCGTAGACTGTTAGCAGGACACGTGAGGGTTTTTTAGTTGGTAGGAGTCCGGCATAACATCCATGAGAATTGTCCCTCACGGAAAACAAAAAATATATAGATAAGTGAGTCACCGGTAATTTTATTAAAACTCAAAACGTTTTTATTCTAATACCACACAACGACACACAGATTGTGGTGTTTTGTATATCAATGAACACGTGTTCACTGTCCCGATGGCGTTGAACTTGTTTGTTGAAACAGATGTTTTATTCTATTATTATTATGACCAGAGTGGAACAGTTACAAATGATTACGTAATAGGTTGTTTTTGGAATATTTCTGTTATCTGAATGTTTGTCCTGTACCGCAGAATAACGAACAGTAGGTATCACGTACCTAAACCAACATTGCGGTGTCTCTCTCTGACGTATACTAGTCACGTGGGGGAGCATCATAAGGCTAGTCGATTCGAATCTGATACGACCACCTCACCACAGAATAACTAATAGTACTACGTAACCTCACTGTTTTACTATTACAGACTATTCTAGATACTATTTCAGTTCATATGTTAGTAGCCATGCTGGTGGAATCCGCGAAGCTTTCCATGCTTACTATCAGCCCCAAAAATATATATTATTAACACCAACCAAAGTAGCAAACAAGATAGGAAACACATAAGATAACAAACTATTTAGAGAATGCTTTAAACTTACCTACTTGTAAAGAATATCAATAACGATTTACTACCGCTATACCTAGCTGCCCCTATGTATACGGCAGTCATGAAAGTCTATACGTATTGCTTTGATGGAAATTTGAAGCCCTTTAACTAAAATCAAGACCCTAATATGTCCTGCAAGTAGCGGAATAACACCTAAACCAATTCCCAAGATGCAGAATAGCACCCGAACCCTTTAGGCGAGGCCGAGGTGGTGGCCAAATTCTGTCGGGAACCGTGGGACGTCCTTCCAAGGGCTTACCCGCAACTACCGACCTTGGACAGTTGTGTTTTAGTCGGTAGGAGTCCGGCATAACATCCATGTAAGCAATGTAAGGGTTCTACACGTAAAAAAGGACCCTGAAAGTTCACTTTTCGCTCCATAAGTGTAACGCGTCACTTCAAAAATATCCTTCAAAATAATGTATTTTCTCTTGTTGCAGTCACGATACCCGCCCTAAACTTTGGCATGCTGATGGGTTGGCAGTCGCCCATGACTCCAATCCTGCAATCTCCAGACGGACCGGCTCCAGAACCTATATCTGATGAAGTACTCTCTTGGATGGCAGCTATAACATTCTTACCACCGGTATTCTGCGGCTGCATGGTGGGCAAC
The DNA here is from genome assembly GCA_933228765.1 of Miltochrista miniata. NCBI lineage: Eukaryota > Metazoa > Arthropoda > Insecta > Lepidoptera > Erebidae > Miltochrista > Miltochrista miniata. The sequence goes on from OW121769.1 coordinate 10,490,252, forward strand.
CTCGTCGATAGATGGGGAAGAAAATTCGCCACTTTGCTCACGGCGCTCATGCTACTTGTGAGTACTATTACCATATTTTTTAATATAAAGCAGATCCAAGTCACTTTTGCACCAGCAAGCTAGACAGCTTGTAAAGTTCAAAAACAGGCCCCCGACCAAAACCTAAAAGACAGCTGCAAATCGTCTCCAATCAGGTTCTGAGCTCCAAAGTTAAGATTTTGAATGCAACCTAGGACGTGAAGTGTTTCTTTCTATTGGAGTCGTAACAGTTGGCTGCTTTAAGCATGACTCTTTGCACGGGTTCCATTCGCTAGCGTTATGCCTTCTTCTCCCTTTGACTAGTCTGCGAATTAGGCGCTTGGCAGACGACGGGGCGGGCCGGGCCGTGCAATTTCACCGTGCACGATAGCGCTAAGGTAATCCTATACTACCAACGCACACGAAGTGCAAACAGACCGCACCGCAGTTGCCCGCCGGGCAGTGTCGGTGCGGCTACCCGCTATGGATCACATAAACCAGTTTGTATGGAATAACGCTGACGGGGCGGCGCGGTGCGGCTAGCTCTGTCAGTATCGCACGCTTTCTAGTGAACTAACTGCCTCCGCCCGTCGTGTGCGTTGGGTTCGCGGTGCGTGCAGTCGCGGGCATTGATGGGCAGACGCGGTCTATATTACATCTCGGGCAGAAAGCCCAGTCCGCCCCGTAATCTGCCTAGCGCCTTAAGCCTTACCGAGCGCAAAGGGCTCGATCCCCTGTAAGAATCAGAGACTCCTGGGTAATATGCTCAGGAATATCAGTAACTATTGCGGGATTTAATATCGTCTTTATAACACCCATTAATATTATGTCGTATTGCATTAATAACTAGTTATTACGAGGAACAATAACCAACTCACGACTTATAAGTGGGCGTATGTTACCAAGAGGAAATAAGCGTCATTAAATCATATAGTGTCTGTTCATCTGACGCACTGCTGAGTAATCCTTCTAAAATGTTATAAATGTGAAAGTCTGTGACGATGTTTGGATGACTGGCTTTTTGTTAATCAATGTTGCTCCAACAGATGAATGAATCTGGCTAAAAGGTACAGGGATCGGCTTAGGTATAGAAGCGCTCTTGGCTCCGCGGACTCAGTGTTCTGTAAACGATCACTGCAGTAAGCAACATTTACTGTGGCCAGTTATGGATGGGTGACCATTACGTGACCACTTTGTGACATTGATTTACGAGCGTTTCCGTGCTTCGGAAGGCACGTGCCACTAAAATGGCAGTCGTTAAGCCAAGTTGACTGCCTCTGTGGCGCAGTCGGTAGTGATACCGCCTGCGGCGCTGGAGGTCGTGGGTTCGATTCCCACCGGAGACAAATATTTGTGTGACCCATAAATGTTTGTCTCAAGAGTCTGGGGGTTTCTATGTATAATATGTATGTATTTAAAAGTATATATAAGTATTAATATCCGTGGTCTGATACCCATAACACAAGCAGGTTATTCCTAGCTTACTTTGGGATCAGATAGCGTTGTGTGAGATGTCTTCTTCTATATAAATAAGAAATATTCTTTGATTTAAAACTATATTATTGTAATTTATTAGATACTCTTGCTTTTTTAACGGTTCAAAACCCGTTTAGGAAAACTTTGTTTGATCGAAATCACTCTCGAAAAATGAGAACTAGAACTATTGCATAAATATGTATTAACAAGTAATGTACTTTTTTACCCGAACTGCCGAAGACAGGAGGGTAATGTTTTTTTATCTAAATAAATTAGTTTAATACTCATAAAAGCTTTTTATTCTTATGACGTCGAATACGGAAGCCTTAAATTAATGAATAATGGATTATTTTCTTTACAGATCAGCTGGTCCATCATTCTGATCTCACTCCGTCCATGGGCCCTGATTGTCTCTCGAATGGTTTCTGGGCTGGCCTGCGCTGGATGCTACATTGTGATACCGTTGTACCTGAAAGAGGTAAGTGAAGTTTCAGACGAGCTTGAAGAGACCAAAGATATCTATATAAAATGAGGTAGATACGCTCTACTATAGGGAACGAAAGCATAAAAGCAATCCTCATACACACACATTGCTAAAACTACACTCACTAATAAACTATATTTACGTAATTGTAACTGCAATAGCAATATACGAATAGAACAAGAGTAAAAGAGAAGGCGTATGGACTCCAATTACAAGCCGAGTACCACCGAATACTCTCGAAGTTTTACGATTCTGTATCACAGGTACAGACTGCAGAAAAATGTTAATTAGGTATAAAGGAAGACTGCAGAAAAATGTTAAGTAGGTATAAAGGAATAAAATGCAAAAACCAATGATGTATATATTTAAATGTAAACTTAAAAAACTGATTACATACCTATTTAATGAGATTTAATCGATATCTGAATTTTTCGAACCCTTTTCCGAACAAAATATTTCAAAGTTAAACTAAAAATACTGACTTGAACACTAATTATTATAAATGTACTGTTTAATGGTATTTGCGGAACTGTTTTACTGAACGAATAACTATTTTCAAAATTGTTTATCTAACAATTCCATAGTTCAACAAACATAATTTCTAAACGTTTTGAAGGAAAACCGACGATTATTATTACCGAAAACGATTATTATAATTGAATAAAAAAATACAAACATAACCTAACCTATTCAGTTATAAGATTGTACCATTTAGAGTCTGGTATGCATTCAGTTAGTGGAGTTACCTGGTGTGCTGAAAATTACTCAGATGTGTATATAAAAATATCCCATTAATTAATTACCTTCAAATAAAATTAATTTTGTCAGTTTCTGACGTTTGCTGGTCAAATTCATTTTATAATTGGTGGAGTGCAAATAATGTAGTTTTACTGATAAATACTTATCTATAACTGCTATTAAAATATGAAGTCTATGATTGGATGTAACAGGTTGTTGTAATGAATGATCTTGTAAAGATCGGAACACGTCTGAGTAAAGGAAGCTATTCAAAATTGAAATTTAAACTTTTTTAATAATTTGTGTTGATCCAAAATTTTCTACGTGCAATTTGATGTATTCCGTTATTACATGTTCACATTTTAAACAAATTGTGTAGACGTCTTCGGAGGGAAAGCATAATCCATCCATATTTTTTAATGCTATGAGTTTATGGAAATGAAGCTTTTGATTTGAAAATAGTGCATCTAAACAAGTTCCAATCGCTTTCCGATCGCTCCAATCTGACAAATTCAACCCATTTTTGCTGACGTAGTTGATCTTGAGGAAAGCTAATAGAAACAAAAAAAAATTATAATATTCGTAAATGAATGATGTAATAATCTCATAAAAAGTTAATATAATAATCTTAAAAAAATTACCTGTGAAAGGTAACTCTACAAGATTTGTTGCATTTTGATGTGTAATTTTTACAAAATCTTCGTACACAAGATGGCATTATAATGACTGACTCGATCACAATCGTTGTAAGTACCTTAAAAGTAAAACATATAAATTAAATTTTCTTGCAAACCGTACTTGCAAAGAACTATAACTATTCGGGGAATCCCCGTGCCTTGACTCTCGCTTGGCATATTCAGCAAGTATTATGCTGTCAAAATACGAAGTACAACAAAAGCATTGGGCGCGTCAGATTAGTTAGGCCTATACAATTTGGTGGGTTAATAAGATGAAGAATAATCATAAAATTGATGAAAAATAATTAATTACGCATAAATTGTGCATACTTACCAAATAAATTAGTACTCCTTCGTAAACTACCAAACCTTAAGCACTTTTAAGACGTTAATTATGTACTTTTCCACGTTAAAAATACACGTTTGTTGTTAAATCGTGGGAGATACGACAGTGACATAGTGTCAGCGCGAACTGCGCGCAACCGCGCTAACTAGCTCAGTTTATACGCTTCAAAAATTGGTGCGTAGGGCATGTCTACCTCTTTATATAGAAGTCTTTGGAAGAGACTGGCTACCCACAGTTATCTAAATACATATAATAATACTGTTGAGGGTTGAAAGTGTCTGTACATGGAAGATATTTTGAAAATTTTTATTGTAAGGCGTTCTCTAATCGATACCTACTGATGCCGAAAATGTAATTTGAATTTTTCATGTCTGTCTGTCTCCCGAATAAGTATCACGCCGACACTACTGAATAGATTTGAATGAAACTTGGTTCGATCAGAGCTTATAATCCGAGGAAGGTTCTAGAATACTTTTAATCCCGTTATTTGGCGCGGTTCCTTTGGGAGAGGGGATGAAAGCCAAAACGGTTTTTTAGTTGTAACTTCTCAATGCGTAGTCCAATTTCAAAATTTCTTTCATTGATATTGTTATAAAGGGAGTACTTTAAGGATTTATTCACACAAGTTTTAATGTTGAGGGCTCTGTAGTTCAGGAATAAGAGACATCTCAACTTTCGCAAAACCTAGAATTCTAGGATTCCTTTGAATGTGAGGGTAAATCTAAACTGGCGTGTTGGCTTAATCATAAAAGAGCTAAATGATTTAGTCTATTGTAAAAACATTCAGTCCACGGCGAAGGCGTGCGTACTTATATATTTCTAAATACATATTATGCAAAGAAAACACCCAACATTTGTGGATCACACAAATATTTGGACCGACCCGGGAATCGATCCCTGGACCTCAAGCGAGGCAGTCGGTTGCACTACCGACTGCACCGCCGAGGCAGTGTTATCAAGAACAATACTGCAGGTTTGGGAACATCTAATTATACTATCAAGTAAGAATTAGCCCAAGGCCTTCTTCTTCAGAATGGCAGTAAAATAATAATATTGAGCTCAATGTCTCCAAAGTCTTATCATTTTTATATTTTTTTTTAAATAGATACCTAATGTTTTTTACTAGTTGCAATTTTTTTTTATACTTTACTTTATTTCAAATTATAAACAGGTTATACATGGTACAAATTGAACGATGATATCCGCAATAGTAATAAACTGTGGCGCAGATATCAACGCCCTCTCCTGGAGGAATTAATATAATTCCAAAAATAAACATTGCAATTGGCAGGCCAATAATGTATTGGCAGGCCAATAATGCACTAGCTGACCCTCGTAACTTCGTTTAAGTCACATAAGGTCTGTGAAAGGAGAGGTATTTCTTCATTAGACTCATCAAGCAGCGTGTGAATCTGCCCTGTTTGCTGAACCAAAAAAGAGCTTAAAGATTAAGTCTATTCTATAACAATTCAGTCCAAGCCTTCGGCGTGGACTGAATAATTTTAGAATAGCCTTAGTTCTTTTATGATTAAGCCAACATGTCAGTTTAGATTTACCCTCGCATTCAAGTCTAAGTTTAGCGAAAGTTGATATGCCTCTAATTTCTAAACCACAAAACCTCAATATTGAAACTTGTGTATAACAATGCTTAAATTACTCCCTTTCTGACACCAAAAACATATTTGAAAACAGACCACGTGGTGAGAATTTCAGCTGAAAAACCATTTTATCTTTCGTCCCCTCTCCTGATCCGTGCAAAATATCAGGATCAAAAGTATCCTATAGAACCCTCCTCGGATCATAAGCTCAGCTTGTACCAAATATCATTGAAATCGATTTTGTAGGCGTGATACTTATTCGGGATACAGACAGACGTGAAAATATTAAATTACATTTTCGGCTTCAGTATCGATTAGAGAACGCACTACAATTAAAATTTTCTAAATATCTTCCATGAAATTTTAAATTACATTTTCGGCTTCAGTATCGATTAGAGAACGCACTACAATAAAAATTTTCTAAATATCTTCCATGTACAGACTCTTGACCCTCAACAGTTTTATTATTATGTAGGCATAGAATTATAACACATTGGTGTTATAATGTCTATGTATGTAGGGATACATATAGGTATTAGGGTATGGTATGTTTCGTGCCTTGTCATTATTTTTATACTTATTCCAAACCATGGCGATGTAAAAAACAACATCGTATAACAACGAAATTTCAAATACAGAAAAGACACACTCATACCGATAGGGACAGAATTGCGAAACATAATCGTACATACTCATTAGCTAGACTTATGAATTCGCAAACTGCTGCCAGAAGGCTTAAAAGAGCAATGCCTAAAGCCTTGACCAATGATGCCACTCAAGTATCTTAGAAATTATCAACCTATTGCTAATTGTCTTAAAGATATAAGATTGCAATAATTCAAAGAAGCTTTGCTCTTGACTATTGAGGTTTTGGCTATTTAGATACAATAGCCGGGGTCACGAGTAGACTCTGCTGCAAATACATCCAAAACGGCAAAAACTCTTCAAATTCCAAAATTATTAACCGAAAACGATCGTGGAATTATTTACGACATCCTTGCTTTCACGAAAAACAAAGTTGATATTGTGTTCGCGCGGCACTATTTTATTACTATTAAATAAAGGTTTTTAACCCCCGACGGAAACCCGGACGTTATAAGTTTGACGTGTGTGTGTGTGTGTGTGTAAGTCTGTCTGTGGCATCGTAGCTCCCAAACGGATGAGCCGATTTCGATTCTGTTTCTTTTGTTTGAAAGATGGGTTAGGGGAGAGTGTTCTTAGTTATGTTTTATTAAAATCGGATGAGCCATTTCAGAGATATGAGGGGTGAAAGTGGTGATGAAAAATTGAATGTGTTCAAATATACCCGTGTTGGGTATCAAATGAAAGGTCATAACTTATACATCACGATACCGATAAGTTTTATGAAAATTAGTTTAGTCATTCGAAAGATATGAGGAGTGGAATGTATTTCTAATTCTGTAACCACACTCCGCGCAATTCGCATTAGCTCTGAATAATTGTTGATAGACTATACGTATGTTGATATGATATTAAAAACCCCTATAAAAAGCATGAAATAAAAAATTAAATTTAAAATAACCCCGACTCACAAAAAAAGAACAATAACAAAACCTGTAAAAAGTAAAAAATAACTATTATATTATGACCTATCTACGCTAAGTATTTAACATTTATTATTATTATAGGTAGCTATATTATTTACGTATTCATATTTTTTACTTACAGTTTGTCTCGTCGGGGACCGCTCACCTAATCATAACCTAATCGTGCGTCAGTCTCTGTTTAGGTACAGAGCGGTCCCCGACGAGACCAACTGTTAGTTAAAATATGAATACGTAACTTAGATGAATTGTAAATAATATATTCAATACTTAGCGTAGATAGGTCATAATATAATAGTTATTTTTTTACTTTTTACAGGTTTTGTTATTGTTCTTTTTTTGTGAGTCGGGGGTATTTTAAATTTTAAATTTATTTTTTTATTTGGTACCTTCTTGTTCCCCGACGTTTATATACGAGAACTGCCCGAGGCGACTGATGCATCCATCAGTCGCCTCGGGACCACGATAGGTGTAACCGTATCGAAACGTCGGGGAATAAGAAGGTACCGAAAACCTCATGTTCAATACAATATAGATGCTTGAAGAACCCGGGATTGTAAGAGGAGGGAATCACGTACCAGGAACACCTGCCCGCACACGTGTTTCCCTCATCTTACAATCCCGGGTTCTTCAAGCGGAGCGTGAAGAGGCACATCACAGGGCCGCCGACTTGAGGACTATTGTCGGAAGTGTTAGGGACTGTGAGAGAGGCCTCCAATCGCTAGATGTGCCAAGAGAGAAACGATCTTGATCACTACCTGCTAAAAAGCACTGACGAAAATATTACTGTGTCTATCGTGTGTCATTGATATCTACCTAACGCAGAAATGAATCCAACGAATGGCACACAAGCGTAAAAGTCAAGGTTGTTTGGTGGTAGAGAGAACGCGCCCGTTGATGCGTCATCATCGGCGCATTTGCGTCTGTGCTGCGCCTCTGCGTTTATGCCGAAATGCCATCTGTGTAGAGATTTGTTAGCGATTCGTTCTGTGTCAGACGTTTCATGTTAAAAATAAATGACGATGCTTATTTATACTTTACAAGCCACCACGCTTCGCAGACTAGTGACCCACTAATGTAGAGAAGGGGCTACTGAAAATTTTGTTAAGTAATGATAAAAGTCGCCTTTGACTATGTTCTAATCACATTTCTTCACAGCGATAAGTACCTACATAAAATTCGTATTATTTAAAGTAGTACCTACATAATTCGTAGTATCCTCTACTTTTAGAACATAATCTACGACAAAAGTCTACCATTCTTTAAAACAAAATAAACTTACCAAGGCAGCGCTCAAGCGGAGCAGTAACCGTATGTAAATGTCAACAAATAGAAAATTACTTCATTGTAAAATCATGAAACAAATGTAATGTGATTTAAAATTCACACCTGATTAATCTACATAATGCAAATAAATTAATGTACTTACATACATACATAGTCACGACTTTATCCCCGAAAGGGTAGGCAGAGGCATAGTATACATTTCACTTTATAGTTTTATGTCCCACGTAATAGGTGGTAAGCTTAGATGAATGTGGTAAGTCTATTGCCGTGTTGAAATGGACAGGCGCAGATTGTGACGTGACGACCCGCAGTTGAAATTTTTCAAGCCTTTAACTTGGTTTAACGATTGCCAATTTACTGACAACCTGGTTTCATTTAGAGTTTTCTTTCTCTACGCAATGGATCGATTTGCGAAAGTGTTCCCTTAAGGTTGCAATGTTCGACCTTGACAAATCCTAAGGCAATTCGAACGATTGCAGTGTACGCTTTTGCCGGATTTCATTCGATTCTAATACATTATATTACTGTTATAAAATCTGAGGGGTTTTAAGAAAAAATCTATACGTAAAATATTGTTCTAAAGACCTATATCTATTTTATGAAAGTTTTTATGAGAATTAAACTCATTTATTTAGATAAAAAAAGTACATTACTTGTTAAGATTTTTGCAATATTTCTCATTTTTCGAGAGCGATTTCGATCGAACAAAGTATTCCAAATCGTGTTTTGATACGTTAAGAAAGCAAGAGTATCTAATAAATTACAATAATATGGTTTTATCAGATCAAATCGAAGAATATTTCCTAGTATAAAGTTCACCCCAAGATGAGTCTCTTTCAAACATACAAGCCTTAATTGCTTCAATACGACACCCCCGGAATGAACTGGAGTGGTGACATTTTGTACTCTTCCCCGTCGCCACACGGGCTAAATCAATGTACTGTTCTTAGCAAATGTCAAATAGATTACTACACTATCTAATGAGGAATAAAATATACAAATAGCCTATGTTACTCAGTGTGAATGTAGCTTTCCAACAGTAAAAGAAATTTTGAAATCGGCACAATAGATTTTTGGTTTAATTATTACAAACACACACACACACACACACACATAAATATTTTTTTTCCTCTTCATAATATTAATTTAGCTTTAGATATAATTAATTACAGACAGCGACAAACGCCGTCGCTCGCGCATGTCACGTTCCAGTCCGCTAAATACTCAAGGCCGACCTTTTTCAATCACCAATGGGAACCATGCTAATACTGTATAAACATAGATATAATAAAATCATAACAGGTCGCTGTCTGTACATTGAAGATATAAAAGAAAAAAAGATTAAAAGAAGGCTTTGTGAACGCAATAGAACCCAAAACAATTTTTTTTTTGAATTTTGTCTGTACATTTGTGCACGCTAATCTCAGCAACCGCTCAACCGATTGCAATAAAGTTTTCTTTATTGCCTTGCGGGTTGCTCCATTTAACATTTAGTGTTTGTTTCATGTCAATCAGTTCATAATTTAAAAAGTTATTTCTATGTAAAGAATCTTACTAATATTATAAATGTGAAAGTTTTTGAGTGTGGATGTTTGTTACTCTTTCACGCTCAAACCGCTGAACGGATCGGGCTGAAATTTGGTACAGAGATACATTATAGTCTGAAATAACACATAGGCTACTTTTTATCCCGGGAATAAGTCCCCTTGGGAACAAATTTTACTGCGGGCATCAGCTAGTCACAAATAAAATGCAGCGTACGAAGTCGCGGGCTACAGCTATAACTGTTTTAAATTTCGCAATTGGATTTTATATGTGGTCGTTTTATTGAATGCCTTTGATAAGACAAAAGCCGGTGGGCTTATCGCATTTGGAATTTAACCTTCAGTTTGAATAGTCAATTGCTTCCTTTTGACAGTTTAAATAAACGTATCAGATTCACTGGTCACGCCATGGTTCTGGAACAACAATAGCAATGTGTGTAAAATTGAATCTCCTTTGTGCCTGAAATGGGATGTCATGAAAGTCCGAATTAAACCAATTGCTATGAATAATTATACATATATTTACGCTTTCACTGCATAGGAAACGCTTGTAGCGCCGCTTGCTCTATGTCTATGTTCTGTAAACGATAATTGTCTTCAGCATTTTGCTGTTGCAATGCTGCTAGTCTTTTGGAGACCATACCGCGGGGGCCTTATTTAGGTTTAGTTTAGATAGTAATAAAATAATGTAAATATATTATGTTTCTCTGTAATTTTTTAACAATAAATGTATATATTTTACAAGTCAAATCAAATCGAAAACACATTTACTTAATACATAGCTTCTTACTAAATGTCAGGAATATAAAGCTAAGGTAATACTACCAGTTCACAACGCGACACGCTTGAAAGGAACTGGCAAGAAACTCGACGGACTTACTCAATGGTTACATAAGTTTTTTTTAGCATTTCCATTAACGATCGTGTTCGTGCTTCGGATAACACGATAAGCCGTTCTTCCGGGTACCTGAAATATGGTTGTCGTTAAGTCATACTGAATGCTTCTCCAACGGCATCCTCTACTCTTTCTGATTCATATTTTTCACACCACTCTATGACATGCTATTACTGAATTAATCAAAAAGTCACAGAACTTAAAATTCTACTGAATATATTACGGTGCGTGTTCTGAAGAGCTCTTCAATCTGATCCCGCCCTATCCTTTCCGATCCCGAACAACGCGGTGGAGTGAATCTACACCAGAACTGAGCGTTTCAAAAGATCGTTCCTCTGTTGTACTATAAAAATCTGGAAAGACCTGCCCAACACGTGTTTCCCTCGTCTTACAATCCCGGGTTCTTCAAGCGGAGCGTGAAAAGGCACATCACAGGGCCGCCAACTTGAGGACCACTGTCAGTAGTCTTACGTACTGTGAGAGTGGCGCCCAATCACTAGATTAGCCATGACTTTCCATCAGGCTGATGAGGTCAGTTTGGCAAGCTTAATAAAAAAAAAAATTAAAAGAAACATTAAACAAGTATTAGAATCGTAGTTTCCAATTGCACACACATAAGTAACATTATCAATCGTGACTAATTTTCAATTACATGCAACACTCATTGTTCAAGTTTGTTTTGTCGTCGCAACTATGTATTGTAATTTATAATACCTACTCACGGTTGTGTCGAATGTATTTCAGCGACATTTCGCTTTTTTTTTTCAAACATGTAATGTGAGAGTTCGGCGACAGTCATAAAAATAAGCGGTTTATCAACCATGCTCACAAGGTCATTATAACTTTTTCATGTATTTTGTGCTATTAGCAAAGATAATAAATAGTATTACATACAGATAGGCAGCACCCTGCCCCCCCCCTCACCACAGTATCCCCCACTGAGCAAGCTTCCCCACCCCCGCCACAGCTGTCATATAGTTGGAGGGTATTTTGAGGGAACGTTTGCTTACACACACATTCAAGGCTCTCTACAAACATAACGTGTCTTTTAGTGTAGTTGACAGAATTGAAACGGAATCATTTGTATGTGAAGCCTCCGCCCTATGCTAGTAGTGCTACTATTGGGATGGCACGTTATTTGCCAATTCTAAAAACACCAAAACATGAAACAAAAAAAGTATGTGCGTGTAACCTTTACCTGCGATTGAAGTAAAACTTCTTTGCCATTGACGGCATTATCAATATCAATCATTCTAATTTTGAATATAGTTTCCGCTATTCAAAATTCAAATAGCGTTACTTCCGTCAGAAAAAAAATCTAAGTTACTCTCTAGGTCGCGCCTAAAGAAGTTTTACTTCAAAAATCACATCACTAGTAATTTTCGTTTACGCTTTCAAGCAGTTTGGCCGAGAATTAGCGACTGCTAGAGTCATTATTATACAGGCCACTACTGTTTATACTCGAACTCTCTCAGTCAGTCAATGATCTAAATCTAGTTCACCAACGCATCCATGCCACGATTAATACTGTTTTTAGCAAGCACCGATGTTATGAAAGACAGTCGTACTTCGTTCTAAAAACTTTTACTGGTAGATATAAAAAGTTAATTACAAATCCATAGTATCTGCAGTTATTCTAACTTTCTTGGGGGGTGAAGACCGGTAGTATTCCGACCCAAATTATAACAATTTATAGCAGTTTCATTTTACAAAATATTCTGCCTTGCATTCGCATTTTGTGCCTACCTTTAGAAATGACCTGCTCAGGTGGGTCGCGTTGTGAACTGGTGGTAGAAGTTTTGGTTTATATTCAGGACGTTTTACAAGTGCATCTGTATATACCTAAGTGAAATAAATATACTTTGTTTTGTTTTGTTTTGATGGGAGCAAAATCCCTTTCAGATTATTTACAGTACATTCCCGTTTATTACGTCTCCTGGTACTTTCTCTTTCGACATAATTAATACGTACCTACTCAAAATGCGACACAAAAGGTTTTTTATATCAACTTTATCTATACCTTCATATAATAAAATTATAGAAAAGTCATAACTGTACATTGGAAATATTTAAGTAAAAATACACGCTGGGTGTTCAACATAAGATACCGAAGCCGAAAATATTGTTAGAAAAAAATTTTGTCTGTTTGCTTCGCTTTGTCCGGAAGGATCTTGAAAAATACTCAAAAGGTTTGATTCAAATTTTTCAGAAATATTAACTAGGGGTAGGGTCATCAAGTAGGCTATATATTATCACGCTACATATCCTAGGGGCTAAGCAGAGAGCAATCAAATTGGCATTATAACATAATTTTCGCGCGTACGAAGTCGCGGGCAACAGCTAGTGCTTACTAATACACTCGAGAGCAATGAATCCGGGTCACTTAAAGAATGTTAAAAATCTCGGAAACTAAAAATGATAGGTTAATGCAATAAATTGTATTTAATAGACAATGTAATACTCCTTAAATGAAAGTAAAAAAAATATGAGTCACCATACATTTTATTAACACAAAATTACATAAAGAAAAAACTGCTGATCTCTCCTTAAAACAAAAATAGGAAACATGAAATTTTTGAACTTTATTACGATTTTCTTGAATTTTAATACTTCGTATTGCCTCCTCGTGCTTCCATTACTGCGTTTACACGGTTTGGCATGCTGTACACCAAGTTCCTTATACGATTTTGGGGAATATTCTCCCATTCCTCTGTGAGAGCAATTTTGAGCTCACGAAGCGTGATTGGGGGAGGGTTTCGTTGTTTTACGCATCTGCCTAGCTCGTTCCAAGCATGCTCGATCGGGTTGATATCCGGGCTGCGCGCTGGCCACTCCATACGAGTAATGTTCATCTCTTGAAGGTAGTCATTCACAATCCTACCTGTATGAGGTCGGGCATTGTCATGCATAAATATAGCATCCTCACCTAAATTGACCATAAATGGACCAACGTGATCATTGAGGATTTCTTCCACATATCTTACGCTAGTTAAAGAGCCGTTTTCTATGATCACCAGCTCTGTGCGACTTTCAGAAGAAATTCCGGCCCACACAAGTACAGACCCACCACCGTAGGCTACTTTTTCTTCGATGCATGCTTGCTTGAATCTTTCCCCTGGTCTTCGATACACTCTGTGTCTTCCATCGTGCTTGTAGAGCATAAATTTTGATTCGTCGGAGAACATAACTTTTGACCAATCTTCAATACTCCAATTTACGTGGCTCTGGGCATACCTTAGTCTCGAAATACGATGCCCACGCTCCAGTTTAGGGCCGTTTGCAGGTCTAAGGGGTTTTAAGTTAGATTCAGCAAGCCGACGTCTTACTGTCCATGCACTTGGGTTACTTCCTCCGAGGCGTCGAAACTGATTGGTGAGTTCAGTTCCTGTGAGAAAGCGATTTCGAAGCATGGTGTTCACCAAGTATCGGTCTTCTCGTGCTGTGGTACACCTGGTTCTGCCCGTTCCTGGTCTGCGTAGGTTAGAACCAGTTTCTTCGTAACGTCGGAGAACTCTTTGTACTGTTGACAGCGACACACCGACAGTCCTGGCTGTATCGCGCTGACTCCGGCCGGTTTCCAGCATTGTAAGTATTCTGGTGCATTCTTCAGGCGTAAGCGACATAATTTCAGCTTGATTAATGAATATAGAGCACTATCAACATGGTTTATGTACCCACATAAATGACAGATTACAAACAAAAGCAACACCAAATGCTGTAATTTCGTAGTTCCATCTTCGAAAGTGGCCCTTTTTCAAATTTGATTTTTTTATGATATAACTTTACAATAACTAAGAAGTTTTAATACCTTCATTTAAGGAGTATTACATTGTCTATTAAATACAATTTATTGCATTAACCTAGCATTTTTAGTTTCCGAGATTTTTAGGATTCTTTAAGTGACCCGGATTCATTGCTCTCGAGTGTATTACAATTGTGAAAGTTTCTAAGTATTGATGAATGTTTACCATAAAATCACGCTTAACAGGTGAAAAAAATCTGGCTAAATTTTGGTAAAAGGATAGATAATCTGGTAAACCACTTTCCCTTTTTCTTTTTTTTAACGTAAGGAAAATCCTACATGAATGCTATGCCGGATTTGAATGATACTTGGTACATTCCGAGTTCATAGTCCGAGGAAGGTTCTAGGATACTTTTGATCCCGAAGTTTTGCGCGGTTCCTGCGGGTGAGGGGATGAAAGATAAAATGGTTTTTCAGTTGTAATTTCTCAACGCGTGATGCGATTTCAAATTTTTTTTAAGTATTGGAAAGGGAGTACTTTAAGAATTTTTCGACCCAAGTTTTAAGATTAAGGGGTTTGTAGTTCAGAAATTAGAGGCATCTCAACTTTCGCCAAACCTAGAATTCAAGGGTTCCTTTGAATGAGAGGGTAAATCTAAACGGGCGTGTTGGCTTAACCATAAAAGAGCTTAATTATTAAGGCTGTTGTAAAATAATTCAGTCTGAAGGACTGGATTGTTTTAGAATAGCCTTAATCTTTAAGCTCTTTTATGATTAAGCAAACAGGGCCGTTTCACACGGTGCATGACGAGTCTGATGAAGAATTACCTCTCCTTTCGTGCACATTATGTGACGTAAACGAAGTTGCGAGGGTCAGCTAGTTTTATTATATGTATAGATGGATGTCTTGTTTTTCAGATAGCATCAGACAACATCCGTGGTGCTCTCGGCTCCCTCTTCATCCTGTGTCAAAATCTCGGCTACCTGGTGGTCTACGTCGCCGGGGACTTGCTCTCCTTTGAAGCAGTACTATGGATCTGCACAGCAGTACCGGCGGTCTTTATCCTGGGCTTCCTGACCATGCCGGAGACACCAGTGTTCTTGGTTAAGCAGGGTAGGATTCCGGTAAGAAATAATTTTACTATTGAATAGGTTTTCAAAAATCATATCAGAGTCAGATGGAGGTGTTATCATGGGACGTATCCGTCCGTCTATTTGTCACGAAGCTGAATGTCATCAACCGTGATAGAAAGCTGAAATTTCCATAGATTATGTATTTCTGTTACCGCTTTAACAACAAATACTAAAAACGAAAAAAAACGGCTCTTATACAGCAAACGGAGTTTTTTACTAAAACTTCAGTGCGAAGTGATGCGCGTTCGGAAACGGTCACGCCACACTAATGCTGTCTCGTTATTAATTTATTAATATAATTAATTCGCGATACGCGTCGCATACGCGCCGCTGTCATACGCCGTGCGATGGCTACCAATAAGGCTGTCATCGTGAACGAGCTACTGGCGTTCATCCAGAATGCAATCGACACTATGGATGAGATCAGCATCATGCAGATCTGCAAATCGAACTTCAAGGAGCAGGAGATTTGCAGTGGAAAGGCGTTGCTATTCCAAGCTGTAGGCAAAACTGCCCAGATGCCGTCCCGCCGAAGGGATGGAGGGGAACGAAGTGTGCAGGACATGATCACCATGCTGAAACAAACCGACCCTGACGACGTGCCCGATTTCGTCGCGAAGGAGCTGCACAAGCTGCCACCGGTGGGATTCGATCACGTCGACGTGACAAGACTTCTCAAGGACATCACGTTTCTGAAGTCTAGCCTTGCCGATGTATTGGCTAAATTGGAGGCATCTGATAAAACTATCAGTGGGCTGCAGGCTGAATTATTGTTACTTCGTAGTAATAATTCAATTAGTAGCGGTCAGCCTCCGATAATGTCAATGTACGGCGAGGCGCGCAAAACGCGTCGTTGTGCAGTTTTGAGTCAGCGCAATTTGATGCGCCCGAGTGTCCAGTGGCCGTAGCGTGTGCCTCTAACGTGAGCGCGCGCCCCGCCGCCCCCGCCGCTACCTCTTCCCCCGCGAAGATGCCGACGACTGTCACGTTGCCACCTCCTCAGCCATGTGACTACGCAGCTGCAACGGCCAGCACCCCCACAGCCGCTCAAACAAAGGGAAGGAAGCAGAGCAGCGTCACTCAACGCAGCACTGCGCCCGTCAAGGCGTCGCAAAAGGAGCCCTGTGATGCGGAGGGTTTCACGTTGGTGGTCAAGAAAAAGAAGACGAAACCCTCCTGCAAGAACCAGTGTGGAACTGCTTCAAGATCTATAGAGCAGCGCTTCCGCGCAGAGGTTCCATCTACGATGGTCTACGTGTCCCGTGTACACTTCAGCGTGAAGGTTCTGGACGTGGTAGACTATCTGCAGAAGAAAACCGGATTGGGTTTGAGGGTGGAGAAGCTGGACTCTCATCGTAACATGAGCTTCAACTCGTTTGTGGTGAGGGTGCCTACAGATCGCATCTCCACGTTCATGGATCCGGAGTTCTGGCCAAGAGGGGTGAAGTACCGGCGCTTCAGAGGACGTCTGCCGACACGGAACCCCACGTCACGCGACACGTCGACGTCATTACGTGTCAATTAGGTTAAGATATTTATATGTATTTTAGTTTTAAGGTATTTATCTATGGGCCGTAGAATAAGTTAATACCAACTGTAACTTTCTAATGTTGCCTGAAAATAAAGATTTATTATTATTATTATTATTATTATTTACTTTTTGAATGTTTTTCTAAATGAAACCTTCTTTCCGCGAGTCCGACTCGCGCTTGGCCGGTTTTTTATTTAAAGTACTTTGCAGCGAAGTACTTTATATTATTATAGCACTTTTTGTTGAATTTGATAAAAAGAATTGATAAAACAAAGCATTAAAGTCATGCGGTTTATAAAATGGTTTTAAACAAATATTTTAAAAACTATAAAAATGTATTAGGTACATTTGGTGTTCGTTTTTATTGCGGATTATAGTCAACTTTACTACGATTATTGTTGGATTATATAAAAGAATGTCAACTCGACATCCTGAATCTGAAACAAAAATGTTTCAGTCATTTTTGTTCACTAATATATTATGTAGATTAATTCTGTTGAATGAAGGTTAATGTTACCCATTATTCTTTTTTTTCTTGAATTCCAGTACAAATTGTATTTTTCTGTAAAAATATGGAATGTAGTTGTTAAATAATCAAGTTTTCTCGGTATTTAATGAATTATCTTGCAATTTTGCTATTCTAGTCTTTAAAAGGAGTTTATTTTTAACTAGTATACGGCACTTGGTTTCACTGGCTTAGTTCCCGTTCCCGTGGTACTTAATATGGAGATAAAATATAGCCTACTAGCTGATGCCCGCAGCTTAGACCACGTAAAGTTTGTTACAGTTCCCGCTTCCCATAGGAACTTATTCCCGGGATAAAAAGTGCCAAAGCCCATGAGTTATTCCAGATAATAATGTACGCCTGTACCAAATTTCAACCAGATCCGTTCAGCCGTTCGAGCGTGAAAGAGTAACAAACATCCATACATCCACATTCACAAATTTTCGCATTTATAATATTAGTAGGATGTTACCTGAGGATAGAGTAGGTTCCCAACAGTGAAAGAATTCTTCAAATGCGTTCAAAAAATGAAATGTTGAAAAAATGAAAAAAATTGAAAAAAATTGAAAAAATGAAATGAAATGTTGTTTCGGAGCCTATTCAATGCAAAGGAACAAACAATAAAATGTTTCCTCTTTATAATATTAGTACGTAGATAATTCGAATCGATTGAATTTGATATTGGACAGTTTTGAATCGGAAATCTATACTAATATTAAAAAGAGGAAAGATTTGATATTGAATAATACCACTTGTACTGTTCCACAACATTTGATTTGATTGTTTGCATCGGATAGGCTCCGAAACTACTGTACCGATTTGAAAAATTCTTTCACTGTTGGGATGCTACACTCTTCCCAGTAAATATAGGCTATATTTTATTTCCGTATTCCCACGGGAACGAGAACTACACGAAAGAAACCAAGTGACGTCCACTAGTTAAAGATAAACCCACGAGAACGGGAGCTACGGGGGTGAAACCGTTTGACGTCCGTCAGTATCTTATATCTTATCGAAAAGACTAAAGTACCAAAATATTGAAAATATTGAACGTTTTATAGGAAGCTCGTGCAGCCCTGGCCTGGCTTCGAAACACCACAACAGACAACAAAGATCTGCTGCTAACTATACAACAGCTGCAGAGAGAGGAAGAAGAAGTTAGAACTATGAAGAAAGTCACATGGAAGAGCTTAAGTAAGAGACTTTATTTTAATACTAACTATAATTACGAAAAATTCTATTCCATAGCAGTATAACGAGATACGTAAATTGAGAGCGGAAAATAAGGAGTTTATTAGAAAAAAAGAAAAAAAATTAAAGAAACATTAAACAGCTTTATTCGCGATAAAATATCAAATCAAATTAGGCTATGAAGTAGAACAATAGTGAAAAGTCCCTATGGCAGTCCACTTTTTTTTATATTTGGCCGCGCCAAAATGATGCCGCCGTTCGATGGAAAGTCACAGCGACATATAGCGATTGGGGGCCACCGTACCAGTCTGTAACACTATAGAAAGGGGCCCTCAAGTTGGCGGCCCTATGATGTGCCTCTTCACGCTCCGCTTTAAGAACCCAGGATTGTAAGAGGAGGAAAACACGTGCGCTGGCAGGTCGTTTCAGGCTTTTATGGTTTGATGCCACTGCCGGCCGTTGTCCTCACCCAAATTACGCCACAATACAAAGTCCAAACGCATCCAGTCGCTCCTTGCGACCTTCTTCAAGTCGTCAGTCCATACGAGACAATTAGGAGTCTTGTTATTATATCCTTACTTTAAAACTACCTTATGGTGCACGGCATCTCAAGAACCATTTGTTGGATAAACAATACCCACTTCCTTTGGTATCTTAATTAATTGCCCCTCCCCATCACCGCAGACGATGTCACTATAAATTTTAATATGTAATTCTGAGAATAACATAAGTCAGCACATACGTATAATGTTCTCTGCAAATCTGAGTCATCATGACTTTGGTACCAGCTCTATATTCTGTTGAGAATATTTGGCAACGGTTTACAATAAAATAAACTACAACGTAAATGAATCAATACTAAAACATAGAATTATTACCATCAATGTTTTCGTATTTAATGAAAGCCTAAACAAATCACTTGCTTGCCTTTACCCAGTTTCCGAGAAATAAAAGAACGCATTCATCTTCCTATGTAGGAATAATCATGTGTTACTTTGAGGATAAACATGCGCTAAATAATTATTAACCTTGCTAGTATGTAATCTAACTATGTACATAAGAGGCCCCAGAAGACTTCCTTGTGGCACACCGCTATGCTCAAAAACACTGCAATAATGTTACTCACTAATAATGTTGACAGTAAAATTCCGACAGTAGCTTAGGCCATAATATTTTACTATATTACGCTATGGACATAATAAATTCTTATATTTACCTCTCGCATGACTGCAGTCACATACATTATTATAGACTAAAATATACAAAGATAGTTTGTGCGTTTGGGTATTAATGATAATCTTGGGATTTATTTACCCGATTTGTATAAAATTGGGACACTTATTGACGAAAATAATAAAAAACATCATCTAAAATTAAGGGCATGGGTTAAAGGTACTTCTTGACCAAGCGAAATCGACGATTCAAATGTGATGAAAAATCTCTTTGAATGATCAGTTTTTTTATTCCTGTAAACAAAATTTACATGAGCTGGGTTCGCATCCTTGTAGACGGTACTCAAGCTATTCCAGTACCTGAGGTAGGGTGCAGGCGGTAAGGACCATTTCACAAGTAGTATTATGGTAAAATGGATTTAGAAGTATAATATCAAAGACGTATCGTAAATTTTCATTAATAAACACGAAAACAGAACTATTGCCATTCATCTTTTCGTATTTAAAGCTTGACGTAACAAATAACTTGGAGCGTGCATCGGTTTCCGAGAAGCGTTTGCCAGACTGCGTACATGGTGTATCTTTATTATATCTATCGGCACGGGATGAAAGGCTCTGTATACAGGATGTCTTGTTTCGAGATGTTGTTTACTATTATTTAATTTGTTTTTCATACGTAAAGGCCTTTATTTTTATAGTTGAGTATTTTTCACGATGTTTACTCGTCTGTCAACAGTGGGATATTGTGTACACCAGTGTCGAAATCTGTGACGATCTGCATCATTGTGTTCTTATGCTTATGTTATAAGTATTATCAATCAATCAATCGCTCGTGCCCCCGTGGGATCAGTGTTCTGGAAATGATCACTGCATTAAGCAACATTTCCTACGGCCGGTCCTTGGTTGGATGAACACTTTGTGACATTTATTTGCAAACGTTTACCGTGCATCTGAAGGCACGTTAAGCCGTTGGTCCCCGTTGCCAGTAAAATGATTGTCATTAAGCCAAGTTAAAGACTTTTATGGGTAGCAGGCAGTCACAACCTGCGCCTGTTAATCTCAACACGACAATATGACTCACCACCTATTACGTGGGACTAATTCTAAAAAAGGTGAAATGTGATAAAGGCGTGACCATATGTATGTATGTATCCAATATAATCTACTGCTGGACGTAGGCCTCTCCTAATTTACCAAACTCGTTTTTTACATTATCTTCTATGATGTTTTCTATCGATTTAATGAGACTGGCAAGACATGAAACAAGTCACCCTAAGATGTTAATGGAATGCGCGTGTACAATATTTTGATTCGTATTTGGCACATCACTTGCACTGATATTTCTGAGACTGTGCCAGGATAATACATTACATCATATCACGCTTACCTACATTATTTCTAAAGACAGTCAACGGAATGGTCTACTAGTAAATACACAGCATACAGATCTACTCTGATACACAAGATCGTCTAATAAAATACAAATTTACAAAACCCCTAAAACAGTTATTCCTCATTAATTTTTAAGTATAATGTATTATGGTAGGTACTGTCACCGTTTACTGTATCATTACGAACTCGACTAATAATATTCAGGTCATAAATTATTATTGGCTTGCCAAGTTTGAGCTTTACCTACTATTTTTCTGGCCTTGGTTTTAGCTGTACATACGTGAGATTTTGCCATGAGATTGCGAATGATATTACATATAATCACGATTTTGTCTCCGATGGGATTGGCAGACGTATTGTACATGCCCACATGCTCCCACTCAAGATACAAATTTTACCTTAGCAAAGCAATATCATCGTTTTCGTTTCTGGAGCAAAAATTCATGAACATTTTTTTGTTTCAGTCAAAGATAAAACTACCTTCAAAGCTCTCCGAATAGCATTAAACGTGATGTTGTCTCAAGAAACATGTGGTTACCTGGTGGTCCTTACCTACGCTGGGTCAATCTTCGAACAGGCGTCTGACTCTATTAGCCTGAAGCTCAGCCCCAACAAGCAGACGATTGTGGTAGGAGTCATACAGATGCTGGGATCAATACTTGCAAGTTGCATTGTGGAGAAAACTGGCAGAAAGGTGAGAAACATTATGTTTAAGTTTTATAGGAAAGAACGGCAAGGTGACGTAGTGTTGCAGAATAGGCTAAAGATTATAGAAATATTACAAATCTTTTGCAACTAATATAATAGAAAGACGCCACTTGTACTGTTCTACAATATTTATACCTGACAGGTTTCGCCTCACAACATTCTTACCATGTCTAGTACACTTTGACTTTTTCGATATGTGCAGCAAGTTTCACCAATACAATAATCAATCTAATTAGCCTATCGCAGTATATCCTGGTCTTCCAATATATCCCCCATTAATTTACATACGTTGTGGTTCAGTTAGATAACCTTTACTGTATTGCATAAAACAAAAGCAACAGTTATCAACAACTAAAAAGACAATGTTACACAACATTGTATTTTTAGTTCTTTTTACTTGGCCTTATCACAAATTACGACATTTCGCTTTTTCGGTTCTTAATCTATGGTAAAAGGTGAAAAACAACGTTTGCCAATGTCGTATGAAATTATCAAAATGATTTTGCATTATTTAAGTTACTATAGCTGTTGCCTGCGCCTTCGTACGCGTGAAAATTATGTTATAATGCCAATTTGATCGCTCTCTGCTTAGCCCCTAGGATATGTAGCGTGATAATATATAGCCTATTTGAAGACCCTACCCCTAGTTAATATTAATGCAAAATTTCAATCAAATCTATTGAGTACTTTTCGAGATCCTTTCGGACAAAGCAAAGCAAACAGACAAACAGACAGACAGACAAAAAAAATTCTAACTATATTTTCGGCTTCGGTATCTTATGTTGAACACCCAGCGAGTATTTTTTTTAAATATTTCCAATGTACAGTTTTGACTTTTCTATAATTTTATTATATGTATAGATTACTGTCTCATTTCCAGTGGCTGCTAGCTGGAACATCATTCGCGACTGGGCTATCAATGCTGACTCTTGGCCTCTGGTTCTATATCACATCGTTGGCTATCTGGATGCCGGGTTGGCTCCCGGTCCTCGCCATGTGCCTGTGCATATTCGCTGATGCTGCGGGATACCAACCTGTCCCCTACATCATTACCTCTGAGCTGTTTACATTCCAGGTAATAATGAACTTTGGTTTTTAAGAATTCAAATATTGACTAGTCTAATGAAAATAGAAATTCTCAATTTATCAAATTGCCCTGCGGCAATCCACTACTAGTCGTAGACGCTAAAATACACGGTCTTATGCATTCAGCCCCTTCCAAGGATCTACTTACTACAAACAAACACATTCAAAATAATGTCTCTATTCCTACTAAGAGAGTAAGTCGCCTATGGTCCTTCTTACTCAGAACGGGTTTACTGGTAGTAAATATGAGTCAAACAAAAACAATAAAAACCTATCGTTCTCAAAAGAACATTTTCGGTATCATTTGTTTCGATCCCAAATTTGAATCAGAGATTTAAGCAACGGCTGTCGCATTTATCATATATGTCGCACTTCGCCACGGATGCTGAAAAAATATCTCCATAAATTTATTGTCTTTTAACAAATACATTTTTTGTTCCAGCACCGCGGCATGGTGACTTCTTTTGCAAGCTCCGTATGCGCTCTCAGCGATTTTCTCCAAACCAAAGCTTACGATCCAATGCTGAAGCTACTGGGCATCCACTGGGTCTTCATACTATTCTCCAGCGTCTGCTTCGCTGGTTCCTTTTACACCGTCATGTGGGTACCAGAGACAAAAAACAAAACAGTACAAGAAGTTTACGACTATTTAGAAGATAACAGAAAGAAGGAGAAAAGGAAAAGGGGGTCTGAAGATCCGGAGCTTGGAAAGGAATTGAATTCTACATAGGAAATATTTTGTTTCGAAGCTTGTTGGGTTAGGATTAAGACGGTGTACAATTTTAAACAATGGATATGATAGCATTTATCACATAAAAAGACATCCATTATGTATTTCATATTATGATTGGTTTTTAGAAATTTACTATTCAATAAATGACATTTAGCGGCGGAAGAATATTTCAACATATTTTATGCATTTTTAGTTTTTTTTTGTTTCTTTTATAACCCTTGCCTTAGTTTTAACAAAAATTTAAATAGCTTAGATTTTTTTTTTGCTTTGTAATTTTTTTTATGTATTTCTTTGTAATTTTTGTCTAAAGAGAAAATAGCGTAACAGTGAAAGAGTTACAACTATTTTAATCAGTATCGCTGAATAATGATGCCGTGTCTATTTAATTTTCTAAGCTTTTTAAATGTTTTATTTTTTCAGTAGTCTTAACGACCTAAGCTCAATCATTCAGATGTCGTAAGTTACGTAATTGAAGACTAATTACATGACTTACAACCTCTTTACGACTGGCCTTTGGTTTTTAATACACTACTATGTGCTTATTGATTTTTTTCTTGTCTCTGTTTTAAAATGAACTTAAATAATTGTGAATGGTCAATAGAATTTATTTAACTGAAAAATAAAACGTATGTAACACTTTTATAAAATTAAACTAATACAATATTATGTGGTCCTCTTTTATTAAAAAAACTATTGAAGTTCAAGGGCATTCCAAAATAGTGTACCTACTTCAAAACTTTTCTCCTGACCTCTCACAATTGTTTTCTACCTAGATATTGCAATTTTTATCAATGATACGAGTGGCAATTTCTCAAGTGGTAAGCCAATCATTACATTGGTCTACTACTCGATATACTTAGATTAACCCCACCATTAAATATAGACTGAACTATTATAATAATATTCCTGAAAATCCAAACCCAATAAGTTTTGGAAACGTTAGTGCTTTTATTATGTAAGAAAATTTAAAATTTCGAGTGTCTTTGCTGTGATTTTTCAAAGGCGTTTGATACTGTGTATCATGCCTGCTGTGAACAAAAATCGTAGCTAGTCCCGAAAACTATACTATAAACAATAGCTATTTTGAAGCTTATCAATTGATTGGCTTCGTTTTGCGAGTATAAGACTCCCCAAGGATCTAACAAGACATTTTTGATTTTCGTCTTTTCTACGATTTTCTTCTCTTTTTCTGTTGTCTATTCCATTCCATTACTTTACTGGTCACGTGAACACAACATTGTCCTGTGAAGTGTCGTCTTTCGTAGATAATGACAATCATACATTTTGCCGGAATAACAATTCAGTGAGTTTCTGTATCATCCTACTAAGATTTTATCCACGTTCGTATTTTTTTTGAACATTTATACTTGGTCTCTGAAGTCACGTTATTAACTTTCACGGCCAATCACTTGAAAATAATACACATTTTGAGGATTGGTATCAATTAAATTTTCACATGAAGTACCTAAGTAAAAAAACACGGTCCTACAGAAATTACACAGTTAATGACTATCGAGATTATAATATGTATCTTACATAATAACAGCATAAGTTTTAAACCGTATACAAATCGATTGATGCGATCAAAGTGAACATCGATAACTTTAATCGATTTGCATATGATATTAATTTACGTGATTCTATTGAACCTCGCATTGAAACTGATTGTGATACTACTGACGAATTATTATTATTGTATAGAATTATGGTATTATTAGTATATAAGCTTTTTCTATAAGACGTTAAAATATTAATAAAGGTGCAGTCAGCGTCAATAATATAGAAATCAGATTGTTCAAAATGATTCTAGTAATTACAAAAATTTGATTTTTACTCAATGGCATAACGAATATTTAAGAATGACCAAAGTAAGGTGTCATTCTGATATAATCGTTATTCCAAAGAATAGATTTGATTTTCCTATTTGCTATAATTATTTTGAAGATGACCTTTAAATTATTGGCACTGACTGTCCTAAAAACTTTTTTACGACTAAAGATGCTATACTTATCCCCCTTAATAACAAAATATACAACTAGTCGCTCCCACTTGGTAGTTTGACTGAACACATAAGTTCCTCCCATTTCAAAGCTAAAATTTCTACATTATTTGATATTTCTGCCCTGTCTATTCTTTTTGCCCCATTAATAGGACCACGAGGGAGAACAGTTTCTCTTAGTCCTTGGATGGGAAAAATTTCGTCCTCTATATACATAATCCCGTAAAGCACATTTTTTTTAATTTATAAATGAGTGCCCATTTTCAACTTAATTGACATGAACTTTTGGCTTGACTTCTCTTTTTGCTTTACTTTTGGAGAGCAGCTCCCAACAACTTTTCATCCAGGTCTTATAAACATAGGTAAATTGATATAAAAATGTCTTCCGTATTAAAAAATAAGTAGGTTAAAAATTAAATTCTCAACTTCCTCTCAAGTTTTATTCTTTTTATTACGGAATTCAGTCATGCAAGTCGTCAGGTATCGTAACTAAATTGTCCAGGTCTTGACCAGGCACAGGCAATATTCTCTCGTCTTCTTGGGTATCTATAGGCGTGTATTGGTCCATTGCTACCTCAGGATGGGCTACCGCCATTGCAGCAATCAATTCCTCTGTCGTCTTGTACGAAGATATTGTGGCTTTCACGAAGTCTCTAAAAACCAGAAAAAAATTCATATAGGTATTTAACTAATTAAGGTAACTTTCAGCAATACTGGTGTGGAGGTGTGAATGTGTGTGAAAACGAATATCGCCGATGGTTATTAGATGAACGCGAATTCAAGCATCGGGCAAACATA
The DNA here is from genome assembly GCA_933228765.1 of Miltochrista miniata. Taxonomy (NCBI): domain Eukaryota; kingdom Metazoa; phylum Arthropoda; class Insecta; order Lepidoptera; family Erebidae; genus Miltochrista; species Miltochrista miniata. Next base: position 10,516,871 of record OW121769.1, read on the forward strand.
GTAATATATTATTGGTATTTGATTGGTTCATTAACTGTCCAAACTCGAGCCTTGTCAAGTTTAAACCTAAACGACTTGTTCAGCAATACAATTTTATTGACAAGGTAACAAAAAGCACAATACAATCCTCGGCTCACAGGATAATTGTTCTCTTTACTGCAAAATAGGTTACAACGGTCCGTGACGGACTTACCTAAAATAAAATGCTTTTATGAATACAGCTGGTTGAAACTCGTGACCGCAGCGTTCGGGCCCGAAGCTCATAATTCCCATCAACCTGTTTTGTTGAACTGCTGGAGCACCTGCATCAAACTAAAAATGCCAAGAATAATTTTATTACTCATCAAAGTAGATACTAGCACCAGATAAACCAGGCCTAAATTTCGGTGTGGACAGAACTTGCCAACCTTACAATGTGGGAATTCCAATGACGAAAATCCAATGCTGATTAACGGACTAAGTACTGGAACGAACTCCAGTACTTAGTCCGTTAATCAGCAGGAACACCATCCAGCAGTGAAATAGATTTGAGTTTCAAACATCTTGTTGTAATACCGTGTGCTGCAGAATTTCTTACCAAACAAAGATCTCTGGTGCCATTTCTCAGTGAAGCGCAGAAAAAGTCTTCTGTGAACCTAAAGCCGTTGACGAGTTGGTATGCGTCCATGCAATACGATTGTGATCGCACTTTTAGACGGGCAAAACCCATGTCCGGTGTGTGATCCCTGAATGAGGTATCTGTGCCCTGCAATTATTACTATCTGTTAGCTGTACACATTCAGTAAAATGACATTTCATTAAAGTGACACCTGCGGGGTATAGAGGAAATATAGGCATCAGAGATCGCAACAACATTATGGTCTTTCTTGAGTCATCCGCATCCAGCAGGCTCCTTCATATCTTGGTTTATCATTATGTTATGACATTATTTTGATTGGATGCCTACTGCGAAGGTGTCTGTGATTTTTGTAAGAAATTGTGTCAGTTTCATATTGCTCAAGATTGTAATGCGAAATAAGCAAAAGACGTTTTATCTATATCAAATCCAAAATTCTTCCTTCCTTAAGTGTATAGGTAGGTAAATTTGCAACAGGCAATCGCATCATCATCAATGTTTCAGTAATATGTCCCTTGGAATATTATCGACAGTAAAGGAAGTTATTATAGATATGCGATGAGGCTGTACCGATATCTTCGTTGTCAAGACCTACCTTATTCTAGAAGTGATGAGCCTACTGGCTAACAGATGAGGTTATGGCGAAGAGAAGGAAATCTCAAAACAAAACCCTGTACTTTGAAGAGAAGGAAAATTTCAAAACAAAATCACAACAAAGATCGCTTTTCGTCTTTTCCGTGCTTCGGAAGACATGTTAACCCAGCCTGGTATTGTAGTAGTAAGGCCAATATTACCTTACCCTTCGCAAATTAATGTTAAGCTGATTGGCTTGATTGATTGAAAAAAAAAGGGTAGGTGTTTTAGCTCTCGACGATTAAACTCACTAAAACTAATATTATGTCTATGATATAATAATGTTACCCTGTTTGCACCCCAGCCAGAAACCGAGATGAAGCTCTGAGCATAAGGTTCTTTCACTCCCTCGTATATCTTTATTATGTTAAGCCTCCTATTGAACGCTGAAATAGTAAATATCATATTGAATTAGCCAAGGCAAGTGTGTTGAGTTGTTACATTACATAGGAGAATAATTTTCTGGGGATATCCTTCCGAGGGCTTACCCGGGGCTCCGAACTATAGGCAGTAAGGGTTTACCACTGGTGACCGAAATTCATTTGATCATTTAACGTGTGACCGAAAAAACATTAGGCCATTCTAGTACTGATCGAATGAACAGTTGACCAAAAGAGTTTAATCGAACAAACATTTGGTATTTTTACTAATGATCGAATGAACGTTTGGCCGAAAAACAGTTGACTCAAGAATATTTGAGCTTTGGCTACTATAAATATTACAGACCTACACGTTTAAAAAAAAGGTAAAGAAAGGATAGTAAGGAAACATGGTGGTGAGTCTATTGCCCAGTTTATTTACTATCCTTTCTTTTACGTGCGACAAAAACACCGTGGAAAGTGGGCCTGCGTCTGCCTACCTTTTCGAGGATAAATGTGTTCGGTACTATATGTATGTGCTTTGTTGGGAGTCCTGGGTCATCCTTCCGAGGGCTTACCTGGGGCTCCCAACCATAGGCTGTTGGGCGTTACGTGACGTTTTTAGGGTTTCGTAGCCAAATGGCAAAAACGGAACCCTTATAGATTCGTCATGTCTGTCTGTCTGTCTGTCTGTCTGTCTGTCTGTCCGTCCGTGTGTCACAGCCACTTTTCTCCGAAACTATAAGGCCTATGCTATTGAAACTTGGCAAGTAGATGTATTCTGTGAACCGCATTAAGATTCTTATATAAAACTAGAAAAAAAGCAGTAAATTTTGGGGGTCCCCATACTCAGAACTGAAACTCAAAATTTTTTTTTCATTTAATCCATACGTGTGGGGTATCTATAGATAGGTATTCAAAAATGCTATTGAGGTTTCTAACACCATTTTTTTCTAAAGTGAATAGTTCGCGCAAGAGACACTTCCAAAGTGGAAAAATGTGTGTCCCCCCCCCCTCTAACTTCTAAACTAAGAGACTGATAAATCTAAAAAGAATATATGATGTACATTGCTATAAAAACTACCAGCGAAAATTGGTTTGAACGAGATACCGCTGGTAGTTTTTTTTTTAATACGTCGTAAACCGCAATTTTCGGTTAGAAAAATCACTACCACTGGGAACGTGTTAAAACATCAATCAAAGTTACAACGAACTATAAGAACTTTTATATTATGTTACTTGCTGCTACGAAACCCTTCATGGGCGAGTCCAACTCGCACTTGGCCAGTTTTTTAGTCTGTAGGAGTATCCATGAAGGATATTCCCTCACGTTAAAAAAAACTACATGTATGTACTAAAAAAAAGGTTACAGCTATTTTACCAACCTCGTTAAAAAAACTTACATTTATGAAGATTCTCAGACAGTTTTAACAGTGCAATATCGGCGTGAGGCACTGGTTCCTCTTCAAACTTAGGATGCCTCACAGCTCCGATTACATCAAGCAGTTTACCGCCTTCATGAGGTCGGGCACTTCCGACTCGTACCTTCACATAATTACCTAGTGACTTCAGGGGAGACACGTGGAGAACGCTGAGAAAAATAGGAAACAGTAAATATCAAAGTAGGTACTCAAATATCTTTTAGCTAGACCAATAAAAATAGTTTAATGTTCTGCTGGAATCGTTGAAAATTACCATGGAGTAATTACTAAACTGAAACTTTGATTCCACAACATCACCAGCACCACACTATCACAATCTACAAGACGACAGTGGCATTCATGTTGAAGAATACCAAGTTATAAAAGGAGGGACACGGATGTTTTTCGACACTCGACGCGATTCAACAGAGATACGGTCTTTTGCATTTTCTCTAGTCTAATATGAGAGTGGCATCTCTATTGCGGCACGCGTTGTCCGAGATCAAAAAGGATAGGACCCACCCTAATATTGTTCAATACTTCATTAAGTTGAAGAGCTCTTCAAATCATGTCTTCGTAGGTTAGGTAGAATGCAGCCTATTACTGTATTTTTCTACGCAATCCTAGTGGTTGAAGGCTATTTCTTACCTTATCAGTCTTATACTTACAAATTCAGACAATGAGCAGCAGTTATGACCCAATTCTCATCAACAAGCGCTCCAGCACACCATAACCTTCCATTTATAATGATTGCCGCCATATAAGGAAAATTTTTAGTATCAGTTGCATTCCCCATTTTGATTCGCATATTGTTCTTGGAGAATACTTGGGGTACTCTGTTAATAGCTCTCAAGGCATTACGTCTTCCATCAACAGTTATAGGTTGTTCAGTTGTTTCAGGTTTTGCTACCGTTGGACTTTCAATTTTGAAGCCAATTTTTTGACCATCATTCTCGTCAGGAGGTTCTACGTGGAAATTTATTCTTTGGGGTTCCAATTCCTTTTGCCCACCTAGGTGAATATCTACAACAATAATAATAATTGCAATTAAAAATATTTGGAAAATTTTGCTTGTTTCTATTTCGTTTACGCTAGTAGCGCTGCTAGTCAAATTTTCTGTATTCGATCACTTCGGCTCTTACGTTAGGGTCGCTTCAGAGACGGGTGGCATTTGTGTCATCTCTTTTATTGTCTCAAGCACTTACTTAGTGGTTCTGTATAGTATGCGACTGTCTTGCTGAGGGTTCGGTTCAAACCCCATGTTGAATCAAATATTTGATTCTTATATTTGGTTGTTTCTCTACTGGTTGATGAAACAATACATTTACGATATTTTTTGTAATTCAGTTTTCAGACGGATTTTCTTTATTTTTACTTTTGTTTACTGTGAAACTAAAACTAAATTCTTTAGCTTTTTGCTCATCTATTCCTACTATTATAATTGGTACTTTACCTAATGAAGATACATCACTTTCTGATGTGTTATTTGATGGCTTAATTGAAATATCGCTATCCATAGCACTCGATTCTTCTGATTTTACATTCGCAATCCATATTAGTACTATTGTTGCAATGATTCTTAACATGACCTTAATATTTTGTGCTGAGTATATCGTATTCGTTCTGAATATAGTTATAAACTTTTTATAGCATTCAAAAATTTATTGCTGATATATTTCTTATTTTATTTTAATGGAAATTCGAAATTACTGAAAATATTACTCATAGTTACATAATATTTGCTTTTTGTCTCAAACCTTGGAAAAGGTTGAAGTTCACGTAGTTTTCAACGTTCAGTAGGCTTGAATTCGATTCAAAGTTTTTTTCATTAATGACGTGATCCTACACCAATCTCCAAATCAACTAAGCTATGTAGGGTTAACAGGAATATTAAGAATTGCTGATAAAACAACAGTGCTATTTATAATGCAAATAATAATATACGCCGATCTTGCGGCTTGAGAGACAAGATACAAAATATATTCTCTAAAAATTATCTCTCTCTTACCGAATGATGAAATGTCGCTCTCTGGTTGACTCATGCCATGGTCCAATTTTATTGATACTTTACTTTCCAGTTCGCCAGCAAAAATCGCTATAGTGTTGGGAACCCATAGTAATGATATGGTTGCTAAAAGTCTCAACATTTCCCCGAAATACGTTAATAAACTTTTAGTATCAACCTTATAGAACTTAGATTTTTTATAACTCAGTACAATTTTTATTGTTATGAGATTGGTAACTTGTTGTTTTATGTGTTGATAAAATTTGAATAGTAGAAATGAACAAACGGAACAGTTGTCATATTTATGTAGTAATAAAAAAAAACAACAATAATAATATCAGGCAGAGCAAATTTCAAAGCTTATCTTGAATTCGATGATACGTAGGTACTTCTGATCTTATCCAAAACTTTCTATAGTCCTTATCATTATAGTCCTAGGGTTCAGGGTCTACTTCGATTCAATGCTTTTTTGTACCACTAAGGCGGTAGATAAGCGGCCCCATCTGATGAACTGTGGTCACCAACGGGTTTACATGATTGTGTGTTCAATACAATTCCTATTGAATTACTGTGATTACAATGATATCGTACAGGGACACTGCAATATAGAAAGTGATGGATAACAGTGTTTATGCTCGTCGTAGAGATATATGCAAAGCATATATCAGGCGAACCACTGTACAGGAAATGATTTGTGCGTGAACTTCAATACTTTCGCAAAACGATCCATTGCGTGGAGAAGGTAAACTCGAAATGCAACCCAGTGGTCAGTAAAATGACAATCGTTAAGCCAAGGCCTTATGGGCGGCTTGAAAAATCATTTCAACAGCGGGACGCTACAATCTGCGCCTGTCCATTTCAACACGGCAATAGGCTCACCAACGTGGGAGGTAAAACTATAAGGTGAAATGTGGGCGTATACTATGCTTCCGTTACCCCTTCGGTGATAAAGCCGTGACTATATATGTAGGTATGTATGTATTACTTAGTTCTGAGATATGCACTCATGGAATAGGGCTGGGCGTGAACCTTTAACGTCACTCATTTATTATTTTATTAATCCCTACTTCCCTACTAATATTATAAATGCGAAGGTAACTCTGTCTGTCTGTCTGTTACGCTTTCACGCCTAAACGGCTGGAGCGATTGAGTTGAAGTTTAGTTTAGAGATAGTTCGAGGCCTGGCGAAAGATATATGCTACATTTTACCGACTGCGCGGAAGGAGGGTTATGATTTTACGCGATAAACGATTTCTACGCGTTCGAAGCCGCGGGAAACAGCTAGTTTATAATAATTGGAGTCGCATACTGGATTCCTTTAGATAAGATATAGAACAAGATATATTTATTTCCAAAAACATTGTGTGGGTACAATGTACAATACAATAAGTACCTGCATGGTAAATGATTATTATAAACGAATATCTTAAATGAACACTGAACAATAAATAAATAAATAAAAATTTACGGACATTTCACACAACGCTATCTGATCCCAAAGTAAGCTAGGAATAACCTGCTTGTGTTATGGGTATCAGACCACGGATATTAATACATCATACAGAAACACCCAGACTCTTGAGACAAACATTTATGGGTCACACAAATGTTTGTCTCCGGTGGGAATCGAACCCACGACCTCGTGATCCGCAGTCGCACATTTCGACCTCTAGAGACCAACGCGGCAGTCAACCTTTTTTTTTTGAACAATGAACCTTTGGGGTTAAACTCTGAAACGCAAATAGTGATTGAGATTCCGTAGTGGATAAATGCCAATAGTCTGACCATATCTGTTTTAAATTGAATGTAGCAAACAGGGTTTGAAGTGAAGACCGCAACTTGGCGAAAGTAAAGCAATAAATACGGACCAATGACCTCGAAAACGACATTTTTTTACGTGGGAAAATCCTCATGGATGTTATGTTATGTTACCGACTAAAAAACTTTACGTGTCCTGCTAACAGCCTACGGTTGGGAGCCCCGGGTTAACCCTCGGAAGGAGACCCCAGGACTCCCAACAGACCTACGGCTACCACTGCGGCCTCACCTAGGCGAAAACAACATTATGGCCAAATCTGGGAGAAGCTATACTGGGTGTAACAAAATTACCTCTCCAAATTTCGTCACGTGACGTGGCATCAGTCAAGAAACATTACAAAAATGAAGAAAAAAAACTGAAGAGAAAAAAATGCTCTGTGTTTGTTTTGCCACGGCGACCATGTTACCTCGAATTGCCGCGGTAAAAAATGAATTCTTAATGTGCGACAAAAAATTTAAAAAAAAAAATGAAAAAATTTACCCCCCTTTTTTATTAAATATTTGTATTTGATTTCCGATGCCAAGTCATCTCATGAAATTTGGAGAGGTAATTTTGTTACACCCAGTATATATCCACCATAATTCTGGTTTGATTGAGGGATTGATTTAATAAGGCGGATGACGTGTTTCAAATTATTATGTTAAACTAGCTGACCCGCGCAACTTCGTATGCGTGATAAATGAAGAACCGCTCGACCGATTTTGTGCAAACTTCACATAAACCATCTACTAAATAGTCCGAACAAAGCCTAAAAATTTGGTTTGGATAGGTGAGCCCGTTCTTGAGTTATAAAATTACAACGAAAAGTGGCATTGATTTTTATATATATAGATGAGGAATGTGAAAATCTATAGGTACTAAAATATAAAGAGGGAAGATGTGATTGTTTGTTTGTTTGCTCCGGAACTACTGAACCGATTAGAAAAATTCTTTCACTGTTAGGAAAAAATAGCCTATGTTTACCGCAAAGAGTGTAGTCTTTGCGGTAAACATAGGCTATATTTTATCCCCGTATTTCTACGGGACTGGTAAATACGCGGGTAAAACCGTGTGACGTCCACTAGTCAACAATAAATCAGCCTGTGGTATTTGGGAGCCCTGGGACATCCTTCCGAGGGCTTACCCGGGGCTCCCAACCGTAAACTGTTGGGCATTACGTGAGGTTTTTTAGTCGGTAGGAGTCCGGCATAGCACCCATATTGGATTTTCCCTCGCGTTAAAAAGAAAACAGCCTATGGCATTTCACTGCTGGACGTAAATCTTTCCAAACTTATGCCACAACCCACGGTCCTACGTTTTTAGCATCCAGTCCCTACCAGCATCCTTTCTCTGTCGCCGGTTCATCTGCGGTGGACGTCTACCATACGTTTATCTATTATATCTATTCTACTTGGTATGTGTGGAATCTATTCTACTTAGTTTAATCAAAAATAATGGAAATGTATTTGCATTGGAGGGCACGAATGTGGGCACAATTTGTCTAAATAATTTGTGTATTTTTCATTTTTAACAGTTTTTTACCTTTATAATTAAGTTCATTAATTTGTGTGAGTGCAACAGTTTTAAATTACCCGTATTTTAGAGCCACGAGCTAACTCCTATTGTACAAGCTTTGCTTGGTATAGGAGTTGACAGTCACATTCTAATACATTGTTATATAGGATACTAGCGGACGTCATGCGGTTTCACCCGCGTAGTTCCCGTTCCCGTGGGAATACGGGAATAAAATATACCAATTCAAAATCTATTCGTTACAAACAAACAAACAAATAAAAATACAAATCTTTCCCCTTTATAATATTAGTATAGATTAAGTCTAACATAAGTGTATTATATTAACTCACAAATTCTGTAACACTCTGCTGTGTTGTATTTCTGACTTAATTTAAATAAATTATTTTGTTTTGTTTTTTTTTTTGTTGTTTGTTTGCCGAGTCGCAGCCTTCAGGAAGTAATGCAAAGAAATTGTACAAAACTGTATTTTATTTCTCAATAAGAATGTCTTCAAGTCGATTCAGATCATTATCCTTTTCCATTGGCTCGATGTTTGGGATCTTAAGTTCGTCATTAGCTTCTTGCATCGCTGCTATCATCTCTGCATTAGTTTTGTACGATGTTATTGTACTTTTGATGAAGTCTCTGTAATTCATAGTAGGTATTTATTATAACAAGAAAGCCGTGAGATCGTTCTTACCAGACTGCCCCTCTCTAACACGTTTATTGTGAAAGTGAAAGTTCAATCCGATTGACGTTGTCATTTTAGCCTCTCTCTATTAAATAGATTGCAGAGGTGCTTATGGCGAGACTTGTGTCTGTAGTCTGTAACTCTGTAGCATTAAAATACGTCACTAGGTCACGTGGATCATCTGTTCAAAGTTTGAAATAAAACAAAAATGACAACGTCAATCGGATTGAAATTTTACAATAAACGTTCGGGTTCGTGTTTCAAATTTCGATTGATATTGAATTTAGCTTTAATCAGTGACTATCCTTTGTCCTTTAATAATTCCGGTTGTTCGGCACAAGAGGGAACGGTTAATGGATTCAACTAGAAACTATAGTTATACTTTCAATGAGCTATCAAAACATAAAAGCTTTAATTTTTAAATTAAACTTTTAAGTTATCGCAAAGATAATATAATAGTATTACATAGTTATAGTAAGGCCCTAGAGTCGTTCCTCACTTAAATTCTACACTAATACCTAAAATTACCTGAAGTAAAAAGCTTTGATGAACACCGCTGGTTGGTACTCGTGTCCACAGTGTTCGGGGCCAAAGCTTAGGATGCCCAGCAGTCGGTTTTCTTGAACTGCTGGAGCGCCTGCGTCGAACTAAGAACAAAAATCAACATGATGGAAGTGTGACTGATATATATATATTACCATACTATAATATATGATGCACACGACTTTGTACATGTTAAATTCGTATCCCGTTCTCGCTTCCCATGGGAAAGTAGGATAAACATACATACATACATATAATCACGCCTTTATCCCCGAAGGGGTAGGCAGAGGCACAGAATACGCCCACATTTTACCTTATAGTTTTATGTCCCACGTAATAGGTGGTGAGCCTATTGCCGTGTTGAAATGGACAGGGGCAGGTCCCCGCGACCCGCAGTTGAAATTTTTCAAGCCGCCCATAAGGCCTTCTACTTGGCTTAACGATTGTCATTCTACTGTCAACCGGGTTTAATTTCGAGTTTTCCTTCTCTACGCAATGAATCTTTTGCGAAAGGATTCACAACTGAATGAATTTAGCGTAGGGTCAAGTGTTCAACAATGAAACAGTGGTACACAATAAAACATAGTAATATTTCCAAAACGCGACGTTGGCAGATAGTGCAATATATCGCGTAAGGACACTCAACAGATACCACCGGCGTATCCCAGTTTGCGGCGGCACCGCGTAAGAAAAGACGCGTCTGCGGCTCATTTTTACTATTTTCGTCAAAAATTGAAGTATTTCTGGCTATCTTTAAAGATTTTTCATTATTTAATGGTTAGGAATATTATATTTTTTATGATTATCCTGCATTCTTCATGTTTTGTAGATTATTTTGGCATATTTCATTTGTTTCAAAGTTACAATTTTGTGAACATAAATTAAAAGTTAGTTAGATAAACCCTAGGTAGTCAACAATGAAACAGTTTAACAATGGACACAATGAAACACTGTTTTATAGATTTTTATTGGTTGATATTGTGTAACCTTATCTATTAAAATTTGTTTTAATTTTAAGATGGCGCGTAACAAAGCTGTAAAAAGGACGAGGGGCGTATTGCTTACCAAATGGCAAAAATTAACAATATTCGATATTCTGTTGGCTGGGAAAATGGCTGGAATCGAATGTTTACGGTCTTATAAATCAGGGCATGCAGAACTGTCATTAAAAAAGCCTGAAGCATGCAGCATGGCACGTCGTGCCACTGCATTTAACGTAGAAACGGACTGCTCTTTCTTTAATAACTACCTACATTAAACAAAATTTGAATTAGGCACAGTTTATTTATGGTGTTTCATTGTTGAATATATGGTGTTTCATTGTGTACGCCTATATGGACACAATGACACAAATCCCATTTCTTAGTTTTTATTTCTTTGTCGATTCAAATCACTTTATTTTAAAAATCTATAAATGACATTCGATACCCAATCATATTGACTACATGCCTGTAAAATTATAGACTTCTATCAGCAAAAACATGAGATGTACGAGGTTATGAACTTTTAGTGTTTCATTGTTGAACACTTGACCCTATTGGTAACTATTATGACATAAGTTTATATTAAGAAAAGATTTTTGAGTGGCCGCCTTTTAATATACCCATCTAATGCCGGTGGCTTCACTTTTTTCTGGTATCCATTTTTTTGAACTTAGTGCCGGGATAAAGCTCCAATTAACGTTAATCGAGAGTGTCAGCTATCTGCCAAATTGGATTAGGCGATAGAACGTAACATCCCAACCCAACGAGTTAGAATGTAACATCCCAGCGAACGATGATGTTAAACTTCGAGTAGGACAACAACAATATCTTCTTTATCATAAAAATACAGGTCGATACCTCCCCGACAGAGTATCAGAAAGATCTTATTCAACAAAAGCTGTAACACCCAACAACTCTTACCAAACAAACATCTCTGGTCCCATTCCTGAGCGAAGCACAGAAGAAGTCAGGCGTGATCTGCAGACCGTTGACCAGCTGGTACGCATCTCTGCAGTAATGCTGAGTTCGCACCTTCAGTCGAGCCTGCGTAAGGGTTGGAGTGTGCTCCCTGAAAGACATGTCAGTGCCCTGATGGAGAAAATAAGTTTATTAGTCACTTTGGCCTCATTTAATTAGCATTTAATTACCTCTGGTTTGTGCTATTTCCAATTCAAGTAACTTAGTATCTAAGGTCACTTCTGAAAAGAGATTTTTATGCTTAGGTATCAGACTATACGGCCCCACCTGGTCAATAGATGTTGCCCAGACCACTGTATACTGTAGTTTGACTCGGCCGGATTTTAGAAATAAATGCCTACAGCCGCGCGGTACGTAAGCATGCGATAGGGATGCCCACCTACAGCATTTTAATAATATGTGCCTACTTTGACTTTCTATTTAGTATTGCGATTGTAAATATGTACATACATACATTCATATAGTCACGCCTTTATCCCTAAAGGTGTAGGCAGAGGCATAGTATACCACCACATTTTACCTTATAGTTTTACGTACGTGTAGGTAATAGATAGTGAGCCTAATGCAGTTGATTTTTTCAATCCGCCCACAAGGCCTTCAATTTGTATTAAGGATTGTTGTTTTACTGACAACCAAGGCTTTGATTTCGAGTAAATATGTACCTTTTTTATTTAAACAAAAAATACTTTGTGAGTAATAATATAATATCCCCGCAACGGCTGGCGGCACGGGGTGGCGGCGTGGCGGCGCGGGCGCAGCGCCCGTTATCTACTAACGATTGAGTGAGACGGGTGTAGAAATTTGAAAACGGCGTAGACAATAAAATCGGCTCACCACATGTTTCGTCAGTGATAGAATCACGGAATTCTAGTCTTTATAATCATTGCGTTAAATTTTTGATTTACAAAATTAAAACTATTTTTCGATTTGAAAGTACTAGTCAGTCTCTAGTACCTACACTAGTACTTTTCGTACATTGTCAAGTTGTGTTAAACTTTGGAAGTTCATATTTGTCTCTATGCGTGTAATAAAAATCAAAGGTAACAAAAATGCTGTAATTTTTTTTTTATAAATAAATAAATAATCACGGGCATTTCCACACAACGCTATCTGATCCCAAAGTAAGCTAGGAATAACCTGCTTGTGTTATGGGTATCAGACCACGGATATTAGTACTAATATACTTTTTAAATACATACATATTATACATAGAAACAACCAGACTCTTGAGACAAACATTTATGGGTCACACAAATATTTGTCTCGGGTGGGAATCGACCTCCAAGCGCCGCAGAGGCAGTCATACGGTGCTAAGTGTACTGTAACATCGATCATCCACAAAGAAATGAATACTCTTGAAACATACCTAAATCATTGCTCTCAATTAAATAACTACGAACTGACAACGGAACTAAATGTACTACTTACACGTACTAGAGTTCTGAACTAGTTATTTTTTTGGATATTGTACTATATTGGATCGCACCGTTCACTGACTGAGCAAGCACAAGTCTAGTTTAAAACACAAACATACCTACTTCATGTAACTACCTAGTTCACTCGTGTCAATCACTTTGTTTAACTTTAGTCAACTAGTAGTATAGTACCAATTAGTACTTAAGTAAAATCAATTTATAGTCTTACCTTTCGGAGTTTCCAAAACGTTATATCTGGGTGTGTTATTGACGAATTCATGCAACCAAAACAAGCACAATAGACACTAGTTGTCATATTAAATATTTTTAGTAAATAAAACACGCGCGGTTACTATTTAAAAAACGACACACCTTCCATTCGTCTACTCGGCACAATAGCGACTGCGGACGCTGCTTGCTTGCTGAAAGGCATGCCGAAAACGAGAATCGTAGGTATAGCTTGCGCTTCGTCCGTTTGTAGGGAGCTACAATACTGGTTAAACATATATTTATACTGTGCCCAGACAATGCAATATTCAAAAAGGATCAGTCTGTGACAAACTGTAGGTACGCTTTATCTGAGGACGGTGAGAGGGCGTCTCACCGTCCTTACAGAAGCAGGCTCATGATGGCAGCGTGACGTGAGTAACTCACCCCCCCCCCCCCCCCTAGAAGCGGGATCACACCCAAAACCCCCCCAAAAACGTGGGATAGCACCCGAAACACCCCCTCCCAACAGACCCACGGCCGCAGAGGCGGCCGTGGGTCTGTTGGGAGTCCTGGGACATCCTTGCGAGGGCTTAGGTACCCGGGGCTCCCAACCATGGGCTGTAGGGCGTTACGTGAGGTTTTTTAGTCGGTAGGAGTCCGGCATAACATCCATGAGAATTTTCCCTCACGTTAAAAAAAAGCTGTCCGCGTAGAAGTCGTCATCGCGTAAAATCATTACCACCCTCCTTTTGCGCAGTCAGTTAAAAAGTAGCTTATGTCCTTCCCTTGGACTAAAACTCTCTCTTTACCAATCTTCATCAAAATCAGTTCAGTTTAGGCGTAAAACGTAAAAAGAAAAAAAACGTGAAACTTAAACGCGGCAGCGTGCGTGAATCCCTCACGTCACGCTGCCGTCATGGGTAGGTACGTGGATAGCTAGTTATAATTAATATATATTACCCTGGTTGCTCCCCAGCCGTGAACGTTGATGAAGCTTTGAGCAAACGGCTGTTCTGTACCTTGGTAGACTTTTATGATGTTAATGAACTTGCCCAACTCTGTAAAGAAACATCAATTTTATTTCAACACGTATGTATTTTATGTATCTACATACATACATACAAATAGTCACACCTTTATCCCCGAAGGGGTAGGCAGAGGCATGGTCAACGCCCACATGTCACCTTATAGTTTTATGTCCCACGTAATAGGTGGTAAGCCTATGCCTTGTAATGGACAGGCGCAGGTCGTGACGACCCACAGTTAAAGTTTTTCAAGCCGCCCATAAGACCTTCATTCTGGCTTAACTATTGTCATTTTACTGACAACCGGGTTTCATTTCCAGATTTCCTTCTCTACGCAATGGATCGTTTTGCGAAAGTGTTCCGTTAGACGCCTCTTACGACACCCTTGTTATAAATTGGGATGGAGAAAATTTGTACTCTTTCCCGTCGCCACACGAAGCCCGTTACCAGAAGGGGCTACATAAAATAGTCACGCATTTAGCGTTGAGGAAGAGGCATAGCCGGAATACGGCCACATTCCTTTATCTACAGCCGAGGGAACTGATGTTTGAATTTTGATTTCGAATTTTGTATATCTGTTACGGCTAATACCCGAAGCCTACTACACCTAGTTTTAGCCGGTTAGAACTAGGTGTAGCCACTTACTCTTGGTTAAACCTAGTACGAGCCGATTGTTTTCGGGTAAAACTAGGTCTAGCCTTCATCATGCCGGCTACAACTAGGTTCGGCCATTCCCTGTTGGATAAAACTAGGTCTATCTGATATTATTCCGACTAGAACTAGGTCCAGACAATCCCTGTTGGATAAAACTTAGATGCGTGTCCCGCCAAGCCTGTTATATGTATATGTTACGGCTAAATGTAGGTGTGAACATAAACTTAAGATTAGTCGCCTAAACTTAGATTTATCGTCGAAAAGCAGCTAAAGTTCGATAACATGTTAGTTTGCGTCGCGTCGGCATATTCCATCTTTAGTCGGTTAATGTGCACATTAACCGAAACGAAACGGCTATAAATGTATTCGATGGTGTTGAATGCTTATAAAAAAAAATCCGAGTCGAGGTGTTAACCATAACAAGCGCGACGCGTCTCGCATTAGCCAGGCGCCTGTTAGTTCTTTCAACTTGTTTGCATCTAGTTTTATCCAACAGGGAATGGCTGTACCTAGTTGTAGCCGGCATGATGAAGGCTAGACCTAGTTTTACCCGAAAACAATCGGCTCATACTAGGTTTAACCAAGAGTAAGTGGCTACGCCTAGTTCTAACCGGCTAAAACTAGGTGCAGCCGCACTTCGGGTATTAGCCGTAACATATCTACTTATTGCGAGTGTATAATCAATTTTGAAGTTTTCGTAGTTTCACATCTGCCCCGTCCCACACAAGCGTCCCGTGACGACTCACAAGCTTTTATTGCACGAGGTGGTGGTATTCAAATTGACAAACGCAGATTGTGACGAACCGCACTGTTCTTTGCACGAAATTCTTCAACCCGGTGCCTTTAACCTGGTTTAACGACTGCTATGTTATTGACAACCGGACCGCCGAGGACCGGCCATAATGAAAAATTCTCACTGCAGAACTCTGAAAGAACAGCCTGAGAAAAGTTCCTTAGCAGAGATAGCAGAGATGCTAGAATAAAGTGCGAGTCGGACTTGCGCCCGGAGGATTTCGTACCAAAAACGGAAAAATATCACGTATGTTGTATGGGATCACAGCAATAGGCTCACCACCTGTTAAGTGGGACATAAAACTACAAGGTAAGATGTAGGCGTATACTATTGCCTCTGCCTATGCCTTCGGGGATTAAGCCGTGACTGTATGTATGTTGTATGGGAGTCCGCTTTTATCATTATTATTCTTCTGATTTTGGTATTTGTTGTTATAACAGCAACAGAAATACATCGTCTGTGAAATTTCAGCTCTCTAACTACCATGGTTCCTAAGCCTCGTGAAGAACATACAGACAGGCAGACGGACAGACAGGCGTATGGCAAAGTCCCATAAATAGGGTCCCGTTTTTAACCAGACCGAAAGAAGTCCCATAGCAGAGATTCTAGAAAAAACGGTCACTTACGAACATCTTCAGCAAGCTTCACTAACGCTACATCAGCATGAGGTACGGGCTCTTCCTCAAACTTCGGATGCCTTACCGCACCAGCTACGTCCAGTAGTCTACCACCCTCGTGGGCCGCGGTACTGCCGAGTCTCACTTTCACATATCTACCTAGGCTTTTTAACGGAGACACGTGGAGAACGCTGTAAAAAAAACTGATGACCTTACTAGTTATTAGTTACTAGCTGACCCACGCAACTTCGTTTGCGTCACATGAGAGTGAGAAAGAGCGTGGTATAGTATTAATATTTTAAGTAATATAATCCCGTCGCGCTTACTCCCGTTGTGTGTCCTATATTTATTAGAGAGGTGTGGTAGGTATTAATATTTAAAGTGATATAATTTTTCCCGTCGCGTCACGTCGCTTATATTTATTACCATTAGAGTTGACCCGCACAACTTTGTTGAAGTGATATAATATAATGTTTCCCGTCGCATTTATTTTTGTCCGGTTTTTGGTACGGAGCGCATTGTTTGCGAGTCCGACTCACACTTGGCCGGTATTATCTTTCAGTTGACTGAATCGACTATCGTCGAGTTGCCTCGCTCATATTTTAAAAAAATATTTAGAGGGCTATTGTAAGTGAACAATAAAAGATAGGCATATGCTGTTCAGGACTTTTTTTTGTACCTATTTAAAAGGAAAAAAAATGTAGTACACAATTTTTACGTAACTTTAACTATTTACGCAACGTACGCAATAGAAGCTCTCAAAAGAAATAAATTTTGCCCGTTCTCAAAACTTTATTCATGCCTGCTCCGCTCCTATTTGTCTTAGCGATAAATAAAAAATAAAATTAAATTAAATTTACTCCCTTTGAAATTTTTAAAAAAATATTTAGCTTGACGTTATATAGCCATTAGCCATCCTCAATAAATGGACTATAAAACTGTGTAATTATTTTTGAAATGCAACCAGTAGTTTCTGAGATCCTAGCACAAACAAACTCTTCAGTTTGATAATATTGTGAGCTAACCTTAAAAGAAAGACAAATTAGGTTATTGTGAGCGAATCTTTAAAGATAGACATAATTATGCTGTCGCAGACTTTTTTAAAGAACTTTTTAAGAGCAACAATTTTTTTATATATATAACTTTTACGTAACTTTAACCATTTGGGCAGCGTACGCCTCGGAAGCTCTCAGACCGTAAAAATAATTCCCCGTTTTCGAGACATTCTTCGTTGCTGCTCCGCTCTTATTCACTTTAGCGTGATATTACATAGCCTATAGCCATCCTCAATAAATGGACTATAAAACTGTAAAATAAGTTTTGAAATCGAACCAGTAATTCCTGAGATCCTAGCGTTCAAACAAACAAACAAACAAACAAACAAATAAACAAACAAACTCTTCAGCTTTATAATATTAGTATGGATACTAACGCCTTAACGCCTACGGTATGGGGTTCTTCAAAAGCTGTCTTAGAAGGTTTTTACAGGGTCGGCAGCGCGAATGTGGCGCCGCTGGTGTTGCAAACGTTCATAGGCTGCGGTGACCACCAGTTTATCAGGTGGGCCGTGTGCTTGTCTGATAAAAAAAAAAAATTATAAATTCATACATACAGTCATGTTTATGCACCTTTTTTGCCTTTACCCCAGAAGGGTGAAACAGCAAAGCATGTCAGTCTTATTGAGGACGGTGGGAGGGCTGCTCAACGTCCTTTACAGAAGCAGGCTCATGACGACAGCGTGACGTGAGGGATTCACGCACACCACACGCCCCAAGAAGCGGGATTACACCCGAACTCCCGAGGTGAGGCCGTAGTGGTTGCCAAGGCCTGTTGGGAATCCTAGAAATATCGTTCCGAGGGCTTACCCGGGGCTCCCAATCGTAGGTAGGGAACGTGAGGTTTATATCGGTAAGATTCCGGCTTAGCATCTATGACGGATTTTTCTCCAATTATAAACAAGTAGCGGACGTAACGCGGTTTTACCCGCGTAGTTCCCGTTCCCATGAGAATAAAATATAGCCTATGTTTACCGCAAAGAGTGTAGTTTCCCAACAGTGAATAATTTTTCAAATCGGTCCAGTAGTTCCGGAGCCTATTCGATGTAAATAAACAAACAATCAAATCTTTCCTCTTTATAATATTAGTGTAGAGTTTAGATGACAGACTTTCGTAAATATTTCAATGTTAATTTGCCAACATATAAATATTTATATAATTAAAACAATTACTCCCACTTACTAGTTCAAACAATGAGCCGCAGTGATCACCCAATTGACATCAATAAGCGCTCCAGCGCACCATAATCTTCCGTTAATGATTATCGCAGCCACGTAGGGGGAATTCTTAGTATCACTTACATTCGCCCCCTTGATCCTCAGATTCTCCTTT
Organism: Miltochrista miniata; assembly: GCA_933228765.1. Taxonomy (NCBI): domain Eukaryota; kingdom Metazoa; phylum Arthropoda; class Insecta; order Lepidoptera; family Erebidae; genus Miltochrista; species Miltochrista miniata. The sequence continues at coordinate 10,535,515 of OW121769.1, forward strand.
GCTACGAAGTCAGGGTCCTTATTCTGAACCCTAAGGATTGGTTTTGCTTCCCCTAAAGACTTGGGTTTTTTTTTCTGGTTTCTAAGGATAGGTGTGTCGAACTGTCGTCGCCAGATTACAGGTTGGTAGAATCGGGGTCCGTAATAACCTTAAACCATGAAAATAAATTATGTGAAGATAACGGGTTATATAAATATATTAAACTGCTAGATCCACAATGTTATTTGCATATCAGGAACCCGGGGTTGTAGTCAAAGGGAAGAAAGAAAGTGCCCTGGCAAAGTTACAAGTTTTCATGATTAGACAGTGAAACGTTCTTATGAATGGCTTTGTTCTTCTTTTGGGAGTCCTGGTACATCCTTCCGAGGTCTTACCCGGGGCTCCCAACCATAGACTGTTGGGGATTACGTGAGGTTTTTTAGTCTGTAGGAGTCCGGCATAGTATCCATGATGGATTTTCCCTCACGTTAAAAAAAATGGCTTGGTTCTGGAGAAGATTCTCTTAGTTGTAGTTCTGACTGAAACTGAGAGTTCTTCAAGACACTCTTCGTGATAAATTCGGTAGAATACAGTCAAAGACGTTATGGTTCTAGGCTGTGCGAACGACACAATCTGCCTATCGCAATCCTGTGCTAGATCTAAGCGTCTACCAATTATCGTCAGGACCACAGATATCAGAAAAGAGATGTTTCTGATTTCTGTGGTCAGGACTAACGGAATATTATTAATTTAGGACATAAAATATGTTTTCAATTAATAACGTTTCGGATCTTACCTATAACATCAGATGATTTTGCAAATTTGCAGAAAGCCTGTTCTAAAGTTAATAAAAAAACTAAGCACATTAATGTGCATACTTTTAACATTTTGTAAAAAAAAAGTTCTTCAAAAATCCTTGTGCACTCGAGTTGTTTTGTTAAAAAAACATTTATAACTGCATTATTGCCGCAGTAATGGATAAATGTTATTGTATATTTTATGTCTTTATTTATTTGGATTGGGCAATACGTTCTTGTATCGCTTAGAATCTTAGACCGTGCAGTGTTCAACGTCATGAAAACAGTTTTCATTGTTATTTCCAACAAAAAATAACTTTGTCACAACAAATAAAAACTAGTAAAATAAACTATGGTATTATATTTACACAGGGTGATCAATCCAAATGGGTCAGTAGAGAGAAGTCAGAAACTATGAGAGATAGCGACATCTGTTCTTAGGAACCATGGCTTCGATTTTAGATTTAACTAGCTGTTGCCCGCGACTTCGTACGCGTGAAAATTATGTTATAATGCCAATTTCATTGCTCTCTGCTTAGCCCCTAGGATATGTAGCGTGATAATATATAGCCTATTTTAAGACCCTACCCCTAGTGAATATTTGTGCAAAATTTGAATCAAATCTATTGAGTACTTTTCGAGATCCTTCCGGACAAAGCAAATCAAACAGACAAACAGACAAACCGACAAACAGACAAAAATTTTTCTAACTATATTTTCGGCTTTGGTATATTATGTTGAACACCCAGCGAGTATTTTTTTTTTCAATATTTCCAATGTACAGTTTTGACTTTTCTATCATTTTATTATATGTATAGATAATAATGAATGACATTCAAACTTTTTTCAAGCTTAATTGCATAACCGTGTACCTACTGTTTATTTCCAGCTTCAAATCCTGCTTCAAACCGATTATTTTTTCATATTTACAATTTATTTTGTGCAATACAAAACCAAAAGCCACCGGTTTCGACGCTTTTGCCACTGCGAAAACCAAGCTTAGCTACGTACAGATGTTTCACATTAAAAGTCAACCTATGGCTTGGCTTTTTGACTTAATAACGTCTTATAAATCAACTAGCGGACGTCACGCTGTTTCACCCGCGTAGTCCCATTCCCGTGGGAACGCGCGCAAAGAGTGTAGCTTCCAACAGTGAAAGATTTTTCAAATCAGTCCAGTAGTTTCAGAGCCTATTCGATGCAATGCAAACAAACAATCAAATCTTTTTTCTGTATCATATTAGATTAGTAGGTAAGATGAACGCCGGCTACAGGCACGAAAAAGTGTCACGTTTCGCCAGAGCCGAAAGACATGATCGACCTAAGGGTTCGGCTATTGGAATTATTGCCAACGGACCCCGGGTATCTGTCCCCTCACGGGGTCGGTTGGGAACTGAAGATAATTTCATGTCCACGGGACCCCCTTGCCAGGTACGTGGGGTCCGTTGAAACAGAATTTCCCACCAACCCTCACTCTCCTCCCGTAATTTTTTTAAGTTTGTTACAAAAAAAATGGGAGCGGAGCTCCCGCCTTAGCCTTCTTACCTAAACTATCCAAGTCGGATTGCGGGAGGTGTAGGTATACTGCGCTACATGGTAGATGTTCATATAGCACTGCTTGTACCTCGACGGGGGCGCAACAGCGCAAGGCCCTCATAGTGGGTCTGGACGTGGACACTCTCTCGCTAGAGACCATGGTGCGAGCCATGATCTCCAGCGGGAGGAGTTCTGCAAGCAGGTCATACTCGTGAAAGAGGCGGGCGGGGCGGAGACGGGAGAAAACTCTCCCACCCGAATTCCGCAGTCGGAGCCCATCGGCCTCCATGACTGAGGGCCTGAGGACGGTAAGAGGGCTGCTCACCGTCCTTACAGAGGCAGGTCCATGACGGCAGCATGATGTGAGGGATTTACGCACTCCCCCCCACCCCTTAGAAACGGGATCACACTCGAAACCCCCCAAAGCCGCGGGATAGCACCCGAACCACCCCCTAGGCGAAGCCGCAGTGGTAGCTATAGGTCGGTTAGGAGTCCTGGGACGGATTTTTACTAACGGAGGAGGAGAGTGGGGGTCCGTAGGGAATTCTTTTTCCCAACGGACCCCACGTACTTGGCAAGGGAGTCCCTTGAACATGAATATCTTCAGTTCCCAACTGACCCCGTGAGGAGATAGACACCTGCATCTATCTCTCTTCCACTCCATAGGTCAATATATTTTCTTGAGACGTTATCACGTATAGTTTGTAAACGGCTTTACAGACAACCCAATTTTTTTTTAACTCTATAGGTTGACCTGTATTCCTACTTCTTGGTCTTCTTACTAATATTATAAATGCGAAAGTTTGTGAGTGTGGATGTTTGTTACTCTCTCACGCACGAACGGCTGAACGGATCTGGCTGAAATTTGGTACAGGGAAACGTTATAGTCTGGAATAACACATACTTTTTATCCCGGGAATAAGTTCCTACGAGAAGCTGGAAAGAGAAACAAATTTTACGCGGGCGAAGCTGCGGGCATCAGCTAATAGTATGATACTATCCTTAGCACACCGTACATTTTCATTTTGAGTTAATACAGTATACAGTCAACGTTAAACCTTTTATTTTTTTAAACTACAATGCAATTAAAAACTTTAATTAAATATGCAAGTGTTATTTGTTTATGATTGGTAAGTAATACCTTAATAGCTGTGTAATTAAATCTAGACTCACTAAAATTATATGGTAAAATTAGTTACACACAGCTATTGCGACAAACAAGATATTTGATGTTTAAGATATGGGAATTGTACTACCTATCAAATACTAGATATCCGAATAAATGTGAACTGTTTGTAACTGAAAAGACAGACAGACTTTCGACAATAGACAAATTCAATTATTTTGCACCAAACATTAAAATTTTAGATAATACATCATTTCGCCTCTTGGGTTCCCCGGTTTTAGAAGAAGGTTTTCAACCTTTTTTAGAAGAAAAGCTTCAAAATTTCGTTAATATTTCTGATCGTTTCCTCAAAATTAGTGTTCATTCGGCTTACACTATTCTACGGTTTTGTCTTTTTGCCCCAAAATTTACTCATGCACTTCGGTCATCACCTTTTTGGAAACATTTGCCACTTTCGGAAAACGTAGATAACACTATTCAGTTCACTTTATGCAAAATTTTAAATGTAGCCTTGAACGACCGGGCCTGGCTCCAAGCGTCCCTTCCAGTTCGCTTGAGGGGGCTCGGTGTTCGCAAAATTTCTGACATCAGCCTACCGGAGTTTTTGTCGTTAACCAGGAAAATCTTAAGAAAGACACTGGTTAATTCTGATGTGTCGTGTAAAACTGACGCCATAAATGCCTGGAAGATGGCCTGCCCCAATACTGTTTTGCTCGTTATCTTATCCTCTCAGAGACTATGGGATGTGCCGCTCTGTAACTTGGTAAGACTTAGTCTAATCAATACTTCTTCCAATGTTGCAGAACGTGCGCGTTTGTTAGCTGTGGGAGAGTGGGAGTCGGGCTTATGGGTTCAAGCTCTTCCATCGCCCAACATATGTACTATGTTGGATGATACTACGTTTCGCCTTGCCACTTGTCTCCGTTTAGGTGCGCCGTGTGTTTTTCCGCATCATTGCCACTGTGGAGAAGCAGTCGACAGCCTTGGACGCCATGACCTCTCGTGCAGCAGAAGCGCAGGCCGTATATCTCGTCACGCCAACCTTAACGACATAATCCGTCGCGCTCTTGTCACGCTGGCATACCAGCAGTACGAGAACCTAACGGGCTGGTGCGTGACGATGGCAAGAGACCTGACGGTATGTCGTTGCTGCCTTGGAAGATGGGTCGGCCTTTGGTGTGGGACGCCACATGCGTCGACACCCTTGCGCCATCACATCTTCCAAGCACAGCGGGTTGTGCGGGGGCCGCTGCCGCCTCTGCAGAACACCTCAAACGGCGAAAATATAGTAATCTAATTGGTGATTATGTGTTTGAGCCGTTTAGGGTTAAGACGTTAGGCCCTTGGGGTCCAAGTGCCCGCTTCTTTTTTAAAGACTTGTCCAAGCGGCTAGTCGACACTTCGCGGGACCAGAAGGCTGGCTATTTCCTTGCACAAAGGATTAGCATTGCCATTCAACGTGGCAATGCTGCCAGCCTTCTGGGATCGTTTCCAGTTGGCGATGATTCGGAGGAATTCTACGAGCGACGCATGTATGTAATTATGTATGTATGTATTATATACCTTTTGGTAGTTTATGCCCATTTCCTGTTTTGTCTTCTTCTAGATAATTATGATTAGTTTTTTTTTGCTTTTATTTTTAATTGAAGGTAAGATAGGTTCAATTTTTATTTATGATTGTACATTATTATTTGCTAAATAAACAATATTATGATTAAAAAAAAAGATACCAGGAGATTAAATAAATAGAATAAAATAAAAATATATGAGTTAGTACAATTCCATATCAACAAACTAAGGCCGAACACACACGTTCGGTTTCCTGATTAGGTTTTCTGATCAGAAATTCAGATTCAGATGTGGGGTTAGTCCATGCCCTCATAGCTTTTTTTTTTTAACGTGAGGGAAAATCCTCATGGATGTTATGACTCCTATCGACTAAAAAACCTCACGTCACGCCCAACAGCCTGTGGTTGGGAGCCCCGGGGAAGCCCTCGGAAGGATGTCCCAGAACTCCCAACAGACCCACGGCCGCCACTGCGGCCTCGCCCAGGGGGTGGTTCGGGTGCTATCCCGAGTCTTTGGGGGGTTTCGGGTGTGATCCCGCTTCTAAGGGGGGTCGTGCGTGAATTGCTCACGTCACGTTGCCGTCATGGGCCTGCTTCTGTAAGGACGGTGAGCTGCCCTCTCACCGTCCTCAGGCCCCCGGTCATGGTGGCCGATAGTCCTCGGCGAAGACACGTCCCAGGCCGCCGACTGCGGAACTCGGGTGGGAGAGTTCTCTCCCGTACCCGTCCCGCCGCCTCCTTCACGAGCATGACCTGCTCGCAGAAGGAGGCGGCGCAGTCCCACTTACTCCCGCTGGGGAGCATGGCTCGCACCATGGTCTCGAGCGAGAGAGTGTCCACTCGAGACCATGGTGTTGCGCCCATGCCGTGCACTCCACCAGCGTGTGGAGCGCGGTGTCATCGCTGCGGTCCTCGCAGTGCTGACACTCGGCCGTGGTTTCCCGGTGTTTTCGCCACAGATACCTACCGAAGCTACCGTGCCCGGCAAGCATCTGTGTCAACCGGTAGGAGAGAGCACCGTGTCTCCTCTCCAGCCACTCGTCCATGACCGGTCTGACGGCCGCGATTGTGGCGAATCTCCCCTTTGGTTGCTCAAGTCGCACCTTCCATGTCTCCACGGTTTCCTGTTGGAGTAGGGACCACTGGGCCTCGATTTCTCTATAAGCGGGCCTTTGGCCCCGCTCCAGCGCCTCCTTGCGCCATCTGAACAGTGACGCAAGGGCTCTCGCTTCCAGGTCCCATGGAGGGGTCCCGGTTAGGAGACATGCCGCCTCACCGGAGATCGTGCGGTATCCCCTTATCACCCTGACAGCCATCGCTCTCTGCGGGCTCATCAATCTAGCACATTGTTGGCCGTCAGGGTTTCCGCCCATATAGGAGCTCCGTATAGAGCCATGCTTCGCACGATCCCCAGATACAGTCTCCTGTAGGGAGCATTGGGTCCCCTGATGTTGGGCATCAGCCGCGCCAGTGCGGCCGATGCTCCCATAAGTTTTGGAACCAAACTTCGGAAGTGATGTTGCCCTCAAAGCTATGGAACGGGCTATGCTTGGAATATCTCTGAGGGATAGACTCCGAAATGAGGTTATCGGGAGAGAAAGAGTGGTCGACATAGCTCGCAGAATAAGCACATTGAAGTGGCTGACCACATCTGCAGAAGAACCGACGGCCGATGGAGCAAACGGGTTCTAGAGTGGAGTGGAGACCGCGACTCGGCAAACGTAGGGTAGGATGTCCACCCGCCAGATGGACCGACGATCTGGAATAGGTCGCAGGCTTGGACTGAATGCGGAAGGCTTAAGACAATGTATTGTGACGTAAATTGGGAGAGACCTACGTCCAGCAGTGGACTACTATAGACTATTTGATTGATTAATTGATTGATTGAAATGATAATATTTTATTATAAAGTGAAAAAAGACAACATGGCCCAGACGGGACTTGAACCCGCAACCGCAACCTTTGCCTAATCCAGGGCAATGCTCTAACCAATTGAGCTACGGGAGCCGTACTGATACAAGTTGAAATTCTTCACCTTATTGTAACCGCCATTTAAGAGTATGGCACAGAGCCATCTATCGAGCTACTTAGCAACTCTGATATCAATGAACGATATTGCAATCATTTTTATACATTGATTTTGATGTCTCCGACTCAATCTATAGATTTTTAATATTTAAAGCAATTAGTATGCTAACTTTTTCATAATATTTTATTATAAAGTGAAAAAAGACAACTTGGCCCAGACGGGACTTGAACCCGCAACCTTTGCCTAATCCAGGGCAATGCTCTAACCAATTGAGCTACGGGAGCCGTACTGATACAAGTTGAAATTCTTCACCTTATTGTAACCGCCATTTAAGAGTATGGCACAGAGCCATCTATCGAGCTACTTAGCAACTCTGATATCAATGAACGATATTGCAATCATTTTTATACATTGATTTTGATGTCTCCGACTCAATCTATAGATTTTTAATATTTAAAGCAATTAGTATGCTAACTTTTTCATAATATTTTATTATAAAGTGAAAAAAGACAACTTGGCCCAGACGGGACTTGAACCCGCAACCTTTGCCTAATCCAGGGCAATGCTCTAACCAATTGAGCTACGGGAGCCGTACTGATACAAGTTGAAATTCTTCACCTTATTGTAACCGCCATTTAAGAGTATGGCACAGAGCCATCTATCGAGCTACTTAGCAACTCTGATATCAATGAACGATATTGCAATTATTTTTATACATTGATTTTGATGTCTCCGACTCAATCTATAGATTTTTAATATTTAAAGCAATTAGTATGCTAACTTTTTCATAATATTTTATTATAAAGTGAAAAAAGACAACTTGGCCCAGACGGGACTTGAACCCGCAACCTTTGCCTAATCCAGGGCAATGCTCTAACCAATTGAGCTACGGGAGCCGTACTGATACAAGTTGAAATTCTTCACCTTATTGTAACCGCCATTTAAGAGTATGGCACAGAGCCATCTATCGAGCTACTTAGCAACTCTGATATCAATGAACGATATTGCAATCATTTTTATACATTGATTTTGATGTCTCCGACTCAATCTATAGATTTTTAATATTTAAAGCAATTAGTATGCTAACTTTTTCATAATATTTTATTATAAAGTGAAAAAAGACAACTTGGCCCAGACGGGACTTGAACCCGCAACCTTTGCCTAATCCAGGGCAATGCTCTAACCAATTGAGCTACGGGAGAGGGAATTAGAGCATTGCCCTGGATTAGGCAAAGGTTGCGGGTTCAAGTCCCGTCTGGGCCAAGTTGTCTTTTTTCACTTTATAATAAAATATTATGAAAAAGTTAGCATACTAATTGCTTTAAATATTAAAAATCGATTGAAATGATGCTCGCGGCGTCGCCCGCTTGTATTCTGGTTTTTGATGGGAACATAATTTACCGAAATAAAAATAATATAGTCTATCCCAGTACTAAATTTCACCTTGGAATCTAATCTTACTAATCATAAATGCGAAAGTTTGTTTGTGTGTATGTGTGGATGTTTGTTACTCTTTCACGCTCTAACGGCTGAACGGATCTGGCTGAATTTTGGTACAGAGATACATTATCTATAGTCTGGAATGACGTGCGGAAGCGCTCGTAGCCCCGCGGTCTCAGTGTTCTGTAAACGATCACTGCAGTAAGCAACTTTCACTATGGCCGGTCCTTGGATGGGTGACCATCCATGTGACCACTTTCTGACATTTATTTGAGCGCTTCCGTGCTTCGGAAGGCACGTTAATCCGTTGGCCCCGGTTGTCAGTAAAATGACAGTCGTTAAGCCAAGTTGAAGGCTTTGTTAGCGGCTTGAAAAAAATCAACAGCTGGCAGTCACAACCTGCGCCTGTCCATCTCAACACGGCAATACGGCTCACCACCTATCACGTGGGACTAATTCTAAAAAGGTGAAATGTGGGCATATAATATGCCTCTGCCTACCCCTTCGGGAATAAAGGCGTGACCATAATATGTATGGTCGGAATAACAATTATGCTACTTTTTACCTAGCACTGCCTCGGTGGCGCATTCTGTAGTGTAGGTAACCGCCTGCCGCGCTGAGATCCCGGGTTCGATTCCCGGGTCGGTCCAAATATTTGTGTGACCCACAAATGTTTGTTTCGGAACTTATGTCTATCAGTTGCCTAGATCCCATAGCACAAGCTTATATTAGGTTAATTTGGACCAGATGGCGTTGTGTATGGATGATTTTCGTATTTATTTATAACTAGCTGTTCCCCACGACTTCGACCGCGTGGTAGTCGTTTTCGCGTAACATCATAACCCTCCTTTTGCGCAGTCGGTTAAAAAGTAGCCTATGTCCTTCCCAAGGCCCCGAACTAGCTTATACCGAATTTCATCTCAATCGCTCCAGCCGTTTAGGCGTGAAAGCGTAACAGACAGACAGACAGACAGAGTTACTTTTGCATTTATAATATTAAAGTAGGGATTTATTTATTCATCCTGCAAATAGACACATTATAAGTTGGTTATAAATTTAAAACAAGCAATTGATTCATAATTGTTAAAATTCCAAAATTCAGGTCTTAAAATTCATGTCACCACGGAATTACCGTTAAATTTCTGTCAATATTAGAGGTGCCTAAATAACTGCACTATCAATATCAAGAGAAAGTTGAAAATTTGTGGCCCAAAGTTAGAATGTAGGTAGTTAATATTTCTATTTAAGTGTCAATATTGTCCTGGGGTATCCTTCCGAGAACATGGGCTCCCAACCGTAGGCTGTTAGGTAGGATACGTGTGGTTTTTAGTCGGTAGAAGTCCGGCATAGCATCCTAGGATGTTCCTCGCATTAAAAAAAAATAAAAAAGGGTCGGTTGGCCAAAGTTTAAACTAGGGAATGCAATCCCGATCCCGCGAAATTTCGTGTAATTTTTCGGGATCAATCCCGAAGCAAAATATGACGAGATCCCATTCGAGATTGACGGGATTGGGGGGCAGTTGTCAGCAACGCTACACACATCACACCGGTCCAAGATGACAGTGTGACGAGATAGTTTCACGCACGTCACAGGCCCCAAGAAGCGGGATGACCCGAACAACCCCCAAAGACTCGGGATAGCACCCGAACCCCCTTGGAGAAGCTGCAGTTGGTAGCCAAGATCTGTAGGGAATCCTGGGATATCCTTCCGAGAGTATACTCTCTAATAAAATATAGAATACTGGATGATGTTTGCGGCTTCGGTAACCGATCCCACTTCTCGTGGGAACATATTTCCGGGATGAAAAGTAGCCTATGTGTCATTTAAGACTATAAGCTATCTATGTACTAAACATCAGCCCAATCCGTTCAGCCGTTAGAGCGTGATTGAGTAACAAACATCCAAACATCTTCACAAACTTTCACATTTATAACATTAGTAGGAAGGATAGTGACTACGTTACTACGTTTACGATTTATTTATATACGATTAGTTACTACGTTTTGCCAACCAACATGCAACAGACTTTGGGATACCAAATCAAATCAAAATCAAAAATATATTTATTTCACTTAGGCATTATACAGATGCGCTTGTAAAACGTCCAGTATATAAACCATACAACTCTGCCACCAGTTCACAACGCGACCCACCTGAGAAGAACTGGCTAGAAACTGAGCGGGTTTTTTTTTTGTGCTCTATTTACAATTTTAAAGAATGTAAAAACTATGCATATTAAGAGGGTTTATCACCCAGCGCGGACAAAATTGAAAAAGTATCAAGTGGCGTTGAGCACACTCAAAGTATTCGAATATTACGATAATACCTGACTGGGAACGCGGGAAATAAAGTGATACCTCCTCTCTCTGGAAGGCCTCGGCCGGTACTAATTTCTCGCGGCCCGTGCATCGAGTTTGAGGACTCTTTTTATTACGTTATTATATAGATATGTTTAAAGAGGTTTCTGGAATATTACTGATGTATTCAATTGGTGATATCATGATCAGTCTGTAAATGTAAAAAGATCACCATTTTGTAAACTAGAAGTGTCCCAAAAATCGTGATGAAGTTCATCAAAGTACGACGTTTTTTGGAAACTTTATTTGTCATGTTTTGGTGATAAGAAATATATTTCGGTATAATTTTCTTAGGCGGCTTTAAAGAAGACAATACGAAGATACTTATAGCAGCTTTAATTTCTGTGTACATCAATTAATTTTATACCACCCGATTGGCAAAGATGCCTTGTTTCGTAGAATTTCTTCAAACGAGGTGTGTAAACACTGTTTTTAATAAAAACCTAGTTATGCCACGTTTATTTTGATTAGAACAATTTTTAGACAAGGAAATATATTACTCTTACACATTAATCATACTTACTAAACATTGGTAGTTTCTTTAGAAACAAACGTTTCAAACGCGTGAAATCATGTATTTGTGCGTTAACCCTCTTAACAATTTCTTGAGAACCAGGCTTCCTTTTATATGTATAGTAGCCACCCAGGAACGAAATGCTGATTTTATGCAATCTGCTATGATAAACAGCAAGGTTATTTTTGTTTTTAGTGTTGACATTGTGTCTATCGCTTAACTTAGCGAAACTATGTAAATTTCTTTGTACTTACATAAGGTTTTCAAAAACATATTTTGATGCTACAGTGAGAATATAAACCTTTTTGAATTTTTCGCGCAGAGAGACTCTTGGACCTAATCTATATAAATAGCTCTTATGGCCCGCTTTTCTAAAATATTTTTTTATCTATATCTGTAGCATTGGTCCACAGTAGAATACTGTATGACATTATACTGTAAAAGTAACTGAAATAGACTATTCTAGCCGTATCTACATCCGTCAAGTGTCTTATCTTTTGTACAGCAAATGCTGCTGAACTTAATCTACTTGCTAGTGTTACAATATGTGTACCCCATTGTAAACCAGCATCAACCGTTAACTCTAGGAACGTCGTTGATTCTACAAGTTCCAACTCTCGACCATTAAGTTGAACATTGGTTTCTGACTGTGTTACATTGGGCAAGGTACAAGCTTTATTATCATTCAGTCTAAGATTGTTAGTGTTAAACCAATGAACCACTTTCAAGATTGCGTTGTTGATATCGTCATACCTAGTTATCTATTTGTCTTTTAACTTTAAAAATCAAAAAGTATCAAACAAAATAATCCTGTTGGTGTTCCCCACGTAAAAGAGTAGGTCATTAAAATTAATCATCCTATTATTATGAATCTTATAAATGTGAAAGTTTGTGAAGATGGTTGGATGTTTGGATGTTTGTTATTCAATCACTCTCTAACGGCTGAACGAATCGGGCTGAAATTTGGTACAGAGATACTTTATAGTCTGAAATAACACATAGGCTACTTTTTATTCCGGGAATATGTTCTCATGGGAAGCGGGAACGGATACCGAATTTCACGCGGGCGAATAAAAATGGCCCGAGTATTGAACCCTGCGGGACGCCTATAGTAACCACCGATCCCTCTGAGACCCTCAGAATTCTATTGTTCAGATATGAAGTCAGATTGCTCTTTATGCCATAATGATGTAATTTCCTGATTATTTTTTTATGTTGGACGCAATCAAATGCCTTAGACAAATCGCAAAACACGCCAATTGCATCTTGTTTATTCTCCCAGGCCTCATAAATATATTTCAATAACTCTACACCAGCATCGGTAGTCAAGCGTCCTTTAGTAAAGCCAAATTATATCTCATGAAACAATTTGTGACCATTAAAATAGATTAGCATCCCTCATCAATGCTCTAGTATTAATTTTTCAAATATTTTACTCAAAGTCGGCAACACTGAGATAGGTCTGAAATTACCCGGATCTGAAGCACTGCCAGCCTTCAGCAGTAGTATAACTTTACTATGTTTCATCAAATCAGGAAATACACCACTTGAGACGCAATCGTTGAACACAGTTGCCAAGTGGGGGGCAATGACATCTATAATACTCTATACGGATTTTACTGATAACCCCCAAAGGTAAGCGGTTTTTTTAACATTAATAGATCTAAATGCTTTTATGATGTCGTTGCAGTTGACAACGGTGAACTCGAACGCGCCTTCACAGGCAGCTACAGATTCTGCTAATAATAGCTCGACGGAGGTGGAAGACGACCAGAGAGTGTTAGTTATCTCTATAGGTACATTACTGAAAAAAGTTTCGAACTCGGTCGCCACTTCTATATTCCCCGAAACGTGGCGATTGTTAATCTTTAAATGAAACTTTCTTTTATTCGCTGTACACCTACCACATTCCGCATTTATAAAGTTCCAAGTAGGTTTAATTACTTTCGCAGAATCAAAAAAATATTTTTAATGAAATTAGACTTGGCCGAAGTACAGGCTTGCTTAAATACCTTTGAATATTTCTTAACATAGGTTTCCTGAAACTCTGGGTTGAAATTATACGATTTTTCATAACCTTTAATCCGCTGAATCTGTCAAATTCCTACTTTATCTTCTTATTTACCCTACCTACTATTTCTCAAATAAGAAACAGACTTCTCATTTTGTAAATAATAATTATTAAGTTATTATATCAAGTAACTTTTAGAAAATCCAGCTATTCCAGCATATCGTTTCCAGGCCTCCTTGTCCAGCATAAACACTAGGGAATGCAATTCGATCTCGCGAAATCTCGTGTAATTATTCCACATAAATCTCGAAGCATAATATGACGAGATCCCGTTAGATATTGACGGGATTGGGCAGCAGTTGTCAGCAATGCTACACACACATCACACAGATTAGAATTTACAAATTTAGATGCCGTATAGAAGATATTAGGTACACTTTGTTTTTTAAGAAGCTACTTTCAAAATCACTTGTAACTATAGGTAGGTATTTCGTAATCTCCTTGAGTTCAAGTGTTTGTTTTGATTACTTAAACTTCTTTTCAAAATTAACTTTAATTATTTTGTTAGTTATATTGAAGGATAAAGGTTTTTGTTTTTTTCTAATAATATTACAGATGCAATCTAGCTAGTGGTTTCATCCGCGTAGGTCTGGTTCCCGTGGAAATCAATACATATAATAAAATCGTAACAGGTCGCTGTCTGTACATGGAAGATAAATAAGAAAAAATATTATAGGGGGGCTTTATGAACGCAATAGAACCCAAAACAATGATTTTTAGAATTTTTGTCTGTTTGTCTGTATGTCTGTATGTCAGTATGTCTGTATGTCTGTATATCTGTTTGTCTGTACGGTTGTGCACGCTAATCTCAGTAACCGCTCAACCGATTGCAATGCGGTTTTTTATTGTGTTGAGGTTTGCTCCAGTTAACATTTAGCGTTTGTTTTATGTAAATCGGTTTAGATATAAAAGAGTTATAACACTTTTAAGAATCAGATATTTTGAAAATTTTAATTGTAGGGGTTTCTTTGAATGTGAGTGAACCTAAACTGGCGTGTTGGCTTAATCATAAAAGAGCTTAATGATTAAGACTATTTTTAAAAATAGACTTAATCATTAAGCTCTTTTATGATTAAGCAAACAGGGCAGTTTCAGACGCTGCTTGATGACTCTGATGAAGAAATACCTTTCCTTTCATACACCTTATGTGACGTAAACGAAGTTGCGGGATCAGCTAGTACGGAAATAAAATATAGCATATGTCACTCGCGGATAGATACTCGTATACATATAGCGGTAGCTTCCCAACATTGATTTTTTTAATCAGTTCAGTAGTTTTGGAGCCTAATCGATGCAAACACACAAACAATATTAGTATAGATAACCTTACTATTATAAAAAAGCAGTTTACATCGTTTTCATTTTTATTACTTTGCGTTCACTCAACACATACACACTCTCTGAACACACACCTTCTAACAAATGAAGATTTCACCATACATCAACAACAAATAGTCATATCGTCACTTCGAAGCGCTCGTGGCCCCGCGGACTCAGTGTTCTGTAAACGATCACTGCAGTAAGCAACATTTACTATGGCCGGATATAGATGGGTGACCACCACGTGGACCACTTTGTGACATTTATTTACGAGCGTTTCCGTGCTTCGGAAGGCACGATAAGCCGTTGGTCCCGGTTGTCAGTAAAATGACAGTCGTTAAGCCAAGTTGAAGGCCATACGGGCGGCTTGAAAAATTTCAACTGTGGGTCGTCACAACCTGCGTCAGGGTCGGCAGCGCGTGTGTAGCGCCTCTGGTGTTGCAAACGTCTATAGGCTACGGTTACCAACCTTCCGGTGGGCCGTAAGCTTGTCTGAAAAAAAAATCCTGCTATTATGCTCTCCACTTTATGCATCTTAATATACAATACAGAAAATATGTTAAATGTTTTTGGCGAGGATAACCACTGGGCCTTTCTACTGACCTATTACGATATTTACGATACGCTAAAAATTCGATTGTTTAAATAACCATATTAAAAACTAGCTGAGCCCGCAACTTCGTTTACGTCACATAAGGTGTATAAAAGGAAAGGTATTTCTTCTTCAGAGTCATCAAGCAGCGTCTGAAACTGCCCTGTTTGCTTAATCATAAAAGAGCTTAATGATTAAGACTATTTTAAAACAATTCAGTCCGCGCCGAAGGCGATTTTATGATTAAGCCAACACGCCAGTTTAGGTTCACTCACATTCAAAGAAACCCCTACAATTAAAATTTTCAAAATATCTGATTCTTAAAAGTGTTATAACTCTTTTATTTCTAAACCGATTTACATAAAACAAACGCTAAATGTTAACTGGAGCAAACCTCAACACAATAAAAAAACCGCATTGCAATCGGTTGAGCGGTTACTGAGATTAGCGTGCACAACCGTACAGACAAACAGATATACAGACATACAGACAAACAGACAAAAATTCTAAAAATCATTGTTTTGGGTTCTATTGCGTTCATAAAGCCCCCCTATAATATTTTTTCTTATTTATCTTCCATGTACAGACAGCGAACTGTTACGATTTTATTATATGTATTGATATTGACGCAATCGAAATTTCTGATTTTAGAAGATCCCCTGAAAACTGTAAAAAATTATTCAATCCAAAAGCGCTCACAATAATGACACAAAATATTTGCAGTATTTCTGTCAACATACAAAATTTTCGAACTTTATTGTGTAGAATGTCCATAGCACCCGATTTAATCGTAATTACGGAGACCTGGCTGTCTTGCAACCCCAGTGTCCCAACATTGGATGGGTATGATGCATACCCAACTGCTAAATGTATAAACCAAAACGACAGCGTGGTGGTGTACGTTAAGAGCAGCTAGCCAGTGCAGTGTTACTGCTTGTGAGTTAGATTTGATGGATGCTAGTTGTATGCAAATAAGAATAGGACAACATTATCTGTGTTTCGGCAATATACCATTTCGAGACAAAACTAACTTTCTCACCTCCTTGGATCGGGCGTTAAGCGTGAATTCTTCTTTTAAGGCCATACCCAGGGCTAACGACCTTGAGCAAATGGGCGATATGACTCGCTAACATAGAGTAGCGCAACTACAGAGACATCAGAGTAAAAGAACCACTGAAGAAGAAGAAACATAGTATCGGAAATTTCTTTCCTCGCTTCACCAAATAAACAAAAAGCTGTGAGACGGTCTCACCCGACTGCCCCTCTCTAAAACGTTTATTGTGAGAGTTTAATCCGATTGACGTTGTCATTTTTGTTTTATTTCAAACTTTGAACAGATGATCCACGTGACCTATTGACGTAGTTTAATGCAACAGAGTCACAGACTACAGACAAAGTCTCGCCATAAGCCCCTCTGCACTCTATTTTATAGAGAGAGGCGAAAAGTAAATTAAAAACAAAGGAACGTTTGTATTTCAATTTTCCTTTGTTTTTAAGTGTAGTAAAATACACTGCAAAAAATGTGATTGATCATTACGTAAAACTTAAATGTGACGAATTCACAAAGACGAATGTTCATATATTCTACAGACATATAAGAATAAGATAATATTCATTATTTTGTACTTAAATTATTACAAATCCAGAAAGGGGGGTCTTCCACTCGCTTAAAATTTTTGTTACTTTTGGAACAAAATTTCATTTAATTTTAGTATTACAAACAAACAAAAATAGACGTAAACGCAGTTGCGAGGGTCAGCTAGTTATATATAAATAAGAAGCGCTCGTGGCACCGCGGACTTAGTGTTCTGTAAGCGATCACTGTAGTAAGCTCATTCACTATGGCCAGTCCTTGGATGGGTGATCATCCATGTGACCACTTTGTGACAGTTATTTGAGCGTCGTTTCCGTGTTTCGGAAGGCACGTTAAGCCGTTGGTCCTGGTTGCCCGTAAAATGGCAGTCGTTAAGCGAAGTTGAAGGCCGTTTTGGCGGCTTGATTAATTTTAACAGCAGGCAGATACAACCTGCGCCTGTCTATCACAACACGGCAGTACAGCTCACCGCCTATTACGTGGGACAAATTCTAAAAAGGTGAAATGTGGGGACATAATAATATGCCTCTGCCTACCTCTTCGGGGATAAAGGTGTGACCATATGTATGCATGTAACTAGCTGACTCTCACAACTTCGTTTACGACGCTTAAGGTGTATGAAACATGAGGTATTTCTTCATCAGACTCATCAAGCAGCGTGTGAAACAGCCCTGTTTGCTTTATCATAAAAGAGCTTAAAGATTAAGTTTATTCTAAAACAATTTAGTCCCCGACTTCGGCGCGGACAGAATTATTTTACAACAGCCTTAATCATTAAGCTCTTTTATGATTCAGCCAACACGCTTGTTTAGATTTACCGTCACATTTCAAGGAACCCTTGAATTATAGGTTTTGAGAAAGTTGAGATATCTCTAATTCCTGAACTACAAAACCCTCAGCACTGAAACTTGTGTGAAGCAATCCTAGGTTGAATTCTAGGTTTAGATAAGTTGAGATGTCTCTAACTCCTGAACTTCCTCGGATCAATTTTCATTCAAATCAGTAGTTTCGGCGTGATACGTATTCCGAATACAGACGAACATGAAAATTTTAAATTTCATTTTGGCTTAAGTAGGTATCGGTTAGAGAACGCGTTCCTTTTTTTTTAAATAGCTTCCATATTCAGACTCTCGACCCTCAACAGTTTTATTATAATGTATAGATATAGACTAGCAAGAAACTCGGCGGGCACTCACTTTATTCACTTTTATACCTTAACCAATTTGCCGGTAGATGGTGCCTACTTGTGGCGACCCACAAGACGTAATAAGCTAAAAGAGTCAATTCTTTCAGCTTAGGTTGAGAGCAGTGTCTCAAAAAAGCAGTGTGTTAATAATAACTATAATATAAGTATTTTCATCAGTAGACAACTGATGAAAATACTTATATTATAGTATCCCTTAGCACAAGGTTATATTAGCTTAAGTTGTGTGCGAATGTCCACAAATATTTCTTCATTTATTTATATTGAAATGATTAAGTACCGCTTACAATATAAGCATGATTACCTTTCGAAGTAATTTAATAAAACAATACGAAAAATAAGTTGAAATGCATTATATTCTCATGTAATGCAGCATGCATTGTGTAACTCGGGCTCTGGCTCTGTTGCACGCATTACTCTGTACATGAATGAAAATATAACATTTTACGAGAATATTTTGCAGACCAGAGCGACACACGTCCGTCTAGCAACACGACTCCCCCCGCACTAGATTTTCGGGCGAGCGCAGGGAAGCAAGCAACGTGATGTATTCTTTGAATACATTATTAGTTATGATTAGTTAAAACTTATACTAATTCAAAATTGAAGAAAACCATTTTAGAGGTCTATGTTTTCTTTAGTCTCTGATATAAATTTTATTATCATTCATTAATAAATAGATGTCATACAACGACTTCTTCTAAAAAATAATGGGCTATTTCAGTGATGTTTTACTAGTTATTTATAATAAATACACAATTTCTGATGAAACCATCCTCTGGAACACATCTTGTAGATTTCAAATCTACTTTTGGCTGTCATTCTTCGTATACTAATACCGAGAAGAACGTCTTTATTTGCACCTCTTTTTCGCAAACTTTGTCAACCACTCCCCTTAATGATGGTCATAGGTGACATCAATATAGACATAATATTGGATGGGGGATTGGATAATGAAGCATTGCGTTACCTTACTTTAAATGCCAGCCATGGACTACTACCTGCCCAGGGATTGATCATGTTCTTCTTAAAACTAAACTCAAGGCTACAACCATTGTCATAGATTTCACTGTCACGGACCATAACTGTGTGTTACTTGCTTTACAAAAAGATAAAATTGACTGTCTACAAAAGAATATAGACAAAATTGACTATCTTCTTAGACCATATAACACGGGACTAGCCTTTGCGAACCACCGCATACAAAAGTATTCTGCCAGTTTTCATACAAGTGAAGGGGGAAACACAAAGACATATAAAATTTCATTGCATTTAAAAATGTATTAATCGACAAACGCGTAATGGCTGTTGTGTGTTAATTGTTATTGTACAGTCAACTACAATGTAATGTACTAGTTTAATCATATAAAATGATGTACTGATGTACAGGCTTTTCATAAAGCCAAAAGACCAAATGGTCATGTGCAATGGCAGAAAACAATGCTTAAGTAAGGCGCATCCCGTGGTTAGATGATCTAAGACTATCTTGAATTGAATAATCTGTTCAATAATAATGACTTCGCCTACATATACGAATGCCCTGATCCAAATGCAGATCTACAATCAATATATATCAATATCAATATCAATACATATAATAAAATCGTAACAGGTCGCTGCGTTTGTTTTATGTAAATCGGTTTAGAAATAAAAGAGTTATAACACTTTTAAGAATCAGATATTTTGAAAATTTTAATTGTAGGGGTTTCTTTGAATGTGAGTGAACCTAAACTGGCGTGTTGGCTTAATCATAAAAGAGCTTAATGATTAAGACTATTTTTAAACAATTCAGTCCACGCCGAAGGCGCAGTTGGGCAATTGGGCAGTTTCAGACGCTGCTTGATGACTCTGATGAAGAAATACCTTTCCTTTCATACACCTTATGTGACGTAAACGAAGTTGCGGGCTCAGCTAGTACATATAATAAAATCGTAACAGGTCGCTGTCTGTACATGGAAGTTAAATGAGAAAAAATATTATAGGGGGGCTTTATGAACGCAACAGAACCCAAAACAATGATTTTTAGATTTTTTTCTGTTTGTCTGTATGTCTGTATATCTGTTTGTCTGTACGGTTGTGCACGCTAATCTCAGTAACCGCTTAACTGATTGCAATGCGGTTTTCTTTATTGTGTTAAAGTTTGCTCCGCTTAACATTTACCCCCTTATTCATAATCGTTTATTAAACCTATTTTAGTTAAAACACACTTTAGGTCTATTGCTGTCTCTAACCAATGACAGAGTATGGTTAGAGACAGCAATAGACTTAAAATGTGTTTTAACTAAAATAGGTTTAATAAACGATTATGAATAAGGGGGTAAGTGTTTATTTTATGTCAATCGGTTTATAAATAAAAAAGTTATATCACTTTAAAGAATCATACACAGACTTATGAATCTAAAAATGGGTAAATCTAAACTGGCGTGTTGGCTTAATCATAAAAGTGCTTATTAATTAAGGCTATTTTTAAAAACACCTTATGTGACGTAAACGAAGTTGCGGGCTCAGCTAGTATTTTATAAATTCGGTAACAAAAGCTTTACAAGTAAGTACAACGTCCTATAAAGTTCCACATCGTCTGAGAATCTTGAAACCGTGTATTACACCAGGTACAGGTATATTAAGATGTATGCGTAATAGAGATAGAATGTACACATGGATGAAAAGTTCGCCTAACAACGATACCCTTAGAACTACCTACAAGAGATACCGGAATTATTATAATACCATTCTAAAAAACCTCAAAAAGGATACTTGAGAAATAAAAGGCAACCTGAGAGAGCAGAATGAAACAAATCTATGTCCAATCCTAAAAAGATGTGGTAAATAATAAGATGTAACCTGACACTAATGAACCTAAAGTTTCTGCTAGTCCTCTGCTAAATATTGGAAGCGATGTTAATGAGTCTCTAACTAAAATCAATCAGTATTTTACAACCATTGGGAAAACATTGCTGATAAAGTATATAGGTATAAGCAAATGCTAGCGATGCGGGCACCTCTGACAGGGCCAGCACAAATGTCCCTTCTGAGTCTTTTGTCTTTCTGGAAACTGACGAGTGCAAAGTCGAGCAGATGATACTGGCATTGCGGAAGGATTGTGCTACTGGCATCAATGGTATTTCCGTCAACATAATTAAAAAAATCAAAACTGTACTTATTCCACCTTTGACATATTTTTTTAATTTATGCTTTGGCACAGGTATGTTCACAAACTTACAGACTATATTGTCCAGACATTAGACAAGAGTAAAAAAAGTCTTGCAATTTTGCTGGATCTGGCCAAGGCTTTTGACACGGTCTCCATTCCCAAACTTCTTGTCAAGCTAGAACGTATTGGCAAGGCATATTAGAGATCAACAGTTGGAACTATTTGCGAGCTACCTACCTCACAGACAGAACACAGTGTGTTAGGATTGGCGAGCATGTGAGTGAAGATTTGAAGAACTTCCTATAGTTTATGGGGTACAAGTACGAAGTCGCGGGCAACAGCTAGTGCAACAATAAACATCCTAGTTCGTAATTCTTTGCATGTTTAATCCATTCATTTGTAAAAAAAAACCTATGGCTCCCGAATATTCAATTGATTCCATTAAAATAAACGGGATTTTCACCATGAAAAATGCACCCGTTGATGACATAACGTCGGTCTCGGTATTCCATTCTCGTATCTTCGCGCTTTCTTCGAATATGTAGGGAAACCCAGTAATACATACATTAGCACCAATTTAAAGTCATCCTTCAGCAAATATATAACGTTCTTATCACAATGCGTCACAGTCTATTTTCGTTTACCAGTCACATAATGAGCGGTCAATGAAGTCTGCTAGCCACTTTAGTGAGTTCAGACATGTGCATCCGATAAAATTGATACGTTTTATTTTAAACTTTATTGCGAAGGCATAGAGTTTAGTTTTCTTGAGCAGTGGTATTAGATTAACTTTGCATTTGTTAACAGTTAGCGCGTACGCCACGGTTTTGATTATAGGTTATAAAATTAGTTGTTTGACAGATGTCGGCGGAAACGCAGGCGCAGCGATAAAAATTGCAAAAATAAATCAACGAATATAAAAATATCAACAGATTATTACAAAAGTGTAAAGAAAGCAGTAGTTTCTTTCATAAAACTGTGATGTGTTTGGTTTTGTCGGAATTATAACCTAAAGATTTTCTTTTTTTAATTAAGTATTCAGACCAAGAACAGGCGAAGATGGACCTAAGGAAAAAAGAAAGTAGTGCTAAAAGACAAATATTTACGGCTCTTTTGGGTAAGTACCTACGGTATTTTTACATACTTTTTAAAAGTGCAATAAATCAAAAAGGTTATATTATTTCCTAAGCGAGTCGCTAAATGAAGTAATCTTCACAATGTTTACATTTGAGAACGTCATATGTTATGATTTCCTGTGTACTTGACATATCCATAATAATTTTAAATTTAAAATTAATATGGATATGTCAAATATAAAGGAAATCATAACATATCCATATTAATTTAAAATTAATATGGATAAGTGACCATTTATATTTGCGAATTGGTACATCAACTTTCCTTTGTGGGTTCCGTATCCTAAGCGGAATAATGTTGCAATAGGACTAAGCACAATAGGGATAAAAACGGGACCCTATTACCACAGCCGACAGATCATAGCTCTCTCGTAGTTCTCTTTAAGCTGTGCTATTACTGAAACTTCGCTGTCCGTCTGTCTGTCTGTCACCAGGCTCTATATCTTAAACCGTAATAGCTAGACTATAGAATTTTTCACAGAAGAAGAATATATATTATTATATAGAATTTTTCACAATATAGACTTTTTTACATATATACTATTACTGAACTGTGCTATTACTGAGACTTCGCTGTCCGTCTGTCTGCCTGTCACCAGGCTGTATCTCTTGAACCGTAATAGCTAGACTATAGAATTTTTCACAGAAGAAGAATATATAAATAATATATGGAATTTTTCACATATATAGAATTTTTCACATATACGATTACGATTTCGTGCAATAAATCATTATTTATTTATTAGGACTGTGCTATTATTGAGACTTCGCTGTTCGTCTGTCTGTCTGTCACCAGGCTGTATATCTTGAACCGTAATAGCTAGACTATAGAATTTTTCACAGAAGAAGAATATATAAATAATATATAGAATTTTTCACATATACGATTACGATTTCGTGCAATAAATCATTATTTATTTATTAGGACTGTGCTATTATTGAGACTTCGCTGTTCGTCTGTCTGTCTGTCACCAGGCTGTATATCTTGAACCGTAATAGCAAGACTATAGAATTTTTCACAGAAGAAGAATATATAAATAATATATAGATTTTTTCACATATATAGAATTTTTCACATATACGATTACGATTTCGTGCACGTTTCGTTTCACCACAAAGATATCCACTTGGTTACGAGACAAGAAGGAAGTAAGAGGAGCATGATTGACTTTGTGATTGTTGACGCAAGGATGAGAAAGAAAGTACTAGACACTCGAGCCTACCGCGGTGCTGGGATTGACACAGACCACTTCTTGGTTGTCAGCCGAGTAAGAGGTCTGTTTCAGCGGTGGAGGCACCGTGTGCGTGAACCTGTTAGTGTACTAGAACGCATAAAAGTTGAGAATTTGCAAGAGATAGGTATAAAAGAGGAATTTGTGAGCAAACTAAGCAAAAAGTTTGATAATTTAGATGAAGTATGTGAGATTGAAGAATTATGGAAGCCGATTAAGGAAGGACTCGTGGAAGTTGCGATTGAAGTGTGTGGTGTGAGCAAGAGAAGCCAAGGATGTAAGTTAAAAAGAATGACCGCGGAAGTTCTGAAAGCGTTGTCTGAGAAGAAGAAAGCATGGTTGGACTGGCTGGCCACAAAGGCCAATCAAAGAATGCAGAAGGCAACGGATGAGGATGTACGAATAGCCAACGATGAGTATAAAAGGTATAAGCGTGTGGCTAAAGAGGTGTTAGTAAGAAAGAAGGAGAATGATAGAGATGAATTTGACAAAAGGTTATCTGGTGACTTCCAACAGAATATAAAATTCTTTTGGAAGTCCATAAAAGCGGTGAGGAGTCCACAGACCACATCACCGCTTAATAAGATCAGAAACCAGGATGGAAGTTTTGTGGGAGGAGAAGAGTGTGTGTTAAAAATATGGAAGGAGTATTTTGAAAGTCTATTTGATAAAGAGGATACGCAAGTGCAAACTCATTTTTGTGAAATGAATGAAATCGGCAATGAAAACGACATTAGTATGGAAGAAATAGTGGAAGCATTAAATAGTATGAAACTAGGCAAGGCTGCTGGGATTGATAGGGTTTCCGTTGAGATGCTGAAAGCAGGACGTGGCGTGGTGATTGACCAGCTGTACCGCCTTTTTAATCTGTGCTGGAGGAGTGGCAGCGTACCAAAAGAATGGTCCAAAGCCGTCATTGTGCCGCTGTACAAAGGAAAAGGGTCGCAGCAAGAGTGCAAAAATTACCGCGGTATAAGCCTGCTCAGCATCGTCGGTAAACTGTATGCGAAAGTGTTGATAAAAAGAGTGATGAATGAAAGTGAAGGAAAAATGTGGGATGTTCAAGCAGGATTTATGAAAGGAAGGGGATGCACGGATCAGGTCTTCTCCTTACGATGCATAACAGAAAAAGTTTTGGCGAAAAGCCAAAAGGTATATTGCGTATTCGTAGATCTGGAGAAGGCCTATGACAAAGTGGTGAGGAATGAACTATGGTCAACATTGTCTTTGTACGGGGTGAGCAGCAGCTTGATACGAGCACTGAAATCTCTTTATGAGGGCTCGAGTGCTTGTGTCAGGATCAACGGAGCTTGCACGGACTTCTTTAATACAGAAAGGGGTGTGAGACAGGGTTGTGTAGCGTCACCGTGGCTGTTTAACCTGTACATGGACAGTTGTTTGAAAGAATTGCAAGAGAGTGCGTGCGGTATAAAACTGAACGAGCTGACCATCAAATGCCTCCTATATGCTGACGATCAGGTGATCTTAGCTGCATCGGCGGAGGAGTTGCAGTTGATGGTTAATATTATGCATGAGGCGCTGAAAGGTAGAGGAATGAAAGTGAATGTAAGTAAGACTAAAGTAATGGTTTTTGAAAGAGATAAATGTATGACGAATTGCCCTATTATTATCGAAGGGCAAAGAGTGGAACAGGTGAAAGAATTTGTATACCTGGGTTCAAAATTTACGAGGGATGGAAAGTGTGACCAGGATATTGAGAGAAGAGTTTTGGCAGGAAATCAAGTGAATGGGGCGATGCATACCTTTATGAGCAGTCAAAACGTGTCTAAGAAGGCAAGAGTGGCTGTGCATAGGGGTGTGCTTATCCCCACACTTATGTATGGTAGTGAAAGTTGGGTGTGGCAGAAGAAGCATGAAAGTAAAATTAATGCCGTGGAAATGAGAAGTCTGCGAAGTATAGCTGGAGTGAAATTGATGGACAAAGAAAGGAATAGCGTGATTAGAAAACAATGTGGTATAACTGAAGATGTAGTGACAAAGATAGAAAAAGGGATGCTTAGATGGTTTGGACATGTTGAGAGGATGGATGAAAATAGACTGACTAAACAGATCTATAAGGCGAGAATGAATGGGCAAGCTGGTAGGGGTCATCCTCGGCGTACGCATGGTAACCAAATTGATGACCTGCTGAAAAAAGGCCAGGTCAAGAGTACCCTTAACCGGCGAGCGTGTATGAAAGCACTTATGAAAGTAGAAGAAGCGAAAGTGGTATGCCAGGATCGTAGCAAGTGGAAAGCCATAGTCTCTGCCTACCCCGATGGGAAACAGGCGTGATGATATGTATGTATGTATGTATGTATTTCGTGCAATAAATCATTATTTATTTATTAGGACTGTGCTATTATTCAGACTTCGCTGTTCGTCTGTCTGTCTGTCACCAGGCTGTATATCTTGAACCGTAATAGCAAGACTATAGAATTTTTCACAGAAGAAGAATATATAAATAATATATAGAATTTTTCACTTATATAGAATTTTTCACAGAAGAAGAATATATAAATAATATATAGAATTTTTCACATATACGATTAGGATTTCGTGCAATAAATCATTATTTATTTATTAGAACTCTGCTATTTATTGAGACTTCGCTGTCCGTCTGTCTGTCTGTCACCAGGCTGTATATCTTGAACCGTAATAGCTAGACAATTGAATTTTTCACTGTTGATGTAAGTATGTCTGTTGATGTAACAACAAATGCCAAAAACTAAAAAAAAATCAGGGGTAGGTACGCTTGCGTAAAAATGGTTACATTTATGCCGTTTTTTTGGGACTAGCACTTGGCCTGTTTTTTTAATTAATAGCTCAGGAACTATCAGGTACCAATCGAATCGATTATTGACAAATAGAACTAACATAGCCTTAAGGCGAAGTGCAATTGTGTCACCAGCGATTCGGAGGGGGTGAAGCAGACGCAAGATGTTCGCGACGCTCCGTGTGTCGGAAACGTTTTCGCGCGTTAGCCCGTTCACTACGCAATTGAAATCATTGACCGAAGTACAAGTTTACATAACTATTTTTTTCGCCCTGTTTAGATAAACCTCTTAGATTTTCTACTCGTGAGCAACTACGTAATTGATTTTGATGCAGTTTTTATCACTAACATGTAATGAAATTCATTTTCATAATATTAGTCCAGTCAAAATAGACATTCCAGTTTGCATTAATTCCCAACAAGCTGGTTTTTTGTGCAGGCCTTGAATACGTCATTACAAATGATATGTCAAAAGTATAAGGATAGAAAATAATATATTTGAGAAGTACTTCAATTTATTTTTTTACCTGTGACGATTTTTGCCAGGTTGAATGAAAAAGTAAGAATCTGCTGACCCTCTCCTTCATAGTTTTTATTTTTTGGTACTTTACTGTACTGTTTACTGTACTGTGTAATGGTACGGTACTGTACAAATAAAACTGAAAAATATACCTGTATGGGAGCCCTCCTTAATTTTTTTTCTGTTTTTAGTATTCGTTAATTTCAAATGCCTAGCGATTGCAGTGGTGCATGAGATGACAGATAGACGGACGGCGTAGTCTCTGTAATAGGGTCGCGTTATTACAGATTGTTTATACTGTTGGTTGATGGCACTTGGTGGAACCTGCAGCGCATATTGAATACCCACCACTTGTACTGTTCCACAGCATTTATTTACTCTACACCTGACCGCTTTCGCCTCTTCGCATTTTCAAAAGGCAAAACTAACTTCATGTCATCAAGTTATTCTCTCCTCGTCTCATTTTATCCTTTGGATACGGAACTGTAAAAAACGGCCAAGTTGAAGTTGGACTGGCACACTGATGAGGATTTCGCAACAAAAAAAAAACGCCAAAAGATTACGTTGTAGGTATGGGAGTAACCTTATTCATTCTTTATCTAGTACTAGCGGACGTCACACGGTTTCACCCGCGTAGTTCCCGTTCCCGTAGGAATACGGGAATAAAATATATACTATGTTCACCGCAAAGAGTGCAGCTTTCCAACAGTGAAAGAATTTTTTAAATCGGTTCAGTAGTTCCGGAGCCTATTCGTTACAAACAAACAAAAAAACAAATCATTCCTCTTTAGAAATATTCACGGACTTTTCACACAACGCTTTCTGATCCCAAAGTAAGCTAGGAATAACCTGCTTGTGTTATGGGTATCAAACCACGGATATTAATACTTATATACTTTTAAATACATACATATTATACATAGAAACACCCAGACTCTTGAGACAAACATTTATGGGACACACAAATATTTGTCTCCGGTGGGAATCGAACCCACGACCTCCAGCGCCGCAGGCGGTATCACTACCGACTGCGCCACAGAGGCATATAATATTAGTATAGACTAGCGGACGTCACGCGGTTTTACCCGAGTAGTTCCTGTCCCCGTGTGAATACAGGAATAAAATATAGCCTATGTTCACTGCAAAGAGTGTAGCTTCCCAACAGTGAAAGATTTTTCAAATCGGTCCAGTAGTTCCGGAGCCTATTCGTTACAAACAAACAAACAAAAAAACAAATCTATCCTCTTTATAATATAAGTATAGATTTAGATTATTATAGTTGTTACAGCGGCACCAGAAACACATCTTTGAAATGTATAACTGTCTAGTTCATGAGATACAGATGGACAAACGGACTTCGAAGTCTCAGTAATAGGGTCCCGTTTGGATACGAAACCGAAGAATATACAAAAACGAATATTCCTATATGCATATAATGCAAGGGTGTATAAAGGAATAAATTTCGATACTAGTTATTTAGACTAGACAAGGCTTTAGTCCTGTCCAAACTATTACCATTACCCAAATTAAACCTTCTACGTTTCATTTCGCATAGCTCTTGCCCGCAGCTTCAGCTGTGTAGAATTCTGTTCACGTTCCCACCTACCATTGGATCATATCCAGGGATAAAATAGCCTTTATGCTATTTTCTAAATTATATATAACATATCCAAGAATATATTGCAGTCTGGAAAAGCACAAAATAATTTTAATAGGCCACCAATTACAGCCAGATCTGCTCAACCGTTGGAACGTGATTTTGTCGCAAACATCTTCACAGACTTCAATTATAATAATGAAATAATTCGAAAATTATATTAAATCATCAGGCACTTCTGAATATTTTGCTTTTCCGTGCTTCTGAGCCGTTGGTCCCGGTTTTCAGTAACAAATATTCACAAAATCATCTTCTAGCGCTTAACATATAGGTACCACTATCCATTAAACATTGTATTACTGTTTTACATTATAGCTTAAAAACAAAGTTAGGGTTGTATTGACTGTATCGGGTTGTAAGCTGTTTATTTTCAGTTCACTGTTGGTTAAAATTCAAACTCATACTATCAAATTCAATACCTATCTACATCAACTACGACGTACTAGTAATAAAGTAAGACTACCAGAATATCAATACGCAATACGTACATTGAAAACTGTAATTTTGGATAGGAGAATACCAATTTTTTGAGTTTTAATTTATTATAGACTCAATTAAGGTTTATACCTACTGTTATATTGTAAATTTAGGAGAATTGGCCCACTGATTCATCATTCATTAGTATTATACTCGTAATAACATTGATTTTACTTAAATATTAATATAAATAATGTACATGTTATAAGCTCGGTCAGGGCGTCACATACATGAGCGCATTTATAGGTGAATCTTCTGGACTTATCTATTATGTGGCATCAGGCGGACTTTGTATTGGAAAGTATGAAAACGTTACTATAACTTATATAATACACCAAAGAAATTTACCCAAACAGATGCGATATTTTTACGCTCTTGAGCTTAAGCCTTGAATACTTTCTTTTTTGTTTTTTTTTATTACCCATTTTCGTTACTACGGCAGCGAATTACGTCAGCGGGCGCGACAAAGTTGTATACGGGTGTCCTCAACGAAGCCTGTCGGCTGACTGAGCGGGCGATGTGAGGTGGCTGATACCGGCAAAATGCACTCCCGCTCAACAAAACGTATTTTATATTCAAACAATATGATTTTAATAAATAAATAACATCATAGGGCCTCGAGGTAACTTATTAGGGACATGGAAATAAAAAAAATAGTGTGGTACATTATATAACTACTGAATAAAATTGGTTATAGTCAAGGCGGTCACAGGTAAATTTACAGATTCGAGGCAACTTTGGGATAAATTTCTATCGAGCCGAATTTACTCAATCGTGTTTTGGAGAGCTGACAACCCTAGTCAAAATGCTTAATAATAATTATCCATTTCAAAAATTGTGAAATCCTTGGTAACACCATTGCAAAATTGGTTTGAAATATGTCAAAATATGTATTTTGAGTCCCACTTCACCTTAAACCTTCATAATGCATAGACAAGGGGTAAATTTAAAAAATAAACACCTATAATCTTAAGAGTTTTTTAATATGGGAGTCCTGGGACATCCTTCCGAGGGCTTACCCGGGGCTCCCAACCATAGGCAGGCTGTTGGGCGTTACGCGTTACGTGAGGTTTATTAGTCGGTAGGAGACCGGCATAACATCCATGAGGATTTTCCCTCACGTTAAACAAAAAAAAGCCCGAACATGGTCTCTCTGTATCCTATAATTTTCTGAGGAATTTGGGTACACCGCAGATTATGCGATGTATGAGCCAGATATAGGTTACTATAATGTAGTGGAAATACTATCAAAGTACCTACCTAACGATAATACCACATTTACGATGGATCAGAGCAATGAATTTTGGTAAAATCCCTTCATCACTTAGGAAGTGAGCTGATGATATTCAAAATTTAAGTAGGTATAGCTAAGAATTAAGAACCATCCTCGTCACATGAGCTTTCAAAATTAAATCGCATCAAAATTGGTCCATCCGTGCATCCGTTGGATTGGAACGCTGTGATGCCACAGACAGACACACACAGAGATACACAGGTGAAACCTATAACAATAACAACCTTCATTTTTGTCTGCGGTTATAAATGACTAGCGGACGTCACGCGGTTTCACCCGTAGTTCCCGTTCCCGTGGGAATACGGGAATAAAATATAGTCTATGTTCACCGCAAAAAGTGTAGCTTTCTAACAGTGAAAGAATTTTTCAAATCGGTCCAGTAGTTCCAGAGCCTATTCGTTACAAACAAGCAAACGAAAAAACAAATCTTTCCTCTTTATAATATTAGTATAGATAATAAATGAGAGGATATTACAGTCTTTTTACGATGGATTTCCGCCATTAAATTTAGTTATGCGTATTTAAACAATCTTGACTAGGTAAGAGCTTGAGAAAATCATTTTTGTTTTGGGATTGTTAGAATCTACTGCCGTTGAACTAAAGAAGAAAACTCGCAGCACTTTTTCTATACAAACGTATTCCCCTATTTTATTCCTGAATAAGCATTTTATAGAAAAATCTTTGTTTTCTCGTAAAATCGAGATCTGATCGATACCTACATGTCCCGTCCCTATCACTTCTATTTTTTGTAAGGAGTCTTGTTTGTCCTGGGGTATCCTTCCGAAGGCTTACACGGGGCTCCCAACTGTAGGCTGTTGGGCAGGATACGTGTGGATTTAGACAGCAGGAGTCCGGCAAGCATCCATGCAGGATTTTCATCACGTTAAAAAACAGAGCGTGGTTTAGAAAATGACGAAAAAGAGGTGCAAAATGTACCTATTCATTTTTTGTACTAGGTACCAAAAGTAGATTTTTAATCTACAAGATGCATCAAAATATGCTTTAGCTATAAATTGTGTATTAACTAATACATAATGTGTAAAATGATCATAGAATCAGCCCCAAATTTTTAGATGAATGCATTTTATGACTTAAATTTTTATCG
The DNA here is from genome assembly GCA_933228765.1 of Miltochrista miniata. Taxonomy (NCBI): domain Eukaryota; kingdom Metazoa; phylum Arthropoda; class Insecta; order Lepidoptera; family Erebidae; genus Miltochrista; species Miltochrista miniata. The sequence goes on from OW121769.1 coordinate 10,566,991, forward strand.
ACGCGAAAGAAAAAAATATGCCATTATAATCATACTTACACCTATAATTTGGTTTTGTTCGATTTTTATAGGTATTTACCTATTACTTACAGCTAAATAAGCTATAAAATACTACATTACCCAGCTTGAAGGACTCGCAATTTATATGATCAAGGTCGTTAGCCCTGCCAGCGAGCGGCCTTAAATAAAGAAAATATGACACTTTTGAAATGGCGAAAAATTACCCGTTTTTATCGCCATTTTTAGAGGACTACCAGACAAACAAAATCTTTAACTTTGACAAAGAATCACTTTTAACTTTAAACAAAAGTAATACTTATTAGGACATACCTTTTCCCTAAAAAAATGATGTTTAAAATATAAAATTAGTTCAGTTTTTCATGGTTTCAGGTTTTCATGGACAAAACTAGGGAGAAATACGAATCATGGATATTGTCCAAATAAAATCGGTCTGAACTAGGTAAAGCTATCCTTATCGCACTGTACGGAGTTGATCAGGTGCAGTGCGATGGCAATACCTAAATTGAAATACATACCTATTTCGCAAATTCTTCTCAGAGATACTACCCTCATAAGCTTTGAACAATGTACCTATAGAATAATTGGATCGCATCCGCATCAATTTGGACGTCCACATCCGCTTCCTCATCCGCAAGAATCAATGCGGAGTTACATGCGTATGCGGATGTCTCCGAAGTTGCTTGAAAGAAAGAAATTAACTGCGATAGGATAGACAGTTTTCGTTCGGTAACATTTTCAAATAATGTAACTCTCTATTGGTAGAACATTTTTTCTATAATTTTTTTACTTACTAATCTCATAAACTCACAAACTTTACATCTTTATAAACCCTTAAAGACTTTCTAACACCAAAAAAAGGACCATGCGTTGAGAAGTTTTTACTGAAAAAACATTATATCTTTTATCCCCTCCCCCAAATACGCAAATTTTGTAAAAAAAAAACGATATTGCTTAATGTAAGCTCACTTGTTTTAAAAACGAATGCACTGTAATTGTTAAATGAATCGTAATTCCCTACTGGCAGTTAATAAAAAGAGTAGCAGGGTATTTTCGTGCCAGGTTCTTTCCTCTCCTAAATTGATTCAGTAGTTTCGACGTTATGGTTATTTGGAATACAGACAGAGAGACAAAAAAAATCAGGCTTCAGTATCGATTAGCGTTACAAATTCTTTTTCAAAATATCTTCTATGTACAGATTTTCTATCCTCTGTGGTATTGGCATAAGTATAGATTGAATATTTATAGTTTAACTTTAAACCAAACAGGTCCGCATCCGCGGATGTGAGCGCCCAAAAATCCGCATCCGCGGATGTGTAAAATGTACATCCGTAACATCCCTGGTATGTACCTACACGAGCTTCGTTATGCGTCTCAGCTACAGGAATCCCCTTATTATTTTTATAACAATTGACAACTGGAGGACTTCCCTTTGTTTTCCCTGGTGTTACCTGCTATGGACAATTAAAAAATAATTATTGTTCTAAAAATAGGCTGTGCACTTTCTGACCATTCTCTGGTCTGGAACATTTTTGAAAGTCAGCCAATATCTACTGAAAAGGTAAGAATTCTAGCCATCCTTTGCTGCCAATTTCAAAGAAAGGTCCCGAAATGGAAATTGCAGATTTTCGATACTGAAATACGGTAACGTATTGCTAAGATAAGTAAGATACAAAATAAAAGCCAATACTGAAAAGGTCCTAGCCATCCTTTGCTGCCAATTTCCAAGCAAGGTCCTGAAATAGAAATTGCAGATTTTCGATACTGAAATACGGGAACGTATCACTGCGATAAGTAATATACAAAATAAATAAAAATAGAGAGATATCTATACTGATAAAAAGAGGAAACATTTGATTGTTTGTTTGTTTGCATCAAATACGCTCCAAACCCAGTAAACAGATTTGAAAAATTAATTCACAGTTAGGAGACTACACTATTCCCGGTGAACACAGGTTATATTTTATTTCCATATTCCCACGGGAACGTGAACTACGCGGGTAAAACCGCGTGTCGTCCGCTATTTGTAATCTATACTAATATTATAAAGAAGTAAAGTTTGTGTGTTTGTTAAATTGTAAGGGGTAATCTCGGGATCTACAGAACCGATTTTAAAAATTATTTTACCAATAGAAAGCTACGTTATTGTGGAGTGTCACAGGCTATAAAGCATCACGCTACAACAAAAAGGAGAGAAGCAGTAATAGTAAATGTTTCAAAAACGGGGGGAAAGTTATTCCTTTTGTCTCACGTAGTATTGAATATTAATGACGAGACGCTACGGGAGTAAACGCAACGGGACGGGAGTAAATGCGACGGGAACAGGTAATACTCTCTCTTATGTGGCGCAAACGAAGTTGCGCGGGTCAGCTAGTATTAATAGAAATGGTGTGAATTAAAATTGCGAAGTAAAATGTAGGTAACCTTGTTTTACTAGTACATAATAGACTACTAGAGAACTACAATAGTGTTGCAAGCAAGATGCCTGAAATATATTTGCTCAATTTAACATGTTATTTATCTTTTAGTATCTAGTATTTCACCCGAGTTCCGCAGTCGGCGGCTTGGGCGCCGAAGACTATCGGCCTCCATGACCGGGGGGCCTGAGGGTTGCTCACCGTCCTTACAGAAGCAGGCCCATGACGGCAGCGTGACGTGAGGGATTCACGCACGCCCCCCGAAGCGTGATCACACCCGAAACCCCAAAGACGAGGGATAGCACCCGAACCACCCCCTAGCTAGGCGACTAGGCGAGGCTGCAGTGGCGGCCGTGGGGTCTGTTGGGAGTCCTGGGACATCCTTCCGAGGGCTTACCCGGGGCTCCCAACCATAGGCTGTTGGGCGTTACGTGAGATTTTTTAGTCAGTATCGGCATAGCATCCAAGTAGGATGACGTTAAAAAAAAGTATTTTGTGGTTGAATATTTTAGGATTAGGTATTTAATAAATTAATTTTTGGGTTTCGGTTATTCGACCGTAAGGCATTTTAAATTCTTGGACCAACTTCAAATCTCACGTTGAGTAAAACCGATGACAAATATTAATAGAATAATCACGATTGGATTTCTTCCAGATCACTATTATTACATTTTTTTACTTCTAGACGCCACGTCATTCATGCTGAATCATTTTACAGCTTCATTTTATGTCATGTGCTGTCAACGCGGAGCTGTCTTCCCTTCCGTCGCAAACTTCCATAAGCTAATTCATAGGGTTCTGGACCCGAAGAGGGTGAAAACGGGACCCTCGTCGCTATAACCGACATCAACGCGGGCGGAATTGCGGGCTTCAGCTAGTTTATGAATAAAATTCTACTGAGCGGAACCATCTATGTTAATTTTATAATCTTCTCTTCTATTCCGAAGAGTTTTGAGTGAAATCCTCATGCTAAGAGAGAGGAGACTGACATTGTGCACAAAAACGCCATGTCCTAGTGGCAAGTCTGAGAATAAAAATGACATGCGGATATGCTTTATTCAGAAAAAAATATCAACAACAACGGCATCTCCACAACCAATGCTGTAAAGTGAACTTTAATAATTAATTTACACTCGCAGTCACTCACTGTGAAATTGAAATCCTTCCTTGGCGAGACTGTGCGGGAATTCCCGCAATTAAGAGTCCATATGACGCCAAATAGACTATTACTTTGATCTAGATCTCAGGACTCGTGAGGTCTGATGACTTAAAATTTGAACACAGACAACTTCCTAAAAACGCTCTAGGCTCGAAACACAATTACTGATTCAATCCTCGATAGATTTTTGTGTTGAAAATACCTCGATTTCGTGAAATTTTAAGCTAGACCTCGTATGTTCTATGTTGTTTTTATAATACAAAATATTTATAAGGAAAGACAATTGTAAAATCTTCATTTGCACTAGAGCATTTTTCTCATACTGGTTATAGTTCTTTTTAAATTATTTTATTTCGTTAAAAGCGCACAAAAACCGATCGCGTCTCTCTCTTTCTGCACGCTAAAATGTATATCTTCTATCATCTTTTAACAATTTGGCGTCTGGTTGGCTCTTAAAAAAGAGCAATCTTTGCTTGGTTTCTTAATAGGGATGTCACTTGGCTATTTTTATTATCATCAAATATTACGAGTACGCACGTCACTGCGAGTAGGTACTGCATAACAATTCAACAATTTGCATCACTACTTCTGTACAATGTGCGGTAATGAATAACTCATTAGTCACTATAAGGAAATCATTGTGTGATCCTTGATTCGAATTACATTTATTTTACTTTATAAGGATTGTGAATCCTATGGTTATCCTTCCAAGGTCGCCCGGCCGTATGAAGGGCAACTTTCTGATATCTATAAACGGCACAAGGACAACGTGTGGTTTTAGCCGGTAAGAGACTAGCATAGTTTCCATGAAGATTCCCCGTAAAAACCCTTCAACAAAAAAAAATTTAAACAATTCAGATTTGATTGATTTTTTTTACGTTGGTAAATCCTCATGGATGCTATGCCGACCGCACGGCTCTGAAACATACCTCCGACAGACATTTCTCTGCCGGATGAGCCGCCGACAGAACATTTCGATTATGAGTTGTTCACCGACAGAACCTTCGCTCCGCTCCGCTTCGCTCCCGCCTTAGCCTTCGTGGTTATTTTTTTTTGTTTTGTCGACGAGTTCTTATTTGGTGAACAATTCTGTCGTCGAATCAATCATTCTGTAGGCGAAACGTTCGTAGTTGAAAGGTTCTGTCGGTGAACAACTCATAATCAAAACGTTCTGTCGGCGGCTCATCCGGCATAGAAACGTCTGTCGGAGGTATGTTACAGAATCGAACCGCACACGGCGCCCTACCATCTGCATACGAGTAGATTAATAAATTAGGTACCTACAAGTAGTGAGATAAAACCCAAACCATTTGGGTTCCAGAAAGGCCTCTATGGCGAAGGACAGTCTGTGTGGGGAGACATGTCCTTTCGAAAGTTTACCCGGCTGCAGGAAGATGGTGGGTCCCCGTGTGTTTCAAAATCACGTCACCCCCCTTAAATTTTGTTCCTTTTCTGCAACCTTATAGCGGCAACAGAAATTCATCCACTGTGAAAATGTCAGCTCTCTAGCTACCACGGTTCACAGCTAGCTAGAGAATTGCGAAGTCTCATGAATAGCGGGACCCTATTTTAACCCTTTGGGAACGGAACTTAAAAAATAAATGTGTGCGTGTAACCTTTACGCGCGATTGAAGTAAAACTTCTTTGCCATTGACGGCATCAAACATTCATTCAAATTTTGAATAGCGGAAACGTTCAAATAGTAAGCGTTACTTCCGTCAGAAAAAAAAAGTTACTGCCTAGTCGCGCCTAAAGAAGTTTTACTTCAAAAAGAAAGGGAGATACACTTTGTTATTTCAAAACTTCTAAATCATTTTTGCTCAAAGCTGATCAAACAGACCGCTTGCCCACATTTCATGAGATAAGCATGATTACGGAGTACCAGGAGTGATAACAATAGCTTAGGTACAGCTTACAGAATAAATAAACAGATGGGTTAGGTTAAATCTCGGATTAAAAAAGCACAAAATGAACAAACACTTGCTATAAATATGCATTTTGTACTAATAAACACGCTTCTTTGGTTCAAAAGTATTCTATGTACTTGCTAGATAGATCAAATCAACCTATGACTGTCTACTGCTAAACGCAGACCTATCCCAATTTATGCAACATGCACTGTGTGCCACGCCTTCCGCATCCAGTCCTTCTCTGCGATCTTTTCCTGGTCGTCAGTTCATCTGGCGGAGGGTCGTCCAGCTAGATAATCATGTGACGCCTCAAGAGGTAAAAGAATTTACCAGTTAATGATGGTGTCAGAGGTTAGGGCGTCTGGTCTGGTAAACTTAAAAACGGAGGTTAGATGGATGGTCCTATTCGAGACCAATTTTTTTTTCATATTTAATTTTTTAACATTTTTTTCACATAAAATTTAATCCAAACAGTAGTTCCTGATATCCTAGCGTTTGAACAATAAAACTCTTCAGCTTTATATTATGAGAATGGATAACTCCGCCGCCATAACAAATACAAAAACATAAAAGAATTAGGGGGTGCTCCCATACAATACACGTGATTATTTTGCCAGTTTATGGTATGCGAATTTGATTTGCACATGGCACGTTATTTTTAGATCCAAGGTACAACCAGTCGATTGTTTAAACTAAAATAATAATCAAAGATGATGTTTATACAATCTGTGAACACGTGAACATTGTCTATTCATGAATCACGTCACAGATTCACAGATAAAATATTATATGAAAAGAGAATTTGCTGTAAAACTATAAAGTCATAATAATATAATAACAGATAGTGTGGATTAACAACATCACGTATTTTAACTGTATGTTAAGTTGTGCAACTAATCACCTTCGATGATAATAATTGTCCTTCTGTAAGAGATATAAAACACACGTGAAAAATACACACGCTTGTTTTTAACGTCAGGAAAATCCGTCATGGGTACTATGCCGAACTCTTACCAACTAAAAACCACATGTTTCCTATCCTACGGGGATCCCTAAAGGGAAATTTCTGTGGGACATAAGCTCCCCTACGATTAAGATGGGTCCTCCCCATACAACAAAGGCCGTTTGGCCGTTTTTCGGGTTCGTATACAAAGGGTACAAAACTAAAATTATTGAGACTTCGCTGTCCGTCTGTCTGACTGCCTGTCTGTCTGTCTGACTGTCTGTCTGTCTGACTGTCTGTCTGTCTGTCCGTCACGAGGCTGTCCCTCAAGAACCGTGATAGCTAGAGAGCTGAAATTTTCACAGATGATGTATTTTTGTTGCCGCTACGACAGCAAATACTATAAGTGTAATTGTAGTCTTTATTGCACTTCCACCAATTTCTAATAATTGGGGATTAAGTGGGGCTTACATACAACAAACGGGATTTTTAGCCGTCCAACTCGCACTTGTCCGGTTCTTTTTTGTACGGAACCCTCAGTTCCCGACGAGCCGATGAGTTATTTCAGACCTACCTTACATACATACATATGGTCACGCCTTTATCCCCGAAGGGGTAGGCAGAGGCATATTATATGCCCACATTTCACCTTTGTATAATTTTGTCCCACGTAATAGGTGGTAAGCCGTATTATTGCCGTGTTTAAATGGACAGGCGCAGGTTGTGACTGCCTGCTGTTAAATGCCTGAAATAAAACCTTCAACTTAGCTTAACGACCGCCATTTTACTGGCAACCGGGACCAACGGTTTAACGTGCCTTCCGAAGCATGGAAACGCTCAAATAAATGTCACAAAGTGATCACATGGATGGTCACCCATCCATGGACTGGCCATAGTGAAAGTTGCTTACTGCAGTGATCGTTTACAGAACACTTAGTCCGCGGGGCCACGAGCGCTTCCCGCAGACCTACCTGTCCAGCATAATAACAAAAATTTTACATCTTTACAAACTTTGACACTTTATTATTACCTACTAGCTGATACTGATACCCGCAGCTTCACCAGTGTCTAATTTTGTTCCCGTTTCGACTTAACTTATTTATTCCCGGGTTAAACGTAGCATAAAAGTGTTATACCAGACTAGATTTTTCTAGTAGGTACTAAATTTCAGCCAGATCCGTTCAGCTTAAAAGAGTTACAAACATCCACACGCACAAACTTTCGAGTTGCTAATTAATCTAATTATCTTTCGAGTTATATATTATTAAGAAGTATAGTTTTTCACACTATACTATTATTCAAAACATAGTACAATCAAAAAGTAAAAAAATTCAACAAATTTTGTTTGAAACTCGTAGGCCATTGTTAAGGTTACGGCGCATAGTCGCAGAACATTTAAAGCGTTTACATGTTGTTATTCGTGATCTAAGATTTACATTTACAAAGGTGCCTGGGTTTTAATTCTGACATCGCTATAGTGCATGGCGGCCACCACACGTGGTAGAATTATAGAATATATTATATTATCTGTGGTAGAATTGAAACTTCATAAAATCCATTTCACACCGAGCCAGAACCTTTGACCTTTCAGCTACTACGTAACCAGAACCAAACATTGTCTCTTTTTTCAACCAACTCACATCGAACCATCGGCATCGTCTTTTTATTTTTGTCGAATGGCAGACTTCGGTATCATGCTTTATAGTGACGCATTTTCTATTAAGTAATCGCATTTTCTATTCATCGATTTTCTTTTCATCGAATACGCTTTTTTTTAACATGAGGGAAAATCCGTCATGGATGTCGGACTCCTACCGACTAAAAAACCTCACGTAACGCCCACCAGCCTACGGTTGGGAGCCCCAAGTAAGCCTTCGTAAGGATGTCCCAGGACTCCCAACAGACCTACGGCTACGACTACGGCCTCGCCTAGGGGGGGTTAAATCAAATACGCTAAGATGAAGAAGGTGGATTTAGAAAATAACAGTTTTGCCATAATGCAGCAAAATTATTTAGGATAGTGTAATGATAAGTTATGGATAAACTGGCCATTTATTTTTTATTGCTAAACGGGACATCCACAACTTACGGATCATGTTTATCGATATGAATAAAAAATTCAGAAGCTTTAAATATTCTCAAGTTTATGTTGTTTCTCAATACGTCTACCATCACATTGAGAAACATCTCATTGTTGATTTCGTGATAGTCGAAAATTGGTAATAATAATAAGTGGTTTTGGGGTCAGTGCCATATTTTGCGTTATTTTCGGATGAATTTTAACGCCTCTCTTTGATGGCCGACATATCTATAATTGTAAAACAATTTAATGTTATCATCAAATTTTAGGGCATCTCCTATACAATAAACGTGGGTTTTTGCCGTTTTTTGGAACGGAAGCCACCATGCGCGAGTCGGACTTGCACTCGGCCGTCTTTAACCTTTACCTTTTTTTTACTTCCAGCAACAATACCAACGTTCACCTACGGCATACAAATCGGCTGGTTGTCTCCCATGGGGCCACTGTTGAAGTCAGACGCTACTCCCGCGGAAGCGCCGCTCACAGACAGCGATATAACTTGGATGGCGGCGGCGCTGCCACTCGCTGGGATCTGCGGGATACCGTTCTTTAGTTACGCTTCAGACAGATTTGGGAGGAAGATATGTGTGATTCTAGTTTCTGTTTTATCTTGTGTAAGTATTTTTGTTTGTTTTTCTCCCAGTCAAAATTATTTATTTTACAATTGCTAATGCTTGCGGCTTCATTCACGTAGAATTCTGTTCCTGCATCCCAAGGGAACGTAGTCTAGGGATAATAAATCTGTATGTTATTCCACACTGTAATCTACCCCTGTAGCAAATTACAGCCAGATCTCTCAACCCGTTAGAGCGTACTTGAGTTACAAACATGCGAACATCTTGACAACAATTCTCATATAGTAGGAGAAACCTATACAAGCACTTGTAAAACGTCAAGAAATCAAAGGTAGGTAGGTATGTAGGTACCGCTAGTTCACAACGCGACCAGCCTTGTGAAGAACTGGCAAGAAACTCGGCGGGCGATTGTTTTTAGTTAGTTGTGTAGTTCGTAGATTTTTTAACTAAAATAGACCCGTGCAACTTCATTTTCATACAAGGAACACCACCCTACCTTAGGCACGCCAACAAAACACATTAAAAAAGAATCGTGGAAATCGGTTAGGAGAGAGTCCAATGAATGAGATTCTGTAACCATTTAGTAATCTGTGCTGTAACATAGGTACTTGCGACAGACGTTTCTCTGCCGGATGAGCCGCCGACAGAACGTTTCGATTGTGAGTTGTTCACCGACAGAACCTTTCAACTACAAACGTTTCGCCGACAGAACGATTAATGCAACCATATTAAGTGAATGGTTAACAGGTCACAATCAAATTATATGAGACGGTGACGAATTGTTTTATATGTAGGTATATTAAAGGCGGTGGGTGATGAATATTTATAAATATTGAAGTTAGAATCGCTCCTAGCCTTAGACCATATAACACGGGACTAGCCTTTGCGAACCACCGCTTACAAAAATATTCTGCCAGTTTTCATACAAGTGAAGGGGGAAACACAAAGACATATAAAATTTCATTGCATTTAAAAATGTATTAATCGACAAACGCGTAATGGCTGTTGTGTGTTAATTGTTATTGTACAGTCAACTACAATGTAATGTATTAGTTTAATCATATAAAATGATATAGTCCGAGAGCTGGCACGAATTTTTGGGTAGGTATTTGAGGCAAGCTGAAAACTTGTCAGATACCTCTCCTACTATATCCCAACTCGGAATTGCAGACCTGGCTGGTGAGTAGCGGGGCTAAATCAACCCCTAAATTTTTAAAAATATTATTTTTTTTTTCCAAAAAATATATTTGAGGCACTACGCAATTTATATATGTTGCAGTGTAATACTTAATGAATACGAAAAAAAAATAAGCCAGATAATTTAATCGGGGTTTTAACATTGCCAGACGCGTGCAAAAATATTTTGCAAAAAATTATAAAAAATGTTTTTGAGGCAGCTTGAAATTTTAATGGAGCGTTATTTATAAGTAAAAAATAAGATTCCCAAAAAGACAGATCGTTTCGGTGGGGCTTTCTACCTGCCAGGTGATCAAACAAATAATGAATTTGTACGAGCCTGTAGTGCTATAGACAAGCTGTAGTGTGAGAGAGAGAGCGCATAACGACAGCTGTCTTCGTTCTTGCTTGCCGCGTTACTATTGGCTCTGGCGAGGTCACGTGACTTACGATAACCCATAAGGTTTAAATTTATTTCATCAAAAACAATACAGATATCACTTGAAATATTAGGATTACAGTAATTCAGTCATTGTAGGCACATATAATATTTTCTTTTTCTATATCAAAGTAATAAAAGCAGTACAATCGTTAATATCTTACAATTCATGGTTTAACTTACACTTGACTAAAGTAATGGAATACCTATCAGCTACGGCAAGAAGTTGTTACAGTGTATTATCAGATCCTTGTCTGAACTAGGATGTTAATCCTGTGTCTCAGACGTTTATCTGACTAAGCAAACAAGAGAGCACATTATAATACTAATAATATATAATAATAAATAATACTAATAATATATAATAATAATATATACTAGTAATATATAATATATAATTTATTATTATTCCTATTCCGAAATATGTTAAATTATGTAATTTTAAACATTTAAAAAATTAAAAGATAAATAAAATAAAACGGGTTGTATAAAATATAGAATAAAATTAGTTTGACCAAATTATAAGTAGGTTCCTACATTTATATTAACTCAATATCTCTAAAATATTAATAAATGAATAGAATTTATTTCAATTTTATTTTATACTTGAAATAATTGTACTACTGGAGAGTTATTATATTTTTATAAACCTGGTTTTGCGATTTTTTATTTTAATTATTGCTTTTTTTAATACGTAACGTCCATAAATCAATACAATCTCTTTAACGCAAAATGTTTTTAGTAGAAATTCAGAAAATTTAATATTTTTAACTCCGAAATTTTAACTAGAAACCTCATGGGTCGCACGTGGCTTCGCCAGAGCTAATAGTAACGCGGCAAGCAAGAACGAAGACAGATGTCGTTATGCGCTCTCTCACACTCCAGCTTGTCTATAGCACTACAGGCTCGTACCCATTCATTATTTGTTTGATCACCTGGCAGGTAGAAAGCCCCACCGAAATGATCTGTCTTTTTGGTAATCTTATTTTTTACTTATAAATAACGCTCCATTAAAATTTCAAGCTGCCTCAAAAACATTTTTTATAATTTTTTGCAAAATATTTTTGCACGCGTCTGGCAATGTTAAAACCCCGATTAAATTATCTGGCTTATTTTTTTTCGTATTCATTAAGTATTACACTGCAACATATATAAATTGCGTAGTGCCTCAAATATATTTTATGGGAAAAAAAAAAAATATTTTTAAAAATTTAGGGGTTGATTTAGCCCCGCTACTCACCAGCCAGGTCTGCAATTCCGAGTTGGGATATAATAGGAGAGGTATCTGACAAGTTTTCAGCTTGCCTCAAATACCTACCCAAAAATTCGTGCCAGCTCTCGGAATAATATACTGATGTACAGGCTTTTCATAAAGCCAAAAGACCAAATGGTCATGTGCAATGGCAGAAAACAATGCTTAAGTAAGGCGCATCCTGTGGTTAGATGATCTAAGCTCCTAGCTCAGCTAACTCAGTGTTTTGACAAAATTCACTGCTTTAAACATTGTATGCTAGGGATGGGTGACGTTTACGTGGTAGGTAGGTACTTAGATATTTCCTGACCATTTTGGTCAAGGGTGGATTTTTTAAATATATATATAATCACTAGCTGTAGCCCGCGACTTCGTACGCTGCAGTATCTTTAGATTGATATAACTTTTTTAATTCTGAACCGATTGACATGAAACAAACACTAAATGTTAAGTGGAGCAAACCGCATCGCAATCGGTTGAGCGGTTGCTGAGATTAGCGTGCACAAACGTACAGACAAACAGACGAAATTCCTAAAAACCATTGTTATGGGTTCTGTTGCGTCCATAAAGCCCCCCTATAAACTTTTTTCTTATATATCTTCAATGTACAGACAGCGACCTGTTACGATTTTATTATATGTATTGATGATGTATTGATATTGATAAACGGGACACTAATACCACAGCCTACAGATCATAGTAGGTTTTTAGGGATCCGTAGCTAAATGGCAAAAACGGAACCCTTATAGATTCGTCATGTCTGTCTGTCCGTCCGTGTGTCACAGCCACTTTTCTCCGAAACTATAAGGCCTATGCTGTTGAAACTTGGTAAGTATATGTATTCTGTGAACCGCATCAAGATTTTTATATAAAACTAGAAAAAAAGCAGTTAATTTTGGGGGTCCCCATACTCAGAACTGAAACTCAAAAATTTTTTTTTCATCAAACCCATACGTGTGGGTGGATCTATAGATACCTAGGTCTTCAAAAATGCTATTGAGGTTTCTAACATAATTTTTTTCTAAAGTGAATAGTTTGCGCAAGAGGCACTTCCAAACTTCCCCCCCTCTAACTTCTAAACTAAGAGAATGATAAATCTAAAAAAAATACATAATGTACATTGCCATAAAATCTACCAACGAAAATTGGTTTGAACGTAATCGAGTAGGTAGTTTTTTTTAATACGTCATAATCCACAATTTTTGCCGAGAAAAATCACTACCACTGCGAACGTGTTATAACATCAATGAAAGTTACAACGAACCACAAGAACTTTTACATTATAACTAACGAAATATAGCTAGACAGTTCAATCACAGATTGTATTTCAGTTGCCGCTATACCAAAAAATACTAGGAACCGAAGAAAAATATTATTAAAAAGAATCTAAATCCACTGCGAAAACTATGTATTTACCTCTTTATAAGAAAATTGTGCTATATAACGGATTGAACGATTTGCTGGCGAATGAATTACTTACTGTCGAATTTCGATGGCGAACGAATCTCTAGTTAAATATAATTATTAGAACCACAGCAGGATGTAGATAGAGTGATAAACTGGTGATTACTTACATATACGGGTTTAACAGTATTTGTTTTACGCAACCATATGCGGAGTTAAATAAGACATGTGTACACTGCTATTGACGTCTAAGCAGAGCTATGTTTGATGATAATATAATATTACTAGCTAGGATCCTGCGATATTTCTCGCGAATAGTGAGAGTTATCAGAAAACTTTGTATTGGAAATCCTTGGTACAGCGACCTATATACCTATAGAAACCTAGGTACATTATCAACTATAATGAGTACTGTTGCGTAAACAGAACATCCTCGCCTCTAACTGCGATTTCTGATTTATTTTTATTCTACGTATAACGTGGTAAGCCTCCATGTCAAAATGAACGTAAGGCATTTAAAATTTTTAAAACCACACCCAATAAGGCCTTCAACTAATCACCTTTTGTCAACGATCACCATTTTACTGGCCACCCTAACCAAACAGTGCCTTCGCAGCACGGAAATGTCAAATTGAAAGGTCACAAAGTGATGACCCACTTGAGGACCAATCACAGCGAAAGAGGCTTAAAGCAGTGACCGTTTAAGAGAATCTATGGGCCTACGAGGAATCCTTATGACATCTATTATGCAAGCAAATTAATCCTGTTTAACTGTTGAGATCCTGGGCCTCTTAAGCCCCATACAGATTCACGGCGAGAACCCCCGTGAACACCCGAGCAGCGAGAATGTAATCTGTTGCTCACCCATCTCGCGAGAGCGAGATAGCGTCTCGCGTAGATAGCGTCTCGCGGGACGCGAGAGCGCTCGCCTGTTCTCGGCGAGAAGTCTCGGCCGTGAATCTGTATGAGGCTGTACATTTTAAGAATCTCAGTCGCAATGTCATTAAATAATTATTACCCGTCCACTTTCAGATATCCTGGACTTTAAAGTTAACAGCAATCATGCCGGTGACTCTTATAATCGCCAGGGTTATTGGAGGTCTTGCAGCTGGAGGCTGTTTCGTAGTAGTTCCTGTATATGTGAAAGAAATTTCCGAAGATTCTCTTAGAGGAGCCCTGGGTTCGCTGGTCATGACTGTTTGCAAGCTTGGCGTGATCTTCGTATATGCTGTGGGGATGACAGTGTCTTATAAAGGAAACCAGGCCGTGTATTTGGCTATATCTGGCCTGCACGTCGTCGTGTTCTGTTTCATGCCTGAATCACCAAATTACTTGCTCAAGATTGGACAAGAGAAGGTAAGTAGCTACTTATTTCTTGCAATGACTCACATACCTATGCCTGGCGCAGGTTTGACGTAGGCTTCTACAAATGATCTCTGGTGGGTGCTTTGCGGTATCACGCTAGCCAGCCGGGTGAGTTTAGCTTCGACCTCGCCAGTTATCAAGTAGGTTCACCAATAATAGGTGAAGCTAGCTGTACCGCAAAGATCTCAGAAGGGGAGGGAAATTAGATATTTTATTGATATATGAAAGGCACTATGATATCTTAGCTGCTAACGTTGTCAGTAGACACCAGTTGAAGTCTTTCTCACTGTTATTCTACCATGAATGAATCTATAATATAACCATTACAGAAAGCGGCGAAAACAATATCCTGGCTCCAAAGCTTGAACAGGAACCACAAGACAGTGACAGAAGAGTTGCACAAGCTAAAGGAGGAACAGAGACAGTACGATGAAATGTCACACGTGACGCTCGCCAGTGTGGGTAAAGTACGAACACTTGAATTGACTTTTATGTTTGTATTTTAATACTTGCGGAGGAACAGGTGAGAGAAGTTCCTTCGACACAAAGGGAGGATCCTCCGGCCAGGCAAAGTGATAGCGCGTAGTGGGCTGAAGCCCAACGGTTAATGTTGGGCTGTAGTATATAATATCATTCTTCGTCGAGACTTTCATATCGCGTTGCAGGACTTCTATTGTTATTCATGTGTCACCATGTGGTGGTCGCCATATACTTATTTAGCTCGTCAAAATGGCTAAGGAAATCCAAAGAACGTCCAAAAATCGAAATTGAAAGCTACTTTCACAGAAGAAATTCTGTTGACAATTGCCCTCAAATTAACGGCCCAAGAAATAAGTCTTCCATCTGTATCCTGCAATCTGTTTGGAAAATCCCGGGCCGTACATACACGCAGACTCCTGTGTGCTGCCAGCCTACAAGTTTGTGTCCACGTTCCAAGTTTTCATGTTTCGGGCGAAGATTCTGTCCTGTGTCCACTCTACACCTAAGAGTGAAGCCATAATGAATTGTTGTACTGAATTGAAAAAGAGAGGGTTGGATTAAGTTGAGCTCTCCGTAACATTTTTCACACACAACATCATCTAGCGCAAATTAAGCTAATATAAGCTTGTGCTATGGGATCTAGACGACTGATATATATACTCAAATATTTCTAAATACTTACATACATATTATACATAGAAAACACCCAAACTCCGAAACAAACATTTGTGGATCACACAAATATTTGGATCGACCCAGGAATCGAACCCAGGACCTCCAACGCGGCAGGCGGTATCACTACCGACTACGCCACAGAGGCATTTAAAAAATAACTGTATATTGCAGCCAAGAAATTATTCAGTGCTCAAGTAGCCCAAGGTTTTCCGTTAGGACAATCCGTGTCAATGTGTCAAGCGTAGGCAATCAATGCTAATTTCCGTTGCAGTACCGTTGAAAGTACCGGATTATCCCATAGATGTATAATTTCTTCTTCACCTTAATTAGCTTCTTAAAAAATAGACAATAATGCTATTAAGTAATTGCAGACCTTTTTTAGAACTTTTTATAAGAAACAATTTCATCATCTTCCTCAGTAAATGAGCTATTGGTTGAACTCGAAAAAAATATTTGAATTTCAACCCGTAATTCCGGAGATACTAGCTTCAAACAAACAAATAAACTCCTCAGCTGCTACATGTGAAGTATTAGGGAACGTTTCTCAAAACTCGACTTAATAAAGCCTTCGTGGCATGGTGGTCAAAAGACTGGCAGCATTCTTCCTTTGAATAGCCATTCCTATTTGCTGAGAGAGATAACTGCCAGCCGTTGGGTGATAAAACCAACTCTTGAATTACACCACTTGTACTGTTCCACAACATTAATTTACTTTACACCTTACCGGTTTTGCCTCTCGGCATTATTAAAGGTACAAGTGGTATTATTCAATATGTGCAGCAAGTTCCACCAAATGCCATCAACCAACAGTACAAATTAAATCAATTCTACTTTCGCAGTTCAAGACCAAGCGACCTTCTCAGCACTTCGGATGACACTCGTCCTGATGGCAATGCAAACGCTCTCGGGCTGCTTCGCCCTCATGAACTACGCAGCAGACGTGTTCCAGCGAGCCGGTACAGCATGGAGTCCTAACACGTTGGCGATCTTCATGGGGTCCTTGCAGTTAGCTGGGTCTTTCTTCACGACGATGTCGATTGAGAAGTTTGGGAGAAAGGTGAGGATGATTCTATTCTGGTATTACACTAAGATTATAAAGAGAATTAAAGAGATGTTATTTATCTAAGCTAATGTTATAAAGAGGTATGATATGAGATGTCATTGTTTGTCAACCTACCATTACTATGTAACCTCTTTTACAGTAAATAAAGAATTTGTATTTGTATTTTTTGCATTGAATAGTGTCCGTAAATACTGAATCGATTTAAAAAATTCTTTCACGAATTTGTTGCACTTGACGAACAGAAGTAGTCAAGTGCCTAAGTACATCAAATGATAGGTCTAGTTTTTAATATGTTGTCACTTTATATCTGGCATCGACCGTTACATTAGGAACGTCGTTCATTCCACAAGTTACAACCACAAATTAGAGATAGTACAGATGGAAACCTACTTACTAAATTCGCTGAGGCTACGCACACATAGGCAACTCATTCACAGACACGAGGTCAGGCGGTCTCAACCGAATTTTCGATACTGATTTGTGCGCGAGCGTGTGTAGCAGAGGGTAGGTGTGAAAAAAAGTACATACATGAGTTTTCCATCTGTACTATCTCTAATTTGTGTTACAACCCTCGACCATTCAGTTGAACATTGATTACTGCCTATGTTACATTAGGCGAGGTAAATTTAATACATATAGTTTTCTTATCATTTTATCATTCAGGTTAAGATTATTAGTGTTAAACCAATGAAATACCTTCAAGATTGCATTTTGTTGACATTGTCCTACATAACTAATTGTCTTTTTATTTTGGAATTATGAAAATACCACTACAGATTTGAAATTCAAATGGCCCCAGTATCGAACCTTGCGGAACGCCCATAGCACTACAAATCCCTCCCAGCTCTCTAGCTATTATGGTTCTTGAGATGCAGCCTCATGACATGACAGACCGACAGCGAAGTCACAGTAATAAGGTTCCGTTTTCACCATTTGTTACGGAACCCTAACAACATACATACCCTTGAAATCACTTTCGGTTTCTTCTAGATTTCTCTAGCCTTCAGTTCCTTAGTGGTGTCGCTATGTATGACGACTCTGGCGACCTGCTTCCTCCTCGGCAAGGACGTATTGAGCTAGATTTCTCTGAACGTGTACTATTAAAATCGATCCTCTGAAGTCTTCTATCCAAATATACGGCATCGAGAGTCTTGCTCCTTATCCCGTAATGATGCCATTTAATGCTGAAAACTAAAAACTACTTTTATTGTCTTTTAGATTTCTCTAGCCTTCAGTTCCTTAGTAGTGTCGTTATGTATGACGACCCTGGCGACCTGCTTACTCCTCGTCAAGAGCGCAGTGAGCAACTCTCTAAACGTGTACTATTAAAATCGATTCTCTGAATTCTTTCATCCAAATATGAAGCCATCGAGAACCTTGCTCCGTATCCCGTTTTGGTGCCATTTAATGCTGAAAACTAAAAACTACTTTTATTTTCTTCTAGATTCCTCTAGCATTCAGTTCCTTGGTGGTGTCGTTATGTATGACGTCCCTGGCGACCTAATTTCTCCTCTGCAAGGGCGTAGTCAACTGTATCTCACTAAACGTGCACCATTAACATCGATCCTCTGAATTCTTCTGTCCAAATATACGGCATCGAGAGCCTTGCTCCTTATCCTGTATTGGTGCAATTTTATCATGAAAAAACATATGTACAGTCACCTCCAATATTGCATGGGCCCCTTAAGATCTATAATCCCATGCACATTTGAGTCCAAATTCACAAAAACTCCACTAGATGGCGCAACTTTACTCGAATATAATATTGCATAGACACCTTAAAATCACAAAAAAATGTACTAGATGGCATATTTACATTACTCAAAAGATTAATGAGTGACTATTATGACAATAATCGCGTTCCTGTGTGAGGTATTAAAAAAATCGGCAACGCTAGATACTTGACTCCCAATGTTATCCGAGAGATGGCGTCAATTCTCAGTGCAAAGCAATTTCGTTTCGGATTGACCATGCATTCTCAAATTCGTCTGAACCTACCTTGATACTGTCGATTGATGGCACTTGATGGAACTTGTTACACATTAGGTTAGGTATTACAATAATAAATATTGTGGAACAGTACATGTGAAGATTTTTAATAAATATACTTTCGTTTTCTTCCAGATTCCTTTAGCCTTCAGTTCCTTAGTGGTGTCGTTGTGTATGACGACCCTAGCGACCTGCTTCCTCCTCGGCAAGGGCGTGGTGAGCTGGCTGCCTGTGACTGCTGTGTGTCTCTGCTTATTTGCGTACGGAACCGGGCTAGCTCCTGTGCCTATGGTGATTATGGCTGAAGTGTTTACATTCCAGGTGAGGAGGAACTTTTGAAAACATATTTCTTGTAACTTTATTCGTGCTAGCATCTCTTTATCTCTTATTAACTCTAGACCTACTTTTATTCAGCGTTTTAGGAATTTTGCCTACTTCAAGCTTCGGATTAATATCCGGGCCTGTAAAATAAACCCTTTGCGCTCAGTAAGACTACTTCGCAGTATGCCTAACTCGCGATACTCTTTATAGCATGACGTTGTAATATTATACCTCCATCAAGTCCTCGTCATAAGACATTTCCTTTCAAATACATCCTCCTCCGAGCCTTTCCCTAACCCAGTCCGTTTTCCAGTGCGGCTGAACTTCGATATTTTCCGTGAAGCGCCATCACACCTCCACAACCGATGGGCGATATCGAAGTTCTGTAGTTAGATCAATGATATAAAAAACTATAGATACGTTATAGACACTTGAAAATGGCAACACGTAAAGTAGGTAATTACCTGAAAATCTGTGACGCGGCTGTAGGGTTAGCGAAAGTTCTATTAGCACTGTATTAAATTCTGTTAGTAAAGAAAACTCAAAAAAAACATGCCTTCATGTATCTACCTTCAGATGATGCACAAGCTACACAGCAACTGTTCAATATAAAAACGTGTCATTTCATGCGTAAGTACAATAGAAATAGTAATATTATTTCATTTTCTCGGATCGATGAAATGGCGGCAAGCATAATTAATGCAGAAGGATAATGTACTCTATAGTCTGGGGTTTGGCGCTCGCGACCCGTAAGGGGATGTCGGGGAGATTTTGTACTAAGGTTTTATTTTGCTATTTGAATATTTTTTTTATTTAGGTAATTATATTTCTTTAAAAAAAGTAATGAAACATAATAATAATAATATATTAAGATTATTAAAATGATTTAAACTAGAAATATTGGGATTACTTACTATAATAGGTACTAAATTATTACTTGTTAAATAGATGTTTCTGTATGATATTGTTATATTTTTATTTTATGACTTAAATTACGTTAATAATTACTAATCCGATAAACTACATTAACATTTTATAAATTTAAATATTACGTAGGTACTTTACCCGTAAATACATTAACCATATTTTGTCTCAGTAAGTGAAATTCAAGTATCCCCTTTTCCCCACATTCCTCTGACTATTGACTTCATGCATGCTACCACAGATAATTTATAGAATTCTTTTTTCAAATTTATAAAAGTTTAGCTGTTTTTGAAAGCTGCAATGTTCGTGTATAACGTGTCTATATATGATACGTCTTTGAGTTAGATTGACTGTTCTGGTTTATACAAGATGTTGACATCAGGCATCGCTATGCAATAAGGTATAACATATCTATCCTATGTATATATGTAGTAATTTATAGTATATTCTACGACAGGCGGGTTCCTTGGAAAGCCTTGTATCATCACATTCTTCGTGCTCATCGAAATTAAATTTTACTATTCTTCAAAAATATTTTTGTTGCCAGGTGCGGGCGCGTATGGCAGGAGTATCAATGGCATTCTCATTCTTCTGCAGCTCAATGACCGTTCTGTTCTTCACACCAGTAGCAGACCAGTTCGGTGCTTACGTAGTGTTCTACAGTTTTGCTGCGGTCACTCTGTTTGGGGTGGTCTACACTGTACTGTGGGTTCCAGAGACGAAAGGAAAGAGCTTAGAAGAAATTCAAAAGTACTGGAAGAAGACTAGACCAGTTTATGTATAACGAGCGGACGTCTCGTTCACCAGCGTAGCTCCCGTTCCCGTGGGAATACGGTAATAAAATATAGCCTATGGTCACCGAGAATAACGTAGCTTCCCATCAGTGAAAGATTTGTTCAAATCGGTTCTGTTGTTTCAGAGCCTATTCGTGCAAACAAGCAATCAAATATTTCCTCTTTATAATACACTCGAGAGCAATGAATCCGGGTCACTTAAAGAATGTTAAAAATCTCGGAAACTAAAAATGATAGGTTAATGCAATAAATTGTATTTAATAGACAATGTAATACTCCTTAAATGAAAGTAAAAAAAATATGAGTCACCATACATTTTATTAACACAAAATTACATAAAGAAAAAACTGCCGATCTCTCCTTCAAACAAAAATAGGAAACATGAAATTTTTGAACTTTATTACGATTTTCTTGAATTTTAATACTTCGTATTGCCTCCTCGTGCTTCCATTACTGCGTTTACGCGGTTTGGCATGCTGTACACCAAGTTCCTTATACGATTTTGGGGAATATTCTCCCATTCCTCTGTGAGAGCAATTTTGAGCTCACGAAGCGTGATTGGGGGAGGGTTTCGTTGTTTTACGCATCTGCCTAGCTCGTCCCAAGCATGCTCGATCGGGTTGATATCCGGGCTGCGCGCTGGCCACTCCATACGAGTAATGTTCATCTCTTGAAGGTAGTCATTCACAATCCTACCTGTATGAGGTCGGGCATTGTCATGCATAAATATAGCATCCTCACCTAAATTGACCATAAATGGACCAACGTGATCATTGAGGATTTCTTCCACATATCTTACGCTAGTTAAAGAGCCGTTTTCTATGATCACCAGCTCTGTGCGACTTTCAGAAGAAATTCCGGCCCACACAAGTACAGACCCACCACCGTAGGCTACTTTTTCTTCGATGCATGCTTGCTTGAATCTTTCCCCTGGTCTTCGATACACTCTGTGTCTTCCATCGTGCTTGTAGAGCATAAATTTTGATTCGTCGGAGAACATAACTTTTGACCAATCTTCAATACTCCAATTTACGTGGCTCTGGGCATACCTTAGTCTCGAAATACGATGCCCACGCTCCAGTTTAGGGCCGTTTGCAGGTCTAAGGGGTTTTAAGTTAGATTCAGCAAGCCGACGTCTTACTGTCCATGCACTTGGGTTACTTCCTCCGAGGCGTCGAAACTGATTGGTGAGTTCAGTTCCTGTGAGAAAGCGATTTCGAAGCATGGTGTTCACCAAGTATCGGTCTTCTCGTGCTGTGGTACACCTGGTTCTGCCCGTTCCTGGTCTGCGTAGGTTAGAACCAGTTTCTTCGTAACGTCGGAGAACTCTTTGTACTGTTGACAGCGACACACCGACAGTCCTGGCTGTATCGCGCTGACTCCGGCCGGTTTCCAGCATTGTAAGTATTCTGGTGCATTCTTCAGGCGTAAGCGACATAATTTCAGCTTGATTAATGAATATAGAGCACTATCAACATGGTTTATGTACCCACATAAATGACAGATTACAAACAAAAGCAACACCAAATGCTGTAATTTCGTAGTTCCATCTTCGAAAGTGGCCCTTTTTCAAATTTGATTTTTTTATGATATAACTTTACAATAACTAAGAAGTTTTAATACCTTCATTTAAGGAGTATTACATTGTCTATTAAATACAATTTATTGCATTAACCTAGCATTTTTAGTTTCCGAGATTTTTAGGATTCTTTAAGTGACCCGGATTCATTGCTCTCGAGTGTATTAGTACAGATGGATTAAAGGTGTTCTAAAAAGATGTCGGAAACTTCAAACTTTAGTTTCCTCGAACTTTTACAGTATGGGGTTTTTCAAAAAGAGTCTAAGAAGGTTTTTTGAAGAGTCAGGAGCGCGAGTGTAGTACTTTTGATGTTGTAAACGTCCATAGCCTAGGTGGGTGTTTGTTGATCTATCGCCTTAGTGGTTGATATAAGCAGTGCGTACAGCGGTACCTACCTTAAATTGACAAGGACGATGAAGGTATACATTGGACAAAAGAACCATTGGCCGTCGAATTTTGATAGTAATGCATAAAAAAAAAAGTGTGTGCATGTAACCTTTACGCGCGATTGTAGTAAAACTTCTATGCCATTGACGGCATCAACTGTCATAATTAATATCATTCATTCCAATTTTGAATAGCGGAAACTACGTTTCCCCTAATTAAAAATTCAAATAGCGTTACTTTCAAAAAAAAAATCTGAGTAAACTCCCTAGACGCGCTTAAAGAAGTTTTATTTCAAAAAGTTTTCTTATATTTAGAAGAAAACTTTTTGAAATAAAACTTCTTTATGAAGAAAGAATAAATATTCTGCGTCAAATTTAACGTTCCGTTTACCCAATGTTCTTAAAATTTAGTTGTTAAAAAGTATCTATCATCTACTTGAATGGTGTAGCAGACCCTTTCTGCCTTATTGTATAGATAAGCAATTCCAAGACGTTGTTGATAAAACCCCAGTAACTCATTATGGTGAGCTCAATATAACTTATATATAACGAAAGTACTTAAGTAATAATTGTAAGTTTATAACGTAAGTAATGTACTCAAAACCCTTTTTGGAGTTCCGTATCTCAAAGGAAAAAACGGAACCCTTATAGGATCACTGTGTTGTCCGTCCGTTTGTCTGTCACGCTCACGACCCTTCATCTCGTTAACGTGTGAAGGTATTTAATTTAGACTCCCTTGAAGGTGTCGAAATACACGTTTTGAACGACAGAAACAATCGTAAAAATTACTCTGTGTAGGTTCCGAACACAAAGCGTAAAAACGGGACCCTATTATATTACTGAGCGACGGGACTTCGCCATCCGCCTGTCGGAGATTTTTGAAGCTGTAGCCTATTTTTGTCTATTAGGTACTGTCTATCATTACATAGTATTAGGGGAGGATTATTAGGGGAGGATGTAGTGTGCCTTCACGAAGAGCGTTACCTGTGCTCGGGCCCTCCCCGTAAGTAGCGGCGAAAGCGAAAACGCGAAACCAATCACTACCGAGAAATGAGTCCCGACAGGGCTAGGGCGTCCCCCCGAGGCGACGCATACCGGTGTGCCCCCGTCGGTATGACTGCATGCGCACGCGGCGAAGGGGGCCGCCACCCTTCACGCAGCGCCAACTCTGGCGGGATGCGAGGAGCCGAGTGCCGGATAGGCACGTGGAATGTGCGTGGTGGTATGGAAGGTAAGATGAATGAATTGATAGATGTAATGAAAGAGCGATGCCTGGATGTATTGTGTGTCACAGAGACGAAGCGGAAGGGGAGCGGCATTGACGATCTTCCTGGCGGCATAATTGCTTTGTGGTCCGGAGTGGACCAAGAGGATCATGCCAGTAAGGGAGTGGGTGTCTTGCTCTCCTCCCGTTTCGCTTCTGGAGTGAAAGATTATGGATTGGCAGGCCCAAGACTCCTGTGGGTACGTATAAAACTGGGGATCACGAGAGTTTTTTTGGTCGCAGCCTATGCTCCCGTCAGCTCGGCTAATCCCCAAGTGCTCGCGGAGTTCTGGGATTCCGTTAGGGACGTCCTCGATTTGGCTGAGGGGAATGAAAAGTTGATCATGTGTGGTGATTTGAATGGATGGGTGGGGACCAAGCGAGATGGCTTCGATGCTGTCCTTGGTCCGTATGGAGATAAGAGAGCGAATGATGCTGGTAAGTCAATCTTAGACGTATGCTTGGAACGAGACCTCCTTGTGGCGAACAGTTTATTCCGTCACAAAGATATCCACACGTATACTTGGAGACGGAAGGAAGAAAAAAGTGTAATTGATTTGATTTTGATAGACAGTCGTCTCCGAGAGGCTATAAGGGATACAAGGGCCTACAGAGGCCCCACTCTTGAAACTGACCACTACCTGGTGGTAAGCCGGTTTGTTGGTCTTTTCAAGAAGTGGAGGCACTGGCGAGTGCGTGTCCCCTTCGGAGACTATGAAAGGATAAAGAGTGAAAAACTGGAAGATGAAAGCGTAAGGAGTATGTATGTAGGCTTAGTCAGTGAAAGGCTTGCAAACGCGAGCCTTTCCGACTTAGATGTGGATGAATGCTGGAATATTATGAAAGAAAGTATAGTGGATAGTGCAAAAGAAGCATGTGGGAGTGCAAAGAGACATGAACATTCGAAAGGTGATGCCTGGTGGGATGCAGAGGTACAATCCTGCGTAGCAAGAAAGAAGAAAGCGTGGTTGGATTATGTCTCATCTTTGCAACTGAATGACAGTATGAAAGACACGAAGAAAGAAATTTACCGCCTCTGCAAGAATGAAGCCAAAGCTTTAGTGAAAGAGAAGCGTGAAAGAATAAATTTGATTGCGGAAGAGAAGCTGACGAGGAACTTCGAGACAAATACCAAACTCTTTTGGAGGGAGGTCAAGAAGTCTCGGAGCTGTTCGTCAGTTTCCAGAATGGATAAGATAAAGAGTAAAGCTGGGGACATTCTTGCGGACCCATTAGAGGTGTTAGAGCGGTGGAATGAGTACTTTGGAGAAATGTATGAATATCTCCCGGATGCGGGCACTGCGAGGGAGTCGATGACTGATCTTGCGGTGCAAGCATCAAGCGGAGATATTACTTTG
Organism: Miltochrista miniata; assembly: GCA_933228765.1. Lineage (NCBI taxonomy): Eukaryota > Metazoa > Arthropoda > Insecta > Lepidoptera > Erebidae > Miltochrista > Miltochrista miniata. The sequence continues at coordinate 10,592,562 of OW121769.1, forward strand.
GAAGAGATTGAATGGTCGATACGAAGCTTGAAAAATGGAAAGTCTGCGGGAATTGATAGGATATCTGCTGAAATGATCAAATTAGGTGGTCCTTGCGTCCGAGACGCCTTCTGGTCATTAAGCAATCTATGCTGGAAGACTGGAAGGGTCCCAATGGACTGGAGGCGTGCTATCATCGTGCCCTTGTATAAAGGCAAGGGCTCACGTATGGAGTGCGCCAACTATAGGGCCATCAGTTTGATCAGTATAGCAGCTAAAGTGTATGGCAAAATTATTGAAAGGAGAATGAGGGTGGAATCTGACGGATTACTGTGGGAGGCGCAGGGTGGTTTCCGAAATGGAAGGGGATGTATGGACCAAGTTTTCTCTCTCCGCAACATCGTAGAGAAGCAGCTGGCTGTAGGCCGGAAGGTTTTCTGCGGTTTTGTGGACATGGAGAAAGCATTTGACAGAGTTGTACGGAAGGATCTCTGGGATATATTGCCAGGATACGGGATTGATGGTGCGCTGCTTCGTGCTGTGCAGTCTACATATGTGGGATGTACGGCATGTGTGCGGGTGGGCGGCAGCCTGTCTCCCTGGTTTGACGTCAACATTGGCGTCAGACAGGGCTGCGTGCTGTCGGCTCTGCTGTTTGTCCTGTACCTGGACGATTGTCTTAAGAGAGTAAGATCGATGAATGTTGGATTGCGAATGGGTGACTTACTTGTGAACTGTTTGCTGTATGCAGATGATGCCGTGCTCATAGCCGAATCGCCATCAGAACTACAGTCACTAGTCACAACGATGAAAGATGATTGTCTAATGAGAGGCTTACAATTGAACGCGACTAAAACGAAAGTGATGGTATTCGAAAGAGAAGAGGACAGAACGAATGCCAGGATAACTGTAAATGATGTAGTGCTGGAACAGGTGGATGAGTTTGTATATCTTGGATGTGCATTTAGCAGGGATGGACGGTACACCGCTGATGTAGAAAAGAGGGTAACTGCGGGCAATAGTGTGAATGGAGCGTTAGGCAAACTTTTAGGTACCAAGGGCTTAAGTCAAAAGGCCCAGCTCGCAGTACACAATGCGGTGCTGATACCTACGCTAACGTATGGAAGCGAGAGTTGGGTATGGCAGGAAACGCATGAAAGTAGAATAAACGCGGTCGAGATGCGCGCGCTACGCAAAATCTGCGGAGTAACGCTCGCAGATCGCGTTCGGAATGAAGATGTAAGAAAGAGAGTTGGTCTGAAAGAGAGTGTCGGTGTTAAAGTAAGGAAGGGCATGCTACGATGGTTCGGGCATGTGGAACGAATGGGAGATGAAAGAATGACAAAACAGATATACAACGCGAAAGTGGATGGACGTAGGAGTCGGGGAAGGCCACGACACACCTACCACGACCAAATTAATCGTGTGTTAGTTGAAGGTGATGTCAAGAGCCGTAGGAACCGACGTGCATGCATGAAAAGAAAAATGAAAGTTGAAGAAGCAAGTGAGGTGTGTATGGACCGTGCCGTGTGGCGCTCGGTTCTTTCTGCCTACCCCGCAAGGGATTTGGCGTGAAGATAGTTAGTTAGTATAAAACAAAGTCGCTTTTTCTGTCCCTATGTCCCTTTGTATGCTTAAATCTTTAAAACTACTCAACGGATTTTGATGCGGTTTTTTTTAATAGATAGAGTGATTCAAGAGGAAGGTTTCTATGTATAATAACATCCATTAAATAGTGGAGTAATACTGTATACCCGTGCGAAGCCGGAGCGGGCCGCTAGTATGTGTATATATGAATGTCAGCTATCTTCAGCCCATTCTGGGGACGTCCTTCCGAGGGCTTACCCAGGGCTCCCAACCGTAGGCTGTAGGTAAGGAACGTGTGGTGTTTAGTCGGTAAGAGTCCGGTATAGAATCCATGACAGATTTTTCACACGTTAAGAAAAAGCAATTTACAACCAAATTCGTTCAGTACAGGCGCGAAATCGGAGACATGCGGACTACTCCGTTGAAAATTTTCCAAAATTAGTGTTTCGAGTGTTTTATGAGTAAAAGTGGTGGATTTTTAAGCATAAAAGTTCGACAAAGTGCACAAGTGTTGGAAAGTGACAAAACGCAGTGAAACGTGACTCTTCCATTTCTCGACAAACTCCAGAGACACTTTTAGTAAAGTACCACCGCTTTACTAGAGAAGACTGACTTTGACTTAGGGCTGCACTTGACTTTGACTAGACTTAGAGGACGAGGACTGTGACTTGAAAAATGAAGATATAATAAATATAAGACTAGGCTGTATGGCTCAAATTGCCTTTGCCTATCCGAAAATGGATAAATAAAACTACTACTACTACTCGTTCAGTACAGTAGTTAGAACGTGCTTAAGTAACAAAGATCTTCAAACAACCCTTTTCACATTTATCGTATTAGATACTTATAGAATTAATATCTGTGATACTAAGTATTTGATTTACAGTCGCAAATAATAATTTCAGTGAGTATGCTCTACCTACATACTCACTAAAATTAATATAACCTAAAGGTAATATCGACCATAATTTTTATAATCTATACCTATATATAAAAATGTTGTGTGCGTTTAAGTACTTATTAAAAACTCAAAATTTACTGAATCGACTGAGCTAAAATTGGACACGATATACAATAGGATTCAGAGATGGTTTTAAGCTACTTTATACACTTTTATCATAACAGCAATAAGAATAAAACAGCGTTAAAAAGTGATTTTACCAATAGATGGCGCTGGTCTTTTTTTTTAATTATATTCTGCCAGCTTCAGAACAAAATATTATAAACAACTTATTTAGAAGGTACCTACCAGATTGCTGTTTTTTAAGAGAAGTTTGATTGCGGCCTTCTTGCATTCCGAATAATAAAACAGAGTATGTACTTACGTAATAAAGAGGTCAGTATATGTTTTGCATCTTATTTTTGAAGTTAGAGTTTTGGCGCGTTAGGGAAATATTATTAGAGTGAATTTATTTTTTTAAGCGTGCGCACGATGTTTCAAAAACTGAACATTGATCACAGAGTAGTTTTTTTTTTAAGTGAAGCTTGTATTGATTTGGATTTGGATATTAATTGGATTTTCAGAAAGATTTATAATTTTGGTTACGGCTCAACTTTAATTTTTATGTATTGTATTTTTATATTTTTATGTAATCCTTTGGTTTGTTACTCATTTCTCATAGGTATAGTCCGTTCATAGTTAATTTACCTCTAGCTGTGAGGTTGGCTTCCCCGATTTTCGTGTTACCACACTAAGATTTTTTTCTCCCATGTACTCCAACCTTAAGTCGGAACTTATTTTCTTCTTTTGCTGCCGTTTTTTCGGGCGTGGAAATTATTTGAGATGTGGAAGCAGCACCTGTGCCCTCCTTGACGAGTGTCTTTTTTGAATTACATATCCATTTTATGTAAATAAAAATTAAATTTAAGGAGAATATTTTAGTAACAGAACTACGTTTTTAGTAATGTTAATTATACTGACTAATGGATATTTACATAAAAAAAACTCTCAGGCTTAACGGTTCCATCTTATAATCTCCCCTAATATGCGGTAAAATGTCTGAAGCTGGCACTCATAGGGGGACTTTACTGCAATACCAACTTACAGAAAACGATCTGTCAGAGGTAAATAAACTGTGAACGAACTATACATAAACCCACCATAAAAAGCACCACAGCAAGGCGTGGCAGGGTACCGCTAGTTTTATATAATTTTTGTATTACCTACATAATATATAATAATAATTATTATTATTATTTATTTAGCAGGCAGGCAGTTGTATACAACTGATAGTACCTGTATCCTTTTTTCCTTCATTGGTTTCATCGCTACTTGTTCTTTAAATGTTTATCAAGCCTGTTCTTGAATTGTATGGTATTTTCGGCGGACACCACAAATTCCGGCAGCCTGTTCCATGCTCTGACAACCCTGTTGCTTAAGAAATGCCGATGTGGATTGTTGTTGGACAAACTTGTGCTCAATTTCAAGTGATGACCTCTGAGACGAACATTATCGTTGCGTGTAAATAAGTTGTCCAAATCTTTAACGTCATAGTGCCCATTCAGTATCTTAAATGTTTCAATTAGGTCGCCACGTTCCCTGCGGTCCTTCAAAGTTGTGAGCCTCAATATCGTCAAACGCTCCTCATAGGGTTTTTGTTTGAGTATTCTAGGTACTTTAGTAAAACGTCTCTGTACCCTCTCCAGGAGTTCAATATCTTTAACAAAATAGGGGCTACATATCTGAAATGCGTATTCCAATATCGGTCTTATGAAGGACTTGTGAATCTTTATCATCATCTCTGGAGTTAGGGTTCCGAATGCCTTCCTAATGAGGTAGATCAAGCTATTCGCCTTCTTCGTAACAGATGATATATGAGCCTCCCACTTTAAATCCTCGGTGATCTTCACCCCTAGATCTGTCTGTACTTGGACCTCTGCTACTCTTGTGTTGTTCAATATGTATGTATGATGAGGATTGCGGTTTCCTATGTGCAGTACTGAGCATTTCGAGGCATTTAAATTAAGGAGCCACTTCTTGGACCAGTCTGCTATTCTGTCCAGATCATCTTGAAGACGCTCATAATTCATCAGTGGGTTAGCAAATATCTTTGTGTCGTCCGCGAAGACGCTGACGCTACATTTCAAGCTGTGGGGTAGGTCAAAGGTGTAAATAATGTATAGTACTGGCCCCAAAACGGAGCCCTGCGGTACTCCACTGGTTATGGTGCGATGGTCCGACAGTGTTTCACCCACTCTCACCCGAAAAGATCTCTGTTCCAAAAATGCTTTGATCCAGCTCAGTAGTCTTCCACGAATTCCCACAAATTGTAGTTTATGTAAAAGTCTCTTAATTGGTACTTTGTCAAAAGCCTTCTCGTAATCCAAATATATTACATCTATAGGCTCTCTGCAATTGAAATCTTTGGTCCATGATGACAAACATGACAACAAATTGGATATGGTGGACCGATGTCGGCAAAAGCCATGCTGCTGCACCGGAATCACAGGATGCGCAGCTAAGAACTCTCTAATATGCTTTACTACATTTTTTTCCATAATCTTACAGACTACACTGGTCAGGCTAATAGGTCTCTAGTTAGAGGGCTCCAATTTACTTCCCTTTTTAAATATAGGTGTTACAATGGCATTTTTCCACATATCTGGCAGCACTCCTGTGTTGTATGAGGTCTGCATTATTATACTTAAGTAGTCCGCGAGGTCACATTTCTTCAGAATGATCACTGGTAGTTGGTCTGGGCCAGGCGAAGAGTCTGTTTTCAGATCCTTAATGGCATGTTCGATTTTGTCTCTTGAGAACTCAATATCTCCAATGGATTCTCCTACCCGTAGCATTGGATCCAAGTAAGGTAATTTATCAAGTGGTTCCTTTTGGTAGACGCTTAGGAACTGATCTGCAAATACATTAGCTATTTCGACTGGTGTAGTTACAGTTTCGCCCTGCCCATTACGCAGAACGGTAGGGATGCTTATCTTTGATGCAACTTGCTGTCGTAAGTATGAATAAAATTTTTTTGGTCCCGCTTGTAATATGTCCATCTCGTAAGATATACGTGAAGCTCTGTTAAGATTTGTAAGCTTATTGTTCAATCTCCTATATTCCTGGTAAGTCTCATCAAGCCCAGTCAAGGTGTATCTGCTCCATAGTGACACTTTTTGTTTAATCAGTTGTTTCGTTTCATTTGATACCCAGGGCTTATTCTTGGTATTATATCTGCAATTCATACGAGGTACGTACAGATTGATAGATTCATTTAGGGCCTTATGGAAAATGTCATATTGTGTTCTTGCACAGCTGTTGTTAGCTAAACTTTCAGGTGGTATGGTATGTAATTTTTCTCTGATTTTATTGAAGTCAGCTTTGTTATAATTTAGTCTGGAAGTTGGAGTGCTGATCTGATTTTGTGCTTGAATGTGTATGGTTGTGACTAGACAAGTATGATCACTCTTTCCAATAGGCGCTTGATGGTAGATATCTGCTATTAATGGTGGATCATTCGTTAAAATTAAATCCAGAGTTGAAGGTCTATTTCCCTGTCGAAACCTGGTGTGTCTATCCACTAACTGCTCAAGATTATTGTCTTTGTACCATTGTAGAAAGTTATGTTCTATTGGAGTTAGGTATCCATTATCATCAAGGGGCCAGTTGACCCCACTATAATTGAAGTCACCCATTATAATAACCGTATTAGTCTCCGACACATGGCTTAGGGAACTCAGTAGGGTGTTGTCTTGGTCTAGTGTTGAGTTTTGTCCACGGTATAATCCACATAAATGAAGCACCTTGCCTCCTACTTTCAAATCAAGCCATAGGCATTCTGTGGCTTCGTGTTTGGTGTTGTATTTAGTGTTTAGTGCTGTTTTCATAAAGTTTACCCTGTTTGAAGAGTAAATTGCAACTCCACCGCTACGTCTGCCAAGCCTGTCATCTCTATACAAGTCATATCCTGATATTCTGATCATAGAGTCAGGTATGTCTGGTTTAAGCCATGTTTCTGATAATATAATTATGTCCGGTTTAACCGTTTCAACTCTTGCAATGAATAAATCCAGTTTAGCAGTGACTGATTGAATATTTGTGTACATTATAGTAATTGTGACCAATGCTGTTTGAGGCTGAGATTTAACAATAGTGTGTTTGATATTATCATCTGTATGTGGGACATTCGTGTAGTTATGGCTTTTGCTACTTAGTTTTTTTGGTGGTGATTTTTTACTATGGTTGGATACCCTCGAATTTATTTTATAGTAATGTCTGTCTCCCCATCATTAATTCGCTTGCCAAGTTCTTCTCTTAGGTACTTCATATATTCTCTCTGCATAGGAGTAAGATCAGCCGTGACAGACTTGGGCTTCCTCAGTTTACCTCTATTACGCAGTATCTCAACGGCATCAAATTTGCTACGCAGGGTAACTTTCAGTGGTCTTGGTCTTGCTTTATCCCCTCTCTTAGGCGCACCAAGGCGGAAGAGCTTTACACCATCGAGGTTTACCTTATTTGTTATACTTTCAACCACAGCCACAATCTCCTTCTTATCATGCTCTTTTCTCACATCAGCAACATCACTAGTTGATTCCGGCACATCATAAATTATTATATTAGTGGCTCTGTTGGCCCTTTCATTTATTTCTTGAATTGCAGACTCAGTCACAAGCATATTCGGTCTCATACGTAGATGTTGTACCTCATCAGTTAGTTCATTCAACTTTTTCATAATCAATGGGAGTTGAGACAATGCAGACTTACAGTCACCGCAGAGAAATGTCATAACACGGGCAACAGTCTTCAGTTCGAGCACCCTCACTTCAGTCGGTGACAACCCATGGCAATCCCCACAAAGCAAAATTCTACACGATTCACAATTAACTGGTAGCTTTTTATCAGTGGCCACCTTACCACATTTGCCACATTTTTCCTGAGATACACTCTTTTTGGAACTCATTTTGTTAGGTGTCTACAATTGTTACACTGACAACACTGAGTCTGACAGTTCTACAAAAATATAAATGTTTAGTGGGTAGTCTAAATTTTCTCCACTGATACAAATGTCAAACGTGAATTTGTTTGCACTATTTTTACAAAGTTTTTATATTTATTTCATGGAAAAAACACTGGTACACGTCACTCAACAATGGTAAATGTTTTTACAAAGTTTTGATCACTGTTTGCACACTTTTGACTACGTAATTAAATAAAAAGAAGGAGCGCGATGTTACTCTCAACTACCGAAATTTGACAGTAATAATGTATCTACTATTCACGTTGTTATCTCTGTTAAAATTAGGTTGATAATTTTGACAGCTCACGCCTATGAAGTATCGGATTTGTTTATGTCAAGTATACTTCAAAAAATTATCGTAGCACATAGACGAGTACCGCCCACTTATCGTAGTGAAGCGTCTTCCAACAATACCGTAGAATCGATCATAGACAAATAATTCGAATTAATCGAAATTAAGTAGCATTTAAATGCAAGTAAAGTTAATAAGTAGGTATCTACAATATTTATTTGTAATATGATTAGCTAAGTATAATATAAACAATAATAATGCAATTATATTTACCTAATTACCTAAAATAATAAAAAAGGCTTTTTGTAACTATCGATTTAAAATTTTATGCAATCGATAATCGAATAGATTCATTAACGATTGGACACCATGGGGTGCCCTACTAAGAGCTGTCAAAATTATCATCCTTATTTTAACAGAGTTATAATGAAATTATATAAATAATCTTCGACCAAGTAATGGTATAGACGGGCCCATCCATTCAATAGTTTTGAAGACTAAGGCGCGTCGCCCACACGAGCTGGAGTCGAGGCGGCGTCGAAGCACGGTCGCATAGCGGCGCGCCGCTTCTACGTTTCCTTCAGAAATACAGGGCAGTGCGCTCACATACTAGAGTCGCGTCACAGACTAAGTGAAGTCGAGGCGGAGGCGGCGTGGGGGTGCTGTACTCGACCGCGCCGCGACTCCATCACCATTTTGTTTTGCACGTAGACGTGTTTACACTCTTTAAACATACGTGAAGATTTTGAAACCAACGTAAAATTTATTGAAATTGTACGAATGAATCCTTGTATTTATGATCAGACTGTCTGATTATTATAGCAACAGGAACAAGTAAGAGCACCCGCGCCTCGACTCTATATAAACGTCACGCCTCGACGCCGCCGCTACCGCGCCTCGACTTACCAGTGGGTGACGCGCCTAACGTCTTCAAAACGCTTGCGCTTACTCGGTTGTAGTCGGTGTTATTGTTCCGAAGGTGAAACACGTGTGGCAAGATGAGATTTTACACAAGATGCCTTCCTGTGCGTTCCTGAAGTGAAAAAACACTACCCTAAACTCGAAAAAAGAATGTATGGGTGCATGTCGTGTCGTTGCTGGGCGCCGATTCTCGACCACTCGACGTGAATGCGTTGACGCAAATTTACGGGTGAAACGTCGTCCGTCTCATGTTCGCCATTCCTAAATATGAGAGAGGCGACGCGTCACCCGCCGATATCCGTCCACGCATTCATGTCGTGTGAAGCGAGAATCGGTGCCCTGCAATATCTTTGTGTGTGAACTTGTCTCACTTTTTGAGTTCGTAATGTATGCCGTGGGCCCGTCTATACTATTACTTGGTCGAAGTAATAATATTTGTAAAATAAAAATTCGTTTAAAGTGAGTATTTGATTTGCAGTCGCAAATAATTATTTAATAGGTAGGTAGAGGTATATCGAATATATCGACATTTATATAATTTTTGTATTACCTACATTAAATTATAATGTTTCTATATATTTACGTTGTTACCTAATGAAATTATGAGTAGGTAATAATAATAATAAAATAAAAAGTCGTTTAAAGTGTTCATCTTATTTTATTACCTCACTAGCTGATGCCCGCAGCTTCGCCCGCGTGAAATTTTGTTTCCGTTTCCCGCTTCCCATGGGAACTTATTCCCGGGATACAAAAGTACCCTATGTGTTATTCCAGACTAAAACCTATCTCTGCATCAAATTTCAGCCAGATCGATTCAGCCGTTCGAGCGTGAAACAGTAACAAACATCCATACTCACAAACTTTCGCATTTATAAAATTAGTAAGATCTACAATGATCCGGTACACAAATGTTTACATAATGCTAAATGTTTAATGGTTGACGCCTACAGAATGGGATGCTTCAAAAGGGGCCTTAAAAGGTTTTTATAGGGTCGGCAGCGGCCAGTGTGACGCCTCTGGTGTTGCAAACGTTCATAGACTGCGGTTACCACCAGTCCTTGTGGTGGGCCGTGTGCTTGTCTGCCACCTTAGTGATATAAAATAATAAACATAGAAATATGAAATACATGCCCGACCTAGATTTACACTTGGATCCATAGAAACGGCAGCAGAAATCACTTCTGAGAGGACGTGGAAATACATGTTCCTTGCAGAAATGTGTTTTATGCTGAAGCAGCAAATCAGGTACAAGCAAAACACAAGATTGTACAGGAGAAGGTTCCAGGTTCTCCACAAGGGTATTCGAATATTGCAGCGTTTGTCAGAGCGAGAGTAGTGCAGTCAGTTGCAGAGACTTTTTTTTCTCCTTTTGTGTTTTATGCTGAAGTAGCAAAGTAGGTACGAGCAAAACTCAAGATTGTACAGGAGAAGGTTCCAGGTTCTTCAAAAAGGGTCTTAGAATATTGCAGCGTTCGTCAGAGCGAGAGTAGTGTAATCAGTTGTAGAGAATTTTTTTCCCATTTAAAACACTACTTTCTAAAACAGAGAAACAAAAAGTCCCGGTTTTTCATGCCTGAATCACTAAATTACAAAGTCCAGATTGGACAGAAGTATGTTAGTAGATAAGTTATTTAACTTATCTACCTAAGTATTTGATTTCCCTATATTACTCTACTGTTGAACGTACGCCTTTCCCAGTCATTTTGGTTGGGTGATTAAAGAGATTTTTTACCCAAAAAGTCCGAGTTTTCTACAAAGAATCGCAGACTTTTCGATCCGCCCTCTAATGCACATTGTAAAGAGATCTTTCTACAGGACCTTCTTCCTTTACAGAACTTTATCCACTGAGAAAATCACTTCTACGCTGAGAATATTTTTACTAAGAAAATTTCTTCAATACATAGGTATGTATCTTAGTATCCTATGGTATTATATTAACTAATCGATAGGTAGATGAGATGTGGTACAAATTTATATTAAATATTACATAGTATATATTACATACTAGATATACATAATACATACTAGACTTTATTTATTTGATCTCGTAATTTATTTATATATTGATTCCATGGACAAAATCCATTTTTATCTACCGCGCACCAATTCAATTCCAATAAAACTCGTTGAGGTGGATTTCCAGCTGAAAATCTTGTACCATTCCTTACTTGAGACCACGATGCATAAATGTATTCTATTTTCAAATAATCACTGTTATTATCTGTCCATCTTTGAAAAACTATTTTCCCGCCAACCGGATAATTCTCGAATTGATTCGGAAATCGTACGATTTTAAAGTCCATATCGTACATCAAGGACATCTGATTAAAATCATGTGCAACTATTAACATTAGTTTTGGCATATCATCGAATTTAAGAAACGTTTCTTTCAAATATTGCAACATTGGTGCTCCTACGTCGTGAGCCCATTTTCCATATTTTATGTAGTGTTCTTGTCTCCCAATTTCCCATATAGTTTCCCAGGATTCTGGAGTCTTTAAAAGTCCCCATGCAACATCTTCTATAGGTATACCACTATAATATAGCATTGTAAACGTATCTATAACTCTTTTTGCTATAAACATTGGACCTTTGACCTGAAGCTCATGTCCGACTTCAAATTCAATTCTATGTTTACTTTTATCTGTGAAATCACAAATGAACTCCGTTCGACATATTTCTGAATTGTTAAAGTCTAATATTTCATTTAATGCTGAGAAGCCTTCTGTTAATTTCACATTGTCTAGCATACCAGTAATGTCTCTTATGACGGAATCTTTAAAAGCATCACTATTATTTCGAATGAATGGTGCAAAAATAGGATCCATTTCATCTTCATTTTTCTTAATTTTGTGATTCACTGTGACGTTACACCCTTCAAACGCAGATCCAACGAAAGCTTTTGCAGTTTCTATAGTCCGATTCATAGAGTTCGCAAAAACGTACAAAGTATCTTTATCAGGACATGTCTCTTTTAAAAATCGTTCGCTTTTAAACCATTCCGAAAAATAGTCGCCCATATAACCTTCTAGTATAGCTCCTTTGCTTGTCAAATATCCGGCTTTTGGGCTAATATTGGGCCATTTTTTCGGTGTGTAACTAGACAAAAGCTCCGGAAAAGGTGTTCGTATATTATGTCTGCTCAAAATCAAAACTTGTTTTAGTTTTAAACCGTTTGAGATAATTTTTTGGCTTGTAAATACTAATAAAATTAATAGCACAGAACTCCGATTCATTTCGATATTTAGGTCTATAGATATAAGTTTTATCACACTGAATAAATAGATACGCTTTACTACAACTACTACGGTTCAACTGACTACAAATCAAATTTATTTATATAAGTACACATATATCTATAGAATTATAGATACTATTGTAAAATGGTAAAGTAGTCGTGTTTGTACAATGGAGATATACAAAATTGGATTCCTTGTTTGTCCTTATGTCTGTTTGTTCGCGATGGACGAATATAGTCTAATCAGACTTCAAATCTTACGTTTGATGGATCGCAATCAGTTGAGTAGAACCGGAGATTATAGACGAAAATAGAATTATCAAGGTTGGATTTTCGTGAGATCATTTTTCTTTTGGTCACGATGACTGACATCCATGCTGACGTGACGGAACCGCGGGTCTACAAAAATAAATAAAATTGTAGTAACTGAACTGTTTGTAACATCAAAGCAAGATTTAGTTTAAAAACTATATAAGCCCAGCAAGTTGGTATTGCGCTGGAACCTTGTCATAATGACAGCTAAGTGACGTCATCGTGGCGTAGCGCGAGCGCGGGCTGGCCTCGCGAAGCTGCGTACGGTATTTTTTTAGTACTGACGGCTCGACGGACATACGTCACATTCTAGTCACCAAGATGGCCGCCAAGCGCAATATCAACGTGCGGGGCTTATAGTCAAATTTTTAATTAGACGAAGTCAATTGACAGCAGCTAATGTCACTTCGTCAAATAAATTATGCATAATTGTATGACGAAGTGACATTAGCTGCTGTCAATTATCTTCGTCTAATTAAAAATTCGACTTTGAAGGGCTAGAACTAATTATAAAATCCATATTTGAAAATTTTGTAGAGCGGCGTTACAGTTGAACTAATTTTAACTTTCAGGGCCGAAGCCGAGAGAATCCAATAGTTTGAAACAATAGAATGATGCTTCTTATACAAACAAATCTTGATCTTTGACTCCTTCAAAGATTTGATATCGCATGCCCACTAAAACTGTCATAATACAACATACAACTACATATCAGAAACTGAGATAAGTGGGTATTAGGTTTTGCAATAAATAAAAAATCAAATGGTACCAAAAATATTGTATTTCGGTCCTGAATTTTAACAACAATATGAGTACCTACGACGGACGAAAGCACTGCACGTCCACTAATGTCAGAATTATGTCGATCAACAATTTCGCTCCACGAACGAAAGCGCTGCTCTTATGTTAGAATGTATTATTTTCGATCTTGTGATTTAACAAGAAATTCGTTCAAAGGACAAAAAGTCCGTTCGTCCATTTATATTAGAATTATTTTCGGTCTTGTAATTTAACAACAAATTCATTCCATGGACAAAACCCTTGATAGTCCACTTCACACCAATTCAGTTCCAACAAAACTCTTTGTGGCGAATCATCTGCAGAAAACTTTGTTCCGTTTCTTAACTGCGACCAAGAAGCATAAATGTATTCTATTTTTAAATAATCGTTTTTATTATCTGTCCATCTCTGAAAAACTATTTTACCACCAATCGGGAAATCCTCGAATTGATTCGGAAAACGTATCGCTTTAAAGTCCATGCCGTAGAAAATAGGAATCTGATTAAAATCGTGTCCTACTATCAACATTAACTTGGGCATATCATCGAATTTAAGTAATGTTGTAGTTAGATACTCTATCATTGGGGCTCCAATATAATTGGCAAATTTTCCAAATTTTATATAAGTGTCTTGGCGCACAACTTCGGATATAGTTTCCCATACATCTGGTGTTTTCACAAGTCCCCATGCAACATCTTCTATCGGTAAACCATTATAATAATTCATTTTGAAGGCATCTGTTACTGTTGATCCAATATACAGTGGCCCATCAATCGTTATTTCATTACCCACTTCAATCAAAATTTTATTTTTACTAATATCTGTCAAGTCGCAAATCGAATTTGTAAGACATACATCTGAATTCTTAATATCTAATATCTTGTTCAATTCTGATAATCCTTCTTTTAACTTGACATTGTCTAATAAACGAGTTATTTCTTCAGTTACCGACATTTTAAAAGCATCTGTGCTGTTGCGAACTATTGGTTCAAAGATAGGATCCATTTCTTCTTTGTTTCTAGTAATTTTGTGATTGATGGTTACGTTGCACCCTCTAAATGCTGATTCTATAAAGGCTTCCGCTGTTTCTATAGTCCGATTCACAGAGTTTGCAAAAACGTACACATTTTCCTTAGAAGGGCATTTCTCTTGCAAAAATTGTTCACTTTTAAACCACTCTGAGAAATATTCTCCCATATATCCTTCTAGTACGGCTCCTTTTCGCGTCAATAATCCAGGGGCTTCGTAAATTTCAGGCCATTTTCTTGAAGAATACTTGAACAATTTGGGTCCCAAAGGTGTTCGAATATTATGCCTGCTGAATATTAGAACTTGCTTTAATTTTAAATGACGGTTTGTGACGGCTGCGTTGCACAGAAACACTTTTAGGAGTAAAAGAAAAAAACTTAGAATCATTCTGAATGTTTTCACAATGTAACCAAAACTGCTTCAAATACAATGATTTTATAACGGTGTTTTACCTACACACAAGGACACAATGGCACTACATGTTTCCAAACATCAAATAATACTATTGTAATCATTATAAATTCTATTCAATTTAGGTGCTTACCTACTAATGTTTGTTAATAAATCTAATGTAGGTAAATTACAGAATTAATAAAGGTTAGCCAAATGAGATATCTATCTCGTTTAAAATAATATACAATAATTATACACATTACATTAACAGTAAGTACCTACTATTTCCTTTAAAAGGATTTCAAACAGGTGATTCACTTTTAGGGCCCTGTACCCAAAGTGTAAAAACAGGACCCTATTATTAAGAATTCGCTATTCGTCTGTCGGTCTGTCAGTCACCAGGTTGTATCTCATGAACCACGAGAGCTACACGTTCAATATTTTCACAGAAGTATTTCTGTTGCCGGTTATTCGTTATCGTACAACCGTAGACAGCTAACCGCACGCGCGTGTACACTATTCGCCACTTGTTAACCTAGCATTATCAACGTTTCTCAAAGTTTTTTCGCAAAATTTTTACCTGCAAACATTGTAAAACTGTAGCTCGCGATGGGGTCACTTGCTCCATGTGTGGGGGGCAGTTCGACTTTACTTGCGCAGGCATAACTGAGACTGGTTGGAGGAAGCTTGGAGAACGCAAAAATACCTGGAAGTGTCCTAACTGCAAATCTTCATCTACTGCCAGTCCCAACAATGGGGCCCTTAATTAAAACGTCATCTGCGGATTCAGAAACTATACTAAAAGAACTGAAAAGAGTCTCAACCTAAATGGAAGCGGAACTTACCGAGATTAAGGCGATGAGAACAGAATTATCGGAGTTGAAGTCTTTTGTAGAGTTTGCTCATTGTGCCGTGGAAACACTTACAACGAAATTAATTACATTAAAGCAAGAAATGAACTCCTTGAAGAAGGCTAGAGAGGAGGTGTTTGTCTGCCCGTATTCAAAAGATTGAGAGTTTGCATCGTGAAAGTGAGCAGAGAGAACGGATGAATAACATAGAAATTAAAGGAGTACCAGAGTCTAAATCGGAAAATCTTTTTGATATTGTTGCTAAGATTGGAAATCTTATTAATGGTGCTATCCCTAAGGACCAGATCAATTACATAGCGAGGGTGCCAATAATCTGTTCGGTGCACAATAGTTACATAAAAGGTGACTTTGTGGCAGCCGCGAGAAAGTATAAAGCTATATAACCTGCTGACTTGGGACTATCAGGACAGAATAAAATATATATAAACGATCACTTAACTTTGGACAATAAAATACTCCTTAATCGAACCAAAACAGCAGCCAAAGAACGGGGCTATGAATGTGTGTGGGTCTCGAAATGTAATATACTCCTTCGTAAGAATTCAACGTCTCCAACGCACCATGTCAAGACGGAACAAGACTTAAAAGTTTTTATTCTAAACATGTCGACTCGGCACTTTGGTACGTCATGGGGTCATTACAACTTTAAAACTTTGAGGCTCGCAGGTAACATTCCTTTATATTCATTAAATACCTGTTGGTCTATCGTTCTCTTATCTCTGAGTGTCGGCTGCTTCTATTTGATGAGCAATAGTAATTTGGAACGCTGCAAATTAGCACATAAGACTGCAATTTGCTCGTCTGCTTACGTAATGCTTGTAATAGTACATTATGATACAAGTTCGGTAAGTTGATAATTACAGCCGAGGCGTTATTGCTAGCCCTCGCTTTCGGCTCGGGCTACAAGAAAGCAGAGGCTGTAATTATCAAAGCGAACGTGTGTCATACGACGTTTTATAACATATTTGCGAGGAAACAAGGAAATAAATAAAACGGGGACATTCATAAACTAACAAAAAAAACGTAGCAAAAAATAGCGATATTAAAGCGCGCGGAATTTTACTTGTTCACAACGCTTTCTTTTTTTCTTATTTCTTAAGAGGCAAAGGCACAAAAACAGCCAGTATTATTAATAAAGTAAATTAATATTGTTTGTATTGGTTTCACATAAATGGTTGTAATTTATTGTCAAAATTAATTAAATTAAACAATTACATACATGTTTATTTTATTATATTTTATCTCCCAAAGTTAATTTTATTCATAAAATGTTCACCACTTTTCTGACATAAAAACTCTTTGCTAAGATTTAAAAAAAGTACCGTTCGTTTTAGACGCAATCGTCCGTTTTACTTTACATAAGCAAATGTGTTATAAAAATTATTTATAACACATTTGCTCGTAAAGAGCTTTTAATTATTTGACCCATTTCACTAACGTAATGTATCTCATTACGGCCTAGTCCGGTAATGTAAAGTAAAACGGACGATTGCGTCTAAAACGAACGGTAGGTACTTTTTAAAAATCTTAGCAAAGAGTTTTTATGCCAGAAAAGTGGTCAACATTTTATGAATAAAATTAACTTTGGGAGATAAAATATAATAAAATAAACATGTATGTAATTGTTTAATTTAATTAATTTTGACAATAAATTACAACCATTTATGTGAAACCAATACAAACAATATTAATTTACTTTATTAATAATACTGGCTGTTTTTGTGCCTTTGCCTCTTAAGAAATAAGAAAAAAAGAAAGCGTTGTGAACAAGTAAAATTCCGCGCGCTTTATTATCGCTATTTTTTGCTACGTTTTTTTTGTTAGTTTATGAATGTCCCCGTTTTATTTATTTCCTTGTTTCCTCGCAAATATGTTATAAAACGTCGTATGACACACGTTCGCTTTGATAATTACAGCCTCTGCTTTCTTGTAGCCCGAGCCGCAAGCGAGGGCTAGCAATAACGCCTCGGCTGTAATTATCAACTTACCGAACTTGTATCATAATGTACTATTATTTTAAATTCATTGACTGTTTATTGACTTATGCACTTAATTCTGATGCAGTTAGGAGCGTAATTTGTTTGTTTGCTAAAACATACCTTCATTTTATAATATTATTGGTTCGGTTTGAATTTGTTGCAACATTCTATTTATATGCTAACCACAATGATTCAAAATGTCACCTTTTAGTATTTTTTACCAAAATGTGCGGGGACTGCGAACCAAAACAATTTTTTTAGAAAAGTTTGCTTAAATAAATCTTAATATATAAAACAAAGACGGGTTTGTTACAACATTTATAACTCAAGAACGGCCGTACCGATTTGGCTGAAAATTGGTGGGAGGTAGCTTAGAACCAGGAGACGGACATAGGATACTTTTTATCCCGTTTGACCTCGCTTTTTTTTTCGCATTTTTTGGTCGATTCACTATTCTGCTGGCGACGTACACCGGTAGTCCACGTCCTATGCATAAATATGCGCAATTTCTACAATAATGCGACGGGAAACATCTATCGTTAACGAAATTATTCTGACGGGAGTAAATGCGACGGGAACGGGTGATTTACTCTCTTATGTGACGCATACGAAGTTGCGCGGGTCAGCTAGTTTGATATAATTTGCTTGTGTGAATCGTGACTACTGGATAGCATATACGACAGTGAATTATTTGACAATAGATATTTAGTGTGGAGACGGGACCGCGACCTATCTGTTACATACAGGTCAAAAGAAGGGAGGAGGCGTCTTATTAGCCGTTAGACGGGAGTTGGCAGCGGACGCTCGCAATGATTGGGGTTGTTCTGCTGAGGAATTGTGGGTTACACTGAAACTAAATCGTAAAAATCCCAACGTAACATATAAAATACACATAGTATTAGGCGTAGAATATATACCTATGTAATCAAAAGGGCAGCAATTCGTTGTTGCTTCAATTGCGTAGTTTCTCCGGTGTGCATCTGGATTGAGGGCCCAAAAATTAAATCTTCGCAAAACAAAATAAGATTTACAGGGACGTTAGTTAAAAGTTTCTTAAACTTAGGGCACTATGCCAAAAATTTCTTAAACACGAAATAAAGCTTTTATGATGAAATAACTTGGGCCCCTTAATACAGATGCCTGCATTAAGTGGCATAGTCTGATTCTCAGAAAGCACTACCTCTGGGCTGATAATTTTTATTTAAGGAGTTAGTTAAGAATTTCTTAGAACTTTTAAGAAATTCCCAAATATGTAGAATACGATATTACCGAGTTATTGCGGTATATCTTGGGCCCTCAGTTCATTAATGTTTGTACTGAGGAATCATCAAAATATGGGTTTGTCTAAAGAGATACTTAAATACGACTGTAATATATTTTACTTAACCGCGTCTATAAATTCCTTAAAAAGAAATAATGACAAAAAAGTAAATGGTTAAAATTTAAATTGGTAATAGAATTTTCCTAAAATGTCTGAACTGAGGGCCCAATATTTTCGGCAGTATTGACTAGGATACGGCTTCTACACTCCCGCACATCAGGGTAAGTACTTTAAGAAATTTTTAATTAAAATTTAACAAAGCGTTTATTCTTCTAAATGTCATACTTTAAGAGAAATTTGACTTTAAATTTTTTGTAGGAGAATTTTCTGTAGGGTGACCATAATTTCCATGTACAAAATCATCATGGAAATTATGTCAGACTTTATATGTCATACTTTAAGAGAAATTTGACTTTAAATTTTTTGTAGGAGAATTTTCTGTAGGGTGACCATAATTTCCATGTACAAAATCATCATCGAATACAAAAGTATTCGATGTGTTCTTGTAGTATTTTGTAAAGCGCAGGTGGACACGTCCACGAATATAAATCAAAGTATCCAGTAAGTACCAGTTCAGAAGCTGGCCCGCTTAAGAAGAACTGGCAAGAAACTCGGCGGGCATTTCTTTTTATTCTCTATTTAGAATAATTAAACTAAAAATCACAAACTATTGTTGCATGAATGCTGTAGAGCAAGCAGATCATTTCCAGGCTTCCTTGTCAAGCAAATAATCGTCAATTGTATAGTAGCCCTTGCAGTATAGTTTACTTTTTATACACTTTTTGAACTTAGTTAAGGCAGGCCTCCGTCACTCGTTCAAAATCGCGCGCTATGTACCTACCGCTCGGCATCTCCCTGGGGATACAACTGGCAGAGGGCTGCCGGACGCCCGACTGAGCGCTCGCATCGCACCGCACCGCACCGCACGTTTCCCGCGCTTACGCTTCGAAATATCGAAACCACGTAATTATTGTGCAGTGGATGGGTGTAATAGTACAAAAACAAAAGAAAATTTGTCGTTTTTTAAATTGCCGAGAGACGAAGAAAGTTATATTTTAAATCTTATCAATTTGAATGTTTTTACCATTTATTTGTTTGAACATAAGTACGTAGGTGATAAGTATGTAAATCGTAAATTAAGGAGTTATTTGAGTCAGGTATTATAAAATTGTTGTTTTTTATAGACAATTCAATGTTTTATAGAATTTGTAGGTAAATAGGTTTTATAGGTAGTCGAAGCGCTCGTGGCCCGGGGACTCAGTGTTCTGTAATCGATCACTGTAGTAAGCAACTTTCACTATGGCCAGTTCTTGGATGGGTGACCATTCATGTGACCACTTTGTGACCTTTATTTGAGCGTTTCCGTGCTTCGGAAGGCACGTTAGGACGTTGGTCCCGGTTGCCAATAAAATAGCAGTCGGCCAAGTTGAAGGCCTTTTTAGGCGGTTTGAAAAATTTAAACAGCAGAGGGTCACAACCTGTACTTGGTACAAACTATAAAAAAAATGAAATGTGGGCATCTAATATGCCTCTGCCTTTCCCTTCGGAGATCTACGCGTGACTATATGTATGTGTGTGTAACATAGTAAGGTAGGATGGCCGGGTGAGATAGGTGAATAGCCGGTACTTACGCTAAAGGTAATGTCAGTTAAATTTAGATTTCTTTGTTATTTTAGTTATGGGTAGGCATAAGATAAACAATATAAATATATAGGTATGCCTACCTACTGTGATTCATAATTTATTTTTAGTTTTTACGTGCATTTATGAAAGCGTGTTTTTCTAGGGTTTTTGAAACCATTCATAATTTTTTTCCTTATATTCCATTACATTGTTAGTCACATACACGTCGGCCTACTAAAAGTGTATTAAAACATGGTTGATTCGTAACATTTGTTTTATTACAACAATCATTATAGGTTCAACCCTAGCGCATTCTTACGATGACGTCACTCACACAGCGGGCAACACAGTCTCGACGCTATGAGCGCGTGTTTAAGGTACAATTCTTCTCGTTCTGAGCAGCAGGTATTATTATTAAAATTTTGTAGGCTAATATAGCGTAGGTATTGTCGCTTTTGTATGGGAGTGATGTATCTGTTACGTAGTAACTATTTAGTAATCTGTGGTTAAGGGCATACTTTTTATTGCATTTAGAAGCCAGTTGTAAAAAAAAACAAATACAGTTAGAGTATACAGGTAGGAAGAATTACTGACCGAGTGACTCAGTCTACATTGATGACCAGCAAGGCTATTTTTATGTCTGATATTTATATTATTTATATCGCTTAACTTAACGAAACTAGATATTTTTTTATAAAGATTTTCAAAATAGGCATACCTATTGCGATGCTACAGTGAGAATATTTTAATATTTTTTTTATATTTATCATTCTCTTAGTTTAGAAGTTAAAGGGTCACACATTTTTCCACTTTGGAAGTGTCTCTTGCGCAAACTATTCACTTTAGAAAAAAATTATGTTAGGAACCTCAATAGCATTTTTCAAGACCGATCTATAGATACCCCATACGTATAGGTTTGATGAAAAATAAATTTGTTCGCGTAACATTTTAGAATATATCTATTATATAATCTGTGGTAACATTGCCCCAGAGATACCATGATACAGCGAACATGGATAAAGTACAATGTCAAAAAATTCTTTATGAGTTTATTATATAGCTATTTCTATAATAAATCAATCATCAATACATATAATAAAATCGTAACAGGTCGCTGTCTGTACATGGAAGATTAAAAAGAAAAAATATTATAGGGGGGCTTTATGAACGCAATAGAACGCAAAACAATGATTTTTAGAATTTTTGTCTGTATATCTGTTTGTCTGTACGGTTGTGCACGCTAATCTCAGTAACCGCTCAACCGATTGCAATGCGGTTTTTTTTATTGTGTTGAGGTTTGCTCCAGTTAACATTTAGCGTTGTTGTTTTATGTAAATCGGTTTAGAAATAAAAGAGTTATAACACTTTTAAGAATCAGATATTTTGAAAATTTTAATTGTAGGGGTTTCTTTGAATGTGAGTGAACCTAAACTGGCATGTTGGCTTAATCATAAAAGAGCTTAATGATTAAGACTATTTTTAAACAATATTTTTAAAATAGACTTAATCATTAAGCTCTTTTATGATTAAGCAAACAGGGCAGTTTCAGACGCTGCTTGATGACTCTGATGAAGAAATACCTTTCCTTTCATACACCTTATGTGACGTAAACGAAGTTGCGGGCTCAGCTAGTAACTAATAAAGAAATTAATATTACTCTCTATGTAATCTAATCAGAACGGGTGGACCAATTTCACTAATTCTTTTTTTGTTGTGTAAGGTATTGTCAGGAGAAGGTTCTTATGGAAGAAAAAATATTGTAGTAGTTCCCACGGGAACGGGAACTACGCGGGTGAAATCGCGTGACGTCCGCTAGTAAATAAATAAATAAATATTCACGGACATTACACACAACGCTATCTAATCCCAAAGTAAGCTATGAATAACCTGCTTGTGTTATGGGTATCAGACCACGGATATTAATACTTATATACTTTTTTTTTAATACATACATATTATAATACATAGAAACACCCAGACTCTTGAGACAAACATTTATAGGTCACACAAAGATTTGTCTCCGGTGGGAATCGAACCCACGACCTCCAGCGCCGCAGACGGTATTACTACCGACTGCGCCACAGAGGCAGTCAATCAAAAAAATCAATTTGGTATTTTTTTCATTACCTATTCAAAAGTATTCTGGTTTGTGCGCGAGTAAGCTTCCGAGGGTAGGTTTGAAAAAAAAGTACCTACATACATGAGATTACGTTCTGTTCCTTATTATTTTGTTTCCATAGCTAGTGACCCTCAGCGCTCCATACGCTGGTGGAGTGCACAGCATGGGCGCAACAGCGCCAGGTCGTTGTAGTGGGTCTGGACGTGGACACTCTCTCGCTCGAGACCATGGTGCGAGCCATGCTCTCCAGTGGGAGTAAGTGGGACTGCGCCGCCTCTTTCTGCGAGTAGGTCATGCTCGTGAAAGAGGCGGCGGGGCGGGTACGGGAGAGAACTCTCCCACCCGAGTTCCGCAGTCGGCGGCCTGCGTGCCGCCGACGTGTCTTCGCCGAGGACTATCGGCCTCCATGACCGGGGGTCTGAGGACGGTGAGAGGATTGCTCACCGTCCTTACAGAAGCAGGCCCATGACGGCAGCATGACGTGAGGAACTCACGCACGTCGCCCCCTTAGAAGCGGGATCACACCCGAAACCCCCTCAAAGACGCGGGTTAGCACCCGAACCACCCCCTGGGCGAGGCTGCAGAGGCGGCTGTAGGTCTGTTGGGAGTCCTGGGACATTCTTCCGAGGGCTTACACGGGGCTTACAACCATAGGCTGTTGGGCGTTACGTGAGGTTTTTTAGTCGGTAGGAGTCCGGCATAACATCCATGAGGATTTTCCCTCACGTAAAAAAAAAAAAAGCTAGTGACCCTAGAATACTCACACACACATTGAAGCTTGATTTAAGCATTCACGTTACGTGAATGCGAACGAACATTTTTGTATGGAGTTTCCACCCTGTGCTATAAATGACAATATCAAACTCAAATCATCAAACTGATAATAATTATTATAAACTGCATTATTTAATTATAATTATTGCACCACACAAAACATCGCTTTTGACGGTTCAAGCTATAACAACCTTGTATTAGGGGACATGCTGATTAGTCTCAAAAAGTAACAAAATCATATCTACCCTACAGTATTTTCTCCTACAAAAAATTTAAAAATCAATTTTCTCTAAAAGTATGACATTTAGAAGAATAAACGCTTTGTTAGATTTTAATTAAAAATTTCTTAAAGTACTTAGGTACCCTGATGTGCGGGAGTGTAGAAGCCGTATCCTAGTCAATACTGCCGAAAATATTGGGCCCTCAGTTCAGACATTTTAGGAAAATTCAATTACCTACCAATTTAAATTTTAACTCTTTACTTTTTTGTCATTATTTCTTTTTAAGGAATTTATAGACGCGGTTAAGTAAAATATATTACAGTCGTATTTAAGTATCTCTTTAGACAAACCCATATTTTGATGATTCCTCAGTACAAACATTAATGAACTGACGGCCCAAGATATACCGTAATAACTCTGTAATATCGTATTCTACATACCTACCTACATGGGAATTTCTTAAAAGTTCTAAGAAATTCTTAACTAACTCTTTAAATAAAAATTATCAGCCCAGAGGTAATACTTTCTAAGAATCAGACTATGCCACTTAATGCAGGCATCTGGATTGAGGGCCCAAGTTATTTCATCATAAAAGCTTTATTTCGTGTTTAAGAAATTTTTGTAGTGCCCTAAGATTAAGAAACTTTTAACTAACGTCCCTGTAAATCTTATTTTGTTTTGCGAAGATTTAATTTTTGGGCCCTCAATCCAGATGCACACGTTTCTCCGACAGTTTAACGGACATAGTGCTTAGAAACCCCGTAGATAAATTCATTGTTTTGGATGATTTTAATCAACCTAACATTGTGTGGCACCCCAGCAATGAGTATCGTTCATTGTCACCTAGTAACGTGCAGGGTGACATACAAAAGGCTATGTTAGACAGCTTCAATATTTGTAATTGTAACCTAAATCAATATAATTATTTCACTAACATTAAGAGTCCATATGACGCCAAATAGACTATTACTTTGATCTAGATCTCAGGACTCGTGAGGTCTGCTAAATTAAAATTTGAACACAGACAACTTCAGTTCATGAACTAAAAACGCTCTAGGCTCGAAACACGATTACTGATAAAATCCTCGATAGATTTTTGTGTTGAAAATCCTCGATTTCGTGAAATTTTAAGCTGGATCTCGTATGTTATAAGTTGTTTTTACAATAAGTATAAAATATTTATAAGAAAGACATACAGTAAAATCTTCATTTGCACTAGAGCATTTTTTTCACATTGGTTATAGTTTTTTATAATTAATTTATTTCGTTAAAAGCGCACAAAAACCGATCGCATCTCTCTCTTTCTTGCACGCTAAAATGTATATATTATCTTCTATCTTCTTTTAACAATTTGGCGTCTGGTAGGCTCTTAATGATAGGATATTAAATCTGATACTATCAAATGATTCAGTTTCTGTAGCACACTGCTAGGATCCACTGGTTCCAGAGGATCCTCAGCATAAAGCTTTAAAAAGAAATGCTAAATCATTCCTTTTTCTACCTTAGTCACTACATCTTCTGTTATATCACATTTTTCCCTAATCACGCTATTTATTTATTTTTACCACTGAGGTGGCAGACAAGCATACGGCCCACCAGAAGTACCGGTGGTCACCGCAGCCTATGGACGTTTGCAACACCAGAGGCGCCACACTCGCGCTGTCGACCCTGTAAAAACCTTCTAAGACGAGGGGTCTTAGAAGGTTTTTACAGGGTCGGCAGGTCGGCGTTGAAGAACATGCGGTTCTTCAACGCCGACCTGCCGACCCTGTAAAAACCTGTAGGCGTTCGGGAAATCAGTTTATTTCAATTCATTTGGAATTGAAATAAATGGTTTAAAGTTATGTTAAATCTAATGTTATGTTTAAACTTATCAACGTTGATTCGTCATCTTGCCAGCATAGTTTAGACCCTTTCATTGACTATCGCAGATTTCTCACAGACTGGGCGTCACAGATTGTCTCTTCGTCTGCGCCGCACCTAACAGATAATCCCCGCCAGCCTGTGGTATAGTTAATATTGCGATGGAACCTTGTCACAATAACAGCTACGTGACGTCAGTGTGACGTAGTGAGCGCGGGCTGACCTTGCGAAGCTGCGAACGGTATTATTTTAATACTGACGGCTCGACTTCGCATACGTCACCAAGATGGCCGCCAATCGCAATATCAACGTGCGGGGCGAACCAACAGTCCGAATCCGGCTAGTGCAACATATCAATCATGCACAGTAACTGATATTTTGCAATATATTGGGTGTAACAAAACTACATGTTCAAATTTCGTCATGTGACGTGGCATCAGTCATAAAACATTACAAAAATGAAGAAAAAAAAATCACATGAATACTTTAACCGTAAATCCGTTTTACAGGTCCTACAAATTTTCATTATCACCCTTTCTATCGCTACTGAGCGGCAGTAAAAAGCGACGACGGCCACGGCGACCATGTTACCTCGAATTGCCGCAGTAAAAAATGGATTCTTAATGTGCGACAAATAATTTTTTTTTTAAATAGAAAAATTAACCCCCCTTTTTTATTAAATATTTGTATTTGATTTCCGATGCCAAGTCATCTCATGAAATTTGGAGAGGTAGTTTTGTTACACCCAGTATAATACTATTTAATGATAAAATTATAACATAGAATTTATGTATTGATTCGCAGATTGAAAATATATGTATGGGAATAGATGGAATAAAAACAATGAATAAATGTGTTTATCGTTTATTTTAAATATATAACTACAGAGAATCACTGCGACATTGGATCGAGCACTGTGTCGCTAAATGGTTTTTATCTTTTTTTGGTACACCTTAAAACAAATTATATCATTAAAATAGTTCTTAGCAGGTCTTGAACATAATGGGAATCGGAGCAGTTAGTGTGATTCCTATCAAACTAATTAGTGAAAAAACAGGATATTACTTATAATAAGTAAATTAAATATATAACCTTAAAATGTTAAAGTCAGATCACACAGTAAAAAAATAACTGTGACCTTACAGTATTCAACATGCCATCGAATTAACCATGTGCTTGGGATAAAAGGTTTCACCAAATAAAACCTACATTGATATTTAGAATAATATCACGAAAAAAATTAAATTATATTACGATTACTTAAATTTAGTTTCGCAATCTCTGAGATACACACTGTAATAATTATTAAGAAGGCAAATTATAAATCACAATCAATTATAGACGATAAGTCAAAGCATAAAAGTTCATATTTGAATGTTCTACAGAGCTATCTCAGTGTTGCGCGTTTATATCGACAATACACACTTATATTCTTAAAATAAACCACTGCGATGACCACAACACTATCCCAAATATGTCCAAGATACAATCGATTTAGTCATCCGAGTTGTTTCGATACCACGTGGTCTCGAGTGAGCTAAGGAGATCCTAACTACCTATACAATAGAAAAAAAAAACGAAAAACGCTTCGACCAGCCGAAAAAAAAAAGATATTTAAAACTAAAAATAACAAACATTTAAGATATTAGAACTTATCAATTATTAATCTATAATACAGACTCATTATCTCTATTTTTAGATCGTTTCACGTTCAAGGATGATGTTGGAAAACATCGATATTCATTTCAATTTTTCATCGTATCGTATATATATCGTATCGTATATATCGTAAATCTCTGCCGGGCCTGCAGCGTTACGAACGCTTAGCAAAAAAAAATTGAAAAAGAATGGAGAAGCCTCTGTGCAATTTATTTGGCAACAAGTTACAACGATCTACCAATCAAATTGTGGCATAATATTTCAGTTATTGTATAAAGGCATTAACTGAAATATTATGTGACTTTATTGACAGCATTTTAAGAATGTAGCCAGCATGCTAAATCTTAGTTTCGTTTCTAGGATTTATTGCCAAGCCTAAGTAGGCATCTCAAATATTTTTATTAGCGTTCCCTATGAGCGATCTGTTTCTATGAATATTCAAAAAATAATCACAGCTCTTTCAGCGTCATAAATTGCTGAATTGATTGCCCCACATAAAATACTTTCATCAAAGTAGATGAAACTATTTTAAATGGGACAATTAATTCAGTGAATTTGACTTGACACTTAGTAACACCGCTGAGGCCATAGCATATATACCTAAGTATCTATTGATGAGCACGTTATTAAAACTATTTTATACAAAAGCATAATAAACTTTCCGATATACATTGAAGCAATATATTCACATTGAAATGATTTTATCAATTTTAATTTCAAATCAATATTATATTATGCAAAAGATATTATCGATTTACAAACACAGATTGTCAATATAGATACTTAGGTATATAAATTGGATTATCATTTCGATTAACAAATTCATCATGATTTATAACAATAATAATTATGTTATTCTGATTTCAGGCATGATTTATGATGTAAAATTGATAATACAGCGCCTGATTTTATATTTTGTCATTATTTTAAAAGGTATAACATCGAACTGCATTTATCACAACAAGCTTTTAAATGCGTCCATCGGTTTTCATTATTGCGCAACGCGGACTTATCGCAGATTGCAGATTTTTCACAGACTGTGCATCACGGATAGTCTGTCGTCTAAGCTGCACCAGGGCGTAAAGGTGCGGTTCCACTCAGACGGAGTGGAGAGAAGCTGAGACCTAAGGGTGCGGTTCCACTTCGACGCAGCAGAAGAGATGTGGATCTTAGCCACACACACACACACACACACCACATCTCTTCTCCACTCCGCACCGTGATTGGTGAATTGCGGTACAGCTCCGCTCCGCTCCGCCTAAGTGGACCCGCACCTTAAGGAGGCCATGTGTTCTCGATTTCAAAGATTAGGTGAAAATTTCCTGATGAAATGAGTTGTTTTACCATTTCTAAATATGAGACAAATTCCATTTCACCATTAACAATCAAAATATATTAACTGTCCCAACGAATATTCTAAAATGCAAAAGTGACATAACAACAAGCGTTGCGTCCAGTGATTTCATTAAGTGCAGCGTGGACGACAGACTTCGCAGATTGCAGATTTTTCACAAACGTTACGTCTATCGTCTGCGCTGCACCATATAGGGCATAAAGGAGGCCCTGTGTTCTCGGTTTCAAAATTTAGGTGAAAATTGTTTCATGTTTTACTATTTCTAAATATGAGACAAACATCCCGGCGAGGGCGCGTCGCCAGAGTACAAGAGAGGACGGCGGCACTGCACTCGCACCAAGCAAAAGCGCTCGGTGCTTTTATTATAGTTTGTTCGAAGTTGCCTACTCTCTTGTGCTGTGGCGCCGCGCTCTATTTAAACATTTTTGAAGGATCGTGATGTCGACAACTGCAGATTGCAATGAACTGCGATTTGCTGCATTACGTTACAGCTGAAAAGTGGGTATTAAAAATTGGCAGTGAATAGACATATTATGAATATCTCGTAGCTGGTTGAAAACGCGTACAGTTTAATAATATCTGTTTTCAAATATTTAAACTTAAAAGACAGCAATATAATTCGATTTAGTCTTCAGCATATTTTGGAGGTCCCCATATTCAGAACTGAAACTGAAAAACTTTTTTTTCGTCAATCTCATATACTGGTTGAATTTATAGTCGTTTTGGAACGGAAAGGTTTAGGCCCAGTTTCGATAACAGAACCGATCGGCACTGTCAATTTGAAAATCAACAATAAAAAATTACGAAAATGTCAAAATCTACATCGTTTGCCAAAATCAAAACGAGAACACCTGGTTATTCCTTTAAATTTCACGAAATACGTTTACTACGATTTTCTACTACAATTTTTCATTCAATGTCTAACGTTCCAATCAGTAACAAGAGTCACCGCGCCGGGAAAATTCGACCAATCACAACGCATGAACGCATCGGTCCACGTGGACTCGTTGCCAAGTAACGTCGGTAGGTACTCGACTAGTTACGTCTTGTAGGTAAATACGCTCGGCCGACCGCGCCGCCGACCGGCGACCGCGGCGCGCAGTTCGACTATAACTCGCACGCAGTATTGTCGTCGCGATCGACTTTTATTTGTGGTCGGAAATAAAACGATTAGTTTACACTCGAGAGTACGAATCTCGTGATGAATTACGCAGTGCGATAGTGGACGCCTTTGAAATAGTGAAAAGTGACAGAGACACATTGAATAAACTAAAAGACAATAGCCTAAAACGTGCCCGTTTGTGTATCGAACGTTCTGGACTCCATTTTGAGCAGTTGTTAAGGTACAGGGAAGTGTAAATAAACTGTGAATAGGTAGGTCTAGGTATTTAAGTTGATTATTTTGTAAATAGCTCCAATTTTTTAAATACGCCGGAAATACTCCCTATTTGTTCGTGTTTATTTTCATTATTATTACATAAACCTTATTAATTCACCGTAAAATAGAACAATATTAAAGTATTTCCGACGGTCCTAAGCCCGCGTAAAGTATGAAGGAGAAATTGGAGTCCTTTATTATTATCTAAGTACCTATTATTATCGAAACGATGCATTCGGCCAATGAACTGATCACATGGAGACACGCGCCGCGGCGTAGTAGGTACCTATGGGTTTCGGAGTTTCATTCATTGAAAAGTTCAATGAATAATCGAAGCGCTACTAATGTTTCAACTCGAACGAGTGATAAAGATTACATAGAAGTCATTTTTTTATTATAACCTGCACAGCTGTTTTGACACTCCGAAATGGTTCCATTATTGATTCCGAGTAACCCCCTCTCGGGTCCAGAACGACTATAAATTCAACCAGTATACTGGGTGTTTCTTTTAGGGTGTCAAGCCGCCACTAGCTGGTAGCAGGGTTCCATACCTATCGATTTAACCCCCATGTATGTTCTACGATTTTTTGTAGTTTTCGAGATATATTTTTTTTTCGTTATTTTTTATAAATACGTGTCCACGACTTTTCTTGGATATTTTTTTATTATTATAATGCCTATTGATTGCAGTATTATGGACAAAATAATCTCCTTCCTAACTTTGATACAAGATGTAAAAAATTTAATCGATAATAAAAAAATAGGGAATTATGCAGAACATTATATCTCGAAAACTACAAAAAATCGTAGAACATACATGGGGGTTAAATCGATAGGTATGGAACCCTGCTACCAGTTAGTGGCAGCTTGACACCCTAAAAGAAACACCGTGTATAGGTATACCTAGATAGGTCTTCAAAAATGCTATTGAGGTTTTTAACATTTTTTTTTTTCTAAACTGAATAGTTTGCGTAAGAGACAGAAAAATGTGTGCCCCCCCCCCCCCTAATAACCTTCACTGAAGTGTCCAATTTTAGAAAAACTATTCAAGAATCACAAGCAACATGTACTGCATGTTTTGACTAGGATCGCAACTAAACTAAACATAATAATAATAAGTCATGACTAAATAAAATAAAAATGTCTCACTCTCACATCACGACCCTTCATAAAAAGAAGTAACAACAGTAAGGAGTATTTTCAGGTAACATTAGTTTGCATGTAGGTTAGGCCCTATAAAGATGATATCTTTGCCTCAAGCCCGTTGTCTTGATGAAAGTGACATTTAAAATTGGAATAATAACATTTTTTTTTTCATTCAATCTATGGTACTACCCGTTCGCTCTAACTTTGCCGCTGGCGTAGAGGCGTATAACCGTATAATTAATTAGACGAAGTAAATTGACAGTAGCTAATGTCACTTCGTCATAGAAAATAAGCAACATTGTATGAAGAAGTGACATTAGTTGCTGTCAATTTACTTCTTCTAATTAAAAATTCGACTTTAGTATGGAGCCGAGCGGCAAAGTTAGAGCGAACGAGCAGTAGTTGTTTGCCGCCAAACTTGGAAAGACGCGGCGCACGCTTCTACATTTCTTAATGTTATGATTTCTCAATACGTAGCGTATTTTCGAGGTTTTACTTGTAAAAATGGTGGATTCTTAAACATAAAGGTTTGACAACGTTCACAAGTGTTGGAAAGTGATATAACGCAGTAAATAATTTAGGATTTTTTTGGCAATTCGGGGCATATTATGAGACCCTTCATTCAATAAATACCTACATTGTAGTTATTTCCGTGTGACTTATTCACAAACTAGAAAACAGTGTCCTAGATAGATATTTAACAGTGACTGTAATCCACCAATCAGCATAACGCGTTCGTTGTGTGAGTGTATAAAATTTGTACACTCAAATGACAAAAAGACAAGAATATGTACACACGATTTAAAATTCGAAGCATGATTTTAAAACTTGAACTCTACAATTTCTATAGAATACCGTTATTGGTCAAGTAGAAGTTTATTTATCCATTTTCGGAAAGGCAAAGGCAATTTGAGCCATACAGCCTAGTCTTATATTTGCAATCATTTTGATTTAGCATTTGCTTACACAGATCAGATGTATCTATCGCCGTCGACCTGTCAGACGAAAATTTTGACAAAATCCCTTTCTATCCATAGAGCAACGCAACCAGTACAAGGGGAGTAGACATAGCATGTTTGCTCTATACATATCTGTCTGTCATATGTTGCGGGGGGAAATTGTATACATATACACCACTACAAAAGTTATCGGCTGTGACTATGGAACTTATACAAAACAAATTAAAATAACCCCTACTAATATTATAAATGCGAAAGTAACTCTGTCTGTCTGTCTGTTACGCTTTCACGCCGTAACTGCTGGAGCGATTGAGATGAAATTTGGTACAGAGATAGTTTGAGGCCCTGGGAAGGACATATGCTACTTTTTAACTGACTGCGCAAAATGAGGGTTATGATTTTACGCGATAACGACTTCTACGCGGATGAAGCCGCGAGTGACAGCTAGTACACTCATAATTTAAGACACACACACACACACACATAATATTTCTTATACCATTTTCAGTACGTTATGACAGAGGGGAGAGTCTCAGTATGGCGCCTCCCCTCGGAATAAAGTCGTAGGTCGTGTAGCTCTATGTTTCTGTCCCTATACAAACGAGAAGACTAGCGAGTGTCTGTACCATAGAGAAAATAAAGAGAGCTGTTGTTGACCGAGCGAGCGAAGCGAACAAAAGTCGAATTCGACAGTATATAATTAGAAATTCAATTTAATGCAGATTAGTATCGGAACATCTATCAAAGTAATTTTTACACAGTAAAATACAACACTTCATCCTTATTTTCCAGTTTCCTTCAATTCAGCGATAATGCAAGTTTTGCTAAACCTATGCGGTAGAACTAGCCACATCGAACGCAGACGGCTGACTGACATAAGCCACGCCCACTGTGATGACGTCAGGACCTATCTCGAATGTCACAGTGCCCGGTTGCTTAGGCCCTCTCCTCTCTTTTATTTGCTTCATGATCTTGCTATCTTTGTCATTATTATCAGGAAAGAAAGGGATAGAAGAATTTTACCTCTTACAAGACGACTGCTATATATTTATCGGTGAACAAAAATTATTTAAATTTTACTATAAGGTCTTTGAGACCGTTACATCTACATATTAAAAATATATTGACAGCAATATATATTTCACACATCTGTTGAGATTTAAAAATAGTGTTTTATGGGACATGAATTATTATTACAATAGCGTTCAGAAATAATTAAACTGCATTGAGAAATGAAATTCTTTGAAAAATCCAATAACTTTTTACAAACCCAATTACGATAGTAACTTGATTAAGAAAGAAATAAGAAAGTTTCTAACTTTAAAATGTCAAAACCAATGAAACCGGTCCAGGTACATCATCACGCCTTTATCCCCGAAGGGGTAGGCAGAGGCATATTACATACCCACATTTCACCTTTTTATAATTTGTCCCACGTAATACGTTGTGAGCCGTATTGCCGTGTTAAAATGGACAGGCGCAGGTTGTGACTGCCTGCTGTTGAAATAAAGCCTTCAACTTGGCTTAACGACTGCCATTTTACTGGCAACCGGGACCAACGGCTTAACGTGCCTTCCGAAGCACGGAAACGCTCAAATAAATGTCACAAAGTGATCACATGGATGGTCACCCATCCATGGACCGGCCATAGTGAAAGTTGCTTACTGCAGTGATCGTTTACCGAACACTGAGTCCGCGGGTCCAATGAAACCGAGTCTATGTTTTCATTGGTTTTGATATTTTGAGGTTGGCAATGATATCGTCGTATATTCCAAAGGCATGATATAATGCCAAAAGTATTAAAACTCATTTTTGTCCATATGGACACATAATATTTGTCAACTTGTATGATACATGAAGATTGATTACATGTCGTATACGACATTTTATATTCATCTGATTACATAAACATAACACTTACACATGTGGATTATTTATCTTCTTATAATCTGTAAAATATAGCTTGATCTCTGTGACAGTTCTACAAACGTAAACAAGAATCGACTTTTATGTTAACGGCATAAAGCTTTTGTGGTTGAAATGCAGAGAGTAAGAACACAGAGGTGCAAACTGTAAATAACAACTTTATGCCTTTGAAATAAAAGTCAATTTTGTTTACGTTAATATAACTGTCACAGAGATCAAGCTATATTTTACAGAGTATAGGACATGTTTGATTACATGTCGTTTATGACACTTACTCACATAAATATGAGACTTACACAGGTGAATTATCTATTTACAGATGTAATCAAACGTGTCCTAACATACATGTTAGAACACGTTTAATTACATGTAATTTATGACACTAGTTCACATAAATATGACACTTACACATGTGTATTATGTATCTGTATGTTAGGATACGTTTGATTACATGTCGTATATGACACTTGCTCATATAACAATGACACTTGTACATGTGGATTATGTATCTGGATTACTTGATTTACACGTCGTTTATGACATTTGCTCACATAAATATGACACTTACACATGTGAATTATCTATCTGTATATTAGGACAAGTTTGATTACATGTCGTAAATATTACAATCGCTCACATAAATATGAGGCTTACACATGTGAATTATGTCTCTGGATTATTGATTTACATGTCGTTTATGACATTTGCTCACATAAATATGACACTTACACATGTGAATTATCTATCTGTATATTAGGACAAGTTTGATTACATGTCGTAAATATTACAATCGCTCACATAAATATGAGGCTTACACATGTGAATAATCAATCTGTATGTTAGCTGAATTACTCTTGATTGACATGTCGTTTATGACATTTGCTCACATAAAAATGACACACATTCATGTGATTACATAAATATGACACTTACACATGTAAATTATGTATCTGGGTGTTAGGACACTTTTGATTACATGTCGTATATGACACTAGCTCACATAAATGTACACTTACACGTATTATCTGTCTATATTTCAGGACACTTTTTGATGAGAGAGCATTCGCTCAGCTGCGTAGTGTCCGCGGCCGAATCTCATTCGCTCACAGTACGCTTTGCCTGTGGTTCGTCAATGTCCGTTTCTGGAGGGTTTTCTAGTCCTGGTAATTGGATCTGTGTGTCTGATGCTTCTGATGGCTGTGGGAAGACAGAAAAAATTATATTAAAATAATATTCAGGTCGTAAATTTAAACGCCAACTAATAATAGCATATACAGCTTGGCAAAAAAGAGTATGGAGATGCTACTGTGATGTTCATATGACAACCCGTTAAAAGGAACTAATTTATTTTACTGTGAAATGTATGAAGCAAATTGTAGTACTTTATAATCTATAAACTGACTTGTATGACGTTTTTGACAATGCTGCCAACATACAAAATCTTAGTTTTTTTTTTCTAGACTTTTTTGCCAAGCTGTGTGATTAAGATAAAGGGCTAGCACGGTAAAAGTATAAGATTATTTAGGTTTAACATTTAAAACACAATACAGGGAAAGATGCAGCGAGGCAATTTTGACCGCGAAAACTTCAGACTTATTCAAATATTTTTCGAATTCCACATCATTTGCTAAAGAATAAAGAAAGCAATGTTCAAATATCGCTTAAGAGAACTTCACCGATTTCAGACCTTTTGTAACGAAAAATATAAACATAGAACCCAAATTCTTAAAGTACTTTCAAAAATATTTCAATTAGATATCCATAAAGCATGAAGTTTAAGGTTAGGTTACTTTGCAAAAGAACTTTTATCAAAGTAGTAATATATTCAGAAAAAATGAAGGAAACTGCCCCGTTACACTTTATACAAATGTTAGGATCAGGTATACGCTAAGATGTATTGAAAATAAGTTCAAACCAAAGTATCCAAGATTCTACTGTTTACCTTAGCATCAATACTTCCAGAGCGTCCAGTGGTAAGCTTGGAAAATATACCAATAAATATATATTTATAACACTTAGCATGCAACACATAATTTGTGGCACATACGCCCATACTTCGACATTTCTTCATATTTATGCCCATGTAATATGATGTGAACCTGACATATTATAGTATCGAGGCCACTAAATAAATCAATATTTTTCATATGCTCAATTTTCGTATGAGAAAAACTATTACATGTTTATTTCTTATCTAATAAATAAAACCTATTATACACGGTGTTTCTTTTAGGGTGTCAAGCCGCCACTAACTGGTAGCAGGGTTCCATACCTATCGATTTAACCCCCATGTATGTTCTACGATTTTTTGTAGTTTTCGAGATATAATGTTCTGCATAATTCCCTATTTTTTATTATCGATTAAAATTTTTACATCTTGTATCAAAGTTAGGAAGGAGATTATTTTGTCCATAATACTGCAATCAATAGGCATTATAATAATAAAAAATATCCAAGAAAAGTCGAACCAAAAAGAAGTTGTAATTATTTAAAGCCACATGGAAAAATAACGAAAAAAAATTATATCTCGAAAACTACAAAAAATCGTAGAACATACATGGGGGTTAAATCGATAGGTATGGAACCCTGCTACCAGCTAGTGGCGGCTTGACACCCTAAAAGAAACATCCAGTATATATTAGGCATTAAAATTCGATTTTTAGCAAGAAAAGCCTACGGCAAAGTTTATTCATTCAGCTAGTACAATTTACATGGGACCAATGCGAAGTTTAGGGAGTACGTTTCTTGTGCAATGAGTTATGAAATTACATGATAATGTAAAACCTGGCAAAAACGTTATACAACAGAATAATTTGTTCTTTAATAAATGAAGTATCACAGCGTCTCACAGAAATCATACCAATCGAATTGAGAACCTCCTCCTTTTTTAAGACGGTAAAAGAGGTTATGATACTTCCTATAACCTTAATTTATATTTACATAAAATAACTTTTTTGCCAAGCTGTAATAAATACTAAAGTACTCGTAGATTAAGTATCAAATTCTGATAGACGGCAGATGCAAGCATTGCAAAAAAGTCTAGAAACGGAACTAACATTACATACATACATATGGTAACGCCTTTATCCCCGAAGGGGTAGCCAGAGGCATATTATATGCCCACATTTCCCCCTTTTTTTTTATAATTTGACCACGTAATAGGTGGTGAGCCGTATTGTCGTGCTTAAATGGACAGGCGCAGGTTGTGACTGCCTGCTGTTGAAATAAAGTCTTCAACTTGACTTAACGACTGCCATTTTACTGGCAACCGGGACCAACGGCTTAATGTGCCTTCCGAAGCACGGAAACGCTCAAATAAATGTCACAAAGTGATCAAATGGATGGTCACCCATTCATTGAGCGGCCATAGAGAAAGTTGCTTACTGCAGTGATCGTTCACAG
The DNA here is from genome assembly GCA_933228765.1 of Miltochrista miniata. Lineage (NCBI taxonomy): Eukaryota > Metazoa > Arthropoda > Insecta > Lepidoptera > Erebidae > Miltochrista > Miltochrista miniata. Next base: position 10,629,649 of record OW121769.1, read on the forward strand.
AACACTGAGTCCGCGGGGCCACGAGCATATTATTGCTGGCTATATTGTCAATAACTTCACATATTTTTATTTCAATTTGAATGGTCGTTTTTATTGACGTTTACTGGCAAGTGGAAACTGATTGGTGGATCTTTCTGAACGGATCTGCCGAATTAGTATAGTCCAATCCTACCAGATCTGGCAATAATGTAAACATGTCATGTTTTGACAATCGTTGTCTAAGATAGAAGAGTAGAAAAATATAGTATGACAAATCATTGAATTTTTTACTATCCTGAGTAGGTATTTTAAATGAAAATAAAGAAGTTATTTAGTGTCGAAATGATTGTAAGAACACTGTATGACTCCTGGATACTGGAATATAATCAGGGTAAATATTCAATTGCAAGTAACTAGGGATATATAGGATCAAATGTGTTTGTTTACATTTTTGCTCAAAGCTATTGAAATACAGTATAAAGGGTTGTACAGCTTGGCAAAAAAGTCTAGAAACGGAACTAATATTTTGCTGACTGGCTACATTGTCAAAAAGCTGCCAATAACGTCACATATGTCTGTCAGTCAACGACGTTATACAATTTGATTAGTGGGTTTTATTGACAGTTGTTGACAACTGGATACTGACTGGTGGTTCTTTATAACGGGTTGCCATATGAACAGCACAGTGGCTCCTCCATTATTTTCGTCTCTTTTTTTGTCAAACTTTAGATTAGGCAACTTTTTATCCCGAGTATAAGTTACCACGGGAAACGGAAACAAAATTATACGCGGACGAAGCTGTGGACATCAGCCGGTTAGGTACTTCCTACTCTTTTTTGCCAAGCTTTATGTGCTCTGCATATACAAACCTGGTAACATTTACTTATTAATCTACGAGTACTATAATATTAAAAGCCTTATATTGTTACCTCAACATCATTGGTGTTTTCTCTCTCGGCTATCGGCCGCGGTCGTTTCTTGCCTCGAGCGGCGGCGTCCGTTGCATTGGCCGGCCTTTTAGGCTGGAACTGTACAAAGAGAAAATGTTTTGTAAGCACATATTTTACTGAAAGCATTGCAGGTATATTAGGTGAAGTGAAAATTACTCTGTGTCGAATTGAACGACCGTTGAATAGGTGCAATACAATTACTCTGTGTCGAATAGAACGACCGTTGAAAAGGTGCAATGAATGAGGTGAGAAAATTGTATACTACGCGTTGCGACGTGGTCAGTAAAATTCCAGTTCCTTAACACCTCATTCATTGTTCTCCATCGATGTAAGCGCTATAATATGTGTGACCTAAAATCCACTCACACATATATGCTCATCATGCACGCCGTCTTATTTGAACGCAGGTTCCCACTGCGTTCACGTGATTGAAGTACGAGCGCGCGTGTAAGTGCTTGGCCGTGCACGTATGTCATTGTCTGCGTGCTAATGCGCTTAGATGGAGTGTATTTGCATCTGCTGTGTGGGTGCATGCGTGGGTGTACTACCCGTTCGCTCTAACTTTGCCGCTGGCGTAGAGGCGTATACCCGAATTGTTAATTAGATAAAGTAAATTGACAGTAGCTAATATCACTTCGTCATAGAAAATACACAACATTGTATGAAGAAGTGACATTAGTTGCTGTCAATTTACTTCGTCTAATTAAAAATTCGACTTTAGTATGGAGCCGAGCGGCAAAGTTAGAGCGAACGAGCAGTATGGGTATGTCTTACGGTTGTGTACAGGTGAAACACGTTTATAAGTCGCATCGACAAAATTCGCCTGCTCAGAAGAGAGCAAGCTAACGCCGATTAACTACGATTTCCGACGCTGTTGAAACACCGACTTTATTGCGTTACGTTAAGATTGAAAATGCAATAAATCCAGAGAGTAGTGCTATCTCGCTCGTTCCTCATTGCTCCGCGATGCTGCGGGCATCGAACATGGTGCTCAGGCGGCGACCAATAACAAAGGGCAATGTTTGGCGCGTCTATGCGGAGCGTTGTGATTGGTTAGGATTTTTCGCGCGTTTCGAATATGAGACAGGTAGGGGAGGTAGGGGAGAGATGGGCACTTTTTCACTATTTATTGCATAAAAAATCAGGTTTTATAGATAATCAACTTTTATTGCCAATTCTTATTGCACCACACATTTGGCTAGATATAATTCAAGAGCTTTCTTAAAAATTACAATCAATCTCAACATTACGAGATATTTTATAAACTAAGTCAAAAGTGCCCAATGCTCCCTATGGTAGGGAGGCTTGGACATACCCTGTGGGAGGCTTGGGCATGGCCTATAAATCACTTTATGTTCATAATGGAATTCAAAAATTATTAACAAATTGACTATTAAAAACTCAATAATAGAAAAAAAAACTTGATCTGGGGATTTCATATTTATCAGCTGTTGTTTTTATTTTTGATCCTTTTGATACCTCTTCTATGGCTCGTAATATTAAATCTTTAGGAATTTCCCGTCGCAAACCTTTCTTTTTGTAATTAAATGGCATCTTTCTGTAAATAAAATTAAACTAATAGTAAAAAAACCTTCTATACTGTACATAATAGGAGGCAGCAGGAGCATTGGGCATGCCCAAACCACCCGCACGTCCAAATGCCCATTACTCCCTCTGTATACATTTTCAACATAGATTACCGGTATTTTTTTGAATCTACGTATTTAGGCTTGAATTTCAGTTTAATTAATAGATTAGTAAATATACAATAGATAAATAATAAAAAATACACATACCTTCCATTAGTTTTCTCTTTATTACGATCCGAAACAACAACCAAATATTTACTTTTACTAGCGCATAACCTTCAAACGTGTTTTTGTTTGATATCTGACAGAAATTATGTATACACTATGGATGAACAGCGTTGCCAGTCGGTAAAGTAAACTACCAAATCAAGAAAAAAATAAAATCTATGATCAAATCGGAATAAAAGGGGGGTGCCCATGTCTCCCAACTGCCCATCCCTCCCCTACCTCCCCTACATCGGTGTAACTTATAAACGTGGTACTACTGTACGTGCTGTGTATATGGCAATACGTGCTTGTGTGTGTGTGTGTGTGTGTGTGTGTGTGTGTGTGTGTGTGTGTGTGTATGTACCTGTAGTTCTGGTGGTAGAAAGACGCGCGTGTTGGCGAAGTACTCGGACTGCGGCGCGAAGTACATGGTGGGGATGCGCGCGTCTGAAGGGAAGTCGCGCAGTTCGAAGCTGTGCGAGCGAGCCCATATCACCGACATCGCTAGGTCGCATACTGCCCATAGTTTCTGGAAAGGACATGTTAAATGGTTATTTTTACAGTGTTAATTGCATTCTTAATGAGACCCGCTCAGACAAAGCTTAATTGGGATTTTTTTTTCAAGCTTAAGGTGCGTTTCCACTATGGCGGAGCGGAGAGGAGCTGTGCCGCGATTCACCAATCACATGGCTTAAAATCCACGTCTTTTCTCCACTTGATTAGTGAGCCTAAGTGGCTTATGACCGCCTTCCACTACGAGCGAGTCGGACCCATTACGGACTCCGCTATACTCGTAACGACGATTTTCATACATGTCCTTCCACCAAAGCGGACATGACATGTATCGAAAATCAGCGTTACAAGTATAGCGGAGCCGGTAATGGGTCCGACTCGCTCGCAGTGGAAGGCGGGCATTAAGCTTTGTCTCAGACAAAATATATTTTCATGACAAAAGTTACCACGTTTTATAACGGAAAAGCCATGCTATGGTACATTTTGTCGTAAAAAAAGAATTGAAGTGAGAATGAATATTGGATGAGTCGAACGTTTGTATCGAGGAAACTTCACTGTGCAGGCAGAATCTATAAAATAGCTGGTGTAAAAGATTTATAATTCAAGCACGGTAAGGACCTATATAGCCCCCTATACGTCCCTACCGTGCTCGAATTATAAATCTTCCTGCATACATGCTTAGTTTCTGTAATAACTCCCTGCGTCGGTTTTCCCAAACGCCTACAGCATGGCATTCTTCAAAAGGGATGGTAGAAGGTTTAGCAGCTTCGGTAACACAAGTGTAAAACACCTCTACTATTACAAACGTTTATAACCTACGGTGACCAGAATCCTTTAGGTAGACCGTAAGCTTACCTACCACCTTAGTAGTACAAAAACAAACTTACAAAATTAAATGCATCGTCAGACTCGTTGAGCGCGTCTTTATGTAACTTCATACGTTCCACAAGGCTCTTGTAAAATCCGTAGCAATAGAAGTCGTTGCGGGTTATGAGTGGCTCCAACACGAACCATAAACAGTTCTTCACCACCTGAAAGGAATACAAACATCACTACATAGTATAAAACAAAGTCGCTTTCTCTGTCCCTATGTATGCCAGTATGCTTTAATCTTTAAAATTACGCAACGGATTTTGATGCGGTTTGTTTTAATAAATAGAGTGATTGAAGAGGAAGGTTTACATGTATAATAACATCCATTAAATAGTATTTGAATTTAGAATCAGCATTGCACCCGTGCGACGTCGGGGCGGGTCGCTAGTTATAAATATACTAGTTCTGCGAAGAGTAGGCCTCGCGGGCACCTGGAACCAATAAAAAACAACCTGCGAGGTATCAGATACTTTATGCTTCTGTCAAAAATCATCAAGATCAATTTATAAATTATGCGACAAATTTTTCATCCCTATACTCCCCCATTTTTTCCGCTTTCAGAAAAAGCTCTCGACAAAAGTTGTATTTTAAATCAAAGAACACGTGTGCCAAGTTTGGTGAAAAACTGGAACTGGCATACGGACAAAAGCAAAATCGTCCATACTGTCGAATCGTAGACTCGTTCGCTTCGATCGCTCGGTCAATCATTACGAGGTAGGTATGTTCGCACATTTTCCCACGTCTCTAGCCCAAATTAAGCTAAACCTTAATATATTCTTGTGCTAGAATCTAGACAAGTCTAAATTAGCTAAAAATTAGCAATTATAAAATTGTGCTATGGGACCTAGAGAACTGATAAACATAAATAGGTATTTTTGGGTATTCTAATCTAGTTAGCTAATGCTTAACGCAGTGCTCGTTTACAGAACATGGATCATTGTGGCAACGAGCGCTTCTCATTTATTCAATAATTTTCAAATAGTATCGTACTAATGTTTGACAAGATGTTTGGATGTTTGTTACTCAATCACGCTCTAACGGCTGAACGGATCTGGCTCAAATTTGGAACAATCTCGTACAGGAAGAGATTATAGTTTGGAATAACACTACTTTTTTTCCGAAATTTCCATGGCATTAGGGAACTGGAACGGAATTTCACGCGGGCGAAGCTGCGGGCATCAACTAGTTAACAGTGGTGGGCAAACTTTCTTAATGGCGGGCCAGAAAATCGTCAGAATTTTAGGAAAAATGCATTTTGTGCTGAAACTTTTAAACTTACTTCTTTCTAATATTGATGTGTGGCTGTATGTTACTCTTTCACGCTATAACTGGCTCCTTTACCTATGCGTCTATTGTTGTACTAAGTAGAATCTACTTACATAATACTTGTGGACCGTCCAAATATAAATTTCGCGATTCATAATATTATTCAAGTAGAAGGACCGTCTCGGCGGGCCGGATTAAATACTTTCGCGGGTCGGAGTAGGCCCGCGGACCATACTTTGCCCATCTAGAACATGTTACTTACCTTGAGCTGTGCGACATTATCGTATGATGTGAAGGCGGGGTCGTGCGTCAGTATCGGTACAGCAAATACTAGCATGTAGTCCGGTAGGATGTGTGGCAACTGGCTCACTGCGCGCTCCACTGTAATAGAATGTTACAGAATTTTATGAAATGTCGTAGAGTTCAATGGGAACGTAGAACATAAAATCATACATACATATGGTCACGCCTTTATCCCCGAAAGGGTAGGCAGAGGCACATTATATGTTTACCTTTTTAGAATTATTCCCACGTAATAGGTGATGAGCCGTATTGCCGTGTTGAGATGGACAGGACCAGGTTGTGATTGCCTGCTGTTAAAATTTTTCAAACCGCCTAAAAAGGCCTTCAACTTGGCTTAACGACTACCATTTTACTGGCAACTGGGACCAACGCCTTCCGAAGCACAAATACGCTCGCAAATAAATGTCACAAAGTGGTAATGTAATTAATATAATGTACAATGTAATGGTCACCCATCCATAACCGGCCACGGTAAATGTTGGTTACTACAGTGATCGTTTACAGAACTCAGAGCCCGCGGGGCCACGAGCGCATAGGAACATAAGTGGTAAAAAAAAAAATTGGACGAAGTCCTCTCCCAGTTCACGCCACAGTACGTCATGTGCCTTTGGCGTCCAGTCTCAACCTAAGACCTTCACCAGGTCGTCGTAAAAATAATTCTTTACATTGTAAAATCTCGATTACAGTTTATAATGTCACAATGTAGATAACAATTTAAAGGATTTACCAACTTGACATTATAAAACATAAAATTTTTTTTTTACTTGTGGATCCTCCTACATGGATGTTATGCCGGACTCCAACCTACTCAAACCACACGATACCTTACAGCTGCTACGGCCGGGAGTCCCGGATAAGCCTTTGGAACGATTTCCCAGGGTTCCCGGCAGTACAACATTACTAATAGATTAACTACACTACAGTTAGTAAAATATAACTTGATCTCTGTGACCATTATATTAACGCAGAAAAAAAATACTTATATTTCAAAGACAAAAAGTAGTTATTTGTAGTTAAGACATCTGTCTCACAAAACCTTTATACCATACAAATAAAGTCTATTTTCATTTACTTCAATACAAATGTTATCGGCATCAAGCCATAGAGCAACTCTGAGCAACACAACCTCTATTAAAGGAAGACGCATTTATATTATGTTTTCTCTATTATATATCTGTCTGTCATGTTGCGGGGGGAAATCGTATAATAAACACTACTAAACAAACTTAATTATTTAGAATACAAAAAACCCGAATGCCAAGTAAACATACAACTGAAAAGCAAAAGACAAGCTCTACATTTCTTTTGTGAGTTTCTTTAGCTACTTACTGTTTTACTTTGTCTTCAACATTTGCAGGCGGGAACAAGCTAATTCAAGCAAATGGTGGTTTACAAAATAGGTACATGTTCCCATAGCTTGTTGCCGCCTGCAAATGTTGCCGACTAATTAAAACATTAAGTAGCTAAAGAAAATCACAATAGAAATGTAGAGCTTGCTTTTTGCTTTTCAGTTGTACGTTTACTTGGCATTCGGGTTTTTTGTATTCTAAATCTAAATAATTAAGTTTATTTAAAACTTTTTAGTAATGTTAGTAGTGGAGTTATTAATTTTCGTGTAGTGAAGGGACATCACCAAAATGCAACCTTAATTATTATATTTTTGGTCATATTTCCGGTGCTACTCAACCGATTGCAATCAAACAAATGTAAGAATTTAAGTCTGACCAAGGCCTTATAAACACATAATACCGCATCAAAATCGGTTAAGTAGTTTTGCGTTTAAACGCCAAATAATTATAACGCCAAAAGTCTGCCATTTTGATTTTCCATGAATTTTATTATACCTGGTGTCACTCACAAAATCACGACAAATCAAATGACACCTTGCATGTCAAAATCCGTCAAGCCGTTCAAACTGTAGGACGTGACAAAGAATTATACATACATACATACATACATTATCTCGAAAAACATTACCCTCCTGTCTTCGGCAGTTCGGGTAAAAAGCACATTGGCTATCACTATGAAACTTACATAAAACAATACACTCTACGACACACGATATATTAGTTTCTAGCCGCTTGGAGCAATGTATTGACAGATGGGAAAGCCCCCGTATACCGTCTCCCTTCTCAATCAATCACAGGTCGACTTGCTCTATATCTCACAAAGTACTTATAAACAAATAAACGAATCCATAACCCACAACAGACCTATATTACCTTTGGTGCCCACAGTAATATTCCGCACATACTCCCTTCGCCTCACGACGTCTGCCAGCATGGACTGTCGGATGACGGAGCGTATCCTACGGTCCGGTTCTACGGGTAACGCGTACATACCCATAAAGTCTAGTAGCAAGCATTTGGATAGCATGCTTATTGGCATAGCATGTTTGCTCAATACATATTTAACTATGATATGTTGGGGGAAATAGTATACAAAACCAATCAGCTGTCATTACGGAACACAATATATAAGTTTCTGGCCGCTTGGAGTAGTGTATTGACAGAGGGGAAAATCCCATAATAGCGTCTCCCTTCTCAATCAGCCACAGGTCATAATGCTCTATATCTTACAAAGTAGTTAGAAACAAATAAAGAATCCATAACCACCAACAGACCTATATTACCTTTGGTGCCCACAGTAATATTCCGCACATACTCCCTTCGCCTCACGACGTCTGCCAGCATGGACTGTCGGATGACGGAGCGTATCCTACGGTCCGGTTCTCTACCGGCTAACGCGTACATACCCATGAAGTCTAGTAGCAAGCATTTAGGTAGCATGCTTATTAACATAGCATGTTTGCTCAATACATATTTAACTATGATATGTTGGGGTAAATAGTATACAAAACCAATCAGCTGTCATTACGGAACACAATACATTAGTTTCTGGCCGCTTGGAGCAATGAATTGACAGAGGGGAATGTCTCAGTATACCGTCTCCCTTCTTGATCAGTCACAGGTCATGTTGCTCTATATCTAACAAAGTACTTATAAACAAATTAAAAGAATCCATAACCACCAACAGACCTATATTACCTTTGGTGCCCACAGTAATATTCCGCACATACTCCCTTCGCCTCACGACGTCTGCCAGCAAGAACTGTCGGATGACGGAGCGTATCCTACGGTCCGGTTCTCTACCGGCTAACGCGTACATACCCATAAAGTCTAGTAGCAAGCATTTAGGTAGCATGCTTATTGGCATAGCATGTTTGCTCAATACATATTTAACTATGATATGTTGGGGGAAATAGTATACAAAACCAATCAGCTGTCATTACGGAACACAATATATAAGTTTCTGGCCGCTTGGAGTAGTGTATTGACAGAGGGGAAAATCCCATAATAGCGTCTCCCTTCTCAATCAGTCACAGGTCATAATGCTCTATATCTTAGAAAGTAGGTAAAAACAAATAAACGAATCCATAACCACCAACAGACCTATATTACCTTTGGTGCCCACAGTAATATTCCGCACATACTCCCTTCGCCTCACGACGTCTGCCAGCATGAACTGTCGGATGACGGAGCGTATCCTACGGTCCGGTTCTCTACCGGCTAACGCGTACATGCCCATGAAGTCTAGTGGCAAGCATTTGTTGGGTATACCCTGTGGAAATAAATAGCGATTAATAATACTAATGTCATAAACTAGTTTCTTCCCGCTACTTCGTTCGCGAGATGATCTTAACTGTTAACCAATCTACTTTGACCTGTCTAATGCATAGGTCTTCTATTAAAACATAGGTCAAGCTGTATTATCATTTCCGCTGAACCGATTTCAATGAAACATACTGCTCGTTCGCTCTAAGTTTGCCGCTCGGCTCCATACTAAAGTCAAATTTTTAATTAGACGAAGTAAATTAACAGCAACTAATGTCACTTCTTCATACAATGTTGCTTATTTTCTATGACGAAGTGACATTAGCTACTGTCAATTTACTTCGTCTAATTAAATATTCGGGTATACGCCTCTACGCCAGCGGCAAAATTAGAGCGAACGGGTTATTATAACAGCGTTATTTAAGTTGAAAAAATATGTACAAAATCCTAATAGTACAGTTATGATCAAGCTCCAACCCCGAACAAATAAACAAACAGACACGATCAAAAAAATTATAGATTTGGACTCAGAAGTCCTAAATTTGTCGATTACAGTTATTTTTTTATGAATGTACCGCCACAGCTATTTTTACAATTTTATAATAGTAGAAGTGAGATGCGAAAGTTTGTGAGTGTGGATATGTAGATGTGTGTATGTTTGTAACACCTTCACATTCGAACGGCTAAACGGATCTGGCTAAAATCTGGTACAGTGATACACAAAGGGTCCTTTTTATCCCGAGAAGTTCCCACGGGAAGCGTGACAGGTAACAAATTCTACGCAAGCGAAGCTACGGGTATCGGCTAGTCTATACTAATATTATAAAGAGGAAAGATTTGTTTTTTTGTTTGTTTGTTTGTTTGTTTGTTTGTAACGAATAGGCTCCGAAACTACTGGACCGATTTGAAAAATTCGTTCACTGTTGGGAAGCTACACTCTTTGTGGTGAACATAGGCTATATTTTATTCCCGTATTCCCACGGGAACGGGAACTACGCGGGTGAAACCGCGTGACGTCCGCTAGTGTTGAATAATTTCAGCTTGTTTCGATATGGTTCCGTAGCTCAAATGGCAGAACATTGTCACCCTGGGTTAGGCAAATGTGATGGATTCATTCCCATCTGAGTCAGAGGAAATTAAAGGCTCTATCATCACGCTCATACACAAGGGAGCAAAGCAATTATCATAAATGTCAACAAATAGATCAGAGTTCCATACATAATTTGAATACTTATCATAGTCACGCCCAGTTCCCCAAATGAGTAGGCAGGGGCTTACAATACCACGAGCATAAAGATGCTTATTAAAACATAGTCAACAAATGCCTGGTATACCTAACGATACGCAGTTTTGATTTTGAAAAAGTGTACACTCTCCCTCTCTTATATTACTTGCCGTGCCCGACAGGGTCTACAATGATCTCACAATCACAATACAATGAAATCACATTGTGGAATGCAATAAAGAATTGCGGAAGTGTTCCCTTAGTCGCCTATTACCACACTCTCGGGATGCATAGGGGTGGCGACATTTTGTACCACCTAAGTTATTTACATTGTGGAATCCAATAAAGAATTCAGAATTTCGCCAGCTGTATTTTGACATAAGTGGTGAATGGTGAACTTATAGCGGTGTAGAAAAATTATTTACCTTAGATAATCCTTTGTGTAATTTGCTAGCGAAAGCTTCTCTGACTTGTGGTACCTCATCCTGAAAAAAAAAACAAATGTATTGATTTTAAATAATATAAAAATGTTTGTAATGAATAACCTCAAAAACTACTGTGCCTATTTCAAAAATTCTTTCACCATTGGAAAGCTACATTCACCCTGAGTAACTTGAGATATATTTTATTCCCGTATTCCCACGGGAACGTGAGCCACGCAGGTGAAACCGCGTGACGTCCGCTAATATTATAAAGAGGAAAGATTTGATTGTTTGTTTGTTTGCATCGAATACGCTCCGAACGATTGGACCGATTTGAAAAATTCTTTCACTGTTGGGAAGCTAGACTCTTCGCAGTGAACATAGGCTATATTTTATTTCTGTATTCCCACGGGAACGGAGCTTTTGACGTCCGCTAGCAGACTATATAAAGATACTTACGACCATAAGATGTGACAAATTGTAGAATTGTTCAGCTGTGAACTGATCTCCGACGCCCTTTTGTTCGCAAATCTTGAGCATGGCCGCGCCGGCCGCCAATCTCAAGTGTGCCATTTCCGCTTTTGATAAACGATTTTGCTGTAAATAAATATATTAAAATGTTAATATGAAAGACTTCTTTATCACAAAACACTCTAGTAAACGAAAAGAAGTTGTTTATCTGTTTATTTTTATTCGAAGGGATAGGTAGGAGTACTTTGTATGTGTACATATGCATTGGTTGCAAGTGGCCTCATAGGTGTGATGCTATTGCTGTGTTGAAGACGACGGTCAACCGACTTTATTGCAAAGGTATACAATGCCTTTATTTGGTTAAAGTCAGATTCAGACTTTAACCGAATGGTGGATGTGGAAGGAGGTGGAGGTGGGTTTGTCCAGGGCGCAGATTCTCGACCACTCGACGTGAATGCGTGGACGCAAATTTACGGGTGAAAAGTCGTCCGTCTCATGTTCGCCGTTCCTAAATATGAGACAGGCGACGCGTCACCCGCCGATTTCCGTCCACGCATTCATGTCGTGTGAAGCGAGAATCGGTGCCCTGGTGTTACATGCTCAGATATTATCGATTTTATTAATTTATCAATATTGATTGTATAGGTATTCGATTTTATTTTTTTACCAATCCATATTGGATTGTAAGCATGAATACAATAAAGCATAGTATCTACAATCGAAAGCTTTTTTTTATATTAAGTTTGCCAAATTAACGCCGCCTGCCTAATGCAAAGTCTTGGCGACAACTGGCGATTGGGGGCCACTCTCCTAGTCTGTAAAACTTCTGACAGTGGTCCTCAAGTCATCATTTAAAGCAATTTCTAACATCTGAAATACCTGTAACAAATCCCCCTTGTGCACAATAAACGCGTTCAGCATCCTAAACGTCTTCTGCGCAGACAGTTCATCTTTTTTCAGTCCGAGCAGCCACCGGGCCATACATTTGAGTCCTTCGAGCTTACAGCGGGTCTCTTCGGGCAATTGTTCCTCGGGAACCCAGGGGACGTCCGGGGATTGAGTGTTGCCTCCTCCTTCGCGGACTAGTAGCTCTTTTACGATCTGTGGGTAGGGAGAAATTGAGCATATTATAATCACGCCTTTATCCTTGAAAGGGTAAACATCAATTTGCGATTCAGGAAAAAGTTGCGAGAAAAAAGTTGCGATTCAGGAAAAAGTTGTTTTGATTTGCAACTGGTTGCGGACAACGAATAATAATTCTTTATTCGCATATCGGTTACGAATCTGAGTTGCGGAAACGGTCGGAGGGCCCCGCCTGATGGAAAGCCATGACGTCATCTAGCCATTAGGAGCCACAACAACTATATGACACCTACAATTTTGCGGCCAAACAATGTGCTTATTTAAGCTCCGCTTGAAGAACCCTGGATTGTAACCCTGGGCGCACCATGGGCGACAGTCGCACGACATGCCGCGACAGTCGCACGATTGTCGCTGGTGTCGGTTGCAAGTCACGGCGACAAACTTCGTGCAAAATGCTGTCACCGTATCGCCATGTCGCTCAGTGTGCAGAGCTTAGATCAAAATGTATATAATTTGGCACTGGCAGCTTATCGCCGCGACATGTCGCGAATGTGCGCCTACTGTTAGAGGAGAGAAACACGTGCCCTCCGAGTGAGGTGACAGAGTGTCCAGGATGTCTGTCTTGTGTCCAGTACACCACGTACCTTGCGAGAGACGATGTTCTTGATATGCACGGGGAAGTTGTCGGGCAGGTTGTGCGCGATGTGGCCGAGCGTCACGATGGCGGTGCGGTACTGCTCCGAGTGTGGCGACAATGTGCCCTTCAGCGTGTCCAATATCTCCGTGAAGATCTGTGTGCGTTGCTCTGGCATGTTCACGAACAGGCATCTGGGATATACAGAAATAGGTCTTGATCATGGAGTAAATATAAGAGAGGAGAGGGCTTAAGCAACCGGGCACTGTGACATTCGATCTAGGTCCTGACGTCATCACAGTGGGCGTGGCTTCAGTCAGACAGCCGTCGGCATTCGCCGTAGCTAGTTCTACCAAATAGATTTAGCAAAACTAGCAATATAGCTGAATTAGAAGGTAGAAAATAAAGATGAAGTCTTGTATTTTATCGTGTAAAAATTACTGGGATACATGTTCTGATGCTAATCTACATTCAATTTAATTTCTAAGTAATTTTATGCTTATTTTTCTGTTATTAGTGGGTGAAAAATATGTGGTACGTATTTGCAATTATGGCATTGGTCACAGTGTGTACGATTAGGGAATTGGTTGAGTGAATTGAGGACAAATTCAGAGTCGAAATAGAACACACAAAACGAATATTATCCCTTCTGTGTGTTCTCTTAGCTTGTTCTAGTATTGTAAAGTTTTTAATAAATTCTGCTAGCAACTCCTGTACATATTATAAGAATTACATAAAACTGCACCTAGTGAGTCCAAATCGTTATTTTACTAGAGCCATCTATCCATCTTTACTTATCTATATCCATCTAACTGGTGTCCGCAACTTCGCCCGCGTAAAGTTTTGTTCCCGTTCCCGCTTCCCATTAGAACTTATTCCCGGGATAAAAAGACTAAAATCTATCCCTGTACCAAATTTCAGTCAGATCCGTTAAGCCGTTAGAGCGTGAAAGAGTAACAAACATCCATACTTAGAAACTTTCGCGTTTATAATATGAGCAGGATGTTATCACGTTTTAAGTATGGTGTCACTTCTAGTTCAGAAGCAGGCAAAATCAATCGAATAGAATTTATCATCATGATCATACATATCCTAATAATATATATATTAGTAAGGATACAGTTCATAATAGAAATAATCTTACCTGACAGCATTTTTCGCCTGTTTGGGAGTACCTACTACGGCGTAAGCTTTACACAACGTGATCAAACGTGGGAACAGTCCGGGGCATGCCTCACCTGCAAATAAAACACCTTTAGTCGAATTGCGTAGTAAAAGAGAATTTTCTACTATGTCTATTTACGATATTAATAGATAATTCGTACAGAAACTTGGAATCGGTACGGTGCACAGTCAACACAACACATCCACGTGTAGTTTTGGGCCCTTTTCCGAGGCTTTCTTTAAGTCTATCTATCCCTGTACCACACCTATCCTTGCACCAAATCTATCCTTGCACCGGATATATTCCTCTACCGAATCTATCCCTGTACCAAATCTATACTAGCACCAAATCAATCTCTGTACCAAATCTATCCTTGCACCAAATCTATCTCTGTACCAAATCTATCCTTGCACAAAATCTGTCTCTGTACCAAATCTATCCTTGCACCAAATAATGTCTCTGTACCAAATCTATCGTTGCACCAAATCTGTCTCTGTACCAAATCTATTGTTGCACCAAATCTGTCTCTGTACCACATCTATCCTTGCACCAAATCTGTTACTGTTCCGAATCTATCCCTGTACCGAATCTATCCCTGTACCAAATATATCACTGTACCGAATCTATTCCTGTACCAAATCTATCCTTGCACCAAATAGATCCCTGTACTGTATCTGTTTCTGTACCAAATCTATCCTTGCACCAATTTTAGCCCGTTCCTTTCCGTCATTAGAGTGTGAAACAGTAGCAAACCTCCTTACATTACACTCATCGACATTCTCATTTATATAAGGATGAATCAACACTTACCTAAAGGCCTATATTTCCCTAGGAAAGTGAGCGAGGCAAGTATATGTGGTGCTACGGCTTCATCATCCAATTCTAGCAGAGATGTCAAACGATTTAGAACGTCCTCGTGTAGGAAGTGAGCGGGGAACACAAATGAGAGCATCACTAGAAGCTTGAGGCCCCTTTCTGCTGCTTTCTTTAAGTCTATACCTGTGAACAAAGTTTTTTGTTACTAAAAGGCTAGTAAAAGTACCGGGTGAATCATTTGTTTTGAAACCTTTACACTTGGAATTTGAAGTTTATAGGCTAAAGCAGTTCTAACAATAATTACCACGGAAAACGGGGCGGACAACTAAAGACTTCTTTTTTAAATTTTTGTAAAGATTGTGGCGATTTCGGAAACGGGAGTTTGTGGCATATGTGTTTCAAGGGCGAAGCCAGACAGCACTCTTTACAATTCCAGTTCCACATTATTTTGGAATGCAATTAAAAAGGCGGAAATCTTAGGTTTATGGAAGCCTATGTACCAAAGCTCAAGACCGACATGGCGATGCACCGTGGACGCCCTGGCCCCATCTGGGGGCCGTAGGACCTTAAGTCATGTACCATGTGTGGCCTACGGCGTTTCCTTTCACAGATTATGCAAAGTGACTTGCAGCATCATATAAAAAAAAAAGATATTTGTGGACATTCACACACATCAAATTAGCAAATAAAAAAAAAAAAAAAAAATTCAAATTCACACAAGCTTATATTAGCTTACTTGGGGCTAGATTATGTCCAACAATATTTATTATGTGAGAATGTCCAACATCATCTAGCCCCAAGTAAGCTAATATAAGCTTGTGTTATAGGATCTAGACGACTGATAGACATACTTATACATTTCTAAATACATACATATTATACATAGAAAACACCCAATCTCCGAAACAAAGATTTGTGGATCACACAAATATTTGGAATGACCCAGGAATCGAACCCAGGACCTCCAGCGCCGTAGGCGGTATCACTACCGACACAGAGGCAGTCAATTTAGACCTATTATAAAATATTAGCTATTGCCTCTACCAACAGCAAGTTTTGAGGATTTTAGAGATATTTATATTACAATATACATAATACAAAGAATACATACCACACTCCTCAGCAATAGACGGATCAGTGCCTTTGACAGCCCCCTCGACATACCCCACGAGTATGATCAACGAGTCACGATCTATCATCACCGAGCTCACTCGCTCCAGTAACATCTTCACTGTGTTGTAGTACAGGTTTGTCATTACGGGCTGACCGAGCTTCTTTAGGACGCTTGACTGAGGAATAAAAGGTAAAAATGAGCATATTAGCACAGGGCAGCAACTCCAGTTTAAATGTGTGCGTGTGATCAATAAAATGTAAGCAAATTGTCCGTCAACGCGCACGTCAACTCTACTGACAGCTGTGGCGCGGCAGGGAGTTGCCGATCTGTTTGTAATACTATTATATTATCTTTGATATATTAAAATGAAATTTACTGTTAGTTAAATAAGGAACTATCTAGGATCTATTTAAAAAAATGGAGTTGACTGTAAAGTTGGTTTGCGGACAATTTATTGGGATAACGTCATATGACGGGGCGGGATCATGGCGGACTCAGTGTTCTGTACACGATCACTGTGGTAAGCAACATTTACTGTGGCCGGTTATGGATTAGTGCCCATTCATAACCGGCCATACGTGACCACGTGAGCACTTTGTGACATTAATTTGCTAGCGTTTCCGTGCTTCGGAAGGCACGTTAAGCGGTTGGTCCCGGTTGCCAGTAAAATGGCAGTTTTTAAGCAAAGATGAAGGCCTTTATGGACCTTGAAAAATTTGACAGCGGGCAGGCACGACCTGCACCTGTCCATAGTGTCCATATCAACAAGGCAATACGACTCACCACCTATTACGTGGGACAAAAAACTAAAAAGTGACATGTGGGTATATTATATGCCTCTGCCTACCCCTTTGGAGATGAAAGGCGTGATCATATGTATGTATGTATCATAAAAAAATATAACCGTAATCAGCCGATGGAGTGGAAGAGGTAGACCGATCGTGTCTATTATTCCGCGCTTTCGCTCGCACGCTCGACTCAGGCTGAATGTGACACATTTTCGTGCAGGCGTTCATGAATTTATAAGACGTTATCACATCAACAACCACAAAAGAACACATACAATCGGCTTAAGAACTACTATTAAAATCAAATCAGAAGTAAGCAATACTCACAGTCGTTCTAACGCAAACTTCACAACTAACATTCGGATTCAAGATAGTCTCCATCCCTTGCAATAACTCCGGCGCCATCTTCATATGCTGCGAGAATTTATTCAAGAACTCCTGCGATTTCACAGACTCCGGTAGGAATTTGGAACTTATATGTAACACTTTAGCTATCATTTCCTTTTGAACGGCCGGTGTGGGAGGTTTCCTATGTAGTTCTATCCATTCAGCCACAGTGCGACGTACTACTAACTGATGTTTTTGTAGTTCTATGAATGCTTTTGTCGCATTGTCGTCTACGTTAGACATTAAATAGAAAAGTTTCTTCATACGAATCGCTGCCGGTAGAGTATAAGGTACTAAGGAAGTATTTAGTAGTCTCTCAACTAATAAACGGTCTTCTAAAGCGGTCATATAGTACCCGTGTAGTATTTTGTCTTTGATCCATTGTACTGCTTTCTCTGTGGCCGGTGGTACGCTTTCTTCAGTCAAAAACTTCTTGTATATCAACGCGAGTCCAGACATAGCCTCTTTGCGAATTTTGAATTTTTTGTCTAAAGTTCTTTCTCGCACAAAGTGAAGTAAATCTTCAGATTCAGCGACAGCTTGGAAATCTCTTTGAGCTGTTGCTATAATGGCCATAACGACTTCATATCTGACTTGTTCGTGAGCGTCGTGCTGTCTGAGTTTCAAAGTTTCTGTTATATCTTTTCTCAAACCCGGATGATGTACTAAGAAATGCATACAATATTGGACGCATTTGATTCTTATTGGTACTGAAATGTCATTGAAACGACCCAAAAACGCCCTCCATAAGGTCGGATATTGCTTGGCAAGTTCTGATCCTGGTTCTGAAAACATTCTAGCGAGGAGGGCAACACCGCTGAGTCTCTCTTGGAACTGAGCCGATTTAAGCTTGCATTCCAACTGTGGGAGAGTTTGAAGAAGAATAGACGGACAGCATTGATATAATTCGTATATCAGTTCATATACTTTAGTGTAAATGAGTAGGCCTTTGCCCTCTTCTTTACCGAGGATTAGTACGTGGTTGAAAAACTGAAATAAAAGAAAATTATTTTAAAGTTATAGGACCTAATATGTCTTTGAAAGTAGTTTTTATACTATTTACAAAATATGTTTTAGGGGGTAATGTGGCCTGATTTGATAAGTGCCATAAGTGGTCAATAGTCAGGTCAGGCCACATTACCCCCTAAAACATATTTTGCACTTATAACAATTTTTGAGTAATTCCACTTATTCCAAGCGTAATGTGGGGAAAAGTGGAATATTAATATGAAAAAACACAATCACTCAATTCAACTCAACCCTCGTTTATTTTTGTTTACCCACATGCTCAAATGTTTAAAAACAGAAATAAGTGAATAAACAGTTTGATAATGCTATAAGACATAAAAACAAAAATGTCCTACTCACATTTTGTATATAAGTTTCCAGCGTCTCGCTAGTCTTCACAATAAGGTCCTTAGCGAGCGAGTAGGCGTGTTTGTGATCTCGTTTATTTGGCTCCACGAGGTTTGTGAGGATGACATTCAGGAGCTCGTTGGATACCACGTCCGATTCCGTGATTAGAGGGCAGAGGACGTCCAGCATGAAGGATTTTACTTTTGTTGAGTGTTCCGTGCTGGAAAGAGATATAAATAAATATTTTTACGGACATATTAGACACAGTCATCTGATCCCAAAGTAAACTAGAATTAACCTGCTTGTGTTATGGGTATAAGACCACGAATATAATATCTACTTGTTTTTAAATATATCCATAAAATACATAGAAACACCCTTTCGAGGCAAATATTAAATAAATAAAATAAATATTCACGGACATCTCACACAATGATATTTATGGATTCCACAAAGTTTTGCCTTCGCTGGGAATCGAACCCCCGACTTCGTGGTCCGTAGTCGCACTTTACGACCTCTACTAGACCAAGTAGGCAGTCAAGATAACATTGATTGTTTTTTTATTGTGTTTAGTTCATGGGTAAGAGACAAGTTTACAGTTTAATTCTATATTGTACAGTTTAATTCTATATTGTAAACAGAAACAAATTACATTGACAGTACAATGAAATTGCACTCTGAAACAAAGTACATTGACATTTTGATGTAAGTATTACAAGGTACACATGTTTTTCAATTTAAATAAAATATGTAGGTATGTATTCACTTTTTATAACACTAACACATTTCCCGAACAGACACAGATAGTCATGGTGTATCTAGTCATGACAGACAGATGCGGCTGTGGATATGTAAAGATTAATGTCAATATTACTGAAAATCATGCTTTTTAATCATCGCACCGCTCGCGACAGACAGGGTGTTCATCCTCACGCTATGAGTCCAAACGCACGTGCATGGTAAGGTCTGACAGAGGCATTCTTCCGCGCACACTTGGATTGTGGAACAAACTCCCTGCCTCTGTTTTCCCAAACGTATACTGTGCGGGGTTCTTCAAAAGGGGTCTAAGATTTTTGCAGGTGAGTGTGCAAGTACTGAGTGTACTGCATGGCACGAGCATGTATGGCAGAGCACAGGTCGCAGCAAAATTTTGCATGGCACCATAACATGCCCTTAGAAAAGGGTGGACGTCGAAAACGTCATGCCCGTCGTTGTCAGGGTCTGGTTTTGCAAGCGGGCCGTATGGTTGTCTGTCAACATGGTAGGTTTAAAAAAAAGGTCAATAATCATTAAAAATCTGCCAAACTTACTTGACAATCTTGAACATTAACGAGAACAGCGCACAGAATATCTCTTGGCAATCTTCTAACTCGAAGCACATGTTGAATGACTTAACATAAGCCAAGTTCTCAAGTAAGTAGAAGTACCGCTTGAACGCGGGGTCCTTTGGGTCGCGGAGTCCTTGCAACTGGTTGATTAGGAACAGAAATATTGTTTTGACCTGAAAGGAAATTGTGGGTTAGAAAATTTGTTTGGTGGAGCTGGATTTGGTTTTTGTTTCCTTCCATATCTCTCTAAAGATGTTATGCATGCATAAGAGCCTCCTTCGTTAAGGTGTTGATAGACTTGAGCATTTACTAAGACTTAGAAGTACTTAGAACATTGGCCGTTTATAAATTACGAAGAACGCTATTGTCGATGCTCGTCAAAAAAACATTCAAGAAGCTTGGCTCGGTCAAAGCACATTTGCTGTCAACCATAAGTTGCCGTAACGGACTGAAGTATAAACAAAGCTTAAAATCAGACTGGAAATTGAAATTTCGTCATTTCGGCAAGCTAGAAATGAAAATGATAGAGGCATCTAATTTACATCATCAAACCAAATTCCCATCTCGTCAAATCATCACCTTCAAACCACTTCAAACTCAGCTCTTTCAAACAATCAGTACTTCTCCATCATCCTTACCTGTTCTTGGTCTTTGTATGGTGCCTCAGGTGCGTAAACCCTGAGCACATCGGCAATGCAACACGCGATGAGTAACTGTACATCTTTGGAGGGATTTGTGAGGAAGAAATCGTCGGCCAGGTGTAGGGCCAGTGGAATGTACTGCTGGTACATGCCTTCATCTTGACCGAGACCTTGAAGTGTGTGCGCTAGTACCTGGAAGAGAAAACTTAGTTAGTACTGTAGTAGGGTAAGCATCTTCGCCAGATTTGAGCGATTCAAAAGATCGTTTCTCTGTTGAACTATAAAAGCTTGGAAGGACCTGGCGGCGCAAGTATTATCTCTCCTATAACGAACACGGGTCCTTTAAGCGGAGCGTGAAAAGGAACATTATGGGATGCCAACTTGAGGACCACTGTCAGAAGTCTTACGGACTGTGAGAGTGGCCCCAAATCGCTGGATGTCGCCATGGCTGTCCGTCAGACTGGCAACGTCAATTTGGCGAGCTTAATATAAAAAAAAGGGTTTCGTCTAGAAGGACATGACAGAAAGCTTTGAATAACCCGAGCATTGTGTTGGGAGTCCTGGGGTATTCTTCCGAGGGCTTACCCGGGGCTCCTAACCGTAGGCTGTTGGGCAAGATACGAAAGGTTTTTTTGTCGGTAGGATTGCGGCATAACATCTACGAGGATTTTCCCTCACGTAAAAAAGAACCCGAGCATTGCTCAAAAGATGTTTCTTTGTGTGGAAATTCCTCATGGATGCTATGCCGGACTCTTACTATGCTACTCTCTTACTTACCGACTAAAACCACCCGTGCCTTACTACTGCTTACGGTTGGGAGTACCGGGTAAGCCCTTGAAAGAATGTCCCATGATTGATCAATAATGTCAGTTGATACAGAGATATCGCGGCAACAAGCTCCTGTGGCAAACGGGTACGAGAAAACTTCAGCACGCGGGCAGAACCGCGGTCTTCAGCTATATATAGACAGCAACGATTTTCCAGGTTTTGTATAACGTATAATTCGGGTCAAGTGTCATATTAACAATGCCATAACTTATCGCCGGTATTATATCTAGATGTGACCTATTATACTAAACGAATGGAGGCATGATAAGCAGTTCATTATACTTCCGAAATGAGTCTGTTTCAACACCGCAACAGGATTATTGTAATTTTTTATACGTGTGGGAGAATTCTCATTGAGGCTATGCTTCTAACAAATAAAAAACCGGCCAAGTGCATGTTGGACTCGCCCATAAAGGGTTTCGTAGCAGCCAGTAACATAATATAAAAGTTTTTATAGTTCGTTGTAACTTTGATTGATGTTTTAACACGTTCGCAGTGGTAGTGATTTTTCTAACCGAAAATGGCGGTTTATGACGTATTAAAAAAAAACTACCAGCTCTATCTCGTTCAAACTAATTTTCGTTGGTAGTTTTTATGGCAATGTACATCATATTTTTTTTTTAGATTTATCATTCTCTTAGTTTATAAGTTAGAGGGGGGGGGGGGGGGACACATTTTTCCACTTTGGAAGTGTCTCTTGCGCAAACTATTCACTTAAGGAAAAAATGATTTTAGAAACCTCAATAGCATTTTTACAGACCTATCTGTAGATACCCCACACGTATGGTTTTGATGAAAAAAGAAATTTTGAGTTTCAGTTCTGAGTATGGGGACCCCACGGAATAATAAAAACAAGTGGAAGTGTGTTAAGACAAATTTACTACCAGAACCGCTGTCGCCAAACTCACACATACAAACCGTGAATAATATTGTGCACTACTGGGAAACAATTGATTTGATTCGTCGCATAATTTTAATTTCAAATTGACCTAAATCATATAAACTACAAAGCGAAAACACGTCTTTACGGCATCAAAATAGAACTTGCTATACTATAAATAAAGAGAAGTACTTAAGACGTTTTGTGATACAAATCAAACATGCTTCGATTAACGCAAAAGTTCAGCTACTCAGCGAGAGATGGCAGTGTATATCAAGCAAAATATTGTAAACCTTATTCCCTTGGAATATGTTTGGCATTGCCTCAACTCATTTTAGTTTACTCACTTATCAGCTAGTGCAGGGCAAAACATATTTACAATATCGATAAAAGGATGTTTGTAATCCAAGATCTTAGGTTTATAATTTTCAAATTATCACTTGTAACAGACACTTCAATACTCTTTGGGGTTCTTCAAAAAGTTTTTACAGGGTCGACAACGCAAGTTAGCGCCTCTGGTGTTGCAAACGTCCATAGACTGCGGTGCGGTTGGTAATATAAAAAAAACCGGCCAAGTGCGAGTTGGACTCGCCCATGAAGGGTTTCGTAGCAGCAAATAACATAATATTAAAGTTCTTATAGTTCGTTGTAACTTTGATTGATGTTTTAACACGTTCGCAGTGGTAGTGATTTTCTAACCGAAAATTGCGGTTTATGACGTATTAAAAAAAACTACCAGCTCTATCTCGTTCAAACTAATTTTCGTTGGTAGTTTTTATGGCAAGGTGAATCATATATTTTTTTTAGATTTATCATTCTCTTAGTTCAGAATTTAGGGGGGGGGGGACACACACACATTTTTCCACTTTGGAAGTGTCTCTTGCTCAAACTATTCACTTAAGAAAAAAATGATTTTAGGAACCTCAATAGCATTTTTTAAGACCTATCTATAGATACCCCACACGTATGGGCTAGATGAAAAACAAATTTTGAGTTTCAGTTCTGAGCATGGGGACCCCCAAAATTTACTGCTTTTTCTGTAGTTTTATATAAGAATCGTAATGCGGTTCACAGAATACATGTAGTTACCAAGTTTCAATAGCATAGGCCTTATAGTTTCGGAGAAAAGTGGCTGTGACACACGGACGGACAGACAGACATGACGAATCTATAAGGGTTCCGTTTTTGCCATTTGGCTACGGAACCCTAAAAAGACTCACTGTATTCATTTCATGTCTTTTTAACCGACTTCAAATAGAAGGAGGTTTCTCAATTCTATTGTACATATATGTACCTACCTACTCGCATCTATTCTAATATAAAAAGAGATAACCGAATGGACCCGGCGAACTTCATCTTGCATGGTATAAAATGATATCGATAAGTCTGCCATCTCATTTCACCACATCACTAAATGAGTAGCAGAGAAAGATCCAGAAAAAATACGCTAGTGTGCGTAACCCAAAACAAGCTTTATTTCTAAAGCGATATGGTTGATTTTCGTAGCAATTTTTATTAAATTTTTGACAAATTGAATTTCTTTACGATTTTTTAGAAAAATTACTATGCTTTACTTTTCGGTGGTATAAAACACCTCCATTCCCAAGATTAATTCTCCTACTATTATTTTTACACTGCAAAATGGCACAATTAGGCATATTTGCTGTAAAATAGATTTAAATTATGAAGTTCGCGTAACGAGCAACTAGACACGACTAGACACGATGTTAAACACGACTGGGCACGAATGAGCTCAAGTTTGCGGTTTTGCGCTTACTGTTGACATTGACACGCGTGCCACGCCTACTTCGCACTTCTAATGTTTTTTCTTTTCTGTGGGGGACCCCCAAAATTTACTGCTTTTTTTTCTAGTTTTATATAAGCATCCTAATGCGGTTCACAGAATACATCTATTTACCAAGTTTCAATAGCATAGGCCTTATAGTTTCGGAGAAAAGTGGCTGTGACACACGGACGGACAGAAAGACAGACAGACAGACATGACGAATCTATAAGGGTTCCGTTTTTGCCATTTGGCTACGAAACCCTAAAAACCTCATGTATCCTGCCTAACAGCCTACGGTTGGAAGCCCGGGTAAGCCCTAGGAAGGACACCCCAGGTCTCCCAACAGACTTACGGCTTCTACGGTTCGATTCTAGACTTACTTTACTGGTGAAATATCTTTTGCCTTTTATTTAGCCGTTTCTAAAAGTGAGATATACGACATTTCACCATTCGTCTACGCTGTCAAGTCGAGTGATTGGGAATTGATGCCCTGTACCATCCCGTCTAGTCAGTATGTCAAAACGATGTATCCCTGCGAGTGCCACCATAAACTAACCAAAATTGTTACAAACATGGTATCCACCGAACTTGACAGTAACATGTATGCGTGTAAAGAGCAAGAACTTTACCTCCCCTATAGTGTAACCTCTTTTTACAGCAGATTTTTAAAAGGGATCAATATATTTAAAAAAAACGAAGCTAAAAAGTGGATATTCAGGGAAATGGAATTGGACGTTCAGGGAATTGGACTAGCAGGGAATGGACGTTCAGGGAAATGGGCTATCAGGGAAGTGGACATTCAGAGAAATGGACCTAACGGATCGACTGGACATGCCGGGGATAAGACTTAAAGGGCAATATTTAATTAATTATGTATCCACTCGCAGGGATAGGGATACATCATTTTGTAAGATTAAACTATAAAAGAGGTAGTACATTTCATAGTAGTCGACTGTACCAGTAAGACCAGTAATTCTTCCAAATTCAGAATTAAAAGTGCCCTACGTCCAGTAGCGGACTGTGATAGGCGATTTGATTGATACGATAGATAATAAAGAGATAACATAACAATAATGTCTAATAACTGTGTGAAAAATTACAATTCCACACGCCTTAAAACCCAAGGACACACACAAGTTACAAAATGAATTAATATTGTACTGTTTACATAATTTATTGAAATTCCGCTAGCACGCACCAATTGCTATTGTTATATTAAGTACATACTTTATGTGTAGATATTACCTTTATATATATATAATTCTACTGTACCTGTGTATGTCACTGAACTCTGCCTAAACGGCTGGATAGATTTGAATGTTTCTTTTTGTATGCGCTTGGGCGTCACCCTGGATGGTTTAGTAGATTCACAAACCAATCCGGCAGATGGCGCTGCAGTCGATATACAGAAAAGTGGTGCTGTAACGTAAACGAAGTTGCGCTGGTCAGCTAGTTTAGTATACTTTTGGACCTTATGCCTCCTGATGGGCGGTATGCTTAGGCACTAGTTACTTCAGTGGAATAAAGTAAGTACGTGGGAGAAAACACAACTGGTAAAATAAATGGGGCGTACAGTATGCCCCGCCTATCACTTCAAAGAAAATGAGTGTGAGTATCATTGAGTTATTTATATAGTAAGTACTGTGCACGGCATCTAACTTGGCAAGGTTTTGGATTGAGCGGAGAACTTTTTGGTGAATGTTATTACTTCTACATGAATATTACTGTTACTTCAAGAAAGCCTGTAAGAAAAAACCTGCCTATAAAATATCCTCTCGCGTCTTTTGTATCACTTTTTGTCAGTCTGATCTGAACGGAACGCTACTCAGACCTGACCTTAGACTACGTATATCAAGACTCAGCCGAGAATCCTGGAACAATTTTCGAGGGCTTACCCGGGACCCCCAGACGGCGGTTTTAGCCAGCAGAAGTCCGACAAACGGCGACGGTCGCCCAAGACTATCGACCTCCATGACAGGGACCTAAGGACGGTGGGAGGACTGCTCGCCGTCAGGCCTCCGTCACTCTCTACAATTCGTTTTATAAGCACCTACTCCTAAGTATTATGACGCAGAACTAACGTGGCCGACCGGCAGAGGGCTGCCACACGCTAGACCGAGCGAAGTGCGCACAACCAATGTACATTTCCCGAGTAAAATAATATTTCGCTTTATTTAGTCTTGCTTTTTTTTTCATCTTACTTCTTACTAATATTCTAAAATTAATTGCGAAAGTGTTTGAGTGCGGATGTGTAGATCTGTGAATGTTTGTTACTCTTTCACGCTCTAACGGCTCAACGGATCTGGCTGATATTTGATACAGGGATAGATTGTAGTCTGGAATAACACATAGGTTACTTTTTATCCCGGGAAAAAAGTTCCCATTGGAAGCGGGAAAAGGAACAAACTTTTACGCGGGCTAAGCTGCGAGCATCAGCTAGTTATAATATAATTCTTATGTAAAGAAGAAAAAGTTATAAAATATTATTAAGTTTTTTTTTCAGACACTGTGTTTGGGTATTTCTCATCAAATCTCAAAATTTGAGATATTATTCCAATATTTTTTTCTTATGATTTTAGGTATTTTTTTTTGCAGAGATCACAAGTGTTGCTTTAACAGATCTATTTAGGAGTGTTGGTCTTCCATATTTTTTAATATAATCCATAAAAAAATAGGTTTAAAAAAATAAATAAACGAGGGAATGATTAACCGAGTGAGGGAATGATTTATTATTCGATTATAATAAAAAAACATGTAAAATTAAAGGAAATTATTTATTAAAATGAACAATGATATATTATATTCCAAAGAAAATTAACTCAAAACTTTGTACTTATAGTTAACAGAAATAATAATATATATAAACTCAAAAGATTACTTAATGAGGTAAGAAATGTTTTATCCTCATACTTATTTCTATTTATTTTTAAACTTTGTACTTAGCACTTCTCCAAAACTTTAAACGTCTTCATATTTATTAATTAATCATTAATTATTATTAATATAAATCTTTATTAGTCTTTTCTTGTAGTTTTTGGTTTGTGAGATCAATGAATTACTTAATTTCAATTTCAAAATCACTTGTAGAGTCCATCTAACTCTGCAATAACGTAATTCGTATCCCTTAATTCGTATTCCCTCTCTTAACTAACTTTGGCGTCTTTATTTTCTGTATGACATCTTCTCACTTATATCATTGCTCATCTTTAATATTAGGCCATCTCCAAAACTTGCCTCATGCACCTAACCATTAAACCATCTTCAAAAACAGATAAAACTTCTCCGGGATACTTTGCCCTGCCCTATTTCACCAGAACATAATCCCCAACGGCAGCAATATTATTACTGTCTTAGATAACAGTAGATCCCTCATCTTCTAAATCAATTGTATTTAACAATTTAGTGTGATCTTGAATGTGCGAAGACGACGCTAAAGACAGTTGGTGATTATCCTTCATTATATTCGATTCCATTGACTTTTGAGGGGATTTGCTACGCTTCTTAGTAAATCTATTACTTCGATGTTGTTGAAAATATCCCAAATGATAGTGGGTACAATCTTCGTCGCAATCTATGCATGAAAGGCTTCTGCACTGTAAGGTGTTGTTAAAAAATACGAACTGGCGTATTTTTTGTGTTCCCCGGAAACTAGGAATAGTCCTGGACTGTTTTATACGATCATCCATCAGCAAAATATCTGCAGTGGTAACTTCAAACAATAAAATAGAAGGACACCTAGATTGAAGTATAGGTTTCAATGAATTCAGGTCTACAATATCATGGCCTTCTGCAACAACTTTATCAGCTGTCCGTTTCAGGGTTCCACCGACACCGTCAGGTGCTCCCTTACCGTGATCGGGTTCAGAATGATGCCATGAAAAGTGCGTGATTTCTATCCAGAAATCACACACTTTACTTTCAAATGCCTGAAATACAAGCTGTCCACTTTGGTAGAGGAAGTCGCCATCTAAAAGATATCTATCCAGATACTTTCAGATGGCGACACACCATTTCAAACATAAATTTATTTTTATATTGATTAACAGGTCCATATGTAATCGGAAAATAGGTAAATTTTGTTTCTTTATCCACTCAAATATGGGTGTTAAGTGAGCCCAAACAGCCATTGTGTCATGTCTACTGTCACTAGAGAGAGAACAAAAGGATACAGGTGTAACTGCATTATCCTTGCGCAAGTAAAGCACTCCTGTATGCATTGTTATCTGCTTCCTTCCCAACCAAAGTGGACAGCTTGTATTTCAGGCATTTGAAAGTATCATATTTAAAAAAAGGTACATGAAGTAACTAACTAACTTCACTGCATTTTAAAGTTTTTTTCCAAATCTATTTTTTCTAATATATTTTCCGCCTAACTTCACTGCATTTTAAAGTTTTTTTTCCAAATATACAATCTTTACATACAAAATAGCTCGTCGTCTTTGCATCTGTCGTCTATTTCGAGCAGCTAAATCTTCTATAATTTGCTGCACAACTGATACTGGACTTGGTGGTAGTGTATCATCAATTATTCTTTGTAAATTTTGGTATGCTATAGCTTTTTTATTCCTATGCACTTTACTATTTTCTCTCCATTGTTTTCGCTTTTGTCTAAGTTCTCTAGCATTCATATGACTAACAGGTTTTACCTGACCCTTCTCTTTTTTCTTTAAATATTTTAATCTTGCTTTTCCCGCAGTTTCTCCAAAGATTCAGTATAATTTTTCATACTCTCTCGCCGTTTTCTATCATACTCTTTCTTTTTAATTTTTTTTCTGCATCATGTACCTGTTTTAAATTAAATACCATGAAATACAAGTTGCAAGAAATAAATAAAAAATCTAAAAGAACCGTAGACTACCTTATAAATCATTCCCTCATACGTCCGCCATTCCCTCACTCCTAAATGCAGTGAGGGGATGGCTATGAGGGAATGACGAATTCAAACTAAACATACAAACACACCGGCACATAACCTCAATTTGCTTGTTTCATTTGGAATACGCATTTTACTCCCAAAACCGAATAAAATCAGCAAATTTTATTTGTAGAAATTAAAATGCTTAATACATTCATGTGACGTGAGGTAATGATCGTCATAAATTTAACTCCCAAAAAATTTTCAAATAATGTTTTTTTGCACAATCTCACCTACAGTTCAGAAGAAATCGCCATATTGAATCATTTGAGAGTGTTGCCAGGTACTAAAAACTTAAGGTTGCGTTCCTGAATATCGTTGGACACGTTCAGAAATTGAATATTCGTAATAGGGTGAGGGAATGATTTTGTTTAGCGGGACATATTTAAAATCGAATTATCGTTTTTATAAATTCGTTGTTGTAATATGGAAGCTTTTATATACAATTACAAACATGTTTCAAAATTTAAGCATGATTCTAATATTAAGAATATTAATATATTTCTGATAAATAGGCATTTTAGTAATGTTTTTGAACTAAGGGACAAGGTGAGGGAATGATTTTTACAGTAAAAAAGTAGCCATATCTTTTTTTTCTTTAGAAGTAATACGTTTTCTTTTTAAACAATAGTTGTATAGACAACGTACATTGAAATAAAACAAAGACATATGTAGTTGATGCATATGACTTTGCACTAATGACTCGGGAATCAGATTTCGAAATTTGATGAGAAATACCCGTTTATTGTTTTTTGTAGTTATATGTATTTTTGTTACGTGCTTACAACCCTAATGTTGTCAATAGTTGTCACTCGATGACGCAATCATACGGTGTGCGCACGAATCTCGACTCTCGGAATACGTCGTAGAGCATTTTTTCCAGTGTAGCGATATGTTATAGCTAATATTTTTGAGGTTAAGTATGGGAGTGATGTATCTGTTACGTAGTAACTATTATTTAATCTGTGTCGCCGTCCTTACAGAAGCTGGTCCAAGACGGTGGAGTCACGTCAGAGTTTTACGCACGCCTCACGCACGGCCCAATAAGCGGGATAACACCCAAACCAACCCTCAAAAGACCCGTAAGTGAGGCCGCGGTTGTAGTCAGTCTGGCGGAAATCCTGGGACATCTTCCGAGGCCTTACCCGAGGCCCTGGGCTACAGGCAGTAATAAGAACATCGTGTGGTTTTAGCAGGTAGGAGTTCAGCATAGCATCCATGAGGATTTCCACGTAAAAAAACTTTGTTCAGAGTATTTATTAAACGACAAAAGAGTGTTTCAAGGGTAAAGTTCATATGAATAATTCATGAATTGGTTGAAATATCGACGACGGCTAGCGATGTATGACAAACAAAATTGCACCGAGCTATTGTCACAAATACCTTAGAGCAGTGTTTCCCAATTAGTGGTACGCGTACCCCCAGGGGTACGTGAAGTTGCATTAAGGGGTACGTACGTGCGGCTATCAGTAAAAGCAAGAACAATTTCCAAAATATTATTTTATTACGATCACCAGTAAAAACAAGAACAATGTCCAAAATATTATTTTATTACGATCATCATCATAAAAGCACGGAGCACCGAGCGCTAAGACCGATGACTGACCGTGCGCTATCCCGCGCCTCCCGCATCTCGCGTTATTCGGCCACTCCCGCCACACCTGTCACCCGTTCCCACTTCCCGCCAGTTCAGCTTTTGTCGTGAGCCGTGTGACAGTGTTTTGTTTTGATTGTGAATTAAGTACTAAGCGTCACGTTACCTCGGCCTAATATACTTTGGAAAAAGACAAAACTGAGGGGGGCATCAGGGGACCCAACGCTCGCTACAGGAGATTGTACCTGGGGATCGTGCGAAGTATGGCCCTATACGGGGGCCCCGTATGGGCGGAGACCCTGACGGCCAGCAAATTTTTATTTTTTTTTTTATTTCCGAGAAAATTAAATAAATAAATATTCTCGGACACTTCACACAACGCTGTCTGATCCCAAAGTAAGCTAGGAATAACCTGCTTGTGTTATGGGTATCAAACCACGGGTATTAATATTAATATACTTATATACTTTTATATACTTTTAAATACATACACATTATACATAGAAACACCCAGACTCTTGAGACAAACATTTATGGGTCACACAAATATTTGTCTCCGGTGGGAATCGAACCCACGACCTCCAGCGCCGCAGGCGGTATCACTACCGACTGCGCCACAGAGGCAGTCATGTGGCTAGACTGCTGAGCCCGCAGAGGGCGATCGCCGTCAGGGTGATAAAGGGATACCGCACGATCTCCGGTAAGGCGGTATGTCTCCTAGCCGGGACCTCTCCATGGGACCTGGAAGCGAGAGCCCTTGCGTCACTGTTTAGATGGCGCAAGAAGGCGCTGGAGCGGGGCCAAAGGCCTGCGTCTCGAGAAATCGAGGCCCAGCGGTCCCTGCTCCACCAGAAAATCGTGGAGACATGGAAGGTGCGACTAGAGCAACCAAAGGGGGGATTCGCCACAATCGCGGCCGTCAGACCGGTCATGGACGAGTGGCTGGAGAGGAGACACGGTGCTCTCTCCTACCGGTTGTCACAGATACTTACCGGGCACGGTAGCTTCGGTAGGTATCTGTGGCGAAGACACCGGGATACGCAGCGATGACACCGCGCTCCACACGCTGGTAGAGTGCACGGCGTGGGCGCAACAGCGCCATCTCCTCGTGGTGGGTCTGGACGTGGACACTCTCTAGCTCGAGACCATGGTGCGAGCCATGATCTCCAGCGGGAGTAAGTGCGACTGCCGCCTCTTATTGCGAGCAGGTCATGCTCGTGAAAGAGACGGCCGCCGACGTGTTTTCGCCGAAGACTATCGGCCTCCACGACCGGGGGCCTGAGGACGGCGAGAGGGCTGCTCAACGTCAGCGTGCGTCAGCAAGCAGGACCACACCCGAACCCCCCAAAGACGCGGGATAGCACCCGAACCACCACCTAGGCGAGGCCGCAGTGGCGGCCGTGGGTCTGTTAGGAGTCCTGGGACATCCTTCCGAGGGCTTACCCGGGGCTCCCAACCATAGGCTGTTGGGCGTAACATGAGGTTTTTTAGTCGGTAGGAGTCCGGCATAGCATCCATGATGGATTTTCCCTCACGTTAAAAAAAAGAAAAATCTATCTGTTAATCCAGGGAGCAACTACCTGTATACCAAAGTTCATCAAAATTGGTCCTGGCGTTTGAGCGTGAAGAAGTAACAAACATACACACATACTCACAAACTTTTGCATTTAAAAATATTAGTGTGATTGCTTTAATAAGGGGTACGCAGGTTTGAGTACATTTTTATAGTGGTACGCAGCAAAACTAATTGGGAACCACTGCCTTAGAGTAAGTTTACTATGAGGAAATGCGGGCGGAGATACTATTGAAAATTTGGTGTTGGAAAAACCTATCGATCTTCAGCTCGAGGTTTAAATTAGAGCGATAAAGACGGCTGCAGATCAGACTTAAGTCATAATTCTACAATTGGCACTGGCACCCTGCAACTCTTATTGGCGTTTGGGAGATCACTGTCAATAACTTAGATAGTAGCGGCGAAAGTGACCGTCGTCGTCATGGCTAATATAAAAATCTCCCTGGATTTCAATAGTTTACGCGCATTTGCGAACCATTGAATAAATATCTAGAACGACATACCACGCGCACGTGCTCTTACAATCCCGGATTCTGCAAGTGACGCGTGAAGAGGAGCATCGGTGGGCCACCTGCTTAAAGACCAATAGCAACTGTTTAGACGGGGACGGGATTGTGAGAGTGGCCTTCAATTCGCTAAACGTATGGATTTCTAGGCGGGCAGGCAGTCATTTTTGCGAGCTATATATAAAAAACACTGAATAAAACCGATGTTGTACATAGTAGTCGAGTGAATAATTAATTTAGCAATGTTATCATATGGACCGCACTGAGAAACCATGCGTAATATAGCGTACCGTTACGTAACGGTATACAGATGTAGCCGTATTCATGCTGGGGAACCTGATATAATCGTCATTATTAAGTCCTTACCTACGGGATTCGTGTTCAATATTATGTTGGGATGTGACTTGGGAATCTATTTATTTAGGTATATTCGAAATACGATCCATTGCGTAGATAAGGAAAACTCGAAATAAAACCCGGCTGTCAGTATCGGTATAACATTCGTTAATCCAAGTTGAAGGCCTTATCGGGCTTGAAAATTTTCAACTGTGGGTCGTCACGGCCTGCTCCTGTCCATTTCAACGCAGCAATAGGCGCACCACCTATTACGTGAGACATGAAACTATAAGGTGAAATGTGGGAGTATTCTATGCCTCTGCCTACCGCCTGCTATGTGCCTGTACGTATTGACTTGGGACACTTTTTAACTTTCATTTGGTTCGCGACCCGTAATCTAGTTGTTATTCTTGATCTAAGACTAGGACAGACGGCGTAGTATAGATAGGACGTGTTATCCTTCGGGGATAAAGGCGTGATTATATGTATGTATTTATATTCATACGTAAAGTTCAAACTTTTTAGATACCTAGGTATTGGGTACGTTGTAAGAAAATTGCGCGAACGGGTGAACGTACAATTTGACACAGTTAAAGTTCATAAGGAGAAAAAGTACTTAACGCTATTATTAGTTCTGGTCCTGGGGCTTCCGAGAGCGTACCCGGGACTCCCGGCCATAGGCAGACAAAAGGGCACCGTAAGATTTTAGCCGGGTTAAAATTCGGCATAACATCCAGAAGATTTTCCACCCTTATTCAAAAGGACAACGGTTTTCTAGTTTTAATGAGATTTATAGGGTTGCTTAAGATTTGTCAAACCAAAATAACGACAGAACAAATAGATTTTATTAATCTGCCAAGCACACCTAGTGCTTCAATCAAATTTCAATACTGATTAAGGTAAATCAAATATCCAATTAACATTTATTTTTGTATATCAAATATATTTATAATGTTAGTCTTATCCTTAGACCATTTAAAAGGTCTTATCTGTTGTCACTTGTTCCTACGTCCCAAATAGTATCTAACCAAATTACTGTAACGAAAACATTACCAAGAATCTAGTAATATAAACAGTATTTATACAAAATACGCAACGCATAGGTCAAAGGCTGTTTAAATGTTGTCAATGATCACATACACTACACATAACTTTCACTTTACTCCATCAAGGTAAATCGATGGTTAGTACTAAGTACATTCAGTAAAATGGTTAATTACAATAAATAACGGCTACAAATGTCTGTGACATGTTTGGTTTCAAAACGGAGGGTTACGTGTCAAAAAACTGCAAAAAATCTCATTTTTTGTGTGGGAGCTCGCCTTAATCCCCCACTTTTTCTGATTTTGGTATTTGTTATCGTAGCGGCAACAGAAACACATCATCGCTGCAATTTTCAGCTGTCTAGCTATCACGGTTCCTGAGATACAGCCTCATGACGGACAGCCAAGTTTCATGGATAGTCCCGTCCCGTTTTTACCCTTTAGGTACGACGAAACTCTAAAAATGAAAAGGCTCTGCCAGGAACAGTAAATCTAAATATGCTGAAATTCCAAGAGGACTACGACAGACAACAAAGTATAGATAGGACGTATTAAGCCTTACAACATTCTATGCCTTACAAGATGTAAATAAAACATTAACCCATCAAGAAGAAATATTGAAATATTTTTTCACAAAACTGTATCAAGTCTGTCAATTCCCTGACATATCAACTGAAACTGTCGAGCGTTGAGAAGAATTTTGTTTGGTAGTAGAGAAAATACTTGTGCCACAATCGGTGTCATGATAATTAAGAAAAGCGGCTCCTATAACAGGGAGCTTGAGGACGGCGGGTGGATGCTCGCCGTCTTTACAGAAGGAGACCAATGAGACGGCGGTGTGAGGTAAGATCTTCAATCACGCCCCAACCTTCAAAAAGCAGGATAACGCTTGAACCAACCCATCCACGCGGGATAGTACCCGAACCCCAAGGTAAGGTCGCAGTGGTAGCCAAAGTCTTTCGGAAACCCTGGGACCTCCTTTCGAAGGTTTACCCGGGGTCCCGGTCTAGTAGGGCACCCTGTTTTTATTCGGTAAGAGTTCGGCATAACATTCATGAGAATTTCAAAGGTAAAAAAAAACTGATAGTTTATAGGGAAATGGAAAGAGAAAACCTACCACACACACACATCGATTAACTAATTTTAGCACACAACAGTCAAATAGTCAAGTAGTGTCTCACACACCAACTAGCTAAATAATATCGTGACAGCCTGATCGATCCCACTGCAAACAGCAATAAAGGATTAAATTATTCCGCGCATAGCGAGGAATTCTTTACTTAGATCCGGAATGGAACGTAGGCTTCAAAGTCAATGCCAAAATATTTTTCAAACTGAATGACATATTCTTCATTTTGCAACCCTCTTTTGTGCGATTTTTCTCTTTCAAAAAACATTCTATTGTGAGTCAATCATCCACATTTGTAAGTACTTACATTTGTGTTGTGCGAGCAACTGAGCACACACCTATGTGCAAATCGTTTGAACTTTTTTTGTCAATTGATGTGACAAGCACTTTGTTTATTAGAAAACTAGCGGCTAGCTCCGGCTTCGCACGGGTATACAGTATTTCTCTACTATGTAATGGATGTAACTATACATGTAAACCTTCCTCTTCAACCACTCTATCTATTAAAAATAAAACCGGCCAAGTGCGAGTTGGACTCGCCCATGAAGGGTTTCGTAGCAGCCATTAACATAACATAAAAGTTCTTATGGTTCGTTGTAACTTTGATTGAAGTTCTAACGCGTTCGCAGTGGTAGTGATTCTTCTAACCGAAAATTGTGGTTTATGACGTATTAAAAAAAAACTACCAACTCTATCTCGTTCAAACCAATTTTCGTTGGTAGATTTTATGGCAATGTACATCATATATTTTTTTTAGATTTATCATTCTCTTAGTTTAGAAGTTAGAGGGGGGGGACACACATTTTTCCACTTTGGAAGTGTCTCTTGTGCAGGCTATTCATTTAAGAAAAAAATGATGTTAGGAACCTCAATAGCATTTTTAAAGACCTATCTATAGATACCCCACAAGTACGGGTTTGATGAAAAAAAAATTTTTGAGTTTCAGTTCTGAGTATGGGGACCCATAAATTTACTACTTTTTTTCTACTTTTATATAATAATCCTAATGCGGTTCACAGAATACATCTAGTTACCAAGTTTCAATAGCTCTCTTCTTTTACGTGTGGAAAATCCGTCATGGATACTATGCCGAACTCTTACCGACTAAAAACTAAAAACCAACACGTTCCCTACCTACTGCCTACGGTTGGGAGCCCCGGGTAAGTCCTGGGAACAATGTCATTATATTCTACCGATAGACAGGAACGTCCAAACATTGAATATGTTCTAGAGCGATACTAATAGACTCGCCCAACAGGTGCCATAAAACACTTATTTTAGTATGAATATTACGATCTAAAGTCTAAACGTTGTATAATAAATTACTTAGCATTAACTATATTATTTTTTCCTCTGTACATTGCGTTTACAACACTTTGTTTCATAATTCTACCAAATAAATTAATAAAATATCTCCATCACGTGCGTGTCATTCGTATTTTGGCACAAATCGAACTAACGGTCGGTTCGGTGCATAAACCGCAGTTGAGGGAACAGGACGCTTGTTCTGATCGCCGCATCTAGTACTTAGTGGGTACATATAGATCGATGCCTGGGAAGGATATCTCCAGGATTCTCAACAGATTTGATTAACTACTACATTCTGGGAGCCATAGAGAGACAATTGGACACCGTGTGGTTTAATCCGGTAGCAATCCATGTCATGAATCTCTACACGAAAAAAAAACACATACATAAATATGGTCAGGACTTTATCCGTGAAGGGGTAGGCAGAGCCATATTATTATATGCCCACATTTTTTGAATTTGCTTTTTAGAAATAAATGTCACAAAGTGGTCACATGGATGACCAATGACCATCCATGTGACCACTTTAGTGACATTTATCTATGGTCAGTCCTTAGATCACCACCCAGCCAAGGACTGGCCATAGTAAAAAGTTGCTTACTGCAGTGATCGTTTACAGACCACTAAGTTCGCGGGGCCACGAGCGCTTCAAACTCCGAAAAAAAGTCCACATATCGCTCAAAACTCGTGTCACCGATAATCATAGATGCAAATAGTCAATACAGAATACGATTATAACTTCAAGGCTGTTTCTTATGTAGGCCGTTATCCAATTAGCGTTGGTAATAGCAGGCTAATTTTATATACCGACTTCTAAAAGGAGGGGCTCTCGACGGCTTTCCTTTGTATGTTTGTTCTATAATATCTGCGCCGCATTGAAATCGATTCTA
Source organism: Miltochrista miniata (assembly GCA_933228765.1). Lineage (NCBI taxonomy): Eukaryota > Metazoa > Arthropoda > Insecta > Lepidoptera > Erebidae > Miltochrista > Miltochrista miniata. The sequence goes on from OW121769.1 coordinate 10,667,161, forward strand.
ATGGTTCTATGCTTATTAGATAGGTTTTAAGAAAGTTTGTAGTGGGCAAAAAGACTTTATTATATTACAAGCTGATGCCCGCAGCTTTGCCCGCGTAAAATTTGTTCCCGCGGGAAGGTATTCCCGGGATAAAAGGTAGCCTATGTGTTATTCCAGACTATAATGTATCTCTGTACCAAATTTCAGCCTGATCCGTTCAGCAGTTTGAGCGTGTAAGAGTAACAAACATCCACACTCACAAACTTTCGCATTTATAATATTAGTAAGAAGTAAGAAGTAAGAAGTAAGATTCTTAACACACATAAAAGAGGCGAATTAAGTCTTTCGTAGGGTATAGAGACTACTTCGTAAAGTCGCTGTAGTTTCATCTATACATATAATAAAATGATAGAAAAATCAAAGCTGTACATGGAAATATTAAAAGAAAACTCGCTGGGTGTTCAATATAAGATACGACCGAAGGGGAAAATATAGTTAGAAAAGTTTTGTCTGTTTGCTTTGCTTTGTCCGGAAGGATCTCGAAAAGTACTCAATAAATTTGATTCAAATTTTGCACAAATATTAACTAGGGGTAGGGTCTTCAAATAGGCTATATATTATCACGCTACGTATCCTAGGGGCTAAGCAGAGAGCAATCACATTGGGATTACATTATAACAAAATTTTCACGAGTACGAAGTCGCGGGCAACAGCTAGTGAAAATACTTATAAAAACAATGTAACTATACTTGTGCAGACAAAGTCCGCTAAAGTTTTGACAGAACACTGTTTTCAACTCCGAACAAACAATAAAAAGAGACAATTGATATATCTGTCACAGTTGTCTTATTGGACGGCTTTTGAATGGCGCAAAATCAATAAAGAACGATAAAATTGTTTTAACAATTATTCTTCAAGTAAAATAATGATTTGCTTGAATGTGTGTGCTCTTAAATTGTGTAACATAAGTCATTGCCCTGCCTTTGTTGTTTGTATAGATTTGCTGAGATAATCAATTCAAATTGTAACTCAAAACATGCTTTAATAATACATTTTTTTAACGTGAGGGTAAATCCTCATGGATGCTATGCCGGACTCCTACTGACTAAAAAACCTCATGTTACGCCCAACAGCCTATGGTTGGGAGTCCCGGGTAAGCCCTCGGAAGGATGTCCCAGGACTCCCAATGCTTTTATTGTACTTAATACTTCTCCTATTCAGCCTCTCTAGCTTTATAAGCAAAAAATACCTACCTAGAGAGATCTCTAGGTAGGTATTTTAAAAATGCATACATAATGGTCACGCCTTTATCCCCGAAGGGGTAGGCAGAGGCATTGTATGCCCAGATTTCACTTTTTTTTAGAATTTGTCCCACTTATTAGATGGTGAGCCGTATTGCCGTGTTAATATGGATAGGCGCAGTTTGTGAAGGCCGCTGTTGAAAATTTTCAAGACGCCTTTAAGGCCTTCAGCTTGGCTTAACGACTGCCATTTTACTGGCAACCGAGACCAACGGCTTAATGTGCCTTCCGAAGCACGTAAAAGCTCAAATAAATGTCTCACATGAATGGTCATCCTTCCAAGGGCCGGCCAAAGTGAAAGTTGCTTACTGCAGTGATTTGCAGTGATTGTTTATGAGTCCGCGGGGCCACCAGCACTTCTTCTATTTAAAAAAACTATACCTATAGGCTAACCTAACCTATCCGAGTCGGGGTGATAACCACAATATGTGAATGGTAAACACCCCGACTCGGATGGGTTAGGTTGAGCGGCCTTAGCCTTCGTGGTTATTTTTTTTTTTGTTTAAACGGTAAAAGGGTAAAAACAAACACACCAGTGTATTCTGGGAATCGGACATTTTGGGACATGGACACTCTGGGCTATGGTCATTCTGGGACATGGATATTATGGGATTTGGTGATATTTTTGGACATGGACATTCCGGGATATGGACGTTTTGCACCCTCTGGACATTTTGGGATTTGGACATTATGAACCTAAAGATACCTATTAGCGCGGACTCAGTGTTCTGTAAACGATCACTGCAGTAACATTCGCTATCGCCGCCTGGCCGGTCCTTGAATGGGTGACCAGTGCGACCACTGTGTGACATCATTTGAAAGCGTTCCAGAGATACGGAAGGCACATTAAATCGTCGGTCCCGGTTATCAGTAGCATGAGTCGTTAAGCCAAGTTGAAGGCCTATTGCTTTAAAAAAACTCGTAAAACTGTGAGTCATAACTTGCATCTGTCCATATTTACATGGCAATAGGCTCACCACTATACTTGACCTCTGCCTACCCCTTTGCTTATAAAAGCGTACATATTTTGTCCTAGGACATACTTCCGAAGGATTATCTGGGGCTCCCAACCGTAGGCTGTTGGGCGTTACGTGAGGTTTTTTAGTCGGTAGGAGTCCGGCATATCCACGAAGGATTTTCCCTCACGTTAAAAAAAAGGCGTACATTCTTTTGTTTATTATAAGAAGATAAAGATCAACCTCACAATCTCGCGTAATCGCCATAATATTATCGGTCAATTTCGGCCAGTAAACATCACACAGAAACAGTTATCTGAATATCAAAATAAAAACGTAACCTAAAAATATATTTTTACAGCTATCCTACTTCGAATAACATTATGAACACAAGAGGAATTCGTAGAAAACACTCGACAACGGTAGGTAGTTACGAAACTCATTAGGATTCAATATATCGTTTACATAATGCTGATATATATGAATAACAAATACTAAACCAAATAAAATTTACTGAAGGGAAACCTTCTGGAAACAAAATTCATTCATTTTGATTCAGACTGAATAGTCTACTACAATATTTATTCTAGTTCGGCCGTAACTAGGGAATGCAATCCCGCAACAAGATTGTAATCCCGGTATTTGCGGGACTGAGCAATCTCAGTCCCGCGGGATCCCGGTATTTGCGGGATCCCGCATATTTCTGAAAGTCATTGAGAAAAGAATCGAATTCTGTATCATACATCCATCTAGAACTGAAAAATAGTCACCCCCTTAATCCCCGAAGGGGTAGGCAGGACGAGGCATACGGTCTCATCTCATACCTAATGTCCTTTTCTCAAAATTTCCCATTCTCAAAATATGTGCACTACAGGATTAACCCCGCTCAATCCGACTTGGATAGGTTAGGTTAGAAGGCTAAGGCGGGAGCGGAGCGCAGCGAAGCTTCCGCATTAGCCTTCGTGGTTATTTTTTTTATAACCTAACCTAACCTATCAAATCGGATTGAGCGGGGCTAACCCTGTAGTGCACATATTTGGAGAAAGGGACATTTTGAGAAAAGGACATTTCGCGAAAAGGACATTTTGAGAAAAGGACATTTTGCGAAAAGGACATTTTGAGAAAAAGACATTTCGAGAAAAGGACATTATGAGAAAGGACATTTCGAGAAAAGGACATAATGAGAAAGGACAATCGAGAAAAGGACATTATGAGATGAGACGAGCCGGGCCTTCAACTTGACTTAGCTGCCATTTTACCGGCAAACGGGACCAACGGCTTAACGTGCCATCCGAAGCACGGCAACGCTCAAATAAATGTCACAAAGTGGTCACCCATCTAAGGACCGGCCATAGTAAATGTAACTTACTGCAGTGATCTTTTACAGAGCCCTGAGTCCGCGGGGCACAAGGAAAAATAAATTATTTAATATTACTTTTGTATTGAGATTATTAAACCGATATAAAACCGATGCAAATTATTAGAAGCGCAGAAAACATAGCATATCAAAATTTTTGTCTGCTAAACGACTCCTAACTTTACATGTCAGATAGCCAGCAAGCAATGTACGAGATAATTGAATACTTTTATAGTACAAGAAACGTTAAATCTCCCTGATTAAATCACTAAAATCAAATAAGTGAGTTATTAGGTTATATATTACGCCACAATTACAAAAAACTTTCTCAAACCGAATCAGTTTGTGCGCTTCCGCTTACAGAATAACACATGGCTTTTACCTTTGCACAATCCTTTGCAAAATACTGCGGGATCCCGGTATTTCGGGATCCCGGTATTGCATTCCCAAGCCGTAACTATTTATTAATAAATATTAAATACGTAGTAACTATTTATTAATCTGTGGTGCGGCTATTGGGTATATCTATATCCATGTTTGAGAAACCAGAAACCAATCAATCAAATCATACTATGGCACTTCACAGCTAGATGTAGAGGCCTCTCTCAAATTCCCACCACTTTCCGAATCCAGCTGCTTTCTGCGACCATTTTCAGGTCGTGTCGATCCATCTGATGGAGGGTTGTCCCATCCCATGGTTACGTCGTCGGTCCATCTGGCAGGGGGTCGTCCTGACGCACGTTTACCAAGTCGTGGTGTACACTCCACTTTAGAGGCCGCAGTGGTAGCCGTAGGTCTGTCGGGAGTATCCTCCCGAGGGTTTACCAGGGGCTCCTAACCGTAGGCTGTTAGGCAGGATACGTGTGGTTTTTATTCGGTAGAAATCCGGCATAGTATCCATGTAGGATTTTCCTCACGTTGAAAAAAAAAGGAATCGATCAATAAATATTAAAATCTTATCGAACAAAGAAACCGTTTTCTGTAACGTGTGGTAATTTTCATGGATGCCTTTTCCGACTCCTACCAGCTCAAACCAACCGGTGCCCCTTCATCTGACTACGGGGGTGGATCCCGGGGCACAATCTCGGGAGGATAAAACCAGGATCATGAATAAAGAAATCTATGAAGAACCTGTAAATGAAATGACGGCTTCGCTCACGTGAATATTTTCGAATTTTACCCCAGTCGATTTCGTCGCTTCCTTGTAGTGGATTTTTGGAAATAGCTTCACAACGAGTCTTCTATGGCACATGAAACACCAATATTTTTCAAGGGTCAAATTGATAGCACGCCATTTCATCCACGTCAAATAAATATTTGTCCAGAAAGTTTACACAATAGATGAGCCGATTCAAAAAGCTACCTTAGCTTCTTTGACTGAGACCATTAATATTCACGTCATGGAGGCAATAAGTCTGTCGAAGAGTTTCATTTTGGCCTTAGAAAGATGTCCCAAGTGTTCCTATAGTTCCTATACTGTATGATCCCAAGGGCTGTATTTAAAAAAAAACCTGGAATACGTGTTTAATCATTTTCAGTGCTTACAGTGTTTTTATAAGTTAATAGATTGAAAAACTAACCCTGTTTATACAAACTTTCAACCCCATGAGGGTAGAATTTCCAATAAAGCTCGCTTGTATAGATAGTAAAATAACCTTTGGCATTTGAGAGAAACCTTTCACGATAGTTCAAATAGCCTGCTAATAGTTTAATAACCACGTTGAGTAATATTTACTCAGTGAACTAATAACCCAAGCGCGTGGGAGGCTCGCCATCGTAAACATACGCTTGATAACATTATTCCAAACATGAAACATTTGTTACAACTTCAAATTAGGTATAAAATCTAATTCAGATTGCCCGAGAAAATTCGTAATAATCTATACTAATATTATAAAGAGGAAAGATTTGTTTTTTGTTTGTTTGTTTGTAACGAATAGGCTCCGGAACTACTGGTTCGAATTGTAAAATTCTTTCACTGTTGGAAAGCTACACTCTTTGCGGTGAACATAGGCTATATTTTATTCCCGTATTCCCACGGGAACGGGAACTACGCGGGTGAAACCATGTGACGCCTGCTAGTTCGTAATAAATACGTGTATTAGCCGCTTTGATTTCAGGACGCCTAGAAACTCGACTTTCGATTACCTACATTCGTTCACGCTTCGGGTTATCCTGGTTAGGAGAAGCTATTGCCGTCGACAACTCCGGGCGATATCCCTACATATTTCCTTTGTAAATGTTCCAGAGAAGTATGAATGTCTTGAAAATGGCTTGAAGACAGGGCTTGCTAGGTGCTAGTGATAGATGGTAGTGATCGTCGCGTCGTAACCCAGATATCCAGCAGTAGGGCAATGTAGAGGTGGCTGCGTTACTCGTCATGCTGCTCGTCATACTGCAATACTTTTGTGGATTTCCAGAGAAGTATGAATGTCTTGGAAATGGCATGAAGACAGGGCTTGCTAGGTGCTAGTGATAGATGGTAGTGATCGTCGCGTCGTAACCCAGATATCCAGCAGTAGGGCAATGTAGAGGTGGCTGCGTTACTCGTCATGCTGCTCGTCATACTGCAATACTTTTGTGGATTTCCAGAGAAGTATGAATGTCTTGGAAATGGCATGAAGACAGGGCTTGCTAGGTGCAAGTGATAGATGGTAGTGATCGTCGCGTCGTAACCCAGATTATCCAGCAGTAGGGCAATGTAGAAATGGCTGCGTTACTCGTCATACCTACTGCAATACTGCCCGGAGATCCAATTTTTGCTGTCTTTTAGGGCGAGTCATGGGAGCGGTGATACGAGCGAGGAAACAACGCGATGAAAATCACTAGTAAGAGGTGGTGTGCCTGGTAGGGCAATATTATCGGCAACGCGAGAAGCTATGCGAGTGGCATCGTGTGGCTGAAGGGTATCCAGTAGAGAGAAAGGGTTAAGCTAAGGTGACTGTAAATCTTAAACCAAACTAAACATACCTTGAGTCTCCGCACGAGCTCATCAGGACCAAGGTCATCGGTGATTGGTCGGCAGCCTTGCGGGTACACTATTTCCGCCATGCTGCCAATCTGTAAGGACAAAACCTGTTATAATCTTTGCTCTGTTTAACATTTTGTTTGTAACTTCTTTATCATCTGAAAGTTAGGTAATCCTGGCATGGTGGCACCAGTAGTCTTAGAATAATACAAATATGTAACTATGTAGTAATAGAACAAAAGTTATCTATTAAAAAAAAAGGTAATGTAGTCTCAACAAGTTTCGCCGTATAGCAAGAATCACAAAACCTCGAGAACGTAATTTTTAATTCAATTCCATTCTTGATGTTTTCTGACGCGGGTATTATTCACGACGCACATCGAAAGTTAATCATGGGCTTCGGTTTTGGGAAGCCCATGATGGCAACTTCGCCTATCAGCACACCTGCAGATTTATAGAATAGTGCAATCACTTCTAATAATAATAAAAAAAGTGTCATTTATCACCCAACAATGTGGAACCTGTGGTCCAAGGTTGAGAAGCTGAATGCCATTTAGGACTGTTATTTTTTCCAAATCTTAGGTGCGATTAGGCTTTGCAAGGCTCTAAAGGTCTTGCTTCAGAGCCACGTACACTTATCGCGAGGCTAGCATCGCGAATGTTTCGTTCATGCCTTAGGACGTGTGGACCAGTGTTGTACTGTAAGCAATCGCCCGATATGATCGCTACGTCTGGACGGAAAAGTGTTATTTTTCATTGAGCGCTAACGAACACTGTACGTGATTACTTGCGTGCTCAGTTTGAGCATATGATCGTCCAAACCGTATGCATAAATCGTGTGCCTCGATATCTAAATCAGCTCCAGATGCCAGTGGTGCACCTGCTGACTAATGGATAAAGTCATAGCGAGGAGAAGGAGAAATCGAAACCAAATCCTGTACCAACCCATCTGACCATTGGGGTACCTACAGTAAGCCAATAAAATGAAATTGAGAGAGGCCTACTTCTACTAGCAGTAGACTGTGGCAGGCTGTTTTATTTGAATGATCCAGATTTTACATTTGAAATCCTGAGGTCTGCTTTTATTGATAGCTAGAGCCCTAGAGGCTGCAGCATCTGGCTTATCAAATTTTCTGGAAGCCATTATTCGCTGGGCTTATTCCCTGCCCTCTTTAATTCTGAGCATGGTTTATTTTTTGTTAACGCAGAGCTGTGAATTTGTTTATTGGTTTATTTTTTGTTAATGCAGAGCTCTGAAATAGTTTGATTGATCCGGAAACTTGATACAGCATATCAGGTCAATTAGGAGAAGTGCAGCTACACTATCTGTTTTTCTTAGGTCTACTTCAAAGGAGGTCACAGGAGGCCAATGTCTTTACACAACATTCAATGTTCAGTTAGTTCTTATATGACTATTGAAATACATAACTGATACACAAAAAGTGAAATTATTTGTGTTATAATGTGTTCTAATATGTTAATGAAACCTCTCTATGTTAAGAACTAGTGTTTAATACATAATTTATAATAGATACCAAAAACTGCCTACTTTTACTGTTAATACCATTTTAATTGTGTTTCAGTATGGTACTAACGTGTTTATTTTACATGAAATTTCAAGCAACTAGCTAATAAAGACGATTTTTTTCGCCCATTGAAGTTTTCCTGTGCCCATTTTCCACAGCGCCTTGTTCTTAGGGTGAAAAGGCCAGAGGCTCTCATTTACTAAGCTTACTTCCATCTTTGTACAAAATTTCATCATAAATGAGTCTGTGGTTCAAGCAAGGAAGTTTAGCGGACAAAGTTACTTTGGAAATTAGGGATTTATCATTCATAAATTATGCCCAGTTTTACTGTATACTCAGTCTAAATACCTAATCAAAAATTTTGTTAGTTGTTATAAAGTTTCTAACTGTCATCAATAAAAAATCCTGTAGAAACAAAGTTAACTACCTATGATTAACTCTTAATGATCAAGTTTCGCTCAGACTTTATTTTGCTTATGAAAATCTGTTCCTGGGATTATGAGCAATCCATTCTATCTCTGTATCAAATTTCATCAGAATCAATACATTGATATAGGCATGAACTTGTAAGATACAAACCAACTTACTTTTGCATATTATTGCAACCTTCATAATTATAAAGATTTTCAGTCACAACACCATGCTAAAAGTGATTACATAATTCACCAAATACAGGAAATGTGGTACTTAAAATTGTCTGAAGAAATAGGTGTAACTGTTTATGCATGTGCCCCTAAAATATGAATACAAATACCAGACTGCTTGGTCTATATGAAAACATTCAATTGCATAAATTTACATAATGTTACTTTTTGATAGCTTTGTTTGACTCTATTTGACTACAAAGATAGTTTCAAAATTGATATGCTGTTGACTGAAATATGTAAAATATATTGTTCAAAATCGCTGGGGCTCAAGTAGGTATGTTATTTCATTTGTATGAGAACATAATCATAGCTCAATAGCTACGAAAACTGTCAAATTGTAACAGTAGCCAATGCATTGGCTTTATATTGAGCCATGACTGATTCTGTAGCCAATGCATTGGCTTTATATTAAGCCATTACTATGATTCTGTTGACAATAAATTGGCTTTATATTGAGCCATGACTGAGATTCTGTAGCCAATGCATCTGCTTTATATTGAGCCATGAGTAAGATTCCGTAGCTAATGTTTCGGCATTATATTGAGCCATGATTATGATTTTGTGGACAATGCATTGGCTTTATATTGAACCATGATTATGAGTATGTTGCTAATGCATCAACTTTATACTGAGCCATGATTATGGATATGTGATAAATGCATAGTAGACTATATATTGAGCCATGACGATGATTCTGTAGCCAATGCATCGGCTTCATATTGAGCCATGATTATGAGTATGTCGCTAATGCATTGACTATATACTGAGCCATGATTATGGATATGTAGTAAATGCATAGTAGACTATATATTGAGCCATGACTATGATTCTATAGCCAATGCATCGGCTTCCTATTGAGCCATGACTACGAACCTGTAGCTAATGCAACAGCATTATATTGAACCTTGATTATGGGTATGTAGCCATGTGACGACTACATATTGAATTATTGAACCATGGTTATCGGTCTGTTCTGACACAATTGTAAGAGCAGGTTTGGGCTCCTAATCAAAGTATACAACACCAAGTTAAGAAGTCTAAAAATGAACAATAACTAGAACGGATAAATACATATTTAAAGTCTTTAACAATTCAAACTTTTTCATATAAATATGTACACTCTCATGACAATTTAGTTCAGATGGACATGAACCTATGACATTAACCTAAACCACAGGTCGGAACCTCCATACAATATCATGCTGGAATGTGTGCATGTGACCAATAAAGCTAAGGAAATGTTCCCTCAAACACCTGCCAACTGTAGTGACAGCTGTGGTGCAGGGGGAGTTGCCTATCTGTAGGTAATACTATTATATTATCTTTTCCTAAACCAATATCTCTTCCAACTGAGCTACAAAACCAAAACAAACTCAAATTCTTCATTATATTATAACATCTGAACTAAGTTGTCTTACCTATTCTATCACTAGGATGTAAAGAATCCCAAGAACTTGTCCTAAGTTAATTTATTGCACACAGTAAAGCAGGAGGCCCTGACATAGGCAACAATAAATAATGAAGATGAAGGTTTTGTTCCGCACCAATCTTCAATTGTTTTTTTTATAAAATGTGTGTTCGAGTATACTAATGACAGCAAGGCTAAGGATATTTGACCAGATTTACTTATTAATGTACAGTTTGAACTGATGAGAGAAGAGATTTCAATAAATAGGTACTTACAATATTAAAATAAAATGGCAGGTATAGGCACCCTTACCGGGCTGGTGGTTAGATGGCAGTGGTCAACCAATACCAAAAATAAAACTAAATCTTAGCTGCACATAGCAGCCAATAAAAGCACACCACACCAAGGATCAACACTAGGGTAGATTTGGAAGTAACTGGAAAGACGCTAAGATGAGAATGGAGATAGATACCAGTTTAAATTCACATGTGGATTGTATTATGTAGCTGAGGTATCATAACTGCAGATGTTTAGGTAGGTCATGAAATAGTTTCGGTTCGCCTTGTGCCGTATACAAACACCAATCTTTATTGATTAGTGTGGTCATGAAATGTTAAAAAGAAATGTAACCAAAACAATAATCGATGCCGTCTCAGCATGTCTCAGCACGTTAAATCGCTAAAACATCACAGTATCCGAGATATTTTCCCTACCCTGTTGCTGAGCCCGTCGTATACAACAATCAAACTACGAGAGATTATGGCAGACCCACTTTTTACAGCCAAGCAAACAACAAAAAGTTATGAGGTTAATCCACCAAACTCTTATCAAATTAAACCAAAATATGATCAAATAACATTCTGATTACACAAAAACATACATCTAGAAACAATAATGGCTAGAATACGTACATGAATTCATAGACGTGGGCCTGAGATCACGTCCCGATGTTTACAAAATCCACCACAATATAACAACTCAAACAATTTTTTCACTTATATAGCATAATCGCCTTAGTAAATTGTCACTGGAGTACAAATTTTACGTTAAATGTCTTCATAAAGATCTAAATACATAGAAATTCTGTACTAATATTTCTTTATCAAACTAGTACGAAGACGCCAAACTGCGGGAAAAACTACAGCGAAGCTAGCTTCACATCGCTTGCTCGCATTCAAGGTCGTTCTGGAGTTTATGGAATGTATGTGTCTATGGTAATTTTGTAAATATTGTTTACTGGCAACTAGTGTGTCTATGGTATAGTGTTCAGATGTTCAGAGCACAGATTTAACGGGGTCCCGCCACGATCAATTGGCAATTGTCATGCCCAGTGAACGGAAAACCCATTTAAAAGATTAACCGAAATAAACGGTTACAGATTGAATCGGTAACCTTTTATAAGGGTTACATATCGATACGGTTAACACTTTATATCGGTTAATTTATCAATAAGGTTTAAAAGTTGAATGATGTGTTTAGATAACCCTTTGAAACGGTTAATCCATTGAAACTGTTATCACATAAAATGTTAACCTGGGTTTTTAGTTACGATAATATAGGTTAATGACACAGCCGACCTTTGAACCTTTGGACTTTTGGATTTTGGACTTTTGAACTTTTGGACTTTTGGACTTTTGTACTTTAGTACTTTTGGACTTTTGGACTTTTGAACTTTGGACTTTTGGACTCCTTCAGGACTTTTAGACTTTTGGACTAAAAGTAATTTCAATAAGGTCATGAAGAAGTTTCACTTCTTACGTATGAACACGCACACATTTTTTTATTATAAAGCGATTACAAAATGGCCCCCGTTTCGCAGTTATTTTGATATGTTGAGTACGAATTTCAGGTTAATTTTGCAATCCAATATGGCTGCCGCGCCGCGCCGTTGTAAAATTTCATGTTGGATATCGTATAAGGGGTTTTTTGGTATGCTGAGTACGAATTTTGGGTTCATTTTGCAATCCAATATGGCCGCCGCGGAACCGATGTAAAATTTCATGTTGGATATCTTGTAAGGGGTTTTTTGGTATGCTGAGTACAAATTTCGGGCTAATATTGCAATCCAATATGGCCGCCACGCCACCGTTGTAAAATTTCATGTCGGAAATAGTATAAGGGGTTTTTTGATATGCTGAGTACAAATTTCGGGCTAATTTTGCAATCCAAAATGGCCGCCGCGCCACCGTTGTAAAATTTCATGTCGAAAATAGTATAACAAGTATTTGGGTATGCTGAGTACGAATTTCAAGTTAATTTTGCAATCCAATATGGCCACCGCACCACCGATGTAAAATTTCATGTTGGACATCGTATGAGATTTTTTGGTATGCTGAGTACGAATTTAGGCGGACATTGAAAATCAGTTACTGTGATTTGCAATGACATCGCTATCATAGTTTTGCTGAATGTCGGCCTTTTTTTTTTTTTTTTTTTTTTTAACGTGAGGGAAAATCCTCGTAGGATGCTATGCCGGACTCTTACCGACTAAAAAACCTCACGTAACGCCCAACAGCCTATGGTTGAGAGCCCCGGGTAAGCCCTCAGGAAGGATGTCCCGTGACTCCCAACAGACCAACGGCCGCCAATGCGGCCTCGCCCAGGGGGTGGTTCGGGTGCAATCCCGCGTCTATGGGGGGTTTCGGGTGTGACCCCGCTTCTAAGGGGGGGCGTGCGTGAGTGCTCACGTCACGCTGCCGTCATGGGCCTGCTTCTGTAAGGACGGTGAGCAGCCCTCTCACCGTCCTCAGACCCCCGGTCATGGAGGCCGATAGTCCTCGGCGAAGACACGTCGGCGGCGCCCAGGGCGCCGACTGCGGAACTCGGGTGGGAGAGTTCTCTCCCGCACCCGGCCCGCCGCCTCCTTCGCGAGCATGACCTGCTCGCAGAAAGAGGCGGCGCAGTCCCACTTACTCCCGCTGGAGAGCATGGCTCGCACCATGGCCTCGAGCGAGAGAGTGTCCACGCCCAGACCCACTACGAGGACCTGTCGCTGTTGTGCCCACGCCGTGCACTCCACCAGCGTGTGGAGCGCCGTGTCATCGCTGCGGTCCTCGCAGTGCTGACACTCGGCCGTGGTTTCCCGGTGTTTTCGCCACAGATACCTACCGAAGCTACCGTGCCCGGCAAGCATCTGTGTCAACCGGTAGGAGAGAGCACCGTGTCTTCTCTCCAGCCACTCGTCCATGACCGGTCTGACGGCCGCGATTGTGGCGAATCCCCCCTTTGGTTGCTCAAGTCGCGCTTTCCATGTCTCCACGGTTTCCTGGTGGAGCAGGGTCCGCTGGGCCTCGATTTCTCGAGACGCAGGCCTTTGGCCCCGCTCCAGCGCCTCCTTGCGCCATCTGAACAGTGACGCAAGGGCTCTCGCTTCCAGGTCCCATGGAGGGGTCCCGGCTAGGAGACATGCCGCCTCACCGGAGATCGTGCGGTATCCTCTTATCACCCTGACGGCCATCACTCTCTGCGGGCTCAGTAGTCGAGCCTCATTGCTGGCCGTCAGGGTCTCCGCCCATACGGGAGCCCCGTACAGGGCCATGCTTCGCACGATCCCCAGGTACAGCCTCCTGTAGGGAGCGTTGGGTCCCCTGATGTTGGGCATCAACCGCGCGAGTGCGGCCGATGCTCCCCTCATGAATGTCGGCCTATTGCAAGCTCAGTGTACAGAATTTTTATTCATATTTTTAGTGTATATTATAACCCCAACGTGTTTTTGACCGCACATAGCGCCACGTCAAGTGTTAAGTGCGTCATACCACGCCATAGAGTAAAATATGCGTACTTAGACACAGATAATAATATATGGGGTCTCCGGACACGGTCAAATAACCAACAATAACTTGACGAAAATAAATGTATACAACTAAACACTGTTATCTACTTTCATTTAATATTTTAACAGAGTTGACTCAATCTGGTTGACCGTGTCTGGAGACCAAAATATGATAGGATAGTTGCAGCAATTTTAAAGATGGGTCCGCTGCTACCAGTTTTCATAATGTTTTCGCTGACTTTGTCGATAGTGGCGGATGTGGCTGTACTTAAGTTGTGATTGTGTATTTATTTATTTTTATTCGTTTTCCTTTTCATTTTTGCTGAAATGTGGAAAAGTTACAAAAAATTGTGGCGAACTTTATACTTACTGTAATACTGGCCTGACGGGCGTGTTATAATTTTCTGCCTATGTAGGTATGTAGTAAGTCGGTTGAATGCATTTATTTGTGGTTGAAATGTATAGAAGAAGAAAAGAACTGTCCTGTAGTTTCGCAATAAACATTTATTTATTTATTTAATTTCGGGTTAATTTTGCAATCCAATATTGCCGCCACACCACCGTAGTAAAATTTCATGTTGGATATAGTATAAGGGGTTTTTTGGTATGCTGAGTACGAATTTCGGGTTTATTTTGCAATCCAATAGGTATGGCAGCCGCACCTCCACCAGTCTCTACTCTACTCTTTCTCTACTCAGCATACCAAAACCCTTTAAACGATATCCAATATGAAAATTTATAACGACGGCGTGGCGGCCATATTAGATTGGAAAATTAACCCGAAATTCGTACTCAGCATACCAAAAAACCCTTATACGATATCCAACATGAAACTTTACAACATCTCAATCTCATCAACTTACATTGATTGCTTGAGTAAACCCAAAATTCGTACTCACCATATCCAAAAACCCCTTATACGATATCCAAGATCAAATTTTACTACAGTGGTGCGGCGGCCATATTGGATTGCAAAATTAACCTAAAATTCGTACTCAGCATACCCAAAAACCCCATATACGATATCCAGCATTAAATTTTACAATGGCGGCGCGGCAGCCATATTGTATTACAAAATTAACCAAAAATTCGTACTCAGCATACCCAAAAACCCCTTATATTATACGATATCCAACTTTAAATTTTACTACAGTGGCGCGGCGGCCATATTGGATTGCAAAATTAACCCGAAATTCGTACTCAGCATACCAAAAAACCCCTTATACCATATCCAACATTAAAAGAACGGTCGCTGCACCGTTGTTTTCATGTGGCGCGTAAAATAAACTGACACTGCACACAATAAGACATGAATCGGCATGATCGACGTCACACGGCAGTAACACTGGAACACGCGACTCAGTTAAACATAAACAAACAGTGGTGCATCCTAAAATTCGTAAAATACATTTGAGTCTTTCTATTTGTACCTATGTATGTGTGCGTGAAAGGAATCGCTTTAGCGAGCGAAGAACAAAGGAGACGCCGACCGGCATCTAGGTACCTACCTACCTACGAGTAGAGTGCAACAAGCAAAATATCCTTTATCAATTCGGTTACGGTTACTGCATACAAAACGGTAACATGTTGTTTCTGTTAACCTATTAATTCTGTTACATTATTATTCTGTGTATTCTGGTTACGGTTAACACATATTTGATTGGGTTAATAACAGATATATTTCTGTTATTAACCAAACCCGAAAGAACACGCCATGCCTCGTCAATATCATGTGTACATACACGTCGATGCACACACACATGCAAAGAAATCACGCACACTGAAACATTTTCCATTCATAAATATCAGACTTGACTCACTAAATTGTGTCCCCGTGTCGGGAGCCCATAAGGGGACCTGACAAGATCAATTGGCAATTGTCAAGCACGTTAAATATCATGAATACATATACGTCGATGCACGCACACATGCAAAGAAATCACGCACACTAAAGCAACTTCCATTCATATTTAAAGTGTATTGGTTTACTGGTGACCACGAGAGGCAGACAACTGAAGTTGGCTCTGGATAGTAACAAACTTACTGTAGTCACAACATCTGAACCAACATACTGGCCTAAAGATGAAGATAGGACTCCTGACTTATTGGATTTCTTTATAGTCAAAGGATTATCCAGAGAATACTTCCGCGCTAAATCTTGTCTTGATGGCTCTTCGGACCATACGCCTGTCTTACTCTCAGTTAGTAGATACATTACCCACTGAATTTGAGGAACTTGAAAGACTCTACAATCACTTGACGGACTGGCAGTCCTTTCGTGAGTACCTGGAACGTGAGATAGATCTAAAAATCGCGCTGTAAACGCCCGAGCATCTAGAGGACGCTACGAAGCATATTACCTTGTTAATCCAACAAGCATGCTAGCTAAATATACCTGTCTTAAACTCCAAGAAAATGCCCGTTAACTTCCCATTACAAATTCGGCAGGAATTATTGGAAAAACGGAGTCTACGTAGGGTCTGGCACAACAGCCGGCTTCGAGAGGACAAAATTGCGTTCAATAATGCTGCAATCCGACTCAGACAAACTATACAGGCCTGATATAGTACCACTCTCCAGACCAAACTAGAGACTCTCACCGCAACAGCATCCACGAATTACTCGTTATGGAAGTTCACAAAATCATACAATAGACCGCAGGAGACAAAGCCTCCTTTAAGGACTGCTAGTAACAGTTGGGCCCGAACACCACAACAGAAGGCTGATTTGTTAGCTGCTCACTTGTCTAAAGTTTTTGGTACTCATGACAATTGCAGCAGAAACACAGAGAATGAGATAGAAAAAGGCCTGAAACAAGACTTCCAGCTCTCCCTTCCACCAAAACCCGTTACACCACAGGAAATCTGTAGAATAGTTCGTGACCTGAAAGATAAAAAGGCACCTGGTTTCGATTGATTACTAAGGAGATCCTGAAACAGTTACCGAGGAAGGCGATTGTGTTTCTTACGGTGCTGTTCAATGGAGTACTCAGACTTCAGTACTTTCCTAGACTATGGAAAGTGTCCCAAATCCTCATGATACTAAAACCAGGGAAACCTGCAAATAATGTTGGATCATATCGGCCAATTAGCCTCCTGCCAATTCTCTCTAAGTTATTTGAGAAAGTATTATTCAGAAGACTGCTGCCGCTTCTCAAGGAAAGCAATATTATTCCAGACCATCAATTTGGGTTTCGCGAGCAACATTCAACGGTAGAAACGGTGCACCGAGTTTATAATAACATCCGAAGTGCACTGGAAAACAAAGAGTACTGTTCGGCTGAGTTCCTTGATGTGCAGCAAGCTTTCGATAGGGTGTGGCACCGTGGATTCCTGTACAAGATAAAGTCGTACTTGCCCCACGCATATTACCTGATACTCAAATCGCATCTCGAAGAAAGACTGTTCCAGGTGAAGGACTCCGGGGTGACTTCTGCATTCTTTGATGTCGGGGCGGGAGTACCACAGGGATCTGTGTTGGGCCCAGTCTTATACATCCTCTACACTGCGGATCTCCCTCAGATTACCGGTGTGACTACTGCAACTTTTGCTGACGATACAGCCATTTTGGCTAGTCATGAGGATCCTCAGAAAGCTACAACTATTTTGCAGAGGGGTTTGGACCTTTTGTCTGAGTGGCAGCATAAATGGAAAATTAAGGCGAGCGCTACTAAATCCGTTCAGGTCACATTCACTTTGAGGAAAGAAAACTGCACACCAGTGGTGTTGGAGAATACAACACTTCCCCACAGAGATTCTGATAAATACCTTGACCTTCATATGGATCGCAGATTGACATGGAAACAACACATAAAGACAAAAAGAGATGAACTGATCATACGGTATAAAAGTCTTTACTGGTTAATGGGGCGAAACAGCAAGCTGTCAACAGACAACAAACTCCTCATCTACAATGCCATACTGAAGCCCGTCTGGATGTAGGGAAAACAGCTCTAGGGTAGTGCCAGTAATTCCAATATCTGCATCTTGCAAAGAATGCAAAATATGATTCTCAGATCAATAGCCCAAGTACCGTGGCTGGTTAAGAACGATGAAATTCATCACCAACTTAATATGAACACTGTCAAAGATGAAATCTTGTCAACGTCTAAAAGATACCAGATCAGGCTGCAAAACCACCCAAACCTACTTACTGCCAAACTAACACAACCGAGCCATGTCAAACGCCTTAAAAGAAAGGATATACTAAGCCTTCATCTCGCTAGAGACTGAGCTGCGACCTGTGGAGTAGATGCCTCTGCTGGGAGACACACTCCACATGACATCACTATCACACAACACATCTGCTTATAGTTCGAAAAAAGAAAAAATACTGATTGCAGATAAAACCTGAACAAAAAAAATTAAAAAATTTAAAGTGCTTGACAATTGCAAGGCATGATCGTGTCGGGATCCCAATAATTACAATAATTTATAGGGCTGCTAGTCAACAAGCTAGTGTAGCGCTAGCGACACGGTCAAACTACACTTATCATGCACGTTAAGGGGTCCCGACACGAAGGGGTCTCACAAGACAGACTTCTATTCTTATTCTTTTACTGTGCATGCGGTTAGGCTGTGGAATTCACTACCGGCTGATATACATAAGTCTCAAACCATATTTACTTTTAAGAAAAGAGTACGAGAACACTACCTCTCCTCTTTATCATATAGTCTAATATTTTTATGTAGTTATTATATGTTTTATATACAATATTATGTATTTATTTAAGTATATATATTTTTATTGGATAGTTATATATAGTTTACGTGATTTTTTTATTGTTAACCTGCACACATATCATATTTTATATCGGTTACATCTCCTATCTCAGGCCAACTGGAAGAGATTTCTATGGAAATAAGTAGTGCCTTTGTACTTTCTTCTCTCTCTGTAATAGTTTTTTCATGTTCTTGTTTGTGTGTACATAAATTCAATAAATAAAATAAAAAATAAATTCAATTGGCAATTGTCATGCCTCGTCAATATCATGTGTACATATCCGTCGATGCACACACACATGCAAAGAAATCACGCACACTGAAACATTTTCCATTCATAAATATCAGACTTGACTCAATATATTGACCCGTGTCGAGAGCCCATTAAATATCACGTGTACATGTCGATGCACACACACATGCAAAAAAATCACGCACACTAAACGCAACTTCCATTCATATTTAACGTGCATGACAAGTGCAGTTTGACCGTGTCGCTAGCCCAATAAGGACCTGTAAAACCTGCAATGCAGCAGTCGCGTAGACGCAATGATTTGGCACGACGACCGCACCACGGATTTGGTCCGGTCCGGGAACATATCCGACCGCCTGTAGAGCAGTCCGGGGACATTATTATTATTAATTGAGTCTGTCGTGGTTCGCTTGTTATCAAATCGGATTTGGTCAGCTCCGTACCAAATTAGGACGTGTGGAACTGTGGACGGTCCGCCAATAAGGATGGTCGTTTACTTTACTTTTACTGCCTACTTATAAAATTTGTATGTACGTATGGATTATAAAATTTGACGTTTACACGTGAATTTATTGATGAAATTAGTGTCAGGACATTAATTTTATGCCACTAATTTCGTAATGTAAATCCGGTTTTAGATGCAGACGGAACCCAGATTGTCCAAACACCGACGTTTCGGACACTTTGCAGTGCCCGTGGTCGCGGTTTTTTTACCTTTGTAGTGATACTATTTTTCGCCAAAGACTTAGTGTGGATTTGGTAATTGTTTATGCAGTGGGTTGGACTGAGGCGAGGATCGACAAAAACCATATAGTAACTTCTTGCTTGTCGAACTACCCTCTGTTATTGTAACAACGAAGGATAAGGCCGGCGACACACCACACCGAATCCACCGTGAAAACAAGCGGATAAGGGCGCGGACTCAATTAATAATATTTAATGCTCATTTTATAATAATGTGCGCCGGACTACCCTGCAGACGGTCGGATATGTTCCCAGACCGGACCAAATCCGTGGTCCGATCGTACCAAATCAGTGCATCTGTTGCAGGCATTAAACTTCGCTATGAAAACTTTTTCATAGCGAAGTTTACCTATGCAGCGTCTAGGGCAGGGGTCGGCAACCTTTTGAGTCGGAAGAGCCAAAAACATGTAATTTTTAATTTCTAGATTTTTAAAGAGCCAAAAATGTTTCGTTGTTTTGCAATAGGTAACGTAGCATTTGTATGTCTTCGGGTATATAGGCTTGTCTGATTTTTTTATTTATTCAGGGAAATCTTTTATAGATACCACACCGAACATGAGCAGAGTTATTATGTAGGACTTCCCAAAATTAGTATACCAACAAAAATCCTAAAATTTTCCTTCTTGTCGCTATTGTTGGGTCAGAGGAAAGACAAGCGTTCTACTTCCGCAACTCAACTAGCGCTGCCTGCAACTGGTTCAACTCTGAGGGATCTAAAAATTACCCCCGGAACTCCACGAACTGTGACCCCGAAACACGCGGAGGGCACTTTAGCCAGTAACCAATTTACCACTTCACTCCATATAAAGGGCGAGCGTGTGCAAGACTTGATGCACGGCGCTGTTCTCGCAGTGACGGCTCATCTGAAGCTCAATATCTACTTCCTCACACAGATATTTACCAAAAGATCCGTGCCCCGTGAAGTGGTATGTCGGAGCACCGTGCCCCTTTTCTACCTCAGAATAGGCCGGGTAGCTGAGTCGCGCTCAATACTTACCAGCCTGGCCATATTGCCTGGCCGGTAAGTATATGATAATCTCTTCATAAATATCGCACATTTATGAAAAGATTATCACGCGTCCTAGCACGCCAGCTCCCGATCTCTTCTGAAAGTGGTTGGTGTCCATTTTGACGCGCCAAAGCATTCCGCTGGAAAATTTCCGCCAGAACTTCGGCCTCGAGGTTCCACGGCAGACTATCGGCAATTAGACACGCCGCCTCATATGATACGGTGCGATACGCTCGAGCCATTCCCTGGATTATGGTCGACGCCGGAAGTTACAGTAGAATCCTATTGGGTACACTGAGGGCGTCCGCCCAAACTTACATGGGTGCACCAGAATGTGAGAGAAATGGTGAGACATCGTGAGGTGAGTTACATCTGCCGCAAACAACATGTTGACTGCGACCTCACTGTTTAGAGTGCAGCGACTGAGAAGAAGGTGTTTTTGAAATGCGGAGAAACATTATATAAAAAGGATGACGTGGTATCTTTTCTTTTGAATCGCTAGTGAAAACCATGAACTGGCAACACCAGTCCCATCAAGAAGATACATACAATGGTTTTGCAAGATTTTAGAATTATAGACAACATCTCATCATCAGAAGGGTCGGCAGCGCGAGTGTGGCGCCTGTGGTGTTGCAAACGTTCATAGGCTGCGGTGACCACCGGTGCTTCTGGTGGGCCGTATGCTTGTCTGCCACCTTAGTGGTATAAAAAATCTACATAATATTATCACTGGGGTAATCAAGTAAAAATAAATGCACAGCTTTAACGTGGTATGGGATTTAGCTGAGGCGCTCGATTGCAGAAGAATAAAGTGCAGAAAAATGTAGAGAAACTAACTGCACGAATATTCTCTAATTTATGTCAAGAAACTACTCTAAGACACCATTAGACAATATAGCTGTGCGAGCGGCAAAGATATGAAGAGGAAAAGTTGAAATTCTAAAAGACCCTATCAGAATCAATAAAAATGCTTATTTTAAAAGCTTGTAGCTAGCTTTGTATGTAGTTTTACCTGGAAATTTTACCAGAAATTTTGAAAATGTGATCGTAGTAAGTACGGTCATTTAGTAGTTTTGTCAGACGACTTTACTAGGATTCCTGGTCCAAGGTTTTCAACCGATTACTATCAATCAAGCTAACTTTTTCTTTAAGTTGTCAGTTCGAAGAGACGCCCAGCATTGCTCCTACAAAAATTGTTGATTGTGGAAGCCAACATGTGTAGTAGACATGAAATATTTTGATTTATTCTTTATTACTAAAATAGTAGGACAATAATGTACTTAGTTGTTTAAAGCTAAATTATCAGAGTAACAGTAAAAAACAAGCTAGTTAGGAATTTTAGATGGCTCCGGTATCGATTTATGTTAAATGAAGGACTTCTTAGATTACATTTCCATTGATCATTGTAAATTAATTCAGAATAAATGTGACGTTATTTTTTTTAAATATTAGGAACTAGCTGATGCCCGCGGCTTCGCCCGCGTGAAATTTGGTTCCCGTTCCCGCTTTCCATGGGAACATTTTCCCGGGGTGAAAGCCCATGTGTTATTCCAGACTATATTCTATCCCTCTACCAAATTTCAGCCAGATCCATTCAGCTGAGTCACAAACATCCAAACATCTTTACAATCTTTCACATTTATAATATTAGTAGGAAGTAGGATAGGATAATTGTGTCAGGAACTAAAGAGCCGCAGCTTCAGACCCAAAGAGCCGCAAGTGGCTCGCGAGCCGCGCTTTGCCGACCCCTGGTCTAGGGTTTGGGCAGACCATATCCACCGTAGCATATTGGTTTCGCTACACAAGACCGGACCAGACCAGGGTGGACCAACAGTTGCGTAATGTTAGCCGTCAAGTGCATACGGTTGTGTCATCATAATTATCGTTTGAACAATAGTATAAAATTTACTATATATAATATGAACCCAAATGCCTGTGAAGATTAATTAAATTTAGTAAAATAACTATCATCAAAAATACTAATATGAGTAAGGTCTGTTTCTAGTAGTAAATAAGTAAAATGAGCGGCCGTCATTATTGGCGGCCTGAATATAACTAATCAACTAATCATAGTAGGTACGGTCCGACTATCTACACGTCCTGATTTGGTACGGCACGGACCAAATCCGATGTGCCAACAAGCGAACCACGACATTAGTACTAAATAATAATAATAATTTCCGACGGACTTCTCTACAGACGGTCGGATATGGTCCCGGACCGCACCAAATCCGTGGTTCGTCATACCAAATCAGTGCGTCTGTTGCAGCTTTTGTTTAGAAGCGCATGATTCATCTCTCTGTTAATTGGCTTTATTGGAATGAAAAATTTAGAAACGAGAAACTTTATATTCGTTAATTTCAGTTCAGGCACCACATTAGCATCAGTGTAATGTAAAGTCAATGAATGTATAAAAGAGTAGATAGACAATATGTATTATAAACTTCATGATTATTAAGTTTCCCACAAGATGGAGAAGCGAATAGCAACAATACTGCAAAGAGAAAGGGAATATGGGATAGAGTTGCGCTATTGTTGTCTGCAGTCGCGACTCGCGTGCGCTTTTTTAGGCCAGCGCCAAACATCTTTGACAGTTGAAACATTGTAACGAACAAAATAATATATCCTTGGTATTGCTAGGATCTTTACGTGAATACGCCCCATTTTGAAAATGGGGTACGTTGGATGACAAAATACCCCATTTTCAAAATGGGGTGTATTCAAATGCGAATTCCGTATGGCCAGTATGGCATTACATCAGTGAGGCCCGTGTGGCAGGGCACGAGAAATCTGTAAACGAGAACTGTACTCGTATTAAGTATTTACTATCTACAGCTTAGATCATCTAACCACAGGATGCGCCTTACTTAAGCATTGTTTTCTGCCATTGCACATGACCATTTGGTCTTTTGGCTTTATAAAAAGCACTGTACATCAGTACATCGAAAGAAAGAAAGAAAGAAAGAAAAAGAAATTTATTTCACATAGGCATTTACAGATGCTCTTGTAAAACGTCCAGAATATAAATCAAAAACTACCACCAGTTCACAACGCGACCCACCTGAGAAGAACTGGCAAGAAACTCAGCGGGTTATTCTTTTTAGAGCTCTATTTACAAAATGAATCTAAAAACTATGCATTTGACAATTTTTTGAGAATCCAGTAGAGCAGGTCATTTCCAGGCTTCTCCATCCAACAAATAATCACCAATTGTATAGTAGCCCCTGCAGTACAATTTACTTTTTACAACCTTTTTAAATTTATTAAGGGACATACTTTTAATTTCCTCTGGTAGCCTGTTGTAAAAGCGTATACAGTTACCCATGAAAGAATTGCTGATTTTGTGCAATCTGCTATGATAAACAGCAAGGTTACTTTTATTTCTAGTGTTCACATTGTGTCTATCACTTAACTTAGCGAAACTATGTAAATTTCTTTGTACGTACATAAGATTTTCAAAAATGTATTGTGATGCTACTGTAAGAATTTTAACCTCTTTGAATTTCTCGCGCAGAGAGACCCTTGGACCTAATCTATATATAGCTCTTATGGCCCGCTTTTGTAAAATAAAAATTTTATCTATATCTGCAGCATTGCCCCACAGTAGAATACCGTATGACATTATGCTATGAAAGTAACTGAAATAGACTATTCTAGCCGTATCTACATCCGTCAAGTGCCTTATCTTTTGTACAGCAAATGCTGCTGAACTTAATCTATTTGCTAGTTTAACAATATGTGGACCCCATTGTAAACCAGCATCGACCGTTAACCCTAGGAACGTCGTTGATTCCACAAGTTCCAACACCCGACCATTAAGTTGAACATTGGTTTCTGACTGTGATACATTAGGCAAGGTAAATTTTATGCATTTAGTTTTATTATCATTCAGTCTAAGATTGTTAGTGTTAAACCAATGAACCACTTTCAAGATTGCGTTGTTGACATCGTCATAGTTATCTATTTGTCTTTTAACTTTGAAAATCAAAGAAGTATCATCTGCAAACAAAACAATCCTGTTGTTGTCCCCCACGTAAAAGGGTAGGTCATTAAAATATATAAGGAATAAAAATGGTCCGAGTATTGAACCCTGTGGGACGCCCATAGTAACTACAGATCCCTCCGAGCGTGTACCATTAACATCAACCCTCTGAATTCTATTGTTCAAATATGAAGTCAGAAGATCGAGAGCCTTGCTTCTTATGCCATAATGGTGTAATTTCCTGATTAATGTTTCATGTTGGACACAATCAAATGCCTTGGACAAATCGCAAAACACACCAATTGCATCTTGTTTATTCTCCCAGGCCTCGTAAATACATTTCAATAACTCTACACCATTTTATATGACTATACTAGTACATTTCATTGTAGTTGACTGTACAATAAAAATTAACCCACAACAGCCATTACGCGTTTGTCGATTACATTTTTAAATGCAATGAAATTTTATATGTCTTTGTGTTTCCCCCTTCACTTGTATGAAAACTGGCAGAATATTTTTGTATGCGTTGGTTCGCAAAGGCTAGTCCCGTGATATATGGTCTAAGACCTACAGTGATCGTCTACAGATTTCTCGTTTTAGTAAAAAGTTTTAATTTACGCAGTTTTTTATGCCACTAAGGTGGCACACCAGGTTACGGTTACGGCCTACCTGATGATTGGTTAGGTACCGTAGAATATTACCTACACTGGGGCCTTACACACGCGCTGCGCCAGGCGCAAGCTGTGATGACCCACTGTTGAAAATTTAATGAAATAATAAATACAATTTAATATACATACCTATAATAAAATGATAGAACAGTGAAAACTGTACATTAGATATATTTTTAAAAAATACTCACTGGGTGTTTATATATAAGATACCGAAGCCGAAAATGTAGTTAGAAAAAATTTGTCTGTTTGTCGGTTTGTCTGTTTGCTTTGCTTTGTCCGGAAGGATCTCGAAAAGTACTCAATAGATTTGATTCAAATTTTGCACAAATATTAACTAGGGGTAGGGTCTTCAAATAGGCTATATACTATCACGCTACATATCCTAGAGGCTAAGCAGAGAGCAATCAAATTGGCAAACAACATAATTTTCACGTGTTCGAAGTGTAATTATGATCTAAATAAGTAAATAGCCTTTGAGAATGCCGAAAGGCGAAACCGGTTAGGTATTACAATAATAAATGTTGTGGAACAGTACAAGTGAAGTTTTTCAACTTTCTATACTTTTTAAATACCTACATACATATTATACATAGAAAACCCCAGACTCTTGAGACAAACATTTATGGGTCACACAAATATTTGTGAATCAACCTTAGACCATATAACACGGGACTAGCCTTTGCGAACCACCGCATACAAAAATATTCTGCCAGTTTTCATACAAGTGAAGGGGGAAACACAAAGACATATAAAATTTCATTGCATATAAAAATGTATTAATCGACAAACGCGTAATGGCTGTTGTGTGTTAATTGTTATTGTACAGTCAACTACAATGTAATGTACTAGTTTAATCATATAAAATGATGTACTGATGTACAGGCTTTTCATAAAGCCAAAAGACCAAATGGTCATGTGCAATGGCAGAAAACAATGCTTAAGTAAGGCGCATCCTGTGGTTAGATGATCTAAGGAATCAACCCACGAGCTCCAGCGCCGCAGGCGGTATCACTACCGACTGCGCCACAGAGGCAGTTCGTTTCGAATTTAGGATAGGACAGACGATTTAACACCATATGTTGTGTGCACATCATATCGTATTCCATATTTTATTTTATTGAAAATCCCGTAAAGCCAACGGCAATAAATAAATAAATAAATAAATATTCACGGACATTTCACACAACGCTATCTGATCCCAAAGAAAGCTAGGAATAACCTGCTTGTGTTATGGGTATCACGGATATTAATACTTATATACTTTTAAATACATACATATTATACATAGAAACACCCAGACTCAATACGGCTCACAACGTATTACGTGGGACAAATTATAAAAAAAAGGTGAAATGTGGGTATTTAATGTGCCTCTGCCTACCCCTTCGGGGATAAAGGCATGATGATGAACCTGAACCGTAAAGCCAAATATCGGATCGATTCAAAACCAACCAAACCAAAGAAAAAAATATAAGTAGGTACCTGTGTCCTTTCTGATATTTGTATCGGATCGATTCAAAACCAACCAAACCAAAGAAAAAAAATATAAGTAGGTACCTGTGTCCTTTCTGATATTTGTGACTGTGCCTATGCACATCACAGATATCAGAAAAGACACAGTACAGAAATGAAATCGACTAGTAGGTCAATAACTTAGTAGCAAAAGGGCCTATTGAGAACTAAGAATTCTTCCTTGAGAAGCGCGAGGTACGTTTGCCTCTTATTCTCTTCAATGTGATTAGTCTTCAATGTTTTTGATATGAGAAATATGCGTTAGGTACAGCAATACTCAAAGTTTAGGACGTCTAAAATTTCGAATATCAACTTTTATACCCTGCCAACAAAAATTGCGCAACGAGAAGTTATAGTTGCAGTCTCTTTGCGGTATAAACTCTGGAACTCCGGGTTTATTCGGCGTCCGATATATATTATAGGTTATCCGTCAGAGAACCAGAGTGGACGACGTAGCTCACAGAATAAGCACATTAAAGTGGTAGAGGGATAGCCATTATCTATGAAAGAAACAATGACCGGTGGGTCCAGTGGAGCAAAAGAGATCTGGACTGGAGACCGCGACTCGGCAAACGTGAGATAGGACGCACATTCACCTGATTGATCGACGACGGCGACTTACAAAAAAACTGGTTTTGTAAGGTAATAAGTAAATAAAATAAAAAAATCCCAAATTATTTGAGTAGTGAATATTTTGATTAAGTATCATTCATAAACAAAAAATAAAATTCTTGCATATGCACGCGAGATGAAATCTTGGCCTCGCGGACTCAAGTGTTCTGTAAATGATCACTGTAGTAAGTAACATTTACTGTGGCAGGTCATGGATGGGTGACCAACAAACACGTGACCACTTTGTGATATTTATTTGAGAGCGTTGCCGTGCTTTGAAAGGCACGTTAAGCCGTTGGCCCCTATTGCCAGTACAATGGTATCGTTAAGCCAAGTTGAAGGCCTTATGGATGTCTTGAAAATTTTTAACAGCGGCCAGTCAAAACCTGTGCCTGTCCATTTCAACATACCACTTATTACGTGGGACAAAATTTGAAAGGTGATATGTGGGCCTATAATACGCTTCTGCCTTTCTCTTCGGGGATGAAAGGCGTGATCATATGTATGTATGCACGAAAGTCATCCTTTATACACAGCGGTAATATTTCATTTTATTCTTTTCTATAAGCTTGTCTGTTCCTCTCTGTTAACTTTCTAATCTAAGAAAATGAATTTCAGTTTTTCAGCGCTGTACCCGCAAAAAAGAAGCGCCTTTCTCACATCTTAAGTTGACTTCCTTGTCTAGTTCTAGAATCCCTTGTTTCCGAAGAACATTTCGCCCAGTTACTAAGAAGTAGGTGAATGAAACACAGGAAAATACAGATTTATAAATTTATTTTTCTAAGTCATTAAATCTAGCAATTAAAACAATATAAGACGACCTTCTCCAAGAAGTGTTTTGAAAATTGAACGCAGCAGTCAGTTTGTCATGTTGGCAATAATTCTTAACATACGAGATTGAGACAAGAAAGAAAATATATTATTACTATATGCCCACCACAGATGGTAATGACAATATTTTCAGAACTTTCCGTAAAGAATGGTAACGTGACACCACCGACGGCTGCCACAAGCTCTCTATAATAGTTAGATACTAAATAAAATACGTTCACTTACGGAATAATTGGAATATGATTTGTTATAAATAATTTTAAGACACAAATCGATCTAAACAAACCCTAAGTACATTTAAATTTACTACATTAGAAAAGCACTACATTAGAAATAAATTTTTATACCTAAGTAGGTACTTCACACGAAATTGGATCACTATTTATTTTTAGTTTTCACATTCGTACTAAAGTGGAACTAAACTAGAAGTAAATTAAGAAAGAAATGTTTCTATACAGTTTCTTTGAAGTATTTTATAATATTTAGTAGATTGAATATAATATATGTCTTAGGACTTAGCGGGTACTTACCCATTAGTATATGTTTTATGCAGTTAGAGTATAGTTTAGCAATGTTGGATAATATTAGTCTCTTTTAATAAAGTAGACAAAATACATGATTTTTTCTACTTATAAGAATGAGATCTGTTTACGCATAGTTGAGCACTAAATATATTCAATACTTTCACACGAAGTAGCTATTACAAAATGATTAATTTACTTAAAACAATATTACTTCTAATTATAAAATGAAAATGAAAATACTAAAAAACTATGCGAATAGTTAAAGAAATTACGTACACTTTAAAATTAGTTACAATTAATTAAGACATCTGCTTTCTTTTGTATGTTTAACATAATATGCAACATAAATTTTATTTATTTATCGAAGAAATATAAATAGGCACATAAAACATACCGTTTCTATATTTAATAGGCCACAATTTTAACATCTGTCAGTCTCTTAAGACAGAGTGAGGAAACACTAGGCAAAATATTTGAATTTGACAGCTGTCAATCGTGACCCACTAAAATTGTCCTACTGTAACTTTAACATGTTTTATACTGTAACCAAATGTTTACACAGTCCGACTAGTCTAGCTCAAGTTTTCTGAAGGAACCAGCAGTCGAGTGTATGTCTTGAGTTAAATCGTTCTTTCCCATTGCATGTATATCTACGTACATTTCATCTAATGCCAAAAGATCTTCCCTCCTCTTCAGTAGATTTCGTTTCAACTCCTCAATCATTTCTCTAAGAGGCACTGTACCGCCATACTCTTTGGGAAGAATGGATGCATCTACGTGTTTTGTCAGATCTTCACTGGTACGATGGAACTGTAAGAACAATATAAAAATATCGACTATTTTTGTTACTCTAGAAATTCGTATGAATATTACATGCTCATACATTCAGGCCAAGGCCCGTCATCAAACCGCCTTTTACTGGTCCATCGTGTGAAAGTTAGGCATTCGAGTAAACCACAAACATGGACGTATGTCTCTGATGACGTCACTTTCTCCAAAGTAGGTAGGTAGAGGCATATTATACGCCTACAATTTTTACCGATGATCCTGTAGTTATTGGGCAGATATCAACAGAAGAAGATACTTGAGTGTGATTTTCGTGATGTCACCACGAACGACGATACCAAAATAAATCAAATCAAACAAAAAGTAACTTGGTCTACGGGCATCTGGAAGGAGGCCAATGCTCCTAAATATACAGAGGAAAGTGCAATTAAAATTTAACGCTCAAGAGGATAATTTGCAAGGAGATTCTATTTACCATAACTCGATCCTTCAACTTGTCACTCAGCAACGAAACGGCGAACTCGAAGAACTTGACGCCGTAGTGCGGGATGTTCACAAAGTGGGTGCGTTTGTGCCGCATTGGAGTTGAATTCTGGAAAAGTAATTCAATTTATTTGGTGACTAAAACAGGAAACCTGTGCCACACCACCATACTCTGGTAGTCCTATCGTCTTAAAGAAGTCAGGGACAAAAGGAACAGCAAGACAAGTTGCCAGAGAAATAACTCCCGCTGACACAACTGGGTGTCTTACAAACCATCTCTTAGAGATGGATATTTAATGGTGGCTCTCAATATCTGCATTGAGATTGTTACTTACAATAAACGTGCTAACATAAGTCATCTGTCTAACTTACCTGTATACAGTTCAGCATTATCCGCACATCAGTGAGCGACCACAAACTGACGTGAGGCATCTGCATCCCAGCTTCGTCGTTGACATGAGTGTATCCCAGCAGCTGTGAGCGTGGTTCATCCAGTAGGAGTTCTACGATCATTGAGTGGACGCGAGCCATGACGCAGTTGTCGTAGAGGTGGGGGTCAAAACGACCTGTAATTAAATATAGCTGATTTAAGAATGGTCAATAGCAAACCTGCAGTGGCTTCTTATATTTTAGCCATATATTTCAATACTGTCTACTTTGATGTAATTATTATTAGCATTATCAGTACCTACTCTACTATGGTTATTTACCGTTTAGTGAAACGCTACCTATGATACAGGAAAACTGCGGTGAAGTTCCGTTGAACGTGGTGAAAATGTATGCATCTTTATTTGCAGGAACATGAATTTGACAGTTACATAGATAAGTTTCACGAAACTCAACACTTAATTTGTGCAAATACTTGGCATACATACATGCAATTAGTGAAATTATAAATTAAAGAAAACGTGGAATTTAATTTACAAATTATAAAATACCTTTCCGACAAAATTAAATACACTTAAATAATTTTATATTAAAGATTAACATCAGAATGTTGGTTAAAATTGATAAAATAAAAATGTTTGGCCTTACAAAATAATTGAAATTGAGGAGAAATAAATGGAATGGAATGTTAATATTTAAACTAGGTCTTCCAATCTAAATAATAGATAATTGTATAAAAATATATGTAAGACAAGGACTTGATCCATTCGCCAGTTCCAAATTACATGAAATACCATCAAAGTCACAGCATTCCACATTTCCGATGAATTGGATCTGCGAGTATTAGTAAAATCCCTTCATCACTCAGGAACTTCTTCTTGGTGATGATCTTCAAAAAGAATAGCTAACATAAAATACCTAAAATTATTTCGACCATTTTTACAGACGCAGCACATTATATTTTTTTATTTATTTATTTTTTTTTTTTTTATTTATTTAACACACAACATTACAACATCTTTACAGTAACTTAACACCAAGGCGATATTGTAAGCAACCAGTAATTATATAACTCTAAGCAACTAAGTATATTATTCATTTGAAAAAATAGTCATATATCTACTCCATGTTCACATCAATTATACAAAAACAATATTCTCCCCTACAATAAATTACTCTATGATACAAATCAATGTAGATTATTATATTATTTAACGCAGGTAACTTATTTATTACAAACATAAACTCAATAATAACTTTTCATAAATAAGGCAATTTCATAATACAACTGTCCATTTAGTAAGATACTGTCAGTAAAAAATACAAAAATGTCAACGCAATAATATAACGTCAATTCAATTTTAACACTCCTCGTTTTTATCGAGGGTGAAAAATAGTTCACTTAACATTCCTACATATTTGAAAATATTTCAACTAGTGTCCACGATTGATTGGTGACATAACTATGTACGTAATTTAATATTATTATGCTGACGGCAGTGGCTTCGTTCCTTTCAATTCGACCTTGATGAAAAAGGCTTGCAATAGTTGTAGTAATTGATTACGTGACATTAATACACCAACAGACCATCACTGTTAATTATGTACGTAGTAAAACTACTGCTAACCATGACATACCTAGACTCTTAATCCTATAAGTATCTAAATCCTATAAGTATTTACAGTTAATTGGTGATGAGTGATTTAATAAATTTCTAACTGTAGATTAAAATCCGCTAGAATTCGCCCTGTAGCCTACCCTGCGCCTGCATTCATAGCTGTTAGGACGGTTTCTCGGAGCCCCAAGTCCCACACAAGGCACCCTAAGGTGTTGTTCCCCGCAGCTGGGCAGCGATGTGTCCAAATTCAGTCCACGATACCGTGAGTTTGAAACCGCGTGGCAGACTTCCATTGTATTTAATACATTGACAACTTCTCATGAGATTTGCCTCGTTGATGACATTCAAAATTGGAATTACTAAATAATCATAATAAAGATTAGCCTTTCATGCAAATTTTTGGCGATATATTTTACATAGAATATTTGTTTATGTGCTACTTTGCTACTTACATAATTTTGCCATACTGTGACCGAGTTAATTATTCTGTGACATTGCGTCGCATAGGCAGTTCAAATTTTACTGCGTGTTTTCTTATTCAATTTTTATGTAAATAAATCTCAACTAAAGGTTCCCGAACTAGGTAATTAATAAAATCTTAATATGTCGACTGTAGCATAAAAACTTACCCATGCATGAAAGCACCACCCTCCGTCCTTCAGGATCTCTTTTCGGCAGTGGCACTAAGTATCCGGCGTCAATCACTGCGGCTATTTTGGGGTCCTTCGGGTCTAGATTCTGGAACCACTGCGGGTACATCTGCCTGATGGTCAGGTAGCGCTCCATCATCGAACAAGCTTGAGGTATGGAGTATTTCTTGGTACGGAGGAAGCGTAGTAAGAACGGTGCGTCTGGGGAAATTAAAAAAATATGAAAATTTTGTGAAGGGTTTAGTGGAATTGTTTTTTTTTTCCTGAGTTATAAGTATAAGTTTCGTACCAACCTGATAAGTGGAGAAAAATACTGCTTGAGGGTCGCTTAGGGAGGGGTAGGGATTGGGGAACAAAGCAATAAACATCTATATCAAATGTTTTACATAAATATAGGTACATTATAATAATATGGCATATGTTTTTGGCAGCTTAAAAAATATTTATGTAATAGGACTAGGAATAACCTGCTTGTGTTATGGGTATCAGACCACGGATATCAATACTTACATCTATACTTATTATAATAAAGAGGAAAGATTTGTTTGTTTGTTTGTTTGCATCGAATAAGCTCCTGAAACTACGGAACTGATTTGAAAATTCTTTCACTGTTGGGAAGCTCACTATCCCCGGTAATCATAGTCAATATTTTATTCCTGGATTCCCACGGGAACGGGAGGTACGTGGGTGAAACCGCATGACGTTTGCTAGTACTTTTTAAATACACACTTGTCATTATATAAAAACACCCAAACTCTCGAGACAAACGATTATGGATTACACAAATTTTTGTCTCCGGCGGGAATCGAACCCACGACCTCGTGATAAGCAGTCGCATACGACCAACGAGGAAGTCAAAGAGTTCTCACCTGTTCGACATTTCCTAATCCCTGGATGCTTCTCAATAAAGTGTCTCATCTGCGCCAACGCCTGTTCTCTCAACGCGGGTTCTTCTCTCAACTCCTCATTCGCCAGTTCTCTGAGTTCTGGCGGCAGTTCTCCAGTCTCCCGCTCCTTAGCTTCGAGCAGCAACATTCGTTCATCATCAGTCAGTCTTGGTGTGTCAATGATGTCACGCTTTGGTTCATGGTCTCTGCGACAGTCTTCGGGCTGTAAGACTGATGTCGCCATCTTGGTTTATCTGGAACAAGAGATGAGATTCATTTTAAAGTGGAAATATTGGTAATTGGTTATTCAGGTATAACGAGATGTTCGCGGTTTCGCCCGCGTGAAATTCGGTACCCGTTCCTGCTACCTAGGTACCCGTGCAAACATAATCCCTGGATTAAAAGTAGTTAACTATAAACTATCCATGTACAAAATTTTAGCTCAATCTGTTCAGACCTTAGAGCGTAATTGGCGTGATTGAGAAAAAAAATTACATCTTCACAAACTTTCACATTTTATAATATGACTAGCGTAGCGACCCGCCCCGGCTTCGCGCGGGTGCAATGCTGATACTAAATACACTAAGTACCTACCGAAAAACTGTGAACTTTAAAGTATTGTGGATTCCAAACCCGCAGGGATACGCGGAATTTTTTTATGTTGTCGTATTAAAGACCATAGTTGCTTATCAAAATATAAGGTGAGACCTTTATTATACTTTGATACTGAACTGAGAAATTGAACCTAATAATTTTTCCCCCATACATTTTTTATTTTCATTATTTTTTTAGGCATGAATGAGTCATTTTATGGAAAAGTTGTAGTACTAAATGTTATTTAGCACTTTATTTCCTATCCAAAATAAATTCGACATCTTAGATCGTATGTCCACCTATTTTAAAATCCGGACCAGCCGCAAACGCTACGTCCCGCAATTTTACATCTGTAATATCTTAGAAAATATTCATTTAAATCATATGCTGTTAAGGGCCATATAGATCTATATTAAATAAACAATGTTTTTAAGGTATTTAATTGGATAAGGATTAATGCTGTATTGGTTAAAACCGCTTCGAAAATAAGCCATTATTTCTCGTAAAAAGTAAATGACATAAAAATGTTATTGTGGGATATCCATAAGAGATAGAGATATGCCATCGCGGAGTTTTCTGTAGACCTTTACTATGTGTACAATACTTATTGCATTATTTTGATAAATCTCGTAGGATTATATAGCCTGCGTTTGCAATGTAAGTGGAAAAAAATGAAATTATTTACGACATCACATTAGAAACTTCAAAAATAACAGTATTTCTCCACTATTTAATGGATGTTATTATACATATAAACCTTCCTCTTTAGTCACTCTATCTATTAAAAAAAACCGCATCAAAATCCGTTGCGTAGTTTAGAAGATTTAAGCATACAAAGGGACATAGGGACAGAAAAAGCGACTTTGTTTTATACTATGTAGTGATTAGCAGAGATAGATATGTTAAGTAGGTAAGTAGCTTAGGATAAG
Organism: Miltochrista miniata; assembly: GCA_933228765.1. NCBI lineage: Eukaryota > Metazoa > Arthropoda > Insecta > Lepidoptera > Erebidae > Miltochrista > Miltochrista miniata. Next base: position 10,702,275 of record OW121769.1, read on the forward strand.
TGAACAGCGCAAAACTAATGGGAATATTAATAGTGATAAACTGTTCTCTTGGTAACATTTTTGCTGTTTCTATGCTATTTTGCTTGTTTGAACGTTATTACTGTAGTTCCAGCTTCGAGTATGTGTGTAGGTTAATGTCTCTAAGTAACTAGGTACCTATCTGTGTTTGTACTTAACCCTCCGTGAACCACGTGCATAAAAGTTTCACGGCAAACCATGTGGGGTTTCTCAAACCCCAAGAGTTATCTGGGCAAAGAATACGCAATTTGTAATTATTTGTTTATTTAATTAGTATTACTATGTTATTTGTCTATTATAAAGTAAAATAAAACGTTAACAAGTGAAATAATAAACATTTTTAACCTTTTACAATAAAAAAATTAAAACATAGTAATCTTTTACAAACTTAAACATGGACTCTTCTTTGGCTTAACTTTTAGAATAAAAAAGTAATCAAATATTTCTTATATTGCTTACATTTTAAAAACATACTTTATAATGCTCATAAACTTAAAAATATTAACCAAATTTAATCAGTATACTTGACATTAAGGCAGGTGCAAATCAGTTCAATTTTTACAATAAAAGTGAGTATGCTCTAAGCCAATAGGTACCTACTTAACAGCGCTCACAACTGTATTCGGTTTTCCGATCTTTCTTCCTGTCACATTCTAAACACCTCGTTATAGATCTTGGCAATTTCGCTGGTGGTTCAGGAGTTTTTCGCTAACTGATAACTCAATTAGTCCTCGTCGCCCTCAATTCCAGGTAGAAAAGTCTCATCTATATCGCTATTACTTTCATCCAAAAAGTGAATTATATTTCTTACTTATTCATTCTCCAAGCCATTTCAATCTTTATACCTGTCAATAAATGCTAAACAAGTCGATATAAATACAAAATATCCTTGAAATACTGCAATTTACTACTTACCTTTTATACGACGTCCCGAACTACGTGGGGTTTGTGGGACCCGAGCACACTTTGCGCACGTTTGTTCGCTGCGTCGACGACGCAAATACAAAACTACTGTCGCTAAACGGTTTAGCAACGTCGCAACTCCAGCTACTAAAAGCGTCGAATAAACCGCGCGAATTGTTAAAAAGTTACAATGATTTTTGTATGTCTGGGGTTTGTGAAACCCCACATGGTGCACGAAAGGTTAAAGGGTATAAGTAGGTATTCATGATTCGTATGTACCTATGTATAATTGTTTAAGGATATTTTTATTTATCAAACCGCAAAGGAACTCCAATATGCCCGTCTCCTTCATACGAAGGTTGTCTGTAAAAAATTGCCTTTGTGTGGAAAGGAGGGTAAGGTCGCCAATTGTAAACCCAATTTATCACGTAGGTGTTAATTAATAAGTGTTAAAAAAATACAATATGTCGAACTAGATAAAAAAGAAGCAGAAAATGTGCCACAAAGGGGGGCACTAGCGTGACACAAACCTGTAATAAAGACGTACAAAATGACTTCAGATTCCTACATATAATAATACATGTAAAGCAAGCACGCCACATTGCACTGAATCAAATCAAGTTCGCACGCACAAAGCAGCATGCCCACACATGTATAGGTATATTGACCAGCCCTGATTTTCTATAATGAAGACTCTACTTATGTGCATTATAAATTTGAAAACTGTACCATGTCGAAAAGTGGAAAAAAAATTGACATTCTAGCGAATTGAAACTCGCGTTTTACTTTTTCCTCTTCATATTACCGTGGTCATAGTCACCATATTAAACTTATTTTATTTATATTGCTTACAGAAAGCCAAAAAATATTAATGTGTAAGTACTTATAATAAAAAGACAAAACGAAATATCTACCGAAAGAAGGGGGAGAGTTGAGGGAGACAAGAATATCGAAAAACATAGTACCAAGGTAACTAATGCTTTTCACCATTAATCGAAAAGACGAAAACAATTAAACTGTTCATCTTGATGAGCGATTCCTTAATACGAGTGAGTATTGCGTCCGGCGAATCATATTATATTAGGTAATTCGCTGCAAGTTTCTCCACCAATCTGACCCAGCACGTCCGCACTTTGACCTCCAACGCAGGTACAGTACTAATCGAATATACAACCTTCGAAATGATTCACGTTGCAGCAGACAATCATACGACTCACAAGATTGAAAGTAGTACCATAGCCGTAGCCTATGTATGTATGTTTTTTTTATACTTATATTATTAAGGTGGCAGGTGGCTAACGGCCCACCTGATGAAAAGTGGCACCGCAGTCTATGGACGTTTGCAAAACCAGAGGCGCTACACATGCGCTGCCGACCCAGGCGCAAGGACGACCCACTGAAGTTTTTCAAGCCACTCATAGGGCTTGGCTTAATGACTGTCATATTTGCAACACCAGATGTAGTTGTGTCGAGAGCCCCGGGGTTTACCTTCCGAGGCACCCTAGACTACCAACCATAGGCATAATATGGTAGGCAATCGTGTGGTTTGAGCCGGTAAGAGACATAATACCGGATAGCAGCCATAAGGACACAACAGATTTGACCACACTCTCGCAGAGTCGCTGCCTTTTATCGAGTTGAATGGACAGCAAGTAACTACAGCATGGTGCTGTAGTTATTGGCTGTTCAAATACATTAAACTGCTCAAAGGCCTTCGACTTGGATTAACGACTGCCATTTAGTGGTAACCCAGGACCGCTGAACGGCTTAACATGCTTATCGAAGTCCAGAAATGTACCTAAATCTACAAACTCTCACTATTCTTATTTTTGAAGATTCTGAAATTGACTTCATGGAACGTCTAGCGATTGGGGTCCACTCCACTCTCACAGTATAGGTACAAGACTTTTGTCAGCGGTACTTCCGTACTTCAGTTGGTGGTCTCATATGTGCCTCTTTACGCCATGGAAACCCCGCGTGTAACAGTAGGGAACCACGTGCGCGTTATAATGTACGATCTAGACTAGATAGGTCAATGTATATCGACTTTAGAATTACCATAACAGGTATTATCAATCTCATAAACCATTTTAATGTGTTCCGCGGGCAATCTTCGCCGTCGACCTTCACGAAGGCACGCTAAAACGAAAACTTTCACTGACGCTTTCTCCCGCAGTAAAAACATTGCAGCTTTATAAAATGTTGTCGGGCCACGCGTAAGTATATTTTGAGCTGTCAAATTTCGGCGTAACGTAATTTATTAAACTAGTGTTTTTATGTAAGTAAGTATTTGTTTTTATTAATGCCTTGGAAAGAGTATCGATCTAGGACAGGTGGCGTAACTTTAGCAGCGAAAAGTCCTCCCTGCAACTAAACAATTTCATAATCTACGAAGTTCTTCTGAACTGTTTTTAGTTTTTAGTGAGGGTTCTGCTTAATGAGCTTCTATTAGGACCACTGTCGTATGGTTTATAGGTATTGACTAGCTGTGCCCGCGACTTCGTCAGCGTGGAATGTAATAAAAAAAATTAGTTTTTTTTTTGCTTTTGGCATTTTTTTCTAAAATAAAACAATTTTTCTAAAATAAAAGCAGCCTTAGTTACTCCTTATTACATAAGCTATCTGCCAGTGAAAGGTCCAGCCGTTCCAGAGATTAGCCGGAACAAACAGACAGACAGACCGACAAAAATATTAAAAATGTTAATAATTTTGGTATGTGTACCGTATATACATTCATATGCATGTAGTAGAAAGCGGTTATTTTAATATTACAAACAGACACTCCAATTTTATTTATTTGTATAGCGCGGCTAGAGCCTCGGTAGTTGAACCCAAGCGCAGAAAAACAATATGGCTACCTACCTACTGTCAATTTTTTTAAAATAAGGACCTACCTTTTGTAAAAAATTCAGTAGTAGGTACCCAGCCATTTTGTTTTTATTGCAACTTGTCCTACTATCTACCATGTCATTAGCACCACAAACGATCATCCATATTAGGAGTGACAGCACTGTAATCGCTTACAAAACAGTGAACAAGCGAAGCGAGGCAGCGAGTATTTTAAACCCGCGGCTCCTGAACGTAGGCAGTAGTAAGTAGGGCACGTGGGGTTTTAGTCGGTTAGTAAGAGTCCGGCATAGCATCCATGAAGGATTTCCACATGTAATAAAACGAGTACATACTTCAATGAATGTAATCAAACAATAATAAGAGAAATTTACATCTTCTATCTATTTGTAGGGTAAAAGCGCCAATGCACGTCCATACTCAAGCAAGTGCCTATATTTTCATGACTTTAGATATAAAGTTTAGATATAAAGTTCTAAGATACGCCTGTGACTGTTCTATCCACATTATTATCAATAAGCCCATTCGAAGTCAACAAACGTATCTTGTCTAACGTCATTGTTTCAAATCTTCAAGGAACTTTATACCTACTGCTTCTAATTTTACGGTTTGTTTTTGCCTGAACTGGTTTTATAGACTGTCTGAAGTGGAATTATAAGACATGCAATGTACTCAGCCGTGATCACTGGATAAGAGTTTCCTGCCATTTGTTTAAAGTCTATTGTACTTTGTATAATATTTATCTTAAATATACATTTCGCATGGCAGTGTTTGTTTAATGTTGGGTTCACATTAAATTTAGCTTTGTCTAATATGATCCCAATTTGTAAGTGAGCAAGGCCTGGGGCAATTCTGGTTAACGAACAATGTAAGTTCCCATACCTCGTAATTGTAGTTGCATTTGAAATCCGTCTTTGAAACCTTTAATAGCAAATAATCACAGAAAATCAACTAAGATGCTATTAATGTCCTTAGAAAAAGCTAACATTTGTACAAGGAATTACCAAAAACGGCAATCTTAAAAACGTTGTTGTATGGTAGCCTTCTTAATGTTTTTTTCAGTTTGAAGTATTTGTTTTTATAACGGCAACAGAAATACATCAGCTGTGAAAAAATAATTCTACTGTCTAGCTTTCATAACATACAGCTAGTGACTGACACATGGGGTCTTAGGAATAGGATCCCGCTTTTAACTTTTGATTAGGTATATAAAGCTAGCTCGAGAATCAGGTGTGTTAATTTCTCGCTATGTTTCGTACAAGCTAGATTCATTGAAATAACTCCAAAACCAGATTTTGTCAATAGGTTATAAGTTTGACCTTGTGTGTCTGTGGCATCGTAGCTGCCCAGCGATGCACCAATTTTTATGTGGATTTTTGTAAGAAACCCGATGCAACCGGGATGGTTTAATTTTGTAGTCACCACATAGTCTACTGGATACCCAACTCCTCAGAAAATTACATGATGTATAGTATAATCATGTTTGGACTTATTAAAATAATCTTTGAATCGGGGTTTTTAATTTCGAAACCCCTACTAATAATTATAAATGCGAAAGTAACTCTGTCTGTCTGTCTGTCTGTCGGTCTGTTACGCTTTAATGCCTTAACGGCTGGAACGATTGAGATGAAATTTGGTATAGGGATAGTTCGAGGCCCTGGGAAGGACATAGGCTACTTTTTAACCGACTGCGCAAACGGAGGGTTATGATTTTGAGCGATAACGACTTCTACGTGGTCGAAGCCGCGGAGAACAGCTAGTGAACATTGTTTATTTTTAATAAGCGGTGCACCGTTTGCGGCCAATAACTGTAGTTACTGCTCGTTCGCTCTAACTTTGCCGCTCGGCTCCATACTAAAGTCGAATTTTTAATTAGACGAAGTAAATTGACAGCAACTAATGTCACTTCTTCATACAATGTTGCTTATTTTCTATGACGAAGTGACATTAGCTACTGTCAATTTACTTCGTGTAATTAACAATTCGGGTATACGCCTCTACGCCAACGGCAAAGTTAGAGCGAACGGGTAGTAGGTAATTATAAAGTAACCTCAATATAATAAGGTAGTAAGTAATTAAGTATTATTCACATACGATTATCCGAAATTAAAGTCTCAGAAATTATAACACAAACGCATACGATCGTATATTCGTGTTTATGATGTAAGCACGCGAGGTAGACAGGTATGTGCGTTCTAAGTTCTTTGTATAGACTGACTTTTATTGTTTTATATTACCGGTAATTGAAAATAGTATCTTGACATCAATTAATCTTTTTTTTTAAATTGACTGCCTCGGTGGTGCAGTGGTACCATGCGATTGAGGCAAGTAAGTACATTGAGGTCTCAGTTCCGGATTCCGGATATTTGTCTGATTTCTACGATTGTTTGTTTCGGAGTTTTGTTGTTTTCTTGGTATGTATTGTATAATAGTAATAAATATCGTTATTTAAGGTAGTATAGGTGCTATAGGCTATGCTAGTTGAATTTAGAAATATGAAAGTATGGTCATCAATTGTCTAGAACTCTAGATACCAGAACATATTATATCAAATGGTTAGCTTAGTATGGGCTAGATGGGGCTGAGTAAAAAAGCTCCCACAGTGTTTTTAAAAGAAAAATGTTAAATCTTTACTCATAAAGGTCACATAACACTTTAAATAAACGTCAAAATGATTGCTTCTACAGCTTGGCAAAAAAGTCTAGAAACGGGACTAATATTTTGCTGACCGACTACATTGTCAAAAAGCTGCCACTAACGACACATTATGTCTGTCAGTCAATGACGGTATACAATTTGATTGGTGGGATTTATTGACGGTTGTTGACAACTGACTACTAATTGGTGGTTCTTTTTAACGAGTTGCCATATGAACAGCACAGTGGCTCCTCCATTATTTTCTTCTCTTTTTTGCCAAGCTGTACATCTACATTTACTGCTAGATAAGCAACGCAATGTGTATAGCCGGAGAGAAAAGAACATGGCAATATAAATCGACAAGATTATGGGAGTCCACTACTGGACGTAAGCCACTTCCAATTTTCACCGCTGAATAATATTTATTTATTTAGGCTATATCATTAGTAGAACTTATGAGTGACGACTTACTGTAAAAAAATTTCAAGCTGCCCGTAAAGCCTTCAACTTGGATATTGCCAGTTACTACCGACCGGGACTTAACGTGCCTTCAGAAGCACGGAAACGGTCTCAAATAAAATGTCCCAAAGTGGTCACCTATTCGAATACCAGCCATAGCGCAAATGGTTTACTGCACTGATCGTTTACAAAATATTGAGTCCACGGTCTTGCTACAAGCATAGTAAAAGGAGATTCCATTACTATCCTACAAGAGATGGTGCTATGGACTGTGCCAAGTCGAAGGAGAAGAGCAGGTAAACAGACTCCGGGCTACGAAACGAGGGCCTTGGATGCAAAATAGAGCAACGCTGAAAAGTTGATGATGATAATTCAGTCAGTCAAGTGTCAAATCAGTCTATGGCAGTCCACTGCTGGACGTAGGCCTCTCGCAAAGTACGTCACAATACGCTGTCCTGCGCTTAGTGAATCCAGCCAATCCTTGCAACCTTCTTCAGGTCGTCGAAAATCTAACCACTCACTGATAGTGACAACTGGCTTGCTCTATAAATAGTAGCACTAAATTGAATAATAAGGGCACGTTTTAATAAAGATCTCAGTGATTTCTAAATTCTTATGAATTTTAAAACTTACGCCATTGAATACAGATTGAACCGTTATTGAAATTGGGCCTACATTACATACAGCCTGAGAAGATCGATTCTAAAAGCATTTCAAATTGAGAACATCCTTATTTAAATCGATATTGGAGCGAAATCTCTATGAATAGGGCAAAATCACCATTTACCTAGTCACATTATCCGTAGTTCTTGATTGAACACCACACTGTTAGCACGTCACACGAGAAACGGAGGCCACTTCGGACTGGCGATGGCGGTGCTCGGTCGATGCACCCGGGCCACACCGTTAGCTCCCGAAATATTGCGACATACGGCAAGCCCTTCGTGATTCACGGAATAAAGTACCTTTATAATGGTGTTTTTATAAAGGGTCTTGTACGATAAACATCAAGCAATTAATTGTGTGTGAAGTAGCGATCAAAATTTAATAACATACATAAAATTACGCCTATATTTGCCAGTATTACACAACCAAACTTTGTCAGGTGTATTGTTGACTTTGAATATGTTAGTCCTGGGATGGGTGACCACTTCTGTGGCATTTCCATTAACGAACATTTCTGTAAGTCGAAGACACGTTGAGTCTAGGCTGCCAGTAACATGATACTAGTTATGTCAAGTTAAAAGACTTATGGGTGGCTTGACAGTTATCAATAGCAGAATATCCGCAATCTGGCCCGTCGGTATGGAAAATTTTGCCTCTGCCTATCGCTTCGAGGATGAGCGTGGATATAATATGTATTTAATTATTTTAGTACCTGTATCATGTCATGCCGCTTGATACTGGTGCTTTGTATATTTTATTCATATCACACACAATGAGAACTTTTAAGAATTCTTTACGTAAGTAGAAACAACTTTATGATTCACAATGCACCAGCCATAAATCACCTACCAGATTTTATAAATCTGATAAATGCAAACGATTGGACTAGTAAGCAAGGCGTAGATATGAAAATCTATATTTTTATAAAAAAATCACATAAATGTACATTACCTGTACCTACAGATAATGCTATCAACGTGGAAGCACACCCTACTCTTTTAGGTGTGCAATCTTTCACATGTATTTTCCTTCTGTCGGTACGCACTAATATCGATGAGTTCTTCGGAAAGACAATACATGTATAGAACACACTTTTTACTGTAAGCGATTTAAGAAAAGAGAGGGGTGCGTCTTCGTGGATGGCACAACGATGGCATTAATCCACTTTAACTAAGTCAAATTTCACGTTCATCATTTTACAAAAAAAATGTTTCAAAAATTTTCCGTTCGTGTGTATGTAGGTGTTTTGCAATGACAAATTCTATCAAGTTTTGGATAATCAGAACTTATGTAATCGAAACGTTTGTTTTACCCCAATCAACTGAGTTATTCCATTTGCCGGTTAAAGGTAGAAGTAAATACATAAAAACATCTTGTATTATTTGGGATGTTAAATGGCAGATTTACCTCACTTTACAGACAACATTAGGTAGTGTTATATGAAATGGTATGCGCGTTCATCACAGAATTTGCACCTACCAATATCAATATGGTTTAGGTTACGTAAGTTGTTAAATATTTTAACAAAACATACCTAATTGACTATACGTGTTTACTTTGCTAAATAAATTAATATATGTCCAGTACCTAATATCCAAACAATAGTGATTGATTGCAAATCCCGGACTCGGAGTATTTAAAAATCCGGATACTTTTTTCGGTACGTCCTACTGTTCAAAACTAATTTTTAAAGTTTTCCAAAAACAAAAAAGGTTTGCACTTAATTTTTTTCTCCGTTTGATACGCTTGGAAACTGGAGCCAAAGGCCGATGAACCTAGCGGTGTACAGAGTGCCGAATCGCGACATCCCATGGGAGAATTCCTGTTTTTCGTTTGTTCTGAGTACCGTTGTACGAAAAGTTCACAGTATTTACGCAGTAGTTTAAGTTTTAATTATTTTAGTTTGAATCTCTTATAAATAGTCCTGCTTGCTCAATGTTTTGTAGACTAGACTATTACTTAGTTAAAAATATCTTGTTCTGCCATTGGTACTGAGATGTCTGGGTATATGTAACATTTTTGTACTTCGAAAGGCACGTTAAATACCACGTTTCCAACCATTTTCAGGTGGTTGGAAACTTGGTAATCGTGAGAGCTTTACGGAACAGTAGTTACCAACAGACTGCGGCTGTCCATTTTAACACGGCAATCATCAAGATAGTTTGAGAGTATCAACTCTTCTAGTAGGTATGCTACGGTAACCACTTACGATTGGGTTGGCAATATGGTTGTCTGCCGCATCAGTAGTACAAATAAACCGTATGAAACCGATATTCGTACGTATATGCGTAGTAACTATTATTTAATCTGTGACCATATCCGGTGAACCATGTGGTCACATCAAGCGTCAGTATTTGTTTTGTTTGTATAATGTACGGTTATGAAGTTGGGTGCATAATCCTAAAAAAAATGCATAATGTAAATCAATTAATCAATCAAATCAGGCTATGGCAGTCCACTACTGAGCGTGGCCTCTCCTAATATCGCCATGAGCCGAAGACCTGGAAAAGGTCGCAGGCTGGGCCTGGATGCGGATGACGCACAATCGTGTCGTGGCGTAAAAGCATAATGCGCGTAATAAAATTTCTCCGCATCGCAGTCCTCAATATGACACTATATTTTCGGCGAATCTCTTGCTATTGGCCTAGACACCGCTAAAGCCATTGATAGGGTATGGCATGCGTCGCTTCTTTCCAAGCTGCGGCATATGGTTTATGGACTCTGTTGTGCCGCTGGTTGGCCAGCTTCCTGCACGGGCGACGTATACGGGTTCTCTGTGATGGTCAGGCTTCCTGCTTTTTGCAGGTAAATGCCGGAGCACCTCAGGGATCGGTATTGTCCCCAACTCTCTTTCTTCTGCATATCAATGACATGCTGTCTCTTGGGGGCATTCATTGTTATGCGGATGATAGTACTTTGCATGGGAGCTATTCTGGCCAACCAGCGGAGGGGCGTGGGGACGTGAAAGAAAAGAGACGGCAGCTCGTGGCGGATCTCGACCGGGACCTGGGTCACATTGCCCAATGGGGTTCAGATAACCTGGTCGAGTTCAATGCCAAAAAAACACAGGCGTGTGCGTTTACAGCTAAAAAGTCCCCATTCCTACCCCTACCCTCTCTTCAGAGCATTACGGTGCCACTAAAGGACAACCTGGAGACCCTCGGTATAGACGTTCGGCGTGAGCTCAATCACAAAAACAACATAGAGAGTTGTATTGGGCTGGCCTCGCGAAAACTCGGAGTCCTAAATAAGGTGAGACGGTATTTCACGCCACATCAGAGATGTTTACTGTACAAGACGCAGATTCGTCCCTGCGTCGAGTACTGTTCTCACCTTTGGGATGACTCCGCGAGGTACTTATTAGACGCGTTTGACGCTATGCAGAGATCCCTATCCGAATAATTGGTTGTCCTGAGGCGACGGGACGCCTCGAACCCTTGGCGCAGCGAAGAACCATAGCGTTCTTGGCTGCCTTCTACCGAATGTATCACGGCGAATGTTCTGAAGAGCTCTTCAACCTGATCCCACCATCTCCTTTCCGATCCCGAACAACGCGTGCCGGGCAGAAATGCCACTCATACATAGTGGAGAGAATCTTCGCCAGAACCGAGCGTTTCAAAAGATCCTTCCTGCCCGCACACGTGTTTCCCTCACCTTACAATCCCGGGTTCTTTAAGAGGAGAGTGAAGAGGCACATCACAGGGCCGCCAACTTGAGGACCACTGTCAGAAGTGGCCCCCAATCGCTAGATGCGCCACGGCTTTCCATCAGGCTGGTGGCGACGGCAATTTGGCGAGCTGAATATATAAAAAAAACACCAAGGTTAGAGATAGGCATATCCAGCTCTTGCGGGAGACAATACTTTTTGCAATATAGAATTCAGCATTCTGACCAAGAGGTATCTTAATTTCTATCAATCGCTTTCCATACAAACGTACATTATACATTCTCTCTAAAATATGCACGTATTTGAACCCCATCATGATCCCAAATAGCTCGATCACATTTCCAGTGAGTTGAGTATTTAAATATTTATACATAATTATATTTGCCATTTATGGATCTTGATTGTATAAATACCGGCCAAATGCGAGTCGGACTTGCGCACGGAGGGTTTCGTACCAAAAACGGGCATCACATATTTTAATGGGAGCCCCCCTTGATCCCCTCTTTTTCTGATCTTAGTATTTTCTTTTTTTATAAATATTCACGGATATTTTACACAACGCTATCTGATCCCAAAATAAGCTAGGAATAACCTGCTTGTGTTATGGGACCACGGATATTAATACTTATATACTTTTTTAAATACATACATATTATAAATAGAAACACCTAGACTCTTGAGACAAACATTTATGGGTCACACAAATATTTGTCTCTGGTGGGAATCGAACCCACGACCTCCAGCGCCGCAGGCGGTATCACTACCGACTGCGCCACAGAGGCAGTCATTGTTTGTTATTGCAGAAAAAAAACCTCCATCATCTGTGAAATTTTCAGCTCTCTAGCTATCACGGTTCCTGAGATACAGCCTCGTGACGGACAGAGGGACATCGAAGTCTCATGAAAAGGGTCCCGTTTTTACCCTTTGGGTAAGGAACCCCAAATACCATTGAAATAACAAACGTTTTTAAATAAGTAAGTAGGTAATACGCAGTCAGTCTTTATGGCTTACAGCTCCTATTATTTACATACCTATTCACAAACCTTTGTCATACATACAATACCGAACACATTCAAGCCATTCAAGGAGCCAATTATGTAACACAATATACAGTTAATGACAACACGTTCAGAAACAGTCATAAAATAGATTTATTCCTAATAGATGTAAGTGCCTGCAAACAATCTTCCGGCAATCATCCGGATACTTTCCGGTTCGCTTCACTACCTACATCTATAATTGAAAAAAAAAAACCGATGTTGGTTCCAAATAGCTATTGTACCTACCTAATTTTTAACATGATCTTCCCGATTGTTACGCTTCCAATGGGACATAATTCTGAGTGCATAATTAGTGTGAGTTTTAGCAACCGCCTATCGTAAATGACAGTACATAAGCGTGTAAGGCGAATTTTTAAGGAATACCTATATATGTTCAGCTTGGTGGCGGTGTCTTGAACACCGCTACCAAGCTGAAAACGCGGGAACTAGTCTCGACTCCATACAATGCACCTAATGCTACTGCCTCGGTGGTGTAGGCAGTTGTGGATGGAACTGTCGGGTTCAAATCCAGCTACTCTGTAATGTTCTCTTTATACTGTAGTTCTCTATAGACTGTGGTAATAATGTCACAACATATTCACTATGTGTAGGTACCTACTATTTATAGAAAAACGTGCGAGACGGACTCGTCCACCGAGGGTTCTGTTTCTGTACGAATATAATGGTATCATTGAAGTCAATTTCAACTCGATAGCTGTACGCGTTCACAAAATTATACCTAATTCTTGACAGACAGACGGACGGACGGTTAAGTTTTTTTCCTTTGATATACGGAACCCTAAAGTCCTTGCTTAAAAATTATTACGTGACAGTAAATAGACACCAAGTTAGGTACAATAAAGGCAACTCATCCGCAAATAGTGACGCAATCAACAAAACCGACACTTCTAAAAGGAAAAGCTTGTTAGCACCTTTGGAAAAAATCGTATAGCATCGCGCCTTTTGCAACAACTACTAAAAATCGAACAAGATTCGTCTCAAAACGGAATCTTATACAAGCGCACAGTGAAAGTCTTGGCCAGTAGAGCATAATGGGGACAGACGTACGGTGACTCAGCTATATCTGACTGACTATCTAGAAAGATAGCGTTTGGTTTAGAGCACTAAGTATGTTATGCTCATGATAAGCTGGCGTCTGTTTTCTGTTCACTGCAATACTATTCTACTTATAAACGGTGTTTCTTTTAGGGTGTCAAGCCGCCACTAGCTGGTAGCAGGGTTCCATACCTATCGATTTAACCCCCATGTATGTTCTACGATTTTTTGTAGTTTTCGAGATATAATGTTCTGCATAATTCCCTATTTTTTTATTATCGATAAAAATTTTTACATCTTGTATCAAAGTTAGGAAGGAGATTATTTTGTCCATAATAACTGCAATCAATAGGCATTATAATAATAAAAAAATATCCAAGAAAAGTCGAACCAAAAAGAAGTTGTAATTATTTAAAGCCACGTGGAAAAATAACGAAAAAAAATTATATCTCGAAAACTACAAAAAATCGTAGAACATACATGGGGGTTAAATCGATAAGTATAGAATCCTGCTACCAGCTAGTGGCGGCTTGACACCCTAAAAGAAACACCCAGTATACTGCAAACCCCAATAAACGGCATAACACCCGAACAACCTCCAAAGACCCTGCAACGCCCATCTATCTACTACCTAGATACTACAATCTACCTAGCTAGATACTATCTAGATACTACAATCCCCAAGAAGTGCGATAACACCCGAACAACCCCCAATGACCTCTAGCGGAGGTCGCAGTGGTAGCCAAAGTCTGTCGGGAATCCTAGGACACCCTCCCGGGGCTCCTGACGGTAGGCTGTGGAAGGGCACGTGTGGTTTTAGTCGGTAAGAGCCCGGTATGGCATCCATGAGGGATTTCGTCAAAAGAAAAAATTCTATACCAACCGCAACGACTTTTTTCTCATGAAGTGGGATAGTACCCCCCAAAGATGCGGGATAACACTTGAACCCCTCAAGAAATGGGAAACTCCAAGCCGTAGTGAGAGTCTGTGATGAACATAAAACGAATGCCAATTTCTTTGATATTTATTGCAATATCCCTAAATTGTCAAAACTGGTGGTCCATATGCTTGTCTGCCACCTTAGCATTTTTATCATTTCACTCTAAAATGACATTATTTTAAGAATTTTACTGTATTTCTTTTATCAACTGCCTTTTTATGAGTGTCAGAGGCCCTGAATTCATTCTCACGGACGGAAGTGATGTGTTACGTTAGCGCCATATAACGACGAGCAGTGGAACTACCTACTTCGGAACGTAGAATCCTGCATCGCGCTATAGAAGTTCTCGCGCGGAAGATATGTACTAAGTACTTTAACACTTTCCTATGCTCTCAGCCCTCCACTGTCATCTTTAGAACTGAAAAAGTGAATCTACTTGTTCAGCTCAAAAGAGACAAACCGGGGAACTGAGAGCTTAAAAGTATTCTGAGTAAATCTAACATCCGAAATCACAAAAATCTTGATAATTAACCACATAGTACGGAATTTTATTATTATTTCCCATCCAAACCCGACACTTCCTGTTTTCGAGGATGCATAGGCATGCAGTAGGTACTCGTGAAACTCACGGTGGGAGACTAACATACCTGAGCACCACTAAGGCCAATTCCAGCTAAATTCCTGTATTATTTTTAAAGACTTGGATTGCAAAGTGCTTTCAGTAAGCTCTTTACTAAAAAGAATATCCAAAGCGGCATTGATAGGATCTTGCCAAATCTGGTTGTCTTGTGCCACGCTATGGACCAGCAGCCTCACGGTGAATCCATGAAATGCTAAGAATAAGGTCTCTCGATTATTTTTTATATTACGTACTACGAATAATGTATTATTATTCGTAGATTACGTACCTATTTATTTTTTAACTAGCTGTTGCCCGCGACTAATAGTTAAAAAATAACAACTATATTTTCGGCTTCGGTATCTTATGTTAAACACCTAGCGAGTATTTTTTTTATATGTCTAATGTACAGTTTTGACTTTTCTATCTCTTTATTTAATAATTATTATATGTAATACTAGCTGACCTGCGCAACTTCGTTTGCGTGATAAATGAAGAACCGCTCGACCGATGATGTGCAAACTTCACATAAACCATCTAGTCCATTGAAATCTTACATGAGCTTTGCATTTATTAGAGGACGCAATTTTATTTTTGGGACATGTGTGGGGGGTCAATAGGAGCTTAACCTCAAGTTTGTGGGGTCGCCACCCTTGTCCCCCGGCCGTCATCTTGAAAAGAGGAAAAAAAAACACTTTTTTCGCAATATCTTGGAAACTATGAGTCTTACAAAAAAATTGTGGAGGCATAACTTGTAGCATATTGTTTTGCCTGCAAATATGTATATAAATTAACAATTTTTTTTACAAAAAGTTGAAAAAAAAAATTATAAAAATTTTCTTTTTTGCTATATCACTTTTTTATACAATTTACAAAAAAATACCTCAGACTAATCTTGTAGATGATCTTTTAAGACAAATTAAAAAAAAAAAGTCCTCAAAAGTCATCTACAAGATCGGTCTGAGGTATTTTTTTGTAAAATAAATTTTAAAAAAACGCAACAGAGCAAAATAGAAAATTTTTATAATTTTATTTTCAAGTTTTTGTTTATAACTTCTTTAATTTTTAATTTAGAGCAGAAATTTGTATAAACATATATTTGTAGGCAAAACAATTTGCTACAAATTATGACTTCACAATTTTTTTATAAGACTCATAGTTTCCGAGATATTAGGAAAAAAGTGTTTTCACCCCTTTTTAAGATTGCGGCCGGGGGACAAGGGTTGCGACCCCACAAACTTGAGGTTAAGCTTCTTATTGACCCCCCACACATGTCCCAAAAATAAAATTGCGTCCTCTAAGAAATGCAATATTCGGTCCTTAAATTGTAACATTTCAATGGACTAATCTACTAAATAGTCCGAACAAAGCCTAAACATTTGGTTTGGATAGGTGAGCCCGTTCTTGAGTTATAAAATTACAACGAAAAGTGGCATTGATTTTTATATATACATATAGATATAGATATAAGATTGATGTGTATTTTGGGAATACAGTTTGTTGGGAACTTAGTTCCAAACGCGGTTCCCCCGACCACCATTTATCTTAGTACCTACCACAGAAATCAGAAAAAAGTTTTTTTTCTGATATCTGTGGTATCTACCTAATCACTTCTGATTATTAACAGCCGACGGAAACCCGAACGGGGTGTTATAAGTTTGTTATTTTTTTACTTTTTACAGGTTTTTTAATTGTTCTTTTTTTGTGAGCCGGGGGTTTTTTAAATTTTTAATTTATTATTCACTCGTTGCTGCCATAAAGATACATATAATTAGGTACTTAACTCCATGTCACACCGTCGGATTATGTAGGACAGAGAAAATACTTTATTTGATGCTCATTTGAGGATTACCAGTGCGTGTAAAATAGAGATATTTACAGACATCGTATTATTACAATACTTTGGTAGGTACTTGATGCAAACTTTTTTTTTTAACGTGAGGGAAAATCCTCATGGATGCTATGCCGGAATCCTTCCGACTAAAAAACCTCACGTTACACCCAACAGCCTATGGTTGGGAGTCCCGGGTAGGCCTCGGAAGGATGTCCCAGGACTACTTGATGGCGTCTTTGATCTTGTTTCCGTTTTATCTCCGCAACGCAACTGATTGCGAGGATAAAAGTAGTCTATGAGTTATTCCAGACTATAATCTATCGCTCTACCGAATTCAATTCAGATCTGTTCAGCCGTTGGAGCGTGAAAGAGTAACACACAAACAGATGTAATTGTTTAGTACCAAATATCAGTCAAACGTTTTAATACTATAAACTATAAACACCTTGAATCTAGAGACTTTGTAGATTTTTTAATACACAAAGTACCTAGTGCATTGACCTCATGTATTGAAATAGTACACCTGAGTCCTAGTTCAATGCAATCATTGGGTATCTTTTCTGGTCTTGATTATTGTCGTAGGTCCCGGAATATAGAAGTCATAGTAACGGGAGCGGAGGTGGGTATGAATCCCATAGGTCCCCAAACCAACAACAAACTTCAACCTCACTTTCAAAGAACAACACAAAAGTTAGATCGTAGAAATTTATAAATCTAGCAGAAATAAAGTAGCGGATGTCACGTGGTTTCACCCGCGTAGCTCCGTTCCCGTGGGAATATGGGAATAAAACATAGCCTATAAATTCTTTCACCATTGGAATGCTACATTCACCCTGAGTACCTAACATATTACTCAGTGTGAATGTTGCTTTACAATGGTGAAAGAATTTAAAAAATCGGCACAAATAGTTTCTGAGTTTATACATTACAGACATACACACACACACAAAAACACATTTTTTTCCTATTTATAATATTAGTGTAACTGTAGATAGACTAGCACGCATTTATTTTATACTCGTACTTATAGGCTTTTGCGAAATGCCCTTTGCGTAGTGACTGCATTACGTAAACTTGCGTAAACGGTTTACCGACTAACCGACTTTAGAAGTAACTTGAAGAGTTTTTCCCGCCAATCATGGCGGGTTTCTGCTTGCATCTAGACACGTAGCAGCGTGTCAAGCCAAGTTCAAGCAAAGGAACTGGCTAGCCAGCGCCGAGTGTAATATTACACGAACCATTTGATGCCACTTTTGACCCTTCTATAACTCAAAACCTCTTTAACGTAAACACATAAAACTACGTGTGTTAAATTATATTCAAATGACATCTAGAAACCAAAATTTTATTAAGCTATCTCAAACGGTTATAACGATATGAAGGTAATAAGTCGTAAATTTTAGTATTGACTGACTGACTGACATATAGTACCTAAACATAACCTACTTCCAAATGACGTAGAGAGATGAAATTTGGAATCCAGTTCTTACCAGAATTAAAATTTATATACTTTGAATAACTTTATAAAATGACTGATGTAATGAAATCTGGCCAAGTCAAATCTAACCTACTTTAAGATCTCACATTTTAATTCAATAGCAGCAATTGTTATAGGTATCCAATAAAGCAAAGATATACATTTTAATACTGGTTCATAATGTTATTTTGTTCCTATAAATACATATTTGGATTTTGCATAGAACTTGGCACTCATTTAGATCTCCATTATTTTTGCGGCAAAGCCAAGAATAATTTTTGTTGAACTTGGCTCTCCTTTTCTACATTTATGTTTTTGGTTGGATAATTATGTTATTGATTGGACTAGTTTCGAGTCATGGACGTTTTTATTTTTAAACGTAATAAAATAAAATAAAGGATAACAACCTATTAGGTTATTGAGAAAATTGCAAGAGATGTTTTTAAATTTTATTTTTCTTATTGTTAATCAAAGATACATAGAAACACCCAAGAGACAAATATATTTTCATCACACAAATTTTTATCCTCGGCGGGACTGAAACCCATGACCTCGTGAACTACAGTCGCATTTTATGACCTCTACTAGACCAACGAGGCAGTTAAAACGAAGGATCAACGTATTATTTTGAAATATGAGGATACAGTTAAAAATTAAGATGTAAACTGCTGCACTGTCGCAAGCGAAGTTACTAGAACCCCATATAGTCCTACTGCCGATTACAAGAGAACCCATCTCTACTACCTATACCTACCTATAGATATGTAAGTGTATCCCGTTCGCTCTTAGTTTGCCGCTAGCGTAGAGGTTGGTGCGGCAAACTTAGCACGAACGGGTAGTAGTATCAGTTGTCAATCCTGGGACATCTCCCTCTTTTTTTTCATTAACATGAGGAAAATCCTACATGGATGCTATGCCGGACTCCTACCGACTAAAAACCAATTGTATCCCACCTAACAGCCTACAGTTGGGAGCCCCGGGTGAGCCTTTGGAAGGATACTCCAGGACTCCTAATGGGACATCTCTCTACGATCAATAGCACCTAACTCGTAAAAATGTTTAAAAAAACTTATTATTCCTGAACTTAATAGCAGTAGCAGACTACAATCGTTTTCGAGACCAGTTGCAGCAATCAAACAGACTCATATTCTTATTTAAGTAGGTACTTTAGTATAGGTACCGCACCACCACTCAATTCGCCAAATGCAAATATAATTACAATCGGTCAAGCGTGTTTGAACATAAGTACTTTGGTTCTGTACAAAAATATTACCTACTAGCTGTTCCCCCTGCGGCTTCGACCGCGTAGAAGTCGTTATCGCGTAAGAGTCGTTATATCGTAAAATTATAACCCTCCTTTTTCACAGTCGGTTAAAAAGTAGCCTATGTCCTTTCCAGGGCCTCGAACTATCCCTATACCAAATTTCATCTCAATCGCTCCAGCCGTTTAGGCGTGAAAGCGTAACAGACAGACAGAGCTACTTTCGCATTTATAATATTAGTAAGGATTTAGTCAGATCTGAATTTTATTTGGGTTTGATAAAACTTTATTTTTGTTTCAACTGGTCACAATCACAATACATAGTGAACTACTTATTCTAATACAACTAGGCACATGAGCTTCACACCTTCTGGCTTCTACACAGCGTACATTATAACGCGTACGCGCTGTGTTGACACACCACATCAACACCATTGCACTAACATGACTTATGTAACACAACATCAAATCATTCTCGCTGTCCGCATTTAGCAATGTTTCAATGTCGAATTGCTCAGAATCTTTGGTAATTTTGATTATTGCAAATCGAATTTTTAATTAGATATAATAATTGGGAATTATTTATGCTATACGAAATTTTGCGGCACAAATAAATACTTTAGGTGCGTAATAGCAGAGGGCGTTCTCGCTAGGTTCCCTCAACAGTTTTCATTAACAGATGGCCAAATTTTCGCCTCATCAACTCTCTCCGTAGTCGCTAGCTCATTGCTACGAGAAAGACGGCTTCTTGAAACACTAGCTAGACGAGTTCCAGAGCCAGATTAGTTCTTTTTTCTATGCTTGCCTGGTACTGCAAAGTCTTTCGTCTTCTTTTGTTTTCTATTCTTCCTTTTGCCGCATCTTTAGCTATCGTTGATGTACTTTAATACCACTTTTCATTGACGAGCGTTTCCATTAAGCCCTTCGATCCGGTTGACAGAAAATTTGTAGTTTCAGTTCAGTAATGGCGGCTTTAGATTGAGAATTGCTACAGGAGGTATCCAACAGTTGCATGTCCATTTCTACATGGCAATACGCTAACGGGCTCACCACCTATTCTGTGGGCCAAAGTCCAAATGGTAATTGATATCTGGGTGTGTAGTATGCCTCTGCTTCTCCCTTTCGGGGGTATGGACGTAACTATATGATGTTGAATCACTATCAAACAATGTCGAGATCGGAATCTCCCCACGTACAGACCTCCAATTTTGTTCAGAAATAAAATTAGATGTAGAAAACGTTTGAGATAGAGTTCAGGGCCAACAACTATGCAAGGTTTGTGTTGAGAAATTATGAAATGGTTTCGTAAACGAACAAGTGTTACACAAAGAATACCTTCACAGGCTGTTAGAAGAAACATGTGATGAGAATTGGAAAAGACAATGTTTTGGGAAAATTGTTCTGATCGGTGAAATTCAAATGAAGATCGGTTGAGTTTCTGAACGCTTGTCGGAGAGTTTAGCGATTATGAATGATCATTGTTGTAAATGGGATGTAAGGTTTGAAAGGTTCAACCAGACCAGAGCACCCTTTGAAAGAAAGCGATAATATTCCTATTGACAAGTAAGCAGTCCCCGCTTACGGTCAATACCCAAGTGTGATGCGAGTGACCCATTATATTATGAACTACCCAGTCAAGGGTACGCACGCAGTTGCATGGTGTATTCTTGCGCCTCCGAGTTGACTGGCTGTGGGTGGAAGGAATAGACTCTTATGGTAGTTCCTCTGGACTCCCCGAGGAGAGCCCTATTTTGGCACACTGTAAATAAACGTTGGCAACGATTATTTGCGGTGTCACAGCAACCACCCAGGACAATTCTTCCGAGGGTTTACCCGGGACTCCGGGCCGTAGATAGTTAGGATGCATTGTGTGGATTTAGTAGCTTATAGGATTTCCAAACGTAAAAAAAGGGTCATAGTAACTGTTCGCTTATCCTGCGATTCGGTAGAGGCGAGGACAAATACTGTGATAGTCTTTGATTATATACACTTTTAGGGTCGGCAGCGCGAGTGTGGCGCCTCTGGTGTTGCAAACGTTCATAGGCTGCGGTGACCACCGGTCCTTCTGGTGGGCCGTATGCTTGTCTGCCACCTTAGTGGTATAAAAAAAACACAGTGTATACATATTTATATAAGGTGATAGTTTAGTACTTTGGATAGCCTGGCCCCTACTGTCCTCGTAGAATTGCAGTACTTAGAGTTCCAAATCCATTTCACTGCGTGAAAAAAGTAGGTAGTCTATCTCTAGCCAGTCAATGAAACTCATGGTGCACTCTTCCATGGACTAGGAGTTGAAGAGTTTTGTTACGGTCAAAATTTAACTTTGTGGGACTATTAAGTCCCTATTAAGTACCTATTAAGGTAGGTGATGCAAATAGTCTATCGGCAGTGGGATCACGAACGCTGTGCAACGAAATTAGTAAATCCTAGAGGCAAAAATCGACTTGCTATTATCCTCATCTTAGAAGTCAACACAGCCGAATCCTCGACCTCCAATGTATTACCCACAGTCCTACTTAGCCAGTGGCATTACCCACTAGACCAATTCACAGGCCGGTCAATACAATCAGAGCGTAAAACCATCCGCTTTGCAAATATAAGAACAGAACTGTTACTATCAAATAAAAAACAGTTTAAAAAGTCACCGGCGAAAGTAGATTGAGCAATTTGCGAGAAAGGTTTTTACTTTCGATAATAAGATGAATCTGTGCCTGAATAGTGCTTTACAATCAGGCTAATGAGCCAAACTTACTTTTTTTGAACTTAAACCCAGATTTCTTAAATCAATCAATCGATTATCACGATTTCTTGCAGTCCACTGCTGGACATAGTCATTCTCCCAATCACAAAACCCCTCCAAACTAGGTTTTCAATTTGGCTGAACTAATTGGAACACGCTTAAAACGCAGATTTTGTCAAGTATATTTGCCTATTGCCTGCGACCAAGTAATAGTACTTGGTTGAAGCCTATTGCCACCTATCGGAGTCCCCCAACGGTTGCTAAAACAAGACCTTGCGTCCTCTGCATCCATTACTTCCTCACAACCTTTCTTACAGCGTACCTAGGTTGTACTTGTACCGTCAAAACTTATTAAAAGTACTTGACCGTAATTCGAAGCTTATATAATGAGATAGGCATATCCGTTACCCGTAGGCTTATCTTACTCATGTTTGATGACGTATTTCCGTCGACTCACCAGCAGGGGGCGCCACCTGTGAACTTATAAAGAACATGGCGTCCACTTTGTCCACATTGGCGTTTTGATTCCCGTAGCAAAAGGTTATAGCAGGAACACCTGCTAGTGCATTTATTTTTTCTAGTTACTAGTTATATACCTAGTAAAGTTATAAAAAGTGACTTGGGATGAAGTAAGTGAATTTACAGAAATAATTATTTAACGGCTTTGCCGTTCGTTTGAATATACAGTGAATCTAAAACAAGTGACTTGTGATTGAAGTAAGTGAACCTACAGACACATTTAAGGGTTTAACCGTTCGTTTAAGTCTCAGGTATGTTTTTACTTCATATTTTTACGATCACATATGAGTGTAATACGTCATAACGTGAAATAACCTATTATTTTAAAATAGCACATAAACCTTTCGAGGTTGCAGTTTCTTTTATTTAATATCTTTAGTTACAGCTAATATCAAACTGATTTTATAGATTGTATTCATAAGTACTAATACTTTTTTTTTAGATATTATTTGCTTCGTGTATGTACAGCGTAAGTACCGCCGAATATAGAAAATATTTTCAAAATATTTTTATACCTACCCACATAAAGATACATTAATTACTAGATGTTCCTATACATGTAAAAATATGGCCTATTATGGGTAAAATCGTAATCATCCCAAGTTTCTGAATACGTACGAGTGTGTCAAAGTAATAACTAAATATTCACCATGAAAGTAGTAGGTACTTAAATTTTAGGTACCTAACATAATACTTTTTTTTTTAGTTTGGTTTCTTGATAGAAATGAATCCTCCATCCTTAGAAAGTGACCTAATTCCAAGTGGAGTATTTCAGAAGCGCGCTCTGAGCTCCAGTTACTGTATTAGGTACGTCAAATAGCTACAGTTCCAGCTCATTTAGCTCGAACTTCAAATAAGGGCGATCGCGACGCCACGTACATTGTCGTAAGTGGAGTAAAAGAAGCCGACTTCCACTAAACCAGATAAGGATGATGGAAATAGGTGAGTTATTTCTTATTACCTAACACTGGTCCTGACCAAGTGTAAATTTCTTCACAGATCAGAGGTGAAATTACGAGGATGATAGAAACAATCATCCTTGCTTCGTATTTTATATAGGGACAGCATTAAAAGAGATTTCGGTTACCCAAGATCCTAAGACACAGTATAACCTAAGAGGTTGATAGACACGTTTTGGCGACAAATTGCCTTGATAAGATAATATGCTGATACCCACTATTGTAAAATCATAGTCCTGGGTGCGTCAACCTAAACAAAAACGGGGAGATCCGACAATTCGAATCCCTGCTACATTTTGAAAAAGCTGACAAGGTTCTTTCTGCCAAAAGGCTTTTGGTGCCAAAACCTTTTGTATTTTTAAACAAAGAGAATCTTTTGAAAAACGTTTCTTCGAAAATATTTATGACAAAATTGAACACATACTTTAATAATAGGATTTCCATAAATCTTTTATCAATTTATTACAAATGGCTTGCGGCCATAGATCTGATTTCATATATTATTCTCAGAATTGTCAAAGACCCAATTCTTAAAAATGAACCTTGATAAAATATCGTCTTCAAACACATACATTTTCGATGCCTTTTCAACGGCACTCGGGAAGGCATGCATTTTGGTCTTCGATCTCCAAAAAGGATGACCCCGAAAAAAGTTCATCCAAATCATTACGCCAGCCTTTGAGAGGATCAGGCGTCAAGATCAGATCTCCATCGAATGGAGTCCAGATTCCATTGTACCAAGAGCCTTTTTAGGCCTGTATTACAGTTACCACTCTCGAGGGGTGTGTACAATATCCATAATAATTGGGCATACGACAATAAATGTCCCTTCAATTAAGAAATTTCTGAGCTTTAGGCTCTCAAAGAGACTGAGAAGTTTAACATCCCCTGCCCATACCAGCAAAGGAAACACTAACCAGTAACCACCCTCGAGGGGTATGTACAATATTGTGTACCTATAATAATTGTAATATACGATAGTAACCAGGCGTACGATAACATACTAAGTAACCATGCAAGGATGTCCCTTCAATTACGAAATTTTTGAGCTCGAGGCTCTCAAAGAGACGAGGAGAGGTCTAACATCCTCTGCCCACACCAGCAAAGGAAACACTAAACGATATGACCCTGTCATTCTATGTCGGTCAGTTAACTCTGTACAAAATACGTTGGTAAGGAACGAGAGTACCAAAAAGTTTTAAATTTATAAAAGGGTACCGCATTCCCTTTATCCAGAAACTCCAATCCGTCCTGCACGGTATTCGAGAGGACGCAGGTTCGAATCCTGCTCAAAACTGATAACCTTCCCACATTTAAATTTACACCGAACTCTGTTCAAGCCCCGTCCTGACAAAGTTGTAAATTTTCACTTTATGTTAAAATGCTATGGAAAACTTGACTAAGGTGGAATACTAATTGCTTTAAATACTTAAGAATCCATACAGGTTTCCTTTTTAACTGAAATGACCACATTGTGCAATGGTTCAAAAGATGAATGCTCAAGGCACTCTAAAACTAGTTCCTTTGTCACCAAGTTTGGTTTCTCCACTTTTCCTAACTTCAAATAGCGATGGGTCATCCGCCCAGAATTCAGTTTTAGGACATTGTACGCCTTTGTGAAGCCAGAATAATTCTATCTTTCAGCATGTTCCGTTTACCAGATTTCCTCCAATCTCGTGGATTGGATGTGCAAAATACATCTCAGTCAAGCTTATTTTCATGATAAAGCTGATGTAGTGTACATTATTCTTTCTCAGAGCACATTCTTGTCTTCCGCTCGGGTAAGCCGCACCCAAAACATTTTCGTTTCTCACCATCTGGGTGCCTCGATTTCTATAGAATAAGAGTATTCAAATACTCGTCTACCTACACAAAATCTCATTTTGCGCATCAAAATCCTGTTACTCTTCACAAACACGTACAAATAGCCTTGAAAACTCTTCAAACCCAGGGATGGTTAGACAATTGGGAGAAAACAATAATAGGTTCCCAAAGAAACCTCTCATATCGTTTTGCGATAGACATAGAACTACCTAAAAGTCCAATACCAAAAGAAAAGATATTAGACATAAAAGGAAGATTTATTTAATTCCAAATCAAAGAAACTTAGTTCTTTTAAAGAAAATTCATACTTGGTGGGTCTTTTGAATTTTTACCACTTTCGCAGTGCCTAGAGGTAGCTTTACCTCAGCGTCACATTCGGTCAATCCCCTAACCGACAACCCACTGAAGAAAATAGTAGTGCACGGAGTGGTACAAGTGGAACTCCAATAGTGGGTCCGCAATTACCGGTTCTCGACAATTTTACAAGCTTTCCATCCGAGATGCTTTCTTACCACGGACGCGTCAGATTTCACTTAGGAGCCCAGCTAGAAAACATTTCTCTAACAGGCTCGAGGGCCTAGAATAACAAAGATTGCACTGCATCAATAGAGATGTTGATAATCTTACACATGATTCGAAATCATATACCGGTACTGTGTTACAGTCTGTACTCATTCAAAGCAGTTGTAGTCCATCCCCCCAGAGGGACGAGACCAAATCAATTGCCTTGACGAACTTAACTCGTCAGCTTGCGTGTAATGGTCCGACATCAAATTGACTTCACCATACACTGCATTCCGAGCCGATACCATAATGTATCAGCTCCTCCGGGTATTTGTTGTGAGCATCCTGCTTCAAACACCACTAAGGCAAGATTGCCTACAGACAATATTCCTATTGTGAAATGGAGAACACTACACATGATAGGCCTGTTTGTAATGTGTGGATATTACTTCCACCACCATTTTTAATACCCAAGATGCTGTCACACCTTAATCGGTCAACAGGAGTGTTTGTGGTGCCGCGATGGCACAAGGTAATAATAGAGGGCAGATCTCAAAGCGAGAGCTCTGTAAGCTCCATTCGTTCTGCAGAACCTGCAAAAGAACCTAATAAACATTATTTCTTTCCTTCTACTAAACACCTCGACAGGTCTCCCACCACCTCACATAGAGAATCTGTGGAAATGTGGGGGGGGGGGGGGCGAAGAGGTAAATAACAGATATTAAATCAAAAACTTCTAGTATTGAGCTCCTTGAGACCTACCTTTTAAGATACCTACTTATAAATTTTACAGTTTTAACCGACTTGCATTTTATTCATGGTTATTATATAACACGATTCTGTTACATAAATTTGTTGTTGCTGTTCTTGATAATATAGAAACCGTTAGTCAACTTTACATAGTTCGCATGTTTTGGTTAAACATATTATCTTGGTCGATTTCTTTAAAAAATGTAAAGAAAGTTAAGTCACATATTCATTGATATTGGGATTGATGACTTAGTTCAATATTACCAAGTATTGATACAAAGAGAACATTTTTCAGGTTTCTCGTCATAGTGATTTTATGCTTAGGTCGCCGCAACCACGATCTAACTTTGCTCGATTGTATTAACTCACGTCATAGGTACTACTTTCAGGCCCGAATCAAGAGTCCGAAACTGATCATTTTCATTTCAGACAATCTGGTTGGAAAACTATTGTAAACAAAGATAACACCTACGACTAATCAATTGAATCCTTTATTCTAGATAGAAATTAGGATATCAGAGTAACCGATATGAGACTACACAGTCTAATAGTTTATTTATGACTGTTAGAGGTTCTCCAACTATTCTAGCCCCGGCACTACCCGGTCAACAGCAGCTTCTAAGAATTGGTGGTGGTGGTAAGATCAAAATAATCCTTAACACGAGGTAATTGACGATGGATTTCAAAAAAATTATCGTCGAGTAATAATGTCAGCTACTACCACCAATCAAATATAATAATAATTCGCAATTATTTAATCCTGTCAATAGAAGGAATACTTACTACTCCTTAAATAAGATTCCTTATTTAGTCTGTTTAAGATTACATATGAAGTTGTTCAAGATGGTAAAGGTTATAAATCTAGATACCATACATACAACATTGTATAATATTATTTTCCTAAAAATAAATTAGAATCACATTGGCGTTTCCGTCACTCACCAGGCGAAAACAAACATTTCTCATTATATAAGCTTCGAATTACGGTCAAGTACTTTTAATAGCGGCGTTTTCCCTGAAAGAAAACGCATATTAAAATACTTACCTAATTCGAAGCTTACTTTTTAAATCTGCCTGGTGAATAAAAGCCAATGAGGACAAAGTGGACGCCATGTTCTTTATAAGTTCACAGGTGGCGCCCCCTGCTGGTGAGTCGACGGAAATACGTCATCAAACATGAGTAAGATAAGCCTACGGGTAACGGATATGCCTATCTCATTATATAAGCTTCGAATTAGGTAAGTATTTTAATATGCGTTTTCTTTCAGGGAAAACGCCGCTATTTGAAGATCTTTTAAAACCCATATTTCTTCAATCATTTTCGCCACGCAGTCTACTGTTGAACGAAGCCTAACGAAGGCGTCTCGCAATGGTCTACATACAAAAGTCCTGCTTCCTCTGCACCCAGTCCTTCGCCACGGTCTTTTCTATGTCGATAAATCCGGTGGAACTTATTTCAAGATCTTTTAGAGATTCAGATTTCTTCAACCAATCAAATCGCTTATCGCGACCGATCGCAGTCAACTGTTGAACGTATATAACATCGTCGTCGTCGTCATAACACAAGATTCTTACTCCGTATTCAGTCCATCCAAACGATCTTTCTAAGTCGTCGGCTATATGACTGAACTTTTTGAAGACCCTTTCAAGCCCAGATTTCTTTAACCAATCGAAAAGTCACTGCAGGGTGTAAGCTTCTCGAAACAGCTTCCATGCTCATAACATAGGTACTACCCGTTCGCTCTAACTTTGCCGCTGGCGTAGAGGCGTATAGCCGAATTGTTAATTAGACGAAGTAAATTGACAGAAGCTAATGTCACTTCTTCATAGAAAATAAGCAACATTGTATGAAGAAGTGACATAAGTTGCTGTCAATTTACTTCGTCTAATAAAAAATTCGACTTTAGAAAGGAGCCGAGCGGCAAAGTTAGAGCGAACGTGCAGTAGTTCCCAACTTTTCCAGGTTCTTTAGGTTGACAAGCGTCCTACTGGTTCTACCTCATGTTTCTTAAATATGTGTTGTGTTAGTGCAACCCAAGATCTCATTGTCAGGTACATTCCCTTACTATCACTACGACACAAAAGTATTTTTAATATGCCCTTTTAATTTCCTTGTAAAATCTTTTTTAATGTCACTTAACTCGTGTAATACCTATGTCTCGAAAAAAGTTATGGAGAAACAGGAAGTCAATTAAGTGCCTATTAAATAAAAGAACCGGATGCCCTTCAAACCAAAGATTACTTTTTTGTACTTCATAATTATCGGGAAAATCATAACCTTGGCCATTGCCCTTTTACCATGATCATTGTTATGAAAGTCCTGCTGTACCACCGTGTAAGTAGATACTTGTCCCTTCTTTGCTAAACCAGATGTAGTCATATAAAGTTTAAATTGAAACGCTTCCTACGGAATTTAGTCCCTACTTCTGCTCATGATGAATATTTAAAATTATACCTATCGCAAGAATAAGTATTTTCAGTTTAGTAATTCATAAACCTCTAGGTAGGTATGTTCCAAATCTCAGAATGTGGTAGTTCTGTGGGTAGGTACAGTATTGGATTAAGGCCTGAATACTGTAGGTTCTCTTCTTTACGTGTGGATATCCTCATGTATGCTATTCCCAACTCCTACTAGTACCGGAATGACGCTGGACCATCACCAAGGCGCCGCTTCTAGTCGCTGGATGCCCAACCATCTCACCTAGCTGGGGCGACCGCCGGAGCGGCGTGAAGATGACGGCCCTGAAAACAGGAACCAGCTAGGAAGACTTGTCTTGCTGCCCCCAGGACCCTCCCTTCTCCAAGGGAGGAGATGAACGTCTCGTGAAAAGGCCCAGGCCTATACCACGCACCCCCACAAGGGTGTAGTGAAGACAACGAGAGAGAACTCCTAAAGGCTAAAACTTCTTTCTGCCTACGGCTGGCATTCCTAGATCAGCCCTCGGAAGGTTAACCGGACTCCTGATAGAGGCTTTGTTCGTCTACGAGGCCTGAGTTCGGGTGTTGACCCATTTCTGGGGTCGATTTGGGAACTTCCTTGAAGTGGGGCGAAGGGCGTTAAAGCCACCCGTCTTAGCCGGCATCTGTTAGAAGTAGCAAGCAGTCAATCCACAATGGCACCTGAACTTTCTTGGTGGTACCGCAATTTTAAGTACCTAACAAATTTTAATAGGTACCTACTAACAAAAACTAACACTATGTAAGTATACTGGTAAGTAGTCCGTATAAATAATGATGCAGCGAGGTGCCAGGTCACGCAAAAATAAATAGTGTTGTAAAAAAAATTGTAGAAATATCTGAAAGTCAGAATTTATTCAGTAAATAAAATAATGAAAAATAACTTACGTATGAACGAAAAGCGATGAAAAAATTCCGACGGGATTAAGTTTATATTGCACTGAGATTTCACTGAAGTTTTAATGAATTAATTTGTTTAAATTTCACTGCACAAAGACTGTTTTTTTTTAATAATAAAATACGCGCGATGGTCGTACCCACCGCACCGAGTGTCGCTCCAACACTGAGTTAGTTACTTGGTAACATCTATGTACACGAGCAACGCCTAGTGCGTGCAATAATGTTGCTAAAAAAACATTAAAAGGCAAAACCTTTCTCAGGAAAATGATATGAAAACTTTTTGTTAATAAACTTTTTGTAGTTTAGACGAGGAAGAATGTTCCATTTTCAAAAATATGGCGCGTTTTCTTGCATTGGCCGTGCTATACGACCGGTTCTCATCGATTGGTCATCTCGAGCCTCGACGTGCCGGTTTCCCCAACTTTCTTTGACCCCAATTGTGGCGTGCGGTGTGGTACAATTTTTCGTGATTGCATTTTGATAGAATGTTAAGATATTCTGTATGTATTCAATTCGTGTGTAAGTAGGTGTAGGTGCCTTACTTAGCAATTTCTTTAAATATTTTTATTTTGCGGCTGAAATGATTGTCTACTGTCAGTGCTGTACATGCTGTATGTGTTTAATATGTGGCCAAAACGTGTGGGCCAAGTTGTCTTTTTTCACTTTATATTAAATATTATGAAAAAGTCAGAATACTAATTGCTTTAAATATCAAAGACGTATCATATATAGACACTTTATACACGAACATAGCGGCTTTCAAAAACAGCTAAACTTTTATAAGTTTGAAAAAAGAATTCTATAAATTATCTGTGGTAGCATGCATGAAGTCAATATCAGAGGAATGTGGGGAAAAGGGGAAACTTGAATTTCACTTACGGAGATATAATATGGTTAATGTATTTACGGGTAAAGTACGTAATATTTAAATTTATAAAATGCTAATGTAGTTTATCGGATTAGTAACTATTAACGTAATAAAATAAAAATATAACAACATCATATAGAAACATTTATTTAATAAGTAATAATTTAGTACCTAGTAAGTTTTCCAAATATTTGTAATTTAAATCATTTTAATAATCTTAATATATTATTAATATGTTTCATTATTTTTTTAAAGAAATATAATTACCTAATTTAAAAAAAAAATTATAGCAAAATAAAACATTAGTACAAAATCGCCCCGACATCCCCGCGGGCGCCAAACCACAGACTATAGAGTACATTTTTATTGTGCATTCATTATGCTTGCCGCCATTTTATCGATCCGAGAAAATGAAATAATATTATTATTTCTATTGTACTTACGTATGAAATGACACGTTTTTATATTGAACAGTTGCTGTGTAGCTTGTGCATAGTGTTGCCAGGTGTCCCGATTTGGGCGGAACGTCCCGATTTTCAGGGTCTGAGGACGCGTCCCGATTCGTACTTGATCGGGACGCTAAATGTCCCGATTTATGATAACCAAGAATAATTATGTATTAACATCAATATAGTCAATCATCTACTTAAACTGTATAAAAAACTGGGTGGGGTTAATCATCAACGCCTAGCCGACTCATACAAAAGATATAAACATAACATTTGGAAAGTACCTAATATTTTTTTCTGACGTAAATATCCATAGCAAATTCGTCGAAATTCGGGGTGAAACGAGGTGGCAAGTTATGTATTGTACGAAAGAAATAATCTAATTCTTGTAGATCTTATAATTCAACAATAAAAATAAATGAACGTGTTTTAGATTTTAAACACGTTCATTTTTTTGTTATTGATATAACAACATTGTCCCGAAATAGATAACACCACCAAAATTCCAAAGTTACACATTTTTAACACATTAAATTCAGAGTTCTTCTTTTAGGCAATTTCAAAAAAGGACTACAGCCATGAAACCGGAAGCTTTAACGTTTTTGGAAATTTCACCCCTCAGGGATAAAGCGAAGGAAAAAGGAAGTTATTAGCGATTTTGGCATTGGTAGGGCTATTTTTTATTTACGTTTGGAAATCCTTGATGAATGCAATGCTAGATTCTTATCGACCACATCGGAAACCACACGGTTCCCTACCACTGCCCACGGCCGAGAGCCCCAGGAGGCCAGGAACTAAGATTCCCGATTTACTTTGGCTACCACCGCAGCTTCACCTAGGAGTTCAGGTACTATCCCACGTCTTTAGGGGGTTGGTTGGGATTTGGGATGTTATCCCGCTTCTTACGTGACGCCGTCGTTTTGAGCTTGCTTTTGTAAGAACGGCGAGCAGCCCTTTCGTTGTCGTCAGGCCCCCGGTCGTGGAGCCTCCCGCTCTCTCCCCGCTGCCTCTTTTTCGAACAAGACTTGCTACTTTTTTTTTCTTTTTTTATATTTAGCTCGCCAAAATGATGCCGCCGCCGCCTGATGGAAAGCCACAGACAGCGACATCTAGCGATTGGGGGCCACCGTCGCAGTCTGTAAGACTATTGGAGAGCACCCAGGATTGTAAGAGGAGGGAAACACGTGCGCTGGCAGGTCGTTCCAGATTTTTATGGTTCGACAGAGAAACGATCTTTTGAATCGTTCAGTTCTAGGAAAGATTTTCTCCACTGCGTGAGAGTGGCACCTCTGTCCAGCACGCGTTGTTCGGGATCGGAAAGGAGAGGGTGGGATTAGGTTGAAGAGTTCTTCAGAACCCTCACCGTGATAGATACGGTAGAAAGCAGCCAAAGATGCAATAGTTCTTCGCTGCGTCAATGGCTCCAGACTTTCCGTTACCTTAGGGCAGTTGATAATGCGAAAAGCTCGCCGCTGGATAGAGTCCAGCGCATCAAGCAAGTACCTCGCGGAGTCGTCCCAAAGGTGACAGCAGTATTCGACGCAAGGACGTATTTGCGTCTTGTACAGCAGACACCTCTGGTTTGGCGTAAAGAACCGCTTCACCTTGTTTAGAACTCCTAGTTTTCTCGAGGCTAGCCCAATACATCGCTCAATATAGTATTTGTGATTGAGCTCGGGCGGGACGTCTATGCCAAGACGTCCAGATTATCTCCAAGTGGAATCGTCGTAAGGTTAGGACAGGGGTTTTTTTAGCTGTAAACGCACACGCCTGTGTTTTACGGGCATTGAACTCAACCAAGTTCGAGGATCCCCATTGTGAAATGCGGTCCAGGTCCCCGTCGAGATCAGCCACAAGTTGCCATCTCCTTTCTTCAACATCAGTCCTCGAGGCCGCTGGACGCGCCGAGTAACTTCCGTAAACTTGCTTGCAGAAAGATGCGGCTGCGCTTGCGTTTCACTTCTTCCCGCTGGAGACCATAGCTCGTACGTCTTCAGCAAAGTATGTCGTCTACGCTGTGGTCTCCTGGTGTATTCGCCACAGATATTTGCCGAAGCACACGTGCTCGATAATCATCTGTAACAACAGGTAGGAGCGGTTGCCATAGCTCGTCTCTAGCCACTTGTCCATGACCTTGATTGTGGCATTTCCCCATCTTGGTTGCTCAGGTTGCACCTTTCACAACGAAAGTATGTCTACGAGGATCTGGCGCACTCCACCAATGTATGGAGCGATATGTGCTCGCTGCGGTCAGTGCTGGCACTATGCTGTGGTATCCCGGTGTATTCGCCACAGGTAGGAGAGGTTTTCATAGCTCGTCTCCAGCCACTCGTCCATGACCGGTCTGATCACCTTGATGTGGCGTTTCCCCATCTTGGTTGCTCAGGTCGCATCTTCAAGACTATGATTTCTGGCAGAGATGGGACCACTGAGCCTCGATTTCCCGGGGCGCAGGCCTATGGCCCAGCTCCAGTGGCTTCTTGCGCCATTTAAATAATGACATCCGGGCTCTCGCTTTCAGGTCCCATGGAGGAGTTCCGGTAAAACGGTTAGGGCTACAATCATGAAACGAGCGTTTATATGAGTTTCAATATGGGCGTCGATTTCTCCAATCTAAGACAGGTGTTAATTTGAAAATTATAAACCCCCTATCCCGCGACTGCTCTAATAAACCCAAACATGGCCTGTAATTTCCTGAGTAAATTTTAGTAGAATACCTTTATCACTCAAGAAGTGAGCTGTTGATTTCTAAAATGTATCTAAGCCAAGAACCATCCCGGTCACGTCAGCTATCGAACAAGAAATCGCAACAAACAGCTGAAATTTTCACAAATGTTGCCGCTATAACAAAAAATACTAAAATCAGAAAAAAGGAATTAGAATTTTAAGTTTAGCTCCCCCCCCCCCCCCCCGTTAAACCACAGAACAAATTTTTTTTTGCCGATTTTTAGTACGAAAGTTCATTGTGCGCGAGTCCAACTCGCACTTGGCTGGTTTTTTTATTTTGTCCCGATTTAAAACCCTAAGTCCCGATTATTTTTACCCTTTGTACCGATTTTTATCCGATGGGACCTGGCAACACTACTTGTGCATCATCTGAAGATACATGAAAGCATGTTTTTTTCGAGTTTTCTTTACTAACAGAATTTAATACAGTGCTAATAGAACTTTCGCTAACCCTACAGCCGCGTCACAGATTTTCAGGTAATTACCTACTTTTCGTGTTGCCATTTTCAAGTGTCTATAACGTATCTATCTTAACAGTTTTTATATCATTGTTAAATATTAAATCTATAGATTGAGTCGGAGACATCAAATCAATGTATAAAAATGATAGCAATATCGTTCATTGATATCAGAGTTGCTTAGTAGCTCGATAGATGGCTCTGTGCCATACTCTTAAATGGCGGTAACAATAAGGTGAAGAATTTCGACTTGATTCATTATGGTCCCATTAGCTCAAGTGGCAGAGCATTGCCCCGGTTTAGGCAAAGGTTGTGGGTTCAAATCCCTTGTGGGCCTAGTTGTCTTTTTTTTACTTTATATTAAATACTATGAAAAAGTCAGCATACTAATTGCTATAAATATTAAATGCTGCATGTGGTAGGTATACCCACAGATTTAGAATTCTTCGCTAGGTATTGTATTGAAAACGGGATTTCTTGCGGCACTATTTTACTATTAAATAAAGGTTTTCGTTACCTTCTTGTTCCCCGACATAGAAATCATGTTTTCAATACATTATGAGTTCAACGCGTGTTAGTTTAAAACAAATCTTCGCTTTCCGGTACGTTTTTCCCGTAATCTTCTAATTTTATTACGTCCTCTATTTATTTTATACTTCTAAATGAAGCCATCAGCGCAAAAGTAGCCTAACCCTAATTTTTTCCGTATACCAAAATGGTCCGACAGGCTTAACTTTTTAACTTTGTTTTTTTACATTTATTAAGCTCACCAAGTTGACATCGCCAGCCTGATGGAAAGTCATGGCGCATCTAGCGATTGGGGGAAACCCACACAGTCTGTAAGACTTCTGACAGTGGTCCTCAAGTTGGCGGCCCTGTGATGTGCCTCTTCACGCTCCGCTTGAAGAACCCGCGATTGTTAGATTAGGGAAACACGTGTGCGGGCAGGTCGTACCAGGTTTTTATAGTTCGACAGAGGAACGATCTTTTGAAACGCTCAGTTCTGGCGAAGAATCTCTTCACTGTGTCTGAGTGGCACCTCTGCCGGCACGCGTTGTTCGGGATCGGAGAGGACAGGGTGGGATCAGGTTGAAGAGCTCTTTAGAACACTCGCCGTGATATTTTCGGTAGAAGTCAGCCAAGAATGCTTTGGTTCTTCGCTGATTGTTAGCAGAGTACGTAAAAAGAAAGGACCGGAAAATACCTTTGCAATCCTATTCGTTAAAGCACTGTATATATATATATAAATATATATACTGTGGTTAAAGGGCGTAAACAAGAAATAAAGATAGATACTGTACTGGTTTTGTATACCTACCTACAAGTTATAATTTTTAAGAATTTGTCGTTTGAAATAGCCCACAGTAACAAATCAGCTAAGAGCAACGCGAACTTTTGTAAAGGCACATCGACATTCGTTTCCGTACAGTAGGGGAGACCCGTACAAAATCGTATACCGGGGTAAAACCGTATACTAGGCTCATACTT
This sequence comes from Miltochrista miniata, assembly GCA_933228765.1. Taxonomy (NCBI): domain Eukaryota; kingdom Metazoa; phylum Arthropoda; class Insecta; order Lepidoptera; family Erebidae; genus Miltochrista; species Miltochrista miniata. The sequence continues at coordinate 10,738,342 of OW121769.1, forward strand.
GTTGTTTATTCAAATTTTCCCGCGCAACTGCCGCTCAGCGACGTCCACCAATGAGAGCTAAGTTGCCAAAAACACTTGTCGCGACACGACTATGCGTTATCAAAATATTTCATTTTATTGTTTTTTGGTGTAATTAATTTAATTTTTGTAAAAAAATAGTTACCAACAGTGCAGTTTACGTGTATTCCAGGTAAGTCATTAATTACTTATGTTAGAGTGCATGAATTTGAGCGTAACTGAGAGTTTATACCGGTAAATTTGATTTGCGTATGTGTGAGTGAGTGACATAGTTATAGTTATAGGGCATCGGGACAAAACCGTACGGAGTAAAATTGGCCTGCATACGGTTTTGACCCGAATGTATCAATATTAACTAACCTTCTTTTTTGTTACAACAGGTACGAAAAATGCCGCGAAATTATAAAAGAACTACAACCAGACAAGATTAGGACCCGGAGCAGATGAAAAAAGCAGTTCAGGCAACTTTTTCAACTTCAACCGATCCATATGTTAACCCAGTGCCATCAGCTGCAACAGTGCCATGAGCTGCAACAGTGCCATTTCTTCCGACTCCAATTTCTTCTGCGTCTTTTAATAGCTTGGTGCCAACTTCTTTTGCTCCACTTTTTATGGTCAGTGATGGTGTGTCTCCAGCAGAAATAATGCCAGTGCCGCAAATTACAAAAAAAAAGATCAACCAATCATCGAAGAAAAAAACGGCGGTGATCACTTCCTCTCCATATAAGGAAGAATTGATGGCTTTAAGAAGTAATAAAAAAGCAATCACCAATAAACCTAAATTACATTTAAACGACACAAAGAAAACTAGACCTCAAAAATCGAACCAGGAAAATATCTGCCTCTATTGCTTGGAGGAATATGGTGCAAGCCGTTTTGAGGAAGGGTGGGTACCAGTGATATATGAAAACTATAGATACGTTATCAACACTGAAAAATGGCAACAAAAAAGTCAGGCAATTGCCTTAATTTTCATACATGCTATCATAGATAATTTCATAGAAATTCTTTTTTTGAATGTATAAAATATTTGCCGTTTTTGAAAGCCGTGATGTTCGTACATGACGTGTCTATATTTTATTACGTCTTTGGTGGGTACAGTGTACTATATGTAAAGGCTGGACACACGAAGGCTGTACAGGCATCGACTCCGAGGACTTGGATCAGTTCATACGTATGGGCTGCATAGCGTCACGGTAGTTCCGGGACAGTACCGTATACTATACAGTATACGATTTTGTCCTTATGTCGGGGACTGAATTTTGTGAATTAGGAGTGTTTAATTCTAAACGATCATGAATAGACCATGTTTCAGGCGGGAACAAGGGTGGAATTTTTCGAATTGACACTCGTGCACTACTATTGGTGTCACTTTTATCAGTAGAGGCAATACTCTTATAAGTGCCATCTACATAATATCTCGAAAACCAAGAAATAACCATCGATTAATAAATATTCGAAGAATCGTTCAGTCGAAGCAGCGTTTGGCGACAAAAAGTTGTTTCGCAATAAACTCCATTCGCACAATCGTTCAGTCGATATTCCAATAATCGAACATCTGAATCTCGAAATTAAGTTACGGACCCCATCCCTAAACCCTTAGCTATACGGTTTTGGACCGGTCTCCCCTACTTACTAGATTACTTCCCGTAATAATATAGGTAAGTAATCATCCATAAAGTCAAATTTTAATTAGACGAAGTCAGGTGACAGCAGCTAAATGTCACTTCGTCATACAAATTATGAATCATATTATAAAGAAGTGACATTAGCTGCTGTCACCTGACTTCGTCTAATTAAAAATTTCGACTTTACTTCCCTACTAATAATATAAATTCGAAAGTAACTCTGTCTGTCTGTCTGTTACGCTTTCACGCATAAACGGCTGAAGCGATTGAGAAGAAATTTGGTATAGGGATAGTTCGAGGCTCTGGGAAGGACAAAGGCTACTTTTTAACTGACTGCGCAAAAGGAAGGTTATGATTTTACGCGATAACGAAACGACTTCTACGCGGTCGAAGCCGTGTGGAACAGCTAGTAATCTATAAATCTAATAAATGGATTGTTTTATGCAAAAGCATCTTCCAGGTTACCATGTCCATCAATTTGGTGATGTGATGATGATCTTCAAAATATATGACTAAACTCTACGAATAACATTTTACTAGAGATTCTGTCTACTCCCGACCTGTCGCATGGTATCCAGAATTAAATTATCTACATACATACATACATATGGTCACGCCTTTATCCCCGAAGGGGTAGGCAGAGGCATATTACATGCCCCCATTTCACCTTTATATAATTTGTCCCACGTAATGGGTGGTGAGCCGTATTGCCGTGTTTAAATGGACAGGCGCAGGTTGTGACTGCCTGCTGTTGAAAATAAAGCCTTCAACTTAGCTTAACGACTGCCATTTTACTGGCAACCGGGACCAACGGCTTAACGTGCCTTCCGAAGCACGGAAACGCTCAAATAAATGTCACAAAGTGATCACATGGATGGTCACCCATCCATGGACCGGCCATAGTGAAAGTTGCTTACTGCAGTGATCGTTTACAGAACACTGAGTCCGCGGGGCCACGAGCGCTTCGAATTTAAATTATCTAAGTATTAAATAATGGGTGCAATGGGGCTCTACCAACATCCCCGGGGTCCAAGCCAGCCTCACCTGCCAGTGGTGCACCTGTCGATTAACGGACGAGGTTATGGCGTAGAGAAGGAATACTCGTAATGAAACCCTGTACCGTTCCGTTTGGCCAGCGTGGTACAGTAACGCCAATGAAACCCTCCCAAATATGACAAGTCATAGAAAGCAACGGTTCCCGGCACTTCCGTTGTCCCCGATTACGGCAGCGGTCGGAATGACGGCGGGAGGGGGGGGTGCGAAGAATCTCCGGGATGAATATAAACGGTGAACGCATCTCACACCTTCGGTTTGCTGACGACATCCTCATAGTTGCGGAAACGCTGGAACAGTTGAGCGGGATGCTGCACAGTCTAAGTAGAGAGTCTCGAAATGTAGGCCTCGGCATGAACTTGGATAAAACCAAGGTCATGTTCAATGAAAATGTCATGCCGGAACCAATCTACGTTGAAGGATCGAGGCTTGAGGTTGTCTAGGAATATACCTACCTTGTGCAAGAAATCACACTAGGCAACAATCTGGAAAAGGAAATAGCGAGAAGGATCCGCTTAGGCTGGGCAGCGTTTAGCAAACTGCGTCGGGTTTTCGATTCGCCTATTCCGCAATGCCGAAGTCTATAACCAGTGCGTTCTACCAGACCTACGGTGCCGAGACGTGGACACTCACAGAGAAGCTAGTCCGAGCCCTTAAAGTTGCGCAGCGAGCAATGGAACGGGCTATGCTTGGGGTGTCTCTGAGGGATAAAATCCGGAACGATGTTATCCGTCAGAGTACAAGAGTGGTCGACATAGCTCGCAGAGTATGCAGTTTAAAGTGGCAGTGGGCTGGTCATATTTGCATGAGAACCGATGGTAGGTGGAGTAAACGAGTTCTGGAGTGGAGACCGCGACTTGGTACACGTAGGGTAGGACGACCTCCCGCCAGATGGACTGATGACCTGAAAAAGGTCGCAGTTACTGACTGGATGCGGAAGGCGCAGGACTGTGTGTTGTGGCGCAATTTGGTAGTTTTTTTAATTATTTTTTTTATATTCAGCACGCCAAATTGACGTCGCCACCAGCCTGATGGAAAGCCGCGGCGCATCTAGCGATTGAGGGCCACTTCTGACAGTGGTCCTCAAGTTAAGTTAAGGTAGTGGCCTACGTCCGGGATTGGACTGATATAGGCTGATTTGATTGATTGATTGATTAAATAAAATAAAATATAAATATTAAAATAAAATAGCATTTCATTTGCAAGTGCTATCCCGCGTCTTTGGGGGGTTTTCGGGTGTCATCCCGCTTCTTAGGGGGGGGGGGGGGGGGGCGAACGTAAATCTCTCACGTCACGCTGCCGTCTAAGGCCTGCTTCTGTAAGGATGGTGAGCAGCCCCCTCACCGTTGGTGGTATAAAAAAGACATTGAGTAGGTAGGTTCATTTATTTTCCCAATAAGCTGTGTACCTACCTCCCAAGGTGATCCATCTTCAAACGTAGCACCACCTACAAGACCTTCGTATAGTACAGAGTTTATTATCCCAAATGACATATCATTTGTAGTGCCATTATTGAGCGGATGCTGTGTTGTGCATCAAGCATAAACCTTGTAACAGATGTGAACTCGGTAACACACGCTTCAAGGTTCTCTTGATAACTTTCACCATTTTGCTCACGAACCTATTTTGCTACAGTACGTAAACAATAAAAATTATCCTCATCTTGTATTGTTGAGGGAGTAAGCAGAAGCACAACTTGTGGTAGGTTCTTATTTTTGTTAATAAACTCCCACTTGAGACTTATGGTAGGTATAGGGGCTATAGGCAGGCCTCCGTCACTCGCTACTCTTTATTTATACTGTGCTCGCTACAAGTCGTGCTATATGCACCTACTCCTAAGTATTATGTAGCAGAACTAACGTGGCCGATCGGCAGAGGGCTGCCACACGCCAGACCGAGCGAAGTGCGCACAGCCAATGAACATTTCCCGTGTAAAATAATATTTAGCTTTATTTAGTCTTGCTTTTTTTTCATCTTACTTCTCACTACTATTCTAAAATTAAATGCGAAAATATTTGAGTGTGGATGTGTAGATCTGTGGATGTTTGTTACTCTTTCACGCTCTAACGGCTTAACGGATCTGGCTGAAATTTGATACAGGGATAGATTGTAGTCTGAAATAACACATAGGTTACTTTTTATCCCGGGAATAAGTTCCCATTCGAAGCGGGAAAAGGAACAGACTTTTACGCGGGCTAAGCTGCGAGCATCAGCTAGTTATAATATAATTCTTATGTAAAGAAGAAGAAGTTATAAAACATAATAAACTTTTATTCAGACACTGTGTTTATTGTTTTTTGTAGTACAACCCTAATGTTGTCAATAGTTGTCACTCGATGACGCAATCGTACGGTGTGCGCACGAATCTCGACCCTCGGAATACGTGTCGTAGGGATTGTTTTTCACTGTAGCGATACGTTATAGCTAAAAAAAAAAAAAAAAAACTTGGAGGTTTAATAACGAAAATCGAAATTAGACACAGATTAATAAATAGTTACTTACTACGTACCTAAATTAGACGCTTTGATTTGTAAGGTATGGATTGATAGCCAACTGACGACTTACCAACACGAAGCCGTTTTAACCGCCATAGTAAACATAAACTATAATGCCCCCCCCCCCCCCCCCATCCCCCACCCACATCCCCCACAGATATCTAATTTCTATGTTTCTTTTTTTCTGATTTCTGTGATTGCACCCACTGTATGTATGTATTTCACCACCAACAGAATACTAGTACCTACCTAAGTGTGGCATTTAATCAAAATCCTTACTCATGAACCCGGTATTTCTGTGCATTCACTATCTATCTACATTTTATTTTTCATCACGTCAATCCCTGACCCTTGAGCTATCTTCATAATTATCTAGCACGTCTTAGGAACAGCACACGTTTACGTACATCTATACTAATAATATAATGAGGAAAGATTTGTTTTTTTTTTGTTTGTTTGTTTGTAACGAATAGGCTCCGGAACTACGGGACCGATTTGAAAAATTCTTTCACTGTTGGGAAGCTATACTCTTTGCGGTGAACATAGGCTATATTTTATTCCCGTATTCCCACGGGAACGGGAACTACGCGAGTGAAACCGCGTGACGTCCGCTAGTACTTGTTAAAAGTTCATAGGTATACGTACCTGTACCTACTTGTACCTTTTTACTCACCGTCCATAAAGAAGCAGGCATACGGAATTACTAAGACGCCATTCGCCCCAAGAAGCGTACTCGAAGAATTCTGTTTCTGTTCCCTCCCAAGAGAACCAAATTTCAGTCAGATCCGTTCAGTCGTTAGAGCGTGAAAGAGTAACAAAAACTTGTGTAGGTATCAGTTTCTTAAACTATAATTTTCTTCTGACCGTCAAAGCTTAAACTGGTTTCAAATTCTATTTGTACTTTGTACCTAACTATGTGTGGTTTTCCTTAATATAGCCCAAAATGCGAATGAGTCGGCAGTTTGTTTTTCATACGGAATTACAATCATCGTATCGTATTCGCTTCGTATACCAGTTCTGCAGACGAAGTCTTCAAGTCGTTCATAAGAAGTAGTTTATCCACCTAAGCACTGCACGCATGCTGAAAGATTTTCACACATTCCAACTTACCCGACTGCCGTAATCGTCTTTTTTTTTGAGCCCTAAGGCACCACCCGGGAGCGAGGGGTGGAGGTCTACGTTTGTTGTGTTATAGAGTTCATCATCAAGGTTTTCATGAAATTTCGATTCAACGACATCCTCGCTGACTTTTCGTACCTAAATCGTCCATCCACCACTGTAATTGTTAGGTACAGTATTTGTAATTGCCTACTGGAAGTTAAAAAAGTAAAAGAAAAAATGAGAGGCCGTGAGTTTTATTGCCAGGTTCTTTTCTCTCCGGCTCTACCAATTGCATTGCGAATCTGACAGTATCTACCTAAATGTAAATTTTGTAGAAGCAATAATTTTGACTTTCATAAGTGTTTTCATTTTCATACGACTGCCAGAACTACAAAGGGAGATAAAACATTCAACCGTCCATCATATCTAAAACCACAAATAGCTCTCACGTTTACGCAGCAGCCAGCCACTACGCCAGCAACTAGGTACCTATCTCAACTCACTGGGGCACATCACCGAGCGGCACAGCACTGCACTTTTCTCTCTGGGCAGCATTTAATTTCGGCTCACTGGAATCAGCGGTATACCTACAGTTCCGACTGACTGGAAGTAGTGGAATACAATTCCGACTCACTGAAATTGCTCAAATCTGGCGCAATGCCACAACAGAGCAGGACACCAGACTTATTTTCATTCTCATGCGACAAATAAAGTCAGTAAAGTGCCTTCGCTTTATTGGAATAGAACTTATTTTTCAAGCTTGGACATACATGAATACGCCGCTTGTGTTTAGAAGAATCTAAACATGAAAAAAAAAACATATTTTCGACATTTTACTTGACTTTGGCATACTCTCACGCCGAAAAAGCCCAAGAATAAGAAAAAAATTAAAAAACATACCATGTCATTTTGACGTTGCCCGTCGTAGAGGGAGAATATACCCCCTCAACGTTGCCCGTGATACCAAAATCGGTACTTTTCCCGCTATTCTGGGTAATGAACTAACTCTGAGAAATCTTGACACAATAACCTTTGGAGATGATTAAAAATAATTTTGATCAAACTTTCTGTTATGAAATGAAATAATTTTATTAAGACAATACAAAGAAATTTACACATGAAGAACCCATAAGGCCGGCCGCATTCCCACCTTGAATTGCAATTCAAAGATATTTTCTACTGTCTCTCTGTAATAGAATATGTTCCCGCTGAAAATAGACCAAATTTTTGAAAAGTAACAACGGTAGCTGCAAGGTCTGGTGCTCCCTTTTTGCAGTAACCGATAATTATCAGGTTGTCTGTTGTGCGGTATGGGATCATGCGTTGTCGTGTTGTGTAGGAGCAGCAGCGACGACCGATTTATCAAAGTTTGTTGATTCCAAATGTGCATGCTTCTCCATCATTGTCTTCAGTTCTTCACAATACACATCTGCAGTAATGCTAATGCCGTTTTGTAAAAAGCTATGATTTTTTTTTATACTACTTAGGTGGCAGACAAGCTTACGGCCCACCGGAAGGTTGATAACCGTAGCCTATAGACGTTTGCAACACCAGAGGCGTTACACACGCGCTGCCGACCCTGGCGCAGGTTGTGACGACCCACAGTTGAAATTTTTCAAGCCGCCCGTAAGGCCTTCAACTTGGCTTAACGACTGTCATTTTACTGACAACCGGGACCAACGGCTTAACGTGCCTTCCGAAGCACGGAAACGCTCGTAAATAAATGTCACAAAGTGGTCCACGTGGTGGTCACCCATCCATGTCCGGCCATAGTAAATGTTGCTTACTGCAGTGATCGTTTACAGAACACTGAGTCCGCGGGGCCACGAGCGCTTTAAATTTTATCAGCGATTATGAATCACACCCGCACTAGACCACCCCAAACAGTGGCCATCTTTTCTAGGGGTCATTACTTTTGCATTGCAGCACGGTGCTGAATCAGCACGGATAATGTGCCCGTCAATAAAGGATTATGCGTCCCTTTTTAGGGTTTTTAAGTAGCATGGTTTGTGCTGCTTTGCCTTTGTGCCTAATTACTACAACGGAACTATATTTCACCATTACATGAATTATTGAAGTATTCGGCAAGACAAAAATGTTCATATGTGATGAAAGTACAATGCTAATCAATAAACTAAAGACTGACTTTGTGAAAAGAATTTCATGTTTTTAAAGCATGAAATTCGAGCCATTCAAAATGTTTTCATCGGCAATTACCATGAAGCTATAGATAAACATGGAGGCCACACTTCGAATACCTACTTGAAGCGTAGTCTGTATATTACTGTCTTGCTCTGTGTGGGCTCTACGTCTCTTTCTAAGTAGGGTAGCCCTATTTTTATTTTTGCAAGGATATTTCATTTTCATTCTTTATTGTACGCAATAAAGACAATATATATTCATAATACAATTAGATGTACAGTACATACATACATAAATAAGGTCACGCCTTTATCCTCGAAGGGGTAGGCAAAGGTATATTATCATTTTACCTTTTTAAGATTATTTTTCTTTACACGGAATAGGTGGTGAAAATTTATTATATAAATTAGATGTACAAAGGCGAGATTAACTATTTTCTCTGTTTTTTACGAAGACTGATAGGTAGTATTCTCTGCAGATTGCATAGGTACATTGCGAATAACGAAGCTATTCATCCAAGTGGGTTATTTTTCTAGGTTAATCAACTGTACGTCTCGCGCGCTGCGGCATTTTCGTGGCAGGCTGTGACGAATGTCGAAAAAAGAAAGAGAAAAGAATTATTTCCTTGGTTAAATTGTAATTTTCCTTTGGTCGGAGGGTCGATTCCTCTGCGAAATGCTAATGTAAGTAATGCAGTATGCACATAGGTACTAAATTCTATCTTTTCATTCTCTTTATCCTTTGTGGGGAATTTTGCGTATGCATCTGCGGTGCCTTGGTGGAGAGCGATGGTCATCATGCTTTGAGTTGTCGTCGCTGCACCGGTAGGCATCCGCGTAACCACGCTCTCAATTAGTTAATCCGGCTGGCTCTGGTGTCGGCCGAGGTCCCCTGTATCCTTGAACCACCAGGTTTGTCCCGCGCAGACGGCAAGAGACCGGACGGTCTGACCCTTGTGCCATGGAAGAACGGCAAGTGCTTAGTGTGGGACGCAACATGCGGCAGCACTTTCACCGCCAGTCACTTCTCTCGTATAGTCCATTTACCGGCGGCCGCAGCGGAAGATGCTGCTTACAGAAAACGCCAAAAGTACGCGCAGATGGAGTGGTGTTATCTGGGCGTACCAGTAGCTGTAGAAACGATGGGCTGTTGCGGGAGTGATGCTAAAAACAAAGAGATTGTTGTACGAGATACAGCCCACTCTGTTGTTACCAAACCTATAGGAATAGAATGTTATACGACTAGTTATCGAATGTAATAGTAATTAAGGAAAATAAGATGTCATTGTAAATACAACTGCTAGAACTGTTGGAACTGTAAATCCTAAATAAATTAAAAGAAATACCTGGAAAACAATATAAAAAGACCAAAAATTGTAAAGAAAGAAAGAAGGCAGTGGAGGAAATTTATTTACTACCCTAGTTGTTACCCTAGTTACTATAGCATAAGAAAACAAATAAATAAAGAAATACAGTGAGATTAGCAGGAATCCCACCTGGAAAACAGAGTGAAAGGCAGAATGAAAGAAAGATATAGTATGAAGAATGTATGTGACCATCTAAAAGCGAGAACTAGTATGAAAGGAATAGCATAGGAACGACCCCGAAATATGGACATCGGGGGTATAGATAGGTACACACCCAGCTACCCATGGTGGCTGGGCAAAAAAAAAAAAAAAAAAAAAAAAAGACGTATATAAGGTGGAAAATTTGGTTGGTTCCGAGTAAGTTTCAGTGGCCGGTGGTTAAGGCGTCCGCACGTTACGCGAAAAGACGCAGGTTCGAATCCCGCTCCGAAACCAACTCCTTTCCATGTTTAAAATTTATGATCAGTTAGCATACTAATTGCGTTTATAAAAATATCTTAACTTAATTTTTAATGGTACAATGGATAACCATATTTCTCGCTGAATACTATTTTTAGGAAACCTAAAACAATTATTCATCATTAACGTACGATAACAATACTTAACTTATTTTATTTACTCTAATAATGACATTCGTGTTTCTTCTAATAATACACAGGAAGTCCCATATAAATCTTCAATATAGTCACACTACTTCACGAAGTTTCCTATTGTGTGAGAACAATGAAGTCAACCGCCATTCTATTGTTAGTTGACACTTTGACAGTTGACATGTAGTACCAATGTTGCCACATTACAGAATCCTTAGAAAATGGGAATGTAATTCACTGATTCGACAACCCAATCATGCATATTATGGTACAAAATATTTCAATTTACACATTAAATAATCGTAGTCGAACAATAGAGCTATTTATAAATTATTTTACTTGCATATTTGGTTAGTATTATCTATTTCTATTATTTTCTAGGAGATACTATTAAGAAGATAGCAGCACTGCACAATTCCCTAGAAAGAGAAGGTTAGCCCACAGAGAGTGAGATAGAGGTATGTAGGTATTTGACTCAAGCGGTTGTTCGAAGTGTGGCCTCCATGTTTACCTATAGCTTCATGGCAATTACATAGGGAGGTAAAATATGAAACACTAAATATTGGTCCAAACTGAGTAAGTGTCAAAATAAATGCTACGTCTTAGAAAGATCGAAGTGTAGGTATCAAGAGTACCATGGTGAAAAAAAACCAAAATTTTGTATTCAAGTCAATGCAAAACACTAGATTTTAAATCATTTGATTGTATTTGATACATACGATTTCTATGTTCTATCAATTTAATAAAATTTCAATTCGGGGAGTAGTGGCAAATACGTCTGGCAGCCCCAACCACCCCAGCAGACAGACTGACACTACTGACACTTGACAGAACAGAAACAGAATCAAAACAATAAAAATGGCGAGCGTACCCTTTTTGGCTCTAAAAACGCATTCTCAAAAAGTTTGTACCCTGTACAAAAAGGCTTTACGCAATTTAGAGGCGTTTTATGACAGACGGTACGTAAGTCTTTACAATTGAATTCCTTATTTCGCTAAATTTACTATTGTTTTGCCCATTACGTAATTAACAAAATACATAGGTAACCAAATATTTATCCCCTTACAGATCTAGTTCCTGTTAGCCCCAAGTTATTCTTTTCCTTTACGATGTACTCTTTAAACGAGTTACAAGGTTAAATATTGATTTTTTATAGTACTTTGTAGTTAACAAACATAATAATGTTTTGTTTACTAAATTCCTGTAGGTAGAAGGTACTAGTTTTACTGTAGAATCGGTCTAATAAACCTAGCCCTCCCGAAAATCTCCCGTTTAAGAAAGCCAGTTAGTCTGATTGAAATCGAACCATTTCTCTAAATTCAAATTAGCCTTATCAAATTTGTGAGTGTCTAAATTTAAGACATAGTAATGTGTCTGCATTTCGAGGCTGAAAACAGTATTTGGGTGGGCATTTGAATTACGCATCCTCGATAGCGGAGTGGGAGGGGTATCATTTTAAAGAGATCGATCACCCCTTTCAAATGGCACCATATTTGTGTCTAGGAGACGCGTAGTTTTTTTTTTATATGTGTTTGAAGTTACGTGTAACGGAACATTATTTTTTGTTAAATGTGTCTTAGTTATTAATTTTTCATATATACCTAGTTATTTATTGTTTTACACATAATTAGTTGTAAAATGTTTTATGTGTCATAAAAAATGAACAAAAGAAAAAAGAACAAAAAAACAATACAAAATATAAAAATGAAATGGAACGTCTCCGTCATCTTGATGTGGGAGTTAGAGTGTATTCCCGCTCGTCCCCTTGACTTCCTAAGGGGGGGATAAAAATTATATATAATTTAATTATATTATTTTTGATAAATATTTTAATATTATTTTATATTATTTTTGGTAAATAATATAAAATAATATTAAAATATTTATCCTCCATCTATCCCCCCGAGGGGGACGAATGGGAAGTCCCAAAAATAATATTTAATTGGTTCCCGATCATCCCCTTCCTAATTCAAGAAGACCGACTTGGATAGGTTAGGTTAGAAGGCTAAGACGGGAGCGGAGCGGAGCGGAGCTCCCGTCTTAGCCTTCGTGGTTTTTTTTTATATCCACCTAAACAAAACTATTTTGTCCCCCCTAAAAAATTAAGGGGACCATCGGGAAAATAAATTAACGAATTCCACGGATTTAACGGCGCACGAGCCGAGCGAGCGAAGCAAGCGCGCCGCGGTAGCGGCACGGCGAGTGCTGTGAGATACCAATTGAAAGTGATTTATTATATTAAATTTATAAGAACATGATTTTATAGAACTTAACCTCAAAAAATAAAAATCTAAATTTCTTGGAAACTATTGGTTTCCTAACTTTGGGGAGTGGTCGGGGGGATTCCTCCCCTCCCCCTCCCCCTCCCCCACCTCCTCCCCGCCCCCTATCGAGGATGCGTAATTCAAATGCAACCCCCAGTATTTTGTATACTTTATTTTTGTTCAACAGTAAAAAGTATAATTTAGTGAAAAACAGTATAATACTGTTTAAAACAGTACAGTTGGCAACCCTAACGCTAGGGAATGCTTGGTTCACGGGACATCCTTCCTGAGGGCTTCCCCGGGGCTCTCAGCCGTGGGCTGTTGGGCGTTACGTGAGGTTTTTTTAGTCGGTAAGAGTCCGGCATAGCATCCTACCAGGATTTTCCCTCACGTTAAAAAAAAAAAAAAAGGGAATGCTTGGTGTAGCTTGGTGTAAGTGCTGGTAGTTATACTGTGTTGACTAAAGGACTATTAGGTACTCTATCATTTTAGTAGCCGTACAATTACATTCCCTTCATGATATGCAATTTCTATCAAATATGTCAGGACTCTTTATTACAATTTTATTTTTTTGTACTGGCTGTTAAGTAAGTGCCAATCCTTTCACCTTGAGGTCTACACTACTCAAATCACTTAGTGACTGGTGAGTCAGACAATAGCTTTCTGAATCTCGAGAATTTAATTTTTTTAGGGTGAGCTACTTTTGTATGTAGACACCCATTAAGAAAGTGTTTTTCAAAATTTCATGGTTTATGGGAGTGTAATGGAATATCGAATTCCCTTACCATAAGTAGGTATTCAATAAGATTCAGATTACATTAAAATCCTGCAGCATCTGCAAGAAATCATTTATTTATTTTTGATCATCAAAACTTCATTATTTTAGTTGTGTAAGTATGGTATGTAGTAAAACATTTTACAAACAATTCGTACAAATAAAAGGTCTTTTTGTAAGATAATCAATGATCATTGTAGCCATGTGTACCGGTACCAAGCAGTGTTACTCCGAGCGAGATTTGACCAGCATGCCAAGGAGCCCGATATGAGGAAAGCGGTTCAGCTACTGAAGGATGGAGAACATGAGTTATTCATGCAACAGCATCCTATACCTAGAGCTTGTGAGTTCTTTTATGTTCTAGTAGATCTTAATTATGTTTGTTTTAATATAATGGTTGACTGAGCTTGTTATAGATAAATTATATTCATGGCTATAAGTTTCAACTCAGCAATATAGCTCACCACCTATTACATGGGACAAATACTGAAAAGGTGGCATGTGGGCGTATAACATGTCTCTACCTACCCCTTTTCGAAGGGCCAAAATGGCACTAATGCAGTGTAAAAGTGCAATAGGAAAAACGTGGGGGATAAAACCTGCGACAGTAATAAGGATATACAAAGCTATAATCCTACCGAGAATCCTACACGGAGCAATAGTATGGTGGCACAAAGCCGCCAACAAGACAAATCAGACAAAACTAGATAAGGTACAGAGGCTAGCGACCCTGATGACCACGGGTGCGATGAGGACCACACCAACAGCCGCGCTAGAGATCATCCTGGGGCTGCATCCCCTGGACTTAGAAATAAAGAAAAAAGCTGTTGAACAGTGTTTCAAGCTAAAGAGCATGGGCCTCTGGAGGGTGACCCCAGCAGACGGCGGACATGCAAATATTAGCAAGGCATATGAGGACAAAATGTCAATGATCCTAATCAACAATGATCTTATCAGAAAAGAGAGGATCTTTGACAAAAAATATAGAGTTCACATAGGAACAAAGGAAAACTGGCAGATAGACGACGGCAGGGGCGCTATCTGCTACACAGATGGCTCCAGAATGGAGTCAATAAAGCAATCCGGTTCTGGAGTGTACATCCGAATGGAGGAACTGAGATCAATAGACATATAAGCCTAGGCAAATACGCTAGCGTCTTTCAGGCGGAGATCAGCGCCATCACGGAGTGTGCGCAAATGGTTTCCCGTCACAAGACCAGAAAGGCAACCATATATAGCGATAGCCAGGCGGCACTGAAAGCACTGAATAAAGAAGAGATAATGTCAGCAATTGTCAAAGAGTGCAGAGAGTCACTCGACAGGCTGGCGGAAAGCACTCAAGTGAGTCTAGCCTGGGTGCCCGGGCACGCGGGAGTCCCGGGCAACGAAATAGCAGACAATCTAGCCCGAAAGGGAGCAGAAGAAAGCTTGGTGGGACCTGAGCCTGGGATTCCCATCGCTCACAAAATCACCAAGGGAGTAATCAGCAGGAGCATAACAGTAGAAACCAACCGCCGATGGAGATCATCGACTGGAATGAGACAGTCAAAGATCTTCATCAAAGGCATGGATGCGAAAAGAACCAGCCAACTGGTTAAATTGACCAGAGCAAATATGAGGCTGGTTATTGAGATAATAACAGGACACTGTCGCCTAAACAGGCACCTGACAGTGATAGGAGTTAAAGACGACCCCATATGCCCAGAATGCTTGGAGGAAGAAGAGACCAGTCTCCACCTACTGGCTGAGTGCCCAATGTACTCTCTAAGCAGATGGGAGACTATGGGCACGGACAGACTGAACAAAGAGGATCTGGAACTTTGAAGGTGGATCAGATAGTTCGATTCTGCAAGGATACTAGAAGATTTGACAGGGCGCCGTGAAGAATGCTGGGATACCCAATCTAATCCCAGAGAGGTGGCTGGGGAAATGGACGAAATGGGCAGCAGAATAGGCGGTCGGATCGTCCGCTCGGCATGGCCGGCGTCCCCCACAAGAAAATAATAATAATAATAATACCCCTTTCCGGCCATGAGGCGTAACTTTATACATATATGATCACGCCCACCTACCTACATAGGCATGCTATATGCCCACATTTTACCTAATTAATTTTGTCCTACGTAATAGGTGTTGAGCCTATTGCCGTGTTGAAATGAACAGGCGCAGGTCGTACGACCCATTAAGAATTTTTCAAGCCGCCCATAAGGGCTCCAAGTTGGTTTAACGATTGTCATTTTACTGACAACCGGGTTTCATTTCGAGTTTTCCTTCTCTATACAATGGATCGTGTTGCCAAAGTGTTTCCTTAGTAGCCTTTTACTACACCCTCAGGATTAATTAGGGTGGCGACATTTTGTACTCTTTCCCGTCCCCACTTGGGCATAAAATTAAAACATATCAGTTTCAATAAAAAAAAAATTGACAGTTGAATCCCTTACTTGCAATCTAAAAATGCTTGTCCCTTCACACTTACAATGATTTTTCTTTTGCCAGTCGCAAAGAGCGTCGGCGGAGTCGCCCATGAGCGTGTAGTAGAACCTCCAGACTGGGTCCTGGACTACTGGCACCCGTTAGAGAAGGCCCACTACCCTGAGTACTTCAAACGTCGCGAGGAGCGCAAGAAAGACTTCATAGCCATGTGGGAAAAGGAACATGGACCCGCTGACAAGCAGGAAAAACATTGATTTGTATTTATAGTTGTGTATTATAGTGAATTGTGTTAATTTAAAAAGTTGTTTTACTTACCCTTCTTTTTATAGGGTTCCATACCTTCTTTTTATTTACGTCATGAAAAACCCTCATGGATGTTATGCCGGACTCCTACTGACTAAAAATCCTCACGTTACGCCCAACAGCCTATGGTTGGGAGCCCCGGGTAAGCCCTCAGAAGGATACCCCAAGACTCCCAACAGACCTACGGCTACCACTACGGCCTCACCTAGGGGGTGTTCGGGTGCTATCCCGCTTCTTACGTGGGGCGTGCGTGAATCCCTCACGCTGTCGTCTACGGCCTGCTTCTAAAGACTGTGAGCAACCTCCTCACCTAAAGGACATAAACCGGACCCTATTCATGAGACTTCACTGTCCGTCACGAGGTTATATCTCACAACGGTGATAGCCAGAGACATGATTTTTTACAGATGTGTTTCTGTTGCCACTTTAACAACAAATACTAAAAACATAATAATAATAATTAAGGGGGGCTCTCATACAACAAACATGTTTTGGGTAGGTACGGATCCCTCAGTGCGCGAGTCCGACTTGCACTTAGCCGGTTCTTTCTTTAACGTGAGTAAAATCGGCTTCAGTACTTAAAGTCCACTTTATCGAAATGACCACTTTATCAAAATGACCACATCTTCGTAATGACTACTGCTTTTCACACAATGTCCACTTCATCAAAATGACCACTTTTTCATAATGACTACTGCCTTGTTCAAAATGACCACTCTACCAAAATTATAAGACATACTACTAAACAAACAAATAAAAGAGAAATACATTAAATAATTTTCAAAACAAATGAACATCGGTAAAACAAAAGAAGATCGGCAAAACAAATGAAGATCGGCAAAACAAATGAAGCTCGGCAGAACAAATGAAAGTCGTCAATACAAATGAAGATCAGCAAAACAAATGAAAATCGACAAAACAAATGACTGTCGGATAAACAAATGACGATCGAAAAAACATATGCAGGTCAATAAAATGGCTTCAGTACTTAAAGTCTACTTTATCAAAATGTCTACTGTCTAAAATGTCTACAGTACCAAATTGACCAAAAGACTAAGCAAATTGACAAGGTCAATAATTATTGCAGCATATTTTGTAATCTAGGTGCGATTACCATTCAAAAAAATAGGTGCAAGCAATTCTCGACCTTAATGTCACTTATCTAAAAATGTGCTTTTAAGCGTTTATAGACATCACTTACCAAAAAAATTTAAAAAATAAATAGATATTATGCATGCTCATAAGGTCGAAATTTGCTTTGACCCATTTTTGTAATCTACATGCAATAAGTATTAAAAAAATAGGTGCAAGCAATTCTCGACCTTATGTACAAGCATAATAAGTATTTATTTTTTACATATCCATGATTAGTGGTCTATAAACGCTTAAAAGTACATTTTTGGAGAAGTGACATTAAGGTCGAGAATTGCTTGCACCTACAATGTGTAACAAATTACACCTTTTCTTGAATGGTAATCGCATCTAGATTACAAAATATGGCTGCAAGTAATTTGACCTTTTCTTATAGTCTTCTCTTTTATTGATCTGCATGTGTTTTTTCGATCGTCATTTGTTTATCCGGCCGTCATTTGTTTTGTCGACTTTCATTTGTTTTGCTGATCTTCATTTGTTTCCTCGATCTTCATTTGTTTTTCGATTTTCATTTATTTTGCCGATCTTCATTTGTTTAGCCATTATAGACATTATAGACATGTGGGTATATTGATAAAGTAGACATTATGGACATTATGGTCAATTTGGTACTGTAGACATTTTAGACAGTAGACATTTTGATAAAGTAGACTTTAAGTACTGAAGCCGTAAAATCCTACAGAGATGCTATGCCGGGCTCCTACGGACTAAAAACTACACATTTCCTACCTAACGCCTACGGCTGGGAGCCCCGGGTAAGCCCTCGGAAGGACGACCCCAGGATTCCCAACAGACCTGGGCTATCACTGCAGCCTCACCTTTGGGGGCTTTATAGGACACTAGATGTTCCCGGCGGCTTCGTCCGCGTAGATGCTCAAACTACTTACATCTACCTTAGGCGTAATTTAATTCGCTTCAACGGTTTAGGCGTGGATGACACACAGTCTATCAAGCTTAGCAGAACCTTACTCTGGGCGAAGCCGCAGTGGTGGCCATAGGCACATAGGTTTGTTGGGAGTCCTGGGACAATCTTTCGAGGGCTTTCCCGGGGCTCCCAACCATAGGCTGTTGGGCGTTACGTGAATTTTTTAGTCAGTAAGAGTCCGGAATAGCATCCATGATGGTTTTCCCGCACGTTAAAAAAAAGCAGAACCGGCTTATGGGGTTATGACCATTCTTAGTTTCCCAGCAAGGGAAAGTCAGCAAATGATGCAATTCAAAAATATAAAATACTAGCTGAACCCGCAACCTCGTTTACGTCACATAAGGTGTATGAAAGGAGAGGTATTTCTTCAGCAGACTCGTCAAGCAGCGTGTGAAACTGCCCTGTTTGCTTAATCATAAAAGAGTTTAATTATGATTAAGCAAACAGGGCATTAAGCTCTTTTATGATTAAGTCAACACGCCAGTTTAGATTTACCCATTTTTAGATTCTTATGTCTATGTACGATTCTATAAAGTGATATAACTTTTTTATTTATAAACCGATTGACATAAAATAAACACTTAATGTTAAGTGGAGCAAACCTCAACACAATAAAGAAAACCGCATTGCAATCGGTTAAGCGGTTACTGAGATTAGCGTGCACAAACGTACAGACAAACAGACAAAATTCTAAAAATCATTGTTTTGGGTTCTATTGCGTTCATAAAGCCCCCCTATAATATTATTTCTTATTTTTCTTCCATCTACAGACAGCGACTTGTTACGATTTTATTATATGTATTGATATTGATGTTATGACGGATGTCTTGATTCTGGACTGACTTATTTCAGAGGAGTCCAAAATAATATAAACTAGCGGATGTCACGCGGTTTCACCCGTGTAGTTCCCGTGGGAATATGGGAATAAAATATAACATATGTTCACCGGGGATAGTGTAGCTTCCCAACAGTAAAAGAATTATTCAAATCAGCTCAGTAGTGTCGGAGCCTATTCCATGTAAACAAACAACACGCAAATCTTTCCTTTTTATTATATTACTATATAACGGATATGTTCACACAACGCTATCTGATCCCAAAGAAATTCCTGTCTCCGGTGGGGATCGAACCCACAAACCTCGTTCGTGATCAGCAGTCGCATATTTCGACCTCTAGACCAACGAGCAATCTGTAGTCCAGCATGAAATCAATGGAGAATTCACCACCACAGGCTTGTCTAAGGGTTTGGGTGTGAACCCGCTTTGGTGGATGGTGTTATACCGCTTCATAGGGTGGTGACTTATTCGCAGTTTGCCTTTATCGCAAAATGTTTACTGTTCCGAAAATGTCTGTTTCGCTGAATGTCTCTTTCGCTGAATGTCTCTTTCGCTGAATGTCTCTTTCGCTGAAAGTCTCTTTAGCTGAATGTTACTTTCGCTGATTGTCTCTTTAGTTGAATGTTACTTTTGCTGAAGGTCTCTTTAGCTGATTGTATATTTAGCTGTTGTCTCATTCGCTGAATGTCTCTTTCGCTGATTGTTTCGTTCGCGAAAAGTCGCGATAGTAACTTGACTATAACGTATGCTGAACTGAGCATCACCGCCAAAATACTTGCGTTTAAATAAAAAAATATATCAAAATTGGTTTTGCCTGTGGCACCGTAACTTTAGATAGTCTAAACCAAATTTGATGTATTTTTTTTTATTAGAACGCGAGTGTTTTGGCAGTTGAACAAACAGCTACAGTGAAGGTTACTATCGCGAATTTTTGCGAGAGACACGACACAATCAGCGAAAGAGACAAACAGCGGAAGCGACAATCAGCGCAAGAGACATTTTCGGCCCGGTAGACAATTTGTAGACAAACTGCGAAAAAGCCCATAGGGTATGTGGCTATTAAAAATTGTATTCACTGTTTTACAATTTTTATTGTTAAACTTATACAAAAAAATGTGATTGATCTGACAACAGGTTAGCATAATTTCATAACTTTTTAAAATATAAATTATTATGCACATGATAAGTAAAATATAACAAATTCTCTTAGAGCCGTTTTACAAAATATTACTCATTAATCAAGAAACGCTTGAGATTAGTTTTAGCTTTATAAAACT
Organism: Miltochrista miniata; assembly: GCA_933228765.1. NCBI lineage: Eukaryota > Metazoa > Arthropoda > Insecta > Lepidoptera > Erebidae > Miltochrista > Miltochrista miniata. Next base: position 10,758,700 of record OW121769.1, read on the forward strand.
ATGTTCAAGGGTTTCTCGAGTTTTGAAATAGCTACATTCTGTAATATGGCCCTTAGTTAAGAAATATACAAACATCCTGTTTTAAGTTGTGAATGTTAAGCTACTTTTTTTTGCTGTCTGTACACGACAAGTATAATAAAATGAAATATTTTTTTTACAATGGATCAGAAATTGCATGCAATAAATGCATACTTACATAACTTTTTAAATACATCTAATTGAGTACCCTACTTCATTTTTCAAATTGAAATTATAATCGTTATATTATTAAATTTATTTACACAAATAAAATCAGGAGTAAGAGTATACCGGTCGGGTTGTACAAAGAAAATTCTGGCACCAATTCTGTGCCCTTTCCATAGAGCAACTCGATCTATGACTTATGCCCGCCTTCCACTGCGAGCGAGTCGAATCCATTACGGACTCCGCTATACTCGTAACGATGATTTTTGATACATATCATGTCCGCTTTGGTGGAAGGACATGTATGAAAATCGTCGTTACGAATATAGCGGAGTCCGTAATGGGACCGACTCGCTCGCAGTGGAAGGCGGGCATTATCGGGAGTGGAGGCGCCATACTGAGACCCCCTCTGTCAAAGTGAACTCCGAAAGGATTACAAAATATTAGTGTACTGTTTTAATTGTTTTGTGTAAGTTCCATAGTTCCATAGTGACTGCCGATTGCTTTTAATGTGGTGTGTATGATTACAATTTCCCCCCGCAACATATGACAGACAGATATGTATCTGTCCTTCTTATAACGCGACAGAAAGAGATACACGTGTCAGAATTTACTTCTTAGAGACCGATCGGTATTATAAGAGTCGTATTACAAAATAACCCTTAATACTAAAGAAACGGTAGAGGTTAGTTTTCGCCTTAAAAAACTGCACTCAAACCTTTCTTTAGTTTTGAGAAACGATCTATAATACAGCCCTTTTATTTTAAAATATTCCTTGAAATTCGAAGATTGTATTCCGTATCTATCGCATTGCGAATAGCACGTGTGAGAAAAATTAGAGATAGTACAGATGGAAACCTACATACTAAATTCGCTGAGGCTCAATCGATGTTTTATGGATCAGCGGCAGAGAATTGAAGACGAGCGATCGACTAAACACAAAAATGAACCTCATGAAGCAAAATAATCGGTAGATTTTAAAGAAAAAAATAACTTAAATGGCCAGCTCCATGAACGCACACTTCATACTACATATTTGAATGATTAGTGGGCTCTGGAGACGGCCAATACGACTTGACATGTCTCTTGTTGATGCACGTTGATGCACGCACACTTGAAGCTACTTTCATTCATATTTTAGCAGACTTGTCAAAACACATTGACCGTCTCCGGACCCCTCAAATTGCACACACACAGCAAACCAAAGTGGATCGCTACTATATTATAAAAAGAATCATAAAATATGTACACTATATTCAAACTCTTGTAAACCATGCAACACCACAGTCACAATATTATTAATAACGGTACATCCATACGTCTAACGGGCACTAGATAATGTAGCGAAGAGACTTGAGACGATAATACCACAAATTAGAGATAGAACAGATGGAAAACTCATGTATGTACTTTTTTTTTCACACCTACCCTCTACTACACACACTCGTGCACAAATCTGTATCGAAAATTCAGTTGAGACCGCCTGGTCTCGTGTCTGTGAATGAATTGTCTATGTGTGCGTAGCCTTAGCGAATTTAGTACCTACGTAGGTTTCCATCTGTACTATCTCTAATTTGTGATAATACCTAATTAAATTTAAATCACAAATTCGATAGTAGGTACAGATGGAAACCTACATACTAAATTCGCTGAGGCTACGCACACATAGACAACGCTCACAGACACGAGGTCAAGAGATTTTCATAGTACTTTTCGATACTGAATTGTGCGCGAGTGTGCGTAGCAGAGGGTAGGTGTGAAAAAAGTACATTCATGAGCTTCCCATCTGTACTATCTCTAATTTGTGCTTAAAGGGAGTGAAATAAGGTGGATATTATCATACCAAAGAGAATTTCATACTTATACACATTGCAGCGCCCGTGGTTACGGTAGGACTGATTGTCAGTCCAATCGCGACCACTGGCGCTGCAACATGGCCGAAACATCGGTGCATGTATCTAAGTAAAAAGTATTCGCGTGAAGTCACGAATTCTGTAAGTATGAGTGTTAAAAAACCGTGATAGTTTAAAAATAACAAAGATAATTTGTTGGCCGGGTATCTAAATAATCTGGGATATTCTTACACAGTGAAATGTAGCCAAAAATAAGCTAATATAAGCTTGTGCTATGAGATTTATTTTTTACACTCATTATCTTCAAAAGTCTCTTCACCACGCTAGCTTATAGTCTGTAAAATAAAGCTTGATTCAAATGAAAGTTGTACCTGTTGACGTAAACAAAAATAGACTTTATTTCAATAGCATAAAGTCTTTGTTTCGACACGAAGGCTTACACCGCAGGGAGTGAGAGCACAGTTCAAAACTACAAATAACTACTTTACGCTTTTGAAATAAAGTTCATTTTTGTTTACGTTCACACAATTATCATTCGAATCGAGCTACGTTTTACAGACAGGGGTCCAAGTATGTTATTTCAATTTTATCATAACAGAATCATCGCTTAATAGCAACGAAAACTGTAAAATAGTACCATAGACAAAGCGTCGGCTTTATGTTAAGGTACGGTCAGCCTAAGAAGTAGATTAACACAATCGAAATTTACGAAATAGATTAATGAAAGTAAACTTATACGTAGTGTTTGAAACAATCTTGTTATAAACTGTTTTTTTTATACCATTAAGGCGGCAGACAAGCATACGGCCCACCAGAAGGACTAGCGGTCACCGCAGCCTATGAACGTTTGCAACACCAGAGGCGCCACTCGCGCTGCCGACCCTGTAAAAACTTTCTAAGAACTTTTGAAGAACCCCATACTGTAGGCATTTGGGAAAACCGAGTGTATATTTATAGAAAAACTAGCTGACCCGCGCAACTTCGTTTGCGTGATAAGTGAAGAACCGCTCGACCGATTTTGTGCAAACTTCACATAAACCATCTACTAAATAGTTCGAACAAAGCCTAAACATTTGGTTTGGACAGGTGAGCCCGTTCTTGAGTTATAAAGTTACAACGAAAAGTGGCATTGATTTATATATATATAGATAGAAGATAGATTGTTACATACAGGTACCACGTGTAAGTTTTCATTAAAGAATCTATTCCTTAAATTTCAATAGCGTTTAATCTACTTCTGAGGCTGAATGTACGATTCCCAGGGCTTACTCTGGGCTTCCAACCGTAGGCAGTAGATAGGGAACGTATATTTTTAGTCGGTAAGAGTCCGGCATAGCATCCATGACGGACAAGTTAAAATAAAGGGGGACTGTACGATTATGATTTTGTTCGGACACAATATTGAAATACCAAACTTGGGCCCCAGATTGGCCTTAACATCAAATACTCCATAAATATATATAGTCCATATTATTGTATATTCGTTCAGTGTCCCCCGAGCGCCTGTCCCCGTCCCCAGTTGTGGCCACCGAATATTGTCCCGCCCGGCCGCGTGGGCACTCTAGCTTGAGGCGCAGTACCGAACCCACCTACGTACCGAGTGTCCGGAAACATACTTTTCCTGTTGATAAGTTTAATAAAATTCTATTAATATTAAGTACATACTATTGCAGGGTATATTGTAAATTGTAAGTTTCGAGTTATTAAGCACTAACGGATGTCACGCGGTTTCATCCGCGTAGTTTCTGTTACCGTGGGAATATGGGAATAAAATATAGCCTATGTTATTCCCTTCGGCCAGATTGGAAACCAACGTTTGGAAACCGGTTTCGAAAACAGAATTATTTTTCTTTTAACGAAACCTGGTTTCCAATAAGGAAACACAATTCTGTTTTCGGAACTGGTTTCCAAAACAGAAAGTTTGATCTTCTTTCGAAACTCGTCCAATAAAACTTTAAAACTCTGTTCGGTAAGATATAATTTCCTGGCCACATAAAAGTATCATTATGTGTATAAACAAGACAGTTAGGACACTGTATAGAAATAATTTCTCTATATTTTTTTCTAATATTATACTAAATTAATATGATTTTACTGAGTATTCTTAGTTTTCAAATTTAGGTGAAAGGAGATCATTCACGTTTCATACATTTTTGGGCCAATTCTGAAAGTGCCGGCCAGAAAAAAAGAATGTAATATTCGCATAGAACACACAATTTCTAGCAAAAAATACTACTACATTAACCCTATGCGTGCTATGGTTTTGTTGTTACATGCTTTTAAAATACGAGAAAAATGTTATTTTGATGATGTATTTTGATACATTTCATGACTTGAATGATTTGATGAAAAGTGATTTGTTTTTACGTTATTCTATTGTAATAAGAAAGAATTATCATTTTACTAATTATCTACGTACCTACGCACAAACAAACGTACGTAACGATTCACAACAAGTCCAAACTTGTTTCAAAAAACTTAGACAAAGGTGCCGCGCGCGCTTCCCCCCAGGCTTAAGCGACAGGTACCTGGCAAATCACCCCGCCACCTCCCGAAGCCCGATGGGTGCGATGGGGCCCTACCACCAACCCCGGAGTCCAAGCCAGCCTCACCTGCGAGTGGTGCACCTGCTGATAAACGGATGAGGTCATGGCGCACAGAAAAGGAAAATTCGAAACTAAACCCTATACCAACCCGTCTGGCCAGCGTGATACAGTAAGGCCAAATATCCTCCTATGATACACACAACAAAACAACGGCCCCCAGTTCTCGGCACTCCCGCTGTCCCCGATCACGGCAGCGGTCGGAGTGATGGCGGGAGGGGGGATGCTAAGAATCTCCGGGTCACGGGATGCTGCCATACAAAACTTACCCTGGCTACGTTTAATGGAACTACTCTGCGCCTGGACGAGCGGCTCACCGAACTCGAGGTAGAACTAGGTCATATTAACTGGCACATCCAGTATTGTGCGAGGTCCGAAGAAAAGGGGAGGACACGCTAACCCTTGCCTCAGGCGACCTGTTTTACTTTCGGGAAGGTGACGGAAGACATTCTTCCGAGGGCAGGATTGGCTTTATGGTGAAAAAGGACCTTGTTAGCAGCTTTGTGGAGATCAGCAGTGTTTCGCCTCGGGTAGCGTACTTAATACTGAGACTCACCAACAGGTACACCCTGAAGGTGATACAAGTGTACGCCCCGACCTCGAAAAGCACTGTCGAGGCAGTTGAGACCGTGTACGAGGACATAGCAAAAGCACTACATGGTTCTGCCAAGACTCACTACAGCGTTGTGATGGGGGACTTCAATGCCAAAGTGGGAGTACAAGAACGCGGCCAAACGAAGATCGTCCCCTTTGGTGTAGTGCGCAGAAATGACCGGGGCCATATGCTTGTCAGTTTTCTTGAGTCTCAGGGGCTCTTCTTGATGAACTCTTTCTTTAAGAAGAAGCCCCACAGAAAATGGACTTGGTGATGCCCCGACAAGGTCACAAGGAACGAGATAGACTTCATCATGACGGACAAGAAGTTATAGACTTCCTTTCAGAGATGTCTCTGTGGTTAACAGGTTTAATACCGGTGGTGATCACCGACTTCTAAGAGTATATCTGAATTTGGACTTCCGAGCTGAAAGGGCCCGTATGATGAAGCCTACTCTCCGATCTACCGCGCTCCAGTTAGCCTAAGGGGCTGAGAAACGTTAGAACTTCAAAATCGTTTTGATCTGCTGGAAACCACTAGCAATATTCACTATAAGGCCGAGAATATGGTCAGGACGCTACAGCAAGTGTCCCGAAGGTTTTTGTCCGGAAAAAGCAATAACAGGTGCTCTAAGCTCTCGCCCGAGACTCTCGAACTTATGAGAATAAGACGGGAAACGTCATCTGCGCACTCGTCTTCGTCAGACCAGCGGGATCTAAATCTCAGAATCCGAAAGCTGATACGACGCGACCTTAGACGCTATAACACCAGCATCGTCGAGGCAGCAATCGAGCAGAACAGGGGTACCAAAGTATTTGCCCAACAGCTTGGAAGACCCCGTCTGATGAAACTGAAAACAGCGGATGGCTGAACTGTGACCTCTAGGTTCGAGATTCTCGAGGAAATTAAGAGCTTTTACAGAGACCTGTATGTATCACGGACAAAAAGGCCGACGAGTAGGACCCTACTGATTGTGACCACCGAGTCCCACTATCGCGCCACTATAGCGAGGACATTCCGGACATCGGTCAGGGCGAGGTGAGGGTGGCTCTCGGACAACTTAAAAAACAACAAGTCCCCTGGGGAGGACGGAATTACAACTGAACTACTGATGGCGGGGGGGGGGGGGCTCCGGTTCTCAACGAGCTGACATGTTTGTTTATTCCGTCCTCCAACAGGGACAAACACCTGAAGCGTGGAGCGGGAGTGCGGTGGCTCTGTTCTTCAAGAAAGGTGATAAGACCTTGCTGAGGAATTACTGAGCCATGTTTACAAGTTGTTCTCGAGAGTAGCCACAAACCGCCTCGCCGGAAGGCTCGACGAGTTTCAGCCAAAGGAGCAAGCCGGATTTCAAAAAGGCTTCAGAACCGTGGACCACATCCATACTGTACGGCAGATTGTACAGAAAACAAACGAGTACAATCAGCCGCTGTGTATGGCTTTTGTGGACTACAGGAAGGCCTTTGACTCTGTCGAAATAAAATACTCTTTATCTTTATTTTACATGCTCCTTTATGTAGGAACGAGAAATCAAAATTGGGCATAAAATATGCCTCTGCCTCACCCTTCGGAGAAACAGGTATAATTATATGTATGTGTGCTTATTATGTGTGCTGAAAGACATAATTAATAAAATAAATCACTTTTCAACTGCTCATATCATTAGAATGACACTTTCGAAATAACATTTTTCACGAATTTTAAAAGCATGTAACAAAAAAACCATAGCACGCACAGGGTTAATGTAGTAGTATTTTTTGCTAGAAATTGTGTGTTCTATGCGAATATCACATTTTCTTTTTCTGGCCGGCACTTTCAGTTTTTGGTCCAAAATGAATGATGTCCTTTATACGAGTAATATTATTGATAATAAAGAATAGATACAAATTTCAATCAGCTAGAAGAGTTTTGAAAGAATATCTAACTTTCTGTTTTGGAAACCAGTTTCGAAAATAGAATTATTTTTCTTAATTGGAAACCAGGTTTCGTTATAAGAAAAATAATTCTGTTTTCGAAACTGGTTTCCAAACTTTGGTTTCCAATCTGGCCGAAGGGATGTTACTCAAGGCGAATGTAGCTTTCCAATGGTAAAAAAGAAGAAAAATATGGTGAAATTTTTTTTTAAATCGGCACAGTAGTTTTTGACTTTATTCATTACAAACATACACACTCAAAAATACGATGTTTTCCTCTATATTAGTTTAAATAGGAGTTGGATTTAAATTGTTTGAACTATTTATATTTAAAAATACTTACAGGAAGGCCGGTGGTGTTAAAAGAGCTGGTCCACCAAACTCTTGTGGGTATTTGAACAGCAGGAAGAAGGACAGGTGACCGATCAGGATACCCAACAGTTCCATTATACCTCTGAAAATTATTTACAGCCAACATTATGGATACATTTTAGCGTGATATATACATACATAGTCACGCCTGTATGCTCAAAGGGGTAGACAGAGGCATACTATACATATATTACTATTTTTGAAGATTCTTGCAGGGTCGGCAGTGGGAGTGTTGCAAATGTTCATAGGCTATGGTGACCACATTCCATCATCATATCATCTTGACCTATAGATTCCCACTGTAAGCGTTTCGGTTGAACGTCGATAAGTGCGCCTGGCACCCTATAATTTTATTATGGGTGGTTATAGAAGGTGAGTTAGCATCGAAAATGAATTCTTCTTATTCAATTTATAATATAAATTAAATAAGAAGAATTCATTTAAATGTCATCATGTAAAGTGACCTAAGCCTCTATTTTATAGAGGCTTAGGTCACTTTACATACATACATATAGTCACGCCTATATTCCCGACGGAATAGGCGGAGGCATAGAATAAGCCCATATAGTTTTATGTCCCACGTAATATGTGGTGAGCCTACTGCCGTGTTGAAATGGACAGCCCGTGACGACCCACAGTTGAAATTTTTGATAGCGCCATTTTGTAAATTTTCCCGTCGACACATGTAAGCATGCAAAATGAAATTCCTTTGAAAGATTTTTATACTATAACTTACCCTCCACTAATAACTAAGTTGAACGCCAGCAGCACCCAAGGCAAGTACATTGCCTTAAATCTGGTGCCGAACCAGAACGATACGATGACATCTTTGTTCAGTTGGCACCACACGTATAAGACCGATAGTACCATTGGGTCCATCAGGATCTGGAAGAAAGGATAATTTGTATAGGTTCAAATTAATGTCACAGACAATAAATAAATATTGGTGGACAATCTCACACAACATCGTCTAGCCCAGGCCTTCCCAACCTTTTTCAGGCCACGGCGCCCTTATGAGTTGAGAAAATTTTCACGGCGCCCTCACATGCCACTTGAAATCTCACCCCCCCCCCCCCTCGTCGTTCCTCCGCTGACAATCGCCTCGTTGGCGCAGCTATTCAATGGTATCCTCCTCCGCACACGTCTCTTTCCTGTGCCATGTCTCGGCAAACCCTACCACGGTGGCCACTTTGGGAGTTTGGTTACTTCCCGCGTCTTTGGGGTTGTCCGCGTGTTACTCCGCTTCTTGGGTCTGGTAAATTGGTGAAAGGGTGACAGGTGAAATTTCACGTTTCAAGCTGTGGTCTTGGCCCCGCTTCTCTAAGGACGGTGAGCAGCTCCCGCCCCGTCCATAGGCGAAGACAAGTGTATGACGCCCTCGCTGCAGACTGCGAAACTCAGGTTAAAGAGTAATCTCCCACTCGCTCCCCTCCCTGTCGTCTCTTTCACAAACATGAGACCTGCTCGCAGAAAAATGCGGTGGCGTCTCACTTACTCCAGCTGGAGATCATGGCTCGCACCGTAGTCTCCAGCCGTGATCTCTAACCGTGAAGTGCGCAGCATGGGCGCATCAGCGCTAGGTCCTAGTAGCAGGTCTAGGTGTGGACATTATATCGCTGGAGACCACAATACGAGCCATGACATCCAGCGAGATAATGTCCACATCTAGACCTGCTACTAGGACCTAGCGCTGATGCGCCCATGCTGCGCACTCCACCAATGTATGGAGCACAGTGTCCTCGCTGCGTTCCTCGCAGTGCTGGCACTCGGCCGTGTTCTCCCGGTGTATTCGCCACAATACTTACCGATGCACCCGTGCCCGGTAGTTATCTGTGTCAATCAATAGGAGAGATACTTCCTCTACAGCCACTCGTTTATGATCGGTCTGATCGCCCCGATCGTGGCGTTGCTCCCCCTTGGTAGTTCAAGTCGCACATTCCAATTCTCTATGATTTCCTGATGGAGCTCGCACCGCTGAGCAGCTGGCACAACTTAAGCCAGGGAAGCTGTGTGTGATATACCACCGCCTATATTACTACCTCTCTCAACTAAGACACTTCAAGGCGGTCAACGCTGTGAGGACTCAAACACCAAGAAGAATTGTTAAAAAAAACAAAAAAGTGGACTTGACAGACAGACCTTTTTTTACAAACGAGTTTTACAGTGGAAACCGTGACTTGGCAAACGACGAGTAGGACGTCCACTCGCCAAATAGACCGACCACCTGGACCGTGTGGCGTTAGTTGGGAGAGGCCTGCGTCCAGCTGTGGACTGTCATAGACTGATTTGACTGACTGATTAATTGCATGTTTGAGATATTTTTTATTATCTTTCCTTTTTTTACGGACACAGGGGCGCCGCGTGGAGTCTCGCGGCGCCCCTCTGGACTTCCTGCGGCGCCCCAGTGCGCCGCGGCGCACAGGTTGGGAACCCCTGGTCTAGCCCAAATTAGGCTAATATAAGCTTGTGCCATACATATTATACACTAGCTGACCCCGCAACTTCGTTTACGTCACATGAGGTGTATGAAAGGAGACGTATTTCTTCATCAGAGGCGACCGAAGGCGTGGACTGAATTGTTTTAAAATAGCCTTAATCTTTAAGCTCTTTTATGATTAAGCCAACACGCCAGTTTAGATTTACCCATTTTTAGATTCATATGTCTATGTATGAATATGATGTATGATTCTTTAAAGTGATATTAACTTTTTTATTTATAAACCGATTGACATGAAACGAATACTAAATGTTAAGTGGAGCAAACCTCAGCACAATAAAGAAATATGCACTGCAATCGGCTAAGCGGTTACTGATAATCGTGCACAAACATACAGACAAATAGATATACAGAAAATCAGACAAAAATTCTAAAAATCATTGTTTTGGGTTCTATTGCGTTCATAAAGCCCCCTATATTATTTCTTATTTATCTTCCTTGTACAGACAGCGACCTGTTACGATTTTATTATATGTATTGATATTGATTAGATTAGAAAACACCCCAACTCCGAAACAAACATTTGTGGAATGCACAAATATTTGGACCGACCCAGGATCTCCAGCACGGCAGGCGGTTACACTACCAACTGCGCCACAGAGGCAGTCACAGACAATGATAGTCTATAGCCAGAAAAAAAACGTAGGTAACTATTGTGTAAAGTCTTAATGACAGGATCAAGTTCACGAGCTTGTATGCTTGCTCTGTGCTCACAGTGTTTTATAATCGCTCAGTAGCGGTCACTCTTGTTTTATGGCCAATAACGATAGATATAAACGTAGTACAGCATAATATGACACACCAAAAATTGAAAAAAAATTAGTTTTGAAATTATGAAGCTTTTCTTAAAAGGTCATTGAACTTTGACAAAAACATTTTTACAGATTTTGCTCGAAATAATCAAAATTTATGGTGGTTAAAATTAGCAATGAATGGAGGAATATATTCGTAATGATGTGCAGAAATTACAAGTCTGCACCTGCCCTAGCATACGATATAAAAATTCATTTTCAAATTTTAGAAAAATAAATATAAAAACTTTTCTAGTGAACGGTCGCATTTTTTTTCACTATCTAACTAATGTCCAGTTATGTAGCTTCCTACTCATAAATTTTTAATTTTTTTCAATGCAGGTCAGCTGAGATAAGACGTTTCTAAGTTTTTTATAATTTTCTATGGAAATAGGGTTGTCACAAAAAATTTTGATGTCTGAAATTTATAATATTTAGAATGATGATACAATTGAGATATAATTATGGCTTGAAAGTTTTGGAATGGGTTAGTGATATTGTAGGTAACAATTAATATAAAAAATGTACTTGTTTATTTTAGCGAGATTTTTAAAATTATATCTTTTTTTTTCATAGGAATTCCTTGACGGCCGCATTTTTTAAAAATGTTTTTTGTTAATTGCGCTGATGAGGACTACCACAAAAAAAATTACGCGCTACAAGCAAAGGACAGCTGCGATATTCAGTTATTAAGATTTGAGTTAGTGTTGTATCTCAAGTCAATGGTATTGTTCAGTTGTGGTCTTTATATTTTTATGGGTTAGGAATCAAAAAGAAATCCAAATTTATTCATTGATATTACACTTATCTTCTTGCGATATGGCAAACTGAACTATACCATAGAAATGAGTGACAACCCTTACCCCTCAAAACTTTAAAATTGAATTTCAGAGCTATCCTGGGCTTGTAGCGTCTAATTTTTTTTTTGGTAGTAGTACTATCCATAATTAACAATTCGGCATCTAAAAAAAATGCGACCGTCAAGGGATGCCCCTAGAAAAAAATAAATAAAATAATTACAAAAAAAAATATTTTCGCTAAAATAGACAACATTCGTTCATTTTTTTTAATAAAAATTCTCTCTAAAATAGTTTCGCATTATATACCATTGCGGTTATACACCATTAAAATCGTTACGACTTAGTTTCTTTTCATAAACGTTTTATTTAATTGAAATTTAGGATTGTTATTATTATTTCAGTTAAATGTAGTTTACTCTTCATATACGTAAACATATAATTAATACAAAAGAACAGGCTGTTTTGATTCATAATCATAACACATAAAAAATTTAAGGATCACAACTGAACTATACCATAGATTTGAGTGACAACCCTAACTCAAAACTTTAGTGTTGAATATCCCAGCTGTCCTGGGCTTGTAGCGTCTAATTTTTTTTGTGGTAATAGTACTATTCACAATTATCAATTCGGCATCTAAAAAAAATGCGACCGTCAAGGGATGCCCCTAGAAAAAAATAAATAAAATATTTACAAAAAAAAATATTCTCGCTAAACTAGACAACATTCGTTCATTTTTTTTTTATAAATCGATGCCACGACTATATTTTAATCATGGAAAAATGAAACAACGAAAATAATACGAATAACAAAGGAGATGAAGGGTTTCTATGGTTTCTATGGACTTTTCTCGATTTCTTAAATTTTTCTAAAACTATGGGTGATAAAAATTTTGGAGTTTAACTATCTGCTTAGTTTGGCTATTATCCATCATAAAACATAAAAAGAAGAGAGTGACCGCTACTGAGCGATTTTAAGACACTGTGGTGCTGTGTCATTGATGCTCTACACTTGAGTCTACACAATAAGAAGTTGTAAACATTGCACAAAAGTTTTATAATTCATTTATTAATTGTTGTTTCAGGTGGTTTGAAATAGGTGTTTTAATGTAGACAAGTACAACCATAACATTTAAACCATTTTAACGATCAGCTAGATTTCAGCAAAATGCAAAGCTATTGAAAACCGCATGAAGCCATTCACACTCCCGCATTTTGCCACTAGCCTAGCAGATGTTTTGCTTCCTAGATAAACCAGAAGTACTTAGCTAATATCTTCCCTCAGACACATCACAACAATATTATATCTTCATCGCAAGGATCCCGCAAGCCATTTAGGCATCACAATGGTGCAACCAAATAGTGCGTACGTCCGTACGCACTGCACAAAATTAAAAACCATCTGTTGTTTGTCCCATGAATACATCTTACTAATCTTACTAATATTATAAATGCGAAAGTTAGTGAGTGTGGATGTTTGTTACTCTTTCACACTCTAACGGCTCAACGGATCTGGCTGAAATTTGGTAGAGGGATACATTATAGTCTGGAATAACACATAGGCTACTTTTTATCTCAGGAAAAGTTCCCATCGGAAGCGGGAACAAACTTTTACGCGGGGGAAGCTGCGGGCAACAGTCAGTAATTAATAAAGTTAGTAACAAGTTAATTCTGTTATCTAAAATACTCACGGGTAAACCAACAAGCAGTCCAATGACCACACAACAAGCCCAGTTGAATATCAGCATATAAAAGTAATCAGCCGGCTTGCCCGCAAACATGCCCGTCTCCAATCTCTGAGAGTAGTTGTATAAAAAGTAGCAGTTGATTAGAAAATGGAAGCCTGTGCCAGGGCTGATCGGGTAGAAGAATAGGGCAGTAAAGGGTCTCCATATCTGTGAAAAAGAGCACATAATTATTATAGATTTAGTAACGTAAAACTAATATTATAAATGAGAAAGTTTGTGAAGATGTTTGGATGTTTCTTATCAATCACGCTCTAACGACCGAATGGATTGGGTTGAAATTTGGTACAGAGATAGCATATAGTCTGGAATAGCACATAGGCTACTTTTCATCTTGGGAGTATGTTCCCACGATCTATCTATCTGCCGACCGTAGGCATCCCTAGGGAGAATAATTTCCTTAGTAGACCACAAATGGCTAGACATGTTGGTATAGGGTTAAGTTTTTTCTCTCTTTCTTTTCTTAGCCAAAAGAAGAAACAGACTTGCAGGCATACTTGGGCTCACCTAAGATCTCATTATTGGACCCATACCATATGGAATAATAGAATGACCTATATTAGTATAGCCCGTTTGCTTTAAGTTTGCCGCTGGAATAGAGACGTAGTATGGAAAACAACCAGCAAACATGTAGTACTTATAGATTTCAACCAAAACAATAATTGCATGCGGTTTGTGAACTGTACTATTGTAAGTTTACTAGGCAGGACCCAAGCCAACTTCAGCTGTAAGTGGTGCACCTACTGACCAATTGATTGGGCTTTGGCACCAAGCACAAACATAAAACTGTACTTGCTTTTAGCAATCAATATCCCAAGTGCTAAACCCAAGTTTGAAATAGTCAGGGAGATGTTAAAATAAACAAGAAAAACATTAAATGTCTATCAAGTGATCAAATTAGACATAAAGGGACAGACTTCAGAAAAGTATTGTAAATTTTCACTTACTTGAAATTCACTAATGAAAGCGGTAGAGTCTAACACTAAATAACGGGCACTTAGCAGTCCAAACCTGCCAAATATACTGAATGCTATAGTGAGAGTCAACCAATATCTTGTAAAGAACGGTACACTGTTGTACCAGTCTTTAAATTCAGACATTTTTGTATGTAAACAAGCACTTTGATCACTAAGAGATAGGGAGTTGGTTACTGGTCCTTCCGTCCTTCGTATATTGTTCAAAAGACTTTTCTGTTGTTCTCCAAATCACAAATGAATTAAATGAACACAAATGACGAAATTATTAACTCTAAAATGTAAGTACACGTGTACTAAGAGAATTTGTCGGTCAAATTGAGGATGAGATGATTTTGTTGTTTTTGACAGTAAGTTTGTGATGATGAAATCTAGTCTATGGTCATGCTCATGAGTGTTGCTGTAGTAAATTATTATCTATACCGATAATTTAAAGAGGAATGATTTAAATGTTTGATTGCACTAATAGGCTCCGAAACTGCTGAACCTATTTGAAAAATTCTTTCATTGTTGGGAAGCTAAACTATCCCCGGTGAACTATGCTATATTTTATTCCCATATTTCCGTAATATTATTATATAATATGAATCAAACTTAGAATATCGGGAAAAACATTCCACGATGGCGCATGGCGGCTGGCGGAGTCGCGGCCGGGTATCAGCTCGCTTGTAACTTATAACCATTTTTTAAATATAGAAACACTTCGTATAAAAAAATAAAAATACTAGTGTCACTCGCAGTGTCTGTCAATGCAATCAGAGCTGTCAGTGTCAAGTCAAGTCAAACATCATCTGTTTTGTTTTGTGTAAAAAACGCCGGTTTGGGTTTACGATTATTTTGGATCCTCTTTCTTTTAAAGCAATAAAATGAATATGAGGATTCTTAGTAGGAGACTGTTTTCAATTACGAATTTATCGAGCCCAAGAAAATCAATTCGTTTCGCTTCCAGTGATACAAAAAAGGAACCAAAAAAAGAAGCTGAAAAAATTGAACCAGTTAAAAGTAAGTTGTTTGCTAGGAAGCTAGAAATGACAAATTAGACATTAATCCCTTGCAATTTCATTATCCTAATGTTTTATCTGTTATATGTCCTAAGTTAGATCAAGATCGAGGTCCTCGGGGCGCCGGACGTTGAACGAATAGGTAGGGACCGTGTTGTTTTAGTCAGTTGGTGTCTGGCGTGACATCTGTTGAGTGTTTCCCACTATAAGTTTAAAAAGCAAATGACTAAAAATAATTATTTAATGACTGAAAGGGTTCGATTGCAGTTATTTCGAAGGTCGAAAAGACTATGAAAATCAGTCTTTTTAATCCTTTAGTTCACACAACAATATTTCGATTTTTGAAATGGAGTTATTTTTCTCTTGGGAGTGTGCCAGTAATGAATCTATATATTTCCAGACACTGTTATTGATCATATCAACACATTTTCCAAGTTCTATTTATGGAGTAACACCATTAATAAATCTAATTTCACTAGTCTAGTCTGTAGTCCCTACATTGTCACCTTTCTTGAAGTTCTGGGACTCAATGAATCAGAATGAAATGATGATGATAGGGAGTGACATTGTATGACAATTAAAAATTATAGTTACAAATTATTTGATGACAATATTACTATGATATCTTTTGACTTTATATTTATTTTTTCATTATTTTCATTATTTTTTCATTTCTCTTCAGATATACTGGTGGAAAAATTAGGAGCTATCACTACATTAAGCTTTGACCGTCAAACAACAAGAAACAGTCTAGATATACCCACACTAAAACAGCTGTCGGATGCTATAAACGCCTTTGATGAAGACAATGATGCCAAGGTCCTGGTCATTAACGGTGAAGGTGGTACGTTCTGTTCTGGATTTGATGTGGATGAGATACTGGAGAAAGGCTATAGTAATATGACGGATGCTGCAGTAAGTAATTTAATTTTGTGGGTAGTTTTGGTAAAACTTCATTTACACATTTTTATGGTTCCATAGAGACATTGCTGTTTATCTGCCTGTCTGTGATCAGACTGTATCTCATGAACCGTGATAGATAGACTATTGAAAATGTCACAGATGATGTATTTTGTTGCCCGCTATAACAACAAAAACTGACAAAAAAAAGGTGACTCCATAAAACAAACATAAATATGGCTTTTGGCATGAAACACTTTGTTTGCGAATTCGACTCCACGCATGGCCGTTTTTATACCACTAAGGTAGCATACAAGTATACGGTCCATCTGATCGAACTGGTCACCGTAGCCAGTCTATGATCTTGGGGACTGTGAGTGTCCCCTGGGGTTTCCATAAGGCCTCAAACTGGATGCCAGCGGCGAGCGAGGTGAGAACGCGGCCCACGAGAATAAGAGAGGGCGGCGGCAGTGCGCTCCCACACAAGAAAGCCTCGCTCGGTGCATCAGCAAAGATAATATGATAGTACTAGATGATTCCGCGCGACTTGGCCCGCCTGAAACTTGTTACCCGTTCCCGCTTTCCATGGTAACATATTTCCTGGATTAAAAGTAGCCTATGTGTTATTCCAGGCTATTATCTATCCCTGTACCAAATTTCAGCTTAATCCATTCAGCCCTTAGAGCTTCTTCTTCTTCTTTTAATAAATGGCCCTCCGTTTATTAACAATTTTGCCAGTCTCCAGTAAAATAAATAGATACAAAATAAATCAGTAAAAAATGGCGATACGCCAGTCTCAAGTTTTCAATCATCTTCCTTAGAGCTTGATTGAGTAACAAACTTCCAAACATCCTCACAAACTTTCACATTTATAATATTAAGTAGGAAGTAGTATTACATAGAGATAGGCAACTCCCCCCGCGCCACAGCTGTCATTATAGTTGGCGGGTGTCGTGAGGGAACATTTGCTTAGTCTTATTGGTCACACGCACACATTCAAGCTTGATAACGTATGGAATTTCCGCCCTGTGGCCTCAGTTTTCGAAATTCCCTACTCTCTTGTACTCTGGCGCCATGACCTTGCTGCTGACATCCAGTTTGAAGCCTTAGAGGCGCGGCAATAATAACAAGTACGTCCCGTAGGCTCTAAGTTTGCCGCTGGCGTAGAGGCGTAGTATGGAAGGCGACCCGCAAACTAAGAGCGAACAGTATCTATGTAATTTTGTCCAGGCACGTCTGCTCCGTCGGCCGCTATGTGACAAGATCACGATAGCATCTGTTGCTGGATACGCAGTAGGGGAAGGCTTTGAACTGGCGTTGTCCTGTGACTTAAGAGTGATAGAAGATACGGCTGTTTTGGGCTGTCTGGGAAGACGATTTGGTATGTTTCTTGTTTCTTTTTATTTCTTTATTTATTGTACGCCAAGATAGTATTAAAGGATTGATATTTGAAACAGAATAGCAATATAATTGTCGGCCTTATCACTTAAAGCAATTTTACTCACTCTTATAGACTTTTATAATGGTTATACTGTGAAAAAAGCTCTTGCACGATATCTGCCCGTAGTAATAACTTTTTAACAAAATAGTCTGATTTCAATGGGATCACACGTAAAGCACCAGTTTTCAAATAAAAATAGAATCATCAAAATCGATTCACCCAATCAAAGTTACGAGTTAGCAAACATAGAAAAATACAGTTGAATAAGAACCTCCTCCTTTTCTGAAGTTGGTGAAATAGCACAGTACCTATTTGATGTTTCGAACAACTATTCTAATGTTGTAGGCGTTCCTCAATCTATGTACGGTGGAAGGAAGCTTACAGCACTAATAGGCCTCTCGCGGGCACTAGACCTACTCATCACCGGCCGCCTGATCTCAGGCACGGAGGCACATCAGTACGGGCTCGCTTGTAAAGTTACTTCCACAGGAACAGGTAATTAATTATTATTTAAATTATTATTATTAACATTTTCTCAACTGTTTTTAGAACCATAGAAACTTTGACAAACTGTCCCAGTGCACGTACTTCCTTCCTACTACAACCCTGGGTACTTCAAGATGGGCCTAAAGACGCACAAAATGGCCACTGTCTTGTTGGCCTTGAATTCGCTGAAAATCAAGTGGTTGGCGTCATTATAAATCGTCCTGCGCCTTCCGCTTCCAGTCCCAGCCTGCGACCTTTTGCAGGTCGTCGGTCTATCTGGCGGGTGGCCGTCCTAACCTATGTCTGCCGAGTCGCGGTCGCCCGAAGACGTCATTATGGCGAGCTAAATATGTAAAAAAAAGAGCTTGTGTGTATTGAAACCAAACCGACGACGTTGCAGACATTAGCTGCAAGATGTCGGGTGGTTAACTACGAAACTGGAAGTTTTGAGTTCGATTGCCACTCAGGATAAATCTCGTTGCAATGAGTACATTTATTTGTTGTGTATTACTTTACCAGAAAGTGGGTTAACGACACCACGATGGCACAATTTTTTTTTAATTTCCAGCTCTAGGCGAGTCAATAAAACTCGCAAAATCCTTGACGAAATTCCCTCAAAACGCGCTCATTATGGACAAGTTAGCGTCTGTGAACTCACAACTGAACCCCAATAGTGAGGAGAGTATGAGAGACGAGGCAGTCATGACCAGTCTACTTGGGAACGCGATTGTGGATATCTCGGAGGGATTGAAGAAGTTCCAAACAGGTATGGTATTTTTTTTTTTTTTTTTTTATATTCAGCTCGCCAAATTGACGTCGCCACCAGCCTGATGGTAAGAAAGCAGTGGCGCATCTAGCGATTGGGGGCCAGTTCTTACAGTGGTCCTCAAGTTGGCGGCCCTGTGATGTGCCTCTTCACGCTCCTCTTGAAGAACCCGGGATTGTAAGATGAGGGAAAGACGTGTGCGGGCAGGTCGTTCCATGTTTTTATAGTTCGACAGAGGAACGATCTTTTGAAACGCTCGGTTCTGGCGAAGATTCTCTCCACTGTGTATGAGTGGCATCTCTGACCGGCACGCGTTGTTCGGGATCGGAAAGGAGATGGTGGGATCAGGTTGAAGAGCTCTTCAGAACATTCGCCGTGATACATTCGATAGAAGGCAGCCAAGGACGCTATGGTTCTTCGCTGCGACAAAGGTTCGAGGCCTCCCGTCACCTCAGGACAACCAATTATTCGGATAGCACGTCTCTGCATAGCGTCAAGCGCGTCTAACAAGTACCTCGCGGAGTCATCCCAAAGGTGAGAACAGTACTCGACGCAGGGACGAATCTGCGTCTTGTACAGTAAACATCTCTGATGTGGCGTGAAATACCGCCTCACCTTATTCAGGATTCCCAGTTTCCGCGAGGCCAGACCAATACAGCTCTCTATGTAGTTTTTGTGATTGAGCTCACGCCGGACGTCTATACCGAGGATCTCCAGGTTGTCCTTTAGTGGAATTGTAATGCTCTGAAGAGAGGGCAGGGGTAGGAATGGGGACTTCTTAGCTGTAAACGCACACGCCTGTGTTTTTCTGGCATTGAACTCGACCAGGTTGTCTGAACCCCATTGGGCAATGCGGCCCAGGTCCAGATCGAGATCCGCCACGAGTTGTCGTCTCTTCTCATCCACGTCGCCTCGCCCTGCCGCTGGACGGCCAGAATAGCTCCCATGAAGAGTACTGTCATCCGCATAACAATGAATGCACCCAAGGGACAGCATGTCATTGATATGCAGAAGAAAGAGAGTTGGGGACAATACCGATCCCTGTGGTACTCCGGCATTTACCTGAAAAAAACAGGAAGCCTGACCATCACAGAGGACCCGAATCCGTCGCCCGTTCAGGAAGCTGGCCAACCAGCGGCACAACTGATGCGATAAACCATATGACGGCAGCTTGGAAAGAAGCGACGCATGCCATACCCTATCAAAGGCTTTTGCGATGTCTAGGCCAATAGCCAGATTCGCCGTGCCTCTCCATAGCCTCAACCCAGGTGTGGGTTATGTACGCTAGGAGGTCACCCGTTGATCGTTTCGGCCTAAAGCCATATTGGCGATCGTTAATTAACGAGTGATCCTCCAGATAGCGCATGAGCTGTTTGTTGATGATTAGCTCGAACACCTTGCAGATGACGGTGGTTACGGCTATGGGGCGATAGTTGGCTGGATCCGACCGATCCCCTTTCTTGGGGATCGGTTGGACATTCGCCTCCTTCCAAGCCTCCGGCACTTCTCCCGACGAATACGAAAGGCGATACAGGCGTGTTAGCGTTGGAGACAATTCAGCTGCACAATTCCTCAGCACCACGGCCGGAATGCCATCAGGACCACTGGCTTTCCGCGTGTCGAGTGACCGTAGCACCGCCCGCACATCGCACTGCCGGATTACAATTTCCGGCATCGTGGTTCCACAGTTGGCGATAGTGGGAGGTTGCTTGCCACAGTCATCGACCTGGGAATTAGCCGCAAAGAGCTTGGCCAGCATTTCCGCTTTCTCTTGGGCCTTGTGAGCCAGTGATCCGTCAGGATGGCGCAGCGGCGGCAGCGAGGGCTTGCAAAAGTTGGCCTGCACGGCTTTGGCCAGTTGCCAGTATCCACGGCTGCCCGTCGGATGTGACGTGAGCTCCTGACCAAGCCGCGTGACGCGCTGGGCGTCCGCTCTCTTGAAGGCTCTCTTACTGGACCTAGTGGCTCTGTTGTACGCTGCCTTGAGGCGGGCCACATTCGGGTCGCGCACAGCTCGAGCCCTGATTCAGGCGCGGTAAGCCGCCTGTTTTTGTTGAACAGCTACGGCACACTCACGCCCGAACCAGGGGCGGGCTTTGCGGATGCTGGCGACATCAGTGTATGGAATGTAGTATTCCATACCTAATGTGATTTCACCAGCAACCGCAAAGGCGCTTTCCGATGAAGCCCTCCCTGCAAAGCAGCGCTGACTCCACGGGACGGCTGCAAAGTATTCTCGTAGTCCGTCCCAGTCTGCTGACGAGTAGTGCCACAGTCGCCGCGTCACCTCTACTGAAATATACCAAAGGTATACCAGTTTAAATTGGTCATGCTATGGAAATTTTAATACTTACTTTAGATCAGGGCTTCCCAAACTTATTTGTACTGTGACGCCCTTGGAACATATCCATTTTTTTGACGACGCTACTCAGCCTAAAATAATATTTACCAATTTAATACAAATCTAGTAACTATATAGTGACCAGATAAAAACATTTATTATTTCTGTTATAAAATAAAAACAAAACAAGCATAAAGAAATATGTAACTGACTGTCTAATGCAGTAGGTGGTTGGCAGAGGTATTGTTGGTGGTGTCGCTGGACATAATGAACGCTTTCAACACAATCCCCTGTCGGCGAGGCACTGAGGTACCACAGCATCAGGTGGTATTCGATAGTCGTTGGGGTTTTGTCCAGCACGTCTGACAGTTGCTGACGTAGAAATCTAGCTAGACTGCGCCCTAATCTGGTAATCTGAGGAAGCCAGAAAGTGCGCTTCGCCGCCTCTACGACGGCGACGGACGGTATAATTTGCTCCAAGGAACTCTCCGGAGCGTTTATTTGGTTGGTCGTTCTAAAACTGGAGCTCTATATTTTCTTTTTCTATGTCTGGAAAGGTTTGTGATCTAGACATATTGCTGTGTAGAAAATAAAAATACCCAAGGATATCTTGCCGGACTCGAACCGATTAAAAGCACACGGTTCCTCTCTGTCTAGCCCTGGGTAACTCCATGGAAGGATTTTCCACGAAAAGGCAGGGTACATACATAAAATCACGCTTTTTTTTCTCAAAGGGGTAGGCAGAGATATACTCGCAACTACAATCAAAATGTATTATTTTACAGGTATCGGTAAACACGGTAAGTTCTACAAATTGACTGAGGTACCACTAAAAGACTGGGAATTAGAAGATACATTTGAGGAGATAGAGGTCAGGGAAGGACAAAAGAAGGCTGCTCAAACTAAAGATGAACCTAAGCAATAGATATGAATCTATTGATATGATACTATGTGAGGCTTTTAAACTCACACGATTTGCAGAATACATTATTGATTACTGATCTTTTTCGCGTATACATTTCAAACCTTGCTCACCTCTCGACGTTTCGACTATGTTGCTATAGCCGTGGTCACGAATAGACTGGGGAAAGCAGCGGGTGTCGTCTTGTACCGATGATTTTACAGGTACCCACATATCAATTTATTAACGGTCATTAGGGTCGTGACACACTACACTCACGATATTCGAACGGATGTTAGGTGGTTTATCGCGACACATCTTCACTACCGAAAGTTTATATCCACCATCACGGTTCAAACGGAAAACGGAGCAAAGTTTGAAATGTATGCGCGAAAAAGACCCGTACCTAATCAATAATGTATAATTGAGGCTTTATTGGGAGTATTAAGACAAACAGTTGTTAGTTTACTTGAAAAGTGATTCAAAAGTTGTTATATGAATGGTTTGAGTTGTGAAAATGGATTTTATTAAGACTAGCTATGCTCGCGGCTTCGCCCATTTGGTAGTTTACTCGTACCCGTTCAGATTCATTTATTCACAAGATTGAGACAATTTTTTCCACAAGAACTTATTGCCGCGATATTATTATTATAAGTGTGAAAGTTTGTTAAGATGAACTCCTAAACCATTTATCATAAAGACTACTTTTTATCCCGAGAGCTAGTTCCTGTGGAGAACGGGTGCAGAAAGAATTCCCAGCGAGACTCATTCTCATTAGCTAGTTTAAACTTTGTAATGAGATTAAAACATTTTTTTCATCTCCTTGTCCATTTTCACAATTTAAACCTAAATGTTATGGTTGTGTTGATGTGTTTTAAGTTATTCTTTTTATTAAAAAATGTACTAGTCATTTCGAAGTTTTATTTCTTCTATATTAAGCTGGCAAAAATGACACAGCCCGCCTCATGGAAAACTCTGGAGATATCTATCGAATCAAGGGTCACTTTCACAGTCTCTAGTCTAGACTATATAGTGGCCCTCACGTTGGCGGCAATGATGTGCCTCTTCACACGCCACTTGAAGAAGCCGGGGTTGTAGTCTGGACTTGGAGGCTGGAGGAAAACACGTGCTCTGACAGAGGGTTCCAATTCCAAGGTTCTTGACAGAGAAAAAGACCTTTTGAATCACTCGGTTTTGGCAATGATTCTCTCCACTGTTATAGAATGGCACCTTTGTCAAGCGTTGTTCGGGATCGAAAGGAGAGGATAGGATAGGATGGGATAAAAAAGTTGAATACAAAAGAGCTTTTCTGAACACTCCAGCGCTTTCAATTTATCTTCTGAATAATATAGATATGGGTTCTTATAAAGTTCGACTTTTTGTGGTCTTGCTTACTGCTGTAGATCCTGGTTTACAAGAGGCATATTATTATGAGAGTGTAGATGGGAACAGCCACATAGGCCCTAGTCTCGAAAATCCAGTTGGGATTCTTCAAAAAGGGTCTTATAAGGTTTATGCAGGACAGACGGCAAGAGTGAAGCATCTCTATGTGTTGCAAACGTCCAAAGACTAAAGTTACCACTTTCAATAGAAAGAATAGAAAGAAAAGAAATAAAGAAAGAATTCAATAGAAAAAATCAGAAAAAAAAGGGAGGATTTCAATAGAAAGTGGTAACTTTGGTCTATTCTAGTCATATACTATATAATAAAAAATAATAAATAATAGAAAAGCATACAGCCCATCTGATGAGATGGGCTGTATGCTTTTCTGCAACCTCAGGGGTAAAATATTGGAGGCTTAAATTCAAATAAAAAACTACATAAAAATAATACAATTTATTGACAACCCTAAGCATCAGTGATCCCCTTCTCCGCTTGATACTTGTAGTGCAGTTCGGAGCAGTCCTCGTTGGAAATGTTGACCCATCCCTTGTCGTTGATGTGGTACACGCGGATAATGCCGCCCGAGTACGCGTCGCGGTGGGTCGCGTGGTAGATGGCGCGACGACCTAGCTCTGTGGATTAAGAATATTTCTTTAGTAAAAAAGGGTTGACCGCAAAGAAAAAGGTTGACTGCAAATAAAAAGGGTTGACTGCAAATAAAAAGGGTTGACTGCAAATAAAAAGAGTTGTCTGTAAAAAAAAAAAGACTAGTCTATCCCTGCATCACATTTCGGCCAGATTCGTTCAGCAGTAAGTGTCCTTCACACTAATAAATCAGACATCTACACTCGCATACTTTCACATTTAATTAGCTTCCTAAAAGTGAAATATTTTTAAAATCGTTTATGATGTTTCGGAGCCTATTTATTGTAAAGAAATGAAAAAAAAAAACAACTCTTTTTCTTTTTATAATATTGGTATAGATAGGCTCCAAAACTGTTGAACCAATTTTAAAAATCTTTCGCTATCGGGAAGCACCACTATCCCTGAGTGATATATTTTATTCTGGCTGGCTATATTTTATTCCCATAATCCCACCACGTGAGGCCCGCTAGTATTTATTAGAATCATTACCTTGTGCTTCTGTATCGGACAAGTCCCAGCTATATCCGCTATCCAGCACACCAAAAGCGTAGACAGAACCTGAACCAACTGAGAATACTTTGCCAGGAGTACGAGTGCCTTCGCTGTCTACATAGTACAGTTGAGCTCCCTGAAAGGAATGATTGTAAAATTATTACTGAGGAACCCAAAGCCAAGATGATGTTTTTTTTTAGAGGTGAGACTTGCTGCCTGTCTGTCTGTCTATCACAAGGCTGTATCTTAGAAACTATTCTAGCTAGAGAGCTGAAATTTTCACAGATGATGTATTTCTGTTGCCACTATAGCATCAAATACTAAAATCAGAAAAAAAGAGGGGCTCCCATACAACAAACGTGACTCTTACTATTTTTTTTGGAATGGACCCCTATGTGTGAGAATCTGACTCCCACTTGGACGGTTTTTCTTAATTCAAGCTTGTCAAAATGACGCCAAGAGAGGTATGGAAAGACATGATGATTATCTGAGAGCATCACAGCAGAATTATGGAAAAACTTGTTTCTAAATTCAGATTTCTAAAACAGCTACTATTTTTTCTAAAAACTGTCAAGTTGCTCTTTACTTTTAATAGAATTACTCACCCTCTTATCAATACCAGCTAACATCATGCCCATACTCAGACCCATGCCTTTGTAGTTGTACACCATGTTAGCCATAAGTTTGCTGGCCGCTGCCACAGAAATACGTTCTCTATTGCGAAGCTCGTAGAGGCGACATTGCTTGGCAAGGACCCGATCCCAGTAGACACAGTCGGCTGCACCACCCGCCAAGGTACCTTAAAAATGGAATTATAATATCTAAGTACAGTCGTATTTGTCTGCTAGGCTATCTATCTGAAGTTGCTTTGTATCTGAAGTTCTAAACCATAGAAACATGGAACACTCTCCCAATGCATGCTTACAATACAACCGCAGATGGAAATCATCGAATGGAATGTCACAGTCAAAGATCTTCCTCAGGGGTATGGATGCGAAAAGAACTAGCCAGCTGGTTAAATTAACCAGAGTAAACATGAGGCTTATAATCACGCCCTTTTCCTGAAGGGGTAGGTAGATGCAGCTACAGTCACCATTTCATCTTTTTATAGCTTTTTGTTAAAAAAAAGAACTCACTGTGAAAATAACTGCTTAGAAACGGTCATAGTATATCATACTTTGAGTCAGTTAATTAACTGATCAGTAGTAACTCACCTAGCAAATAGTCATTGATCTCCACAATCTTTTTCATACATTGTGAGCCAATAAACTGACCGCCTGTAGCACGGGAGTCCACTGCCAGTAGTACTCCACCCTGGAAAAGGCAATTTGTATAGTTTCTTACATGAACTGTCACTTACTAGTATTTAAATTGCATAATAATAGGTGATATGAGTTCCAAACGATGAGATATAGGCGTATTATTTCATCATTTGATGAATATATTGTTAAACAATAGGATTCTCCACATACCTTGTAACGAAAGCCCAATGTAGTCGTTCCGTGGTCGAATTGAATTTTGATCGCCTTACCCGTTTCATCTCTTTGATTGAACTGCGCAAGGGTTTCTACTGGCTGTAAAAGAGTTTATGTACACATTATAAGCGATTTCTGATAGTAAATCAACTGTTTTTCGAAGTTTTAACCTTTACTTACATTTGAGAATGGTGGTGCAGCAAGTTGAGCGCTATTTATGAAGTTCTGGCTGTATCCGATCACATCATTTTGGAAGGAGGCTAGAGCATCTACAGGTTTTAAGTTGATTTTCTCATCTAAACGGCAAAAATCTAAAAGAGCCATAATTGTTTTGTAATTTCAAATACACTTTGATGAATGACAAGCGAAATCCAAAAACGCCGAATCGTCAAGCTAGACGTTTAAACATCAATGTTGCAATACTGAAATAGAAAAAAAAAGATGAATATTGTCTTTTATTTTACTGAAAACGTAAATTTTGATTTGCTTCTATTATGATGCAGGTAGATTGATTTTAAATGTTATGATCATTATTTTCAATAATTTCTTTATTTGATCAAAAATAGCGGCGTTTTCCCTGAAAGAAAACGCATATTAAAATACTTACCTAATTCGAAGCTTATATAATGAGATAGGCATATCCGTTACCCGTAGGCTTATCTTAGGGCGAGCGCCCACTGCTTTGCGATCCGGTGCGTTTGTTGTATTTGACAGCTTTTTCTTTTTTAATTTGGCATGGCTTCAAATTGAGAACATTGGTGAATGAACTAAAAACTGGATTCATAAAGGTCGCCTTACACGCTTATTTAGCCGGATCACGAGGACCACGAGGGACAACTGACTGTTTCTCGTGGTCCTATTACGAAAACGGATGTCAATATTTTAATCTTGATGTTTTTGCTTATATACACTTTTTCAATAGGATAACATTAAATTTTAAAATAAAACAAATAAGGAAGTCAGTCTTCATTTAATTTATCGATTTTAATTTTTAGTCAATCTTCATTTGTTTTTCCAATTTTCACATGTTTCACTGATCTTCATTTGTTTTGAAAATTAGCGCATACCTAGTTATATACAGAATGTAGATAAAAAGGAGGGACCACGAGGGAGAACTGCTTTCTCGTGGTCCCACTATTTCGTCACACTAATGGTACCACGAGAAAACATGGGTAAATGTGTGTGCAACTGTACAAGGTTCGTGGTATGATCGTGAAGTTAGAGCCGGAGGTGGTTTTTGGACGCGAACTCGAAGACATGAATTTGGTGTATAAGTTGTGTGCATTAAGTTGCTCTAGCTATCAACTTAATGCATATTTAGCCACCAGATGACATTATTTTATCTACAGACTGTCGGATATGGTCTGGAAGCGAACCAAATCCGTGAGTCGCTCGAACCAAATCCAAAAAGTATTGTGTTACAGATACAGGTTTTTGTGACAAATAAAGCTACCGATGTTGACGAGTATTGAATTTGTCTCTTATATTAAGTAAGTACCAACCAATTCCTACCCTCTGTTCAGGACCTTACGGTTCCACTAAAGAATAACCTGGACAGGACACCCTTGGCATGAGCTCAATATGAGCGTAGGCTCAATTGTAAAAAACTATATTGAGAGATTGCGGAACGCGAGCCTAATGCTCGCAAATTAGAGTTTAAGGGGCCCCACTAACAACAAGACTCAGGGGCTCTAGTGACCTCACCGGCACGCGGTGCACCTTCCGAACAACGGACGACGCTCCGCGTATTTAGGTACCCACATGGTGGCCTAGGCTCCCATGTGGTACAAGGTGGTACAATATTGGTCCGGGGGGTACCACCGTGCAGTTGTGAAAAGCCCCCCAAGTAACCCAGCCCCGGTTGGGTTGCGTTCGGGGTTCAGCAGCTGCACAGCCTGGCCCGGGGCGATGTTTGATGCAGCAGGGGGGGACCAGTAGGCGGTACGTGGTGCCTAGTGTGGCTGACGGATGTTGACCCCCCGGCCAGGGAGACCCGTAGAAACGGTCTTGCCGCTGGCTGCCCGTGGCATATTATAGGGGCCTAACAGGGACTAACCACCCTGGGAGGCTGCCCTACCAGGCCACGCATTATCCCGATGTGGTCCGTCGTGCGGGATGGTGACCGGAAGGGGACCCGGCGGCCATACCCTTCCGTCCGGCGGGTCGACTTCCTTCTAAACACACAGTCATAGATAAAGCTTAGCCCCTACGACTTGTCACTCACTGCTGCAGCAAATGTCGCTCCGTCTTCACGTCTCCCTTTAACCCAATCATGGCAGCGCAAAATAAAAATAGAGATTTCACAGCGGCCGCTGCGACCATTCCCCAAAACGCACTATTCGAGGTGGAATTCGCTAACATCCACGGACTCCAAGCCAACCTCGACGCCGTCTTTCACCATCAAGAGACGGCACGGCCTGCTGTGATGTTCCTAACGGAGACGCAAACACGCCGCCCTGCCGATCAGTCGTACCTTTGTTACCGGCTATATCATCGAGGAACTATTTCGAGATAAAGCCGGGGTGTGCGCGTTCGTTAGGGCGGATGTTTGCTGTCACTGGCTGCGCTGCCTTGAGAACCCTACCTTCTCCGTCTTTTGGCTGCACGTAGATCACGGCTCTATGAGTCAGATCTACGTCTGTTTCTATCGACCCCACATAGGGACAGCTGAGATAACGAGGCTATATCAGCACCTCAGCGAGGGGGCTGATGGCGCGCAGGTGCGGTTCCCGGACGCGAGTTGGTTTTTCTGGGGGACTTCAATGGTCACCACACTGAGTAGCTGGGGTCCCTCAAGACTGATCCTGCGGGACAGGCCGCCCACGCGTTCGCTCTCTCCCATGGTCTGACCCAAATGGTACTCGGGATTACGCGCATACCGGACAGGTCAGACCATGGACCCGCCCTTCTAGACTTACTGCTTACGAGTAATCCAGTACGAGAATACTTTGCAACCATCCCGTGGATTTAGCGCTGCTTTGCAGAGAGGGCTTCATCGGAAAGCGCCTCTGCTGTTGCTGGTGAGATAACATTAGGTATGGAATACTACATTCCATACACTGATGTCGCCAGCATCCGCAAAGCCCGCCCCTGGTTCGCGGGTGAGTGTGCAGTAGCCTTTCAGCCAACACAGGCGGCTTACCGCACCTGGATCAGGGCTCGGGCTGTGCGCAACCCGAATGTGGCTCACCTCAAGGCAGCGTACAACATAGCCACTCGGTCGAGTAAGAGAGCTATCAGGAGAGCGGACGCCCAGCGCGTCACGCGGCTTGGTCAGGAGCTCACGTCACATTCGACGGGCAGCCGTGGATACTGGCAACTGGCCAAAGCCGTGCAGGCCAACTTTTGCAAGCCCTCGCTGCCGCCGCTGCGCTATCCTGACGGATCAGTGGCTCACAAAGCCCAAGAGAAAGCTGAAATGCTGGCCAATCTCTTTTCGGCTAGCTCCCGGGTCGATGACTGTGGCAAGCAACCTCTCACTTTCGCAGACTGTGGAACCACGATGCCGGATATTCATATCCAGCAATGCGATGTGCGGGGTGCGCGGCAGCAGAGATGCCACTCATACACAGTGGAGAGAATTTTCGCTAGAACCCAGCGTTTTAAAAGACGTTCCTCTGTCGAACTATAAAAACATGGAACGACCTGCCCGCTCACGTTTTTCCCTCATCTTACAATCCCGGGTTCTTGAAGAGGAACGTGAAGACGCACATCACAGGGCAGCCAACTTGAGGGCCACTGTCTAAAGTCTTAAGGACTGTGACACTGGCCCCCAATCGCTAGATGCACCACGGCTTACCATCAGGTTGGTGGCGACGTCAATTTGGCGAGCTAAATAAAAAAAAAGGAATCTTAATTAAGGTGAGGCGGTTCTACGCGCCGCATCAGAGATATTTGCCTGCGTCGGAAAATGTTTTCACCTTTGGAATGACACCGCGAGGTACTTACTCGTCACGCTAGGTGCTATGCAGAGATGTGCTGTCCAATACGATTGATGGTCCTGATGTGATGTAAAAGCCCCACGAACACTTTTACACACATTTACCCGGTGTTTTCTCGTGGTACCACTAGTGTGACAAAATAGTGGGACCACGAGAAAGCAGTTTTCTGTTCTACTAAGTATGTCCTGTTTTCAAAACAAATGACGATCGACAAAACAAATGAAGATCTTTAAACAAAGAATGACAAAACAAATCAAGATCAGTGGAACATGTGAAGATCAGAGAAAAAAAAATAAGAATTACAAAAATTTATATCAATAAAATAATGAACACCGACTTTTTTAGTTATTTAACATTAAATTTTAAAATTTAATTTAATGTTATACCTATCTAAAAGGAGTATATAAGCAGGTAACATCAGGACCAAACAGTTGACATCCGATATCGTAGTGAGACCACGACACGAGAAACAGTTCTCCCTCGTGGTCCCACTAGTGGTTCTAAATAGTGGGACCACGCAAAACACCGACATTTATTCGATATCCACATCGCGATTCTCACGAAAGTGTGAAACGGCATTATGCCGGCTAAATAAGCGTGTAAAGCGACCTTAATGAATCCAGTTTTTAGTTCATTCACCAATGATCTCAGTTTATAGCCAGGCCAAATTAAAAAAGAAAAAACGCAAACGCACCGGATCGCAAAGCAGTGGGCGCTCGCCCTTACTCATGTTTGATGACGTATTTCCGTCGACTCACCAGCAGATGGCGCCACCTGTGAACTTATAAAAGAACATGGCGTCCACTTTGTCCTCATTGGCTTTTATTCACCAGGCAGATTTAAAAAGTAAGCTTCGAATTAGGTAAGTATTTTAATATGCGTTTTCTTTCAGGGAAAACGCCGCTATTAAAAGTACTTGACCGTAATTCGAAGCTTATATAATGAGAAATGTTTGTTTTCGCCTGGTGAGTGACGGAAACGCCAATGTGATTCTAATTTATTTTTAGGAAAATAATATTATACAATGTTGTATGTATGGTATCTAGATTTATAATCTTTACCATCTTGAACAACTTCATATGTAATCTTAAACAGACTAAATAAGGAATCTTATTTAAGGAGTAGTAAGTATTCCTTCTATTGACAGGATTAAATAATTGCGAATTATTATTATATTTGATTGGTGGTAGTAGCTGACATTATTACTCGACGATAAAATTTTTTGAAATCCATCGTCATTTACCTCGTGTTAAGGATTATTTTGATCTTACCACCACCACCAATTCTTAGAAGCTGCTGTTGACCGGGTAGTGCCGGGGCTAGAATAGTTGGAGAACCTCTAACAGTCATAAATAAACTATTAGACTGTGTAGTCTCATATCGGTTACTCTGATATCCTAATTTCTATCTAGAATAAAGGATTCAATTGATTAGTCGTAGGTGTTATCTTTGTTTACAATAGTTTTTCAACCAGATTGTCTGAAATGAAAATGATCAGTTTCGGACTCTTGATTCGGGCCTAAAAGTAGTACCTATGACGTGAGTTAATACAATCGAGCAAAGTTAGATCGTGGTTGCGGCGACCTAAGCATAAAATCACTATGACGAGAAACCTGAAAAATGTTCTCTTTGTATCAATACTTGGTAATATTGAACTAAGTCATCAATCCCAAAATCAATGAATATGTGACTTAACTTTCTTTACATTTTTTACAGAAATCGACCAAGATAATATGTTTAACCAAAACATGCGAACTATGTAAAGTTGACTAACGGTTTCTATATTATCAAGAGCAGCAACAACAGATTTATGTAACAGAATCGTATTATATAATAACCATGAATAAAATTTAAGT
The DNA here is from genome assembly GCA_933228765.1 of Miltochrista miniata. Lineage (NCBI taxonomy): Eukaryota > Metazoa > Arthropoda > Insecta > Lepidoptera > Erebidae > Miltochrista > Miltochrista miniata. The sequence goes on from OW121769.1 coordinate 10,790,653, forward strand.
CGGTTAAAACTGTAAAATTTATAAGTATCATAAAAGGTAGGTCTCAAGGAGCTCAATAGTAGAAGTTTTTGATTTAATATCTGTTATTTACCTCTTCGCCCCCCCCCCCCTCCACATTTCCACAGATTCTCTATGTGAGGTGGTGGGAAACCTGTCGAGGTGTTTAGTAGAAGGAAATAAATAATGTTTATTAGGTTCTTTTGCAGGTTCTGCCGAACGAATGGAGCTTACAGAGCTCTCGCTTTGAGATCTGCCCTCTATTATTACCTTGTGCCATCGCGGCACCACAAACACTCCTGTTGACCGATTAAGGTGTGACAGCATCTTGGGTATTAAAAATGGTAGTGAAAGTAATATCCACACATTACAAACAGGCCTATCATGTGTAGTGTTCTCCATTTCATAATAGGAATATTGTTTGTAGGCAATCTTGCCTTAGTGGTGTTTGAAGCAGGATGCTCACAAAAAATACCCGGAGGAGCTGATACATATGGTATCGGCTCGGAATGCAGTGTATGGTGAAGTCAATTTGATGTCGGACCATTACACGCAAGCTGACGAGTTAAGTTCGTCAAGGCAATTGGTCTCGTCCCTCTGGGGGGATGGACTACAACTGCTTTGAATGAGTACAGACTGTAACACAGTACCGGTATATGATTTCGAATCATGTGTAAGATTATCAACATCTCTATTGATGCAGTGCAATCTTTGTTATTCTAGGCCCTCGAGCCTGTTAGAGAAATGTTTTCTAGCTGGGCTCCCAAGCGAAATCTGACGCGTCCGTGGTAAGAAAGCATCTCGGATGGAAAGCTTGTAAAATTGTCGAGAACCGGTAATTGCGGATCCACTATTGGAGTTCCACTTGTACCACTCCGTGCACTACTATTTTCTTCAGTGGGTTGTCGGTTAGGGGATTGACCGAATGTGGCGCTGAGGTAAAGCTACCTCTAGGCACTGCGAAAGTGGTAAAAATTCAAAAGACCCACCAAGTTTGAATTTTCTTTAAAAGAACTAAGTTTCTTTGATTTGGAATTAAATAAATCTTCCTTTTATGTCTAATATCTTTTCTTTTGGTATTGGACTTTCAGGTAGTTCTATGTCTATCGCGTAACGATATGAGAGGTTTCTTTGGGAACCTATTATTGTTTTCTCCCAATTGTCTAACCATCCCTGGGTTTGAAGAGTTTTCAAGGCTATTTGTACGTGTTTGTGAAGAGTAACAGGATTTTGATGCGCAAAATGAGATTTTGTGTAGGTAGACGAGTATTTGAATACTCTTATTCTATAGAAATCAAGGCACCCAGATGGTGAGAAACGAAAATGTTTTGGGTGCGGCTTACCCGAGCGGAAGACAAGAATGTGCTCTGAGAAAGAATAATGTACACTACGTCAGCTTTATCATGAAAATAAGCTTGACTGAGATGTATTTTGCACATCCAATCTCGTGGTTGGAGGAAATCTGGTAAACGGAACATGCTGAAAGATAGAATTATTCTAGCTTCACAAAGGCGTACAATGTCCTAAAACTGAATTCTGGGCGGATGACCCATCGCTATTTGAAGTTAGGAAAAGTGGAGAAACCAAACTTGGTGATAAAGGAACTAGTTTTAGAGTGCCTTGAGCATTCATCTTTTGAACCATTGCACAATGTGGTCATTTTAGTTAAAAAGGAAACCTTTTTAAAAAGAGTTAGTTGTATGGATTCTTAAGTATTTAAAGCAATTAGTATTCCACCTTAGTCAAGTTTTCCATAGCATTTTAACATAAAGTGAAAATTTACAACTTTGTCAGGACGGGACTTAAACAGAGTTCGGTGTAAATTTAAATGTGGGAAGGTTATCAGTTTTGAGCAGGATTCGAACCTGCGTCCTCTCGAATACCGTGCAGGACGGATTGGAGTTTCTGGATAAAGGGAATGCGGTACCCTTTTATAAATTTAAAACTTTTTGGTACTCTCGTTCCTTACCAACGTATTTTGTACAGAGTTAACTGACCGACATAGAATGACAGGGTCATATCATTTAGTGTTTCCTTTGCTGGTGTGGGCAGAGGATGTTAGACCTCTCCTCGTCTCTTTGAGAGCCTCGAGCTCGGAAATTTCGTAATTGAAGGGACATCCTTGCATGGTTACTTAGTATGTTATCGTACGCCTGGTTACTATCGTATATTACAATTATTATAGATACACAATATTGTACATACCCCTCGAGGGTGGTTACTGGTTAGTGTTAAACTTCTCAGTCTCTTTGAGAGCGTAAAGCTCAGAAATTTCATAATTGAAGGGACATTTACTGTCGTATGCCCAATTATTATGGATATTGTACACACCCCTCGAGAGTGGTAACTGTAATACAGGCCTAAAAAGGCTCTTGGTACAATGGAATCTGGACTCTATTCGATGGAGATCTGATCTTGACGCCTGATCCTCTCGAAGGCTGGCGTAATGATTTGGATGAACTTTTTTTTTCGGGGTCATCCTTTTTGGAGATCGAAGACCAAAATGCATGCCTTCCCGAGTGCCGTTGAAAAGGCTTCAGCCTCGAAAATGTATGTGTTTGAAGACGATATTTTAGCAAGGTTCATTTTTAAGAATTGGGTCTTTGACAATTCTGAGAATAATATATGAAATCAGATCTATGGCCGCAAGCCATTTGTAATAAATTGATAAAAGATTTATGGAAATCCTATTATTAAAGTCTTCAATTTTGTCATAAATATTTTCGAAGAAACTTAAGTTTTTCAAAAGATTCTCTTTGTTTAAAAATACAAAAGGTTTTGGCAGCAAAAGCCTTTTGACAGAAAGAACCTTGTCAGCTTTTTCAAAATGTAGCAGGGATTCGAATTGTCGGATCTCCCCGTTTTTGTTTAGGTTGACGAACCCAGGACTATGATTTTACAATAGTGGGTATCAGCATATTATCTTATCAAGGCAATTTGTCGCCAAAACGTGTCTATCAACCTCTTAGGTTATACTGTGTCTTAGGATCTTGGGTAACCGAAATCTCTTTTAATGCTGTCCCTATATAAAATACGAAGCAAGGATGATTGTTTCTATCATCCTCGTAATTTAACCTCTGATCTGTGAAGAAATTTACACTTGGTCAGGACCAGTGTTAGGTAATAAGAAATAACTCGCCTGTTTCCATCATCCTTATCTGGTTTAGTGGAAGTCGGCTTCTTTTACTCCACTTACGACAATGCACGTGGCGTCGCGATCGCCCTTATTTGAAGTTCGAGCTAAATGAGCTGGAACTGTAGCTATTTGACGTACCTAATACAGTAACTGGAGCTCATAGCGCGCTTCTGAAATACTCCACTTGGAATTAGCTCACTTTCTAAGGATGGAGGATTCATTTCTATCAAGAAACCAAACTAAAAGAAATAGTATTATGTTAGGTACCTAAAATTTAAGTACTACTTTCATGGTGAACATTTAGTTATTACTTTGACACACTTGTACGTATTCAGAAACTTGGGATGATTACGATTTTACCCATAATAGGCCATATTTTTACATGTATAGGAACATCTAGTAATTAATGTGCCTTTATGTGGGTAGGTATAAAAATATTTTGAAAATATTTTCTATATTCGGCGGTACTTACGCTGTACATACACGAAGCAAATAATATCTAAAAAAAGTATTAGTACCTATGAATACAATCTATAAAATCAGTTTGATATTAGCTGTAACTAAAGATATTAAATAAAAGAAACTGCAACCTCGAAAGGTTTACGTGCTATTTTAAAATAATATGTTATTTCACGTTATGACGTATAACACTCTTATGTGATCGTAAAAATATGAAGTAAAAACATACCTGAGACTTAAACGAACGGTTAAACCGTTAAATATGTCTGTAGGTTCACTTACTTCAATCACAAGTCACTTGTTTTAGATTCACTGTATATTCGAACGAACGGCAAAGCCGTTAAATAATTATTTCTGTAAATTCACTAACTTCATCCCAAGTCACTTTTTATAACTTTACTAGGTATATAACTAGTAACTAGAAAAAAATAAATGCACTAGCAGGTGTTCCTGCTATAACCTTTTGCTACGGGAATCAAAACGCCAATGAGGACAAAGTGGACGCCATGTTCTTTTATAAGTTCACAGGTGGCGCCATCTGCTGGTGAGTCGACGGAAATACGTCATCAAACATGAGTAAGATAAGCCTACGGGTAACGGATATGCCTATCTCATTATATCCGTGGCTGGCGTGAACAACTTGACATCTCGACTTGTATGATTTTCTTTTTATTAGCTTAATACGATCCTAACGGTATGAATCTATATATAAAAAAATTACAACTGAATATGTACATAATTTTTTTTGTAATCACGCTTGGTAGTATGTTGACATCTCGCATTTTATCGTCTCTAATTTGATAAATCTACATGCTTAGTTATCGATTATTTATTTTTTGTGAACGAAGATTGATATGTGGTTATATCAAGATATACTTAGCTACCAGGATAATGTCGGTTTCTGGATATCTCCACTTACACACTTATGACTGTCTGAAAAATGAGAGATTAAAAATGACAAATTGATATATTAAGTTATGTCCAACTGAATATTCTGTTTGAATTCTGACATAATGAGATATCAAGTTATAGACAGCCGTCTTCCTCAAATTAAGTCATGATAAGTTATGATGTCAAGTTATGAACAGGTTGAATATTTCTGTTCAATACGTGACATATCGAGATGTCCAGTTATGGCCGCACATTCCTAGCTCGCAATTTGGTAAACAAACTAAAAATAAAAAATCAATTCAAGATTTAAAGCTTGTTAAAGGCCACATTTCCCAGCTATGAGAGCCATTATTGTAGAAAGTCGACTGGTAAGAAATATTTAGGCGTTGAAAGGCGTTTATTTAGCAAAAATGTACAGAGTTTTTTTTTTAACGTGACGGAAAATCCTCATGGGTGCTATGCCGAACTCCTACCGACTAAAAAACCTCATGTAACGCTCAACAGCCTATGGTTGGGAGCCCCGGGTAAGCCCTCGGAAGGATGTCCCAGGACTCCCAACAGACCCATGGCCGCCGCTACGGCCTCGCCTAGGGGGTGGTTCGGGTGCTATCCCGCGTCTTTGAGGGGTTTTAGGGTGTTCTTCTAAGGGGGGGGGGGGGGGGGGGCGTGCGTGCATCCCTCACGTCACGCTGCCGTCATGGGCCTGCTTCTATAAGGACGGTGAGCAGCCCCCCTCACCGTCCTCAGGCCCCCGGTCATGGAGGCCGATAGTCTTCGGCGAAGACACATCGGCGGCGCCCAAGCCGCCGACTGCGGATCTGGGGTGGGAGAGTTCTCTCCCGTACCCACCCCGCCGCCTTCTTCACGAGCATGACCTGCTCGCAGAAAGAGGCGGCGCAGTCCCACTTACTTCCGCTGGAGATCATGGCTCGCACCATGGTCTCGAGCGAGAGAGTGTCCACGTGTCTCCTCTCCAGCCACTCGTCCATGACCGGTCTGATGGCCGCGATTGTGGCGAATCCCCCCTTTGGTTGTTCAAGTCGCACCTTCATGTCTCCACGGTTTCCTGGTGGAGCAGGGACTGCTGGGCTTTGATTTCACGAGACGCAGGCCTTCGACTTCGCCCCAGCGCCTCCTTGCGCCATCTAAACAGTGACGCAAGGGCTCTCGCTTCCAGGTCCCATGGAGGGGTCCCGGCTAGGAGACATGCCGCCTCACCTGAGATCGTGCGGCCCCCAAGTTGAAGGGAGTGGCGTTGTCGTTATCACGACTACTGCCTTACTTATGGGCCTGACACCTCTTGCAGAAGACTATGCTGCGTTCGTGCGATCCATGGCTCTTTACGGGGCTCTGGTATGGGCAGGGAATCTAACGGCCAGTAACGTGGCAATACTGCGACGTCCACTGCGGCTGCTGGCCGTCAGGATTATAAGAGGATACTGCACGGTCTCTTTTGAAGCGGCAACTCTTTTAGCCGGTGCACCTCCATGGGACCTGGAAGCGAGGGCCCTTGCAGCACTATACCTGTGGTGCAAAGAGGCAGGGGAGCGAGATCTGAGACCTGCTTCACAGGAAATCGAGGGACAGAGGTCTCAGCTCCGCCAGGTAGTCGTGGAGGAGTGGAAGGAGCGACTTGGACAACCAACAGCCGGGCATGATATAGTTGAGGCGATAAGGCCCGTAATAAAGAACTGGCTGGAGAGGCGCCATTGCTGCCTCTCCTATCGGCTGAGGCAGCTACTCACCGGGCATGGTTGCTTCGGTGTGAACCTGCATCGTATAAGGCGGGAGCCAACGCCAGAGTGCCACTACTGTTCTGGCTGCTTACCGGATACGGTGCTCCACACTCTGGCAGATTGCCCAGAGTGGACGGATCAACGATGTGGCCTTTCAGTGGCCTTAGGGGTGATAAATATCACGCTCCAGGCCATGGTTCAGGCTATAGTCAGCAGCGAAAGTTTATGGAACTCCGCCGCCTTGTTTTGTGAGGAGGTGATGGTTGCAAAAGAGGCGGCGAAGAAGGAACGGGAGAGGAACAGCAATCTTCCGAGCCGCAGGAGAAGACGCGCTGGGAATCGGAGATCTCAGAACGATCTCCGTCCCCCATAAGCGTGAGCCTGGGGGCGACACTCAGTGCTAGCTGTCGCCCTGGCAGAGACAGGCCCAGGGTGGTGACGCGTGACGTATTCTGGCACGCACCTCAATTAGACAGAAGAGGCAATGTGTGGTCTCTCTCCACGAGGAGGGGTTGCCGGTGAATGGCGACCAGGGCTGGTCAGGGTCCCTGGGATTTCTTTTCGAGGGTGCACCAGGTACCCTGGCAACATACAGCCAAGACGGAGTAAGAAAAAAAAAGGGACCTTTTGTAATCAAAAAGCTAGACGACTCAGGGGAGAAATATCTCAGGCAACCAATTCAATGGCTCCAGTACGATGAAAACTGACTTTACCAATAAGTTATGAGAAAAAAAAGGACTTGTTGGATGTCCTTGATTTAATCGACGAGTCTTTTAAAGACTTTTTATTTGCAACTTAAAACAGTCAATGACCCCTTAACATCTAACACTGATCCAGATTTTGACGAAGCAATTGATTATTCTACAGTGATTACTCCTTTTACCATATGAAACTAATAGAATCATAGCATTTGATTTAAATATTTATCCAGTTACCTCTTTTTTTTTTAATTTTGATAATGATGTTTAAATAGTAAGTACCTACCTCCCTTGTTTTTGTCAGTTAGGTATCATGTATTATAAAAAACATTGCTTGCCCAAGAAAACAATACTTATTTTGATGGGGCCTAAGTTGATAACTACTGTAAACACTTTTATAGTTGCTGAGAACAAGTTGATAATTCGGTGATTAACTTGATAACTCGTCGGTGAACAACTTGACAAGTCTAATATTGCCAAAACTGTAAGGATTTTGTCTCATTTACTATCATAGTTTTAAAATTGGCCTAAAATAATATGGAAAACAATACATACTCTTAAATTTAACTAATTTACCGATTTACCAGAAACGGTCAAACTTTCAAATGGCCGCCCTCTAAAATTGACATTTTATACTTGTCAACTTATTCACGCCAGCCACGGATATAAGCTTCGAATTACGGTCAAGTACTTTTAATAACAGTAATTCAGTCAGTAGTGGAATCTACGGAGACGACGGAGACATAGAAAATGTAATAATTTTCATTGTACACTAGATGTCACTACATACAATTTATTTTACGAAGGGGTATTTGAGAGCGCCATCTGTTGTGGAGTAGAATAAACTTACTGTCTCTATTTCACTACAGATGTCATACAAGTGTTTATGACGACTACAATAATATTTTGGATTTTGATATTAAAATGAGTTTAGTGTAGTAATTACAAAATATCAATATCTAGATTAAATAGAAATGGTTTCTATACTTTTCTACCGCTCTTGCCGGCCTAAATACCTTCTAGTCGTATAAAAATTCCAAACTAAGAATTAGGAATTATTTTTATCGTAACACTAATTCGTTAATGATTAGTGTTCTGCCAAAAATTATCAGTTACAAATTCAAAGAAACGCTTTGGAATAAAATTCGTCGAATACAAACTGTGCCTAATAAATAGATAGCCGAGACCTATCATTACGCTATGAGTCAGACTCGATACGATCTGTCGATATTCGAAGTCCCTCACTTAAACTCTGTCATTAAAATATTAGATTTGAATAGATAGAGATGCTTTATTTATACATTACCTACCATTGATTTTATTTAATGCAGTTTGGAATCTTTATCAGCTAAGTTATTTTGCATTTTACTTACATCGATATCAAGAAAGAAGGCGTCATCTACGCTGTAGGTTATGTTAGTTTATCTTAGATCATTGGTATAAGTAGTTTATGCACCCAAACTTCGTCATTTGAGTTGATTTCAAAATACATTTCTTGTTTAACCGTGCTATCTATGTACAGAGGTTTCTGCCTACAGTGCTTTCGAACAACCATGACATCTGTGCAACACTGATTCTGTCAACCAATACTTCGGCGAACCGTGCTTTCTACGAATAGTGATTTCTGCCAACCGTGCTTTCTATGGAAGGATTCTTCGGCAAACCGTGCTTTCTACGAGTAGTGATTTCTGCCAACCGTGCTTTCTATGAAAGGAGACGTCTGCCAAAAATGATTCTGTCAACAGATTATTCGAACAAACGAGTTTCGGATTAACGTTCCAGGCTCTTATGAGGAGGCACTTTATAATCAAATGACCCGTCTCTGACTGTTGGGACTTGGGACAGCAATAGCCGCCTTTTGCAACAGAGACATCACTCTTATTAGGATTCCGTAACTAAAGGATAAAAACAGGACCCTATTACCTACTGAGACTTTACTGCTTGTCTGACTGTTCATTACCAAGCTGTAACTCATGAACCGTGATAGCTAGCTATAGTAAAGTAGTTGAAATTTCAGATTTTCGTCAGGATCTGCCACTGTAACGACAGAGAGGCTGCGAAGGCAGGCAGCGTCTGTGTCAGAAGCTCTGGGGTTATTCTTTATAGGGACTCCTGGTCGTTGACTGCTCGAAGGGTAATCTATGGCTTTAGTCGGTAGTAGACGGTAGCATCCATGAGGATTTCCCCACGTAAAATTAAGGGGCGCATCCGCAAAAAATGCACATAGGATTTTGAAAATATTCAAGAACTCACTTCATTAAATTACACTAAAATGGATCCTTAAATTCTTAATAGATGAGACTACATTAACACCGTGTGCTTTTTACAAAATGATTATTTAAATTACAAAAAAAACCGACCAAGTGCGAGTTGAACTCGCCCATGAAGGGTTCCGTAGCAGCAAGTAACATAATATATAAGTTCTTGTAGTTCGTTGTAACTTTCATTGATGTTTTAACACGTTCGCAGTGGTAGTGATTTTTCTCGGCGAAAATTGCGGTTTATGACGTATCTATTAAAAAAAAACTACCGACTCGTTTTCGTTCAAACCAATTTTCGTTGGTAGATTTTATGGCAATGTACACTATATATTTTTTTTAGATAGTTTAGAAGTTAGAGGGGGGGACACACATTTTTCCACTTTGGAAGTGTCTCTTGCTCAAACTATTCACCTTAGAAAAAAATTATGTTAGAAACCTCAATAACATTTTTGAAGACCTATCTATAGATACCCCACACGTATGGACTAAATTAATGAAAAAAAAAATGTTGACTTTCAGTTCTGAGTATGGGGGACCCCCAAAATTAACTGCTTTTTTTCTAGTTTTATATAATTATCTTGATGCGGTTCATAGAATACATCTACTTACCAAGTTTGAACAGCATAGGCCTTATAGTTTCGGAGAAAAGTGGCTGTGACACACGGACGGACAGACAGACAGACATGACGAATCTATAAGGGTTCCGTTTTTGCCATTTGGCTACGGAACCCTAAAAACACCTTACAAAATTATAAAAAATCATCGAAATAGCAGGAATAATCAAATTGACAAAGGCAAATTTCGATGATTTTCAGAGGTTTTTTCGCAAGTTAATCATAATTTTCTAAATAGTACACAATGCTAATGCAGTCTCATCTATTAATAAATTAAGGTTTCATTTTAGTGTCATTTAATGAAGTGAGTTCTTACATACATACGGTCACGCCTCCATCCCTGAAGGGGTAGGCAGAGGCATATTTTATGCCCACATTTCACCTTTTTTACAATTTGTCCCACGTAATAGGTGGTGAGCCGTATTGCCGTGTTGAAATGGACAGGCGCAGGTTGTGACTGCTTGATGTTGAAACTTTTCCAGCCGCCTATAAAGGCCTTCAACATGGCTTTACGACTGCCATTTTACTGGCTACCGGAACCAACGGCTTAACGTGCCTTCCGAAGCACGGAAACGCTCAAATAAATGTCAGAAAGTGGTCACCAATATGCGTCGTACTAATGTGCAGTTTAACACAGCCGTGACCGTTCCGTACTTCACGATTAAGTTCGTAAATAGCCCCATTTATGAAGTTATTATGTGATACAAATGCTTTTTCCTTAGGTATCTACTTATTAACACAACTGAAGAAAAAATGGCGCATAGTTTTTTAAATCTCTGCCTACACAGTACAGGAAAGGCGTATCTCAAACTTAAACATCTACTATGATTTTTTCGAAAAAGTATATAATTTATTGTTAAAAATTACAGAGAAACATAATTATTACATATCTATATTTACATTATTACTATCTAAACTAAACCTAAATAAGGCCCCCGTGGCGTTGTGCCCAAAAGACTAGCAGCATTCCCATTCTTCTACTATGATTATATCTAAATATAATTAGGTATATTGTTGCGTTTAATGAATATATGCACCTCTCTGCTATAAGTAGGTATTAACTACATAATCAACACATCTTTTACACATTTACCCTTTAAAAACCTTTCTCACACGTTTCGAAATTCAAAAATCATAACACCCAACAAACATACAGTTTGGAATTGTTTATTTTTTCACGAAATTTCTCAAAAGTTTGGCGCCATCGCGCAGATCAAAGGGTTGCTCACGTCAAATCGTGAAGTACGGAACGGTCACGACTGTGCTAAACTGCACATTAGTACGACGCACCTAGCCGCATAAATGATAGCCCCAAATCTCATAATTGTGAGATATACCCGTTCGGAGAATGCATTTACACCGAATAGTAATATGTTGTGCGATGACGAATGGAAGATGGTACGAAAAATAAATATAATCTATACTTAGGTACTATCTATACTAATATTATAAAGAGGAAAGATTTGTTTTTTTGTTTTTTGTTTGTTCGTTTGTAACGAATAGGCTCCGGGACTACTGGACCGATTTGAAAAATTCTGTCATTTTATTCCCGTATTTCCACGGGAACGGGAACTACGCGGGTGAAACCGCGTGACGTCCGCTAGTAATATTACAAAGAGGTAAGACTTGTTTTTTTGTTTGTTTGTTTGTAACGAATAGGCTCCGGAACTAATGGATCGATTTGAAAAATTCTTTCACTGTTGGAAAGCTACACTGTTTGCGGTGAACATAGGCTATATTTTATTCCCGTATTCCCACGGGAACGGGAACTAACCGCGTGACGTCCGCTAGTTAAAAATAAAATGTATTCCCTTTGAAATTACAAAAGAAAATATTTAGGTGCGTCAACATTTTTGTGACCTACTCGCCTCTACTCGACTCTACTACGCAATGGGACACTATCAAGATTATTGGGCTGCGGATAAGTCTTCGGCTATACTGTGCTTCGGCGTTCAATGTCAGCATGACATCGAACCCCGAAGCACACCACACTTTAAATCGGACCAGAGGTAAGTTACACTAATCTCTCTGTAGTCGAATTTTATAAAATAACTTGACAAAGTAGGTATTCGTTTTATGATCTTAGATTTAACCAATTTTACCATATACCAAAGAATAGAGGATGTCTTTAAAGTAGGTTATGGATAATCATTTTTACGTGATAACGTCATCGACCGATGAAGTGGAAAAGAGTTCCGAAGGAGACGTCTACCGTCATGTTTCTGTTAACAAAGTATTCGAAGGAACGGGTTTCTGATTAAATTTTCAAGCCTAGAGCTCAAGCCGAAGGCTTCAGAACGATTGTGTCCCTCTAACGCTTGTTCCGCGCTCTCGCTTGCACACTGAGCTCAGGCGGAACGTGACAGATTTCATGCCTTCAGCCGGCGCGATCGATTTTCAAATCGTTGTCATGTCAAAAAACATTTCACCGTTACGTGTGACAGGCAGCCATATTTGGAACTTATTAACATGCATTCCGTCGGTGCATGGAGTTAGTTGCAATTCATCAGTGGATGCTTGAAGGGTAAGGTCGATTCCCATAGGAAAACGTCCGAGACAGTTTCATGAGACACGCAACTTTTGGGTAGTTCATTATGGTGACCATCAATAATGATTAGTCGAGAGACCATGTTTTATAGGAATTTGTTTTACAGATTTTTTGTTCGACTCAGATAGTTTCTTGTACTGGACCGCGCCGTTGGTACTTAATCTCAGTAGGTAGTGATAACTACAAAAAAAGAACATTGCTGTGGGAAGCATTTCCTCAATAGTGGGACATTATACAAGAGTAATAAACGAGAACAGTCGCTTTATGATGTTTTTTTCAACATATAACAATAACCTCATCTTAAAAACTAAATACAAAATATACTTACTAAAGTCTTATTTGGAGATAGTCGAAAATAGAAATAGAAATTGAAACCTATATGTAACCTAAATCTAATGTGAAAAATGTCAACCTCTAAAATGTATGTAAATATTAGTAGGTACCTACTAAAATTCACATTCTAACTTTAGCTTTTCGCTTTTGCTTTAATATTTTATTTATACCTACTGCCGCGAAGTGGTCACCGTAATATAGGACGTTTGCAACTCCAGAATCGCTACATGCCGACCCTGCAAAAATATTTTATGACAACTTTAGAACTGTCCTAAAATTATGCAACTTTGTGGTATACCTACCTAGTAAGTTAGTGAGTCCACCCCGCGGCCGTCAGCAATAATAACGCCACAAATTTCATCGGCACGCTAATAACACGGACTTGACAATAAGATTGTATCAATTGATCTAAATTTGATACCGTGTAGGAAAGGAATGTTAAATACTCCTAGAATATGGTTCGTTTCTAATGAACTGGTCTCTTGGTCTTATGAGTAAGAGTAGGGTTGATCCCGCGTAAGACTCCCGATCACCGGGAGTGCTGATCGACGATCTCATGTCGTTGACATATTGATTGTTGATCTTATGAACTGTTGATCCCACGTTTGTCTCCCGTATATCACAAACGCCATTGTAAGATCCAAGTTCACTGCTGGATCCTTTATACTTTTAATTGTTAGCACTTGTTGGAATGGAGGGTCGCTCTACAATCTACATGAACAAAACGGCTTACGATTTCGCAATTGTGTGCGTGCGCCGTCGAGCGGCCAGTGTCTTTACACTGTGCGTCGGCTTTTCTGTGTGCGTAAATAATGATACCAGCTTCTCCCTAAAATTGCATTAAACTAAGTCTTATTATAGTTTATGTAATTAATTTAATATATAATGAAGGATGTATAATATTTACTATATCAATTAGTGTCCGACCGAAACTGGTTTTCCAGCCGAAACCGAAACCGAAACCGAACTTTCGGCCCCAGGGTCAGTTTCGGCCGAAACCGAAACCGAAACCGAAACTCACGTGTTCAATTTAAAAAAAAAAACAGCCAAGTGCGAGTTGGATTCCCGCACAGTGTTCTGTTACAAAAATTCGGTACAAAACTTACGTTTGTTGTGTGGATGCTTTTTTCTGATTTTAGTAGGTATTTTTTGTTATAGCAGGTGGTGGCAGTGTTCGTGTCTCTTGACATCCCCATCGCTTTCAACACCTTGCCCTGGAGCTGCATTTGGGAGTCGCATATTTACCATGGAATGCCTCCATACCTCCATCGAACTGTCGGGGCCTATCATTCCGAGAGGGCCATAACTTACCCGAGCTGGCTATGGTAGGGTCGGCGAGATGTGTCGTTCGGTGTTCCATAGGGATTCGGTGTTACGATTGGGTGCTGCGTGGTCCGTTGCTCAGAGGTGTCGACGTAACGTGTTATGATGACACCCTCATTACAGCGCGAGGAGCAAGCCCAGAAGGCCTCCTGCGGGATCCAGCTTACATAAAGGAGGCGTCAGCATCGGCATCGAGCTCTCGATAACGGGCTCGTACTCGATAGACGATGGAACTTCGGATACCACTTCCGAAGTTTGGTCCCATATCGGAGGGAGGGGGGCATCAGCCGCACTCTCGCGGTTGTTGCCCAATATCAGAAGGCCCAACGCTCCCTGCAGGAGACTGAACCTTGGGATCGTGCGGAGCATGGCCCTATACGGGGCCCCCGTATGGACAAAGATCCTGATGGCCAGCAATGCGGCTAGATTGGATAGCCCGCAGAAGGCGACGGCTGTCAGGGTGATAAGGGTACCACACGATCTCAGTTGAGGCGGCATGTCTTCTAGTCGGGATCCCTCTATGGGACGTGGAAGCGAGAAGGCGAGGGCCCTTGCGTCATAGTTTAAATGGCGCAAGGAGGCGCTGAAGCGGGGCCATAGGCCTCTTCCTGTGAGCAGGTCATGCTCGTGAAAGAGGCGATGGGGAGGAAGCGAGAGAGACTTGCCCACCCGAGTTCCACAGTTTGCGGCGGCGCCCCATACTATCAGCCTCCATGACCGGGGGCCTGAGTGACGAGTGACGGGGCTGCTCACCGTCCTTATAGAAGCAGGCCTTAGACGATAGCGTGACGTAAGAGATTCATGCACGCCCCCCTCAAGAAGCGGTATAACAACTGACCAACCATCCAAAACACGGCCGCAGTATGCATCATTCCGAGGGCAACTCGGAGCTCCCAACCGTAGGCTGTTAGATAGGATACGCGTGGTTTTTAGTCGGTAGGACTACTGTACAGTGAAAATTTTAGGCCTCTAACTGGCCCGGTTCCAGCGATACATCCTCGTGACTAATAGACAGACGGTCGGCTAGGCCTCATGTCTCGAGAGCCCGCTTTACCCCCTCCGTGCGAGAGTTAGACTCGCACTTCGCCGGTTATTTTTCCAATAGGTGCAGCATGTTCCACCAAGTGCCCTCAACAACGGTATAAATCTTCTCAAGTGTTCATTTTAGAAATATCTCCACCTAAAGATGAGTTTCTTTCTTTATGTGTGGAATCACTCATAGATGCTATTGCGAACTCCTACCGACTAAACACGGTGCCCTACTACTGTTACTAGCTTTTGGCTGGTTTTGGTTACATTCTAGAAGTATATTGCTAAAACTGGACAAAAGTGAGTCGGACTAGCGCAGGTAGGGTTCCGTACAAGAAAAGCAGCAAAAAATTACGTATGTTGTATGGGAGGCCCCCTTTAATATTGTTAATTGGTCTATTTTTATTATTTGTTGCTGAAGCGGCAACAGAAATACATCATCTGTAAAAATTTTAACTGTCTAACTATCACGGTGCATGAGTTACAGCCTGCTGACAGACAGGCAGACGACCAACGAAGTCAATGAAACCGACAACAAGGGGGTAATAAGGTTTCGTAATGTCCTAGATCACCTTTTTAGGATTCCGTAAAAATTGTAGGTATTATTATAACTATTGATTGGAAGTCCTTTGTAAATCTGTAAATCTTTGTTTATTAACATATTAACTGGTTGGGTTGACCCCAACCACGTCACAAGTAGAGCCAGGCACTCAAAATTCATGAACACGTGAGTTTCGGCCGGGCCGAAAGTTTCGGCCCATTTTGGCCGAAACCGAAACTGCGGCCGAAACTCGATTTTTTGGCCGAAACTGGCCGAAACCGAAACCGAAACCGAAACTTCGGTCGGTCACTAATATCAATATTGTATACATATTTGTATATTGGGTATGAGTATTAATACAAATAAATAAAATTGAAGTGACTGCTTGTAATTTTTTTTGTGTAAGTAATAAAATTGTTCACGCGTCTTGACGGCATAGTGATGTAGGTAAGTTAATAACTTGTATACCTACCTATAACCTGCCCGTTACACACTTTTTGGTGGATACCTAGAATCTACTGAATACTAATATAATGTATTGAACAAATCGCATATAATGCACTGAAAAACTCCTGAGTTGGTGGCTTCATATCCTTCATTTATTTTAAGCAATTTTTCAAAACTATAATAAATGTGTATAAAACGGAATATTTCATGTTTGTTTGTATATTACGGTTTATTTGTTTGAATGCTAGATTATGAGGAACAACTTAAGTACTGGTTTGATTTTGAAAATTCTTTTACGGTTCGATATTCCCTTTAATGACGACGAAAAGTTTTAAAAACGGGGAACATTTATTACTTTTGAGAGCCGAACAAGTGACGGGAAAAATACTGATGCAAAACGAAGCTCTGCAGTTCAGCTTTTCACTAAATGGATATATGAAAGTACTAGCTGACCCCCGCAACTTCGTTTACGTCACATAAGGTGTTTACGTCACAAAAATCTAAATAATGTGTATAGGTAACTTCTTTTTAATAAAAAAAAAGGATTATAATAAACCGATTCCACAAGTATCAAGAGTAACATAACCCAGAAATAACTGTTACTATGAAATAATAAATACCTACTACGTATTATTTTATTACATAATTCTTCATTCAAAAATTATGTTAAATTAATAACACATGAACTTTCGAAATTGATTTATTAGATCCAATTCATTATAATAAATAATATATTAGTACGTAGTGTATTAAGAAATCAATATAAGTAATCATTTCCTAGACAAACTAGTTAGGTATACTTACCCCTTTCCCAATTGTTAAGTTGGGAGAATAAAACAATAAAGTGGCAACACTGATGAATATTGCGAGATTAATAATGAAGAAAAGAAAAATTAAAATAAGCTTTATTTTGGGTTCTTACCGATGATAGCTGACATGTTTAGAAGTTTTTAATCTCCTACTATAATTTCTACAAATTTTAATTGCACAAAACGACATTTTAGCTAGATTTTCGTACACTACTTAGCGCGCGTTTTACGTGGTGACGTTAAAGCGACACGATCGGCACTGAGCGGCGGGTTAGACCAATTCATGTAACAGTTGCATGAATTTTTTTGCGCCGTTTCTGCGCCTTGACCTTCCATCTAGACTTATAATATATCTATGGTTGGAACTTGTTAAATACATTATGAAAACTCACTCACTTGTACTATTCCAGGATTTTTATTTTTATTTTAATAATACCAGACCGGTTTCGCTATTATAGCATTCTCAAAGGTGTTTACACTCCAACAACAAGTTCCACTGCTGAAATATGATCATAACACAGGCTCCTGCGCATCCCGCATACAATCCCAGTCTGCGACCTTTTTTGGGGTCCAACTCACTTACGAGGACAAATCTCTGTGAAATGAGCACGTTGATTTTGTATTGTGTCTAGGTTTAATTTTTTTATTAGGATATATTAGGATAGACGCTGTGCGCTGTCTACTTGACAAACTCCACTGCAAAGCCCAGTAACACTTTCTTCCACCAATTTATTAGAGCAAGACTGACTTTGACTTAAGACTGTAACTTAACTAACATGATATATCCGGGGACGTCCTTCCAAGCGCTTACCCGGGGCTCCCAGTCCTAGGCAGTGATAGGGCACGTGTGGTTTTATTCGGTAAGAGTCCGGCATAACATCCTGACTCCTGACGGATTTCCACAAGTAAAAATAACTTAGTTTGTCACGTCTGTCTGTCTGTCCGTCATGAGGCTGTATTTTAGGAACTGTGATAGCTAGACAGCTGAAATTTTCACAGATGCTGTATTTGTCTGTTGCCGCTAAAACAAAAAAATATGAAATCAGAAAAAAAGGGGTGTTCGAATAGAATCAATGTGTTTTTTTGCAAACAGTTTGTGTCGGTACAGAACTTTGCGTGCGCGACTCGCTCTTGGCCGGTATTTTAAAATAAATATTGATATAAAACTTCTACGGCTAACGGGATCTCCAGTTTACACAAATAAACGAATTACAGTTATAATAGTTTAAACAATGCCTTTGTTTCAAATAAAACTAATTGCAGAGTGTAATCAGGAGTGTTTTATGGGTAGGTCAGAGGCCCCGCTCAGAATAATAAGGAATTTACCACGCGCCATATTCTATGCGATTTCATTGCAATTTATACACCGCGTTGCATTGGCGGACAAAAAAATGGGGTACTATTTAAAGGTACCTAGACTATTTACAGTTACGTCTTTCTGTCTCTTAGGGTTAGAAAGAGACCCCGAACAACCCTCCAGACGTGGGATAGCACCCGAAACCCCTAGGTGAAGCCGCAGTGGTAGCCAAGGTAGTTCGGTATCCGGGGGCCATCCTTCCGAGAGCTTACCTGGGGCTCCCAATCGAAGGCAATAGGTCTGTCTGTTTATTGGGTTAAAATTTTGTAATTAAAATTTGATACCCTATCTCTTGACAGATTGATCTTATAATTATGTGGAAACCTTTATTTCTGATGACAATCTTTACTCATCTGTATCTTGGCAAATCCAAGAGAGCTGTTGTTATAAAATGGTAAATTACAATTTTTTCTACATCTACTGGGATTATTCCCAGTAATTCCGCGCAAGATGTTCCGTGGCGGAACTAGTGAGTGCTTGATTAGTAGGTACCTACCTAGAATAGATTTCGTTAAGAAAAAGAAAGCTATTAATATAAAAAGTAAGTAGCTATTTATTTAGCTGTGTATTGCTTTGAGTATAATTCTGCCGGCCGATTTTATAAAGGTTCTATTATTACGGCCCGCAGTGTACGCGTGCATTACGAGCAATATAACCTGATAATAAGGAGGCTGTGTGTTTTGAGGCTCGTTAGACCGTTTATTAGCTCTTACACCGGTAATATTATACTCCATATTGGAGGTATACTTGTAAAGTATATCACCTCTCACTGAACTATATTCTTCGCTTATCTTAAAGTTCCGGTTGTGATAGAGACCGTTTTAGAGTTCCATACCCAAAGCATAAGTGTAAATTAGTATTTACACTTACGCCCAAATACATACTTTATGTGTAAATACTAATTTAAATTATTACATATCTATATTTACATTATTACTATCTAAACTAAACCTAAATAAGGCCCCCGTGGCATTGTGCCCAAAAGACTAGCAGCATTCCCCCTTTGAATAGCAATACCTATTCGTTGAGCGAGAAAACTGCCAGCCCTTGGGTCACCAGTTGACTCCACAAGGCGCTTTTTCAAATTCTTGAAAAATTTTTGCGCATTGGGACCCCATGGACCTAGGGTCTCTAATTTAAATAACATAAGTTTAAATACTAATTTAAGTGTAATTAGTATTTACACTTATTACACATAATTAAATTAATATTTACACTTATGTATTTAGTATTTACACATAATTAAATTAGTATTTACACTTATGCCCAAAGGTTAGAAACGGGACCCTATTCATGAGAGTTGACCGTCCACCTGCCCCCCCCCCCCCACACCAAGAAGCGGGATAACACCCGAACAACCCCCCAAAGAGATAGCACCCGAATCCTCCCCTAGGTGAGGCCACATTGAAAAGAAGAAAGAAAGAAAAAAAAAATTATAACAGTGGTAGCCAAGGTCTGTTGGGAATCCTGAGGACATCCTTCAGGGCTTACCCGGGGCTCCTAACCCGGGCTAAACCGGGGTTTTTAGTCGACAGGAGTCCGGCATAGCATACCTGTATACCTAATGTTGCGCACGTTAAAAAAATAAAAGGAGCTGATGTTTTACACCCACGAATAGGATCACTGCAGTCCGAACAAATCTACTTAAAAAGACTTTAAATAATCTAAGTTAAAAAGGTCATTTTAAATGTTGATGTTTAATGTCCATATTATTCATACTAAATAAAAATATCTTTTCCGTAAGGTAGGTACAAGTAGGCATGGGGACTAAATTATGTCCCAGTAAAAACCATTTAAATATCCACTTAAACGCATATTTTATGTTAATTACATATAAATAATTTGTACCTATTTTATATCGCAAGTACATAATTTAAACAGCTGATAAAATGAGCTCATTACATTTTTCGCTGAATGAGTTATTGGGCGAAGGTAGCAATTACGTACAGCCTATAATATGCAGATATTCAAGTCGTTATAGGACTTAGATAAATCTCAACTGATCTACAATCTTGCACCGAAAAGTTCGTAATTATTCGAAATTCGAACATTAGAAGAGAGCAGAGATATGGATTTAGAACGTGAGTGAAAGGATTGAACGGTAATGATGTTACCCGATGTGAAATACGGTGTAATGCTGCACGCTCCTTATTAATATTCGAAAATAAAGAATGTTACCATTTGCCCTCCGGGTTGGGGAGTATATTTTTATC
The DNA here is from genome assembly GCA_933228765.1 of Miltochrista miniata. Classification (NCBI taxonomy): domain Eukaryota; kingdom Metazoa; phylum Arthropoda; class Insecta; order Lepidoptera; family Erebidae; genus Miltochrista; species Miltochrista miniata. The sequence goes on from OW121769.1 coordinate 10,811,045, forward strand.
ATAGTGATGTTAAACGATCTAAATTTTTTATCGATAAATCCTGCAAAGCTATGTTCCACAAAGGATTGGAAATTATAGTGTAAAGATGACTTGCGAAAAAAAAAAATATTTTGAACGACATGACTGCCTGGTCTCCAGCCATAGTCATGTACCAACCTACCAATCCATTTGATTTTGGTACGACTGGTGCACTCGCGATTACAAGAGCATGACAGTTTATGTATTTGACGTTGCGAGGCCCGCACTTCTATTGAACCAGAGGTCATGACTTTCAAGGCTATTCACAACTTCTTCGCAGTGACAATGATGCAAAGAAACACACGGTGCACACGATGACTGAGACTTTCAAGTGGCAAGGGGAAAGCATATGTATATCCAACATCGTACCTATGTTGGATGATTATTACAATTTTGGAGTAAATAAACAAAAAAACAAATGCGCAATCATAAAGACTGGTAAGATAACTGAACGATTAGTTTCCGTACGCATCTCAAAGTCAGCCATGATACCAGAAAAGGACTGTGGTGTAGGCTCCATGTCTTCAGTGAACCGGGCTGGATGACTAAGTGACCAAGTAATGTGATTTTTATCTGCAGATAATTGATTGCTTGGAAATAGCAGTAACTGGTAGGTGCTCACAATGTCATTAAAACTTCACAAATTTCGAGTTTATAAAGTACTATTTTTAAACATTCAATATTCAAGAGCTTAAATAAAAGATTAGTATACGAGTAAATAATAGACATCCTCTAAACTGTAATTTTATTCATTAGCACTTCTACTTTCTCAAGAGTCACAATCGTGCTCAAATCAACTTATTCCTGATCGTTACCATCGTGCAGATACTTTTGGCGAAATAAAGGGTCAGTAACGAAATGTTTGCCCCTTTTTTAAGCGATCTGAAACCAAAATACAAATACCATAATACTAAAATTATACACCAAACAATGAAAATTATGTTAGCCGGATGGAAAGGGATAGGTGTTTCTGAGTTTGAAAAATCCAATTTCTGTAATTAAAAAACGCTAATATACCCAATGAGAAAGTTAATCTAATTCAGGAATTAGGACTTATTAAGGGTACATTATCGTAAAAGTTTCAAATGTCAAGTAAAAATTTTGACTGGATATAGGTCAAAATTAAATAAAATATTATTAAAACACTAATAAAATAATGTTGAAATTTATATATTATCATGCTGACTCATTCAATAAATAAAGAATTTAAAAAATCCACTACCACTTTATAACATTGAAGTCGATAAATAAAATGTCACATCACTAAAAGGAGCTGGCTCGATTGTGAGCGATAGTAGTGGTCGCGCCGCAGGCTGCGTGCGCGCCACCCTTTCATTTTCTAATTATATAACTGGCAACACCGGCCCGTGCGCGACCGTCCATCGTAACTTCTTCACTTTTGAATTTAGAATTATTATTGCGCATTATGATCTCGCACACCGCGATGGATGGACGTGCGTGTCTTTACATCGTTACTGTTATTTGTGGGATATGTCCAATAATTTTATAAGCGTTTTTCATGTGATAACATATGTATTATGTATGACTTTATAATAAAGCGCTATAATCAAAGAATACCCTGTGGTTAGCTTTTATAGGACTTGTTAACTAATGATAGAGCATACATGCTTATTTAACTTAAATGGTGTTTCAGATTTACATAAAGCCTTAGGTAGGAGTGTACTTTCCTCATTAAGTATCACAATTGAGGTATTGTGATAAATAATAAGGACAATTTTATACAAGCGTCATCTAGATTCAATGAAGCTAAGTTTTATCTTGTTATTGAATACTAGCTGACCCGCGCAACTTCGTTTGCGCCACATAAGAGAGAGTATTACCTGTTCCCGTCGCATTTACTCCCGTCGCGTTGCGTTTACTCCCGTAGAGTCTCGTCGTTAATATTCAATACTACGTGAGAGAGAAAGAGAGAGAGAGAGAGAGAGAGAGAGAGAGAGAAAGGTTTCTCGTCACGTGTATTCCCGTTGCATTATTTTTAAGAACAATTTCGTTTATGAAAGAGGTATCCCGTGGCATTATTGTAGAAAAAATTGATTGCCATTAAAATGGTTATTGTGCACCAACCCAAAGATAGACACATGCTATCGCGCAATTTTTTTAGAACTTTTTTAAGAGAAACTTTTTTGTAGTAGGTATATATCTATATATATAAAAATCAATGCCACTTTTCGTTGTAATTTTATAACTCAAGAACGGGCTCACCTATCCAAACCAAATGTTTAGGCTTTGTTCGGACTATTTAGTAGATGGTTTATATGAAGTTTGCACAAAATCGGTCGAGCGGTTCTTCATTTATCACGCAAACGAAGTTGCGCGGGTCAGCTAGTTTTTTATATAACTATAAATATTTACGCAGCACACGCAACGAAGCTCTCAAAAGGAATAACTTTTTCCCCGTTTTTGAAACATTTACTATTACTGCTCCGCTCCTATTCGTTGTAGCGTGATGCTATAAAGCCTATGACACTCCACAATAACGTAGCTTTCTATTGGTGAAAGAAGTTTTAAAATCGGTTCAGTAGATCCCGAGATTACCCGTTACAATTTAACAAATATACAAACACACAAACTTTACTTCTTTATAATATTAGTATAGATTAGTATAGATAGACAATAGATAAACAGACTTGTCTTTTTAAAATACAATTATAGATGGCAACAGGCTCACCACAAATTACGTGGGACTTAAAACTATAAGGTGAACTGTGGGCGTATAGTATACTATGCCTATCTACTCCTTCGGGGATAAAGGTATGACTATATGTATGTAAGTTATATAGATAAATTTCACACATTCACCAGAAATCAACGTGTTCATTACACAGACTTTTGTCCTGGAATTGAACCTATTATAGTCCAATCCTGCCCGATCTGGAAATAATGTTAACATGTCATGTTTTGACAATCGTTGTCTAAGACAGATGAGTAGAAAAATATAGTATGACAAATCATTGAATTTTTTACTATCCTGCGTAGGTATTGTAAATGAAAATAAGCTATCATAAAGAAGTTATTTGGTATCGAAATGATTGTAAGAACACTGTATGACTCCTGGATAATGGAATATAATCAGGGGAATACTCAATTGCAAGTAACTATGGATGTATAGGATCAAATGTGTTTGTTTACATTTTTGCGCAAAGCTATTGAAATACTGTAGGTATAGGTAGGTAGGCTTTTTTTTACGTGAGGGAAAATCGTACATGGACGCTATACTGACCGGACTTCTACCGACTAAAGAACCTCACGTATCCCGCCTAACAGCCTACGGTTGGGAGTTAACATACTATTTCCTATTACTGGTCACGTCCAGTACATGTCGCCATAGTAGCCTTTGTGTTATTCCAGACTAATCTAAACCTGTTAGTACCAAGTTTCAGTCAGATCCGTACAGCGCAGTATCAGCGTGAAAGAAAAGCAAACATTCATACGCGCAAACCTTCGTATCATACTTCCTACTAATAATATAAATGTTAAAGTTTGTGAAGATATTTTTTTGTGGACAATCTCACACAACATCATCTACCCCAAATTAAACTTGTGCTATGGGATCTAGACGACTGATATAGGTACATACTTATATATTTCTAAATACATACATATTTCACATAAGAAAACACCCAAACTCCGAAATAAACATTTGTGGATCACACAAATATTTGGACCGACCCAGGAATCGAACCCAGGACCTCCAGCGCGGCAGGCGGTATCACTACTGACTACGCCACTGAGGCAGTCGATTATCGATATCGATTTAGTTATTTACATGATGTGAGGCATCAGTACTACTTATATAATACTAGTAGGGATTAGTAAGAATATTGATTTCCCACAACACAATTCACCAATAATACTCAATACCTCAAAATAAAACCACCTCAGACTAATTTACTCTACCGATGGGGTGCTAACTGGCTTACGATCGGGCTAACTTTGTCCACTCGTGTCCCCAGAGATCGCCAGTCTTGGGAACAAGGCAGTATACACATTCGCTTGATCACCCTCGTTGAGTACAAAAATCAACAAAAGAGTCTATGGTACGCGCTGTTCATTTTTCGAATGGAGGAGCTAGTAAAGTTGGATGCGTCATTATTATGCTTTGCTTTTGAGTTTACAAATCAGGCGTAGGAACAACACTTCTGGCGTATTTTTAATAGAATTGATGTCTTGGGATTAGTTAACTGTATACGGGTGTTATGCCGGAGTCGAACCCACTAAAACTTGCCGCCTCTATTAAATTATTAAATTTTTCTCTATTGCCGAGTGTGATAAGGATATTTCAGGGTCAGGTATTTTGACACGTCTAAGAGTTTTAAATTAAATTATTTATACTGCTGGTTGATGGCACTTGATGGAACTTGCTGCACATATTGAATAACACCACTTGTACTGTTCCACAACATTTATTTACGTTACACCTGACCGGTTTCGCCTCTCGGCATTCTCAAAGGTACAAAATAACTAACTTGATGACCACTACATCATGCAAATACATCCAAAGTTTTGTAAGGTTTGGATGTATTTGCATGATGTAGTGGTCATCAAGTTAGTTATTTTGTACCTTTGAGAATGCCGAGAGGCGAAACCGGTCAGGTGTAACGTAAATAAATGTTGTGGAACAGTACAAGTGGTGTTATTCAATATGTTTTAAATTAAAGTTAAATCAAAATGTTTATATTTCTTGCAACTCTTTAGATGTTTGATTTTCAATTACTTATTCGAGTTCAAAAAGTCATTTTTGACTTTGCTTCTAAATGTAACCATCGCTTTATTTATTCTCGTGTATGTTTATCTTTTGTTTTACATCAAAAAATATCTTGTAGAAGTACCAGTAAATTTGACATTACAGAACACACTGCACGTTTTCAAAAGTGCCGCATCCAATCACCGAATGTGCTCACATCAAATCCTCTCCACACAAACGTCAAGTGTCACTCAATATTGTAGCGTTGTTGACGTACGAGATTACCGCCTCACTATAATCTGTTTCTCTATGCTTATGAATATTTATATTTACTTTTGAAGAATAGGGCTATTGAGATATGCGTACTAATATTATAAACGCGAAATTTTGTAAGTATGAATGGATGTATGGTTGAATGTAATGTTTGTTAGTCTTTCAAGCCTTAACGGCTGAATTTACCGGCGGAAATTTGGTACAGTTAAAGAAGATTATTACTTACAGACCCTGCCTGATCAAAAGTGGTTATCATATCATAATAACCACTTTTGATCAGGTTAGAAGTAGAGACCGTTGACCTGCTTTATAAAAAGTATACTTGCAGCCAGCTGTTTAAAAAGAGAATAAATGTTTTGTCTGTGGATATACCTATTTCCAATTTCCGAATCTCATGGCAATTTTTCCATTTTGGAAGTGTCTCTTGCGCAAAGTATTCACTTTAGAAATAAATGATGTTTGAAACCTTAATAGCATTTTAAAATACCTATCTATAGATACCATACGCATATCGGTCTGATGAAAATTCTGTGTATGGGGACCCCCAAAATGTACTGCTTTTTTTCTAGTTTTATATAAAAACCTTAATGCGGTTTACATAATACATCTACTTACCAAGTCTCAATAGCATAGGCCGTATAGTTTCGGAGAAAAGTAGCTGTGACATACGGACGGACAGACAGACAGACATGACGAATCTATAAGGGTTCCGTTTTTGCCATTTGGCTACGGAACCCTAAAAGAGGCCTATATGTTATCCAGATACAGAGAAAATCTTTAACTGTACCAAATTTCAGACGGAAAATTCAACCGTTAGAGCTAGAGCTTAACGGTTGAATTACAAACTTTCGCGGTTATACTCGTAATATTATTAGCATAATGTTACAACTATGGCCATAGCCAACATGCTGTGGCCAATGGATAGTTTAACACTAGTTACAGCATTATAGTATACAAAAGGTGAAATGTGGGCATATGTATAATATGCCTCTGCCTACCCCTTCGGGGATAAAAGGCGTGACTGTATGTATGTATGTACAGCATTAAAACGAACAATTTCAGAATTTTATCAAACCGTCCATAACGCCATCAACTTACCTTTACGATAATTATGTTACTGTCAACCAGAACCAAATGATTTCAATTATGTACAACTAGCAAACATCACGCGGTTTCATCCGTGTAACTCCTGTTCCCGTGGTTATACATACATACATACATATGGTCACGCCTTTATCCCCGAAGGGGTAGGCAGAGGCATATTATATGCCCACATTTCACCTTTTTTGTATAATTTGTCCCACGTTGTAGGTGGTGAGCCGTATTGCCGTGTTTAAATGGACAGGCGCAGGTTGTGACTGCCTGCTGTTGAAATAAAGCCTTCAACGTAGCTTGACGACTGTCATTTTACTGGCAACCGGGACCAACGGCTTAACGTGCCTTCCTAAGCACGGAAACGCTTAAATAAATGTCACAAAGTGATTACCTACATGGATGGTCACCCATCCATGGACCGGCCATAGTAAAAGTTGCTTACTGCAGTGATCGTTTACAGAACACTGAGTCCGCGGGGCCACGAGCGGGGCCCGTGGTAATAAAATACAGCCTATGATACCTGGGAATAGTGTAGCTTCCCAGCAGTGAAAGAATTTTTCAAATCGGTCCAGTAGCTTCGGAGCCTATTCGATGCAAAAAAACAATCAAATCTTTTCTCTTATAATATGGTGGTACCCCTGGTGTAGTACCTACCTAAAGTTGATGAGAATTTGAAAACGACGGAGACTTTACGTTCAGATGAAGAGACCATACCACAACACAAACTTCAAAGTCTCTTCAGAAAACATATAGGTATGTCAGCCCCTAACTTGTCAAAATTTAATATACAACCTTATTAGGGTCAGCCCTTATTAGCTTTCCGCCCTTTCTTGATCACATCTACTCTTCTGTAGTGGGGGTTAATAAAGGGCGCATTACTGTGTAAACACGGTCACGTGGCCTCCCGCCGGCTGTCACGTGGCCTGCACCACAGACTAGATAGAGATCTCTCGAGTGCGAAATGATCTATGACTATGGCCGACTGTTTATTGAACTTGAAGTTTTTACCTATTACACTCACAAAACTTTGATCTTATTTAAGTGTGTCTTGTGCGGAAACTAGTATCGCCAAAAGGAAAAACAAAACTTCAAGTTACTTAAATAAAAAAAAGTTGGCGGTAAATTAGAGAGAAAGTCACTGTGTAGAATTCAGCAGATGGCTTCAGTTTAGTTTCCAACGAGAAGGGAGTGGAAGAGAATTCCCCGCTAGGAATAGAATTTTGACAATACCTTAACATGAATAAGCTGTTATCTACAAGAATTTCAAAAATATGAAAAATCCCCGAACCTGGCGATGTTACGCCCACGCCGTGCACTCTACCAGCGTGTGGAGCGCTGTGTCATCGCTGCCGTCCTCGCAGTGCTGACACTCGGCCGTGGTTTGCCGGTGTCTTCGCCACAGATACTTACCGAAGCTACCGTGCCCGGTAAGTATCTGTGACAACCGGTAGGAGAGAGCACCGTGTGTCCTCTCCAGCCACTCGTCCATGGCCGGTCTGACGACAGCGATTGTGGCGAATCCCCCCTTTGGTTGCTCAAGTCGCACCTTCCATGTCTCCACGGTTACCTGGTGGAGCAGGGACCACTGGGCCGCGATTTCTCGAGACGCAGGCCTTTGGCCCCGCTCCAGCGCCTCCTTGGGCCATCTAATCAGTGACGTAAGGGCTCTCGTTTCCAGTTCCTATGGAGGGGTCCCGGCTAGGAGACATGCTGCCTCACCGGAGATCGTGCGGTATCCCCTTATCACCATGACAGCCATCGCCCTCTGCGGGCTCAGTAGTCTAGCCACATTGCTAGCCGTCAGGGTCTCCGCCCATACGGGGGACCTGTTTACCTCTGCCTACGCCTTCGGGGATAAAGTCGTGACTATTTTGTTACATTACCTTTAGTTACATAAATAAATAAATAAAAAAATAAAAATAAAATAAAAATTGTTTATTTCAGATATCCATGGATCCATATTAAAATTAAAATACCACATAATACACACAGACAAACACGCAATACATAAAAATAAAATTTAAATAACATAATTATAATAAATTGAATGATAAAAATAATATAATAATAATAAAAATCCAGTCAATTAAATTATTAAAATTAAAATTAATTAAAATAAGAATAAAAATAAATCCCGATCAATTTGTAACATAACTAAAATTAAAATTGGAAATAAAAACGAATTGAAAATAAATAATCCAATGGACACAAAATCAATAAATAAAATAAAATTAAAACGTCATAAAAGTTAAAATTAAATTTTAAAATAGAATTCGATTTAAATAAATAAATTAATGCGAACAACTAGTAACTATTCCCTTCAGTTATTACTCTCCTTATGAGGCACTTCCAGAGCGGTGAAGTGTGTCGATCCGCCAGGGTCATCAGGATACTGTTGTGACTGGTCCGCACTCTGCGGATCAGGGATACCGTTTTTTTACGGATGATCGCTGCGAAACCGTCAGTTTGATATTCGGCAAACATCCCCGATGCACTACAGAAGCGGGGCAGTCCCAACAGCATCCTGAAGATGTTATTATATTGGACACGCAGAGTATCCAGAGACCTTTTGGTATACGTAACCCACAGATTCCCCGTGTACATGTTTTGGCAGTAGGCGTTGAAAAGCGTGATTTTAACATCCTCGGAGCACCGAGAAAATCTGCGAGCCAACATGTTACCCCTAACCGCTAGAGCCCTGCGCTCCCTCTCAATATCGAAATCGTCTTTAAGGTCGTCGGCAATAATGTGTCACAAATATTTAAACATGTTTACACGTTTGATGCTCAAGCCATTAAGGGTTATATTGTATGCGATTTTAGGACACTTACCGGCAGCCTTAAAGACCATGTACGCCGTCTTTTTCACATTGTATGTGAGCACATGCTCCACTGCATAGTCCTCACATGCCCTCAACATGTCCATCAGTCCCCCCATAGTCGGGCTGAGCAGCACCATGTCATCTGCGTAGCTTAAGTTATTGACACTAACACCGTCAATCCTACATCCAACACGCATGCTGCTCAGCCCCACAATGAGGTCATTGATATAAATATTGAAGAGCGTGGGAGAGGTTAACCCCCCCTGCCTCACCCCGCTCTCCAACTTATATGCGTTTGAGAGCGTGTCAGCCCACCTCACATGGTTTGTTTGATTGGCATACCAAACCTTAAATATATTTAAGACTTCCGCCGGTACACCCCTGTCCCCAAGCTTCCTCCAGAGCACATCATACGACACCAAGTCGAAGGCCCTGGAGAGATCCAGGAAACAGGCGTAAACCGGCGTCTTACGGTTTGTATAATACTGAACAGTGTGCTTAAGACCGACGATAGCGCTTTCAGTGGAAAGTCCAGGTCGAAATCCGAACTGAGCATCATGTATGTTTGAATATTTCTCTAACCAAGAGTTAAGCACACTGTCCAGTACTTTTGCAATCGTGGTTGCCAAGGAGATAGGGCGGTAGTTCCCCCTATCCGAGACATCGCCAGTTCTATCCTTCACAATGGGCACTACAGTTACAGTCTTTAACCGTTATATAATGGACTCCAGATTAATACTTTTGTACTAAGATTAATTTAACCAATTAATTAAATGCTTTAATTACATCACTACAAATCAACGTCTGCAAAATCTAATGTAATTATCACAATTAATTCACAAGAAACATTAAGAATAACTTGTTACCGTGTATCTCACTTGATTATTCCATTTGACCGATATTTAACAGTGATATTTAGTATTTTGCTGTAGGCACCATCTTGTCATAGTATATGATAGAAAGTAACGCGTGTTTAGTGGTTAATTATAGTAGTTAAGAACACTTAATCATTTTGTAGATTAAGATTTTATACAGAGGTCAGGAAAAGGTAAAGAATATATCTTAACACTTGTGTAGGAAATATAATCTGTCGCCTGAAGAAAAAAGTATTTATCTCTCTAAAACGTATGTAATACCATCATAGATAACATTATATATTCTATGTAATACGCACTTAATTCTACACCTACACTTTGGGAGATCTATAATTATAGAAAAGCTAAATATAAAGGTACTAGCTGACCCGCGCAACTTCGTTTGCGTCACATGGGAGTGAGAAAGAGAGAAGTGTAGTATAAATATTTAGTAATATAATATTTCCTGTCGCATTTACTCCGTCGCTGATGTTCATTAGAGCTGACCCACACAACTTCGCTTGCGTCACATGAGAGTGAGAAGGAGAGAGGCGTGGTATTAATATTTAAAGTGATATGATGTTTCCCGTCGCATCTACTCTCGCCCGTCCTTTTATGGTACGGATCCGAACCGCACTTACCGGTTTTTATCGTTCACTTGACTGGCTACCACTGCAGACCACGTTTACTGCCGTCGTCGCCTCGCTCATATTTTAAAACTTACTAAGAGGGTTATTGTAAGCCGTAAAAGATAGGCATATGCGGTTAAGGACTTTTTTTTTTAACTTTTTAAGAGGAACAATTTTATAATACACAATTTTTAAGTAACTTTAACCATTTCCACAGTGGAAGCTCTGAAAAGAAAGAAATTTTCCCCGTTCTCAAAACATTATTCATGGCTGCTCCGCCCCTATTCGTCTTAGCGTGATGTTATACTGTCATTAACCATCTTCAATAAATTGACTATTAAAATTGAAAATATTTTTTGAAATGCAACCAGTAGTTTCTGAGATCGTAGCACAAACAAACTCTACGGTTTTAAAATATTGTGAGCGGACCTTAAGAGATAGACAAATTAGGTTATTGTGGGCGAACCTTAAAAGATAGACATATGCTGTCGCGGACTTTTTTTTAGAACTTTTTAGGAGAAACAATTTTGTAATACACAATTTTTACGTAACTTTAACCATTTACGCAGCGTAAGCTTCGGAAGCTCTCAGACGGTAAAAAATATTCCCCGTTTTCGAAACATTCTTGATAGCTGAGCGGAGCAGCTATCAAGAATGTTCTAATCTATTTGCCTTAGCGTGATGTTATATAGCCTATAGCCATCCTCAATAGATGGACTATCAAACTGTAGAAGAATTTCCGAAATCCAACCAGTAGTTCCTGAGATCCTAGCGTTCAAACAAACAAACAAACAAACAAACTCTTCAGCTTTATAATATTAGTATGGATATGTGGGCGTTATGTTGTTACATAATATGGGGATGTGTGTTTGATACTTTTTCACGCTCTATCGGCTGGACAAATTTGGCTGAAACTAGTACAGAAATAGATTATAGTCTGGAATAGCACATAGGCTACTTTTATCCACGGAAAAGGAACGGGAACAAAATTCCACTTCAACGAAGCCGCAGTCGCCATCTAGTATTGCAATATATTGATTCATAATAAAGGTTATGTAACTGCTATACAAATCTGAAGTGATGTTTTTTTTATACCACTAAGGGGGCAGGGCAGACAAGCATACGGCCCACCAGAAGGACCGGTGGTCACCGCAGCCTATGAACGTTTGCAACACTAGAGGCGACACACTCGCACTGCCGACCCTGTAAAAACCTTCTAAGACCCCTTTTGAAGAAGGCTGTAGGCGTTTGGGAAAACCGAGACAGGGAGATCATTCCACAACCTAAGCGTGCGCGGAAGAAAACCCCTATTTGATCTAACCGTGCTCGAACGCTCCGGACGTAGAGTGTGAGAATGAACTCCCTATCTATGGCGAGCGGTGCGATGATAGAACGTAGCCATCATTCATTCTTCCAACTAGCCATCATATCAAACAACAAAGGTGACGGTAGAGGAGGTCGCAGGCAGGGACTGGATGCTGAAAGCGCAAGAGCGTGTCTTGTGGCGTGAACTGGGAGAGGCCTAGGTCCAGCAGTGAGCTGCCATGAGCTGACGCTGCCTTGATCCTTAACCTGGGTCGTAGTTTAACACTATGAATCCTACATCAGACTATTAAAATTCTTTAGGATAATACCTACTAGTCTCTCACCACCGCACCGGGTACCTTTAACCCCAGTCCTTCATGTTATTAAACAAGAAAACCTAATCAAAGATTTTGAGGTACAAAACCAAAATAACTTGCCCATCTTGTGTTGTTTCTTTTGTTGTCATTCTTGACAACCCTCTCGTCTATCTAACCGTCGTCATGGTCGACATTGTTGGGAACAAATTCAGACACATTTTGCAACTCAATCTATAATAAAAATGTTGTGTGCGTTTAAGTACTTATTAAAAACTCAAAATTAACTGAATTGACTAAGCTCAAAATTGGATATACAATAGGATTCAGAGATGGTTTTAGGCTACGTTATGCACTTTTATCATAACAGCAATAAGAATAAAACAGCTTTAAAAAGTGATTTTACCAATAGATGGCGCTGGTCGTTTTTTTTAAATTATATTCTGCCAGTCTCAGAACAAAATATTATACACAACCTATTTAGAAGGTACCTACCAGATTGCTGTTTTTTAAGAGAAGTTTGATTGCGGCCTCCGTGCATTCAGAATAATAAAAGAGAGTACAATGTACTTACCTAATAAAGAGGTCAGATATGTTTTGCATGTTATTTTTGAAGTTAGAGTTTTGGCGCGTTAGGGAAATATTATTGGAATGAATTTATTTTTTTTAAGCGTGCGCACGATGTTTTAAAAACTGAACATTGATCACAGAACTTAGATCATTTAACCACAGGATGCGCCTTACTTAAGCATTGTTTTCTGCCAAGCCAATAAACCATTTGGTCTTTTGGATTTATAAAAAGCACTGTACATCAGTACATCATTTTATATGATTAAACTAGTACATTTCATTGTAGTTGACTATACAATAAAAATTAACACACAACAGCCATTACACGTTTGTCGATTAATACATTTTTAAATATAATGAAATTTTATATGTCTTTGTGTTTCCCCCTTCACCCGCTATGAAAACTAGCAGAATATTTTTGTATGCGGTGGTTCGCAAAGGCTAGTCCCGTGATATATGGTCTAAGTCACAGAAAAGATTTTTTTTTTCAAGTGAAGCTTCTACCTTCTTTTGATTTGGATGTTAATTGGATTTTCTGAAAGATTTATAATTTTGGTTACGGCTCAACATTAATTTTTTTTAGTAATGTATGTACCCATCCTTTGGTTTGTTACTCATTTCTCATAGGTACATAAAACCACCATAAAAAAGTCACAGCGAAGCGTGGCAGGGTACCGCTAGTACTTTATAATTATTTTCACAAGCTATGAAAGAGACTTTGCACTACTTATCTATAAAAGGTCTTAACGTCATCTGCATACGAATCAATTGCACATCCATTTTCCACTCGAACAACCGTTTATTAGATTACTAAAAGCCAGCCATGTGTAAATATTAATAATTACTCTTCACAAAGTATCACCTGCAGCTGATCTTACAATTTACAATAAACTATTAAAAAGCATTTCCCGCCAATCGGCCATATTGGATGTACGGTCAGTGTCAAGTGCCCGCGCATTCATCGTTGGCTATGGCACCCGGGGCCATCAATTTGAATAACACCGATTACCTTTACACCAGATACTGCGGATTGTGGATTATAAGGGGCTTGCAGCTGAACAGGCTTGTTTTGTACTTGTAGACTTCGACCAAGTAATAGGGCCCATCTATACATTAGTTTTAAAGACATTAAGTAGGCGCATGCGCTCACTCGGTCGTAGTCGGTGTTATTGTACCGAAGGTGAAACACATGTGCCAAGATAAGATTTTACGCAAGATGCCTTCCTGTGCGTTCCCGAAGTGTAAAAACACTACCCTAAATTCGAAAAAAGAATGTATGTGTGCATGTCGTGTCGTTGCTGCAATATTTTTGTGTGAACTACTCGGTGCATAGGCGAGCTGTGAGAGTTGTCAACAATCCTATGCTTGGGAGGAGAGACTTTGCCTCCTTTACCGCCTTTCGCGAGACTTTACCGCCTTAGAAATCGTATGTTTTCTGAGGAATTGTTTGATATGATGCCTACGCTACGTTCTACCATCGCATCGCTCGCCACAGACAGGGAGTTCATCCTTACACTCTACGTCCGGAGCATTCCAGCACGGTTAGATCTGATAGGGGTTTTCTTCCACGCACGCTTAGGTTGTGGAATGATCTACCTACCTCGGTTTTCGACACGCCTATACAGTATGAGGTTCTTCAAAAGGGGTCTTAGAAGGTTTTTACAGGGTCGGCAGCGCGAGGGTAGCACCTCTGGTGTTGGAAACCTTCATAGGCTGCGGTGACCACCAGTCCTTCTGGTGGGCCGTATGCTTGTCTGTCACCTTAGTGGTATAAAGAAAAACTAGTCTCACTTTTTGAGTTCGTAATGTATGACGTGGGCCCGTCTATACTATTACTTGGTCGAAGCTTGTTGATCATAAATATTTAGATAATAGTAGACGTAGAGGCATCAATCAAATAAGTATATCGCAGGGGCCTGCGTGCAATTTAGGTCCTTCGCTCAAAAGGGATCGCAGCTCCCTAGTAGGTCCTCGTTTAACCTAGACCTCTCATTTATCTGAAATATTCTCCCAAAATTTTTTCCAGGGGGTGTGACATCCATGGGAATTTCCACATGCCAAAAAAGCCTTTGGCATTGGAGATCGACTTCACTGACCAGACCGGTATTATCCTACAAATATCATGGGTTTTACGAATGTAAACATTTCTAAGATGTTTGAATTTGTTATACCATGGCTTCGTGTGGTTGTGTAAAAGAACCTTCGACAAAAGGATCCTCCAACGAGACAAAGTGATCATGATCATATTGAAAAAAAAAAAAAAACGACACTTGTACTGTTCCACAATATTTATTCATTACACCTGACCGGTTTCGCCTTATGGCACTCTCAAAGGTTTAGATGATATACACTGTGACGAACTTACTCAAAACTCACCCTTGGCGAACTGCCACCTAAACTTTTTTTCAGCGTGAGAATTTTCATATCGCGATGCAGAGTCTAGATATTGCGGCTGCATGTCCAGCCAAGTACAATAAAAAAAGGAACTGGCGATGCAGACAAAGAATATCGACCTATCAATAAACTTCATTTTTTATTCGTTATGTAGTGCTGGTCGCCACCGTTGCTTGCAACCCCAGTCAAATAAAAAAAAACATTCTATCCAACACTGTAGCGAATAAGGAGGTTCATAACTTGTGCATAACTTATTTTATCTGTTTAAATGTATGGTTATAAGTCCCCAAAAATACCATCCTCATTCATGACGTCATTAAGGAATCTGCATAAACGGCCCTTTGTGGCTTCACTGGCTCCCTAGGGCCGCACTATCGGTTAGAAAAGTACTTTTGTTATTTGTCAAAATAATCACATCGTTGTTATACGATTTTGAGTTGTCTGCGGGTAGCAATAAAGGCTATACCTAGATGATAGAGCGTGCAATTTATTGTGCAGAAAGATGACAGTAGTCCCACATAGTAATGCGTTGGACATTGTTCTATGAAGTCTTTTTAAACTAAAGTAATAATGAACCAAGACCTATGACTTACTATCATGAAGTGGCTGATTTACTTGAACTTTGAGAAACAGTCTTTTTATTTTGTACCTATATCATCAACAGTTTGAATGGCGGAATTACTTTGTGTACCTTACCTATTTTGAACATATCACTTGATAATGTACCTAAGCATTAAAGGTAAAACAAAGTTAATACATATTTTTGTGGTAATTGATTGGGTGTTTATCATAGAAAAATCATAGTGAAACCATAAAAACTTTCCATTCGTTATAATATCTTATCAATGCAAGCACAAATGCAAGCATAACGCAATAAACTCTGTTATTTTGATGTGATTGTGTGTGGTGAAACTGGTGA
This sequence comes from Miltochrista miniata, assembly GCA_933228765.1. Taxonomy (NCBI): domain Eukaryota; kingdom Metazoa; phylum Arthropoda; class Insecta; order Lepidoptera; family Erebidae; genus Miltochrista; species Miltochrista miniata. The sequence continues at coordinate 10,826,942 of OW121769.1, forward strand.
AGGTTCCGGGAACTAAGCCAATCTAATGTAAAATCATCCAACATACCAAATATTGTTAGATAATTAAGTTTGGAATAAGTTCTGTTGTGAAAGCGTAGCAAACAGACAGTGCTACATTCGTATTATATTAATAGAGATTACCAACAAGATTTACGCTCTTTTTTTTACGTGAGGGAAAATCCTCTAAGGATGTTATGCCTCACGCAACATATGCCGATATGTTGCGTGAGGTTTTTTAGTCGGTAAGAGTCCGGAATCTTACCGACTAAAAAACCTCACGCAACGTCCAACAGCCTGTGGTTGGGAACCCCGGGTAAGCCCTCAGAAGGATGTCCCGGGAAGGAAAAGATTTACGCTTCAAAAAACTTTACGTACAAACTTAACCTTCTGCAAATTTCCTGTCCTCCCCAAATATGTCACCCTGCGTTATTGTATGCAAATATTACGCATAATTTAGGGTTGCATCGTGTTTTATCTACTTATCTGTGGCATGGCTCAATTAGTGGTGGAGATCGTGCTATTATCTCTATGAAATATGTTAAATGATTTATTTCTGGCTTTGATGGTCTATGGTTGAATAATTTTCGGTTTGATACGGTACTAAAAAAAGAAACGCGAATTCGTTGTATTTAAAAGCTAGTATAGTAGTGTATTTTCGAGTGTTTTTTGAGTAAAATAGTAAATTCTTATACATAAAAGTGCACAAGTGCTAAAAGCAAGCGAAATTCGGTTACAAGTATTAAATTGAAAATGTAGGAAACCCCGATCTTAATACTGTTCTAATACATAAGCCAAATTATGATACCTATTTATCCTTTAGTTTACTAAGTAGTCGGGTAACCAGTACCTACTTGATGCATCAACCAGCTCCAAGTTAATATGTCGAGGAAATACCATCAAAGTAGCAAAACTTTGAACCTATATATTTTAGTAAAATTCAATCATCTCTTAGGAAGTGAGCTGATGATCTTTAAAATTTATAGCTAAGAGCCATCACGGTCACTTAGGCTTGCGTATCAAAATTGGTCCCATCCGTTGGGCCGCTACTATACTACAGACAGGCAGTTAATATTATAGTATACTAGTTGTTCCCCGCGGCTTCGACCGCGTAGAAGTCGTTATCGCGTAGAAGTCATTATCGCGTAAAATCATAACCCTCCTTTGCCGCAGTCGGTAAAAAGTAGCCTATGTCCTTCCCAGGGCTATCTAACTATCTCTATACCAAATTTCATATCAATCGCTTCAGCCGTTAAGGCGTGAAAGCGAACAGACAGACAGAGTTACTTTCGCATTTATAATATTAAATAATAGTAGGCATCATGGGATTGACAACACAAGATTGAGGGATTAATTTATTTTTGGGAAGTCAAGCATCTTTGCGTTCAAAGTAAGTACCAACACTACCAAAAGAATGAGCTTTTAGCGCTAAGGCTAAGAACATACAAATTCAAAACAAAGAAGGTCAAGTTCATTTTTTAAAAGGCCACACGCATTAAATCATAAAATTTTCGACAAAGTTTCTAAATATTATTTTTATTACGATCACACATTTATAACCATTAGCGGTACAACAAAAAACTATAACAAACCACTAATTTCACCGAATCTATAAAAATATATAAATCAAATAAAAAGGTAAACACACACACAAGCACTATTAATATCTCTATCCTTATATTTAAGTTCGGAAACGTGGGTAATTACAGTCTATGGACGACGGGCTTAACGTTCGAAAATTAAAAGTTGTAGCGTTTCGGCCTGCACGTATCATTATGTTTGCATTATTTTGTTCTTATTTGTCGACCTAAGGTTAAGTTGGGTCACGACACATCCCAATTAGGGGTGATTAGGCGTCGTAATTTATTGAGTGCGTTTCAGAACGGTTGTGGCACCGCGGCGAGCTTTGAGTCGTGGATTGTCGTGGCGCCAATTTCTTCTTTTTTTTTTATAAAGTGTTGACTTGTGAAGTTGTGAACATGGTGTTTGATGCAAACGAAGTGTTTTGTTTTGATACAAACTCATTGATTTAATCGTCGCCACAAGCGTGTAATAATATTTTATGCATTAAATGAGGCTGCTTTCTCTTACGACCGCATTGATAGCTATTAAGCATACTTAAACTTACGTACATACCTATTATTTTTAAGCGTAGGTGTCATGGTCACCACCTTCTATTCACACACAATCTGTACGTATTAAGTACCTAATGTATAAACGTGTATTAAGTACCTAATTAGATATTAGATTGCTCTAGTATTAAAATTCCATAGGTATTTAGTATTTTTTGCATAATACATACAGCTATTTAATTGCCAATACAAAGATTCTGTTTAGCCGGTAAAGAATCACCATTTATTAGTTGAAAGCTATTTTGAAAAAGGATAAAGTGTGTAGGTATTGAATTCGAAAATGTATATTTGATGTTTCCAGTTCAAATCTCATAAAATAGGTCACTAGTGAATACCAAAGCAAACAAAAAATATAAGTATGTAGGTATGTGTAATCACCAACGACGTATTATAATTAGACACGTCATGCACGAACATCACGGCTTTCAAAAACAACAGATCTTTTATACATTTAAGAAAAGAATTTCTATTAAATTATCTGTAGTAGCATGTATGAAAAGTAAGGCAATTGTCTGACTTTTTTTTGTTGCCATTTTTCAGTGTTGGTAACGTATCTATAGTTTTTATATACCTATCATTGGTATTCACTACATTTATTTAAATTAATCAAATCAACCACTGCATTCCACTGCTGAATGTAGTCCTCTCTCAATTTACGCCACGATACACGGTCCTGTTTTTACGTCTTCAGTATGCAATCCCTTTTACATTCAGGTACTTAGAAGAAGAAATTAGGTTGATTGAGGTAGACAAAACATTGATGATTCATTCTCTAAAACAACGTATATTCACGCCTGATTACCCAAAATGATAGGCACAGACATACTAAAACGTCCATTTTTGTCAAATTATATTTATGTCCCACGTGGTGAGCCTATTGCCATGATGAAATGAACAAGAGCAGAATGGCTTCCTGTTGTTGAAATTTCTTAGGAGTCCATTATGTCTTTTAGCCAGTTTTAGCGTAGTTTAACAACTAGCGTGCCTTTCGGTGTACCGAAACTCGCAAAATACCGTGGATAGGCAACATCTCAGGACTAATTGTAGGTAAGTTCCTTAACGCAGTCATCGTTTGCTGAAGCTGAACACGGAGCTAACAGGGCTACAAGCACAAGACCTACACTAAATAAATACCTACTCAAATACCTCCGTCAGTACATGATGAATTCACACAGCGGTATAACAGATACCTAAAAAAAAGAATATCGTAGACATCAATACATAATTTGTATACATTAATAAACGGTATACAATACTGCCAACCTATTGCATAAATTTTTCGTTATAATCTATGCAAATTGCGTAATCTATGGTCTATTAGCCTGTCAAGTAAAATTACGCGGGAAGGTATGTCACAACTTGACCTATGAGCTTCAAAGCCCCTCCCTACTAATAAAGCTATTGATTTCAATCATATTCGCCTGTTAGTAACGATTTCTGGTAAATTATTAATAGATAATTGAAAATATAATGGAGGAAGGTACCTAATTGATTTCGTTCAGCCTTGTCATAAAATCAAAGACTAATTCTATATATTTTTACCTCAAAGGGACGCACTGCACTGATCGTAGGATAATGATTGCACCACCAGTAATATTTAAGCGTCCTTTGACATAAAATGTCATAATAATTATGAGGGTCGTTGAAGAGAGGTTAGATTTAGCCTTCTCGGTCTTTTATTAAATAATTTAAAAGCACTGAGTATTGTTTCATTCAAGCCCCTAACATCGGGGAAACCAATGATATTGTATGAAAAGAGGTAGATATCGCTTTGCAGACGCAAGTTTTGGCATAAAATTTGAAACAAAATCTATTTTATTTTTGACTTGCTTGCGACTTCGTACGCTGCATTTTATATGTGATTCTTTAGATTGATATATGTAACTTTTTTATTTATAAACCGATTAACATGAATCAAACAATAAATGTTAAGTGTAGTAAACCCCAACGCAATAAAGAAAACCACATTGCAATCGGTTAAGCGGTTGCTGAGATTAGCGTGCACAAACGTACAGACAGTTACGATTTTATTATATGTATTGATAGATTGATGATATTTATTTATAAATTTATTCAATAAAATATTAGACAAATGTTAAAATAAACTAATAACTATTTACAATATGAATAAATAAAACTAAACTAAATCTAAATAGGGCCCCCGTGGCATTGTGCCCAAAAGACTGGCAGCATTCCCCCTTTGAACGGCGATGCCTATTCGTTGGGAGAAATAACTGCCAGCCCTTAGGTCACCAGTTGACTCCACAAGACGCTTCTTCAAAATTTTAAAAAAATTATGAGCGTTGGGACCCCATGGACCTAGGGTCTCGACACCGACTGGAATAAAATTGTACGAGCCGAGACCCTTATACTTAATAATTTTTTTATATTCTGCCGCTTCCGATTGATGATTGATATTGATGATGATGATGATTGATATTGATGATATCCTAAGTAGTTCTTGACGCAGTGACAAGGTTAATACTAATATAATACGCCAATATTAAGCTAAAAGAGAACATGGTAGGTAGATAGCATGTCATTTTATGAGTTGGCATCTACCTAGCCAGTTCTCTCTCCTCATCCACGCGTAGAAATAAGATGTTCTGTAAAAGACATAATGGCAACGGAACTAAGTAAGCTCTTCCCGTACTGCATAGTTAAAGACCAGGTATTATAATAACACTGGTTTTTGATTTAAAACTTTATAAAGGCTGGCATAGACGGATTGCTGCGCAGATTTCAATGATTTTTTCTTCGTTAAATTAGTAGTCGGAGCGTAGTTTGCGTAGCATAGCGTTCGTAGCAGATCTATACTCTCAATGTTACTGTAGTAGTTTTTAAAATTAGGTGGAAATATCTGAGTTTATTCACAAATAAAACTTACTATGAATAGGTATATAAAAGCCATGTCACCAACTTGACAGTGATATATATGTAAACTGCACCCGTAGTGCTCTTTTTGCTCATTAAAATACGCTTAAGCCCGTGATTTACTTTTATATACTTAAAAACGGATGTCTGCATTTTACTCAGTTCAATGGAATAGTAGTAATTTACCTATATGACGGCTGTGCAGAGCTCCCTGGTTTTAATTCCGGCTCGGAAAGATTTTCTACGTAATATCAATAATACGCAAATGTTCGTTTCCGGGTTTCAATGTTTCCTATATCTACTTAATTTGTAATTTGTAAATATATTTTATTTATCAATATTCTAGATCTCATAGCACAAGTTACACATTATTTTGAACATTATTTAATTATTCTAGCCCTAACAAATTAGTTCTAGTATACTTCGTAGCAGTGCTACGCAATGTAGCGTTCATGCTACGAACCCGATCCGAAGCATGCCGTGTACTTCAGCACTAACAAAACTATGCTAATTGTCGTATGTCATAGATAACGATCGGCTAACGGTCGGGATCGATCGTATGGCCATAATTGTAGTTCAGTTATAGTTATTAGTGGGCGCGTGCGACACCCTCGGGCGGTGACGTCACAGTCTTAGATTTATTGTGAGTGTGTGTGTTTGGAGGCTGGACAAAGAAATGGGCCTAAATGAGTAGGGTTTTAAAGTTTTAATTACTGCTTTTTTGATGTAAAGGGTTTTTGGTATACAGCCTGTGTTATTAGAAGATTTTTTACAAGAAAAGTACTTTATAGATAATTTTATGAGAACAGAGGGCCTAAAAAGGCAACATTGTATGTTTCATATTATGAAACGTAAAATGTTTGGTATGCTTTGTATGTTCTGTATTTCAAATTATATGAATTGTATGTTTCATGTTATGAAACATACAATGTTGCCTCTTTTAGGCACGCAGATCATAAAAACCTACACTATCTCTACACTTGTTTTCTAAGTTTTATTTACCCACTTACATAAGTACTTCTACCGCGATAAAAAAGTATATAGGTATGTACTTACAGTTTAATAATGAAAATAAACAAAAAACCAAATTTACCATCCCTCTTTTTTATTACGATAGTAAAATACCACAGAGTCATCAAAAAACGAAATCTCCCCTCCAAGGAATAACAATCTACGGTGCAGATATACATAATGAGGTTATGGTTAGAACGGGGCGCTAAATGGGCACAATTGTTGGTATCGGGGCTATTGGGCATACGAGGGTGACAGTAATAGGTATACTGTCAGTATGTGGGTGTTTTTTATTTCTTTTTTTATTTAGTTCGACAAAATGATGATATCCGCCTGTTGGAAATTCATGGCGATATTTACGGACTTCGAGGAAATTCCGGAATGCTATGCCTCACTCCCAAAGACTACAATCATCGGTGACAAAGAAACGATATTTTGGATCGCTCAATCAATCAAATCAGCCTATATCAGTCCACTGCTGGAAGTAGGCCTTTCCAACAATACTATATTACTAAAAACAGCACTGTATTTAATACTAGCCGACGTCACGCGGTTTTACCCGCGTATTTCCCGTTCCCGTGGGAATACGGGAATAAAATATAGCTCACCGCAAAGAGTGTAGCTTTCCGACAGTAAAAGAATTTTTCAAATCGGTCCAGTAGTTCCGGAGCCTATTCGTTACAAACAAACAAACAAACAGAAAAACAAAAAAACAAATCTTTCCTCTTTATAATATTAGTATAGATAAATAACAGATGCAACTCAAACTCCGCGCCAAAATGGAAAACAGTTGCCAGTCAGTGCCAATCTAACAACAACAAAAAAAAACTATAATTTGAATTTGGAACCATAAACACATCATCCATTCCCGATCTTTTTTTGACTGCTGAATGTACACGTTCCCATAGATTTAGGAGTAGCGAAAAATTATAAATCTATGCACGGTCCCGCGTCTTCCGCATCCAGTCCAAGCCTTTTCTAGGTGTCTAGGTCCATTACGTTAATTTGCTTGATTATGTATGGCGAATTCTTTCATCCGACAATTGGATCAGCAGTTAGTCTATAGGGATCGAAAACCTCTTTCAGACACGTAGGCAGAATGCTTGTCTGTCTCGGATGTGTTGAATGTTGTTGTGTGTTTTTAATATAAAACATGTAAAATCGGCTCTGCGATAGAATGAAAGCGTAATAAACCAAATAAAGAAATATACTTTCACATTTCTAATATTATTGAGGGTTGACAATATTTTAACAAATTACATTCCCGTGTAACAAACTACTTTCAAGAGATTACATGCCATATTTAAATGCATTTTCAAAAGACCCTTGATATAGGATTATTGTCCGATTAGCTAGGGGTCACCGAGCACGCTATTGATTTTTTAAATACCCCAATGCAATGTGACAAAGAGTTACTCAGCTTTTTTTTATTGACTCTATGCCACCTAGATTAGGTTCATTCAATTTGTCATGTCAGGTGCCTAAGTTTCTAGATTTTAGTTATTTTTTTAATTTTAGTACCTAGTTAATGTTTCGATTTAGAACCAAAAGTTGTATGTAATGATCTTAGCAAGTCACAAGTAAGAGTATCTACCCCAAAGGAAGACAGGCGTAATTATAATGTATGCATTTTATATTATTTTGTACTCTTCACTCCTAAATGTCCCCAAACTCGCCCAACATAACCAACCAAACCAAAATCCAAGTCCAGACAATGTAACTATAATTTTAAAAAAGAACAAAACGCTAAGGTGGTTTTGTCTGTTAAAGGCCCTTTAAGCGGGAACAGCTCAAAGGAACACCCATAACATGCCAATGATTACTGCAAAATGTTTGAAATGTTCGAACACAGTCGCTTGGCTGCATGCATCGCATTCCTATAACAACCGAACGTCCGTAAAAGAAAAGAATATTTGGAGCGAAAAAGTCGTGATAGTTATTCAAAAAAGGAACGATGGGCAATTACATTACTGGCACGCGAGCGGGCAGTCTTGCGCCTGATACGGACGCGTTCACACTCTCTTTATTGAAATAAAAAAAAGTATTAGTGCATTGTGGTTCCTTGTATCACGCATTTGCGCTAAGTAGGTAGGTCTCTTCACAAGAAGCACAAATTAGAGATCGAAACCTACATACGGTCCACATAGACAACTCATTCACAGACACGAGGTCTACATAGACAACTCATTCACAGACACGAGGTCCACAAAGACAACTCACTCTCAGACACGAGGTCCACAAAGACAACTCATTCACAGACACGAGGTCCACATAGACAATTCATTCACAGACACGAGGTCCACATAGACAACTCATTCTCAGACACAAGGTTAGGCGGCCTCAACCAAATTTTCGATCCTTTCGTTTTGTGCGCGAGTGTGTGTAGCAGAGGGTAGGTGTGAAAAAAATTACATACATGAGTTTTCCATGTGTACTGTCTCTTATTTGTGCAAGAAGAAAGAAGGAAAGACCATCCAATTGCAATCAAAAGAAGACAGTAACTAGTCTTCTTCTCACCGTTTTAAACCGTCTCCAGTCACGTGTTTGCACGTTGCAAAGTTGCAATAATGTCATAATTCACTACTGTCATTAACAAGAAGCCGTGAGACGGTCTCACCCGACTGCCCCTCTAACGTTTATTGTGAAAGTGAAAGTTCAATCCGATTGACTTTGTCATTTTTGTTTTATTTCAAATACAGATAATCCACGTGACCTAGTGACGTAATTTAATGCAACAGAGTCACAGGCTACAGACACAAGTCTCGCCATAAGCCCCTCTGCAATCTATTTTATAGAGAGGGGCTAAAACTAACGGTGTTTCAACAAATATGACCTAAACTAAAGAGTCTATGTCTCTACGAGCAGAGAACATTTTTCATTCCACCTATTTGGTTATTTCACTACAACAGCCTAAATTTTGTGAATTCACCGAAAGCGTGCTCAGGAGTCTCAGAACAACCGCAATTAAATATTTGAGTACATACAGAAGATAACCGCAATTAAATATTAAGACATTTCACCGTAGGTTTTTTTAGCACTTAGTAAACATTTTTTTTAAATATTAGATCTTTGGTCCAATGGTTGCTCATGGGCTCATGGGTTCGATGGATACAAAAACATTGTGTGATCCATAAATATTGGTCCTGCTGAGGCTGGGTGTTTCTGTATATTATAAGTGTGTATTATTTGATATCCAGTTCCCGTAACTCAAGCAGTTTAACACTGACCTACTTCGGGATCAGATATCGTTCTGTAAAAAAATGTTCGTGAACATTTATTTATCTTAAATATCTTCTCCAGTGTGTCCGTAGCCTAAGGTCGTCGGTCGTCGTGATAGCCGCGAGCCGTTGACGGATCGCTTTCCCCCTCCCGCGTGCGTGTCACCCCCCGCGCCGCGTTTACACTACCTTCTTGATGTTTATGGTCGCCTGGTACTTGACCGCTTGCTGATTTGCTTCTGGCCTAGCCTGTTGTGAGCAGGCCTATTTGTTGTAACCTTATTGGGAGGACGTGTATTAAATAATGTTTGTGCTATGGTGCTATGTGAAGGATTCTCTTTCTTTCCTTGGTAGTAGGTTAGTTTCTATACATAGAGCAAGTCATAGGTCATTTTGCTCTATGGTTGCATTATTATTTTATTCATAAAAAAAGTTTTTGTTAAATTGTATTTTTATACACTTAATAATAATAATAATTTATAGTTAAGGTGAATATTTATAAGTGCACCAAACTGCCCTAAAATTTTTAACCCCCAATCCATGGCAATGAATTTGTATTACCAACAAAAATTCGCTTTTTATCTCGATCGATTCTCTTTCATTAATTATTTATTAAACTGTAAGCTTAGTTTCACTGGTCAGGTTTCGTAACCGATTTAAAAGTTTCACAATCAAGTGAAAAGAAAACAGTAAACTGCACTGAAAATAAGTAAAAGTATGTTAGATACGGATAGCTGTGGAAAAAAAATGAATCTGGAAGAATGTTTGGGCTAGGTTTGTAAAAAACATAAAATATTCATAATAGGGTAAACCACCCAATCGTTGGCACTCCTCCAATTATTGGCACTTTAGGTAATTTTGCCCATTTCTAACAGAAAAAGAATGCTATTTTACTTTTTAATGCATACCTACAACTACATAATGGGCAACACCGAAGTGAAATAAACTAGATTTCCCTTATTTTTCGAAATATACTCTTAACTAAAGTGCCAATAATTCATTCTAAAAGTGCCAATAATTGGGTGGTTTACCCTACCTATCCAGGTTTTTTGGAGTTGTGGAATGCTTTAGGCTAGTCATCGCCGTTTTGCGGATTCACCAGGACGGCTTTGATGGGACTCCCAGCTCTTAATAGGACCAGACTACCATACCATCTCGCCTAAACCGGGTCGGTTAGGCCCGGTTAAGTGTTTGCAACTCGGCAAAGAGCCATCTTGAAATGGGGTTCTTTAGAAATAGCGCGCGTAGCCTCAGTTATCTATAAACAAATTATACTGCAATAGCATTTAAGGGGTTCCGACACGGGTCAATATATTCAGTCAAGTCTGATATTTATGAATGGAAGTTGCTTCAGTGTGCGTGATTTCTTTGCATGGTGTGTGTGCATCGACGAGTATGTACACATGATATTGACGAGGCATGACAATTGCAGTTTGACCGTGTCGCTAGCCCATTAGGCTAGATCTGGTTGGTCCTTGGATGATCACTGTGTGACATTTTCATTTACGAGCATTTTGTGCTTCCGTTGGTCCTGGTTGGCAGAAGTGTGGTAGTCGTTGAAGGCGTCGGTCGTTTAAAATAATAATAAAGGCCTTTTAGACAAGCCAAGTTGAGGTCTTCAATATAGGCGACTTAACGTTTCAGCAGTGGGTCGTCATCAATCTGTTCTTGTCCATTTCAATACAGCAATGATTGTGGGTGTATTCTATGCTTCTGCCTACCCCTTCGGGCATAAAGGCGTATATCGTATATCGTACAGACTTATTGTAATTCTATGCCCAGGAGATTACCCAATTTAGCCCACCGCAGTCAACTGTTTGACCTAAGTTTCTCCCTGTAATTTTGGAATGGAAATTTGCCTTACGATGCCTACGCTGTGTCCAAAAAGATTGTTACAGGGCTTTGATTCGAGCTTTTCTTTACTTCGTCATGACGCTCTTTAGTCACAAGATGCACCACTTTCACATGAGAATAGGCCCAAAGATGTCAGTGGTCCCAGAGAAAATACCTACAACATACATTACTTTGTTACTTTTTAAAAATGTGTGTGCATGTAACCTTTACGCGCGATTGAAGTAAAACTTCTTTGCCATTGACTGTATCAAATGTTATATTTATCATTCATTCGAATTTTGAATAGCGGAAACTATTCCGCTATTCAAAATTCAAATAGCGTTACTTCCGTCAGAAAAAAAATCTGAGTTACTCCCTAGGTCGCGCCATAAGAAGTTTTACTTTAATATCTGCTTTGAAAGCCCTTGTAATTTTTCATCAATGCCACATTCGACCTTCTTTCGTTTCTTTTAATATTACCAATATTACTGAACTCTAATTTCTAACAATACTGTACTCCTCCCGATAAACTTATTGGCATAATGATCATTCATAATGAAATTACGTCGATATCGAATCGAATTCAAAACGCGAGCACTTTTAAGTCAGGAGCCATAACTAACCCCAGTCTCTAAGTCTAGAGTTAGGCTACTGAGAAATTGCCAGACTTCTTTATTCTTTAAGGGGTATTCTGAGGATTATCTTCATTTCTCCATGTGAGTAACTAATACATTTTCAACATTTTTCGGAACATTATGGAGTATGGCTTTTTTTTTTTTTATTGTGAGGGAAAATCCTCGTAGGATGCTATGCCGGACTCTTACCGACTAAAAAACCTCACGTAACGCCCAACAGCCTATGGTTGAGAGCCCCGGGTAAGCCCTCAGGAAGGATGTCCCGTGACTATGGAGTATGGCTATTGCCGAAACAGACATTTTTGAGAAAAGGTACTGCCTTGATTGCTACACTTTTAACATAGTAAGCTGCTTTTAAGCCCCGGTATTTTTATTTTACATTTACCTTGTACCTACCTAACTAAGACGTGTTACTTGGTATTACTAACGTCCCGCTACAATGATTTTGTTACATTCGGTGAGTTGTATGCTTCTTTATTACTTTATTGCTACCTACATTTTTTTATTGCACCATAACAATACAACCAGTGTACAGAAACTATAGCAACCAAAGCGCATTGTAACCAAGTTATTACGAGTGGGGATTGTCTTGTTCCAATATGCACACCAAACTAAATAGCTCCAGGCATCCGATCCCCTCTGTAAAGAACCCTGCATTGACGCGTACGCCGAATATGTTTTAATTAAGAATAAAACCTATTCTATTTTCAAATACGTGGCGGCAAACGGTTGTCGCGCAGCTGGAGATTGGCAAAAAACAAAAACGTGCGTGTTTTTTTTTATTAATTTACTCTGAAGGTTTCTAAGATCGAGAGTGTAGGTACTTACTGTCATGTTCAACATTGAAAAACAATATAGTTTAAATTTATTAGTTCATCTGGAAAAGTCTAGTGTTCATAGACAGTCTTTCAAGGATTGTTGTGGAGAAAAGAAATACAGCTAAATATACTTTTCACGGTGCTTATGCTTAGGTTTTGTGGAAGTTTAGAGTCTAAAGCATATGGTAGGCCTAGCCAATGCACAATGTAGGTACAGATCAGGCTTTAAAAAAATCTGAAAGTTCATAGAGAAACTTCTTGAAACCGAAGATAACCGTCGACCATTTTGTTTCAGTTGTTGATTTTCTGCAATATAAAATCTGGTTATTATACTTTCTTATCAATAAAAAAAAAATAAAAAAAAAAATATTCAGGGACAATTCACACAACGCTATCTGATTCCAAAGTAAGCTAGGAATAACCTGCTTGTGTTATAGGTATCAGACCACGGATATTAATACTTATATACTTTTTAAATACATACTTATTATACATAGAAGGTTAATAACTCGGACTAAGTTAATTTCTCAATCAATCATTAACTGGCGTACATAGGTCCTTATTAAGTAACATACTTTCAGGGTTAATACATATATATTTAGTAATTTTAACGATAATAAGGGAACTCGGGTTAGTTTATATAGAATACCGATTGACCCCGTCTCTATACCTAATATATTTTTTTAAATCATAGATTTTATATTCCTAATTTAAAGCACGCATTTGTACTTCGATAAATCGCATAACAACAGAAGAATAAACCTAAATTCGAATTTGGAATCCCCTTTGAGCGTGCGTTCCGTTTCGCCTGCGGTTATTTACACAAGAACGCAACTGCAGCACGGATGAGGATTATACCAATCCTTCATTACCTAATGGCACAATGAGAGATGAGAGGGACGTCACATGATAGGTTAAGCTTGTTCTTGTGAAGTAACAGTATGACGATGGTTGCTATAAAACGTAAAAAAAAACTTTTTAAATCACAGAAAATAAAATCAACAGAAGACTCATAATGCATTCACTATACTGCGATAGTTTGTGAGTGTAGATGTGTGGATGTTTGTTACTCTTTCACGCTCTAACTAAGGGCTGAACCACAGTATAGCTGAACGGATCTGGCTAAAATTTGGTAAATGAGTAGATAATACCGTCTACTCCCACCTGTTCTGTCGGCTCTGATAACGGAATATTATACTTTTTTGAAGTCAAACTTCTTTAGACGCGAATTGGGAGTAACTTAGATTTTTTTTCTGACGGAAGTAACGCTTACTATTTGTATTTTGAATATATATGACAAAATTCGAATGTATGATATTAATATAACATTTGATGCCGTCAATGGCTAAGAAGTTTTACTTCAATCGCGCGTAAAGGTTACACGCACACACTTTTTTTTTGTTTGCAGTAACACAAACATTAATTTTAATTTCCGGAAAAAGTTTTCATAAGATGCGGAAATGTGAACTGAAATTCACGCTTGTGCATCCACGGGAACTTTCTCATGTTTAATAATCCCAATTATTGACACCTCTTTCAATCCAGCAGCATTCTATCCCATCCTTGTCCCATGTCGATATGTCATTTTAAAATTCGAACGAAATAGTTGTCGGTAGCGGCGCGCGCTACGGGATATGCACCTCCCGCCGCGCGTGTAACAAGCTTGTTGTATTGCGTGCGGTTATGTTGGTACGATTGAGATGTTCGAATGTACAGTAAAAAAACTAAATTTACTGTTAATATTTTCTTCACGTAGCGTAATTCAATCTTTTGACCTGAGGTCAACTTTGATTGGTTGTTGGGTAGCTGGGTAGCACTTTTTACGTCATTGTAGGAAGTGACTGATTTGATTTGGTCCCTGGTGATCTTGGAGAAGGCTCTTTACAGTGTATGGTGGGAGTTTGTGCCGTTAACTAAAATACATTTACATTTAATAAGTGCCTAGTAGAGACGGGGTGAGGTGGTGGTGGCGGTGTCTCTTGACATCGCCAACACATTCAACACCTTGCCCTGGAGCTGCGTCAGGGAGGCGCTTATCTATCATGGAGTGCCTCCCTACCTCCGTCGAATTGTCGGGGCCTATCTCTCCGAGAGAGCCATAACTTACCCGAGCTGGCTAGGGCCGGGTCGACGAGATGTGTCGTGCGGTGTTCCACAGGGATCGGTTTTAGGGCCGCTCCTGTGGAACATCGGTTACGACTGGGTGCTGCGTGGTCCGTTGCTCAGAGGGGTCGGCGTAACGTGTTACGCCGACGACACCCTCGTTACGGCGCGGGGAGCAACGCACTGTGCCGCAGCACTTAAGGCCACGGCAGGGGTTGCTCAGGTCGTGGGTCGGATTCGGCGGCTGGGTCTTGAGGTCGCCCTTCACAAATCCGAGGCTCTGTGCTTCCACGGACCTCGGATGGGGCCACCTGCGGGATCCAGCCTACAGGTGGGGGGCGTCAGCATCGGCATCGAGCCCTCGATGAAGTATCTGGGGCTCGTACTCGATGGCCGGTGGAACTTCGGACATCATTTCCGAAGTTTGGTCCCAAAACTGAGAGGAGCATCGGCCGCACTGGCGCGGCTGATGCCCAACATCAGGGGACCCAACGCTCCCTACAGGAGACTGTACCTGGGGATCGTGCGAAGCATGGCCTTGTACGGGGCTCCCGTATGGGCGGAGATCCTGACGGCCAGCAATGAGGCTAGACTGATGAGCCCGCAAAGAGTGAAGGCCGTCAGGGTGATAAGAGGATACCGCACGATCTCCGGTGAGGCGGCATGTCTCCTAGCCGGGACCCCTCCATGGGACCTGGAAGCGAGAGCCCTTGCGTCACTGTTCAGATGGCGCAAGGAGGCGCTGGAGCGGGGCCAAAGGCCTGCGTCACGAGAAATCGAGGCCCAGCGGACCCTGCTCCACCAGGAAACCTTGGAGACATGGAAGGTGCGACAAATCGCCACAATCGCGGCCGTCAGACCGGTCATGGACGAGTGGCTGGAGAGAAGACACGGTGCTCTCTCCTACCGGTTGACACAGATGCTTGCCGGGCACGGTAACTTCGGTAGGTATCTGTGGCGAAGACACCGGGAAACCACGGCCGAGTGACAGCACTGCGAGGACCGCAGCGATGACACGGCGCTCCACACGCTGGTGGAGTGCACGGCGTGGGCGCAACAGCGCCAGGTCCTCGTAGTGGGTCTGGGCGTGGACACTCTCTCGCTCGAGGCCATGGTCATGCTCTCCAGCGGGAGTAAGTGGGACTGCGCCGCCTCTTTCTGCGAGCAGGTCATGCTCGTGAAGGAGGCGGCGGGCCGGGTGCGGGAGAGAACTCTCCCACCCGAGTTCCGCAGTCGGCGCCCTGGGCGCCGCCGACGTGTCTTCGCCGAGGACTATCGGCTTCCATGACCGGGGGTCTGAGGACGGTGAGAGTGCCGCTCACCGTCCTTACAGAAGCAGGCCCATGACGGCAGCGTGACGTGAGCAACTCACGCACGCCCCCCCTTAGAAGCGGGGTCACACCCGAAACCCCCCATAGACGCGGGATTGCACCCGAACCACCCCCTGGGCGAGGCCGCAGTGGCGGCCGTAGGTCTGTTGGGAGTCCTGGGACATCCTTCCTGAGGGCTTACCCGGGGCTCTCAACCATAGGCTGTTGGGCGTTACGTGAGGTTTTTTAGTCGGTAAGAGTCCGGCATAGCATCCTACGAGGATTTTTCCTCACGTTAAATAAAAAAAAAAAAAAGTTCCTAGTAGAGATATTGCATTGCTTGCAGATAGCAAAACTATAAACTATTGAAGTACAACTTCTTTAGGCAGTAGGTAACTCAGATTTTTTTCTGACGGAAGTAACGCTATTTGAATGAATGATATTAATATTATTAATTTAACATTTGATGCCGTCAATGGCAAAGAAGATTTACTTCAATCGCGCGTACAGGTTACACGCACACACTTTTTTTAGTTGTGTCGGGTGTGCATTGGTTCGTTCATATTTCGATAACGGTTTACAGATTGAAAGATAAAAAAAAATTGGTAGTTCCAAGGAGTGTTTTAGCACTTACAGTTGGCGATCGAACAACCGAAGACTTTTTATTGTTTATATTTAACCCTTAACTGCGTATTTTATTATTTCGATAGATGTGATGTGCTATAATATAGCATCTCACATCTATCGAAATAATAAAATTAAAATGTAAATCTCTTTCTTAACTCTTTGTCGCGGTAACATAATAAGTTACCGTGATAAAGAGTTTATGGGAATGACAACTACGATTGACATTTGCCCAACCGGAAGTGGGTGTTATATTATAACTAGCTGACCCGCGCAACTTCGTTTGCGTGATAAATGAAGAACCACTCGACCGATTTTGTTCAAACTTCACATAAACCATCTACATTTGGTTTGGATAGGTGACTCCGTTCTTGAGTTATAAAATTACAACGAAAAGTGGCATTGATTTTTATATATTTATATAGATTGACATAAAACAGACACTAAGGCAAGCAGTACTCTCATGTACAAGTAGGTTTCAAGGGTTAAGCTGTGATTGTAAAAACATCCTCGCAAACTGTTACTCTTAAAATATGTCAAGTGGGATACTAGAGTAGGTATGTACTTACCTTATTACAATTTAATGAACGTAGTTCAAACATTTTTCATAAAACAAACCAATCTGTTCACATTCTTTTCCATATTCAAATAACGAAACATTGACAAATTCATCATGAACACATGTTCGAATTTTGAAAGCGATGCGTGATTAAACCTCTTTTGTGTAGTGTTGTTTTAAAACAAAGAACCGCAGCCCGCCACCATCGACAATTTGAACTGTCTTTAATAAATAATTGGGGCCGTGGCGATGAGATATGAGAACAAGCAATTTTTATTTCCTTTTTTAAATAATAATAAAACAGAGATTTATTCATAAATTAATAATAAAATTTGACATGACAAACGAAAAAAAATCAGTGGCTGGCACTTGCACTTGTTGCCCCATATAAATAAAAAAAAAAATACAAAAAAATGTGTGCGTGTAACCTTTACGCTCGATTGAAGAAAAACTTCTTTGCCATTGACGGCATCAAACGTTATATTAATATCATTCATTCGAATTTTGAATAGCGGAAACTACCTTTTCGATAGGTATTCTAGGAACCCATTTTCAAAGTTGCGTTTATTATGCATAACGCGTTCATTATCGGTACATGTATAATCATCACGATCACCCCTGGGGTTGTCGAGGGTTGTCACCCCTCGACGCCCACCTCAGTAACGAGAGAATTCGAACGGATCGTATTATTTTCGAATTATAGATGTGTGGTTATAAGTTATTATTTGCAAATTGAATGTGGTCTGGTCATTATGGAACTTGGGATTTGAATTTTCATAAGTAAAAAAAAGTGTGTGCCTGTAACCTTTACGCGCGATTGAAGTAAAACTTCTTTGCCATTAACGGCATCAAATATCATTCGTTCGTCAGAAAAAAAAAATTAAGTTACACCCTAGTCGCGCCTAAAGAAGTTTTACTTCAATAAGTAATGCAAGCGAAGTCAATACTATATAAATATGCTATGTATACGTTAGAATATTGGATTTTATAGAGTAGGTATGACATCCCTTTCTTTACGTCATTTCCTTGTAAACAAAGACTAAAGAATTCATAATCATATCTCCCTTCACTATTATTTTCAAAAGAGAGTCCATTCACAATCGGCTCCTCCACATTCACGTTTCTCGTGCATTTCTCGCGTTTTCGCGAGATTCTCGTAAATGTGGAGCGGGTCTCAAAACTAAAGATGATAGGCATACCTAGATCAATATTGATTATTTTCTAATCCTCTTTGTAAATCTCAGAGATCTCTGCCACAAAATAATAAGGTACAGAACGCAATTTCCTATGAGTCTCGGCGAATTTAGTATGTAGGTTTCCATCTGTACTATCTAATTTGTGTCTCTGCTGTGGACGCGCTGAGCATTCTGCCAGTGACGAACGCAGTTCTAATTATTTTCCCGTTCAAAACAAATAAATTGAAAATCTTGAAAATTATCTGAATATTCATAACATTTTATTGTAACATTGATGTTGCTAATAGGCTGGATATATTGTAATCTTAATAGTGATGCCCTACGGCCTCTTAATAATTAATTCGTGTCGAACTTTAGTGCATCTCTAACGGTCCGGAAAGTAAACAACAGATGGCGGTGTTTACAGAAAATTAATGTTCCAATGATGTGTAAAGACATGGAGAAACTGATGTTAATAATTAATGAAGACGAACTATTGAACGATACTTTGGGAAGTCTGCCACATTAAAGGTGGTAAAAAATGAACCCTTTATACTGGCAACAGTAATAATTGTCACTTTCTGTGTGTGCATGCTTTTTGGAATAAACTCTGTTTAAGCAGGTCTGCCACCTAAGTAGTATAAAAAAAATTGGTCGCAGATCTGGGGAGTAAGGGGACCCGCCCTACTGACGGTGATAAGACGTTTCAACGTCGACGACGTTTGACAAAATTCTTCGTCGCATTGTATTTGGGCTCCTCTGACTATAGACTGACCAAGGGTCATTAGGGGACCCGCAACCTACCGATGGTCAAATGACGCATGGTATGGACCCCCACCCTCGGTTTTTCAGGCGTACTTCCTGCTAGCGCTAGCTCGCTCTCCATCCACTCTGCTTTTAGAGGCCCCTTGAGAAACCGCTCTTAACAGAACTGGTGCTAGCTAACATCCATTTGGCCCAATTTCAGGGCTTGATGTGCCAAAAAAAAAGCAAATCTGTTAGGTACATAAGGGAGCACGTAGGTAGGTATACCTACATATAAAATATCTTCTAACAATTCCGAAATAAACCCTTGCCACAGGTATTCCTTGGCAGCCAATTAAGTTTATGTGTTGATCTGTAATAAAGCTGTCAATATTGCTGTCATTGCCTATTATTCCTTGTACCAAACTTTCCAGAAGACTTTTCACTTCCAGATTTAGCTATAGCAAATGTTTTCAAACGGTAATAATAACTGAATTATCATGAAGAATCCTTTACTATAGGTTTTGTACATCAACGTACAATATTTGTAGTGTTGCACGGCCATAATTATTTTCGCTGAATATCTTAATAGGCTGTCGTATCTAAATTAATAAGAACATTACAAGTGTAATGGCGAGAATTCAATTATTCGCCGATGGTGCGCGCGCGCAGCGTGAGTTGGTAGCGTGCGAGCGGATACATTATTATGTCCGAACAAGTGCATATTTTTTCTTTAAAGTATAGCTGTTTGTTTTAAAAAATACAGAAGGAAAAGTGTGTCAATAAAAATAATAGCACTTTTACTTTGTAGTACTTTAACATGAATTGTTACGTTAAAAACTAGTGGACATACCCACCTAGAATAGAAATATCGTTAGAATTACATTGAAACGAATAAAGATGTTTTTTAAAATGATGGTTGTTGTTCCAATGTGCATAAATTTTTCAAGAATTTGAAAAAGCGCCTGGTGGAGACGACTCGTGACCCAAGGGCTGGCAGTTTTCTCTTACAGCGAATAGGTATTGCTATTCAAAGGGGGAATGCTGCTAGTCTTTTTGGCACAATGCCACAGGGCCTTATTGAGGTTTAGTTTAGATAGTAGATAATAATGTAAATATACTGGGTGTAACAAAATTACCTCTCCAAATTTCATGGGATGACTTGGCATCGGATATGAAATACAAATATTTAATAAAAAAGGGGGGTTAATTTTAAAAAAATTGTCGCACATTAAGAATCCATTTTTTACCGCGGCAATTCGAGGTGACATGGTCGCCGTGGCAAATCAAACACGGAGCACCCGTCTGGCTGTCGTTGTCGCTTTCCACTGCCGCTCAGTAGCGATAGAAAGGGTGATAATGACAATTTATAGGACCTTTAAAACGGATTTACGGTTAAAGTATGAATGTAATTTTTTTTCTTCATTTTTGTAATGTTTCATGACTGATGCCACGTCACATGACAAAATTTGAACAGGTAGTTTTGTTACACCCAATATAGCGTAATAATTATGTTACACTATAATTTTTAACAATAAATATTTTATTTTCTCTTGTTGTTCCCAAATCAGAAAAAACATAATCAAATCAGTTTATCAAAGTCCTTTGCTAGACTAGGCTTTAAAGTTTCATTTTAGGAGAGTGATGGTTTACCGTTTCTCGCTGGCCAGGCTAGCAAGTTTTCCGTAAGGTGGCACCACTTTCAGCTGAAGCTAGTTTAGACCATGAAGATCTCTGTAGAGCCTCAAGGTCTTTGGGACTAGCTTCTAGAGTTTAACTGTTACTCAAACGGTGACACCTCAATCATCCTGAGGTTTCTTAAGAACTGAGAAAGAAGTATTCTCGGTCACCAATTATTATCAATAGAAAATAAAAATAACATTGCAAATGGTGCTGATAGCTAGTAATACTCGTATATCAGCACGATTTGCAATGCTTTCTATTGATGATCTATTATTGAAGTACTTAAAATATTTCTGCACGTGACAGAATCAAAGCATTCACTGAAATCAACTTTCTGAATGAATGCTGCTTTAAAATTCAACTCCAATAACCGTTCAAGATGGCTGTTTGTTAAAGATTAATGTTATTTCATGTGATGATTCGCAACTCTACAAATTTACAAGAGTTCCCGCTAAGTAATTGAATAACTAAATTACTGTGTTAGGCATTGTCCACACTACACTCATCCAGTATCATTATAAATTTTACCTCACAGCTCAATTATGGCCTCCTTGCAAAGGACTTTGCCAGAAATTCTATTAGCCAGTAATAAAAAAATACCTTGCCATGTCTATGAATAAAAAACACATTTTTTGAAAAAGGAACTACAAGGTTTTGCATTCTATAGTTTACGAAAGCATGCTTCACGACAGTTTTTTTTTAAATTTCCTGTGAATAAATGAAATTAATTAAAAAGTGATGCATTGAAACGTCAAGTCTTGCGTGAGAGCCTTGATTGGATTGTAAGAAAAATGACAGTGTAAACATGTTTCTTAATAAAATCAATTATATAAATACACGAATCTAAAAAAAACGGATGGAGCCTTGACTTGTGAAGCATGATAATGGTCGCCAACTTATTTGTGCGTGCTGTATAAAATACCCTATAATAATAAGTTACGTGTCCCTGGCACTTTCATTTTATATGTGTGAGGAATAGGTCCTGTAAAATGAAAATAAAAAATTGTGACGGTTGCAAATTCATGCCATTATCATGTGATAGTACTACGTCACTACAAATAAAATTATTACGAAGGTACCCTCGTATTCATTTTATTTTAGATCTGTGACGTATGCACAGAGTGGTCCACATAGCTCGCAGAATAAGCACATTAAAGTGGCAATGGCTGGCCACATCTTTAGCAGAACCGACGGCCGATGGAGCAAACGAGCTCTAGAGTGGAGATCGCAACTCGGTAAGCAGAGGGTAGGACGTCCACCCGCCTGATGGACCGACGACCTGGTAAAGGTCGCAGGCTGGGACTGGGTCCGAATGACGCAGGACTGTGTACTGTGGCGTACACTGGGAGAGGACTACGTCCGGCAGTGGACTGCTATAGGCTGATTTGATTGATGACGTATATGCACATGGACGACTAGTAGCATTTTCCTGGAAATCCTTCCCAAATGCAGTGAAAGAGCACTATGTGTTTAGGTGGTGGTAGTCTGACATAGCTGCCATGAGAATTTTCACAAGTAGGAAAAAAGTGAGTCTGGTTAAGCCCTCAAGCTAAAAGTCTTTTATTCTGAGACCTGGAGATTTCAGTAAAGTCCCATCCTCAGACTAAAAGAATATTCTTTTAATCTGAGGCCCTTAACGCCAGTAATTACAGCTTATGATAAATTAGGTACAGCTGATAAAAAGAAACACACTAATGGTGCAATAAAAGCCCTTTACCATAAAATACATTAATTGCTACTATAATTTAATCCATCAAATCATTCATAAATATAGGATTTTTCCCGTTTTATGAACTAGGATATTCTAATTCCAGTATCCGGTATTCGATAATGACAAACTACATGCCTGTGCTATTCTAGTCACCTTGTATGAGTACAGCCTTACTGATTCAAGTGCTATCGTGTTGACGGCGTATATATCAGGTTATGGGCCCAGCAGGGAGCCCCGCTTGCCGTATAATGTGGCTACTTTAACATATCAGCGAGGAAATATACCTAGATTAGTCAGGCGATCGCCTAAAATGGAGCTGTGGTGCCTTGTCAGTACTAGGGGTTCATAAAGTTGGAGTAGGTCAGGTACACGTCTGTTTAACTGATATCTGTGGTTGCTCGTTTATTGTGCTGTGGTTTCATGTTGTACAAGATCATTGTGGATATTGAATCATTGTTTAAAAGAATATGGGTATTATATTTTAAGCTGGGCTATGTATTGAAGTAATGATTGTATGTGAATGTTAGGTAATGATACTTATAATTGTATTTATGTTTTATTGTGTAGTTATTGCCAACATTATAAAAAAACGCGACGTCAAAAAAAGGGCGTGTGACAAAGATTGGAAAGGAGGGAAATGTAAAAAGAACTAAAAGAGCTACCCGGCGGATAACGACGACGAACGAAATAGTAATAGTTGCTCCGTGTGCACGAGTAATTATTGAGTTGTTGGTTGTAGTGCATCGAAGAGTTCAAAAAACCTGTAGAATAAACAAATAAATACTTTTTTCATCAATATTGCCTGTATGGAAAAGTATTTTAATAATAATTTATTTAAGCATTGTATACTTTTCTAAATTTAAACGATTAAAAACAAACCATAAACAATCTTTTTTTTACACAATAATTGTCATCGGCAAACGGCTCGTATTCTGAATGTTGGTACTAATAATGCGTAGGGTTGTCGTAAAACGGAAGGTACTCGTGGTAGGGTCATAAGCTCACAAAGTAATGTCAGGTACACACTGAGCCTTTGATCCGGACAAAGGGTCTAGCGGCCTAGCCCTGTCGAGAATGTAACATGAAGTTAATTAAATTGAGTGCTTTGAATGTTTTTTCTTTGAGCATTTTTGTTTTTAAATAGCTAATGAAATAAAAATAAGATTTGTTTTTATTTGTGTTCACATTGTGTTTATAGTAAAGTGAAGTTGCTAATACTGTAGACTCCTGACAGGTGTGTGCTGTCATATCCGTCAAATGACAGCTTCGCAAAAAGTTTAGTAACGGAACTAATATTTTGCATGTTGGCGATTTTGCAAAGTGCTTTTTGACAGCATCCAATTATTTTAGTTATTAAATGAAATAGGTACGTTATATAGCTAGCTAGCAATTTGCATAATTAACGTTAATTAGATTATATGGTTCCTTCTAAAGGGTTGCTACTAATATGCAGTGAAGTGGCGTTTACATTCTTTTTTTTTTACTCTTTTATGCCAAGCTGTGAAATTAATTTTCGAAAATGGTGAATCTTCAAACCTATGTTTACGGATGTCCTGGTACTTCCTAATTTTATATTGACAAAAAATAGCTCATATGAAACACCTGGTATGTTTATGATACAGTTTAATATACTTGAGATCGTTACAGATAGATGCTGAGTTACCTCTAAACCAGTCTAAAGGAATTCGGCTGAGGAAATATGTAATTATTGGATTTTGGAGTCTACTAGAAAACATGTTGTCTTGTTGAGGTGCCTACCTATAACAAGCTAGTCAGTGTGCTTTAACTTTATTCCCCGGGCGGCAATACGACTTGAATGCCGGAGACGGAAATTTATCCCGGCAGCACTCGCGCCCTTGAAAGTTACGTGAACACTCGCGCATAGAGTTTTCGCGCACGCTCACGTATTGTAAATAGTCAAATTGTATATGGAACAAAACTAATAACATTTTTTATGATTGTAAAATAATATAATATTTACATTTATTCAAATCACATATTTATTTCAAGCATTAAACTTCTTTTTGTCCTTTGAATCGATAATAATCAACATAGGAACAAAATTACCAATCGTTACACGCACTTTTATTTGGAACTAAAAAAATAACTTATCATAAAAAAATACTTTATTATTGTACATAATTTTAATCTTCATGATATTGACAAGCTTTGCTTATACCTACTACATAAAATTAGACCGACACAAAAAAATTTTGCTTATAAATATGGCCTTTTTGTTAAGCGATTTTAGGTCTTGGACTAGATCACGCAAATTCCATCAGGTTTTTTTTAGTTTTTGAAATGTCAGGATTATTTATAGAACAGTTGACGATTTGCTGAAGAAGATCTGGAAGATTCTTCATGGTTGATCTTCGTTGTAATGAGAACTCCTAAAGTTAATAATGTAATAATTATTTCAGTATTGTCTCCGGGTAATTATTTTCTTTACTCATATTAGGTACCTATATGAGTAAAGAGTGTGTATAATATGTGGCAAGTTCTGCCAACAATATCTTTTATAGAAAAAAATATTCTAAGCGGCTATCTACAAGATACACAAGGAGGAGGAGTATTCAATGAATACTCCTCCAAATCTCCTTTCGTTTTTTTTAGAAAATTACAATTCCTAGTTTGGCGTTGTCTCCTGTAGTAGAGTCCACCTTAATTTTTCGTTGATTAATGTTCTGTATCACTGCAATGTTCAAAGTGCTCAGTTTTTAGCCGTATGGTGTCGTAATAATTATTCTATTCATGTTAAATTCTGACAGATGTCAGATATATGTCTTATAACTTTATAGGCGTGCATGTTTAAGACAGAATGTACATCTTTCTATGAGTAGGTAAGTACTATACTTGTAGAAACGGCAAAACATGCAACAGAAGAAGTTTCGTCTACTTTTAAGTCGTACGATTGGGAATGCGCATCCTACCTGCTACTAGCCGCTCTATCGGAACAGCTACCTACTATACTACTGGTACTGTTCATAAAATAAAGGAAATCCAGCAAATTTTTTCAATGTTAACAACGCAGAAATCAATAATTAACCAAAACAAAACGACCAATATTGTTTACATTGGCTGCAAAATGAATTACTTTATTGCATCTCATTGATTTACCGCCGATTCTATCGGTGAAGCGAACAAGCCTGTATCTGTTATGTTGGCAGCATTGGCACAGCGTGTGTTCGCAGCGTGGCGCGAAAATTATAACCTCTTGCGGAGTACGGCGCACAAATCAATTTGAGGCATTTTATTTTATTCCGTTATGGCAATGTTAACGCACGCGCGACACGAGCACGAGTCTCCTTGGGGAGTTTGTTGTATTTATGCCACCGTTGTAATGAGATTTGCCGGAGAAAGGTGAGGTTTTCCATGATTCGAAGAGAAAAAAAGTAGTACAGAGCTTTCGTTTGTCTAAGATCGCGATATTTTTCATAAGATGCGGGAACATTAGTTTTGAAATATAATTCCGTTGTGTAATATTTCAAAAATAGTGTATTTTCGACTGTTATGTGTAAAAGTGGTATACCTACTCTTAAATATAAAAGGTGTTGGTTAGGATATATTGCAGTAAAATGCGACTTTTTTGTTTTTAGGAATTTTCACTGAACGATTTTTAAAATTATTAAAAAAAACTTTCATGAAGTCCAAATTTGGACTAAATTCAACGCCCTTAAAACGGTGGAGCCATTTTACTGGCGTAGATCTTAGTCTGGGCTTCATGAAAGAGAAAAAACCTCATAAACCTTTATTCATAACAATTGCAACAGAAAAAACGTCATGGCCAGTCCAAACCGGTCACCAAAAAAAAAAATCCACAAGGACAAATTTGATTAATATAATAAAGAAACACATCGAGCTTGTCCGCTTTTCATTTTGGTAAATAAAATAGTTTTCGTCTCATCCCATTGCACAGGCTGCCTAAAAGACCATTATCGTACAAAAAAATAGCTAACATGTAATCGCAATCCCGTGGTAATGTAAGTATACTTTACAGTTTACAGGTTGTCCTTTGCCAAAATGTGTAAAAAAACCTTACATTATACAAAACCTCATTGAACTATTTTATAGTATAGCGAATTGCGTAGATAATGCTTTACTCTTCTCAATTTTCATAAATTCTATTTCTACTAATATTTCTTCTTCTTACCACCTTTATGCAGATGATTTACAAATCTACCACCAGACATCACCTCAACAAATAACAGAAGCTATCGAATGTATAAACAGAGATCTGAACCACATATGCAACTGGAGTAGGGCCTATGGCCTTAAGGTGAATCCTACGAAAACACAGGTAGCAATATTGGGCAGCTCCAGACTTGCATCGAAAATTGAGTTGAATGATGTTCCCCCGGTTACTTTTGACCACACAATAATACCTATCTGTGATAGAGTTAAGAATCTGGGTGTTTATATTGACTCTAGTTTATCTTGGGATCCACAGATAACAGAGGTGAGTCGTAAATTGTTCGCATCTGCGGGCTCTTTAAGGAAGCTCCAAAATCTTCTGCCAATGACTACCAAAATTGCGCTTGCAAACGCATTACTGTTATCCATACTTGATTATGCAGATGTCAGCTACGTTGATCTCACCGAAAACCAGTTAGACAAACTTGAGCGTCTTCAAAATGTATGTATAAGGTTCATTTTTGGCTTACGCAAATATGACCATGTCTCGCAGTTCAGAACTCAGCTCGGGTGGTTATCAATAAGACTTCGCCGGGATGCTCACGTTCTTTCGCTACTATATAATATATTATTTAGCCCTTCTTCTCCTTCCTATCTTAAGGGACGGTTTGAGTTCCTTCATGACAAGCATTCGAAATGTCTAAGGTCGTCAAAAAACCTGAGGTTAAAGATGCCATCTCACTCTTCCACGTTCTTTGACAAATCGTTTACGGTCACTGCGGTACGACTGTGGAATAAACTTCCTGTCGAGATAAGACGTGCACAAACTTTAGCCAGATTTAAAACTATGGTAAAGGAACACTATTTGTCTATGTAGGATATGTAGGTATTTGTATGTATGTATGTATGTATTTATGTATGTATTTATGTATGTATGTATGTTTATTTAAAGATATATAGATATTTTTAGGTAATGTGATTACTGATATTTCTATCTATTGTATGTAAGTACGTTAAGTATATAAGTAGGTACGCCAAACCACTACCACTCAGTTCCTTACAAACTTTCTCCATCCAAAGGTTGCCTGGTAGAGATCGCTTTTAGTGATAAGGCTGCCCATTGTATTGCTACCCGTATATAATATATGTCATCTGCAACTATGTATCCGGAGTACAATAAAGTGTATAATAAATAAATAAATAAATGAAACTATTTTTGGGTAGGTATGTAACTTTTTAAGGTTCAGAATTAAGAAAGGATTTTTTTAATAAATAAGCTTTAAAATAATTTTGAAAAGCAATGAGAATGCCAACTCAATAATTTGTTTAAAACACTTATTAAAAAGAAGAAAAAAAAAACATTTTTTTCTCTTATTTTCAATAAGATTTTATTTAAACAGCGGTAAGAAGAATGTATGAAATCAACTTTTCCTTTGAAACTTTTACTAGATACCTATCAACCCTTATCTCGCACAATTTAAATGATTAAGCTTAAAATCTGCTTTTGCCTATCGCATTGTAAATTACTAGCTTTTAAACTGGCAACCTAGCAACTGGCTCCGTGTAATCCAGGATTTAAAAGTACCAATAAGTATGACACTGTGGAATAAAAAAAAACATGAAGAAGAGCCAATGTTGTGCATTTTAGCGGTAGTGTTCATTCGTCACGCTTTAAACATTTAACCATAACAATGAACCACT